>CM036907.1:47954471-57954471 GCA_020800305.1 Porphyrio hochstetteri
AACCTAACCATAACCGTAACCCCTAAAACTAAACCTAATGCTAAGTCCTAACCCTAAACCTAACCCAAAAACTTAGCCTAAACCTAACCCCTAAACCTAAACCTAACACTAATCCTAACAATAAACGTAACACTTACCCTAACCCTACACCTAAACACTAACCCTAACCCTACCCCTAACCCTAACCCTAACACTTACCCTAACCCTAAACCTAAACACTAACCCTAACCCTAACACTAAAACTAACACTAACCCCTAAACCTAATCCGAACCATAACCCGAACCCTAACCATAACATTAACACTAACCCTAACCATTACACTAAAACCAACCGTAAGCCTAACACCTAACACTAACCTTAAGCCTAACCAGTAAATCTGGCTCCTAACCCTAACCCTAAGACTAACCCTAACACTCACCTTAACCCTAATCCCTAACCCTAAACCGAACACTAAACCTAACCCTAACCCTAACTCTAACCCTAACCCTAACCATAAGCGTAACCCCTAAACCTAAACCTAACACTAATACTAACAATAAACGTAACACTTACACTAACCCTACACCTAAACACCTACCCTAACCCTAACACTAACCCTAACCCTAACACTAAACCTAACACTAATCCTTAACAGTAACCCTAACCCTAACTCTAACCCTAAGCCAAAACCTAAATATAACCATAACCGTAACAATAACCCTAACCCTAAAACTAACACTAAACCAAATCCTAAACCATAACCCTAACCCTAACCCCCCTAACCCTAGCCTTAACCCTAAACCTAACACGAACCCTAATCATAAACCTAATGCCAAACCAAATACTAATCCTATCCCAAAAGCTAACCCATAACACTAACCCTAAACCTAACCCTAACCATAACCCTAACCCTGACCCTAACCCCCCAAACCCTAAAACAAATCCTAACCCTAACCCTAACCCTAAACCTAAACCTAAACCTAAACGTCACCCTAACCCTAATACTAACGCTAAACCTAACCCTAACCCTAACACTAACCCTAACCCCTAAAACAAAACAAAACCTTAAACCTAAACCTAACCCTAATCCCTCAACCTAATCCTAATCAAAACAACTAATACTTAACCCCTAACCCTAACCCTAACACTAAACTTAACCCTAAGCCAAACCCTAACCCTCACCCTAACCCTAACACTAACCTTAACCATAAGCCTAACCCTAACACTAACCCTAACCCTAACCCTAAACTGAAAACCTAACCCTAAACCTAACCCTAACACTAAACCTAAATACTAAACCTAACGCTAACACTAACCCTAACCCTAACACTAACCCTAACCCTAAAACTAACCGTAACACCTAAACGCGAATCCGAACCCTAACCCTAACCCTAAACATAACCCTAACCCTAACCCTAACCCGTAAGCCTAACCCATAACACTAACCCTAAGCCTAACCAGTAACTCTAGCTCCTAACCATAACCCTAAGACTAACCCTAAACCTCACCCTAACCCTAATCCCTAACCCTAACCATAACCCTAACCCTCAACTAACACTAACCCTAATCCCTAACGCTGAACCGAACCCTAACCCTAACCCTAACCCTAACCCTAACCCTAATCATAAACCTAACGCCATAAAAAATACTAACCCTATCCCTAACCCTACCCCCTAACATTAACCCTAAACCTAACACTAACCTTATCCCTAACCCTAACCCTAATCCTGACCCTAACCATAACCCTAACACTAACCCCCCTAACCCTAACCCTAACCCTAACCCTAACCCTAACACTAACCCTGACCCCTAACACAAAACAAAAACTTAACCCTAAACCTAACCCTAATACGTAAACCTAATCCTAATCCAAACAACAAATACTACACCCCTAACCCTAACCCTAACCCTAACCCTAACCCTAAGCCTCTAAACCTAAACATAACCCTAACCCTAACCCTAACCCTAACCCTAAACCGAACTCCTAACCCTAACCCTAAACCTAAACCTAACCCTAATCCTAATCCCAACCCTTACCCTGAACCTAATCCTAACCCTCACGCTAACCCTAACCCCTTCCCTAACCCTAACCAGTAAAACTAACACTAATGCAAACCCTAACCAAAAAACCTAACCCTAACCCTAAACCTGACACTAACCCTAAACCTAACACCTAATCCTAATCCTAAGCCATGACCCTAGCCCTAATTCCTAACCCTAAACTTAACCCTAATTCTAACCATAACCATAATGATACTAACACTAACCCTAACACTAATTCGAAACCTAAACCTAACCCTAACCCTAACCCTAACCCTAACCCGAACCCTAACACTTACCCTAACCCTAACACTTACGCAACCATAACGCTTAACCCTAATCCTAACCCTAACCCGAAAATTAACCCTAACCCTAACAACTAACCCTAAACCGAAGCCTAACCCTAACTCTAGCCATTAACCTAACCCTAACCCTAACACTAACACCTAACCCTAACCCTAACACTAACCATAACCCTTACCCTAACCCAAATACTAACCATAACCCTAAACCCTAAACCTAACCCTAAACTCTAACCCTAATCCTGACCCTAACCCAACTCTAACTCTAAATCCTAACACTAACTCTAACCCCTAAATATAACCCTAGCACTAAAACCAACCCTAACCCTTAACCCTAATCTTATCCCTAACCCTAACCCTCACGCTAACCCTAAATTAACTCTAACCCTAACCCTAACCCTAACACTAACACCTAATCCTAACACTAACCCTCACTCTAACACTAATTCTAACCCTAAACCTAACCCTAAAACATAAACCTAACTCTTACCCTAACACTTACCCTAACCCTAACCCTTAACTCTAAAATTATACCTAACCCTAACCCTCACCCTAACCCTAAATTAACTCTAACCCTAACACTAACCTTAACACGTAACCCTAACCCTAACACTCACCCTAAGACTAATCGTAACACTAACCCTAACCCTAACCGTAAACTATAAACCTAACCCTAAACCTATCACTCACCCTAACCCCAACCCTAATCCTAACACTAACCCTAACCCTAACCGCTAACCCTAACCCTAACGCAACCCTAACCCTAACCCTAACCCTAACCCTAACCCTAACCCTAACCCTAACACTAACCCTAAGCCCTAAATCTAACCCTAAACCTAACCACAATCCTAACCCAAACACCTAACCCTAAACCATAAACCTAACCCTAACCCTAACGCTAACCCTAACCCTAACCCTTACCCTAACCCTAACCCTAAGTTAAACCTTAAGCCTAACCCTAATGAACCTAACCCCAACAATAACCATAAAACCTAACCCGAAGCCCAAAACCTAACCCTTACACTTACCCTAACATTAACGTTACACCAAACCCTAACCCTAACCCTAACCCTTACCCTAACCCTAACCCTGACCCTAATCCTAACCCAACCCTAATACTAAAGGCTAAACATAAACCTAACACTAACAGTAACACCTAAGTCTAACCCTAACCCTAACCATAACTGTAACCCCTAACCCTAACCCAAACCCTAACCCTAACCCTAACCCTAACCCTAACCCTAACCCGTAAAACTAACACTAACGCTAACCCTAACCAAAAACCCTAACCCTAACCCTAAACCTAACACTAACCCTAAACCTAGCACCTAACCCTAACCCTAACCATAACACTAACCCTAACACTAATTCGAAACCTAACCCTAATCCTAACCCTAACCCTATCCCTAACCCTAATCCAAACCCTAACTGTAAACTGTAACCCCAACCCTAAAGCCTAACACTAATACTGACCCTAACCCTAACCCTAACTCCTAACCATGACTCTAAACCCAACGCTTCGCTAATCCTAAACCTAACCCTAACCCTAACCCTAACCCTAACAATAATCCTTCACACTAACGCAAAATCTAACCCTAAATCTAAACCTAAAACTAAACATAAACCTAACCCCTAACCCTAAACCAAAACATAATCCTAACAAATAACCCCTAAGCCTAACCCTAAAAGCTAGCCCTAACCCTAAACATAACCCTAACCCTAAACCCAACACTAACCCTAACCCTAACCCTAACCCTAACCTAACCCTAACACTGACCCTAACCCTAACCCTAACCCTAACCCTAACCCCTAACCCCTAACCCTAACCCTAACCCTAATAATTACCCTAACCCTAACCCTAACCGTAACCCTAATACCCAACCCCTCACCCTAACACCTAACCCTAACCCTAACCCTAACCCTAACCCTAAGTTAAACCTTAAGCCTAACCCTAATGACTCTAACCCTAACAATAACCCTAAAACCTAACCCTAACCCCAAAACCTAACCCTTACCCTTACCCTAACATTAACCTTACCCCAAACCCTAACCCTAACCCTAACCCTTACCCTAACCCTAACCCTGACACTAATCCTAACCCAACCCTAATACTAAAGCCTAACATAACCCTAACACTAACAGTAACACCTAAGTCTAACCCTAACCCTAACCCTAACTCTAACCCCTAACCCTAACCCTAACCCTAACCCTAACCCTAACCCTAACCCTAACCTAACCCTAACCCTAACCCTAACCCTAACCCTAACCCTAATCCTAAACCTGACCCTAACCCCTATCGCTTACACTATCCCTAACCCTAAACCTAACACTAACCCTAACCTTGACCTCTAAACCAAATCCTAAAATTAACAATAAAAGTAACCCTAACCATAAACCCTAACACCAAACCTAACCCCTAACACTCACCCAGACACTACCCCTACCCATAACCCTAACCCTAATCCTAAGCCTAACCGTAACCCTAACCCTAGCCCTATCCCTAACACTAAACCTAACACTAAACCTTACCCTAAACCTAACACACATCCTAACCTTAATCCTAACCCTAACCCTAAACCTAACACTAACCTTAACCATAACCCTTAAACCTAACCCAAAACCTAACCCTAATCCTAAACCTAAACCTCACCATAACCCTAACCCTAACGACAACCCTAACCCTAACCCTAACATAATCCTAACAATGACCCTAACCCTAAACCTAAGCCTAAACGTAACACTAAACCCTAACCTTTACCCTAACCCTAACTCTAACCCTAACCCTAATCCTAACCCTAACCCTAACCCGAACCCTAACACAACCACAATCCTAACACTAAACCAAACCCTAAACTTAACCCCTAACACTAACCCTAACCCTAACCCTAACCCTAACCCTAACCCTAACCCTAACCCTAACCCTAACCGTAACCCTAATCCCTAAGCCGAACCCTAACCCTAACTCCAACCCTAAACCCTAAAACGAACCCTAAGCCAATCCTAACGATAATCCTAACGCTAAAACTAACACTAACCCTAACCTTGAACCGAAAACCTAATCCTAAACCTAACCCTAACACTAAACACTAACCCTAAACTTAACAGTAACCCTAAACCTAACGTAAACACGAACCCTAACCCCTAACCCTAACCCCTAAAAGAAACACCAAACATAAACCTATACCTAAACCATAAAATTAACCATAACCCTAACCCTAATATTAACCCTAACCCCTAAACTTATCCCTAACCCTAACCCTAAACCCTAACCCTAACCCTAAAACTAACCCTTCCCCTAACACCAACCCTAACACCTAACCCTAACCCTAAATCCAAACCTAACCCCTAACCATAACACTAACCCTAACCCCTAAACCTAATCCTAATCCTAACACTAACAATAAACCTATCCCTAAACCTTAATACTAATCCTAAACCTAGCCCTAACACTTACCCTAGCCCTTACCCTAATCCTAAATCTAACCCTAACCCTAACCCTAAAACAAACCATAACCCTAACTACTAACCCTTACCCTAAACCGAAACCTAACCCTAACCCTAACCCTAACCCTAACACTAACCCTAACCCTAACATCTAGCCCTAAACCTAACCCTAACCCTTACCGTAACCTTAAACCTAACACTAACACGACACTAATCCTAACCCTATAACTAACCCTAACCCTAACTCTAACCCCTAACCCTAACCCTAACTCTAACCATAACCATAACCCCTAACACTAACCCTAACGCTAACCCTAACCAAAAACCCTAATCCTAACCCTAAAGACAACACTAACCCTAACCCTAAACCCTAACCCTAAACAGAACCCTAACCCTAACACTAACCCTGATCATAACTCTAACCCTAACCCTAACACTAAAACTAACACTAAACCCTAAACCTAATCCGAACCATAACCAGAACCCTAACCCTAACACTAACACTAACCCTAACCCTTACACTAAAACCAACCGTAAGCCTAACCCCTAACACTAACCCTAAGCCTAACCATTAACTCTAGCTCCTAATCCTAACCCTAAAACTAACCCTAACCCTCACCCTAACCCTAATCCCTAACCCTAAACCGAACACTAATCCTAACCCTAACCCTAACCCTAAACCTAACCATAACCGTAACCCCTAAAACTAAACCTAATGCTAAGTCCTAACCCTAAACCTAACCCAAAAACTTAGCCTAAACCTAACCCCTAAACCTAAACCTAACACTAATCCTAACAATAAACGTAACACTTACCCTAACCCTACACCTAAACACTAACCCTAACCCTACCCCTAACCCTAACCCTAACACTTACCCTAACCCTAAACCTAAACACTAACCCTAACCCTAACACTAAAACTAACACTAACCCCTAAACCTAATCCGAACCATAACCCGAACCCTAACCATAACATTAACACTAACCCTAACCATTACACTAAAACCAACCGTAAGCCTAACACCTAACACTAACCTTAAGCCTAACCAGTAAATCTGGCTCCTAACCCTAACCCTAAGACTAACCCTAACACTCACCTTAACCCTAATCCCTAACCCTAAACCGAACACTAAACCTAACCCTAACCCTAACTCTAACCCTAACCCTAACCATAAGCGTAACCCCTAAACCTAAACCTAACACTAATACTAACAATAAACGTAACACTTACACTAACCCTACACCTAAACACCTACCCTAACCCTAACACTAACCCTAACCCTAACACTAAACCTAACACTAATCCTTAACAGTAACCCTAACCCTAACTCTAACCCTAAGCCAAAACCTAAATATAACCATAACCGTAACAATAACCCTAACCCTAAAACTAACACTAAACCAAATCCTAAACCATAACCCTAACCCTAACCCCCCTAACCCTAGCCTTAACCCTAAACCTAACACGAACCCTAATCATAAACCTAATGCCAAACCAAATACTAATCCTATCCCAAAAGCTAACCCATAACACTAACCCTAAACCTAACCCTAACCATAACCCTAACCCTGACCCTAACCCCCCAAACCCTAAAACAAATCCTAACCCTAACCCTAACCCTAACCCTAAACCTAAACCTAAACGTCACCCTAACCCTAATACTAACGCTAAACCTAACCCTAACCCTAACACTAACCCTAACCCCTAAAACAAAACAAAACCTTAAACCTAAACCTAACCCTAATCCCTCAACCTAATCCTAATCAAAACAACTAATACTTAACCCCTAACCCTAACCCTAACACTAAACTTAACCCTAAGCCAAACCCTAACCCTCACCCTAACCCTAACACTAACCTTAACCATAAGCCTAACCCTAACACTAACCCTAACCCTAACCCTAAACTGAAAACCTAACCCTAAACCTAACCCTAACACTAAACCTAAATACTAAACCTAACGCTAACACTAACCCTAACCCTAACACTAACCCTAACCCTAAAACTAACCGTAACACCTAAACGCGAATCCGAACCCTAACCCTAACCCTAAACATAACCCTAACCCTAACCCTAACCCGTAAGCCTAACCCATAACACTAACCCTAAGCCTAACCAGTAACTCTAGCTCCTAACCATAACCCTAAGACTAACCCTAAACCTCACCCTAACCCTAATCCCTAACCCTAACCATAACCCTAACCCTCACCTAACACTAACCCTAATCCCTAACGCTGAACCGAACCCTAACCCTAACCCTAACCCTAACCCTAACCCTAATCATAAACCTAACGCCATAAAAAATACTAACCCTATCCCTAACCCTACCCCCTAACATTAACCCTAAACCTAACACTAACCTTATCCCTAACCCTAACCCTAATCCTGACCCTAACCATAACCCTAACACTAACCCCCCTAACCCTAACCCTAACCCTAACCCTAACCCTAACACTAACCCTGACCCCTAACACAAAACAAAAACTTAACCCTAAACCTAACCCTAATACGTAAACCTAATCCTAATCCAAACAACAAATACTACACCCCTAACCCTAACCCTAACCCTAACCCTAACCCTAAGCCTCTAAACCTAAACATAACCCTAACCCTAACCCTAACCCTAACCCTAACCCTAAACCGAACTCCTAACCCTAACCCTAAACCTAAACCTAACCCTAATCCTAATCCCAACCCTTACCCTGAACCTAATCCTAACCCTCACGCTAACCCTAACCCCTTCCCTAACCCTAACCAGTAAAACTAACACTAATGCAAACCCTAACCAAAAAACCTAACCCTAACCCTAAACCTGACACTAACCCTAAACCTAACACCTAATCCTAATCCTAAACCATGACCCTAGCCCTAATTCCTAACCCTAAACTTAACCCTAATTCTAACCATAACCATAATGATACTAACACTAACCCTAACACTAATTCGAAACCTAAACCTAACCCTAACCCTAACCCTAACCCTAACCCGAACCCTAACACTTACCCTAACCCTAACACTTACGCAACCATAACGCTTAACCCTAATCCTAACCCTAACCCGAAAATTAACCCTAACCCTAACAACTAACCCTAAACCGAAGCCTAACCCTAACTCTAGCCATTAACCTAACCCTAACCCTAACACTAACACCTAACCCTAACCCTAACACTAACCATAACCCTTACCCTAACCCAAATACTAACCATAACCCTAAACCCTAAACCTAACCCTAAACTCTAACCCTAATCCTGACCCTAACCCAACTCTAACTCTAAATCCTAACACTAACTCTAACCCCTAAATATAACCCTAGCACTAAAACCAACCCTAACCCTTAACCCTAATCTTATCCCTAACCCTAACCCTCACGCTAACCCTAAATTAACTCTAACCCTAACCCTAACCCTAACACTAACACCTAATCCTAACACTAACCCTCACTCTAACACTAATTCTAACCCTAAACCTAACCCTAAAACATAAACCTAACTCTTACCCTAACACTTACCCTAACCCTAACCCTTAACTCTAAACTTATACCTAACCCTAACCCTCACCCTAACCCTAAATTAACTCTAACCCTAACACTAACCTTAACACGTAACCCTAACCCTAACACTCACCCTAAGACTAATCGTAACACTAACCCTAACCCTAACCGTAAACTATAAACCTAACCCTAAACCTATCACTCACCCTAACCCCAACCCTAATCCTAACACTAACCCTAACCCTAACCGCTAACCCTAACCCTAACGCAACCCTAACCCTAACCCTAACCCTAACCCTAACCCTAACCCTAACCCTAACCCTAACACTAACCCTAAGCCCTAAATCTAACCCTAAACCTAACCACAATCCTAACCCAAACACCTAACCCTAAACCATAAACTTAACACTAACCCTAACGCTAACCCTAACCCTAACCCTTACCCTAACCCTAACCCTAAGTTAAACCTTAAGCCTAACCCTAATGACCCTAACCCTAACAATAACCATAAAACCTAACCCTAAGCCCAAAACCTAACCCTTACCCTTACCCTAACATTAACGTTACACCAAACCCTAACCCTAACCCTAACCCTTACCCTAACCCTAACCCTGACCCTAATCCTAACCCAACCCTAATACTAAAGGCTAAACATAAACCTAACACTAACAGTAACACCTAAGTCTAACCCTAACCCTAACCATAACTGTAACCCCTAACCCTAACCCAAACCCTAACCCTAACCCTAACCCTAACCCTAACCCTAACCCGTAAAACTAACACTAACGCTAACCCTAACCAAAAACCCTAACCCTAACCCTAAACCTAACACTAACCCTAAACCTAGCACCTAACCCTAACCCTAACCATAACACTAACCCTAACACTAATTCGAAACCTAACCCTAATCCTAACCCTAACCCTATCCCTAACCCTAATCCAAACCCTAACTGTAAACTGTAACCCCAACCCTAAAGCCTAACACTAATACTGACCCTAACCCTAACCCTAACTCCTAACCATGACTCTAAACCCAACGCTTCGCTAATCCTAAACCTAACCCTAACCCTAACCCTAACCCTAACAATAATCCTTCACACTAACGCAAAATCTAACCCTAAATCTAAACCTAAAACTAAACATAAACCTAACCCCTAACCCTAAACCAAAACATAATCCTAACAAATAACCCCTAAGCCTAACCCTAAACGCTAGCCCTAACCCTAACCATAACCCTAACCCTAAACCCAACACTAACCCTAACCCTAACCCTAACCCTAACCTAACCCTAACACTGACCCTAACCCTAACCCTAACCCTAACCCTAACCCCTAACCCCTAACCCTAACCCTAACCCTAATACTTACCCTAACCCTAACCGTAACCCTAATACCCAACCCC
This sequence comes from Porphyrio hochstetteri, assembly GCA_020800305.1. Taxonomy (NCBI): domain Eukaryota; kingdom Metazoa; phylum Chordata; class Aves; order Gruiformes; family Rallidae; genus Porphyrio; species Porphyrio hochstetteri. The sequence goes on from CM036907.1 coordinate 47,965,129, forward strand.
TCACCCTAACACCTAACCCTAACCCTAACCCTAACCCTAACCCTAACCCTAAGTTAAACCTTAAGCCTAACCCTAATGACCCTAACCCTAACAATAACCCTAAAACCTAACCCTAACCCCAAAACCTAACCCTTACCCTTACCCTAACATTAACCTTACCCCAAACCCTAACCCTAACCCTAACCCTTACCCTAACCCTAACCCTGACACTAATCCTAACCCAACCCTAATACTAAAGCCTAACATAACCCTAACACTAACAGTAACACCTAAGTCTAACCCTAACCCTAACCCTAACTCTAACCCCTAACCCTAACCCTAACCCTAAACCTAACCCTAACCCTAACCCTAACCCTAACCCTAACCCTAACCCCTTCCCTAACCCTAACCCGTAAAACTAACACTAACGCTAACCCTAACCAAAAACCCTAACCCTAAACCTAAACCTAACACTAACCCTACACCTAGCAACTAACACTAACCCTAACCACAACACTAACCCTAACACTAATTCGAAACCTAACCCTAACCCTAACCCTAACCCTAACCCTATCCCTAACCCTAATCCAAACCCTAACTGTAAACTGTAACCCCAACCCTAAAGCCTAACACTAATACTGACACTAACCCTAACCGTAACTCCTAACCATGACTCTAAACCTAACCCTTCGCTAATCCTAAACCTAACCCTAACCCTAACCCTAACCCTAACACTAACCCTAATCATTCACCCTAACCCTAAATCTAACCCTAAATCTAAACCTAAAACTAAACATAAACCTAATCCCTAACCCTAAAACTAAACATAATCCTAACACATAACCCCTAACCCTAACCCTAAACGCTAGCCCTAACCCTAACCATAAACCTAATCACTATCTCTAACCCTAAACCTTACCCTAACCATAACCCTAACCTTTACCCTAACCCTAACACTAAACCCTAAATCTTACCCTAAAACTAACCCTAACCCTAACCCTAACCTAACCCTAACCATAACACTAACCCTAAGCATACACCCTAATCCTAACCCTAACACTAAACCCTAAGCATAACACTAACCATAAACCTAACCCCTAACCTTAAATCTAACCCTAACCCTAAACCTAACCCTAATCCTAAACCTAACCCTTACCCTAACCCTAATCCTAAACCTGACCCTAACCCCTATCGCTTACACTATCCCTAACCCTAAACCTAACACTAACCCTAACCTTGACCTCTAAACCAAACCCTAAAATTAACAATAAAAGTAACCCTAACCATAAACCCTAACACCAAACCTAACCCCTAACACTCACCCAGACACTAACCCTACCCATAACCCTAACCCTAATCCTAAGCCTAACCGTAACCCTAACCCTAGCCCTATCCCTAACACTAAACCTAACACTAAACCTTACCCTAAACCTAACACACATCCTAACCTTAATCCTAACCCTAACCCTAAACCTAACACTAACCTTAACCATAACCCTTAAACCTAACCCAAACCCTAACCCTAATCCTAAACCTAAACCTCACCATAACCCTAACCCTAACGCCAACCCTAACCCTAACCCTAACATAATCCTAACAATGACCCTAACCCTAAACCTAAGCCTAAACGTAACACTAAACCCTAACCTTTACCCTAACCCTAACTCTAACCCTAACCCTAATCCTAACCCTAACCCTAACCCTAACCCTAACGCTGACCCTAAACCTAAACCTAAACCCTAAACATAACCGTAAGCCTAACCCTTCGCTAAACCTAGCCCTAACCCTAAACAAAACCCTAACCCTAACCCTAACCCTAAACCTAACACCTAACCCTAACCCTAACCCTAACCCTAACCCTAACCCTAACCCTAAGTCGCACAATAACCCTAAAACTCACCCTAACCCTAAACACTAACCCTAATATTAACCATAAACATAACCCCTAACCCTAACCCTAACCCTAACCAAACCCTAACCCTGACCCTAACCCTAACCCAAAGCCTACACCTAACACTAACCCTAAAACTAACCCTAACCCTAACCCTTACCCTAAACCTAACACTAACCGTAAACCTAAACATAACCCTAACCGTTACCCTAACCCTAACTCTAACCCTAAACCTAACCCTAAAACTAACTAGAAACCTAAGCCCCAAACCTAACACTGAACCTAACCCTAACCCTAACACGTAACTCCTAACCCTAACATTAACTCTAACCCTAAACGTAACCCTAACCCATAAACCTATCCCTAAAACTTACACCTAACCCGAAACCTAACACTAACCCTAACCCTAACCCTAATCCCTAACCCTTATCCTAATTCTAACCCTAACACTAACCCTAACTCTAAACCTGTCCCTAAAATCTAAAAATAATCCTAAATCTAACCGTAACCCCAACCCTAACCCTAACCCTAACCCTAACCCTAAGCCTAAACCTAACACTAACCCCTAACCTTTACCCTAACCCTAACCCTAAACATAACCCTAACCCTGACCCTAAACCTAACCCTAACCCCTAAACATAACCGTAAGCCTAACCCTTTGCTAACCCTAGCCCTAACCCTAAACAAAACCCTAACCCTAACCCTAACCCTAACCCTAACCCTAACCCTAATACTTACCCTAAACCTAACCCTAACCCTAACCCTAACCCTAACCCTAATACCCAACCCCTAACCCTAACACCTAACCCTAACCCTAAACCTAATCCTAACCCTAAGGCGCACAATAACCCTAAACCTCACCCTAAACCTAAACACTAACCCTAATATTCACCATAAACATAAACCCTAACCCTAACCCTAACCCTAACCAAACCCAAACCCTGACCCTTACCCTAACCCAAAGCCTACACCTAACCCTAACCCTAAAACTAACCCTAACCCTAACCCTTACCCTAAACCTAACACTAACCGTAACCCTAAACCTAACCCTAACCGTTACCCTAACCCTAACTCTAACCCTAAACCTAACCCTAAAATTAACTAGAAACCTAAGCCCCAAACCTAACCCTAAACCTAACCCTAACCCTAACACCTAACTCCTAACCCTAACATTAACTCTAACCCTAAACCTAACCCTAACCCCTAAACCTATCCCTAAAACTTACAACTAACCCGAAACCTAACACTAACCCTAAACCTAACCCTAATCCCTAACCCTTATCCTAATTCTAACCCTAACACTAACCCTAACTCTAAACCTATCCCTAAAACCTAAAAATAATCCTAAATCTAACCGTAACCCTAACCCTAACCCTAACCCTAACCCTAACCCTGAACCTATCCCTAACCCTAAACCTTACCCTAATACTAACCCTAACCCTAACCCTAACCCTGAACCTATCCCTAACCCTAAACCTTACCCTAATACTAACCCTAATGCTAAACCTAATCCTAACCCTAAATCTAACACTAACAACTAACCCTAACCCTAACCCTAACCCCTTACCCTAACCCTAACCCCTAACCATAAACCTGAACCTAACCCTGACCCTAATCCTAAACCTAAGCCTAAGCCCTAACCCTTACCCTAACCTTAACCCTAACACTAACCCTAACCTCTAAACCTAAAACTATCCCTAACCCAAACCGTAACCGTAAATCCAAACCCTATCCCTAACCCCTAAACCTAACCCTGATCTATACCCTAACCCTAACCCTAACCCTAACCATACCCGTAACACTTAAACTTAACACTAAACCTAACCCTAACCCTAACCCTAAACCTAACTCTAACCCTAAACCTAACACTAAAACTAACTATAAACCTAACCCCTAAACATAATCCTAAACCTAACCCTAACCCTAACACCTAATTCCTAACGCTAAAGCTAACGCTAACTCTATCCCTAACCCTAACCCTAACCACAAAACCTATCCCTAAAAATTAACCTAACCCGAAACCTAACACTAACACTAACCGTAAGCCCTAACCCTAACTCTAACATTAACCCTACCAGTAACACTTAAATTTAACCCTAACCCTAACCCTAACCCTAACCCTAAACAAAACCCTAACCATAAACCTAACCCATAACCCTAAACCCTAACGCTAACCCTAACCCTAAACCTACACCTAACCCTAACCTAACCCTAACCCTAACCATAACCCTAACCGCTAAACCTAAACCTAACTACTAAACCAAACCCTAAACCTAACACTAACGCTAAAACTAACACCTAACCATAACCCTAAACCTCACCCTACGCTAAGCCCAACACTAACCCTAACCCTAACCCCTAAACCTAACCCTAACCCTAACACTAACACCTAACCCTAATCCTAATCATAACCCTAAACCTAAACCAATCCCTAAACCATAACACTACTCCTAAGCCTAACCCGAACACTAACCCTAACCCTAACCCTAGCCCTAACCCCTAACACTAAACCTAACCCTAACCCCTAACCATAATCCCAATCCTAACACTAACCCTACACCTATAAAGAAACCCTAACACTAATCCTGAGCATAACCCTAAGCCTAACCGTAACCATTACACTAACCCTAACTCTAAACCTTAACCTAACCCTAAAACTAAACATAAACCTAACCCCTAACCCTAACCCTAATCGTAACCCTAACACCTAACTCCTAACCCTGACCCCTAACACTAACCCTAAACCTAACCCCAAACCTACCCCTAACCGCTAGCCCTAGCCCTATTCATAAACCTAACCACTAACCCTAACACTTACACTAACCCTAACACTAACCCTAAACCGTATTCCTAACCCTAACACTTACCCTAACCGTAACCACTAAACCTAAACCTAAACCTAACATTAACCCTAGCCCTATCCCTAACACTAACCATAACACTAACCGTAACCCTTAGCCATAACCCTAACCCTAACCCTAACACTAAACTAACCCTAACCCTAACACTAACCATAACACTTACCCTAACGCTAAACCTAACCCTAACCCCAAACCCTAACCCTAACCCTAACCCTAACCCTAACCCTAACCTGACCCTAACCCTAACACTAACCCTAACCCTTACCCTAACCCTAAACCTAACCCTAACCCCAAACCCTAACCCATATCCATAACGCTAACCCACAACCGTAAACCTAACCTAACCCTAACACTAACACTAACCCTAACCATAACCCGTAACACTAAACCCTAACCCTACCCCTAACACTATCCCTTATCCTAACCCTAACCCTAACCCTAACACTAACCCCTAACCCTATCCCTAACCCTAACCCTAACCGTAACCCCTACCCCTAAACCTAACCCTAAAACTAAACCCTTACCCTAACACTAACAATAACCCTAACTCTAACCCTAACCCCTAACACTAACCCGAACACTAACCCCTAAACCTAAACCTAAACCTCACCCTTACCCTAACCCCTAACCAAACCATTACCCTAATTCATAGCCTAAGCCTAAGCCTAAGCCTAAGCCTAACCCTAACCCTAAACCTAACCGTAACCCTAACCCCAAACCTAACCGTAACCCTAACCCCTAAAGCTAATCCTAAGCCTAAGACTAAGCCTAACCCTAACACTAACCCTAACCCTAACCCTAAACCTAACACTAACACTAACCCTAAACCCTAAAAATGTGTTTCTCTCGGTCGGACGAGCATTTTAGGCCGAACATGCCAAACGTCCAGCAAGAGCTCCCAAACCAAAGGAGCCAGCTGCTTGTGGGATCCCTGAGGAGGTTTCAGGCCAGCTATGTGTTTCAGTGCTGCGTCCTTTGGTTTGGGAGCTATTGCTGGACGTTTGGCATGTTTGGCCTAAAATGCTCTTCCAGCTGAGAGAAACACTATTTCTATTATGATGAAGGTTCCCAGGCAAGCGAAAGCCCACAGCCCTAGAATGAAATTTGTTGCTTGTGTGCTCCCTGGGGAGATTTCAGGCCAGCCATGTGTTTCAGTGCTGGCTCCTTTGTTTTGGGAGCTATTGCTGTGCGATTGGCATGTTTGGCCTAAAATACCCGTCCGGAAGTGAGAAACACTTTTTCTTCTATGATGAAGGTTCCCACGCAAGCGAAAGCCCACAGCCCTAGATTGAATGTTGCTGCTTGTTTGCTCCCTGGGTAGGTTTCAGGCCAACTATGTGTTTCAGTGCTGGCTCCTTTATTTTGGGAGATATTGCTGGACGTTTGGAATGTTTGGCTTAAAGTGCTCGTCCTGCCGAGAGAAACAATATTTTTTGCTATGATGAAGGTTCCCAGGCAAGCGAAAGCCCACAGCCCTAGAATGAAATTTGCTGCTTGTGTGCTCCCTGGGGAGGTTTCAGGCCAGCTATGTGTTTCAGTGCTGGCTCCTTTGGTTTGGGAGCTATTGCTGGACGTTTGGCATATTTGACTGTAAATGCTCGTCTAGCCGACAGAAACACATTTTTTTGGTATGATGAAGGTTCCCAGGCAAATGAAAGCCAACAGCCCTAGAATGAATGTTGCTGCTTGTTTGCTCCCCGGGGAGGTTTCAGGCCAGTTTTGTGTTACAATGCTGGCTCCTTTGTTTTGGGAGCTATTGCTGGACATTTGGCATGTTTGGCCTAAAATTCTCGTCTGGCGGAGAGAAACACTTTTTTTGCTAAGATTGATGTTCCCACGCAAGTGAAAGCCCACAGCCCTAGAATGAATGTTGCTGCTTGTGTGCTCCCTGGGGAGGTTTCAGGCAAGCTATGTGTTTCAGTGCTGGCTCCTTTGGTTTGGGAGCTATTGCTGGACGTTTGGAATGTTTGGCCTAAAATGCTCGTCCGGCCGAGAGAAACACTTTTTTTTGCTATGATGAAGGTTCCCAGGCAAGTGAAAGCCCACAGCCCTAGAATGAATGTTGATACTTGTTTGCTCCCTGGGGAGGATTCAGGCCAGCTATGTGTTTCAGTGCTGGCTCCTTTGGTTTGGGAGCTATTGCTGGACATTTGGCATGTTTGGCCTAAAATGCTCGTCCGGCCGAGAGAAACACTTTTTTTGCTAGGATGAAGGTTCCCAGGCAAGTGAAAGCTCACAGCCCTAGAATGAATGTTGCTGCTTGTTGGCTCCCTGGGAGGTTTCAGGCCAGCTATGTGTTTAAGTGCTGGCTCCTTTGGTTTGGGAGCTATTGCTGGACATTTGACTTAAAATGCTGCTCCGGCCGAGATAAACACTGTTGGGGGTATGAAGAAGGTTCCACGGAAGCGAAAGCCCAGAGCCCTAGAATGAATGTTGCATCTTGTGCCTCCCTGGGGAATTTTAAGTCCAATTTGTCTTTTGTTGTTGGCTCCTTTGGTTAGGGATCTCTTGTTAGGCGTTTGCCCATCAAGGGGTCTTGAGTACTCTAAATGGCGTCTTGGGTGCCCATCATGTTTCCTTGATGCCAGCCTCTCTCAGTAGATTTTGGAAGTTTAAAGAACAAACTGTGTTTTAGAGATCAAATCTTGTAAGTGTGGCATAATGTGGATAGCATGAGGAAATCATACCCATTTTTCTAACGACAAAATTAATTTGTATAATCAAACTCCCATATCCACAGCTGTCATGGTATGGGTGAGCCCTGCCTTTACACAGTGGATTAATAACATTCTATTGCATTCTCTGTTCCCTTTTGTGCTATTTCCTAACAATCCATGTGCTTCACTTGTGACTTTCGTGGTTATCACAGCATTTCCTCTACCACCAAGTTCTAGTTCCTGTTTATTGACTGACTGGTATGAACCCATCGTTTCCTTGGGAAAGTTTCTCTTTCCCAAGTGGAGAGCTCATTCTGCGAGTGCTGGATTTGGGAAACTCCTCAGGGGGATTTTTTTTCCCACATCTTCAAAGCTGGTTTCTCTTTTCTGACATGAATTAGCAGTAAACATCACCTCACTGCTGGATCCCTCCATCTCTAAAGTTAATTTTTCTTTGTCCTCTTCTGTTTCTCCATCGTTATCGTCGTCGTTTTCTTCAGCGGTGGCAGTGGTTTCTTCATCGTCATCATCAGTTTTGTCGTTGTCGATTTCTTCTTCATCGTCGTTGTTGATTTCTTCTGCGTTGTCACCGTCAATTTCTTCATTGTTGTTGGTTTCTTTGTCATTGTTTTTGTTTATCTCTTCTTCTAGGTCATTGATCTCATCATCGTCACCGTCAATCTCTTTGGTGGCAGCAGCTCTTTGATTGTCATTGTTGTCTTCATCGTGGTCATCGTCCTTGTTTTCTTCATCGTCATCTTTTCTTCTGCATCAACGTCATTGATTTCTTCTTAGTCATCGTCGTCGAATTTTTCATCGTCATCTGTTTCTTCCTCATGGTTTTTGTTTATTTTTCTTCATCATCAATTTCATCGTCTTTTTTCTCATCCTCATTGGATTCTTCAGTGTCAGCGTCGTCATTTTCATCGTCATTGGCAGTGGTTTCTTCTTCGTCATCATCATTGATTTCTTCATTGTTAGCATCGGTTTCTTCATCTTCAGTTTCTTATTCATCATCCATCAGTTTCATTGTCATCAGTTGCTTCGTCGTCATTGTCGTCATCGGTTGCTTCGCCATCATTTTCGTTTATTTTTCTTCATCATCGATATCGTCATTGGTGTCGTCGGTGTTGTTGTCATCGGTTACTTCATCGTCATTGTCATCAGTTTCGTGGTCATCGGCAGCAGTTTCTTCCTCGTCATCATCAGTTTCTTCATGACCATCATCATCATCAGTTTCATCGTCTCTGATGGGCACCTTTTGTGCCCATCAAGGTGTGTTGGGTGCTCTACAAGGGGACTTGGGTGCCCATGAAGGGGTTTTGGGTGCCCATCAAAGGGTCTTGATTGCTTCTAAAAGGGTCTTGGGTGCTTCTCAATGGGGCATGACTCCATGAAAATGGTCTTGTGTGCCCATCCAAAGGTGTCTCGAGTACCCCACAAGGGGTTTGGGTGCCCATCAAGGGGTCTTGGTTTCCCTACAAAGCGTCTTGGGTCCTCTACAAAGGGCCTTGGGTGCTTCTCAGAGGGTCTTGGGTGCTTTACAAAGGGTCTCAGGTGCCACTCAAGGGGTCAAGAGTGCCCTAGAAGTGGTATTGGGTGCCCTATAAGGGGTCTTGGGTGCTCTACAAAGGGTCTTGGGTGCTTCTAGAGAGTCCAGACTCTATAAAAAGGATATTGGTTGCCCATCAAGGAGTCCTATGTGCTGTACTAGCGGTCTTGGGTGCCCATCAAAGGGTCTTGAGTACCCTAAAGGTGGTCTTGGGTGCCCATCAGATGGTCTTGGTGCCCATCAATGGATCTTGCGTTCCCTACAGAAGGAATTGGGTGCCCTATAAGGGGTCTTGGTTGCTCTACTAAGGGTCTTGGTTGCCAATCAAGCAGTGTTGGGTGCTCTACAAAGGGTCTTGGGTGCCCATCAATGGGTCTTGCTTGCCCTACAGAGTCTTGGGTGCCAAGAAAGGCGTCTTGTGTGCCCTACAAAGGGTCTTGGTTGCTCTACAAAGGGCCTTGTGTTCCCATCACAGGGCTTTGGGTGCTCTACAGAGGGTCTTGAGTGCCCATGAAGGGGTCTTGGGTGTCCATCAAAAGGTCTTGGGTGCTACTCAAAGGGGCACGACTCCATGAAAACAGTCTTGTGTGCCCATCAAAAGGTGTCTTGAGTACCCTACAAGGGGGTTGGGTGCTCATCAAGGGGTCCTGTGTGCTCTACTAAGGGTCTTGGGTGCTCTACAAATGGTCAAAACACTATGAAAAGGGTCTCGGGTGCCCATCAAGTGGTCTCGGGTGCCCATCAAGTGGTCTTGGGTGCCCATCAAAGGGTCTTGGGTGCCCATCAAAGGGTCTTGGGTGCCCATCCAAGGGGCTTGAGTACACTACAAAGGGTCTTGGGTGCCCATCAAGGCATCTTGAATGCTCTACAGAGGGTCCAGACTTCATGAAAAGGGTCTTGGGTGCCCATTGAGGGGTCTTGGGTGCCCATCAAGCGGTGTTGTATGCTCTACAAAGGGTCTTGGTTGCAAATCAAGCGATGTTGGTTGCTCTACAGAGGGTCTTTATTACCCAACAAGGCATCTTGGGTGCCCATCAAGGGGTCTTGGTTTCCCTACAAAGAGTCTTGGGTGCTCTACAAAGGATCTTGGGTGCCTCTCAGAGGGTCTTGGGTGCTTTACAAAGGGTTTCGGGTGCCACTCAAGGTGCCTTGAGTGCGCTATAAGTGGTAATGGGTGCCCTATAAGGGGTCTTGGGTTCTTGGCAAAGGGCCTTGGGTGCTTCTAGAAGGGTCCAGACTCTATGAAAACGATATTGGTTGCCCATCAAGGGGTTCTGTGTGATCTACTAAGGGTCTTGGGTGCTCTACAAAGGGTTAAGACACTATGAAACGGGTCTTGGGTGCCCATCAAGGTGTCTTGGGTGCCCATCAAAGGGTCTTGCATGCTCTACAGAGAGTCTTGGGTGCTCTACAAAGGTTCTTGGGCACTTGTAGAAGGGTCCAGGCTCCATGAAAATGGTCTTGGGGGCCCATCAAGGCATCATGATTACCCTACAAAGGGTCTTGGGTGCTAATTAGTGGGGTCTCGTGTGCTTCTCAAGAGGTTTTGAGTGCCCCTCAAGGGTGCTTGGGTGCCCTATAAGGGGTCATGAATGCCATATAAGGGTCTTGGTTGCCCTACAAAGGGTCTTGGGTGCTTCGTCATCATTTTTGTTTATTTTTCTTCGTTGTCATCGATTTCATTGTCATTTTCGTCGGTGTCGTCATTGGTTTCTTCATTGTCATCGTTGTCAGTTTCATCGTCATCGGCAGCGGTTTCTTCTTCATCATCGATTTCTTCATCGTCATCGTTGGTTTCTTCGTCAGCGTCGATTTCATTGTCATTGATTTATTCATTGATATCATCGTCAGTTTCTTCGCCATCATTTTTGTTTATTTTTCTTCGTAGTCATTGATTTCGTCAGTGTCGTCAGTGTCGTCGTCACCTCCCATCCCAAACCCTGTTCTGGCCTTACCCCAACAGTGTTGCCCTTACACCCACCCTGCTGGAGGCCACCAGCCCAATTAGTGATCTGCTAATAACCTTTTGGCTTTACTAAGCAGGGAGAGGTGGCTGTGCGATGTCAACCCTTCCCCAAGTCACCAGGTAAAGGGATGCTCCCTGCATCCCCCCATGAAAAAATACCCCCAACCACCTTCATCCCCCCACAACGCCCTGGCAGCGCGTGGCGCAGGCCCGGAAACTGCAGGGGGAACCACGACCAACGCATGGCAATTGAAAGAAAGCAACACAAAGAAAGCCCAGGCTCGTGGTAGCTGGATATATTTCTGGTTTGGGTCTTTTCCTTTTTGTTTTTCAAACAACACCCCTTTTCCCCCCACCCTGCGCTGGGGTGGGTGCACACAGACACATCGCCATAGAAGGACATGTGGCATCAGGCCACGCTGCTCCCCATCCCTCCTCTTTCCTTTGGTTCTTGGATGGTTTGATTGTGTTTTAAATGATGTTTGGACTCTTTTTTTTCTCTTTTTTTTTTCTTTCCTGTTTTTTGGCCTTTTTAACGATTTCTTGAGCTCTCTCTGAAGGAACAGCCACAAGCTCTTGGCTGGCAGGAGGAGAGACCATAGCATGGGACACATGGGATGGTTTCCTTCTCCCACCTCACACGAGATCCATTTTTTCCCAACTTGGGGTTTGTTGTTTTATTAACAAAATAATAAAAAAGAAAAGAAAAAATTAAAAAGCAAAGTGCTGCTCCAAGTCTCAGCTTTCAAGGCAGACAAAAAGCTCCAGAAGGGAAACACAAGATCAAGGTGCTGAGGTACGAAAACCTGAGGTAGTTTCTCCGTGTGTGTGTGTGTGTGTGTGTGGTTTGGGGAGGAGGTTGGTTTCTTGGGGGTTTGGGGTTGGTTTTCTTTTCAAATTTCCCCTATTCACTCTCAGGAGGTCACACCGTAGAGAGGAGAGAGCCGCCCCTCTCCTCCGGCACCGCGGGGGAGAGCTCAGCAGCTCCCCCAGCGCCCACGGACAGCCCTGGGCTTTCCGAAAGGAAGCCTCCCACCCAGCCGTAGAAGAGGACGGACGGTCGGGAGGTGGAGGGACAGAGGCGGCCCAGTCCAGCCCAGAGCTAGCGAGGGAGGCCCCGCCCGCGGGAGGGGGCGCAGCACCACGCATGCGTGTCCAGCCCTGGTTCCCCTGCCCCTTCACTCCCACGGGCTCTCCCTCCCCAGACAGGCAGCGGTAGCACCCAATGGAGCGGCTGCTCCGCACACTCGTGGGAGGGGCGGCGGGGCCGGGTCGGGCCGTGTGTCGCCCAGGCTGGGCGCATTTCCGCCGCGGGCTGCCGGGGCGTCTGTAGCAATGGCTGCTGGTGGCCCTCGGCGCCTTCTTCGCCGCTGTCTGCTGCGTCCCCCGAGCCGCCCCTGGCCTCGGCGCCGCTCAAGAGGCCGCCCCCCAGGACAGCGAGCCGCCCCGACGCCGTACGGCCGCCCGAGGGCCTCGCCCCGTCGCTGAGTCCCCGCGGCCTCTCGGGGTGCGGTGTGCGGGGCCCCTCCCGCCCCTCCCCTCCGAGCCGGCCCGGAGCGCGGCGCCCTGGCCGCGTCTCCTCGGCATCAGAGCCCAGGGCGGGAGCGGAGCTCGGTGTCCCCCCGCCCCGAGAACGCCCCTGGCAAATCCGCCCCCCCTCCTCCCACCCCGCTGGCTTTTCCATCTGGGAAGCGGGGAGTTTAAAAAGAAACGGGCCCTGGGAGCGTGCGTGGGGCAGGAGCAGAGGGCTCTGTGTGTGTGTGAGGGGATCCAGCGGGTGGAGGGGAGTCCTGGCGTAGTGCATGTGGAGAAACGGGGATGCCTTCCCAGGTGTTAACGGTTGCCAATATCCCGGAGCTCCCAGTAAGAGATGGTGGATGGTTGTGGGGTTGGAAGGGACCTTAGAGATCCATCTTGTTCCAGCCTCCCTTCTATGGGCAGCAATGGCCATGCCATGCCTGTGGCTTCTGTGTCCCTGAGGAGAGGAAGCATCTTGTGGAGAGAGACGCTGGCTGCCCCAGTAGCAGTTCCCAGCAGCTGTGCAGAGCACAGTGCCAGGCAGAGGAAGGTGCCTTTGCAGGCGCTTCTGGCTGTCATGGCCCGATGTGAGCAGGAGACCCAGTTTCCCTCAGCGATCCATCGCTGGGAATGGTGGGCGAAGTGGTTCCAGGGAAACCGTGTTCGGTGGCTTCAGCTGCTCTCCCACTGCAGAGGTTTCCCAGCAGCGCTGGCTGGGACGGGCTGTGAGGTGGCAAATATGTTCCCAGGTCCCCTGCATGAGTCCTTGCATGGAACTCTCAGCCACAAGCTGGTCGTTATTTCTGCCCCTTGAGGTTTCCCAGGGTTGAAAGAGGAAAAACTGCAGGTGTGGGTGGTGAAACCCCTGGGGAGAGTAACTCAGTGTTGTGTACACAGGCGTTGCCCCGCTGAAGGGCAGTGTGCGGCTTGTGGGGGGCGTTAACCTGTGCAGATTAAAAATAAAAGCCCATTCCACGTTAGCTGAAGCCATTTGCTGGGAGCAAGCATAAAACATGAAGAAGCATTAACAGAAGGAAATTATCCCACTGTAGCAGGACAATTAGCAGTGCCTTGGCTGGGAGAGGCAGGGGATGCTCTGCAGTGGCTGTGTGTGTGTCTGGGATGATCCCGGGGCAGCTTGGAAGGGGAACTACAGCAATTAGCTTTGGAAGTTTGCTTGTGGGAAGCTCAGCCGTGGTTGTAAATCCCTGTTCTGTGTTTTCTTTCCTCAGCCCTCAGCCTCCTGCGGAACATCCTGACAGGCAGGAACCACAACAGGAACCAGGTGCCGCCCATGACAGAGGTAGTTCACAGCCCTGGTTCTTCTGAGGTTTGGCATCCCTGGGAAAACTGAAGGGTATCTGAAGGTTGTGCAGAAGGGTGTGATTCATTCAATTTGGAATGAATCCCACTGCTTTGGGTGGGATAGAGGAGGTGGGCTTCCATGCAAATAGCAATCCTAACCAGCTCTTAAGTCATGCTGTCACGTGGCCTGCCTTTGTTGTTTAGATGATGCCATCTCTGGGTGTGAAGAGAAGGCTGAAGAGGTTTCTGCTGCTGTGGTGAATGTACCAGCCAGGGGAGCAAGGAAACACCAGGCTTTGGGCAGCGATGCCGCTCCAGGAGCAGCGTCTGCAGGAGAGGTTAGCAGAGACTTTCCTGAACCTGAGCAGCCGTAGGTGGTTCTTTTCCCTTGACAGCAGGTGCCTCTTGTGTGCTGGGTTTGCCTTGCTCGGGTTTGCGTGCTCTGCTCTGGCACATGGAGCTGAGGAAGGAGCACCCAAAATATGTGACCTTGCGAGAACAATCGCCCGCTTCTTCTGGATAAAGCCCTCTCTGCTCGGTTCGGTGTCCACCGGTCCGGGAGAGGATTCCCGTGGGACTGTGGCTCTGTACAAACGAGTCCTGTGCTGCTTGACCCCTTAGTTTGATTCGGAGGTGCAGTGTTATTTTTCTTACTGCCCCGCAGGGTGGGAGGAATAAGAAACCCTTGTGCTCTATTATTTGTCCCTGAGAGCGCCGTTGACTCTTTGTACAAAATACCTTTCTGAGGGGCTCAGCTCTGCCTGAGCCAGAGTCGGGGCTGAACTCTGGGATGCTGAGGAGCTGCCCAAGGGGAACTGGGCAGGAAGCCTGAGGGGGTTTAATCCCTGCGCGTAGGAGAGCCCCTATTAACAATCTAACCCAAAGGGCAGCGTGCTGGTCAGAGATCCTGCAAAGATCCTTCTGCTGCACTCTGAGCCAGCAAACCCCAGTGCCCAAGTCGGACCAGAGCTGCCTCCATTTCTGGAAGTTTCCACTGGCTTGGGCTGGTGTTCAGGTTAAACTCAGGGTGGTGCTTTGTTTGTTTCTGTTTCAGACTCGGGCCCTTTCTTCTCAGCCTGCAGTGAAAAGACCCAGAAGTTCTGTGCTGGAGGAAGAAATGGTGCAGACTGGTAAGGCTGACGTGCAGTCGTGAGCTTGTTTGTTCTGCGCTCTTCCTGGTGTGTGGTGCAGCTCTCCCCCTCATCCCTGCGCTGCTGCTGGGTCGGGGCCGGGCGTTTAGCTCGGCATCTCCGTCCCAGAGCTGCCTTGGATGCAGCCAGCTCCAGCTGCAATATGGCCACTGCCAGCTGGCCAGAAGGAAATTGGTTGGATTTGAGGTGTTAGATCCCCAGAACCCTTTTTGGGTTTGAATTTGGGGTTCAGCCTGGCAATAACTTGTGCCAAGCGCAACTTGCTGTAGTTGCCAATAAGAAAATCTGAGACTGTTCTGAAGTAACAGAACACAGGGAATATGGTGAGGTAGGGGAGAAAGGAAACATTGACCTTTAGGGAAGCTCTTCACCGTAACCTCATCAACCTCCTCAGTTCCCTTTTACAGTGAGTGACGGCTTACGCTCTTCTCTCGTAGATGAAATGCCTTGTGGGACTCCCTTGGGCAATGGAACACTCTCCCTTTGGGACAAGACAGCTCCTTGTGCCAGGTAAAACCCTTCTGTTTGCTTGGACTTTATTCTCTGAAAGGTTTGCTTTCGATTTCATTCCCGAACTTCCTCCGTGCTGCCCAACATTTGTCTCTGTGTGCACACAGAGATGTTTTTCGAAGGTTTCCTGGGCCGCTATCCTAAGGGAGATGAATCTTCAGTAGCTTTTTATTTTCCCTTCCTCCCTTCCCAACTAGAGAAGATTTGTTTTATTTCTCTGGGAACGTGAAATGTGAGGTAAACACAGGGAATGCCAGGATTTTCTCTCTTCCTTTCGACCTTCCCTGGACGTTCTCGCACAACTTAGAGGAAGTTTTCTCTTTGGGATACACTAAGGTGACAAAGTTCAGAGTCTCCAGCTGAGTATGAAGGGCCTCTGCACAGAAATGCCCGCTGTGTTTTGTGGTGACACCAGTGCAGGATGTTTCTGTCCAGGGATTTAACAGTCTCGTTGTACTTTAGGTATTTCTGTTGCTTTAGCTGTGGCTTCCCACTCACTTGTAGACGGTTGTGTAGGAATAAACTGTCTCCTTTCTGGTGCACTGATACGTGTCGATACCAAATGCCATGCTTATAAACATTGTGGTTCTTCTCTATTGTTTTTTCCTGCACCAAAGTGCTCCAGCCTTCCCCCCTGCTCCGGTCCTGTACAGTGCTCCAATCTACTCCATTGCTCGAATCTACTCCGGAGTTAAATCACACCCCAGTCTTCCATCTGAGTGCCGTGTGTCATCCTACTACTGCTGTGTGCCATCCTACTGCCGTCTGCCATCCTACTGCCATGTGCCATTCTACTCTGGTGTTCCACCCTTGCTCCATCTTCCATCCTTGTCCAGTCTTCCAACCTTCTCCAGTGAACCAGTGACAACTGTCTCACCTGGATGAACAGAAATATGGAGGAGATCCCTTTCCATCTGGGACATCAAAGACCGGTGAGTATCCCCATGATTCGTATCTGTCCCACGTGGTAGGTAGTCTGTAGATGCACCACACAGCAGGACGGCGTAGAATCTGGTTGTCTGGACTTGTGGAGGTTGACACATTACTGAACCCCCTTAGGTGCGCGCTACTTAACTCAGGCTTGCACTTACGTGGTGCTTTTTCGTCCTTTTTTCATGCTCTTGGCGACTCTCTCTGTGACGGCAGAGCTTCAAATCCACGTAGGCTGGTGGTTGTAATACCAGGTGTTGGAGGGCAGACACATCGTATTGTCCCAGCCCCTGGCCTGGGAACTTCCTCGGCCCAAATGTTTTTGTATTTCCTCTTCCTGGAGCTGCACCCGGTGTGTGGGCACACGCTGGGCATTGCAGTACCTTGCTTGGTTCTCCTGTTCCTCCTCTGACAACACGTGATTTGAGGGGTTCCTAAATGAACTTCTTCTGTGGGAGTCTCCTTCAGCAGCTCGCTTTTCGTGGGACTAAATGATGGAGATAAAGAGGATCTTTTGTTCTCTTGGTTTAAACAGCAAATTCCTGCAAGAAGAAAGCTGGGAAAAAAGGAAAGGTGGAGCTGGATTGTTCCCAGTGAACTCTTCACAGCACAGTGAGCACTGCTTGGGTTTGGAAAGTGAACTGTGGCTCCTTGTCCCGAGGGTCTGAACCCATCCAAGTTCAGTCCAAGTCATCAGCCCGAAGCTTCTCCTGTCCTTATGGCACCACCTCCGGCTGCGAGAGGAGTGGGAAGCGGCGCTGGGTTGGACTCTCCAAGCAGAGCCTCTTCTCGTTGGCCCAATGCTCTCTTTACTGTTTGGGTCCTTGGGGTTTGTTTAATTAGTCTGCCCCATTCAGGTGAATCTGACTTTGCCCCCATTCCATAAGTTTTTAAGGATCTGTTGAGCTGTTGTCAGAGACCGTAGGCTGCAAAACTCAGCTCTGGGATGATGATTGATTCTGGCTTGGAGCACAGATCCCGGTGTGTGACAGAGCAGGGGCTGGTGCCAGTGTTTCTCAGGAAGTTCCCTCACAGGGAAAAGCGAGGCCTCAAGCCTTGATTGCAGAGACACGGCGCTGTGCAGAGCTGGGTGTGCCAAGAGCTGGGGGAACCTCCGAGCCTGCGGGGGTGGGACACGCATCACGAGCTGGGTCCGGTTAGCGCAGGGCGGGTGTGGGTAACGCCTGCTGCTCGTCCTCTGAGGGAAGGGAACATCCTCTGTCTTCCTCTGCCTTCATCAGGAAATCCCTCAGCAAAGGAACAGCAGGAACTGCGGGGTTTCCACCTGCCAATGCGCAGACTACATCTCCCGAGACGAGCCCATGACCTTTCCTCAGGTGAGCGAAGGTTTTCAACAGCTCCAGAGCTTTTTGCCCCCGGATAAAAGAGCCAGGGGAGTTAAGGCAGCAGCCTGGGGCAGGGGCAGAGGGTTTGTACTTCTCCTTGGGTGGCATTTCGGGGGTAGCCTCAGCAGGGCAGAGCTGCGCTCCCCGTTCATAACAAGCCGGGTGTTTGTGCCTCCTTTCTGCCCTGACTTCCTACGTTAACGGCTTTCTCTCTCCTTCTCTTTGCAGGGACACATGCCATACTTCTGCAGGAAGATGGTATGGGAAATAATCCATCAGCAGCTGTTGTGAGACGGGTGCTGCTGCCGTCACACTGTGATCACCTTGGGCTGACTCTTGTTTTAGTTTCTCTTGTTTATATCCAACCACCCCAAACCTAGAGCGTTGGTTGTCTGTGGAGGTGTGATGAAATCCGTTGGGCAGTCCCTGCAACCTGGGGTTGGTTTTTTGTTCTGTTTTTGTCTGTCTGTTAAATGTGAAAAGAGAAATACTTATTTATTTTATTGCAATAAATATTTGAATTCTAGATAAAAAGAGCTGTGCTGGTGTGAAGCTGTTTGGGAACAGAGCAGCGTTGACCCAATAAACAATATTTCAACAATCATTTTGGAATGGGGTTATTTTGGGTTTTTTTCTTTTTTTTCCTTATATTCTCATAGTTGCTCTAACTTCTTTAAAATCAAAATTGCATCCTACACTAAAACCAAAATAACATAGAACTGAAGCTATTTTATTAGAGTGACTTTAACATTTCCCCCTTTGAAATTATTGATAATTATACTCAATACTTTCACATACTCAAATTTTGGCTTCATTGAATGTCAAGTTGTCACATGATGGTGGATCTTTTCACTTGTGCCAAATGCAAATTTTTATTTCCTTTAAGAGGGAGATTTCTTCCAACTCAGCATAGTGTTGGCCATCCTAAGGTCATTTGTGATATATTTTGCCAATTTGCAAATTCTTTAATCAAATTATAATTTTTTTTTTTAGATTTACCTGCTATTGATACTTGATTTATATTTATTTTCTTATCTGAGCTTGTTCACCTGCTTTTACTTGCCAAGTTACAGGTTTGTCTCTGAGTACTGTTTATTACCTGCACTGGGTTTGACAGTGGTTTCTCTTTTATTCATGTTTCCACCATCACAGACTGGAGAGCAAACAGAAAAACAGATTTGTTAATCATGTTTCAAAGGTAACTTTAAAGTCTCTGGATTTCCAAGCATTCTCCAGATTTGCTAATTTGATTCCTCTTTTCCACTTTCCCACTAGACTCTGGTCTGTAGGAGGCAAGCAAATCCCAGGGCATTCCTAGGATTTTGCACACCTTCTGCACTACTGTAGCCACAAAATATGGTCCTCTATCAGATGGCATCCCAAAAGGTATTCCAAATCTAGGAATAATCTCCTGTAGGAGCCAATGAACTGTTTCCTTGGCTTGACTTGTACGACAGGGAAAGGTTTCTGTCCATCCAGAAAAAGTGTCAACCTCAACCAAAACATACTTACAGTCATTACATTTAGGTAACTATAATCAAGTTGGCCCTGGGCAACCTTGTGTAGCTCCAGGCCTGGAGGTTGGTGGCCCTGCCTGTGGCAGGGGGTTGGAGCTCTATGATCCTTGGTGTCCCTTCCAACCCAGACCAGTCTATGATTCTATGATCCTATGAAATTGCCAACAATTTCCCAGATTCACCCCTGTTTTTAACTTAGCCATTTGAATTTTCTTTTGTACTACTGGATTTTTAAACACCCCTCACACTTTGCTGTTACTGACTTGGCCATTTCTAGCATTCACACTGACACTAAGAGCCTTTTTAGGGACATCACCAGGGCGTCTGCACCCCAGTGCCATTCTTGATGTCTTATCTGCAATATTTCTCTCGTGATTAAGGGAGGCAATATTACCTGGCCTCTGATAGTTGTCCACCATCCTTCTGAATGTTTCCTTTTGCTATTTTTACATTTCCAGTCTGATGTGCTTTACAGGGCAGGATTGCTGCTTGGAGCAGTTCCTGAACCCCCAACAAGAACTGTAAAATTTCCTTTTGATGCTTAATACTTGGCCCTGGGAGGACAGTAGTCCTCTTCCTTTCCATCGGGCTCCATGGACATGGACTACCCCAAAGGCATATTTTGAGTCTGTCCATATATTTACTTTCTCTCCTTTACTCCATCCCAGTGCTGGTGTCCCTGCATGCATCCTCATCAGTAACAGCCTTCAAATCCTCTCACCTGGAGTATGTATGTCCAGTGGTCACGATCCAGTCATGTTTAGGTTGTTCCTCCTCCTCTGAAGCACTCAATAAAACTGCAGGATTCACAAGGTTAGTTGTTTTCAAGGTTACATCATCTTGTTCTGTAAGAGCTACCTGGTATCTCATCATCCTTCTAGGGGATATCCAATGTGTCCCCTTTTGTTCCAATGCTGGGACCACCTGGAACACTGACTGTGATGGTTCTTGTCACTCCTGCAGGCAAGAGGGTCATCCTTTGCTTATCAAGTCCAATTGCTTGGAAAAGCATCCCACTGGTCTTTCCCAGCTTCCCACTCTCTGGGTCAGAACTCCCAAAGCCAGAGGTTGCTGTTCCTGGGCAAACAAGTGGAAGTCTTTAGTTAAGCCCAGTAATCCCAAGGCTGGTGCTGTCACCAAGGCTAGTTGCAGTTTCCAAAAAGCCTTTTGTTGGTGTCTGTTACATATAAAAGGGGGAGACTCCTGGGCTTCATACAGTGGCTTGGCTGTTAGGCGATAATGCCTGATCCAAAGCCATGTACCCACGCTGACTTCTCTTGGGCAGCTATTAGACCACCATCCAGGTACTGCAAGAACAGCTGTTCTGGTCTCAGGGTCACTGTCTTCTTGTTTGCCAGGTCTCCAGTTCGTTTGCAGGTTGGCTGCCAAAGTTGGTCAGGCTGTTTTTAAGTCCTTGGGGCAGCCGTGTCCATGTCAGCTGTACCTTGCCCCCTGTGTGTGGATTCTCCCACTCAAAAGCAAAAAATTTACGACTCTTTTTTCCAGGGGTAGGCAAAAAAGCATCTTTTCAATCAAGCACCGGAAACCATTGATTCTTTTTCTTCAGAGCAGTCAGCAATGTATAAGGATTTGTCACTACTGGGTACAGGGTCCAGCTGCTCTTAGATCCTTTACCAATCTATACTCACCACTTGCCTTTACCACTGGTACAATAGGTGTGTTATATTTTGATTCACACTCTTCTAAAATCTTATCTTTCCAAAATTTCTTGATCAACCTTTTAATTCCCTGTTTTGCCTCGGGTTTCATGGGGCATTGTTTAATCCTAGCTGGTTTTGCACTTTCTAATACAGGGTGGCTGGAGGTGGCTGAGCCACAGTAATATTCCAGAGTGAGAAAGGCACACACCATCTTGCCCCTAAAAGCCTTAACATGCTGTATATTCTCATAGCTGCTCTAAGTCCTTTAAAATCAAAATCATATCCTAAACTAAAACCAAAATAACCTAGAAGTGAAGCTATTTTATTAGGGTGACTGTAACACCCGTGGCTGTTGTAGGCAGCTGCGGTATGGCAGGGACATGTCTCTCCCAGACACTGTCCTATCCCACTGCTCCCAGCCCGGCCCAGAGCCCCGCTGAAAGACAAGGACAGAGCTGTGCTACAAGGTCCCTCTGGACATGAGTGGGCTTTGGAACAAAGCAGGGGCTGAAGCCTATTTGTTACAGCAGGAAATCCTTTAAAATGGGATGTTGGCATGAAACAAACTCTTTCAGCATTCCCCAACCAAGCATCCGCACGAGGAGCCACAGGACTCAAGGTTTAATAGCTCCTCCTGGGCTCCCCTGATCGCTTTGCCTGTGTAGGCAGCTGAGTGTGGCTGGCTTATTTTACAAATGGTCAAACCCTGGGAAAGAGAGTTTCTTTCCTTTTAGTCCCCTCTGCAGCAAAGAACACCTCTCTCTACACACGGGCAGCACTGACAAGTCTCTTCTTCTGGAAAGCTCCAAAGGCCATGGATGGGACGCACAGAGAGAGAGGCAGACAGGCTCTACCTGTGAGCTGCTGCTCCTGCCCCTCGGTCCTTACCCTCTTCAATGCCAAATGCTTGCAGCCCCTGGACCCTCCTGCAGCCATGCCCATTTACACTGGCTGATGAGCAGACAGTGAAACTCATTAAGCTGCACCTTTCCCCACCTCTAGTTACAGGGATGAGTGACCTAAGGGATATTTTGTGTCACCACTGCCTGGAACTGATGCATTCAGACCAGCAGACTCACAAAACGCAGCCATCAAGCACAGAAACGTGACTGCAGGGGAGTAACAGGTTGGGGCAACTCGGGAGAAAACCAGGGATAAGTCAGAGGGGAAAAGCACCCAGCCTGCAGCTGGGAAATCACTGCACTTTGAGCGCTATTTTCAAACTTTGCCCAAGTTTAGCCACGCTGGCATGGGCTGCCCCAGGACCTGCCTTGAGAGCAGCAGAGCTGTGGGCAGCCAGGCTCGCCCCAGCATCCTGCCTGGCTGCAGAGGCTGTGGCACAGGCAGTGGGAACATCACACCCTCAGATTGAGCAGAACAAAAAGCTTTTGCAAACACCACCCTCCCAGCCAGTCTGGCAGAACCCAGGATGAAATGGCAGCGCTCAGGTCCCCACCAAACCCAGTTTGGTGCGTGCTGCTTCCCACCAAGCTGTCCCTTGGGCCCTGCTGTCCCTGCTGGGACCAAACAACTGCACCTTCCTGAGCTCTGGGTCAGGAAGGTGCAGTTATATATTGAGAGGCTCAGGAGTCCCATGCCACCTTCCCCCACTCCTCCCTTCTTAGCAGACTTCAGTTTATCCATGATTTTACTCCCTTTTCCCCCCCATTGTGGCAAGGAAGTGGCAGGGGATGGGGGAGTGGGGGTTTCAGTCAGTTCCTCACAAGCTGTTTTCCTTCTTAGCTGGGATGGGGGGGGGCATTCCTCACCCCCTCCCCCTGGTGCACCCACAGCAGACAGTCCTCCATGAATTTCTCCAACGTGAGTCCTTTCCCATGGGGCTTCAGCTCTTCCCCAGCTGCCCCAGTGTGGGTTACTTCTATGGGTGCAGCCATCAATCACAGAATGTCTCTCAGTCTCTCAAGCCCAGCCTGTTCCTGTCTGCTCCCCTACAGGGTCACCAGCCTCTCCCCAGAAAACCTGCTCCGGTGTGGGTCTCATTCTCTCTCATCTCTGTGTCTCTGTGTCTCATCTCATCTTCACGGGCTGCAAGTGCTGGCAGGGGCTTGCTCCAATGCAGGTCACAGCATCTCCTGTATGTCTCCCCCTGCTCGAGTGTGGGGCCTCTCCACAGGCTGCAGGTGGGGAATGGGCCTTGTCCATGGGCTACAGAGGGACACCCGCTCCACCATGGGTTTCTCCAGGGGCTGCAGGGGCATCTTTCTCTCTGGCACCTCGGTCACCTCCTCCCCCTCCTTCCCTGCCCTTGGTGTCTGGACAGCTTCTTACATCTTCTCACTCCCTTCTAGCTCCCTGAGCTGCTTTCTCCCTTGGGCTCAATTCATCTTCCAGCTCATGTCTGAAGTCTTTGTTCTTCTCACTTCATGTTTTAGAGTTCATTTTCTCAGCCTTTTAACTTTGCTGACGTGCTCTCTGGCTGGCTGGGCTTGAGGTCCATCCGCCTGAGCAATCGGGCAGTGCTGTGGGATGGATGGGGGATGTTGTGGTTCAAGGTGAAGTCACTGCTGGTGGCAAACTCCAGCAAAGCCAAAGCCCCCCAGGTGGGGGGACGGGGCCGCCCAGCAGAGGCCATGAAGGGGCTGGAGAATCAGAGAAATATGGGTGTGAGTCCAGGATGGTGTGACCTTGTTTAAAGAGCACAGGGCCTGTGAGTATGAGGAACAGAGATACTTCAGGTTTCATTCATTCTTGCTTCTTTTATTACTGGGACTCTACTGCTATGCCTATTCTCTTAAAAAATAGTAAATAAATAAATACATAAATAAATCAGTCCTGTATCTGCTGCAGAAGGACTAATAAAACTCTGGAGTTTGATGGGATCTTGAATCTCCTGGCTTTGTCCCTACCTGCGTCCTGGTTTTCCGCCTGCTGCCCCCTGTCTGTAGCCAACCAACTGTTGCTTAAGCAAACACCTACTAGAGGTCTAGAATAGCAACAGTTGCCAGGGTCCTCTGGTGACCAACCAGTGACTTCTCTGTCAGATGGGCATCACTTGGGAGGTCATTTCCCAGAGGGGAAGAACCTCTAGTCTTGTGTCTTGTCAGGGGAGATCACCTCCAGTCTTGTCGGAGGAGATCACCTCTTGTCTTGTTGGGGGAGATCACCTCGAACAGGTCACACACGACAGCATCCTGGTAGGTTTTGAATCCCTCTAGAGAAGGAGACGCCCCAACCTCCCTGGGCAGCCTGGGAGGAATTTCCTTTTCTTCTCTTCTTCATTTCTTAACTCTTCTCTTTGATGGCTAAGCCGGGTGATGGTAGAGATGGTAAGTTGGTATTTACTCAGTCTTCCCTTTCTCCAGACTTTATGCTACCACCTGGGTCTGGGATTCCTGAGGGCCCCTTCTAGACAGGTGGATCCTGTCCCTCTCCAACAGGTTGGAGTCTCCAAAGGACATCCCCTTGTTGTCAAAGCCAAAACCCTGGCCTTAGTACCAGCCGTGTAGCCAGGAGTTGAGAGGCATGAGTCTTCCCAGCCCATTCAGAAAAGCCAACTTGGGCACCCCCAGGGCTTTCTACTCTTCCTTGATTCTGCCTAGTGAAATGGTTTGAAGTATAAAGGTGAAGTAAGGTGAAATCCAGAAGTCTATTTGTGCGAAATGTCCAGATATCCCCAGTCTTAGGTGAGGAACTTGTTGTGTGCTCTCTGGTAGGGACATGAATTTAAGGAGGGGCTGGAAAATGACCCTGTTGGTGCTCACAGAAACACCTTCAGGCTTTTAGGAATCTTCAGCCTTTGTGTTACTTTCCTGGTGATGATTGTAAGGTGCTTTCTTGTTTCTCCACCTAGCTGTAATCACTGAGGCTGTGTAAAATGGCTGGGCGCTTCCACAAAGTCCTCCTGTGTGCCATACCGGGAGTGCTGGCACTTGTTGGCTGCTGGTGGCTGTATTCCCAAAGGAAAAAGCATGCCAGCTCTAGTGGAGAAGAAGAAACAGCCACTGAACATCAGGAAGAAGCACCAGCAGCAAGTGTGGAGGCGAGAGAGGCAGACAAAAACATGGATTGTGTGGACACTGGCTGTGCCATGCAGGAGATGGTGACTGTCCAGAACTCAAAGCCTGAAGAAATCTCCACCAAGCCTGACATGGTTAGCTGGGAAATAGAGGTCCCAAAGGTAAGCAGCCGCTGGCCTGCTCGCACATCCTGCCCTGTGCTCCGTACCCATCTCCTGCTTCTTCCAGTGCCATCCCAGGGAGATGAGCAGCAAGTAACAAGCATTGAAGCATTTCACGTAGCATTAGGCTCAACAAGGGTGAAGAGCCAGTCCGAGCTGTAAGCAAGAGGCGTCTCAGGGCTGCGCCCAGCGTAACGCTGGTTGTCTGGCTCGTTGTTCCCTGTTGTCTTCCATCCCTTTCTGTTAGTCCAACACTTTGAAAGCATTCAGAAGGCTTTGAGGGTACACAGTTACGAAGCACTGGCGATGAGCTGGTTGAGTTTTTTCTTTCCACTATGTAGGAGGGCTATGTTTTGACTGCCTGCCTACAGCCTTCCTCACAGACTGAGTGCTCAGCTAGGCCGCGGAGCTGCTGTGTCTTTATAGCCAGCCTTCTTTTGTGTTGAGACAGAGGTTGTCACTTTTTAGGCCTCCGTTCTTGCCTTCTTTGTATGTAGATAATGTTACTTTGTGTAGGATTATCCATGCTGGCTGGGGGCCAACGCTTCTGCTCTGGGATCCGATCTCTGACAGTAAGCTGTGGCAGGTGCCAGCAGAAGACTGGAAGGGACAGGGCTTGCAGAGACATCTCTGTGTCCCCCGGCCCAGCTGGCTGGGTACTCTGTGCTCTAAGGGCTCTCAGGGCGTGCTTTACTCTCCTGTGAATGCGTCTACTCCCTAATCTAATGAGCTGCTTTAAAAAATACTAAAACTTGCCATTTCATATTGGAGTGAAACATGCATGTACTATGGTTAAAGAACAAAGTGGCAGGAGAGGATGCGACTTGACAGTAACCTTGGTGATGACAGTGACCTTTACCAGGCCTGGTTTTGTCCCATTGGCCCTTTGTGTCGTTCTCAAGGTGTGAAGATGAATCTATGAAAATGAGCAGTATTTATTGGCCTGTATCTACCTTGCCTTATCCCAGACCAGCTCTGCACTGGTCCAGCATCACCTTTACTTATCCTGCCTGGCCCTGTGCTACAGGAACTGGGCACGTGGGTGAAATAAGCCCCGGCCAGGCGTGTGGTTTGACATCCAGTCCTCCTCTTGACTGCTGCTTTTCTCTCTTTCATAAAGGCTTTAGTTAGCTGCTTGATCGGCAAACAAGGAAGATTCATGAACTTCTTAAAGCAAGAATCTGGGGCCAAAATTTATGTCTCCTCACCACCTCATCTGCGTGACTCTCAAGTCTGTCACATTGAAGGTAAGCCAAACGTCTCTGTGTTTGTGGTCTAATATGTAGCTCGTGCCGGGATGAGTTGGGCAAGGAATTAAACAGCACATATCTGCAAATGTAAGTCTTGCCTGTGAAGGATGTTACATTAATTGTGAGTGAAAAATACCTGCCAGTGAACTGGGTTCATCCTGGAAGCTAAAGCGGTTGTGAGTGGGGCCTGGTGGTCTTGAGTGTCCCACGTTGGTCTGATAGCCACCTACACAGCTGGTCTGTGGAACCTGAAGCTGTTGATGCAGTGCAGGCCACTTTTGGTAGCTCTGTTTCTTCACGGGGTGGGAGGTATCCTCAGCATAGCTGTGCCAACAGATTTTCTTCCAGGCTTCTCTCAGCAAGTAGAAAAAGCCCTGAGCCTGATTGGCAAGAAGTTCAAAAGTCTGCGCCTCACCAACGCCTACATTCCACCTCCACCAACACCACCACCACCTCGTTCTCTCCCGATGACTTGCTGGGTAAGTCCCAGCTTTCTGGCTGTGCTGATGTCGGGGGCAAAGGCTGCTGTTGGTCTCTGCTGTCGTAGTACGCTTGATCCAGGTGGCTGGTTCACAGAGGCCCTCACAGCCAGGCTGGTTTTGTGTAGCTCTCTCTTGCCTGGCTTGTGTCACTCTAACGGGTCAGACTGATCTTCCTGTTGGAAGGTGGGCCTTGCCCTAGGTCTGATGTCCTTGAGAGCAGCATGGAGTAGCTTTATGCTCCTGATCCAGAGCAGTCTTTGGAAGTCAAATGCCGGAGTGGCAGGACTTTTGCACCCACGGCTCTCAGCCTCAGGCCACGCTGGTGGACTATGGAGTGGCTGTGAGTGAAGCTTGTGCTGCAGTGAACACTAACAAGAATTTCTTTCTTCCATGTGACAGCTGTACCTCCCAGAGGGAGTTCCTGTAGAAGTGGTCGTGGCAAACCAAGTCGATGCTGGACACATGTTTTTACAACAGCATACACTCCCCACTTTCTATGTCCTGCATAGACTTGGCCAGCAGATGAATGCCTGCTACTCTCAACCGGATATTCCCACCCTGCCAGCTCGAGTAGAAGGCAAGTAACTCAACTGCTCACACGCTGTTCGCTTGAGGAACTTGTAGGGTCATGCAAAAGCCTGATGCCCCTGAGCACGGTGGTGGCAGACAGACTTGAGAGTCCAAGGCAGCTCTGCTGTGTGGCAGCTGCAGGTGGGTCTGATGGAGGGGCAGGGGTGGTGTGGAAGGGAGATGGAAGCAGCAGAAGGAATGCTGTTGGTTCTCAGGAGGTCGCTACGCAGTGCGGCTAATCTGCCCCAAGTGCTTTTTTTTTGGGAATCCACTCACCCTGAGCAATTCTGGTTTGCAGTTGGTACTATCTGTGCGGCTCCAGGTCTGGATGGGGCATGGCTACGGGCTCAAGTTAACAGGCACTTTGAAGAGACCGGTGAGGTGGAGCTCCGCTACGTGGACTACGGAGGCTATGACAGAGTGAAGATCAACCAACTCAGAAAGATGAGGTCTGTAGCTGCTCTGCTGCTGCTGCTTGGATTGCTGGGAGCGGGGTCTGGGGTGTTTGGAGGGTCGTTACTTGTAAACTGAATTCCTGCTAAAGCCACAGATTAATTGCAGTGACCTTCAAGAACACAGGAGTAACTTAAATCCAACTTCCTTGGGTTTATTCCCTTTTCTTTCAGGTCTGACTTCTTATCGCTGCCTTTCCAAGCAGCAGAAGTTTTACTGGACAACGTGGTCCCGCTGGCAGGTAATGGAGCTCTCGAGACGTACCCTGGGTGCTGCTCTGGCAGGTTTCCCTGGGTGCCAGCTGTGGACAAGCCTTGATTCTGTCTCAGCCTTCTCCCTCCCCTTGCGAGCGCAGCCTCTGAAGGGGCTGGAGACGGGGCTGGAAAAATGTATTTTCTTCTAAATGTGGCACAACCTGTCAGGCTCCAGGGGAGAGATGGTGAAGGGGAGAGATGGTGAAGACTTCCTCCTGTGTGGAGGGAGGAGAGAAGGAATGACTTTACTCAAGAGCAGGTTGGCAGGACAGGCAGGGGATAGGTGAAGTAGCTGTAGCTACTCTGCCATCTTCTGTCCCGCAGGAGTTACGAAGGCAAACTTAGCTTTTCATCTGCTAGACAAACACCTGAGATTTTCCTACTAGTCAGAGTCCAAACAGCAATGGCAGCTCTCAAAGGTACAGCAGAAGTCTGCTCTTCTGTCTTTCAAGCCTCCCAATTCATCAGCCGCTGGTGTTCACGTGAAGGTGGCTTTAGAAAGCTCTCGGTCCTGTCCCTTGGGCAGCACAGCAGGGATAATACTTTTATGACCCCCAGCTTGATAGATTGGGTCCAGCAAATGCCTCCAATGCCAGCAGGGGAGGGTTCTCTGGCCGGGCTGCTGTCGGAGGTCAGGCAGGGCTGGTTGCATAGTCCCTCCTGGCCTGTGAAGCCTGGCACCATCTCATCTACTTTCTCCTGCTCTGCTCTCTCCAAAGATGAGGATCACTTTTCATCCCAAGCAGACGCCACCGTCGTGGAGATGACCAAAGGCGCAGTCCTGGTGGTGCAGGTCAGTGGGAGCTGTGTGGTTTGAGTGCTGCTGTTGTCCTCTCTACCCCAGCATCCTGTGTGTGCTCCAGGCCACAACAAAAGCCCAGCTTGGACGCCCAGCTGCTGGGCAGAGCTCTCGTATAGAAACCTTGGTGCTGAGCCCTTCCTTGTGCAGCATGGGCAGTGCAGTGGCCGACGCTGGCCGTGCCAATTCTGTGGCTCAGGGCAGGGCACTGCTGAGAATCTCTCACGCTCACGACCAGGACTGGTGTCTGTCTGCACACTGATGTCTCTCTGTCTTTTCCAGGCCACAAATTACGACAGTGCAACGGGTCTGCCACTGGTAGAGCTCTGGAACTTGATGGGAGATGAGGTGCGTCTGGCGACATACCTGTTTCTTCAACACTGTTAGAGTTGATGATTATGCAGACTGTTGATTAGCAACTGGCTGATGGTTCTTCCCAGTGGCTTGTTCACCTTTCTACTTCTTCTCCCCGCCTTTAGATGCTGTCAGTGAACAGAGCTCTGGTAGAAAGAGGACTGGCTCAGCGGCTTGACCACTAGCGATGCCCCGGATTCCTTGACACCTATTTCTGCAAAGAAATCTTATTTTGCACTGTTACAGTTTGGTTTGGCAAGTTCTTAAAAGAAAATGTTCTCATACTAGTGTGTGGAGTTTTGCTGGTCTGTTTAAACACATTTCATAGAGAGCACAGCTCATCCTTACGCAGTGTCTGGGTCACACAAGACCGGGAGATACTTCATGGGATGAACGTGCACCATGTTGTTATGGCTTAGACACACTAGGAAAAAAAACAAACCAACTACTAAAAAACCTACTAAATACAGACTGGTCCTAAAATGAGTTACATGGCCAGTGATACGCAGAAGATGACGAGCAGTTTCACAGAATCACAGAATCACAGAATCATAGGGGTTGGAAGGGACCTCGAGAGATCATCGGGTCCAACCCCCCTGCCAAAGCAGCTCCCCAGCTCATATTGCACAGATAGGTGTCCAGACAAGTCTTGAATATCTCCAGAGAAGGAGACTCCACACCTCCCTGGGCAGCCTGTCCCAGGGCTCTGTCACCCTCACTGGGTAAAGTTCTTCCGCATGTTGGTGCAGAACTTCCTATGCTCCAATTTGCAACCATTGCCCCTTGTCCTATTTCCACAGACCACTGAAAAGGGGCTGGCCAATTCCCCCTACATCCCATACTTATGATATTTATAAACATTAATTAGGTCCCCTCTTAGTCTTCTTTTCCCCAGACTGAAAGTCCCAGCTCACTCAGCCTTAATTACATTACATTACAATTAATTACAGCAAGGGCTGTTTGTAACCTGTAAGTAAAGAGATGATACATAAAGGGTGAGTGATGATGGAGCGAGCCCATTCCAGGAACCCAGTGGAGTGCCCAGGATGCTGAGGGTGAGGTAGTGGGAGGAAGCTGGGAGGCAAAAGCAGCAGCCTTTAATAACAGCCTGGGCAGAGATTTCAGCTGTGGCAAATCACCTGAGGAGTGCCTCAGTTTCTGCATTTGTCTGTCGTGCTGTAACGATGTCTGGCTCAAAGAGGAGACAGGCAGATGCCCCCCACACCAGTAGCTAGAGCTGTACGTACAGACAGACCCTACAGACAGGTGTCCTGGTTTCAGCTATGATGGAGTTAATTATTTTTAGCAGTGGATGGAATGCCATGTTTGGGTGTTAGGATGAGAACAGTGCTGATAGCACCCTGATGTTTCTAGTTGTTGCCGGGCAATCAAGGACCTTTCTCAGCTCTGCATACTTCCTTACTAGTGAGAAAGGAGGGGACGTAGCCAGGACAGGTGACCCGAACTGGCCAAAGAGGATATTCCATGCCAGTTACGTCATGCTCAGTATAAAGGGGGACTGGGGGGAAGAGGAGGAGACAACACCAGGACGGGCAGTTTCCGGGTTCGGGGACGGCTCTAAGCTGTGCGGCCTGGGTTCTGTGGTTTGGTGAGAAACTGCATTGTATATCACCAGTTTCATCTATTTTGTGCTTTAAACTTCTGTTATTGTTATATCTAGTTTTCTGTTATTGTTTAGTAAACTATCCTTATCCCAACCTGCGTGGTTCTGGTTTATAGGTTGTGGTTTCTTTTCCTCCTTCTTCCTTCCCTTTTCCCCCTCCCCCAACTTTCCCTCCCCCTTCCTTTTAAAAGTACAAGCGACTGTGTGGGGTGCGGCCCTCGGCCGGGGCAAAACCACGACAGTCATTTTGGCGCCCAACGTGGGGCACGAACGGTTGGGATAACGGTAGATCTGACCCTAACTATCGCAATTAAGATAAGCACTGTTGTTTAAGCAATCTCTGGTCACGATGCTGTGGTATTTATTCACAAGGCTGTGGTATCAAAACCATCGCATGCTGTATACAATCCTGGCAGGATTCTTTACTCTCTCAGGTCTGCGGCTCCCATATTTGTTCCCATACTTCATTATAGTGTATTTTATGATATCGGTCTATGATACAATAATATCGATGACCATGAGCTTAATCTGGTACTTGTATGAGGTTTTGCTGTCCTGTCCATTCTTTGGACAGGGAGGGGTTAATAACAGCACTGCTTTCTTTTCCTTTGGGCTAAATACAACAGCTCTTATGGCAATTTTTGAAAATCTTCAATATCTCTGGGATATTCAAACTAGCATTTTGCTATTGGTAGGTTTGGGGCAGATGGTTCAGTTTTTGTTATATATCAAGCATAGGTTTATGAATACCACTGAAGAGCTTTCTCCGAGACAGAATAATCACGAGTGGCAGGGCATGTGGCAAAGTATGGGCAAGTACCTAGGTACTTTCTCACGCCCGATGGTTTGGAACTTCACTCCTGAACAGCTACAAGACCCCGATCAAGTGACTGCATACCTAAAGAAAAATTGCTGTAGGTTTCCCAGAGATGGACACCTTACTGCACTGTGCTGGGCTCTGGCCACTATTTATCAAACACTGCTTGATAGCAGGCAGCACTGTCAGCACTGTCAGCACTGTCAGGGAGAAGGGAAAGGAAACAGACTGGCAGATACTATAGCTGCTGCAACCACTGGGGCTGACACTGCAGCTACTGTAATCTCTACAGCAGACACTGCAGATGATCAGAAAAACCAACCCACACCAGTGTCTGTTGCTCCCGTACAAAAGAGGAAATGCACAAAGAAATCAGTTCGCACAGTGACGGATGATGATGATGATCAACCAGGGCCATCTCGAGGATATCAGGAGGAGGCAGAACCAGAGATTGTTACCCGATCCCTGACTTTGAGTGAGCTGCGTGAGGTTCGAAAAGATTTCACCCGCCACCCAAGTGAGCACATTATCACTTGGTTGCTCCGATGTTGGGATCACGGGGCCAATAGTTTGGAGTTAGAAGGCAGAGAGGCCAAGCAGTTGGGATCCCTAGCTAGAGAAGGAGGAATTGACAAAGCAATTGGGAGGAGGCCGGAAATCCTCAGCCTCTGGAGGCGACTACTGTCAAGTGTGCAGGAAAGATATCCCATAAAGGAATATATTACATGTCAGACACCCAAGGGTAACAGCATAGAGACAGCTATCCAGCACCTGAGAGAGTTAGCTGTACGGGAGATAATTTATTATGATCTGGACAATTCACGGCTTCCCGCTGATCCCGATGAAGTCCTATGCACTCCAGCTATGTGGCGTAAGGTTGTACGAAGTGCACCAGCAGGGTACACCAATTCACTGGCAGTAATTGACTGGACTGATATGGATCCACCAACCGTAAATGAGGTGGCCTGCCGACTCAGGAAATACCAAGACAGTGTTTCCCTCTCCGTCATTGCAGCAGTGGAAAAAGAACAACTGGCAGCGTAGAGGCAAACCTATATGGGCTGATGACTTATGGCAAGATATCTCTGCTCGGTTAGAGAAACTTGTTGTAAAGGTACGTCATGTCGACGCCCATGTACCTAAGAGTCGGGCCACGGAGGAACATGAAAACAACCATCAGGTAGATAAGGCTGCTAGGATTAAAGTGGCTCAGGTAGATCTAGACTGGCAACATAAGGGTGAATTATTCCTAGCTCGATGGGCTCATGATACCTCGGGTCATCAAGGGAGAGATGCAACATATAGATGGGCTCGGGATCGAGGGGTGGACCTGACCATGGACGCCATCGCACAAGTTGTCCACGAATGTGAGACATGTGCTGCAATCAAGCAAGCTAAGCGGTTAAAGCCCCTTTGGTATGGAGGACGGTGGATGAAATATAAATATGGGGAGGCTTGGCAGATTGATTACATCACCCTCCCACAAACCCGCCATGGCAAACGTTATGTGCTTACAATGGTGGAGGCAACTACCGGCTGGCTAGAAACATATCCCGTACCCCATGCCACTGCTCGAAATACAATTCTGGGCCTTGAAAGGCAAGTCCTCTGGCGACATGGTACTCCAGAAAGAATCGAGTCAGACAATGGGACTCATTTCCGAAACACTCTTATAGACACCTGGGCCAAAGAGCATGGCATTGAGTGGGTGTACCACATTCCTTATCATGCACCGGCCTCTGGGAAAATTGAACGATATAATGGACTTTTAAAAACTACACTGAAAGCAATGTGTGGTGGGACATTCAAGCATTGGGATACACATTTGGCCAAAGCCACATGGTTAGTTAACACTAGGGGATCTACCAATCGGGCTGGCCCTGCCCAGTCAAAATTTCCACGTACTGTAGAGGGAGACAGAGTCCCAGTAGTGCATATGAAGAGTGTATTGGGAAAGAGAGTTTGGGTCATCCCTGCTTCAGGCAAAGGTAAACCCATGTCTGGAATTGTTTTTGCTCAAGGACCTGGCTGTACTTGGTGGGTAATGCAGAGGGATGGAGAAGTTCGATGTGTACCTCAAGGGGATTTGATTTTGGGTGAGAATAGCCAATATAATTGATAGAGTAGAAATTATAATAATTTCCAAATAACCCATTATTGTATATTCATTATTGTTATGATAGCCAATATAATTAATAGAGTAGAAATTATAATAATTGCCAAATAACCCATTATTGTATATTCATTATTGTTATGATTGCTGTATGTTGTACCATAGCATTATAGCCGGAGTCATACAAGTTAATGAAGAATGAGTGCCATGATGATGGAACTAAAGCCTGGCCTCTTAAGAACTTTTTTTCTCCCTTTGAAAATAAACTCTGACCCACAGACTATGAGCATGGACCATGCCAGGTGTATCAGTCAAGAGCCTGAGATGCAGCATGCAACGAGCCAATGGAACATACAATTATCCTGAGAAACTGTTACGACAAATGGAGCCTGAAAATCATGGACTAAATGAACTCAACAACTTCAGAGGGATGATTCACAGACTGAGGGAATAAGGTCTGTATGCACGTATGTGTGCATACATGTGTACATACATATATGGGTGTGTGAAACATGAAACTGATTGTACCCAAAGAAAATTGTTGGATCTGGTCATGACGTAAATGGTATGGAATAAGGGGTGGATAATGTCCTGGTTTCAGCTATGATGGAGTTAATTATTTTTAGCAGTGGATGGAATGCCATGTTTGGGTGTTAGGATGAGAACAGTGCTGATAGCACCCTGATGTTTCTAGTTGTTGCCGGGCAATCAAGGACCTTTCTCAGCTCTGCATACTTCCTTACTAGTGAGAAAGGAGGGGACGTAGCCAGGACAGGTGACCCGAACTGGCCAAAGAGGATATTCCATGCCAGTTACGTCATGCTCAGTATAAAGGGGGACTGGGGGGAAGAGGAGGAGACAACACCAGGACGGGCAGTTTCCGGGTTCGGGGACGGCTCTAAGCTGTGCGGCCTGGGTTCTGTGGTTTGGTGAGAAACTGCATTGTGTATCACCAGTTTCATCTATTTTGTGCTTTAAACTTCTGTTATTGTTATATCTAGTTTTCTGCTATTGTTTAGTAAACTATCCTTATCCCAACCTGCGTGGTTCTGGTTTATAGGTTGTGGTTTCTTTTCCTCCTTCTTCCTTCCCTTTTCCCCCTCCCCCAACTTTCCCTCCCCCTTCCTTTTAAAAGTACAAGCGACTGTGTGGGGTGCGGCCCTCGGCCGGGGCAAAACCACGACAACAGGGGACAGAGCAATGAGAAATATGAGGTCTGAAAGCAGCAGCGAGGCAGACGCTGAGCACAGCAGAAATGCACAAGCACAGATCTACTCGACGCCCCAAGCACGAGGTCGGTGGGGCACCACGAACCCCCTGGTCCTTCCCTCTTTGCTCACTGCCAAGGACACCTCCTGAAGTCTGGGGAGAAGGATGTCTGAGCGGCAGGCAGCCGGGCGCCTGACACTAAGCAGTCATAGAATCATCATAGAATCATAGAATGGCATGGGTTGGAAGGGACCCCAAGGACCACAGAGCTCCCACCCCCTGCCACAGGCAGGGCCACCAACCTCAGGCCTGGATCTACACAAGGTTGCCCAGGGCCCCATCCAACCTGGCCTTGAACACCCCCAGGGACGGGGCCCCCACTCCCTCTCTAGGCAGCCTGTTCCAGCACCTCACCACTCTCTCTGTAAAAAGCTTCCCCCTAATATCTAATCTAAACCTTCCCTCCTTTAGCTTCAATCCATTCCCCCTTGTCCTGCCATTGTCTACCCTTTGAAAAAGTTGAATCCCCTCCTGAATTCCCCTTCTGCTGCCTGAAAGGCAAGGACCAAAACAGGTTGATTTTTCTCCCCACCCCAGAACTAGGCAGCCCCCTCTGAAATTACCAGGCTGGCAGATGCTCCTCATGGAGCACTTCAGGAAGCCGTGGAACTCGTTGCCACAGGGTGCTGTGACGGCCAAAAGGGTGCAGAAACCTGCAAGGCAAGGAGATGATTTCCCAGCACAGGGGTTAATCTGTGGCCATTAAACAAGACAATCTCTCTGAAGAAGTCTCTATGGTGCTGCTGCATAGCAGTTCAGAGCCTCTGCCATGTTGTGTTTCGGGCACCCTCCCTGTACCCTGTCCCTGAGATACAGTCCTGTTTGGCTGCCACTGCAGCACTTTCCCTCTTCCCCATCCCAAGAGGACAGTGGAAGAGAGAGAGTTTGCACTGCCACTCCAGATCTGAGTCAGCATTCTGCAATCCAGTTGGGAAAAAGGAAAACAAGAGTGAAAAGGTGTAGTATGTCCTAAATATTCCCCAGCTGGGAAGAGCAGCCCAAATGCTGGATTTGGGTCTTGTTCAACATCTTCACCAATGCCCTGGATGAAGGGATTGAATGCTCCCTCAGTCAGTTTGCAGATGACACTGAGCTGGGAGGAAGTGTTGATCTGCCTGAGGGGAGGGAGGCTCTTCAGAGGGATCTGAACAGACTGGACTGATGCGCTGAGACCAACGGGATGAGGTTTAACAAGGCCAAGTGTAGAGTGCTGCACATGGGACATAACAACCCCGTGCAGCACTACAGGCTTGGGGGAGACTGGCTCACCGCTCACGGCTCACCGCTTCCTCAGCCGTGTGATGAAGCAACCAGACACACACTCACTCCCCTCTTCCTTACGGGGGGACCTCCTGGCAGTGCCACCCTTCCTGTCACCTCCTCCCCCCCCCAGCAAGGGGAAAATTTAAGGTCCATGGTCCTTCCCCCACCGCAGGTAGTCTTCCTCCCCTGAGGTTTTCCTCCCTCCTTCCTCTTGCACAAGTGTTTCCTGCCCAGGGCTGGGTAGAGGGGAAGTGACACTGAGCTGTCACCAGCCACCACCCATGTCAGGGACACAGGAGGTCCACCACCCAGGCCAGGACCTCCAGGAAGGGACATGTGAGTCCCCAGGGTACAGGAGGGAAGGTGGGTGAGGTGGGAGGTCTTTGTGGGGGAGTGGGGGGGACACACTGGAGAGACCTGTGACATGTTGACTAGGAGGTGACTTGGAGGTTTGGTGGGGGCACCTGGGGGTGTGGTGGGAGCTCACTGGGAGGTCTAGGGGGCAATTGGGATTCCCTGAGTGTGGAAACTGGGAGGGAAGATGTGTGGGGTGGTGGCTCACTGGGAGGTGTTGTGGGTAACTGAGGGTCTGCATAGACAACTGGCATGTCTTTGGGGGTCAGCTGGGAGGTTGGAGGTGTGGAGATGAGTGGGAGGGTGGCCCAGTGGGGTGCAACTGGGAGGTCTGGGGGATGCCAAGGTGGGAAGATCCTGGAGGGTTAAAGGAGGAAGAGGAGGACACCTCAGAGAGGGGGTAGGAGGGGGTAGGAGGAAGGAGGGGAGCGGGGTGGAGGCCTGGGGTGGGTGTGAGGTGGGGTGGAGGGATGGAGGGTGGGGCAAGAGAGGGTTGGAGGGAAGAATGGATGGACGGACAGATGGCCAGACAGATGGAGGGAGGGATTGGAGATGGATGGACAGAGGGAGCCCTGTGTTTTCTCTGGAAGATTCTGTGTCCCCATCTCCCCACAGACCCTTCCCATGCACCGCAATGTCCTTGTCCCCTCCTGCCAATACCTCGTCACCCCCGAACACCACGGCCACCCCTATCCCCGGCGCGGCGGTGGGGATGACCCTGCTGGGGGTGGCGGTGGCCTTGGGGCTTCCCGGGAACGCCGTGGTCCTCTGGAGCTACGCCGCCACCCGCCGGCGCACTGTCCCCGTCCTCCTCATCTTCTACCTGGCTGTGGCCGACGTGGTGACCCTCCTCACCGGGCCCATCTACCTCCGGGCCTTGAGCGTCGGCCAATGGGAGATGGGCTTGAGCGTCTGCTGCCATGTACGTCAGCGTCTTCCTCATCGCCCTCCTGGGCCTCCACCGCTGCTTGGCCGTCTCCAGGCCGGTGGCAGCGGTGGTGACCCCAGGTGGCCACGCTGGGCGATTGGCTCATGGAGTGGCGGCCCTGATGTGGCTGGTGGCTTCCATCTTGGCCATCCCATCCATCGTCTTCCGGCGGGTGGAGGAAGGGCACTGCCAGCGGGTGCACAGCACCAGGGCCTGGTTGGTGGCCCACAACCTCTTGGAGACCACCTTGGGTTGGGCCCTCCCATTGGCCACCGTGGCCGTTGGCTACGGGTTACTGGTGCGCCGCTTACGCCAGACCCACCTGTCCCAGTGCGGCCGGACCTTCCGGCTGGTGGCCACCATGGTGGTGGCCTTTGCTGTCTCCTGGGGACCTTACCACCTGGCCAACTTGCTGGAGGTGGCAGTGGTTCTACAAGGTGGCGGTGGGACTTTGGAGGCAGCCACCCATGTCTTTCCATGTCCCCTTGTCTCCCCCTCAAATCCTATGTTACCCCATGTCCCTCCTGTGTCCCCTTATCCCCCCATCCCCCTTTGACCCCCGCCAGGAGAAGCAGCTGCCCCAGCACTGGGAGGTCCTCAGCACCCAACATCCCATCAGGTGCTCCAAGCACCCCAGGCAGGAGGATGCTCTTCTGGGAGATGATTTGCTGGTCCTGCCTGGGAGCTGGGGCTCAGCAGCTCTTCTGGGCTCACACTGCCCTCTCCTGACACTTGGGGGTGGAGACGTCCCCAGGGCTCCTACAGCCCTGATCATCCTTGTGACCTCCTCTGGACCCACTCCCAGAGGCCCGTGTCCTCCTTGTGTTGAGGGCTCCAGAGCACTGCAGGTGGGGTCTCAGCAGAGCAGAGAGGGAGAGTCACCTCTTGACCTGCTGGCCACACGTCTTGTGATGCAGCCCAGGATGCACTGGGTCATGTAGTCCCAAGTGCTTTTCCCCAAGGCTGCTCTCTATCACACCATCCCCCAGCCTGTACTGGGAGCCAGGATTGTCCCGACCCAAGGGCAGGACCTTGTGCTTGGCCTTGTTGAACTCCATGGGGTATGCATGGGCCCACCTCTCCAGCTGATCCAGGTCCCTCTGGATGACATCCTCTCCCTCTGGCATGTCTACCCTCCGCTCAGCTTGGTGACATCTGCAGCTTGCAGAGGGTGCACTCGATCCCACTATGTCACTGGTGAAGATATTAAACACCACTGCTCCCAGTATGGGGCCCAGCTCTCCCTGCAGCAACATCCATCTCTCTATGGAAAAGGTGGGGAGGGATTCTGGAGTGACAGCCCTGCTGAACTGTTGCTGTCCTGTATCATTTGCAGATGTGCACAGTTACTTATGGTTCTTGCAATGGTTAACATGATAAAAGCTCAAAATTCAGCAGGTGTCGTTGTTTGGGAAGGTGTCATAAAACACATGTATGCCATGAGCTCATGTCCATGCACCAGATCTCAGACAATCCCATTCATACCTGCTCCAGCCTGACCACCTTACTGAAGGGTTCACTGCCACCAACCAGCTTTGTAGTTACCAAGCATTCAGGAGACCAGATGAAATGCTGTAATCCTGCTGCTGCTGGTTACACCAGTGCCTGAAAATTTCAAGAGTAACTGGCGCTTGCATGAGCATCCGCTGCCTTGTGTGTACCTGGGGGTTCCCTGTATTTATTTGTGGTAGGTGGGGAAGGCAAACTCTCCAGGTCTGACTGCCTTCTCTGTGATCTACACAGCTCCCTCCAGTACTGTAAGTTACATATGCATATGAAGGGGAGACCAGACACTTTTGTATGTAGACTGAGAATGAATTAATACCTTACAAGCACTGTGAATATCTATTATGCAAGTTTTTGTATTAATTTGGAAAAAAAAAGTTCCTGCTAGTAATAGATGTATTTTTTGTTTGTCTTCAGATTTAGATGGTCTCCTATTATTTTTGGGCTTTGCTTAGTTTGGTAGAGGGTAATGTGTAAGCATTTTATCAGGTGATGTTAGAAACTAGTTGCCAATATTTGTACATATTTGTAAAATACTCGTGGTATAATCACTCTATTTTAATGGTAAAATTTTCTCCTTTCCATGAAAGGAATATGTTGTTTAAAATATAAATAACTGTATGTACACTGCAATAAATTATGGCTAGAAAAAGGTAATTGTGTATCTCTCCTTCTCCCTTCCCTGAGGTGCATGCCACTGACATCTTCCATTTGAGATAGGTAGGTTGTGGAAATGAATTTGCTGCTAGACTGTAACCTGTGGGACCTGGGCTTCTCATGGCAAACCCAGAGGCAGTGCAGCCTTTTCCTCCCTGCCCCCTCAGTCACCAAAGGTGCCTCTGTCAGGTATTGAGGACCCAGTTGAGCAGGTTGGAGTCAGCGGGAATGCTAAAGGGAGCTGAATCTGACCAAAGAGACAAGTTAAGCTGCTCGTGGTGGTTAGTCAAGAAAACTGAGTGTGTGAATTCCCAAGGATGGAGAGAGAGAGAGAGATCCTGTCAACACCCTCCCAGGGGCTGCATTGGAGGATGGGCACACAAGCCCATGTGATGCTCTGCTGCAAGTCACCCAACCTGCTGGCCTGGTGTCTGGCATGGGTAAAGGAAAGTTTTGCTTTGCTTTTCTTGGGACATAAATCTATGAAGGTGTGCCATTGTTATTCGTATCTCTTCCTGAAGAAGCTTGCTGATGGCTTCCCTCTTTTTTTGTTTTCTTCCTCTTTTTCTAGATATGTTACAGATTACTAAAACTAGGATTTTGCAGTGTTGCCCCTATTTGTGTGACTTCTCTTATACTTCAGATTTCTGTCCAGTACCTGCTGTCATCTAGCTTTTGTTTGGGAATGCTAAAAATTGGTTTGGTTACAGATGGAACTAGTTATGAATTTAATAGTGGGCAAATATTAAGTCACCTAACTGAAAGGCTTTATCACTTCTTTTGGTTTTTTTGCATGGCACCTTCTTGCCTGCTAGGGTGGATTGCTGCTGACCAGAATACATAGGATGAGTCTGTCTCTGAAGCTTGGACTTTTCATGGTACCAGTGAATTCTGTGGGCATCCAGTAAAGTGATACAGCGTGGGATTGGGGGAAAATGTTACTGCACCTGAACTGCGATGAGGCACACGTGCAGGACCTGCATGGAGGTAAGGTCTGAAGGTGTGTGCTAAAGCTGATGTGGAAGTGGTGTTTTAAAACACTGCAGGTATTTTGGGTGAAGTTAAGAGCAGTTCCTCCCTGGAGTTCTTGGCAGTAAAGTCTGAGACCCTCAAGGTTGACACGGTGTGTAAGGGCTTAAACACTTTTGAGCAAGAACTGATCATAAAGTCTCAGAGCAGTGGGGAAGCTCCCTGCTGTAGCTCCTTGCCCACAAGCAGTGGTGCTTCCCCTGTTTGGGCATGGTGTTTCCTGGTAGCTCTCCTTGTCTCCACCCATCTCCTCTGCTGCACCTATGAAGCTTGCACCTTCTGTGGGTGCCCTGTGCCTTCGTGTCTCTCCTAGAGGCCCAAGAGCTTAAGGTGAAGGGAACAAAGTGTTCCCTTGAGGCTTCTCCTAGGCCCTTGGCAGCAGTGGGGTTTGCTGAGGCACAAAAACGTGCCTGTGTTGTGGCTCCTGGAGCAGCCTGGCTGAGGTTTGGCCAATGGGGAGCCCAGTCCCGGGCTCGCCCGCTGCTGCTCCCGCGGGTACCCTTTCCCTGCCCTCTATCAACTGCGAGCCCTGAAACAGGGGGCTGCGTGCCCCCTTCCCGCAGGGGCCTGAGACCCGTGTGAGGCGGGAGCATGAAGGGAAGGCACACGGCGGCTCACCGTCAGCCCACCCTCCAGCCCAGGCCGTGTAGTGGCAGTGCCGGGTCGGGGCGCGGGGCGGCGCCCGAGGAGCGCGGTGCCGGGGCTCCTCCCGCCGGGGCTACGGGCGGCCTGGGCTCGGGCCTCCAGCAGCCAGCCGCACGCTACCTCCTCCCGCCGCTGGTGTCGGCTGGGCCGAGCGGCCTCACGCTAAACAAGTGTTGCAGGTGTTGCTGGCCTCGGTCCCTGAGGCAGAGGAGACACCTCGGGGCGCAGGTTCTGTCAAGGCATCCCCAGAGCCCGAACTGCCCGCTGCCTCAGACAGGGACGCGTGACTGGCTGTAAAAGGAGAGCCCGAAAGTCCCATGCAGGGCCCAGGGCTGGCTGCGGCCATCAGACACTCACTGAGTTCCATACAGAAAGTGTACAGAGTGATCCCATGCACGAGAGCAGCATGCATGGTTCTTGCATGGAGGGTCATAGGTCCAAGTTACTATAGGGAGAGATAGCTGCTGCTTCTTAGTCTCTGGGAATCCTCAGCACAGGATGCTGTAGGTGTGAAACGTTAGTATTCAAAAAACCCTTCTGACAAGTCAGGGTGTGGAAGACAAGCCCACTCGATGAAACGTAGGCACCAACAGTTATAACTTAGGAGGATGTCATGGAGACAAACATGGCTGTGCGGCTGCTGTGCCTGTGGCTTCCTTTGGTGTGCCCAGAGCATCACTGGAGAAGGATGGATGCAGATGAGCCTTGGGTACCATTCAGCAAAGCAGCTTTTCTTTCAGTGCTGAGCTGCCTCTTTTGGGGAAAGCATCCTTTCTGCAGAATCTCTGCAGGTGTCAAAGCAGTATCTCTATTTTCCCTAGCTGCTACCAGAAAATCAAAAGTCCTGAATTTTTAATATCATCTTCCATGCCCTTGCAAACGCATGCCCAATATGCAGCTCCACCTCCATGACCCCCTCAGGTAGCTGAATATTAGCAGTGGGCTGCTGTCTGTTCATGGTCTGGCCTTTTTGCCTGCGCCGTGGACCTTCAGCTCAGTTGCAGCAGGGGCATCTGGGCCTGTGGCTTGGCAACACATGGGGTACCTCTCGCACCGCACCTTCCCAGCATGGCAACCTCTGTGACAACTCCGACCACTGCACCAGCCCTGTGTTTCCTCGTAGAGGGGAGCAGAGAAAAGGGTGAATCCTGTACCAGCAAGGTGCCATTGGTCAGCAGGAACAAGCTAGAGGAGGCAATGGGATGATGGAGAAATTAATGGGAAGGACTTTGTTTCTCCTGACAGCTGATTTCACTTCTTGTTTCCAGACCATGTTTTATAAAGTAACCCCTCCTCAATATAGTTCCCACCCCTCCTTTGCTGGCATGTATTGTGTCCCGGCGGCTTGTTTTTTTTGGGAGCATACTCCAGCTTATGTCCATGCTGCTGGTCAGCCAGGTACTGGCTGCTTCTGTCCCTCTGAACACTGAGTTTGGCTGTGCAAGGAGGGGATTGTTAGAGCAAGCTCCTGATAGCAACCCTTGCATTGAAAGTGTGTTGTTCTACCGCAGAGATGTAACGAGCAAAAATTGTGTTTATCCTTTCTGGTAGACTGCAGGGGCAGCTGAATATGGGCTGCTGAAGAGCATAGCTGTGGTATTTTAAAATTCTGCTTTATTTTTATTCCTGGAAATATCAGCCTCACATTTTTTATTTTAAATCTCATAAATACATTTATACCAATCTTTATTTTTCTTTCTCCAATTACATCCGTTCTCAATACGCAGTGAGATAATTGGGTATGGCAGATGCTAGAAGCCTTAAGTCTCAAGCCATCATGTGGAAAATACCACTGAATACTTCAGCGACAGCAGAGCGTTCAGTGTAGGAAAAAACAGTTTGCACTAGCCACAGAAAGCACTCAGCCT
The DNA here is from genome assembly GCA_020800305.1 of Porphyrio hochstetteri. Lineage (NCBI taxonomy): Eukaryota > Metazoa > Chordata > Aves > Gruiformes > Rallidae > Porphyrio > Porphyrio hochstetteri. The sequence goes on from CM036907.1 coordinate 48,008,346, forward strand.
CTTTGTTATGACCACCTGACAAACAGCCTGACTTGTTTGATGATCACAGCAACGGTGACTGATTCCCACAGGCTCATTCCTCTTAGGAATGAAGCTTTGAACGTGACTCACTCTCTGACTGAGGGGTTTTAGGCTGGAAGGGCTGCATTAAGGCAGCACCCCTTCCCTTCTGCTGGCTGTGGGCTTCAGGGTTACCTTCCTCTCTGCACCATCTCAGCCAAGTCATTCAGAAGAGCTCTGGCTGTTGGGATGGAGATCCCTGAGCAAAAATCACGCCCTGTAGGAAGTCAGGTACTTATTTTTTCTCTCCTTGATGTGTAACTTCTTGGGGTGAGAGGGAGGAAACTTTTTTCCCCTCTTCTGAGGTTTCTGTGCTTACCTACCACTGGAATTAAGCTCTGTGGTGCAGTTTGTTGTTGATCCTGGTGGTGGTATTGAAATCTTTCTGGTCTGGCCTGTGGGCTGCACTCATATATTTAGGGTTAAATTCCTTGCTGTGCATATGGAGGAAGCATGTGAAGCAGCCTGGCTTTTGTCTGCGGGGTCTGCTGAAGTGGAACCTGAGCTCTCTGTGTTTGTAGGACCAGTGACACTGCCAACGTCCCTGTCCTCTCCTCTGGCACACAGAGCTACTGCTGGGATCTGGGATGCCTTTCTGTGGCTAATGCAGACTTCCTGCCCATGGTCCTTTTACTCAGACATGAAGCGATAAGTCCCACTGTTACAGTGCTCATGGCTTATGAGATGCTCTTTTGGGAGCTCCCATTGTTGGGATGGTCAAGAAAGACAAGCCAGTCACTGGAGTTGATGCGTTAAGGTGGGCAAGGAGGGGCAGTGGGACAGTATTAGTATTGCCAGCTTTGATCGCCTCTCTTACAGGTGTTGCACTACACTATGACTTTTTTTAAAGCCCCTGAGCTACACTTTTCATAGAGCTCCCAACTTGTAATAAGAAAACCCAAGAACCCTTCCTAGCCTACCTGGCTGAAGGGAAAGTTTGCCAATAAGACTGCTTAAAGGGGCCATGCCAGAAGGGCAACAAAGAGACCCCCCAGGTATGGGTGTGTTTTAGAATGCCTGGATCCAAACTCAGGCTTAGCAAAGGCTTTGAGGCTGGAGGTGCAATGGCAGGACCTTCTTTTGGAGCGGTGGTGCCAGCCAGTGCTGGCATTCAGCTAGCCACGTCCTGCAGGAAGGGATGAGGGGCTGGCTTTGCTGTGGGAGCAGCTGCATACAATTTTGCATAACATTTGCACCGCAAATAACAGAGAGGGTACAAACCATTGCTCTCCAGTCTGCTTCAACACAAACCACTTCGAGATCTGAAGGAGAATTACTGCTGAAAATACAGGGCTGGCATGGTAAGGGAGAGCTCTACAGCCATGGAGCTGGTTTTATTCTGTTTCCAGAAGAAACAGAGGAGGGTAGGAGCTCTTGAAGGCTGCCTTTCCCAAGGACATTGCTGGAGCATTGGCTGAGCTTTCAGACAACCCAGACCCTTTAAGGCTAATAAGCTTTAAAGACTCTCCAAAGCTCCTGCCCCAGACTACTGCTACCACTGCTCTGGACCTGCTTTATTGGTGCCGTCCCTGCAGGCTCAGAGCTGCCTCTCAAACCCCAGACAGGTGCCCACAAATTTCCAAGTACAATTTCTCTCCATGTAGAAGACACATGGATAAAACACAGAACCCTACAAGGCATGGTAACAGCAGGGACAGCAGCTTTAGTGGTGACATCCCAGATGTGGAGAAGCATGAGTGGTTTCTGGTGTCCCTAAGCTTTTCCCTGCCTAAGGGAAGGGGCCAGAAAAGGCTCCTGGGAGCTTAAGTGTTTACCTTGCCACAGCTGGTAGCAGGTCCAGGTGGAGGGTGCTACAGAGGAAGGCAATCAAAGCACAGGAAGTCATTTCTCATCTGAGGAGAGCCAGGGAAAGGAGGTTTTTGTAGATTCTCCTGTGAGATGCTACCAGCAGGCTTCAGTGTCATGGTCCTGTGAATGAGCTGCCCAGGAGACAAGTAAGGAAAGCTGTGATGGGGTGGGTCTTGCTTGTTTCTTGGTCTTGCCCAAATGTTACCTGCTTCTTCCTTCCCCCTGTCTGGTGTGTGCTAGCGGTGAAGCTGCTGATTTTTCCTCAGGATGTGCTGGTGTAAAGAATAACTTAGAAGGGCTGCAAGCAATGATGACATGGGTGAGGGTGGCAGGACCTTAATAAGAGTCTGCTGTGATCCCTGCATTACTAGGTCAGGGTTTATTTTACCTCTGACTGTCTTTATTTTATCTCATTTGTGGATCTTGTCTTGCCTGGGGCTTTCCAAGGAGACTGGCTCGGTAGTCCTGGTCTCTTGGGCTGCAGAGGACCTTGGCCTCATGTGTTTATTGCCCAATAAATCCTCTCCCAGGGTATGTGTCATGTGGCTGCCAAGTCAGATCTCCTGGGAGCAGCCCCATTTGGCTGTGGGGCCCCAGATGCCTGGCAGGGTGAGCAGCTTGGGATGTGGTGGCAGGAGACCTACGGGGACTGATCTGGCAGCAGTGCCTCTTGGTGTGAGTGGGTGCAAGACAGTGGGGGACTTCTCTAGGGGACTGGTGCCTAAAAATGTGCTTAAACTGAGGGCACTCAGTTTCATTATTTTTCATTTTTGTTATTCATCTTCCTATAGGGAAGTGGGAGAGGGTCTGTTCACCAGGGAGTGTAGCGACAGGACAAGGGGCGATGGCTTCAGGATGAAAGAGGGCAGCTTTAGATTAGATGGCAGGAAGAAATTCTTTACTATGAGGGATGGTGAGGCCCTGGAACAGGTTGCACACAGAGATTGTGGGAGCCCCATCCCTGGAAGTGTTTAAGGCCAGGTTGGATGGGGCTTTGGGCAACCTGGTCTAGTGAATGTGTCCCTGCCCATAGCAGGGGAGTTGGAGTTAGATGATCTTTGAGGTCCTTTCCAACCCAAAGCATTCTATGATTCTATGATAATTCTTGTGCCTCTTCTCTGTACACTGGGGAGTTGAGCTCATGACTTGCAGCTGGGCTTGCAAAGGTTGTGATGTTTAGATGAGTCAGGATTTGTGGGACAGGTGGAAGGTGTTAATTCACACCTGCTTGTGCTGAAAAACAGTAGGCCTATTGCTGCATCCCATGTCCCAAAAGTGGCTGCTGTGAATTGCCTGCACTGACGCAGTGTCCATATCAGTGAGTCTGTTTTCCATGGGTTCAGTCTCGGCAGCAGACCCAGCTGGGGCAGCGCAGGCTCCTCCTCCAGCTCCTTTTTAAGTGATGTGTGGATGAATATGTGCATCTGCCTGCCTTGACCCCCACCTGCCCCAGGGAGGGCTTGGGAAATGGGTCTGGAGTAAAGGAGTGGAGGTGTCTGGATCTCAAACACAGATGAAACTCATTAGAGCAGGTGCAGTGCACAGAGCATTGGGGTTGTTGGTGCTGCATAGCCAAAGCACGTAGGGCTGAAAGTATCTAAGGCTTGGGGAAAAAGCAACAAGAAGAACTGCTTGCTAAGCATCAGCTGCTCTGCAAAATGCTTCTCTTTCTGAAGATGAGTTTAACCTGGAGCTTGTGTTATTCCAAATACCAGGTCTGACCATGTAGTGGGCAGAACCTGTGTATGTGTTGAGAAAGAGGTGGAGGAGGCTCATGCTGCTGGAATCCCGAATGTCTGGAGCAAGGAAGGAAGTATCATCTTCTTTCTCTTGGAGATCTACAGCTTCTGGCGTGGCTTCCAAAATTTTTTATAGTAACAGGGGTAGGGATTTTTTTGTTGTTTTAATTTTTGTTTAGAAGAGGGAAGGAACTGATTAGTTAAGTCCAGAGGAAAATGAGAAGGAAAACCACTCCTTTTGGTGGTTGCCCGTGAGTCAACTGTTGGGCAGTGACTCATTCCATCAAGGATAGTAACTTCATATAACAGAAAACCAGCAAGAGGGGACACAAGTTAGAGGAGATACTTCTTCCCTCCAGTCCCTTGTTTCTGTTAAAGCTGGCTTGTCCTGGAGCACTGCAATTCTCTTCTGTTGCTGAATTTAGGTCCTGATGTTTAAACAGCTGAATGTGTCTGTTTGCTTGACCATTCAAGCATTTCAGCAGGTTTTCTGAAGCTAATCTTGTTATTAGAGACATGTCATGTTCTGAACAAACAAGATGTGACTTTAGAGCATCATATCATTCAAGTATTGAGTTAAGGACTCCTCTTCCAAATGCTTTGTCTGATCAATCACAAGAAAAATGGGCTCTTGTGAACCTCATGAGGTTCAACAAAGCCAAATGCAAGGTCCTGCATCTGAATCAGGGCAATCCCCACCAGGCTGGGGCATGAAGAGATTAAGTGTAGCCCAGCAAAGAAGGGCTTGGGGGTGCTGGTGGATGAGAAGCTCAGCACGTCCCAGCAGTGCGCACTCGCAGCTCAGAATGCCAACCGTGACCTGGGCTGCATCAAGGCCAGTGTAACCAGCAGGTTGAGGGAGGTGATTCTGCCCCTCTAGTTGTCTCTAGTGCTCCCCTGGAGCACTGCATCCAGCTCTGGGGTCCTCAAATAAAAAGGACATGGAGCTGTTGGAGTGAGTCCAGAGGAGGGCCATGAAGATGATCAGAGGGCTGGAGCACCTCTCCTATGAAGACAGGATGAGAGAATTGGTCTTGTTCAGCCTGGAGAAGAGAAGGCTCCAGGGACGCCTTACAGCAGCCTTCCAGTACTTGAAGGGGACTTACAAGAAAGATGGGGACAAAGTTTTTAGTAGGGCCTGTAGCAGTAGGACGAGGGGTAATGGTTTTAAACTAAGAGGGTAGATTTAGACTAGATAATAAGGAAGAAATTTTTTTACCATGTGGATGATGAGATGCTGGAACAGGCTGCCCAGAGAGGTGGTAAATGCCCCATCTCTGGAAACATTCAGTGTCAGGCTGGATGGGGCTCTGAGTAACCTGGCCCACTTGAAGACGTCCCTGCTTATTGCAAAGGGGTTGGACTAGATGACCTTTAGAGGTCCCTTCTAACCTAAACTATTCTATGACTCTATGATTCAAACTCTTGGACAGCAGAGGGACTATCCGTTTTAAAATCTGGGATCTTAGAATCACAGAATCAGAGACTAGTCTGGGTTGGACCCCAAGGATCACAGAGCTCCCACCCCCTGCCACAGGCAGGGCCACCAACCTCCAGGCCTGGATCTACACAAGGTTGCCCAGGGCCCCATCCAACCTGGCCTTGAACACCCCCAGGGATGGGGCACCCACCACCTCTCTGGGCAGCCTGAAACTCTGTGAGAGCCCGTTACCTCAGGTAAGAACACAAGCAAGGGGAGTGTTGGTGTGAGGTAAGGGGGGTGGGTGAAGATCATCTCTTGAAAATGCTCTTGCCACCCAAGAGCTTGGAGGGGGATGTGCAGTAGAGCACGAAGCTGCATTAGCTGGTGGCCAGAGGGATTCCTGCAGCATGCCGGCTGCCATCAGGGAGGCCGTAGGTGACACCTGAAAGGAATGGTGCCTCTGTGCCCTTGCAGCCACGGGCCTCAGCCCCTGGCACCAGCCTCTTGCCAGGCACGAGCTGGAACCTTTCAAGCACTGCGGTGCCTGGTCCCTTCTACTGCACTGGCTCTCCCTGCCTCCGGGGGCACGCTGTGAAATGCTCAATTTACAATGTCATCAAAGAATAGTTCAATGGAACTTTTGGGCAGTGATTGTTTGGACATGTTGCCAACCTTAGTCAAGACCACGGGCACCTTGCCACTTATTAAAGATGAATTCAAATAAATAAACAAAACTGGATGCAGCTGTCCCAGGATAGATGGGCATGACTTGCATGTCCCCAGAGATACTGGTTTGACTTCAAGTCTGCTAAGATTTTATCTTAGAGGTTTGGGGTTTTTTTGTGTCTCCCTTTATATAGACAAAATTAGAAGGGGCAAATGCATTGCAAGATGAAATCTGGTTTGATAAAAATGGATGTAAGAGAAAAGAATTGTAGGCAAGGTTCCCCCTTGCTCACGCCCTTCAATTAGATCACCCCGTGCCTTGCTTTATATGGTGTGTGGCTTGCATTTCTGTCTGTCTGGGGCCATGGTTAATGTTGTTGCTCCAACACGAGTTGGTTTCATGAAAGGCTGCGGTATCTTTGGTGTTCCTGTGCTCCGGGCCCATCTGCTCCTCTGTGAGCAGATGCTGCTGCCTCGTCCCCTGGTTGGAAGGGGCTTGCAAGCCCATCAGCTTGCAACTGCTTCTCCCCACCAGGAGCCGAAAGCTTTTCCCAGTAACCGCTTCATTCTGCCTCTGCTGCAGAGGTTTGGGAAAGTGCCTCATAAAATGGAATCAGCAATTTAGCAACAAATTAAACATTTTTGTGAACCTTCCAATGCTAATTATGGTTTTCCTAGCCTGGCTAAAACCAAAAGCAGCCTCTCTTTGTGGTGTGACTTCTGCCAAGGCTTGAAGCCACATGTGGAAATTAAATATATAATTTTCAAACGTCAGCATAGGTCAAGGTTTTGTTTAAGAGTGGGCCAAAGGCGCTGGCTCATTTAATTACTGCTTTTCTTAACCCCGTGGTGAGATGCAGCACTGGTAACCAGTTGTAGATCACATTGCTTCTGTGGGCTTTGCTGATAAGAGTGCTCCTGGGTGTGAGGAAGACTAATGGCATTGTCTGCCCAGAGTGTTGCGAACTGCAGGGTGAATTTGCAGCGCACAGGCCATGTGCTCAGCATGGGGCAGCCCCAGCGCATGGTAAGCTGCCCGGCACAGAGGCATCACCCATGGCTACTGAAAACATCATCCTCACAGGGAACTGTTGGGGACCCACATTCTGCTCTGCCCCACTGCACGCTGCCTTCGCCTGCCTGGGAAGCTGGGTGCTGCCAGTGAACTGGGGACAGGTTTGCGAAGGCAGAAGTTGTGTTGGACCACCACTGCAGAGCTTAACATTAGAGCTGGGTAGGTGTGGTAGGGATAAAGCTTGGAAACCTAAGTGAAAAACCTCCACAGCAGTTGTTTGGCCTTCAAAAATTGTGTCCTTGAGCAATCTGTTTCCTCAGCTGTGGCAAATGGAGTTGGGGCTCTAAACGTGTTGGCTGCCCCCCTTCAGTGGGCTGGGAAGGCTGAAAGTGCATCCATCCTGATGATGCCTTTCCCTTGCTTCAAGGGGAAATCATAAGCAGAGTGGATGAATTCTTTCTGTGGTGATAAATCCACAGGGAAATGTGGGCACCACACTGTAGTTTTGGGCCAAAGTTTGAACTTGTACCTTGAAGGCTACTGTCTGATTCCAGGTACGTCTACACTTGTGCTACTTCTGTGTAGGTCTGAATGTATGCTTATCTGTGTACTTTGCCCTAGACAAACACTTGCAGCTATTAGGACTTGGAAGTTGGTCTGTTACGAGTCCAGTTTTTCCTGCCCCATCTCCAGCTCTGCTAGATGTCCTACAAGCCAGAAGAGCATTCACTTGTGTGAGGAGAAACATGAGTTCAAATCCTTTTTTCTTTGAACCAACTCTCTGGGAGAGTTGTTGGCCCATGGAATAGAGGACATGTGAGTAGGGAGCCAGGGGCTGAGGGGTGCTTACAGTGTGGGAGCAGTTACCACCTTTACATGAGGTTCTGGGAGAGCATTGCCATGAATACCAGACCCTGGGCCTCCCAGGCAGCTGCTGCATTGGACAGGCTTCATGCCACTGACTCCTTGGCCAGCTTGACACTAAACCAGGACACCGAATACCCAAGTATTCACAAGACCAAAATCCCTTGTGCTTGCTGTGGTGTCAGTAATAGGTAGGCTCTTTGAGGAGGAGGCGAGACTGCTAGCTACTGTTGCTAAAATGCTTTGCTCAGCTCGCCTGCAGAGCAAGGAAGAGGACAGAATAAATTCAAGAGGCACATCTGAAGGCCTGTCCAGTAGGTAGCTGGGGTTTGTAGTGCCTTGCATTGCTGTGGAGGAATGCTTATTTTGTATGGCTGGCCAGGGGACGGTGAGAGCTGGGCACTGTCCGAAGTGTTACAGGAGAAAGTAGGGGTCCAGGCTAGGAGAAGAGCTCAGCAGTGAAAGGTTAACACACACTGATTGCCACATGCTGATCATGGAGAGGTGAGTATCCCCCTATACTGAGCAGCTCCCCCACCCAAACCATGGTGCAATCGCCCTGCTGAACTGGCAGGAGGTAGAGCAGGGTTGACAGTGCTTTTGCTTCAGTGCACCAAGACATGAGCTGAGCTCTGGATTATGCACTCGGCTTCACTGAAAGGATTTTCTCCTGATTGATAGAGGTTTTTACTGTCCTCTGCTTGAAGCCCTGCCCTCCCAGAAAGCAAAGCTGTATTAGCAAATAGGCTACATAGGCACTCTTAAAACCACTCCCTTTTCCCTGGTGCTTGTGAGCTGCTGTCTCATACAGGGACACTCTTTCAGAATCCCTCCCTTCCGCTTTACAGTGTCAAGATGATGAGGACTCATTTCTTGGGATAGGTTTTGGTCTACAAAGGAAAGTCAGCTCTGTGAATATCTGTCACACCTGCTTTTCTTAACATAGCTGTCATTTCAAAGCTTGAAAGGTCTAAAGCTAAAAAAATTAATAATAGTAAATAAGGTAGCAGAGAAGGCCAGGGCCTTGCATGTGCTGTTTCCCTTGCTCTTCAGGACATTAGCTACACCTGAAGGTCCCTGCATCTCCTTCAGCAGGGCCGAGTGAAGCTTAGATGCCAGCATGAGGCCATTTCACCCATACAATGTTTAGCATTCTTTCCTTCAGTGCATCACGTCTGACACTGGGATTGAGCAATCATGCCTCTGTAACCCAGGAAATTCCAAAACTGAAGCCTCTGCAGGCAAAACAGTAACTTTGCTGCCCTGCATATCCTGTACACTTTCTCTGGGCGGGTCAAATGGCAAGTGACATGCTACGCTGACAAGGAAAACAAGAACAGGGAATGCTGCATGTGCACAATTTGGCAGAGTTAATGTTACTGTAGACACTTAAACTTTTGGTATTTGCTGATATTTGAAGGATTTATTTCTCGGCTTTAGCAATAAGTATAGCTGCTTTTCCCCCACCACACAGATTGTAAATAAATGCCAAGTTTTGAAGAGCAGATCCAGGAAAGAAAGGGCAGTTCATGGCCAACTCAATTTCTATGCCACGCTTAGGAAATGCCAAATCTTTAAAAATATTTGAAGAACGAACTTAAAGTTGGTGGAATTGGCTAGCCTTCCTCCCTTGTCAACCTCTTTTAGAGGTCTCATACAGGCTGCTTTAGTAGCCTGGCTGTCAGGAGACTAAGATGAGCTAGAAGCTGCCTGCTCCTGCATTTCTTTTTCCCGGTTAATGTTCCTCACTGACATTTTCTCTCCTGAAATTGCTTTAGTGACCATTCAGCTTCATAAGGTCCCATGTCTACTTTCACTGATTACTGCTGGAATCAGGTGAAGTTAAGGCATTTTTACCCTTGCAACATTATTTAGGAGAATAAGTATTATTCCAGCTCTCTGGTCGCGGTGCAGATGTCCTGAGCACCACAGCACTGTGTGTGACACGGCAGCTGTTACATATTCAAGGGTGAAATCCAATAATAGTATACTATATAATCTCTGGATAAATATTTATGCTTGTGAATACTAAGAGTCTTAGACTACTATAAACTCTAGCCTTTTGGGTAGTCCACTGCAACTTAAGCCTTCTTGCGGTAACTTACCCATGACCTCTCTTCCAGTCCAGAGGCTGAGTGATTGTTAGGGGTAAAAACTCACGTAAAGCCTCTGCTGACCAGTGACGTGGTGTGTTAAACCCCATCAGATGTTACTTGAACTCAACTGCTCATCTCAGGACTGCCTCTCACTTTTAACACTGCTTCAGTTTCCTTCAAACTTCTCCCAGTGTAACTTTATTCAAAAGCCCTGCATGATGTTGTCTCACTGTTGGTTTAAGAGGGCAAAAGCCTCTTGAAGATGACAAGCATCTTCTCACAAGCTGGGTTTTTGGTGTTTTAGTTATGATGGACGGGAAGCATGCAGTTAACCTTTTCTAATGTGTAGGCACATCTTCAAGGTTGTGATGTGGTTAACTTGCTTCAGAAAGGCTGGACTACTACTGAACACAACTGTACAAGTTAGGTCCCATTAACTGTTAGGATCTGAAGTTCAGGATCTTTTAGTATTCACAAGGCAAAAACCAGGCAAAACTGTAGTCAGTGAAGTCAGCAGCGTTGGGATTTGCTTCACCCATTTAACCTGTGTTTTCAAAAAGCTTCATAATCCCTCATCTGCTTCTAAACTGCATTCCAGAGGGATAACAGATACAGCTTTGCTCCTTTTTCTCCATCTCACTAGTGCAATTATGCTCTACCTAAAACCAGAGAACAGCACTCCCTTAGATACAGCTGATGGACTCCTTTACCTGGTGATGGTGCATTAGGAATGACCCCATGTGCTAGACAGAAACACAAGCCACAACACCATGTCTTCATTAATCCAAGCTGGGAGGAAGTATTTTGCTTGCTGCTTTGAAGCACTGGAATGATACTTAATACTCCTGCCTTCTCCTGAGAAAACAGAATGGCCTTTCAGAAGCGAGCCCTCAGAAGTGAGCATCACAGCCCCATCGGGGCTCTGTTGACTTAGTTCTCCTTGCCCAAAGGAAACATACCACCAAAGCCATGTCTTGAAGCAGCTTTCCTAAGACAGTCTGATTTATTTCTATGTCATTCCACCATGGTTGGTAGCTGTTGTCAATTCTTGCTGTTATCTTTGGAGCAAGAACATTATCAGCAGGTTTATGGCTTACTAATACAGTGTTGGGGATTGTTTATTTTAACTGGCAGTTGATACCTAGAAGAATGGCTTTAGGACAACAATATACATTTCAGTCTGAGGAACTCATTAATAATACTTTAATCCACAGGAGTCTTAAGTTTTATTTTGCTTTACTCGGCACTGGGACATATTTTTTTTTGACTTGTCCTCTCTGAACTTGCCGAGCACGAGTCCCAAATCCCAGAGACTGCATTGATTCTGTTAGGTACTTCTGGTCAGGAGAGATGCACAGCATCACCAGCAGTTTAGCATCACCTCCTAAAAACAGGAAAAAGGCAAAACATACTTATTTACATCAGTATTTTCAGTAAGTTATACACTAGTAATGCCTTTATCTACACAACAAGTGTAGGCTACCATTGCTTTTCTGAAGTGGAACACTGCACGTGAAGAGGGCTGTTGAAAACACACAGCTCCTTCAAGGGAACTCTGTATCTAACAGCATAACATTTGCTCCAGCAGAATGTTTCATAACTTTTAATGTAGATTATTTTTTTTTGTTCCCCTTATAGCTTCATCAGTTAGCCTGCAGGTATGTTACAGGTCTGGGCACTTCATTTAGCTTTGTCAAATGTTTGTAAATTCAGGGTAATGGCAAAATTACTTATTTGTGTGACAGTAAAGCAAAACAGACTTCACAGAGAATGATTAGACAAACAAGGCAATTGCCACTTTCAACACTTCACCTAATCGGTGTCATCCAAGTCATGCACCATGCCGGGTGCATAGCTCCCAAGCTCACTTTTTTCTTTGCTTTTCCTTTTTACAGAGGGAGCTCCAGCGCCAGGTGAAATTCAAAGTTCAAGCAAAAATTAACAGTCCTTCAGAAGCTCTGAAGAACTGTTACCTCTGCCACCGTCAATGCCTTGAGATGGAGACTAGAGGGCTGATGCTTTCTGGCTGAAGAAAAATGGACTAATCTACTGTATGGATGGACACAAACCTGACATTATTGCTGGTATTACAAAGTACTATTTTGTAAAACTATTTCTGCATGGGTGAGGCGTTAGAGAAGAGGAGGTGACACAGACAGAAGTTGTAGCACATACATTCTGGAGTCTCTCTCCTTTGTTTTACTGCCACAGGGCACAGGGTTAAGGAATGGGCAAATATGTGACTATGCACCCTGGAGCATGTAAAGACTGCAGCTTAATTTGTGACCTGTACCTGACATGAAGCCCTAATGAAATGCAATTATTACCCATTTATATGGTCTTACTAGAGATGACGTGATTTTTTTACAAGTATATTCCTAAACTAAACCTTGGAAGGAGCAAGGTTGAGCCACAGGCAGGAGGAGTTCAGAACTCTGTGTACTCAGACTGCTCCAGAGTCTTTGAATAGAGGCCCACATACAAGGGAGAAGAACAGATCATCCTCTAGTTTTACACCACAAAGGAGGGGAAATATTAGGAAAACAAATTTGTGTTATTGAACAACAGTGAGAACAATCCCTCACCGACAGAGTCCTGAAGCAGATGCGTAAGCTTGCTGTTCCGATACGGCACGTGGGATCGCTGCTCTGCTATTGCTCCAAGAACGTCTGCCAGGGCAGACAGGCTGCGGTTAATGAAGGATGTCTCTCTCAGCGCTGCCCCTGTCACTCCAGACATGCCTAGTGCAGTGTAGAAAAAGGCAGTGGTAAGACTAAGCAAAGCTGCTTCAACTATAACTCTGAAAAATTCTGTTGCCCTATCATCTACTTGTGATGCAGCCTTTTTGAGCCCAAATTGTGAACCATGACTTCCAGTCCACCCACGACAGGAGCGAGATGCAGTGATTGCTCCAGACTGCCAATACATTGATAAGTGCTTCTGCTCTTTGAAGGTTAAAGAAAGTTCAGTGCCTGGAGATGGTCTGAAGTATCTCATCGGCTGTATAATGCATCTTGGCTCTCTAGGTATGATGGAGCTGAGAAAGTAGGAATGCCATAAGATCAGACAAGACAACGCTGCTTTCGAAAACACTAGTCCATGCTATCTCCATAGAGAAGCTGGTTGTGTTTTTCTTTTTGTAATAGTTAACTGCCTTGTCTGTATCCCTTAGGAAGAACTGGAGCAGCAGTGATGGCATAAGCTGCACAAGCAAAACTGTCCAGCAGCCATAAGCACGAGGACTTTATGTTGACCAAAGACTCCAGGGTGCTGTTCTTTGTGATATGATTTGCTGTAAGGAATCAATACAGGAAAACAATACCCTTCTGTCATCCACCCAGCATGGTGGTAAGCAGCTATGCTGCCCTCAAGTAACACAGGAAAGGTCTGGTCTACAAATCAAGTAGTACCAACATCAAGAGGTGCTGCAAGCTCAACTCAACTCTACAGTCGGTCTGGGCGAGTGTGCAGTTAAGAGTAATTAATTCCTCCTGTCCTTACCTCTGCCACTTGGGGAAAAGAAACTTGCTGTTAGTGTTTAGCATTACACAATGCCGTGTCTACAGCCATCCCCAGGCTTCTTTTGTATGCAAATAGGTGAGGGGGTTCACATTTCAATCACTGATTATCTACATTTGGTCAGATGAATTTCCACAAAGCATTTAGCTGAGTTTTCAACCTGAAACCTACTTTGCTAAAAAGGGACCACTTACAGCATTTACTGTGTAAGTGATCCAGGATGGCTGTGGAGCTAACAAGGCAGGGTGCTGACGTGCATTTAAAGTGGGTGAGATGTCTGCTACTGCTGCTTGCTTAGCTTTATCCACATCTTAGAACAAGTACGCGTTAACAGCTGCCCTCCTGGTTATCAAAGGCCAACATCTTCAAACCTCCACCAGTGTAATGGATGGCAGAACTTAGTCTGCTGGGCATGCTGGGGGCCACATCTAACATCGATGTAAGTGAGTGCAGTTCTGGGCTTCACTGGCACTGGCCCACCGAGCCCCAAACCAAGTGTCCTGGTTGGACAGACAGAACAAATGCACATGCTGCTGCTCAATTACACATTTACCAAACAGTTTCCAGCACTGAGAGCAAACGAAAAAAATCATGTATTATATTAAGTTTTTCTGTAGAACAAAAGTTTAACAGTGAGCAACAGTGAGAATTCTTGGCAGTAAAGTAAAAGATTCTTTCGTAATACTGGTTCAGTTTTCAAAACATTATTTCTGGAATGGTACATTTGGCTGCATGGCTTTTCTTGGTAAGAGAGCTTGTCCTTTAGGAAATAATCAAGTTTTTGAAATTATTGTGTGCATAAAAGGAGAGGGGGAGGAGGAAAATGCTTTGAAGAAACAATGAGAACAATATTATCTTTTCAACACTAACTTCCTCCAAGACTTTTTCCATAGTAAGGCAGAAAAACCCACACATGATGATATCAATTATTACAGATATTTGTAATATTTAAATAATTTATGCTCTTTAAACATTTCTGTACAAAGACATGCTAATTTTCAGAGTAGAAAAACAGGCCTAATAAAACCAGTCTGAACAAATAATATACCTATGATCTGGGTAACCGCCCTGGGCTTATTTTAGGCTTACGCAGTCAGATTTACACTGGTACAGTTTAACTGAAAAACTGGAACAGCCAGGCCCACAGATCTTGTTTATGTCAGGGTCTGTGGGTTTAAACCACGCTCTGTGTGAAAGAGGGTTAGTAGGTATCCCTACATAAAGAGGTAAAGGCAGCTATGGCAAGCTGGATCTGCGATGATCCGCTGCCCGTAAACAGACGCGTTTGCTTACCGACACACTCGCTACCAGCCAGATCCACCAGCTGCAACCGAGTTTTGACTTGCTTCAGTTTCTCAGTGGCGTCAAGTTGTGTTGGTGAAGAGGCTCTGGAAGAAGAGTTGGATTTATTGTCTCTCATTTTTTGTGGAAAGGTGTAGGAAACCTCTTTATTTAGTCTCTGACTGGTTTGTTCATCTTCCCATGAAGTAGCTGGTGAATGGAAAAAACCAAATGAGAGCGTCTCATTAGTGCTGAAAACTGAGATGAGGGAAAATGGGGCATCAATAGGGGAAGTAAAATATCTGCTGGTTTAGGCTGCTCTAACAGAGGCAGTGTACATGTCAGAATCAATGGCATAGGAAGGCTAAATGATTTTTTCTTTCTTGTTTAAGGTTTTGTTCATCAAATCAATTGTACTAATCGGTAACAGGACATGGTGTAGGTTGTGATGTATCTCATATCCCTGTTGTTCCCACTTCTGTGTGGAAAACAAGATCACAGAATTATAGGGGTTGGAAGGGACCTCAAGAGATCATCAGGTCTAACACCCTGCCAAAGCAGGCTCCCTAGTTCATATTACACAGATAGGCGTCCAGATGGGTCTTGAATATCTCCAGAGATGAAGACTCCACAATCTCCCTGGGTAGCAGATAGATGAGTTCAGTACGGGCTTTAAAGAGGCTTTCCCCACATTTTCTATTGATTGCAACTAAAGTTTGGAAGTTTGGGAGCAGTAAGATTTTATGTCTGTTTCTATGTATGTGAAACATCACGTACTGGTGTTCTGGCAAAAAAAGAAAGTTCTTCCTGTCTCTTCTATTCTGTCCTTTGCTGCTGTTCTCTCTAGACTTCCTTCAGCCCTGTCAAGCCACTGCTGCACCTCCACATGGTGTGTTACAGCCTCATTGGCATTGCTCCTGCTGGTTCATATCCTTCCTCTTCCTCAGCAGCAGCAGCGTCTGGCTTTCGCTCTGCTGGGAAGGAAGAGGAAGACAGATTCTCTGAGAGAACTGCTTTGGCATCAGCTTAGTGGGAGTATATGCAAATGGGCCTTCCCAAAGCAGGTTTCCATCCATTTCTTTCTCTGAAAGACAGGAAAGAGGGCAAGGTGCATGCTCTGCTACAGGTAATAGAGACAACAGACTTTCTTGGGGATCTAAAGAGCCTAGTTGCAGTAGTACAAAGTTCCCAGGTGCAAAACCCAAGTAAGGAACAAACAAAATTGGGTTGCAGAGACCTGTGCCTCTCCAGCTAGGCTGTCACTAAACCCCACGCTAGCTGTTTGCAGGGCAGATGGAGCAGCTGTGCTAGTTTACACAGAATAAGTGGCTTCAGGCCATTTACATTCAGTGTAAAAAAAAGTGTTCCCGCTCCTCTTCAGTTTGTGAGGAGGAAATTAAGTAACTGCTCTCCTGAAATGATACATAGTGCTGAAACAAAATGCTAAAAGACCTAATCAAGCCTAAGCAATTTCTGGCCTGTGAACCCTGGCTCTAGGTGCAGAATCTTTGTAACTTTTTATTTTGTGAGGTGGCTCTCTGGAGCCCAGATATTTGAGAACTGCACTCAGCGTTTTTATCGGGAATTGCTCCTTTTAAACAAGACAGACTGCACCGTCGCAGTGCTACAGAGGGGTCCCATTTGTGATGCTGCTCTACCCCGCCATGTTGCACATCCTCATCTGTGTGCCATGAGCTGAAAGCCTGAGTCTGCACTCAGCATCAATCAGACGTTTCCAGGGAGCTCTGCGGCCGGACAGCATGGCACAGGAGGGTGACCACAGTTTGAATCGGCAAAGGGAAGCCTGGGCTGGACAAGGTGGCTGGTGTGCTAACCACACAGACTCTCTGTTTTGAAAAGTAACATCTGTCTGATTGACAGGAGTCTGGAGCCAACATCTGGAACACTGGAGCTGCAACTTGTGAAGTAACTGTGTCTTTTGGCAAGGCCCATAGGTAGGCGATGGCACTGTTTGTTCTGTTTTGCTAATACTGTCGGTTTAATTTCTGATAGCAATCTAAGGGAAAAAATGTTAAGCATTTTCCACTTTCTAAAACCATATTGTTGTTGCAGAGCATGAAGGAGATGGACCACAGCACTGGAAGCAGAGACCCCAATTACAACACAAGCAAAAGAAAACAAAGTTAACCCCCAGAAGCCGAAGTTATTCCTAAAGCAATAAACTGGTGAGTCTTGGCGTGGTAATGATAAGTAGAAATACAGGTTTTGCCAGAGTATATGAGAACTGTGGTGTCTGTTTCTACAGAGGTCTATTATTAGCTGTGCAAGAGACCCTGAACTTAATGAAGGTTTTTGCACAGCAGTGGGTAAAAAACCATATCTCTCACCCAAAAGCATACGATGATCCCTAAAACACACAGTGAGCTTTATCACAAACTTAGCACAAGTAATTCTATGTGTCAAACAAAGCAACTTGACTACTACATTTGAGTATCTTATTGGTATCTATCTCATACCTTATTTTATGACTTACTGGTAACATTTATTTCATTAATTGTTTCATGCTATAAAACTTCAAGAACTCTGTAAGTCAAGACATAAAGAAAAGTTTTTATGACAGTGAAAGTTTCAGTAGCATTCAAACATCAAACTGGTCTGTCATTTAGGAAAGTATGTAGAAGTTAAAGAGGACTTGAAGGAATGTATTAGAGATTAGAAAAACGAGGAGAAACCAATATGAAGATCTCTCAGTCCACAGACTGTTTTTCCAAAACCAGCTGCCTCTAGATATATTGTAGTGACACCCTACTTACCGATGTTATCTCCAGAGACAATGGTGGTTATGGTTAATGTAACTACCAGATGAGAACGAGAGGAATGCGCATGCACCAGTGTTGGGTGCCTGACTCTCAGCTGTAGGCCTTTTTTGACTAGATGCAAAAATTCAGATGCATTTTCAACGGTCCTGGGAAGTAAAGAAACAAGCAGATAAATTAACTGACTCGCAGTAAAAAAATCACACAAGAAAGCTGACAACTTAGATGTGAATCTGAGCATTTCCACTTCCCTGCTCTTCAAACTCCTTTATACTAACCTCAGTTTTGAGCTGCACAAACAACTGTATATAGACTTTTCCAGGTGGGATGTAGTCCAAGATGAAAATTCAAGACAAAAGCTTGCTGTGGCACTAAAAGTGCTGACGAAGTGACATACCAGCACTGCAGGTCTATAGGCACTGTATCTCCGTTCTAAAAGTGACTGAAATTTCTACACCTCTGCACTTTGGAAGAAAAGAGGAAGATTTAGATATTCCTGGAATCTCTGGTCTTATAGAAGCGGACTTGTCCAGATTATGTTAAGGTAGCTTCTGTTCTTTGGGAGGGGCAGAATTAGGGGGAAAAAAAAAAAAAAGATGACATTTCTCCGTGTTTTTGGAAATCATATTTTGCATTCAGAATTAAATCCAAAATCCTTGGAAAAAATGTTCAGTTCCACTGTTCAATGAGCAGGGACTCCAGCACAGTAACAGAATAGGCAGGCATAAGTTTCTATAGACGATTTTATCTCATAATATCAGTTTTCTTTTCCAGTCAAAAGGAAATACTGCAATGACCAATCAAAGGGCAAAAGCAGAAAGTGAAATAAATTAATTACATAAAGAAAAAACCCACTATGACTTCCCCCACGTTTGCAATGCTTAAAACAAATGAAGTAAGATTGCTGGCTCTTGCCTTTCACTGCCTTCTTCAATAATCGCTCAACTTACATCACCTAAACATTAGTTTCTAGGTAGGGGTATAAATTATTAAGACTGCATATCACAACCTGGTTACTGAATGCCCTTGTAACACCAGAACCATTAATAACTCTCCTGACAGGCTAGGGTCCACATCGCTGCAGCCAGCAAAAGCAAGCATGTGATAAAAGGCAAGACCCTCATGACTTAGGTTTGACTGATTTCAGTGAAAGTCACATTAGCACAAACTTACTTTATGCTAGAAGAGCCATACTTGAAGAGTTTAGAGGAAACAGAGCTATACCCAGCTATAACAATTCCCTCTGAAAATAAAGCACGGACATCTGAAGAAGAGAAAAACACTCACCCACCCCACGCTTATAGACACTTGAGAGAAGCAGCCACCTAAAGTCAGTTCCCTGTGTATCCAGGGCTGCGGGAGGTAAATGATCACTACAGACTCAATCCTGAGCCGCACACACTGGCCTCCACTGTAAAGTCTCTGGCACTGGCTCCTTGGTTGTTGGACCTGGCAGCAGCCAGGGAGCAGTGGCTCTAGCTCCTACTGATGGAGAAGGCAGAGCCTCAAAACAGGGTGACCTGACTATTGTCTCAAGTCCAAGGAGGCAGACCTTGCCCTCCTGAGGTTTGAACTGCATCTCCCAGTTGCTAGTTAGCCAGGTCTGGATGGCCTGAGAGGTAAGCAGCCCTTGCTAGGGTGTAGCAATGGGCTATTGGCTTCTGCAAGCTGCTGCTGTGCACTGGCAAAGGGTCAGTGCTACAAGCTGCCATCCTCTAACTGGTGTTTGCAGAAGACAGGCCTGAGGCTATGCCCTCAGTGCTGGCCACCTACTGGGAGACTGCAGTTGACTTTGGAGGTAAAAGGCATCCCCAGCCCAGCGCTGCATGCTTGGCACAGCAGCTTCTCAGCAGGACTGATGGTAATAATTTTTTAGTATAATCTCTACAACTTTATCATGATGTACATAGTGCACGTTCCAGGACCAGACTGCAGAGAGAAGCCCTGTTGTGGTTAGGTTAAAAATTTGATGCTGAATGTTCTCCAAAGTCAACCAAGCCATAAAAGAAGAAAGAAACGGAGGTTTTTGTGATTCAGTGAAGTTGTACATGTTAGCAGGAAAAAAACTACTGTACTTTAATGGATATATGGAGAAGCCAACAAGACCCAGCAGGGCAGTATGTTCTAGATGAAATATTATCACAAATGTGGATGTGTTTTTATTCAAAGCACCAGCTGTTTACTTTAGATTTTGGGCAGCTGGGTGGCCTCATTCAATGGTTCCCTTACTTTGTTTGGGTTTGCTTTTTCTTATTAACCTTTCTGTGTAATTATTAATATAACCTGTTTATGAATTGGACTTCTTTCTCTGCTTGCATTGTAATTGAGATACGAGTCCATATTCTTGATATTTGCATTAGAACTGACTACTTATCAACTGATTGAGGTAAGTGGTTTTTAAGAGGTGCTTAGTTCAAGGTGCCAGGTTCTTTTACCATAATTTAAAACTTAGAGAGATAAACAGAGCAGCCATTTGATTAACTTGAAGGACAAATGAAACCTCTGTGCAGTTTCTAGCTCTTGTCTGTACGGCACAAGCCCAGCCTACATCTCACCTCTCCTTTCCCCAAATCCTAGCAAGAGAGATGAGTCTCCCACTAACTATGGAAAGCTCCCTTGGGAAGGGGAGTGGGCAGTTTTCAGAAATGAAACCAGGCCAAACATCTTGGTTATTGAAATACCGTAATTAAAAATTACTTGGAGGTTCTGATGAAGCAGGAAAACTTAGCTCACATCATACCCACACCTTATGCGCTCACCTTCATTTGCTAAGTCATACAGTTCCTTTCTTCTCTAATCAAAGGAAAATTATTAACTCCTTCAAGAAAGATTCAGCACACACAGGTTAGGCTCTCCTCCCAACCTCTTCTGAAGGAGTTTTTCATTCCCTTGTCAGGAGAGCCTTAACCAGATGCTAAAAATTGGAGTAGAGCCACAGCTAGGGAAACCCAAGAACAGAGACTGAGAGAAACCCACCGGTCTGCATAATACAGACAGAGAAGGCAAAAAGATTCATCACTTAAAGCTCCAGTTGTTTTTAATTCATTCCATGCTCTTATGGAGCATGCAGAATGCACTCAAGGATGCAGAATTTCTCTAAGAATCAGATTTAACTTCAAGACTGAAGAGCGGGCATACCCCAGATATGTTAATCCTTCCTAGAATATTGCAGTGATTATTATTTCATACAAAAAAAAGAGAAGAGTTATATAGCCTCCATGGTGAATAAAGCCCCTTTACAATATCTCTGGGGTCCCACTTTTCTATGGGCAGTTCAATGGCTAGAAAATACAAGTCGATAAATGCACAAAACTAAGTGGAATAAAAGTATGTTTGTGCAGCCTGCCAGTACATTCTTGTGTTTTTATCAAGGCTTTCTGGCAATAGCATAAACCCACATAAACAAACAAGTACTCGTCTGCTTATGTGACTAAGTCCCACAAGACAAAAATAGTGCCTTCAATTATTTCTACTGAGGGTGTGCTTTATTTTAATTGGGGTGGGGAGGGAATGCTTTTCATATCTGACATCTAATTCTTCCTGGAAAAGTAGATATTAGACCTTGACTAGCATTATGACAAAGAAGTGAAGGAAAACATCACTTCTCCCCCAGAAACGTAAAACATTGTAATACTGTGCTAAACGTTTCAATAGGGCATAACCAACACAGCCATTACTGAAATGAAGCACCTGAAACAGACTCAGTCTTGTTAATGGATGGACTGTTATGAAAGGTGATTTTTACCATCTAATTAGCCAAGGTGTTTTATATATAACAGGATAGGATTATACATTTGCTTTGTCTACTACACATGTATAACACCCGCAGTCACTCCCATGTGTACTAGAACAAGTCTTTGTGAAGCTCAGTAAGTGCAAGAGCATGCTAAAATAAGTATAGCTGCAGCCTCAAATATGTTATCTCTCCCTATGCAGGTATTTACACTCAAGATGTGTAAACAGGAATCAAACTTACTGTGCTCGGAAGGCGTGTGTCTCAAAATTGAACAGGTGGGAGCTTAGCTGCTACTTAACTTTTACTCTGAAGAACCTGGATTTTCAACAACTGGGTTCAAATGTCAGCACACTTTTTCAAATGCCAGTTCCCACTTTAATGCCTCCAGGTATAAAAACAGAATACGAAGCAGTGTAAGATGGGTATTTATATTAACAGACCACTTTAAAATCTTATTCTTTCAAAAGTATTCTTTTTAACTCCAATGCATGAAGGGAAAGCTAACACTTTACAGACATCAAAGATCTACAATACAGACATACATTTCTAGTATAATCTGTAAATGCTATAACTTCGTAAGACTGAAGGGAAAGGGCTTTGTAACTGGGTTACCCCTTCTTTTCTAAAGCTGATAAGATGCCCTAGATCCAGCAACAACGAGACACACAGACATCTTAAGGCATTCTGAGTGGAAGGCGCTTACCACAGGATTAGAACCCAAACTAATCGTGCTGTTATTTCTGAGAGTATCCTGACACTCGCAGCCAACTGCAGTCACATTGACTGAGCTCATAGAAACACTGAGAACTGTTCTTCTGCATGTGGTGTGGACCCATTGTATAGAAGCAACAATTGGTGTCTGTAAATGTGCTTTTTTGACAGCTATACATTGCATTGACACCAGCTCATGGCTGGGTGATAAGGATCACATCATGTACTTACTCATGGGTAAGCAATGGGATGTCGCTCTTCCCTTCTCTGGTTGTGACAACATCACGTTTCACACCAAATACTTTTCCAGAACTGTCTTTAGCCAGCAGATCAAAAATGTCGTTATTATACACTTCTACAACAGAAACCTCAACCCAGTAACTTCCTGGTGGCTTTTCTGAAATAAGCCTGGAGAATAAAAATAGGGAAAGAAAAAAAAAAGAAGAAAAAAGTAAAAAACTGTTGAAGTCAAACCCCAAGTGAACAATCTCTAAATTAAGATCTATTCTTTAATTGTAATCTAATTACAATCTGATAAAAGTGCTTATTAAATACCCACAGCTGTGGCTTTTCCTCATCCTCATGCTAATATTAAGCTGAAGCATCAGAATATCCAGTTAAATTATACATGAAGCAGTAAACAAAACTTAATTTTGCAAACAGCTGTGCAAGCTTAAATTGTTTTTCTCTGCTAGCTTTCCTCGAGACTTTTTTTTAACCATTTCTCTGCTGGATGTTATTGCATTCTAGAGCTCAGGGTACGATAAAATTGGTCAGAGTGCAAGCAGCAAGCAGGCAGAGAGATGGTAAGCAAACTGCCCAGCTAGATTTGCAGGAGGCTATCTGTCCACAGCTTCACAAAAGGGCTTGTCTATTCAGGAGAGTATTTGCAGTTTGTCACAGTTATTGTGGTACAAAATTGGATCTTTGATTCAGTTTATACCCTTCTCCAAAGGAAATAGGCTTAGCTGGAAAAAGCACTAATAGCTCTTATCATTATTACATGTTATAACATGGCAGCACAGCAGCTCAAATCATGCATTAGGTTCAACTGAAAAAAAATCTAAGCAGTCTCAAAGCAAGTGCAGACTGTGGTTGCAAATTATACTGTCGTGCTTCTTGGGGACTGGGTTCTAATCTGGATCCTCATCATCTATACCAATTGTCAATTTTCACAAAACTTGCAAAAAATTACCTTTTTGACTCCCACAACCATGATTGATTGAAACATTCGAAAGTTAGTTAGGGGTCTGAAAGACAGACGGACAGATAACCCACACCAAGATTGCATAATCTTACTTTCTTAGAAAAATCAGACTAAGCAGGAAAGAAACTAGCAATTTGTACCAAAACTCAAATATTGAATGGCAATCGGGGAAGCTATAAATATTAATCACTATGAAGCTGAAACTTGTAATGACAAATATGTCAAACATTATTTCATCTTTTGTTTCACAAGCTTAAGGGGACCGTCTCTGCCATAAGCCTTTACATGGTTAGTTACCTGAACACTTCTTGGGTAGCTCGAGGAATAATTCCAAGTTCTGATTCATCTTCTGTGGAGAATGCAAAGTTCTCCTCTAACTGTGGTCCCAACATTGTGTACGTCTTCCCACTTCCAGTTTGCCCATAAGCCATGATACACACGTTGTACCTGAAAAATAAAAGGGTCTTCCTTTATTCTGCCATTACCAAATGTGTGTGTGAGGTGGCAAGTCAACCCCCTAACAATTTGGGACACAAGCTGAAACAAAAAATTAATACACTGCCCCTGCACATTTCTTTCTGGAGATCTCAAAATCTGACAGAAATTAAAGTACCGCTCATTCCATTGCCTAAACAAATTTAATTTTTAAGCAGAGTTGAAGGGATGCTTAGCTGGAAATGATTGATGAGGTTAGACCGCCTGTCTGCCCAACTTCCAGTTCATGCACTACTGAGCTGCTTGTTAATCAGCTCCCGAACCACTGCAGTTTACAGTACAGCTTTTTAAAGTAAACCATGGCTGGGTTTGATTTGTCTTACAGTGCTGTGCTGCAGACCACAGCACTAGTATCTTAACAGCTGGGAACAGTGAACTCTTCAGCTCTCAAAGTATTTTTCAGACAGGCTCATCCCTCATAGCCCTCAGTTACCAAAAAAGATAAGAGGCACAAATTTAAAACAAATGCATGTGCCCAAAGGTGGTAGGAACTGCTCCAATCAGGACCTGTAGAAGGTGAAAATGTAGCATGTCACTGCAGAGGAACAGACATTTATTAAACACAACTCTTCATCTTCTGAACTAGACGTGTAAAATAGGTATAATGATCTGAACTCTGAAAATGCCTATTTTCTGCATTGAAAATAATAATAACAACAACAATAATCCACAACTGTGCTCTCTGTTGTGGATGTCTGTGCTGTAGGCATCTGAATGTCAATGTAGGAAGCCTATCCTTAAAGTGTGTTTCTAACACAGTTGGATCAAAGTCAACATCTTGAGCAAAACAAGTGGGCGAATGCAAAGACATCCAGCCACGGGACTACTTTGCATGGAGGACCAACCCTGTGCTGTGCCGCTGAAGGGTAGTCCCTGCTCAGCTGTGTCTGCTCTGCAGCACCTGCCTGCACCTTGGTGTTGACCACAGAGCTGTGGCAGTAAAGACTCATGTAAGACACGCAGTTATGCTGGCAGGACTGCTCCTGCTCTGGAGTATCTCATTAGTCCGGGAACACAACATAAGCAGAAACTCCCAGCACAAGGAAAGCTTTGCAGTATGCTGAAATTTCTGCTCTACTGGAATTGCAAGAACAGGCTTGCTCCTGCTCTGCCGGGGAATAAAGTTTCACCACCTAAGCTACCTCCTCTGTGGGTAGACCTGAACAGCTGCTTTTGGTTATCTAATGCTTTTCCTCCTATCAAAAATTTTTTTCCAAGTGCATGCCAGCAAATTTCCTTGAACACCCCTCATCTAATTGTTTTAAATTTATGGTTTCAAGTCATGGAATATCTACATGGCCACTGCAGAGAAATGTTATTTGCAGTGGGTTTTTTTTGCATATTAAACATGGCTAAAAGCAATTCTTTTTGGAGGATCATTTAGCAAACTTTCTCTTGTTTAGAAAGAAATGTGGGCTGATAAATTACCTGGGTAACCCTTTTGGGGCTGTGAACTCAAAGCTGCAGTCAGTGGACCTACAGTAACGCTCCTCCACATTTCAGGATGCTGAGTATAAAACAGAAGTCTAGTCATAGAGTTGATGAAGAAAAGGAGATAACCATAACTGAAAATAAGGAGCACTACAGCAAAATGAAATGTTCTGGAAATTAGGGCTGTAAATCTGAAACAAGAGATTTCTAGAAGTATTTGCTGCTGACATAACTCTACTTGCATTTGTGTCAGTGGAGAAGCTTCCACTAACTTTGGTAGATTTCAGCTGTGCTAACAATGAGCAGTTTTCACAGTTCTACCCCTAATGCACGCCGCCTGGCCAGCCTGTAGCTTATGGGCAATTCTAGCCCCACTTCAAAATCAGAGACATCTTTGGAACCAAAAACGGAACCAGAAGTTTGAGAGTAGTAGTTTTCCTTAGGAAAAACTGAATTAGAAGTCTCTCAAACCTTCACATAGTCCTGCTATTCATCTTTTCCTTAATTGCTACTTGTTAGAAAGTAAGCATGATGGACAAATAGTTCTGACGAGATACAGATGATATGACTAGAAGCTAAGTAGAGAGGTGCTTGTAACACTAAGAGAGAGGTGCAAATCAATCACCAGTAACTTCTCTGCCAAAGTCAAACCAGTATTTCTGTAAGCCCAAATGAGCTCAAGCTCACTGAAGCAGTATTGTATCTAAGTAGGCACAAGAGAGAATGAATTGTTGGGGGATTCAAGATGCTCAACTGTGGACTTTTTTATGTTGACCTGGTTCCGACATTTATGCATTGACATAGCTCAAGCCAGATACAAATGATACAGTGAGAAAGTCAATGGATTAGGTTTGTCCACAAATGAGAAAATTTTGATCTGTCATTACACAACCCAAGGGAACAGCGTGAAGCTGTGACAGGGGAGATTCAGGTTGGATATCAGGAAGAGGTTCTTCACTGAGAGGGTGGTTGGGCACTGGAACAGGTTCCCCAGGGAAGTGGTCACAGCACCGAGCTTGGCCAAGTTCAAGAAGCGTCTGGATGATGCGCTCAGTCCCATGCTCTGACTTGGCTGGCCCTGTGTAGAGCCAGGAGTTGGACCCAATGATCCTTATTGGTCCCTTGAAACTCAGAGGATTCTGTGATGGTTTCCAATAGAGCAATCTGAAAATCTCAGACTATGATTCACCCATGTGCCCTGACATTTCTCCTTCTCCGCTCCACTTCATTTGTTCTGAAAAGTTCTTATTGCCAAAGTGGAATACCAATAGTTTTGCAGCATTTCTATCCTGAAAAGAGCCTGGGTGTTCAGTATAGCAAATCTACTGCTAGGAGAGAGCACTGTTAAAGGAAATCAAAGGAGGGAAAATGTTTTCTTCTTTAAAATAAACAAGTTTGATTGTTCAATGCTGTGAAGAACAGAAATGTTCCCTTATTCCCTTGCTGGCCCTGTATATGACTAGCTGTAAACTTTGAAGCCTGCTGCACTTTGTCTGTTTTGCATATGGGACAATCTTTTCTTCCTGTATATTTATACTGAAAAATGAAACAATTAATTAAGAAAGAAAAATAAAGAAAAAATAAGAGTCAAACACTCCTTTCTACTTAAGCTGAAAGTTGTTACAGACCACTGTGAAGCCCAGACTAAAATAATCAGGAGCAGTGAGAAGGTTCAAGGTTCAGACCAAGTGTGTCTGTTTCCCATTTTCAGTGGGAAGGCTGCTGAGACACAGCTCGTATGCACAGCAGTGCCTTCCCTGCAAAACTGCTCCTGTTTAAACAGCACTCCTGGAAGAACAAGATAACTCTTTTGTTTTCAATAACAGAACATTTCCTAACTGAATATAAAAATCCTGGCTTTTAGGGCAGGATTCTCTCAGCGTGGAAATTAGGAAGTGGGGAGTACAGCAGATCAAGGTATCACAGAATGTTAGGAGTTGGCAGGGACCTCGAAAGATCATCTAGTCCAACCCCCCTGCAAAAGCAGGATCACCTAGACTAAATCACACAGGAACACATCCAGGCAGGTTTTGAATGTCTCCAGAGAAGGAAACTCCACAGCCTCTCTGGGCAGCCTGTCCCAAGGCTCTGCCACCCTCACAGTGAAAACGTTCGTCCTTATATTCACATGGAAGTTCCTATGCTCCAGCTTGCACCCATTGCCCCTTGTCCTGTCACTGGCTGTCACTGAGAAGAGCCTGGCTCCATCCTCCTGACTCTCCCACTTTGCATATTTATAGACATTAATAAGGTCACCCCTCAGTCTCCTCTTCTCCAAGCTAAAGACGCCCAACTCCCTCAGCTTTTCCTCATAAGGAAGGTGTTCCACTCCCTTAAATCATCTTGGTGGCCCTGCGCTGGACTCTTTCAAGGAGTTCTATGTCCTTCTTGAACTGAGGGGATGGACTGAAGGGATGAACTGAGGTATGCCAGAAGATACACGGGCAACACATTGAGCCAAAGCAAACTTAGGCTCATTGAAGAAGAAAAAGCAGAGAGAACACAGTGGTTATAAGGACTTCTTCAAATTCCTCCAACCTAGTGGTCCCTAGGTTGCTCAGCTACTGAAGATGTGGTTGCTCATCCTTGGTAAACTAGAATAATGCCATATGGGCCATATAGGACTTCCTGTCACCTAGGTAACAGGTAACCCTTGGGGACCTCTCTGGCACGTGTAAAGGGATGGCTGGGATTCCCCAATATCCACAGTATCCTGGTATGCCTCTTTTAGGCTGATTTCAAGAAAAGGAGGCTTGGAAACTTCAGTGTGCTGCCACTGAGCAAGTAACAAGGACAGCTACCATGGATAGAAAGGGACTGTCTTTCCTTCTACAGGGAGGGAAAGCCCATGACAGCTCTGCAACAACCATCTATAATTGAGTGGAATCGGAGCGGGGGTGCGAAACAAACATGAATATGAATCTCAAATCAAGCCACAAGGACCATAACAATAGGCACTAAATGGCTTCTTTGACTTCCATAGCTTAAGTTGGCTCTGGTACAAATGAAGAATCACACTTGACAAATGTCAGTGTAATTACAGATATTTGTTAGTGGTTGTTACTGATCAATTTGGTGTTCAAAGCAGAATTCTGTTTTAAGCCCAGTGCCTGAAGGAGCATTAGGACTACAATTAAGGATGCTCAGTTCTGGTTCAATCAGGAATTGGTCATTCCACTTCCAATGGCCCTGGCTGTACCCAAAACCAGAAAAGATGATCAGATTGTGGCCCTGGCAGGCCTGTCATAGATGAAAAAAGATAGTATCCTCCATTAGAAGCCATGCTTAAGCTTGCCAGAAAGAGTTCAGAGGAAAAAAAAACAACTATTTTTTCCTCAAATCTGTGTCTGTTAAATTTTGTAAACAATGTTTTCACTGTTTATATGGGGGAACAAGATTCACTTGGTGTTGGATAGGAAAAAAAAACCAACAGGAAAATGCAGCTGCAAAGCCACAAAACTTGACAGGACCACCACGGTTAAGTAATATTTGTTTTCATTTATGGATTTCAGTAGATTATTGCCCTTCAGCCTTCTTATTCCCACCTTTTAACTTACCCATCCAGGAGAGATGTTAGCAGAGGGGCCACATCTGCAAATACTGTGTCTTGAGACTCTGAAGCACTGTAAACTCTGAGGAGCAAAGCACAATGATTAACTGAAGAGAAAATAAATGTTGTCACAAACACGAGAATAAAAGCATGGAAAAACTTGTGACCTGCTGACAGTTCTCTGTCAGGGGGAGGAAAATTACAACTACAAGGTTCTCACCTACTTTTTGAGAGCGGCTGTTGACTGCGCTGGAGGAAATGACCCTCGGGTATACGCTTGTGGCCCTCTGAGCTCATCCTTATCATCTCCCCTCCCTGGTAGACAGAGTCTTTTTTCAGGCTGTCTTGGATCCCTGTTACTTTCTCCTACCTACTGCCCATTGTCTCCTTTGTGTCCCACCAAGAAAGGGAGTGGTCAGGCTGTGCTTCCCCTTTAGATGGCAAAAACCCCAGAGGTACAGAGGGTGCAAACTTGCTTCAGGACCTGTCTCAGAAGCATCAGTGGCAGAGCAAAAATCAGAAGGCTCTCGAGCATCATATTTAAGGCATGTCTCTCTGGGCAGCATCAGCCTAAGGTATTTCCATCCCCACCCCTGCTGAACTATCTATTCTGAAACAAACATTTCTCACTCAAGGGAAGACTTTATGATGTGGATTTCAGACAAATTGTTAAACAGAATGAAAGACAATTAAATTGAATGAGTTGTTCCACCTCTAGGAAAAAGAACAATGACAGTACAGTCCTTGGGCCAAAACAGTGATGTTTGAAACAACTGCATATGTTTTTTTCAAGTTCAAAGGAAAAAAAAAACAAAGCTAGCACAAAGCTCTTTAAAGACATTTTTCCTCCAACCCTTTCAGCTATAAGGTTTGCACAACTTATAATCAAGACTTGAAAATAGGAAATCAAAGGGAGGGAATTCTGATGGCAAAGCGTGGACACCCTCCTAACTCACATTATTCTCCTCAAGACAACAGCCTGCAGCAAGTTCTATTTGTACAAGGTGAGTGTCATTAGTCAATGCAACTACTTGAGGTATAGATGTTTATGTTTGGAAAAATCTTCCTTTTTATGCTATCTTCCTGCTGCGATTCTTGCTTTGTTTTGTTTTGTTTAGCTCTGTTTTCCAGTGAGTGATGTGTGTCCTTTACAGCTTACAGCAAACTGACTAATCAGAAACAGGAATTTCGGTAGCAGTTCCTTCCCTGTGTATACAGTATTCTAGCAGACTTCACTTAGCAGTATCCTACAGCTTGTACATGATACTACATGCTTAAGTGAATGAAGGAAACCTGGTGTGCTCTTCAGCATTTTCTCAAGCCTCTCTGGATATTTGACCAGGATCTGGCCACTACAGTCCATAGCCTACAGAAATGTACATTTTGTACTCCTGTTCTCCACAATGAAGACTGTACAGAGAGATGACTGATTAACAGATACAGAATTAGAGGTGACCCACTTAGTTTGGTATTTTGTTCCTGACAATAGCCAGAGGAAGGAGCAAGAAACATGATGGTGGCTGGAGACATAGTAATTCCTCTCTGTGTCTCACCCTAATCCTTAAAAGCTGTAAACTGGCCTCAAAACTGAAATATGAATTGAATCTCTGTTTCAAAAAAAATATTATTAGAATTAGTGTTCAGTTTCTTTCTCCATCTTGCTGAATTCTTGGCCTGGAGTAACATCCTGTGGCAATGTGTCCCGCAGTCTAATTGTAAGTTGCATGAAAACGTTCCTCTTTAATCAGGAAAGGACCACTTGTCTGGCTTGATGGACAAATACTGCTTGTCTTGCCATTCCACTGATGTGCTGTCATACTGCACTGAGAAACCAGCAAATATGCAGAGATGTGGCACAGTTTGTACTGGGAGGACCCAGACACTGAAGAGCAAGGCTCCATCCTTGCTTTGCATGCATATAGGCATATGCTTCAGTAAACTTTGCACATCCAATCTGCAAGGTCAATATAAGACAGCATAAGCGCTTCCAAACATTCTTCTCTGCTTCATTTATCATCCACAATTGATGAAATATTCATTAGCACTACGTATTCCACCTTAACCAACTAGGCCTCTATTTTCCTTAACACATGAAAACATGTCAGAGCTACTAAATAAAAACCCCCCACCCAACTTAAAAAGGTATTTTAGAGATCCTCTCCCTCTACTCTGCCCTGGTGAGACTGCATCTGAAATACTGTGTCCAGTTCTGGGCCCGCCAGTTCAAGAAGGACAGGGAACTACCGGAGAGAGTCCAGCGCAGAGCTACAGAGATGATTGAGGGAGTGGAACACCTTCCTTATGAGGAAAGGCTGAGGGAGCTGGGTCTCTTCAGCCTGGAGAAGACTGAGGGGTAACCTTATGAATGTTTATAAATCTGTAAAGGGTGAGAGTCAGGAGGACAGAGCCAGGCTCTTCTCAGTGATGGCCAGTGATAGGATAAGGGGCAATGGGTGCAAACTGGAGCACAGGAGGGTCCATGTGAATATAAGGAGGAACTTTTTCACTGTGAGGGTGACAGAGCCCTGGGACAGGCTGCCCAGAGGGGTTGTGGAGTCTCCTCTGGAGACATTCAAACCCACCTGGACGTGTTCTTGTGTGATTTAGTCTAGGTGTTCCTGCTCTGGCAGGGAAGTCGGACTAGATGATCTTTCCAGGTCCCTTCCAACCCCTGAGATTCCATACTTCTGCGACATTCCTATTGTCCTCACTTGCTGTTGATGGGTTCTGCTGCCTAATAAAGCAAACAGATTGCTACCAACCACAACCAGTCACTGTAGTCTGTGGGCACTGCTGAGTACCAGCCATAGCTATGGCAGGTTCGGGTTCTAGTAGCCATTCAGAGAAGCACAGGGCTCCATGTTACAGCAACTGTGCCAAACATTTACTCAACTTCCTAAAGGGGTTTTACTGCCAGTACTCAGCTCCTGTGGTTCAAAGGCTATCAGTACCCAAAGAAAGTAGTTTGAAGTTGGCTTCAACTAGTGTATGCTACACTGTAATTGCAGCACTGGCTGAAGCATGGACACCTACTTAATTTGCTATCTGAGACCATGAAAGAAGCAGCAAATCCGAAGACTCTCTTTCTACAAGCCCATCTATTTTTACCAGAACGATGACAGATTTGTCCCTGTGTAGTGATTAATGTTGATTTCACCTTGAAAATTCTGAGCTTCTTTTAAATTTTGCTAACTGATTCACCAATAAAAGAATAAAAGCGTAACATGCTGAAAGCTGGAATTTTCTTCCCGAGCTGAAATCAAATATTTTGACATTTATTAGTTCCATAAAACGTTGCTAAAAAAATAAACATTTTTTAGTTCATAAGAACCATATGCTCTTCTGTTTATAAAAAAGAGCTGTGCTGGGACACTGAAAAAACATTCCCCGAGAACTGCATTCTTGGGGGATTTACATTTTTTTAACCCTTTTCCTGATTATCAGGATCTACACCACATGTCCAGAGCCACAGCACTTCTGGAGTCCTGTGTAAATACTATTAAATGTGCTGCTCCAGCATTATTCTGCATTTCCTTCAACTGGTATGGCTGCGTTAGGTATAGTTGGAAGGTAAAAGGACTTAC
Source organism: Porphyrio hochstetteri (assembly GCA_020800305.1). NCBI lineage: Eukaryota > Metazoa > Chordata > Aves > Gruiformes > Rallidae > Porphyrio > Porphyrio hochstetteri. The sequence continues at coordinate 48,040,309 of CM036907.1, forward strand.
TTCAAGTTGCTTAGGTAGACATGTGAGGGGACCATGTAGCTCGAGAGACCTCATTATGCATGGTACCCAGGGAGCCCTATAATAATAATCTATGGGGTCAGCAAAGCTTCTTCAGTTGTTTGGTGGCCTACACAACAGCAGTCCCCAGTTTTTGTGAGTCGAAGGCGGCAGCATCTTAGAAGGATGGCTCAAGGAAAGGGTGAATGCCTGGCAACATTTAGCAAACCTAAAGTGGTTTGGGCTGAACAGGCTCAGACCTTAAGTTTAAACCAGGACAGATAATTCATGTTGGACACATTTGACTTTAAATCAAGTTTTGCCTTCGAGCAAGGACGCACGAAATTTTCCTCATGGGAAGAATGTGAATGCCACATAGATTGAAAAAAAAAACCCAAACAAACAACAACATTACCTTCTAACCAATGCTAACTAAAAAACCAGCCTCCACTATACAAATCTTCCAGCAATCCAGCCTGCTACACAGGACTACCCACCTCTCAAACTGAAAAGTCTTGTTTATTGGTGCATGACCAGGACGGCTACACTTCACAAGGACAGTTTCCTAAGAGAAAAACAAAATCCTTACAGTTAGTATCATAGGTGCCCATGCACACACACACAAAGAAACATCAAGGATCATGAAGTCCAAGGCCCTTCTCCAACAGTCACCAGCATGTGAGGTTTTAGATCCTGTATGCTGCAGTGAACTAACAAGATCACAAGAAAGGAACTCAGAACACATTCACGTTATTAAAGATCAACCAATACAAACTGTGTGTACTTAAGTTCATGAGAAAGATCCAAACCCTTACTCGAGTGTCTAACATGCCTAGAAAGCCACAAGCAAGTAAACCCAACCTCCATAAGGGCTACCACAGGTCGAAAAAAATGGCAAAAGGGGCCCTTTCTTGTCACAGGGCCCGTTTCCACAGTGCCTTGTCAGATTGGTTTCGTATGTACTTGTGCCTAGAACCGAGACGAAGATGCGCAGTCAATAGAATAAGATGCTAGTCCACAACTGTGAAAAAGAGCTGCACCAGCACAATCTCTAGAATTCCACAATTTTTACTGGAATCCACTTTCCAGGTGGATTATATAGGAGTTTTGTAAGTCTGATGGATATGCAGGCAGCTCTTTAAGCTGTTGCCAGAGTGTAATGACAGCAGTCCGGCATGCCTTACGTAGCGGCCTCTGTGCCCTTCTGCTCCTCACAGCATGTGTTGCTGAACTGCAGAGAAAAATAATGAAAAGCAAAGTGGGGGTTTCCAACAATTTGGGTGGAAGCTGACTGGCACACAAAATACTTTATCTAATTTAAGGAGGTTTCCTAGCTTACTAACCTGTGGTTACATTACTGCATTTGATGGGAGCGCTTAAACTCCCACTGAGTGTCAGACAAGTAGTCTGGAGTGCTGAACTAATTGGCCTCCACATGAGCATTGCCACAGACTGAAGTTGTAAAGAGCTGGGCAAGTAGTGCTTGTGTAACACTACGTCCAGCATGCAAATGGATAAAGAAAGTAAAATTTCTTGTTCTGAGTTAACAAGTATTTCTTCCTCCTTGGAGAAGGCCAACGTATCAGTATCAACTCAATGATGACAACGCTCACACTACAGCCAGTACTGGCAAATCTAGCAGCAGTACAGGTGTGAGTAGAGCACTGGGTGACAAAATGGCCTGACACAGAAGTTCTAATTGGATCAGCAACCAGCAGGCTCTGGGGGTACAGAAAAAAAAGGAAGAGGAAAAAAAGGGGAAAGGATATCAAGTTATGGAACACATTTCTGATTCAGATATCAAATTTACTTGCAGACCAGCACCAGCTTTCCCTAAGGTGAGAAATGGGACAGAAAAAACCCTCTTATTTGTATAACACAGAAACAAAAGAAGTTTCATATGAGCATTTGTAATGACCTTCCTTTCTCAGGAGATCAGTATGGCCTAACTTATCCACCATGACTGTTGGCCTACAGAACCTCATCAAGTTTCCCTGCCAATAGTGCTTATGAAATCCATACAGCTGACTGACATGAATACTGAAGAACCCTTTTTTCACCCCAGACTCACAGAATACTCCCAGTCTGAGTTCTCCCAGGGCAATAAGAATCATGGAAATGACAAAAGGATACTTCCTAAATATTCACAACCTGTCCTGACACCCAAGCCTGACTCCCCAAACCTGGGGAGCAGCTCAGTAAGTGAAATTCAGTAAGGCAGAGAAATAACTTTAAATGAGCTATAGGGCATAGTGGATATAGACACAATCACAGAATCCAGCTGTGGTAATGATAATTTCTGATGGCTTCGTACTGCGTGCCTGCTGAAGGCTATGCCCCCTTCCCCAAGAATACTGCTCCAGAGCAGAGCCCATGTAAGGGGGACTGACTGACTGCTCCCCATGTTTCGTTGTCAATGGGGATGGGGACAAGCAACCTGGCAGCAGTAACGACTCCAAAGACAGAAAGACAGCCGTGATCTAAAGAGCAAAACTAACAAACTCAGCACAACAATCACAGGCTGTCTTCCTTCACCTGCAGCTAAAATTTCCTTTAAATTGTAAATATTTTTCTGGAAAATGGTTAGCATGTTTCCAGAAATATGAGCTTTGACCGTTGCAACTAAATGCTCAATAGCAAATCAAGCCTCAAAATTTTATTTGAAATTGTGTATTTTTCCTATGCACAAGCATAACACCTTCAGTTGGTAAAAGCAAAATAAGCAGACAATAAACATTGTTTTCCTTCTGTTAGATTAGTCTATATTGACTGCTTTTTGTAAAAAGTCAGGTGTACTTTTATGAACTTGGTACTTTAAAGAATTTTTTTTTTCCCCTTAGAAAAATAATGTCAAGGAGCTAATACAAAGACTTCAGGTGTTTGATCAAAGCTAGAAAGCATTTTAACCAAACAAGTATCAAGGCAAACCAATAAAACGTTTGAAGTCACTGTTGTGTTTTCCAAAACCAGAAAGTAAGTATCTTGCAAAAATCAGGTCCACACATATATTTGTTTTCCTGGAATGCTTCATAAGGACTTTTAAACATGAGAACAGGTTAGCATACTGAAGGTGACCAGGTCACAGTTGCATACAAACAAATTCATAAATTAGGGTAAGCAAGCAGGCACTGCTTCGCCTGTAAGCACAGAGATACTGCAACACATCAGACTGCCATATGAAATAACACAAACCCAAAATATTATCTAAGTTCATCTTTATGCAATAAAATCGAACAGGTCAGAAATGGTCCTGGCATTTTACAGTACAATCAATGGGTCATGGCATCCAGAATACTATGTCTATCATTACAGATCCCTGGTTTTTATCTCCTGACATACTTACTCTGTCTTGTCTGACTTTTCATGTGCTCCATTAGTTTCCTAATTGCATATATATATATGTGTGTGTGTATACCTAAGTATCCAGTTTATATACAAGTGAGATCCACCTAATGAAGATATAATTTGAGATATTTAAATGCATAACATGCTGTAGGTCACTTCAGCAATATTTCAAGCACTATACTATAGAAGAGAATTTGGCTCCTCACCATGTACATAACAACAAGCAGCCAACTAAGAACTATGGCAGCTAAGAAAATTAAAACCCAACTTAATACTTTGACCTTAGCTCACATTACTGGGCCTTCTCAAATTCTGTATCTTAGTAATGGCCTCAATTAATGCTGGAATGTCATCTGAATTTGCAACCTTGGTGCTCATTCTCCTTCCTCTGATGGATCTAAGCCAGGACACTTTAAGATACTTGACTGCAGTACCACGTAGGCTGTCGTGGCTCATGAGAGATCATATTTCTCTCCTAATGTATTAGTAGTGTTGCTGTAATAAAATGAAAGGAGCCTGACATAGTTCTAGAAATCCTTACAGCAAATGCACGCAGCTCAACTGCAGGAAGTCTGCAGCAGATTGACTACTACAGACACACAGTCTCTGGTTCATGGATGACTTCAGCAGGAGATGCTCCAAGTCATTACTACAACAAGCCAGGATGAAAATAGCTTGAATCACCTGCTATTGCACCCATGGGTGATCAAAGCTGGGCACTAACTGACAACAAAGCACCTCAGCTTTTTTTAAAACCCATGGTTCACATGGGCTTCCTGTTCCCTCTCCCTAGAGAGCAGGCTTTTGAATTTCACCATCAAATACTCACATCATCAGCTGCATATGCCACTTTTTCTGAAAAGCTTCTCTGCCTGTAAGGGGGAGGGAAAAAAAAGCCATTAGGGAAAAAAGGTACCTTTCCCACCATAAGTGTTGTTTAGCTGAGGGAAGTCAATGCTCAAAATGCCCATGAACCACATAGTGCCTTTCGGAATTGCCACTATAATTGCACCCCACATACATACTAACACCACAGTTAATTGTGAATAAAAACAGGTTAAAGTGCAACCAAGCAAACTAAGACAAATCCACATGCAAGCCATTCTCTTGTTTTGAGATTGTGATGACATGTAGCAAGAGGCTTTCATTTTAGGACATTGTAGGGAACATCACCCTCTTTTTAGGTATTTGTCCCTGATCTTGCATCCATTACTAGCCCCAAAACTGACTGATATTGCTGAGGCATGTAAATTCATTCATTTGTGTAAGTGCTCTGAGAATCAGCCCTTAGTTCTAAGCTTTACAACTAAGTTTTATTTCAATTATTTTTTGACATATTAAGAAAAGATAGCCCTAATAGTTGTTTGGCCCAGTCCATCCTGTTTTACACTGCAACTTAGCACCTGATTGCCCTGTCCCATACCACAACAAAAACAGTGAGTGACTGGGCTCCTTCCCAGGCATACCAAGCACAGGTCAATACCAGTTTCCCCTTCAGGCTCCTTCAGTTTTCTCATCTCCTATTTTTGATGTTGTCTTAATTAAAACAGTTCTGTATTTTTTAAAAGATTTGCCCCAAATTAATAAACTTTAAAACACGGAATGTACCTTTTTTTAGAATTACCAGCCAGCAAAAGTAAAATAAAGCCCCAAATCAGTTATTTACAGACAGAGCAAAAGATAATGTTACCAGTTTCTAGCCACCCACTTAGTTTTCCCTTCTCTTTCTTTGGGTATGTTTCAATCCCTACCTTCATTCATTTTAGTCATCTGTGGAGAATTCAGCTTGTTATAGCACATACTTGCATCTAATCCCTCTTTTCCTTTTGGATCTTTGAATGTTTTGACACTTCAGTTACAGTAAGTGTATTATAACTTAGGGATGCAGAGCCAAATCATACCAAAATAGACTCACCAGTGTTTGTGCTGACAGCCAAGTCTGCTCCACAGCACTACAAGACAACTGTGGTGCTGAGTGTGGCCCTCTGCCCATGGCTCCTGACATTACTGTGCGTTACTGTATCCCCGAGTCCATACAGGGTAGCGATTATACTATAAACTGTCTGGAGCTGGGCTGCCTCTGCCAAGACAGATTTAATCAAGCTGGATTTAATCCTGGCTTGGCAGGACAGCGATTGGCTGTGTTCAGGTGGACATGCTTTTAGGTAAGGGAAGGGGACCAGCTAAAGCAAATTTAGCAGGAGAAAGAAAAGGAAACAGCCATTGGTTTTTATGATACCACCATTGTCTTCACACACATATAAAACCAGAAAAATCAAGAACACCGTTGTTCCTGCATACATATAGCTATTGTTTTCTCTGCATATCAGTTTAGAGTCAGATAAAGATCTATAACACAGCCAAAATAAATTACCTATCTTGTGATATCGAATGTCCAACAGCAGTATCAAAAGGTAATAACGGTCGGATCCTGCAGTGGACTCTGATATTTCCTCTCAGTTCCTAGGGTTAGAATATTAAGATGTATTTAACTCAAACTATTGGAGAGGACAAATACACTGGGATTTGTGAAGCAGACATGAACAAGAAAGTAGGTGTTTATAACATCACAGCCTTAGACTCTGTGGAGAGGAAAATACTATCAGTGTAACTTGCCTTGAAAAGTTATTAGGGGGAAGTACTTGAGGAAATACAAGCTCTGCAGAGCTCTGGAATGGTGCAGCCCTCTCCAGTCTGTATGGGGAAAAACTAAGCAGCTTTCAGCCTAAGCCATTTTCTCCTCTTCTGTCTCCTTCCTCTTTGCTTGAGCTTCTTCAGACACCTATATTAACTCAATAAACAAGATTACACATTCCATTTCTCTTCCACCAGCCCTGAGGAAGAAGTGGAACATTTTGTACCTTTTCCTTTCCTCCCCGTGTTCACACACGACTAAAAAGCCAGTAACTGATTTTTCTCTGCAGGCTGTTTCAGATTACAGTTTATCTAACTTGGTGTTTTTCCTTCATTTTAGCCAGTTCTTCTCCTTTTGTATCAGTGAAACCAGCTTGCCTGTGATGACCACTGACATTAACTCCCCACTGCCTTGGAGATACCCTTTCGGTAAACTGCAACACAAGGCAGAGTTTGGAAGGTAAGCACTTTTAACAGGGAGCTTCATTTTCCCAGGTAGAAAAACTTGAAAGAATTTTGTTTGCAGGTGGCCTGTGTTTCTAAAAACCAGGCCTGGCATCAGGCAACCCAAAACTCATCATTTGGGGGGCTGGGGAGGAAGAGTAAAATGAAAAGTGAAAAAAGAATTAATCCCAAATGAACTGTGGGTAATGGCTGAGCAGGATGCAGCTAGATGGAGTTGGAAAAATAAAAGATGGGCATTTTGAAATTGCAAGCTAATTGTTTTAGGAATTCTAAAACAATTTCAGAAGCTGCAAATTTAGAGAAGAGGATGAAGAAACTCAAGTTTTGTCTGCTATGCAAAATGGATGATGCTCCTTAGGAGAACATGTTGCACAAGTGCATTTGGAAGATGCTCATGTAAAGAGAATGGGCTGGGGTTTATTGTAAGACAGATGTGCCTCAGCAAAGAAATGCATCATATACAGACAGCCAAAATTTATGAAAATTATCTTCATTAGTTCTATTGGTGAGGAAATTACAGGCATAATTACAACAAAATAAGAAAATTCTGTCATTAAATATACTTACAACTAAGCTGTTATGTAGAGCTCTCCTCTTTTGCTTCTCTTTCTCATATCTCTCTGTTACCTCTTGTAGAGACTGTTCAAGATCAAAAGCTTTTATCTGAAACACTAGAAGAAAGCTGTTTCAAAGAACTAAACTCTGACTTTACAAAATGAATTTTCAAGTAGCACCTCATGAAGTACAAGCAGAAAACCTTTTTAACGTCTACCAAACTTTAATGAGGAGGGTTAGTTCCTGATTTACTACTAGACACCTCTGAAAAATCCCATCATACTTCTTGCTATGAAATGGCAATGTAAAGTTACAGATAATTACCACAGCTATACATATGAAACCTTGAAAAACAATCAAAACCACAAGACATTTAAAGGTAGTTCAAAGGTGTCAGTTTAGTTACAGTATCGTTATCTGTCAGTGAGCCTGAAACCTAAGCTGTTTCTGGATGGGGCTGTCACTTGCAGGGCTCATGCTATATTTGCAGACTGTTAGATTCATACCAGCTCACTTTACAAGAAGTTAACCTATAATTCATCTTCAGCATCATTTGCAGTGCTATGACTGTAAAACAACGGTAAGGATCCCTTTTAAGATAGGTGCATTTTCTTCATGGGTAGAATTTGATAAAAAATACCAAATTTTTTGAACCCCAGGGAGTCTCCATCACAAAACTGAGGGCAGCAAGGCAGGTTGTTATAAAAGCCTTCCAACTTTACAAATAGTTTTATTTTGGCTCAATTACATTAACACTGAGCAGGCCTAAACCAAACACACAGCCCAGAAGGCACTCCATGGGATGGTAAACTTGTGCTAAAAAGCAAGCTTTTAGGAACCCCAGTGGGAAAACAATTAGTGAGCAGTTTGAAGATGGAAAATTGCAAGCAGTCAAAACCATGGTCTGAGCACTGAGTTAGCAGGATGGCCACCAGCCTCAGTATGTGCTACCCTGCAAAGAGAGAAACACTTAAAACCTCAGCATGTCACATGTATGATTTACACTCCCTGATATAAAGTAAAAATCAGGTACCTTCAAGGGACATTTGTCTACACTAGAGATTTATCATCTTATTTTTGCAGTATCTATGCCATTCACTTCTAGCTCACAGTGTTCCTCCACAAGTGCATACGTGTATGGGAAACACAATGTTATTAATAGTTGGGGAATCGGTCTAGGAGTCTTTTTTCACACATCTTGTACAAGGAGACACTAACATGTGCTTCTCAGTCCTGGTAGGAGCTCCACCAGAACAAAGGGTATCAAAAATAGGTGCAGAGATCCATGCCAAGAGATCCAGGCATAGGACCAACACACCTAGTCCTCAGTGATGAGGGCAGACAGCACCGGTGCACTGCAGGGTCTGCCTTAGATGTACAGATGACCCAGGAAAGGACCTGAATTCCACAACAGTAGTCCATGTGGTGATGTTACAGTCTAGAGAGCGGAACTGTTTTTGATTTGGAAGTAAAATTTTCTCTGTAAATACAGAGAAATATTAAAAATCCAATCTGTACTAAATTCAGACAGTATTTTCAGAAACCTCCAAAATCACCCAGGTCCTTTTCCAGTACAGACAAAAGCAGACAAATTTCAGCTAAGGCAACACATTCTTCACTCAGCTGCTCTATAATAGTCAAGATAACAAGCCTGAGAACTTCAGACTAAAAAGTCTTACAGCTGAGCCAACCCAGCAGCAGACTAGTAGCAGCTGCCATCAAAACAAAAGCTAAAATCCCAATTAGCATTCATAATCTGTGCAGAGTTGTTTGAACTCTTTCTAAGGCTTCAGAAATCCTTGATGATCTGATGTCAAACAAAAAAACCAAGAGCTACCATTTCAGTGACACGTTTCTCAAGTATCAAGCAAAGCCTTTTAATGTTAGCAACATTTAACAATGACAAGTTTGAAAGCACATAACACCACGAGCAAAGCAGTGAGCCTTACTTTGCATTGCTTCATTTTGCAGCTGTATCCCTTGCACTGCTGTTAAGACTTGGTAAAGGTAAGTCTTGCTTTGACGCTGAAAGTCTTTTGAAAGCTCGAGGGCAAAGGAATGGAGGCTCTTCAGGTCTTGCTTAAGCCTCTTCTCAGCAAGAAGAAAAAAAAATGTTATAAAAACACAAAACCAGCAGTTAAGGAAGAATCAATATAACACCACCACAAATAATTATGGTGAGATATCACTGTTGGGAAGAACCCTCTACTTGATGAAAGGACGTCTTCAGGAGCGTATCTTTCAGCGTGTTTAGAGAAGGATCCTGCAAGATATCTAGCAATGTCATTTCCTAAAAACTTCATTAAGATTTTATGGATCCTTGCCATCTTATGGTACATGCTTTGGCTGTAACACAGCTTCAGGTATCACAAAGTCTTAATTCATCAAACAAGAATAAGCGTGCATGAGTGTGTGTGCTCTGTCCACTTATAAGTCATACAGACAATTAACGAAGAACAATTGTGATCCATATATCCCTCACTGCATTCATTTTCCACACTTTGATCAGGAGGCATTTGCTAAACTTCACTCTAGGTTATTCCTTAAATAGGCCAGTTCTGTGTCTCCCTATGAGAACAGATGTAATTTGAAAAGATTGGCAACCTTTATTGTTCCAAAAAGTATTTGAACTATGAATATAACTTGGTATAACACACATGATGAGATTTCTAAATCTTTCTAAGAGCAGCTTATACTCACTTAAAAATCCAGATAAAATAAAAACAAATTGACCTAATTTTAGGATTAGTAGACTTCTTGGCACTGAAGCCTTGGAACAAGCACGTAAAGCCATCTGTAAAATGAACTTAACAATACCTTATCTCACAGAAGCACCATGATGTCTTGTTAGCCTGGTACAAAGTGTGACCAAAGTGTGACATATCATGTGACGTTTTATGTTTTCAACTGCAGTACCAACCTTGAACTAAACGACTACTTTTAATGATAAAGCAATAATCTATACGAAAGGGAGAAAACCACTGCATTTCTCACTCTTAACCAGAGAATATATCTGGGAAGAAATTTTCTGTTTCCGTTTCTGATGTAGGATTACCTTTAATCTAGACTTTTATTTGGAGAGCTGTGCCCTCTTCCTGATGGTCCCTGATCTCAGAGTAAAGCATCTCAATCTGTTGGTATTGCATCACAAGCAGTTCTGCCATTCTATCTAACTTAAAATGTATATGACCACTGCAAAATTTAGTGAGCAGATTCACTGTAATTGGAATACAACAGAATAGTTCGGTTGGAAGGGACCTACAATAATCATCTAGTACATCTATACTACAATTAAGCAACATCCTTCTCCCTCTTAAGAACCAGATTTCTTTCCTGTGATATTTTTCAGTCATCTTATGCAGGTATTCAGTGCTGCCTTGAGAAAAGCTAGTAGTGTCTGTAAAAGAACCCAGTATTCTATGGAGTAACTTAGGGAATAAGTACTCCAACAAATGAAAATATTATGGTACTGGTACCAGGAGAACAGTTCCAGCCTCTTTAATGTTAAATTAAGACAACCTGGTGAGCACACAGCACGCTACTCTCTCCTGGGAGGTCCACCAGAACATAACACTTAATGAAATAATGGAGCTCTCCAGTTCTTTTTTAAAGATCTGCCTAGCTGGTTAAAGTACATCACAATCATGGTTTCTTACAGGGATACCTGTATCATAGACAAATCAGGGATTGCAAGGTTTTGATTACAAAACTATCTAGCTTGGGTATTGATAGCGGCCTACACACAAGATCCTGAAGCTCAGGTGCAGCTGCTTTTACCAGCTTCTCCAGTGACTCTGCAGCCCATTACAACAAAAGCACCATAAATTTTAAGCAAAATCAGGCACTGCTACACTTCATTGCAAGCACTGCTGTGAGCACAGTAAAGCAATAGATCAGGTTCAGACCTGACCATTTCCTGGGTTTTACTACATTTGATAAGCACGTAAATGTTCAGGGCATGGATTACGCCTACATTACTACTAAATGTTGTTACCTTTATTGCTCCATGGAGCTGGATTACAACAGAACTCCTCTGCAGTTTCTGCTGCTGGCCACGTGCAGAGTAGAGCTGCAATACTTCATGAGTGCTTCTGCCAGCCAATCCTTGATACTGTTTCAACAAACAAACAAAACAAAAAATCACCTAGAAAAATCACTTTAAAGTGCTCATGTGTTCTGTTGCATGCTGTCCTTTTTAACCCTGTAAACATTTGTAACTCAACTATCCAATTATGTATGATCCTGCAACTACATAATTTCTCTGCTTCTACCTTTCCCCGAGTCACATGAAGGCTCACCTCGGGGTAACTGGCTAACATCACAATATCCTATTTCCTTAGGCTTGTAAACCTCAGCATCAGCTTACCAAAATGCCTTTGCAGTGCCTAAAACCCCTTACTTATGCTTCAGGTGGATCTGAATGGTTACAACCGTGCCCTCGCTTAAGGAAAAGGTCTGGTAAGGTAGCTCGTTTCAGTGTCTTCCAGCAACACGTTTACTGCAGAAAGCTCGCTGAAAAGCAGGTGAAGTAGAGGAAGGACACACACACACCTGCGTTGACTGCTAATGTAATGTTAACTGCTGGTAATACACACACGTTCAGTAACATTGCAGAGGTGCAAAACTGTACCAGTAAAGCACTAAGGTGGGGCTTCGGAGATCACAGGAACCAAAGCGATTTTTAAAGGATGTGGAGAAGAAAGCTTTCTAATAATCTAAAACAACCTATTATGCAAGAGCAATTTTGATGGCCAATTTTATTTTTTAGATGTTGAAATCCAAAGGAAAACAGAAACAGTGCAGCTTTAAACGGTCACAGGCAAGAAAACAAAAAAGGCATCTCAGTAAGGTACTTGTGAAATTCTGCAATACGGCAGAACGTGCGTTGCGTTAAAAACGGCATTGTCATCATTTACTGACAGTCCTGGAGCTTAAAATCATAGAATGGTTTTGGTTGAAAGGGACCTCTAGTTTCAACCTCCCTGCCATAGGCACGGACACCTTTACTAGCCCAGGTTGCCTAAAGCCCCATCCAACCTGGCCTTACACACCTCCAGCGATGGGGCTCCCACAACCTCTGTGGACAACCTGTTCCAGTGCCTCACCACCCTTACAGTAAAGAATTTCTTCCTAACATCTAACCTACCCTCTTTCAGCTTTAAGCCATTGCCTCTTCTTGTCCTATCACTACATTCCCTGGAGAAGAGTCCCTCTCCCACTTTCCTATAGGACCCCTTTAAGTATTGGTAGGCTACAATTAGGTCACTCCGGAGCCTTTTCTTCTCCAGGCTCAACAAGTCCAACTCTCTCAGCCTGTCTTCACAGGAGAGGTGCTCCAGCCCCTTGACCATCTTCATGGCCCTTCTCTGGACTCGTTCCAACAGCTCCGTGTTTTTCCTGTACTGGGGACACCAGAGCTGGATGCAGTACTCCAGGTGGGGTCTCACGAGAGCAGAGTAGAGGGGCAGAATCACCTCCCTAATGAGCTGGAACTTCTTCACCTGCTTTCCCCTGCAACCTGTTGACACCTTTGATTCCTTGACCAGTACTAATAACCCCTTTCCTTACTTTTGGAACGCACCCATCTCTAGCACAGACTTAGTTCCTACTTTATTCAAGCCATAAATTCTGTGCCTGCAGTTCCCTGTTACTTGAACTAACTGAGCATAGAAGAGCACAACATGAAAGAGCTAAATCTACACACATAATGGGTTTGTTTTATTTCCAGCTGTCTGATAACAATAGGTTAAGTGTAAACATTTAGTTACAGTTTAACTACAGATGACATCTACAAGAACAGTACCATAATGTCCTGGAGATGTTAAAGACAGGTTGTATTTTCCAAGATAAGTACATCACCCATCTAAACCAACCCTTCCATGTGCTCTTCCACCTTCACAAAGCGTGGATCTTCCTCTTTACAAATGTAATCTGTGGTCCTATTCAACATCTTAGTACTAATATAAAAAGTTCTTACATGGAAAAGAAATAGCAGGAAGATATTATTTTAAAAGATTTTTTGGGGTTTTTTCTTACAGGCTTTAAACTCCTAGAAATTGAGACCAATTCTACCCAATGTTCATGTGCTCTTTGAGGATTTTCAAGACCAGTGTTACTCAAATGCAGGATTTACAAACACCCTTGACAAAATTGCATACAAGTAGCTCACCAGAATTAGTATCTCTAATCGCATGTGAAACGTTAAGCATATCTATAAGCATTTATGGCATTTGAGCCTTATTGTTAAATAAGCTCAAGCCAGTTTAAACCTACTTTTCACATTTAATGCATTTTCCACCGTCTGCACAGCCTTTCCCCCCTCTCCATTTTTCTCAACATGAACAATAAAAGCAGAATGTTCAATTCCATTTTTATTGCAGTCAGCCTCTCATCACTTCCACTGTCACGTTTATCTTTATTGCAAAGGCTGCCTTGGTTTTGAGGTTTTGTCCGTTAAAATAGTTTTAGCATTCATCAGAACGGTTTATACCCCAGAACCTGCAAATTTGTGCTCCTGCATGAGAGGCAAGAAACTGGCTATAAAACCTTTTATAGCCAGCTTTATTATAAACAGAAGTGAAACTGAGCTACTTAGTAGTGTTCTCCACAGTGAAATCTCAGCTCTGCAGTTGGATTCATTCCGGCAGACTTGGCTGTTTGCATGGAAAACAGCAGGATCAGGACCTCAAGGACTCTGAACAAAGTTATGTTCCAGAACAGTTAGTTAGAATCTAACTTCTTATGTTCAATAACAACCCTTACAACATACTGTTAGGACAATAATGTACCAGGCTACAGAAAGCAGTGGCAGTACTGATACCCATGACTGTCTTAAGGATGTAAGCAAGGGAATGTCTATAGCAAGAGAGAACGTTTTTATTAGGCTGATGCAACCTGGAGACAAACATTTAGACTGCAAATCCTAATTTATAGTTGTCCTCGTAAGTTTGTCTCCAAAGCTCCCTCACTTGCTTCAGGCAGAACGAAGCCAATTAGCCTTTACAAGGTAAGAGTGAGACCTCTGCTAACCTGGGTCACTGTGACTGAACCTGTCACATCCCAGTTGTTCAGGCAGCTCCAGCGGCAGAGCTGAAGGGTCAGTGACTGGTAGCTGAGGGGCAGTAGCTTTGGGAGATATGGTGCAACATTGGACCAACCTTAAACTAATCTAACTGAAATTAGTATTCTTTTTGTAATGAGACTCTTCAATTAAGGTAAAAGTATGTTGTGACAGTTTAGCTCATGCTTTGAGATTGCTGGGGCAAATTAACCCTGGAGAAGTGACAAGTGTATTTAAACAAGTACCCGAACAGAAACATCAGTGCGGGGTTAATTGCAATATATTCCCATTGTTTCTGACTACTGGGGGTAACACCACCAGGCTCCTCATGTGTCGGTGGGTGCTTGTATCTTCCAGCACGTTTTGCAATAAACTGGAACAGTGTTGTAGCTGGAAAACAAGGCTTCGTTATCTAATACTCGTGTAACTACTTCCTACGTGTGACACACTGTCCTGGTTTCAGCTATGATGGAGTTTATTTTTAGCAGTGGATGGAATGCCATGTTTGGGTGTTAGGATGAGAACAGTGCTGATAGCACCCTGATGTTTCTAGTTGTTGCCGGGCAATCAAGGACCTTTCTCAGCTCTGCATACTTCCTTACTAGTGAGAAAGGAGGGGACGTAGCCAGGACAGGTGACCCGAACTGGCCAAAGAGGATATTCCATGCCAGTTACGTCATGCTCAGTATAAAGGGGGACTGGGGGGAAGAGGAGGAGACAACACCAGGACGGGCAGTTTCTGGGTTCGGGGACGGCTCTAAGCTGTGCGGCCTGGGTTCTGTGGTTTGGTGAGAAACTGCATTGTGTATCACCAGTTTCATCTATTTTGTGCTTTAAACTTCTGTTATTGTTATATCTAGTTTTCTGTTATTGTTTAGTAAACTATCCTTATCCCAACCTGCGTGGTTCTGGTTTACAGGTTGTGGTTTCTTTTCCTCCTTCTTCCTTCCCTTTTCCCCCTCCCCCAACTTTCCCTCCCCCTTCCTTTTAAAAGTACAAGCGACTGTGTGGGGTGCGGCCCTCGGCTGGGGCAAAACCACGACACACACCTTCCTGACAACAATAATACGTGTTTGTGTCAGTAAAAAACCAACCCTGAACCAACAGCTGAAATACCTAAAAATTCTGGTAAATGTTCTAAAGCAGAACCAAAAGAATAGAAACGTTCTCTCAGAATCGATTACAGTTTTCTTCTGTGTACCTAGCAAAACTCATTTCAGACGCACCATCTGCTCCCAGTCAGGCTTTGAAAAAGGCTTTTATCCGTAGGTGTTAACAAACCCACGGGGCAGGGGGGGCAAATGGCTTTCCTGTGGTCACCCAACCATTTAACGTTTCAGCCCAGATTAGAAACTATTGGCCAACAGTCTCTACCACAATTAGCAATCACAGCTGGCTCTGGTCTAGTGGTGTAGATCAATATTCAAAATTCTATAAATCTCTAAGATCTTACCCTTGAAGGCCCCAAACATTCTCACAGGCTGCTCCTCGTTTCAAATAACGGTCTAGAACAACGTATCCTAAATGAGGATATCCCATTGCTGCTGCGTGCTGAGTGGACAGCACGTTGTCTTTTCTAGACATGCATTAACATTAGTGCTGTGAAAGCATTCAATAGGGCACCTTTGATAAGTCTGATCAGAATGAAATGTCTTTCCTATACTCCGTGAATAGTCTTTTTCTAAAGGATCATCCTCACGATCTCTAAAAAGCATTCCTTCGAGATCCTTGTCTTTCAAACGCCTTCCCCACAAGCAGAAAGCAGTATTCCGTATTCCATGCCTGCAGGATCAATCCCTCAGTTCGCTTTTCTGGCAATTATTTAAATATACACCAACTTCTAGTTACCTAGTCCGTCTGCTCTTACTGCTGATTAGAGACCAACCAGACACCGCTGAGCCTTAACCCCTTCTCAGCTTTCCCCAACAGGGAAAGAGTGCAAAATCCACCAAAGGAAGGCAGGTTTCAGCGTGTGTTGGGGTTTTTAATTATTTTCTCTTTCCCTAAGAATTCTTTCCGGAAAAACAAACAGTAGTTACCTCCGCAAGTTTAAGATGAAGAGCAGCATTTTCAGTTTCCAGGACAACTATCCTTTCTTCTTTGACCTAGGGAGAAACCCCGCCCAAACCCACAAAAGCGCAAGTTACACACATTTAGAGTCAGGAGAACGTTTTTCTGTCACAACAGCTTTATTACATCCCTCTGCTTCTCCAAAGCCAGAGGACTGCCTGCCCCCAACCTCCTCGGCACGCTGCTTGCCTGCAAGCGCGTACAAATTAGGGCAAGCTCTTAATGTCCCACGACCGCCCAGACTGTGTGTGCCCCTGCCGGCTCACGTGGGAACGCGGCCGCGCCGCACTTCAATCCGCGTTTGCTCCATAAAGCCACCCCCGGAAGTTGGCCGCGTCGTTACTTATTGCGAAGGGCTCCGTAGGCCCTCTCCGAGGCCGCATCCTCCGCACAGCTGCCACCGGGGGAAGCGGCGTCCAGCCGCGGGGCCGGGAAGGCCGATCGCAGCCCTGAACCCCTGCTTCTAACCCGGCCCCTCCCCCGCATCACGCTGCCCGCCGAGTCCCCGTAGGCTTTTAAGAGAAGGGGGCCGCGGAGCGAAGGGGCCGGAGCGGGGATGCCGGGCCGTACCGCACCGCCCCGTCGCCTTCAGCGGGCCGAGGCGCTGCCCGTCGGCACGTGCCCGCCCCGCCGTTACCAGACGCGCCGCCTCGGGCCGGCTCTCCGCCCACCGCCCGCCCTTCGCCTCCCGTCCCGCCGCGGCGGCGCGGGGCTCACTCGCAACCGCTGCTCCAGCTGCCGGAGGCGCTGCGCCCACACGGAGCCCGAGTCGAGCCCGCTCAGCGGCCGCATCGTCTTCTCCGCGCCGAGGCCGAGCGGAGCGGAGCCGCGCTCGGGCCCCGGCCCCCCTCGGGGATATAAACCGGCCAATAGGAAACGCAGCTGGGGCGCCTCCCCGGCTGCCATGGTGACGGGTCCCGCCTTCCCCCCCTCCCACCGGCCACGGCTTCGACTAGCCGGGCCCCACGCACGCTGCCTCCGACCGTTAGCGCCCAGCCTGCCAGTGAGTGGCAGGGGCGTCCACCAATCCGCTCGCAGGGAACGGGGGCGGGGGCAGGGCCCGGGTGCCAGGGGCAGCGCGTCCCCACCTTGGGCCCACGAAGCTGCTAACGAGCGTGCGGTGGCTGCGGCCCGGGACTGGGCTGCGGTGTCCCTGCCTCGGCGGCGTCACTGGGGATGAGTGACCTCAGAGGGCAAGGCTGAGGGTAGGGTGAAGAGGGGAGGGACAAGGCCCGGAGTAAGGCCACCGGCAGACTCCCCTCAGGGCCAGGGGCTCTTGGCGCCGTGTTCAGGGCCAATGGCCAGGGCGAAGGGCGAGGAAGGGCAGAGCCGAGAGCTTCTCCATTTAGGTAGGGGATTTCTCCCCAGAGCAGCTGGTCTAAGGCTGAAAAGGCCACAAAGAAGATTAAGGGATAGAACAGCTCTCACATGGATCGTGCTGGGGGTGGCTCAGCATGGAGGAAAGAAGGCTGAGGAGGAGCATCTGATCAATACACACACATACCTGGTGGCGGAGTGTAAAGGTAACAGAACTAGACTTTCCTCCCCAGTACCCTGTGATGGGGCAAGAGGCAACAGGCACAGATGGGGACACATGAAACTCACCATTAAACCCTATTCTTTATTTTTTTTTTTTTTAATCGAGTTCAAGGTTAGTAAAACACTGTCATGGATTGCCTAGAGTGACTATAATAGAGTCCCCATCCTTGGAGATACTGAAACCCCACACAGCCCCAAGAAGCTGCTGCAGCTGACCTTGCCTTGACCCTCGCAGCTAGATGACACACTGAGATCCCTTCCAGCTGCAGCTCTTCAGTAACTATGAGCAATGCCAGCGTGTCTAGGTTTAGTCTTAAGAGGTGGACAAAGCCTACAGGCCCAGCTGGTGTAGAAGTCCTAGGAGTCTGCCTAAGACAGCAGCTATTCACTCAGGCTATGGCTGGAGGTCAAGGTTTCCAGGGCCAACACCACAAACATCAGTAATATTACTTACTGTGTTATCTCAAAAGCAGTCTGGATACTGTTTGGCTACTAAATGTGAAAGTGTGCCAAACACATTAGCTTCTTGGGAGTTGGAAATAACACTCTTTTTGCACTGCAGTTTGGGGTTTGGTTTTTTTAAGAAACTGAAGGCAACATCATAATCACAGAGGAATCCAGTTCTGCAAAACAGCAGTCTCAAGTTACTGTCTACTGAACAGGCAGTAGAAAATCCAAAGTCGGACAGCAGTGAATCTCTCCATGTTTGGCACAAGTGTGACAGCAATCCTTTATGGAGGAACCCAGATGCACCCCGTCTCTCTCAGACCAACCCCAACATCTCTGTGCAGCTCTGTCAATTGTCTTCAGTGATACTGCCTTTTCTTCCCATAAACTCTAGCTGCAGTTTAAAAACCAAAATCCAACCCCCCCTCCCATCCGCCCCAACCCCAAACTGACTGGAAGCCCCTCTGCAGTTTGTCCTTGCAACTAGTTCTGCATTTAGTGGAAAAAATGAAAACTGACAAAAGGATTCAGGCAAAAAAAGAGAGTTCCACAGTACTGCAGTACTGAGGGCAGCAAGAGATGCTGGCATTAAGCAAAGCAGACAGGATTTTATCAACATCAGCTATTTTGGGGAGAATATTTCAGTAGCTTAGGGGTGTGTGACTCAATTCTTGACACTGAGCTGTGATTTTAATGTGTAACACTTACCCTGCAGCAGCAATCAAGTCAGAGAAATGTTGTTTTCCAATTTAACTCCATCTCCAGAGGACCATCTCTGAAGTGTGACAGTTGATCTCTCCCCTACATGGGTTTTATCCACCATGAATGAGATTAAGAATCTGGTTTCTGTAGGCTGTAACAGAGAGAACTTAATTTACTACCACTCTGGGCTTTTGGCTAGTAACATACAACTGAGCATCCCTGGACTAGTCCTATTTATCTCTGTGCACACCTGAAAGTTGGGTACTACTGAAAGCTCAGTCCCATCTGTATTAAAAAAATTAAAAATAATCACAGCATGATAATGTGATCTGTGACCCACCACAGCAGCAGCGGTTCTCTTTTGGGAACTTACTTCTATTCTCAGATCTCAGGAGAAGTTGATGAACAGGGACCAAAACAGTCTGTCAGTGCGACTTAGGCAAGAAAGAAATATAAAAATCCAGCCATCCTCTGGGAACACTGTGAGGCCGCATCCCAGCATGCCTACCTACACCGATCCTGCTTCAAAAAAATCTTGTGAGTGTTCCTCCCACTCCCCCAAACTTCTACCAACTTGATCCTGTTTCACCCTGCAAATCATAGAATGGTCTGGGTTGGAAGGGACCCCAAGGATCATACAGTTCCAACTCCCCTGCCACAGGCAGGGCCACCAACCTCCAGGCCTGGATCTACACAAGGTTGCCCAGGGCCCCATCCAACCTGGCCTTGAACACCCCCAGGGATGGGGCACCCACCACCTCTCTGGGCAGCCTGTTCCAGCACCTCACCACTCTTTCTGTAAAAAACTTCCCCCTAATATCTAATCTAAACCTTCCTTCCTTTAGTTCTAATCCATTCCCCCTTGTCCTGCCATTGTCTATCCTTTTAAAGTTGATTCTCCTCCTGTTTGTCTGCTCCCTTCAGGTACTGGAAGGCTGAAAAGCACTTGGGAAAAGTGGAGAGGTGGCTGCGCTCCCTCTTGCGCCAAAGACAGCGAGATTCACTATGGTAGGCTTTCGGGTCTTCTACTGCCTGTTGGAGAGCACATGGGCCCCACACAGTGACAGGAGCTTGAGACTTGTGCACGAGCTGTCACTGAAACCTCCTAAAACGTTACTCAGTGAGGCTGCCAATATTTAATTCCAAGAATTTATCAAGATGTTTGCTCAGTAACCATAGCTCAGTCTGAACCTGGGTCTGTTGCTAACAGTAAATGGAGGTTCTCCCAGCGGGTGTATCACACTGTGATGTCATTTGGGAGTTAACCTGTCATCACAGCTGCGAAAGGTGTCAGCTGACTCCAGATTTTTAACCTATGAGTCTTTGCCTTTTGCACCACAACGCCACTAACCGACCGTCTCAGACAGAAGCATCATTTGACAGAACAGGAGGAAGAGCCAAATGTTTTCTCACCCTTGGCAGACCCATGCATTACTGCGTGTTTTAAGACTGTTCTCAGTGAAGCTCGTTTTTCACCATCGCTGCTTTTGTTGATTTCTTACATTACCCTGTTGAATCAGAAGGTAAAGAATGGTCTTGCTTATTCTGCTGCTTGTGCAATAGTTGCTTGACCTACAAACAGCCAACTTAACTGCAGTAAATTACACAGGCAGTCACGAACAGGACATTCACTGTGGACTTTGTCCATTTCTCTGCCTTTCCCTCGGTTATGAGGGCTGTTGTGCAGGCAACACGCAGCAGCAGTTGAAGAGCAGCACACATGGATGATAGGTGCAGTGGGGAGAATCAGAGAGAGGTTTGAAAATACCGAGTGCTTTTGCTGGGAGCAGCAGATGTGGTTGCGTTTGCAGATGTCATTCCACACACTTCAAGGGTTTGTCATCAGTTAAAATACCAAGAGCTACTAAATGCTACTAAAGATGACAACCCATGTCCCCAAGGCAAACCTGATCTGGCCCATCCAAGACACAGCCCAGAACTTGTCTTCCCACTGACAGTTTGTTCCCACTGTTCCATGTATCACAGAGTTCCACCCTGCAACCCCTGGACTAGTTTAGTTTGGAAAGAAACATTTCTGTGACACAGTTCAGTTGCAACAATGACAGTTTCATGAGATAAATCACTGCTTGCTTGTACTTTGTTCTCATTTAGACCGAGGGACTGCCATATGGAAGGACAGTGGATTGTTTCCTTTCTCTGATAAGACTGTATTAAAAGTGAAGAGTTCTTCAGCCTGCCCTCACAGTCAAAAGCTACCGACTCAGAACACGAACAAAAGATTCCACTCAGACATGCCTTGAAGGCCCTGGCAGCCATTTCCTTGTGACATACTCCACAGCACTTCTGGCTTCCCGTCCTTCCTTTAGCTCCTTCCCTGCCTTTGTGCGCACGCACCTCACAGTGAAATCCTGACTGTCCTCATGAGGGATTTTGAAAACTCGAGAGCATAGACCTGGCTCCAGAGATTAAGGTACTCACCGGGGAAGAGATGTCGGTGGCTCTCAGTCCTGGCTCCAGTGGACATTCAGCTACAGCAGAAGGTACCTAAAGCGCTTTGCTGTTCCGTGTTCCCGAGCAGAAGTCACCCTGCCATCCTCCCATCAAAAGTCAGGGCATCTAACCTCATCAGTGCAACAACAGAAATGGACCACCACCATTCCCAAGTCCTTTAACTCAATCTTCATTCATATCTACACACTGAATTTGAGTCCACACCCCGCAAACTTCCAGGTCAGCCAAACTGATTTTTTCTTTCCCCCCAGAGATTTAACGAAACATTACCATGTCTTTGTGTTCAAGATACTTGTGATCAAGTAACTTTTTAATCACAGCAATCACGATGGAGGCTCTGTTTGCTATATTATTTCCAAAAGAAGCTGCATTCCAGGTTCCTCTTCGCTGTTAGAAGTACAGCTCTGCACCCCAGGTGGGCACAGACAGGACTAGCTGCGTCACCAGCCTCACCAGCATCTACTATTTCTTACATTGCTGGTTAAGCCATAAAAATCACTTATTTCAAATCACTGCTACAGAAATTCTCCTTCCTGAGCAATGAGAATCGGATCCTTTGTTTTCTCCATATAAAATTAGTTTGAGATTTTCATCTACTCATTAGGAGTTAGATGGAGTTTGCTTGCACAGACACTTTAGAAGGTCAGGTAAGGCAAAACATCTCGAGAGCCCCTTTGGCTTATGGTAACACCATCAGGAGTGCAGGATCAAATAACAGTACAAAAAACATTTAATGCAAAGTTAAATACAATACAAACTTTATTAAAAATAGGTTGCAAGTGAAATACAGTAGAAATGGGAAACTACAGCAGTTTTGATGTTTTTCATAATAATGCACAGACAAATATGAAAAGCACTTTTACACATATTCACACTTGACCCGAATGCCCAATAGCGGCCAAATCCACTCGACTGAAGGTTATAGGTATTGGGTTTTTTTGCTAAGCCTTGTTCAGATTCTAGCAGCAACAGTAATTCAGCCACAGCATAGGGGTTTTTCTTCCCTTAAGAAAAATTTGTCACTGTAAGGCTGCTAGTGTTCTCAAGATAAATTGGGAGAGGCTTGCTTTTCCTGATTAACAGACATAGCAAGCATGCAGATCCTTCATTAACACTTTGAACCAGTTTAATCTTCTACTTCATATTTAACAGGTGAAACGGTAAAAGCACACTTTCAAATAAGAAACCTGAAATACGTAAAAAATATTTACACTCCAATTTTCATTAACTCGCATTTATTTATCATACAACTCTTATTAAAAGTGATTTCTTACCTAAGGCAGTGAAAGTCTACCCCTTTGTATTTGGAAGTGTGCACAATTCCCTAAATATATATTTATAAGAGAACAATATGATACAGGAAAAAAAAAATCATCTAAAGCCAATAAAGGGCTTTGTCAAATAGAAAATTTGTTTGGAATCACAATATATATTGTCTTAACATCACACAATGAGAAAAAAAACTTTGATGAGGTCCTTATTCCCAACATCATCAGCCACATACGTACAGCTGAAGAGACAGCGGGAGGAAAAAGATTAACGATTTAAAATTAAATAAGGCTATTACAGTGTGAAAAAATAGCTTGAACTGCCAGAAAGGTTTTCAGTACAACAGTGACAGGGTGTCAGTAAAGCCAGCTCAACTAAAGGAGAGCTTGCCAGCACTGCTGCTGCTTCCTCAGCGTGCAGGAGGTGGTTGGCTGCCAGCACACCAGGCCTGGGAATGACCTCAGTGAGGTCCCCGCTCCCAGCCAGCAGCACTGCCTCTGATGCTTCACACTAGTAACGCCAGTTCACTTCTCCACAGAAAAAAAACCAACAGAGGAAGATATTGCTGAACTGGTAATAGCAGATGTATCAATACTGCTCCTTGCCTAACTGCCCAGTAACTTCTAATCTGCCTTTCTTAGCAAACACACGTCTGCTCTGCTCACCTCAGAACTGAATCATTACTCCTCACCTTTAACGCATCACTGGCATCTTGGCCCCAACTGAGGAAGGGCCACTAGTGCAGTCTCCCAGCTATTGCTTATGTACTTTTTTATGAAGCAATTATCCACAAGTTGTATCTTCACATTTCTGAAAGCCTGAAGCACACGTAGTGGGATTGCGTCAGCATCCATCCAGACTTTGCCCTAACTACAGGTAAACTCTTACGCGACCATTTTAGACCCAACAAATACACAGGACCAGAAACGTTTCATTCCAAGGTTCTACCTACAGAATGTGTTGTTATTCCAGTACTGAGCAACGGTAAGATCTGCACTGATATGCTGATCATTGTATGAACACCATACAGCACGTCAAATTCACATATGAACTCTTACTTAAGGTGGCCCAGATATTGGCTTCTTAAAACAACCTAAAATACTAATTTCTAGTGCACAGTTTAGTTTAGGCAGTTCAAGCTATTCTCACTCTCTCTGCTCAGCAGCTAAAACAAAAGTGTGTCTGTAAAACACCAGGAAACAGAACTTATCTTTGACAAGTGCTATTTGGTCTGGTGCACATGAACTTAAACCCCCAAAACAGAAAGAAAAAAAAAGTTACCTTCACGTGACTCATATCTTTAAAATTTTACAGTGCTTTCATTGTATAAACCACAAGCTCCTGGCAAAGTAATCAGATTTCTTGCTATTGCAACATCTCTAAATCTTAATTAACAGTCTTAGATATAGAGGAATCAAAGTCACTCCTTTCAGAAAACATTCATTTTCTGTTCATTAGTAGCGTGCCCCCATTCTCAATCCCTCAATTTAGAGATCTTCAGTTACATCTGGTAAGGTGCTTTAATCTTACTTTGTGTTTAGCTCATTTTCCAGTTCCATTAATTTCCTAGAAGCTTTTACTTTATTGGATACATCCTGACCCTGTGAAAAAAGTCGTTGGCGTTCCCTGAATGTCAAGTTTTCCGGTGCTCCAGGTAAGTCTGTATCTTGACTGGAAAGGGGGAAAAAAAAAGGTGTGTTATAGTTCTTATATTCCTTAAATATAGCAATTCTTAGCAACACCTACTAGCTGGTAGCTTTGACTACTACTACAACACCGACTAGATGTTAAAATGCAGGAACTGGGCTAACAGCTTCTGGAGAATCCTAGCCAAGCCCAGCCACATCTTCAGTATGCTACAGAGTGAAGCGTGCCACTCACATCCAAGATGCAGCCCGCAGCAGTTATGCTTGTTACAAGTGTGCCAAGAATCCCACTTGAGGGGTACTGTTCAGATTTATAAATACACCAAAACCAGTTAAGTTCCAACAGTTTACTGAGTTTACTCAGTTGTGGCATTGAACTTGGCTGCTGTGTAGCACTTCAGCTCCCCTCTGATTTTACGGTAGCCCAGATACCCCAGAGCCCAGCGCAGAGCCCCTGGCTCGCTCCCAGCCGCGGCAGAAGTTGGCCCCGTCAGCCGCACGAGGGTCAGCGGACTCCCACACGTCACCTTTTCGATCTCTTGTCCCTTGGATCCCGATAAACTTCATGGGCCCCGACAGCTGCTCCTGATCCAGTGTATGAATTTATTCCTTATGCAAAAGAAAAAGGAAGTTGAAGGGCTGCACTCACAACGCCAGTGAGTTGTGTCATATTTCTTCAAAAAGGTGCAGTGCTTGTTTCAACAAGTAAACTCAGACTGGAGTCAGAAATAAATTTAGAGGGTCATCTGCCCCGTATTTAAAACCAGTTCTAAGTTCCACCTCCCCTCGAAACAACTCTTAGTTTTTCTTATTCCTAATTTTGAGTCAGAATGTATTTTGTTCAGATGATCCAGCACATATCAAATCATGGTATTTACTGTATTACGGCTTACTGTAAGACAGACAGTAGAAGTTGTTCAAGGAGACTGATGGAAAGAGCAACACACTTCATTATCCTGTAACAAGCTCCACAGGAAGTAAGTTAGCTGCAGCTGCTCTCTTTAGGAGGCTAGAAGTAAGCTAGGATTAGTATATACCATCTTTGCAGTTCAGCAGTCAGAATTTTTGTCTCTGTTTAGTCCGATTAAGTAAACTGCATCACTCAGAAAATGCCCCCTTCCCCCCCCCTTAAATCTAATTTCAAGCAAGTATCTTGCAGCACTGCACCTTTAGTTTAAGTTGATATAACACACAAGTTTTACACATTATATTAATTCTTCTAAAGGCCACAAGACAAAACCTTTTCTTTCCAATCAAAACGTTTAATAATTTAATCTACATTTAAGACCGTATTCTCTTAGTAACTGTCAGGTAAAGAGTAAAAATAAGTATCGGCACAATAGTCAGATTTGTCTTCTGACAGTTCTGGTCTCAATATTGTATGTGTTATGTCTTGTGAACCTTCTTTGGTACAGAAGGAAATGTTTGCTTCTTCCACTGGTCTATGTAACATCCCACAAATGCTCAGTAAGACACGGGAGGCTGGAACACACAAGCAAATTTAGCTAGCGTGTTGTAGGCCCAATTTTTTCCACCAAGAATTTGCAGCAAACCAAACCGTATTAGGTATGCCAGGCCAAGGAAGTTTTATTACGTTCTTCCTTTCAGGCAGGAGCCTTACGTGCACACGGGCACCAGCACCGCCCCTAGTTTGAGAAGTCTGGATCCACATGCCGTGGTTCACACTTGCACCTGCTCTGCGACAGCAGTTGTGGTTCGAGTGCTGGCTTTTTGGTCGGTTAGCTGACAGACCCAATGGTCTCAGAGAGACCCCGTGGAAGAAGGTACGAGAGCAGAGTTTGCAGAAGCGTGGTTGGCTAGAGTTAGCACTCAGGACGGAAGAGCTGTCAAGGACAGGAATGTGAGAGAGTCAGCGAGATGGGAGATGGAAAACTGCACAGTGAATTCTGCACTTGGTGCAAACGGCTTTGTACGTTACGCAGGCAGTCTTCAGAGAAGCTTGAGCAATCAGGTGAGGTTAACCTGTTCTCATGGCTATTTTAAAAATTATGAAATAAGAGTATTCAGAATTAGTCGTATGGTTTGTGAATTAGGTTAAAGGGGAAGCATCATACTACAGTGTTCCTTCATGGTTACCAAAACCCTAACCGAGTCCTTGTCCTTCTGATTGTTTTCCAGGAAAAACAAACATGTACACACAAAAAAATAGCACTGAACATTTCACTTTCCTGACGTTCATTTTTCCATTAAAGTTAACAGGAAGCAGGATTGGGAAATGCAATTACATAATGAAATGGCATCCCGGGTTGTGGATGATGGGAGACAGAAGAGTCGTGGTGACAATTAGTGACTGATGGTTCTAGAGTTACATGCCAAATAAGGAAGGGAAGCTAGGGCCTTCCAAAGCCTCTGTGTGTGTGTGTGTGTGTGTGTGTGATGATGGAAGGCACAGTTTACACTCTGCTACAGTCAGTTTCAATTAAGAATTTCTAGGGGAGGGAAAAAAAGGTCCTTTGGAAGACTGGAGTACAAAAGTTTCATGTCAGAAGCCTGCTGTTTCAGAACATCCCTAGAACAAGCTCACAATGTAGACAGTCTTAACGCTTAAAGAGAATCTTTTCTGCATATTTCCCATCTGCCTTTTATCTTATTTTACTCATTATTTCTGTGCGATACAAGATGCTCAAACACTGAGTCCTGCTGACAGAGCTGTGATCTGGGATCGCTGGCTGTGGGTTTATCCGTGGGCTTACGTGCCCTGGAGGTGGCCACCACAGGCCTATTTAACTGCACCAGCAGCACACAGCTGGCGGCGTGCCTGCTTGTACTCCGGGCTGATGACAACGCACTGAAGGGCTAAAGCCTCCTCTCGCCTTCCTTTGCAATTTGGAACCTCTGAGAGAGCCAGAGGGGAATGGCAGACAGGCTAGCAGGATCCTCAGAAACTACTACATCACGAGATCCTGCAGGCAACACTGCAGTTTGGGGGTTTTTGGTTTGTTTTGGTTGTTTTTCCCTTTTTTCCTTTAAACAAGCATGTGTGCGGATACTTTTTATGCTACTTGGGTGCTGCACTGACCCCAAACAGTGAAACTGCTAAGCAGGAACTGTTATCAGCTGGGCAGCAATTGCTTAGTGAGCTAAACTACTGGCCCTTTAGTAACATTAAGGCAACAGAATGCCGTGCAGAGCTTCCCCTTGGCACTGGAAACAGTCCAACTGTAGCAGAAACTAATTTGCCCTGCAAAGGAAAGGATGCCTTGCTGGAAAAAATGACGACTTGAGCCTTAACTGAAAAGGATGCAGACAGGATGCTCAGAGTATCATGTACCCCTATAGCCTTTTATATCCAAAATCAGATTCATACAGCTGGATTAGAAGTGCTTCTGATAGGTAGAACCTACCCTGATGTAGGTTCTTGTGTGCTCCCTCTGATCAGGGTAGATCACAGCCCTGACTGAAGAAAGTAAGTGATCTTCATAACCTGTTAGGTGGCCAAGAAGGCGATCATGGATATAGCATACTGTAGGCTTCCACATTTGTCACTGAGACTGGAATCCAGTAAATGAGTTTGCCATCTGTTTGGAAGCCACCATGAACTTTATCCTTCGCTATCTCTTGTGACCTGCTACCCTCTGCATTTTGGAAGTATGATTTCATCAGCTGAAGCTGGTTGTCAGGCACATGACTTCCAGTACAAGTAAAAAGAATGAACCAGGGGAATGTCACAGCCATAATTCCCTTCAGAATAATATAGAAAACAAACATAGGGGAAGTACTGGCAGGTGGTGAAATTTAGATTGTTGTGTCTCTTTGCAAGAAAACGACACTGTCCATATCAGAAATACAGGAACAGTGCCTAATACAGAAGCTAGCTGCGTGCCCTACGTATGTCTCTTGGTGCTTGCAGGTCATTTTTAAAGCCATTTGCACACGCTATTAAGAGAGAGAACCCTGGTACCACTAATTAAAGCAGAAGATAAGCTCTGTCCATGAACCCATTAGAGAAGGTTCCCTGTGTTCAAGAAAGGTGCCTTTCCAGATGCCCTGAGTAACCAGTGGTCAGTCATACAAAACAAATCACTGAAAGATACAGGATGAAAGCCAAAACCAACAGTACTTTGAACTGATTAAGTGAAAATAATTTCTGATTCGTTGTGTGAAAGATGGAATTTTTGCTTTTGAAGAGTTTGGGTAAGGAACGAGGAAATTTGAGAGATCAGAACAATTAATAATTGGAGGATTCATATTAATATCAGGATTAAAGTTAGATCACCATAGCAAAAATAGTGATTAAGTGGGGAAAAAAAAAAATCGATCACAAAGGAAGCGATTCAAATCTACAGCACCAGAGTTGAAACCATGAGGATAGTTCTGCAGAGAGGACTGATTTCACGGTGTCTACCTTTAGAGCCGCTGGCATGGATGAAACTCGGTTTGTTTGGTGGGGGCAGGGGCAGGCCTTTTTTGGCAGTAGTACTGTTGGCATTGACTGGAGATGACTGGAATGAGTTGGAAAGAAAGAGGCCATCTGAAACTGGGCGAGGCTGGCGGGAGGGCTGCTGTGGCTTAAGGGTGGCAGGAGGAAAGTCACCATAAGATTTTCTTGTGCTGGAGTACTTATCCTGACCTGCTAGATTGGAATCCTCCTCCTCCTCATCATCATCATTGTATGCAACAAACTTGGCAGTATAAATCGTGTCAGGGGAGAGGACCTGTGTTTTGAGGTAAGAGGTGTTTCGCTGAGGTGGGGGAGGAGGAGCGTTAGATGAAGGGGTTGGGGATGGGAGTTCATATTCCCGTGGAAGCGGAGGTCTGTACAGACCAGGCTCGTCAGGTTCCAGCAATCTTCGCTCCGCTTCATCGTGCTGCCTGCGCCTTTCAGCCTCTAAGCGACTGTAATACTCCTCTTCCTGCTGCCTCTGCAAGTCCAGAGGAAACAGAAACACAGTGGTCAGAAAGACAGACGTTCCAAGCCGAGAGAGATTTAAGTTTTCCATCGCTAAGCTACAAACATCTCCTTTTGTCTCCTTTCCTGGGCATCTATACAGACTCCCATAAAGAATACTACACTGAGAAACCCAAAATCAGCCACGGTCCTGCAACACAGCGCTGCTGCTATTGCCAGATCTGCCTCTGGTAACTCAGGCAGCTGCCTGTGTGAACTCGGGGCAATTCCAACATTTATTACTCAAAACCTAACTACAGTTAACCAAGGGGTAGATTTACTAAAGCCGTAAAGAATCTGTGGGAGAGGGAAATAACTGTAACTGCCATCTTAATAAAAGAAACTTTGCCATTCTGCTGCATGCTTACACAATGTAAATTAATCATCAGAGCCTCAGAACGGATGGCTTGTAACAATGCTTCTACTGTAAATACCAGGAGAACTATTTTCGTGTAGAAATCAAATTAACAAAGAACTTTTCTAAAACAGGCTTCAAATGACTGTTTTTACAAAATTTCTAAAAAAATATTAAACCCCCTATGCTAATGATATTCATATGAGGCTACTGACCATTTACAAGGCTATGAAATATCTCTTATGTATTTTCCCAGTTAAAAAGAGTTTTAATGTTCTAAACTAAATAGCATTTAATTCTGTTCACCCTTGTCTAAGCCACATTGTAAATTAATACAAGGGTCTATTCAGTAGTTTGTTTGATAATGAATTTAGAAGTTTATTTGGGAACCATAAGCTACAAACCCCCTTTTGTCTAAGCACAGTGTAACTTCTGCTGGGAACACAGGGTGCTTTGAACAGCCACACCTTCTGTTTTCACTCCATGTGTTCACAAAAAATCCACGGTATTTGCTCAACACAGTGAGGCAGTTATCCTAACCAAACAGTAAGTAATCCTGATGCTGCTTGTCTAGAGGAACGACGTGAAACTCTTCCCCATGTGTTACCCCCTAAGACACTGCAGCGGTCAGAGGGGTCTGAGGTCTGAGCTGATGTACCAGTGTCAGTGTCAAGACCTGTCAATGAAAACCCTTCTGAGTAGGTGATGCAAATGTCATTTGGCTGCCCGACTGTCAGAAGTGAAGGAAGCCATGGCTGGGTTTTTGCAGGTTGGTTGGTTTGTTTTAAACTTCCTGCAGTGAATTGTTAAGTACTTTCCTCAGCCCTGAGACATTTTCCTTACTTTGCACCATCACCACACCCAGCTCAGCTTTCTTCTATTCATCAACTCATACTGCTTATGGAGAACAGTCTAACAAAGGTCAAAAACAATCAAACAAAAAAATTTATCAAGTGAAATCATCTAAGAGTTGGGTTTTTTTGTTTTTTTTTTTAAATAAAGTATTTGTTCATCTTCTCAGATGAAATTTCTTTCCACATGAAAAGTGTGCCCTCTTTCTTTATTCTGAATCAGTGTTACTAACAGGCAAGTCTTCAATCTGAACAAAAGTAATACGTCTTTCCCTAGAAAGAAGAGGGTCTTGAAGACCATGCTTAGAGTCAAGCCTTCTCTTCTGGTTTTGAAGAATAAAGCTTCTCACAGATAATGTTCTGAAGAAGCCCAGGAGCCTGAATTTTTACAACCTGATTACACAGTGACTTATCTAATGAAATTATTTACTGCCTTTCTAGAAACTAGTTCCTTTTCCTTCCATACTCCAAATATAAAAGTACTCATCTCCACTCCACCATATTTTTCTATTTATATAAAACAATTATTGCAAAAATATTTAAGTGCCATCTCTGAGATGCAGCAAAACCCAACACCACTGACTCAGCCACTACCATACAGAAGGTAGGCAAGGCAAGGAAACCAGGAGGCAGTTGGATTCCCACACTAACTTTCGGGAAAGGCTCTGAAGACAAGCCCTTGCCACTGCTAAAACCTTCAGCTGGTAAGACTGTGGTACTAAGTCTGCAATACCAGTTAACTCCAGCCTATTAAAGTACTTTTGGTTTATACTGGATAACCTGAAGCCTTGGACCATGACTCTTATCACTAGGGTTAGCATGCTCAACCCCAGCTGACCCACCACGGAGCTGCTACTGGCCAGGCTAAAGAGGAGAGACCCATGAGAACCCCCAGAGCACTCAGAAGACCACAACCTTTTCTTCAGCCTCTCTCCGGGTCCGCTCCTCCTCTTGCTGCCGGCGCTCCTCCTCCTGCCTGGCCCTGTCTTCTGCTTCTCGCTTGCGCATCTCTTCCAACTGCTGCTGCCGCCTGCGTTCTTCATCCTGTAACTAACAGGGACACAGCTTTGAGTTTCTTATCACTCACATGGGTAAGATGGGTCAAAAAAAATAAGTAAACTAAGTGTTTGCAGCTAAAAATATCTCGTTTGGTAGAAAATGTTATACAACAAAAAAACCTCTATCATTTCCAGCAGTTAGGAGTATGCTTTGGTATGTATGTTTCCCTAAAATGCACACCCCACCCCCCCAAGGTAAAAAGGAAAAGAAAAAAATATGCAGAGAACTACACAGATAAAAGCACAAAACACAGGGGGAGCTGGTGTTAACAGTCGTTTATGAACCCCCAGCAGAAGGCTGAGGTGACTCATGTCCCAGACAGCTTCAGCAACCGCAGCCTCGCAGGTACAGTAAAGTGAAATTAAATACTTGGAACCAACAGTCCAAGGCTCAGCAGCCAGTTGGTTTTTCAGTTTGGATTAGTATTTAAGCACCGGAAAATCATGACTCATTAGTAAAAGGGTCAATCCATTTAAAGTAACAGGCTCATTCAGCAAGTCTGCAAATAGTCTCAGGAGATAAATAAAATCTCCCCCTGCATCTGCAACAGATGTGTTTTGGTAAAAGCCAAGAGCGAGGCAAAGAAATCTTCAACTACTGAGATTAAACGTCTCACATGAACAACTGATATCCAACAGACATCGCTATTTTATATATTTTTACAGTAAACACTGCACAGATAAGAAAACTGAGCAACAACCCAAACTTTGCATGATCCTCTGAACAGTATGCAAGCCCTTGGCAGGCAGCAATATTCACTGGCACAGTAATATTCACAAGGAGAAATTAAGTGTACTACATGCTGTGTTATTTCTTACTGCAGCATGTTTCCCCCCCACGGCTAAGATCTTTTGTACTGATTGGTGTATCTTGCTATAAGCTGCATGTAACACAGATGCTTCTCTAGTCCTGGATTTGTTTTTACAATCCAGTTTCGTTTAGAGAGAAAGGCCCTTAAGACAGGCAGAAATAATGAGGTGGTAAGAGACATTTAGTTTTAAAAAACTGTGAGTACAATCTTCACGTAGGTATCTCTCCCCAAAGTTAATTAACAAGCAACATGCTTTAAAGCAGATTAGGTTTTCTTATCAATTTTCCAAACAATTCTGAAAAAATAACTTTCTTCTTTGGCGTAATTTTTTTGTAATTATCCCTCCCCATGCAGTATTTCTGTTACTGGTATCTTGTGACCTCGCACAACAGGTAATTTGAAAAACATTTGCCTTTGTTGCTTCTGCATCTTGAAGCAGCTATACAGATTAACTGAAATGAAAGTACCTTGAATCGAAGAGTTAAAAACCACCACTCTTGAGCATGAAAGCTAGAGAACAAAATCAATTTCATGTAAACAGGAATTTGGCAAATGCATACTAGGGGGTGCTACCTCTGAGTAAATTCCCCTTATTTAGGGCTGAAATGTTTGTAATTCCTAACTGAAACAACAAGCAAGATAGGTCAAGCTCATTAAATGTAGTGGAGCAGGGAATAGAGTAGTTAACCAACTCCCCGCATGGCTTAAGACCTCTTCTTGACTTGGTTATTTAAAAAAGACACTATTTTAACAAAGGAGATAAAGCTGCTGTCAAAAGGAAAGACAGCTAGTAATTCAGAGGAGTTTATAAGAGAGAAATAATTTCCTCTTTTTTTTAAAAAAAAAAAAAAAGCAGCACAAACTGCCCAGTGAAAGGTTCCAGGAAAACTCCTTGACTCTGTCCCAGCTGCCTGCGGAGAAGGATGCTGAGAACGGCCGTTACCGATCCCGGGTTACTGGGACTCTGCTTAGCAGTGAATATTCCTCTTCACATGCACTTCAAACCAGAACATATCTCAAACCAAGTTAAAGGGCAGAGAAGGGAACACCGGGCAGGGTGCTGTCGTCAGCAAAGACAACCGTATCCAGGGCAGAGGCAATTCCAGACACAGCTCCCAGTAAAAAGGCCAAAAGTTATATTTAAGGCAGGAGGCGGGTTAGAGAAACTATCAGAGAGTTACATTCCATTTCCTTACAACGCGCAACCAGCTCCTATCCTGGAGCGTTCCCAGACCAAGGCAGGGAGTGGTGGGATGGGGAGGCACGCCGCAGCATGCACAGGTGTCTGTGCCTGTGGCTGGGTCCGCCAATGCCCAGCTCAAATCCAAGTCCTTGATTTTCAAGATGCTAAGGAAAGCTGACTTCACCTCCCCTTCCTAGGAGGAGGGCTGTCAGATTCCCAGGTTGGTATTTGGGTTCAGTACTTCTCTATCCCAGCTAGTTTTTCCTCTAGTTTAAATGTCACGTTCTCCTGTCATTTACTGCACTCCCAGGCTTTCTCTAAAGCAGCACATCTTTATACTCTAACAGTAGAAACAACTGAGCCCACAGCCAGAGTGACACTGAAGATCATCGTCCCCGCTGTAACTGAGTGGAACAGCCAAGCACAAAGCACCAATTCTCTCCCCCCACCTTTGTCCCAGCTCTACTGCCAAGTGCCAGTGGTTTGCTCTGCTGCACAACTCTGTCCCCCTATCACTGACAGCACTCTCAGCACTCACTATTCCTACCTAGAAGGGGGCACAGAAGGCCACCTTTCTTCTGATGTATTGCTCCTCCTAATGCATCAGCCCGTCAGAAACGTTAAGATAGTCACGGGACTGGCAGGCACCCAGGCAGCCTCAGATTCCAGGCAAAATCCATTTCCCCAAGCACTGCTCAGAAGGCTTTGATAAAAGTTCCAGAGGTATTTTAAGTTTATAACTATTTATTTCCGACAACAAAGCTTGGTCAAAACCTGTGATTCTGTAGTGGTCCAGAGAATGAAAAAACAGGCACCAGCCAAGCTGACAATTCATGCATTAACTACTCATCACCTTCCACTGGCCTTTTAATTGGCAGTTACCAGCAATGCTCATGAGACACCCAGGGAAAGAAAGCATGGAGCATTCTGATGTGTGGTTTTTACCCCCTCTAGAAAACTATGAAGTAATTTCTTAGGTGCAGGAAGCAGAATAGGATAGATGCAACTATACCTGGGAAGGCACATGCACACCATGAAAATTAGGAAAAAAAAAAAAAAAAAAAAAAAAGTTATTTGCTGGGTATAGTGTCCAACAGCAACTGTTTCAGAACCAGCATGCTTTCTTTTTTTAAAGCTAAATTTACGAACATCATAAATCCTCCACTGCTTCAGGCCATATACCCATCCAGTGCAGCATGCTGCCTGGGACCATGGCAAGAAGAGCTGCACAGGAGCCCAGCCACTTCTAGCATTTCAACAGCACTCAGAGATGTCAGCTGGAAGAGCCTCGTGTAACGCTCTGCGCAGCTGTCGCAGGCACGATGTCTATGAATCTGTCTGATCCGTTTTTAAGGCTGATGATACCGTCTCTGCCTTTACAACCTCCTGTAGCAGAAAGGTTTGGAAGTTTACAGCCTGCTTGGCCAAGGACTTCATCTATCCAATCACAGCCCCAGGGAGCAAGGCTTAAGCAAAAAGGAGCAGCAGTAATAAGTATGGATAGATACCAAGCCTGGGAAATCCATGACTCCTGGCTTGCCTGCTCAGTCAGGAAGCCGACAGGCTTCACCCGCTTCCCTGCCGCCAGCTGCTTAACGCTAACATACCACACACACAAACCCAAACACCTCCTGTAGCTCAGCAAGAGTGTCTGGAGTAGGGGTTTTAAAAGATGAGGCACTTCAAAAAATAAGGCAGTGCTCAGTACCCACATTTGTGTTTGGCAGGACTCATAAGCATCATCACCCTTCATGCAAATTGGTATACTAGTTATAATAGCCCCCTTGGAAGGGAGGTATTTCTTCTCTCAAAAACTACAGAACTCTTTTTCCATGTACCCATTCCCAAGGAGAGCAACAAAATACAGAGTTAGCTGGAGTCACAGCAGTTCCTGCTCCCATCTGAAAGCCTGTCATGTTTCAGATGCAAGGGAGCCATACCAACCACCTGAAACTGAAGTTATACAGTAACTTAATAATTGCACATTTATGTGACCTACTTGGAAATATTTCCTCAGGAGTAATTTCTGAGTTTACAACCCATTTTTACTTAAAGAAAAAACCCCTAACACCTGTAAAACAACAGGGTTTCGGTGCGTGCTGCTACAGTATGCTGTATTATATTAAGCTCTTGGGACAATTTCACTTCAGATTGGGAAGGAATGGTGCTGCTTGAGCTCTTCTAAAGCCTGCAGGGTGGGGAAGGGAGGAGATCTTACCTCACACAGCCTGTTCATTCCAAGTCATTAGTACAATTTTATAAAGACAACTGCACAAAACAAGTACACAGTTTTATATTAAAGCACTGCTACAACAAACAAATCAAGCCTACAAGCAGAACACCACATCTAAAAAGAAGGAAACGTAGGGAAAGGAGTCACAACATCCAGAAATGTTCAAATGCATGCTCACAGTTAACTTGCTTATTTTATCACAATGATTTCTGAACACCCAAAGATGCCAAATCATCATCCAAAAGCATACAGGGCAGTTAATAATATCAGGAATTGAAATGGAAAGAGATATTGAAGAGAAAGAAACAAACATACCAAATCTAGAACAGAGATTGCTGGCACAGCAGTCTGCTGCAGGTAGTAAGAAAGGGGAAAAAAAGAAAGATGCACAGTGAAAAATAAAGATAGGTTAGACTTCTGCTATTTCAAAAGCATTTTCTTTTATTTGTTAAGTCAGCTGCTTTAGAACGAGGAACTGAATTAACATAATCCTGAAATACAGAAATGAAAGCAATCAAGTCATCTCCAGTTTTCATCCGTGTCGGTTTGACTCATCCAAAACCTCAGAATTTGCCCAGAGATGCTACTTACTGCACCTCCAGCAGTATATAGATAGCAGGATGCAACTAAAGTGCAAACATTGCTTCAGTTCAAGACAACTGTTATTTTTTAGCTTCAAAATGTTTCAAAATGCTGGAAGAACTTTATGCACAAATTGCATCTTAAATCCTGCACTTGCAGAGAAAACTGGTATGTCATGCAATAAAACTGGTACTTTTTTGGCCTTGCTACAGTAAACCTTTAAAGACACTGTTAAAGTGACACTTTTACATGGATTTTTTTTTCTTTCTTTATGCCAGTCAGTAACTGTCTATGTGCTAGAAATACATGTTAGTGATGCTGGGGTTTAACATAACCTCTTTGCCAAAGATATATTTAGCTTTTCCTTTCTTCAGTTTCCAAGTTTGAGGTATCTATTGTTTTATGAAGCAGTAAAGTTAGCCACAAGAAAAAAGGAAAGCAATGCAGACAGCAGTAAATATGAGAAGAGTTAATTCAGGAAACCAAGCTGCCAAAACAATCACCAACTCAAATACTGCTCAAGCCAACAGCTATTTCTGAACGTTAAAATAAGCACATGCAAACATTTCTTGAGAATTAAATTAGTTTATCACAGAATTGAGTTAACTTTTCAACAAGCAGAAGAGCTAGTTTTTAAGGCCAAATTTTCCTACAAACACCAGATTGAACAGATTCCAAGAGAACAGCCACCAGCAGAGTGATAAAAACCCTTCACCGCACGACTCAGGGGTATTCTCTTGTTAGACTATGAACTCCCACAGCACTGCAGCTGAAGCAGGCTGACCTTGTTGGGTGCTTATTAAACTGGACACCACACAAAATGCAGTCATGTGTGAGCTGGAGCCCTAGTCTAGGTATACCCAAAAACCATTTAGCTCAGCCTAACGCCTTCCCACAGCATGGCTGGGGTCACCACTCAGGTGGTGGTAAAGGTGGAGGTAGCAACTGCCTATGCCCCAGGCTCTTTGTGGAGATGGGCAAAGTGGAACTTCAGTTCAGTTCACTGTTCCCTGGAAACAGCACCCATCCAGGCTCTGCCTTCGGGTCCAAGACTACAGATAAGAACACTTGGAGAAAAACATACTGGGCAGGCAAAAAAAATCAAACTACCAACCCCACGGTACTTGTTCTTCCGAATTCTCCTGGAGGCTTTGATAATTTAAAATGTTTTTTTCTTCCTTCCTACAAGCAATTTCTGGCCATATTTAACCTTCTAATCATACTCCAGCTACATGGCAAAATCCCTTTATCCAAAGAGAATTTCTTTCCCCACAACCACAAAATGAAATTCAAATGTCAGCTTGGATTCTACAATAGGTAGCTTTGTAACATATCACTTAACTGGTGAAGCCACTCTAAGCTAGCAATTTAAAAATTCAAAGCATTTAAGCAAGCTTCACCCTCCTTTACCCTACAAGAACACCAAAATACTTGGGACAAGCCAGAGAACCCACCAAAACACATATTTACAGTACTTTTGCCTAGAAAGGATTATCCCCTTTTACCCTTGCTCTTCTTTCTGCCTCCAGTCGCTGCATGATGAGCATAGTATCCACATCATCATCCTCCTCTTCATCATCATCTTCATCCTTCTGCTTTGACTCCTGTAGTCGCTTTTGGAACTGCCACTCAAGCATGAGTTTGCGGAGGCGGTCATTTTCTTCCGCGGTACGGTCAGGCTTGTTCTGGAGTTCCTGAATCTCTTTACTCAGCATGTCCACAATGTGCATCTGTTGCTGCTTCTCCAGTTTCTCCTTAGCATCCCGTTTCCAGGGATCTGGAGAGAGGCTATCACTAGAGGACAGCTCTTCCTTGCTGATCGTAATGTACTGCAGATCCCTCCGCTCAATAGTCCGAGGCTGCTGCTGGGGCTGCAGCTCTCGAATGACTGTTTCTTGAGACCGCTGCAAAGTTGAAGGCT
The DNA here is from genome assembly GCA_020800305.1 of Porphyrio hochstetteri. Lineage (NCBI taxonomy): Eukaryota > Metazoa > Chordata > Aves > Gruiformes > Rallidae > Porphyrio > Porphyrio hochstetteri. The sequence goes on from CM036907.1 coordinate 48,078,414, forward strand.
TTTCAGATTTCACTTGCTGAAGGGAGACAGGAGGAACCACAGGCTGAGCAGGAATTAGGGGCTGAGAACGCATTTGGCCCAGTTTCCTCTCCTGCTCACGGCGTTTCCTTTCTCGTTCTTCCTCCAAACGTGCCTTTTCCTTTTCATACCACCTCTGGTGCTCTTCTCTTTTTTTACGCTCAGCAGCGGCTACCTGGGAGGATGCTTGTGCTCCTACCTGATTTGGAGGAGGAGGGGGAGGCAGAGGCAAATCCATTTGTAGTTCGTCAAATTCAGCTGCATAATGCACTGGAGGAGGTGGCGGTGGAGGAGGAAGATCTGTTCTGATGGGCTGGGAAATGGCCACTGGAGTTGGCTGGCTAGCAGCTGGAGTTTTCCAACGGCCAGGTCCACTTTTAGTTAAACAAGAACCAGGAGAGACCGGTTTGGATGAATGGTTCAGGTGTTCTTGGCTAGATGTGCTAGAATCCACAGATGAATTCATCCACTGATCGCTGTCTGACTTCCGATCAATGTACTCGACATCCTTCCGTATAACAACTTCCAAACGGCTCCTCTCTGGCTGGAAAGCTTTATCTCTGAGTTCTTCCTGGGAGCGAGCTACACGCTGGAAAAAATTAAACAAGGCATGTAGTTCATAGTCTGTCTACGTGAAAAGGGATTTGAAAATGGCTCACAAACCACAGTCTTCTTAGTGAAAGTAATTCCTTTCAGTGACTTCCAGCATTTCCGTGCCCACCAAGTTTCCCAAACCCAACAATTACGTGTTTTCCCAGTCCTTTTAACTCATTTGAGCAATGAAAGATGCCTGGAAACCTGGACTGGGAAGAAGGATGAAGGCAAAAGGGAGAGTTTAAGCTGAAAACCTCCCCAGCTTGCCCAATTTCTCAGGACTATCCCTGACAGTCCACCCCTACACATAGGCACGAGGGACTCAGCAGCTTGGTGCAGCAGCTCAGGCATTCCAGCTCTGCCATTCAGGCTTCAACTGGCTTGACTGAGCATTTTTCCTGCTGGGAAGGCAAACAGAAAGGCTGCTGCTGGGGAGACACAGGAGCCTCTGCCCACTCTCCTCCACTAACAGGCGGGATGACCTGCGGGAAGCTCTCATTACGGCAGCGCCATTCACAGGCAGGGACCCTGGGCAGGCAGGTCTAACTCCACCATCTCTCCTGGGGCATGGGTATGGCTGGCTGCACTTTTGTCATGTTTTTTAGTGTGTCAAACACCAAATCTTTTCTTTTTTTTCCTCAGTACAGGCTCAGTGTCTCACTACACTGTACAACCTCCTGACAAGAAATACCCATGAATTAGGCTTATCAAATTTGTTAATGAATTTCTAGAAGCAAATATTTTCATAATTTGAACATTATGAACTACTAAGCACTGAACACATAACGTACCAATTATCATACTGGGAGATGACTAACAAAGCAAACGCCTTTTCTCTTTCCTCCATCAATGACCTTAACCACGACCCCTGAAGAATGCTGCCTTTGAGATGAACAAGTGCATATTTTATGCTCTATTAGTCCAGCCCAGCTGAACACACAGCTATTTGTGTCAGATTTGCTGTAAAGATGCACCTAGCCAAACTGTTTGCTAATGCCTTCAGAACAGAAAGCAGGCATCTCACACCGGCCAGGAGCTGAGGGCACCTCCTTCTTTTTCTTATCTCATCTTTTTTTTTGAACAAGCCCAGTTCTCACTAAAAAGATTAGAAGAATTTTTTTTTAATATATTTGTTTTTAAAAGTCAATTTTCCTCTAGTTTTCAACTTAAAAGAACTATTGTACGGCAGGGAAAAACCGCGTGCCCTTTCAATGCTTGTAAGGAGCTAAAGCTTCTAGCCATTTGCTTGATGCACCACCATAGCTCAAATTCATTTAACAGATGGGCTTCATCTCGCCAGTTCTATACACCACATCTACGCTTCTCTCTTATGCTTGTCTTAAGCAGGGGAGAGATGCATGTCCAGGCAGCCATTCATCCCTTTAAGAGATGGAAACTAGTGTCCCCCAGCCTCATCACTGACAAAGACAGCTCAGACATTAATTATACAGCTAAGATTAGGGGAGATAAAAATCACAGAACACTGAAGCATGGAAACTCAGCAAAACAGTTCCACAGCTACTTGCCACAGTGATTTAGCTTGCAGCATTATCCTTCAAAATTACCATCCTACTTTGGGTATAACATCTATTTTCTTAACAGCTGAAATTATTAGGATTTGATATACCTATACTACTTTTATCCAACTGACCAAATTCCCTTACCGATACCTGTGTTTGTATTCCATAATCAATCCTTACTTTGCCTCTTTGACACAATCTCAATATAATTTACATGACCTTGCTTTTCCAAAGGTAAAGCACACTGAGTGTGGTGTAAGTCTCTGCTCCAATCACAAATTAAGAAGCTGCAAAAAAAGTTATCTCTATATATTTTTCAGTCTCTGGTGAATTAGAGAAACAGATGATCCAGTGACTGGATTTGACAGATGTAGATTTAATTTCCTGTATGAATTTGAGTGAAGTCCACATTTACAAACAACAGAACATCATTATTTTTTTAATTTATAATGGTATGAGGGTAAACTAATTTCTGGTCAAGAAGCAATCAGCACTTTGACTTGATTTTTTAAATTTTATTTTAATTTTTTAAAAACTGAAAGCAGGGAATGTGTTTCAGCAGAGATCTTGGATAGGCTCAAAGTTCTGTTTTATTTCATTTTTAGTACTTTGCCTTGTCACCTAAACAATGGAGGCTGCAGGCAGAGAGATTATTCCACATAAACCTTCTTGAGAGAAGGAAAGATTTAGTTTGCTTTTCAGAAACCCACAAAACATTTTACAAGACAAACCCTACTACCATCTACACCCCATTGCTTCTCACATGGGATAAAAACATCCCAGATAACAGGTCTGCAGAACAAGATAACAAATTCTACAGAGGAGGAGGAGGAAAAAAAAAATTTAAAAACTGAAAAAAGGGGGGGTTCTGAACACAAGCCAATCTTGGCAGAAGTACAGTTATTTGCCCCCCCCACCCCCATGGTATAGTTCTTCCTCATCAGCTGAGAGATCATAGCAAGTTGACTGTTTTGCAAAAACGTCTCCAGCAGTCTGGAAGTGGAAAGCAAGCAGTCTCCAGTTTCTTTTGGTTTCCCTTGCATTGGAAGAAATGGCTTCTCACCTGCATTGTAGTATTGATTGAATGATTACTTTCTGCCTGGATTGGTGTTTTTTCTTCATAACTTGGCCACTGACTCTGAGCTGGACCCATTCGATCCTGGGACTTTGATGCTGGGAATGTGAAATATTCTCTAGTATAGGTCTGTGTTGGGATGGGATAAGCCTCAGGTCGTGGGGGCAGAGTCTGCTCCTGAGAAAGGTAGAAAGAACAGAAGGTGGAACCTTCTAATCACACAGGTCTGTATGGAGTATGATGCTAAAGATGCATTTCCCAAATGTTTTCGTTCAGCTTATAAGAGCATTATTTGTCTGGAACAGGAGATAAAGAGGCTGTCTAGCATCAAATATAATTGTGGTTATGACTCATGTTTTTATGGTCTGAAAACAAATAGGTAGTATTGAACAAACTGAAGAAATCATAAGGACAATGTTATGAAAAAACTTAATAGAATCCCTCAAAGCTGTCTCAATCTTCCATTAGCTGTAAGAAGCACTCCCCCCCCCGCCCCAGTCACTAGTACCAGAACTATGCTCAAATTTTTAAGACACTGGTTTGACTCAAGCACACTGACACTATTGATAGCTAAGGAAAATTTAATAGCCAGCATTTAGCTTGCCACTTCTGACCTCTGTACAAAGATTTCCAGTAGAGACTGAGGTTATTTTGGTGGTAGTTCCAGATGCATATGCATTCTTTCCCCCGGGGCTTGGAGGCTGATCTGTTGGAAAGTTAAAGGAAGCATTTACATGACTGTTAATAATAATTTACATAACTTCATAAAATAATAGTATTCACAAAATAACTACGATTTTTCCTTTGAATAGTTCTAACAAGATGCTTGTTCCAAATGTTACTACTACATTGGCATTTTAAATTTAAATCTGTTTTTAAAAATAATCACCCCCTTTTTGAATTCAGCAGCCTCTTAATGTTAGTGGAGGAGGCATCTACCCTGAAAAGAAGGATAATCTTACTTACTTGCTACATTGGGACTGGAGCGATGATCGGCTCTGTTCTTCATTAATCTGTCATCCCCTGGCAGCTTCTTTGGTTCACTGTACTCTGTCCACGGCAGCTGAGGGCTCTCAGGTGACCCATTTTGAGTGGAGTTGTTGTACAGCTCAAAACCTTCGCTCTTTGGTCGGGGTTTACCTGAGCCACAGCGGTCAGAAACTGTAACAGTTGGATATGTATTTTCCCCCTTTTCACTTCTACTAGCTACTGTCTGGCATGTTACCTTTCAAACCAGAGCTACCTTCCATTTATAATTAAAAATGTGTTCCCAGTAAAGCAAATGCTAGATTTAAAAATCTGTATGTTTTCAGACACACGACCCCACTCTTGCATCTACTACGCAGGATCCCTTTGAGCTGTATGCTTCCAAAGAGCTTTTCAAAAGGTAAAACAATATTTGGAAAAGCCAAATGTGCTTTACTGAAAAGTCTCTTACTGACTCTGAGGCATATGGCATCTGGGATGGTGTTGTAAACTGTGATAATAAGGATTTGTTCTTTTAACCCATTCTTTTCTATACTGTAGTACTAATCTATATGTAGAAAAGGTCTTCATATAAGAATGATTTCCTTTACAAAATTATTTTACATAAGACAGTGTCTTCTGTTAGTCCACTGAAGGAGGATGATAAAAAATATAACATTGGAAAAACATCCAAGAACTTCTTATGATCATACACAGAAGAAACGTTGCAGTATTTCTAGTCTTAAAAAAGCCACATAAAATTAAAAGAAACCCAAACAATGGCAAAACATGGTCCTGGGGCTTCTGTTTTTGTTTATTTCTCTCTTAGTAATTAAACTGTACTGTCTGGTTACAAGGAAGTCACAGTCTAAGAGGAAGGGAGCAGCTTTTATGAAAAGGATAAAAAACCCACTGAATTTTAATGCCCTTTGTATTCATAGTATGTCATTTATTAAAATAAAAGTTACTTCAAACCAGAACTGCATTTAGATGCATCAAGTAATTTCTCAAAAGGTACAACAGGAGTTGGACTTGATGATCCTTACAGGTCCCTTCCAACTCAGGATATTCTGTGACATGTAAAGCATTAACGAATGATTAGGTTTTACAACACATAAAACCAGATGAACTTTTGATAAGAAAGGAAACACTTCTGTGTAATTATTGTTTCTTTTTAAGATTTAATATTTTGGTAGTATTTGGCAAGCTACTGTGAATCCCTCTACTTTCTAAGACTCATACAGCCGTTATCGACATAAACAATATTAGCATCTTTTACCTCTTTGCATCATTGGGGATGGCTGATTAAGCAGGGTCGCCAGACCATGGTAAATTGCTCCTTGTTTTGCTACTTCTAGTGTTACTACAGAACCAGTCCTAGTCATAAGTTCTGCTGCCCTGCAATAAAAGCCAAAGCAAATAAAACAAAATAAAATTAGGCACTGTATTACTTTGCTCTCCTCATTATCAGTTTCTATGTCAGGATTTCTCATGTTTGTTCTCGTCATTTGTTTGACCAAACACTCTGATACTTAAAACCACTTAACAAAACCAAGAAGACGGTAGCATAAAACTAAACCCCAAATTTGTAATAACCCCCCCTTCTATATAAACAATCCATATCATATAGGGAAAATACTACACAAACAGCTGAACTTGTTAATGGGGTTATTCACAGGCAGTTATAAAAAGCTAAGACAAAAGCATTCTGTACCTTTCCTGGGACAGGCCCACCAAACTTCGACCATCCACACTGAGCAACTGATCCCCTGCAGCCAGACGACCATCCTAAATACATATTCAAGAGAGAAAAAAATTCATGCACCAGTGCTATGATGGTCTAAATTAAAACAATTATTCAGACATACTAGTAAACAAATGATTTAGGAACATTTCCAAAGGATTTCGTTGCCTTTGAACTTCTGATGTTCAAGAATATTACTAACCACATCTGCAGCACCTCCTTTCACAACAGACTTGACATATATTCCAAGTTTGTCTTGACCAGCACCCTACAGAGAAAGAGGCATTAATTTATTAGATTTATATTAGGTCTCTTCAGCATTCTACAAGCATTAATCAGAATTTTAATATCTAGGTAAACCTCTTAAGTTCTCATTACTTTTATGTTATTCCCAAACAGGAAAAAAAACAATTAGAGAGAAAAGAGTTACATTCACTTAAAGTCAAAAGAAAATTTTACTTTTAGGCCTATTGAACCTGCCAAGTGTTGTTAGAAGCTAAGAATATTTGGTCTCAATGCAAGCTTAAATAAGAAAGAAAATACATTAACTAAAACTTCTACTTTAGAAGTTTGTTCTAATCTCTCCTTTGACTAAGAAATACTGATTTACACTTTTACATGCATGATATTTTTTATAGCTTTATGTATTACATTCCAAAAGATTGCACAGTTTCCCTTGCTAATAACCATATGAAACAAGGTAAATTGCAGATTACAAGTAAAAGGAATAGAAATGCTTTTCACATTTGTTAGGACTGCAAAGGAACAAACAGCACCTCCAGTTTTACAATAAACAAGTAAAACAGACATTATAATTAATAAGTCTTTCAGAGTTGACAGGACCAATATTTAAGTCTACTGCAAAATTATGCAATTTTGTTCATAAAACATCTGCCTCAAAGCATTCTGCTGAGTTTTGGGAAGAATGTTAACAGTGAACCTATTGTGAGACAACCAACAGATCCAAGACAAAAGAACATAAGCATCTATTCAAGCCATGCTGTTGTGTCATCCACATGCTCCGATGTGCAAGGCACCACACAGGTCAGTCTAAGTGTTAGTATCACACACCTCTGCACTGACACTTGTAAGGCAATCGCTTGTGATTTTGTTATCTGCTACAGCAAACGGTGCCATTTTACTCTGCAAGTCCCTTGGAAGAGTGGCTAAGGAAGTTCTCCACAGAGGACAGTTTGTGATGTCATGCTGTTTACTAAAATAAGCCCTCAAGTGCTTTGATACTGAATAACCAACTTCCTCCTCCTTCCTCCCTAAGCTTTTCCAACTCTCCTCTTCTGGCAGCAAAAGCATTCATTGCTCCCACTGTTATAATAAAGTAAAATAAAAATCAAGGTGAGGGTTAGTCAACAGCTAGTGTTACACATTATTTCCTAAGCAAGTGAAAGACCTGTTCTTACTAATTAAATCTTGGGTTAATCCCAAATGTTTACTCAAAAGCCACAGAAAAGGAATTCCTTCGAGTCCCATGATTCCAGATTAACATCCTACATGTTCAAATTTTTCACAATAATTGCTTAAACAATACTTACATAAAAAAAGAGAAAAATATGTAATAAATAAGTTAAGTAAGGACACTTCCTTTGCCTGGAAAGAATATAGTCAATTACAAAAATGTAGGGTTGAGGGTTTTTTTGTTTAGTTTTTAGAAGGCTAAAAAGAAACATCGAGGCAAGTACAGAATATTTCTAACTTTAAACCAGAAAAATTGGTTAAAGTTATGAGAACCACGAGGCAGAAAACAGCTAGAGAAATATAATGAAAAATGAAATTTTGCATCACAAATCTCCCCCCCACCCCCAAGCAAACACATGGGGAAGGATGATATGGTGGACAGAACACTTAAATTTCCAAGACAGACATGGCAAGATCTCTGACCAGGAGTTCTTCAAGATTTTAAGGTGACACGGGAGAAGGAGGAACTTGTATATTAATAGTTGGCTCAACAATGGGTAGGAAGTTGTTAGTTTTCACAAGGAATTGCAGTTTGAGAGAAGCCCTAACTAAATTAATGTGTTGTACACCATGCTCATAAATGTTCTGGAAAGAGGGAAAGCAATGATGTAACTCAATTTACCACATAGAAAATGTATTAAAAGTCAAAACCAGAGTTGGAGAAGGAACACACGATGCTGAGCACTGGAGCAATAATGGGGAGAAAATGTATTTTGCTGGTCCAAATGTGAAGTAATGCTTCAACTTGGCAAGGGACCAGTCCCTATCAGGGCATTGTTGGCAGAACCAGTCCCCATGTTGGGAACTGAAAATTCAGATGATTTGGTTTATATACTCCTTCCTCAGCCTCTAACCACTATGTGTATTCAGAAGCAAGCTCCAAAGGGCAAAAGAGTCAACAGCAAGTCACCTACCCACCCTTGTAGTTATAACCTCATGCATTATGTAGTTATATGTAATTGCAGGGACCAAACAGCAGCTTTTCTTGGAGGCCAGTCTGACCAAGACTAACCAGAAGCTTCAGAAGCCATTTGGGATTAACACTGCTTTTATTCAGCCCCACCTGCAAAGTATGCTAGCAAGAATCTCATCCCTTTGGGTCCAGGAATTCAGACAAAGGTCTGCCCAATACAGGCAAAGATTAGGTAAAAAACAGCAACCCCCGGGAGGAACATTGCTACTCAAAATAGTGAGGCTATTAATCAAGTGATTTTGGGATGAAGACTTTGTTACTCAAGAATTCTATTAAACACTATATCCCTACACATCACCTTCCTTATGCTTGATTATGGCTGCTAGTGCACATTAAATGAAGTTGAAATCTTCTGTTGAAGTGCACGATGTGTGCACTGGTTTGAAGACAGTGATGAGCTATTTGTGTAACTGCAAATAGCAGTTACACAAATATGCATGCAATAGCTTCAAAATTGGCTTTAACACCTTGAGAAAGACGTTTTTAGACACTGTTTGCAGAGCCATCTTCACGTATCAGCTCAAATATCTGGAAGCAAACAGAACTAACAGAAAAGAAGAAACAGAACAGAACCACCAGTCACCAAAAATCTACAGGGTTCACATTTAGAAAACTGTTCACAATTCTGATTCCTCCCTCACAAATGATGCCAGCAGAATTCACAAGGCTTGGCGAAAAAGAAGGAATAGCTTTCTTGAGAGAGCCAACTAAATAGATACGGATGGCTCGGCTCAGCAACAATCAAAGGAGTGAAGGTCTATGGGATGTTGACTGGCACAGACTGGATTATTTATCATCTCTCTAAGCAGCCAACAGAGAAAGCTTTCTTACTCATGGTATCACAGCTAGCATATTTTTGAAAGTAAACCAAACAAACCGTAACAACCCACACCAACAACTTTCTATATGATTCTGTAATTAAATTGGGAAGCTGCCAGGAACAAGACTGCTGTAGATGCCTAAGTACAAACACGCACAAAGAAGATCACAGATTCATGGTACGGGCCTTAAGGGCTTTTTTTTTTTTGGGGGGGGGGGGGGAAGGTGGGTGTGAAGAGAAACAACATATACAGCAGACTTTGAAAAAAATACTGAAATTAGAGAAAACTATACACCAAGAGGAACCAACTTACACTTCGTATTTTCTTTGCCTAAATACCCACAGCTGGAGAATACAGGTTGCCCAGGGGGGCTGTGGAGTCTCCTTCTCTGGAGATATTCAACACCCATCTACCTGTGCGGTATGTCCTAGGGAACCTGCTTTGGCAGGGGGGTTGGACTCCATTTCTGGAGGTCCCTTCCAACCCCTACGATTCTGTGAATCTGTGATACCAGATCAGATGGATTTTTGCTGTAGCTGTTCCTATACTCAAAGCCTTACAAAAGTTTTTCATTACAATTTGTAGGAACTGTAATTTTAATCCTTTTTCTTTTTTTAAAAAATGTTTTTATGAAGCCTATACAGTTTTGCAATCACTTTCCTGTTCTCTTAAGAGAAGTTATGAGCAGATGTGTTAGCTCCAAGTCATCTCACTTCATACAAAACTAATTAAATTTGAAAACATAAAACATTATTTAAAAATAAATCTTCAGACTACATACCCCCCCCCCCCAACCTTTATCAGCTACCACATCTACTCACATATTATGAGGACAAATGAGTTCCTTCTCCGCCTAATTCACATGCCATTTAATGTGTTTTTAACAACATGCCTTTGCTGTCACTTATGCTTGGGAAAATTTCTCACTAAGCATCCTCAAAGTTAACTCATCATCTTCCTTCAGCTTTTACCCTGAGCCTTACAGTCATTTCAATCCAAATTCTTAATCTCTATTGAAACTGACTAAATTTTGCTTCAGATCCACCTTCCAGTAGAATACTTTAGAAAGAAATGTAACTAAGGACACAGGAAGGGTGTTAAAATGTATTTAGACATGCATTCTGAACTCCCAAGTGAGCAAAATCTCATACATGCCACATGGATTTTTCTCCTATCGTTTACTGACACTACAATAAAACAGGTTGCTTTGTAAACTATTAACCCACTTTTCTTTCAAAGGAATGTGAAGCTCAGCATCACTAAAACTATTCCCCCTCAAAGTAAACAGAACAATGACACGTGGATATCAGTAACAGTAATACAGGAACCATTCTTTTCAGTTCACTTTGTTTCCTCCAATCCTGAATAACAAAAGCTTTTGTATTTGTAAAGCTGTTAGTCTGAACAGAAAAACACAACTGGAGAGCAGTCAGATGAACGTGGCAAGCATTGAAAGATGGTTTATTCCACCCCCTGCTAAATTAACATACTGCACGTTTTCTCTAATGTATACATAATCTACAGTATAATCAAATGTATATATAATCTACACCTCAAACCTATATATAATCTACAGTTTCTCAAATACATACAGCCAAACACAACCTCTCCAAAACCTTTACAAGTACTTTTCAAAAAATAATGCAGTGAATTCGGGAGGGGTGGGGGATGAGGTGGAAGGGTTGTGTGAAAGGGATTGTATGTTTGGCAGTGATGGGGGGGGAGAAGACCCTCATCCACAGTAGTAAACTCTCTAGTGCTAGCATCTACCTGTCTTCTTTCACACTTGAAGCAACTTTTTCCCCACAACCCTTGCAGAAGGTGAAACAAAAGCACCCGTCTGAAGCAAAACTTGGGAACCTTTCCCCTTAAGTAGTAATTTGAGGAAAATGTGGAGCCCAGCATGGAGTTTGTTTTTTTTTTTTTAATGTAATGTTAGGTTAATAGCAATGACCCCAGCAGTGCACTCACACAGTGTCAGAAACAAACCCATCCACCTGCTCCCATGCTCTTGCACAGCTGGACCTCTGGGGCAACTACTATGTCATGCTAGATCCCATGACAGACCTGGCTGAAGGCTAGTGCCCAATCCAGTTCAAATAAAAGCTTTGTTTTCAATCAAATCGGCTTCCTTTGACTGTTGGCAGCACAGCATGACTGTCCAGAACCGTGATCTCTTGCTCAGATGGGCCTGAACCAATACAGGAGGGTGACGTTGTTCCTGTTAAGCTGCTGTGCCAACTTTTACCAGGTTACAGCAACTGTGTGCCCCTGTGCCAGGAAACTGTCGGGGCTGTAAATACAAGTGGGCTTTTCACATCAGGCCCCAAACCAGACCTTTCACTACTAGAAACCCCAAAGCACTCTTTGAGAAGGAACACAGAATCATAGACTCTTTAAGGCTGGAAAAGACCTCTAAGATCACCCAATACCACCACATCTACTAAACTATGTCCAGAAGTGCCACATCTACATGTTTTTTGAATGCCTCCAGAGATGGTGACTCCACCATGTCTCTGGGCAGCCTGTTCCAATGCTTTACAACCCTTACAGTGAAGAATGTTTTCCTAATATCCAATCTAAATCAATCTAAGTAAGAGCCAGGATTTAATCATCTTTTAAATCTTGAAATGTAAGAACATTCACCCATGTTTAGAGTACCTCTGTGAACTTCCATTAGGGAAGTCTGTTCAATAAGCAATATAAAGAAATACCAAGGGTGTTAGGTCTAACAGACCACATATCAGCTTAAACACTGCCCAAGTCATTTCCAAATGGTTTAAAACAGCACAACATAAAATAATCCATGTTTCTCTGCTGGAGCCTTAGACTCCGCTATTTGGTAATTAATGTGATTTTTAACCCAACAATTTAAACTGTTTTTTATTCCTAAATCCCACCATAGGTCAACTATTGTCTTGCCAAGCAGCTCTGAGCAGCATCCACAGAGCAACAATACTCCAGTGGAAGCTCAGTCCCAAACCAATTGCAAAACCACAGAAGTCACACATATGCAGATTGCCGCATGGAGAAGCATAGTGGACAGCAGAAAAACATCTTCATTTTAAGCTTCTGATAGCCTGCATGGCAAGCACATGCAAAAAGACACCTGTCAACTTTGCCAAGGCCCGCCTGTTCCCTTCTAAACATAAAAAATACAAGTCATCCTGACTTTAGCAAGGGATGGAGGTGACTGGCATATCTAGAACCAAAAGTAAATGCACCCTGTTAAAAACCAAACCAAAACAACACATCTTTACCACTGTAGTTAATGTCCACCCTTTTTTCCAGGAAGCTTAATTAGGTCTCTGAGTAAAACCATTAAAAGGTTCTTCAAAATAATGTCCATGCTTGGGCTTATTAACCTTTAAGATCGAAGTATGAGGCCAACACACATGGGAAGGTTATGAAAATTATGAGGTGCAGTACCTGGAATGAAGCCACACCTCTGCATGAGATACAATACCTGTGTAAAGTTTTTCTTACTCCGATTTTACACTTATCCCAAGGATTAATGTAATGCTTTAAACCAGCATAAGTTGAAAGATGTTAACACACTGCACTTGCAAGTTTGGCACGCACTTGAGTTTAGTCAGAGTACGAGAATAATTAATCCCAAATTTACTGTGATTTACAGGTTGCTGCAGGAATTCGATGACAATGGGGAACTTTTGCATTTAGGTGGAATTTTAATAAATCCCCTAATCCTACTTGGGAGGTAAAGGCAAACACAGGACACTTCTGCATACAGAACTCTGCTTAGAATGGTAACTCAGGTCTTTATCCTAAATCTAAACGAAGAAAAGAATGTATGGGAAAATGTTTGTGTAGGTGACCAGACTACCTTGTAAAAAGCAACAAACAACAAGTCCTCCTCATTAAGACCAAGAAAAAAAAGGAGCTACGAGTCAAGAGGATAAGCAAAAAACCAAGAGGTATGAAACACTGTCAATAAACCCAGCAATTAAAACTCACCAGAGGTCCTATTTCCCTCAGACCTGACTTTATTGCATGTGTGGCCCACACCCACTGTGTAACAGTATTTAAGTGGGACAGAAGAAACATAGGGAAAGCTTGTAGAAAAAATGACTAGCTTCCTTTTTCTTATAGCAGCCTAGTTTTCAAATAGTTCTTAGAACAAAAGCGTGTTTAGAAAAATCTCACAAGAATCTAAAATTACAACCTGAGGATCTAAATAAAAGGAAATAAAACACAGAGACACCCATTATATGTTTATTACACATTTGGATGTGACATTGGGAGTTTCACATCAGTTCTGTTCACAGCTAACGGGTTGCATCATCCATGCAAACCTAACTCCTCCATTGAAGTTAAATGAAAACTGACGTGGTACTAATTGGGCCCTACTTTAGTATATGCATTGTTGAACCATGTTCAGGTACATTCCAATCTAACACACTTAAGGAAAACTTAATTATATCAAGAGATACATTACTTTTCTAGTGGTTTCTAACTGAATTGACAAAGGACATCCTCAAATAACTGAGTAGACCCTACACACAAACTGACCCCGATTCCTCTGCATCTGAAGTTTTCTCATTCTTCCATCATGCTGAATCAAAAAACACAGAAACTTAACAAACGAGAATCCCCAAACTAAAAAAAACCCAACACAACAAACCAACACCAAAACCAGAGCCCCCATACACTTAAAGTGTCAGGAGAACTCCATTTGAAAATACAACCAAAGACTGTAGAGCAGAGCAGCAGAACACAGTTAAGCAGCTGGAAGAGTTTTCCACAGTTCAGCAAGAGTTTTCCACTCTATTAAAAAAACCTCTCTCAGAGATTAATGAATTCAGACAGACTGGAGCCAACAAAAAAGGGTCAACAATTAAATCTTATCTGAGAGACAACTTTAAAAAATTTATTACACATATGACACTGGTATATAGTGAGATACATGTTTTTATGTACACACAAACACACATATGTATTCTTCTCTATTAATTCAGTGTTAAGTACTTGCATTGGTAAAGTTAAAAAGTAACAAAAACTCCACAGACTTTAATTTATAAGTCTTCTAATTAAGCAGGAGGACAACGGGAAAACATAACTTAGTATTGCAGGACATACCACGTGATATAAAGGAATTTAGTAAAGAATTTACTGAATAAACAAATTCATTGGCTGACTTTCCTGTAGGGCCTGAAAGATTAGGGAAGCTCCAAAAACTCATGTAGCTGTGGCAATCCACAGAAGTTAAAGAGCAAATTTTAGGACCTCTGGTCAGCACAACTTCAATCTCTAGAATGCAGATACAATATTCCTGAGGGTCACAGCACATACACGAGGCTGGGGGGTGGAGGGGTGGGTGTAAGGAGATGACAGACACAAAAAATTAAAAATGGTGTCCAACACTGGAGTCCCTTGTTAGAAGAAAACAATTGACCCAAATACTAGGTTTGTCTGTGGGATTTCCACTCCTCAAGTCACACAGACTGAAAGGTCAAAAAAAAATTTCTGGAAATTCACTGGGAACAGGAGGATGGAAGGAAAACAAAGCTGAGCCAACTGAGCCAAGTCAATCATGCATTTAATGCACCAAAATTTAAAAGAGTGCTCTGCTAACTACAATTTATGGCAGAGTTTTCATACCTGTTGCCCAAATGGGTATTTGCCCCTTTTAAGCCTGGTACAATTGTCTGCCTGACAATGCAATATAACCTCAGTTTGAGATACCTGAACAAGAAACAACCTATTTTCCATCACATCTGCTTATCATCTGGGGCATCTATCAAGCAATGTATCAGTGTACAATAGTTCATGCTTATTTTCACAGTTAGCATTATTTTCCAAGCCCCTCATTAACAGGACTGCACTCAAATTACTGCATTTCCTGAAGAAAATTACCATGCACATAGAAGAGGTAGAATTTTTTAAAAAAATTGGAAGAAAAAAAAAATCTCAGCTACTTCTATGGTATAATCAGACCAAATTAGGAAAAGAACAAAATAATCTACAGTGATTGGAAAAGAGAAACAACTACTCCTACATCAGGATGTAAAATTAAGGATGTACAAGACTACAGTACTCATGAATTAATAAAAATGATGAATTAAAGAAAGTACTTAAGGAGAACAGAACTTTCACTCACATACATTGCATTAACCATAAAATTAGAACATGCCATATGGCACCACCATATATGAAGTAGCTGTCTGAATAACAGGAACATCAGATACAGCCTTCCTAATGGCAGCATCACAGCTAGCCCACAAGCTGGTGACTCAGTCACCACAAATACATTAAAAACAGGTAGAAGAAATCCCGCCCGCTCCTCCTTCCCACTTGGTATTTGCCAGGACAAGCAGCTGTAACAGCATGGTGGAAACAACAGGCAGCTCCTAGTGAGCATCAACACACAGCTGGGTTCCCACACAAGCCACCCACTCTGTGCCACATGGGGACACGCCACCAGCGGCATGATGAGCTGGAGCTGCTGAGATATCATGGAGCCTCACCAGTACCCCAATCTAAAGGTATCAACATGGAAATGAAGGTCCATCTGTTGAGGAGGTGATAACCTCCTAGCAGCTAAGCTGTTCCTATCCTCAAACATCATGCCCCACAAACAGGCATAGATGAACCACAAACTGGCTGCACTGTTGGCAAGGTTAGTCCTGTGCTTGCAGTTGTATTACAGCTGCAGGACAACCTTCTCATTTCAGTACATACCATTAGAATTAAAAACGTGAAAACTCTTACAAAAACATTCTTCCAGTTGTTAGGAGTGACAACAAACGTGTGTTATGAAGTAACTCAGGAAAAACTATGCATTTGCAACACACATCTGCAGCACCTAACCAAACCGGTAACGCTCCACACAATTAGCAGTAAGGTCTTGTTGCTGCCTGCTCTAAACCATCCTTTGCCCATACCTGTTTAGCTTCACATACTTTGTTTATCACTCCAATAAAACTGGAGCAATGCAATTCCATTAAAGACTGGCAGAATCACGTCTGATTAAAGAAAAAACACTTCAAACAACAAGTTTTTTTAATATAAAAAACCCCCACATGACATTAAAAACTATTTTTACTTACAGAAAATGCAACAAGGTCTTCCTAATGACTTTTGAATACCAACTGGAAGATTTCTATCTTAAATACGTAAATATTTAAATGGTTTCAAGCTTCACGTTAATAGTACTGTGAAAACAGTAGTCCTGAACTGAAGGTAACTTCACTCTCCAACTACAGTGTGACTGAATCCACAGAAGTGTGTCATACAGTCACCAACCTTTAAAAATACTCCAATTTAAGTGGCTTGAGATACCAGGACTACATGTCAAAATACTCCAATGTTCCATTATAAACCACTGGATTTAAAAAAAAAAAAAAAAGAAATGTAAGACTTTCTTTTATTTTACATAACTATGCAAACATTTAAAAATATTTAATGTTAATAATGTAGGTACCACAGCTATGTGCATGCATACACATACACAAATATACCAACTTGCTGAAGTATCAGGATCTGGTATCTCTCATACCATTTCAAGGATGACACCATTTCCCCAAGTATCTCTGTTTTCTTAAACTTCTGTTTTATTTTATAAACAGCAACAGTTTAAAAACAGAACAAAGCCCTCCAACTAAAAAGTAGCCTGATAACCAGCCATCAATCCTAAAATCTTTATCTGTCTACATCCAGAGTAGATTTTACTGATTTTATCATCAAGGTAATTATCCGATTCCAGACTCTTAAGTTCACATCGAAGATCTCTGTAAGTTTTTATAAACATCCTTAAAGGCAAATTTATGGAACAGAATCAAGTCTCACTCTGACCTCCCTGGCATGCAGTTACTCCAGAAGCATTTAGATAACCCAAGCTTGTAAGCATTTTAAAGAATGCCAGTTTACTAAACTAGGCAGCCAGTTTACAAATATACTCTATAGAAGGCAAAGGTTTCTAATCACCCAAATACTCACATTCCCTAAAGCAACATGCATCTTGTAGGTAGCATCTGGATGAGCACGTATTCATCTACTTTATGTACCAAGCCTACTACCTCTACGACTCATTAAAGTACTTGCTGTCAGCCCAAAGGAGTAAGAGAGGCCGACTTTGTAGCTACTGCTCCCACCTCCAGTGAGGGAAAGCTCCTCTGGACTTAAAGGTCAGGAAAAAACCTGCTTTGTCAGAAGCAGCAGAGGCCTCTGCTGCCTTCAGACCAACATAGATATTTTTGAAATTTATCATCATTAGAAAAATACTTCATAGCATGCCCTATGTAATTTCCAAATATAAATGAGGTGGACCAGCCTACTGTATGTAAAACTGGTCTGTTAGTTGTGGCTACAGCTGCTCTGAGTCACATCAAACCCTGACTTGAAAAGGATTTTAGAACTGACCCATGCTTCACTTACGTAAACTTCTGATCCTCCCTTTCAAATTCTCCTCCATGGGGCTGGGGGGGATCCAAACATTTTTGGAGTTGGACAAGCTACAGTCACAAGTGGGCAAAACATTTCCAGCAGAACGGGCAGCAGAGATCCAAACTTTGGTGACTAAGAACATTATTCACAAGCAAGGAAGCTTCAAACACTTATGAACAATTCTGTTGCAGCTTTAAGTTGCATTGGGTGGGGAAGCAGATGAAAAATAAGTGCCTTACTATTCAAAGGGAAAAAAAAAAAATCTAGACTGCCAACAGTACAGTATCATGGGACTAATGCATCCAACAACCTAGAAACTTTGCATCCTGAGTACCTAGAAGATGTGTTTACAAACAGACTCTAAAGGAACAAAGAGAAAGGACTGGTGAGTTTGGTTGGTCTCTTTAATGGAAAAAGGGTTACCTGTTTCTTTTTTATAAAAGAAAGATTGCCATCAAGACTGACTTGCTCACAATATGTGCAAGTGAATTTACCCTCTACCTTCCTCAAGCGTGCTTCTCCCAGGAGATAAAAAAAACGCAGGATGCTCTGTAATGGACCCCCTGACCCAGCATTAATAAAATAAACAGCATTGTAATCTTGTGCACATGTAGTCACTGTTGTATTTTATTGGTTTAATTAAAAAGAAAAAATTATGGTATTCAGAAACTGTAATAAGGCAATGAGAGAAACATGGGAAGCAGGCACACTGACATGAATAGCTGTAGTATCTTCTATGCTAGACACAGGTATGGCAATTTGTAACAACATGGCTTCTCTCACACTTTGAAAATTGAGTGCTTCTAAAAAATATAATCTTTGATGAAAACTAAAGCAATTAAATAAACTAGCTAAAACAACTGGCCCAAAGTCTCATTCTGAGACCAGAATCAAGTATGCAACAGTTCCTACCCAACTGTACCTTTCCCATTTCATGAGAGCAAAAAGTAAAGTGGTAAGTAAAGGGAAAATGCTTCATGGATGACATTCATAAAAGTCTTTAGCAGGCTTTATTCATTAATATTTATTAACCTTTCTGAAAAGGACGCCTCTTCTATTATAAATACTGCAACGTAAGATTAATCTGATATTCTAACAAATGCATAAAAGCAGTTTTTAACAAAAGAAATCAAATACATGAGGCTGTTTGATTCCATTTCTGTTGAACCCATGGCAACTACGCTGCTTGAGCTCCACTTCCCCAAGCAAGGGTTAACTTTTTAACGTACATTTGCTATAAATACTGTGAGCAGTGACATGCTAAGGGCTAGTCAAGAGTTATGTACCAATCTACAAGTTGCACTGCAGATTCCATCAGGCTCTTCCCTGTTAAGGCGGCTCTGAACTTAATCAGGTCAGTGGATAGGACTTTACAGGAAAGAGAGAGGGCAAACTCTTTTGGGAAAGTCCCCACCCTGTATCTCTGCACTTTTTTCCAGAAATGGCTTTTGGCTCTATTGGTAAGGACCAATTACAGCCAAACACAGCCCCACAGCAGAGTCTTCAACACAACGCTGCTCCGTAGTTTCAGATGGATACAATTTAATCCAGTATCGGTGCATACACAATCACATACTATTAAGCACCAAAATCCCTGTATCACTCGAGAGTATTACTCTTACAGGAAAAAAGGCTAGACAGAATTTGCTTACTTCTGAAAGGACTAAACAAGTATACTTCTAATAGGAGTGAAAATAAAAAAAGAAATTGAAATACTGTATTAACATGTATCTAACCAGAATTTTGGGAGTTAACTGAAAGCTAGAATTCAATGAAGTCTGGTAGGGGAATTCTCAAGGCATATGTGGAAGACAAATTTTGCAGGCTTGCTAGCAAGTGCCTGCATACAGAAGGTATTAGTGCCAGGAGATACCAGCACATGAATTTTAAACCCCCTCTGTTCCAAAGGCATTAAATACAAATGTCTGGGTGACCCATCCGCAACATCAATCTAAATACAAGTGAATTAATTAAAAAAAAAAACCAAAACCCAAACAACCTCCCAAAAAACAACACTGGAGCAGAGCTGCAGGCTCATAGCTAGTGAGAAGAAAATTCACAGTGTGCTGGCATAAGCTTTAGTTTTTACACAGCATATGAATGCACCAGCAAAATTCTCTAAGAACATTAACAAGGTACCAAAAATGTAACCAAACCCCCCCCACTGGAAGTTATGAATCAACAAGAAACAGGCGAATTTGTAACACACAGCTATCTAAGTATTCATGATGAAGACTGAACCAGCACCTTATATACTATCTTATTTCTGCAAGACTGAGAAATCTGTGCTGGAAGTGACAATTAAATACTGCATTTGTTACTTTAAGTTCCTCCTAAGGAGCCTGTTAAGGCAACATTAGTGGTTCAGACCACTGATGTTAATTAGTATTTAACATTTAAAGAAAAAAAACCCCACAAACAAAAAACTGAAATAAGTTATAAATCTTCTTACTCTAACATTTTTCATGCTGGGAGAAAAGGGAAAAATTTCCTTAACTACTTCAAAAGCACAGACAAGAAATCTAAAGACCTTGAACACAAGAAAAGAGCTAACAGTTAAAAAAAAAAAACCCCATCAATTGCAAACACAGAGTAGAGAATCAAATTGGTATATAATGTTACCAGTATTTATTGACAAAAAAGTGTAATTTTTGTTTTTTAAAAAGATTTTTAAATGAATGTTTAAAACTGTTCCTTCTACATAGATGCCCTACAAGATACTTGTACAGCAAACTTTCAGAAAAATTTCACATAAGAATTTATGTTCCCAGTAGTCTCCAACCCTCCTTAAAGTCAGCACCTTAAATTGACTGTTACAAGTAAATTGAAGAGCAATGGTTTAGAAAATAACTCCACTTAGAATGATTTAATTAAGCCTCATGAACAAAAAAGGTTCCAAAAAATAAAAACTATTTATGGTTAAGATGCCACGGACTTGCTTTTAGAAAAGCAAGCCCCTTCCTCAGAATATTTATTGATGAACTGTCACTCTCAGTGTCTGAAATGCTGCTACTGAAAAGAAACACCTTATCACCACCACATCCTATTTCAGCAAGTGCTATGAAAATAGCTTAATCTGACCATCTGTTAAAGCCCTGAGAGAATACAGTCTAGCTTATATGCCAGCAGGGGCATATGCATACGTATTTTAAGGTGCTTGTATATATTTTAAGGTAACTTTTTCTGTTACACTAATAAAAGATGACCGAGGAAGAAGCAGCGTACTGCACTTTGAAGAACTATGTCATAGCGTACTAATATAACTGGCACGCAAAGATTAATCACCAAATCCTGCTCTATCATTCTCACAGAACCTGGGAATCCTTTCTTTTGGGCAGTAGCAATCTAAACTGAATTTAAATGCCTCTACTCTGTGAGTGTTTGACATTAAATATCCTAGCTGCAACACATTTACATGCTCCGGTCTTTTCAGAAGGGTCTACAGAGTATTAAAAATCTTATACATATGCTGTTTGGGATGTCAATTTTAATTACTCTACAAAGACTTTTTAAGGGGAAAACAGACTTTTAAAGGAACCTGGATTAAAGCCAACTAATATGACAAGTAAACAGATCACAGGTCATGCTATTCATGCTCTGCCAGAGTAAAACAGTAGTTACCACACCTGGAACTTTAAATATTAATAGCCACTTCCACAAATTTGAGAAGTGCGTTTGAAGAACAAGCTAAAAAATTAGTTTTTTCCTTTCTAGATTTTAGAAAGTTAGCTACTAAGATCTGACTATATTTAACTGCATGCTGTATTACATTGTTGCTACACGAACAAGTAACTACTGGCAGGTTTAAACAAGCAAGAGAGCAGGAAAAAGTACAGTAAGAGTATTTAAAACTTCAGAGAAAAACAGTCCCAACAGAAACCTGAACAGACTTACCATGGATTCTGTTCTTCCAACAACAGAAAACCACATTTTGATCTCCGGGACTACAGATCCTTGAAAGAAAAAAAACAATTCTCCACTTCTCTTCCAGCCCTCAACAGCAGCCACCGCTCTAGTCTGCTGGATTTTCCAAGATACCCATCAAGATAACTGGGAGCTGGATGCTATGACACAGTGCAGCGTTTATCAACACCAGCTATAACCAATACAATATTCAGACTCTTATGTAATCAGTTATGCTGTTCTGACTTCCATTTACTTTACAGGCTTTAATAAACTTTGAAAACTGCTAGGAAAAAGCCCCAAAAAAACAACAAAAAGGGAGCCCTTTTGTACAAGAGACAAAAACCCCTCCAAATTAAACAGGAAGTAATGTGCTGGCCCACAGATGGCTAAGAAGTCACATGCGAAAGCCCCCAAAAAGCGATGTATTTTTAAAGTAAACTGCATGCACACGCTGCTTCCAAATCATCTGGATTTCATAAAAACTTAACCGCAATGTGGTCAGGAGTCAGGCAGCTTTTAACATCAAAATATCTTTCAGGGTTAGAGCAACCAAAGTCTGCACACAACCTCCAAAAGCAATACTGTTCCCAGTGCCCGACCACTCCTACCAGCTACATTTCCATATACCTATTACAAAGCTACTGCTAATAAAGCCACTGGAGTATTACTGTAAGGAAACATGCAACACTTACGAAAGGGTAGAACAAGCAGCTAACTTTGAGTCACATAACGGCTGAAGCTATAGAATTTAACTTTAAAAATAAATAAAACTGCATGTAACGTTTTCACTTTGAGAAACGCTGTTAGGCTTATCCCATTTTACAACACCAAAACAAAGCCCAAACACACACAACGATGTTTACGGTGCCCTGGCAGTTAACAGTTGTTTCGTAACTAAACTTGTTCTCTCTGGTACGTTTGCATATAGCGTACATGCCTACTACAGGGTTGCTCAAAGTGGCTGTTCTGCCTCAGGAAACACCACCTCACTTTGCTGTAAGGAACTAGGTGATGCGCAGTGTTTTTGCTCTCTCCAGCACTCCTGCGAAACTTCTATTTCACAGCTGCTCATATTTTACTTATAATTAAGTAATGCACTTCATCTTACTTGCCATTAGGTGGAAAGAGGATCAAATACGGGGTCCCCAGGAACCTAATCCTTTCACATACTCCTTCACTCACCTCCTTTGGTTTGGTTTTGCTTTTCCATTAAAGTCAGTGTGGTTGCAAACACCTACTATCACAAACTGAAACCATCTATCATAATAATAAGCAGGTGCAAGTTGCAACACTTCTCTGCTTGTATAGCCTCAGCATCAACTCCAGTCATCTTTTTCAATTGCAGCACAGAAGGTGAGAATCATTCGGTAATTAAGACCATTTGGTGTGGAACGGGGTACGTATGGTATGGTATCCAATTTCCCCATTAAAAAGTCCCTCTTAATTGGCACAGCCTTTACCTACAAAACCCTTCAAACTAATAAAAACTCAACTATCAAATGATACATTTGTTAGATGTTTCCTCAGTGATGAGCACAGATTACTAGGCAAGTGTGGAGTTTTTGCAATGAGTAGTAGGAAGAAAAGCAGCCAGCAGGAATTCTTTTTTCTTTGCAGTCCCTAAGAACCTGCTTATTTCATCCATTCCTAGAATGTCACCAATCTACATTTTAACCAGCTTCACCCAAAGCCAGGGACAAGTCTGTGGAGGCCAGTAAGAATTAAGAAGAAAGGCAGGTCAGCACTGACATGCAGAGGCATCCTCACAGCATGTTACTGAGGACCAGCTATTTTGCCACATCACAGGAAAAACCCAACTGTTTTCCAAACCAAACTGAACAGTTTTGGGGTTGTCTTCCACTGGTTGGAGCGGGGCCACCTGTTGACCAGCCACAGCATTTTCTTTTGTTACAGCACTTCTAAAGCACTCGCAAGACCAATAGTTTAATAAATGTCTTGGGTTTGCAATCAAACTGGGATCCTGTGCATGACAGCAGTAACCCCGTATTTTTGAAACTAAATAGGAGCTTTAATTTCTCCAACTATAAGGTACTTTTATATGAGCTTTAGATAGGCAACCTTTTACTATTAATAAAGTTAGTAAAACCTAAATCTGTTTGCATACTTGCTTCTCCCTCTTATTTCATGTATTCCATCCAGTGAACGTTTAGAAAATTTTAAAATCCTACTGGATTTCTTCCTTTGTTTTCCTCAGCCAAAGGAAAGAAAAATGGGAGTTTTTAATTTTTATGCTGGCAAAACACATGATTTAAGACATGCCAGAAAAAAATATTAGTAAAAGTTAACAAAATAGGAATAGAAAGAAAAAAAAAAATCCATCCACTATATGACTAGCAGCTCAGTCACACTCACTCAATTCTCTAATCTGTTCTGCTCTGGCCAGACTGAAAATATTAATGCCTGTGTATTCCTCCTTACTCTATTGTTCTTATGAAGTCTATTATGGAAAAAAATGCTATTGAATATACTCCTACTTAACTACGACAGCACCTTGTTTCAACACTTAATGCAAGACAATTATTTCTATCCAATGAACATTCCGCTGACTTCAAATTAAACAAAAATTTCTATTCTATGTACACTGAAACAGAACTTAGAGCAGACATTGTACTTGGTGACATGGTCTAGTGTTAGACCTAGTAGGGCTGGATAGATGGTTGGACTCATTCTTGAAGGTCTTTTCCAACTGAAACCATTCTATGATTCCGTAAAACAAAAATCTAGGTCTCTTGCTTATTTCAGAAAAAGATCTAAGACATAACTGTTTTAAAATCAACGTTCCAATACTGCAGCAGGCATACAAGAATAAAATGAAATGCAATCACTGCCTGAACCAGTGATTCTGCAACTGTACTGAGATGAAGACTGCTGCTTCCATCACTGATGTTAAAGAGTTCAGTGAACTGCTTACGTAACTTGTAAAAAACTTTCAAATCAAGTTTACACACTGACCAGTAGCACTGTTACATACTAGTAATGGAGGTTACGTATCAGCTCTTAAAACAACGTATAGAAGTCAGACAGCTCCAGTGAAAAAGGAAACTTTTCCCTCATTATATCCTGCTTTTCTCAACACAAGGAATCAGATTTCACTGGTAAAACTGAAAGAAAAAAAGATCCACTGCACATTTTGAAGCATTCAACAGCAATGCAGATGGCAGTCAGAAGCCTGATACATATTTAAACTGGCATATCTCAAGATCTAATATTTGCTTCTCAGTTTACTAACCCACACCATCAAAACAAGAGCACAATACTGAGTTTTATTTCTCAATCCTGAATAGCTTCCTCAATAACTGCTGATTGTTAGCAACATACACCTGACACCTGGTATTCCTTTACAAGTGTCAGAAATAGATCTTTAAAAGCTGATTCCATGCAGGCCTACCATTTCAAGAAGAGCCTATGAAATGAGAAATACGGTGCTGTTCAGAAGCAATTAACTGTGTGAGGTAACTTAAAAGCAGTAAACCAATCATGTTTTCAGCCCATGCACTAAGTGCCAAAGAAGACAACAGCATTCTGAAGTTTCATGTGCTACCCAGAAGAGACATTAGGAAAGACTTGCTTTATCTGTTGTGCACCACAGAATTACAAGGACCTTCAGATATCACTGCTGTCTAATTTATAACGAGCCTAAAACTTAAAGATTATGTCTGCTATGTGACCCATCGAGTAAAGCAAAACCAACCGACTAGCAGAGTCCTCCATCTGGTGGCTGGAGTTGTACGTGCATTCTATACATTACTATCTAGTGCTGCTAGGAGCAGCATACACCCACAGTTTCGGCAAGTGGCACACCCTCCTTCCTCAAGCTACCTAGTATGTTGTAGCTCTCTATTATAAAGTAGCAAACCGAAATCATATATGTATCAGTACGCTGTGCAAAAGATAAGGTGCTGTTTTCATAGCAGAAAGTATACAAAAACTTTAATACATATATTTGAATCACTATTTCCCCATAAAATTAAAAAGACCACACACATTTTATCATTTCTATTTACTAATTTTCTTTCCTAAATACTTCTACTGTTCAGCAGAAGTGCTAAACAAGTCTGTTTATTCCATTTAATAACACTGGAAATTTTTTAGCTCTGAAAAAATGTACTAAACTGATAGAAATCTACACTTAAATATGGATGTAGTTATGACATTATGCTTCCTTTTCTATTGTTCACATCCGTGTATTTTACAGCAACACTCCCCCAGCCAGTGTAAAAAGTATGATAAGCATGATGTGCACAACAAACTTTTAAGGGAAATACATTTTTCCATTAACATTAATCTGTTGATCACAGTGGAGTAGTTAAAAAGAAAAAGCAAGCTTTTTTCAATAACACTTAACCAAATTGACTTCCCTACCTTGGCAGCAACAATGCTCAGGCCCATTCCATTTTGTTTTTTTAGCGTTACGGTGATAATTTCAGGTTCTTTCCTCAAAGGCTGAGCCTAGCAGACAGAGAAGGGGAATGAAATAAAAAGATAAGTGTTCATATTCACTGTCAGGCTAGGAAAAGTACCAAGCAAAATACTTCATCTACAGTTAAAATTACAATGAAGTGAAAAGATAAGCAGCAGAAATTACTTCCAAAATATTAACAATTTTTGACTGAGTTCAAGTACCAAAAAAGAAAGTAATTTTTAAGCTAGAAGTATTCAGCATTCCTGTGCCAAGAATGGCAGAAGAACAGAATTTATTCTTACTTTATTCCAGATTTTTCCTATTAATTTAAATAGAAACATTAAGCTAATTCAACTAAAAACACTGGAAAAGGTAAGCCACTGGGAACATAACTTTGCCACTAGTCTATGTGGAATTTCTCTGTTGGTCTAAGAATAAAAAAATTCTTCAGTGAAAATTTGAGGATGACTGCCCTAGTATAGCCTGGGCATTTCTCCAGAGTACCAACAAAAGCAGAATTGTGAGAATAGTCTTGCCTTAAAGTGGAAAAAAAAAAAGACCAACCAACCACACCAAACCACAAAACGTCACAGCTATAAAATGGAACATTTACCTACTGTGTGCATTATGTAGACATTCTGCAGCAAGGGGTGACTTGTGAACTGGTGTTTAGAGCACTGCTCAGACACCAGGACTAAAGGCTTTTACAACTCTCGGGCTCAGCACACCCAAGTAACGTACATGCACCAGACAGAAGGACGATTAGATCAGGTTATCTGAACAGTCTTACACAGTATTCACTGCCACAGATGAGTGAGACGGCACCATCTCACTGTTTCTTTATCAAACGTTTTTATGGAAGACTGGACAGAATTCTAATTTAGCTTTTCCTTAGTATGAGGAACAGCAAAACCTAATATAACTTCAGATTATTTTAAAAATAAAAAGCAAAAAACACAAGAATCCCAGACTGGTTTTGGTTGGAAGGGATCTTAAAAGACCATCTAGTTCCAATCCCCCTGCCATGGGCAGCAACACACTTCAATGCATTTCTTTACAGTAATTAAGGGAGGAAGAAAAACATCATGTCTCAAAAATGCCTTTTCTGGATTTTCCTCAGTCAAATGCCTGTTTACTGAGATACCAAGCCTGCAGAGCCAGGCTTATCAGTTCAAGACTGGGCTTTACTGTATCAGTCATACAGACTTAGGACACGCACTCTTCTGTAAAGTAAACACACTCTTTAGGCCACTGAAGCAAGCCTGCATGTCATATAACAAATGTCAGGTTCTGGACAGAGTTAAATTAAGCTCTCAGGTCATTCTGAATAGTTTCACGTTGGCCTTCCTGACTTCGCTGAAATATTAATTATAAGTATGAAACTGTTTCTCTTTAGTCGGTCCAGAAATTATGTCACATAAAGCCACCATCTTTCCAAAACCAAGTTGTTGTAATTTTGATATTCATGGTATCACGTTAAAAAAAAAAAAACCCAAACAAAAACTCCCCACAAAACCCCAAGCCCAACTCAACAAAAACCCCCAACACCCACAAAAACATCCACAAAAAAACTCTACAACAGAAAAAGAACCCCTCACATTGAAGTGAAATCCTTCAATAGGTATAATGAAGAGGAAAAGTGAAGAATTTTTCCAGAAAACCTATCAGAAAAATTATCAGACTACAACTTAATACTCAACATTTAGTTGGTAACTGCCAGTTTAGAATAAATAAGAGCAGCCTGCAGCTCCATTCACATTACAAGTTATTTACAGATACATGTCCATATATATTTTTGCCTGTGTTTTAAAGGCCTTTCCTCACCGTTTACCCCCACAGTGGGGGAACATGACAGTTTGCTTATGTGAGAATGGTATTGTACCACAGCCTAGAAAAACACTGGTGTACAAAAATCTGCCACCACTTTATTAAATTCACCAAATCACTGATGAGCTACACGCTTAATGATGACGCCTGTTCATCCCAATAAGGATTAAGACTCATCACATACAGCACAATGGCTTGCCAAGATAACTGCTTTGACAACTACTCATTGAATCAATACTTACTAGCTCAGCATTGTCATGTGACAGGTGACTTTCATAGTCTGCACCTTCAAAGTATATTGTCCACGTGCCTGGTGATCGTGGATGAGGTGTTAGTCTACAAAAACCTAAAAGAGAAAGTAACATCAGCATCATCACATATATGTTGCATTTCTCAACAGATTAATTAAAATCAAATAGCCTGCCACAAGCAAATACCCAATAGCAGCATTTATCTTTCCATATTTATTAGCATGCTGAATCCTGTATCTCAGATGTCATTATGTGCTTCCCTACAATTTTATGGTATCAAAATCCTACAGTTCACTAGCTGCTGCTTCTAAGAAACACACGTATTAAGAAGCACTACAAGGTCACAGAAAACTCTTAGGCTGCAAAATAATGCCTGTACCAACCAGACTCAAGAGGGACATTAAACACCAAGTCATCTTTTAGAATACAGATCACCAGAAGTCTAAATAACACAGCACCACAGAAACCTTCTGTGTTGCAGACAGTCTAGCTAACCAGTGTCAGCATAGATTTGGCAGAGGTAAAGCTTCATCTGGACTCATTATTAAAATAAGTAACTAAATATAATTAAAGTGGGAATTGATTGATTTGAGGTTTTATTTGTTAATTCCAAGAACTAAAAAAAACTACCAAAAACCAGACAAAGCCACAGCAGCTGAGAGATATCCAACACTGTCTCCTAAAGCATGGATGGAATACAGATCACAGTAAAATTACAAATCACTTCACCCATATAGACAGGATTCCCCTCTTCACAAAGACTATCTTTCAGCAATTCAACCTACGCTGATTTACTGATCTACTTGCTCAACATAATTTAAGGATTACCTAAGTAGCAGAACTTTAAATGGATGCATTAAAAAGACCTTACTTGTGATAAGTATAGAGCCGTTTGAATGGCAAATCAATTATACTTACTAAATTGAAGAATTTATCATACTAGTCACCTCTAGTCTCAAGGCTACATCCTTTGTAACTCACTGTACTTTCGAAACAGCCCGTTTCCTACTTCTTTTTTTTAAATCCAAGAATAGGCTTTTCTATAAATTAAGTTGGAACCAACAACTACAAAACACTACAGAGCAGAGTAAGTCCGCTTTTCTGGTTGCTTCCTTTGCTGTCCTAATTACCATGATAATCCTGTGGACATTCCAAACAGCTGCTTTTTAAACACAAAATTATTAAGAAATTATGTCACAAAAAAAGCTTCTAATAAAGTTGAGCAGTAGGAGATAAGGATAACATCTTATTCATTCACCATAAATATTCTGACAACCTCCTTTCTTTACTTTCTCAAGTTTAGGTCACTTTTGTCCAACCACAAGAGCTCTCTACTCATCATCTGAAATTCTGTTGAACTACAGATGCCCAAACCGTATGTTCTTACATTGATGAATGTCAAAAGAATTACTTGTGGGTTTTTAACATTATATGGAAGAAGATGATGAGTAAAAAAAAAAAGTTACTTTATTTAATTCATATTGGCTTTAAAAGTAGTTTGTGAAAATGTTAGAGCACTAAAAAATTTACATTTCTGTAATAAGCAATTCTGGGTTATTAGTAACCCCTTAGTTTATTTAGAAACTTGAAAGTGAACAATAGTAACAAGGAAAAAGGGTAAGGATTAAAAAAATCCTGAATACTTTTTATGGGTTGCAAATGTACAGACTTAACACAATATAAAAAGAAGGAAACAAAGAAAGCCATTTACATTTAACTAAAATATATTTGGTGTCCAGTACACGAAAAAAAAAAAGATAAAACAGCAGAACTAACCTCTCTGACAGAGTGGATCTAAAAACTCTTGTAAACCACTGGGAACATTTCTGACAACATCGCAGGAATAGCCATCTTCTGGTAAAAGAAAAGGTAACTGTAAGTCGGGATCCTCTTCTAGCTGGACTTCTCGGCCATCACTGCGAGCAAGTTCATCAGCTGTATTTTCTGCAACAGTGACTACGTTCTCTATCAACTCCTGAACAGAAGGCAGAAAGACACTGTCAGTACAGCCAGCACACGGCATTGCTTTATTTCGTTAAACACCACAGGTTCCATAGAGAATACAACAGAAGCATTTTTTTAAATCAGTATTTTCAAAACTTGTGGTGCATGTTTTTACTGGATACGAGAGCTGTATTTAAAATATATATATATATATATAGCAGGGAACATGAATGTGCAGAGGGGGAATCACAGGCAGTTTGAAATTTTGACATTTTGTATATATACTTCTGTAAGACTAAACATACAGAAAAGAAACAGACCACTTGTGCAAACCAGGATTTCCAGCTCAACTGGGACCCACAGAAGACCAAAGGTGTATACTGCTGCCTAACTTGGAAGTTTTATAGAACTGATTTAATTCCACATTTCCTAGGAGCTCAGTAAAATGTGAAGGACCCCCTAAGGTATACACCTATTTTAAAATAACGCCGTAGAAGCATGTAACACAAAAGTGGGATTGCTGAAGTTGCAGCAAGTAACTTAAGTTTTCTGTTTGGTGAACAACTGGTCCACCTAATGTCACAAAAAAAGAGGTTGGTCTTAATCTCATCCCAGTTACACTAATGTGCAACTCAGAATCTGTAAGTTTGATACAATTTTATTACTGGAGCACAATGCAAAACGCAGCTGAGGAAAAACCAAGTAAGCATTCTCATCTGAATGTTTAGTTCCAGCATGTTTCCAGGGGGGAAGTCAGATAAACCCAGCCCATCTTTAGAAGTGTTCTTTGAGAAGGCCTTTTTACCATAAAAGGTGCTAATTTTTAAAGGTATTACATCAAACTAAACTATGTAGAAGTGAATACATTTATATTCCTTTGAACAAATTCCAAGCCTTGAAATGTTTCAGATTTGGCAGCGATTAAGTCAGAGTTTGAGTGTACAAGTCTTTCCCACAGCAAGGTGCAAAGAAGTCCCAAAGACCACTCCACCACCGCACCAGAACAAACAAACTAGCCATGCTGTAATACAACCTGTCAAATCTAGCACTATATTTCTTTGGAGGTCCCTAAACAACTAAAATACTAAACTGTTTATGCTCTTCAGCAAAAGACATTTTGTTTGGTAGCCAATATGTAAAAATACAGCCAGGATACAAGTACCCCATAACACTTTGAGAGCCATTGTATTAGTGCCTTTGATTTAAAACACAGACATATCCAAAGTTATTAAAAAACAGACTTTGTAGACAATGCATTCAGTTATATAAATATTGGATTGTCTTCACCTTTTAAGATTTTCTGACATCAGTGAACTATCCCATAATTGGGGTTTACCTTACGAGTTTTTCATCCACGTGTGATTACTTTTATGTCAAACACTAAGATAAAAACCAGTTCTAAAAACATAGATGTTCCACGTATTAGTCTGTCCATCAAAGAATAATCTGTCTCCTACTTGTAGGAAGGGATTCAAGATTCATGGATTTTTACATCCCACATGTAAAAAAAAAAAAAAAAAAAAAACTTAGTGTTCCTGCTTCTTTCATTTGATTTCTATTGCCAAAACTTCAGCCTTTGCTCCATGTGGTTAAACACAGAACTAGCTTTTGGGAGTGCTCTGTGCACCTGTCCCTCTACCGCCTCACTGGGTTTCACCCACAAGTGACGTTAAGGTTCAGTGACACCTCTCTGAGTATGCTGAAGAGTTACCTTACATTCCAGGAAGAGTTTATTTGGTAACATCCTGCTCAAGTTGCAGTGAAATGGCCAAGAGCAGACGGATACCACTGACACTTCTTATCATATGGAGAGCAGATTCCTCACTGACTCTTCTCATAACAATTCCAAACCAATCAACAAGGCAGCTATTTTCAGGCAGCATTTTTATTTAAATTCTATATTCCTGGGGTATGTAAGTGATAAAAGAGACTTACTGTTGGGATGAGTGGTTCATCCGGAGCACAGTGATAATTCTGCAACAAAGCTTGTAGCTGCAGGGAATTCAGCTTAAAGCAAGTACTGTTAATATTTGGAACATCTGCATGTGAATATTTGTCCATGGTAAGCAATGTGGTTGCCTAGGAGAAAAAAAAATAATAAGGTCATAGGAGACAAATCCAAACATGAACGAAACCTTATGCCTTGTTTCTGAGCTGTCTTTAGACAAGATAGGGACACAAAGCAAGAAGCCAGATTTGTTACAGAAGCAAAGTAAATATCCCCAAAGCAACCACTGAATAGATCTCTTGTACATACATGATAAATTAATATTAAACCCATCATAAATGAGGCATATTTATCTTTCAGCTTCTCTTCTTGTCTCTGTTCAGCATAGTTACAGCTCAGAAATTGAACAGCATGTTGGCTAAAATCACTAACTACTAATTTTACTTCTAATTATTAACGATGTTGGTAACATATTTTGTGTCTTTGCATGCTACCTCAGTGTTTCAGGATTGACTCACACAAACTACATTTGTCCACATGCTATTGTTTAAGAACACAGAATACACAGATATTGTCTCTGAATATACAACTATGTCCAAGTGTCAACCAGAAATGCACACACTCACCTGCACTATTCTGCTCAGGTGGCAATCTGCAGCCAACTCCAGACCCTGTTTTTCTGCCCAGGCTTCAATGTGGCCCAACTGCTGTCGCACAATAGCTCCCCAATAATGTGAACATAACCCTGAATCTGGGGCTGTAACTAATCTGTTAAAAAGCCACATGTTGATAAAATGAAACAACTGGGAGAAGAGCTGTATAGTCAGAGCAGCGTTCACTCTACATCGTCGCAACAGGGACATAGCTCCAGTCAATGTATGCAGCACATCATCTACAGGGATAAAACAAAATGTAAATGACACTGACATACAGCAACGTACAACTGATTAAGGCCATAAATAACAATACAGAGATACCTAATCTGGGCTGATATCTAATCTCGGTCAGGTAGAAGGTACATGCACTGAAGTTATATAGACTTTCAGAAATAAGTGTACTGCTTCGTAGTTTTCAAAATGGAGCAACATGAAACAGAGCTGAAATACGTTTAACTCCTGAAATGAAAATAAATTCTTTTGGGGAAAGATTTAGTATACCACTGGTTATATCGGACGCTTAAATCACCATCCTCACTTGCGTAAACTCTTTTTCTGTTATTTTCAATAACAAGTTTAAATCTTCACTGTTTCAAATGCCTATTGCAATGACTCCACCACTCTTTGCAGTCAAGTATCAGGCTGCATTCAAGAAATTCAGGAGAGCTATTCATATTGCATGACGAACTTATACTGCAGAACACACCTTCTGTTTGCACATACTCTTTTTAAAATATTACCTAAATTTCCTATTGCCCATTAGTTCACTGCATTACATATGAAGCAACAGGGACTTCCCGCTGGCTTCATCAAGTATCCTTAAGTGCTTTCTGGTGGAATAAATGTTCTACTTGCATTAATATATCTCAAATCTTTCTTTTAAGGCAGTGTTATTATCTGAAGTCTCTATTGAAGAGACCGCCAAAATAATTTCTTTATCATTAAAACACAATTGTAACTGAAAAGAATTATCTATATAAGAGAGAAAACTGAAATAAGGAACATCATCTGACTTTATTCCAATGTCAGTTTGCTAGTTTTTCAGGGTTCATGTTCCAGAAAGTTCTCTCTTACAATACAGCACATTAAAATATAATGGTACATCTTTATATTCTTCCTTCAATGTTCAGCACAGGAAAAAAGCACAATACCCAGAAAAGCAGGAAGTATATATGAATTTTGTATAAATACTTTTCATAGTTGAATAGAATGACTGTACTTAATAGCTCTGCAGATCATCTTTACTTCAATTATTCAGAATGTCATTATTTTCTTAACTGTTCCCAACCTTTTATCCCCGGTTAATCCCTTCAAACTCGAGTATTTTTCACATTTTCCATTTTCTCCTTTAGTCATCAGGCTACACAATGTAAGAGCCTCTCACACTTTCTCCATGAAAGGCACAATAGGAGGTCTTATCTCAAAGGCCTGCCTGTGAATTGCATCCAGCATGGAAAACAACAAGAGGCATTAAAAGCCAGAGCACAGTCCCTGAGCCAGGATTACAGACACAGTGGGACAGCACACATGACCAGAATGCTCTCATGGACAGAAACAACCCAGGAATCCTGTCACTGTTGCAAAGCTCTATCAAATTTAAAGTGTTGTGGCAAACTTCCTCGACAGAAATCTAGAAGGCCTGTCAGTGTAACCTTAGTACCCAGGAGGCACTTTGGCAGATTCTCCTATGGCATCATTATAGCAGAAGTGCTGAGGAAAGGACCAGATAAGCAAATGATAATGTCAGGCAGAACTGTCTGGTCCACACGACTTGGTGGATTTGTAGATTCAAAGTCCAGTTGGCAGTCGGCTATCAGCGGCTTCCCTCATGGATTGAGGCTGGGACAGGCTTTGGTTATTGACCTCATTAATGATCTGAGTGACTGGAGGGAGGGTATTCTTAGCAAATTCACAGATGATACCAAGCTTAGGGGAAACACTGGTACTCTGAGGGGCAGCAGTGTTTTTCAGAAGGGCCTCAGTAGGCTGGAGAAATGGGCTGACAGGGACTTCCAGAAGCTCAAAGGCAACTGTCAAGTTCTGCATGTGGGAAGGAGTGAGTCTATGCAGCAGTACAGGCTGGGTCCACCTGGCTGCTTTCTAAAGCAGCCCTGCTGAAAATGATGTAAAGATCCTGGTAAACATCAGGCTGAACGTGAGTAAGCAGCGTGTCCTTGATTGAAAGGTAGCCAGCTGCATACTAAGCTGTTAAGTTAGCAGCAGTACAGCTCCAGAAGGGAGGGAAGCAATCCTTCCTATGCATTCAGCATTTGAGAGACAGCATCTGGATCACAGCATCCAGTTTTAGACTCACAAGCACAAGGATGATGCTGATTTAATAGAGTAAATTCAGCAAAGGGCCACCCAGATGATTAGGGGGTGAAGAAAAAGACATGAAAGGAGGGCAGAAGTGGATTTAGTTCATCCTGGGGAAACAAAAGACTAAGGGCACAGCTTATTGCTGTCTTCACCCACCTAACAGTAGGTTCACAACAAGATCCCTCTCAAAGGTGCACAGTTATAGCAAAGAAGAGCAGACAAACCAACACAAAAGTTGCAACATGAGAAATTCCAGTTAGATATAGGAAATGTATTTTCACCATGAGGGTGACCAAACATCAGAACAGGTTACTCAGGGATGTGAAGACTTAAAACCCAACCGGGCAATACTCCCAGAACAATGTGATCCAGTTGCACCTGCCTTGAGCAAGATATCTAAAGACATCTTTAGATGACTTCTAAAGGTTGCCCTACATACTAAATTGTAACACAATTTTTAAACCCCAAATGAATAATTTTAAATGTTACTACTGCCCTTCTTTATCATCCGTACAAAATTGATCCAAACAATTTTCAGGTGTTAGGGCAACTTGTAAATTTCCCATCACATTAAAAAAAAAATTATTGCTACTTAATTGTATGGTTTAGAAGACACATAAGTAGTCTAACCTATTTTAGGCCTCTGAGGGTTATTTTCTTCTGGATCATCAAGGAACGCTGGCATGTAGTTATTAAGCTCTGATTGCAGACAATGAACCAGGTACCTGGAAGGAAGGGGGGGAAAATGTCATTGTAAAACCCTGTATGTGTTTATTATGAATGCTTCTGAAGCAAATAGATCCATCAAATTACAAGATTCCTGAAAAAGCAGTGTTTTTTATATATATATATATAAATATGACATATATATATATATGACTGTAGGGAAACAAAAAACACTTTTCAAAAGGCCAGAGAGACCAGTTCTCCCATACCTTCCTTAGAAATGTTGGAGAAAGAATTAGGCTGTCAGGGAATAAACACAGCCACTTAAATACAATATTGCTACCACACAATATTGCAAAGGTCATATGCTACATAAAGAGATGCTGCAGGCCAAGCTTTGGTTCTGTAAGATTTCAAACCCCCCCTTTTTTTTTTCTCCAAATGGAAATATGCTTTTCCTCTGTTTTAAAACCTGCCAAGTGTAGTATTAAAGAAGACAAAAAAAAAAAAGTCCTATTCTGAGCCAATGCACAAGACCCTGCAGTGGCCATAATTTTTTGTCTAAATATTTTTTTTATTCTTGTACTTCTTTTAACTACAAGTGAAAAGAAAATCCTGGTTTAGTATTCTTTCTCTTCTAATTGTTAAAATTTTCTTTAACACTGCTTTTGATAATTCACATGTTTTCTGCTAAAACCTGAAGCTAAAAGGGAACCAAATTGCATTTGTATATAAAGGAAAATACTTCATGGCTTTCTACAGCTCTACTTGTTTCACTGGTAACTTTTAAAAATTAAATACCCTCAATTGCCAGAGAACAAAAGCCATGGCAATTTCAACTAATTCTGGTGCATGCCAGTTCTTACCAAGTAACATTTTCATGGCAGATTCCTTGCTTTTCATGCTTCTGTTGTGCTTTTCTGTTTGACTTCTAAATATATATTCCACAGTTTTAATCTCCAAAACTTTAATACATCAGATATGCTGGGAAATACTTATTCAATATTGGCTTAGCAGGGTGAATATAAATATGTACAAAAAATGATGCTTTTCTTTTTGATTATCACTGTGCTGAGCGTTATCTTTCTTTGAGGATCCTTTCCTTGGAGGACTTCCCCTCCCACTGGACACTGCATTCAGTTTTTCTTTTAATCAGTATTGTAATTGCTCAAGATGACTAGCCTTGGTTGATTTTACTTAAGCCAAAACCTTTACAGTTTTAAGAGAAAAAAAAGCATAAAAACACTACTGTACAAATTACTGTTTATGCAGATTATGAAAGGAGTGATTATAGATATAATTAGAAGCCCTTCAAGAGCTCAAGGTTCATTATTTTAGAGGCCCCATAAACATTTAAGCCTACATCAGCAAAAATAACCTTTGAAAACCTTAAATTAAGAGGAGAAAACAATCAAAGCAAACTGAAGTTAAATAGCATTTCCCTACAATTATGTCATTGGCAGCCTCAACTCTATCATAAGAACAGCTAACATGAAACTCACTGCATAGCCCAGTGATCCAGAATCATAACACAAAGTATCTGTCTAAAGGAGTATGTTAGATATGAGAGGAGACCAGACAATACACAAAAGACATTATTGCTATACCTAAAATTTGGCAAAAAAGTGAAGTCATTCTGAAATACACAGAATACATTAAGTGAAAGAGAAGTCTGATAAGCCTTACTTGAATGCCATTTGAACCAAGTGTGCCAAAACATCTTGTGCATCCACAGTGATTCGGCTAAGATCACGGTCTTGCTTTATGAAGTTCAGTAATTCAGATGCATTTGCCATCCAAAAGGCAAGTGCCCCAGCAATATTCTTCTGCTTCTGTAAGTAGAAAGAAAACAAAAAATAACACAGGGAAATAATTTTCTGATAAAGCACCGCAGCTTTAAAAGGCGCCAAAAGATAGACCAGTACCGTTTCCCACTTCACCAAACATATCTCAGATACCAGATATTTGCAAAATGGTTATATGTAATATTGCAATTGCTGGAACTGGTAAATTCAATTTTAACACATTCGCTGAACAGACGAAATTCTGTTAATTTGCCAATAGCCATATCAATGATGCCACGGCATAAGCACCTAGTTGTAGAGTGCTAAAAGCTTTGCAGAATTCAGTATCTGGTAATCTGTGCACTTTTAAGCGCATGTTCACTACTGCCCACTGCCACCCTGATACTGCGCTCACTGGCTTTGACACCAGGTGATCCAGTATCAAGTACTGATCTATCCCACCATCTCCCGACCACAAATGCCAGGCCAGGCAACCTCAGATGAAATCCAAAGAATAGGAACCACAAACAACAACGAAAGAAAATAAAGGGAAGAAAAAGAACTCTGGTCATTTCATATCCACATTGAAGTGCGTTAAGCAGAAATTATGGGATGCCGTAAAAGTTGCAGAGTCAAAAAGGGATTTTAGTACTGCATGTTCCAGTTGCTGAATGAGTGTTATGAACCGTTCAAGTCCAGCTGTTTGAGTATTGTATTTTGATATGGAAGCAGCATGAGAAACTGAGCTAAGCCAACATAGCTAGGATCAGTTCCCAGCAGTATATCCTACCTGATCAACCTGGTCTACCTCCTGGAGAAAAACGGACGAAGGAAATCAAACAGAATAGAAGAAAGAAACTTGTGAACAATCATGGTAGCTTTAGAAATCAAACACTAAATATGAAGGTACAACACTTATGTTCACAATTATACACAGATGCATTAATCAGTAGCTATGATGCAACTGAGCCACTTTTTAAATAATTAATTATTTTAATAGGGCTGGCAGCACAACAGCAAAGAACTGAAGTGCCCACACGTCACAATTCATTCAAGGAATGTCCTGCACTAATTGACATCCCAGACTGATTGGTTATTCCATGCTCAGTGCACCACAGAAAACCCGCAGAACTTTCTGTGGGTAAGGGGGTAACTAACCATCTGAATAACAAATCCAGGGAGCTATCTGTCCACCCTTTGCAATGAAGATGATGTACAAGCACACACAAAGGAGGACAGATAATCCCCATGGGGTTGGGGAGAACACAAACCCAAACAAAAACAACAACAAAAACCAAAACCAAACCAAAAAAAGTAACACACCTATGACAGATTTAATACACAGCTTTTCAATTAAAGAACAAAAGGACTGTTTTAAACAACAAAAGAGAATCAAATGAAATACCATACTAAGCTGCTTAAATGCTGGTACATAAAAGCTATACTGAGTCAGGCAAACAAAAAAACCCCATTAGATATGTTTCTCTGATTTTTTAATACTGAGCTCTTATTTAATTCTTGTTGGCTTTCTATCCAGACTACTCTCCCCCATCTGCAACACAGTGAGCTTAGATGAATAAACATGAGGTGTTGTTTGCTGCTACTATTTTAATGTTAGTTAGAGGTCCAAAAAAAAAATTATAGCTGCTTCTATGCTTCACTCCCCTTTCTAACCAAGGCACTCTGAGCTGACTGAAGGTATGTTGGCACAGAAGGACATGGACCTTCTACAAACAACTTAAAATTTGCAGAGGATCAGAAATGTCACATAATGATTTTTAAAAGAATAAGTCAATCAGGATACAAAAAAAAAAACCAAGTCCTGCATTTTTACTGAAAGCACTGAGCATTCTCATAGATCTTGAATTGTTTCCCTATCTCATATGAGGTCTTCTATAATATTTGCATACACTAATGTGAGGACTACAGAGAGTCACAGACTTAATTTGTTAGCAAGGACTTCTTGAGTAACTTTAGAAACCTATAAAGTCTCCATATGACCTAGGCAGGCAAAATTAGGATCTAAAAAATTTATTTTACTCTCCCAGTACAGCACAAGAGTTTGTGCACCTCCCCTCTACTTCTTTTATGGGTGCCTCTCGCCCCTTGCCTCCCATGTGCTTTCCACATCTTTCCCACCCTCAGACCCCTTTCAGTGCAGGCATCCTTCACAGCCAAGACATACAAAAAAGTTTTTGTGAGTGACTTCATACATAGTAGTTTAACTGTGACAGCCATCAACATAACCACTCACTCTACAGCTCAGATGAAGTAATATGACTTGGCCTAGCTAGTACTGTTTATACTCCACTGAGACAGCTCCAAGCTAATGACATTTTCCTGATCAAGCTTTAGAATCAATGCATTTCTTTGTTTCCAACCCACTGACGTCCAAATTCACTGAAGTTCTACTCTTTCATCACAATTGTCACTCCCCCCCTTTCCTGCAGCTTTTTCAGCATGACATTTGCAAGAAACACCTCACAATTTTCTTCAACTTCCAACTCTCTTCAGTACGTGCAGCTACCACTTCCTTGTTGATGTCCCTAAATTTTAGGTTGGGCATTAGATTGCAACTAGAGTTGCAAGGCTGTGGAAATGGCCATTCACTAAGGGCAGTCTAGACAAACACTTGCTTTTAGCAGTTTTGTAATACTATTAGCATGATTATATAAAATACACTTTTCAACGATCACAAGGCTGGACTTGATTTGGAAAACCCTTCTCAGGGCTGTAAACGCATCTTTTCTCAGGATAATCTATTTGCGTTGACTTGAAAACATGTCAAACTGATGTTTGAGCCCACCACTCAAGGATTTATATCATCTAGACAGTTATCCATTTTAATTCAATGTAAAGGACACAGAACTTTAACTTTGCTTTCCCATTGTACCCATCCCTGTCACCCCAAGTCTTTTTGGGGTCACTCTTCCTATTATACATTAGTTATATAAACCAAGTGACTGACTTGGATTTGGTAAGTTCCAGACTATACTTGAGCCCTATGCTTTCATTGTTTACCTTCCATTCTCCCAACTAAAACTGCTTATGTGCAGGCTCTTTGCACTTCATGTTCTCCCCTACTGCCAGTCTACCATCTGTCTTCAACAAATAAATCTGGTTGTGGAAGAGTTTTTGTTTGTTTTGGTTATTTTATAGCTGAGCCTGAATATTTAAGCCTTGCCACCATTTCAGTTTTATCAAATATCCATTTACCACAGCACTGAGACTCAAAGCAATGTACTAGTTCTTCACTTCGGGTTCAAATGACCTTTCAACCTCCCATCAGCTTCAGGATGTACATGAAAGCCTAGTCTATGCTTTCTTACTGTAAAGTGTGTCTTCAGTGCTGGTATTTTCTCCCATTCTTTCTTGTGAGTGGTGGGAGTCTGCTACAACTGTTTGCAGAATTAACCAATACTTCTGTGATTCCCCCATACTGGAAACTCCACTAAATCTTCCCAAAATCTTCCCAAAATCTGAACAACTCTGGTTTGCTGCGACTTTCATGCCACTCTCTTGTTGTTTACCTTCCTCTTCTCCCTTAATGAACCTGCTGTATAACACTTGCACAGCAAATGCTCCACAGCAGGACTGACATTTGTCATGCTAGGCACTGTACAAGCGTATCAGGGTCCTTGCTCTTCTACATGGGCTACTACAGCAGTACTTTTTGCCACAAACGTATATGCTTTAATGAATACAGAAACATGTTTCAGTTTTTCCTCTGAGAAAAAAAATTCAGACAAAGAAGTTACAACAATTTATTAGTGAGGATACCTGCACCAGCACTTCTTTTTCAGGAGATAATCATTACATCTTATCAAGAGTTATAGACAATATCTTGCACTGTAATTTCAAAGACCGCCCAGTGGATTTTATCCTGCATTCCTACACAAAACAGAACTCCCCAAGTGCTTCTGTAGAAGTCCTGAACGTGTAATAGTAATAGCATCAGACTACATCCAAGATGCTGGAACATTTCAGAACTTGTATTTCTCTTCACAAAGCACCTGTGTCAGCTTGGTTCAAAAAGTCCAGTTTTATTACCTTTTTTAAGTTTTTAGAATTGTTAGAGCATCAGGGTCAAAAATTAAAAAGTCATGTTTCTTTTTAGTATGTTCACTTCAAGCATCAATCAGTGCAAACAACTGCTATCTATACAGTATTCTTTAACAGCACATCCAACTAGTTTTACAGGAGCTCACAGCCAGAAATGCTCACAAAGATCTTACCTTGCAGAGGACAAGAGTAATTTCTTGTCAGAGAATGTAATCTCCAGAGCAAGAGTCCCTCCCTAAGCTCCCACACTGCTTGGGAGTAAGTTTCTTAGCACTCACACACAGTTTCTTAGCGTTTGACACAAAAGCAAACCTTTACGCGGGCAGTCAATGCAGGTGACTGACCCTTAACAACAGTTTGCTAAACACTAAGAGACTAAGAAGGTTAACTAGATGAGCTGCAAAAATCTATTTAATTCTCTTGACATGTTTTCTTAGAGAAACTCACCTGTATAACTCCTTCCATCATGTTCACCATCTTGTTGACTATTGCAATGACTTTGTGAGTACGCTCAGTAGGAGTGATGTCAGGTTTGTACTGGCTTGACAATACATACCGACATGTCATATACAAAACATAGGTAGGTGATAGCTTAAAATGAACTGTAGAGCTATTTGTGTAATTTATAATGGCAGATAAGAAGGCATCTTCAGCTGTAGAGAAAGAGGAGAAAAACATGTCATGAAGCCAAAGACAGAAAGAAAATGAAATAATACAATTTCGTAACTTGGGATACAGGATTTCTTTTTGGAGGAAGAAGAGGGGACAGGGCAGCAATTTATGGGAATTTAAACTCAAAATTATGTCCACTACAGCTACTTAGGTAAAACAACAACACACTTCTACAAGCAGCCAGAAAATCTGATCATCAGAAAGCATTTTTACAATATTTATTATTTGCTTAAAATTTGCGTCTTCAAGGGAACAGGAAAATGCAAGTTTCTCTTGTCTGATCTACTCCTACAAAGCTCCCTTGTTATAAGGAATTTTATATTAATAAAAATCTGGTTTTGTTGCTCACAAATCTATGTTTCAAATATCTGAAGTCTGCACAATCTCTGGTACAATATTTTTCTACCACATCTGAGACATTAAAAACCTGGGGAACCAGGTAACAAAATTCAGCTCTACATGAAACTTTAAACTTA
Source organism: Porphyrio hochstetteri (assembly GCA_020800305.1). Classification (NCBI taxonomy): domain Eukaryota; kingdom Metazoa; phylum Chordata; class Aves; order Gruiformes; family Rallidae; genus Porphyrio; species Porphyrio hochstetteri. Next base: position 48,120,935 of record CM036907.1, read on the forward strand.
ACCGGATTTTATATAAAACTTGACCAGGATATAATCTACTATCAAGGGCACAAAGAACCAAAGAGAAGAGAATTAATTCAATGTGCTGTCGACAAGGTGGGATTAACAATATTTTTCACAGTAGAAGTGGAATATTTGAAGATAAAAAGTTGAAATGCAATTAGAATTAGATATGCGTGAACCTCCCCCAATCTCCAAAGTGTCTGTTCACCCGCTCCAACCAATGATTAGTTATCATCTGTTTAGTTATTCTTCTTTTCAATCTTTACTTATCCTAAAGTTTTCAATTTGACTGGAATATTACACTACAAAAAAACGTTTCAGGAGGTTAGGATTGTAACGTCACAGTTTACTCACAACTTTCCCTGAATTCAATACTGGCAGGTAGTATCAGTTCTGGTCCATGGGTATCCTGAGGTCTACAGAAAAGACAAAAATTGAAACAATCTCCACAGGTGATACTAATTCCACTGTAAAACGAGAGATTTCTCCAAATGCATTGGCTTCAAATGCTGACACAACATCCTTCTCCAAAAATGATCCTTTTTTTACCTTTCCTCTAGAATCATTCAAGCTATATTTGCCTGCAACAGCTCAAAATACGTTGATGCGAGTCTGTGAAACTAAAGATCCTCTTCTGCGCTGTACAGCAGACTGATGGTATCGGTTTGCTACTTGCCACTGACAGGATTCAAGTAACAAATTATTCATGGACACACGAAAGAGAGCGAATGAAGCTTCACCTGAAACACAAGCTCAGTTATAGCAAGGTATGTTTGTTGTCTTTTATATCCTCAAAACTAAAGGGAACTCTGTCAACTTATTTGTCCTGTTCTGACAAGGAGAAAAAGGAGGTAAAAATCTAGCCACTCCCCTCACCTGGCTGTTGAAACAGCAGCAATTCCACAAGTCCCAGAATTATGTCCTCACATAAACTCAATGCATCAGAGGATTCACAGAGGAGAAAAATTAACAGAAAATTCTTTTTTTTCCTAGCATCTACAAAAGTTTAAGCACCTATTTCCTTCTTCCCTTGAGCAACTGAGCTGTTCTCTGCAGTTTGGCACCTAGTTTTAGGAAATATGTAAAAGCTTAACATCTGTGCACAAAAGCCATTTTTAACCACATGTAACAGAAGCAGAACAGATAGCTTTCTACTTTTCCCAGCAACTTTGACAGACAAAGGAATGAACGCACCATGATTAGATAAGCCTCATTCTCCTGAGAAATTTTAGTTATACCACAAGGTAGAGATAGCCAAATAAAGGCCTTCAGTGTCCTATCTCCTCCTATACTAAAAATCCACAAGGTAACTTTGAAGGCTGGTGTCAAAAGATCTAAACCTAAATTTTAGCATATTCAGTCAAAAAACTATGGGTACCTTTGGGGTTTGGTGCTCTGCTTTTTAAACTTGCAAAAACTTAAACCAACAGAGAACTCAGTTATGCCATCTAAGGCCTTTTTATTAAAAAACAAAAAAAATTCAGCAATATGATATTCTGGGAAGCCAAAAGTTTACGAACAGCAGGCACCAGTATGGCAGTACACACACAAATTTCTGCCAGTTCAGTTCCATCTCAAACATGACAGCACGCTCTCTTTTTGAGTAACACTCAGCAGGGTGTGTAAATTGTAGTGTTTCCTCTTGTTTTATTGCTGTAAGTGTAAGATGAACTAATTTCTTACTACCTTCACGCTGTCAAAAGTGCATTGTCTTCACTGAGAACTGAATTAATTCCATAGAAGAACAACTAATACTCACACAGCAGTATCAAAACAGAACTACAGTGATGGCTCCAGAGACATTTTAAATCTGTCATTAGGAATTGTACTAGGACAAAGCAGTGCTTCAATAAGCTGGCTGGTAAATCAGTGACAGATTTCAGCTGACAATTTGTTTCCTTTTCTCCACAACAAAAAGACAGCTTTCCCTTTCAGCACAAAGGAAGGAACAGGAATTGCGCTCTTCCCTCCGATGGGAGAGAAAGCAGCACGAGAGATGAGACGATGGGGATTGATGTAAGATTGCTTATAGAATTTTGGAAAGCTGCTTTAAGACAGAAATGAAGTAGGAAGAGGGAAACACTTCTTTAAAAAATGTTAATTTAGTTTTACCTGTAAATTTGTTCCCAAGGAACAGATGCAGTAGGTAAATTATTTTAGCTACGTGAATACGTTTCCTTCAACTAATGCATCGTTTTCTACCTTCCTTAAACACACACAAGAAATACTCTCTAAATGAGCTTTGCAAATTGGAAATTTAAGTAAAAATAACTCTGTGTGCTTCTGATACGACAGAAGCTGGCCAACCTGCTTTGTTACTGGGTAGATTTTATGTATATGTTGTCTTTGTCCTACTACTTTTCTAGAAAAATCCTCTCTGTGGTGATGAAATAGAGATCTGAGCTAAACCAGTCTGCAAGTCTAATTAGGGTATGTCTAGGAAGGTCATGAAATATTAAGGGATGCCTCCTCTCTAAGTATAGTGACCAGGTAATATTACACTTTAAAATCCCATTAAAAGCTGTTAATATATTCTCCTAATATTTCTGCATTCTCCTAGATTGCCTATGATAAAATATGTTTAAAAAACCCAAACAACAACAACCAAACAACAAACCCTCTGTCCTCGCATGGTTGTTTCAGCCAAGCATACTAGCTATGTATAAATTATTTACGGCACATTAAAATGAAGAATCAGGTTAAGTGTCTGCCATTCCATTAACACCACTTTACATCTCTATTCTCATTTCCAACCACACACATTTTTAAGAACTCCTGAAAGAGTTCTTAAAACTCTAGGAGAAAAAAAAAAAAAAGATTTTTTATTACATGCTTGCTCATACTCACTTAAGTCAGTTACCTAATGAGGATGTATACCCATAATCCTTAACTAAATAGCCATCATCGTCAATTTCACAGAATCACATTTCAATCAGAACAACCACACCACGTAAGTAAATTGGAGTTATGCTTTTAGATTTCAATTATTTTTTCCAAGACACAAAAAATAAGGCAGCCAAGTTCTGATCTTAAGTCTTCAACCCATTCAATGGGTGACTTGAACAAAATCTTATTTGCCTTACTTTAAGCAGCAGTAAGAAGAACAGACAAGGGCACTTAGCACAGAGGTGCACTAATTGTACAGTAACAAGTGCCTAGAGCTGCTTAGTGAGGATTCTTTGGTTTTTCAGACTGACATAGCTGTTATTTCACTCCACGATCACTGTCCTTACAGTTCACAAAACAAGACTAGAGTATCTCAGAGGAAGGTGAAGTAAAGATCCACAAAATACATCTACAAAGGGCACAAATTCAGTTTAAGCAACTCATTGCCTGGCATTTCCTAACTTTACAGACAGACTTTGCTAATTTGTTAGTCTCAGCACAGTGGATGTAGCTGAGAAAGAGCACATATTTAGATAAATAAATCTCAGTGTAATTGCACAACACATACCACACACATATAAAATAGAGTCAGAAATAAATTACCTATGTCAATGCCAGTGATCAAAAAAAAAACCCCTCTGCTGTCTTCGCTGCTGCAAATCTTAAGTGTAACTTGTATGCCTCTGAAAACATTTTTGGCACACAGGTACCAAGGTGAAAAAAACCCTGCATACAGTAACAGCAAGACTAGTATTTGTCTACTCTTCAGAAGGAATTTTTAAAAATAACCCAAACAAAATAAAGCCAAGATGCAGCTCACAGATGGTTCTGTACTTTTTAAATATATAACTATAGCTCATGATAATCCTCTTTATACCAAGTGCTCTTGCAGAAAAGCAGAAATACAGAAATACCATAATCTTCATACACATACAAATGTACAGCTAGAACTCAAGAAAGCTATATAGAGTTGACAATTTTTTGTCGGTATTTTATGAAAGAAACTTACAGTTACAACACTAATAATTCAACAATGAGGAGTTAAATCTTCAGCAACCTTAATAAAAATAGTTCTGCAAAAGACACTCAAGATGCCCTGGCACTCTAACAAGAGAGTGCAGGGTAGAACCGAGCTGTATCATACTGTAGCTTCAATGAAAGCATTAAAAATATGTCCTTGCTATAAAACACTTGTACATCAGGAATTCAGTTCAGGTAGAAGCACAATTTTCTGCCTTTTTTTCCCCCTACCAATCAGATTTCAAAATTCTTGTTCTCGGTCTAGTGAATAAATCCCCCTACAGACGTAAGAAAAGCTTCACACTTGGAGCTTTACAACTGGAATCCCTGCACTTCTTAACACTGCAACACATTTACCTTATCTTTCACCTAGTTATCGTAGCAGTTTATCTAAATTTAAAAGCTGATTTGTGTAGCTATACAATCTTGCATTTTTCCCAAGGTTTGAAGAAATTCTTTTCACAGAATCACTGGGGTGAGAAGGGACCTCTGGAGATCACCTGATCCAACTTCCCTACTCAAAATGGGGTCAATCTGAGCAAGTTGCTCACTACCTTGTCCAGTCAGTTTTGAGTGTATTCAAGGATGGAGACTCCACACCCTCCCTGGGAATCTGTTCCAATCGTTTACACACATTGGTAAGATCCATCCTGACCATTCTTTTCTCCAGGCTACTGAATTCCAACTCTAGGTACCTGGCCATTCTTTCCATAAATACGTTCGTTTTATCAGAACTGACCAAAACACTGGACTCCAGGAAAAAAAAACAAACAACCCAAACAAAAAAAAACCAACCCACAATCACATAGAAACCCAAGTTGAAAGAGACCTGTAGAGATCATAAGCTCCAACCTTCCATTGATAGCAGGGCTTTATCCAGGGTTATCTAGAGCCTTATCAAGCCAAATTTTTAAAATTTCCAGTGAGGGAGATTCTACCAGTTCTCTGGGCAACACATCCCAGTGTTCACTTGGTCTCGGGGAAGATTTCTCCACTCACACTCGCTACAGCCAATTTTCCCCTGAAACAATTCCCGCTCATTCCCTCTTCACCTCTCGACCAGGACTCTTGTGATGGAAGCACCTCCATCTGTAACTTCCCCTTTAAGGTATTCGAAGATCGTGTTTAGATCCACACTTGGCCACCTTGTCCCTAGACTGAAAAAGCCCAATCTCTTCAACCTTTCTTCATGCATTGAGCTCTTTAATCCTCTAATTATCCTGGTGGAGATGACCCTTCTAAGGACTGTTGCCAGTTTTGCAGTCTCTCTTGAACAGGGGGCACCACAACTGGACACGGTATTCCTGGTACAGCCTAACAAGAGCCAAGTAAAGTGGGATAATCACATCCCTTCATCTGTTGGCTGTGTTCTTGCTAATGCAGACAAGACATAGTTTGCCTTTGCTGCTGCAAGGATACACTGCTGATTCATGTTTAACTTGCTGTACACCAGGACCCCACATTCTTTCCAGCACAGCTACAATCCAAACTGTCAGACTTCAGCCTACATTGCTTTTGGTGTTTTCCATCTCCTGTCCAGGACTTCACAATTACTGTTGCTAAACTTCAGGCAATTCCTGTTGCATAGGCGTCTCTGAACAGTGGCTCTTTGTGGCTTGTTTGCTGACCACCAAATTTGGTATCACTCAAACACCTGAAGATGCATTGATTTCTGTCACACAGATTGTTTATGTAGTTACTGAGTAGTATCAGTCCTGGTATTGATCTTGAGAAACTCAACTCGTGACCAGCTGCCAAGTCCAACATTAACCACCACCATTTCAGCCTGGCAACTTAGTTTTTCACCCATGTTGCGGTCCATTGATCCAGACCACATCTTATCAACAAGGATGTTCTGGGAGACTACGCCAATGTGTTGCTAGATGATGATGATCAGGTAGATGATACGATGTAGAGAGGTCTGCCCTCATTAACTCTGTCTTCCATGATGAAACGACTTACAATCAAGACGGTCGATAGTAAATCCATGCTGTCCTTCCTTAATTGCTTTCTTGAACTCCAGTGCTTTGAAATAACATCTATGAGGCCTTGTTTTACAATATTCCCAGGGGTTGAGTTAATGCTAAGTGGTCTGTATTTTCTGGATCTTCTACTTGGGTCTTTTCTGTAGAGAGGTATAGCATTTGCCCTCTTCCAGTCATTCAGTACATGTGATATCCACCACCTTTCAAAGATGAGAGAGTGGCTTTGCAAGGATGTCAACCAACAAGTCTCAAGCTTTGGATGCATCCCATCAGGTCTTCTCTATTTATGATGGAAAGTAGAGACTATTTTTGAAGCACTGCTAATATTGAAAGTTGTTGCCTAACAAGGATTTGAGTCCTTTTGGATGGTCACAAACCGAATTTGAACACGTTATTACCAATACATGGAGACTGAATTGCATGATTTGAAGCCAGCACTTTCCACTAAGGCTCTGGAAACTGAACATGCAGGGCATGGAAAGCATCATTCTGTACCTCAAGAAAGAGCCCATAAATAAAATCAGACAGCATTTATCTACCTATTAACAGCCCCTATATCCTAAAAGCAAAAGTCAAGAAGATGGTGTTACATGTATTTACAAAATTTACAAGTTACATAACTACAATACAAACATTCAGAGGTAGCTAAAATTCTTGCACACGACTTGCCAATGCTATTGTAGAAATAGGAATGATCTGATTATTTCCCTTTCCAGAGTAAATCACAGTATCTTGCCACTGACAAATTAAGATTTCAAATAATTGCATCTGTTATTACAGGCATTTAATATGATATGCCTAACCACAGATGAACAACGGTGTGATGTGACTACCAGCTTGGCTTTACAAAAAAAAAAAAAAAAAAAGATATCTAGAAATAACAGAATCTTGAAGCAACGTAGTAATTATTTTTTGTAACATTTTGAATTTTTTTTGCTTTGGTTGTTAATCCTGGATTTTATTTGGAATGAGATCTCAACGGAAATCTCATTTTTCACCGGGAAAATCAAGTAGCAAAAAATATTTCAAACACACTGCTTGATCCATCAGAAAAACGCATCCACCTTTTTCCATCATGAGAAGCAATGGGTTACAGGTTTCCTACCTGCTGTCCTGTCTGCGGTAATCTTGCTGCTGTTCTATTCTAATCATCGGCTTCACCATTCCTCGTTCAGCTGTGCTGGATGCTGATGATGTCCTGTCACCATCAAGCCTGCTGGTGCTCTAATTCAAAACAGTGGGACAGGTGCTTAGCATGCAAACACTGGATTACCCAGTATTTGTGCTCGGCACTATTAAAATCAAGTGTCAATTTGAGGCTTGTAAAGAGATGGGAAAACAGAAGAGTAGAGCAGTACAGCACAGAATCCAGCAGCTCAGCAGGTGTCTTCACCACAACGAAGCATGGAAGAGCACGCTTGCAATTCAGAAGATGACAATGGCCAGCTGGGAGCAGCTATTTGTTAATGCATTGCAAGGATATATAATGAAAATTGCAAATGTATTTAAAAGCTGCACAGCTATCAATACAGAGTAAGAATGAATTGTTAATGAAAACTCCAGCTAAGAGGCAAAGTTAAACGTATTAACAGATTTAAACTGGCTACAGTCCCCTACCCTGTTCTGCAATAGCTCCAAATGCACGTATTATTGATCCATGCTATAATTTATGCTATTCTTAGGGAAGGTCTGATCTGATAGACAGCACAATTTTCCAAGACAGGAAGTGGCAATTCAAACTCTGATTTTTTTTTCTATGTACAATTTAATTTGTTTTCTTTCAGTGTCACAAGCTCCTTAACAGGAAGCTTTGAAGTTATGATTTCCAATTACATCAAACCCTATCAGGAAGGGGAAAAACATGCTGTTTTAAGCAGCAAAACATGTAGTAATTATCTTTTCAGTATAAACAGTTGAAAACAAAACATCAGTAAAATATGAAGTGTTTCCACACTTCCAAAGAAATTTCTAGGGCTAAATAATTTGCTTTGACACAAGAAAACATAACAAAAAGTGCATCTCAAAACAAGCAACTCATGGATTGGCATGTCAGTACTGAAAAAAATATTTTGCTCAAGCTCTTTTCATCATCGGGTCTCAGGAGAGCTTTCATCAGTTATTGCTAGTCCTCTTCCAAATAGAAAAGCAGACTCATTAAGAACAACGGCTAGAAAACAAGTGATTCACCAGTGATTTAACAAAATGTCATGTACATTTTTAAACAGTATAGCTAAAAAAAAAAAAAAAATTGTATTTTCCCCAATGTTCCCTAGGTCCACTAAAAGTATTTTTCTAATAAGTCTGATATTTATATATAATGTCAGACACTCAAATTCTGAGCAATTTAGCAATTTTGAGGCATTTTGATACTTTCTTTTTTTTCCCCCCCTTCCAAAATGTCACTAAATAAATTCTTATCAGAGGTAAAGAGTGCATCCGAGATAAGAGAAAGCACTGTCACAAATAAAGCTACAATTAATTCAGTTTTTCTCATTTCTAAGTCATGACAAGAAAAAAGCCAAGACTAACAAATATATTCACAAGCTATCAGAGTGGTATTAATACCTACACCGCCACACCAGTATCACTAAAATTTCAAATCAATAATAGAGTAATAAAACACATAGAAAAATGCATTTATGGGAGGACGATTACATTTCATACTGCTGAATTAATGCATTCTCTCATTTCATCTGAGACACGTGATCACAGCAGTAAAAGGCATTAACCACTGTGTCATTTTACTCTATATTGTCATTTTACAGCTCTTGGAAAATGCAACTTGGGCATAGAATTTATTAACAGAAAGCACAGAAAGAAAGCAAGAAGAGATTATCACCTCATAAAAGGTTTATAACTCATTGCAGAGACAGTTTGTTTAGTCAGTATGCATACAGGAGCTCTACTGAAGTCAAAAGTCACATCCATTAAATTTTAAAAGCCTAGTTAAATTAAAATTGAACCGCCTTTCACATTTTATACAAAATGTTTATTAACCTGATCGCAGATGACAAATGTCATATGCTACATACACGAGATAAAGATGTATCATTTCTAATATGAATCTTTCTCTACCTGCACATAATCTGCCTTCAATAGGTCTGTCAGCAGAGAAACTATTCCATGCTTAAGGAATTTTCCTTTCAAAAAAAGTTACTATTTTTGGCACAGAATCCATGCCAGATGCCAACACAAACTTAAAACAGCTTTGTGGGAAAAAAAAATATTACTAAATAATAATGCACATGATACCCAAACGCAAGCATAAAGGAAAGGGCTGGGGATGAACTGGCCACACTTGACAAAATATAACCCATGTTGTAGTTTGGAACTAACTTACACATGATCACATGATTTTATTACTTATTGTTGCTTTAGTCATAGTAAGATACCTTGCTTGCTGGTAATGCTGTTCCACTGTGAACATCTCCCTCCAGATCAAATGTGGTTTCCTGAACAGCTCTAAAAGCAAGATAACATTTCAAGTACTTTTTAGAAATTATTTTGTTAAATGTTTAACAAGCAAGGAACAGAGTAGATAAAATTAGTAAATTAAAATTCAGGAGGTATTCCAGGAGCCCGGTTAATATCCACTTTTTAAAACCGTATCAATTCTTTATATAAAACCACTACAAGTATTTATACAGGTAAATTCCTTTAGGAAAACAGATTCTTAGCTACTTTTTTTTTTTTTTTCCCCCCAGTAAAGTGAGAAAATATAAATACACATAAATATTACTGTGCCCAGTTCTGGGCTCCCCAGTTCAAAACAGACAGGGAACTACTGGAGGGAGTCCAGTGGAGGACAAAGAGATGATGAGGTGACTCGAACATCTCCTGTATGAGGAAAGGCTGAGAGAGGTGGGTCTGTTTAGCCTGAAGAGGAGAAGACCAAGAGGGGATCTCATCAATATTTATAAATATCTAAAGCGTGGGTGTCCAAAGTACGCAGCCAGACTCTTCTCAGATGGTGCCCAGAGACAGGACAAGAGTGAATGGGCATACACTGGCACACAGGCAGTTGCACCTGAACATGAAGAAAAACTTCTTCACTCTGAGGGTGACAGAGCCCTGGGACAGGCTGCCCAGAGAGGCCGTGGAGTCTCCTTCTCCAGAAATATTCCAAGACCTGCCTGGACACAATCCACCTGCTCTAGGTGATCCTGCTTTAGCAGGGTTTTGGACTAGATGATCTCCAGAGGTCCATTCTACCCCCTACCATCTTGCAATTCTGTGATACATAAAATCACAAAAATATCTTCAATGTATTGTATTTACTATAGTAGAATTTCTACAGATCTTCTGCTCAGTTCTTCATTAATAAATGTACAACAATCTTGATAATGCACATCATTGATACATCATAGTAAGGCATTTTATTACCTACTTATTCTTAAGATTTAAAAAAGGCAATATCCCCTTGCCAGAGATTTTGCTGTCCAGGCAAAGCTCTCCAGCAGTAGAGTGCTTTGCAGTTGGCTGTGTAAACCTGAGAGAGCATTTGTTTATTGATCTGCAGCCTAGATGTAGCACAAACTCAGGATTGAAGCAGAAATGTTACAGGAAAAGTAAATGTCTTCCTCAAGACAGATCCTACAACAAGCACATAGTGTACTTCCATGTTAAAATAAAGTGGTGAAAATAATTATGGTTAAAGTATACATCTATATTAGCTCAGCAGATAAGCCAGAAGAGGCTCTTTGCTTAGGTGTCTTTTTCTCATTCATCCCTGAGCCAATTTGTTTCTTTTCTAAACCATAGTATACTACTGGACACAGAAAGGATGACGATACAATGCTATTTCTCTTCCGTGTCATACAGTCTGATTTTAAGACTGCTTCTCCTGAATATTTCTATAGCCAGTGAACAGAATACCTGAGCCCTGTACAAGTCACTAAATCAATATTCAGTATTTTTATCACGTACTTAGCAAAAATACAAATAGACAGAGAAACAACAGGATGGAATTCTAGACTGTCAGTCCTCACAACACAGGAACTAGAAGATAAGTAAATCACACTGTAAAAAGTAGTTGCTATACTGAGACATTCCTACCTTGGCAGTCTCATTATATTGTTGTTACTGAACTTCCAAGTCCTTCTAATTGCATTTTAAAAGTCACCACCAGAGATAAAAAAAAACTAAGTTCTCTGAAAACACTCAACAAATATTTTACTTTTCCTGGAGGTTGGATGAACTTTAAATACGTAAATATAAGGTTTTTCCACTGGTTTTTAACACAAAAGTGAGCATCAAGAAAACTTGTCTGAGCACTTAACAATGCTCTTGTGCTCATGGGGGACTTCAACTTCCCTGACATATGCTGGGAGTACAGCACAGCACAGAAGAAGCAGTCTAGGAGGTTTTTGGAGTGCACAGAGGATGCATTCCTGATGCAGCTGGTCAGAGAGCCCACAAGAGGAACTGCCCCGCTAGACCTGCTGTTCGTGAACAGGGAAGGTCTGGTAGGAGATGTGAAGGTTGAGGGCTGCCTTGGACGGAGTGACCATGAAATGATACATTTCTCAATTCATGGTGGAGCTTGGAGGGGGAATAGTAAAACTGCTACCTTGGACTTTCAGAGGGCAGACTTTGATTTGTTCAAGAGACTGGTAGGGGGAGTCCCTTGGCATTCAGTCTTAGCGAACAAAGGGGTACAGGAGAGCTGGTTGCTCTTCAAGAAGGAAGTCTTAAGGGTGCAGGAGCAGGCGGTCCCCCTGAGCCGCAAAATGAGCCGGCGGGGAAGAAGACCAGCGTGGATGAATAGGGAGTTACTCTTGAGGCTCCGTGAGAAAAAGAGAATCTACCGCCTGTGGAAGGAGGGACGGGTAACTGAGAATGAATTCAAGGAAGTTGTCAGGATGTGTAGAGGTGAAATCAGAAAGGCAAAAGCCCAGCTTGAATTTAACCTGGCCGCTGGGGTGAAAAAGAATAATAAACTCTTTTATAAGTACATTAACAGTAAGAGGAGGACAAAGGAGAATATCCACTCTTTACTGGATGAGGCTGGGAATGTGATCACTGAGGATAAGGAAAAGGCGGAGGTTCTGAATGCCTTCTTTACGTCTGTCTTTAAAGGTCAAACAGATCCTCAGGGTACCCCTCTCTCTGACCTGGTAGTCTCAGCTGGGGAGCATGCTAACTCCCCTGTGATTCTGGAAGAAACAGTCAGAGACTTCCTACTCCAACTGGACTGCCACAAGTCCATGGGGCCGGATGAGATCCACCCGAGAGTGCTGAGGGAACTGGCAGAGGTGGTAGCCGAGCCGCTTTCCATTATCTATCAGTCCTCCTTGCTGACTGGTGAGGTCCCAGAAGACTGGAGGCTTGCCAATGTGACTCCCATTTACAAGAAAGGTTGTAAGGAGGATCCGGGGAACTACAGGCCTGTTAGCCTGACCTCGGTTCCAGGGAAGGTTATGGAACAGATAGTCTTGAGGGAGATCATGCGGTATGTGCGGGATGGCCGGGGGATCAGGCCTAGCCAGCATGGGTTCATGAAGGGCAGGTCCTGTTTGACCAACCTGATCTCCTTCTATGATCTAGTGACCCATCTGCTGGATGAGGGAAAGGCTGTTGATGTGGTCTACCTAGACTTCAGCAAAGCCTTTGACACTGTCTCCCACAGTATTCTCCTGCAGAAGCTGGCAGCCCGTGGCTTGGATGGGTACACCCTCGGCTGGGTAAGGAGCTGGCTGGAGGGCCGGGCTCAGAGAGTGGTAGTAAATGGAGTTAAATCCAGCTGGCGACCGGTCACGAGTGGTGTTCCCCAGGGGTCGGTGCTGGGGCCTGTCCTCTTCAATATCTTTATTGATGACCTAGATGAGGGCATTGAGTGCACCCTCAGTAAGTTTGCAGATGACACTAAATTGGCTGGGAGTGTGGATCTGCCTGGGGGTAGCGAGGCCCTACAGAGGGATCTGGACAGGCTGGAGAGCTGGGCTGAAGCCAATGGCATGAGGTTCAACAAGAGCAAATGCCGAGTCCTGCACTTTGGCCACAACAACCCCAGGCAGCGCTATAGGCTTGGGGGGGAGTGGCTGGAGGACTATGTGGAGGAAATGGACCTGGGGGTGCTGATTGATGCACGGCTGAACATGAGCCGACAGTGTGCGCGGGTGGCCAGGAAGGCCAACGGCATCCTGGCTTGCATCAAAAATAGTGTTACTAGTAGGAGCAGGGAGGTAATTGTCCCCCTGTACTCAGCACTTGTGAGGCCGCATCTCGAGTACTGTGTTCAGTTTTGGGCCCCTCACTACAGGAAAGACATTGAGGCTCTGGAACGCGTTCAGAGGAGGGCTACTAAGCTGGTGAGGGGTCTGGAACACAGGCCTTACGAGGAGCGTCTGAGGAAGCTGGGATTGTTCAGCCTGGAGAAGAGGAGGCTTAGGGGAGACCTTATAGCTCTCTATAACTTCCTGAAGGGAGGTTGTAGTGAGCTGGGGGTCGGCCCCTTCTCCCGTGTAGGCAGTGACAGAACTAGAGGGAATGGTAGCAAGCTGCGCCAGGGGAGATTCAGGCTCGACATTAGGAAGCACTACTTCTCAGAAAGGGTAGTCAGGCACTGGAATGCACTGCCCAGGGAGGTGGTGGAGTCACCAACCCTGGGGGTGTTCAAGGAAAGACTGGATGTTGTATTGAGGGATATGGTTTAGTGGGAGCTAGTAGTAATAGGTGAATGGTTGGACTGGATGATCTTCTAGGTCTTTTCCAACCTTGATAATTCTGTGATTCTGTGATTCTGTGAAAGAGACACTTGCTAATCCTAAAGAAAATCACAAGGTGGAGCTCAAGTATTAAAATAGTTAGTATACATTTAACACTTAAAAGCAGCTACTCAGAACACACATGAAGGTACACTCTAATCACAGACCACTGTTAATGGTCTCATTCTGTTTTTTTTCCAAGGTGCTGCCCTCCACCTCAGTGGGAAGAAAATAAGTTTTACTCACCCAGTTTTGTGCCTTGGACCTTTGACCATAAGACTTGAATCAATAGGTCTTTTAGCAATAATATGGTCCTGAGTGGGATCCACAAACTTAAATACATGAGATGACCCAAACTGAACCTTCATTCCACTTTGCAGCATAGTGGTTTCCGAAATACGCTGACCTTCCACATAGGTTTCAGCATCAATGCTTCTTGGGGTTACAGTAACAACTCCATCCATATTAGTAAGGTCACAGTGATGAGGCTGAATTCCTGGACCGAAGAGCTGGAAATGGAATTAGTTAACATGGAATAAATTAAATTATCTAACAGCAGAAACTAATACAAAAACATTGAGTAGCAGCTTGCCTTATTTACAGACTCGTAACTTTTATTTGCTTATAAACTTAACACAGATGAGAGGTACTAAAATCAGGTGAGTTTCGCTTCAATTCTCCTTGCAAGAGAGGTAATAAAACACACACATAACTAAAACGTGCAGCAGAAATCCCTTAATGAGAAGTTTTTCACTTCTTTGCTGAGATGCTGCTGAAAACTGTCTTATTCCACTTGCTGTTTTGATGTGAAATCATACAATGTAAGCATTTACAAGTGGCCCAGGGTGCTGTAAGAGACTCCCTAGCATGAACTTCATGCAACTGTGCTTGTTTTATGTGTTGAAGAAATCCTACTGCAAAGGGGTTGAGGCTTGAAAGCCATTATGCAGTCACAGTAACACTGATATGTACCATTTGATCCGGTGACGAAAAAGAATACCCCGTTTGAAATAATGAAACCCTTAAGTTTCCTCTTAGAGCAAAGGGGAGAAAATAATAAATCAGAGAGTTATGTTCATTAACATAAAATTGCAGCGACATTTTACCCTTCTATCTTGGAAGTGCATTCACAGTGTATTTTACCGGTTTCCACACATAACTGACCAGGGATCAGTTCTGCCATCCGAGTCTGCATTTTTCCATACCTGAATGGAATTGTCATCAAATTTTTCGGTTCCAACTTCAGTGACACTTAATTGTAGGCGGTAGAGCTTTGGCTTATCTCTGGAGTCAGAACCATCTGTACAGCAAGTGACAAATATTAATTAGCATGTTACTAAAGGTCAAATACTCACTGCATTTTAGTTCAGAGTAGCAGTGTTCACCAAAAAAATAACTGACGTTCTTTCAAGATTTGTTGGGAACTTAGTTGTTCATCAGAGTGTAAAAAAATTGAAAGCACGTAGAGCCCACTCAAGAGAGCAGTTGTCTTCTACTGCTTGGTTCTTTGCACTCATAGAGAATTACTATTCTGAAGATATTTTTTTAAAAGTTTATCTATTTCCTTAGTAGTTTAAGCAATACAGTTGATGCTAGTCCAAGATTTTATACGGGTATACCAACATGGGTTTAAAGGGTTTAGAAAATTAGGTATCTCTGTATTAATAGTATTTATTGATCTTACCAAAAGTACAATTACCAGCAGTGTCTACTGTCATGTGGCCGATATGCCATACTGTTTCCTAGTCATCCAGTACTGAAACAGGGTGATATTAGAAGAGAATCTTACAAAACTGTTTATCTGACAGCTTTAGTCTCTATATACGTGACTGTAATACTTCTGACCTTCCTGACCTATATTTTCACCTCACACAAAATGAGGTCAAAGATAAAAATCCATCTTCATCCTCCCCCCAGAAGAACATATTGTCCAACCAGAAAAAAATTCCTCAAGATACACTGGATGCAGCACAGGATTTAGCTGCCACTGCCTTCACAGGCTAATACAGGTGGGTTTTGGCATACACTTAAGTCCTCCAGACTTCCCAGAAAACATTACAACTTTAAATATTATCAGATACTGAATGAGTATCATCACTTCTGACTTCTCTAATGTTTCTTCCAGAGAAAAAAGGAAGGCTGCAAGACAAAGAATGGCTTACCCGTGGGTATGATCAATGATTTCAAGTCATCTCCAAAAAGCATTACAGAACATTATTAAAGCCGTAACACATACAGTGACACTGTCTTCAGCAGGATACTATACCATCCTCAAATTTTAAATGAAAGTCAATAGAATAGAACCTCCATAAATCTAATTGTAAACTCCCAGAATTACTACTAGGATCTGTTTAAAGTCAGAATGCAAGCCATTTATAACCATGACATTTCACTTAGTCTATGAGGTCCTCCATCAATCCTTCAGTGAACAGTATTTCACGGAAACTTAACTGTTAAGACTGATACCAGCAGTTTTATGGGATTTTGACATGGGGAACAGTAAAACAGGTGCTCCTAGTAGTAAGTTTCTTCTGGGGGTGTTGTCTTTATGTCACAATACCATCACATCAGGCAGAGATAGTCTATTGACTAATACTATAAACACCAAAGTGCCGATACTACAGTAATACCTAATTATTGGACATCTTTAGAATCCCTATTGTAATAGTAGGACGTCATCCATCACAAAAGTAGTATTAAATATAAGAGCACCCAGTCCTCTAAACATTTCTTCATGCACAGGGAAAGGATAAGCCTTTAATTAAATCCCAGTATTTGAGTCTTAGAAGCATGCATCTAATATCACTGTACGCTAAGAAAAAGGTAATGCTATTAGAGCATCTTCAACAATTTAAATTGTGTGCAGTTTTTAATACTTAACACCACCAATCAAAAATTGTATGGCTGCATCTTCACTGTCAAATGCAGACACATAATATGTTACTGAATACATGTGGCCAAACAGTTCTCCAAATTGTTGATATTATGTCTGCCCACTATTTACACATCAAAACCTAGAGTTGCTCTTTCATTTGTTTATTTATGAATCCAAAAGTCAAACATTTCCTCCTTCTACCCACATCCCAGTTTGGTAAAACTGACACCCAAAAGATACCAGACACAGTTTGGAGGCAAGGATCTTTGTTCAACATGCAAAACTACTTGAATTTCAAAAGCCAGTAGCACAGAAGTCAGAGCTAGTTATCGATATGAGGCTTTTGTTCTTAATTTCTTATGGCACTTTCTCCTAAGGCCTTTATAAACTGATTAGAAAATAGGCTCTATGGTCTACTGACTTCACCCCTATACTGAGTGTATTTCCCTCCTACCCTGCACTTTTTCATTTTGGATATTTTAAGAAAAGAAAACCACAAACACAAACCCAAAACACCACCACTTGAAAATATTCCTACTTATTTCTGAAATATTCTGAAAAATATATGATACAATATTACATTTTTCAAGTGCTTGTTTAAAATAGCTTCTGGATCTCATTCCTGAGTTCAGCACTTGTGAATAATCAATCCATACCAAGTTCCTGCTAGTAAGTGTTTACCTCACACCACCGTGTAACCCCAGTAGAGATGCAGGTCATGTAAAATGTGCTTTCACATAAGAAATTTATTTTAGTATCACAATGTTTCTGCTGAGGCAAATTAAAGACTGTTTTGTTCCTCCAGAGCATCTAGTATAACAAGAAAAAACTTACTTTAAAGCCACAGCACTTCTTTTCTTCACAGGAAAATGAAAAATATTCAGAGTTACTGAAAGTTGTTTGGAGCACACATGTAATCATCCATCAGTAAAAGCCAATTTCTACAGTAAAAGGTATCTTAATCTTGAAGAGATTAAGATGAATTCTAGAAAGGATGAAAGGCCTTTTTGTTGTAGGGGAAGGATGCAGGAGGGAAGGAAGGTTGCATTATACTACAGTGCAAAGCCTTGTATTTCCTGTTTTTCAGCAGCTGGAAGCTCACCTAAATATTGTTTGGAACACGTTCCTTTTAATTCACGGCAGCAGGATACAGATTCTACCACACCTATGGCAAAGCCCCAGCTCCCCAAACCCTGCCAGTCCAAGAAGCCTTTACAGACCAAACTTGAGAGACATCCAGTGGTTCAGAGAGATGATGCATACGATTTAAAACTGGACTTACGGTTCAGAACTGGGGCAAGAAAGAATGTATCTGGGTTTTTTTACCTGATACAATAATTTTCTTTTGATTCAGAAATTTTAAAAGTCAGAGTTCTTAGAAAGGTGGGCATTAACAAACAATACAGAAGAATCAGCAAGAGGCATAAAGAAAATTTGAGTTCTATACAAACTTGCTCATTTTGTATGTGTGCAAGAGTAAACATGGGATGGAAAAAAGATGGCCTGCATTCTATTTATGGCACCTATGACCAAGTAACATCAGCAGAGCTCAACAGATGCAGGAAACATCTAGTTCTGGTGAGTTGTTTAGGCTTAGAAAGTCACTTCCAAGACACAAACTGAAGCAGTAAACACTATGATTCAAGAGACATTAGCCACTATTGCAAACATTAAACTTAATTATCTCGCTGACAAAACTTTACCCAGTGACAGAAGAGTTCAAATAAACTTGATACACTTTGCATCTGAAGGGTCACAATTTTTTTCTCCTATGACAGAAGTACACATACAAAGATACATATCCTGTGCATACTGCCTATTGCAGACTGAAAGACTGTATTTCAAGAGGTAGCCCTCAATCAGAAAGCAGACTTTAATTGCCAAAGACGAGGCAGGAAACCCTTTTTCAAAATCTCTAAAGCATGTAAATGTACATTAAAGCCTACTGCAATACAGAGTGCAGAGCAAAGAGATGCACAATACATTACTGGTCACCTATAGTCACTAGCGAAACTGTTTATGTAAAAGTGAAAAGTGTGACTTTCTGTCACTTTCCATGCTAATGGTGCAATGCAACAGATTTCATGACTGAGTTCATGAAGTTACGAGTCAGAAATCACACTTCAAATAGTTTTGTTGTGGGCTTTTTGTACTTGTAGTGAACAGGAGTGAACAGTCACTGTAAGCACAGCAACACAGTGATTCATAGAACAAACATACAATTTGGACCAAAAGAAAGATGTAGACATTGATGCATACTTTAAATGCATTACTTCACCACTAAAAGGTGAACTCTACACCACTTTGGAGATGATAATTTCCATTGGTTTTGCTAATCTAGTGCTTGAAACAATGCTGGGAAATTGTATCGATTTAAACAGAGACTAAACGAAGATCAGATGACAGAAACCAAGTAAGCCCAAAGTTGAACAAAGATATAGACACAAGGGACTGCACCTATTGACTTAGTTACATCCACATTTGAAAAGCAGCAGATTTCCTACACAAATTACTGTCTAAACTCAGTACTCAGGAAGAAGTTTAAGAGTTTGCTGGGCAGATTTATGTATGTCAAATTCAGGTGATAATTCTGCTATTAAATTTCAGGTAAGATGAGCACTTCTGGCAGAAAAGAGCTGATAAAACAGTAAACATTTCTGGTAAAGGAAGATTTAGTAAGGAATGACACAGACAACAAAGCTCCTCCAAACTAACGTGTGCAAGCATAACCAAGCACCATACTGCAGTTCTGTTCTCAGGTGGTCATCTGGGAAAACCACCATAGCCAAGGCTTTTGAGCTTCTCCAATCTCCTGCAATTCTTCTGAGTTGTTACACCTTATTCTCCACACCTCCTATTGCTGTCAATTCTACAGCTTAACATTGCTGTTTTGTGATGAGGCAGGGAGAAAAGTCTTGCCTGACTTTTGTTTTTTTTAATGTGTTGTAATTTTTGGTTCATGCTTGCAGGATAAATCTGAGTGGCTCATAGCCTAAAAAAAATGGCTTTTTATAATTTTTCTCATCTTTACCTATTATGATTGAAGAACTGAGGTTAATAACATCCCTGAACTCATCAGCAGCTGTATTCACAGATAACACAAAAAGTATAATCTATTCACAGTGCTGCCGTATCCCACTTCAGTCTATCCAGTCTATTTCTACTACTGTTAGATTAATCTCAGTTTATTGCCTTATTTACATGACTCAGAAGACAGAGACAATTGGTGACTGCCCCATTTACAGCCACACGCTGCCAAAGTGCATCCTCTATTGTACTTTAAAAAATCTGATCTTCAGTCTACAAAACAGTATTACAACTAGCATCAGCAGCTATGGAGGAGCAGCAGAATGAATGGGACATCCTTCCACTAGCAAACTTAGTGAACCTGTACAATTGCACAGGGCACGAAACCGAAGCCTGCCAGGTTCTTCTCTAAGAATATAAACAGCCCAAGTTTTGACAGGAGGACACTTCTGTCTACAGGAGTTATTTCTATATCAGAACCAAGTATCCTGAAATGCCCCGTTCCAACAAGACAGACTGGACTCTAGAGTACTAAGAGCTCTTTTTCACACTCCAAGATACAGGTTTAAGAAATTCAAGCTTTCTACTCAATGGTCAGGTGTTCCAGCAGAGCTCACCTACGCTTATTAGTTCAGCACACTCTATGGAAATTTTCTGCTCCCTGTAACAGTGATGTTAATTGAATGGAATGCTGAATTCATCAAACAGTTGAGCACTGAAGGCATAAGTTTGAACAGAGTTCTTTAACCACAGCATTATACTCCACAGCCTTGAAAGGGCGAGCAACACTGACAGATGTATGTATTTTTATAACAGTCCACAAAATAAATTGAGGAAGCAGATGATAAAAAAATGAAGAAAATGTATTTTGGTAGACATTTCACAATGGAGAAGCAAGTGGCTTTGCATTCTTGTATATATGGCCAAAACAGGACAAATCCGCACATTACTCTAAACTCTGAAGACAATCAAAGATCCATAATGATTCATAGGTTAGGTTATCAATTTCAAAGGCTACAAATAAAAAAGTGAACAAGACTCTGCTGCCTAATGTCACTAAATGTCTTTCACATACACTGCTAGTGTTAGAGAACACCACAAACCACATAGTAGAAATACCAAAGCAACACCACACAGCAGAGCGTGAGGTCACTTTACCAATGGTCTGAGCACTGTTTCATTTAAAAATCATCACATATTTCATCCACTGCATCAATGAGGTCAAACATCGACAAGTGCAATTAAGTTCCATGCCATTTACTCAATTCACTTTTTAAACTGTGAATTTCACAAGCAGACAGATCAAAGAATATTTTTCTTCCTACCACAGCACTGTTTGTAAACCACCCTATGAAATTTAGTTGTTAACCTTAGCTGGAAGGTTGAACTCTTTTGATGATAGCACATTCATGAGCTATTTGATGTTTGTTTACGGGTAGCATAATTAAATGGCAGCTGACAAGAGAGAAAACTACTTCACAGAAGCGGTCCCTCGGAAAAAGGTAAGGATAAGCAAGATAGCCTTTCATTTATCAAAAAGAAACAAAAGATGTACAGCCAGCAACGTTTTTAGTGACTACTGTGAGAACAGTATTAAATATAGCGTTACCTTCGTAAGCGTGATAGTTGTAGTAGGCAAAGTGATTCCTTCTCCCTGGGGTTAGAAAACACATGCAGAGGACCCAGGTGAAGGCAGCACCAGCGGGACAGATACCATGCAGAACATGCGGAAGAGGGCAGGAAAAGAAAAGACAGGAAAGGGTGAAACTGTAGTCAGACAACTCAATTTATAAGGATGAAGTGTATTAAAACTCGACTTCAATTTTAGAAACTGCATAGACTATAAAGACATCAGTACTATAAAGCTACTGAATGAAACAATCTTTTGTTTAGAAAAGCGAAAACAAGCTGTTAGGAGAAAAACATGAACAATAGGTCAGTCCCACAGGCAACCGGCAAAGGCTCAGCACACAGCCCGGCCACCTGTGGCAGCTCAGATTGTTTTTCCTCTCTCAGTTAATGGACGTCTTGCTCCACTGCCCAAGCACCATGTTGTAATACTAGAGCAGCCAGGCTCCACAAAGAGTTTAAAGCACGAGGAAAGTGCTATTAAAAGAACCAAAAATATTAAGGTAAAAATCAAACCTCAGCATATAGAGCACATTATAAAAGACACTTAACCTAGTCTGTGTACTGCCAATTTAATCTGGCACTTTTCAAAGAGAAAATAACCAAACAAACCAACAACAAAAAGACAAAACCCCACCCCACCCCCCAAACAAACCCCCCACCAAATCCCATGCGATTTCACTATGAAACCTTTTGCTTGCAGCTCAGTCAAAGTTTTTAAGCACCAATTTCCAAACTTGCTTCCCAGAAGGTAAAGAACCAGACTTCTAATTGTATATTTGCACCCACTTAAGTTACACTAAATAGAAAGACCTTCAAATAACCAAATCACAACAAAAAAAAACCCCAACACCTCAAAACATGGAGACAATGGAAATTAAGAGTAGAAGTTGTGTTTTATTAGTTGCTGTGCTGTAAACAATCAAGCCTCCTTGGCTGTTCCTAGATCATGAAATTAATTGTAAATTACAGCACAGCCTGGGGAGTTGTAATGATGCCAGAATAAAACCCAGCCTTGCTAGTGATTGGAAGGTTTCACATGGACTGAAAAATACTTAGCAAGTAAGTTTGATTTAAATATTCAAGTTCTTCCTTCTAAAAATGAATCTTTCATGTATGGCACTGTCAAATATATCTTACTAGGTATGCTACAGTATTTCTGAATGTAAAACAAACCAAATTTAAACAGAGCTTTTCTGGTTCCCCCTCTTTCCCAAACCACAAGTCATCATGTTAAACTATTTTATTATTACTGAGTCTTAATCCCCCAAATCCAGAGAAAGTTAAAGACTGAACAGTTTTGGTTTTGTTTGGGGTTTTTTTTGTAAACCACTAAACTTCATACTCAAAACACATTAGGAGAAAAAAAAGACTTAATGAATCACTTCTCCCCTTTTTTCATTCCAAACATTTGCTGCTAAAATTTTCGATGCAGCACTAGGTAGCTGTGCCTCTAGATAGTTCCAATTTGGAATCTGACATCAGAAGACCAACCGATGTGACATTCATTTACACTGCTAACAGGCATTTCCATGTTTCCAATGAAAGTCTTATTTTTGGAAGATCTAAATGACCATGTAATAATGCAATTTAGATTATTAGATAACCAGAATTCTTACCTGGGCTTAATTCTACCAGATAAGGTAGTTTCTCAGGAGGAAGACAAGAGCCGTAGCCAGACCCGTCAACTCTTTCCTTCCCCTTTAATGGCTTTCCATCAGCTATTTTCTTGGATTTCTTTGGGACATAATCAGGAGGCCGCCTTTTCAACTGAAAGACTAGTATTCCTGAAACACAGTATTTTACATCCTTTGAGTCTCACTGTCAGCAAACAAGCACACATCCAATATCTACTATTTTTCAAGTGTTACATAGGATTATTTTCATAGGATTTTTTTACTAAGTTCCTGGCACTTCTTTATGTAGTTATTTTTAAACTAAAACCATTTAAAGTGTTAAGAACATACTTCTGCAGAGTGGGTAATTTAGAAACTGAAGGATAAAATTCTACAGTCTGAAGATGTATTACTGTAAACACTGCTGAATGGACAGTAAGCTTCTCCAAAAGCACCTAATATTAAAAGTGCCTGAAAACAAAGCATTCTAAAAACACATGTTCCATTTCTTATTTTACAGGGGGTCTACACCATGGCTTCCAACACCCACAATGTAAAAATCTCTTAAAGCTTTTTAGAGATACCTTTATCACTAGGCCACTCCCTGAATATCTGTAGTGGACACTCATCATCATCAAGAATAGTTTCTTTAGCACCTTTATCATCAGAGTGCTGAGCACCAGGAGGCAGCATGACCTAGAAAAGAACCATTATCAGTTTTCCAAGCTGTTAGTGGACAAGTAGAACAGATAATTCAGTGGTATTTCTTCTGATTTATTTGTTGTTGTTGTTCATAAGATAAAAGAAGAAGAATTTGGTAACTTGAAATGCATTTTGCTTTCCAAAACTTTTTTTCAATTCTGTATTGCTACAGTTAAATCACACTTCCCAGAACACCAGATACATTTAAAAACTGAAGGCAAGTATATTACACTGAAGGTAGACAAGACCATCTTCCAGTTCACTAAATTGTTCCATTTGCTCAACAGTCAAGATGAGGGGGGAAAGGGAGGGAAACCCCAACAAACTATCTGTAGAGATGCCAGTTAAAAAATAAAACTGAGGTTTCCTTTATTAGCTCACACACTAAGTCAGCCTTTCATTTTGCTAATGCCATTCTGCTAATGCAGCATTCAAGTATCTTCTCATTTACCCAGTCTAAACACACTAAGGGCACGACTGGGCGTTTCATACAACTGCTTTGTGCTGTCTAGCTTTAAGGAAGAACCAAAACTAAGTGTACTTGGGGAGTACAACCACAGACTGTTCATACCTTTTACAGCTGTATCTTTACAAGGCAGAGGGAGGGGGAAACCTGGATTCATGAGTTTTGACTCTAAAGGAGACACGGCCTGTGATTTCATGCACACTTGCATTACTGCTCCCTGCAGCAATCAAGCATAAGAAACAATGGCAGGCAGTGCTAGGGTGCATGAGTACCTTCTAAGTTAACGATAGATCTTTCAAAGCTGAATAAAAGAAAAATGAATTAAAATACGTTTCACTCCTCCTTGTGACCTTAATGTTATTTAAATTATCTTGAACAAACTTCTCAAAATTATTCCCATCTCTGAACTATGACCCAGGTAACTCCTTCTGAACTAATGGAGCTATTGGCTATTGCACCCTCCCCCGGTGCAGCCCACAAGAGGCTTTCCACTCCTATTTGCCGCCTCCTCTCCACACCCATTTCAGTGCTAAGTCAATTCTCACAGAACCACCTCAAACATCCTTTCATCTTCTTCCAAACAGGAAACAAGTACATTTAAGATCAAAAGTATGTAATTGAGTCATTGACCTTTCCCTAAAATATTTTCTATGCAAAACCTAGCTAAACATAGGACTAATTCAATTATCTTTAATTAGATTTTCAAAGAGACAAGATATTCTAAAAGGAGGAAAACATTAAAATGTAGACACCGAAGGGAAACTAGACACACATCTCCACTCAAATCTTATTTTGCCAAACCACTCTTTTCTATTTCACGTCTCCAATTTTAAAATCAATTATACCTATGGAATAATTTTGATTAGCTAATTAAAGTAACGCAGTGTTTCAAGCCTCACTCAGCAAGCAACAGCTTTTAGATTCCAAAGCCCTCGAGACAGAAGGCAACTAACTAGTTACAACACAAGAACTACACGCTACCACCTGCCTACCAGGGGCTGACCAAATACCGGACTGTGGAGCAAACCAACTTGGATCAGCATCTGTATTTTGTGTCGGGCTTGACAGCAGCAAAGGGAAACTAGACAAGGTAAAGGGGTCACAAAAGCACTAATCCCCTTGTTCCCCAGCCAGTCACCATTCTCACATCTCCAGGAACCATGAGCCAGTAACTCAGACATACCTCACTTAAACGTGTGCAACCTAAAATGCAGAAAGACACAAACTACCACATCTGAGCTTATGCAGGCCAGGAGGCTTCTAACCATGGTGAAGCCTGTTTTTGAAAACATCTCTATGTTTCAGGCAAATGCTGCTTCAGTGTCACCCACAAAGGTGAAATTCCTACATTGAAGAATAACACAAAGACATGGGAACCAGTTTCTATTATGACTGGGTTTTGGCTCCTAGGTAGAGATTTACTTCCATTTTGAAAAAAAACACACTAGATGCAGTTAAATTATCCTTTCCTGAATTTGAATCCATGCAGACTGCTGCGACGGGGCACAGACGTTTCCCCAACAGCACAGGAAATGGAAACGGGTTAAAAGCCAGCTGAAGATCACAAGCCTTGGAAGCAGGTTGCCAGCTTCAGTTGCGACAACTGAAACAAATTCCTAGCAGATAATTAAGCAGCATATACTCTGTTTCCTCATAACTGCCTTTACTGAACGTATCTAAATTTTAATGAAGTCGTTCCTATCTATATAAATTTAAAATGCAGTGAAATTTGGAAAAAATGCCAGCTCAGAAATATAAGCAAAGCCTATAGCAACATAGGACTTAACTGGGGTAAAGGGAACGCTCAAATATTGAAGTCCCCTGTTGTAATGAATAGCAACAGAAAGTTATCATACCAATCCTCAGCAAGAGTTTCACACACGCAAATCATGCTAAAATATTACTTTCATAAGCCCTTTTATCACTTTAATGTTTTTAAATAAAACCTCTGATCTACTGTATGTTTTACTACACCTGATTATTAAAATTAATCCTTCCATTTTCCTTACAAGTTGGGAACACTGGTTTTGCACATGCCCGTAATAAAACCCCAAAACAACAGAACTTGCTAAAAATATTTAATGCTTCATGCCTGTAATGTCTGTTTCTTAAAAAAAACCCAACATGAACTGCATGGTTTTACTTGACATTATAAAAAGTTATTCATGTCTTATCCTCAAGTAAAAAAATAAGATCATGCCAAAACAAAAGTCTAATCAAAATTCTACTTTCACGAGTTAACTGGTTTGCTGCACACCTCAAGTCTTTTGCCCTGAGTGAATATGCGCAGATAGTTTGGAAGAATGTCTAATTAATTTGACATCTTGAGAGATGTGCAATGAACCCCATGTTATTCAGGGAAAGTCAAACCAAGCAAACTGAAACAAACAAAACGCAAACTGGAACCAACTTGTATTCACTTGATTACAGAGAGAAGCAGTTTGGAAGTTAAGGCATAAAGGTACAGTTCAATACATAGCAAAGCAGGGTACAAAAGCGAGCAACTATCCAGAAACTGCCATTTATAATAAACATGGTCAGCTTTAAGCATCAAGAAATATTCTTACAGTGTTGTTCTTTCAACTGAAACTTCAGAAGCGAGTGACCTTTATTACATTATTATATTTAAGTAAATGTCAATTGCTTAAATCTTTAAAGATACTTCACCTGCCACCCAAAGAGAACAAAACACTTAAAAATCTCAACCCATAAGAAACTGAAGTTACACGTTCCACTGCACAATTTTAAACCCAACATAACGAATAGGAACACATGCAAGGTAGATTTGTCTTCCACACAACACTGTGAAGTGTCAGAGGAACAGGGACAAAAGCCCCACTGGGGTAAAGAACAGCTAGGAGACTGTTGTAAAAGTACCAATGGCTAGCACGCCTATTCAGCACTGAGAGTTTCCAAAGAAGAAAACAGTGATAAGCTAACACAAGGATATTTTAATGTTTCAAGTAAGGAAGATAACTTCGTAAAATATTTGGCAAAAAAAGTATGTTTTAAAGTTAGGTTAAAAATACTAAGCTTTTTTGATAAAGGAAGAATTACTGTATTTAAAACCCAAGCACTGTTATCAGCAGAGGCACTAACAAGGGCCAAGTACATTTTTGCCAGCAACAATGACATGGGGAGCAAAACAGTAAGGTCTTCCACACTTCAAGGTATGAAAGAGATCTGCTATGGGCCAATGCAGACCACTCGGTTATTTCAAATTTAAACGTGTGCAAGAAACTTACTACAACAAGAAGTGTTGCTCAGAAAAGACAAAATGTTTTCCAGAAGTGCTTTCCAGAAGACTAATTTAAATCAATTTGCTTCACAGAAAAGACTTTGTTAATCTTTCCGAAGATCAAAGCAACATTCTTCCGACTATTTTTTACATTAAACATCCTCACACAAGATCAGAGAACAAGGGGAGGTGAGAGAGAACACCACTACCACAGCAGTGACTTTTAGTAGTTTCCCTGGAAAGTGCTCAATAAATTCCCTAAAATATAAATATTTCATAATACACCATAATATTCTCTAGCTCTTAACTGAACTAAGATTGATGCAATGCTACCTACCAAATTCAGTCACAATCCCTCTGCTGTAGCCTACAAGTCTCAAACCAGCAGAAAAACAAGTATGTCAAGTCAGCAGCCTTTTTAAGAGAATCAATGAGTGAGAATCATGAACTTATTTGCAGAACCCACAATACGAAGACAACTGTTGTAATTAAAACTACACGTGGAAAATACTTCACAGCCAAAACTGAAAATATATTTTTACAACGCTGTGTCATTAAAAAACCCTCTCTTACTTACAAAATTATTCCTCTCTAATAAAAACAACTATGGAAGATTTGGCACTTTAAGCCCTGGAGAAGGGGCAGTGGAGAAGAGCACAGTACAATGAGACAGAAACAATAAACGTAAAGTTTCACTTAAGCATTCAGTATTGATATGTGTAATGAGGGTTAGCTACCACTGAAAGGCATTAGGCAGCAGCACGTAACACACAACTTTTCTAATGGAGCATGAACTCAGCACTTTTGCCTCTGAGCAGACACTCTTGGTTCAGGGGAAGTTTTGTGCACAAACAGAACAAATTTAGCTATCTGCAAAATTAACTATTAGTTTATACATCTGTGAACCATAACCACACTTAGTGGTATAAAACTACAGTGCCAAATACAGAAATATGTTACTTTAATTATTCAAATTTATCTATGTGGCAAGTAATAATTTAGTAAGATTGGAAGCATTTAGGTTTTAAAACCAAAAAATCTAACAAATCACTTCATAATTCCCAAGGCTGTTACATTTTTTTAAATAAATAATTGATTAATTAGTCACAGAACTACCAGAGTCTTTCCACGTAGTTTTAAAGCTACTGCAAGGAACAAAATCAAACATGAAGTGAGAAGATTGTTACTTAGTAACTTCACTTACACGAGCAATACAGTAATCCTTGGGATTTTCCTTCTCCAGTCCATATTTTTCCAGTGCTTCAACAACTGCAAAATCTGCAGTATCTGTAGTGGACAGCAGGATTGTCTTGTACGGTATATTTGGTTTTAAACTGTCTGCATAAATTCTCAGTGTCCCACCTTGGAAACAAAATTTAATGAGCACCTCTACCATAGAATAAAGAGACAGACATGCAGCCATTTATTAAATTTCTAACAGAATATAAGAATGAACCCTTTCAGGAAACATTTACTCAATCCACTAACATGAAGAGAGTTACATAACATCCCCAAAATAATTCTGTCTCCATCAGTAAAAGTCCAGTTACACTTTCCTAACTCCTCTAAGCAAGTCTTCTCTCCAGTGCTCCACTATTCTTAATATTACCTGGAGTTAAAATGAAGCAGTGACAACTGGATGAAGAACTGACCTTTCCAATCTTGGCAGCAAGTTTGTGCTGACCTTCAAAAGTCTCCCCTCTTTAAAAAGCCCGTTTAAGATTTCTCTTACAGGTGATGTTTTCTACACCTGTAACTCCTTCACTACTCTTCCATGGATAGAATACATCATTTGAGTTTTTATTAGTACCAGCATTGATACGTTCGTTCATGTAACACTAATGTTTATACAGCCACCATGATCTTTATCCCTACCCCCAAAAATGCGAAATACTTTAGCACTGATACTCACAAGATCTACCAAAACCTGAACAATCACTCATTGCCATCTTGTATCTGTGCTATGATTACATTTTTATGTTCAGGTCCATTCAGCTAGTTCTTAGTAAAATGTATGACATTTCAGAAGGCCTCCTCACAGTCACTGAGGAGGCTTTCTGAATTTAATTTAAATTTAATCCTGTCCTTCCTTCCTTCCACTTTGGCAAGGTTAGCAAGATCAATGAGCATATTCTCTCCTACCAACGTGCCCATCGTTGAAAGCTTTGACTTGCACTGGACACAGAATATTACAGAATCTTCTACAAAATCCCTCATTCAGTTGCATTACAGATAAATTAGTCAAAAAGTAGAAAAAAAATACTGGAGAACGCAGAAGTTAAGTTATATTTATAGGACTTGCTGGAATTAAAAACTCTCTTAGGGAACAACTGACTTTGTTTACAGCTTAAGCAGAAGAAATCTAAGTACCTGAGTCTGGTCTGCCATCAGAACTGCGGAACTCCTGCATTCTCTTCTCCAGCTTTTGCTGCCGCCGCCGCTTCATCACCACTTCGGGGTTGGATATTGTGCGCGTGAAGCTGGTCTCTGGCATGTCCTTGTACACCTCGGCCGCCAGGCGAGAATTCTCACTGCCAAGTGAGTTCAAATTGAAAGAAAAAAACACAAGTAGTCAATAGCATAAAATACATACACCCTCATCACTTCAGAGAATACAAGGCAAGTGGAATCCATACAAATATATGTATGAGCTCCATACGTTATTGTAAAATGGTTACTAGGAGAACATCAGTTTTGCTAGGATTAACACTATTCAATGTATCCATTCTCACCTGAAATAGACAAGAGCCAATTAAAATATTGATGGTCACTATTTTTAAGGAAAAAAAAACCCAAAAAACCCAAACAAGAAAAAGCCTTCTACCTCTTAGGGAAAAATAAAAAGCATTATAGAAACTGTACATTATACCCTACCTTTTTTCTGATTGAACTACACATGGAAGCAGAGTTAGCATGTGTTTGCAGCTCATGTTTTTCCTTTCACTAATGCACTTAAATACAATTCTATTTTAATACAGAAAAAAAAAGAACAAGTGGAAAGATCATGCCGCCATGTGAGTAACACCATAAAACATATTCATGAAGAGTAGTACTACACATATAAAAACAATAGAGAACTCAAAAAACCCCAAAACAGACAAACAAATAAAAATAATCAGGCCGAGTAGCTAAATCCCCTGTTATACCAGTCAACGAATTTCTTTCATCTCTCGTAACCTGTTACCAATGAATAAGTTTTTATTAATGATTTTCTTTCTGGGTATGTTAAAAATCCACCATTCATCTTTTTTTCCTGGTGTATTACATATGAAACCTACAGGATCTGGCAGAGACAAAGTTTAATGTTGACCTTCCCCAGCTTTCTAGTTCTACATACAGTTATTCATGCTTGACTCTCACACTCCAGTTTTCTGTAGAAGGATTAATTTATGTCCTGCTCTGCCTCAATGAATAAGGCACAGCAGATATGAGAGCAACAGTTGAACGGAGAAGACTGGCTACTGACATGCATCTCAAAGAAAACAAACCTGGTAGTCAGGTGGTAAGTCAAATGCAAAACACTTACACATGCTATTTTTTTCTGCCAAAGACAGAACAATCAAACAAAAGGCAGAGGAATAAACCCACTCTAGAGCAAGTGCTCAAAAATAAACATAGTGTGGAAAAGTCCACATCACCAAGGATGTGCTGATCTCTGTACAAGGACAAAGAGGTGGAAAACAACTTATTTACCAGCTCAAAATCAAACTTTGTGGCAAAACGCACATAGAAGCCACAGAAATTGTCATCATGTACTTTTGTTTATGATGACAGTGCACCCACATCAAGTACTTACTTTTGAAAGAAACAACAACTTATTTGGTAGAGGGGGAATCCTTTAAAGGAAAAAGTAGGTTATACAAACTGAATGAAGTTTAACACACTCACATATCATCCCCATGGAGAAGTCTATCATCTTTATCAGATGCTTGTCTCAGTGCCTCTTTTTCACGCCTCTTCTTTTCTTTTTTCTCTTTTTTTGAGAGAGTTCTCTTGAAATTCTGAATTACTCCCTCTTTTTCTTGTTTTTCAGGGCCATTACTCTGGGCCTTCTGAAATAAATGAGGTCAAAACAATTGCCATCACTTTTACTCCAATGAAAAGTCAGTATCTTTTTTAACTTTCCAGATAAATCTGCTTGAGACATAGTACCACTAATATCAAAACAATACTCTGGGCAGCAAAACTGCATTGCACAGGGATGGGGCTAATAGTCTCCAGAATAACATAGAAGGCAAAAATAATTTCAAATGCCAAAGCAGGTGCGAGCTGATGAAGCACCTCATATTCAAGAAAGCCCAGAAACAGCAGAACTTCACTGGAATAATGTCTCTTATCTACTTGGCCTCAAAGAGTAACTGAAGGCTGCAAAACAAATTTGTGCCTCCCAGTAAAAACACTTCACAAAGCAACAGTGCATTTAATCTGTTTTCAAGACAACTGTATTCTTATCTGATGCTCCAACAAACTGCAGAAGGAAAAACACTACAGAAGACTTTTCTCCTGTGGTGTATTTTTCTGAGTTGTCCTCACAGTGTTCTCCAGTTCCTGCTCCTTGCATACACAAGATACCTGTAATTCTAAGCTCGTTTGACATCTGTAAAGAAAATAATATAAGCAAAAGAAGGAACAGGGTATTTTTTGCTTCTATCAGGAAGTGAAAAATGCAGAGAAGGAAGACGGAAGATTACTTAATTCAATGAATAGGAATAGCAAGTCTGTAGATGTAGTGCAAGCACTCATTTTCTCTCCCTACTTCTAACATGGATGTATCCTGTAGTCAAAAGCATAGTGTAAGTGTTAGAATAGCTCATGTAGCTATACCCAAAGCACCTTTAAAGTTAACAAGCTCTAATTCCAAGAGCAAAAGAAATTTAGTGTTCAGCCCAAGATGAAAAACTTGCCTGAAGATAATCCACACCGAACAGCATGTTTTCCATTGCTACAAGCATCCAAGTGAGACATATATAATTTATATGACTTCATTTAATGTTTAAATAGCTAATATGGCTGACGTTCACATGTCCCTCATCTTGCATTTGGTGAAAAGAAACCCAACCCAAAACAAAAAACACCACCGCTCCCCCAAAAGGAAAAAGGCTCCCATGAGTTTTGCTAAGAACCAGAATGTTAACTAGGGAGGTAACAAATTTTAGTTATTTAACTCCCTCTGGCATTCCTTTTAAGGGCTCTGCAAGAGGCAGGATTACCTCCTAGCTGTTTGGCATCATCATATGCTATTTGAGGAAATTTTTAATTCATCATATCAGAACAAAGCAAGCCCCAAGTTCTCTGGGCATTACATGCTGCAGTACTAGATAGCTTCACAGATCAAAGCATCACAAGAATGCTGTGCTGCAAAGATGCATTTTAAATACTCAAAGACTTGCTCCAGGTATCAAAGGTCATCATCAGCAGTTCTTTTTAGGAATTATAAAAATAGAAATTATGTTTCGTCGTACAAGTCCCACACATTCCAAAACTGTTGTTACCACTAGCCTAGTCTTCCTGGAAGACTCACCTTTGGAGGAACTGTATCATTTTCATTCTTGAGAACAAATCTTCCCTCTCTATCATCTTTGTTCCAGTTTAATTGTACAACAAGAGGCTTCTCATCTACATCTAATCTTCTTTCTTCTTCAAAAAAAGGAAAGGCATTAACAGTTACTCGGCACCTCCAGAGCAAAGATATTTTTTAAAAAGTTTGGCAAACCTTTTAGTTTAACTGTGTAACAGCACACATCAGCTGATGTTTCTCTATCTCTCTATCCATTCCCTTTTCAGCAGCCAGACTAAACGTATTCCCTCTATATTTGCATGAACTAAAGGTCCACTTGAGGTAGTCTTGCCTACCCTCCCTTATCAGAGCTGAAATCTGGGAACAGAAGTTTATCATTCAGGAGGAAGAGTTCTACCTACAGCTCTAATGTATAAAACTTTATAACCTACTGAGACTTCCAAACACTCATTTTCCTTATTTTAAATGTAACTAGTCTAATTGTGGCCCAAGAACTACGATGCCGGAGAGACTGCACAAATATAAACTAGATTATGAAATAAGTTAAAAAAGCCAAACCACCACTACACACTTATACTAGGTAAGATTTAGTTTACTGTATTGTATATGTATTTTAAGTATATGGAAAAAATAGAGTGGCTAAAAAAATTAAACAAGTTTTGCCATTTGATCTCCTTCCTTGAAGTAGGAGACAATACACATACATAGCAAGACAATGTCTTTGCAGTTACTTTTTATTTAATGAGAAGTACTCCTATCGAAGGAGATGCCTCTCTTACAAGCCATATTTTAAAACATCAGGAACTTGCTCTGCAAAGGAAATCATTTCATTTTGACTAGAGATACACAGTTAACAGATTTAGAAAAAAGAAATAAAGCATAAAAATACTATTTATTGCTTAAATTAGTCATGACATATGCACTTTTCTCTAACCCCGTATAATTCACGTCAAGTTACGATTCGTATACCATGAAAAGTAACAGATATCTGGGATATTTAATTTCTCTGTCTCAACCTAAATTATCTTCAGTCTTTTAAAAGGAGAATTTAAGGTTGTTAAACCTGCTTGTACAAACTCTCAAGTACAAAAAAAAAAAAAAAAAAGCGCAGCATGTTAGAAAGCTTATTTCTCCTATTCCTGGTCTCCACCACACACTACCACCTTCCAACCTAAAGCTTTCTACTAAGGTGGACAGATACAAGCCTGAGCACTGTGAAAAGACTATTTCTTATTTGACAATTTACAGGTGACATGAAAGGATCTATTTAAGAAACAAAGTGGCTCCAGATAATAGTATATTGAACTTCCCCCAATTTAGCAGTAAAGGAACATGCATTATAAGGCTATCTATCAAAGGCCTACAACATCAAAGAACTGAGGAGGTACTCTCAAGTGCTCCAATTTAACATTCCTATTTCCCCATTACAAATTTATTCGTTACCTACCAGTCTTAAAAATAGCACCTCTCACGCAAAGGTCAACAAATAAACTTGACATCAAGTGCAGAATTTAATAGATCATCATCAAAACTTACATAAACTGCAGGGCTGATACCACTCCCCCACTAAACAATTAGTAGCAATGGTATTCAGGAACAAAAAACCCCAAGTCTTCCATGCTTCAGAAGCTGTGGGCAAACCTAAACATATTTTGGCTAAGGGTGGATAGTAAGACTTCGTGATTAAATACTAACCTCCACTGACATGCACCTCATAAAGTGAGTATTTAGGGGATGACAACATTCGCATGTCTGGCCGAAACTTCTCTGCAAGAGTCTCTATCACATCTTGTGTTGTGGCAGTACTAGAGACACGAATACATTTTGTTGCAAAGCTTCCAGCTGCTTTGTCTTGAAAGTAGAATCTCATTACTCCATGAAACTCCAGATCCTGTAAAGAAATAAAAATACAAATCTGAGTGCTGGCTAACAGTTACAAGGTTCAGAGTCCTTTTATTATTTGTCACAAATATATTATGAAAATATAAAACACTCAAATATCACACTGGCTTTTGAAATTTTGAGGACAGTAGAATTTACTAACTAGGACACCATAAACTTGAAAAAAAACAAGGATATTTTGTAAAAATAAATTAATTCTTGGAAACATTCAAAACTGGAATGTGTCTCAGAACAGCTTTCTGCCACGGCAGTCCTAAGCACCATCTTTTCTCTCTTCTTTCTCCTGCTTGATGTGCCCCGCTCATGTTGACATCTGCTTGTCCTAGAAACATCCTGTTCAAGAAGCTAAATCATTGGCTTTGTTTTATTTTATGTTTTCAGAAAGGTTAATCTTTGGTACAGCTCCCTAATCACTCAGAAAGAAGAAAAGCTCCAGTACCAACACAAAGCAAAAGGGATGGAAGAAAAGGACAGCAACCGCTACCAGGTGGCTACTCCACAGCTGCGACACTGGTCCGTTCAAACTGTTGTGAATGTGAATGCACATCCTCAAATATTTTCCTTAGCCATCAGAGTCCTGTCCTCCACTTCAGCCTACCAAACCTCAGGAGGATACTAGATGTTCATGCAACTCCATTACTGGACTCCAAATTCAGATTTTAGTTCCCCAGCAGTCTCCACCCAGATGACTCTTGCCCCTTGCAACTCCCAGCACTCATAGGATGCTGCACTCAGGAGGAAACCAAATAAAGATTCAGATGCCCTAGTTCACACTGCTTACAAGTTTACTCTACAGTTCAGTAACCACCACTGCTGTCTTCGCTTTCCAGAGGCTCTGAAATAGATATATCCTCAGCTGTCAGGCGCAGTGGTAGATTTCATGCTAAGCACAGCCCTTTCCAATACTATGCTTCATAACATGAAACGCGTCACAACATTTCTTTGAACAGCAAAATCCCAAGACATTGAAGCTATTCTACCATTCTGAAGAAATTACCAAAACCAAAATATTATAGCCTACACTAAGACAAACATCTCAGCCACCTAGATATTTACAGAAAGTAAGCACTGCTCTTCCCAGGCTGCTCCCAAGCCCGCACCAAAGCGGTCAAATGTAAATGCACCATGGACCTAGACAACAGCCGATTTTGGTTTACTCTCTCTGCTGTTATCCTAACCATTTATTGAATTAATCTTTCTGAGCCTAAACTGGTGTTCCTACAGAACTATTTATTGCAATCTCAAACTAGTGTTCCTTCCTGCAAGGAGTTGAGGTTCCACATGCCTCCCTTCAGCATAGCTGCCACCTCCTCATCTGCTCTGGACTTCACTGCAATTGCTCAATGATAGGTCTCAATTCTTCTACCCTGAATATCTTTGTAACTGCTACTACTCACCTCTGAAAAGCATCGTATTGACTCCATTTATTGTCTCTAATTGTCTATCTCTAATTATTAACTCATTATCCATATGAGAACTTGCCCCTCTCATACAGAAGGCCAACAAATAACTTCTTGAAGTCCTACCTACTAAAATCGAACTTCCTTACTTGTATCCTCACTATCTCCTTCAGCAAACTCTAAAACATTAGAAGCACACCTTTTCAAAGTTCTGTTGGCCTTTCCACATGCTATTGCAATTACCATGTGTCCGTGAAGTCTGTACATCACTGTCATTTCTGATCAGCACAGACAACACACACCCTGAGTAAACATCCGTTTGAATTTGCCCTCCCACTGCATTTATATCTAACGGCCTGAAGGTGTCTAGCTAAAGGAGTCATTATGTACCACATAACTGAATTACTTTAATCCCTCACTTTATAGAAAGTTATTGGATGAATGTTGTCTGCTTCTAGCAACTTGCTCGAGTGTTGTTTGTTCTCTAAACCCTTATCAAATGCTGATCTGAGGGCCTCCTTCTAATGAGATACCCATAAAAGGTTCTTGGCAGGAGAACCTTTCCAAGATTTTCAACAATGAACACAAACACAAAGCAAAGTGTTTTTTTCTGCCATCGCCTACCCTTCCAAAGGTTACTTTTACAAAGTGATTGCCCAGTGGCCCCATGGCTTGTGTTAGATTTGCTACCAACTACTGTGTTGAAAGGTAATTATTAAAGACTTCTCAAAGTTTACTGCTCACATTCTTTTGTTCTATTCTATGCTTTTGTTTTCTACTTGCCAGATTTCATATCCTTACAGTTTTCCTTATTTGGATACTACTTAAGTTTTCTAGTAACTATCTCATATTTAGCCACGCCTGCTTCCTTTCACACATCCCTTGATAGCTAGCATGCTTTTGGTCTGTATCTCCAGCACAGCATATTTAATTCTCAGCAGGTGGGAAGTACTTCACTACTAGTTGCCTCTTAGGTTTAACAAGCTTCCCTAGTGCAGCTATCCTGTTATTTCCAACTGGGTTGGAAATTCTGTAGTTCTTGCAAGAAAAACAAATCTAAGAACGTTCCGAGCTCTTGTACATGGAGCATCCCCACAGTTAACATCTTGAGGCACATCCCGCACGCTCCTTTGGACAGATTTAATCCTCCTTAACCTTGATGCTTCACAGAACAGCCACAGATATTTTTACAACCAACTTAAGGTTTTGATCCACTTGTTTGATGGTTGCAAAAGATGACAACACACGAGATTTCTGAGAAAGTGTCATGAAGCATAATCACACCCCATTTATAAAACTTATTTCCCTTAATGCAAGAGTTTTACCATCACCATCTCAAGGTACCACTGTAGCAAAAATGAAAGAGAAAATGAATGCACTGCAAAATTAGGGGTTTGGGTTTCTTTTTTTTGAAGGAGAGTATTTTATTGAGGACTTGTTTCACTGTCCATAAGCCACGGTTTTAATCCTACAGATTTTTTAATTTGCTGCAATGACACAGCAGAGATTTAAAAGCAAGGGAGTGCAACATAGATCCATTCAGAGAAGATTAAAAAAAAATTCAAGCAACTTTCTAAACTACCACAGTTTTTTTTATTACTAAAGCGGTTTTTTTCCCCTAAAACTTATTTCTACTTCCAGACACAAACAAAGCAGAGAGGTGACAAAACTGTGTTCTGAATACCAAAGACACAGTGTTAGTGTAATGTAAGTTTCCTTTTCCTTTCAGAAAAGTAGTAACACATTCCTCTGAACAGTCTTCACTTGAGTTTTGTTTCATTGCTTCAACAATCTGGATATGAAAACTACTGCATGCACTGACCACCAGCTGTCCATTTCCCCCCATCCTCTTCTATGGCAGCTACTTGAGCTGTGTTCCCAGTCCAGCCCTCCTTCTCCTCCCTCATCTTCCAAAGTTTTCCATTGGGGGAGATAAGGAAAAAAAAAAAAAGATTAAAAAAAGATAAGACTGCACAACTGCACCACAGTGCTCTACCACTTCCCAATATAAAGCTCTAGTTAGTAGAAATGAAACATTAAACCCCCAACTGTTCCTTTGGGCATTGCTAGGGCATTACAGTATTTAAATGAAAGTGATTGGTGATATGGGAGTAATTGGTTTCAGATTTCAAAAAAAAATAAGAAAGTAGTAGACTACAAAGAAAAGAAAAAACAACCTCTCTGGTCTTCATTAATATAATAAATTGTGTGCATGTTGTATCTGAGTTCAAGACTTTAACATTCTAGCCAGGTGCTTAGCAGATCAACACACACACAGAGCATGATGCAATCACACTAAGACAACAAGGTAGGCACCACACATTTCCACTCCAACTCTGCATTAAAGCACTTATTTTTCAGAGGTATGCTTCACCCTCAAACTCACGCACTTCTGAATTTCTTTGCCAAGACTGCCAGGCAGGTTTGCTGCAGTTTATAATGCAGATTTGTGTCAAGAGAACAGGCTAAAGAATAAAAGTCACTTGTCCTAAGCCAAATAGATACAGAAATATCGGCTAAGCAGTAACATATTTACCCACTTGTTTGTGGATCAACCCCCCCAAAACACAATTATCTTAAAACCATCTTTCCCTAAAGGTAACAACTGCCATTTATAAATAACCAAAGTGACATTAAAATGTTTACTGGGCTTCAAAAATAACTAATTACAGAAGCATATGAAAACTCTTTTTAAAGTTTCTCTTGGAAGTTTATAAGTAATCATAAGTAATTTTAGTTTTCTCACCTAATCACATTTTGGATATTTCAAGTATTTGCTGTACAAGTCCATGTCTCCTTACATAGGAATGTGAGGATGCAGAACAGTCTTCAACTACACAAGTACACTCAATTTTTACAAAATATTAATTCAAATCACCTAGACTGTAAAATACATTTTAAAGAGGATCAAGTAAAAGTCCTATCTTTTCAAGCCTTTCAAACAACAAAGTTAATTTTCCTCAAATACAAAGCCAAATAATTCTTTTCATCACTATCAGAATTCATGTTTCCAAACGTATATCCTACTCAAAAAAGTGTTCTGACTTAAGATAATGAAACATTGCCAGTTAACCCATGTTTCTCGATTTTGCAAATAAAACTAAATTGTATCACCTCATAAACAAACACAAAAAGAGATTATAAAAGTGCTTCAGCAACTTAGGGCTTTTTGCATTAAGTCAATGACAGGCAATAAGTGCCTCAAAACCAACAGGTTAAGCGTTCCAGAAATGTATCTTTAGAGAAACAAAATAAAAACACACAAAAGCATCAGAATGGCACACTTGAACCTACACTTTGACAATATGAGAAGACTTCAAAATTCTACAAAGCCTTGTGAAAAGCTTTGATGAAACATTCTTAGAAAACATCTGCGTTCTCAGGGCTATCGCCCTCCTCTGACATCCTCCTCCATGACCTCAGACCATCATCAACTGAGAGCACTACAAAAGCAGGAAGCAAACAAACTTTAATATATAACAGAGGCATACAGATCACTTAAGTGACATTTAAAACAGAAAACACAACCTACAAACTCCCTACTCAACCATCATCAAAGTTCTCATAAAGCTTCAGCGAAGCAATCCCTGTTTCTCAAAAAGGTTTGATCTTTAAATCTAGCTCCCAGTTACTTACAATCAAGTAGGTGCTCCTGCTTTAAAGCAGTAATCAGAAATAAGATAATCACTCATTCAAAGTTATGTTCTGCAGAAGAATAAATAAGAGACACCGAGAAAAGCATCTCAAGCTTTCATCTCCAATTATGGAGGCTGGTTACATACAAAGAGTGTTAACAGTTGTGGATGACAGAGTTATTTAATACTTTAGTTACTTGAAATTCCCCCCCAGAAAACCAGCTCTCTTTCCTCAAATCCTCTTCCTTTTAATGCAAGAACATCATCTGGAAGGACTATGAAGCACAAATAGAGATAAAAAGACTAAGTGGGGTTTGGAAAGACCCTGCCATGTGACACAATGGGATCTGCAGCAGGGGAACCTAGACTTCCTGAAGAATCAGAGGCATCTGCAAATAAAGCAGTAATATCCAGGAGCAGTAATCCATAGCCACACTCAAGTACAAGAAAGGAAACCCCTCCTTTAAACTGTCAGGAGAGGTAATGAAAGAATATTATCCCAGTATGTAGGGCACAGCAATGAATGAGAAGATCACTTTTCCCACAAGCCAAGCAAAGAACACTCATAGGCTTTTCAACTGCTATCCCACCCATCTCAATCACAAAGCAATACATACTGCAATACTTAAGCATATTACACACTATCCATTTTGTAAACTATTCAATCAAGCAGTAGAGAATATACAAGCTTCCCTTCACAAATCCTCATCTGTAACCCCTCCAAGAGCCTATCTTTGATCTCTTTTTAGCTGCATTGATAACTATGTATGCCTTGCAAGCAGCATTCTGCATGATTGCATCTAGAAAATACCAAAACCCAGCATTAAGAACGTCACATCTTTCTTCCTGCCCCATTCAAATTCCACAGGCAAAAATCTACAGAAGCCTAGCTCCTTACTAAGCTGCAATTATTATTCAGGTACACATACTTGTTGCTCAGAAGTTTTGCTAATAGAATATAAATCACAATAAAACCAATCCACAGTGCAACAATTAGAA
This sequence comes from Porphyrio hochstetteri, assembly GCA_020800305.1. NCBI lineage: Eukaryota > Metazoa > Chordata > Aves > Gruiformes > Rallidae > Porphyrio > Porphyrio hochstetteri. Next base: position 48,161,542 of record CM036907.1, read on the forward strand.
CTGAAGCAATATGAGTTGCTTTCAAATGAATTCAGGTCACAATATTGATAAAACAAGTCAGCACAACAACAGTATTATCACTGCAGGATATTCTGAAACATTCACATTTGTATCTGACCTGTTGTCAATTACAGAGTAAAATGAAATTGATTCCTTTGCCTCTCCAGAAGCCCCAAGTATGCGACAAATCTGTGCAATGAATATTGAAGGACACAAAAACCCACCACAATCCCTACAAAATTTTAAAACCCAAGCATATTAAATCACTATGGGAGTGAAATTACATGAGGGCCAGGTTTCTAGAATACATTCCCAGTAGTGAATTTGCAACTTGAAACTAAAGGATAGATAGTATTTTTGCACACAGACTCTACAGCCACCTATTAAAAACAAGTAGTCTCTAAAAAAAAAAAAAAAACAATCCTGCTTTCCATGTAGCTGTCTTCCATGTAGTGGAGAAAAGCAATGTTATTGCTAAGCTACAGTATCTCACACTTCTAAAGAGTGCTGCTTCAAGATTAATGACAGAATATCCTAAAAGGTTCCAAAAGAAGAGAGGAAGAACAATACAGATAAAAAAAACCCAGCTCCTACAAAAATAGTTTCCACCAGCTTTTATTTCCTCTTCCAAACCTTTGACACCTGGATCAACAAAGACTTTCCACTACAGAATAACTCATTCTACCACAGCAATTTACACACGCAGTAAGGTTCACGGAAGCAGGACCAACAGCTGAGCCTTCTCTCAAAGAGAATTATCAATAACCCACAACACAATTAGCAGAACTAAATGAACCCCCCCCCCCCTTTATTTTCCTGAAGAAAACTACATTTTAAGAACAAGCACTGCTACACTATCAAACAAAGCCTCAAGATCAAAAGACAAGAGGCACTACAAATATTTTCATAAAAATATAATGCAGTGAAGTTATAGAAAACCCACTGCAGTTATATGAAAAATGCTATATAAATAAAATCTTAAACTAAGGCCAAAATTCACGTCCATAAATGTAACTAGCACATACCCTAAGAAAGGATTTACTTTCATAAATACAGCTTGAGTGCCCATATGAACCTTGAATTATCACTAATGTAAATATTCAACCATATAGTTTAGATGCCATCTCTCTACTTGCTGTTACCTATCTGTCCACACAGCAAGACTGATTAATATAACTCCTGGGATGAAACGAGCATTACTGTAACCTTCAGTATTTTCCTGGTGAGTCGCACCTCACAGTTCAAAAAAAGTTAAAACTTCAAAACAGACCAGGCAGATGAACCAGCACATTTCCTACCTACTTCAAAACAGAAAATTGTTTTCAGACTTGCATTTTGCCAAAGCCACCAGACTCCACACGCAACCATCAACCATGCTTTATTCCAAAGAAAACACCACTTTATCCCGAAAACATTTGAGTTGTTGTAACCTTCCAAAAAGGACACTGTTGTATGAGCAACATGAAGTGTCTTCAAGTGAGATTTATGACTCCAGAAGCAGCTACCATTCAAAAAACCAGAAAAGGTTGCTCCCTAAAAGCATTACAGGCTTAACCATCTAACCCCAGTTTCCAGAGCTACAGCGAAGGATGGGCAGACCCTGGCAGTACTCCCAACACCCAGTGACCGCCTGTCACCTCCGGGGTGGTTCTGTGCAGCCGCAACAGACAGTACCTACAGGTCAGCCTGACACAGCTCACCACAGACAACCTGCAGGCTGCTCTTCCCACAAGATGAGGTCTGCTACAGTTAACTGAAAAACATTACACCAAAAACATTTTCCAAAGTGAGCACCACCAACAGTTCTGTGTTGCTATTTGATCATTCACTGTGCTCAACTTATTAAATTCAAAATGCGATGCAGAAAAGCTACAGGAGATTAAATCATACCCCCAGGCTAAATCATGCCACCCTTTGAAAGTCATTCAGTGACTCTCCCAATACCATGATATGGGGATACAGTAATCAGTCAATAAATACTTTGAAAGTACACTCCAAGAAGTTTTTTGAAAGTTATGAAAATCGTTTGAAGGAGAGGACATGATGGAAAAAAAGGAAAAACTAATTGACACACATCTGGTGTATCAAAATACCCTGGAAAAGTCTCCAACAACAAAACAGAAATACAGGGAGAGTTCAACTATATTTAGTATCAGGTAAAATGCCAGTCAAAACCCCAAAAAAACCCTCCTTTGATTTAGTCATGACATATTTAAAAGCAAGAGCAAATTAAAAATCCAAACAAATAGTAATGGGCCTCAAGAGTACCTCACTTATCTTTCTACTGGTTACCTACAACTTTTCACTGATATGGAATCAAAAGCCAAATTTAAAAAAAAGTTCTAATACCTAGAACTTTGACTTACTATTTGCTATGTTAAAGACTGTCCTTTTAAAACAGTCTGATTGGGAGGATGAGGAACAGGTTATTACATCCACATCAAACCAAAACACAAGAGGGGGAAGAGAATGAAAGTTCAGGCACTGGAAGTTTTGATTTTTCACTGCCATTGCTACTTGCCAACAGCCTGCAGAGCTGCAACTCCTGTATACAAGCATCTTCAGACATCAATCAGGCCACAAAAGAGACTGCCCTTACTCACTTTAACATTAAAAGCATACGCACACAGTCACTTAAAAGCAGCAGGAACTAGCTGCTGCAGAAAGGCTTTCCGCATACCAATACACTTATTCCCACCTCCTCCCTTATGCCAGGCACCTGCATCCTGCAGCTGTACAGCAACATCACCCAGGTTAACTAACTCGGAAGGGAGGGAGCTGTCACTGCTAGCAGTTGGAGGAAAAACTGTCCCTTCTGCTGACACCTTGTATTAACTTGAAGGGACCATGAAACAGCAACCTCTGCCAAGCCAGACACCTTATTCCTGCTTTTGCATTAGCATCAGCACAGGCAGGACCCTGCACAGAGACTTTACAGCACTGTAAGCCAGCAGGTGTTCTGTTGTTGGTTCAGGCTGTGCTGGCTTGACATGCTGTGAAGTCTCTGCTCGGGTCAGACAACCACCAGACCAAAGAAGGCAGCAGAGATGTAGCAGCCAGCAACTCATCTACCCGACCTCACCTGGCTGCTCTCACCTCCACACCTGCTCAGCAGCATGACAGCAGCACATCTAGCTGACAGCACCCAGGCAATACTTAATTGTGTTTCTGTTTTCTCACACAGTGTTTATATGTTTCTGAAGGAACAGTTAATAAAATAACAGCACAGCAATAAACTCTTTCTGTGTACACTGACAGTACCACTTCCAAAGTGGGATTCTGAAGCTACAGGCAAGTGGGTTTTCAAAGGTACATTTTGAATGCTCAACATAGAAAGTGAAGATCTGAAATGGACACATTTCAAGGGAAAAGTAGTCATCTACTGCTCATCTACGCAGTGACATCACCAAAGAAAGTTCTTTGAGGATGCTGACACTGAAAGGATGAACGGTGTCCTAGCAGAGACTGACAGTCCTGATTCCCACAGCTAAGTGAGAATTGTGGCCTGCTACAGAAATGGCAAATCTCTCAAATATTTCAGTCTTACCCCAAACACATGACATTTAGAAAAGTAAACAACTGTTTTCAAGTCACAAACTAAAGTTTAGAATACTGTAGTCTTAAGGGCATTTCCATAACAGGCATACTGCAAGAGCAGTCGGACACTGGAGTTACACGATGGTTTCTCTATAATTTAAAAAGATCAAATTGTTCTTCCCAAAGCTGGTAACAGTTTTATTTCATGTGGCACAAATCAAATTATTCCAAACATTTCCTTCCTGTTCAGATTCTCTAGTGTCCAGAAGTACACATACTACATAGTAGAACCAAATCTGATGTTTTGTCTCTGACTACTTACTGTGGCAACTTCCCATTCCCAACATGGGCTGAAGGTACAACCCATAGATCCATTAAAAAACACATCTGACAAGCTGGTACCCACTGACAGTCTGACACCAACCAACACACAGACCAGCTCAGAAACCTCTCTCACTTCAACAACCTGATGTTCACCTGAAAGTAGTAATTTTTATTTGCTCTCAGTATAACATAAAATATCATAAAAATACGATAACAATAATCCTTTAAAATAATTAATTTCTTGTAAAACTGCAGAGCTGCTTACTATTTTAGTATGATACAACAAGGTATCAAAAGAAACTGTAAAAACAAGGGTCATTTTTACATAATGCAACCAAGTGTCACAGCGTATTTACTGTTCGGCTGACAAAGCCAGGAAAAAACAACCCACCTCCTACTCCACAATGAAGAACCTGACTGTGTTACATTAGTTTCTCACTCCTGTGGGACAAGCTGGAATCCGCACCACACAGGGTTAAGACGTCCAGCTACACTGACTGAACTAGGAAAAGGCAGGTGCTATCTGATACTCTGCATGCAAGTGCTCAGGCAACCAGGCTAATTAGTCAGGAGTTTAAAGTAGGAATGCTAGCAAGCCTAACAGGAAACAAGCACCTGATTCTCTTGGAGTAGACAAACTGCAGCAGGGAATCCACTTTCAAAAAAACCAAAACAAACCACAGAAAACCTCCATCCTAAAACGAAATAAAAAACCTCACCCCCACCAACACCAAAACACACTTAGACCCTTAACAGAACCCTTGACTGGACCCAAATCACAGAATCACAGAATAATAAGGTTGGGAAAGACCTTTAAGATAATCAAGTCCAACCATTCACATACTAAACTAAACCATATCCCTAAGTACTTCATCTACCCTTTTTTTGAACACATCCAGGGAAGGTGACTCGACCACCTCCCTGGGCAGCCTGTTCCAGGCCCTGACAACTCTTTCAGTAAAAAATTTCCCACTTCAGTAAAAAATGTCCCACTCTATCCTCTGAGAAAAGGTGGACCCAGTTAAACATTTTAAAAGCGTAAAGTATTCTTTTCTGGGAGTCCTTAGGGGTAGCTATGGATATGAAGAAATATCCAGCCAAACAAAATAGGATGCTATTTGGCAAAATGAAAAATATATTACTGCGCACATGAATTTGGGAAGAAAGGGGTCCCAAAGGTAAAAAAACCCAAACCCTCAATCTGTGTTCTCTCATTTATAGCACTGTTAAGAGCTCACTCCCAAATTGACATTGCTGAAGGTTTTATAGCAGGTCAAAATCTTGCCAAAAAGCAATGTGATAGCACACGAATTGCACCGAACTGTTGCCAGCTTCATTAACCTTATTACCCATTTTGTTACCTCAAGAGACACTAATGTGCAACATTTAAATTTGTCCCAGCTGTACAATTACTGTCACACTGTTTTGGAATTCAATCAAAAATCATTAAATTCATACATTCCAGATCGTATTGATTCAAATCCAACATTTGACTAGACTTCAGAAAGTTATTTTCCAAGTAATTTATTAGTCAAGCAGGGTTGCAGGAATAATACCATTTTAAAACGTAGCCCAAACCCACAATTGTGTTATAACAAATACAATGGAAATAGGAGGAAAACCTCTTTTTGAGCTATTATTATTTTTCCTCTCTACCTGAAATACCTTCCCCATGCTTTTAAGAACAGAGTAACAATAGTTCAGGCTATATAATTATCAACATCTATAATAACTGTCCTGCAAAAAAAACCCAAACCGAAAATGTCACTAAATATCATTTAGTGGTGCACATCAGCTGTGTCACAGACAAAAATGCACAACCACAGTGCTTATAGGCAACTTCATCTGTAGCACACACAAGGAGCTAAGACATCCTTCTAGTTACTTCTACTATACAACCAGGGAAAGGATATTCATTCAAATGAACATTTAAATGAAGCTTGCAACTTCCAAATAGGAAAGTCAAAAAGAGTGTGGGTTTGGGTTTTCTTTGTTTCTAATTCTGTCACTCAACAACCCCTCCAGGAATTAGCATTTTGAATTTTTTTTTTTTTTTTTTAAATTTAAAGGAATCAGGTAATTTCTTAAAACCTATGAAGCAACTTATGAATGCCGTTAGTTACCTTAACACTGGTTGACAAGACTACCAAGGGCACAAATAGCTTGACAACAATCTTTACAGTAGTTCTAATACTTTGGTAAAATGTATTTGTTGATAGTCTTCTCTCTGCAAATCCTACTTAATCCTGTTGTATAATCATTGGCCACAATTTCATCAAGTGCTGTGCCTGGTGAACAACATTTGACTGCAGTTAGTTGCATTTAACAACTACTGACAGACTTTCTCCACAGCGGCACCATCTACACTGATGGGGATTTTGCACTCACTCTTTTGTGAAGCTTTCTTTTGACTACTCTCATACTACAAACAAATTTCTCCATTCTAATATGAAAGCTACTTTGAAGTAGTAAAGCTATTTCTTACTAAAGTAGTTGCACAACCAAAATATTGTTTTGGTTCTGATTTTATGCCCTATTTACTTTCAGATTTGAAACATAAGATAACACGTAGGTACCAACATAACAATCCACTTCAATGCTCTGTACTCGAGCTGGCACCCTTCTCTGGAATAAGCTTTTGCCTTCCCATTACCTCCCAGTTTCCTTTTCTCTTAGGGGGATCCACGCTCAGCTCCCATCTACAACACTGTCTGTTTTACCAGACTGGAAGCAAAGTCATTGGCTGATAGGTCGTATTCTGTAAACTGGTTAATTTACCAAGAAAATATCTATACCTCAATGTTTTCTTCTTTTATGTATCCTCCGAGATGTTGTTATTATTAGAACAGAATATACTATTTCACACAGACCTAGAAATAAAATTCCCTGGAAGTCTTTAATTGCCGATTACTAGAAGATTACATCAGTTGAAAAATTATTCCACGTGTCCTGTTTGGATGTGGCAGTGAGAAGGATGACTTTAATCCAATGGCAACCAGCAGTTACATTTGAAGGGGCTTTCCTTCTCCCTATCTACCCCCCACTCAAGCTATGTGTCATTGCAATTGCTTCAACACAAGCATTTAGTCGAACTCTAATGAGGTAGGTTCAGACAGAAAAGCTATAGAAGAATTAATCCCAGTCCCCCAGCTTTCTTAAGAACCTCACAATGGCATCAACTAAAACCCAAAATTCCAGCATAAAGGAGGGATTAAAAAAAAAGCTCCATTGAAGAAGCAGTGAGGAGAGAACTCTTTTCCTGCTGGAAAGCCATTTTACAGCCCAAACTGTTAAAACGAAGTCTCACTCTCATACTTTTTCCTCCTTGTGTAGCTATTGGCGCTCACAATAAAACCAAGAACAGTAATTTACAGACACAAGGAATGCCTCTGTGGATCCAAAACCCCAACCAACTGGGAGTGTGTTAGAGGTTAGCTTTAACAGCATCTAGCAGCAACAACTTGGTTGTCTATGGGAATGCATGTATTTCATCATCCCTATTTATACATTTAGTTTACTCATCTAAGGCTCAACAAACAAAACATTATAAAAGTAATCCAGTATTTGAAACTCAGTATAAAAGGCCTAAGACTATTAAAATAAAATCAGGCTATATTTCAATTAGCATATCATTTACCTGATGAGAACAGAAATCTTATTTTTGTTTATGATACTAGAGGACATAACACCTGATGTCAAAGAATAGCACTGCATAAAAATAAACAACAAGAAAGCTGTATTTAAACTAAAAGTAACTAAGTGACAACAAAAGTTATCAAATATCAACACAATGTTTGTTTCTACTGGAAAACCAGAGTCACTGATGTACAGAACATGTTAAGAGCTACAATTGCTGGCTGCTAACACTAGCCTCTGGAATATTTTTCATGTCCCAGATATAAAAATACAACACTGCAGAGTATTGAAGAGAACTGAAGAGAAGCAGTACATCACAGTCGTATCATTTCAACAAAACAGGGCAGAAGAGGAAAGTAAGCAAAATCATTATAAGCAAATGAGATTAGAAGAAGTGGGCATGCTTAAAAAAGTCAGTCCAGAGATAGGGTGGGTTAGGCATGTTTTAAAAACTTCAGTTAAACCCAGTAAACTTAACATTTCACTGTGCTGCCAAATAGTCATTAAAATAAAGCAGTACTCCAAAGCACCTCTGGGAGTAAAAAGCCACTCTTTCGAGAGCTGAAGTATTTCAGCAACAGCCACTGTATTTTCTCTTTCCCTCCTACTGCTTCAGAGTCTCCTATTCCACGCTCAGGACAACAATGCACATGCAGCGACTGTGAGTAATCGCCAATGCTATTCCCGATAGAGGAAACAGCAGCTGACCACTTGATTACATAGGAAGCTCCTCATTTCCTTTGCAGTTCTCTTCATAATGGCATAAATGATCTACAAAAAGGTATCGTGGTACAAGCATAAAGACCAATTTTAGTGACCTTTTGTCAAAAGGAATTTAGCGAGAAACCACCAATAATTTTTCAAACAATGGACCTGAGATACATGCCCGAGTTAAAAAAGTAGTTTTGAGTTACTGTTTATAATTGTCCATCTTATCCTCTCAAATATTTTGCAGCTGAGTCTCTGACCAGATTAGGTGTTCTGTGCAAGACTCTTCATGTTTTGTGAAAAATTTCTATTTCCAATCAGTAGTAAGGCAGTTCTTACATTATATAAAGCATTTTGAGTTATCACTTTATTGCAATACCAGGTTAAGATAAGACTCTGGTTTCACTTTTAGTCACGAGGAGAGGTTGAAAGGTAAGTATGGGATTGATTCAATCGATTAAGTGCTCAGAATCACTTGCTTGCTTTGCATTTAAGCATCAGAACAAACCTGCTCCAACAGATCAGCAACTAAACCGACGCTGCCCCATCTTTTCCCAGCAGCTTGCTCCTTGTTTCACAAAGAGCTGCCACTGGCTGCTTGTAGAAGAGTGCGGAAGCTTCAGAGGGCGGGTGGGTCAGCTCACCAGTTACCAGACTGGGTGTGTAGAGTTGGGAGGAGATAGGAACAAAACAGACAACTGAAAAGCTGAATGTTTAATCATCACATAAGCATCCCCCATATTACAGCTTTCTTCCTCACCTTTCCTATCCACCCCTGGTCTGGAATAACACTTAAACAATACATTTCTCTATCTGTACATTGCTCAGAATAGGTGTCAGCTTCATTCCTAGAACTGAGAGAGCAGATGGTTACAGATCTTACAGAATACAACTCAGTATCTCCTTCAACAGTTTGTTCATTCAACGTTAAGGCTTCTCCACGGCACACTCCTGCGACTGTCTTCAGTTTAACAGCTGCCATTTATGAAAGGAGGGGTATTTTTCTTGAGGAAGTCCAGATTGTGATCTCTGAACTTCTGGGACAAAACAATCCTGACCTACTGACTTCACTGAGTACACAATAAACCTTTTTAACCATGTCTCTTAGGTGGAAATCCAAGAACAACCCCTGGGTCCAGGTGCTTATCAACTGAGGTGGTAATTTAGTTATTAAAGAATGAGTAGCAAATCTGCATCAAAATAGATTACAACATAACATGCAGGAAAGGTGGTTTAAAGCTTTGGATAAATTTAATAGCAACATACATAATTTAAATGTTGAGTTTTGGGGGTTTTGCTTGTTTGGCTTATTTCAGATTTAGATTCCTGTCATGTTAATACTGGCCCTGGAACATTTATAGAATTAACAGATTAACTCTGCTCAAGTTTCAAAGTACTAATTTAAATTTTAATGGTAAAAATGCTCCATTGAAGCAACAAATAGTAGTATTAAACATCTGTGGCCAGGTGAGGTTATAGTCTACTTTTAAACTAGTACTTCAGCATTTTTTTCCACCAAAATATTACACTATCAGCACAACTATATTTCCATGCAATTGACCTAATCTCCGTATCTAACCAACTACACCAAGCATTTTGAAGTTCTGCTACCATGAAAAAAGACCTTTCTGTGGTTAAAATTAATGTCTTGTAGATAAAACCTTTTGTTTCTGAACATCACAAATGCAAGATACATTCAGCAGCTGCCACTTGCCCCAAGCAATGCATGCTGTTTTCTAAGACATTTTTTGGCATCGCATGGAGACTCGTATCACAATAGGAGAAGTCGACACACAAAGGATGTGAGGTTCAGTACGAAGAATTAAACTAGTCAACACACTGTACTGCACAAAGCTGAGTTTTATAAAGCTGGCAATAATCAGGAATGAAGGCAAATATTATTCACAATAAACACATATCAACGAAAATACTCCAGCACAACTCATTCACCACAAGTATCTATTCCAGTAACTGATACAGGTGGGTGATCCAAAGGGGGAGGAAACACAAGAGCAGAGAACTGGAACAAAACAGAGTGGAAATTAGAAAACTTACGATCACTTCTTATCCTGCAGTATTAGGATCTCATCCAATCTCCCCCCACAATCTATCATAAAAGCAAACAATGTTTCTTCAATGTGTGCCTAAAACAAAGAGTATATAAAGTAATCCTGAAACATTAAGCTAGTTTCAAGTCCTAAATTGAGTAGGACACAGGTAGAAGAATGTTGTGTTCAACTTCAAAAAGCATTTAAGCATTTCAATATTCAAAGCACTCAAGCAACACGCCTAGACACTTTGCCAGAGGAAGTTCTACAAGGTGGAGGTTTGGAGTTTGGTGAGGGGTGGTGGTGGGGGTGGAGTGGTGTTCCCCTTCAGTTTTTCTTTGGGTTTTCAAACTCCATGGAATTCAATGAGGACCAATGCAAAGTCCCACCGCTGCAAGGAAACGTGTCTTAGAGCAACGCAGGCTCAAGAACAACTGGCTGGAGAGCAGCTTTGCTAAAAAGGACCTGGGGATCTTGGTGGACAGCAAGCTGAAGATGATTCAGAAGCACGCCCTTGCACCAAAGGTGGTCAACATTATCCTGAGCTGTATCAACTGGAGAAATACAGGCTTTAGATCAAGTAAAATGATTATTCTCTGGATGTAAGAAAAAAACCTTTTCACCATCAGGACAGTCAAGCAACGCAGGAGCATGCCCAGAGAGGCTCTGTGAGTGTGTGTGCATATATACACACACATCCTCCTGGTCTTTAGGGATTTTCAAGATCTTTAGAGGTAAAGCCCTGAGGGGCCTCAGACAGACTTTGCAGCAGGAGGTTGGACTAGAAACCTCCTGAGGTCTCTTCCAAACCAAAGTATCCTATGATCTTATTTAAAGATCCACAGAGGATAGGGTAATTGATTTTCCAAGACTATTCTCCTACAGAAAACACTAATTATTACACCACCCAGTCAGGCAGATTATCCTCAATTTACACAAGTTAACTCCAACCACAGAATAATAAAGAACGAGACTGGCAGGAGAGCTCCAATACTAGCATGTATGTCACAAGAAGGGCCATAACAAAAAGAGAGATGAAAAAAAGCTAAACAAAGTAGCTTAAGTAGCAGCATAGCATTCGCAAATTTCTCTTCAGGTATGAGTCCCACTGGTTAAGATTAGGGAGTAAAACCTATGTAAGTGATTCTACTACAAGTACCAAGAGTAATTTCTCCAACTAATGCAATGCAACCCATCCCAGATGGAAATAAACTGTAATGGGTGCATGCACGGCTGATCCATGTAAGATCACAGGATAATTCAGGCAGGGCCATGAGGAGCTTCCAATTCAGCCTCCTGCTGAAAGGAAGGTAATCTCTGAGGTCAGACCAGGCTGTTTGCAGCTTTATCCAGTCTGGTCCTAAAAAACCCCATGGAGAGAAACTGAACAACCTCCCTGTGCAACCTGTTCCACTACTTGACTATTCACTGGCATCTGAAAAATTTTATTTTGCAGAACCCATTTGTAGTTGGTGAACTGCATAAAGATTTCCCTTTTAATATGGATAAAGTGAACTGTAAGCCTGAAAACATTTTTCTTCCCCTCAAATATTATCAGGTGAATCAATCTTCCATAGCTCTAAAATAAGCTTGCTTGCTTACTCTATTCACCAGTGCAAAATAGTAAGACTAGCCTCTAGCTCATTTTTCCTTTAAGAATAAAGTGGTATTTTATAACATAAATAGGTGCTCAGGAATTTTCAGGATGGTCCTTTTAACATTTAAGTCCTGTTCAATCTTCAAGAAAGGTTATACAACCAAAAAGCAATGAAAGACCCAGGGAAAAAAAGGAAAATAGACAAACACAGAAATTTAAGGCAAGGACCAGGGAGAAAAGGCTTTTAAAAATTAATTAAATGTTTCCTGCCCTCTCTCCACCCTTAAACTGGTGAGATTTCCTTAGGCTGTACATGTTAAATCTGAACACAGTTAACTTCTGAAGCTTCAGACAAGCCATCTGAGTGCAACAGAGAAAGTGATTCACCACCACCAATACCAATTTGTTACTATCCTCTAGTTGCTACAGGGGACCCGGGGCACAGGGGGGCAGGAGTGGGTGGAAACAATTATTTTAATAACAACCACCACCACATGCTAACCACAGCAGTACAGGTTCATTTTGAGGAGAACACCACACAGCAACAGAACATGCAAAGAAAACAAACTCAGAAAGTGGGAATGAAAGGGAAGCAGGGTAGACCAAGACAAGAGAGAGATCAAGAGAAGAATGAAAAAACACTGGTCTAATTACATTGACAATCTAATTCCAAGCTTCTCGGTTGTTCACTTCAGACACAGGGGGCAGCAGGAGGGAAGGAGGCCCAAACAGTATCTGAAATTCAGACACTAACCATCTTTGTCTCAGTGCGCTCATGAACATAAAAGCAAGCTCCCCAAATTCACAAAACCGCTAGTGGATCAGCCCTCCTCCTGCATGGTTTAAAAAAAGACAAAAGAAAAAAGGCAAGGGGAAAAAATGTGGTTCACCTTATCAATCTCAAAATAACTAGGCACACAAGTCCACTTCAAATTTCTCCTCAATTTCAATATGCGGGTGAGAGATCTTATTTTCTGAGCTTATGCTTAGCTGGCACGCCAGAATGGGTGTAACAATAGAATAAGTTGTATGTAACAATAGAAAAACTTCATGGTTTTATTTTCTACATGCCACTGTATAATTATAGCTGTGTGTCAATGGAAATACTATTTATATGATACAGGTTTAGGATCTGCACTGGGCAAATTTGCCACAGCACTGGTTCCAGAAATCAATTATGAAAAAAAATGAAGATTTTTGTAATCACTGTCAATAATTTCATTATCAGAAAATCTCAAGTCAATATCCACTCCTGCTGCGAGTACTCAACTAACAACAATCTATTGCAAAACCTATATGGCCCATATCTGCCAGTAATGACTCATTTCCAAACTGCCATCTGGCTACACAGAGCAGGGAGAAGATTGCTCCTCCAGAGAGGGTAGGGCCAATAACCTCACTGACGCCACTTTTGACATGCAGATCACCTTATCTTTTAAGAGCAACTTGATACTTAATAGCTGTAGTCAGATAATCAGAAATATCTGAAAGATAGGTATGTCCACAAAAACACATGGACAAGGCTCTCCCTTTTCAACACTATAAAACTGCAGTCTTCATTGCTAGAAGTTTGGAAAGTCTCAATACAGAAGGCATATGGGTAACTATCAAAGCAATTTGTCTCAGTTTCTTTTTAATTATTTAATGCAACAATTAAATATGATTTTTCTTAATGCTAAGAAAGCTACCTAGGCACTGAAGAACTAGGAAAACTAGCTCTGAGGTTTTGATGTCAAGCAAAAAACAGTTTTTAAGGTTTTTTTTATTCATACCTTCCACATGCATATCCAAGAGACAGCATGTATTTCAGCCCCCAAAAGTTGCAGTCCAGCAATTTTTTTAAAAAAGTGATATACAGCAGAAATTAAGAGCAATAAAATTTAATGTTTGATTAATTGTAGAAGACAAGAATCACATCTGTAGTCTTTTGTCCTGAAATCAAACTACCACAAAGCAACAAACATTTAGGCCTTTACAAATTGAGACACATGACCAGACTACACAGAAGTCCTGACCAACTACAACACTCTTCTGTCTCAAGCAGTTAATTTCCAATGATGTCACCTCCACAAGGTCTTCAGCTGTACAAGGTCTCAAATTGCTAAAGGTAAGCAAACAAACAGACACAGAATGTCTTTTCTCCAAAGCCAATTTTTGCAGAGGTTCTGCTGAACAAAAAAGAGGATCAAGTCTAAGTTTCCCTATAAGGATATATATAGAGGTCTCTACTTTGCAAGCTGTTCTGTTTGGACAGACCCAGGCTAATAAAGTGAGGTGGACTAATTTGTAACATCAGAGTCAGAAGTGGTAATTCCAGCATTCATTCATTTTTAAACTGTGATCATGAACTACTGAGCTTCGACATGCAGCTCCTCCCTGTGCCACAGGCTACCCACTCTTCAGCATCAGTAAGGTTTACATGACTAAGCAATGAAATTTTTCATGCTTCTTTCAAGAAGAAAGTAATCTCATGGAGCAGATTTTGACAATAATCAAGACCAGATCAGACATCTTTTTATTAAAACAAGGCAAACTCTTTTTGGGGGTACTAAAATATGTTCACTACTTTAAAAATTCCAATACTCTGGAATACACTTCAGCTTTAGGAAAAAATGCTTGAAATGCTCTTCAGTCTGAAAATACAATCTAAGCCTCTCAACATATTTAAGTAAATTCTATTTTGCAATTTGCACCCTTTTAAGTTTTCTGTAAGCTGTCTCAGAAAAGATTTACCTGATTATTACTGTTTTAAATGTCGAATAACAAAGTGAGAACACAGGAAAGTAACTCTGTACTGGGGAATCCACCCATGAATATGCTCATGTCACCCTTCAGATAATACATTTGATTACCAAAGGAGCTATGTCTTAAAACGTGCTAGCAGCTCTGTTTTAAGGATTTCTGCAGTTGGACAACAAATTACTGTTGTTATCATGTAGCACTGCTTAACAAAGCTGGTCGCTGCAGCTATGTTAATCACTTATCACCAGAAGAAAGCGTTTGCCTGTGTCCTGTGCACCAACTCTTACTCTCAGCAAGTCCTACGTTTCTGCCCAGCAGGTAGTCTTGCAGCCACTAGCGTGTCTTATACACTTAGCTAACCTGAACTATAAAACTCCAGCCTTTCATTGCCATTGCTACAGTGCAAAAAAAAACCCAAACCAACCCATAAAGCAAATCAGTTGCTTACTCTCAAGCGTTTTCTTGCTCCAAAATACAATTCTATCAAACCTGAATTTTCTTCTTATCAAGGGGCTGTCGTTTTCAGGCACACATGGACCAAGGACAAGTTACAATACAAACATTAATGCAGATGATTAACCGTGAACGGGACTATTTCGAGTTTAAACAGGCTCAAGTTACAAAAGCATTTAGTAACTTGGTTTAGCTTACTCAGATATTAAAACATAGTTAATGCAGGTGTAAGTGATACTACCATGCAAGATTTCAAGTCTATTCTGACTCATGGTGAAACAATTTAGGCTTTAACTGGTGATACTACCCCAAAGAATCTTTGCAGTACATCAGCTGGAAAGTTACACCAGAAGACAGGTCTGATCTCTCATTAGTGAGGGAATGTGTCACAAGAACAGGAAAAAATGACCAGGGAAAAAAAAAAAAAAAATCTGTCAAGAAACAAAGACTGCAGTATACAGAAATGGAATGGGATTTAAAAATATGAGGAGTCTCTAGCCTCTTTTCCTCTTATTTAATTAACAACCAGTAATCTCTCCCAGTGTGCTGTTCTGCTGACAACTGTTTTGCTTCTCCACTACTGAGAAACTTTTCCAGGCTTCTTTGTGCAAAAATATTTTGCTCACACAAACAAAACCTAACAAAAATCCCAAACCAAACAAAAAAAAACCCCATACCCTTTCCATCTATTCTTAGTTAACACAATATTCTGTGCTGGGTCTATCTTATTAACTACACTGAGAAGCAAGCTTTTTTCCCATATTAGGTACTCTGAGTAACTTTTCAAGGAGTTTTTTTGTAATTATTATTGTAAAGCACCTGGGGATTTTTAATTTCTTCTGTATTCAGTGTTTACTTTAAGAACATTAACAAAATGTGCAGACTTGTCTATATTAACAATTTATAAGCTTTCTAGCAACTTGAATAGCCAAGTTTCATAGGGGGAAAGGTAAATTATTCATTGAGTTTAAAACTGAAGTTATGTCTTTTCTGAAACAAGGTAGTCTCATGGAGATTTGAAATAAACCAACTGACCCACCAAAGATTAAAATTATTTAAACTTTCTTTGAAGATATATAACCTAACTCTCACTGTATGCAGGTACCAAATAGAGAAAAGGGGCATTCCTTGCTATACCATACAGATCAACTTAAGATTTAAAGCAGGGATGGTGGCATACAACATCCTCAGTGTAAGAGGAATGCTCCCCTCACGCCCTATATTTTATAAGGTGAAATCTCAAATTAGCATGACCCAGAGATTAGCAAACCACATACATGCATAAAAATCCATCTTCTTTTTCTGGCTCTGCAGTAACCAAATTTACAATACAGTTTTCAACACATTACTTCATGTACCTGCATCACTACTTTCCCATCTCTCTTGTCCTTAAAACATAATGAAGTGAGAATACTAGATGTCTTTTATACAAACACAAGGCATTTTAAGAAGCGGCTACAGCTACACACAAGTAGAAGTATAGTCTACATAATATCTTGTTTAGTATCATCTTGCAAAAACACTTGTAGGTAAAAAAATGCTGTATTTTTTTGTTTATGAACATTTTTGATTGACTATTGCCTACTGTCAAGAATTATACTCAAAATTGCTCATTACTTAAAAAAATGTATGTTCTACCTAAAAACTGTTTTAGTCAATGCAAGGAAAAAGGCACGTGCCATGCTATCTTGTACTGGCATATATAAACAGGAAAGCTCAGTAATATTAAAAAAAAAAAAAGTCCCCCTCTTTGTAGCAAGTAAGCAGCTTTTCTTGCAGCAAGCTTTAGCATAACCTAAACTTGTCAACATTCCTTTTCCATTTTACATAGACATCACATACATAAATATGGTACGAAATTTTTGAAATAACTAAGTGCCAGTTAAAGTATTGTCAGTATTTAATGACAGTTAAGTCAGATGGACATTGGGCTAGAAGTTAAGGTAGAAAAAAGACTGGCAAAAGTATTTCACAGAATCACAAGGTTGGAAAAGACATTTAGGATCATCAAGTCCAACCATTCTGATCCTAAACTAAATCATATCCCTCAGTACCTCATCTACCCTTTTTTTGAACACATCCAGGGAAGGTGACTCAACCACCTCCCTGGGCAGCCTGTTCCAGACCCTGACAACTCTTTCAGTAAAAAATTTTTTTCTAACGTCCAATCTAAACCTGCCCTGGCCCAGCTTCATGCCATTCATTTGAATGCCACAGTAAATATCAACATGCAAATTTAACCGCCACAAATTTAACCAATACTTCTAAATGCTGTAGAAGTTGTAAGAATCTGCTCAAAGCAACTGCTAAACATTAGTAGCAGAAACATCCACTGTTGCCTTTCAGTATCAACACCACAGAACTGGAAGAAAATCAAAGATGGACAGTTCTATGTTAGGGAAGACAACCCCTACTATAGCAGTCAGATGGCACCAACAGGATCAGGAGGGTGAGCATTACCACCTTGCTTTTTGTGCCTCAGACATACTGAGAGGTGGATTAAGAAGTGGCTGCAGAAAAAAAGTACTATGTGTTGAACTGTTCTTTTACAGCTGCTGAGGTGGAAAAGACTTCATGTTGCTTAAGCATTTACCAGCCATGCCAAAGAACAGTGTTCTTAGACATTTTATTTCAGAAACTAAGGGCATAGAGAAATACCATCGTATTTCTGAAAATACACTGGTACCTCACTCTGCTCGCAGACTTCTACTACTACTACTGATAATGTCATGGTATTACTTTGGAAAGAAGGGAGGTGGAACTAGGAAAAAAGACTATATCAAGGATCAGAGCAATTGCCTTGGTCATTTTGTACCATACAGACACACTGTTCATTCTCAGGATTTAGCTAAATTTAGCTCTACTTGCTGTGACTACTATCCTAATTACCTCTGAGGTGGTTCAGAAGGAATTTTTCCCCTTGGTGCTAGATTCCCTTCCCAGCAGCTGAGGAATCCAGAGCAAGGTTAATCCAGAAGACTCATCTGTCTCTACCTAAAAGGTACCTGGAATAGATGAGCTGAAAATGTATTAGAAGAAAGACTCCTCTCCAAAATAAGGAAAATGTATCTATGTTATAACATAGCAAGCAAGGAATAAACACCTTTTTCCCCTCACTCCCTTAGAAGAAAATCCCACCACTGCAGCCACTATCAGCACAGGGACTAGCTGGTTATAAAGAGGCCTGACTGCAACAGTCCAGCCATTCCAAACTCCAAAGTCCACATGACACGTGCTAGAGGACTGGCTGATCAGTAGCTTCATGGGAAGCTACTGAGAACCCTGGATAATCATAAAATCAGGGGCTTTCTGAAGCCTGTGTATCAGGATGAACACACACGAAGACTGGTGTAATCTGTATTTTTCACCCTAGGTAGAAGACTGGGGTGCTTAGTTTAGGGTTGTGGACTTGAGATTTTTGGGACAGAGTGTGTATCTGGGAAATGTGGAAAAGAAGGGTTCTACACAGGTTTGCTCACAGAGCTAGATCAGTGCATTTATAGTGATATTTATAGTGGATTTTTATGAGCATCCATGCTCATCCACAAGGATGCTCAGAAACCTGGAGACAAACATGGAACACTGAAGGTAAGACAGATGCTTAAGGTAAGTGCTGAGTTTCAGTAGGTTTTCAAAAAAAAAAAAGGTTTCAGACTGCCACTATCAGAGCATTGTACAATACTTCGCTTCAGTGTGTGACTGTCACGTTGGTACAATGTTATCCAAATTTCATGATGCCTTTTGACATCGCTGGAGATGAAGAGTACTCTGAAAAGTCAAAGTTTCAAGTCTGGCTAATCTCTCATAAATTTGACACACTGATTTTCTGGCTTAATGCTTAAGATTAATGAAGGTGAGAAAGTAAAGCTCATTCTGGAGCTTGTAGTAGATTGCCAACAATTTATTTCCAGTGAGAATAAGTAACTCCTTCAGAACTACTGATACTCAAGATACTAAGCATCAGTTTGTTAAGAGATGCTCTCAACTACTACTTCAGAAAATTCTACTAGGATTTTGAACACTAAAATTCCAACACTGTAAGGTCATCACAGATCCTACCTTGCAGGCCAGCTTTAGCCAAAAGCTACATACAGATAGACAGAAATCAGGAGGAAGCAGAAAAATAGATTTTTCTCTGTAAATCCCAACAAAAGCTCTAGGATAGAGACAATAATACCTCTCTTCCACATTTTTTCACACTCTATAAAATGGCTGGAACACCCAAGCTGGACTGCAAACCCAGCTTGTCTTGAGCACTACCCAGGACTGTAAATTTCATCACTTTGGGATGGTTAGGTCTTTAAAGGCTTATAGATGGCTTTGGTGAACATGCCAGTAGCCGGTGTTCATTGTTCTCTTTTTTTTGTAGTCTACATATCAATCCTTATCTGCTTGAAAACCATCTGTTACAGGCATAACAGCTGAATTTAACGCAACAAAAACTATTTCAATATGACAATAACTACAACACTCCTGTAATACTACATACAATTTCAGTAAAGCCTCCAGAAATATCATTCCAGTACATCTCCTACACAAAACAAAAAAGGGCTTTGTCCCCTGTTTTTAAAGGAAACAGTTATTTGACGTTAATTTTTTAAGGCTTCAACAAAGCTAAAGAATTACATTGCAAAGTGCAGTAATCAAAAGTAATTCCACTTTTGAGTTTCCTCACTATGCAGCAAACACTAGACATAATAGGCAATCCATCAAAACCAATTAGCAGCATTGAGCAATGCTTTCCTTAGTAAACATTGTCCTTCCATCATGATTCTCAAGTTATTGTCCTTTTATAGACATGAAAACAACCTATCCCACTCTAAATAGACAGAATAAATACAGTAAGAGCTCTTTTAAAGCTTCCAGTCTGTCTACATTAAAAATAAGTAGTATTCATGTTTAGCAATGCTGTCTCTTTAAATGCAAACAATTTATGTTTCTTAATAAAACACCCAACAGGCTACAAGAAGTATGCAATGCTCATCTATGACATGAATGCAGTAAATATTATCAAGCTGTTCATGAAGGTGAATACAAGCCAGGTTTCGCCAGAGTTCTCAACATAAATTACATTATAAAGACCATTTTGCCACTGCAAAGCTTTCTAAAACCACAACCTGGTATCATTTGCTTTGTTTCCACATAAAATTCTTCCTGTCCAAGAGGACGCTGCATCACAGACAGCACTGTCCTGATTTTTTTTTTTTTTATTAATAAGATAGAATAATTGCTTTTACTAAAATTGAGAACAATAAAATGGTTAAAAGGCCCTTTTTAATTTCGAGCTGATGCATTGCTCAAAGTAGAGCACCTTCTGGGAGGGCAGAGGGAAAGAGACCTTTTCTTGTTGAAGTCACTGGGGGAGGGTTTCTTTGTTGTTTGAACTCTTTTGCCCAACCATAGGCTATGCAGCAGCCACTAATCTTCATTAAGAAGGGGGATTCTGATCTTCCACTGGGTTTTGTGAGCAATACAATTTACATGTAGAGGAATGACACTGCGATTAAGTTGTGTATCTCCCTGTAAGAATATTCTAATATCGACTGACAAGACAACTCATCTGACAAAGAGAAAGCAGCTCACAGGTTGCTTGAAAAATCTAGGCACCAAAACTTTAGTTCATAGACATTGCTATGGGCAACATACTTTGTTGGAGAAATAAATACTGTTGCCAGACAACTCATTCTTTCCCTTTTTCCTACCATAAAGGCGCTTTCACTACAGAGTAGACCAGCAATTCAGCCATGCCCTGGGACACAATTTACCAAGGGCAAGCCTTAAAACAGTTCATCAAGAAACTGTGATCAGTACTAGGTAGTAAGTTATTGTGAGACCTTTCCTATTCCTTAGTTCTGGTTACAACAGAGTCCAACAAATCAAAGTAGCAATAAAAACAATGAACAAATAGAACAAACAAAATCACCCTGGAGCTGTTAACATACAACACCACTTTTGTTTCAGTCTGACACCACTCTATAGCAACTAGCACTGTATTACACAAACCCTATTCTAGATTATTTACCCAAGAGTTGACCTGGCATTAGGAATCATACATTCGGACAGATTCGCAACTTCTAATTACATTACAAACCAGCAGGTTTTCTAACGTCCTTGAAAAGAGACACTACTTTTTTTTTTTTTTTCCAAGTTTCATCTTATACTCTTGGAATAAATGTGTAAAATCAGAAATCTATTAATAATTATCCTTAAACTATACAAAGCACCATTTTTAAAAATCTTCAAGTTTGCAAAGCTGACAACGTACAATTTCTGCTTGAGTGGAACAGATGACATGGACAAACTTCTAGAAGACGAGTATACTGAATTTCATCAGTACAATCATAAAATCTATTAACTGAACCCTTATTTATATGATGAAATTCAAAGACAGATTAGAAATGCGTATCAATATTATTTACATTTCCTAGTGTCCCATTTGCACTTACAGCTACCACTGTGCATTGATCTTTTAGATGACAACCCCAGCCTTTCCAGTTCTTTCAAGATTCAGTCTATAAAGACATTTCCAGAAGTAATTAGTAATCTACACCAAAACTGTCCAAACCAGATCAGGGCAATGAAGAGCCTTGTCCTGCTCAGTGTAGAGAGAAATTAAGAAAAGAGTATCTAGATAGATGGCTTCTTCTGGAGACAAGGATGGAGAACTATCAGAGGAATGGTGCCCTGGTAAGAATATCTGGATAGACAATGATCTGAAGAGGAGGAAAGGGTCCAACATGGAGGTGAGTACACAAGCAAAGAAAACAGCTCCAAAAAAATGTAATTAAATGTAATATGTAACAATACAGTTAATAACTTTGAGGCTAAGGCTTGTAACAGAAGCAGGTGACCATAATCCTTAAGTATTAAATAAAATTATTTTACTACCAGGTTATATACACCTAACAAGGAAAAAGTAAAAAGTCACCTAGAATAAGAAGGTTATCAGCAAAACAGTCAAGTTCTGAAAAAAGAAGCAATCAACATCTGAGTTATGTCAAAGCATTTTTAGTCTGGCTGGAGAACCAAATTACACAGCAGCGAGAGGCAGAATTGCAATTTGATGACTGAGGGCAACCAACCACATGGAAAATTTATCCTCCCACTGCAAAAAGTTCATTATGGCCACATGCATTTGCTCATTAAGCAGAAGCTCAGAAGGCTTGTTGGGGATTAAACTATGACAGGCACAACACAGTCAAGAAACACAGCTTAAATGTTACTGCTAGACCTGAACTACCACTCATCAATAGAGTTTTATCTCTGTTGTCTCCTGTTTTCACCTTGTATTATCAAACTTCTAGACAGGGACAGTTACAGAAAAGCAGTAAGCATTCTTTGCCCACTATTTAAGACTGAGGGTAGGTGGGGGACACACACTCTCTGCAGAGCATTTAACTAGAATTATGAATTAAATCATATATGCATCCAAAAGAACTATCAAATAACCAGTTCAGTTTATCCTGATAACATTCACTGAAAGAAAGAAAGAAAAAAAAAAGCTGAAGAATATTTCTAATCCCCTTAGTCATATCGATAAACCAAGACAAAGAAAAAGCTGGCTCTGATACACACCTTGACTAAAGAAACGTTGAGGAGCAACTTGGGAAAGAAAAGATACAAACATTTGCTTTACAGAGGCCGGCGAATTGAATGAAAACGCTAAACATTAGCGTTGCTACTGTAAACTTAAGCTTCAACTTCCACATCGTTGATTGCTTAGCAAATAAAGTGAAAGGAGCATCTCAATGCAAATCAATAAAGTTTGCATTTCCTTCCTTGAAAACAAGAGGGAAACATGAAAGGAGGTAAGGAAATGAACAAGCTGAAAGAGAGCAAACAAAACCCAACAAATGAGAAAAAACAATGGTCCTTGAGTGTTTTCACTTTTAACCACCTTGATTCCAACCCCAAAGAGAAATGTATTGTACTGTTTTACACAAACATTACAAATTTCCAGGGACTGTTCAATATTATTTATCATTTCTGATCCTGATATAAAAAAACCACCAAACTAGACAGCACAAAGCCTACACTGGTTGTTCACATGGTAATTCTTAACTCTGCTATGAGCTAGACCTAATGCAACATTGCTCACTTATCTTTATCTCAACTACTTGACAAACACAACTAATGTGAATACATTGCTTAACAGTTGCTGAAATCGTTGTATGTTGGGAATTTATATCCAGTTAAAAAACTATCCTCCTGAAACATTACTGCATTTAACTGCTAGCAGCTGATCTTCTGAGGCAAAAAAACTAATGTTGGAAGGAGAGAGATATCAAAAAAAAAAAAATCCAAAACCCAACATAACCTTAAGAAAAGAAGTTAACAGGCTCTAGCCTTTTCACAAGCAAAATCCCATACATCTCTATTTACTGGAATAAGCACACAAAATATATTTCATATGTAAATATTTTTTATTGCTAAAAAACTTTAAAAAAAAAAATCAATCAAGAATTACCTAAGTAGTGAGTGCTTCACTGCAATACACTCCATAAGAGGCTTCCATTAGCATGAAATTAATTTTGAAAGACAGCAAATACTCTGTTACTTACCTGGAATATCTGCTAAAATTGACTTCAGTTTACTACTTCCACTCCAATTTTCAGTTGCACATTCATCAGAACCACTGGTAAAAACCAGAAGTTACTCTTTATGCAGCACTGAATTTTGCATAGCCACAACCTATTTCCCTTTGTTTGTAACAAAACAACTTTTTTAAACAAATACTGAGACAAAGGTAAATTCAGAGTGGTTTCTTGTGTTCTACATCCTTATCACAAACACCAGTTCACTTCCATTTTTCACACCTTCCAGCTGAGTTTTAGTTTCTCTTACTCTGTTTAGACGAGTATGTCTTTGGGACAAAAGCAAAACTTTATTAATTATAAAGCAAGGTTTTCCCAAAAAAATCACACGGTGTGTTTCTTAATTTTATTTTAACCTTTTTGAAAGAGAAATAGTTTAGTCAGGAAAAAAAAAGCCAACACACTTGTGAAAACAAAGTAGATCCCTAACATGTCCAAAGGACTAAGGGTTTTTTTTCAACTGCAAAGTAATGCTTGTCAATGGCATTTTAGGCAGGGAACAGATTCACACACAGGAGGGAATTCTTAAAGCCAGCGTGTCAGCGGACCTTAATTAGAACTAATTCAAGAAGTAACTACCATAAGGAATATTAAATGCATAGCATAAAGCTTCTTCCTAGAAATATTTTTATGCCATTATGTTGCCTGTGGATTGTGGTGAAAATCTTAACTCAAAGTTCTTATCACCCTCTAGACAGCAGTGATTATATTTCATCTGTAAAGACAGACTATTCACTCTTACTCAGTTAAACTGGTCTCCAAATAGTCCTTTTGATGCAAATGAGCAGACCTGTGCCCATGCCTTCTTTTCTCCAGCCATTTCAATGCAGAACTAGAATTCAGACTCAGTGTTTTAACCTCCTCTTGAACTGTGCCTGTTTAGTGGTTGTAATTACTGGAAAATATTCTACTTACTAAAAAGTACAGCCACCAGTCCTCAAAAGATGGGAAGACACCTTTCCAGACTGCCTAAAACTGGCTCAGGTATTTGTTGCCAAGAGAATTTTCTGTATCATAAGTTTGGTATACTTAAAAAGATCGTATATTCAGATCCATTCATCAGCTTCTTGGTAGCTGTATGGTTTGCAGAGTTGCACTAGTTAGAACTACTGAAAGCTGTGGAATCCAACACGTGCAGAAGGCATAAGAATTTCTACTGTTTATATGACTTTCACCCATCTCCAGACCTGCACGTCCACTACTATCTTCAGCAGTAATGCAATAGGCATAGTCACTGGTAATCCCTACCTTAAAACAAGCACTTCTAAAGTCTCAGAGCCAGATTTGTTTTTTTAAATGCCTACAGGCAAGCAACCAAGCAGACAGTAATCTACATGGGGTTTAAAACCTAAAAGATTCCCAGTTCTTATTGCTTTAACTAAATTTAAATAACAAGCTTGCATAACTACTTTGGAAAAAAAAAAACCAAATGTCATCTATCAATCTTCCCTATGACCCTTAATGAACCAGACTCAGATCTGAACCCAAAGAATAAAGACAAAAATTGCATTAACTTTAAAATATCCTGACATCCAGTTTACTGTGTAACATTTCCCATAAACAGATTGCTTAATTACATTCAAAGCCAGTGAAAAGAACTTAAAACATACTGACTAGACCAAACATATAATACCGTAACAAGGGGGTGAAATCAATATATTTAAAAAAACCCCAAACAACAACAAAAAGCTCTGAAGAGAAACACCCCCATCCTCATGCTGAAAATTTATTCCAAATACCCACAAAGCCTGCACAAATTATTTTCAGCCCCTCCCCCCTCAAAATTAAATGGCCATAAAGATGTTCCAAATGCCTCATCTTTTCTTCAACTGTGGAAGTTAAAATACTCTGTCAGTAGTTATTCTTAATGCAAAGCGTGCTATTCCCCCAAGCTTTTCGATTAGACCTTTCTACTTTTGTTAACATGTAGGTTATTAGATCACTTTAGAACCGCTTTCTCCATCAGAAAACAAGCCTACAACAGATAAATATTTCTGACAACAATGCCTGAGCCCTTGGGCTACCATCAGAAAAACCCCACCTGTTCTAAAAAGTGTCTCTCAAAAAACCAAAAATGCAATTCACATCCCTAAGCCACAAACCACGTTCAGAGAAAGCCATGCTTCTCTTCCTCCCCCATACAGTTATCAAAGCCTACATTAAAGGTGAAACTTTATTTTGCCATCAAGATCAACAATAATTGTAACACCTAGTTCACACAGGGCACCTTAAACCAACAAGTCTTAAATGCTTTCAGGAGGATTTATACTTACTCTGTCTGATAAACACACTAGCCTACAGTGCCTTCACACTCCCTGATCTCCCCCAAAACATCCATATATAGTCATTTTAGTTAATCAATCACTAATTCAAGTGAGCACTTTCTTTTAAAAAGAAAATGTACAAGTGTATAAATGCAAATATTTTATCTACAAGCTTCTGAACAACTCTATGCACTTGTTTCCAAATCATTAATTCAAACTTACTCCTTTTTTAAAAACTTTGGATACTCTCCCAAGACTCAAATCAAGATCAGAACATCAAATTATCCCCTACTGCAAAAGGTCTAAGTATTTTTTACTGCATTTCTATCCTTGGGGAGAAAAAAAAAAATATATATAAAAGGAAAAAAGAAAAAGAGTCAAGGCAAACATTAAAAACATCCAAAACCTTGGTAATACTGAAAAAAAGGCAAGTGGAAAGTGGGATGGAAAGGGGAAACAAATTTAAAGAAAAGGCTTAACATAGTTTCATTTTGGATCTGTTGACTTATCTACAAACAAATACATGATTCACCCTACATTTTTTCAAAACCTGTTTCTCTTTGAGACTTGCAGAACTGAGTAGCTGCCTCGTCATTTAAAGTAGAAAGAGTACAAGCTTAATCAAGTTTAAATTCGTACCATTATCAAATATATCAAATATGTGCAGCAAATCTCTGTACCCAGCATCACTCCTGACAACATTAACTTTACATAGTACTGGCTGGTAGAATAGAGTTTCTGTTTTGTTAATTTATAAGCTTCGGTAGCCACAGAGCTTCTTTCAGCCACTTTCTGAATTTAAAAAAAAAAAAAATAATCTTTGGAATAAAAATAATTGAAGCTATTAACATTTCTTTCAGAACAACAGCAAGTTTTAGAATAGATAAATGCCTAGCAAAATTAATTACCACCTTGCTCTCAAGCACAAGTCACATGGGTGAAAGCATAAGTGAAGATAGGAAACTCTCAATCCCAAGAAGTCTTCAGTGTTTTTCATATAGGATGCTGACAGAGGAATACTCAACTCTGAGCAGGGAACAGAAAGTTCCCTTCATCCCTGTTTTGCTGGGGAAAAGAAGCTCTGAATCACTTTGCACTGTTGTTATCACACAACAAATTAGGAAAAAGTTAGTAACAGAACTCAACAGTATGCCCTACCCAAGGCTTTTGCTTTTCAATATCTTACAGGCAATGTATTTTAAGAAATAATTTATGCCTAACTCAAAAGAGGCAAGTACTGAAGTGGATCTCTAATCCCTTAGAGCTAGTCTACCCAGTGAAATGCTACCAGGAATTCAAACTGATTAACGTCATGAAGCATTTATCTGTAAAAAGCCCACAAACTACCTTTAACATCCTACTCTATACATTCAAAACCAAGTCACATTTTACACTCTCTGTTAAAGCAATGAAGGCCCTGATGGTCTTAAGGCAATTGTACTTCGATGTTAGTTTGAAAGGTCTAATTCTTTGGTGAGACACATCAGCAGGTCACATGTGAGTACCTTTCACTGTCATACTGTCAGAACTCTGGTCAGTTTACACTGGATTTCACTTTTCCTATTCTTTTGTGAATATACGTATCTCCCTGAAGCCAAACTATTAAGGAAGTGATTAGCTCCTCTGGAAAACCCTACTGTCTGTATATAGGAAACTTAAAAGGCAAGTCACTTAAACCAGCCTGCGTCAAGTCTCAATATCCTAAACATGACATACACAAGCAGAAGCTCCTGGGCGACAGTTTGCAGTATGGGCATGCGCTGGTTGAAATGATCCAGTTCCAACCTGCTCAGGTAAAGTCACATCCCAGATTAATGCATCTTCAGAGATGCCATGCTCAATGCAGCCCTTACAATAACCAAGACGTGCCTCTTGGTCAAGCTGAGCCAGGAAAAGAGGGCAAAACAACAGAGGACTGACAGCTCTCAAGCAGTCTGGTAAAGGGGCTTTCATTTAAGCTGATAAATAGTACACGTGCAAATCACACCATCATCTGGGTTGAAAATATTGCCAAATTTCGGTCAACCTCAGGTAACCATGAGAAAAGTGTGAACATTTGTAATAATCTGTAACGAAAATATACCGCAGCTAAAAACTGGTAGCTACTGTCAGTTTGTTGCAAATGCACCTGCAGTCTTACCAAACATTTTTGGCACTAGTAGCCTGAAAAGCTCAGACACTCAGAGATATGCATGCACTTAATGTTTACCATCAGTAGTTCAACTGAAATAAATGTCATCATTGACAGCAATAAGCGTGCTCCTACACAGGTTCAGAGGCTTAAACTGCAGAAGTGTGAAGCTGATGCAAGTAAAAATTATTATTTCTTTCCATAATAACTATAACGAAGCTGGTAGGTTTTGTGCTAAGTCTAGTTAATTACAGTAAGTGTGAAAGGCTGACCTAAAAAGCAGTAGTATTTGTCAAACTACTCGCTAACAGAACTACAGAAGCACAATCTGCCCTCAACACGAAGAAAACAGGTTGAAATCAGAATGTATTAGGAATTGACTAATGCGTTAATCAGACAAAAAAAACCCGAGCCACAGAAATGTAGCAGTCAACCTGCAGTTCCAGAGAGACTGTGCTATGTTCTCACAGTCACGAAGGCTCCTTCACACTAGCATCAGCCCACTTTTTTGAACGAGCAACTTGTCAGCCAACAGTGATATTGTTAAAACCTCAGCAGCATAAGCAAGGAGCTCTAATTATGATAAATATTGCAAGATGTGGGAAATAATCACAGAAAACCCTCATCCTGGCATTCAAGAAACAGTCTGCGACGAGCAGAACTGAAAACACCCCAAAGCCATCCTTCTCAAGCTATCTCAGGCTGAACAATCTTAAGGTTTGCTTTCCAGGCTTCTTTTTTGTGTGGCCACGGTTAGCAGCCGGCACCTGGGCGCAGAAGCGGGAGCAGGCTCCAAGCCCAAGCCAACGCGGATTTCTCGGAGGCTGCTATTACTAAACAGCCAGGACCAGGGCCAGGCCAAGAGCAAGTGTGAATTTCCTCCTTTTCGCCGGGAACACGGACACGACCCGCCTCCACCCTCCGAGCAGGGAGCGCACTGTCACACACAAACAGGGCTGTAACCTGCCTCCCCACCCTAACCCCCCCCGCCGCTTTTAAACCAGACGCACAACACTAACCAGCCAAAAGGAAAATGACAAGGGGCAGCGGTAGGGTGTGGTTTGAGCATTTTTTTTTAAAAGAAACGAGCCAACGCCAGCGTCCCTCAGCCATCAGAAACACCCGCTTCGTTAGGAAGAAGTTACCCGCTGTGTTTTTCCGGTACAACATGTGAACTCGGGACTACGAACCCGCTCTCGTTATTTACTGTGCGCCGAGAGCTGGCAGGCTTCAGACACAGCGAGCCAAGGCGCTCCGTCCGTCACGCCCTGGGAAAGCTCCCCGGGAGACTGCACCAGCGGCCCGGGGAGCCGCTCGGGTACAGCAGGTTGCTTTGGAACAGGCGCCTTGTGCGCGCCGCCGAACGCTTAAAGAAACAAACAAGCGGCCAACAAAGGGAAGGAAAAAACCCACCCCAAACACAAAAGCCCACCGGCAGGCTTCTTTTACCCCTTCCACCAGCCTCCTTTCGGCCACGCTGAAGTCGCAGACAAAAAAAGCCCAAAGCCTAACCCGTTTCAGAGTGTGTGTGCGCGTGTAGGGGGTATGGGGGGAGGACAGCTTCTGTATGACCGCCGTTGCCCGCCTCCTTTCGCCACCTCCGGCTCCCAGAGGGTTTCCTGCCCCGGAGCTGTCTGTCCCGCAGGGTCGGGCCGGCATGTGCCTGCGGGAAAGGAGGGAGGGAGGAGGGGAGGGCTCCGGCTCCGTGCTCCCTTTCTCTTCTCGGCCGCTGCAACCTGCCTTCACCCGAGCCACTCCGGGCACGGCAAGGGGCCTCGCCCCGGCCCTTCCCGCCGAGGAACGGAGCCTTCACCCACCCCTTTCCCGGCCAGAGCGGGCCGCGCGTTAATGGGGACCAGGGGGAGGCCAGTGTCCGAACCTCCAGGCCGGGGGGTTAGGAGGGTGGCCAGGCTGACCGCGGGGAGGAGCCGGGCGCGGCCTGGCCCGGGCGCGGTGTCTCACCTCCCGGGCGGCCCGGGGGGACGGCGAGGCTGGCCGGGCCGCAGAGGGCTGGCCGAGTGGGGGGGCCGCGGCGGGGTCGCTCACCTCGGTGGGGTCGCTGATCTCGAACAGGTCCAGCCGGTTCGCGTTCCAGTGGTTGATGATGTCGGCGAGTTTGCGCCGCTCCTCCTCCCGGCTGCCGCCGCCGCCCGACATCCTCGCCGTGCCCGCCGCCGGGGAGCCGAGCCGGGGCCGGGCCCTCTCCGCCGAGTCCCGGCGAGGGGAGGAGGCGGGGACGGAGCGGGGGGTCCCTCGGTCCCCGCTGGGAGGGGAGGGGCCGGCTCTCCCCCTCTGCCGCTGCCGGCACGGGCGCCGCGGAAACGCCCCGGGATCGCGCCGCCGATAGCAATCGGCCCCGGAGGACAGCGGGGAAGGAGAGAAAGAGAAAGGGGGAAGGGCGGGAAGGGGGCGGGGAAGAGGAGGAAGGATGCCCCGAGTCGCCGGCGGCGGCCGCTGTGTCTCCCGGTTCGGCGGCGTCTGTCCCCGCTCGCCTGCCCTGAGCCGAACGAAGCCGCCGCTGCCGCCTTTCTCCGCCCCGGTATCGCCCTCCCCTCCCTCGCTCGCTCGCTCCCTCCCTCGCACGCTGCCCCGTGCGCGCCCCCGCCCGCCCGGCCGCCCTCCCTCCTCCCGGGGTGCGCGCTTCGCTGCGCGCGCGCCCGCCGGGCCCGTCACCTCCCGGCGGCGGCCGCGCGCCTCAGGAGGGCACCGCCTCCCCTCCCCTCCCGCCCGCTTCCCCTGGCGCGGGGAGGGGGCCGGGGGCGGCCGGGCAGGGGCAGGGCTCGGCGCGGCCAGGTGCGGCGAGTGCCTCCGTGCGGCGGAGGGAGGGGCGGCCGCCGGTGACTACGCGGCGGCCGGTGGCGCGGCGGGGGGGCAGGCACGGGCGGGGGCAGAGCGGGGAGGGCGGTGGTGCCGGCAGGAGGCCGCCCGCCGGCAGCGGGAGCGCCGGCCGCCGCGCAGAGCCCGCGGTCGGGCGCTCGCAGCAACAAAGGGCCTGGGCCGCCACTGCCGCGGGAACAAAGACCCGGCGGGTGGAGGCTGACGCGGCCCCGCCGTCCCGGGAAGGAACGTCCCCGCTTCCCAGCCCTCTCTCCCTGCCCGCGGGCAGAGGCCAGCGCGTGCGGCCGGTGGGGCTGGGAGCGGGGGACCAGGTCAAGGCCGCTGGGAAGCGGATCGGTGCCGCCCGCTCGCCCTGCGGCCTCCAGCCCCTCACCTAGGCTGGCTGTGCCCCAGCTTTTCCCCGCATAGTGAGAACAGCGTTCCGCTGCTTCCCCGCGTACTGCTGCGTTTAATAGTGCTTATGGGGTGGGTTTGGAGCGCTGCGTGCAAGGAGCTGTCTTTTAAAAAGGCTGTTGACAGAAATTTCCACAGTTTGAGAGGAGCCCGAGATGAAGTTAGCGCATCGGATATGTTTTCATGTTATTTTAGATATATAATTTATGTGTGGTTTCTCACAGAATGCGTCAGTCGGCTGTAAGAGGCATCTGCCTGTTGTAAAGACTGGAAATCAGTACAGCTCTGGGGCTTTGGCTTTGGTTTTTAACCTGCTTGAAGTAAGCAATGCATCCTGACACTTTAGCGAGCGCATTTGCTTTGCATTGGGCATCCTCTGAAACTTAGTCCTTGAACAATCATATCTGAACTCTGTTGTCCGAATGTGGATCTTTCTTGTTTTCTCCAAATGCTCAAAAAGGGGGAAATACTGCTTCTTTTTGGTGTACCTGGCAAAGTGTTTCGAGTTACTCTTTGCTAAGGACGTTCAGATGGGTGAGTTTCGCTGCTGAAGTTTTGATTGGCTGGGTTATTTGAAGAAGGAGATTCCTCAGAGGCCTTGTCTACATTAAGCAATTAAATTATTGTTTTTATCCAGCAGTATAGCTCCTGTATAAGTACCAGCAGTTCTGGTTTTACAGGTGAAGGTCAGTTATGCTTTTGCCCTACATCTGTATCTGTGCCGTATTAGGGCTTTACAATTCCAAGGATGGAAGACATCCTGTTTCTTGGGTCCCAGACTCTAGGAGGGAGAACCCTTCTGAGAACCCTTGGACTGGGGGGGGAACAAAACTCAAGTTCTTGTAATATCATCATCCTAAAACTCATTCATTTCTAATTAATTTCTTTTGGAAATGAATTGTAAAGAGAAGAAGGAAAACCCAAAGAAACGTAGCTCTTTCATAAATAGGAAAAAAATATGCTGGATTTCTTTTCTATATCCAAAAAGAGTGTGCTGTCAGATAACTCTGAAAGTTCTAGCAGAGCCTGCAAAGATCAAGAAGCCATGTAAAATCTGTGATGCAATAGTCCACAGCCCTGGCAGATAGCTGTGTGCTGTGTCACAGATGACATCTGCAGAGTGGTGTGCTGATTTGGATGCTTGGCTTTGTCTGGATGTTGGTGAAATGGGATTGTTCAAGACACAAGATGCGAAGAAGTGGCTGTATTACTTAAAGATTGGGAAGGAGACTTTGAGGTGCAGGCTGTGCATAGATCACCATTTTGCTATTGCAAGCTACATAGATAAAATTGGTTTTCCTGGGGAGAAGAGGCGGTTGCTCTGGGAAAACTGGCTACCCAAAGTAGTTGATTTAGCATTGCTGGCATGCCTGGGTTTTCAAATACCGAGGAGCACCAGGAATAAAATTATCACTGTGCCGGACCCACATGGTGTATATAATCAGCTGTGAATTTATTTCTTTCTATTTTAACTGTAGCTACTCAGCATTTCTAAAGCGTAGTTAGACTCTGGCCTGGATGCAAACAAATCTCTCAAACTGAGCTGAACTGGAGCAGGATAATAAAGTTTAGATGTAATTCCTCAGAAATCCCAAGGTACTACAATGTATTTCTGTAGTTGCAACAGTGGCAGGAGTCAATGGAAAGAGTACTGCTGATTAGCTCCACACCGAGCTGGACAGTGCTGCAACAGTATTGAAACAGACCGGGTGGCTTATACCTGTAGAACAAGTTGTTGCCATCCGTAGTCAGACAGCAGCAGCTTTAGTAGAGCATCATGGTTTAAGGAAAATCGTAACATAGACAAGAATTTAGCTGAGTGAACCAGCAGGACAGTACACACATGGGGATTGTACTGCGGGAGAGAAAGCGTAAGCCCTGATCTCGTTGGAAAAGTTAGTGAGCAGAGAGCTAAATCATAAAATTATAGGGTACCAGCTAGTTTACAGTGGAAAATGTGTGCTGCTTTGCTTTCGGTCCCTTTTTTTTTTTTTTTCGCAAGGCTGTTGCAATAGGAGGCAAAACAGCTGCTGTAAAGCAAGTGGCATGATTCCTGTCAACAGTTGTAAAAAAATTCAGAGATACTTATGAATGGAAAACATTATACACATAAAATAGATTATAATAAACAGGATTGCGCGTTTGAGCTATCATCATGGCCTGTTCCATTTCAGGTATTGCATAAAGGTACTTGAAACCATTAAACGAAATTTTTCTCTGTGTTCTTTGTGAGATTTTTGTCCTTTACATGGTGAGAAGACACTCCTATTTGAGGAGTTTCCAGTTCAGCCCAGGATTCCTGTAGGTATTCCCACTGAAGCTGGTGGCAGAGTTAAATCTAACTCAACAAATGATCACATGCTTGATAAGAAATAATAGGGTGAAAGAAGCAAAAGAACTGGGAACACAAACTGCTTCACTTGCAAGTGATAATGAAAAATGTTTCTTACTTCTTTCCTTACTGAACAATGTTCTTCGTTTTTTTTTGAAGTGCTTAAGATAATTAAGCTACCGTAAGCCATTATCGGGATTGTTTGTTCAGCACTCAAACTATAATATGCATTTTACAGAACAAATAAGATAAATGCCCTTCCCTATAGAGCTTGCAAGCTAAATCTTGTCACAGGTGTGAGCAGCAACTAGAAGAGAGACCCATAAAGAAGAAACACAAATATAAAAGGAGGCCTTTGCAGTCCTCTCTGTTCCCCAAGTCATCGAGAAGTGCGATGCCCACGTGGTTACCTGCTGCAGGGGGGTCGTGTCTGTGCGGCTTCTCTCATTAATCATATTGCCATATATCTGCCCCCGGGGGATCTGGTGCTTATAAGCAGCAACTTCCAGGATCTCTTTATTTCTACTCCTCAGTCAGCACAGCTCACGCAAGCAGCTCTCTTGTGTCGGGAAGGTTTGCGTGTAGGTAGGGTCATACTCTGCTGGTCTCCTGGCCACTCACCAGCTTGCTCATATGGTTGCCAGAATCCAGCATTAATTTTCTGAGGCAGCGTGCATCTGATGCATAGTGCCAATCAGCACACTGTTGGACGCTGTAAATCCGCAGATAAGACTGAAGTTATTACAGCAGCCTTTCTCGTGGCTTCCCAAATGTGCACACCTTTCTAGAGCAGAAGTATGGGAGCTGTAATTTTGTGTAACACAGTGTGAAGGCTTATTAGGTTGGAGCAGCATTAACACTGCAAACCTTGGTCATCAAACTGCAGTCCTTTCAGAGATGACACACCCCGAGGTAAATAAATAAGCCGGAATAAGGCTTGCAGCTTTGGACACTATAAACACACATGAGTCAGAGAGGGAAAAGAAATTCTTCATTGCGCCATTATTTCACCCGCATGAAATGCACACACTGTGCACATCAAAGTATCAATTTCATAGCCTAATTGGTAAACAAACATCGTATATACAGGCTAGATGGACAAGTCCATGCTGCAAGAAAAATCTTCATGTTTAGATCCTGCTTTTCATACTGTATGAGTGTAGGAGCTTATATTTAATAACCTTGACCTCTTTAAAAAATAAGTAAGGGGGGGGGAGTAGAGGGGAAAACAGGGCAAGTGTGGCAAATTATGTAATTGGTTTTTGGAAATCTTCAGGTTTTCAGTTCAATTATCCTCGCTCTATTTTTAGGGAAAGGGAAGCACAAAACTATAAATGGGAGCTATCTTAATAGATGTATCTTACTTTTGGTTCATATATGGATGAACTGCAAAACTGTCAAGAAAAGTCCATTAAAGAAGATGCTTAATTATTATTATGTATAGGAAGATCTTTCAAAGTAATTTATTGGTAAGTGCTTCTTGGGTTAAGATCCTTCAGATTGTATTTTTACTAATGAACTAAACAGCATATGGGCCTTTCACTAGCCCTACAGCCAGCTGACCTAGCCTGGCTACCTCCATGTTTTGAACATGTTTTAGGCATAGAACAGGGAGGCTGCATGGAGGCTGCTTGCTGGAGTGGCCTCTGGCACGTGCTGACTCCTAGTCTGCACCCAGGGGTTGTTTAGTGAGCTACCCGGCTCACAGCCAGACCATGCAAACAACTTAATGTACAGATGGTCGGGCACAAAAGGAGAGGATTCGGATGCTGAAATGGCCTGTGGACATTCAGCAGTGGAGAAAGAACCTGGAAGCTGCTCTTGCACAGCTGGCTTCAAGGCAAGGTCCTCTGCCAGGACGGGGTGCTCTTGTGTTTGTGGGTTCAGAGCACACACGGGCTCCATCCTATTTTTAATCTGCATTCAGCAGAGTGGCCAAAAGCTTGACTCTTGGAGCACGTGAGCAAGGTGCATGTTTGCCTGCAGGTGAGCAGCTCCTGGAAGTGGGGAGTCTCTGTTTCATGGGAAGGGGATCAGGTCCCAGTTAGGGACTGGCAATTGATGTGAGCCTAATCCTGGAATCCTCCTGGGTTCACCCTCGAACGAATACTGAATGCTTTTCTGGAAAGTGCTTTTTACCCAGGGTGCACTGTTCTCAATGTAGAGGTATTGAGGAGAAATTTAATGGCTGGTATACGCATTAGATTATAAGATGGTCCCTCCTGGCTTCATCCCATATAATTTAAAATGCAATCAGTTAAAGCTCAGAGCTGCTGCAGGTACCACACAAGGTTTCTGCTTGGTTTTGTTTTTTTTTTTTTAATCACAGGTCTCCGTTTTAAAGCATTTTCTCCCAAACTGGTGTGTTGTGAAAGAAGACCAGGAATTGGCCAGCCCTAAGAAGGGAAAGGAAGAGGCAGAGTCTATGTAAAAATTGCCAGGTAGACAGAGGAAATGAACCAACGTCCCCTGTCTCCAGAAATACATATAATCTCCCTGTGGTATATAGCAATGTTTGTAAAAATGGTAGGGGTGCTTGGATAGAAGTTACACATTTCTTTTAAATTAGTTCAAACAATATGTAATCATTTCAAGGCTCTTTGAGCAAGATGTAATGGGTGTTTGGTCTTGTAATTAACCTGCTGCCATTGGCCACGCATTCTCTCCACCCTGTCATTACTTGACTAAAAAAATAACGCCATTCAAAGCATACATTGTATAGAAAATTAAAAGAGCATTCATTTTAATCTGTTTTCACACTCAAGCGATGACTGTAACTCACAGGTACATTTCACATATAAGCAGAAGTCATTTGGCCACATATGAGCAGTTTTTGTTAGAAAAGTTTGGTTTGGAAGCAAACTGGGTCAGCATGCCAGAGACTTCTTGTTTTTAATTCGCTTTTTTAGAACCAATCGAAAATTGTCGAAAGGATTTGCAGTTAAAAAAGGTCTCAAAAAATTGTCCTCGGAAACAAATACTTCAAGAAGCTTGTAAGTGAAATCCTTGGTGTAAACGTGTGAAATGAAAATGCCTGCTCAGCCAAAAAAGGCCCGTCCTGCACTTGGCAAAGCTTTCCTTGGTAATGTGTCTGCGTTCTTGAGGTCTCTATCCAGAACAAGTATGGAACAGATGTGGTTGTTGTATGTATGGATAAAAAGCAACATCAAGCATCAGGAAACTCCTCTACAGAAACCCGCAGTGGGAGTTATTTTACCTGAAATGTCCAAAAGTTAAGACAGCGAGGGTGAGTGCACACTTCCTCTATAGGTAGTGGAGAGAAGCAGCCATTTCCAGAAAGCGATTAACACCTGTCTTGTGACAGGGTTAAACCCTAATTTATAGATGGCTACAGACAAGTGAAGTGAATCCCACCTTGAGAGAGTAATTTTGCCATCCTTCAGCTCCTATGAAGTTTGAGTCTCTTCATTGAGGTATAGGCTTCACTTCCAAGCCCACCACTGCTTCAGCCAATGATGTCATGCTTGTGTCAGGCACAATACAGCTGTGTTGGTCACGTCATCTCTACAAAGATGAGGAGTCATGTGTGTTCCCTTTCTCCCTCCTTACCGCCCCCACCTGCCTTAAGCCAAATGCATCAAACTCAATGAGGGCCCTGTCAGCTCAGTCCTGCCCAACTGAGTAAAGAAGGGAAGAGCCATGCGGGGGCACATGGGGGAGTGTATTTACATCACAGAATGGGAAATAGAGATACTTGGATTATGTTTTCAGCCGCCTAAACATGTCCATGTGAAATTCTCTCTTGCTTCACTTCCTAGGCAGGTGGGAGGGCTGTGCTCAACACCGCATCTGCCAGCACAGGAATACTCAATAATTACACTTTGAAATAACTGAGCCCTGACTCTTCTCTGTGAGACTGACCTTTAATTCCAGCTTATGCACTTTTTCCTCAAAGCATCCTCATCCTTCATCCCATGCCACTCCTTGGCTGAGAGAAGAGTCCCAGCCAAAATCATGAAGCTACTTCCTTCAGATCCTTTTAAATTCACTGCAGTCCTGAAGCTCGTGAACTGCCAGCTGAGAGATAAGGCCCTTGGTGTTCTGTGATGTCTGCCAGTTATGCTGATGACAAGGCTTACATTTTTACCGTGCTTTCTGCATCTTTCTCTCTGGTCATTATATTCCATTCCTCCTTACTGTGTTTGTGAGGAGGGGTATGTGCTGAGGCCTACATATTACTTTGAGACAGGGATCATCATCTTGTGCATGTGCAGTTAGCACAGCTCAAAATGGTTGGGGTAAGATGCATCACCATGTGATAGATACCAAAGCTTGCAGGAAAACCACTGTCACTGCCAGGTCCTGATACAATAATCACTGGCATTTTGTATCCAATGGCCATCTCCTGACAGTACAGGCAGGCTGACACAATGGCAGCCAGAGCTTGGTAATGACCCTGTCATCCACAACATACAACCTCATAGGTAATTGAAGAAATGTGTAAAATTGTCCTCATTTAATGTTACCCTGCAAGGCGCTGTGGGGTCTATTTAAGCAAATCCTAAAGATGGTATACTCTACCTTGTAAGCATCTTCAGGGGCAACACCTCCCAGACAAACATTCCCCTGTGCAGTTTTCTGAAGTGCAGAGTTTGTCCTTACATTGTTTTCACACTGTAACTGCGCATTTAGATGTTAAACCATAAGCAGTCTGGGAGTAGTAAACAAATTATGGTTTCCAAGGCATGTATCAGAAGGAAGGTTATCCAGATCCAGCACTGCAGGCCAATCAAACAACAAATTAAAAGAAATTAAAAACAAGAATTAAAAGATTGTTGTAGACTAAGATTATGGAGGAGTACAGCTTTCTGGGTGAAGGATCTCCCAAATCACATTACTTCCACGTTTCAAAATGGGAAGATTGCCACTTTCTCTCTGACTAAAGTTAGAAACACATGCACAGAAATAGGCGCCTAGATTAATGACCTGTTTTCCAAAATACTGTAAATTCCCAGCCATCAAAGGCACCTTTGAATCTTCACTTACAAATTTAGACCATGAGGCATGAAAAATGTGTCCTTTTCCTCCCAGTAGCACCTGAGTACAGGAATTCGGCAGAAAGGCTCTGCAAGAAACACCACCTGACGAGGTAATGGCAGCTGGACATAAACTGCTTAATGTAGCACATCACCGGTGTGTGGAGGTGGTGCTCTGAAGCTGGGGTGAGCAGCTGCCCATCCGAGTCAAGGGGTCAGTCTGGTGGGCTTCTGCTCTCAGGGTTATAGTGCTAGCAGCACTTTAAAGCTAGGGCAGGGTAATCATCCCAAGGCACAGGCACTTCAGCTTGAGAAGGGTGTATTGAAATCCTCAGCCTGTGCTGCATTTACTTGCAGTTACTGACCCTAATCTGACCATCAGATTTTACCATCACATGAGGAGGCAGTGTGTTGAGATTACAGCTCCTCACTGTAATTTTTCATTGACAGCAGGCTAAGAAATCATCATCTGCAAAGGAAACATAATATAAACTGCCCTGCTGCAGGCATGAGCTGTGACACAAGTGCCCTGGTGCAGAGAGAGCAGAGGAACACCTCATCTCTATTCCAGTAGATTATGAGGCAGAACGAGCAGCAGATCTGTTCTGCCCTGTTTAATACAAACCCTAGAATTTCATTCAGCTGGTCTTCAGATTAATTCAGGGACTTGCATTTGGTGAAGTCCTATCATTTGTGAAGAGTTGAGCTGAAGATGGCAAGAGACAGAGGATAAAGAAGCTCAAGGGTTTTGTTCCAGACGTTAATCACCCTCGCAGCTGAAAGGTGTGGTGTATTCAATGTGTCCAAATTCAACTTCCAGGCACTAGCTCTTGTCACACTTCTCTGTTCTGTTCAATAGCCCTTTGGTACTTCATATTTTCTCCTTTTTAAGACACCCATCTCTTATCTGCTGGTTTATAAAGACATCACTTCGCCTTCTTTTTAACAAGCTAGACAGATAACTCTGCCCCTGTAAACACACTTTTTCTAGCGTGGAAGTAAGCAGTTCACTGCACCTGCAAGCATATCTTGACTTTTCTGAAAGGGAATCCTAACATCCAGCAAAACAATGATTCGTATTTCTGGCTGGAGGAGTTAGAGTGCTCAACCAAATCCTTTGGGGACTCCTGGCACGGAGGTTAGCTCTGCATAAATCAGACTGTACTTCTCGTATCAAGTTCTTCCTGAATCCTTGGGCTAAATTGTATTGTTTCAGTTGAGAGTACAGGGCATTACCAGATTAATTAAAAAAACCCAAAAAACCAAACGTATTAAGACAACATTCCTTCATGTGCACAGTAGCATTCTTGTTAACAAATGTAAAATATTTTAATGAGGAACTATTTAAATTCTATCTGCAGTAACACAACTAATTTTCTTCCTTAAAACCAAGCTTTTGGATGTCTGGAAGAGCAAAAGAGTTTCTAAATACTTACGAATTTCTCTAAATGGCAATAAATATATAGTTGTCGTGGTTTTGCCCCGGCCGAGGGCCGCACCCCACACAGTCGCTTGTACTTTTAAAAGGAAGGGGGAAGGAAAGTTGGGGGGGGGGGGGGAAAGGGAAGGAAGAAAGGAGGGAACGAAACCACAACCTAGAAACCAGAACCACGCAGGTTGGGATAAGGATAGTTTACTAAACAATAACAGAAAACTAGATATAACAATAACATAAGTTTAAAGCACAAAATAGATGAAACTGGTGATACACAATGCAATTTCTCACCAAACCACACAACTCAGGCCGCACAGCTTAGAGCCCGTCCCGGACAACCCAACCGTCCCCAGAAACTGCACGTCCTGGCGTTGTCTCCCCCTCTTCCCCCCAGTCCCCCCTTAAACTGAGCATGACGTAACTGGCATGGAATATGCTCTTTGGCCAATTCGAGTCACCTGTCCTGGCTTCGTCCCCTCCTTTCTCTTTAGTAAGGAAGTATGCAGAGCTGAGAAAGGTCCTTGATTGCCCGGCAACAAATCGGAAACATCAGGGTGCTATCAGCACTATTCTCATGCTAACACCCAAACATGGCATTCCATCCACTGCTAAAAAAAAAATTTAACTCCATCATAGCTGAAACCAGGACAATAGTCAATACTTCTTTCTTTTCCCACATCATGCTTTTAGGTCAAGAAGTGATGTAAGTTACATCAGGGATGATGTAAAGTTCAGTCTTAATGATCTAATGCATTGCTTGTAGAGAAAATGCTAAGACATCCTTAAGGAAAGCAGTGGTAGTGGTTTTCAGTGAATCATAGGTTGCTTGCAATGAAGGCTGTGTATATGCATACATATTATAGCTCTTCTTTTGTTAAAGATTCTAGACTGTTCTCTTTACTTGTTAAACAATAGGAGTATTACTGCAGGTCAGAGAGGACTGTCATTGGGAAAAATCCCTGCAATCCACAGCTTTGCCTAGCAGCCAGTTTTGGGGTTTTGTCTCAGAACAAGCTATGGTGCATACATTTCAAGAAGGAGAAAAAATACACAGGGATATGAAATGTGCTTTCAGAAATATTTATAAGGTCTGCAAAAGTTCTAGTTACTCATGTTTGTCCCTGGAAAGCAGATACACAAATGTTAATAGCTCTCAGCCCTTCAGCAAGGGTAAGAAAGTGAAACAGATTGAAAGAAAATTATAATTTTATACTGTCATATACAAATAAAGTCTTGAGTTTGAAGGGCTCCATTAGACTGAGCAGAGGAATAAAACATCCTACAGAAATTATTATTCCTTTTAAATACAATTATTTTCCTTACAGAGACTGCAGCTGCCAGCCTTGCTGTGATATCTGTACAGCAGCCTCTTGGATTAACCGTACAGGAGATTTAAAAGGGTTATTCCACATTTCACACCAGTGCTGGAAAAATAAAATTACACCAGACCCAAACTGAATTAAGTAGTTAAGAGCCCAGCCTGGCATGTTAAAATGACCTCCTCGCTACCGATTTAATGTTTTTCGAGCAAAGCTGTGATCCTCAGCCACTGATGTAAATGGATTTGCTATTGACTGTAGCAAACCCGAAACTGAGGCTCGTTTGTGGGTCAAGACTTTTTGCAAAGGGATTTGGCACGCTTAATGCACAGTGATAAAACAAAAGCAACATTGAACATGTAATAGCTACACAGAGAAGGGACAAGAGTAGAATAAAATAGAAGGTTGTCCATTTTAGAAGAAAGTTCCCCTCCCCACTCTAACTTTTCCATTTTTCCTGTTGTGTTTTCCTCATTCCTTCTTCCTTTTCATTGCTTTTCTCACCTTACCTTTCCCATTCTAGAAGGCAGTCCTATATTTGCTGAGTTCCTTTTCCTTAAGAATATAACTCAGCTCATGATAAATTATGCATGTGCTTACCTATCTTTCCTGACTCCAGGTATTTAGGTGAAGTTAGGCCTTAATGAAGATCTTCAAGGATTTCTCCAGCTGATAACAGAGGCCCACAGAGGCTGCCTTTACTGTGGCAAAGCTGTGCTCATGTTCTCATGGTGAGCTCTTCAGAGCAGGATCCTCACCTCACTGTTGGGAGTCAGCCCCTAGAAATTCTTCTCTTCTTTCATTTTGGGGCAACGATAGGAAATCCTTTCCATACCACATGCCTCATGTCTCATCATGTGCCAGACCCCAGGTCCCTTGGGAGCAAGGGGCTTTGGTCACTCTTTTGGCTATTGACCCAGTGTCTGTCTCTGGCCTCCACAGTGCTGGAAGGCAGGAGTGGGCAGAGGAGCCCGGTGCAGGGCAGGGAGGAAGGTGACGTGCCTCAGGCTTGCTGCTGCCCTGACCCTGGAAGCCAAGGGACACCCGCTTCCCCAGACTGATGTCAGCTGCAGCAAATATCTCTTTGGTGGCCCTTCCTGAGGAAAGAGTGCTGGGTGAAAGCTGAGATTGACAAGACCATCACATTTCTCATTCTGTGCTTTCTTTTAGGATAAGCATAGCACACACGTACATGAGCAATGTGAAAGGGGAGAAGGCACAGCCTTGTGTACTGGAGGCTCATGTCATGCTGTGGCAGATCGTCCTTCGCCTGGTGTTTTCATGGCTGTGTCCCAATCTACCCTGGTTTGGCACCCACCTTGTTCCCACACCTATGTTCCTGAGCAAATGCCCGCACTGCTCCTTGGATGGGGCAGAAGAATGTTCACCTACTGCAGAGGGAGATCCTGTCTGAAAAAATTTGAATATCCAAGTCAGGCAGACAAATTTCCTTGTGGGAATCCTACTCTCCTCTGACACACCCAGCTGGTGAGTTTGCCTATGTTTTTGAGACTGCTGTACCTCAAAGTGTGGGGTATAAACCTGCCACATGAGAAGGTTCAGTGTCCACTGAGCCTTTCCAGAGCTGAGGAAGGAGTCAGATCATCTCAGTCTGACTTTCTCTTTGACAAAGCTTTTCAGAATCCTGAGCAAGCCGAATAGCTACTTATGAAAATTAGGGTGTGAAAATTAATCATAATGCGCATCACCTCTTTTCATCCAGCTATCAAAACTGGGAGTGAACTTAGAAACTCCCATTATACAGACAAGGAAGGAGATGCCGAGTAAATTGATGCAGCAGAAAGAGGAAGTAGGCTTCTGACTCCTCCTCCCTACCTGCTCACCCACTACACCTCCCATAAGTACCTGTAGTCCATTGTGAGAGATGTGAGTAAAGGCAGCTGTGCCTGGGCACAGGCCATGGACACCGACCCCAGCTGAATTCTTGTCAAGTACCCCAGGTACAGCCAGAGACTAGGCAAGTGCTGGTCCAAACAGCTCCCATGCCTTAGGGAATGTGGAGAGGGTGGAGGGGAGGTGCAAGTGCATTTTTCATACCCAGCAGCATCCGTAGCATCCTCAGCATGCCACATGCCTGTCTGTTGTTAGATTGTCCCAAAAAGTAGTGTTCATGAGGGCCTCCCCACTCACAGTCTGCTCCCGAGACATACTGCTCGCTGGTGAAGAGTTTTGTTCTAAAGGGAGGTCAGCAGGAGTGTGCTTGCATCTCAGCAGCAGACACCGTTTGGAGGCAGGACTCCACCGCTCTGCTGTGACTTATCCAGGTGACTTGTTTAGGCACCAAGCAGAGATGAGGTTCTAGAAGTTCAGGCTGTGCCTGAGGGACAAGTGCTGGAAGATGTCTGGAAAAGGAGCTAGTAGCAAAGTCCAGAATGCCCACATGTCAGCAAGAATAGATTGCAGGACTTGGGAGTTTTAAGGGTTACTCATATTTTATACTCATACATGTCAGCAGTGCTGGCAATCTGCTGTCTACATAGTGGCAGTGGGTATCAGCTTAAACCTGCTTTATAGCACCCTACAAAAAGAATGCATTTTCTTGTAAAGAGCTTAAAGAAAAACAACACAAGCTCAATACAAATTGACCTGTCCTTTAGACCTTTATTTTGTTACTAAGTTCAATAAAAATAATTACTTTACCAATACATAATAGTACTCTGGCTCCAGCTATTGGATAAGCAAAACCTTAGTCATACGGGTGAGAGCTGGAAGAAGTCATTAGCAGCAGAGAGGCAATTTTAACAGTTCTGTGATTGATTCCCATAGAGAATTTTATTTGTCAGTCACATCTCCTAAACAGAGAATTTTTGGCAGTCCCACGGAAAGTAGTATACATACAGATAGATTTGCTGGCTTGCTTTCAGCCAAACTTGGTTTGATACAAGGAGATAAATACATTAGTTGTTTCATCTTTTTTTTTTTTTTTTTAATTCAGGTTTTTAGCTGGCACAAGTCCATGCACTGTCAGTGATTCAGGCCTGAGTTGCATTCACACCAAACTCAGGGCAACACACTTTGGTGGAGCTACGCTGATTTACACTTGCTGAAAATCTGGAATTTTAAGAGCCTCTTTTGTAGTGATATAAATACAGTGCACAGTCAGTGTGAAATCATGGATACATAAGGGTTTTAACACTTGGCTGCAGCACACAGGTATGTGGCTATGTAGATAAAAATGTAAGAATATACATTTTACTCACCAGCGTTTGTCATGGGATCAGTGTAAGGGAATAGGACAGAGTGACCCAAAGTCCACTCGTTCCTTATGAGTGTCATGCCTGGGGCCACTGCATCTCTAGGTAGAGGTGGGACCTTACACAATACTCATGATCCCTCTGTATTGTTATGGGAATTGTAGCTCACAAGGTGTGGGCACATAGATAGGACCACCGACTCCAACAATTGTCCATCAGCCCAGGCATCCCTCTGTTGTGACTGTGGTAACAGCCCTTGGTAGAGCCTCCTGGGGTGCCAAACCCCTGAGTATCAGGTAC
Organism: Porphyrio hochstetteri; assembly: GCA_020800305.1. NCBI lineage: Eukaryota > Metazoa > Chordata > Aves > Gruiformes > Rallidae > Porphyrio > Porphyrio hochstetteri. Next base: position 48,206,405 of record CM036907.1, read on the forward strand.
CCCATCCCCAAAACTTCTGGAATGCAGAGGAAAGAGCAGCCTGAGTGGAGCAGCAAAAGATGAAAGGAAGAAGAAACATAAAGGTAAAGAATAAAGTGTTAAAAGTGTGGTACAGGACAAGCATTAGCACAGGCAAGAGGTGCAAAGTAAAATATGTAAAAAGAACCAGAGGCATGGGCAGAGATAGAGGTGATGATGAAACTGTGCCAGGGCAGAGACCAAAGAAACAAGAATGGTTTCTAAGTGATTACAGGGGAATGTTTCCACCCAAATCCAGCTATCACAGCTTCGAAACCATGTCTGAGCTGTAGCTCTCACCAGTGCCTCTCTGATGATCTACTGCTGCAGCCTGCAGAGTCAGTCCTTCTCATTTGGGGCGGTTTGCAAATGTTTTTTTCTGTTTGCTGTTCTCTTCTTGCCATGGATAAAGGACAGAATGTGCCCGGCAGAGAGTCAGTCACGGGAACAGTTTCCCTACAGAGGTACCTGTGGCACAGTAGTACTGCCGGCAGTGTGGAGGAGCAATGTTTTTTCAGGATATACAAAGAATTAGTTGGCATGTATGCTTCTGTTCCTTTCCAGGAGTTGTCACGGGTGAAATGTTTTATGTCTTGTTAATCACCTTCACCAACACGATGATTATTTTCTTCTGTTTGCTCTGACTTCGGACAAAAGGTGGCTTGCTATGGCATGCAAAGGCAGTATCTGTGGGACAGAATGATGCAAACATCTATGTGAACTCATGTAAATAAACATACCTTCTACTGACAATGGAACTGGGAAATGCTGACGTTCTCCTGAACGCAGTTCCCAGTAGAAATCACTCAATGTAAGAAACTTCTACAGGTTTTGCGAGCTATTCCAGCCATTCCCTGCTACCAACAACAGGGAGCTGTGAAGCCCAGATTTCCTGCATAGGAAGAGCAGTTTAAGGAATGCAAATTTGATATATACATTTTAGGGCTTTACATGAATTTCACTCCTGAATGGCTTTAAAATAGTTTTTGCCTTGCAGGATGAAGTTTCCAGTTGACAAACAGCTTGAGTTGAAGCCCATTTGTGTGCTAGGAAAATACTGTGTATCAGCTGTCTCTGAGTAAAAAAGTGACCATGGTGAAACGTATCTTTCAGAATAACCATACAAAATACCACTGATGGGCAAGTGCTTGGTGATTAGTGTTTATCATGGTTCCTTTTTAAGTGGTGACTTCTATTTTTGTGCTGAACTTTCTCTAAATTGGTGGCACAATGTTATCTCAAGTTCTTTCAGCCAGATAAGACCATGCCAGTTTCCTCAGAAATGGTCTTCTGTCTGTGGATTTTGTATATATTTGGGTTAGGTGGGCACTGTGGGAAGAAAAACACTGACTGTATTTAAATTACCTTTTAAAGTAGAATTCTTAAAAGTTGATGTTTGCTTGGCAGTTGACCTGAAAGGTTTTGCTAACTTGCATAATATCAAGATAGGCCGTATACCAGATTTGTCCAAAGCCTTTGAACAGATGCTCTGGGAAGCAAAAAGAACAGCCCTAAAAAAAATAAAGAAAATTCATGTTCTAAAATCTCTGTGACCATCCACCTTGGGCAGAGGAAAGTCACAGCACTAAAAAGTCCCCCCTACCAACATGTGACTTGTCATCTTGAACAGAGCAGAATTCTGTTCAAGAGATGCGATGTCCAACAGATCACCACCTGGCTGATTGGCTGCAAGCCTAGGTTTTACTTTGTACAAATCCTGAAACAGCTGATTCGTTTTCAGACTCCAGCTATCTTCAGAAAGTTATTATTCTTTCTTTTTCCCCCCCTCCTCTTTCTATTCTCCTACGCTGTGAAATGCTGTGGTCTTTTTATGTTACTTAATCTTAGGCATGAAAGACGGCATATTGAATGCATGCATATGAGCACATGTAGAATGAATCTAAAGAAGGCTTTCCTGTTCAAATATTGGTTTATAAAATTGGGGTTTGGAGTGTATTGTGTATTTAAATGTCCGAACAGAATAGATTATCTACAATTCTTGGTAAATGCAGTTTTCAAACTTAAAAAAACTGATCAACATCTCTGATGGTGAAGGCAGGGAAAGGTAACAACTGGATTTTCAAGGCTGCCAGTACAATTTTCAAAAGCTCTAGGGCAGGCTGTCTTAGTACTCAACTATTCAGCAAGATAATTCTAAGAAGAAAGCTTTAATAGTCATCTCTGAGACAATCAGATTGTCAGAAGTTTTATTCAATACGAAGGAGGTTTACATTTTCAATCACAACTTGACAGGTTTTGGTAAAATTCTTCAGCTGAACTTTCTAAACGGAGGACATCTCTCTTCTTAGATTATTTTTAAAGTGCATAGGAACTGAATATTTTTGAAATAATTTGGTTAAAATCCTGTACAATATCGAGGCTCATCTGACTTTGGAATAACGGTTGTAATTAATTCTAAATTAATTAGATTAGATTATTGCTATAATGTTATAATTTTTAAAGTGTTTGAATTAATGAATAGAATAGACACCGAGTTTCTTTTCTTGCAACATTCAGGACCTATGAGGCTGCCAGCCAGGCAGCCAAAACACCTGGCCAGCTTGCCTGAGTCCCATTGAATTTCTGAAGACTTTCTCACCGACTGAGTTGTGTGGATGAATTCAGTTGATGATTTAAAGCTGATTAAGAACAGCAAAAAGCTCTGATTTAAAATGTTTAAATATTTAAATGTTCTGCATTAAGCTGAAGTTTGCCCAAAGTGCTCAAGAAAAGACTGAAACTGAACCTGAGCTGCGGGCAGACAAGATGTGCCAAACCCACCAGTGGTTGAGGGTAGCGTCCCAGCTGCCCCTTCACATGCCCGTGGTGGAAACACTGGGGACAAGCATGGATGGATGGGGTTGGCTTAGCTGCTTACCTTGGCGTGACTCACAAAGTTTCTTCCTCATTGCCTCTGCTGTCCTGTTTGCCATGCGAATGCCTGAGCTGGTTCTGCAGCAGTCCCTCTGCTCCTGCCATTCACAGTGGGATGTCTTGAGAAAACCAAAATTGGTGGGGGTTTGCTTTCCACTGCTCAAGTGAAAATCACAGAAGCTCGGGCCTGATTCATGGGGTAGCACAGGGCCAGGTGAGGTGGATGTGGAGAAGACGTGTAAAGCGTCACTCTTTCAGGCATCATTCCCCAGTGCAGTCCTCCCATAAACCAGAGGCTGAGGCCCATTGTCCTGGCTGCTATGGGAATGGTGATGGCTGGCAGAGAGGTGGCAACAAACAGAGGGAAAGAAACTCTCCCAGTGAATTGTGAACCAAAGACCTCAATGAATCTCAATCTAAAGAAAGAGTCTGCAGCTGCTGGATTAAGCAAGACCCTGTAGGGACGGCAGACCTCCTGTCCTCTAAAGCAAATGGACAGCTTCCTGGTCATTGCTCCAAGCCATGTGCGAGCACAAGCACCTGTATGTTTGATGACCTCAGCTCCTACACTGTGATGTAATACAGAGCTAGACATGAAGAGCTAGATCCAAAGGACATCAGGTGGCTAAAACCAGGGTGTTGCATGTTTCCTTGCATATAAACCAAAGTTTAGGGGCTTGGTTGCCTAGAGAGAGCGTGGAAAAGTGTCAGTGACTCAGAATAGGACACAAACAGACCACACGCTGAGTGAGTTGGTGCCCAACACCAGTGTGCTACTGCCACGTGTCCCGAAAGAGAAACACTGGATGCAGCTGCAGATTCTTTCAAAGACATCACTGGTACTTGCTCCGTATATCTAGATGGTGTGCATAGCTTATGTGTGTAATAAATTAGTGGTTAGGGAAACTAAAAAAAGACAGGAGTCTTCACACAGCCAAGGGCTTGCAAGCCCAAAGGCAATGCACTGCATTCTGCTTAAAGGAAAATTGCTGAGTACTTTTGCATTGGCATGCTGTTATGTCAAAAACTTGTAATTTGGGGCGTGAGTATACAAGTATTCATTTGATTTTATATCTTTGTTGCTAATTTCTGGGATGAAGACTAGGGGAGTGCTTCTGGCACACTTCTGAATACCATCTGTATTCTGCAATATCTGAACACGGGCTGTTCATTAGATGCACTAAGAAAGTGTCAGTGTTTCACAGAAACTGTTGCGTGCGTTTCACTGAAGTGACAGGCAGAGCACGCTCCTATTTTTTTGGTCCCCATATGTCAGCTGCTTTGAGCAGCAGGGAGGGGCTAGAAGGTTCCCAGAGGTTTCTTCCAGCCTCTACTGTTCTGTCATGCTCAGTGATTTTATGCACAAAACTGTTGTTTCCCAGCTGTGTTTCATTTTTGCCCCAATCCATTTGAACAACTGGATTTGCTGCTGAATTGAAGGCAAAATGAGGATACTGATATAAAAAGAAATGCAGGCAGGCTACACTGACAGATTCTGAAGAGGGTGGAAATGAGAGAAATCACAGTTGCACCACTTTCACCAAAAGGAGAAGTGAAAACCACAGGGGAAACCATCAAAACCAACTGTGTCACACTTTCCTCTATGTAGTTGTTCGCTCTCTTACAGAGAGTAGCTGGCACAACATTCATTTCATCTGATTACCTGCTGGAAGAGACAGCTGTGAAATCCAAATATCCACAAACCTTTGTTTATGGCTGATGTGTCTTCTCTCCCATTCAAAGTCTAAATTCTACCAGTTTGATTTTTAAAAAGATAATAATCTTTCTCAGTTAAAGGAAGTTAGAAATGGGAGATAAAGGAAGGGTCATTTAAAGCATCTTTGTACCACGCTTGAACTTGGTGATGTGTCTTTGCTCTCTGGAGAATTTTGCATCTCCCTCCTAATGTTAAACAATAGGAATGATGAATCATGTTGTGATGAAGCCTAATTTGTCAGAGCTGAGAATCCGAAACTGAAATTTGTCTCATGGTATATTCTGAGGTCCATTTCAAAGATGAGTTTCCAGTGCCTTTATTACCCTTTTCTTGCTGCTCACAGAGGGATGATGGCCAAATTCATCAGCGATGCACCGGCCGTGCCAGCGTGCTGCAGCCATCCCCGGACAGGAGCTGCCTGCATCGGAACCTCTGCTCAAACTACCAGGACCTGCCTGGCCTGAGGAGCCCCTTCAGGCACCCTGCTGTCCCCTCCTGCACTGTAACCCCTCCCGTGCACTAGGAAGACAGGGAGGTTAGTGTGAGGAGGCTTTGCTTTTCCCCTGCCGCTCCCAGACCTCAGCACCCTCCCTGGTGTCTCTGGCAGCTTTCCCTTTCGCACACCCTTCTTTTCAGCACCCTCCCCATGCTATTTCTTTGTTAGGCATGATTGGTCCAGCAGATGAACTGAAAGTAGCGCTGTTCATTTTTGCTTTTTCTGGCGTGTGCTAGGTGGGGAGGAACAGCTTCCATTTTTTCACCCAAGAATAGGACTGAAGCATTGCCTTGCCGCTGCGTGTTAGCACGTGCAATGCCTGCAGCCAGAGGAAAGCTCTTGGCTGTCTCATTGGTCACCCACAGGTATTTGCTTGAGGACTGTGAATTTGTTACCTCACCTAGAACTGTTTGTGTTTGCAAGAGAAGTGAATCTCGATCTGGTCTACTTATATTGTGGGTCAAAAGGAGGAGTAAAATGTGCGTGGGCTGGAGCTAGGGGCACTCCGCGTACCGTCTGCACCATCGCCACGCTGCACAGGCCAGGGACCAGAGACCTGACCCTGCTGGCTTCAGAGAAGGCGATATGAGCAGGAAAGGAGGCTGGATCTGATAGCTGTGGTCAGAATGCTGTCTTCTGGAAAGGCGCCATCACAGTCACAGGGATGGCATGGATGAAGAAGCGCTGTACTGAAAGATGAATGCGTCCAGGAGGAGGAACAGCTTAGACAGAAATCTGCCAGTCCTTTTAATGTGGCATCCATATAGCACTTCTTATCAGCATGTCTCAAAGTGTTTCCCTGCCTTTGATTCCAGATCCTTGCCTGCTCTTTTTTTTCACACCTTGCTATCAGCCCTCCGGTAAAGAATGATCTGCACTATGATGATTTCAAAACACAGGCTATTTTTAAAGGTTCAGATTGGAGAGCAATAGAGCTCCTTCTAAGACATGTGAGAGTACGTGGCTTGGAGTTATTAAAATGAGCCCTTTTTGAATGATTTTGTGTGAGTGGTCTGAGTGTCTCTGGTAGCTTTCCTTTGAGGTGCCAAGGGGGACACGCATCACCATGCTGTCGCGCCAGCCACCTCCTGGGAAGGGGATGCGCTCTCCCTTCAGAGCACCCCTGTGAGGGTGAAGGCAGGCAAGGAGGTGCCCAGACCTCCCCGGTGCTGATCCATGACATGCATAAAGTTCTGGGTCATGTTTGACTGTGCTGTCCCCAGTGTCCCTCTCACAGGCTTTGGTTCGTGACAGCTGGACTCTGCTGTGCGGGCGTACCTCTTTCCGCATGCTGAAGGGCATTGCTGAAGTTTTCACACTGCATTCTGGCTGGGCTCCTGTCAAGCATGGCAGCACCTACTGAAGAGCTACTGCTCTCAGCAGGTGTTATGGGTGTCCACCACAGGGGGCTTGTGTCCTTACTCTGGCAGCCACAGTGCAGGTCTTGAACGGATATTGAAAGCACAGACCATGGCTTGCACACCTCCTGAACAGCCCCTGAGGAAGGGCTCAGGGCTGCGTGTCCCTCAGGCATGGGCTCAGGTCCTTGTGGTCCCCCTGGGCTGTACTTGGTGCCAGCCCTTCAGTTCCTCCTCCTGGGAGCTGCCGTGGGTGGGAGGCAGGGGCTGAGAGGAAGGGCACCCCAGAACTGAGGACAGAGCAGACAGAGACAGGTGGCAGTGACACAGGAGGTTGCATTAGGCACAGGTTTCATCAAGACCATGGTGAAAAACAGGTTCATGATACAGGAGAGTGGGGAGGTAACAGGAGGAACATGAGAAACCCTGGCAGGAGGGGCAAAGAGCAGGCAAAAAAGACAGGAGGCGGAAAGAGGAAAGCTGATGAGAGGGAAGACAGCAATAAATAGTGATGTGAAATAAGTAAATGGCAATTAATAGCAATCTGCTCAGGTTATTGGGCAAAGTGTGGTGAACTTGCAATCAATGAAAGGCGGTGAACAAGCTGTCTGTTAGAGTCAGCCAGCCAGCACACACTCAATCAATATCACTGCAGAATCAGAAGATGGGGAATGATGCTAACAGCAGACAGATAACACATCCATTGCCTTCTTGGTGGGATGCTCCCAGAAGAACCATAGAATAGACCTGCATGTGCCTGGAAGTCATGGGCACACAGGAGAGAGAGTGTGCTGATGGAGTACCTCTGCACAACAGAGGTGTAAAACCAGAATGGCTGTCCGGATCCTCATAGAGATTCTCTATCAGATTCCAGATGCGCTTTGAATTCGTGCCACGCCTTGAGGAGGAAGACGGAGATGCCCATACAGTTTTCTCCCTCTGGAAGATAGTGGGTGGTGAGAGGCCGAAGCACTTTGTGGCAAAGGGGTAGCTCTGATAAATGGCTGGATCGTGGCCAGGACTTAGAGACTTTCCTCCACCCTCCCAGTACATCTGAAGAGAATCGCAACTACCTTTTTTACTGCTCTTGCACACACAAAAAATGTTCAGAACTTCCACATAAAATCAACCAAACTGACACCGGCCAAGAAAGCACAGCCCAGATTTCCTGGCAACCACATTATCCCCCACCTCTTCCCTAAAAAAGGGCTGGCATGCGTTATCCAGATTCTTTCTGAGTGTGGATCTAGAAGCCCCTTGTAGCACACAAAGGAGGACATAATTAGTCTGAGATGCAGTCTCTGCTGATGAAGATAAAATACAGGTCATCATTAATGCAAGAAAAATTATAAAATCGTCTGCAGAGATTTTTTTTAGTTACAGATTTTACCCAGAGGGCCTGACCTGAGTGCCTGATGCACATCTTTGAAATCAGCAGTGACATCCTATCCCATTTTAGCTTTAATCTGTAACTCTGCTGGAAAGCTGCCATGCTCCTAAGAAGCGTGCTAGGTGGCACATGCATTTCTGTTCTCCCAAAACGTGTCAAAAAGACACACAATTTATAGAACATGCCATCAGCAGCCCTGCATCCTATGCCAGCTTGCCCTCCTCCCAGACAGAGCTTTCATGTTGTGGTGTTTGCCTGCTGCCTTCACGAGCATGCCGGCCCAAAGGCAGGCACCTGACCACCCATGGCCTCCAGCCCCTCTGTGCACTGAGCCTTGCCGTAACGAATGAAGGAGGGATGGGATACGTTATCCGAGAAGAGGAAGAAAACTCGATCTGATGAGTGATTTGCCATGTGAGCCACAGCACACAGCCGTGTCCTGGGGAAGGGCGGACCTCTGCAGAAGAGAGCAGCAGTGGTCATCTCACAGCATGCCTTCCTTGCAACGACCTACTTCCACGGGGTGAGTGAAGGCTGGCTTGAGCTTTCCTTGTGTTCCATTCACATCCCTCCATTCTTTTGCATCTTGTGCATGCTCACAGGAGTGCTTGTCTTCAGTCTGTTGCCTTCAGGAATGCTGCCTGAGCTGTCTGTGGCAGAGAAGCTGCACTGTCCTGCTCTAAGATGCCGCAAAGCTCTTTATTGTGACATGCCCTTGAGGTTGCACAAACTCACTGCTGATGAACAGCTTCTCAAGACCCCAGCTCACAGGAGTTTCTGCCTCACCTCTTGCTCCATCTGACTCTGGGTCAGTGACGTGCTTTGGTGTTTTACACTGAGCAGCTCGATCAAAACAGAAAGCCTGAAATGAAGCTGCATGAGTAGTCAGTGTTGCTGTGGCTAACCAGGAGTGCCGGCAGGGACAGTGCAGCTGGGCTGGGACAATACAGTGTGTCTGGCAGGAGAAGCACAGCCACCTCTTTATTTGCCCCTACGCCACAGAATTCAGTGCACCTGAAGGGACATTAGTCCCCCATTACATGGCAGACTTGGAAGCTCCCAGCACCCATACCATCCAGCACCCTTAAGAGAAGAACCCTAGAAGCTCTGGCAGCAAGGGAGAAAATGTGGTCCCCATCTCTGAGGGCTCCCATGCTGCTCCAAGCCTGGTCCTCCCAAGCTCTGAACAGTAGAGGAGAGCTATACAGTGCTCTCTCTTCTTTTTCTTGCTCTCAGGTTTGGTTTCATGCAGTTCGTGAGTCACTTCAACCAAAAGGAGCAGATCCCTTTTTTCTGCTCCATACAGCTGATAACATTGTTTCTTGCTTTTGGGAAAACATAAACTATTTCTCCTTGAATCCACAGTTTGTTCTGTTGAAGTCCAGCCCTTTGACTGTGCGCCCAAGGAAAAAGAAGTGGGGTTTTGTGTCCTGTCCGCTGTGGAGCTGCATGATGGGATATTGCTCATGAGTTAGGTCTAAGGTGCAAGAAAATACTGATGTGTCAGTGAAGCAGACTGAGATACCGGTTATGGCTGCTTGGTGGATGAGACACTGCAGGAGCACAAGAAGGGAAGGAGAAGGCTGTCACCCATGAATTTGGCCTCCTTTGCAGTGGCAGAGAGAGAAAAGAGAAAGGAGCAGTCAGTGGCCCAGCATAATGATTTGAAAGGCCTGAGCATGGCCCTGAGTGGAAAATACGGCCCTTCAGAGTTACCCATTTTTTGGACTATATTCTCTTCCAGAGTCACTCAGAACAGGGGGAGAAAGGAGAAAAAAATTACTCTGTTTTCCCTATTAGAACCTTGATACATCTCTGCAGACAGCATCGTCCTCCTTCTTGGCAGTCAGATCTCTTTTCTCTCCCAATAAAAGAGCCTCTGGGGAGCAAGTAAGATGAACAACTTCACTAGAGCAGCTTAGGACAGCACGTGCCACCCTCCATGGCCAGATTGAAATCTGAACTTCTGCCCCCTTCCATGCGCATGAGTTCATATTTTGGCAAGTCCGTAGAGTTTCTAAACAATTATATATTTAGTTTACTGATACGAAAGGGGAAGCCACTCCAGACAAGTAAATAAGATACAGAGATAAGCTTCTTGAGAAATTAAGGTCTCAATGAATACACAAATATACAAAACATGTATAAATAAATTACGTTTATAAATAGTATACTTAGTGCACTGTTATTCATACTAGCTTTATTCTCCAGTTACTGTTTAAAAGAAAATCATTCTGTGAGGATATTTTCCTTAAGCATATTCAAGATGGCCAACAAAATAAAATTCCACTACGGTAAAAATAAACATTCTCATATGATGTTTCTCATTTTAATGCATTCAGATGAGTTATTGGTCTCATGCATGATAAACCAATAATTAGTCCTGTTGTCTTCTTACTAATAGGAGGGAGCAGCCTCAGTTCCCAGCGTAGTTCTGCTTCTCTCACTGTCCTCAACACCAGAGCCTGCGACTACTGTGGAGGCAAACAAGAGAGGACCCCCCAAAAGAAGCTGAAGCCCCTCCATGTCTTCCTGATGCTCTATTAAGAAGCCCCCCAACCCGCTCAGAGACATTCTTGTTATGTTGTCCTGTTGTTGAAATATAATCTGGAAAAGAACCATCTGTGTGTTATCATTCCCTGCAGTCCTGCTGCATAGGTCTCACCAATCTGTTTCACATGTGGATGGTGCTGTAGTCACGGTGAACACAGGGCTCCTCTGGGATAGGAGCCTCAGTGGTGCAAACAACACCATGGAAAGCTTCAGGGATCGTGTCAAAGTGGAGGGTAATGCCCAAGGGATGAAGCCAATAGGGAGCACCTCTGGGAAGCCTAACAAAGGTGGCTTGCTCAAGGGGACACAAGAAATCAGCAGGAGAATTGATACTGAAAGTTAAAGGGTCAAACTCAGGTCTATCTTCCTATCTGGTGGTCATCTGACAATAGAGCAATACACCATTACCTGGAAGATGATGGCTAGGGATTTCCAGAGTGTACTGTTCATTCCTACAATGTTTCATGTTTGGAGTTCCAGTTTGAGAGAGAAGGTTCAGTTTTCAGAAAAAAAAAAAAAAAAAGCACTCGCTTCCTGACAAACTGGCTCTTTAGGTTCTTCTAACATGGATACTGTGAATACAAGGCAGCCAAAATCACTAGCCAGTTTTGCAAATCTTTCTGCCTTGCAAGATTTCAGCTGTTGTTTGCCTTAAAAAAAAAAAGGGAAAGAAACAGAATTTCATTCATTTTAAGAGGCTTATGATGTCACATGTGAAATGTCAACAGATAGCAACTTAGACTAATCCCTAAAAGATGACCTACTTGAAGGTGTTTGACAGACTCAGCAGTCTCTCAATACAGAATCAATTAATGACATTTTTATGAAGCCGGATTTGGAATGCATCAGATTGTGTGCTAACCAGCTGATTTATTATTGGATCAAACTTTGCTTTCCTAGCCTAACGTTTAAAACAGAGAGTGCTGAAGACACACCATATTCGTTCTCCATAAACTGCCTACAGACCTGAAGCTTTCACATTCCTTTAATTCATTTTTATCTGAGCTGCTCTCTTTTATTACTATAGATATGAAGCTAGAATTTTCCTATAATTGCTTTTCTTTCCACGGAGGTCTAACTCCCTCCAGCTCCAGGGCTTCCTTTGCTAATAATCAAGGGAGTGTTAGCCACAGACTCTGGTGGGAGCAGAAGTATAACCTTAACAGACATAGATCAAAATTACAATGCAGCATATATAATCTGGATAATTTTAAGGGGAAAAAAGAAAATTCTATCCAGTCTAGACCTTTCAAATAAACAGACCTTTCAAATTCTCCCAGCAGAGGTATTTTTCCACATGGCACTGAACCCAAGAGGTTGGAGATTACTTCAAGAGAATAAAGATGCTGGCTGAGCAAAATTTACCCCTCCCCAGAAGGCCAGCCCAAGGTCTTAAATGATCTATAGGCTTTGTTCTGACCCCTGGCACAGAAGCACTCTTCCTTGTCTGTGTAGATAAGACGGGCAGGCTTGCCTGCACAGAGGTTGGGAAGGGGAAGGGGCTAAGAGTGGTTGTACTGACAGGCTACTCGTTTCACCCTCTTGTCTCCTTTCTTTCCTTATTTCATCAGTGCTTTTTGGCTTACAGATAACGTTTCCTGGACATGCCTTTAAGAAGCCTGCCAAATAAGAAATATTTAGGAGAGAACAGTTGCAGAGACTCCTTGGAGGTGTGGTTTTTCGGGGCCAGGGGGAGGTGGGTATTGGTGTGTGGGAGAGGAGCCCTGGGCTCAGTGAGTGCAACCCAAGTGGAGCCAGGTGGGATGAGCTCAAAATAAAACATCACTGCAGCACTCTGGAACATTCCTGTGCCACAGGGATACAGAAATGGGTAGGAATGAGTCCTCCTTACCACGTGAAGGAGATTCATAGGTAGTGGCAGGTTATGGGGTGTGGAAACCTTGTGCCTCAGTGTGATGCCTGCTGTGGAGAGACTGTGGAGAGGCTGGTTCCAGGACCAGACAGAGCCATGGATGGTTTAGTTAAAATAGAAAAGACTGTTGAAATATAATGCTAAGGTAATGGGGCCAGCACTGCAGAATTAGGAGTGTCCAAAAGGCAAGATTATTTTGGGAATGCTTACGTGACTATGTGTGCTAAGTGACTAGCATTTATTATGGCATTGAAGAAAAAAACCCCACCAAACAATCACAATAAAGGAGATCCAGTAAATAAAACATAATGAATGTGTACAGCTATATTGACAGCGACTGCTTAGGAGGTTGACTTTGCATTCAGGGGCAGCTCCTGTGCCTTAGTGAGATGCTGAGGATGCACACAAACTTTGCAACGCGGAGTCAGATTTATGCTGGTTTAAATTCTTGCCTGTGTCTGTTGGCTTCAATCAAAGCTGAGAAGCAAGCAAGAATGGATGTGATCTCTCCTTAAAATGCAGGAGGCATACAGAAGAGAAGAAAAAAAAAGAGGCTTCTGGAACGTTACTAGCTGTTCTCCACCTCCACAAAGGGAGAACGCCTTTTATTACACATCACTACTACGTTTTTCAACAGAAGTAAAGCCTAGCACTTTTGTGAATGGTATGTATATTTTATCCATCCTATCCACCCACCGTGGATTTGACAGAAATAACTTCTTTACCTACAAGAAAAACTGCAACACCGGATAAGCCATCATCAGGAAAACTGGGACTTAGGTGCTTATCACATTAAATTCAATTACAGTGGGTCTTTTACTATGATGTGCAATTATCAAGGTGGTCTCACCTGCACCTATTTGGGTTTCACATATTGTCCTCAGCCAGTATATTAATATTGTACAGACATTTTGCTGCACACAAAGGAATAAAGCAAATAGGGGCCAGTGGGATACTAAACTTTGTAAGCTTCTAATAGCGGGAAACTCAACAAAGCTTGCAGTGGACACAAAGTCTGGATGAGAAAACAAAGCACCCTACTTATTATAGCACTACAATTATCCAGGCTGCAGGATCAATTTTAGATGGCCTAGCTGGTTATTTTCCTTAGGTCTTCACATAATCCATGAGTTGACCTTCCGTAGCATGAACTCTGTCTGACTGAGCCAGGGAAAACCTGCTTACTGCCTGCGGTGATCCGTGGTCTGGGAGACCACCGCCCACGGGGGCCTCTTACTACTGCTGGCAGTCAAAAAGAGGGTTCGGATTGTTTTCCCTCCTTTAAAATTGCAGTGTACTTTGGAGAGGGAGAAATCATTACGACCTTGCGTGAACTGGAATTTTACTGACACCTCACCTATTTTGGGACCGACTGGGAAGCCTGTGCTGGCAGTTTTGCTTGACTGCAGATTTGTGTTCACCTTTGAGTCTTCTTCAGAAGATATGCCTTTTGATTTGGTTTGTTTTGCCAGTATGGAGAACGAATATATAAAGATTCAGGTGTGGGCAGTGAAATGCTATTTTTTAATCCTTTTTACAGTCTCTTATAAAAGATGGGAAGCAAATATTATTTTTAATTGCACTCTTTGATATAAATTACTATGCAAGCTTGGCTTTGCTATGTTTTATGTTTCCAACGTAAGAGCTAGGGTTTTATATACTCTGATGTATGCAGCCACAATTATTAATTACCTTAGGGGGGTTTCTGCATGTATATATATCTCTACACACACACACACAGGGCACATATATGTGCATGTTTACACATATGTAAATGCACAGGACAATGGCAGTGTTATCTATTCTTCCTCAGAATATATATTAACTTTGTAAGTTGTTTAATGAATGCAGAAAATACATACTCTAAGAAAGGATGTGAAATGACTCAAACTTTATGTTGTACCCAGGTTTGGGCTAGCTAGCTTAGGGAAAAACACGTATTTTTAGGGGAAGAGACTGTTTTCCAAATTCATTCCATGAGCTAGGAACCGGTTAAATGAAACCTTCTTCTCAGCTTTCCCAGTGTCCGAAACCTAGGTCAGGACAGAATGAAAACTCAAAGTCATTACGCTTTGGGGTGAAGCCAAGATGGGAAATGCTCACAGCAAACTATATGAATTATGGCAGGGAGTGAGCCCCTGAGGACATTCTGCATTTTTAAATTCTCTTAGCCCCTGTCCTCTCTGAATAGGCACAGCCTTTGCAGAACCAGAGGGCAGAACCATGCTGCAAAATTTGTCAGTGATGAGGTTTTGTAAGCAGACCAAAGGGTGCTAAAATGTAACCGTTATTTTTAATATATACATATACATATAATAGAAATAAAAGATATACACACACACATATTTTATATATTTTAATGTATATTGTGTATATATTAAAAAGCTACTTCAAAACCAACCTTTGCATGGAAACATTAAGAACATTCCAGGGGACATTATAGAGCAGTTGAGCTGGCCACTAAGGTTTCTTCTGATCTAAGTATTTCTTGTGTAGTTGTGGGAATCTTTTCTAAAAACAAACAAACAAAAAAAATCCAAAGATTTCAGAATTAACTCTTGGATAGATGGATAGGGAAGAAAAAAGGAGGAAACAATGTCCAGGAGAAGTGACCATAACTTGATTGATTGATCTGCTTTGCTGTTTGCTTCCAGCAGCTGCTTTATTGCTTGCTGTAAGATAAACGGCCTGATTGCTATAGAGTAGCAGGAGCCACGCTGCAGTTAAAGTTAGTTTTTAGGCCAATTTTCTATCTTACAACTTCTCCAGAAATAAAACTGTTCCCAGTCAAAATCCCAGTTGTCACATCCCATCCCAAGGAGTGCTTTGAAAGACATCAGGCAGCAAGCCACCCATGTCATTTCAAAGAGAGGGAGTCAGTTTTGAAAGCTCCCTTTCCCAGGTTTTAAGCCCTCATTTTCTTGGCGTATTTGTTCTTGCTCACACGCTTGATCTACAGGATGCCATTTTTTTGTTGACTTGGCTGAGATGTAACTTTTTCAATTGTCAGAAAAAATGGAGATGATTACAAAGACCTAGCTTAAATATATTAAAATAGGCAGGGCAGGAATTATCGAAGTGCTGATTAGAGCATTGAAAGCGAAGGTAAAAGGTAGCTGTAGAAGAGCTACATTGGAGAAAGCTCTGATGAACAGTATCTGTATTTCCAACAAAAGCTCATTTGAAGTATGTAGAATCAGACTGCCAAGTCCCACCTCCCAGAATGGCAAGTATCAGCCTCTTACCTCTGGGTGACCTGCTAAATTTTTTCAGATAGACAGTAAGACAGGCTGGCCTAACTAGAAAATTGTCCCTCTTCTCCCTTTTCTTTTGCTGTTTTTGTTTTTCTTTTTTTTTTGCTTCTTTCTTACCTCTTTCTTAACAACTTGAAAGTTGACTGGTTTCACCAGATTAATATCCTCATTCCCTGACCAGAATGATCACTTAGACTTCTGAATACTTGTTTTTCTGGAGGATGGCTCAGTTTTATTATTCAATACTGGGTTGCCAATTTATTTTTCCTAGTTTTTAGAGGGTTTTTTAAGGACATTCTCCTAGTCCACCTGTCTAATTAAATACCGCAGAAGTTTCTGATACCTTCATGCCAGGCATGCCCACTGATTTTCTGCTCCTAAAACCTCCCAGGGCTGGGAAGATGGCAGCCTCGCAGCAGCAGCCTGACTCCATCTTTTGTGCAAGCGGAAGGTTCATGGGAAAGTAAAGTTAACCTAAATTTCTGAAGATAATCAGGCCAGCAAAGAATACCCAGAAATGTATAGGCAAATGTCAACATGAAAGCCTGATTTATTCTGGACTGAGTTGGAAAACCCCCACATGTTGCTGGCTAGCCCACATGTTCTTGGTTTCTGCCAGGCTTTGGGCTACATGCAAGGCTGAAGTACAAAGTGTCTTGATTGTTTCAGAGACAATAAATGAGACCCAGACTCCCTAGTGGGATAAAGGTAATGAAAAATGCCTCAAATTGACATTAATTTGATTTCCTTGCTTCAGGAACAGAAAAGCAGTCACACTGCATCAGACCGGGGTCACCACAGCCCAAATCATTGCCTTGGACAGGAGTCAGTGGCGGGTGCCTAGGGAGAGTGCAGCACTTGGGCTTGCATACAGTGTTATTTTCTTGGAGTACTTTCCCATCTTCCATTGATTTCTGACTCCAGGTTTCCATGAGAAAGAGGAGGTACTTTTGCATTTATAATCCTCAGTGGAAAGTCCATGGAAGAAAAATAATTTCTTAAGTCTCCTTTTCCCAACACAATGCATGCTGTTACCCAAAGAGTGAAAGGTACGTAACAGTTACCCAAAGAGTGAAAGGTGAGCTTTTGTTGTTCCAGGTGGCTGGAACATTTGCAGTTCTTGGCAAGGGCCATTTACTTATCAGTGATTCAGGCTTCTGTAAGTAGCACAATGGCAAAACTATACTGCAGCAGCTCAGGGACGAACTTGCAAATCCTACCAGCATCTCCCTTCCCTGTCCATTTTCTCCCTTTTTATGAGGTGGGAGGGATTATGTGAAACCTCCTTCTGACATTTAAATACATGATCTGATGAGTTATTTCTGAAAAACACCCAAAATAAAAAGGATGGTGAGAAGGGACTTGGTTCTTCCTACTAATCAGCTGTAGCAACTTTTTATCTCCTAGCCTTTTAAGTTTCTGTATTTATACTAAATCCCTTACTCTTAGCATTTAGATTATCTGTTTCACAGCTAACATTTGCATTGCTGCATTTTGCTTATGTCTTGGACTTTTGAGCAGGTGGAGTGTTTGACTTACATGCAGTGGGTCAAAATCAGTTCTTTTGGATTTCCCCTGGGTCATGGTTCCATGAGTCCAGAAATGAAATTTTGGTCACCTGGCACTGTGCCAAAACCATGACAGCCACAGGACATTTATCACTCTAAAGAGACTCTACCTATTCAGGCATGATAATGTTTGATAATATTTCCCCATCAAATCTGCAAGGCTTATTGTCCACAGGCCTTTGATTGGACCTCCCATAGCCTTTTCTTGCCACCTGCATGCCAAAGGCATGGTCTCTGGCTATTGCTGTGCTGTTCTCTAACATGGTCTGGAACTGGGAACTTTCTTCTCTATTTACACACTCATCAGGCATGAACTGTCCTCAGGCTTCTCTTTGCCTGCTGCCAACGTGCCTCATTTTCCATCATGTTAGTGCCTAGACTCCTTCTTGCATATTATGAGAAGCATGGCTCCACTTTCCACACAGCCTAACTGGCCTCAAGTACACGTACTGGCATGGACATATCCATACACTCGGGTATCACAGGAAAAATATGGAATAGTATAGTCTGTCATAGCATCCCACATGATTTTTTCAGCCCCTTGTATGGGCTGTTTTGGATGAACTCGCTCAGACAGCCCCACAAAAAGCCATCAACAACAATGTGTGGCACTAAGTGTTTTGCTCTTCTTGGGGCAAAGGAGTTGGACTGTCTACAAGTTGGGACATAAGCACAACTCTTGAATAAGACAACGATGCTCTGTGGGAGTATCTCTTACCCTGCTTGTTTGGAGGCAATCAATCTCTTTGGAAAAGGAAAGGGATGCAAGAGCATAAAAGACCACCAACAGTACATTGTCTCCCTTTACCTCACTGCTGTCTGCACAGGAGTGCGCTTGCTGGCTTTGGATGCTTTGGCCAGGCAAGAGCTGTGGAAAGCCAGGCTCTTGTGCAGCCTGCCAGGCCAGGAAAACAAACTAGCAGTTGCCCTCCATGGCAATCCCCAGGGCTGTGGAACAGAACGGAAAAGGGCAGAGAGATGTAAAGTGTGAGTATCTGCCTCTTCTCAAGGGTCCTGGCACTGGAGACACACACCCATACACCCACCCTAGCCACACCATGCATTTGTTTCATACCCTGCAGACAGGTGAACAGAGACTCTTCTGGGTAGCATGAGTCAGCTCCAAAGTGACATTGCCGGATGTCCAGGTTCTGCACCAGAGCGGAGTGGCAGTGTGTGGTGGATAACTCTTTCCTTAATACTTAGGCAGGCCCTATTCAGCAACAGGCAAGGGATCAGGAAATTTAACTGCAACAACAGGATCTGCGTGAACCAGCTCTGCCAGCTGTACGGATGCAGCTAGGTGTGGATTAATCCTACTGCTTAATGTGATTTGGAAATATCTTGCTGGCCGTAGTGCTGAGCTTCCCCTGAACACATTTTGCAGGACCCCACTGAAAACACATCTGTGCTGTCCTTAAAGTTGGTAAGCTGATCCCTTCGGTGCCACTCCCAGATGTCCCCCCAGTGCAAGTTGGACAGTGTTCCTCAGTCATACAGAGGGAACTCAAAAAAGAGGGCAAATGCAACACCAGGGCTGCCGGCTCACAATTGTGGTGCAGGCTGGCACAGCTTCCCTAAAGTACACAATTACTAACCTGATAGAAATGCAGCTGAGGGCTCGTTTCTGATTTGGATTAAACTTGTACTGCCAGATGATCTGGTAGATACAGAACTGGTATTAATGAATGTAGAATCACAGACTTGGTGAGAAATACCTGGGTCAAACTCTGCACTCCAAACCCATATGTTACCGCTGCTGCTGGGTGTACCCCCTTATGCTACTCTCTGAACTGATGCAATGAGACAGAAAACATTTTTTATTATTTATATTGTCTCAGGCAAGAAAGGGGATGCAGGTAAGGAACATGGGAACAGTTAGAGTGGCAATTAGAGCTAATACTAGTCTAACTGACCTGCCTTAACTTCAAATGCCTTGGAAAATTCACTCTGCCATTGAAAACTGCTTTTTTTGTATAAGTCTGATTATAAGGGGGCCAGTTTCACACATATGCCATTAGAAAAGTGTAAGGATGTCTCAGCAGGTCCAGGGTGATCCTGGTAGCAGCAGAACCACTGATTAAGTAGAACATGACCACTGCCTTCAGGGAGCAGCAAAGAGGGAGGACAACATATTCCGCATTTGAAGGAGGTGGGCTGCTGTTTAACAGGAAGAGGCAGCGAATGTTAGTTTAATTTCTATCCTCGGCAACAGAAGAGATAGTTCATGGCAGCTGAGTGTGAGGCATGACACATTCTGGTCATCCAGACCAGTGAAAGGATTGGAAGAAATAATGAAGGGCAAAGTCCCCCCTTGACTTACCAGCATTTCATAAGGTGTGCACTCCCCTCTGCCAGATCATAAAACACAGAGCTCACACCCAAAGTCAGCCAACCCATTTGCTATTGAGAAGCCTTGAGAGTACCCCACCGCATGCTTGTGCGTATCTGCAAGTCAGCACGTGGTCCTGTCAGCTTCTGTGCCCCTCGGGAAGCAACTGGCCTTACTACTGCCAAGACCATTGCTGAAGAGCGTGGTTCTTCTCAAGCTCTCCTCTTGGTGAGGTGTGAGGCGTACGTCAGTAATACGAGAGAAGATCTGCGCAGGAATTTAAGCAGCTTTCAGGCTCTGCTCTCCCCTTTTGCAGCCCAGCAAGCTTTCCCTCAGGCTAGTGGGGTATTTGGCAAGCAATGGCATTCATATGTCAGCTTGTTTATCATAACATTTAAATTCAGCTGGTTCAGCGTGGTGCATATGTTTGCTGTTAGGCTCAACTGGTACAGAATGCTCAGTGTAACCGATGTGCTGGGTGTTAGGACACAGGAAGCAACAAACTCTTCCAGGCTCAGAGGGTGTTAAGATGTGTATAAAGAGAAGCAGGGCAAATCACTCAAAATTAAAATTACTTACAGGACTGAATTCAAAACACTTTTCCTCTGTTAACTTTTTCACCAACTCACAGTGAAAAATGCATTAGGGCTCAAAAATATATACTACTGCACAAAAAATAAAGAGTTAAAGCTCGTGCTGAAACAGAACACCATACTACTGACATAACTGGGCCCCTGCAGAGGATACAGTGCAGATAGAATGGGTCTGGCTTAAACACAGCAAACCTCCCAGGTGGGACACATATTCCTTGTCTACACTAGCAACCTTAATACAGATGTCTTGGCAAGCCCTCCTGGTTCTTGCAACTCTTCAGTATTTTTACAGATGAAAACAAGCTTAGCAGTGGGGAATGTTGCAGCATGTAGAGAACTAATTATAAATGATAATAATCCAGCAGACCTATACTGAGATTAAAATGTCTCATGGAATTAGTTTTGTCCTTGCAAGGTGGACACTGGCTTTTCTGCACAGTCTAACCTAGGGATATGTAGTGAAAAAGCTCTCTTGCAAGTCCCGAAATGAAATTAACTGTATCAACAAAAGTACTTTCCCCTTAGCAAAGTGCCACAGGGCATCAGCTAACAGCACTGCAGCAGTTTGCTCTGCAGACTTTCCACACTGCTGGCAAAACTCAAAGATGGACCAGGTCCCAGATGTTTCTGAAGATTTTCCACAAGCGAAACTACAGCTTTCCAGTCTTTTGGCTAGCTGCGCTATGAGAATGCTTTTGGCAGTGTATGATCTAGTCAAAGACGATGATCTTGGTGGCCTATGTATTTTACCTAAGACCATAATAATCCCCTTGACACCTTGCCAGCAATTTGGGAGACAACAGATAGTGGCAGAGCCTGATGCCAAAACATTCCTTGTGCCTGGGTATTGCACATGGCTATAACCACCGTGGCAATGCAGGTACCACGCAGCAGCACAGCCTTTTCTGCATTGCCTAACACAACCCTCACCCTAATGAGGCCTATTTGTGGCATGGCAGGGCTGCACCCTCGTAACCACCCTTGGTGAGTCCTGCCCTCGATGCTGCACAGTGGCAGGGCAAGGGCAAACTTGGAGCTCCTGGTCCTGAGCAGCTGGCCCTGGGCCAGAGAGAGAGGCCAGAGATCCCGACGCTGATCCCCTGGCTGCCACTGATGTGACCTCCCTGTGTCTCCCTCTTGTTTCCTCTCAGGCAGGATATGGTTTGACCTTCCAAAAGCTGCAGAAGGGTGCTGAGGGCTGTCTCTGAAAACTGGCTTTGAAACGGTGATTTCCAGCTCCTGTTATCCTCTGCACTAGGGGACCGATATCAGGGATGCACCAGAGCTGGAGAGGAGGAACAGACCTTCCAGAGGAGCATGTGACATCCCCTAAAGCTGTCCACCAACCCACAGGTGGGATTTCACCTGTAGTCAGAAGCAGCAGGCTGCAAGGAGGGACCTGCTACTGCTTCCCCTTGCCAAGTCGAGGCTACTGAGCATCAGTTCCCCTGGGCCTCTCAGGCCCTCCTTCAGAAAGGCATTAATCTTGCAGAGAGGCATTAATCTCACAGTTAATACAAGCAGCTGCCGATTGTCGCACTGGGATTATGCATGTGTTTATGTTTCTCGCTGAATGGGACTCTTAATGCATTTACAGGGAAAACCTTACGAAAATTGACTTGAAGGCTTGGAAAAATCATTACTGTGCCTGACCAGACTGAAAATACAAATACAAACCTCCTTTTCAGGTAATTAACAGATCCTATGAAATGATAATTTACACCTGAGCTATCAAACCTAACACTGGCTGCTTTTTTCCATCAGTTAAACAGTGTAACAGCAGACGGATTTTAGAATGGATACATTTACCAGATTTGGGATGAAACAGTATTTTTAGAGGAAGTATCTGGTATACTGGTTTTGGGGGTGGTGATGAAACAGTGTTTAATAGTTTTGTTATCTAACCTACTCATCGCACAACAATCCGGCAGCAATTATCCAGTATCTTATGGGAAGCTGTGGGAGCTGCTGAACTGGCCCAGCAAGTCTCTCAGCACCCAGATGGATGATGACGACGACAGGCTGAGAGTCACAAGGCGTGCTGGAACATTGTCTCTCCCATCCTGGCTGGGAGAGCAGCAGCCTCCCCAGAGGGCAGCCAGGATGGGCTCTCCTCGAGGGGGATCCTGCCCACGCTGGTGAAATGCCATTTATCTTTCAGGTGCTGGAGACACAGAAACCCAGTCCCTCAGAGTCTCAAAAGCAAGCGTGGCCTTTCCCGAGCCTTTATCTTCTATATTAATTTCTACTCCTCAGTTCCAGTTTAATCCATTCCCTAGACATTCCTCCTACATTTACGATTTTCACACTAGCTTCAGAGCCACTGGAGGCATTGTGAGGGGGAATGAACAACGGGGAGTTCAGTTTCTCTGTCTGAGATGCCACAGGCATGAGCAACCAGAAAAAAATCCTAAAATCTAGATAGCTGCTCAGCTGCAAGACATAACACCCCCATTTACAAAAGGCAGGAGACACACCTAGAAGAGCTAATTTGGAAGTAAAAATAATAAAGCAACTTGTGCCCTATACACCTATGTGAAGGGCAAAGGCAGATTGAATGCTAAGGGGAAATGTGGTTCTGAAACCCAGCTATTACTGTTGTTTTCCCCAAAGAGAGTCAACAACTAAAGATCAAGGAGGCCACAGCAATTGTCAGGCTGCTCAAGGAGCTTGAGAACGGTACACATAAAGACTTCAGACAGGCAGAATTCTTGATGTTAATCCTGATGTTTGGACTCCCTGGTGATCAGTGCTGTTCAGATCCATGTTCTTCAGTCAACAATGCAAATAGTGGCTGCTTTCAAAGAGGAGATGAAGGGATGGTTTGGATTTTGAACGCAGCTTCACTAGGGGCAATGCTGGATCCCCCACAGTGATAGTTTTTCTTTGTCACATACTGGAATTTGGCATCTCTTGCCGGTACAAACTGTGTTTCTGTTGTAAATCTAATTGATAGCTTTCCCCACATTAGCCTTCATATTTAAAACGGCAATGTGTATTTCCTCATAATCATCTTGATTTTGCTCACCCATCAATCTCGGGGGGAAATATGTCCTCCTCCTGAAAGCTGAGCACATGGCAGGTCTGGGCAATAACATTAAAGAACTTCATTCAGCTGCTTTCTGAGTTGCGAGAACAAGGTTCAGGCAATGCACATTTTTCTTTTACCAAGGGACTTGGGTTTTCTTGTAAGGTTAGTTGGCGAGTTGTTGGATTTGGAAGCCCCACTCATACCAATGACTCCATGGGGCAAGGCAGTGTGCTATGGTCCTTACAGACCCTTTAGAATCCAGTTGTGCTGGGGCAGTCACCAACCCAGGGCCTAACGGAGTCCAGTCATTACTGAGCAGCAGGCACAACGCATCCCCAGGTGTTTTGCTTGTGAATGCAGCAACTGTCCAAGGACTTTTGGGGGATAAGTCTCCCTCAAAGGCACACTGGTGGTGTCAGAAATGGGCCACCCTAGAAAGAAGAATGAGTTTGGAAGATGTTGTTTAAAATCCTGGGATTATGAGGGATTACCAAACTAGTTTCTTGCTGACAGAATGAGACCCTGTTGTGGTTTAACCCGTCAGACAGCTAAAACAACCCCACAGACTTTGCTCACTGTACCCTGCTCTGCCATGCGATGGGGGAGAGGATTGAAATGAAAAAAAAAACCCCAAAACCCACAGCATAAAATTTGTGGGTTAAGATAAAGACAGTTTGATAGGATGGAATATAGGTAATCATCATCATCTACAAAACAAATGATGCACAGCAAAATTTCTCTCCACCTGAAGCCAGTGCTCAGCTAGTTCCTGAGCTGCACCACTTCCTGGCCCACCCCTTACTTATATACTGAGCATGTCATCACATGGTATGGAATATCCCTTTGGCTGGTTTGGGTCAGCTGCCTTCTCACTGGCAGGACAGTACGACAAGCTTGAAAGTCCTTGTCTGCTTGGCAGCAGCTAAAACATCAGTGTGTTATCAACATTATCCTCATCCTAACTCCAAAACATAACACTATGCTGGCTGCTAGGAAGAAAACTGACAATCCCAGCTGAAACCAGGACAGACCTCTAACTAAATTCCAATCCAGATAGCTTTCTGCTGCCTCACACAGTTGTGCAAATATGCAATTACATGCCACCAGCAAGGCTGTGCAGTTGCGTACCTCCGAAATTGCTAAAGAGCTCAATTATCTAACCCTATCATAATACACCTACCACTGTTTGTTTTGCTTTTGCCTTTGCTTTTTAACTAAAAGGGTGGAGGAAATGAAGTAAGCACTCAGTTTATTAGCAGTTATCACCTCCACTTTGCAGATCTTGGGAAATGAAAGTACTCAGCAATAACTGGCAATGAGATTTGCCCAAAGTCCCCCACGGTGCCACTGTGCACGGTGTAGGCTACGGGATGTGTGAGCTGGCAGAGACTGTGGGATTGAACTGGGGGCCTGCATTTGCCCCCAGCTAAACTGGGGCTTCATCCAACAGGATGTATAGCACGTCAGTCGTGCTTGCATTGTAGTCAGGCTATTCACTAATGGCCCCTGTATCTGGAGGTACAGAGTCCTGGATGGAAAGGAGGGTACAAAATAAGGTGTGCATGGTCTGTTAATTATCTCAGACCTCTAGTGCTTATCCTGCACCAGTATAGAATATCTCTGGAGTTTGGGACAAACTGAGCCTATACTGTGAGTATTGTAAAGCTAAATGTGGTAAATCACAGGTGTCTGTGACATCTGGGACTTGCTGAGGAGGAGGAGGTCAGCTGGGCAGCATGGCCACAGAAGGTCTGCCTTGTGCATAGTTGGTGTAGGAGTGTGTGTGTACACAATGACTTTCGAATCGGCATGAATCTGCCTGATGAAAGTTTATTTGACATCTGCAAAAGCTGGAAGAAGTCCAAATTCCCCCTTTCCCCCCAACCCCCTTTTCCCTCCTTTGAGTAAAACGTGTGTGCTGAACAAGAGGGCATGTTCACATAAACCCAGACTTACCAGGCCCTAAATTAAAAGTATGCAACCCTCCTGAAAGTGCTTGGGGGGGTGAGGGAGAAAGACAGTTCAGTTCTTGACCCAACTGCTCCCATGGAAAATAGAGAATTGTATTTGCTGAAGTTAGTGAAAAAACGCTGTGCAGGCTACAGGTGCCTCTCTCTCCCACACACCCGTGCAGCTCTCTTCAAATTAAGTTGCTGGTGATGGATGTGTAATTGTGTTTGCAGATGTGTATCTGACGGGATCTTGGAAGTGCTTGCTGCAGAACAAAAGGAGCAGCACCCAGCCCCGCTCCCCTTGGGCTGGTGTGGCTCCGCAGGGTAAACTTGAGACAAACAGCGCTCCAGACTTGTCTCAGCCCTGACGGTGATGGAGACAGCTGGATCACCTGCTTCGCATTCCGCAGCCTTGCAGGGTTTTGCAGGGCCCTGACAGTTGGGAGAGATTTTAAGAGAGATTTGACTTGCCCGGTGAGCGGGGTTGGTGTGAGAACATGGGGCAGAGTGTGAGCACGTAGCTCTGCTGTACCCCAAGGGCAGAGATGGCCATGGGTCCCCTTCCCTCCTGCCTAAGCCCAGCTCTGAGATCCCACTGCTGCCTTCCTGCACCCAACCCATCTGCTCACCCAGATCCTTCTTCCCCTCCTTCTCCCAGTCCAACAGCAGCTCCAAGCCCTCCACTTCTCTGCCATTTCTCCTGGCAATTTTTTGGAGGCAGGTGGATGACTGTAGGCAGCCTGGGCAGGACACATAGGAGGGAGGGAGGGCAGTAGCCTAGGGCTACAGAAAAATAATCTGCTGTGTCTACAAAATTAATCTGTTGTGTTGAGGCCAATATTAATCTATGCCCCTGTTGTTTTTCTTGTCAGTGTGTTTGTCAAGCTAGGCCGTGCAATCTCACAGCACACGGAGTGCCTCCCCCATAGCAGGTCCTACTTGTAGGGCCCCTTCTGCTCCCTCCTTTTCCACATGATCAGAAATATTCTGATCAGAAATATTCTTAATTTACAAACTGTGACTAGTCAGTAATCCCATCAAATTGTTTTTCAAGGACAAATATATAACAGATTCCAGACACGTCTGCAAAATCCAATTGTTTTTAGTCGAGAAACCATCATTTTTGATTGCTGTGCTCCCTCCAAATTAAATACTTATTCTCATATTATTAGATTTCATTCTACAGCTGTGTAATGATTTACAGCAGGGAAAACCTACTCAGTGAAATACCCACTGCCACTGATGAATTCTGCATGAGATACATGATTAAATGTTATTTAATTTTTTAATGATGTCTATAAGTGTATATGAGTGCTCTCCAGGGAATATAAATTTCCATGCAGCAACCCTGAGCAATAAGCTACTCAGAGACCTGATGTGTTAAACAATTCAGATAGGTCAGATGATCAAATGTGACTGTTCCAGCTTTAACATTTATGGTTCCTGAAGAACAGAAAGAAGCTTACTGTGCCTGCAAAAAGAAATCTTTCCTTATTTGATTTTGTACTACAAGCATCACCTGGCAACTTGATTGTAGCCCTGCCTGTCATCTGAGTACATCTGTGCTGATCCCTTCTTTTGCAAAAAACATTATGCCTTTTACCTCGATATTGATCTGTTTGCCAAGGATTAGCATAAAATTGTACAACCCTCTTAAAGATTTATCATATCTTCATTGCAAAACCCATATAAGCCCTTTTCTATTATGACAGAAGAGTCTATATCACATCCCTTAATCTGTCAGCCTTCTGTAGGAATGAAAGATGTAGATATGATAGCAGAGTTTGAAAGTCCTGTTCTAGGCTGGTCCAGCCACCTGGAAAAGGAATCTAGGAAGATATATCTGTGCATCCCACTCACCTCAATTCCTTTTCCAGAGTTTTGTAATGCACGATGCCTGCACATGCTGTTTTAAACACTCAGTCCCCAAGTGTATCATTAAGTGTATTCTGTATCATTAAGAATATACTGATAAAAATCTCTTAAGATTGATTTTACACCCTTCTACCTAATGTGTACTGTCAAAAGCAAATCTAGGTAGAATGGAATTAATACTATGTGATGATAAATATTGGTACTGCATTGGCGTAACCTAAAGATCAATGAAACAGATTTCATGTGCTGCTGGAAGACTTAGGGTAGATAATGGTGCCTGAACTTCTCCTGTGGCACTTTGCCTTCTCTGTTAAGCCCAGTGCTCATCAAGGGTGCCCAGAGAAGCATTTATTTTCTTTTTCACCCCACTCTTTTGACCTGTTTTATGTACCAGTGCTATATCATTACAGCCTGTATTGTATCTAAATACAATAAATGAAACGCACGTGCTGTTATAATGACCACAGTACAGGTTGCAGGATTCATCCCTTGCCTTCAAACACAGCCAGGAGCTCTGCTGCTTCCCTTCCCTGACATCTTGTCCCCCCTT
Organism: Porphyrio hochstetteri; assembly: GCA_020800305.1. Taxonomy (NCBI): domain Eukaryota; kingdom Metazoa; phylum Chordata; class Aves; order Gruiformes; family Rallidae; genus Porphyrio; species Porphyrio hochstetteri. The sequence goes on from CM036907.1 coordinate 48,233,839, forward strand.
ACTCAGGTGTCTCTAGTGTGCTCTATCCAACAGCTGTTCTGATCTGGAGAAGTCAGAAGCAGCGGGATGGGAGGCTAGTGTTATCATTTAAATCTCACAGTATAACAAACAACTGTGTTCAGGATGGAATTCTGTCAGGCCCCGCTGCCCTCCTTCCAGCCTTGATGGAAAAATAACCATCTTGAAGCTTGCAAGTCTGGGAATATTTGTCTGAAGCTGTCTGATATACAGGTGATGGTTTAGCAATGTGAGGGTCTAGCAAAGTACTGACTGGGACCATGGCCTCTACAGGCATACTGCAGTGCAGTACACCACAACACATAGAACCACTGATTTATTTTGGTGGACTTTGATGGATTTTCTTCCAGTTAACTGGAGATTGAGTCTAACACAGGGCAGAAACTACTCAGGTTAAGAGCACATAAATAACTACATCCTAGAGTGCATTATACAGATGTCATTGCCTTCTCCTCTGTAATCTGTGAACAGTTTGCTCTTGCTGTTCACTGACATCTTTCCTTATTTTATAGAAAAGACATTAAAAGGGAAACTAGGAGTAGTTTTGTCTCCAGTGACTTATATCATAGGACCACAAAACAGGCCCAGCTCTGAGCAACCACCCTTTTTTCTCACCAGCACATCCTAAGAGTTTGGGACTACCTCACTGGGATGACCCACTGTCACAGTGATACTGGTGCTCATCCAGTGACACTTCTGTGAGAGGTGAGAAAGCTGTTTGCAGTGTGAGAAGCTCTGGATAAAAATAGCAAAGTCCCCCACACCCCTTGCTTCCATCGGGCAATAATAGTAACTGACATGTCAGCCTTGCTCTGGGTGGGCTCTGCAGAAGCTGGAGGTGAGGCAGGTAAAAAATAACCCTCAGAAAGACCTAGCAAGCAATGGAGTGTGTGTGTGAAACTGTAAGGAGGGAAGGGAGAGGTAAAGCCCAGGGAGAGGTCCACCATGCAGCAGTCTTTCGAGACCAGGCCTTTTCAGGCATTGCCTTTACATGTACTACCTTTTTAGCAGAGAAATCTTTCCATGAAGAACTTCATAGACCTCTATCTCTTATCCTGACCAGATGTTAAACTGGCAGGCAAGCATTTGGAGGCCAAAGTCCTACAGGGAAGGAGGCAAGGCTCTTTCCTTGCAGTTGGCTCTGGTTACTTCAGTGCAGATGCTGTTCCTGCTCTCCTCCATCTCCTGCCTCTCTCTCTTCCTCTGGAGCCCTTGCCCACCAGCCTGCATTAGTCACACCTCCCTTCCAATGAGCTCATGGGGTGTATCTCAAATGGGGTCTCCTCTACCTAGATATTTCCTCTGCTCGACTAGAGTTTCCTGTTTAAGTTTCCTGGTCTGAAACTGAGAGAAGCCTTTTGTGGAGGTCTTACAGTACTTTTGCACTGTTGCTTTTGCACTGTCCAGGCCTAACAGCTGTAGAAATTCCATGTGAATATAAGGAGAAACTTTTTCACTGTGAGGGCGATGGAGCCCTGGGACAGGCTGCCCAGAGAGGCTGTGGAGTCTCCTGCTCTGGAGACATTCAAAACCCACCTGCATATGTTCCTGTGCAATTTAGTCTAGGTGATCCTGCTCTGGCAGGGGGGTTGGACTAGATGATCTTTCGAGGTCCTTGCCAACTCCTAATGTTCTGTGATTCTGTGATTTGACAAAACGTCTGGACTGTGAAGCTGAAGCCCTGTAGGGAAAATTGAACATCTTCCCTTGCGCATTCTGTGATCCCTTCAGTGTCTCTCCCTGGCCCCCATTTTAGAAACAAGGTCAGGTTTGGCCAGCTGTGTTACTTGCCAAATCATTTGTAGATCCTAAGACAAAACCTCTGACACTAACAGTACCAGCATGTGACAAGGCAATACTCAAGCACTCCGTCGGTTCCTATTCCAACTCAAGCTAGCTGAGGAATAATACATGATACAAAATGTTGGCTCTCCAAAGCACTTGGCTACTCTATCCCTTTATTTCTGGGTCTAATCAGTATTCCAAACTAACATGCATGCAGTCTTGCATTGATGCATTTTTCTTGTCGATCTAAATCTCTTGCTCTGCGTATCTGGAAGCCACTTTGCTCATCGTCCCTCCCCTCGGCAGGGCTGGTGTCAGCTGTCCTGGGGCTGACTGCTGCACCCGGGACAGCACAGCGCTGTGCAGGCATGAGAGACGAATTTTGCCTCAGGGTAAAAAACTGGGGGAAAATAAAGGCGAAATCAGAACGTGGGTGACATCAAAATGAGGCTGGCGTATCATCTCACGGTGGCTGGGGGAAGGGATGGTGCTGCAGACCATCAGACAGCTGCTCTGTTTGCCAGTGCTCTGGCTTTGGATTTTTATTTTCCTTTGAAATCTCATGAGGGGGGTGATGCTAAAGCGCTGAAGAACAGGGCTGCAAATCACCGGCCTGTCTGGCTGTAATGATTTGTGGGCACGATGCTGCACATGCTTCCCCATCTGAATCCCGCTCTGGCAGGTGCCCCAGCTGTGCTGGCAGGTGCCCCAGCTGTGCCATGCGATGCCATGCTGTGCCAAGCCATGACCTGCCTGGCACAGGGAGGCCACAGCCCACCTTGCAGCCAACCCTGACAGGGAGAGGAAGGGGCACCCAGTCCTAAACCCCACTCATTTTCTGCTTCACACTGAAATCCTGCTGGAAAAGGAAGGGGAGGGAAGATCTGCACGTTCAGTAAATTGTTCAGTGAATCCCATTAGCATCACCCAGCAATCCCAATTGGGAAATACCTTCTGTGCTCTCTAAGGTCCCTGGGCAAAGTGAGGGATTTGTTTTTAAAGGGAAAGCTGGTGATTCAGCCTGCTCCTTCCTTCTGCCTGGTGGTGGTGGGGAGCAGCTTGTGCACAACCACCCCAGGGACTGAGCGGGATCCACCCTCTCCTGAGTTCAGGAGTCCTGTCTGACTCAGAGGCAAAGCAGAGTAAACACTGAACCGTTCTTAAAGCTGCCACTGTAGAAGCTCACCAGTTAGTCAGGCATAGAAATACTGGGCATTTGCAGGTGTGTGTGAGATACGCATCCGTCGCCCCACCGAGGTGAGCAGGCTGCCACAGAGGAGGGGTGTGGAGACTCCTTCACATGGCTGCAGGACTGGTGATTTAGCACTTTAAATCACATTTTCACAGTATTTCTCATGCCATTTTGTCAACACCCAGTAAACTGTATCACGAGAGGGCCCCAGGGGTGACTTGCACCACTCCAGAGAAGTTGCTTTTTCCCACTCTGGAGGCTTTGGATCATCATGGGGCTCAGCCCTTTTCTCCCTATGGGTCATGGTACTAGCTTGTCATGGGTGATATGGTTTGGGGGGGAAGGGGGCGGGAGGGTGGCAGGATTGGCAAGGGGAGCTCAGAGCTATCGGACATGGTTCTGCCTCCCTGGGTACAGGGAGATCCTTGGAAACTTGCTATCAGAATGCCAGGGTACCTGGCAGGCAGCAGCACAGGCACATCACCAAAGGGCTCATTTAAAGAAAAATTATTAGAGCAGCTGAAAGGAGGACAGTGAAGGGTCTGCATTTGCTTTACTTAAGGTTGCATTTAGTTTCTCAGCAGGGAAATCCACAGAGAATATTTTTAGAGCCCTGGCTACTCTGAAAGATTTGAAGCTGACATGGCTACCACTTCTTTCTGTCTTGAAACACAGGAGAGAGTAGGCAGAGTATCCATGAGGCAGATGTAAGCTTTGCGATCCCTGTTTACCACCAGTCTGGTCACGCATCTGATTTGGACAATGAAGTCAAACTTGGTGTTAAGCTTCCCCACACTTCTTTTGAAGCAAAACAAAGTGTCTCCTGGCCAAGGGTACATAATCCTCAGTCTTCTGTGATTAACATCAAAGGGCCATTGTGCAGCTTAATTTGTTATTGGTTGCAAGGTACGTTTAGACCTCAGAGTGGCTGTAATGGTGCAAAAGATGTAATTAATAATGAGTAATAGCTCCATAATCTGCTCTCCCCTCCTTCTTGATGTGTTCCCATCCCTGTCACAAGCACAAAAACCCCCAAGCGTCCTTTATGTCATCTTAAAACCATCACTATAATACTTTACTTCTGTTCGTTCTTTTTCTCCAGGTTATAGCTACATGTCCCAACTACAAACGATATCAGGCAGAGACCTCATCCTCACTATATTAAAAAAAGAGTTTGCAACAGAAGTGCTGCTAACAGAGCAAACACTGTAGCAATTAAGTATTCACTGAATGTTAGGACCCCCCAGTAAGAGTAGAGGCATTAGTTGGACCCCAGACAGAAAGATAAGTGCCAGTCTGCTGCAGCACACACCAAAAATGTGTGACTGCTAGAAAGCCACCATGGGGATGACAAGCTGTGAAAGACCAGTACCACCTCCGCTCCTTTCTGGGAGGCAACTTACCCACGGGCAAAGGCATCCCCATGGCTATGCCCGAGGAGCTCACCTTTGCTCTTTTTTTATGTTACCACTCCTTCCACTACAGATATTATTATTATTATTATTATTATTATTATTATTATTTGATATTACTGTCCATCCATGGCAGGCATGACGCAGAGCAGCCTATTTCAGGCAGCAGACAGGTACAAGTGTTCCTTCTGCAGCCTCCCAGTTCATGCCTGCCGAGCGCAGTGCAAGAGCCACCGCAGCTGGGTCTGTGCTGAGGAGCTGAGGAGTGCACAGAGGCAGCGGCACAGGTCCTCTGCTGATGACACTGCCCAAGAGCCAGCAGCACACAGCAAAGAGTCCTGCACAGGGCCGTGGGCTGCAACACCTCAAACTCTTGCAACTGGATCTTCCTACGTGTGTCCCTCAGAAGCCATGGATGCCCTTTGGGTCATGTCATGTTGCACTCTAGTTGCATCCATCCAGCAGCATTTAAGGACATGGTCTCACTAGTTGTAAGGTCTTTCCCCTCACCCTATTGAATAACCTTCTGACATCGTGTGTCAGATTACTGAACTGTTTCTTCTCTATGTATTTCCCCTCTGAACCAACATGGAAGGAGCAAGATGGAGCAGCTGGGGGAAGAAGAGGCACGAACTTTTTTTTTTGTGGGCCAACAAGTGCCTCGAGAGCTAGTCACAACATCCTTTCATCATTTTTATTCAGCACTCAGCAAATGCAGAGCCATTTATTGTCCATTGAATAGTCTGTAGAGCTCTGCTTTTGCTGAGTAGTACGTGGAACTGAGCCAAAAGGAGAAGAAATAATTAACAGTCTGTCCTGTCCATATGTTTAAAATACACTACAAAATGAAAACAGTCCTGTGGAGAGTTCTCTGCATTAAAGCTTTTCTGTCATGTGGAGTTGGAATATTTTCTCTGTTCCTTAGGGGAGGACTTAGGACAATATTTGAGAAACCAGAGTTAATATTAAGAATCTTTCTTTCCAGTTCTCTCAATTCATTATTTATATGCTTTATGCCAGTATAAAAAAAGAATTAAGTTATAGTATGTACTGAAAATATTTCAGATATTCAGAATTCATAATACTGCAGAAGAACTGAAATTAGTTTAGACCCTGATAGTGTACAATCCAGAAAACAGGATGATTCCTGTTTAAAACCATTTTTTAACTGAAACATTATGGTCTAGACCCATTTATTTAAAATAAATCTGACATCACCAAATCCAAACCCATTTAAAGCAACTTAATGGGTTTGAATTTCTTAGGAAAGAAATAACATACAAGAGGAATTTGTGTCAATCTTTGTTGACATGAAATGAAGTGTACCCACATAAATGCTGCCCATTCCCATTTAAAGGACTAATTTCAGAAAATCTCCTTAGGAATCATGATAATAGCTCCTTTGCTCCTACCAGCCCCCGCTGGCCTCACTGTCAGACTCATTGCAATTGCTTTCTGGTGAATCATCAGTGCCAAGCAAACAAGATCCCAGAAGAACCAGCCAGCAAAGGATCCTCACCTCCCTGAGTAGGCATGACAGACTATACATCCAGTTCCCCATGGCTGTCACCAAAGGTTGTGATATTGGTCAAACTGTGTCTCCCAGCTTACCCTTAGGGACCAATTACCCTTGGCCTGTCCTCTGTCGATCCACCCTTTGACAAAGCTTGGAAAATTTTTGTTTAATAAAACCAAGATTAATGAGGCTGTTTGACTGGCTTTGTTTTCACAAAAAATCAAACGCTCCTCCTGCTGTGGCTGGTGTCCTCCCTGGGGTTTTTCTGGCACCCTGCATCAAGAATCCATGACAGTTAAATCAAGCATAACCAGTCTGGTTTAGGACAGATCCCAAGGTCATCTATCCAACCTGTGCTGAGTGCTATCTTGTTGGTAAACCCAGCAGAAAAGACTAGCGCTGAACAAACTACAGGCCAACCAGCACCCCAATCCTGCCCTCTGGACTGGCTTGACCCTTCACTACGACCTTTGGATTTACGACCAGTTCTGCTGGAAGAGCCAAGAGATTTCACTGGCACAACCCAGTCTGCCCCTGAAGATTTTAATCTCTCTAATCATTAATCTGGCACCTTGCAGTGCAAATACTCCAACCAAAAGTGTAGCCATTTGGGTTGGTTGGACAGGGATCAAATATTCCTTGTGGAATCCCAAACATCTATCAGCACAGACATTGCTGGACTGGCACGTCTTGCTGTCCTCAAGGGGAAGCCAACTATTAGCTCCCCAAACAGCTGGGGATGGTTGCTGTGCAACATCAGCCACCTCTCCTCATTCTCCATGTCTCAGGGGCCTAATTTTTCCATGGTCCATTGCCCCACAGCTCTGACCAGTATAGCAGGTTTGTATGGGGCCATGCTTATGGGGCACGTGTTTGCAGTTAGAGCGCAGCTAGAGTGGCCTGTGGTGGCAATGGGATGGGAGGGACAGCAAAATCTGCGGTGCCAATCCTGTGCTGGCTGAGGAGAAAATGCAAACAAAGGGGCTCTAGGGCTAAGAGATATGTTTAACTGGCTAGGCAGCAGAGGTGTCCAAGCCTTCTCCTCTGAGCAGATACAGTACTCCATCTTCTTCATGGGGACCAGTGCTCTTGTCCTCAGCTCAGCCTGTGTGCCCTGGCTCACTGCTGCCAAGGCCTCTTCCCCATCAGTAAATGTCAGTATAGTGGCATAACCCAGATTTCACCTTGCTTTTATTACCCCACTAAATGAAAGGTCAAAACAAATTGAATTAAAGAACTACGTGGGGAATTCAATAATTAAAAGCTTGTGAGTGGACATAAAAGCTAATCACAAAAATAAATAGTTACCCAGTAACTTCATTACATTAAGGTAAGAGCCATATATGCTGCATAATATAATAGGAGCTCAGGGAGCTGAAATTGCCGAGAAGCCTTAAGTCATAGTTTGAATCACAGGAGAAAACACTGCTGTCACTGTCCAGGCTCAGGAACAGGCAGGGAAGCTGAGCTTCGTGCACAGATGACATCCTGACGTCCTCCTTAAATTGCATGGCGTGCATGTTCTTAGGTACCACCTACCACCCTCACATGTGCATCCCTCCATTTACTGAGCTGGTTACCTGAGGGACGAGAGGCAAGTGAAGCAGTGGGGATGGGTAGGCTGGAAGTTTATTTTGTTATGAGCAGCTTGTACTCCAATAAGGTGACAAGCCCCGCTGGGATGTGTTTGCCCTGGGAATGAGACTGCTAGGTACTGGCAGCTGGGCTGAACACCACTATTCACACAGAAGGGGGAAGGAGGTGTCAGGGAAGTAAGAAAACTCATTATCAAATCAGTAATGTCATCTAAATCATTCTTGTTCAGAGGGGAAAAGCCATCAGGCATCTCCTGACAGCCAAGTAGGAATGTCCTGCAGAACTGGTTGCACCTCTCTCCTCCTATGCAGAACAGGGTTGAGTAGGGAAGAACGCTTTGGGGATCCTGAGTATTTTCCCAGCACCCCTACTGCCGCTGAGGGCAATATGCAAACATTCCTTCAAGTTTCAGGCCACCAAAAATCTAGGGCTGATGAAAGTACCATAGGTCACAGACACAAAGCTGTCCTGCGAGTGAGCATAGCTTGGACAAGAAGACTGAGTAGTCTACAAAGAGCTACCAGGTAAAGTTTTTCAGGTCTGGAAGTGTTTTAAAGCCTCAATAACCAGTGCCTATATTTTAAACCAGATCACAAAGAGCCTGGTAAGTGGGGAACGCTCTGCACCTTGCAGGTGGCCTTTGAGCATCAGTCATAGAAAGATTTTCATTGATGGCAAAATCAGCATGAATGTAAGCAAGGGAAAAATACACATGCAAGTTATTTAAATAAAACCAACCTTGTTATTTAAATAAGGAAACATGCCTTTCTGAAACAGCTGAAAGAACAGTTAAGTCTTTCTTAGCTAAACCTTTCTTTCTAAGCCTTGGGCCACAAAGCTAGAAGAGGCACCTCCATTACGTCCTAAAGTACATTCTTCAGGGTGAACCAGTTGTCAACAGTTGTTCACAATACAGCTGTGAAAAAGGAAAGCTTGGCTGTTGCTAAAACTATTTTGTTCTGTTTTATTTTGTTTTCTTCTGATAAATCAGTTTCATCGTGCTGGGGTCATCCAACTGAAATAGTTCTTTCCATTAAATAGTTAAATTTCTGTGCTCCTCAGATGCTGAATTTTCTACTGATCCTTCAGGGCAGTGGGTCTGAAGGAGAAAGGGTAGAGGCATCCCTTGTCCAGCCTTTTTTAATTTTAATTTATTGCAGTCAATACTGTCCATTACCACTGCATAGCTAGGGGGAAGGGAAGGGATCTGAGCCTTCAGCTGGGGGATTTCAGTAACCTTGGTGTTTGAACACACAGCCAGTGCAGAGCAAGAATTAACTTTGCCTGTTACATGCTTTTTCCCATAATACTAAATGAACTCATTCTCTTAAAACTGAAGTCTTCCTAATGCAAAGATCTTTTTTAGATACAAACTCAACATTATGAAATATACTACATCACATCTTACACTAATGGGTTATGAAAAGATACGCTATCAAAAGCTGTCAGAATCTTTTCTGTATGATTAAACGGCTATATTTCCTGAGCCCAAATAGTAGCTGTGTTATTAATAACTAGAGCAATACATTCCCTCTATTTCTAAACCCACATCAGCTCAGATATCTTAGTAAGCTTTGGAATGAAATAACTGAGTTTCAATATCTACTTTTTGCAGTAAATCAATTTTAAATGAGGAGGAATACATCTTCAAGTAATATGAAGGTGAACAAAATACATTCATACAACTAGTGGGAGAAATCTAAATTTTCTGAAGCATTGTATGATAATGACAGTAAACTCCACCCTCAAAATTGCACAATTCAACCTATAACCTTCACATTACCAGCCTGCTGACTGACTGGACAAGTGAAAAATGCGATAGTATCTATAGGTCTCATTACTGTTTTTTGGGGTGGAAAGGTCAGCAAGGTTACAGTGCTGGTGTAGTATTATTTCCCACCAGTCTGAAAATCTGAGTTTACAGATCCAGGAGTTTTGATCACCAACAAGACTCTTATTTGAACTATTAAATCACAGCATGATCCCCCAATTCAGCAAGATGCTTAAGCACCGAATCCGAGCTTTAATGCCAAATAAACAAGCGTATCATACTGTTATGCAATTTAGGCTGCTATACAAACTAAAATAAAATGCATTTAGCTTAATGTGTGCATTAAACATTCTGTATAAGCACAAAAAATTACAATCTTAGTGTTCTATAATGAAATCATAACTGCTGCCTGCAATGAGCTCAACATAAATCTTCCCGCTTTCCCAATGAGGCATCATCAGACTCCTCTGAAATCTGTTCCATAAAAGTAATAAAATCATGATATGGGAGAAAAAGCAAACAAGAAAGGTCAGTCAGGACTGAGTCCTCAGCAAACATCTTCATGCTCCTAGAATTCAGATTTTTTTGTCCATGTTCCCATCTCAGGATTCATCCCTGTACCATCTCTTCCTTCCAGCCCACTCTTTTAGCTGTTGATTGGAAGATCTTGCAATACTCAGCATCATTAAAAGTTACAACTTCGTTCCCATCTATTGGCGTGTGTAGGTTTATGGCTTTTTGCCGACCTCTTGAAGTTGTGATCCAAGCCTTCAACTCCTCATGCACAAAAGCCAGGAAAGTCTAGATAGCATTCAGAATGACAAAACTATCTGATCTCGCTTTCTTCATATATCAGATGATGTTTACAAATGCTTGACACCAAGAAACCCATAGCGGACTTGTACTGGTCCTTTCACACCATGTACTGAAATGTCTTGGCAACTTCTATTTCTTGCAAAAAAACCCTGTAACAAAACCTGCTTTTCAGCTCATCACCAAGTCCATGATTTTCATTAATTATTGTTAAACCTAACTACCCAATCCTCCTGCCCATCCCTGCTGCATGGGTCAGGCCCAATGTGAGCCTAGTGGTTATGGTCTGCATTCACCCTCTGGGCATTGCTGCCCCTTGGCAGAAGGCAGCACTGCTCTCACAACAAGGTGCACGCCACCATAGTCATTCAGAGCAGAGATATACAAAACCTGGCTTAGGATGGATAGGTGCTTGGGGTCCAGGCAGCAGCAGGTTGAGCCCTGTCCCTGCTGCTTCCCTCTGGAAAACCTGAGGAATGCCCAGTCCAGTGTTGGCACCAGTGCCAGCCCTGGTGCCACCCCAGAAGGTGGTGGGAAGAGCCTCAGCCAGGACTGGACTCAAAGCTCTGCTTACCTGAACACTTAAACATGCTCAGGGAAGCATAGGTAACAGCTCTCCATTCCCTTTGTCTTCCCCTTCAGCTTCATCAGCTGTCTTGGTTTAACATGAAAGAGCTCAGAAGGAGCACAGTGTCTCATGAAGCCTGCTTACACCTCACGCTTCAATGGCCCTGAGCAAGCTTCTCCCTCAAGTCCTTCTTTCCCCATCTGCTGTTGTAGGCAGCTGAGCCCTCTCAGCCAGCAAGGCCTTCCAGCAACATTTCCAGCTGGCCCCAGGGCGTGGAGGGACCCCTGCTTGAGTCAGCAGACTCCTGGTCTTTGATGCCTCCCAGCAAGGCTGGCCAGGGAGCCACCAAGCTTGCTCTGTGTCCCTGATGGGCATGCAGCTTCTCCCGGGGAATTAACGAGCCCTTCTGTTCCCTCATTTATTGCTGGTTTATAAACAAAGCTGGGAAGCGGTGCCTTGGTTGGGAGGGAGGATATGCTCAGGAAGCATGCCTTAAGGAATAGGCCATTACTGCTTTTGCATTAAGATTGAGAAGCTGTGGGGAGGAAGGCAAGGGGGAAGGCTGGGAAAGCAGGCCTGGGGCCATTTGAAGTGGACAGACCGGATTTATTGTGGTAGACATTGATGGCTGGGATGCTGCTTTTTCATTTTCAGGCTCTGTGTTTGCCTGATTAGCAGAATCACTTGCAAATACTTGGTAGGGAAGCTTGACATTAAGCTAAAAACAGCAAGGGTTGGAGTTGCTGGCTGATTGCAAGATAACTCAGAGTCTTGTTATTTTAATTTTGTCTGAAGCACCATTTGTGGGCACAGGCTTAGTGCTTTTGGAAAACCCATTCCTCATTCTGAATGGGAAACATGCTACCCTTATGATATCAGAGAATACATTTGGACCATAGTGCAATAGCTCTAAGGAGAAAACCTTAGTTTGAAAACAAAACCACAGAGATGGCTGCACAGAGACCCTTAACTGTGTCTTTATGCCACTGGCTAGCTGAGGCAAGTGAAACATGCTGTATTGCTTAGCTGGATTCAGATAACGCTATGCCAGAGAAGTACTTCGTTCAGTTAAAAAGAAGAAAAAGAGCAAGTTTGGGGCACTTGAAAGCATTTGTCAGTTCAGGCAGAAAGTGGCCCAACTAATCTAGTTGGAAAGAAAAGGAGAAAAATTGAACCATCTTCTCAGCATTCAAACATTCACTATTAATTTTTAAATTAGCCAAGTTGATATTTTGAAAGCAGAGAGAGAAAAGCCTAAACAAAACAAAAAAAGCCTGGATTTGCTTCATCATTTTCCTCCATTTTTTTCATTCTGTCACAGATCTGAGGGGGGTGGCACTCAGCTACATGGAGAACCAAGAGAAAACCATTGTTAGTTGTGAGTTAAGGCCACGGTGACCCAGCTGAAGGACATCTGTAATATGCTGCAGGCTTCAGGAGAGCCTGTTTAACCTCTGGGAGGGGTGCTGTGTGTGTTTCACTCCAGATCCTCAGTGATACTCTGGCAACTGAGAGCTGTTGAAGCCCAGCTTAAGAGCTTCTGAGGGCCCAAGTGCCCCAGGATCTGCAGCAGTCCTTGGTGATCATGGGAAACCAGCATCGGTGGCATCTCAAACTCCTTCCCTGTCAGGCTATGTATCTCCAGCTTGGAGGTGCTGTCTGTGGGGACCAAGTACTAACTGTTCTCTATGTGCATTCAGGACCTCCTCCCTCCATGCCTCCTTTAAATCCCAAGTGTGTGCTCATGAGGTGGGTCAGTACCAACATGCTCTTTTCATCTGTTGTGGTTTAACAGGAGACTGAGGAGTGGCCTGCTTGGGGTGCATACCACGGGCAGCAACAAGCTCTTTCCATCAGTGCAGGAAGGCAACCTGTTTAGGACCATAATGGTCTACCTGTCCTAAATCTCTCTGACCCACACAACAAGAGTCCAACATCTTATAAACTGCCCCCACCCTCACTGCAACCCCATTAAGTGGGGAAGGAGGAAGGAAAGGAGCTAAATCCAGGTTTAATAATACAAAGTGACTGAATTTGCTGCGCCTAGTGAGAGGGCTTCCAGCTTGCTTTCAGGAGAAAAGGATGTCTCATGGATTTCACTGCTTCCCCTTCTGTCTGTCATCTGTCCCACCTCCACCCCCAGCACCATTTTACCCTACTGAATGATCTTAAACACCACCAAAGACAGTAATGGCCTCAAAGGTGTTCCTGAAAGATTCATCAGAATCGGCAGCTGGGCACAGACAGGACAAAACCAGGCTTCAGTAGCTCTGCTGCTTAGAGTGGCTTGTAATAGTGTAAATATGTTTAATTACTTAGTGCCACTGCCCCAGGGATTTGCATTTAAAAGAGGAAGGGAAGCTTGCAGATTCCAAAGTGTAGTTAGGTTCCCCTTAATTCTAGTATTCCAAAATCTGGAACTGGGTAAGAACACAGTGCACAGGAGCAACCAGGCTTTAGCCTTGTCTATCTGAAAGCCAGTGAATACGTCACTGGAAAACCCAGGTTTTATTCCAGAAGAGAAGCAGGGAATTGCATCCCAGGAAGCCTTTAAGTGGCTTGCTGACACATGGGATTTACATAACGAATTATCACACAATGTGCAGAAGTTAGAGGCATGGAGATTAATTGCTGAAGGCCAGATGGGAGCGGTAGGGGTAATACAGCCTTTTGTTGCAGGAAGAGTGTGAGGGCTCAGCGTGCAAAGCTGCAGCGACCAGGAGGAGAGTGTGAGTACTCCTGGGGATTTTGCCTTGTCAGGGCAGATGCAGACAGAGCGGCTTGGGGGAGACCTGCCCCGAGCTGAACCACTCACCCCTCCTGCAGAAGGGCAGCACACGGGTGTCCCATCATCTGTCAAGGGATGGGGAGCCACCACTGTGTTCCCAGCTGCTCATTGCTGTTCTCCAAGGTGGTGTGTGTGGCCTAGCACCAGCCCTCCCCTTGCATCACTCCTCCTGGCACTTGCTCTTGTGGGCTCTGAGGGGCTGGATGCAGTTTGTTGTGCTCAAGCCACTGACAGAGTTGAAACACCTGTTTTAGTTCTCCCCTTCAGCCATTCCAGTGTCTGGCCTATATCTTTGTGAATGCCCTGGGATTTGCCACCACAAGTATAAAGCCATATTTCATACAGACAGCAGTTAAATGCAGATCATTAATGAAAGCGGGCTGGGATAACTAATGTAATTCCCTGTGCTTCATGTCACCATTTAAACAGGAACGCTTTTTTTACAAGAAAAAGCCCCTCTGTTTTAACATGGATCTAGAAGCCTTTGCTTACTTATTTGTTGAATATGTCTGAAAAACCTGCTTTCAGGGACCCTGCCTTCCAAATATCCCCATCTAGTGCAACATTTTAATTCTGACCTTTGAAACTCAATTGGGAAAATGACTGCCAGTGGGGCTAATTTACGGGAATATGCTGCAGTATCACACAAAGAATTCAGAGATGTTTCCCACTGTAATTTCAGCATCAATGCATTTCAATTGATTTACCATCACAAAAAGCATCTGGGCCTTAGTCCAAGAAGTGCTGTATCATTTTTCTATTACAGTGATACCTTGCTGGTTGATTTAGGGGAAAAAAAAATGTAATTAACACAAATCCTGTTATTCAGTTTACTGGCATTTCAAGAAGGCCACATCAAGGCACGGTGCTCTGGTGCACCGTAATGTTAGACAGATGACTTCTTGGTAGAAGCAGGAATTGCCAGTGCTACTGACATTTACTCTTCACCTTATTAAAGTCACTAATGGGTTTTAAGCCCTCCCAACCACCCAGTGAAATAACCATGTTATCCCTTTCTCATACATATCCCGAGCCTCAATTTGTCAGGTAATGCCAAATAGGAGAATCTGTACCCCAGCAAGGAACTTCTCTGCACTTCCAATCTCATGTTTAGATGAGAAATACGTTTATCTTTTTACCACCGAAATCGAGCATTCATTTGGCTGGGGCATAGGTACACAGTTTGTCTTCCTCTAAGAGGCAAACCTCCAAAGCTCTAGTTCCACAGGATGCACCTAGACTAGAACATGCCACATTTAATGAAACAGAGATCTTTAATTCAAAACAAACATACTTTGTGGAAAACTGTGCCATAGTTGCTAATCCACTAAGATGTGACTTTTTTTTTTGTTGGCTAAAGTACCTAAGTTTCTATAGAGGATCGAGGCTGCTATCACTCTGCTCGAAGTCACTGGCTATTACTGACTGGGAACAGTCTTCAGAGAGGCTCTTGAGCAAGGCATACACGTTTTCCCCTGGCTCCGTGATGTCTTAACAGTTGTGCCACAGGTTGCAGACTGAATTTGCAGTGTGACCCATCAGGCACAGTGCAGCCCAGACTGCCTGATGCTACCTGCGTACACCAGACTGCAATTATTTAGGGAGAAATGAAGAAGTCCACTTGTCCTGGTGAGCTGTGAATACAGGTACCAAGCACCATTGCTGTGAGCTCCACCATTGTTACCTAGAAATTGGCAGCCAAAGCCTGCCAAAAAGAAGTGCTTCATCTGCCAAATCCACATGTCCATCATGGAGGTGTGAAGTAGGACTTAATACGTGAAAGAGGCAAAGCCTGGTAAGAAGGACATCAGGAACTCAGAAGACATCTAAGTTCTGGACAGGTGAACTGAACATGGTGGACTGAGGAGAATTCACAGACAGATCTAAACTACATCTGATCAGGAATTTTCCATCCTGGTTAATCAAAGCTTTGAGTTTTGAGTATGTTCTGTTGACAAAATGCCACTTGGTTATGTTTCCTGCTAGACCATGGGGCAGGCTGATGGAGAAGCCAAGCTTCCAGAGTACCTGATTTCATGATGACCCCACCACAGAAATGTCTCAGTCAGGAATTTCAGACTAAGACTCGCACTTTAGTGAGCTTGTAAACTTGCAGAGCCAGCTCAGGCCAGGGATTTCAGAGTTTCAGGTTCCCAGGCATACAGGAACTGATATTTTAAGGGGAAAAAAACCCCCAAACAACATGCAGAATTCAGCCAGGGAAAGGCATTTCATTTCTGAAACACTGAAATTCCAGAACAGTTTTTTCTCCGGGAAATTCTGGAGTTTACTGTCCTGGTGCCAGATTTAGCATTGCTGGAGTTTTCCATGAATGGAATTTTGACAATGTCTAATTTATCACCCTCCCTCTGAGAGAAGCCAAGTCCCTGAGACACAGTAGATAATATTATTGCAATTATCTGCATGACCTTCTGCCACTGATACCTCATGTTGCTAGTGTGGTGGGTGTAGGGAGGAGGAGAGTTATTTTGCAGGCAAACTCTGATTTCATCCTTCCTTTCCAACCTCCCGCATAATCTCGGCCAGACAAATTTCACAGAAACCCAAGCCCACAGTTCTTTGGAAACTCATTGAAAAGCATGTAAGAAATTAAATTACTGAATCTAAGCAGTTGGTAGGTCTATTCCCTTTCATTTTGGTTTTAGCTGTTGAATTTCTATGGAAGCAAGTGTCATGTTGCTTCCAATATGCACCTCTGCTTTCTTCTCTATGCTTAACTGCATTCCCACAGTCATCAGGAAAGGAAATAGATCTTACTGTATATATTAATGTACATCCCTCTTTTCTGTAGCTGGTTCTTTATTGCTGTAAAGGATATGTATGGATGAGGTATTAGAGTTTAAGTTGGGAAGAAAGAGACAAAATACATTTTTCCTTGCCAAATAATTTATATGCTGATATTTACATAATACTGTCATCTCTCATAGCTGTCATTACCTAAACCAAAACTAAAAATCACTTCACAACAAAATGTCTTGTCATATTTTGCAATTTACTTTTCAGACAGGATCCTGTAGGAGGACTGGCTAGCTATTCATTAGGCCACCAAGCATTCTTTAGCTGTGTTTTAAAGCCTAAATTTAGATGATGGGAGAGCTCTCAGGCAATTCAGTCAAAGCTAGCACAGACACCAACTGACATGGGTAATCGTTTCTAGAAAAGCCATTGACCTACTGCATACACTTGAAATTCAATCACAGCTGGAGCAGGGATTTGTTAAATTACTTTTTATTTTTAAAAAAGGAAAGAACATTGTGCTTGCCAATTAGCTAAACATCAGCGGATTTGGTGCTTCTTCCTTTATATACTACAACTTTTGAGAAGGAAGCTACTTCTGGCTGCCTTTTTTACTCAAGAGAGATGAAGAGCAAAGACAGCAAAAGATGTGGTGAATGACAGATCGTGGGCCATCACAGGGCCACCAGTCCTCATCGCTTGTGGGACAAAAGAGAACCAATTCCAGTGGGGTAAGCCGTAGCCAGGAACTGAAGGCTGTGCAAGGGCAAGCATGAAAGCCTATTGCCAATATCAGAGACACAAAACTCAATGTCTGAACTTTACCTGAATGTCTTATGCTTTGGTTGGTGCAGTATTACATTGAAAGCAAAGATGTCTGCATGGGGCAGGCTGCCTGGCTGTTACGAGCAGAGGGGATGATTGGATGATGAAATCTTTGCACTGTGGTCATGAGCAAAGTGACACAAAGAGCCTAGCAAATACAGATGCCCTAAGTAACTGCATACTTGCTGGTAATGTGCTGAAGTGTCAATGTATTTGGTGCAGAGCTCAGAGAGAACACGATGCGCTGATCAGAAAAAGCAGTAAGGCTTCTTTGATAGGAGCCTTCAAAACAAGAGATCTCCAGTGGGGCCATATCCAAAAAGGATGCCAGAATGTCCAAACAAAATTCAATCACTGCAGAAGAAATTAGGTGTTTAGGGCACTCATGTTAGACATGGGAAAGCCAAGCTCCAACCTATGACCGAATCACATACGCAGATGATTTGTGTACGTCTCCCACATCCACAGCTAATGCCCCATCCAGCAGGCTTCTGCCTTGTTCCAAGAGGCAAAGATTCCTGGGGAGCTTTTCATTTCATCCCAAGCAAAAGTAGGGAACCCTTCTGAAATCCTGCTCTTTTGCCAGAAGGAGGATGTGTTTCTTACCTGGCTGTGGCATGGTATGAAATGATGTTGAGCATTGCCCTGTGCTTGTGCAGAGTACCTCAGAGTGGCTTACCACCACTCTCTCGGCAGATGGGAGAGCGTGAGCGCTGGTTCACATGTTGAGGTGCCAGTAAGCAGACTGAGAAGCAGGACTGGAGCGAGGCAGGAGCGCCGTCATGCTGGAGAAGTGCTCACCGACTGCCTCGTGCCTGGAAAGTGGTGCAGCAGAGAGTTGCTAGAGCAGAGGGAGTAAAAACCTCAGGCAGGAAAAGGCAGAGGAAGAAAGAAACATTAAGACCATTCCTGTTAACCAGTGTAAAGGGGGCAAACTTAACAAGTCATTGTAAATAACTTGTAAATCTAAGTTTCTCCTTCCCTGACCATTTGGTGTCTGCTCAAGTACGCATCTTTCAAGTACACACATTTTTACAGGCTCTGTCTGTAGCAGTTTTTTCGAAGTCCTCTCCAGTAGAGGATACAAAAAAAAAGCCAGCAGGCTTGGAAGGAGCACAGTGCAAGTGGCTGCAAACACAGAGGTGCAGCCGGCCAGCAGATCTCTGGGAGTGCACGGTGCCAGGAAGGGGAGCTCCGTGCCTTCATTGCGCAGGAACATCGCTTGCGTAGAGCCTGCAGTGAAATGGCACCTTGCTTTGTTACTGTTGCTTCCTCCACTCGAGGAAGGCAACAATGAACCCGTGAGTTTCCAGGCAGCTGGGAAATACGTCCCCAGACCCCGTGACAAGGCCAGGAATAGACCTGATTCCCGTCTTCCTTGCGCATAACCATGATGCAGCAGAAAGCCTGTGCTGTGGCTCCACGCCAGAGGAATGAGGAAAGACTCATTCCCCTGCCCATACTGTCCTCTGTTTCCTTTTGTTTTGCAAGTCAGGAACAAGGCAGCGTTTTGCCCTGTGTGAGGACGCTGGGAGATGGGCAATGATGACTTCATGAGAAATACCGGGCAAACACCTGAACAGCTCTGATTACCTCACATACCTGCTGTACATGAAGAGGAGTGGCTTTCAGTCAACTGCATATTTACTGAAACAGTCATATGAGGCTGGTCTGACCTAAAAATTACAATGAAATAAAATGTCACAAACTTACATGGTTGCAGGACTAAAGTAGGACGAAAGTGCGTGACCCTCCTACATTAAATGGTAAGGGTGGAACAGGAAAGTTGATGCTTTGTCAGGAATAGCAGAGATAAACATTTATTTCAAAATAAACAGGTAACTCTTTAGCCTCTGATGCCAGTATATTGCTTCCCTTCCTGCCAAGGATGATGGAGTAAGGGATTATTCTTAGACTTATGACTGCTACCAAAAACAATCGTGACCCCTCTGCAAGCCTTAGGGAAAAGTGTATCTAATGTTTTATTTAAACAAGTCTTTGCAAAGTTCATCAAAACCATTCCAGGAATGCATCAGCAAATTACTCCACCACCCTGAACACCCAGGAGGGACGGCACCTGTCATATAGTCTGTGACCAATTCTCAAAGTCAAGTAGGTGGTTCCGACCCTGCCCTGTGAGCCTTGTGGCCATCAATCAGAGTTTCACCTGTAACCTACACTGCCAAAGCCCTGGTTATTATCTATATAGCAAAGGACTAACGTTCCCATGGGAGACACACAGGGTTGGGAGTCTGGTCTGGCACAGGCCTTGGTCACATCTCCCTCATGACACTAGGCAAGCCACAGAAAGCCTGAACACTGCAACTGGGGAAACATGTTTTGGGCACAAGGACTACTAGCCCCTGACCCCAGCACTTCCGTGTCTGTGGATCACTTTAGGGAACCAAGTCAGGTCCATTAAAAGGTACATCAGGAAAACTGAGCAAGGCACGGGTGGTCTAAACATAAATCCCTACTCAGTTTCTATCTAACTCAAGAGAAGCTGAAGTGAACAAGCAGAAGCACATTGACCGGGAGAAAGGAGGCACCTCAAGACCTCCTTTTGCAGTGAGACACGCTTATGATTTGGCACTTCCAACTGCCCATCCCAAAACATAAAGATACCATCCCTTGTCCAGAGGACCGGACAAGGAACACCCCTAATAGAGAGGTCACTGTTTAGGTCCCTTGCTCCTCCACACATGCCCACACAGATTGCCCACATGGAAAACATCTTCGTAACCACCTCAGTTAGAGGTTAGTTTACATTGCTGTTAGGCTGGCTCTACATGAGAAAAAGTTTCTTCTCCTGGAGATTTCTGGGTAGATTACTCGAGCAAGTAGGTTCAATCGAAGTGCAGATTAGCATCTAGTCTAAATTAACAAGCATCTTTAGTTGGCCCATTATTAATTTTTAAGTTGGGAGACCACATGAATTTCTACACCTGAGACTGAACAAGTAACCCGTAAACATGCACGTGCAGTGGTTTGTCAGTAAGTCTTTTGGGACTCTGTCTAGGCCCTGATTCACTGGGAAAACCACTTATTCTTTGATTTTTTCTTTCCAGGCCAGATTCTCTGTATGTCATTCCAGAGAATGTCCTTTACAAGCAGTTTTTATCATGTTTACTTTGATCCTAGAGATACTCAGTTGGAAAGAAGTACGTGGAATTTAGAGTGCATAATTATTAGAACTCCTTTTACCTGCCAGTCTGGCTGCATTATGAAAACCCCATTAACTGGATTGGAGAAAACCTCAAGAAAGGCACAAAGAATTTAAGAATTACCTACCTTATTAATCTGTCTAAAAGCATTGCTCCAAAGGGAAGGTCAAGTATAATTTCAATTGTTTTACAGCCACTGCAGTTAAATATCTTCAATTAAATTTCAATGATTACATAGAATCATAATACTACCTTATACCTCCAGGGCCTTTAGTCAGAAGACCTTAACATTTTTATAAAGCTTCTTCCAAAGACTAAGAAGCTGGTCTTCAAAGCAGCCCTGTGAGATTGGGTTAGTCTTGGAGAGCACAAGCAATGCATTCGACCCCTCTTCCTGCAGTTGTAATGTCCAAGTAAGAGCCCTGAAGGGACCTCACTGCAGGAGTTCTTTTCACGCAGGTCCATCTTAGCCTGGTGCTTTATGTCCTGGCTCCTCTACAGGCTGCAGAGAAATTAATCACTGAGAATTCTGATGTGTGCAAAAATGAGTTTAGGCACTAAGTGTCAGGAGCAGTGCTAGAGCATAGAAGAAAAGCTACACAAATGATACGTTCCCTTCTGATAAATGTATTATGGCTGTATGGCAGCAAACATGTCCTACAAAACACAGAACATGCCAACTGCTTTAATGAGATGCATTATCCTTAAAATTAGTCTTTAAATGCAGCATGAGATGTGCCCCATAGCTGCTTACCACAAAGCCCAGCATGTTGTACAAACCTTGTACAAGATACTTCATTTACAACTAATGCAGCTAACAGATGAAGGAATTGCTTCTGAGATGACTCAGGCTCCAGCTGTGAGCTGCTGTGACCTCTCCTCCAGGCTCCCAAGGACCTGCCCCCATCAGCTTGGTTAACTGTTCGCTTTGAGGCTGGGGACAGGTTCCAGTGCTGGTTTTGACCTTTACTCCTCTCATCATACCACCCTCTTCCCTCCACTTCCACACTTCACCTGAGGATGTACTAGGACTACTTATTCAGGCCCCAGAAACAACCAGAGGGAGCACGGAAGAGCCTGTGGTTTCAGAGTAACCACAAAATAATTATGCTGTGACAGCTGATGCTGCAGCTCCCACACCTCTGCGGTGGTAATGTGGCATGTCAGCCTGCTGCTTTTGTGCAAGCAGCAGTGTGATTAACTAAAGATTTCAAACACAGTAGAAATAAAGCAACTTCTTGCTCTGTGCCTTCAGTTTGAACTCGTCTCTAAGTCTGGAGCACTTCTGCCAATTTCCCTACCAACCCCTCGAAGGCAGCAGAGAGCACAACAGATGGGGAGGGATGTATCACCCTAACACCACATGCCCAGCCTAACACTAGCCCTCACTTCATCAAGCTGGGTACCTTCAGGCATGGCACCACTCTGAAATGAGCAGATTACAATTTTGAAAAAAAAAACCCATGCAGTTTCGTTTCTGAACATACTTTTTTGGATGTGACTTTTCTCTCACATCTCAAACTTCCATTAAATTGAAGCTTTGTATGTAGCATCGACCATGCACATCCCAATCTCTCTACACACACTGCCTTGATATTTGTGAGAGGAGGGTCCAAGACTGCTTCAGACATATGGTGGCTTTCCCAAGGCCCTGGGTACAAGCCTGGCAGCCCTGCCACATATTCATTAGGGTCACAAAAGTTCACCAATACAGGCTGCCAGACCACTTGCATGGTGTATCTGGGCTGGACAATGGCTCACCCCTGGCCTGGATGCTTGGGAGAAGGGGAGTGGCTGCAGCATCAGCCCCCTGCATATGCGAGGTATGTTATTTCACCCCAATGACTTCAGTATCTACCACTCCCTATCTCCAACACCCTCTGAACAAGCAGGATGGCACGTTGTGTGCAGCCCTGTTTGTTAAACATACAGGAATTTCCAGGATTTGCTGTCAGACAGCCCAGGAGGTTTCCTCCAGGAGAGCCACAGGAACAGTTCTGGTGAGACTGTGCAGAGTTTTCAGCATTTTGTGGTTCACTGTAAGTGGCATTTAAGGTTGCTAATCCTTTTAAACTCCTGCACTGTTTCTTTTCATTAGGTTGCTATACCCAGCAATTACATATTCAGGGAAAAAGCTCAGCTTTTCTCCCTCCTCTGGTTCAAATTTACGATACTTTGGGAAAATAGAAACAACGCACTGCGTTCAGGCTGTCACTTTCTTTTTGTGCATTTTGCCATTCAAATGCAGCTGTATTTACACAAAAACATAAGAACAGCCAAATGTCCAGCCAGCCAGTATCTTACAGATACCTAGATTGCAGATATCTAAATAGGAACAAGACAAGCAGGGATTTCCAGAACCCAAAGTAATTTATTTGCATTCAGGTCTCCTCCATCATCCCTTTCCCCTGTGTTTCTCCATTTTTTTTTGACTCATGTAACTAGTTGCTAAAGGTTTGCAATGTGTGGCAGTGTCATTTTGCAGCCATGCTCCCACCCATCTCTAGACACCACTGTACCCTGGGTTGCTGCTGGCTTTCGCCGGTTGATGAGCTGCCAGGGAGTCATTGTCACAGGATAGTCAGCTAGAATAATCTCAGACATGGGCATAGATAAAACCTACAGAGGAGGGAAGGAGAGAAAGGAGGGCTTTAGCCTGCAGCCTGGATCTTCATTCCTATGTTGTAAGAGCTGTTATCACTGGAGATAAGAGGATGAACAGGAGAACACTCCACCATCTTTTGTTTTCATTGTGATGTGTTGAAGCTCCTGAGGACATCAGAGTTGACTGAGCCTTCCTGATGTTACCTTTTCCAGAGCATGCCTGTAGCATGAGTGCAAAGTGCTGGGTACAGACAGTGGCCTCAGTGCTGGGACCAATGCAGCCATGCAAAAGGATTTCTTGCTCCACAGCCCTCAGCAGCAAGGGTGAAGCATAACCATGGATGGCCCTGCTGCTTGTGGCTCTGGAGCAGCAGTGTGCGATGTGGACATTTGTGGACCATCCCTGCCCTGCCCTGCCCTGCCCAGCCTGCCATCCCTGCACCAGAGAGGAGTTTTCCATTCCAGTGTGTTCCTGGGAGCAGCAATATCATATGAGGCTTCCTCAAAATGTCTTCCAACTTTCCTAGTCCTGTCACCCAGCATTGCCTTTGCAGTCACACGTTTGACATATTCTCCTGTGCAAGGTGCCAGTCAAACACCAGCAGGCTAACACGGCAAAGACTTTATTCTCTCATGGCTGCAATGGGGATGACTGTACAACATGTACAGACAAGCTTTCTGCCTATGAGTTGCAAGAGTGAGCATGGTTATCAGAGCTGTCAGCTCTTGCATGAGCTGGACTTTGCCTGAGGCCTATTTACTTAGCATTTTTCCCAAACTGACAGTGAAGAAAACAGTCCAAAAGAAATACTGCTGTGACAGACAGGAATCTTGCACACTTTATCATGTGTGCTGGGCTCAGCTGGGCTTTCTGGTTAAGTATCTTGCAGGCTGAGTCACCCTGTCAGCAATTTGGTACCCCTGGGTGCCTGAGGCCAGGAATGTGTTTCCCTGTCTGAAAACACAATATATATCTATGTGTGTCTGTGGGAGTTAAGGCCAGAGCTTTGCTTGCATGAGGAAGGCGCATGGTCTTCAGCAGCACAGTCCTAGGGCATGATGTCTACAGAAGGCAGAGGCAAGCATAACGCTTTTATAGATGCAGGCCAAGTGATTTATATGAAAGCAACCAGCAGAACATACAGGGGCTTTGGATTCTTTCAGCTTCTCCTGAATCTCTAGACAAAGACCACTTATTCAGACTTAATTTCTTCAACTGTAGGTGAGAAAAGACCCCAGTAAAGACCCAGTTACCATGTATTTTTATTTTCTGGTGTGAGCACAGCACACCCCCCATTCCAGGTTTTTAAGAGGCAGCATGTGCATCACCAACACCCATGTTACAGTATTTGAAGGATTTCAGTCCTCCAGCAAGGAGCACCTGAGACCAGAAGTTGCTGACAGCAAAGGAGATAAACAAAACCCACTCAGGATGATGGAGCAGGGCAACATCTCATTCCAGGGAAAGTATCTTCCACTTGCCCTTGATCGTCACCCATGGGGGAAAAAAAAGAAACCCAGTGTTGCGTAAGGTAATTCTTTCATAAAGTACAGTACCCTCCCCATGGATGGATACTTGAACACCTTCCCTTCATCTTATCGGGTCTTGAGTATGACTTTTAAATGATCTACATGGGGTAGAGAGAGAACAAAGAATGGAGAGAAGGAGGTGCAGGTATTGGGCTGGAAGAGCCAGTTTGCTGAGAGAAGCAGCTAAGAATAATCCTATCGTTCTTG
Organism: Porphyrio hochstetteri; assembly: GCA_020800305.1. Lineage (NCBI taxonomy): Eukaryota > Metazoa > Chordata > Aves > Gruiformes > Rallidae > Porphyrio > Porphyrio hochstetteri. Next base: position 48,258,385 of record CM036907.1, read on the forward strand.
TGCCCCATTTATACATCTACTAATAAAGGAAAAGAAGGGACTTTCAAGTGTGAAGCAACTACTATGACTTTAACTCCTCCAGTTTGAGTCAACACCAAAACTCAATAAAGCAAGCATACTAGTGACTTGTTCTGGCTGCCTGGGGTCACCAGGGGACCTCAGACAAAAAGGCACCCAACTGCAGCACTGCTACAAATTGCTAACGCTTCTCTCAGATGAGTCAACGAACACCGAGTGCCTGCTGGATTGATGAACAGGGAAAGCCACATGAGAAGTACTAAATCAGCTGTCTTAAGATGTCATGCACTTCTTCCCCTCACCCTACCACCTCCCAGCCTTTCTGCAGCTGCAGGAGGCCTGAGCACTGGAGATTGACCACCACATTTGAAGGTTACCTACTTGTTTTTTAATACATTGTCTCTAACTGCTGGGAAGCTTCAGAACAGGGACCAGCACAATCACTCCCTTTCTTAACTTCATTGCGAGGATTGGACAACAGAGCAGAGCTACCATTTACTTGCCCTATTTGAGATCATCATCTCCACCCTTCCCACCACCCACACAAGCACTTTTCCTCAGGAAGCAATTACATTGCCATTCTCTTTAACAAAAGTTATTCATCTTCTGAATTGGCCTTCAACAAGGCCAGCATCAGACAGGCACACTCATTACAGGCTCACTCACGAATACCAAACCCTCCCTCTTACAGAGGGCTTAACCCACATTAAAGCCCAGTCTTTTAGAAGTTGTTTGCAGCATTCCCTCCACAAGAGTTCCCCAAACAATGTGCTCATAGTACAACTGCATTGATCAAGGTTAGCCATTAAGAAACCTCTTAACTCTCCCAGCTTCACAGACACAGTCACTCCCTCTCATAAGATGCAAAAGACCTTCCTTTAAGGTATGAAGCCTAAATAAACTCAGCTGCAGATGGGAACCGCTGCCTGAGTGAGGGCTGTGCTAAGCCAAGGAATGAAGCAACCAAAAAACTGTCATGGCTCAGGACATGGCCAAGATGTCTCAAATCTGATGTCCCAACAGGGGAACCAAAGACCTTGGATGCTTCGTGACTGAGAATTTTCATTTTCGCATCCAGAAGTTATTTTAACCTCATTTTCTTTGGAAACAAGGCTTAGGCTCTGCCTTGTTTTGTGTGTACATTTGAGCTGATTGGCCCGTTTCAACCACATTTAACAGATTAAAATATTAAGTTTTCACAGATTTTATAGAAATTGACTTCTGCTAAGAAAACCAAGAGTCCCAAGTCAAAGGTGCAGCGTGAGCTCACTCCCTCTTAGCTATTGGTGACTACCCTTTAGAAAGAGCCCCTATAAGTGCTGAAAAATTTCTTTCAGATGTTATGGAAACATAGCTCTTCAGTGGCTTGCGTGCTAGCTACCCAAGGGTGTTGCCAGCCTTGAACTGCACATCTGTAAGAGATCAGCCCTTCCTCATTCTGGTGCTAAGAAAATTCTTGTTTCAGTTCTTACAGACCTTGACTCACATCTTACTCCCTACTAACTCTGTGGATTTAGCTCTTCCAGTTATTGTCTTTGCCAGCTCCTTTCCTCCCCATTCCAGTGCCCTTTGTTTTGTCAACTTTGTGATAACTAGGTGCGCAGATCTGAATGTGGCATGAAAATAAACTCCCTGTTGAATAATGCATCTCTCTAAGCCTTACCTTCCCTCCTTTGGCAGGGAAAGTTGTCACATTTGTTTTCACCTTTTCATTCAGCCAGCTGAAGAAAACTGCTGTCATCTTCTCCTTGTGCAGGCTCTTGGAGAGGCCAGAATTGCAAATTTCTCCTGCCTGCATCATCACTACAAATTGGTATGCTTTAGGTCTTTACTATTTTGTGAGCAGGAGCAGCTGTGCAACTCTCCTCTTCTTCTGCACAATGCTGGTAGAAGGGGAATGGCTGTTTAATTTTTGCCCTTGATTTTCAGGCAAGAGTGTGTGGATGGATTAGTCTGAAGAAGAGGAATACTTTTTGCACATCAGCACAATGAATGCATCAGGCACCTTATCAGTGAAAGGTGAAGGCAAGCTTTGCTGTGAAACGTCCAAACTCTGAAGACTTTTGTAAGTCCTTAGCTCTTGCAAGAGACATGGTTCCTAGTCAGGTCACTAGGAATTTCTATCTGAACACAGACAGCATGAAATGATTATGTTTCAGACCCAGGCCTAGGAGATTCAAACCTTTATTTCAGAATTCAACTTGTTCTAATACATGCAATCAAAGTTGCAAGTAGCTCTTTTGGCCAGTTTTCCCTATATTTTTCCTTTACTATAAATAGGAAGCCTACAGGATGAGATGAAAAGTGACCTCCTCTTAACCCAGGAATAATCCAAAGGGTTGCCATACAAGTTTTTCCAATCTCCACCCTGCCAGGATAATGCACTGCCCACTGCGGAGCCACCTCCAGGCTAAAAGAGCCGTGCAGCCCCCGTGCTGATTTGGGAGTTTGGTCTTTCTGCTGTGGCTGCCAAAAGTGACATGAGTTAGTGCTAGGTTTGCTTTCTATTAACAGCTGTGCTGAGATCATGGGGTTTCTTAAGCTCTCAGTGTCCAACTGAAAACTTTCAGTCAGCAGGGCTGTTTTCTGATGGAATCACACTGGTGACCTGGAGGTGAAAGATGATTTCATCTCTGTTTCCACTAAAACAACTTCATGGCTCAGAGTTCATTCTGTCCATTCATCCTGTGAGAGCAGCCCTAGAAATGAGTACAAATGCATGTGGGTGCATCTATATGCAGCAGTGTGCCTTTGAGTAGCTGCACTCGAATGCAAAGATCTGAACTACTCAGAGTCAATGATTTAAACATTTGCAATTAGGGCACAGCTTGAGTTTATTAAGGCCACTGAAGCTCATTAATGAACTTTGAATTATACTTATAACATATAGGAGTAGAGTTGAGATGAGGCAGATTCAATTTCAAATTAGTAGCTGGAATCTATTGAAAAGGCAGTAACAGAAATACTAGAGATCCGTAAAATTGGTCAAGTTCCCCATGTTCTGGTGGAATACAAAGAACCTGTAAGAGTGCACATGACAGTAAGACAAGGAGCTCTGACTGAACCTCTCTGCCCACTAAACACTGGTCTGGGCTAGCTCCAAGAAGTGGTTGAACTTAGTCCAGCTATTCATGCTGAAGGGAACAGGTACTAAGTTTATCTAGTAGGTCCACAAATAAGAGCAGAGCTGGTATTTTTTTGCTAAAATTATTGAAATGGTCTTGACAATCGGTTTTGAGTATGTTTCAGCAAATTTCACAAGTAGTGTAAAAACACTGGTCACTTTCTGATGCCTTCATGCGTCTCAATGCTAAAATTGTAGATGGGCCCAAGTCCGGGTTTAGATCCAGACCTGGTTTCCTGGTTTTCTGGATCACAGCCACTGGCTGCTCTTTGATTTGTATGACAGAGAGGTCTCAGGGCATAGGAGACCTCCTTCAGATGAAACTGAGCAGTAAGGCACACTCCCACCACCAATATCTGCAGGTCCCTGCCTAATCTAATGTAAAGGCATCAGGGTGTCTAATGAATGTCTAATGTCTCACGTCTAATGTCTAATGTGATTACTGGATCCTCAGCTTCAGTGGTTCAGGCCGACAGATCCACTTGTAGCCCTACACTACTATCTAAGATGCATGATGTAGATGCCTTAGGCACATGTGACAAGATACTAAGTACAAAGCACGTTCTAAGGGGTTTACTTTCCTTCTTAAAATGTGCATGTTCGTATTGAAAGAGAAGGTGACAAGCACTGCTATCATGACCAGAGACCCCAGCCATTGCTTAGCATTATCTTGGTTCAGACTACATGGACAAATCCCAGAAATGCCATTTTCATGCATTGGTAAAAGGGAGAGTGGGATGTCAGCACAAGTGCCTCCTGCTACATTTCCTGTGCTTGATTATTACTGTGTGTTTCTGTGAAAAATACGTGTTCAGAGGTAGGTTTGGAAAGACCAAAGCACTGGATGTGGTAGCTGATCTCAGAACTGCCTGTACGCTGGTAAAAAAGTTGGCTTGGGCATTGCAGGAGGCCCTTGGGAGCTGGGGAGACCCTGGACATAAGCTTGCCTACCAGAGCAAGACACCTTCAGGCATGTCCCCTCAGGCAATTGGCCAGCTGCCTGCAAGGCCTGTTGTTTAAGAGGCAGCTGGCAGTGAGCGGGCCATGGCCACTTGAGATTGCTCGCTTGAGATTGCTTTTTCAGAGTACAGAGCACAGCCAATACCTCTGAGTTTGTCTGTAAAATGGTGCTGCTGCCAGGAGTCCGGATCTGACTTCTCATGGATTCGACTCCAGCAAGGAAATGTTTTCTATTGCTGCGTACAGGTGATTTAATCTTAACTGTTACAGTTAAATACACAAGACAGATTAAGCCTGTTAAGATACTTGTTTACTAAAAATAATTAAAGATGGCTTTAGAATTGCATGTAAACTCTTGTTTAGAAAAAATGGAATAAATATGTGGACAATTTTTTCCCACCATAGCTTTATTTATGATATAGGAAATAAGATGAGCAAAAAATATTGGAGGTGAGAAAACTAAGAAGCAAGCCCTGGAGGGTCAGATTTAGCCATACCTCATACAGGATAGTGTAACTTTGTAGGCTTCAAAGTTATTTAACATGAACAGTATCACCATTATCGCTGTAGATTATTTGACATTAAAAGCAGCAGAACTTCCCAGATAGATTAAAATGATATTGTATTAGTGCACCCTCAGCAAGTCTGCAGATGACACCAAGCTGAGTGGTGTGGTCGACGCCCTAGAAGGAAAGGAAGCCATCCAGAGGGATCTTGACAAGCTGGAGAGATGGGCCCGGGTGAACCTAATGAGGTTCAACACTGCAAAGTGTAAGGTGTTGCACTTGGGCCGGAAGAATCCCAGACATAGATACAGACTGGGAGAAGAGCTTCTTGAGAGTAGCCCTGCTGAGAAGGACTTGGGGATTCTGGTGGATGAGAAACTTAACATGAGCCAGCAGTGTGCTCTTGCAGCTCGCAAGGTCAATGGTATCCTAGGCTCCATTAGAAGAGGGGTGGCCAGCAGGGACAAGGAGGTGATTGTCCCTCTCTACTCTGCCCTCATGAGGCCCCATCTGGAGTACTGTGTCCAGATCTGGGGCCCCCAATAGAAGAAGGATGTGGAACTGTTGGAGAGGGTTCAGAGGAGGGCCACGAAGATGATTAGAGGGCTGGAGCACCTGCCCTACGAAGAGAGGCTGAGGGAGCTGGGCTTGTTCAGTCTGGAGAAGAGAAGGCTGCGGGGGGACCTCATTGCAGCCTTCCAGTACCTGAAGGGAGCTTATAAGCAGGAGGGGATTCAACTTTTTAAAAGGGCAGACAATGACAGGACAAGGGGGAATGGATTAAAACTAAAGGAAGGAAGGTTTAGATTAGATATTAGGGGGAAGTTTTTTACAGAAAGAGTGGTGAGGTGCTGGAACAGGCTGCCCAGAGAGGTGGTGGATGCCCTGTCCCTGAAAGTGTTCAAGGCCAGGCTGGATGGGGCCCTGGGCAACCTTGTGTAGATCCAGGCCTGAGGTTGGTGGCCCTGCCTGTGGCGGGGGGTTGGATATCTGTGATCCTTGGGGTCCCTTCCAACTCATACCATTCTATGATGATTCTATGATTCTATGATAAGATAGGAAGAAATATTATAGGGAGGGCTCTGACTTGCACTGTGGTTGTAGGAATGCGTCTTCACCTGGGATTAAACTTCCATATGGAGAGGCCCTGAGATCTCCCCTGGAACTAAGTCTCTGAGTTTTTTGTCAGCTGCCCACCTATGCACATCCCTTGTCATAAATCTCCAGTTTTGAAAATGAATGTTTTGTCTCTCTTGCTTGTTATCCACATAATCACACAATTAATGCCTTCTGTGTCAGTGCTGCCCATGATTTCTTCACTCCATTAGTTCTGTGGTCATTACATTGCGTGTTTGCCCATGTTAAGTAGGAGTCTTCTCTGCCACTGCAAGTTACCAGTTTATTTGCAGCAGGTTTTTCCAAGTGTCATGGTTGCCTGCACATGGATAGGGGTCAAGAGGCATCAGAGCTTAACTTTTCATCGTCCAGTAATAAAAGCACCTTCCTTGGTCCAGTGCCCACCTGCTGCAGCTGGGCCTTTGCTGAACCCGATGCAATACATTCCTGATTTAAATGAAGCCCTGGGGCACTTCATCAACAGACACCAATAAGGTTCTGCTTGTGCCCAAGAAGGCGCCTCAGCCCTGCTGTCTCTTCTGAACCCTTTCCACCCTGGTGATCAGTGTAATGAGCAAGCTGACTCCCTCTTCGCTTGCTGTGCACTACAGAGCAGATGGCAAAGTGGGCTCATTAGTTCTTTCATATTAAAACCGCCAACAAATATTTGACATGAACTCTTCTTTCTTGTAATGCATATGAATTTGCAGGAAAAATACACCAAATACCAACTGGATCTTTCTGTCTCCAGAGGATATAAAGCAGGCCTGTCTATCTTTCTTAGCCACCTTAATGTAGAGTTGCTGCTCGCTGCCCCACTGCTCAGGTGTGGGTGCAGTGTGTGCAAGCAAAGGAGTTTTCTTGGGACCAGTTATGATGCCTTCCCTGGCAGTGGAAATGAGATTAGGAAGAACTGTTTTTCAACAGTTATTAAAAAACAAAAGTGACAGCAGTCATAAGAGCTTGAAAATTGATGCAAACAAGGCCATGACAGTAAAAAAGCAAGGCTGATGGATGGTTTGCTGTTTCACATAGGGGCTTCGGTCCTCTCGGAGAGGCACCTTCAGTCTTATACTTGGCCAACACACTCTAGTTGAGCACAGCGAGCTTGGCAGCTCACTTGCATGGCATTGCAGCCCCTGACACTCCTCTCCCTAAATGCTGGGGCATCTCACCAGCACCAAACAGGATTTGGTACATGCCAGGGTGGCAGCTGAGGTTTATCATGAGGGAAGCAGAGTTAGGCCCCTACATTGAGGGATGGTGCTTTGAGAGGCGCGGGCTACCCCCTGCACTGGTTCAGGCTCTGCAGGGCAGATGGGGCTGTGCGTGGGCTAGACTGCCTTGGCTTAGCCAGGGCTACTCCTGTACTGCTCTGCAGGGCTGATTTTTCCCATGATTGTACCTCTCTGCAAATGTCTTACGGAAACCGATATCATCTGAATGCTGACCTGCCCCAAAAGGTATTTGTGAGACTTGTTTAATTAAACATTCATAACTTCAGCTGAAATATAGAGATGAAAGATGCAAGATGTAATTATGAAGCATTATTATAATGATTATGTGGCTAAAACTGGAAAAATCCAAGGGAGACAGCTTTTCAGTCTCGCACCTTTCCATCAAGATCTTTCTTTCCCTCCTTAGGGGATAGGAACAGAGTTGACAGGAGCTAAGTTTGCTGCCTTATTTCATATGTGGCCAGCAGCACCACTGCACGTGGCAGGTGGGACACTCTGCTCCTATGTGCCAGGACATGGGGGATTTCAGTGACAAGGCGTTTAGTCACCAAGAACCATTAAGAGGGAAGGAAGTCTCTGGAGAACCTTCCTGCTTGCTGTGTGCACTGTGGTTTCCATTAGCTTCATAAATAACAGTTGAAATTCAAGATGAAAGCGAGAGTGGAGAACCTTATCAGTCAAAATTTCATCCAAAGTCACAAGACATACACTGTTTTCTTTTGGGAGTATCTCTTCTTTCCGGCATCCTAAACTGCTGGGAGAAAAAAACCCAAAAAGCCTTGAGAGCAAGAGCAGGACTTTCTTGAAGGGCTGTTAGCAGCATGTGTGGGAATAGGTGGATTAGGAGCTTTTTTCCCCTTGTTTGTGGGTGGGAATGCAGCTCAGAGCGGTGTGTCCAAGAATATTTGGGAGTGGGGTTGAGAAGAACCATGTCAGTACCTTTTCTTACCTTCCTCCTGGAGAGCTTTTAGGTTAGTCACAAAAGGAAAAACCAAAGTGAAGCTGAGGGCTGGAGTCATCCCACACCACAGGAGAGAGCATTGCCTCTGCCCTGGCTCCTGTGAGCACTTATCCCTGGGAAAGCATCCCTGCAGCTGTGCAAGTACCTGGGGGAACCTAGCCACATCTGGCACCACTGGCTGTGTCTGAGACAGGAAACAAAGCAGGGTCAGGGCTTGAGCACTGGCTCTGGCCCCGACTGCCCTTACTGTAGCCATTTGAGCATGCAGACTGGAGTGATTTTGGCCTGTGCCAGCTAGCTCCTGGCCAGGCAGCATCTGGGAAGAGCATAAGCCAGGGGTGATCCACTCTGTTTTGGGAGTGAGAAAATTTAGGCATGTGAATGACAAACTGTGGCACCTCAGTTAGCCCCAGAGTCCAAAAATTGTCCCTGGGGAATATTATTTATTTCTGTACAGAGCTGTTGAGGGCCTGAGCACAGAGACTGTGGCTGGCGTAGTCCTGGAGCACAGGCTGGTCTCTTCTCTATACAAAACGTCCTGCTAGAGCTGGCAAAGAGGCATTTTGCTTTTGCTTCTGTAGATAAACAGAGGACGTGATGCTTGAGGGCTGTCACTGCAGCAATCATCACCACACGTGTGTCGGCCCCGTGGCACTGCTCCTATCAGGTCTGTGTGAAACACAGGGCTCCTGCGAGTGACTGAGCCCCCCCTTTCTACAAAATATCTGTAACAGGTGGGAAAATGGAGGGGCAGGGCCAAGAGGGCAGCAGCAGTGAGGAGGTGGCATGGCCAGTTCAGCTACCATCCCGGTCCCCTGCCAGGCAGCTCCACTTTCCCCAGGATATGGCTTCTCTACCAAGACAAGCCAAAGAGTTAATCTGGCAGGTAGACCCAGCCTGAGTTGCATGATACCGCTGAGTTCAGATTGAGTAAGTGTAATTAGATGATGAGAAGCTCATGGCAGGGCGTGCCCTAGTTTCAGTCAAAGGTGGAACATTATTAAGTACCATTTACATCCAGAGAAACACCCACTTTTGAAATCGCTGATGCCAGGAACACATGCTTTGTATTTGACTCGCTCCGTGAAATGGGAAGTCAGCGGCAGAACACAGCATTTCTAATTCGCTTGCTGCCAGCACTGTGATTAATGGAGTTTCAAAACACCCCATCAGCCAATTATGATGGATACTAACCTTTTAGTAGGAATCTCTGGCTAGATCCTCGTTACTCGGATTTAGTGCTCAGACCAGTTAGACCATAAATTATTTTCTCTCTGGGAAAAAGAGCAAACTTCTCCAAGAAATAATAAGCAACTCAAGCTTTGTGTTTCATAGAGACCAGCTGCGGAGCAGGGACACGGTACATTTTGTGCTTCTTGCCTATCAGCATACAATTGAGAAACATCACTCTGTACCATGGGTCACCCCTTTTTTGGGAGTGCGCTCTCTTTGGGTGGGTGGAGGAAAGACTCTGGGCAAAAACCTAAACCTTAATTTAAGAAACATTCTGCAGTTGCGAGTACAACCTCTGCACCTCCACAAAATGGATAGATTGTAGTGGATTCTTAATTATATATATACATACATACATATATATATGTATAAATCAGATCCATCTGCAATGTTTTAAGTGTTTATGGGGATTTTCAGTGTGGCATACTGTTGTCTTCCCCATGTAAAACTGTTGTGGAAGGGTATAGTAACAGCTGCACCTCACTTGCCCGTTTGCTTGTGTTTAATTTATCCCAGAGTTCAGATATGAAATGAATGGAGGGAATTCTGTACCCCAGAGTGAACAGGCACAGGTGAAAGAACCATTTTCAGGTTTCCTTTATCTGCATATGCTCTGTCTTAAATTTTGGACATGAATTAATTTGTCTGCACCTTAAAAAGAAGATAATGTTTCTCTCCTCTGTTACCCACCACATAAACAAGGCAGCTGCTGGTGCAGGAGTCTCTCCAGTATTCAGAAGAGTGTGAGAAGCCAGTCCCAGCCTCTGCAGAGGGAGATGTACAAGGACTCCCTTGGCTGGCGCATACTGGATAATTATTTTAACAGAAGAATAATGTGCAGAAATATTTGATCAAATTACTTTTTATTGCAGTGAAGTGGAGCAGCGTGGCTGGGGCACAATGAGATTTCCACACACGATCAGACCATCCATCCACTGATCCCAGATGCCTGCCTCTGGCCCTAATGAGGACAGCTTTAAGCCAAGTGTGCTGCTGCTCACTTAGGGCCCTATATTGAATTATACCCATTTACAGCTCCCCAGAGGAGCTTGGTGTCTGCCTTTGGCAGTGAGGGAGGAAGGAAAGAATGAACCGCTGCTGAGTTTCCACCCCTGGGCAGGAGCAAGCCCACCTCCCGCAGCAAAACCCTGCTCTTCCTTCTGAACAGCCCCAGGTCCAGATCTGACCCACCACTCCTCAGCAGCACCACCACAGAGGCAACAGGACTGTCCCTGAAATGTTTGAGCCAAATGCTCCTGTCTTCATTTCGGGTTTGTACCACAAATAGCACAATGCAAGGCCAGGCCATGATCAGGGCTTCTAATCGCCACAGTAATAAAAAGAACATCAACAACCATAATAATCTACGTTGTGAGAAGAGCATCTAAGCGTGGGTCCATTCCAGCACCTGCAACAAAACATCTCATTTATTTAATATAAAATCTCTAGATGAAGCACTGTCCTGTGTGGTTTCTTTCCTATCACCTCCGAGCACCCCAAAAGACTGTTCTGCTCCTTTGGATGGGGAATACAGAAGTGATGGGGATCCCCACTGAAGGTGGCTGGGGAAACCACTCACCCCAGGTAGCAGTACTGCTGTGTCTCCTCCACACCCCACTCACACTGAGGGGAGGAGCACAACAAATGGGATTCTTCTCTGATTGTCACAATTCCTTATTCCTTGAGCCTGGGCTTGGAGTGCTGCCTTTCAATAAAGAATTGCTGAGAGGTAGAAACAATGCTGTGGGATGTGGGGATGAGAGTAAGGGACTAAAAGGTGTGGTGTCACCATGTAAATGGAGGCCTGTCTCTCCATCCGCCTCACCCCGGTGCAGGGCTCTGGGGGCTGCAGGTTGCCAGCAGGAGGGGGGAGTGGAGCAGGGAATGAGAGGTGACAGCAGAATTGCTGAGGCCTGCCTAAACTGAGGACTGTGATACTTCTGTATTAGGGAATCACTTTGGTCTGTGTTCTAGAGCTTCTAATACAAGCCACCCATCTCCAAGTCAGTTTGTGGAGCACGTCAGTAATTCATACTGACTCCATCTGCCATGGAGCTGTCTCACAAATCTGTGCTTTCATACAGTGACTGGCACCTGGGATGGATGCTGCACATGGATCAGCGGCAGCAAACACCTGCAGAGGAGCCGTTAATCTGCAGGATCTCTGTCAGAGTTTCTTCAGAGCTGTTGCAACATGAAGTATTGCTGCAGCAGCTAACACAGACTTGGGTATGGCCTGTGCTAAGCCCACCTGCAAGTACAGGAGATGAAGCCTTTCCCCTCTCAGCCCATCAGTTAAACTTTGCTGCTGTGACAACACCCTGTTATGCTCTGATACTGCTACAAAACGGACATATTTGTGGTGGAAGAGCACATGTGCAGCCAGCTTCTGCCACAGAGACAGCTGGAGGTAGTGACAAATACTGACAGTAGGGCTTGACACCAATGCCTCCCTTCTTGGGTATGGACATCTGCTTCTGCCCATCTGCTCCTTTCATCCCAAGAGTCTCCTTCCAAGCTTCCAAGTATGGGAGAGAAAATTTTTAATGGAAATTTAAAGGTGAAAACTTTCCAAACAGGAGGCCGGATTTCTGCTTAGTGACAAGGTATAAATAAGGACCAAAGGACTCTCCCTCGTTAAAAAGCTGTCCAAGCCAACAGGTCATGTCTGAAGCATACATACTGGTGGCAAATGTAATGTGCTCTTTCCAGGAGCTGTTCAGCCCTGTGCCAGCTTGAGCGTCATTCTCAAGTGAGTATTGCACATGCTGAAGAAGGAGGATGGGGGCTTCAAGTCACTTATTCCCTGAAGCTGTGAGAACCCAGGCATGAGAGTCATCCAGACTTGTTGGTACCATGTTGACTTACCAGCTCCAGCTCAGTAACTCTGCAGTCCTGTGCTGCCTCTATAAACAGCAACTTTCAGAGACAAGTGCTGTCTGAGGGCACCTCCCTGCAATGCAGCAAATGGTCTTTCTGCTTCCCAAGTCTGTCCCAGCCCATCACGGTCACAGCTTTGGCTCTTAGAAATTTTCCCTTTGTTGGGGGGTGGTGCTCTTCTCTTTAACCAGGCAGCCAACGCTTACTCCTTTTCTTCACAGGACTTCCGCTTTAGTTTGATGTCAAAGCCACGCAGGTTTGGGCCTGTGCTATGAATTTGTGTCATACCACATGACAACAGGGCTTGCCATGCCTGGCCTTACCCTGCAGCTTTCCTACGGTGCTCCAGTGAGCAGAGCACATGCAGAGCCTTGAGACTTATTCTGTTGTGCACATGGAGAACGCAAACTACATCCTCCAAGTCTGGAATCAGCATAGTTATCACAAAAACAGGGGGACAGTCAAAAAGCAAGACAGTTTTTTCCTGCTCATCACCTCTTCACAACTAGGTTGCTGATTGCTCCTCTCTTGCACCGTGGCATGATTAAACTCTGAATGGGCTGCATGTGCGGGATAGTAAAAGAAATATGGAAAGTGGAAATGAAATATGGAGTTGATTTTTTCTGGCAGTATTGAATTCTCAGCTCTGGCAGAGAGCAAGGACCAGTAATCATTTCAGTGACTGAAATTCAAGCAGGCAGTACGGAGCCTCGTGAGAATAAATGATACAGCGGGAATGCAGCATCATCTATTATAATAGGCAAACAGGAGGAGGATGTCATTGGGTGCTACCTGCGTGAAAAAGCTATCAAGTGAATGATGACAAAGTTCTCCCCTTCTCAGGATACTCTGGAAAAGATGTCAGCCCTGATGTAATCACTGAACTACCTTTTAGTCTCTTCTCCATATAATCAACTCTTTTCCCTGGGTCAAGAGTTCTGGGTTACTAATGGATTAATCAGTTCAGCTTGGTCATATGCCATGCCAGCTTTGTTTAGGACCATTGTCAGAAGTCATAACTAACAGTCCAAATTCAGTTAGTTAATTCTTCCAGTTAACAGCATTTTTCTGTCACCCAATGGATCCAGTAACAGCTGATCCACCTGCACAAAATGAGGCAAAATACTTCTGCTCTTCTATGCACAAAGATCAGTGTTCTTGTTTTATTTTTTTTTAGCAAGATATCATGAACTTTAAATATTCAAATAATTTGCTAGTCAAAGTAAACGTCAAGAGTGTGTCTGCAGGTAGCCCAAAATCAGGTACGGATATTGCTCTTCTCAGTATACCCCTTACAGTCAGGAACCTCATGCAAAAAAATTATTGGTTCTTATCCAAGAGCAATATAGCACATTTCCCTTCTAACATGGGTAGCAAACCCTCCTTTTGGTTCAGTGATTTGATCTGAGCTGGCATTTTCCACTTCTGCATATCGGTCTGCATAGGCTTGTCCATATGTCACATTGGTAAAGGAATAGTGTTCGGTGGGTAACCACAGCAACGGACAGGACAATTTGCCGCTTGTGACGGCGACGGTTGCTTTCTCGGTGACTGACTGCTTGTGCCCACCTGGCTATGCACACTCAGCTGAAAGCTGTACTCCACCTCTCACTCCATTTGCTCTGTTTGTCCTATTAGAGATAGACACCCCCTCGATCTAGTTACATCCAACCCCTTGATAAAGACAAAACTGCCGCAGGATACTTTGAAAGTACTGGGGTTGTCAGCCAAAGTCTGGATGTTCCTGATACACGGAAACCTAATAAGGGAGGATCTGTTTCAACAAAAATAGTAACTAGCACAATAGTGTTTTTCCCAAAGTTTCACCTTCTGCATGAGGGAGCTGAAACACCCACCTCTCTGTAAACCACAGGTACTGTCTGGTTTTGCATTGCTTTTTTGCACCATCCTCAAAGTCCTGGTCTACAATTGCAATAGCAAAAATGAAATGATAAACCTAGGTTTAAATAGCGAATGGTTTTGTGCATGTGAACACACAAGGACAGACATAGGCTGGAAGAAGTGAGTATACAGTGCAGCAGTACCTGGTGTGGTGGTGGGTATGACTGGGCTTGGGGTAGGCTATAAGCACTGGTGAAATACTGTGGAGGGACAGACTGCAAATAAAAGCTCAAATCCCTCACCACCAGAAAGCAGACTGGAAGAGAAACCTTAAACAAATTATTTTATCGTAGAATACTTTTCAAGAATCATTCCCAATATGATTTTGGCTCAGAGCTTCTCCCATATGGGTTAGAACTCAGGTTTATCTTGAATATTTCTACAGTAAAACACTTTGCTAGATCTTTTCTGTCCCTTAGCCAGGCAACTCCAGATGACTTTTTCCTGTCAAAAGGCTTGTGAATATATGGCTGAAAGCTGGATTTGAGCACCATCGCTGTCCCCAAGCATTCCTTTTAAGCTTGAAGTAATAAGTAGCATGACTCAACGGGCAAAAATATCTTACTTATAAAAGCCCGATGCATCATCAGTATGCCCACTAAAATGCAACAAAGAGACTTTTCCTTGGACACAAAAGAGTGGTAGCTCAGTGCCACTGCTGTGTTCAAGGTGCAGTAACCCCAAGACAGGTGTACGCATAACCACGGTGCTTGCCATTCCCCTTAAATGCTGTGGACTGTTGAATTCAGTCATACTGTTGGTTTGTATCTGGCGTACATCAAAGCAAGTGACACTGACATGAACTCAAAAAGCCATTAAAATCCCACATAGCTTCCCTTTAAAGAGCATTTATGGAAATAGCAAGATCTATACACCATTAGAGGAAGACAAGAATAGATTCTGGTAGAATTGGTTTTCAGCCCTTTATTTTGTCTGCCTCAAAGACTTCTGGGGTGCTTAAAAAGCCACATTAGCCATGCTTAATGAATCAGTTGGGAAAAAAGGTAGAAATAGTTATTTACTATGAACCTTTGAGAGAGTTTCATATGATTCTTCTCTTATGTGTAAATAAGTTTGCTAAGACGCAGGTCAGCAAAATCAGCAGGTGAAGCCGAACATGTGTTGCTTTGCCCCAGCTGCCTAGCTTAGCTCATCTCCATGCAATGAGGGGAAACTAAAGCTCCTCAGTGATAACCTGAGAGAGGGGACTTTTTAATACTGTGTGGCTTTGGTGGGGACTTGCTCACCAGCCATGAGCTGACTCCTGATAGCTGACCTTTCCCAAGGAGAGGTGTTGTCCCTGACACACTGTCCTCGCTCCCCACCAAAGTGCAGCTGCTTGTGCTAAATTTGTTTCAAAAGCCCCTTCAACTTGAAAGGAGGGCAAATGAGTATTTTCTTCTGCAGTTTGGCTGTGGGAGGTGCCTTGCTAAAGTAATCGCCAAACAAGGTAGCTAGTAATTAAGAGCCAAGAAACGCTGTTGATACCTTATAAACTTGACACAGAAATCTCATGAGGTTGTTTACTTCTGACCTTGACACAGTGAACTCCTCATGGCCAGACTTTTAGCCTGAAAAAAAGGCCTAGTTTGTTGTGAGCAAATCAAAAATAGCAAAGCCTGAAGTCATCCTTCATTCCTTAGAGACTCGTTGCCCTATCAGCCTCTGTCAGAATGAGTTCACAGAGTCTATGACACAGACGTGAGGAAGCCCCAAGAAAACTTGCTCTTTCCTTACATCACAACCCTTTCAGACCTGCTCATTCATTTCAACCCAAACTGCAGGAAAACAGCTTTAGTCAAGCTATTAGGTGTCCTCCAGCACATACACATCATCGATAGCCAAGGTTAACCCCAGAGGGCCACCAGTCACGGGGCTCCATTGCAATTGGCAGATTGATGAATACTTACACCTCCTACTGACTACAAATAGAGCTGATGATTGAAATGGTTTAGTAGAAATGTTTATTCACCTAAAAAAATGAACAATTTCAGATGAAAGGAAACTATTTACAAATGAAGTAAAATTTGTTAAGTTTCACACACACCTCCCACCTTCCCCTCCCATGATAAGGTTTGGAAAGTAAGGGAAATTATTCTATTATCTTTTGAAACAAGATTTGCTAACTAGGACTGACCCACATTCATTTCACAAGAATAAAAACTCCCCCACATGAAACAAAACATTTTGTTTTGGGCTGAACAAAGTGTTTCATTGAGTCTTAAACATATTTTACACAAAGCTCCTTTCTGTGAGAAATCCAAAGCCTTTTCATGATGACTTGACACTAAATTGCTAATTTTTTGCACAGTTCCAAGGGTCTGGGTTCTATCTAGCAAGCAGGCAACGTTGAAATAATTACTGTTATTGATATGGCTTGGAGCTACGTCTCATACTTTAAGAAAACTCCTTGTAATAAAACCTGCTGCCAGGCAAAATTCATCAGGCAGTGTTAAGAGAACTTGGGATGAATTCTGAGTATGCTCGGCTCAGATTTCAAGTTCAATCTGACAAGCCTGTGGCTGTAAACTAGCAGGAACTGTCAGCTTTGAATATATTTCCATTTGGGTTGTGCAGTGTGTTGGGGCCTGTTATTCAGATATAAATCTGCGGAGATGAAGTCATAAGGGCTGAAACTTGGTTTAGAAAGAGAGGTTGGTTGGCATGTTTTCCCAAAGTGAACTCGGTGATCATAAGATGTTAAATAAGTAAATAGCCTAAACATTTCTCCCCAGAGAGTGAAAACCCCATTTGAACAAGACGTCTCAGCATGCCACTTCTATCATTTACTTCCTGTTTTATAAGTAGGTCATATTACAATACACATCTACGTCATTTTAAAAAATCTCAGCTTCTCCCTGGGTAGTGTCACTGATTTGAGTGGCACCTCTAGGTATAAACCACAAAAACCTCTTTGTGAGATGTTCTGAAAGAAGGTCTGAAAATGGTCCAGAACGCTGTCGACATTTTCAGTTTCAAAAGCTTCCCTCTACCATTGGTCTGGCTGCACAGACTCCTACTTTCCTAATCCAAACATCCTATAGAAATAATGGAGATTGTGCAGGAGTGAGGATTATGTAAAGTTAAGGGAAAGGGACCCTGGTTTAATCTGTTCATTTCTGCTGGGTGTATGTGTGAAAAGAAAGCAACATCTGTGTTGCCCCATTCAGCACAGCTCAGCAAATAGCTGGTTTTTCAGTTTCAGCATTGCAAAAAGCAAAAAGAAAGACTGGAAAATTATTTCAGCCGATAGCATAAGGAAAATGATCAGGGATTTTTGTTGAGTAAAATTAAAAAAAAATACTTTATTTATACTGGAAATCTGTTGTTTACTTTTGTTATGGGGCAAAAGCTTCATCCTGGCCTATTTAATCTTGGTTTGGATTAATCCTTTAAAACTGTAATCAGTTTTTAAATCAAAAAAAGAATTCAGAATGAACATCAGAGTCTTTAACTTGAAAACACCAGAAGGAAATGCATCAATTTTTTTTCCTGAGTCTCCATTTAAAAAAAAAAATCTTTTTGTCCCAAGTTCACAATACTTTAAAAATGTTTTCGGTGAATGTATGTTCCAAAAAAATATTTAAATTTACAGGCTAAGTTTTCTTTTACTGTTTAAATAAATTTCTTCAAATCACTCTGGCTCATTTTAAGTGTCCTCACTAGGCAGTCTGATATGGTTGATTAATTTTCTTTGCAATAAATGCTTCAGACATCCTTAGGGCCCAGCCAAACTGTCTTTGGTCTATCATAAATTCTGAGTGGAAAATGGTGAGATAAGAAATACCTTTCACTTCACCATGAAGAGGAATACAGGAAGTATCCTATACAGGGGAAAAGCTCAGATCCTGACCAGGGAGTCAAGCTGCTGAGCAGGATCTTGGCTAGGAGATGATGGCAGATTGAACCTGAGGGATCCAAGGTAGCAGAAGCTAGCAAGGCCACCCAAAAGTACTCAGAGTAAACACACAATGTTTTCCCTGCCTTTGCCAGTCCTCCTGCAAAAAGCAGCATGGGCAGACGGGGTGGTGGTGGGGATGGTGGAGGAGCTTGGCACCACCTGGTGCTGCACCTGTGGTAGGGCAGATGCCACCTCAAGTTCACAGCCTGGCAATGAGGCCCTCTCACCCCGCCAAAGCTTGCTGGATGCAGGGGTTTCCCAGGACAGCACAAGGTCTGTCCTGGAGAGCTAACCTCAGGGTTTAGCCATGAGATAGCATGGGATGACAGAAAGCATTATCAGCCAGGCTGGGCGAGGGGATCAGTGTCCTGTGGTGGGATGCTGGAGCTACTGCCAGAGGTCGGTGTTTGGCTGGGCCACCACTGGCCAGCAGACTTGAGCTTGCAGCCCCTTCCCAACCTGATGGGGGACTCTGGTGGGTGGGGATGGACTCCAGAGAGGGCCACCATTCCAGCTAATGCTGAGTTAGCTATGCAATGTAGGATAGCGGGTTCCTCTCCCTAAACCAGCTCTGTTCTGCAGCCAAGCCCTGCTGGTGCTGGAGACTACAGCTGCATGGTGGCTGCCATATTCCTGTCCAGAGCAGTGTACTCTCTGTCAGACAGAGGGACACATGGATTGCAGGCAGGTAGTTGGCCTGCCATGTATGACTCTGTGCTCATTTCCAGAGAAAAAATGTTCTACACATCTAAACTCATGAGATCCACAGCACATGGTGTTCACAACTGTGAGGTTCTGGCTGCAGTGTCCATTTTCCTGTATTTGCAGGGGTTACACACATCCAGAAAGTTTAAAAAAAAAAAAAATCCTCTTAAAAAATGGCCAAAGTTCCCTTAGATGACACTTCCTTGCAAAATAGATGAGATGTCTCAGGTATGAAATAGAGCTAATTATATGCTACAACACGTATGGGATTTTATAAATTCAGATCATGGTCTAAAGCCATTCAAGAAGCACCAAAAAGGTTCATGGGATGAAAAAAAGGGCTTTCCAAGTTTGTTGCTTAGCACAACACAATAATTCATGTGAGATTA
Organism: Porphyrio hochstetteri; assembly: GCA_020800305.1. Lineage (NCBI taxonomy): Eukaryota > Metazoa > Chordata > Aves > Gruiformes > Rallidae > Porphyrio > Porphyrio hochstetteri. The sequence goes on from CM036907.1 coordinate 48,277,318, forward strand.
AGATGTGCAGTGCACGTTTCTAATTCACTTAGATGTCAATCAGGAATAATTGCTGCAGTCCATGAAGCTCTGCCGGTGTAAGAGATGCAGAAGAGGTTAGCGCTTCACACTCCATGTCTCTCAGTTTACCCCAGCTGGAGGAAGCAGCTTCATATTGCTGGCAGTATTGAAGATTCGATGCATTGTTAGGAACACAAGGTCTGTGGCACAATTGCAGTAGTTGGAATAATTTTACATTTTTCAATTCCTTTTTATGAAACAAAATCTTGCATCCTTAACCCAAAACTTCCCTTGACTTCTGTCCAGAGGTAGTGGCCTCACTCCAGAGAATAGAGCTGTCTGGGTGTATTAGAAATGTATTAGAAATGTTGTCTAGCCTGGCTTCAAATTTACTAATTTAATTTGGAAGCAGATAGAAGAAACAAAGTCTTTGCACTCTTGAAAGTGACCATTGGTCCTCAGGGAAAAGCCCAGTCCCACCAGAGAAAACGTCTCTATTTTCATGCAGCTCACAGGCTCTGTGATCTCTGGTTCCATACAGGCTTAGCTTGATAAGCATTACGCAGCTTCACACTCCTTTTAGGGATCCTTGTTTAGGCATGAACCATTACAAATGTGTCAGGATCCACACATCGTGGTAGACACACTGACAAAGCAGAGGGAGGTTACTGTAGGTATTACAGCCCTCCACAAGGAAGTAATTCATCAGCACACCCCAACAAGCCCTTTTAAATGGGGCTCAGCCTGATAAGGTGGATGTTGGATTGACCTGAGATGACAGATTCAGTGTTGAGAAGGAGCAGTCGAGTCTGCAGTTTTGAGGAAAACTATGGAGGCAGCACAGACTTTCCAATGTGGGAAACAATATTGATGAAAAACAGTTTTTCCTCCCACGCTCAGAAAATGTTCTTAGTCGTTGTATTTCTTTTTTTCCTGGAGGCTGGTGTGGATTAGCATTCCTTGCTTAGGCTTTTGGTATTTTATAGAGTATATCTACCAGCTCTTCAAAAACATTTACATTAGGTGCCGGACAGTAGCCTGGTCTCACAGAACATACTTCATTTGACCACACCACAGTTATGTATTTTCGAGCCCTAGTATCAGCCAATAGTGGCCCTGCATCTTACTTCCTTGCTGCATCTTACCATGTGCCAAGTGCTGACATCCTTGTGGGGACATAACTCTTACTGCAACAACTGATGAGAGCAATTACTGAAGTTCTGCAGATGAAAGTATCCATGAGCTCAGATTCAGGCTGGGCTCAGGATGATCCTCCTAGACACAGCTTCTTAGTTTCTGTACTTGTGGCTCTCCTTTTCCTAGGAGTCAGTAGCCCACCTGCCAAGCAGGGACATTAATAATTTGCCAACAATAATTGGGCCATACAGGTGTGCACAGCGCTCTTCAGCTGAAGTCAATACAGAAAAATGCTATGAGCCTTGTTAACATTTTGCATTCCCAAGCTATGCAGCGTTCCATCCACTGCTGGGCTGTAACCTGTGCAGCACTTCCCATGTCAGGGCACTAAACCTTTTCTGCTTTAGAAATCAGAGCTAGATGTTGTAGCACCCTGAGTAGAAGCCTGTCTTTGTAAACATACAAAACTGATGTCAGGTTTTTGTCTTCCTTCCCTACACATTGCAGAGTGGGAGAGGAAAGGTTAAAATCCCATTCTGCACATTTTCTAATGACATGTTCTCACATTTCTGTGTCTAAGACCCCAGTCAGAATGGATCCACTCTAAACACCAACTGGTTTCGGTCCTGCTGCTGGGTCATCTGTGAGAAAGCCTTGATAGGCTGGGTTCCTGTTTCAGGAGTGATAGGCACTTAGTCTTTTATATATTTGTATATTGCTGTAAAATGCGTCTTCAATGTGAAAATACATTTCAATATAAAATGACAAAATACCATTACAAACAAAAAAATTCTCATGCTCCCATTGGCCAACTAGCAGCCTATTTTTTTCACATCACAAACTACTTAATATGCTTCACCCTCTGCCTTTCCTTATCAGGTTTCCCCTTTCATTAGGCTGGAGACTTCTTATTTTGCATTCTCTGTTTGTTCTTGTGCCTTATCCGCTTCCAACTTAATTGACTAGAAAAGCTCCCCGTAACATCAATGTCATTTAGATCAGACTCTTTCTCCTCTTCTTCCCCTAAAATGCAAATTGACGGTGCAGGTTTTTTCCTAATTTTGATAGGGCTGTTGCTAAAAATCAGTGCCTATGGATTGTGGAGGCTGCTGACAGTACAGCCCAGAGTGGAGCTGCTGCTGTCCCCACACAACTCATGAGCAGCACTACGATGGGTAGTCATAGCCAGCTCATATGCCTGGGGTGTAACATCGCATTTCATAATGGATCATGGAGAACATACCATGCACCTGTTCAACGCACACGTTCCCTGCAGATGACAAGGAATATTTAATGGATGGGGTTCGTTTGTGCCCTGTTTCCTCATTAAGAAGAAGATGTTGTTTTTAATGCCTAGTTGGCTTAGCAGCAGGCATGGGCATGTGTTTTGTACTGAACCACACTGGGTATCAACCAAGCCCAAATCTTTTAAGCCCTGGCTACAACCAGCTAAGAACACAAAGAAAAGTATTGGCACTGTCAAGCCTTTGACAGGGCAGGTTGAGGTTTCAGAGTGTGGAAGCCAGGCTCTGGCATTGGCCTGGGCCCAGCCAGCTCCATGCAGCGTTGTACAATTAGCTAAGTCACAGCCAAGACTTCTTTGATTTTTCTATTTTCCCTCCTTAAATGAGTATTTCCTTTCTCAGTGTCTACTACACTAGGTGCTAGTGAAAGAAACATACACAATTTGAAGCAAGTATTCATGCCTTTCCAATCTACCCCCAGCTTCAAGCTCCTGTGTTTCTTGGGGAAAGCTGTTTTTTCTCTTTGCTGTCATAGACCTTGTAGTTTTGGGAGCTCTGCTCTGAGCACAGCAAGACCCTTTGGTCAGCCTGCGCACCCCAGCACAGTGACCCACCCTCCCTCTGCTCCTGGAGAAAGCTATTTCCTCCGTGATACTTTGCTGGAACCTGGCAGGCTCCCTTCACCCACCAGCCTCCAAACAACCTTCATTTGCATTAAATCCCAAGTGAGTGTTGCACAGAACAATGTGGCTGCGGCCAAAAACATGCCTTCCAGAGGGGCACTGGGGTATTTTCTCTGGTTCCCTTAGTGTTTGATTGCCCTCGCTGTTAAAAATGCTCACTCTGGACTCAGCTTCCAGCCATTGGTTTGTGTTTTCCTGTTCCCCGCCAGAATAAAGATAATTTTAAGGCTTGCAAGAGGAGAAAACGTTTTGTAACCCAATAGCCCCAGTAGCTAAGCCTTCAAATAGTTTCTGTGGCTCCTTTTTTTTTTCACATTCCTCACAGTTTCAACACTGTAGCTGCCAAAAAATGTTGACACAACACCTGACAACTCTGTTGTATGACTCAGCTTCATCTAATATGTATCCTTTCCCTGCTTTTCTCCTTCTGCAGACTTTTTATTGCCCTTTTCACCTTTTACACATTCTTACTAACAATTTTACCATCACTATCCAGTAAATGGCCTAAGTCTAGTCAACAATTGTGTGTGCTTCTAATATATTTCTGGTTCTTCCTATTGTCCCTCGCCCTGTGCTTTAAATAGCCACTAGTTTATATCCCTTGCTAGCTACTTTCCCTGTGTGATATATTGCTTTGTTATTTCTAATCGCTTTCCCTTTGCAGATGAGCCAAGAATGTCTGTTAGCCAAAGCTCTCCTATCTCTGGAATGTGAAACTGTGGCTTTCTGGCCAGCTAATTAGTTCTCTTAAAGGACTCCCCATTTCTCCCTTTACACCTCTCCTCCCAATTAATTTCACTGGTAATTTCTTTAACTATGGGAAATTAGCCCTTTTGAAGAACCAAACTACGACCATCTTTTGTCTGCCCACAGTGAATGCAATCAGGTCACAAGCGTTGATCCCCAGGCAACCAGTGCTTCCAGACAAGCAATTAATTGATCTTCACCCATGCTAATGAGATCCAGAACAGGCTTACCTCATGGTGAGTGCAATACCTTTTCTGAAAGCCGTGGAAATAATCGCCTGTAACTTTGAGAAATCCTAATAACATCTCGCTCCTGGCGGTGCGGAAGGTGTCAGCGGCCACGTCACACTGGAGCGTGTGCCCTTCACTAATTAATACCTCCCCGACAGACCTCACGGGAAAATCCTGCAGGAGATGTTGTTTTTCATCACAAACACGATACACCGTGTCTTCAACTGAAAGCAACACCAGGCCTGCCGGCTGGTGACCGAACTTGTGCTTGCAGCTGTTGAGATGCTCAGCAGATGAAGCAGCTCCTCCTGCCTGGCACAGCAGCAGCTGGCGGGTGGGTAGGTGTGTGCAGCAGTCCTGAGCTGGTGCGGGCTATGGTTCACTGGCTGCCTAAGTCACTTTGAAGCTTGGGCACTTCTCCAGATGTCACACACTTCACTTCCAGTAATTAGATCACTGTGACAGTTCGGTACAAGAGGTTGAGCCTGTGCAGTCTGTCTCTGCGCCGGGAACTCAGCTACCCAAGTTCCCCCATGACACCCTTTCTGCCCCACAGCACAGATGCCTCAGCCCTCAGCTAGTCCCCAAGCAGTTGTGGTGCAAGCAGGACTCTTATACGCTGGGAAAATCAGTTTTCCTAGAAGAATGGAGTCCTTGGAAGGTTTTTTTGCCCTCCATCAGGATAGGATGATGCATTTTTGTCTGTAGACAAAATAATTACTGCATGTGAAGCTGTGGGGATCTCTATCCAACTTTTTTGCCCCTCTGCATCAGCATCTGGTTGCTATTTTCTTTGAAGATGTGCATGGCCAGCAACTAACTTTTCTTCCCCGCCTTTTACCACTACCCTTTTAATGCATGTCTGGGGGTTGAATTACTTGTGCTCAGCAGAAAGGTGGCTCAGTCCTTCTGAAAAACAGTGTTCTTTTCAACCTGTTCAGCAGGAAGCCTATCTCCACTCCTTAGCCCGTTCCAGAAGGAAGAGGGGTAGTGAATAATTCATTAAAATACTCCTTTTCCTTCCACCAACACACCTGATTTGCAAGAGATATAAATCTCCTTCTACCTGATTTTGTGAGTTTCTCTTCTCCGAAAGTCAAAAGAGTGCTGGCCACAAAAGTCCCATACCTCCTCCTGCTGCTGCAGAGGTGTTTTGGGTGTCCTGCTGAGCATAGGGAGGTGAGGCTTTAGTGCCTGCGGCCCCCTCGGCACACTGGCCTGGCCGCAGGGAGCATTCCTCTAACCGGGGTACAGGCTCGGGTGCACTGACACGTGGAGGAAGCCATCATGCTGACATCACCTCGCTGCAGCAAGGACCCATATGAGGCACTGGTATTCTTAACATATGCTGATGTGTGCTAACATTTGGCAGTAAAATAACTCTCTGTCGACTCTAAACAGAGGGGCGAAAGATAAGAGAATTGCATGTGGTGGTTGGGAAGAGGCAGTAGTGGCATTCAGTGCAGAGCCCTGGCTGTTAGGATTTCTGGAGGTCCTTGTTTTGCTAGAGCCTCTGTTCATGTGCTTGGGCAAGCACTTGACTCTCTCTCTGTCATGGAGTTTGTCTCCTTACACTAAAACCCTATGTCTTGGGGCATGGAGGGGGACATGTCCTGGTTTTGGTAAGCTTGTGTGGGATCCTTTGAATGATGCATGTAAATATTTCATGAGTATGAGGAACAGAAGGGGGAAAGAAAGAAAATAATGTGAAGCGCTTGTATGTAGACATGTTTTACAGTGTCCACTTTAGAAGACAAGGCCAGCACATGCGAGTCAACGTGAACATGCCTGAAGAATAAACCCTTTCATTATGTCGGAAGAGATGCAAGCAGCTGTCCGGGCTGATGCTTCTTTTCCTCTTTGAAGTGTTTTCAAGAAAGACAAAAGTGGATTGAAGAAATTTTATATATTGGGGTCAGGCCTGTGTCCATTGCTATTAGTGTCATAACTCCTGGCAAGGGATGCTTAGAGAAATAACACGAGCACAGGGCAAGTGTGCAGAGCTAAAACCTTGATTTGTCATCCTTGTCTCCAGTGATCTGCACCTTCAAGACTTCAGGACTGACAAGTGGTATTCCAGTGTTTGGTAACCCACAATAAACTCACCTTTGATGAGTTTGTTTAGGGTTTTTTTGACCTGACATGGAAGTTATGTTGTCAAAGACTTCATGAAGTGATGAGTTCCACAGATGACCCATTTGAGTGACCTGAGCTACCATGAAGCAATTCTACATGACAACCCCTAGCTCCTGTACTGCACATTGCAATGCACAACATTGCCCCTTCACTTTTCCTGTGCTTCTGTTGGTTTCACAAGCTTCTGTAACATTCCCACTTTTCTAAGGCTGAATCCTCTTGTATTTAATGTCTCTTCAGACATCCCTTCCATACACTGGATCACCTCAGCTTCCTTTACTGCACTATTCCTGTTCTGCCATGGTTTAGAGGCTGATAGGGCTGGCAGATCTGCACATGGTTTAAAAAAAGCAAGTGCACCCTGGATTTGTTCAGGAGAATAATAATGGATTATGATTTCTTATCTCTTTCCATTCCTCCTACTTCCTTATGCTCTATTTGCTTCCTTGACCTCTCCAAATATTGAGCTGCCATTTCAGGAGCGGTCTCTCTTCTATCCTCAAGATCTCAATCCTGAAAGGTAAAAATAGCCTGGAGTCAATTGTAAGGCACAGAGAATTGAGTTTGTGTGCTCTCCTTTATGCGCTAATTTACATTTATCAGCACTGAATATGGTGTCCATATATATTCCAGCACAGCAGAGGAAGAAGAAAAGGAAAACACTGGTGAAGTGTCTGTGTGCAGAAGCACAGCTGGATGACAGCATCATCAGCCAAACCAAGCAGAAGTCAAGTGAGTCCCAGAACACCCAGCTTGTCCTAAATGTCATAGCTACTAGTCTGGGTGCACCCCTGTGCACTGTGCTGGATTTTGTAACCCCACAAAAAGAACCTGGGGTTTTCAAGCTCAGGCTCCTATCCTCCATCCTTAGCCCTCAGGAACTAGGTCCCTGTGAGAGCCAGCAGAGACAGAGGCATCTCCCAGCAGCCTGTGCAGTGACCAGGAGGCGTCCAGGCTAGCTAATGGGACATGCTGAGGGAAAGGTTGCTTCATAAATCATACCCCTCCTAGGAGCTCAGTCATCTACTTCCAGGCTGCAGGGAAGTCAACCTGTCAGACCAGGATTCACAGCTTGTAATTCTCATTTGTGTTAGATAGTTAAGCATCCATTCCAAAAGGACAACTGGGGGAGGGAGGAAGAATGCCAGTCTTTTCTGTGAAAATATGGCTGGGGCAGACAACCCACACCTCACTTCACTCAAGAGAAGAGCAATACATCACCTGTACAGTCAGCAGGAGCTGTGGGTCTTCTTCAGTCTGAGAGGGTGAACCCACACACTGATCACCAGGCTTGGGGATGGTCCAAGAAAGAACCAGCCCTTCCTCTTCCAGGTGGGGAACGAAATGGCCATATGTCTTTCACATTGACTGGCATCTTCTCTTCCTCAGGCTTCTTCAGAAGAAGTTTACAGGTCTAATTTCTCTTTCCTTGCCTTATAATGAGTCCACGCATTTTCAGGTCAGAAACTTTCTCTCTTGCATAATACTCAGCACAAATGACGAGCACTCTGTTCATAGCTACTGTTAAAATTATATCATCAGAACCTGTATTATATCTTGGCATAGCCTCTTCCCCTCTTCATGTGCAAAGAGATGTGATTAACTGCTGCATTTCCACTTGGATTGAAAGGCTTTGTGGGCTTTGTCAGTAGTTAACATAATTCATGGAAAAACCAGAATACAACCTTGAGGCTAAATGTGGCCCATTGAATTCCACAATGGGGCAATGGCTTGATCAGGGTACAGCAAAGCATGCCAGAAGCAAAAGCCTTTGTGGGCCACAGCTCCATAGGAAAGATTAAATCAGCCACAATCTGCTCCATTTTATATAAGATAGGTGCAGCCCTAAAGCTCCTGGCAAGTGGCCACTGAAGCCTTTGGCTGGACAAAGTTTGGGTATCTTTGTGTAAGTGTTAATTGCCAGCTGTTGGTGACTGGAAGGTTGCCAGGCATAGGGTGACTGCAGCAGTGCTTCTGGCTGTAATATGGCTTTTGTAAAATAATAATCTCAAATCTATTTAGTGCCTTGCATCAGACACATCTGTACTTACCAGTTCTGGCTAGAGCATCTGCACATGGAGATGACCTTAAAGCAGCATTATAAATACAGTATATGTGACATTCAGGCTGCCTATTCCAACCTCACAGTGGGAGGCAGTGATAAATAGCATCTATCTCCACAGCAGCGCTACATGATTGTTTAACCCACTCACGTTCATAGCCCTTCACATTTAATTTGCAGCATGTCTGGGATACAGAACATCGAGGCTTCTGAACCAGGCTGTAGGAGCCCATGCTGTCCTATGTGCTTCAGCATTCTGAGCAATATAACCACCTCAGCTCTTCTTCTGGGATGTTTGCAATACTGAAAACTGCAGATTTTAAACAATTGATATTTGAAGATCCTTAGCCCCATAATTGTATGACAGATTAAAAAGTATTTGACTTTTAGAAAGAACATGAGGCCTAAAGGGCAACGTTTTCAACTGTGGGTATCTACAGACCAGTACAAGGTTGGCGATCAAGTTCTTAAGATTAGTTATCTACAAGAGAAAATGCTGCCTTCAGAAACACTCAGTGGAAAGTCAAGCAGGTACTGCCAGACTGCAGGAAGAGGACCTGGATGCCTGGAGAGCAGCACTGATTCCATAAACAAGTGTAGCCTGGGAAGGATTAACCTGATGGCTGGAGAACAAGACTGAGTGAAGGCCTCTAACTCTCCCATACCAGGAATTATCATTTGGCTTTGGGGATGATGATTTGTTTGTGGATCCTCCTCACCATCATTGCAAGTGAATGATAATGTAATTCACAGAAATCACCATGCCCCTGAGCTGCTGCTAGTTCTGCTGTGTCCTCTCTCACCATACATCTTTATATCTCCCCTCTTGCACTTCTATGTCATTTGGTACCTCAGTGATCTGATACATCTAGCTCTCAGTCCCAAAGAGCAGTCACCCAGGAGTGTTTCTGCCTGATCCTGGCCCTGGGAGGTCCCCACTATTTTCACTGTTACAACAGAGATGAGCTCTGCACTGTCAAGTGTGCTGCTCCAGGTCTCCAAGCTTGATGCCTATGTTTTCTCTGTTGCCATGTGTCTGGGTCTGCTCTTACCACACACAGTTCCACCTCACAAGGTCCAAAGGGAGCATCCAGAAGGACTCCTAGGCTAAGCCTTTACTCTCTGAAAGTCACCTTTCTTTTCAATTTGAAAGTTTTGACCTCAGGCCACTGCCTCAGTGCAGGATGAGCAACTTCAGTCTCAACCTCTAGGAAAGCCACCTAGAGGCATCATTTCACATTCCCATGGACAACAGACGCTCTACAGACACTGTACAGCTCAGATCACTTCATGGAGTGACAGGTGTGTGCTTTCCGGTGCTGCAAACTGTGTTAGCTGGAGTCACCATGATCAGCAATGGCGACAGACATTTACATTGTCACAATGCACAGAAGCCACAGAGGGCAGACCCATAGTGCTGGACACTTCCAACATTAAAAAACAATAAAAATCTATTCCTAGCCAGATTTTCTCTTTCTCTCCTTAGAGACCTCTTTTCCCAAGAAACTCTGGCAGCCAGGTCATGGTGTTTCATTTGTTGCCACTCAGCACCCAGCACTGTCCTTGCAGCACAAGTCCTGGTTCTGCCTGGGAAGGTGAGCCAAATGGTGCAGCTCTCCTCTCCTCTCCTCTCCTCTCCTCTCCTCTCCTCTCCTCTCCTCTCCTCTCCTCTCCTCTCCTCTCCTCTCCTCTCCTCTCCTCTCCTCTCCTCTCCTCTCCTCTCCTCTCCTCTCCTCTCCTCTCCTCTCCTCTCCTCTCCTCTCCTCTCCTCTCCTCTCCTCTCCTCTCCTCTCCTCTCCTCTCCTCTCCTCTGTAATGAAGCATCTCCTTTCCTCTCCTCTTGCTCTCTCAGTTCAACTGGTGCAGCTCCAACATGAAAATAGAATACAGATAAAATGCTGATTGGGTGTAAGTGTGCAGTCACACAGTTCTGACACACTTAGAATTCTAACTGTCATTAGAGCTACATGTCAGGCTGCACAGGTTTTCCATTAGGATCTGCTCTTTTGCCACTGCCTTTCAGCTTCTAAAATTCCCAGCTCTGCTGCATGTCTTACTGTGAATATTATTTTTGAAAAAATGAGTAAAAATTCTTCACCTGTATGAAAAAAACAGGAGGTTGGGTTTGTTTTTTGTTTTCCTAGCAGTGTCTCTATATTGCTGATTCCATCACAGAGCTGGAATTCCTCATGGCTCACAGGTCTAGTTTAACAAATGTGTGATGGCTATTAGGCAACCAAATAGCCATTCTCTGTTGGAACAGTCATTCATTAAATCCGTTATCTATGACTCCTTTTAACCAGGCATATTTCTACAAGTGGTGGGAGAATTCTGATGCTAGTGATTTAAACACGCAGCGGAGCAAACTCCTACTGCAATAAAGATTTTTAGCAACTCCCTTAGCACCTTCATTGGCTCTGCTAAGCAGCTAAATGCAATTTAATCCAAATGGCCCAGCAATTCAGATGTGAACCTTCCATAAGCAAAGACTGCTCTGCGACTTATGCTGCTCCTAATGGGAACATATGCTGCAGTACTTCAGAACAGTTCAGAAACCACTTAGAAGAAAGAGTTGTATTTTTTTTCCCCCTTCTATGAGTTTAACACCTTTAGCATCCGCGAGTGATGGTGGTGCTATGTGCTATATTAGTCTTGACTTCACTTTTCATTTTGAGCCAGTGCAAGCTTGAAGCACAGCAAAGATGTAAGCGAGGATTTTCAGACAGCTTTCCTTCAGAAAAAAAAGATGCATAGTTAATACTTTCCACCATTCTGCTGTATGCACGGGCAGAACATAAAATATAGATGAATGAGGGTTCAGGGGCAGGCCAACAACATGGTTTGCAACAGAAAGGGCCACTTCAGGAAAAAAAATCCCTTTGGAAAAAGAAAGTTTATTCTTGCTTCATCCTTTTTTATTTGCCACAGAAATTTCCTTTCAAAAAATTAATTGGCCAATCAAATTCAGGGGAAGTTTCTTCATCCAAATTGGAAGGATCTGAACTTGGGAGCAAAACTGACCAGTGAGTTCATTAGAACGAGATACATCTATACCATTGTCCCCCATGAGCAAGCACGTACCTACCACATTTCTAGACAAATAAATTCCACCTTTTCTGCAGGTTGGCCCCTTCAGAAAGAAGGCACCGATAACAACAAGGCAGAGATTTTAAGGAATCTTAACCACTGCCCTTACCCAGCAGTAGAAGGAATGCAAGGAAGGTGTTCAGTAGATGTACTTGCTCTGTATTTAGAAAAAGGAAGGCACCACATGCATTTTCTAAGCTGTATAGAATACCTGCTACTCCAAATATAACTGAGGATAACACTAAAGAGCAGTTTCTCTTCCTAGGCTTCTAAAAATCCAGAAAACTTGTAATCAACAGCTTCAGAAGAGCTGATGAATGGCTCTCTGCATTAGTAATGTTAATTTTCAATGTGCCTTGAAACACAGGGGAAGTTCCATGGCTCTGGCAGGAAGCCAATAAGACAACAAAATTAAAAAAAAAAGAAATGAGATGATCCCATGGTACCAGCCCCGTGAAACTGAACTGATCCTTCACAGAATAATCAAGCAGGCAATAGAGAATTTAATTTCCTAAAGGAAGGAAGAGGAAAGATACAATTAGTATCACACAGGTCGTGACAAAATGAAATTATATTTTTAAAATGTGATTTTATTCTTTAAAAATCAGTTAAATTCCAAGCTTCACTGAGACAAAGTAGGGTTGAAACAACAGTCTTCTGAGAGAAAGGGGTTTGGGTAAGTACCTCTTGACCTTTTGAATAAGAAACTAGAAAGGCACAAAATCCCCATAGTAGGTGAGGGAGATGATAAGCTAGTTAACTCAGAGATCTGAAAGTATAATTGGAAACAAGAAATCATTTACAAAGAGGCCTGGTTTTGCAGATGTTCCATGAAGCTTAGTTTTTTTTGTACATTTGCTATTGCAAACAATTGACACTGATCTGGAAGAAAATGTAGAATAAACCCTCACAAAGTTTATGAGTCAGTAGGAACATCGGAAACATGATAACTGGAGGCTGATTTAGATCACTTTTAAGCTGAATCCAAGGGAAAAATACCTACTGAGATATTACCAGCTATGAAGTCCTACACCTAGGAGAAAAGAGCACAGGTTGTCTTTACAGAACATCAGTTTATTTAAAAATTAGTTGGGGGTGGTGATGTATTGACTGATCATAGAAAATAGCATTGAAAACCTTTTCAGCCATAGTTTAGCTAGTAGTGCAGGAGCAAGCAGGGAAGCAAGATATGTGACTGGTACGTGTCTCAAGTCCTCAAGGTGATTTACATCTTTCAAGGGCAAAGATAAAAAGTTTTCTTTCCTGGAGGATGCTGGATCACTCTTAAATATTGTAGAATATCTTCCCTGAGGAAGGGGGAACATCTTTCCTAAGCCATCGCTGCAGTGCAGGAGAATAAAAGTTCTCTTTAAATATACAGAATATCAACAGGGACTAGACAGTTATATTACTGTACCCTTCTGTGGTGCACTCCGTATAAGAATAAGATGAATCAGTTAGAGGTACTTCAGAGAAAGAGAGAGACTGGAAAACACAGCAGAAAAACACGGGAGCTCAGATGGTTAATTTTAACAAAGCAAAGTTTAAGAGATGAATTAATCATAGCATCTATTTGAGGAACAGCAATGGGAAAGAGGACTCTTCAGATAAAGATGTAACTGGATGTAACAGCTGGAAGTTGAAGCTGACAAATTCAGTCTAGAAATAAAGCATGTATTTTTAATAGTAAGCAGCAAACAGAGCAACAAACATCTAACACTTGTGGTGGCTGCTCCATCATCGGAAAGAACGAGCTAAGAGTTGGCATTTTTGAATGTCTATTTATAGAAAGGACAGCAGGAAATAATTCAGAAAAGACCTGTGGCTTAAATTGTACTGGAGATCAGAACAGATGGCCACAGCAATCACATCCAACTACATAATCTATGAGCAGTCAAGAAATTTAGCTGCTGTGGTCAAAGGCTAGTAATGTGGTCATGGAGAAATGAATTACCAAAGAGGCTCACATTGATGTGTCCCCTTTAGAAGAAGACAGATATGACGAGGAGACAGATGGGCAGTTTTGGTGGAGATTGGAAGGAGTTTAGGAAAATGCCTGGGTGAATAGATGGGTTAGTCATCTGGGCAGGCCAGGATGTGCCTAGATGAGGGAAACCCAGGGGTTCTGTTGTGGGGTGCAGGAGCACTGTAGGCAGACTGAGAGACGGGGGTGGAGGGAATATGGAGGCATGCAGAGGACATCCAAGTGGCAACTCGAAGGACATCCACTGTCCACATAGGAGAGATGGGCTGCATTGGAGCAGCTGCCTGCTTGAAAAGGGGCAAGACTACCAGAAAAGGTGAAGACTGGGAATCAGGGGTGCCACAGGAGAGTTCAGGCAGGCAGAGGGTGAAGGCCGAGAAGATTCCTGGGAGAAAGGCATAGGGATCCATGGTGGTTTGGACCTAACAGCCTGGGGGGTAGGGAGGGACAAGGCAGAAGATGTAACTCTTTGCAGCCAGCTGCCTGTGAAACAGCCTTAATGAGCTGAAATGCAGCATATGAATAGTCAAATCTGAAAGGATGACAGTGTAAAATTGCTTGGGCTCTTATCACTTTCAAGTGCTTTTATTTATTCAAAATTACTATGACATCACCCTTTCCCTCAGAGAGAGCTCAAGTAATTGCTGTTTACTGATTCAAGGCCTTTTGGGGTAATTTCTGGGCCATCTACTTCTGGGATGAAAGGCAATTACCGGTTCTGTTGTCTTCAAACTCAGTCACAATAAAATCTAGAGAAAAGCCCTGCATGAGTGTGCCTGGTGGCCTCTTTCCCTCTCTGCAGCAACAGGGAGTTGTACAAGGCTGGGATCTTGCATGAAAACTGTCAAATGCCAAATCTCCTCCAGGGCAGAGGGGGCACCCAGCCCTACAGGATGGGAGCAGGGTACCAAATACACGGTGTGAGAGGATGAGAGGTGGGGAACAGAGGTCAAGTGATGGAAAATCTAGTTTCTGCATAGAACAAGTTTAAAGTGGTCCTGAAGCATAAAGGAGTATAACAACGTGGACTGTATTGCATACAATATATGCAAAAAAATTATCACAAAAAGGCCAGTCATTAAAACATCTTTCATTTGAGTGTGAAGTTCCGTTTTCTACTTATTCTCTGGTTGGACATGGTGCTGCATCCTACTGTGTTTAGTTTTCCTCAAGCCCAGCAATAGTATGTGTAGTGTCTCGAAGGACTGACACATTGTGATATATGAGGTGAGTGCCTCACTGTAATTAGTTTTTATTAGGATCATAAAATATATATTCTGACTAAATATTAGGTTAATGATATTAAAATCCTAACTGCTCTGAAAGGGAAACATATCCAATATAAATCCACATACTATAAAAAATGACTGCTAGGTAAATTGTGGTCTTAGAAGTTAACAGTTTTATGCTAAGCTGGTTGTAACACCAGTGTTATAAAAATTATTATTGAAAAAACCCAACAAAACACTTCAGAACTGTCAACTTAAAAAAAAAAAGCCTTAATGTGCTGTTATCCCATCCTGCAGTTAATGTAAACTTGTAAACTGCCTGTGGCTTATGGGTGTGACCCAGACTGTCTCAACCATTCCATCAAATTGCATGAGCAAATAAAAATAAGAGATAATTTAACAACTTTGTATAACTGACTAATTCCCATCCCCTTTGTAGCAACTGACACTGAAGGCAGTTCTTTGGTAAAGGACGTCTCCCAGCTCTGGGCAGCTCCATGGGGTCACACTGGTACCAGCAGGTTTCTTCCCCCTCTGCCCATGTGAAGCAAGGTGGAAGGTCTGGAGGGTCTCACTTGACCCAGCCTTGGTGCTGCTGCAGACAGCCTGAGCATCCTCTTCAGCACCCAACAGGCACAGTGGGAGCTCAGGGCAATTCCCTGAATGTGCATCCTGTCGGGTGGCATCAAGCCTGTACAGCTACCAGGGCTGTGGCTGCATCTCTGGTTGGGAGGTATCCCAAAAGAGAGGAGGTGGCAGGGTGTCACAGGCACCCAGGAATGAGGTGATGTGTCTGTTCAGTTTCCTTGTGTGGCTTTTCATTGAAGGCCTGGATGCTTTCCCCTACTTTTATATTTCTCGGAGAGATTTTAAGGAGGTCAGATAGGGACAGAGAGCGCACAGCAGTGATTTGACTTTTGTAATGTCACTGCTTATTCTGCTCACGGCTTGGGCAATCATTTATAACATGCTCACCAAGAGACTCTAGCTGACGTAGAAATTCCCCCCTAAATTTAGAAGCAGGATTTCACAAGTCCTTTCTTACAGAGAGGGAGGAATTTGCCCCGATGGCTGCGGTGCCACTCTTACACATCATTCACAGTACTGCCTGTCTCGGGCTCCGCAAGGAGAAAACCTCTCCCAGAGTAAACCAGTGCTGTCAACTGCAGCTTCCCCTTTCCTCAAGGGCTCCAGCTTTGGACACTGGCTGCCTGGGGCTGTCCATGCTGCCTCCTGGCTCCATGGGGTGGGAATACCCCCAGTCTCTGCCAGTGCTGCCTGGCTCGCAGAGCACGCAGATCTGTCAGAAAGATAAAAGTGAAAGAAAAGCTGGGTTGAGTGGCATTCTTAGTAACAAAACAAGAGTGGCAGAGCCAGCTGAGGTGGTGAGAGTGCCCTGTCCTCTCCTAGGCAAGCCTTTCCCTGTCCTCTCCTAGGCAAGCCTGCTGAAGACCTCATTTCCATGATGGAGACCCAGGTTCCAGACCTGCACCAGGCAGGTGAGAAGCTTTATGCTGCGACTGTTCCACCAAACTGAGCACTCCTTCCCAGGCCTGGGACCCTGCGTCCCTGCTGCCAGGCTGCGCACAAAGCTGCCCCTGCCCCTACAAGTCTCTTCATAAAACCCCGTAGTACCTGTCAACCCAGAGGCATGCTGATTCATAATGAAGGGCCAGGACTCTCAGACCAAAGCCTTGAGCTTAAAAAAAATATGTTCCCCTCAAGTGTTTCAAATAGCTGTAAATCTACTCTGATTTGCATCTGAACCCGGGCCAGTCTTAAGTCAGCCCCCCCTACAGAATGACTCAGAGGGAAGCAAGGCAGAGTACTGATGCAGACAGAGTCATCATTTCATAAACGAACAGTTCACAGCTTGTCCCCTAGGCAGTAAGCCTTAGACTTGAAGCAAAAATAAATACATTTCTCAGCCTCTTGTTCAATGTCAGCTCTTTCTTTCCCTGTGTAGAGCAGCCAGGTAGGAGCACCCACGTCTGGCAGTGGTGCAATAGTGGTCCTTCCAGTTCTCGTCCCTCAGAGGTGGGATGCCGCTAGCATTAGAGCTTTCACCATATGGGGGATCTCCTTCATGTGCCTCCCCAAGCCCAATCCTCCCAGACAGCCAGTGCCTCCACACAGGCAGCAGACCCGCACACCACTTCCTTTGCACCACAGAGGTATCAACAATTCCAGTGATGTCATGGGGCTTTTGCTTCAAACCCTGCTGGGATAAGCAGGACTCTCAGATCATGTCAAGTTGCTTAATATCCCCAAGCTGTCAGCATTTCCAAAATGTCATAGGCATTTTCAACTCAATGCTAAACACCAAACGGCTGAAAACATTTTTTTTGGGGGGAAAAGGAGGCAGGGAGAGGGGGACATAGTTTTTCAGATGAATCTGTTACCTCTTGCCAGTATTTTTCCACTGCCTTCCTTCGTTACCTTACAGGTACTCTGTTTTCAATGTGCACAGGCATTACCAGCTTGAGGGGAGCCGAATCCTTTTGAAGGTTCATCAGAGGGAAGCTGTTGCAAGATGCACTGAAGGCATCTTCTCTGAAGCCTCTGTTCCCCTTGAACGGGGCCCAGAGTGTGATTCAGCTCCTGCTGAGCACTTGAATATTGCAGATACCTGCTGGTTGCCAAATGGGAAGAAAAACATTCACTGGCTTGTCTGTTCTTGATGCTCCATCAGCCTAGGAGTTCACACCTGGTGGCCACCACCACTGTTCACTAGCTCTTGCCTCTCCCCTGGACACAGACCACTTTTAAGATATGGCCTTTTTCTACACCAGCAGTCCCTAGCCTAAACCAACTTTTTCCCCATCATAAGAAATGTGTTGGTCAAGGCATCTTTATCTACACTACTACCACTTCTCAGAAGTAAATTAACAGCAGAGGTAATGCTCCAAGTTGTCCTTTGAAGGGGCTGGTGGCTTCCCAAATGCCCACTCCCAGGCTCCCTTGAAGCTTTGTAAATCCTCATTGCTTCACAACCCCTGGCTTTGCTTTCCTTTCATTACAGGTCAGTACAAATCTAATGATGCTACAAGCTTCCCCAGCAGAAGTACGTACGGTTATTTGCCAAAGAGGCATGCTTGGGAACAGCTCCTGCTTGTTGGCCCCACACTGACACTGTTTCCCACAGCATTGCTGTGGGCTGCTGTTAGAGGCAGGGTGAGCAGGAAAATTTTTGGTCGAACTCAAAACATCTCTTGTCCTTTCTGATGTTCATGGGTTGTCTTTCCACAAATCAGGACAGCCAAAAAAATCCGGCATTGCCAGCCTCCAGGCAGTAATCACTGCATTTTTTAACTCACTCCATTGCACCATCCCTTGACAGGTAAAAGATAATTCATTCTAACCGTCTTGTAATCTGAGGCTGCCTTTAGAAGTCTGTATGAACTCTGTTTAAAAAAAAAGGACACAGAAAATACTGGATATTTAAAGTAGTGCTGCCATTTCCAGTAGCAGAAAACCTTGGCTTAGAAACCAATGTCATTTCTGCATCTTTGCTGTGTAGTTGTAACCTTTGCTCTGTTACACCTTGCAGCAGGGACTGAGCGCTTTGTCCCTGGCACCATCCAACCCAACCGAGAAATGGTGCTGTATGTGAGCAGAATGCTTTTCTCTCCTTGGGAAACCTGGTTTTTTCATCTTCCACTTCCTTTAGGAATTATCTCTGATTCCCTTTATCTTTCTTCTTCTGCCCTTTGCTGCAGGTCACTTATGATCAGTTTATACTCCAGCTGTTCCCACTGCTTAATCTTCTGCATAGTCCTCACTTCAGCTGCTGGACATTCACCCCTCCTAAAATGTGGGCACATTTCACTTGGGAAGTAGATCTTGGTGGTCTGTGTACCCACAATGACAGTGGAGAAGCCAGTCATGGGCACCTGCTCTATGGTCAAAGCATGGGCAGCTGCAGATCATGGTGCAGGGCATCTAGGAGTGTCTCTGGGGCTGGTGTCACTTGTGCTGTCATTTCCTGGGTATTTTGACTGGTTCTGATGGTACCACTATTTTTTCCCTTTGCTCATATCTTCCAGGTCCTCCAGAAAATCCAGTTCACAGCAAACGGGACAGGAAGGTGAGTTTTGTGGAGAGATCTGGAGTGGCAACTTACCCCAGAGTCATCAGTGGACTCACATGGAAAAGAGACATTAAAGCATCACATGGAGCTTGTGTCTTCTTAGATACCAGTTAATTCATCCAGAAGACTGGAAAAGATAGGGAAACAGGCTTTGGGGTTTTTTAATGCTTTTGGAACAATCTGCTAAACCTTTCTGAACAAGAGATGTGCTGCAAGCAACTCAAGAAAGGGCAGGAAAGTTTTATATTCCATGCTATTGCTGGTGCAAGTACCTGGGGGACAGTAAGTGCAGTTCTGGTGTGCTCACTTGACACAGGTCAGATGGAAAACAATCACGCTTGATTTCATGGAAGTTTATATTGCCCTATAAGCAGAATTAATTTTGGTGGCCTGTATTTGAATCCTTACTCAGACCATGTATGTGGCTCGCTCACGACAACAAGTGTCTGAAAAGCAGTACATTACTTAGCTACCTGAGTGAATAGTCAAAATTTGTCTAATTAACCCCACAGTATCTCTGTGAGAACACATGTCTGGGGATAAGATCACCCTGTAGAGCCAGGTACTCCTCAGAGTGTCTGCAGAGCTCTGGTGAGGCAGCAGGGTGGGGGATCAGGACATTTTCTGCTGAGTGCTTTACCCTGCCTCCTGTGTTTTCTCATGACAGGCTTGCTCAAGGCAGGTACTGCATCTTCTGTGGGAAAGAGCTGCGTCACAGTGGAGAGCAGGCCAGGCCAGTGCATGTTGTGTGCACTTAAGTTGTCTCAGTGAGACTGGGCCTCATGAGCGCTTAGGCTGTCGTCAGCTGTCACCCAGGAGGGATGAGCACTCCCATCACCTGGAGCCAGGAGACTCAGGCAGAAGGACAAGACTATGCTGCCTGGGTTGCTGTCATGTGTGGCTCCAGGATTTCTGCAGGCTGCAAAAGCGCTGGTTGGGGCCATCTACCCCCCACCACTCTCCTTTTGGAGCAGAGGCTCTGAAGCCGGCAGAGAGCTAGAAGCCTTGTCCACTGCCAGGCTGCCCTGGCAGGCACCCACACCCCTTGCGTTGGGGCTAGACCCATCCAGCCCAGGCGGGCAGCAGTGGGAGTATCTGGGTTATTTTAAGCAAGTTATGTCAACCCTGCCCTCCCTCTCTCTCCCCCCTCTCCCCGAAGCACTGATCATTGTGGCAGGATGGATTTGCTGGACAAAAAGGGCCAATGGTTTAATTGATATGATATGGCAGCTCATATGTAATCTCATTATTCTGTCTAGCAGGACACATTATTCTCTATTTATCACACTTCTGTCATCACAAGTCTGTTGTTCCTGTGCTTTGAGGACAACAGGGCACGCTTTTCTGCTGGAGAAATCTCACTGGGGGTAGGAGTGGAGGGCTTCCGTAGCGGCAGACAAAGCTTCTGCGTGCTAGTTGTAGGCACATCTGCCTCTAATCTTCATACAACAGAACTGGGAAGCACAAAAGGGTGTTTTCAGAGAGCAGTAAATTTGCTAGAGAATGAAGCCTTTGCTAGTGTATATGTATAGGGGGTCCTAAGAGGGGAATCCAGTTTGAATGTGACAATCACAGATTTGAGCCCTGCCACCTCCAGCAAGAAGGAGGGCAGGCTCTACCATCCAAACAAATCTGTTACGGTGTTCTCTGTGCTAAACTGTCTGGCTTCTTTTTTTTTTTCTTTTCTGTTTTTTTCCCTCCTTTAAATCAACAGACAGCTGAAAGGAGAAAGCAAGGAAATAAGTAATCTGACCACGCAAAACCCATATAATTTCAGGTCAAAAAATACTTAGTTGATGATTGAAATATTCTGACACAAAATGATTCCCTTTCCCATACTCTCCCCTTTGATTTTCTGACTGACCCTTAAAAGAAAAATATAATTATTGGGCCAGTTCTAGGTGTATTTGTGCTCATGCTGTTTTAATAACAACCTAGAGTACTGCTGCTGCTGCGGCTGTATCCTCTGACAGCTTAGCATGGCAAATGAAAACATGGCTTGTTAGAGGGATGAGCCTGCAAGGACTTCACAAAGGAGCACAATACATGGATGTGTGCATGTCAGTTGTGGGGCTCAGGGGTGTGGGAGGGGAGAGCCAGGCAGCTAACAAAGTGTCATAGGCATTGCAGCTGCTTGTACAGCACTTTCATGCTTGGATCCAAAAATGCCTTGCAGAGTATGGGAAGCATAATTAGCACAGTATGCCGTAGGATAGATGTTAAAGCAATCTGTCTAGCAGACAGATACTACAGTACTGAATAATATAGATGTTAAGCCAATGACCCAGAATCTAGGCAGCTAAAATCTTAATCCCCTTTAAATAGATTCATAGACATCCTTTCATCACAAACATTTGATCCGAGCAGACACTGTATGCTGTTGTGTTGTATTTATAGAGCACCATGACAAAAGTTTGAGGTGTTTGTGCTTAAATAATGCTATTTCCCCCTGTTAATTTGTCAGCACAGTGCTGCCTTTGCACAACGTGCTTTTGAGATGGAAAGAAAAAGAACATCAGCTCTGGATCCACAGGCTGATAACAAACAAAAGGCTCTGTGCAAGAAAAGGCGGCCCACAAGATACAGCAGTGGAGCACGGGGCATCCGAGCTTGGAGCAAGAGCAAGCCTGACCAGGAAGGGATTTTTCATCCAAATAGCCCTGAGGCTGGAGATTGGCAAATGTTTTGGGTAAAAGTGTTGTTTGACTAAAACGAAATCCCTCAAACCAGCAAAAGGGGCAGTTGAAAATATCTGTGAAAGCAGTTTGCATTCAATAGTTTGAATCAAAAGGTGAATCATAGAATCACAGAATCTTTAAGTTTGGAAAAGATCTCTAAGATAACCATGTCCAATTCTTTGTCCAGGACCACCATAAGGAAGAGGCTGAGATGCAGACTGGCTTGCTTTGGCACTTCTGGAAGGAGCTGCTTTGATTTTGAAGCACCTTTGATTTTGAATCTACCTCAAGGGTGGATTTGCAAAAGTGACAAGGCAAGGGTGGCTTTCTTCTGGCTTCTTGGGTGTCAGCAGGGGTAGAGGAGATCATGGTTCAAACCCATTTTCTGCCAGGGAGTAAACAGAAGCTGAATACAAGCTTCCCAAATGCTGTTTTTCTGGGCAGTGCTCCAGCAGCTAACAAAGAGGCCTTTTCAGTATCTCCTGGTAAAAATATTTTATTTTTGTATGTGGGCAAGCATTAATTGGCGGAAATACCGGTGTCCAGGTGTCCCTACTGCTTGAGCCATGAGGCTACAAAATGACTCAAGATTTTTCTCTTGCTAATTTGTATTTGTCAGTTTTGCAGAGTATAATTGTTTATAAATAAGAACACACCTCTGTGCCCAGAGCTCAGAGAGCTGGGATGGAATATTGGAGATTTGTGTCCAAGACTACAGACTGGGAATCCAGTTCAAATACTCTTTCTGCCAACTCAGAAAATCACAGAATTGCAGAACAGTCAGGGTTGGAAGGGATGTCTGTAGATCATCTAGTCCAATCCCCCCGCCAGAGCAGGTTTACCTAGAGTGGGTAGCACAGCACAGCATCCAGGCAGGTTCTGAATGTCTCCAGAGAAGCAGACTCCACAGCCTCTCTGGACACCCTGTCCCAGTGCTGTCCCCTGGAAAGACAGTGGTTTATTTTCCATTTCTTTCATTGTAGAAAATACACAAGGATTTCCCAAATGAAGCTTGTAACTTAAATCAAACTGTTTTTTCTCTTCAATTCACTAACTATTAAAAAACAAATAACTTGGTTTTGTTTTACTAAAAGAGAGAAAAAAAAGAAAAGAACTGCCAGCGAAGAAAAGAAGTATCACACATTTCTACCTAGAAGAATTGTTCATTTCCCAAGCAAGGCAGCCTTCCCTGCAGAGAGGTAATTGGCCCTCTCTCCTGGAGACTCCTCTTGTCTTCTCACTCAGGCTGGCTTCTTCATGGAGGTGCCAAGGCTGTCAGGGGTACCCAGCACCCACAAATCTGGGAGAGAGCCAAACTCCTGGAAAGCCTGTAGAAAGGACCAGGGTAAAAATGCCCAGTGGGTGCCCAGACACCAACAGCTGGGCAGCAACACAAAAAAGTCATCTCTTGCTCCTGCAGAGAACTCCAGCATCTGGTGGTAAGAAACATTAAATCACTTATCTTAAGGAGCCCTGTTGGCGTGAGATCTGGAAACATGACAGCTCTGCTCACAGTCCATGGTCACAAAGCAAGCATTTATACTGCCTGCCTGGTCCTGAGATGCTGTTGTGATGGAGCATGTCTGTCTGCCCGCTGTCCCCTTGAGTCTATGGCAATGATTGCTCACAGCAAACAAACTGGAAGAAGAAATAAATGCATCCAAGTGAGTCGGTAATTTTCTTTGCAGGGGAGTAATACTCAAACCAGGTAAAAGAGCTTGAGTTGAATTTCCACTTTAGCACTCCTTCGTATTTTTTTCCTTATCTATAACAATTGGACAATATCCCAAGATCACCTTTGCTTTCAGCTATGCAAGCAGAAGTTGGAACATCAAACTAGAGAGGGGTTTTTGGGCTACTGGCTGCTCACACGACAACCGATACAATATTCCCATTCACGGTGCTTGAAAGCTGCTGAGATTCTTTGTTCTAATTATTCCTGCCAGAAGACAGATGCAGAACCTCACTCTTCTGATGAATAGAAATCTTCTGATTTTCCTCCTCCATTTACTCATGGATAATTTATACACATTTGTTCTTCTGCCAGTATTGTTCAGCTCCCAGCTCTGTTCTCTTCTGTTTGCTTGCTTGTGGAAAGCAATCATATCACTCTTAGGCTTAATTTAGCAAAGCAAACAAGCAACGTTCTTCTAGTTCTCTTTCTGTAAGATGGGACTTTCATTTCTGTGCTCGTCCCGGTAACCCTTTTCTGCACCCACTTCTGCTTGAACCTGTGGTCCCACAAGCCTGGATTCCAGAGTACTGAAGATATTCCAGATGAGGCACTGTCAGCATCTTGCAGTCTGGGATCACATTTTCCTAAATTTTTCAAATACCTTACACAACTTTTTAACCTCTTCATTATGCAGGCTTCTCTTGTTATCGTTCCCAAATGATACACCTCTGTGTCTGGATAAAAATTCTTGTTTTTAAACTCCAGTACTTTGTAGAACTGACTTTCAGCCCTTTACTATTATTATTCTGAATGGCATCTCCATCTCTCTGCGTGTGTTACCTGGATCTTCCATTACACTTGCAGTGCCCTTAGTTTTGGGTCACCTGCAAATATCATCAGTATTCACTCTGTTTTGTAATGATTCATTTTGAACCAATATCAACCAAGAAAATATTAAATCAGACTGGTCCAACCCTCATTGAAGAACTGTAAAGGGGGAAAAGAACTGCTTGTATCTGTTTTTCTACTCCTTGAACAACCACGTCGAATTCCCAACACACTCTTTTAAGGAGTCATTAGTCCAGATAAGCTGGGACCTCTTTCCACATGTTAGTTTTCCCTTTGCTGTGACTCCAAATTATTGACAGGTTTTAAGTCCTGGTTAAAGGAACAAAAAGTTTTGCATTTAAATCTCTAAGGTGTCCAGGCCACTTGGCTTTCCTAACTCATTCCCACACATTTCTGAGTTTGCACTGAAAAAAATAACCCAGATACATTTTCATTTCTCTTCCATTTAATGAGTGTGTTGTCATGAATAGTTGCTCCACAGTTATTTTATGAGAAGCTTGGCTGTAATATCTTCACAAGCCATCAAAACTACATATAAAATGTCATTATTTTGTCCTGATTGCATTTTTGGTGATGAAAGTTTTTGGCTGTCATTCTAGGAATAACTGGACTTCAAACAATTAGCTCTGCAGTCTGTAGCTGGAAAGATAACATTTCTATAATGATGCTCTGCATGGTTAATAGTTCTCCCTTTACTAGCGCAGAGATTTCTATTCGTATTCGAACACAGAGCTTAGAGATCTGATGTGGGTGTAGAAGACTAACCTACAAAGCCTCTTCTACTGCTCTTTCTCCAAATCCCTTTACCAAAGAAAGTTAAATTTATCCATGCCTTTTTTTCTCATGTTTCTCCCGTTTATGACACCGTTGACACACAGTGTCGCAACACACACAGTACTTGCTAGCTCACCATACTCATTTTTCCTTCTATCTTTTCTGGGCAATACATTCTTGCATTCAAGTCACAATTGCTGTTTTATTGTACTAATTCATCTGGGGAAAATAAAGCACTCTCAATGCCTGGGAGAAACATGAGCAGCGATAATGCTAAGGCAACCTATAGGAAATCTTGAATTCTATTCTGTTATTTACAAGTGTACAAGACGAAGGTCTGCAGAAAAGGCCCTTGTGATTTCAGCTGTGCTAGTGAAAGCCTCAGGTCCCTAGCAAGGGGGGCTCCCTGTGCTGGGTGACTGCCCCCGGCATTCCCTGCATTCAGTTCCTGGAGAAAACAAAAGCACAATGCTGACTGGAAAAAATCTGGCAAGACTAGGATAGGAAGATTTGGGACTGGAAGCGGGTATTGATGCATTGATTAACAGGGCACTTAAGCCCAGGAGTGCAATTGGTTTGGGATAAAATACTGGTCTGCCTAATGTCAGGCAGGTGCTCTGTTATCTTACTAAGTCAGAGCTCTCATGGGAATAAAATAATAAGAATAAATATGTATAGATCAGCTATGTGCTTCCTAGAGGAAGTATAAATAGAAGAATAAGAAAAAATACTTCTAGCTTGGCTACATGTTCCCTAAGTGAAGCATATAACACTCTACAGATCTTTTGCAGGCAGTGAATCCTGATTTAGAATTATTTATTGCGATGCCTGAGACCTCAAGTAGGAGTACAAGAGGTAAAGGAAACAGGGAAAAATACAGGCTGAGAATCAAGAATTTGTTGACTTTCAATTTTTGCAAGCCAAGAACAAGCAGCAGCTTTGGACTCACTGTTTGTATGACCGAAGCAGAGCACTTTCAGAAGGTCTAATCTTTTAAAGGGCAGTTTTGGGGGAAATTCTGTAGATTGGGCTTTCTTTGAAGTACTTCCAGTTAGCACCCTGGGCAGCTCAGCCATTTTGCAAAAGCCACATTATAGCCCTGTGGGGTCTTCTCCAAAGAAGACGTGCTTCCGCATTTCACTTCCAGGGTCTTGAAAACATATCTTTTTGGGTAAGAAAAGGAGAATCCCAAGAAAAGAAAATTATCTTGCTTTTCTGAATGATACTTGTTGCTCACATCAGCAAGCTAGCAAAGGTCAAATGGCATCTGTCTTTAAGTTACTAGATACGTAGAAGCTTGCAACAAATCATGGGCTGAACCGGGTATTTCGAATGCAGGTGGAGCATGGGGTAAAATCTGTGGATGCATTGCCTGCGAAAGGCCTGTGGCAGTTGACAAGCAGCAATCACCAAGAGAGAGTTTGTTCAATGTTTAACCAAACTAACCAACTGCTCTCCAGCTCTGTTAGAGTCGGTCTGGGGGAAAGCAGGGATTCAGGAGCTGTGCGTGTGCGTCTGTGTGACCGAGCTACCGTGTCGACATCTGGAGAAGAGAAAGCCTCGGGAGCCTGATAGTGTCAGGGGCTGTCACTAGTTGCAGAGATGTGTTTCTCCTTGTTTAAAACACCGAAGCAGAACAGCTCACTCTTCAAAGGGCAGCAAGCATGCTGGTGTTGGGTTGCAAATCCCCTGCCACCCCTGTGCCAGCATATGTTATCTCACTGGGATTACCAAGGAACTTGAAAGATGCCCTTCTGTCATCCTAAAACTGACAAGTGGGCTGAAGGAAAACATTTGTTTGGAATGTGGGCTTAATGATGTCTGATGTTATCTTTGAGACCAAATGCCTGAGTGAGCATTTCTAAATGAGCTTGTGGGCTGCTTTAGTGCCTGCCGCCTTTCCCTGACAGTGAGCAGGTCCAGACGAACCAGGGAGGGTGGTGGGGCAATGCAGGCCCCCCAGGAGGGCTGATGAGCAGAGTCTATGGGACAAAAGCAGTTTTGGGTGTTTCTTCAGGTTCAGGTGACACCAGAACAGCACCTGTGCCCTACTCTTCTGCAAAACCACCCCTCTCCAGCTGATTGTGGACAGAGATGCCTTTTGCTCCTGAAAGCATAGCCCTGATAGTCAAACAGGAGTAAGCTTTTCATTGTCTCTGCTTCTGCTCAACGCCTTCCACTATAATATCATGTTCCCATGGCCATCCAAGCCCTGGCATTAGTCAGTGGATGTGGTGACATTCCCCCTGAGCAGCTGAGCTGACAGAGGAAGGCGTCTTGCTTCAAGCCCTGACAGTCTTGTTCTGGGAGCTGGATAAGAAGTGAGAGAAACATGTCACTGTCAATTAGCTGATGTTTGTATAAGGGATGGTTGAGACCCATGGAGTTTTGTTAACCTCATGGCCTCTTTGTAAAACCTGCCTGAGTTCATGAACCTATTCCTGTCTCGTAATTTAAACCCACACATTCTCCTTTGGGGTGGGGTTAATCAAAATATGCTCTGAGTTAAGGAGAGCATGATGCTATGCATTGGGGTAGAACATCAGCTCTCCATTTAGGCATGCAGATGGTCTTCGCAGTACAGGGAATGAACAGGCACTTCTATTTGTTTTTCTCTTCCTTCCTTGCTTCACTTTCACAACTACTTGGAAATTGTTTTTCCACTAGCTGCATTTTCTCACTTGACTTTTTTGCAGGAGTTTGCCTTTCTGGCAGTCTCCTGAAGGTAACAAGGCTATCGCGACTTACCAAGTCTAAGTGCAGGACCACATTCAAGTAGGTTTTGAAAACAGGCCAAATGAATTCCCTGCTCTTTTGGAAACAGCCCTTTATCAGCACAAAATATTAAATGCCACCAGTATATTCTGCCTCCAGCAGAAGACAGAGAGATGCAGGGATTCCCTTTGGCTGGTCCACATGGCCAGAGGTCTCTGTCTCCCCATCACCACTGCTGGTGCCCAGTGCTGGCATCCTGCAGGTAGTGCTCTGGACCACAACCCCCTTATCTGCTCAAGACTTTATTCCTTTGTTGCATTAGATCGTGAAAAGTACCAAAAAGAGGCCTAAATAAAGTACATTCAAAGGCAAGACTGGGTTTGGTCCATGTCCAAGTCATTCTCCTCACATTAATACTTTCAAGACAGCATTTCAGTATGTATCAGTTAAAACAATGTCATCATCTAAACACCTCACTGCAAATTCAGCACTCACAGGCAGGCTGACAGCTCTGGGACTGGCATCTCTCCAGAATTAAAATTTGGTTTTCAGAATACAGTAAACTTTTTTAAATACATTTGGGTTGGTTTTGGTGTGGGGGTTTTTTTGGGGGGGAGGTAGTAGTATTTACGATTTCTAATATTATAGCTTCAGGGAATCAACTTATTTAACATGTTCATCTTTTCTTGGAAAGCCTTCTGAAGTTTTGAATATGATTATAGGTATAATTTGAAATTGTAATGTTTAAATGTTGAATTATAAATATATGAACTTGGGTCCATGCTGTAAGTCATGCTAGCTAATGCCAGTAAAATGAATAGAGCAATTCAGACTTGACCCCTCACATTTTCTTACAAAGGAAGAGTACAGAGGAAGTAATTTTTAAAATCGGGGTATAAAATGAGTAATTTAAAAATAATCTATTTCAGCACTTAGTTTTTTAGAAGATTTACTCCTCACTCATCTAACCCTATCAGACAAGGTAAATTTATATATACAGACACAATCTGCTAGGTTTTTTTGATTTATTAATGTGTTAGCTGTTTTATATGCCAATCTGATTTGGCATGAAAAGAGGAGAAAATACATTCAATTACATGAAGAGATATTTTCGGAAAACACTCAGGTTTTACTGGCTTGCTTTGCTGGGTTTGGAAGCCTGGTGACATTTTACTTATTCCCCAGGTCACAGAGCATTTCTCTGACATCATCAGTCTGCAAAAAAGGATGTGTTTTACAGTCTCCAATGTCCAGAGCACAACTTCTTCCCCCTTTTCACTCACTTGTTTTGTAGATATTATTATTACTGTTATTATTATTTAATCTTTTTTTTTCTTTTCATTTTGTCTTATTAAATTGTCTCTATCTCAACCCTTGAGGTGGGTATTTTCTTTCCTTTTCCATTTTCTATTATTTGCCCCATCCTACTGGGGAGTGAATGGCTGTGTCGTTGGTTTAGCTGCCTGCTGGGTTAACCTAGAACACTCCTCCTCCTAGTCTTCTTCCATAAGTTACAGTGCAGGCCTTATATTTACTCTTTTACAGCACTCTGCAGTCTGGAGTTCCATGCATGAGGTGCTGTCGTTAGGTGTGTGCAGGCCTCATGCATGGGAATACAGTACAGTGGGGTGTTTGGGGATTATCCTGCCGGTGTCAGCAAGTCACAAAGGCCAATTACTGATGCTTTCACCATTGTGGCACTGAGACTGACAGGTAAAGTTATTAGCAGCTACTTCAAGATTTGTAAAAGCCCCTAAAAATAAAAGCTGGGACCTAAATGTCTCCGCTACAGCCTTTTAGTGCCTCAGTGTGCAATTCTGTTTGGTGAATGGTTTTCATGTATTACGGAAGGAAAGATAATTTCAGGAAGTATAACGCAACCAGTGGTTATAGGTAATAAAACAGTGCACTGTCCTTGCTCCTATAATTCCTCAGCCATTAGCTTGCAATGCAGAAGGAGAGAAATGAAAGATAATTAACAAAGTATAGTGTGGAGTGGTCTAATCACTAAGTTGGTTGCCTCAGCATAAGCTAAGTGCTAAACAGTGTCAAAGTCTGTAATTTCATTGGTTGCATTATCAACTTTTAGAGGCAAGAGCGTCAGCTAGATCATAACAGGATATAATACTTTATAGATACACTTTGCTTTACAGAGTGAAAAAGCATTCTTTTACCTATCCTTCTCAAGTTGTTTCCTTGTGGCAACAGAAAAATAACAATTGAGTTTTTAAGCTTCTCCTATAATTAAAATAATTCAGAGGTGTTCTGATTACCAGGGACATACAAAAACCAGCCCCATCCTGCATGGAGCCTATATCCTTGAACAAATATTCTTGGCTTCTGCCACTTGTAATGATACACTGAAGAGGAATTTTGCCCCAATACCTCATCGACCTCTCTCCATAAAACTCTAACTTGAAGCCCCCTGTAATACCTAGGTATTTTTGCTAGGTGAAATATAATGAAGCCATAAACTCCTCAAAAGGGGTCATTTAAGTATTTGATTCAGTTTTACCACTCTTGAAGGCTGAGACGTAAAGACAAAGTGCAGCAACTTATCAAGTGTCAGCATCAACTGAGCTATGGTAATTGCAGAGACATTCAAGTTAAATTGCTCTGGCTTCCATTTGGAGCAGAAAAAAAATGGTACAAACAGGCCAGTGTATAGAAGCTTCTGGAACTGTCACAACTCCATCGTGAGCCTAAGCACCAAGTGAAAACCCTTTTAAATACCCATTCTGGGAGGCACACACATTGATTACTCAGCGTAAAGCATGATTTTCTCTTTATGTAACTGGGACAGGTCTAGAAGGACCTCTGTAGTCCTTGACAACCACCCAAAAGGTCTGGATTTTTTTTTTCTTATACTTGACAATACCTATTAAATCTTAATTAAAAAGTGAATTGAGAAAAAACATGAACAGGTCTGTCCAACAGCTGTGTCTGTGTGGCAGGCAGGAGGGCATCTCGTTTTCTGTTCCAGTTCATTCCCTCTGGACTGGTTTCTTTTGGAAGGTCCCTTCTCCACACAGGGAGAGATCTGCAGGTCTGATCATGAACCCCCTCTGCTTGCATTTCGGTCCTTGAAGAAGAAGGGTTAAAAGAAAACTGTGCCTTCATCCCTGAATTGCATATTAAAAATCTCAATGAAATAACTGTCAGGAATTCAAGCGTCAAGGTAGATGAATCCAGCAGTTTACCATTTACTGAGGATACAGCTCCAACATCAAAAGTGCATGAGAAAGACCCTGGCACTGTACCAGCATCCATCCACCATGACCCACTGGAGGCAGGCTGGTCTTCACATCCATTCAGCATTGGCCTCTGCTAAATTTGTCAGCAGAGGGCAGAAGTTACAGCAGCAGCTTTGAAAACAAGGATATCTATTTATCGGCTCAGGGCAAGATCCTACAACCTCACGGGCCACTGAGAAGCCCTCAAGTGCTAATGATTTTTACTCCCACTCTATATGGATTGAATTTATGCCAGTTCTCTAAAAGAAAAAAATAGCAAACCGGAGTCCAAACTCTGACTGCTTGACTGAAAGCCATAATGGTGGTATGGTCTTGCAGTAGGAGCATCCCTGGAGCTCCTCTCACCAGTCTGCTGGGTTTCCTTGGTGTTGGGCAATGAGGCTAACTCAGAAGCTGCTGGGTCAACATTAACCGTAAATTACATAGCAACAAAGACAATTGCCAAGGAGTCCAAAACAATTAAGCAGAGTCAGGCAAAAGGATTTAAAGGTTTTTTATAAAGCAAACAGTCAAGCTTGGCTGCCTTACCTCCTGCTGAGAAAGTTCTCTGAGGCTTGACTGAAGGGCCATTTACAGCATTTCAATCAGACTGAAAAACAGCTGTACCTACTACAAAAATAAGACAAAACCAACGATGTATTGTAGGATGGGCTTCCTCCCTATTGGGAGCTAATTACTCCTTCAAAAAAGCAAAGGCTTAGGTTTTCATGAAGAGCTGGAAATACAGGCATGTGGGGTGAGGCCAGGACTGAACCAGAAGTACACGCAGGGCAGGCTGGGTTAAAAGAGAATGCAGGCCCACCTTTTTCCTGGGAAACATTTGCCATGCATAGAATGCATATTATTTCAGACCATTTGGCCCAGATATGATGAAGAAAATGGGATCTTTTAACTCCAGCACTGTTGGTACAATCAGACATTTTACTTGAATTACATCAATGTAAGAGCAGAGCCAAGCTCATCCGTTCAAATGGAGCTTTTTGAGGGAAAACAGTACCTGCAATATTGGCATTTAGAATCTTTCAATATGCAACTACTTTAAAGAATGTGATGCTTTTTGCTTTCAGGATATTTTTTGATGAAATGTGCTCATTGCTGCAGAAATTCACTGTTTCTGACCTTTTCTCCAGGAAAGTTAGTCCAAGCTTTTGTCAGCCAGGATAGTCAGCAGCATAGCACTGGGTTTATTACATAACCAAAAGCAAATTTTAGTTATAATCAGCACAACCTATATGAAACCCACAGGGGCTTTGAACCTGGAGTCTCACCATCCCAGATTAATGCTTCAGACTTGGGGATGCCAAGGAAGGAGGCTGTCCCTAATCAGAAATGATGCACTGAGAACATAGTATGACCCCGTCTCCTGTTGGAAGACGGAGCTGATTCCAGCTGGAGCCCAAATGGCATGTGATCACCATCGTGCTTCCAAAACCCCAGTGTTGCAAATGCAGTCCTGGGCTCACACGCTTGCACAGGCCCTGAACGAAGTGCAGATCCACATTGCAAGCACACAGGCAGGAGTAATGAATTGCATCTAAATGTTATTGAAGCAATGAGATGAAGAAAAGGAATGGAAAGATGATCAGTAGGAGACAGGGCAGAGAGAAAAGGAAAGGCTGGAGATGGAGATGAAAAGAAGTGTGGTTTTCAGTGCCTTGCATTGTCAGATCAAGCTTTAACACATCCTGCTTTTCCTGTTCCTCCTCCCAGCCATGTTGTTGGATCTCCTCCATCTCTTGACCCTTATGCAGGATGACTGGGAAATACAAGCCTGCTGCTTTGGTAGCTCTGGTAACTCTTCACAGACACCGTAACTTCCATCCCCTCCTGTCATTTTATCAGAATGCCACCAGCAGAATATGCCCAATGTATCAATGAATGGCACAAAAGCAAGAAAACTACATTTAAAAGAAGTACAACTACTGATCTTTCCAGTTTGTTTGTTCTAATCCCACCAACACACTGCATGGTGTTGATGGTTAATAAGGAAATTAAACACTTAAGGGCAGTACATTAAAAAGCAGTATGAGATATCTGACGTGCTGGCGTTTCCCAGAGAAGATATGGCAAATGAACAGGGAGTACGATGCTGTGGATATTTGAGAATGCCCTGGTCCTCATAGGCTGTAAAATTATTGTCATTCGGACTCCTCATTTCCATTCAAGGACTGCGAGTCAATCCAAAAGGGAGTTTTTCTGACCATAACATGGGGGTTTCATGGTCAAGGTCAGTTACTGTCCTGGAATGTAGCCTGTGCTCAACCTCACGGGGTTCTTGTGCTGATATTAAATTTTCTGATTCTATAAAGGAAGCTCACAATGTACGCACCTGCTTAAAGTGGCAGGGCAAGGAGAGGGGAATCATTCCTTTTAAAGCATCCTCACTTCCCCCTGCTGACCCTATAGCAGTTTCATTGACATTTAATCCATATGTGGACATAACAAATGATAGGTCAGTGATGGCTGCTCACCATACCTGTCATTTGCATTTGCAAATTCACACACCTTTTATAACCATTTTCCATGTATCTGAATGAGATTAATGCGATCAGCATTTCTGCTAGAGAAAATGCTGTGATCAGCAGAGAAGATGGGCAGGGGACAGAAGGGAGCAGGAGCTGTGGAAATCTTAACGCACATCACCATGTATCTTCACATTGATCATAAGCATCAGGTGCTCAAGGCCTGCAGTAGTGTTCCTCATACCAACTCCAGAAAGTGGTGTGGGACTAAACTCTACCTGTTTACCATCCAGAAATATTCCAAGGAAATGCTGAATCCAGACTTCTTTTCCTGCTCCACCCTAGAAGAAACAGAACATGAAAAAAGCCAAACTCCCATCTTCTGCTGAAGACCACTGTAAGCAGTACTGCAGATTCCATGGGCAACGTTGCTGCTAACAAAACAATCTACTCAGCTCAAGTGCATTTCAGCTCCCCACCCATGCTTTCTTCTCAACCGAATGATGCCTTTAGTGTCAGCACTGCTGCTTTTCCATTCCAGCTGTGTGTGGTGCCTACAGTGATTGGGCTTTTTCATCTCGATTTTCAAGACACCGGGAAGAAGAGCAACAGAACCAACAAAACCCTGACAGCTTCTATTGCAAGGAGAGCTGTTCTGCTGTAATACAGAATGTGACCAACGAGCTACGTAATAGACCTTGTAAAGTTCAGCTTACAAAGCATTTTAAGCCAATTTTTGCAAGCACAGTTATGTAAACCACTGAGCAGGGATTTGGACTTGTAATGCTGAGAGTTGTTTAATTTCAGCGGTGCTATCAGGGAAGGGATGTAGTTGGGCAGAGGCTGGGAGGAATGGATGAATGGGATGCTCCTCAGCTGTGCTGGCCAAGTGGATGCATGACGGCAGCAGCTAATGTTCATACCCAAGCAGGATCATTTCCATATTTGTAGGATGAAGCCAGAAACTGTGTAGTTTATTACCCATGAATCTTTCAAGCAAGTCATTAAACACTCTGCTCTTGTTTGGATTGTATGGACACTCATCCTCCCTGAGCACTCACCCTAAGTAAAACATTTACTCATCTGTCTTGAGCTAAAATTTCTTCGCCATTGTATTACACAGTAAATATTTATCACATGCACTCTTTTACCCCACACTGTGACTACACTGAGTAATGAGAAGTGCTTGCAGAGTCTTCGAGATGAAAAGTAATACATCAATACACTGTCATGAAATATAAATTGAAAATACAGTACCATCTCGGATATAAAGATTCTGAGAGCAAGGATGGTCATTCACTACACATTTCCACACTGCCTAAGACAGTGAGCTCTTGACCCAGCCTCAGGCTCTCTTGGAACATCATAATACAAACAATAATCACAAATCTAATAGAGAAGTTTTTGTGTTATTAGCGTTGATCCAAGAGATATAGTATGACATTATGCTGCTGCATAAACACATGGAGCCCTAGACAATTAGGCTAACCTCCAAAATCAGGGCACTGTTTTACAGGGAACTAAAATCCACTTTCAATTCTCTATAAAATTTCCCCTAAGCCCTGTCATGGAGCCTGCTATCTATCAGCTGAGGTTTCAGTGAGATACAAAAATATGTGTTTTGCTACCAAAATGTCTGTGGTACATTAAGACACCAATATTTTCATATCTGATGCACATCATCACATCTATTGCACTTTAGCTATTAGATTTCTGCAGTCAGTCTTACTCCTGAATCAATTTGCAGGCTGAGCTGCTTTAGCCTATTTCCCTATATCCATAGAGCCCAATTACCTTCTGTGGAGTAATTTTGGATTTAGAGAGCCTGAGCATGAGAGAAAAGCACTGGTCCTGCTCTTTTGAGGAAAGTGGTGAGGAGGGCAATTCTTTTCAGCCCAGTGAACACATTGACCTCATGAAAGCGATTTCTGTGCAACCACATAATTCCCTGGATAGAGAAAGCACTAAGGAACATGTGGGTGGACGGCTGGACCTGCCCCTTGGTTCTCCTCTCCCTTCTTATGATAAAACATTGTCCCTGTGTAACTCATTAAACCTTTTAATCAGCTTTCCCCCCCCCCTCCCATTTCTCTGTGGATCATTAAGTGTAGCTCTTCTGCTAGAATTAGACAACTGCATTGTCCCACAAGAAGTGTCTTGCTGTGGGGTGAGGGGCAGAAAGGTTTGGCATAGCCCATCTAAGTCCCCTTCCCATTTTAGTATCACTCTAGAGGTGTTAAAATGCAGGACCAAAATTAAACTCTGCTGTGGCAAACGATTATGTATACCTTTTACTGTACCCTGAAATGAGGAGGCAAAAGAGAGGATAATGGAGGGGTGGTTGATATTAAAGCCAACTGTTACCTTAATCAAAGAAAGCCTCAAAAAACAAAGGTAATGGACTAAGAGCCCACCACAAATGTGCCAGCCAAGGCAGAGTGGTCAGCTTTTCTGCAAGCACAGGATGCACTGGCAGCCTCTGTGGGGCTTAGGCAAGGATGACAGAATGGATTTAAACAGGAGAACATCAGCAACAGCTGTTCCAGCTGCTGCTTCAATATTGCCTGGCTGCTGTCAATTTGCCATTAATTCCCTTCAGATGTACCAGGCTTGCCTCACTGCCTTTCAAAGGAAGGCTTCTGGCTGCTTGGCACCGGGCTATCACTCATCCCATCAGATGTTCGAAGACTGCGCTGTGCTGAAGATTGGCAGTGACAGACATTAATGGGGGCATTACCAGCATTATTAATGTATGTTCGCTTTTCTGCTTCCCCTGCCTGCTCAGCTTGCAGATCTGTTCAATTGCTTGCAGTGAAATGACCCGATGCAAAATCATACAGGAGAGAGAAAACATAGTTACAGCATTTCCTAGGAGTAAATCATCTTGCATAATACCATGCTGTATTGCCATGCATTATATCCTCTTTATATACAGCATGGAAAGGCAATATTCAGTTACTTGCATATGGAAACAAACATAATTTATGTGGCTGACTTTGTTTTAAGATGCAGTACTTGGAAATGGCTCAGAAGGACAATATCGTGTTGTGCTGTGGTGGTTTCCAGGATAGCAATGCGCTAGATATGGGGGTCCCTCTGCACCCATTCCTCCTCTGACTCACAGTCAGGAGTCCGTTTAAACTCTCTAGGGCAAGTTCATCCCAGGAGCGTTCCCAACCAGGCGACAGAGTGACACTGCAGGTGCATGTGCTGTGTTTTCCTCGCAGTTACGCTCTGCTGTGACACAGCTCAGCGAGTGGCTGGAGCTCATTGCACCTTTGTGGTACTGCAGAGCTTCCCCACTCAGAAAACTCCTCTCTATGAAGTAGAAAAACATGTAGCATCTTTCAAGTAAAAGGATGATGTTTTGATTTGATTTGTTTTGATTATTATCCACAGAGCGCTACGCTCATGTAATGAATCAGAGCTCATCCTGAAAAAGACTAAACTATATTTAGGAGTAGGCTGTGCAGGCAGTGTTGCTAATGCTACCACAGGGAGCACATATTGGTTTTCAGCACAAGCCTTCCAGTACCAGCTCCTGGATGTGGTGGATGAGCAGCTATTACACTCTGATGGTCCGAACAGCTACCAAGAGCAGGGTGTGTTTCGCAGCTGCTTTGAATGAGCGAACAAACGTGCATGTTGGCAGCAGCACTGATTCCTGGGAACAAAGTCTGCCTGGTTTTGTTTTCAATTATTAACCTCCTGCAGTAAGTGCCAACATACTTCACCTATTTTAACAGAGATGGGGCCTCTGGGAAGGAGGAAGGTTAGCCAAAGGAAAAGTAACTGTCCTTCTCCTGGAAATTTTCTTGTCTGGTAACAAAGGGATAGAGAGCTCTGAAACTTATACACCCAGCCTTCAACTTCTCAAGAAAAATACCTCATCTTGGCAACTTTCCGCTTCTCTCCCATATTTATTTCCTAGTCTCATTATTTGCTGTGTGAAGTCCTGGTGCCGAGGCAGAGTCTTGCAAACAAACATACCCTCTGCTGTGGGGAGTAACAAAGCTCTGCCCAGCTCTCCTGAACTGATTTCAAAGTTTAAAAGTCCAGTTTGTGTAAGCAGATTTTCTGCTTAGGTAAATACCATAATCAACATATTAGCAGAGGAGTGAGGAGCAGACCCCTCTCCTCACACCTATGGTAAAGTCACACAATTTATTGTGTGAGCTTATTACCTGGAGGATCATGCAATTTACGTCTTTTTATATTACAGGCAGGGGATTTGTATCCAAGTGAGGGGATTTGGGTGAGTTTCTGGGTCACGCCTCAGCCACAACCTAGCACAGGATTTTGGTGAGATACTGCTATACACCCATCTACTCTACTCAACTGTTTTGGTTTTTTAGTGGACCAAAATCTAGGGTAGTTTTGGTTTTTTAGGGGACCAAAACCTAGCAGGAGACTGCAGTGAATTTCAGGGGACTTCATCTACCCAGACCTGAATGATCAGGATCCTGGGTGAGCCAACATCATGTTTGTTACTCGGAATGTCTTCATTGCCTAGGAAAGTTAGAAAAGACGTTCCTGGTGAGGCAGGGGGCTTGGAGGAATACAAGCTGAGGGATGCTGTGGAGAAATTCCAGTGTCCTCAAGTCTGGGACATGAGTGTGATGCTAAATTAGTCTTGACAGAATTGTCAAGAAGCATAATGACTTTTGTTTGTTTGTTTAAGTATAACATTGACTTATTTTTTTAAAAAATAAATTTAAAGCAAGATTTCAGGTTGAAATAAAAAATAACCTTTGATAATAGCAACAAAGCGATTTTGACATTAGAAAAAAATAGCACAGGAAACACTGTGCAAAAAATGTTGCTGTTCCAAATAATTTTTCACAGAGGAAAATGGAGTAGACACCCTCCTATATGCCCCAACCCCCTACTCTGACAGGGTTAGGGATTGTTTCCACTCTATTTTCTGATATCTGCTAGAAAACTCTTTAGTCTGACTGGCAGAAGTGCAGAACGCTTAAAGCTGCAATTGTAGCCCATAGGAAACATTCTTTCTCCTTCATCTCTTTTTGTCTCGTATTCCTCATGTGCAGAAAGAGGACAAATTGCTTTTCATTTTTTAAGAGTTATAGTGAGAGGGTATTTCTAAACACCTACCAAGCGACTCATTGCCGATTCCATAGTCTGCAGGAAAGTTCCTGAAGGAATGAGCGATACTTCCCGCAGCGGTGCGTGGTAAATAAGGCGTGGGACCATGCACCAAACAATGCAGAGGCAGTGATATGTTGCACACCTTCATCCTAAGTGAGCACCATCCATTGCATCAAGGGGCTGAGGCAGTCTTGGAACAGCATTTTAGTAAAAGAGGTTTGTGAGCACTAAATATAATGCAGAGTAAGTGAAAATCCCAGCCATAACCAGCCCTGTTATAGCACATTGTGTCTTCTAAAGATGCTGTTTTCAAAAAAAAGATGGTGTCGTGGTTTTGCCCCGGCCGAGGGCCGCACCCCACACAGTCGCCTGCACTTTTAAAAGGAAGGGGGAGGGAAAGTTGGGGGAGGGGGAAAAGGGAAGGAAGAAAGGAGGGAAAGAAACCACAACCTAGAAACCAGAACCACGCAGGTTGGGATAAGGATAGTTTACTAAACAATAACAGAAAACTAGATATAACAATAACAGAAGTTTAAAGTACAAAATAGTTGAAACTGGTGATACACAATGCAGTTTCTCACCAAACCACAGAACCCAGGCCGCACAGCTTAGAGCCGTCCCCGAACCCAGAAACTGCCCGTCCTGGCGTTGTCTCCTCCTCTTCCCCCCAGTCCCCCTTTATACTGAGCATGACGTAACTGGCATGGAATATCCTCTTTGGCCAATTCGGGTCACCTGTCCTGGCTGTGTCCCCTCCTTTCTCGTTAGTAAGGAAGTATGAAGAACTGAGAAAGGTCCTTGATTGCCCGGCAACAACCAGAAACATCAGGGTGCTATCAGCACTGTTCTCATCCTAACACCCAAACATGGCATTCCATCCACTGCTAAAAATAATTAACTCCATCATAGCTG
The DNA here is from genome assembly GCA_020800305.1 of Porphyrio hochstetteri. Lineage (NCBI taxonomy): Eukaryota > Metazoa > Chordata > Aves > Gruiformes > Rallidae > Porphyrio > Porphyrio hochstetteri. The sequence goes on from CM036907.1 coordinate 48,316,375, forward strand.
AAACCAGGACAAATGGATATAGGGCGAATCTGAGGTTATTGTACAAAATTCTACCCCATCTCTTCATTGGGCCTTTTCCCAATATGGAAGCATTCACCATTTTTTGGTTTTTGACCAACCAACCAAAACAAAAAAATACATAAAGTCACCTGCAGAGCCCATTCTCACACTGCTTTTAGGCTACAGTCATTTGGATACATTTCAGATAAGCAGCCAACCTTGTGCATGCTTATCCAAACCAAACCTCTTATGATGTTCACTCCCTACTATTAATCTTGTATCCTATTAGTAGGATTTCTGGTGACTTTTCAGGATGCCAGTGCTGTATTTTGGTTGGTTGTGGGTGATGACCTAGGGGTTAAAAGGTTAATTGAGGATTCCAAACATGTAATTAATCTCAACCTTTATCTCCCCTAACTCGCTGGGGCTTAATTACACCGTTGATAGGAGATTGTGATTTGTATAAAATGACTTACAGAATAAGAAACCCCCTCTCAAGGCCTGGAGGACAGTTCCTCCTCTGGAGCCAAGAAGCTCTTCAGAGGAATTGGGATTATTCAAACTTTTTAGCTGAGGAGTTGAAATGCAGAGTAAGACCAGACAGGGAAGGAAACAGAGGCTTCAGATGGTTTATGCTTATGTGTGAAGTATTTCCCATCCATTTTTGTTACACTACATTGCCAAGGCCATCAAGTGGCCACGTGGATGGGCATCTCCTCTCTGGACTGCTTTTACCTGGTCTCTGAGTTCCCAAAACCTTGAGGAGGAGAAAGCAATTGGTCTTTCCATCAAAAATCATACCACATGCATGTGTGAGAGAACAACCTACAACTCACACGCTCCAGGAGAAGTTTCTATTTAGAAGCACACTTGGCATGAGATGGTCAGAGCCAGCTGCTTGCCCTCCAAAAAGAATCCCCTCCCCACCTCCCAAATACACAGTGCAATGCTGTTTTTTGCTTAGTGCAATGGCACAGTCCTTGCCAGTGTGAATATAACAGAGCACTATTTACCTCAAGTGCCTATGGAGAGGAGCCCATCTCCCTTCCCCACGCTCCTGCCTTTTGTCCCTCTTGCTTTAGTGTGAGTAGCAGTAAAAGGGCTGGAGGTAACATATCCTAGGTTTGATATGTTCACCTCCTCTCCTCCTCCCACCTCATAGTCGCTTGGGCAAATTGCTTCAACCTAAACCTTCTCCTGCTGAGATTTGTCTAGCACCCAAGTGAAGTCAGGTCAGCCTGCCTTAGCAAAACAGCTGACGCTGAGAAAAGGGGAGTGGGTGGTGAAGAACTATGTGTGATCAGCCATCTATAAAAGGCATTTCCTTCTTTTACTCTTCAAAACACTGGTGGGGGAAGAAAGAGTGCCACGTTTTAAGTGGTGAGTATTTCCAAGAAGTAATGCTCTGGGGTGGACAAGTGTAGCACAACATACAGGACTGGATCCTGAGCATGGTCAGAAAAGGGCTATGAGGATTGGGAGCCACCCCTCACCCCTGTTGTGGTTGCCACCAGATACAGTTCTGTTCAACGCTTGAAGGGCAGGAGCTGGGGAAAGTCAAAATAAGCCTAATTGACATTGCTACCTTCCTTGAGAATGAGGGTTTTTTTTTTCTGTTTAATCAACTGTGAGACCTCAAAAAACTAGTAACATTTCAAAAGTGTGTGTTGGCATGCACTGTTATGTCCATGATCATGAGGGCTTTTAAGGCAGTCAAGAGGATCCAACAGTGCTGAAGTCACGGGACAAATCCCTAATCACTCTGACTTTATCCTCTTACAGTTGGACCCAATCTGCTCAGTGCTAAAGCGCCCAAGATGTGGTAGCAAAAGAGAAAGCCCAAGGTCACTGTGCTGTGCAGTCTGGTCTTTACCATTCTCTGACTGACTTTTGTGAAGATGAAACCTCCAAGGGTAATACAAACCAGCAAAACCTGAACCAGTAACACTGGCATCCAGAATGCTACTGAAATATTAGTAAATCAGCTGCCTCCATGAACAAAATTTTCCCCAGGTACCTATGTGAGAGGAGCCCAGTGACTTGACCCCTGGTACAGCGTTTGGGCCCTAGGTGTGCTGAAATGTACTGGCTTAGCAGCGCTGAATGACTCTAATCTCCGTCATACGGCACAAACCTAGTGCATCAGTTCCTCTGAGTTATTTTTGGAAAGGAAATGCCCATATGAAAAAAACCCCAACTCTACTAGATGAAAGCTAATTTAATCAAGTACATTTATATAATTACTTTCATATGAACAACAATTGCTGAGATGATTTATAGAGATGGGGAGAAAATGAATACTGTAAGATGACATAACACCAGTGCTCAGAAATTTGCAGTCAAGGGGGAAATATGCCAGATGTTCTGTAGTACTTAAAGCTAATGGGATGCCACATTAATCACTCCTTAAGGCATCCTACCATGCTTACGTATTGGAAATTGTTATCTTCCTTTTAAATTACACATTCCTGGTTTCATCACATTGCGTGTCAACCCAAGGTCATCGCATCGGCATTGTATCTTTGAGCGTGTCAATAGTCCAGAGTGAGATTTTTACACACCGTGTGTCCAGGGGTTTTCCTTGGAGATGTATTGCTAACTCCTGCCAGAGTTACAGCACATATTGTGCCTCCTAAATTGGAACAGTCCAAAGATCTGCCAGGTATAGAAATTAGCTGCTAAGAGTAGTGTGTTTAATTACACCCATTACACACTCAAATTACCTGAAACAGTTATAGCTGGTCCCAAGGAAACACTGAAGTGATCCAACTAGGAGCTCACAATATCTCCATAATTGCTCTTTGTGCCATATTAGATAGATGAACTTGACATACCGACCCAGAAAAGAGAAACAGACTGGGAATTACAACCATAATCTAAGACCTTCCTACTCAGTTGTTTGCCCTATAATATACTGCCAATCCTGCCAAAACAAAGAACCAGAGGCTGAACCAGAGACAGCGGACAAAATGTTTGGGTCACCAGTTTGGAGACACATCAAGCAGGCTAAGTAACAGCCAGCCCTATTACCTTTTCCAGAAGCAGCACTCATGCAGGATGTTAATCAGGAGTGGTCAGTCCTCGAAAACAACTCCCACACCTATAACACTTGGGCCCAAATTAAGTATTAGGTTAATTCTGAATGTCCACCAATACATTTTTAGGATAATTCCCCAAAAATTGTTTTTTCCCCTCTGCCTTTCAGGCAGTGGTTAAGCCAAAAATTTCAGGGGAAATTAAAAGAAGGGCTAAGATCCAAATGCCAAAAGAGGCAGACAAACAGAGAGGGGGACCATATATGGGAGGCTATTAGGATTGGAAAGGGAGGCCGGTGAGATCTATCTGGCTGAGAATAATCCACAAAATTCCTGAGGACTGCTGAAGAATTTAACTGTGCAGACCAAGCTTGCAGAAGCATGGCTGTAAATCTAATGCTTACCAAGCTGTATCTAATGATGCCACGGTATGCGCAGTGATTGAATTTTAGCACATTAGTACTACAGTCTAAGTTCTCTCCCAGATTGACTAATTATTTTTACAAGTTTTAGAAGCTTAGCAAATTTTCTGGAAGAGGAAGAAGCCGTCCTAGGGAGATTTTAAGGCTCAAAAGCATTTCCTACCTCTCCCCATTATCACTTGAAGCGCCAGCTATGCATCCTGACAGCAATTAGATCTGGCCCAGCAGAAAAAGCAATTGAAGAACTAAATTGAAATCTTCACGTAGCTGTATCCAGCACACAGAGTGCAGGAGGCAGAATAGCCTGTACCAGCTAACGCAGTCAGAAAAGAGCGATAACAGGATGCTCTTGCCAGCTATTTTATGTGAGGGATTTTGAGAGCCTGATTGTTGCCATGAATGGAGGCCCAGTCTCCCCCAGAATGATTGTGCTAGTCACGACACTGACCCGCTTGTATGGAAACATCATCTGGCAAGGATATTAGCAAGCATCCTCTGTCACTTCCGCTGCTTGCCAGGAATAGTTGTTTGTCAATCGAGGAGAAAAAGAAAAGGAATGAAGTGTGTGACAGGGGAGCGGAACAAAGTGGTACTAGGGGACCAGGAGTGCGGGAAGATGTTAAAGCAAAGGTAGAACATCTGGGCAGAGATCTAGCCCCTACTGAAGTTGGCAGCGAAGTACTTAATTGGCTCTTACAGGACTAGAATTTCAGCCCTGATGAAGGAGGGTTTTCAGGAGTGGGATGAAAAGCACATCTGTGTGGAAGAAGCGGCTGGAATGCCTGAAGCTCTTGGATGGTTTTATCTGAAGGCATCTTCCCCTGCATATGTTTGTAGAAATAGACTGAACATGACCAGAGACTTTTTCATGGTCTAAAGTGCTCTGCCTGGATGTGGAGATCTATAGAAAGAACAGCCACAGCCATTGAAACTCGACAGGATGGACATGTCTCTTAATGGCACATAAATGTAAACTGTGGGTATCTCCTGCAAAGGGGTCTCCTTCTTTCCCTAGGCTCTGCTACCTGGGGAGATCCAAGAGCAATCATTAATGAAGTGCAAAACCTTCTCACAAATGGTGAGACAGGCATGAGGATGCCTCAGAAGGCTCTCAAACAGCACGTGAGGGTTTTCCTGCACTAAATACAATACTGATAAAATACCAATAGATAGAGAAAAGGCATACTTTTTAGGCTGCTATAGGAGCAACAGTAATATCAGAGGAGCAGAAGAAGAGATGTGTAAATGGGAACAGAGTTTGGTGCAAAAGTCTGAAAATGCCACAGTTAAATAGCATCTACTCCAGGGGTTGTAAGAGATTTTACTTGAAGCAGGAATTAGCTCCAGTCTTCTGGCAAAACTTTAGTAGAACCAATGCTGTCAGTCCATCACATGTGCTGGAGGAAGGAAAATTCCATGGGTCCACAGGTATGCACCCAGCAGTTGTATTTCTTTCCCAAAGTAAATGTTAAGAGGGATGTAGATTCCAAGTGGGAGATGCTGCCTCTCAAAAACACAAGGAGTTGCCAACCAGAGGACAGGAGACACCTTGTTTCTGTTTCTTAGCCTTGCAAAGCAGGTTAAGATGCCTGTTCCCAGGTGCTGGGGCACTCAGCTTTGGCTGTCCCCAGGCAAAAACCTGCTACATGCATTCCCCAGAATCTGTGATTCTGTGATCTCTGGAGGTCCATTCCAACCCCTGCCATTCTGCATTTCTGTGATTCTGTGAAATACTTTTTTCCTCCCTGAAGCCACCCGGCAGCATCACAACCAGCTGGAGATCCCTCTGCATGGTGAGGCTCACTGCTGCAGCCAGACAGATGGGATGTAACACCCAGGACAGCCCACACCCACCATGTCCCACCAGGGAGCTGTGAACGACAGCTGGGGAACCATCCCTTTTCCACATGCCTCCAAACATGAGGAGAGTGGGAGAAGGAACTTTTAAAAAAGAAACTGCCAGGGTATCTTGCAGACATCTTTAAGATGGCTCAACAGTTGCTCATGGGAACAGGCAAAGGATCTCTGAGTCCTTTAAAACAATATCAAAGGAAGTCCTAAAAACCAGTGTGGGGAATACTTCTGTTTTGTAGCTGTGGGTTAATTAATTGCTTAGAGAATTTTGAAAACTTCACTTGCTGTTTGTCATAGCAAACTTCCCTTCTGCCTTAGAAATAGGCTTTCATTTTGGTTACAGAAGCATAAATCAGAAATTAATCCATTATAGGCATTATGCCAGCACAAAAGGTAAATCAGACCTTCAACCATCAATAATAGCCTGCTATGCTTCTCCTGGATTAATCAGTGATTACTCAGGTCTTGGACTAAGTTTTATTATCAGCTTCAGAAATTTACTTCCCATGTACCTCATTCAGCTCCAATGTAAAAGAAAAGTAGAGCAGAATTTGGCTGGTTTAATTCTCAAAAGGCTAACTTTTCAATGCCCTGGCAGTACAAAGTTCATTAGGGCTGGTCATTAATTATACTTCCATGTAATTTAGGTGTCTGTGGCTTAAGTGGTAGTCCATCTCAGAGTTTGTGATGGTAAATAGGTCAGGTTCAAGAAATTTTCATTATTTAGAGATCAACAACATGTTTGAGAAAGCTAGGAATAACTGCAATATATGGAATTACACTAGCGATTTACGTTAATAGTCAACAGTCTGTGATCATTATAAAAATAATACCACATTATACAATGGATATGAAATTAATTAAAACTTCAACCTGCAAGCTTTGATTATTTCTACAGACCTCTTTTGAAAGGAGAGCTGAAGAGTTTATAGGAATGAGCAACCAACTATAAAATACCTACTTTTATCCATTGTGAATTCTTACCATGCTGTGTATTTTATTTCTGCACTCTCTGGGACTTTTAGCTTATATTTTTGCAGTTAGAAGGGCAAAATCCTCTAAAGAGCTTGTTTTGAACTACGCTGACCACTGATTGCACATGATATTTGTAGAACAGGAGGGTATATAAACCTACCTTTCAGTATCTGAGCCTTTTCAGATGCTGTAAAAATCTTACTGCGTCTATAAAATTTGTCCCAGAGGAAGTGATGTAAAGCCTGATGCGATAAAATGCATCTATCTCAATATGTGCATTCATTAGTCTCTGCAGAAACACCCCTCATCAGTCACTAGTGAGGACATGTTTACTGGCTGCCTTAAACATCGGCTTGGGCCGATTAGCAGTTTTTACAAGCAGGAGCACTGCGTGTAAGAGCGTGAAGTCAAATGAATGGTGGGTAGCTTTGCTGAACATCTAATTGACTGATCAACACAGACGGATGAAGAGCTGAGAAGAAACAGCCAGGAAGAAAACAATTACAAGATGATTTAGGCTGAGCTGATGGTGTGCAGGAGCTCTGCAGCTAGAGAGGGATGGATGGAATAGGAAGGTGCCCGGCCGGCTCATTACTTTGCTGTAGGCTGCTGGACTGCTTATCAGAGGTTGGACTACTTTTTCAGCTTTAGTCCTTTTTCAGATTTGGAGATACTACTCTACATTTCAAACTACCTTGGGGAAACAAGAACAGGCTGTAGCCCAGTACATATGGTCAAATATTTCTTCAAAAAGCCCAGATGTGCTCTCTGTACTTGTGGACTACAGCCACAGACTACATTTCTGTCACACAGGGACAGAAATGATGCTGCAATGGACAGATGGGGTCATGCCTGAGATATTCCACCCACGAAGTACAACGTTGATGTGTCAACAGGTTTATCTTATCCAAAATTTTCCTGGAAAGATTTTCCTTCCACAGTTAGGGTCTCCAGGATGTCAGGAGAAACCTCTGCAGTGAATGCCAAGAGCCAAGTATTTTACATTCATTCCTCTACCCTTCATGTCCTGCAATATTAAGGATTTCAGCTACTTTGCTGCTACAGCTAGAGTGATACAAGCAAAATTTGTGTCCACACAGCCTTATGTGTGTAGGGTAGTTTATCCTACCTGTGAGACAAGGATTATTACTGCCATTTAATTGGTGGAGAGCAAAGACAGAGCCACCAAAGACATACAAGAAAGATCTGTGGCACTACAGGAGCAGGGACAGCCTGGTCCAACATCTCAACCTCCATGCTAAGGAAGGAGGCATCAGCACAGTAAGTTCAGCTCTGGATCAAGAAAAGAGATGGACATGTCATGTCGTTATTCAACCCCAGCTGGCAGCTAAGCCCCAGGCAGCCACTCGCTCACTCCCCCACCAGTGGAGGAGAGAAAACTCCTGGGCTGAGATAAAGGCAGTTTAGCAGGTAAAGCAAAAGCTGCACACACAAACAAAGCAGGACAAGGAATTCATTCCCCACTTCCCATGGGCAGGCAGGTGTTCAGCCATCCCCAGGAAAGCAGAGATCCATCACACATAATGGCTACTTGAGAAGACAAAAGTCATCACTCTGAATGTGTGTCTCCCTTTCCCTCTTCTTCCCTCAGCTTTATATACTGAGCATGATGCCACATGATATGGAATATCCCTTTGGTCAGTTGGGGTCAGCTGTCCCGGTTGTGTTCCCTTCCAAGTTCTCGTGCACCCCCAGCCCACTTGCTGGTGGGGCGGTGTGAGAGGCAGCGTTCTTGCTGCTCTGCAAAAGTGAAAACACCCCTGTGTTATCAACACTGTTTCCAGCACAAATGCAAAACACAGCCCCGTACCAGCTATGGTGAAGAAAATTAACTTCGTCCCAGCCAAAATTAGCACACACCATCATGTTTGGATAAGGCCACTTCATAGATCTGATTTTTAAAAATCTGGAAGAAAACAAGGATAATGAGGTGAATGAACACACCGCAGATTGAATGAGCTCTCAGCTAGCTCTTACTCCCCTGGATGTGTAGGCTGTTTCACTCACATAACAGCGAGGCAGAGGCCAGGAAAGACTTGCACCCTGCACAATAACATACATTTTCATGCTGATAAGAGGTCCACAGAAAAAGGTGTCTGCTTTGGAAAGGTATTCTTGGAAAGACACCCTTGAGTGACATAGCTTGGGAGGAAACATAGAAATTGCTACTTCATTCTGGAAGTAATACCTCATTCTCTCCTAGGTGGTGTGGAGCACGTATTGATGGGCAATGGGAATGTATTTTTTCTGCAGCTTTTTCTCTTTCCAGCTGCATAACAAGGTGGCTTGAAAAATTCTGCCTTAAGAAAAAAGGGAGATATCAGCTTGGGACTAAGATAACCTTATGTATTTTTGTCTGAAAGTATTTGAATTTTTTGCTGACCTGAAACAGAGTCCACACGTGGAGTTTTCTGGGGAATGGCAGTCCTCTAAGAACGGGCTGTGCTAGTCTAATTTGATGAGAGACAAGAGAAATCAGGTATTTGTTATCCCATACACAGACCATGGTGTGCTTAGGGCCTGAGGGACCAGCAACAAAAACCTTTGGAAATTAGATTAATTTTACATTCTATGGTTTAATTTCTGCTCTATTACATCACAGCCTCCTCCAATTAAAATCTCAGTGAAATTGGCCCTTCTTAAATAAAAATTAGGATTCTGTGACATTTGAGCCATAAGCAAGGTCACAGCAATGGTTATTCCTTTTTCAGCTTCTCTTCATCTACAGAGAAATGTTGAGGCAGCAGAAATCCACTGCAGCTGCTTGTGGCCATTGTTCCAAGGTTTTTTGGCACTTTCCTGGATGCAGCATTGGCCCTCAGAGGCCCTTTGGGATAGTTTTCCTGCTGTGTTCTGCTAGCTGATTGCTGTCTTGAGCCAACTCTACGAACCTTATTCAGAAATAAAATAGGAATACTAACACTTCAGAGAAGGAAAGCAAAGGGGATGGACTTACAAATCTCTGATACCCATATCGCAGTCTGTGACTTTCATCTGTTCCACAGTAAGTCTAATTAGAAAACAAAATATATGGAGGTGGAGAAGGATAATCTAGCTACTTCACTGTGTGAAAAAGGTGTGGAGGACAGTCCTGCTCCTGAACTCATGGATTACCCAAGATGTCCCCTCCCAGCATTCCTCTAAGCGAGGGGAGCAGGACACAGTATGTCCTTCTTCCTTTCTGCTCCTCCCCACTCCATGTCTGCCAACATCTCCTGTGGGACAATCACTCAACATCACATTGCACGAAATAAGTCTTCCCAAACATGATGTCTCTTTAGGAAATTTAGGAAATTACCTGCAAGCAAGGCATATCTTCATGAAACCTAATATTGACACATGAAATCCCGTAGCAGATTTCTGGCAGGGAATAGTGATCAGGCTTTTGCCCCAGGCATGGGTATTGGGCCAACGTACCTTCCCAGGTGCTTTTCCATTTCTTTCCATGGGGGACCTTAAGGACAAGTTGCCCACAGGAACAGCTGGCCCTAAAAAACATTCCTTCATTTCCCTCACACATGCCTGCATCTCTTGTTTCTAGCAGCGCAGTTCTTCCTGTGCCAAGGTAACTTTTCTTTTGTAGCTACCCTCCACACATTTGTCAAGGACACCTTTGTTGTGAAACTTTAAAAGCTAAATGGCTCTTTGCTTCAGAGTTTTGTTTTATTCTGGTTTTGGGGTTTTTTTTGTTGGTTTTTTTTTCAATGTAGTGATTTCCACTAAAGGCACATTTTTAAATTCTCTTTCTGTCCCAATGTCATTGCAAATGATTGCTTTTTAGGCTGCAGTTGCTTTCTAAATTGGTGATCTGAGAGAGAGGCTCTGACAGAAAGAAAATATCATCTGCAAATAACTTTTTTAAAGCAGCTATTATTAAGAAGGGAAAGAAACCGACGGTTGGAAAATACAGCCGGTATCTGATGCACTTCACCTGTGAAGTAGGGAATGACCAGTACTTTAGAATATCTTTCCACTCACATGGAAATCCATTTGATGAGCAATGCATTACACCGGTAAACACTGTCTTTGCTTTTAGAGCTACTTGGAAGATTTCATTGTGACAAAGTGTTCCAGAGGAAAAAATATGTTTTCAGAAAATGCTCTTTGAAAGCTTTGCAGGTTGGAGTGAAGAGCAACCAAGGAAATGGCCAAAAATTTGAAGCTTTGACTTTTGCTACAAGAGATCTGTCAGGTGAAACTTTGCTGTTTCTGACAGTTGTTGGTACAAAGCAGAAGCAAGACGCATTTCAAATGCCCTATACTGGGCTCCAGAAATGTGAGAGAAACCTTTCTTCCTCTGTACAGCGAATTTTGCGCAGTCTCTGTTTCCCCCATCAGCCATACATAACTATGGCTATTGAAATAACTGCCTGGAGGATACACCAACTCCAGTATGGAAAAAACCCCCACATATGCATGATTTGCATCTTCACTCTCTTTTCTTGTCTAATGTAATCTCTTCTTCTATTCCCCAATCAAATCAATAGAAAGTTGTTCTTCTGTGCTTCCCCTGTGGTCACTTGTGGGTGGGCATAAATTAAGTGATTATTGCTACTATACTGCTTGCTCGCTCTCTCTCAGGGAGAGGGAGGGATTAAGCCAGCTTTGAAACCCAGGCAAGGTCAAGAAAAGGAAGATGTAGCACCTGTACATTAAATGAAAGTGCTTGCTGACCTTCCACACCATACACCAGACACCAGCTGCACTGTACGGAAACAAACTCTTGTTCCCAAGCACCAGCCAGCCAGGGCTCAGGGTGGGATTATTATCTTTTTTTAATTTCAGTTATTTTTCACTTTATTGTGCAATGCAGTGTTTACTCCCATAGCCTCACAGTCAGCTGTTTTCCAATTCTGTAATTGTCAATAAATGGTTGTTGGAGAGGAAAATCATCACAGTCAAGTAAGTGCCCTGTTTCAACATGTACACGTGGGAAATAGCTTTCAAGAGGAAGGATGTAAACAATAAAAGTAGATTAAACCCACAAATTAATCAAAGTCTGGGCAGTGGGATTCAGCTTTCTGTGGTGAAGTGCTCCTCTACATAGGGCCTAAGCAAGATCCCCACGTCTGAACTGTCTCAAATTCCTACAGAGACCCTGTGAACATTTAAGCCTGTCATGACCTTTCTGGGCCCTGCCAAATTAATAAACCTGGTTTTATTGCCTCTGCATCTCAGTGCAGCTAGAAAGCCAGATCCTCTGCTGCCGTAATCTGCAGTGCTTGCTGTCTTCCACAGGCAGCCTTTTGGGAACTGTGAGAAACACCGAGATAACCACCTCAGTAGTACTTTATACTAGCATTGTACTGTTATAAATGGCATTTCAAGGTGCTGAATAAAGGATACTCAGGACCTACTATATAGACACAATAGTGTTTTGATCTCATTCATGTTCAGTTGCCTACATGCAAGACATCATGGTATCTACAGGTCTTCCATGATCTAATTTCCTCATGTGTTCAAATAAAGAAAAAAAGAAAAAAAATTCTTCTATGCCTGGATGTATATTTCATCAGGATATCATCCAAGGTGGTTCTTACCCCCTTTTCTAGACTTTCTCTTCTCCTTCTAAATCTACAAGCCTGTTGTACTCTACCAAATTTGTAGACAATTAGCTGGATAAATAGCGCCAGTCTTCTTAATTTCTACCTTTCAAAGAGTTACTTTCAGATAGAGGAGAACGTGGAAATTTGCTTTAAACACAACCTATGATTTAAAACTGAAAGGCATGAAAAAGGATCACCTTGTCATCTGACAGCTCAAATCAATTCTTTTCTTGTTCTCAAAGGAGGCAGTGTTTCTGTGTGCATGTTTGTGTGTGTGTGTGTGTGTGTTTTAAAGCAGGTAATTAATTCTGCTTTTTAAGGAGAGAGGGAGGATATACTATTTTCACTCATGGGGCTATCACCTGCCACTTTATCTCTGGCCTCAGGTGAGCTCTGTAAGATCCTTGTGCTCTGTAAGACACTTAATTCTTCTCCTGACTGTAAACAGGTTTCACTTCAGTGTGTGTCAGAGCTGGAGACAGATCTAATCCTTGACATCGTTAAAAGTGCCTGTAGAACAAAACTTTAATATCCTATGGCGCATTTCTGTATGCATATTTTATAACGTGATTTCCATATGCATCGGCCCATAAAACTAACTCCATAAAAGCACACACGCGTACTTTGAAGGAGAACTGTATTCTTAGACACTAAATCAGGTGAACATGATTTTATATGGCATGCATGTAGATGTCTTTGTTAGAAAAGGCCTTGAGCTGCTTAGCTTAGATTCAGATTGGAATCCAAACAGTCCAGAGTTCAAGGTAGCTTGGCACTTGGTTTTGATCCAAGCCCAAATCCCTCAAAATTTCCCAGGAGCTTGAGTCACTCAGTTCCCCCTTGGTCTTGGTGTGAGTGGTTCAGGCTGACATGGGTTGAACCAAGTTCAGACCATTTAGTTCTGCCTTGTGCTTCATGTGTGTGATCATGAACAGCTGAGTGGTGCTTCTTGCTCCACCTGAACTCTACAAGTAATGCGTGGCCTTTTCGCCACAGTCTCCACAGATGCTCTTCATCCCTGGCAGGTGTATTACCCACAATAATTTTTTCCATCACAGCTTGTTGCAGTGAAGTTTCATCTGGGTCAAGCTGCTATTGAAAACAGTGGGATTTTTTCTTCAGTCCAACTCATGGAGACAAGTGGGTCTTGGGAACGAAAGTGTTTAAATCCCAGTTTCTATAACTCTGTAATTTAACTGATCATCACACTTTCCACTATAGGAGCTTTTGATATTCTCTCCGCTGCCCAGAGGTATTCGTATTTCAGTTACTTGGCATGATAACAAAATCAGGCAGTGTTAGCCGAAATAAAATGATGCCAACCTGCAGCTAAGCAGCAGGGAAAGCAAAGCTGCCTTCTAATTCTCTGGGTAATTGACAAGATGGGGTAAAAAAAGTATCTTTAGCTCATGTGTGGCTCTGTAGAGGTTTGACTATCCTGCAAATGCCTGGTGGCTGATTTTCAGAGACCAGACTGAGTTGGCTTGATGAAGGAATAAGGTACCACCTTCTCATTAGTGGCCTTAGAAATGCCCTACCTAATTCCCAGCTTTGGCGTGCATCTCCCTTAGCTAATGCCTGGCAGCCACCATAGGTAGTGATCCCATGCTGCATGCAAGGGTAAACCCAGCAAAATAGGAACTGACATAATTCTAGTGCAGCACAGTGAAGGTGGTGTTACAGCTGAGCCCCACAGTAGTGCATGTGTCTGAAGGACACTTCCCTGCATAGGGATGATTTCCTTCCTCACTTTTCACATGAACTTTTGAATATCTCACTTAACCCCCAGCACCATCTCTATCATTCATCTGATAAAGAATCTCCCCTCAGATGCCCTTAGAAGCCTCTCCTGCATATTTTCCCAATCATCTGCCAGTGATCTCCTTCACTCGGCAAGGTATTTAAAGAACTGGGAACCACTTTCCCCTCTGGCATCAACAAGGGCAGAGTCCAGCAAAAAGCCACTCCTGCTCTGTCAGCAGTTTGGGAGTATCAGCAGTGCAATTAACCTAATGCCAGAAATGATAATGTGCCCAGCCCTTGCCTGTTGCACCCATATTTTGCTCCCAATGAAGTGCCATGACATTCACTGCTAAGTAGTTCACTGAACCTTTATTTAATCCTTATCCCGAGCTAAGGCTTCTCCATATGAAGTTTTCTTTCTGCCATCTCCTTGGATCTGCAGAAGTTAATTATATGAACAAGCACCAGTGACTGGGATAAGCAGCATAATACATCTGACACGTAGGCCTTCCTGATACGAGTTTCCATTGCCATCTCATGTCATGATTAGGGCTTCCTTTTTAGCGGTCCATCAGCCAGCTCTCCTTTCCCAGTGCCCTTCAGGCAGTTTTTCTTAATGGGCTCTTTCTTCTGATGCAAGAAAAGGAAAGAAAAAGAAGAAAAAAGAAAAAAGGAGAAGAAAAAGAAAAGAAGAAGAAAAAAAGAAAAAGAAAAAAAGAAAAAGAAAAAGAAAGAGAAAGAGAAAGAGAAGAATAAGAAGGAAAAGAAAAAGAAGAAACCTGAGAGGTTACTTACCCAAAGGCACAGGGGTACTTCAACCTCAAGTGCCTCACACAAGTCTGAGCCTAGCTAAGAGAAATATATGGAGACACCATTAACAGAAAAATGAAGTATACCCAACAGGAATATTTTAAAAGTGCTCTGCAACTTTCCTTTTCGGTGATAACTGTAAGAACCTGAAGTGACAGTTCAAGAGGGAACGAGCAGCTGCAGAGCCTAGATGGAAAACTCATCATCTCTGTTTTTTACAAGCAAAAGTTCAGACGCTGTTTAGCTTTTATTTGGCAGTAATAAGGAGATGAGGTCACAAAGTGGACAAAAAATAATTATCAAACCACTAGAGAAGTTGCAAGTTAGATTGTGAATAAGTGCACCCACAACACTGCTATGGGAAATCCATACCGAATTTCTGTCGCCAGTGCCCTTGTACTGTACGCAACCAGCAAGTTCCAGCACTTCCTCAGTGCTCATAATGCTAATTCTCACCACTGGAAGGGTTTTCCCTGTGCCTAAGCAGGCTGCTTTTCTGCTGATGTAAGAGGAGATCTGCAGAAGGCTGGAAGGATCCTGAGCACACAGCCCTTACAGGGAAGGACACATTTGCATTTCATAATTTCAAACCAAGCTGTGAATATAACTGCTTTTTCAGGTGACTAGTTAGACAAAAAAAAGGAGCCATTCATTTTACCTCTTAGAAAAATTAAGATTAGATAAACTTGGGAACAAAGCACCATTTCAAACTGGAAAGTAGAAACATTTTGGAACAGGGAAAAATCTGTACTTAGACTTCATTTATAAAGTCTCTCTCTCCCTAAAAATTACCATAATCATTGAACATGTTTTAATATCCAGTTTCAGTCGCATTGAATCTGGCCATTTTTCTGTCCAAGAACTTAAATATCTTCTTTTGATTCTTGGTTTGCATTTGTAAGGTTTTTTTTCCTGGATTCATTTTGAATAAGCTTTATAAAATATTTGATGCCTCCAATCTCTTCTGAGAATAAAGATATTTTTATCCTTGGCTTCAGAGTGAGAAAGGACACCACAAAGCCAGGGTTTAAAGCCAGCATCCCTTTGTTCATTCCTTTACGTAATACTCTCCTACTCCTATCGTGTGGCTCTACCCCATACAACATATTTTTCTTAATGTATTCAGCAGGAAGAAAAGGGACTTTTCTCCCATACATCTGGAGCCTGAAGTAACCAGAGCAGCTGCCTGAACCCTCTACACCCTAAGACAGTCCAGGTTTGCTGCAGACTAAAGACAGACAGCTGTCCGTACAAACAGACATACTTCCCAACTGCATCTGTTTGCCTAGAAGGAAAAAAAAATCCCAAAAAACCCAAGCTATGAATTATTCTGTGTGATCATACTCCTGTGTTACGGCTCCTGTCAGCTTATGTTATATGCAAATAACAAACCAATCTCAGTCCCGCAAATCTTAGAGGAAACAAACCCCCATGAAGTATATATGTTAACTGAATGGAACCAAAATAACAATCCATCTCACAAGGAGAAACCCACACGTGTCCTAGGGAAAAGGACTGTATTCTGCTTGAACCAAAGAATAAAAATGTATCATTTATAATACCAGATAAAGCAACACTATCCCCAGGGCAGAGGAAAAAAACCCCCCAAAACCCAACCCGCTTTCAGAGTAAATCTCAAAGGATAAAGAAGTCACTCAGAAAACCATGTAGGTATGAGTCCCTGCTTACATTTTTCCATTTGTCACTCTTCTATTTTTCACATTTTCTTGGTGTCCCTGTGGTAGCATCTTATACTGTGCACTGTATGTCATGGGTCCCTAAAACATCCCCTGGCAAATCTTGGCACAAAAGTTTGAGACAGTGCCACCTCCGGCTGGCTGTCCACCACTTCTGCTGCATGGACCATCCCAGCAGCAGACACAATCCCCAACCACCAAGTTTCCCTGTCTCGCTCGGTGTCTGGTGTAGAATCGTGATGTTACGTGCACAATGGTGTGAGCTGTGAACTGTCAAAAGCCAGCCCAGCCACTAAGAGATCAGGCAATGGATCTGGCTGAAAATGTTTCTCCCCAGGTTAGTCTTTAGGTGGGTTTGCTCTCCATGTGGTCAAGCAAACAGTTGCACTGCACATGCACAGAAAATGGATGAGAGGAATGGGGTGAGCAACTGAGCTCCACAAGAAAGGGAAACCATTTTTAGTTATCTCTTCAAAGCTCACATATTAAGTGGAAATACATAACACACAGCCTTTGCAAAGGTCTCTAACACAATTTTGCTGAACTTTTAGGTGATGCTGTAGTAAACAAGGCTCAGACCAGAACAATAATGCATCCTCATACTGTCTTTTGCTCCAGTCACTTCATCACCCCCAGCTATTCTTTAGGCATAGGTCAGATCTTTTTGAAAGCCCTTTCTGTTCCCTTCCCTGCTGCATGTGGATTCCTTTTTCTTCCGCCCTCTTCTATATTTACCATTAGTCTTTTGTCCTTTTCCTTTTCTCTATCAAAAGTGGCCAGAGATGAGTGTTTTCTATTATTGTTTCCCTTTACCTTTGATGCCTCCACAAGCCTCAACAGACAGTATCTCTGGTGATGTTGATGTGAATTTTGAAATAAAAATACTGTGAAGTACACTGTGAAAGTATACCAACATATCCCTAATATTACAACCAACATTTTATTCCAGTCAAAATTATTTACCATTCTACTTTGCTGTGTGACAACTGAATTTCTCCCTTCTTTAGCTTTGGCCATTCCCTCCCACCAACAGCTCACCCTGTCTAGTGGTATTTCACTTGGTCTTCCTTCTACAGCTTCTCGCCCCCCTCGGGTGCCAGGATGTATTTAGCATCACCAAAGACAAGTTCCAGTTCCACAATGTATGCTGTCTCGATCAATAAGGTGGGGCAGGATGTGGATAGAATGTTGGGATTTTGTCCTTTTTGGTGACTGCTCAAGAAAGGAATGTTCAGCACCACTAACTGTCTTTCTTTCCCTTAGCCTGAAGTGCAGACAGGACAGACATCCTCTTGCAGGTCTTTCAGGAGTCAGGGATGCATTTTCACTTGTGATTCCCACATCTGTACCTCCAGTATCTAAACCAACCAGTGTTACTCTTACTGTTACCTAACAGGAGCATCCACTCACACAGTTCATCTCCAATTCAGCCTAGAGAGGTGAAAGTGTCAATGTCTAAGCCAAAGTTGCAAGAAGTTGCTCTATGCCTACCTGTACAGAAATAAAGGAAGAAAAATTCTTTTAGAAATTTTATCCAGAAGGATTTTCTAAGCTTGTCTTATGTGCAGTTTTACCCACAGACACAGTCTCATGGAGATTTTTTTTCTTAACCTCCCATATTTCCTCCTTACTGCAGTAAATGAAGCCTGTGAATGGAGAAATGTAGGTTTGCAAGATTTCCAAGATAACAGCATTGTCTTTATATTAGACCATATTTTCTTGTTTCTTGCCACTACAATTTCAGGAGTTTATCATTAAAATAAAGCTCTTTAAAAACAGCTGAGAGGATGCTCTTTTCACCATAACCAGTATTATTTTTAAAGGAAGAGAAAAGCTGAAGGTTTAATGGGTTAAATACAACTGCCTGACTCAGATTTAAGTACAATAAAAATAAATGTCTTAAAAAACAGACAACCATCATTTCTAGACTCCTTTGCCTGAAAGTAGTCAGCAGTACTGAGCATGACTTGATGGTCAAAGGAAGAAGAGGTCATTCTTCAGCAAAGTTTAAGATCTTGCAGCATCTTATCTTTAAGTTAGTATAAAAAGGAGAAGTGATCCAAACCCATGACTATTCTTGGGAATCAACAGCGTATGAACATGCTGAGAACCTGAAATTTCCTTGAAAGCACTTTTGTCTCCTCCCCTGTTTTGCCATTTCTCCACCCACCAGGCTTTCATCCCTTCAGCCTGAATCACAGAATCACAGAACATTAGGAGTTGGAAGGGACCTTGAAAGATCATCTAGTCCAATTTCCCTGCCAGAGCAGGATCATCTAGACGAAATCACACAGGAACACATCCAGGCAGGTTTTGAATGTCTCCAGAAAAGGAGACTCCACAACCTCTCTTGTCCCTGTCCTGTCGCTGGCCATCTCTGAGAAGATCCTGGCTCTGTCCTCCTGACTCTCACCCTTTACATATTTCTAAACATTAATAAGTTCACCTCTCAGTCTCCTCTTCTCCAGGCTAAAGAAACCCAGCTCCCTCAGCTTTTCCTCATAAGGAAGGTGTTCCACTCCCTTAATCATCTTGGTGGTCCTGCGCTGGACTCTTTCAAGGAGTTCTATGTCCTTCTTGAACTGGGGGACCCAGAACTGGACACAATATTCCAGGTGTGGTCTCACCAGGGCAGAGTAGAGGGGGAGAAGAACCTCATGAAGGCACCACATGTGTCAGTGGTGTTTTCAATGGCCATGTGGAGCACTGGTGCAGTACAGAAGGAAGAGGTGTCAGCAAGTTAGAAGTCTAGCAGCAGTACATGTAAGACTTTGTTCTGTAATCTAGTCAGGGTTTCCCCCAACAACCTTCTAATCAGCAAGATGCATTGATGTTGTCTGACAAGGACATGGTCTTTTATTTCTTGGGAAACAAAAAAAAAAAGCCACAGTCAGAGCTAAGCTCTTTAACTGGAATTTCTCACTTCCCTGGTTCTTTGCCAGGCTTGCTTTTGCTATCAAAACAGTCAGGTCTCAGTGGACAACAAAAAGGTTTTTTATCCTGCCACTGAATTTAAGTCTTCTGTGAGCTCCAAATAGCTCAACAAAAATCAAGGTGCTACAGGATTTTCCACCTTCAAAATACTGGTGGAGGCTTTTCAAAGTTCAATGCTACGGTTGCAGTAATTAAGCTGACTGAAGATGTGCATATGCTGTGCTATAAAGGGAGAGCTGGCACCCACACTCCATTTATGTTAAACTTATGTTTGATTTACTATTAATAGTGTTCTGAAAAGGAGTGAAATGACAGAGCCTGTATATTTGTCTGAGAGTTGCATGTTTCTCACACAACGTGCTGCAGTATTTTTACAACACACAAAAAGACAGGCAGAAGTCTGTATCTGTCCCGCCTCACCTGCTCCAGCCAACGCAGCATGAGAGTTCATCAGCTGCATCAAAAGCAGAAGTGCCTTTTCTCCCCAGCCCATTAGAGAGATATAGATTTGAGCTGGCAGAGAACCTACTCCATACCTGCTCAAACAGCCTTCTAAATCACATCCTCGTCAGTGGCTCTAAGCTGGGGGTTGGACTGCAGCTTCTATAAAGTCAGCTTGTGTTCCAGAAGTTGCTAAGCTCATCCTTCAGCCTCATGGATGCCTTTGCAATGGAGTTGCTCAGACAGCTTCCACTGCAATGTTCTCTATACATGCTTGCCAAGGGGTCTTGCCCCCTGCACTGGGCATGACTGGAGTGTCATGAGAATGCATTGACAGCCTAGAGCTGGAGTATGATGAAGACAGGATCGAGTGTCTCTGGGTGAAAATCAGAGGAGAACAAAATCAGCGAGATATAGTGATGGGAGTCTGCTATAGACCACCTGACCAGGAGGAGGAAGCTGATGAGTTGTTTTTTAAACAACTGGGAGAAGTCTCGCGATCACCAGCCCTCGTCCTTATTTGGGACTTCAACTTACCGGATGTCTCCTGGAGGTACAATACAGCAGGGAGGAAACAGTCTAGCAGGTTCCTGGAGGGTTTGGAAGACAACTTCCTGACCCAGCTGGTGAATGAACCCACAAGGGAAGGTGCCCTGCTGGACTTGTTGTTTGTCAATAGAGAAGACCTGGTGGGGGATGTGAAGGGTGGAGGACACCTGGGGCATAGTGATCATGAGCTTATAGAATTCTTAGTACTGGGAGAAGTAAGGAAGGGAGACAGCAGAACTAGCACCTTAGACTTCTGTAGGGCTGACTTTGGACTGTTCAGAAACCTGCTCAATAAGATTCCATGGGAGGCAGCCCTTGAGGGCAAAGGAGCCCAAGAGGGTTGGTTGCTCCTCAAGAAGGTAATCTTGGCGATACAAGAACAGGCTGTCCCCATCAGACAGAAGAGGGGTCGGCGAGCTAGGAAGCCAGCCTGGCTGAGTAGAGAGATTCAGGCTGATATACGGGAAAAGAAGGAAAAATATGAGCTTTGGAAGAAGGGGCAGGTGTCTTGGGATGATTATAGGAAATTAGTGAAATCATGTAGGGAGAAGGTCAGAAGGGCTAAAGCTGATCTGGAACTCAGGCTGGCCAGTTCTGTAAAAGATAATAAAAAGTCCTTCTATAGGTATATTAATAGTAAAAGGAGGGTCAAGGAGAATCTCCAGCCCTTATTGGATGCTGATGGCACATTAGTGACAAAGGATGAGGACAAGGCTGAGGTCCTTAATTCCTTCTTTGCCTCAGTCTTTAACAGTAAAGAAGGATATTCTGTGAGTACTCATCCTCTGGAACTGTCTGACAGGGAGGGGAAGAATAACAAAGTTCCCATGGTTCAGGAGGAAATGATTAGCGACCTACTTGGCCAGTTAGATACACACAAGTCAATGGGGCCAGATGAGATTCACCCAAGGGTACTGAGGGAGCTGTCAGATATGTTTGCCAAACCCCTTTCTATCATCTATCAGCAATCCTGGCAGACTGGGGAAGTTCCAGTCGACTGGAGGCTGGCAGATGTTACACCCATATACAAGAAGGGTCGGAAGGAGGATCCAGGGAACTACAGGCCTGTCAGCCTGACCTCAGTCCCAGGGAAGATCATGGAGAGGGTCATCTTGGGAGCTATCATGCAGCACATGCACGATGGCCAGGGGATCAGGCCTAGTCAACATGGGTTTACAAAAGGTAGATCCTGTCAAACTAACCTGATCACCTTCTATGACAAGGTGACCTGCTTAATGGACGAGGGTAAGGCTGTGGATGTGATCTACCTGGACTTTGGTAAAGCCTTTGACACAGTTTCTCACAGCATTCTGACTGAGAAACTGGCTGCCACTGGCCTGGACAGGTGGACCCTCAGCTGGGTTAAAAACTGGCTGGATGGCCGAGCCCAGAGGGTGGTGGTGAATGGAACAAAATCCAGCTGGAGGCCGGTCATGAGTGGCATCCCCCAGGGCTCAGTCCTGGGTCCAGTCTTGTTCAACATCTTTATCAATGATCTCGACGAAGGGATTGAATGCTCCCTCACTAAGTTTGCAGATGACACTAAACTAGGAGGAAGTGTTGATCTGCCTGAGAGTAGGGAGGCTCTTCAGAGGGATCTGAACAGACTGGACTGATGGGCTGAGACCAATGGGATGAAGTTTAACAAGGCCAAGTGTAGAGTGCTGCACATGGGACATAATAACCCCATGCAGCGCTACAGGCTTGGGGGGGTACTGGCTGGAGAGCTGTCGGGCAGAGAAGGACCTGGGGGTGTTGGTTGACTGCAGACTGAATATGAGTCAGCAGTGTGCTCAGGCGGCCAAGAAAGCCAATGGCATCTTGGCTTGTATCAAAAACAGTGTGGCCAGTAGGTCTAGGGAGGTGATTGTGCCCCTGTACTCGGCATTGGTGAGGCCGCACCTCGAGTACTGTGTCCAGTTCTGGGCTCCTCACCACAAGAAGGACATGGAGGTCCTGGAGCAAGTCCAGAGAAGGGCAACCAGGCTGGTGAAGGGGCCGGAGGGCAAATCCTATGAGGAGCGGCTGAGGGAGCTGGGGCTGTTTAGCCTGGAGAAGAGGAGGTTGAGGGGAGACCTTGTCACCGCCTACAACTACCTGAAGGGAGGTTATAGAGAGGTAGGTGATGGTCTCTTCAGCCAGGTGACAGGTGATAGGACAAGGGGGAATGGCATGAAGCTGTGCCAGGGCAGGTTTAGATTGGATGTTAGGAAAAAATTTTTTACTGAAATAGTTGTCAGGGCCTGGAACAGGCTGCCCAGGGAGGTGGTTGAGTCACCTTCCCTGGATGTGTTCAAAAAAGGGTAGATGAAGTACTTAGGGATATGGTTTAGTTTAGGATGTGAATGGTTGGACTTGATGATCTTAAAGGTCTTTTCCAACCTTATTATTCTGTGATTCTGTGATTCTGTGAGTGGGCAGCTAAGCCCGCTTATGCCTGACAGGGATTGTGCCTAATCAATCACTTTGAAAATCCTTGAGCTGTTCCTTAGACCTTATTGGGCAGCTTCCATAAAACACAAAGAAAGTAATTTGGATAGACCCATTAGTCAGGTCAGATAAACACAGCAAGAGAAAAGTCGTCTGCAGGCAGAGACCTTGCTACTTTTGTGGCTTTCCACACTTGGCATCATGCAGCATTCAAAGAGTAGACGTGAACCGGGCTAAAACAGTGCCTGGCTAAAGCACATCTCCCAGGCTGTCTGTAGTTGCTATCAGGTGTCCTTTTCTGTGTCTTCCCATCCAGCCTCCCAGTCCATGTTGAGACCAGCTGCTGGGATGACTGGGCTTGTGCAGGACAGCAGTACGCTGCCCCTCTGTGCTCTTTTGGCATGCAGCACCCATCACTCAGCAGTCGGGAAGCCTTGAAAGGGGGAAGGAGCAACTGGAGCACCAGGGAGCTGCTGTGCCTCTCAAAAGATTGAGCCAGGCTCTGTGAGGAAGAGGAGGAAAAGCAGGGACTGGCAGATGCCATGCTGTGCAGAGACCTACCAACCAGCTGATGGACAGTGCCCGGCCCTCTGCAGAGACTGGGGACTGGTTGGCAAAGGCAAGAGAGGAGACGGCTCTATTCTTCCAGCACTAGACAAAGCAGTGTAACTTTCCTGTAGGTTGTCTTATTTATCACGGGCCCAGCACAAAAAGCTGTTGTGTTTTGCAAACCTTAATGTGTGTGCACAGCAGAACACAAGCCACCTTTCTGGAAAACCACTGCAGGACATAAACAGCACTATATGTCACAGCAGCTACAACTGCAGTAGCGAACCGAAATGGGCCAGGGCACGGATCCAGTCACTGGCACCTGACCATCTGTGCCACTTGGCTCTTTGTGTGTGTATCAGCACAGTTTTGGCCTGTGCCAACTGTCCCAGGCAATGCCAGGGCATGTTTTGGGGCTGAGGAATTTTCACGAGGCAGTACTGATGAGGTTACTTCATTCTGAGAGGAAGACAGCTTACCTATATGGTTGCAAGCTGTGACACTTGCTGTCAGGGCTGGAGAAGGAGCCCTGGTCTTGTTTATTTGGGATGCAGTCATCGAGGCCAGAGCTGGCCTGCTTCTGTGCAAAATCTGATAATTATTGTTATATAAAAAGCCATAGCTATGCTAGCAAGGAAATTAAATCTAATACACTAAAATTCATGTTTAGACAGTTATCAAAGTGGTGGAATGATGTCAGATATATTTGATACTCCGTACTATAACTGTATTAATTTTTATGCTAAAAATACATGCCAAAGGCTAAATCAAGTCATTTATAAAACCCGTGATTCTCCGACTTTACACATTTTTCTCTTATGGGCTGTCAGGCTCTGGAAGGTTGGCTGCTTCCAATCTAGGGCAAGCAACATTCAACATCATAGCAATCAGCAGTGATCAAAGCAACTTCAGCTGAAAGTTCATTTTTTGCCTGTGATACTATTATTTGCCATGGTGCACACCAGCTGTGTGTGATCCTTTCCTCCAAAGGACTAAGTCCTCAGTGAGACACACAGTACTGAACAAGGTAACTGTGTGGGTTGTTTAAAATATCTGCTCTGAGAAGTGCTTTGCTGTCAGCAGAAATGCTGCCACGGGTGAGAACAGCTCCTTAAAATGTCAAAGTTATCATTATTCCCACTTCATCAAAGGTCTCATTGAGACAAATCATGATGAAGTTCACCCCTTCCTAAGGATTCTGCCTGTCACGAGGCTCGATTCCTCTGTCTCCCAAAGGGAAGATGCCTTTCCCATGTGTCGTGGTTTTGCCCCAGCCAAGGGCCGCACCCCACACAGTCGCTTGTACTTTTAAAAGGAAGGGGGAGGGAAAGTTGGGGGAAGGGGAAAAGGGAAGGAAGAAAGGAGGAAAAGAAACCACAACCTAGAAACCAGAACCACGCAGGTTGGGATAAGGATAGTTTACTAAACAATAACAGAAAACTAGATATAACAATAACATAAGTTTAAAGCACAAAATAGATGAAACTGGTGATACACAATGCAATTTCTCACCAAACCACACAACTCAGGCCGCACAGCTTATAGCCCGTCCCGGACAACCCGACCGCCCCAGAAACTGCACGTCCTGGCGTTGTCTCCCCCTCTTCCCCCCAGTCCCCCCTTAAACTGAGCATGACGTAACTGGCATGGAATATGCTCTTTGGCCAATTCGAGTCACCTGTCCTGGCTTCGTCCCCTCCTTTCTCACTAGTAAGGAAGTATGCAGAGCTGAGAAAGGTACTTGATTGCCCGGCAACAAATCGGAGACATCAGGGTGCTATCAGCACTATTCTCATGCTAACACCCAAACATGGCATTCCATTCACTGCTAAAAAAAAATTTAACTCCATCATAGCTGAAACCAGGACACCATGGCAAGGCACAAGGCTGCCTTGGCTTCACATGACACATATGTGATACACTCTTGTTCTGTGAGTCACATGGATGCGATGGAAGGAAGCAGATATCCTGGGATAGCATTTCTGTTTCCAGTTTGTAGCCTGTTAAGAGTTCCTCTTACCTGTACAAACACCTACAAGGTTTTAATCCCCCTTTAAAACCCCTTCTTGATGTGATGCTTACAAAAGCCAACCCGCAACACAGTCAATGTGAAGTTTCAGTTTGTTGACACAAGTGCTTGTCAAGTCACTGTGGCTGCACCAGGCACATGCCCTTCCATCAGCCTTCCTTGGGGCACTCATCTGAGTGCCTCGAGTTAGGTTTTCAAAGGAGCATTCAGAAAAAGTAACCCATTCTCTCCATCAGGGAGGAGCCTCGCCAAGATGTGTCCCCCTGGATCAGGGTCAGTCTTAGGGAGTGCTTCCCTTCTTTCCCCTCCCTCCACCCCATTTCCACAGTAAATGCCTGAGTTCCTCTGCAAGCTGTAAATAGAAATCATCAGGAAGGGCAGGCAAGGTTGATCAGCTTTGCACACAGCAGGAGGTGCTACTGCAGTCATCAAGAATTAGCACACTGCTTTCAACAGAAAGACAGCAAAGGTCTTACACCACACACACAAGCACACAAAGGGAGTTTCAACCCAGCATCCCTGAAGAGGCTCCAAGATGCAAGGCTGTTACAGGTAGCACAATGCCACTGCCTTCAAATCACCCAGTCCTGATCTAACACTGCGCTGCTTTTTGCATCCCTTCTTCTAAAGGAAGCATTGCAACATGGGATTAACAAGCCCTATTAAGAAAAAAGAGAGTAGAACTAGCAGATAACAATCACCCACAAATCATTAGGAAAAGAAGAGCACCTTATCAGTTTTTGTAAAATCATGAAACAAATTCAATATGTTTTTTTATTCTCCATGATGATAAGCAGCTCGTGTCTTAGTTAGGGATATTCTGTGATAATGGAAGATGATTTTTTAATTTTTATTGACAACACTAAAACCCGGGGAAGCCTTTTATTGACTAGTTCCTTTTGATTTATCCCTTACAGCCAAATGACAATTGAAAACAATGCAGCACAGCGGTGACACAGCAGAGCAATGCTGGGGGCAGATTTCACAGATGTAAACACCAATAAACGTTGTTGGGTTGGTTGTTTTTGGTTTGTCTTTTCTTTTCTTCCAAGCAGTGTAGAAACTTGCCTCCATCAACCTTTTCCAAGGGCAAGCCCTTGGGGCTCCTGGTGGATGTCATAGGTGCAAGATTAGCAGAAGTGTGTGGAAATGTGATGGGTTATTTATAAAGGTGTCCCGTGTAAATATTGATTCGGCCAAGTTACTGAGCGTACACAGACGGTACATGTGAGCCAGGCACATGTACAAAGCTTAGCCAACAGCGGAACTGTGGGTATGGGAAGACATTCTCTGAGGCCTGCAGGCTTCTAGTTGTAGCTCCCCAATAGGAACAGTATCAAAGTGTTCAATTCTTTGTTTCCTAAAAGGAAATTTCACCTTACCCTTCACAAAGTTCATATATATTTGTAAAATATGAAATATAAACACTTTTGAATGCTCAAATTGGGTACGTCTCCTGAGAAATCTTTTCTTCACCTGCTGTCACGCAGGGATGCTCTTTGGAGTCTGAAAGCCACCAGTCCTCAGGTTCTTCTCTTAGGTCCAGCTGCAAGTCAGCCACAGCTCACATGTCTGTAACTTTGTAACCCATCCACAGCAATGATACAAAAGCAGGTCAGAAATAGGTAGCATATGTGGTGCAAAAGTCTCTTATTTTAGTCCTGGAGTTTACATCACTGATGAATGAAGGAACAACAAAAGGAAAAAAAAAAGGGGGTTGTGGCATAAGGAGTAATCTGAAGGCCTAGAACTTTCTTCCTACAATGTATAACTGCAGCAGGACCTTAAGAAAACTAATTCGAAACCTGCAGCTGTTATATATGCTCCAAATGCATCTGAGAGATCGTTACGGTTTGCATTTATATCTCAGAGACATTAAAGCCCCAAAATAGTAAAAAATTGAAACTCTGCAGAAGGTCTCTGGGGATTTTATTGGTCCATATACTTGAATGGTCCAAATGAACTGGGATGCCTTTGACTTAAAGGCAGACTGGATCCAGAGCTCCAAGTTCATGCTCACTGAAAAGGGAGGCTCTTCTGGCTGTGATTCACCGTGGCTGGTGGCATGATATTATTTGCAGTCCTATCAACTTGGAGTGAAGATGATGGAGTTGCACTAGCAACTCCATCAGGGTATGAGTTGAGATATAGTATCAGATAATTTAGGGAGAGATTTTGGTTTAAAACCTAACCACAACCAGTGGTGTGGCAGATGGGGAAAATGGATCTGTTAAAATTTGCTGATTCTCCAAAACCAGTATGTTCTGCAGATACAGCTGGATCTTGACTAAGTTTTGGCAATACCTAACTGTGAGTTCAACAGAAATGTGCTTTTTGTTAAAGTTGTCTTACCTAGCTCCTAGCAAGTCCATGTCTTCTACTGTCCTGAAGTCAGAGAAACCAGCATCTGATGTAACATCCAACCCACAATTCTTTCCTTTCTGAAACAGCTGTCTTTTCTTCTCCTTCCTTTGCCCTTTTATAATGATTTGTTTTTTCCCCAGCAGAAATAGTGCTCTAGGATTTATACAATAAGATAAAGTCTTAATGAAATGTCTCCTGCCTTCTTTTTTATGAATTATCTTTAGGCAAGAGAATTCCTCATCTCACTGACAGTGCTGCTAACTTCACACAGCTTTCTAACCAGAGAGTTGCAGCAAGGGGAAGAGCATTGATAAGAAATGGGCATCTTGCCCTGATTTCATAATGGCTTGACATTAGGACCTAACAAGAACTACTTGAACACAACAAACTATTTCCCTTTCTCTTTCCTCTCTTCCTTCTCTCACCAGCTAGCCTACGCCTCATGATCACAGTAATAATGTTGTTACACATCTCTTAGGCTCCTTCTGCTACCCTAGTCCTTCCACCCAGGGGGGTTTTACTGCAAGTTAGAATGTTTTAGGATGGTTATTTCATGAGCCATATATAAAAGCTAACATTAACTGTATATACACATTATTGTACTTGTTCCTGGTGCATCATTGTTTGCTCTTCAGTGAGCCTCTGCATTACACCGTATGTGGCAGACCTGGCATTTACCTGGCTTTTATTCTACTCTGTCTGTGTGCTTCCTCTGAACTGATGTGGGGTATTCGGCTTCTTCTCCTTCTTCCTTTCAGACACACATAAGAGAAGGGATTTTTTCTTCCTTCTCCATAGCCCTGTGTGCTCAGATCCCCAGTCCTCCTTTACACCTGCAGCACAGTTGCATTCTCCCTGCAAGGCAGCCCCATCCTTTCAGCTTCTCTTGAAGAGCAGCCTGCAGAGGACTTTTACCCTCCAGCTGTGCAGCTGTACACCGGACAAGTCTCCACTACATTGCTTCAATAAACCCCTCTAACAAAACTGCACTAAAGCTATTGTGGTAACTTTTGTCCAGAGATCCAGCAAATGCATTTCATTTCCTTCAGTGGAGACTCTGGCTTATCACAGCAAAGTGATTAGTCCATTGCATTAGTCCTGCTAGTGAGACCTGAGCATTAAAACCCCAAACAAATAACAGTTTAATACATTACACAACAGGCAAGCAGGCATTGCCAAGATCTACAAGGCAGAATGTTTGCAACTTTATTATTGAGCAAGATTTTCTTTATCTTCTTTATGACTGAATTCTGAAGTTTGTTCCATAAAGAGAGGAGAGCCAGACCAAAGGCTACCTTTCCTCTGAAATGGGAGATTAAATGCAAATGCTGAATGGCACATCCTTAAAACCTGGAGCTGAGGCTGTGAAAAGACTTCATAGCTGTTGTATTCTTATTTGTTCTAGGCTTAAAAGGAAGAAAGGCACTTATCAGGTAAATTAATACAAAATATCCTACTAAGCATATGTTTCAAATCATCTTAGTCTCACTAATTTTAATAGTCCAACCCTCTTCTTGTGATTGAGAATTCACTTCCCCACTTGTTCTCACTTACCAGCATTTTCTGCTGGAAAGTGTAATGTACCTTGGTATAGTATAGTAAAGGAAGAGGAACAGGAACTTATATCCAAATGAACAGAGCTTTTATGGAGTCAGAAAATTGGGATTTAAGGCACAGCTAAAATTCACCACAGATAAAAGAACAAATCCATTTGCTGTCAGTAATTAGTATATGCATAGTATATTCTTTCATGGTTGAGGCAGGAAAAACCACCTAAGGTTGAGTCTTCACTAAAAAAACAGTAGTGTTGGCAAGAAATAATTAGTAAGCCACATCTAAGCCACCTAATATCCCTATAGGGCCTAAGCACCTGCGAATTTGTTGTTCCTAGGTAAATAAAGCGAGCATTGTGTCCCAAACTAGTGGGGCATACCTGACACATAACTGAGCTTGGGAAACTAAAGTGAGCTAATCTACACTAAAATTAACACCTTCCTGACTGTGAAAACAAAACTCCGGCAGCATACAATAGGAACAGGATAAGAAATTCTCAGCTGTGCCTTCAGAGCCCCTCGGAATTCACCTCGGTGGGCACACGAGCAGTTCCATAGATGGCAAGCAAAGATTATTATAATTTCCTATTTCCCTTAGGACTCTCCAGAGGTGGACATCCTTCTTGGTGTGGTCCTCTGCAAGGGTTCTGCTCTTGGATAGTTTCCTGTGCCTCAGAGGAGGTGCATTCCCACCTTCCTTGTCTAGGGGCAGAGGGCTGTGCTAGAGGAACTGCTTCCTCATGGCAGCACAAGAAGTCCAAACCTAACCCGAGGCATTTGTTTTCTAAAATAAAGGTGGATAACACCTCAAGAGTGGTATAGATGTAATTTTTATCTTGGCAAACAGTTCCAATTTAGATATGTAAATATCTGCCTTTGATCCGGAGAAATCAAGCATGGGTGCTATTTTGGTAGATGGTATGACGTTATGCTTCAGATTACAGCCTCATTTCCTCTCGGTGCTTTCCCACACCAGGCACACACTGAGCCTGTCTATTGTTAAACTACACGTGGCATGCTGGTGAGCAAGCCAGCCAGAGACCAGGAGAAAGCTCTATTTTTATTTTATCTTAAATCGAGAATGCTGTGCTGACACACAAAAAAGCACAAACATTCCCAGAAGGTGGCATTTTCAGGGTGGGGGTTTTTTTCCCCCTAATACAAAGAGCAGCGAGTTGTTATTCTCTCAATGAGCAAACAGAAACACCCACAACCATTTGTTCGAAGCAGTTTCCTTCCACTACCACGCAGCATACGCTCAAAATGACAGCCGAGCTGAGGGACGTGCACAGACCCCAAAGCACCAGCCTGTGCTTCCAAGGTGGCATTGGCAGCCCAGCTGCTGCTCAGGCAGGACAGCATGGCCACATCCCCCAGCTGCCCCCTCTCCTCATCCCCTCCTTATTCTTCCTCCTCCTCCTCCCCACGTACACACACATGCGGGCACACTGCCGATCCAGAAGCCCAGCATCAGGAAACAATTCATTTGCCCAGACCTTCAGAACCAGGCTAATCTGAAGCATGCTCGTGCTTCAGAAGGTCGGGGAGCATGAAGCAGAACCCCGTGGATCACAGCAGAAAGAACCCAGACCCAGAGATGAAAAATACTTTGTCTTTAAACTCACTGCAGAGAGATAAGGTGAAAAAAAAAGAAAAAAAGAAAAAAAAAAAGGGTCAGACTGCAACCTCACCTCCTAAAGATAAGCCAGAACAGTGTGTATCTCCCTCCTGAAGCTTTGTTAATTTGAGCAATTTTGCTAGTTGGAAGACTTACAGGGAGGGAGGGTTAGTAAAATCTTCTGCATCTCCACTGTGCCAGAAATTTTCCTAGAAGCAAAAGACTTCATAACACATCCTCAGCTTTACAGCAAGTTAAAAAAAAAAAAAAAGTGCTCTGTGACAAGCACAATCAAATCCATGCACAATGAAAGTAGGTGTAGAGAAACTATTTTATAGCTGCAGACTCACATGTGTTTGTCAGTGTGCTGCAGTGCCAAAAAGCTTAAAGTTGTGTGAGAAGGGAGGAAAATCAACTCCAGAAAAGCAAAACTGTTACAGATTACGATTGCCCACTGCCAGTCCAGTCTATCCTGATGCAACTTTCCTTCTTCACAAGAGGACAACAGGGTAACAAGAAAATCCATATCTGGAAAGCAGAGTAGAGAGAGCAACTGGGTTGTGCCTGAGAAGAATTTCTCCGGCAGTACGGAGAGACTCATTAGAATTTTTCCCATGACACACCACAAAAGATGGCTGGAGAAAACAAAGTGAGGTGCTGGAGCTCAGTGTATTTCTTTGTCCTTGAGAAGCCTGGCCTTGCTGAATCTCACGGGCTAATGCATGCATAATCTGGGGCAGTTGATTAAGTTTATTGTGTTCCCGACTAAATCGAGAGGAGTGAGGGAGGGAGGGGGAAAAGAAACAAAGTTGGCTTTAATTAAAGCTCTGCAATTGTCTTTAATATTTACATAATGTGCTATCAATAATTGCCCCTGATTGGAGAGTTGTGCAGAAGAAAATGACATGCTGGAAGTCCCCAGCTGAGGAAACAAAAAGCAAGACAGCCCCTTCCCCCCATCAATCCAAGCCAAATCAAAAGCCACCGAAGAGGAATTGTGCCCGGGAGCTTTATAAAGCTGAGAGCTCTGCCATGGGCTCAGACCAGTGCACCACCTTCCACGTCCATAGGCTGCAAGCAGATGGCTGCGCTGGAGGAGACCGTAACATCTACTGGCTTCACACATCTGGTCAGATGTGTTCCTCTGGTACGGGCTGGACATTCGGCAGAGGCTGGAGAGTGTCCAGTGCTGATTTCCAGATTCAACTGAGAAGTTCCCAGTGGAGGAGAGACCACAAGCTCTACAGGAGAAGGAAGCAATGCCGCCTAGAGGAGGGTAAATGTTCCTTAAGATCCATTCCACCAATGTCGACTGTAACAAGTTTCTTAGATAGGAGGCGAACATGTAATTCTGTTGGAGATGGATAGAACTGCCAGGGTTTCTTAAATTTATAAAGAGAAAAGTCTAGACCTGGATCAAAGATGGGGTCCTCCTGCAGCCTGGGGCTGATCTCCAGACTAGATTTGAGTGCTATGAGTCAGAGCTACCTCTATAAAGTCCTGGCTGCATCTCCTGATGTTAGAATGTGGATGCTTATAACCATTTGCCCACACAGCATAGGTTGCTCCCAAAGAGACAGTGTAAGCATCTGTGTTCAGTCCCTTTTGATTTTGGGATTGCAGACATCTTGTTTGTAATTCCATGCAAAGGCAGGTGCTGTTCTGCTCTCAGCATTGCTGCAACCAATACTGCAGCAGGGAGGAAAATCATTCACGGAAAACTCTTCTGTTTTCTCATCGACATAGAAAACAATAAATAAGTAGAGTTTATGTTCTTCTTGTGAAGAGAGGTATATCAAGAATGCTGGTGATAAAGAGGATTTCATCAACTGGGAGCAATAATGAAGTTTCTGTGACCCTGACTTCCCTTCGCTTTGTAACAGGCCACAATGTTGAGCAAAAATAAGGTTTTGGCTCTGCATGTTTTCCTCAGACATTAAAGATCTGTGCCTAAAGGAATTAAATCTGCATCAGTATGTCCTCTGTAGATTATGCTGTCCAATACGTATCCACAAGGGGTTCCATAGGTTCACTTAATGAGAAAAATGCTGATTTGTTTTCACTATTTAGTCTTAAAGATATCATCACTGAACATTTTCCTACTGATGCTTTTCCTAGCAGCCCTGGAAGACCCCCACTGCATAGATGTGCAAAGTGGCATGGTTCTCTTTTAATGGTTTAAGGGTGGAAATTACCATTTGCAAAGACCCCCAAGTGAGCAAAGCTCACCAATACCCCTTCCCAGTGGCAGGATGAAGGAGAAGTGACATCCAATGTAGCGTAGCAGCACATATATTTCCAGCTTGTA
Organism: Porphyrio hochstetteri; assembly: GCA_020800305.1. Classification (NCBI taxonomy): domain Eukaryota; kingdom Metazoa; phylum Chordata; class Aves; order Gruiformes; family Rallidae; genus Porphyrio; species Porphyrio hochstetteri. The sequence continues at coordinate 48,349,253 of CM036907.1, forward strand.
CATTACCTTCATTAAAAGCAGCTGCTCTCCATTTCTACTGCAGCAAGAGACCGGGGGAAGAGCAGAACATTTTTGGTTTAATGCTCAAGGCAGAATGCCAGTTACAGCATCCTACATCTAAACTGCACCTTTCCCACTAACGACTCTGCCGAGAGATGTTTGCTGTACTGCAGAGTCTGTGCAACTCCTTTTGGCTGGATTGCTGGTTATAGTGATTTTTTCTATAAATGGTATCATCTCACTAAACAAGAGCAGTGAAGCAGCTGGGACTTGGGAAGTACACCTGCTGTTACCAGCCGCTCTTGGAGTAGCAGCTTTCTTGGAGCACATGGATTAAAACACAGTAATCCTACTTACTTTCCAGCACTAGGTTACATTTTCAGATGGGCATCAGCATACTGATTTACCAGACCCTGGCTTTATATATTTGATTGTTTTGATTTAATTTTCCAGGCATTGCAGTACAGATAAACCAAAAATAAGTCTCCATCCCTCTGTTCAGAACACAACTATGACTCATGAAGTTTGTGCATTCACTTGGAAATACAGTGCTTTATCATTCTTGCTGTATAACTGCAACAACGTACAAAACTGCACCGATGCTTCAGGCATCAAATAGCCCATTTACTGGCAGGGAGGGCCTATACATGCACTGCTGTTTTCACTAGCTCCTGACTCACAACACAGCAGGGACGACTAGCAGACTCATGAACTACCTACAGGTTTAATACCCTGGTCCAATGCATTATTTATATTCTTTTTCCATATAAAAGTGACAAGGCTAGAAGTGCATTACCATAATTAGATATGCAAGGCACTAGGAAATGCCTGAGAAACCACTTACAACATATCTTTAGATCCTGAACTACAGTAAGTATGACTATTGAGAGTAATGCAGTTGCTGGTACAAGCAAGAACTTTCTGCCAGTAATCACAGACCTTGTAGAAACAGATGCTGGTAGAAAAAGAAAAGTTTTCCTAGAGGATAATATCCCTGAAATTCAAGAGCCAGACATTGCTTTTCTCCCTCAGATTATTCTATTTCAAACAGCCAGGCTAAGGTTTCTCTGCATGATGCCACCTTTTGCTTATGATATAATCTCAACATAAAGATGACTCACTAGGAACATGAGCAAGTTTTCAAGAGAGATACCAAGAGGCACATGAAGAACAGCGTGGAAAGAGCACTTCTATCCTAACCTATGCTACTGATCCTAGAAAAGAAAGCTGAAAAAGTTTGAGCTTCAGCATGGGATGGTGCTTTATTCTGGGTCTAGGCATCCACTCAATTCTGCAAAGAAAAAGAGCCTAAGATAGTTGAGAAACTGCTCTGTACGTAGGATCTTAATTGTTAGTGGGAAGCAATATTCTATCCTCCTTTTGGTGGCAAGCAGCCTGCTTTATCCTAGCAGTTTATATCTGGACACACAAAAGTTATGTGGGAATAAGGTAGCTGAGCAGGTGGTCCTTTTTAAAACTCTTCTATTTAAATGGTATTTCAAAGTGGAGATGAACATGGAGCACCGGGTGAGGTAGAAACTTTCTGTAGCTCACCATCTGCCACTGCACAGTGCATTACAACATTTATTGGCTTTACTTAACTGTTAATGAAAAACTACCATCAACAGCTGCCATCACTCCCACTACAGATTGTAATAAATAATAGCCTGCTTGGCTCACAGCCCTCATTCTCCTGCTCCAGAGAAATAAGAGCTAGGGAGTCCACAAAAAATCAGTAAAATTGGGAGACAAGAAAAAATGGCTGGAACTCTGTGATCAGTTTGACTTTTATTGCAACTGTGTTTTGCCCAGTCTTGACAACCATTTAAATATGTGTGTATGTATACACACACACATATATATATATATAGGTAATTAAGAAATTCCAGTCCTGCTTTTCCTTTAGGTCTTTTGCATTGACTGCAGAGGGAGCAGGGATGGTGCCCTGGCCTATTATAAAAAAATATCTTCTGGCTTGTTATAAATGTAAAAATTTGTAATTGAGTATGCACTCAATTTCAGACTCTAGAATTTTGCTGTGTTTTGATGTTTTTTTTTTTTCATAAATGAGCTTTGCTTTACTTCTCTTTGAGCACCTCAAAGAAGTTCCCAGAGTTTCAAGGGTTCTCCAAAAATTCTACAGGGAAGTTGGCTGATCAGTATCAGTTTGGCCAGTCTCATTTTCAGACTGAGGAAATTCAACTTTTTGAAAATATGTCTTCAGACATCTGCTTGTAGCTGCTGTTTCCAATCCTGCAGTCCTTTGTTGTTTGCGCTTAGAAGAGTAGTACAGGTGGATCACTGTCAGCGTGATAAAATAGTAGTGTTTACTTTTATGTGAAGTCATCGTAAGATTAGCAATACAGACACATTCATGGCTCAACATCTCCTCCAAGTGAAAAGAAAAGCTCTACCCATGTTCTTCACAGATCGGTGAGAAGATGAAAGACTGGATAACTGGAACAACCAGCAGCTGTGCAGTGACATGGATATGAATATAAATCCCAACAGAGATGCAGACCCAGAAAGCACAGGACTGCAACTGGGGCAGACTGTCTTTTATCCCAACTTCACTTAGACCTCCTTAACTGAGAGATTGTCAAGGCAAGTACATTAAGAGTTCATCCCACAAATGACCAGCCTAAAAATAGGGATAGAGGAATAGGAAATGAGCTATTCTCGGTGCCATTCTAGAGCAGTCAGCTATTTTCAGGCTCTTGTCATGTTTCCTTTACCTACTTAGTATATTTTTATTTTCTACTTGGAGATATCCACACCACGTACTTTCAAACAATTAGCTATATTTGGAACTAGAAAAAAAGGAATTTTCACTTTCATTTCCATGGTTCTTGACCCTGTACAAGAAGAGAGAAATATCTGAACAGAGGAGGAGTGAACAGATGAACAATTTTATAAGAGTATGTGAGACTGGCAAGAGCAGTGCTGAATACTGCAGACAAATCTGTTATCTAAGTTTTAAAAAAGATATTTGAAAATGGAAAGAGAGGCAGAAAGGAGCCATAAAAGTTTTCCATCAGCCAGAGAAAATGTTTTACAGAGGGAGAAAGAAGCAGCTCGGCTTACTTAGAACAGGAAGTAAAGATAAAGGACAAACATCAAGAAGTGACTTGACAAAGTACATAGAAATTACTTCCCTGGGATAAACAAGCAGCTAGGAAACCTCCAGACAGAATGGCCAAACACAAAGCGATGTAGTTTCAGAGGTATAAATAAACATTATTTTCAGTTCTTCCTCTTCCTAGGCTCATCCCTTGTCCCTCCAGTAAGATACACAAACTCACAGAATAAACTACCAAAGGAAATGGTGACCCTGGCATCTTTGACATCCTCAAATCATGATTAAGCTTGCATTAGCCAAGCAGAAGTTCCTGAAATCAGTACAACAGTAACTGGATGAACTGCAGCTGTTAATCCCAGGATATTTCATGGTCCTTTTTGGTTTAACACCTATAGTACCCCACAGTCAGCATATTTGTATATACTTGAGTGATTTATTGACAACCTGTAATGCTAAAAAGAAGTAAAGCTCCAATGTAGTGAACACTAAACCCTCTGATAATTCAGACAGCTCCAACCAAGAACCATATCTTCAACTACAGGGATATTTATGATCACTTATGTTCTCACAACATAACATGCCTTGGTGCCCTTTCCAGAGTTCCCTCCTTTGGCACTTGGCAGGGGAGCAAGCCCATTTGTCAGCCCTCACCTGCTCTCCTGACCCCAGAACCCTCCTGGACACAGAGAACAGGGGCACCTTATTCCCACCTTTTCCATCACTCTCTCCAGCCACCTGCAGAATTGCTGGTCTAGTGGTATACCCCTTACATTTGTGAGAAGAGGAGAAAGGAACATTTTCTCACCTTTGGAATATACTTTAGAGAAACTGAAGTGAGGTGATATCCAATTGCCACACACATCTATTTTTTTTCATTACCTGTCCGTACCACAAGAATAAATCTAAGTGCTAAATATCTGAAGTACACCAGGCACAAACAGATTTAATGGGGAAATTAATTCTCTCTTTCCCCAGAGCAGACCAATTGTTTGTTGGCATGAACTACTTTGTGTAACACAATCACAGCTTCATAGCTGGGTCACATCTGCCCACAGCACTAAGGAGACTGCTTATTTCCATGAAGTTGCTCCGACTGAAAGCATCCATGCATTTACTTTCACAACACCAAGGCCGAGGCTTTCTGTACCACTCTAGAAATGCAGCAGCTGTCAGACCCACAGATACTCCCCAGAGTGCCGGTAGACTCAGAGTTTGGGTTTGTAAACATCTGGACCCCAAGCTATCCAACACAAAACAGGCTTTTTCAATGAATATACCCACGGTGTCACTCATTGCTAGAAAGCCTATTGACACCTGGCTTTCTTCGGCATTTCAGTCACAGATTTGGCATCAGAACTGTCAGAACATGTTGCAATCACTCAGATGAGTAATACGCTAAGGTATTTTTGTAGTAGAGGGCTGGAATACTTCCCACATTTCCCCTTTTGTCTTTTCAATAGAGACGGATTATCCCTTTCTTTCTCATTCCCTGTTAAGTATGTAAAATGTATACTTCATCAAAACACAATGTCCAAGGATGTTAAGAGCTATACAGCATGCACAGCTCTCCCTAAACTGGGCACTGTGTAATCCTGCTTTCATGGGAGTTTATCATCTGAGGATGAACCAGGAATCAGCCTACAGGATTTGTATGTTTGTTGTCCCAAGAGCAGCACTGCTTGAGTTCCCCAGCTGCCAAATGGCAAGCAGAGGCCAGAGAGCTCTCAAAACTCAGAGGCTGGTGTCAGCCAGGATCCTGATGGTCACCCAGGCTTGCCATGACCAAACAGGCAGCTTCTGAGATTCTCCCATGCCAGGACAAATACCCATTTAATCTCAGGAAGGACCAAGCGGAGGTTCATAAAAACAAAATAAGTTTCTAGAATAAATTATCTTTTTTTTTAAAAAAAAAGGGAGACAAGTTTCAAAGATCCTCCGAGGAAACGGAAATTCGAAGTCTAGCATAATCCCTTACATTTCCAAACAGCCCAAATCCTCTCTTATCTCTTCTCTCCAATTCAGCATTGACCTTTGAAGATAGGGCATGCATAAATTGCCCCGTGACTGGAAAGTTATCTTTATTTAAAAGGTTGCACAGCCCTTCTCTTGGTAGAGGCTTTACATGGAGCACAGAAAACAATGACCATGTCAATGGTCTGGGGACTTGTCCCCATCTGTAAGGTAGGCCAGTTCCTATACCTCCTCTCAAGGCTGACAGCTTGCATTGACCTACCGGCAGGTACCTTCCTGGCCAAGGAGTCAGCAGCCTCCCTTGCCGTGGAAGGGGGGACAGAGGCCTTTCGGGCTGCGCAGTGAGGACTATGGTTTGTAGCGTTTACAAGCATGCAATTGAACTGACAGTCTTTGGTGGGTCTGGGCTTTGAGAACCAAAAGTTTTTGGATTTTGGATCAAGATGCAAAATCTATTCATTTTTTTAAAATTTTATATGTGTCTTGATGAACAGCATACACATTCTGTTCTTGCCTGATCTGTGATTTTACTCGACTGCTTCTCCGAAAGCTTTCTCTGAAATACCTCACCAGAGTTAACTGCCTTCCCCCCACTTCAGCTTTTGGCTGGGCATGGGCAAAGATAATGTTTATTTTACAGAGGTATGTAAGGTCCCACTAATCCCTATGCTTTCTGCATAACATAATGAAATCTACAGTAGATGAAAAGGCTTTGTGATGTGCTACATAATTTTGGTTTCCTTACAAGGATTTAGTACCCTGCGTGGACTGCATCGTTTGCGATGAGAGGATGACTTTTCATTCCCTGACTGCTGCATCCCAAGGCCCTGATTCCACCAAAGCTTCTGCACTCACTCAGGTGAATCACTCTATGGACACTTGATAGTTTTAGTTGTTGCAAGGCCATTGTAGGGTCTACACTCAGTCAAGGCCTTTTCAGCTTCTCACACCCTGCCAGGAGCAGAAGTTGCTGGGAGAGCACAGCCAGGACAGCTGGCCCAGGCTGGCCAAAGGGACATTCCCTGCCATGTAATACCCTGCTGTGTATAGAAATGGGGGAGCAAGCTAGGATGCAGATTTCTCTCAGAAAGAGAGTGGTTGGGATTTTTTCCTTCTGCATGTGGTCAGCAACTGTGCTTGTGCATCACTTCTTTTATTATTATTGCTACTGCTACTGTTGATTATGATATTATTTTCATTTTTTTTCTCCTATTAAACTGTCTTTATCTCAACCCATGAAGGATTTTGTCCATTCTCCTCCCCATCCCCTTGGAGGCAGAGCAGCTGCATGATGCTTGGTTACCCACTCGGGTTAAACTATGACAGGACTTCTGCTGGGAGTAAAGATAGCCATATGAACAAACATGCCAGGGATTTACACTCTCCTGACCTATTTGGGGTACAATGTCGATCTCCTTTTGATATAAGTTTATGGTAAATCAGTTTAATTGATTTTTCTTTCTGTGCAAAGACAATGGAAATACTAAGCATAGTAATAAATAGCATAGTATTAGCTAATGCTATGTAGCTGGAAAACCTTACTTTGTAACGCAGTGATTGATGTTTTTATTAGCACCTTCAAGTACAAATATTCCCCCTTTACAGTGATCGGTAGCTTCAGGGCCTTTTGATTATTATTATTTTGTATCCTCTCTGTTTTAATTATAATGCATTTTACACTTCTCTAGCAGTTTTCATCTGAAATCTTAAATTACTTTGCAAGCATGAATTCATTAAACCTCACAACATCCCTCTGAGGAACCTGTTTAATTAATACATCCAAGTTATGGATGGACAAATTCAGGCACACAGATATGAAGTAATTTCCCCGAAGTCACAGAGTAAATCATAAAAAAAGAACAGGAAGAGTATTTGAGGCCCACATGCAGGTCACATGGATGTGAACGTGGAGAAATACCTGTGAAGATAACATGGAGCTTGCAGGTTCCCACTCACTTGAAACCAGCTCAGGGTACCCAAGACTTGGTAGACGCAGCAGCACAGCAGCTGCAGCTCAAGTCTCTTTCCCTACCTCTGACCAGCCCCTAAGATGGACTGCTTCATTGTACCCCAACTCTGACAGCCCCTATCTCCTCTTGATATCCGGCAGGCTATTTCCATCTCTTCTAACTTGCAAAGGAGTTTGACAGCAACAGATATATTTTTCAATGCCAGAGCCTGTATTTCTGATGGAAACACTGCTAGCACATCATCATCTGATACGATGGCAATTTTGGGGGTCTTCTCTTTTTCTCAGAGCTCTTTTCCTGGCAAGGATCAAAATAGAATCATAGAATGGTTTGGGTGGCAAAGGACCTCAAAGCCCATCTTGTTCCAACCCACTTGCCATGGACAGGGACACTCTTCACTAGACCAGGTTGCCCAAAGCCTCATACATCCTGACCTTAAACACTTCCAGGGATGGGGCTTCCGCAATCTCTCTGGGCAATCTAGAAGCCAGGCAGCAGCGCAGGGAGGAAGCAGTACCTGCACAGCAAACCCAAGTGCCGCACGTGGAGGGAGGGCCACGATGTTCCTTGCAACTAAGAGTCTGCACCCACAGCACTGGTTGAAATAAGGGAGTCCAAAAGGTGGCACGTATCACTCCAAACTGGACCAGCACTGACAACTAACTACTTCAGGAATAATTGTGTCCATGTTAACAAGGCTCCAAGCACTTTCAGAGCTTCACTAATTATCTTTCTTTGAATACAGTTCTGAGTTTAAATCATATATTTACCACAGCTCAACACTTCTCCCTTCCCTTTTTTCCTCCTTATTTTCCTCTTAAAAGCTACAGAAATTGCTTTCCTGGGACATGAAAACTAATATATGCAAATTATTACACAGCATTATGACTGCTGTGGTGCCACTATATTGCTGAGATAGTTAATTACCGGGATAATGCAGTTTGTCTGCTCTCTATCCCCTTGTGCTGCTTCTAAAAAGAAACAAAGGAAACGACATCAGAGAGACAAAGAGAGAATCCAGTCCCCTATTAATAACCGCCATAAAGGAAATAAAGGATTAAAGGCCGTTTGCAGCACACATGGTATACAGCTTTGTGTGGCACAGATGCTGAAGAAGGTCTTGGAACTGGGTCTGCACCTGGTCATATTATTCATCAAGAGACAAACCTGGAGATCCTTTCTTAATTTACATTGAATTGCTTTTGTGCCAAGAGGAATTTCACAGAAGTGGGATCTAAGTGAAAACCAAGGCCAGTGGCAAAGAGCATTGTTTGGATTCACATGGTGCCTCTAGTCTTGATTCTGCCACTTTCATGCAGCTATCATGTCAGCAGGTTTCTTAAACTGCTGTTGCTTTCCTTGCTTGTTAAGGGAAAGGTAACTTTCTCTGCCATAAAGTATTTTGGGATTCACCTTAGGGCTGAAATTCTCATTTCCCAGCATCTCCCAACAGGGCAATATGTTCTCAATGACTGACGAGCCAGGTCCTCACAAGAGGTGAGTAAGCAATGCCATCACCATGCTTTTTATTCTCACCACAATCAGTGATGACTTTTCTGAAAGCCAATGACAGAGGGTGGTGCTGAATAAAAATGACATGAGTTAGCCTTAGGAAGCATATAGAGGATTAATTAAAAAAAAAAAAAAAAATCAAGAAGCCCGATGGATTCTAATGACTACATAATTTTCAGAGCTGCTCTGTGTGATTTATTATCAATTTTTAAAGGGTGGTTAAAGCTGTCATATTGAATACACAATTGCTTACTGCATTTAAAGAGTTATTTATTTGTTTTAAAATTGTTTCTATTGATCTTGTTCAATGCCTTTATGATCACATTTGTGCTGTTCCTCCCAGGCTCTATGAGACAGTTCCACAAAGGCGAGCTGTCCCTGCCGGTGACATCCATTAGAAGGGTCACTCGTCCTGAAAGAAAGAGCAAGAGGTAATGAGAAAAACCCAGCGCTCACAGGGTGGGTAGGCACCAACACCGCACCTCCCCTTATCTCCAGCCAATAACACTACGTGGAGATGAGGTAATGCGTGCATCCCATTCTTTACAGCAGTGCTTCTGTGCCTTGTAATTCTCCTTAAACGAGATGAAACCGGGAGGTTTCTCTCTGTCTCTCTCTCTCTGTTGTGCTGGTGCAAATGAGTATCTGAATTCAGAGCTTCACAGCTAGAGGGAAAGGGGGGCAGCAGGGAAGCGTGCCAGTGCTCAAGCTTTTCTTTCCCTTCCCTCTTTTGTAGCACCTAAGTGACTTTGAAGTGCTTCACTTATGCAAGTTAAGGGAAATCCAAGCAGGTGTTTTGGTTCCTGCTGCCAACAAATCCCAGGATGGACTAGTTCTGAAGCCTTCTGAGTAAATTCAGAAAAACTGCCAGTTTCGTGTCGCTCACAAACCAGCTCTGTCTCCTTTCATCCTCCTAGTGCAACCAAGGTGGGGAAAAAAAAAAAAAAGAGGAAAAAAAAAGATTATGTGACTCAGTATTTAGAACACATCGGTCGGGGAGGCAGGGGGAGGAAGACCACAGAAATGGCTTTGTTTTCCTCAGTGTATTCTGTGCACATTTCAGTCATGCCTCTGTATTTTCTTTGACGGGAAGAACAGCTTCTCCTGTTGCGACAGGCAGTCAGTATATGGGGGTGCTCCTGAAACAGCAGAGCATTGTCAGCTAAACCTTGGGAGTACATTGTGTGCTGTAGGCAACACTTTGGGAGGGAGAGAATAATTCCTCTCTTCCCACTCAGACCCTAGGCTACTTCTGCAGGTTTGCAAGGTAGAAGAAAAGACCTTGTTAGCAACTGAATGCATTCAGTGAGAAGCCACAGTGAGGAAAAGACGGGCTGTGCCCAACGACCCTGGTCCCAGCCATCCCCAAAGCCCTCCTGACTGCATTCAGAGCAAGATCCAGCCTGGTGGAATTTTCTTGTTACACTCCTGACTGTAAGAGCAATTTAAAATGGATTAACTACCCTCTGCACTTGTGCATCACCAGCCAAATAATTGTCCTCGGCTGGCCGAACATTTTTAAGTGCTCATTTTTCTGTTGGAAAAAGTATTTCTCTCTTCAATCAAGCACTATTACCCCAAACACCTCTTTTAATCATTGTCTTTCCAGAAGATATGTTGCCTAGGGGCTTACTTGCCAATACCAGTGGATGTTTTATTAGGGGATTATACTGACCTACTGGAGCCGGTGGCCATCTTTCATCTGCAGCAAGCCAGTGTTAAAACTTTCTGGATATGGTTACTGGGATGGCTTCTGCGCAGAGAGTTGTGGATTGGGCAGAAACAGAGGCCCAGGAACACACATGTGAATAGCAGTTGTGCCTCTTGAATTGGAGCCAAAACTCCACAGATGCCCAGCTGGGTGAGCCCACATGGAGCCTCTGGGGCTGGGAGCTATGGAGATGTTACTTATTTTTGAGACGTCTTCCAATTTTAATTGCTGAGGTAGCCTCTTTATCTCAACAGGATTCGCAGTGGGAGACCAGAGATACACAGCTTGGCTTTTATTGTAGTATAAACTCACCCTGACAAGGGCAGAGGGAAAACAAAATCTACTGCTGCTTTACACAGCTCTCAGCTCCAGCCCAATCAAGGAGAAACAAAAGGAGGAATGGGAGCATGTTCCCTATTTGCAGTACATCTGCTTCAGTGCACCCAGATACGTGGGTAAAAGTCCAGGGAGAAGAATGGAGTGAACAGGAACTCAAAGAAATCTCACCTTAAGTGCTGAGCCTGATAGCCCTTCTCCTTAAAGGCAGGAGATACACTGGCTTTGTACAGCACATTGGGAGAAGATTCAAGTATAAGAGATAGAAAACATTTTGTACAGGAAATAATGAAAAAAAAATCTCCACTTCTACTCAACTAACCTTGAAAAATTCTTTTGAATTTTTTTGGGTTTATTTGTTTTGTTTTGTTTTTAATAAAATGTACATTACAGTGAGCACTTCAGTGCTGGCCTTCTATCTATTCTGTAGGCAGCTTGGTAAAACATGTATTTCATTGTGCAGGGGTTTTCTCCTTTGCCCTTTCCCTTTCTCCCCACCCAGTAGAAAAGGCATTTTGGACAGATTTTCTCATTCATCTCCACTGAAGTTGTTTTGCAACATGGATGTAGCATTACCTTTGGCAATGACAACTTGCCCTTAACTCCTCTTCACTAAGCAATGCAGCACGCATGTGCAGGGCCATGATGAGGATGCTCTTCAAAGCGTTCGCTGTTATCTAAATAGCATCATGGCACACTGGTGAAAATCCTTGTCCACCTACTCCCTGGGGCCCTGTTATGTAAAAGGACTCTCTCTTTGCATGACACTGCAGGGACAGACATTTGCTAGTTCAAGGATGCTGTAGCCTGTCTGAGTTACAGGGGGGCTAGAAAAAAACACCAGAAAGGTGGCAACAACTGGAGAATACAGTCAAGCAGACAACTCTGTTGTCCTTCCTGTTAAATTACCACTTCACCTGATCCTTATTTCTGAGTCCAGATGGGCAATTGCATCTCCACACCACAGGAGTGGAGAAGAATGAGAGTGCAGTGGAAAGCTGGATCACCTGAAATTTTCTTTGTTTACAGCTGCCCGAGAAGGAACACACCTAGTCTCAAAAAATCAGAATGGGATCCTGATTTTGGTGTATCCCAGTGTTTCTGAATCAACAGATCTGGATCAGCTCATGAAAGGGATGGACCTAGATACGACAGCATGATCGGCTCAGAAACTGACCATCACTTGACCTGCACAGGTGTGCAGGTACCACACTCGGCCCATGTTTAAGTTAAACTTTGTAAGTTCAAGAGAGATTCCTCCTACAAGGGAATAGTGTGAATAACAACCAAGGGTCACAGAGTCTGGTCTCCCACAGGTGTCTGAAACTTTCACTTCGAATAACTGCAAAAGCTGTCCATCTCTGCTGTGGGAGGAGGAGAGGAAACAAAGCCTCCTGCAGAAACCAAAGTCAGCATACTGTTGTAACGAACAAGAGGAGAACATCTAGAGGAAAAAGAGAAATGTTTTTGGCAAAGCAGTGAGATAGATAAAAATTTCCCAATGTCTTTCTGCACTGAGGCAGCCATAGCCAACTCTTCTCTGAGGATAGGCAGTGCAGCTTCCAGAAATTCTCAGGGATTTAAGAGCTGGGTGCAGGTATGGGATGGCATGGGAAGGAATCACAGACATTTATTAGCAAGGGAATGGCATGAGGCCATTAGCAGGGAGACTAAGGTATTACAGTGAGGAGGAGGAATGACAAGTCCAGATCGCAGAGAGCAGTTGCTCGGTGTGTGAGTGTAAGGAGACTGCAGCTGCAGTGCCTGCCTCACTACCTTATCCCATGGGAAACACCTCCACCTGACACAGCCCCACATGTCTGTCACATGAGGAGGGAGCAGCCATACTTTGCCTCAGCCATCCATCACACCAGCATTCAACACTAGGTCTACAGCAGGTCTTCTAGTGTTTCACAAACTGGATCTGACCTGCAAGTAAATCTAAGCATTTTAGCTCCATGTTTACAGCACTGTATCCTGCTATCCTTGTTTCACGTAACTTCTGTTGTCACTGATGACAAAAGTTCATCTTTCTTTGTCCATACGCCTTCAGCCCCAAGTCCTGGTTTAAATGCACCTCTTCAGAGTCTGTTCATTAAATGCTAAACTATGTGTGTGCTTTTCCCTCAGCAAAACAATCTGCCTACTGAGATCCTTTGCCCTGCAGAGGTGGCTATCGCGTCCTTGAAAGATGAGGAGATAACACTAAAAGGAAAGCTAACAAGCAACAAGGGGAAACTCAGTGACCACAGAAACTGGATGTCTGTAATGAGATACAAACTGAAAATGAGACAGCACTGACACTGTTCTACATAGAGACAACACCATTCATCTTGCCTAATGAGCAGTGTGCCACAAAATGAGCAAAAACTGGGATTCAGCTGCTCTGAATGATCTCTAGTGCAAGCTGCACTAATAGGTAAGCTTCACGTGGAGAAGAGTGAACGTGCCTAACAAGCACAGTAGAAGTAACCCATGATTATTACATGAGGAGGGAAAACTAGCTAAACTGCATTTATTTAAAAGGACAGGGACAAGAGGTCTTTCAAAATTCTCTAAATAACCATCTCTGTCCACTCTCTTACAAGTCATCTCAGGGAAGATTTAAACTGAAACATGGTTCCCTAAAAGCTTCTCCACTCACCATTCAACATCCATCCCTTTGCTTGCTGGGCTGTTCCAGCAGGGATCACTTTGTGATCAGAGGTACATGTTTGTGCTTAGTGCCAGCAGTGAGGGGCATTTTTTTTTAGTGGGACATGTTTCAGTGGCACAACTTAATGGCCCTACAAGCACCTCAGAGACAAAAAGGATCAGTCAGTGACACAGAAAACAAGAACATCCAGCATCAGAAATATTAATTCTCAACAGCAATGTGGGAGTTTTAGAAGATATGTACAACTGTTAGCTTCAGTGCACTAGTGACCTATGAAATAGGGTTGGAAGAAGCACTAGCAGCAATTACCCACAGCTCCCTAATGTGGGATGGAGGGATTTTTTTTGCACCTTTTTTTGAAGTGGCTCATTTTGGTCACCCTTGGATACACTGTCCTGGATGACAGAAGCCACTGAGCTAGCTAAATACCACATTTCTATTTATTTTTCTACTATTACAATACTGAGCTGTGCATATATAGTACCTTTCAGACCAAACCCCTGAGATGCATTACAAGTCTAAGAACATGTCCTTCAAAAGCTACAGTGTGTCGTGCTCCAGTGTACATCACTGGGAGCTAGGTGCACACTTTTGGCCTGCACTGGCGTGGCTTTGTGCCACTTGGTCCTGCTAAAAATTCAGGATGTGCAGCTCCATACTGAGAGAGGATTGAACTCCCATTGATGTTAATGAAATATCTTTTATTAGCTTCAGTGATATGGACGGAGTACTAGCTGATTCAGCTTCGTGAGGCACTGTGAAGCAGGCAAATCCAAAAGGTAATGACTTAAACCACTGCCTAGATGCAGCATGTAAGCCAAGGCATTGTGCTAAGGATAGACTGGCATGCAAAGAAGAACAGCACACATCAGATTGAATCCATGGGGAGAGGTAAGAAACCAAATGCAGTACTCAAACTGAAAATTGGCCAGAAAGACAGTAATATCTGTCCTGCTGGGGTGTGGGGGGGAATGTTCATCTGAGATTCAGATTCATTAGCAGTACAAGACATGAGTAATATAGTCATATTTATCACAACTGTTTCATTCATTCCTGTTCCAACAGAAGGAAATAAAAACAGTAACTGATAAAGTTTAGCATCTTTGCAGCACTGCTCATTTCAAATTGCAAAACAGTAATTTAAGCATTTTGGTACAATGGCTGGTTTATACATGGGTCAGCAAACCACCAAAATGCAGGCTTTGAAAGAATAATATGGTTTGCAGTAGCAGTGGTAAAAGGTGGTTTCAGTGGAAAAAAATGATGAAACAAGTGGCTGTTCCAGAGAATAATGTCAGGAAATGGTCTGTGACTGATCAGGGCTGGGAGGTCCCTGATACCTAAGCCAGCATCCAGAAGACACCTGTAGAGTGTGCCACCCAGCATGGTCCTCAGCTTCCCTAGGAAAAAGGGAGGCTGAGTCACAAAAAATTAACAGTGTATTTCTCTGAAAATAATTCATGCCTGCTGATATGGTCCCTGAGCACTAGAAGGAAACAACGGGGAGACAGGCTTAGGAAATACCCAGATAGGATTTGGGGTTGCCAAGCCAATACTGGTAGCCGTCAAGGGACCCTGGTGCGTAGTCAAGGCCTGTTGTGCTCCTCAGGTGCACAATACAGACAGTTATTCTCCTTCTTAGCAATTACCACATTACACTTATCAGAAATTATTTTTATCTTCAGCAAAAAAAGCCAACAGCTCCCCATTCCTCAGCATTAGTGTTGCCTGCAAGACACTCGGTTCCATCAATGAAATTACTGGGTCACCTCTGGGCCAGTACTTCTACGAATGGAGAATGGTGCATGGCTGAAGAGGGCACCTATTTTTTGGCTTGTCTTGGGGTTAGGTAGCATTTCTATAGCCTTTTGCTCCCTTGGGGTATATTTTAGAAAAAAGAAAGAAGCACAGGGAGACTGTACAGTCTGAGTAAAGAGGTTTGCCTTTTCCAGGATGTCTTTAAAGGACAAAGCAGAGAGCAGGAAAAATGGCTTCAGAGCAGAGAATGAATTCCTAATGTCCTTTAAATGAAACAGGTTTCTCCTCATTTACGGTGTCAAGATATTAATGACTTTTAAAACAGGTTAATCCAAGAAGTAACCAAGTGAAAAGAGGGGGCTATTGTTGCTGACACTCCTTTTATCTTCCTATTTCTGCCTGTCTGACTACAACCTGTATCGTGCCAGCTGGAGGACATGTGTCAGCTGGTGCTGGCCCGTGACTCATAGAGATTCAGCCTGCAATGGGCTGGGCAAGACCTTGGTGGCCTCAGAGGCCAAGTTTAAATTCTCCCATCACATCCCTGCCCAAGGGATGTTCCACTCTTCCCTTGCCCGAAATACCACAGGAGACAAACTCAGAGGAAACAGAAACCCTGAGGATCCCATGGCAGAATACCCTCCTTGAGACTGCAGGGGATGAGGCTTTCTTCTGTGCAACAAGGGTAGCGAGCACTGGGAAAAGACTGGAGTGAATACTGGGCAGAGCGGGGTCCACCAGGTCCACACAGCTCCTTCACAGTCTCTGAGGAGCTCTTCCCAGGCCTACTCGCTTGTGGTGTCAGCAAACCCCACAGAAACAACTGGCTGTGTAGAGCAGCACGCAGACTGGAGGCAGCCATCACAGCCCAGCCACTTGGAGCTCATCATAAACAATGCTGATTCCCCTAGACACTGCCCTAGGAGGATCTCTGCTTTAAAAACCTAACTTAGGCATAACATAACCCCAACAATTTCTATCTTATGGCAGACTGGGTAAACCCTTGGAAGCAAAATATTTTGTATATGCATAACATATTAATATTTCATAAACACCTCCTATGAATGACTGCCTAGTAACTGATCTGGTGATGGCATTCCAGCTAGAAAGCCAATTGTTCTTCAGCACTGAAGACCCGTCTAATGCCGAAAGATGACTAGTTGTCATAAGACAACAGGGATGTCCAAACCCCTTTTTTTCTGCCAGAGTCCCTCAGCCTCCAATGATACACTTAAAAAACTTACGATAACCAAACAGCGCACAACTAAAGTATTTGCATGCATGTAAATTTTTCAAGCAGGTAGCTTTGCTGCATTTTATCCCACATTTAGAAACTAAACTTCTAGAAAATTCTGGCAACTTTTATAGGACACTTAAGTTAAAAGAATAAACCCAACACACCCAACAGTGAATTTGATAGTAGGATGATTATTGTGTGACTCACCCTCACAACAACCAAAAGTTTATAAAGTACACACTTGGGCTCTGGGCTGCCCACCTACACTCAATTTCCTCTGACAGTGGAATGTCCTTTGGCAGCTTTGCAGCTAACTGATACCCTGGAGTCTGAGGAAAACACTACAACTCGTACAGTATTATCGGTCTAAATGATGTGGGCTCATATTTCAGCCAGACGGCAAAACATTACTTATAAAACACAGCCACACCTTGTGAGAGACAAGAATTTGTAGGGTCATGGATGGAAATTGTGTGTTCAGATAGTACAGAGATGAATATATTAAAACTGGTGGATAGATATTACACAAAAAGACAACTGCAATTTTTTTTCCCTTTCTACCACAAACTTTTGGCCCACCAGCCAAGCCTGGTTCTAGTTAAAGAGGAGCCTTCCTGGTTACACACCCTGTACCTGGTGACGTATGAGTGTTGATGGAAATATTATCCCTTACCTCAGCTACTGCATCTACATTACTGGAGTGCTAGGCCTAATGCACGTTCATCACTCCTACACAGTGGTCCCCAGTGGAGCTGCGACCACCCCTGTAGAAATTTCTTGCTGGACATTAAACGCGTTTCTGCTGCATGTTGAACTTCCTGTGAGAGCGAGCAGAGGCTGCTGTAATAGTAATTTCCTTCACTTCTGGCATCCTTCTTAGGTGGTGGTGGCCATCCTGGAGGAAAGACCTGTGTTCAGCCTGCTTGTGGCCCTCCAGAGATCAGAGGTGACCCTCACAGTCATTCAGAATAAGCATACCTGTATGCAATTCTCAGTCATCTTTAGTGCCCATTGAGACTATCTCATGCCCTTTAAGCAATTCAGCCCTTCTCCTACATGCGGCTTTCCCCAGAATCTTTTCTAAGGGAATTGAGCCTCTCCACTCCACAGGCAAAGGCTTCCCTTCTCCTTGTCCTGCCAGCCCAGTGCTGTCCTTAGCCTGTTCCTGTCACAGCAGAGGCATTAATCCTAAAGTCTTCTGTTTGGTTTTTGACTTCTTGCATGGTGAGAGGAAGGGGTATTCTGCTTGACTTGCTACACTGCTAAGCGCTTAATCAAAAGCAGTTCTACACTCATTACACAGAAGTGCTGAGAAGTCAGAGCAGGTTCCCCCCCTGTGACAAGAGCCTCTTGCATTTTGTCAGAACTGTGGGTTCATCCAAACAGAAACAGTCTTTTCACTTCAGTGGCTGCTGGGCTGGATTGAACTCAGTAGAGCCTAGCAAAATCCCAAGTAATATAATCTCAGAAAGGACACACAAAAATAACATCACGAAATATTCTGAAGTAGGGACATGGCAAAGCCAAAATAATCAATTTGTTGGAGAGTGCTGCGGCATAGTACTTTAGCACTGGAGAGTCTGGAGCAACAGGCCAGCAACACCCACCTGGCACACTCAGTGGCTTATTGACCGTAAGGAAAAACAAAGCTTCACTGCTAACTTTGGGCACATAAAGTGCTCACTGATTCTATATTTAGGTAGACATTGGGCCTCTCCCTTGTTTCTCAGCCATTAAAAAGAAAAACTCGGTTATTTATTTTGTTTTTAAAATAATTAATAGGATTCCAATACTTTTTCTCTCCCCCCACCCCCAGGATACTCAGAATCATAAAAGCCTGCCTGGAAAACTGCAAACAGGCAGCGTGATTGGAACAAGTAGTTCTGACCTTGCTGCTAACCTACTATGTGAACATCTCCTCTCTGTTTCTGCCCCTTCTCTGTAGATTGACAGAGAAAAGGATGGCATTTCATTGTAGAACAACTGGGTTTTTTTGTTTTAGATCTCTGAGCTAAAGACTAGCACTTCAACCCTGCCTCAAACTATGCAAAAACCCCCTAACCCTCTGCCTGGCAAGGAGCAGTCCCATGCCAAAGCAGTCACCTGCTGAAAAGGAGCCAGTACTGTATGGGGTAGGGTCAGGGCATGCCCCTGCTCCCAGTGCGGTACCCTTGCTCAGCAGGACAGATGGGGCCCAGCTTCCTGGGGTCCAGCTTCCAGAGGGCTGTGTCACAGCCATGTCCACTGCACAAACTCCTTTGAGGGGAGTTACTGAGCTGCTGGATCTACCCATTTGCTTCAACACATTAGGTGCTTTCTGAGCAGAGGGGAAACGGACACTTTGACCATGCAGCGTTCATTAAAAGCAACAGGTAAAGAGCCAGATATATGTCAGCAACTCAAACAATCAGACAGGCCTGATCCAAAATCCCCTGAAAGCAGTGGAAAGACTCCCACTGACTTCAAAAAGGGCCTGGCTGAATAGCAAAGTGAAATATTACAGGGAATGTTATACAGCATAGTTTATTTTCTTTCTGGAACTGAGTTCAACCTTTTCTACACATGCCAGCCAACCTTCCCACGCACCAACCTTTTTTTCCCCTTATCTCTTCCCTCTCTGCTTTGAAAAAAAGGCTGATATCACCCGATTATTTTTCAGTGCTGTAGCTTAGTCATGACAGCCACTTGCTCCCACAAAGCAAACGAGAGAGTCCTCCCCTCTTCCAGGAACCTCCGTGACGGCCAGGCAGTGGGAGGGAGCATGGTGAGAAAGGTGTGCTCCTGGCTCCATCACCATCAAAATTGCTCATCTCCTGCAATGCCGGAGGGCAGCCTTGCTCCTGGGAACAGGGCTCACCTGCCCCTCAGCATCTGCGTAGATTTTGTGTTACTTTGGTTTTGCATGAAAATCAGACTTTCTGTTCAGGTTTTAAACAATGCTTTGAATTTTGGGACTGCAAAACCATGTATCGGGGCACCTCCCACAATGTTACTTTCTTTACTAAAGGAAAAATGCCAGGGCTCTCACTTTTCAGGTTAATGTCTTCCTTTCCCCATAACCCAAATGACTGAGGACTTGAGGAATCCAGAGGTGGCCTTGACAGGTGTACCTCTGACATGGGGATGGAGCTACAGGGCTCAGCAGCAAAGACTGCTGCAGTGTCATGTGAGGAACTGAACCCATCACCTTCTCCCACTTCTGTTGGTGCAGTGAGCTCAGAGACAGTCAATAGGCTGCCTATTATCTTCTGTGTTTCAGTCAATGCTAAACATAATGCCAGTGCTTTGAAAAATAGAAAGTAACAATGATGGACTATCATATCAGTGAAGCAGAACCAGACCTGTTCCAGAACAAGCAATATAATCTTGCATGGGGATTATATTACTCAAGGGCGTTAAATGATGAGGGAAAAAAATTAAACAACCCCAACCATCAAACCACAAACCAAACCTGGAATCATATACACACACAAAAAAAAACCCCAAACAAAACCTCTTATAATCTAGGAGTTGCTTTCCCAATTCACATTAAAAAGATTAAATTTATCTTTATCTCTTTCAAACAGAGAACATCACCAAACAACTGTCATGCATGTGTGGGCACATGCTCACGTGTCTATACCTGCACATGCTGCACATGTCCCAGGATCACAGGACAACTATTCCAGCAAGAGGACATGCGGTGCTGGGCAAACCATGACAAATGCTGTAGCATGAAGGGCAGCCCATCTGACTGGCAGCGATGTGGGAAGCCAAGTGATTCCAGTTCTCAGAAGCTGTTTACCTCCTGGAAGGCTGTGAATAAAAGGGGAACTATCATCTTTGTCCTGAAGATCGTGGTGTTGTGATAAACAGAAAATCTAATTAATCAGGAGCATTATGTCTGATTTGTGCAAACTTGTGGCTGAGCAGCTATAAATTATATCACCATATTCAATTACTGGAAACAACATTTCCTGAATAAAGCAACCTCCGCAGTCTGCAGGGAGTTCTCCCAATTTCAAACATACATTTGTTAATCACTGCTTTAATTTTTCCACTTGAAAGGGAAGAATAGAATCCATGCAGAGCAGGAAGTTCAAAAAGTCCTTCAATCTGGAGTCTTAAGCCATTTGACCACCTTTGCAGTCTTTAAGCTCATAACAAATATACAGAGTATACAGGCATTTTAAAGATAAAGATACCTTTGTTGATGCACAAAACTAATAAAAAAAAAGACTTTTGGTTTTCAGCCATTCCATAAAAATGCTGATGAAGCCAAAACCTTATCTTTTCCACTGAAAAGCTCTGAATTTATTCCAAAGTAGAATGGAAACAAAATCTAACACTTCCAAAAAACCTGAGGTCTTGCTTGGAGGCTGTCCACTGTTATCCAAGTGCACCTTCAATGTATATTATCACCAGAAATTCATCATGGATTGTATATACATGCAGATACATACATATATGTGTGTGAGAAATGGCAGGCCTAATGAAAGGAGCCAAATGGGCATCCCTTGAGACTGCTTCATCACGAATCCTAGTATACATCTGGCCAGCAATTGCAGAACATCACTGCACCGCAGGTAAAATGTTAATGTCAAAGCAAGAACTGACAGGATTGCAAGTCGACACCTCAATACAGTGCAAATGCTCCAAAAGGTACTGGCAGACCCAGGAAAACCAGCTGTTGCAGTGGCATTTTTACAAGGCCAGAGGAGACACATTAGAAAATGTTGTCCCTTGGCTGGGTCTCATCCAAAGAACCTCAGGCACGAAAGCTTATCCTGGCTGCTAAACCTCCTGGTGTGTCCTGCTGGAGAAGGCACAAGGTCCTCCAAGGTACTGAGGCAGCAGAAACTAGAGGTACAGGCCACAGAGACATGAACATGGAGGAGGTTGAAAGCAGGAACAAAATGAGGTACACTGAAAGCCTGCTTTTACCTTGGCTGCCTCCATACCTGAAAGTCAACCTATTAAGCGTCTCCATAGTTACTTCTGAGAGTTTGGCATTCCTGCATGCTGACATGAACATCTCTACCTTAAGTCTTGCTATAATGTATTGCATCAGCCTTTGCTCCAACTCCACTTCTCTCATCTCAGACTAGCAGAATCCACTCATACTCCAGCACTTCACTGGTATCCACAGCACTAAGGCAAGCAAGACAAGAAAGATAATGGAAAAATTGTTACGGCAAAGACTTTGTGAACTGGAGAGCCCTAGGCCTCTACTATTTGCACTATCTGTAATTCCAGTGATTTATATCAAGTTACTCTGGCATGACAACTGTAATTGGTGGTAGTGTGTCCTCTTGTTTTAAATCACAGAAGAAAAATTGACTGCCCTCGTATACTTTGGATTTATCTCCTTCAAATTTCCCAACAGTATATATTCAGCACTGTCAAGAAGGAAATGTAGCATAGATGAGACACTGGGTGCTACTGTAGTTCCAAAAGCCACCTTGAACAAGACTATGGGCAGAAATGATTGAAAGGCTGATGGCTGGTACTCACTTTTGTTTTCACTATTGCTGACTCTAGAATAGGGGTTACGGATTGCCAATTGCTGGGGAAAAAACCCAACACTGGCACTGGGGCCCACAAATGGTGGTCGATATCTTTTTAAGATAGGAAAAAGGCACAGTAGGGGCAGTGAGCTCCAGGGGTTTGACGACTCATACTTTCATTGAAGAAGAGCTGTCAAAAAACACAGACTGTGGAGAGGGATGGAGTTGGCTAATCCATGCTTAGCAAGGAACCCAGATGTCTAACTATTCGAAATTTGAAAGCACTGAGTTGATCTTAAAGGCCTGTACCACAGTCACTGCTGTTACTCTAATCTTAAGATTTTCTGCAAAACTGACTAGGAATGGGCAACCTATTTGGAAGTGCATTATGTAAAAAAACCAACAGATGGCTCTCAGCCATGTTCAAGAAATGACAAACTCATCAGAAGGAGTCTCCTTGTTCCTCAATCACCTCTGAACTCAAGCGGTCCTATAAGCAGCACTGATGGCCCATGGCCCAGAGGGACTTTCCCAGTAGCAGGGGTTCACTGAGTCAGACGACAGCCTCCCTTTTCCGCCTTCCAATATTTTGGGCAAGGAACTATCGGGAAGGACGTGTCTTGCTGGAGCTCCACCTCTTCAATACCTATGGCTGTGGGTCTGCTATCTTTGATTAGCCCTGCCATGGCTGACACACTCACCCACATTAAAGTAAAGTAGTGGTGATAAACTGGATAGCTGTGTAACTAGCATCCTATTTAGCAAACAAACAAACAAACAAAAAATTCAAATACTGTCAGAGAATGATTGCAACAGCAGTGAAACTATGACTGGGCATTTATTTACTAGTCATCTGCCAGACGTGACCACCAATAAATAGTCAGTGTTTGCCATTCCATTACTGTTTTCCTTAATACTGTGAATTTATCAGACAAATCTGTACACAGAGTACACATTTTATTTTTAATGGATAATGAGTACCTCAGTCTCCTTGCTGTCCTTTCCTTCCCACTCAAGATTGTTCCCCACCAAGCAGACCCTCAGAGGACCAGGCTTCCACAATGAAGCATCTGAGTGATGAAATTTTCCTGTCCTGTCAGTCCCAGGTGCTGCCTGAAAGCAGAGAGAAAAACTGATAACATGTTGTTTACTGTCAGGTGAGGCAAGGCAAGACACCAGGAATGGGGTGATAACCAGGAAGCAGGATGGTTATACACATTGTGTCTTCCTAGCTCCAACCTTCAGCTGTGCAGTGAATTCTCAGAGTCAGATGCAAAGAGCAGACTCCTTCCTACATATGCTTCCTCAAAAGAGCAGCTATGGAGCCTACCATGTGCTGAAGTTACAAAAGATTTGCTGGAATAACTTGTTCAGCGCAGTGAGATTGTAATAGGATCATGACTGATTGTAATAGTCATGACTGAAGGTCAGGATGACCCTTCCTGGGGCTCCAGCTGACTGCAGTGTGCCATGTCTGATGAGTGCTTGACAGGCTTTTATGTAAGGTACTCTGATACGTGGCAAGAGAGAGACAGTCATAATTAGCCTGTCTTGTCAGTGGCTGCATATGAGAAGTCTGATTTTTACTCTGAAACTCAGAGATAGGACTTCCATTATTGAGCTACACACCAACTTACAATTTGGAGATGAAAAGCCAGAGGCTATAGCAGCCCCACGAACTTTAGTCCCGAATAACCTCATTAGCAGATTTCTTTATTAAGCAAATACTTGCTACAGGTTTATGTAAAAAAAACCAAACCAAAACCCAAACCCAACCAAAATCTCCAACAAAAGAATCCCACAGAAACATGAGAAACAAAACCAGAAGACCTGCTTTAAGAAACAGCTCAGGACACAAGACCAGCTGGGAGCCTCCATTTTTAGTTGTCCTCTCAGTCAAAAATGAAAAGCTTTAAAAATACCTCACTGTGACCTGCCAGGTGAGAGCCACAGCAGGGAACACCTCTGGAGCTGCATGGCTACTGTGGGTTAGCCCTGGCAGGCAGCTAAGCACCCCACAGCTGCCTGCCCAATTTACCCTGGGTCCAGTGGGATGGGGAAGGGGATTAAAAGGGCAAAAGTCAGAAAACTCGTGGGTTGAGGTAAAACCAGTTTAATACTTAAAAAAAAAGGAAACAAAGAAAATCAAAACTAAGAAAAAATAAGTGAAGGAAAAAAACTCCATCACAACTGCTTGCCATCAGCTGACAAATGCCCAGCCAGTCCCTGAGCAATGGCAGCCCTGGCAAACTTTTCTGCACAGCTTTACCTGCTCAGCAAGACACCATATAGTAGGGAGCACCCCTCTGGTCAGATTGGTCAGCTGTCCTCTCCCTGTTCTCTGTGCACCACCAGCCTACTTGCTGGCAAAGCATCACAAGAAGCAGCAAAGGCCTTGGCTCTGTGTAAGCACTACTCAGCAATATCTAAAGCATCCCTCTGTTATCAACACTGTTTGCATCACAAATCCAAAACATAACACCATACCAGCTATGATAATGAAAATTAACTCTTTCTCAGCTAAAACCAGTGCAATGGCTTTGATGGGGTATTGTAGGGTTGGCAGCATCTTTTACACCCTATTATATGCCAAACTTCCCTCTCCTCAGAAAATGCTGCGCTAGGAACAGAGGAAACAAATTTGCTTTCTGGATATTTATCCATTTTGCTTCTGACATTTGTATTTAGAGCTGGCTGTGATATGCTTGAATGGCTGCTGACAGGTATGACAGAGCATCTCTGATTACAGGAATGTTATCAGTTGAGGCACTGCCATCAAATGCTGCACCATGAGTGCCTGCATCCAACTGCCCTTCTAAGACTCCCTGTGTCTTACTTGTCTCTCTCTCCCTCTCTCAGTCATTTACCTTTCAGTCTGATTTCAGCATTACCATTTCTCCTTTCTCCTCCCTGAAAGGGTATTTTGGAATGTATGGCTGATTGCTGTGAGCTGTAATTCCTAAAAAAATGTAAATGTGCTTCAGAGAAGAGGAAATACGGTATCTGTGACTCATCCATACTTCAGGCAAGTTCTCTAGCTCAAGGGGAAAATAAAAAGAGAGGCCCTAAAAAAAAAAAAAGGTAGGGGGCCGGAATAATGAAGTTAAACAGGAAGAGACACTGAATACAGTCAACAGGCTTCAGAAGCAGCAAACGTCTGATCCACAAGAAAGTAACAATAGGTTGAGAAATTAATTCTTCCAGATGTACTGTACATTCTGCATGTAAGTAGAACAGCAAACCTCAGCTCACAGCCCATTTCGGTTCGCATGAGGACAGGACAGCTTCTGACACACACCCCTCCCACCTCCCCACCCTCCCCCCACACACCCTGAGCAGCACTGGGGCGCCCCCACAACTCCATCAAGTGCTGTGTGAGGCGGGGTATTAGCAACTGTCCCTTGATCAGAAACCCTCTTGCTTGGAAACAATTGTGGCTGCTATGGTACTCTCTGTTTTGGTGGTGTCCCTCCTGTTGAGTCCTGTTGAGTCACTGAGGTCAGACATGATGGTTTTAAAGGGACACGAGTTGTGTGTGTGCCAAATCAGTGGGACAAACCCTTGCCATCCTGCTGCTTCCACTGCTATGGAACAATGCTCCCGTGTCACTGCCCACCTTGCAGTGACAGCTCCTAGACATCACTACACATCGCTCCCTCTTCCTGGCCGTCCCAAGGACAATGGTTCATGCAGCACCCTCACATCTGCACAGCTCCTGGAGGCATCGAGGTGCCTTTATGCAGCATTTAGTACTGTGTTTCATGACAGACATCAATAGTTGCTGAAGTCAGGGTCCAGGTGCACAGTCCTACCTGCCGTGGCATAAACGCAGTCTCAAGTAATGCAGAGGAACTCATGCTGCCAGACCATGAGCAGGAATGAAGGCAATCCCAAAGCATTACAGTACTTCCTGCTCCAGGTCCCGACACACACATCTGAAATCCACACTTTAACATCACTGTAATGACCTCAGGGCACGGCTGCTGGTGGGCTGGGAGTGTTTCCATGGCAGGCTGGCTTTGCAACAAAAAAGCCTAACAGGTGGTTGCCTAGGGCAGCAAAATATTAGGAGCTACACAATGTTCGTGCAGCGTGTGAACAGCAGCAGGTCCGGAAAGGCTGGATGATCTCCAGTCACGCTGCTGACCACAGTGTTGGACAGCCCACTTGTATACACCTCTCCTCAGTCCAAAGGTGCAGTGCCCATGCTGAGCACTCACAGCAAGGGCACGGTCAGTACATACAGAGAAGGACACATCACTGAGCATTAGAGGCTTAAGGGGAAGCTATTGCTGTAATGGATTTGTCAGCGATATTTTGTTTCCAGGGAAATGTCCTGGGTTTGGCTAGGGTAGAGTTAATTTTCTTTTGGCAGCCAGTGTAATGCGGTGTTTGGGATTTAGGATGAGAGCCATGTTGATAACACAGGGATGTTTTCAGTTACTGCCAAGCAGCCTGGGACTTTTCAGCTTTTCATGCTGCCCTGCCAGTGAGAAAAGTAGTGCCCAGTAAGCTGGGAGGGGACACAGCCAGGGCAGCTGACCCAAACTGGCCAAAGGCATATTCCATACTGCATGACATTTGCTCTGTATAAGGGGAGCAATTGGCCAGGGATGAAGGATCACTGCTTGGGGACAGGCTGAGCACTGGGTTCCGGGTGGTGAGCAAATGGCATTGTGTATCACCTGTTTTGCTTGTTCTTTTATTAGTATTATTGTTCTTTTCCTCTTCCTTTGTCATCCATCCTATTAAACTGCCCTTATCCCAACATATGAGTTTTGTCTGTTGCTTCCGCTTACCCTCAACATCCCACAGGGAGGAGCGAATGAGCAGAGGTGTGGTACCTAGCTGCTGCCTGGGGCTAAACCATGACAATTACTTAAATAAAATTGATCTCCTACAGAGAAAATTTGGAGCCACGCAGTTCACAACTGCATTTAGATGCAAATTTTCACTGAGTTTTGACCTAATGTTCATTGTGCTTATTTAAGGTAGAGGCCAGTCTGAGCATCCAGTTAAAATCTTCTCAAATTAGCCTTTTTTTTTCAACATAAAGCCATCTCTACATTTTATTTGTGTGTCCCCCGCCCATTTTTAATAAATTTTATTTATTTTATTTCTTATTTTTTGCTGGGGAAAGTGCAAATGCAATCTCCAACTATCACAAATTATATAGCCAGGTTTCCTAAGTTTGGGGAATTCAGAGAAGGGCTGACACATCAGTGTGGAGAAGGCTTCCCCTAGGAAACCCTCTGCCTGATGATGGTGCAATTCATACCACTGCTGGTAACCCACCAAGCAACACCCTTCCTCCTGAGTCATTGCTCTGGTCTGGCATGGGGCTATGTATCCACCAGTTTCAGTTCCCGGGGTGCCCTCACTGGTTCCCCATGTGGCTTTGACCCAGGGGTGGCCTGGCCAAAATGATTTACAGCTTGATCTGAAGACAGGGAATCCCTTTGGCAGATGAAGATGCAGCTACATATATTCACGAGCTACTTCTTTTTTCCTTTCTTTCTATCTTTCCTTTGTGAGCACATGGGGGGTGCCTGCAGGTCCCAGCAGCGGGGTCACTGAGGAGGTGCATCCAAGGGTGAGAGGTGCAAAGGAGGAATGGGGTGCTGGGGTCAGGGCAGGCAACCCCAGAAACCTCACTGCAAAGATCGCCAAAGTATAACAAACATGAAATAGACCACAGCTGCTATTTCCAGAGAAGGTAACAGCTATCAAGGAAGAACATGAAAATCACAGTGAGAAAAAGAAAGAAAAAAAAAAAAATCCAGGCAGCTGCTGTCTCACCAGTATTGGCTTCCCTGACCATGTCTGTTCCTGAGGGGCAGATCTGCTGGCAGCTTCCTGCAAGCACTGTGCAGGGTGGTGTGCCCAGGCCAGGTACAGGGTAAAGTGTAAAGGTAACAGCTTTCAGCAGATGCTGGGAAAAGCCATCTGCCTGCAGCAACCACCAGAGGAGGGTTCTGGGGTGATGCTTTTCATGTAGTTCATCCTCTGGGCTTTGCTGCCCAAGTTTCCTCAAGAGCCTGCTGAGGGAAGAGGGAAGGCAGCTGGAAGGAAAGCCAGATGCTGCCCTCCAGCACACACAGCTCTAGCTGCCTCCCCACTTACAGGCACTGCTGCTTCTCCTTTTTCTCCTGTGCCTTCCTCAACCCTTGCTTCTCTCCCTCTAATACAGCCAAATATTCATCACTAGCTTGAAGAGTAACATGAGGGTAAACACTGTGCCACCCAGCCACGAATTTTCCTCCATACATATTTCATGAAGCTGGTGCTGGGTTAGCAATTACAAAAGTAGATCAGGTATTAAGAATATTTTAGGAAAGAGACAGAAAATGAGACAGAAAAAAAACCCATCTTTGTGATGGTACAGTTTTGGGCACCAGAAGTACTTTTTTGTACATTTTGGAAGCCTGAAGACCCAAAGTACTTGAAGATGAGATCAGCTAATGTCCTGGTTTTGGCTGAGATACAGTGAATTTTCTTTCTAGTAGCTGGTATAGGGCTGTGTTTTTAATTTATTATGAGAACAATGTTAAAATCACGCAGATGTTTTTAGTTGTTGCTAGGTAGTTGAAGTATCTACACTAATTCAAGGACTTTTCAGCTTCCCACGCCTTGCCAGGTGCCCAAGGAGCTGGGAGAGCACAGCCAGAACAGCTGGCCCAAGCTGGCCAAAGGGACATTCCCAATCATAGTGCATAACGCTCCCTGTATAACCAGGGAGTGAGTCAGGAGGCAGATTCACTGCTCAGAAACAGAGTGGGCATCAGGTTGGGATTTTTTCCTTCAGCATGTGGTGAGCAATTGTATTTGTGCATCACTATTATCATTGTTGTTATTATTGTTATTGTTGTTATTACTATAATCATCATTATTATTATTATCTTCCTTTGTTATCCTATTGCACTGTGGGCTGAGATAAAGATAGGGATGATTCCAGATCCCATTCTGCCCCCATTTGCTCAGAGGGGAAGGATGAGCAAGTGGCTGTGTGGTGCTTGGTTACCAGACAAGGTTAAACCATGACAGCTAAGGGTTAAGAAACGGTACTATGCCAGACCCTGGAAAGCAACCTGAAAACAACTAGATATTGGAAGAGAGGAGCATGCTATGTTCTTGCCCCAACCTTATTGCTCCCCATGCCTCTGCCTATGGCACAGTCAGAAAGCAAATCACGGGGCAGAGGGACCCGAGGTCTGAGTGGCTGTTCCTACATCCTCATTGCTGTATCAGTCACACACAATGAACATTCAGTTAATAACCCAGCTGGGACAGACCCTTGCCAGAGCTACACAGGGACACGTGTTTCTGTCAGTGCAAAATAAGGATAAACCATCACATTCTTCTAATTCACACTAGCAGAAGTGGTGGAGCAGGTTGTGCATGATTCTGCTCTCACTCCTGGAAATGTGCTGACGCTCATGAATTCCCCTGCAAGGAGACTAGAAACGAGGTGCAAGGAATTGGCAGATTAGACCCAGAGGGTTTCTGAATTACTTGTTCCGCTTCATTCCTACTCTTTCCTGTTTGGCAAATTCATTCCAGTTTTGAAAAGTCAAGAAGACTTGCAATGTTATGTTTGACTAATTGACCACATAACTTTGTATTCAGGCTCCCCAATTGTTTAGACACAGTCAGGAGTGTAGGGCTGATTTTTATTAACTGGAACATGATGTCCTGAATTAGGGGGGTGGGCTTCCA
Organism: Porphyrio hochstetteri; assembly: GCA_020800305.1. Classification (NCBI taxonomy): domain Eukaryota; kingdom Metazoa; phylum Chordata; class Aves; order Gruiformes; family Rallidae; genus Porphyrio; species Porphyrio hochstetteri. The sequence continues at coordinate 48,378,685 of CM036907.1, forward strand.
ACTTTGCTACTTTGAGTGCTGGGAGTAGCTGGGGAGTGTCAGTCTGGCCTGGCTGCTCTCAGGTAGAAATCCCCTTGTTTCCTGGTGGCAGTTGGGTATGTTTTACTAAAAACAAGTATTTAACATCATTGGTGGTTCCAAAACACTTTTCTGCTTCCTGCTGCTTCTTCTAGGGGCCATTTTTCCTAATTTAGCTTCAAAGATAGTCCCTCCTCTTCTGCCTGCTTGGGCAAAGTCAGACCTGTGTGCCTCTCACCTTTCCACCTTTCCTGATCCCTGCTCCCACAAGAAACTAGTATTCCCTTCCCATTGCACCACCATATTGCTGCTTTTTCCTCTACACCCATTCCTAGGAACGATGGGTTATAAAAATACGTCACCACAATACTTTCTGGAGAGGTTGTTTTGGTTCATGTTTTGGTCTGGAAAAAGAAGTGGAGTGCTGATGGAGGCTTTTTTTTTAAAATCTCTCTTTCTCTCATGTTATTTGGTATTTTTGTGAAGTCCCAGTTTCTAGAATTATGTACAAGAATCTCAGCTCTCATTTAAAAAAAAAACCCACAGTGAGCTGTTATCCTCATAACTATAAAAAGTGAAGCTTGTATCTCCAAAACCAAGTAGCAAATGACATATTATGATTCTGAAATCTTACTCTCTTGAAGACAAAATGATGATGTTAGCAGTTACAGCAAAGGTTCTGGTTATAATTTTGAATATTTAGAAATGGTACTACTGTCTCTGTGATTTCATGAGCCCAGGGAATGGAGAGCACTGAAAAATCATTTCAGACAGCCTGGGGCTGAAAGCAGTACAGTTTCTCCTCCAGTTTATCAGCCACTAGAATAGTATCCTCCTGCACGAATGTGCACCCCGAATGAATAACATTCACTGAACCTGAATAGTTTAGTTTTGCAACTTGAACAACAATCAGAATGCATGTTTTGTAACCCATTTCCATCACAGGAGAAAATGAGCCTCCCAGAAAATTAGCAAGAATCAAGCCTTTTACTGAAAGATTGACACAGGACGCAGGACTAAGGAGGACACCTTGGGTTACTGAATTCAATCTGACAGGTGCATTTCTCACTTTTATAAATTGATACACTTATTTTTTTCAAATTATCTGGGTTTTTCTCAAGTCACTTTCTCAGACAGACACCCCAAAATGTCTTTCCTCTGAGGGTTTGTCAGCTTCCTTCTATGCTGCCTTTATTTAACTGTGCAAGATCTTGCACAATCTTTGTCCTTTAACCTACATAAATCTCCTTCTGTTGAGTGTTCATTTCTAGATAGCAAGCACATGGCTTCTCAGCCTTTGTTTTGCTGTCTTTGTCTCTTCCTATCTAACAGACTCTCTTCCCTCCTTTCCTTCCCCCCAGCACCCCCTCCTATCTTGCCTTTTTCTTCAGCATGGATCATTGGGATTGCATGCAGTATCTCCAGAGCAGGGGTTTGGGGTTTTTTTCTGTGTCTTCTAATTCAGCACACTGGAGTTCTGGGGGGTTTAGGAAGAAAAAAACAAGTAATCTCAGTTCACAGCAGTCATATATATGGTAGCTCAGCACTTGAACCTGAAGGAGGCAAGCAAAGTAAAAGAGAAGCAGTTATCATTTAAGATGCCAAATATCCATCCATAAAAGGATGCCAGGAATGTTTAAAACCTCAGACCCACAAAACATCCAAAGAAGTTTATGGATAATTGAGCACAGTCGATGCAAACCAGGGTGGCACCTGATTTTACACACTACATTCTAGAGCTAGAGAGTTTCAAAGTTCTTTAAATAGTATCACTTCCCCAATGGCTGTATTTAGTATATTACACCTATAATTAGCAATAAGAGGGTTGGGAATGCTTCCCGTAGGCCTGTCTCCTCAGAGGGACTTTACCTGAGTATGCTGAGATGTGCCTAATACACCTCCACAGGGCTGGCTGTGAGAAAAAAATCCAATTCCCTTTTCTTTCCGCAGGGACTCAAGACCGTTTCTCTCACCTCCTTCAAGAAGGGTGCAAGAAATGATCTACATCTGCCTCTCCTGCTTTGCAGAAGGACCAAAAGATTCATTAGATGGGGGAAAAGCGGTGAGCGTGTCAATGATTCTGTAATCCAGTGACATAGGTGGGGGAAGAGGAAACAGGCAGACTGGATGCTGGGTCTTGTTATCCAATGTACTGCTTAATACGACATAGCAAAACATGGAACAGGCACCAGCTCTAGATCTCCTTTCCCAAGCACCTTAAAGTGATGTGCTGAAAGTTCCTAAACCCATGTTCTTCTCTGGATCTTCTCCCCAGTAATAATAATAATAATAATAATAATAATAATAATAATAATAATAAAAGGTTCAGAATATGCTGCTTCTCCTGTCCTGTTGTCCTGGTTTCAGCTACGATGGAGTTAATTTTTTTTTAGCAGCGGATGGAATGCCATGTTTGGGTGTTAGGATGAGAACAGTGCTGATAGCACCCTGATGTTTCTAGTTGTTGCCAAGCAATCAAGGACCTTTCTCAGTTTTTCATACTTCCCTACTAATGAGAAGGGAGGGGACACAGCCAGGACAGGTGACCCGAATTGGCCAAAGAGGATATTCCATGCCAGTTACGTCATGCTCAGTATAAAGGGGGACTGGGGGGAAGAGGAGGAGACAAACGTCAGGACATGCAGTTTCTGGGGACGCTCGGGTTCCGGGATGGCTCTAAGCTGTGTGGCCTGAGTTGTGTGGTTTGGTGAGAAACTGCATCACCAGTTTCATATATTTTGTGCTTTAAACTCCTGTTATTGTTATATCTAGTTTTCTGCTATTGTTTAGTAAACTATCCTTATCCCAACCTGCGGGGTTCTGGTTTCTAGGTTGTAGTTTCCTTTTCTCCTTTCTTCCTTCCCTTTTCCCCCTCCCCCAACTTTCCTTCCCTCTTCCTTTTAAAAGTACAAGCAACTGTGTGGGGTGCGGCCCTCAGCTGGGGCAAAACCACAACACCTGTATTTCCCTGTCAAATATACGAAGAGATGGTTGTTTACTGTTGAAATAATTTTGGATAGACTCACACCATGCTACTCCCATGCACTCATCAACAAGGCAGAAGCTTATGAGAAGATATGTCTTCCTTTACAGGCAATCCATACAGTTCCATCAATGCACTTTGGCTTTAAATGGATGCCAAGTCAGGCAGAAAAAAACCCCAAGCTCCACAGATTAATTGCATACAGGCAGTAATTCTCAGCTATTGTAAGTTTGCCTGCACTCACTGACTCTGGTGGGAGTACACTGGTTCACATCGCTACAGATGTGACCTTCGAGACTGAAACAATCCCAGATCCTTCTCCTCTTATTACAAACTTACTGGAAACTTTAAGACTTGCCTCTGACAGCAAGGACTCTCCACAGACAGTAATAGCTCATCAGCCAGCAACACAGCTTCCCCTCAGTTCGCTTTTAAGAGGTACAGAGAGGAAGCACCATATATGACTTTGTTTGGTGACATTGAACCCACAACTCAAACTCGCTGGATTTAGCGGGTTGCATATCACAAACACCCCAAATGTGTGTGCAGGTCTAGGCAATCAGTAAGACCTCACAGTGGGGAGAGTCTGAGTAAGCGTAAGAGAAAGCCTGCAGTGTGTAATTCCCAGAAGGCTTTAATATGTTTATATGTGGGATGAAGAGATCATATGTATTTTATTTGCTTATAAAGCAACCTTAGATGTCTGCTTGGGCAGGAAATTTGGGTAATGTTGACCTTGAGCATGGATGAGTGCAAATGTTTGTAGGGCATTCACCACTGTTTTGTGGGAAACCAAGGATAAGCAGAAGCCATGCAATTATTATTTATTTTCCTTTAGCACTGGGCATTAAACACTACTTGGATATCTGACGTTCTCCATTTGAAGAAAACAAACAAGTATTTTCACCTTGTTCCAGTGGTGACTTTCCTACAAATCAGTAAAGTCCGATGCTCCTAGACAGGTAGGACCGCCCAAAGCAATAGACAGGAAGATCCTACTTACCCTAATACACATACAGCCTGCCTGAGGATGTATTTGAGACAGCATTGCATTCATTCCCATCACACACAACCTGTGTCCTGGCTAACTAGCCAACAGTCTGAGGGTGCAATGCCAAGCCATTGCTGTTCAGCTTCAGGGCCAGATCATGCTGGATTCCCTCGGGCCCAAAGCCCCCCTCTCACCAGAGCGAAGCGTGGCCTTGGAAATGAGCAACTCAGGACAGGGAAGTTTTGTAGTTGCTTTCACACCACTGATGCTGGGGAGTTCCTCCACACCAGCTCCCTGCAGCTCTCCTGGAGGGGGACTACGTGGCACAAATACATGGCAACACCTGAAAGGTGACATGGTGCAGGGAACATGGGAACAGATGGAAAACTGCGATGTGACAAAGACAAAAATAGGATTTCCTATTGTAGCAAACATACACTTTCTGTCAAAGGTTAGATTGCAGGGATTCTGTGTATATTTTTCAGTGCAGACAAGGCTGCTTTACAAAGCTTCAGCTGAAAACACAGACAGAATAAACTGCAGGGTCCTAAACAGGCCCAGGAAGAGTTTTCTGAGACTCATTTTTCTTGAGAAGGAGGGGGAAATTATGCTTTAAACAAGCAAAACTCAAATCTTTTTTTTTTTTTTTTAATGCTGTGTTTACCAACATCAAGAATAGTGATGTATATTCTTAATTCGGCACTAGTATTTCACATCAAGAAGTGCTGTTAGCACTTCTTTTCATTCTTCAATGCACAGACCTATCAAGTAATTTTCCAACAACCTTTATTTCAAACGGTTTGTTCTACTAAGTCATCTCTTTTCCCCTGTACATTTACTTAGCTGTCCTAAAATTCATATTTCCATCCCGCTTTCCAATATCACAAGTTTTTAAAAGAATGTGTTTTAAAGATCATCCTTAAAATAAAGCAGAACCTGTGACTCTAAAATGTGATGGAAAAATGGATGAAAATTTAGATGCCTGTCACCAAAACTTCAATTCCTCGGGGGGATGGGAAACCCCAACATATTTACAAAATTATATATTGAGGGGAAAATGGAAATAAGTAGCAGCCAGAATGGACTTAGTAAGAAAAAAGATTTTGTCACACCAGTATCATATCATCCCTATAATGGGTAACAGGCTTTGTAGTTAGAGAAGCATTAGGAGTCCCATATCTTTATAGACAGAGATGTTGTCTGCAGGACATAAAAAGCTATATCTCTGTTCTGCCCAGCACTTGTGAAGCTCCAAACATTGATTCCTTCAGAAGCAAGAATGACTCAAATTACAGACCTTTGTAAAAGGTCTGAAATAAATTTCTAAGGGAGGTCCATACCACTTTTTCCCATGGACATCTTTAGGGAGAGATTAGACAAACATTGAAGAAGTGATTTAGGTAGTGATGATCCTGCCATGGAACAGAGGATGAACTAGAGGAGCTGTTTAAGTCACATGCCACATTTCTTTTTCAATTTTTCTCCTTGGTGCCCACAACAGAATCCAAAGTATGTTATTTTTTCACCTCATTTCTAAATAGAGAGCAATTCTAGGAGCCACACATGAACAAAGTGGTATTTCATGTTACTAAATTGTCAAATTTATGCCTTGGCTTTTACATTTAAGAGCTTATCTAAATTAGATGAAAATTGGATCCCTTGATTTGTCTGGCCCCAGTTCATAAAGGGGTTTGCTGTATTAGTTGCCAAAAGTAGTAAGTGCTTACAAACACAGAAGGCCATAGAATAGTTTAGCTTTGAAAAGACCTTTAAGATTATCATGACACATTACACACAGCCCCCTCTTTTTGAAGATGCTTGACCCTTATGGATCTTTGCAGCTTTTAACATGATGTCTGGCTTCCGTTTTCACAAAGCCTCTGCCAACACACTTCTAAAGGGAGCCTTTGGAAGGCAGCCTTTTTTTTCTTTTTTCTTTTCATTTTATATGCTTCATGATACTAAATAGGTCTTCACAGAAAATTCTTAGGGAAAAGCAGAAAGTCAGAGGCAGAACTCCCTTTGGTAATTCACTGTGCCTGGTTTTTGTTAAACAGTCAGATGCCAAAGGAACAGGTTTCCAGATTCGAATTGACAGGTCAGCTATATCTGCTGTATTCAGCTCCTTTCTTTATCAACTCATGGCTCAGAGACTAAAGGGTGGAAGAAGATACAGTAAACAAGCTAAAAGAAAGATCAGCCATGACATAGGTGAGACTCACAGCCGCTGAATAGATATGGAAGAATCACAGAGGAAAATTAGTATGCTGAGCAAGTTTGGGGAAGTTACTGAGGCAAGGTGTCAAGTAAATTCAATACCTGAGAATTGATCTGATGGAAGGACTTCAACTAGACAGAAAGAGTGCATCAAACCTGAGCAGAAAGTCAAACAGTGCTTCTGAATTCTTAAAGGAAGTTCCTAAAATCCCATAGTGTTTCAAGCATCAGAACACTCCGCTCCAGAGAAATGGGCAACTCTGCAGTGAATGTATATAAACCCTGCAAAACCTAACACTAGGTATTCTAACTATATCTAGATCCGATGTCTCAGTCCTCTAAAGACCAAGCTGTTTTAAGCCTGTGATTTGCTTTAGCCCATTACCTGTGAAAAGCTTCAAGCTATGAACCCAAAATGAAGGCTAAGGCACAGTTCGTGACTATAAGTCTAATTCTGCACCACAGGCATTTCTAACAAGTGCTTACATTACCATCTACTTATAATAAATTTCACAATGAATTCTGTAGACCAGCTACTCCTTTCTCTATGAGGCCACTCTGTGCTATTTACGTGCAAGGCTATAAAAGGTACCCAAGAAGTCTGTCAAATAACAGGCTGTCTCCATGAGCATCGAGCAGCTGAACACTACTCATGTGTGTCTCTGGGAAAAAGTCTCAGCAGCAGGGCTTCCTGCCTGAAGGGTAAGATTCATCAGTAGAACTGTCGACAGGAAATTCTCACTGTTTTGTTGAAGATAAATGTTGCAGTGGTCCTTGATACAGGAACATGAACTTCAGCCCAGGTTATGCTGTTCCAGTTCTCAAATCAGTTTTTCTGCTTATATTTCAGTAATGTTTCAGTCTATTGCACATAATGAACAGAAAACACCCTGTCTCGATAGCCTAGGTGCCAGCTGGTTCTGTAAACAATTCCATCACCTTCAAAGATGAAGTAGAAGAAGGCCCTTCCTTCTGGGCGATACTTAATCTGGTCCCTCTGAATCTTCAGCTGGGAGTGCCACTGTCTCCCTGTTAACAGAGAGTGCATTAGGGATCCTAGATGACTCAGTTGAGTAGCTGAGGTGTCTGATTTATGATGTCAGAAAGAAGCTTTGACCCCTTTTCTTTTGAAGCTTGTGCAGGTAGGTCTTTTTTTCTCCTACTAGAAGGATATTAACATAAAATTGAAAATAAGTAGAAAACTTGAATGATGACTTTTGCATTACACAAAGGAAGTGTGTAATGTTTCCTTACTGGGGGGGTAGCACAGCACAGGGTCAGGCTACCAGAAAGACTGTGTAGGCTCCATCCTTGGAGATTTTTCGAGCCACGATGTAAACAAAGTCATGGTAGATCTGACTTAGTGCTGGAGTCAGCATTGCTTGGAGTGGGAGGTTGGTGTAGGTGACATCCAATGGTCCCTTCCATCCAACATTTATGTGATTCTGTGACTTTTATCCAAAAGGATCAATTTACTTCTTCCAGATCTGCAGTGAATGTACAATAAAATGCAGTTTGATTTTTGCTTCCCTCAGATATACATACATTTTCAGCAGTCATCAATTATAAAAGTCAATTTCACAGTCAGTAAATGGTTCATTTATTGATTCTCATCTACTAAATCCAAGCAGCTCCACAAACAACAATATACTGGTGATGTACTGAGGGCTAGAAGAAATTATTCACATTTAGAGGGAGAAAAAGCACAAGCCTACAAATTGACAGCATCTCTTAGGTACTGGAGCTATAATTTCAAATGTCAGAAACCTTTGACATGCCTAGTAGATTACATCTTTAGGAAAGTCATGCTTCTGTTTAAAAGCTGAAATGAAAGGACTTTTACCCAGTTTGAATTGCAATTTCAGCAAACTCTTTAGGCTGCAATATTTAATCTATTTCTCTGGTGCCAAAATGCTCTATCTTAGCAGAAGGTGATCTCGGTTGGAATTTTGCACCTACACCCAAAACTTAAAGAGAAAGGAGGAAGATTTAAAAGTATAATTAATTAAAAGCCAGTATAGGGACCTTGACTTGTAAAAGAATGCTTGCAACCTGAAACACAGACTTAAACTCCACATCTTGCAAAACAAAGCCCTGAATGTTTTCAGCCCCTGGAATGAGAGGTCCTGGTGGTTCTCCAGTAGCAATGCAGAGGCCAAGAAACACATGACTTCTCCTGGCTCAGTTTTCATCTCTGCAGAGGGAGCCTGCACGGTGGACAGCTAGGTTTTTGCCTGCATGATACGTATCAAACTGTGTCTCATTATAGCCCTGCTCAGTCTTTAATGCTAAGCTACCATACCTCCAGAGGGCTGGCACGGAGGAATCCATGTTTAGCATCATTTTTGTGATTTCTGACAATTAAACTTATTGACCTTTTTTTCTTTTTTTACATGACCACAGATATATTTAGTCCTTTCTGATCTGCTTGTTGGCCTTAGGGAATCTAACAAACAGAATGGAAATACCTTTTATCTCAGAGACCCCATAGAAATTAGCAATCTGTTAGGAACTAGAGATTGCTTCTAGATTTCCTGCCTGCTTCTCTGACAGATTTTCCTCCACATTTCTCAGGAGTTGTTGTATGATGCTCAGAAGTCTTTAGCCTCCTGCTTAGGCTGACTTTACCCAGCTTTAACTCCCTTTCACTCTCTTGGGAAAACCAAGCACATCCATCCACCAGTGTATGAAACACTGAATCTACTGCTGCCAAAGCCAGCATTCTTCCAGTGGTTGCAGTGAATCCTGGAACAGACTCTGTGAGTGTCTTTTAATAGGAAAAAAAAATGAGCAAGGATGATTTTCCAGAGATAGAATCCAGACTGGAACTGTCTGGATGCAGTGACTTTTCCTGTGGCACTGCCAAATGACTAAGGAACTGGTGGCAACAGGCCATCACTTTGCACCTTCAGGTCCCCACTGTGTGCCCACCATACCATGGTGGGGGGTGACTGATGGCCCTCACCATCCTGAAGTTATGGAATCACTTCTGCAAAATGGGTGGAGTGACTCCAGTCAGCAATCTCAGCACTTGTCTGGAGGTGGGAGCACTTTGGTGGAATATTAACAGTTCATAAGAAATTCATACGCAAGCAACACAGTAATTACTCTTATTTCAGATCATAAGCAAGAAGTGGGAGTTGTATGTGTCCTGTCTTCTTATGTATTCTTAGGAATACTGAAAATGGGACTGAAAAAAATGAAGAGGAGTTTCTAAACAAGGATGGGCTGAGACACTTGCAACCCTCATAAACAACATACCGGGGCAGTTTCTGTGAAGATCGGTGCAAGATTAGAAATACACGGAGGGTTAGCTAATCTCCCTGAAGCAGGTGGGAAATGTGAAGCTTGTTCAGAGCAGCAACCACCAAGACGCTCTCAGATGGACTCCGGTACCTGTTTCCAGGGGCGCCTATCATAGCTCCATAACTTAAAAGTACAAGAAGCCACTTGAAAAGGTAATTTGATTTGATTGTACACAGGGAGACAGAGACTAATGGGTCTGCAATTGGAAGGATGTGTGTGGGAGAAGGCAGGGCTGCAGACAGGAGGAAAAGGGTCAGGGACGGCTGGTAGAGAAAAAGTGTCCTGGGTGGATGGATGGATGATACTGGGGCATGGGAAGGACTCTGTTGCTCAGGCCTGGGAAAGACTCTCTGTCACCCTGGGGGAAGGTTATGGAGCTTCCCCATATATTCTGTCACAGAAAAGGCCAGGTAAAACAGGCAGTCACCTGCCTCGGGCACTTGGTGGTATCTACTGGGTTTAGGGGAAAAGTTTTATCATAAAAATGTACTGCAGGGAAGAAAAAACAAGGAAAAAACTCACCCATATCACCTATTTGCCTATGAAACCCCCCTTCCTCTAATGCCATACTGCACACATGCCTGTACAGAACAGTCTTATTTTATGTTTCACTCTCAGGAACCCCTGCTCACACTTCTGCAGCTTCGGAGCTCCTACATGGGGTTATAATCTATTCAGGGACAGAAAGCAGAAGCAGAAAGCAGAAGCAAGTGCGAGCAAGGCTTATGGAGGAAGGGACTCATGCTGTCTTCTATTTGAGATAGATATTTACATTGATGGCTAGTGGGTGGTAAACAGGTGGTAAATATTCCTCTTATGCCAGTCTCTAGCCATGGGTGCAACTAATGTACAGATGAAAGGTGGAAGGCACTGGAGCATGAGAACTTCCATGTTCTGGAATGTCTATACAATATGCCTTTGAGTGACCTTTGGGATCAAGCTCCACTCTTCTTCCCTTTCTTATTTCCACAAGGAGATAAATTGTCCACAAGCCCCTGTGATAGCCTTTCCGAAGCAGGGGCTTCCTGGCTGAGCATTATAGATTGTTTTTGTTTTGTTTTGTTTATTGTGCTAGCTTCATGGTGGACATTAATAACATGAGCAGCCACCCCTGAACCGAAAAGGGAAAGGGGAAAGTACATGTTTTGAGTTGCTGACAGAGTCCCATCCTCCCAGCCCACATCATGGGTGTGTGCGAGGAATTTCTGATGCATACTCATGTGAACAACTACTGTGCAGCAGAGCAGCTTCCAGTAAGTGGCTCTTAAGACTTCAGAGCCGCTGCCTTACAAAAGTCTATTGTTCATATGCAGGATCCGCCTCCCTACCCTTTCATTATAAAGGCACAGATCACACCAGTGGCATGTTTATCTTAGCAGGGTGTTAAGTCCTACCAACTGAGTCACAGAAGCTAGTTTAGGATTAGAAAGGCATTTACCCCAGCTATTCCAAAGTATCCAAAATGCAGGGCAAGGCACATGTACAATGTCAGCGCTCAGGCAACAGCTTTAAGAAGGTAAAATGTGAATAGGTTGAGTCTGAACCAGATGAAAGCACCTTTGTATAAGAGAATCATTGCAAGACAGCTCTGGTGGAGGAACAGGCGTTGTTCATGGGCAGCTGTCAGCCTGGAGATGCTGATCCCCTTGACTATCCTCTGCAGAGAGGTCAGCTGCTACACAGGGCAGGGGCTTACCTTCAAAAATCTTAACTCTCTCCTGAGGCTAAAATTAGTATCTGCGAACACCCTCACAGATGTGCAGGTGTTCACAGATGCAGACATGAGGGTGTTCATGCATTGAAAGCTACAGCCAAGAGACATGAAAATGTCAGGAGGTGAGCAACATCTATAAGAACTCCAACACTTGAAGGAACTGTTTCTCTGGCTCATGAAGATTTATGAGTGAGACGGGACTGGCACCACATCACCCTATCCTAAACTGAGTCCTGCCTTTACCATAGAGACAATATTGGTTACTTGGACAGCTGGATTCAGCAGAGACAAGTGCCCTAAGGAGAAAGCCTCCTGCACAGTGGCACAAAAAAAAAATATATAAAAAAATCACAGCTGCATTCAAGCCTATAGCTTGCTCCATCTCTGCTCCTTTTCTGCTTAGCCACGCTTCAACCATGGGTTCCCAGCCCAGAGGACAAGGCATCTCTCCTCCTGTTCCTTGAGGCACAGGTAATGAAGGTGGAAAAGGACCTCATGAGATATTAAGAGCAGCGTTGAGGGAGGATGAAGAGGAACCTTACAGCCAATGAGGCTAAAAGTAGTGTAATGACCTGTGAGACAGGAACACGACCAGCAGATTTCAGGTGACTCCCTTAAGAAGCAAAAAGTCTATTGGCACTCAGGAGACGAGGTAAGGAGGGAGAAGCATGAGGCAAAGGCAGAATGATGGCTAGTGAACAGCAAAGCAGTAAGGAAGGACGTCATACATCAAGAGCATAAAGAAAAATTGAAATAGACAGTTTGGTGCCTCCAGAGAAACACAGAGGATGTCAGCTGGTAGGATTCAGACAGAAGTGGCATACTGATATCTATGCAGCCATGCATGTAGAGGGGTCTTGGGAGAACAGATGAAAGGACAGTATCTGTCGACGCATTGCATGGTGGAGGAGGAGTGGTATTTGAAAGGGGAGAAGGGAAATACAGAAAATTTGGAAACAAGAGCTGAAATGCTGGAGGAGGGGAAGATGTTTGGACCTTTAGAGGCACACAGGAACAACTCACCCTGCTGGAGCCTTTGGCACAACAAAAATTCTTTACCTCCAACTCTGTGAGCAGAATGAGTTTGCTGACTGGAAACTCCCTTCCAACCTCCTTCCCAGGAGAAAACAGCTTTTACTCCTTGATCTGTTCAGCTCAGTATTATGAATCTCATATCCAAATTGTGACCTTCCCTCAACATGTAACAGCCTCTATTTTCTAAGGCCCCTGTCAGGAATGACTGAGACCATTTTCTTCTGAAGGGGCTAATAAAAATGGAGAACTCAGACACTGGTCTGGCAGGTGGGAACACTACCAGTATGTCAGGACAGGCTAATTTCCGTGGAGAACAGGACTTTGGAAAAGAGTGTCTGCAGTAGAGTTAAGACATGTCTGGGCATCTCCTAGGAATCATTAATTCTTTCCTATGCCACCTGCAAACTGTGAAAAAAGTTTTCATATCTGGATCATTTAATGTTGACTGTTGCATCAGCCTTATGTTTTACAGGTACCCCACACTCTGGAGAAGTAATTTATTTCCGCAGGGCACTTGTGCTGCTACTGTCCATGAAGAGTGTCTTCTGTGTGACACCCCCAGAAGGTGAGCATTCGGGGGGTGGTGGATTAGATGAAGGAGAGTCTGACTACCCCACAGTAGCCTCCGGGAAGACAATTCAAGGCTCATCTGTCTAACAGGAAGGATTAAATAGCACAGAGTGGGTTCAGCCAGCTCAGAGTGTGATCCAGGTAGTTCTCTGAAGCTCAACAAGGAGGACCATACAATCTGCTGGCTTTGCCACAGTTAAGGTCACCAGCACAAGACAGTATACAAAGGGTTTCCTAGTACTGCTAGACTTCAGGAGAATAGGTTTTGTCCTGATGTCCCCCTGTGTACATCTTCAATGCCTTCACCATGGAAAAAGGGCAGGAATCGTCTTCATTTCTCCAAGTAGGAGTAGGCAGATTCTGTCTTCACTCTCCCCTCTCCCCATCCCTGTGTTTGGAGGCATCCATGGGCAAACACTTGTCCTCTGAAGCTCCTGCTCAGTGTCAGCTCCTCTGAGACCAGTGTCAGTTAGGGTCATCTCTGAGAACATCTCTTGCAACATCTCTTGCAACACTTGTGCTTATTATGTGGGTGGCCAAACCATTAGCCAGCTGGCATATAAAAACCCCTCACCCTTTCTACAGATAGACTCAAGTGATACCGTGTACCACCAAGGAGCTGATCAATTAAGCGCCTCCTAAGTCAGAAAATCCTATGGTGAGTATTCTGGGTGTTGGGAATTTTGTGGTGGTGTTGTTAAAATAACTGGCTTGACAAACCAGCAAATACTAAATAAGGAAATTATAATTATGAAGCACAAAACTTCCCAAAGATTAGCCTCTGGTGCTCTGATCTTTTAAGCAAAGGCTGCCCTCCTTAACAGTGAGAAAATAAACATGGGAAAATAGATGTGACTGGGTGGGGATGGACTCACAAATTTAACCTGCCTCTTCTATCTCCCCTTTTTGTGATTGCACCCTGCAAGACATTTCAGTTTGGTGGCTACAGCCCCCTGTGTGAAAGCTAAGCCCAAGATGCAGTGCACAGCTTCAGAGGCTCGCTTAATCTTAGACTGGCAGAAAGAATGAGAGAGGTGTCAAGGGTGATGCACAGCAGGCCTGCCAGAGCCGCCCCTGCCTGGTACCACAGGAAGAAGAGATCCTTGGCCTTATCAGATCTCCTTGGTAAAGACTCTGCACATTCCTAAGGAGGGGCTCAGGACCCGTCACTTGGATAACCTGAAGCTCTGGGCAAGGGATGCGGAACAGGAGGAGAAATGTCTTTGATCAGATGAAAGGAGAGGGAAAAAAACCCCTACACAAAAACCCCACCATCCCCCATATGCATTCCAACAATTGCTGCCAAGAGGACGTGACTGAGCCAGGGGCTGAGAATTCCTCCAGAGTAGAAGTGCTGGTCAGATAACCTACCCAACACTGCCTTTTAAAAATAGCATCCAGTTAATGCGGATTGTTTTACAGCTGTGTTGTTATTACTGCTAATGTCAAGAAAGAGCACTAAAAGGCTTTTAGAACCGAGGAGTGGGCTTTGCACTATCCCTGGTTCTTGCCTAAACTTTTGTTTAGGATAAGCTTTATTCTTACATTTCCTTTTTGGTTTTTTTTTCTTTCCAAAGGTTTTCAACCCATGACCTCAAACCCCTAGAATTTGGCAGACTGTTTCCAATGGGTCCAAACCAGAAACGAGTATATTATCATCAGGTGTAAATTTCTTAAGTAGAGACCTGCATTGGCAAATTGCAAGGTTCCATAAAGCTAAGAAGGTTGGAAATCTCTAGGCCAAAGTACGGTCAGTTTGGTTTCTAAGCCATGTAGAGGATTACAAGCACTGCAAAACAAGAGTAGCATTGTGATCTAATTGAAAGCGTTTGCATGCTGGGCATAGTAGTCAGTAAAATAAAAAGGCAGTATTTCACTATCTAGATTTGCAATATAGGAGTGCCATTAACAATAGAGAATTAAAAGATTATGTTTTCTGCATTATTTAATTCCAGAAGATTATAAGACAAAAGAAGAAAATGAAAAGGCACATACAGGAATTTTCTCCAAAGTCGAAACTAGCTGTCACCTCTTTAATGTATTAAATGAATTAGTGCATTAAAGCTTCCTCCCCCCCACTCGCGAATGTCCCCGTGGGAAGCAAAATTGTGCCATCTAGTGGGATTTAGACCAGGCCTTAGCTCTGCGATCCCACCAGACCCTACAGACCACCATCCACCCGAACATGTCCATGTGATGGCATGGACTTTTTTTTTGACTTGGCTTTCCTCCCAAGTTCAAATCCCTCCTCAGCTACAGCTGCAGGAAGGGTCTATTCACCCCGGCAGGCTTTGGGGCAGAGAAGGATTTGGGTGCTCAGAAGTGGGATATTCAAAAGCTGGGTCAGGACTTGCAGGATGGCCAGTGTGTCATGAACAGAGACAAAGCAACTTTGCAGAGGCAGGCTCTGAAAACAGGGGCACGCAGGGGCAAACACAGCCGGGCTGGCTCGCTACAGGGGAACTCCACTCCCTGAGCCAGGCAGCACAGGCAATGCAAAACAACAGCTGCTGCGAGTAGGAGAGTTGCTTTTTCATTTATCTGCTCAGTCCATGTTTCTTCATGGCTTGAGTGGATGGGAAAGACAGGGATAAAAAATATTTTCATGAGTATGACCTGGTAAATTGGAAACACCAAAGCCACGGGGTTCACCACAGGTGAAGATACTTTCACTCGCCAAGCAGCCAGCAACCTTCTTGTGATGTGCTGCACAGCTATGGAGCTGGTGTGTGCAGGGAACAGTGTAGCACAACCTCACTTCCTAGTACACTTTCGTAGCCTTAGCTAAGCAATAGGCCTGATTTCTGTGCGATCTTTTAATCTTTGCCCTTTGTGGACTGGGGTATCTTGATGGAAGACAGGCATTTTGCTGCTTGCATTTTTGTTTTCTCCCATGCTAGCGATAGGAGAGAGCTCTGTAACGTATGGCTGCAATACTAAAATCGGTCCAAGCGTTGCAAGTGACTTATATACCTGCCTAATAAAAACTGACTCATGTCCTTTGGGAGTGCTCGTTATTGCCTCAGCCACAACAGGTGAATGAGTAACAACTCCGTAAGGCGTTTTCACTATCAGGAAAAGTAAAGTTCACTGGCCAATCCTCAAATAATTAACAACTCTTTCCTCTACAAATGCAGTAAGATATGACCTTTTCCAACAAAACATAAGCTGTTTTTCTCCAACTCAGAGCATCCCCTGGAATAATTGGATCAGCTCTGCACACCGGCTGACCTTTTGTCTTGTATGAATCAACATGGAAAGGAATCTTAAGAATGTTTTGATCATTTCTTTTGGATTTTTACTTCTCTTCACTGCTTATGGAGGACTCCAGAACCTACAGGTAAGTGGAGCATGTCCCAGCGGTTGGCAAGACAGCTGGCCTGGAAGGGCATCATGCCAGCTGCTTGTGTGAAACCTGTCAGACTTTCTGTGAGGACAGCATGCACAATATTTTTTATGAGGTGTGTTGGAACATCAGTTGGGTACAGGTTAGTATCCCTCAGTCATTTACTAAATATTTTACTCTAGTACTTCTCAAATAGTTTGAATACTTGTGTCAAGCTACTTCTTTAGGTTCACAAAAGCAGTTTGAATGAACCCCAAATTTCCCTGAGATCTTTCTCAAAAGAACAAAGGAAAATGGAAAACAAACTCAATTTCTAGATGAGGATTGTTCTGAATATTTCTAAATTGCTTTGATATTTATTATTAGTCACAGAATCATAGAATGATTTGGGTTGGAAGGGACCTCAAAGACCATCTAGTTCCAATACCCCTGCCATGGTCAGGGGCACCTTCCATTAGACAGTGTTGTCCAAAGCCACTCCAGCTTTCCTGTAGCCCCTTCAGCTACTGGAAGGCTGCTGTAAGGTCTCCCTGGAGCCTTCTCTTCTCCATGAACAAGGCCAACTCTCTCATCCTGTCTTCATAGGAGAGGTGCTCCAGCCCCTGATCATCTTTGTAGCCCTTCTCTGGACTCACTCCAATAGGTCCATGTCTTTATTATTCTGCCCCAGAGCTGGATGCAGTACTCCATGTGGAGGCTTAGCAGAGCAGAGCAGAGGGTAAGACCTTCCCTTGACCTGCTGGTCATGCTGGTTTTTGATACAGCCCAGGATACTGTTGGCAATATATATAAATATATATAACATATACATTTAATACAACAATGTAAAATAGAAAATATGTATGTCCAATCTATTAAATAATGTACAAGTATAAAGCATAATGTATAAAGTATAAAAGAATACAGTAACTCCTGGCATCATGATGTAATGTAATAATAAAAATATGATTTTAAATCAAAGGCAGCTGTGGCTTGTATTGGCATTAACATCTTAAAACACAGTAGCAGAGATGGTTTCTATAATATTTGAACACTCAGGATACTGGCAGGCTTGTTTAGTGTGGCCGTATAAAAAGACTCAGGGTTGCTGTTGCTGTCTATGAATACTTCAGAGTAAATAAACATGAGGCGGAACTTTTCAGATTAGAAGACTCTGCTGGTCTAGCAACAAATAAATGAATATAAGCCATCCATGAGGAAATTTGGACAATATATTAAAGGATTATCCTGACCAATTGGATTCTAGTAGGATTTCCCAACTGGTGTAAGAATCATCTGTATGCTTTAAAGGTGGACCTTGATACCGAACATGATACATTTGTTTGTAATGAGGGGTTGACCTCATTACAGGAGGAGGTCCCTGCTAGCTCTGTATATCTCCTCTCCTCAAGAATTTTCTGTTCATTGATCCTGTCAATACCAAGTTCAGACATGTTCTGCAAAAACAGTCCCAAACATAGACAGAGATGTTACAAGCTGGGCAGACTAACAAGGAGGGGAATGATAAACTCAAGACCCCATGAGTCAGCAACACCATCTGAAATTGTGCACACTCAGGTTGAGTGCTGGAACGTAAAGCATCCCCTAAGTCTGCAGGAAGGAGTGGCACTGATTCACAAGGTAGCCCTCTCTCCATTTTGTCCTGGTGGTTATAGAGGACTTTGTGAGATGCAGTCAAAAGTAGGTTATTTCAATGTATTGTAGCCTGTGGGAGAAATATTACAAATATGCATAATTTATTTCAACATTACACCCACCCCAAAAAAAACCCAGTAACAATTAATCATATGATTTTGGAGTCTTGGCTCCTAATTTTTGTAAGCTGTAGCTTACAAAACCAGGCATGTCAGAAATAGGACCACAGTGATCAGCACACAGTGATTTCTCTTCGCCTTTTTACAAAACAACCATTCCAGTTTCCAAATGCATTGACACTGCTTGACAGAGAAAATTCCTTTCTCTCCTCACTGTCCTGATGCCTGCTTTGGGGGTTGGACTCGATGATCCCTTGAGGTCCCTTCCAACTCTACAATTCTGTGATTCTTATTAAGGGAGCCACCGCAGGCCTTGCAAGTGTCGGATGCAACTGCCAACAGCCTTGATCTCCTCCAGCACCCTCCAGTGCTAAACCACCCCCCCACACACACACCCTCTTGCAAAATCGTATCCGATCACGTAAGCTTTTAATGAAAACTAACAGGAAAATGCTGATAAGCAACACCTTGATCTTCTTATTGCAACTATTACAGTATCAAGATCAGAGAACTATTTTGAGCATAAAAATATAAAACCTGGTTAGATCAGTAAAATCTTAATCCTCCCTTTTGAAAATGTGAATCAATTACTTCCAGCTACAAAGAGTTGCTATGAGCATATTAGGATATTTGGACCTTTGCCTCTGAAGACTTTAGAATTATCAGACCTTTGGTTTAAAGCAAAGAATCTTCCGATGTCACCAAGTCAGCCCTTGCAATGCAGATCTGAGGATATTCCTGACAGAGACAAAAAGGGAAAGCCAAGAAAAGAGGTTATCCTTCATTCAGCTTGCTTTCAAAGAGAAACTCAAACAGACTACATTAAATAATCGAAAGCATAACTTATCGAGGCTTTGAACCTGAGCAATCCTTACCTGAATCTCTATCATATTTTCCATAATCAGGCTGCTCTGGGGAAAGGAGACAACAATACCCATCACCTGCTTCCTTGTCTCTCTATTTCTGCCTGACACTGCTCTCTGTACACCATAGAAACATGTGATAAAATTTGTCTCAACTGCTGGTTTTGTCCATGCAGAGCAGTCTCCACTCAGAAGAAGGCCTGGGAGTTGCTTCCCTAAGCGTTCTCTATGCTGCACTCATCTTATCATCCATGTTCCTCCCTCCAATACTCATCATGAAGCTGGGCTGCAAGTGGACCATCGCAGGCTCAATGTGCTGCTACATTGCCTTCTCCTTAGGGAACTTCTATGCCAGCTGGTACAATTTATATTCTTTAAGCCTGTCTATTGTATTTGAACAACATCAGTAAGGGAGAATTTCATTCTTCTTTTTATTCTTAATTCCTACTCTACTTCTATGTTTTGGATTTGATGTAAAAAGTGTTACCTGCAAGAAAGGGGGATGAATAAATCCAGTAGCAGATGAAGCAGAGAGGTGAAAATGTGCAAAAAGCCAGAATGAATGCATCTATCTGCCCACCTGAGGCTGCTTCACTAACTCATGTGTGCAGCAGTGATTTCCATTCAGAAAAAAAGAATAATCAGAAGTTTAAAATCCAAGTGTCTTTTAGGGTTATTTTTGAAAAGCCTGAAGGGAAGGTTGTCTGGCAGCCAGTGGCTCTGTGAACAGAGGACCACAGGAGGAAGTCAGCTCCTGCTTTGCCCTTTTAGACATGGATGAACAATTTACTCCCATTCTCCAGTGACAGGGGCCACAACTCTGTGGAGGGAAGTTGTGATCCCTCTTCTGAAACGCAGGTGCAATTTAATGCTCCGTTACAAAAGGATAGGGCATGTGAATGCAGGCCTAGCCAGCCTGGCCTAGACCTAGCCCCTGGACACAGCTGGGACTGCTTGCATATCCTAAACTTCATAAGATGTTCCTTTGTTCCATGTAGTAGACTTATTGAATCACACAAAGGATAGATCTATTTCTTTGATGCCCATTTATGCCTCCGGATCTTTGGGCAAATTATTATTATGCTAATGGATGATAACTATGCTAAATGAAGTGTTCTTTGGCAGGTACACGCTAATCCCTACCTCTGTGATCCTGGGTTTAGGAGGAGCACCACTCTGGTCTGCCAAATGCACTTACCTCACCATTGCTGGCAATTCATACGCTGAGAAAGCAGGAAAAAATGGGAAGGACATTATCAACCAATACTTTGGGGTCTTCTTTCTGATATTTCAGTCCTCCGGCATCTGGGGAAATCTTATCTCATCCTTGATATTTAGCCAAGCTTCCAACAAAGGTAAAATATATTTAAAATCTTGGTGCTGCTTTGTATAAACACAGCTACTTCCTGATAGTTAAAAGGTAGATTCCTGTAGCTGAGCTGGTGGTCCTCAATTGCTTTCATAGTCAGTGGGAATTGGCACTTCAGGTGTGACTTAGCTTGTCTGGAGGCAGATGTCTGAAATAGATGGGATCAATTGCTCTCTGGAAGTGTCTGTTTTCTATCAACTCTTCATCAGCTGTAAAGAGAGTTCAGACAACTAGCCCACAAATAGATGTCTATTGAATTCCTTTTGAATCCCATCCCGGTGTGGTAAAGCAGAGATAGGCTGCTGGCAGAGACAGCCTTTAACATCTGGCTCCTATGTAAAGTGGATTAAAATAAAAGGCAAAACAAGCAGCCTTTCTGCAATGCTTGTAGTATTGGATTAATTTGGTGTTAAACATTCAAGGTTAGTCAAGCTGACTCTGGTGCTCACTGTAAATGAATGATTTACAGAATTATCAAGAAGAAATAGAAGTAGCTGTTGGCAGGAGTCTGCCTGCCAGGCTCCTCTGCTGTATTTCAGGCTCAGACAGCAGATGCCGAGGTAGCTTGAGGAAATCACTCAACAGCGCTGCCCTCATTTCCCATGCTTGTAATTGGTGTAAGCTTTAAAAGGGCAGTTGGGAAGATAAATTAATACTTGGACACCCCCTTAGAGATTCTAAGTGCTACAAGGTTTTATCATTGCAGTCTCCCATGAATTTCCTATCCTGTCAAAATCAGAATAGGATGGACATAGAAAGAGCTTTCCATATACACAGCTGCTATGAATGGCAAGAAGGTACCTCCCTGGCTCAGTCAAACAGTATGTCCTCTGGAGGGTATTCATGTAGGTATGAAGTCGGGGGGCTGGCATCAGGTTTTAGTCTTTGAATCCTTGGGTTTATGCCAAACTAGTTGTCACAAGGGGTGATACTAATGGAGAATGATGCTTCCCTTAAATCCAAGCAACTATAGGTGAAACACCATCAAAGCAGAATGCTAAAGGACGGCAAGTGGAATAGAGCCTTGCTGACCTGATCACTGAGCCACACGATGCCTCGGGAGGCAATGGCCGTGCTGGCTTCATTTGCAGGGCAGAGGCTGTGATGCAGCTGTGGGGTCTGCACAGACTGCAACCATTTTACTCTCCTCTGCCTCACAGCACACATCATGTTAATAAGAGGATTAAAATACTCTCTTTTTTGGCCTTATAAATCCCCTCCTAGTTTTACTTCTGAGGGTGTTCCTCTAAATTCTAAAGAAACTGTTTTACTTATTTTTTATCAGTTACATTGGATTTCAGGAAATGCTGTACTCCTGGGAGGTATGCTGTGAACAGCCCTCAAAGCCAAAGGCCTTGCATATCTTCACAACAGCAATGAGCAGCCATACCATAAGCTTCCCTGCTGTGCCTTCTCAGTGAGACTCAGCTTTAATCTAGAGGGAGCTTCTTGGTGGGGGGGTGAGGAGGTAAGGATCTCCAGTCACTCACATCTTTTCCTCTCCTCTGACAGTGCAGCAAACGTATCCACCCATCTTGTTCGTATACTTAAAATGTATCATTTCACTGAGCTGTTGGAAAGATAGGGTGTGTATCTGCAGAATCAAGATGCATAAAATTCAGACATGTATGTACACTTGATGTATTGCCTGCATCGCTGCATCCAGGCACAGCAAGGCAAGCTACACCATAAGGTACCACTACAACGGGAGACAGTAATCAATGTAAATGACAACAGTCATCCCTTCTCACTCATCAGTATTGCAGCCTTATTTAGAGCAACAAAGCAAAACCTGCCTTGCGGCTTCTGTATCAGTAATTGCATATGACTGCATCTGAAGATGCATTCTTCATCTGCAGATGATGCACAAACAGATAAAAACTTGTTTTACACACTTCCATGCTCTACTAGTGTGACTCACCTTTTGCATACAGTAATTTTGCTGAGGGTCTGTTCAAAACTGTGTAGCGGTAGCCACTGGCTATAATAAGGAAATGGTTTTCTTTATGCTGTTAAGTTTTATCTGATGTTAAACCTAAAGTTGTTTATGAAGCCAGTTAAACAGCTGATTCACATTGCAGCAGATTTGATTTGAGCCAGTGGGGAAAGACACACGAGAAGTAGTTACACAATAACCCTAATTGAACCCTGTTTAAGGAATCAGCCAAGGTGCACTATATTGCCCTTCATTATGTTCCAACCAGTGACAAATTCTGCAGTGAAAGCACTGAAATAATTCTGGGTTTTTGATCATCCTTCCCCACCACACTGCTTATTCAGGCTCACGCTTTGGGTTAGTGCTTTTTCTTTACCGAGAGGGTACCTGAGGAAGTGGGCACAGTGACGTGGTGGCACACAGGGTGCATGAGTACACACATGTGTGGCTTCGACATGTGCCCAGCACAACACTGGTGGGACTGAACAAAGCAAAGGTCTTACTCCAAACCCTGCCAAACTGTTCTAGTTTTAAGTATGTTCTCAAGGACTCATAAAGACAGTAATAAAGTAATAAAGTCAGGGAAAGCTGATTTCTTGGAAGACTGCATTAGTAGGTAATCATAATTTGAGTATATAAACCAAAAAGGTGTCTCGAGGTGGTTTCCATTCCTGTAACATATACAGAAATTATCTGGACAGTGATAATGTGCTCTGGCTGTATGAACTGAGTTCCATCAGTTCAGTGGTGGTGTACACTGAGGCACTTGTCTTGTGGGGTATTATGATTAAGAGGTACAGATACACACTGGAACTTTAAATACTGCAAATTAAGCTTGGATTCAGATTTCAGCCTCTGGCTTTAGTCCATGTCTCCATGTAACGCTCAATTCAGTGTTCTGTCTCAAGCAACTGTTTCTGTTAAACCAAATTTTTGTGTTTTAAACTGGGCTTCTGAAGCTAAGCACCTCTAATCAGGAAGGATTTGAAACCAGGACCAATCACCAAGCGTTGGATTCCCATCTCCTTGTATGTTTACATATGGCATGCACTCATCTGATCTCTTCCCTGATCTGCCTTTCTTTCGGTTTTTACTGAATTAGTGGAAATCTCAGAAGAAAACCTGGCATGCTGTGGAGCGTATGACTGCATGACTGATACCACTAACACCACTGGGTCAGCAGAACCCTCAAGCTCCTTAATCTACACTCTGCTGGGGATTTACACTGGTAAGTAATCCACACAATCTTTAATGACTGTCACTGATGGGGAACCTACTGACTGTGAAACCTAGCATGACTTTGCAGATGAAGTTTCTAACTTCCTCCTTCGATTCAATTTGCTAAAAGGAAATAAGATATGAGAGAGCTGTAAACAATTCCTTCCTAAACAGTTTCAAAGGCTTTTGGCCAGTGCTGTGTCATTTTTGTCTAAAGGAACAAGATATTCTTTACACTTTTCACCTGGAATAAAGCTGAAGCCCAGGATGGTCACCCCACTGTTTCACCCAAAGTCAATGTTGGTCTTACAGACTAGAATCAAAAGTATGCCCACATCACAATTAGAGGATTACAGCAGTTTATCCAGTTATGCAAGAAACAGTTTTAAATTCACTCAGTTATCATGAACTAGTTACTTGGCAGATTTACATATGCATACAGAAGTCTAAGATGCAAAGAGCAGCCCAGCTAGAGGTACTTGGACTCACCAACTTCTTGTCATGTGGGGATGCCTGTCAGAAGGGGCAGGTGTCCTACCATGTGTAAAAGAGTTTAGCACAAGAACTACACTGCAATTAGAGGTGGACTTGAAAGACAGCTCCCAGAACAGGCAGTCATTTGGGGAGACATTTTTGGATCTCTGCTGAGATTGACAACTTCAGTCAATTCTTAGCTCTGATGACTGAATTCTAATACCTTAGTGTGAAAGGCAAAGATAGAGAGAAGCACTAGGAGAATTAGCATGTCTCCCATTTAGTAACTACAGCTGCTATAGACCTTCTTTGCATAAGGCCAGAAAGGAATAGAAGACGGAGAAGGCTGGTGCCATCAAAAATTGAAAAGACCAAAATAGATGTGCAAAGATTCATTCAGTGAGGAAAGTTCAAAAAGTATCCGGCTCAAAACAAGTTATTCTCTGGATAAAGGGGAAGTATCTGGCAAGGCAATATGTCACCTTAGCTCTGCTAAAATGTCTTTGCAGTCTCTGCACACAGATGTACTCTCTGCACTGAGACAGATGCATTGAATTTGTCATACACTCAAATAGAGAGTATGCAATCTGCCCAGAGCCAGCCCTCTCCGGACAAGGGCATCGCAGCAAGCCTTCCCTCCTTCCCCAACCTCCATTCCTAATTGATGAGAAAATGCAAAGAATATCCCCCACACTTCCCTTCCAGAGTGTGCTGGAGCTGATGTCTTTCTACTAAAGGCAGGTTTGGCTCACAAGTTTAAATTTAAATTTGATGACTAACACACAGCACTCCCTTAGGCTTTGCTCATGCAAAATGAATGAAACCCTGCTGTCTACTGACCCCACGTCAGTGGGGTTTCATTTTTCTTTTAAGCTCTTAATAAAAGATATGTCTTTTCCTACCTCGAGGGAAACCAAATAGCTAAATATTTCATTCACAGACATTTTTTAAATGTCTCCTCTATTTGGTTGCTGAATGCATATTTTGCCCAGCTTGGGTGGAGACAATAATGGAAAAGTCTTTTGTTATTTAGTTTTCTCAAGGACTGTGGATGTTTCTATTTATGCTCATGCCAACCACTATTAAGCCATGCAGTTACTTATCTCCTACATCGATCTTGACTCATTTGCCCTATTTGATGGAATACTTGTCCTGTAAATGTGGATGTTCTCATGCATTTAGGTCCTGCCATCAGCCCACAGTCACTAACAAGCACCCTGGAAGAACCGACAGTGGTTTACATCACAAATGGCTTACAGCTCAGCCACAGTGGAGAACCAGGACACTGCAGAATACAATTCTAGGAGACATGGATAAGAAATGATAAGCAATAAAAAACTGAGGGAAAGTTAGTCTAAATCTCCTCATGTATTTTAAAAGTTCACAGGAAGAGCATGCCCATACACAGTAACATAGGAGCACACTAAACAGGCAGTGTGGATGGGAAAGATGTGCCTGGTTCTCCTCTTACTCTGAACTCCACTTGTTTCCATGGATGGAATTCCAGTCAGCATAAGTAAGAGAGGAAACATAATCATGCCTTGCATTCGTAACGAAGCAATCAGTCATGAATCCATGGCTGCCTAATGTATATTATGAGATACAGTTTTCTTCTTGATAACATGAAAAATATTGTATTGATTCACTACTCTACAAGCCACAAACCTAGACCAATATACATGATAATTTTCTGATTAACTACCCCGTGTATTCTTTTGCATGCTGCTTCTGCTAGGAAATTCTAGGTTCAAAGCTGTAACTTCCATCTTTTTCAAGAAACCCAAAGTTGCTCGCTGTCATCTTTGAAATAGCATGTATTTTGTACTCAAAGCATGGCTCTGAGCTGACAGGGAAAAAAAAGCAAGCAGCGTATACTGGGATCCAAGACAGCAGTTCTACTTCCAGCCCTTTATTTTGCTTTCTGAGTATTTGAAGGAAGATCCACCCCCTAGCCATGAAAGCCTTGGCTCTGGAAGTGAATATTCCTCTCTCATGTTGATTTAAAGCCTTTTGATAGCTCCCAAGGGAGCTGTTTCTGGCCAGCTCCCCATCCCTGCGACCCTTGGCTTGCCCTGGAAGGGTGAGCGATCACCCTCTGCGGCCATGCAGCTGGCCCGGCGGCTGTCACAACAGGCCAGTCACAGTTAAGCTGAGGGGATTTGGGAGGTGTGCAGCTGTATGCAGAAGATGTGAATGTAGATCAGGCTGCCTTGTTTATACAGAAAAGGCCTTTACGCTGAAGTGGAATCAGATGCATCTGCCAAAACATCCCACAGAGAGCTAAGCACTAAGTCAGAACAATAACAGCAGCAAGTGACTTCCCATCATTCTTCCAGCATTCCTCATTTTTTTCCTGAACTTTTTGTTTTGTTTTTGCAGCTAGTGGTGTGCTAGCTGTGCTGCTGATTGTTGTATTTCTGGACCAGATCAAATCTGACCAAGCAGAGACTGAGAAACTAGAGACACCATCCTTTTGGTCTACGTTCCTAGCAACTTTCCAGCATCTTAAAGATAAAAGACAGTGTCTTCTAATCCCTCTGACAGTGTACAGTGGGTTTGAACAGGGATTTCTTTCTGGCGACTACACAAAGGTGTGGATGACAATGAAAATCTATTTATGCAATTGATCTTTGTGCCTTTGTGTCTTACTATTGCATCTGATCTATATTTACTTGTTCAATGAAGGTGTTTTCAATGGTGACTTGTGGTTTGCTAAATTACTGCTTACTTCTACTTGAATGAACTCTGAGCGACATCTTCAAACAGGAGAGGCCAGCAGTAAATATGCCCCTTGGAACAGCCCTAAAAAGTGTGCTGTAGAGAGTTTAACCCACCAGTGGAGGCCACAGCAGAGAGCTACAGGTTCAAACTCTTCAGCTTGTTGTAAATAACAAACTGGGATAAAAGCCAGAACTCTGCAAAGCTTTTATATCTTCCTTCCTTCTGGTTTCCCTAGAGTTTGTGTAAGTGCAAGTCAGCACACATACCATGTATTTTATTTTGAGAACCTTTACGGTAAGAAGGCAAACCCTCAATGGGGCTGGCTGAAAGCCCTCACCGATCGCTAGAGCAACAGGTCCAAACCCTGACAGACTGAAATGGCCAAAACCACCTCTGCTCCTTCAGTTTCTTCACAAACCTAGACACATAACAGGTGTGCTCTCCAGACATTTCTCCAGAAAGACTCCAAAGGAAGGAAGCAAATGTCCTGAGATGATTATTTGACACTTAAGCTTTCAAAGTTTGCATGTAAGCAGATGGAAGAGTGCATTGGCTGCTGTGTTTGAATGGATTCAAAGGGGCACTCCATGGCCACGTCCATTGGCTATCTGCTCTTATAGGTGAGGTCCTCTCCATTTCTTGGGAGCTGCCCTGTAATGACCATAGTGCTGACTGTCAACTGTCATCTCTTGAGCTATGAAGAGAAGGGCAGAAAATTCCTAGTACCACTTCCAGTAGTTTTATTTGCTTATTAAGCAGTGCTCGTTTCTTCTGCTTATTGCTGCTTGCATGGCATCAGTCTGATTGGGAACTGGATTAGGAATATCACTGCTGAAGGCCAACTATGTCAATACATACTTGTCAGCAAACTCTGTAGCTGTGCTTTTTTGATCTCAACCACTATTTACCAAATACCCAGCCTAAGACCCTTGAACCTGAGCTGCACATTGTAACTGAAGAAAATGTGTCACCTCTGTTTCTTCTCTTCCAGACATATGTGACCTGTGCCCTGGGGATACGTTACGTTGGTTATGCGATGATCTGCTTTTCAGCTGTAAATTCCCTCTGCTCTCTGCTTTTTGGAAAGATCTCTCAGTTCACAGGTAGAAAACTTCTGTTTGCATTAGGTATGTAAAGATTCCTTGAAGGACTCATCACCTCGCGTAATATAACAAATCCAGTGCTCCCCACCTTGCATGCATGAGAGCTCACTGCCAGCTATCAATGAAAACCAAAGTCAATCTGGAAGGAAACACACTCATGAGGAGGGAGGCAGCATAGTTAACCACTGTAGTGAGATAGTTGCCTTACATCACTTTGCTGGTGATGTAGTTCACCCTGCTTTAGAGTGTGCTATACATACCCTACAGCTTTGACACTTTATAGCGTACTTTTAATACAACCAGTGATAAATAGTCTCACAACACAAATGTTGAGGCCTACACTAGACCTGAGGAGGATTTCTCCACCGGGGTGAAGCCTCCTCAATTTTATGTGGTGAAAACAACTGAGAACCTCATGAGATATGCTGTTGATTTGAGTCTCAGGGGATGGTGAACTTGGAAATCTAAGCAACCTAGTCTAGGAATTTCAGGAAAATGTTTAAAGGTTAGCCTGGTCTCCTTTTCACTACTTGTTCTATAGAGAGAAAAATGAAAGTCCTATGTCAGCATATCAGCCTAGAATAATTTGAGGGCTTGTGTACGGTACAGTAATTTCCAGGTTGCCATGAGAAGAGATTTGTATATTTAAAAACATCTCACTCTCCAGAGAACACCGTTCCAATGAGTAACAGAGTGATGGAGGCAGAAAAATACAAAGAAATGTGTCATTTGTGTCCCCCTATCTAGCAAGTTATTTATACTGAAGTGTACTAATGCCTTGCTTCCATTACACCATAACCTGTATGATTAGAAATGTCACCGACTGAGTCAATGTGCATCTAGATATTCCAGGCATTTCCCCCACAGGAAATTTAAAACCTGCACAAAGAAATTTAGAGTCCGTTATGCTACAGTCACTAGTTCAGAAATTCTTCTGCATGTGTCTGCCCGAGGTGTATGTCTCACTCTAGGAAGCTCATTTTAGATGATGATGATGATTATTATTAAGAAAAACTATAGTGTTAGTAATGCAAGACCTCTGAACCCCTCAGTTCTGTTTAATGCTCTTTGTACTCAGCCTGTGAAGGTGTGCTGGGGTGGGAGTAGGGGGGAGGGGAGGTGGGGGGAGGTGTAATCATTCCCTCATTTACAAACCACTTTTAAAAAGAAAGACAAAAAGTCACCAGACCCTCTGCATATCCTTAACTGTCTCCTCTGGCCCTGAAAGGAAATCTATGTTTAAGAACTAGGTAAGGAGGCAGTTCCTTCTCCTACTCAGTGGCAGTTCTTGTCCCTTGGGCTAACAGCCATATCAGTGCCGAGGATCTCTCAGCTCAGGACACTGCTCAAAATTATCAGTTAAGGACTCTCAAAGGACTGCATTGTCTGGTATTTCATGTGATATCAACTCAGTGAGTGCAAATATCAGTGAACCAGAAAGATTTTCTGATTGCCTTGTGCTCAGGTTGGGGGAAGAATTTGATGGTGTCATCTACCACTATCTGTCCTGTTTGTAATTGCATTTATATTTCTCTTCTTTCATTCTAAATCAACAGCCACGGTTACAAACATAGCCTGTATAATAGCCCTACTGCTGTGGAAACCTCATCCTAAGCAGCTTGCTGTGTTTTTTGTGTTTCCTGCTCTTTGGGGCCTATCTGATGCCATTTGGCAGACACAAACTAATGGTAAGTCCCGGTGACAATGAAATGTATCCCCTTGAGGTATAAAAATCTGCATGTTTGCATTTATAAAATGACACATCATAAAAATGATAATGGGTTTAAGACAGCATCTAAATGTATCTTAGCTTATTGCAAAGTAGGACTGATTAAACAATTTTTTCCAAGATGAAGAGAGAAGAACGCTGAAGAAGATAATGTGAATTCAGAATAAATGTTCTGGAGGAGTACAGATATTTCAGAGAAAGTTAGAAAACTAAGAAGAATGATACCTTTTATCTGTCTTGCAATGAAGGAGAGCATTCTGAATAATAAAAAAAATCTACTCAAAGCTCAGTAGCAAAATAAGCAGTAAAATTGCTGTTGGGAGTTATTAGGAAAAAAATTGAAGAAGAAAAACACAGAGCAACATTATGCAACCAAGTAAATCTACATAGTTCTGATTTGGACCATTTCAAAAATCATAATCCAATGTGATAAGGCATAAGAGGGCAACAAAAAGGAGCAGAGTCATGGGACACTTCCACTTAAAGGAAGACAAACAAACTAGATTACTTTAGCCTGGTCAAGTGACAAGTAAGTAAAGCAGTCAGTAAGATCATTAGTAGTGTGGAGAAGGTGATTAGAATTTACTATTTCTCTTAATAACAGAATTAGTGGCACAAAATAAAGTTATCAGGCAGCAGGCTTTATAGAAATCAAAAGAAATGCTTTATTCACACAATGCATAATCAAATTATGGAATTCACTGCCAAAAGATGGAATTACATCACTTCAGGGGAAAATGTTCTTGAGGGCTATTAAAGCCTGGTAGTCAAGAGGAAATCTCCAACTCAGTGCTTTTGTCTTTGATTGCCAGAGTCAGGAGGGCATTGGGTGGGAAAGGTGGATGTATACTTGTCTCATTTCTTGCACTCCTAGCCTAAGAGTCTGTAACTGAATTATGCCATTGTACTTCTATCTGATGCATTAAGGTTTTTCTTATAATCTTTGATTTTCTTTTGCTTTGTGATACAGTACAGTTGTTACATTCAGATAATGAGCTGATCATAGAATCATAGAATCACAGACAGGTTTGGGTTGGAATGGATCTTAAAGCCCATCTAGTTCCAACCCTCTGCCATGGGCAGGGACACCCTCCACTAGACCAGGTTGCCCAAAGCCACATCCAACTCAGCCTTGAAGATCTTTGAGGGAGGGTGCATCTACCACTGTGTAAGTACAGAGAACCTAAGTGTCAGAGAAGGTGGCAAGGAAGTGGCTGCAGTTCCTACCCCTCAGATGAGGCATAGATGGTGGACGGGGCTTCACGCTTATGTGATGGCGAGTGAGGTCTGCAGTGCTAAGACTAGACTGACCTCTATTACAGCACAGTAATAAGTCATCTCCATTACCAAATTCTTGCAGGATACTTGGGATAATTTCACATTCAGGATACTTGGGATAATTTCACATTCATGTTATCTCAGAAAAAAACCCCAAATGTTCCTTATGCTGGCACAGTACTGCAGTATCTTCCTTTTTGTGTGTGTGTCTGTCTGTCTGTACCCTCTTCAGCTCTTCCACAGCTCCTGGTTATAAAATGATAAGGAGTTTGTCACACTGTCACACTGAAACATCGAGTGATGACCTGAAATCTTAACAGAGATGTCCAGTGACATTACTGGACCCCTGCAACCCAGAACAGGATCCTCATTTTCACATGCCCATTTAGGACTAAATCTCTTCTCCCCTTCCTCAGTTTTATACAGATATGCACCACAGCTCCAAAGGCTATGAAGTGCGATAAGACCTCTAAACCAGCACTGGGGACCAAGGTCTGTGGTCCTTCCTTTGGCAAGCTCCTACCACTGCTGCCTGGGCCTCGGTAGATTAACCACTGAATAAATACAATGGCTTTGTGCCGCATACTTAAGGCATTTTATGGTAATCGAAGACGCCTGCCTCGGCCGGCTGTGGATAGTTAATACTCGAGTTCCCTCTAGAGGATGTATTGGCTCACAGTAGGTGAGTCACTTCATCTTCTAAAAGTTTCCTAGTATGTTTGTGGACACTCTCACTTATTTCCAGTGAAAGCTGCCTCATTTCAGAGTGTGTAATGCCCTCTCTTATCTAACCTGAACACAGATGCTGTTATTACCCCCCTGGCAATAACTGCACAATAACAACTGAGTGGCACAGAGCTACTGGGTACACTGCAGTAAAATAAAGTTCTTTCCAGGTGCCTTTAGCAAGGATATGAATCAGTCTGGGAAGTTTATAAATCTGGAATCAAATTGTTTCTTGCGGTCCTGTTGTATACCCACGCTACTAGTACCAGGGGAAGGAGTGGGAAAATGGGTATTAGTAAACAGTGAGGAGAATTTCCATGGAAGTGAACTGCAAGAGTTCAGAGCTAGCAGCCTCTCCACTCAGCCAGCTCGGCAGATCCTGCTAAAGCTTCAGCCAGGCAACTCGACCACATTGCACTCGACAGTGTTTGTGACAAGGGCAAATGTTTAAGTTTGAGGCCAAACCACCACTGCAGTGCTACATAACTGCTAGCTAATAGAATCATAGAATGCTTTGGGTTGGGAGGGACCTCAAAGATCATCTAGTTCCAACCCCATGCCATGGGCAGGGACACCCTTCACTAGATCACGTTGCCCAAAACCTTATCCAACCTGGCCTTGAACACTGCCAGGGATGGGGCTTCCATAACCTTTGTGGGCAACCTGTTCCAGTGCCTCACCACACTCATAGTAAAGAATTTCTTCCTAACATCTAATCTAAAACCTACCCTCTTTCAGCTTGAAGCCATTCCCTCTGGTCCTATCCACATACCATATCCTATCCACATATGGTACCAATAATACCATATATGCATCCTGGAAACAAGAACTTTCGTGCCGATTCATCTTTTCCTTTACCTTGGACTAGATACCCACTCAATTCTCCCATCGTTTCGATCAAAAAAAGAAGGCTTCAAAATAGCAAGGGAAAACAGGTACCAGCTGAAAGCAAGAATCTTTACACATCAGAAACCTTCCTATATTAAACTCTTCTCACTAAGGCCTTTTCAGAAAAATAACACAGGGAATATCAGCAAAGTTATATGAAAAACTTGAACTTGTTCATTTCTTAGGCAAAACTATGAAGGAATATCAAATAATTCACACTACACTCAGGCAGTTTAATGAACTAAACATGGTTTGTGATGTGCTTGTCCAGGTTTTTCATCATGTCTAAATTGAATCATTCAGTAAACGTGCTCTTACAGTCATCAGGAAGTAGTGACTTTTTACATAAAGATTATGTCTCCCCTTTCTTAACAAAACTAAAGGGTTAGCTGACCCTACCCAGATTTCTAGAGAACTTTGTACTCTGCCTTTTGCCTGAATGTGCATATTCAAACAGATGTGTTGCTAGAGAAGTGGATGAAAAGAGTCAAGGTTCATGATACTTCTCCCCTTCCCTCCCTGCACACCACAGCTGAATCAGTGGAAATTTTTTCTTCTTCATCACCACTGACGATAGCTCAGCACCCGGAGGAAAACAGCCCCTCTCCCTTTCCCTGTGTGACCAACCTGTCAGACTTGGAGGCTGCGAATCCCTCCCTGACTCGCAATTGTGGGTGTGCAGCCGACTGATCTCAGTGGGAGCTTCCCAGTGAACACAACTGCATTAGGGTGATCAGTTTAACTAGGTCTCTATGCCAAGCAAGCTCTCCAGTTGCTGCCCCAGAGGTTCTGTATGCATCATGGATATTCATTTGCTCACCCACCCAGAGGCTGAAAATTTGAAAACCTGGTTATGTCAGAGAAGCAAATTTCCTTTGTGTATCAAGTCTGAGCCCAGTCGTAACAGCTTCCTGATTGAAGTGTTTTGGGTGAGCTTCCCTGAACCTGGCAAGTATGAATAGCACACATTGCTTCCCCTGGCAACACTGTGCAAGCCTCCCCTGGGGGCTCCCTCAGAGCAAGGTCTGGTGAAAGCAAGGGATGTGCATTTTATGTGAACAATCTCTGCATGTTCTCAGGCAGGTGACAAATGATTTGAAGAACAAGTAGACAGTGCATGCAGGATCCATGCAGGTTCCTTTTTTCTTTCCTCCTGTTTTCTTTCCCTTTTTCTCTGCTGTTCTCTGTTTTGTCATTTTTGTTCTGTTAGTTCACTTATAACAATACACAGAAGTGCAAAAATGTTTTAAGACAAAGCTTGCATTTTCCTTTTTCTGACATTTATGAAGGAGAGTCTATCTTTCTTATTGTGGTCTATTTATTCCCTTTGCAGAAAATATATGGTTTCAGACTTTACCTTCAAAAATCATGTCTCTCCTTCCTTCTAGGACTCTATGGCATTTTATTTGAGAAACACAAGGAGGCTGCCTTTGCCAATTACCGTCTCTGGGAATCAGTTGGATTTGTCATTGCCTTTGGTTATAGTACCAAACTGCAAGTCTACATCAAACTGTACATTTTATTGTCTGTGCTGGTGTTGTCTATGGTGACATATGGAGTGGTTGAATACCTGGAAGCTAAGAGCTCCCCTGGGACCCCTACTGCTGAGACCCCTACTGCTGCAAAGAAGGAAAATGTAGAGCCCCTCACCCAGGAAACACACATGTAATCCAACAGGCTCAGAGTGATGGAGGCAAATCAAACTGGCCAGCTCCACCAAGCATGTCTCCAAAGATGTTCCAACATGTACTGTCTCCAGAAAGAGAGTAAAGAAACAGAATTCAAGGCCAATATAATGCAAATGTCTTAGGAGGAAAAAATCTCTTTTGACATCTCAGCTTTATAAGTAAAGATTATCTTCACCCTTTCATACAGATGATGAACTAATTTTTTTCTCTTTTATTAATAAAGTCTTAATGAATGTAAACCAGATGCTTAAAAGTCCTCACATTTTTGTATCAGTGCATCAGGCTTCGGGCCACAGTGTTACAGTCAAACCTGAAAAGCCCATGCATAACATCAGAAGATGGCAGCAACTGTGGTTGCTCAATAGACTGCAGAAAACACACATCATTTCACGGAACTACTATTTATAAAGATTTATATTGTTCTTATCCTTTATTCTTTAACACTTGCTCTAAACAACTTCAAGTTAAAAACTGAACACCACTACATCTGTTAACTGCCGTTAACCTGTCTTAGGTCAGCAGATAACCTTTTCTGCCTTTGTCATCCCTCTGTCCCAGCACTCTTCCCTTTTTGGTTTTCTTGTTTCAAATTTTTCCCTCACCACTTAGAGCAGTTTTCTCCCAAAACAGATGCCTTCTGCACGACCAGTGACAAAATTTTCCCACCCATGAACATAACAGTTTTCAAGATAAGCAGCCAGGGCATGTTATTTGGGCAACCCAGCCATGAAGAGGATGGAGATAACAGTGCAAGTCAGAATGAAAAGGAGGAAAGGAGGATGGTTCTATGCTGTAATATCTGCTTGAAATCTATATGCCTCTAGCAGTGACTCCGATAAGGAATTCCTTCATCTCATTTCAACGTCTATTGAGTTTTAAATATACTATATTGTTTCCAGATTTGGCTTTTTGTGGGTTTACTGCAAGGAGAAGAGAATTACAGTGCAATTACTGGGCAGTGTCTCTACATCTTGATAAGAAGTCTCTGTAGAGATATCATGGTCATTTCTGGTAATGATGCTATGTATGATCAGATCCTCTATGTGAGGCAGACAGCATAACAGAAATTGAAGACAAATTCTGTTCAGCTCCAAGATTAGTGCTGCCTCCAGAAATGAACTACATGGTTAGTTAAGTTTCTGCACACTATGGAGCCAGCAATTGACGCTACTTCTCTGTTTTTAACCGTAACAAGAGGATAAGGCACCATATGATGTGACAACATGATAGAAGTCAATAATACAATTCATGTGGAAAAAAGTCCCCAAATTATTAGGGCTTTTAAATTACAGTACCTTTAATGCTACTTTACTCCCTAAAATTCCTTGTTCCCAAGCAGCTGGACTCCCCTCCAGATTTCACCTGTGTTGCTTCATGGCTCTTCATGTGATAAGCTCCTTTCCCAGGTCTCGTACAATTAAGTAGAGCTCATTATGTCCTGTAGAAAAGAAGGTGACAGGTGGGCTGCCTCATAGAACCACCTTTCTTGTGCCTTTGCCCTGTCAGCTCAAAGGTATGCTGTTAATCTCTCTGTTGGAAATATAAATGGCAAAATCACTGTGGCTGAAGAATCCTGACAGCCTCCTGGCTGCCCAGAGATTGCAGGCAGATTTGCTAGGCTGTTGCTGATTCTCACTTTGCTCTGCTTTCATCTGACAGAGAAACTTGATTTCATCTCTGTAACAGCCAGGGAAACACATCTCTGAATGCTCCTCTGGCTCTCTTTTACACAGCAATGTTTTAAACAGGAAGGGGAGCAAAGAAGAGTTTTGGGATGAGTTCCAGTGAAAATCTGATCTGTGTGAATGTAACCATTTATTGCTTATTTGTAACAGCCCAACATAGAAATCAGTAGTACTGTACTCGGAACAAAAAGATGATTCCTCCCTCAGAGCATATACAGCTTGATAAGTTTCCCTCCTTTCTCTTGTGCTGGGTCTGGATGTGATGGAGTCAATTTTCTTCAAAGCAGCCCACATGCTGCTGTGCTTTGGATTTTGTGACTGAAAAAGTGTTGATAACACACCAATATTTTTGCTATTGCTGAGCAGGGTTAGCATAGCATTCAGGTTTTCTCTTTTCCCCACTCTGCCCTCCCCAGTGAGTATGTTGTGGGTGACCAAGAAACTGGGAGAAGACACAAACAGAACAGCTGAGACAGATTGACCAAAGGGATGTCCCATAACACACAGTGCTGTATTCAGCAATAGAAGCCAGGAGAGAGGAGGAGGAAATGGGCATGTTCCTGGTTATGGCATTTGCCTTCCTAAGCAACCATTATGCACGCTGAGGTCCTGCTTTCCAGGAAGTGGCTGGTCCCCTGCCCTCTGATGGGAAGCAGTGAATTAATCTGGAGTTCCTTAGAGATATAGGAGAGTCAGGTCTTCATGTAAGAAAACCATAGGACCACGTGGGTAACAAGGACACTGAGTAAAAAGCCACCTATGCCAGATGGGATGAGAGCCTCTGAGAAAGGATCACTCAGCCATTGTTCACAGAAACATCAGACGTGGACTGGGTCACGCACTAGTCCTGATTGAGGACATAGGTGTTGGGTAGCCTGTGGATCCAAGCATTCAGGAACATAAGATAGTCAGGTTCAAGTAATTCATATTGATACATCAAGTAATTTCTTTCTTCAAGCACATAATATTATGGTGTCATACGGCCCGAGCCAAAGATCCAAGCAGCTGGAGAGCCTCTGGCACACGCACTGGAGGTGTTGACAGAGATGGGACATGTTTAGGACCTCAACTGGCATCCATCACTCCCTGGCTACCTACTACACCTCTGCCTGTGTGTGATGGCCCTATGGAGCAGGGTCCCTCCATGCTGCCTGCGGGGACAGTGGTCCACCCTGGGCATGCAGCGGGGCAGAGCCGGTCTGCCCTGGCTCTTACGGGAAAAGAGAGCCGCATGAGCTGGGGCAGTGATGCGGATGAAGTGGGAGCTGCGGGTGATGAGTCTGCTCTCTTCCAAGTGCCCTGGGCGTGCGTCTTTCCCTGGCCGGCTGCGGACGGCTCAAACAACAAACAGCCCAGTCCCTGGAAGGGAGGAGCCGGGGCAGCTGCTATGAGCTCTGCCGACACCCGCTGTTTGCGCGGCCGGCCTCGGCCTGCGGGAGGGCAGCCCCCGCCCTTCCCCATCGCCAAGCAACGGCCCGCGGCCGCCCGCTGGCCCGTCCCCCGGCGCCGCCGACAGCTCCCCCGCTCCCCGCGTCCCGCCGTCTCGGTTGGCCACGCCGCTAAGACGGAGCGGGCGGCGGAGCGTGCAGCGGTCCAGGCGGAGAGCGCGGCAGGCCCGCGGCGGCGGCGGCGGCGGGTCCGGCCGGGCCCAGGTAGACGGTGCGGCCACGGTGGGGGGCGTGGGGCTCAGCTGGACCCCCAGCTCAGCATAACCAACAACCACGGCTTTAAATACTAATACTTCTATTAATACGAGTGTGATGTGCACCGACTGAGCCCGGCTTCTGCGCCTTCGGAGACGCCTTTTGGTGCTGGTAGCAGCATGACCCCGCTGGCAGTGTGCCGTGGGGTGGTTTTGCAGCGAGCAGCCCGGTGCCTTGAGGGCTGCCCAGCTCTTGGGGCAGGCAGGGTGAACCTGGACAGTGTGCGAGACAGAGACTACCAACTCAGGAAATAAATCAAGGGGTTATTTCTGAGATTAAATCCCAATGTAGGCAGCTTTCTAGACCCATGTTACGATCTGTGACCCTGAGGGCTTAGAGATGATAGGGAAGGGTACTGGCTGGTCTGCTGAGTTTAATTACACAGAGACATTCTGCATTAACTCAGCAACCACACTTTTAACATCTAACCAGTAAGGGTTGTGTTTCCTCCCATAGGTGTAAAACCCAAGCAACTGGAACACATGAACCACTGGAAGCAGTGATGACCAGTGTGAAGCCTGAGGTCACATGAGTGTTTCCCCAAGGACATCAGTATGGGCCAAATTTGCCACCACAACATCTGCGCAGCCCTGGAGCCGTGAGGTCACAGACAACAGGATCCTGCTCTGCCTGGGGAAGGTCTCTGCTTCTGGTCCTGTTCAGCAACAGGAGTAGGTAGGTGTTAAACTTGAGCATGGTCAGAGACAACTACAGCAGTTTTTGCATTTTGGAAGGATCTCTGTAAACATGCATATGAGTTTCCAAGTTATTAAGGAATGGGGTGAATGCACAACCCTCTGGGAATGCAGCCTAGTGAAGCAGTGGGCATTCATCTAGGCACACAGTTCAAGAGAGTGAAATTTGTGTTTGTTCATTTAGACCAATAGCTTATTGTAGGGTTACAGTTTTATAATTGCACTTCAAGAGCTTCTGCTTGTATGTGATGAGGTTTCCTTAAAAGCAGGTAGGTGTTCTTTGTCAGTTAAAGTGTTTTATTTTCTTTGCACTTAAACACCAGGGAATCTGAATGTGACATTTGTTATACCTAGGCTGTGTGAGCTAATTTCCTGTAAACTATTCCCTGAATGCCAGAGGTATGAACGATGTTCCTTTAATACAAACTGACATGAACAAACCACCAAAGAAGGCTTCACTGTTCAGACATTACTAACAGCTTAATTTACGATTACCTAGCAGAGACT
The DNA here is from genome assembly GCA_020800305.1 of Porphyrio hochstetteri. Lineage (NCBI taxonomy): Eukaryota > Metazoa > Chordata > Aves > Gruiformes > Rallidae > Porphyrio > Porphyrio hochstetteri. The sequence goes on from CM036907.1 coordinate 48,417,202, forward strand.
GTGATGGCAAGGTTCACCACACACTGGGTTCATGCACTACAATGTCTTTCACTGAAACATTGCTTGTAGCGATGTGAGCAGCTTGGAGAAGACAAAGCCAACTGTGGCCTATAAGTTGATTTATCCAAATGCTTATCGTGGCTCCTTTCAGTTACATGGTTTTTTTTTTCCTTAATTGAATAGTCTTTGCCTGAGGATTTGAACCAGCTACTATAAAACTTAAGGTGTTTTTTTTTTTTGTGCAAATATGAAGTAGTGCTGTTTAGTAAGGAGATAGGAAAGACAACTCCCAGGAAAGAAGGTGGAAGCAAAGATAAACATTTCCTGGGACCACCACATTAGGTTCATGTGCAAGCTCAGCAGCAAGCCCACAGCTTCTTAGGATCAGATAAGAAGCATCAAGAGACACAGCCAGATTACTTTCCCCTTTGTGGTGTTTTTTGTAAGACCTGCTATGTCATGATCACACTTCAGTACTTGCCATTCTTTCTCTCCCAATTGCTACAAACCCCTTGCCCAAGGAAAGGTCTCACTAAGGATAATTCAACTGCAGGTTGCATGGGGTGGGGAGCTTGATGGAGGGAATCTCTGATCTGTCAGGAAACTGAGAGAAATAATCCCAGTGCAGTTTAGGTCTTGCTTCCTACCAACACTAGCTTGAACCTGTGATGGGATGATACTGCAAGGCAGACTGTAAAGCATTACTAAATATAATAATACAGAAATTACTATTGGCATATGGAATTACATATTACTTTGGAATCTAGAAAGTCATCGCATACAGAAATGTGAATTTTGGCCACAATCTCAGCCCACTAATGAGACCTAAAGTCCCTTTCCAACAGGAGCCTTATATTCTGCACCAAAGCTTGCTTCAAATCCCTTCATTTTTAGGCAGCGATTCCCTCTCACTACAGGATATAAGATGGTCCAGGGCTACTTTTAACCAACACACTACATACCTATGGTAAAGTAGCTATATTCTAACACCACTGCCCTGCTTCCCAGCCTTTCTGAAATACCTCCTGGACCCGCCTCTAAAACCTTCCAGGCCCCCATTTGGACTGCCCTCCTGGCTTTGCTATCTGCATTGTAGCGTGTTTGTTACAAGCTCCAAAAGGCTACTTGTAGAAGAGCTCTGGGGTGGTGCGTGGGAAGGCGGGGGGGGGGGGGGGGGGGGGGGGGTGGGGGGGTGGGGGTGGGGGTGTGGGGGTGGGGGGGATGGGGGGTGAGGGGTGGTGATGTGCTTTGTGGCTACTCCCAGAGCATGTTAGCAGCAGCAGAAAGCACTGGACCCCCAAGACATAGCTACATTGTAAGAGAGAGGCACCAAATGTCAGAGTGGAGAGAGAAACATGCTTTTTCATCCTGAAAGAATACTTGAATTGTTTTTCTCATGCAAATAATGAGAACCTTAAACTGTTTTGTGACTTGCAAAACTTTTGAATTATGTTAATTTACATTTTTGATAATGGTAAAGCATTTAATTTCACGTTTGAGATTTTAGTTTTAAAACTAAATTAGCACTTTAAAAGAGCCTTTCTGAACCTTTGCCTTTTTAAAAAATAATTGAAAATAAGATATTCTGAGAATTTAAAACAAAGTTCAAGTGACATAAAAAACTGGCAAAAGATTACTTTTGTTCTCTGGAAGAAAAGCTTTCTATTTCAACAAACTGTCATTTTTCCTCAGAAATAGCATCCCTGGCCAACTGAGCTGCAGATTGCATCAAGTATTTCCAGGTGTGACATGTTCCATTAGTTTCTGTAGTTTTTGGGAAGGCAAAAGCTACTCATTCTGGAGTTCAAAAATTTCTGAAAAGAAAGAGCAAGGAAGTCATTCCCTTAATTGGATGTGAAGGAGCCTTGTTTAGTGTACGTCCTGCCCACTTTGTATCTCTTTTGCTCCTACTGTCTGAGAGGAGGTAGAGGTCGGTATGTTAACATTGTGTCCTCAGCAGGCTCTCCTCTGGTCCCAAGACACGCCGTTCCAAACACAGCGTGTAGACCTGACGGAGCAGCTGTGCAGGGTTTCAGAGAATAAAAACTCTCAGTTCCACAGCTCCATCAGACTTTTTGTCCACCATGTCACCAGCCAGTGGGACAGGTGTTTTAGTGTAAGTCTTACACATATTGAACTAGCTGGGGACGGAAGACCACACTTCATGAGCTATTTCATAAGAATTGTTATGCCAAAAATAACTCAAAATGTGTTTCTTATCCATAAAAATAGACAGGAAGCATCATCTACTTTAACTATAGATACTAGGAAATGGCATTTCATTCAGAATCTACAAATATTACTATGGAATATTATTGTATTGAGAGGAAAAAGATGAGACAACAATGTCCCCTCCTTTTCAGGAACTGGGGAGAATCTCACTGGAGATTCAGCAGAAGATGATCAGTGAGTTAGGTCAGCCTATGTCAGAGGAGGAAAAGAGCATTGGAATCAATCGGCATTTTCCTGCTGTCTACCACCAGTTTTGAATCGGGCTTTATAATGTCAACCAAGAGAGTTTGCTCAGAGCAGTTAGCAGAATGTCTCAGCAATGCAGCAGTGCACAGCAAGTCTTACAACACAGTGTTACCAGAAAGCCTAAGTATCCAAGAATTACAAAAGTTTTGGGACAACTACTGCTGTAGTAAGCTGCCTCAAAGAAAAAGTAAATAAAGTGTGGAGGCATAGAACTTTGTGGCAATCAATGCTTTGTGCTGCCTTAGCAGCTACCTGGAATTGATGCCCTATTATCTATCAACTCAAACACAGACTTTGACTTCTCAGTCATGGACCATAGAAACACACAGGGGTGATAGGCTTTGAGAATACGTTGAGAGGGACAGGCATTAAAAATACAGCAAAGGTGATGGCTGCTAGCATAATCTATGGCATTAATTTCATTGTTCCCTTTGTGGTGTTTTCTGTTTTCTCTTAGCTGTTAAGATGGAAATGAAGGCAGATGACTATGATACAAGAGATACAAGAGATGTCTTGAGACCTTTGGTGTTCCGTGTCCCTGAGAAAGTCCCTGCAATAGTCCGTGAGGTTTTATTGGAACGTGGCTGGACTGAATTTGACAAGAAGGAGCAAGATGATGCAGACTGGAACCTGTACTGGCGTAACTCACCTTTCCGCATGACAGACCACTACAGCATTAAACCCTGGCAGAGACTCAACCACTACCCAGAAGCCATCCGGATCACCAGGAAGGATTATTTGGCAAGGCATCTGAAACGTATGAAAGGAGCCTATGGATCAGCTCTGTATGAATTTAGTCCAATGGCATTCATCATGCCCAATGACTACGTCAAATTTATAGCAGAATACAGCAAGGACAGACAGTCAGTAGGCAGAAGACCTAGCTACTGGATTTGCAAGCCTGTGGATCTCTCCCGTGGAAGGGGCATACTCATTTTCCAAAACATTAAGGACTTAGTATATGACTGTGCAGTCGTTGTGCAGAAGTACATTAGCAATCCATTGCTCATTTCAGGGTATAAATTGGATCTGCGCCTTTATGTGTGTGTCACCAGTTTTTGCCCCCTCACCGTTTACACTTACGAAGAAGGACTGGTGAGGTTTGCCACTGAAAAGTTTGACCTCAGTTCTCTGGACAATGTCTATGCCCACCTAACAAACACCAGCATCAACAAATACGGAGCTTCGTATAAAGCATATAAAGAAGGGATTGGCTATGGTTGCAAATGGACATTCAGCAAATTTCGTTCTTACCTTCGAATATTTGGGGTTGATGACATGCTCCTCTGGCAGAAGATCAATAACATAGTGATTCTCACCCTGCTTGCTCTAACCCCCTTACCAGAGGCTTCCAACTGCTTTGAACTCTTTGGCTTTGACATCCTGATTGATGACAAATTCAAGCCGTGGCTTTTAGAAGTCAACTACAATCCAGCCTTGTGTTTAGACTGTTCCATTGATGACACCGTGAAAAGAAAGCTTCTTCATGATGTTGTTGAACTGCTGAACTACAAACATAGTGACACTTTCAGGCAAAACCAAGTGTCTGGGACAAAGACTGGCAGAAGGCAGGAGCCCTGGAGCATGGCTGGTGAGAGTGCCACTGAAGAGGCTCCTGGCATACTCACATGCCAAAAAGTGGCTAAATGTACTTCTGCTTCTTCAGGACAACCTGCCCGGCAAGCTGCAAGCAGATCGATTCGTAAGGTGGCTGCCCTGACCAAGAAAACTTCCAGAGCACGTCCAATAAAAACACGGACTTCCCAGCTGCGGGAAAGGATGAACATACAAAAAATACCCTCTCAAGCAAAAGCTGAAGTTAAAAATAAACAAATCCCAGGAGCTGGGCATTCTCCATGCATGTCTGCCCAACTCAGCCGCTGGTTACCTACACCTGACTTCTGCAACTACGAGTTAACCACACCCCCCTATTTCTTCTCTGATAAAGACCAGAGGCCTGTCTCCAGGGTTGGAGATTTTGTCCTTATTTTTCCTTTCAATGACGCTGCACTTCAAGCTTCCAGGAATGGAATAGATGTAAAGAGCATCTTAAAGGAAATAAGCAAATTAGTGAGCAAACAGTTACCATCCAAACAGCAGAACACAAAGAAAAGGATAGACTATTTAACGTCATGATGTTAGGTTATATAGACACTCATAAATCACAGCTTTAGCTTGAAGGGTGTAGATATGCACTGAAATTGTATTAGAGATATCTTGAACCAAACACAATTTTACAGTTGTAATTTAGCAATTACCATGAGAGATTTTTTTTTTTTAATTAAAGTACTGACTAATTTTTTTAAGGAATTCTTGCAATATTAAAGTAATCCCAGAATGAAAATGGAGAATTGGATTTCTTAGAACAGCCTCAGAAATGCCAGTCTTTGTTTATTATTTTGCTCAACGATGTTGGCTTCTTTTCTTTTCCCAGCTGAGGGGGCTTTATGACTTGTAAAACCAGACACCAGGAAGCATTCTACACAGGTTCAGTTTACAAAGGTGCAGGTATTATGAATTGCACAAACCTGTCATGTTTTTGTAGATCTCAATGAGCTTCCTGACATTTCATTTCCAGAAATTAATTTTGTTTGGTATGTGTCCTGGTTTCAGCTATGATGGAGTTAATTATTTTTAGCAGTGGATGGAATGCCATGTTTGGGTGTTAGGATGAGAACAGTGCTGATAGCACCCTGATGTTTATGGTTGTTGCCGGGCAATCAAGGACCTTTCTCAGTTCTTCATACTTCCTTACTAATGAGAAAGGAGGGGACGCAGCCAGGACAGGTGACCCGAATTGGCCAAAGAGGATATTCCATGCCAGTTACGTCATGCTCAGTATAAAGGGGGACTGGGGGGAAGAGGAGGAGACAACGCCAGGACGTGCAGTTTCTGGGGCGGTCGGGTTCCGGGACGGCTCTAAGCTGTGTGGCCTGAGTTGTGTAGTTTGGTGAGAAATTGCATTGTGTATCACCAGTTTCATCTATTTTGTGCTTTAAACTCCTGTTATTGTTATATCTAGTTTTCTGTTATTGTTTAGTAAACTATCCTTATCCCAACCTGCGTGGTTCTGGCTTCTAGGTTGTGGTTTCTTTTCCTCCTTTCTTCCTTCCCTTTTCCCCCTCCCCCAACTTTCCTTCCCCCTTCCTTTTAAAAGTACAAGCGACTGTGTGGGGTGCGGCCCTCGGCTGGGGCAAAACCACGACAGGTATGAAATAACAGTGTTAAATAACTGTTTGGGCTTTTTTTTATGACCAGTACAATTCTGTAGAAATTCTTATGGAAAGTTATTTTTTAAAAGCTGTATATTGTTCCGCTGTTTTGTTTTAGATAAACTGTTAATAAAATATGCTGCCCTTCCCTTGTACGTCTTTGCTGCCCCCAGCTGTTTGAATGGAAGTAACTCTTTTCAGAAGTCACAGCATATTCTAAATTTTAATCAAATACAAGGCCAAATACTGGCCATAGCACACTTCTGCTGATGCCAGAAAACCTGTGGGAAGACCAAAGTGAGATTCCTCAACTGTGTTCCATCTCCCTGAAGGATTCATAAAAATTCACTGTAAACCATCCAAGACAAAAAGCAGAGTAAAGCAGGCATGTGTATTGCTACAGTTTAAGTATATGGACAGTCACACTTAATTTGGATTACTTGTGTTCCTAGAACTGTGAACTATAGTGGGTAGAACCATTACTACTTATGGTTAACTACCATAAGTGGAAGGTGGAGGAGATAGCACGAGAGAATCAGCCTGTGAAATACAACGTGGCATGTGTCCTAACTGGTCTGCAAAGGGCTCCTAGATAGAATCATAGAATGGTTACAGTTGGAAAAGACCTTCAGGATCATTGAGTCCAACAATCTATACAGCCCTACTAGGTTGAACAGTAGACCATGTCACCAAGTACAACATCTACTCTTCCTTTAAACACCTCCAGGGATGGTGACTCAACCACCTCCCTGGGAAGCCTGTTCCAACATCTGACAACCCTTCCAGTAAAGAAATTTTCCTTAGTATCCAAACTAAACTTCCCCTGACACAATTTAAGACCATTTCCCCTTGTCCTGTCACTACCTACCGGGGAGAAGAGACCAACCCCCGCCTCACTACAACCACCTTTTAGGTAGCTGTAGAGAGTGATGAGGTCTCCTTTTCTCCAGACTGAACTATCCCAGCTCCCTCAGCCGCTCCTTATAAGATTTATCTTCCAATCCCTTCACCAGCCTCGTTGCCCTTCTCTGGATACGCTTAAGCATCTCCATGTCCTTCTTGTAGTGAGGGGCCCAAAACTGAACACAATACTCCAGGTGCAGCCTCACCAGCGCTGAGTACAGGGGAAGGATCACTCCCCTACTGCTGCTGGCCATGTTCTTCTTGATGCAGGCCAGGATGCCATTTGCCTTGGCCACCTAGGCACACTGCTGGCTCACATTCATCAGGCTGTTGATCAGCATGCCTATGTCTCGCTCCTCCAGGCAGCTCTCCAGCCACTCTCCAAGCCTGTAGCTTTGCGTGGGGCTGTTGTGACCCAAGTGCAGGACATGACAACATACCTGACAGAGCTCGTCATTTACGTAGATGTTTTTCTGTCTCCTCCTTTTCAAACCAAGTTTGTGCCCCTTATTTCAATAATCCCTTTGCCATTATACTCTAAACATATAATTTGAAAAACATGTCTTGGTAAAAACGATGGCCAGACACAGGTTGGCAAAAGTACTGCGAAATCCTCAGCAGGCTCACCCTTTGGTTTCACCAATGGAAGTTTCACTGTTGATTTGCCAGGAAGTAGAACTGGGCCTGTACTTGCATGCCATTACAGCCTCCCTGTCAGCAGGAGCTAACAAGGGCAATGCATGTGTCAGTAAGGTGCCATTACAGCCTCCCTGTCAGCAGGAGCTAACAAGGGCAATGCACGTGTCAGTAAGGTGTTTGCACGTGTCTGCATGCACCCAGTTTTAGAGACTGACTTGCAAGTGTTTCTCAGGCTACACCTATGCAGAACCACAGGCCTGATTATTCCAGAATCAAAATGATTCCTGCAAGTATGGTACAGAGCGCTCAATGAAGCACAGAGCAAGCAGCATACAAACAGAACTGGTCCTTATTTAATTTAAAATTAGAAGAGCTTATACACACGGGTTATTGAATGGCAAATGGTGGTTTAAGGCTAAAAGCTGCAAACAAAGTTTGTTTCCTGTATTACTATAGAAACAAAGAGAATGTCAGCATATTAACTGGAAAACAGGAACCTTTTGTTAAAAGGAATTCCAGGGAATAAAAACACTGGTCCTTTACAAAACATTAGTATTGCAAATAGTTTCTCAGCCAAACTGAATACATTAATCACATTCACTTTTTCCATCATCCTTAATTGGGAAAAGAAAAACGTTGGTTTGTTTTAGTCAGCATAAGGTGGCACTGAACTGAAATTCTTAGTGAAACATATGCAAAAGAATGATCTCTTGGATTTCTTTTAATTAGCATTTCCTTTTACAAAACACAGGAAAACATGTTAAATAATTCAGTAGTGAAAAGCAGAAATTGTTCCTTTGTTACACAGGAATAAAGGAAAAACAGTGCAATTTTGTTACCACACCAGCTGACATCCAACTGCATGGATGTCATCATTAAATTCATAAACTGCAGCATGTGTACGATCAATATTAGCAACGCATCTTGCTCTGTTCAATCTATTTCTTCCAAAGACGCTCTGTAATTTGAATGACGATTCGTTGACAATCTGACCCACTAGAAACTGAAGAGAAGAACGAACAATTCCATAATCCTGCAATTACTTTACACTTAGGAGTGAGAAAAGGCTAACGCAGCATGCTATGAAAGTGTGTTTGTTGCTACAGGAATTTGAAGGGCACGAGGAGATAATTGGTCTTCTCAGTCAATGGGCAGGTAATGAGCTGAGCTCTACAAGGGAAATGCTTCAGTGCCTTGGAAAAATTCGAGACAGATGATGGACAGGCAGTCTATGGGGAAAGCAGTTGAAAGGAGCATCTGATAAATGATTAATCCCTCTAGGTATCAAGTGCAATCCAAAGGGCCTTGAGGTTGGAGAGATTCACTAACTGGAGATGTTTTTCCATTACTGGAAGAGTAAAGGCAGTAGTGGGAGAAGTTAATTCAAAAACAAAGGTACACAGAGGACGTCTGAGGAAAGACAGCCAGAGGAGAAAGAAAGGACTTTTACATCCAGAGTAATGACCAGGATGGAATAAGCATTACGTTTTGTCTTCAAATGCACGAGACAGAGCTTTACATTATGATCATATAATTATTGAATAATTTACATCGGAAGAAACATCCAAACGAGTGACTGTTCATTGAACTCCTGCTCAGGTTTTGGCCTAACGCTAAGGCCTGATGGATGCTGGCATCTTCTGCTCCAAAGAACCCAATAAAACTGAAAATATTAATCACTTCCACACTTTTTGTGCTGGTTAATTGAAGAAAGAAGAAACCTGTAGATTTCTTTTAGTCAGCATAAGGCAGCACTGAACTGAAATTCAAAAAGCTTTGTAGATTTGAGGCTTTTAAGCAATGCACCTTAGTGTAGTCGCTTTTGTAACTAACTCGCATTAAAACAAAGGAAAGTGTGATCATTATCATGAAACACACTTGGGTGAGAAGTACTATGGGCTTAAATCTTCCTAACAGTTCTGAAGTGCCAGAAAACGGATTGAGTTACTTACAGACAGTGCAGCCCTTCAAGGGGAGGAATCACTTCTTGTCTAGGATGATATTGCCCTCCTCATCTTTGATTCGAACTCGTCCGGTGGAGTACTTGGTTTCTTGCCTGCCATTGCGGTACACAGTTTTCACAGTGCCATCTGGGTACTCCCGCCTCTTGAACTGTGCAGTATGAATGTCCTTTTGGCCATTACTGAATACCACTATTTTGTCTCCATTCCTGGAAGAAACAGCGATGAATGAAGTGATGAGAAGGCACTCTCTGTTATTAACCTGTCTTAACTGAGCTGTCTAACGTGACACAACAAAAGTGGAAAACAATGTCAAGTGACAACTTTCCCAGGTTACAATTCACCTCAGAATTTACATGGGATGGAATTAGAGATCTGATTTCACAATAAGATTTCAATACAAATGTTATTCAGTGCATAATATAATACCTAATGGATGGTAGGATCTGCATTTTACATGCAGGGATCTCAAGGAATTTTGCAAGCACGAAATCTGTTTTACAACAGGATCCTCCCTAAACCCGGAAGAGGTTTAGGTTGTTTTTCTTCATTGTACATGGAGGAATAGGGAGATAATACATGAAATGCCTTGCCTGAGATAAGAAAAGGAGCTAAAAAACCTAAGAATGGAGCTCAGGAGTCCTCATCCTGAGTCCTTCAGTACCCACATTATTAACACAGACAACTGTTGATCTTCCAGCAACCCTGGCTGGTGTAAAGTTACATGGAACTAAATGAGGAATATTTCACTGTCACTTTGCCAGTGATAAATGGCAATGTAGAATCCATGCTGAAAGTGAACCTTTTTCATTGCCTTACTATAGTAAAACCCTTGTTCCACATCCTTTCTCCTTTCATCTGGAAATTTCCCAGCCATGCAGACTCGAACCACAGTTTTAATGTCAGTATCATTGTACCTGTGCCCCATGCCTTATTCCTGTCATTAACACGAGACTTACTTTTCTACTTTTACTACTGTACCATCCGGGAAAGAAGTTTCCTTGAATCCATTGCTATAGAGGCATTTCACTGTGTGATCTGGGAACAGAATTTCTTGTGTGCCATCAGGATAATGTTTTTCTGTGGGTAAAAAGATGCAAAAAGTCTGCCTAGTATTCTTTCATATTGCTTTGTGCAGAGCTAGAATGAGATTTTTTTCTAGACACTCTATTAAGGGTGAAAATGATATCCAGCATGCTGCTAAAAAAATTAAAGAACAGATAATCAGATATTCAGAATTAGAAGAGGTGCATTTACACTCCGTTATTAGCTTTGTAGGAGGAAACTGAGCAGTAAAGTGATGGGAAAGACTGTAAGTCAAATGCAAAGACAATGCAAATTGAGACGGAAAAAAACCCATCTGCTGGAGTCAGAATCAAATGACACTTCCATAATAGAGACCTTCATGCACGTAGTTCGCATTTCTGAGCTCTTGCATACCTATCTGATTATTAGGGAACTGCAGCACCTCCAGGCCATCTGGATAAGCAGTGTGAGTTGTCTGTGCATCTGCATAATAATAAATCTGGAAGGAGAGTGAAGTGTTTGCAGTATGTTCACAATATTTGCATAAGCAGATTCAACCATAACAATATGCTTAAAAATTAGCCATCTTTAAAAAGTCCTTTCAAGGTTACTTTCTGTATCTGCCATCCATAAATGTACCTTTCTTTGCATTCCTATTCCCTCGGGTCACTCACCCCCCTCCTCATGGCTGTGTCGAGATGTTGCCACTCTGATCCATGTGCTGTTCAAGACAACAATGCACACATGAATGTCATCTTCCTATCTCTTTGCTTTTGCTCCCATCCATGCACTGTTAATTTAAAATAGCCCCACTGCTGCCAAGGCCTCACTTATTTCCACTCCAGGTCACATTATTTTTAACTATTTATATTTATGTAATGCCAAGAGGGAAGAATCTCCTGTGCTACCTACCCTGCAAAAGTGCGGAATCCAGTCCTTGCTTCGCATGGCTGCCTCTGCCCTTTGCCCTCTTTCAGTCTTCTTTAGTCTGCGTGCCCAGCTACCCATTTGTTCTCTTGATTGCTACCTTCATCTCTTTCCACTTTTGTCCTTGTAGATGAAGCAGTCTCACTTCTCAGGGTTGTTAAACCAACACCCTTCCTCATCAATTTCTCACAGAATTGATAGATCAAGATAAATTATAGGACCTTGTTGTTAAATCATTTACTCAATTTTCCCTGAAGAAAAAAAAGTATTACACACCACTGTCTGATCGGGCATGGTCTTCTTTACATCTCCGTTGGAAAAGTGAATGGTATTCATCCTTTTGTCAGCACTGATCTCTTTTTTGGTACCATTGCGGAAGGTGATGATCCGACGTCCATCAGTGAGCACCACTTCTACCTTCAAACACACAGAGTGTCTAGTCTGAGTAAAGTTAAAGGAAACGAGTAACATGGCACTGCCTTCCAATTAAATTGGAGCTTGAGGTAAGTCACACTATGACTTTGTATTTCAAAAGGTATCTCTGCAGCAGGGGTATATTATTTATGCCCTATTTGTGTGTAAAAGACACCAAAAGGAATTTTCTTTTCACAAAATGAACTCAATTCTCAACCCCAAGCAAGGGGTGGTGGTGTTGTTAAGCAAGGTAAGGCTCACAGCCCTGTGGGAACAGGGAAGCCATTCAGGTTTTTCCTTGACCATTTCCAGTGAGTTACTGTCTGTACTAATTTCATATATGCTGGTACGCATTCCACACAAGTCACCCAAGGGATCCCGGCTCTGGATTGTGTGAACCAAGATGATTGAACTTGGTGTACTGGCAAACTCTCCTGACATATGTTAACAACCATTTTATTCCAAGTAACATACGCCTGTGTGGCCATTAGGTACTACAGAATTAAGTGCAGCTGCATGCAGAGATCAGCAAAATTGCTGAAGACTTCTTAATGATGGGGACAATAATGTCATCCTCAGTGTGCTCTACTACAAGCAATATATTGGTCAAAGAGGATTTTGTACCATGCATAGCCCCTGGTTACGCAATTTTCCTGGACTTACTATGGCAACAAATTCTGTTGAGCATATATAAAATCCAGTATTACAATCCATTCAGTGAAGTCCAAGGAAGAAGACAACCAGAAGGTGAACTGGAGCTCTGCCATATGATTCCAGTTTTATCAAACTCCCCACAAAAAGGGAATGCATCATAACCAAAAAAAAAAAAAAGCAATAAATATATTTGGGGAAGAGAAATGCAAAGTTTCCCCAAACAGGCACTGTAGTAATTATGGAGGGTAAGATTTTAGTTTTTTAGAAATTATTTTATTTAAAAATTATTACTAGTTAGTGAAAAAAACCCCATGTTCTTATACCTACTTATGACAAAAGGCATTGCTAAAAGTTCAACATAGTTTAAATGAAAGTTAACATATCTTTCTAAAGCCATCAGGCCTCACTTCAACCTCTCTCTAGTTGCATGAGAAAGCTCAGCCCACCACTCAATTTTATTAATAAAATCCAGTGGTAAAAGTGTCAGAGTGGATTTCTTTTTCCACAATTATTTTTCTTTTGAGGATCAAAACAACAAATATAGTATTTTCTACTTCTACAAGAGGGAACTGTGATTGGTAGAAGCCTTTACAGAGCCCATCTCAGCATTAGCCATAAAAAAAAATTGACATCTCAAACCAGTATTCCCTGAACAGCTCTTACATTGCAAAAGCCATTTTTGTGACTGCTCCCTGGGAGGTATCAGTCATCAACTCCTGAACTGGTGAGGTGAGAAGAGAAGAACTGAACTGAACAGGCACTGAAACCGAATTACTGTCTTAACTTTATCTAGCCAAAAACCTTACCCTGAATTGACAACTGTCATTGGACATAGATTGCCCTCAATCAATACCAAGGGAATGTTTTAGCAGGATAAGGCTGCTTGGAGTAATGTAATTGAAGAGACATCTGGGACTGAGTTCAGATCTGGCCCAGATGAGCAGCGAGTGTGTTGGAACGAGTGCTTGGCTACCAGCAGTGAAACTAGCACCAGCTCGCTTGGTCAGCTTCCCAACAGCCTTTCCCAACAGCGATGCACCAAATCTCCAATGCATAGGTTCGTCTGCAGAACCAGCCTTTCGAGGTTGTTCCTGAGGTGCTGTGCAGGAAAGGTGACATGGGCACTCAGGAAAAAATCACCCAGTTTGGTGGCAAGGTGTGCAGGGACACAACGGGAGGTCAACAAGAATTGACTACTCATCTCCTCCTGGAAGATGGGGTTTTCCAGAAAAGAGGCAAAACCAGCTGCCACGCTGAGCTGTGGGTCAGGACAAGGGGCAGCTAGAAGCAATCTGGAAGTGCAACTGGGGAATCATTGGGGATTTTGACAGGTGGTTTGAGCAAACTGGACAGGCTGCATTGAGCACAACTCCACTGACGCCACTCCAGGTGTGGCCAGCTGTGTGTAACAAAAGACTTCTCCCAGAAGTGGTGTCCAGCTGGCACAGCTCACTGCCACTAGATTCACTTCCAAGGAAAGAAAACAATCGCCTTTAATCTTGCATTACCAAACACCGTGGCTACCCTGCCAGCACATTTCATTTCTAATGGTCAGCATATCATTCCTCCCAGCCCACAAGTGAGGTAGCTGGCACAAAAAGGACTTGGTGAAAGTCATAGAGCAAATCCATGCTGGAGATAGATAAGAAAATAATTTGGTTACCTATTTCCTGCCATTCATGGTATGAACTTTACGCTTCAGCTCTCCTTTAAGGAATGAACATTTAATTGGACACATAATTGTGTCTGGCTACTTGAAGCAGTAATTCCTATCTATACTGCAGTCCTGTTGGTGACCTCTTCACATATTTTTGCATCATATTTTATCTCACCTTTCCATTACGATACTCTATTTTTTCCTGCACCTCTTCCTCACTTTTTCTTCTTTCTTGGTTTAGCACTGATCTTCGAGATAATATCGATTTTGGAGACTGCATTATGAAAACATCACAGTGTTATATAAACAGAAGCATTTTAAATATACTTTTAGTATTTTTCATTAATTTTAATCAACAGTGCAAAAACCATATTTACTTTCACACGCACGTGATACTTGTTGCTACTGCCTTGTATTTGTAATGAATTTTGATCTTTCAGTCATAACAAGAAATGTTGCCCATTAGCTCCAATGAACTTCAGTTTGCAAAGCAAAAGATAACACAGAGAAAGTCCAGAAATGAGGGGACAAGAGTGCATTCTGGCAGATCTACACTGCACAGTAAGCACAAGAACAAACTATCTCTGTATATTGAGCTACTGATTTGCAAAGGAAGGTACCTGTATTGGCTAGATCCACTCTTCCAAAACATGCTCTTAGCTGTAGGTTGTGCTAAGGGTGTAGCTTAGGGCTATTCAGGATATTACACATACAATGTTACAGTGAGAGCTCCCTGCACTGTCTGACAGCATTAAGGAGCCTTAAGTTAATTGACATCTGGCATGCAGCATGCAGAGCAATTGCTAACTAATGTTAGTTACAGCTTGAAGATGTGATGTATTTTGAACTGTGGGATGCAAAGGGACATGGAGTACTGCTCTGCACAAGGCAATGATATGCTCCAGTAAAAAGCTGTAAATACAGAGCTTAAAGTTGCCAGATCCTTCCCTAAAGCTCCGTGCCCACTGCATAGCGTAGACAATGAGAAGGGAAGTTTTTCTTTTCTGTGTGTTTTATTTCCATTCACAAATGGAAAGCAGACAGGTGCTGATCATAGTAGAGCCAGAACTGTAAGCTGCTCAAACCTTTGCTTCAGCATCCAGATAAGCAGAAGAACTGTCTGTAGGTACTTTCTTGTCATATGTAGCTATTTCACTTCTCCTGTGTGTGGTCACAAAAGCCACTTTATTCTGAGGCTTTAGCAGTTTTTGTGTCTTTTGAAGATTAGGAGTCTCTTCCTCCTGAGCCAAAATTAAAATGTTAGCTAGCAACATAAATCTCTGCATGTCCAACATGTGTGCAGGAATATCTTGATAAAGAAATCTACTGTATAATTTGTAAGCCATTGCAATACTGTTTTAAAGAGTGTACTTACCAGAGTAGAGGTGAAAAAAGAAAGCCAGGAGACTTTGTTCCCAGCTAAGTGGGAGTTAGCATGCTGTATGTGTAAACTAGGGTCACAGAGTCACCGAATTGTTTTATAGTTACATGGTAAAATACCTCTGTCTCTTCATTGTTACTGCAGAGTGCACAGCTGCAAGTGTCACTGCTGTGGTTATGTGAGAGGAGGATGTCTTCTGAGTGATCTGAGATGGGCAAAGACCTGCCTATGAGAAAAATAAAGTGAAAGGTGCCATTGAAAGTATATGAAAACTGGTGAACGACATATTTCCATACCTATCTGTGAAGGTTTTTAAAAAATGCTAGATCTCAGATTCTTGTAACACATTGCTTCTTACACTTACAAAGTTTGCTAACAGCTTGCCCATCCGCCTGCAGGTGCTTTGTCCTGGACCCAAGAGAAGTGCAGAGCACATCCATTCTCACCTTCTGGGCTTCCAGAACAACAAACTCAATGATCAAATTGCAGGCAACAGCACAATCTGTTCTCCCTCTCTTGCAAAACATAAATTTTATGATTATTCTGAGAATCATAGGAGAATTTTAATGGCAACCTGTGAGCCAAGAACTGGGGACTGGTGTTTCTCAGGCATTTACAGACCACTTTAAGCAGGAAGAAAGTTCCCACCAGTCTTACCTTTTACACAGGGAGATGAGTTAGGCTCCTTAAAACCGTGCAGATGCAAGACAGCTCCAGGTGATTTCCTATCATCTGTTCTTCTGCCAGTAGGAGAAGCTTGACATACAACCTGCAGCAAAATGGAGAGGCCCTGACATACATTCACGCTTCACTGTATCGTGGGAGCCATCAGTGACATGGCCAGAGCGCACTTCCCATCCTCGGACTGCCTGTGCACACAACCAGCTCACTGCTGTGGTGCAGGTGCCTAAGCTTGGTTCAGACTGCTGTGAAGAAAGAGCTGTGGGTGAAAGAGCTGGTGAAGCCTGAGACAGGTCTGTGTCCCCTCCTTTTCTTGGGAGCTGCATTTCAGCCTTGGCTCTCTCATTTGGTCCTTAGATTGCATCGCAGCCATGCCTGTGCCTGGCCATGCACCTTATTGATACAAACCCCAGCCCTGACCCATGGGCTGACTTTCTGGTGTAAACCCAGACCTGCCTCATCACTGTGGGCTTTGATGATTTGGATTCTGCCCTGATCCTGACTCCAATTCCCAGGCAGCTCTTCTGCCTGGCTGGGGCAGTGGGATGTGTCCTACCCTGTCAGACCCCCTGGGGACGCCCTCAGGGAGCCCGGACCTGTGCGATGCCCTGATACTTGGTGCGTGTAATCACCTCCAAACTTCTTCTGAGGGCAGGGGGGACAGGTTTCAAAGCATTCACCTATGCTCTGGGTTGTAGGTGCCTGAATAGGTCAGTGTATGAACAGTCTTCACAATAGTTTCTGGCAAAACCCCTGCAGTACCATGGAAAGAAGACCAAGCAACAGCTGCATGGGGATCATGATCCTGACCCAGCTTCTGAACAATTCTGTAAAAAAGAAACTAAAGGCAGCTGACATAGACCTTGCTACTGGCTTACTTTTTCTTGTTCAAAAGGTGTTAGTCTTCCCTGGTGAGGTGTTCTCCTGCCAGTTGGTGTTGTGCTTCTGCCAAGGGAACAGTTGTATGGTTTCTTCTCTTGATGTTCCTTTGTCACCAATCTCAAAGGATCGTCCCTTTGCATTTGGCTTTTTATTGCCTAAAAGGTTTGAATACATTTGTATTAAGTTGATGTAAACATCTTCAAATAGCATTAAAAATCCTTCTACAGCAGGTACATCATTAGGTGTTTAAAACTTTTGGGAAAATGGTTATTTTTGTACGTGGGCATACACACACACACTTTATACATCATTCTCTATTTGCGGTCTTATTTTGCTTGCCACATTTCTCTCTACTTGGACAATGATGCAAGTCCATGGCAATCGTAGGCTCACAGTATGAGTCCAACAGCTGCTCTAAGGCTCTTATCCCTCAGCCAACAACTGGAAAAATATCCATTCCTGGGGTACCACAGCCGAGCTGACCCCAGTAAAATATATTTCGTAACAGTACATTTTTACTTCCCAGATGTCCATCCTTTCTACATTTTGCCCTTGTATCTCTCCACCAATCAAAGCTGACACAAGTCTTGTAGGATCCTGAAACAGATGTGAGCCACAGAAGGGAAACAGGATGTGTACAGTTTCAAATAAACTATAGCAGATATTTAGACCAGAAAGGTCACAGATGCTCAAAACCACTTGCCCAGTTTTTCTTGGACACTTTAGATCAGAGACCACCATGAGGTAAATGGGATTTACACAATGACTGCCAGGAGTTGGCAGCTGCAAAGAAAACATCATGTTGGTATGACAGGAAAACTGGGGTTGCACTCTTGCCTAGTCAAAACTGTGAAGGTACTGAACCTAACGTAGAAATTCCTGGCTGTATGAGAGAAAGACTGTCTCACTGCCCATATTGCTAAAGTTGTCCCAGAAATGGCAAAGGATAATGTTTCTGTCTATCAGAACTGAGAGCAGAAGAATCTCTAATGCATTGATCTGGTGAAAGACTGTGAAACAAATAAAAATTCAAAACAGCCATGGAAATAGTACCAGGTACTCTGGGTTGAAATGTCTCACACACCACTGGAGTGTGGCTGCTTAGAACAGTGAGTGTAAGCAGTCCATGGAAAGAATATATTTGCCATCAGCTTCATTTGCCCAAGTCCATGAGCTGTGGCTCAGTGGACAAGAGACTATCAAAGCGCAGAGGAAGACTGTACAAGCATTCCCTGATAACAGGCACTGTGGCCATTTTTTGACAACTGTAATTTTTTTCTCCATTTGATCAATGAAATTTGGGGGATCTGTAGTTGTAAATAGCAGTCTCTTGTTTATATTAATAAATGGCATTGCAATTAATAGATGCGCTTATAAGGAAGGAGTCAAGAAGGAAACCCTATTGCAACATCTGAAAGGTGTAAATGCAGACCCTTGGTACTAAGAGGTTGCAGGGTCAGAGAAAGAAACATCTCCTCCCAACATGCACAGGGTAGATCAATTATTTCTCACCTCCACTGAAAACAGAATAAAAATTGATCAGCTGATTAGTAAGTGACAACAAAAGAGATGGCAGGTAGCAGGAGGTGCCAGCTCATTTTGGGTCTTTCTCATGGGAACTAGTGAAGCACAGATTAAATAACTCCATGTGTCACTCACCCTGCTCATGGCAAAAGGAGGGACCTGTTGAGGTCCTTCCAGTTCTACAGATCTATGCTATCAGGCAGGCAGTGGAAAGCAGGAAGAGTTGTTGTTACTCAGGGCCCACTTAGACCAGAGAACCTTTAAAATATTATGTTCTTCTTCATCCTCATGCTCAACCATAATCCTTTAAATTTTCTAGAAAGATTTTTCCTCCCAGATGTTAATACAGTTCTTCATCATTCTGATACAAATCAAATTGTCCCGGAAATCTCTTATTTGTCAATTCCCATAAATAAGTATCTCTTATAACCTTGAAATATCACAGTTTGTGTCATGTAGAATTTGTATTCCCACTAACAGATCAAAAAGCTACGAAAGAGCAATAAATACAGATAAAACAATGAAATTTCAAATGTTAAAAAAGCCTGTCTACATATTCTCAGAATTCATACTTCCCCATTTCAAACTCAGTAAATGATCAGGAAGAACATTCACAGACAAGGAAATAACATGATCAAAGGTCATCAAAATCCCTTGCAAGATTAGACTGCAAAATCCATCTAAGAAGATTGGAAGTAAGCATATTTGACCTTGGCTGAAACTTTTCCAGTAAAAACATTAAGAAATATTGTCAGCATAGCTTGCAGTAGAGATACCCCCCATGAAAACCAACATATCTTTTCTCATAGAAACATCTATCCGTAGCTGCATTCTTGGCAGGAAACTGGCAGCTCATTCCTGCCAAATACATAATGTGATACATTCAGAAATCAGCTTGTTTGGAGAGAATTCATGTGAATAAATATTAATAATTAATAAATATTAACAATTTGGCCAACCTGTACATTTTTCAAGCCATATTCTGAAAGAATCACCACCAGTGATGCACAGTTAAAATGGAAATTTGTCTCACTAAGTCACAGCTTGGAGTGGCCACTTCCACGCCAACTCTGTCATGCTACAGTACCAGCAGTAATTATCATTAATAAAATATTATATGCAACCAGAATATGTCTTTTTTCAGAGATGTAGCACATCTTTCAGACGTGTTTGTGAGGGTTTTTTTTCATAAAATCATGTCTTCCAAAAACCTGCCCCTCAATTGTTTTTGTACGTATCCTCAAATTCCATTAGGTTTAAGGTTAAGTGATGTTTTGCCTTCTCGACTGCAGCTGATGAAATTCACTGTCCTAACTAGCTTTAACTTAAATATCCTACAGGCATACACATGCCCCTGTGGAATGCATCTCTACTTCTGTTAAGGTTATCCCACTCACTTTGATGTGTTCCCATGCAGAGTTTCTCAATTCTGGACAGAAACAGCATGAAAGTAAATTCCAAAATTTAGAACTGTCCAGATTCACAGAATCTTTGAGGGGAAGCAGCCACCTGCTAGCAAGAGAGCTCAGATAAAAAGGAAACACAAGTGAGTACCATGTTTGGATCTATGACTACGACACAGATTTTGGTCTTCAGACTTTGTGCCATTTACCTGAGCCTTCAATTCTAGATTCAAATAATCAGCAGCTGCTCTATTCATTGCAAGGCCTTCTTCTGTCATTAGATCAGATCAAACACATGTGTCTCTGTCAAACATTTCAGGGTTCAGTCAGGACATCTGGGCACTATGCCCATCAGCCTAGCTCATGCTTGTACTGGATTCTATTTGGATTGGATCCAATGCTGGCTGGCTGGTGAAAGCTCGGATAATGGCGAGCCCAAAAACCTGCTGTCCTCAGCTTCCCCCTCCTCAGAACTGTTGCTGAAGCTGCATTTTTAAATTTTTTTCTTTTTTTTTACATGGCTGTGTGCCACAGGAGGAAAATGAACTCAATGGGTCCTGGGAGTCTCTATGTAGAATAAATGTTTCTGTTTTTTCCTCATTTCACAAGAGTGCTTGAAATGTTCAGAAGAAACAAATTCTTTCCTATCTTGAAAATTTCCAGGGTAAGCTAGCTTTCTGACTTTACCGAGCACTTAACTGCAGATAGTATAGCCCACCTTACTTGTCTGGCTGGTAATTCTGTCCACCACAGCCCAGAGGAATGGAGAGATCCCAGCTGCAGAAGGGACTGAGGAGATCTACATCAGTATAAAACAAATACAACAATTTCCTGTAGCTAAACCCTCTGACTTACAAACAGCATGTATAGCTTGGATATGTAGCTAGTCTGAAGGCAGGCACATAATATCTGCATCCTATTTGAAGCTACTATTTTACACATGACTGATTCTGCTCCTTTGAGCATATTCAGTTTAGAGCTATTCTTATCATTCTCTTTTAATATCTGGCACCATGCAGGATTCACTGTAGTCACTGTCTAGTGACTTTCAAGTCACACACCATCATGATCACTCAAGTGGAACAGTTGCCTCCTTTCCCATCTGACATGTTTTCCATTTGATTTCAGTCCCTAAACAGGCAGAGAGCAGTGTGTTGGCTAATCTGAGCTAAGTCTTGCTTTAGACAATGGAGCAAGGAGATGATCACAGAATCACACAGAATCACAGAATCGTAGGGGTTGGAAGGGACCTCAAGAGATCATTGGGTCCAACCCCCCTGCCAAAGCAGCTCCCTAGCTCACATTGCACAGATAGACGTCCAGAAGAGTCTTGAATATCTCCAGAGAAGGAGACTCCACCACCTCCCTGGGCAGCCTATTCCAGTGCTCTGTCACACTCACTGTGTAAAGGTTCTTCCGCATGTTGGTGCGGAACTTCCTGTGCTCCAATTTACAGCCATTGCCCCTTGTCCTATCTCCACAGATGACTGAAATGGGGTTGGCCAATTCCCCCTGCATCCCATACTTGAGATATTTATAAACATTAATTAGGTCCCCCCTCAGTCTTCTTTTCTCCAGGCTGAACAGCCCCAGCTCACTCAGCCTTTCCTCATACAGGAGATGTTCCAGGCCCTTAATCATCTTCGTAGCCCTTCTCTGGACTCTCTCCAGGACATCCCTGTCTTTTTTATACCAGGGAGCCCAGAACTGGACACAATACTCCAGCTGGGGGAGGATCACCTCCTTCGACCTGCTGGCCACACTCTTCCTGATGCATCCCAGGATCCCATTGGCCCTCTTAGCCACCAGGGCACACTGCTGGCTCATAGCCAACCTGTCATCCACCAGGACCCCCAGGTCCTTCTCCACAGAGCTCTTCTCCAGAAGGTCATCCCCCAGCCTGTACTGATACTGATGGTTATTCCTCCCCAGGTGCAAGACTTTACACTTGCTTTTATTAAACCTTATCTGGTTTCTCACTGCCCAGCTTTCCAGCCTGTCCAGGTCTCGCTGGATGGCAGCGCAGTGTTCCTGCGTGTCAGCCACCCCTCCCAGCTTTGTATCATCGGCACTTGCTGAGGGTGGATGCTATTCCCTCATCAAGGTCATTGATGAAGATATTAAACAGGACTGGACCCAATGATCAATAGGTAGAAGGAATTTCAGAGAGACTGTTTAATTGAACAAAGCAGATTTCAGCTAAAGTGAACAAAAGGGAAAATCGTAAAGAGGGCACTTGTAATAATCCAGATGCTCATAATAAGAAGCAAGAAATACAAAGCCAAGGGAAATAAAAGTATGATGAGATATTTAGCTACGCATATATTTTAAATAGTGAGGTGACAGAGTCACTGTCCCTCAGGGTATTTAAGGAAAGGTTGGATGAGGTACTCAGGGACACAGTTTCATGAGTAATATAGGTGGTAGGGGGGGATGGTTGGACTAGATGATCTTGGAGGTCTTTTTCAACCTTAATGATTCTGTGTAAGAAATATGCTAAGCTGGCTGTGGAGGAGCCATCACAGAGATATCAGTCAGAAACCAGCATCTCACTTGATATACTGAGGTAACTCGTCATAGCTTGCGTAAAGCTAGGTGGTTTTCCCTCTAACTTGATCAGGCAGAAAGCTACTAGTTCCTATTGGCAAGTACAGCCTCAAATGGCAAAAAGCTGGTTTTATGGTTTTATGGTTTGCTGAAGCGAGCTGTGATTGGTTTCCTGTAAAACCACTCTGCGAAGTAGCAGGAACAATGAATTCAGAGCATAACTGAATTCAGAGCATAACTGAATTCAGGGAATTCAGTTAGTCTGGAAAAGGCAAGTAAAGTTTTGTCTCCTACTACGCAATAAAAACTACAAGCAAAGTTACACTGAGTGACAGCACAAGCCCACTGCAAGAAAACATGACCATGCTTATATAGAGACTCTCATCTGCACAATTTTCAATCCAAAGAACATTATCTTAAATAAGTATTTGAAACTCTGGAAAAGTGGCTGCTGGCAATAGGAATGCATACTTTGCTATTCACATCTCCAGCGAAGTGTTTCTGCAAAGAGGTCTTTGGCGTCACATGAGAGATGCTGTGGTTCTTGTGATTATCTCTCCATGAGCTTCCTTCTTGTTTGGATGAAGATGTTGTCTCTCTCAGAATAGCTTCCGCAACCTAGTGAAGAATTTGTTATATAGTTTAAACTTCAAGTCAGAGCTAGTAAAAATCAAACAACCCTCAAAACCATCTGGTTTTCTATTATAATAAAAATGGTAATACCTAAAGTGAGTGAATGAAATTCCATATTTTGTTCTGCTAGGGAGTGAGACTGGCAAGACAGCAGCCTTTGTATAAGGCATCCCAGCATCTTTATATACAGCATTCTAATGCTACTCTAACACTACAAAAATCTTCAGTGGCTTGAACCACTTCTTCATCACCAAATATCCCAAAGCAGTAGAAATAATACAGAAATCTGGCCTACAACAGCAGTAAAACAGCTTTTCTTATCCTTGCTTATATTAGAATTTTTATATTTTTTCATTCTATACACGTGACTAATCTTTTTTTTTCTGACCTTCACAATCTATAAAAGGATGAGTCATCTGAACAGGTAGGTTTAGGAAAATGAAGAATAAAGTGAAATGTAACCTGAAATGTCATTTTCAATGGAACTTTAAAGTGTTAGGTGAAAAATCTCATTAACAAGTACATTAAAATCAAATAAAAAGAGACACCAAAGCTTCTTCACTCCATAAAGCAAAGGACAGGTTAATTGGTGGTTCTAACATCTTTTAAAGATACATTACTAGAACTTAGATATGCAAATTAGGGAAATACCTAGGAGTAAATGGCTCAAATTTATTTTCTCCTAGGTTCAGCCACTCTGTGGAAGAGTAGGATTCATCTCCCCAGACTGTACCATCTAAAAGATAATTATCTGTTCCAGTCACTGTGACGCACATAGGAGGAAATTGGTTCCTCTTTCAAAGTATATATTTTTCTCCCTTGAATACACAGGGAGATTAAATGACCCACTCAAACCAGACTTCTGTCTTTGGAATTCTAGTCTGAGCCACTTGTTTTCAGCAAGATTTGCTGTCTCCTGTGTAAGAAGTGGGTAACTGCATTCTTCTCCCTTCCTTTAACTCCCTTAAATGAAGTTGCTCAGCTATGTCATAAGGTAGCAAGAAACCCTACAAGTACATTACCAAACAGGATACTGAAGGAGATAGGGCAACAGAATCTGTTAACCTGCGATCGATCGTCTTTGATTTCAGGAGATCACCAGAGACATTTACACTAACAAGCTATATTTTTCACACTGATTCCAGCTCTGACCCAGTCTAAGTCCCAATCAGTGGTCAAGCCTGTGCCTTTGTAAGGCAGACCACTGACAGTGTTTTCTTCCCAGAGTGCTTACAGCACAAAATAAGAACTGAAATGAGATTCAATAAAGGGTCCCACCATATCTATTGCCAGAAACCAGCCTGCATCTGGCTGCAGGGCTGTTTCATTAAGAAGATAAATGGCAGTATATACATAAATACTAGAATTAAATTTGAGAAGACTTTAGTTGTCTGATTTAGGCACTAAATGTAAATGAATTATCTAGACTCCCTCCCGGGTTAGTGGAGGGAGACATCTACCCTGATAGAAGATATGCTGTCTGAATCACCTTGTAGAGAGGTACATACCTTGTGGATAACTAAGGCTAATTGGAAAAGGACCACACAATGAGCTTACTGCAGAGATAATTTTCCCCACTTCAGGTTAAGCATGGCAGAAATGGAGGGAACGTGTTTACACCTGCCAGCTCCAAAGAAAAATTATGCCTGAATATTTCAGACATTATTAAACAGATCTCTTCCAGTACCGGGGTCTCTGATTTTCTGTCCATGGAAGTCACAGCTTCTGGGGGTTTTTCTGCTTTCCATCTCCGATGTTCTGAACCTCTGAGCTCATCTCGAAGCTCCATGTTCTGCCTGGTCAGCATCTCAACCTGGTCTCTCAGCTTGCTGTAGGCAGCATGCCAGCAGGACTCATTTCTCTTGAACTCCTCCTGCAGTCCCACAATCTGCTGTTTTAATATCTACCAGTAGAAAAAAAGCATGCCATGTCATTGATTGCTCTGGACTAGGCATGCCCGATTTATGCAGCCAGAAGGAAGCATGGGCTCTTCTGTTCAGCTTAAAGGTATACATTATAAAGGTCTGCACAGAACACATTTGAAATGACTTCTTAATAAGAAACCGAAAGTCCACTAGCTTGACAATTCCTATATTTAAAACAAACCAATTGTTACAAAGCAAGCAGAGAGAAGTCCTTGTTGTGTGAAGGAAAAACAGGAAATGTAAACTAATTGTGCAAACACCATTAAATGTGAATTTTCTCCAAGAAAAGGCAAGGATACAAGGTATATTTTAATGGCAAAAATGTCAGTTCACCAGATCTCCATGTAGTGACAAGGGCATGGAATTAGTGAAATGGTCCTTACAAAAAGCAGGGGATCACAAAGACACAATTTTCAACTGATTTCAGGAAAATTAAAGTAGTGAAATTTGGTGCATTTTGGAGAGGATTTTTCCATATGCATGCATCTCCATTATTCTTCCTTACTCCCTTCTCCTTCCCTCACTGTGCTGATGCCAACAGAATCCTTTTCCTTGAGAGCACTCATGTGATACTGCAGATGCAAGGTTGTTGGAGTTAAGCTAGAAATTCAGAGTTTACTTTGTAGTCAACCAGCCATCATGTGCAACCCTTACCTACTTTCCCTCCCCTTTTATATCAACCCATTTGTGTCCTTGTCACCATCCTTTCTTTGCTGTGAGTTGCCTAGTAGGAATTTGGCACACCCATTGGGCATTATTTTCAAGAAGAGCAGACTTCTGAACTTGGGAATCACACAGGTAAGTGTCTCAGAAACTGTTTTCTGATTGTTTTGTGGAAAACTAACTTTTTGAACCTACGCATTATGTTATCAGGTGGGAACAAAGGGTTAAAACAATTCTATCAAACTTCATCTCTAGACTGAGACAGGAAACACAATTACTCCCCTGCAGAAATTCTAAGTTTGTTTGGGGTTTTTTTTTAAATCCCAGGTGGAAACAAAGCTGATGTTTCAAAATATTGTGCAGAGAGGATATTAAGATATTTTCATTTAAAATAACAGTTAATAATTTCCTGTTTTAAATGTTACCTCTAGAGAAATAAGGAATATGAGCAGGGAAACAATTGATTGATGTGTATGGTACAATGATTGATGTGTATGGTACAAAAATATGCATTTCAAAGATGTACAAAGGAAAAAAATAAAGAAAATATAGAAAGTTCGAACAACTATCTTGCCAGTTTCATTTGTTCTGAAATTTTTCTTGTCAAGAGAATAATTGAAATTGTCAGTTTGCTGTCAAATATATCAGTTTGATTTAGACATCCTTTTGCAGGAGAACATTGTTCCAGACATTCCTGAGCATTACCATTGCCGACTCTTTTATCCTATAAAAATATAGCTTTAAGCTGTCCCTGTCTCCTTTATCACTGCCTTACCTGGCTCACTATTTTTTCTTCTCTTTATCAGTGACTCTTTATAGAAAATTACTTGAAGTCATATTATGTGGAGCTATTTTTAATATGGATAATAACCACAGGTATTCAGAGATTGGTTTTCACTAAGAAGGCTGAAATAAAGGATTGAAACAGATAGAATCCCCTAAAGGAACTTAGAAGAAACCACAATAAATGACTCGGGGAGGTTATTAGGCAGGTTAGGTTGTTAGATAAACAGCTAGATATCATCAAAGTACCTCAAAGTCAGGATGGATTAAAGAAAAAAAATAAACAAACTCACAGTTCAGGGATGAGAATAAAGAATGATGACCAGTAATTTTGTGCCACTGGCACAGTGGCTCTTCATATTAAAAGATGTAAAGCCCATTATGGCAGGAGTTGGAATTTTTTCAAGACCCACTTCAGGTCTGGGAAAAACAGTGCAAGGAACATAGGAAGCTCCCAAACTTCTTTAAGAAATAGAAGGCACAGCCTTTTTTTTTTCTTATATAAAGAAAGTGGGATGTACATTTAAAACACAAACCAAAGCAATCTCCTATCAACATGAAAAATCTTCACTGTACACAAACCTGTCTTCAAGAAGTAGGATGAATAATTGGCCATCTGTGACAAATTGAAGGATTCAGGTACTCCTGTAAGATTTCTGCATGGAAGGATACTAATTGGTGAGAACTGCATAGTTATTCTGTAGAAGACAGCTTACTTGTATCTCTTCTGATTTCACATTTGATCCAGTGACTCTGGATGTTCCTTTGAACTTGCTAAGGGCGTGTTTTTCTTTCTTCAGTGGGTGAATTTGGTCTCTATTGTATTCCAAAGGGTGAGTCAGCTCCTGGCTCCTAACAGTTTTGAGCTGGTCCAGCCGTGTTCTGTTCAGAAGGTAAACAAAGAGTATGAAGTTGGCATAAAGACTGTAACAAAGGACTGTTATTATATTCACCTTCTTTGGGTACGATTTTTGGAGGGTTTGGGCATGGCAAATCCCATATATACCAGTGTTGCTGGGAGTGACAGCAAGTTATCAGCACTTGTCAAAACTGAGCTCCTTCATCATTGGGAACACTCATGCATGTGTTCAGCTGCAAAGTTTATTCTATCAAGCAGATGGAAAAATTCTCATGGAAATTTGCTGATAATGTAATGACCATGAACTTAGAGGCTTTTAAACATATCTTCCATTCAGAGAGATAGCTATATTAGGGCAGACCTGCAGAAGACACAGCTTGCTCCCCGGCATTGCACCTATTGCCTATGCAAGGCTGGGGACTGAGCTGTACTTCCAGCAGCCCAGTCATTCCTACAAATGAGAGCTGCCATTGACCTGAATGAAAGAGGATGAAGTAGTTTACATTCCAAAGGTAAATATACTTCAAGAGTTGAATGCAGGAGCTCAGCACCAAGAATAAATTTTTCCTTTGAACTCAGTGTCTGAGGGCATGGGTAGTCTGGAAGTGCCCTTAAAATCTCAACAAGAAGGGAAGAGTATAAATCTTTACATATCCTCAAATGTAGTATATTTGTACGACTATGATCCATCTCAGTTCATTTTTTAATGATATTAAATTATTTTTTAGCTTCCTGCTTCAGCTCACTTTATGACCTACAGCCACCATCTAGCCATCACTATTACTCAAAAACAAGAGCTACAGGAGGTGGCCACGACCTCATGTTCTCCTCTCAGTAATGGAGTTTAGCACTTCAGCAGCAAAATACGGAAGTCTTCGAAGACACTAAGAGATAAACAAACTCCCCATATCCTGCTGCTCTGTACAATTCATGACCTAATTTTTGTTGTTTTCTATCTTAAGTATATCTGCCTAATATTCTGGTAAAAAGGCATGCTAAAAAAAGGTCTCCTCAATAGTCAATTCCCCTCATATTAAGACAGTTAAACTAGCAAATATAGCCCCTATGTGATTATGTCCAGCCTACCACTGCTCCATATCCAGGCCAGTTGCCCTGAAATACAATACACTGGAACAAAAGCAAGATGCAAGATCTATATAAAACATCTTCCACTGGAGACTTAACAGTGCTGTCTTAAATTTCTTGCACCCTGTAAAATAAAACACCAGTAGCTATTCCTTCCAGGACCTCAGCTGATACCAACCTCGTCAGCATTGCACAACAGTTACACCTGTACAAAAACCCCTTAAGCGTGCATTTTCCCAGAGTGGCATATTGCTAGCATGACCTCTGGTCTTGGCATCAGCCATATACCATCTAGCACCATGGCAAGGTTTGGAGGTTAAGGTGGGTGAGATATAATGTCCCACAGACAACTTGGATGCAGCCACCCTGGTCTGCAGGGTAAGACAGGTTAGTCATATGGAGGTGTTATGCTGTGCCTCTTGTGCCTCAAGGCTAGAAACCAGACCCTGGCCTGAGGAATTTAATAACCAAAGATGCCAAGAGCACACGGTTGTTCTTTGGAGCCTCAGACAATCAGCTTATACCCTAGTGTCCTTGTTCCATCTGAGATAGAGTTAATTTTCTTCCTAGCATCTGTGCTGTATAGTGAGTGCTGTGTTTTCAATTTTGGATGGGGAACAATGTTGATAACACACTGATGTTCTTTGTTGTTGCCAAGCAGACAAACACTTCTCAGCTTCTCATACTGCCCTCTCAATGAGAAAGCTGAGGGCACCGAGGAAGCTGGGAGGGGACACAGCCAGGACAGCTGACTCAAACTGGCCAAAGGGATATTCCACAGCATATGATGTCATGCTCCATTTATAACTGGGGGTAGTCTGGGAGGTGGTTCAGCTTGAGAACTAATTGACTAGTTCTGAGTAGTGAGTAGTTGTGCTGTGCATCACTTGTTGCATATATTCTATCATCATTATCATCATCATCATCTTCTCTTTCTGTCCTATTAAGCTGTCTTTAGCTCATCCCAAGAGTTTTACCTTTTAAAAAAATTCTTGATTCTCTCCCCCACCCCCATCCCAGATGGGGAGTGAGCAAATGGCTGCGGGTTTAAATGCCTCCAGGTTAAATCATGACACCTAGCCACAAGTTGCAGATAAGAACTAGGTGCACATCACAGTTATAAAATACAGGAAAAAAAGGTTTAAGTGCTTTGTGCTAACTCAAATTCTTGCATGAGTCCCAGGCATACCTCTGTATGAGGCACAGTGCAGCAGACTGGCTGCAAGGCAAAACCATCCAGGAAGGAAAGGTGTTTTTCTAAGAAAAAGCCTTTTGGTGAAGTGCAGATGAGAAAAAAACCCAAAACTCCTGGTTACTGATGTGGGTACCAAAAGAGTGCATATTTACTACTACAATGAAATTATTTATTAAAAATAGCTAAGAAGTTGTTCTTGTTGAAGGACCAAGAAAATCACTGAGTCCTCTGACTGATGTCAGTGATGCAAGGGTTGAGCCATGGGCTGCTGCTGCCTCGAGCACTCTCCAGGCTCTGTTAGGCACCAGATACACACCACACACTGCATCCCAACTGTTTTCACCCCCTTGCCTATATTATCTGTGCCTGCAAAGGTCTAAAAACAAAGCGCTTGGAAACGAAAGAATGGATAGACTGGGCAAGTCCAGGCACGCTGTGCTGCTCTCAGAAGGGTTTTCATTCCTTCCAGCAAGCACAAGTTGTCAACGTGGCGCAAGCGAAATGCTGTCAGTGCAGGTGGCCATCTTGTGTTCCTAGCAGGCATACTGGGTTAAAAACATGAAGCAGATTCCAAGATTGGCCCTGTGCTGATTTATGCAATGTAGTCAGGGAATAGAAGATGCCTTTCACAATTAGTTTCAGCTCATAATTAACAAAAAAAGTGAGCTAAAATATGGCTAATAAGTAAGCATGTTAGCAGCCTGATTTTAAGGATCCTAAAGGAAGCATTTGCCTTACTGCATGCACAGATCCATTTCTGGCATATAGAGATTTACCTGTGAAGAGGCGTTGCTTTCTCCTGTTCTTCTTTCACCCTAGTTGGTAAAGGGCTTCCTTCATGATATACACCAGTGACTAATCCTCTGGTAAGGATGTTCTGGCTTTCTTCTATAAAGACATCTATGTTATTACACAGAACTTCGTGAATATTTATTAATCCTCTCTTTGCACTTAAGAGTAAGCTTTATTACTTAATCTATCAAACAGAATTAACACATCTTCACCTAATTATGCCCAGCATAGTTCTTAGCCCTACAAATCATCACAAGTGAAATGGATTGGGGTATCTATTAGTGTGAGTAGCTGAACTGCTGTTCTGGAACATGAATGCCACACGGTAGTTCAACCTTACTCTGAATGTAACTTTCAAAGAGACCTCAGGTGTCTCTTTTTAACAGCAGCCTCTGAAGGTGTTTTGTTCTTAAGAACCCGTCATTTTCCACTGATCTGACAGGATCTTTGTGTCTCATGAACTAAATATGCAAATCTGCGAAATTATTTTGCACACCTTTTCCAAAGTCACGTTATCTCTGAGGAGGGTAAATACAAAAGGTGAATGTCTCATTGTCAAGGAGACAGCTACAAGGAACTGGAGCACTGACTCCAGGGACTTACCGAACCTCTCACCCACTTCAAGGGGTCAAAAGTCTGCACCTGAAAGTGCACTTCAAGCAACAGGCTTAGTTAAAATGGCTAGTGAGGATGGAGAGCCCAGTGTAACAAGGGTCTTTCATGTATATCTTTCCCCTCTTCTCTTTTTTTTCCAGTTCAGGACTAAGAAACACTGACAGAGGTGGGCATATGCCTAGGGAGCACAGACAGAATGAGTCATAAACCCAAGAGAAACCTTTTTCCTCCCATGGAAAGCAGATGTAAATCAAAACACAGGTAGATCTTACCAAATGTGTCTGTAAGCAGTTTTTTCTGTGGTTCCTCCACTGCAGGGGGTTCTTTAATCTTGAAATCAGGAATCTCACCAGCTACTGTTGAGGACGGCAGATCTAAGATTTTACCATCCCTGGCCCTATTCTTATTCTTTGATTCAAGGTCGTGTTCTCTCCTTTTTGATCTTCTGAGATGAAATAGGGACTGCTGAAGAGAAGAGCGAGCCTTGCTCCCTTCTAGCCTGAGAGCCCCAGTACTGGAGTCGCTGCTGCTTGTGCTGCAGGAAAGACACTGTGGTCTCGAGATCACCTGAATATCTTGATTCATTGGGGATGATCTGCTGTACTTTTTAACAGATATTTTTTCAGTCCCACTGGGCTCATCACCAGCATAATCACCATCAGAGAGATCCAAATGTCCGTCGGTGTGATCTACTCCCCAGGGCACATGCTGAGAGGTATACTGAGCATGGTGAGATTTGGGATCATCATTACTGTTGGAGGATAAGCAGCTTGACTCACAGGACAAAGATGCAACATGCCACGTGTAGGCAGCTAGCCCCTTCCCTTGCCACTCCTGTTGCAAGCCTGAGGACGAGCTTCCCTTCTCCACAGCCTCAGGTGAGATATGCGTAACTTTTACTATCTTATCATTAACCATCTTAAACCCAGTGTGGGTTTGTCTTTTGTTCTCAGAGCTCTGGGTCCCTGAAACAAGTTCCTGTGACCATATTTGCACCCACTTCTGATCCTGTGAGGATGCAGGGCCTGCACTCCATTCTGCCTCCTTGATGGGACTGGTTTCTAAATCCCGAAGGGGAGAACGCTTTTGCAGGACTTCCAAGGGGGTTTTTGCTCCCTCTGTGAGATGATCCTTCTGAGGCTGATCCACCCTACCTAGGTCCTTTTGCAGGGTACCCTCTGCAGATCTTCTATCAGTTCTGCCTGCTTGCCCTAGAGAATACATATGATGAGATTCCTTTTCCTCACCTACTTGCAGGGTCATTTCTGTTACTGTTTGAGCACATGGTTGTGGGAGTTCAGTCCACATTCTCTGCGGCGAGTCAACAGGATTCTCCTTTGTGTCTTCATCCTTCCCAACCACTTCTTTTTCTTCTGTGCTTTGCTCAACTACTTTTGCTTGACAGTCAGTCTGAGCCTTTATCTCCCACTCAGCTAAAGTGCTGTCTGCTTTTTTAACATGTGTACCCATCTGCATGGAGCTACTGACTTGCAGGTGTAACTGAGAACATTCCCCTGGCTGTACTACACCTGCATCCACTTGTCCAGGCTGGGAGAAATGACTTTGGCTGTCCAAGCCAGTTCTTCTGGAATGCTTGCTTTCTTCTTTTAAAGGCTTCTGTTTATTTTTTTTCAGCCTTGCCATACCTTCTTTTCTTTTCAGAAAAGCCTTCCGAGGTGCTGCTTTTGCCTTACTCTGAAAAAAACCCACCAAAAATCGTGACAATCACAGTCTGAGAATCATTCTCCAGAAAGGAAGATATTGATGATAATTGAAAAAGCTGAGACACCAGAAGCCTAAAGACACTGATTATGGAACACAGAAGTTTAGCAGCCCCGAGACTACAGAGAAGGTATGAGAACTTTCAGAAGCTGTTGCCATGTGACTCCTCCATTAATTCATTAATAAAGTCAGACAGTTAAGATGATGGTGTTTATATGATACAAGATGAGAAAAGTTCTATCTGTCTTCGTTTTGAAAGGAAGTTTGAGTGGGGTTTCTTTAAATGTGACACAGAAATAGATAAACACATCAGTTTGAGATGCTGTCTTGCCAAGGAGACATAGAGAAAATTCCTGAGTGATGTGTATCTTCCAAGTCAACAAGCCTCACAAAATGCTGAGTCTGACACCTAGAGGTGTCAGACATAAACTCATCTCAAACTGCACACAAGGCAAAAAGCAGAACAGTGTTGCTGTACTTGGCCCTTGTACAAAAACTGTTCACACATTAGTGGCACAGAAGAGACTGCATAGACCATTCATTATCAAATAAACTAACAGAATCAACCTTGATGTATAATTTAGCTAAGTGTGTTGAGACTCAGCCACAAACCATGACCCAAAGAGTATATGGAAAAAGAAGAATCTGATGGGAAACAGGGGGAATATGACTGTGATTGAGCAATACAGGATTTTTCTTTTTTACTATGGGGAAAAATCTTCCAATATCACATGGAAGAATAGTGGGAAAACATGCTGCCATGCAATAAGCCAAAACAGAGCCCACACAATACCCAACTCCATGAGAACTTGTCAAAAAATAAAGCAAATGCACCAATGGCACAGTACCTGCCACCCCTTCTGCTGTTTTTCTATGAGATGATCATCTAGTCTAAGGTTTTCTTCGACAGATTCTTCAGAAATCTTCTGCCTAGCACTAGTTCCTGGTGTGACTGGCCTAGGCGAAGAACATGAAAGTGCTTATTTTTAAGGTTCTCCAACAAGTTTTCTTTTGATAATTCACAGGGAGCTGACGTTGAGTTTAGAACTGAAATGTTCCTTGCAGTTTTCAGTTTTTTTCAAAAAAAAAAGTGGAGCCTGTTAGTAAAAAGCTCACTATTTTGTGACATCTAAGTCTCACTTTTAAACATCCTGTCTAGACTAACCATTAATTATGCATTTAGCAAGTAATATTTTTTGGCTGGTATCAGTCTCTCCTTAAAACCAGAAAAGAGGCAAAAGGAAAAAATATTTCAGGCATTTTCTCCAGACTAGAGCTGGCTACAGTCACAAAGAACTCACTGTTACTCTTACAGAGTGGTTTGAATTAGCTGGTAAAGAGCGCTAGAAGAGAAGACTAATGTCTATAATGTTCCAGAGGGACAAATTGAACACTGACTTGAAATGAAGCATAATACAGCATATATGATCGTGTCTTATGTCATTGGAAATGTGCTTAGAGACTTAGTTTAGTCACTTACTATTGATTTCTGCTGAGCATTTTAAAATTCTGGGTTTATTAGAGGTACTGGTTGTGCAGCCCATTAGAGTTCTTGCTATACCCCACCTCTACTTAACACCACTGTACCATGGATAATGTTTTCATTTGTCAGTCTGGCCCTGTCTGGTAGCACCCAGGGTGACTTAATCGGATTAGGTGGTTGCTGTGGACTCTGTGTTGCAGTACTAGGCAACATGCATTTCAGGGAAGTTTACTTCAAACAACTCTAGCCTGGTCCCACAGCAAAAATGTCACCAAGAGCTGGAGTACATCCTGGGCTTTAGTTTCTTCCAGCTCATGCTAAGACCATGATGTGAACCAAAGCACAGCAAGTGGGGGTGACTGGGAGACAGACTTCAGAAGCTCACTGCTGATCCAGAAAGGAATATGTGGACAGACCCACTTGTCCAAATCTGCTTATGGTCCTTCCACCTCTTCCCAGTCTTCTGCTCTGGAGGTTTCTCTCTTTCTTCTCTGCCCAACTCCCACATGGTTAACATACTAAAACACACTCATAACAATTACTCTTAGCATGTGCTTGTCTAGAAACTTGCTCCTTGTCTTTTGTACTTGATGGAAGGCTCAGTGTGCCAGAAAGCTACTGCTTCTGTCTGCATCAGCTGAAGAAAGGTAACAATCTAATATTTCTTCCGTCACTTATGTCAACATACCCCTCCTTGCCCAGCCATGAGCACCCCCTCAGTGTGCTGGTACAACTCCTTTGCAGTGAGGTGATGAACCAGATCAGAGAACTGATCCAAGTTAGAAGCTACATTTCTCCTCTCTCCAGATAATTTTAACACGGATTACTACACTGACCTGTTCAGTGTATTGGTCTTGACACAGCTGAAGGGGCAGAGCAAGGGCAAGAATTAATAAGCAACTCAGACTGACACTGCCATCACAAACCCATGGCCACTGCAGAAGAAATGATGGCATAAACAAAAGATGTTATGTCTCACTGCCAACTTTTGCCTTACTTCTCTCATTTGGAGATCATAGTTGCAAAACCAGTTCATTTAATTTGCCTAAACCAGCATCCTACTACATAGGAGTGAATCAACTGCCAGACATTAGACCCGTCCAATCTCTGCCCATGCATACCTGCCACTCTCAAGGAAAAAAAGAGCCTTTGTATTGCAAATACAATGCATACAGTATGTGTACAATCAAGGAAAGCATGCTTTTGTAGCTTCACTGAATGATTCAGAACTTTTCTCACCTGTCTTCTATGTTTCCAGTCTTCATCTTCCCTTCTGTGCCAAAGGGAGACAGAGGAATATCCTCCTTTTCCTCCTTTACTTGTTCTCTTTGTTGTTCTTTGACAACAGAAAAAGGTTCAGGGGAACACCTTTCTAAACAGCAGGAAAAATGTCAATAAAAACAAAGCCTTTACAGAATGAATAAATGAAAAATAAACATCATAAAATAAATTCAGCATGTTTGTATTTTCAACAATACCTGGAAGATTTTGATTTTTTGAAAACACTTCATAGAATACAGTTGAATTTTATAGGTGGAATGATGCAACCCATGGAAAAAAAAGAGGATCCTCATCTTCAAGTCTAGCTACTGGAAATAGGGAGAGGGCAAATGGTATGATTCATACACCTTGTCTCTAGAGATCTGGTTAATGTGTTCACTGTAGAACATTGCAGTGGAGACACTTTGCTGGACGGTACTGAACTACTCATGTGCCTGTAATTATGTGACCTACAAGGCAATTCATTAAACCATTCAACAAGCAGCATTTGTACACTTGAGGCTTTTTAACTGGGCACTTCCTATTCTATTACACAAAAGTGCAAATTGGTACATCTTCCTATTGAACCTTACTGTCTGTGCTCACTACAAGAAGGCTCCCACATCAGTTAATCGTTTTTCGAAGTGTCACCTAATGGAGACTTGCTTTTTTAGCTCATGAGGCCTGTCAACTGGAGCAAAAAGCCTGTACTGGTTCATTCGGACTGCACACTGTTGCTGCAGCCAGGAACTATATAGCTACTTCATCACGTTAACACACTCAGAGCTATGGAAGTCCTTTGCAACACACCTAAAGAACTTTCTGGTCCAATAAGAGGAATACAAAAGCTTTACATCCTTCTCTCAGCCTTTCCCAGTTGCACACCATAAATCTCTAGTCTGACAGCAGACAAGCAGTGCTGTTTATGCACCCGTCTCACCAGCCCTGCACCAGAATACAACTGAGGAACCAGAGGTGACACAGCAGGTCTGCAGCCATGAGGCACACAGAGAACTTATGTCCCCCCCGTCCCCCCGCCACCTTGTGCCTGGAGCTGTGCTGTCTCTAGTAGGAGAGGTACCCCAGCACTGGAATGTTCAACTAGTGCTTCTCAGTGCGAGGCAAGAACGAGATGCCCAAGCAGCTGTGTAATTCACCTTGGTTTTCTTCTCCGTTGTCTTCCCGACCATCTTGTCCAGAAAGTTTTGTTGTGGGGCTCCCAGTACTCTGAAGCAATGGCTCAGTGCTTATCCCTTTAAACAGGAATGTGAAGCGTTATACAAGCTGTCAGTACACTCGTGTTTATGTTGCCAGCGGTAAAATCCCACACTGTCACCACAGCCAGAAAGGTTCAGCCCAGTCCTCCATCACACAATCAACTGAAGCATATTTCAAAGGTGACTGCCTTGATGCTTTTCCAGTCAGGAGCTAAACCAACATACTAAGGCCTTTGTACCTGCAAGCCTTAGTTTTACACACACAGAGCAGGTGCAAGTCAGCACTGCTGTCAAAAAAAGCAGTCATACCTTCCCCTATCCTAATGTGGTTCCTGCTGTCCTCATCCACACACCACATTTGTCCTGATGGAAGTATTTCTAAAGCTCTCAGATAAACTGATAACAGACAACTCAGGTTAACCCAGCATGAAAGTAATAGTGCCAGGCATGAGAAGGAGACAAAACTCTTTCAGTGAGAGTACTGGTCCTGAGCTAATTTGAAGAATATGAAATTAAAGTTTCAGTGGTACTCTGGGACTGTCTCACAGCATCACAGTCAGGACTTGTTATACACATTCAAAGGAATCCAGGATGCAGGTCTGATTTGCATCCTTTCCCTTTTAAGTGGTTTCATTCCCACTTCTTTTTGTTCCTCTTCCCCCCCCCCCCCCCCCCCCCCCCATTTTCAATTCAACTTTTGATTTCTCACTAATGGCTCTCTCTTCTTTCTCACCCTTTGGTATCTTCCCACAGAAGAAAAGGTTGGCAAATGGTAGCAAAGAGACGACGTCAGGTAGCAGCTTACATTGTTTTTCTTCCAAAAGATGCAAGTCCATGTCAATGGGAGAAACACCAAGGTTACTGGCAAAGAGCAGGCATTCTTAGCTAATGAAACACCTTCTCTCACCTTTGGAAGCTATAGCCACTTCTTACTTACCCTTCTCTCCCTAAATATAACATATTCCCTACTTCATAAAACTTAGCCTTTCTGATTTAATAACCTTCTGCCCCATTTGCACCTGCAAGTCCCAATCTCTTTTTCAGTATGAAAAGCAGGATGACCATGATTCAGAAGTTTTTAAAAATCAAGTTTAAAATACTTTAAAAGCTTTTATTACAAGCCAATCATAAGAACAAAGCACCTTTCCCTGACCTGCAATAAAATCAGTAGCAATCACTACCAAGGGCAAAAATTCACAGGATTTGCACAGTAGCCTTAGTATCAGTTTTCTAGCACCTTTTACCCACCTGAATCTGAAAGCTGCACATGTTCTCCCGAGATTTCAGAGCTGCTTTCATGTGGTGCACAGAGCAGGGATCTGCTTTGCCAAGCAGAGCACATTGCCAAGGGAGAGGTCTGTAAGCGCTCCGGGCTCTCAACTTGGGAAGAATTCTCTGATGGGAACTGGGCAGGAGTGAAAGGAGTCGGAAAGCACGGAAAGGGTGGCATCATGGCTAGTTGGGAAGGCATCCCAGGAGAAACAGAAAAGCCTAAATATAATTACCAGAGAAGAAAAATTAGAGAAGCTTAAGACAAATATTTCACACCAAACTAGAAATCTCTTGCTAAATTGGTATTGCATAAAGCTGGTATTACTTTCATGTTCCCCTTTGCATGTTTAGAGTGAAATAATCAAATTCTGGTTTTATTGTTTTATTTAAATTGTAAAATGTGCTTGCTACAACCATCAGTCATAGACGAAATTATCATATGATACAGGGATGCTGAATTAAAGAAAATTTACAAGGCACTCCAAGGCACGTAAAATGTACATTTCCTGTTGGACTCCTTAAGGCCCTTAGCAGGTAGAAGTTCAGTGTTGCAAGTATCTCTGAGGCACTCCTCAATGCAAAAGTGTGGAAGGTTTTCCTTTTAGCTCCAGATAGCTGTATTTTATTGTATTTTATTAAAAGACTTCCAAGTGGAAAAGACATAAGCAGTTCTGCACAGGGACCAGAAGCCAGACTTGCTACTTTCTGGATATAAATCCCTTTATAAGGTTACAAAACTGGTCTGGCTTCTGAGTTTCTTTTCAGCACATCATGTGCCTTTTCTGTCCTGTGACCCAACTTTGGTAAGAAGAATACAGAATGCCTGCAACTGAAACTGCCTCACCCCCCAGTTAAGCTTTCTGATCTGTGGATTTAATTTGTGTCTTGCACAGACTCAAAAATCCCCCAACTCCTTACTCCTGGACAGATGCTGTAATCACACAGCTGTCAGGTGGGCAAAGCCACTTCTGCCTGTGTTACCATGAGGCATTAAAATGACACACTTCATTCAGTTCAACGAGGCTTCGATCCCTGCATTTTTTCTTTAAATGCCTGTCAATATTAAAGCAATTGCCTTTACCACATAAAGATAAACCATAGCCTTAGTAGTTCTTCATATTTTACCTCTTTAAAGGTTAATGAGACCAGATTATCCAATGTCTTTTCCCACCCTCAACCTACACTGCCTCCACTAACAAATGAGAATTTTCAGTTCAGATTTTGGTCAGCTTTTCATTTAAGTAACCATTTTTTTCTGTGGCTTTATATGTTAGCTAAATATATCTGGATATGTAAATGCACCCAAAGAGCATCCTATAAATGTATCTCTTCCTGTATAGTCTTGATCCTGAGTTCATGACACCAAATGTACTGCCTTTCTCCAGAAATGCATGAAGTGACTGAGAGCCCTGGGGGAGGAGAAACAGAAGTTTGCAGGTGAAATGTAGAAAGAAACCAACGAAAGTGGTGCTGCCCAACTGTTCTGCCTACCGTGAACTGGCGGAAGTAACAAGCATCTTGCTAATTGAGGTGTTTGGGCAGGGATTAATGAGCAACATAATTGGTCTGTGGATGTTCTGCTTTGATTAGAAAACTTGGAAGCTGCAGACTGTCAACTTGCCCAACTTGGCCACCGCAGGCAGCTTGCTGAACATTTTCCTGCCATTTCAACCAGACTTTTCTCTGAGGCTAAAAGCACACAATTAGGAAGATATCATTTGCTCAGTCATAGTCTGATTCTCAAGCTGCCTCCCCAGCATGCAGCAGTGGCTTTTGACAGCTATTTCGCAGTGGCATAGCTCCATCAGGAAAATGAGTACAATGACAGCCAGCCCCCTGGTATCACTGCTGCTGTGCATTGGCTTCTTGCTGCAGGGTTGGTAGGTCCTGCTTACACCCCTAACCAAAAAACCTGATTATCACACAGCATCAAGTTTGAAAATGAGACATTCAAACTGACATGTCCCTGCGTGCTTTCTGAGCTTTCTTGTTCCCTTCAGTCTCATTTTGTTTCGTGCTGCTGGCATCCCTGGGAAGCTCAGAAAGGCCCTCACAAGACAAGCAGACAACCTAAGCTGCAGAAAGCCGGGTTTTTGGTGATCACTGTGGGGCTGGTGGTTGGCCCTTGTTTCCTACCTGGTGCACATGCCCCAGTGTACGCCTGCTGCTTGCGTAGGTGTTCTGCAGCTTTTCAAGGTGCTGTTAACATGTTTGATGCCAGTGTCTGCTGCAGCCACCCTGACAGTGTGATGGATCCGGTCGGGCATGTTTTGGCCATCCCAAACTTCCTACAGAAGGTTCTCTGATCCCATGAGGCTGAGAGGGAATGAAGCAAAGCCCCAGAGCTCTAATATTCTTGAAAGACACTGGCACTTGAAACCAGCAGAGAGCATTTATACAGACCTAGTTGTGCATGCATATACACAGGTTTAGAAGACATTAAAATTTTTTCTTCCATTTTTGTTACCCTGGGAGTAGAGGGAAGTTAAAAGTTTTTTCCTGGCCAATGTTCTTTATTCCATATACATAGGTGAAGTAGATGAAACTTGCTAAAATTTCAGTTTCTTTCATGGCAACACTAATGTATCCCTAAAGTCACAGAAACACAGAGTCACAGAATCATTAAGGTTGGAAAAGACCTCCAAGATCA
This sequence comes from Porphyrio hochstetteri, assembly GCA_020800305.1. NCBI lineage: Eukaryota > Metazoa > Chordata > Aves > Gruiformes > Rallidae > Porphyrio > Porphyrio hochstetteri. The sequence continues at coordinate 48,457,646 of CM036907.1, forward strand.
TCTAGTCCAACTGTCCCCTTACCCCCTATATTACTCACTAAACCGTGTCCCTGGGTACCTCATTCAACCATTCCTTGAACACCTTGAGGGACGGTGACTCTGCCACCTTCCTGGGCCAACCACTCATTCTGATAAATGTCTCCTTATTTCTAACCTGAACCTCCCCTTGCTCAACTTGCAGCCATTCCCTCTTGTCCTATCGCTACTTAGCTGCTAACAAGTGCCAACTCCCAGAGTTTCCAGGGGGTTGGGGGGAAGTAAAAGACCATGAATTCTTGGTATATTTGTTAATGCCATTATCTCTGCCTATAGTAATGCCTACTGTTTTGTGTGCACCTTTGCAAGCTGATGCTCCTCATACAACAATTGATACTGAATTTTGATTATAAATTATTCCATCCAAACTGGTCAAACTAGGAGTGCTATGAAGTATTTTTATACATGCATGGAGGAACAGCAAAAGACATGGTTGTCTTTAACTGAGAGGACTTCCTCACACTATGTATGGTTAGAACACGGGAGGAAAGTTTTGGAAAAAAAGTAGCTTTTTGTCTTTAAACAGCTATTTGTAAGACCCCCATCAGGCTACACTGAACTCTGGCATGCAAGGTGCTGGCCTCCAGTTCTAACTATCCTCTGATATCTTAGCAAAATGAGACTTTGCAGCTCCTCAACTTGGCAAAGCAGTTTGAAATTAGACTGAGAAAACTGATGCACAGATGCAGACAGGGGATGTCTTAGGCTGCTCAGGCTCTTACCATGTGGGTTAGGTGAAGCTGCTTTTCCTGCAGGTTATCTGAGGAGCAGCAGGAATCTAAGGATCACCTGGTGTTCCTACGTCCTTACAGTTATTTCTTATGCCCTGCTTGATGTTACACACATGCAGCCCTTATAAAGCCTGGCCAATGCTGTCCTAAGTCTACATGATAACTCTAAATTCTTATTCACCATGGGGTCACACGCTGAGGAGAATATGCTAATGCTGTGGACAGTGTGGAAGGGGTAGGAGGATGTCCTCTTTTTCTACTTGCTGAGCAGCTGGTGTTTTCTAGCAATGCCACTGGAAAATGAAGCTGTTCAAGGAGTTGTACCATGCCATGAGGAAGAGGCTGTACCATTAAAGGTAAGAGTCTTAACAGAAGCATGGTGTGTTGACTTTCTTCCTGTGCTTTTTTCTACATAAAAGCTGTCATTTTCATGTAGAGGAACAGGAAAGAAAAAAAAAGAATATTTCAGCTTTTCTGTAATTCTCACCACAAATTTTCTGCAGCACCATTCAAATCCATACTTCAATAGAAGTCTGTACAGGAGATCTGTTCTTAAACATAAAGGATTCCTCCTTATTGTTCTGCTGGAATTTTAGTGTCCAAAAGTGGAAAGAAATATTTTGTGCATCATGCGTGTAAAGAAACAGATGTTTAAGCCCAGCTGCCAGAGGAAGAGCTCCCAGCCACTGAAAACAACTATCAAACCTCTTACTTTAAGGAACAGCCACAATTCACTGATGGAGTGCAAGCATCAGCAAGCACCAGCAAGCAAGGGAGGGATTTCCCAAATACCTGGCTTGTAAAGCGCAATGATTTTCTGTTGTTCAGCCACTAGCCTTTGCAGCTGTTCCATATACTGCCTCATCACCTGGTCCTGCTGCTCTGGAGTCTGAAAATGTCACGAAGAGACAGCATTAAACTACATTTCTTGATGTTTCTGGCACCAATAGCAATAAAAAAAAGAAGCACTGAGGTTAGGTGGGCAAGAGGCTGATGATGCACCCTTGTTAGCACAGGTACTTCTGATTTTTATATGACCAAAAAAGCCTAAAATGATGGTAGATTTCCAGTGGAGAAAGAGTTGAGAGCTGCCAGCATAGATGCATACTAAATAATAAATTCAACTGTACAGGAAACATGAGTTCCTTAAAAATGTGCAACGAAGGCACTGTATTGTTTACTATCTTATAAGAAGCACATGGAGCACTCAGTGGAAGGGATGCTGTGGAGATACTCCTGTCCATCTTTTTGTCAAAACTAAGAAGAAGAGAAGAAATCAGAAATGGAAAAAAGCTGGAGAAGGAGATGGAGGAGGAGAAGAGGATTGATAGAGAGATGTGCAGAAATACGAACATGAACATGCCTCACAACCATTGCACATGTGAGAATGCAGAGCCAGAACATACAATCTTTTCCACCAGAGGGAAGGAGACAGCAGTAACTATCCAACAGGAGAAACAAGAGAATAATTGATTAATTGTCTCTTGAGAAAAGCATTTTATTTCATGGACGCATTAGAGCAACAAAATCAAACACAGGGTTATGATGCATTTGCCAGTGCTTGCAAGTAAAGCTTCCTACCTAAAGACAGACACAAAGGCTACCATCCTGCAGAGGCTGTGTAACTACCAGAAATATGCAATATATAACTGTAAGTTCAGTGATTATTTAAAGCAAACTAACCTCTTCCATGTTTTTGTAGGTGTGAGCACAAGGGTTCATTCCAGGCTCTGAGGCAGGGAACAGAGGAGGAGCAGACATTTCCAAGGTGTCTCTTCCATCACAAATTCCAGCCTGGGTTACACTGGAAGCCAGCTTTTGAGGAAAAAAATCAGAGCTGGCCAAATAACATAATTGCCTTGCTTGTTGAAAAGCTTGGTCACGGCCCAAGTGATCTGTCGAGTCTTTACTGTTGCTCACCAAACCGCTGGCTTCAGAGCTGTGTAGAAGTGGACACTGCTCACTGGAGGACTCAGTCATGTTTTCAAACTAATCTGGGGATAAAGAAGGCATAACTTTCTCAGTTATTATTTTGGAAGGTGCTACCATGCTTGCCAGATCATTGGCAGTCTGCTGTGACATACAGTCTTTCTCCTTCAACCCTTCTGCTTCCATGCCCTGCTTTCTGAAATCCATGTTAGTCATGTGCAATAAAAACCACCATGAAAAAAGGCGTCATACTGTCATAGTAAATCCTGTGGTTTCCTTCCCTCCTTCCCGCCTTCCTTCCTTCCCGCCTTCCCTCCTTCCTTCCTTCCTTTCTTCCCTCCTTCCTTCCTTCCTTTCTTCCCTCCTTCCCTCCCCCCTTCCTTCCTTCCTTCCTTCCTTCCTTCCTTCCTTCCTTCCTTCCTTCCTTCCTTCCTTCCTTCCTTCCTTCCTCTCGCTCTATCACTTTATCACTTTCTCTCTCTCTCTCTCTTTCTCTCTTTCATTCTTTCTTTTTCCAAATCCAAGAGATTATGTTTTTTTTTTTAGCCCAGGTTCAATGTAGAGTTATGTTCTGATTTCAGAAAGTGTAAAACGTGCCTATATCTCTTTATCTTTTTGCATTCTTCCAGGAATGCAAAAAATATATATAAATATTCATGTATATATTTCTTACTTTTAGGGTACATGCAATACTAAACCCCTGTAAAATCAAAATGTTACTGCCAACTGCAATGGCTTAGATGTACTGCCTGCTTTCTCACTATTAAATCCTAAAGTCTCAGGAAACCAGGAACAGATATGCCTCTATTGCAATAAAAGCAAAAACCTATTTACCACTACAACCATTTGCCAAAGTGTCTTGACCTCACCTTTAGCCAGATCTTCAGCCTTTACATTCAGAGAAAACACTTAATGTCCAAAGATGACTGCAGAGAGCAGGGAGTGGAGGTAACAGGAGCAAACAAAGGGCATGTGGGAAGGGGGGGAGGAGGGGAGAAGAGAGAGAGAAAAGTAGAAGAAAAACTTCACTAGAAAACTGCCCGATGTTTGAGTGGCTCAGAAAAATGTTTATTTCACAGAGATGGAATAATACTGCTGTAGCTCACATCTGCTCTCTCTGAGACCCGTATGGCTGAGGCAGCTGCACAACACCAGCTTCCCCCTCCCCTTCGGCACTGGGCTCCAGAGTCCTTCTGAGACAGGGGCCAGGCATTTGCTACTCACCTTAATAATTGGCGTGGGGGGATATATTTCAGCAGCTGGTGCTTCTGAGTTCCCCCATCTTGTCTGCTATGGGAGGATTCAAAGGCGGCTTATTTGCACTCCTTGGGAAATGTGGACTCTCCAAGGATTTATTTTGCTTGCAAGAAAATGATCTAATTCCTCCTTCCTACTTCAGTGGAAGCAGTTTGTGTAAGGTGTATACACACCCTACCAGGTTTGATACCTGCTTTGACAGAGCCGTCAGGTGTAGCTAGGAAACACTGTGTTGTTTGCAAACTTAAACTCCCTGTAGAGTAATCTACAGCCCCACTGGAAATATTGCAGAAATCTACAAATCTAAAACAGCAGATGTTCAGGCTGTATGGACAGACCTTTGTGGGCTAAAACAAGAATCTTACAGAATGGATCTTCAATAGGAGTAGGGGAAAAAAAGAAGGAAGCAGGTGTAGGAAAGACACAGGACTGGACAGTCACATATCAGAAAGGATGGGCTAAGACATCATATTTACAGAAGAGTAGAGCCCATGCCACTATACTGCAATTCCCTCCAAAACCTAAGAGGGAACACCAAATTCCCAAGTCTCCCCATTCCTCTTCTGTCAACAGCACTATTGTCTGTGTCCTGGTGTTGCATGGGGTACAGTAAGTTCTTTCTTCTACTGATCTCTGCTTCAGGATGAACAGGGTAGAGTTAAAAGTTCTGACCTGCCAGTGATTTTTCTGAGTATTACACTATATAAAAGTTGGTTGGGGGTTTTTTGACTGGTTTTTTTAAACCTAGGAAACAATATATACCCACAAAAAAACCCACACCTTAGCTTTACAAAGTTAAAATGCTGAGTAGTTAGCAGCTGCCACCATGAAGGTTACTGCCATAAGCAGTAAGGGGCAATACATTTTGCACCAGGTTCATGCAAACTCCATGTCCTGGTCATGCTTGCTCCAAAATACAAAGGAAATATAATCTGAAGACTAAGAATGGGGGGTTCTGGAAGCAGGTGACACTTGCCAAGAGTGCCTCCAAACACATACTTCACATTAGGCACCACTCCCACTACACCGCAGGTAAAGAATTATGAGGAACTGGGTTTTGTGAGGAAACTTCCCTGAAATCATCAGCAAGGAAAAGATGTTTAAACCCTAACAATGACAAGGAGGTCTCCAAGTGACTAATTTGGCAGTGTCAGCTTTTACAGCATTAAAAATAAACAGAAAATCCAGTAACTGTCCATCATAGTTGATCCTCTTTGTGTGGAGTTTATATATTGCAGTCTCAGAAGAGGAATGAGGTGAATTCTTAATGTGTGAGGTTTCATAGGCAAGTAATCATTTTTAATAAAAGTTAACCCTGCCTTGGCTGGTAGCTGACTTTAGTTTGGATGCAAAACCGAGCACTGAAACTTGCTCTATCATTAACCTTTCCAGCGTTTGCTTTCTCACTGTCCTGACTGCCAGGGAATTAATGAGCAAACAGCAGCTCTCACCCACAGCCCTGGTCCCCGTGGTTCTTCCTGGACTGCACCATTCAGTCCAAAGCCACACCAAACCTCCCTCTCATCAAGCAGCAAAGTAGTTCCTCAGTAAACATGGCCAAAGCAGTCAAAACTACTGCCGGTGAGGTAGCAATACCTTTGCACAGAGCAGCTCCGCAGCCGGCGGGAGCAAACAAGGCAGCACGGTACAGGCTGACAGCATCTTCTTACGTGTTTGTGGCTATTCTCTGTTTTAGTAGACTTTTTTAAAATGTAAAGACCATTATAAAGAAAACTGTGTTTCATCCCAGTCCATCTCCTAATGCATATAAGACAAAACAGATATGGAAAATACCTTGCACTTCCACAGAGCCTTCCACACGTGTAATTTCAAAGCACCTGATGTGTCAACTGCATGCATATGCATGCATGACCTGATCTTCAAACCAGATAAATCCTCATAAATTCCCCTGAAAACAAGTAAAAATGCAACTGAAAATCCTGACAGTTTTAATAAGATCCCCAAAAACAGTGTTAGGAAGTCAGCCGCTCAGTCCTGCAGATCTCAGAGCAAGACTGGCACCCCCCAAGATGTGTCAGTGGCGGGGTACCCAGGCAAGACCTCTTCCTGTAGCACTGTCTGAAAGGCTTTGGGGAGGAGAATTTTCCAGGTATCTCCCTACCAGAGATAGAAATGAGAAGTTGTTATTATTTGTAAATGTTCCTTTTGCTTTTTAAAATTGTGTTATTAAGAGTGGAGCAGCAACCATCAACTTGATGCATATGGATGAACAGAACAAGGATACACAAATCAGTGGTGATAATTCTCTTTTAAGCAGCACAGAATATAAAATATTCAACAAGCATCGAAGTGCTGGACTTAGCTGCACTCACCACATTCTCTAAAATCTAATTAATTTTTTTAATAATTCTATATCTGCACTGCTCTGAGACCTAAAAATCCCAGGCACAGATCTTTATCCTTCTCTGATGGGAAAGGTGCAACCTCATAACAAAATGACACTTTATTTTATAAGCTGCTTATGCAAATAAGTACACAGCTGCTTCATATATTTGGCTTTCATTCTCTAAAAATGAACAGACAATATAAAAACCAGCAATAACATAAAAAAGGATTACGTTTTTCCATTAATTCCCATTAATTTTTGTATGTTTTGGGACTTGCCTAAACTAATACAATAAAATATATCATACATCAACATAAAAATCCATTTTTTTTTCTTTTAAAAATAAAATATGGAATAATTTCCATAAATATTTGGCTAGCTGAGAAATTTCATAGGGGAAAGCAAAGCTATGAAACCCACCAGAGCAATATCTAACCCTTCACAGCTTGAGAGACTCAAGCAAGCTTGGTATCAAGCTAAACAAACTGGAGTTTTCAGGTATTTAGAATTTAATTATAATCTTTAAGTCTTTTTCTGTAAGAGAGGTGCTGACAAGTACATACAGAAAGTGTTTTGAGTCATCACTGTGATATGCTTGTATTTGCTTATTTTTCACTATTCTTTGACATTTGTTCTTCTTATGCAACATGTGCTTATTTGATGATGTAACAGGAAAACATACGTTCATTAAAAGTGAGAAACGTAGCCATTTATTTGTGTTGTTACTTGTTCCATATGGCCATGATGGCTGGTCATTTGAAAGCTGCTATTGATAACTGGTAAAACTCATTTCTGACACCACACTATGGCAATTTGTTTCTTATCTTTGGACAGTTGCCTGCATGTTATCTCGATTTTTGCTATGGGAACATCATTCAAGCCACCAAAGCTAAGAAGCAGCACTCAAACCCTTCCTGTGCAGTGGGCCAACACTGTACCTCATCCTGAAAATGTCAGCTGAACCCTGCTCCCCCATCCCCCCAGCCTGTCACCTCTGCTGCAGCATTTTTCCATGAGGGTTGTATACCTTAACCTTGGCATTTCTAGCATTTTCCCTTCTTTCTCCAAGCAGATCCCACCTCTCCTCCAGGCAAGTCACTGCCAGTCACCTCATTAGCAAGTCTGGAGTCTTTTAAAGCAGCCAAAACATAGAATGTGGACTCATTTCTCTGGTTTTATTTTTTTAGGTCTCTCCTTTTCCTCAGGTTCTGGCAGCACAAGCAGTCACCTGCCCCAAACAGCCTGTGCTGCAACTTGGAAGCATGTAGTTGCAGTGTGACCTCCATAGTCAGCTCTTTGGTACTTGGTCCCAGTTGTTTGTTTCAGAGGGTTTTTTCGGATAAGCAGTTTCAGGCCAAGATCTGGCTGCCACAGCGTAAGGTTCTTCCTGGATCAGGCACTTGTTTGTGTGATTTGTTTACTAGTTTTGAGTGTATGCTACTAGCAACTTAGTAACCGTATCCACAATTCAGTGTAATAATTTAGTTGACATGGATTACTCTCCTCTAAGCACAGCTCATTTATTACCTACCATTTAGAATACTCCAGGGTGCTTGAATGGTGTATAATTTATCTTGGCCTCAGTAGAGAAGCTCCAGGAGAGATTTCTGTTGCCCTGAAACATTGCTCATACAGCAGAATTATTGTACTAGTTGAAAAATTCTGATTCAGTTCATTGGTTGGGGTTTTTTTCCCTTTCTCATTTGTACACCGTGCCATATGGAAAAAGACCTCAATTAAACGTAGGATGGTTTAGCTACCTGTTAAAGTTAATTACAATCAATGTTCTGAAAATGCAACTCAAATGCATCTTAATCATTCTTCTCTCTCTCTTTTCCTTTTTCTTTAGACACCCCAGGGTGTTACAGAGTTGGGAATTACACAGTAGAAGCTCTGCAAGGCTGCACATGAAGCAACAGACTAGAAAGAGCCACCAGTGCCATGTGGCCTGCAGCTCTTCCAGACAGAATAAAGTGGCAGTCCCTGCTTCCCTGCTCGCTGCTCCTTCCAGAGAATTGAGGGCAAGAAAAGGGATTGGGAGATAAGAAAGATGAAGAAAGATAAAAGCACTGAAACCAGCTGCCTTGTTTGGATTGCTCAGGAGTGCTCCCCGCTGCTGGAGCAGAGTAAAATTCACCGAAGAAAGAACATCTGTTGAGTGGTCAGCTCCTTTACAGCATCCTAGGTCTCTTCTGCCTACTGCTCGACCGGCTCCAGTAGCACTGCAGCCAAGCAAAATAAGAAACAAGCAGCATCACAAGAGAATGGAAAGGATGAACAAAATCATATAAATACATGTATACATTTTCATACATAAATACACTCCTTGGTTACACAGACTTTATGAGGAAGCTATCAAAACCATGATGACTAAGCCATGGAGAGAAAGCTCTACATATAATATAGACATTTGCCTCTGCAAGGGACTGCCACAAGGTGAGCACAATCCTTCTCAACAGTTCTGCTGAATCCCTGGCAATAAAGGATACATGGAATTTTCAGCTTGGAACTGGGATCGATTGGTGAGTGCAGGAAAAGCAGCAGCTCCCTAAGACAGAACAGGTAGGCATGGGCAGCTCAAATTTAACCCCAAAATAGAACAGCAGCTTGGGAATGGAGGTGAAGTTTCCTCTCCTGTTGTTCATTTCTATAAAGCAATCCCTAGGCAGAAGAGGAATTCACCAAAGAGCTGCCAGCGAGTAAGCCTGAAATTCTGGCCTGGGCATGTGAGGTTTTGCCCCTTGGATTAGCTGTTGCTGTGTCTTGGAAGAAGTTTGCAGGCAGAGTGAAAAAGGGCTGGAGTTTAATCCTCTGCAGCACTGGTGTCTGTCAGGAAGGAAAGAACAAATAAAAAGAACAAAAGAAACCAAAAAAAGGAAAAGGAAAAAAGAAAAGGTTTCTATTAACTGGAGAATACCACCCTCCTCCTCCCCCAAGTAATCGGTACCTGTACTGGTGTGAATGGGTAAATACTGTCTGTTGCACAAAGACAACTCAAACCCACGCCAATACAAAGCCACATGGCTTTGGGGAAGGGGGCGGCGGGGGTGGGGGGAGTTAACTGACTACACTGTGCTCTGTAACGTGTCTCTGAGCCCACCCAGGCTGCCAAGAAGCTTTGGTTGCACCCACAGAGCTGTGACACCCAGTGAAGGCCTGGTAGCCCTCTGCCTCCGCGGCGGGGTTTAGCCAGGAGGGGGAACCCTTACCCCGCTCCGAGAGAGCCCACACACCGAAAGGCCGCTCTGCCCGTAGAGGGAGGGTGTCACGTCTAACAGCCCACAGAATTTTACACCTAAAAGTGGTAACCTTAAGGGGCTCTCAGGCTGGTAATCAGTGCCTCGCAGTATGCCATCATATTAAGTGTGAGATTTCAAAAGCCCACAATGCATGCGCGGTGGCAGGGTTTATTTTATACTTTACCGGCTACTAAACTCAGGCTGATAAAACGCCCAAACAGTTTCTAAATACACCAAAGCCTCCAAACTTGGGTCAAAAAAGACAGTGGCAATAATTTTCAGGCAGTTTTTAAACTGGAACGTGGCCACATTTCTAAACTAGGTGGTATCACAGAATTGGGTTTATACATTGATGCCCACTTTTCCAGCTGGAATTACCAGCCACCTTGAGGCAAATCCATAAGAGGGGGACTTTTATGGCAACACTGGCTGTAGCAGACTATAAAGCAATAATGTGAATACAGCTTATAGCCAACAAAACTGACTTTCTGCCAGTTACCACTAAGCCCCATATCCTTTGAACGACAAGCTTCCATGGGCAGTATTATTTTGACAGCATTGGCTCTTCATTGATAAAGGATATTTTAAAATCTCACTGAAAATTAATTTCGGGCACAATTCTTTTAGATATAGTTCCCCACTCAAACATGACACATCTGATAGTGGCAGTCACTAGCTGAGAATGTGGGAGCATAAACCTCTCTGCAACCAGAGCAAGCCCTGTAAGTATGAGTGTGTCACAGCTGATGTCAGATCCTACAACAGCTGTTTCCTTCTATCAGCTTGGCCTGGAGATTTTTCTGATCCCTGGTTCTATGGGGTATTAAGGTCCATGGGAAGAGTCACATCCAAACATATGCTAAAAACATTGCCCGGTACGTTTGTAGCTGCCATTCCCTGCACTGTCATGTGGTTGGTTTCAGTCCACTCAGATGCTTTGACTCCTATCCTGAGGCAAGAGGGATATCAACTTGTCCATGACTAACAGGATTCCTGTATGCTCCAGTTATCTGCTGAAGATACTCAACACTTTATCAGGCAGTCCGAGTATCCAAGCTTTCCCATGTCCCAGGCATGTTAGCTGCCTTTGTTGGAGAAAGCAGATTTTGAAGAATATTAATTTCTGATAATGGCCTTCCTAAAAGTTCCTTTGTAGGGTAAAATCAGCAGAGAAGTTGAGGTCAAGGAGGTTTTCTAAAATCCTGGATTTATAGCCCTAACATGTTTCTAACATTAGTGCCCTAATGTTTCTCAGGTGATCAAAGGCAGTGGCAGAAAGCTCACAGACTGTTTACAAGGACAGTGAAACCTCAAAGAACCCTGTTGGTTTGCAAAGAAGCCTGTGAAGGCCTTTGCAAAGGTCTAAGAATGTCTGCAACTTCGATTTTGTGCTTCAGTACAGATTTGGCCTTTTATTTGCCTTTATTTTACTTCTTTTTCCCTTCTTCCTTTGAACCAGTTACTTTTGTTTTGAATGCATGTAATTTACATTTCTGCAGTGAAGCAGTAGTCAGGAGCAATTTTGCTACAGAAAAATAGGTATTTTAATTAAAGGCCAAATAAACAACCCTGCCCCCCATTAATTCACTGCATTCACCACTAAATAACCATTACCTTATCAAAGATCATACATTATGTAACAGAGAAGCGAAATGGAGGTTGTTTTTATCTTGTCTGATAACAATTTCATTCTACCCACTTTGGATCAAAATTTGTTCTTCACTTAAATCTCCTGAGAATTTTCATTCTTAGCAAATATTACAAATTGCTTTAGCTGCCAGACTCTGAAATGCATAAAATGAAATCGTCCTTCAATATTCTCCCCTAATGCAATCAACTAGGATGCCAGAGAGAGAAGTTTCAGACCAGTGAAATGCAGTTTGTGTGGGACTATACATGCTTGTTTTCCTTCCTTGAGGAACTATATTGTATCACTAAGTCATATAACTTTGTGAATTGAAAATATACCGACACAAACCAGAGATTAACTTCTACAAACTGAGAGGGGTTTGAATGCAACGGTTCCATATATACTGACAGTGGTTCATAAATGCTGATGTCAGTAATCTACTAAATGAGAGAGTGACAAGGCACGAAGTGGTACCTATGACAATCTGTTGATACAGTTTTTTGGAATTACAACGGTATAAAACTTGTACAATGCAGAGAAGAACTGTCTAAATGTTAGTTTGCACGCAGTAAAACCAGCAGGCATTCAGCTACTGACACAACACCAGCCAGTAGAACTAAACACTATCTTAAAAAGGATCTGACTTACTAAGAAAAATCTGATGCGTGGTTAACCTGAAGGCTGGTGGTGTTCTCCGTATCACGTAGTTTTCCAGATAGAGGACAGATAAGCAACCTGCTTATTTCAGTCAGTGGAGTTATAGAGCAGATGGTCTGGTTTGATCACTGAGACCTCTGGGGATTGCCTAGTCCAGCCCCCTCCTCCAAGAAGGGTAAACATGTTCCATGATGTATATTTAATTATTTATTGAAACATCTACATCATGCGCAGTTTTCATCTGCAAATATATCAAATAGATACTTTTATAACGGGTTGTACAGCGCTGTTTTTCCCAGATCTGATTACATGTGCAACTGGGGATTTCTTTATTTCTGCTTTTCTCTCCTTACTGTGCTAGGTCTAATAAAATACCATTTTAAATGATACCTTTACAGAGCCTGAGTGCCTTTCTTACTGCAAAGGTAACTAACCAGCACCTCTTCGTGCAAAGCAGTAACACACTGCTACTACTGGGTTTTGAAAATCTGAACAGAAAACGTAAAAGTGGGGTGTAGAACTGAGAAGAAACCTCAGGATTTATTCCAGTTTTTTACATTCTTCTTCTCCTACATTTTGTGCCATTTATTTTGAGCATTAGTTTGACGTTTGCTAAAGTTGAAAAAGTTACCACCCTTTGGGAGGTCACTGGTGTCCCTCAGGTTCAATAAGCTGAAAGCCCAGCTCATACTTGTGGATAAAACACTGCTGAAAGGTGTGAGCAGAACTCAAGAGTCAGGCACAAAGTCTTACCTGAGAGTGTGAGACCTTTAAGAAGCCACTCAGGGAAAGAAGTTTCTCACACAGGAGTTTTGCCAGGGAATATTTGCCCATAACTTGATGTCTTTGCAACAGAAAAACACCCAAACCTAGAAATAATAAAACAAAATCCCGTATTTCAAAAAAGGTCAGAGGAGAAACACATTATTGAGTGTTTTGTTTGAATTGCACAATAAGCACACAGCCTAGCCCTTCATAATTATTGAGACCTGATTCTGCACAAGAGCAGCTGTTGCCCCTACATGCAACACAATCCCAGCTGCCAGTGAATGCTTTGTGGTAAAGTAAAAGCTTATCACCATCAAACCTACTAAGATCCCTTGATTTACCATTGTCAAACCTACTAAGATCAAAACAGATTGAAAGGAGGTTCTTCACTTTCTTCCTCCACTGGCAAGAAGCAGCAATAAACCTTCTAGGAAGGGCTGTGCTGGTGGAAAGGACAGTACCAGTGGTAACGATCTCACACGATTTCAGTTTAGCCGCCACAAACTGTAGGTTTGAGAAAAGCAACAAAGCAAAGCTTATAATGCACATAGATTATTCATTATTGTTACAATATACAGTCATGTTATTATATTATAAGGCAAAACTAAGTGACTAAAAGCATGCCTTTGGGCCTTAAATGTATAGATGTTTAAGGGAGAGAAAGTCTGTTCAGGATAACCTGAGCATGAATATTTTTAAATGTGGCTTCACAGGCTCAAATAAGCAAGTATTTTAGGCAGCGTAACAGAGAAAAGATGAGTAGAATTAGATATCATTGAGGTTTTATGTCCATTATTTTGCAACTTTAGTAACAACTTTATGCAAGTTAACATGTTTCTGCAGTGTTGTACCATTACCACAAAGCACTGATTTATATAGATATAAAGCAGAGAATAGAAAGACTGGAAAGGAGTTTAGCCCTCTAGCAAGAACAACAGAGCTATCTTAAAACTAGGATTCCCATGGCTTTTCTTCAATATGGTGTTTTAAAGTCAAGTCACAAAATGACAGGTATGTATAGAAAACTCAAGAGGGACAATCGTTGGGAGCTCCAGCAGTTGGAAGTGCTTTGTAATGCATCCAGCTATACATAGCCTAAGACATGAACAAGAGAGGCTAATGAAGACAAAGCAGAAAGGTTCCTGCATTGATTACTCTGTTAAAAAAAAAAAATTAAAAATAAATCCTGGTTTTATTAAAATCCCAGAGTACCTAATGCTTTTCTTAGCAAACACTGTGCTCACACCAAATTAACTACAATGCAACAGGTAATGCCAGGTTCTTCAATCCCTGTTCTGACTATTCACCCCCCTGCTGATACTGCCCTTTATTACTAGCAGTTGCTTCTGAAGTGTAAAAAACATCTATACATCCACTGGTCTGAAAACACTGTGAAGTGGAAAAAGCCTCTGAAAACAGTCATGTTTTTACCGCTGTGGTTATGAGTTGAATCTGTTTTGAGTTTGTATCAGAAAAATAAACACAAAGGTGTTTATATTTTTGTATTAAAATTTTATGAGTCATAATTATAGTACATTAATAAGACTATTTTAACTTTTGCAAATAGGTATCTCCTGGAATTAAAACCACCTACCATGAATACACATCATGCTTTCTAAAAAACTGTATTTTCTGTATCTTAGTAGTTTTTATCTTCCATTCTGTGGGGGTTTTTGTGGGGTTTTGTGGGGTTTTTCATTGTGGGGTTTTTTCATAATGGAATACAGAATCTAGAAATTGTTTTTATAGAAACATACTTGATACTAGCAAAAAATAACAGTATGTTACATGGACTAGAACCAAAATTTGACCTGTTGCCTACCAGAAATTCATAGGTTAAAAACTGAATACTAGCAAAAGATGAGCAAAGAAAATCAAGGATGGCGATTACAAAGATGATTAAGGGCCTGGAACATCTCCCGTATGAGGAAAGGCTGAGTGAGCTGGGGCTGCTCAGCTTGGAGAAAAGAAGACTGAGGGGGGACCTAATTAATGTTTATAAATACCTTAAGTATGGGATGCAGGGGAAATTGGCCAACCCTTTTTCAGTGGTCTGTGTAGGACAAGAGGCAATGGCTGTAAACTGGAGCACAGGAAGTTCCGCACCAACATGCGGAAGAACTTTTACACAGTGAGGGTGACAGAGCCCTGGGACAGGCTGCCCAGGGAGGTGGTGGAGTCTCCTTCTTTGGAGATATTCAAGACTCATCTGGACGCCTATCTGTGCAATATGAGCTAGGGAGCCTGCTTTGGCAGGGGGGTTGGACCCGATGATCTCTGGAGGTCCCTTCCAACCCCTGTGATTCTGTGATTCTGTGATTAGAGTTCCACCTGAATGACTCTATCTCTGGAAAGTGTTTTCAGAAGTGGGAGCAGAGATCACAACCAAACCATAGCTGGATGATTCAATACAGGCTAAGAAACAAACAAAGAAAATCACCAATTTTCTGGTAATTTGATAGCTTTTTTTCCTTTATAATTTCTAACCACTAGACAGGACTAAGCACAAATAAAAATACCATGTTTTGTACTGAAGCATCAGGGCTGTCTATGGTTGACACAAATCAGGATCACTGGTATTTTGTATTTTGAAGAAAAGCTCTTACTTCAACGTTCAGCCATCGTTTCTTATAGAAGGAGCAGAGTGCCCTCTCTACTTCCCCTTATCCTTGGTGAATCATGAGCTTATAAATAAATTCCAGTTACTAGAGACTGACTACTGGTTATTACATTAATTTGTATTAGCTAAAATGACAAAGGTATATGAAAACTGAATAAGAGCTTTAAAAGGTTTTGATAGAAGAATATAAAATTCAGCTGGTTTAACTTGGCTTTATATATTGAGATCAAATTGATAATACAGTAATTCAGTATATATTTCTAATAAAAAGGCAACAAAAATAAATGGAAGATGCTGATTTCATTACAAACATGAATCAGGAGACACAGCTTGGTTAATACTATCAATCCAAAGAAAACTGATTACGATGGCAGCTAGAAAATTTTTCAAGCAACACATTTTCCAGTTTGTAGAGAATAGGATTCTGACTTGGTGGATAAGAACTTTCACCACCAAAATAACTTTTTAATGAATAGGTTTTTGTTTTCTTGACTAAATAAAACCCAGCTGCTTTTCAACACAGGAAAAATGGGGTTTGTTCAACCAAAAATGGAGAATTCTTTTAAGGAACTTAACTGTGCTCAGTTTCCCAGAGAACAATTCTTTGTTTGGTGGTCACGTCATTACCAAGTCATTCACCCACAGTAGAGAAGATGTCATTTAATTCTCTCTTCAGCCTGAAGGACCTGCAACTACACCACCAGAACAGATTTAAAGAGCTATTGGTATAGTACAATTTAATGGTGAAACATTATCCTGCTTGTTTTGGTTTTGGAGCTTACTTTCCATGGACTGCTTCAAAGAGGGTATGGGTTCCTAGCCCACAAGTGGCATAGGTGGCAATACCCCGACGGCTCTGCAGCAACCTAAAAAAAGCAGATCATGAACCTCCTTCAGTGGTTTCGTGAAATCATTTCCTTGGCTTTTACATAGTATTTCTGTGGGTTGGAGCTGCATTTCTAACTGCTCAGCAGCCCCCTGGGAGCCCATCCTACCCTTCACCCTCATTTCTCCCAGAGATGGGACAACCACTCACGCCAATAAAGAGTTTGGCTGTACCTCAAATGGGATTTTTCACAAGACCCTGACATGAGCACAATTCATACCACAAGCACCATTTTGGTCTTGCACACACACTATGTTCCCTTTCCCTTCATGACACCTCTCACTAGTCAGAATCGTATGCACTTTTTCTACTTTTCAATGTAATTTCCACTGAGCCTTTTTCCCCTCCCACAAGACAGAAGCCGGGAGGCTGTGTTGTCCCCATGTGAGGCAGATGTCCCACCACCACCATTTCCAGCTTGTCAAGGTCCCTCATGGTTACCAGACACTTCACAGACACCCCCTTCCAGCAGAATGGTGACCCTGACCACCATCTCACCTTCCAACCCCACCCCAAAGGCCGTTGGGGCAGCGTTTGTGTTGTTCTGTGGCTGAAGGCCAATGCAGGCATGGCAGCAGGACCAGCAGGAGCGTGGTGGTATGCTTTCAAGCCTCGTGAGGCTCTGCCCAAGAGCTGCCACAGCACTTCATGGGCTTCAGACATGTACTTCCCATCCTAGGGCAGACTTCCTCATGCAGCCTCTGAGGGAGAGACTCTATGATGTTCAGACAGGAGAGATTTTGCACTGAACAAGAGAATGTTTCAAGGCAATAGATGGAGCAAGAAACTCTTAGCTCTGAGGGGCTTTTTTCCTTCTCAGTTACATTTTTATTTGTTGAAATTTTTATTTTCTTTTCCCGAAAATCATCAGTGCGATATACAGCAAATGCACACATCTGCATTTACATTATTTTATATCATATTTCTGCCTAAGTAGCAATTCAGTCATGAAATATATGCAATATTTCTCATGCCTGGTGTTGATACCAAAAACCTCACACTGCCCTGCAAAGAAGACTCTCTCTTCAGTCATGAACTTTAAAAAAAATACACCGAAACCAACCAATCGAGGTCAAGATCAAGCTGAAAAATGAATTAATTTACACAGCCGTAGGAGTGCAATGTCCCACACAACAGTGAATCCAGACGCCGTCACGGCTAATGCTCCCTTTGCAGCAGCACTGCAGAGGACTGGAAGGTACTTCAGCAGACTCCAAACAGCGGTGCTCCTCTTCTCTTCTCTGCTCCGCCCCTGCGCCCTCCAGCTCCCGCTCCCCGTCTGCCTCGCCATCCCGCTATGACTGCAACTTAATGAGCCGAAGATCCGATGAGGATTTGCTGATAAGTCATGGCTGGGTAAAATTAATTGCATTTATTATAAATAGTCCTAAATTCATAGTGAATCAAATGCTGACTCAGTAAAAATTCTGGCTGAGTTAACTGAGGTTCTGGTCATATTTTAGATACAGTCCTTAATAATTTCTGAAGCTAATGAAGTAAATTGCATATATACATATTTGTGCTAGTAAGTCCATTCCTAAGGAAACTTGGCTAATGGCAGCTAAATACCAAGAAATGCATCATGTTTTGTCACTGGTCAAGTTCCAACAAATAGTGTTGGAGTAACTGCAGTTCTGTACAGTCTGTCATCTTCAAGATAGTGAGATGTGAATTTCAGCTAGAAGCAACTTTTCACAGAGAGACGTTCACCAGATGATCAGCTTTGATGGATTCAGAACCTGAATCCTGTGCCAAACGTAGAGAAGAATCTCTCAAGCAAAGCTCTACTCTCTGTTCAGGAGGTAATCTCAGGAGATGTCAGAAAACCTTTCTCTGGATATTTCAGTGTTATCTTTTTTCTTTTTTCCCTTTTTTTGATTTTCTCTTTAGTAGATGTGTCCCTGTTGGCTTTGACCAGCCTCAGCCTTGGTGTAAGAAACTCCCAGTAAGTAGGTGGAGTATAGAACCGGGCAGAGATTTATGAGACCTAGTGCCTAAGCCCTGCTATGTCAGCAGCTTTGACCCTGTTTCTTCATTTCTCTGTTTGATTTCTTTACTGGGTGGGTTTTGCTCAATATGCCATCTCCCTTAGGTCAGCATTGTCACAGTGGGACCTGTCTGCAACAAAAGCATAGTGGAGAACTACACTTAAGTCAGATTTCCAGGTTGAACAGAAACAACATAAATCTGAGTAGAATGAACCTGCACATAATCTAATTAATTTACTTAGTACTTTTGGGATATTTCAGTGATGTAGGACAGATGAGGTGGATTTTTTCTTTAGAAAACAAGGAAGGTTCCTCTGTAAAGTTCTCTTTCCTGATGATTCTAAGAGAGCGGATTTTAGAAGAGTGTGGATGTTAAAAGAGGGGAATAAGATTTTAGTTTTCCACAAGACGTTATTCTTTTATCTCAATTCTTTTCCCGGGAGGAGCTGTAGATCATGGTAGCCCCCTTAAAGATGTGCAGAGAAGCCCAAATGACTTGCTGTCACAAGCACGGTGACACTGGTTTGGGTTGGTTGGTGAGATGAGTCCTTCAGCAATAACAGTGTTCAAACTGTATTATATAGTAAAAGAAGATGCATTGTCAGTCAGAATTTCACTAGTCTGTCTTGAATGGTAAGTATCCGAATTTGTCCTTGAACCACGTTTATTGTATTTCTTGTATCTCATGCACCATAGGTCCTTCATTATCTTCACAAAATGACTTCTGAACTTCACTCCAATAAAGGCATAGAGCACAGGGTTCACACAGCAGTGTAAAAATGCTAAGGCTTCAGTGGTGTATTTTGCATAGGCCATTATCTTGTCGTTGTCACAAGATTTGTCCATCTTGCCCATATTTACAGCTGTCACAATTAGAACAATGTTGTAAGGCACCTGGCAAACCAGGAAAATGGCTACAATTAGTATGATCACACGGATCGCTTTGTTTCTTTTGGAATTCTGGGCTTGTTGTAAGGATTTGACAATGAACGCATAGCAAAAAATCATGAATATGAAAGGTATAAAAAACCCAAACCCGACTTGTACACACAGCAGCAGTGATTTCAGCATCGTGCTTTCAGACATTCTGTCAAATCTCTGATCACAAATCTCTTTGGTTTCATTGGTGGAGAAGCTGTAGCTTTCACTGTATAGAAAGGAGGAGCTGGAGATTAAAATGGATGATAGCCACACGACCAAACAGATGAGCTTACTATGTGCGAGCGTTCTTGCCCTGAGTTTAAAGGACTTTGTTGCCTGTACGATCGCGATGTACCGGTCCACGCTGATGAAGGCCAAAAGCAGCATGCCACAGCTGAAGTTGATTGCGTAGATACCTCTGGTCATTTTGCAAATGAAATCACCAAAAACCCATTTGTCGGCGGCATAGTTCACTGCCCACAGCGGGAGAGTGAGAACAAACAGTATGTCTGCTATGGCCATGTTGAAGAGGTAGACATCCGTCATGGACTTGGCTCTTTCATACAAAGCAAAGGTCATCACTACAAAGATGTTGCCAACGAGGCCAATGATACAAATCAGCGAATATGTGACTGGCAGAAATGCTTTTGTGAAGTTCCTGACTTCCAATTTAGAGCAAGGTTGAGTGATTAGAGAAGCGTAATCTGAGTAGTATAGATAATCTATGGTATGAGGCTCTGTCTGGAAAAAAGAAGATCACCAGTGTTAACACATAGGTGTTAATCTCTGATTTCTATATAGTAGAAAGATGTCAGATAACAAAGTCATACAAATACAAGACACTTGGGAAATCCTTTGAAAATTATCATGCCACTATTATGCAGCTTGCTGAGTTGAAAAGGAAGTGACATTTCCATTGTGATAACTGTAATACTTCTGTCCAGTGCTTCCCACACCTCAGCTTTCAAGTCTATATCAAACTCATCTCCAGACAGTCCACAGCACTGTTGTTTTCCTCCAGTGCTACAGGTTTTACAGCGTTTCCACCCACCATGCACTCCAATTACAGACGTGTTTAACACTGCAGAGGAGTCTTGTAAGAACTAACTAGAGAATTTCATAAAATCTTATAAAAAATATGAACACAAGACATAATCTTTTTGGGTGGCCCGAAGGTTTTCATCTTTAAATACATTATGCAGAAAGGGTTAGTCTGCCATCACAGAAGATTACAGTGTAAAAGTCTGAATTTGAAGTAGGAGTCTAGACTTCCTGTACTGTCAAGAGATGGTAACAGGTTTTTCTAGTATGTTCTACGTTTCACACTGACATAGCTCGGCTGAGTCAAGCCCAAAATGATTATTCCTTTCCTCTCAGCTAGGCAGGCACTCCAGGATGGCTAGTCTGAGGCACAGTTACCTGCACCATAGACACCTGTAGCTACATTAGGAGAGTACAAACTCAATAAACACTGTGCTCTGACAGTGAACTTTGCTGGGAGAAACAGCTCTTCAGCTCATCACTTCTGAGATTAGGGCATGTGGACCAGTAGCCTCAAGGAGCTGGGACTGCAGCCCTGAGGAGAAGAACTTGGGGGTTCTGATCTCTGACAAGCTCAACATGAGCTGGCAGTGTATGCTCGCAGCTCAGAAGGCAAACCATGTCCTGGGCTGCATCAAAACCAGTGCGACCAGTAGGTCAAGGGAGGTGATTCTGCCCATCTACTCTGCTTTCATAACACCCCACATGGAGTACTGTGTCCAGCTCTGGGGAAGGACATGGAGCTGTTGGAGCAAGTCCAGAGAAGGGCCATGAAGATCATCAGGGGGCTGGAGCACCTCTCCTATGAAGACAGGCTGATATAGTAGGGCTTGTTCAGCCTGGAGAAGAGAAGGCTCCGGGGAGACCTAATTATGGCTTATCAATACTTAAAAGGGTCCTACAGGAAATACTGTTCACCAGGGAGTGTAGTGATAGGATAAGAGGGAATGGCTTCAAGCTGAAAGAGGGCAGGTTTAGGTTAGACATCAGGAAGAAATTCTTTACTATGAGGGTGGTGAGGCGCTGGCACAGGCTGCCCAGAGAGGTTGTGGAAGCCCCCTCGTTGGCAATGTTCAAGACTAGGTTGGATGAGACTTTGGACAACCTGGGCTAGTGAAGGGTGTCCCTGCCCACGGCAGGGGGTTGGACTAGATGACCTTTGAGGTCCCTTCCAACTCAATGCATTCTATGATCCTATTCTATTAATTAAATACTTACAAAATTCATTTTGGCAGTATGCTTCTGAGAAAGAAAAATATGTTGAGAAGAACTTCAAAATGCTTTCCCAAGGACTTCTGAAAAGAAAATAAAGTAGATTAGATTGCAAAAAGAGCACAAGAAATGTGAACAAGTAGAAAAACATGATTTGAAATAAAATATTTAGTTAAAGAAGAATCTCTTCACTTCAGAGATATCCACAATGCAGAGCAGCATCTCAACAAATCACACATCTCTGCAGCACAACGTGCAGTTGTGGGAAGTGGATGGTTTGTATCAGCATCATTAAGGGCACAATCTTACATATGGAATTTTTATTCATAGAGCTAACAAACAATACATAAGAAGCAGTGACTCACACTTCACATCATTGACTTTGCACCACAAGAAATTAAATTTTCAGAAATTCTATACAGCAAGGACAATCAGTGTATCGAGCGAAATATGGAAAACACAACCAGCACTACCTTAGTCTACTCTATAACAGTAATGTGGCACTTTAATTTTTTTTTTTTTAATTCTGGCTTTTTATCAGTGCACCTTGGCACTTTTAACATCACATTACTTGCCCTTTTTTATTACACTATTGAGGTGAATTAAGAGTGCCATGATACACGCTTTGTGTACTGTAAAAGATAGCACAGGACATATGAACAGACTCAGCACTAGCGTTGTTTTGTCTTTGTTAAACACATAGATCTTCGTGTTATAGACTGTGCTCTATGAAAATTATTTGTTTTCTTTGTCACCATGATACATTTTACAAGTGGTAATTAATTAATTTGCACAACACGCTGTGGTGAGGAGGTATTCTCTTTATTTTACTGGGAAGCAATCTGAGCACTGGGTCATTACAGTAAGTATCCACTTGAGATGTTCAGTTTGAGACATCTGCCCCCTCCCTTCTGAGAATGTTTAGCATTATGAGGACTTCAGTTGTGTAACTGATTAAGTCCATTTACTCTGGTTGCAGTAAGGTTCAGACTTCTGCAAATCAGACTAGAGAGGCTAAAGTCACAGAGAGATAAAAAGGAGAACAACCCATTGATGGCCACGTGCAAAGCTGAGCTTAAATGCCTTGTTTAACCTCACACAGGAACCCAGGAGCAGGAGGTTTAGTTCCTCAGCATTCCTCTGCATGAGTTCTGCACTCCACTTCTTTCCATCAGCTGCTCTGTGAGAACTTCCCATGCCAGAAATGCAGTGATTGCAAGGACTGGACAACACAAGGTTCCCTATTTGCTAAGGCTGTGCGTGCCAGTTTTGTCTGGAGTTCCTCTGATTTTGCTAGCTGTGCTTTGTGGTGGGCTGACCCTGGCTGGAAGCCAAACACCCACCAAAGCCATTCTATCACTCCCCTCATCAGACAGACAGGGGAGAAAACATATAATGACAGGCTCACAGGTTGAGATAAGCACAGGGAGAGACCATTCAGCAAGTAATGTCATGGGCAAAAGGACTCAACAAGGAATAAAATGCATCTAAGTTATTACCCAATCAAAACAGAGTAGGATAATAAAAAATAAAACCCAATCTTAAACCACCTTCCCGCACCCCTCCCTTCTTCCTGAGATCAACTTTATTCATGATTTCTCTCCCTCCTTCCCCCAAGCAGCACGGGGGGAGATGGGGAATAGGGTTTTTGTCAGTTCATCACGAGTTGTCTCTGCAGCTCCTTCTTCCTCACACTCTTCCCCTGCTCCACGGTGGGGTCCCACTCACTGGAACTTCTCTAATGTGAGTCTTTTCCCATGGGTTTCAGTTCTTCATTAACTGAGCCACCATCCCTGGATGCATTTAAAAGATGGGTAAATGAGGTGCTTAGGGATATGGTTTAGTAGAGGACAGGTACAATTGGACTCAATGATCTCAAAGACCTTTTCCAACCTAGTGATTCTGTGATTCTGCGAACTGCCCCAGCATGGCTTCCATTGGGTGCAGACCAGGCTGCTCCAGCATGGTCCCCCACAGGATCACAAAGTCCCACCAGAAAACCTGCTATGACCTGGGCCTCTCTCTCCACAGGTTGTAGGTCCTGTCAGGAGCTTGTCCAGCATGGGCTTCCCACTGTGTCAGAACGTCCTTTCATGTGTTTCCACCTGCTCCACTGTGGGGTCCTCCACAGGCTGTAGGTGGGAACTCCGCTCCCCGTTATCTTCCATGGGTTGTGGGGGGGGAAACCTGCTTCACCATGGTCTTTCTTCTTCACAGGCTGCAGGGGAATCTCTTCCCCAGCGCCAGGAGCGCCTCCTCCCTCCACCCCCCCCCATGCTCCGTTCTTCACTGACCTCATTGTCTGCCAAGTTTCTTATATCTTCTCACTACCTTCTCTGGTGGCAAAAAACTGTTGCTTGTGGGTTTTTTCTCCTTCTAAATTTGTTATCACAGAGGTGCTACCACTGCCACTGATGGGCTTGGCCTTGGTCAGTGGTAGGTCTATCCCTGAGCCAGCTGGCATTAGCTCTGTTAGACCTGGGGGAAGCTTCTAGCAGCTTCTCACAGAAGCCACCCCTGCAGCCCTCCCCTATCAAAAACTTGCCATGCAAACCATTAACATGCTGCTGATTAGGAAGTGTGCATGGTTCAACTTTAAGTCTAGATAAAACCTTCCTGTTTGGGAATTACCCAAATTTTGAAAGAAAGAAAGAGATATAATCTGCAAAAGTGGGACAGTTGCAGTCCAGATATAACTGGGAAGTTGGGGGAGGGAAGACTTGAATGTTCTCCAAAAGCATAATGACGATGAGACTCTTTTTGATTCACGTGGGGAGGCCACCTCATGACAAAGGGCTGCAGATGCATAAAGACTCATACTGTATGATGTTGCTTAAGCACCACAGCATCTCTGTCTTTCCTGCCCTCTAAATACATCTTTAACCATCTCTCCAACTTCCTCTGTTGGCTTTCAAAGATGACTTTTAGAAGCTGCAGGAATACAACAGCCTGACAGTGCTTGAACACCTTCTGAAGCAAGCTTTTAACAATCTGAAGCGTCTCTCAGAAGCCCGAAGATGTATAAGGCAAGCAGGTAAGTTGTACAGTTCAGCTGAGGCTGTGGTACTCCACCCATCTTTGAGGAATTCTCTACTTCATCTGCTGCTTTATCCTCCTCTGACCCCATCCAGCCAGACCCTTATGCCACTACTTGCTATTTCTTTTACCCTTTGCACTGGGCTGCAGCCATGGCAAACTCTTCAGCCAGACAGCACCAAAGGGGTCCCTGTCTAAGTGATTATTTTGGAATTGCTTATTTTATTGCTGCAAGAAAAACACCTTTCCATGTATCTGTCATTCGTGTCTTTCTGGCACATTACACCACAAGAGCCTGACAGCACACACTGTCCATCAGCCTCTCTTCCTTCCGCTTCAGCCAAAGCCACTCCCGAGTGTAATGTGTAGGAGGAGGAAGGCAGGGTGAAGGCATTCGGAAGAAAGAGAGCACAGCCTGCTAGGGGGCCTAGGAAAGGAGATCTCTTCAGATGAGTGCTGAAGAAAGGCTCTCCAGTCCTCAGGAGAGCTCAGCAGAAATTCTGTAGGGAACAGCAACTACCCATCATGGGAGAGCTGCGTACTGTCCCTGATGCTGCAGGAATTCACGAGGGCACCACCAGTCACAAGAGTTATTCACAAAAGGAATTCACCGTTCAGCAAAAGCTTCTTATGCATTGTTGGTAGGAGACCAGTAGAGAAGTACTCAAACTGAAACCAGAACTGCAGAGATCAGATTTAGGACTTGATTTAAATCTCTTGAGATGATTTCCTTTTCTGAATTTGAGAAAGCATTAGCTGAAATTATTAAGAAGATGCACTCACTGGCTGCGAAGGAAGTCGAATCAGAGCTCCTATAAACACAATGTTCTTTTCAATATAAGTCTTTCTATCACTCTTTCGATAGGCACATTTATCATTTGCAATCTGCGTATTTATGGTTTCATTTAGCAGTAATGTATTAAGTAATTATAAACCCCAATTTTCCACATATATATGGATGTGGGTGGCTGTTCTGATATTGTCCTAATGGTACACAGCGGTGCTTGTCTATGCATGTGCACACAAACATATTTCTGTTCTAACAAAAACATAAATGAATCTTGCATTTTTAGCTTAATATTTTTCCATTTTATCCATATTATCATCCCTTTTCACTATGAAAGCAATAAGTGACTAAGAATAAGTGACAATATTAATATTAATACATTACTTGAATTATATAAACAAAAGGCAATATTCAAAGAAAGATCTCAGGAAGATTTCTATAAGGAAAAAATTCTCAGTACTTGGAAGGAATCAATAAGTATTTTTAAGTATTACCCACTGTTGCAAGTACAGTCCTACTTCTGTGTGCAGGTTAATACATTCATCATGCATATATACACTACAGTTCACTTATTTTATTTTAGTACTTACCAGATTTGAAAACTGTCTGAAGATAGGGTGAAAGAGGATGTGTGATTCTGTTACATTCTTCCGTGGCTGCCTCCAGCACATTCACCATCAGCCTCAATAGTACACTTTATTTCAAAGAACCAGAAATAACAGCATTAGTTAAAGGTACAGAGTTAAACTGACATAATCACCACTTCCTCCTGACAAGGAATAACAATAACCTGCTTCTTCACGTAAAGGAAAATATTTAACCTTACGTGTGCTGGAAACATGCAAGCTGGAGGCAAGTCATTTACTAACTAGGCTGCCTATGTAATGGTATTATTTTCTAAATAATCAGGCTAGCATTAGAATCACAAAACCTGGGGTGTTAATGTCGTTTCTGGGCTCAGAACACATCCTGAAGGACAGCCTGTTTCTGCAAAGGGTGTGCTTAATGCCCTGCAGATGAGCACTTCAGGCATTAATCATTTAAATCAACAAGATCACTTACAGTAGAACCACAGAGCTGAAACAAGTGTTAATTACTGAATTGCGCAATGGCTGTTTTATGAAAAGAAAAGTAATAATAATCTGGTGTGTTTCAAGGTGCACGCTAGCCAAACGTTTTCCCTGAGCTGCTGACACAAAGCAAGCAAATGCCCAGGTAGAGAAAGACAATGCAATTACATTTGCCTGTTTAGCACACACTTGTACTGATTGTGCACGTGCCATTCATGTCTGTTGTTAAAGTCAGTGGGAATTAAAAACGAAAATGTTTAACTTTATGATTTACGGATTTTAAAAGCTATAAACATTTCTTTTCCAGACATTGGTTTCTGATGACAACTTAGATGTTTGCATTACCAGGAAATATACAACCTAGTAACCCTCCACCCTTCAGACATCTTATTTATTTTATAAATTGCATATGAACATACAGTGGCAGTCTCTGGTCTCATTAGAGAGATGGCATTAATGCAGACACCCTTGCAAGACATGGCTAAATTCATAGAACGCTGGACCTAAGGAAATGTGGGATGGTAGATGTTATGCTCATCTTTTTTTTCTTCCAAACTGAGCACATCACAACAGCAGTGACTCCCTAGCAGCATAAGTATGGTGCTGCTTTTCACCAGCCATCCTCTGTGAATGAAACAAGAATGCTGCCCAATGTCCCAATGTGACTTGCTGGATTTGAAGTGTCACATCATAATGATTCATAATCATTAAAGCAGGTTCATGTCGTTTTCCTTATGGCTGATTTTCAGCTTGACTTCAGCTGTGACAAAATCCTAAGATATTGGCATAGAACAACACAGGGATACTGAGAACCCCTCATTTTTCCTGTATGTGTGTGCATAATGTGGACATGGTTGCTGCTGAAAAGCAATCTTCACGGTTCAATGCATACAGAGAAAAAAAAAAAAAAGAAAAAAAAAAGGTGTGAAATCTTTCTGTATTGTGACACAAATAACTTCATTGTTCTCCCTGTAAGATTAGTTTGGCCTCATTGCTGTTTGAACTAAACCATTCCCTGTCATCACAGATGTGGGGAACCTTGCGATTAAATCCATCAAGTAGCTGAGCATTTGAAATATGGTTTGGTAAAGTCTAGTCACATGGAGGAAAGAAGATTCTAAATGTGAATTTCAGTGCAAGAAGAGGAAGTAAGTTAGAAGGTAAAGAGAAACATTTGTAGCAGACGACTAAGATTATCTCCATTTCAAATTTCTGTTGATAAATCACACTAGCAGTTGCAGTTAAGGGGACCAGGATTCAGCAATGGTCAAAAGACAGATTCCTGAAAGGATATCAAAAGACAATTCATGGGACAGATCTTCTCCCCAAGTATCTGCATCTGGCCATCTTCAGAAGTAGGACATGGCACTGTAAGGAGAGTGGGACAGTTCTTGCATCCTTAGCAGCTGCCACCCTCAGCAATCTATCTTAACTATCTGAAGGAGTCCTGATGCAATGACTTGTAGCAGTTGCTGAGGGACACCCATGTTTTAATCAGCCTATGAAGATGAGTAAGGAGAGCTGAGCTGTTGGTCAATGTGAGAGGTTAGCAGAGAGTCAGGGGTGTGAGCGGAGAGGGTGGATGAGCAACGATGAGGTGGAAGGTACTAAACAACTGCACTGTATTTTGGGTTTTACAGTAAGAAGATTGGCAAAGTGCCCAGACCTTGTGAATCTTTCGAGACATCCTTAATCACAACAGTGAAGTGCTTTTCACTGTATGATTTATTTCATAAATCATAATAATTTCCATTTTTAAGAGCCACCCATTTAATCTTTGCTAAGAGGGGCTTTTCCTTTTTTTCTCAACTATACTTTCCTACGGTTTCACTGGCTTGCTGTTATTTGCATGTCAAAATGTAGTAATGCAAATCATCTAATGAATGTGATGAGGCTTTTTCTGGACTTTCTTGGAAAGAAAATACAAGCTTCATTTTTAAATCTCCTGTCCCTCAAGTGCTGCAAGGGGTAGTATACTTGATAAGCTGAGGTGCGCATAGTTTTTGTAGTAACTTAGCTACATATGACCACCTAGATCCTGTTTACAGAGAACTCACTGTCTAAATGATGTCTGAAGCAAACCACTTATTCCTCCTCACAGCATCTGACCTTTTGAAACTCAGGCTCAAATGTGGTAGAAACCAGTAAATTCAGAGCAGGAGCACATTCTGAGTTGGTAAAGGGATTTGCCAGTATTTCATTGTGGCCCATTTCACTGTGGGTCTTTTAAGTTCTTCTTTCTTATAACTCTGTGACTTGAAGAGGTGGTTCTGCATCTTGCAAAGCAAACCTCATCACACAACGGCAAACCTAGCCCATGGCACTCATTTAAGCAGCAAATAATGAGCAGCAGAAGTAGAAATGTCCTCTCTGTTACAAAAATGGATGTGACTTCAAAGCATCAGCCGAGCCTGGGAGGATCGTAGTCCATACTCAAGCAAGCACTTCTGCTGCTAGTAACAGCTTCCAGCAGCTCTCTCCGACAACAACCTACTTTTGCAATACTAACAGATTGGCATGTGAAGCAACAGAGTATTACCAACACTATTTCATGGAATGAGAGTCATTAAAAAATAAATCAGAATTTTAAATGGGTAATTAAAAGATATACCAAAAATTCAGCTTAACCCATTGCAAAAGCTATTGCTCATCTTGTTCTGTATTCAGGTGTTTTCTAATTTAAATGTATATCATGCTTTCAGTCTGCAAATCATTCAATATTCAGCATCAATAAAAGTTTCCCAGAAGGTGAAGAATTCACCATGTAGGTGAACGCCAAAATTAACACAAGGTAACTAGTCCCACTTACCTTCTCGGCAAGTTTTCTTTTGACCCAGTTGCAAAGCCCAGACAACCTTCCTTGCAGACCTTTTGTGCTTCACTTTCGCGCTGTGGCAAGTGGAAAGGTTTTTTTTTTTCTAAGACAGCTAGTTGTAAATCTGCATGCTATATGCAAATGAAGCCCCCACATGTAGACAGTTTTTGTTCATATGTTAGAGCTCTGAAAGGAAATCTACTCTCATTTAACTAATATGGTTATTGTGGTTTCTCAAACCTCACAAGTTAGCTTTCCGCCACCACTAATTAGGGAAAGAAAACATTGAAAGATGAGGATAACAAAAACACTGTCTGAGCTATTCCAGCATCCTCATGTTTCTTCTGGAATGACTCAGGTTGTTGAGGATTTTTTTTCATTCTAAAAGACAGACAGCACACACCCTCCCACACCCCCCCTCCCCATGCTGTTCCATCCTGATTTAACGTTCACTCATTCAGTTAAATTTAGGTCAGCCTAACCTGAGTCCAAAATCCAGCCAGCAACTGAGGTTCTGGTCTCTCCATCACTCTTTTGGACTACCAAATGTAAACTATCTATGTGTATGCAGGTTTAAAATTATTTATTTTCTTTTTAACAGTACCATCCTATATTGTCAATACATTTTTTTCTCATTAATTCTTTGAAACTTTCCTGCTTTTGTTTGCATCTGGCTTTTCACTCCCTGCCAAACATGCCTTTTCTGGTTTTGGGTATTTCTGCATTTAGTTTTTTGTTCTCCCTATTTCTTCCTCTTTCTTTGTGCAACTTTTCCAGATTTATCTTGTTGTCTTCACCATTTCTCTCCAGCGTAACATTTTGTAGCACCGCTCACTTGCTTCCCCTTTGATATTTTTTCACACATTTTTCAGCCTCAGCCTCACCTGACTCCATGTGCCCCCCACTTGTCACACACGGCCCTCCTCATGCATCACAAGGTGTCAGGGACTGAAATAACATGGTTTCAGCAAACACCCAGCAAACATCCCGCGCTGACTGGCATCCATCACTGTTTTCATTACTTGATCACCTCTGTCAAACCAGTTAGAGCAGATAGAACTTTCCTAAAGGCCTTCAACAAGACTTTTGCCATGCAGGTAAATAAGGCTCAGGAGATTAAATGAGTCAGGATTGTAAACAGGGCACTTGGGAAGGAGAGGGACTGCATAATCAGTGTTTAGGTCTTGCCCCTAGCCCAAGACATGACTGTGGCTGTAAATCTTCACCATCCACTGCTTTTCTTCCACCAATGTACTTGCTATTTATTTTGAAAACAGAGGGAGTCTAATACAAATTGATGTGAAACAGTTTGCTGGTCGTGTGAAAATGGTAAAGATTCACGAGTAATTTCTTCTCAGACTGAACATGGAATTTCTGAAGCAGGAGCACAGTCATACTCAGAGCACTCCTCTGCTTCACTGCAGCATCACTTCTTAGAACCAGTCTAGCTCCCAGCTGGCCTGGCTTCCAGAAAGAAGCATAAAGAGCAGTAAGCGTATCCTCCCATCAATAATCACTGGCCACAGAAAAACTGGTTAAAAAATATTTTATTTGCCTGGAGAAAATGTCGATGAAAACAAAGTTTTAAGCAAAAAAAGTTGTCAGATTTTTGATGGAAGTTTGTATAGCAAAAAAGCACCAAGATGCACTGGTGAGTTATTATAAGGTTGTTCGTGCTTTTATTCTCGTTGTAGTTTGAGCTTACCAATCAGACTATGTTTTCTAGCTTTGGATAGAAAAAGTAGGCAATGAGCAATGTCATTATATGGTCTAAGGTCTCACAGAAGCCTGACCAGGAAAAGGATTGGGATTGATAAGGAACAACTCCCATGAGACATAAGAGTAGCATTTTTTAATCAACACATTCCAATTATTCATTAAGATATTTCTAGGACAACTAAAGGCATTCTAGAAGGAAAAATTGGTTTTATTGAAATCAGGCTTTTTCCATTAAGGGACAACTTGAGCAGAGAATTTCTTACCTTAGCAGTTTTACTCCTTTGATTTCAGAACCTTTACCTGAAATATGTTGTATCAGTCTACTTCCTACTACTTCTCTTCAGCTGCTTATCTTGAAGGGGTTTAAGGACCATTTCTTGTGAAAGCATCTCCTTCCCTTACACCAGAGGTAAGGAACCTATTCAGTGTTGAAAAAATATTATACAATCCTTGCATTGCCAAGGGGCAACTGAATGAAGGTGCCAGGCACTTGTAATCTCATTTATCAGCCTTCTCTGCCCACAAGAAACTATTCTATGGATTTGAAAATATATGTTTGTTCTGAAAATCCCAAGAGAGAAAGAGTATAACATGAGTCCCAGGCCCTTGCTCTCCACCACCTGTTTGGTGCTTTGCATACAGCTGTGATTCATATATACATTTTCTTCTCCTGAGTGGAAAGAGATTGTGTCCTTTCTGAGGTCATGGAGGGGGAAAGTATATTCATTCCCATGTCATCTAGTCCTGTCCTCGTCCCCCCTTAAGCCCCTTCTCCCACCCAGTGGAAATTTAGATATGAGAATTGCCTATTACAACATTCCTTGATCCCATTTGAGTCAACAAATCCACAAAACCAAGCCCATGTTACTGCAACACTTGCACAGGGTGTCATTATGAAACCAAGCTTAACACAGCAGCTACTCTAAAAGGCTTAAAACCAGATTATTGCTAAAGTAGATCTGATTTTTTAAATTAAATTTATCAATATAAAGAAGACAAAATATTACAAAATCCTTCCAAATATCTGCTGACTTTTGAAGCAAATGGTCCCCTGCGAGAAAGTTCTGCTGAACTGCCTACCAGTCTATCAGCAATTTACATTAGGCTGCAAAGGGCAAGTGAGTTTCTACATGAGAAATGCTGCAAACAAGAGGCAAAGAGACAAGCAGAGTTAAATACGCAATCGCTGACATAATTTCTATGGTTTTGGGTTTTACTCAGACCATACCCATTGTGGTAACATTTTTTTTTTTCTTGCTTGCTCAGTCTCTCTCACTGTTCATGTCTCATTTAAATAATTAGCAAAGTAGTTTCTCAAAGCCTGTCATCAGTCTATACTCCCAAGCACTGACATTTCAACCTGAGTATGTTGAATCCATTGACCTGATTTCATTTTAGAGTTGTACTTTCTTTGTATGACTGTTTTTACAAGAGACTGACACCATGGAATGCCCCAGTCAAGTCTCTTTCCACAGCAGTAGCCCCCGTGGCCTGAGTAAGAGCTAAAACACAGTTTTAAAGGTGCTTATATACCTAATGATGCAACAGGTTGTTTAGTATGGAAACTTTAAGGTAGCTGGGATCCTGGCTCCTACCTAAACCCATAAATGCTGAAATGGAAGAATGAGATTTGAAATTGTGTCTGCACAATGGGCAGTTTCTGGGTTAGCTGGATACAACCCAAAGACGATTTCTTTCAGCCTGCAGGGATCAAGATGCCACATGTGCTTTTCAGCTCATGGTCTGTGATTTTCCCAGTCGTAAAGACAAATTGGAGGGGTTGGCTGGCCACTTCAATGAGACAATGACTCCCTCATTTTAACTCTACACTGTAGCTCAGGCTGCAACCACTAACCACAGCAATGATCTGAGGCAACCCAGAGCAAAACTCCCACAAGAGATTGCTCTGCAAGGAGAAAAAAATCTCCTTCCAGGTCTTCTACACAGCAGGAATCACTGTTCCTAAAGAGTCACCACTGAGATGCCACTTGTGCAGACTGGTGTAGGAAGGAGGTTGTGTCCTAATCACAAAACCTCTCTATGGTCAGATGTAGATCAGTGAGACAGTCAAGCACGTGTTTAAACCATTCTGCTTTTAAGAACCTTTAAATGCACTGGGCATTTGACTCACTTGAAACTAGGTACCCCGGTCCCTTTAGAGACTTGAGCATAACTATGAATTTCCATGTGGATTAGGAGGGAAAGTAAATGCTCACTGCGGTGCTGTGCCAAGCAGTTCCCAGGGAGAGCAGTTTCTGACACAGGATCCTCTACTGTGACAGCTAACACAGCTCTCTAAATTCGCATTGCTCAGACACTTCACCTTTCACTTCCCTTCTAAGAGTGGGCAACTGCTGTTATCACTTGATCTCTAGGTCTTGATGCATACAGTCACTGGTGGTTAGTGCTTTGGTGAAATTGATTTTTCCACTGTGATTAAGGAGGTGGTAAATAAAAAATAAAAAGAAAGGAAAAAAAAGAAATCAAAGAAAGTAATAGGAGACACTTCACTGATCGTTTCCTTGCAGGAGCAGCAAGTTGACAACCGGTGTTGAATTTTGCGCCGCACAGAGAATGTTAGCATGTCCTCACATCCCATTCTTGAGAGATGAGGAGTTTGTTTCCATAAATATAACCTCACCTGCACTAAGACAGGCACTGATAATGCTATAGGGCAGCTATGTTGGAAACCATGTGGCACAGCTAAATCTACTGAAGTGATACTACAGAGGAAGAGGTTGGATAGTGAAGAGCAATAGATGATGAATCCAGATATCCAGTTACAACTGTCCTGCCACATGGCACCTGTAGCCCAAAGAGCCAGATCCAGTTACGTAGGCATTCTGGCATTGATTTGCATCTAGGGCTAGAAAACCAGAATCTTGGCTAGTGCTCTTGACCTTGGCAAGGAAACTTCTCCTTCTATAGCAAGTCCAAGACTTTTTAACAGGTCTCTCAGTATATCTTCCTTACTTTCCCAGTGCAAAGCTATGCCAGATAGCATAGGTGCCAAATGCATTGCAGCACTGAAAGATCCATTTATCTTGCACCAAAGCTGACTGGTTTTGATGCCTGCCCAGACACCTGGCTATCTCTTTGTGGTACTGTGTTGTGCAGCACAGACACGCAGACATGTTCGTTAATGAAGGGAAAAATCAGGGGTATCTCTGAGGACACACTTGAGACAGCTAACAACTGATAGCTGCCCATGCTCCTTCCTCCCCAGGATGTTTTAGTTGCCTTTGCTGTTGAGATTTGGGAAAGTGTGCTAATATTAACCACTTCCTGCTTCACTGCAGCTTCCTCCCACTCTGTTGACCAGGGTTGGCAAACATCTAAATTTGCACTCATTCTCAGTGGACTCTCACTACCCTTAAGATTTAGTATCTATCCCAGGAATCACCACCTACACACTAGAATGGATGCCTGTGTTGGTGCAGCCTTCCCACTCCCACCCCTCAGGATAAGCCCCATTGCGCTCCTATCTTGTATACAAGGACAGTGATTTTGGCATCAGGCACTCTGGCCTCTCCTGGGCCATCTGCTGCCAGAATGGTACATCAGGACCAGCCTCATCATGCTGTTATCTTTGTGGCAAGTGGAGCTGGGGTCACCAGGGACCCCCTGGCCACACCTGGGCCATCTGCTGCCTCCATTGTCTACCAGAACGACTCAGCACCAACTGTGGCCAGAATTGAGAACACTGACCAAAGCTAATCACCTCGACTATAAACAGACCCTTGGAGCTCTCCAGGACCACAGTGGGCTGTGTGACCCCTCATCTTCCCTGAGCTGGGATGCCTCTCAGAGTAGGTCTGGAAGGGTTCAAAGATCGGACGTTGATGATTTCAAGGGCCTGGTTTCATGAGGTTCACCAACTGTCCATTGATGAATGCCAGCACAGAAAAGTGAGTGATTTACGAAACTCACTAAAAGGGAAATTTTTAATCATAGGCTAACCTCTGTACATGTGCATGCAATTGGTTTGGAACTATTTGCCTGTCTGCCTGTCTGTGTCTGTAAATTGATGCAGGATTGTCTGTCTGCCTCTCTGTACATGTGATGTGATTTAACCCCTGTCTGTGTGTGCAACCCTGCTGTAACTTTCGGGTGACCCTTGCCTTTTTCACATCTTCAACAAAGTCACTATTTTGATTGTAATAAATTCAATTGACTCATTCTGTTAAATGGGCTGCTGATTAAATGCTGCTAAAAATTATACAACCCAATATTGTGCTCTATCTCAGAATACTAATTGCTGCTATATGAAAGCCCTGTAACAAAAGCTCATTTCGTAAAAACGGCCTCACCAGGATCCACAGCTGCTGCCCATGGCTGTGGCCTCACGCAAAGCAGTCTTCGCTCTGTCTGCTTCCTCTGAGAATGAAGGATAGAAAGGAATCCATCTTAATATGCCCCAGCATAGTCCCTTCCTTCAGAAAAGGCCACCTGAAAGATAGGTTTCTTTCTCTCTCCCTCAAAGCACTCCTCCTGTCCATATTCAGCTGATTTCACCAGTCTGTGTGTGGAATCAGGATCATGTCTCAGCTGGGAATATTTGAGCGAACACTCTTCTCTTTTCATTACTTCACAAGCACAATATCCCTCTTGCCATTTCAAAGCTCAGTTTCACTCAAAATACCTCTGACCACTCCTAGCTGAAACACTGGAACGAGACCCGGCCCAGCCAGCCATTTCCTTCTACCTGCCAGCAGTCACCAAGACTTTTAATATCAAGTACATAAAACCAGAATCCAAAACTGTAGCTGGTTTCTCAAAGCAATGTTGGTCACATGAAGTTTGTGTTATCCCTTCCTTGAATTCTCAGTATCAGTGAAGGCACTGGGTCAACCACTGCATTTCAATTAACACTTGCAGTGCTGAATCTTCAGCCCCTCTGAACCAGGGAATGCCTCAGTCTAGCAAGGCATTGAGATCTCTGCCCGCTTCATATTTCTGTGTGTGAAGAGACCCAAAGGTGGTTTTCAGTCAGGTTTAAAGAGACGTTTGAGCCAATGCATCAGCTGCCACAGCAGTGGTCCCTGACATTCTCCTGGGCTCTGGTACCCGCCTTTCTCTCCAGCTGGCTGGCTTAGCTTGCCAAAATGACTGAAAACTGTTACTCCTCTTTCTTTGTTGGCTTGGGGTTTTTTCTTCTTTCCCCCCCCCCCCCCCCCCCCTTTTTCCTCAAGTGAGGAATTTCCCCTTTGTTTAGCAAACAGAACGGACTCCTTCAGGGGTCAGGCAAAAGCCAGCAGGAGGACCCCAGACTTTGATCTTCAATGAGCTGGGTCTGCCTTGCCTCCCCTCCTGCATGTGGAAAAAGGATTCTTGGTGGGAATTGTCCTTCCCACTTGCAACCGAGGGGGAAGATCTCACCAGCACAGGTGATGTGTGAAGTCTGGAAATCACTCCCTAAGCCTCACTCTGTCCTGGTTCTGGAGGGACAATTACTTTTTTCTGGAGGGACAATGGCAGGGCACAATGTGTCGTGTGTGCCAGTTGCACGTGGGCTGCCCTTCTGCAGCCAGCACACAGAGCCTCCCATCCTTCAGGAGCCTCCTTCTGCCTGTCCAACAGGAAGAGGTTTCTGTGACATTGACTTTAAGGCTGGCACCCACTGGTCTCTGAGGATAACTTCATCACCCAGCTCCACAGCGGGGTGTGTTCCCCATGTCCAAGTTCACAGGACAACCTACTATTGGTCAAGCCTTTCCATTTTGGCATGACACATGGCTTACCTACTGCCTTGT
The DNA here is from genome assembly GCA_020800305.1 of Porphyrio hochstetteri. NCBI lineage: Eukaryota > Metazoa > Chordata > Aves > Gruiformes > Rallidae > Porphyrio > Porphyrio hochstetteri. Next base: position 48,494,088 of record CM036907.1, read on the forward strand.
AGGAGGATGGAGAAAAAATCTACTTCTCTGGCATCACCACTCCCATCAGAAGCAAGAAGGGGGACTTCTAGGACTAAGCCTACGTAGGTGAAAAAGAAAAGGGTGTCATGCCACTTCCCACAGCAAATGCAGGCAGCAGCACTAGAAAGGTATGTTCCCCTTCAGATGTTTCCACACCTCTCTGAGAGGTGTGGAAACCACCTCTAGCGTAGCCTTGTTTTTGCAGTTGATTCTTCAGTGATGCTAAAACAGGCAAGCAGCTTCCACTAAACAGGATTTTTGTCTGCAGTTTCCCCAGTAATTTTATGAAATAAACACCATGCCTCAGCATTGCTGGAGAAAGGGCTGGCCTCCTACCAGCTGAACTCAGCCAGAAGGTTCCTGGAAGTCCTGAAGTGATAACATGAGGTTGCCTAAAAGCTTTAACCCAAACAAGTACAACAAAAGATTTTGCATTGTGATGTCTCATTTAATGATATTAGTGAAGAGTAACTATGAAAGGAGATAAACTGTAATTACTAGATTCGTGTCCTGTGTTACTGAGATGCTACTGCCTGATAGCCACGAGCTACACCTCAAAATTCAGAAGTTCCCCTGGCTCTACAGAAGTGGAAGCAATGGCAGGAGTGATGACTCAAAAAAACCAAATTCTTGTTACATTGTGATGGTATTGTGATAGCAATTTATCTCCTCACAGGTTCCTCATCTTCTGAACCAGCTGTGAGCTTTCAATACTCAGGTAAACACTTCTCTGTGGAAGATGGTTGTAGTTAAGAGAAAAGCTGAACTTCAGAATGTACCCCTCTGCTCAGATGTGCTGCCCTGACTGCGAAGGGCAAGGGGGGAGCCCATGCCAATGCCAGGAGAGATGCCCACAAGCATTTAATGTAGATTCCACCTGGTTAAGAGAAATGGAGTGTAAGTGTGAGGCCATTCCAGCCTGTGACAAAAGGTATGTGGGAAAAGCCAGTATTTTTGCAGTTCTCCCTGAAGGTTTTCTTATGAGTTTGAAATAACTTTTCATTTACACTAATTTTCCTTTTGCATCACAGATGAGTGCAACAAAGACTGTAAGAGGCAAGACCAAAGAGATTCGACTGAAAGTTGTTTAGAAGCAACAGGAGATCTGTGGTTAAAAGTTATTTTGAGCTCCTACTGTGGAAGATGCCCCCTCACTGAGAGCACCTCAAGGTTACAAAAGCTCCCCTCTGATCATATGTTAAATAAAAATCTGCTATTAGAATAAAGAAAAAGAAGCGCTGTGAGTTCACTTTGCTACAAGCTGAGTACCAAGGGAGCTTTGTTGCGGAGAGGCATTCGGATGATTTTTGATGAAGTAGAAATTCATCATTCTAATAATTGGAAAAGATTAGGATCAGACTTGGGGTTTTTAATAGTCATAAATGCAGAGATTGCTCACTGCCTCCAACTTTTATCTTGTAATATCTGAGGTGGTAACATCCTATGTTAAATGTCTTTCATGTTCTCTCTTTCTGCTGTCCTGCAAGGCCCAGAGAGCTTTTCAGTCTGTGTTACTTTAGCATCCAACTCATGTTGAGGCTTTGAAGCTCTGATAGGCAGCAGCTTCTTCATGGGGTAGTTGCCAGCCTGCTCTCTCAATTTGAAACTCTTCTGCCTCTCACACACATACAGAAGTATGTTGAACTGCCTTTACTCTCATCTAGAGCAGGTTGTGTCTCACCTTCTCCTCTCCAAATTTCTCTCAAGGTTAGGATCATTACCATGGTGGGTTTCACTTCCTCCTGAGCTGTGTTTTTAACATAACAGTGTTGTTATGTTCTCAGACCTACACCAGACTGAAAGAGTGTGTGAGCTGCAAACCATCTCATCTTTCAGCAGAGAATCATCATAATGGCAAGCCACTGTTCCTTGTTGGAGAGAAAGAGGGTGACTAGGCCAGCATGGGAGGAAACCCATAGGAATGCTAGTGATGCTCAGGGATGTAAGGAATTCCACAACCTGTATGGTCATACAAAGTGCCAGCTTGCAGCAGGTCCATCCAGCCACATTTTACAGTTGAGGACTTGTCACACAGAATACTGAGCAGCTTAGCCAGAGACATCTGTGAAACCTGTGGCAAACCTGTAAACATACCTTGGGAGATGCAAGTTGCTGCCCTAAGGTTTTGGTGGCCCTTCCTTGGGCTGCATTTGGCCAAAAGTAATTTCTCTTGGTGCTGAGACCAGAAGTGGCTGGTGGGAGCACAGCTGTGTTAGGTTTGTGGTTTTGTTCTGCAGAAACCAACTGCAGCTGGGAGCTGAAGAGGACATGGGATGAGCAGGGGCAATGCAGGGACAACAACAGAGGAATAGGCATCCAGTAGGAGACATAGAGGAATAAAGGCAAAGGAAGCAAGGAAAGTCAGAAAGGAAACTAAAGAGGAAACAAACTATATATATACCAAAGGAAGAAGCTTGAAACAACCAGTCAAGGGACTTTTAAAGCCACCATCTTGTGGCTGTCTAAGGGGTGCTTCACATGGCTGAGTTCCCAGCCTGACAGGCCTCAGGACTAATGAATGCAGAGGGCATTTCTGAGAACAGAGGGCTTTACCTTTTCACCAGCCATCAAACTAACAGGAAGGAAGAATTCCCCAACCACTTGCTAACACCACTGTACAAATCCGAGGGCAAGGAAGGCTCTGCACAACACGGCCCAAGTATGACTTGCCATGCTCCACCAGCACGTTAGCACTGACCCCACACTGCCTCACCACTGACTGTTCAGGCTCCAAAAACACAGCAGAGGATCTTCTGCTGCTCCAGTGCCCTTTGTCCCCCCGTTCTGTGATGAGACTAGATACAAATTTGTGCTTGTGGACTTCTCTCTCAATGTGCAGTTTTCTGCGGATAGGGGTCAACACAAGGCCAGAAGAGACGCCAGTGTCCCCACAGTTATTCACTTAGGTAGGTTGAAAATCACGCTATTAAATTCCCCTGCCCTGCTGCAACCCTGTGTGCACAGCACAGGCACTGCCCCTTCCCAGTCTGAACGCATGGTGGGGAGCACCCTCGCAGCACCTCGCGCCCATGGGCAATACCTTGAGTGGTGAAATGTCTGTCTCCCCCAGCGCCCTGGGAAATGCTCTACCACATGAGATCCTTCTGCACTTGTGCAGCTCTGAGCTGGAGTATTAAATTCTGTGAATTATCATATATGTTAAAATCATGACCATAGTTCCCTAACAAGCATTCCAAATAACAGACTACTGTGGTTTTAGATTAAATCCTCAGGTTAAGAACAAAAGCTGGCGGGGGAGATGGGCAGCTGAACTCAAGCAAGCAGTCTGTCTTTAGCTGTGTTTTCGGCTTCTCAGAGCTCAGCTTCTGGACTCTTGTGCTGCTGAGACCAAGGAGGGAGAAAATAAGCTTGGACTGATTAGGTTTGCTTGACCTGGATGTTCTCTTTTATGTTCCTACATGTTGGAATCTTGTTTCAATTCACTTCCCCAAGCCCTCCAGGCAGCACAGAGAGAACCAAGTAACATTAAAATGATTCATTGGCAGAATTTGGCTCTACTGTGCAGAAAAAAAAAAGCAGGCAACCCAAGCAGAAGTGCAGTAGTGACAGTGACAGCAAAATGGATAGATGTTATTTATTGCAACAGACCACGCGGCTGGACAGATTTTAGTTTGTTTCCCATGACCAACAGATCCTTGGTGATCACTAAGAACACTGTTGTACAACAGCATGAGTCAGGATGCATCCTTTTTTTTTTTTTAATTTCAAAGACCACAAGAACAAACCACACTGGGAGACAAGCACACTAAAAAGAAAAAGGCTGTTCTGCAAGATTTCCTGTTCCATGATGCATGGGCAATTGGCCTATATTTGTGACCCTATTTTTCTCTGTGGTGGGCTGACGTTGGCTGGAAGCCAGACACCCACCAAAGCCGCTCTATCACTCCCCTCATCAGACAGACAGGGGAGAAAACATATAATGACAGGCTCACAGGTTGAGATGAGCACAGGGAGAGACCATTCAGCAATTAATGTCACCAGCAAAACGGACTCGACAAGGAATAAAATGCATCTAAGTTATTACCAAATCAAAACAGAGTAAGATAATAAAAAATAAAATCCAATCTTAAATCACCACACCCACCCCTCCCTTCTTCCTCTGCTCAACTTTTTTCACAATTTCTCTCCCTTCCTCTGCCCAAGCAGCACACGGGGAGATGGCGAATGGGGGTTTCTATCATGAGTTGTTTTCCTTCTTAGCCGGGGCTTGGGGTGTCCTCACACATTTCCCCTGCTCCAGTATGGGGACCTACTCATGGGGCAGTCCTCCACCAACATCTCCAACAAGAGTCCTTCCCACAGGGGCTTCAGATCTTCATGAACTGCCCCAGCATGGCTTCCATTGGGTGCAGATCACATTGCTCCAGCCCAGTCCCCCACAGGGTCACAAAGTCCCTTGTGCAAACCTGTTCTGGCATGGGCTCTCTCCACAGGTTGTAGGTTCTCTCAGCAGCTTGTCCAGCACGGGCTTCCCACCAGGTCAGAGTGTCCTTCCTGTGCTTCCACCTGCTCCGCCATGGCGCCCCTCCATGGGCTGTAGGTGGGAACTCTGCTCCCTATCATCTTCCATGGGCTATGGAGGTTACAACCTGCTTCGCCATGGGCTTCTCCACGGGCTGCAGGGGAATCTTTCTTTCTGGTGCCAGGAGCACCTCCACCTCCCCCCCGCCCCTCATCCTGTTCTTCACTGACCTCCGTGTCTGCACATCTGTTTCTGTTTCTTACACCTTCTCACTCCCTTCTCTGGTTGCAAAAAGGTGTTCCTTGTGGGTTTTTTCCCTTCTTAAATATCTTACCACAGAGGTGCTACCACTGCCACTGATGGGCTTGGCCTTGGTCAGTGGCGGGTCTATCCATGATCCGGCTGGCATGGGCTCCGTCAGATCTGGGGGAAGCTTCTAGCAGCTTCTCGCAGAAGCCACCCCTGCAGCCCTCCCATCACTACAAAATCCTCGCCACACAAACCCACAACATTCTCTCAGGTTTGTAGCTGTACCGCAGATCTGTGACGCTTTGGTACAAAGGCTGCGCTGTGAAGGAGGGGGAATGGCCAATGCTGGCTACAGTGTGAGGACTCACTGAGCCAAGTGGCTCTCTAACTTGCATGCTTTAGAACTTCCATGGGTCCCTGAGCCTGAACCGAACCTGAAATGCTACCCTTCAGCAAAGGGGCGAAGCAAGACAGAGGAAGAGACAAACAGCCTACTCTATCTCAGGCCTCTCTTTCTTAGTTGCACCAAGCCTGAGCTGCTCAGAAGAGCCAAACCCTAAGGTGGGGTGGGGCTGGTTGTTGGTGGTGAATGTGCTGGGTTGCACATCCCCCTATAACACCAGGCCACAGCAAAACCAAAGTCCACCTTCTAAATTCTTGTTTACAAATGGGATTCTGTCCTTCTGCTTCAAAACCAGAGCGCTCCTCACATTTAATATCTAACATGTCTTCAAACTTTTTAATTTTTTAACTCAATCCCCACCTCTGCTGCTCCCAGCTCGAAATTTCCCAAGCCAGAGTCTGCTTTGCTATCAAGAACATGGCCACACAACCCAAGGAAGGGAGCAGAGCTTCAGCCATCCCTTCGGCAGTGCAAAGGGAGTTTCCTGCCCGACACCCTGCCTCTCCCACTGGCTGCAGCTGCTCTTGCTGTTAGAATCAGTTTTATATAAGTTACTCTCTGCTAACCCCCATTGCCTTCCCAGCTTGACTGTTCTTTGGGCTAGTCTTGATTCATGGACATGAGCCAGATTTCCTTTGTATAAACTGGGTTAGCTTGGGTTCTTTCAAAGTGGTACTTCGCATTCATTTCTTTCCACACTTTTAGTACCTCTGTGGACTCATCTGCATCTTTCTACAGTTTAGTTTAATTCATTTCGATATTTGATGCAAAATGAGCATGAATGCAGTGAATTGGTGCAGAAGAGCTACTGTGCATTAATATCACACTTATTTCTTCTACCTTAGCTTCTCAGGTTAGATGTGACCTATGGTGCCAGTGCATTCATTTTTTTGACTGGTGCTTTCAACTCCTTCAAATTAAGGACCATGGAATTAGCACACACTCATTAAAATGAGAAACTAGGAGAAGAAAAGGTAATAATGAATTTAAATTTCTCTTTCATGGAAAGAGTCCACAATGATTTGTCTTATTTCTCACCAGGAACCTCAAGTTTCAAACGTTAGCACCTTCTCACATCTGTAACCAGACCTCAAAGGGACCTGAGGTGCAAAATCCTGCCCAAAGTTCAGAATTTCTCAGAGATTTTTAACAGTTTCTCATTCAGGTACCTAATTAAAAAAATTTACTTAAGGTTTAATTTATTTAGCCTACTGTCTAAGTGTAATGCAGGAACACTAGTTCGCAGTGCTATGCTTTTATAACAGCTGGGACAGGGGGCAAGGCTCACATTTGCTTTTGTGTTGTTGCAGCATGTGTTACTTAAATCTACAATTTATTCCTTAAAGAATTTTTCTAAATTACATATTTCTTCCATTACTGTGTGCTAAACAAGGAAGTTTAAGCGTACATAATTCTGATCTCCAGGATTCCTTTGGTCTGGAGAAACAGAACTAACATTTTGTCATTCCCACTTGGTTTGCTCAGAATTTTTTGACGTACTTATCTTTCAATTGTATCAGTTTCCTTTTAATGAACAGAGGACAGCCCTGCCACTTTGCAGCTGAAAGGAGGTAAAGAAAACATCATTTAACATGTCAGCGACTCATCCGAGCTCCTTAACGCTATCAAGGCACCTTTTCTCACAAAGGTTGCCAGAATACTTTTGTAAAACCCAGCCTCAAAAACCTTTTTAGGTAGGAAGATACCACAGCGATTTCAAAGAAATGTATGCATCAAGACATTGCCCAAATTCATCCCTAATTCATCCCTACACCAGAATTATTTAGACTGTTTGAAGCATCTTTGTTCATGTTTAGCAATGGTTGGAAACACTGCTTGGGGAGGAGACAGGACAGACAGTGCTGGTCAGGGGAAGGCACAGCTGGACAAGCTGCTGACCAGCAGCCTGTTCACACACAAGTGTCCTCTTTTGTCCCCTTTTCCCTCTCTTTCCCCATACTTTGTCTCCCCAAACCACTACGATCCTTCCCTTTTCCCCTTTTAGGTCCTCACTCTAAATATGCCAAAACAGGACTTGTCTGTTCTCCAAAAGGTCCTCCCCAGCATGGTCAGTCCATGCCTCCATAGGTCCCTCAGCCTGTGAGGTGACCTGAGGGCTTGCCCAGGGAACTGTGGGCTGGTGCCTCTCCTGGGGCAGCCCCAGGAAAAGCCAGGGCAGGGGGCTTTGGGGGCTCTAGTTTGCTATTGGGGTGGGGCCCCCACTTCTGCTGCTCTTGTTCCTCTGTGCTCATAAGAGATGAGCCTTAATCCCATAACCTAATGTTGACCTGCACAGAGGTTTCACTTCCTGGGCAGTCTGTGCTCTCCGAGCAGGAGACTTGGTGCCAACACAGAGCACCTTCTGAGGGGATTATGGGGCTGTGTGGCTGTGGTGTGCTGAGCCTCACAGCCCCATGCCTCAGGAAGTGAGATGCAGGATCAGAGTAGCCACTGGCAGCAGCAGCAGCAGCAGCAGCAGCTGGGCCTAGAGGAGTTACCTTTGTTCCTCAGTCCTCCTTTCAGTTTGTGGAAATGAACTTTTAATCACATAGCCTAACAAAACCCACCAGAATTATATGCCTATAATGAGAACATTAGTGTAAAAGTGATTTTGCTACGATCGACTAGGCCCAAACTGTAACTAGAAACACCGCTCTGCCACACACCATCCTTTTCCCAACAGTGCCCCTTGCAGCATGCCCTAAAGGACACCTGGCAGCCAAAATAGACCATGTCGTGAGCAGGAGGTGGGAGTTTTTCCATTTCGGAACAAAAAAAGCTGAAGCACCTTTCTTGCTATGAAGACGCATGTGATACTTCTACAGGGGAACTGTGCGAATGACCTGATTTTACCACCTTGCATCTGTTGTGGTTTCCCCACAGCGTAGAGCAATTGAAACAAAACAATTAAAGCTGCTAAGAATCTGAAAAACAACTTTTAGAAACTTTATGGCTTGTTTTTAAACATAAGTAGATCCAAGTGTAAGGATCACAGAATCACAGAATCACAGAATTGTAGGGGTTGGAAGGGATCTCGAGAGATCATCGGGTCCAACCCCCCTGCCAAAGCAGGCTCCCTAGCTCATATTGCACAGATAGGTGTCCAGACAAGTCTTGAATATCTCCAGAGAAGGAGACTCCACCACCTCCCTGGGCAGCCTATTCCAGTGCTCTGTCACCCTCACTGTGTAAAAGTTCTTCCGCATGTTGGTGCGGAACTTTCTGTGCTCCGGTTTACAGCCATTGCCCCTTGGCCTGTCTCCACAGACCACTGAAAAGGGGTTGGCCATTTCCCCCTGCATCCCATACTTAAGATGTTTATAAACATTAATAAGGTCCCCCCTCAGTCTTCTTTTCTCCAGGCTGAACAGCCCCAGCTCACTCAGCCTTTCCTCATACGGGAGCTGTACCAGGCCCTTAATCATCTTTGTAGCCCTTCTCTGGACTCTCTCCAGGAGATCCCTGTCTTTTTTATACCAGGGAGCCCAGAACTGGACACAATACTCCAGGTGGGGCCTGACCAGGGCAGAGTAAAGGGGGAGGATCACCTCCTTCGACCTGCTGGCCACACTCTTCCTGATGCATCCCAGGATCCCATTGGCCCTCTTAGCCACCAGGGCACACTGCTGGCTCATAGCCAACCTGTCATCCACCAGGACCCCCAGGTCCTCCTCCACAGAGCTCTTCTCCAGCAGGTCATCCCCCAGCCTGTACTGATACTGATGGTTATTCCTCCCCAGGTGCAAGACTTTACACTTGCTTTTATTAAACCTCATCTGGTTTCTCCCTGCCCAGCTTTCCAGCCTGTCCAGGTCTCGCTGGATGGCCGCGCAGTGTTCCTGCGTGTCAGCCACCCCTCCCAGCTTTGTATCATCGGCACTTGCTGAGGGTGGATGCTATTCCCTCATCAAGGTCGTTGATGAAGATATTAAACAGGACTGGACCCAACATCGAGCCCTGGGGAACACCGCTAGTCACAGCCCCAGTTATTCAAACGGTGCTCTATCCACTTACGTTCTAAGTTCACAATTTCTAAAAGATTTCTTGAAGGACATAAGTTTTAAGACCTTACAGTGAGGTCAGTGTTAAACTACTGTTTTTTCAGATGCTGGCCTTTCTCTGGGGGGCAGTTCTCATGTACATAAACATAGAGAATCATGATTCTGCACTGATAAACTGTAGTAAAACTGTTTCTACATGCAAATAAGTAGTCTGCATGCACAGAAGCAGCCAGATGGACTCTGTCTATCCCCATACTACTTCTCTTCCATGTAAATGCCTGTTTTGGTAGAATCATGGGATAATTTAGGTTGAAAGGGCTCTCTGGATGTCCAGCTTCCTGCTTAAAGCAGCATCTAACTCCAAAGCTAGATCTCTGGATCTGCCCATTTGAAATCTGAAAACTTCCTGTGATGGAGAATTCACCTCCTCTATGGAAACCTGCTTTAGGTCCTGGACCGTTCTCATGGTGATTTTTGAATTCTATTTCATGTATACAGCTGTAATTTCTCTTGATGTGATTTGACTGTTGCCCTTTCATTGGACACCTCTAGGAAGACTCCAGATCTTAACTACCCACCTTTACCTCCTCCTTTACAGGGAGAACAGCCCCGACTCTTCATAGGTTACATGGTCCAGCCCCATCACCGTCCCCTGCCCTCCCCCTCCTCCGTCCTCGATCTTGTTGGTATCTCTTGTGCCAGTGGAGCCCAAGCAGAACACAATAATCCAGTTAGGCTCTCAAAAGGAAAGGGATATATGGGAAATGACCACTGCCCTCAGCCTACTGGCTACACAAGCACAGTTACCAGGCTGATTCACTCTTCCAGGATTTTGCTCTTCACAGCTGTCCCCAGGCCCTTTTTACTCAGCCCATTGGTCTATAATTTGGCTACATAGATGCTTTGGGGAGATTGGCTGAAGCCAAACACAATTACATCCATTGTTGCCCTCAGGGCCACAATAGAAGGTGACCGCACAGGTCAGGCACAGTTTACCCTTCATAAACCCATGCTCGTTCTTCTCAGACACCTTACTTTCTTTCATGTACTTTGAAATGGCTGACACAAGGACTTGCATCAAATTTCCCAGGAACTGAGCTGTAGCTTGCTGGGTCCTTTTTCTGACCTTTTTAGAAGCTAGATGCAGCATTTTCATTTTTCAAGTCATCAGGAATGTCCCTTGATAACTATGACCTTTCAAAGAAGTCTGAGAGCAGACCTTGCCAGCAAAGACAGCGGTGAGAAACACTACCCTAGTCTTTGTTTCTGTATCTTCATCCTGGGTCCCCACTCCATTCAGCAGCAGGACCACATCTTTAACTGATGTCCCTCTTGTGGAAAGCCTTCTTGCTGCTTCACATCCCTTGCTAGCTTCAGCTCCAGCCAAGCTTTGACGCCCCTTGTGCCGTTCCTGCATGTCTGTGCAGTTCCATAGTCACCCCTTGTAGCTCACCCTCACTTCTGCCACACACACAACTCTGCATTTTTGCCCAGCTAGGAGCTCCTCTATCAGTCAGCCTGTCCTGCTGTTACATCTATGCATCATGGCACACAGTGGAAGGAATCCTCTGGAAAAGCAACCAGCTCTGAGCCCTATACCCCTCAGGGCAGCATCCCATGGTCTCCTGCCAAACAGACCCCCTTAGAGTTCACTTTCCGGAAGTCCAAAACTATTACTCTGCTAGTTGCCTTCCTCTCTGCTCTCTGGATTTATAACTCATCTCATGGTCACTGTAGCCAAGGTTGCCATTGACTCTTGTATCTGAGCCTTTATTCTGGAGGATCTGCCCCACCTTGTCCAGCACCCAAGTAACAGATGGCCCTGACGCGCTGTAAGCCTCCCAGCTTGTGTTCTGCCATGTTGCTCTTCCTGCAAGTTGAAGGTAGTTAAAAATCCCCATGAAAACCACAGCATGCTATCAGGAGACTTCTTCAAATTGTTTAAGGAAGGCTTCCTTCTCTTCCTTTTTGTGATTGGCCTGTCACAGGTGCCTACCACAATATCCCCTTTGTTGGCCTCTCCTTTAACCACAAGGACAACCTCCTGGCAAGCCTGTCACACTGGTTTTTCTATTCCATTTACGCTCTGTACACCTCACCCCTCCGTTCTTCCCCTGCCTGCTTGTTGTGCTTGTGTCCAGCCACTGCAGCACTCCAGTTGTGCAAGCTGCTTTGCCATGTTCCTGCCATCTCAGCAATGTCACAGCTTTGTGACTGAACAGATTTCCTCTTGCTTATTCTGTTGCATGCTTCTTGAGAAGAACTGCAGATGATCCCAGTCACCCCGATTTCTTGCCAGGAGGGATATCCCTCCCTCAGACACTCCTGTGTGCGCCCCCTTCAACTCCCACGTAGCAGAGGCTTTGGTTTTGCATGCCCACCAAACCTAGTTTAAACTCCTCACAAGGTTAGCAACCCTGTCAGCAAAGATCATCATCTTCAGGAGATACATCTTACCTTTCCCTAGCAAAGGAAAGAGGGTACCCTAGCTCTAGAATCCTCAAGACCTACCCATGGCACCAGCATCACCAGAGGTAGGAACAAAGGGGTCTGATGGGCAGAGGGGGTGCCTTCCTCCCTTCGCAGAAGGAAGTCCCTGGCTGCTGTTACCTGTTGCAGCCTCACCAGCTCCAACACCATGGTCAGCTACATTCCCCAATGAAACTCACCCCTTCTTGCTGTCAGGCCTCTACAGCTCCCTCCGTAAGCACCTGCAGCTGGAGAGAAAGCACTCATTTTCTCCTCCCTGGGAATCCCACTGCTCCCCTGGTCAAACACTGCCTCTGGCCCTGGCCTCCTTCCACCCGGCAGGGGGGTGGGGGGTGGTGGTGGGGGTCTCACTCACCCTTACAATGGCCACAAAGAACCTCTGCCCTCCTGCGGCAGGCTGCGCAGAGATCTGAGCAGAGCAGAGTTCCTTGCAGGTGAGGCCAGGCTTACCCCCAGCCCCAGAGGAGCTGCAGCCTGTACCCAGCCTGCCACATCCTCCCCAGGGCTCTGCCGCGTGTAAGGGCTCCTGTAGGCCACGGCAGCTGCGCTGGGTAGGGCTAAGGTCTGCGGCTGGGCAGTTGGGCTTCAACTTCTTTTTCCCTTCTCACTTTTATTAGAAGAATTCATTGTTGGCACAAAGGAACTGGCAGCTTTTGGTGTGCACTGCAGTTCTGTCAGAGGTTGAATTTTTGGGTAACTCAATGACCTTGAATAGCTCAGGCTTGGGGTTTTTTATTTTGTAGAAATCAAGGTAGTCATACATTAGAAGTTACGTTTTTGCACTACTGTGCTCGTTGCAGCTAGTCTCTAGAGGATTAAGCCTCAGGATGAGCAAGATCACTTACAAATCTACCAAAACTGCATCTCTAACAACTTCAACTTACCAGGAATTGCAAATTCCTTTGGGCTTTGCAGAAACCAGGAGGCACACATTCTCATCTGCAGTTTGGGTAACTCTGAAAAAGCCCCATTTTTCAAGAGACCCTCCCCCCCAAACCCACAGAGCTTCCTGAATTTCCAAACTGCTAAGACTTTTGGTTCAAGAAGACTCAAAAATACAATTTAACCAGCACAACAGTTTATTTTGCCATTTGAATTATTATACACAATTCGGTAAAAGCCCCAAGGAGGAACAGGATTGAGACATAGCACTTTTTGGCATTTCCTTAAGTTACAGCCAAAGCGCAGGGCCTCCAACTGACCCCCAAGGTACAACGACAACAAAAGCCATGTTAACAGTTAAAATATCTAATTAGTTCTTTAAAAGGCCACATCTTCAAATGCAATTAGAAATCATTTAATAGAAGTTTTGTTTCTTTTGGTATGATAAATTGCCACATATCCTATAGGTAACAGGACGTCATGTTTGCCTGGGACATGTAAAAAAGCAAACAACACTGCCTCTACACTATTCCATATGCCTTTAAAATCAATGCCAGAAGTCAATTGTTCCCAGGTGTTCAAGTGGAATTTTTATTTTCTTCAAACACACTGTTGTTCTTAAAGAAAAAAGAAGAAAAAAGCTAACCCAAACTTTTCATACATAGTATCTTGAGGCACAGGTTCCCCCATACTCAAAGGAGTCGTTTTTCCTCTAAACAGGATGCAGCATGTGTTACAACACTGCTGCTATTTGAAGTCTATGGCACCTTGATTATTTTTTTGGGAGGTGAAAAAATTCTCACTCTGCATTCAGCTGCTACAGTATGGCACAAAAGTTAACAGCATGACTAAGTGTTATGATGCTTTTCCGCTGGCTATTTTGGGATGCACATAAATAAAAGGCACACTTTTTGTCTCTCCTCTCAAATCACTGATGTACTGTACAAGCCCGACTTCCCAACACTGCTCCATGGCTGCTGGCCCAGTGCAAAACCCGACTGAAGTCAGCATCCAAAGCTCGCAGTAGCTCTATCTGCTTCAGCTTAGCATGCTACTTCCACTATGCTGACCGCTGAGAGGCCAACAGTGCTCCTGAAAAATGTTACAAAGCCTAGAAAAATTTAAATTATTTATATTTACTTACATGTATATTTTCCAAATGTTTGCAATGTTCAGAAAGTGCACATTTTGAAGTCTCATTTCAGTATTATAAATGTCCATGACCTATGTATCATAGCAGCGCCACGTACAACAGCATCATTAAGGAACTGTCAATATTTCCATTACTGACCCTGTTTTTTGCAAGACTGTAATGAAAAATCTAAGAACTTGCTCTTAGCTAGACCTTAGTGTCCATGTCGTCTTCAGTATGGTATTTTTAAATATTTGGATTTAGTTCTGTACAGCAGTCAATATGAAGAACAGAAGGTTAGTGGTTTCACTTTTTGACGTTCATTTTTACATAACAAGGATTTTCAAGAATGCAAGTAAGCTGACAGCACATGAAGAGCCCTCAATGATAAAAGCTCCACAAACCATTACCACACTGTTAAAAACTGAACAAAAAGCAGTAAGATTCAGTTAATGATTTGTGGATCTTTACAAAAAATTGCTTCTTGTGATTTAACAACAGACAACATCAATGAAATGATCGTATATAAAAACAGCGTAGGTCCTAACATCAATGGTCTGACAAACATATTTAAACAAGAATATTCAGCGTTAAGACTAGTGCTAAATTTAGCTCCTAAGTTTACCTAAATTTAGTTGTAAGAGTTTAGATACTCTCAACTTGATATGCCTTTAAAAAATATAAAGTCTAACTTTCAGCAGAGTCTGAAAAACAGCAGTTTCAAGTAAGTCTGGAGCAATTGTGGCTAGAGTTACCTTAAATATCTACTACGTACTGACTTGACAAAGTTGTGTTAAAAGAAGCGTTGAGTTGAACCACGACCTCTGAAGGTTCTTGCTTTGGTTATCTTTTTTTAAAAAAAAAAAGCAGACTGTTATTATAACAGTGCAATAAAGCCACATGCCTCTCCATAGATGTTCTCTTGTCAATTGATTTTTATTATGCCCACTGCCAGCAATGGACATCATTCTGCTTGGAAAATCCACTTCCTGCTGTAAAAGGTTTGGCCGAACCAAATGAAGAAAATAGTTCTGGTATCAGACTCAAAGGGGAACCCACTGTTTCATGTGGTTCTTGTTAAGAATATTTAAAAGCCTTCTCCACCTACAGTCGTTTTGAAACACAAGGCACAAATAGGGAGTGGACATTCCAGCAAAAAGTGATTGTCTGAATTTAACAGTCCACAGCAGTCTTCTAGTCCAGCACAATGAAAAAATTTTTGCTGTCCAATTCTATGCCACATCTTCTAGATAATCTGCAACATCGCTTAACTGAGAAATGGTATGGTCTTGCGTGATGCCTTCAAGCTAGAAAATAGATGAAATTACATTCAGAAATTATAGAAACAGCATTATTTCTTGTATTCCTTCATACAGCATGCCATCTTTTTGGCCTCGATCTCTTTCAGTGATATTTCATACTCATAAATATCTTAAGTATGGGATGCAGGGGGAATTGGCCAACCCCTTTTCAGACATCTGTGGAGATAGGACAAGGGGCAATGGCTGTAAATTGGAGCACAGGAAGTTCCGCACCAACATGAGGAAGAACTTTTACACAGTGAGGGTGACAGAGCCCTGGGACAGGCTGCCCAGGGAGGTGGTGGAGTCTCCTTCTCTGGAGATATTCAAGACTCGTCTGGACACCTATCTGTGCAATATGAGCTAGGGAGCTGCTTTGGCAGGGGGGCTGGACCTGATGATCTCTCGAGGTCCCTTCCAACCCCTACGATTCTGTGATTCTGTTTAGGAGTAGCTGAGATGGATCTTGAGTTAAGTGGATAAGACATTCCTATGCTGGATACTCAACCAGTCTCAAATATATCTCAGATGCCTAAAAACAGTCAGTGAACTGAGCTACTGAGCAATTCTACTGGGGGTTTTGTTTTTAATTGGTATAATAGCTATGTAAGCAGGAATACTAGTTGTAAAAATACCAGAACAAACAATACAAGTTCAGTAGTAATCCTGGGAACCTAGGATAGCAGCACTTTATTTCACAGACGGTTAGAAAAAAAAAAAAAAAAGCCAAGATCAGAAATGCATCAAGAACAACAAATTTAAAAGAATCATACTTTATCGCTGGCATTTGACTCTTCTGTTTCCACTGAAATTTCATCTATTTCTTCACCAATACTGATATCACTTTTTTCTGAGCGATGACTAGTACTACAAGGAGAAAAAAACGCCATAAACATAGGATTAAGTCTTTCTTTTTCAACATTCGGTATTACATTCACTTTTGCTTTGTAACTGACATTAGCTTGGGATTTCACCTCTCAGCAAGTTAATTATGAAGTTACTTAAAATCCTTTAAGAACTAAAGTCTTTCTACCAAGATGAGGCTATGATAAATATCGATAAATACTTAGGCCTCAATCCTGCAGTTTACAACACCAATACCTTCCCATCATAAAGATGAGGCTGTTAAATATTTATTACTGAACATTTCAGATGCTTTAAGTTGAATATTTAGATATACACCATGTTCATTGTCTAACAGCATTAATTAAAGTGTTAAAACATTAAGTGCATGGTTCAGGAACAAACGCGCAACCAAACACGTTCCACAAAAAAGCAACAACTTATTAAGATCTTAAAGTTACAACCAGGTTTTTAAGGAATTCATTACCACCTACACAAAAGTGATCTGTTTGGTTTAGGTTTTTTGGGTTGGGTTGTTTTTTTTTAATTTGTAGCTATATGTATTAAAATAGCAAGCTGGCATTTAAAGGGGTTCAGAGATACTGACAGACGCCATCAATAGCAACTAGATAAATTATGAAATAATTCACATATCCGTGGATACGCTTGTAATACATGAAATGGTATGCTATCACAGCACCATCGTTCTCTTACCTGTTAAAGTCATCAGCATACTCATCCTCATCTCCAGTTCCTAAATAGTTTTAAAAAGGTATTAATTAAACAAGTTTTCCCTTCAGGAAATGCAACTAAGAATCTATCCCTACACCAAAATACATAGTTTGACACCCAGCAAACATGGGAGTAGATTAAATTACCTGTGCAGATTAGGAAGAGAAACTGAATTTATGTTTGTCATTAATTAATCTTATTTACATAAACATACATTTTCAGGATGTTGATTACATTGCTGAAGACAAAATTTAAATACTTGGCAGCTCTATTTTGAGAGTGGACTGATACTTCCTATATCACATTATCTTTGTATGGCTCCTAAAGCTTAGAGGGTAACCTTCAAAGGTGTGGAGGGCAAGTAAACATGCCACTGGAAAACAATAAAAACTTGCCCGGCTATCTCCTTCTGCAAGCATACCTCCCCCCCCCCCCCCTTTTCTTAGAAAGCTTGACAGCAAAATTTATCACTTGATATTAGCAAATATATGCACAGAGTGAAATCACATCAAGACACCAGTTTTCACGTTTCTGTATTCCTTTCCATCAGATCTTCCTCTTAACTCCACTAAGTTTCACAAGGATGTTAAAAAGAGTGACAGAAGTGTGTATCTCAGTTTCTCAGATACCTCTAAGAAGTCAGGTCAGAATTTACAGTTAAAAATACCAGAGCTTCATGTTTAGCCGTTACTTGCCTAATTCTAGTGATCCCAGTTTTGCATTCACCAACCGCAGGTCTTTCAAAACAGAGTTTCTGTCCAAGTCTGTAACAAAACAAAAGCATTTATATTACAAGTTTGACTTGTGGCTCTCTTACACATACTCATCAACCATTTGTAACAAGTGTTCTTACCAACATAATTTTGAAGTATAGTACAGTAATATATCCCATTTTCAGGTATGAACTCTTAACATTTAAAAAACATAAGGAGCAAACTGGACAATCACCCAGTATTCAGGATCAGGTTTTACAACATGAAAATAAATAACCCTAAAGAACTTGTGCAAATAATGTAAGATAACAATTCAAAGGAGTGAGTTAACTTCAGTTAAAAAAACTGAGCTGCAGAATTCTATACTTGTGGAAATTGCTCTATACACAAACAAAGGAGATAGATGAGTATTTCATGACCCAAGATATAAGATGCCCCAATGGCAGCATAATATATCAACACCAGTATGGGATCACTCCGTGAAAAATGCACATGAAGCACGTTCAGACCGGAAGTGGAACAGAAGGGCTTTTCTTACACTCGCATCTGTGTAGAGCATTCATTGTATTGTGGCATGGGGCTTGAGAGACAAAGTCTCAAGCACTGCTAGGTTAATAGATAAGGAGATGGAGCCTTTAGGCCATAAACCATGGGGAAACTAAACAGAGGTGGCAACATTGTAATAAACAAAGTTGCAGGCCCCCCGGGCCAGGCTCCAGAAGCAGCCTCATGTTTTGTTAAGGTATGCCTGCTGTCTGGCGAGGTTTTAGAAGTTCTATTGGCATGGTAAGATAAAGTCGCTGGCGTGACAGCAGATCGATGCCCAACCAGAGCCCCACGAGCAGCAGATGTACGAAAGGAGCAATCTGTTTAAAGCACGCCGACTCCAGAGCATATTTAAAGGAATGATTTTATACAATCAATCGACTTTTGCTTCCATCAAGCTGTGTCCCGTCTCTCCGTCACGGCATTACATGGCAGAAAATTATCTCCTACATTCAACAAAACACAAAAACATGTGAAAACTTACTATCAGGCTCCTTTAGTGAAGGTGCACCAGTCAGGGAGCTTAACCCACTTTTTAGAGGCGGTGCATCAGAAAGGGATGCTAGACCTCCTGCTTTATTAGCTTCAGTTTTCCTAAAAAAACCAAACAAACAACAAACCAACAAAAAACCCAACAAAACCAAACAGAAAAAAAACAAAAATCAATAAACAAATAAGCAGTCCACAGAGTAAATTTCTTTTCTATTACTTACTAAAGTGCCATAAAACTAGTACAACAATTTACATCAAAAAGCACAAGGGGAAAGGTGTATTCATTCTGCAATCTTAAAAACAGGATGCAGTTTACTGGCACAAATATCTATCAAGACATTAGGTAAGAAAGCTACTTTCTCACCTATGCAAAGACTTCTGCCTGCCTTCTTTCACAGACAGAGCTGCTGTACCTTCATGACTGCTGTTATCAAGGGGCCTGTCATTACACCCACACGTAAACGCAGCCAAAAGAAGAAAGATTCACATATAAATAAGTATTTAGTTTGTTTTACAACAAAACGATGAAACTGTTAATCTTACAAACAGTGAGTTCACAGAATGAAAACCTCTCAATTATAGTAAGACGGATCTCATCATCACTTGCTACAGTTCCCTTGGCTACTTACTACCTATTCCACTCAAATATTTGAGGTGTTGAGTTCAAATACCACTCACAAGGATGAAGAAGCACTATCAAAGAGAGAGCAAAATTGTTTGTTACTGTGATTCCATTCCTATTACTACTACACATTTCAGTCACTCGTTACATCTCTATGTATTTTTATATATACACATATCATGTATACCATCAAATATTAAAACATTTCAAAATTTTGAACAGCTCAGAAACATAGGGCAATGAGAGCTTGAATCATCTCTTACTGTCTCTAGTGGCTGCTTGCCACTTGTCCTCTGTAATGCACTCTTCTTAGAGGACAGGACAAAGATGCCATAAGGTAGGTATTTACCTCTTTGTAAACTAGGAGATGCTGGTAGCTCTCCTGCATCCTTCAGGACTCAGGCACACCAGCACAACAGATCACAAAGGGATTTTTACCTGAAGTGTACCTTCTTTTTTCTGCTCTAGAGGAACTGCCAGGAGGGTAGAAGCAAAAGACTCAGCAGACACTGCTTAGTTACAATTAGTTGCTAGCTCGTTTATTATTAACATAGTCAGTGAACCTTATTGTGGCACAGTACTGTGTCTACTTCACAGTAACATTATGAGATGAAGTACTACTCAGTGGACTGTGACTACTACAGACACATAGTTTGGAAATACTTTATTCTATACGGGAGCGTCTTCACTAGGAAAAAGATCCTTATTTCACTGAGTAATTAAGAATCTTTTTCTTGGATGGTCTATTTGAAGAAATTCACTTTCATAGAATCATAGAATGGTTGGAAGGCACCTTAAAGATCATCCAGCTCCAACTCCCTGACATAAGCAGTTGCCTAAAGCCCCCTCCAACCTGGCCTTGAACACTGCCAAGGAGGGGGCATCTACAACTGCTCTGGGCAACCTGTGCCAGTGCCTCACACCGCCCTCACAGGGAAAAATGTCTTCCTTACATCTAATCTAAATCTACTCTCCTTCATCTTAAAGCTATTACCCAGTGTCCTGTCACTCCACACCCTTGTAAACAGCCCCTTCCCAGCCTTCCTGTAGGCCCCTTCAGGTATTGGAAAGCTACAGTATATTCTCCTTGGAGCGTTCTCTTCTCTAGGCTGAAAAAGCCTGTCCTCATAGGAGAGGTACTCCAGCCCTCCAACCGTCGTCTTGGTTCTCCACTGGACCTGCTCCAACAAGTTTGTGTCTTTGTTATGTTTACCCAATTTCAAAATTAGTTTCCCCTCTTGTCATATGAAAATGCTTGAACAATAAGAAATTAGTAAATGTATTTTCCAGAAATTCTCCCAGCCCTTTCTACTTTTCCCAAGTTATCATTTAAATCTATTTTATGGCAACACAACTACCTGCTATGATGGTTAGATACAGGTTAAATGCTAATTAAATAAGCTCTTGACTAAGAAGGAGCAAACGCAATCAGACATAGTTTTAATATTGATATTTCCAATCAGAAAAATAGGAAAAAAACCCACTTCGATAGGGCCATTTATAACACAATTTTTCCAGGGAAAAATGACCACACTGAAGAAAAAAATTCTGCTCTTCATATACAACCAACTAAAGCAGTATTATAAATAATCATTCTAGTAAATTAATGGGCTTTTTGAGAAAGAGACCTTGTTTACCTGCTTTATGCTTCACCAGAATGATCCCATTCCAAGAGTAAGAGTCTACTGTAAACTTTTTTTTATTATTATTACACTGCTCTGCCCACTGTTGGCAGAGTTGAGGTAGAAGTCCACATGAGGGGAGCTACTGTCAAACTGACTTGCAAATGCTTCTGCAATCTCTTCCGGTAACCTCTACTAACTGAGAGCAAATCTCCAATTACTCCAGCACAGCAAAAAACCACCATGAAACAACCTTGCAGCACTTCTCAACACAGATATCTAAACTAAGCTTCAAGATAACATGACACGACAACACAAGGATAGGCTTTCCAATTTTGTAACAAAGCTGTTGCATAGTGTGGTCACTAGTTCTTGCTTCAAACAGTATTTTTCAGTCATCAGACTCTGAAGATGAACAATAAAAAAATGCCCTTCGGAAGTGTCTGCAAAATTGACGTATGCAGACGTAACAACACTTCAGTGAAAACAGAACTGCAGAGAAAAGGTGCTGCAATGTGAAGAGGAAACCCTCACCTGCACGAAAGCTTTCCTTATTCTCACAGTTTCTGATGCCAGTTTACACCTTCACCAGAATGTGAAATAGGCTGGGGACATTCTATATAGTCTAACTGATGTACCTTGAAGTGATAAAAGTTCTTCCACTCATGATTCACCCAAGAGATGACAGATGTCACCGCACGTTTCAAAGAACAGAATCATACAATCATAGAAATGCACATTTCAGAAACAAAATGTTCTAAAACAGATCTAAATGCTCCTAAACGTGTGAATAATCAAACATCAGCTAGGTCTCAAAAGGTCTGCAAGCATACTGAGGAAAAAAGAAACCTGTATAAAGTAGAACATATATGTTACTTACCAACCGTAAGTTCTTTCTGGTTTGGGTATAGGATCATCAAAAAAAGAATCTCCCTCTACATCATCTTCATCCACACCAGGATCACTTTTTTCTTTGGTATTTAAGTCTTTGTTTTCTAGTTGAGGATCTAGTTTTGTTTCATTAGGCAGAAAATGAATACTTCTTTTGCTTGCCTCCCCGGATGATACACTTGTATCACTTGGAGTGGTTTCAGCAGCCTTGAAAGACAAAGAAAAAACACTTACTGAAAGGAATAAGTATTTGTCTTATAATACAATAAATGGTGATAGAAACACCACATAATATACACCTACCACCACTTTTTAAAAAGTTGAATTTACTAATACTTCTCAAGAATGATAAAAAAGTTGTTCTATCACTTCAGAAAGGAAGTGTTCATTATTCTTGCTGCTATTAAAACTTTTTTCCCCCATCTTCTGCATTGCTTTTCTATCTAGATCACCTCTAGTCTAAGAGCAACCATTTTTAAAAGGTGTTGGTCATCAAATAAAGTCTATATATAGACTGATTCTTACCTCCTAGCTTTGAATATAGGGGAGTGAGTTTGGTTTACAACCTGAAAGTCACACGATGCTTTATTAGTGTTATTTTGCAACCAATCTATAAATCAATGTTGTTAGTTACAGCCATTGCTTTCAAAAGAAGTCAATTTATACCCATGCAAATTCCTTTAACTTTCATATTAAATGGTGTTCTCTGCAATGTATTAGGTTTTAAAGCAGCAAGCACCACTGCAGATAATGACACCTTTATCCTCCAAATACTGAAAATCGACACAAACAAGATACTTTAAAAGTACTTAACTTTCAGTCATCATATCATGCTTATGGATCACTCCTACAGACACTCAAGCCTGTTAGGACCATTCTAAATGCTGACTTTAAGATTAAGTAATACAGTTCAAGTCGTATCTTCGTGGCCCCAAGAACAACACTCAAAATTTACCTCAATCAAGCTGTGTTTAAAAAAATCCCACCAAACAGATTTTTATTTTTAAACAATAGCATTTTACTACCTAGAAAGCAGTACTGAAATTTTTATTTCCCCCTAGAGTTACTAAAATTAAGCCAGTGAAAAGATCTATATTACACTACCTTCTCGCACACTAAAAATAGCAATAGATTTGAAACAAAGCCAACAGTATTATTTATTCAACATAACCAATATGTAGGTTGCACTGTCCAAAGTAGGTCTTTAGCAGTCATTAACTTTCATTCAGAAAGTTGAAGTAAAATTATCAAACTGTAGGCTGTGACAGTTGAGGAAGGCCTACCAAGGTCATTTTATCTCAGTCACAGAACCACATTCAGTTGCTGGCAGCAGGTTCAGATCTTCCAGGGTAGAAAAAGAACTTATACCTGTAAGTGATAGTAACAACAGTATTTTAATTTCCTATCCTAGAGGAACAGAATTGTTGTTCAAAATTAAGATCTTAGCGAAACTCTGACTGGAGTAAAAGGGAAGTTAGAGCTACTTGTCTCTTCCGGGCTCTGAGGGAACGAGGTGCTGCTGCTATCTTGTCTGAGAAACTAGAAGCCCAACAGTTGACCTTTGCTTGAATTCATGTATTGTAAATTTTTGCTGAAGTGAAATACCTACTTTCAAATTGTAGTGATAGGTTAACCATGGGTAAGGGTTCAAAGAGCAACATGCCTACCTTGGGTTTCAGACTAATGGCGTTAATAAGATAAGTCGGAATGCGGTTTCACACTTTCACTTAAGCAAATTTAATTCTTTGCTGCTGCCAAGAGCTGTGGTCTTGGTGTCTCCTAGCATGTTCCCTTCTACGTTGTATTGGTTGCCAAGTCACAGTTAGAACCAGTTGATCTCACAGGTCTGCTGAAAAACCACCAGAGAATCTCAAGTTTCAATGAGGAAGTCTATCTAGATTGTTCTGTTAACTCCCATCTTGCTTCAGCTGGAACTGGCTAAAATTTCCTACTCCTACATTATTTTTACTCCAGGTATGTTGCACAGGCAGAATACTCTCTCATCCTGCCTTTGCCAAGCAGACAAAACATCAGGGGAAAACAAAATATTTAAAAATATGTAAGACCTAGTCCCATTAACATATCCACTACTTATTTTAAGAGGACTATGCAGCCCAACCAACTGCTGTTTCTGTGAGGAAACTTCCATACAGAAACCAATTTTCTCCATTTCCAAGACTCCAATATACTGCTGAATCCTCCATGAAAATATATCATGAAAAGTATTTCCAGAATATGTTTATCTATCTCTTACTGCAATGGAATGAGGATCTGCTTGCCATAAAAGACAGGTATAAAGAATATAAAAAGCTTGATCATAAATTCTGACTTGTTGGAAATTCTATCCTAACTGCAATCTCATCACATCAGAAAGAGCACGTAAATGAAGGGGCTCTTATCACCACCTTGGTGGCTGCTGCATGTTGCAAGTGTTCAACCCTTAACCTCTGATGTTCTGGCAATGCACAAAACTCCTGTTTTTAAAAGGAAACATGGTTCAATGAATCATCTTTTACCACAGCTGGAATGCGTCTTGCTCAGAACTAAATACTCCTACCTAGCAGTTTCTCTAAAACTTAGACCTCAGAATAAAACTTAGAATCACTTTCCTGTGTCCACATACTTATTGAGGAGTAAGTAAATACACATTAAAAAAATGCCATTATTCACACGACCAGTCATGATCATGATAAATAAGTTGAAGTCAGTCACCAGAAGAAGCTTTTGCATCTATGGAATAGTAGATATTTAAATAGTAGATAGCCACCTGAGAAAGAATTCTGACCACTTCAGAGAAGAACACAACAAACTGCAATACAGAATCATTTCTGGAAAACAGCACTAATCTTTGGAAATAATCCAGACATGGTTTATGTTTATTTTCCACTCCACTTGGACAGTACTATTGGAGCTGGGTACAGGAGTTCCTGTTTTGTTCAGGCCCAAACAATTTGATAGAAGAATCATAGAATATCCTGAGGTGGAAGGGACCCAGAAGGCTCAAGTTTGACTCCTGGCCCCACAAAGGGCCAGCCAAGTCAGAGCATGGGAATGAGCTCATCGTCCAGATGCTTCTTGAACTCAGCCAAGCTCAGTGCTGTGACCACTTCCCTGGGGAGCCTGTTCCAGTGCCTGGTCACCCTCTCATTGAAGAGCCTCTTCCTAACACGGAGCCTGAACCTCCCCTGTCACAGCTTCATGCCATTCTGTCAGGTTTTATCACTGGTCACCAAAGAGAGGAGATTGGTGCCTGCCCCTTCACTACCCCTCATCAGGAAGCCACAGACCATGATGAGATCTTGCCTCAGCCTTCTCTTCTCCAGGACTTCAGCCTCTCCTCGCAGTACTTCCCCTCCAGACTCTTCACCATCCTCACTGCCCTCCTCTGGACACTCTCCATTATCTTTATGTACCTCCTCTACTGCACTGCCAAAAACTGCACACAGTACTTGAGGTGAGGCTGCACCAGCGTGGTGTAGAGCACCCCCTTGGACAGGCTGGCAATGCCATGCTTGATGCACCCCAGGATACAGTTGGCCCTCCTGGCTGCCTGGGCACACCGCTGGCTCATGTTTAACCTGCTGTTAACCAAGACTTTCAAATCCCTCTCCGCATGGCTGGCCTCCAGCATCTGATCCTCCAGTCTGTTTGTGTAGCCAAAGAACCAGGACTGATTTATTCCTGTTCTTAAACAGGAATGACTGTAACTACTCCATGATACCTCCTCTAAAGCAGAATTCCCAGGCATAACTTAAAACTCATTCTGACCAGTCTAGTTCCCTAATGAAACAAGTCTTAAGATACACTTCTCTGCATGTGTGTGTCTGTCTTCCCCCAACTAATGTATTTAGGGCTGTCTGGCCAAGTTCAAACACTGCAAAAAGGACAGAAGTTTCAAAAAAACCCAAAAAAACCAAAACAACCAAACCCCAAACAAACAAACCACAACTGTATAACTGCATTGCAAAAAGCTCCACCAAGAACAGACATAAAGGAATAAGATTCATACCAGACAGAGGCTGGACTGGCCTTGAGACATGTGTACGCACACCCAGAAAACAACTCCTATGAAACTGGATTTAATTTATGAGCTACTGAAACTACTTCTTTCCTCCACTAGACAAGTATGTAATAACAAAATATGTAATAATATATATCTTATATAACAAAACACTTCTCTTTCTGACCTAGTTATTTAACATAAAGTAATTTAAACCTAAAGATAAAAAGTATATGCAAGGGAGAATGGAGTATTTGCCTTCCAACTCATCAACAGTAGTGCTTCTTATCTAAGCTATAACTACATCAAGACAAAAGTAGGGGCTCAGGTATGGAGCAACAATATTAGTAACAGTGATATTTAATAAACATTCAGATATTTTAGGGTATTTGTTTTAAAATCTGGCACCAAGCAAGAATTATTTTCTCCTAAAGGATGTCTGAAATTACTAGAATTCCATTGTAAGGTCAGTTACAGCCTTTAAGATAGTATCAAAAAGCACAGCAATTAATAAAGAATTTAATTTTTAAATGAAGTTTGCTGTTTAAATTGTATAGTTGTCTGGTTTTGCATGGCAAAAAATAAAGAACTGGAATAAAACAAAACAGATCAAAGCTGAGCTGCCATGTAATTTTCTCTTTTATCCTTATCACTCCCTCTCCCAGATAAATGAACTAACAACAAAATTGATGCAATGTTATATTTTTCAGCTTTCATTAGTGAGTTGGAAAGTTTCTAAGCTATTTCTAGTAAGCTTGACAAAAGCCATTAAAACTTTTTATGTAATCAGATCACATCAATAATCTGAACAACCTTTACACTTGAATCAGGGTTGGTTTACTTTGGTTTTGGTGAGTTTGGGGGTGGTTTTTTGTTTGTTTGTTTGGTTAGTTTTTTAAACACAGTTGGTGTAATGGGCAGCTGGTTTCTTGTGAAAAAGATACTTAAGTCATCATGCCCCTTTCTGCACCCTATACTTCCCTCTAATTCTTAACCTGCTGACCAGTTCCAGTCAAACATAAAGAGTATGAGAAGCCTGGAAGATGTTAGTCAACACAGATTTTGTGCCCACAGGAAGCAAAAAAGAAAGCCACCCACCTCAACACAAAGACAGTTGTATTCTAACACCTTATCATTCCCAAGCAGCAATTATCAGCTGCCTGTTAGACAAGTTAGCTCCAAGCTGTCTGTCTTGGAGACTCCATGCTGTCATCTACCCAGTCAGAAAAGTAGACTTCACAGAGCATTTAAATGAATGCCACTGTATCTGATGTTTCAGAGGAGTGCTTTCTTTTACTCCCCATGTATGTTAAGCAGCTTTTTAATTATATATAAACAATCTTACCTTACTTGGTAGAAGGTGTGTACTCGATCTTCCACCAGATGATTTTGATGTGGCGCAGAGGCTATCACTTAGAACTGGAGCCATCTAGGAAGTTTCCAATAAAGGCTTATTAAAATACATTGAATTTTGTCATAGTACCATCCAACAAGAAACAAGGCCACCGTCCTCACTCACACAGCATGCCAACTGTGACACCACACTGCTGGTAGAAGTCTATGACAACTACTTCTGAATTTAAGCTTTCATCATGGTATTAAATGCATTTTAGGTATAGAGAATTTTCTTTTGAGCCACAACCATGACAGAGACTAATCAAATGCTCTTGGCTGGATTTCATTAATTTAGTTAACAATTTAATTATGTATTCCATTAACGTATTACTGGCATAACCTTCAGGTAGGTCAATACTTCCATCTGCTTGCTTTTAAATGCAGTTGCAGAACAGCTTTAAAGCTTTTGACAAAACCCATTCTAGGCTTTGCACATCATATTCAAGTTAGAAGTATGCCAAACAAAACAGGTACAGCTAAAAATCTTATCAAGCTACATCAGAAATCTTAAAACAAGTGCAAGAGTATTTTGTATCATTTATTTGGGGTGATTCTACATTACTATGCTGAAAAAGAATGTTAGTAGAGAGTACTAGGATGGCATTAAAAGTAGTACAATAGTCATAATCATTATCTTTCAGCATTGTTTTCTGAGATGTTGAAGGCAAAATATAATAAACACTTGAAACAGTATAATACTACCATAGCCAGGTGTTCTTAATTTCAGCTAATTTTTAATCATTGAAAAGAAAATGAATGAAAAATTACAAAGAAAGAAGTTACATGTTGACACTACTTACTTCTGCACTACCTGAAACCTTTTTCTGCTGGCATTTTTTAACAACCTCCAACAACAGGGGACCACTCACGGTACCTTCCGCCTCCGTAATTCCCAAATCTCGAGCTAAGTTTTCACGACCATCAAGGCCATTTAGCTGGGGGGTGAAAAAAAAATTTAGGAAATAAATCACAACACAAAAATAAGTGTCAGGAAACACAATATATATTTTGCAATACAACTCCTAAAGCTTTTTGGTCTTATTTAACACAGCAATAATTGGACTAGACAGTGATTATTTAGACTTCCTGTCACATGGGGACTAATGTAATAAGAACCCATAGCGTCGTTTACTTCTGATCAGTACCTGAACTTATCACAGGCCTTCCAAAGTGGTTTTAAATATGCAAGCATTTGTTATTAGCATGCTTCAGGAGTTAAGGAATTATACAGTCACATTACTTTAGCCTATCACATTTAAAAGTGGATCCTAGGACAACTATCTAGCAGTTCCACCAAATTCATAGATTGTAGAGAGACTCCATACCTGTGCATATAGAAGTACACCAGCATAGGTCAACACTTTCTTTTTTGGCTGATATTGAACTACTTTCATTCCTGTTTCTGTCCAAACCGTTCCTGATACTGAATTCCAAACCATTCCTGTTTCTGGGGATTTTTTTAAAGTGAAAGAGACACTGAAAGTAATTCAGTATCAGCCAAAAAAGTAAGATGGACAGGAAAATAATTCAAGAAAAATACACTTCTAAAAAGTGAACTTGACATGACAGCAGAAGCAGAATGCTGCAGCAAACCCAAGCTGGTTGGCATAACCTCAGGACGGCAATGCTGCAAAAGGCACCATTCATCTTAAAACTTACTATTATTTAGTGACACTTCCCATCAAAACACTGGTCAAGCAAGGCATAAATGTGTCCCAGTGCAATAAATGCAGCTAAGGATATCTGGCAAAGGACAAGGGCTTACGGGATTTTTCTTTCATTATGCTCCTAAGAAACCTGAACTTCTGAGAAACAAAGTAAATTGACTTGAAGTTGGATTTTTAATAAATTAACTAAATTGATATTAAAAGAGTATTTGAGATGTAAAGAAATTCTTCTGCTAAATGGAACTGTTTCCAATGTGAATTTACTGTTAAAACCTTTATATAATAAAAAAGAGAAAGGGATAAACATGATGAAAACCCTCTAACTCAGTATCAAGAGCCTAAAAGCAATCAGTTGGGCTACGTGACCACTGTAGGTCCCTTCCAACTGAACTATTCACTCTCTTTTTGTCATATGCATTTGCAAAGTCCTTTGTTCCACTAAAATTTCTCTCAGAGTAGATGACTGACATATTTTAATTTTCATGTAACAACCCTAACAGTATCACTGCCAGTAAAATTAATGACAAAAAATGTTGCAGAAGTATTCTGTTGTACATACAGTTATATAATTTGCTAATTCAAAATTAACATATGCTACCCAAACAATCAGTATAGCATACAAATAAATCTTACTGTGCTTGATTCAGGCTGAAAAACAGCCAATGTAAAATCAAGATTGAAAAACCGTAGAAATTCTGCAACAAGACCAGCTACCAAGCGACCTAAAAAGGAAATAAGAGCAAAAATATACTGGATGGAAACAATTCTTACTTCAAAGATTTAACATTAAGACAGCTTCAGTATGAACATATACATTGATTCAATACTCCTAAAAACATCATTTAGACATTCAGCAAACTACCACCACATGGAAAATTTGTATATAAATTTCCTGATTTCTAGCATGGCCATCATATAAAAGTTAACTACATCAGCAATGCTGCAGGAACATAAATAGAGACTACTTACAAAGTTCAGGTGTAAGATTGTTTTTTTAAAACTATCCATCTGTTTTAAATACGTAATTTTGGCATTTATCCTATGTGTTCATTCACTGCTGCACGTTTACAGTGATTTTTCACTGTCTGCTGTTTCTATTGGTCTAGAATGGCTCTGAGTTAAGGTAATCATAACTCATCATGAAATACTAATTTAAATGCATTAGTCATCTCAGTTAAAAATAAAACTTCAGCAATATTACCTTCAAAAAATATAGAATTCAATTCTGACTGAATAGCAATTATGACATGTGACAGACACAAAAGCATCCTTTATGTCATGAAGAACATACTGTTAAGAGATTCAAAGGTTTAATCCTTTATTTCCCATTTCTAGTATTTTGAGAAGTATTCTAAACAAAGAACTTACCGTCCTTTGTACCCAAAAAACTTTTCAAGCTTTCGTTTACCAGAGGTGTTTTGTTCTGTCAAAAAAGCAAAAACCAAGCAGTAATTAACATCATCCTCACTGAAAACTACAGAAGCTGGTATTCTGGTGTACACTGTTTCACAATGATGCCTGGCACATATAATTCACTTCTTCAAAACCTATCTTTGTATTAATTTTAATACCTATAAGATGTAGGGACTTATATTTATAAATTGCAAATTAAAACAGCTTCAATAGCTACAGAGCTGATTTCATCAAAATTCTTAATAGCATACTGATTTTTATTTAATTAATGATTCAGAAGGCAACTTAAGCAGTTATCTGACCAAATTGCTCCTTTAATATAGTGCCAAGTTTAAGGAAATTCAGTCCCACTTTTTTTAAAAAAATGGGAATTTACACATCATCTAGACAAAGTGCAGACCATGCTAATTAGTGGTTCACAGGTCAATATTAATTTTCTACTACTTAAAAGACCTTTAAAGATACTAAAAAAATAGGTTTTATCCCTTGTTATATTTGCCATCTTCAACTTTGATTTTTAAACAGAGATAAATCAATGTGCTATGCTTGGGTTTGTCAAAGTTATTCAGGGATTTTTCAAACCAAATTCTAAACGCCATTCCTAACATGTCAGAATATCCCGAGTAAGAACTTAACTCAAGAAAAGGGTCTTTTTTAGATATTTATCACTACATGTAAATGCTAACACACACAAGAAAGCACTACGTGAATCAAGAAATGCATCTGGCTTAATATTGAGACACTCAGAGCAGTGATAAGTATTAACATATTTTTAGTGTCCCTACAGTGCAGAATGAAAATATGATACATTTAAGCCTTTTGAAAAATGAGAAAGCAGAGATCAACTGTAGTAAATCTCTCTTCAGCCATATTACACTCTAGATAGTCTGTGAGGTTGTTCTCTGGGTACTCTGTACTATACTGAAGCTTCCTATAACAGATGGCACTGGTCTGTTATATTTCTCTTCCATGACATCTTCTTCAGCAATCTCACGCTAGATTTCTGGAATATGGAATCTCGTACCATGAAAGAACTGCTTCCCCTCCTTACTAATGTCACAGTAATGTCTGTTTCAGTTATTCCAATTTGACAAAATCTTGGGTGGGGGTTTTTTCGTTTTTTTTTTTTAAAGAAGTTATTTGATGGAAAAGATACTTAGTTATTCTGGTCAATTGGACAGAATCAATATAAAACCAGCAAAGAGAGCTACTTAAAGCTAGAGGTTTCAAAATTCCATACAACAATTCCTGTTTCTCAACATAAGGAAACATCCTGTAGTCCATTTTGTTTCCTTAAGCATCATGCTCTTATGCAGTAATATATAATATTCTCCTGTTACACTTCAGAAAAAGAAGACATTTCAGCTATTATATTTAATTCTAACATGAAGAACTGTCAGGATGCTTTTTTAATTTAAGGTTCTCTTACCTCTACTTTCTCTTGTTCTTCTAATGCCAGAAACACAGCTGCTCGTAACTCTGCCTGCCAAACAAAAAACAAAACACCAAAAAGAAAAAAAATCAGATTTTTACAAGCACTGTTTTCCCTGTGCAAATAGAACACAGAGCCAGCAAGTAGCTTAGCAGCTAGGGTTTTTTTTCTCCTCAAGCAGCTTGGCATTGATTGTAATCTACATCAGTGCAATTACGACACTTAAGATTACAGGCAATGTGACTTGAGGCTGAGAAAGAAGAGTTTTCAATATGAGAACAGGGTAGGGGAGAGGGGTGTGAACGATAGATTTAATGTAAGACTTCCTAAATTATTTTTCATACAGAAGAATATTCCAAATTACCTACATTAATTAGCTCCTATTAATTTATTATGAGAGTTAAAAATCCATCTCTTTCACGCACCTTTGAAACACCTACCCTTCATTATTTACAATTTGTTCAGGAAATAAGAACCTTTGAAGCTTCTGACAAGACATTTTAAAAACTTATTTGAACATATAAAGAATCCTATGATTTCCTGTCACATCACACTCAAAGAAACAGAATTATCAAGAAAAAGCATAGGATTTCAGTCATTCAAATATTCTTGCAGTGAGGTTTTACCTAACTGATTTTGAAAATCTTAATATCAAGGATCAGAATTCTTCTAAGGACTATTTTAAATATTTAAACTTAAGTCTTACCCACTTTTTAACATTTTTTAAACACTACAGTTTCTCTACTT
The DNA here is from genome assembly GCA_020800305.1 of Porphyrio hochstetteri. Taxonomy (NCBI): domain Eukaryota; kingdom Metazoa; phylum Chordata; class Aves; order Gruiformes; family Rallidae; genus Porphyrio; species Porphyrio hochstetteri. The sequence continues at coordinate 48,526,165 of CM036907.1, forward strand.
CACTGAGCGTATCAAATGGACAATACACATTACACTTGATGAAGTAGTTTAATCAACTTTTAATCTTACACTTTGAAGTAGCCAGTAGATAACAATGCAGTAATAAACAGTAAAAGGCAGGGCTGCTCTGTAGGCCAGTTTTCAAGAACAAAGAAGAAAACAAGCTTTGAAATAAAAACTGATTTCCATAACTAAGAACAACATGAAGGGTGTCTGGATTTTCTCATTTATATTGTGAAAAATAAATAAACATGGGATTACCCTCAACTGTTCCCACCCACAAAAAGAAAATAATCCTTTCATGGGAAAAATAAAATAAAGACTTCCTTCTTGAGCATAGCCCTCTTTGGACACCTATGCAAAAATGTTAAAAAGATTTCCCATCAAAAGAAGTATAAAATGCTTACTCAAATCTATGCAATGGTCATACTGGTGCTGCAGTCACATATGCAGGGGTGCAGCAAATCTTACAACCCATTACTTTTAAGTATAAACTGATTTTCTAATAATAATGTTTAGTTTCCAATAAAACTTGTTTATTTAGTCTTATGTCACTATGAAAAACTTCAAATGGTTGTAAGGCTGATGTTCTCTTCCACTGATTCCACAGAAACCAACTGCACTTACATAAGAGGACAAGAAAAATAGCAATGCATTCACATAACAGACTACTGCAGCTGTTCAAAATAAAACAGACTAGCCATTATATGTGGGTAGGGGTAAACCCCCTTACAGGTCTGGATCGTGAGTTGGTAGAACAAAGCTGCTACAGGCTGCCCAGAGAGGCTGTGGTGTCTCCTTCTCTGCAGATATTCAAGACCCACCTGGATGCAATCCTGTGCAACCTGCTCCAGGTAATCCTGCTCTAGCAGGATGGTTCTTTGCCATCAAAGACCCATTAGCAGAAAGCATGGAATAATTTTCAGCTTGCCAAATATACAAGCTAACCACCCTTCTTAATTAGTTTAAGCAACTGAACATAAACATTTTTTGAAGCCACATATAGGCAACTTTGTGCCTTCCTGTCATGGGAACATCAGCCCCACATGTTGACTGATGCCCAGTTCAGCCCTGAAAGCGGTCACACCCCCTGCCACCTTGGCCCGGAGTTTATACACCAAGTACAACATATGGTGTGGAATATCCCTTTTGCCAGTTTGGGTCAGCTGTCCTGGCTCTGTCCCCTCCCAGCTTACTGGGCACCTCCAGCGTACTTACTGGTAGGGCAGTACGAGAAGCTGAAGAGTCCTGACTTGGTAAACACTGCTTAGTAACAACGACAACACCAGCGTGTTACCAACACTATTCTCATCCCAAATCCAAGCCACAGCTCTGTAACAACTATTAGAAAGAAAATTAACTCTATCCAAACTGAAACCAGGACAATTGAGTAAGAAAGTTAAACTTGGTGGCAGCATAATTATAAAGATGAAGAATGCTGGAAAAACAGGAAGTATCCATACCACAAAGGCAGTAATCAACACCTAAAAGCCAAACTCAAAGCACCTACAGCTGTATTTACCACAGGCTTACTCTGCCTGTCAGAAACAGTCCTTATTCTTGTTCCTAAAGCAGGATACATCCACAATGAGAACCATACTGATATTTAAGTGTTGAATTTCAGCTAGTCAACCTGAAGTAATTTTAAACGGTTGTATTTTACTTAACTTATAAAAATAAGTAATGTTACATAAAAAATAAAGATTCTCCTTGATTCTAAGAAATTAATTAAGATATGAACTGCTTTAGGAAACCCAGAAACACAAAACCCACAACATCCTGAAAACAGGAGATTACATGGCAGCAAGCTCATTGTGGCAGGTAATAGTAATTCAAAGGCATTTAAAAGCACTGTTCATTATAATACATGGAATTGAGATGAAAAAGCAAATAGGATAATTTTAACTGACCTATGTACATGCAGTTAACAGCCTACTTTAAAGACAGTATTTTTATTCTTTTTCGCAACAAATTATTTGCCAGTACCTCAGCTGTCTAGGTTTTGAACAAAATTAGCAAGAAATCAGCAAAAGCAGTATCAGCAGGCCACAGGCATTATTGGTGATGCCAATATCCCTCATTTGTAGTAAGTTCTAAAGATGCAAAATTGAGGTGCCATAAACTTTTTTCCCCAAGAACATAAAGATATTAAAAGATACAAGCCAAAACAAAATAGGATAACAAAGGAACACAGTAAGAAGGATAATGGCTCTTCTTGCTCTGATGACAGTTTCCCTAGGAGAGAGAAAAATCACATTCTCTTCAAAAGAGAACATCATCTCTATTTGTACAGTATGCATCACACACTACCAGTCATAATTTTCACTAAGGTACACATATCCAATTATATTCTCTATGTTTGCAGAATTCATTAGGAAGCAGTCCTATCCATCAGATTAATTTCAATGATTAGCAAATTATATACACACAATACAGTTTAGAGAAGACAGGAAATTCTCAACTGCAAGTGACAACTATGTTTACACATATTCCAGTTTTCACACTATGATTTCATTCAACAATCCAGTGCTCAAAGTCTAAGGAAAATAGAAAAATTATGAAGAGACTTTTAAAATGTCACACAAGTAATTTTTTTCAGATACATGAGACGCTAACCTCAAACTAATAAATTGTTATGCATAAAAAAAAAAAAAAAATCACATCACAAAGCATCACAGTTAAGTTCCTTTCTAAAAATTAATCAGTCGTTACAAAAACGTATTAGCTGACAGCCCAATACATTCTATCCGCTGATCCCTCTTGCATTCTAATGTTTCTACAGCTGTCTTTTCTCTTAGTGCTTCATATCAATTCAGCTATACACCGACCATCTATTTTTTCTCTTTAACATATCTAGTGCAGTAAGTCCCAAATACATTATTACAGTTAGCTTTCTATCATCCTTCTTAGGAAAAAAAAAAAAAAGTCAGTGCTCCTTATGTAGTATAAAATGGACAACTGTTTTTGAAAACATGTAAATGTTCATTCAGTTTACCACATAAAAACAAAATACTGACACACAATAGATAAACACTGTTGATGTCAACTGTGTTTAATTTACTTTAGTGAAAGGATGACGGCAATTTTTTAAGTAATCAAATTCAATTAAAAGCTAATGATTTAAAGACTTGATCAACCTTAATTATTCTTGAAGACAATGGGCTTTTTGTCAGGTACCAGTAGAACAAATTCCGTAACTCATTAGCACTATCAATCAACAGTCAAAATCACATTCCAATTAAGGTTTACAGCTAAGAAAAATCACCACAAATTAATTCCTCAAATGAACAGCCTTAGCCATAGGCATACCAACGACTAAATCAGTAACTCCTTGTACTAAGGAGACATAACACAGTAGACTGAATGCATTTTCTATTTTCTGAAGTTATTTGCTAGTTTGCCTTAATGATACCTTACAGCATTTTGGATCCTACACGCTTTTAGGATTATAGGGTAGCGAAGACTTCAATACACATTTTTACATAAAACTCAAGCTGGAGATCATAGTACAAAAACTTTCATGCTATGCAAAGACAGGCATTAAGAAACTACAGCTCACATTATCAACGTGACATCATTGGCTTGTGATTTTTTCAAAGTACAATTATTATCACCGTATTTTAGTGGATAACACTATGTGAGAGATTAGTAAGTGGCCCAAAAGGCCTACCTGGCAGCTAGAAAAACAGTCTCCCAACTCAAAACACAGTTATACAAGGTAGAATCTTTATATAATCACGTAGTGTAAATAGGGATTATTCATTTGAAATAGAAGAACATATTTTTAATAATAGTATTTTGTTGAAAAGTATGACAACTAGCCCAAAAATACAGTGGACTTCCCAAGTACACGAACAGACGGACTCACTTCCATAAAACACTTAAGTTGTTGAACTGTTTGTGAAATAACCAGCAATGATCATCCACCTCTTGAAGGCTTAAAACATGACAGTGTGGATAAAGGCCACCATCCTTGAGCTGAAATCCAAACTTCATTTCTCCTTTAGCTTGAAAGGGAATCCAGAAGTTCTTATTCTTCCATACACGTACGGCTCTTGCTATACACATAAATTATTACTTAAAGCTTCTGCCTTGAATGAGAATCCACAGAACCAATTTTCATATCCTTTCTGACACAAGCTCTGGCTATACCACGGGCTTAGAAGTAATGTATGCTCCACTATAACACTATCTGTCATATATTTTTCTTAGCATAGCATTATTTGATCCCTGTAGCCAAGCAGCATGCCCAGCAAGCCTCCAAAACACAGCTCAAGCAACCCACGCTCAAGAACAATGTTTAAATAGCGACTTCCAAGAACTCTTGCTTGCAATATTCAATAGGGGCTTTTCATATCGAAGCGGAGACAAGCTCCATCCACCTTGACCTACACCACCCGGCAGCTAAATGTTTCCACCGTGTCTGGCAACAGTAAGAGAGCTCTCGCCGGTCACACAGTACCTACGAGGGCGACAAAGCACAGCCGGACTCCCCGCGGCGGCCGAGAGCTCCTCTCCCCCTCCCCGGTTGGGAGATCTTGCGACTCCAGCGGCCGCCGGGCAGACCTCATGCGGCGGTCAGGCCTCGGGCGCTCGGCGCCGCTCTACCACGCACGGCAGGCGCCGGACCCGGCTCCTCGCCGAACCCCAGGCCAAGCGGGGAAAGCAGGCGCCACCGCCAGGCCGTAGCACTGAGAGAGGGCCCCAGCCGGGAACACCGACTCGAAGCAGCAGCGAAGAGGACGAAGCCCAGGAAGCCTCAGGCCCGCCCCCGCGCTTCGCGGGGCCGTTAGCCGCCGCCGGCGCCAGCCAGCATTCCCCCCGCCTCGCTGCGCAAGCCATGCGCGGAGGAGAGGCTCTCCATCTCCCCCACCTTAATCTTATTGAGCACCCCGCTGCTCTCCAGCGTCTGCACCAGCAGATCCCGCAGCTCCGTGTCCTCCTCCGTCGCCGCGGCTGCCATCTTGTTTCTCCCTGACAACCGCCCAAACCGCGCTAGCGGCAGGCCGAGCCCGGCAGATTCGCCTCCGCCACAGGGAGAGGCACCAACCCAGCGGAGGACCCGACGAAACGAGGCGCGGCGGACCGCTCGGACACCTTCAGTACCGGTCCGAAAACAGACGCAGAGAGGCCGCGATCACCTAACAACTCCGCCAGCCGCAGCGCCTAGAAACTGCGGCGGTGAATAAGCAGCGCGGCCGCCGGCGCCGCGAGCGGGGGGCGGGAAGTTTGAAGCGGGAGGCGGCGTTAACGGCTGAAGTGCGCGTCCCTTGGCTGGCGCTGCGACCCGTTCGCCCCCGTAAGGCGCCCCTCAGCCCTCTCCGCTCTTTCCTTCCTTCTTCCCGCCGCGCTTGAACCGAACGACCGCTAAGCCAACCCACCCTCCCCCCACACCCACAGCTGCTCTGCTGTCGTTTTCTCACCCTAAAGCGGGAGCGGAGCGGCACTGGAATGGATCTAAGGAGCGAAAAATGTCCCCTCTGGAGCCGAGTTCCCTCCAGCAGTGAGGGGAACGTAGTCTCTGGCCTCCGAGGGGGCAGCTGCCTCAGGGTGGTGGTGGGGCCTGGGCAAGGCTGCCGCAGCCCAGCCTGCCTGCTCTGCCATGTACAAGGGCACTCGACGCTTCTAGAGTCCTTGTTTTATAATATGCTCCTTTGTTATGTTAAAAGCATATGGTGGACTCGTAGGAGTACGAGGCTCCGAAGTTATTGTACCTTAAAAGATATAAAGTTTGAATGCTTAATTTACAGCACTAAGTGTTGCTTTCAGGCCTTTGATTTTCCATCTTATTATTCTATGATTTTCCTTGTAGAGAACTCAAATAACTGATAAAGAATTTCAGAAGCTACAAATATTCCAAACGACCAAGTGCACCTGCCAGGCTGATGGATGTTGATTTTCAAAAACATGCAGTAGGTGGCACTGATTCTTCAGTGATACCCTAAAGACTGGGAGACAGAAAACATGTCATTCATATTGCTCTGCTTCTAATTGATCTGCTGCAGGTACTGTTGGATGCCTCCGCCCATTTCTGTTGCTTCTCAAAATATATAGCACTGCATTTTGAAGTCATAAAGTTTGGATGCATTATCAGTCCTTCACTTCAGTCCAAAACTGTGTAAAAAAAAAAGTAAACCCAAACACTGCACTTCTTATGGAAGACAGTAATAGTTTATATCTAATTTTTCAAAGCCGTATCAGAAACAAATCATACGTGCAGAAACATGTCTCTTACTGCAATTCCCGTTTGTATTTGTCCACTAAATCTCCAAATTTAGAGGAAAGACAAAGCCCACTTGACAAAATGCTTGATAACGATTGCAAAGCAAAGGAAAAAAACCCAAACATCAGACTTAGAAGATAGTTTATAATTTGCAAAAGTCATTTCAGCTTTCAGTAACCTGGGCTTCTACTCCCAAATACATGCAGAACATTTAGAATCCAGCCTACAGATAACCCTCTTTGAGCTCCAAAATACCAGCATATTACTTCACTAAATACTCACCGCCTAGAGGGCAGTAAAGCATTCTAATGGCCAAGCTTCCTATCCAGCACAGAACGTACCGTCGCGAACTGCCTCAGGATTAAGGTGAATGTTGCCATTTTAATATATGTAATTCCCAAGTCTACCCTTATGTAAATCACAGAAACTCACTGAGAAAGATAAATCAAAATTATTTTTACTGTTTGTACAGCGATGTAAAGGAGATTAACATGTTACCACAGAAAGAAGAAAAAATGGTTTTCCTGGGAAACCAGAATAGCTTTAAAATTATTCTGTAAAATTAACACTGCATTATTAAAAAAAAATAATATATATATACAGTGGTGACATTGTGGCAGGCTCTTAAGGCAATTTAAATGAAATTTAGGCTTTCAAAATCATACATGGCTCTGGACTTAAAATTTAGGACATGGGAATATATATATACATATGAGCAAAATTTGTGCATTTGCTCAGAGTATTTTAAATGTGTTATTAGCACACAGTTAAGAATAAAATCTAGCTAGATTTGTTTGTTCTATTTGTGCAACTGAAATAATCAAAGCAAAGCAACACATTGTGTTAGGGAGAAAATTGGAAAATCTATCTTGAAAATCCCAATCTGAATTTTAACTGCTGGAACCTGGAAAAATGTATTCTTCTGAAGTGTTTCATATAAAATCTTTAAAGATTAATTGTGCCAACCTCATTCTGGGTTGGTTTTTTTCAGGCAACACATTTCAGCATCTAAACATACAAAAATGTATGATATGGCTACAGTTGTTCAGATTTTTTTTTTTTAGGAAAATGCTATTTTTATGAAAAATGTAAAGGAAACTTTTCAAATGTTTTGACAGTCCCTCAGTTTTCCACAAATTTCTAGTCACAGGCTCATGAATGGTAATTGGGAGAGATCAAGAGAGAAAAGTCAACACTGAAGTAACAGATCATGGATTTTTAATGAGAAATTCCCCAAATTAGCTCTATTATTTTTCACTGTAATGCTTCTCAGGTTTAGGAGACCAACCTGTTCTCTGAATTATATAGGGTATTAAAAATCCAGTTTCACTCAGTTGGTGACTGAGGCTCTAGCTCAGGAAAGCCCGTCAGTACTTTTTCGTTTTATCCCAATGTAGAAGATTATTCTAAGCGTGTTAGTACGTGCTGATATCCTAGGGTTTGAGTGTGTGTAAATCTGTGGAGCCACATCCCCATAACGCAGGAGAGGGATATGGGTTGGGTACTGAGTTTCAAACTGGATGGCCTGTCTGTTGACTGGGGGGAAGTGCTATAGTAGATCTTGTATCTGAGTGAGGATGTCACCATGCTTCAGGAAAAGTCCAACGTCCCAACAGCTTCCATGGCCTCTATGCAGATATTCATGCATATTAATTTCTTGTCCTTGCATTGTGACTGAGGTGGTAAATTCCTTCTGCCTTACGCTTATGTTGTGCATAATTCCACCAAAGTTAATGGAGGCTACCAGCAGCATAAAGTACAGCTCAAACTGACAGAAGCCATAAATCTTTCTTTCAATATAACCAGTGTCATCACCTAGGACAAATACTAAATTCCAGGCAGTAATTACTAAATGAAGTCTTGTCACCACTTTACATCTCATAAACCTGGACATTTGCATATGCCTGTGAAACAATTCCCAATTTTCAGAGTTGTATTGAGGTGGCCTATCTGCCAACTATGGATGAAAGATGAATGTATTTTTGTTTCAGAAATTATTATTTCAGAAAGCAATCTTATTATGATTGGTTTTTTTCATCAAACAAGTTGCAAGAGCAGCTGTTCACCTTACTGAAGTAATGGACTTCCTAAGAGGAGAACATTTCTTCATATTAATACAAAAGGGTTTGTAAACACTAAAAGTAAAACTTGGCTTGCTTTCTCATTATAGGTGTCAGCATCTGCATCTGATAAAATGTTTGATTTTAAATTGTTGGTTTATTATCAATCTTGTTTCCAATATATAGGTGAATATTAAACAGAGAGTCTTAAGGAGATAGGTATCCAAAGTAACCCTCCGTTGTCTACCTTTCACATATGACAGAATCACAGAATGGCAGGGGTTGGAAGGGACCTCTGGAGATCATCTAGTCCAACCCCCCTGATAAAGCAGGATCATCTGGAGCAGGCTGCACAGGACAACATTCAGGCAGGTCTTGGAATAGCTCTGGAGAAGGAGACTCCACAACCTCTTTGGGCAGCCTGACCCAGTGCTCTGTCACCCTCAGAAGTTTTTACTCATGTTCAGGTGGAACTTCCTGTGTTACAGTTTGTGCCTGTTGTCCCTTGCCCTGTCTCTAGGCACCACTGAGAAGAGTCTGCCACCATCCTCTAGACATCTGTCCTTTAGATATTTATAAGCATTGGAGATAGATCCCCACTTGGACTTCGCCCCTCCGGGCTAAACAGACCCAGCTCTCTCAGCCTTTTTTCATACGAGAGATGCTCCAGTCCCCCCATCATCTCTGATGGACTCTCTCCAGTAGTTCCCTGTCTGTCTTGAACTGGGGAGCCCAGAACTGGACACAGGACTCCAGATGTGGCCTCACCAGTAGAGGGGAGGATAATCTCCCTTGACCTGCTGGCCATGCTCTTAATGCACCCCAGGATAACATTTGCCTTCTTGGCCAAGAGGGCGCACTGCTGGCTCGTGGAGAGCTTCTTGTCCATCAGGACTCCCAGGTCCTTCCCAGCAGGTCAACCCCTGACCTGTACTGGTGCTTGGGGTTGTTCTGCCCTAAGTGCAGGACCCAACACTTGCCCTTGTTGAATTTCATTTGGCTCTTCTCCGCCCAGCCCTCCAGCCTGTCCAGATTTCACTGAATGGCAGCACAGACTTCTGGTGTGTTGACCACTCCCCCCTATATCAATAGTTTTATATTATATTCCTCAAAAACATTGTCTTTAATCAGCCTCCATTACCATGCACTGTTTTGTAATGATGTCATGATATAAAAATATGGCTTCTCTGTACCAGTGCCCTAAGAGCCTACATTATTTTAGAGCACCTTTGTATCTCTCTTTAAAACCATCTTAATAGGAAACTTGCTTTTGGGCTTAGTTTCCACAAAGTGCTAAGTGTTAATTCAGCAGACACAGAGTGTAAATCCCCGACGCACCTCAAAACAGGACTTTTCAGCCTTAGTCTGCAGACAAAAATCCAAGGATGCGGAGAGTGTCTCGGCATCTATCTACTGACTCCTCATGGGCAGCAAGAAAGACTTCAGTGCCAGATGGAGCAGTGATGCCCTAAGCAGCAGGTGGAGGCGGAAGAGCACTGAATACAAGGATCTGGAGAACTTCACTGTTTTTAAGTCTTCAACAAAATCTCCGAAACTTTTGATACCTCTCAGATAACAGCAGATGGATCACTCATTCCATCCAGAATGACATTTTCATGTTTCCACAGAAAGGTGGGCAAAGAGATTGGTTTTTTCTCATTCTCCCTCTTACCATGTAAATCTGTAAACATACCTAAGAAGATCTTGCCAGTGAATAATGCTGTAACTTTGAACAAAGACCTTATTACGCAGACGGTAATTAATTTCTTCAAAACAAATGTTGTTTTGCTTGTGGAAGTAGATCTGCCCACATATTTCTCAAGTGCGTTAAAGGAGGATGGCTGTGACATACCGCCCCTAGTTCAAAACTATACAGTAGTAAGTAGTAATCACGCTTTGCATTTGTGATGCATGCCATCTGCAGATAAAGAGGTGTTAGGAGTATGTTTCATGGTTTACTGTAGCGCAGAGGATATGTAAACCAAGTCCTGACTGGGATACTTGTGACTCATCCCTTTGGGCTGTTTCTTCCTCAGAAACTTCCTATTGTTTCCAAACACCAGCGTTACCATTTCAAACTTCCCACATTATTTTGGAGAAGTATGCCACAGATGCATGTGTCAGCATTCCTCTGTTCCTCTTACTGGGGCTGCTTTAGTCAAATCATCTCCTATTTGAGTAGTTAGTTTAAAATACTCAGTGTCCTTACTGTGCTCCTGAAGACAAGACCTCCGTGCTTCACAACTTTTCTGCAGTAAATCCAAATAACCAAAACACAGAATATGCTAAAAAATTAGGGTGAGAATAAAACATGCATACAAATGGTTTCCTCCGCGGCCGCACGGTGTTTCTGCCTTGCCGTGCACACATGGGCCTGCTCTCCGAAGTGCGCAGCTCCCGCCGCGCCCGGCTGCACGGAAACTGAGGAGCGCCATCGTCTCCCGAGCCCCTGAGCCGGGCGAGGCATCAGGCGAGGAACCGGGCAGGCCGCGGACACCGCCGGGCAACCGCTGTCAGCAAGAGACGGGGCTGGCCCTGTGTGAAGGGGCCAGGGAGGGCGGGCCTACTCCGGTGGGGGGCGGGGGCTAGGTCGCGGCACTGCTTCCTCCCGCTCGCCCGCAGCTGCCCCCGAGCGCAGGTCGTGCGAGTTTGGCCTTGTTGGGAGCGTGTCCTTGTGCGGCGTTGTGCGCGGCTGCGGAGGGAGGTCCCAGCCGTGGGGGAGCTCCTGCAGGGCAGGGTCAGAGAAGCGGGCAGAAGGTAAGGCGGGCTATCGGGTCCCGGACAGGGCCAAGCAGCGGCGGGGTGAGGTGAGGTTTCGGCTCCGAGGCAGCGGAGGTCAGGTTTGAAGGCCTCTGGGCCGGTGTACCTGCTGCGCCCTCTTGCCACCTCCTGCCGCGCGTGTGGCGGCGCAGGAGGACGGTAGCGTTCGGCCGGCCCGGGATGTTTCTCTGTCAGTTCTTTGGCTTGTTGCCTCCAGTTCTCACTGCTGACTGGCGTGAAGTTAGGTGGGATTTGCGGGACTGGTCAAGGCCCGAGCCGTACCAGGTTTCATTTCTTAGGCTGTGAATTCCCTGTGAAGCAAATTGAAAGTCGATCAAAGAAACTGCAGCATCTCCCAGAGCTGGAAAAACTGTATATAGTTTTCCTTTGTACACTTGTCATCAAGCCTAGAATCCTGTCACGTGCAGGCCTCCTGCTTCAGGTTCTCTGCTCTATGGCATTCCTTATATTTATAAAGATACACTTGTGATAAAATGTGCTGATTGTTTATCTGGAGCAAGTGTTTTATAGTATCAGGAAGTTAAATGTTACAACACTGCTAAAAGACCAGTGAGCTAGTTTGTGTGTGAAGAAAGCAAGGTGCTGCCTTGCACAAGACTTCCTCGGGAAGTCAGTGGATGGAGCACAGCACCGAGCTCCTGTGGGGCTCACCCTGAAACCACAAAGTTCTGCTTTGAATTGTGCTTTGCAAGACAACTAGTGAGAAAGTTCTGCTAGAATCTTGCATCTGAAAATCCTTAAGGTGTAGCCAGGCAGCACTGAGACTTGGTAGGAATGATTAGCTGGGAGTGGGCTGTGGAGGTGGAAGTTCCCAGAGCTAAGGGCATTGTTACAAATGAGTGCTTCTGGCACACTGTTTTGTAACTTGGCTGTCTAACTTGTGGTGGAGGTAGTGTGAACAAAAGAGTAAACCAGGAGATTTCATGTAAATGTAGGCTTTATTAGTCAGGCTAGTTAAAAGCAAAAGAGAAGAAGAAATTAAGGGAGTAGAATACAGGTAAGTAGTTGCTAGTGTCCAAAAGAAGCATGAGCTATGTCAGCGCCCCACCTCAATGTGGTATGTTAGAATTCAAACAATAGTATATGTGTTAAAGGAAGATTTTGTTACTATTTGTTACAAGGTCTGCATAGTCCTTGATAAGCCTGGGCAGGTAATTTTGATACTGACACTGAACAATGCTGACATAGCCGAAAGTGACCTTGTCTTGACACGGTTACTAACACACATGCGTGTTGTGTGTTTGCATCCAGCTGTAGTAAACCAAGAGTTATCTCAAAGCTATTGTTATTCTTGTGAATTTTATCTGTAGTGAAAATGAGTTGATAGTCTAAGTTCTAATGATGATTTTATGCATCTGTGGATGTTTCATTTTGAAGTTTTAAGTTTTCTTCATTATGAAGGCTTTTGCAACAGGATGACATTTTTTATATCTAGCTTTCATAATATGGAATCCCTGCTCCTTCTTGCTGGAGTAGAGAACTGACTTTAGATGTCTTGCACTTGTGGAATCAATAATCTAGTGTAATTTTTTATTAAACAGAAGCAACGGTTATTAAAATTGGATGTGCTTCATATGTCTTAGTTGCCATTACTGTTTTAATTTGGATGTGCATCATTTGGGTTATTTCAGGTGAGATTGACCCCACCATCAGTGTCACAGATGGATAAAAGGTCATCTTGGGTAAATCAGTCTGTCATGATAGCTGCAATATCATCTGAGCTAAAACCTTAGAAAGTCTTTATGTATTGTTTGTCAATGGAAAAAATGTAATTTGTTAGGTAAAAATTACTGATTTTCAGGTCTGCTGACTGTCTCTGTCTCTGTGTTCCAGTTTCAGGAGGCAGAGCAATATGCATCGGCATATCCCACTGTTCTGAAAGCAGCATTTTTTTGAAGCCTCTTTCTGTGTCTGGTCATTTTTTGACCAAATCTAAGAGCCTAGTGAGAAAAAGTTACTTTGTGCTTGCCACTTTAAGCCATATGAGTTGGCTGAATCAGCAGTGTTTTTACTGGTGTCAAACAGGCTTTATTATACTGTTACAAAAAAAGCATTAACTTCAAAACCTTCATAGAATAAAGCCTGTGTAACACGTACTTGTATACTGTGTGTACTTGTATAGTGAGCGATCTTAACAGAGGCACATAGGTTATACGCAGTGCCTTGTAGTTCCTTGTTAGGGTTCTCAAAATGTGAGGGTTGGAAAGTAGGTTTGGTGAGGCATCGATAATTGCATGTAAATACGTGCACGTACATCTATTTCCGGCACCTCGGAGGTAGCATCTGAAATGCTGTGAAATGTCTGGCAGGTGCAGGAGGCAGCTGGGGTTTTTTTGCCCTGTGCTAAGTGAAAGTCATCCTGTTGGTGAAAGTGAAGTTGGTTTGTTGTTTTATTTTCTTCCCTTGTTTCTAGTGTTCACATGAGGTAGTAGGCAGCTTATGCCTAGTTTCCTAGAGGCTGTCTCAGGCTTATAACAAGCGTAGAAACTAATCTAGATTTAACAGCATTATTTTAACATGGTTAGTAACCGACTGGCATTCAAAGATAATTTCATCCTTGAACATCATACTTCACTTCCAGTAAGTTTCTAGTATCATGAACCTTAGTCAATCCAACATGAATATTCAATATTAAGTTAAAAGGTTTTTTGGGAGTTTGAGCTGACCACAGCTGGAGTCTTAATTTATGTTGGTTATAGAATCACAGAGTGGTTTGGGTTGGAAGGGGCCTCAAAGATCATCTAGTTCCACCCCCCCTGCCATGGGCAGGGACATCCTCCACTAGACCAGGTTGCCCAAAGCCCCATCCAACCTGGCCTTGAACACTGCCGGGGAGGGGGCTTCCGCAACATCCAGGGCCTCACCACCCTCATAGTAAAGAATTTCTTCCTGCCATCTAATCTAAAGCTGCCCTCTTTCAGCTTGAAGCCATCGCCCCTTGTCCTGTTGCTACACTCCCTGGTGAACAGACTCTCTCCCGCTTTCCTGTAGGACCCCTCTAAGTATTGATAAGCCATAATTAGGTCTCCCTGGAGCCTTCTCTTCTCCAGGCTGAGTTGCATAGAAGATTTATGTATCTCTGTTTATTGGAAAGTGGCTCTACTGGGACCGTGTGCAAGTAACAGAAAAAAAAAAACAACCCAGGAAACAGTGATCTCATCCTTGATGCCATTAGTTTATGAAAATTAGCATAACAAATGGGGGAATCAAGTACAGCCTTGAAAGAGAGACTCATTTTCCTGGTGGTTGTAAATCTGGTCTACAGTTGATAATATTTCCTCTCTCTGAGGTAGTAGTGCTTTTCTACATTTTAACACTTGTAATTTAGTGCACTGGATAAGTAACAGATTTCTTCTTTTAATACCTTTTTACAGCGATCTGATTAGCAAAATGAGGCAGACAGTGCTGCACTATTGGATTCTGGGTTGGTTGTCCATGGCATTATGTTGTTGGTGTACTTCAGATAAATTCACTCAAAGGTAAGTTCTTTCTGTAGAATAGTTTAACTTCGTGTGGAGCAGAATAGTTTAACTTCTAATGAGTGTAAATTTTCTTGTTTTATTACATGCTACCTTTAATGTGTTTTCCTTCCTTCCAGTGACTGGTAAAATGAGGCATCTACTCCATTGAATACCAACAGGCGCTGGGGGACCATAAAAGCTCAAATTCCTGATGCATTATATTAAGAAATAAAATTTTCTCTTTGCTTTCTATGTTTTGGGAAGAGAATGGTTAAGGATGCTTAGTTCAGTGCTTAGCTTCACATAATGGCCCCATTGCAGCTGGTTTCTTGAATCTTCAGGACTTCTGCTGTGGTTTGGCTATCTTGGTGGCAGAGACAGCTCTGGAGGTACAATGCTGAAATGCATAGAGCAGGATAACACAGTTTGAAAAAAGGGGAGTTATCCCAGAAGGTGGATAGATATTGACAATGACCTTCCTTGGATTCCAGTTGTGAGCTTAAGTTTCTAAATCTTGGCTCTATCTAATAACCAAAATTTTCTGACCTATCCTTAGCCAAAAAGTGTGTTTTAGAGCTTGATTTGGCATGATTGTCAGTGCAGAAGTTCAGGTGCTATTTCAAATACAGATGAAAGATGGTATTTTTCTAAGCAAGGATATTTTTAAAGCAAGGAAACTACCTGCTCTACAACATTGGTGAATTCTGCTATTCACGTTGACACAGTAGCAGCAAAGACCCGTTAGAAGTGTTAACAGCTTTCATTGTGGTTATGCCTGATTTTTTCCAGATCTCTTCTAAATTATTTAAAAACCGGAGGTACATGTGAATGCTTAAGAAAAAATGTGGCCATTGCTAAATTGCAAACCTAAATGAAGAAATTGAGAAGTTATGTAACATGGGAGCGTCCCAATTTCCCCAGGTTGAAAAGAATTAGCTTTCTTATATTTATTTTTTTATATAACCTCTGACAAGCGCTAATGAAGGACATGTGGCTATTAGCTTCTGGAGAGTAACAACTTATTTTGACAGTACTGTACATAGTGCTGTCAGTTTGAACAATTTACAGTTCTGTTTTTGTTGATTTTTCCTACTTGCTGTTCTATTTAATCACTTAGTGTGGTTGCTTAATAGCTAAATTTATCTGCTGTACTGTCTGAAGAAATGGGGTTTTTATCTAATTCTAATTTATCCGGAGTTGATCTGTTCCAAAGTGTTTGGAAATGACTCTGTAGAGGTGGCAAACACATCATAGAGGCTTGCAGCACTTTCTGTACAAATTTTTAAGGGTTTTTTTTTCCTTCCTCTGCATAGGAATAAGAGAGTATTGATGTCTCTGTGAATTACAGATCTCTTTATCCTAAGAGACTTTGAAACATAAATGGTTTTGTAAAATATGGGATATTCTTTCTTTAGTTCTTCCTTAGGTAACCTTAAGACTGTATTACAGTTTGAATATTTATCAAATGTTTAAAAAATACTTAATTTGCAGTAAGCATTTTACAGATGTAGTGTTTGAATTAAATGTCTATAAAATGATAAAGTCAGCATTTTTTTAGATTGATGGCTTAATTTTTTTTTTTTAATTTAAAAGGTTGGAGACACCTGTAAGATCAAATTGCATCTCCTGCAGTGTCAACTGCATTGCTTCTGGGTGTTTGTAGCCTTTCTTTTTAGAAGAGTAGTTACACTTTAAGGGCATTGTGTGTTTTCCTTCTTTTCAGCTAATATACTAATCAAGAAGAATTATAAAATTTTTAACAGCCTAAGCAAAGATATCTTTTTTTTTAATTATTGTTACAAAAGCTTGCCAGTAAATACCTTCCTAAATATAATGCAGAACAACATATTTTTTCCATATTTAAGAAATGGAAAGCATATGGAGATAGGATGCCAGGTGTGGAATCTGTTTAACAAGGGGGGGCTATTAGCAGGTTTCTGAATATGTTATTTCTATTTGATTTGTTAGTTTCATCCTGCTGTGTTTGGAGTTCTCAAACATTGGGATAGAAGCTATAAACAACAACCAGCTCTAAAATCGATGTGTTATTCTAGTAAGCATTGTGTTGCTGGCTGAAGGTAATGTTCCTTTTAAAATGCTTGAGGAAAAAATAGATTTGTTTCTCTTTCCAGTGACAAGCACCCTCATACCTGGAAAAAACTCTATCTTGCTCATCATTGGCCAGTGACTGTATGTAAGGTGAGGTTTTTGTGCTTTGTCCTCTTCTATCCTGCCAAAGGTAGCTTTGGGCAGTAAGTCTTTGAAAACAGAATGGATGAAGCCCATCAAGCATTTCATCTTGCTTATGCCTTTATATCTTTATAAAGGCTTATGCTGATCTTGGTGCAACTTTTGCTATTTCCCCTGCACTCCAGAATAGCAAACAAGACGGGATCGGACTGTGTTTCAGGTACAGCAGTCGGTGTAGGACATGCTATGTGCTAGGCCTTAACTGCTTGCTACTTGTAAACTTCATCATAGACTTTCACCAGCCTCTGTAAGGAGACTTCCTTGCCAGACTTGCTTGCCTTGCCTGAAAAAAGACAGCAGGTTACTACTCAAACTGCTGCACGAGTTTTACCCTTGTAATGTTGACTCCAGTATTTTTAATGATGTCATCAAATACAGATTCAGTCAGGAAAACGAGAAGGGTAACGCTGTTACGGCAGGTGTCTCAGCATTTCTGTATTGGAGGGTTGGGAACCAAAAGCGAACCCAGTCTTCCAACATATGTCTGTAAAAAGCACAGCTAAGAGGTGTAATACTTAGGTCCCTTTTGCTCTTAAAAACCTACTTCCATTTGATAAGTAGAACGTTCTTCCTGTGCTGGAAGTGCTTTAAGGTCACTTCAACAGCAAAGTTAAAAATATGCTGTATGTCCAAATGGAAGATGTGATGAGATTTACTGACACGAAGATGAAGAACTGTGTGGATATTGGAGAAGCTTCAGTTTGGGGTAAATGTCTCTGGAGCCAAAAAGGTCACGATTCTGAGAGGTTTAGGGGTTTTTATTACAATATTAGAGTCTTATTTTCTGTGCTTTAGGTACTTTTTGTTCTCATTCTTATTTCTGGAAATGGGTTTAAAACCAGTAGTGGCAAAAGTCACATAGTGCCTAAGTATATGAGGAAAAGTGGGTGTACTTTATATTAGTTAAATGTGATGAGGGAAGTATCAGTAACAAAACTCAGATGTGGATGACTTAGACCAGGGAGTAGCCACTGTTCTGGTTTTTGTTTGCCTGTTTTTGAGGGGTAATAAAGACAGATTTGATTCAAATTGAGTCTGATTTTCTGTAGAGAAGACACCACAGTTACTGACTTCAAGCAGAGATGTTGGTGTTCTAAGAGTTTGTAGTGCCTGGCACAAGTGGGTGTTCAGAGTCAGTGGCAGTGCAAACCCTGGCTTACATGAATAAGTTGCAACAGGAAAAAAATAAATTAAAAAAACCCACCCCCACAAGCCAACCAACCAAACCCTCCCCCCCCCCCCCCCCCCCCCCAGCCTCAAAGGCCTACTAAGCAGTTTTCACACTGTATGTTCATGCTGGCTACCTTTCTTAATTCCAGGGTAGTGCTACTGGTAAACTGACAAATAACTTTTATAAACTGTCCTGGTTTCGGCTAGGATGGAGTTAATTTCTTTCTAGCAGTGGATGGAATGCCATGTTTGGGAGTCAGGATGAGAGCAGTGCTGATAGCACCCTGATGTTTCTAGTTGTTGCCAAGCAGTAAAGGACTTTTCAGTTGTTCATATTTCCCTGCTAACAAGAATGGGGGGGAACACAGCCAGGACAGGTGATCCAAACTGGCCAAAGGGGGTGTTCCATGCCAGTTAGGTCATGCTCAACATAAAAGGGGAGGAGCAGGCAACTCCAGGACACATGGTTTTGGGGGCGGTCTGGTTTTTGGGATGGCTCTGGGCTGCACAGCCTGAGTTGTGTGGTTCGGTGAGAAACTGCATTGTGTATCACCAGTTTCATATATTTTGCTTTAAAGTCCTGTTAGCGTTGTTATATCCATCTTTCTGCTATCCCAGTAAACTGTCCTTATCCCAACCACTGAGGTTTTGGTTCCTTGGGTTTTCTTCTCCTTCCCTTTTGACCTCCCTGTATCCCCTCTCCCCACCTAAAGAACAAGCGGCTGTGTGGTGCCTGGCTCTTAGCTGGGGCAAAGCCATGACATAAACTTACAGTGAAATTGTAATGAATAATTGCAGAGATTAAGCATCGGAAAATGTAACCTTTAATACACTTTGTTGATTCCTTATCTTCCGGTGGACAGAAGCATTACAAAAGAATGAAGAAAAAGTGAAATTAAAATAATTACATGAGATTTTGCCCAGTTTCACATCACTGAGTCATGTGAAGAAACACATCTGTAGTCCCATAACAGCTTTCTTTCTGCTAATATTAATGTAAGAGGAGTTCCCAAATTCAGCTGTGGGCTTTTTTTAGAGCACATAGATTTCTTCTGCACGCTCAGTGTATTTATATGTTTGCTTTGAAATTCCAGGGAGGAAATATTCCTGAAGTCAGTTTAAAACAACATGATGTTGAAAGGAAGAATAGCTGGGTAAAGGAAAATGCAAAACTCATTATATCATTTATGTAAAATAATTTTGAGACACTCTTTTGTGCAAGTACTTACTAGTCTATATTTCCTATATAATGAAATGTGGTTACAGACTACTTTGGTACATACTGTGTTCTTGATGTGTGTGTGGATGACCTACATCTAAATGCCTACCTGTTTTGCATATCTGTGTTGAAAAAGTTTCTCAGTCTTTGAAGGTATTAAAGGCCTTTTTTGAAATTTAGTGACACAGTTCAGCATGCCAGAAATTCAAGAATATGTAATCTCCCTGCTCTTCCTGTGCTTTAAAATATATGTGTTCAGGTGATCCTCTTTAATACTGAGATCTAACCTATTAGAATAAAACCCCCAGGGATTAACTAGTGACTGCTGCAGTGAAGGAGGAAGAGAGATGTTCACTAGAAATTCCAGTATCACGTAATTGATCTAAACCGACTGTGTTTTCTACAGAGATGCCTGAACTAACTCACAGACTTCGTAAGTGATGGCGAATTTAATGTTCCTTTAAAAAATTGTGGCTGCAGTGCGATTTATTGAACTTCATGTGGCTAATTTA
Organism: Porphyrio hochstetteri; assembly: GCA_020800305.1. NCBI lineage: Eukaryota > Metazoa > Chordata > Aves > Gruiformes > Rallidae > Porphyrio > Porphyrio hochstetteri. The sequence goes on from CM036907.1 coordinate 48,545,841, forward strand.
TGTCTGTCTTTGTATATTAAGCCAGATGTGTCAGGGTGAGTCCAGCTCTTGACATATGTTATTTTGGAACAATTTTTTTTTTCCCTAAATGCCCATGTAACTCATAAGATACCTCTTAAGCTATGTCTCCAACATCTCTGAATAAGGTCCGATTTGGATATTCTTGTGGGTCTTCTGTAAGGATAAACACAGGAAATGTTTAGCTTACCAACTCACGCTAGAGACACGTTCAACAAGAAGTGAATTTAGTTTATTTCCCTCTTCCCAAAATTTTTTCAGGAACATTACACATTTGGTTGATTTATTGATTGATTTTACCCCAGTAGGTGAGGGTAAGGAGGAGGGGGAATAATTGCAGACCATTTGGGGGAGAGGAACTGAAGAGGTGAAAACTGCACTGTTTCAAAAGCAAGGATTTTTTAACAGCAGCTATGATGTTTCATTACAACATAACACTTAAAAATTATCTTAATTCAGCAGATGGCCTTCTGAAGCAGGGTAGTTGAAAAGGCGAGCAGGATTAAATGCTTCATTTCCCAGAAGCTGGGTTTTTTATTTAAACTTGGGGTGTCTGGTAGCACTCCCCTCTCCTTGTGCAAGCAAGGGATTTCTAACTTGTGCAGCTCTATAGTTAACGCTTCTGTGACAGTTTGATGGTGTATCACTTTTTGGTATGTCAGAGGTGGAAGGCGACCCCATGCTTCTAGCAGCCACTGTTTGTAACAGCAAGACTCATCTCTGCTGCAGGATTCCCTCTCAGCATGGTGGGTGCTGTGTAGGCTCTCTGGCACTTCTCTCTGCGTTGTGGATCATGCATGGTTAATTCGGATCAGTTTGGTTATCAGATTGCTTTTAAACAACAGAAAACAACGTTCCTTTTTCAAATCAATATAGAAATGGAAGGCTTTCTGGTGTCCAGTGCCTATTGAAAATACACATTTGTTTCAAGTCAGCTGTTTCCTGAGATTGAATTAATTGTTCAGCAGTCAATATATGATAAATGGGAAGCCTGACATGAAGTGTTTCTGCAGAAGCAGCAGGGGCACCCAGCTTCTCAGACTAGCATTTGCTCATGATATTGATTTAGAATGAGCATTGGAAAGATACTGTGGCTGGAATTGTAAAGGAGGGTGAATGAAGCTGGCCAAAGCATGGAAAGTGTGAACTAGTGCCTTGTAGGTTGCATTGACCTCACAGTTCTGCCAGCACCTGGAACCTGATGAAACGTGTAGAAGAAACTGCCAATAGGGATAGTGCCGTGATAGGGGAGAACTGATTCCAAATTGAACGTGCTCTGAGCTTTCCTTTAGCATGCCTGAGAACTGCAGTTCAAGACTGGGTAAGGGGCACGGTGGTTGCACTGTTCTTGGTACCACCGTTGGTTGAGCAGCCTGGTTAGCTGTCAGGTGGCTTTTCAGGGGATGATGCATTAGCTGCTGGCTAGCTGAATTCTTTCAGCTCTATATAGTTTGTGTCATGACAGGAGCAGTATTGTTTAGCCATTTGCAGTGTGTATTCTTTGAGAATACTCATTTCAGTAAAAACTGTTGCTGGGTTTAATTGCTTTTGTTATTGGTGGCAGCAGAGGAGAGGAAGGAAATGGGCACAGAACAAGAGTCGTGCAGAGCTTGCAGTTTTGCTGCTGGCCTGTGGCAGTGGAAGGCAATTAGGGAGATTACAGGCCTCTGCTCTGTGCTCTGCTCTGGCATCACATAAAAGCCATTGTGGCGTAATTAAGACAGGATGCAGAGCTGAAGAGAAAAGCTATTATTATGAAGAAAGAAAGTCTGAGGAGGTTGTTATTTCATGGCAAAACGTGTTTACTAACAAGAGCCATAATTACTATGCAGAATAATCAAGGAAAATACAGTAATGGTGTGATGTGCAAACATGGAGAGATATATATACATATATTTTGTGTTCAGGAATATATGCTCTGCTCTAAACAATAATTACTGTGGAAGCTATTTCTCATGCATTATCAAAAATTTTGACTGGGGGCTTATTTTGGTAGGAATACGTATAGTCTTTCTTCTTCTTGAGGGACAACGGAATGGAAAGTTGAAATATAAAAAAAAATACTCTGACCATTTTATTTGGAATAAGGAACATATTTAATTTCTTCTTTGTATTTCCCTTTTAATGCAACAACAAAACTACTCCTGGATTCTTAAAGATGTATGTGTGCTTGTCAAATATTATAGTTTATTTTGAATTTTTTTTTTCTAATGGTTCTGCACTCTGGAAAGATCTGATGATGGGAAAAATACAGCTACCACCTGGAGTATGATAAATGCAGAAATAGCTCTATTCAATTAGCATGGATCAGGGTACTTTCTGTTATGTGAGAACTGCCATTTGTTTGTTAGGTTTTTTTACATTGCCTGTGCAGCATGCCCCCTGGTAGTCACTTGATCTGCTTCCAGATTTTAGTGCTAGTTGATGCCTGCTAAGTGGCACATGATCCAGAACAGCTTCAAGTAACCGGAGTTCACCAGTTCCTTACTTGGGCAAGCGAAAGTTTTCATGTCTCACTAGAGCCTGAGACCCAGCAATGAATGAGTTTTTATTGTTTCCTCTGAACCATTTTTCCTGGACACATATAACACATATTCTGTATTTTTGTTTTCCACAGATGAGTGCTAATGATTGTCAAGACCCTCCAGAGTACTGGACAATCCATGGGCTGTGGTATGATCATAGAGTGATTTTTATTTCAGCCTGAAAAGGAAAAATCAAGCTTTGTACCAGGATGGATTTTTTTTAGGGCTCAGTTTATCTGTCTTTGTGGTTCTTTGAAATGAAAGTTTTAATTTTGTTGGAAATCAAAACTAGTGTTTGATAGAAAAGTGAAATGCATTGCTCTATCTCATGACTCCCTGAGCTCCTGCAATCCTCTTGCCACATGAGCGTTTTGTTTATACATCTCCTTATAAGACCAGTGCTGTTCTCAAACCGGAAGCGTGGTTTCCGGTCTGCTTTTTCCCTCACGCTCTCTCCCTGAGCACACAGATTTTGTTGATGTCTCGTGACTGCTTGTGGTTTAGCTCAGCACAGACATTGCAGAAGTACAGGAAAAATTCATTTGCTTCAAGGGAATCAACTCACTGGAATTAGTGCCAGTGGCAGCAGTGCCAGTGGCAGGTTTTCCTGACAAATGCAGGGAACCATTCAGCACAGGAGTTTAAGCTGAGTATCTTGGAAAGATAAACAACGTTATGTCTAGATTTCCAGAGAGAGACTTGGTGGTGCTTGCAGAATCATCACTTGGTGCAATGATTGAGGAGGTCAGTGGCATTAGTGACATCATGTGCAAGACCCTTACATATAATTTACTACTTCTTACTCTTTTGCACAGAGTAAGAGGGACTGGAGATCCTCACAAAGAGCCTCTGTGTGGGAAATGTTTCAGCCATAATTAATGCCTTGAGTTTTCACTTCTAAAAGACTGTAGCCGCTTCTGGGTTACTTGCATTTTGAAATCAAATCTGTAGGTTGAATCTTGCATATTTAAAATTCAGGCTAATGATAAATGCTGTTATTTAACATCAGTGAGTTAGGAGACACTCCTTTTCAGTTTTGTCTTACTTGCCTAGGCCTGACAAAACTGAAGAGTGTAACAGGACATGGCATTTCAATGTCACCGAGATTAAGGTATGTATTTAAAACATAAACAGTTGTACCAAGCTGAATTGAGTGCAATTATTTTTGCACATCCTATATGAAAAATCTGTGGCTTATAATGTATCATTCTTAATGTTTTCTGAGAGGTATGTTCTTTTAAGAACTCTGTAAATTCATTAGGTGCTTCTGGTACTGCTTGAAGTTGCTGAGCTTGTGTTCATTAGCAGCTGTTACAACTTGATTTTATAGACATGTAGTTTGATTCATTCAGCCACATCCTCAAAAAAATCTAAATAACATAGGTGGTGGATCTGCAGTGGCAGAATATACCTGTGCAAGAATTTACAGTCAGTCCATGTTCTCTCATTTTCTGCTGCAAAGCCAGAACACAGAAAAATACGAGTATATTTTTCTGTGTGTTTTCTTGCAGAGCATTGGTCCATTTTATTTTTTTAATTTTTTTTTAATTAAAAACATTTCTGTAGTTCTTTGAAGTGTGTTGTAAACGGGGATAGGAGACTTGAGCCAGCAAATATGGAAAGATGTCCGACTGTACAATTTCTGCAGGGGTAATTGAAGGAAAATCTTAACTTTGAGGCAGTGTGTCGGTATGAGTACATTCAGATATTTAGATAGTTGTACCTACCTGTTACCTCCAATCACAGAATTTTCAGAATATTCAAAGAAAAAGACCTTTTCTTTATCTGCAGCTAAATGTTTCAGTTGAGGATGTTGAAACATGGGGCTTTAGTTCTAGAAAATGTGTTATATGTAGGTTGTGTAAGAAATAGTTCTTACACAATGTGCTGTTGGTGCATTTCATAATTGTGATATTTTTAGGATCTCCTATCAGACATGAGACACTATTGGCCTGATGTGCTTCATTCATCTCTAAATCGCACCCAATTTTGGTGAGTACAAAAACCCTAAAAAGTGTTTTGGATATTACTTTATTAAAAAATGCATCTGAGTTAATAGATTTTCAGGTGAGATGTTGTGTGTGAGAAGAAATGTCCAGGAGTTGACTGAAAGCAGCGTGCCTTGTCAGTCTCATTTACAAAATAAATGTGCTTTCTTGTTAGAGCACCTGCAGAATGCATCTATTGAAGGGAGGGCTACAGCAGAGGGTTTAGAGAAATGAAACTTAGTGAGAGAATGTGTTTCTTCCCTTTGCCCCCAGGGAGGAGAACTGCTATTGACACATTAAATCGAAAGAGCAGTAGCACTCTTGGGATGTCACAGTTAGCTGCAAGAGCAGCTTCCAGGCTAGCTTTGCTGAGCTGCTGACCTCAAGAGACCTTTCCTTTTGGGCTTTCTCACAGGGGAGGAAATGGAAAAATAGGGTGCATTGGATCATCTTAGCCACTTCTCTGCAGAATTATCTCTTTTTACGTACTTTCCTAGCAGTCTAAATTGAGATCTGAGAATTTATTTAGAGATTAACCTACTTGGCAGAAGGAGGTTCTGATGTCCCCTGACAGGAGTATTGTTTTCCTTCTTTTCCATGTTTCTCTCTGCTTCTGAATAGTCAGATACTTGGACTGAAGAGCAATGTGGGTGGTATTTGAGTTTGCACAGGCTGCAGTTAAAGTGTATTATTTTAAACTGAAATCAGCAGCCATTCAAGTTATTTGCTGAGCCGTAAGCTGCATCAGCCAAAGTATTGATATGCAGCTGTTTTTTCCAGATGTACCGTGACAGCAGTAACATCAGATAAGATGCAGGGTGCATAGCTAGAGGCAGTAGCATTTAAAACTGTCTCAACTACAAGTGCCCATAAGTTTTCCTTTGGATTGGATGGCTGTCTCCTCCCTGTGTCACTAGGGAAAAGCTTTGAAGGGAACGAGCATCTCTCTTAGTCTTGTCCTTGCTCTACAGAAGATACTTCTTAGAGTCTTAAACTGGCTCTGCAAGTGCCTTACAGCAGCCTGAACTGTAAATAGGAGTCTCACTTTTTCTTCCCTCTGTTCCTCTCTTCTTGCACTCTGCCAGGGAGAGCATGACTGCTTTCTTTGAAGGCTTAAGGTACACCTTAAACTGTTTGTGGAATTAGAATAAGAAAACTGTGTTGTGAATCTGAGACCTACGTGTTCATAAAAACAGGTGCCTGCCAGTCCTCATTTTGCTAACAGACATTGGTAGGCAGCAGGTATGAGCAGATACAATCAAAACCTCTTCCCTTTCAGTTCAAGGCTAGCAAATAGCACTTATTTCAGTACATGAAAATATTATTAGAAATATCATTAAAATAATACAGAAGTCAGGTAATAACACTGTAACTAATATTTTGATTGACAGAGTAATTCACTTCCTTTCAGGAAAGTGTAATTGACAGTTCTAACTCTGGATTTTGTAAATGCAAGCTTTCAAGCCAAGTGAGGGCCCATAGGACCCTGCTGTATATCTCCCTTCAGTTAAAATATTGTACTTATCCGAAAATTAAAACAATAACAAAAAAGTCTCTGTAGTGTAAAAGTCCTGATACAGCAGAAATAAAAATCTGAAAACAAAACTGACTTCACAATTTTCATCATTGTAGACTAAAAGCATCTTACTTGGGTAAAGCACGTGAGCAGTGACAAGCAAAATAGATGTTCAGTATCTTACTGTATCTCATCAGTGCTTTTCCAAGATAACTATAATTGTGTAGTATGTTTCTTCCTGGCTTTACCTCTAATTGTAGCCCTTGCTTAAATGGAGAGGTGAGGAATCTCCCTTGTGATTTTAGGTTGACTGGTGGTTGCTTCTGTAAAGGTAATTGCACATCTCTGTTCACCTTGTTAACTTACGAACTGCAACAGCTGCCACCCAAGAGCTTGAATTGGACAGGATAGAATACCTTAATACAGGAAAAAGGGTTATGTGTGCTTTGTATCTCAAAATTTATTAACTGAAGCCATCCTTTTTATAGTAGTTAATAATGTTTTTGATGAAATATAAATGTCTAGACCAAGATGATTCCCTTCAGGATCAGTTTATTACATACGATACAGAAGGAGGAATCAGTGTTTAGCCTATAAGACAAGATGGGTGTCCCTATTCTTCTGTATTTTGTGGGCAGTACTTGCATCTGTGCTTTACAGACCTTCTTTGTTTCTACCTTAATAATGACCCAGTCTTCCAGCTGGGTGGTTTCTATAATCCTTGGACCCTCCTGATAGACATTCCTGACTTTGCCACATCTGTGCGACTTTGTGCTTGGGGAAGCTCCATCCTTGTACATTTCAAGAAACAAAATCGCTTCCAGATTCAGCTTCCTTTCCACACTGCTGGGTTGTCCAATTTAATTTCTTTTCATTTCTGCAGCCACCTCAGATTTAATTTGTAGGAAGTAGCTTTGAAGTTTGCAAGTGTAACATTTATTCTTAGCAGCACCATAGAGAAAATTATGAAGAAGGACCCCAGTTATCTAGTGGAACCCTATCTAGTAAGCCCCACTCCTGTATGCTTGCCAAACTACTTGTCTCCTACAATAAGGAAAAAATGCTCAGCTAAGTTCTTGACAGCTAGCCTGTGTGCTGTGTGGTACAGCCTAGCTCATGGGTACGAGTGGTACAGAAGGATAGGTGGCCTTCATGAGTACAGATAGCTGTGTTCTGTACCCACGTGCCACCCAGCTGTGAGCTGAGGCTCAAGTGGGCTCACCTTGTCCTGTTCTGTTGTAGGTGAAGGATAATGTGTTTCAGTGAATAACAGACCTTCATTCGTTTGAGTTCTAAACAGATCATTTTGTTACTCCTTGGTACTTGCAGCTCCTTTATTTCTCAAGGGCTTCAGTTGGTGTTTACGTGGAAGAGGCGAAGGTGAAATTTCATATGCCTGTACTCAGTGGTCAGAACTAGCTGTACCTGCATTATTTTATTTCTTTTTATATATGGCTGTGCTGCAGAACAAAATAGCACTGTCAAGAGTGTCACCTTAAAGTTTCAGTAATTGTCTTTTAGTGACACTAAAGTGTCTCTCCATTCTGAAAGCTTCCAGGACTGGTTAAAAAGACTTGGGCCTGGTGTATGCTTGGCTTACTGCAGTTGACAATGTGTGAGCATTGTCTGTGGGTAGGTCTGTGTATTTTCACTTGGGATCCCCACAGCCCCATTGCCTGGGCCCTATGTGAACTGGGCCAAACTGCTCCAACAGCAGTTCCATGTTAGCAATAATATGTTTTTTCATCACTGTTGTATCTTTGCCCCTCTTTCTGCCTCCTTTCTGGGAACAGCAGATCACTTGTAATGCAGGTACTACTGAAAGCCTTCAAAAGACCGACACAACACTTTGTCATTAGTTTTACACACATGCATGCATATATTCTCTGAAGAACAATTGTCATCCCACATGCATGGCCTTACCTCCAGCTTACTGCTGCTCCAGCAGCCCTTTGCATTTGGCTGTTTTCTGCTTCCAGTTTAAGCTAACTGCTCCATATCTCCTGCCATGTTTACCTTAAAAGAGCTTCCATTTTCTTTAAAACTCTGGTCTCTTCCTCCTCCCCATCCCCCTACCCCCCACCCCCCATTCAGTAATTTCAAATCCGGTGTTAGGAAATCTGAACTTTGGTCCATGTAAAGTGGATCCCTTCAGGCAGTAAACAGTTCACCTGACATGCTGTCAGCTTGAGTGTTATGGCCAAGATGAGAACTCTCTACAGGGCTAAATTTGGGAATGTACAGTGACAAACTTCTAGTAATGCATCTTCTCCCTGCCTCAAATTTCTTGACACCACACTTACACTACTTTTGAACAAAGAATGAGTACAAATTTGTATGGATACAAACATAAGTTCTTTTAAATTGTTTCCATCCCTTAAGAAAAATCTGAAGCTTTTATTGTGAGTGGACAATTCAAAGGCAGGCTTTCAAGTGAATAACAGTTGTCCTTGTGCTTTTCTGCTTTTCTGTGAGGTACTTAAGGCATCACAAGGTCAAGGAATGCTGTGGTAGTGGCAGGAATTAGTGATTAGGTAACTTTTTGTGTACATCTGAGCAGATACCTATTTGACAAAAGTGGCTTGTGAAAATTGGAAAGAAAGAAGGAAAAAAAACCCCATACTCCACCCCCCCAAATCTACAAGTGGTTTCATTAAAGATTATACTGTTTAGTCTTTCACTAGACTTTAGAACATTTTGAGTTTTTTTTGTCCTATTTGAAATTATCTGCAATAAAATTGCAAGAATTTCTTTCTTTTGCACTCTGTTGCTTGGTGTTAGAAAACTTGACACTGGAATAGAAGCAAGACTTGAGAGAAGGCCCATAAAAATACTGCCACAAGTCAAGGTAAAAGTCAAGGCAACAGTTTTGTCTTAGCAGCTTGTGCAGTTTCACTGTTCCACCCAAAATTAGGGTTAGTCTCTTCAGTTTTGAAAAAAAATTAGTGCTTTGAAAGTGCATTTAACATAAGACTCTAAAACTTATACAAAGATTAGAAATATTTGTTTTATAGGCAAATTCTTAGCATTCTGACCTCCAAACATCTTTCTAATTCATCAAGAGACCTTTGAATTATAAAAGAATGATTTATATTTACTTCATAACTTTCTTCATTTAATTATTTCTTTAAAAAGCCGACTCAAAGGAGGCAGCTAAAAAAACCCCAAATATGCAAGTGCTTTGTCCTAACATTGTCTAAAGAAACACTTGAGTGGCACTTTTGGCTTGATAAAGTTTTGTCACATTCCTGTGATGCAAAGTTCTCTTAGTCAGCTTTGGAATGCGTTTTATTCTGCATCAGTGTCTATCTTACCTCTTCACCTTGCAATATCTAATCTTAAAAGAGAGCTGATAGCAGCGGTGGGAGGGGAGAAGTGTGATATCCCTCTGGTGGGATAACAGATGAAGGGCTGAAGTACAAATTACTTCTGTTCAAATTCACAGACATAATTTATAAGAAAACAGAATACTGATTCTGAATGTCCCAGATATGTAACAATATCCAAACCATTAGACCATCTTCTCCAGCCCTTACATTCGTTTGAAAAGTCTCTCTTTTGCAGCAGCTAATGCTAATGTAAACTAATTTGTATTTTTTGACGCAATATATTTTCTGAAATAATTTTTTCTTAGCCTGATGTTACAAATCATAATGTGGGACTTCTTCAGCTTCTTTCTTACTCTTCTGATAGGTCCAAAATCTCTTGGTAAATGATTCTACTGAAAAAAGACATAGGTGTTGCTGTAAATAAAATGGTGAGAATGATCTTTCTTGGTGCTGCTTTTTGTGTGCCATATTTTTTTGAGTGCAGTGTCCTACTTCACACATGTAACCTTTCAGACACTTGATTAAAGTATATTGACTAGCTTGTGCAGCACATATATCTGCAAATAATGGTTTCTAAAACTTAAATTTTGCTTTCCTCCTATAGGAAACATGAGTGGGAGAAACATGGCACTTGTGCAGCCACACTTCAGGTGCTTAATTCTCAGAGGAAATACTTCGGTAAAGCCCTAGAACTCTACCACCATGTTGATCTTAACAGGTACTTACAGGAACTCGTGGTCTGCCTCTTGTTTCAAACAGTTTCTGAAACTTAAAAATCTAGCCCAAAAAACCCAAACAAACCTAAAAGTCTGATGGCAGAGGAAAAAGTATTAGCCTAACCTGGTTTTAGTACTGAAGCTCAGAAGAAGGGTTGTCTACTGCGAGAAACATGTCTTTGGTCTCTTCAGAGTCTAGTAGGCCAGCAGCAGTTTTTGCAGCATCATTTTGGACAGCATGAGCCAGCAAATTTTGAGCAGCTGTATCAGCTGTATCTCACTACCAAAAGCTATGGTACCTGTAAACTTCTTAATCAAGTGATAAACCCCCCCAGACTTCTGAGTTATGTAGAGGGCCAAGCACTTGTTTTTAGATAAGACAGTGCTCTGCTCAGAGGAAAGGACAAGCTGCAAGAGAGGATGTCCCGAAAGGCCATGCTTGGGTTGCTGCAGGCAGCCCTCTCTTGTCCTTTGCAAGTAACTCCGATGTGACGCTTGCTTTGTCCTGGGGGCTGATTCCTCCTCTTGGTTCCAAAGCATTTGCTATTCCAGGTACGAAATCTTGGTGGGAATGCTGTGGCTTGTCCAAGCACTGTATGTACATGTTCTGCCTATGGGTGAATGCCAGAAGACCAGAGTCCTTTCCTGAGCAGTGCTTGCTGTGGGTGGGAGGATGTTTGACTTGGATCTGTTGACCATGAATTGTCTCTCTGTGTAAGATAAAAGTATCTGAGAGAGGAGGTAAGTTGTTTTGTATCTATAAAAAGCTTTTTTTTTTTCAAGTCCTCTTCATGTTCTGTCTAATCTCCTAACAAAGTCTCATTCTCTTTACATATGCACAAAGGAAATATGTCTTTCTCCTACCCCCTCCTATTTTAGTTGTCTTATAAAACTTAGCCAGTTTTCTAGACACAGTGCTTAAGAGCACGTCATATGTAGTGTTAAAATTAATTAATATCTGATAAGTCAGTTCCCTGAGTAGCTGTGATGGCGTGACTAAAACATTGTACAGATGGCACAATGACCAATTATGTGACTCTCTATCAGCATGTGTAACACCAAAAAAGAATAGACAGAAACATGTTGAAATTAATTGCTCAGAGCATATTCTCCATTGTAAAAATGAACATAATTAAATTAATCTTTACTGAAAAGAATAAAGACTGCTAATGTTCTCATTGTATTTCAGTTATGCTTGAATGAGAAAAATAGCGATTAGAAGATTGTTTCCAAAGAAGAAATTATTATAAAGCGAACATCATGCAGGCTCCTGTAAGAATGACAGAACATCATCAGTTTCATTGGCCTCCTTATATCCAGTGCCAAATGACTGTGACAAGCAGCTAGACCTTTAGTCAACTGGGTTAAATCTCCCCTGTGCAGCACCTGACCTTGAATGGCTTCAGCACTCATGGTTTAAATCCTGTGAGATGCTGAACATTCCCACTCCTTACGGTGGGACTTAGAGACTTGGCGCCTGTTTGGGTTCTGAGTCTTGTTATCAACTTGGAGTTGTGGACTTGCCTCAGGACTGAAACATTTCTGCCTTGGATGTTGATCCAGATCCACACACCATGGCCCTCTCCCAGCGTGCTGTGTGCCTCCTACCCCAGGAAGCCCACCTTGTGTTACAACATGAGGGTGCTGAGAGCAGCCTCACAAGCCTGTCTGTCTTCTCAGGGTGGCCAGGGCACAGTGATACAGCTCAGGGCAGGGGAGTAGAGGCAAAGAAACTGCATGCCCCACCTAGCACTCAGCAGAGCATTCTGAAGGTCCAGCAAATTACAGCAATACACCCTTTCCCTAACTGTATCTCCCAGCTCCCTGGATTGAACAGGAGGGTTTTCAGAAGAGGGGACCTTTCCTAAACCTGGCAGAGGATTGAAAACAAGTTTCCCTTGCTCCCCATTGCTGCAGTGCTTCCCAGGTTATCACTAAGATCTGTTTACCTAATGATTATGAAGTTATGTTTGCATAAAAGTACTATGGAAAAATGTTTTGTCTTTGTTTCAGTTGTCTCCTGAAAGCTGGGATAAAGCCAAGCAGTTCGTATTACCAGGTAAGAGGCAATCTTTTATAAAACAGTCATGTGCATATACTTTTTTTTCTCCACCAGGAGTCAAATGATTTCTACAGAATAAATGATCCTTTTTGAATTGTACACTTCTTTAAGGTTGTGCTTTATCTAAAAGTTTTTGTGCACTTAACAAGCATAAGAGCTGTTGGAAGATGTACTAGTGACTTATTAATTTATACAAGCTTTTTAATTTTTCAGATGACTGCCATAAAGGAAGCTCTTACAAGATTTTATGGTGTAACACCAAAGATCCAATGTCTTCCTCCAGAGGAGGTAAAACCCACAAACACACATATACACGCATACTCCCCTAAACAGAAAAACAAGCAAAAGACCAAGCAACCAAAAAACTTAACAACTTTTTTAATTTAAAAAAGGCACTTTTTATTAAAAAAAAAAAAAGAAAAAGAAAAAAGAGTGAAAAATCCTCAGCAGAGTGAAACTTAGGTCTGGGTGTTCCATGTGTGTACAGCTCTTTGCAGATTAGATACTGCTTAATTCTTGGAACTGGGTACATAAAAACATTGCTTACAAACTGGCAGCACCGAGTTCAGGTTATGTTACTGTTGCCACAGCCTTTCCTTAGTGCAGGACTAGTGTTAGTGGAGAAGTGTCTGTTCTTTACCTCCTACCTTCGCCGTTATTGTACTTAACCAGAACTTGGGAGCACTGGGTTTTGAAGGTCTCTGTCTTAAAAGAGTTGAGCCTGCATCTCTTGCATGAGCGCTGTAACCACCATGCTGGAGGTATTGCTGTAGCTGAGTACTTTCCACTTCTAAGGCTGAGTTGCCAACGAGGCAAATTGCTAGAACCAACAAGAGTAAGCTGAGCAGAGTGTGTGACTGTTAGACTTGGCAAGGGTTGTGCCTCTCAACAGCAGCCTTCCCTTCACTGGGCATGGCTCGTGTGTTTGGCATGAGGAAGTTGCGCAGTGGACGGAATCCTTTAGAAATAAAGGAGCTCAGAGGCTTCTGCCTCAGGTTGTTCTCAAAACTCCCTACCTAAAGCGGTACAAAAAAGGCATTTTGAGTGTCGCTGCAGTTCAGGATGACTATAGTGTTCCCTTTTGGGCCAACAGTGTCTGAAATTTCCATGTTTGTTTGCTTGCCAAGGATTGTACTGTGAATCGTGATGCAGTAGAGAATCACAGAATCACAAGGTTGGAAAAGACCTTTAGGATCATCGAGTCCAACCGTCCCTGTCCTGTGCTAAACCAGATATGGTACACAGAGACAGTGTGTTACAGCATGAAATGCACATCACCATATCTAAACCATAAATACCTTTGAAGGAACAAAATAGTATTCTGAACAATTGGGTGAGCTGCATAGCTGTTTCTTTCCTTTTTAAGCTTTTATTCAAAAGAAAGCAAAAAGCCAAGCCCACTAGATAGCCCTCTTACAAATGGTCCCTTATTATCTCAGCTTGATAAAAGCGGTTTACTACAAATCACTTGACAGAGTTATTGCCCATACACAGATGACAATTTATGAAAACTTGCCAAGACACAGTTGCTCTTGGAGTTTAATAGCTTGTGTGTTGCAGCTCATTTGCTTTAGTAGTGCTCTGAGGTTTTTATTCTCTGATGTTTCTTCACATGAAAAAGAATCCTAGGCTACAATTACTTTTAAAACGTATTTTTACATTACTTTAAGCAACAAAGGAATAGGATTTGAACATGGGTTGCATGCTCACTCACCTGTTGATAAGAAATACAGAGCAAAGACAAACTACAGTTTCTACCTCTGTTCGTTGTAGTTCTGCCATTTTCTTCGGTACAATTGGGATACTGCAAAAATTATGTGAAAGTAATTTGCAGCTTGAGTCTCTTGTGCTTAATAGCTGAAGCTAATGGGCAATATAAAGGAAAAAGTGTACTCCAGTTATTTAAAGATAGTCCTTTTCAGAGTTCCAGGCTTGTTGATGCCTGAAGTGCATTATTGGGGTACTTTGATGCTTCAACATATTACACACTTGCTGTGTTCTCTGCTTTCTTTAAAAACAAGCAAAACCAACATCAACAACATACAAAAAACAAACCCGAAAACCTCAAAACCACCAACAAAAAAGCTCCTACCACAGTTCCTTTTGTCTTATATACACATTTTTGTCCTGCTTGGTGGTTTCAGAACCATTTTTCTGCCTGCACTTCATCACACTTGAGCATTTGGAGGCATTTTTTGTGTAACGGTGTTCTCTGCATGGAAGGCGTCCGTGCCTGCCTGCCTTATTCATGGCCAGTATTTTTCTTAGCAGTCTGTCCTGTAGTCAAAAAATGACATTTCTGCTACTTTTGACAGCTTGCTCCTGTATTCGTTTCAGGAATAAATAAAACAAAACCAAATTCTCATCTCCTTTTTGGAGAATTTTCTTGGCCTCAGTTCCTGTCCTGCTACAAAAGAGTTGGTGAAAGGTGGCTTTCAGGTCACATAGCCTCCAATGTTAACAGAGCTCATCATCAAGTTGAGCAGCTTCTGCGTGTTGTGCAGATGTGAGAAATGCTGAGATAATCTGTGCCACGGGATTTCATAATGAGAAGTACCTCATAACTGCAGTAGGTTGTTGGAATGCATTTCCTTGTCTGCTTGCTCCTGAAAGACAATTATGCTCTATATGCTGTTCAGAGTGCATGCTTCTGGTACTCATCTCCTTCACGCTTTTCAAGTGGCAAGCAGAAAAATAAGTGCTAGTGTCTTCTGTAGATAAGGCAATATATCTCTGAAGAATTGATTTATTTTCTTATCAAGCTGATCTCATCCCTCATGTTTCCAGGGTGAAAAAGCGCAAACCATCGGTCAGATTGAATTCTGCTTCACTAAGGAACTGCAGCTGAGAAACTGCACGGCGATGGGTGAATCCGACCCAATGCAGGCTGACCTGAAGATTGGAACTGAGGAGCTGTCTGTCTGCAGCGATGCTCTACCAACCTATTATCCTTCACAGGTCTAAGATCACAAATGAAGCCATAAGAGTTTGAAAAACTTTCTAAACAGCGACAAAACCCAAAGCTTTAAACATGATACTTTGGAAAGTAGTCTTGACTTAGCAATATTACAAAGCCCTGTCCATATCGCAGGCATGCTGTGAAGATTCCTGCTGGAAAACACACTTTTGCCATTAAAGGAGAACAGTCCACACTGTAACATCAGTTGCACAGGCTGAAGCATAGAATTGTGGCTCTGATATTGATGGGATCAGAATCTGGTTTACAGCTTTGCTTGGACTTCTGTTGCTTGCTTATGGTTTGAATCAAAGTTCAAAAGAGAACTGTGACTTCTTCGTTTCACTTGTTGTCTGCCACTTCATCTGCTTTTGTTTTTCTGCCAGTGAGTCAGGGAAGTTAACTCATTCTTTGTTTTGAAAGGATGCTTGTATCTCTGAAATGAGATGACAATTTCTTAAGAAGAAAATAGCATAAATAAAAAGAATTGAGAGACCTGTCTGGAGGTTCTTTCCCAGACATAATATCCACTGCCTTGCATAAACTTGGTCTCCAGAACTGCTGAACAGAAGCCACGTCCTCTGAGGCATTAAACCTTTCCTCACTCAGAGATCACAGCAGACCAAAGATGACAGCTTTTGCTTAACATGTTAACAAATGAAACAATGCTCACCGGGTTTTGGCACTTCTGCCTAAATGACCCCAGGAAGACTGTATTTTCTAGCCTTACCTATTCTTTGACTGATGTTTCTACAGTAGCTCCACACAGGCTTGAAGAACAGCCAATCTCAGAACTTATGTCCTAGTATAAGAAAATTAGGCCCTAGAAATAACATTGTTATTAATTTCTTGTTATTAATTTCATCTAGCATTGCCACACAGGTGTGGGTGCCTGCACCTTTAAAAATGAGATTGTCACATAAACACTTTGTTGCAAGAAACAGGTTTTTTTTATAGGTGAAACAATGGAAAGCACAAATGTTAGCAATAGCGCATCTCAATCCAAAATAATTAATAGCATGCCACAAAGCTGGGTGTTTCTAAAGGGGACCAAATTTGGATAACCTCCTCTACACATTGCTTTGTTAATGCATCTCAAATTGTCTGTCAAAGAAAGACAATTCTGGTTTGAGGAACCATCTGTTAGAAGAACACTACTGTGAAAACATGAAATGTGGTATTAGGAACACATTTGAGTCGCCTTTTGGAGTTTAGAAACCATTCATGTTTTCTCCATGTTTGACTGTCCCTGTTTGTCTACAACCTTTCATTTAAGGCTCTGTTACCTTCCTATTCCAGAATGCTGACAGGTTTTTTGTCCATCTGAGGTACTCAGATGTTTAATTTACCAGCTACGAAACGAGTGTGAGCTGCACCCTGTATTGATTGTATTTCAGTAGGCCGAGGGATTCTCTTTCAGAATTCGTCTTCCTTCCTGAGGGGAGGAACATACTAATGCATATTAATACTATATTAGTATACTAGTGGTATCAGATCTAGAGTTTTTATAGGAGACATGGCATGCTTGGTTCATGTTGAACATGACCAGAAAAATCGCGGTTCTTCATTCCCTGTTTCTGCCATCTTCTAAACAAGGTGGGGAGACTGAACTAAAATGCTTGAAGACTAGAATGTACTTGGTTTTTCGTGGAATCTTTTTTGAGATTACAAATTTTTTTTTTTTCCTTCTAATTGCAAAAATTATCTTAGCCTAAAGGAATCAAATAGTTGTTGGGGAAAAAATGTATTTCCCCACAAAGGAGCAGCCCAAGGCTCGTGCACTTTTTTTTCTAAACTTTCTCTCCAGCTCTTTCAAATAGTACTTGGATGATGTTTAAGTTTTGGGTGGACTACACAGAGTGCAAACAATTTAGAATGAACATTAGTTTACAGTTTCCATCATAAGTTTGTTTTGTTTTAAAGAAACACTTACCTTTTCCTCAGAATTGTGCTAGTTCTTTAATGGTTTGGATATTTTTGTTGTTTGGTGAAGTCCCTTGTCCTCCTTTTCCTTCCAAAGCTCTCAGAGCACAGTGTGATATCCTTGATGTTAAGCTAATCAGCAATGAGGGAAGTGGAAACAGAGGTTAGTAACTACCATCAGGCTACCTCAGGAACTCCTTGTGCAGTGCTTTTCAGTCACCAGAATAGTTATGAACACAGACCTTAATTAGAACAATAGGCTTCTCAAATCTCACTGTAAACATTGCCACCTTGGATGAGCAGGTGCAGTATAAAAACACCCACCCATGAAATCCACAGCAACATGCTGTATAGCCAGATGAGTGATTGTTGGGTTGGCCTCCTTTTCTGCAGTTGTTTTAATTCCTTGGCCCTCTTAGCAGAAGAAAATTTCAGACTTGGAAGTACTGGTAGCATTGGTTCTTGCACAGATGTATGCTTAGTGGAAGCTCAGATCAATAGCCTGATAATTATTATTTGGTTTAATTGCAGTATAAATTACATTTTCATTCATAATGATAAATAATGCTTAAACAGACAAAATATATGCTGTGAGTTCTCTGCAGTTTGGGTGTAATGCATTAATTTAAGCAAAGCCAGGAACTGCAGATACATACTTTACAAAGCAGTGACACAGGCACTAACAGCCCTCGTGGTGTGGGGCTTGAGGGCGAAGCCAACTCTTGCCAAACAGAGTCAGCAGGAACAAGCAAGAACCCAAAATGACCACCCTCTGCAGAAGAGGAGATTTCATGGTCTCCACGTATTTTTCAGCTTTATTTTCAAATATGAGAAATGTGAGGGAGCTGGTAAGTTTTAAAACTTGAGGAGAATCTAGCATAATTGCAAATGAGAGGAAGAGGGGGAGGAAGAAAGCAAAGCCAGCAGCATGCTGAACATCAACCTGCAGCAGAGTAATAAAAACAACCCATAGATCTTAAGGTTGGCTAAAAATACCCTCACAGACTTGGAAGTCCTGCTTAAAGGGCCATACCTGAGGTGCTGCATCTGCCGTAACAAAACTGCACCCACATTCTTTTTACTTTCCCAGCATCAAATATTTTAATTAGCTGTGATCAATTTAATAGTAGTAGCAATAAAACATTATAAATTACTGCCATTGCTTGCTTTTTGACAATCCAACCTGCCCAACTTCTAGGAAGATACCAATGTCTTTTAAAAGCTACTGATTTATGCAGAGAAGTGCCAAGACATAATAAAATTTTAGTTGATACTTTAAGGGCTACAACTGGATGTGGGCAACCAGGAGAGCAGATGAGTGAATGGCAGGACTGGTTCAGACCAAAGATTATGTCCAGCGCTTTATATTTTGTCTAGCAATGGCTCACAGCCGGTTACCAGCCTTGACAACTGCTTTCCATCAGAATGTGTATGATTTCAAGAGTTGGATTAACACAATTTAATTGCAAGAGGTAAACAAATGTATACTGGGAGCCTTAAGCGTTGCTTCAGTTCTGAATAGTGTCACTCACTTCCTTAAGCATAATAAAATCTATCGGCACAGCTTGGGGAAGGTGGGGGCTGTATTCTTTTCTGCATCATTAAATAAATTAACTGAATCCCAGCAGGGGGGTTGTTTGTGCAGCCTTGGTGCTTTACAATGCTAGTCAACTCCACAAAGGGATTTCCCTCGTTTATGCTATTTGCCTGTGTGCTCTCATGCAAAATGCGTAGGCATCCCTTGATGCATAGGTAAGAACATGGGCCCTCTGTCCCCTTCCTAAGGAGAACCTCTCTTCTTAAACCACAGGCGGGTCCTGCTCTCTCATTCTCTCTCTTCTTGGCCTGGACTGAGCCTTTCTCGGCTGCGCAGGAGCTCAGAGTCAGCCAAGTTTGTGGTGGAATGGAAACAGGAGATTGGAAATAGCAGCTTCTACTCTGTTTCTATGGGTAGCTACACGTATGTGTGTGTACTGTGCTTAAAGCCATGTCTGTCTCTCCCTGCAGCAGCCAGCTGATCTGCTGCTGCCAACAGTGACATGAGATGGGAGAAGCCCAGGGGACCTGTCCTCATCAATCCTGGTCTTAGTGGGGGCAGCCACCTGTCGCTGGTGCCCGGCTGATAGACAAAGCTACCTGTGCAGGCTGAGGTGGCACAGGCCTCTGTCGTGTCCCCACCCTGTGCCCTCAGTGGCTGGCAAGTGCTGGGCTGAGCTGCTGGCCCCAGCCGCTGCCCATCAGAAGGAAGTGGCAGCAGGATTGCCCATGCCCACACAGGATGGCAATGCCCTGCAGATCAGGTCCCACAAACGTGGGCAGCCCTGGATCTGCAGCAGCAAAGCAGCTTGTGCTGGCTTTTACAGTGGGGAAGGGGGATGTTCACAGGGATGGGTTCTTCAGCTTGGGCACCTCAGTTCTGGTGTGGTTGTGCTCCAGGAAGCTCTGCTCTGTTCCACTGTGGCTCTCGGCGCCATTAAGCCAAGGCTGTAGAAGGTTAGCAGCACAGCTAACTATTATTGCTGCCTGATCATGGCACTGATGATGCAGAGGGAAAATGTCAGGACTTTGCAAGTCACTTTCCCAGGAATAGAGCAATCGATGATGAGGAACGTAGCGTTTATTCTAAATTCAGATAGCCTTGCTGCTCAGGCAGCTTCATCACAAGGCTTATGGCACGCCTCCCCTTCCTGTGCATGAGTGTGCCCTGCTCCACAACGTTGCTACAGATCACCCAGAGTTGATGTAAATAGTTTTAGAAGGGATTCCAAATTCTGGTGCTTTGGAGAATAAAAGCTTTAGTATACGGGCTAAGTGAGACCCAATGTGGGAGATGGGCAGATCGTTTTATGTTTGTGTGCTATGGTCTTTGCTGTTCTTTACCCCAAAGTACACTGGAACATCACAGATTGAGCAAGGATTAGATAGACCTCAAGAGCAGCCAAGCCTAGCCGTGCCCACAGGTTGGTGGTATGAATCCTGTTGGTATATTCAGCATGAAAATCACAGCGTTGACATTCAGACACAGTACTCAGTTTTTAAGGACTGATGTTTCAGTAATTTTTTATAAGAAGAGAAGCTAAAGTGACCATATTTGGTAAGAAAATTCTTAAGTAGGTGATACAAAATTCTTAAGCAATTCTGAAGAACACCATGATGCTGTGTGTAAGAAATACTTCAGAGGACAGCCTCACTTACCAAAAACCAGGCTGTTCACTCAAGATTTTTCTATAATTTACAATTGTTTCTGTTGGAGACCCATGCTCTGCATGTAAATCAGAGAAGATGAGCCAAAACAAAAGTAGCAAGAACTAAAAGCACAGCAGTTGCCCTGCAATAATTA
The DNA here is from genome assembly GCA_020800305.1 of Porphyrio hochstetteri. Lineage (NCBI taxonomy): Eukaryota > Metazoa > Chordata > Aves > Gruiformes > Rallidae > Porphyrio > Porphyrio hochstetteri. The sequence goes on from CM036907.1 coordinate 48,566,214, forward strand.
CAATCCCTATAAACAAGCGTGGTGCATTGCAGCAGGTACCCTCTGTTAGGTCACTTCTGCTTTGCATGGCTGAGTAAAACTTGCTGCTGGCAGCTTTGGAGAGAGGCTTCCTTCTTTCCAAAGCGTTCAGCTGAGGGTGGCAGAAAAGCTGTGCATCCTTCCAGCAGAGGCTGGAAGACCTGTCCCATCACCCAAGTGCTGTCATTTTAATCCATCAGCCTTCCAGAGACCCATCTCCCTTACCAGGATTTCACAGGTTAGGGTCTTCTCAGGAAGGCTCTGGGTGCCCAGATGACTTGTGCTAACTGGTCCCAGGGCCAGCTGTTGCAGGTTTCCTTCAAAAGAGTGTTGGGCAGGGACTGTCCCTCCTCATAACCCGTTTTGCAGGTACTTGCCAAATGCCTGGGGTGTGCATTTGGCAAGGATTTATTAGCCAGGAGGCAGCTGACTGATGGGTGAAGTGGGAACCGCTTCCTTGTCTCCCAGTCTCTCAGGTGGTCAGGCCTCACAGTGCTGGTATCCTGCTGAGGTAGTTGTTTTCTACACAACAGCTGGCCCTTCCTTATTTATCCTACACCCCCTGGAGATCTGAAGAGATTTCAATTTCTCCATTTCTGTAGGATTCAGTGAGCAGATTACCATTTATGAAGCCTACTCCAGGACCATCACTGTAACAAAACAGCTCTAGGACACAAACTACCCTCTCACTTCCAATCCCTCACGTTGTTTTCTCTTCAATTCCCTTTATTATCCTCAGTGACTTGAGGGATGAGCAGACCATGCTTGCTCTTTGATCTCACAAAGTAACCAAACCATTCATGAAGGCTTAGATATTGTAGAAGAGAAAAATCTCTTCAATCTCATGGACAAAAACTACTCAAACACCAATTTCTCCTTCTCTTTCTCCCCCCCCCCCATTATTGTTTTGAGAGATTCTGATTGTAAGGATCACTGGAGGCTGGAGGAAAGGTAGGTATACTGATGGATAGCTTTTAATCCTTTATTTGTTACTCCTTTGGCACCTGCTTTTTTGCATATCTGACTGATAGCGGGCTTGCATTCACACTCACACCTGACCAAGAGTAGTGTCTCAAAAATTAGTTTTAAAAGATTGCAAAAATTGGTATTCTTAAAATCAGTTAACAGGCCTCTGTAATGACTTAAGCACAAATATGGCGTGGATAGCCTGGTCTGTCTGGGCAGATGAGAGAACAATCGGAGTGTCCCTTTTCTTAGCTCCACCGTTATCCCCCTGGGAATGAAATTCAGCTTGAAATCTGATGACAAGTCCCATACTAATTGAGTAAGATTTCTGTGCACTGGCTGGCTGCAGAGAGACATTTCATCCTCCCTAGCCCAGGCTGTAAAATATTGTGCCTTTTGGAGGCAGTTGGGAATCTGGTCCCTACAGTGGAATCCAAACCCTGGTTTACGCGGCTGTGTTTGCATGGTGGGAACTGCGAGGTGCTCCGGAGGGGTGACTAATGCAGTAGCTGGACTGAGTCTTAAAGCCAGCTCCTTCCCAGGGCAGCAAGGGGTCTGCATGGAGTGCAGCCCTCCCTAGGCCCTTTGGGATAAAACAGGTAGGACGTTCCTGTCAGGAGCCCAGATAGCACTGGTAAGTGTAAATACATTGCGGGGATCATACAGCACAGTGATGGGCCTGCAGTTTCCCAGGAGAGGTTTCTGCTGCTACAAACGGCCTCTGGAGAAAATGCACAAGCAGGTTTTGTAGCAGAGATGAGAACCCAGGGTTTCTTCCTGCTTTAAGCAATTGCAGCGGGTTTTCTTCACAGCTTCACAAGGAGAGGCTTGGAGGAGGCCCCGTGTAAAACAGCCCCCCAGTCTGGCAGTTTGGATGCTCGATGGGGAGAAAGAAGCCTTTGTCCCTGTTTTAGCCTGTCGAAGGAAGAGTGCAAGGGACTGTGGTGTATGAAAGACACAGACTTCAGCAGGTGCAAGGACGGAATCAGCTTTCTTACACACACTCCTGCTCAAATACCTCCCTCTAAAGGGAGGTTCTGCTCATTCCCCAGTGATCACTCAACTCGGGTCTCTAAATAGCACGAAGTTAAACACTTCTCTTTGCCCAGGCTGGTGTTCAACAGTCTCCTCCAAGTTCCTGTTCACTCCCAGACTCATGCATATCTTGCTGTTCCAGATTCTTGCTCAACACACACTCCCATGTTCTTTTTTAACCCTTGCTTCTTGGCACATCTCCTGGACCAGTCTTATCAAATATGTTTCCATTCTCTACGTGGGACCTCCTCCTCTGTTGCCAGGAGCACTGCTTCACTTGTTGGTGGGTCCCACAAACAATCAGCACCAGTGCTATCAGCTCTGTGTTAAACACAATGGCTGTCATCTTGTGCCAGGGACTTTGTCCTGTGGTTATGAATAACATGGGCTCTCAAGAAGTCACCCCAAGGACTGGTAAGTGAAAGAATAACCTCGTCAGGCAGGAGTGCACTGGGTGCTGTACTCCTCCTCCTCACCCAGATGGGCCATCCTCAGCAGCACATCTACAAGTGCTTGGGGAGCACCAGAATAAAATAGTGAGATTGAGGAGCTCACACAAGCCTGTTTCCCAAGATCAGCTCACAAGAAGCACACAGGATTCTTTTTTTTTCCTTCCTCTCTTAAAATTCAGTAAGCAGCGTTTCTGCCTATTTCACCTCACCAGGTGGATTCTGCTGGAAGCCACCAGTGGTCAGTGGTGGACATTTTAATTACCGGCAGCTTGTTTTATAAGCCACAGAGAGCCAGATGGAGCCAATTCTATAATTCTGAAATATAAATTATGTATTATTTAATACTACTTCTGAAGTCCCTTCAGGCTTGCAAATCAGCCAGTTAATAGCTTTTAGTTTTAGACATACTGAACACTGTAATAACCTGATGTCATTTTGAACACGGTGATTAACTATTCCGCTTACAAGACAAATGGAGACTCATTACAGTCAATCAGGGAGGAATTACATGAACCTAAATTGCAGGTATTTATCACAGTTTCTCAAAAGAATATTTTCTAGCTACTTTGAAAGAAAAAGTTGCTTCTTTGTTATGCTGTAAAAGTACTGCCTTCTTTATAACAAACTTCTAATGAGATCTCCTTTCAATCCTAACATTTTATGGTAATTCAACTGCACTATGTTGTCATAGGTCATCATGAAATTAGACAGTGGGACAAATATATCTTTCTTAGCAATCTATTTGAAAGTTTTGCCTTTTTGGTGGCTAGAATGAGAGATAATGCAATAGGAACTGATTCAGCAGCCAGTGACTTCCAGCACATTGGCAAGGAAATATAAAATATAAAATAGCATCAGCAAGATGCAGTAATATTTGATATGCTTAGTTTTTCACATTTGCTTACCTTGGAAAATGTTGGGGATTTTCCAGTAATCTAGAGTTCAGTGACATAAGTAATATGAAGTACACTTAATTAAACACACACGGATTCATTTTCTTTTATAATTGTAATTTTTAGTGAGTTCAACTCCACCCATCTCTGTAAGTTTTATGCTATATTCGTCTTTTTTATGAGGTTGCCTATGCTGTAGTAGGGCTGCCAAAAGCCAATTACCAATACTGGGGTAATGCTAATACATTGTAGCATAGGAATTGGAATTACATGATTTCTGTTTAGCCGAGGATTTCAGAGTGAAAAACCAATTAGCACCACGGCTACATTTAGAGAAATAAAACCAGGCTGAGGCTTCGTTTCAGAAACTTTCTTACCTTTTTTTTTCCCCTGAAGTTCTTTATGGTGTGGAAGCCCAATGCTTTTGGCTCCAGCTGTAGCAGTAGGGGCCCCTACTGCTTTAAGGTGAAGTTTTATTATCAGTAGAACAGATCACAGTCAGACCGCGCTCATCAATAACCTTTGCATCACAAATGAGCTACAGTAAAGCTCCCGTTTTAACTCCCCGATTTCAGTAACAGCGCGTTTCTGTTCTAGCTTATTTGGCATTATTCATGCTCAGGCTGAGAGGTTGTGTTTTGTACTCTGTGAAGGTACATTTTACGTGAGCACTCCCTGAAATGTCCCAGTCAAGTTTGGTTTCATTAAGGGACGTTGGCATTCCAAGACAACTGGCATTTGTACTCAAGTAACAAAGCAGAAAGGTTTGCAGGGAAAATCATGTAAATTAAGTAGGTTTGCCTTAGAAATGTAGTTACTTGTCCGTAGGGAGGAAGAAGGGAGCAGTTGTGTCTTCGTTTTCTTTATTCCACACAGAGAATGTGATATAAAGGCCCTGAGATAGTGAGCATGCCTTGAAGCAGCCTGACTGTGCCAAGTAGTTTATTACCAAATTTTACTCTGGTCTTTATATATTTACTAGAATTAGCTACCATGTGACCAGAAGCATTTCAAAGTAGAGAAAATTGTACAGTTGGTGTCATGCATGTGAGACAATAAGCAGTCCCAGGTTCTGCAAGTTGTGATTTTTTGTGGGGAAACAGTTTTGAGAAACTTTTTCCAGTCTGTCAGGTGAAAAGTGGGATTTGGTCAGGAGAGGAGACCATCAAACCAGCTGACATGCCAACTGTGTCCAGGTTGGACAAACAGACGATTTGTTCCAGGACTCATCCAGAGCATTTCTGAATCTCAGTTGCTCAAGCTGTGGTCATTTGCTGCATCTTCATTTCTGCCCTGGCAGAACAACTTCCCAAGCCAACCATTTTCTGCGAGTCAGAGTTTTATTTCCCAGTGAGCCTTTTCTAGACTTGGTAGCCACCAGAAAGGCACACTGGCCGAGGTGTGTGCAGTTCTGAGGATATCACAGTGCCGAGTTGTGCTTTATTCCATAGCTGGATCGAAGCATCATCATTTCAGACAACTTAGTTCTGAAATTCTGGGACTACTTGTACTTCTGATCTGAACTTCTGCCCTGTTTCCAGTAGCCTTCTTAATCCAGTAGCCACCGCCTTCTGGTTTGTGCAGAAGAGGGGAGGAACCTGGACAACCGAGTGACTCGCAGCCTACGCAGAGAAGTAAAACTAGCCATGGCCAGAACCTCATTTAGTGCTGCGTGTATTGGGCAAAATTAGATTTGCAGCATTAGTTGCCCTGGTTTGTTGCAGTGTTGTAAGGGATTTGGCAGAAGGTTGGTTTATGTGACAGAGAGCTGAGTTATAAATAATAATGTTTTGTTCCTACAGGTGCTGCTTTACAAATAAAATGACTGCAGGAGAAATACAGTCTGAAAATGAAGTGCCATGTATCTGAGTTCAAAATGTACTAATTTATAACGTTCATGCAAGCCAGGATGCATTTTGAAACACTTTGTAGAAGACTCTCACTTTCCCCCAGGTGGTGTGCCTTGCCTGTGTTGAGATGAATTTTTGCTGTCCTTGAAAACCTCATCATAAACTGGAGCTGATGGAAAGCTGTGCTGCCGGTCACCCCAAAGACCTCATTTCTATGAAGTACCCACCAACTTAAGAACACAGACCCACCAAAAAAATTAACATCTCCACAAAGGCTGCTGCCCTGTGAGAGACAGTGTTGCAAATTTCTGTTCTGCTAGATTTGAGTTTTCCAGGAGCAAAAAGCTTTCTGTCTTAGCAAGCAGAATAAGCTCATGTATCAGGCTCTCCTGAAAACTGAGATCCTGCCTAGAGGCTGCAAAGCCTGATGCATGTTGTCAGTTTTCCCTAGAGCTTTGTAAGACATCTGAGGTTTGCTTTGAAATCAATTCTGGACCTTGATTGCTGCTGTGAGAGTGCTTTGCAACTGGGGGGGACGGGTCAGAAAGTGCCTGTCTTCCTGGTGGACATTTTACTTCTGATTCAAAGTCTTTGAGTGCCAGAGGTTTGAGAACAGATAGCAGATTCAAAGGGGTTAATCCGGTCAGATCCCGAGCAAAGGAAATAAATGAACTGAAGAACTTCTTAATAGCTATTTGCTTATTTTGTGCAATAAGCGTGAAGCGTGATGAATAGGCTGGGCCAAACCTCAAGTAGTTATGTGACTCCACTGGTGATCCATGGTGGAGTTTGTATGTTTTGACCAGGAACAGATTTCTCTGGCTGGAAGCAAGCAGAGCAGGACCTGAAGGATGAGAATAATCTCTGTTAAAACTGTTGGGAGGGTGCTGTCTGAGAGGTCTGGTAATTAGATATACATCTCAGTCAGGGCCATGGGTTGCCTGGGGTTTTTTCCTGCTACGTGACTTTTAGCTCCTTGGTCATGTTACACTGGGGGATAATAGAGTCACAGAAATGGTTTAAATGGCTTTATGTAAGAAACTTCTAGTCAACCATGTCACAGTAATGCCTCGAGGCAAATTGCAGCAAAACTTGTAAAAGGGTTTTGCAAATGATTTAGGATGTCATAAACAGCATTTGTCTGGTTTTAGTGATACAGAGAGATGATAATTATTCAGGTGAGCCTTTGCCTCCCCAGTGATAAGAAACGGGTGATTAAGGCACCATTTGAAAATAATACTGCGTCTCATTTGCTGCCTTCTCATGTGCTACTCAACAAGGATAATTTTTTTTTTCTTTCAACAGGTTATTGTGAGGCTTTATTACAGCTTATAATGAGGTTGGTAATATTAGAGTGGAAATTGTACCAGTAATTACTCAAGTCAGAATATCCTGACATGAAAAAATAACATTTTCCAAACCCCAGTTAACTGAATGAAGATTCAGAGGTACATGCAGGGCTTATTACTGGTGATCTATAGAAATGATAGGAGTATAATTATCTCTAGCACATTTAAGCCAGAGGTTACTTTAGCTGTTTCAGCAGTGGAAGCATGTTTTAGGAATACTTTTAGTAGAGGCAGTAAAAGAAAGCCTTTAAAAAGCTGTGCTTTAAACGTGAGATAGGAACCTAAGGTTTGGAATATAACAAATTCTAAGCTAAAACTCCTGTTTACAAACAGCAAATTCACTATTAAAGTAGCTGCAGCAAATTCACTATTAAAGTAGCTACAGCAAATAGAACTTTTTCCACATTAGACAGTACACAGGTCATCTATCATTATGGTGTTAAAAACAGAGGATTAATTAGAGATGCTTAATAACCACACATTTACCAACTTTATTGAACAAGGCACCTAAGAACATGTATCTGAATATAAAGCATTGCAGAACTGTTGTGGAAACCACTACACAATAACATCCGCATATTAACTGTAATTAACTGTAGGTCAATTGTCAAAACAGCAATCATAAAGGAGGAAATGCGAGGCGAGGAGACAGAAAGATAGGAAAGCCCAGCACAAAGTAGGTTCCAGATTTCTGGTGGCTGTGGGTAATACTGAACTCCTTTTAATTCTCATTCTTTGCCTGGTTTCCATCCAGTGATATCCCAAACAACCATGCCCAATCTAAGGAAAAACCAGAAAAATACCATAAAATATTCAGTGGAATACTTTTTGAGGGGCACTGGGGAAATGAGACAAAATCAATTTCTGAAAAAAACTGTTGTACCCTTATTTGGAAAAGGAAAAGGGCTGGACTTCATTGTCCATTTTATCTGCACAATTACAGCAGAACAGAATGTCCCCAGTAATTTTATAAATGGGTTTATGCCATCTGCAAAGTAATTCTTGTCCCTCCAATATTGCCTTCTCCTATAGTTTCGTGGGCTAGAAATTACATATGTGCCAGGTACTGGTTGCTAGCATGAAGTATTTCTCAATGTAATTCCAGATTTGATTTTATAGAAATGCATGAACTTCTCAAACCTTATTTCTTTGACCAGTCTGTTCGGCTGCAAGGCTACAATTCCTTTCTCATTACACCAGTTTACTGGAGACCTTTGACTTCTCTTTCTCCACTCAGAAGTGTGAGGACTGAAAGTAGCTCAGATGGTCCAGGCTGTACAGGTGACTACCCCCAGAGGTCAGTTGTACTCATCATGAGGCCATCATGAGAAGGTTACCCAGAAGGGCCAATGATTATTTTGTTAAAAATGTAAGTCTTGAAGCCCATCAGCTAGGACACAGGCCTCCCTACTTTTTCAGTAGTTGGTGCAGAACATCAGGTACAGCAGGAAGTAGAACAAAAGTTTCTCATTGTGTCTTTCTCAACACAAAATTTAATTGTCAAAAAGATCATTACGACAATATGAATCTGTACCTAAATGGATTTCTAGAAGTAGTGATTCATACATCAGAACAGTCCCTGCAGCACATACATGAGACTGTGTTCTTATTTTAAAAACTTCTAGAATGTAGAAAAAAAATTTTAACAAATTTGGTTTGGTTGGTTTGGGGTTTTTTTGCATGGCTTTTTTTGAGGGAATCTATGCAAGATGTGGACTTGTTTATATAGGGAAAAAACCAAACAAATTTTTTTAATTGCATGAATATTAGGGTCTGTATGAAGTCAAGTAAATCATTAAAACTAACTGCATTTTCCTTGCTGTATTTCTGGCTGAAACTGAAAATGCTAAATAATCTGATAAAGGAATCTCTGACCCTCAGTTTCAAATCCTGTTTGCAGAATCCTCAGGCAAGTCATTAAATTTAAAATCTTTTGAGAATCTCTAAGCATCGATTTCCTTTGCTGTATCTTAATGCTACTAGGAAAGGTTGAGGAAAGGGGATGTGTGTCTAAAACCAGTCTAGTATGTTCCTAAGAACATTGACACTGATTTCAGCTTGTAAAAAGATGACTTACACAGCAATTTCACTTGATTGGCATGGAACAGTGGATTTAAGAGTCCTTCTACACTTGACAGAAATTCGTGCTTGCCTTCTGTGCAGTTAGCCTCATTTTGCAAGGTTGCAATATGCTCTGGTCCTATGATTTTACTTGGTCTTAAGGCTCATTTTCAAGGTCAAGGTCACAGAATCAGAGAATCACTAGGTTGGAAAAGACCTTTGAGATCACTGAGTCCAACCATACCTAAATAGGTAGGTAGGATCTACCTACCTACCTACTATTTTGCCATACTGTGAGATACTGCTGCCTGAAGACTATTTGGGAAGGTTAAATGAAGGCTTAAACTGGGACAACTTTGGTAGAAGGTCTGAGGACTGAGCAATACCTCAGATGTGGAGAGGTGGGAAAACACTTCAGTTAATGCCAAGTGGCAGTGTGAGATACAAATGACTTTGGAAAGTAAAAATATCCTTATAAAATGCATATAAAGAAATTATACATTAAAAAGCAACACAAACACTAAGAAATCCCCTGCAAGGTGACACTTTGTTTTAGTTAAGGGGCTAAACACTCTCTCTGGATGTAGGCATCCTTCCTTTAGCTCCCTCTTTTGCCCAAGAGCATCCACATTTCTCACCACTTTTGGGAGTCCCTCAGCTGGCAGAGCAGCCTGGTTGGGATGGCATCAACTCTTTGTGTTGCTGTTCACCTTTGCAGAGGATCAACAGCCTGTGCTGACAGGACTGGGTCTCAGGACCCCTATCCACCCAGTGAATGTCCAAGGCGTTAGATACAGCCATTAATCACCTCTTCACTACTTCTCAGTGATTGCCCATATGTCTTATGAAAGGTTAGGCAGTGTTTTCAGCAAGACTGGGATGTTTCTCCCCCTGGATCATAACAGTTAAGGACACTCACCAGGGTATGGAGTAGGAAGGGTGGGAACTGTCTCCAGGGCAAAGAGACAGCAGCATATCTGCAGTGCTGAGAAAGGAAGGCAAATCCTGCATTGCACTGCTTTTTGCTTGCTTCCCAGCAGATACTTTCATATAAAGGAATGAGGTATGGGGTGAAAACGTGCTGGGACTAAGCACTGCAGATGGAGTAATACGAACATGTCGACTAATCAGGACTCTCATTATTTCATAATTATTTTTTTGTAAGTGAACATTATTTCTCTGTCTTCCTGTGCTCTTTGTGTGTGTGTGTGTGTGTGAGAAAACTTGCAAAGGCTGTCATTCTGCAATGCAGATAATTTAGAATCCAGTTCCTTTAAACTGAACTTAATAATTGCCTCCAGAAAACTTTAAAAAGCTGTACAGATGAAAAGGTGGGAAGATACTCAATGTGTCTTCTTGAAAATCTTCCCAGCAGTAGGCTCCGTGGCCTATCCGTTAGAGGCAGTAGCAGATAGCCCATGCATGGCAGCCCCCTGGGAAGCATGGAGGTGAGAGCAGGTTTGCGCGATGTCCTTCAAGGTGCCAGTACAATATGCACAGCCTGTCGTGGTGGAAAGTAGGAGATCACTCTGGTCACAGGCTGTATTCAAAAGGGATCAGTGCAGCCTGCTGCTGCAGAAGGCAGCACTGTCAACATTATAAAGCCCCTAAAGTCCTTACCACTGGTATTATGAGTGATCCAGGCCAGATGAATGTCTGAAAAATTAGGGTTAGTTCCCAACTTTAGCCTCAAAATTCAGCTGAAGGCAATCATACTGTGTAGGAGTTAGTTAAACCCTGAAGACCCAGATAGGCTAATGAAATGGGGAAATACTAGACCTTTGAGAGAATGAAAATCAGTGTGTATATGTTAAATGAATTTGGGGAATGATGGAAGAATTAACCCTTGCATTTTGTTTTACAGCTTATTGAGGATAGATGGAAACTCTGTGAGGGAATTTTACCAAACAGTTCCAGATTTGAAATGACTGAGAGCCTGTGCAATCCACTTAAACCCGAACCTATTATTTTTATCCTTTCTGCTATGACCTTGGTTTTATACCAGCTTGCTAAAGCTTGAAAAGCAAATTGCAGGTCTACTGAGTAACAGCAGCTCAGAGCCTGCAACATACCCTGTGCATCTGTTTGTATGGCTCTAATGAGGCCAGGGGAGCTTTGTTTTGAAACCTGGAAGTGTGACTGCTCTTGCAGAATTCTGCTCTTTGCAAGGAAAATCGTGCCTCATTTGCACAAAAGCTGAGACCTTTGGTTTGCCTCTGGTCACCAACACTCTGCGTTCTCTGGTTGGGTACTGTGGTGGGAGTGCTACAACTCCAGTCTAATTTTCATCTCTTTGTTAAGCCTTTGGCCACCCGATGGTCAGGGTTTTTTTGATCACTGTGTGTGTAAGGCCTTGACATTTTCTTGCAAGTGGCCTTAGAAGTAATTTGTGGTAATAAATTCCGCTACACTTAACAGAATAACCATGTTTCTTTTCTAATACAAAGGAGCTTCTACTGATGAGTACTCACACAGCAGCTTCGACAGGCTTTTGCTTGTCATGCCTTGCTTCACTAATTCTGCTTCAAATCTTTTTTTCTTTTTAGAAATACAAAAGCAAGTTAGCCACATATAATGGTGGTTGAAGCAGAATGTGCCTATCATAGTTTATAAGGGGTTATCAAATATAAATCAAATATAAAATTCTACTGCAGGCCTAATTTTATTTACCGTCAAGGGGGAAAAAATGAATATTGAAACAGATTTATTAATCTATACTTGTTCCAGAGCTTTTCAAACTCTGTAGATATCGAAATAGCGAATGGATGACAAAATAAAACCCAGGAAATCAGTAACTCAGAACACCAGATTGTTTTGCTAGCTGGGATATATTCTATTATGCCCTCTTTCTCTCAATTATTGTTAGCAACAGAACACCACTATAAGCTACTATTACTATAATTTAACACTCATCTGAATCGAAATAGCAGTGAGCTAATGTGCATCTAACTGAAACCCCCACAGGCCAGATTTGAGACTACATGGGTGCCTGCACTCTGATTCTTCCCCTACAAACATTCTCCACCTTTTCTCTTGGGGAGGACGTGTGGCAGACCCACACCAAACAGGACCACGAGAGGTCGGGCACTGCAGATACAGTGTGGAAGCAACTGCCCCAACCTTCCCAGGAAACTTCACTCCTGGAAAAGTCAGCCCAGAAAATGCTCCCAGTGCTAAGGCCAGCAATACTTTGCTTTTTCTCTGGAGCCCAGGAGCAGGTGTCCCTCATCCAGGTGTACCTCATCCAGGTCTCCCTCACTCAGGCAGCCCTCGTTACACTAATGAGGAGCTATAAATTAGACCAGGCAGAGGAGGCAGTTTCTCTGGCCGTGTTCTGATCTGTAGTTTGAGTTGCTTCTGTGTATGGAGGCAGTAGTCTGGGGTAGCAACATTACCCATAGGGTGGTTATAGAAGTACACTGTTAGTGAGGACTTATGGAGCTTCTGTACTGCTGCACCTTGAGCTGTGAAGGTGAGAAAGTGGCTTTGACTAGCCCTGTTTCCTTACTGTTTCTCAGGTGGGGGAAGAAGGGCACCTAAAGGTAGGAGTGTATGTGCTACCATCTTGGGTTTTTCATCTTGAAAAAGTGGTAACTGGTGTGGAAAAAGTGTGCCCTGTGTGAGTGGGCTTGCTGCTTCTATCTGGGTTGCCTTGCTGTTGTGCTGTGGGGGCTGGTTGGCTGGTGTGTGGGGGTTGTGTGTAGGCATGCCATCCAGGTCTTTGGGTGTGCAAGTCTTCTCAGGGGTACTGCTGCAGGAAGCACTTGCTTCTATTTTGGAAAGAGTCTCTATATTGCAGCTGGGGGCTCTCTCTGGTAGTGGACAGTGTGAACAGTGGATGGTTTGCTCTCTTGAGCAGCATTGTTCTGACTTGCCTATCAAGTGGCTGCTTTTTTTCTGCCTTTTTTTTTTTCTTTCCCCAAAAGCACTATGAAGTGTGAGTTGGGTAGGGGTTGGCATACAGCTGTACTGTGTAGCCTGGCTTTCCATTTGCTTGCACAGTGTGACAGGACTGTAGCTCTGGTGCGTGGCTTCTGTCCCCTGCTCTTGCTTTTGCTAATAGCAGCTGCAATGATGAGGGGGAATTCTTCCCAGAACTGCTCAGCTGATAGATGTGCATCGGGCTGCAATCTGAAAAGTCTTCAATTGTCATAATAGACTTCATTTTTTGAGCTCAGATATTCAAGGCTGTATCTCAGTTGTCTCGTACTCGTCTGTAAAAATAACCAGCTACTGTGGTGTTCATTTAGAAACAAGTGATCAAAATACAGCGTGTGACACATTTAAAAAACCAACCCACAAAACACTCAAACCTGTTACTTCTGTGTGATTACAATTCAAAACACTGAAGAAATTTACTTACAATGTATGCTTGGTGGGGAGTTTTGGTTTGTGATTTGAGTTGTTTTTCCCCAGAATTGCATGCCTAACACCTGTGATGTTTATAACTCTTAATTTGATTTCTCTTCTTCAAGCTCAGGTAGCTTTTAGAAAGACAAAAAGCTAACTGATTGAAGGGGAAGCAATCATACTCCATATTCAATTTTGTTAGATATTCTTGCTTTCCAATTTATTTTGTGTTTGCTTTCTGCAGTCTTTATTGATTTGATTGTCATGTTTTGTTTGAAAGGTAATAATTCCCTTTGAAGCTAAGGACATTTGATGTTGTATAATAGAGAATAGGTGCTGTTTGCTTTGAGTAGACTTTATTAGTTTCTGGGCTGGAGATCAGATCCCTCAAAGAGGAGTTTGTGGAGCTGAAGTATGTCACTATGAGTTCAGTTGGTGCTGCATTTGCTCCTCTTCTGAGTGGGTGAGACGTCATGATTTACTGAGTGGAAACTGGTAATGTCTCCGATGTCCTGGCCCTTCCCTCTGCTGAAGAGAGCAGGTTCCTCAGCTCTGCCAAAGCTGGAAGGGCTCTGTGTAAATCTTGTGAAGGGGTGGCTTTTTTCTTCTGCTTTCTGCTGGTTTTGTAGATATCTCTGCAGTGGCTGAAAAGCTTATGTGTCTGTTAAAGGTTGGAAGAGTTCCTTTTCTCTGAGTAGACGCACTGAAAGGAAAGTGGGCAGTTAATGAATATAACATGCTCTATTTAATTGTCACTTGGAAAGTCCTTTCTCTTGATGCTTGCTACTTTCCCTAATGTTGATTGAAAACCATATCTTCCTCTAGGAACACTATACAGTAGTTATTTTATCTTGAACTGCTCAAGCAGAGAGCATGTCCCAAAGTGAACTAGTACCCTTGTCCTCAATCATCTAAAATCTCTGTGTCACCGTTATTGGGTAAATGACTCTGTAGATTTCTATGACTCAGTGTTTAATCTTGTGTCATGTTAACATTACTCTTGTTGACTTACACTTGAAAACTATTGCTTGCAGTCTCCTGCTGTTTCCCTAAATATTTCTAGGTGATCTTACATTCTCTGCTGTTGTGATGCTTCCTTGGCTACTTCCTCAATTTTCTTCCTGTAATGTGAGATTTCAAAAGTTTATGTGGAAAATCTAGTTCAGCAGAATAATATTGTTCTCTGTGTGAAATAACTTCATTTGTGATTAGGTTGAGGAAAAGCATCTTGATTTGCTTGTACTTCTACATGTAGTTACTGACAGAAAGAGTGACCTGTGCAAGAGTAGTCTGCTCTGTCAGTAGAGGTTATCAAAGACCTAAACTTACTTCTTGGGCTCAGTTCCCTGTGTGTATGCTGGAGTAGGACAGATGCTCTTACACTGCTTCAGTGCAGCCACACCCATGCTGGTGAGATGCAGACTTGTTGCCTTACCACCTTGGTGGTGGTCCTGCCCAAAATTGATCTCTGCTGCCTTTCGATGTGGCCTTATTGTTCTAACAAAGCTGTTCCTGCTCCTTTTGGTAAGGAAGAGTTTAAGCAGTTGAAGGGGGTAGGTTGCAGCTAGGTTCAAGCTGTGTCACAGCTGCTGAGAAGCCTTGATCCGGCCTGACTTGAGCTCTTCTACCTCTGAAAGAGGTGGCAGCATGCAGCAACCAAACAGAAGCCTCTTTGCTCAGGCAAGGTGTTACTGCTGTGGTAGCAACTGGGTCGAAACGGGCTTGAATCCTTGGTGTCTCTGCCCTTCTGCACTGAGCTGCTCCTTGAAGAGTAATGCAGTGTATTTTTGAGGAAAGCATTGTCTCTTCTGTGCATGTGAGATTAAAAACATGAAGTCAGAAAGCTTACTGTAGCAGCCTTGTGCAGCAGGAAGGCTTTCACTACAGCTAATTTTAATTGGACTTGTTTAACTGGTGGTTTTTAGTGTAATGGGAAATTGCTAGAAGCTTGCATGGGGTATTGCTGTGTAAGATTATTTCACTGGATGCTTCTGAGAACAACTTTGCTACAAGTGTCCCTTAATTTCTTATATGTAGGAGGCAGCAGGTAGGACTAGCCTGGGCTTGGCATGTCTAAGTGGTTAATGTCTCATGGCAAGGAGGCTAAAAAGCTTTGGATGTTGGGAAAACTGGCAGGAAATCATCACAGGCTTTCCAGCTGTGCAGACCCACCAGTGCAAGCATGATGCAGAGATCAAAACTGCTTGTGGAGAAACCAGTTAACACTTGGTGAAGTGGAGATAGCAGTCAGCAGAGCATGCAGCTGAGGCAGGCTGTGGCTGATGCCCCATGATGCCACCATGCTGCTTTCAGTCTTCTGCACTGGCTCATGACCTCTGGGATGCATTGGTGGTGAGGCCAGGCCCAATACTGAACCTCAACTAACCTGATGGTATGGTGCATGAACATGGTGATGCTCGTGCAGTGCTAGCCACTTAGTCCTATAGGGAGCTTAAGCTAAGGCATGTTAATAATGAAGGAGGCTGGTCTACTCCAGGTATATAACCTAGGTTTATTGTTTTCCAAGGTAATTCTTCCAGTATTTAGCTCTTCAGTAATATTAAGAACAGATTTGTGTAGGATATGTCCAGTACCTGTGGCCTTAATGCAGGTAACTAACAAGAATTAGTGTGAAGTGTTCCTTTTTCTACAGCTCCTAGCAGCCCTCATCACTGTTCTGCAGGGGCACCAGGTTGGCTGGTAATACCAGTCTGTTGCACCTTTAAGTGAAGCACTCCAAATGCTGTTGTTGCTTGCTAAGTCTTACTTTATTATTCAGTCTAGACCTTCCTATTAAATACAGGTGGGAAAGGCAGAGCATTCATTGCAAAGGTTGAGAATTAAGCAAACCTTCTTGCTGGTGTTGAGCATATCATATTTTGGGCGACACAGGTGACATGATTTTAATCTGAATGTTAAGATATGAGCTTCACAGGGGGAGACGCATGCTGCTTTGATACTGAACGCTGCCTTTTATCTCCCACTGTTTCCTTGTGTGTTTTTCAGGGATAAACAGGTATGTACTTAACTAAATAGTGAATTGTTTTAGCAGCATTAGGGACTCCTCTTATTGGAGTAAGAAATATTTCCCCTCTACCTTGCCCACTTAATGTTTAGCTAGTGTTCTACACAAGTGATGAACATTCAAATGCTGAACTTGGAAGTAGTTACTGTGGTGTATGGAAGACACAGACTTCAGCAGGTGCAAACATAGAATCAACTTTTATGTACACTACTGCTTCAATGCCATCCTCTAAAGGGAGGCTCCACTCATTCCCCTATGATCACTCAACTCCAGTCTCTAAATAGCACAAAGCTAAACACCTCTCTGTTCCCAGGCCAGTGTTCAACAGTCTTCAAGTTCCTGT
Organism: Porphyrio hochstetteri; assembly: GCA_020800305.1. Taxonomy (NCBI): domain Eukaryota; kingdom Metazoa; phylum Chordata; class Aves; order Gruiformes; family Rallidae; genus Porphyrio; species Porphyrio hochstetteri. The sequence continues at coordinate 48,582,556 of CM036907.1, forward strand.
TCACTCCCAGATTTGTGCATATCTTGCTGTTCCAGATTCTTGCTTGACACACCCCACCATGTTCTTTGTTTGACCCTTGCTGCTTGGCATGTCCCCTGAACCAGTCTTATCAACTATGCTTCCATTCTCTAAATCTCCCCTTTTTGTTTAAAAATACACTGTTGATGAGTAATGTGGTCATCATGTGAGCTTCTATCTTTTGAACTCTGTGTATAGCTGACTAAAGGACCTGGAAAAACAGCAAAAGGAGAAACAACACAGACCTACGGTGTGTGCAGTCTGAACTGACTGTTTTAAGGATGCTACTGCTGTAGCAGTGGAAACCAAAATGATGACTGAAAGGTTTGCAAAAATTATCTAGCCCAAGAAATGCTTAGACCTTTTTCTTGATTTGTCTATCTCTTCCTGCAAGGTTCTAGCAAAACAAGCCAGCCTGTCCTTGCCTTTCCATGGTTTTGTTGACTTCACTGGTAACCGTAATTCTAGATGCCATCAAAGAGGAGAAAGATATGTACTGTTTTGTACATCGTTATAGAATAAACAACTAAATTGTGGAGAAGTTAAGGGTAATACAAAAGCAGTTGCTACAAGAGATATTAACAATAGAAGTGAGCACAAACAAGTATAGCTTATGTGCAAGAAAGGAAGGCCTAGGAACCAAATATCTGTGTGAGCAGGTGAAAATAATGAATCAGGATTAGAATACATCTGCAAAATGGGTTCTGCAGAGCAACTGCCAGTCATACCAGGGAGTGATTTGCTTTAGAAAAGGGTATTACCACAGCATTTGCTTTTAGATCCCAAAACTCTGTGTGTACCCCAATCTGTAACTTCTCAGAAAGTCATGTTTCTGTGTATGAGGACACTTCCCTTGACATGTTGTCCAAATAAATTGCTGGATTAAATCTGATGTACTTGTGATATGTTTTGGGAAACTAGGAGCATGATCCTGATACTAAGTATCATTGCTGGGGGTCTTTTGAAGTTTGTCCTGGAATGGTCAAGATAACCTGTTGATAAATAAAAAATACAGTAATCACCAAAAGTAACTCTGCCATCTACAACTGTAGGCCCTTATCCAGGTTGAGAAAGATCTCCAGAAGACCCATCATTTGACTGATGTCTTCCATTGGCAGCCTTTTCTTCATTTGTCAGACCCTGAACTGGTTTAATGTTCTTGGCAGGTAGTCAATATGGACCTGAGGGAAGAGAAACACAAGCATAGCCTTGTCTCTATATAGGCAGGAGAACTGGGCCAGCCTATTGACCAGGCTCCAGGTGTTCTACAAACACCTTAGGGTGAACAATAGAAGGCTTGACAACTTGATGTCTGCCTGCTGCCAAACTACAATGTTTTGATCCTGATAAATTAAGGAAATTCATGACATAAGTAGCTTTATCTAATGTCTCTTGAGGTAGTGTTCCTGGGGGGGGATTCACCCTTTTTGGTTTTCAGCTGTAAGCTTCAGCAAGTGATGTGCCTGTTCCACAATGGCCTGTACAGTGGGAGAATGGAGAATACCAATCATATGCATGATGCCCCAATCTTGGAAAAATAAAAGCATTTTTTGTGACATAAGCTAGGCCATTGTTGGTCTTGATTTCCTGGGGAATACCCATCATGGTGTAACAGGGAAGGAAATCCTTAGCTTGTTCACTGGTATATGCGGTGGTGACAAGAAAACCTGAAAATGTATTAACAGACACATGAACATATTTCAAATGACCAAAAGAGACTAAATGTCTAATGTCATTCTGCCACAAATCATTGGATTGCAGTCCCCTTGGATTAACTTCCTGCAAAATGGGCAATGATGCCAATTGTTGACAATCACAGCAGGCTCTAATTGCCTGAGCTTGTTCAAGAGTCAAAGAAAAATTATTCTGCAGAGAACGAGTGTTCTGATGAAAATATTAACGTGCCAATTTCACCTGCTTGAACCAGTGGGGCAGAACAGCTTCCATAGTCAACTGATCGGCCATAGCATTACCCTCTGCCAAAGGACCAGGCAAATTAGTATGAGACTGAACATGATCCTTTCTTTCTCAAAAGATGAGAAAAGTCTAACAATAACTGTAACAATTGCTTGTTCTCCACTTCCTGTATAAATTCATTCTCTGAGTGGTGGACAATACCTGAAACACAAGCAGAATTAGCAACAATATTCAAGGGCTCATCACAAAACAGTTGAAAGGCATGTACAGTGGCCATCAATTCCACAATCTCTGTAGATCTGGAAACAGTAGAGATATTGAAAGTCTATTTGTTGTGGCCATCAGTCCCTCAAACAACTATGGCTTTGCCTGTCTTACCAGATCCATCTGAATACTGTATAAGCATTAAAAATAGAAATGGATGTTAATAACTTTTGTGGTTTAACAGGTAAAGAATGTAACTATTCCAAAAGCTTATGCCTGGGCAAGAAATGTCATTTCATTCAGCTAATCTGTAAAAGCTGTTTGAAATAGTGAAACTTCTCACATAACACAATTCCTTGTGGGTTGATGGTAAATTAATGTGGATTGTTCCACATCAAGTGTTGACATAGCAACTGACCATTAGATACTAAATGAGCAATTATCTCAATAGCAGTAGTTAACATATTTGCAAAAGAATGAGGCAAAAATAGTCATTCTGAAATGCACAGAGTGGATCCTTCATCAAGGGCCTCAGCATCCCATTGTCCTAATAACACATAAGGCTGAAAATTGTGATAGATGATAAACAGTTGAGTTGGTAGACATAAACAAATGCAATGTGCAAAGGTGTCATTAATTTTATCCACAACTTTTTGCAAAACCTTCTGAGCAGGCTCCCACAGATGTTGACATCAACGCAGGATCAACTTTTAAAAGTGCAAACTGAGGCAACAGCTCACTGATAGTAATTCCTAACAAGGGACACAGCCAATTGATAGTACCCAATAACTTTTGCAACTCATTCAGGGTACTTAAAGTAGGAGCAAGGTGAACAATTGAGGATATACTTGTTTCATACACTTCCCATACCAAATATTTCCATAGAGTTGCAGATTGAACCTTTTCTGTTGCAATTTGAAACACATATTGACACAATTTTTTGATTAAGCACCCAAAAGCTTGAGCAAGGTATTCCTCAGACTCAGGGGCCAATAAATGTCATCCATGTAATGATTTAAAACAATGTTAGAAAAAGTCCTGGGAACATTAGACAATGCTTCACTAACCACCGTTTGACAGATTGTTGGGCTGTACTTTATGCCCTGCAGTAGGACCACCCAAGTGAAATCTCTGCATGGGTCTATTGTTCTTAACAGGAAGGAAAAATGCAAAATGAACATAATCATCAGAATCTAAGTAAATGGTGAAAAACCACTCTTTCCAGTCTATAACCTTCAAATGCCAGTTGTCAGGAATCATGGTTGGGTTTGGCATCCCAGGTTGCAAAGCACCCATAGGAGCTATGATAGCGTTAGTAGTTCAGAGGTCCTGTAGCAACCTCCATTTACCTGATTTATTTGGGATAACAAAAATGTGTGTTCCAAGGGCTTGTGGAAGGAACAATATGATCTGACTTCAATTGTTCTTCAACCAGTTTATAAGCTTATTCTAACTGTTCTCCTCTCAAAGGCCACTGATTGACCAATACTGGCTTGTCTATCAGATGGGTCAGTTTGAGTTGTGGCTGGACTTCAGTGGCCAAAATTGGGGATGTACTGAAGTGCTCTTATAGCAGGGTCTGCTGCATGTGTAATGAGTCTCCAGTTGCTTGTAGCAAGTTCATAGTGAAGGAGGCTTGCAAGCCATATTCCTTAATTGATTGTTGCAGTTCATAATATGGTAGGTGTGCATATTTGGGGACCTGTGTGTTTGATAAATAACTGGCATAGTCTGAAGGAGAGGTGTATCCCCTCTTTTCAAAGCCTCTGCACAACACTCATCATAACACTCATCAACAGCCTGTCAGTGACTTTGGATGTCAGAATGGAAGCAGTCTGAACTCAGTAAGTTGAAGGCGGAGGCGCAAACAGTGGCGGCTTTAACAGAGATAATTGAGAAATGGAATGCTGCTGCAGCAAGGTTTCATCTGCATTTGGTGTGGAGGCTGCTAAAACCTTCACAGGAGTGAGTGATGGATATAAATCAGGCTCCCACTCAGGATCAATTGGTTCTGTGTCAAGTGGATCAAGACCCATGGGGGTTTCTGGCTGACGTGGCTCAGCAGCCACATCAGCATACTTGGAGTCCAGATCCAGAGTGATCAATTCAAAGGAATGAGTGTCTTTTTGGGCTGCAGCCCCAGCCTCGCCTCCAGGAGATGTTGGATCAGGCACCCCTTGAAAGTCTTGCTTAGTGGGAAGCAGTGTCTTTAAAGCAGTATGAATGACCTGCCATGTGATTAAAAGCTTCAGTTGTAAAAGGTGTTTAGTTTGCAATTCTTCACCAACCCTTTGCCATAGTGCAAGATCATATGAGCCAGTGGTTGGAAACCACGGATGATGATCTTGGATCCAAACAAGGAGCTTTACTAGTTGCAATGGAGTGACTTTGCAGTTCTGCTTGTGCAGAATTCTTTGCAAAATTTTAGTATGCAGTTTTCACTCACATGTTGATGATTGCCCCAAGATGTTGCTATAATATACTTCCCCAAATCTGCTTACCTTACTCATCCCATAACGGGTGATGTATGTGAGCACTCAATGGTGTTTCCCCCATCCAGCTTCAGGGTATGGCACCAGTAGATACTGTTGTCATGTTTCAGGCCACATTGGGCACCATTTGTGGTGTGTGGAAGACACAGACTCGAACAGGTGCAAGCACAGAAGTTGGTGTTCAACAGTCTCCTCCAAGTTCCCATTTGCTCCCAGATTCATGCATATCTTGCTCTTTCAGATTCTTGCTCAACACACACTCCTATGTTCTTTGCTCAACCCTTGCTTCTTGGCACATCCCCTGGACCAGTTTTATTTAATATGTTTCCATTTTCTACAAAAGGCAACTTCTGCTGAGGAAATGTAGTCATCTTGTTGTTGAAATGCTTTAAGCTCATCACTACATCTACTCTCAGGGAGGGGGAAAAGCAGTGTGGGGAGCTTGTTTGTTTGCATGCTTTCAGTCAGGAAGATTAGCTTTTTGTGACTTAGGCATAAAGCCATAAAAGCAGAGGCAACTGAGAGTTCCCTCCATTGAAGAATGACACATGGTTCCTGTGCAGTGTAAAGCTTGCCCTACTTATATTAGTTTACTTCTAGTATTTGATGCCCATCCATTACAGATTTCATCCATCTAATACAGGCTTGATTGCACAGATTATAGGAAACTAGTCATGCACAGCGTGTTTCTTCCATACTTGGGATTAGGGTAGTGACAGATTGAGGCTAATGGGGACTATGGTCTGGCTTTGTCTCCCTGCAAGAAGGCTGCATTTTATGATAAACTAGAGAGGCTGTTGGTGGATGTACACGTGACAGATTCACACAGCCCACTATCTAACATGATCAGTGGGATATGCTCAGACATCTTCAGTTGCTGTTGAGATTGTGCTTGTGCACGGTCTCTGTATGCACTGCCTTCTGCCACTGCACACTGCCAGCAGTATTGCGTTCATCGTGGTGGGGGGGTGGTGACCAATCTTTAGCTGCAGGATCTCCATTAGCAGGTCTTCCGTGTAGTTTCTTCCAGCTTATGCCAACATTTTACTGTCAACTGATGTGTTTCAAAGTGTTCAAGTGTGCCTTGGTCTTTCTGTGTTCCTCCCAAATCTGTGCTTGCATGTTGGAGAGGATGCTGTGTATTCCGTAGGTGTGAATATCCCACAGAATAAGGAGGTTAAGTTGGCTGCTTGCTTGAAATCTGTATATGAGCTCCAGGGCAGAGTTTTGCCTTCCCCAGGAGCTTCATCCTTTTTGGCTGTAGTATGTGGCAGGCATCACTGGAAATAACCAAAGAAACACTTTTTTCATGCCTCAGGAGCATGAAGCAATCTGCAGGAAACATTGCTAATGCCCTGCTCCTGTTCTGTTCTTGTCTCTTGGGTAACCTTTGGGAAAACTTCAGTACACTTTTAATTGTGTAGCTGGATTGCTTTGGAAATTAAGGGGTGATCAGTAGTTGAGCATTTTGTAGTTGATTGTTAAAGGTTTTCTAGGAGCCCTTTGGCAGCCCAGAATGGCCCCAGACAGGTGAGACACTCTAAAGGCTAGATGTTCTGTGACTCTAACACCTGAAAGGGATGGGGGAGTGCTACTACTTTGCTGTAGCAATTTTTTTTCTACTCCTTTCTACAATGCTATTGATGGTTCAGAGACCTGACCTCTTCTCAGTCCTGGCACTTGGGGTAAGAAAATGTTCCCTCTAGCTGTTGCATGCCTGAGATGCTGACCATGAAGTTTGAGTATTGCTGACATGGTGTTGCAGGTGAACAAATGTCAACCTTGACCCAAAAAGCTATGTGCACAAAAGGAGGCTTCACTTGCATTAGGACTTTATTGAAAATTTTAAAAAAAAGGAAAAAAATCTCAGTTTGGTAGATGATGCTGGTTTGCCAGTGTATCCACCCTGATTATAGGTGATGTTTACACAGTGGCAAGCAGGAATAAGGATTTATATGCTGAGGGGGGCTTTGGGAATGCCATTGAAGGAGGAAGGGTGTTTTGCTGGCTCCTGTGCCTGTAGTCTTTGTCCATGGTCTAGGTATAGATAGCCTTGCAGAAAAGGTTGCTGAGCCAGGCTCTGAGTGGAGATGTGTGTGCATGCAGGTGAATGCATGTGTTTGGGCACAGGGTGACTACATCAAACCTAGCGCTTCAACTGAAGCTATGAATGTGTGTTGAGCCACTGACAACAGCAAAATTTCTCTGGATTTCTTCCTTTTTGTGCATCAGATGGGGAAATAGTACTTTCCTTGTCACAAAGCAGTGGAGGTATAAGTTACTAGTATAAAGTGCCTCAATACAGTTTATAGACAGCCCTCTTAAGACTTTTTCTTTACTTATGTATCTCCTGCCTGTGTAGGAGTTACCATAACACAGCAGCAGACTGATGTGTCTAATCCCCCATTTGGCTTCTGGCAGCAGCCATTAGCTAGTACTCAGGAGACAGGTAAAAATAGATTAAAAATCACCATGTAAGTAGTCCAGTGCTTTGTTACACAGGAGAGAAAAATGCTTTTGTAGTCTTGGAGTTGAACTAATCTTGCAATTCTTGGCCTAGTTACTATATCTGCAAATATTACTTCTGCTAAACTGTCAATGTGGTTAACTAATCTTTCCTTAGGGAAAAAGTCTGTAACTCCTTGAAGTTACTCCTTAGTCTGAGTAGGTTTCTTGTGTGTCCTCAGGGACAAATTGCTTTGAACTTTCATCTGCTCCCTTGCATGTTTTCTGACGCTGTGTTCCATATATGTCATCCATCCATTCCCTTCTGTTTCTTTATCCCACTCCTAATGTCTTTTTTGAAGGCAGACTATTCCCAGTTTTGAGATATTTAGTCTCTTTACAGACCCAATGTCTTTGCTAGTGGATCATAGGGAGATCTGGGGAGAGAAGCATGGCTTTTTCTGCTACTTTATTCATACAAAAGAAATGTCAGTCTTGGTTGTTCATTAGATGTTACTGTAATGAAAATGACTGATTGCTTTTTAGTGACACAATTATTTCCAGTACTACATGATTAATCTTTCATTTCAAATTCTTAATTACATCAAATATGCCCATTTATAGTATGGAAGATCTTATTTGCCGAATACTTTGGAATCTGAACCTTGTGGACATCTAAAGATGCTTTTCTTCACAAATAAAGGTTCTAGAAGAATACTTAAATCATTAAGGGGAAAAAAAATCAGTATCCTTATTGAGAGACCCTGTTTTTGCAAATTCTCTAGTCAGGAATATTTCCAGAGTTCAGTAGGGATTACTCTGAGTAAATGCAGCAAAATACAGGGAGAGAAATGATTGAAAGACCACATTATTTGAACTTATTTTTAGCTGAGGTTGAAAAATTCTGCTCCTTAAGGATAAGGGATGGAATATGAAATGCATGCTTTTGTTAGTCCAATAAACTTGAACACTTAATTTAGATCAAATTCATATCTTGGTGCTGAAAGAGTGCAGTGTGTCTACTGCACAACACATGCATTATGATTGTAACAAAAGCATATACACTAAAGCGATAACAAGATCTCATCACCTGGTGGGTTTTTTAGTATTTGTTTCTACCTTTTGCATGTTTAGACCAACCAAACAGATCTGGAAATATACTGGGGGTTTTGATATCCTGTCTGGTAATAGTTTATTACTTAAGGAAACATGTAGCTGCTACATGTCCAAAGAATTAAGTGAAGTTCTTCAAAAAGACATATAACACTAAATCTGCTTGTACACATTAACTTGGCTGCATCTGCAGTCATCTCAGTTTATTACCTTGATTTGTCTCCCTGAGGATTACCTGGGTATGTTCCACTTCCCTAGTTCCCTGCTGTTACAGGCAAGCTGCCATTGCTCTCAGCCTGCAGCATCCAAGCTTTGTGTCCCAAAGGCTAAAATGTACTCGTCTGAAGCAGAGCTAAACAGAGTTTGTAAGGGGGCCTACAAGAAAGCTGGAGAGGGGCTGTTTACAAGGGCATGGAGTGATAGGACAGGGGGTAATGGCCTTAAGCTGAAGGAAGGAAGATTTAGATCAGCTGTTAGGAGGAAATTCTTCCCTGTGAGGGTGGTGAGGCCCTAGCACAGTCTTCTAGAGCAGCTGTGGCTGCCCCCTCCCTGGCAGTGTTCAAGGCGAGGCTGGATGGGGCTTTGAGCAACCTGGGCTAGAGCAGAATGCCTGGATGGTGTCCCTGCCCATGGCAGGGGGTTGGAACTGGGTGGGCTTTTAGGTCCCTTCTAATCCAAACTGTTCTGTGGATCTGTGAAGATCAAGATGACACACTTAAACGTGTCCAGAGACAATACATGAAGATTGTACATGAGTCTGAAGGTATCTGGCTTTTGTAAAGCGGGTGGTGTTTGTGCTCTGTTTGTTGCACTAGACCTTGGCTCTGGCCTCACAGCTGGTGGCACTAAGAGGCTGCTTGGGGGGAGAGAGCCTGTGTGTCAAGTTAAAGATAGTAAGTATGTCTACCTCTGCCATGCATTGCTGGGGAGGAGCAGGGGCAGAACAGAGAGCCAAGAAGCATGTAACAGCCAGATACTGTAGCTTCTGACATGAGGTACGTGTCTGTTATGTGATTGACATCACTCCCACTATGCTTTTTTTTGTGAGTGGTGGGTAAAGCCAGTAATCTAGATACTTAATTGCTCAATCTGTAAAGCAGATGAAGCTGCATAATTGATGTTACAAGTTGTTATTTCACTGTTGGCACAGATGTAAGTGTTCGTATTCTACCAGAGAAGTAAAAGACTGAGTTCTTGCAGCAGTATCTGAGTGTGTGGCTGTATATATGGCTCTGACTGAGATCTGATTTTTCTAGTTGTTTTTCCCTTGGTTATGGTCAGTGAATTTCACTCTACCCTGAATATCAGTGGCATTTAGACTTGCAGGGCAGCTTATTCATGTTATGTAGAGTTTAAGGGAGCGGAGAGAGGACCAGAGGAATGCTACTTCAATGTTCCTTTGTGAAATGGGAAAAGAGTTCTTGCTAAAACTTTTTCTGAATTTGTACAAAACTGCTATGGAAATAAACTGTGGCTTTTGGAGCATGAAACAGAGAAAACACACTTTGTGCATGGAATATTTATTCTGAAATGGCTCTTTGAAGAGCAGTGACTTATTTAGCAGTAATGCCTTTCAGAATATGATAATAAAATTGCCTGAACAAGTTAATGTGCTTGTTTTCCCCTCAATTTGAGAAGAATCCATGTGGACACCTGCATAAATCATGATCTATGGAGCTAGGTATTGGGTGCAATGTGTCATGCCTGTTATAGTAATGTAAGAGGCTGTGAGAGCTAAAGGAGGAGGAAATGGCACCTGCACAGGCTTTACTACAGGTTCCATGGTAAGAAATAAAGCAAGTGATGAGTAAGAAATCTGTGTTAGCGGGGCATGTTAGGGAGTGCAGCCCAATACTAAGACACCAGTGCTCTGGATTAAGGGGAAAAAATCGCCAGTTCAATTTTATTTCCTCCTTCACGCCCCAGCCATGCCCCCTTCTCCCCTCCCAGGCACACAACGGGGTTCCTCGGGACAGCGGGGCGGTGCCGTGCCGGTACCGGGCGACGGGAGGGCGCCCCGGGCGGAGCCGGGTCCCGGTGCGGGGAGGAGGGGGGGGGACGGGACGACCGTGCTGCCGTTGCCATAGCAGCGCCCGCCGCCGCCGCCGCATCCTCAGCATCAACTTTCGTCTCTCGCCTAAAAGCGAGCCGAGGCGGCGGCGGCCGGGAAGGACGGAACGGGACGGGTCTGCGGGGTGCCCGCCGCTGCCTTGCCCTGCCTCCGCGCCTGCGGAGCGGCCGCGCCCCGCCTGCGGGCTCCCCCGGGTCGCGGCAGCCGCGGGCAGGCGGGGAGCCATATTGCCGAGGGTCAGGCTCAGCTGGGTGTCCCGGAGCCGGCTGGCACCTTCCCCTCTCCTCTCCTGCTTCCCTCGTCGGCGGCCGCCGCGCTCTTCTTCAGCTTGATCCCGGCTTCTGGCAAGCGTCGCCCAGCATGCCGATCGCCCACTTACTGGAGCTATGGAAAGGGATAGAGGTGGAGCCCATGGAGACGGAGGTGAGCAGCGGCGGGGGATGCGGGCGGCCGCAGCGGTGTTGCCAGCCCCGCTTTCCCGCCGGGGGAGCCGCCTCGGTACTGCCCCAAACCTCGCAAAACCGGGTGCGGCGAGGGCCCGCGTCTCCTCTGCCGGGCAGTAGGAGCGGGGAGAGAAGTGAGGCTGGGAAACCTGTTGTCCCGCACCGGAAGGCAGCGGGGGTACCCGAGCCCCGCGTCTGTGCCACAGCGGAGCGGCGGCGGCGGAGCCCGGCCGGGTGCGGCGGCCGTGCGGGCTGCCCGCCCGCTCCCGCATCCCGTCCTCCGGGGATTTGGGGCGGCTCTAAGGGAAGGAGCGTATAAAACAGGCGGAAACCTGCAAAGCAGGCTGAGTGAGACTTACGCTCACATTTAAACGTGAAGCCAGGTATCTCTGATTTGAGGCTAGGATGTATGTCCGTGGTCCTTGCTGCTGTTTGGATTTCTGAGCTTCCTTGTGTTTGTTTTGACATCAGCGCAGCATTAAAACCCCTTGCCTGTTACCTCATTCCGGATCACACTGGAGGAACAACGCTGTGGTAACTGGCTGACTGCTGTGCTATATATGCTCACGGTTTGCCTCAGACTTTTCATTACCTGCAGTTTGAGATTGTCTTGTGTCAAGAAAGGCGGTACCTTTTTGTGCAGTGAGAGCCAGAGCAGATTCCCGAGTGTTTCTGGGGCTCTTGAGTAGTGCAATAAACCCACAATGTTTCTGTTCAACCTTTTCCAGCACAGGATGCATCTCTGTAACAGGTGATAAAATAGATGAGTGAAACTTGTAAGCTGGGGTGTGTGTGTTTATGTTGTAACACATCCCTCTGCTCTCTCTGATTCTTTGATCTGAGTACTGTAACAGGGTTTTGGGGAGAGGGACAGATGGGAGCGTAACTTAACCAGCCAGGTTACAGAGAACACAAACCACTTGCCTCCAGAGAGGAGCTCCTGAACTGTGGAAAAGGCTTTATACAGAGCGTTAGTTTATGGATATAAAAAACAAGGTAGAAGTGACACTGTAGTGTACTATAGTAGCATAGCTCCCCTGGAGTCCCTAGGCTCAGAATGAGTTTGGAGGGCTTGCAGAGGCTTATCATGTAATTCACTTCCATGTGCTCTGCTTGGCACTGATGCAAGGAGTCTGAGTGCTTACAAACAGGTATTTGGGAAAGAGTGTTCTTTTTTTAAGTCAGCTGACACCTTATGTCACTTTCCCAATGAGAAGACTTGTATAAGTATACTTAGGGTGAACAGTTTTCTGATGAACGTTGACCACAGTATTCCAGGTGTGCATACATGCTCATTTTCTTCTTACTCCCTTCCCTTCCTCCTAAAATTTGTATGTCTCCAATATTTTTCTTTCTGTTCAAGATAGAAAACACTTCTGTCATTGCTCATGTTGCCTTTTCTGCCACAAACTTCAGGAAATCTATAATCTGTAGATCATAGGGTAAGCTCCTGAACTAAGGCATATGTCCATTGCTTGGGACGGTAGCTTTCTACCATCCCCTGTTCATTGGTAGAGGACCATTTAGACCTTCCTTCCAGAAGAAATCCATGTGGGTTTCCTTACGAGGTGTAACAGACCCATTACAAGCATAGTTATTCAGATGTTTAGTTTTATGAGCTTTGTGGTGTGTTTTTTCTTGAACATTTTGCTTTAAAAATGCCCTAGTTATGAGCTATATTCCTATCCCACTCCATGAGATTTCACTTACAAGAAGTTTACTACAGGACTAAGGAATTACAGGCATAAACTTTTGCAGTTTAGATGAGAACAGCAGGTAAAGCACCATTTATTTGCGTTCTATTGCTATCTCAAAGCACATTAAAGATATACCATAGCCTGTAAGCTTTTTAAGGCTTGCTGTAGATGGAATTCCTAAAGTAATGTTTGCTCAAAGCTAGTTAAAGTACATAGAAATTAATTTTGTCTCTTGTGGGCTATTGTCCATGAAGCAATATATACCAAGCAGCAAGGATATTTACTCTTTAATGAGCTGAATACAGCTTAAACACCAGTGGTTGGACTGATAGGAGGGAGCTGTCACGGGCTCTGAGTCTGTGTGGGATAAAATGTTTTCATGATTGTCTGCAAGTTGTGCTTTTTCACAGAAGGTTTTTCACAGTTAGTAGACAAGGAGGGAGACAGTTTTATGCTTTTATGCATATGGACCTCTTTCTCCTCCCCTTTCTTAATGCCAAAAAACCTTTTAAAATATAGGCATTTATGAGTGCCTGTGCATGACTCAGGTGAATGACTTGCAGATATTAGACAGCATTTATAGTAAATCAATTGCTTGATTAGGAAGAGTGCATCGAGGGAGTGTTTTACATTATGTTTGTATAAAGGAAGACTGTAGCAAAATCCTGCTGCTTTTACCTGTTGACTCAGCAGGTCATTAATTGTGTCTGACAAGTGAGCAACAGAATTAGGATAGTTGCTGGGTCTAGAATTTTTGGGTAGGCAAAGTTACTGATCCCTCTCAAGGTGGATGGATGGGATAGTGGAAGTATTTTTCCCAAGCAAGAGCTGCGTGATCAAGCTCTATGTAATCTTTCTACCTATTTTCTGAAGGGTTAGTCACTTAATAGTTTTCAGCTGAGCCCTCATTAAATGACAATATTTAAATGGGAGATGAGTGTTTTGAAAACCAATCCTATGTATACATATATCCTCTCAGCAGGAAATAGCCCTAGCATTTTATCTTGGAGAAAGCAGGTCCTTGTGGATTCAAAGGTTCACTTGCCTATACTAAGTGTGAAGGATTGAAGATGCCTACTATGGTAATATAAATGTGGATTTGACTGACTGAAAGAAAACTTGACCAAATTTTGTGCTAGAGTTTCACTTAGAATTGCATCTTTCTCAAGACCATATTTTTATGAGAATTTTTTCCTTTCTTTTTATCTCTCTGTTCCCTAGCCTGTGGTGGAAGATGCTGCCCTGGATGAAGAACCTGTAAAAGAGGTAAATCTGTTTATTCCTGGAGCATACAAATGTTAGGAAATTACTTAGTCTTCTACCTTTGTGTAAACAAAACCTCTCTGTTTCTTCTCCACATGCTTCTAACCCTTAAGATGCAAAACAACCCATTTTTTGGGTCTCTATTACATGGTCAAGTGAAAAAAAGGGTTGTTCAACTAGAGGTTAGGGAGCTTTATTTTACTGGTATTATCTTTGTGCTTGTTTTCCAAGAAAGAACACAAAACTTCTCGAGGCACATGGATTTCCTGCAGAGAAGTCTTTGTAATGACCTCAAAAAGAGTAGCTGTTGTCCTAACAAAGCTTGTGAATTATGCCGGATGAATTAAAGTACTTTACATTTTTATTATGTTCCTGTGTGTCTACTAGGCTGGCTCTTCATCCAGAGCAAGGCTGAACTAATTGTTTTCTTCAAATTAATTTGTTTGCATTATTGTAGCATTGCATTATTGTGCTAATTAAACCCCAAACAAAAAACCTGCCAAACCCACAGAAAAAACATAAGTCTTTTTTCAAAGTGTTTTAATGCCAAATGAGAGAGAGAGAAGGTGATATGAAGACACAAAGCAGATGAGAGCAAATCAACATTCACTATTATGATGAGCTGAGAGCAAAGCTTGACTGTAAAACTGGCTGCTGGTCATCCCAGGTGTCAGTACAAGGTGTTGGTGGTTTGTGTAAACCAAGGTGTGCTTCAGAGACCACTGGGCATCTCCTGATCTCAGAAAGTGAGGAAGATTGAATCCCTTCAGCATTAAAGGGAGGCTGCAAAGGACTTCTCACAATAGTCACTTTTGAAGATGCTAAGCTTCCCTGTATCTCACCTCTGATGTTTAGTTTTCAGTGCAGGGGTAAGATTTTGTTACTTTATGTTAAGGGAATGGTTTTAACCCCTGTAATGATAGAAAGGAGGAAGAAGTTTAGTTTTGATCTCTGAAATGAATGCAACTTCCAAATGTAGGATTTTTCCGTTGCTTAAAAAGACAACTAAATTACTCTTCAAAGAACTTGGGCTGAAATTAAATGCAGGTAACTGGGATCATCACATTATCTTTGAGAATATTGCTGAAGATTATATTTCTGATTTGTGCATATGGCTTTTAGGATGATTTTTATGTGCAAAGATAGACTTCATTTCCTAAATGAATTTTAACCTAGTTAACTTCCATTCATTAGGGATTCGTCTTAATTCTTAGGTTTTAAGTTTTGGCAGAAGAAATTGCATGTAATGACTACTTATATAGAAACTTCGATCCCGTGTTCTCTCGCTTTCTCATGTGTTTACTCCTGCAAGTATTAGTTTGCAGCTTGGCATCTGTAATTGCATATAGTTTTATGTATTTCTACTCCTGCCTCAGCACGGCAATGGCAGTGTCTGTGTGTGAAATGGGAGGATGTACCTACGTCTGAAGAAATCTGCTGCACTTCTGCATTATAAAACATGTACAAGGTGATCACTATGAAGTCACTGATAGTGAAATTCCTCTGTCCAGTGTAGAAGTACTCTTGCTCTCAACTTTCCTCCATGTGCCTTTGTATAGTACTACAGAAAAATACAAAAAGAAAAACTAATTTCACCGTTACTCCTCTGCTGTCCTGTTATTTCACCCCTTTATTGGCTCAGTCAGTAGCCCTGTCCTGTTTCTATGAAGCTATCTTACTTGAGTGGCGTTGCAGGAAGGAACGGTGTGACTTTGTTAATGATAGCTGTACTTTGGCCAAGTACCAAAGCCATTTTTTCCCCCCAGGAAACATTAAAGCTTGACTTAAGGGGTGTCTATAAATCACATAATGCATTTGCTTGAAGGATGTTCTTGAAAATAACCTGCTTTAGGCTATGTTGGCTGCCTGCTGTTTCTTCTCTCCTGTCTATAGTATGGAGAGATGAGATGGCAAAATGCATTATAACTACACAGTTTTTTCCTGAGGTTTAATCTTGGTGTTGATGGACAAGTTCTTTAAATGTCTTGGGCATAAATTAATGGGACTGTTGGATACAGCAAGTGTTTGAGGCACACCCTAGTCCTACAGCACTGCGTGTCAGCTCTGCTCTAGAATTGTTACCTAGATTATTTGGGTTTGCTATCATCAAGGTGTTCCCTTCGGAGATCTTCCCAAAGCTGTGGACCCTGTTTGTCCTGCTACAAAGGTAAGTGGTGCAGCTGATGGGGTATTTCCTTTAGAACTTCAAACTCCTGCAGCAGTCCTTGCTTAAATTTGTGGGATGCTGTTTTCTGAAAAGTGAGTCTTTCTCAAACTAGCCTTTTTTTTAGTAAGGAATGATGAGTTTAACTACAGGTGACCATTAGGGGCCTAAGCATAGTTAAACAAGGGTGATGTGCCTTGTGGTCTGGTCTAGGTCCAAGGTAAGCATTGACATTCTGTCTAAAGCCTCCTTGAATTTGAAGTTGGCAGTGATGTATTTTGTCACGTCTTTCTAAAATAGTGAGCATGTGTGTGCTACAGCTCACAGCATATTGAAATTACAGCACTGGGAAGCTAGATTGTAACACTGCCTTGAGCTGGTTTACCCTTTCAAGGGAATTTGTATGCTCTAATTGAAAGTTTGCACAGTGCTCTCAGGAAAGTAGAGGAGAGATGCAGTGGAAGTGCTAATATCCAACCAGAATGGGGGAAATCCCCTTAAGCATTGTGCAATGAAAATTACATGGCAAAACTGAATAATGGCAGGACTTAAGCTTACTGGTAACTCATGTAGAAATTTTCCAGAGACAAATATGATTTCTGCTGATACTGTGTATTCTTGTGCAAGAGAGGTGGATGTTCTTTGTCTAGTGTCATGGCAAGCATGCATTGCAGGCTCTACCACTAGAGGTGAAAGACCAAGCTTTTATAACTAATGGCAGTAACATCTAATGTGTTAGCATTTAGGAGCTGAAAAAAGACTGTTGAATGATCACAGTGAGGAAGGCAGAAAACCTCTATAGCAGTGAAAATCTTACATTTGTTGTTCTGTTGCCACTGTTATAAAGGCAATGGTAAATGCTCATAGTGTTACAGAAGGCTGATGTTGGAAGGCACCTCTAGAGATCCTCCAGTCCAGCCCTTCCTGCCTTGTTCAGAGCTACAGGAACGTACCTGGGACTGCATCCAGTAGGGCCTTGAATGGCCTCTGTAACCTTTGACAGCCTGCTCTAGTGTTTGATCAACCAAAGAGCAAAAAAGTTTTCTCATGTTTAAATAGAATTTTCTGGGGCTTTGGCCCACTGCCTCTTGTCACTTCACTGAATACCAGTGAGAAGATTCTGGTTGTGCTGTCTTTACTACTTCTATTCCGGTATTTATACAAGTTAATAAGATTCACATGCCATTCCTTCCCTGCCCCTTGCATTGTCTTCTGGAGTAGAACAGTTCTGGCTTTCTCTGACTTCTTTTAGATCAGATCCTCTCATGCCTTAATCACTTTTGTTGTGGACCACCTTGAGTGTTGTCAACTTTCTTGCCAAAAGGGTGCATTGCTGGCTCATGTTCAACTTGTCCATCAGGACCCCCAGGTCCTTCTCTGCAAAGATGTCTTCCGGTTGTTTGGCCCTCAGCCTGTTGCAGCACATAGGGAAGAATAACTCTAGGTGTAGGACTTTGCCCTTACCCTTTGAACTGAAGGATAATCCTGTTAGTGAATTTCTCCAGTAATTAAAGGTCCCTCTGGACAGCAGCACAACTGTCTGGTGTTTCGGCTACTCTTCCCTGTTTTTAATGTCTACAGACTTGCCAAGTGTGTACTCTGTCCAATCATCCAAATCACTAATAAATATATTAAACACCACAGCACCCAGTATTGACCCCTGAGGTATGCCGCAAGTGACTGGCCTCCAGCTGGACCTTGTGCTGATTGCAACCCTTTGAGTACAGCAGTTTAGTTTTTGATCCACCTTACTGTCCACTTATCTAGTCAATACTTCATCAATTTGATATGGGAGACAATGTCAAAAGCCTTAAGATAAAATCACTCACTGCTCTGCCCTCATTCACCAAAGCAGTCATCCCTTCATAGAAGGCTGCCAAGCTATTTAAGCACAATTTTTCTCTTCACAGTTTGTTTGCTGACTCCTCCAAATCATTTCCTTGTCATTCATATGTTTGAGAATTCTTTCTAGAATTTGCTTCCTCGCTTTTCCAGTGATCAAGGTGAGGATGACTGGCTTAATTCTCTGGATCCTTCTTCCTGAAGGTAGGAGTTATGTTTTGTTTTCTTCCAGCTCACAAGAAGCTTTCCTAATCGCCATGAGTATTATGAGTGACCTCAAATTACATTAGTCAGTTCCCTCAGCACTTGTGAATATATCTTATGTTCCACAGGTTTTTTGTGTGTGTTCAGATTGGTTAAATGCTCCTTAACCTGACCTTCCACCACCAAAGACAGGTTTGTCTTCCTAACCTGTCCCAGGGCCTGGAATCCCCGAAGTCCCTGTATAACCTGTAAAGACCAAAGCAAAGAAGGCACTGAGGACCTTGGCTTTCTTGTATTGTTTTGTCATCATCTCACCTTCCCTACTCAGCAGCACATACCTGTAGCAGTCTTTGCTCTCTATGTTCCTCACCAGATTGAATTGCAGATGGGTTTGGCTTTTCTAACACACATAGTTCACTTTGGTACCTGACTTTTGTCAGAGACTCCCTGTTCATCCATATAGGCCCCTGCTGCCTTTTCATGACTTTCTGTTGGACAGAATGGACAAATCTTGAGCTTGGAGGAGGCGATTCTTGAAAAGTAACCAACTCTCCTGGACTCCTCTTCCTTCCAGTATCATCTCTCATGGAATTCATCCAAGCAAATGCCTGAAGAGGACAAAGTGTCTGCAGCGCTGAAGTCCAGGATTGTGATCCTGGTTGTTTGCTTTGTACTTTCAGGACCCTGAGCTCTCCTTTCTAATGGTAATAGCAGCCAAGACTGCCATTGAACTTGACATTCCTGAACAGTTTTTTCTCTTAAGGATCAGGTCCAGCAGAAAAATTTCCCTCATCAGCTCCTTGATCACCTGTCAGGAAGTACATTCTTCAATGCTGAAATGTCCTGGATTGCTTATGCACTTTCAGAAGATTATCCAGCCTGATAAGATCATTAAGTAGATCATTTGAGCATCAGGCTTTGCACACATAAGGCTTCTTCCAGTTGTCTACTTGTCTGTAGTAGGTACCTACCACAGCATTGAGGTATATCTGTGCTGGTGTAATGCTAAACTGCCAGTAACTGCTTCTCAAAGGTGCTGGAGTAGTGTGCAACTACAGAGACAACGTAGAATGTTTCCAGGCTGTTTGGGATCATCACTGGGATTATATTAGAACAGCTTAACCAAGGTACACAAGAACTAACTAGAACTGCTGGTACATCATTTCTCCGACCAAAACCAAAAAAGGCAGCTAAGTTAAGGCAGGTCAGAACATTCTGGTTTGCCATTCAAAAAAAATTGGTTTTGTTGCACAATTGGAGAGGTGGTGGTTTGGTTATTTTCAGTAGTACCTGGTGGACCTCCCCTCATGCCTCCCACTTCAGTTGATCAGAGGTCTCTATGCCTAGTATGCACTGTTCAATCCAGTATGAAAACTAAAGGTAGGTTGTGGGTTTTTAATAATGATCATAATGACTGCTTAGCAAAGCAGAAAAAATAGAACAACTAAAAAACAACAACTATCACCCCATGTCTGAGGGGCTAAGCTTGCAGTTAACGGGTTAATGTCCATATTTAGGATCTACAAAACAGAACAATGGTAAATTGATCTGCTGCTTCATGAGTTATGTGGGTTTTTGTCAGGAATAATCACAGAATGTAAACTTGTCCTGGGACAAGTTCTCTTAATGATGGAAGTTTTAGTTATTTGTATCAGTGTGTGTGCTTTTTATACATGGTAAAAACAGCCTGGCTTTTCCAAGGAAAAACAAATAGGCTGTTCATCAAATGTATTTCACAGTGCAGAAGTATAACTGTAAAAATGCAAAAACACTTGAGGAGGCAAGACATACTTAACATGCAGCTTGTTTCTTCCTCAATAACAAGCTGAAACCCTCAGAATTAAGGAACTGTAGCACTTTTTTTAAGAAAACCTGAAAGTAACAAATTTATATTCTTATCAAGCAATTACTACAGTAAATAAGTAACTGACTCCAGATATCATTCTATGCACCTCTGTAAAACAGATGCATACAAGTCTCTCTGGGAGAACTTGTTCCTTTCTATAAAAGGAGAGAGTGAGCTCAGATGCAGGCTCTTGTCTGATTACTGGGAAATGATGACACTGCAAAATTACACTGGGGATGTATTTAGGAAATCAGGGGCATTTTCTTCTTCCCTTAGCTCTTTGATAATGTTATATAGGTAGTGTATGATATTTTACTTTTTAAAATTTACTTAAGGTAAAATCTCAAGTACCTGCCTTTTATGAAGGATTTTGTAGTTAAAAAATTTGCAAATTAATTCTAGAAACTTATTATTTTATATTTTGAGAATTCATCTATAGTTCTTATCTCTTAACACATCCATTTCTTCTTTTGTCAAGTAAATAACTGCAGTTGATTTTTGAATGAAATTGGTCAGGCAACCAACAGAATATTGGCTTCTGTTTTACTGCAAAACTGAGTATTCAAATTTGTATGGAGGTGAAGGATTATTCCACCGTTGACTTTGTGTGGATAAATTGCCGGGGCCATCTGGGGTCTTCAAATGAGTGCAGTGTCATCTGCACCCAGAGCCTGTGTTCAGCAGCAGAGGGAAAACTAATGGGACAATGATCATGCTTCCCTCTTGGAAAGAGAATTTTGTTACTTCTGATTCTTTATGAATTGACTTCTTGTCACCATTCTCATCAACTGAATTGGGACAAACATGGTTTCTTCTTTTTATTCTGATTTTTTTTTTTAACTTTTTCCTGTAGTCTCTCCTTCAAACAATTCATACAGCAAATAAACTGAAGAGAACTTCAAAGGGTTGGGGCAAAGTGATGTGTAGAAAACTTTATCACACAAACAAGAAATTGTGGTATTTGAATGGAATATCATTAATCTTCTGTTTAACATTCAGCTTTGGTTTCTAGCTATTTTTACTGCACAGGCTCTGCTACCTCTCTGAATTTCACATACTGCTTTCAGACAGTGTGACGCTGTGGCTCGGATGTATTGGAGGCAAGATAATAGCATTTAGGAAACTTCTAAAGCCAGTCTGTGAATCTTGCTCAGGGTTTTGCAACCCCTTTGGTTTTTTGTAGCCATTGCTAATATGCTGATGATCTATGGTGAGTGGCAACCTGCAATGAAACTGTTCTCTCCATGTTTGAAGGGTGACAGATCCTGTTTCTTAGTCACCTAGGTCTTTAAGAACCAAAAATGAACTTGGGTTCAGTACCTATTGAGACCCAAAGTGAGGACCTGATGGGTTTTTAGCTAGTAGAAAATGCAGTTGGTGGCAGAGCTTTCCTTACCTGAGCTAATAGCTGATGCTTGCTATCAAGTGAAGAAGTGAGACTGACTTGTCTTATGTGTTGGCTGTGATCTTTGTGAGCCTTTATGGAATTAGGACACTGCTGTGGTGGGGATCTTGCCTCTGTTCCTGGAGCTCCAAGAAGTGGTGATGCAGAGTGCAGAGATGATGCTTGAGGGAGGTGGGTTTAGTTGTGTTTGTGTTGGATTTCAACTTTGCAGTGCTTGGCTATAGAACAAACAGCAAACAGATCATTTTTTTCTGAAGTGGATGCCAAAAGGGCTGACTCTGATTTACTCAGGCACTTGGTTGCAGAGCAATATTTGTGTTAATACAGACTTTGTGGACTAGACTTTAGAACTTGTACTGAACAAATGTCATGCTGAATGGGGCAAAGTAGTTCTGGGAGTCTATGGAAGGTATAAAAATATTTCAGAGAATTAGGTTGCTTGACTTTTTGAATGTGGGTTATTACTTGAGACAGATGAAAATTTATCTGTGGAAAACTGTTCTCTCATGAAAATAAACTTGTTCCATAATGGCAGTTGATGCCCAAGAGAGTGTGCTGGCTATGAGCAATTTGGGTTATCAGGAGAGATGAGTCACTTGGCAGACCCTAGAGTCAAAGATAAATTGTTTCTGTGATGACTATGGTGCCTCTTAGAGAGATGTATTTTTTAAAGTGGAAACAAAGTACAATTTACATGGATGGTTACACCACTAGAGTGAGAAAATCCATTTTTGTTCATCACAATGAGCTTTAAGTCAATTGCTTTCACTTTTCCCCCTAGTTTAATCTAGTTTTCTTGCTCACTCTATGCCTCATTCTCTAAGAACATAATGTTTTGTATTGAAATAAGATTTTCCCTTTGAATCCTCTTTACTCCTTTCCCATTGCTTTCCCCAGAGAAAGTGGTGACCAGGATGAGCACTGCTGCTCTCTGTCATCTTTCTTTGAAAAGTTTGATGGGAAAAATGACAAGGTACCACCTGTAACAAATCTTAAATGGATGTGGCTCAGCATAAAAGAATTATTGTGCTGTACACCATCACTGTACATATAATGAATTAAGCTTCTCCTAAGTAGTTACGTGTTTCAGGGTGCAATTTATTTTTTCCAAGACCTGACTAGTCTTCCCTGTTGAAGAGAAGGAGCTTTGGGTAATAAATTGGTCTGGCAGCCTTTGTACAAATAAATCAAATCCAGAATGGCAAGTTTATAGGACACCTGATCAGTATGTGTGTGTCTATTACACTTGGGACTTCACAAAATTATGTTGAAATTTACAATGGTGGGCAAAATACAGTGTGTTTTCTGTTGTTGCTCTAAATGGGTCTTGGAAGTGAAGGGGGAAAGCAAGTTAACCTCTTCTTAAAAGCACCTAGATGCTTGAACTAGCAGATATTCTGTCTCATTTGGCCAGTTATTTCTGACAGGTGTCCAGGAAACTTATGTTGTATAAATAATTCTATGGAAGACAGAGGGTTGTACCCACACCAGAAAAGCGAGGAGCTTTTATAAAAATCAGCTTTTATAGAAAGCTGATGCCTAAGGTTGCAGATGGGCATTTCCACCATACTGCCTATGTGAAGCGAACTGCAAGTTCAAAGCTTTGATCCAGCATCTGTACAGAACTTGTTTGAGGTGTAGGTATTGTGATCAAATGATCTCTTTGTCATTATATAAGTTAAAATACTAAGTCTTCTAAACCTTCTGATTCTGGATGTGAAGGAGGAGCTTAGTAAACGACTAATTCTGACCCTGTCTAGACCAGTCTTGGACTTCTTGATTGTTATTCTAGTCTTGTAATGTTTTCTCCCCTCTTTAATTGCTGTTTGTGTGAGGTCAGTAATGGAGTGATTACTATGTTTTTTTAGTCCAGTCTAGGTCAGAGCTCCATCCCAGCAGGGCTGGGTGCTGGGTAGTTTGATTTACACAGAGGTGTGTTTAGGGGTTCTTCAGCAACTGTGTAGGATCTCCATGGTTTCTTAAATTGTCTTGCACTGTTAGCAACCAGATACTTGGAGAAGGTCATGCCAAAGCTGACTACCTAGGCCTGACTTGCATTTATTCTTTTTTAGGCAAAAACTGAAAGAGTACCCATTTCTTTCAAATTTGATAGTGTTGCCATAGACTTGCACTAGATGCAAGTACTAGAATACATGTGGCACAGCAAATGGTGTCAGAAGATCTGGCAGGGCAGGATAATGTGTGTGTCTGGGTTTACTTCTAATTACTTTATCCTCTTGAATTTCTTCATGCCAGTTTTCCTAGCCTGGCACATGGTTTTATCACACTTGAGCAAGGGGAAATGTGACCCTGAAATTCCACGGTATACGTCTAGTTTCACAGGGAGATGTTTCTTCTAGATATGATGCATGAGAAGCAGATAATGACATGTTCCAGTGGGTGACAGTCTGGAGTGAGTGGGAGATTAACATGGGTTAGAGATCTGAATGGTGTTTGTCAGTTTGCTGTTTGTTGTTAGCTGTTCACAGAAGCAAGCTGAGTGAACAAATCTTTTAAATACCTGAATCCAGTAGCCAACAACTACTTAAGCAATAAAACATGATGCCAAATAAATAGGACTTGATATCCAGGCCTGAGGAATATCTTATGCAAGACCTTATTGTAGATGTAAAGGTGAATGAAAAGGTGCGCTAAACTCCCTCTCATTTACTGCTTTTGAGTGTGTGTTAAGTTGCTATTGCACTCACATTTTGTAGGGCATGGTGGGAAGTGGTTTGTAGGTTAGCATGTTATGGATGTTGATGGATCCTTAAACATCTGTTGAACACTTTTTCTGTTGTCTTGTGGTACCGCAGATTTCTCTTCTCTGTATTTTCATTTCCTTGAGCTATTTGTTGCCAGCAGCAGGAATGGGCAACCCATGAGTAATAGGCAATATATATATTTACATAATGCTTTTATTTTAGCACCAGAACTATTTTGTCCAAGTATGATATTTTTTACCAGTAATTTAGCTCAGTATTGCATCTTAAGGTATACTTTTGTTAGGTAAAGAAGTTTGGGATGGGTACATACTGTAAGAGCCTGCGGTAAAAGTCACAAATAGCAAGTATGGTAACCACTAAGTAAATGCAGCGGTGTGCACAACAGTGACACAAAACTTAATGTAAATGATGTTACTACTCCCTCTTCCTGGTCATTTTGAGCCTTGATGTGCCATCCTTTCTTGGAAATAGCTTTGTAGAAGGACGAAAAGTAGGTAAGCATTTCACTGTCAGCTCACAACATGCTGAGGATTAGAATTGGTCTTGATGGCAGTGCCTCAGCTAGCACTGGCTGGTGTAGCATCTGTGCTTCGAGTTGTGGCTTCTCTTTTTATTTTCTTCTTTGCTTCCTATCCCCTGTATACTTCCCTATGAAGCAGGATGTTTCCTTCTGGATTCCTGCTGTAGTAAGTAATTGTTTGGCTCCAGGAGTAAGCAGTTAAGCTTTTGCATTGCTTCGAGTTGCTCCTGTGATCTCGTTACCATGATTCATATTCCTGCTTGCCAACTGAAGTTCGTTGTAAGGCTTAATTAAATGTGTAAAACATTTTGAACTTACTGAGTCATTTTCCTGAAATATGGTTTGTCATGCTGCGTGTAGCTGGCAGACTTGCACACCTTTTTGCTTCTCAGACGACTTTGAATAAATAATTGGCTTTTGGCGAGGGGGTGGGTGGGATATTTGGTGTACATACTGTCAGCCTTGAAGTAACTGTATAAAAGGAATATTTAAATAACAATTTAAAAAATGCCAAAGCCTAATGGATGTGTACTTAGTGTGCAAATAAATTTGTGCCCACGGTAAGATTTGAAAACCCCAGAGGTTTTGATGTCAAGGCAAAGCCTGTACAATCTTATTGATGAAGAAGCTAGGGAGAATTCAGCTCCCATCCCTAGAACCACAAATTCCCTACATTTAAAAAAAAAATTAAACTACCTTCCCTTCAGACAGTTAATCAGGAGTTCTTGTACAGATCAGGAGATCAGTTGGGAGTTGTCCTGGTTTCAGCTATGATGGAGTTAATTATTTTTAGCAGTGGATGGAATGCCATGTTTGGGTGTTAGGATGAGAACAGTGCTGATAGCACCCTGATGTTTATGGTTGTTGCCGGGCAATCAAGGACCTTTCTCAGTTCTTCATACTTCCTTACTAGTGAGAAAGGAGGGGACGCAGCCAGGACAGGTGACCCGAATTGGCCAAAGAGGATATTCCATGCCAGTTACGTCATGCTCAGTATAAAGGGGGACTGGGGGGAAGAGGAGGAGACAACGCCAGGACGGGCAGTTTCTGGGTTCGGGGACGGCTCTAAGCTGTGCGGCCTGGGTTCTGTGGTTTGGTGAGAAACTGCATTGTGTATCACCAGTTTCATCTATTTTGTACTTTAAACTTCTGTTATTGTTATATCTAGTTTTCTGTTATTGTTTAGTAAACTATCCTTATCCCAACCTGCGTGGTTCTGGTTTCTAGGTTGTGGTTTCTTTCCCTCCTTTCTTCCTTCCCTTTTCCCCCTCCCCCAACTTTCCCTCCCCCTTCCTTTTAAAAGTACAAGCGACTGTGTGGGGTGCGGCCCTCGGCCGGGGCAAAACCACGACAGTTATTTTGGCGCCCAACGTGGGGCACGAACGGTTGGGATAACAGTAGATCTGACCCTAACTATCGCAATTAAGATAAGCACTGTTGTTTAAGCAATCTCTGGTCACGATGCTGTGGTATTTATTCACAAGGCTGTGTCCATGGCTGTGGCAGCAAAACCACCGCATGCTGTATACAATCCTGGCAGGATTCTTTACTCTCTCAGGTGTGCGACTCCCATATTTGTTCCCATACTTCATTATAGTGTATTTTATGATATCGGTCTATGATACAATAATATCGATGACCATGAGCTTAATCTGGTACTTGTATGAGGTTTTGCTGTCCTGTCCATTCTTTGGACAGGGAGGGGTTAATAACAGCACTGCTTTCTTTTCCTTTGGGCTAAATACAACAGCTCTTATGGCAGTTTTTGAAAATCTTCAATATCTCTGGGATATTCAAACTAGCATTTTGCTATTGGTAGGTTTGGGGCAGATGGTTCAGTTTTTGTTATATATCAAGCATAGGTGTATGAATACCACTGAAGAGCTTTCTCCGAGACAGAATAATCACGAGTGGCAGGGCATGTGGCAAAGTATGGGCAAGTACCTAGGTACTTTCTCACGCCCGATGGTTTGGAACTTCACTCCTGAACAGCTACAAGACCCCGATCAAGTGACTGCATACCTAAAGAAAAATTGCTGTAGGTTTCCCAGAGACGGACACCTTACTGCACTGTGCTGGGCTCTGGCCACTATTTATCAAACACTGCTTGATAGCAGGCAGCACTGTCAGCACTGTCAGGGAGAAGGGAAAGGAAACAGACTGGCAGATACTATAGCTGCTGCAACCACTGGGGCTGACACTGCAGCTACTGCAACCCCTGTGACCGACACTGCAGCTACTGTAATCTCTACAGCAGACACTGCAGATGATCAGAAAAACCAACCCACACAGGTATCTGTTGCTCCCGTACAAAAGAGGAAATGCACAAAGAAATCAGTTCGCATAGTGACGGATGATGATGATCAACTGGGACCATCCCGAGGATATCAGGATGAGGCAGAATCAGAGATTGTTACCCGATCCCTGACTCTGAGTGAGCTGCGTGAGGTTCGAAAAGATTTCACCCGCCACCCAAGTGAGCACATTATCACTTGGTTGCTCCGATGTTGGGATCACGGGGCCAATAGTTTGGAGTTAGAAGGCAGAGAGGCCAAGCAGTTGGGATCCCTAGCTAGAGAAGGAGGAATTGACAAAGCAATTGGGAGGAGGCCGGAAGTCCTCAGCCTCTGGAGGCGACTACTGTCAAGTGTGCAGGAAAGATATCCCATAAAGGAATATATTACATGTCAGACACCCAAGTGTAACAGCATAGAGACAGCTATCCAGCACCTGAGAGAATTAGCTGTACAGGAGATAGTTTATTATGATCTGGACAATTCACGGCTTCCCGCTGATCCCGATGAAGTCCTATGCACTCCAGATATGTGGCTTAAGGTTGTACGAAGTGCACCCTCAGGGTACACCAATTCACTGGCAGCAATTGACTGGAATGATATGGATCCACCAACCGTAAATGAGGTGGCCTGCCGACTCAGGAAATACCAAGACAATGTTTCCCTCTCCGTCATTGCAGCAGTAGAGAAACTGGTTCAACGACTTGACAACAATGTGTCCAACTCCCAACCCGTATGGAGCAATGTTGCAGCTACTGGGAGAAAGCGTCCATCGTTCCAAGAGGGAGAATACACACCACGACGTACGTTGTGGTTTTACCTGCTTGATCATGGAGAGGACATGAGGAAATGGGATATGCAGCCCACCTCAGCCCTTCGAGCACGAGTAAATGAGCTGCGGGGTAAAACATTCGCACAACGAGATTCTGCCAGGAAGAAGGCTGCACCAGTTTCTACTGGGCAGTTCCCTAGACCAACTGGAAGGCCTACCTATATGTCTGATGTGCCTGATCCTTTTGAAGGGACCTCTAAGTCCTTTATGCAACCAGTGGAAAACAAATATGATCAGCAGCAATAGAGGGGCCCTGCCTCCAGCCAGGTGGAGGAGAGGGACAATCGGGTTTATTGGACTGTGTGGATCCGATGGCCTGGCACGTCAGACCCACAAGAGTACAAAGCTCTGGTGGATACTGGTGCCCAGTGTACTCTAATGCCATCGAATCATGAAGGGGTAGAACCCGTTTGTATTTCTGGAGTGACAGGGGGATCCCAACAACTAACTGTGCTAGAGGCTGAGGTGAGCCTAACTGGGAAGGACTGGGAAAAACACCTCATTGTGACTGGTCCAGAAGCTCCGTGCATTTTAGGTATAGATTATCTACGTAGAGGGTATTTTAAAGACCCAAAAGGGTACCGATGGGCTTTTGGAATAGCTGCTTTGGAAACAGAAGAAATTGAACAATTGTGTGCCTTGCCTGGACTCTCAGAGGATTCTGCTGTTGTGGGGTTGTTGAAGGTTGAAGAACAGCAAGTGCCAGTTGCTACGACGACGGTGCACAGACGACAATACCGTACTAACCGAGATTCCCTGATTCCCATCCATAAGCTGATTCGTCAACTGGAGGATCAGGGAGTGATCAGCCGAACCCACTCACCCTTTAATAGTCCCATATGGCCAGTGAGGAAGTCCAATGGAGAGTGGAGGCTGACAGTAGATTATTGTGGCCTAAATGAAGTTACTCCAGGTATGAGTGCTGCTGTGCCAGACATGTTAGAGCTCCAGTATGAATTGGAATCGAAGGCAGCCAAGTGGTACGCCACAATCGACATTGCGAATGCTTTCTTCTCAATCCCACTGGCGCCAGAGTGCAGGCCACAGTTTGCTTTCACTTGGAGAGGCATCCAATACACGTGGAATCGTCTGCCCCAGGGGTGGAAACATAGCCCCACCATCTGCCATGGACTAATCCAGAATACACTGGAAAAGGGTGAAGCACCAGAGCACCTGCAGTATATTGATGACATCATTGTATGGGGCAACACAGCAGAGGAAGTTTTTGAAAAAGGAAACAGGGTAATTAAAATCCTTTTAGAAGCCGGTTTTGCTATAAAACGAAGTAAAGTCAAGGGGCCTACGCAAGAAATCCAGTTTTTAGGAATAAAATGGCAGGATGGGCGTCGTCACATCCCAATGGACATTATTAATAAAATAGCAGCTATGTCTCCACCAAGCAACAAAAAGGAAACACAAGCTTTCTTAGGTGTTATAGGTTTTTGGCGAATGCATGTCCCAAACTACAGTCTCATTGTGAGCCCACTCTACCATGTAACTCGAAAGAAGAATGATTTCCAATGGGGCCCTGAGCAACAGCAAGCCTTTGAGCAGATCAAATGTGAGATAGTCCATGCAGTGGCCCTTGGGCCTGTCTGGACAGGGACAGATATTAAAAATGTGCTCTACACTGCAGCTGGGGAGAACGGCCCGACCTGGAGTCTCTGGCAGAAAGCACAAGGGGAGACTCAAGGTCGACCGCTGGGGTTTTGGAGTCGGGCCTACAAAGGATCTGAGGCCAATTCTACTCCAACAGAAAAGGAAATACTGGCCGCCTATGAAGGGGTTCGAGCCGCCTCAGAAGTGATTGGAACTGAAGCCCAGCTCCTCCTGGCACCCCGACTGCCGGTGCTGGGCTGGATGTTCAAAGGGAAGGTTCCTTCTACACACCATGCCACTGATGCTACGTGGAGCAAGTGGGTTGCACTAATTACACAGCAGGCTCGAATAGGAAACCCCAATCGCCCAGGAATCGTGGAGGTGATCACAGACTGGCCAGAAGGCAAAGATTTTGGGATGTCACCAGAGGATGAGGAGGTAACACGCACTGAAGAAGCCCCACCCTACAACGAACTGCCAGAGAATGAGAAGCGATATGCCCTGTTCACTGATGGGTCTTGTCGCATTGTGGGTAAGCATCGGAGATGGAAAGCTGCTGTATGGAGCCCTATAAGAAGAGTAGCAGAAGCCACTGAAGGAAAAGGTGAATCAAGCCAGTTCGCTGAGGTGAAGGCCATCCAGTTAGCCCTGGACATTGCTGAGAGAGAAAAGTGGCCAATGCTCTACCTTTATACTGATTCATGGATGGTGGCGAATGCCCTGTGGGGGTGGTTGCAGCAGTGGAAAAAGAACAACTGGCAGCGTAGAGGCAAACCTATATGGGCTGGTGACTTATGGCAAGATATCTCTGCTCGGTTAGAGAAACTTGTTGTAAAGGTATGTCATGTCGACGCCCATGTACCTAAGGGTCGGGCCATGGAGGAACATGAAAACAACCATCAGGTAGATAAGGCTGCTAGGATTAAAGTGGCTCAGGCAGATCTAGACTGGCAACGTAAGGGTGAATTATTCATGGCTCGATGGGCTCATGATACCTCGGGTCATCAAGGGAGAGATGCAACATATAGATGGGCTCGGGATCGAGGGGTGGACTTGACCATGGACGCCATCGCACAAGTTGTCCACGAATGTGAGATATGTGCTGCAATCAAGCAAGCTAAGCGGTTAAAGCCCCTTTGGTATGGAGGACGATGGATGAAATACAAATATGGGGAGGCTTGGCAGATTGATTACATCACCCTCCCACAAACCCGCCATGGCAAACGTTATGTGCTTACAATGGTGGAGGCAACTACCGGCTGGCTAGAAACATATCCCGTACCCCATGCCACTGCTCGAAATACAATTCTGGGCCTTGAAAGGCAAGTCCTCTGGCGACATGGTACTCCAGAAAGAATCGAGTCAGACAATGGGACTCATTTCCAAAACACTCTTATAGACACCTGGGCCAAAGAGCATGGCATTGAGTGGGTGTACCACATTCCTTATCATGCACCGGCCTCTGGGAAAATTGAATGATATAATGGACTTTTAAAAACTACACTGAAAGCAATGTGTGGTGGGACATTCAAGCACTGGGATACACATTTGGCCAAAGCCACGTGGTTAGTTAACTCTAGGGGATCTACCAATCGGGCTGGCCCTGCCCAGTCAAAATTTCCACGTACTGTAGAAGGAGACAGAGTCCCAGTAGTGCATATGAAGAGTGTATTGGGAAAGAGAGTTTGGGTCATCCCTGCTTCAGGCAAAGGTAAACCCATGTCTGGAATTGTTTTTGCTCAAGGACCTGGCTGTACTTGGTGGGTAATGCAGAGGGATGGAGAAGTTCGATGCGTACCTCAAGGGGATTTGATTTTGGGTGAGAATAGCCAATATAATTAATAAAGTAGAAATTATAATAATTGCCAAATAACCCATTATTTTATATTCATTATTGTTATGATTGCTGTATGTTGTACCATAGCATTATAGCCGGAGTCATACAAGTTAATGAAGAATGAGTGCCATGATGATGGAACTAAAGCCTGGCCTCTCAAGAACTTTTTTCTCCCTTTGAAAATAAACTCTGACCCACAGACTATGAGCATGGACCATGCCAGGTGTATCAGTCAAGAGCCTGAGATGCAGCATGCAACGAGCCAATGGAACATACAATTATCCTGAGAAACTGTTACGACAAATGGAGCCTGAAAATCATGGACTAAATGAACTCAACAACTTCAGAGGGATGATTCACAGACTGAGGGAATAAGATCTGTATGCACGTATGTGTGCATACATGTGTACATACATATATGGGTGTGTGAAACACGAAACTGGTTGTACCCAAAGAAAATTGTTGGATCTGGTCATGACGTAAATGGTATGGAATAAGGGGTGGATAATGTCCTGGTTTCAGCTATGATGGAGTTAATTATTTTTAGCAGTGGATGGAATGCCATGTTTGGGTGTTAGGATGAGAACAGTGCTGATAGCACCCTGATGTTTATGGTTGTTGCCGGGCAGTCAAGGACCTTTCTCAGTTCTTCATACTTCCTTACTAGTGAGAAAGGAGGGGACGCAGCCAGGACAGGTGACCCGAACTGGCCAAAGAGGATATTCCATGCCAGTTACGTCATGCTCAGTATAAAGGGGGACTGGGGGGAAGAGGAGGAGACAACGCCAGGACGGGCAGTTTCTGGGTTCGGGGACGGCTCTAAGCTGTGCGGCCTGGGTTCTGTGGTTTGGTGAGAAACTGCATTGTGTATCACCAGTTTCATCTATTTTGTACTTTAAACTCCTGTTATTGTTATATCTAGTTTTCTGTTATTGTTTAGTAAACTATCCTTATCCCAACCTGTGTGGTTCTGGTTTCTAGGTTGTGGTTTCTTTCCCTCCTTTCTTCCTTCCCTTTTCCCCCTCCCCCAACTTTCCCTCCCCCTTCCTTTTAAAAGTACAAGCGACTCTGTGGGGTGCGGCCCTCAGCTGGGGCAAAACCACGACAGGAGTCTAACTTTGAGACTCCTGGATCCTCAGTTAGACCTCTCTAACTCTCTAGTTCTGCAATAAACACTTTTGTAAATGAGCTTTAAGAACCTGCATATTTTAAGTTCTGTCTGTGGAAAAGAATAGAAGCAAGAATATCTGAACTGCCGGGAAAAAGAAATTTTAAGTTCAGCTTGCATATAGAATATGCTGTCTTTCTCAACTGGCAGCTGATTCACTGTTGTGACTGATTAGATCAGGAGGAAGTTATTACTCTTTATTCTTGTTTTTACAGATTTTTACCAGTTTCTACTAGTCTGTCTTGTAACAGCTTTCTTAAAGCAGTCTAACTTTCCTCATGAGCTTTGGGAGAAAATATGACCAAGTTTCTCTTGAAATGCCTGAAATACACATTTAGTTCCAAATCTTGTAGACTTGCAACATATACTCTGTAGGGACCTGAGTTTTTAATCTCTAACTTTTGGTAGTATAGGTGCTAATTAAGTAGTTGTACACTGGGATCTGATTACAGGTACAGAGTAGTTTGGCATGGCATTTGCATTACTTCTCTCCTGAATTTGCTTTCTGGAACATCTAGAGCTATGGAAGGTGCTTGCTACATGTCTGAAATGGCAGTTTCATCAGTTCTCCAGGTTTGGTTCTGGGACTGGAGTAGTTCTTGCAAGGTGGTGCAAAGGGATAGGCACAGGATGTTTTCTTGGGCGCTATCTGACTCTTAACTCCTACCTGCTGTGGCTGTAGTTGAAGATTGGGCTGTGATGTATTTGTTATTGTTTTGGGGTTTTTTTGTAGTGGCCTAATATGGTGCCTGTTCTCTAAATACTCCTACATAATTATTTTGTGTTGCCTTCAAGGCATTACAGCTAATTAACTGCATTTAAGCTAGCTTGACCTTTATAAGTGTGTTTGGAACATATTTATGGACAACAATTCGTGGACAAAACAAATGTTTTCTGGTGACTTAAACAACTGAGTGTCAGTGAACGCTCCTGAGCCTTCTTTCCAACTGGCTTTGCTTGTGACTCAGTTATGAATGTGAGGTAAAGGTGCTTCTGGACTTGCCAAGTGAACTTCACTTGCTGTAGATATTAGGGAAGAGACCCCTGTCAATCTATAGAGCATTCTCTTAAATTCGGTAATGTATCCCTGGCACAGTAATCCCTGCCCTTGCTGAAGGTCTTAGCCTTAAGCTTCATTGATAAAGCCAGCACTACTCTTACTGTCCAGCAAGAAATGTGTGTGCAGACCAAGTATTTCCAGTGTGCTTATGCAAGCAAATTTGAGCAGAGCTCCTGACCCATCCTGCTAAGCAGAGGCACAGTACACAACTGTACAGCTGCAACCATATCAGTCCCAAGCCCTGGGAGAGAAACAGACCATTAAAATACTGTTCTGCCTCCTTTGCTCTTCCTGCCTCTTGTTCTTTAATGCAGATGTGTCCTGTGTGAACAGTTGGAAGACCTTCTTTCTGAGATGCAGCAGCTCCATATCCCTGGGTGACAGCTAGGAGAAGCATTTAATTATGCCATAAGCACTATACAAGGCAGATGCTGACTGCAGGAGCAGTGATCTAGGACTTTTTCCTAGCAGTCTGGATATAATGGCTTGTGCCATTTTGAAGAGGAAATTTAACTTGGATTAGTGTGTTCCTTTCATGGTGATAAAAGACCACCTGGAGCATGGGGACCACCTGCAAATCCTGTTCACTTGGTTGCAGCAGAGAATACAGGTACTGAATGCTGCATCCTTTCATGTCTGAATTTGCAGCTGACAGAGAACTTAGGCTTTGTGTTTTTGCCACAATGAAGTAGAGAAACCCTCTAAAATTCTGTGCTACTATTGATTTGCTGCTGGATTATCTGGAGATGTCTTGGAAAAATTGGTGTGGCTCTTCCTGAACCATTTCTATTGGTTCCTACTTCTTCTGCAGTTACATGTGGGTATTATGTAAGGTCGAATGTCTTGTTCTTGGTTGCTGGATTTTAGGGTTACTTACAGAGATGAAAGACAGTTATTAAAAATGCAAAGGAAAAGCAAGATCATGTAATGAATGCTGTCAAAATTGGAGTTTCATGGATGACGCCAGGAGCTAGAGCTTTAAAGACGATGTGAAACAGTGGAAGACTTGCTTATGGGAATTGGGAGTATAGGTTTTTGTATTGAAAATGTCTCTTCAGCAGCAAAACCCTTCAGCCTTTTGGTGTCCAGTCTAGGGACTGTTTGGCTATTATAAAATAGCCAATTTTATGAAGCTCATGACTAAAGACTACATATGCTGCAGTTTAGGGGAGAGATAGCTGTCACCTGTATGAAGGGGCCTACCTCAGGGCCCAAGGGTTTACCTGTATGTTTAAAGAACAATAAGGTTTTTTGATGTTCTGGGGAAAGGGTTGTGCTTATGAGGCTGGAAAAAGTCAAGAGTTTGTCACACTGTTAATGGGGAAGCAGGTAATTGCTGACTTGGGTGCCCAAATCTATTTGTGTGTTACATGTGACAAGTCACTGTAATAAACATTCACAACTGAAATGAATAACTTCATTGCTTCTCCTTGTTTCTGAAACATTTTGACTTGGTATATGACAAAATAAATAGTATACTGAACTTGTTAAAGTAGAAGCAAAATAGCTTACTGTGTGGTGGTGTCTTCAATTCTCACAAGAAAGGTATGTGAGACCAGGATCAGCTTTCCTCACTGTTTGAAGACATGGAAAAGGAATAACTTTCTCCCCAGGTGAGTGTCTTGCAGGGTGCTGAGTGGTCTTTGTGGCTGGGACACAGTTCAGCCTGTGTGAGTTAAGAGAAATATTCAGTGACTGAAGATGGTACCAACTATATACAAAGGTATTTTGATGTATTTACTGGGGGGTTTTTTGTGTTTTCCTCCTGTTTCCTGACTAATTTGAAGAGTAAGGCTGATGCAGCTTACACATAAAAATAATCTAAAATCCAGAGGTTTGAGGACTCATGGGAGAAATGGGATCAAACCAATTTTTGTCCTGTATTGCTGTAGCAGACCGTGGGACTTCACAGGGCTACCAGACTCAGTGCTGTGATGGGCAGATCTTGCTTAAGCAAAGCAGAGATTAAATTTAGCTTTTTGAATATTAACCTGATGAGATGGATCTAGACATGTCCTTACTCAGGTCAATGAGCATTTTAGCGTAACAGGATACCTGGAAACATAGGTAAGAAACAAGTGTCTGTCATAACCACATCTGTGGTATGGGAACTGTTCTCTCCTGTCCTGTGTCTGTATTGATGACAAACATCTTAAGTGACTGGTTCTGGATGTCTTTTTGGGAGGGGGATGGGGGGATGACATAATGTGTACCCCATGTCTTTTATTTAAATACATTACACTTCTGTGCAGTGCACACTGATGTGATTTCAGATAACATGATGTAACATCTGACCAGGTACTGCTTTGTAACTGGCTGTACTCTTTCTGCAGCTGTGGGATAGAAAGGTTCAGTACCAGGAGTGGCCGAGGGATGGTAGTATCAGCTTCAGCAGATGAGTGTGTACTCAGTGCCTGAATACCCTAACATGTACTACTTTAGATGTATTGTAGTCTTTTCTAGAACTAGCTAGACTGAAGCTAGTGAGTAGGAAGATGTGACTGCAGTTGAACTGCAGTGTGGACATAGCTGCAGTCTGTTGTCATGGGGACAAAGATACATCTCATTTAAAGAATTGTACTGAAAACTCCCATACTGAGACCTGTAAGCAAACAATTATGCAGCAGTTTGTAGAAGGATGCCAAGGTTTATAGACTATGAATTTAATCTGTGCTAGTTTTTATTTGATTAGATGTTTCCCTAGGAACAGGCTAAAAATCACTTGTGATGGCACCAATATTACATTCCCAATAGTAATTTGAGTGCTATGACCCAGCTTGAGAGGGGTAGGCACCCGAAACTACTTTGGAGAACAGAGATCTGTGAAAGCTGCTGGGTGAGCAGAGATAAGAGATTCAAAACAGTGCCTAACCAAGGGAGAAAAAAGCAGAACTACACTTGGCTATGAGCTGATATGTGCTTTTTAATGCATTAGCATACAGGTTTGCCAGGCTGTTTCTGTCCCTACCAAAAAAAAGGCAAGAAGAAAGCCTGGGAGACAGTAGCCATAAACTTGTTGAGAAACAGGCTCTGTTCTGCTTCTTGCAGAATAGCTTTGACTTACCTTTCCCAAAAATAAGTGGAGAAGTCTGCCAGCTTCTTTGCTTCCCTACAGAAACCAGACTGCACTTCTTGCAGCTGTGTGTTGACCTGGTTGTTTTTTATACACTTGCTTTGCTCTAGTTACAAGACTAGCTCAGCTTGAGAGGGAATAGGTTTTTAAAGATGAAGCGTTTTACTTCTCAGCGTTTGCCCATGAGAAGAAAAACACAGATTTTATTCATGTTAAGAAAGTGCAAATTTAAATCTGCTTTGTGAGGGAGGGGGGCACTGTGCAGCACTTCTGAAATAGAGGTTTTGGGCATGTGCTTGGGCTGTCTGAGCCCTGCTGTATTGCAGGCAATGCTGACATCTACTGTGGGCTCTGTAAAACTCAACGGATGCAGCTTGAAGCTCCAACGAAGTTCAGTAAAACTTCCTTCATATTTAGGATGTTCCAGAGCCTTTGACACATGACAAGCTGTCCACTTCAGACACCAGGTAGCTCCTCTTAGCATCTAGCAGAACCTTGGCTCTAGGGAGCAGCGCAACCTCAGTAGTGTGGTATTTTGGGAAGTGTGATCCCTTGTTACATGTGGTGACTACCTTCCCCAGTTGCATGATTTTAGGCCACCAAAGACTTATTTCCCCCTTATATAAAGAAACATCTGTTTACCAAATATATTCAACAAATAAAACTTCCTTGTGATACTGTCATGCTTCAGGTGTTGATACAGTGCTTGTGCTACTAATGCAATACTGTGCCTTTTAATTAGTGGTCACCCTTGAGTTGCCTTCTCTTTTTGAAGAAAAGAGAGCAGGTCACAGAATTGAAACACTGCAAGCAGGGTGAAACAGAACCATGGCTGCTGGAGTTAGGTTATTGCTTGGATTTTTAGCAGAGCTTCCAGATAAATCTTGTTTATCTGTGTGTTAAACTACTTTATGGTATGTCTTTATCAGTATACACTGATTAAACTGGCTGTGGTGCAAGTCTATTGCAGGTGATAACACTGAGGTGCTTCTTGGAAATATGATAGGTTTAATTTACTTCATTGTAACAAGATTTTACCTGGAGTCTCTGAATAGCTATACCTCAGCCAAGTTTCAAAACAAACTCTCACTATACTTCCATTTTGCCCCCCACAAACAAGCTGCAAGCCATGATTATCCCATTTCTCCCACATAGATGCCAATTTAATTTGAGGGTAGCTTCCCTTTTTAGCATAAGGTTGGTCTAAATGGTGTTTAGGGGTCACTTGCAGCTTATATGATTCTAAATCATATTAGCTTCTGTTCCCCCTGTTCTGGCATAGGAATGTGGAAATAGACCTGGTCTGTCTTTCCTTTTAAATTAGTCTGTTAAACAAACTGAAGGTTGTTTCTTAACCAAATAAATACGTATTGTACTGCACTGTGTTGGGAATGTTGTCACAGGGATATAGCAGTGAGGCAGACCACAGCAACTTGTGCAGTATAAGGATCTGGCAGGGAGACTGGCATGAAGTAACCTGGGTACAGGTGTCAGTTTAATTTTGGCAGGGTTGGAATGCTGTACCCAACTGGGTGGCATGTATTAGTCCTGGTGTCACTGAGCTCAGTTCAGGTCAATTTAAAGTGGAACTCCAATGAAACATTTGGAATTTGTGACATGCATTCATCTTCCTCTTCCTAAATTTCCTAGGAGACTTTCAACTATTCCATCTTTTAAGCTCAGGCCTCCGGTGTCTTACCTTGTGCAGCTCATCACAAAGTTCTGGGCATGTTTGGGAAGAAATGCATTACTGAGGAGGGACTCCTCGCTTCATCTTGTGTGTGGCTGCCTCTGCTGTCAGGCCACCTCAGAGGCGTTGTGTCACTACTCTGCAGCGTGATCCTTGAGTTGCAGTGTGCAGCTATGATCAGTAACTAGAGTGATGAAACCATCCCGGGGAAGTGGCTATGCTTGTGAAACTTGCAGTAGCTTTGTCCAACAGTAGAGGGGTCTCTTGTTTGGAAAAAGGATTTTTATCAGTTAAGAATGAATCATTAGGGAGAACTGGAGTAGCTCTTCATTCATTTTTACACTGGGTTATGGCTGCTTTTTTGTTTCTGGGACAAACCACAGCTCAGAAGGGGTAGTTTGTCCTTCTCTTGAAGCTTTCAAGTCAGAACTGAATTCCTTTCCAGAAAATAGGTTTTAGCTAAACCACAGGTGTGGTTTTGACTTGAGATCCCCAAATGGATGAAAGTACATGGCTAATGTTAGACAGGACTTGTTACAGTAAGGTGATCATAAGTTTCTTTTAATGCTAACCCACAAAATTATTAAACTCTTACCAGAATTTTTATCTTTTAGCCCAAATCAACTTTCCATATCCAATTATCTGTGAATGGAGGGAGTAAGGTTTAGGAATTGCTTCTCAAGCCTGTAAAAAGTACAGGACTCCAGTGTGGATTTCTTGTAATTCACAGCTCAAACTTTCTTGTATAAAATTGTGATCTTCCCTTCTTGGTTGTACTATCCTGGCATGATTATTTCCTTCAAGGTGTGATGTGGCATTGCATTTTGCCTATTGGAAGCTTATTTTTGGTTTTGTTGAGTGACCTCAGCCCAAAAAGAATCTGCCATTTCTGAGTCAAAACTATGATAGTTCTTCCTAATCATCTTGCAAGTAAAGCATCCTACAACTACACAGTGTACAGATGGTTCTCATGTTCCCCCTATACAAATGTAACGCATGTTTGCTATTAATCAGTATAGATTTCAAAATCTTGTTTCCAAATCCCTCCTTAATTTTGCTGATAAGAATTTAAGAGGCACAGGCCATAGATGAACTGGACCCTGCATTCAGCCTCTGCATGCTTGCTCTATAATGGTAGTTTTTTGGGTACTTCTCTATTGAGAAATTTTGAAAGGTAAACATAGTGCAAATTTCTGTTTAAATTAATAGGATATCTGAAAATACATCAACCTTAGCTGAAACCTGCTGTAATTTTGATGTTTGTTGCAAAGCCTTAATAAAATGGTTCTTGCAGTTGCCTAAATCAAACTGAAGCTTATTTTGTTGTATTCTTCCTGATTTTAGTAGAACTCTAAGTATAACTTCAGAATCATGCAGTATTGATAATGTTTCTGCTGCCCTGTTTTTCTAAACTGTAGATCACCTGCTACTTCTGAAACACAAAACAACTAGGACAAGCTGTGACTTTTCTAAGCATTAATGTGTATTGTTTTCAGGCAATTTTTTAATGTGATAGGGTTTGTTTTACTCTAGGTTATGATCTGCTACGAAATGACTGAAATTATAAGAGTATAACTGCACTACTTTGTGAGATAAGATGATAACAAAGGCAATGGTAAAGGCTTTTCAATCTGAGCAAAGAGCTTGCATGTTATCATTATGGTGTTATACTGTGCATTCATAGTTTTGGTACACCATGTAACGTCGCAATAAAAGAATAACGACATCTTTAATCAGGACAGGAAAAGGCACTGAAGGCAAATAGAAAAAGCTTTAAAAAAAAAACCCAGCAGGGTAGCTATTTCTAGAAATATCTCTCAAAATACTTAGCAGTATGTAGGTACAGCCTTGTGCTGACTATCGTGCTGCTGTGCATACGCGCGGGAGGTGCAGAGTACAGGCTTTGAGGTGTCAACCCCCTCTCTGCTTGTGAAGTGCACAGGAGGTGCTGCAGGCAGGAGGAAGCGAATGGGCTGTAACAGCAGAGCTGGGCTGATTTTTTCCCATTTTGAAGCCTGTGTTCAGTTCCAGTCATTTTACCTTTGAAAAAGCATGGTGAAACAGTTATTGAGGCCAAGTAGTTGGTGGAAAATGATTAGAGGAATGGAGAGACACTTATATACGTGTGTTAAACCCATTTATTTAAAAGTGAAATGAGTAAGAGGTGCTGGGGGGTGGGGGTGGTGATGTTGGCTTTTTTGTGTGGAGAAGTGAGGATCAACCACGATGTGGCAATTTTAAACCTCCTTTCCTGTATGTATATCTAAAATGTGCAAGAGTTGAAAGTTAAATGAAAATACAGGTAGATTCAAATGCATGCTAATAAACAAAGGGAATAGAACTCAGTATATATTTTATCCTGAAGGATATCCAAAGAACTGTTTTAGTTACAGGCTCTGTTTTACTCTGAAGTCTCTGACTGAAGGCATGTATTACTTGTTTCTATATCTTGTATAGCTATGGGCAAGG
Organism: Porphyrio hochstetteri; assembly: GCA_020800305.1. Taxonomy (NCBI): domain Eukaryota; kingdom Metazoa; phylum Chordata; class Aves; order Gruiformes; family Rallidae; genus Porphyrio; species Porphyrio hochstetteri. Next base: position 48,622,948 of record CM036907.1, read on the forward strand.
CATAAAGGTAACTGATATAATAAATTGTTCTAAATCTGAAAATGAATACTTGTAGATCATCTCTAATCTTAGAATAATTATGTTATTAAAAAAGGCACCTAAGACTTGTTAGAGCACTCTAAATGTATGCTGAGATGTAAGTTTGGACCTGGGCCATGTACTTTGGGCAGTACGCTTTCCTGGTTCACTGTGATAAGGAATTACCCACCATGTGAATTCATCTTTATGGTGATTATTGTTAATAAGAACAGTATGAGGTGTAAAAGCTTACCTGTTCTCATGATAACTTAAGTAGCAGGATTATTCACTTGGATCTATGCTGCCTATCGTAAAGGTCACAAGAGGTTAAGAATGTGTATTCAAAATCTGAGCACCTGCAGCTGTCAGACGTGTTAGTTTGTAGGCCAATAATGATTTACTGACATGGTGTATTTCTAGAATATGAGTTTTGTGCATACCACATGACATGAAAAGACAGCCAAAAGCATTGATGCCCTGTGCAATCCCAGGTCACAGCTGAAGCTGAATGATCAGGTATCCCTCCTGCAGCAGCTTGGCTTTTTTACAGTGACTTTGTGTTCAGAAAGATAGTTTTGAATTATTTTTTTTCCTTCTCACCATCCTCTGCCTATCCTTTCAGAACACTATAAAATTTATGCCTACAGTTGGAATCTGAAAGGAGAAACATTCATGCTAAGCCCAGTGTCTTATTAGAGCTTTGCTTTCACCAGATCCATGCACATGCTCCTGTATCTGGAAGGTCAGAACCATCATGTACTGGGTGGGGAGGTGGTGTTTTCACCTTGTACTTGAGCTGTTCCATGTGTTTCTAACACAACTCTCGCTTTGGGGTTTGGAATTGCTATCTTTTTACTAAAAAATAAATTTAGAAAGAGCTGAACCCTATCCCTGAGTGGAAGGCACAGTCAAAACTCCAACAGACTTTGCAAATTAGGTTCTTGTTTTCCAGGCAATCCCAGCAGTCAGCTGCAATTGCAATGAAAACAGTAGTTCATGGGAAAAGTACATGATGTTTAAAGCTCAAGTCCGAGAACTCAGTTGGCTGAATTAGTCCTTGCTCACAAGTGGTGTTACTGAAAGGTTTCTCTGTGATCAGAGCTTAAGTGTAACAGTTCATGTCATTTAACATTTACCTGTTGGCATGTTTTCCTGTCTATCATAACAGCAGTGGTTGATGCCTGTCTTGCAGAAATGCTGGATATGACTTAGTGTTTTCATTGTTGTAAAAGTAACACATTATGGTGCAAATTAGTTATGTGGGTTCCTTATTTTTATCTGCAAATTTAATAAAATTATATTCTTGAAACTGCTGTTGGAGTTGATGAATTGCAACTTTCACTGTCCTTGAAAAAAAAAATCTTTAAAGAGACGTTGAGAGGTTATAGCATACTCTGAAAACTGATATTAAAACAAAGATAGAGGTGAGACTCAAGTTACCAAAAAACCCAGCCTCCAAAAAATCAACACCCCCCACCCCGAAACTATCCCTCTTGTCAAGGGAACGTTGTCTTTTTTTGGGGGGGGGGGAACTTCTGGTTTTGGGATATTTGAAAGTTGTTCCCACAATGAAGTTCTACAATGTCAGACTGGCTATTCTACAAGAGGCTTATTTAATGGGAACAATACTTACTTGGGATGCTAGTTTTTCAAAAATAAGCAATTTCCACTCTGTACAGTGTGTGTGAGTAATCAGTAGTTGTGTCTGATGGCTACAGAATGTGCTGCCACATTTGTGAAATAAGCTAAATACAAAGACTGACAGTTTTCTCAGTGTATTAGTCCTGGTGTGGTATTCTAATATAGCATTGTTTGTTTCCACCAATGAATACAGCAGCAAGTGCAGAGTAAAACAAGGTTAGGAGTTATCTTCTGAGTTTCCAACCTGGGTGTGTAGCTTTTGGTGATCAGATAAACTGTGCAGGTGTGTGTAGTGTTAAGGACACCTATAGCCTGCAACCTTCTATTTCATCACTCTGTTGATAACTTCTCTTCCCATTTCCTGCCTCCTGCAAGGAATGCTTCTGGTAGTGTATTTGTGCAGTTACATGGAGATATAAGAAATGGCCACAGAGCTGGATGTGATAAGGCATGGAGACGTTACAGACCATGGGGCTTCTGGCTCCCTGCATTCCTTAACCCTGCTACCTACACTGGCATGTACACATAGGTGCTCCCCTCTACTGTCTCCCAAACTTAAGTATAGGCCTTGGCTATAGTGGAAATAAGGTTCACCTTACATTTTGATAATATGAGGTTTACAGCAAGGGTGGCTGGAGTGAGTAAAGCTTTAAAATATTAGTTCATCATTTGTTAACATTGTCCCTTGTCCTGTCTCCACAGACAACTGAAAAGAGGCTGGCTATTTCGCCCTATGTTCCACACTTGAGATATTTATAAACATTAAGATCCCCTCTCAGTCATCTTTTCTCCAGGCTGAACAGCCCCAGCTCACTCAGCCTTTCCTCGTATGGGAGATGTTCCAGGCCCTTAATCATCTTCATAGCCCTTCGCTCTAATCTCTCCAGGAGATCCCTGTCTTTTTTATACCAGGGAGCCCAGAACTGGATACAGTACTCCAGGATGTATAATACAAATTCAGAGAAACTACATGGAGCTGTTGGAACTCTTAAAAAATCATATAATAAAAAGGGGAAGGAAAAGTCTGCATCAAACCTTGATCACAGTGCCTGAATTCACAGCAGAATATGGACTGAATCTCTTAAAACCTTGTCCAGAAGATTCTTTAAGCCTTGGGTTATAACAAGAAATAGGTTTCTCTTTTTCTTAAAGGTGTTCTCACTTCCCTTTAATGTACTTCACATTTGGAGAACTACTGACTGTAGCCTTTTTTCTTTCCTTTTTTTAAATTGCAGACTTAATTTTTAAAATAAATTTCTGGTATAAAGGTGGTACAGTCACTTGATTGAGCTGTTTCAAAGTACAACTCAGGGCCCTCAGGGCAGCAGGGAGACAAAACAGGTTCTGTGAAGAAGCTGATTAAGTGCCTTTACTGCAGTAGTTTTGGCTATCAGTCCCTCAGGAAACTGTTTGTGTTGTACATTAGGGAAGGTACAAGGGGAGAGAAGCTATGTGAGAGCTGTTATGAAAGTTTGAGGAAGGATCTGCTGGACAGATGCCTGCCAATTAGAACAGGAGGGAAAAATATCATCCAAATGCTGCCACCTGCAATGGGTGCTCCCAAGTCCAAACTACTGCAGATTCTGGCATTAGTTATTTTGGATGGGGGCTGGGTTTCTGATTTCAAAGGTAAATGCTTTTGATTTGCTACCCTGTATTTACTGCTATGCGAAGTGGGCAGCATCCAGAGTTCTACTTCCTTATTTCCCCCTCAAGGTGCCTCTTGAGCTGGAATTGGTGTATCAGGACAGAGAAGAGATGTCTCATACTTCCAGAAAACATATTCAACCCAAATTTTCAGATCAAAAATACTCCAGTCTGCTTTTTTTATACATACATGTTCCAAAAAATAACCTGAGTGTCATTCTGGCATCTTTCTTGCTCTAAGTCATCAATGGTCTGTAAGAGAACAAGGAGTTCCTTTGTGCAGCCCCCATTATCTGGAGTAGATTTGCACCAGCCAGTTGTCTGGAGTGTAAGAGAAATCCTTTCTGCACTGTGTATTGTTCTCAAATACTTGAGAAGGAAAACTTGACAAAAAAATACAGTTTTGGGTCTTTTGAGTATGCAGTTCAATAGCACTATGACCTCTGGACCCCAAGGGCAGTGTGTGTTGGCTGGCAGCTGCTATGCTGCACTTGCTATAGGTTCACTGGTAACAGTTTGAGTCCTAAAGCATCATTTTTTTTGTTGCTGCTATGGCTTGGCCACTCCTCTCCTTGTTCATAAGGGCCTTGTGTCAGGAACTGGGCTTCTGCCCATCAAATGGGAAGCTTATGGCTGCAGTGGAGTTGGAGGACCCTTCTCTAATCTGGGGCGTGGACATGTGTACCCATTACACATGGGTAGTGTTAGGGTTACCAGGAGTTGCGTGTCAGAAGCTGCTGCTCCAAAAGGTAGCATAATTTAAGGTGTCTAACTCATTATTGATAAATTTGAGTCCCATTTCTAAGCACAAACAAATACTCCTGGACTTGATCCAATATTTATTCATTTATTGACTGATTTTGCAAGGTATCAGCTAACCAGGAAAGATATTGGCTTGTATTATGCTATTCTCCTGGCATTATGTAAGTTTGTGAATTTCTAAGTCAAAACAAGAGGTAAAATGGAGAGCTGTCAACTACAGGGACTGTCTTTTGGGTAACATCGCTATTTTTATCATTATTTTTTCAATATGTATTTCTTCCTTATTACTCACCTGTCCAAGCCACGAGCAGCCACTTTCTCCAGGATAGTGCTGTGGGAAATGGTGCCAAAAGTCCAGGTAGTCACCATCCACAGCCTTTCCCACACCCACTAAGTGGGTCCTTTTGTCATAGGAGACCAGGTTAGTCAAGCAGGACCTGCCTTTCATAAACCCATACTGACTGGGCCTGATCACCTGGTTGTCCTATATGTGCTGTGTGATGACACTCAGGATGAGTTCAGTGCCATGACCTTCCCCGGCATGGAGGTCAGACTGACAGACCTGTGGTTCCCTGATGCTTGGGAGTTGCATCTTGAGGTACCAATGCTATCTTTCCTATCTGAGTTAGAACTAGATGGAAGCTGAACTCTGAAGAACAGTGTAATTCATAAACAAAGCTTTAAAATAATTAAAAACCATCCGTGTCTTTGGTTAGGTCAGGAAGATGAGGTAATTGCTCATCAATGAATGAAGAAACTTCTTTTTCCTCTCCCAAAAGAGCACCTTTTGAAGCATACAGACTTGAAAAGAGCAGTGTCTGCATGTAAGGATGTTATGCACATGGGGTTTAGAGAATGTTTGTTTGTTAAATGGTATGTTTAGCTGAAAGGATTGTGAATAAGCAGAGACTGTATATGTGTACAACAACAACAACAGTGGAGCAACTGCTATGCGTATTGAAACCCTGCTTCCTGGGAAGTGGCCAGACTCTACTTCCCATCAGAAGGTAGAGAATTATGTCTTGCTTTCTCTTGGCTTCTGTGCATAGCCTTTTGCTGTTCTGCATTACTCAGCCTTTATCTTGTCCCACAGGCTTGGAGTGGTTTTCCATCTAATTTTTTTCCTCTCCCTGTTATACTGAGGGAGAGAGTGATAGAGCAGCTTGGTGGACACCTGGAGTCCAGCCAAGGTTACACCACCACAATGTTAGGTCTCTCAACTGTCACACTTAACAAAAAACAGTTATCTACTATAGTAACCGTGACAGAATTCAGAACACATTGACATACACAAATACCTAAATTTAATGCGAAGATAGACCCTCAATATGCTTGTTTTGATTTTAAAAAACCCACAAATCCAAGCTCAGAATTCAGAATTATAGGTAAGAATCTATTTTTACCTTTTCTGTAATGCAGGTGTCTCCCAAAAGCTGGCTACCCATTACTGCAAAAGAATGCTTTTATGGTACTTGGAGCTTAAATGTAATTGTTTTGTTTGGGCTAAATTTTAACCATGTGATTCTAGAGGCTGGGGTGACGATAGTTGTATCAAAGGAAGTATTTTGGATTTAAGAGTCTTGTAAAGGTATTTTAATTTACCTCTATCAAGGAAAAACTTGCATTCTTAATGGATATGATCACAGAAATAAAAATACAGCCAAATAATTCAGTGTGAAAAATTGGAATTCTGAGTCAATGCTCTTTGTACTGGTAAGCTCTTAGGTGGAGGTAGAGATGCTAAGGATTAATGCAAATCCTGGAGGGCTGGAATGAGAATTATATAAGCTTTAAATTAAAAGCAATGTACTTCTTGGTAATAAATATCTGATAATTGCAGGGTTTTTAACTGTGTAACTTGCAGGTCTCAAAGCTTCAAACCCAAGCTGTCTCCTAACTTTCTCAGTAGTTTCTCCTATGCTGGGGTTACAATTTCTATCCCTGCTGTATTGTGTGTAGGTGGTCTTCATAGTGTCTTACCAGTAGAAACAATATGGTGATCTTGGACTCTTCTCTACCTTATGGAGTGCACAGTAAGACACTTCTATGGAATGTTCTCTTTGTCTTTTCTTTTAATTGGACCCAAAGGTTTCAAGCTTATAACACACCAGAGATATAACTACTGTCTCACTGCTCAGGTTTCCCAGTTGATAGTTTGGGACCACCTTCTTGGAGCTGCCTTGATAGATATCTTCCTGGTGTAGGATGCTTCTCTCAACTTGTCTCTGTGGTCGTCCAACCAAGTATCTTCTAAGTACAGCTTTTATCAGATATATAAGCTCTTGCTTTATCTTGGTGGTTGTCCTGGGTCTGTAATTATTTTCATGACCAATACTCTGATGTAGTTTGTGCTTCTGTCACTGTTTGTTGTCTGTGCCTTTCTGGTAGGAGCTGAACTTTTTTCCGATGTGTAGTAGTGTCAGCTTTTGGTTTGGTTCTGGGCTTTTCTGAAGCTGTGAATTGCCTGTTGTGTTTGGCCCGTGAGTCCACACCTTTGTAGCTAAGTGTGTGCTTAACTTCAAACCACCTATTTCCTTCACTCACCCTAGACCTTGACACTTGCAGGCTATTAAGTATATGTGCCTCTGTAGGAGTGGGATTTTGCCATGACATTGAGAGTGTTTGTGGTACTTAAGCTCCTGAAGAACAGGACAGGGAGAAGGCAGAGGATCAAATATATATCTTGGGGCAAGGGAATGATGCAGGTGGCAGAAACATGATGCAGGCAGATGTACTATTACAAACTTAAGGGGTTTTATCAACTGTAACTCGTGTGAAATATTTGTAGTATAAAAACAAGAGATAGAAATTCAGGAGTGACTGACAGTGCTTTGAAGAATTTCCTTCATGATACGTTCATGTGTATCCTCACACGCTGACTCTTCAAGCGCTATAGTACTGGTCAGGAAGGTAGCTTCATCATTCAGCTATATGATTTACTTAACTGTTTCGATGTGTGCTCCATTCTTAAATATAGGATTATCCCACTGGCATTATTGGGACTGCATGCTGTTTCAGCTCATGTTGTCCTACAGCACTTTGCTGGCTTAGGACACCAGTGGCCCAGGAGGTGGAGCATCACAGGTATGCTGCTGAGCCCTGTCCTTCCAAATATGGAGCTGAACTTTGCCTGCAGATTCCCAAAGGGAAGGCAGCAATGCCCGTGATCTCTGGTTCTTATGGCTGTGAATCAAACTCAGTGCCGGCACGCTCTATAAATATTTCCACGTGTATCTGCATGTAACATCTTTGTGTGTGATCTCCCTCTTCATAAAGATTTTTCTGGAAACTATTCAAAGGCAATAAGTCCCCAGGTGGCTTAAAGAAAACATAAATGACGGGCTCTTTCCTGTGCTTGGCTGAGTCATGCACAATGTGCACAATTAAGAGGTGCGCGGTGGCCAACTGCACTCAGCAGGCAGCGCTGGGTATGTTTGAGTCCTGAATGCTGAGTGAGTTTCTTCTGTAGCATGGGGTTTGAAAGGATCAGCAAGACACTGAGCATCTTGGTACCTTTTTCATTCTATGGCAAATTCTTTCCCTTGGATAAGCACCTTTTTTAACTTTGCAGGCTTTCTAGGGAGAGATGCAGACCTCATACCTGCTCTTTTCCTCCTCGTGCTGACAACACAGCTTCAGCTGGAGCATCTGTATATAGCTTTCTCGTTTGAGTCAAAACTGAGATCCAGTCTAGCTCTTGATTTTTAATCTGTGGCTGGGCTGGTGTCTGGTGACGCGCTGTGCTAAGCTGGCTGCACTGAGTTAACAGAGAAGACGAAAGGTGTCAAACCCCTGCAGAATGGCTCAAGTACTTGCGGTGCCTGACCCGTATCCTGAATGCTGAATAAAAGATGATAAAGCTGCCTCACAAGAGATTACAGAAATTTTTTCTTAAAAAGGTAAAATGCTTTATTTTTTTCTTCCTGCTTTGTCTGCTTTAATTAGACTGATGAAGTTTGACAATTGCATTGTTTTTGTGCAGTCAGCCTTGTGATTTCTTCGCACTGAGATGCCTCAGACTGTTCTCTCGATGTAATGTTATTCTTGGATTGTGGTTTAGGACACAAAGTCATCAAAACCAGCAGCATGCTACAGGGGTTACTTTGATTACAGCAGCAGTTTACAGGTTCTGTCACCCTGTGGTGTTATGTTGCCTTTTAACCTTGTTCCTTGACTCAGTGGCACTATATATTCTGAATCTGTCCAATAATTTTAGTGCTCTAAGTTTTTTTTTTTCTGGTGTGAGACAGAATGCTGATCATAAGCTGGTGCTAATTTTTTAGAAGAAATTTGATACTAAAAGATGTTTTTACATGTAGGTTCTATATCTGTACTCTCTTTTCAAATATATCTGTTTAATTCCATAGAGAAATGGAGATATCTAATAGAAAATACATTGTTTCAGGTAGCACTCTGTTTAAAACTGCCTAGTTCTAGTTTCAAACTGCCTGTACGTAATTTTTTCATTAAGTACTATACCTAGCAAGGTGTTCAGTGCTGTGGCAATTAGGTATGGGAAATAACATTCTTTATCTGTGTTATGGCTCCTGTTTTGGCAACATAAAAGTTTACCCGGTGGGTTATGAGGAAAGCTTTCCCCTCCCCCTTCTCATCTTGGCTACTTGCATGCACGGTTCGAGTGGTTGATCAGAAGTGCAGTCTGCTTGTTATTTAGAGCATCTCAGTTTTAGTGGAGGGGGCTCTGCTGTAGCCAACTGGAGCTCTGCATTTTCAGTGTGCAGTAGAATTTCATACTGGTATCTGTAATGTGCTTCTTCCAAATAAAATATTCAACTTGATTGTGTCCTAACTGAAACAATTTTAAAGGGATAGAAGGGAAGACAGTGATGTTGCAGTGGAAGTTACGAATTGGTAGGTACACAGATCACTGGGTTGGTTTTTTGTGGGTTTTTTGGCACCTTCGCAGACACAGATGGTTGGTTGCACTTCTTACGCCAGAGTAAATTTCCAGCATTTAAATATTGACACCACAGTTATGCTGTTGAACTGACCTTTTGGTGTTTTCTGTGTTGACTGAAAAGAATTTTTCTCTCTTCCTAGAGTGTGTATAATATCCCTGCTGGTCATAATTCTGATGGGATACAGTAAATGTGGATTTTCTGTTATACTCCTGCATGTAGGTCTGAAAGCACCCAGTGTGGGTTCCAGGATGAGAGATATGAATTATATGAGATGAGATTTTAAGCATAGTTGCTGAAAACATATTTGAGCTGCTGGCTTGAAATGATGAAGGTGGGTGCAACCAAGAAGGTGATGAGCATAATTTAACATGCTGCTAGTGACAGGGCATTGATAATCTTGGGAGTCCCACAGCAGCCTGTGCTCTCAAGATGCGTCTCCGTGGTGCCACACAACGAGGGTATCAAATAGGTTTTCCTGCTTACCTGTGTTAACAGTTCACATGATTTCCCTAGAGATGGATGGAGTTTTCAACAGATGATGGTTTTATTTGTGACAATGTATGAAACAAAATTGCAATTCTCCTAAGTTATATGCAGGTTCAGATCATAGAGACCTTCCTGTAAATGCTGGGAAAGGGAGGCACTGCAAGAGAAATGGCTCTGCTACGTGTGCGTACTTTGGACACACTGGGACAAACTCACCTCAGACTGGTCTTGTGCTTTGAGTCACAGGAATCAATAGCTGATGTGACCCCAGGTTACCTGATGATACCATAGCTAGTTAGTGTTGAGAATTGTTTCCCTTTCTCCTTAATGACTGTTGAGTGACTGCAGGCAGTGTTGTGGTTAAAAGGAAAAAAGTAATCCACAGTAACTGGAAGATGAATTAGGTGAACTGTGTCTTTGGTGGCTGGAAAGAATTAATGGGCACTTTGATTTTTTTTTTTCTCTGATATTCAGATATGGAGTTCAATTAATGGTTTTGTCCTTTGCTTATGTGGCTACTGTCACAGCAATATATTTTTGAAGCAAATTTTGAAAAGGACCCCTAGCTTCCTTTCTTACTGTTGTGAATATAACTTTAAAGCGCTTTACCTGATGGCTAGCCTACGGGAATGCTGTTTAGATGTTGGTACAATTAAGTAGCTAAAACAACATGCTCGTAACTTTACATATGAAAGAATGGCCCAAACTGAAAGTTCCTTAAAATAACTAGATCTGATGTTAGAATGGTCCTGTATCTTCTGGAAAATGTATTTACTGAAGAATGATGTGGAATTTGATTATTGCAGTGAATGTGTCCTTCAGAGCTTATTCTTCAATATGATATACTGACGCAGCAGACAAATATCTTATCAGATGTTACTCAGCTTGCTATTTTTGTGGGCACCAGCAGCTCATACACAAGTCAATGATTCTTTTTATGTATGTGATAAAGGTTTAATTCTGAAACCACCCAACAGCTGTGTTGAAAATATGACTTTGCCCTCGAGAATGACTGACTGAAGCCTGGCATGCTGTTTCAAGCTCACAATATTACTCAGTGGTTCCTAAAAGCTTTTTTCAGGACCAGCATAAATAAGTTGGTATCTGCATTTAGCAACCTTGCTGCCTACTGAATATTGAGAGAACTTTTGTCTTTCCAAAGAAAGGACAGCTGCTTAACATATGCTAGTGTTTTTTTACATAAATTTATCTGTGCAACTTGCTTTCTTCTGAAAACCTTGTCTGAAAAAAATCATGCGAAGGCAGAGAGGGGTGTTCCTCCTATAGTGTAAAAACAATGAATTAGGATGCTTTATGAAATTGGTATGTGTAGGAAATTCAACATCAAATAAGCTGTTTCATTTAAGGAATGGATATGAAAATCATGTAGCAAACTCTAATTCAGTAATTGAGTCAGCAGGAAAATAAGAAGGTAGTGAAAAACATTTTGATTTGAATGGCATTCTGGCAGAGAAAAACAAGCTTTATTAAAAATGTGAAATTTAGAGTCTCACTGTTTAAGACCAAGATGTAATCCCTGCTAATAGGAGCTGAGCACTTAGGCAAAACAAATTAAGACTTCAGTTGATGCACTCTTTTCATAGGGATGTGCTGTAAATGCTGATTGTATGATTTATGGAAATGCGTATGTTCTTTGTAGCACTAAAAGGGAGGATCTTCCCCCCCACACCTCCCCCTGGTGCTTGAAAAACAATTTGGTAATGACTGCAGCATTGGCAGAATGTTGCTTTGTTGTAGCTTGAGAGAAATGTCCCTGCCTTTTCCCCATCACCACCAGTAGACGTTTCTGTCCTTAGGGAACATATGACTGAGTCACTCATACAAGGGAGAGCAGGATGAGAAGATACATAGCACCAAAGGAATCTGGCGGTGCAGACCTCTTAGATGTCTTTCTGTACACTCGCACATGTGCACCTTATACATATGGGCAAGGTATTTTGTGATCTTTATGATATTTCTGGTATCTCTGTCGTATTTTTATATAAAGCAATATATTTGATAGACATGTCTGTAAGATTGGCTTTGTCACATGCATGCCTCTTGTCTATTGTGTTCTGAGGGACCTAGGCAGCTTGTTGAGTTGAGGGACTGCTATATCTTGATGATGCTGCCTGTCCAGTTTGGGTGGGGGGCTGGAGCCCTCAGGATGGAAGGGTCTTCAAGTCATTTTCCCCTATGTGCACACCTTTGTAATATTGTCACAGTTCCTGTCATCAGTGATGATGATGGTCAGTCCTGTAGGGAATCTTAGTGGGTTTAACTGACTTATGTTGTACTGTGTGACTATTATGGGACCTGTGTGTTAAGGTATTGAAATGTGCCTCATTGGGCAAATAGTCTGTTTCTGTCACAACTGGGATATTCTTGAAGATGGGAATAGTCCTCACCAAATATCATGAGGTAGAAAAGCAAAATTACTTCAGCTTGGCAATTGTAGAGATGCCGTTGAAGTCAGATATGGGAAAAGAGTTTTTCCTGCTGCTCCCAGCCTGTGCTGTCTCAGGCTGTTTAGAGCTTAGAGCTGTTGTTGTTTGGAGCCAGCAAAGCTGCTGATGGCGTGTGAGGATGACAGGTGACTCTTAAGTACAAAGACCTGGGCTTGTCAAGCCAAGCATCTTCCTCACTTTGCAAGGGGAGGATAATAGGCTGGAGCTGTGACAGTGGGTCAGGGAAGAGCTCTGGAGAGCCTTGCATTGCTGCTGCAGCTGCCAGGGCACTTGAGGGTTGGACAGCGCAGGCCAGAGACCTGTCACCTCTGTATGTGGGGCCAGTTGCTGCCCAGCAGTGCCTACCTGCATTTTGCAGCAACATCCATCTGCATCTCTGGGGCTCTGGTGTAGGCAAAATTGGGGGAAGGCTGTTTTGTGACAGTCTGCTTCCCTAGGTAACTGCTGCCTTTTTTTATGCCTGGAGTTGATCCCAATATGGTATTATCTTCCACTCTAAATTGGTGTTAAAGAATAACTGATCTCATGAACACGTCTTATTAACTGCAATTTCATATATGTCTTTACAAGGAGCCTTGCTGAAAGTTGCACTCTAATAATCTAGATCCAATGGCTTGGCATGCCCCTTACAGCAAGTGATTGTGTGTAGAGAAACCACTGTCTAACTAACTCTTGAAGTCAGTGGTTTTCTGAGGAGAGAGAAGTATGAACAACTGAACATTATGTCCAGCTGAGCTTAAAAGGCAAAGTTGCAAGCAGAAGCAGGTTTAGGCCTCTTGCTCTTGGTCATTCCTGGTTAATCAAGAAGACCTACCTACTGCAGTTTCAGAAGGCCAAGTCTTGGAACTGCCTGTGTGACCCTGGCAAGAATTAGGGTTCTTTGAGATTTTGATTCCCCGTGTTACTACTGCACTGAGTGGAGGATGCAACTGAGTGTTTTGTTGATAGTCTATTTCAGAAGATTGCAGGGGAAGCTTTCTAAAGCATACGAGCTTCTTAAACTTTGTGAGACCTCAGCAAGACAAGCATGCTTCTGGATGTGTTTCCTGTAGCTTAAGTACAGTGTTCGGTTCTCGGTGTCAATATGGAGTAAAGTAGACTGCTCACTAAAGAAAAGAGGGACCTTTACTTCAGGTTAAGGCAAAGGCTTTTAAAAAGAGCAATAAAATTCTGAGTAATGGTTATAGGTGTGTAGTATAATATGTTATATGCAACTAATGTAAAGACATAATATACATGCATATTAATGCTGGTCTTCAACCATGTATGAAATACTAAACAATACTTTTGCCTGTTACAACCAAAAAGTTGTGTCCCCATATAAAAGGAGCATTAATGTTGAATTTAAAGCACTATTGAACTAAAAGTGGTCGATTATGACTTTCAAAATTACACTGACAGCTAATCATTACACTTAAGGGACTGTATTCTGTTCTTTCCCCATGCAACAAGGCTTGTACATATTTCTGCCCTCTGTATCAGTGTCAGAGTTGCAAAGGAATGTTTTATTTGTAGGAAGCGGGGAAGGGTTTGTTTTTGAGCTAAACAACATACGTATTTTTCTTCTCACCTTATTCTTAGAAATAGCTGAACCAGTCAAGCTTGAAAGCTTCCAAAAGAATTGAGCCTGGGGCAGTCTTCTGGCATGGAAAACTTCAGTCTAAATAGGCTGGATTTGGCAGAAATAGGAGCAGCTGAAGCATAATTATCTGATGGACATGTGTCAGCAAATTCAACAGGAGGTGGTGCAGGACCCGCAAGTTGGAGAACACAATTCAGTTATTGGGCTATGTCTGCACCCCTTGGTCCCCCTGCGTGCCCTCCCTAAAAAAAAAACCAAACCAAATCTAAACTTGAGTGTCTTGAACAATGCCATGTCCAGTTCTGTGAGGACAGCGCAAATATCTAGTTACACAGATCTGTCAGTGAGGACACCTCCTGCTATCCATGGGTTATATAACTGGATTGCAGGTGATGCAAATAAAGGTGAAATCCAATCTGAGTATTTTTAAGTAGTGAATGTGTGTTAGTGCACCCTGGGTGGAGTTGTGTTGGCATGCCATTGACTATGCATGATATGGCAATCATTTCAAGGTCTAGAAAGAGGAATGCATATATGCAAGCATCTTATCTATTTGAAGTGGAGGAAAAATGGGTTTCTTTTAAATTGTCATGATGGCCCTAATGATAGGTTTGGATGGAATAGCAGTAGCTATGTGCAATAGACTTTTATATAAACTGTGAAAACTTCTTGAATCTCTAATATAAACTCAGGAAGTAAAATAGCAACTGTGTGTTCTTGAGCCCAAATGCCAGATGGGGCTAATTCATGGGTCTTTACTGGCAGCTTACTGGTAGGCTTCTCTACCCCAATTAAAAAAAAACCAAAACACAAAACCCCAGGAACAAAAAACATCTACAACAACCACCGCCCCCCCCAACAAAACACCTAAAACCTGACAGTGATGCAGGAGAACCTGTGGAAGTGACAGAAAATTCCCATGTTCTAGTTGTACCTGTTGACCCATGTAATTGCTTATGTTGAGCCTAATGCTGTCTTAACGCTTCAAGAAGCTGTTGATCAAGTGTGAGGCAGACCTTCACAGCCCCTTGAGAAAAGTTGTATTGTTTTGGCCAAAAAAACACCCTGGGGACTGTAACTGCTACCAGGAGACTTCTGCCTTCAGCCTGCTGCAACTGCTCTGTGTGCCTTCTTCCACAGCACAGCTCGGGCTGTGCTGCCAGCCTGTTGCCTGCCTTGCCTCGCTCCACAAGGCATCTCTCCTGGCCATGACCCACCATCTCCTTCCTGGCAGTCCTGGGACAGGTGCTGGGGAGAGCGGGTCCTTGCTGTGCAGGGATGCAGGCATGCTCTCAGCAGACAGCGCTTTTGCCTCCCTGGCTGAGGATGAAGGATTGCTTGATCTGTCCCCTGAAGTTTATGCATCTCCAGTGTTTCACCAAGAGGATCTCATTTCGGTAGGACAGGGGAGGGCTGTGTTTTTTGGGTCTGAGGAGTGCTGGCTGGGGCTCTGAGACGGCAGTGGGGGAAAAGCACTGACAGGGGCTGAAGGAATGGGTATTTTGACATCAACCTTCGTAAAATTGATTTGAGTTTCCTTCCTACTGTCAGCCTAGTATGTCTGTTAAGGATGTCTTGTAGTTCATCCTGTTTAGAGAATCGGGTAGTAAAGAGGAAGACTACCTTGAAACACCATCGTAAGATTAAACAAAAGAAACCCAATAGAACAACAATTGTTTGGTTCCACGCCCTTTGTCTTATGTAGATGTATGTTAGAATAATGTGAAATGATGACCCCCAAATACTTCTTGCACAGTGTGACATCTTCCTGGGAGCTCAGGACAGTAGTACATCTTTGAAAACTAGTTGCTATAACAACTACTGCCTGGGGGCCTGATGCTGAGTGTGCAGAAAATGCAAGGCTCTGCTCTTAACGTGAGGCTTTCTAGTACTGTGCAGATCTTTCTTGAACTGTGTACTCAGAAATTAAAATTCAGGGGAGGAGTTACGGCATATCACAGCTTTCTCTTCCCCTTCTCTTCTGACACATTCCTCTCCTTTATTAACACATTGCTTGACACTGCACAGTGTCTCTCAAAGAGATGGTATGACTAATCCCCTGTTAATTCATGAAAGCCCTCACCCAAAATATCTTTTTATTTTGGCTAGAGGCAAGTGCTGGTTCTCTGTTCTCTAGGATCTTGCCACTGGCATTTGGGATACTCCTCAGGGCTTCAGGTATGTCCCTGCACTCTCTGTGTTGGGGCAAATGCAAGAGTGTTGTAAACCCTTTAAATAACAAATCTGTGTTGTGGAAAGGAGCTCCCTGATCTGCTGACTCCTGGCTGTGGTCTGCCTGCTGCAAGCCCCCAAGGGCACTAGCCTAGGTACTTCTGCTAGCAAAGGTGCAGAAAGATGGATGTGTGTTTGCTTTTTAAAGCAAAGTCTGTGTGTTCTGAGGCTCCTTTGAGCATGCTTTGAATCTCAAATAAGAGAAGCACAAGAACTGAGGAATTAAGCAGTCTGGGAAGGGCTAATGAGCCTGTCTCCTCAGCTGCACAGTTGGAGGAAGTGATCCAGGAGTCGGTGGTGGGCACAATACTGTATTCTGAGAGGATCTTCAAATACTTGTGTGTGATATCACAAAGTACAGGGCTTAGGAAACTATTGCATAAGAACTGATTTTTCTCCCCAGTATACTCAGTTTTGCTATACTAGAATAATGAGAGAGTGTGATTTCTTGGTGTCTGCTACACGCTGCACTTGTCAAGTTCCCTCTTGTGAGAGGATATATGGGTTTCTGTAGGGAGAAGCTCCTTTGGTTTGGTTCGGTTCTGCTAATGACTGATCTTCAGGACAAGTCATTGCCACTTGTGCACCACACCAGCAACGTGGTACATAATGCTGGAGACCCGACCTGTTGCAGAGGGTGCTGCACAGAGCTCAGCATAACCAGTTCCTTGTGTCTGCAGTGCCTTGAGTGCAGCCCTGCACCTGTCGCAGCGCTTGTAGAATAGTCTTGTGGCATGAAGGGATGTCTCCCTCTAGCTCCCATGGATACAAAGAGGTAATTGCAATCCACATGCTGTTGGGAATAGCTGTTCCTGTAGCTTGGCTGTGCTCTGTGCAAGTCCTTGCTTTTGAGGGAACCCTGAATTGTCCCTGCTGAGCAGTCCCACTCTGTCCACCCAGCAAGGCTTCACTGAGAGCTAGTAAGGATTCATGGTGAGGAGGCAGTGGAAAAAGGAGCACAGTGAAGGAGCAGGACTTCACAATGGGAAATACGTAGGCTTGGTATTCAGGAAACTTTGTCAGGCTGGAGTTGTCTCCATATTCTGTGGGGCTTCTGTGCTTGCTGTGGAAATGTGACACCATGGAGTGGAGTTTCTCTGCAAGGAGCTAGCTGCTCAGCAGGCTTTGTGGGTACAAAGCCAGTGTGAAATAATTAATGTACATTCTTCCCACTTATCCTGCACTTTTTTTCTGTAGGCTGTTATCTGAGCTTAATGTGTGCATTACATTTGAATCACCTCTCAAAAAACCAAAATGTATTACAGCAAGGAAACTCTTGGCAGAAAAGTAATCTTGGAATGATTGGGAAATCTGCAGCCCTGGCAGGGGAGTCTGAGGCAGAAAGGGATGTTTGTGAATGATGCTTGAAATATATAATCTCCTCTCTAAAGCTGTAGCTTTAAAGGAAATATAGGGAGTTTCATTATTATTCAAAGATTATTGGGGGTGGGGGTTAGCCTTCTGATTTGAATGATTTTTCATGAAACAACTTTTTGCCCAGTTGTGTTGACGCCTTCAAGGGAGTGCATATTTGTTCATGAGTTCTGGCCACACTCTGTGTTTGCAGCATTAGCTTCAGTCAGTTCTCATTTTCTGCACAGGTAGTATGCGAGGTCCTTTGTTTTAACTAGACCTTGTGATGATAAATATCAGGTTCTTGTTCTGAAAATCAGAGCTTTCTCCCAGATGACTTGATGCTCAGTGGTTTCAAACAGGTACTTTTCCCTGTATGGAGATCTGTCAAGGAATGTACCTACAAGTGCTTTGTGCACTGCTGTAATTCAGATTATTTATACCTTACTGAAATGCAAAGCTCATGATGTTTTGTAGAGGGGAGAGTGATCAGCTTCAGAAACAATTCGTGAGTATTTTGTGTGAGCATGATTTCCTTCCAGAACCACCATTTCCCTTGCAGGTACCTTGAAACAACAGTTTATGTGCTATTTTCTTCTGTAATTTATTGCTGTTCCACTTCCTCCCTGACTTTGATGTATTTCTTTAAATGCTTTGGTCTGTTATGCTTGATGTCTCTCTCTTTACCTTGATATTCTTTAACAAATAATCTCCAGTTTTAGAAAGCAAGCTAATAGAGTAGTTTAGTGGCATATGAATTCACGTGAAAATAGATGTAGAGGTTTATTAATACCAGGACAGTATAAATGTTCTCAATTGTCTGAGCTCTTGTGCTGTCCTCAACTTCCACAAGGAAGAACTTCAACTACTACAAGGTATTTACGTGTAGTCATCTTGCACATTTGCACTTAAAATTCAAGAATACTGTTACGAGATGTAAGTTAAAGTTTTCAGGAGGAGAATGTGAACATCTAGAGATTATAAATCTGCACATTTGATTTTATTTTAAATCTATTACGTGCACACTAATTGTGTAATTGTGGTGCAGCAGGATGGCTGCTTCTACCAAATTGCAAGTGTGGTGCAACCGGTGCTGAAATGAACAGTAACCATTTCTGCTGTTGATTGCCTTTGCAAGGTTCAGCCTTGCTCTGTGATGCTCTTGTTGAATAGTTACTCTTGGTGTACAGTGAATACAGATGTTTTAAAATTCCTGCTTTGGCAAAATGTTTCTAAGTCCAAACAACTTTAACCCGCCATCAATCAGTACTTTCTGCAAGGGCATGTGAAACTTAATTCCTGAACTACCTTTTTGCTTGTCTTAAAATGTGAAATCTTTTGGGAAAAATGTTTCTCTGGGCTTTGCTTTAAGGAGAAACTTCGATCTCCTGCTGAATCTAAGGCATCTTAAGCTGCCGATTTTTTTTTCATGTGCTTCCCCTTAAGGAAAAGCTAGTGGCTGAGCCAGGCAGATTATTCTGTCAAGTTTATTGCACATTCTCCTTGCATTACATCCAAAGGATGCAGTTACGAAAAATGGAACACTCTCTCTTCATCTAAATGACTTTGACCTCTTTCTTTGCTAAATACTCAAGTTGTCTTCTGTCCTCTGGCATCGTCCCTGCATTCTTTGCCTTGTTTTCAAGTGATTTCCTGTTTGTTTTGTCTGTATTCAAGAATCAGCACTGTAGCTAACAGTAAAGCATGCATGCTGTGCATCTTCTGCTGCAGGCACAAGTCATCCTCCCTTAATACTTGCTCCTGTATTCTGAATGTTATTCAGGCCAAGTTAATCGCTTTCCCTCTTTTTGTCCATGTGCTCTCTCTTCACCTTTTTACTTTAATTTGTCATATTTAATTTCCGTAATTTCATCCTGTTGGGTATGGGTATCAAGCATCTGTGTAGCAGGTACATCCCGTATATATTTCTGCATATGCAGTTGTATTGTTGGCTTGGTTTTGGGGTGTTTTTTGCCTTTGTGTTTTTTTGCAACTGAGTCCAGGATGTACCTGTAGGTATTAGCATTGGTGTGTTCCATCATCTTTTGTAGTTTTCCAGGGTGCTTTAGCTCTTTCCTCCAGCAGTCGCTGCTGACCTTCAGAAATTAGTTTTGCGTATTCAGTTTTCAAACTCTCAGGAAGGAAAAACTGCAAGCTTGGCACAAATCTTTTCTCAATGACTTCTGGTACTACTATATAAAGGAAGGTATGAGTCATGCAAAGAAGCTACCTTCCTTTACATTTCCAGATATCATGCAGGTGTAATTCTCTCTTACTTTAGGGTTTTTCTAACCTGCTTTAAGCTTGATGCAGGCTACTGAACTGGGTGAGTCATGTATATAAGCATATATATACCATGTTCTCCTCAGAGCAATAAAACTAAACTCTAGTTCTGTAGGTGTAGAGATACTTCACATATTTCTTATCAGCAGGGGTACTGGCTTAGCATGAAGCCTGAGAAAGTAACTCTGATACATATCTTTGTTTTCAGCTCCCGGGTGGGCATGTCTGTGTGTCCTCCCTAAGAGGTTTCCTGTTCCAAGCAGAGCAATGTTATGTCAAAAACACCATAAATTGTTACTGATGGTACATTTGTAATCTAGCATATAAACTAGGATATAATAATTCCTAAGAACGCCCTCAAAGGTGAGGAATACCATGTCTGGGGTCCATGTTGGATCTCAAGTGATGCTCTGTATGGATCATCCCTTTGCCCAAGGGCAAATCGTAAGTTCCTTAAAGACCTGTTTCAAACAGTACTCAAAAGGCAAGGCTGGGGTCAGGGGTGTAAAAGAAAAGCAAACCTGCTTTTTTACTAGCTGTATTCCAGGTTACACCCTTTCTGACCTGAATTCTTGGTGATAGCTAAATGAGACTTTTAGCACAGACCATATAATTTGTTCAATCTGATTTCCCTCCTTCCTCCCTCCCCAATAAATTTTGGTTTTTAATTACATTGTTTCAGCCTTTGATTAGGTAGTGAAGTCAGACCACCGTGACATGTCCTTAAAAGAAAAACAGCTTTCTGGCCTACTGGAAACAGAATTCTCTTCCACAGAAAACCATGTCCCTTCAGCTCTGCTCCACAGGTTGATGAGAGTGATACTGCTCTCAGAGCAAACAGTGAAGCCCCTTCATGCTCAACAAGATCTCCAAAAGGTCTGTCGGCTGGAGTGCACCTTAGGATTAGGTGACAGAAGGTTACAAGTGTAACCTTTACTCATTATTATATTGAAATCAAGGATGTGTAAGTTCTAAAGACTGCATAAAGGGAAGTAGGTAGTGGTGAAGGAAAAGTGAATCTTAAGGTCTTGAATGGTCACCTCACAAGGAAGCAAACCATGATGTGTTGCCAGTGCTTTTCTACATGGCAATACTAGAATCCAAATGACATGTAGAAATGTTATCAGAGAAATACAAATTTGTCTTTAGCTTGAACTGGAGTTAGCTTTCCCTTCTTTTACAAAAAAAAAAATTTATACTGAAGTTTCTTGCTTTGTTCTGAGTTCTTGGGATTCAGGTACAAAAACTGCAGCAGGAATCTCACAATTGTATGATATGATTGTCCCTCTAGCCCCTACCCCCTGATTTTCATGACTGCTGTAGTTTAAATAACAAAGGTACAATGAATTGACTTGATTATGGCTGTTTACTTATCTTTTTGGAATTTGGATTTGCCGTAGTGTTTTTTCTGTGCTAGATAATTCATTCCCCTCCCTGCTATACTGCACTACACTTTTGAGAGACTACCCTTCTAAAACCTACAGACATCTTAACGTATATTTGTTTTCTAAGCAACCATTTTTTATTTCCTCAATCCATTGCTTGATGTTGTTTGAAATGAACCTCTACAAGCCAAGCAATAGGCTTCTATGAAAGTCTTTTGTATGAAATTTATTCTTATCCTAAACTAGTTTAAAATTCTGTTGGATGCTCTGTCTGCATTACCATATAAATATATTGCAAGTCATTCAATCCACAGAAATAGGAAGTGAATCTAAGACTTCTAAAAAAAGCTCTTGTATGAAATTGTTTGGTGTAACTTGTAGGCATTAGCTGCAAGGTGTTAGTACTGTATTTCTGCTGAAGGCTGATGCAGCCAGCAAATAATTCTGTTTCTTTGAGAGGATCTTGATATGATCTTATGTCCTTTCATTCTCCCCTTCCACTCTACCTTGATGTTTATCCTGTTCCTCTCTCAAGGATAAAAGCCCTGTTTGTTGGGTTGTGTTTTTAAAAAGTCTTATCAGCAAGCAACCTTTAAGTCTGGAAAATAAATATGCTTTTACAGAGAGTGAAATGGTCAAGGCAACTGCTGGATTTTCCTTAAACTTTTTAATAAAAATAAATTAATACTTCATCTCAAGATGATCATCTCTGGAGACTTTAACAGAACCTATTGTTCAGCTCTGAAAAATCAAAGACAATGCAGCCTTGGGAGCCCCTTTTTGCTTTGCTGCCTCCTCCCAAAAAACCAACTACTTAACATAGGAAGTGTCTCACTTCTGAGACTGGTGGGAAACAGTAATCTTAGAACAAGGCTAACAACCATTGTAATCACAGGAAAACCTACCAGAAATGTCTAAAAATATTTTTTGATGCTGCTGCAGATAATAGCAGTTCTTTTCCTTTAAAAGAAGATGATGGAAGTGGCATGATTGTGCAGAGAAAAACGGGTTGTTCATGAAAGCATTAAAAAAAGTGAAAGTGCATATCAATTTGAAGAGCTGTAGATTGCCATGGCCTTCTGTACCTGTGTATGTATTCACAAACAGTATTGCAAGCAGGTGGAATTGTACACTGAGAACTGAACCTCTATTATTGATTTCTCTGAAGTGCCTTACAGGTTGAGATTGCAAATTTCTTCACTTATTTGAGAGAGAACTAGCAACTCAAGTGCATCTGGGGGATGATACCTAGTTATGTAAACCTTTCCTCCATAGATGCAGAAAATGTAGCAGTAGTAGGAGGGGAGAGTTGTGGAACAAAAATTTTTTAAAAAGCCACAACAAACATTTAGTTCTTTTTTTCCATGGAATTCCAATGATTTAAATCCCTTAATTCTGACAAAAACTATCACTGCAATTTTTACAACTTTTGGGGTAATAATAGGCTGAATTTTTCATTGAATGACACAAAAGCTCTGTAAGGTAGCTGAAGATGCCAGTAAGAGACCTGCTGGTTAAAAAGAAATTGCAGAAGATAGTGGTAAAACTAAGGAAGTAATTCTCTTTGCTTTGGTCTTTGCCTTTCAGTTTGATGTTAGAACAGACTACAGTTTTAACTCTTTTCACCTTGAATGACCCTCTTGATTATCCCAGTTAAAATGCTCTTTTGATTTAAAATTAAACTACCTTGTCCTGTTAGAAAGCTGTGGCTAAACTCTCCAACTTAGTATCTGGTGGTAGTGAGAATAAATCCAAGTGCAGAAGGCAACCTGCTTGAGTCAGAGAGGCCCTGCTTCTACAAGTGGTTTTGCAGCTGTGCTTGTTGGCCACTCAAGTAAATCCAGGCCCAGCAGCTAGGGAAAACCATGGGGTTTCTGAGTAGAGAACTTGCTGTCAATGTCTTCTGATTACTAAATGTTTTTGAGGGGATAAACAGTCAACTCTTGCAGCTGATCAAGTTGATTACTCAAGATGGATGTGTCTTAATCCTCATGTATAAGCATTGCACTAAAAAAAATGATGACAATAGCCATTTACTAATGGCTTTTATTATTTCAGCGTACAACAGGTACATCTGGTGTTTGAGTCTCTGTCAAAGCTTAGAATTTAATGTTTGGTAGTTGCAGTGGAAGAGGTCACAACATAGTATGGAGAGGTTAAGGAAAGGGTTGCAAGCCTATGTTACAAATGCTACATAGTTAACTTAAAAGAAAGTGAAGAGGCTAAGGCTCTTCTAGTATGTTTTCCCTCATCTTTAAACTATTTTGGGGAAGAGCTGTTTTCTGCATTGAATAATACCAGTCTGTATCAGTGGACCTTGAACAAAAGCCAGAGTTAAATTAGTAAAGCATTTCCAGAGTTTCTCAGTCCACTATGTACACAACCTTGATAAGAAGAAATGGAAAGTTAAGTTTTTCCAGTATTTCATGCCTAGCATTCAAAGCTTAAAGGTTGTACTCACAATACTAAACAATTTTGTACAGTCATGAAAGGTAAGATGCCTTAATCAGATACTAGGGAAATAAAAAGTGAGAAAATATGTCAGAGCTGCTGAATGTTAGTGTTTCCAGAAAATTGTTGTAAAGACTCAATTTTTATGCTGTCAACATCTTTTGGCAGGACAATGCATTACTGTGTTCAGTGTGGTAATAAAATCTCAACTTAGAGCTACCATGGAGAAAAGAAGCTATAGTCAAAGCACCCAATAGAAAGTTTACACAAGCTCCTTATGTGACTTGGTAGCAATCTGTCGTATTTTACCAGTTCTCCCATTAGGCCTCACCCTGCTGGTTTCTGCTTCTGGTTAGGGTAGATGGCATTCTTGGGTCTGAAGCAGCATGATGTTTCTGGTGTGCTGGGGAGGGAGGAAAGAAGTGTAATCCCTTGTTTACCTGTTAACATCTGATCCAGGCACTTATTCAGTGTTAGCAACAATGGATAGTAGATACTTAGTATGCTGTGTACGTGAATATAAAAGCTGCTCTTTGTTTTGGTGCCTATCATTAGGGGAGAGGTTGAAAGAGCATAACAGATGTTCCCCTCAAACAGCTCTGCGGCTAGCAAGGTTGCATTAGCAACCAGCTTCATGGGCAGAAAAGGTGCAAGATGCAAACAGCCTGCTGAATAAAATATGCCTGAGTCCTGGTTTTGGCCATCGTTTCCATGGCAGCATGGGGCACCATGGCCTGATGCAGCCGAGCAAATTGGCCTCCTAGAACTTGGCTAATGATGGTCTTGTATGCTTGCCAAGGGAGTGAGAGGGAGAAGCCTCCCCACCCAGGCTCACTGGGTTCTTACAGAAACAGCTAGAGTTTATACAAATTATTTTAAAAGTTGTTGGAGAAAAGACGACAGTGAGAACAGGGCAGAAGAACCATCAGAGACATGGGTGACTGACACTAAGTGTTGGTTCAAAAAGATATAGGAGTGGGAGGAGAATGTGGAAAAGAGGGAGCTCGGCAACAGGCCTCAGAGGATGGAGCTGCAAAAAGAAATCAGGGTGACCTGAGAGGGAAGAATGTCTATTTTGGGTAAAGTGAAAGGGAAGGTAGGAGGGAGCATCTGCAAGCTGTTGTAAGGGGTCAGCTCAGGTGGTGCCCGATAATGAAGCCTTCTCACTGAGTGCTCCTTTCTGAGGGGCAGATGCCCAGGGAGCATGCAAACAGAGAAAAAGGGAAGCTAATGCTTTTGCTTGCTATTGCTTTACAAGCCTTCCCAACCTGCGTCACTCTAGAAGGATCTATATATGTATATTTTTAATTAAGAAGTTTAGTCTAGAATCCTACAAGCCGATTTGAGAGCCAGTGTTTACAGATGAGTGACTTTTTAATTTTCCTCATGTTCTCAGTGAAAGGCTTGCGAAGGGGGAAAAAATAAAGATAATCTCTCTTGTAATTCAAGATACAGTAGTGTCATGGATGTGGGGAAAATTCTTGGGATAAATTTTATAGTCTTCAAGGTTGAAGACTTAGATTGACTCTTAGCATAACTTGAAATACCACTTAATTTTGGTGTGAAGTTTACTTTGTGTAAACTGTATTAAAGTAACTTGATGTATGATAAGATAAAATAACTGAGTCTGAGAAGACTCTCCAAATGAAGCAGATTTCAACCTTTTATTACTAGTGGAAAACACCTAAAGTTTGTACAACTTTGTAAATAACTAAAATGCCAACTGAAAGTGACCCATAGCTGTAGACAGGTAGTTGGAGGTCAGCAGTGGGATAATGTTTCACATTAACTGAATTGAAGGAAGGATAAGTACAAAAACATATAAAATCCATTAATTCCTTTTAAGCCTCCAGTAATCCATGTGATTATGGATAATCTTTTGGGATGGCACCAACAACTGGTATGTGGAGTGTAGTCATAAGTATGATGTTCAGCCTTGCAGCATTACTTGTAAACTGCCAGTGCTTTCCAGAAACTGTGTCACACAAAACTTCTCTTTTGCCAAAATACGAGTGGCTTTCAAAGTGCCCCTGTCATCCTCTTCCTTCATCTGCCTTGGGTTTCCTCGAGAAACTTATACTGGATGGTGCAAGGAACACAAACATGTTTTTCCAAATGATCTAAATACACAGGGTTTTTTAGGAGACATTGAACTGAAAATTGGAGAGTTCCTGAGTTGCTGGGAAAAAAACAAATTAACACCTGTATGTTCATCATCTGTCTTTACAAGTCACTTGCTGGGGCTGTTTACTTCAGGCTTAATGTTTACTAAAGCTATCAGAGATTAATAAAGCTCTATCTGCTCAAAGGACCATTTAACCTACCATGATTTCCTCTCATTCCTTTTCTACCCCTTCCACTTAAAAGCATTTCTCAAGATAAGCTGAAAAAGCCAAACCCTCAGCTTAGAGGAGGGAATGAAAAGATCGATAGGTGCAACTGAGACACATTGATCTTTGTTACATGCAGATGACATTCTTCCTTCACGGATCTACAGGTTTAATAGTAAGCTTTGCTTTCAAAAGGTGGTGTACTATGAAGCAGCCTTGAATCTGTGATGCTGGGAAATGAGAAGGGGTGTAGATACGGGGTTCTGTCTTTACAGTTGAAATATTACATGCTTAATTGGGAATACGGTTTAATGGAAAATGAGCTTTGTTTCTTTTATAAGCTTTTCTTTAGTCCACGCAGCCTTGGTTTCTGTGCAAATAGCTCCTTCTAAGCTTTAGCAGCATTACCATCACAACTTGTTCAGACAGACAGATGGTGTGTCTATTAAATCCACCTGACTGCCTCATCAACAGCGAGAGCAGGCATGAATGGTTTAGCTGGATTGGCGGGGGGGAACTCCAGCATTAATACTCAAAGCGATGCAGCATTGTCCACGAGAGCTGTGACAAGTGGCAATGAACTCCTCAAAGTCTTGCCTATATTTTGTTTTTAATTAAATGTTTCTTACTTCTCTGTTCTCATTGTCTCATTCTGGCCTTTTGCTTGTTTGAGGTTTAATATATTGCAGTAAGTGAAAATAAACTTTGTACTTAAAGGTAATTAAAGAGTTTTATTAAATTGGAAGGAATTGCTACCTAAATATGATATCAATTATAAGAAGATGTCTTATTCAGAAAGTTGAGGAAAGCAATTAAAAAGAATAAAGCATTGATCTTGTATGTGTGAATAATTTGCAATTGCTCATGTGGGTAGCTGAATCACCTAACTTCAGGACTTTGTGGTAACAACTAGCCATGACTATTAATCACTACACTTTCCAGACTTGTCAAGAGAGCTTAAATCAAACAAAGAAGAAAAAATAGCTAACCCCCAAAGCATTAGTATATGTAGTGTTATCAAAAGTGTAAAATTAACTTCCAGTCTTGCTTAGTTCATGATTGTCCTGGTTTAACCCCAGCTGACAACTAAGCACCATGTAGCCATTTGATCACTGTCCCCCAGTGGGATGGGGGAGCGACTCAGAAGAGTAAAAGTAAGAAAGCTTGTGGGTTGAGATAAAGACAGTTTAACAGGTAAATAAAATCTGCATAAGCAAGCAAAGTGAGACAAGGAATTTGTTCCCTGCTTCCCATGGGCAGGCAGGTTTTCAGCCATCCCCAGGAAAGTAGGGACCTGCCATGCATAACTGTCATTTGGGAAGACAAATACCACTCCAATTGTCTTCTCCCCTCCTTTTCCCAGCCCCTTATAAGCTGAATATGACATCATATAGTACAGAATACCCCTTTGGTTAGTTGCGGTCAGCCACCCCAGCTAAGTCCTCTCCCATCTCCTTGTGTACTCCCAGCCTGTTCACTTGTGCGGTGGGGTGAGAAGCAGAAAAGGCCTTGGGTCTGTGTAAGGGCTGGTGGCTTACCTGCTACAGGTTTCTGTTAGCAGTGGTGAGGGGTTTTTGGTCTGGTTCCTTTTTGTTTATTGTACTGGAGTTCAGTAGTATGGGGAGAAATGATTGCTGAGTACACACTTATCGAAGAGTTTACTTGTGTTTTTATGTGGAACTAGTCATTTAGGATCTTTTTTCTTATTACTCATCACTGGTGTCTTCTACAGAACACAGAAGTACATAGAGCTGTTTTGATCAGAGCCAAAAACAAGACACCAAGATGTGCAGACTTAAAAGCTTCTCTGCATTTGATGTTAAATCCTGTAAGTCTGTGGTGTTCCATTATTTCAAAACCTAAGAATGAATGTGTTTCTTCTGCCTACAAGTGGATCAGCTTGCTCACAACTGCCTTTCCTTTTATTTATAACAGAGACAATTTATTTTTTCTTGTTTGCAGAAGACTCAAGTTTCATGATTCTTTTTGAGCTAAGGCTTTTTGGGGACCTATTGAGGTGTGGCAATGTATGAAAAGAAAATAACTATCAAAAGCAAGTGGCATGATATAAGAGAGTGGAAAGCTCTTAGTTTTTCTTACTTTGTTTTATTAAATGAATAAACCTTACACTTCCATGGAGAATTTCCTGCTGCTTGCACATGATAATTTAAAACCTTAAATGAGGAGGTGGGGTTGGAGCACTTCAAAAACTGGACAATCAAACAGTGCCATATGGAAAAATACAAGAGGGCCTACAGAGATGCTCTTACAGGATATAAGCCCCAAACCCAGAAAAATTATGACTAGCTATTCCTATGAATTTAGAAGTTCATGTTCTAAATAATAGCTACAGCTATGTCTCCAAACATGTGTGATAGCAGTCTTTTCAATCTACTGAGATTGCTTCTCTACCCACTTCCCTATACCTCTGACCTGCCTATTTCATTTTGTTATCTTGGTTTACACATATAAAATATTTATTGATCTCAGCAATGATGGTTCTGATGCTCTTAAATAGCTTCTGTGATTCTTCTGTAGTCTGCTCCACCCTTAATTTGATTTATTAGAACACTAGATCCCTCCGCTCTCCATTACTATACTTTTCTTCTCTCTAAATTGCATGCTTGAGAATGCTGGTAATACATGTCATTAACTCCCTGACCCTGGGCTTGTGATGTATAGAGAAGTCGTTAAGGGTTTGAGGTATTGACGATCAGAGCTCATGAGAAGCTTTCCAAGCATGTTGCTGACCTGATGTAGAAGGTTAATGTAACTGATCTATTTGATGACCAGTAACTTTAAATATTTGCTGAGTAAACGGGGAATCTAGCTGGCTATTATAGGTAGCAGATAAATTGAGTGCTAGGGAGCCTAATTCATATTAGTTTGAGAGAATGGCCATGAAAAATGACTGTTTACAGCCCTTAGTTTTGGGCTTAATGTCAGATACCGTTGTCAGAGACTCTGTCCTCTCACCTCCTTAATATTTCTAGACACTTTTTCAGATAGCATTAATAATAGGTTATATCTAAACCTTTGGAAGAAACTTTATAATAAAATTTTATAGTGGTGGCTTTTCTGGGTTTTTTTATCCCTTTTTATGCCATTCAAGACAAACATCAAAGGCAATCAGTAGTTTGTGTTGTCCAAAGGACCAGGCGCTTGTTCAAATGCTTATGTTCCCTTTTGGGATTGACCCATGCTTGTACATGGCTGGACAAGAGATTACAGTTTAGATTCCTCTGAAAGAATACAGTATACATACACCAGAACTGCTAGGTCATCCAAACCAATGTGAATTAGTGTGGAAATGGGAGGATTTCCTTCATAATCCCGTTACTGTTCTTAAGAGTACTGCAGGCAGAGAGATGGGAGCAGATTAAATCGGCATTTTCTAGTCTAAGGGATTGAACATTATGTTGTAATTACTTCACCCTTACCTTTCTTCACAAGATGATAATTTGTTTTCTTCAGGCAGAACTGTTTGCTCATAACTTGTATACCTTGGTCTCCTTTTCTTAGCGGCTAATTTGTGTTGTGCAAAATTATGTAGATTGATGTCAAGATTGTTCATACACATAATAATGTGGATTGACTTGCTTATTCCCTGAATCTTCTTTATGGGCTTACTTTAGTATTAATTTTTTTCAGTTACTGATCTGAGTAGTTCAGGAGATGGCTGAATGCTTTGCAATTTTCCACTACAAAAATGGCAGTGCAGCAGCTGGAGTGAAAATGTGCAATCTTCAGTTTGCATAAATCAAAAGGGTGACACTTAAGGCTGCGGGGGGACCTCATAAGGCTGCGGGGGGACCTCATAAGGCTGCGGGGGGACCTCATAAGGCTGCGGGGGGACCTCATAAGGCTGCGGGGGGACCTCATAAGGCTGCGGGGGGACCACATTGCAGCCTTCCAGTACCTGAAGGGAGCTTATAAGCAGGAGGGGATTCAACTTTTTAAAAGGATAGACAATGACAGGACAAGGGGGAATGGATTAAAACTAAAGGAAGGAAGGTTTAGATTAGATATTAGGGGGAAGTTTTTTACAGAAAGAGTGGTGAGGTGCTGGAACAGGCTGCCCAGAGAGGTGGTGGATGCCCCGTCCCTGGAAGTGTTCAAGGCCAGGTTGGATGGGGCCCTGGGCAACCTTGTGTAGATCCAGGCCTGAGGTTGGTGGCCCTGCCTGTGGCAGGGGGGTTGGAGCTCTGTGATCCTTGGGGTCCCTTCCAACTCATACCATTCTATGATTCTATTGCAGTTGGAGATCTAGGCCATCAGAGAGAGAATGTGCAATGAATAAAACTTGATTGAAGTGTATAGGATTTGTTTGTGTAAAAGATGTTATTTATGGAAAAAAATACATAGAATCATAGAATGCTTTGGGTTGGAAGGGACTTCAAAGATTGTCTAGTTCCAACCCTCCTGCCATGGGCAGGGACACCTTTGCTAGATCAGGTTGCCCAAAACCCCATCTAACCTGGCCTTGAACACTGCCTGGGAGGGGGCTTCCACAACCTTGCTGGGAAACCTGTGCAAGTGCCTCACCACCCTCATAGTAAAGGATTTCTTAACATCTAATCTAAACCTGCCATCTTTCAGCTTGAACATTGCTTGTTGTCCTGTCACTGTACTACATGATGAACATACTACAACTACACAGAGCTGGAAGTGTTACTTCAGTAGACTCTTCTAAACAGTTAGACAACACAAAGTATAAATTGTAGGCTCATTTACTTTTTACATAAGAGAACATTCTCCCTAGAGATGCTTTTTCTTTCCATTTTTGGATTTTGTGGGGTTTCATACACTACTTAGATCAAGTCCATGAAGCTTGGAAGTAGAACTCAACTGCTATAGCAAAGCCAAGCCCTGCAAGGTGGTGAGAAGTCCTATCAGAACTGCTTCTCTTCCTAGTTTTATAGGACTAAGTTCTAGTTGAGAGCTTTCTGTGGTTTTACTTTTTTGCCCTGGCTTTCTTCATTTGCTTTCTTATTTCTGGAATTGCTATACTCCTTCCTTTGCAAATAACAAGTGCTTTGGAGCCTGGCACATTGCTATTGGGAAATGACAGCCTCAGAATCTGACTTTCATGTTTGTTTTCCATGTTATTCTTCCAAGAGTTCATCAGTCTGTCAGCAGAGGATGTGGTAAGGCTTACATTTTTATGTCCCTACTTTGGATGCACCTAGAATAAAGCAGTGTTGCTCTTGCTATTTGAAAAAGTCTCTCAGGGAACAATCTTTTTAAAGTTTTATACTAGTGGAGTGCTGAGTAATTACAAAGGAGTATGGTATTTGGCATACATCGATATTTCAGCTGAGAGTAGAAAAATAAATGAATTTGAAGTGCCAACAGGGGAGGTTCTAGGAAAAAAAAAGTAAATATTTCTTTTCAGATGGGAGCTACTGGCATAAGTATGCATGATAATGAACGTCCATACACTTATTTTAAATCCAGCAACTATATGCAGAGATTTTTCTCCTGCTATTATTTCCTCTTACCATGCCCATTTCAACCTAATGCTTTCTACTGACTAAACTATTCAAATATGTATGAAGAGAAAATATAAATAATGAAATTCTTTTCTACCTTCCTTTTTCATTCTACCTTTAATTTTTCGACCATACTCCATCAGTTGACTTGACTGTTCAGCTGCCACCATGAGAAACAGCTTTTCCCTGATGAATGGAAAAAGTTCTTTACTGAAGTGTTGAGATATTGTTGATTCATTTACGGGTGGATTGAACTATCTTCAGTTATCATATATACTAATAATGCAGTAGACTTACCATTAAGATCCCTTTCAGAAATTTTCTTCCACATTTTAATTATTTAAAAGAGCAAATAAGTATTACTAGTCAGTCATCCTAGAATTTTTTTGTGATAGAACTCCTAAAACAGGAACTGCATAATGGCACAGAACTACATTACATACTTCACTAGCAAGCCAAAGGGAGAATACAGAAAACAGTGGTCAGGTTGTGTTTATATCCCCTCTTTTCTCCTCGGAAATTGGCCCCAATCTGAAAGTCATAGGTTCTTTGGATAATTTTCATAACTGTTGCTGTGAAATGTCTAGATACTCTGCTATTTTTGATACTTCCTTGAAGCAGTGTAATATTTGTTTGGGGAGAAATGTCTTTTAAGCTTGCATCACAAAGCATAATGTACCAATATTTTTGAGGTACCAACAGCATATCTGATACACTGAGGTCTAAAGAACCTGTTAATTGTATCACTTAATTTCTTTTCTTAATTACATTACATCCATTTTACTGCTGCTTCATAAATTAACTTTTCTCTGTTGTAATTGCTTGGAATGGTTATTTATACATTTAATTCTGGCTACAGACCTTCTTAATCACAAACCTTTGCCTAAGCCTTATTTTCTGTCAACCAAACCAATATATAGGGGAACTCAGTAGAAGGATAGAGTATTGTAATAACCTAGTAAGTGACTTGTGTGGCAATGCTTTTTTTAATGATTTCATGGAACACTTTATTCAAGTACTTAAAACTTGTGGAAAACTTTGAACAGAGCTGATATCTTACTCTTTGAAGACTGTTTGAGCATTGGTATTTGAATTTACACAGTGAGCTGTTAAAATGTTCCTTTTATGTGCTTTAACTATTGAAGTAACTGATTTTTTTCATGTCTTTATACTAATGTCTTTTTGTCAGAAAGAAGGTGTATAAAGAGAACAGTAATTTGTATGTTGTCAGAGGGATTCCAAATCAAATGTCAGTAGTTGCTTCTTTTAGTGTCATCTTAGAAATACACAGAAATTCAGATATTGTACTGCTGATAGCACTACAGAAAAACAAATATAGAAATGAAACAGAATAAAGCATTATTAATGGAGAAAAAAATTCCCTGTTTGCAGATAATCTTTGGATATTTGTTTTTCTAAGTTAAATTTCCAGTTTAAAGCTGATTAACTCAATATTTTTCTAATGAGATTTTTTCAGACTTTTCTAGTCGTAACTGAGTCAGAAACATCAAAAAGTTATGACATATACCCATTACAGTGTTTTTTGTATTAGCTGATGTACTTGACAAGCTAAAGAGTGTCTACGCTAACTGTTGAGGATGATGAGGCATCTCTTGTCTTGTTCTTGAAAAGTATTGGTTACTTATTTTGGTGTAATAGTTATTTCTCACTTGTTTTTATTTGAAACTTATGAAATGCAAAAATGCAAAGCTGATTGTATTGAACTTCCAGAGCCACTTTCCCATTGGCGATGATACGTGTTTTTAAACTGTGAATGGCTGTAGCAGTACACATCTACCATCGTAAACGGTCCTTCACGATTGTGAGGTTTTCAAAGGTAGAGATGCAGCGACTGCCAAATGCCTACTAAAGCTTATTGACAGCTTACAGACACTCTTGCATCTAGTTTCATCGGTGCTTGTTACGACCTCCTCATTCACAGGCCTCTTGTTTTTGGTGTCAGCGCACAAATGTCATGCTGAAAGATTCTGTGTTTCACTAACTCTTCCACCAAGAGATCTGTGTTTACCTTTGGTGATGCCAGACATTCTGAAAGGCCCTGAACTGAATGTACCCAAGTACATCTATTAGAATGCTCAGCAGTACCCACAGTAAATTAGTATATGCCAAAGCTACTGCTGGTTTGGGCAATCAATTAACTGCTTGCCATTAGAAGGTGGGAAGTTGGGCAGAGAGGAGAAAGGCAGAAAGAGAGAAATCTTCACAGCCTTGTCCTCTCTGTTGTGCAGCTTCTCCTCAGCATCTCAGGCAGGTGCTGGCCTAGCTGGTCTGACCCAAGATGTGCTCTTCCTCATGTGCCTCCCATCATATTTGATAATCACATAAGGCTCTCCTGACTCACTGGGATAATTTTAAATACAAGCCTGAGGGAGACATAACTACTGCAGGCTTTTTGAATAGCCTTTCATTACGGTTGGTGCTGTTGCGTTTTAAATTCATTGCTGTTAGGTATGGCTTCTGCTCTATGCGTACTGTAGGGATCTGTTGCTTCAGAGCTGACTCTACCCTTGAGGGGCAAAAAAGTTCTTTCTCCAC
The DNA here is from genome assembly GCA_020800305.1 of Porphyrio hochstetteri. Lineage (NCBI taxonomy): Eukaryota > Metazoa > Chordata > Aves > Gruiformes > Rallidae > Porphyrio > Porphyrio hochstetteri. The sequence goes on from CM036907.1 coordinate 48,656,556, forward strand.
CCCCACGCTCCCCCTATTTTTCCTCAGCTTGATGTGGTTTTGTTCTGATTCAAAATGGCACGAAACTTCTGTTTCTGTGGCAGAAATGCACCCACACAAGAGGATTATATTCCCTCTTTTCAAAAGTAACCATTATGCTGACTTGGTTAATATTTTTTTGCTGAAACAGCTGTGTTTGAAACTATAGCTATGTGTATCCCAAAGTCCTTGAAGAAGAGGAGTCTTTATTAGTTGTAAAATCATATCCATTATGATTTTGGTTTAATATTATCTGCTCTAAGATAATTAAAAATTAATCCCTTTTCCCTACTACTGTAATCCTTCCATTTGCTCTGTAATAGCTGCCTTTCAGACCAGTATTGATCCACATATTAAGATTAGAAGCATTCGTAAGTTTGAATCAGAATTGACATTTATGCCATGTGTTGTTTGACACTTTATTTGTGGCAAGAAATTTAATAAAGCATTTCTGCCTAAGGACGCCATAGAAAGAGAAAGGTCAGCTTTCATCACCCATTCTCCTTGCATGTCATGAATCTCAAGTGTTGGTCAACAGGCTATTCCATAGCAGAAATATTTCCAATTGTTTTGCGTATTGCCATCTCAATTGCTTGGGTCAAGTCAAGCAGTCTATCTATATGTGCAAGGAGTTTTCCTTCAGGAAACAAAGCATAAATCTCTCTACCATATTACTACTGCAATTTCATATGGCATTTGACAGTAGAAGTCATTCCTATTTCACCTTTTTGACTAAAAATGTAAGCTCAGGTGCTATGGTCAGCAGTAGGAAGTGTTTGATTTTTTTTTTTTTTCAACCAAGAGCCTCTTAACTGTGTTCTCACTGCACCCACCAAAGTGTTTGTGGCCCTTCTGGCATATTGCAGGACATCACCTGCAAGCCCGTCAGCCACATGCACAATGCGCCCTCTGCGCGTGCTGGGCTCATGCATCTGCCTTGTGTCAGTGCTTTGGTGGTCTCGGGAAGCCTTCTGCCAATGGTCTGTGTGTCTGGGGCACTGGCTGCCCAGGTGCAGTTGTCCTCCTTGTTCAGTGGTCTGTAGGGAGGTGGGGCTGCTGCTGGGGCTGCTTGCAGCTAGTGCTTTCCCTGATGAATAACTCATCCAGCTCTAACTCCCAAACACAGCACTACACTAGCTACTAGAAAGAAAATTACCTCTGTCCTAGCCAAACCCAGGACAGAGAGGCAGGTGTGACACATGTGGGGACACTGCTTGAGGCTTGCAGGCACTACTTTCTTGTAGCTCTGTCTGTATGTTTAGGATCTGGGTCAAAGTGACCCTTTTCTTTTGGAAGCAATTTGTCTTGTGTAAACCTACCTTGTGGGCATCCAAGAACTGTTTATTCTGGATGAAGGTCTGCTGAGGAGTGGGGTGAGATGACCTTAAATCTGGCATCCAAACTGCTACCCACAGAACTTATGCTGAACTGTAACTGGTGAATGACCTGTTCAGTCTGTCATTGTCAAACTGGCTTGGGTTTCTTTTAAATCTGTTTGAGATTCCCTCCAGTCTTGTTTTTCATACCTTTTGGTATGAAGGGCAGTGTGGCAGCTGCATGCACAGAGTGCCTTTGGCCAGAGGAAGGAAAATGGAAAACAGTAACAGTCTACTGTTATTTCCCACTGTACTGAATTTGTCTGTCTCATTCTTCTGTCAGATCATTAAAAGCCTGTAGTGAGGCATGTTGGTAGTTGCCTGATCTGTTTGTGTCCCTGGGAAATCAAAAATGTGAGCTGATTATCTTCAGACTTGTGCAGGATGACGTGCAGCTGACCTGCATTGCAAACTGTGTGTTGCCAACTGCGTGGCTGCGTGCAGTAGGAAGGAGGATCTCTGCAGTGTGAGCAGGTGACAGCATGAGGAGTGGGAAGGGATGGGATGACTGGAACTCTGTAATAATACATGTGTCCAAACAGGCAGTTAAGCATCTGGTGTTTATTGAGCATCTTTTAGGTAAACATACACCAATGCTGACTGCTTGCAAAATGGTAAGAGGTGCAATTAAAAAAACTCAGTAGAGGTTTGAATGGTGATCAGACAAGAACTTTCCATAAATATCCACCTCTGAAACCAATAGCATAGACTATTGTAAATATTTAAATACACTGATTATAACCTCAGGTGCTAATTCTACACTCGAAGCAATTTAAATGAACAGAAGAGAATGGCTTGTAAGTTTTAGGATTAAATGGAAACTAGTGTCTGCCTGCATACCTGAGGCTATAGGGGTTATCTGAGCAATTCTATGCAAGAATCAAAAATTTCTGACTGAATCAAAGGCTTATTCTCAACTTTTGCAGGCTTTAAAGATTGGAAAATGCATGTATGCAAGAATATGCAGCCTTGGGCTTACGTGCAGCTTCATTTTCCAGATATGTGCAGCCTGATGTATTGTTTCTCATCTTTTTAAACTGTCTCCAGGTTTCTTTGTCCTTTTCTGTCTTTCAAGAGACACTGCCTTCTTCAAAAGCTACCTTTTTTTTAAACTCACCCACTGTCCTGCCCCATCAGATCTGCCACTATCAGCTTCGAATCTTGGTCCTGGTACAACTTGTCACTTTAATCTATCAGAGTTCCTCTGTATGTCTGCAAAGCAGACTACTCTAGATCTTTGTGACTTGGCCCACTGGCAACCCAGTAGTTGAGAGTAACTTCTCTGCTTCCACTAAGCTGTCATGCTTACAAGTGACCCTTCTGCAAAATCAGTGTGCTTATCTGACATCCCCTCCACAGACTGCTTGGTCCCTTCCAAATACTGATTAAAACACTGTTGTTATGACTTTGCATTTTATCTGCTAATTTTTCAGTGAAGTAGATAGAAGAAGAAAGCAAAGAAAATTGGTTTAAAATTTGAGGGGAAAAAAGTTCTGGTTTTATCTACTCTTCCAGTTTTGCCTTTAAATCGCACTTTTGCCTGACCACACCACAGCAACAGTAAGAGGAGGGAGATGGTCACAGCTGGAGGCAAGTTTCAGTTCCTGAAAGACTGATATTTTTTTTTTTTTTGGCCCATTAAAACTAAAGGGCTTGAGAAATATGGAGACCATTTGAGGACTGGTCTAAACTTTGAGTTGATGGAGCTACTTGTGTCATTTAAGTCAGGCTTTCTCAGATGATGACTTCCTCCCCTGCAGTCAGTCTGTTGGGTAGCTGCCAGAGAGATGGAGGTTGCCTCATTCCCCACAGAACTGCCAAGGTGCTCCCATAATCTCTTTAGTTTTTTCATTCTGTAAGTTTTGGTGTTTGCCAGACCTCTGGGTGGACTGATTCTGGATCCTAAACCAGAAAAACCCCCACAGCTTACAGTAAAATGAACAGTTTTCTTCCAGTTTATCTCCCTGAAATGACTCAATGTGGTGCTAGAGCCTGCACACACAAAGCTGTCCATATTGAGTAACACCATTTTACGTGCACACAGGCAAGCTTCCTTAGCAGCACGTGATTTGCCAGCATTTACTGTGTATTAAACAATTAAAACACATTTGTTCCTTCTCAGTTTACATACCTGCAGAATTCAATCTCCTCAAGTTGCAGGAGTCAGGAGAATTTCATACATCTGGTCATTGGTCTAATCATGGGTTCATTTTTTGCAGTCACAAACACTTTTTTCTCATGGGCACGCTGAAGCTGGTATGATCCTAGATAGGTGTGTCTGGGTTTCTGAAATCTCTCAACAGTGTAGAACAAAGGCAAACCACTTTGTGCCTCTTACCTGCTATGTGAGGTAGTGTATTTTCTCCCAACATCTCTCTTCCCTCTCTCTGGCCTTTTTCCTGTGGCTTTCATATGCAAGCTGTCCAGGGATTGGGTTAGTTGTTAGTTATTTTAATAAAATGGTGTTCCTGGCCGATAAGGGTTTAACGGTGATGGTGTTCATAACAGGATGGTTTTTAAGCAGAGTGACGTTTGCTTATTAGTGCCAGGAACCATTAATCTGAATCTCACCCAGGATTGCCAGGCAAATGTTCAGTGCTCACAAACTCACTGGTACCATTCAGCTTCTGTAAATGCTGGAGGAAGGTGATTTACAGTTTTGATTCAAAACCTGAGGAATTTAGCTCTTCATTGTTCCCTGTCACATTTCCTACCATTATCTTTGAAACATCAGCTGCTAGAATTGTGCTAATACATTAGAAATGTGGCTTTAATTTATCCTTTTAAAGCGTGATGTCTACTTGCCCTTCTAGAAGACGCCTTGAGCGTGTGAATCAGGTGCAGTATAGTCTGAAAATCTGGAAGACAAATAAAAAGACCTTAATATCAATGGGTTCCAGGTGACATTGTTTTTCAGTGAGCTGTGCTGTTTCTGGGAGCCAAGCCCTCCCCTATTTGACCTTTTACATCGACACCCCCCACCCCCCCCCAGCAGACTGGAGGCAGGGAGGGGTGGTGTTGGAGCTGAACAGGGCTCTCAGGTCGTTTTGAGCAGTGGGGTCAGCTGCCTCCTCTCCTCCTGTCAGGGCATGTCCCACCAGCCCGGTGCTGGGGGAAGCCTTGCATCCTCCCACCTGCATCTTTTGCAGGGGTCTGGGAAGCTGCACCCGAGCACTGGCTGCTCAGCCATCGGGGCTAGCGAAATTCACAAAGAAATGATCAATTCCCCCCTCTCCCCCTGATTTTATAAGGAATTTATTTAGAATATAAATCATGGCATGCATGCAATGAATAAATTTAAAGCAATGGTCCTCTTGCGTTGTCATGTAACCAGTGCTGCTCTGCAAACTTAAGAATCTTAACACTAAAATCATTAGCAGCTGTGGAGAAATCTAAAAGGTGGCCAGTTCCTTAAGGATGAGTCTGCCCTAACACCCCCCATACTCCCCCATGTTTTTGCTGAACAACATTGCATGTTAAACAGATGCAGAATGTTTTCTTAGTCCTTTGTTTATGACCTGTTCACACTCCATAGCTTTCACTATGCTAAGAGGCCTCTGCCATCGTTACATTTTCAAGCTTTAATAACTGTTGAGTTGCAATATGTTGTTTGGCCACTGAATGTCTCTGAAAACCGTATAAAGATCCGTGAGCAGCAGGTACGTCACAGAGTAGGAAAAAACACAAACTGTCTTGAATTCCCAGCTTGTCATGACAGTCACTCAGCAAATTATCCTAAATTATATCTCCTGTGATTTAGCATACTCTGTGAATTGATCCTCTAAGTTACTCTGCTTTTCCCTGCTTTATGTATTCGCAGAATGTAAACTTAGGATGAACTCCTGCACTTTGTGTTGTGCTGGCCATCTGTTTTTCCCTTGGTTATTCTGCACAGACCCTGCAATTTATACTTGCAAGAGATCCTCCAGAATGTAGCCAGGCTTCAGTAAAGATTTTTGGGGACAGTTCCTCACACTTCTTAGCAGCTTGTTGCTCTGTGTAGTAATTCTTGCTTGAAAACTTTTTCGCCATGAGGATGTTTAAGTGGGAGGCTCTGGCTTCTGCTATCATTTCTTGATGGTTGTTCTCCTTACCTCAGGTAAAAGGAGGATCTAATATGCCCTATGGTCATGATACCTCCTTGAAAAGCTTGCTGTATTAGGTTATTAAAAAGGGAAAGAGTACATCTGTTAAGATGTTCTCTAGGTAGTGTTTAGTACTTCCTGCAATGTCTGACTGTTCTATGTTCTTCTAAACATGTGGACATCAGACCTGAACCAGCCTGAAGAGATAAAGCTGTCACTAGAGAGCAATAGCAGGAACAAGAACATGGGATTCCAAACTTCCCATCTAAATCTTGAGTCCCACCATTTTTTCCATATAGTAGTGACTTTTCTTTATGTAGTGTTTTCCATGGTACTCTCTATCCACTCGATTTTTGTACTACCCATTTTCTAAATTTCCCCCTAAACTTCTCCACAGAAGACCCAGAGCTTCTTGTTTCCTGCCTGAGATGCATTTGTAGTACCTTGAGTCTTTTTTTCTCTAACAATTAAGAACCTTGAAAGGTTTTTTAATTGACATTTAATCCTAAACTGATCAGCTCCCAGTTTTTGTTTAAATAACTAATCTAATGTAATCTGCTTGTTTCAACTCTGAAAGCCCTTCATCATGAAGAGTTGCTGTTTGCTAGGGCACAGTAGGGCAACGGGGGCCAGGATTTTGGAGAGTAATACTGAATTTACTTCTGGGTCTGGGCTGTTTGCTGTGTTAAGGCTTCAGCTTATTTATGCACACATGCTATCTGCTTTAAAAAGGTGTTATTTTAGACATTGGTTTTATAGGTTTTGTAAGATTTCTTACAACAATAGCTTCTGTATGTGTTTATTTCCAATAATAACAGATTAGAAATAATTCCTCTCCATTATTTAAACTTTGGAAGTTATATATAATTCTGTATGGATTTATTTTGTTGCTTGAAGAAAGAACTTTGAAGAAAAGGAAAAAAAATCCCCAAAAAACAAATTCTAGATAAAATTATTACATGTTGATAAAAGGCATGACTCACTGCACTTAAAATATGTTTGACATTTATTATTGAGTTTTAGAATAAAAATCTCTAGTACAGTCGAGTTTGTTAGTGAAATTCTAACTCCTCTTGCTTGTTGGGGGGGCGCATATATCTGTTTGGGTTGGTTTGAGTGAAAAATTTTGACTCATAAAGCATTCTCACACAAATGCTTTAAGAAAGTTTTCCACAGGTCAAGGTAAGGAAGTGTTTCTGGGGGGTGTTGATGACAGAGGAGGTGCATACCCACTCTACTCTGCCCTGGTGAAACTGCACCTGGAATATTGTGTCCAGTTCTGGGCCCCTCAGTTCAAGAAGGACAGGGAACTACTGGAGAGTCCAGTGCAGGGCAACCAAGATGATTAAGGGAGTGGAACACCTTCCTCGTGAGAAAAGGCTGAGGGAGCTGGGCTTCTTTAGCCTGGAGAAGAGGAGACTAAGGAGATGACCTTATTAATGTTTAGAAATATGTAAAGGGGGAGAGTCAGGAGGATGAAGCCAGGCTCTTCTCAGTGATGGCCAGCAATAGGACAAGGGGCAATGGGTGCAAGCTGGAGCATAGGAAGTTCCATGTAATGTAAGGAGGAACTTTTTCACTGTGAGGGTGACAGAGCACTGGGACAGGCTGCCCAGGGAGGTTGTGGAGTCTCCTTCTCTGGAGACATTCAAAACCTGCTTGGATGCATTCCTGTGTGATTTTAGGCTAGTTGATCCTGCTCTGGCAGGGGAGTTGGACTAGATGATCTTTTGAGGTCTCTTCCAACTCCTAACTTTGTGTGATTCTCTGGTATGGTGACACCCAAATCAGAGCCCTGGCAAGGTGGGAAGGGCTGTGTGTGTATTGCAGCCATTGCCTGTCCCCTTTGCTGAAGACTGAGCCAGCTGGCTAGGGGAAAAGTTTCTGATGCCTAATATGCCATTTTTTATACATGTTGCTGAGAAGCAGACCTGTAGTACATGCATTTGAAATAATTTCTGGACATGGCAGTGGCCTGATCATATTTCACAGCAAAGGAACTGCAGTTTATATCCTACCCTGTTTTTCCTATATGTGGAGGTGTTTGTATAAAAGATCTGAACTGTTGGTTTGAACAACGACACTAAGTGCTAATGCTGCTAGCAGAACATTCATCCTTAAATCAAGTTTTTCTTTTCCAAATAATTAAATTTAACCCCAGTCCATGGGTACCAGTGGTAGAGTTTTCATGACCACATAGGTGTAAAATATGTGGAAGTGACCATGTGTAAGGACACAGGAGACTGCTTGGGCAGGTTCAGTTGCTGGGTAAGACTTTATGTTGCTAATCCACATAGGTTGCAACCACTTTAAAGTACAGATTTGAGGAGTAGCTACCACAAGATTATTATGATGTTATAAACATATTATTGATACCTGTCCACAGTGCTTGATATACAGAATTTGGCCCAGGATACAGTTTGTTTATAATAAAAGGATAATATTTTTCTAAAAGGGTTTTTTATTTACCCTTTACATTAACAACCAGGTGACAACTTTCTTGCTCCCTGCCTCTGCAACAAAACCTGCAGGAGGTGTTTCCTGGGGAGCAAATGTCATGTTACATTCATTAAAAGAACTATATTAAGCTACCAAAATGCTGTTTGTACTGTGGCAATGCCCAGAGGCTTTCATCAGAGCTGTGGAGGCCTTGCGGTAGGCACCGAAGCAGCGTGGAGAAAGATTGCTGTGGAAAGAAGATTCTCAAGGGAGTTAACCTGCAATATAGCCCTTGTCTTACAGTCAAGAGACTCCTTTGGACAGGCTTAAACTGTGTAAGGAACTTGGATCTCTGGTGGTCTCCAGCAGACAACAGGTTAGAGACCTGGGCTGTGATCCTACAGTGGTACAAGAAGCATCCACTTGAAGGACATGGGCTTTGAAATATGCTAGCTACTTTATACCATCCTGGAGGGTTTTATAAAGTATGTTTATTACCTGTGGAAATGTGGTTGTAATTTACTGGAGAAACAAGAAGAGGTGTTATTTACAGTCAAAATATGCAGGAATCAGACTTAGTAGGGAAATAAAATTCTTACCCTGCTCTGGATTAAGTCTTCCAAATGTATAATCCCCACACAGAAATGCAGTGCAGGGAAAGGACAGAGAGCTATTGCTGGCCTGGAGTATTTTTTTGTCTTGATTTATTTTTTTAGAAGGAAAAAAGAAAATAAAAAAGGAAATAAAAAAGCAGTCTGATCTCATTTGTTCCAAGATTGAACCAGAATTTGTGAGTTCAAGTCCTATATAGCCCTTTTGAAGCTGTCACAAGCAAACACAATTTGGTGTTTTCTTGATAAATTGTTTCTGTGCACCCACTGTTGGTGCAGAGCATCTGGTTTTGAAAACTTGTCCCTAGGAAGAATGTGCTATCCCACTGCAGGGCATCGCAGTCTGTAGAAAACACTCCATCAGGTCTGAAGGAGGTAACACTTCTAGCTGGAGAAAGGAAAGAAAAATGACAGAGTAAAGTGTGTGTTTGAATGTCTATGCCTGTTCTTCTGGCAGCTTGGAGAACTTTTGAAGGTGCATGTGCAGGGGGCACATCTCTATTTGCCCCATCTCTGCAAAACCTAAATGCAGAGGGTTTGCCACCGCTACTTGTTGCTGCTGAGCTGGCAGAAGTTTCAGCAGTTAGGTAGCTTCTTTCTTCTGGATGATCTGTACAACAGCTGCTATTTATCTACCCCCCTCATTACACAGGAGACTTTGGATAGAATATGCTGCTTAAAACCATTGCCAAAATAAGAGTTTTATGGAGTGAGAAGTACTCGGTGTTGCATGAGTAATAGCACTGAACTGGAGGTGTGTAGAGCAATGCTCCCTGTAAGTCTTCTGATCTGTTGCAAATTATTTGCAGTTCTCTAATAAGACACGTTTGCATGTGTTTTTAATTTCGTAATTGATGGACCAAATCATAAGTCTAACACAAGATTGTAACAAACCTGACTTTTGACACCTTGTCTTTCACAGCTTACTGGCAAAACTCATGTACAGCTCACTGGCAAAACTCATGTACCCAAGCTTGCCAAGAGATATGCTTTTATAGTCTTGAGGAAGGCATTTGAGATGTAATATTGAGGTAGATAAAAAAAGATGCTTCATTTCACTGTAAAGTTTCTAGCTCTACCTGTGCAATGTTTCAAATGTATCAGAAGGTCTTAAGGGAATAGCATCAGCTCAAATTAAACATTTTGACTATCATGCTGAAATATTTTTCTCTTCCCCTCCAAACATTTCCAAAAATTTATTTTTATTTCGAATAGAAAGTACATACAATGACTTCATAAAATTTGTTTTTGTTGGCTGTGATAATCATGGAATTAGACTACATAGACACTTATTTCAGATGCTCCCATCAGCCATTATTCTGGCAGTTATACACCCTTTTGAGGTAAGGATGGGATGCTACCCTAGTTTTACGGACCTGTAAGGTCCAGGCAAATGGTGGTTTCTCAGTGTTGTGCTGGCAATTAGTGACTGGGAGGGAATCAAACCCAGACTTCTTCAAGCCTGAGCTCTTAATGCCTTTCTTCCTGCCATGATAGGGAGAGAATCCTCAGCCAATTTAATGTGTCCTGCCAGGAGACAGGGTAGAGCTGTATAAAGTTCTGTAGGGTAGAGAGAGACCATCAGGGTTTGGTCCTCTTGTGCTGGGCAGTTTCTTAGGAAATCTTTCAGAGTCAGAGCTTGTGTTGCCATTTTTCTTGCTGAGCAGAGATGGGTCTTTGTCAAGCATATCATTGGGGCAGTTGGGTGCTATTTATGTAGCCTGTTTTCCTTCGTTCTTTCCTTAAGAATAATATTTGAGATAAATGAGTATGAGGATTTGGAAGAGTTTGGAGCTTGTCAACACACAGAATTCCTGTTGCTTTTACTTAAGGCGTGAATTTCTTTTTTCTAAGCAGCACAGAAAGCTTTACAGATACTAGTTTTAAACACTTGGCACAAAATTCAGAAAATTGGGACTTGGCACTGGTACAGAGATTTGCATTGGTTCAGAGATCTTAATCTTTGTTGTAACAAAGTTAGATTTTTTTGCTTTCATTCGTGCTGGTGTAAATCATAACCCCCACTGAAAGCTGTTGATTTATTCCAGACTTGTGCTCACATGACTGAGAGCAGAAGTTGTTTCATTATTTTCACCCAAGAGCAAAGGCTAGAGTACCCAGGTAGCTGAGTGGTTGCACTTGAAGTGAATTATTTCCTGTATCATACTCTTTCTAATAAAAAAAAGTTTGTAAGAGAGGTTAAGATTTGTAAGGACTTGCCTGTAGCCCACCTCTCTGCATGAGCTGTGTGCTGTTGCCTGTGGCTTGTGCTGTGGAACTGGTGCCCAGCTGGGTGATTCAGATGTCTAAACTTTGGACCTGTTCCCTTTTTGTTCTGGCTGTCACTTTTTCCCCTTTCCTTATGCCAGGATTATCCTCTGCATTGGGTATTGCCTCCCGTGCCTCTAGGAAGGGTCACCCTGAGGCACCTCCTTGCACATTGGTACCACACATGGTACATGTCACGTACTGGAAGAAGCCACAGACACTTAGACACCAAGCAAACCTGCAACTGCTCTGCCCCTTCCTATCAGTCTGATCACTTACAAGTCTGTAAGACCAGAGACTGACTTTTGTGCTTTGAGTTTGGATTCATCCTTCTGAGTATAAATAAAGGCAGCTATTTACTGAGAGAAGTGAATTCTTGAAGTACATTCCTATTGCCTTTTCATAATAGCTCTTTCTGGCACTTTCCTGGCTCTTGTCACCCAAGAATTTTTGAATGGCTTATGTGTATAAATGTATTTAAGCATCAGTGTGCTGCTGTGATACTTGGAGGTCAGTGAGAAATGCAGCTACACTCCGCTGCTGTCTGTTTGTCTAGGTTTGGAAAACTGCAGTTTTCCCCTTCCAAAAGACAGTGTAGCTGGGAAAGTCTAGGTAGCTTGACCAATGTCATATGCCGAATCACAGGAAAATAAACAATACGTGTTTCATTGGTCTTTTATTATTTTTTTTCTCCTTTTAGTAATGGCTGAATGAGTAGGAGCATGCCTTCCCCTGTTTAGGACTGAAATGAGTGGGTTAGATGTGGGGGGAATGTGCCCAGCTAGTGGTGTCGCTGAGGTCCTTTTGCTGATCCACTCCTCAAGTAAATTATAGTGTCCTCCTTTAGCAGGAAGCTATTTTTGCTGAGAAATGGAAGTGCTTTGCAGGCTGAAGGATACCTGTCTGTAACCAGCTAGAAACAGTTCAGCAGGAAGACTCAGATGTCTCCCCTTTGCCCTGCTTGTAAGGCACAAATTTTTTAATGTTTTGAGGTTTTAAATGTGTTCGTCAAAGACTTATCCAAAAGTTTCATGATGTTGTGGTTAAACTGTGTATGTAAAGTGGAACAGTTTTACCATGGGATGAAATTTTGGTGTATAGCCAACTGTGTTCAACAGAAACAAATCTAACGATCTCTTTGCGGGAACTATGGAATGTTTCTGTTCAGAGGAATTTAACTAGTTATCAGCAGGATTTGAGGTGCTTCTAGAGCATCTGTTTAATACGATATTGTGCTAATTTTGTCTTTAATGTTCAAAACACTTTGAAGAATTACAGGCAAACTACTTGTGCTGGAAAACTTCTAGCATGAGCAGTTCAGTGCTCGTGATCTCACATGCATCTCAGGAACAGATTAGTGTCCTCTCTTCAGGTTTACTGTAGATTTATGAGGACTGGAGGAAAATAAACCATCTACATACAAAATCCTTGCCTTCACTGTTTTTTGGTTTACCTAATGAAACCTCTGTACCAAGAAAATAATAGGCTTTTTCTTTCAGTGATTACATCCATTAAATATACTGTGTTCTGAGTGATACTGAAATTAGGAGAAAAATAATTCATTCAGTGGATTATTTCATTTTTCCTACCTGCTACTCACATGAACTGTGGCTTGGTGTATCAACTGATAAATCTATTCATGATACATTAAACTTTTAATATTTGAATTATAAATAAGTTATGTTTATTATTATGCTTTTATGAATAAATGCTTTAATCATAAAAGTATTATGTATTAACTCTATGTGTTTATAGGCATATAAATAAATTCTTTAAGGGGTTTTAAACTAAGAACTAATAAAACTTTTAGTTCTTAGTTTAAAACCCCTTAAAGAAGCCCCCTTAACTAATTATAGAGGTAATGTTTGTGTGCCTTAATGTGAGGCACCTGTCAGGCTCATTTATAGTATGTGGGAAAGATAGGGTCTTCCAAGGAAGGAAAATGCAAATGAAATTAAGCTAAGAAAATCTGAAAATAAACATCGATGGTTCTTTAACAGTGATATCTAGAAACCTCTGCAGTTACTTCCTAAGAGGAGTGCTACAGCACATAATATTTCTTTTCAAGACAAGGAACAGGGTAGACAGATTTTCACTCTAGGAAGCAAACTGCAGTTCAACTATATAGTTTCTTCCTTCATCATTCTCTTAAGTCCTCACAGTGTATGTGGTGCTATGAATCTGATGGCAGAAAGAGAAGACAGGCTTTAGAAATACTGAAAAACTTCCTTTTTTTTTTTCTCCCAACTCCTAAAGGTTTTTATTTCCTTCAGGAGAATAACTTGTTTCCTCCAGTACAATTCTACTTGTATCTTTGACGCTACTGTTCCTCTTGTATTTGAGGTGCTTTTAAAAGATATAATGTATAATAATTATGGAGTGCCATGGCTAGATGCTCCAACCAGCAGGATGTAGATGGTGGCAAGAAGCAGTCTGCGTGAGTAGCTGCTGTCTTGGTCTTTAGCCTGCTGTAGCAGTTGAAGAACTGCAGCCTGTGGGAAGGACTTCTGTTGGAGAAGTTGGTGGAGGACTGTCTCCCATGGGAGGGACCGCACACTGGAGCAGGGGCAGAGTGTGAGGATGAGTCCTGCTGAGGAGGAAGGAGCAGCAAAGGTGTGTGATAAACTGACCCCAGTCCCCATTCCACTGTGCAACTCGCTCAGGGAGAGAGATCAGGAGCAAAGTTGAGCTTGGGAAGAAGGTAGGGGTGGCAGGGAGGTGTTTTTAAGATTTGGTCTTATTTCTTGTTGCTCTAGTCTGGTTTGCTTGGTAATATATTAAATTAACTTTCTCTAGGCTGAGTCTGTTTTGTTCGTGACAGTAACTGCTGGATGATCTCTCCCTGTCATTACCTGAACTCACAAGTGGTTTTTTATACCTTGTCGCCCTTGTGCAGCTGAGGACGGGGGTGATAGAGGAACTTTGGTGGGTTTATGGCCTCCAGGCAGGGTCAACTCACCATAGCAAATAATATAAAAGTATGGCAATAAGTATATCTTGTGGTTTTAAGTAAGGGCTTTGGTAGCATTCTGGCTGTATTTGATGTGATAGCACGAGATGGAGCGTATGTAGCTCAGTGCATCTTAGATTGAGAAAATATAGTCGGTGGTTTCTCAGTTTAGATAGCTGAAGGAAGTAAAGTTTTTCCAAGTCCTGAATAAATGTCTGTCCTGAGCATGCAAGCATTTGATGAAGCAAAGCTGCATAAGATGCAGATAACAATGCCTCATTAGCTATCGTTTGTTTTGGCTCAGGATTCTCATTGCAGTCTGTTTCAGTTCACAAATTAGCATGTCATTAGCCTTTTACCACATTGCTCCCTGAAAAAGTTGAAAGCAACAGCTGACTGATGGGGGGGGGGAATCTCAGATGAGATGGCAAGAAATTTGGAGCCTAATTCTGATCTTGAGGAGAAACAAAAAATAGTGGCGCTCACATCAGCAAAGCTTAATGTAGAATTATTTTAGAGGAATCAGAATGAAACCCATGGTGTGTTCCCCATTCCACAGAAAGCCTTACACAGTAAACTTTCAAATTTATTCAGTTTGAATGCAATTTAAATTTCTGAGCAATCACAACCTTTGAATGCTTCAAATAATGTTCTGAGCACAATCTGCCCTTGATGCAGCTCTGTTGAAGCTGGTAGAGCTACGCATAGACAGCATCTAGTTTCTAAACTTTAATTTGTTTTAATCTTTCTAGTGCAATATAAATTCCCATAGATCCAATAAGTCACACGTATTTATATTTTCTTTTAAAATGAACATGAGTTGTAATATGGTCTGGATACTAAGTGTATCAGTTTTTGTCTTCTGTTTTTTGTTCTATTCTTTTGTATAGTAGTATGTATCCTAATGATTGCTATGCTTTATGAGATTTCTCTGAAGGCCCAAAGAACTTTAGAAGCCATAATTAAGCTATGCAGCATCCTTATGAATGAGGCAAGTGTCATCATGACCTTTAAAGTGACCAGTATATCTGGTCAGAACGAAAATGGATTTTATTTTTCTGGATTTTAAGATCTAGGAACTTGAATCGTTATCTCAGTGGTAGAGTGTCGTGGTTTTGCCCCGGCCGAGGGCCGCACCCCACACAGTCGCTTGTACTTTTAAAAGGAAGGGGGAAGGAAAGTTGGGGGAGGGGGAAAAGGGAAGGAAGAAAGGAGGAAAATAAACCACAACCTAGAAACGAGAACCACGCAGGTTGGGATAAGGATAGTTTACTAAACAATAACAGAAAACTAGATATAACAATAACAGGAGTTTAAAGCACAAAATAGATGAAACTGGTGATACACAATGCAATTTCTCACCAAACCACACAACTCAGGCCGCACAGCTTAGAACCCGTCCCGGACAACCCAACCGTCCCCAGAAACTGCACGTCCTGGCGTTGTCTCCCCCTCTTCCCCCCAGTCCCCCCTTATACTGAACATGACGTAACTGGTATGGAATATCCTCTTTGGCCAATTCGGGTCACCTGTCCTGGCTGTGTCCCCTCCTTTCTCACTAGTAAGGAAGTATGCAGAGCTGAGGAAGGTACTTGATTGCCCGGCAACAAATCGGAAACATCAGGGTGCTATCAGCACTATTCTCATGCTAACACCCAAACTTGGCATTCCATTCACTGCTAAAAAAAAAAGTTTAACTAACTCCATCATAGCTGAAACCAGGACATTATCCACCCCTTATTCCATACCATTTACGTCATGACCAGATTCAACAATTTTCTTTGGGTACAACCAGTTTCGTGTTTCACACACCCATATATGTATGTACACATGTATGCACACATACGTGCATACAGATCTTATTCCCTCAGTCTGTGAATCATCCCTCTGAAGTTGTTGAGTTCATTTAGTCCATGATTTTCAGGCTCCATTTGTCGTAACAGTTTCTCAGGATAATTGTATGTTCCATTGGCTCGTTGCATGCTGCATCTCAGGCTCTTGACTGATACACCTGGCATGGTCCATGCTCATAGTCTGTGGGTCAGAGTTTATTTTCAAAGGGAGAAAAAAGTTCTTGAGAGGCCAGGCTTTAGTTCCATCATCATGGCACTCATTCTTCATTAACTTGTATGACTCTGGCTATAATGCTATGGTACAACATACAGCAATCATAACAATAATGAATATACAATAATGGGTTATTTGGCAATTATTATAATTTCTACTTTATTAATTATATTGGCTATTCTCACCCAAAATCAAATCCCCTTGAGGTACACATCGAACTTCTCCATCCCTCTGCATTACCCACCAAGTACAGCCAGGTCCTTGAGCAAAAACAATTCCAGATATGGGTTTACCTTTGCCTGAAGCAGGAATGACCCAAACTCTCTTTCCCAATAGACTCTTCCTATGCACTACTGGGACTCTGTCTCCCTCTACAGTACGTGGAAATTTTGACTGGGCAGGGCCAGCCCGATTGGTAGATCCCCTAGAGTTAACTAACCACGTGGCTTTGGCCAAATGTGTATCCCAATGCTTGAATGTCCCACCACACATTGCTTTCAGTGTAGTTTTTAAAAGTCCATTATATCGTTCAATTTTCCCAGCGGCCGGTGCATGATAAGGAATGTGGTACACCCACTCAATGCCATGCTCTTTGGCCCAGGTGTCTATAAGAGTGTTTCGGAAATGAGTCCCATTGTCTGACTCGATTCTTTCTGGAGTACCATGTCGCCAGAGGACTTGCCTTTCAAGGCCCAGAATTGTATTTCGAGCAGTGGCATGGGGTACGGGATATGTTTCTAGCCAGCCGGTAGTTGCCTCCACCATTGTAAGCACATAGCGTTTGCCATGGCGGGTTTGTGGGAGGGTGATGTAATCAATCTGCCAAGCCTCCCCATATTTGTATTTCATCCACCGTCCTCCATACCAAAGGGGCTTTAACCGCTTAGCTTGCTTGATTGCAGCACATGTCTCACATTCGTGGACAACTTGTGCGATGGCGTCCATGGTCAAGTCCACCCCTCGATCCCGAGCCCATCTATATGTTGCATCTCTCCCTTGATGACCCGAGGTATCATGAGCCCATCGAGCCATGAATAATTCACCCTTACGTTGTCAGTCTAGATCTACCTGAGCCACTTTAATCCTAGCAGCCTTATCTACCTGATGGTTGTTTTCATGTTCCTCCATGGCCCGACTCTTAGGTACATGGGCGTCGACATGATGTACCTTTACAACAAGTTTCTCTAACCGAGCAGAGATATCTTGTCATAAGTCATCAGCCCATATAGGTTTGCCTCTACGCTGCCAGTTGTTCTTTTTCCACTGCTGCAACCACCCCCACAGGGCATTCGCCACCATCCATGAATCAATATAAAGGTAGAGCCTTGGCCACTTTTCTCTCTCAGCAATGTCCAGGGCTAACTGGATGGCCTTCACCTCAGCGAACTGGCTTGATTCACCTTTTCCTTCAGTGGCTTCTGCTACTTTTCTTATAGGATTCCATACAGCGGCTTTCCATCTCCGATGCTTACCCACAATGCGACAAGACCCATCAGTGAACAGGGCATATCGCTTCTCATTCTCTGGCAGTTCGTTGTAGGGTGGGGCTTCTTCAGCGCGTGTTACCTCCTCATCCTCTGGTGACATCCCAAAATCTTTGCCTTCTGGCCAGTCTGTGATCACCTCCACGATTCCTGGGCGATTGGGGTTTCCTATTCGAGCCCGCTGTGTAATTAGTGCAACCCACTTGCTCCACGTAGCATCAGTGGCATGGTGTGTAGAAGGAACCTTCCCTTTGAACATCCAGCCCAGCACCGGCAGTCGGGGTGCCAGGAGGAGCTGGGCTTCAGTTCCAATCACTTCTGAGGCGGCTCGAACCCCTTCATAGGCGGCCAGTATTTCCTTTTCTGTTGGAGTAGAATTGGCCTCAGATCCTTTGTAGGCCCGACTCCAAAACCCCAGCGGTCGACCTCGAGTCTCCCCTTGTGCTTTCTGCCAGAGACTCCAGGTCGGGCCGTTCTCCCCAGCTGCAGTGTAGAGCACATTCTTAATATCTGTCCCTGTCCGGATAGGCCCAAGGGCCACTGCATGGACTATCTCGCGTTTGATCTGCTCAAAGGCTTGCTGTTGCTCAGGGCCCCATTGGAAATCATTCTTCTTTCGAGTTACATGGTAGAGTGGGCTCACAATGAGACTGTAGTTTGGGACATGCATTCGCCAAAAACCTATAACACCTAAGAAAGATTGTGTTTCCTTTTTTTTGCTTGGTGGAGACAGCTGCTATTTTATTAATAATGTCCATTGGGATCTGACGACGCCCATCCTGCCATTTTATTCCTAAAAACTGGATTTCTTGCGTAGGCCCCTTGACTTTACTTCGTTTTATAGCAAAACCGGCTTCTAAAAGGATTTTAATTACCCTGTTTCCTTTTTCAAAAACTTCCTCTGCTGTTTTGCCCCATACAATGATGTCATCAATATACTGCAGGTGCTCTGGTGCTTCACCCTTTTCCAGTGTATTCTGGATTAGTCCATGGCAGATGGTGGGGCTATGTTTCCACCCCTGGGGCAGACGATTCCACGTGTATTGGATGCCTCTCCAAGTGAAAGCAAACTGTGGCCTGCACTCTGGCGCCAGTGGGATCGAGAAGAACGCATTCGCAATGTCGATTGTGGCGTACCACTTGGCTGCCTTCGATTCCAATTCATACTGGAGCTCTAACATGTCTGGCACAGCAGCACTCATACCTGGAGTGACTTCATTTAGGCCACGATAATCTACTGTCAGCCTCCACTCTCCATTGGACTTCCTCACTGGCCATATGGGACTATTAAAGGGTGAGTGGGTTCGGCTGATCACTCCCTGATCCTCCAGTTGACGAATCAGCTTATGGATGGGAATCAGGGAATCTCGGTTAGTACGGTATTGTCGTCTGTTCACCGTCGTCGTAGCAACTGGCACTTGCTGTTCTTCACCCTTCAACAACCCCACAACAGCAGAATCCTCCGAGAGTCCAGGCAAGGCACACAATTGTTCAATTTCTTCTGTTTCCAAAGCAGCTATTCCAAAAGCCCATCGGTACCCTTTTGGGTCTTTAAAATACCCTCTACGTAGATAATCTATACCTAAAATGCACGGAGCTTCTGGACCAGTCACAATGGGGTGTTTTTCCCAGTCCTTCCCAGTTAAGCTCACCTCAGCCTCTAGCACAGTTAGTTGTTGGGATCCCCCTGTCACTCCAGAAATACAAACGGGTTCTACCCCTTCATGATTCGATTGCATTAGAGTACACTGGGCACCAGTATCCACCAGAGCTTTGTACTCTTGTGGGTCTGACGTGCCAGGCCATCGGATCCACACAGTCCAATATATCCGATTATCCCTCTCCTCCACCTGGCTGGAGGCAGGGCCCCTCTATTGCTGCTGATCATATTTGTTTTCCACTGGTTGCATAAAGGACTTAGAGGTCCCTTCAAAAGGATCAGGCACATCAGACATATAGGTAGGCCTTCCAGTTGGTCTAGGGAACTGCCCAGTAGAAACTGGTGCAGCCTTCTTCCTGGCAGAATCTCGTTGTGCGAATGTTTTACCCCGCAGCTCATTTACTCGTGCTCGAAGGGCTGAGGTGGGCTGCATATCCCATTTCCTCATGTTTTCTCCATGATCAAGCAGGTAAAACCACAATGTACGTCGTGGTGTGTATTCTCCCTCTTGGAACGATGGACGCTTTCTCCCAGTAGCTGCAACATTGCTCCATACGGGTTGGGAGTTGGACACATTGTTGTCAAGTCGTTGAACCAGTTTCTCTACTGCTGCAATGACGGAGAGGGAAACATTGTCTTGGTATTTCCGGAGTCGGCAGGCCACCTCATTTACGGTTGGCGGATTCGTATCATTCCAGTCAATTGCTGCCAGTGAATTGGTATACCCTGCTGGTGCACTTCGTACAACCTTACGCCACATATCTGGAGTGCATAGGACTTCATCGGGATCAGCGGGAAGCCGTGAATTGTCCAGATCATAATAAATTATCTCCCGTACAGCTAATTCTCTCAGGTGCTGGACAGATGTCTCTATGCTGTTACACTTGGGTGTCTGGCATGTAATATATTCCTTTATGGGATATCTTTCCTGCACACTTGACAGTAGTCGCCTCCAGAGGCTGAGGTTTTCCGGCCTCCTCCCAATTGCTTTGTCAATTCCTCCTTCTCTAGCTAGGGATCCCAACTGCTTGGCCTCTCTGCCTTCTAACTCCAAACTATTGGCCCCATGATCCCAACATCGGAGCAACCAAGTGATAATGTGCTCACTTGGGTGGCGAGTGAAATCTTTTCGAACCTCACGCAGCTCACTCAGAGTCAGGGATCGGGTAACAATCTCTGGTTCTGCCTCATCCTGATATCCTTGAGATGATCCCGGTTGATCATCATCCTTATCCGTCACTATGCGAACTGATTTCTTTGTGCCTTTCCTCTTTTGTACGGGAGCAACAGACACTGGTGTGGGTTGGTTTTTCGGATCATCTGCAGTGTCTGCTGTAGAGATTACAGTAGCTGCAGTGTCGGTCACAGGGGTTGCAGTAGCTGCAGTGTCAGCCCCAGTGATTGCAGCAGCTATAGTATCTGCCAGTCTGTTTCCTTTCCCTTCTCCCTGACAGTGCTGACAGTGCTGCCTGCTATCAAGCAGTGTTTGATAAATAGTGGCCAGAGCCCAGCACAGTGCAGTAAGGTGTCCATCTCTGGGAAACCTACAGCAATTTTTCCTTAGGTATGCAGTCACTTGATCGGGGTCTTGTAGCTGTTGAGGAGTGAAATTCCAAACCATCGGGCGTGAGAAAGTACCTAGGTACTCGCCCATACTTTGCCACATGCCCTGCCACTCGTGATTATTCTGTCTCGGAGAAAGCTCTTCAGTGGTATTCATAAACCTATGCTTGATATATAACAAAACCTGAACCATCTGCCCCAAACCTACCAATAGCAAAATGCTAGTTTGAATATCCCAGAGATATTGAAGATTTTCAAAAACTGCCCTAAGAGCTGTTGTATTTAGCCCAAAGGAAAAGAAAGCAGTGCCCCCACCATACCGGCTGCTGTTACTAACCCCTTCCTGTCCAAAGAATGGACAGGACAGCAAAACCTCATACAAATACCAGCTTAAGCTCATGATCATCGATATTATTGTATCATAGACCAATATCATAAAATACACTATAATGAAGTATGGGAACAAATACAGGAGCCGCAGACCTGAGAGAGTAAAGAATCCTGCCAGGATTGTATACAGCATGCGGTGGTTTTGCTGCCACAGCCTTGTAAATAAATACCACAACATCGTGACCAGAGATTGCTTAAACAACAGTGTTTATCTTAATTGCGATAGTTAGGGTCAGATCTACCGTTATCCCAACCGTTCGTGCCCCACGTTGGGCGCCAAAATAACTGTCGTGGTTTTGCCCCAGCCGAGGGCCGCACCCCACACAGTCGCTTGTACTTTTAAAAGGAAGGGGGAGGGAAAGTTGGGGGAAGGGGAAAAGGGAAGGAAGAAAGGAGGAAAATAAACCACAACCTAGAAACCAGAACCATGCAGGTTGGGATAAGGATAGTTTACTAAACAATAACAGAAAACTAGATATAACAATAACAGGAGTTTAAAGCACAAAATAGATGAAACTGGTGATACACAATGCAATTTCTCACCAAACCACACAACTCAGGCCGCACAGCTTAGAGCCCATCCCGGACAACCCAACCGTCCCCAGAAACTGCACGTCCTGGCGTTGTCTCCTCCTCTTCCCCCCAGTCCCCCCTTATACTGAACATGACGTAACTGGTATGGAATATCCTCTTTGGCCAATTCGGGTCACCTGTCCTGGCTGCGTCCCCTCCTTTCTCACTAGTAAGGAAGTATGCAGAGCTGAGGAAGGTACTTGATTGCCCGGCAACAAATCGGAAACATCAGGGTGCTATCAGCACTATTCTCATGCTAACACCCAAACATGGCATTCCATTCACTGCTAAAAAAAAAAGTTTAACTAACTCCATCATAGCTGAAACCAGGACATAGAGGCTGTTCCAGAGATGAATTAAAAGGATCTTCAATTAAAGATATGTAGTAAAAATAGTTACTAAAGGACGACAATGTTTTAGTATGTTTTATTGCTTTAAATGTGTAAATCAGTGAGAGATGAGCCAGTGATGTACTTCCAGCATCTTGAAGTTAATTACTGTGACTGGACTATAATGTCCCAGGGTTGTCAGGCGTCCAACACAGGCAGAATTTGTGTACCCTACCTGAGTTACAGCCATGCAGCACATCTGGATAATGTCAGTTTTCTGTGATGGCCAGAAAAGCCCACATGCCAGGGAGAACGTGGTGTCTTGTGGAGAGGAGTGCAGGAAAGAAGGCAGATGAGAGCTTTCGTACTACCAAGAAGCTTCCTAACTTTTGAAGAGCTTGAATTTACTCTATATAATTTTTTTTTTCTGTATTCTATTTCCAATTTCTGGCCAATAACCTTGCTGTTTAGGAGCAACTTGGAAGATCGTGGCTGTATGATGCTGACACTGAGTCAGCAGCCTTGCCTTACATGTCAGAATGACTGAGGCTTTGTCAGGCAGCCAAATGCCATTTGTAACACACTTCTCCATAGAACTCTCAGACTTGAAATGCCAGGCTCCCAGTTTGTGAAATAAGCCTTCGGTATCTTTTAATTTTGGCTTTTCATAGTAATTTTTGTTCAGCTTTGCCTACAAAATTCAATTACTGGTGATTTAATTAAATGATACAGGGATGAAGCAACACTGAGAGACTTTGTGAGAACAAGGCTACTGAAGCCTTTTGAGTTGGTCTGATCTGAGCAGATGTAATTTGGAGTGTGTAAAGAGAGCTCATACGTGCTGCAGCCACATCTGTCTTAGGGCATCTGGAAGCACAGACAGAGATAGGGTTTGGCAGCAGGTTTCGTCAGAAAACAAGTATTCTAATCATGCATGTAAGCAGGTTTTAACCTTTTGTTTTCACCTGCACTAGAAAGGGTCAGAGACACACAGAAGTGCTCATCTGAAGCACTTGGGCAGAGATGCCCTTGATGACAAGCAGGCACAAAGGAAGAACCTGGCTCCTCCTACAGTCCAGGTAAGAGTCATAACCTTCCGCCTATTCTGGAATAATCCACTTTGCAAAAATAGTAATAGGCAAAATTGCCCGCAAAATGAAGTGGTCCCAGCAAATTGTGCTCAGAAGACTGAAGATATTCTATCCCTGTTTGCAAACTACACAATGAGACTGACTTGAAATTAACCCAGAAATAATAAAATACAATTTAAGATGATGTCAAATTCCATTTGAGTTACAAAAAAGGTACCAAATGGAACCATTTTATTGCTCAAAGCTAAAACATTGAAAAGGCTAAGGTTAAAAAGCCAAATTTGTGATTTTTGAATGCTTGCTACATTTAATTAGAGCCACATTAAAACTTTTCTGAAAGTGATTCATTCATTGAACAGAATTGCGTGTTGAGTTAATATATGATGAGTTTTCCCTTATGCTCTTCCAACACATGGTTGAAGGGTTGAACTTACTCCATGTTACTATTTCTTGCTTTGAAGACCACAGTGCTCATTTCCTTCAGGTGCTGTTACATGCTGTGTGTTGTCAGAATCTGGGGGGTGCTTTAGCAAAAACACCATTATGAGATAAATGTAGCTTTTTTGAAGATGGGGAAACTATGGCATAAATAAGAAAATGAAAGTATTCTGGAAAAAACTAAATGAGCTGAGCTGTTTTAACTGAAACTTTCCCTACAGAAGTCCTGCAGCAGGAAAATGACTGTTTGGAGGGAACCTTAACTATGGCAACATTTGCTAAAGTTAAAAGTGGCTGAAAATAAGGGCACTTAAAGGAGGCATTGTTAATATTACACAACACTGTAGCCCTGCCTTATAGCTGCAGCAGACTTACTTGTTGATTCTTTTAACACACACTCTATTTCATTCAGCATTTCCTTCCCTAATGATTTTATCTGTATATTTTGTCTGAGAAAATTCCTATCTTAGTCTAACTTCTAAGACTAAAAAAAAGATAGCAATGCGGGGGTATGGCAGAGATGACTCATGAATCATGTATGTCCACTTATGTAACACACAGCAAAGAGGAGACACAGGCCCTCTTCTGTGTATTTATCTTTATAGCATGAGTCTGGTGTGTGATGGGTATTGCATGCTGTGCTGTACTAGAGCTTTTAAGGTGAAGATGGGACATAAGTTGATGATGTGTTTATGTTATGCTGTTTGCAATACCTGTTATGTGCTGTCTCAAATCACATCAGTCCTGTTGCTGTAATACTTTTTGTGTTTTCAGCTTTGAAGCCCAGTGAGACCAAGAATCTATTTATTTCTGCTGGCTGAATTGAACATGTAATATAGACAAAAGCAAGGCTAGTCCTAGCAACTAGATAAAATCCTTTCTTTCCTAGTCTTATGCTGGTGAGGTGAACATGGTAAAGGGTCTAAGCAGATACCACTTGGTCTCTGAAGAAATACCCTCTGAAGAAATGGAAGAGGGGTGGTACTGAAACCTTAGTGTTGTCCCATGTCCCATAATACTTTTGAATATTGCTGGTGCTGTTACAGGCAAAAGTGTTTGTACAACCCAGCTAAAGAGTAAATGCTTTGGCCCTCCCCACAAAAAGAAGGTCAGCTTGCAGCGCTGCCACAGCCAGGACCTTAGTGGGCAACCATTGGGACTGCAGATTTTTTTCTCCTGATTTGTCAAGACTGAGTGGTTTGTTTTGTTAGGGTTTGTGGGGAGAAGGATGCAAGCTGTTGGCATTAGCCCATATCAGCATGCCTGAGGGACTTGCTGATGTCTTACAAGGGAGCCTGTAGCAGAGCAGCATGCTGAACTTTGGATTTCTGAGAAACAGAATAGAAACGGCCTGGTTTTTCTCAGACTAATCTGTAGAACTGGAGGAGACTTCCTTCTAGGTATTTATTTTTGATTGTCAGTAGTAAAGAAATGCTAAAAATTAGAGTGCACCCCCCCAACAGAATATCTTCAAGCCTTCTGTGACTCTATGGCATGTGCTGCTTCTGACTCATCGACATCATTAGGAAAATACATTATCAGAAAATATTCGAGTCTCTTTCCTGAGCAGCTGAATAAACTGCTTTCTTGAAGCAAATATTGTTGTACTGTAGATGGAAATCTTTATCGCCGTTCAGTCTGAGGCTAAAAGATTTCTTGCCTCCCTTTCCTCTTCCCCTCACCCCATCTGCTCCTATTCAGCCTCTTACTAAAAGGCTTTGCTTCACTGTAACAAAAGACATGACATAAGTTGCCTTTGGAAGCCAGCGCGTGTATCAGAGAAGGCAATTTGCTGTCAGTCAGTGTACAGCAGACCACGTCTGCAAATCATCGGTGGAAGGGCAAGGCCTTTCAAACCCCTTGAAAATCTGGGTCCTATCCATAACCTAATTTTCTTCTATTTAAAGACGGTACTGGTTAATGATCATTCTTCAGTTTTGGCACAAATATTAATTGTTTCTTTGTGAGCTTTCCTGTGGATTTGGTGTGAGTGTAGAAAGGAGTATAGGAGAGTGTTGTTTAGCAACTGTTAGTATGGGAGGATACAGAAGAGCTGGAAATGTTTGGGAAGTATTAAGCAGCAGAATCAACTAACTTTGGCAGCCTGGTGGGTTCTGAATATACCATTTAGCCTGTCCCTGGCCAGCTTATCTGTCTCAGCCACCTACCCTGAAGCCTCCTTCCAGTGCACATCATGGCTCTGGCTCTGTGTAAGTGGACAGGCCAAGCACCCTACTAGATTTGGAACTGCCTTTTGCTCAGAGTGAACTTTGATTTCACCAGTTTTGCTCCCCTGAGGTTGAAAATGAGCCTGGGTCTTCAGAGTTGGAAATGAGTATCAACTTTCTTTCCTGGAACAGTTGGAACTTCATTCAATAGGAAGTCTCTTATTTCTCCAGAGACCCATATGCCTGAGAGCTCTATCTTCTCAATTAAACCACAGCCCCTCTCTTTCAATTTCCTGTGACTGCCAAAAGGTGATTTTTCTTCTACTTGTTACCATTTCTTTAGGGCTTTTTCTCTCTTCCTTTCTTTGTCATTATCTGTATTCCTAGAGGAATTTGACTTTGTTAACTTGTTTGTGGGTATCTGGATAAGGATTTTCCAGGGCTGGAAGGGTGGCTGGTTTTAAATCATTGCAAATTACCTGTGCTCCAGTTCATTTAGCAACTGAGACTGCAATGGAGAGGAAAGAAATGAAGAAAAGGAAAGATGATCAGACTACAATTGCACAGAAGGTGGGGAAAATTTCCGTGCCTGTTTTCTTAGTTAGCACCAAAGTTACTCCTGTGATCTCCTGGATTTCCTCTACTCAGAAAAGGGAGAGTCCAAAATTGTCAGCAAAAAAGGCTCCAGGCCAGGAACTGCGCTTAGCTAAAATCCCTTTTGCAAGGAAGATATTTTTGTCTCCTGTTTTGGTATTGCATCTCAGCAATCCTCAACAGCACAGTGTGGGTTTGTGTTCTTTTCATGGCTCTTGTTAGGCTTTCCCCATTCTACAGAAAATAATGTACTGCTCATATTTTGGTCTTATTGATTGATCTTTAATCTAGCAAATTTTGACTAGATTAGGTTGCTTTTTTTAAGCATGTCGCGATTTTTTAGCCAAAATAATAGACGTAGCATGGAGCTCCTGTTCACTCACACAAGTTGAAGCTCTTCAAGGTGGGTGGTGTCTGCTGATTTTGTTCAAAAGTCAGTCTCAGAGCCCTTCTTTGTACTCACCCACTTGTCTATGTCAGTGTGCCTGGGAGTAGAAGTTTTAATTGGCAGGCTGTGTTTGAGGGTTTTCCTTGCAGAGATCTTTGCAACTCTCTGCCTGAAGAGTTTTTTGCAAAGGTTCTGCTGATGCCCCAGTAGAGCCTTTTGCCTTGTGGTCCTTCACTGGGATGTAGGAGTGGGTGCTGAGGAGCTGAGTGGAACTAGTTTGACTGCAAATGACTTCAAATCTGAGTCAACAGAGGAGCAGAGGCAGGAATGGGAATTACCATGTGACTGCTGAGAGGACTTGGGAGAAAGGAGGGAACTTGATAAGTCTGGAACCCAAATAATGTTGGTTGTTTCCTTTCCTTACTCTGGATTAAATGTGGACACCTACAGCTCCAGCTGCAGAATGAGGAATTACTTTTAATAATTAAAAATGCACACCAGATAAAAGCAATTCAAAACAGGTGTCTTCCCATCCAAAGCATTCTGTATTGTGAGTCTTACCTGGGATTGCTTGCCACTTAAGGGCAAGGTAAAACAAGACAGCAAAACTTGAAGGAACTGCTTGCTTGATGTGTTGTTAGAAAGGATGGGGTGAAGTGGAAAACCAGGACATAAATAACAAAAGATATTGTAGAATTTTATTAAAATAGCATTTGAAAAAACATTAAAGGAGTGGGCAACGCTTTGAGCTGTTAAAAGGACAAGACTAGTAGTTTCTGAATGAGTATTATGGCTATCAGATCCAGCAAAGTCATGACCACACCACATAACTCATAAAAAAATCATGGACTGAGTCAGGGAAACATTCTTTATTATTATGTTTACACAGCTTCATCTAAGATAAGACATTGATCAACTGTAAATATCAAATCCATGTTATTTGGATCCTGTTAGTTTCATGTCTTTAGCTAAGAGGCAGAACACAAGAGAAGGAGATAAGTGAAAGTGAAAACAGGTTCCAGCCAGGTAGATTAATCTTGGGGTGGGAACATGCTGTGCTGAATTGCCCACACAGTGCTGCCAACGTATGAGTCATGAGTACCAATGCCACATTCATTTATAGATTCCTTAGGAACAGAGGCAACTATACATGCCATTGAATGGCAATTTTCTTTAAAGAAGGCTTGGGCTGAACATGTTGAGCTCCACAGAACTGATTAAATCAACACAAGGTGTCCAGAGTGATTCTCCTTTGAGACATTACTGAAGAAGTTGCCAAGTGTAACTCTTGTCCTCTGGCAACGTTCCAAAGTCTTGATAATTTCTTTTGTCCCCAGAACATTCAAGCCATCAGAAGAATTCATGAGATACATTTAAAATGAAACATTGTGCTTTAGAAGAACATCAGTATTTTGAAGTACAAACTTCATGAAACCAAATGTTTTATTCTTATTTTCCTAAGGTAAAATTCCAAAATACTAAGAGGAAACTGCTGAATCAGATTCACATCCTGAAAATTTCCAGCATAAAATGTTGCTTAGTTCCAGTTATTTAATCTGTAAGGCATAAAGGCGTATCAGCTGGTCATAGATTGCAAGACCAAGGTGCCTTGAACTGTCTGTGTATACTGTATGTGGAATGACCCATATAAGCTGGGAACAAAATCTATTCTAACATATAGTGTAACAGACTTTAACAGGATAAGAATGCCAAATATAGTGTGCATCATACTTTGTATATGTACATGCATCTATATTAAGTAAATTTACATCTCCACACACCAAATATTTATTGAGAAACCAAGGCTCTGTTTGAACAGGAACTCCAGGCTTCTCTTACAATATTTTCTGTAAAGGAGAGTCTTCATGGCCTACATAATCCAAGTTGCAGAATATCCACTGTAGACAAGACCTTTGTACCTGAAATGACTATAAAGCACTCCACTAGGATGTTTGTTGGTTCTGTTTAAAAGACTATCTTTTCTACTCTTTATTCCATGCTATAAAAAGAATTTAGGGAATGTTCCTGTTCATCCATATATACACACATGTGTGCATATCTATATGTATATATTTTTATAGTTATCGTTACATCTAGGATAGTCTCTCAACATCAAAATTTATCACTTCTCAACAGAGGAAGTTTCTGGTGTCCAGATGAGAGCACCTACCCTGGCAGAGGAGACACAATGTCACGTATTTAAGTCCTCTTAATGTAGTTCAGGTTGAGAGCTTGAAATTGCCACTCATGTCCTATATGAATGTCTTAACCTTGAGGCAATTTTTTGGGGTGTTACGATTTCAGTCTCTCCTGCAAAAACAGTTCTGCTTTATGTAAGTAATTAAAATACTAATTGAATCTGGATCTTTCACAATTTGAGATGAGTCCCATAACCAGTGGGCCTAGAAAAACAGCCTTGTTAGCCCTGTGAATGTGTAATTAGTTATACAAGATGAGGTTACTCCAGTAGAATAATTGAGGGCAGCTCACCTGAGAGTAACAGAGAGGCTGGTAATTAGTGCACTCACCTAGGCTGTAGGAGATCCACTCGTTCCTGGTATGACTTAGCCCAAGCTGGGATTTGAATTACAGTATCCTGGATCTCTAGTGAAGCTGTAACCAGTTAGATTGTGGATTGCTTCAGAGAAAGCTTATCCAGATTTTTGTAAGAATTTTTAGGTGGCTTGGGCTTTCTCTGGATGAAGAATGAGAGAAAAGGAAACCCTTTTTTTTTTGTAGCAGATTTTCCTCTCACATAGCTGTATTAAGGAAAAAACATGAGATTCAACAATTGTTTTATAAAAAAGGAGAAAAAGACACTCTTGAAATCATGAATTAATATTATGATTTACAACAACACATAATGAAAGGCACACTTCTGTTGCTTATAGGAAAAGTAGACAATGGGAAACATGTTTGCATTGGTCTGTATTTTTGTCTTGATTTTTCCAAGAGTTTACACATTTTTCTTTCTCCTGACATCAGAGTTATGGAAAAGCCTTAGCACTGTGTTTATAATAGATTCTGCATACTTAACAGTGGTTCCTTTGGGAAAACAACACTCAAATATCTAGGAAATGTTGCAACCTATCTGCATTTCATAGGATATGACAAGCTTCCT
The DNA here is from genome assembly GCA_020800305.1 of Porphyrio hochstetteri. NCBI lineage: Eukaryota > Metazoa > Chordata > Aves > Gruiformes > Rallidae > Porphyrio > Porphyrio hochstetteri. The sequence goes on from CM036907.1 coordinate 48,686,169, forward strand.
CCTTGCACAGCACGTGGTGTCTGCCTGCACGCCTGCTGGCACTCTCCGCAGACAGGTCCCAGACACTTCTGATACGGGCTGTTCCCTTCCAGATGTTCTCTACCCACCAGGAGAGATCGGTGAAGAATATTGGCGAGACGCTGTGGAGTTGCTTGTGCTGCCCAAATTCTTGACTGTATTTGTTCCTTGGAATGAATGGAGAACTCCTTTCCAAAATAGGCTAGGACGATGTACAGCACACTGAACCTGAGCTCCAAAACATGTTAACCCCTTAAAGCAGAACATACCATCACCAAAAAGAAGAATATTTTTGCCCTCTGTAAAGGCACACTATTTGTGTATGACCAAATAATCCATGTCATGCCCTTAAATAAGGGCTTCTGCGGTAATTGCTGGCTTTGACATTTAGTAGATTATATAACCCCACTGATGTGGAATTTTGCTTTAGAAGTCCAATACTTAATTTAAACTGCTGAATCTGTCTATGAAGTTCATCCGTTCCATTACTTGCCTTGGTTGTCTGTGAGTAGTCTTGCTCCATACTTTGTATGAGGGAGCAGTCACACTGAGGGACGAGTTAAATTTCTGTCATAATGTGTTTGCATGGTGATTCTGCAAATCAAAATAACTGCTGCCCTTAACTGCAAACCCTCTTGGCTCTGCAGCCTCATGCCAGTGAATCATCCGAAAAGGTGCTCTGTTTCTCTCACCTAGGCAAGCCTGTGATGCTGTGCCAGACTTGACTGGAGCAGCCCTGGGACTACAATAGATAGATGATGGCGCCTTCTGCAGTAGCCCCTTTTTATTCTTTTTCACAGATTTTTTTTTTTTTTTGGCATTCACAGACGTTACTATCTTAGAGCTAACTATCAGCTTACAGCTTAACTCTCATGTTCCTTAACTGGAAGTGCTGAAGTGAAGCCTAGATCCACTACTGAGGGTTGATTGATATTCAGTGGTAAGGTAAATCATTACCTTACTTTTATCCTAACTCCAACCTGTCTGGTGCCCTATGTGTCAACATCCTCATTTGAGATGTTTTGAAGTTTTGGATAGGAGTTGTTTCTATTCCCGTGCTTCTGTGACAGTCAGGGAACCACAGACTTTCTCTAACATTGAGATCCTGTAGTTTTCACATCAATTAACTGGGAATGTACCTCTCATGGGTTGTTTATTCCAGCTTTCCCTTTTGCTTTCATTCAGTCTTTAGGTTATCACTTGATATTAGAGTCAGTTTAGCAGTGTTTTTAGAGCACGTGCTAAAGTTGTCTGTCACTTTCTCCTTGTTAGTATTTAATATTTTATGTCCACGTGCTCAGCTTATGATACAAGGGATTCTGGAGTTCTCCCGTGAGGTTTTTTAAATGAGTTGATTTCTTTCATCAAATGTTGTTGTGGAATTCTGTGACTCTGCTCTGGGCAAGAACACACCTAATAAGACAACTAAAAAAAAATTGTATGTAATAGCAGTTTTGATTCATGCCTTGTTTATCCCCTTCTCTAAAGTTTTACAAGTCAACTTTACAAAGCAGCATCCTTGATTTTCATTACTTAACTTGTACGAAATATCTTCTATATATAGAGAGAGAATGTAGTTGCTTATTCTACGGTAAAACTATATTGATATTTCTTTAGCTACTGGGGGGGTTGGTTGGAAATAATTACTATCCATGGGTTTTGTCTTCCCTGTCAATTAAATGACCAATATGTTTTGCAATGTCTGCTAACAACCGATCTGTTTCTTCCACTTTGTAAGTGAAAAGGAAAAAACATAAATCTGAATGTACTATTTATTTGTTCACGAAACTTCCCAGTTGCTCACTGCAGCTAATTTTGTTGCACCCCAGTTATGACCGGTATGGATAATAACAGGAATGTTCTACATTCTTGTTTTATTCCAGTTATACTAGCAAAGAGATGGACTTTCTGACGGCACAATTGCCATCAAAAGCTTTTTGGAAATATCTAATATTTTTCATGAATGGTGCTTGTTACTTCACATTAGCTCTATAAAACAAGAACAGCCACTTGACAGTGATGGTTTAAAATCTGCTCGGCACTTCCTGGTGTGGAAACCTACTTGCTTCTTGACAGGTTGCAGAAAGAAATTGCTCTTGATTTTTATTCATCCCCTTCCTTGGTGTTGAGAATAGTATAGTTTTTTGGTAGGCATTGAGGCTGACAATGATACCATCATCTGAAATGCCTGCTCTGAGTCCTCCTTTGGTTGCACTGGTGTCTTTTGTACTTTATGTGTTCTTTTTCAGAGCATGAGAGTTGGCTAATGGAATATTTGCTGCTTGCTTAACAAAAGCTCTCTAACAAATTTTCCCTTTTTTGTATGTGCTGACCTCTGTTATTTCAGACACTTTGAAACCTATAAATCAATATCAGACTGTCAGATGATCTTTATCACCAAATCTTGTCTTTTAGGCCTGATCTGTTTAAGATATTGTAGGCATGTCTTGAATGTTGCTTTTTCTTTGTTACTTGTTATTTACTGAGAATCTTTCTGCTTGTGTGATGGGTAGGACTGATGAGAGGGTTTTAAAAATAATCCATTGGCTGTTTAGTCTCTTTTGGACTCATTTTCAAACTATATCTCTCTAGACAGTCACTTTTTTTCCCTAGCTTCTTACCATCTAGTCTTTTGTTTTCTTTTACTTGCTGCTACCAAAGTAACATCTGAAATTTATTCATTTCTTTATTTCATTCGATTTGGAAAAGTCTTTCTACTTTTCTAGCTGTATGGAATAATTGTAGTTATCACAAGATACCCAAGGTCTTCAAGGTAGTTTTTACCTTTTGAGTTATGGACTGTGAACTTGAAGCCATTTTTTGGAGATTCTCATCTTTGATTTTCACTTCAGTCATATAAAAGCTATTGTATTTTATATTTTCTTATTCATCTGTGTAAATATGAATGACTTAATTTAAAGTAACTTGCAATTTTATAGCAAACAGTCATACATAAATTACACTAATATTTTCTATTTTCCTGCAAGAAAATAGGGATAGACTGGGGGATTTTTCTTATGGAAACCACACAGTTTTCGAAGAAAAATATTCTGGTAACTGAATTAAAGGCAGTTTGAATTCAGACTATCTGTACCACCCCAGAGTTACTAGCTCTGTCGTCATGAAGTAATTAGACTTCATGGGCTTGTGATGGTTAAATGAATTTCAACTATTATTTAAAGTGAATTCCTAAATATTCCACTGATAAGCATTGGAAACAATCTGTTTCTGCAGTGCTGTACTGGATAGTTGGGGTTTTCTTCATGCTGTGTAACTGAATGTTAGTTTAAACTGCTGTGCTAGGGTGTGTGCTCATACTGCTGTTCTCATATGTCATTAAAAAATTCAGTTAGTTCTTTGCTTTTGCTGGCAATGCTAACAGTAAGTTAAGATGCTTATATATCACATTAAGGCAACTGACTTCTGTGCCTCCCTGGTACCCAGTATCCAATTTCTCTTCAAGGGATTTGCAAAGAGAGACATCCCTGTTTTGGTGACACGGCAAGGTCAGAGCATTGTTATGCTCTGGCACCCATTAAAGTCCATGCAAGGATGCTTAGTTATTTGAGACGTATTTTGGAAATCAATTAACTGCTGTCACTTCAACTCACCAGCCTGGCAATGCTCCCCCTAGTTTATGCATGAGAGAAAAAGAGTAGAAATGGACACTTGGGGCTCCACTGAAAAATGTAGTGGCTTGTCCCATTCATTCATGCCTCCTCACCACCTCTGAGCCTTGCCTACGCTACATTTTTTTAATACAACAGGTGTACCACTGTCCCTAACAGTTACCTGTGGTGATGGTGGGATGCTGAATGTGCACATCCCTCAAGTTCCTATACCCGCTTGCAGTGATAGGTCAGCTGAAGACACCTCAGAGCAATTCATTGGATTTGGGAAGCCTCCACTGCTGCTCATGACAGTCTATATATATATATATATATATATATATATATATATATATATATATATATATATATATGTAGTGCAGAGCTGCCATTAGCTGAGGTGAGGATGCCTTTGTATAGATAAGGCTGTATGTGGGTCAATTTTGAATACTCAAAATCCAATTAAGACTGAGGGCTTTAAATTTGCCATTCAGCTTCTTTGAGGGCAAAATCTCATTTCTGCAAAGAAAACTGCCATTTGAAAATGTTTGTCTTGGAATTTTCTGCAAAAGAGATTTTTTCAGTCCAGAAGCAGACTCTACCTTCATCCTGCTCACAAGCAAAAATCTGTGCCAGCGCAACACTGTGGTGTTTGCACAGTGTTTATAGAAAACATGCTTACCCAGTGGCACTGAGAGCAATTAAAAACAAACAGAAAAACCTAAAAGAAAACTTTGGTAAAGGTTTTGGTATGGATTTTATCTATTCAGATTGCTCAAGGGGTCACAACACAGACTGAGTAAACACATAGAAGGAAGCAGATTAAAAATCACGTGTATTCACTGTTATACTGTATGCTCTGTTATTACCAGACCTAAACACATCATCCTGAGCCCATTTAACTCTTTTTTGTTTTTTCCCATGTGTACATATACATCCATGGAGTGGTGAATGAAAACACTTAGCAAATGGCTACAGAAATAACTGTACTCCAGCAGCAGTGTTCTTTATGGACATCAGTACTCCTGTTACAAGAGTTTCCCCATCAGAGACAAACTGGAGCAGCCAAGTGATGTGGAAACTTTCCCCTCATCTGTGGGTGAATATTGTTATAATCCATCAAGGTTAAGATTCAGTTTGTTCACATAAAAATGCACTTAAAGATTTCTCCGGTTTGCTGATATTAGAATTGTTCGTAACTGGATTCAGAAGCCTGATTTAGCTAAAAGCCCATTATAGAAAGAGGGAGTTAGATTTCCATTTTGTCTATGAAAACTGCCTAATGTGTTCAGTGTGCCAGCTACTATGGCTAATTGAAATGTCCTGGGTTTTAATTCAGTAAAAGGGATGACAGTGCTGGTATCTGCAGCGTTTCCTGTGCTTCGTGTTAGGTGAGTGGCAAATGTTAGAGAAACATGGCTGAGCTCCCCGAGCCAAAGCTCTTGCTGTATTGACTATGAGGGTTTATTTCCAGAAAGGCTGTGGTTTTTTAGATAGCTCATCTCCCTTGCCTCTCCCCCGTGCACAGCACCATCTCCAGCTGAGCAGGTGCACTGTTGGTATTGCTCTGCTTGGGTCCAGGCAATGTGAAGGTTGGGGAGAGCCTCATCCTGAATAGGGAATAAACTCTTTTTGGCCAGTGTAGACCAGCAAAGCTGGTTTTCTTGTGCTCAGCGGCAGACAGCACTGTGAAATCTCAGTTTGTGGTTAGGACTCCCAGGTCCCAACTCTTTGCACTGCACAGAGCATCCCAGTTTCAGGCAAGGTTAAATCCCATGTGTACAGATAACAGCTTTTCTTTCCACTCTTGAAGTTAATGCTAATCCAGTTCAAGTGGTGATTAGTTTGAGAAACCATGTGGACCACTGATTCTAAGATCCATTTGTTCGTTTGTGGGTTTTTTCTGCAGTTAGCAGGAATATTTTCTTCTCCTTTAATAGCATGAATTTAAGATATGACGATAGTGCAATTATCCCTTCAGGGATAAAAGATGTGAAAATCTTGCAAGTCACTCAGTGCTTCAGACACAATATGACTGGAGGTTGTCCCTTGAGAGGGTAATGGTTTAAAATTGTGTGTTTGGTGTAAGTTCTGCAGTAGAACAATCTTATCTGGGTTAGTGTATGCATAAGAGAAGAGCCACAGAGTTTTTATGACTTTGATTTTAGGTGATATCAATTTCTGGGAGACCCATATTATCTGCCAGAGGCTCCTAAGAAAATCTCAGTAGCCATAGCGCCAATAAGAGGATCCTCTCATTGAGAAAGAAATGTTTGGAAAATGAGGAAAAATGGTGAATTAAATGGTAAGCTTTCTCAATGTTGGGGGGAAGGAAACAACAGGGTTTATTACAGTTCTGTAAGTAATGTCAGCACAGCACTCAGTAGCTATGGAAAACACAACAGATTGCTATGAATTAGGGAAAAGCAGAGAACAAAATGAGTGTCTTCATACCACTGTAGAATTGTATGGTGCACTGGTACTGTATGTCTTGAGTGCTGTGTGCATCTCTGGTCCTCCTGCTTTTCAGAAAAGGATGACACAGAAATGAGAACAGTACAAAGAACAATTAAGGTAATAAAAGATGTGGAAGAGCTTCCTTGTGAAGAATAACTAAACAATCAACATCTCTTCTTAACCTGAAAAGGAGACAGCTGAGGAAAACATGATAGAAACCTTAGACAATCATGGTATTTTGAGGAAAGCAGAGGCTGGCAAACTTTCCTCCTAATAGAAGAGCATGGGGATACCAGATGAAACTAGTGAGGGCACTCTTTAAAGCAATGAAATGAGCTATTGCTTTATGGTCTGTGTAATTAAGCTGTGGAACAGATGCCAGTCGTGTACATGGGTTCAAATGGGGCTGGACAAACGGCTGGCATAAGAAACTGTAAGTGGCTACTAAGTGCAAAGACTACTTTTGGCTTAAATTCCCTGACTCACAGCCCAGGGACAGGAGGATATTTGGGAAATACCAGTATGTTCATGCCACACCCTTGTCTTCCTTTTTGGCCAACTGCTACAGGCTGCTGTTGGAGGAAAAAATACTGGTTTCTGCTTGGTCTGAAATAGTATGCTTTGTTCCAAGGCTGATAAATCCCTTGTTTCCGTCTTGTGTCCCTCGTTGCAGATGTATCAGACTTCTCCAAGACTCATGACCAATTTCTAGATCTGTACGCTTACCAGGGATGTTTAATACCTGGCATTACAGGGGAGACTACCAAGGGTTCCTATTTTGGCTGCAGCAAAAGCTTAGCAAACCTACATTGTTTCTGAGAAACTATTCGTAGCCAACCAGTGGATGTCTTCTGACAAAGCTCCAGTTCATCAGGAAACATTCAACCATCTCCAGTCTCCAGGAGTTCGGGTTGCAGCAATTTGAGCACTATTGAAGGGCAGAAAGGTGTGCTAGGCAGTAAGTAACACTACTACCTGTGCCTGAGGGTGAAGTGGAGCAGCAGTGTCATGTAACTACTAGTTCTGTTCTCTGCCCTGTTGGGCAAACACCTGCAATGGTGCTTTATTCTATGAGTGGCTGTTACCACATTTTAAGGCAGTCATTCTTCATAATGATGCCCTTTAGTACAGCTGTAGAAAATCCCTGAAGTAGTAGATCTGCCTGTTCTGTATGGTTCAGAGTTACTCTGTGGTAAATATTCCATTTGTTGTTTCTTTTCGCTGTGAAAATCTGAGCCTAATAGTAGAAGCATAGGCTAGGCAGGAAGTCTAGTCAAAAGAGGAAAAACAGCAGAGTGTACAGGTCAAGGAGGAAAAGGTGTTTTTTTCTCTAGTTCACTAATTCTGGCCTGTGAAATCTTCCACAGTTCTGCAATATGTAGCCAAGTTACTGGCACATACTGTACCTGCAGCTGAAAGCCCTGACTGGAAGTACATGATCTGTTGCACAACCATCCAGGTTCTTCTCTCTAGAGACTGATGGTGTATTGCTAGTGACAGGTAATACCTGAAGCAGCTGTCTGCATCCAGTCAATATTACCCCTAAAAAGCCATTGTTATGGATTAAAGCAGTGGGTTTGGCGTTTTGCAGCTCTTCTCTGAAAACAGCTGTTATCTTTCAGCATGAGAGCTGTAAAAATGCAATCTGATGGCAGGTAATCACCTTTCTTTAAGGTGTTCATGATCATTCTTCTCTGCTCACAATGGACCTTCTTGAACCAGTTTTATAAGGTTGTCCTTGGTGGAGTTACTCCTGATTTTCAGGAAGGAGAACAAAATCAAGCCCAAAATATTTACTTTCATTTATGTGGAAACTTCACAGAGCTTTTCATTGGAAAACCTTTCCTGACCTTACTCATTTATAACCAGTCTCAAAACTCTAAACACTTTACAACAACTCATCTGTGGTGTAATTTTTCTTCCTCCTTTCTTCTTGCATCATGGTCAGTTTTGCTCAGGGTTTTTCTAAGCCTGACGGGGCAGAGGGCAGTGCTGGAAACTTGCTTAAAGTGACATGCTGGTCTTTATGGTTCCCCCAAGCTGTGCTTCACCAGTGACCTGTTGCATTGCTGCTGAATCCCCTGCTTTTTGCATGCAAATATTAACTTAGCATCTGACACATTGGTTTCTGCAAAAGTAAAGCTGGGTCCACTCAGTGTTCTGGGCAAATTTCAGACGGGGGAATTTCGTGCTTGTGTACATAAGCTTCCCTTTGACTTTCATGTCAGTAGATGACTGTATTCTGCCTGCTGCATCTCAAGTCCTTCTACTTTAGTTGTTCAGTTGTCCCATGTAACCTGAAAGTACCTTCACTTGAAATGGTGTGGCAATCCATTAAAATATTTTCTCTCCTGACACACAGCACATATTGAAACCTTCAGGGAGGAAATACACTTCTGTGTCTCGCTGTATTATTAGCTCAATTACTATTATGTAAGAGAGAATATGGGCATGTTTTCAAGTTGGAATCAAGGTGAAACAGCAGAAGTGAAACACCAAGAACGATAAAATGTTTTAATTTTAAAAACATGCAAAACTACAAGTTAACCATTGAGGTTTAAATCTTCTTTTGCATGTCTTTCACAGGCATGAAAGAATTGCAGTAACAGCTTAAGTACAAAATTTAATTTGTGTTCTTTTTTTTTTTGCTCTTTTGACACTATTCTGCTCTCATCCTTGTACTCTTGGCCTTGAGGAGAAGAGTAGGTTCCACAGAGATTTTTGCTAATTGCCAATTAGTTAATTTCCTTTTTTCTTAAAGTCATATATTTGCTTTAGCTTGTGCTATTACAAGAATCGGAAAGGTCTTTTACTCCCAAAACCCTTGTCACTGCTCTTCATTAAACTTGTAATTTATCTGCTTCCAAAGTGGATCCACTTCATACCAGGCGATGGTCATCATGGCAAGTGTGCAGTCTGCTATACTCAAGGGCTGTTAGGTGGAATTAATGATACTTACCTCTGACATTTCTACAGTTGTAGAATTTTTAGCAGGTTTCATTGTTTCCATAGCAAAATGCCTTTCTACATTACTGTGTATATCTAAAAATACATTAAGATTAATAAGCAAAAATCTGAAAATCAGTTTTTATTTCTACCTACTCTTTGATAACCAATCTAAGGGGCACTAAGATGTTAAGCTGTACTACTACTTTATCTGAAGCCATTGTATTTCTCCACTTTTTTCTTCTCTGATGCTGACGTGTGATGTTTCCCTACTTCTGCAGCTTGTTCTGGTGTTGTGTTGGTTCATTAATGCACCTTAAATGCAGATGGGCTGGATCTTTTTCTTTCATGGTGTTTCTAAGCGATGAACTTTTATTCCAAGCAATAGCAGCTGATAGTTATTTATTTTTGGGGCAAACTATTTCACTCTTCCACAAAGACTCTTAAATCGTTTGTCTCCTCGCATTTGGAGCTTTTTAGATACAAGTAGTTACTCTTCCATCTCTAAAGAGATACCCTTTGAACTCTGGGTAAGATGGGTCAACATTCAGTTGTGAATATTTCATATTCACTTAAAATACTCTGCACTGGTACTATCAAGGTCTTACCAGCGTTTCCTTCTCAGTACTGTGTTTTGTAACAGTTATCTGAGTCCCTGTGCTCTGCCCAGGCACATTTCATGATTTAGAGCAAGAAGCACAGGCAGTGCATGGGGAGCATCCAGTGCCTGACAGGAAGAGAGTAAACGAGATTCCTTTGCACTCTGCAGCGCTTGCGATAACCCATTGAGGAGCTGCCTTAAGGCATTGCTAATAAGACATCCAAGCTTTAACACCTTGTGCTGGTTTTCTTCAGGCTGTTCTGTAAAAGCCCAGAGTGTATCAATGCTGATTCTTAACCATAGCTTTTTGCCCAAATGTAGTACTGGGACCACTCAGTCTGCCACCAAGCAAGTTTGGTTAGCTTTGTGCAGTTCCCCTTAGGAACTGCTGACTACACAGGAGAAGAGAGTGAGGCAATCATTAGCTTTCCTTTTGGCAGGTTAATGTATATATGAAATGAACATTGGATGGTACCTTTTGGGCAAATTTTACATGACTTGCTGGTGAATCACATTCACTGCCTTGAGGCATTCATTGTGACCTAGTATAAGCAAAGATGTATGACTCAAGGAATGTGTTGGCTGCCATCTGTCCTGGCTGGTGCCGTCTTTCAGATGTGTTTCCTTATGGCTAAGCAAAAGAATAAATCCACTGGGAAGATTTTGCCTCATTTTAAAAGACTTTCCTTTGGCTAGGCAAGACTTAATCTTGTAACTATTAATTTATTATGCAAAAAACAATTATGCAAAAAACCAATCAAACACCTGTGGTTACAGTTCAGTGGAATTAATATGTTGTCTATAAACTTGTTTGAAGTGTTTTAGTCCTATATAGTTTTTGGTAATTTCCTATGCAGAAGAAACTGCCCAACCTAATTAATATAAAGGAGGGGGGGAGGGTGTGAGGTCATCTGTACAATTTTATCACTAGGCTTTTGATACAAACCATCTGCTAGTGCACTTTCTATCAGAAAGTAACTTTCCCCTCTGAATGGGCCATATAATAAGAGAACAACTCCATGTCTTCAGTGAGCTTTGGACTGTGTTTCGGTGTTTGACAATAAGTTGCAGAAACTTTATCATATGCAACTGCATATGCCTATGTTTACCAGAACACTTTCCCTAGTTCACAGGGACTTTCACTGCCTCTCTTCCCTTTTGTTTACTCACAATACCATGTATTCAGCCTGTAGACAGTTTGAAGACTAAGAAGAAACGTAGCATATATACACTGGATTGAGTATAAGTGGAGCTCCTCAGTCTTCAAGGGAGACAAATAGTTATGTTGCTGTCCTTTGTCAGCTTTGAGACTTATGCATCACTGATAGTTACAGTTTGAGGGATCAAATTATTTCTGATATCTTAAAACAGGAGCAAGTGTACGAATCTGTACGATACAGCTCTATGAATGCTGGCATTTTACGGCAGTTACTATCTGCTCTGTAAAACTGCTTTGGAGCATTTATTTTCCTTTTCTCAGGGAGAGAAGTATTAATTTCTCTCCGTTATAGTTATTAATCAATAGCTGAGACATTGCTGTTTGGCACTAACAAGACCAGTTAAGTACAAAAACATTTTTGGATTGCTGCACTCAATTTCCCTCACCCCCAGTAATTTCCTTCAGTTTGTGAAGGAAAAATTAAGCCTGTTTGAGGACTTGTACAAAGGCACTTTGTGACCCTTAGGTTACTGTAGTCCTCACTACCTTGTCTCTTGGTCCTTCCATTTTTCCTTTCTGCTAGCTACTACTCTACAGCAATTTATCCAGGTTTCAGTAGAATTGCATGTGGTTAAAGCTGCCATGCATCTTTATATTTGGGGTGATGCTATCTAGGCCTGAAAATCATGTAGATGGGCCATGCTCTCAGGTGCTTGAGTGAAATTCTGGTCTCTCTCCATGGGTATTGTGAAAACAGTTCTCTGCTGCTCTTGTTTGAATGGACTTCCAGATGTCAGTGAGGAGTGCTTTTGTTTCAGTGCTCCTCACTATTCAGTATCTTAATTTTCTTTTTCCCCACACAGCTTGTACTTAATCTGCTTCCACGTGTTATGCATTGTAGACTCTAAGGCAGTGCAGGAAGAATATTTTACAAGGGAAAAGTTGCACTCTTGCTTATTTTGAGCTGTAACTTAATGTATTCATGAGGTTAAGTGCTCTATTTCTAAGTTTTACAAGAACTCCTCAACTTACAAACCATTTTTATGAATATGGATGACTTGCCCAACTTATTTTTTTATTCTGATTTAAGTTTTTCCGCTCCTGAATACCGGAGATAGTGGAGTGACAGAATTAACTACGGGAAGAGCCATAAACAAATACTGCAGTCCATGAATATTGCATTGACTCTGAGATGCAAATTTAAAGAGTCCCTTAAGATATTATTCTGGAAGCAGCGTTAGTGTAAAGCAGGTGGTTTAGGAAATGACTACTGTTCCTTAATGGCTTTCCAGCAATGTTAAGTGCTGACCCACAAAGACAAACAAATGCATAGCAACTGGAAATTAAAAATGCTTTGTTCCACAATGTGTGTCTTTGTCAAAGCAGGATTCTCTAAACATTTTAATAATCCAAACAGGTATAATTTGGTGTAAAATATCCCAAACCCATGTTGTTAACATAATTTTAAAAGATTTTGCCAAGGTCATATTGTTGAGAAGTTTGTTCTGATATGTGGCCTAAAAATTCCCTCTTAATTTTATATACCTTCTAGTTCTAATACATATGATCCTCCCTAAGTTTCCCTTATTTCTATGTCAATAAGCTTTTCATCACTTTTGTACATTTTAATTCCTCTTTTAGGTGTTTCTTAGTTCTCTAAGAATAAATAGAAAAAGTAAAATAAAATTGCCTTTATGTCCTTTGCTTCTACATGCTGCCCTTCAGTCTTAGAATAGCAGGTGGGTCAGAGTGGCCCTGGCTGGGAGGAAAGGTGTGTGCATGGTCTTGCTGCCCTACGTGTTTCCCTGGGGCTTCTTGGCAGGATCAAAACTGAGGAGAGGACAGTTGTGCTGCACTGAATGCTGTGGCAGCTTTGGTGGGTGACAGCAATCAGGAGACAGTCAGAAATGAGAAAGTTTATAGCATCTCCTTGCAAATATAACCCACAGCAGCAGCTAATAGTTGAGAGGTGCTTTTTCAAGGACTTGGCAGAGGGTAGCATGTGCCTCTGAGATGTAGCCTAGCTGCTGCTCATCTGTGTTTCCACTAAGGCTGAGTGTCTCTCCAAGAGGTGATGATCCAGCTCTCCTTCGGTTGTGCAATCTTATTACATTGCCATGTATTCTAACAAAGTTGCAGAAAACACACTGAAAGAAATGGTACTGTTTGTCTGGGGCTTGGATACTTTTTAAACAATTCTTTTAGCATTAGCATAGAATAATTGCAGGTGAAAAATAACATAAGCACTATAGATACCCCATGCTGAACCTGTGTCACCGACTTTGTTAGGTATGTCTGTGGTGCCGTCCCTACAATGTAAAATTTCATTGATCATTCATCTTCTGAGGAAATAATGAGCAGGAGATACTACATAAAGAACCAGCAGCTATCTGTGATACAATTCAAACTGCAGAAACCTCCCTTATTAAAAATTAAAAAGCACAATATCTAGATACCTGGTAAATACGCACATGTGTGACTAGGTACCTAAGCATTTCTTTCAAAGAAAACGACAGCAACAGAATGATTTTAGTCTCATGAACAGCTGAAATTCCTTCTGCAGCTTGTGTGATAGCTGTGACTGCTTGCCAAAAGAAGTAATCTGCTGTTCCTGCTAATCCTTTCGGCCTCTCCTGAGTGTTTCTGAGGCTATGTAGCCTGAGTTCATCAAAGTTAACATGGGATCAAATAAATATTTTTCAGAGTATTAAAAATGTTTTTTGTAATAAAAGTCCTTTAATTCCTATCTTAGTCTGTTTCAAACGTGCTAGCAGATGGAAGGGTTTCTGTGCAGGCTGCACGGGGAGAACACCATCTGCTTAGCTGGTCCACCATCTCTGTGCCTCTCTTGCCAAAGTGGTTCTGAAGTAGGGCCTGAAAACACTTCACTTTTGTCTACCTTTTGTGGATGCTCTTCAGACTGTTATGTTTGGGTCTTTTCCTCCTGCATATCTGCGATTCAGCTTCTGCTGCATCTCTGATCTACTGGTGTCTTACAGCCCCAGCAGTGATGGCACACTTGACTCCACAGTAGTTTTCAGGATATCCTTTCCCAGGACACATGGTACTACTTGGGTAGAGCAATATATTTTTGAGACTCTTTGAGCTACTGGAATCTATATAAAGTTGAAAAATTATTAGTCCACTTGCTTTTCAAACCTCAGAAAGTGAAGGAGGTAAAGAGTTGATAGCAAAAGCTGAAGTATAAATGCAAACAATTTGCTATTCTATTTCTGAAATGTAAAAATACAAACTGAACAGTATTTTGTCTTAGCCTGTCAGTGGCATATGAAAACACCATAATGGATACTTGCTCAGAAGAATTCTGTGTTTTAAAGGCATCCCACTATGTTGTAAGCAAATCTTTAGAGATACATTAGGTTTCCATCTTAATCGACCAAATGGGACTTGAACATCAGTTTAATTTTCCAAGAAGTCCATTAAGCAGCATAAATATTCAAATGTGTGAGTCAATTGAGCCATCCTGCTATACTTTCAGCATTGCATGTTTTTGCTTCCCTGCTCCAGAGTAAAGCAGGGCAGCAGTAAAATTGTAACAAGCTGCCAAGATTCTGTTTCTGGCAAACGACCTTGTGTGGATGCATATTCATTAATCTGCTCAGACTGTGACCCAGATCCCTGTTCCTCCTGTGTTGATTGGGTTCACCTAATTGCATCAGCTGTCACCTGACTGCTGGTGACATCACAGGTTCTCCTGACCTAAGCCCTGTGTTTGTAGCAGATAATTAAGACAGTTCAGCTTCTGTCTTGCTTCAGGAATAGTTTCAGAATTGTTACAGAAGGGAGACCTCTCAGTGAACAGCACTCTGGTTTTCACTTGGGCTTCTTTGTAGACTGGTCACAAAGAAAAGTTGTCTTAATGAATTTTAGAAAGCCAACAAGAAAACAATATTCTCCCTTCCCCTGTTCAAATGGCCTCATGCGTACATGGGTGTTCACTACCTCCGGCCTTCTTCCGAGGGTGCCTGTCCAGCTTTCCTCAGTATGGCCAGACACGGTGTATGAGTTTGGCAGTGGCCTTCTCTGTAGCTAGCTGGTCTGGAGATTCCACCCTGGTGGCTTGGAGACTCCCATCATGTTTATTCTTCTTGCTTTTCCCCAGGCGTGGAGAGAGTCACTCAGGGTCTGCTGGGAGAGTTTGAAGCCTCTGGAAATGAGAAGGCCTGTACTTAGTTTTTCAGATGTTGCTCGCAAAGGATGCATACTAGGGGTTAGACAAGAAAATTCTCATGTTAGTTACTATGTGAAAAGGTGGCTCGCACCTTCAGAAGTAGTCAAGGGAGTTGTAATTTTGACCTCAATTCAAACGCATCATTCTCTCTTGCCAAGTGTAGAGGCTTCCAGAAAAACTATTTGCTTTCTGTGAAAATATGGAAAATGCTTCAAGCATTTTACACTATTTCAGCCAATGTTCCTTTTCCTGCTCATCTGTGCTGGAGAAGAATAGCAGCAGCCACTGTGAGCTGCTCTCCACCTTGCATTGACCTAGCCTGTAAGAAGCATATGCTGGAGAACAAAGGGGCACCTGGAGAGCTCTGTTTCCTCCTCTGACAGCTTAA
The DNA here is from genome assembly GCA_020800305.1 of Porphyrio hochstetteri. Lineage (NCBI taxonomy): Eukaryota > Metazoa > Chordata > Aves > Gruiformes > Rallidae > Porphyrio > Porphyrio hochstetteri. Next base: position 48,701,538 of record CM036907.1, read on the forward strand.
GGTCAGGACAATCCAACAAGCTGGTATATGCAGTGTGTGAATGTCCATATGTTGTTCCTAGAGTTTTCCTTCCTTGTTCATTTATAAACAACAATTACGCAGTCCCACTGGAATATAGCTTGTAGCCACAAATGCCCATTTACTTTAACAAAATCCTATCTGAAACAAATGATGGATTGTCCCTAATTTTAAAGCCTTGCATTGATCTAGGAAATGGATTGTCTACTTTTGTACCTAAATGGATAGTAGAAGTTTTAATTTTTGGGCTTTCTAAAGTTATCAATTCAAATACATTTTTAGTGGAAAGATGGATAATTGAATAGTAAATATTCTAGTAGGAAAATATGTATTTTGATGGCGTAGAGGGACTCCAAGTAACCTGAGCTAGTTTGGAGTGGGAATTTTTGTATTATCTTTGCTTCTTTTGAAGAAAAGTATTTTCCTGTGAAAATTGGCAGAATTTCTGCCCATCAACTTTGTAAACTTTAGCCAACTGGAGAATGGGAGCTTGTCTGTCTTAGCAACCTGCTTTTTCCTGTTCTCTTATGTGAATTTAAAGTACAAATTCTGGAAAATCAGTTTTCTAAATAGGATCAGGAAGAACCATGTATCATGTTATATTTAATATCCCTGGTGACATTATAAATTAATTTTGAGTATGTTCATCAGGGTTAGAAGGATGATGGGGAAATGCATGTATGTTTCAGTCCAGTGTATATCTAGACTACTAGTTATGCAAGACCCATTTTCTTGTGTTTAAAATTGTATTGCAAGTTTTAGGAAATATTTCAATTTAATCTTGATTAGTCTGAAAAAAAAACAGTGTTCAGTGGCAAAAAATTTTAAGAGCTCTCTTGTCAAACTTGCTTTTTAACTCTTTAGGGCCACATTGTTAATGGTAAGTCTTAATTCTGCTCTGAACACCTCCGATTCCATAACTAACTCCTGTCTAGTTGTGTGCTTACTGTGTAAGTGCCTTTCTTCTTTTACATCTTCATGAATGAAGTAGCTGGCGGAGGGAGGAAGTCTGTGTTTATGATGCAGGCGCCACTTTTTTTTTTATAGAATCATAGAATGGTCTGGGTTGGAAGGGACCCCAAGGATCACAAAGTTCCAACCCCCCACCACAGGCAGGGCCATGAACCTCCAGGCCTGGAGCTACACAAGGTTGCCTAGGGCCCCATCCAACACCTCCAGAGATGGGGCATTCACCACCTCTCTGGGCAGCCTGTTCCAGCACTTTATCACTCTCTCTGTAAAGAACTTCCCCCTAATATCTAATCTAAACCTTCCCTCCTTTCACTTCAATCCATCCCCCCTTGTCCTGCCATTGTCTACCCTTTTAAAAAGTAGATTCCCCTCCTGTTTGTATGTTCCCTTTGCATTAAGTATCAAGCCACAACTCTGTGTTTACTTCGAAGCTCCACAAATTGTTCTGCGGCTCTGGCAGTCAATTGCAGCACGTTGGGCCAGTCAGCTCTCGTTACCCTCAACCAGGCTGGCCGCTTCCATTAGCGCCTGCTCTAATGCATGCTGTGCAGTCAGCTGCAGGTCACTACGGAGAGGGCGATTGCTGTGAACCGCTATGTGACCCAGATAGAAAATGATTCTTCCCACTTCCCAAGCAACAAATCTTTGTCTCGGCTTCGATGCACAACGTCGTTCACAACCCAACCCCTCCAGACTGACTCTTTATATGCTTTAATTTGACTCTGTGTCAGAGGAAGTAAATGGACAGAGAAATCACTTCATGCTGCAATGCACGATGTGGAAGTCACTTGAAACTCTCTAGACAGATGACTTTAAAATTCTTTTTCAGTATGTCTTTAATGGGACTTAAGAGTTATTTCCTTCATTGTTTGATTTCTTTGAAGAGGAGATCAGAGTCCTTGAGGCAAATTTTGGTTTATGCTGTTATTTTCATCGTATTAGAAACAGTAAGGAGTGGACAGGCCTAAAATTGTCAAATTGTAGCTTGTCTTCAAATTTCCCCTTACTGCGGAGAGGAGCTGGTTTGATTATCCCTCAGAATTAAATTTAAAGTTGTCAGATGCTGTCTGCTACCATCATACCTTTTCCATTTTGACCAGCTAAAAAGATTTTATTATAGGTCCTGCATATTGCATTCTAGTATAGAACATACTGTGTTTTAGTATAGGTCCTGGTTACACATCACGCTGTCTAGTCTTGCTTTGTTCTCTTTGGCTTTTGAACTCTTCCATACAGATAGAAAATATTTTGAGTAACTGGCCAGTACAGGGGCTGTGCTGGGTTTACTGGGAAAGCTGAATCACATAAAGGGGGAAGAAATAACTCAAAAGAAGTAATATTAAAAGCTCTGATGCCCTGGGACCCACTACATGCTGTAGCTAGCCTTATCTTGAGTAAGGTTGTGGAGTCCCAAGGAGCCTGACATCTCTGTCCTGTAAAATATTCCTGGAGCTCTGCCAGGGATATAGTAGGTGCTGTCTGGACTTTGGCTGTCTGCAGATTTCTTGTATGAGCTATTATGTTATATATGTTGCCTGACCCAGACAAGTTCTAGAATAACAGCTTTCTTCAGTAGAAACTTCTATGTTTAGGTTAGGAGAATGTTATTCTCTTTAAATTGCATTGAAGAGAAAAGGAGATGGCAATCAAACTGAAGCTGTTTCTGCAGTTTCAGATCCTACAGCTTTAAGCTGAAGGAAAGTAGATTCAGATTAGACATTAGGAAGAAATACTTGACTTTGAGGCCAGTGACACATTGGCACAGGTTGCCCAGAGAACCTGTGGCAGCCCCTTTCCTGGCAGTGTTAGGTCCAGGCTGGATGGGGCTTTGGGCAACCTGGTCTAGTGAGGGTGTCCCTGCCCATGGCAGGGGGTTGGAACTAGATGGGCTTTGTGGTTTCTTGCAACCCAAACTGTTCTGTGACTATCTCTTGGTTTTGCACACTGTCATTCCTGTGAGGTCATGAGGGCTGGCATTTGAGCAAACTTACTTTTGCCTCTAACCATTGTTATAGTGTGGGGCAGCACAATCTCCTTCCTCTTTATTCTTGCTCAGTCCCACTGTTGCCACTGCCAGTTTAACTCGCTGCTTCATTTATCTCTCTGTCAAAATATCCAAGCTGCTGTACTTTTCATTAGCTGACTAGTACTAAAGGAGCATGACTGAGCTGGGGTACAAATGATGAATTTGAAGTTAGCATATTGTATACCATATGTTGATGGATGTTAATGAGCTCCCTGTTCTCCCAGCCATTTCACCTCTGATTCAGTCATTAAATGACAAGGCTCCAAATAATACAATATATCTGGAGTACCAGCAATTTATTTCTTGCCATCAGGGAAGATTAATATGTATCCATCTTTGGGAGAAAGTCAACTTGGATTAAATTTTCCTTTGGTGTTATATGGTACAAACTGACAGTATATGATGATATTTTCAGGGTAAGGAGGTGCAGATGCTCCTTCTTGGGGCTGACAACTTGAAACATTGCTCGTGTGGGACCTGGACCTCTGCAAGGGGGGGCCATGGCCATTGTGGTACTATCCCATTGACCTGTGTATCTGTTCCTTGTCCTTGTAGCTCTTCATAGAATGCATTAGGTTGGAAGGGACCTTTAGAGGCCATCTAGTCCAACCCTCCTGCATTAAGCAGGGATTTCTTCACTAGATGAGGTTGCTCAGAGCCCCATCAAGCCTGACCTTGAATATCTCCAGGGATGGGGCTTTCACTACGTCTGTGGGCAACCTGTGCCAGTGATCTACTACTCTCTGTAAAGAACTTTTTCCTAATATCCAGCCTAAATCTTCCCTTTTCTAGTTTAAAAGCATTGCCCCTTGTCCAATTGCTACACGTCCTCATGAACAGTTCTTCCCCAGCTTTCTTCTAGACACCTTTCAGGTACTGGAAGGCTGCTATAATGTCCTCCTGTAGTCTTCTCTTCTCCAAGCTGAACAAGCCCAACTCTCTCATCCTGTCTTCATAGGAGAGGTGCTCCAGCCCTTTGATCATTTTTGTGGCCTCCTCTGGATGCGTTCCAACAGGTCTATGTCCTTCTGTATGGCATGCTCTTTGAGGTTAAGGTGATCCAAGTAGTGGTAATGGCAGAAGTGTGCTCAGAGCCTTTTTTCTGTATTTCATGTACTCTGGAACCATCTCTGCTTTGACACAATTTGCTGGAGTTTAGTGATCCCAGAAACAGGGCCTGGGAGTAGAGGCCAGAGGGCCTATCAGGAGCCTGGGCAACTGTGAGCAGGATTTAAAAACAGAGAAGCATCTTCTGTGTCTTGGTACCCTGTTAAGGTCTGGCCTTTACATCTCACTTCACACCTCACTCAACAAGGTAGGTGAGCATGTGCAGAGCCATACGCAGAGGTTGTTCCACCAAACTCTTCCAGTTGCTGTTGACCTTGTGCCAAAGGCTTTGGTGAGGCCAAAGCTTTCTGTGCTCTGCCTTAGCTCAAACCTTGCTGTTCCTGTAAAGTCTAACCTCTGTGTCACACAGCTGGTTATTCTTTTTGTCTCTTTGGTTTGGTGACCCTTTTTGAATACAAAGTGCTTTATTAACAGCTTTTATTAACACCATTTTTAACTAATATATTATTTAAGAGGAAGATTAATGATCATGCATTCCCTACACAAATTATGACTGTATCATGTTATTTTCTTGTTTTAACACTTTTCATTATTATGAAACAGAAAAGTTGTCAGACTGTTATGAATAAAACCTAATAATATGCAAAATAAGTTATGTACCCAAGCAATAAAAGATGAGTGTACTTAGTACAATGTAGAATACAGCCCAAAGTGACAGATTTCATTCAATGGTGGGAGTTGTGTTTCACATAATTTTTTCAAGGTCACAATACTTCCATCATCTAGGGTTTAAAAAAAAAGGCAAGGGTCAGCTAGTAGAGTCATAATGAATTCATATATACAGATTTTTATGTATTCTTCTAATGTATACATAAGGCGATTGTAATGTTTTAAAGATACTGTTGGTCTGCACTGGATAGAGGCTATTTCCACACTGTTGTGTTCAAACTCAAAATGCAACCTTTATAGTGTGCCTGCTTTAGATTAGTATCTGTTGATCTGTAGTACCCACAAATCTCTCCATTCTTTTAAATGTCTGCAATAAATAATGTTCTGTTGTATATTTTATTCCTCCCCATTCTTTGATATGGTGAAACTTTTGAGAAGCACATTATGCAGCCTCTCACACCCTTTAGAGGTGATCCTGCATTACATTTCTGAATGATTAATGAAGATGATAAAATTAAGACATTTTTCAAAGACAAATTCACTTTTAAAGCTATAACCCCTTGCTGTTGGTATAAGCTAGTTGTCACATGTCAAACCAGTTTGTGCTCATGTGCATACATACAAAAGTATCCGGGATATAAGACACTGAATTGCGTTTTCAAAGGCACAGATGGCAGCTAAGCAGTTCAGTCTTTCTTGGCCCAACACAGGACTAAATGTTCTGTCACGGCTGTGGGAATTAATAATATAGCAGGAAAACTGATAAAATAATATAAATGGGTCAGTTTTCATTTCCAGGAGTCAAGCAGAAGAGAGAAATGTCCTTCTGTAAGTGCTGGGACTGTATCTACTTACATTGTGGTCCCTTTCCTTCCTTCTGGTGATATGGAGGAGGAGGTATGTGTTGGTGCAAACTATAGTTTTATCCACTTTGAGGTCTCTTTATGCTGATGGGGCAGGTCAAGGGAGGTTTTAGGTAAATGATAATGACTTTATAAGTTCTGCCCTATGTTATTTTAATGAGAGACTTCGGATGGGAGTGTGAATTTGTTCAGCTGTTGCTGATGTCATCTATTAACCCTCATTGAAGAATAACCATGGCTAAGACTCATAAAACAGCTTTGATTAGGGAAAGGGAGAAACTTAAGAAGTGCTAAAAAGCACTCTGATGGATGTGGTGAGCATGCTTTATGAAGGCAGTTAGAGACTAACTTCCCTGAACGTCACACAGCTCATCACCTTTGCACACAAATTTCCTCTGCGTGAGAACTGAGCTGCAAGGGAAATAAGTACAACTCAGGATCATCTCCTAAATGTGCAAGCAGGGAAGCAAGTAAGTCTGTGAGATCCGATGACAGGGGACTGAGTACCGACCCTGTTTTGATTCTGAATATCTCTGTGATAGCATCAGTTGTTGTTTCAGATGACGTGTGTATAATTCTATGTCATCTGCATACTGTTTTAGGGAACTATAAGTAAATTCCAGCATTAAGTGGAACACTTAGGTGAAACACTTACATCTTTTTCGTAAGTGTTACAAGGTCGTCTGGGTCATTCTGTAGAGACAAAATTTACATTTGTTTTTCTTAATAGGAAATTATTGCAGGAACAATAGTAATGAGAGTGATGAGAAAGTTAGTAACCAGTTGTCAGGTTTTGCTTCAAAATGGGACAAGATAAAGTATTATATTCTGATATTCTGTGTAAACCTTTGTACTCCTTGATCTTTTTTCTTAATTTCTTTTTTAAAACGAATATTAAAATCTGCAGTTTTATTTTTGAGCAGAAATCAAGTTTTAATAACCCTGCAATTACATGCCCATGCAGTTAATTCTTCCTCTCTTTGCCCATTTCTTACTCTTTGCTGTTCTAATCTTCCCTCCCTGAGATGCCTGAAGCAAAACAGGAAACTAAAATCAATAATGAGAATAACACCCCACAATGCTTCATCGGTGGCTAATACAAAGTCTGCTATCCTGAGTGCTTCTCTAGTAGAAGGTCCAAGTGATTGAGCTGCTGGGTAGCTCCTGAAAGCTATGGCATTGGAAAAATCAGTTTGACCTACTGAGTGGGTACTAATCCCAACGAGGATCCCTCGTTAGGATTAGTACTCTAATACAATGCGACTAAGCAATTCAGCCATCTTCAAACGCTTATAATTACCCTGTTGTGAGGTGTGTACATCACAGAGAGAAAAAACCCTTACGCTATTTGCTTTCTGTGATCTGGTTTGATCATGGAAATACTTAAAACTGTGAGGAAGCTAGAGCCTTGGCACAGAGTTGTGCTGGCTGCATTGGCATCCAGGGGTTCTCTTCTGCTTCTGAACACAAGTGTAATTTACTCTGTACCTTGTACCTCTTCTGTGCCTGCAAATTTATCACCTGCTTTCTGAGCTGGGAATATATTAATGCCTTCCTTCATGGTCATTTGTCAAGGTTAAATCCAGGGATTAACATATGTCAAACTTCTCTGGTTTATAGGGGGATAGGAAGCTGCTCCAAATTGAATTGTCATGCCAGTGGCGGGAGTTTTTAGAGGAGGCTGCTGTTGGCACAGAATTAGAACATTGCTTTAACCATAAGTCTGATTTAATTTAAAAACAGTGAAAACCTGAAACAGAAGTCACAGTGCTTTAACTCAAATTCTGGGTGCAGCAGAGCTTTTCAGATTGCAGAGGAAATAGGTGTGTTGAGCATGGCTTCCCACATAAAACATAACATTAAATTAACATGAATACATTGATCGTTCAGAAACAAAACAGGTGGTATTACTGCTCCCCTTACGTATACACTGCTTCCTGCTCAGTGGATGGGTGTCTGCTGCACTGGCCAAGCTTGGTTTCAAGAGGACTGTTGGCAGAGTTTCTCTACTTAGTGTAACTGCCTGGTTGGCGGTGTACTCGGAATAGAGGTCTGATTCTGCTCGTGCATGCTTTTGATTCATTCAGCCTCGCAGATTTCAGTGGCGTTCTGATTTCTTTATAGCACCAATTAGTGCTTAGGGAAAAATGAAAGCAGTAGTGTTTAGGAATTTATCTTTGAAGTATTGTTGATATGATGCAAACACTTACCAGTATCACCCAAACAGCATGGGTTGCAGCTGTAAGCTGCTCTAGTTCAGTTTTTCAGACCAGGTGCGTTAAAAAAACCCCAAACCACCAGAAGCACATGCATTTTAATAAGTAAATCTTCCTTTAATTTTGTACTTATCAGTTATCTGGGCTGAAATTAAAAGGTAATTTTTCTTTATTTCTGAGTTTTGTTTGATTCCCTCCTTGTTTAATATTGACATGTCTATTTTACACACTCAGCTGTTGCTGTTGGACCACGTGTGGCTGTGCATACTCAGCATTTGCCATATCTGTATCACTGGGCAGAAATTACTGCTAAAGGAGTCCGTAATGCCATGGATCCTTCAGCACAAGAGACTTCTGTGGAGACAATAGCAGTAAGGTCTTTCACATGACAGAGAACAAAGGCCACACTGAAATCCAGCTTTGCCTTTAGAAAAGCAAAATTATGCATAGGGAAAGGAGAGGGTGCTGATGGGTTGCAAAAATTTGTGCTTAGAAGCACAGAAAGTAATGAGTTGTTGTAGATGTGTGTCATGTTGTTTTATGATTGCTGTGGGAAGACTCATTACGAAGTACGTGAGCAGCATCCTGCCTAGACCTGGTAAGGATTATAGAATAGATTATGCGGATAGTTGGACAGGGCTTCTCAATAAGGAATTTTTAACAACATGCTAATCAAAATGAGCTTTAATTAACTCTTACCATTCCATCTCATTCTCCAGACATGACAGATGCTATGTATACTTTACAAAAAGCAAGCCAGAAGCCTTTGACCTTGCTCAAACCTAAACCCTTCTGAGCACTTAACCTTTATGGCCTGGGTTGTTAAGAAAGTTCCCTAGGAACTGGCAGGAGCCATATGCTGGGGTGGCAGGAAGCTGGCAGGTAAACTATGGCGACGCTGCGTCTTCTCAGGTAAATCTGAGGTCATTATGTACATGAGGAAGTCAGTATATGCTAAAAATACAAGAAAAAAGTAAAAAAAAAAAAATCAGGAATTCATATTTGTCTCTTCTACATGCCCTGACAAACCTGTGTGAGCTGACAGTAGTGGCACAGGAAATCTGAAGTACCATATCAGAAAACAGTATTTACACATAATGAGCCTCTTATGGCAGAGTTGTTCTTTGTTGTTGTTGCATAAAGAGATTTAAGGAGAAAAAATAACATTTAATAACTTCATCTCTACTCAAGACTTTTATAGGCTTATAATGCGAGAGGGTTTACTGCTACTTATTTTCTAAAATGCAAGCTTACTGTATCTAAAAAATTTGAGTGCTTTTGGAGGAAGGTTTGTAATGAAGTTGAGTTGTCAGCTGCAGTTTATATGAAAAACTTCTTTGTGGAAGCATCTATTGGAAAAAAAAAATGTTTTTGAAAGGACAGTGCATAAAGACATGCTGATCTGTGGGGCTTGGGTGGGTTGGTTTGTTTTCATTTTGGCCATCTGAACTTTTCCCTGAAAAAGGAGTCTTCAGTTGAAAGTATAACAAAAATTTTCCTTAGTAAATAGTGATGATTTTGCTGTTTATTGAGCATCAAGTTTGCATAAGGTGTGCTTGAAAACTGAATAGAGTTTATATTCAAACAAGCATGTTTTCATTATCTTAGACTTCCCTGAATTAGTCAACTGGCTGTAAAATTATGTTAGAGCCATATTCTTTAATTTGGGATCTGGTAAAACTCAAATCAATGAATAAGACAAGCATTTAAAAGCATAATCAGCAGCTTTTCTGGTCAATGGGGGAAAAATAGATGAGCTCACACAGTTATATTTAACATCATATTAGTAGGTATACAATGAATCCAGCTATATGAAATGCAAAGTATTGGAGCATGTAGTTATTAAATAATCTGTTACTGTTTTCCTATATTTGAAATAATTACAGATCCCAATTTCTTGTTCCTCCACGTTGCCTTTGATTAGCTGCCTCTATTTGACAAAATATTTTAGTTCTTGAAATGAGGATGTAGTAATTATTGATTTTTGCGCTGTTATTTTTGTTAGTCAAGCACCCGATATGTGCTTAATGCTCATATAGGGAACATGTGTCTTCTCTGAAGAGCTGACTCTAAAATGGTCTTGTTCCTGAGAGCACTGAATGATGCAGGTAGCTACTTGCAGATGAATAATCCCTTCCTGACCAAAATACTGCTTGTGTATATTTCCCTCTATTGAATTCAATGGGGAATGTGCTTGTATATACTTGCTGTGAGTCCTAAATAAGAAGTAAAAAGGCTAAATATTTGCATTTCAGTTATATGTGCTGTCTTTTTGCATAATCAGAGATATAAATTTGCAAGTGTTTTTTTTGTTACTCTATCTCTGGGACATGGGGTTTGAGAAGGATTTGGTCTGAAGGTTTCTTTGGGCTTTTTATCAATTGCAGTATAGCTCTTTTCCTAATAGTTCACAATATTGTATCCTGCAAATCTATTTAATGGCAAGAAAACATAGGGAATTTTATGGTGAACTTTCAGAAGGTGCAATGCTGTTGTTAAATGCAGGTTGTCCTTCGTTCTGCCTTCTAAAAGCAAGGGGAGGAGGTGTTGTGTCATTGCCTGTATCAATTTGTAAATCAGTAGCTTCTCATCAAATGTTTTGAATGCAGTAATTAGTGTTATGTTTCCAAGCTTGGCAACCCCGGAGTTGAAGCTTTGAAGCTTCCCAGGCTCCCAAGTAAAGAGACATGGTGACAGAATGGATATAAAAGTTTGTTGTTGGTCCTAGTCTCTATGTGTGTGTGTGTGTGTGTGTGTGCATTCAAGCCTTGCTCTGGGCTTCTACCCTGTGTAAGCACAGCATGCCTGCAATGAATTGGCCAAACAGTTTTAGCTCCAGTATGCACACATGGTACACAGGCACATGTGTATTTACCGTGGGGGATCTCAGACAGAAGTGTGTTAGCCCCAGCCTTCCTGCACAGGGACCATCAGGGTCAGGGAGCCACCAGCAGCTAATGGCATTAGCCATGTGGCTCTCCAGCCTTGCTGCTGGCTGTGCACGCTGGCTTGTCTTGCCCATGGAGAGCTCAGGATAGACCTTCTGCAGCTCTAACACAAAGTTCTATGTCCTCATCAGTGATCTGAGTGATTATTGTCAATTCAGTTTAAAGAGGGGACCTAGATATAAGTAAAATATGTGCTTAAAAAAAAAAGTGAAGGACATAAAGCTAAAGGCAGCTCAAGGTACAGGTACTCAGTGCCAGGTAAGGCTCAGTTTGGCACTGCAGCTAAGCCCACCTCATAGCCAGCTGTCCTGGAAGGGCACAGACCTGCTTTCCTGGTCCTGCATGCTCCCATCATCTCCCTTTGCTCAGCTACTGAGATTCGCCAAACCCCTTAGGGGTCAATTTATGAGCTAAACCAGCAGAAAATTTGAGTGTAGGGTACCTCCTCTGCTCCTTCGATCAATCCACTGAAGGCTACCCAGAAAAACACAAAAGAAAGTGTTAAGGGTAAGGAAGACGGAGGGTGACAGAACATGGAACACCTCTCAGTAGCAATGGGGTGTTATAATGTCACACTACCTCTGTAATGATTGTGAACTAAAACAATGGATGCCTGTCGAGTGAAGCAGATGATGTTAGGCAATGAGGCATGGAGCTGTAAGGGGGTGACCCTGTCTTTAAAATGGACCCAGTTCTGTGTTTAACCTGTTTCCTGAGAGGCTTCAAACAAACTGTTTCCCACCTTGTTGCCTGTTTCTCCATTTAAAGAGCCAATAATATTGTTCTCATCAACAGTTGCTATTCAGGTGCTCTGGCAGAGAATCTTATGAAAGCAAAACCATAAAGCACAGAACTGTAAATAAAGAAAATTAGTAAAAGGGGTGCTAATTTTCTGTATTTCAGTGCTGCTTGGACCTACAGGCTTAAAAAAAAAAGCAGCTTCTTTTTAATTAAAAAGTTAAAGCTTCATTACTCCTGAGTAGAGAAGAGCTCAATATGAAAATATCATTGCTATTCAGAACCACCAGAATCTATTGCAAGTCATCTGTGAATCATCTCTAATTAACAAGGTGCTCTATTACAGGACTGCCTGAACAATGACAGGCTATTGTTTGCAACTCTCTAAGATAAAGTCTATTAGCTTTTCATTACCTGAATTATTTTAAATATTCTGGAAAAGCTGTTTGTGGGCTTTGCCTGCCAAGGGACTCCAAGAAGCAAAGTTGGAAGATAAGTATATGGTATTTGCTTCTGAACTCCCCAAGAAGGATGTGCAGATTCCCTGAAATATTTGCAAAGGCTGTGCACATGGGTCAGGGCAATCCCAAGCACAGCTACAGACTGGGTGGAGAATAGGTTGTGAACAGCCCTGAGGAGAAGGACTTGGGACTGTTGGTTGATAAGAATCTCAACATGACTCAGCAGTGTGCACTTGCAGCCCAGATACAGTTGGCTTTCTGGGACCTGCAGGTCAATGGAAGCGATTCTGGCCCTTTACTCTGCTCTCATGAGATCCTACTTGGAGTAGCACCCAGCTCTGGCGTCCCCAACATAAAAAGGATGTGGAACTGTTGGGTTGAGTCCGAAGGAGGGTTATGATGATGACAGAAACTCAGTGACAGAGTGGCTGTGCTTGCTCTGTGCACACCAATAGCTGAAAAGGTAGGAGAGGGGTTGTAGAAGGATGAAGAAATCATACAGTAGTGCCCCTGTAGTAGAAGTGCCTCATATCCCATGTCACATTATCTGAAAACAAAATCACAGAGGAAATAAGAAAAGTCCAGGAAAGTCCCGCAAATGTCTAGAGACATGCCAGGATTTAGTTGAGATTTGTGTTATCTAACTTGAATAATATTGTCTTTAAAATTGCAACACAGAAAACAGTTATCTTAGTCTCTCACTTGTGCAGTCAGATAACTGTAGGAAAATTCTCGTTAAAGGACACTAACTAGAGTGCCCTTTCCTTGGATTAAAGGACACTCTAGTTAGTGAGCTTGCTGTCAGAAGAGCAAGCGTCCATTGTGTTGAGAAATTACTTGATGGAAGGGCAATTTATTTCAAAATTGTTCTCAAGCTGTACCACCAAAACAAGGTAGCCATATATTAGCTCCCAGGATATACACGAATGCACACAAGTTTCAGGAATACCTGTGAAACATGTCCAGTGCATGTTATGTGAGAGGCTGGGTGAATTGTGCCTTTTTCTAACTATTAATTCTTGGTCAATGAAAGATATTTCTTACTGAGTTGTAAAGAACTTCAATCTGATCAGCATATGGAATCCCATGTATCCTCAATGACTGCTTTAAATAATGCAGGTAATCTTTCCAGAACTTTATTGCTTATCACGAATGCATAAAGGCTGGCAATGATAATTTGTCGTTCAGGAGCAATGGCTTTATGTCTGCTTTGGCACAGCAATGTTGCGTGGAGAAAGTAATGTTGCTATTGCTTACAGTCACAGTAGTGTGCGTGTGAGTTCTGATGCTGAGGTGCTTGGAGATAAAGATGTGGCAGCTTCACTTCTAGAAGAATCAAGCAATCTAATGAAAAGCATCTATTCAGATGAAAGTAAACTGTTTGAATGTCATTTGTAAAATAAATGGGCATATATACTTTTCAAAGAGAAATGGTGAAGGAGTTAAAATATGAACTTTTTTACTTCAATATTGATGACAGTTCTCCAAGAGAAAAAAAACTAATTAAATTTGAAATTTTGAATTTAAATAGGATTTAAACTTGTGGTTTGTATGTATGAAAATAATTCTCATTAAGTATAAATATTTACATTTTATCATTTCATTGTAATAGTCACACCACATACATCCCTGCTATAGATAAATGTGGTGAAAATAACTTTTTTTAGAAAATAACCGTGGATTATGGTTGCTTCTTACTAATAAAAGTATCTGCCAATTAATTTGTGTGTATTTTTAGGAAGTACTAAGTTTTAATCTTCTCCAAATCAGCATGCTCTACTAAGCCACTTGTTTTAAAACCTCAAAGTTTGAAAGGTGGTACAAGTACAGCATATTTAAGAAATATTAGAAGGCACTGTTTATCCTGTGATTGCTTAGCTTCACTCTTTTTCAAATAAAAAGCCTCAAGAAGGATCAAAAAAAAACCCTCAAATCAAGGTTAGGGTAGATTATGTATTAGTGGTTCTGAGGATGATATTTCTCACAGTGATGTTGAAGCTGTCACCAAAACAAGCATTACTAAATTCCAAAACATTCCTTAACGGTCTATAAAATTCAAAACCTGGTAGAAGAATTCAGTTGTACTGAAAAGGTCAGAATATTCAGCTGGTGTGGTAACACAGCTGAGTAATGACCTCAGTGCAGGATTATAAAGCGGGTTCTTATCCTGGGGGAAGAAAAGAGAGATGGTTTATCTGCTGTAATGCTTGCTTTCTGAATTTGAGAGTCCTGAATTTGAGAGTCTTTTCTTCTCCCCTCTCTCTCTCCCTCTTTCTATTGATTTCCTCTCCGTACCTTGAAATCCTTCCCTTACTAACCCACTCTCTGGAAGATCCATGGCTAGATAAAACTGGTCTAATGCTCTGTGGTTAGGGTGATTGAGTCCACAGAATGAGAACTAGAATTATTGAGCAACTTCATTTTTCTCAATGTGCTTTCCAAATCGGCAGCACAACAAACTTTGTCTTGTCCTCTGCTACCTTTTCATCTCCTGTGTGTCTACAAATGTAGGTGGTTGTTCGAAACTCCCTCAAAGTGATTTCAGAGAGAGAAGCATGTGAAAAGTTTATAGATAAAAAGTTGATATATGCCTGATTTACTTCTATTTTGTCAATATTTTTCTAAAGGTTGCTCTTATCATCCTGCCTCTTATTTTCTAACAACTACCTGATGCTTTTGCCAGTTGAATGAGCGTTACAAAAAGATCACACTGTGTACTTAAAGTAGCCTGAGAAATAAGCATCTTTGTCCCAGGTTGAGTCAAAGTAATTCATAGCAAGCAAAGCTGCTTTAGAGTTGTAAAAAGTCGTGATAGGACATGAAGGAGGGAGAGTTAGGTCCAATTACAAGTAAGATTTGTGCCATTAATGTTGCAAATAATTAATAAAACTTTGGTTATAGTAGTATTTCTAGCTTCAAGTATGTTAAAGATATTGTCAAAATCCAAAAAATTTAAGACTTCCTTCTAAAATAATACTATTTTTAAAGTTTTATTTTAAATGCTTTTCAACCATTATCAAGGGTGGCATACAATCTTCAGCCTTCCCACTTCTGCCCCCCAGCTGAAAAATAAAAACTTTGTGAAATGAGGGGAGACAACATAAACTGCCCAGAGAAACATCTTCAGCATCAAAAAGGCATTGCTGTCAGAGGTCTCAAAGGAGTGATCTCAAGACTGGTTTAACGCTTTTAAATAGCATCAAAATCAAAGCTAAGAAAAAGAGAATGAAATTTGATGGTAATATAAAATTAGGAAATGCCAACAACACATCACTGTTTTGGAAAAGTGGTTGATGCTCATTTCTGCTGTACTAAAAGTGAAATGAAAGTTTGTAAATCACTGGGCCAAATCTGGGTACTGAGAGGAGTTTGTTATGAAGGCATTCCAGAAGATAAATAATTCCTCTTACCCTGTGAATCTCAGAGGATCCAGAGAGGGGGTACCAGAGCTTTTTGTGTTTCTCTGCTGAATGTACAATAAGCGTAGAAACTTTGGTTGGAGTACATTACAGAGGAAGACGGTCTTTGTCTCCTGCTCAGTTACAGGGCAACAGTGAACCAAAATCTGAAGTGGTCATGGAAAAAATAAGGAAAACCCTAAAGTACTTCTTGTGATGAAGAGCTAATTAACACTACTACTGAGGCTCTGATAAAACCTCCTATGTTCATGGCATCCACAATGAAGAGGAATATAGACAAGAACAAGTCTAGGACAAGGCTGTCTACTGGGACACAAGCGTGGAGAGATGGTTGAGTGAGAGGAAGCTGGAAGAGCCTCCTGTCCTTTAGCACAGCTAAATCACAACCAGAAGATGTGGTTACCATTTAAGAAAACCAAAATCTGCTTACTTGATAGGGAAAACAATTGCCTGAGTTAAAGGTGCTTGTGTGAGAGCAAAGGTTTTTAACTTAGCTGTGGTGTATCTAGGCCAGAGTGTAGGAAGATGAGTTTCTAGATAGCCTCCCAAGGGAAGTGACAAGTACTGGAAACTTAACTAGCTGTATGAAGACTCTGTGATGGCATTAAACCAAATTTCTAAGAGTTTGAGCAATTTGTATGTTGTTTGGCTGGCTATCACATCTATCCATGTTGCATTTGATAGTGATTCTCACATAAACTGAGTGTTGTGCATCAAACACATCAAAACTGTAGAGCTTGGATCACGCCATTTGTGTTCACACTGATGTCTCAGACATGTAGCATCTCACCTATATTCAGGTTCTCTATATACTAGTATAAATGCTAGTTACATACAGAGATTTGTAAGAGGCGTGTGCTTGTGTGTGCAGTTATGCAGATATCACAGAACATGGAATAGCCTGACAAGGAAAGTACTAGCAGCCACAGAAGTTTAGATCAGGCAAATGCCATAAAATACTATTCAGAAATTCAATTAGTATGGAAGCAGCTAATGCTTCTGCAACCCATGGTATTAGTTGTGCGCTGCACTCCCTGTGGTTGAGCCTTCCCCAGCAACGGGGAGCCCAGTCATTTCCAGTAGGGTTCTTGGCTTTGCAGGTGGGTGCACTTGGCACCATGGCTATAGGTTACTCTCACCCTTTGGGATCTTTTTCCCTTTTAAACAAGCTGAGAGTAATTTATAGATTCAATGTTTTGGAAAGCATATAATGGCAATGCATGATTCCAGTTCTTGTCTGGTTTCAGCCAAATCACTTCTTCTTTTATAAGAGGAGGAAATACTTCAGGACGTTTTAAAGTGCTTTTTCCATGCCAGAGCTATTCTCTATACCTTCATTATGATCTAAAAAATAGTTTGATGTGGCTACCTCTGTGATTCCAGTTCTCCTTAGCCAGGCAGCAGTAGTGTACCACTTTCGTATCTCGGAAGCAGGCAGTTTATGTTGCATAACCCATCCCTGCTAATAAAGTGGGCAGAGCTACCTCATAAATACACATTCCTGCTCCCATCACAGGAAAAATGCTGAGTTGACACTGATATTTGTATAACTACACACTGAGTCAGATCAAGGGAAAGAACTGGTTTAGAATTACCCTTCTGGGGTGGTTTTGGGCCCAGTTTTAACTTGGAGCAGTTTTCCAGTTTGATTCATCTGTATGGATAGTTGTGCCAACAGAGAGGAAGAAGGAAATGGTGGCCTGGAGATGGCAGAGTGAGGCCACATGTAATGGCTTATGCCAGGACTAACAATATCCCTCTTACAAGCCAAAATATTTTTGTCTGAAACCCAAAAAATCTCTATGCAGCTTCCAAACCCACCACAAGCTCTGTGGGAAGCAGGTGGCACTAGCTTCACTTCTCCTTCCCATGAAGAACTCATTTCCGTTTCTGTTATCCAGGACCTCTTACAGCTGCACTCATGTTGCAACAGCTTACCTGGGCCAGGGAAGTCTGTTTTAATTTTTTTCTTCAGTGAAATCTAATGCTTCTTATGTATTGCTATGACTCCAGAAGCCAAGAGTTTCAAAAGTCAGGTGCCCTGGGAAATGCCCAATAACACTGCAAAAATCAGTTATCCTGCTAAAAGGATTTCTCTTTGTCTTTCTGTTACCAGCCTAAGTACCGCCACACAACAGGCAGAGTCTACTGAATGTCCTTTCCTGATTCCTTCTCACTCATATTTCTTCTTGTATGTTTTTGAACTTTCTGAACAGTAGGGATGTGCAACAGCACCTAAGAATCGAGTATTAGAAAGCTTCAAGCTTTCAAATCCCTTCAAGCTCAAGTTTGGATTTTGTTTTTAATTATTATTTCAGTTTTCTTAAGGGGGATGAAGTTAAGCGAGTCACACATGTGAAGAGATCTGAGGAATAGGAAGTGAGAGATGAGAGAACTCAGGAATGAAGGGAGAAAAGAAAATACTCTGTGTTAAGAATATAGTAAAGTCATGGTGATAAAGCAGTTTTCAGTCTCCAAGATGTACAGCAATAAGGCTCTCCTGTGCCTTTTGAAATGCTCCTTGATGGCCTTGCTTGTGCGTGTTTTCTAGGCAGCCCAACCAGAGCAAGCTGCCCTTGAAAAGCTCTTTGGAAGATGTAAAAATTCTCTATTGTCTGTAGATGTCTGTAGATGTTAGAAGCTTGTGTGGTAATTGCATTATTTGTTCCTCCTATCTGAGGTATGCATCTATTTTCTCATTTGGGAGCAGAAGCAAAAGAACAACCTCAATCTTTGCCAGTCTCCTAACGGGTAGGTCTTCTGTCCCACATCGCTTTCTGTGAAAGGATTGCATATCAGACATCAAAGGACGTATGAGAATACAAAACCAGATTCCAGTAGCATATTAGGATGAAGGTGTCACAATTCATTGAGTGTATAGCATGTGAGTTGCATGCTAAACACTGCTTGCTTTATGAACTTGAGCTGGTGGCTTTGTGACATCAACCTGAACTTGTTCAGAGGTAGGTAGTTCCTATAGGATTTTTCATTGGCTCCAAAAAAATGCTAGGGTTGAACACCAGATTGCTAGCAAAGTAGTGAGTTTGTGTTGTGTGTTAGTGGTTCATTCTGATTGAATAGCAACCGCTGTATTTAGGTAGGCAGTTTCACAAGAGTGTTTTATAACACCTTGGCCACAAGTTCATGTTGTGCCTTGTAGTGTACTAAGGAGCACAGCAGAAGTTCTGTGGGACTTTAATCTATATATTTTAATGTATGAATAAGCATTTCAACTTCTATAAAATAGTATGGCTTACTTTATGATAGAATTAATCATGTTTATATCTAGTTGATGAAAAACAAACTGCTGATTTGGCATCGTGCACGTGGGAAATTCTTGTTTCGCATATGTCTGTTATATGTAGTCAGTTTTGTTTGTTTCTATCTGTACCTCAGGCTGATTTATTAGGTTAGTTCAGGATTGAAAGGATATACTAAATTCACTGAAAGATGTCAAAGATTTTAATTGACTTAATATCATGAATTGGCATTTTTTTTGCCCACTAGGTTGACATTAGATTAATCAAACATTTGGATGTTATATATTCTGCATGTGCTCTTTATAACTAATTTCACGCACTCGTTGGATGAGTAGGAAGACACATACAAGATGTCAAAATTTCTTCCAGCTATTTGCAGAAGCATCAGTCAGGAAGACTCACCTCCAGTGTGGGCAGGCTCTGTTATGCAGAAAGAGCACCATGTACTTCCTGCTGCCTGGTGGCTTAGGTGAAGTGGGGCTACAGTTGAGAAGATGACACTTTATGTAGCTGAATTCAAGTAAGAAAAAGGTCACCTAGCATCTTGAAAACATCCAAATTATAGTGGACTTGAGCCTGGTGACAGCAATCAGTCTTAAATGAGATGCATTTGTAGGGCTTGTCTGTCTTCCCTCTGCTTAAAATGTTTTCACTGAACTGCAGCACCTGTTTCTGGATCCAGTCCTTGTGGTTATTGGAGCCCTGTTGTTCCTCCCTGTTGCCTTTGAGCAGCAACTGGATGGAGGCCACTTTGCTTGGATCCCAAGTCAAGTGCTGCTGTGAGGTTACATGTGCACAGACCAGGGTATGCGTACATCTTCAAAGTAGCTCTAAAACCTCAGGTTTTATTGCTTCGTGACATCATAAATCTTAGAGTAGATGCTACCATAGTAATTTTGCTAGTACTATTCCCACATCTTTCTCAGTTTCTGGTGTTATGAAATCCTGGTGCCAATTTCTTTAGCTTTACTATATAAGGAGGTTAGAAGATGAGTTTAATATTGGTTTTAGCTTGTTAGAAGTAAAATGGAACCTTAGACTAGATTGTTCTAGGTGAATTAAGAAATCATGATGTGGGTTTGTAAGTATCAGATGGAATCTAACTAAATTTTTTGAAGGTTAAAATGATTTTGCATAATTCTTTTCAATTTCACACTTCCTGTGTTAGCTGTATTAGAGACAGAAAGAGGGGGTGTATCACAACACTGCAGACCTGCTTTTTTTCTTGCCCATTTCTTCAGCTTCTATTTCAAAAATAGGCAGGGAAAGCTGTGCCTGTAATCTGGAGTTAAGTACTATTATTACTGTAATTTAAAGCAGTCCTTCAAAACCTGTCCAAAAAGAAATACAAGTCTAACAAGAAGGAAGCCAATGCTAAATATTTCAAGGTGATTACTGGGGTTTGTTTGTTTATTTGTGAATCTCATTTTTGTCATGTCTACCCTGGGATAGGTGTTCATACAATCTTAAGCCTGATTTTCAGTGGGCGCAGGGTAATATATTATTAAAATATCCCATATGTGATTTGCCTGCCAGATATAATACCAACCAAGGTAAATTCACATGTCCCATTGGTTTATTCTTTTTTATATGTTACTCAGAATTAACCTGTTTCTGTAAACAAAACTAGAAAAGATGTGCCAGGCTTAAGCTCTTAAACTTAAATTTTGGCAGTGAGTGCATTATAAGGATCATTGTCTTTGGTCCAAAAGAGCTCTGGTGCAGTGGCGGCGTGCTCCAGCCCCATGCTGTAGAAGTGGACTTGAAACAGAGACATGACTAAACTGCAGTGCAGGTGCAAACCTCTAAGGGTCCTGAGTTCACACACACACACAAAAATCAGGTACCTTGCCAGAACACGCTCTGGCTTCTTTCTGGCTAAAAATACTTGGATTTTCTTTGCTGGGGACATGAGGTGCCAGTAAGAAAGAATAAGAGAAAAACTGTGCCCCCATTTTAATAGAGGATCCAGGGCTGGGTTTTGTACATGCCCTGGAGCTAGACATAGCCAGAGAGTTTAAGGTTTTTCAAGGTCATATAAAATAGTCTCAGATATAAAAGAAGGATATTAATTCAGGCCACTCAGCTCAACTACATATGATGCTTTCTGTCTACCTAATTTACTTTTTTCACCTCATTGTATAATTTTATTAGCTAACTGAAGGGGAAAATTTTACATAAAATTGATACTTTCCTGAACATAAGTTTTGCAAGCCCCATTCTACGTTTGTGTCTCAGGATTTTGATGGCAAACAGTGGTCTGGCTTTTCTGCTCACTGCAGAGTATCAGTTTGGTCTGTTGATGATTCCTAAAAGTCAAATCAGGAGTTTCAGTAAATTGTTCCATGCACTGTTTCTCCTGTTAGGTGTATATCTTTCAGAATCTATCAAGGTAAATTTGCCTATTAGCAGATTTCTAATGAATGCATTCTTCTTTGGTATTGTTCATGGCTAGTCTGAATAAACAGTAAACATACGCTGCGTAGAATGAAATTTTTCCATCCAATTTTCTATTGTGTAGTGTTCACTCAAAGTGGATGTTCATAAATATTCACAAGATAAGACTGTTCATACTTCAGTTACCAAGTAGCATCTTTCTTTCTAGAAAACTTCTGGCCCATTATAGGAGAACAGTGTAATTTTCTGCTGATTATCCAAAGGCAAAAAAGCAGAATTACTATCTTCAGCAATCTTCTTCAACCATATTGGAGTAGAAGTTTATGTAAAGTAAATGGGATTGAGGGTATGGGGTTCTTTACCTTATACTTCTGTCTAAGCCAACAAAATCCAGCAAGACCAGCACATGGTATCAGTCAAAAAAGTAAAGCTCTCAGTGACATTGTTAAAAAGAAAATTGGAGCTGACAGTCTTTCTGGCCTGCTTTCAACTGAGATTGCTAGACAACCTGATCTAGAAGTAGCCCACATCCAACTGTCATGTATGCAGACAGCGATGCTGCTGCATGTTTGTGTGAGTCTGTAGGTATCAAAGGATGTAAGGGAGTGGTCATACTTGCCAATCTGATGTTCAAGCATTTACACAAGATGCTTATGAGAGTGTTAAAATGTCTGTCACTTGCTGAAAACTCAATCAAATCTTTTCTTCTGGAGCTATTGTTCTTGCAGCAGTCCCAGTTGTCCTTGTACAAATAAGAACAAAACCTATGTCGACATAGTGCTCCCTGCTTGATATCTCTGAAAGTAACACTCCTCTATCATGGTGTGACTAGTGGGTTTTTAGGAGGTATTGAGGAAGTAGATTTTTAGGCACATGCAGGAAGGAGACCTCTTCTGCCCCAGCATGACATACACAGAGATAGTTTGCTCTCTCAGTGCCATTAAGTCAACTTTTTTAACCTTATCTGCTGCAGTAGTCTTACAGAGAAAAGTATAGAAGGCTTTCCCTCTAAGCTGCCTGATCCCTGCAAAGCATCACTTTTGAATCTACCAGGAACTTACTTTGATGCTGGGTTTTAAGAATAATAGCAGCTGATGAATGGAACCTGCCAATTAGAATATCACCATATTGATCAATCAGAAACAGTCTCTTCAAAGTAAGTAATTTTGTCCTGTAATTTCTGCGCTTGTATTAATACTAGTGTGTTGGATAATGGGTTTAGAAATTAGGGAATTGCATATCTGTGTGTATAAGAGGTACTTTGCCCAGACTCCCGAGGCCTTTTGATTAAAAGCGCAAGATTAAACATGTATTGTAGGCATGTCATGTTGCTCTCTGGAGTAGGGAAGACTGTGGCTGAGGAGTCTGCAACCTGCCAGTTCATTGGACAGTTAGACAAGATGTACGACTTTTTCTCCTTTCTGAGCAGTGATTTTAATTTGTAAAATGGTGGATGGGGCTGACACCTCCACTGGGAACTACTTGTAGTTCGTGTATGAGGAAGGTTGAAAATACTGACGGTTGTGAAACACAGGTAGGAGCAAGAGCAGGTGGAAGAAGGGAGAATAAGCATTTTCTTTTCTCCTTATTCCCTTACATCCACATTCAGCCAACAGTGTTGATGGCTTATCACTGATGGTGAGAATGCCTGAGATGGCAAGTTTCTACCTGTATTCCACAGCGCTTGCAGGGCAGTGTACTTTTTTTAAGAGGGAAAACTCTGGTCAAGTAATTGGGATGCTAGACTGGACAAGGTATGCCATTTAACTAGGTATGGCAGCTGGAAAGACTGGGACCTGTGTTGGCAAGCTCATCTAATGAGATCAATGGCATTACTTTGGGCAAAGCCCATCATGGGTTTTTAGACAACAATCAATAAGAAAAAATAACAATCCCACACTTGTTTAGCAAAGAAACAAAAGCCATATGGAAATTTGCCCAGCATCCAAGATCGGGAAATGATGGTCACTGAAAGCGTCATGCACCATCTAATCACCTGGGGGAAAGCGTTCTTTATTCTGGTTATTGGTGTCTCTTGGAAACATCTACTTTTGCTCCTGACTTTCTTTAATGAGAGCATAAATAGTGCTAATTCATTTTTCCTGTGGCATTGCCTCTTGGGGCCTCCATTGTGGGACTGTCACTTTCCCTTTCTCTGCATGCTACGTTCTGCTAATCTTATTTGCTCTGTGGTGCCTGTGCCTCTGATGCTTTCTTACTTTTCTCTGTTGATTATTTTCCCCCGGGTTTCTGATGAACTTATTGAGAAAGAATAGGTAATAACTGGTTGCATTTGCAAGGAAGGTACTTACCAACTCATATGTCTTTATTTACAGTGATTGCTAAATTTGCTCAAGTAGCAGAGTCATTCTGGGTTTGCTCATAAATTGTTATTTCACATAAAAAAATTTAGGAAGTCCGTTTTTGAAATAGGGCCGTATGTGTTGTGTAATATAGTCATAAAGAATTTCTCTCAGCAATTTTATCATCCAGCCTGTGGTTTGTGGTAGCTGTCTTGGACTTGCACATTCTTTCATTCAAACAATTAGCTTAAGCTATTTTGTTTCTTTAGAAATTGATGATTCATCTAAGCATCAGCCACTGGCATCCTTCTTGCTTGGGCTCTGGGCAGGCTGCTTTGCTGCCCCATGGAAATTTCCTAAGCCTGGGTCCTTCAGTTTGCTACTACGCTTGCTATGGTCTATTTGTACACATAAAACAAGGACCATTGGCTTTCGTTGTGTATTAATTGGGAATTGTCCATTTATCTTTTAAAAATTGGAGCCTGGGCTATGTAATATCTAATTTCAAGTGGTTTCTGTTGGAGAGTGTCTCTTGAATCCTGGTTTTGGGGTTTTTTAAAAACTTTTTAAGCTTTTTCAGTTGAAGGAAACTAGTTTGCTATTAAGTGTGCTGGGAGGAGGAACAGACGTGGTCTTTATTTATTTTGTGCTACAGCAAATATGATTCTGGGTTTAAAAATATATTTCAGAATACAGATTCAGAACAGAGTATTGCTGGTTGATGCCAACGTGTCATATGTCCTCTCCACCAGTTTTGTTGTTTGTTCTTGTCTTAAAAACAGACAAGCTGGATATTTTTCTCCATTGAGTTTCTCAGAAGTTAAAATTGCTCAGAGGGGAGCTGATAAATAATTTACACCCATGAATTTCTAAGTGCAATGAATTTTTCACCTTGTTGGTTAGTCTGGCAGTTGTATGTAACAATGAATGTTCCAATTCAATTTATTTTTTGGCTTGCACCTTTTGATTAGAATCATTGGGAAAAATGGATATTATATGACTAGCTGAAAGTTTGAGTTAATGTTTTTGAAGCCTCTTCTCATTTGTTTTTCTGAAGCAGAGTTCCATGTCTTAAAGCATACTGTGTGAATGGAACTGTAGTTGAATTTGCCCTTCAGGTATCTATCACTATGCTTCAGTTTTACATGCTTTTGTTTTCCTTGGTTTTTTTTTTATTTTATTTCTGCATTTGTGCTTTTTCTTTTGATGAACATATTTGCAACTCTGTTGCTTTTGCTTTTTACACGTGGAAGACTCACTCTGCAGTATCTTTGCTGCCCAACAGATGAAGACCAATGTCCTGGCACTGATGGCTGCTTGTCTCTATGTAATCTTTAATTGCCTGGTTGAAAAGGGAGAAAGAAAACAGGGAGATCACGCCTATTTCGGTGTCTGGGTCTTGGGGGGTTGGAAGAGACTTACCCCCTAGCCTGGGCATGCTGTTCATGTTACAGCCTAACATTTAGCATCAAAGGCTAGCTTTTCTGATGTTCACAATAAATTGCCAATACATGGCAAATGATTTTATGTACAGTAAGGAGCAAAATTCTGAATGTAGCGGTTGTACCTAATAGGTATTAAGTCATACTTTGTGTAATCTTCTTGGAAGTTTATTACAGAGCAGGAACATTTAATGGTGACTGCATGTCCTTGTACGTGAAGGCACTGTATGCATAATGAGATGGGAAGGATGTGATAAATCTACTTGTATAAATAGTAACAGGGACTCATATACTGTTTATTATCACACAGAGTGGGACATACATCTGCTGTGCATGGGAAATTAGCACCTCCTCTGCATTAAGATGTCAGTGTCCAGGTCGGATTTTGTTGTATCTGTGATGGGAAGGGTTCAGGGAGCTACCCTGAACTGGTCTGGTTGCTACTTAGAGCTCAAGTGGCTTACGCAGGTAGGAATGTTTGTGGCTGCCAGCAGCCTTAACCAGCAGGAAGCCTCCCTGAACTCCTGTCAGGACAGCTCTCTGCCAGGCGCAGGGCCGGGCACAGGAAGCAGCAGTAGCAAAAGCTGTGAGGTGTAACAGAGCAGGGAGGGAGGCCAGATAATCAGGTGGGTGGCCAGGGCCTTTGTGCTACTGAGGATTTTACTGCTGCAAGGCTGGGAGGAGGCATGCAACTGGACTAGATAGGCTGCATCAGCAAATAATTTTGTTGTTGATAGTTATACCAAGCAAATTGGGTTTTTTACCTGTTTATTATTTTGTGGAAAGCATTCTGGTGTACCTGTAGATACCTTAGCTTTGCTGATACAGTCACTTCTGCTCCAGATCTTTAGCCAGGAGCCAAGTGTAGTGGCAGAGGGCTCCTCGGCTTGACATGACTTACACCAGGGCAGCACCTTAGAAGGAACCCCAAAAGATGTACTCTTGTTGCAAACCAAGAGAAATTATGAAAGTCATCAGAAAGAGGTGCTGAGAAGAGATGTGAGAAGAGAAAGGGTTAAAACAGACTGCTACTGTGCTACAGTTGTCTTAAACTGGGGAGACAGCAGTGGTCCAGGCATAGTAGCGTCAGAGGATGTAGGAGATTATAGAGCCCAGCACTAATGATAGTAAACCTTCCAATCTGACCTCCTTTTTAATGAGACCATATATGCCAAAATATTCTTTTTTCTCTCTCTATTTTTTTGGTTTTCCAGGGACAGAGGACCTGCAAACAAAGCAGGTAGTCGTAGGCACGAGCAGCTGGCATAGTTTACAGCAGAGTCCAGACATGCAATTAAAGCAAAATTACCCCTCTCTCTTTCAGAAGAGATTGACTGGAGTTGTATTGCCATTTAACCTCCAAGAGTCTTCTCAGGCTGTAGTGGTGTCAGCTCTTCCTGGGCTTATTTATCCGAGTCATTAATAAGTCATCAGAGTCATTCACTTTCCATATGAGGTTGTGGGATAAAGGAATGTCTGGGTGCTCCTTGGTAGTCAGAAAGGAAAGGCTGCCAAGGACAAGGAGACAGAGCTGTATAAGGCAGGCAGAGAAAGCTCCTCAGTTGCAGGATCACACCGAGACTCATTAGGTTTTGAAGAAAAGACGGAAAAATGTCATGATGTAGGGGCGGGGTGGGGGTGCAGCTGTAAGTCTGCACGCTTGCAGTATCCTGAGCAGCTCAGAATTATAGCCTGTAGATATATGTACATATTTAACATCTTAGAAGGGCTGTAGCTCCCTGCTCTAGTACAATAAGAATAGTAATACTTACCGTCTAGATTGTGCTTTCTATTTTCAGAGCTGTGGTGGTGCTCGGTGTTTTAATGTAAAGCGGGTGTATAATCTCTGAACAGGATTTTAAGCTTTTCGATTTCAGGGTGGGGAATGGAGGGATGAGGGGGCAGACAGACAGCACACAATATTAATTTGCACACTCCCCAGAATAAAAGGAGGTTCGGACCCTTCTGCTCCGACAGTGGGCTCATGGCGTCTTGAAGCCTTCTCCCAGGAGAGACTCCCGTGCGGGAGCTCATTTCTTCTCAGCCCTGACCACTGTAGCCCTCGGTAATTATAGCAGCGTTGAAATTCCGAGCTAAAAACAGAAGTGCAGCATGTGCCTATTCCCCATGTGATTCGGCAACCAGGAAATTGGAAGAGCCTGAGCAAGAGGAGAGGGGAGTGCAGAGCAATAGACGCATCTAATATTCAGCTCAAACCTGCTACGCCCGGGACGCAGGAGCTGTCATCTGCCGGAGCTGATTATGCATGCAGCCAGAGCCGAGCCTGATTGGATGTAGTAGGACCGAAGGCGAGGGGGGAGAGGGAGCGGGGGGAGAGAGAGAGAGAGAGGAGTTCGGCTCGCTGCACCAAGATGTAAACACTGGAAAGCGGGAGGGAGTATAACGCCTTTATGCTCCGAACTGCGAGCAGCCGGCTCCTGCGGCTCCGGCAGCGTGCCTCTCGCCGGTCTGGCTTGTGCCCGCCTTGATGGACGCGAGCAGAGACTCCGGAGGCTCTCCTGCCCGTGGATATAAATAGGGGGCAACCGGGATGCGCTAGCTGCCTCCGGCCGCGCCGCTGCTCCTTTGCGCTCCGCGGCTGGGACGGGGCGATGGACATGAACATGAAGAAGTTCACAGTGCGTCGGTTCTTCTCGGTCTATCTGCGCAAGAAATCGCGGTCGAAGAGCTCGAGCCTAAGTAGATTTGAGGTAAAATTCCCCTTAACTTTGTTAAATGCCGCTAGCCGCTGGCAGCAGAGTTAGAAGACGACGGCAGCGCTCACCGACGTGATAAATAGTTAAAGGTGATCCTTCCCCGGAGGTGGTGATGTTTGCACCTCCCGTTCTTTGTTTCCGTGTAATTTAGTGCTTTTTACACGATGGTAGTACTCAATACAACGCGTAATGTATTTAGTGCGTTGCTAAGGATCCTTTTATCAGCCTGGCAGGGGAGGAGGAAGCTGGTTCAGGACATCATGAAGTTGTAGGAAATAATTACGGATCCGTTTAAATTAGCGCGAATGGCACCATGCTTTGCAGTAGCCTCCTATTTTGATCTTCTTCCCCCCACACCCCCCCCCCCCCCCCCGTGCATACACTGTTCTTTCTCAGTGCCAGATTTCCAGATAATTAGCCAATTTGGGAGGGCCTTTTATATATACGGTATGTTAGATAGGGATTTTCTTGCTTTGTCTGTAGGCTCTCATAGTCATACAGATTTTTGCCTTTCTCTTCTCTCCCATGCATCCTGGTATTTTATTGTTGTTGTAAGGCGAAGTTGTTCTTCAGCAGTGGGAGGGGGTGGGGGGGACACACATGACACAGACACGATGTCAAAATAAACCTACAATGATTTAGCAGTTCGGGGAGATGAAGGCAGTTTGTCAGAGGTGTTAGCAGACAGGAATGGGTAAGTGGGATAGAACCAGGATTTCTGCCTCCCTTCCTCAAACCATTGTTCTTCAGACCTATATTTGGAGCTGTGAATAGTCGGCAGGATGTGAGATCAATTGAATAGATGTCAGTTATATTTATGTTGTTCACTTTATCATTGCAGATTATCTGCAACCTCTGCATTAAAATAGAGGTAGCTGGGGCCTGATTCCCCTCTGCCTCACGTTTGTTTTACGCTGGTGTACTTCAATTGACCTCCGAGGAGTTTTTCACCGGTATTCCCAGGAAGAGGATTAGTCTCATGCTGGGTGAATACATTTTAATATGCTATTCTCTTAGTGTCCTATTTAAAGTACCAGGTAATTGTTGGAACATAAAGTTCTTCATGTGTCATTGCTTAAACAGCACATGCAGAACAGCAGAGGTTTGGGCAACTGCATTTTGGTGTGTGGGTTTTGGGGTTTTTTTTCCTTTAACTCTTTAAAATCAGGTTCATTGAAAAATGATCATGTAAGGTACCTAGTTTTATTTCGCTCCAAATAGTCATGCTGTGCATTTCAAATGAAGCAATAAATGAAAGTTGTTAAAGCTCCCTCCTTGCGCCAGCCCTGTCCCTCTACTCTAGGACAGAGGAGAGGGGGGAAATCCTTCTTTTCCCCATTGTGAATCCAGAACTGTAAAAGCTAATCTGAAGTACTTATTCCTTGTAAGACACTGAATCCTCTCCTGCTGACTCTGGTGAATAGACCTGAGTCACTGAGTTACATGAAAGGGGTTCTGAGACAGATGAGTGTCTTAGCAGGCTGCCAGTGTCAGGATGTGATGATGGGAGGGGGTATTGAGGCAGCAGGGCTCTGCCACACCTTCTAACTATTCATTTGCAGAGCCATAGCTGGGGAGAAACTGATTCCACCACACCTAATTATTTAATTTACTGGGTAATATAGTGTGAATGACCAGTAGGACTCAGCATTTGTTACAGGCCAGACCCTCGCTTCATTTAGAAAAAAAAGTAATCTTTACTATCCCTTTGATCATCAGTATTACATTACATTTACTGGACTCTTCCAATATCTGTGAAATAGTTTTCCATGAGTTGTCTTGCAATGATTTTTTTTTCCTGGTTTTAAATAATTGGCTTCCAGAAGTGGCCTGATAGGTATCCTATCACATGTATACATTCCGAGTGTTTTGTCCACTTCCCTCTTCTCTTCCTTGACTTGGCAGTAAGGACCAACTTTATGCAAAGTGACTCAGTATTATAATGCA
Organism: Porphyrio hochstetteri; assembly: GCA_020800305.1. Classification (NCBI taxonomy): domain Eukaryota; kingdom Metazoa; phylum Chordata; class Aves; order Gruiformes; family Rallidae; genus Porphyrio; species Porphyrio hochstetteri. The sequence continues at coordinate 48,731,002 of CM036907.1, forward strand.
ACAGGGAATAGGGGTTGTTCCAACTAGGAAGAAAAAATGATTCATAAAATCTGTTCTGCTATTGAAGTGTGAAAATCATCGGAGATGTTCCTGCTTAGAGGGGAAAAACCAAACATATGAACATCAAAGTCCCCTCTGTGATTTCCATTCCTGAGTACTTCTGTGTATAAATTTGTAATTGCAGGGTAATGAGCGCTTGTCAGCCAAACAGAAAGCTCAAGGAAGCCTGCTGGTTGTTGGATATTTAGAAGTCAGAATATTCTTCATCCTAATAGGTAGATATTTTAAAAGAGGTAGTTAAAAGGGGCAGGTTATTACATCATGGAATGAGTAAGGGGCGGGGGGAGGAAGGGAAGAAATTTGTAGAAAACATATGTGGCATTGCTCTCCTTAGTGTGCTCTAGCTAATGTACCTTGCAAAAGTTACATGTTGTTAGATGTCATCTGAAATACGGAAGAGGGTGGTTACTCCTGGGGTGCTTGCAGTTTTTGTTATGGCGTCCTTTTGGCCAGGCAGGAAAGAGAGTTGAAGAGTTGGAGAGAAATACTCCTGGATTCAAGCCTTTGATATCTTTATAATGCCATTATTAGAGTAGACTCAAAATAATATAATACTAGTTATTAATATCATATGATTAATTACTTTTTCTACTGTGGTATTCTGCTGTGCTTTAAATTCACTGGTAACGAGCTTCATAACTTACAGATCAGGGATACAGATGCAGAAAATTACTTGGCAAATCACAGCTTGTAACTTGACCTTTGCTTAATCATTTTATATGCCGATGTCATTGCTATATCTGAGACAAGATCGTTACCGTATGTAGATGGCTAGGTTTCATACTTTGTCTTGATAAAGGAGGCAGAGCACACTCTGTAAATGAGATATTACAGGGGGGTTGTTTCATCTTGCCTAAAATGTGTCTCCTTTTTATTATTCTGGGAAAGCCTGGCTGAAATTGAACTTATTTGGCTACACTTCCCATTTTTCAGTTTATATTATTTTTCAGTATGGCCTGTGTTGCCCTTCATTTATAAGGTATCTAGTGATGTAATTTTATTAAATGTGCAGAGCCAAGTTTTGCCCTTCTGCATGCACACCGAGTTCTTACTGAAGTCAGCTGAAAATCCAGCAAAGTCAATGGGAACTGCATGTGTGCATCTGAGAGAAGGGCTTTGTTTATGGTTCTTGCTGAGTGTTGATGAACATGAATGTGAAACCATCAGGAGAAAGTACACACCACCATGGATCTGCTAAATACTTTGAACCCCAGTGGAATGCATCTTATGGCAGTGAGCAATATCCCTTGATTTATAAATCAAAAGTTAAATATACCATTTGAATAAGCTAGGAAAGTACTAAGCATGCAAAGAATTTAATTATATTTATTCCTATGACGCAGAACCTTTTCTTGTTTTTTTGAGAAAATGACTGATTAAAACACTGTCATTGATTCTTTTAGATGTTTCTGACTTTTACATTCGTGATACATTTTTCATTCATTATTCTTTAATTCTTTTAATTCCTTTCTTACTGGCAGCGGTGAATGCAAAGTCTGTTTGGTCTGTGTGTGGAGCTTAGAGCCTACCACAGTCCTTGCAAAGCAATTAAAAATTAATTTGCAGCCTGGTGTGTCTCAGCATAGTTGTGAGAGGCAGGACCTCCTGTGGTGATTCAAGTGTGGGACCTCCTTGGGTTCCAGCACTGGCATGTACGCAATGGAAACAAGCCTATGCCTCCTGGTAAGGAGCAGTGTAGAAGGACCAGCGCTGGCTTTATAATACTTCATGAGAGATTTTCCATCCTAATCTTCAGCTCTGATTCTGATTTCCTACAGGCTTAAATTGCAGCAGCTTTAGGAATGTGGCCAGCAAATGCTGAGCTAGACTGCTCCTTTTTGTGCAGTGGGCTGGGGCAATGCTTCACTTGCAAATGCAGGTTCTTTATTCTGTCTTCTCTTTTCTTATATTCATAGAGAATCATTTTGTAGAATGTATTCTTTCTGTCACAGCTTAGGCAGAGAAAGCAAGTTAAAGAATGGACATGGGGATTAGCAGCCCAGGACCAGCTCTGCAAGGTGCAAGTCCTGAGGTAGTGTTAGTTTTGTGGGGTTTGTTTTGGTTGTTTGGGTTTTGTTTGGTTTTCTTCCCCTTGGCAATGAACATCTTTGTGATGTGTATTCTTGTTACAGCAGAAGTTACCAACACCATTGTAGTCTGACTTCCCCCAGCTGCAAGCAAGATTTTTATGCGGAAATACTGCAGTTCTTGGAGTCTTGCATGGCTTGCCGGGGGGAAGGGAGGCAGGGCAGGGAGAGCAGAAGTGTGTAGTCCATCACACAGGTCATTTGAGGAGCCAGGAAATTCAATTTTCAGGCTCATTTTTATAACTTGCTGTGTCATTGCAGATGGTTCAGACCTCTGTGCCCTGCATTCCCCATTTGTAAAATTAAAATGTTGATTTTTTTCAAGTTCTTTGATACAATTCTACCTATTTGCACTGGGTTTGCCTTTAAGAGAGCATATTCACATGTGTATGCATTCATAATAAAGAAATCACTCCCCAGCTCCCCAGATAGTTCTGACTTTCTCCCAAATAGTCTCTTGCACCTCAGGCCTGCTATGTGCTCTTTCCTACAAGCCTCAAATGAACTGCTGAGCTACAGACGCAAAGATTAAGAAGATAGATGTAGGAATAACTTGTCGACAGAAAAATCATTCAAAAAAGAAGTCCAAAAAAATCCTTTAATCTGGGCTCCCCCTCCTCCTCTCCAGGAAGCATCAGTGATATCTAAACTGTTCTACCAAGCAAAGATAGTTTTCTGACCTCTTCTTAGAGATCTTCAAGAGTAAATACCCATAACCTCCCTAGGAAGTATATTTTACAATATTGTCTTTAGTGTCTGAGAGCTTTTCTGATATCTAACATAGGCTTTTCATACAGCAATTTAAGCCTATATTTTCTTGTCCTGGCCGTTAAACTGTGGAAAAACAGATTGTTTTCTTTGCCAAAGGATTTTGATGCATTTGAAAGCTTTTCAGGTCCCCTTTCTTGGTCTTTGTTGTAGGGTGTGAAAAACAGTTCTCATCCTTAAAGTTAGGGACTCGGGAGCATGCCCCTGTGCTGGTCACAGAAATGTTGTTAGGGAGGAAGCTCTTCCTTTTTCTTTTGGGTGCTTAATGGTCCATTGTAAAAAATCAGTTTTATTTTAAAGGATTCTACCGTGTCAAAGACCAATAAAAATTGTCATTTTATGCTCCATTTCCACCATCTAAATGCCTGCATGATGCCTTGATCCAATGGTATTTGGCATTCAGTCCGGAGCTGACGGACCCTTTCCACGGGCTCCGATGTCAGATCAATTCTGACATGCGTCACACATTCAAATAGAAACTCTGGTCACATATACAGGGTAGATGCATGTTGGGCAAGGGGCTGATACCTGTGTATAGCAGGAGAGATCTTGATTTGGTTGTGGGATGAGTCTTGTCCCATCTACTGTTAGGGTGCGCACATGCAAACTTCTGTGCAATTGGTATGGTGAATGCTTGTTTGGTGATGGTCATGAACAAATAATGAAATTAATGAAATGGAGAAGTGTCTGTGGGCAATGTAATGGCCTGGGGCATCTGTGTGTGAGAGCGCTGAGCCTGGGGGAATGGTTGGAAAGTCTGGGCAGCTGGGCCCCCACACAGCAGTAAATTGGAATAACTTGGTTTTATACAACTGGCAAATTTATAATTTTATTCTGTGTTTTAGCTCATAATGTTATGGCCTGTCTGACCTTGTAGCACAAAAAAGTCTACTCTCAGAGGGCTGAGCTCTCCTGCACCGATTTTTATTATCAGCAGCATTCAATTCATCCATTTTCCTGCTCAGTCCTCAGGAGAGGACTCTTTGTGTGTGCTTTCCGCACCTCTGTTCTCACAGGTAGCTGGAGATATTTCTTAAAGTAAGAGAGAAATCAGAACCCAAAAACTCCTTATGTTTATTTACCGGTTACTCAAGTAGGAATACTTTTTGTGTAAATATTTGTTAGTTGGTTTCCTTTTGTTAACAAGACTTTTGAGTCCCAGTTCTGCGATGACTCTGTAAAAGCATTTGCTGTTAAGAAAGACTCAAAGTACTGCAGGGAAGTAGCAGTTAGTTCTGAGCTCAGGACACACTCTTTATACGTGCACGCGCGTGATGCTGCCAGCTCTTACAGGGCACAGCTTTCCTTCCTGGAGAACAAAGTCTCAGGAAATGGAAAAGAATGAGTGGACCACTGAATATGCCTTGAAAATAGTTTCCTGACTGACGATGCGTAAGGAAGCAAGCAATACGTCTATTCAAGGTCCTCACAGCGCAGATACTGTTCGTACACAAGGAAGCACCTTCCAGGCAAACAGTTTGGGATCCAGGCACCCTGCATGGGTGCCTGCATGATGACAGTGTGCCCACAGCATTGGCTTTGAAGACTTTGAAGGGAGCAGCCATCCTTTGGCTGTAGAATCTCTCTCACTCCTTTGAAATGTGCTGCTGGCATCAGTATTTCAGCAGAGCAGCTTTTACTGTGGGATGTGAGAGAGCCTCTTCTAGCTGAGCGCTGACTGAAGGATATTGAAAGTGCAAAGTGAGAGCACAGAAGGCAAAACTGTGATTCCAATGAAGAAAACCTTTTCCTCAGATTGCAGTGGTAGTATTGGGCATTGTGTAGCAGTGCATGGGCAAGAAAGGGAGATACAGGCTGTTAGCATGCTTTCAGGTTATAGGTAATAATAGTAATCAGCTAAATGCCAGATATCTTATGAAACCTAAATAAATGAGTTCATATAAAATCCGTGTGTAATTAAAGGGCCAAAACCAGGCTTATTATGCATGACTGGCACAAGGCAGTAGGTGGTTTTGTTCAAGAGCCATTATGATTGAAATGAAGGCTTTATAAGGGGTTGGGGGGCACTCCGTAATAAATTTCCCTTTACCTATTGGAACAGAACAGAGGCTATCCAGCCCTACTTGTACTCAGAAGTACCACCCTCCAGTCAAGTTTCTGGTACTATCTTGTGATGTCCAACAGGTCTACATCAGGTCAGTGCTGCAACGATGGGGCTTCTTTAGGGGTGCTGGATGGTTACAGTGTCAGTTCTGGCTCCGTGTTATGAATAAAGAGTGGTGGTGAGCTGAGAGTGACAGTAAACAGGAAAAGAGGGGTTCTTTTACTCATTCGTGTAAATATGTGGAATATGCTTTATGCTCATGTATATATGTTCAGGGTCTGGAATCATATGTTGTGGGGTGTTGGGGGTTTTTTTGGAGGTTCTGTAGAACTCAACAAGGAGGAAACCGGTACAATTAGACATTTTTTACAGTTTGTATGGAAATTTAGTTTAACAAACTACAGAATTAAACACAGGCTCTGTTTTACTACAAATAATGAAATAATGTGTAAAGCATGATTAAAAAGTGACATTTCTGTTCCAGACAAATATTAGAGGTTCACCTTAAAAACTACAAAGAGAACTCTTCATTCTGGATTTGTAAGTCTTTTCTATCAGTTAACAAGACCGAGCCTTAGATGTCTCCCTACACAAATTACTGCAAAGATGTATTCCAGACTCAAAGCTTTATCATGTCCCTAATTTTGTTGTTTGGTTGTTTGGGCTTTTTACCCCTTTTTTTCATTACTGATGTAACAATAAGAAGAATATGTCCTTCCTTTTGGGAGAGAAGGAATCCAGTAATTACTTCAACCAGCAATATGGCCTAGGCTGCTGTATGCCATAAAGAGAGGATAGCAAGAACTTTAGAAAAAAATGCTAAGAAATATTAGACCAATATGCTTGTACTTTTTTAGAGATCTGTGTATTGAAGCACACGCTTTGGGATTGAGCGTTTTTTTGGGTGGTGAATCTTTGGAGAAATAGGGTGGGTTCTTGGCATGCTTTCAAGCCTGAGCATCCCACAGGCCCATACTTAGTTCAGTGTTCAGAGAGAGGACTAACTTGGGCTGTGTAATTTATATGTAAAGTGGCAAGCACTGATAAATTGTAAGAAAGAAAACCTCCATAATATATGCTTATACGGGCAATTTTCCTGACGAATGAGTAAAAGATTTGGGCAGACATTTGTTTTCGTGGTCAGGGGAGAGAGTTTTTGCTTTTAGTGGAAATTTCTGTTTTGCTAGTGAGTTGCAAAGAAAATCCATCAGCAGTTCAACTTTGTCTTCTCCACTTCCATGTTGAGGGCAACTAGCGGGCAGGTCCCGTGACTGTGGCAGATAACTCTGCCTGGAACTTCCACATCAGCACAAATCCATGCCAGTCTTTCCTGTGCGAGACAATCCCCATCTGTGACTAGAAAATGCCTGGGACAGCAATTAAATGTTGTAATTGCACATGTTTTACAGTCATCTGTCTAAATATCTTAAACCTTGCTGGATCTGCTGCTGGTCTGCACAGTATCTATTTTATTCCTGTATGATAGCACACTGCAATTATTACTGAACTGCAATCTGGAGGCAAAGCTTTATATTAGATTATTTCCATGACACGGTTCAAGACCGTTTCATATCACTGAATTTGAATTTTTGATTGCTAGCTGTGTGCAGATGTTAAATAGTACATACCTCAGAAGTTTTTCAATAACATTTCATTATGTTGAGAAGACTTGAAGCTTTTTCCTGGCAAGCCAAATCACTAATTTTTTCTTCCAAAATGCACTCCTTAACATGTCACTGTATAAGTGGCATCAAGATAGCTAAGCCAGGACACTTTCTAACGGTGAACAGTTTTCATCTATATGGATTTTAAAGCGTTGGCATTTTACAGCTGACTTCAAACACATTGCAGAGCCTTAATTTGAAACAATGCATGCCTCTCTGGAGAAGACAGTGTATCCATCCCTTTTTTCCAGATCCTTCTACCCTTGGGAGTTACCTTCTCCTTTGCTTGTAGCAAAAACAGTGACATGGGCCCAAAAGGAGGAAAGGGTGGTAGTTAATCTTAGCTCTTCTGCCTTCTGTCAACTTCTCTTCAACTTCTTCCAAAGGAGGACTGCGTGTCTAGGCTCCCTTGAGAAGTGGGTGGGAGTGTGTAATGTGAATCCACACGGAAAAAGCACTGTGTGGTGTGAAGGCAGGAAAGCCCCTACTGTAGCAGGCATCAGCTAATCCCTCTTGGTCTCTCCAGCGTTGCAGAGTTGTCTGGGTTTGACGCCTGCCAGTCTGAGGTAATAAAACTGCTTCGTTTTCATTATCAAAGCTTCCTTTGTTCATGGAGGTGTTTCAGCAATTGTGAAGCAGAGAATACATAAAGCTACTAAAGCAGAAGTTGGGTTAAACTAAGCTGAGGGGGGAGCAGGGAGAGACTTTGCTTTCTCCTTTAAAAACTTTTAATGAATATTAGCCTTACTTTGGTGACTAACTCAAACCTTTCACAGAATCACAGAACGTCAGGGGTTGGAAGGGACCTCTGGAGATCACCTAGTCCGACCCCCCTGCCAGAGCAGGATCACCTAGATTAGGTCATGCAAGAACATGTCCAGGATCATGGGGTTTGAATGTCTCCAAAGAAGGAGACTCCACAACCTCTCTGGGCAGCCTGTCCCAGGGCTCTGCCACCCTCACAGTGAAAAAGCTTTTCCTTATGTTCACATGGGACCTCCTGTGTTCCAGCTTGCACCCATTGCCCCTTGTCCTATCACTGGACATCACTGAAAAGAATCAAACCTTTGTGTCATAAAGATGACTTCTTGTGCATTAGGTCAGCTCTGAAAAAGGCAGTGGCATGTACCATGTTAACTGCAAACTGACCAGAAAAAAAAAGTCACCAGTGTTCCCAGAACCACAGCTTCTCATGATCTGTAGCTGCAAATTCTTTTTCCATGTGATTTCAAGTCTTTCTGCATTTGCAGAATTGAAGAATCCTTACTCTAAAAGTGTACTTCACACACATCTGCATTTTTGTTTTTTCCACATTTTTGTGAAAAGTGTAATGTCATATTGTAATATATCGAGTGCCAATGCTAGTAAAGGAAGCAGAACTTACTATGCCTGTAGAGTAAGCTTAGATAATATTTACTCATCTACTTCCCTCTGACTAGTGCAAATATGGCAGCATCCAGATGTTCTCTTTTCCCTTGTACAACTGTAGATGCCACCGGTGCTATAGCATCCCTTCTTGCACAGCAGAGAAATTCAGTGTTTTTCTCTGAAAGGCCATGTGCTGAAAAAAACATGTTTAATGGTATCTTTTGTGGGATGGTGTGAAACGGATTTCTAAGAGCCTTCTCAACAACAGGGATTTTGTAATCCAGAAAACAAATTTATCTTTTTTTCCCAGACAGGAAAACCCATCTGGGTCCTTAGAAAGGAATACTACTAACATTTCTGAGAGCTCTCACTTCCAAAGCACTACATGGTGGTTATCTGCCAAAAGATACTCAATTTATCCCAATTTTCTTTTTGAAATATATTTTCTCCAAACATCAGGATAATGTTTACGTGCCAGATTACGTTCGAAAATCAATTTTCCTCTCTGAAAGGGTGTAAGTTACCTATAATCATATTGTTTGCTTAGGAAAAGGTAATCATGTGAATGGTGTCAACTACCTGTTCTTTCTCTGTTTGGTTTGAAAGTGTTTTCTACTACTGCAAAAGAAGCCATGAAATTCAGTTGAGTAATGTTTGTATACAAATAAATGGTGTAACATGCAGACATTTGTGATGTTATGGGAAGAGTTGTTCTTGGACATCTTTGTATGGAAGTTTTTCCCTAGCGTAAGGAAAGTCTTTCTTTTTTCATTTAGTATTTCCATCTTTCCTGTAATGCATGTCAAATGAGGGGATTAAAAATGTAATCTCGTCTAATGCAGACAATCTGGGTCATTTCAAACACAGAGCTTTTTGAAGAGCCTTACTTATGAAAAATTGATTAGTCCTTTGCTTCCCCCCTTGACCACTTGTTCTTTTATTGATTGGTTAGGTTTTTTTCTCTGCCTCTTCTTTTATATGCATCTGTTCCTCCTCATTTTCCACATGCATAACCATGGTGATTATAAACTATCCCAGGGGAAGTGGGGACCTGCAAACCATTTAACATACTGCATACACCACAGCCAAGAGAAAGTTTGTGCTATTCCCCTTGCTTTTTAAAACCTTTTGTGACATTCGTGGGATTGAAACAGAAATAAGGGCTTTTCACCATGAAGTACCACTACGCTCTGCAAGCACTCCTTTATCTTTTTGGTGATCAGAGAGGTGTAGCTGTCTGTAATTCTGTATCATCTCTTCAGGGGAGGTACATCAACTCCCCATCTTCCAGTTACTGAGGTGAAGAAATTAAGTTGTTCTGCGCTCCTGGGATATGATTCTTTACTCTTACCTTCAAGCTTTTTTCTTCCCCCTCATAAATAAAGGTTGAGGATTTGAATGTGCTGTGTGCTGGCATGCAGACTCCCAAGGCTGGACCACAGAACCGCTGAGCTCCATACACATGGAAACTGTGCCCCTGAGACCAGGCTCTTGGGTCTTGCTGTCTGCCAAAACCCTCTCTTTGCCTTCTCAGGTGTTTCCCTTTTAAGATAACAGTTACGATTTTTTCTTTTCCCTCACCCTTTCATTCATCTCATTCAGCTTTTTTGGTTTATGCTTTCTGCTCACACAGTGGGAATACCATGTTTCTGCTTTTCTTGTGCTGCCTCTGTTTTGGTACTTCCACCTTTGGTTTACTGAGGTAAGTCAGGAGTTATCAGTAAAAACAAAGCTTTGAGGAAGTGCTGATTCTGAGGAAGCACTCAGCTCCGAGGCCGGGCAATGGTCAGATCCCCAAAACTAAATTCCAAATACAGAGCTTGCTGCATATCTCAGAAATGTCGCCCTCATATACCATAGTCTGTACCCATTTCTCCTCCAGTGGCTCTGCACTGGGCCTTCCGTGGTCCAACTGTCTTGCAATCGTTTCTCTTTCAAAGAGAGCAGAAGCAAAAACTCGAGTCCCCTTGCATCAGAGGCTCCTGAATGTATTGTTGAGGTTTCCGTGCCTATGACTCAACCCTGCTTCCAACCGAGCACAAATGTCTGTCTGGGATTTTAGCTCTGTATAGTACCATTTTCACAGCACCCTACTCTGTTTCTAAAACATGGTTACTATGACATCTACGGTATCTTAGAAAAGAGTGAAATAAAGCTACCCATGTTACCAACTTGCTTTGCATGACAACTTTTGTTCCTGTTTTGCCTGTGTGTTTTCACCCTCTGGGTTTTCTTTTGAACTTTGAACAAAAAAAGCCTCCAAGTGAAAATAGCTGCCAACTTTGATCCATTGTCATTTCAGATTCGCGAAGTCACGCAAAGCCTGATGGCGTTGCATGGTTTCTACTTGGTCATCATCCATTTTAACTTGCTGACAGAAGTAAACTTTTGTAGTTGTTCACATTTGGATTTTCATGACAGATTTTGAACTAGCCTCCATTAATTCAGTTATAATAAAAGCTCTTCAATTCACAGCACCTTACCCTGGTAATTAAGGGCTACCTCTCCTTTTAAATTTACAATACTATAAAACCAAAACCAGTGCAAACCTACCAGCGCAAAAGGCAAGGCAAATGAAATTGCTCTTTTTTTTACCCTCCTGGAATTGTAATCAGATCTGGATCAAAAGAAAAACTTGTATTGCTTTTGTTGTGACACTTAACACATTACCAGACTGGCATTGTTGTTGTTGATACAGCAGTATTCCTTCCTCCCTGCCAAAATGAAAGATGTAACAGAATGCATTAGCAACCTTCTCTAGGTAAACCTCCTTGGCTTCTGTCTGTCTCCCATTTGGTAGCCTCAGTTCGCCAACAAGGACTATACTGAACAAAATTTGTCTTGTATTTAAGTCCATCTTGAATTATTACCAACTTCAGGGCTAGCAAAAAGCCAGTGGCCTCATAACTAGAAGCGTAAAGGAGAGCTATCCCCTGGCCAAGCCTGTGAATCTGTCAGAGGGAATTTGCTTGAGATGGAGGCTGAAGTGTAGGATGGCAACACATCTGTACCTGAAATTGCAACATTTGGCCTCTGAAATTATACTGAGATTGTTAAATCTGGATATCCCTTTTTCTCAGTGTAATTCTAACTGTTGCCTAACTGGATCTTAGATGATGTCTTGTTCTTTTCTCCTAAAGTGAAAATTCTTCAAGACTTATGAGAGAGAAACAGTTTGTAGGTGGCAGGCACTTTGATATGTATGTGTGCACAGTGTGTTGTATTTGTGGCAAAAAATTTCTATCTGCCTGTTTTCATTAAATAAAACCCAACTTGGCAAACTCTAAGCTGCTGAGTTCCCAATCAGACATACGATGTTCATGTAAGATTCATGAAAAATAGGGGGCTGGAGAAAGGGGCACCCCACAAGTTGAAGAAACAGGGAGAGCAGGAGTGGAAGCATACTCCTTACCTACTAAAGGACTACAGTCCCCAGTAATGAGACTATTTATCATGATAGTGTGGTCTTCTGCTAATATTTTCCCCATGCTCTGAAATAAGCTCAGTCTTTTGTTTAAGCAGTTCCTATTCCTAACGGGTGAGGCAGAAGTAACTAACAGCAGTGTTTTGTCAAGGTTACTGAGATGCTTTTGATATAGGGGAGAGACAGCATAGCATGATGCTGGCTGTTTTTGTAATCCAGCAATCATCTTTGTGTTGAAATATATTAAAGATGTTTGAAGCTACTTATAATATGGTGTGCTGAGGGAGGAAAAAGAGTCACTGTACTATAATTTATGGAGAAAAACTCACAGGACTTAACATCAAATGACTGATTTATCAGTAGAATTACTTTAACAATCCTATAGATGTTAACACAAAGTGTAGGCTGCCAAAGTAAGAATTCATCAGAAAAATTATCATAGTGCAATAACTCACAAGGTTTTGGAATGCTTGTTATAGAATTATAACACAGCATTAGCGTTTGCTTGAAACATTCTGTCTTGCAGGCTGATATTGGCTTTGCTTATATGAATAATTAATTTCTCTGGATAAAAGGGGATATTTAGACTGCCTAGTAAGAAAGGCTTTGGAGTGTGCAATAAGGAGTCCTCAGGCAGGAATTTTTGGAGCAAGCAAGGGAAGAATTTTGGTTTTTACTTCAAATAATGCATTGTAATAATTACTACAGAATTCTGTTGGATAGCACTACATTTATACATTACCAAATTACTTAATTTGATGTCTTATATTTGCACACCAATGATCAGGTGGGTCAGTATACAATATGTTGACATTTTCTGACACTGGCAGGGTATGTAAACAGCAAAGCAAGCTTTCTGCATGATTGACACTGGTGTATGTCTTAGCCAAGCCCTGGCTCTATACCTGTGCCCCAAAACCCGGAATGAAAACTGACCTGTTTTGTACAGCCTCCTTATGCTTTGCTTCAAAATTATGCATGAGGCATCAATGCATACGGGAAGGGAGAGGGCTTGGGGAGGGGGGGATGCATGTAACAAATGCTTTACACTAACCAGATTATACGCATCTTTTTTGTCAGTCTGTTCCATTGTTTGCAATAAAGGGAACATAAGCAAACAATGCCTAGCTGTATTTTTACTCCTTTTCAGGATGGTTTCTGAACCAGATTCAGATTGTACAATATATAAGGAATAGGGTGTAATTACAACCATATTGTGTGTGTGTATACAGCATTTGTATGGATAATGCGTGTAAAAGTGTAAATACATATAGTATGGCAGTTTTTCCATGGCAAATGCTACTAAGAAGATTAGTGTTTGATCTCATAATACCATACACAACCTCTCATTTGCTCAGAGTGTGGGTTATTTAGTTCTGCTGGACACCAAACAGATTAGCAGCTTAGGGTTTTGCTGCTACATTCCTTTTGGACTGAAAATTACTATAGGATTCTCTCTTTCTATTCATGGAAATGTCTCCCCAAAAATGGTATCATGTAACTTATTTTGAAAATTGATTCCCTCTTTCAGGTTCCTCACTCCTCTTAATGTGATTTTCAGGGCGTGACTGAAAAATTTCTGACCTTGTTCCTTCCCTTTTGTTCTCATGCTTGGGCTGCATTTTGAGATAATCTCCTGTCCCCACAGGTGTAGGCTTTTCCCTTTTGGTCTTTAAGAGGCTCTTCCTGCCCCTGACAAGTGCTGCCAATGAAATAATATTTTTCCCAGTTGCTTCAGATGCATCTTCTCTTCCACTGCTGAAGCCCATCCTGTGGACTAAGCCACTTCCCTCCCCTTGTTTAAATCTCTTACAAACACATGTTCTTGCAACTAGCTGAAGCAAATGAGCCCAGTAGACCATGTCATGCTGCAAGTGTCCTTTTCTGTGATCCTTCTGTAGCCCTTTCTTTCCCATTGTCCTCCCTTCTGATGTTGTAGCAAAGGCTGTGGATCCCTTTGGCCAGGGAACACCCGCTAGCCATTGAGGGCAGATCCATGTTCATATTTAGGTCCTAATTAGTGCCATTGCACAGGTATTTTCTAATCCACCCAGTGAGCTATCTGCTAGTGATACACACAAGTTTTCACCCAGCAAAATTTAAGTCTCTAGTTGCAGAACTTTTTGGACACTTTCAAGTATCTGTGATGTTTTATGAAGCCCTCCAGCTTTTACTGTCATAGTTAGTGATACCAGGGAAATGGACGACTTGCACCCAGTGCTCCCCCTTAGCTGCCAATGTTAGACTATCAGAGTTACTGATCCTGTATGGTAATCAAAACTGTTTGCATGACTATATTGGTAAAACTCCAAAGCAGAATTCCAGACTTTTGATCCAAATCATAAATTGCTTTGTTCTCCACTGAAAGGCTCTATTTCATGGTGATAAATAGCTCTAACTTATGGAGAACACCCACACTATCAAGCTTCCCCAGTAGTGGTGCATTTGTGTTGTATTTCACAACCAATCCCTATCTCCATGCCCCCCATTCACAGGCTAATGCCATTGTAAGAAATATACAGATGGGAAACACTCTGTTTGTTTGCTGTGCAAGTGTCCTTCAGCCTAGACAGTAGCTCCCTGTGGTGTGGACTCTGGATTGCTGTTCTTTACCGTGGCAGGCCCATGCCCTCTTGTCTCTCTTGATTTCACTTGTGCTGCAGCCAACTTCTTGAGAACCAGGCGTAGGCTTACTACTCCTACAGTAAAGACTCTTAAAGAGTCTTTGGACCAACCAACACAGAACTCCCCAGCAATCTGTAAGTGGGCTTTTCCTAGAGCTTTCATCATGTTGCACACTCTGGATTCGCATGCAGGGACTCCTGGTGGTTTGAGCAGAGAGACACAGATACTGTAAGGTTTTGAAAGACGATTTGTTTTATCTTATGGAGGGGAAAGAGTGTCAAAAAAAGAAAAAAGGTGAGGAAGTGCATGCAAACTTTTTCTTCCCCTACTTTAGGTGTTCTTTGGCTTTGATCAGGCTGCTCTAAGGGGTTTTATGAATTTTTATTCAGATCTCTGTTTCTGATTAATCTTGGGAAAAAGTTTTCTATCCTACCCAATCCTGTACAGTTACTCTTCTGAAAGCATTTGTCCTCTAACCACATTGTTTCTCTTCCTGACTAGTCACATTCAACAACACCCCTCTCTGGAGGGGTGTATAAACAGGAAAACAACTAAATATAGATCACAGGGAAGGAATAGAATGCAACAGTGTGCATGAAGAGGAGGAGTGCTTCGACAGATGGTGTAGGGCCTAGAGGAAATCTGGAGGGCGAGGGAAAGAAGTTTGAGAATGAAAAGAGATGAGAAGGGAAAAAAGAACTATTTACCCATAGCATAACTTGTCTGTGGGAGAAAGGAGGCGGACAGAACATCCCTCTGTTCCCTGGAGTGGCCTGTAATGAATTGGGTTAGCATGACCAGAGGACGTGGGTCAAACCAGAATTGAAACCTTGTTTACTTTGTGAGAGTCTGCATCCTTGATCACAAGCTGGTCAGCAGAACAGTCCTGGGTACCGCAGCCTCCTGCTTTGGCAGAGTGGGGGGCAGGGGAGGTTTGTCTTTTGTGTTGAACAGAACATGAGCATTATTTAATGGAATGGCAAATCACAAGAAATTTGTTGAGGTGTTATGTTAGACATTTTCCTGCCTTGGTGCCTTACTGGTTTAATTTTCTTCTGTATTAACACAAGTTGCTGACCCAGAGCAGTTTAACGGACTCCAGCCAACAGACTGGCTTAGAGAAGAAAGAGGGACCTTACCCCTCTCCTTGTCCTCACCACAGCCCTTACCCAGCTCTCTTACCCTTCCTGACCAAGCCAGATAGGATGTGGCTGTGTGCTTACACACATGCACCAGGACCCAGCTCTATTCCCAGTTACCACTCACTGTAACTCTCATCAGACACACATTGCTACAAGTGCCTCTAAAGTCAGGAAGGCAAAGTGCTCCTGTGGTGGATTGTCCACCTTGCAGCAGCGGGAGGGGATGGGTGGCTGTGCTTTGGCTTCCCGCAGATGACTGCTTGGCCTGCTAGCTCAAACCACGGATTGAGAAGGGCTGGCTCCAATGCACCAGGCTGTGAACCAGGGCTGCGATGGGCAGATGCACAGTCTTTTTGCTGCCTCCAACGGGGGGGCAACGTTCTCCAAGGTAGATGGAGCAAATGGTAGGAAGCAAAACCATCTTTGCTTGCTGCTGGTAAATCCGCCAAGCCCTCATGGTTGGAGCCTCAGGTCGTTCGTGGAAGGACACCCAGGGAGCTGTGTAAATTAGGGCTGGATTCGAAACCTGCTACTGCTGCTTTCTGTGCTGAGGTGGCTTCTGTACTGTCATTCTTTTCCTCAGATCTGCACAGGCCAAACGCTTAGTTGCTGATGACCTCTTTTTGGAATGGGGATGATTACATGGGGCTTTTTATGTTGCCAAGCAATTTTACACTGTTTTGCTTTCTCTTCTATTTTTAAGTCTGCAATTACTCATGTTTCTTGTTTAGAAACACATTTGGAAAAAAATAGTGACAGAAAATAGCCATACTAAGTCCCATTTAATGTTTAGAAACATTCTTTATCCTATCTTTTATTTTTGAACCAAGACACATTCGAGTGAAATTTTTGTCATTTGAGCAAGCATGAGAAAAAGTCATTACAGACAAAGCTATAAGAGGCTTAGTTTTCTAGAAATTAGGCAAGCAGCACAAGTAATAACATTTTTATAATGTTCTAAAATGAGGAATAATTCATTTATTATTTTAGTATTTTTTTAAATTTCAACAACTTGTTTAGAATACTGTTATTTTACAGTTAGTTTATTTTTTGCAAATAAATCATGTCTGTATGAGTATTGCTGGGTTTAAAACACCAGAGAGCTAAGTCTGATATTCATCTGATTGTGAAAGGGTGTGTCATCTTCGATGGTGCTACAACTTATATGCACAAGTCTTTGCAGGATTGAAAGAAGGTCCTTCATATTTTTCCACAGTTTCAACCACGTATCTCAAGCTTCAGGGTTTTTTTCTGGAAGTCATCATAAGGAACTTAGTAATCTTGATATTTTGTGAGTTTTCAGCATTAGAATATTTTAACATTGCCACAATACATAAAAAAGGGTGCAGAAGTTGGTAAAATTAATTTCCCTGATGGCAGAGAGAGACTGAAATCCAAAACATTCTCTTATGCTTGTAATTGGTCAAGCTTTGAAATCAAAGATACTTGTAGTCAGATATTTTGGGCTGAGTTTACTTTTCTTGATCTGACTGTGCAAAAATACAACTTCATTTTGAGGAAAAAACAGTAATTGCATTTATATTATAGTAGAAAATTATGGGGAGGGGTGCCTCCCTTCATTGAATCAGGAGTAAAAGCAATGTATGCTGTTTAGTCAAGAATCTTCCGAATAGTACAGGGCGGGTCCACTCCATATTGTCCTCAATGGTACAATCTATGGCTTGTAGCTGGAAGGTTTGGGGTTTATTTCCTGGTTTCAGACTTTCTTTACTGTTGGAAAAGATTAGACATATTAGAGTACAGTAATATAAGACCGCAAATCTAACTCCTTCTGTCCCCAAGTAATACCAAGGTACCCCTGGCAAGAGGACCAGTGCAGTGAAGGCTGCAGAGTTCTGTACCCATCCAGTGTCAAATAGTAATATGCTGCTGGCCCTTTAAAGCTGGGGGCCAGCTGCAGACTCCAAATTTTTCCAAGACATTTTTACCAAGGACGTTATCTAAGAATTTGGATTATTTTCTAACATGGTGTTAATTGGCACCTCACCTCTGTCCTGGTGAGGCCACCTTTTGAATACTGTGTTCAATTCTGGGCTCCCCAGTTCAAGACAGACAGGGAACTACTGGAAAGAGTCCAGTGGGGGGCTATGGAGATGATGGAGGGACCAGAGCATCTCCTGTATGTGGAAAGGCTGAGAGAGCTGGGTCTGTTTAGCCTGGAGAAGCAAAGGCTGAGAGGGGATCTCATCAATACTTATAAATATCTGAAGGGTGGGTGTCAAGAGGATGGGGGCAGACTCTTCTCAGTAGTGCCCAGAGACAGGACAAGGGACAACAGGCACAAACACAGGAAGTTCCACCTGAACATGAAGAAAAACTTCTTTACTCTGAGGGTGACAGAGCACTAGGTAAGGCTGTCCAGAGGCTGTGGAGTCTCCTTCTCTGGAGGTATTCCAGACCTGCCTGGACACAATCCTGTGCAGCCTGCTCTAGGTGATCTTGCTTTAGCAGGGGGCTCAGACTAGATAATCTTCAGAGGTCTCCCAACCCCTGCCATCCTGCAATTCTGTGAATTATTTCTGATGTTGAAAGTCTTAACAAGGCAGTGCTGGTTACGTATGTCTGATCTGTTAGACAAATATCCATGAATTAACAAGAAGATGGTCAAGAGTCTGGTTTCAATATACTAAACGAAGCTTATTGTTACTTATTGCCAATGGAGCCCTGCATTTTTGGAGCTCTACATATTAGCTGTTATTTTAAAAGTATGTAATATGTCATGCAACTTTAAATGTTACACATTTTTGTGAGATTCTAATTCAAACGGACAGTCCAGTGGTGATGAGTCGAAGCCTTCAGTTTCTTTACCCAACACACACACACACAGACAGCACTGCAGATCTTCCGTGGCCTCCACCCGCTTTCCCCGGTTCTGTCTCCTGATGCTATCAGCAGTCTTGCTGCAGTCCCTGGATGCACACACACTCATCTGCTTCTCCTACCTTGTCTGTGCTCTAGACAGCTCACTTCACAGACTTTCAGACCTGTCCCCACCTGGGGTCAACAGCCACCACAGCCGACTCCTTTGATCCGTGCCCTGAGCCTTGGGCACGCCTGAGGAGAGGCTGTGATGTGAGGAGGAAGTGAGGGATTGCGAATACTTTACTTTTGAAGCCATTTTGCTAGAACAGAGGTGTAAGAGGAGCAGAGAGCTTTCAACTCAATTGAGGAGCCCTTGTTACGACTACAGCTGTTCTGTGTTGGTACCCACCAGCTCAGTAAGAAAAGGACATGGCTGTGCTAGGTGCTTCAGTTGTGGACATGGAAAATGCCCAGAGGACTTTGCAAGTAGGGGATGTGATGGGGGCTGGCCATGAGGGGCTATAGCAGAGAGAGGAAGTTCAGAAAAACTCAGACTCAGTGCTTCTGGAAAGGAGGAAGGCTTGTATAGAACTAAACTTAAAATGTGAGATAAAGGGAGGAGAGAGGAACATGGCAGAGAGAAGAGGAGGCACAGTGAAGTAAAAGGCAGAGAAACAAGGGTGCGGAGGGGTTTGGAGTGAACAGGCAATCAACACAAGGCCAAGAAACTCTTCTCAGAGGCATAGCAGGTGCTGGATGTCTGGAAGAAAAACCTGTTTTGACTGTTTCAGCAGCTGTTGCTGCCAGCTGGTTTTGTACTCTGCAAATCTTGCCCCTCCACCCTCCTCGAAGTGCACTGTGGTGAATCACAACTGGTAACAACTCCTGCTGTAGATGCAGAGTTTGAGCTGAAGAAAGCTAATATCCTCTGGTGTTTCCAGTTTTTGGCTGGAAATCCTGTGAGCAATAGATAAACTACAGGCTCCTACTTTTTCTAGCATAACAAAGTCTGGCAAAGAACATGCAACTTGCACCCAGGATATTACAGGGGAATGCAATAAAGCATCTCCCTGAAAGATGGAAGCAAATGCAACAGAGGGACTGTGGCTGGTCAGTTACATCTGTGAACCAGGCAACATTTCTTTTTTCATGTTCACAAATAACAAAGCCAGACCAGCAAATGTTTGATGTTGTAGATCAAGCCAGCAAACTTCATTTCCCATTTTCAGTAACATCTTTTCCAAGTTAGATTTTGCTGTTTTGTAGCTCATTCAGTAGAGCATCTCTGGCAATCTGCCAGCTGGGATCTTGTTTAAGTGCTTTACTGAAAGCAGAACATGCCCTTTGCAATACCCACTGCATGTGCAGAGGGCTACAGTCATGATCCGGGAAATATCACTACACTGATGTTACTAGGTTATTATCCATATGCTTTTTGCTAGACCGTGTTTTTATCAACATAAAATTTAGGTCTTGCATTCAAAATTATAACACACGTTTTGAGGGCTGAAGCCAACATTACTTGCTGAGAAAAAGCTCAATTTAACATGGAATATAAAAGTAAGAGAGTACAGTGAAAGCTAAAGCTTAAGGCTTCGATATTACAAATTTACTTTGGGGCCTTGACTGAGGCTTGGCCTAATGTGATGGCCTTTTAGATCAAGTCTTCATCTTCATCTGTTGTGTGTGTAATACAGCAAACTGTATAAAACAGCAATAGCAACCTACAAATGCATGCTCCCAGCCCTGTGCTTATAATGAGAGTGCATTTCCCATCGGGTGCAAGTCAATAAGCATGTGATAGTAAATCGGTCTGTGGTACTGAGTAACACTTCCAACTGCAAGTCAGAAGAGAGAGTTACTTTCTGTGAACATGAGGTACACATGGATGATGAGTTTTCTGTTGGTATTGCTTGTTATGGTGCAGTGGTTCACTGGGCTGCCCAGGCAAGTGAATCAGGGCTGTCGGCGTGTGAACTTGCTGCCATGAGCAACATGGGCTGGGTTTTTCTAAACCTTCCCTACTTCTCCTAGCAAACTGTGGTTCTCTTCCTTTGTGCTGTAAGTCTGTAAGATCATGGGATCTATAGCGTTATATGTTAAGCGTTAAGGTAGAAAAACAAACTAGTAATCATAGAATGCATTCAGTTAGAAGGAACCTTTAAAGGCCATCTAGTCCAACCCCCCTGCAGTAAGCAGGGGCATCTTCATTAGATCAGGTTGCTCAGAGCCCCATCAACCCAGACCTTGAATATCTCCAGGGATGGGGCCTCCACTACATCTCTGGGCAACCTGTGCCAGTGATCTGCCACCCTCATAGTGAATAATTTTTTCCTAATATCCAACCTAAATGTCCTCTTTTCAAGTGTAAACCCATTACCTCTGTGTCTTATTGCTACATGCCCTCATGAACGGTTCTTTCCCACCTTTCTTACAGGCACCTTTCAGGTACTGCAAGGCTGCTGTAAGGTCCTCCCAAAACCTTCTCTTCTCCAGGCTGAACAAGCCCAACTATCTCATCCTATCTTTATAGGAGAGGTGCTGCAGCCCTGTGATCATTTTTGTGGCCTTCCTCTGGATGCGTTCCAACAGGTTCATGTCCTTCTTGTGTTGAGGGCTCCAAAGTTGGATACAATGTTCCAGGGGCAGACTAGAGGGTCAGAACTGCCTCTCTCGAACTGCTGGCCACATTTCTTTTGATGCAGCCCAGGATGCGGTTGGCCTTCTGGGCTGCAGATGTACGTTGGTGGCTCAAGTCCAGCTCCTCATCCAAGAGTACCCCCAAGTCCTTTTCCTCAGGGCTGCTTCCAAGCACATCATCTCCTAACCTGTATGGATAACAGGGGCTGTCCTGACCCAGGTGCAGGACCCTGCACTTGGCTTTGTTGAACCTTTGAGGTTCACTTGGGCCCACTTCTTCAGCCTGTCCAGGTTCCTCTGGATGGCATCCCATCTCTCCGGCACATTAACCTCACCACTCAGCTTGGTGGCATCAGCAAACTTGCAGAGGGTGCACTCAATCCCACTGTCAATATCATTAATAAAGATATTAAACAGCATTGGTCCCAGCACAGACCCCTGAGGAACTCCACTTTTTGCAGTCTTCCATCTGGACTTGGAACCGTTGACCACCACCCTCTGGATGCGATCATCCAGCCAATTCCTTATCCACTGAACAGTCCACCCATCAAATCTGTATCTCTCCAACTTAGAAGGATGTATTGGGGGAGGGTGTCAAAGACCTTGCAGAAATCCAGACAGATGGCATCCATAGCTCTTCCCTTGTCCACTGATGCAGTTACACCATTGTAGAAAGCTGTTAGATACACAGCACCCTGTGCAGCAAGTGAATGTCCAGGTCTCAGGCTAGCTTGGGATAGCCTATTAGTTTTAGCACTGGTTAATGTAAAAGCCTAATGCATCCTCTTCCTGACAGTTTTGTCCCCTTACAGGGGACAGGATGTAGTAAAAATAACCTTCAGCCTATGGATATCTAAACAATGAAACTACCAGTACAACTTTGGGAAGTGGGGGGGATGTTGCCCCCGAGCTATTTCTTAACACTAAGCAGCAGCAGCAGGAGGCAAAACTAGTTTCAGTAGATTTAGCTTAGTAAAAACCTCTCCTGAGGTTAGAATGTAATTTCTGCCTTATTTTGTTTTCAGAGAATAGTTGAGTTAGAGTAGAAATATACTTTCCCCATGAGGAGTGGAGCAGTTTGTTTTAAATTGCCATGGTAATCTGCACACATCTCAGGAATTTACCTAGCAAACCTGAAGGACAACTGGGCTCCAGCATGCGGAAAATAATGGAATTTCACGTTAGGCTTGGGACAAATACAGCCGTTTCCAGTTACAGTGCCTGAGTAAAAGGCTGTAAGTCTTAATGGGTATCTTATCTCAGCAAAAAGTGCGTTGGTTCTGGTTCATCTAAACTGGAGTGAGGTAGAGATGAGTATCTGTAGTTGCCTCAAGTCAGAGAGTGAGATTCTGACTTCTTAAATACGTTTCCTGTACTGGTCTCTGTTGAAGCAGTTGATGCTAGTTCCATTTGTATTTTTAGTCCTTACACTGAGTGTGGTTGAAGCGCACAACCTCTATGCCAGTATCTTCAATAAAGGGCTACAGCTGAGGTCTTTGGCCTTTTCCCACCATGGCAGGTCAATGGGTGTTCTGTGACAGGCCCTTAGTAAGGAGTGTACAAGGGAAAGTGTTTGCTCGGGCAACAGACAGAAGCTGAAGCTCAGTTCCCCCTATACCTGCTGGAGGGGTTCAGGGAATCCAGGCAGGTAGCGAAGGTATGGAATTGTGGCCAAATACAACTCATATTGAGGAGGTTATGAGAAAGGAAGAACTGCTTCTCTGTCGTATTACCAAATTTGATATCACCTGTGTTGGGATGTATCATCAGAACTGTATTTAAGCTCTTTGGTGGGTGGAAGACAGCGAATGTGTTTTACTGTGGAAAGCAATGTGTGACCTTGTAGTCCTATTTACATACTTTTTATTAATGGCATGCTAGGAAAAGAATGCAGATGCTACACTGCTGCATTTGTCATACAAATCACAATCAGAGGCAAGTCCGGGCAAAGACTGCTAAAACACTTATGAATAATACAGCACTGTGTGTTTCAGTTGTGACTGGCTCTTTGCAAAAATGCTGACTGCTTCGGGAAAGCGAGCGAGTTTCCTCTTAACACTTGCTGGAGCTCAGACAGGAAAAGTTTATTGGTCTGCACATCCTGTAGATCTTCTCACAGCTACCCACTACTTCATCCTGGTTTTTCTGGTTTGAACTGTCTTCTCTGCGTTGACTCCTTCCCCGGCTACTTTCTGCATGGTCCTCTGTGCATTCACCACTGGTGATTTCTCTATTTCTAGTAAGTCCTTCTTGCGTGGAGGCAATGCTGTGTTAAGCCAGGAAGGCTGCCTATGTGACATGCAAGCTGCTTCTCATCCATACCATGACTGCCAGTGAGGTGAGGCAGTGGAGGATGAATGACATTTGAGGAGTTGTTGTAGGGACACAAATTAGGTGCAAGACAACAGCCTCCCCACAGCACTTTGCATCACAAGGCTGAAGAGACGCAGTTACCTACCTATGTCTCTGTCCAGAAGCCTATCCCTAGCCACGGCTATGCACAGATTGATATCATGTTACACAGCTGAGGGATGACAAATGATAGGATATTTCTGGAACTCTCCTTTATCAATGCATCCTAGGTTTTGCTAGGCACAAAAGCTGGCCTTAAACATCCTGAGATTTCTTTCTGGGCAGCGTAGCAGACGACTAGAGCTGAAAAATCTGTTTTGGAAATAAAACAGTAATCTGAATTTAAATGAGACTGAATTTTGGAAGCAGCTAAGAAACAGGAAGACTGACAGAAGGGATTTACATCTCGACGTCATATCCTGATGATGTTCTCTTCTCCTTCTCTAGCTGTTCATGGGGTTTCCTGCAGCCTGTCAAAAGTGTGCCTCTAAGCACTTGGCTGGTGAACTATGGTGTTGAATTGTACTAGGAGCCTTCCACTCTTCTGTTGCCCTTATGTACAGAGGAGTTTCTGGGGAGTAGGGACAAACTCTGATGAAAAAACTGCCCAAGACTGCCTTATAATGTGCCTTAGAGATGGTGTCATTCCACTTGACCTCATGCCTCTGGCAGCATCTTTTACAGCTCAGGCTTTTCACCTGGGAATACTTTACCTCTGTTTCTCACAGGCTTTGCTGTGATCTCTATATTGATGTGCAGTAGTGGAGTTCCCCTAGGTAATCATGAGGAAGGAATGAGGAAGGAATGTCTTCCACCCTAAGGAAAAATAATCAAATCCTAGATTAAGTGGCAAATTTGCAGTGGAAAAAATTACAGTCATTCATATTGACAGGTTCCCCTGCTAGTTAAGAGGATTCCTTGCTTACTTTAAAGATGCATGTATGGCTGCAAGTAGTAAAAATCAGATGAACCAACTTTAAAAATGTTTGGGAATATCTGGGTTCTGAAATAGTCATATACTACCTGCAAGCCTCTTTCTTCTTTGTCTTACTAGGAATAGTAATAATTGTCATGAGCCATCGAATACGGGGATTTTCTTGGCAAAGATGCATTTATAGTCTTTTCACCAAAAATAAGGCCTGCTGTTTTCTGCTGTGTGAGGTTTTTTCCTTTTTTCTTCTTGTCCTTTCTTTAAGAACTGCAAGAAGAAACATTTTTTATTGAATTTTGTGAGTGACATGTCACATCTGACTGCATCCCCAGCATGTTGGTTCCAGTAGATACATGAGCAGTAGCCTCTGCTGTGACAGAATGATGTATTTTAATACATCACTTAGGAAATGTGAAAAGGGCAGCAGCCTGTGGAGCAATCAAAGAACTTAGGTTTTCAAGGAAAGAATAACCTTTAGGCAGCCATCTCTATTGTTCTTAGAAGGAGCGGGGTGGGAATGTAGCTATTAGAGTATGTTGGAAAGTGCAGGAGATTCCTACTCTCGCAATTTCCTTTTCATTCTTCATCCCTTTCTTGGCATATTCTCTCACTCCCATCTTTGTAATGCCTTTTTACAGCTGCAGTTGCCATCTGTTTTTAAGGAAAACCCACGTAACAGTGACCTCAAGCAAACTGTGTGTGCAGATAGCACACAAAAGCAGCAGCTTCACTTAGTCCAAGATACAAGAGACCTGGCTGACTTGCAGGTACCCAGGTTGCCCACCTGGAATTTGTGGGATAACTGGAAAAAACAGCATCGTCAAGTGAAAACCGGAGAGGAGGTGGCCTGTGTCTTGCCTGTTACAGCTCAAAGGAGCTGTTGTAATAGACATACGTGCAGTTTAGAAAACAACTTTTTTCTTGGGGGCTTTTTCTTTGCATTGCAAAACCTCTGGCATGCAAAGGGCACTGAGGAACCAGGCCAGCCACAGCAGCAAGGTGGGAGTGCCACCTGAGCCGTCCAAAATTTCTGGAAGTGATGGGTCAGGATGTTTAGAATTGACCTGAGTGTCCAGCATAGGAGGAGGGTGTTCAACTGCTGCGTGTGGCCTTAGCTCGCATCAGCCATTGCCAGTGGTTTCACAAAGCCTTATCAACAGCAACCGTTTCCTTCAATTCTTACAGGAATGTAATGTGGGGAGGAAAACTGGTGGGCTCACAGCTTTGGAAACCCAACCAGTCTTTTTGTTTATGAGCTGCAGAATCAAGCATTCCGTTGTTACTGTACCAATGCACTTCAGATGTAATAGAAATAAGACAGTAATTTGGGTTTTATACACAGTTGCATTCCTGCTGAACATACAGTGTGGTTTAACGCGCATATTGATGAGGAGTTCATCACAGAGCATAGAAGTCATTTACACAACTTAGTTTTCTTCTGATAACTACAACCTGGCAGCATTTTAGCAAATGGTAAAGTTGATATCTCACTGGTCAGTTTTGTAGCCTCGAATTCTTCAGTGTGCAGTCTTACTTTTTAGCAGAAATGCCACCATTTCTGTATTGAGAAAGGAGGGGTTTGTTTTGATCCCCACAAATAGTGTGCAGCTCCAGCAGAAAAATTTCTCCTGTGATTATTAAGACTACTTTATAGTTGTTTTCTAAATTTCTCATTTTCTTCTGTTTCCCTTTTTCTCTTCTCACATATTGTTACTGTTCCCGCTCACCATGGTCTGGTGCAAAAAACAGCTGCTTATGTTAAGTTGTGTGAAAACTACAGACAGAACACTTCACACCTCGAGACAGCTGCCCATAAACATCTGGGGGTTTTATTTTTTCTTTCCTTTTTTTTTCTATAACTTTTTTGAGAGCTTGAAGGTACTGCAGTATTTTCTCAGAGAGTTCAGACTGGAGGGCATCTCATTAACAGTCGTCTTCTGAAGTCACGTCATGCTGATGGTGACCTCTGTCATAATTATTCTTGGTGACTGTTTTCCGGGCTCACAAATGAAGTAAGGCCCCCTTGAAGGTGCTAGCAGTGCATCTAAGGTATCAGGAATTGCTCACGATCACAGGGCAACAGTAACCAGAGTGCAAAATTTGGACTTGTTTGTCATCCTTTGTTAGTGGTTCTTTAATGAAATGGTCAAGAGAGTTTCCAGATGATGAATAAGATTATGTTCAGCAGCAGGAGCCAAATTATTAAAAAAGGAAAGAAAAAAAGTGGAAATACAGAACCTTCACATGGGCACGGGTAGTAAGATGAAACAACAAAAGCCAACTGTGAACCACTGGACAAACACATTCATAAAACTGGAGCGAGAAGTGGCTCCGGTTTCCTCTTACATCACTGGAATTCTTTATCTGCTTCATGGCACTGAGAAATAGTAAAAGGTCATGCAAAAAAAACCAACCAAAACCCAACAAAAACTATCTCTGCTCTCTGCTGCTCTCTTCCATAGATGAGAATGATTAATGGGAGGTTCCCCCTCGGAACTGATGATAGAATTTGACTCATTGTATTTACTTAATTTTTTTAAACGTTGTTTTTGGTAGTGATTTTTTAGCAGTTTACGTAGAGGGACTAGGGATAGTCTTTGTCAGAATTGCTGAGCTGAGCCTTGCCCACTCGGCCCTCATGAGATTTAATGTGCTGAACATTTCTGGTTCTCAAAGATACAGAGTTAGGCAGAATAGTGGAACTGATTCTTCAGTACGTTTACCTTCCGTTTATCAAACCTGTATTTTAGAATCTTGCTTCAAAACTGTACCTACCATTTCCTTTTATGGGACAATATGCTCTCGCATTCTTTTCCACCACTGGATTTGCAACTGATCACTTTCTTCAGTGAGGCTCAAAAATTAGCTTAGCTACCATGAAAATAACATTTAAAAGATAACACGGTTTTTGCTTCAGTGGAAGAGAAGAGAGGCTCCTGGTAAAATAACACAGGGTACCTCTGAACGTGTCTTTTACTGAATCCAAGGGCTTTGTTTTGTTGTGCCAAGGATGCAAATTTTTCAATTTTTGGTCTCAGGTTAAGGCTGTGGATGTGGAGTTGGGAGTTGTGCATTTTATTGCAAGACCGTGATAAATATTTTCAGGCATGTATAGGAGAAAGCACAGTGCGTTGCCACGTTCATATACTAGCTGGAGTCTCAAGAACACCATAAATCATCAGCACAGGTCTGCAGAAGCCTGTATAGAGACAGGATTAATAACCCTGGCAAAGTGTCTGCAATAATGTGGTCCATACTTTCCAGGTCCCAAGCTGGAGTCTCTGTTCAGTTCCATGTTATGTCAGGTACTTATGTCCTTAATTGTCATATAATTGTTTATGGAGTGATTTGGAAGTGTGGTGTGCTGTAAGTGACTGGAGTTATTTATTTTTATTCCGAAGTATGGATTTGAAATATGAGTGGATTGAAAGAGAACTGGGAATTAGGCCCATATTTTGCAGACGCTTATGCAGATGTATGAGTAGGCATGTTTATATTTAATCATGTGCATAAATGTTTACTTGAATAGTGCTTCAGCTTCCATTTTTAAAGGGAGGAGGAACTTTTCAATTTTTGCTTTTTTTCAATTCACTTCACATATTACAAATTTTTTTCATACCTTTTCCTTACAGCGTCTTTAAAAATCTGCTTGTAGTGCAGGAAGTCTGAGATTTGTCACAGTAGCCAGGGAAATATAATAGAGCAATTAAATTTGTATTGTTCTAAATAAGTAACGTAGATACCAGAATTATCCAGTAAAATTATTTTGGTCAAATCAAAGTCAGAATTCAGGTGTATCACAAGTAAGAACTATATGGAACATACACTTTTTGACTTTTAAAATTAAAGCTCCAGTATCTGCGAACACTTCAGACATAGAAGAAACTTTATACAGATGAGTTGTCCCCTTCAATTATTGCAAATTGCTTCAAAATGTTCATTTTGGAACATCTCAAATCTGTCAAATCACAGGGTGCAAGTATATATATATATAAACATTTTCTTACCAAACTGCTCAGGCAGGGGCATATGATGACAGTTTTGCAAAGACCCAGTCTCCAGTGGGCAACTGTTTAGTCAACTGTAATGCAAGACTGACTATTGCCCCTTCCCCAGGCAAGTAAATTTCAGCTATTCCTCCAGAATTCATAGGGCTAATGTTTCTAATTAACTGAAGCAAACACCACCTTACTTCAAAAAACTTGAGCAAATTTTGGCTGGAGGTTTGGGGGTTTGGCTGAGGGTTTGTGTCAGCTTTCAGTTGGCCTTAACTTTTCTCATCTCAAAATGCAAACTGGAAATGTAGTGGTGCCCAGTGCAATGGGGCAGTGGAGCCACACCACAATAACTTCAAGCGTGCTCCCAGTGAAGGCTTGGGTAAAATCGTGCTGAGACTGGTTTAATGCTTAACTGTTTGTTTTGGGGCACAGGCAAAGAAGGTCCTTCACAGAGCTCATCATTTAAACAACCAGTAAGGATCACTAACATAACTACAGACTACATGGGAAGGAGAGCAGTCTGAGATGGCTTGTCTAAAGTCAGGGGAATTAATAAAGTTTAATGAAACCATGTGTGAGAAGAGGTGACCAACAAGGAGGCCCACAGAGGAGACATCTCAGAAGCTGGACTGCACTTTCTGTATGGCCTTGGGGGGAACGTCTTGGTAGAGAGTACTTGCTGTTCAGTCTTGCACCTGGGACCAAAGGCACAGTTTCTCCTTTTTTATGGCTGCCCTTGCTTTGTAGGTGTGACTGCATAAAGTAGCTAATTCCATCAACTCCCTTCTTCCAGTAAAAGTTGTCATAAATATTACCCGTTCTTTGGATGAAAGAGGTCAACAGGTATCTTATTAAATAAACCTATCAGTTTTTCATCACACTGCATTAAATTGAGGAAATTAATGTAGTTTAAGCCTTTACATCGGAAGTGGTTATGGAGTTTCACTTACTCTGGTGATTTGGATCAAATATATATATGTGTAAAATGCTCTCTAAAACTCATCTGTGGGTTGATGGGCAAGCAAATATTTGTAAAATATATTTGGTTTTAGTTATTAGTTTTCCAGTAGAGGAAGTTGATAGCATGGTTTATTTTCCTACAAAGTATTTTTCAAAGTTATGAAAGATAATGGAAAGCACCAGAGTTGAAGCAGTAGAAGTATGAGTTGCAATAAGTAGACACGTTGCCTGGAATTTACAGAGGACCCAGAGGAATTAGCTAACTCTACTGAAAATCCTGGTCATTGTACTTATATAAGCTATTGCACTCTATATCTGATTTTTTTTTTTCAATGTGTCTTCTGTGACTCATCTTTCTTAAAATAGTTCATTTGGTAATTCAGCAAAGACAATACATCACATACACTTTTTCCTACAGGACTGCAGGGTGATAATGACAACGTAGGTTGGGTTGAGAGAAAGATGTAAATAAACAGATTTCTCTACAGAAGAGAGCAGAGCTAAGGATGGCTGCAAGGAACAATAGAAGTTCTGTCTCCTGGATAAAAACACATAGAAAAAAAGTCTAGTTTAATAGTTCAAAAAATAAAATGGAATTATTTCACCAATAGGAAAGTGGCAGGGAAGTGAATCAATATTTACTTCTGGTATTAGTCCATCTAAAAGAAGAATATGAGGCCAGAGGCCAGAAAAAAAGACAGAGAACTTGGCCTGGTTTCTGGTTTGCTTTTATCAAAATACTGCTGAAGAACATGCCCAAATTCTGCTGTACTCTAATGATCTTTGGAAGACAGCAGAAGCAGTAGGAGAGAGAAAGAGAAAGCCAACAAGGGTGGAGAAGTAAGTTACAGGAATGAAAACTATTTTCAGTATCTGTCCAGTATCAATGAGATAACTATTTCCAGAATGAGATATTCCATGAATGATTTCTACTCATACACAGGACATGGGAGAACAAAATGATGAAATAACCTTTTTTTTTTTTTTTGGTCCTATTACATGCTAGCAACTTAAATATCCTTTGCAGTATCATCTTAAACCTACTATTTACCATTCACCTCCACATAGATAGAAACAAATATTTTCAATAATTATCAGAATGGACAATGCAAGGTTACTTTTTTTTTCTTTTTTGGTAGACTGTTGGTGGGGACTGTAGCAGAATGTAAGCCAGTAAAATTAGCCATGTAGTAATGCAGCTACAAGCTGCATTCAGCATTCCTGAGGAAGGTTACAACTACAGAAACTGATTTGTGGGTGTCATTTTCTGCCTCTGCTTTTGTGAGACCCCTCCTGGAGTGCTGCATCCAGCTCTGGGACCCACAACGTCAGAAGGATACTGAGCTCTTGGAGTGGGTCCAGAGGAGGGCCTCAAGGATGATCAGGGCTGGAGCACCTCCCCGACGAGGACAGGCTGAGAGGGGGGACCTTACAGTGGCCTTGCAGTACCTGAAGGGGGCCTGTGGGAAAGCGGGAGAGGGACTTTTTACAAGGGCATGTAAGGATATGACAAGGGGTACTGGCTATCAACTGGAAGAAGGTAGATTTAGACTAGATATTGGGAAGAAATTCTTCCCTGTGAGGGTGGTGAGACCCTGGTACAGGCTGCTGAGAGAAGCTGTGGCTGCCCCCTCCCTGACAGCGTTCAAGGCTGGGTTGAATGGGGCTTTGGGCAACCTAGTCTGGACCAGGATACCTGGAGGGTGTCCCTGCCCATGACAAGGGGGTTGGAACTAGATGGACTTTGAGGTCCCTCCTAAGCTGAACTATTCTATGATTGCCTGGACACCTGTCCTTATGATGTTGGAGGGGAGCTCAGCCATGAGAGACACTGTGCATATAATGTATTGTGCAGCCAGGAAGAGCCATGAAGGATGGCTGATGAAGTTAATGCTCAGCTGTTCAAATCAGAGTGGAGGAAAACTCGTCCTTCAGCAGGGGCTGGGACAGGAGGCATGGGTAAAAATCATGATAGGCTCTATCTCTATTCAATCTTGGAGGTTTTAAAGCATCCAAAATAACACATAATGTGTATCAGTGTGTATAATTTTAATGTTTTATTTTCATGTTCTGGCTTTACTTTTAAGTACTTTCAGGAATTTCTTTTAATGACATCGTTATGGAGAAAAATCCAGATTAGAAATTAGCATCAGCTAAATGAGGGGAGTTAAGCAGATGGCCAGCTGCTGCATAAATCTTAAAGAAAACTACCTTGTGTGCAAACAAGGAGGTGGGGGTTGGCCTTTTTTTTTTGTCTTTAAGTTTACAAGCTCAAACGGAGTTTAATTAAAGTGACCTACTGTTACTTAAAATAGATCTATTCCTGTTGTGAAACTACTTTCAAAGTCTGTCTTTCCATCACTGAATTAAAATGGCTACAGTGTTTAAGACCTAAAGTCTTAAAAGATATTAACTCTTGTAATTGCCATTTCCCCCCCCTTCCCTAAGATGTAGAATATATAAAAAAATTTCTGATTTGAACTCAAATGTGCATGGCTATATTTAAAGTGTATTTAAAGTCTGTGCTATAGCTTCCTATGTTTTTTCAAATGACATTATTTCTGCTGGATTACAGTATGTGCAGCCTTCTGATAATCTTCAGTGCAGTGGAATTCTATGTATTAGTCACTTTAAACATCACCTCTGACACCACATTTCCAAAATCTTTTCCCACTTTTTTTTGGGGGGTTTTTTTTAACCTTTCTGGCTGCAGATTTCCAGCTGGCCACGTTTTGAGATACAGTGAGTAATTTCTACGTAAAAGAGGGCACATGTTATTTAAAAACAGTTGAACTGTGGAAGTCATGAAATTCAGTGCTTAAATTGTGCCCTAGTCTACACTGTCTGTTGGACCTACTGAAAAAGATTGAGATATGAGAATGTGTTTGTGTGTCGTCTGTACTGTGAGGCTTTGATGTGATTTGCATCTCTCCTGACAACAGTGCTGGAGCAGTGAGTAGTAGGGATGTGTTAAGGACCAGCTTATAGTGATGTGTTATAATGTGGAGAAATGTACCTTCTATTTCTTGTGTATGACCTTGAGTGCTCCTAGCAAGTAATAACAGAGCGAGTCCTGTGGACTTCAGCGAGCATTCAAAACAGACTCTAAATCCCTCATTTAGGCACGTGTTTAAATATAGGTTTGACAGTAGCATCAGTATGTCCTTGTAGTTGTTGTCAAATGTATTTTATATTTGCTTGATTACAAGTTCTGCATTGCACAACATATTGATTCCTCTTTCCCCACCTCCCCAGACTCATGGAAAGTGATGAGCTACATTATTTGTGAACATGCATGACATTTCTGTGAAAAGATTTTGCTTAGAAGATGAAGCTGCTAGTTCACAAAATTAAGTCTTTGAGATCTTTTGGATTGATTTGCCAAATGTGTTTGCAAGTATGTGCACCTCTCGTTAGTAATTCAAACTAGCTTGCAGACAATATTATACTCACCTTTGTTTCCTAGTACATGGGACAGGAAGAACATTTGTGTATTTATATACATCTTTGCCAAGGAACTGTTAGGTCTAGATAATGTTGCCTTTCCTTTGACTCAGTAGAAGTGCGTCTGTGCATACTATACACCCACGTGGTTTATTCACTCTATGTTAACATTATATTTGCAGCTACAGTGTGTAAATAAGAGTTCCCTGACAGCATTGTATGAGGCGTAATTTCCCAGTCCAAGATGGAGGCCAGTGTTAACTCCTGGAACTCCCAAATTCAGGAGCTCTTTATGACCTCCCCATACAGATGATACTTTGTATACTTTGGGATTGCTTTGCAACAGGCAGAATTTAACAGGTTAGCGGCATGTGTCATCCGTGGCAGCTGGAAGGATCACACATTGCACAGTATCTTCAAGATTGTGAGGGTTTGGTTGGGTTTTTTTCTGACTGTGGAATGTAGTGCTTTGTTTGGGTGCTGGTTCTTAGATGTCATAGGACTCGTTTGGTTTTCAGATCCAAATGCAATATTGGTGCCTTTTTGTATATGCAAAATGGTTTGTATATTAGCTTCTTTATCATCGTTTGGGAGTGAAAATAAGACTAATGTTTCATCAACTGATTGTCCCTGCTCTTAGATTACCTTGAGGAAATATGAAGCACTGATGTATATTTATCTGCAATTGTGGAGGAGGAAGCTAACAGTGTGCAGCGTTAGAAGTTTGGAAGTGTTTTTATGTGTGGCATTTGAAATTGCTTAGATGGACACAAGGACTACTTAAGGCAGTACCTTGAATTAAGGAATATGGCCAAAGCAGACAAAATTTCCAAATACGGTCTACCTTTTTTAATGTCTTTCAGGCAATGATCAGCTCAACAGAAAAAACAGTAGAAGATTAAGGACTATTCTAAGTTTTGTTAATCAGTGGAAAATATTTAGTTTGTGTTGTCTTAGCCTCTGAAAAGTACTTTCACATCTAAAATAGAGCTAGAGGAGAAAATCCCATTAAAGGGGATGCAGGGTGGCACTCTTTCTGTTCAGATATTGAGGTTTGGTCCTGTTAAGTCAGGACCAAATGCGATGCTTGCATCTCAATTAAGCCTGTAAGTGGGATTGGGAGAAAATTAAAAACAGCAATAAAATGATATTTAAGTAATATAAAGTTTGATCAAGGCCTTTTGGGTTTTGGATCATGAGATGTTTATATTTGAGGAAGGGGATGTGCAGGGTTGTGGGAGGAGGAAGAAATGGTAGTTGACCCAACAATGACTGAAAATAAGCTTGATGGTGTCGGGTTAACTAAGTATATTAAGAACAGCTGCTTTTCATGTATGCCAAACAGGACAGGATCCCTGACTATCAGCTATCAACTTTTCTAACAGGCATCTGGAGTTCCAAATGTTGTACGGAGTGGCCCATTACTATTTTGAACAAGACCTCATGTTTCTTCTTCTGAAGATATATGACGAACTGCAGTTCTGGTGACTGTATGACTTAATGCACCCAGGATCTCATTTCTTCCTTGATAATTGTTTTTCTGCTCCGTATCTCCCTTGAAAATTGAAGGTATTAGCTGGTTTCAATCATGTGTGGCGGTGGTACTCTCTATGCTCTGCATTAGAAACCAGTGATGTGGAGCCAGCCCAGCCTGTCACCCAAGAGGAGGTTCTGGAGGATGGAAAGTGGAAGGGTTTTTGCTCCAAGTCCCTCCCTGATAATCCTAATTAGTAATGAGGAATTTGCTGAAATGGAATTTGTGTATAAATTAGCAGGGTTTGGTTGGGGTTTTTTGCGTAGAGCATGTATATCAGAGTAATACCAGAATACTTAAATTAATTTGCAGAAGCTACTTGTATAAATACCTTTTCTGTTCTGTGCCATGCTAATAAGAGAAGATGAAGTAGTCAAACTTAACAGGAGAACATGAGTAGCTTTCCAGCAGTTGTCCCTCCTGAAGGATTCAGAAAGCTC
Organism: Porphyrio hochstetteri; assembly: GCA_020800305.1. Lineage (NCBI taxonomy): Eukaryota > Metazoa > Chordata > Aves > Gruiformes > Rallidae > Porphyrio > Porphyrio hochstetteri. The sequence goes on from CM036907.1 coordinate 48,765,327, forward strand.
CCTTCTTGGACCCAGGCCCTACTCAGAAAAAAAAAATTATGTTGACTTTGGCCCAGACGTGTGTCTGTAGCTCTGGGAATAACTTGTCGCTGACTGAGCGGCACGGAGGGTTTGCATTCAATTTTTATGAACCCTCATAAGGCCATTGTTCTCCGATTTCTGATTGATTGTCTTTATGTAATGAGGATAACGAATATAGACTTGTCAGAGTGACTGAGGAAGGTCAGCTGTGACTGCTTCAGTTTAGCACAAGCTGCTAAGGTTGCTGGATGAATTATGTTTTGTTGCATGCAGCAAAAAGCACATTATTTAAGTGTGGGGGTGGTTTAACTGATGCCTGAAGAATGTGCTTTCTCCCTCTAAATCTTACTCTATTGTGCAATAGTCCTAATCGCAATTTTGCTCAGGTTGATTGATATCCTCTGGCCACAGTCCCTCTTGTCAGTTCTGGAAGGTTGATGTGGAGTAAATGCTTTCAGAAGTCCCTGATTAGGGGGTGCTCTTGGGGAGGGCTATCAATTTTCAGACCAGGTAATCAGTCACAACTTGGACTGAACAGGATCAATCCATGCGTATTTAGCATCTCAGAAAGTCAAGCCCAGGTGTTTTGGTGCAGGCACCTGGTATTATTTATTACTTGTGCTGCTATATAGTCGGAAGGTGAGAGATCGCAGACTCTGCAATAAAATCTTCTTAAGGCCTGCAACTTAACTTTGTACAATCCCCAGCTCAGCTGCATTGTATTCATTACGCAGTAATGATGTGGGCATGACAGTGGTGTCTGAATCACCTGTCTGGACTTCTGCAACAAAAACGTTCCTCCCTTCTGCCAGACAGCCTCCATCACAAACCCAGAGCCCCTGGCATCAGCCCTCTGCAAAACTGAAACACAGAGAGGACAGTTCTGCAGAGCACTAAAGTAGTCCTGGGTGCACCCTGCCCCCAAGCTGCAATAGCAGCTGGTAGTGGCTGCAATTAAACTCAGATGAGATTCCCAAATGTGTTTTCCTGGAGTCCTTCATGTCCCTCCCCCTGCTCAGCCCCCATACACAGTTCAGAGGTCCCCACAACAGCCCAGAGCTTTCCAACACTTACCTCTGTTACGGAGTTCCCCACTGATCCTAGCACAAACCTATTCATAGTACTTACTCTGCTCCAAATACCCTTCCACTTGAGCTGCATTCACTGACGACCACATCTGTTGTAGATTTCTTGCAGGTATTTCTGCTCCCTATTTTCTCTCCTAGTCCCAAATCTCTGCCCACCTACACCATCTTCCCATTGCCAGGCTTCCTCTTGGCATTCCTCTCCCACCACACTTCTAGATCCCTACGGTCCTACACCAATCTTACCCCCTCTGCTTCTTTGCTGCTGCTCCTCTTTTTGGTGCCCACTGGTGCTGCCCTGTATGTCAGACATAACCCCACTGTGAACTCTCTTGAGGCCACCTGCATTCTGGGCTCCCCTTTCAGAAGAGACCTCTTGCATCCTGCCGTGTCTGTAAGAAGCCCAAGTACTAGCTGCACCCACCAATATCATACAAGACAGAAAACCCAGATGTTTGCTTCTCTTTTGATTTGCTCTGCTCTCCCAAAGAAGCTTGTCTGGTAAGTCATTTGTCACCCTGAAACAGGTGGCTCAATTCTTGCAGCTGTACAGCCATCCCAGCTTTAGCTTGTTATGCTGCAGGATACTGGGACCCTGCACTTAGGCTTCTGGTCCTCACAGCACAATGTCTCATCTTAGTCCACTAGTTACATTGGTTGCTCAACATTGTCTCATGTAGAGCTCTCTGCTTTGTGGGTGTTCTTTATATGGGTGTTCTTTATAGCCTCAGCTCCTCTACTTCAGCCTTAGTTTCCCTGTGCACAGGAAAAAAGCCATCCTTGGGCCAGGATGAAAGCCACATGGTCCTCTTGCTTTAAGGGGAAGGGAGTTTTCTAACTGGAGGACTTTTTCTCTCCCTTGAGAAAAGGACTCTTGCAGCCAACTGTGGCTAGTAGTAGTGAAAACAGCAGTTGTTCAGTGCTGGAGCACAGACTCAGAAGAGTTTGCATTTTCTGAGTATTACTATAAATGTCATAGTTTTCTGGATTTAGCATAAAATGCCCCCAGACATAGCAAAAAATACCACCCCAATGCAAGTAGGTCCTCTTTTCCCACAGTGGCCAGATAAATTTGCCTCTCCTAGTGTATAGGTATGGATTGCATTGCCTTCTCTGGTATCAGACTGCTTGGCTCACAAAAATCAGAGTAGCTCTGTCTGTGCATACTCATATATATAGTTCTGAGGGCATTTTTGGTGATCTTACTGACTTTCCAACTCTTGAGGCAGAGAAACCAGAAAACCGTTCATGGAAGTCTTGTCAGGGAAAAAAGCTTTCCTAAATGGATGAAGGGAGAGTTCCTAATGAGAGATGTGTTATTGCCTCATTTTTATAGCTGAACAGATTTTAATTCTGTTGTAGTGTGAACTACTATTATAATCTGAGAGGCAGCTTGCTTAGCATACTTGAAAGTACCGGTTGTATATCTCCTTACATGCTATGCTATTAAAATAAATGGCCAGAAATGGTATGACCAGAAATGGTATGAAATTGGATCAAACATTTTCCTGGTTATAAATTCTGTTGGCCAAGTTGTGCCTTCCTACCAATCTCCACAAATATCCTGAACATATTTTCTGTAACCGAGGCTTGTACATCCGGACAGTGGCACTGGAGCATGGTGAGATTCACTAATGACAGCTCTTTGGTCAGGCTTGTGTGTGCTGTGTGACCGGGGACATGCCCCCACATGGGGGCAGAACTCCAGTAAGGGTTCAGGTTTCCCCAACCTGTTATTTGCGGGGTAGGTGGGTGATAGGCTAGGTACTTTGGAGGAAGGTGGCACTCAAACTGAACATTGTGATTTTACCTGGCTGGGTTCCAGTGGAGGGGGGGAGCTTCAGGGGGGGCTTCTGCAAGAAGCAGCTAGAAGCTTTCTGTAGGCCCGACAGATAGAATGTCTTTAGTAGGCGTCTGGCCTCCAGCCAGGGTCAAACCACCACACTGGCTTTGTTTTTTGGTCTGCTGCTAGAAGGATTTAGCTTTATTGCCTTGTTGGACAGTAACTGGTGCCCCAGGGTTTGGTGGAAAAAGGTTCTGGGAACCTGTATGGACTCTGCCTGTACAGCATGGCTGCATCTTCTTCTCATTCCTGGTGACCATGGCATTTCCATCTGAACTATATTAGTATAGAAAGTTTTGGTAGCAGACCTTTACACATAGATGAAATAAAAACAAAATTTAGCTGTGTGAAAAATAATCATGAAGTAAGCGTTGACTGTGAAATAAACTTCTGTTAAAATAATGGCAATTATAAATCCATGGATCGCTGCTTGCAAACACAGCTCTGAAAACAATCTGCCTGGATTTAAGTGCTGTTGTATAATCTATGGGAGTGTTGTGTTAATTTTAGAATGAGAGGCAATGTTTGGGTTTTTTATTCTGTGTTCCTATACCCTGTAAATAACACATGAAATTGTGAAGATAGTTTTATAAGAACAAAACATTCTTACCCTTGGGTAAAAGGTTATTGTATGGAAATTGGCTGAGGTTAGACCATGGGTCTTGACTTCTGTGTTTGTTGTTGTTACGGTTTGAAGTAAAATATTCCTGCTACAAGGCCTTTTTTACCTTGGCGGAGTGACATGATGGAAACGGTGGAATAGTACTAACTGAAAAATAGCAACATCCTTGTAGGAATTGATTTTCATTTATACTCAGATCCCCAGAAAAAAACAACAACATCAAAAGTACCATCAAAAATAGCACTGAATGTAGTAGAAAAGCTGACACTGGGAAAAGGAGAGCAGAATTTATGAAAAAAATCCCCTTGCCTACAGCACTGCTTTCGACATCATCCCCGTTCCTGGCTGTGACCCTGTCTGGCCTCATAGCTCACTTCAGTGGAAACACACTGTATTTTCAGCAATATTCCACACCAGGCAGCTTTATGTTTTCTCTTGTTTTGTATTTCTTCTGCCTAAAAGCAAATTTAGACATAAATCTGTATAAGACTTTTTTTTTTAAGTTGCCTTTAAAAATGAATGTTCCTATTTGGTACTGCTGCATTCCTCCGTTCTGCCATCTGTAGCTTTTCAGTGCTGGCAGAATAGAGGCTAGCTAGAAAATCTGATTTGGGATTAGGGTCAGTCTCTGGCTACATTTGACCTGGATGGCACTGAACGTGTAAGGATTCATTGCTAATGAAAAGTTTTATCAATCATCTTCACCGTATCAGAATGAACGTTGTCCATTAATTTATTTATTTTATTATTTTAGCTAAAGATAATCATTTTAGCTAAAGAACTTTGTAATACAAACTTTGAAAGAAAAATGAAAGTATGTTTATACATTGTGTATTTCTACAGAAATGTAAGGATTTTGCCTATGAAAACAATAGCCGTATCATTCACAAAATAAAAAGATGAATTATTGAAAAGTTTGAAATGAAGTATGAGTATTTTTACAGCTTTGCATACCTATCTATAAAGATATTTTAAAACATATGACTAATGCAATAGAATTAGCACATGAGGAAGAACTTTTTGGTTGAAAAAAGGTGCATGTAATTCATTTGGGTATTCTATACATCTCTGAATCGGTTGTATTTATTTCTTAACTTTCAGTGCTACTGTTAAAGATATACTAATATAATTTTATTCAGCCTTGCATCTGGCTTCAGTACTAGTAACCTTCAATATCTCTATTTTTCTTTGTTTTCAGAAGTCAAATTTGATAGAATTGAATTTGGTTTTCCTGTAAAAGTATTGTAGGCAATGTTCTCTGTCTTCACTTAAAGGTCAGGCATTTAATTCCTTTCATTTCTTCATTTAAAAGCCAGAAATTCCGGTCCCTGTGAAACACTTGGGACTTGTCCACCGTGCAGCCAGGTGCATCAGTCTCTGCAGGATGCAGGAAGCGGCAGTAAGCATTGTGTGTGTGCTTGAGAGAGGCAACGAGTCTGCAGGCCTTCCCCATGGCACCTCTGAGACTGAAATCTGGTATCTGTAAGGAGTGGCTATGCCAGGATATGAGTTATTAGAGATGCGGTTTGTGGTGAGTGACCCAAGCCAACCAGCTTACATGACTTCTTACACTGAGTGTGGCAGGTACATCCTTTGAACGTGGAGATGTTTCATGCCTAGCTCTTTAGAAACCCTTTCAGCGCAAGGTGCACCAAGTACCCTGCTTACTATTTGTTGTCTCATCATGTAAAATCCATGCATTTCAGAGAAGTGTTTTGCCATTTGCTATGACTGTTTTGCAGCAAGAAACACAGTTTCTGTGGCGTAGGGTCTCTTCTGCACACGTGACTCTGGAGTTTGTAGGTGTACGTACTGTTCTCAGCCTTACCTCTAATAGAGTTAAGTGCTTTTGAAGCACCAGAGGAGTTTTTTAATGAGACTTAATCTCATTATGTGCTTTTATCTGATCCTATCATTTCTTGTTCCCTACATCGTAGGAAAATAAAAGCTCCCTGAAATCTTGTTCCAAAGTGTGGAATTGGGTGAAATCTTTCTTTCTTTTTAACAGAAGGCTGGCTGGGAGGGAAGGGGGTGGATCACAGATCAAAAACAGAGTGCATCAATAAAGTGTTTTAGACAACACTTGGCTTTGGGTTGGGGTTTGTTTGCTTTTCCCAAAGATGCATTGTTAGAGGTTTTCAGTGATTTCTCTCCTTCACTTCCTTATAAATCTCATTAATTATATTGCTAATCTCTGCACTGTAAATTAAAGCTCTGGTTCCTTTGATGTTGTGGCCCACTTCTAGATTTATCCACAGTGCTTTTTAAGCATCCAACACCAAACAGGTTTTGTGTGTTATTGCTTTCTGTAGCTGGGCTCAAGCATACAGTGGAACAGAGGTATTACTCAGCAAATGTCTGTGGCAACAGTGGGTTGTAATTGCTAAATAGGCAAATGTATAGTAATTTAGCATGTGAGATATTTTAGCCATCCTTGATTTAATTATGTGCTGTATGGGTTTGAGTAGCACATGAAGAACTAGAGAGGGGAAAACGCATCACAAATTGGTCAGATTTCTTCATTAAAGAGAGTTTGGAGTTTCCTTGGGATACAGCTTTAATAAACCAGTTTAAGTGGACTATTTCCTTTAGGAATTCAGGCATAAGTCACTGCCTGAAAAAATGTCATTAATTATTCACAGCAGGTTTCAGCCATTGCTGCAGTTTGGTCCCTGCTCCACAGGGGAAGGTTACCTCCTGTCCAAGTGTTTATATTGCAGAAATCTGTGCAGTTTTTCTATAGGCATGGAGCACTGCAGATTTGCTGAAATGATATATTATTATTTCCTCCTTACATGCATAATCTGTGAAATACTGCTCGAGTAGTGGGTGTATTCTTTTCTTCCAAAATATATTCATGGTGTGTGGGGGGACAGAAGGAGGAAGGAGCCAAGCGAAGTGGCATGATCCATTTTCAATTTACCAACATTTTTAAATATAGTGGGCTGGATACTCCACTCCACAAGTCTTTGCTTGATACAACATGGTATGTAGTGAGTGTAGAAGATAAGTGGAAATCCTCATGGAAAATTCTTCCTTTTTGGGGTCATTTCCATCTGCATAGTGGTTTCTTCTAAAGAATAGCCTCTTCTTTCCCCCTCCTGGAATAGAAGAACGTGTGGCAGAAGGGGAGGATACTGCTCCTCCGCTGGTGCTGCTCTCATTTTTGCTGAAAAGCATGCTCACATCTCAGAAAGCCGCAAATAAACCTCTCTGCATCTAAGTCTGACACTAGATGTGTCTGAGCACAGCTTGGGCAAAGGAGAACTGAGTGTGTTGTTACCTATGAGATACTTTTAAAGGGTTGTATGTTTTCTAACTGTAAGGCGGCATGCAGAGATGATGGAGCTGCACCTGCCAACACAGCTGCATTAGGGCTTCTCACATCCCAGTGGTATCCTCCTACTCTCCCAGCAGTGTAATGTTGCTGCCTGGATCTAGGGTATAAAACAGACAACACTCTTACCTTTGTCACTTTTGTGGGAAAGAGGGAAGTCAAAGTAGAACTGAGGCAGAGCCATGCCGCTAAGCAAGATGCCCAACATTTCAGCTGGCCTTTAGAGAGGTCCAAGGAGCTGGGCTGTCCACGGAGTCTGAGCTCCGTGAGACAATTGAGAACAAGTTTTTTATTGTAAGTTGCCATGAGGTAACAATACTTTATTCTACTAGTTTTGTGTTCCATAAAATGTGTGACCTATAATAGTTTGTTATAAATTATTTATTGCCAAAACCAGTTATTTAAGAACTATGTACCCTTCCCCTTTCAGAGAGTATCCACCCTCTGTCTGCTTGACATTTCATCCTTATTCATGAGCAGCAATAACATAATTCTGTTTGCACAAGAAATATCTTGACTATAGTACCCATAGCTCATTCTGTTGGGGAAGAGGCATTGAGGTAAACTGCTGAAAATTAAACCTCTCTGTCTCTGGAAGCTGTAAATAAGTTTAAGTATTAAATAGAAGAACCAGACTTCTTCAGGTTGTAGCAGTAAATAGTGGCAGGAATCAACACTGGTAAGCAATTATTTTACACAACAATTAACAATCAGTTGCCTTTTTATGGAAATGAAAGGTTGACAGCCTTTCTCAAGCACTCAAATGATCTGCAGCTCAGTTCCAAAGCCAACTGTATCTTTCATGTCCCAGCTTCAGTCCGGTAGATTTTGCATTAGTGGGTTTGCTGCCAGACTCTGGGGTTGAGCAACGGGTCTTTATTAGCAGCACGGCTGCAGATCTGTGTCTTCTCTTTCACAGTGTTTTCAATCATGTTTTTGGTTTATATTTCAGCTTTCTGCATTCTGTTTATTACTTCCTGAGAGGGTTTGTTTGCCTCTCTGGCAGGCTGCAGGTGGGTCAGTGGCTGGGGTTAGTGCAGGGTGTGTACAGGGCCACTTCAGCAACACTGAACTCCAGGATTTTGAAAGGTCTTTCAGTAGTCGGAAAATGGGAACTGAACTTTTCCAAATATCACTGCACACATGTGAAATAAGCCACATTAAAATTCTGTTTAATGATTCATAATTGCCAGGAGGCTGTGATATTAATATGTAGCCAGTTATGTATTGTTTAATTGTGTGCAATTTGGGATGGGGGGGGGGGGGGAAGAAAAGTGCTTAGTAACAAGGCTTCATCCAACCTGTTCTGGATAAATTCAGGTCATGATTATTTCAGATTGACTTCTGGAATGATGTCTCTTGGAGCGTTTCCAAAAGATAATCAATATAGATGGTGTGATAAACAGACTATTTTTAAAATGTACGTGGCCATTTTCCAGTTTTAGATCAGTCAGGACAGGCAGATTATCAGCCTCCCAGTGAACTCCTAAGTGAGCTAAATCATTTGGCACAATGATGGGGTCATATTCCTGTGATCAAGGGCCTGGCAAAGCACCAATGAGTTGCTCAGAACATTTGCTGGGAGTAAGAAGTTCTGCAGCCTCCCAGGTTTCTTGTAGGAACCTTCTCCCTTCCCGTTCCCCTCAGCTGCACTCTGATGGGTAGCACTGTGGGGTTCAGGAAGGATTTTGCCTAGGGATAAAAGATGAATATAAGCACAGAAGAAGAAGAATAGGCATTAGTTACATCAAATGTGAGTGGAATTTTCCAGCACTGTTATTGCTTATTGTATGTATCACCAAAGCAAACAGCATCCCTGGCTGGGACTTGTGGTCCTCTGCTCTGGTGCTCCACAGGGAACAGAAGATGACCCTGCCCAGGGATCTTGCCAGGCAGATACAAAATGATGGAAAATAAGACAATGGCAGGGAGAAGAGTACAAGAAAACAATGAGATAAAACTGAGCAAACTAAAATGCAACAAAGCTCAGCAGCCAGTAACAGTAATGATGGACAGTTTTGTTTTCTTTTTTTCTGTGAAGTAGGTGTTTGATATATCCTTATTTGTTACTAGTGAAACGTTCATCCTGTCAGTAATTCATCCTCCATGTCAGTTGCTACTAACTGAATCTTGACACTTTTCCAGACTGCAATGCACATGACATAAAAATGAAAATAGTAGACCGGATGTGGGGAAAACATGCATACTTGACCTTAAGAGAATGCATAAGAAGATGAAAACCTCAGTAAAATGAGACTTCTGGCATGTTTGGGTAATTTTCTCAGGAAAGAGTCAAGAACAGGGACGGAAATGTTTTGATTTGTGCCCTCTGCATCCTACCACTCATCAGTTCTGATCAGTGGCTTGCTTGAATATTAGTCAACATGTTCAGACTACGTGTGGTGCTATTGAGAGGCTGCCACACTTTCAGCAGAGCTTAAGGACCGTTCTGCTTTGTAAGTGATGTTCTTTCAGTCTTGGCAACTTTAGAAAATCATCCAGGGTTTATAATAGTGTGTAAGGAATGTCAGTAGTAAATATTAAGGACATATTTTGGAGGTATTTCTGGGAAGGGTAGCTGCCTGCTGTGGAATATTTTATGCCAACATTTGTGGGTGAAAAATGAGGCCAAGGATTGTAAATGGTTAAGAGGCATCATACAGATCTAAAAAACAGAGAGTTCCCTTCTTAATTTTATCCATGATAAAAATTACAGGTTCAACTGTTAACATTTTTATTCTTATGCTATGAGGATTCTATAGATTTTCTAATTTCTTAAATGTATTTCTGGAATGTTCAGTGGAAATTTTCAGCAGTGAATTTCATTTTATGTTAGAAATTATAGTGGCCCATATTAATGATCCCCAGCACTATGGATTCTATATGTGAGATTCCATTTTTGAAATTTCAGTTGCAATTAGAAATCCTTATCTTTGAGATTGGGTGTAATTTTAAGTAAAAAGATACTTTACAAGATCTTAAAGGCACTTAATATTGAACTAATAGATACTGTTAGGAAAATCATAGCACTCGTTCTAAAGTCTGAGGGAGCGATCCAAAAATATTACCATCTTCTAAAAATGATGTAGAAAACTTGCTCATAGCTTTCAGCTTGGTACTCAATGTGTAGGTGTGATTAGCAGCATAATAAAAGTCCATTTTCTCTGCAAGAGGATAAAGAAAGTTACTTTGCCCTTAATGACAATACTGGTAGACATGAGTAATCTTCAGAGCTTCATTGAATTTATGAGCAATCATCTGAAGTAACTGCATAGAACTTGTAAAACTCTGTAGAAGTTTTTTTAATTAGCCTTTTTTTTTGTCTTGAATTCAATTCCCTATAGAGAAAGCTAATATGAAATTGGCATTTTTGAGTTATTTAAATGTTACCTTACTGAAAAGTTACCAAAATATTTAATTCTCCTTGGAGTAAAGATGGATGAGTTTGCTAGTGATTGACTATAACTGATAAAGCCAAAGTATTACAGCATCATGAACTTTGTATAACTATGCTTGTAGCAAAATATTGAAAATAATATTCCTCGGATGTGTTATGCACTACTCTCTTCTTATGTATTATTTTCTGCAGATTATATTATTCATTGGAAAAATAAAAAAGCTTAGTATTTCAGGGGCTCTAATGCATAGAAACCAGTGTTGTGCCAGATTCCTTTCTACTCCAAAGTTGCCTCACTGTTCCCTTTTCTTAGAGGGATCTGAACCGCATATTGCCTGTGACAGAGAGTTGAAGACTTGCACTGGGGAATGTGCCACAGGTACATGACCTTAACATCAGTTTTGGAAGATGGAGTTTTCCCTGGAAAAGCCATTGTAGATGGCTCTGAAAATGGCAGTATTTCCACTAAAGAGCTCTACTAATTGACAGCTTAAATTATATGGAACAGGAACTTTTTGGATTCAATGGAGACGGGAAATGTAAACGGTTTCGGAGTAGAAAGTCCAACTGCCTGACCAATTCAGGACTGACCAAAAGCTAAAGCATGGTATTAACAGCATTGTACAAATATCTCTTAAACTCTGACCCTCTTGGAGCATCGACATCCTCTCTAGGAAGCCTGTTCCCGTGTTTGATAACCCTCTCGGTAAAGAAGTGTTTCCTAATGTACAGTCTATACCACCTCTGTCACAGTTTTGAACCAACTGTCCCTACATGTAATGAATGGTTTCTGTACTATTTAAAAGCCAGTGAGGTTTACTTCCAGTTGAGGAACCAGAGGTGGGTAGTAATCAGAGACACAGAAATTTTAACCCCAGTAAAGACTGCTACCAAGGTCTGACTGGAAAGGCAGTGAAGGCACCTTAATTCCCTGGCAGTGCTGGACTTCTTACTATCATGAAACTGTGCTGTGGGTTGGACTGTGAAGGACCTACCTCCAGAGGGCAGGTGAGAGAGGATGATGGGAGACGGGAGGTCCATGTGTGTCCCAGGCAAGGCAGCCCCACTCATCTTCCACTCACAACGGTGGTAAGGAGCTCAGGGGTTTTGCCCAGCAGCACAAACTTTGTCCGGCTCATGTTGCCGTCAAAATGCAAGTCCTGATTTCATCTATTTTGGGCCTAATGCGAGGCATTGTGTAACCTTAGTTTTGTTGTGTTTGCAGGGCTCAGCCACAGCACCGCAGGCTGGGAGAGGCAGCGCCCTTAGCTGCCTTTATGCAGGGGATTTATGGCACTGGTTTATATAAGCTTCTGAATGCTTATCTTCTTTAAGTCACTCTGCCTCAAGTTCCTTACATTGTTGCCAGATGGCACCCCTTGTATATATTTGCCCTTTACAGCTCACTTAGCTTTCTGGATCAGCACTCTGCCTCCCTGCTGTGCTAGCAGGCCTTGCCACCGCCCAAGAGGGAGCAAACAGCTCCAAAAAGGATGTTCTGCCTGACTGAAGACAAAGGGAGCCAAGCATGGTCCTACATCCCCAGTAGTCATCCCATGGCTCTGATGAGCTTGTTCAGTTGGGACTGAAGAAGGTCCAGATCTGACCATGCTCTCACAGTCTGGGGAAGAATGGAGAGGGCCTGTACTTTCTGCAATGGTTATCAACCCCACATCAGTTCTGTGGGATATGCAGATCCCTGTGCACAAGTTTATGAGCTTAGCGACCCCTGAAAGAAGTGTCTCACATTGTGCATTGTCAAGGCTCCTGCCACAAAATTTTTGAAGAATTTGAAATTTGCTGAGGTCTTTAAGATTTCCTGTTTTAAAGTCTGTACCAGGAACCTGTCTCCCTGCCCGTTGGGTATTCCTCAGCTGCTGGGCAGCTGCGTACAGGGTTGCACAGTGAACTTCCTCTTTCCCAGGACAAACGCTCGGCCACCATCACGATCCAGATGGCATCATGAGACCTCAGGTGCCTCCAGCAGCATGACCAGTCTGGTCTTTGTCAGAGTAAGTGGTTTGGTCCAGGCTTCTTGTTCTAGTTTGGAAATGGTCTGTCCTTTGCTGTTCCCAATCTAGAGAAAGGTGCTATGAAATGATGTAATTTGAGGTAACAACAGGCCTGGCAGATTGTATGTGTGCATGTATGCCTTTCATCTCAGCCTTACCCACATCTCCTCTTGTTACTCTTGTGTTTACTACTACAGTACCTAAACAACATCATTTTCCATGCAGACATTTTTTATTTAACTGGGATTTTTTTAAAGTCACCAAGTCATAACATTTATAACAGTTTGCAAAAACTTCTTCAATTTTATAAACTCTTTTGTGTTTGAAAACCATGTCATGTTTTTTGTATATAGTTTTTCATCTTATGTCTTAGGATGTTCTTGAAAAGCGACATCTTCATTTTTTTCAAACTCACAAACTAAGATCAAAGTAGAATTTTTAAATGTTAGGGGAAAATAAGGTTTTACAACATCTTTCAAAGTTCAATTATAAAGCCCCTGCTCAAAAACTGTTTGCAAATTGTGCTTGATTTAAAAAAATCTAGTTCTAGTTTTTTTATATGTATATATCAAATGAACTTTGTAACAAAATCCAGGACAGTTAAATAAAATTTCCAACATATTATTAGAGAACAGTATGCTTTAAAATAAGTAGACACTTCAAATTAAAAATTAAACACAATGAAGTGTGTTAGAGGTTAAAAAGTGTTTTTACATTACAGTTGAGCTGATGTTCTTCAAGAAAGCATGCCTTTATTTTAGCATTACCCAAGTAACTGGGATAAGTGGATGCCCCCAGCTCTGATATTAAACACACGTATGATACTGCACATGCAAGTAGCCCCAGAAGTTCATGAAGACCTGAAGCTGTTACTGGCTACATTTTTGGGTGTGTTTGTGGGGTTTTTTGCTCATGCTAAGCAGTCACTTGTTCTAGAACTGTTTGTTCACTAGAAGTATGACACAGTCTATGTTTAATGATACTGCAAGCGCTGTTTTCACTTGCTATTGCCTGAAATACTGGAATTGCATATTTTTGGAAATCGAGAAAACTGTTTCAGTGTGGGTTCTGCTTATAAGATTAAAATACTCTTTCTATACAAATACTGTCTACCTCTAGAATTACTGTAATTGATGGCTGTGTTGGATTTGTGGAGATGGCTATTTTCAGAATGTCTGCAGGTAATGACTGTTCCCTGACTTGTTAATCTCTTCTCTAATTATCCGAGCAGATGTTGTTTAACCCATGAAATGGTTAGGACTGGTATACTCTGAAAGACCAAGAAAGCATGTAAGTCAGGGGAAAGTTTTAATGAAAAAATGGGGAAGGGATAGTCAGTCAGCAGGAGACATGAAGGCACAGTAAAGACAGTGAAGCTAAAAGTACATTCTGAATTTGTATTTTGCACGTGCAAAACTTTTTGGAATGGCAGACTTTGGTTTTGTTTGAGTTCTGGTGGTAGTTTCTGGAAACAGAAAGGATTTTCAGGTGGTCTGACATGCACATGCTTCTCCATGCTTCCTTCTTCTACGACCTATGCAAACCAGGACTTTCCAAAGGCTGGCTACCTGAAGCTTATCTTGGCTCTGCGCATTTGGAGGCTCTTGGTACCTCTGAAATCAGAGAATTTAGGGGTCCTACAGAAAGACGTGTTGCGCACACACATGTGAGCAGAAACAGGACTCAGGGACAGGTAGTTGAACTCTGGAACAGTGCGTCTGAGGTGCTGCTTAATCTTTTGGAAACGATAATATCCACTGAGTGCAGGGTAGGTCACACCCCACCAAACACACATTTGGTATTTATCCCACCTACTAAGCATACACTGAAGATTATAAAAATCTAACAGGACTGACCTCTCATTGTGGCCTATCAAGGGAGCTGTGCTGAGGAAGGGCAGGGTCAAGGTTACAGCTTGCCTTAGGTAAAGCGGAGCTGTATGGAAACGTCCCAGGCAGCCCTCCGCAAGCTGATGCAAGCACTGCATTGCCAGCACTGATCACATGGGTAATCAGGCCCCAGAGCTGTGTACCTAACATTTCCATACAAGTCTGTAAGCGTTAAGGTGCTCTAATCAGCATGGTGTTTTGAGATGGGCCATTTCCTTTCCCGTAAACTAAAACCAGCTTTTAGCGTACTTGGTACTTTTGGACCTGAAGTGAAACACTAATGCCTGCTGTTACAAACTCTGGAGATTTAGAAATGCAAATAAAAAAAAATAAAATAAAACTTAGTGATTACATCAGTGTTGTCTTATGGTAAGCTTTCCTTATGGGAATCAGGAAATTTGGGCTTTGTTCCTGGTCCTGTCAAATTCACTGTGTGACCGTAGGCAAGCAGCTTAACCTCACAGCATCCAAGGTTAATGCTTACCCAACTTGTAGGGTTTTCTGAGACTAGATTAATGCTTCTATTGTTACTTTGACATCCTTCAGTAGACATGAAGTGCATGTGCTGTTGATAATAACAATACAGAAACATGAAAAGTAGATTATCCTTTCTTTATTTGCAATAGATGAAAAAAAGGATGTTAGAGCCTGTGTTTTAACATTTTGATGAACACAGCATAATAGTTGATAAAAATGGTACAGATAATCAAGCAAGTAAATTTATCTAACAACTAAATTTTTTGGTTTTTTGTAGACATGTGATAAATCCTAGGTTTTTGATGACCCAAATTAGGTCAGCATTGCCGTCACTTTAACAATGCAGGAATACAGAAACTCTCCAATGGAAAATTATAGCAGTGGATTCCCTGAGGAAAGAAATATATAAAGCAGCCCTTTCTACGGCATTCAAAAGGAAACCATCACTTTTCATTGCTTTATAGATGCAGCTACAAATTGCAAAACTCATCTTCTTTCAGAGTAAGTGGTTTGGGAGCCTTTGGCATTAGTGGTCAGTGGAGTAAATCCTGTGTTTGGATTGTTGAAATGTTCTTTTCAGTGGCAGTGAAAACTGAAGAGAATTTAATTTCCCCCTCACCTAGGAGGAAGGCCAAAATGCAGTACTAATGCAGTGCTGGGCTGTTCTTCAAGCACTCGCCTTGTGTGTTTATAAGCAAAGGTTGTGTATCCACCTTCTGTAGTCAAGTAGTTATGCTTGGCAAATCATTTTAACCACTTTACTACAGGTTCTGAGTCTTTGGTAAACCAGGTGAATTGTGCAGCTTCTCTTTGGCTTTCAGTTGAATTAGTTTTGAATTACTGGATTTGATAAAGTTTTATATTATAGAAAGATATATTTTTTTAGAGACTTCAATGTCTGCTGGTATCCTGTGCAAGGAGCTTTCAAGTCTGGATGGAACCCTAGATTTCCATAGCCATTTTCTGTATATATGTATGTATGTTTAATTAATCATGTGTTCACACCTGTAAAACTTTAGGAAAAGATTCTTTAAATACCTAGACCACTTCCAGGGATTGTTTTTGATTCAGTTTGTTTATGATTGTTCTTTGTAGCATTGTATTGTGAAACTGAGCACTTTGACACTGACGCATGCTAAAATATAAATGGGTGCCATGCTAGAGCTCTTCTAGCTGGATTTGGTGTATCAGGAGTACAGGAAATTCCCCCTGCAGATGTTCACATCAGGATTATATGTTCCAGGTGCCACTTTCTGAATATAAAAAGAGTTGATGGTGTTTATCTTATTCAGAGAAGACTTGTATTCTGAAGGGAAATAAGCTGGTGGGATTCTGGATTTTCCTTCTCCATTATCTGGTTGTTGTCCAGATGGATGCAGCCAAGCAGCAAATAAAATAAAAAGATAATTTCTCAAACCTTTATGTCTTTATCAATATAGTGTTGATATTCAGTTGTTTCCACACTGTTGGAAATCCACAGTCAGGATCTAATTATTTATTTTTTTTCTCAAATAACTTTTAAAAGCCCAAGTAATGAATCTGTTCTTCATCCTTGACTTTCCTTCACGGAGTGATGCTATTGATGTATTTTAATCCTGATCTATGGTCTGTAGAAAGTCCTTTGATGGTCTTTGAATTGAGCAAGTAATTTGTTAACAGGATATTTCCATCTTCTACTGCTTCTAACTTACCAAAAACAAATTTAGAATCATCTCCCTAAAGGGAGATGACAGTGCTAGTTGATTAGAAGGGGCATAATTTGTTGCCCCACTTATCTCATTTTGTTGATTAGCTGCAACAGACGGTGATGCCCAATCCACTTTTTAAATGAGTAAATTTGGCACATATGGATGACAGTTTCTTCTCTCCTTGTACCATCATCGGCAGGCTCTAATTGGCACTCTGCCTCCATGGAAAGCAAGAGTTGTTTTCACTTAGTGTGCGTCTTGTGTTCACCATCTGTATCCTCCATTGAAGGGTCTGATCCTGCAAAACTATTACAAGCACAATTTCTTCTCAAACATCTAGTTACATTGTCAGTAATGGAGCTAAAAGCATAAATCAGAATTATGCCTATTGATAAAGTGAGTTGTGGGTTGGTTTTGTGTGTGTGGGGGGGGGGTTTTCTTTAATCTGGGCCCTATACTTATAAGGTGGATCCTGAATATCTGCAGTAAATCTTGTAATAGCCACCATCTGTTAATAGTATTTATTGTATTTACAGACATGTGCACACACTGTGGGTACTTGAAAAACACAAAAAAGAGTGTAAAAACAGATAGGAGAACACAAAAAGGATGCAGTTGAAGGGAGGTAGGAGGTTACACATTGAGCGGCATCTATTCTGGTGTTTCTCTGCCCTTGCCAGGGAAGGATGTTCCTGATGTATAACCTGAATCTTCCACACTGTGATCAGGTTTATTGCTCCTGACTGCATTAATAGTATAATTTAGTTTTGGTGCATGTTTCCAGTCTCACATAATCAGCTAATTAGAGTGGAATGACATTAGAGCAAATTTGGTTTAGGGATGGCAGTTTCTGTGCACAGAGTAGAAGTTGGGGAACGGTCCCAGTTTAGATGAGCAGTGTAATGGTCCCAGAGTGGGCTGGGAGGTGGCTGAGAGATCAAGCCTGAGAGCTCCACTGGTACCTGTCTGCAGTGTTCACAGGGGTTGCAGACCTATTTGTTGCCTTCGCTTGGGATTTCTGTAACATTTATAATAGCCAGGGGATCAGCCTGCAGTGTTGAACAGTTGTGTGGCTGTCGTGGCTGGAGGTTGTCACCTTCATTTAGTGTGACTCTTCACAACCTGAACCCTTCCGTGGTCGCTTCAAGGCTCACACTGCTGGAATATGCCCCGTGTGTTTTGCCTTGTGTCTCTCCCAGAGCTGACTGCAGCCGCAGCACATCGTGGCTCCTTTTGTGAATGCTGCATCTCCTGGGTGGTACATGTTATGTGAGCTGTGGCCTCACTTTCCTGTGGTTCGGTTTGCAGTAGCGATTTAAGGGACTGGTTACAGCTTCCCAAGCACAGAGCAGCTGGAGACCTGTTGGAGGAGATGGCTCTCCAGGGTCGGGCAGCTGCTGAGGGGTGGCTGCTCTGCTCATCTCCCTTTGAGATGCCCTTTATGATGCCAGCGTGGCTCCTGCAGACACGCAGCTGTATTCCACCCTGGCTCCCATCCAGCCCAGAACTGATGTTCCTCTTGGCACTCCCCCAGACTCAGTTTAAGACCCAAATTTTTGAGATGGGATGACTGGAAGGGAGAAAATACTGCAAGGAATGATGTGCCTTTTATTGGTAACTACGGAGGGAGACCGAGGTGCTCAGTAGCTGATGACTGGAAGGGAGAAAATACTGCAAGGAATGATGTGCCTTTCATTGGTAACTACGGAGGGAGACCGAGGTGCTCAGTAGCTGACTTGGCTGATAGACGCTTTAGTATGTGATGGACTCCTTGCATCTTTATATGACCTTTTCTAATAAATAAAAATAATTTTCTTCTGATTTTTCTCCAGATAAGACCCAGTTTATACATGCATACCTATATCATATACTTTTTCTTGTTAATAATTGGAAATAATGTTGTGCATTTCATATAGTATTTACTGTGTTTTGTATACCTCATCCTGCATCAACTTGCGGCCTGTGTACAAAATGCTGGCTCTATTTTCAGTACCCTTAACTGGGGAAAAAAAAGTCTTAGATTGCTCCTCTGCTCTCTGCCGTTCCAGGAGACTTAGCTGTAAAAGCACCCAATCAGCCAGCAATGTCCATAAAACATAGGGTTAGAGCTTGCTGCCATGAAAGCAGTTACAGAAACGAGAAGCTGATGTGAATTTTTACTTCTCTTCACTCTTACTTTACCTTACCAAATGAAGACTATTTACACAGCAGTGTTCTGTGTCACCCAGATTTACTTACTGCTTCATACGACTGGAGGTTTAGGTATTGCAACTGTGCAGGGCTGTAATTCTCATGTTACTTTACTTTTCAAATGGATCCAGCAACATAGCTTAATGCAAACTCACTGATGACATCCACGTGTATCTTCACAAGCATAAGGACTTTTATGAGGACTTAAAGATTTTGATATTACCCAGTACAAAAAGTTTCAGTTATTAGGTCTGGATAAAGTTCAAGAATAGCAGATGTCAGTTTACTCAGCCTTTGTGGGTAAGGAAACATTCCAAACATTGAAAACCAATCAGAAAAAATACAGCCCAAAAATAATGTTTTTTTGAGAAAATTGAGCATTTAACAAAGCAAACTGGAACTCTTCCTCTGGCACAGTGGGACCCTGCTGTGTAGTCAGCAACAAAACCCAACAGTTTTCAATGTAAATAACATTAAGTATACAAACAATGCAAAATTTACGGCGATTTCATACCCATAGCTTTTCACTGTGTTTTACATTAAAGGATTTTTCCTTAGAGTACTGGCTTATATTACAGAAACTTTGCCTCCCGTGGCTTCTTGGAAAAACTGTGGCATTGCTCATTGTTTGTGACAGGGCAAATGTGGGAAACAAATGAGCACTGGACTTGTGTGTTTGAAGGAAAACTTTTGTGCGGTTTCAGCTTCCCTCTTTGGTTTTCACTTGTCATCTTCTGATTGTATTTTCTAGTTTTCCTTTGTTCATAATACTAGTTTTAGCTTCCTGTTGTTATGGATTTGATTGAATTACTTCATTTACCATTCAGTTGTATATGCAACTTGTAAAACATTAATATAGTTAAGAAGTGGTGCAGATACAGTTAGTTGTCTAGAGTTATAAAATAAGATTCAGTATAAAGGCTATCATCTACCGCAGACATAATTGCCTAGGATTTGCTGAGGAGTTGCCTAGGATTCCCTAAGGAGCACAATAAACACTGTATTTGTAAAGGAGCGGAAGCTGTTGCTTGGTGTCCTGTGTTTTGTATAGGATTACTGAGTTCAAGTGAGCTTCCTATTTTTCATGTGGCAAAAAAGAGCTCCATGATTGTGGTGTTGCATCATTTTCTTCTTCAGAATTTTGACTCCCAGTGGCATTAAGGATTTCACTGACACCACAGCCTGGTGAAGCCAGCTGGTGATTTTGACTATCACAGTGTGATAGCATCCAACATATAAAGCATCAAAAATATTTTTCTTCTATTGGCTTGATATTAAAAAATTGGATTATACATGTGTGAAGTGTGGCACTGTATTTTCCTGTTCATTTGTCTTGGTTACTAACTGAAGCTGTATTTGAAATGAATGTTGGAAGCAGCATAGGAAGAACTCAGTCTGTGCCCATCCCATTTTCTATGAAAGGCAAGTTAGCCCCCTCCTGCAGTCCCAAATTGTTTTCTGGCTGTGCTGAGCACAGGAACAGCCTTGCACGGTTTACTGTGCAGTAGCATTTAGCTCCTCCAGCTCATTAGGGATGCACTTACAGGAGAGGCCATGAAGTTGCACTATGCACCCCTCTGTTGATGCTTCAAAGGTTTTTATCTGTGCTCTGGTCTTTTTGTAGGTGTAGTTTTGTAAACACTTATGAGCAAATCTGTTTGGTAGGACAGTAGATATGGGTTGGTCTTCTTTCTCCACTGTGTCTGTTTACAGTGTAGCAAAGGGGACTGTAGAGTCCAGTTATCCCTTAGTGAGCTAGGAGACTGTCCCATGTATCTGCCAGGGATGTCAGGCCTGAACTGGTCAGGGCTCTGGGTTTGCTGTTTACAACACAGAACCATTGAGTTTCACAGTAAATCTCTTTGTGTCGTGATTTCACCCTGAAGATGTGTCATATGTTGTCAGGAAAAATGAGTCTAGGCCACTCATAATTTTCAGTAAAGCCATTTGGGTCACCTTTTATTTTTAAAAAAAACTCTCTACCTGTTAATATACCATGTTAATTTGTAAAAACAATTTTCAGCAAGAAAATGTTGAAATAGCTACAGGTCAGGAATTTAGAAATCTTATAACATCAGCATGTTTGCATATATGTTTTTTTAAAAAATCCTTGTAGAATGGAAGAAGCTAGAGCAGTGAATTTGCTCTAAATCTTCTATCCTCAATACTTTAAAACCCTAGAGGTTTCTGCACAGAAATGGATTAAACAAAAAGAGCTCCTTTCCACTGCCTTCCTTGTCATCATGTACCTTTGCTTTCAATAGGGCTTTTGTGAATAAAGTGGATGAATATGAGAACCAAAAGCACTCGATGTAAACGTCCCTTCACATGGCTGTGAGAGTAAAAAGCTTCAGGGCAGCTGAAAGCCACATCTTGCAGTCTGCAGGCGATGGTGAGCACTACAATTGGGCTCAGTTTTAAGTTGTCTTCAAACTGATGTCAGGGCACCTAATGAGGCAAATACTGCAAGGATTGTGCTAAAGAGTAAAATATATTTTTAATTAAGAGACTAAAAAAGCTTTCTCCCATGTGAAAGTTTAGTATGATGCCTGATGTACCCTTGTAGTTTTGCTCCCAGATTCATGTCCAAGAAGAGCCTTGATTTCTCTGATTCATGGTGGTAGATCATGACAGTAGGCAGGCAAAGTAAGGATGTCCCTGCAGAAGGATGTTGTGATAATTGGTACGAGTGTACATCAGAACAGAAAGATGAAACAGTGGGAGCATCTTGCATTGTCTTTTGGAGGCTGTAGAAAATCCATAGTGGTAAAGGTGGGTCAATCCAAGTCAGGCCTGGAAGTATCCAGGCTAATGCAGCATACATCTTTTGAAAAGCTCACATTCTTCTCATGCTAAAGGACTCATGGAGGGATGTGGGAAAGGACAATTAATCTGCATTTAAACTCATCAGTGTAGCCTTCCTTTACAGACAGCAGAGAGAAAGGGGCGTATTTATTAAGTCCTGTTGTAGAGGCCTGCTTTTGACTGATAGAAACCAAAGCCTAAAAGCACCCATTTCTCTCTCAACTGGGCAGAAGTTTAGACAGCTACCTCAGCAAGAGACATATGTTTGGATGAATCCTACTCTAGAATTCCTTCCAGATGTTGGTAGACTATGGATCAGCTTTGGCTGAACTGTTGTTGATCCATTTCTGTATTTGAGCATATTCATTTAATGACCACTTTCCAAACATACATATAGTTGTTTTACAAATAATTATTAAAATTCTAGAAATTCATCTAGTGGTATTTAGGAGTTTGGCATTACAATGTCAAGATCCCAATCAGATGAGAACCATCGAACTTACCACACATGCAATTTTGTTACACAAAACCAAATTCTGTGTTGGAAGTACTCACAAAAGGGCAAGACTGGTGCAACAGTTTGACCTCTTTGAAGTGAGGGAATCTTCCAAACAGTGTTGCAAAGGTGTTTCTTTTCATCCAGAGGGATTTTCTGCATTTTGTTTATTCTCATTCCTAAAATACACCTTTCCAGTCTAGTGTATATGCATAATATACGCTTCTGTTTAGTACTGTGTAACATTGTAATTGTAAACAATTTTTGCCTTCACAGAAAAGAGGATACGTGAGACTCAGCAGCTTGTTCCTTGGAGATCCACTGTGTGACTCTTTGAGGCACATGAACTAAACTAGAGGCTTCTTAGTAGTTCGCAAAACCACAAAATGTAATGGGCCTTTTCCCTGTGCCAGATTTCCAGTAGACTGCTGAAAATCTGTTTAGACAGGTACTTGTGCATGGCAATGATCCTTAGACACTGAAATACGTACTTCTGCAGATAATGACTTGGGTCTTAGCCATGGACGTAATAAAAGTACACAGCTGAAGAGATAGATATGCAGTTCTAGTATCCCTCATTAAATATTTGTCCATGAAACTGGAGCCTAGTGTAAGATGAGGTATTGTCAGGTATTTCGTGTAATGATTTTTTAAAATTTTCTTCTGCTTGGGTGCTTTTTGTGTAAGTTAAAGAATTAAAACTGGATGCTACATGAATAAGCAGAGCCTGGATCCAGAGCATTTGTTTGTGTTTTGGTGGCCTGGGTATTGAGTAAGGCTGGACATGCAGGGCCCTTAGCCAGCTGTGCAGCAAAGCCTGGTCCCCGTTGTACTCTCACACTTTCTTTTGAGGGCAGTTCGGAGTGTATCAGGACTGCTTTACCAGTTTTCCTAGTGTAAAAGGTACAAAAGTTGCATTTCAAGTTGTTTAGTATTACAGTTACAATAGTTTGCAGTCAGAACAATTTTCTCCCAATCTCATCTCAGTTTACTTCTGTTGTCAAAGCCACAAAGCACTTGTCCTCTTCTCCTCTAAGTCCAGTGTCCTTTTTGATACCTTATTTTCTCTCTGCCATGCACATCATATTTCTCTGTGTTGGTGCTAAATATTGTCATATTTTCTCAGTAGAACTTCCCTTTTGGCCTCTGCTCTATGCCTGATTCAGCTTCATCACCCTCTCTCCTTCAGTGCCTTCACTGATGCTCCAAGCTGTGAACAGTAACATTAAAACTAATTTGTATTTTCCTTCATTCCATAATGACCTCACATTAGTCCATTTTCCTATTAATGCTCTGCCTGTAAAATGCCACTGAGATAACGAACCTCATTACAATGTGGGTTTTTTTCCTAATATAATAGCAACAGTATTCCAGTTTGTGAAATACAAGCTGGTTGAACTGTTAGCTGATGCTTAATTTAATTAATGGGAGGATGCAAAATGTGCTGGCAGGCTAGTATTCCTCTCACACAGGAAAATTATAATTACCAAACCCTCCAAGTGATTTTTAAACAGCAGACTGGTATTTTTCCTAAACTGACTAAGCCAACACTTTAGTAATGTCATTATCTCTTATTACAGCCTTTTGTCCACTCTGCCTCACTGTTCAAGATGAAATCTGATATTTTTCCTTTAATATGCATATTAAAGATGATTCAGTTCTTTTAAATCACCATGCAGAATTCACCAGGGCTTTGTTACAATATTTTCCACTTACTGTGCCATGGTGCCATTTACACTGCAATGGTGAGAAGTGTGTTATTTGGATCACTTGAGAAACAGTGATGGAATGGTTGCAAATATGTTTTGTTTAAGCACTTTATCTTTCTAGTGCAGCTGGAGATTTTATTTCACACTCAAATGCACTAGTAAAAACATCAGGCACTTTTTTTTCCCCTAGTCTGTGAAGTAACTGAGTACAGCAGTAAGGGAATAGGAGCTGTTTAGTATTTATAGTTCTTGAATAGTATCCTGAGCAGAGAGACCTTTTTTGTCTGCCTGCTTTCTTCTCTGAGCCTAATGTCATAGTATCTGAGCATTTCATGGTCTTTCCAGTGCCCCTATACTCCAGTAACCCCATCAAAAAAGAAGACAGCCTTACTAATGTTTTACAGATGGAAAGGTGGGACATGGGGATGTGGGGGCTACCTGTACCCAGTCATGGAATTGCATGAATGATGGGTTGCCATCCCGTTAGGACTGTCACCTTAGGGCTTCCCCAGGAGGGATGGCATGATACAGCAGCCAGCAGCTGCCAGGCAGCTCTGGTGAGTGGGCTGCAGTGGTGGGAGTCAGTGGCACCCCTGGGAGGGTCTACATCAGGAGCTACCCACGCCATGTTTCAGACCAGGGTGTGCAGGGCACACTGCTGACCTGGGAGCAGGACTTGAGCTAGGGTG
The DNA here is from genome assembly GCA_020800305.1 of Porphyrio hochstetteri. Taxonomy (NCBI): domain Eukaryota; kingdom Metazoa; phylum Chordata; class Aves; order Gruiformes; family Rallidae; genus Porphyrio; species Porphyrio hochstetteri. The sequence continues at coordinate 48,789,587 of CM036907.1, forward strand.
GAGGGGAAAATATGAAAGCCTTTTGTATAAAGTGAAAGCTTTTTTAAAAAATATGGTGATGTATGGTGTCTCCTACTGTTGCAAGTAGCCTTCATAACCCTGTTTAGTGCTGAGATAGCATCATCCTAAGGAAGCAAGAATACTTATCTTTCTTGGATTTAGAAGACTTTCTTCAAGGCACAGAATCCAGACTTAACGTGCAGTGAGTTCCACGGTGAATGAGCAGCAGGTGTTTGCCTTCTGCCTATCCACCAGCAGAAACAACTGGTAGTAGACCTTGTAGCTCTTCTGAGATGTAGAGGGCAAAGGCACACCTGTAAACCATGCCAAGAAGCATGTTGATGAAAACGTTCCTGCTCTTATTTATTGTAGCTTAGAGCAATATAGCTGAGTTCTCTGTCCTTTAATGGTGTGTGACTCATTTTGAAAATGTTTCTGTTAAAGTTCACAAATGTATTTGAATATTTGTAGAGCGCTGCTGTATGAGTAAGGCTGGCCAACTGTTTGTATTTTTTGTGGCCAGATGGTTCTGCTTTTGTTCTGTCTTTTTTAACCCCTTGCTTCAAAAGTTTTTTTATGAGCTCTTTCTACTCACCACTCTACATAAATTATTGCAGTTTGCACCAAAATTAACATAAATATTAGAGTTACTCTGGCTAATGATTTGATTCCAGAATTGAAAGTTAGATCAAGAATTGGCATCTCCCTCTCCTTCGTGTATATCTTCATTTTGAATAGGATGATGTTTCTCCTCGTGCATCTTCTCAGTCATGGTGTTGCATATATTTGTTCTAGTCAGGAACTGAGTCTGTAAAGACACTATAGTCATCAGATAAAGAGCACCAACCTTCAAGACCAGAGGGTTTCAATCTGAGCTAGAGAAGAATCAATTTGTAGGCAATCTATTATCATGTATTACTAGATACTTTTCAGATGCTTTTTCTATCCATTACAGCATCATGGCATAAATTTACTTTTTTCTGTATTAATTTTCACAGTATGAGATAGCAGAAAGCAACTATCCCTATTTTTCAGGTTGGGGAGGAAGTAAAAATAATGCCTCATTTACCAAAGCTGCAAAATCCTGATAAATGGATTCACCCCGACACTTCTGAGTATTTTTAATGTGCCTGGATGTTTCAAGTATCTAAGTTCTTTTAAAAAATACTTAACTTCAGTAGAAGTTCAGTTACAATTTCCATTGCATGTATCTGTGAACATCTCTCTTGTGATGCTATTAAAAGTCTGGCCCCAGTGCTACTCTATTTAAGTGTTTTTCAGAATTTTACAGTAAACATCAATTCATCTCACGCCACTGGAGAAGCCCCCCATCTCACTGAGTTATCTTAGGCTTTCTTCACAGTCATCAGGGAGAAATGTGCACTTTTAGGATATGACTTCATCTGATCGCTTTTAATCATGAAGTGCCTGCTTCTCTCCATTGACTGCAAAGCAAGGCTACACCATTAGTTCAAAACATTGTCTCCTGCACTATAAATACTTGCATTTATTTAACTGAATCCAACTCTGATTCATCAAAGACACATAGGAAGACTGATAGTACAAAACGTGGAACTCAAAACTCCCAAATACTCAAACCTCCAACTCATAGACCTCTCCAGTCTATCCAACAGATTATAATTGCTGTGATTCTGCATGTTTAGTTTGTTTGACTTCAGTTGAACCTCACCTGTAGAGGCATGCATTATGGAGAAGAAAATAAAAATGTAGGATAAAAAATTAGAGCTGGAGAGAAGTGCTAAAGAGTGTAATAGGTATTCTCTTTGGAAAACAATCTGCTGAATTTTACAGGGACTGATAATGTTGCACTGCATAGAAACTGCTCTGGTTTTGTTTTCCAGAAAGATTTTACCTGCTTGGTGGAATTCCATATAGAAAGATAACACTTTCTATTCACATTTGTGATAGATTTGGGAAGAAATCCCAACCTTTCTAAAAATCATTGTGTGTTATTTAACTCTGTGTGACCTTCTGAGAAGGTAGGTGATCTTATGCTTGAAAGCAGAATACAGACATGCCACAACATCCAGCAAATTTACTGTGAGTTCCACATGCTTCTCTAAGGGTTCAACGAGTCCAATTCACTGTTGCTAAAGCAAATGTTAAATTGACAGTAGAGGACAAAACAACCAGACCCATTTACGCATCATTGTTCAGCTTACCTCTTTCCAGACCACAATAGAAGATAGGAGTTGGATTGCAAACCATTTTAAATGGAAGACTTCTTTTTCAAATTTTACTCCAACTGCTGGAGACTGGCTTAGAAAGAGGCTAATGAAAATGTTCCTATACATTTTTTTTTTTAATGTGGATACTTCTTGTCCTCAAAGAACTGAATACAGGCCAGCAATTTATTTCCTGCACTAGACAGCATTTGAATAGCCTATTATGTCTTGACAAAAATTACTCTCCTATGGGTTGAGCCAGATTAGAACCTGTGAAATAGAGGTGGAAACCTGGCCTCATCTTTATCGGACATATCCTGTCTTAATTATTCCCAAATCAGAGTTTTAAACATGCTTCCCTAATGAAATGTAGTATTTTGGAATGCTGTGTTGCCTGTGATACTTGGAAGTTAAGTGTTTGGGTTTATATTAGGTGGTAACCTGCCAAATTGGTAGCAAAATAAAGTCTGTATCTTGAGCATATGCTATAGGCAAATAATGATTCTCAAAAATAAATTCTCTTTAGAGTCACCATTATTTCTTACTTCTTTGTGCCACATTTTCATTCATTTCTTCATTGACCACAGGCCCTAAAGCATGCAAGCCCAGCAGATCTGAGGACTGGATAACTTGCACATGTTTTTATTGAAAAATGAAGCTTACACTTCATGGCCATACCTGCATGGCAACTGGGGAGATGGCCAGGCAAGGAATAAAAATATTAATCAGTGTCTTACTGATTTTGGGGGGAAAAAAATCATCTTACATTAGCACCATAACTTTTCCCCATGTGATATAGTTGCATAAAATTGTCTGTAGCTAGAAGTAAGTGATTCTGGAATGGCCCCTGCTGCAGATGTTTCAGACCATTTCAGGAAGTTTTAGTGAGGGAAGGTTTTTGCATGTGGTTGAAATACATGGGACAAAATTCAGGTGGGTTCTGGATTTGAAGATGATCGTAGCTCCATTCCTTCAGAAACCTGTTGGGGAGGAGCCAGACCAGACACAAAAGGAGTTAGACCTCTCTGTTTTCAAGGAGGTATTTATTCCATAATGTTTGCTGAGAAGCTGTGAAGCAGGGAAGATATGAGGCTGTACAGCTGAACAGAAAAGAGCTGCTCTCCAGGAAGGCCTGTCCTTTCATGTGACTTTATTGTATCCCATTCCTAGGTCTATATCCCTGATTTCCCAACTCAAATGCGTGACAGTGAGTCAGGAAGTATTGCTGCAGTTGGAAGAGTTTTCTGTGGTTGCTTTCCAGCAGCCATTGAGCACTAGTACCTCTCTTTCTCCAAGGGCTGCGTGAGGAAATCTTGGAAGTGAGCTGACAACAGTGCTACAAGGAGCAGCTGCCTCCAGAAAGCACCAAAATAGATATGTCTGTGCCATCCACAGTCATGGGGGCAAGAACAGGGGTTCTCTTCTATGTCCCAAAGGAAAAGAGATCAAAACGGCCTTTCCATTCAAATGCTAGGTTACCTGTGTGTCCAAAACTTCTGTTGGCTGGGAGGGAAGCCTTTAAGTGAATAGAGCAATATAGAACCACACCCTGAATAGGTCCTTCTTGCATTAGCACAGAGAAGCACTTTCAGTTCCTCTTTCATCATGTAATCCAGTTTATTGCCCTCTCTCCCCTAGTCTGTGGTGCTCAACCATGTGCTTTCTTCAAGCTGCCAAGAACATCCATCTCACTTTTGTCACAGGATGATGTTTTTTTGTCCAAGCGTAAATATTTAGAGAAGTTTACAAAAGATTAAGCTTCATCAAGTCGAGCATTCCTGCTAATGCAGTGTTGGGACGAATCAGCAGGGAGCAAGAGCCTGGGCTGCTGTGCACAGCTGTTGCAAAATCAAACTGTGGAACATTCATTTTTGATTCCACCAACTTCACCGATTGAATCCATTTTGGAATTTGGCTCATGGTCTTTTTTCCAGAGTGAAAAGATCTCCATCAAAAAAGCATCTTTAGTGTGCAGGCATCATCTGTACTGTGAATCTCTTGTCTGGGTTTTATTGTTATGCAAATTCCTAATGGAGATATGCTGCACTTGCTGGACCAGTGAAAAAAATCCGTGTTAGAGAGGTCCTGAAAATGCAACTCAGAGCAAAAGTATTTCCCCCAGTGCTTGTGCTTTGATAGTTTGGGTTTTACTCTGATCATCAGTGCCTGAGAAAAATCATGCCACATTCCGTATTCATTTAATACAGGGAGACATCAAAAGATGTAACTGATGGGAAAATCCCAAGTAGGTAAGAATATTAAAGGGGAACCATGAAACTCTTTGGTTGTTTTGTTGGTTTTAGGTATTTTTTCTCTCTGGTAGAGCAAACAAATGGAAGGAATTTCAGAATTCATGCAGAATATAATATAGAAATACATGCAAGGTAAACCGATGCATGTGTGCAAACACATCAGGATGTATTTCCTTTAAGGGGCTGTGTCTATCTGGAGTCTCAAGTACTGACAATTTGGCTTTTTGCTCCAGCGGGAAGTGGATTTGTCTTACCAGCTAAAATACTTTTGACCTCTTGAACAACTCACGAGTAAGGTCGCTCACAAGTGACGGTGAAAAAAAGAGCTGCCTGGCTTGCTTTTCTTCAGTGCTGCTTTGCTGCCCCTTTCTAGTGAAGAGACCACAGGAAATCCTACCTTCCTAGAACAATATCCTGCTTCCTCCTAAGGAGCAGGGGAGTAGGCAGCTCGACATGCCTGCAGGCATTTCTGAGCTAGGCAAATCAAAAGAGAATAAGCTTTCATAGGATGTGGCTTGAACCTCATTGTTTGAGACACTGAGAACCACAGTGGACAAAACTGGCTGGTCTGATGAAGTGTCATTGATATTTTGGGCAGGAATGTTGGACTAAGATATGACCATCAGAAGCCCCTTCTAACCAATGTTTTTCTATTTCCATCAAGTCACATAATCTAGCAGGTTTTTTCAGTCTTTAAAATCTATGCTTCCCTGATAAACATTACTAGGCCTTGTATTTGGTCCCACTCTTTTAAAACAATCTTTTTCTGATATTTTAATTAAATATGCGTGTAATTAAAGTGGGTTTATTGCAATTTATGAATTAATTATGCCGTTCTCTGGGAACGCTAGAATTTTTAAGCATTCTTCCAGCAAGTTGAATTATTATCACTTTAATATTTCCAAGATATTCCTGTAATTGAACATATTTCATGAACCTAAAGAGGTTATATAAAATTTAATAACACGCTGAGAAATATGCTTAAGGTTGTAGGCTTGTGACTTTGATGACTAATTTGGGTGAACAAATTGAAACTCACTCATCAATTAAAAGTGCAGATGTAACTGAAGTGATTCTATAGTTCAGGCCAAAATACAGTCTAACTGAATTTACAAGGGGTTTTCAGTTTGTGGTAGATCTCACCCACAGTTTTTTGAGATCAAGGTATCAGCTCAGCGGAGAAGTAACATCTGAGGAAGATACCTGGTGTAGATAAAATTTGGGTTAGTTTCCTTTTTTTGCAGAGCTTTGTTGCCCGAATACATTTCCAAGTTTGGATCCATATCCTGCTTCACCTGGTTGCAGTGGATGGCCCTTGCTGGGCTGTGCAAAACAAGAGATGGGCAAAATTATGAAATGGTGACTAGGTGCCCTCAGGCTGTGCTGACTTGAGAGAACACCATGCAGGTCTCATCATATGGTGGTTGTCCTGGGGGTGTCCACGCATAGAGACTGCCCTGCAGAAGCTAGTCCTCCCAAACTCTGCCTCTGCTCAGTGGAGAACAAACATCCAAGCATACAGGGTCTGGTGTAGAGCTGATTCAGGAGCCTGACCCTATGGGGAGTCTTTAGCCTTAGGGGGAGTAACTGCTGAACAGGGTGGGTGGTGAGCCCTGCAGTCCAGTTACTTCACTTAAGCTGTAGTGTGGCAGTGTGGGGAAAGCTTGAAATAATGTTCTTACTGACGTGCAACACACTCAGCTGCAGGCAGTTTGCCTAAAGATGTATGTCCCTCAGTATGAAAGTTCATCACTTCAGAACTTGGTGGAGCCTTTGTCAACAGCATGTAGGTAATTCCTGGTTTCCTTAGTCCATCAAATTTGTATCAGTTACTATTGTTCCTCTCACCTAGAAAAAAAAAAATTGATATCACAGAATCACAAGGTTGGAAAGACCTTTGAAGATAATCAAGTCCAACCTTTCTCATCCTAAACTAAACCATATCCCTAAGTACTTCATCTACCCTTTTTTTGAACACATCCAGGGAAGGTGACTCAACCACCTCTCTGGGCAGCCTGTTCCAGGCCCTGACAACTCTTTCAGTGAAAATTTTTTTCCTAATGTCCAATCTAAACCTGCCCTGGCACAGCTTTGTGCCATTTCCCCTTGTCCTATCAAATGCTTAATATCAGAAAGATGCTCTGCCTCCCAGAGCAATTAAAGCCAGAAAAACAAGAGGACAGATCCTGGCAGTTACGTACTTAGAAAACCTCTCTGTGAAATTTGGTTTCTAAAGGTTTCCTTTCAGGCAAACCTTAAACTGGAGGAACTGGGATTAGAAAAAAGTGAGTTGTTGTCAGATGATGATAATTTTCCTTGATTACGGTAGCATGCACAAAGTAGAGGAATCTTTCCAAACCAAGAGGATATAGACCCTGTTCCAAAGCATGTGAGTGTGAAGAGGCAGGGCAGGGAGGAGGAGGGATGAAGCTACGGTACAGAGAGCAATGTGGATAACGCTAGCCATGCATCAGATGAACTATAGCTGGTAGAAAGTGACAGCAATTTTTCTGGAGGAGAAAGGAATCAAATTTATTCTTGTTTAGTAGATGAACATGAAATGTTTCGGCCAAATGTTTGTGCGAAAGCATTTTAATTCTAGGCTGTTATTTCTAGTTTTTCCATGTTAACTTTTAAGAATGGGAAATCAGTGTTGTATTTCCAGCTTTTATCAAGATACTTTCTGGGGAAAACAGAAAATTGCAGGAAAATTCCATGTACAAATAATACACATGAGATTCCAGTTATTTCTGCGGAGTGCGGTAATTTTCAAACCTATTCCTAAATGAGTAATTCCCTACAGCCTGGGAGATGAAACAAAAAGGTTTTGTACTTAAAATCCACATTTTAGTTGTGAAGATGTCAGAATAAGTATTTTGACAAGGGAAAAAAAGCTCAAACATATGTGTACAAAACCCTACAGAAACAAAAAGGTGCGTAAATACTATCGTTCCTCATCACTGTGACCTTGAAGAGTAGGTCTTTTCTTCCAGGTTTCTTTTCAGCTCAATGACTTTCTGGGTTGCTGCAAACTCTGTGTAGTCCCTCTGGGTCTCACATGACCCAGTTGCTCTCTTTTTAGAGGAATATGCCGTAATAGCATAAAATAAACAACTAAAACAAATGCCATATGCCATAACTTGTGACATAAAAATCCTGGTTTAACTGGTGCCTCTGAGGAATGTGCATCCATAGACAGTGGAAATACTTCAACAAAAGAACCTGGAAAATCCAGAGCGTTTAATGCTAATTCCTGCAAGGAAGAAAGCCTGTGTCATTCTTCCTCCCACAACCACCCCATTTTCACATCTGAGTCGTTAATTTATTTTCTATTTAGAAGGTTATGGGTAGCAACTTTCCATTGTTTGAGGTAAATAAAGACAGATGCTTTTAGCAATGCTTTTTCTTTATTCCCTACTCACAAGAAGAATTGCTGCTTAAGACTAAGGGAGCTTTTAAAGATGGATTTAAATTCTGCTTTGAGGCAGAATGAGAAAGTATGTGGAGATTGAGTGCTGGAGCCTCTTTAGTATGGATTTGAGTACGTGCCACTCTGGTAGCAAGGTTTTTGATGGGTACACCAAGCTCTGCAGTGTATTTTTGTGTTTTGGCTTGCATGTTTTATCTTTACGTGGTCATATGGACCTGAATGTCCTGACATTACTTTCTCCAGACAATAACAGGGAAGTGGAATATTTGGACAAGCATTTGTTCTTATTTTCAAGATACGTGATTTTAGCATCATAGAAGATGAGATATTTCACTGAATGGTATGCTTCCTTAGGATAAGAGCTCTGATTTGAGGATTTTGTTTGTTGTTTCCTTTGCAGGAAGAAGGTATCGTGAAGGAAATAGACATCAGTCATCATGTGAAGGAAGGTTTTGAAAAAGCAGATCCTTCTCAGTTTGAGCTGCTGAAAGTATTAGGACAAGGTTCATATGGAAAGGTAATTGTAATGCTACCTAATCACCTAGAACGACATTGAAAATGTCATGTCCTTTCTCTGAGTTCATTACGCTGGTAACATCATCCATATATATATTAAATTATAAATATAGATAAGCAAGCCCAAGCTCCTTCTGTCTTCATTTTAATAACGCTTTTGTCTTTTAGCTGGATTCCTGCATATAAAGCAGCTTAGGAAATAGTGCTTATGTCTGTGGACCTGGATTAATGAGCACAAGTGAACATTAGTGAGCATCCCTGTTTGTAAAATCAGACCCCACCTCCCTCTTGCTGATTGGGGACATCACTGGGGAACTGATGTCAAACCTCAGTGCTGCAGAAATTGTTGTGGTGATAGCATGGGGAAAGACCCCTGTACCTGTATGATCACTAGCTACTTTGTAAGCAATATAATTTTTATCTTAAGTCCAAATCTTTTCTTAACCCCAAAGATAATTCTTCATCAGAATGTAAAAGTTGCAAAGGAGAATGGGAAGGAAAGATGGAAAGAAAGAGGGAGGAGCCAATTCAGTCTTAAACTCTTGCAGTGGTTTAAAGAAGAATGAAACCTGTAGAACAGTGAGCCTAATTTAAACCAGGCATGGAAGTCCTTATCATTTTAAGTATGTTATTCTGTGGAGTTTAAAAAAAAAAATACTGCCCAGCCTTCAATTAAATGTTGGATCATTCTGGCTGACTTGAAGAATTGACTTGAACTTAGAAGTTGCTGAGGTATCCAGCACAAATCTTGGCACCCTGAAAATTAATCAGGACCTTTAGTTTTATTCCTGAAAGAAGCTGTATTCAGAGCATTTATTGACTTCCTGCCTATTCTCAAATCTTACTGATGTCTGTTTGAAGTTCCCCAAGATGAGAGATACCACGAAAGTAGCATTCATTACCAAGTTTTAATCTAGATAATTTCATGATAGCACAATAATGATATTTGAGTTTTAAATATTAAAGAAATGTGAAAAATCAAGCAACTGAAAATTACAAGAATGAGATGAACAAGAGAATAAAATCTCTTTTGCAAAAGTAATGGAGGCAGAATGGCTAGCTTTCAGATTCAGGCAGTAAAGAGTTTAGAAATGCTTCACTGGCTATCTTAGATAGTAATGATGTATTTCATCATTAACTGCCTGAGTGGGCCTTCTAGGTTTAAACATTTTATAAGCAAAATGGCTTGTCCCTCCCACCACTTCCCAAAAGGAGATCTGATTTCTGGGACATGCTCAACCCAGTGCACTGGGTGATCAGAATGTGAGTGTGGATGTCATACCTGTTTGGAGCTGTGTGCATATCACTTTCCATGTCTTATGTGAAACAGGTCAGTAAACTCCCCAGAGCAGCAAAGAAATATAGGAGGGAAGCTTCCTCTGTGTTTTTTATGTAGTTCCTAACCACATAAATCTCCATCATCTTGGTATTTGAGCTAATTGTTCAAATCCCTAAGTCTCTGGAGATGCAAACTGTTTGGTGTCCAAGTTTTCCACCCAAGTTCTAAATAATTTCTTTCAGGATTAGAGAAGATGCATTTGGTGTCAGGAGGAGTTCTCTTGACACTCTTGAAAGTCAGAGCACTTGCTTAGCTTTCTAGGTTGGGATTTGGGTGATAGACCCATGGCTCCAGCTAAGGGAGTTTTGCTGGCTCAGGTCTGAATTACCTTTTGTGTGCATATGAAACTTGAAAACTGAAAGCCATGCTCAGCCACATGCCTGTCCTGTTCTGCCAAGCTAGTGCTGTATAGCTAACGTAGCCAAAGGAGGAAGCCCTTGGTGGTTTCGAGAACAATGCGAAGTTACTTTTAAGAATAATCAGAGGAATGACATCATTTTGCAATGCAACACATATTCATTTCTTCTGTTTCCTTTTTGGTTGGATGATTATTTTTATGTCCTCTGAAACACCACACAGTGTTCTTGACTCATCTTTGTGGAGGGCATGCAGACAAGTGCCCTATCCCCGTGCTGCAGGGAGCAGCTGACTAGTGACTAGTAACGTAAATTGATAATTTTGCTTGTTACAGCAGGATGGGTATTACAAGCTTTGCAGATAAGCTATTTCTAGAACTGCAGGCTAGTATTTCTGCCGATGCAGCATGCTGTGGTGTTCTATGTGCATTATGGCTTCAAATCATTATCTTAAGGGTTTGGGGTTTTCTTTGGATAAAGATTCTGTTTTACAGAATAATAAAAGAGCTGAAAATTTGGGTTTTGGGCAAGCTTGCTTTTGACTTTCTCCTCCCTTTTGATGTAATGCAGAAATGGAATCTATTACTTGTTCTGGATAGAAAAATATCCCATCTCTGTCTATCCAAACTTCCAAATGAATTGACTTCCTGTTAATGCTGGAGCAGCTGAGCTTAATTTATCATGAATGTTAATGAAACACTTCAGAAAGTCTTACGTTTTCCTGTTGCATCCAGATTTCATCATTTTTTCATACGGTTGTGAGCAACAGACATATTTGTGTGTTCATCAAACTAAGAAATGGGAGATGGGAGCAAGCAACATATGCCCCAGCTCAGCAAGCTAGGGCAGCTCAGCCAAGGACCTGTGCATATCTCATATGCACAGGAAACATCTCAAGAAGGAAAGTCTCACCAAAAACATATCAAGTTGTATTGTAGAAGTGTTGTAGTTGTGATGCTGTCAGATGTTCATAGCCCTGGTTAGGGTGTTCAGAGAGAATTTACCCTTTTATCTCCTTTTTAAATTTTTTTTTAAATTCTTCTGTACCTGGTTGTTATAAGTTTTCTCCTTCCCCACAAACCCTTCTTTGAGGAAGTTATAATTTGTTTACAGATTTTTTTTTTCAGGAGGAAGTGTTTTGTAACTTCTGACTATTGTGCTTAATGTGGGGGTTTGTTTGCTTTTTTATATTTTGGGTGGAGACAGTTAACAAAGCTGCATTCAGTGAATAAAATAATCACCACAGATTTTTGTAAGCCAACTAGACATCGATTAGTTACATAATTTTACCTAGCCTTTGTTCATTTATAGAAGTGAGGTGCTTATGTTTATTTCTGCATCTCGCCTCACTTCTGCTTCTGTCCAGTAACGCAAGTGCTGAAATAAAAAGGAGACACACTGTTGTCTTGCATTTCTGACCTCAGCAGACAGAGCAAGTCCTGGGAATGGGCTAAAAGATTTGCTTATTTTATTTCCAATTATTAAAAAACTGAAAGTCTTACAAAGACCAAACTAAGTTACTGATTCCTTTGTTCACTGCTGCTCCAGTTCTCAGATGCACTCAAGGGCAGATAAGAAATAGTTGTATAGAGTAAAACAAAAAAACCCCAAAAAAACAATTTTAGCTACAATTTTCTTTTATTTCAGTTTCAAATTTGCACTTTCAGAAGATGTAGCAGAGGAGACTACAACAAGAAAATAATTTTTTTAATAACAGCCTATTTGTTAAAGTAGTCCTACTGTTTGTTGAGTATGCACAAAGATTTTCATGTATGAACATCTTGCTTCAGCTGTGCCTTAGACAAGCCACCATTACTGACTTCTGGCATAAATTACACCAAACTGTTTTTCCCCTTAATTTAATTGATAGCAATAATTTAACGCCAATGCACATTCCTAAGCACAAATGAGACAACTTTTTTTTTCATGTAAAGCTGGTCAGAATATGAAGAGCCCACTGATTCTGGCTATTTATCCATCTTTAACTGAACATTTAAGGGCAATTTACAATGTTGAATATATTTTCTTTGTGATGAGGTAAAGGCCTGAAAAAACTGAAGACTTCCAGAGCTAGCTCAACCAGCTGCAGGTGAAATAGGTAAAATGTACTTTCAACTAATAATATTCGTTAGATTTCCTAAAAAATGAAAACTGGAAGAGAACTGTTTATAAGGGCATGGAGAAATAGGGCCAAGGGATAATGGCTTTAAACTGAAGGAGGAGAGTTTTGGATTAGGTATGAGGAAGAAATTCTTCCCTGTGGGGGCGGTGAGGCCCTGGCACAGGCTGCCCAGAGAAGCTGTGGCTGCCCCCTCCCTCGTAGTGTTCACGGCCAGGCTGGATGGGGCTTTGGGCAACCTGGGCTAGTGGAAGGTGTTGCTGCCCATGGCAGGGGGTTGGAGCTAGATGGGCTTTGAGGTCACTTCCAACCCAAACCAGTCTGTGATTCCTGAACTGCAGTATCTATTCCTCTATCAAATGCAGCAAGGCTTGTAACTGGAAGTTCAGTACTCATCTTCACATGATGTCTGCTTTTTTACAGGTATTTCTAGTGAGGAAGATAAAAGGATCTGATGCAGGTCAGCTTTATGCCATGAAGGTACTTAAGAAAGCAACTCTGAAAGGTAAGGATTGGGACAGTGGTTGCAGCCTTTATTTCTGTTCCACGCTGTTACTTACTTTTCTTGCCATGTTTTGAGTTGCTGCTCTCTTATGGTATATATGAGTACACAAGTATATCTCTGCTGCCCTCCAAAATTCTGCCTTGCTGTAGCAAGTGCTTTAAAAAAACATACACAAAAAATGTTCCCTATAAAGTGTACGAGCAGGAAAACAAGGCTTTGGAGCTTTGCAGCATGCTTTGGTAATTTCCTTGGTGTTATCTCTAGGACTTCTATTGGGTCTATATTAATTTGTATCACAGTGGCACTATGTTTCTGTTGCTGAACTTAACTGAAGTAAGTATTTTTAAATGAGGATATTGCTGAAGTAAAGTATATCTCCTACTGGGCAGAAAGGCCTTCCAGCTGGCACCTCTCGCTGTACTCCTGAAAATTCACGAGAGCATATTTTCAGGTGTGAGGAGTCATACTGAGGTTGTTGAGATCATGCTGTTTCCTAGCTCATGACCAGTCAGCACAAGGTCTGTAGGAGGCTGAGGACAAATGACTGATGTTTAAAGCTGGTCACCTTCTCTCTTGGCTGCTGCAGCCTCGATCAGACCACAGGGCTGAAAAGCAAAGTTTGGTCTCAGCTGCCGTCCTTACTGTTTGTTCCTCCACAGAGTTAGGAAGAACTAGTCATCGTCTTATTTCCCTGACCTAGCACTGCACTTTGGTTTTTCCCCTCAAAAGCCTGACACTTTTTTGCTGATGAAGTGGACAGCATTCAGTTTGCACAGAGCAGCTCTTTCCTCCTTTCTTGGACAATGTGGTTTTGCACAAAGCAGTGGAGTGCTCATCTTTTTGTTTGGAACGTAGATGGGAAAGTTTGTTCTGGAAGGACAGGATGGTGTAAATAACCACTTAACTAGTACTGGGCGTAATCACAGAAAGTAAAAGGTCAGGCCTGTGTACACAATAGAGTGATATATACAATAGAGTGATTCTCTGACTTCTCAACCAAAAGCAGGATCATGTAGCGCCCAAACTGAGCAGGACTCAACTGTCAGAGCCTTCCCACAGGGGGAGGCCATATCCTGCTGGGCACAGTGACTGAGGATGGACTGTGTGACCCCTCTGATGTCAACACTTATCAGAGACTTACTTGTTTCTTTTGACAGCCCAGGACTACTCACTCAAGGTGAAAATTGGGTATTTCCTCCTTTTCTCAGCACACTCTGAGGTGTGCTGAGCAGAAAGAGCTTTGGAGAGGGGGAGTGTTTCTTCTGCATTCCTGAACACATGATTGTTACTTAATATTTGATAGCTAGATCAGTAATGTTAGATTCCACTGGGAAAAATCTGTATCATGGCAGCATTTTAGGAAATCTCAAAATTTGGATGGCAGTGTTAAACTATCTGAAGCATTCCATCAAATTTTTGGTTTGTCAAGAGCTGGCACTTCTGTGTTTGCAGTTCCTTGGTTTGTTATGTCACAGAACCATCACTTCTCTCCTCCCTTGGCTGTTATAGCAGGCTGTTTATTGTTTTCTGAAGCATGGGTCACAAGATCCAAAAGTTGAGCTGCTTTGTGATTTTGCTGGATGGCATTTCTCTCCCATTCACATTACCTACACCTCTGATTGGTTGCTCTGGATTTCATGTTAATCCCAAGGTAACTAGCACACTGGTAGGAACTAATTGGCCCACACCATTTTCTACAAACAAGTCAAACTTGACAGCTGTTTAACTTGCAAAACCCCATTGGCACAGGGCAAGTGAGAAAAGCAACCATGAGGATTGCTGTCAGTGAGCTTCCATGTTACTTTTGGCATAGATATATTACTTCTGACAGCTTAATTTCATCATTTAAGTGAGAGTGCTGAATTGTTGCTGCCTACCTACACTCAAAAAGACTGGAAGTCACTCCAATGTGAAGTATTTATTACTGTGTCAAGAGTGGGACTGAAGCCATAAGTACTTGTTAGCACTGTGTTTGGTATTCACCGACAAAAGGCACGCTTACAAGACAGATTTCTGAATGGTTTTGTTTCCTACCCTGTACTGCATATTATGGCATGGAGCAGGAAAGTCAAAGCTCTTGGTGCCAGTGCCACTGACATGGCCACACAGCCCTAAATATCACAGCAGTTATTTTCTTTAGCGAAACAAATTCGGAAAACTTAGGAAATGGAGAAATGAGAAAGAAAAGAGGAGGGGGTAGTGAAACTGGTTTTTATTTTCTGGATTAATCTGAAGAATTAAAACCCAGATAAACAGCAACATAAAGAAGTTGATTGCCTTTAGGAGTGATGGGTTAAATTAGCTTCATATCTCACTCTGAAGAACAACCACAGTGGGTCCTGCTGAAGGGTTTCCTATCCCAGAAGCCTGACTTTGCCGTGGCTGGCTGGTAATATTTAGGAAGAAGCAGAAGTAAAAACAGTGCTTCATCCAGAGAGTCTGTTTTGTCCTGCCTCTTTCCAGGGTGGTTGTCCCTTGCTAGTGTGACCCAAACTTCACAAACAGCAAAGGGTAGTGTAAGAAGGGTATACCAATCAGCAACAACACTCTTCAAGTATATACAGCCCAAAAAAGTTGTTTGATACAAAAGAGGCTTTGTAGATCAATTGCATTTGTGGACTTGAAAAATATCTGCTAAACAGCAGAACCACTCCTGCTGTGAAGGGAGAATTAGACACCAAAGTATTCTGGTTTAGATTGTAAAACTTTGCAGAGGCACATGCTTTGCACACAAACATTGGTGAAAAATTAATCTTTACCTCATGAAGGTTTATATTAAATACAGAGTATATCTGGATAAGGACCTGTAGCAGCAGCCTGAATCTTTGAACGTGAGCAAACCACTGCTCCTCTTTGTTGTAAATGAGAGTATCACACACAAGTTTTTCCTTTGTGCCCCATTTCCTTTTGCAGGAGTTTGTGACAGAGAACTTCCTGAAGAAACTAGATAAGCATTTCATTCCAATTATTAATTTTAGGAAAAAAAAAAACACTTGTCCAAAATGTTTGAGACTATTATTTCTGTCAGTTGCCAGATGGCAAATATATCAGAATCAAGGCTGCATGTATGTATAACTCATCTGACTTTGAAATGCTGTTTATTAAGTTACAGTACTCTAACACCTACCTTTTTAAATATAAAAACGTGGGGGGGGGGGGGGGGGGCGTGGGGGAGGAAGGATGTTCTCCTTGTGCTCAAAGATACTTAGGCACTTAAAAATCTTCCAAAACTGAGACTTTTTAGCCCTTTAAAATATCTTTAGATAATGCTATTAAATAACGTCTTAAAATATTGCTTTTGCGTCTCCATTACACTCTGGGTTGTTTTTTTTTTCTTGAAAATCAGAATTCTAGATAAAAATTTGAAAGAGAATGAAGCTGACCTATATGTTTAAACACTTGGAGACATATCAGTGAGTCTTGACTGCCTGGCCTGAATACACCATGAGTCTGAGGAAACAGAAAAAACATATGCTATGTCTACCTTGTATTCACCAGCAGAACTGGGACAGAGGGAAAGGAAGGGCTGGCTGATAGCTTTGATTCATTTAGTATGTCTCTCAGGGTGTCTCAGGCTCCATCAACTTTACTGGATGTGCTTCAGGATTCCGTGAACAAGAATGGTTTAGATTGCTTACACTGCAAGGCTCATTAAATATCTGTGAAGTGCCTGTAAATCCTCAAGAGGTTGCTGTGCTAGAATGTAAAGTCTATCTCTGGAGCTTGAAAATCAAAGACCCATCCCTTCAGGAGATATGGAATCTTACAGAAAGTGGCATGATGCCATAATTAACAGATATAATGCTTTTGAACTTTGTAAATATTACAGGGATGATCTACTGAAGGCTATGAGGTGGGTCATGAGGGAGTAGTTTGCATCTGCCCATCTTGCTGGTAATAGGCTGTGTAAATCTTGGTGCTGGAATCTACTTAACCCTGGGAACTGAGAGAGTCCACCTGTTTCAGTTTATGTGGTTTCGAAATGATAATCTATTTTGTCAAAACCCCTGAAGCATTTTTGCCGCGTATGATCTCCTCAGTCTAAGCCAGTAGGCTTATGGATTTAGAGTTGTGCTGAGTTTGTGTGATGGCTGTCATCACAGAAAGTGGTGACAGCAACTTTACTGACTCACAGAGAGCTTGTGGTGTTCTCAGGGGTGTTAGATTAATGATATGCATTATAATTAATTATAAACTGAGAAACTAACGTAGATGTCACCAGCTAGACTATGATTTCCATCTCAGCCATTGATAGAATTGTAGTAGTGGCTTCCTGGTTTGAACGCCAACTGAAACAGCTTCTTCAGTTTTCCCCTCTATGCAATTCAGTTTCCCTGCAATGACTGTAGTAGCTAGATCTAAGATGTTGAAGTCCAGTGGATTTCCTCTGTTCTAAAGGGAACAGAAATCCAACAGCACAAAAATATAAGGACAATTTAACCTCATAAGGTAGGATGTAGAGCCTTCATCTCAGATAAACTTAGCTCTTTGGTGCTCACTTTTCAAGGTGTCATAATTCTTTCAACCCCTGTGTTTGGTGTGAAGCTCTGATACTCATACAGGTTCAGCCCTTAGGTTTTGGGCTGTTATCTTTTCCTAAAGTTGTCTTCACCTTGTTTAATATCCTTCTGAGCCTCTCATTACCCCCTTCTAAACAATTCACCAGGGAAGTCCCAAACACACATTCAGTTTCTTCCAAGTTCAGACCCTGAAGCAGAAGTCCTCCTGCACTGCTCTTCAAAAGAAAGGCTATATGCTCTGCATTTTTGCGAACTGCTGCCTTTGTACGACCTTAATCAGTTACAACCATCCAAACGTCAGGGCTCTGAGCTAAAAAAGACACATTACTGGACCTGGAAATGTCCTTAAAGATCCAGCTGAAACATAGACTCATCCCTCTTTACAAATAGCCATATGCTGCATTATCAGTGGGGAGTGGAAAATCTGAGAAGGAAATACCAACTTCTGTGTGTACAAACACAGTAACATTTGATTCCTCTTTATATTTCACAAGTATCTCTAAAATGTAAAGATCAGCTTAGTCAGGTCATGCTCAGCCACACAGCAGTGCTCTTGGGTCATCATCTGGACCTTGCCCAAGCTCTGTGGGCCAGGAGTCAAGGAGATCTCCAGCTTTGTGCTGAGCTGCAGAATGTGCCAACCTTGCCAGTCACAATTTAGGCACAAGTTGTAACTGGTAGCTGTTGTCTGAGGAAACTGCACTTTCTTTCCTCCCATGGGAGGTTTGACAATGAAATCTGGAATACCTTCAACTGTTAGTGCTTAGAGGTCACCATCAAGCTGTGGCTTTTCAGTGTCTTTGCGAGGTTTCTTGCATCAGACAACCTCTTTCTTCCTCCCCTAGAAAGCTTATCTAGAGCATGCTTCCTGAAGGAGAGAAGAGTGCATTTGAGAGAGCTCACTTAGGTTTCCTGTAATGGGCTGTGGAGAAAAATGTGTTTGTATATTATAAGGAAAATCAACTGTAGTTAGGCAACTAGCACATTATGTGTGTCAGCAAATATCAGAGACTGTGCCAGCCTGAATGTATAACAGACTGGGCACGTCAAAAATGACAAAGGACACTGATGGAAGTGTTTGCTAAAGAGTGGTGACTTGTGTTCATCGAGGATGTAGCTTCTGGGTTAGATACTTAAGATTCTTTATTGATTAGGAAAAGGAAGGGGGAGGTCAGGAGAACATCTACCTTGGACTTCCCAAGGGCAAGCTTTTGCATGTTTAGGAGACTGGTTGGCAGAGTTTCTTCTGAGGCAGTCCTGAAGGGCAAAGGAGTCCAGGAAGACTGGACACTCTTCGAGGAGATCTTACGGAGCAGGAACAGGCTGTCCCCATGTGCTGAAAGATGAGCTGGCAGGGAAGATGACTGGCCTGGCTGAACAGAGAGCTTTGGCTGGAACTCAGAAAAAAAAGGAGAGTTTATGGCCATTGGAAGAAGGGGCAGGCAACTCAGGGGGACTACAAAGTTGTCATTAGGCTATGCAGGGAGAAAATTGGAAGGGCCAAAGCCCAACTAGAACTTAATCAGGTTACTGCAGTTAAAGACAATAAAAATATTCTATAAATACATTAATAACAGGAGTACTAGGAAGAATCTCCATATTTATTTATTGGATGCAGGGTTAACGTAGCAGCAAAGGCTGAGGGAAAGGCTGAGGTGCTAAATCCTAAACTTGGGGGTGCTCAACTTGAACCGGCAGCGTGCACTAGCATCTCAGGTCAACCGTGTTCTGGGCTGCATCAAGAACAGTCTGGCCAGCAGGTTGAGACAGGGGACTGGAGCACCTCTCGTCTGAAGACAGGCTGAGAGAGGGTTGGGCTTGTTCAGCTTGGAGAAGAGAATTCTCTGGGGAAACCTAATTACGGCCTACCAGTACTTAAAGGGGTCCTACAGGAAAGTGGGAGAGGGAGTGTAGTGATAGGACAAGGGGCAATGGCTTCAAGCTGAAAGAGAATAGGTTTATATTAGACATTAGGAAGAAATTCTTTACTATGAGGGTGGTGAGGCACTGGCACAGGTTGCCTAGAGAAGCTGTGGCTTCTCTGTGTTCAGGTCCAGGTTAGATGAGGCTTTGGGCAACCTGATCTAGTGGAGAGTATCCCTGCCCATGACAGGGGGATCTTTGAGGTCCCTTCTAACCCAGAGCATTCTGTGATTCCATGCCATCTTTGCCTCAGTCTTTAGTTGTAAGACCAGTTGTTCTGTATGTACCCAGCCCCCTGAGCTGAAATGCAGGGACACGAAGCAGAATGAAGCCCCCATAATTCAAGGGGAAATGGTTAGCAACCTGCTACACCACTTACACACACAAGTCTATGGGGCCAGGTGGGATCCACCAAAGGGTACTGAGGGAGCTGACAGAAGTGCTCACAAAGCCGCTTTCCGTCCTTTATCAGCAGTCCTGGCTAGCCAAGGATGTCCCACTTGACTGGAGGCTAGCAAATGTGACACTCATCCACAAGAAGTGCTGGAAGGAGGATCCAGGGAACTGTAGATCTCTCAGTGTGATCTTGGTGCCAGGAAAGGTTATGGAGCAGATCATCTTGAGTGCCTTTATGCAGCATGTATAGGATAACCAGGCAATCAGGCCCAGTCAGTATGGGTTTATGAAAGGCATGTCCTGCTTGACTAACCTGATCTCCTTCTGTGACAAAAGAACCCACTTAGTGAACGAGGGAAAGGCTGTGGATGATGCCTGCCTAGGTTTAGGAAAGCATTTGACACCCTTTCCCACTGCATTCTCCTGGAGAAAGTGGCTGCTTGTGGCTTGGACAGGTGTACCTTAACTACTGTGTTCAGTTTCAGGCCCCTCACTACAAGAAGACATTAAGGTGCTGGAGTGTGTCCAAATAAAGGCAACAAAGCTGGTGAAGGGTCTATAGAAAAGGTCTTATAAGGAGCAGATGAAGGAACTGTGGTTGTTTACTCTGGACAGAAGGAGGCTGAGGGGAGACCTTACCACTCTCCACAACTATCTGAAAGGAGATTGTAGCCAGGTGGGTGTTAATCTCTTCTCCCACGTAAAAACTCATAGGACAAGAGAAAGTGGCCTCAAGTTGCACCAGGGGAGGTTTAGATTGGATATTAGGAAAAAATTCTTCACCAAAAGGGTTGTCAAGTGTTGAAACAGGCTGTCCAGGGAACTGGCTGAGTCACCATCCCTGGAGATATTTAAAACATGCATAAATGTGGTGCTTAGGGACATGGTTTAGCACTGAGGTGGTGAACTTGGCAGTGCTAGGTTAATGGTTGGATTTGATGAACTTAAGTTCTTTTCCAACCAAAACGATTTCATGATTCTGTACAGTGTTTGGGTTCAGGTTTGGATGAGAAAGGAAAATTTTACCTATAAACATAAAGCAAGCATGCATCACTTCCAGATTTTATTATCTGTTTCAATTCAAGCCATGGGGGACTTCTCATTTTATGAAGTCCTGATTAAATTATTGCCTCTTCAAAATGCCAAGTGTATTGTGGAGATCCTGTTATCAGGCAAAAGTTCCCACTGTTAGACATTCAAGAAATGAACTCTGGATATTAAAAATGTTTTCTCTTTAGTAGCAAGGGAGCATTTTGGCTAGTTAGTTTTCACATAAAAACCTGTTGTTCCTTGTGGAGCTTTTCCTAAGTAAATTCAGCTTTGTCTTCATTGAAATTTTGGCTGTTGAGTTCAGTAAAGGGTCCCATTCTTACGTTTTCTCAGGTTGCAAGATAGCAAGTTCTTCCTGTTGTCCTAAGGAAGACAGATTTATTAAGACTTTGACTAAATAATGGTAAAAATTGTAATCAGTCTGCCTCTCTTTTTCCCTTTTGTTCAGCCAGACTGATTTTCTCAGGAGTACACACTTTTGCCCTTGTCATACACACTGTAGGCACATGCAGGAGTATCGCCCAGTCCTTTCCTGTCCACACATTCATTCCAGTGCAACTCTGCTATTACAGTAGTACCAAAACACAGCTCTCTGTGCAGTGCTGTGTTTATCTGGAACACAGCTTCAGCAGCTTAGTATGCTGCTGTTTGAAATAGCTTCATTTTATTCTCCCCAAAGAGAGCACAGCACATGGCTCATGAGCAATCCCCAGCTTTCTCCATGAGAAGTTCAGTGGTGTAGCAGAAGCTGTGGTCCTAGCATCCAACAGCATTGGTGCTTTGGATCAGACTGGGCTTTTGAAGCAGTTCTTTCAGTCATGCCCATTTGCTGTGCCTTGGTTTGCCAGGCCTCAACAGCTCTGGAGCACACAAGTTAGATTCCTTCCTGATGAAACTAAACCAGGAGCACATGCAGTGCCCTGCATCCTCTCACAGGCATTCAAGCCATAGGACCAAAGCGTGACATCAAGTATGGGGCACCTCAGGTCCCAGCACGCACTGTTGCTATCCATGGATTGCTGGCTGCCCTTCACTGCTTGCTAGTGCTGTCATAGGTGTAAGCCAAAGTTTCAGAGTTTGCAACGAAGACATTGACTGCACCTGTAGGTTTTCACTAGGTATTGCATAGAGATGTCTTAAATTTTTCTTTTTTTTTTTTTTTTGGCTGAATTAATGTGCCCACACCCTTAGCTTCTAATCCTCAAGCAGTTCCTTGGGCCCCATTAGCAGCAGCTGAAAGTGCTGCGTTATTCAGATATTTGTATGATGCTTCCCCAGAGTCCACAAAGGAGACTCAAATCTGAAGTCAGAGGAAGAGAGCACTGAAGTGTCTGCTGATTTCCTTGGCAGGAAGGTTATGTTCTTCACCTGTGACCAGATTATACAAGGTTGTTCTAAATGTTTGTTGAGTCTCACTGTTCTCTCAATGAGATGTGGGAAGAATGACTTCTTTAAAGTTCCTAAAAAAGCAGCAGCTCATGCAGGTTACATTTCAATGTATCCCCCAGCTACTCCAGCAGTCAAGGAACGGTGGCTGTCTTTTTTCCCAGGAATGAGTAGTCCATCATACTAATTTCTTTTTTTGATAGTAAAAAGCAATTTTCCAAACTGCCTTGTAATTTTCAGCCAATTTGCCATCTACCTCTTTAAAGTTTCAATTGATCCTGCTGTGCTTGACACAGCGAGTAAGTGGCAACGGAGATGCTTGAAACTGCAGCTCCTGTAGGTGCCATCAGTGAAAAGCTTTCAGAGCCAGGCTCGTTCTTCAAAGTCCCCGTGGTAGACTTGATCAAGGGCTTTCATTGCTGCTTGCTTTCCCTGGGATTATTCTTTCTGTTGTATTCATTGCACTGTATATCTAATGACAGCTATTTGCTATTATTCCCAAATTGGTTGTCACTTTACGGAAAAGACCATATTTGGTATTTTTTATTGTCAAGTAGCAGATTGATATCGGTGTAGTTTCAGGAATGGAGAGACTGCATAAACAGTTGTCTTGAAGCCATGAGTGAAATGTTTGTCTTGTGCAATTCAATTTCATCTGTAGAAAACCCACTTTTACCATGGAAGGACTGGGAGGTGCCACGGCCTTTGTCAGCCCTCACACCCTCACCAGCAGCACCGAGAGGAGACAAAAGCATAGCTCAGATTAATTGGAACAGGTCTGTGAAGAGTGATGTGAAGCTCCAGCTATTGAATGAATGAGTCCAGAGTGAGACAGGCACCTCTGACTGGGTGCAGTGCTCTGCTTGGACCAAGTACCTGGGAGCAAGGGCTGGCTGGTCCCCAGGACAACCAGAGAGGCTCAGTGATTCTCCTTTGGAAGTCTAACTTGTGTCCCTGCTTGGGTTTGTGCCAGGTAAACCCACCAGTGTGGGACAGGGCACTCCGCACCTTGCACTGCTACTAAAGCCCCTGCTGGAAGGCACCTGAAGTTGTCCAGCCCACCTCTGACCTAGGGCAGCACAGCTACACTTCTGTGTCGTTCCTGACAGCTGTTTGTCTAACTCGTTCTTAGACTGTGTCTATCCCTGCTGTGACAGAATGCTTCCTAACATCTGTCTTGTATCTGCCTTGCCACAGCTGAAGCCTCTCTGCTGAGAAGAGTTTCCTCTCTGAACTTTTCTTCATCCTTTCCATTCTCTGGGATCTCTTTTTTTTCCTAGATGTCTTGGTTAGAAGAAGATTTAGTTACACACTCGGTAAGCCAGAGGTGACTTATTAAACAAAATGTGATCTGCTCTGGCTGCATGTTCCAGTTCTCCGATCCTTGGTGGATGCTTTGTTAGGACAGAAGGAGTAGCAGTACCCCTGCTCTACCAAGCAGATTGCTGAAAATCCATGTTTATTTAGTTGAAATGGATAAAAATGTCCTGCTGCAAGGATGGCAAAGGGATCAGATTGTTGATATGTTTAATTTTTCTTCCTTTGGGGACGCCCATTCAGAGAAAGTTCCTAGGAAAATCCAGCCCTTGTGTAGAAGGATTTGCAATACAGCTCCTCTTTGCCTTGCTGCTTGAGACCGCAGCATTTCTGGAGGGTGTTTTTGGTTCCTCGTGGTTGCCTGCAGCTGTCACACTCCGTTCCACTTCTCTCATGTGTTTAGCTTCCTAATTAAGTAGAAGGTCAGTAGGCAGGACATACCAAGGCCGGTCTGGCTTTACTAGTGATAACACTGATGGTCACTGTTGTATCTTGCCTGCTGCCCTCTTTCTTCTGCCTTTGCCTGGCATCCCTTAGACCAAATGGGAATCGTCATGTGAAGGTCTGCTTTTCTGGTTTTCTTTTGGCTTGATCTTGGGACTTGACATTTTTTTGTCTCTTATTTATCTTGCACCATCTTTAAGGAGCTTTGTAAGCTTTCTGTTTGCTTGTAATGCCTCTGATTGTAAGAAACCCACTGCTGAAAAAGACAAGCTATTGCTGGTAACCCATCAAGTCAGCTGTGCTGCATGTGAATGAACCACTGAGAGCCTTTTAATCCTGCCCAACATCCAAGAGTTTGCTGTTGGTACCAGGAGGTTGCATGAATTACAGGAAGAGAAATATTGCTCTTTGGGCAAATACAGACTGAAATGCTTTCAGTCTTCATCAACTCTGATTTTATGTCATGTCATCTGTTCTTTCATGGCAGGCACTGTCTGGTAGAGGAGCTGGTACCTCAGTTTAGGAGTTTAAGAGACTTTAGATCTGCTCAGATCTCTGTTGCCAGCCTGCTGCATGAACAAAAGCAGCTACTGTTATTGCTGCCACTCTTCTCAATCCCCATACCTGTAACATTAACCTAATTATGCCAGCCTCCACAGCGCTCCATGTCCTTATGGAAAGTAATAGTCACATATTAATGGAGATGTTATTAACACTCCTCCTCGCTTAAGTGCGATCTGCTGCATTATGGAATGTAACAGCTAAAGAAACTGATACAAGAAATCATTAGGAAATGTCTCTTCTATATAATGCATTGACTATTTGAAATAACCAGAGCCGTGAATCCACTGTATTTTGCATAAATTTGTGGCTGTAGTGGAAAGCTAAACTGGAAATAAAATAGCTAAATATCCCTGGGATTTTTAACATCCCTTATGGACTCTGCAAGCCTTTGGCTGTGGTACAAATCCATTATCTATATGAAAAGCATTTGTTTGTTCTGTTCACTGAATGAGTCGCACCAGTTGGAGCATCCAGCATAATTGCCGTTTAACCAATTTCAGCTGCCTGCAACTGCAGTGCAGTTGTAGTTGGTTTGGAACCAAAACATCCCCTGGGAGATGCATCCCACTGCTTTTACTGGTTCCCCTAATACAACAGAAAAAATTTTACTGCCTTTCAAGCATAAGGACAGATGAAGAGAGAGGCCAACACTGCCGTTGGGTGCTGTTTTCAGACCGAGCAGCAGCAAAGGGTAGGGAGTCAGTTGCACTGGCAGTGGTTTGCCCATAAACCTTCACCGAACAGCTGGCCAGGCGTTCTCTTCACAACTGCTGCTGGAGGTGTGCTAGCACTTGGCCATCTCTCCAGTAAAAGTTAGATGGCACGGTGTGGGAGACTAGAGCCTGGGATTTGTTTCAGTGGAAACAAAATCGCTCTCTGTGTTTTTATGTTCTTCATGTGGGTCACACATGTCGGTTACGGCTGCCTCTTGGCCACAGCATTTGCTCCGCGTTGGAGGTTTTGCTGATGTTCAAAGAGAGACCAGCACTTAGCGTGCACAACAAGCCTCTCTGTTTTGTCTACAGCGTTTTCTATCCGAATGTGACTGTAATTGACACACTTGAGAGGTTTCCATGGTGCAGTAATTTAACTGACATTTTCTCAGCAGCAGCAGATTATTTTTGCAAATTTGGGCAAAACCTGAGTTGCTTGGGTAATTGTGCTGTGTCCCTGGTCATCATTCAGACTTTGTGCTATGGCATAGTTGCCATTTACTGGGCAATTATCATCAACATTGTTAACTCAGAGCTGTCTGTCGTGCTCAGAGGGAGTTTCAGGTTTATGGGACTGTACAGATATATAGGTTTTGTCAATGCTGATCCATTTTGTTTACATTATGGGTACAATAAGCTATGCAATGTAAAATATTAATGTCATACATCTAGGCAGGATGTAGATGGATGAAGGTACTAAATTGACCCTTGCATGTTATCGTAAGTGTAGCATGTGTGGCAAGGTTCTGATGGAGGTGGGGGGCTACAAGGGTGGCTTCTGCGAGAATGTTCTAGAAGCTTCTCCTATGCCCGACAGAGCCAATGCCAGCCGGTTCCATGATGGGACCCACTGCTGGCCAAGCCCAGGCCTATCAGTGACGATGGTAGTCCCTCTGGGATAACAGTCAAGGGAAAAAACTTGTGGCACAACAGTAGTTGCAGCCAGAGAGAGGAATGAGAAGATGGCAGGCACAACTGTGCAGACACCAAAGTCAGTGAAGGAGGGAGAGGAGGCACTCCAGCTGCCAGAGCAAAGATTCCCTTGCAGCCCATGAAGAAGACCATGGTAGGGAAAGGCTGTCCCACTACAACCCCATGGAGGTCCACAGTGGAGCACATATCCACCTGCAGCCTGTGGAGTACCCTATGCTGGAGCAGGAGGATGAACCAGAAGGAGGGCTCGTGGGAAACCCACAATGGAGCAAGCTCCTGGCAGGACCTACAGCCTGTGGAGAGAGGAGCCCATGTGGTAGCATGTTTGCTGGGGGGACTTGTGACCCTATGGGTAACCCATGCTGGAGCAGTCTGGTCCTGAGGAACTGCACCCTCTGGAAAAGACCTGTGTTGGAACAGTTGGTGACTGCAGCCTGTGGGAAGGATTTGCATTGAAGAAGTTAATGGAGGACTGTCTCTCATGGGAGGGGCCCATGCTGGAGCAATGGAAGAATGGGAAGATAAGGGCAGGCAGAGATCACTGACCAATTACGATTACAGGAAAAACACTCAACTTACGGAAAGAATAGTTTAATTTATTACCAATCAAATCCGAGTAGGATAATGAGAAGCAAAATCAAGTCTTAAAAACACCTTCCCCCCCACTCTTCCTTTCTTTCCTGGGCTTAATTTTACTCCATATTTTCTCTCCCTCCTCCCTCCCAGTGGCTCCATTTTGAAGGGAAGATGGAGCTTTATGGTGGAGCAAGACAGGGACAGAGCTAGTGTTCTCTGCATCTTCATGAAACAGGCAATAGATGGCTGACAGTTTCTCCAGAGCATCTCCCCCTCCTCCAGCCCCTTTCTGCTTGGCACCTGAAAGGGGGCTGCAAGGGAAGAGGGCTGCTTAGCTCCAGCGCTGACAGAGGAGGCACTCGGTGGCCTTTCTTGGAAGAAAAGGGCAGCAGCAGCACAAGCAAGGCTGTTCAGCCCTGCTGCCAGGGTGGGGAGGGAAGAAATTTGATGGTTGGCCATAGGTGAATCTGACAGAGCAGAAAGTAGGTGCTCATGAGGCGTAAGACCTGTCTTTGCTGCATGAGATTGGCCGATGCCAGAAGAATCCTTACACGCATCTTGATTAGAAAAATGCAGAAATCCTGGGTAAGAGCCATGCCATTACAGCACACTGGGGTTTCAGTTTGCTATAGAAAGTTTATGATGTAAGAAGGTTTGAGAGCACTTTTTCACAAGCAGGATAAAGCAAAGCGACTTCCAAAGGAAAGCACTGAGGAAGCCTGACAGCTTGCACCATGCGTGTGAGGAGTATGGTTTGCTGAGCAATCCCTGCAAGGGCTGCCACAGGTGGCCCCAGAGGAGCTTCATCACCCGTCAAACTTCTAGCTACCACCTACAGGGTAACAGCCACAGGGATCCAAGGCTCTTGCTAAAGGTTATTTGAGATCTCAGAAATAAGAAAAGTGCCATGTGAAAAGTAAACTGCTCGTGGTTATTCTTCACAGGGTTTTCAAACCCCTTCCCAACATGAATTTTTAGTTTCTGATTTTTTTGTTTTGTTATGTTTTGCTGGAATATTCTAAAATAATGTTAAAGGCTTTATTCCTGGTGCGAATGATTGCTCTGTCTCAATCAGTCTCTCAAGCACCTGTGTATAGTAGCAAAATCTAGAAGTCTTTTTAAAAGTGGACTTTATTGAGGTGGAGTCACTGCAGCACAGTAGCACATAAAGATGCCATCTCGTTCCCCTGCAGCTGGGGCAGGCTGGTTTAATTGTTTAACTTTTTCTGTTCAGTTTTGGTTTAAGATGTGCCAGGTGATGAAGCTCCAATCCCAACCCCTCACTCTGCTCCATAGGTGTTCATCCTGTTACTGTTTGCCTGACACAGCCTACCTTTTCTCTTTTTCTCTTCCACTCGCCTCCTCCTATTTATATTCCCTTCTTTCCTTTTATTTTGATAAATAATTCTTCTCTGTCCTTCATGTTTATGCCCTTTAAATATTTATCTGCTCTTCTCCTGTCTCCCTTTAGTCATTGCGTAGTACGGTTTATGTTTAGCTTTTGGCAGTTACCCAGTGACATAGGAAAAAGAAAGATTTCCTCTTCAGGTATTCTTTGGGAGTTCAAGCAGCTATGTATATTTTCAGAACTGTATACAGGGACTGAGTCGTAGATGGTGAGATCCTATTAATGTCAACAGCGGTTTTACTACTGACTGTTTTAGGGCCATGATTTCACCCGCAGAGTCTCTGAACTTAGTCACATCTTCCACGAGGCTCCCTATATGGTGGTGGAGTCTGGGCTGAAAACTAGTTTGTGACTGTTTGAGCACTGTCTCTCTCTCCTCACTGGAGGAAACACTGGATCAGCCTGGTTTTTTTCTTGTTTGCATGGCCAGGGCTTGCTGGTTGCAGAGCTTTACTTAGTGTGCTGGTGACGACACGAGACGAGGCTTTTCCTTATGCTCTAATTTAGGAAATGACCTTGCCTTGACTTCACACCCTACTTGCTGATGGGACTGGAGGATTCTTCAGTGACAGACAGCTGTCTCACAGATGCTCATTTATTTTTATGAGACAAACATATCAACGGAGCTATATTAAGCATGTCTGCGTAGCATATTAGGGCCTGGGCAGAGCAAAGGCAAACGCTTCGTCTGCCTGAATGTTGACATTAAATGCCACAATTTTCCTGAAATATTTGAGTCCTCATTTCCCATCTATTTTGTGTGCAAGGAGCTCAGAGGACTGGGTCACAGACAACCTGATGAACCTCATCCCTGCATGGTTTACAAAGAGAAGCTTTCTCAGGGCTTCATATCTCCTAAATCAACCGAGCGTCCTTGGCTTCGGATGATACGCCACTATCCCAGTTTCCTCAGCAATGCCTTAAATATGCTAGTTACTCATTTCACAAACCAAAATATTTGGAATTTACTAACTAAAATGCTTATCCAAAACATTTTGTCAGAGCAGGTCAGATTGGATTGGCTCTGTGTTTACCACATCCAGGCAGCCTAATGGAAGAAGTGTTTAGAGTGAGCAGCCAGCCTTGCGCAGTTGTGGCCAGGGCGGCTGCGTAGCTCGGGGTGAATGTTAATATTTGCCTCACGCTCCATGACCAATCCATCCAAACCCTCCCTCACTTGAAACGCATCTCTCACTGTCCAGCCACAGCTTGGTATTACCCAGATGAGGATTAAGCTGTCAAACCGCTCTCCAATTAGGACAGTCACAAAAACATTTCTTCCTCCTTTTGTATGATTACCCTACATTTGGAAGACATGGGGCTGGGTTTGTTTTGTTTGAAAATTCCCAATAGACTTGGTGAACATATTTTTTCTGAAGCATAAATTGTCTTTTATATTACTTTATCATCTTCTGAATGTGCTTTATGATTGAGAGAGAAAAGATTGAGCGTACCTTTTCTGGTAGAGAGTCTATCCAAAGCAACAGGGCTGTTGATGGAAATTTCACTTGAAAAAACAGTGACAGTAAGTATTTCAACAGAATAATTTAGTTTGTATATATTTTTTTAAAAATATATATAGTGATACTTTATAGTTATAATTAGTGTTTAAGAATAATAGATAAAAATAAATTTAAACCCTTGACAAAACTGTACTGGACATAAACCAATTTTCTCTGGTTTAACTTTGGAAAAACTTGCTGAATTTAGGCTCTTCGTTCCAGTTCAGAACAAAAGCCACAGCAAAAATTTCTTTTAAAATGTCCAAAATTGCAAGTTTCGACCGGCTCTACAGAAAATATTCATCAGGATTAGTTCAGCCTATGAGCAAATCTGCCTGGGTGGCAAAGGACAGCATCCCAGTACAGACATTCTGCTCAGAGGGATAATACCACATTTCTGCTCCTTCCAGGAACTCTCACTTAATATCATATCAAAAAAAGATTGTTGGTCTTGTCCATAAAGATCCCAACTGGACCAGGCAGAAGGTTCCTCACTGTGCCGTTAAACAAAACAGGAGGGACTCACATAATGAAATAAAACGGACTTGACTGAGCTTTAAATTATTCTATACAGGGGTGTTTTGTCCTGAGTTAGTGTCCCAGTGAGTTCCCTGGGGAGCTCCAGCATCACCCTCATCCCCTGCCAGCTCTGCCAAGGTTTGTGAATGAATGAGTAGTTGCTCAGAAATCCTGAAGGAAAAGAAACTTCACTTTTAGTACAACTGGCTTTTGAGGCCCAGAGAGATTAAATAAAGGGAGCAATAATTTTTTGGTAGAAGACTGTCATAAGAGGGAATGTCTTTACATTTTCATCACTGAGTCAGTGGTCACTCCCAGTACTTTTTGATCATAAAAAGCTGCATTTTTGCCTTTCATGATATGCTGCAGAACATATTTGTGGTGAATACCAAAGCACAGACAGTTTTCACACTTCCAGAGTAAAGCAATCTGCAAAGTCTATCCAGCCCTGCCTGTAAAGCCCACAAAGCAGGTGTGTTTTAAGAGCAAGGAGCAGCAACAGTTGATAAAACCACTCTGGGTTTCAAGCTCAAAAAGGCAAGCGGTAAAAGTCTTTACCATGAGAGACCCAGCAGTTCCTGGACGCCTGGATCATCTCCATCTCAAGGAGGACAAGAGAAAAACAACTTGCTCGTTGTGCCTGTTGAAGTAGCAACATCACAATAGCAAACACAAGGCACACGCTCAGTTAATGCCAAAATGCCCCCGAGGGCAGGAGGCTCTGGGCTTGGTGCTTCCTCTCCACTGCAGCTGCGTGCAACTTTGCTGGCACCGCAGCAGGGCAGTAGCTGCACAGGGCTTAGGGTCTGCCAGGAGATACCACAGAAGATTGATGGAGAAAATTTTAACTTTCTTTGGACTGTATTTAAGCGTAGAATTGAGGAATAAATATACGCATCTATCTTTTCTCTCTTGGATTCTTATAAGTTGGAGTTGAATTTTAAATACCTGTTTTGTGAGGGGGGAAAAAAAAGGCTGGTTGTCTCACAACTGTTGTAAGCAATTTTTCTTTCCCATCAGTTTCTCCCTCGGGTCATCATTATTTCCAGGGCTACTGATGAATGGTGTTTACTGGGATCTGTGAGTTCAAAGGCCAGCCCACTTATTTGTTTGTTGTTTTGAAATGATGCCTGTTCCTAGAGCATAGGTAATTACTGCCTGTCAGTAAGAGTTAATATTGAAATTGTTGCTATTTCCTGCGATCGTAGGAGTAATGATAATAATAAGTATTATTATGCATCTGTTCAACTGAAGCAAATACAAGAAAAAATAGGAGTATGTTACAGTAGAATTCCAGAAACAGATATATCACTTCATGGATCATTTGATGGGGTATCACACCAGCAAGGTAAATAAATTTAAATGAAACATCTGTTTTAAGTTAAAAGAAAAAAGATGGCCGAGGTGCACCTCTGCAGAGGTGTTGAAGGCTTTCAGTTTTGCACAAGTCATGGACAGATGTATATCCAGCTGCAGGGTTTGGCTTTTTGGACGCAGTTCCATAATAGCAAATGGCAGCTTTCTCTGCAATTCATTGAGCCACTTATTCAGTTTGTTTTTAGCGATGTTAGTTAGAACTGTGTAATCAGTTGTTCCAGTTTTTCTTAAAAATACACCAAAAATTGAAATTTCAGCTCTGCATCAAGACATGACCATCCCACTGGCCTGTCGGTCAGTACTTCTCTAATGACGGGGTTGAACCCACTGGCTAATTTCATCCAAAACTCTAAAGCACACTTAAGCTCCTGCAGCGCCTGTGGGATTTTTTTGTCTGGGGAGAGAGATCCGAGTTGGTGTCCCAGTGAGGGAAAATCAGGAAGTCACAGCCACCAGAGGCTTCACCGGCAGGGGGGAGCCCACGGAGCAGCACCCGCAGGGCTCAGACCTGCTGCAGCCTCGGCAGGCTGCCCCTTTTCAGGCACGGGTGTCAGAGCTTAGGTTACTGCTCCGAGGATTTGTTTCAGCAGCGTTAGTGTGTCCTGGAAACATGTGCGTGCTCCTGACAACTCACATAGATTTTTTTTTTTTGGGGGGGAGGGTAGCAGGGCAGAGTGTGTTGCATTAGACTTCATCAATCTACCCTTTCATTCTACTTGCTGGAAAATTGGGCAGAGCTACTTTGGAAGGCTATCGTGAGACTTAATTTTTCCAAACATTTAGAGAGAATAACGAATATGTGATAAATAATATAAATGGAAGCTCAGAATTAAAAGTTTAGGATTAATTTAGAGACAGCTGTCATACCAAATCTCAACATTGAAGCTTCCAAGCTACTTAAAAAAAACACAACAAAAACCCAAAACCAAAGGAAAATCTCCGATTTCTTTAAAGACATATGTGTTGTTTCATGTAAAAGGGGGAAAAAAAAGGATGGGAGGATAAAATGACCTCCTCCAGACCCTGGACTCCTAAAAACCAGTCTGTGTTGGTATTGATTTTTCAGAGTGCCCTTCTACAAAGAGTGTCTCCTGCTCTCTGAATCTGGGTTTTTTTTCCTTTTGCCGCAGTAGCACTAGGGCTGAGTGGTAAAGCTCTGTTTTTAATGGCTCTTTCCCTGTCTTTAAAAGGTTCCGTATTTGGAGGGCACAGAGGATCTTCCAGAAAAAGAACCTTTGTGAAATGATATTCATTTCAACACAAATGCACATGAAATCCCTACATGGCATTATTGGTATACTTCTGCATTCAGGTGACAACAGGACACTTTTCTGTCTTTCTTTGTGCTGTAATAGTGCTCTGCTGAGAAGGTACAATGTGAAAGGCTGCTCTTTAGAAGATTTGAGTATTATACTGTGTGGAGCTGAAACGCAGTAATGCAAATAGTATTTCCAAGCAGAGCCATTCAAACTAGATTATGATCTTTTTTGGAAAGCCTGCATTTCCCCATATCTCGGGTAGTTAGTCACCATACAAGTACTTTGTCTTCCAGACATACACAGCGTGGATTTGAAATTAGAATCTAACTCTCTGCTTTTGTCTATAATAGCCAGCATTAAAACCAGATTAAAATAACAGAAATAGAATTGAAAACGATGCTGCACATGGTTTTATGTATATATCCCATTTTCCGTATCACTCATACGTTCCAGTGCAATGTGAAGAATTTGAAACAGAGTTCTGTATTCTTGAGTCTTGCTTTTGTTCCACTCGAGGCATGGTGATGAGTTTTAAGGAAGCAAAAAGGGTAATGGGTGAAACTTAAATCCATCTGATTTATTTCTCCTGTTACCAATATTTTTTGATGATGGCTTAGTTAACATAGTTTCTAACTCCCTCTGTTCTTGCTTTGTTAATGAATTGGTGCTCCACGCTTGGCTAAGCAGGGGAAATTTCTTACCAAAAGGTCATTTTGAAACGTAGGGACAGGCAGATCATTTTTAGTCAATAGTGCTTTTTGCCAGACATCTCTGAGCAGATCGTGAAACCTTTGGCATTACTTGTGTATTTTCTGTGCATATCTTCCTGCAGGAACAGCTCTCTGTACAGGCGGTGGCTGGTGTCAGGCACACACCAGGTTTCTCTCCCTGGTGTTGTACATCCAGGGAATTAAGCAGCATTCTGAGTAAAATCTGAAAAAGGACAGAAGTCCATAAGGATGAGGCACTGAGGCACCAAATCCATCACGTGGCCATTCCAAATTCCACTTTTAGCCTGGTGACACCATGAAGGTTGCCTCCAAAACCAGTGGAGAGAGTGGCTTGCTCAGAGAGGCAACCAGAGCATCAACTCTTGCCCTGAGCCACCTCCAGAGGACTCTGGGGAGGGACCAGGCTCCTGTACCTTAAAGCAGCCAGCAGGTATTCCGTATAAAAGGATCTATGCACCTACCATCAACCTATGAAAAATAAGAGTTGACACTTAAGTGGTGTTGAAGAGCAGTAGAACCATCTTCAGCTTTACAAAGAGAGGCGGGGGGGAGCTGCGCTTGTTCAGCCTGGAGAAGAGAAGGCTGCAGGGGGGCCTCATTGCAGCCTTCCAGTACCTGAAGGGAGCATACAAACAGGAGGGGATTCAACTTCTTTAAAGGACAGACAATGGCAGGACAAGGGGGAATGGGTTAAAACTAAAGGAAGGAAGGTTTCGATTAGATATTAGGGGGAAGTTCTTTACAGAGAGAGTGGTCAGGTGATGGAACAGGCTGCCCAGAGATGTAGTGGATGCCCTGTCCCTGGAGGTGTTCAAGGCCAGGTTGGATGGGGCCCTGGGCAACTTTGTGTAGCTCCAGGCCTGGAGGTTGGTGGCCCTGCCTGTGGCAGGGGGGTTGGAGCTCTATGATCCTTGGGGTCCCTTCCAACCCAGACCAGTCTGTGATTCTATGATATGCCTTCCAGAGCTCACAAAATCCATCACCATCTTATTTTTAAAAGAGGATTTAGTCTTTTCATTATTTCTGGAAGCCTATCGGAGCATCCAAGTGCTTCGCTTGCATTTGTGGGGCTGCATCAGAGACACTCGCAGCGCATGAACAGGCAAACGGCTGCGGTCATGAGTGAGGCAGAATTGTGCTGAACCTCAGCTAATGTATGCACAAAGTATTTCACCCATGAGACTCAGGCCTCCCATCTGGTTGACCAACAGATGCAAGAGCAACAACCAAGTTTTGCACCTCTGGAGGAAGCTGCAATCTATCACACGCTTCTCAACACTATCTGTGTGGGCAGCCAAAGCCTGTCTCCCTGCACTGCTGCTGATCCCCAGAACAGGCAGGATGGAGGCAGATGTGCTCCCCTCACGCTGCACTGGTCTTCCTCATAGGCATATCGCTGTCTACAGCTACCTGAAAGGAGGTTGTAGGTGAGGTGGGGGTTGGTCTCTTCTCCCAGATAACTAGCAATAGAATGAGAGGAAGTGGCCTCAAGTTGCGTCACAGGAGGTTTAGGTTGGATATTGGGAAAAATTTATTCATTGAAAGCAATTTTGTTTTTATCTGATATTTGAAAATTGAATTAATACCGACTTAAATTTGATGCATGTGTTACCTCGTACAAAGCTGTAGGTAAAGCCCTCATGCCTTGTAACACCAAATTCATATGCAAAAACAAAGACTACACTACAAGTTAAACTGAAAATTATTTCTTTTGAAGTAGAAGCATCAGCTTTTACTCTAGGTAAGTCTGAAGACAGATAAAAGAACAGCAAAGTATTGCACTTAGATTTAGAAGATAGCTTCAGGATAATTTTCTTCTGGCAGAAATAAGAATTACTGTGGGCAGCAGTGAGAAGGGTACTATTAAATAAAAATGTTTGGAAGTTATTCTTTGGCCAGAGATCCCAGAAGCGATACTCTGGCTCCACCGAAAGCAGCAGCTGAACAGTGGTTTAACTTCACAGAGTTCTGACTTCAGCTCAGCTACCCAGTCACTAGATCTATGACATGTTACTTTCCCCTTACAGTGAATTAGCTATAAATTTTAATCAGTATTGCAGTGAATAAATTAGCGTCTCTTCTAGAAACTCCCCCTTTACTGCTCCTGTAGGCCACAGTTCCGCTAATTGAAGTTCTCATGGCATTTGCTGGACATCCTGCTGAACTGATACAATGCCATTGCATGTATGTCCAGGGATGTCCCTAGGTGATTGTTACTTGACAGTGTACATAGCTAGAGATGCACTCTCTTTTTAATTGGGAAATGTGGACAAGAAGTCCATCTCAACCAAAGCTGGTATCATGAGAACTCCTGAGAGGTAAGTAGGATTAGAGTTTTATTTTCTTATTCAGAAAATAGACTGATCATGTATTATTGAGAGGAATTTTTTTTTCTCTCTCCTTTGGAGATGCTCTGAATATACTTTTCCCTTGCCCCTTTCCCTTCTGTACTTCACGGTTATTAAAATTAAAACAGCCAAAGAAATAGAATTTCATACCTTAAATAAAGCCCTTTCCTTAAACATTCAATGTTAAATAAAGTAAGCATCCTCCTCTTTGATGATCAGAGCTAGACAGACGGGAGTGGATAAGCTCTATTTGCATGTATCCTCAGCTGTCTCCACTTCTCTTTCATACCACATTAATACCTGGAAATGGGAACTGTTTTTATTTCAGGGTAGCAGGTGCTTCCTCCGCTGTGCTTCCGCCATCAGTCTGGACTCTGCTGTGTCATGACACCAGGGATTATTTCAGGGACAGCTAATTTGTCCAAGACCCTGCAAACAGTCTTCCTGACTTTGTGCTCATTGCTCTGGCTTATGTCCTCGGCCTCTGTCTGACATAATTTAAAGACGAGTGATAAACCTCACCTTTCAGACCACATTTACTACTGGGGAGAAGGGGCAAGAGTTTAGCCCATGAGCTCTATTTCCAATAAGCATTTCACTCATAGGGATGAATACCTGCTGTAAGCACTACCTTGCCCAAGCCACTGGTGTGCTGCACTGAGGCCCCTGCATGTGGTCAAAATGAGGGTGGGCGAGCTGAGTTATTTGCACTTTCCTCCTGTGCCTTTGGGGTATATCCCCTGTTACTGCCAAGGGGAAGAGGCTGTTCTTCACGCAGCACCAGGCACAGGTAGGTGTGCAGGGAGAGCCCAGCCCTATGCGGAGCCATGCTGAAGTGAGCCAGTCTTCCCTGAGGCTACTGAGCTCCAGGGCTGTTGTTGCAGCTCTTTGATAAGGCCATCAGAGAAATGAGATTCTCTCAGCAAGGAATCCATAGAAACAGGTCCTTGTCAGAGATCCAGTCGTTTTTTAAATGAATGGAGAAATTCACAGTCATAGATGTTCACTGGACCCCAAACGAGACTAAGCAAAGACAGGCTTTTGCTTGCTCACCTGTGTAGAAGTAAATACTTTAATGTTCAGGCTTCATTGTGCCTGGTGCTGCAGCAGCTATTCAGACCCTGACCATCTCTTGCCCTGCTACTGGAGGATTCCCTCCAGAGCCAGCTTCTAGCAGGCAGAATAAGCAGCCAGAACTAATCCAGATCATGCTTGAGCAAATTAATCTAATTATCTGACAGTCAGGATGTAAAAACTAGAAGGGATACTCCCTCAGTGGAGCACACTGGGGCCATTGTGTACTAGGAAAAAAAAATGCCAAGTGCAGGAGAGAGGCACATTCCCACTAACTGTACCTGGAAGATGACAGAGTAGTCAGAGCCAGAGCCTCATGCTGTTGAATTTTTGTGTCAAAGTGCTGTGTCTTCTTAAAACCTTTTCTGATGTATATCAGACCCACATTGCCCTAATCCCAAACGTTTCCCCAAATGGGAGGAAGAGCCAAGGAATTCCTATTTCCAGGTGTATCTGGAATGTGATAAAATAAATCTTCCTTCATGCTATGACAGAATTAATAATCAACCACAGAGGAAAAGGGACTCTAACCTTGCTTATTTATTAAATATCATTACAATGGATGTGCAGTACACAGCACAATAGCTAACTCTGACCGTGCCCCATGGTACATAAGTGGGTGCAGGCAGGTAGATATCTCTGGGGAGGTTACATAGGAGGTTAAAACCAGGCACAGCCTGGACATATGGAAGTAATAGGGTAAGAAAAATAAAGTGGGAGAAAGCAAGTGGATTTGCCTTTCTACAGAATATTAGTATGTTCTTTGGGGGTGGGACTGCGTAAAAATGTTGGGCCTACACATTCTGCCCTCAGAGTGTTTAAATCAGGCACTGTTTAATGCTGGAGAATGAGGAGGGCAGGTCACCAACTCACATGCCAATCTGTAATCCTGATTACAGGTTCCAGTTATCTTTTTCAGCAGCCACTGTGAGGGTGGTGATTAGAGCAGCTTTGCAGGAGACTGGGTTCAGAGAGGCTATGGGGTCATGACTCCAGAAAATGAGGTTGTCTTCTGTGGTGACATGGCCTCTTCTTCAGTGTTGCTGTGGCTGCTGTGTGGAGAAGAGGTTGACATGACAGCGAGCAGGGAACAGGGCAAGAGGTTTCAGCAGAGCACACAGCTGTGCCTGTATCTGTTCAGAGGTTAAAAGCATAGAATCACAGACTGGTTGGGGTTGGAAGGGACCTCAAAGTCCATCTAAGTTCCAACTCCCTGTCATGGGCAATGACAACCTCCACTAGCCCGGGTTGCCCAAAGCCCCATCCAACCTGGCCTTGAACACTGGCAGGGAGGGGACACAACTGCTCTGGGCAGCCTGTGCCAGGGCCTCACCACCCTCACAGGGAAAAATTTCTTCTCAATATCTAATCTAAACCTGCCCTCCTTCAGCGTAAGGCCATAACCGCTCATCCTGACACATGGTTGAGTGATCTAGTAAAGCTTAGTTTAGCTACTGACCCAGGTAAAGCATCAAAATAGGAAGAAATCCAGGTGTCCCTCCCCTCCTATTTAAGATTTTCAGATCACTTGTTTTGGACCTTGTTCTGTGCATCAGTTTTTTGAAGTACAGAAGCAGACTATGTGGTTTTGTTACGCGTGTTCATTACTTGCATTCTGAGAGTACTCAGCTTCTCAGGAGATCCACAACACATGCAGGCATTGCATTTGAATCTCACTGAGGTCTCGGGCTTTACCACCAAAAATAGTTTCATAATATGCCTTGTAGATGTATTCACCTGAAAAGCATATTGGCATTGTGTGATGCAGAGAAAAAAGATGAAAAATTTAATGCTTTCCTTATGGAATTAGTAAAATTGTGATTGACTCTGAAAAAGAATCTCGAAGATCAAGAGCTGATAATGTGGGAACTTGAGCCCTCCTCGATGTCTGAACGTTCTGCTAAGTGTGTTTACTGTGAAATCTTTAGGATTGGTTTTGATTAGCTTGAACCCAGCTTACCTCTGTGACTGTTTATTCTCTTATTCTCTATTCATCTTAAACACAGAAATTATTTTTCTTACTGCTTTCATGTAATAATTTATCTCTACAAATAAAAACAGGTTTTTACTATTAATGATCAGCATTTTTTCTTAATTATTGGTTGTTTGGGTGGTTGGAAGCTTAAAGAATTTTATATAAATCACTTCCAGAGAGTGCTATTCAGTTATATGTCATAAATGCTGTTAGCATCAGCAGAATACAAACAGTTTGCACAAGGTTAGCCCAACTAGGTCTGGGACTGGTACAATCTGTTTGATCTTAAATGAGACAGAGTTATTAATTTTATGTAGCTTTAATTTTCACATTAGCATTCTCTTCTGTAAAGCATAATCACCTTCCTGTTGTTTGTAAGATTGCAGTGCTTTATTTAGGGTAGTTCTCTGCAGCGGAAGACATCGCGCCGTCCTGGAGAGCTTGCTTTTTGCCTAGACAAGGCAGACAGAAAGAAGGGGGTCTGGTTTGCCTTAGGTCACACCATAAGGCATCAGCAGAGCGAGAATTTGAATCCAAATTGCCTAAGCTTCATCCCAGTACTGCATCTTGTGATTGCCCTGCTTCCTCTTAATCTGTTGCTGTTCTTATTGTTCTTTCTTTATAGTTCGGGATCGGGTACGATCGAAAATGGAGAGAGATATTTTGGCAGAAGTGAATCATCCTTTCATAGTCAAGCTTCATTATGGTAACTATAATAAAATATAATTCATGTTTGTTCTTAAACTGGTCGGGGAATTGTAACTAGTGTGTTATAATTTCGTATAAATGTCCCTTACCTACCTTTGACTCCATCTCTAAAAAAATTACAGGGCTACCTGTGCGAAATTCTTCATTTATGCTAAAAGTACAATTTCATTATCAGTAGGTTTTAGCCATTCCTCCATCACAATACGTTTGGCACAAAGTCTGATGTGATAGATTATGCTGGTGAGGGTAGCTGGTGAGTATACATCTGCCAACCCCCTCACCTGCTGTCAAGTATCATTTAGAGAACAAGATAATCTAAATAGAAACAATTTTTAATAACCTACACCAGTCCAAGTTTGTGTATGTATGTATATGTATGTGGTGTCTTGCTGGAGTTGCCTTCCTCCACCTCACCAGCTGCTTGATGAGCCCCATTATTACTGTAAAAGGTCCTCCGAGGACATTTTGGATGCTGCGTGCTCTCCTCTTACACCAGCCTGGGAGCTTCTCTCTGTGCCTAGCCCTCAGTGATTCCTGGTATCTTGTGCAATGGAAAGCAATATTAATTCACAGGTGCTTAGCGTGGAAAAGAATATATTACTGATGCGTCATTACCTATCAGTTTTTACCCTCATACCATTTTTCCCTGGAGTCTACACTTGGTTGCTTAGTTAAATAAAGAAATTAAATTTTTCTGTTTTCAAAAGTGCTGAAATGACAGGGAAGCTGATGGCATGAATGATATGCTGCTAAATCAACAAGATTAATTCTCTGAAGACTTCATCTTGGTTCAAACTTCCAATATTTCCATCCTTTTCTCACACAGCATTTCAAACAGAGGGAAAGTTGTATCTAATACTAGATTTCCTGCGGGGAGGGGACCTTTTCACGAGACTCTCCAAAGAGGTAAGCTGGTAGATTTTAACTTTAGGAATTAAAGGCTATCCTGGATTTCCAGAACTCTGATGAAGTTGGTGGGAATGAAAAGCGACCTTGGGGATAGTCCTATTTTATACATGTAATAGAGCGGTATCATCCTGCATCTTCAAGTGTGTTCTTAATAATTGTGTTTGAATTGTGCCATAGGTAAGGCAGCAGAGGGTGTGTAAGCATAGCAGTTGTAGGAAACTGCAGCACTACTAAGCCATTCCCACAGCAAAATAGCCCCAGACTCATCACTCTCAAACTGTATTTTGGATGGGATGAAAAACAGTCGGAGAATTCAATCCCAAATACATTTTGCCCTGGACACGGGCACAGAACCGCTGGAAAAACATGACTGCTGGCAGCAGGAAGAAGAGATGGCTGCAAGTCAGGTGTCGGCCCTGCAGCAAGCATGCAGACAGCAGGGAAGAGCTGTCTCCTGCAGTAGCTGCTGGGAGCAGATCGGAGGCCATGCTCCACCCTGGGGCTAGGAGGTTGGCTGGCTCTTCTCCTGCCTGCCTGGGGACAGCTGCTGCCTCCATCACCTCCCAGCTCTTCCCTGTCCTCCACAGCTCCTGCCCTGGGGAGATGCTGCTGCTGGAGAAAGAGGCAGCCAGGAAACAGTCCAAACTTGAGACTCACTGATGCCTGTAGAGGCGGCAGCAGCACATTTTCTGGGTTCATTTAGCACTTG
Source organism: Porphyrio hochstetteri (assembly GCA_020800305.1). Classification (NCBI taxonomy): domain Eukaryota; kingdom Metazoa; phylum Chordata; class Aves; order Gruiformes; family Rallidae; genus Porphyrio; species Porphyrio hochstetteri. Next base: position 48,830,631 of record CM036907.1, read on the forward strand.
CCTGCATCTCCAAATGCTTCCTCAAGCCAGCTGGCTGCGTTGCTTGAAGCAGTGCATCCTCCTGCATTTCACCTCAGAGAGATGCCTGTGGGCACTATAAGAGGCTCTGGCAAGGCTGCCCTGCTAGCCTGAGGGGCTTGTCTGCACCCCAGCATTCTCTGTCACCAACAGGATGTCCCCAGCTGTGGGGACAGGGGTGCAGGCAACCACCTAGCACACAATCTTTAAATATAAAATAGGGACGTTTCATATGCCATCTTGAAGGGAAGATCTGTTGGCTCTTCATCTTTTGGGGAGTTACTGATGGACTTGTTAGGCATTGTAATGCGCTGCCCGGGGTGGCGTGTCCATCCCTGCAGGTAATTAGAAGACATATGTGCTAAGGGATGTGGTTTAGTGGTGTTTGGAAGATTAGGGTAATGGTTGGACTAGATGATCTAAAGGGTCCCTTCCAACCAAGACAATTCTATCATTCTATGACAAAAAAATAGTACTTTTACTCACAACTTCCCTAGATTTTTTTTTTCCCCCATTCAATTCCTTGTTTGGTGACATGCTGCCAGCTTCTGTGTGTCCCCCAGTTTGGGAGCTCAAGTATTGGCTCTCCAGGGTTGCCTGTGAGAAGTCATTACAACAGGTTAATTACCCTGCTGAGTAATGATGCTTGTATAAGTACTTAGTTTTTTTAATATGAGGAAAAAGATTCAAGAAAATTAAAATAACCTTCTGCTGTTTGTCATGAAATGAGGCCTTCCTAGGACACAGCAGGCTGTCTTAGCAAGAGCCTCTCCAGTTTCATGGGCAGGGAGAGAAAAAGTGGTTCTTGCCTACAGAGGACAATTACCCATCCTGCTTAGTTAGGGAACTGGAAGGTGAAAGGGGACATCATAGATGTTGTACTCATTTATAACTTCACATTTTCCACAAACATTTCCCAGTACAAGGCAGAACCTCCTCTGCTTTATACTGTGGAGAATAAGTCCTCTTTAACTTGACAGTCCTTTTCCTTTTCAGTGTTTGCAGCTCATCTTCTCTTCCTGTACTTTCCAGCTGTTTAGTGGCAAGGCATCACGAGGGAAGATATTTGTTAATTACAGCCATTTGTTAATTACAGATTTGGTCCAGCAGTATTGATTTCAGTGGACTTTCAGTCAGATCCCTTCTACCTCAGCATGTGTGCATGCAAAGCTTGTCTCTCTTGCTCTGGTTTTCTGAGACATCTCCCTTAGCTGGGTGTATCAGTATAGATTAGATTTTGTCTGTTTCTATTGATTTCATATCTTCCCTACACTATTTATTTTAAACCTTATGAATAATTTACATTTATTTTGATAAATAATGCAGGTTTTAGGTTCAGACCAATTGCATATTTGTCAGTTTTTGCTTGTGTATCTTTTTTTTTCTTTCCAGCCTTTGCAGTGATATTCTTAATTAAATCATGTGACATCTGTTCTCTAAATCCTCTTTTTTGCTCTCAGCCTTCTGCAGCTTCTCAGAGCATACAAGTATTATGGTTGCCCCTTTCCAAGAACAGAAACTTAATTTTAAAAAATAAACTCAACAGCTTCTACTGTAGATATTTACATTTATGTATGACATGTAAACTTATATTGAGCTGGCTCACTTTACTGCTGTCATGCACAGTAGTCACACTTGTGTATCCAATATATCAGCTTTTCTTTCTGCATTCTTGTATCTTTAGGCATTGGAACGGGTTGCCCAGGGAGGTGGTGGAGTCACTGTCCCTTGGGGTGTTCAAGGAAAGGTTGGATGAGGTACTTAGGGACATGGTTTAGTGAGTAATATAGGTGGTACAGGGACGGTTGGAGTAGATGATCTTGGAGGTCTTTTCCAACCTTAATGATTCTCTGATTAATAACATCTGGGATGAAATGAAAGTTGAACCAAATTAGTTTCTTTAGGGGTTTTTCAATTGCAGATGTTTCTTCCCACCTAAACCAGAGCTTTCAGTGTTAGCAGTATCCATATCAGCTATAGAAGTAAAACAGCTGCCCTCAGTTTAGACCTCATCATGCCCCAGATGTTAGACAACACATCACCACTTAGGGCATCAGCACTGAGACTCCTCGAACCCTCAATGCACAGGGGTTTACATCCATCTCTGTGTCTCTTTGTATAATGTATTCTGTTCAGATCTGGAAGCATCTCACTTTCCCAAAGAAGCCACCCCGTGTTAATTTGTGGGAATTTGGTAACCCAGTGCCAAGATTTTAGAAAATTGAGATATGAAAGCAATGTATTGAACTTTGCCATTCCTTTCCAAAGCCTAAATAGTTAAAAACTTTCTTATATTATTCAACATGATGTCATCTAAACAGATCAAACAGACAAATGAGAGCAGTGTGTTTTAAGGAACAAAGGTACTCGATAGATCAAGTTTTGTTTTATAAGGAGAAGCTGGTAAGAATTGTTAATGTGAGCTCAGACAAATTCTGGAAAATTGAACCTCATATGATGGCCCTTCCAGCATTCTCAAGTTGGACAATTCCTTCCCTGCATCTGTTTAATGCAAGCCAGCCCACTGCTGCCCAGTAAATAGACGTGTTCTTCTCTTTCTTCTCTCTAGGTGATGTTTACAGAAGAGGATGTCAAGTTCTACTTAGCTGAGCTGGCCCTGGCATTAGACCACCTCCATGGTCTTGGAATTATTTACAGGGATCTAAAACCAGAAAAGTAAGTTAATGAAAAGGGGTGAACTGAAGCATAAATACATGAGCTTTTAGGTTGTTTCTGGTCCTTGTCATGCTAGTAAGTCAAAAGGTGCCAAAGGCTCTGCCTGCCTTCTTGTTTGAGACTCTACACCTCACCATCAGCAGTAGAGTCTTCCTATCATATAATTTTTTCATGATGCCAAATATTTTGACTGTGCTCCAGTATGATGGGGCTTCTGTGTGCCTGGCATTCAGTTCAGGGAATGATCTCAGTTCGGGGAATGATCTCAGTACAGGGTGCAGATCTCTGTGCCTTTGACTTCAGCAGCACCATTTTTCAGTTCTCCGTTTGCAGCATTTAACCTGGCCTTCCCCTTGATGTGGTGTAAACCACTCAAAGCAGCTCCACTTCCAGCTCTTCATGGCACTATTCAGTTTTATTGTAGCCATTGCTTCAAGCAAATGAGCACCTCTGAAAACTAGCGTGTGTATTAGCTCACGAGAGACACGATAATCAGGTCTTTAAAAACATGGTTATTAATGATCCAAAATATTTTCCCAAGAACGATTATCACTTATATTTGCAGCCATTTTCTCTTCCTGATGTGGTGTTACGGAGCATTTTCCTTCTCTTTTTAATTCACAGTACTTCAGTAGACTAAATGACACCCTCAGTGCTATCACTGGGATTGATGTGATACTGTTTCTGTTTCGTGCCACTTGCCTGGTGCTTCGCCTGCGTCTTCTGTGCCAGCTCCAATAAAACAGGCTGCAACATTTCAAGGTTATAAGCCCTTTTAATGTAATGGCTGCCATTGTTTTAAAAAGATAATCACTCGGGGCAGTCTGTTTGGCTGTTGCTTATGCTTCTTCCAATGTACAGCAGCAGAGCAGCCTTTTCCTTCTGTGACATGAAATTCAAAAATACACAGCTCTTTCTTTTAAATGGAGTGTTCTCACTTTCACACTTACAGACAAAATAAGAGACCGAAAGTGGTGGCAGATAGACTTGAGAAGGTGAGAAGTTGAAGGGAAGGAGCCTATTTAACTACAATACTATGCAATTTAAACTTTACATCCAATTTTACACTTTGGTTACAAAAATAATAATTATAGTAGCACTATATGAATTCATAAAGGTGTGCATAATGACAGCTCTCAGTCCTTTGGGCTAGAGACCCTTTTGCAGCTGACTGAATTTTCCAGTCTTTCCCATTTATGCCACTGAAACTGCAAACCAGAGTCTTTGGCAAATACAGGGAGCCATCCTCCAAACTAAACAATTGGAGGGAGAAAGGCACCAGTTGGTTACCAATATGGAATGCAGATAGGCAGAGGTCACAACTTTGCTGCCACGTGCTGTTGCATCGTCTGCCAGTGGCTCTTCGGTTTTAACTTCATTCTGAATTGGTGTTTTATTCATTTAGCATCCACAAGCATGTACCCAATAGAAGAACTTAAATTACAGGTTTTCATTTTTAAAGTTTGTTTCTATTGAGTGTGAGTATGAATCACACACTACTTTTCAGTGTTAGGGGAAGCTGTTTTTCTAGGTAACACTTGGTATGTGAAGCTGCAATTAGAAGATACCCATACATGAGTATATTCAAATATAAGTCATAGTTCTGTTACATTTGTAGGCACACACTGTAATTTTTAACTTTAGAAGTTAGAAACCAAGGACAAAATTAAGTGCATGTCAAAACTATTCACTGTATTCAAGATACTGAGAGCCCAATTTTTCAGAGTTCTCAGCGTTATGTGTCACTTTGTGTTTCAAAACACATCTCTCACTGACTGCAGTTGCAAGTGAGAGCACTTAAAATTTCTGCAGACCAAAAACTGCAGCATTTCAAATCAGGGATCAGTGAATTGAGAAATTAGAGCTCACCTAAGGAAGGAAGGTGTCATTGATTTGCCATTGGCATGGGGAAACGTCGAAAAGGCAAAGATTGAACACAGCTCCCTGTGCACTTTCATCTCACCTGAGACCATCCATCCATCCCCTTCACTGTACCACTGTGCTGAATTCCCTGACTATTATCTGATCTGCCACAACTGCAGCAAGAGTTGTCTGGAAGAAAACAAAAAAAATCATCGTGTAACTAAAGACCTTTGTACAGTGAGATCTCTGCATGAAGTTAAAGTGGCAGCCCTCGTTCTGGTATTTCATAACTTTTGAATCGATGGTTTGTGGCCTTTGATTTATAGTTAAATATATATATAAGTGATGCAGTTGAATCTGGATGCATCTGCTGTATATAAATATAACTATTGTTGTACAGGAATGACCTAGACTGGTATAACTGAAGTTCATACCTGGGGATAAAGCAAGGTATCTGTACGACTGAAAACCACATCCTTTAAAAATAACTATATAAGTACAAAGTCTATGTGTAGCCATGCCTAGGACGGCAGAATGTGACAGCCTATGATTTCACTGGAACTGTAGGTTTAGAGTAAAAAAGGAGATACAACAGAAAAGAAAAATCATTCTGAAGGGAAAATGTGCAATATTTGAATTTATGTCTGGGAAAGGATAGCTCTCTAAATAATATCCTAGGATATTCTCATCTTCCCCTTGCCACTGGGCAGGGTCAAATACATCAAGGCCATTACAGGTATGTTGCTAACCAAGTCTTAAAATAGATGATGGAGACTCCATGTTCTCCACATGAAGCCTTTTGACAGTGCTGCACCCATGATACATCTATAGAGTTGCTCCAAGTAGCTAATGGGATTTTTTTTTTTCTGCAGTTGTGGGCCACAGTTCCTCAGCCTGTCCTCCTAGACACACACCCCCACACACACACACCCCTCACCCCATCCTACTTGCTTTGCCCTCAGCAGAAGCCTAGGGGGTTTGCGAACATGTCTGTGGCTTCAGACCCTCTTCTGTACCCTAAACAATCCAGCTACCAAACTCTTCCTCACCAGCCAGCTATATCTAGGCATTCAGTCATTCTTATTCCTCCCCTTTGGTTTCTCTTGATCTGCATCTTCTTTGAAGTCCAATGTGCAAAATTACACCCACATCTTCAGCAGAAGCATCACCAGTCTGATTAGAGCACAGGGTTTACTCTATCAGATTTGCAGAACTAAAGATAAATTAACTAGCTTGTAACTTCCCAATTCTCTCTCTATCTCCCCCACATTGTTAAAAGATAGGCACTGCATTTGACCTCTCAGTGCTTTTGCTGTCCTCCAGAAGCTGCCAAAAGTAACTGCGAATAGGTTTGAGATTGCTTCCGTTCTGTAAGTATCCTAAAATGAAGTTCATCAGAATGGTTTATGTCGAAGACTAGTTAGAAGATAGCACTGTTCAGACCACTTGAAAGAACCCTCAGTACATTAAAATTTAAGGCTTAACAGTTTTTTAAGATTCCCTGAGCAAAAATCCATATTAACAATTCAAAGATTTGAATTAATTTTAAGTGCAACCAGAATATATACTCTGGGAGTTGTTATAAAGTTAGCTGTACTTACTTCAATAAGGCAAGCAATTGAGTTTTCTGATTAAAGTCTTGTTTAGAACAAGCAGATGCTTCTTCCCTTAAATTGCTTCAGCCAAATTCTTCTCCTTGAGTTGTCCTGGTGGTTTCGGTGGCACCCCACACAGAACAAGGGTGCTGTTCAGTCACACTGAAAGCAGTGGAGGGAGTTACATGGTGAGGCACCTTTCTGTTTAAGAACTGCAGGATCAAGCTATTAAATATGGTAAATACACTGAACTAGAAAAATGGGAATTTATTCTAAAGTAGCACATGATGCCAATGTTATTTCTTGTGCTATGATTTAAGGGTAGGAGTGACACAGAGGTAACGCTACCTTAACGGTGATGCACAGACTTTTGGGTTTTGCCTTTTCTATCTCCAGGTACCCAGATGCAACTTGCTACAGTTCTGTCATAGGGGCTTTGCTTAGCAAGGAGTGGGTTACACTGTGATGCCTGCAGCTGTCTCTACAAGGGCCAGCTCATGTGACTGCCCATATAGCAACTCCTGAGTTGTTGAGCTGTATTAAAAGAACCCCGCACACCACTATTGCTTGATGTGGTGTGTTGTAACCTCTGGCAGTTCACTGGGGAACATAGCTGCCCTGTGTAGAGAGGGATGATCTGAGAATCAGTAAAGGGCCATTCGTCTTCCATCAAAGTAAGCAGTCAGTGAGATGAGTTTGGTGTGAAGACTGTTCAGCAAGGTGAGATAGAACAGGGTCATGCAAACACTGAAACGTGGACAGTCTGTGAGAATCTTCATCTCTCTGGTACTTCTGTAACAAAGCCTGCAATCAAATCAAACACACTTTATGAAGTTTTGGGTTTTCTCTCCAACCTGAAATTTTGGCTGCAGTTTCTGAAAAACATAAAGTGTGGGTTGAATTTTCTGCACAACTGAGCTGACTTGGAAAGAAGCTTAAATCATTGGCGGGGGGCTGGGGGGAACAAACACAGAGCTCCAGCTTTAATAGATTTGGCAGAACTTCATGATGATTTGGGTATATTGGAGTTCAAAGTGAAGCCTAAAAGACCTGACTCAAAACTAAAAATAGAGAGAGAGAAACGGGAGAGAGTTGCTATGGTCTTGATTTAAGAGTCAGTATAAAATAAAATCAACAAGTAATAACAAAGGCTTTTTATCCCTGTGCAGCAAAAGACCTACAAAGGAGTTGCCAGTCCTATCTCTACTTTGAGCTTCCCTTGCAACTTGAGAGTATGTCATTCCCCTGCTACTATCTGAGTTTAGCAGCCTCTAACATGGGGACTTTCAGCCTTTATTTCCTCAAAGTGTACTTTTAAACTGAGGACAAGGAAAGCAGCTTGAACATTCATGGGACAGTCCTAAGGCTGAAATGTTGTTAATGTTTTGAAATAAAGAACAGGTCAACAATGACAGTATCCTGTAAACACACTCAAACCTTAAACTGAACAAATTGAATGCAAAGATCTTGGTAGTGAGAGGTTATTGCTGAATGAGATTATAGTCTAGTTTATCATGTATTATATTTTTTGTAATCCCAAAACACTGATTCAGAAGAAAGGTTTTTCTAAAGCCTGAATCACATTAACAACTTCTGGTTCCTTTTTTTTTCTTCTGCAAAATAATACTAGTTTACTTCAGATTAGCTGATCCTGCAAACCATAGCTAAAGTAATTGTGACTGTCACAATAGATTTTCTACTACAGGCAGTGTGGGATAAAAAGGAGCTGTAAAGTGATAAAGATAAAAAGACAAGACAGAAAGTATGATCAGAGAATAAGTTTGCTTCCTCAGTCAAAGGAAAACCATTTGTCTGTCGTTGTAATCCGGATGCTGGGAAGCAGGTGCATTTTTCTTTGCTGCTTAATGTCACTCAAAGATAATTCAGCACAACAATTATCATTTTCTCACTGTTAGCATATGAGTTTCTTTTCACATTGAGTGTAATTTTAAGTTCGTAACCCTAGCGTTGTACATGCCGGGCAGATGGCAAACGTGGAAGCACCCAGCTGTCCCAAGGGTGCTGCCAGGGGCTCCAGGGGAGCTGCGGGTGCCTGAGGGCACCTCGGAAGGGTGATTAGGGAATTCGAGACAGAGGAGGGAACTATAGATCAAGTTTTAGGGGATATAGGATGCACATCCACAGGAAACCAGGATCCGTTCTTTTTGCCACTCATGCAAGCATTCGGCATGAGAAAGTCTGTAGTAAGCTTCAGGCTCTCTTAGCCTAGAGAGTATTGCTAGTCCGAGAGCTGTGCTGGTATTGCCTCCATCCCTTCAGTGAGGGTAAGGTATAAGCCCTCTAACGAGGGCCAAGGTGTGAAACCCCTATAAACCCGTATAGTATGTACCTACAAAAGGAGAGCAGATTGTCCATATGAAATCATTTAAATATAAAATGGATGATTCTGGGGAAAATGCCCCACCCTTTGAATGGCATTGCTATTCCCAGTGGCTTCCTCAGTATGGGTCAACATTTTGGGTGATTTCTGTAGTCTGTACTCCCCCTTGCCATTTTCCCAGAGCCAGGTCTGCAGACTTTGTACCTTCACACTGACTTCCACAGTGGCAGGTCTTTTATTCTGTTCCCTTCTGAAACACAAGCCACTCCTCTAGAGATTGTAGTCGCAAAAATACATTTAAACAAGCCTGATGTAGGCAAGTACTTAAAAATTATGCCTCTGGAAGAAATCTGGGGAGACAGAATAGAGGTAAGAAGCTTTTATCGAAAAGAAAAAAAAAATTAATTATTGAACACATAGTAGTGACTCAGCTGCTGGCCTTTATTTGATGTATTACCCAGTAACAGTCTGTTCTAAACACACAAATGAGTGACAGAAGATCATTTCTTCTCAATTGTGTTTCAGTATGGAGATAACCTTTCACAGAAGTATATCCTAATATGTTAGTTTCACTTGTCGTCTTTTCTTCCTGAATACATTGATTAAAGGGACTCTCTGAAAGAAGGGGAATATAAAAATAGCCGACACCTCACTGGACCATTTTGAAAAGAGAAATACTTAATCTAACTAGGACTGAAGAAACACCACTCTCTTTATTGTGTCGGTATTTACAGGCAGAGACGTTACCAAAATCATTATTTTTCAGTTTCAGTGTTCTTTTCCACAAAACCCAGCGATGTTTTTTGTGGAATACAGCCATTTTTTTCTCACAGAAATGTTGGAGTGCCTTTATGAGAATAAAATATGTTGGCAGGTGGCAAACGTGAAAACACTTGAACTTGGCTTCCAGGCTGAATTTTCATTTATGCTTCCAGACAGAATAAATTAGCAGGGGCTCAGATCCATGAAGTTAGGCTGTGACTACTCACTGTGCTGTCCGTGATCTCTTTTATTACTTCAGCATGAACATATATACCTTTGGAGTTAGTTTTAGGTCCAGTGAGCCCAAGCCCAGATTATTGGTGTGCTTCGCCTTTATTACTACGAGAAGAGCAGGAAACCTGTAGCTACTTCTCCTGCTGGAAGTAGATACTCTGCAGTTGTTGGCAGTGAACAACCTGTTCTTTCTGAGCTGTTTGCATGCCCACCCTGAGCTTGCCCTGGCTCCCCGTGCAAGTGCCGCAGGCCATGCGTGCTTCATACAGGAGATTAGACAGAGCTTTGAGGACCATTTTTCTTTCTGGAGGCATGTAATCCACTGAGGCTTTGTTTACATGTGTGTTTGAGTCCTGAGTATCTCCTTACAAGTCTTAAACTTGTTTTGTTCATGTTTGTTAACTGCAGAGTATGCCTGCCTAATGAATGCTCCCTTGTTTCTTTACAGCATTCTTCTTGATGAAGAGGGACACATTAAGATAACAGGTACGTGAGAAACAGAAAACAATGTCTGGAAACTGTGTAGTTTTTCTGCAGTATGTTTCATGCATCTTGGTCTTTGCTTGGAATGGGTTTCCTTACAAAAACTCAGAAGCCAGAAAAGTTTGATTATTGGGGTTCTCCTCTCTGGCAATTCATCGAGTACTTGTGCTGCACAGCACATGGAGAACATAGGGTTTTCTTGGTAAAACTGTACCCCTGACTGAGATGAGGTGTGCAGGCTTGACTGCCTGCCACTGGGGATGGAAGGACACCTCCAGTATGACTCTTACAATTAAATTCTCAGAATTACAACTGTGCAGAGGACGCCTAGAAAGATATCCCTTTAGTACCCTGGAGTTCCTGTGTCTCCATCATTTTCACTGGTGTCCATCTGGGATTATTATTCCTAATGCTTTGGCTATCTGAGCAAGAATCCTTACCAGCGTTATCTTCACCAAACTGTGTATTTCTGCTTATTTAAACGCCCTCTTCTGCTTTGGGCTAGAAACTCATTCTGAACAGAGAAAATGATACACCCACTTTCAGGCAGTGTTAACAAATGCCAATAAGGCACTCCACATAGGCAGGGCTGCAGCACACGTGTGCTCATGTCCTTTCTGCATGCAGACAGAGGGAAGCTCCATCAGCCAATCGTTGTGTTTTATTTGAACAGGTTAAGTGACCGAAAAATATAAGTAAGACCTGGCAAGTCTTTTTTGTTTCAATTCACTTAGATTTTGGTCTAAGTAAAGAAGCTATCGACCATGACAAGAGAGCGTATTCATTCTGTGGGACAATAGAGTATATGGCCCCAGAGGTGGTCAACCGACGAGGACACACGCAGAGTGCTGACTGGTGGTCTTTCGGCGTACTCATGGTAAGGGAAATGTTGTGTTTGTGGTAGCAGTGGTCAGGTCCCTCAGATGGAAGTACTGCTTTCAGCAGTTAAGGGTTGACAGGAGAGTAGATGTGTAATGGTTGCTTGATCATTTTCATTGCATCAGGGATAGGGAAACAGCTGCTCCTGGCAGTATATGAGGTAACATATGGCCCCAGATTCTCTCGCTTCCTTCTCATAGTCCTTTGCTGGACCTTTGCTGTCTCAGTTACTATGAGCCATGAGTATTTCTGCTGCAAAGAAACAGGGCAGGGCAAACTCAGAAGAGCAGAAGCATTTCAGAGGAAAACTCTGCCTAGTTATTAACATGGTTCTTGTTAGAAAATAGTTCCCCAAGCAGCAATTTTCAGATGTTAGGGACATTGTTTTAGCAAAAGTCAGAAATTTACTCCTTTTTATTCTGCAAAATCTAGGTTTAAAAGGACATATTTTAGAGGGCACTTGAATGTTTCACAGCATCTCAGTGGTTCTTTTGCCATGTGTCTGTTGTCTTCACCTACAAGAAGGATGGAGAGGGACTCTTTGTCAGGGACTGTAGTGGTAGGACAAGGGGTAATGGCCATAAGCTGAAGAAGGGCAGATTTAGATTAGACATTAGGAAGAAATTCTTCCCTGTGAGGGCAGTGAGGCCCTGACACAGGCTGCCCAGAGCAGTTGTGGCTGTCCCCTCCCTGGCAGTGTTCAAGGCTGGGTTGGATGGGGCTTTGGGCAATCTGGGTTAGTGAAGGGTGTCCCTGCCCATGGCATGGGGGTTGGAACTAGGTGGGCTTTGAGGTCCCTTCCAGCCCAATCCAGGCTGCAATTCTGTGATTCTATGACTGTAGTTTATTACCTGAATTTAAAAGGAGTGAAGCATCCTTATTTCCTATGGCCACAAGTCCAATTGTGAATACTCAGCATTTCTGAACCACATATGTTTATTCAGGAAAATCAATAGGTTATGTCTCATATAACAAATATATCCGAACCATTTAATTTTTTTTATTCTTTATTTAGGTTTGGAGGATAGCTGTGCCTTCTCACTCTCTACCTCCAGTTAAATGTTGGTGCGCTTGATGTATAGTTGTTTTTCTTTCACCTACTAATGAAGCTGGCTCCTTTCCCCCCCGTTTTTTGCTAGCCTTGCTTTCTTTTTTTTCTCCCCCATCCATCTCTCTTTTCATCCCCTCCACCAGTGATTCAATGTATTAGAATTAGAAAAGATAAGAATCCATAAAAAAGCAAATCAGCTGAAGAGAGTAAAATCTTTTTCGCTGTAAGCTAATGCTGCAAACCCTTGAGTGCCACCAGGCATCTTAAAAAATCCTCATTAGTTCCATATTTTTCCTTCTTAACAATTAACTGGTTGGGACAGAAAAAGGGTATTTCCATACACTAAAGGTGTGGGAGGACTTTCTGATGTTGTCTTTCACTCTGCTCATTTCTCCTTGTTTTCCTTGGTCTGTCACTTGTATGTTCTACTAGGGAAGCTGTTCTTCTGCCAGGCTGAGAAACTGAGGAGACTGAAACGATCCAAATGACTTATTATCATTTATCTCTTAAGTAATTTGCAGTAAAATGTGAAATATACAATGAAAATATACCAGTTGATGGAATATGCATCAGTTGAAAGGAAGTTAATGCAAGAAGTGTAATTTTTATCAAAAGAGCAGGTAGGGGTAAAATTCCCTGAAACTTAGCCAACAGAAGACCAAGCAAACAATCTCTTGTGAGTTCTGTGAAGAGGGATTAATGCTACAGTAGGAAGCGCAGCATTTTGCTAAGCAGCTCCTCGGCAGAAGCTAGAATCAAGCAGAATGATCCTGGAGGGCAACCTTAAATGTGGTGTGTTATGATTATTAATATCAAAGCAAATTTATCTGACAAAATACTAAATTCTGGTCTTGACTTATTTATTATGGTATTCGTTATTTTATTAATTATTTTTCAGTGGGAGTTTTACTATCAACAACAGTAAAGCTTCATTTACCACTAGCCAAGTCTTTGACATAGGCCACAGAACTAAAACTGTTCTGCTCAAGTTTTTTAAATTGTTTTATGGTAGTTTAGTATGTGTCCACAGGTATAGCTATACAGTCCTTGACATCCACCCTTCCCAAGTACTAGAGAGGACAGTACTTGCCCCTCATTTACATCATGATGACGATGGCTGGGACCCAATTAAAATTTTGTGCTTTATCATGACCAGATGGGTTTGTTTTCTGCCACCCTGCATCTTGTGCATTAAATTGCTCATACTCTGGAAAATCTTTCCATCAAGAGATCCACATCAACAAGCAATTTACTTAAATTGTTAAAAAGTTGTCTACACGGCTAATACCTTCTCAGCTATGCTGCAAGAGCCCTGATGCCCACACTTCCATCTCTGAAGCCCAGATAAACTGGTCTCCGTGATATAACGTGCACAAATCTCTTGGAAGGCCTCTCAAACAGTGGGTTTGTAGTTCGTCATACCAGATAATTTGCAAAGCCACAATCTCATGAAGGTTGTATCAGTTTCAGTTCAGGAAAACAACAACAACAACAAAAAAAAAAGTCGTCTTGTTATCCGGACAAAGTAGTCACGTCTGTGGTAATTCTGTAGTGGCATTGGAAAAATCAGTACAAGATGTCAAAGCAATATGATCTTCTTTTTTAAAATCCCACCACAACATCTGTTCCATTCCCAGTGCAAGAGGTGGTCTTCACAAACAGTATTTTGAATGTTTATGTAAAGGTATTCAAGCCCGTTACAAATACTAATTCACCTGACTAATAATGAAAAGTACTTAATGGATTTTACAAATGGAAAAACTGGGAGCCTGACCAGCTCCCAGCTACCTGGCAAATGACTGGAAGTGTAGAGAGGGAAACACGGCTGTTCTGATGAGTGTCTCTCTGCTCTCAGGAACTGAGAGATATCAAGTTTCTTTGTAACCCTGATTTTTTTTTCCCTAGGCTCACAATCCTTTAGCAGACGTGAGCTCAAGTAATTTGCACAATCTGCTCTCCTTCCATCTGCTAGGAAGATTCATCTGGCAATTACCCCAGGCTGTGGATTTTCTCTCATTCATTACCTTCCTCAAGGACCTACCAGGGTCGATTCTTGAATCAGGAATGTGACCCTCTTTCCCAAGGTCTTCCCACACATCTATCTTCTGGGGTCTCCAGTGCTGGGGTTTTGCCTACTGAAATTGGGGATTGCCCTGAAAACTGGAGAAAGGAAGCACTGCAGAGAGCATTGATAGCTGGATTAGTTTACCAGAGAGGCCCCTTCTAATCAAGCTTTAATTCTGTGTTTCTCTTAATAGGCAGTTGAACTGCAAGAGGGATTATTTGCTTTCCTTGATGAATACTGGTACAGAAAGGAAGCTAAGGCTAGAGGGAGGCACAGGCTTCTGAGGGTACCGCCTAGCAGAAGGTGGCCCTCCAGAATACCCAGGAAGTGAGTTATTGGAAGGCGAGGAGCAAGCAGATGGTTAATACAGATGGGGAAGTGGGGTGAGAGAAAAAGGAGTCCCCCAGCAAAACTATAGGGTCTGCTTTAATAGCAAAAAATACTACAGTTTCTTCACACCTAGGCTCAGCTCCTTGCCAAACTGCTGTGACCCACACAATTCTGTATTTATGTGTGAGGGCGTCTGCAGCGAGTGCTCAGCCCTGTTTGCATGTTTAGGTCTAGCAAGATTTTTTTTTTTTTTTTAAATAATAAGCAGGAAAACAGGTTGTCATGCAGTAAAGCAGTAGCTTAAACTGATGAGAGGAACTATTTGAATTTATATGTTTCCTTCAGACTTATTATTTCATTTTTAACCTTCCAACAGACTTAATCAGGACTGTGATAGAGAAACAAGTGTTTTCTTCCAGCTGCTGCTTAATTGGGTTCATTGTAGGAAAACGCTCTGGTACATTTAACTCATGTAGCTGCCTTTCACTTTAAATATTGGTGCCAAGTGCATTCCTTCTGAATCTGAATTAATCTCAACATTAGACCTGTGTAATTGGAGACATATGATAACAAAGTGCTAGCCCAGCACAGTAAATATTCCCTGCAGCCTCCAGGATTGTCATTTCCTCCTGCAAATTAAACTTCCTCCCTGACACTGCATGTGCATCTCTTGCCTTTGGGTTTCTTGGCCCCATGCAGCCACGGTGTATTTCCAGATCTTTCTGTCACAGCGTGGTAGGTAGGAACTATGGTGGTCTTCTTCCCACATAGTCACTGGCCAAGCAGTTGTTTATACAGCCTTATGGCCTTCTGCATCAGCAGCGTCACGCCCATTTCTGCTAAAATGCATGAGCTGTAGCAGTCGTTGTTAGTACTATTAAATTACACTTACTATAACATATATACAACACTGGGAAGAAGTGTTCTCTGCCCCTCATCCCCAGAATATCTGAACACGTCAATTAAGACTAAGGCTCTAATAGGGCAGAATTACTTTGAATATGGTGCTTGAGATACTGAGTCATTTAGGCAGTTTTTAAAATTCTCCCCTGTCATGTTTCTTCCTTGAAGACAAGGTGCTTTCCTCCAGTCCTCCCAGGCAGCTCTTCTCTTGACTCATCTCTCCTGTGAAGAGAGGCGGGGGGAGCTGGGCTTGTTCAGCCTAGAGGAGAGAAGGCTGCGGGGGGACCTCATTGCAGCCTTCCAGTACCTGAAGGGAGCATAAAACAGGAGGGGAATCAGCTTTTTAAAAGGGTAGATAATGGCAGGACAAGGGGGACTGGATTGAAGCTAAAGGAAGGAAGGTTTAGATTAGATATTGGGGGAAGTTTTTTACAGAGAGAGTGGTGAGGTGTTGGAACAGGCTGCCCAGAGAGGTGGTCGATGTCCTGTCCCTGGAGGTGTTCAAGGCCAGGTTGAATGGGGCCCTGGGCAACCTTGTATAGATCCAGGCCTGGAGGTTGGTGGCCCTGCCTGTGGCAGGGTGGTTGGAGCTCTGTGATCCTTGGGGTCCCTTCCAACCCAGACCATTCTATGACTCTCATAGACCAAGCAGGAGTTAACACATTTGTGTTTTCCAAATCTGGTTTATATTTGTTGGCCATACACACTTTCTAACAGTGTTTTTTCCTTGTTCTTACTGTGTGTTTTATTGCCTTGAGGTAATTTGTTACTAATGCAACTTAATCCTTCAATTAATTACAGTCAATTAGTTATCTAGTGCTTCTAGTGCTTCTAAACCTCTCCTCTGCCCTCCCCCCAAAACTAGCATAATGTGGTTACGTTTTTCTTATGGTCTGGCTATATTTGATCTGCAAAGAGTCAGGCCGTGCGGCAGTCTGACCCGGGTTTTGGCTGTGAAAGGATCCTTTTCTGCACAAAGGCACTTCCCAAGAGCAGTGACACTACTTGTGTGATAAGGAACGAAAACTACAGAGTCTGTCTTGCCTTCACAGGCATTCAGTTATAGCAATGGATATTAGTAGGTACTTTTTTTAGCAGAAGAAATCCAAAGCCTGAGTCATAAACGTAAGCAAGTAACAGTTCTCTTTATGCTCAGTGGACACTGTCCATCTTTCTGCCCCAGCTGAATTATGTTCTTGGTGTCTCTGGGCTTGGTGATGCATAACCCACATCATCCCTTAGTCAGAGGAACCAGCTGCCTCTCATACCCCCACGAAACGCTGTGGTAAGAGGTGTGTGAAACACCTGGTGTCAAATCCATATTAGGCAAGCTTCTGTGGCTGGGTTTGTGGGTTATTTTTGTTACTAATGTGAAATTCCTGTCAAATTCACTGAAAGCACTAATCTGTTTCACAGGAACCATGACTGATGGATGTTTTCACGTGCAAGTTAAGCAAATAATTGATGATGATTACTGAGTTTTGCTTTGAGGTTTGGGTTCAGTTAAATTTGACACTTGTAAAATTCATTGCTGAGTACAGCCAGGGGAGCCAAAGCAGGAGAGAAGAAAGCACACTCCCATGCCTTGGGAACAGGGGTTTTGTGCATGCTTCTCCTGCAGATTATAGCAGTGGCATCTCAAAGGGGTGAAAAGATACCTTTGGAAAGGTGGTTCAACTCAAGCTAAAAAGATGGGGAGTGGCACGTTGAACCCATTTTCCCTGCACCTGAGCCCATGTCAACCACCAACGAACAGCCATACCTGTTCAGACTCAGGGCTCCCCAGCCAAAGATCCCATCTCCAGCATTGGCCATAAAACAAGTGCTGGAGGAAACAGCATGTATAAGACTTCTTCCCAAGCACACCAAAAGTTGACCTCATGTATCAGTGTAGTTTGTAACAAGACTCATGAACAAAATAGTCCCGCTGACCTTTCATCTTCTGCATAAATCTTGCTGTGTCTTTTACTTTTTTTTTGGTTGTTGGACCCTTTCCTCAATTTTTCAGTTGTATTGGAAATAGGATGTGGGCACAGTGTCACTCAGATATACACAGACCATCTCAATGCTCATTTGATTTACCATTTTGTTGTTACTCCACAGTTTGAGATGCTGACAGGTTCGTTACCCTTCCAGGGAAAAGACAGAAAGGAGACAATGGCGCTTATTCTCAAGTGAGTACTGAAACTGCTTTCATTCTTCTAACTAGGAGTTAACTGTACCCTCCAGGCAGCCTGTAGGCCCTAAGTATTGGAAGGGCAGAGAATAATAATGTCCATAATGCATTTTTCAAAGCAGTGCAGGCATGAATTCAGTTAGGCATGAATTAAGTAAGGCATCACTGATGCAGGGATGCCTGCATGGCTCTAGAATTGCCTTCAGAATAAATAGTGAATTACAAATGCATCTTCCTTTCTGTAATAAAGAATGTCATTATCCACACAAAAGTGGGAACAGTCAAATTTCTGCAGGACAGCTTGTGTTTTGTTGTTGCCAAATCTTTTCCCTTTCAGATTTCCCATTCATTGCATGCTGAGTGCAGATACCAGCATCTGAAGCTTATCTTTGCTTAGTATTACAGTTGTTTGCTGCAGCAGTGAATCGGCAGGGGAAAAGTTTTATTCTCTTTAAACAATATGTTGCTTAGTATAACTGTTTTAATGAAGTTTTGTTTGTTTGTTTAAATTCCTATTGATTCCCAAATTTATTCCAAGAAGCTGGAAATGTGCAAAATATTCCATAGGAGAATGACCCATTTAGGTTGCGAAAGATGTAACGAGATTCCTTAGATCTATTGTACCTCTAGTGAAGCCAGTGGTAAAACCTCTAACTTCAGAAGCAGATCAGGTCCTCCCCCTGTATTGCATTATGTTTAGGTAGCCTTAGGTCACCAAATTCATGCACCTGCCTGTCCTGATTACTTGCGTCCACAGTGGGATGGAGAAAACGTTATAAAAACCTATTTGTGTTCTTACAGAGCCAAGCTTGGAATGCCACAGTTCCTGAGCATAGAAGCCCAGAGCCTGCTGCGAGCCCTCTTCAAAAGGAACCCCTCCAACAGATTAGGTACCTGCATGTGTTTGGTCGCAGCATCCCTTGTGCGCGCTCTGCCTTGCCAGGTGGTGATCGCTTCTCACAGTACATCTGCCTGGACACTTACCCTCTTTGTTGTGGGGTGTTTTGCATTCCTTCCCCAAACACAGGGAACCTCGAGCGTTACTAGAGAAACTTGGAAAGAGCACAGGAAAACTGCTGGAATCTAAAAACATGGTGTTAGCTGGGGCTTTATTTCTTTCAGTGGAGAGGGGGAGCACACTGCCAGTATTTATGAAGGCTTTCAGGTAACTGCTGCATGTGATAATGTAGGGAAGTGAGAAACAGGTATCTGTTTAATTCTGTAAAATTTACCTGCAAATCTGAGGTGGGGAGCAAAAGGGACTAGAACTTGTCTCTCCCATCCTCAGATATGTTTCGATGCTGCCTCGTTCTGTTTGCTGGGAACATCTTGACAGCGGGTTTTCTTCTGCGTGGCCCTAAATGTATTACCTCCGTTCTTACTAATGTGTTTCCACCCTTTGTTAATAATCCCATTTAAACTGTGATAAACTAGAAGGATGTATTGGATCATGTATCGTGCCATCTGTACCTTTCTTTGGGAGTTTCATTAAGGAATTAATTACATTTGGCAAGGTCATGGATAGTGACTGGTGTGTGATTTTCATTGCAAATTTGGTCTTCATTTTTTGTGTGGAAAAATAAGAACAGTCATATCAAATGAATGATAAGAGGAGAATGGCACTACATTGTTTTTCATTTGAAATCCTATCTTGTTCTGTGAAAAATTTTGTTGGTTTCTTTTTTTCCCCTCAGCCCTCATATTCTGCATTTTGGGTGAACAAAGGAAGAATTTGCTTCTAAAGGAAAAGGATAAACCTTTCTTTCTCACCTCTGTTGGGTTATTTGTGAATTTAGGAGCAGGAATTTAATCCTGCACTTGTGTAAACTGTATCATAAAGCTGACGGGTCATATTTAAATATATGGTTGACTGTCATGGGAGTTTTGACAGCTAATAAATGACTTGTCTGTAAGAGAATGGCACAGACTGGTTAAATATTGAGACTTGTGCAAAGAAATTAGCTGTTCTCTCTTGCAACTGTTTAATCTTCAAAGATTATTTCAGATAGGAGATGTAAGAAGCAAAAAGCTAAATTAGGAAGTGGCTTGTTCTGAGATGTAGAAAGAGCGAGAGGTGCAAGAGAGGTTTCTTCCTTTCCTTCTTGAAGTACCCACACTCACTTCTCCAAAGCTGGAGGTGGTGCTGCTGCAGGTCTGCTGCACAGTGCTTTTGGTCCTTTGTGCTGCAGTCACTGTGTTTGTGTCCAGACGGGTGGCAGAGTGCGAAGCACTTGACAGCCCACTTCATCACCATCTGCCTGAGCCATGGCTCCTGCAGTTTCTAAAAGGCATGGGGGGGGAAATGCACCCACCTGTGTGGAAGATGGATGCTCTGCTCTGTGCCCTTGGGCTTCTGCTTGATGTTTTCATGCTCTGGTAGCTCTGTTCCTGGTATGGGATGGGTCAGCAGTTGGGCTGCTCCGGCCCTCTGCTTTACACCAAGCACCATAGGCTGTCACGTTTAGGTGAATGGTCGTTTTCTGCCTGGCTGCAGCAACTCAGTGGTTCAGTTGTATTCCAATAGACCCTGGCTACTGCAGACAAGGACAATATGGAGCGGGATTCCTCTCACTGTGAGGGCTGGGGAGAGCAGGAGCTGAGAGCCCTTGCTCCACATAGGGGTCAGGGGACAAGTGGACCTCCCACAGGGCTGGGTGAGGATGGGAAGCTAGTCCTTCAGCACACTGCTGGGGCCCAGGAGGACACCCTTCTCCCAGGGGGACACCCACACAGCCTGTGGAGTAAAAGCCCTTCCATAGGTTTTACATCTTGACCAGAACAGTAGCTCTTGTAGTCTGATATGCCATAGAGATGACAGTGGGGAAAGCACATTTTCTCAGCCAGTTTCAACTGCTTTCAATCAATTTGCTTGACATTAGAGAAAATTAGAGTCTTGTGATTTCTAGGTTTGGTCTGTGTTCAGAAGAATAAGCAGCAAATATAAACTTTGCCCTACCCCACCCCTCTGTTCCTTTCTGCTGTTTCCTGCCTGTCTCCATCTCTTGGTTTGGTCCTGCTATGCTTGTTTTGTGGCTTCCCACAAGCTGCTATCCATCCAAAATGGGGCTCCAGTGAAGACAGTGGGAGTTTCTGGATCCTGATCCTTAAATGAAAAGCTACTCATAAAATAAGCAAAGCTACTTAGTCTTAGTCATGACGGATCTAGCCCCCATATCATCCCCCTTTTAATAATGGGAAATTGCTCAGGGTCAAGGTTTTAAACCTGAGGTTTATTGAAATACTGGGTAAGGCTGGGAGAAATGAGGAGACTATTTATAACACAAACATCCAAAGAAATGAAATCTAAGAGAGTAACAGAAAAATAGACCTTAACATTTCAAGGGTAGTGGTAAAAAGCTTCTGAAAGCTGTTTTAACTGATTCAGAATCAGGATGAAGGACGATGAAAACAAACTTGTTGGTAATAAAAGAAGGGATACTTAAATGGCTGGCCTAAATACCAAACAGTCAGTAGATAAAAGGACTGCTTCAACTTTGTGGATTTCAGCTTTTTCTGGGAAGGGAATAATAGTCTGAAGTTAAAAGAAATGTAGGCTTAGACATCCTGTTTTGAAAAATCTTTAGAAAATTAATGAAGCTTGCTAAAATAAATGAACCATATTATGGATCAAACACTTGTTTTCAGCTATTGTTTCAGAAATTTGCAAATCTGGGAAGTGTTTGTATTTAGTTCCAAAGTTCCAAAACATTGGCAAGATGAAAGATGCTGAGCTTTGAAAATTATTTTTTCTGACTATCATCTTGCTTTTTGCCATTTGATTTTGATATCTTAAAAAATAGAAGCAAAGACTGATGATGTATTCTAAAACTTTGCGTTGAAACTTTCTTTTGATGCTTTGGATTATTAATGGGAAAAAAATATTAGAGTTGGAGAGAGATACTTAGGCAAGGCAGAGAAGGAATTTAGTAATCAAGTTTACCTGATTCTGTTTTTAAGTCTGATGCCCATAGTAATGCTTTAGAATATTTTTTTAAAGAATACAAAGTCTTCCTTCCTTAGGCACCTTTTCTTAGAGGTGCTGTCTGTTCCTTTCTGAGCCTATACACTGCTGTGTGTAGTGTGCCTTGCAGTGCTTTGGGAGTAGTGCTCTGATTAAGTACAACAAATTCCAGATTATGGATGAGAGTAATTTTAAATTCGTAAAGGAAAGTAACTGGAATATCCCAGGCAAAGAAGGAGTAGGCATCTTGGAAAGGAAATCGTACCAGGGATTTAGGCAAGGCACTATTTCTTACTTGCCCTAAGACCTGGGTCTACTCTGGTAGGTAAATGGATGTAAAGAGCATTTCAGGCACTCCCTACACTGCTGAACCCTGTAAAGGTTCCAGAGTCCTTGTAACTGAGAAGCTTGGCTAAGAAAGTCTAGAGTAAAAGTCAAAGAAATAGCTATTATTTCCTTAATCTCACATTCGCAGAGAAGATACATTCTGCTTTGGCACATAGAAAACTTCTTCAATTTTATAAGATGATAAGTTTTAAAAAACAGGGTTCACCTGTGTCAGAGTTGACTGTACATCTTTCTTGTAAACCTTAGGAACGTGTTTGAAAAAATCTTAACCCACTAAAAGGATTCTGAACCTGTGGACTCACTAAAATTTTATTACCTGAAACTAAAACCCTGGAAGCTCTTTTTCCTCATTTTGTATATCCAAATAATCAATTTTCAAATTTTATAGGTCTCTCCTTTTCCTCTAAATATATTTCAAGTCTCACATTGTCCATAATGACTCAACAATCAAAACCAATTACAAATAAAACATTCTACTGTTACTGCTTGCAGACACTTTTATTACAGGCATAAAACAATCTTAGATAATCAAGTTCTCACTTATTAAAATGAGGTTGCTTTTATATAAATCCTTGCACGCTATAATGTGTTTAAACTGGCAATTTGATCTGAAAGCATTATTTATCTTCTCAGACTCTCGTGGGACTGGATGGCATGTAGGAATATTTGCAGGCAGTAGGTTTGATCGTGCTGATTATACTTTACAGATAGGTTTGATTACTAAATGGAAGTTTAAAAAAAAACCCCCAAACAACGAGGAACCTAGAGGAAGGTGAAAGATTTGCAGGCATGTGGTGTGTTGGCATGGGGGGTTGGACTTGATGATCTCTTGAGGTCCCTTCCAACTCCTACAGTTCGGTGATTGTGTGATACCGTGCTGCACTTCAGCTAAAGACTCATCCCTATGCCAGGAAATGCCCATGCCCACAAAACAGGACTTTCCAGTTAGTCCTGTGCTTCTCTGTTCTCCATGAAAGCACATCTCTTTCCAGCACCACTGTAGAATTGCAGAAGACCCCCACCATCAGCACCAGTGCCTAACCTCTCCTGTGGACTTGGGCATGGGGTCAGGGTAGCCCCTCCAGGCTCCCAGAGCTGTCCCCAGTTGAGGAGAGGACCAGACCACATGCTGCTCCCTGCAGCTCCTGCACCAGTAGCACAGAGCCTAAGAGGGAACCATGAGCAGCAGGTCTCACAGAAGGGAAGGTCAGGGAATTAAAAACTGCAGGAGGTGCTGAACCTGCTCCATGGTGTGAAATCAGCTGCTGGGAATTGGAAGTCCATTCATTAGGCTATTAGTGTCCTAAATCTGTTTAATACATGAAACTGACCAGAGATGGAGTCAAACCCTGACACTCCTAACAATGTATCCTCTCTGTGCCAGAGCTCTGACCTGGCTCCAAGTGAGAAACGTTAGTTTTTCAGAGGCCTGTGTCCTTACTACAGGCTGCATCCTCCACTGACAGAGGAGCTGTGGGTGGGCTTTTTCCTTGGTTCCAATTTCCGATGAAGGCAACAGCAGTTATCCTCAGTCTAGGGAACGCCACCAGTAGCTTGGAATGTCTGTAGTGTTTATTGCAGTTCTTCAGAGTCAGTTTGGTACTTGAGTTTCATCCTTATCTGGTAAAGAGCAACTACCGCACATTACAGTTTCCAGTCACCGCCACCGAATGCAAGACATTTTTCACAGGTGTACAACAGACTTACACAGTGACAATGTAATGATGTTCTCCCTTTTGTCCTCTCCTCTCTTTCTCAGATTTTATTTCATGTTATGTTTCCTCAGAACTGGCCATCACAACCTAAAGACCTCACTCCTGAGTGGGGGCATGCACCTCCGAGCACATAATTTTGTATGTTGGGCTGGGATTGTTTATCCCACTCTGCATCACTTACATTTGTCTATAGTGTAAGATTACTGGGGTGGGGATGTAATCAGAAGAACATTCCCCTTGTGTTGTTATTATCCAGCAGGCCTGACAGACAGTCCTGCATGTTATGTTCACAGAGTGTTTGCTTTTCGCCTCCATTCATCAGTGAATGTTAAGCAGGCTGTAGGAAGCCGTTCCTGATCAGTGCATTTTGACAAATATTGGTAATGTCTTGTACACAAGAAGAGCAGATGTCAACGTTTTGCAAAAGCTTGAGTTGACAAGACCTTTCTAAAGCTGCTTGTAATGTTGATCTTTGGAAAGTACAAATGCTGCGTATAAAAAGCTGAGTCCTGTGAGGTGCTGAGTGCCTTTTGCAAGGTGCTTATGAATCCTAAGTCCTTTTAGGAATCGAGGGTGCTCAGCATCCCTGTAAGGAAGAGCTGTGTGCCTTTCAGGAACTGATTCCCAAATTGCAGTGCAGTGCCTTTGCTTCTAGATGTTGTTTCTCTTCCTGGAAAAAGAAAAGTGCTGTTAATAAAGTCAAATCAACCCCCCAAATGGCATACTAAATCATCTCTGACAGTTGTTTAATTATTACTGCGCACCTGTTGGTTTTTGTGATGGCACTGAAGGAAATAAATTCAACTAAAGGAATAAAACAGGCAATCTTCAGTGAAGACATAAGGCAAAAGTAATGAAAGAATTGGATTCATTACCAGATCTCAGAAGACTTCCCCTAAATATGCTACAGAGTATCATAACAGCAATTTAACAGTGAAGGAAGCATACCGCTGAGGGTGATGATTTTGGTACTCACACAAATTTGATGATGATATTTGAAAAGGAAGAACCTAAAACCCTGACTTGCCTCAAATCTCTTGGAGCCTTTTGGTGGTTTTAGTCTGAATTTATTTGGCTTGCAGCTGTTTCTGCCTGTGAAAAATGGGAAGCAAGACGGGATTTGAAAATCAGATAGAAGGGCTGCTGCTGGTGGCAGGGAGCAGCCTTGCTACAGCATCACGACATCTTTGGGCTTCTCCTGGCCTTACTGGTGTCTGTGCTCTGCTCTGGTTGAAATCCCACATCTCTCCTGAAGAGAACAGCTATTCAGCCTTGGCACCACCCTCAATTAGACCAAAGTAAAAACCCCTCAGCCATCAGATGATCATTAATGAAGAGCCCTTGTTTGTATTTATGGTAGTTGGTACTGTTACTGCAGTTGCATTGTTTCTTGAGAAGAAGAAATGTTTAGATCATGACTCAAATTTCTCAGAAGAAAAGAGGGGGCAGGGAGGAAGGCTGGAGAAGAGATGTCATGCAGCACTTGTCTAAGCGTGACCTCATTTTGATTCTTTCATTCTCTTGTCAGGTGCTGGATTTGATGGAGTGGAAGAAATTAAACGTCACCCTTTCTTTGTTACCATAGACTGGAACGTAAGTGCAGCACCATTTTATTGGGTTTTTTTTAATTTTTTCTTGGCTGAATTTTAAGACAAACCTCCATGCTTAGAAAAAAGACAAACTGAACTCCTACATAGACAGCCCAGAAGCTACAGCCTTTTAAGAGGGTGCCTGTGTGCCTTGCCTATGTATTTGGCACTGTTGGGTTTACAAGTGGACTCAATGATCTTAAAGATCCTTTCCAGCCTAAATGATCATATGACTCTATATATGCATTTGTTCACATACTCACAAGTGAAAGAAATAGAAAGCTGCTTTCAGCATTGCCTGCGTTTTTTTCCTGTCTCTGTTTTGTCTGATGGTCCGGCTTATCACGGTTCTGCCTGAGGCTATTTGCAGTGTTCTGCAGAATAATTTCCACATTCAGCTCTAATAAACATGATGCATTGATTGTGGGAGCTGGACCAGAGTGAAAATGAGCAGCTTTAAATGAAAGAACTCCTGTAATATTTCAATTGCAAAAGAAAGCAGAACCATAGGACTGGGCTAGAAAGATACTCCAGAGGGAAGTGCTCTGGTGCTCCAGATCTCTCCATCATTCTGCTTCTATGCTCCAGATTGAAATACTTGTCCCTTCTCACTGGGTCAAACAAGCTGGCCTAAGTGCTAGTTTAATTCTTTCTGATATCAGGGACCTCCAGGAGTCCTTTTGTCTCTTGGAATTATTCAGAGCAGCCCCAGGTCTTCCCTTACATGTCTGCCAGCAGTAGCTGGAAGTAGCTCCAAGACCTCCAGACATACCCTTTTCCCAAACACAGCATGGTGCTACTGGGACCATCTGGGTGTCTGTAGAGCTGGTACAGCAGGCTGTGCTTCTTTATGCTGGGGCAGTAATAAATCTTCCAACAGGATAGCTTTGTTGACTCCTTCTTATCACTTTTGGCCTAAGTAACCACAGGGCAGGATCTGGCCCTTCCACTGTATTGTGATGGGGGCTACAGAAAAGCACAGTGTAGATGGATCTTCAGAAGAGTGATTTTACATCACTGTGTATACAAATCAACCAGCCAGTACAGGAAACAGCAACTCCTCTTACAAGTGGTTGATGTTTTATTGAGGTGAGTCATTAATTTAACATCAGCATGCAAAATTGGAACAGCAAACATTTGATCAAGTATAACAGGGTTCAAATAAGACATGTCGGACATGATTCACAGAATGGTAAACAAGGATTTATTTTATTGCTATCAGGTACAGCTGGCAGTAGAGATTAGTTAAGTATTCAATTTAGACTTGCAAGAGGTTAAACCTTTTCACACTTTCAGAGTCATATTTGTTCAAAGTGACCTATTTTTAGACAAACCTGGAGGCAAACACTTTTAATTCTTGATCTGAATGTCTGCCAGTGCATCAGAGCTCCTGTTTGCCACATCCTCTAGAATTTTCTAGTTTAATTTTATCTGACCAGTGTTACGGCATTGTTATGCCTCTCTAATATTGGATCACTCATGAATGCTGGTGTAACAGGTCACATTGATGCAGTTCGCAGTGCAAATTCTGGTTAAATAGCATGACTGTATGCAACAGAGCTATTCTCTAACTGCTGCCCAGGGCTTTAGAATAAAACATACTCCTCTGTGAAAGCACTTTCTTTTGTGCCTAGGTGGCATTTGAAAGGGCCAAATAGTCATTTATGTTGGAAAAACTAATGAATCTTATTTGAATTTTATGCTGAAGAGTTGGCAGGACTCATGAGCATGTTAAAATATGATCAATGAAAATGGAGTTTGATATTTTCCTTTATGGCCCAGCCAACTTTTAGTGCCATTATATATGTTCTGGAGTCTAGATTCTTTTTCCTCTTCTGCTTCCTCCTAATCATGAGATGCTGTATAAAGGCTTTGCGTTTATGAAAACATTAAGTGAAAATTAAAAATAGAGAATCCCGAAGCATTGGGTTCTTTATTACTGTTATTTTCTGTATTCCTCTGGTATCTCTAGTCCTCATCTTTACAATCAAAATGCAGGTCGGGTGCATATATCTTAACATAATAAGGAGCACTGGAGCAGTGAGAAGGTTTCTTCTTCAGTGTTTGCTAGTGGTGCAGTTCAGTAACTCATCACAGCGAAATGAGGTTCTGCATCTTGGAAAGGTTTTCAGCAAAGTCAGTTCTGGACTGTGAGACTCCTCAAGACCACCTTCTCTTGAGATGATTGTTTCAAGCTCAGTTCTTTATGGAACAATGTCATGCCTGTCTGATGGAAGTTGTACAGTCCTCCATCATTTAAAAAAGTTTTTATGGACGGGCTACAGAAATATCCACTATGAAGAGACCAGGTATGCTTCAACATGACTTGGAACTAGAGAGGAAGGTGGGTTTAATTGCCCTTTGATTTCTTATCTAGCCCTCTGACTTTGCTGTAAATTGTAGCTGTAAAGACCCATTTTAATCCAACATAATTAGTGCTTATTGCAGTCTCTTGGAGACAGATAGGTCATTATTGCACAGGTCAGCTACCATCTTTGTAATGTATTTGCTCATTTAATCCTAATTTTACTATCGCTCATGGAGGTCTTGGGAGGCATATCTAGTTACAGCAGCAGTGGTGTATGCAATTCAGAGTGGTGTGAGCCAGCCTGGCGCTGAGCTGAAGCCTCACAATGATCATCTGACCAACTGTTAACGTGCTTTCTGCAGAGAGAAATAGAGCAGGGTCAGAGAACAGCAATGGATCAGGCACAGATGTTTAGTGCTGATCTCTGTAACGTGGAAAGGAGAAGAGTCCCTGATGACCTCATTTTGTTCTTCCATTGCATATACAGAGTCTCTCGCATCAATTTGTAGCCAGTCAGCAAGCAACATTACAGAGGCAGGACATGAATGTTGATTTGGTTTATACCTTGGTAACATAAAGACCTCAGAGGGCAAAAAACAAGCTCTCTTGGACTGCTTCTAAACTACCTCGGCAGCTATGATAGACAGGCCTACTGCAGCTGACAGCACAGAAATTTTCAGCCACTGTAGCCAAATGAGCCTCTATCAACAGCCCCCTTACCACAAAGTGTCAAGAATGGGTAGTGGAAACCCAGTGCAAAACACATCATTTTTAAGCAAGATGTTCCCTACGAGAGCGACGTGATAAACAAGAATAAACCACCCGGTTGCTTCATCTCAGTTTAGAAGAGATTCAAAGCAGAACCAAGAGTTAGCTGCCTCTGTCCAAGTTGTGTGTCAAGTCTAGGTAGCGCAGTGATGAAGTCATTAGAATCGCAGACAGAAATGTATAAATTGGATCTTCACGTCAGGGTACTGTCAGAGCTGTTCCCTTGGGGCTTGCACTGGGGCTTGGTTATTGTCTTTAACACTGAAGTGTTTATCTGTTGGAGCAGTCGTTTCCCGCTTGTTTTTCATCTTTCACTGTCTTCAAACAGACAGAACCAGACAGCGTCTGGTTCAGGTGAGGGCAGCGAAGGCAGTGGAAACAACATAGGCAGTGTAAAAGAGCCCCCTGTTATGATGCTGCAGATGCTCATGCCAAGCAGAGCAGTGCTGGCAGCATGTCACCGCTGCAGTAGGTGCAATCCTGGGAAACGTGAGCATGGCCAGGGAACAGCTGTCCTCCTCCTGTCCTTTCCCACAGCTGCTTTACATCATTCCCATGTTCCAGGGTGCTGTTCTTCAGTGCAAATCTCCAGCCACCCTCAGTTTAACTTTCGGTGTACAAGTAGCACTAAATGCACTGTGGGCAATCTGACACAAGAGTTTCTATGCCCAAACTTAAATTATGGCACAAGCTGATCTCTGTACAAGTCTCGTCTGTAGAGCTGTTGTCACCCAGCAACAAAACCCTTAATTCCCACTTCTGATGAAGGTTTCTGTAAATACCAGTCCTCCTGTTCAGAGGCATTTAGTAGGCACTGTGACACAAATTCAATAGCTCCTTTGTTAAAAGAGTGAGCTGTCTTTCATGATCAAGGCCGGGATTCGCAGGAAAGAGATGAGATGTCAGGCTCCTTCCAAGTTTTACCTGCTTACTACCCTTGTACCCCTTTTTCTCCCCAAGACGAGCAGACCCAAACTGAGTTGACCTCATATAGTTCCAGTCTCTGGCTCTGAGAAAGCACAGTCTGGTTCCTGATTTATTTATTACTGTGTCTTCTTTCCAGGTCATGCTTAAAGAATTTCTGGCTTTTCATTGAAAATGAAAAATGCAGTCCCTTTTTGCAGACTGCAGTCGGAGGAGTGGGCTATAAACAGTAGTTTTTGTTTAGATGACAGGATAAATTGGAACTAGAACGCATGACATGCTGGGAAGTGAACTATCAAATACAGCTGAGGGAAGGAGTGGGAATAAAGTGGACTCAAGTTCTATTTCCTTCAATGTTAATCAGAGATCAAACTAAACTGAAAACATGAATTATTTAATTGCGGATCTTGCAGACAGTAGAAGTTGATCCCAAGGTCTGAATTCTGCTAGCATCTCTATCATTTGCAAGTAATAACATTGAGCCATTAATCTAGGAGAGGACAAGCATTTTAGAAGGTAGTTCAGCCTTTTGTCTGCTTATTGGATTCTCCATGACAGGTATATGTATCAGGGGAGTTTATTCCCACACTACAAGTGCGTCACTGTGGAGGGTAGCATCTTTCTGTTTCCAGAAGGTGTCTAAAGAATAATTCAATTCTTCATCAAAGAAACTCAGCTGAGGAAATGACTAAATAGTTTTTAGTTAAATTAAACCATTTTCTTTTTCTTGATATTTGCCAGGCACAGATACAGGGCGTTTACATCTCTGGGGTTTTTTAGGAGTGCATTTTTTAAAAGATGATGAAAAATTAACTGCTTATAAACAAGAAGAGACAGGCACATGTTGCAGCATTTTGTTACTACTTTCCCTGGTGTATTACTTGAGCCCCAGCTGAGGAGGTGTTCAGGTGAAGCTCTTACCAGGGATCTGGCAAAATACATTAAGAAAAGGTCATTGGGACCTGAGGGAAAATTAGTTATTTCAAAAAGAGGGGGGTTGTCCCAAATCAGGAAGGAAGTTGATGGAAGCTCATAGTTTCTTAAACTGCTGTAGGTTTAATTAACTTATAGATACCTATGTAAAGGGCTGATAAGTGGACACAAGCATGGATATGTATCCAGGTGTGAATGTATAAATCATACTTTCACACCTTGGAGTTCCTGCCCCTCATACTGTGAATTATGCACCCCCCTCCACAGAGCCTCTGGATCTGACAGGCATGAGTGATGCACAGCGATTCCTGATAACTGCCAGTCACATTTTTCTGTGATAAGTCAATGATCCAGCCTGTTTTTAAAAATGGGAACAGGATGTGGGGCAGTTATTCTTTATCAGAAAAGAGAAAGAAATTGCATCCTCAACAAAACATTAAGGGCTAAGGGACAAGGGACACACTTCTGCTTTAAGGATGTGAAAGCAATATGGAAGAAAAAAATAATGTTCAGTTTCCCCCTCTACTCTGCCCTGGTCAGGCCCCACCTGGAGTACTGTATCCAGTTCTGGGCTCCCTGGTATAAAAAGGACAGGGATCTCCTTGAGAGAGTCCAGAGAAGGGCTATGAAGATGATTAAGGGCCTGGAGCATCTTCCCTATGAGGAAAGGCTGAGTGAGCTGGGCCTGTTCAGCATTGAGAAAAGAAGACTGAGAGGGGATCTGATTAATGTTTATAGACACCTGAAGTGTGGGACACAGAGGGAAATGGCCAACCCCTTTTCAGTGGTCTGTGGAGATAGGACAAGGGGCAAAGGCTGCAAGTCAGAGCATAGGAAGTTCCGCACCAACTTTTTCACAGTGAAGGTGACAGAGCACTTGAACAGGCTGCCCAGGGGGGTGGTGGAGTCTCCTTCTCTGGAGATATTAAAGACCTGTCTGGACACCTACCTGTGCGATATGTCCTAGGGAACCTGCTTTGGCAGGGGGGTTGGACTCGATGACCTCTGGAGGTCCCTTCCAACGCCTACAATTCTGTGATTCTCATACCAGTGCAAAATAAGATACATAAAATGATCTTGAGCACCCAAACTGAAATGTAAATGCCTCCATTAGCACTAAAATAGCTGAAGTATTTTTTGAATGCCTAGTAAGGCACCCCAAAATAGTAATTCAAATATGAAAACTGGGATTTAAACTGGGGCACCTGGGACCCTGTTACCATTAAAATAGGTGGTGGAAGTCACAGTGATGTCTGCATACAGAGCCAAAATTACTGTGACGTGGGATGTAGGTGACTCTAAACATTACCAGAAGTTACATGACAGCCTGCTAGAAATGGTCAAAGACAAGATTTGAAACATAATTTGCTATGCCATTTGCCACTCTGATTGGTTTCTGTTGGAAGAGATCCAGATGATCCATCAGCCCCAAATAATTTTGGGACCATGGTAAGAGATAATAGGCTAAGGCATTTCACCTAAAATTAGAAATATTCTTGGAAAATCCAGACAGATCTCAAATCCTCCAGCAGATCTGTCCCTTGTGTGCACAGAAAACAACGGCTGATTCTTGCTGTTAGATCAGCTTGTGTCACGTTGTGTTTTGCAGTGTACAGGATGCGGGTTTTTAGAGGAAGCGTTCTGCCTGCAGCAAGCCTGCATGTGTAACTGTGTCAGGCTGCCCTGTGGCTTAGTTTGTTTCAATTAATTGGCTTTGGTCATAGTGGCTTACTCAGAGAACTATAGCCAGCGTGGGACAGGAAAGCCCACAGATTACACTGCTCCACTTGTTCTTGTTTCTCAAAGATTTCCTTTAGTTATCTGATTCAAGAGCTTGGGGGGGTGGGGAAGTGTTTTAGCCTATTTACCTTTTGCTGTTGCTAGTGGTCTAGTCAGAAACACCAGAAACACTTTTTATCACGAGTGGAAAAGGAAATGGAAAAGGTCGCACTCAGAGGAGGTGACTTTCACTGCACAAGAAACTTCTTTGTTTCCATCCCCTCCCAGCAAGCAGACTTGTGATTACACATCTTTAGGTGGTGTGTGACTCATGATGAATCTTAAATCCCTCCCTGGTAGTGGAGGATGTGGGTTAGGGATCCAAAATACAAACGTACCTCCAACAGCACTGAGGAAACTACAGACTGGGGGGGAGGGAGAAGAATAAGAGGCCAGAGAGAATGTGATTCTGATAATCAAAAGAGAGTGCAGTTCCCAAATAATGTCCAACCCTAAAACATATTCCAATTTGTAGACCTCACAAGATGAGGGGTGCAATTAATTCCAAGATGAAGCATGTGCATGTGACCATATTGTTTTCTGCAGTAGCGGGGCTGCAGTTGTGAATTAAGACAAATAAAGGGAAGCTGGAAGAAAATAGCTTTCTCAAGGTGAAACCCTAGCAACAGAAAAACCTTTAGTAGGTGTTGAGTTCTCTTTTAAGGTTCCGTGCAGACAGAAAAAGCTGTATGTTAATTACCAGGTTGATACTTTGCAGTTGATGAGTGGCACTTCCTGCTTAAGATTGCAATTGGCTTTTAATTATTTGGAAGACTGGCTTTCCATTGTGGCTCACAGCAATTATTCATCTCTTTTTCTCTCAGAAGATACAAAGCAGTTTTATGCAAGCTGGAACTTTTTATGGTGAAATGGCCATTAATTATTGCAGAGTCATTTCCAGCCTCACCATTCCACTTTTCCAAGGAATCATAATTCAACCACAAATATATGCTTTATGCTAATGCTAATACTATGCTACAGAATGTCCTGCCTCAAGTACCTTTATTTATCTATGCCAAAATCAAGTTCAAATTATGTTGGAGTGTATATATCTTAGGTTTGACCACAGCCTTTATATTACAGAAGCTAATTCACCACACAACCCACACTTAAAAAGAATCTTCCTGCATACAAAGAGCTGGACAAGTATGTATTAATCTCCATTAAATATCTTGAAAAATCAGGTCATTATGAAGTTGTTTTAGGAGCTAACCTGAAAATGCATGTTACAAACAGTCATAAAGTTGAACTCTCCAGCTCTTATCATGACTTGAAAGTTTGGATGAAATGCTATATTTATGCTCCGGCATGTTAATTATTGGTTCTGTCTGTGGCAACTAATTCAGCCCTTTCAAACCTGAGAACAGAAGCCTGACTAGGAAGGGAATGCAGTCTAGGGACTGAAACCTGGGGCAGGGAGTCAAACTGGAGCTCTGTTCTCTGTGCTGCCATCAGCACGATGTTCAGTTTTGGCTATTTCAACCCGAGATGCTGCAAAGATGGCTGAAATCAGTAAGGCTCTTTCCATTAACCTCTGTAGGCTTTGGATCAGATCCAGAACATGCTGCACCTCAGCGTGTTCATCCTCCAGAGAGTGTGTGCATGTGTGTGTATGAATGTTTGCAAAAGAGCACAGTGAACTAATTCCTTGATGATTGCTAAGCATGAGTGAAGAGACCACAAAGTCTCTAGTAATAAAGGCAAGGTGCTGGAGGTGCACAGATTGTCACTGATTGTGATCTGTTCTTCTCCTTGTAGAAACTGTACAGGAAAGAAATCAAGCCACCTTTCAAGCCCGCGGTGGGACGGCCAGAAGACACCTTTCATTTCGATCCAGAGTTCACATCTCGGACCCCCACAGGTTAGTAAGGAGGCAGATGGGAAACGTATCTTTTAATGACTCATTTTGTTCTTCCTTCCCCTCTCCCTTCCTAAAAGTCCCATCACTGGGTTCACACTATCCACCAGGAAGCAGAGACTGGTTTGCCTTTCCAAGAAAAGCTCAAAAGCTTTTCACCAACTTGACATTAATTTGTCTTCAGGAAGGATAAGTTTCACATTTTTAATAGGAAAAATAACTACCGATTCACTATTCTGTTACACCTATCTTGCTTACATAAGTTGAATTTAACTCTTTTAAATTACCTCAGCATCAAAGAAGTTTGCATTTCTGCAAATTAGTATTTAATTATATATTCCATAGATGTTTTCTTTAATTATGAAATCACATAGACTAGTCCATAAGTAATACATTTTCATTGGAATTAATACATGATTAACAGTAATGGAGAATCATCAGGTTCTTAGATCAGTGGAGTTATGCCAACAGGAGCTTTGGCTGACAATATTTAGAAGATTCTTGCAATGTGAATGCTGTTCCTATAATTTCTGTTTCCTAAGGAATATCACAGATCTTGACACAAAACACCATCTTCCCACTCCTTCAGTGGAAAGCTCTTTGCTCTCCACTAATATCAGTAACCTCAGAGTAATAATCCCAGTTACAATGTTGCTTCTTGCTAGACACCAATAAACTACGTTGGATTTCTGCCTTGATGTTCCTGTGTAAAGAAGTACCTATTTCTATGTTCTAAAATGTAAAAAATCGATTAGCTGTGGTTTGTGAAACACTTTGAAAGATGGTGAGCACTGTAGACATCACAGTATTGTTGTAATGACCAAGTATAATATCTCAAGCTTCCACCCTCAAATTGCCCCAGAACTATTTCAGTGAAAGATCTGAGCTTTCATTACAGAAAAAAGCCTGCTTTTATAGCACACAAAGTAGAGCTGAGATTTCTTGTAGTTTTCATTTCAAGCTCATCATGACCTTCAGCCTTTTTCTTAAAACTAGCCCAAACCTCTATTCAAAGCCTGACTGAGGTTTCCTTCCATGGGGTACGAAATCATGGTGTCTATTCAAAATAATTTATCAGTCTAGATTCCTAGGGGGGTTTTGCAAGGATGTCCTGACTTTCACAAGCTACAAAAAATGTTAGTCTCTGATTAGCTGGGTCTAACTAGGGCATCTACTTGTCTCCAGTTGAGGTTAGTGATGTTCTGATATTCCTGTCCCCCACCACTGAAATAAGCAATCTTTGGATACCAGCCATTTCACACCTTGATTTTAGCTTTAAGTCAGATTTCAGAGGAATCTGTATGTCCATTTCTCTGAAATACTGGAGACTGCAAGTTTGCCTGGCCTTGAAAGAAGCACAGAATGGTGCTGCTGTCCTGGAGAGTCTCAGAGAAACAGAAGGATTTTGGATTGCTTTGGAATTTCACACTTCATTGGTTTTACCGGCAGGAAAACCCTTGTGCTTCATGCATATGCTAATGCCCAGGGTTACATTTTACACTCTAGGTGTTATCTCATCCAAGAAGGTTTGTTTTGGGGTAGTGGCTGGGATGGGGAGATGGTCTGCCTCAGTTCCACTTTGTGCTATTTTGGGAAGTGGCCTGGGAATCAAACCCTGGCCTTTCAAAATAGGTTTAACTGAAAGTGGAAATCCCTTTACATTTCCAGAGTGATAGAAAAGCCCTTGCAGACTGGCACCAGCCCGTTATTGTCAACTGCTTGGGTCAACCAGAAGGGGGAGAGCATCACCAAGAGTGTTTAACACTGGTTCATATTGGTGCAACCAGACAAGAGGTTTCTTTTATTTTGTGGGGTTTTTTCTGTCATGACATTGGCCCCATACAGACATACCCTGTTAGGGAGAACATGCCCAGCCAGAAAGCACTGTAATAATTCCTGTTGCATTATGATAATGCAGGTGGTGTATTTGATGGAAATGTCTAGAAGATATTACCAAGGAGGGGGAAAGATACAGTCGTTTTGCATTCTGTCTTTATGAATTAGTTCTGAGTGGAAACAGGTTTATGACAAAGTTTTGGATCCAGTGACTTGCCAATGCAGTAATTTGCTGTATGTCAGAAAGTTTCTTTGGCCTGGAGGTTGCAACACCTTTCTGTAGATTCCTAAGCTCAGCTCTGAGTGTGCTGAAGATGTGTTTTCTGACATGGACAGTTCATCTCTCTGAGTGTAGTTTCACATCGCTTTGTCTCCAGGACAAAGTTGAGAGCTGGAGTTACTTTTTCTGAACCTGCTTCTCATTTGTGCTGACTCAGCTCCTCACAGGGAGCAGGAAACTTGAAGCAATCCAGGTTATAAATGATGATTTGAACAAGGATCAAACAAGGATCAATCTGGTGATCCAACTTGAATTTCAGAGCACGACAAATGGTTGTACAGTTGTAAGTGATGAAGCAGCACGCTGAAACCAGCCAGGATGTCTCATGCTGGCTTTACTGCTGAGAGAAAATATGTGAAATTGCACCTGAAGCACCTAAATTTCCTCCTCTGCAAATAAGATAATGTTTGCGAACCCCAGTGATGCATACTGAAGCAAATTACTTGAGATTTATGAAGCCTTTGAATATCCTGTAAAGTTAGATGGTTCTAGTGGGACAAAATATTATGACTCTCATAGGGGAAAAAGATAACCATTAGACAAGACTGGCATTTGCAAGTAGGTCTAATTCATAGAATCACAGAATATACTGAGATGGAAGGGACCCATAAGAATCGAGTCCAACTCCTAACTCAGATGTATTAAATGATTCTGGGTTTATCAGGACTAGAAAAATGATTTAATTTTCATAGCTATCAGTTAATTAACATGAATTAGAAATAATTTTACACATAACATAGGTGTTTTAACATTTAATTCATATGATGGGTACATCAGTTGGTGGTGTTGAATATTTAATATTGAGCACCATATAATCAGTAGTCCTTCTACAGTGTTTGATAAAAAGATTGGCTGTGAATTAGGAAACAGCAGTTATTTTTAAATGGACATGACCTACACTTACATTTTAGAGCCAGATCACAGCTTTTCTGAAGTCCAGGAGAGCTGAGATTTGAATTATTTTCAGGCCTTTTTAAAAATAAACATTCTTTCCTCTTAATTAATCCCTCTTGGAAAGTCGCTGCTGGAGATATGCCACTGTACCTAGTGATGCAAGAGGTCTGGTGTGATTCATCCATGTATTTGCAAGGAAGGTGCCCATCAATACACTGAAATAAAAAATAGCCCACATCATTTTACCAAACGACAAGCTTCTCCACGTACTTTGCAGTGAGGTCTGACTTGCTGTGCTTATTTCTGACTCCTGTCAAGGCCAAGGCAGCTTTGTAATGGGAAACAGAATTAGCTGCAGTCTCAATTTTGTTTATTTCCAAGCAGATAATTTGTTTTTGCCATATTCTGGCTTCAGATCCTCTGTTCATTTGACCAGTAGATTTATACAGGGAATGTCCACGCAAGGAAATGCTTTCATTCTCTCATACCTTTGGGACCTCAAGCAGTATTCAGTCACCCACGCCACTGCCCCACACACTAACAGGTGGTGTAGGCAGGTGAGTCAGATACAAGGTCCGGCGGTGATGTATTCTCTTTACTCTAGTTAAACTGGGTATTTACAGAGTGCTACAAGGAGATAGCTTTCAAAAGGAAGCTTAGCTTTGTAACCTGGTAAATCACATGTTGCAGGAAATGTGAAGAGGCGGGGGGAAAAACCCACCTCAAAAAAAGAGCAAACAGGAGGTGAGAACATTTTAGTACTGTGGGTTTTATAATGTCCTGCCAGCTACCCAGCTACCAAGGAGTGGTTTGCAGTGAGGCTTTTTCTTACTTGTGAAAATGCCTGGGACAAAGCATACACAGAGGGGAGAGATCTCTTTAAAGTTTTTCAGAATTTTAAGTGGAGTGGAACTCTTCTTGATGGGGCAGGGTGTTTCTCTCACTGAGCAGTGGTACCAGGAACTGCTCTCTGGTTATTTTGTTCCAAAGGCAGAATACTTCAGGGTCCTTTGATCTCCAGCCATTCCCTCCCTGGATTTGCTGTGTCAGGGGAAGGAGTAGGGAGAAAAAGTACATGAAGGTTAGTTAAAACACTTCTAGTCAATTTGTTCACCTGAGCACAAGTCAACCAGTAAGTCCCAGCTCCTAAAGCTACTCCAGAAAAATGAGGCCACAAACCACCACTACTGGAGCTTCACACTTTTACACTTAACTTCAGGTCCTGTATTCTCAATGTTCTCCTGACCTACACAACATACCACATTACCCTTTACTACCCTTTGTAATTTCTGTGGTCAAGGTGTGCTGCAAAGGGAAGATACAGCAGCTTGCAGCTTTCTTCCACTCCCTGGAGAACCTGTGCTAAGCCAAAGGGGTGACCCGCCTTGAGCCCTCTGTCTTTCTCCTAGCTTCACTGTCCCATGACTCTTGGCACAGGCAGAATGAACGTGTGCATGTAAAAAAAGCTTCTGTATCCAAGAGGAGAGATTCTTGCAAACAACAGCCCTGCAGTGTTCAGGTCCAGAGGAAGGGGATGAAGATGGCGCACCAAAGCCTGATACAGAAGAGGATTTATACTCATGTGTGTCTGGCAGTTTAGCAGTTCCTGCTGTTGACTGGCAGGGGTGACTTTGTCTGTTGCAGGTGTTGTTCTATTACTTTCTGATCTTTTGCGCAGCTCCTGAGGCCATTTTCTTCCTTCTCCTACAGATTCCCCAGGTGTTCCTCCAAGTGCTAATGCTCATCATCTTTTCAGAGGGTTCAGCTTTGTTGCCTCAAATTTGGTGCAGGAGCCTGCACAGCAAGATGTGCACAAAATCACTGTCCATCCAATTGTGCAGGTACTGATGTTGATGTTTCACATTTGTTGGGCAGATATGTATGTGCATAGCATATTTAAATTGCCTCAGCGTTCTCACTGGTATTTCACAGCTACCCAGTGTAGGTAGGAGGTATTTACGTGCAGCATGTAGGAGATGGAAAATGAGATTTTTTTTTTTCCCCCCAAAGGCTTTTATCCTGAGGTTCATGTTCTCCACAGCCTTTACAAATGAAATAGAAATTGCACCTTATCGCAGCTGAAATGAGAAATACTTGGGAATGCCTGAAGCACTATTCCAGTTGTACATACAGGGCAGCTAATGATGTGTTGTTTTTTCAATGAATGCATGTCATTCTTCTCAACGGTTTTGTCTTGGATTATATGATAGGGCCTGTGTTGGTAAAAGGGCTTAACAAAATACAGCTGTAGGCTGCTACAGACACAGAGCCCAAGCTCCTGGGTGTAAGGGACCACCGTGTTCCTGTTGCTATTGCACAAGACCCTGGCTACATGCACATAACCCAGAGTGGCCTGGCAGGAGAAGGACACTTGCCAGATACCTGGTCCTTTGCTCCATACTGTCCAGTTATCGTTATTTAAACCAGAAATAAATTGCTACAACTGGCTCAATACATCAGAGGGAAAGGAAATTGGGAGAGAGAACTGGGATGCTCAAAAATGCAATTTTTGTTGCTCAAAAATGCAACAGATTTTCCCACATGGAAAAAAGTTCCTCTCTTACAGCGAGAGGTATGCATGCCTCAAGAGGGGAGCCCCTGCCTGTGGTTTTCATAGGTTTTCATCACTGTTTTAATAATTTACAGTGGAATATGTCACATTCTTAAAGATTTTCATATGCAGTAAATTAAATTTTACGTGAGCAATTACATCCCACCAGTTTTATATATATGTTCCTGTGGTTTGCTTTGTAAAGATGTATTGAATGCAACAAGTATAGGTCTTATAATTTAGCAGGTTCTGTGGGGACGTTGCTAGCAAAGATACAGTTCCTAGACTGAGGATACTGAGAGTTGTCAGACATTTCTTGAGTGTCCTGGAATGCAAGTTGGAGCAAGACCTCAGATTTGGGTTTCACCACCTGTCCGGTCTGCCTGCCCAAAGGTTTTCCAAGGGGCATATGAACTAATGATGCCAGAGTTAATTTTGTACCCTTTAATAAATAAAATTAGAAATTTAAAATTATTTTCCTGCTATTTTCACTATCAATATATTTTAAGTTAGGTTGGCTTAAAATAGCAACTTTTCTCTCACACAGAAATCATACTTTCTCTCCTGGACATGACCTCTGGTGGTTTGAAGGCACAGCCCATATGTGGGGTATCTGTTTTGAAGCCTGTGAAGCTATTAGTGGTTTATAAGTTATCTGACTCAGTAATTAAAAATATGTTTATATTGTCAAGTCATGTGGGTTTGTCAAGGGATTTGTGCCCACAGTTTCCTGAGAATATCTAATAGGAGGTGGTTGTCTACATTCCATAAATAGAAAATCACTGGGTTTTTTCCATTACTTCTCTATGGCCAACTCCATCCTTCAGACTGGAGAAAGGTAAAAAGGGAGGGGAACACGCTTGTTTTCTTAAGTAAAGAGTTTCAGACTTTTTAACTGAACTTTGAAGAAGTACTAAGGCCAGGATAGCTCTGTGAAGGAGATGAGATCAAATACTTCCTTTGTTACGATGAAGAAAACCAAGAGAAAACCAAGAGTCCTTGGCTTTACATACTCATGTCCCAATAACCGTGTTTCTTTTGTCTTTTCCTACAGCAGTTACATGGGAACAACATTCACTTTACGGATGGATATGAGATCAAGGAGGACATAGGCA
The DNA here is from genome assembly GCA_020800305.1 of Porphyrio hochstetteri. NCBI lineage: Eukaryota > Metazoa > Chordata > Aves > Gruiformes > Rallidae > Porphyrio > Porphyrio hochstetteri. The sequence continues at coordinate 48,870,866 of CM036907.1, forward strand.
TTGGCTCCTATTCAGTGTGCAAGAGATGTGTTCATAAAGCCACAGACACAGAGTTTGCAGTGAAGGTAAGACAGTCTTCTGGGAAGTGCCAGAAACGTGGTTGAGGCTGCTCTGCCTGCCAGCCTGGGCAGCAGTGCGCTCAGTGCACATTTTGTTGGCTTATTTCTTGTTGGCAGGTGTTGCTTGTTCTTTCTGTCTTTCTTTCAGAAGATGACAGGTTTCATGATAAGCCTTATATATTGTCTCACCCTTAATCTCATGAAGTAAAGTTCCCAATTGGAAAAATTTTTCCAGTCTTGCATGGAAATCCTGCTACTCATTTCAGCCATGCTCCTAGCAAATTAGATAAGATTTTTAACAGATCCTACATTGAATCATCGTAAATAAACAAAGCAATGTATTAAAGTGATTGCAAAGTTGAAACAGCATTTTATTATTCTTTCTCAAGTTCTTTAGTTCCGACATTTATTGTAATTAGACAGATCTGTAAGTGAAACCATAATCACCTTCAAAAACTTAATTGCCTTATTTCTCCTTGATTGTCAGCACCAACATGCTGCCCAAAGGAGCAAAAGGTGATGTTCAGCAGAGATGTAAAATACTACTTCAGTGGACTTTAGTTGGCTATTAAAGACAAGTCAGTGAGCTTCAGACTTGGTTAGGCAGGACTACGTAAAACAGTCACTGCAGACTCAGAAGCCAGGAAGCTGCAAGAATGTAGGTATGAGGGAATCTTTTCTAATGGGGAAGAACTTGGTAGAACCACTTCAGAAGATCATCCTCAGAGGACTGAGTCACGACATCTATTAAATGCCATTGAATGAACACTACACAGCTATTACAGAGGGCACAACAGACCAGTGTGAATGTGGCAAGCGGTTGTGAGGTTACAGTTCTGAGGAAGAGTTCCAAACATTTAGCTTTCTTTAAGAAAAGGGTGTAGCAATTAAAACACTTATATGTTAGAAAAGTTTTTTTTTTCCTTGTACCAGAAAGTGACGACATTTGATTTAACAAAGGATTAGTATAAGGAATTTCTGTTCCCTCTACTTTCTATTACAAGACTCTTCCCAAAACCTTTTAAAAAACTCAGGATCTCATAAAATATGTTTCCAGTCCCTAAGCATCCCCAATATAAGATTTTAAAGTATCCATGAAAATCCATGAAAGTTTTGGTGTCTGCTTGTGGTGACAAAAGCCTGTAAACCACTAATAACTGACAATCTGTTGATATCACTGTTCAGATAAAGGTTGAATTTTCTAAGCTACAACATAATTAGGAGCACTGACCTACCAGCAGGTCCGTGGGCTTGAACATGAACATGTGAGGATTTTTTCATTTCTAATGAATGGAAAAATGAGATTTATTTTTTTTTCCCCAGTGTCCAGGTCATTTTTCAACAGATGGCATTATGCTATAGGAGGTATGGGTTCTGTGTAACTAATTGCATCTGTGATGAACAAAATGCACATTAAAGTAATACATTTAATATTTTATTTATATGAAGTATTGCTGACAGTTTTATCAGTGTAATAGAGGCAGTGTGAAACCAAAATAGAAAGACCTCAGTCCTCATAGATGCCTGAGTGCCTGAATCTAAGAGTCCAGCAGCCGCTCAGCCGCTGGGGATTTGGAGTACCTCAGAGGACCCAGAGCAAACTCAATATGTTTGAGATGCTCAAAACTCCAGAATTGTTTAACACATTTATCACTAGGTTTATGCTCTTTCCTGGTTTTGTTGATCTTTCCTCTCTTTATTCCTTTCTTCCTCCACTTCTTATGACTCTCTTCTTGTCATGACAGTGTGTCGTGATTTTGACTACCACTTTGGGCAACACATGCAGCACCTCAGTGTCTGACACAGCGTGACTCAAGTGCGTAGCACAGATTTGGGGCTTGAGGTGGTTGATGGGTTTCGGTTTGTAGCATCTTTCCAGCACACTGAGTGCTGCCTCTTTGGTTATTATCCCTACCAGTATATTAATTTTACTTTCCTTTCAATTTTATTTTATTTCGTACTAAGATTATATCATTTTGTTATCAAAGTAGCTCGCTTTCATAAAGATTGTACAATGCCTCCCATTTCAAGCAATTAGATAGCACAGGAGCTGCAACTGATATTATCATAATTATATATCAGTCCTTTTTGACATGCATCTTTTAACTCTCTCTATAAAAATCACTGTAATTAGACTCTTTTGATTTCCTTCTGTAAGTATAATTTTCTCAGTGCTCCCTAATACATAACATTCACAGGAAAAAATATCTGCACTGATAGTCTGTGTGACAGGCAGCAGCCCCATTTTCCTCATTAAAAGCTCCCTCTTTAAGATGAACTGCCAGCACATCAGAGTGCATCGTCCCGTCTCCCCAGGGGAAGCTGGTGAGAGTGAAGGAGGTAAGGAAATGATGTGGTGGCATCGCCGCGGGAAGACACACATCATGTCATTGGGTAAATAATCCCTCCATGGAGACTGCCACTCACCAGGCCTTATTTACTATCTCTGTGTAGAGCCATACGGAGACAGCGGAGTACCGAGCCAGAGTAACTTGAGTCAGAGCTACAGCCGGTAAATTCACTCAGATAAACAAAACCTTTCCTAGCCCAGGAGCAGAACGTGTTTGTTAAAACATCCTTTCTCCTTTTGCTGGCCACCTGCAGCTGATTGGGGCCCATCTTACAGAGATAATTAGGCGTCTGGCAGTGCAAAGAGAGATCTCTGCCGGGGCTGGAAAAGCACGTGAACAGATCTGGTTTTTAACTTGTTTAGTGAGACTAGGAGTATCACTCACTGAGGTGCTTTTGTAAGTGCCCCTAGGCACCTCACTGCACCTTTAGGCACTGAGCTGCTTTTGTAAATCCCATCACTGAACCTGCAGAGTCAGGGAATTTTCTTGCAGCCTCTTCCCTATTCTTCCATGGCATCTGTAAAAATGGAACGTTAGTAATAAACTCCAGATCTATTTTAGACATGCCTTCAGGCTTCCAAATGCAGTATTTAAGAATTCAGACTTAGATCTCCACTTCTGAGAGTGTTTCAATGCCAGGCAACGTAAAACCTTGTAGACAGACAGATTTCCCATAAACTGAGTCTACCCTGAAACTAGCAGCCACCTACCTGGGTCAGTGCAGGTAGATGTTGGCTTACCAAATCCTTGCATCATAGTCTACTGCACGTATGTACTCTGAGGTACTTTTAAAAATTTACACTTATACTTTTTTCCAGTTGGGAATGAGATGGGGAAAAAACCCTAAAATTAGGAAATACAAGGAAGTATATTGTTTATTCTTCTGAATGCTGTAGAAGACTCTGGTATAAAGAAGGGATCTGGGAGAAAAAGTGTTCCTCCTCTGACAGACCTCTAAGGTGTTTCAGATTCTGCTGCTACAACACTGATCATCCTGACAACATGGTAATGATTTTCGATGGCAAAGGGATGTGGCATAGTTGTTTTAGTTCAAAGCTTCACATGGGTACAAATGTAACAGTGAGGTCAGAAGCAAAGGCAAATCAGATCAAGCTATTTGTCACATCAGTATGTAAAGAAAATAAGTCAGCTAAGTGAAATAATGATGCTAGAGCATATGGGAGGAATTTCTGTAGATGGAAGAAATGGAAGCCTAAACAGATGAAGAGCTCTCTTTAGGAAAACAGAGGAAACACTGCAGTTCAGAGTTCTTGGTGAATCAGATTTTTCAAACCCTGCTGGAGATTTGATGCAATTAGCATATTAAACCATTGTGCTGGTTCAAGCTTGGAAAGGACCTGATGTCATCCCCATTTTTTAAAGATTTCTATATTTAGATTGACCCCTTTCCCCCAGGAGAGATTACTGATGGATAGTAGCCAAGTAGAAACTGCTGCTCTTGTGGCGTGTTCTACCCCAAATACGGTAACTGCCCCAAACTTTGGAGAGGCGGGTGGCATAGGGGCTGGCTTCAACACCTTGATGACAACTGTTTTCTTCTCTAGGTCAAAAAACTATCTAATGTGTTACATCTGATTGGATTTTTAGTTCTTCCATGCTGTTAGAGCTAGGGCAAACCACTGGGTAAAAGGACAGGGTATACATTTCTCTCTCTCCTTTGAAAAAGAAAAACATAGAGTAGAGGTAGTCCCCAATGACAAGTGCAATTTCACAGATGCCAGTACTACAGTGGAATTTGGATCTTGAACGCATGTGAATTTCATGACTTTTTCCTATCTCTTTAATGTACTAACCAACTACTTGGCTCCAGATGTTTCGCAGCTGTGAGCAAAGCCCAATTTTCAGTCTGTCTGCCTCTGGGATACAGGTTAGTTAATGCTCAAGTCCTAGTAAATTCTACAGCCCATATATAATTCTGGTAATTATAAAGTACTGAAAGTACATCTATCCTGGCATGTTTTGATATGCATAGACTGGGAAGAAGGTGCATTTTAATTAGCTATAAAAATGCAATTCCAGCAGAGAAGTGATGTCAATATGCTATCAATAAATGGAAGTCAGTAACTCATGAAAGCTGATTTTAGCAGGCGCCTGTAATCAGATTTGCTATAAACCTCTATTTATTCGCTAGTAATGGTGAGTGACATAGTCACCAAGAGCTGTATGAATTCCCATGTTTCATAATTTCTCCAAACTTTATTTGCCTCTTCCATTGATGTTTACAGTCTTGGTTTGGTTGATTTTAGGTGGTTGGTGTAAGCAGATAAAATATTATGCTATCTGAAGGCAGGAGGTTGCACAATGGTATTTATTTAGCTCTACAATGTTTTCTCTATAGCCTGTGTTTTGGTTATGTCAGGAGTTTTGTGCTGAACGCAGGAAGTGTGAATAACAAGTAGTCTTCTAAGACTGACTGCAGCACGGTGCACTCTTTTGCAATCCTTTTAAAGAAAATAGCAATCCTGAACACATTTAGCTTGCTTTATTGAAAAAAGAAAAGGAAAAAGAAGAAGAACAATCAGTCCAAAGGTCATAAAATCTCCTTGCAAGTTAAAGTGTCTGTAGATCTAGAGAGATCTAGAGAAATTTGCTTGAGTTGTGTTTCTTTAACCATATTATGTCACCAAAGTGACTTTCCTCTAAAGTGAAACAGACAGAAGTTCTTGAAGGGGAGGGTTTGTGTCTAGTTTTGTCTGTCCGGGAGGTACCAAGCATCTGGTGGAGCACGGATAGATATATCAGCATTTTAATAGGCAAGTCAATGGAAAGTTTGCTGGATAACCTCAGATTTCCTGACCCTGAGCCTGCCAGCCACACCAACAAGTACCCATCCACTGCTCATCCAACTTTTCTTCCCTCTGCCTGCACGGAAATGTGGTACAGGGGTCAGGCCCCAGGATATGTGCAGAGATCTCCAGGTCAGAGCCACGGTAAAGGCATCCCCTTTAAATTTAGCTTTGAAATGTATCAGAATGTATTACCTACTGCTGGAAGTAACAGTGCAAGGGATAGGATGGACCGAATGGGTACTGCTCAGATGCTGAGTACCATTTCAGTTCTCTCTCACACCCTCGCCATGTAGGCTCCTCTTGACGTTACTGGATGGCTGTCACAGTAAGGTGTGTATGGATGAGAGTATGTCTCTATCACACCTCACATTCGGGGAGTGTGTGGGGGGGGGGAGGGGGGTGGTGTTGGTAAAATGCATCAGGAAGAATATAACATGATGTAAAAAAATCCTCATTCAAAAACCTGTTACCCAACTAAAAGGAAATGGGAGACAGAAGTCTGCTTCCATAAGCTTCTAACTCTCCTCGCTCTCCCCCAAGATAGCTTATCAAATTAGATATGAAAATCCTGTCTCTTGCCTCTGCAAGATCATACCCATGATTCTGAAAGATACTTTCCAATATTTTATTAAGGAAATTTCTCTGACTACAGTCTTCCCAAAAATTTTCATTCCTATTTGCTTTCATCCCCTTAGTATGTAATAAAACTGTTTGGTATACTCAGTTAATTTGTAGGATAGAAATACAAAGGTTCGAATGCCAGCATCAGACAAGCATTGCATAACTGTGTTGCTAGAGTAGTTAAAGTTCTATTAATAAAATTAAAAACCCAATCTATAGATTTCTCTCTTACCAAGATGCATGTATGTAAGTGAGTTTTGCCTGTACTACCTGGGTAGGACTACTAAACCCTGTGGGACCATGTGCTATTTTGGTATCCATGGTTTAATATAGAATATAAACAAATTAGAGAAAATCTGCAGCAGAAATTATGCAAGAATTACAAGGCAAGCTCTATCAAGAGAGCTACAAATATACGTGATGTAAGACAGATGAGAGTCCAGTGGGATGCGATCAAAATCTATAAATACCTCTTAAGGTGATATAAATGATGGATGACAACCATTTGGCTGCTAAAGACAGCAAGACAAGACAGAATGTCTTGAAGCTAAAAAAAGGAGTTTTAGGAAAAAAAGTTGGATGGTGAGAGCAGTTGGTAAAACAGACTTTTCAAGGAGATGACCGAGACGTCCTCCCCCTCGCACGCAGAGAAGTTGGATCTGTCGCATTAGTGGAAATGAAACCTTACAGAATGTGGGGTCAGGGGCATAAGGCCCCTTCTAGCCTTGATAAACTATGGAGAACACTTAACCGTATTCTTCCATGTAATTTGGTTTGTAAAGCTGGGATTCAGGAAATCCCAGGACACTTCAGCAAAAGATGGATTCCACTGTCTGAAGGATACTTAAGCTGGTAGTAGCTGTAAGTAGCCGATTCAGAAGGCTGTAAGGTGCCACATAGGAGATACAGGCTTCAGAACATGTTTAGGCAAAAATAAAATCTCTGTGTTTCTTTGGATTTGCGTAGGGAGGGCTGTTTTCCAGAGCTCTGTGCAAAGGAACCAGCATGGAGATCCCTAGACTGCAACTGGGATCTGTGGTAGATATGGTAGGAGTGATTACAAACAGCATGGAGAGATGTCTTCAAGATATGGTGAAAAGAGACAATTATTTGCAGTAAAATGGATGAAGCAGCAAAGAGAGAAGATGGAAAAGTCCTCTGAGGGTTTTATGCCTGATCTGTGAGAGTACGTTGAAGGCTTTCTTAGTTTTCCCGTTTTGAAAAACTTTATCAAAGGGCCTGATTTTCATGCTGGACCAAGCCGCTGTTTACAATTCCACTCACAAGAGTAGGAGGCAACACAGCATATTTTATATGCTGTCCTCATTTTTTTAAGATTTGGATTCAGTCAAATACCTGCAAAACTTCAATGTCTCGTTCTTCTGTTGTTTTGATATGTTCAGATTTCTGCCAGATACTCTCCCCATAGAAATGAGTCCTCCAAGCAGGCACTGCTCAAATAGGCAGAACCCTGCAGCTACAGCTTCAGAAAGGATGGGCCAGTACAGAGTGCTGGGCTCTGCTTGAAGGACTTAGGAAAGGATGGCATGGCTGAGAGCCAAGAGTCCCTTGGGCACTTCTGCAAGCTGTGAGCTTGTTTGTAGCAACAGGAGTCATTGCTGGGAGGTGACTTTTTGGCTAAATGGGATCCAGGTGTTGCTTAAGACTTAGCAAATAAGCAGAAGAGGCAGATAGAAATACAGAAATGCATACAGAAGAGCTCTTAAGCTCAGGTTCAGAGCAAATCTTGGATGTGTGGTGGTTGTACATCCCCTCTGGCCTGAGGATTCCTGTAGCGTCCTTCCCATTTGGTCATGAAACTCACAGTGCCTCTTTCCCTGGCATGGCTGAGCTTCTCAAGAATGTGAGATGATGGTATTTCTCACTGCTAACTAGATCTTTTCTGAGGCTTATGATCAGGCAGAAGGTTTCCTACAGCTTAGTAATATCATGTTTCTCTTCTCCAGCTTGCTTGCCAAATACCTAAGTAGTTTGGGCAGAATTTGGTCCTTCGTGGCTGTGTTTCTCTTTTGGGGCTATTTAAACCGTGTTTCTTGTATTTGTCTTCCATAATGATGTCATAATTTTCCCCTTATATAAGACCTGAATATGATATACTGGTTTCCATCCCCGAAGCTTTTTTGTAAAAGAAGGTGGGAGTAGCACTGCAGTCACAGAGACGTGGTGGGACAACCTGGACGACTGGCACACTGTCATGGATGGCTATGTGCTTTTTAGGAAAGACAGGCTAGGGAAGCGAGGTGGAGGAGTTGCTCTTTATGTGAGAGAGCACCTAGAATGTGTTGAGCTCCACCTGGGGAAGGATGAACCTTCTGTCGAGTGTTTGTGGGTTAAAATCAAGGGGCAAACCGGTATGGGGGACATTGTTGTGGGAGTGTGCTATAGGCCCCCTGATCAAGAGGAGCAGGTAGATAACGCATTCCATAAACAGTTAGAAGTAGCCTCAAGTTCCCGGGCACTGATCCTTATGGGGGACTTCAACTACCCAGATATTTGCTGGGCAAGCAATACGGCCAGTCGTATGCAGTCCAGACAATTTCTGCAGTGTGTTGAAGACAATTTCCTGCTACAGATGGTGCAGGAGCCCACAAGGGGAGGGCGGCTGCTGGACCTTGTTTTCACTAACAAGGATGGACTTGTTAGGGAAGTGAAGGTCGGGGGCAGCTTAGGGCAAAGCGACCATGAAATGGTTCAGTTCATGATCCTGGGTGGAAGAAGCAAGCCAAAAAGTAGGATAGCTACCCTGAATTTTGGTAGAGCTAACTTTGATCTCCTCCGCCACTTAATGGGGGCTATCCCGTGGGCTACGCTGTTTGAAGGAATGGGAGCCTGCGAGAGCTGGCTAGCATTCAAACAGCACTTCTTCCAAGCACAGGAACGATGCATCCCTTTGAGGAGGAAATGGGGAAAGAGAGGCAGAAGACCTGCATGGATGAACAGGGAGCTATTGAGCAAACTCAAAGAGAAGCAGAAGATCTATGAATCGTGGAAAAAGGGTCTGAGCACCTGGGAAGAATACAGGAATGTGGTCAGGGCCTGTAGGGATGCAACTAGGAAGGCTAAAGCCCTCTTGGAAATTAAGCTGGCAAGGGACATAAAGGATAATAAAAAGGGGTTTTTTAGACACGTGAACAGTAAGAGGATGTCCAGGGATAATGTAGGTCCCTTGCTGAATAAGGAGGGTGTCCTGGTTACGGGGGATGCTGAGAAAGTGGAGATATTGAATGCCGCCTTTGCTTCGGTCTTCACTTCAAAGGCTCCCCGGGACCCACAGACACTGGATGAGAGTAGGACTGATTGGGAAATGAAGAATTTCCCTCTGGTTCAAGTAGGGGAGGTCCAGGAGCGGCTCAAAAGGATTAATGCACACAAATCCATGGGCCCAGATGGGTTACATCCACGTGTGCTGAGGGAGCTGGCGGAGGTGATTGCTGAGCCGCTCTCTATCATCTTCGACAGGTCTTGGAGGACAGAAGTGCCTGAAGACTGGAGGATAGCCAATGTCACTCCAGTCTTTAAAAAGGGCAAGAAGGAGGAACCTAGTAACTATAGGCCAGTCAGCCTCACCTCTGCCCCTGGAAAGGTAATGGAACAGCTTGTTCTGGATGCCATCTCCAAGCAATTGGAAGAGAAGAAGGTCATGAGGAGTAGTCAGCATGGATTCACTAAGGGGAAATCGTGCTCGACCAACCTCATAGCCTTCTACGATCTCATGACAGGCTGGGTAGATGGAGGGAGAGCAGTGGATGTCATCTACCTTGACTTCAGCAAGGCCTTTGATACTGTCTCCCATGACATCCTGATAGCAAAGCTGAGAAAGCATGGGATAGATGAGTGGACAGTGAGGTGGGTTGAGAATTGGCTGTCGGACCGAACCCAGAGGGTTGTGATTCGTGGAGTAGAATCTGACTGGAGGCCTGTTACCAGCGGTGTTCCCCAGGGCTCAGTGTTGGGTCCAGTCCTGTTTAATATCTTCATTGACGATCTTGATGAGGGAATAACATCCACCCTCAGCAAGTACGCCGATGATACAAAGCTGGGAGGAGTGGCTGACACGCAGGAGCACTGCGCTGCCATCCAGAGAGACCTGGACAGGCTGGAGAGCTGGGCAGTGAGAAACCAGATGAAGTTCAACAAAAGCAAGTGTAAAGTCTTGCACCTGGGAAGGAACAACTGTTTGTATCAGTACAGGCTGGGGGATGACCTGCTGGAGAAGAGCTCAGTGGAGAAGGACCTGGGGGTCCTGGTAGATGACAGGTTGGCCACGAGCCAGCAGTGTGCCTCGGTGGCCAAGAGAGCCAATGGGATCCTGGGATGCATCAGGAGGAGTGTAGCCAGCAGGTCAAAGGAGGTGATCCTCCCTCTCTACTCTGCCCTGGTCAGGCCCCACCTGGAGTATTGTGTCCAGTTCTGGGCTCCTTGGTATAAAAAGGACAGGGATCTCCTGGAAAGAGTCCAAAGAAGGGCTACGAAGATGATTAAGGGCCTAGAGCATCTCCCCTATGAGGAAAGGCTGAGTAAGCTGGGACTGTTCAGCCTTGAGAAGAGAAGACTAAGGGGGGACCTAATCAAAGTTTATAATTATCTGAAGCAGGGGATGCAGGGGGAATCAGCCAGCCCCTTTTCAGTGGTCTGTGGGGATAGGACAAGGGGCAATGGCTGCAAGTTGGAGCATAGGAAGTTCCGCACCAACATGCGGAAGAACTTTTTCACAGTGAGGGTGACTGAGCACTGGAATAGGCTGCCCAGGGGGGTGGTGGAGTCTCCTTCACTGGAGATATTCAAGACCCGCCTGGACACCTATCTGAGCAATATGAGCTAGGGAGCCTGCTTTGGCAGGGGGGTTGGACCCGATGATCTCTCGAGGTCCCTTCCAACCCCTACAATTCTGTGATTCTGTGATTCTGTGATTTTACGGACTGAAAACTCATCAGTCTGATCCAAGGACGTGTGCCGGGGCTGAGCAGAGCAGAGTAGAACACAGCACAGAGCCTTTCCCACCGAGCAGTTCTGCCTCCCAAAATCCTGCAGGCTTCTCTCTAAAACGAGCTTTTTCTGTTTCCCAGGTGCTACTGGAGCAAATTTGTTAACGTCCCTGCATCGCTTAGAGAAATGTGTTCTAGCGTAGAGAGGCTAATTAAGGCACACTACAGTTCCAGCTGACAGCTTAGGAATGCAGAGTCGGCAAGCAGTGGCAGCGAGTGGGCATGCTCTGTGTGCAGAGAGGGGCACGGCTCACCGCGCAAGCTCGGTCCCATGGCCGGTGCTAATTTCAGAGAGGTATCGCTAATTAGGCCTGCTTCTTGTAATATTCATTTCACTGTTTTTCTGAAAGATTTAAACATGGATTGGTTGGGGGTGGGGGGGTGAATCTCTGGATCTAATCAAAACTAATAGCACAGCAAATAGTCCCTCAGAAACTATCAGGCTTGGAATTGTTCTCCTTGGAGACACCTTAAATGTAAAATTATACCATGTCCTTTTACATAATGTTAGCCTTTCTGCAGTGATTTTCATCCAGCTTGAGTAATTTGACATCAAAAAAAAAAAAAGGAACCAAATTAAACAGATGCTTGGCTTGAATAGGGCTTATTTTTAGAAAGAAATATTACTGAAATGGAAACCTGTACATTTTCCAGCAGCACAGAACTGCAGAGCTCTGTATCTGTGATGCTTTCATTGGAATTAATATCATAGCTGAAACTGTCAGGTTAAAATCTCTGCATGCTGTTCCACCTCCTTTCTTCAAGAGAGATGCAGATCCCACCTATAGTCAGTTCCACCAGTGCTGCCCCAAATTTTCACCGTATCATAGATACAGTGTAGATATAATGTGCAAAGAGACATAAAATTAATTCTCCCTTTGCTCATCCCTCCCCTCCTGGGAAAGGAAAGGATTTCTACAGGGAATATCTCATCACATCACGTTATATGATCTCTTTTTAAACGTGATTAACCCATGCTTACACTCCAAACAAGCTTTAGAAAAAACTTCAAAATATGTAATAGAAAATAAAGCAACTTCAAAAGGCACATCAAGCTCTCTTTCTCCTCAGTGCTTTTTTCACAAAGGCATCATAAGTTCCCTGGTGCTGGTCAAAAGGAGCTTTAGGTGGTTCTGCTGGCCAAAAACACGGGCAGCCTCGGCTGGGGCTGTTTAATGTATTGCAATGCCCAGGCATTCCTCCTGACCTTCTGCTGGACTTTTTGGTTGCTGTAGCCAGAGCAGGTTAGGACTGTGCCAGTGACTTGGCCGCCTCATTCCACACCCTTGTATCACAGTTTCAACTGCCAGGACAGGTCACCTGGGGCAGCTGAAGAAGAGCTAGATACTGGTCTTATTTTGGACTGCGGGCAAAAAGGGCAGTCAAGGAGCCTTATGCCCCTGCAGCGCGACCTGCCACAGCTCCTTAGTCAGAGCCCCATAACGTACTCTCTATCCATGCCTGTGCTGCAGGGTGTACTTTTAATGCTTCCAGATATCTGTGGTTGATGTTGAGGAATAGGTCCCCTAAAATAATAGGGAGAATTTTTGATGCAGCCCATGGTAGTGGCACACACCACAGCGTTACATGTTAAACCACAGTGCCAGTATTAGGCTGTCCCAGGAAGGGAGATGGCTAATGTTGCCACTTTGATTGATGTGGTTAGACAGAGCTTTTTGCATCCTGTTTCACTTAAGGGGAAAAATCAAGTCAGACTCGAGCAAATGTTTCAGTGCAGTCTTGTTGCTTCATTAGAGGTGCACAAAGTCCTTTCTCCCCAGCACAGGAAGACCCAGCAGCGGAGAACAGTTTCCTCGCTGCTAGCTCCAGCTAGAACCCCATCCTTTCTCCTCAGTCCTGTATCACTGCTCTTCCCACCAGTGCATCTCATGTTTCTTTTCTGTCGTCTTTCTCATGCTGTTGCTTTTCTCTCACCCTTTCCTTTAGGCTGTTCATTTTCCAGACAGCAAAGGCAGTTAAATTGTCACCTCCTACCTCTTGCCTTTTTCCAATCTCACAACCGTAGTGATGGAGAAATCCATGTGTGAAACACAGCCGTCCTCCTCGCACGAGGTCACCCAGGTTAATTTCAGCTGTTTGAAAAGGCGATTTGTATTAACAATTTGGGCTAATTCTGCCCAAAGCAGATTAGGGACTGCTGACACATACCATTTCTTTGACAGGCCTGTAAAGGCTGGAAGTCACAGCTGGTGGGTGGTGTCAAACAACTCAGGACTGTAACGTCTACTAATGGCATAACTACATCCAGAAGAAGAAATTTATCTACGTAGTTGGAGGTACACAAATACCTTCCCAAAATTCCAACAAGCGGATAAAAATACATACTGACTGCGGAGCTGCTGTGCCAATTTCAGCCAGGCTTTGCAGGCCCACACAGGACTCTATCAATACTCTCTTTTATACGCACCAGTCCACTCTGGCAAGGCTGAAGACAACAAAAACCCATTAGTAAGGGGGAACTGGGTGGGTTTTCTCCGTGCAAAAGACTTGTAGATGGTCTTGTAAAATCCGTCCAGACAAGTTAATTAGGATTTTGAAAACGTTCACCCTTGACCCTCTCTTCCTTGATAGAGTTCAGTATTGTCCTTTGATGAAGCATGACTCATTTTAAAATATCACTAGGTTCCTACCCTAAATTCCAGTGAAGAAAGCAAACCTTTTCTTTCACCTACTGAGTGAAATACATGAAGGATGTGATAGCCAAAGAACAAACAAGTCCTGTGTTACAACAAACATTTATTGGACTGTTGCATGCGCTGAGCCTATTTTACCCTGGAACTGTTTCACCCACTGTTTAACACAGATGAGTTTCCAAGCAATCCCTGGGTGTCCAATACACAGAGAAAAGTCTATTTGTCGTACGGCTCGGTTTCTCATTTTTCTGAAGGACAACAGAAAATCCCCATGCTTCATAGCTCCTGTCTGACAAAGTACAATAGAGCTCTTGCTACATTTTCAGTTAAGTTATTTATACATGATGATGGCTTTCTGAGTTGGTGTTCTTCACCATGCATCTACAGAGAGAAGTAGAAAAGTAGCATCATTACATATTACTCAAAACCACAGGACTAGTAGCAGAGAATATCTTCTCTTAATTCTGTAACAGAGGGTGTTTATGTATAAATTTTAGTTGAGTTCATATCAAAAAGAATTTCCTAAATAAAAAACATCATTCCTTGCTCAGGAAGAGCTGCAGGAGGTTCATGGGATGCCACAGAGAGGAATAGAGTCTGTCTTCAGGCAAAACACAATGTCTCAGAGGAAACACGGTGACCAGCGTGGCAAATGTTCTTTGTAATCAGAAGAAATATTTAGAAGTTAAATAGCTTTGCTTACCTTTTAATTGGGGTTTAAGAGTGTCACTGACTTTTTAAAATTCAGACAGGCAGATTTAGCATACCAGCATCCAACAGTACAGCTTGAAAGCTACTAGATAGCAAAAAAAAAAAAAACCTCAAACAATTAATAATAGTGTTAATTCTGAACAAGAGCAAACACCGTGTCACATGCTGTGGCAAACACGTATCATGTAGGAAGTCTGATGAGAATACAGCAGTTACCGTATCTGTATAAACATCAAATGCTTTTATTCTTTCCAGCGTTGCAGCTTCTAGTACACAGGTAGGAAACCACCCAGAGCCTTTGGTCCTCATTAGAGCAGGGCAGCCAAAAATGGACTACCCTTGTGGGGTCTGTCTGGGCAACCTAAAAGCACAGCTCTGAGGGATGGGGTACTAAAATGAGTTTGAGGACTGTACTTCACTGCTGCTTTGGTTGGGTGTGAAGTGCCACACAATGCTGCTGTCTGATGTGCACAATCTGCACTGGGTGAACTCAACGGACAAGGATTAAGCCTCTCCATAGGCTGAGGTGGACTGACAATAGAGCCAATCTTTAAAAAAAACAGAGGTAATTAAACTCAAGAGCAGGAGGAGGAAGATGAAGAAACAGTAACTGAGAATGGAAAGCCACGTGCCTGGTAGGGGTGTCTGCTCTGGTAGTGGTTCAACACTGACCCAAGGCCACTGGAAAGAACATACCCCGTGCTGGGACAGCCGAGGGGGCACCAGAGCTCAGCACAGTGGGAGCACAGCCCTGAGGTGCCAGCAGATGCTCGACAGGTCCCCCCTTGGAAAGAACCAGCAAGAGTTGCCTTGGTGTGCTTCCAGGAGACAGAACACAACCCCAGTTACACTTTGTAACACCTCCCTGACCTTCTCTGGCAATTGCTAAGTCTGACTTGGTGAACACTTTTCAAATTACAGTCAAGGCTGCTTCATATATCTTGGCATTGACCCACTCCAGGAAAGGGGGTGCATGCAGATAAACCCGTAGGACTGTGGATGAGGTGTTCATGGTCATTTTGTAGTCTGTGGCCAGTAGCCCAGGTGCTGCTCTCTGGAGAAGAAAGTGGTTACTGTACAAATACAGCAGAAGCCATGTGCTTTCTCTGGGAGGACAAGCAGCCCGGTGACCAGCTGGCAAGCACAGGCAAAGTGTGCCGAGGGGACCATGCCAGGGCTGTCTCCATCCTGCCTTTCTCCTGCTGCATCTGCACAAGGTGCTTCAGAAAGCTTTTCCTCCATGCAGCAACGCTCATGATGAAAATCAGAAAGTACAAGAAGCACTTATTTAACACCTGTCTAGCAAAGCCACTGCCTTTTGACTTACATAATTGAATTAATTTAATCTGATAGTTGCTGAGAAGCTCAGAACTACTTATGAGTATCACTGGAAGCCCACGATGCATCTTCCTTAGCTCCTCTGTTCAATAAGGAGCACCAGGCCTGCGTTTTACCCTGCTCCTTTTGGCAGTAAACTGGGGCAAGATTTGCAGATGTTCTGGGGATGCAGCACCTGGCTTTGTGATGCAGACACCTCTGGGTGCAGAAGGAGGCAGTAACCACCGGCCAAACCACCCTGACATGGCACGTTCCCTCTTTGAAAAAGCTGGCATGGGTTTAACAGCACTGCAGAACACTTTATGAGGAGGACGACCAGGAGAATTGGGTGTCACAGTGGAACTATGGGGCATGTTTAAGGAGCTGCTGTTACAGCATGTGGATAAACAAACTGTGTGTGCTGCAGCCAGTCTGAAGGGGGACTTCTGCTAAGGTTGGAGCAGCCACCTCCTTTGCTGCGTTATCAGACAGGGACCAAGTGTAAGGCACAAGTGCGCAGAAGAGAGGCACTGACAGGGTGACAGTCTCTCGTTGTGGAGGAAAAATGCTGTTCTGGTCTGTCCAATCAGACTGCTCAGGGACTAAGAGGAATTTGGGAGGTTGCTTCACAGCTCTGATGATTATTTGCTGTGGGGTTTGGGGCATCTTGTCCATTTAATCACCATATCGCAACTTGTGCGCATGTTAAAGCAAAAAAGCACCCAGATTTAGTGGGACTGTGTTGCAATTTATATTTACATAGCATATTGTGAATTAGGAGCATTACATATCATCTGCTGCTGTCACTACTAAATCAGTAGCACACTGCTTCAGGTTATGTTGTTTTGAGCTTTGTGTCATAGAATCATAGAATGGTATGAGTTGGAAGGGACCCCAAGGATCACAGAGCTCCAACCCCCCTGCCACAGGCAGGGCCACCAACCTCAGGCCTGGATCTACACTAGGTTGCCCAGGGCCCCATCCAACCTGGCCTTGAACACTCCCAGGGTTGGGGCACCCACCACCTCTCTGGGCAGCCTGTTCCAGCACCTCACCACTCTTTCTGTAAAAAACTTCCCCCTAATATCTAATCTAAACCTTCCTTCCTTTAGTTTTAATCCATTCCCCCTTGTCCTGTCATTGTCTATCCTTTTAAAAAGTTGCATCCCCTCCTGCTTATAAGCTCCCTTCAGGTACTGGAAGGCTGCAATGAGGTCCCCCTGCAGCCTTCTCTTCTCCAGACTGAACAAGCCCAGCTGACACTTGGTTGTGGTTTGGATTTTTATTTTTTTCCCCTAGGCCATATATATACATTCATAGTCCTGCATTATTAGTAGTTGCGTAAAATTTTCCTCAGCTCTGGGCATTTCCTTCACAGAAAAGGAATCTGGAATATCCTGCTTGCTGCAGTACCGTGTGATAGTAGTGCTCCATGGGGCAGTAGTAACACTGGCTGCCGTAAATTCTGCGGGTCTGTACAAGGCAGCAGACCCTAACAGCAGCACGTGTGCAGCTCCCTTAACTTGATAAAAGCTGTATTAGTTCAGCCAAGAAAGTGCCCCGAGGATGGTTTTTTTTTTTATGTTAGTTACTGGTTGAGTGGGACACATTCAGTCACTGCGGTTGGATTTACGAGGAGTTCAATCAGGGTTTCCTTGGCTTTTTGAGAATGTCTTGACTGAACTGGGAGAAGGACGCTGTTGTAAGGAGAAATTGGTAGTAGGATTTTTTCCACTCACCTGTTTTGGGGTTTTTTCCTTCATTTATTCAGATGTGGATGAGAGACATCTACTTGCATTGCACTTTCACACCTCACACTGTTATTAATTCAGAATCAAGTCACTGATGATGTCTTGAAACACATACCTCAACCATGGACTGACCACCATGCTCACTGCAATTGCATGCTGGTCAGGATGGCTACAAAACATCTGATATATATTCCAGTATGCACTGTTATAACTGCTCCATAAAATTCTAGACATGTACGTAAATATGTATTGCCATAATTAAGCCACAAAAAAAATGAATGCAAAAGCAGCCAGACAATTATCCTCATTAACAAAAGAGATTTTTTTTTTTTAAAGTTGTTTTTCTGCAAGCACTGTTGTTATAAATCTGTGCTCTGTGCCTAGTTCTTAGAGAGAACTAACCACATTTCAGTTTGGAAGCCTTGAAATCCAAGCCAATGATGGAATTATGATTTTCTGAAAATGCCACCCATTCCTCTTCGGTAAACCTGGTATTCAAAACTACTGCTGCTGTTTACTAGCAATAAGAAGTAGTGCCAAAATACTGTAGTCCTAGTAAGTTTCTAGTAGTACAAGGCTTCCACCATTCCCCATTCAGCTGCATTTGAGATTCCAAAATACAGAGATCGGCCTTGGATGATTTTATAGCCAATTTTTGTTTCACATTTATCATTTAAGTCTGAAAAGTGAGAAACATTAATCAGTGCTCTCAACTGGGCAAATGATCAAAGCTCTTTGATTAACATTCCAAATACAGGCAAGAGGAGCATTGATGAGAAGCCGGTGCCAGCCTAACAGCAGGCTTTCCATGCCGTGATGCTCTCTGAGCAGCAGGTGTCATGTTCTTCTGAGACCTGCTGCTCTAAAACTGAAAAGTTTTCCTGTCTCACTGTACTCCCTGACAAGGCAAAAGATGCTGAATACAGAAAAGTGATACATACAGCTCATTTCTTTCTAGCTTAGGAATGGGCAGAGTTTGGTTACATGGCCAGATGCAATCTCTGTCCACTCTTTTGTTCATTACAACAGCGTGGCCTGAAAAGCCAAGTGATTGCCAACAGCTTCAATTTATATCTCCCCCCCTCTCCCCCCCGGCCCTGCCAGTAAATGTCTATACATTCTCAGTTCTGACAAACCCACTATTTCTATTATTTTATCAGCAGATACGCAAGCATATGCCAGTATGATGAATGTATCCAATTTTCATGTCAAAGAGGTGATTTTAACAGCATTATTATTATTTTGAAACTCCCCCAGTTGTTTGATTTGTAAATGACGCTTCTTGTAACCACCGTTATTCATGGGCAAACAAAACTATAGGCATCAAAAAGAGGCCCTGTGCCTCCAGAGCCTAAACTAGCTATTGCTCCATCTAGCTTTGGCACATAGTTGGCATGGCTCTCATTTGCACAGGGTTTGGTCTGTCCTCTCTTAGAATAATGCTTAGTAGAAGGATTTTAAACATTACATTTTTTTAAACTATGGAAATTGCTTGTTTTGTACTGAGTGCTTCTAGCTGGTGTCTTACTACACTGTTCATTTATTCCAGATAATTGATAAGAGCAAGAGAGACCCCTCTGAAGAAATTGAGATCCTCTTGCGATACGGACAGCATCCAAACATCATTACTCTTAAAGATGTAAGTAGACTGTGAGCACTTCAGCATGAAACAGTTCTCACCTTATGGCCAGGCTCACCTACAAGTCCATGTTGACAGAATTATTCAGTTGAAGGTCAGAGCTAAAACCAGACCCACTGAAATCAAGGAATAAAACGTGACCTAACAAATTCCTGGGTAGCCACTGGAAAGCCTGGCCGGGTTACAGATTCTCCAATTACTACCTGACAAACTGTAAATAGAAGCAAAGGGGTGCAGTGCTGGAGAACAACTGTCTGTGGTTTTGTAGTGCTTGTCAGGAGTGACATCTCCCTCGTCAGGTGTTTCGGAGCAAATTGCTGAGCAGATGTGGTGGTGTTGCCAGGCAGGGGATGCTCTTCCATGAGCAGCAGCCGGTCCCATGCATCCCATGGTGTCTGCTTTTGTCGGGAAGAGGAGGGCTCACAAAGTCATTAGGGTTCCCCCCAGTAGTGCTTTAATGCCAGGGAGTAGTATTCTGGATGATTCTGAGTATTCACCTTCTGCTCAAGCAGCTGGAGAAGACAGGAAGGGATCTTTCTTCAGCTTTGCACACAAAGAATAGCCTTTTCTATGCTTATGTGCAGTAATGTCCTTTAGACAGGTTTTACTTAGGTTTCGCTCATGATGGGTGTAGCCTCACCTGTGATAGTCCACGCCGTGTCAGATTCAGGGCTTACAGAACAAAATCCTGAGGGTGTCAGTGGCTGGTACATTATGGTTCAGACCTTAGAAAAGTATAAAAATACTTCTAATCCCGTGCCCTGAGGAAAGTCTCACTTAATTCCCAAGTGCTAAATAGTATTTTAAAATCTGTGCAAAAAAAGGGGTTTATATTCCCTTAGAAAAACACTTAGTGCTGATGACTGTAACGCCACCCGTTGTTGCAGCCTGGACAGAGTGTGACATGAAAATGGCTGTCTTCCAATTTAGACAAAACTTCTATTTTACCCCTTGCAATTGATGTTGGAGGTAAAACCGTCTCGAGGCTGATGTCAACAATGAATTCACAAGAATTGCAAATACAAACGATATAGGATCGTTGGAAGCAGGTCTCAGCCAACAGTATAATACAGTTCATTTAGCTGATCATGAGTGAAAGGGAAATATTGATGTTTGAAATGGCAAATGTTACCCTGTAGAAGTGGAAAGAGAGAACACTGCTGAGGAGGAGGCTTGGGGGAGAGCCAGCAGACATTTCAGGCTGTGTGAAGAGGTGCCGCTTTTAGCAGCTTGGGATGCTCTACTGCCATGGTAGCAGATCAGGAAAGCTGCATTTCTGTGTGGACAAATCAGCAACTTGCCACAGGCGTGAGAAAAAAGTGATGATTAAGGCCTTTTATAAAGTTGCCACTTCTGTTGTTAAGGGTAATAAGCCCATTTCCCACACACTGGCTGACATTTTCTTCTTGCAGCACCTCACACAAGCAAGCCAGCACTGTGGTTAAAGGACCAACCTGGACCAAGTTAACGGGTCTGATACATATTTTTATTCTGTTGTTCTGCCAGGTCTATGATGATGGGAAGTACGTGTACCTGGTGATGGAGCTAATGCGGGGAGGCGAGCTCCTGGACCGCATTCTGCGGCAGAAGTGTTTCTCGGAGCGGGAGGCCAGTGCTGTGCTGTGCACCATCACCAGGACTGTGGACTACCTGCACGCTCAGGGAGTAAGCATGGACGGGGAAGTTGGCTATCTGCATCAACCCTCTTAAAACCTGACTTTTGGAAAAGGCAAATAGCTGTGATTCTGCTTCTCTGCAATGCAGCTATATATTTTTTTTCCCAAAAAGAAGAATCTTCCTTCATATTTACAATTACATTTGGTTTGTGAAAGAGGTTCATGAGCTTTTTGGCCATTTTCCAACTTGACTGTAGTACGCTGAAGTGGTATTTTCATTCCCAAACTACACGGATTATCAAGTTCATGTACCTTCTTGAGATATTACTTGTTCACTGTTTCTCACAGTCATTATTGCAGTACCTGATTTTTTAACAGACTTTCAAATAGGGTAGCTGAGTCAGCAGATAGGTAGTGAATCAAATGCTCAGCTTTCCAAATGAAGGGGCAGTTTGAGCAACTACTTCTGACTTGCTGTTAAAGAGCTGGCTTTTGAAAATCTAAGCTCTCTATATAAGACAGTTTGAAAATCTCTCCTTTTCCACTTTTCTGGGACAAGCAGTTTGGATGACTGGTCAAGTATCTGCTGCATTTACTGTTCCATGGTTAAAACAAGTGCATTTTGTACTTGGGCTTTTATGTTTTCATGATAGTTTTTCAGTCTTGCTATGACAAACAAAAGCTGTTTTCCCACCACTGAGACGCAGCATGTCTGGTAAAACACACGGGCACTTGAAGTTGCGTGCCTACAGAAAGGATTCTTGTGAATACTTTTTGAAATTAGGAAAAAAAAAAGAACACATCCCTTCAGGTGTGAGCCACTTACATGTACAGTCGCAGGAAGACCCTTACACGCTTTGCTCCTATGATGGGATTTCTTCTTCTTTGTCTTTCAGCTGAATATTTAGGGCCATCAGGTTCCAGGAGAGTCTGACCCTGAAGTGTTTGTACAGCAGCCCCCTCTGGCTGCCCTCAGGAAAGGTGTCCCCCTTGGAGCAGCAGCCTCCAGCTTAATGTACCAACAGAAGCCGTCAAACATGTTCTTTCCGATTTTAACAGACTTTAACATTTTTTTTTCTTTCTTCTTTTTGTTCCACTTCGGTTGTCTCAAGGCTTTTAAGCAACTTTTCTCCAAAATTTAAATACTTTCTGCATGAGCTCTTGACCTACCTCAACCAGCAGACCAGAAATGGCAGCCAAGCCTGGATGCTCCCTGACCTCCTCTCCTCACTTGTTGCTCGCTGCTTTCTTTTTAAGGTGGTGCACCGAGATCTCAAGCCAAGTAATATCCTCTACATGGATGAGTCAGGAAACCCAGACTCCATCAGGATCTGTGACTTTGGGTTTGCCAAGCAACTGAGAGCTGAGAACGGGCTGCTCATGACTCCCTGCTACACGGCCAACTTTGTTGCCCCTGAGGTAGGATCACGTTTCAAAGCTCTGAGTAAAGAGTGTGTCCTAGGAAGCAGTCCTTACTCCCTATTTTCCTCACTGCCTTTGCAAGAGGAGCAAGGCAGAAACCAGGCTGTGCACTTAACACAGCCTCTATTACCATCAATTTCCTATTCCCGAGCTTGTCAGGGCAGTTGTTTTTCTCCTGGCAGAAGCTGGTGTCTGCCTTGGGTTTTGCCTCATTACTAGGATAAATACTTTTCTTTTCTCTTGATGCTTCTGCTCAGACTACTTCCCCCTTAGTGTGCTGCATCCAAACGGGATAAGGCTTAAGAGAGAAATGCTGATGTCAGGGATAAGAGAAGAAAAATCTGTGCATGAAATCCTTACTATGCTGAAGTCAGTGGGAGCGTAACTGTTTATTTCATTGAGCTAAAGAAATCTCTGGGGCTTTCCTAGCACCAGTTGCCCCTGTTAAGGGGGATGTGGGAAAAGGCTGCTTTTCTGCTCTGACAGACAGGGAAATGGAAGCAAACCAAACAGCTTGCCCCCAGCATGGGGAGAGGTGGCTCTGTGTCGCTGGCGACTGCTCTTCCTTTCACGCAACCCTGTGGGAGTGGTTTTGGGTCCCACAGCTGTTTGAATGGTTTGGGCTGTTCGCTGCATTTGACCCTTGAGATGTTCACATCTGCTTCCTTCTGATGAAGCAGCAAGAGGTTAATTTCCCGTGTAATTGTCTGTTTCTCAGAGTGATGGTTATCAGCAATTTTATTATTTGCAGTACACAAATTCAAATGTGTGTCTTCCTCTTCTTGTTATGGTCCTTCTAAGAAAAATTCAAACCTGTTGCCTTTCAATATTTCATCTGTCCTCTACTGTCAAATACCGCTGTCTCTCAGCTGGCATCATTCAGCAATCTGTTCTTCCTCATAGCTCTCCTCCATCCAGTATTCATCTGCGTGGTACATAACTGGAAAGAGAAAAATGGGGCGATCTTTCTGTACAAGGCCCTTTCACAATACCAGAAGCTACATGAATCACAGCCTTCAGGCATCAGGAGGAGAATTTGATAAATTGAGACCACTGCTGGGGCAGTATAAATTCAAAGCAGATTTTTTTTCAGAAAAAAAAAAAACCCTCCCATTGCCAAAACAGATTGGTTGGCTATTTTATTGCTGTTTGGTTGGATTTTCCTTTCAGAAACCGGAATGAGCTGTTTGAAATTTATCTAAATCCATTTTAAAAGTTCCATGGTACCACGGCAGTTTGATTTCTAAACCAAAAAATAATCGCTCTGGCAAGATGGGAAGCGCTTGGAGTTTTCACCAAGACACCGGTGTGCTGAAAACAGGCGTAGCTGTTCCTGGCGACGGGCTGTTCCGTATCGCGCCTGTCGCCACAGCCATCGCCAGCCCCGTGCAGTTTGGGATCAGGCTCCTCTGGTCTGAACCGAAGGCTGGATTCCCGCTCCCGGACGTTTGTGATGAGTAAGACGGGTCCCGCTAATGCAGGGAACTGTGAGGGTTAATTGGGACGTCACCAGGACTGTCAGGGAGCTCACACAAAGCCCTAGGTGCTTTTGTGTTTTACCTGTGGCAGACATACTGCTGCCCCAGCCTGGGTTTGCCTTTCGCCCCCTTGGCCTGGGCCGCGCCGCCACCTCAGCCCCTGAGCCTACACGAGCAGGCAGACGGCGAGCGGGGCTGGCGGCACAAGAGGGCGGCGGCAGAGGAAGGGGGCGTGTGTTTGCCCGCTCGGATCTCCCTTTATTTTGGAAGCATTGATGAACTGATCGGGGGTTTGCTCGAGGGGAAGGCGCGCGCTGCCACCTAGCGCGAGCCGCGCTGCGTGCAGGGAGCCACGGGCCCCCCCTAATAACGCAGCAGGCTCCGTCTGGATAACGGGAAATATGCCTCGGCTTGCGGTTCTCCTCCGCAGTCCGTGAGGAAGCGCTCTCGGCATTCGAAGTGGTAAGTCCTCACCATAAGTAGGACATCGGGGTCCTCGAGCGCGTCCAGAGAAGGGCAACCAGGCTAGGGAAGGGGCTGGAGGGCAAATCCTATGAGGAGCGGCTGAGGGAGCTGGGGCTGTTTAGCTTAGAGAAGAGGAGGCTGAGGGGAGACCTTATCACCACCTACAACTATACGAAGGGAGGTGGTAGAGAGATACGCGATGGTCTCTTCAGCCAGGTGACAGGCAATAGGACAAGGGGGAATGGCATGAAGCTGTGCCAGGGCAGGTTCAGATTGGACATTAGAAGAAAATTTTTTACTGAAAGAGTTGTCAGGGCCTGGAACAGGCTGCCCAGGGAGGTGGATGAGTCACCTTCCCTGGATGTGTTCAAAAAAAGGGTAGATGAGGTACTTAGGGATATGGTTTAACATAGGATGGGAATGGTTGGACTTGATGATCTTAAAGGTCTTTTCCGGCCCTGTGATTCTGGGATTCTGTGATGAGGTGGTTTACAAGCCCAAATGCACCCCTGCCTGCGTCACAGCTGAGAAAAGCCCGTGTTTTGTAACATAGTTAATGCAATAAATCAAAGCCTACAGAAATTAAAGTTGGTGGAGTAAACATCTGAACCACTGTCAGAACAGGATTAACCCAGAGGAAGTTTTATCACCACAATGCCCTGCCACATGTGGATCTAAGGGCCAGCACGTGCCTGTGTTTCAGATCCCACCAAAGTCTCAAGCTGACCTAAACCCTTTTGAGGGTGGTAAGTTCACAGATTTGCAGAATTATAGGGGTTGGAAGGGACCTCCAGAGATCAAGTCCAACCCCCTGCCAAAGCAGATTCCTTAGGACAGGTAGCACAGGTAGGCATCCAGACAGGTCTTGAATATCTCCAGAGAAGGAGACGCCACAAACCCCCTGGGCAGCCTGTTCCAGGGTTCAGTCACCCTCACTGTGAAAAAGTTCTTCTGCATGTTGGTGCGGAACTACTTGTGCTCCAACTTGCAGCCATTGTCCCTTGTCCTGTCTCCTGAAAAGGGTCTGGCCATTTCCCCATGTCCCACACTTAAGATATTTATAAACATTAATTAGGTACCCCCTCAGTCTTCTTTTCTCCAGGCTGAACAGCCCCAGCTCACTCAGCCTTTCCTCATACGGAAGATGTTCCAGGCCCTTAATCATCTTTGTAGCCCTTCTCTGGACTCTCTCAAGGAGGTCCCTGTCTTTTTTATACCAGGGAGCCCAGAACTGGACACAATACTCCAGGTGGGGCCTGACCAGGGCAGAGTAGAGGGGGAGGATCACCTCCTTAGACCTGCTGTTCACACTCCTCCTGATGCACCCCAGGATCCCATTGGCCCTCTTAGGCAGCAGGGCACATTGCTGGCTCATAGCCAACCTGTCTCATAGCCAACCTGTCTCAGCATCCATCACAACAGGCCCCCACTGCAATTTTTGCAAAGCTCTTTTCCCGACTGATTGATTTCTAAGACAGATACCCTGTTTTGTTTGATAGTATCTTCCCCCTAGGCCAAACGCTAATCTTTTTGGCCAAAGTTCCCCACGCTTGCTCCTGCCAGCTCAGTGTTCTTACTGTAACCACAGTTGCACAGATCTGCTGGAGACATTTTCCAGTAGCAGCAATGCTAACTGATAACTCTCACTAGATCCTGCTGTTAGCCATGGGGTGAAATTGCTGTCAATAAGAAGTAATTCCCAGCAAAGCTTTCCCTGGACACTGGCACAGAGGGAATGCCCCTGTTTGTTACCTAGCAGCGTTCTTGCAAACTGAATGATAGCCCACAGCGACACCTGCCCATCATTTTGGGGTTGTGTAACCGCTTGCTTAATACCCCGTTACACTAAACATCGTCAGTGCCCCATTTTTCTGTCATTCGCCTTGGAATTAATTGTCCTTGGCTATTGGAGGAAAACAGGGCCAGCAATGAAAATATGACCATTCAAGAAGCAAGAAGAGTGCCCATGTGGAAAGATAAGTGTTGGGTGTTCAGGCATACAGGTGAAGCAAGAAGTAACTGAGTTTGTCAAACAGAAAAGAAACTTTTCCCATAAAATTAACATAATGTTGTGAGAATGAATGTAGGAACTGAAGTAACAGAAATAATTAAAGCAGCCAGGGAGATGTTTGATGTGCAGGGGAGAGAGACAGAAGCAGGATTTTGCCAGCTTTTTCAACAGGAGTGTCCTGGTTTCAGCTATGATGGAGTTAATTTTTTTTAGCAGTGGATGGAATGCCATGTTTGGGTGTTAGGATGAGAACAGTGCTGATAGCACCCTGATGTTTCTGGTTGTTGCCGGGCAATCAAGGACCTTTCTCAGTTCTTCATACTTCCTTACTAATGAGAAAGGAGGGGACGCAGCCAGGACAGGTGACCCGAATTGGCCAAAGAGGATATTCCATGCCAGTTACGTCATGCTCAGTATAAAGGGGGACTGGGGGGAAGAGGAGGAGACAACGCCAGGACGTGCAGTTTCTGGGGACGGTCGGGTTCCGGGACGGCTCTAAGCTGTGCGGCCTGAGTTGTGTGGTTTGGTGAGAAACTGCATTGTGTATCACCAGTTTCATCTGTTTTGTGCTTTAAACTCCTGTTATTGTTATATCTAGTTTTCTGCTATTGTTTAGTAAACTATCCTTATCCCAACCTGTGTGGTTCTGGTTTCTAGGTTGTGGTTTCTTTTCCTCCTTTCTTCCTTCCCTTTTCCCCCTCCCCCAACTTTCCTTCCCCCTTCCTTTTAAAAGTACAAGCGACTGTGTGGGGTGCGGCCCTCGGCCGGGGCAAAACCACGACAGTCATTTTGGCGCCCAATGTGGGACTGCACCCCACACAGCCCGGCTAGCTCAGTTGGTAGAGCATGGGACTCTTAATCCCAGGGTTGTGGGTTTGAGCCCCACGTAAATGATTGTCGTGATTTTGCCCCAGCCGAGGGCCGCACCCCACACAGTCGCTTGTACTTTTAAAAGGAAGAGGGAAGGAAAGTTGGGGGAGGGGGAAAAGGGAAGGAAGAAAGGAGGAAAAGAAACCACAACCTAGAAACCAGAACCACGCAGGTTGGGATAAGGATAGTTTACTAAACAATAACAGAAAACTAGATATAACAATAACAGGAGTTTAAAGCACAAAACAGATGAAACTGGTGATACACAATGCAGTTTCTCACCAAACCACACAACTCCGGCCACACAGCTTAGAGCCCGTCCCGGAAACCCGACCGTCCCCAGAAACTGCACGTCCTGGCGTTGTCTCCTCCTCTTCCCCCCAGTCCCCCTTTATACTGAGCATGACGTAACTGGCATGGAATATCCTCTTTGGCCAATTCGGGTCACCTGTCCTGGCTGCGTCCCCTCCTTTCTCATTAGTAAGGAAGTATGAAGAACTGAGAAAGGTCCTTGATTGCCCGGCAACAACCAGAAACATCAGGGTGCTATCAGCACTGTTCTCATCCTAACACCCAAACATGGCATTCCATCCACTGCTAAAAAAAATTAACTCCATCATAGCTGAAACCAGGACAAGGAGGAAATACAGCTTTTTCTCCATTCTTTTTCCTAAGGTATGTGGAGGGCTGACCCTGGCTGGAGGCCAGATACCCACCAAAGTTGCTCTATCACTCCCCTCAGTTGGGCAGAGGAGAGAAAACAAATGGCTTATGGATCAAGATAAGGGCGGGGAGAGATCATTCAGCAATTGCCATCACAGGCAAAACAGACTCGACTCAGGGAAAAATTAGTTTAATTTAGAATACAGTAATGAGAAATAAAATGAAATCTTAAAATCACCTCCCCCCCACCTCTCCCTTCTTCTCGGGCTTAACTTCACTCCCAATTTCTCTCCCTCCTCCCCTTGAGCAGCACAGGGAGACAGGGAAGTGGGGCTGAGATCAATTCATCACATGTTGTCTCTGACGCTCCTTCCTTCTCATGGAGAGGATTCCTCACACTCTGCACCTCCTTCTGCATGGGGTTCCTCTCATGGGAGACAGTCCTCCACCAAATTCCTCAACATGAGTCCTTCCCACAGGCTTCAGTTCTTCATGAACTGCCCCAGCATGGGTCCTTTCCATGAGGTGCAGAACTTCAGGACCAGACTACTCCAGCACAGGTCCCCCATGGGGTCATAAGTCCTGCCAGCAAGTCTGCTCCTGTGTGGGCTCCTCTCTCCACAGGCTGCAGCAGCTTGCTCTAGCACAGGCTTCCCAAGGGGTCACAGCCTCCTTTGGGCATCCACCTACTCCAGTGTGTGGTCCTGCACAGGCTGCAGGTGGAATCTCCTCCCCATCATCCTCCATGGGTTGGAGGAGGACAGCCTGCCTCACCATGGTCTTCTCCACGGGCCTCAGGGGGATCTCTGCTCTGGTGCCTGGAGCGCCTCATCCCCCTCCTTCTTCACTGACCTTGGTGTCTGCAGGGTGGTCTGCCAGTGTCTGCAGCTCTCTCCAGTTGCAGTTGCTGCACAACTTCTTCCCTTCTTAACTCTGTTATTACAGAGGTGCTACCATATTGCTGATAGGCTCAGCCTCAGCCAGTGGCAGGTCCATCTTGGAGCTGGCTGGCATTGGCTCTGTCAGACACAGGGAGGGGGGAAGCTTCTAGCAGCTTCTCATAGGAGCCACCCCTGCAGCTCCCCTCCCCTACCAAAACCTTGCCACGCAAACCCAAAACAAGGTAGCAAACATTCTCTCAGCAGCATACCTGGCAGATGGTTGTTTTGCCACTCATCATGTGTAAAATCTGTCAAGGCAACTTTTTTTGAAACTGTTTTTTCCTACCAGTGCTTGGTCTTCCCTGTGATAAACTTCAGAGAGCTGAAATCACTCCCGGTAATAAGGCTGTGGGTCAGAGGAAGACTTGGTGAATTTGTACATTCCTTTTTCACGTGCTTTGCAAAAAATTAATGTACCTACTGATCCATCAGAGGGGAACAAAACTCTCCTTGTATGGCAGAACAGAAGAGACTGAACTGGAGGTGGTCCCCCAGCTTTTCTGAGCCAAAGAGCAACAAGCTCTTTGCCTAATCTCAGAAGTGCTCCCTCAGGTGGCGATTTCACTTCACTCGGACCTACACCGACTCGAACGGGCATTTCTTCTAGCCTGTATTAGCATAAATGATACCCAGATTTTATGCTTACTGCTGTAACTCCCCATCTGTACCAACACTGAACCTGCTGATCAGATCTCTGTGGAGTCCCACAGCCCTTCTTTTCCCCTTAAGGAAAAGGGATTAAGTTTGAGCCTATTATCTGTTAAGTCCGGTCTGAATGTGGCTACTTTTCTTAATACAAAAGTAGTACAAGAATGAGCTTTTTAGCTTGTTTTTGCAATAGTTATGCTTCTTTACTAGCCTGACATAAGATATGCACTAGTGTGCATCCATTTCTTGAATCAAATCCAAACTGAGCTCAGACTGTCACTGTCACTCAGCCTGTTGTTGTACCCACAGTGTTGTCAGTAACCTTTATGTTAGGAGGATGCATTTCAAAGTATTAACTAGCATTCTTTAAGAAAGATCTTAAAACACTGAAATAAATAGAGAGGGTTGTTCTGCTTTGCTGTGTTTTAGATGGTCAGAGGGGCTTTCAGAACCTCCAGCAAACTGCACTCACCTCTGTCCCTGTGGAGGTGGTTGCTGTGCCGGGCTGGAACACCAACCAGCTCACTTCAGCCTGGGCTTCACCTTGCTCCACACCATTACTGAACGTTTGCACCCAAACACGAGGGCAAGCCCTGGAAATGTCAGTAGATACCATCACTAATTGGTGCTTTTTGAAGACCAGAAGCTAAAAATTCAGGAAAATTAAGGAACGCAAATTAACCTGGCTTTGTCTTTCCTTCATATAGGTCCTTAAACGCCAAGGTTACGATGCAGCCTGTGACATCTGGAGCTTGGGCATCCTACTGTATACCATGTTGGCAGGGTAAGTGAAGAGGTTTTCCTAGAGCAGCCGTCTGCAGTGGGCTCAGTACTTCAGCAGTGATTAAACCAGAAAGGAGTTGAGAGAGACAGACAGACAGACAGCAAACTCTCTGGCCTCCATTGAGATATATATTCAGTTGCATGAGGCAAGAAAATAGATGCCCAGACCTAAAGTCAGCTTTTCCAGAATGCATAAATATCTTTTGACACTTTGCAAGTTGTTTAGGCTTTTAATAGCCTGTGCCCCTAAGTGCACACTGAGACCTGGACTCCTAAATGGCTACTCACCACTCAACAGTGTGAAGGTTTTATGCTGGGAGAGGAGTGTAGGAGTATGAAGAGGTCATGGTCACCTTAGCCATAAGAGGATATTCATTCATTTCCATTAATACATGTATTCTCTTTGTCTTCATTCTTCTTCCACTGTTGTTGTTACTGAGGTACCTGAGCATCTTTAGAGGCTAAAAAACCCACCCCAAATGCAGTGTTCAGATGCTGTTTGAAAAATGGACAGTACTGAACAGACCAGTGAGAACAGCAACAGGCACAGCAACTTTTGGGGGGTTACTTGGAAAGGAAACATGACCAATGTGCTGCCTAAAGTTAAACATTGACACAAGAAGACTGAGAGAGAGATAGATTGAAATAAGCAGTGAAGGGTAGGAACAAGATGTGCTGGGGTGAACCGGAAACGCAGTAAGCAAACCCAATCTGGAGCTATCAGGCCCTTGAATTTCCTTCCTCGGGGTATGGTATGTGTATATTTACCATACCTAAGTGCAGCTTGAAACTTTTCAGTGACCTCTCACAGCTCTTTAATCTGTTTCATGATCATTCAGCTGTGGCAGAGAGCTTGGATTCTTTCCTAGATTTATACAGAAAACAAAGAATTGGACCCTACTTTTCTGTTACTTGTTTCTTTTGCCTCATGGGTTTTAGAAAAGGTGCCAGGAACAAAATAGGTGGGATAGAAACTCCTGAGTACCAATGTGTTCACCATTAGCTGAAATATAACGTGACTCTGGGTCAGTCTCTTGATCTGCAGGCATCTCCAAACACCTGCTTCTATTTGGCTAATGCCCCAGATTTGCAGTCATACACATCCAGGATCAGTAAAGTAAAATCAACACACTACCCAAAGTCGTGTTTCCTTAGCTGATTGTATTCCAAATTCTTCTTCCTTTAATGTGAAGCAAAAAAAAGAAAGATCCAAATGTATTTGAATCTGAAATGACAATTGCACTGCTTAGTGGATATTACATTTTCTGACAAGTGCTCTTAACCTGTATCTCACTTTTTTCCTGCACTTAGAAGAGAAAATGGAGTCATGCAAACAGCTGAGAAGTACTGACGTTTTAGGTGCCACCACTGCATTTAGGGATGGTCTCGTTCTTCCTCACCAGAGGAGAATTAGTAGTAACTGACGATTTATTATCTGCAAACAGGATTTCTGTTTCCTTCCATCATCCCTGTGATCAGAGGGGGCTCAGACAGTCAGGACCAGAGTATAAGCCTGGGATCCTGCTAACGCAGGCAGCAACAGACTTTGGAGTTTTAGCCAGTCCTCAACTCTTAGTGCATCCCACCTGGTAGTGGGGCAGATTGCAATAATATTACGTATCTGTTTGGGCTGAACTTCTGTGAAATCTGAAAATGAGAAAATACAACGTAAGGAATTGAATGCACC
Organism: Porphyrio hochstetteri; assembly: GCA_020800305.1. NCBI lineage: Eukaryota > Metazoa > Chordata > Aves > Gruiformes > Rallidae > Porphyrio > Porphyrio hochstetteri. The sequence continues at coordinate 48,902,369 of CM036907.1, forward strand.
ACTAGAAACGGGGTGGGGAAGGAAGCTGTGGCCAAACCACCTGTTTAGTGACACACAAACCAAACTGGCAAGCTTTCTGAAGATAAAAGACAGACAGAAGGAGAAGCACAGAGATCCCAGACACTCCCTTCTTCTAAACCTACACAGCTGTACAAGATTGCAGAGTAAAATTTGGCCTAGTAGATTTTAGTCAGCTGCAAAAATCTTAGCACTTGTCACTTTATGAAGGAAAGGGGTGTGCCCTCTGCATGTGACACCGGTTCTGGAAAGCTGGGTGCACATTACTAGTCGTTTCTGGATGGCCAGACCATAAAATAATTTATTGCAGGTCATTTCTTTTGCCCAGCAGACTTGCACATTATGGTTAACAAAGCACTGCATAATAAAGGACTTTTTTTCCCTTATCCTTTTTTCTGTTTCAGATCCTAATTACTCTCTCTTATTATTTCTTATCCTTTATTGCCATCATCAAGGCACATCTGTGGGCAATAAAGCAGAGTTAAAACAATTAAAGAGGTAAAACCCTGTCTGTTTTTTAAATGGAATATTTAATTCCTAAAAATTAGAACAGAAACAAATTTTTTTAAAAAATAAATTAAGAAATCAGACTTTTGCTCTGCAGAATAACTTAATATAAGGAACCACCTGACTATATAGCTTCAGTGAAAATGAAGCAGCAATTCTAGCACTAGATACTAGAAATCATATACTTGCAAATTACACTGTCTCTTCCCCCCTCTCTCCCTCTTGTTTTTTAAATAGGTTCACTCCTTTTGCAAATGGCCCAGACGACACCCCAGAGGAGATCCTGGCCCGGATTGGCAGTGGCAAATATGCACTTACAGGAGGAAACTGGGATTCAGTATCTGATACTGCAAAGGTGAGTGAACACTTTCTCAGATGTTTCTTGATCTCTGAGGTGGGCTTGTGGCCTACAGTTGTGACACGCTTAAGAGAGAGACAGTCAGAAGGGTTATTTCTCAGTGCCTCTTGAAATAAAAGCTTGCTGCTTTATGTATCTCCCATTCTGTGTGAAATAGAGTATCAGGAATTTAGGTAGTTTATTTCATTGAACTAGAGGTTAGCACACCACCATCAATGGTGGATGCTCCTGAGATTTAAATAACACAGAACTCTCTTTTTTTGGTGCAATCAAACTTTTTTAAAAGAAGCGTAGGGTAGTCAGTGCCACATATTCCTGGTCTATATGTGAATCACCTCTTTGCTCCTCAAAGTTAACCAGGAGCAGGTAGCTTACAAAACCAGCATTTTTTACTCCTATAGAGTTCACAGCTTAGGCTGCACATCTATCACAGAGCATGGAAACCCCAGGAGATAAAGTCTGTCTGGTGCTGAGACTTTTGTTTATGAAGCTGTGCACTGGTCTCTGAGACAGGTAGATGGGCAGGAACACGGACAAGCTTCCAGTTGCCTGGCATTACGAGCCTGGGGCAGTGTTCCCCAGGGCTCGGTGTTGGGTTCAGTCCTGTTTAATATATTCATCGACGACCTTGATGAGGGAATAGCATCCACCCTCAGCAAGTGCCGATGATACAAAGCTGGGAGGGGTGGCTGACACGCAGGAGCACTGCGCTGCCATCCAGCGAGACCTGGACAGGCTGGAAAGCTGGGCAGGGAGAAACCAGATGAGGTTAAATAAAAGCAAGTATAAAGTCTTGCACCTGGGGAGGAATAACAGTCAGTATCAGTACAGGCTGGGGGATGTCCTGCTGGGGAAGAGCTCTGTGGAGAAGGACCTGGGGGTCCTGGTGGATGACAGGTTGGCTATGAGCCAGCAGTGTGCCCTGGTGGCTAAGAGGGCCAATGGGATCCTGGGATGCATCAGGAAGAGTGTGGCCAGCAGGTCGAAGGAGGTGATCCTCCTCCTCTACTCTGCCCTGGTCAGGCCCCACCTGGAGTATTGTGTCCAGTTCTGGGCTCCCTGGTATAGAAAGTCCAGAGAAGGGCTACGAAGATGATTAAGGGCCTGGAACATCTCCCCTATGAGGAAAGGCTGAGTGAGCTGGGGCTGTTCAGCCTGGAGAAAAGAAGACTGAAGGGGGGACCTAATTAATGTTTATAAATATCTTAAGTATGGGATGCAGGGGGAATTGGCCAGCCCCTTTTCAGTGGTCTGTGGGGACAGGACAAGGGGCAATGGCTGCAAGTTGGAGCATAGGAAGTTCCGCACCAACATGCGGAAGAACTTTTACCCAGTGAGGGTGACAGAGCCCTGGGACAGGCTGCCCAGGGAGGTGGTGGAGTCTCCTTCTCTGGAGATATTCAAGACTCGTCTGGACGCCTATCTGTGCAATATGAGCTAGGGAGCTGCTTTGGCAGGGGGGTTGGACCCGACGATCTCTGGAGGTCCCTTCCAACCCCTACGATTCTGTGATTCTGTGATTACTCAGAAACTTTGGCAGGATTTAGAGATTCCTGTGAGAGATTCCTGTTTTAGAAACTGGTAGTATCCAGTGGTAGAACATTGATATATCCCACCACAAAACTGCAAGCTGTCCTAGTAACATATTCATCTTGCTGCCATCACTTATGAACCTCACAATTAACTTTTTATCAGATGTTCAGTTTTGAAATTAAAATGTTCAGACATGGTCTACTGGTCTCATTGAATTTTAACCATCTGAATGTTAGATCTGTATTCTAAGCTTCTCTTGTAAGCGTGCTTTGGAGTCAGTGAGGGGATGCCTCCAGATGGCATCCTCTCTAGGTGGTCTTTATCACCCCTGTGAGGTCACCAGCAATTAACACTCAATAAGGTGAATACTCTCCATGTTATCTTTTGACTGGATTAACAACTGAGAGGTGAACATTATACTTGAAAATTTTGAAGACTGGACTTTATACTTAAAAACTATAAAGCATATCTAAAGTGCATCACTCCTCCCATTGATCATGCTGGTGATGACACTGCCACCAGGAGGAAGATCTTAGTAAAACCTGCACTGCTATTAATTACTCTTTTCCCTTTTACTATTTTTTCCCTCTAAACCCAGGACATTGTGTCAAAGATGCTTCATGTAGACCCCCATCAGCGCCTCACAGCAGTCCAAGTTCTAAGACATCCATGGATAGTCAACAGGGAGTATCTGTCTCAAAACCAACTCAGCAGACAGGATGTTCACCTGGTGAAGGTACACCCTTCCCCCTTTCCCCCGCCTCTTTCTTCCAGAATGAGCTGTCATTTGTGTAAATATTCTGGAAACTGCTAGAGGAATTGGGAAGATTATTTGCCAAATGGCCAAATTTAACCACATTAACAGTACAGGAAATTTGTTTCCCCTGTCACCTGCTTGATACTTTTAACTTCAAGCTGCATTGTAGTGACCTGATGGGACTCCAAGTGTGGACTGCTGCTACCCACCGCTCTGAATGAGGCAAACCCCAGCTGCCTGACAGCCTAAATGTTGTTACTGTTTCATATTGTCCACACACAACCTTTTTTTTTCAGGAAACTTTGAATCAGGAGGGGGAAGGGGAAAAGCACCAAAGAACTGAATTTCAGCCCAGCATGTTTTTTCTTTCTCTGCTTCACAGGGTGCAATGGCAGCCACTTACTTTGCTTTAAACCGAGCACCTCAGGCACCCAGGCTGGAGCCTGTATTGTCCTCCAACCTGGCTCAGCGGCGGGGCATGAAAAGACTTACCTCCACCAGGTTGTAGCAGTACCCCCCAAGAAGCCTCTTTGGAAACCCACCATTTATTATCTGAGAGATTCATCTTTACTTGGCTAACAGACACTTTTTGGACAGCCTGCACATGAAATCACCAGAACTAGCAGAAACCCAGCGTAAGGCCAAGTTCTCCTTTGCTCCTTCATTTCTTTCACATTCCAGCCAGGGCCCCAAGTTTAACAACTTCACAAAGATGTGCCAATTTTGCCAGTAGCTCTGTTTCCCTACTGAGATAAAGCTAAATAAAGTAGCTGTGCTCCATCCTTCCTGCCCCAGGAAATACAATTTTGGAGTCCTTAAGATGTTCCAGGGGAGCACTGTTCTCATTTTGTTTCTCAAGAAAAGCACTTTTTGCTACAAAGAACACAGTTGGGTTTGAATGTTTTCAGCTGTTCCAGCATACATCATGATGAAGTGGATCGGCTGGTCACCAGGACACGTCTGCTGATCTCTGCTCACCCCAGGAAGAGTGAAGGCAGCAGAGACACGTGAATAACACCTTACTTGAAATAAGTGCTGTGTAACATGAAGGAGGGAGAGATGTCAGTGGCGGGAAGTCATCCTGATTTCAAGAAATCTCTTGCACTTTGCCTCTGGCCTCTCTGGAACAAGGTCAGCACCGCTCAAGGAGCGTGATGCCACCAGCCCTGACTTATTCAGAGGTCTCTGAGAGGAGAAGAACTCAGAAACTCAGTCCTCTGAGGAAATTACTGAGTTTTATGAGACTGTGGGGAAGCATTCACGTAAATCAGTGTGAGTAGTAGCCTGCGGATCAGGAGAAGAAAAAGGTGTCTGGTCTCGGGCAGCAAGCAGGAGGTCTGGGAGGAGTAGGTGAGGGGGCTTGGGACCTGAGGAGCCGCAGGGAACAGTGCAGATGACTCTGAGGACGGCAGGCAAAGAGATCCAGGGCAGTGTGGTGGGGACTACTGCCAAAGGGAACTAGCGTGCACGTGCTTAGGGGGCAAACTGGGACTCCCTTTATAAGCAAGGGACAAGTCTCTCTTCAGCAGCCAGTACAAAAGAAGGTGGGTGGGCAACCAGGCTGCCGAGGGGCTGGGTGGGTCAATGCAGCCATCTTCCCACACCATCACCCAGTCTGCTCACCCAGCGTTTCACGTCCCTGCCTGGCCGTTCTGCTCCAGCAGAGCCAAATTCCCTGTGCCACGTGTGTGCGGAGAGTGCCCACTCCTGAAGAGTCTGGCTAACTCTGGTACAAGCTTTAATAATAATAAATAATGAAGAGAAACGGGAGGATGCTCTGCTTTTATATTATATAAATATGTACATGTGTATTTATATACACATAAAACAAAAGCTCTGTACCCTAATGCCTGGGTTTTCTAGGTTCAGGGAAGGAAAACTTTGTTGAAATGGTCTCAGCAAAATGGACTTCTTTTCTCATTCCCTGATTTCAAAGAAAGTGAGGGAGGTTTGTGGTGCCGGATGTGAACTATTTTTTTATTCTTTTTCTTACCCATCTTGGCTTATGGTGGTCACAAGCTGACCAGGATTCTTCTTTGTACTGCTTTTGTTAATTTTTATTTTCCAAGTAAATTTTGTCACCTCCAGATGCTTTGTGGGAAAAGCTAATGTGCTATGTTGGCTTTCTTTCTGTTGTGATGGAGGGAGAAAAAAAAGGGGGAGGGCGGAGGGAAGGAAAAATGTGAACATGGAGCTTGATATGCTAGAGATGGTAACTTTTCCTTGCTGGGTAGTATGTGCGTCTCGGCGCTGGACTGGAATTACCAGCTCATTGCCTCAAGAGGGTCCAAAGGAAGAAGGCATTGCATTTGCAATAGCAGTATGCTTCCTAGAACGAGCTCTGTTCCAATGTTGACTGAACTTTATTTGTTTGCATTAGTCTATTTTTAAATTTAAATTTATTCTTAATAATTTAAACCGGTATTTAATGTTCAAGTTTATGTGCTGTGCACAGAGGACTGCTGCAAAGCGGGTCTCCTTGAAGCCCTTCTCTTTTCTAGAATAAACAATGCTGTGAAGCTTCACGCAGTGGCTGCATTGTCTTGGACTGAGGTGTGCGAACACAGGTCGGTGTGTGTCAGTGGTTACATACGCAGCAGCCCCTGTTCTCTCCTCTGGCAAAGCTGTGCTCAGTACCAGCTTTTTGCTGCCCCTTTCTCCTTTTCCTCTCGTTAGAAGTTGCGTCTGGGATATCTCTGCTAGCAGCACACTGCAAGGCGAGCCCACAGGAAGGGGATGTCCTGGCTGATGTGGAAATGCTCTGCCCAGGCCTTTTGTCCATGAAATTGGCTTCTATCCTGGAAGAAACCGAGGTGGGCACAAGGATGCTAAAGGCAACTTGGAGGGAGGGATGAATTTTCTGGGGTCCCGGCTGATTTGTGCTGTTTGGACACAATGAAGTTTTAATGGTCAGTGTAATTGCATTGTCTGTAGGCAGAAAGAGTGTTGTAAATATCATGTACAGCTTTAGTCTTCCCCTGAGATTTCCTGGTTGTCTTTAATTGCTTCAGTTTGCTCTCTCTTCACAGACACTGGAAACAGCCTAATCCCCATACTCAATCTTAACTTCTTTTTTTTTAAAAAAAATAATTTTTTTTAATTTTTATTTTAAATCTCAATATTACTGTAGGCCAAGCTTACAGGATGCTGCTGTTCAGGAAGTTTCATGGTTTGAACCTGTTCCTGATTTAGGCCTTTCTAACCCACCAGCTATCACCCTATTAACCATACAAGGTTTGGGCCATGTACAGAATGATACATGTTGATGCTCATTAATTAGCCTATAAATTACAAATATTGGGTTTTGCTTATTAAGAGCTTGTTGCCAGTGCATCCAGATGTATGCACGTGTGTGTATGTAAATACATGCACAAAAAATACTCTGTCCCAGCTTGTCCAAGCGAGGATGGAAGCAGAGTCTGTGCTTGAGGTGCTATTCAGAAGAGTTTTGTCTGTCTTGTTCTTAAAAAAACTATCATGGGAAATGGCAGCAGTTACTCTGGATGTGGATGGGCAGCTGTGCCCACCCATGGAAGAAGCTGTTCCCCCCTCCCCCTCTCTCCCCGCTCTGTTCCCTCACATCCCCAAAGCAGACTAGCCCCTCTCCCTAGTTTTGCCATGGGAGGTGCTCTTCTGAAGGTTTTCTGACCTGTTTCAGTCAAGATGAAACAAATTCAACTATTTCCAGTGTCAGTCTTGCTGTTCCATCTCGCTTGGGCTGAAATACAAGAGCCTCCATCAGCAAATCCAAGGGAGGGTCGCTCCTGGCAGAGGTGGGGGAATACCCTCTTGGCACTGTTCATCAGCACTGAATACCCTGTTATTTCAGACCAACAGCTCCTGCCACCTCCCCCAGCCCAGCTGGATACATGGCCATAGCCTAATTACTGCTACGGCTGCTTTTATACCTGCATCTCCTTTCCAGACTCCTTGCTACAGTATAGCTCAGCAATAAGCATTTCATCTTTCTAGGAAAAAAAAGAAAAAGGATTTGCCTGTCTCTGTATATAGCTACTTTAAAATCTTACAGGACTTTTGCTGAATGTTATGTTTAACTTGTGAAAGTCTAAAAATCACTTTGAATTAGAAAATACCATCTTGCAGGTTATTAGTCCACCAAGTGATCTAGTGCCTTAGGCTGTTACAAGTAGTATAGTTAAATTTCTGAACCATCAAGGTGCGCAAAGTGATGGCTGCCCAAGGCATACTCAAGTGTACCTGTCACAGACAGCCACAACAAAAGCTATCCTTCAGCTCAGTAGAAAGGACTCTGCCCAGCAGGCATCTCCCCACACTTCCCAGAGCTGAGCCCCACCTCTGCAGCTCCAGGACTTTGAAGAAGCTGAAGTGCCCTGATGAATGAGATCATGGAAAGAGTTAACCCAGTTCCTACACAGCACCCCACCTTGTGTGTATGGCAAATGTCTGGGAGATGCTGCTCAGAGGGAAAGCCAACCCCTGCCCTCAGCCCCCCACAAATGTTTACTTGGTTCAGTTTTTCTAGGCAAGTTTTAGCAGCAGATAGCATTTATAAAGCATGATGTTTTCACCAAGCCACACATGACCCTCACAGGCACTCTTTGAAATCAATCCCTACATCTGAAAAATGCAGACATCTGACAATAGATTCTGGTTTCCTTCTCCAGGAAATCAGCTTGAGCATCTCCCTGAGATGGCCCTGAGCACTGGGGATAACCCAGACACAGAGAGGACCACATCTTGTGTCACATAACATTGTGACATGATGTTGTGTGTCACACTATCACAAAGTACAGACTGCGAGTGTTCCCCTGTGCTTCACCTGACCCTGGATATAATACTGGCACTCTGCTCAGCCAGACACAGGGCTGTGAATGTGTTTTGGACTGAGTTTGAAAGGGACAATACAGCTGTTGGCTTACAGCTCTATTAGAAATCAGTATGCAAATCTCTAAGGGACAGACCAACCTGGTTTTGCCTGCAGAGTGCAGTACTCCCTCTAAAATCTTACACCCAGCACTGGTACCTCTGAACGCATCCAGACCTAGGTCGAGTGTGGCAATTGCTGTGTGTCCATCATGGGGAGTATCCCTGGGCTTGGACCATCTCCTAAGGCATCAGCGCCACAAGGCTTTCTTATGCCACCAATCCACAAGAGCTTACACTGCTCTATGAGAGGGTGCTGAGGCTAAAAAAGTCACTTTCTTTTGGCCTCAGCTGCCTGTCTGGCCTTTCACACCGGGTCATCATGGGGCAAAGCAAATGTTTGTGCACCCAAACAAGTGGCTGGGGCAGCAGCAAAGCAACAGTGTCTTTTTTGTCAGCAGTGCTGTCAAGACATTGGTCTAGCCACAACTTCAAAGTCACCTCTGTCTCTCCAAGTTTCACTGAGCCCAGAGTCAGGGCAATAAATTATGGGATGTCTGAACAGCGGCAGGTTGCCGGTGCCAAGCTGTGCACACAGAGGGGGAGGACAAGTCCAGGCTTCTGTAAATTTGCCAGAGGTTCACATAAACTCCCTGTAACCAGAAGATGTAGGGCTACAGATGCCATGCCGTGGGGAAATAACGTTGACCCTGTGTAGTTTTGCTACCATTGGCTTTATAAACAGGACAGAAAAAGTCCAGGAGTTTGGTTTTAAATCACCCATTTTTACAGAGGAAATTCCTAATTTCGTGGAGTGCTGCAGCTTTCTAGATCCCTGGAAGGAGTAAGGAAGACATAAACAGAAGATAAAGCAGATTACTATAGCAGAAAATTAAATACCTTAGCTTTGCCTGGAAAACTTTTCATTCAGGTGTTCTGAAGCTCTTGTCTTAAGATCTCTGTAGCAAAAATGCCAAAGCAAATATTTAGAAGCAAAGTTCTCTTGTTGAGCAGCTGCAGCTGGTGCCTTCAAACAAAAGCCACGTGTGCTCCAGGGTCACATACCTGAATCCTAAAAGATAAGCAAGCAGCACCTGGGACAACCACCTTCAGATGTTCCTTACATTAAAAAAAAAGGCCTAAAATAATGTCAATAAGGTGCTTTAATATAATTCATTAAAAAAGAAAAACATGCAAGCCCATTTTCTTTTCCTCTTTTGAAGTATACTTCATAATCCTTCAGAAGTGTCTATTCTTACCTCCTAGCTGACCCTGCTCCTAAAGCCCTGTATTGGCCCAGGCCATTGCAGCTAAGCTGCTGCTGGCACCTCCGTTCCTGTGTGAACACAGTCCCACACTCCCCTCTCCGTGTGTGCCCACCAGCAACACTCACGCATCCTCTCCAATTCTGAAAATCAGCAAAAAGTTAAGTGCTTGAACTCAGAAGATGCAGTTAAAAGCAAGGTTCTCACTGTGTATACAACTAAGAAGGTGAAGGTAGGTAGAAGCCTGTGTAGAACAAGAGTGTTACAGAGCAAATAAAGTCACAGTGGTTCTTAGAAACAAATTTTAGTTAAACCCTATTTCTAAGTTTTGTGAGCCTAGGTGTTGCACCTCATCTATGTGCAACTCAGCGACAGCACATGAACACCAGCCAGCTAGCCAGGAATCTGATCATGCCTTTCAGTACAGGCTTGCCACGTGGAAATGCTTTGCAGCCCAAAGTTGAGAGTATAAAATTAAGAATTTGGCCCTTTGCATCAGTCTGCATTGCATTAACCAGTATGTTCAATAGTGAAGTGTACAACCAGTACTTCTTGCTTAGTTACAAATTCAATTTGTGCTGCGCTTTATCTCCTAAATGTATGTGATGATGGCCATAGCTTTCAGAGGCGCTGTAGCCCGAAAGGCAAATGAGGAAAATGCATGTCCTCTTTGATAAAGGAGAATGCTGAGAGGAAAGGCTGGAAATAGGCATTTTGTAGTGCAGAAAATGAAAAACAGTCACTAAAACATTGTTTCTGATTTGCTACTCAGAGCCAAATCCGGCCTCCCTCGCTCCTGTCGCATTAGTCCCTTAAACCGTAGGCATAGTGGGTGAAAGGAGGGGGACGGCTCAGCGCAGGGTCCTCTCCTGTTTACTTGGGCAGTACCAAATGAGTTTGACACAATGCAAACCAGGACCTACTACTTTGTTTACGGGCTCCATATTCATGTTTACAAGCAATGATTCCTGAAGCTCCAGCTTTTTATGTTTCCTGTATGACAAGGGCAGCTGTGTACAGATATTTATTGTGTTTAGTGGTGTTTCTGAAGAGAGATTTTTTTTTAATAGTACATGGTTTTATGAAGTGTAATATTTTTATAGCAGAATGATGATCTTTGGACTTTCTATACTGTTACATACAACTGTTTGCAAAGAAGCTCTTTGCTCCCTTTTTTCCATGCACTGTACCCAGTGTTGCTGCTGCTACTGCTGCTGGGCTCAGCTGCTGCTGCCCCGGTGTGACGCAGGTTGACAGTATTGTGAAACTGTGCAAACTAACTTCAGAGAGCTGTGATTGTGCTGCAGGGATGGCTGCGTGCTGGGTGCCTCCTGGCTGGAGAGATGGGGAGCTCTGCTCTGCCAGGGCGAGAGTTTGCTGAGGATGCTCCCCCACCCCGAGAAGCCTCAGTGCTCACCCTTGTCTGTATTCCGCCTTTTTGGCTTGGCATGCCCATCCTTTCCTTTCTTTATAAAGAAATAAGTAAGAAAAGAGAAAAAAAATCACCCTACTTATTTTCGTATAACTCCTTCCCGGTCCCCATGTCTGAATGCCGCGTGCTTTTACAAGCACACAGTTACCTCTTCAAATTCTACCTGGAGCTCCTGCCCCTGCCCAGCCTGAATACTAAAGCCTCCGCTTTAGGAAGCCACAAGCCTTTAACCCTCATTGGTCAGACACTTCACACACCAGACAAATTTGGAACTTGACTGCCAGACAAATGAGCGCTTTCACACGAGCCGCCTGGCACGGCTTTCCCTTGCTCCTTAGAGATCTTCTGAGGTATGGTGCTGGAAACAGCTGGTCATTGGCAAGCAGCCTGCAGAGCTGCTTCTGCTTGCTGAACTTTCTAGTGACCACGAAAGCAGAGTCAGCCTCTTGCACTTTGGGGGATTGGTTCTGCTCACCTGGTGGTACCACATCTGAACCTGCACACCACTCCGCTGGCATTCATGTCTGTGGATTTCCATCAGCCCCAGCAGCATCACAGAGATGGCGAGTCCAGCTGAGGCTCCCCACAGGAACAACATGTGGTGCCAAATATGGAGAAACTGCATGTGATTCAGGTCCAAGGAAGCATAACCAAACTTGGACTTAATCCAATCCTCCTTTGGGGGGTTGGACCCGATGATCTCTCGAGGTCCCTTCCAACCCCTACGATTCTGTGATTCTGTAATCTATGTTACTCCTAGTCTGCTCTGACCATAGGTAGCCTTATGCCTCCGTTCTCCTGCCAGCTGCTCCCGTCCTTCTTTCCCTTCTGTCCTTTCTTTCTTTACTCTCTCCCTAGAAGAAGCAAGGATTCCTGCTCCTTTGGTCCTTGTGGTCCTTCATCACTTGGAGATTTGTATGTTCTTCTATACCTTCTTTGTCTGTACCCCAGTGCCCACCATGAATTACTCCTCCCTTCCCTTACCAAGTTTTGCTCCCACAGGTCCATATGGTGGGTTTTAGAGCCCTGCCCCTCAGCAGGCAGGCCAGTGACTCACACACACCTGTCTTTACAGGCCTGGTGGTTAACAAAGGTGGTTTTCCACAGAGCCTTAGTGGTATACAAGACCATCCAAATGGGAAAACTGAGAAGGGGAAAAAATTGTAATTCCTCCTTTAACGCAACCATGATCGGGCATGAGCCAAGTTCAGCCAGCATCTGACATAGGTAACTGTGCAGAGAACACAGTTAGGAAACCCTGTGGCACCCCAGCTCTGGGCAGGCAGGTGCCAGTCTTTCTGAATCCAGACACCAAATAAATGAGATGTCTGGAGGCTTTACCTGTTACGTGGTGTAGCACTCACTGGCACAGATGCTGCTCCCTAAAAAGGAGGGCTTTCCAAAATATGCTCAGGTGCCTGATAGAAGATATGGGTCCTTTGAGGAAATCTGTATCAGCAACTTAAATATTTGCAGGTACTGTTAAGTAACCATGTTTTTGGTTTTTTTTTTTCTTGGATGAGGAAGAATGCATTTTTTAAAAACAAAACAAAACAAAACAAAAAAAAAAACAAAAAACCCAACAAACCTAAAAAACACAATGTGCCCCCCCCGCCCCAACCCTACCCTCCCCCTTGTTATACGGCTCCTTAGTCAATATTCACTTCCTTCTTATGTCTTCCTCCTACTTCTCCCACCCCAGTTCACCATTGGCTGCTTCTCCTCCCCTTTTCATCTCCTGCTTGTTGCGCACCATGACAACTGTCCTGAGGCTCAGAAAGTATCATTGCGTGTCGGAATAGCAGCTTGTTCACAGGCAGCACAACTGCTGGCTGAGGGCCCTGGGCACTGTAACAAGACAAAAACAGGTAGTAACAACAACAGCTAGTGTCTGAAGATGGCAAGCAGCAGAGTTTTTGTATTTAAAGCTATGAAGACAAGCTGAAAATAAGGATTTTGGGGTATGCCCAGCTATCCGGGTTCACAGCAGCAAACTGCGCGCTAGAGATGCCGTACTCTCACTGTATGGATGCAAGATGGAAGAAGGACATCTCTGTCCATTCATCCAGACTGACCAGAGAGCTGTTTGTGGTGCTCTCGCTGTTTTCTAAACCACTGAAGCTGGTCTGAGCTCAATTCCATTCTTTGCGGAGGAAATTAGTTTATAAAAAGGCTGGTGAGTCACGGTCTGTGGTGAGGCAGAGGGTTGTTTTGGCTTGGCATACTCCTGCCTAATTGATTCTTCCTGTCCTTCAGGTTCTGCCTGTAAAAATAGCCCCAGTCACAACACCTCATGCTTTCCCGACTGCAGGAAGCACGCTTAATGACAGTCTCCTTGCTAAGACATGCAAATGAAGAGTCAGTGATTTCCAGTATGTTTAACCAGACTTTCCCATTGCCCCGTTACTGCCTGGGCTCTTTATTGCAAACTCTGTTATAGCCAGTTATTTGCTTTAATTTTCCATTCAGGCTAGCTGCTTCTCCAACAGGACAGTTAGTGTGAAGCAGGAAGGTGTGGTTTTCTCCAGCATTCCCCTTGGACAAGCGGGTGGATTTCAGGTACGCATCACTGAGAACCTGGGTTATCTGCAGTGACCTCAGCTGAGTCAGTCGGTGAGGAGGTCACCCCCTCGTGTCAGTAACCCCGTGCCCTGGAAGTCAGGACCAGTGTACTGAGAAAAGAACATCACCGAAATTAAGCGCAAGACTTTTCCTAGAGACCTAAATTCATTTCACTGCTTGGTACGGAGATGGTTTAGCCTTTGGGAACAGTGGCTCTGGAACACAGAGAAGATAAACAAAACCCATGTTTCACTGCAAAGAAGTGCCAAGAGTGACCTGTCAGCTTTTAAACACGCTTGCCAAGGCTGAGATTTTGCTGTTTGGACCTCTGGTCTCATTTCAACTACCAGCCTGCTGAAGTGCACTGAGAGCAGCTGCACATCAACTACAGGGCTGCAGCCTTTGTATTGGGTTGGTGGGATAATACACGCAGGTAAAAACCCTGTCCAGGGATGAACACCATGCTCCTCAATGTGTGCTTGGATGGACAGGAATAAAGTGGAACACACAGCTGAGATGTATGCATGCTTTTGGCCTGCCCCTCCCTCCACATTCTGCCCCCCCAAAATGCATGCTCATCTCAGCAAAGGTGAAGATTACTTATTCTGAAATTCAGGTGCAAACTCATCATTAGTCTCCCAAACCCAGGAATGACAGCAACCTTCTGTGAATCTGGTGTCAGATACCCAACATGCACTTCCACACAACTTGCACAATCCCCAGTTCGAGGAAGTCTCGAGGAAGGTGGCCCCATGTTCTTCCACCACTGGATAGTCTGTGAGGAAAAATACAGCTCTGGCAGTTGAACCAGTGTGAGTTATATGTTATCCACCAAAACATGCAGAAATCATCGGCCTTACACTAACATGACCTTTAAACTTGGTATGTTTTTATACCATTTATAGCAATTTAAGTAAGGGTTACTTCCATCATCATACAGTCAATAGCTTAAAACTGTTTGGAAACAGGCTGGGTGTCTCCCTCAGTCACAGCAGCTTTCTTCCAGACGATGCTTCATTTCAAGTAGGATGCTTAACTGGCCATAACCTATGCTTAAACATCAGTGCCTCGATCTCCTCAAAACTTTCAGTCGTTATCATCAGCAAGCACTTGACGCTCTTAAAAATCCTATGAAGGATTACGAGAAAAACCTCACCATTTTAACTGGAAGTTTCACCTCACCATTTTAACTGGAAGTGTCACCTCACCATTTTAACTGGAAGTTTCACCCCTGTTTTCTAAAGGAAACTGGAAGAAGAGATTAGGCAGCACATGTTAAAGGTAAGAAAACGTCATACAAAACTTGTCACTCAAGCCTGAAGTGCCAAGTGCCGTTTTTAAAATGTACCAACTATTATATTTACTCAATCACAGAACCACAGACTGGTTTGGGTTGGAAAGGACCTTAAAGATCAAGTTCCAACTCCCCTGCCATGGACAGGGACACCTATCACTAGACCAGGCCACTCAAGGCTCCATCCAACCTGGCCTTGAACACTGCCAGGGAGGGGGCATCCAACACCTTTTGGCCTTAAATATGATACTCATTCATAACTCCCCACCACAAGTAGTCAGCACCACATGAACAGATCAGGCTTCCATAGGATTAATGGGTGAACTCCAAAGACGAATTTGAAGATTGTTAGGCCACAAACAACTGGAATAATGAACTTTTTCTGTTTAAATTTGTATCTTTACTGTGGTACATGGAGAATCTTTGCTGTCTTTGATAATATGGAATATCCTTCTGAAATTTTGTTTATGACTATCTATAATGTTTATATAGAAGACCCCATTTCACACCATTGGTGCAATATGGTTAAAACCTGTAACAAGACGGGGTAAATGGCCTTAAAACAAAAATAAGTAGTGCACTAACCCTGTGAACCACAGCAATATTAAACATGTCAAACAGGAGTGACACATTCCAGTACAAAGAGATAAAGAAGGCTTTAATTTTGAATAAGCTCTCCAATTAGAATTAAGGTGTTTAAAAGAGTGAAAATTAGGCCACAAAACTTTGAATTCTAATTTTCCAAGGCCTGGAGCTGAGTGATAACTTGTGAAATGACTGACTTCGTGCAGATTCTGTACATCCATAAAATATCCCCCGAGGCACACAGACAGAGATGCTGCAAGATACTAATCACATGGTCCTGGGTATTAAAAAAAAAAAAAAGGGAGGGAAGAAGGGAAGTATATAATCAACAAGTAATGCACCTGTTCATATTAATACATAGTGATAGTGTAAGAAGGAGCTTCTCCAGGGAAAAACAACACTCCACCACACCTATGCATGAAGTTCCAAGGTTGTAAATGTTAGCAATTGCCATAAGAACTATTTTTGGTAAATCCTAAAACATGCTAACCAGTCCTAAATACTAAGGATGACATCTAGTGATCGATGGTTGTTCCACTGCTTCTGTTCCACTGCTGGAGCAGTCTCCCCGCAGCACAAGTGACATGGCAGAGATTCGTGCAGAGTGGCCGCCCCGAGGGGAATCACTGCGTAAGCCACCCCCACCTGGGTGCCCCACTATGGGCTGAGAGTCCCTCTTTGCACCCCAGAGAGGCTACACAGCTGGAAGCTTGTATCATGCTCTCAGGAGGTGGGATGTGTGGATCCCACTGACCCAGCCTGATGAAGCAGCTGGTGTTCCCCGCACTGATCCACAGCACCCTTGGAAAGTACTAGAACCACAGGGTTTCCACGTGACATGGGATGATGCTCACACCCCGAGCAGAAAGAAGCACCATAGTCACAGGGTTGTCATGATAAGGGTATTCCTCTGCTCCAGATTTCTTCTTGGTTAGGTTTTGTCAAGCTTCCTGCTCAATGCGAAAAGTTTGGCTTCCACTCTAGCAGGACCAGCCTTCCCTTCCTCACTCAGACCATGAAGCTGGGCATACAGGGCAGATGCTTGCAACCCGCTCCTGGTGCCAAGGGTCAGCAGCTAGGTATTGCAGAGCTTTTGAATGCAGGCTCTTGTATTTAATTTATTAATTTATAATGTACATTTATACATTTACATTTACCGGTGTAAAAAACCCAAGCTTTCTCTTTACATTCCTTGTGAACTGGTGCTGTAGCATCACTGCCTAACATTCATGTTTACTGGAAAGACACCCATACAGAAGATGGCCTCAGGCATTTGTGGGGAACAAGATTAAAAACCTTTCTGATAAGAAAAGGACCCATGCCAGAGAGTTCAGAGGTTTTTCTTCAACCACCCATCTCGCTTTTGCCCTTGAATGTGTGGGAACATGTGTCTCTCCTTTTAAAAGCTTACACTCTTGAATCAGTACCTTTTTTTGCTGTCAGACCTCATATAAGCCTAAATGACTCCCTGTTGAGCCCTGATTGGCCTTGCAGAAGTCCACCAGAACCTATTGTTTATTTCACTTTGATCCCAGTGGTTTCGGAAAGGACTTTGGCATGTTTACCTTCAAGTTACTCATCTTCTATGCCCACGGTTTGTTTATCCACTGTAGTCTACTGACATTTCTCCACCTTTTTTTAGCCCATTAAAGAAATAGGCCAAAGGTGATTTCAGGGCCCCTATTTGGACATGCATCACTAATTTGATCAGAGACAACCTTTGGCTTCCTCTGTAAATCAGCAGCATCCCAGACACTGTTTTGCTTTCACAGTTCACCAGTGAGTGGGGGAAATCTCAACCCATCAAGCAAAAAATTGTCCCTAACTTAAGTGGATTCAACACCTCCGAGGGCACTGTAATTGGACCAAAGTGAGTCCTGCTGTAATCGTGTGTCTCTGGCTCCAGCCTGCTAATCTGCTTTTTTTTCCCTAAACCAAGCCTACCAATATTCATGTTCAAGGCTTTCCAGTAGCAGCAGTTGGGGTACTTGTCCTTTAACAGGGGAAGGGCTGGAAGAGCAGAGATAGACAGAATTGTACTCTTCTAACAGGAATGATCCCCCACTCCTGGCCATTTTCCAGCCTCACATGGGTTATTTAGGCTGGGAAGAGACAAGGTACCAGGAAACAGTGTAATTAAATACAGTAGGTGAATTTATTAGTAGTGAAGCATACTGGGAGCCTATATTTTTTATCATGTTCTACTAAATTTGTATTTATTCAGCTCAATGAATGCCCGTGAGTTCTGAGGAAAGGATTACATAGTTTGAATGACTGTCATTAATTAACAATCTGTCTCAACTTTGACCCCTGTAGGTCAGAACCCTGATTTTAGGCTCCTCCTTACAACCTGGGCAGGGGATGGGGGGTGGACACACGACACAACATGGATGGGACACATGGACAGACGATGGACATGTTTATTGGACAAATACTTTAAGAAAGCTTGAGGGGAAACCTGTGACTAGTTCTTCTCATGAAATACATGGATTTCAGCAAACACTCTGCAAGGCAGTAGTGGGGGGCTGGAGAACTCCTCACAACTTTGCTTGAGATGTTCATGCCACACCATTGATTCTGCCGCCTTGGGAAAATGAAAGAGTTTGGCTTGGGTTTTAAACAGAAAACTATTTCCACTTTTTTCTTTTTTTCCTTTTTTTTTTTTTTTTTAAATCCTGCTGGATTCATCACCAGGGCAGGTTTTCCATAACCAGGAAACCAACGTTGCTTTGCAGCCTGACACGTGAACACCACGAGCTCTCCTGCTCCGCTCCCCTGGACATGGTAATTACAGTGATGAGGTAACGATACGCCATCTAACTGGGAAAGGTTTCCGCAGCTGAGTGAAGGAGGAGGATTTTGGAGGTGGTGTTACCAGAAAAGACTCTCTTACCCCAGCTGACCCGATTGAGCAACATAAAGTACAGAGTGCACCTGACTGAACAAGCAGCCCTCATCCCTTCCTTCCCAAACACAGGATAATCATCAACACTTGCCTCAAGGATACCAGCAATGCAATGCAGCAGTGTGATACTAGAACCAGCTGCTTCTCACATGGATGTGAAGGCATGGCTTTTTAAAAAAATGACAATTTATTATCATAATTTCTTTACTTAAGAGAATTTTGCAAGTTAAAAAACCCCAATCTGTTATAAAGGTCTATTTTTAAATAGAAATCGCTATGTGCCTCTAGCCCAGGACCACTATCTACATTACCAAATCCAAGTGTAAATAACCTGTGATTAAACTAATTAACCAAAATTCTTTTTTCCCCAAATTATAAAAAGTGACAACTTGTAAGCAGCCCCAGAAATATAGTCTAATTTTTTAAATAGAATCTAGAATTATCTCATTTGAAGCATTATCAAATACATAAACTGTAAAGATAAGCTTCAACTTAGAAAAAGATCTTAAAGCACTTAAAAACAATTCAGTCTTCATGACAGTAAAAACACAGATGGCTATGTAGAGTCACAGACTGTTCTGGGTTGGGAGGGACCTCAAAGACCACCTAGTTCCAACCCCCTGCCATAGGCAGGAACACCCTCCACTAGACCAAGTTACCCAATCTCAACTATGCATCACTACTACACCTATTTCAACATGAGACTGGCTTAAGTAATTTCAGCTGCCATTTTGGCTGTTCTATCATGTGGGACTAATTGAGGGCTCAGAGTTGCCTCATCACAGAAAAGCCACATTCTCCACCTGCCCTAAGGCTCTGCTGCACCACAGCTGAACTGCTACTTGTGTGGGGTGCATCCTTTGTCTACAGCCATTTGGCTTTCAGGTAAAATATTCACAGGAGAAAATATGCTTTTATGAAAGTACTGTAAGCTTAAGTAGGGAAAGACGCTATTTTGGGGGATGGTGGTTTGTTTCAGGTTGGCCTTGGGTTTTTTTCTCCACTCTCCTTAACTGGGTTTGAAGCTGGCAGTCAGCCCAGCAGTGGGGTGCTGCTCACACCTTTGAGCCGTGGCCTCCAGCTTATCCAGGATGCTTCCCAGACATGGAAATAAAGCATCCACACAGCCTTGCTGCAAACCCAGCAGCTGCTCTGCCAGGGTTTTGTACTCTACTTCCCCTTGTCCATGCAACTTTCAGACATTATATGGTTTTCACAGCACAGGAGTAGCAGTTCTCTATACACATATGATACAGACCCCGTTAGGGCCAGTGCTTGTGAGATCCCCATGAGTATGGTTTAGAAAAACTGAATAACTATACTAATAAGAGCTTCAAGTGCTCAGGCCCATGTGACAGTGATCTAACCATGACAGGCAGGCCTTTCTGCATGTGAGGCAGGGAAAAGCAGCAGTAACTGCCTGAACGCTTGTCTTCTGCACTGACAAAATACTTTATTGTTACAGGTAGCACCTCTTGCTTCAGTTCCTGCTGCCCAGCTGTTGCTTGGCTTGCCAACCACGACTGTTAATCACAATAGCTGCTAATTTGCCAATATTTATATCTCAGCAATCTAGGTTTCTTCCACATCCATTTGGCATCTATTTCAGTTTTCACTTCTTGACTTTGACCAGTGTAATTCCTGCATTATAGTGTTCCTTTGGCCATTAACAGAGGTGGGGCTGTCTTTTTCTTGTAGTTTTATAAATATTACCCCCTTGTCTTATTTGTGGGTCCTCACCTGGAAATAAATGGTTTTATCCTGATACTTTATCCTACTCCACATCCCACTAAAAAGTAAGTGCAGAAGATGAAATGCCTCTAGCTCCATAATATAACAATTTACCCCAGTTGACCAGATTTTGCATAGAAACTATTAATCTCTCAAATGGTGTTGTGTACATGTGCCAGCTCCACGGTCGGTGTGAGAACTGCTACCCGCTAGCTGCTGGATTTTTCAGCACTGAGAAAATTGTTTCTGCATTTCAGAAAGTGTTTTCTACAATGAGGTGTAGCTCCTTCTAGAGTGATTTAGTTGTTAATAATTTAGTTCGGTTTTCTTTAGGCTACTACCAAATTCCTATTTCTGCTATCGCGTCTCTGCAAACGTGTCAGAGCTGACAATGTGCTGTGCAGAGATCATTCGTTATTTGTATGAGGCAGCCTCCCAGGTTAGCAGTCACAGGTGTTCAGTCTACTTAGCTACTGCTCTATGCTTCACACGGAACAGAACTCCTCAAGCATCAAGCCAGCACATAGTGATAATGTATCTGTAATCACAGATGCAAAGATAAATGTGAGTGTGGCATCAAGCTGTGCTACTGCTTGACTCCATTTGATCTTACCAGGCTGATTAAATGTCATAGTCGATGGCTGTAGTCCATCTTCTCCTCTACATACCAGATGATTTGTGTCCACTTTCATAAACAGGCATTTCATTACAAGGTCCAAGAAGACTGTCCAAGCAATACATCTTTTCTTCAATACATCTTCTGCAACTTTGGAGCTACCACAGCGGGGAAACAATAACTACTTCAGTCCTGAAGTTAGTGTTTCCTGAACAGCTTGTTTAATTGCTGTTCCCTTGTCTGTCGTGCAACACTCCAAATCATGTTTTCCTGCAATTCCTTTCACAGCTGGGAAAAGGTACCATCGTTTTCCCCTGCAGATGTTTGTTAACAGTTCTGTTGGATACATCCTTTTGGACTGACTTCATGTCTTATGTCAGAAGTATAACTATTTGCAGAGCACTAGTAGATCATTCTGCAATGTCCGTAACACATTTTTCTTTGCGGGTTTTATTGTCAGACAGGTAGTACACTCCTCTCTCCCTGTCAGGGACATGCCACCATGCATGTACCTGCGAAGGCATGTCAAGAGGAAGAAAGAGATGCCCTAAAAGGTGAAAAAAATGCAGGCTGCTTTACTCAGCAGCTGGATCTGCATCTGTTGAGCTCACAAAGCACTGGTTCCCAAGCCACAGCTCTGGAATGTGTAAAACAGGAAGGGCCATATATCCCCTGCAGCTGGGACGTTTGCCCCTGCCCCCCCCACACACCCAGAAATAGGGAATGTGGGATACAGAGACTCTCTTTTGAAGGAGACACGGCATTCATTTGCCAAACAGCAAAGCATCATCCAACTGCTCACTGCCTCGCAAAGATAAAATCCAAGATACCATGAAAAAATTACCAAGGCTCAACAAGCCCTGGATATCTTAGATAGGTGTCCTTGTGGGCAAAAATGCTAGCTCTAGGTGTGCTGTCACTGAAGATTCGTGGAAGCAACAATGAAGGAGCCAGGGATGCTCTCCTCCATCCCTCCAGCTGCAGGCAGCAGTTCAGGAGAGCATAGATGTGTGCTGGCAGCAAGGGATGATGAGCTGCAGAAATGGTATCAACAGAAAACCACTGTAATGAGAGAGCTTCCCACGTACTGTAACTGATGGACAACCTTCAAGTCTACCTGCTAAAAACAAGGAAGGGAATAAAAGTGCACCAGCTTGCCAGTCTAGTGAGGAAGAGTTTAAAGATGGGCAGTTACAAAAGTGAGCGAGTTAAAAAAGCAATGACCTGAAGCAAAGACTGAAGGAAAACAAGAATCACTGGTCAGCCTAATAAACTTCAGAGGCATCTCCTCACAGAGGTCAGAGTACAAGGCTAACAAGAAACAAAGGAAAGCAACAGGAATTCCAGGAAATGACAGGCAGGGTTTTTGTGAAGATAATCTAAGGGATAAAAGATTGCAAGGGATCTCTCTCTGAAAACCAAACTGGCCACAGCTACCTGTTCTGACTGGAAGAAACACAGGAGCCATCCTCAGACATCAAGTGGCTTGGCTTATTCACATGCACCTAATGACCTGAAAATCAAAAGGGAACATCCAGGAGTAGGCAAAAGGACACAGGAATAGATGAACATAAAGAAACAGTGTCAGCCAGCAGATAACAGAATCTGAAAGGTTAAGGCAGGAAATTAATTTAACTATCATGGGTCATAAAAAGCAACTGAAGAAGTTTGATAAAAGCATTAGAGATTAAAAGGCAGCAAAGGAAATTGCAGTCATTTAATAACACAGAAAGAGCCCGTAGCAGGTAAAGGCAGGAGTACGATAATAACTCAAAACGGGCCTGAATTCAGTGTGAAAAATGGACAGAAGCATGGTTCAGATTAGAAGAAGAACAGGTGAAATATGTTTTAGAAAAAATGTGTGTCAAGACGTAATGAAACTTGCTCGGAGGCCCGCTGGGCCCTAGCAGAAGCAATCTGGGATCATGAGTGATAATCCTCCAGCTCCTGGAGAGGGTGGGGCAGTCCAGCACCAGAGAAGAGCACATGTCTGAAGAGAAGGGGCTAACAACAACCCAGCAAATTTTAAGTCAATTGGTCTAATTCTCATATAAAGTAATAAAAAAAAAATGCTAGCAGAATTTATTAATTAACCAATTAATGTTCACAGGGAGAGCAACATGCTTAAAAGTACACCTCACATGGACTTGTCAAGAGCAGTTCATGTCAAATCCCATCTATTTCTCTATTGAACAGGCTAAGGTGGTAAAAAGGGAAGCTGTGGATGGGGTAAATTAAGGGGGTCTTTTGTATGGCTTTAGATATCCTTATAAGAAACCTAAAAATATGCAAATAAACCCACTATAAATACATATGGAACAGCAGCAAAAACAGACTTCAAATCATTGCTAGCTGCTTCTGTTGTGTGACTGGTAGGGCCTGTCCTGTGGGACTGGTTTCTTCTGGGCACATTTCTAGTCAATGATTTTTCCATTAACTACTTTGAAAACAAAGCAGAATGGTCTCAAAATTACAGAAGAGCCCTGCATAGCTGGTAAGGTGTGGAGTATGACATGATGACTCTTGCTGGAGCTATGCCTTAAAGCTGTCAACAAACATGTAGTAAGCAAAGGGTTAACAGATTTAAAAGGCACAACCTGTGAGAAAAGGCTGGAAGAACTTGTTTACTCCAGGAAGAAAAACAAAAGAGCAAGGCCTTACAGTCCAGACAGACTTGGGTTTTTTTCTCCATACCAAATTCTTCCAAAGAGTAAGGCTTCATTTTTAGGTAAAGCTGTAGCTGTAATATTAATGAGCAAGCCTGGCCATCTAGGCTATGTGGAATAAGACTACAAGAGATTTTGTTTGATCGTACAGAATTAATTTCCATAGACCTTCCTTCTGTGGGTCCAAGTCAAATCAGCTAGAAAAAAATAATTCCTTCAGACCCATGGTGGTTTGACCCTGGGTGGAGGCCAGACACCCACCAAAGTTGCTCTTGTCACTCCCCTTTTCAGCTGGACAGGGGAGAAAGTATCTATTGAGAGGCTCAGGAGTCGAGATAAAGACAGGGAGCGATCATTCTACAATTAGTGTCATGGGCAAAACAGACTCAATACGGAACAAAGGAAAGAAACTCTCTAATTTATGACGCTGCACTACACACCCAGTGACACCAGAGTCGGGTAATGAGAAGTGCGACCAGATCTTAAAACACCTTCCCCCCACCCCTCCCTTCTTAGCAGACTTCACTTTAGTCATGATTTCGCTCCCTTCTTTCCCCCCATTGTGGGACAGGGAGGGGAACAGGGAATGGGGGTTTGGGTCAGTTCCTCACAAGTTGTTTTCCTTCTTAGCAGGGGATGCATTTCATTCAGATTCACGTTGCTGCTTTTAAATGAGGAGTCTTAATTGTTCACCAAAGTATGTTGGGCTACGTTTTGGCTAGTACATCAAGAGGAATAAAACTCTCCCACACAGCAAAGCCAGGGTTATTGTGGGGTGTCACATACACTGCAGATACAAAAGAAGGACACGATGTATGCACAAAATGCTTTTCCTCAAACCTGATCCTCTCCGAACTATCAGGAGTCACGGGGTGCAGGATTTTTATTTGTTTTTCCCAAGATCCCGCAGGGAAGAGGAGGGAAGCAGGAGGAAACAAACAGCTGCAGCCTCCGGGTTTTCTGGCACAGCGCAGGTATGCCCCAGGCTGCGCTCTCAGCCCAGTTCTAGGCTGTCATAACCGAGGCTGCAAGCTTTTGGAGAGCAGCGTTGATAAACATCCATTTTCACTATCTCTAGTGCACTGAGCAAAGATAAAATAAGTAATTCACATATCGGTATTTGTTTGAATGGCCCAAATTTTATGGAGATTATGGTATTAGCAGGGTTAGAGTTTATCTTCCCTTCTAAATACACAACCTCTGCTCAGGTATGAAATAGAAAGTGCTGGTGAGGCCCTTCGAGGCTCAGAAGGAAAGGCTGAACTGCTGCAGTACCCCCAGCTCCAAAAATGCCAAGCCCATATACGGGTCTCTTAGAAGTCCCGTGGGATTATCTTTCCCAGCAGGTCACGGAGCAGCCGCGGGCGCCCTTTCCTGGCCTGCTTTCCGCGCCCTTGCCAGGCACCCCTTTTGCGGCTCCAGTCAGCTCGGCCACCGCGGCGGGGATAACACCCCCACTGCCGGAGAGGCAGCAGAGACTCGCCCTGCACCTCCCGAGCGCTCCGGGTAGCGGCAAGCACCCACCCAGCCCCAGCGAGCCTGCCGCCGGGCTGGCGGGGCGCTCGCCCCTCCGCCTCTCGCCCTTCCCTCACGGACGCAACCGCCGGGGCCGGCGCCGCTCGGCCCCGCCCCTGAGGCCGGGGGAGATGGGCGCCTGAGCGGGCTCACAGAGGCACCGGGCGAAGGGGCTGGGCTGGACACCCGCACTGCTCGCAGCCCAGACCAGCCCGCTGACAGCGCCCGGCCCCGCGGCCGCCCCAGACACGCGCCACTGGGGAGGGGCGGAGCGAGGCCCCGCGAGAGGCCAATGAGAAGCCACCAGCCACCACCCCGGAGCCAATAGCGGCTCGGAGAGCCGCCGCGCGGCTCTGCCCGGCGGGCTGCAAAGGAATGCCGGCGGCTCAGCCGATGGTGACCCTCCTCACTGCGCTTTGCGACAATTTCCCCCCTCCTCCCGCCGCCTTGCTTTACGGCACCCTCCCTTTACCCCCCCCACATTATGACCACCTCCCTGGTTTCGGAGCCGGGGACGGGGGAGGCGGGGTCACCGCAGCCAATAGGGGCCGAGAGCGCCATGGTGACGGAGGGGGCGGTGGCCCGGGCGCTGCCGTAAAGCGGCTGTCGGGCGGCGGCGCGGGGGAGTTGTCACCGGCACCGGTGGTGGCAGTGTGCGAGGCGGGCGGGCTGGGCGCTCCCTGCCGCCGAGGGCCGCCATGGCGGGGGCGCTGGGCCGCAAGGCCCTGGACTATGTGCGCAGCAAGGATTTCAGGGACTACCTGATGAGGTGAGCGTGGGGTGGGGGTCGTCGCCGGCTGCCGCTCCTCCCGCCTGTGCCTCGGGCGCCGCTCCTGCCGCGCCGCCCGCAGGGGCGGCAGGGACTGGGCGTCCCTGCCCCGGTCGCTCGTCCCCCCCTCAGCCTCGGGGCACCCGGCGGGGCGGTGACCGGACGGCTTCGTTTGACCTCTGCCGTGCTCTGCCTCGCCGGCTGTCGGGCGCGGGGAGGAGGGCTCGGGGCACCCGGGAGGGAACGAGCGCCCGTCGGGCGAAGGCGCGGCCGGCCCGGCGGTGCCGAGGGAGGGGGCGCGGGGCGCGGTAGGGGCGCGGGGCTCGCCGCGCCGTCACGGCGCCGATGCGCCCCTGTCGTCACCTCGGTGTGCGGAGGCTGTGAGGGTGTCAGTCTGCTTCCCGCCCCGCCCCGGGGAGACCGCGCTTGACCTTGAAGCGAAGCGACGCGGTTTGAAACTGCCGCGGCAGCCGCGCTCCGCTGTGACCTTCTCCTCCCCCGGCCGGCCGGGAAGCCCGGCGGCTTCTTCCAGCGCGGAGCGCTGCCCCGCCGCAGGCCGGTGCGCACCGAGGGGGCGGCAGGCAGGTGGAGGAGCCCGGCCGGCGGCACCCACGCCCTGACCGCTGCCTGCAACGCCGGCAGGGAGAGCCCTGCTCGCGTGTGGGCAGAGGCGGGTTTGGTAACAGATGTCTTAAGGCCCCGTGTTTACACATCCTCCAGAGATTTACACGTGTGCTTTCTTTCTCAGAGGCTTGTTTTGTGGGAAGCCAGGGCAGTGCCTTAAGTCCCGTCGTCCTGTCCTCCCTCCCGGGCAGCTCGGTGCTCTTTTTTTGTTAAGCTTGGGTTTGTGAGCAATGGTGAGGGGTATAGCACCTTGAACTGAAATGATCAGAACACCTTAAAGATACAAGTCTTATGAGCAGAGGCCGAGGGAACTGGGGTTGTTTAATCTGGAGAAGAGGAGGCTGAGGGGAGACCCTATGGCCCTCTCTGAAAGGAGGTTGCAGTGGGGAGGGATCTGGTCTCTTCTCCCAAATAACTAGCAGTAGGATGAGAGGACATGGCCTCAAGTTGTATCAGGGGAGGTTTAGATTGGATGTTAGGAAAACAATTCTTCACTGAAAGAGTGGTCAGGCATTGGAACAGGCTGCCCAGAGAGGTGTTGGAGTCACCAGCCCTGGAGGTGTTTAAAAAATGTGTAGATGTGGCACTCCAGGACATGGTTTAGTTGACGTGGTATTGGACAAGTGGTTGGACTTGATCTTAGAGGTCTTTTCCAACCTTAAAGATTCTGTGACTTTGATTCTATGATACAGATGTGGCACACCAGCTTAGGTCTTGTTGAACTGATCTATAGGAACTGGCTCAAGTAGGCTGAAGTTTTCTTGGCTAACAAGCATTTTGACAATACTAAACAAACAAAAATGGGCTTTTCTAATAAAGGTGGTTGAGCAGCTTTTCATTATAGCTGTTGCTTGCTGGTTTACCTACATCTATTGCAACTGATGTTTGAAGTTGAGCAAGCATGTAGGAGGACATCTGTTTATCTGAGAAAGTCTTGGTTAAAGTAGCAGGAGATGGTGTAAGCCTGCATGGAAGAGGGATTGTAATATAAAGGCTCAGTAAGCAGGAGGGTTTGCTTGGCATTTGCAAAATCAAGTTCTACAGAAATGCTAAGTAGGAGAAGGAATAGAACATCCTTGAAGCAAAATTGGGAAAGATCAGAACAGGCTTCTTATGTGAAGGCCTTTTGGAAGTCTTAAAGATACTGTGTAAGCTTGAAAGATGCATTTTAATATTGACAGTTAATTGTACCACAGTTCTTGTGAAGTTTGTAAATGGCCAGTTAAACAGCAATCTGCTTTTTAATTGGAAAAAAACAAAGAAAAATCTGGGTGAGAACAGCTGCTTCCTAACACCACCATAGCTGCTTGCTGGAAGTCTTTTCGTCCATACCAAAGACTGAAAAGGTAGCTGTGAAATTAACCCTTTTCAGCTGTATTTCATCCTAATTCTGGTCTTGAACTATCTGAAAGGAGCCATCCACAGGATTGTACCTCTATGGGATGGTTTCTGCTGCCTCATGTACAAAGTTACCCACTGGTTTGAACTTCTGTTGCTGGGTGTGTCGTGAGGGGCTGAAGTCAGTTGCTCCATCTGGCATGACCTTTCAGCATTGTTTCTTGCTTAATGGGAGTTGTCCAAGTTGCTGTCTGTAGGTTGAGATTAAGATTTAGATTAACAGTCAACGAAAGACTGTACTATGTCTTCTCTGTAGCAGAAATGGAATATGTACACTTCAGAGCTTTATCTCTTTACATTCCTTCCTGAAGGCTCTTGCTTCCCCAGACTGCAGGACTGTCTCCTGAAGAGGATTCCCCTCTTGTGTTACTCTCAGAGCTAGGGTTTCCTTATGGGTCTGAGACTGTTACCTCTACTAGAAACAGGCATCTCCTCAGTGCTGTGAAGCAAGGCTTTATCAATGTTAAACTTGTTTGTGGAAAGCAGTGAACTGAGATACTGTTTGTGATACCAGTGCTGTGTTTTAAATTGGTTGACCCTAAATAGGGTAACAGAAGTTACCCAAAGTGGTGGAACTGAATGTTCCATTATTTTATGGCTTGGGGTAATCAAAACTTGCAGGCATCTGTTGGAATAAGTAGCTTCAGATTCAGCTTTGTAACTTGGAAACATACAAGCAAGCATAATGAATGCACAGTGTATTTCTCAGACAGATGTATCTGGCATTAGAATTGCATTACATCATGGCTTAGCTTTTGAATCTTGCACAAAGAAACAAGATAAATAGCTTTTAAAGCTGTCATTAATAATTAGATGTTCTGGCAGTCTCACATCTGGCTTCTCTCAAGTGGTGATTAACAGGGACCTCCATAACTGTAAATCATATAAGTATTGATTTACCCTAATGTCTTCATGTTTTAAAGTAAGCACAGTAAGAGTGTAAGCTGTAGGTAGACTTTTCCTGCTTCTTGTAAAATGCAGCAGTAATTTCAATTTAAAACTAGCTGATTGGCATATGAAAGCCTGGTAGCTCTACCTACATTGTGAAATTGAAGTTGCATTTTTTTTTTCCCTGTAGATCCTAGAAAGTCTGCTATCACGAAGTTGCATTAGTTAAGCCACTAATAGTAGGCAACTAAGTCCTCTTACTTCCTATCCTAAAGACTTAAAACAGTATCTTCTGAAAAACATGCAGCAAAACAGCTTTCCTCTATTCAAGACAAGCTCTGTTGTCTTCTGGTAGAAGCCTAAATTACTTTGGTCACATAAGGAATCCCAAGGAGTCCCAAAATCTTCTGCTAATAGAAAAACGTGCACAGAGACCCCCATCTTTTGGGGCGCCTCTGAGTTACCAGAAAGAGACACTTCAGCTGTAATGCAAATGTACTGATGCTGTTGATGTAGGTGGCTTTGCAATAGATCACTCATTCCTTGTGAAGCTGAAGCACTTCTGTTGGTGTAAGCTGTGTGGGACCTTTATTTTAATTGAACCGAACTTTAAAAGAGGTAGTGTCAGTAGCATAACTAGGATTGGCTGACCTTCAGTTCTCCTTGTTAGTAAATCTTTAAACACAAGGACCGAAGAGCTTTATGTCCTCTACCAGCCTGTGCTAGAAATTGAAGGACAGTGCCTGCTGTCATCTTGTGTGCCCTGCAAACTGAACCATCTCCTGCTTGCAGAAGCCTAACAGCCAGTCCACTGAAGGGATGGAAGTGTGGGGGGAAATGGTTGGTGACAGTTCTTCTACATTTGCAGAATCAGCTCTGGCCTATTAATATCCTTGTGGTCAAAATACATGTGAAAACTGTGGCAACTTTTCCTGCTATTTCCCCAGTGTAGCCTTTCTGGAATATAGTAGCAATATAAGGTATTGATCAGGTGTTGTTTTTTCTTATGATGTCCAGATGCTTACACAGAAACTGGGTGAGTAAATCCAAGAACTGTTGTCCACAGATCTAGAAACTTCAGGATAAACTGTTCCCTGTGTCAAGGGATTGAATGTAGTTCTTGGAAACTACAAATTTGGAATGGTGTCACTTCAGAAAGAGCCACATGTGCTGCTGTTAGGTAGGCTGCATTTGTTGCAGCTGTCTTGACTGCAGAACTTTAGGACTGGATGCCTGCTTTTCAAAAAGTCTATATGACCTTTATCTGCCCTCTTCTAGGAACATAATAACTATTCCAGTCTCACGTGGATATGAGTTCAACCTTGCAAGACCTTATCCAGAGCTGCCTAATCTGTTAAAATAGCAGCAGTTTGATTCTATTTTAGGCTTTCACTTGCATGAAAACAACTTCCACTTGGAGGTTGATTTGTGTTGGCACAAAAACACTGTCCAAAGACACATTTCAACTTTTTGAGTTAAGGTTTTATGAAAAAAGAAGTGGAGTGTGGTACTTGCTTCATGAACTTGAATTAATTATTGCTGCAGTTCAGTTAATAAGAAAACAAAAGGCAAGTGTTAGACCAGTCAAGGACGCCCTAACAAAGCATCTTCCAGCTCTGGAGTCCTCTATAAAGGAAAGAGATGGAGCTGTTGGAGAGAGTCCAGAGGATGGCTGTGAAGATGATCAGAGGAGCACCTCTTCTGTGAAGACAGGCTGAGAGTTGGGCTTGTACAGCTTGGAGAAGAGATAGCTCTGAGGAGACCTTATTGCAGCCTTCAGTACCTGAAGGGCCTACAGGAAAGCTGGAGAGGGGCAGTTTACAAGGGCAGAGAGTGACAGGACGAGGGGTAATGGCCTTAAGAGGAAGGAGGGGAGATTTAGATTAGATATTAGGAAGAAAATCTTGACTGTGAGGGTGCTGAGGCACTGGAACAGGGTTCCCAGAGGTGGTAGTACCCTCTCCCTGGTAGTGTTTGAGATCAGGCTGGATGGGGTTCTGGGCAACTCGATGTAGTTGGAGATGTCCACCCCTTGCGGGAGCGTTGGACTAGATGGGCTTTAAAGGTCCCTTTCAACCCAAACTATTCTACGATGTTGAACAGCCTGCAGCTTGTAATAGGCTTGCTGAAATGCATATCCAGTGTAGAACTGGCTGTTCCCTCACCAAAGATATTTGTAAAACAGTGCTTTAAGGTAGACATCAGCATGAGAGAAGAGATTGTTGAAGCGTTCTGCAGCTCTGGGTGGCATTAGGTGAGCGTCAATTGGTGAGCAGCAGAATTCTGATTAGTAACTGGTTTCCTGTACATCTTAATTCAGAACTGAACCCTGTCACTATCCTTGTTAGAATGCTCAAAATTTCTGAAGCATTTTAAAAGGTACAGTAGCAAGCTACCTTCTTCAAAACTGCCACAGAGGTACTGTAGCTGTTTAGCTTTAATGTGACAAACCATGATGACTTTTGGCGTCTTTGGCACAAGTTTAAAAACAAGTTGGGGTGGGATCTTCAGTGCTTTGAAGTCTGCAGAGTACAGGTGTCTTCACAGACCATAATGGGGTTTTTGTCTCACTAGGAGAAAGATGCTTGAGCAGCAAACACTTGTCACAATGACAGCTCTCCAAGGAAATGGGATTTTAAATAGTGTTACCTTAATCCAGGTTAATGCCATGGCAGTTTCCTATCTTCTGTTTGTGATGCACTTCTTTTCCGTGTGGTTTGTGAAAGAAACTAATGTTTTCTCTTTCTTCCATGTGTCTTTTGAATGGAAACTGATGATGTCCCACTGGAACAGTACGGTAAGAAAGGGGAGGGGACTTGAGGCTTTACTTTCTCCCTAACTTCAGCAGCTTGCAGTCTCCTTGTCCCCACTTTGTTATAACCTTACCTATATCACAAAAGCATACATTGAACCTCCAGGAGTGATGCACTAGTAATATTTATTCACAAGTCTGAGGCTAAGGTGATCAAAATAAGCTCCTTCAGAATGTCTCAAAGTATATCACTGCAGAATTAAGGGGGCTTAATTTTTTTTTATTCTTTGCTAAGGAAATTAGATCTGGAGCCACTCTTCTGCATAGCAACAATACTGGTACATAACAACAAACTGACTTATTTTTAACGAGCTTTACTTCAGAGAATAAATGTATGATCAATTCTCACAACAAACTTTTTTCCAATTGCCTTTCAGTTTGCTCCTGAAACTGGGAGTGGGTATTTATGCCTGTTATAATGTGAATCATAATGTTATGAGAGACTTGCTCTTCGATGTAGACCAAAGACAAACTATATAGGTGTAGTTTGATCTTTGTGTGGAAACTTCAAAGGGCTGCCTGTCTGGAGGTGTTAACTGGGTAACTATCTCAAATCTACTTCCCTGGTCAGGAGAGGAAAGTCACTGCTGCAGCAGTGCTGGGATGTGAACTGATTGCTCTTCAGCTTGAGCAGCCTGAGCCTGAAGTGGTCCATAGTCTATTGTGTATTACCTGTTCTGATGGCAGTTGGAATAAGTAGAAATGCCAAGTTGACTTGATTTATTTTTCAAAACAGAAGCTACTGCTAATACTCTCAAAGCTGTAGTTGTTACCTAGACTGAAAAAATCAAGGGTAGTGCCTTGAAGAATTATTTTTCTGAAACTAAAGTTGTTCAAATGAGACTCCTGAAATGACTAGGACATGAGCAACAAGTGTGTAGAAGATCAGTATCTACAAAGAAGTTGGGGATAAATAGGAAGAGCTGGGCTAAGGAACAGGTTGTGAATGAGTCTAGGAATGGAAGGTAAGAAATGTGGTAGGGCGTCAAGGTTGAGAAAGGGAGAGGTTGGAGAAGGTTTTCCTTCTGTGGGATTTAGTCTTGGTGATCCTGCTCTGGCAGAGGGGTTGGACTAGATGATCTTTCAAGGTCCCTTCTAGCTCCTAACATTCCATGATTCTGTGACTGTAAGACCCTCACCAAGTGCATGTGCTCACCAGTGACCTTTTGCAGTCTGTTTTAGTGTGGTCATGCTAACAGAAATTGTCTTGCTGTGTAAGTATTCATGGTTACTTGACCAGATGTTTGTTACTGATGCTCTTATTGTCCCTTAAAATTATTTAAATAGCTATGTTAAAGCCTCTAAAACCATATCTTGTGTGCTGCTGACTGTTCCATGTGAATGTTCTTGTTCTGTTGCAATATCTTATGTGTAAGTGGTTTTAGGAGTACATTTCTTTACACTGTCTAACTAGCTGTTCAGTGTAAATAGCACGTAGCCATGCAACTTGATTATGCCATGTTACCTCTGATGGATCTGAGAGGCTTTAACCACTATAATGTCAGTTTTCCTATCAGTAGGACTATAGTAACCAAATGCATTTATTGCAGTCTTGAAAATACTCCTGTAATAGTCCTATTCTGTAGATACTTGCAGAAATATTACATTATTCTGCATATTGCACTAAGGTTAAACTATTAAGCCAGTGTCTACAACTTGAGCTCACTTTTTTCTATACTTTTTTTAGTTAAATTTCTTGCATTGGAACCTAAATCTGCAGTGTCGCTTTTCATCATACTATAGTGTTACAAGCTAGTATCCAGACTAACAAAAGAGTATCTTAGAGTTAAATTGCAAGAGGTGAACATCCCCAGATGGTTCCAAATCATTGGACAATCTGCCCCTTACTGTTAGTGTCAAAAATGGGCTTAACTGGTATCTGTAAAGCTTTTCTTTGCAAGGTGCATCTCTTTTCCTGCATCTGGCCAAGTTACCTTTGAGCATCCTTCATTTCCCGTTAGGAGAAGCTGATGCAAGTTACTGCATGCTGCTTCTGTGGAAAGCATTCTACTGAAGCCTTGTCACTGGTAACAGTAGTGGAAATTGGACTAATGACATGATTTTTCTCAGTTTAGAGCCTTTTAGACAACAGCCCCTCAAACTGGACTCTTGGTGGCTTGGTTCTTTCCACTTCTTGTCTCTTTTCTACCTGTGTACACACTGGTAACTGGCTGCTGTACTCTGACATCTGTTTGACTGAGCTTTAGGGAATCACTAAGCAGTTCCAGCAATTGCAGAGGAAGCTCTAGGTAACAGTTAGGCTGCATGGCCCTGCTCTTTCAAAGAGATGGTGTAAGCACCTGCTAGAAGATGCTTGCTGAGCATTTCTTAATCCTCAGCATAACATGAAAACAGTTCTTCACTTCAGCAATTCCTTCTGTTTTCATTACATTTTTGAGGGGCCTTATTTGAAAGAGATGAAGCTAATTCTCTGCACACAAGTGAGCTGTAAGTCTGAGGTTATTATATGACTACACTAATCAGATTGCAATAATAAATCAGCCATCATTAAACACAAAACTATGTGGCCTACAGTAGTTCCTCTCCTGTCTGATAAGATTCAGAGTAGATTCCTCCTTCCACCTCAAAGCAAGATCCTGCTAAAAGGGGTGTTTAGTTTCTCCTCTGCATAGGAAGTAATCTGTCTCGACTTGAAATTTTACTCTTAACCCTTTCCTCTGAAGCTTTGTGTGGCTAAGGAAAACTAAGAATACTGCAGGAATTCAGTGTTTCTGTGTAACTTTATTTTCCTTTTCACTCTTTACAGCACTTCTGGGGGCCAGTTGCCAACTGGGGACTTCCTGTTGCTGCTATTAATGACATGAAGAAATCGCCAGAAATCATTAGTGGCCGAATGACGTTTGGTAAGACCTGAGACAAAACTTCTGTCAGTAAACTGACTACAGAACACAGGTTCTGTCGTTCAGGCAGTGATGCATTATTAGTTGCCTGCAAACACATGATCAGAGCAGGTACAAATACTGAATATCTTGTTATATAACTTCAGAGGGCACTTAAACTGTAGACCTGGTTGCCCAAAGCCCCATCCAACCTGGCCTTGAACATTGCCACAGCTTCTCTGGGCAACCTGTGCCAGTGCCTCACCGTCAAGAATTTCTTTTTACTATCTAATCTGAATCTACCCTCTTTTAGTTTAAACCCATTACTCCTTGTCCTATCACTCCACAGCCTTGTAAACATGGTATCTTACACTCCTGCACACTAGTTCAGAATGCATCTTTTTTACCCAACTTTATTCTTTGTATAAAGAACAGTGATGCTTTGTGGTTAGTGTGATGCTTCAATATCAGTGCTGACAAAGAAATGGTAATGCTTAGTCTACAGGGTGCTAAAAGCAGCTGAGGGATAGGAGTTCCTTGCAAGGAACTCGCGTGTGAGAGGCTAGTGTGGGTCTTAATGGAATTGGTGTGAGAATTTCTTTTCATGCATAAGCAATATTTTTTCCACTTTCTTTGAAGTATGTATGTAGATGCCTGTCTCTTTTATGTTCAAATTCTTCTCTAGGATCATAAATCTGGTAGCTTTAGTTTATTAGCGTAATTTTGGCATTATGTATTTTCCTTAGCTCAGTTAATAACTTAATTCTGAGTAATCTTCTTCCCCCAAGCAAAACACTTTTAGGTTAAGGAGATGTATAGCCTCATGTTCACTATGCTCTCCTTAGAGTCAGTCCCTTAATCAGCTTCCTCTAGATGCAAGACCAGTTTGAATAGTCCCTGGTTAGTGAAACTTTGACAAACAGCACTTTGGCAGCTATCCAGCTCAGCAAAGTTGAGACACTTTGAATTGTTACAAGTGTATATAGAAGGTGGTGCACAAATATTTTCCATTGTCTAGGTTCTGTGCTTCAAGGCTGTCTTCCTTAAACAATTACTTTCCCGATTATTTTTTCTTTAAGCCTGACAAACTTTGCAAAACTAGTGACTTCTTAGGTTGTAATTTCCTGTATTTTAATGCAATTATGATAGAGTAGATTAAAATTGCTACCTGCTTTCCAGGAAGCTAAGAAACAAAGCCTTATGCTTCTAACTGTTCATGATTACCTGGAGATGGAAACTTTGTTCTCTTAATGTACATTTTAATTCTCCCAGCTCAATTTAAGTTATTACTATTTTTTAACACTATGTCCTAGAAAGTGTCAGAGTAATTGTATAGGGCAGGCTGTGTCTCACTGGGATTCAGTCTCATTCTCTGGCTGAAGACTTCAGTTACATCATAGGGAAGTGTGTGAGGAAAACAAGGTGTTTGTGGAAAGCTGCAGCCCTGGATGTTGTGTAGCAAAAGTGAGCACTGCTGTGTGGGTGTTTTCCCTGCATTCGAAGCAGACACATTTGTAAGACTTGGAAAACTTAAAAGCAGTGAGAAGTGTTCTACTTGTCATTACACTTCACTGGTATGAAAACTATGCCTTAACAAAATGCAGATGTTAAAATCTACTGTATCATGTTTTGCAGCACTGTGTTGTTACTCCTTGACGTTCATGAGGTTTGCCTACAAAGTGCAGCCAAGGAACTGGCTGCTTTTTGCATGCCACTTGACTAATGAAGTTGCACAGCTTATTCAAGGAGGACGACTGATCAAATACAGGCGAGTTGCACTTTCAGAAGGGGAGGCCATAAACTGGTGGCTCATGGAGTACTGTTAGGGGTGTGTAACTGTGGGGCAAGCCCCTGCGTGGCTTCTAAACTTCTTTAACTTCATTATCTTTTGCAAACCTATCAACAAGCTTCTTGTCAGTAATCTGAACTATGACTTGATACCTTGCACATCCTTTGATGCTTCTGAGGGGTGCACACAGAAAAGGCCAAAAACCCTTGTGGTTGTGGATGTAGGCAGGGCTCTCAGGAGCTACTGGCTATTTTGGGGGTTGTTTCACATATTATGTTGGTTAGTCTGCATGTGTCTCTCTCTAACTAATTCCTGAGATGGAAACACATAGAATTGTGAAAGGGTTGTATGTCTTAAAGGGAAACCAAGCAAAATATTTAAGCTATAATGGGTAGATCCAACTGAGCGTGACAGGAGAACAGATTGCAAGCAGTCTCTCACCCTCACTGTGTAGCAAGTAGTGCAGACGATGCCCCAGGCAATCCTTGTAAGCCAGGATTATAGTTCTCCTCTCTTCTGCTCCAAGAAACCTATGTGGAGCAATGGGAGGATGAAGCTGCCTGAACTATAAATAAAAAATGAGACTGAGCAAAACGGCAAGTAAACTTGCCTTTGCATAAATAACTGGTCAGGTGTCCTTCTTTCCTAAAGTTCTACTGTAAGCCCATATTTTTTTAATAGGAATTGCAGTTCAATATTCACTCTTACAAATGCTGTTCTTCTCTTGGCAGGATGGAGAAAAAGAACTAAATATCTAACTTGAAGTAAGCCAGGGAATGTGTTCATCCCAAATTACAACCAAGGAAGACTTGCCATCTACAGTTGCTGTGACAATTACAATGGGGATAAAACAGAAACACCTGTTATCAGTATGACCCCACCAAGAACCCTTCTACTAATTTTATCTTGCCTTTTAAAAAGTACTATTCAGCAATGTAAACCATTGCATTTAGAGCTTTGTTGCCTTACAGGTCCTTAATAACTACCCCTTTTAATAGTCATCCAAATAACAAGCAATATTTGACAAAACAACTTTTTTAATCTAACAGTCTACAAAAGTGGCCCATGACAGTTTGAAAAATTGTTTTACAATCAGCATGAACAGAGGTCAGTACACAGAACTGTAGGTGGTATTGTTGTTCTATCTATTAACATATTAAAAGCCATTTAACTTGGGTGCATTCATTCCTACTTTTTTTTTTTTAACTTAAGCAGTGGCTTGCTAATCTACAAGAACAAATGTGTAGATAGGCAGCCTGGAAGCAACCAACTATCCCTCTTCCCTTACTGCATGCCTTGTCTCCCTGAAGAGACTTCATTAACATTTTTAAGTCGCACATTATTTAAGAAGACTTGGAAAAACAAAAGCATAGCACTGAATGAAGGAAGGCAACAAAGTCTGATATTCTTTAAGTAAAGTTCTAAATGGATGTTATTTTTTCTCCTACTGTTTGAGTTGTTTAGATATATGTAATCCTTGTACAGGCAAAACCTTAACTTGTTTGGAGTCTGTAAGATCTGAAGGTTGCAAGGTGCCTTTCAATAGTTTTGGTTTTTTTTTTTTTTGACTTCCTGTGGAGGGTGGTTTGCCTGCATGACCTGCCTGACAGTTACACTGCTGTAAAGCTACAGATGACAAAGAATCACAGACTGGTCTGGTTTGGAAGTGACCCTAAGGATTATACAATTCCAACCCCCTGCCACAGGCAGGGCCACCATCCTTTAGAAACAAGTGCACGGCGACTGTCTGCCAGCGGATACACGGGAGAATATATGTGATGAGTTTGTATTTCGGTGCAGAGGTTTTGAACAATAAACATGTTCCAAATGGCAATAAATCCCTTCACCATTTTTGAAGAGTCTTGTTCATCATACTGTGGTATCAGGTCCTGAAGTGCTGTTTCAGTATGGAGTGTCATTATGGCAGAATGGTTTGGGTTGGAAGGGACCTTAAAGCCTGTGTACTTCCAACTGCCATGGCTTTCTGGGCTGCAAGCAGGCATTGCCAGCTTTTCATTACCCAACAACCCCAAGCCCTCCTCAGGGCTGCTCTCAACCCATTACTGTAACAGCACAAAACAAAACTGGGCTGAAACATCCAGTAGTATTATCCTTTGCATATACTGAGTTCAGGCAAATGTCCTCTGGATCCTAATAGTTACACTCCTTTTCCACCCACTAAGGAAAAGGGGCATGTGTGTGCTTGAGTGAGTTTTCCTGCTGTGATAGGCAGGGCTGAAGTCAGGGCTCTCCCTGCAGCTGAGTAGATCTTTCATAGTGACTTCTAGCAGTTACAAGGTGGTTAATTAAAAACTTGTTTTTAAGCTTAGGCTGATACTGTGTTCTCAATTGCATGATGGGTAAATTATTAACAGGCATCCAAGCAAGAGGCTTGTGGAGCATGCCCTGCTCCATGGGTA
Source organism: Porphyrio hochstetteri (assembly GCA_020800305.1). Taxonomy (NCBI): domain Eukaryota; kingdom Metazoa; phylum Chordata; class Aves; order Gruiformes; family Rallidae; genus Porphyrio; species Porphyrio hochstetteri. The sequence goes on from CM036907.1 coordinate 48,940,498, forward strand.
AGACTAGTACTGACTGCTACTTATGCCTTCAGTAAAATTGGTGCATAAAGCAGCCCCATGGGTACTGCTGTCTTGTCACAAGAGGACTCGTCTTCTGCCCCTCCATATTTCTTGGCATAGTCAAATTATTAGACTTATATAAAAGAACAGTGAGATTATGAGCAGATAACTGAGTCTCTAAAACAGCAAGGTGCTGTCTCACTACTGGAGAGAAAATAACTTACAGGTGAGTTTGAACTCAATAGGTATGAAATGTGTTTTGGGCTGCTCTTCAGTGAGGACTTTTCCTTTCTTCCTCCCCCAGTCCATTCACAAGCCTCACATTCTTTCATGCTGGAGTAGCTGCAAGGGTAAATTGCAGGTGGAAAGCCGGCTCTAACTTGCCTTGATTTGTTTTTTAAACCTGTGATGCTTATACAAAAAGGGGAAGGGGTAGAGCAAAGCACCTTCCATGGGACTTGTAGGGACAGGGGCCTGTCTGGGATGGGGAACCGGGGGCTGGGGTGGCTCTTCTACACTGTTGATATGCCTCATGACAAGTAGGTAGAGGGCCACCAAGTGACTTGCATGACCTGTGTCCCTCAGAGCATTATTTAATAAACCATTTAAATACCATTTCTTTGCTTAAATAATGGTGCTCAGGGACAAAGAAACCCAAACTCCAACCAACCAACAACAAAAAAAGCCTTAAGGTTGAGAAGTAAGGAATTATTGCAATAAATTGTATAGCTAATCTGAATGTGGTTCCTCTAGCACCAAAATACTGAGATGTATTGTCACGTCGCCATTTTGGGGTGGTGCTGTTTGGGGTGACCCAAAACAGAACTTTTCAGAAAGATACTCTGGAGCTTTTAATGTTCTGGAGTTTGAATACCTTAATGGACCTAAAAGTTTTGGCTTTTGTACTCAGCATTGGGTAAGAGACTGGGGCTATGCCTGTTTAACTGATTTATAATCAACATTCAAGCTTGGTATTTGCATTTGATTTATGAGACTATAGGTCTTGTCCCTACATGTTGTTAGTCTGTAATAGCTGTTCTGTTTTAATTTCACAGCTTGTTTTAACCCTAATAACTTTGCAACTCTAGGATATGTCCTGCCACTAGAAACCTGTGCTGCTGTGATCCCAGGCACTGTCCTGTGTGTACTGCTCCTGTTCCACACCAGTACGACGGAACCAACTGGTCTTTCCTGTCTTGCTGCAGCATCAGCTGCTGCCTCCTTTCATCTTTTCAGACAGGAAAGAATTTCTCACCTTTCTGAGCAAGTGCTGGTAAGGAATGTGACACCCTTGGGAATTCAAGTGGGAGCCAGTACCAGCTAAGCTCTCAGTCTTATCTGTTGCTCCCTGTCTTCCCCCAGTTGGAGCTTGAGATCTCTTGACCCACTTCTTCAAGGGGAGACTTAGACTATAACTTACTGTGGCATTAAAACAGCTCACTATGTCTTCTGCTGTTGCAAGATTAAGTGTCCTTGATCTGGGAGCTTGCTAATTTATGATTCAAATGGGGAGGTCATTTAGTAGCACAGTAATAGATGGCAAACAAGCAGTAACCTTAACGAGGGGGTCAGAACAGAAGAAATTACTTGCAAGGCTTCTTTAATGAGGGCAGTAACAGCTAGCTGTAGTGAATTTTGTTCGACCTCCCACGCCTATCTCATGCTGCTCTATGCTGTATTGTTTTTGTCAGTTTACTTCCATGACTTGTGTATAAAGTGAGTTCTCCCTATTCTGTAATGGGCAGAAAACTCCCTTTAGCCAGGGGACTGCAAATGCAGCCTGCCAGCTCGCAGAGAAAGCTCTTTCTCAGTAAAACTTTGTTCTCTGCAGCATTGCAGGTTGTCTGTTGGTCTCTGTACAAAGCACAATGGTGCCATCTAAGTAAGGACAGCACTGGAGAGGGCTTGGGGATGTTGGGAGGGGGAAGGGAGGGAGAAAAATCTCAGTCTGTAACTTTAAGAGAAGGCAGCAAGAAAAGGAGAGTTGGCTTCTTGGGGCCAAGTCATGTTTTGCCACAGAACTGTTTAGAAAATGCAAGCATGGATTAGGACAGAGCAGTCTTCCCAACTACTCCAGGGCCTTCCCTCGGCTCTCTCCATGAATACAGATACTGTGTTATGGTCTAACTACTAGGTATAGCATTTTACATGTATTTACTTCAACTGTGTATCTTTCCAGTGTTACATACATGTATTATACTGGCACAGGTGCAGACACATTATTGCTTTACACACAGTTACAGGAAAAGGAAGGATGTAAAGATGGGGTAGTAATAGAGAGTAATAATTTTTAAAACATACTCAAGTGATATATTCATTTGTGTCCAGCCTTTCATGAATAAGGCCTGTAACTTCATGCTAATGTGGCCGGCTACCAACAATATAAAATGATCTTGTATGAAAGACTCACAAGCACAGCTCTCTTAAAGTTTCATTCTGTGTCTCACAGGGTACTTTGTTCCTGTCTGCTTTGGGGCAAGAACAGTGCTGCCTACCTAATGCAGTATGGCTGCAGTTCTTCTAGAGAGTAGGAGTATTTCTGTTGTGCAAAGGCTAAAAGGTTTATTCTGATTAAGACATTGCTGGAAGTTTCACTCTCAAGTGGAAAAGCAAGCAGTCTGGAATTCTGAATGGAGGCAATTTCTTAAGTAAATTGTGGAGAAGTCTGTCTCTCCCCACCCCATCCTTTTCTGGTTTTACTGATCTAATAGCTGCTAGCACATTGTGTTTATCCACTGTGGTAACCACTTATAAGTAACCGATGTCCATAGAATTGACCTAATGGCAACCAGAAGGCAGAAATACTTACTGGCTTCCTGGATAACCTGTGCTGAGTGTCAGCACTGAGGTCCTGCTCCTTCAAGATCACCATCTCTCTCCAGCACATGACCTAACCCTGACCACAATACTGCTCTCTTCTCTTCCTACTTTTTCTCCTCCTCCTTTTTTAACAGTAGATTTCAAGTAACTATGGCAACAAGCTTGGGAATTTTCAGCTTATTTGCTTAGCCTGAAATCTGGGTCATGTCTTTCTCATTAAGTGAAACTATTGTGTGTGGATAACTGGCCCAAACTCAGCCCTGGTGCAAGAGAAAGCAGTGCCAATTAAGGCAGCGCTTGCAAGTGCCCATGTGATGTCTGTATCTGGCCCACTATGTAGAAATATGTGAAGGTACCAAGCAAGCCACTTAATTTTGAAAGTATGCAATGATTTTGAAAGCATAAATTACCCAGGGGAGATCCGTGCTGTGACTTGCTTTAACTGGTGTTCCTTTATAGTATGGCTGGAATAGACCCATGTCCTGCATGTTGTCCCAGGGTATGTGCTAACTGAAGGGATGCCTTCTCAGAGTGGTACCGAGTGGCGTAAATGGGACTAGGAGCCTCTCATTCTCCAAAGAGGGCAGTGTGATGTTGTGAAATCTTAAAGCTGCCTGCTGGCAGGACAAAACACTGATCTCCCCTAACAGTCTGCCTGCATCTGAGATCATGGTTTAAACATGGAAAGATCTCCATATTTTAATTTGTAGCAATGCCAAGGGAATAACAAGACTCTCTGAAATGCTCCTCTTACACATTGAGGTAGACTGTGTCTCCTTGCCCCTGGGATCACTTAAAATGCTAAGACAATTACCATATTTGTTCATGGGGAAGCCATGCGAGGCAACAATTGCAAGGTACTTTTGTACGGGCTTGATGTTATGGGTCACATGGGAGCAAAGCACAAAGCCAGCAGTGTGACTGGCAACCTCTCTAATACTTTGTGGTTCTTACACTGTGAATCAGTAAACATCAGCGTCAGCTCTCAGCCAGATTAGTGTTAGGCACAGAAAAGTGTTCAAAGATTTGGCAAGGTACCCAACAGCGTATCAGTTAACCAAGCCTCTGTGATACCTGCTCTGAGCCACAGAAAGAGATAAGCTCAGAAGGCTGTTTCTTACTTCCGTGTATTTGTTGCTAGCCATGATTAGCCAGTAAAGGCTATTACCTTTCCCTCTAAGCCTCGCAGTGCCTCGGGGCGTTACGGTGAACCACAAGCACACCTAGCGCATGGGTGCTGGCCCCCTTGCTCCAGGAAGCTGCTCTTACCTCTGCAGTTTTTTTGTATGCCTCAGCTCCCCTCATCAGAGACCTACAAGTGAGATCAGTTTCTGACACTGATGGAGCGATGACTGCTTCTGGAAGGGTTTGAGTCACAGCAGAAACAGTGACGATGAAGCTGTATGAAGCCACCACGCGTGTGCTGTGCTGCAGTCACCCAGGTGGCTCTGGGTGACGTGCGGGGTGTGTCAAATTAGCAGCAATGGAGTTCCTGGACTGAGGCATAAGAAAGGGGGGGGCACTTTCCAGTTTTTCTTTCCTTGCTCCTTGTTTTTGGATCGTCACTACCTGTCCCTGTCAGCGATGCAGGCTTGGCGGAGGGTCACAATTGCATTTTCAGGGGTACAGGATCTTTTTCAAAAGACAGGAAGGGCATGTGTCCCCACTGGTGAGCTCCCTTCCTTTCGGTGGGCTTCAGAAGCAGCTGCTTGCTGTAATGTGAGATGTTTGCACCAAGCAGCAGCAGTGAGGTGGGCTCTTGTCAGATAGAATGGGCAAATCCCCAGAGCAGCTCTATGTTTTCTGTTTTCTACCATCTCCCAAGAGATCCTTTACTCAGTTTTGCTTAGTGTTCTGTGTAACCCCCAACTCTCACCTTTCAGCATTATTCATTCAAATATCCTGTTTCCAGAGGTGAAGAATGCAAAGGTGGGGGAGATATGGGACATTAGGACCCTAAAGCATGACCAGAGCAATCATGTAACTCTTATTTGTATGGTATAAGATTTTACAGGTTTATAGCTGTAAGAAGGCCAATGGCATCTTGGCTTGTATCAAAAACAGTGTGGCCAGTAGGTCTAGGGAAATGATTGTGCCCTTGTACTCAGCATTGGTGAGGCCACACCTCGAGTGCTGTGTCCAGTTCTGGGCTCCTTACCACAAGAAGGACATGGAGGTCCTGGAGCGAGTCCAGAGAAGGGCAGCCAGGCTGGTGAAGGGGCTGGAGGGCAAATCCTATGAGGAGTGGCTGAGGGAGCTGGGGCTGTTTAGCTTAGAGAAGAGGAGGCTGAGGGGAGACCTTCTCACCACCTACAACTACCTGAAGGGAGGTTATAGAGAGGTAGGCGATGGTCTCTTCAGTCAGGTGACAGGTAATAGGACAAGGGGGAATGGCATGAAGCTGTGCCAGGGCAGGTTTAGATTGGATGTTAGGAAAAAATTTTTTACTGAAAGAGTTGTCAGGGCCTGGAACAGGCTGCCCAGGGAGGTGGTCGAGTCACCTTCCCTGGATGTGTTCAAAAAAAGGGTAGATGTGGTACTTAGGGGTTATGGTTTAGTTTAGGATGAGAATGGTTGGACTTGATCTTCAAAGGTCTTTTCCAACCTTGTGATTCTGTGATACAGCTGATTGATAGAGCTACGAGAGTGAAGGGTACAGACACTGCTCTGTCAGCGTCAAAACTATGCCACCAACACCTCAGTTCAGCAAGCTGGCTGCGTTTTTCAGGAAGACAACATTACTTAGCAGACTTTCCAGCTAGCTTCAACATTAGCTGTGGATTTATGCAAAAGAGGGAGGTCAAGACTCTGTGACATCTGTAAGAGGACCACACCATACTGTGGGGACAGAGAAACGAACCGGGCCTTGGAAATCTGTAACATCCTCATCAGGAAACCAGCAATTAGCTCCAAACGTGAAGCTTGTCAGCTAAAGGCAAAGTGACAATCTGTGCCAGATATTGTGACTGGTGTTCAGAAAAAGAATTCTGAGCTTTCTAGAAATGCAAAACAATTTTTTGATCCCGCTGCCTCCTCAGCCAAAATTCATCAGCACAGAAGTAGTAAGCAACGCAGGTTGTTTTTCATGGCAAGGCAACGACTGTCCCACGGTGTTTCAGGGCAGCGCAGAGAATTGGGAGTTTCTGTTGTGCAGAGAAACTAGGAAAAAAAATAATATTGGGGTAACTGTGCCAATTTTGTGCCGAAGAAAAGAGCAGGGAAGCAAACAGCCCCCATCTCCTCATTCAGGACTGCAGAAGCGGTGGGTGCTGTCCAGGTGGTGCAGCCCAGAAAGCCACCTGGAAGGAGGGGGCAGCAGTGGGATGCCTGCTGCCCCCGTATGGCTCAGGACTCAGGCAGCCCAGGTTTGCAGTGTTCTTCTCAGCGGTGAGACCATGTGCTTGCCCACACAGAAACAAAAACGCAGCTTCAACTTTGCTCCCTGCCAGGTGCTTATGCGCCAGTGTGCCCAGAAAGACATCCAAGGCAGAGCCAGGCGCTCCTCCACACAGTCATGCAGACCAGAGCAACAGACCCAGAGTTAAACTCTCTGTAGCTATAGATCTACTTATAAATTGGGAGGGGGGGAAAAAACAGAGGGGTTGGGGTTTTTTTTCTCCTTGTTTTTATATTTTGCTCCCAGATATGCTTGGGAAATAAGATGCATCTGTTGCCATCAATTCTGGGGGCTACTTCTGGGCATTTTGGACCTAACCTCCTATCTTTGCATTGCTTAAAGTAGCAGTCCTGTCATGCTCACTACGCAGCGATTTTTGTAAAAGTAAATAGAAGTTAAATATAAAGGCTGGTCCTGCCTATATTTAAATGAAAAGAGGTTCATTACCCTAATTCATCAGAGTGAAGCTTAGGTGTCTGGTCTGACCCAGTCATCCATGCTTCCTCTACAGTCACTGGAGAGCAGAAGGCAATCTCTCCCTTATTAAAATAACTTAGATGAGAAGAACTTCCCCGTGAAGGTGCCACTCTCTCTGTGGACTGCAGCAATCCAGAAAATTGCTCTAAATTTTAGGCAATTTTTTTTCTGCACTTAATTGAATTTAATAATGGGAATGAAAATTAAAGCCTTGAAGAAGGCAGCTGTTACTTTGAAAACCCAACAGCTGCTTGTTTGAGGTAGCACAGGAGATGTGCCCCTGTTACAAAGGTCTTGAACAGATCATCAGGTGGGATTTGATGCCTGCTTGGACATCTCTGAGTCCTGGGATTGCCATGAGGGCGAGTGCAGTGGTGAGCATGCTGTCTGGTATCAAGCCAGGTTCCCACATCTGGACCTCGCAGAAGACTTCTGCGCAGGTACAGCCAGCAGCACCTTTGGCCTGCTCCCTGCCACAGCCATCCTCAGCACTTCAGCATCTAACCTGAGCAGAAAGGTGCTGCCTTTCTGTAGATGCATGGAGGCAACAAGCTGGGGAAGAACAACTGCGTGAGGCTTAGAGCATTGGTCTCAGAGCTATAGAGAGGTGACAAACTTCACTGGCACTACCACAAAGACTGTTAGGTCTTTAAAAAAAATATGTTCCCTGGAGAGCTGTGGTGTGTAGCAGCTAGTGAAAGCACTTGATTAACTAGAGATCTAATGTGCAGCCTCTGTACGGAGCATCTGCTCCACTGTCCTTTCTCCTCCCCAAACACAGTGGGCTGGGGCTGATGATCATAGAATCGTAGCAGTTCTAAGCCACAGGCTGCTTTGAATTCTCCCTCCAGGACAGGTGGGCATGCTTTCTTCTCTTCCATGGGTTTCTCTGATGAAGGTAGGCCCTAGGGAGGCAGGAGGAGAGAGGAGGGACCCCATCAACGTAGCCACTGGCAGAATCCTCCGGGAAGCCATTTTTGGTCTGGGGTAGTAGGTAAGCATATGGGAAGAGCAGCTCCTGCTGGCAATCAGTTCCCTTTGGAGCCACCACCAAATGAAACTCCCATGTTGGCACCTTTTGTAGAGGTGGAGGAGGTCACCAAGGTCTTCCACTCACCACCTCCTGCCTTTGTCAACTGCAAAAGACCCAAGATATCCATGCCAAGCAGCTGGCAGCAAGCTCTGGACAGGATGACCAGTGGGGGTCTCTTCCTTTCTCCTGGCAGCTGCGGGCATGGGGCCACCAGACATGCCAGGTACCAGGAGGATGATTTCTGTGTCACTCCAATCCCTTTTCTCATTTCCTCTCCCCTGTACACAGGAGTCATGGTCATGTTGTTCCCTTGCACACACTCTCCTCCCTGCTCAGGTCCTTGGAAGGCATGAGCCATGCTGGCCAGCTCAGAGGATGACATTTTGGTGTTGTCTGACTATTGTCACACAGCTGTGTTTGCAGCTGTTTCTTCCATTTGGAATTTTGGCCTTGACTTAGAGCTTGCTGAGATGTGGCTAGCCTGCCATCAGGCTGCAAAGTTAAGGTTTATGTCCAAGTGTTTCACCCAAAAGCTGGCATGCAAGGCACCTGGGAAACTAAGAGAAGCAAGCGTGGGGAGGAGAACAGGGTGGAAGCTCTCTCATTGAGGGGAGAGGGGGAGGAGGTAGTTTCTGTCCCAAGGTGCCTTATCCGGGGCTTTGCTGTCCTGGCTTTTATTGAGTTTCACTTACAAGGCAGCAGGTTACAAGGCCCATCTTCCCCTGCTGCCCACTGTCCCTCTGCAGCCCAGCAGCCCACAGGGCCCACCCCTAGCTCCCGCTCCCCTGGCCCCGGCCTTGCTCCCCTGCAGACCACCCTCGCCAAAACACCACAGCAATGGCTCTGGGGGCGTACTGGGCTGTCTGAACTGAGCGGGACAGGGAAGACGTGTGGAGTGACGGTGCTCGGGCATGGACCGGTGGTTGGAGTGCTGCTGGGAACAAGGTGAAGCAGCCAATACACGGGGGCAGCGCGATGGCCACCACCATACATCTACCAGGAGCCGAGGTGAAAACAAAAGAGACACACAGGACGTCTCTGCGTGAATGCCGGAGGTGTGTTGACTCACACCTTACAGCTCATTCCACTCCCCCCTGCCCCGCTCACTCGCAGCTGCGAAAGCGCCCAGCTCAGCTGCGGGCGGGGGGCAACAGACACCCCTGAAGCCAACCACCACCGCGGCCGCTCGCGCTGGCGCGCACACGCCCGGCCCACCCTCACCGCTTCCCCGGCGCAGAGGGCGGCACCTGGCCCGCCGCTCAAGCCGACGCCTGTGTCCTGGGGGCGAGGCAGCCTCTCCCGGGCTGGGAAGCACGGCAGTGCCCCGGGCCCCTTCCCTCTGCAGCTCAGCGGGGCCCCGGGCAATCATAGGGACACCGCTCCCCGCTACACCAAGGGCTCTACGCCACGCCGAGCGCGGACCGCCGGGCCTGCGCGGATCGAGACACAACGATCGCCAGCGAGCAATGGAGCCGGGCGCCGCCGAAGAAGCCTTTCGCCCTCCCCTGCCCGCCAGCCCGCCCGAGTGCGCAGGCGCGAGGTCCGCGAGCGACTTCCGGTTGGGCCAGCGGCCCGGTACGGAGCGCGGTCGCGTTCCGTGTAGTACGGCCCGGTCCTGCCCTGCCCTGCCCGAGCGCCAGCATGGAGAAGCTGCGGCGGGTGCTGGCCGGGCAGGACGACGAGGAGCAGGGATTGACGGCACAGGTACCGCCTGGCGGGGACGCGTTCTTCTTCCCTCTTCTCGTACTGGCGGCCTAGGGGCCGGTGCTAGCGGCCGCCGAGGGGCGGCTCGCGGGCCGCTGACCCCTTCCCTGAGGCGGGTGCTGAGCGAGCGGCGCCGGCGCCGTGACGGGGGGGTCGCCGAAGCCTCGCTGCCCCGGGGCCCCGCGGGTGTCCGCCGCCTCGGTTGCCGCTGTGTTCCCAGCGCTCCCCTCTCTCCGGTCTTTACCCGCACACCCCCAGCCCTCTCGGTGTCCGCCTGCGTGCCCGCCCGCGTCGGCAAGCGGGAGGGGATGGGTGCGGGTAAGGAGAGCCGCAGGCTTGCTGCGTGTGCCGAAGGACGGGGTTTGTGGGCACCGAGCACCGCGCGGGAGTGAGAGTTTCGGCGGATTTTCGGGCTGCGTGGAGGCTCTTAGTTGCGTTGGTGGTTTGGGATCCTTTGGTTTTACTTTCACATGCCCGGCTTTGAGAGAACGGGGTCTCTCGTCCTGCGTGTGCTCTTCTACGCGCCCTGGGTACTTGGTGGCCAGTAAAACAATGGGTTTTCTTTCTAAGCTGCTTCTCCATTGCTTCTGCAGTTCCTTATGCACCCCTGAATTTGAAAAAGCTGCACTGTACTGCTGTTCCTTTTTTTGTTCTCCATACTCTTCAAGTGCAACTTAATTTTTCATTTCCTCCCCACTGTCTTCCTCATCATCTTGTCAGAGACTTCGCTTCTAGGTTGAAGCAAAGCCGAGCACATTCACAAAGAGCCACTTATACTATCAGCTCCCTTTTAATTGGTGTGACTGCAGGTCAGAGTGCCCCACATCATGGAGTATCTTGCTACAGGATGCTGGAGGCAACTGGAACGTAGAGCAGCCTGGATCTGAGCTGCAGCTAATAAACCTTGGCAAACTGGCACAGCCTCAGTATAGTTGGTGTCTCTGGCATAGTATTAGTTCCAGCAGCTTGCTGCTGCCATGCTTCACTTGTCTTTGCACTGAGTTGTTGCTGGTCCTAGAGTTTTATGAGCTTGGCCTCTAGCACAGCAAAGCAGCTAAATTGTACCCACACCTGATCGGTTCTGGAGGCTGTGTAGCATCTGTGCCCTGTCACACCAGAGCTGGCTGCCAGCATCTGTGAGGGATGCTTTGCATTCTGATCTTATCATAAGATTAAGTAAGAAATACATTTGTGTTAATCTTTGTTCATTTCCAAGAGAATTAATTAATCTGCCATCCCCAGGCACATTTTTCATGAGACAAATGACAGTGCCATACAGTTCTTGATGCTGTGATGTTGGCTTTAAGACAACAATTACTAGGTAAATGCCTGAGTATTTAGTAACTTTATATTTGAGGTGTATAACCTGAGGGGAGAACGGAGCTAAGAATCTATCACTTGTTAAATGTCAGTAGCTGAGCTATATATGATGTGATTATTATATATGTTGTTATAGCTATCAGAGACTTAAAATAAGAAAAACCTGCCCATGTTTAAAGCCTATCCAGTACACAATACAGTAATACTTATAAATATGCCTTTGATGTCCTTTAGTGCCAAAGGAGTTTCATGCTAAGACGAACCAGAAGAATCTTACTGAAAATAAATAAGTAGCTACTGAAGAAAAACTCATGTGTTGTAAGTTAGGCAATATATCTGTTGTGGGCTTCTCTAAAAGTATTTCTGGAACACTGGAAATCAAGCTTATTTTTAGTAAGGAAAGTCATATATGACACTAAAGCATTTGCGTTACAGCTGAACAGCGCTGACTATTTTTAAAGTGTATGTAATAGAGCAAAACCATTGTGTGCCCATGCAGAGAAGGAGGGTATTTTAAGAGGTAAGGCCTAAAAGAAAGTACAGGGTTATGTATTATCTGTGTAAAATCTTCCAACTGTTTTAGATGACTTTTCTGGAACCGAATCATGTGTTTGGTTAAAAACAATGGCAGTCTCTTTGGAAGAGCTGACAGTTGTGTAATAGCCATCATATGGCTTATGTTCATAGATGTTTCTTTATTCTGCTCCTTGGTTTTTGCAGAACCATTAGCATGAAGTCAGCAGTAACTCCTGTTAAGTAAAGTAGAAGAAAAGTATATGGAAGTGCTCAAGGCTTGGAAGAGCCTGGTCTAGTCGAGGGTGTCCCATGGTAGGTGGGTTGGAAGGTGGGCTTTGAGGTCACTTCCAGCCCAAACCAGTCTGTAGTTATATGATGATTTTATATAGTGGTACAACTGTATAATGATTCAATGAAGTCTTTCTGTGCTTTCCAAACAATTCAGATTACTATTAGATCACTTATTCTAAATATTAAAAGGAATTAAAGGAATTTATTACCAAAAATTGCTAATAAATTGTAGATATACCAGTGTAATGATGTCAGGGCAGCATTATGCTGTTTAGTTTTAGCAGCACCACAACTAATATATTACTCCATTTGTCACATTGGGTTGTTTTCTAGCTGTAGTTTCATGATAATTCTAGACTAACAAATGCTTAAAGCATTCAACAAGATTTTAGCAAGGAGGAATGGATCAGATATTTAAATTTCTTATATTCTTGATAGAAATACATATAAAGACATCGTTATGGGAAAGATGACAGTAGATAGATCTCTACAGATAGTTTTTGAAATATTGCTTAGGAACTGAATTTTGCAAATGTACTCATTTCTTTGAAATTATTTTTCCTTCGTTACTTGCATAATCTTCAATTTACTATCAAGAAAAGATGTAATTATTAGTTCCTGGAATTTTTCTTAAAAGCTGTAAAATAAATTGCTTCAATGGGTTTTTTTGTTTGTTTGTTTGCCCACATAGAAGATGTCTATAGGCCAATTAATGTGTGGAGGGAGCCGAGGTAGATGTGGAAAACCACAATAAATATTTTTGAAGAAAGGCAGCCTTGTGGATTGTCATTCATGTGGTTTGTTGGGTGTCTGTAGCACGTCTAAAGACACTGTGATCTGTTGCCTGCAACTTGTGTATTAGGTCCTTGTGTTTCAGGAAGCTTGCCTTCCGGAGCCCAGCTTCCACTGGGGGTTTCCTCTTGATTCCTGGATATTTTTGTCATTTCTTCGGCGTAATGTTGTCTTGGAATATCCTGAGAAGAAATATCTTTCCTTCTTGCCTGGGAGTTTGGCATTAAAGCTTAGCTGTAGAAAGCAAAGGGTTTCTGTTTGTTGGGTTTTGTTTCATTTTTCTTTTTATTGCTTAGAAACAATCTGATGAGTGGTATAATGAGAAGGGTGTGTTTTACAGGAACTCCCTCCCTGCCACTACTGCAGAATTCTCCATGTGGATCTTTCCCCAGATGTAGAATTTGCATCACTCTTGGAAGTAAAAGCTTCTGCTAATGCAGATATCATAGAGCGTAATGCTAACTTTGTTTATCTGAAATTTAGGATTAGCAGTACGGCTAATGTCAGGCTCTAATAAAGTCCTAATCACCCTTCCATTGTTTGCTGCTTTTGTGGCACAGGCAGCTTAGGCTTACAGCTTTTTCTTTAGGGCTCTGGTTTACAGTCTGTGAGTGCGTATGTAGGAAACTAAGCTGTTACTTCAGAGCAGCTCACAGTCCCTCTTACAGAAATTACTGCTCGTACAGCACAAGAGGCAGGCACTGTGTCACCCACAACTGTTACAGACTGTAGCCTGGCATTTTGGCACAGAAGTATTAGGCGTCAGGGAGTAAGGACAACATGTTACCAGACCTCCAGTTTCAGGATTTCAAACATTGCATTAACTAGGTTCAGCTTGATAACAGACACAGTGATGCCATCAGGAACTGTTGAAGGAGCACCCTTCATTTTAACACCAATTAATTTATTTAGTTTTGTTATTATAGAGAACACTATGTTGTGCTCTGTCAGGCCTCATGCCAGTTTGTCTTCGTGTAGTTTATGTGCATGTATTGTCAGTCTAATCTTTTTAAGAATTAAATCCATAAAATATATTGAGCTAGTTTAATTCACTTTTTTCCCCCCAAGCCTTTGTCTGGTTCACTTACTTATGGTGGTTGTGTTTTCCACCTAATAACTATTAGGGATATGACTGAAGATAAAGGTGTCTTCAAGTTTATATGAGAAATGAAAATTCCTGGTAGTAGTCTCAGGAACACCATCAGATACTAAGACTAGAAGTAGAATAGCAGCAAGTGGCAGGAATTTGCCCGATACACCTGAAGAAACAGTCTATCTTCATTCTTCCTCTGTGTTCTAGGCAACCTGAAATGCATATGTTGGGTGTACTCAGTCTTGGCCTGTCCACACTTGATTTCTGAGCAGGGATGGAAAGGATATTTACTCTTTCTTTTCTTTTTGTTTTCTTCCCCTGTGTACATGTGCTTAGTTGCGTGAATAGGCGTAACTAAAGTATGCAGCTGGGTTCTACCAGCTCTTCCTGCATACTTAGGCATTCAGGAGTGACTGTCAAATATGATCTCAAATACTAAACCATCTTTCAGTTACTGTGTTTGTCTGTTTCTTTAATGCGTGCACAAGGATAAAGAGTTGGACCTGACAAGGTAAGCTCTGTCTTCTGACCTTTGGGAAGCTCTGCCTTAACTGCAGAACACAGAGAAGGGGAAGGAAAATTCAAAGCAGCATTGTATCTCAACTCTGAGTCTGCTCACACAGTAATCAAGTGTAAAAGATTATTTTTAGCATTCTGATCCCCCTTCTTAAGCAAATATTTAAAGTTCTTAATTTGATTAAATAAGGTTGTTATATTTTTTATAAGTTGAAAGCAGTCCAAGCTGTACCTTGTTGACATATGTTCAGATGCTGATTCATCACAGCACATAAATGTGTACTTGTATGTGGCCCTTTTCCATTAAACTAGGTATGGATCCATCATTTCCACAGATGTGCAATCATTATAAGCAGTAACCAGATGTCATTCATTCACTTATCACTACCTGAATGAGCAAGTTCTTAAGAGTAGGAGAAAAGTGAAACTCGCTGGCTGGGGAAGCCCTAGCTTGTATATATGGTTACTAATGCTTGATGGAAAGTATCTGTAGGTTAGATAGCAAGAGGGCAAGTTGCTTATGTCAGCTGAACAAATAGGAAAGCTGGCTTTTTATGGTCGTCTTACCTTACCTGAAACAGCACTTCACTTAACAGACCGGTTTAGAATAGAAAGTATGTTTAATTTAGTGACCTGGAGTAAGCTGAAATACATTGCTCTTACAACATGAGTGGAGAAGATGAGCATATCTGACAAGACATGTCTGCTGAAAGGGGATGTTCTTCTGCCAGCTATGTAGCCCTGCCTCTTTTTTTCTGACATCTTGCTGGGCTGGTTTAGCTCGTTAGCTGGTCTAGCATGGGACTAAGTCACTAGAAGAGAGGGAACAGTGGTTCTTTTCTTGCTTCATGAGTTTTATCACCTAGCTCAGCTCATTAAAGGGTCTTGCAGGTTCTGGAGTCCTACTGGAGGAGCAGGAACTAAAATCACTGCTTTCAGCAAGTGACCTGTGTCGTGAGACAAGCTGTGTTCACTGCCTACCCCTTCGCCCTGTAAGGAACAGTAATTGAGGGGGAATCGTGCTTGCAGAGGGTACTTGTACTGATGTGTACAGTGTGCCCTTGTGGCCAAGAGTGCCAGTGGTGTCTTGGAGTGCATTAAGAGGAACATGGCCAGCAGGTCAAGAGAGGTTATTCCCTCCCTCTACTCTGTCTTGGTGAGGCCACATTTGGAGTCCTGTGTCCAGTTCTGGGCTCCCCAGTTCAAGACAGACAGGGAACTACTGGAGAGAGTCCAGTGGGGGGCTACAGAGATGATGGGGGGACTGGAGCATCTCTTGTATGAAAAAAGGCTGAGAGAGCTGGGTCTGTTTAGCCTGGAGAAGACAGAGAGGGGATCTCATCATGCTTATAAATATCTAAAGGGTGGGTGTCAAGAGGATGGAGGCAGACTCTTCTCGGTGGTTCCTACAGACAGGACAAGGGTGAATGGGCACACACTGGAACACAGGCAGTTCCACGTGAACACGAGGAAAAATGTTTTCACAGTGAGGGTGACAGAGCCCTGGGACAGGCTGCCCAGAGAGGCTCTGGAGTCTCTTTCTCTGTAGATACTCAACACCTGCCTGGACATGACCCTGTGCCACCTGCTCTACGTGATCCTGCTTTAGCAAGGGGGTCGGACTAGATGACTTTCAGAGGTCCCTTCCAACCCCTGCTCTTCTGTGTTTCTGTAATGGATTCTGTCTAGTAAAAGATAGTGATGTCTGTAGGAGCCTTCAGTGCTGCATGAATAACTCAGCTGCAAATTGCATCTAGAATGTCCATTCATCCTGCTGCTTTTGTACAGTAGTGAGAATTTTCAATTCTAATTGTATTCTGAAACGAAGGTCTGTTTGAAAGTGGAACAGCGTTGTTTGAGTGCCAGGATATGCCTCCACAGGTTTTGTCTTCTTTATTTGTTTTTGAAATGTTTTTCCAATTTGCTAATGTAATTTCTTAAATTGAAATAATTAATATGCAAGCAGCTATTAAGCACAGTAAAATAATTGTTTCTGGCTAAAAAATTATTTTGCTTGAAATCAAGGGCTTCAGTACTAAAATAAAAAATGTCTTTAAGATTGTTCGAAACTGGGTTTCTAATATCTTTTTTCTTCTCTTTCCCTCCTATTAAGGTCCTCGATGCCTCAACACTCAGCTTTGGTACTAGAGTCAAATGTTTTGCCGTATGTTTTATTGCTGGCATTGTGTGTTCTATTCTTGTAAGTAGACTTATTCTTTTTTTTATTCCCCCTCCAGCACATTATTAATTCTCTACAGTAGAACCTTGCTTATATTAACTCTTTGGGTGTGATTCTGTGTTTGTGTTATCCTGTGTACTAAATTGTGCATCCATAAATATAACTGGACATTACATGTATAGTTGGCATGGAGGGGTGGCTGTTCTGTAAACTATGATTTTGACCATCTTCCTGCCATTTATAGCAGAGAGTATTTTTATTGTAGCATAATAAAAGTTCTTACTAAAAGGTTTGAACACTTGGAAAATAGGCTATATTTTGAATTTAGATTTGTGAGCAGTGTACTAGGAAAGAGCTTTTGCAGCTTTTCAGTGTGTACAGATCTTAATTTTATGCTCCCCAACAAAAGGGGGAAAGGAGGGGAAAGCCTGAAAGGTTTTTGAAGGTGGAAGGAACCACAAGTGTAACTTGTCACACTCACAGATCAATAGGTGATGACTGTGGTAGCATGTTGACACTTGAAAAACCTGCTGCACTCATTGATCTTACAGTCAGTAAATCACTTGTTCATTCTTGAACTTGAGGTGTTGGCAGGAGGCTCAAGCTTTCAGCTAAAAGTTGAGAACTAGTAATTGGTTTGGCCTGACATAGGTAACTTGCAGTACAAATTAATTCTTTATCTGCATGGGAAGCCTCAGGAGGAGGTGAGATCACACTGAGGAAGTATCCAGATGGCTGGTTTTGTGGTTGTGAGGTTTTTGTTTTGGGTGTTGGTTTTTTTTCATTGTGAAGTAGGATGTTGGCTCTTCCCAGAGCATGACTTCAGATGTCAGCTAGCCAGCAACCTCTGGCTGGTGTTTGAGGATGACACTTGCAGTTCTTGTGGAGACTGTCAGGCAGATTGCCTCGACTCATGATGCGTTCTGGCATGGAAAAACTCATCCTGTGTCCATTAGCTTCTGGTTTGCCATATTTAAATAGCTGCTGCTGCTCTTTTCACTTTACTGTGAAAAGTTTTTTTTAAAACAAGGAGACTTTAGTAGTGGCAGGAAGAAGCAGTTGTGGAGGAGCAGCCTGGCAATTGCTTGAGGAACTTGGACATAGCCACATGCTGGGTTCTCCTGCAGCTGGAACCTTCTGATTCTTCATCAGAACTTGCAGTTGTTGGGACTCCCTGAGACCCAGAGGTAAACCAGAAAGATTGGTGGTCTTACCGATGAGAGGGCATTATAACACAACTGGAAGCGTTGTAAATAGAATATAAGCGGTACAAATAAATGTTACAAACAATAAACATTGCCTGCTGTAAAAATACGTTGTTTTGCCAGTAGGTGGCAATAGAAGTATGCTGCATGTCGAATACTGCGCACCTGAGCGCGGTATACTCTGCTGGTATATGTGAGAACACTTTTCATAGGCTGAAAATATAAACTGTAAAAATCTTAATTGAATTAACTAATTACAAACATACAAATAACCTCTCTTTTATAGGGAACAGCATTGCTCCCAAAGGGGATCAAATTCTTTGCGCTGTTTTACACCTTGGGAAACATTTCTGCCTTAGCCAGGTACGACTTATTAATTATTGTTGTTAAAGTACCCTCCTTTTCATCTATATTTCCATTTGCTTTTACTCTAAAATGGTGTCTGTGAGCATAAACAAAACTTTGCATATGGAAATGCTAATAATGTAAAATCTTGTATGTCTTACAATTTTAAGATTATCATAATTAGTGAGTATGAGTTATTGGGTTGTTATTGCCCCATTGTGATGTCTTCTGTGATTGTTTTGTAGACACATCACAACTTCTGTCTGAAGTATGAATAACAAATTGCTCAGTGACTTTCTGCCAGATACACAGGTGCTTCTATTTCAGGGGCAAACTGGCAGTCTGCCCACAGTGTGGATGCTTTATTACTGGAAGGAGCCTTTTGCTTTTAACAGGTTGATCATCCTGCATCTCCTTTTCACCCTTACCTTTTTCTTTATTGTTTGTTGGCTTGTTGGTTGGTTGGTTTTGTTGTGTTGTGGATTTTTTTTTTTTAACCTAGTGTTTTGGATGTGTTTTCACCACTTCAAATTAAATTAGTGCTTTAGAAGCATGGTACTAATCAAGTCTAATTGTCAAGTGAACTAAGAGGAAAGATTTTACAGAATGGTATTTCTTTTAGGAGAATCCTGAAAAGCTACTCTAGATTCCAACCAAAAGTAAGAGTAAAGAGAGATCCCCTTCCCTGTCAGTAGTCCTTTTAGATATAAACAACAAACAGCTGTGTTCCACAAACAGTACGAAATGACAATAAAGTCCCAAATTGACAAAAAGATTTGAAGTTTTTCAGGTTTGTTTGTGAGCCTGTATTTAAGACAAATGCAGTGACCACTCTTACGAAATTGTCATGTCTACCCAGTTTTCACTATAATTTTCTAGCAATAAACATGGAAACAGTACCTGTTTCCTTCTTCTCTGGGATGATGAACGTATGTCCTATAGAATGTGTTGTATATAAGAAATAGTCTGTGTAAGTGTAGGAGCTCTAGATTATTTTTTTCCCAGTCTTTCTGCTCCCTGTGTATCTCTTGTATCTCGAGAACCTCTTGTGACGTCTGTCCTTCGGTGCTAAGCAGGCTAGCATCAATCCATTTTGCTTTCTGTATTTCTTTTTCTGCCTATTTTATGTGGCCTGGACCCTCCCTCCTTTTTACCACCACGTTTACATCATCCCTATCCTTCCACTAGCTAAAAAAAAAAAAAAAAGTTTCTTCTGGTATGTGCTCTCTGTGTGTGTCTTAATGTCATTTGATCATCCAGCAGCCAAGATTAAAAAGTACTAAGGAAAAGTTAGTCTGGATTGCAGTGAATTTAAAACATCTTTTTCTATTGAACTGAGAACTTTTTTTTTTCCATTTAATATAGAGTTTTGATATCTGTCTATTCAACTTAAAGAATAAAAAAAAATAGTGAAGGGGATATATATATATATACACACACACAAATGTCTGGTAGGGGAACACAAAAATTTTGGATTCTTTGATCACGGGGCGGTCTACTTGGCACCTGGCCTGAGGACAGCTGATGGGAATTGCCTGTCTCCGAAAGGGAAACGGATACTTGCCCAGGAGCTGGCAGGACTTGTAGAAAGGGCTTTAAACTAGATAGGAAGGGGGAAGGGGATAAAGCCAGGTCTGCTAGAGATCGGCCTGGGGAAGTGGTATTGGGATTAGGAGAGAGGCAAGGGGCTCAGCTGAGGTGCGTCTACACTAACGCACGCAGCATGGGCAACAAGCAAGAAGAGTTGGAAGCCATAATGCGGCAGGCAAACTATGACCTGGTTGCCATAACAGAAACATGGTGGGATTGCTCCCATGACTGGAGTGCTGCAATGGATGGCTACAAACTCTTCAGGAGAGACAGGCAAGGAAGGAGGGGTGGTGGTGTGGCTCTATACGTTAGGGAATCCTTTTCTGCCACTGAGATTGTGACTAGGGATGATAACATTGAATCCCTATGGGTAAAGATCAGAGGAAGGGCTGACAAGGCAGACATCCTGCTGGGCGTCTGTTATAGACCGCCAAACCAGGATGAAGAGACAGATGAGGTGTTCTACAAGCAGCTGGCACGAGCTGCACGGTCATCAGCCCTTGTGCTCATGGGGGACTTCAACTTCCCTGACATATGCTGGGAGTACAGCACAGCACAGAAGAAGCAGTCTAGGAGGTTTTTGGAGTGCACAGAGGATGCATTCCTGATGCAGCTGGTCAGAGAGCCCACAAGAGGAACTGCCCCGCTAGACCTGCTGTTCGTGAACAGGGAAGGTCTGGTAGGAGATGTGAAGGTTGGGGGCTGCCTTGGACAGAGTGACCATGAAATGATACATTTCTCAATTCATGGTGGAGCTTGGAGGGGGAATAGTAAAACTGCTACCTTGGACTTTCAGAGGGCAGACTTTGATTTGTTCAAGAGACTGGTAGGGGGAGTCCCTTGGCATTCAGTCTTAGCGAACAAAGGGGTACAAGAGAGCTGGTTGCTCTTCAAGAAGGAAGTCTTAAGGGCGCAGGAGCAGGCGGTCCCCCTGAGCCGCAAAATGAGCCGGCGGGGAAGAAGACCAGCGTGGATGAATAGGGAGTTACTCTTGAGGCTCCGTGAGAAAAAGAGAATCTACCGCCTGTGGAAGGAGGGACGGGTAACTGAGAATGAATTCAAGGAAGTTGTCAGGATGTGTAGAGGTGAAATCAGAAAGGCAAAAGCCCAGCTTGAATTTAACCTGGCCGCTGGGGTGAAAAAGAATAATAAACTCTTTTATAAGTACATTAACAGTAAGAGGAGGACAAAGGAGAATATCCACTCCTTACTGGATGAGGCTGGGAATGTGATCACTGAGGATAAGGAAAAGGCGGAGGTTCTGAATGCCTTCTTTACGTCTGTCTTTAAAGGTCAAACAGATCCTCAGGGTACCCCTCTCTCTGACCTGGTAGTCTCAGCTGGGGAGCATGCTAACTCCCCTGTGATTCTGGAAGAAACAGTCAGAGACTTCCTACTCCAACTGGACTGCCACAAGTCCATGGGGCCGGATGAGATCCACCCGAGAGTGCTGAGGGAACTGGCAGAGGTGGTAGCCGAGCCGCTTTCCATTATCTATCAGTCCTCCTTGCTGACTGGTGAGGTCCCAGAAGACTGGAGGCTTGCCAATGTGACTCCCATTTACAAGAAAGGTTGTAAGGAGGATCCGGGGAACTACAGGCCTGTTAGCCTGACCTCGGTTCCAGGGAAGGTTATGGAACAGATAGTCTTGAGGGAGATCATGCGGTATGTGCGGGATGGCCGGGGGATCAGGCCTAGCCAGCATGGGTTCATGAAGGGCAGGTCCTGTTTGACCAACCTGATCTCCTTCTATGATCTAGTGACCCATCTGCTGGATGAGGGAAAGGCTGTTGATGTGGTCTACCTAGACTTCAGCAAAGCCTTTGACACTGTCTCCCACAGTATTCTCCTGCAGAAGCTGGCAGCCCGTGGCTTGGATGGGTACACCCTCGGCTGGGTAAGGAGCTGGCTGGAGGGCCGGGCTCAGAGAGTGGTAGTAAATGGAGTTAAATCCAGCTGGCGACCGGTCACGAGTGGTGTTCCCCAGGGGTCGGTGCTGGGGCCTGTCCTCTTCAATATCTTTATTGATGACCTAGATGAGGGCATTGAGTGCACCCTCAGTAAGTTTGCAGATGACACTAAATTGGCTGGGAGTGTGGATCTGCCTGGGGGTAGCGAGGCCCTACAGAGGGATCTGGACAGGCTGGAGAGCTGGGCTGAAGCCAATGGCATGAGGTTCAACAAGAGCAAATGCCGAGTCCTGCACTTTGGCCACAACAACCCCAGGCAGCGCTATAGGCTTGGGGCGGAGTGGCTGGAGGACTGTGTGGAGGAAATGGACCTGGGGGTACTGATTGATGCACGGCTGAACATGAGCCGACAGTGTGCGCGGGTGGCCAAGAAGGCCAACGGCATCCTGGCTTGCATCAAAAATAGTGTTACTAGTAGGAGCAGGGAGGTAATTGTCCCCCTGTATTCAGCACTTATGAGGCCGCATCTCGAGTACTGTGTTCAGTTTTGGGCCCCTCACTACAGGAAAGACATTGAGGCTCTGGAACGCGTTCAGAGGAGGGCTACTAAGCTGGTGAGGGGTCTGGAACACAGGCCTTACGAGGAGCGTCTGAGGAAGCTGGGTTTGTTCAGCCTGGAGAAGAGGAGGCTTAGGGGAGACCTTATAGCTCTCTATAACTTCCTGAAGGGAGGTTGTAGTGAGCTGGGGGTCGGCCTCTTCTCCCGTGTAGGCAGTGACAGAACTAGAGGGAATGGTAGCAAGCTGCGCCAGGGGAGATTCAGGCTCGACATTAGGAAGCACTACTTCTCAGAAAGGGTAGTCAGGCACTGGAATGCACTGCCCAGGGAGGTGGTGGAGTCACCAACCCTGGGGGTGTTCAAGGAAAGACTGGATGTTGTATTGAGGGATATGGTTTAGTGGGAGCTAGTAGTAATAGGTGAATGGTTGGACTGGATGATCTTCTAGGTCTTTTCCAACCTTGATAATTCTGTGATTCTGTGATCTTGGTATGGGAGATCATGGGTTCAGTTTGCTGCTTGGGGTGTGGATTCCCATGTTTATTTTATCTGAAAAGATGTGTACTTCACCAGACTTATGACTGGTTTCAGGAGGGAGCTCTACCAAATTCTTGCCCTGCTACTGATGGTTTCATTTTATACAAATAAACATTAGCTAGATAAGGAGTTAATTCAGGTTTCCTGCTCTGTAGTAAAACATTCAGACCTCCACAAGGTGACAGGCATTCTCATTCCCTCGCCAAATATTTTCTACAAAGCTGAATGGTTTCAGTGACAGGGAAGGAAGAGACTCATCTTGGGCTATTTGAAGTAAGATAATTACTCCTGTGATTGTGAGTTCTTGGTTTGCATCACATTTCTTTGCATGAACGGATCCAGTGTAGTGTTGTTGATGGTTTTCATTCTCCCTGCAAATTAATTACAGAGTAGAATAAAGCAGGAGGATTTAATGCACACTACTGAACTCCTTCCCTCTCTTTTTGCTTGCTGAGCTTGGGCAGAGTTAGAGCTTCCCTGTAATCTTGATTGTAGCTACTGGCATGTTGCCTGGGCAAGAAGATTATTGTTGAACATAAATTCTCTATGGAAGTTTAGTCTTTGTAGTCTTTGTGCTCTTGTAGCATGTCAGTTCGTATCACAAAATTCAGTAGAGTTCAGCTTGCCAACCCTCTGCTACAAGTAGTAATGCTCTGGAAAGAATTTGATGACCGGGGTAACCCAATACACAACCTGTTTCCAAGGACTAAGTTCATGGAATATTTTACCTTTCATTCTAGCGGGTCTCTGTTGCTAACACAGACATGCCTTTCTTAAAGCCTTTGTACTCATTTAACTTTTGAAAACTGGTTAATTACCTATTGTCTCTTGCAGAGGTTTATTTGAAAGTGATTTACCATTTGTTTTGTTTTTTCCCTCCTATTAGTACGTGTTTCCTGATGGGGCCGCTGAAGCAATTGAAAGCAATGTTTGAGCCAAAAAGATTAATAGCTACACTTTTGATGTTGGTAAATACACTATATTTACTTCCTTTTGCTAAAAAGTTTTCCTTTAGCCTCAAAGCTAAATCTCAGGCTTTACTAAAGAGAGGCTATTTCTCAGTCTGCCTCTTTGTACTGAGTAATAATAATCTTTATGATCTACAAAGCTAATCTAAACTCCTTTCTATAAGCCTGTGTTTTTAGTTGCGTGTTTTTAAATTAGTCATTTGGAGTAAAATGTTACTTACTATTTCTTACTAAATGCTAATATTAGGTTGATGATTTCTGATTTTTTTTCTAAAACACTTTCTTCAAGAGCAAGGTTAGAGAGAGACTTTTCAGGTGTTGTGAAAGATCAGTGGTCACCAAGTCCAGCTTGGCAGTCGTTTGTTGGTTGCAGCTCTGTTTGTACAGCTTAATGGTTCGGCATTTTTCGAAGCAACAGAGAAAGTTAATTCCCACAAAGTCCAGGAAGCCACATGTTCAGCTTCATAATTCCCCATTGTGAGGTCCTTGGCTCCTTTACTTCCATGACTATAGCTTCTTCCAGGAGGATGGAAAAAACACTCCTATCCCCAGTCTCAGCATTCCTGTCCCAAAACTCTTTATTTGGTAGTTAAAACTGTGTTTCTGCCCTTGCTCCTTCTCTGTTTTGTACTTACTTTCTCTTTCGTTTCTCCTGATTTTTTCCAGCTATTTTTAAAATGAGTTGGTTGTCCTATTCTTCCTATAATGTAACGGAGTTTTTCTAGGTGATTACAGCTGATGTGGTTAAGAAACCCTGTATGAATTCCTTCTGGGTGGCTATCATACAGGTTATGTAGTCCTACTCTCTCACACCCACGTGAAAAAAAAAAAGTTACAATCTCATGTAAGAAACTCATGTTTGTCCACATCTTTTGGAGAAGTGACTTGATCCTTGCTTGGACTCCAAGCTTTGTTAAAGAGGTGACTCTTTGCCATCTCTTCCAAATCATACCAAGTTACCAGTCCTAGGGAAGTTACTGCAGTAAAGTGTCCAAGAATATCTCAGATTCCCTCTTTTGCTGAGCATCAGTTAACCAACACTTTACATCTGTGGGCTTTTTTTGGTTGAGCTGAGGGCCTAAGCCACACACTGAAACAGCCAGCACAGAAATTATTTGCTTATTATTATATCCTATCATCCCATGAGCTTAGGCAGGGTGACAAAATAGCTTGCTTTGAAGGCTGTAGAAACAAGGCATGCCAGGGAATTGGAAGGGGAACAGAGAGTAGAAAAAGCATCACAGACCTACCTGCCCATGCAGAGATTCTGCCAACAAGGTTAGGAAGAGACAGAATAAGAAGGTTTCATCTAGTAGGGAAACAGGATCATTGGATGAGAGCTAAGGCTGCTAGGATGGAAAACTTCAGTAATACAGAGAAGAACTGGAAAACTTCTAAAGTTTAGAAAACTTTTTCTGTATTTGATTGTTCTCTTTCCCCATCTGAACACAAAGCTGGAATTCTGGGAAACTCAGGAGTCACAAGTATGTTTGGAAAAATTCCAAGATATTCTTTGCCAGCAACACTGAGCTGTGTGGTGTGGTTGCTGTTCTGGAGGGAAGGGATGCCATCCAGAGGGATCTTGACAGGCATGAGACGTGGGCCTGAGAGAGCCACATGAATTTCAGCAAGGCCAAGTACAAGGTCCTGCACATTGGTTGCGGCAATCCCAAGCACCACTAAAGGCTGGGCAGAGAATGGATTGAGAGCAGCCCTTAGGAGAGGGACTTGGGTGTTGGGTAATTAGAGTTCAACGTGAGCTGGCAATGCATACTTGCAACCCAGAAAGCCAGCTGTATCCTGGGCCTCTTCAAAACCAGCGTAACCCGCAGGTAGAGGGACACCAAAACAGTTGGGATGGTTCAGCCTGGAGAAGAGAAGGCTCCAGGGAGACCTTATAGGAGCCTTCCAGTACCTGAAGGGGTAATGGCCTTAAGCTGGAAGGAGGGGAAATTAAATTACGTGTTAATAAGAAATTCTTCCCTGTGAGGGCAGGGAGGCCCAGGGACAGGCTGCCCCAAGAAGCTGTGGCTGCCCCCTCCCTGGCAGTGTTCAAGGCCAGGTAGGATGGGGCTTTGGGCAACCTGCTCTAGTGGATGATGTCCCTGCCCATGGCAGGGGGTTGGAACTAGATGGTATTGATGGTGTGATTAAGTTGGTATTGTAAACCATATCATTATGATGGTCCGTCAAAGGTGTGTAAGGAGCTTGAATAAAGTTTTATGTGAGCTTTTTGACTGAGGCAGGTACTCCTTAGTGGGTTCTTCATTACTGTCAGGAGATGAAAGAACACTGTTTGAAGCAGCAGAGCCTGTGTTTCTCAAATACTGGAGTTGTGAATGGGTGTTTTTAATAATGGGTTGTTTGTAGTGATGCATGTACTTCTTATGATATGTTGATGTTATGAATACTATATACAAAATTACACATGTGCTGAAATAATAGAATATCAGTTCCCAGGCTACTTTGTTGCTTTCAAGCCCACTTCTTAATAGACCCACCACATAAGGCTGCAACGACCTGGTTATATTCCTCATGGCTCCTGAAGTAAATTCCTGCAATCTCATTCTTCTAAGATTTGTCCCAGCCCTTCTGTCCACAGAGCAACAGTTGTACTGTGCTGTTAGGCATGTAATCGCTATGTGACAGCCTGAGGCTCTGCTTGCTTCAGGAGGCAATTCTGAAAATGCTGATTACCCTTTGAAAATGTGAAGCAGTTGCTCTGTTTGCTTTATTGTGTGCTTGAATGTTCACTCTTTCCTCTCATCTCCCCTCAGCTTTTCCTAGTATTGACTCTCTGTGCTGTATTCTGGGTAAGTGACAATACCTCGTTCCTCTAATTGCTGATCGGGGTAGAGGAAAGTTGAATGTGTGTGTGGTGTTTGTGCTTCTAACTGTAGCTGAGTTTAGGTGGAACGATGAGTCTGCTGGCAGTGAAGCAAATGCACCCTTCCACCTGTGTCTGGTGTAGATGAGAATACAAAATCTAGAATATTGGGTTTAGTCTGCAGACTTCTGGACCAAGAGCTAAGAAAAACAAGTTAAAATATACTATGTAATCTTAGTGATGTGCAATCATGTCAGAGAATACGTAGTGGTCTTCAGAAACCACAGGTACAGAATATTAAACTGATGAAGACAAAGGAAGAGTGGCAGAAGTAGTACCTTCAGGTCTTGATTGCAGATCTGGCTGTAGTTATGTTCCATAGAAGTGAAGATGTAGCTGAGGTGAACTTCCTTATTTGCTGCAGCACAGAGTGAGAGTGTTAGCCTTGATGCTCTTACATGTTTTCAAAGCTAGATAAGTGTTTCATAACATGATGCTAATGGAGTGACTGAGTAAATTGAATGGAAAGTTGTTAGAGTGGGGAGGGTGGGGAGGAGTAGCGAATTAAGACAAGCAAATTTAGCTGTTGTCAGCCAACTAAGATTTTTGGCTGGGCAAGCTGTTGCAGTTGGTTTTGGTATAGCCTGGTGCAAAAGGAGCTAATTCACAATATTTGCTTTTTTTTTTTTTTTTACTTAGTGGAAGAAAACAGGTTTGGCAGTGTTATTCTGCATATTGCAGTTCTTGGCAATGACCTGGTAAGATAATTTACATATCTTCTACCTGCCCCTACACCCGCGTGATGCTAAGCCTAAATATATACGCTTTGCATAACATGTAAGCCTAAATGCTAGCCTCAATCTGTTTTTCTGAGCTGGGTTGTGTAACTTCAGTGAAATCTAGATGCAATCATCTTGCCAAAATGGTAATTTTAAATATATTCTGCAACGTGTGAACTTATTTGAGGCATTATGAAAGGAATATATATGCAAAAAAATGTATCATGCCTCTTCTATGTTGTGAAATTATCTGTATATTCATATGCCCTGCTTTTGATTATCTTCCTTTTTCAAGTTCAAACTAAATTTTAATTTTTGAAATGGAAGAAACTAAGTAACGTTTTCAGTGTTGTAACATTCCCCAAGAACGCTCAGCAATTCCTGAGCAATTCCTCCTGGGGAAGGACTGAGCGGATGTGAGAAGCTAAATTTGGTGCAGCAGGTACGTGGTGACCATCCAGATGCTCTCAAGAGCTCGGCTTGGGAGTGTGTGAGCACAGTTTAGGTGAATGCTCACAAGCCTGGCAGAAGGTTTGGAAGCCACTGCTTTCTCCATGGCGATACAACTGAACACGCTTAGTCTCCTTGTCCCCAGGTGAATGACTACCAACTCTTGGCTGGTCCAAGGTGACCACAGTTCTTGTTTGAACTTGCCCTGAATACACAGAGCCTGTACTGAACTTGGATCAGAGGGCAAGTACCCCTTTGTTCAGGACAGGGGCTGCTGGACATCGTGCTCGGCCCAGAGAAATGCTTTGGACTAGGTGGAGAGAAGGCTGCGAATTCAGTGTTCTGCCTGTTCACAGCAGGCAGCTTCACATCTGCTGCATGTCCTAGAGCTTGGTCAGGCTGGGCATGAGGACAAAGCAGAGCCTGGAGGCTTGTGTGAAGCAGGTTTCAGAGGATGATAGAATTATCGGCTGTTTGAGTATCACAGTTGTGTTATTCATGCTACAGCATATGTATCTGTTTGGGGCTTTGTAAATAATATCTGCAGTAATGTATACTGTCTTTTAAACTGGAAAAATCTGTCTCTTCTCTTGAAGAATACAGTTTTCCCATAAATCTCCATTCCTTTTGAATCTCATGATGGTAAATCTGCTTCTGTAATGGAAGTGACAAACTACTAAAAACAATAAAACCAAGCCACACCACCAAGGAAAAAGGAAATCAGGAAACTTTTAGCAGTGCATTTAATTCTTGTCTAAACATGTCGTCTTTTCTCAGATAAGCATTCAGTTGAGTAGGTAATTTTAAGTTTTCTTAAAACAGCTTGCTTTTATTAATGCTGGACTGAAGTGAAATAATTGTGTTTTAGGAGATGCATGAACATTCTGTCAAATATAATTTTTCCCCCCTTTTTTTTTTCAGGTATAGCCTGTCATATATTCCTTTTGCAAGGTGAGTCATTGTAATTACTTCCACCTGACAACAGTCAGTTATCTTTATGCTAGGGAGGGGAAAAAGTCCTTAAATTGGTGTGGGAAAAACCATAATCACCTCCCTTTCCTTTTAAGTTTTAGAAAATGACATAGCTGAACGCAAAGTGATGCTTAATAGAAGCTTTAAATACAAGTAAAGCACCTAGTAATTCTCTTAGCTAAATTTCATTCTAGCTTTCATCACTGAAAATAAATTGAGTTTTTGTTTAGATTCTCCAGCTATTTATAAAGGCATTGTTGCAACAGTGACTTTTCCAATACTAAAATTACATGAGAGTTCTTTGTTAACAAACAAACAAGCAAAAGCATAGCTTCAGCTGCTAAGTCTGTTTCCAAATTCCTCCCTCATTTTTTGTATGTGCAAAAATTGAAGGAAAGCTAGCCTCACACAGTGAAACCACAAGCAAGTGCAAGTAAACAGACTGAAGAACTTTTTTTTTTCTGTAATGCTTCATCTAAAATGCAGCACACATTTTAAAAAGTAGTAATTACTTAATGAGATTCTCTGTTTCATCTGACATCTTCCTGTGGTGCTTCTGTAACTTTGCTGAAAAATCTGTACTACAGATTGTTTTCAAAGCTTCAGATTTGATCTAGGGAGGATTAAGCCATATATTAGTTTATAATTGCAGTTAATTAAATACCTCAAGGCTGCAAACTGTCGTCTCACTATTTCAGGTATCTCAAGCGATGTGATGCTCTCAGTAGAGTTGTTCTTTCTTTGCACAGAAAACAGGATGAGCTACTGGTCATTGGTGTTTTCTTTCCCACGAACAGGCCCTTGAGTTCTGGTCAGAAGAGCACTAAGTTGCATGCATGAATTAATTTCTTTGGGTGTATTTGTCTGTTACATCTTGGGAGTTGGAGAACTGAATTTTATACAGGCTGTTTCTAGTAGCACAGTGATTTCTTTAGGGACTGAGTTTTTTGGCTTTCATGGAGCGCAGGCTGCCTTTCTTGTAGAGGCTGCCTTAGGGAAATAGTGATCTAAACCACATTAAGTACCAGTGAACAGTGTTACATAATTTAAACTATGTATTTATATTGGTTTCAACAAAATTGTCATTACTTGATTTGATTCGGCCAGTGGCTTACTCTTAGTAACCATTTCCTTGTTCGTGTTTGTTTTGGTGGGGTTTTTCCCTTTCCAGTTAATGGTGGCTCTGCCAGTGTGGCAGGAAAGGAACAAAACCACTCTAAACAAACAAAACCCAACAACAAATATGTATGTATGGACCTACATACATAGCTGACTTTAAGGAGCCATGGTAGTATTTTTCTTCATTTTTCAATGATCAGGAGAACGCAAATCCCACTCCTGTTTAACAGGTTGCTGCATTTTTGAGGAAATTAAGACTAATGGGGGGGCCTGTAGCGACTGATCTAAGTAGAGAATAGTCTGAAACCAGGTGGTTTATTACCAGTTAAAGAAGTAAGACCCCTTCAGCTCTTTCAAACCTTAAGGCTGAGCCAGCTCTTTACCCTGCCCTGTCCCTTCATGCACTTCAAACCCTCCAGCCTGGGCTCTTGTGTCCTGCAATGCGATGGCCCAACTCAAATGCAGGTTGGACTCAAAGCGCCCCTCAAGCCTTGCTGGCTGGCTGGCTGTCCTCAGCCCTGCCCCTGCTGGCCAGCCTTTGCGAAATCAGGCTTGGACCTTTGCGAAGCCACCAAGTGTGCTGCAGGACAGTTTTTAACACTGTGTCTGCATTTTAGCATCTGTATGTGTTGTCAGCTTGCAAGACCTAGGCAGTATGAGCAGACTTGAGCTTCAGAGTGGGCTGGAGCTTTTCCTCTAGCTGGTGTTTTAGATGTATTCAATGTAAAGATAGTTGCTAAGATCATGCATTAGATAAACTTATTGCCAGTAAATAACAGCTGATATGTGAAGAAATAAAATAACTGACCTTTTTTTTTCTTCTTTTTAAGGGATGCTGTGATTAAATGTTTCTCATCCTGTCTGGCATAAATTCAACACAGAAACCACTGAATGCTTTAAAAGCCAACTTTTATTCCTCTGTGAAGTTTGCTTGGAAAACTACTTTTCAACTCATGAAATACCCAGTAACAACTTGGGATTTTCCTTGCCTTTTGCATTTGGGGGGTTAAGTCATTTTTTCTAGGAACAGTTTTAAAAATAAATGGGGTGAACTGTTTGTGTTTACCCTGGAACTTTTAGGCTCTTTGTTGTTTTTTTTTTTAAACAAAAAAGTACATTTGTGCAGAGTGGTCTTAAAAATACCTTGCATCCAGTAACAGTTTATTCCCCAGTGGAGGCAAGCCACTGAGATCTGGGTATTATGCATACAGATTTCCTTTACTGTTCTGTCTGAACTTTGCAATGTGCTGTTTATGTTTGTGTATTATTCATTGTATGCTTTTCCAGAGAAAGAGTTTTATAAACATTGTAAAGATTTGGTAAGTTATAAGTAACTTCTCCTTTGAAATGTCTATCTCTGTACCTTATGGAAAAAGCTTAATGAGAATGTGTGAAAGGTCTGTTTTAAAGCTTGTTGGATTTTATTAAAAAGCTATATTTTAAATGATTTTTTTAACTTTCATACTTAAATACTTCTTACTAAAAGAACTTATGCCTAATGTATAAATGAGATTTGTGAGAATAAATGAGTTTTAACAGTGTCTAAACTATTTTTATTTAGGAATCTGCTGGGAGGGATAAAAATTTTAGCATTACACTTGAATAAATGGAAAATATATTCAAAAGTGGGTATATCTATGACTATGCAAATTTGGGTAGTGGGTTTGGAGAAGTGACTTTAAAGCTTCTTTGTGTTAGTATTTAGAGAAACTGTTTATTCTGAGTTAAACTGATAATGGATGGTAGTGAAATAATGTTGATACTTGGCCTAGCTTCAACAAGATGTTCTCCTTTCTGGGTTTTTTTGGCAGCCAAGAGCTATTTGATACAAAATTAAATCCAAAGTGGCCGATGCTACATTAGAAGAGGATCTTTTTAGCACAGGGTGGACGTGTTTGCTTTACCTGTGTGCTCAGCCCCGCTTATTTTTGGACTATGTATTTGTTCTGCTAACCCAGGGATAGAAGAAGGAACAGATTTGAAAAGATGTGAACTGCGGTGTCAGGAGGGGGGAAAAACCCTGCCTTCTAGTATTTGGGGCTCAAGGCTAAATAGAGGAATTGCAGTACCTGCCTGTTAGGTAATGGCAACACCTTTAGGGAAGCTGTGTAGAGGACAAGTGCATGGGTTTGCAGCTCAACTATCAAGCAAGCTGCACCTCTTTAACTGATGAATAACAAAAGTTGCCACTTCCTGCTGGGGGGTGGGGGCGGCATGCACAAGGTAACCACAGCCCTACAGCGGGCCCTTTGGCTCATCGGTGCTACGTAGTGTAGTGACAGCCTCCCCAGCTCTGCCCGTCACGGCTCTTGGTGCTGGCAGACTCTTGAGGGAATTTGTGGCTCCTTTTAGTTTCCAGTTTGCAGTGAGACCTGGAAGTGACCGTCGCTCCCCTGTCCCTGGTTTATGCTGTGGACCATAACTGGCTCTGGGGAGATCCCACTCCCCTGGCTGGTGCTTCAGGACCAGGCGGTTGTTTGGTCCAGAGTTGGTTTTGTCCATCAACCACCAATAGTTACCTTTGCTCTCATCTTTAATTAGAATGATATTAGCTATTTGGATTTTTTTTTTATTTACACACAATGGTAAATAGCAATGTTAGCAAGTGTCAACTGACAAGTGTTACTAGATCACCAGAACAGAATGGGTGCAACAAGTGAAGTCCAAAAATTCCAGACAAATTTTTTCTGTGGTAATAATCTTGGATTCATAGGAAATACGTGCTTACTACTTAGTACCACTGACCTGTTGTTTAGGATACTTAAAAAGTTAGGGAATAACTGCCCTAAGGGTTAACTAATGTGCTTTTGTAGAAGGAATTGAGGTCGGCAAGAAGGAGCTCTGGTCCAGGTTCTTCACTGCCAAGCTGGGCTGCTGCCGTCCTCAAAGTAGCGTGTGAAGTTTGGGATTTGATGTAGCTGTGAGGCTGCTCTGGATCTCGGTGGGGTTGACGACACTCTTGTCAAGTCTGCCTGCCTTTGTTCAGGGTAAGTCAAGAAGCTCAAGCTATCATTAATGCTTTGCAGAGGGTGGGAGGACGCTAGTTTCCTGTGGCGGTAAAAACCTCCCCTTTCACACTTAGATGTTCGAGGACTTCGGGAGGTGTTCGGGGCCTGCCCGCCCTTGGAATGAGCCCCGTTCTGCCTTTCCTTCGGGGCTGCCGCGGGTCGGGCAGGAGGTGCCTGCGGCGGGCCCGACCAGGGCGGCTTGCCGGGGAAGGACGACCCCCGCCCCTGCCCGCACGCCCACCCCGCGCCGGGGAAAGGGTGTTCCCGGGGCGGGCGAAGGGCGGGAAGGGGGGCGGGTTGTCGAGAGGGAGAAGCAGCGGCTGTCGGCGCAGACGGAGCCCACACCCCGCTCTGCCGCCGCCGGCTGGCGGTCCCTCGCCTGGCTCTCGCCATGGGGCTGCAGCCCCGGCGCGCAGCGGGACCCTGTCCGCCCGCGGGGCGATGCGCCGCCCTGCCCGGAGCGCGCACCGCGGCTGCCTGGGCCCGCAGCGAGGAGCCGGAGGGAGCTCCCGGCCGCACCGCGTCCCTGCCGCCCATCCTGCCGGCCGCCACCGCATCCCCCGTCGTCGCCCGGGCGCAACCCAAGAAGCCGGCGGCGGCCGCCGTGGCCCCTAAGAAGGCAGCGCCTCGGCCCGCGGAGGACAAGACGGCGAGGAAGGCGCGGGGGGCGCCCCCGGAGCGGGCGGGCCCCCTCTCCAGCTCCTGGCCCTGCTCCTCCCTGCAGCGGCAGCCGCCGCGGAGGCCGGTGCCCGAGCGGGGGACGCGCCCCCCGCCCGCTCCACCGCAGCCGCGGGGCCGCCCGGGGCCGCCGGGGGCGGGCAGCCGCTCCTGCGAGAGCCTCGGAGGGGCGGCGGGGGAGACGGCGGTGCGCTTCTCGCTGAGCCTGCCCCCGGAGGCCATCCGGGTGCTGCAGCGCCGCAACCTGGAGCGGCAGCGGGGACAGCCCGCCCCGTCCGCCGGCGGCAGAGCGGCCCCGGCGCGGCGGGGCGCCCGAGCGGGCGGCGGCGACTTGCGCACCCTGCTGAAGATTTCGCTGCTCAACGACAGGCACCGCTACGACGACGAGGAGTACGAGGAGGAGGAGGCGGCGGCGGCGGCGGGGGCCGCGGTGGACGAGGGGCTGGTGCGGAAATGCACTGAGTGGCTGCGCGGCGTGGAGAGTGCAACCGGCCGCGACCACCCGGACAGGCTGGAGACGCTGCCGCACCTGGGCACCCTCTGAGCCCCGCCGAGGGACCGGGGCTGGGGAAGCGGCCCCATGCGGGAGGGGAGGGGAGGGGGGTGTTGTGACACCGCCGGAGCGGACGGCGGGGCTTGGGGAGGAAGCGGTGCCGCCGTCCGCAGCTGTTGCATCCTTTGTGGTGTCGTCCGGGCCGAGGGAGACCCGGCGGGTGCGGTACGGGCTGGGCGGCGGGCCCCGCGGCTCGGAGCCGGTCAGCGGGGCGGCGCCGCCGCTCGGGCGAGGGACAAAGGAGCAGCGCTGGCCTCCGCCCGCCAGTGCCTGGGCGCTGGGAGCGAGAGGAGCCGGCTGTGGGCATCCTACCTCGCCCCCGTTTTGTTTTTTAAGACTTCTGGCTTCTTTATAAGGTGTGCGTAACGGGTTTGTATATTTGTACATAAAAGTTCATTTTTATTTATTTGAATAAATGACTCGACTTTCGTGTTGCAGCCGCCTTAGCGCCTTGGTAGCTCCGGGTCGGGCTAGGAACATGCGTGGCTGTGGCTGCCAGGGCGTGTGTATCTGCCGTGTAGGCGTCCTCAAGGTAAGGCTGGCGGGCTGATACCCATACGCGGAGCTTGTGCGGTACAAACACTGGCACGTTTAGGCTGGCTGGCGCTCCAGCCGCCGTCGTCTCGGCTGCAAACAAAACGCTCAGCCTTTGGATGCTTCCCTGAGCAAGCTCGGCGGCGGGAATTCAGCGAGACGAAGGACCCGGTGCGGGGGGGGAAAGCCGGACAGCGACGGGATGGGGGCGAACCCCTCCCTGCCGGGGGGCAGGGCGGTGGCGGTGGGGGACACCGCGCGGTGTCGGCTCCGTGGCGGAGAGCAGCCCTCCCGGGAGACACCTGCCCCCGGACAATAGATGGGGGTGGGCGCGGGCAGCCCCGGTGAGGACAG
The DNA here is from genome assembly GCA_020800305.1 of Porphyrio hochstetteri. Lineage (NCBI taxonomy): Eukaryota > Metazoa > Chordata > Aves > Gruiformes > Rallidae > Porphyrio > Porphyrio hochstetteri. The sequence continues at coordinate 48,975,024 of CM036907.1, forward strand.
AGGCTGCTCCGCTCGCCTGCGCCCGCGGCCGCGTGTGCGCCCGTAAACGAGAGAGGAGAGGCTGGGTTTGGGCGCGGAATGCGTGGTATCACACACACACACACACACACAGGTAATTCAGACACATCCGACCTTTCGAGGTGGAGGAGGGAGGGGAGAAAGAAGGGAGACAGCGCAGCGGCTGCTCCATCCTTTGTTAGTCACCCCCGGGACCCGCTGCAGCCTCCCCCCACTCCGACTGTGCCCGCACCCGATGCTCATCAGAGCTGCGTGCGGTGGGAGAGGCGAGGTGGGGGCGGGGTGCAACCATTGCCCCCATTGTGGGAAGGGAAAGGTCAGTCTTCCCAGGCTCACAGCTGTCGTCTCAGCCACCGACAGCCACTCTTGTGGCGGTGTCTTCCGAGTCCTCACAACAGAATTGAGGCTCGGGGACTCGCTGGGGTGGGGAAATCATTCTGCACATGGATGTTGAAGCACAAGAAGAACGTTTACCCAGCAGAGTAAAGCAGCTTAGTGCCACAAATCGGGCATTGCACACTTGTCAGCTGTTCACAACAAATGATGTCTGTGTTGACTTTGCCATTAAATCATGGCAGGCAAACCATGCAGTGTTGCAGTAGTGTAGCAATGTGCTACACTTTGTATGGTATTCCCTTTTGCTCCAGGTTTGTTCAAACACTCTCGTGGGCTCCCTCCTCCCCCCCGCCCCCCAAAAAAAAAACCAAACCAAAAACCTTCAAGAATGACAGGGGAGATGCTTTGAGAAAATATTTATTAAATGCATTTATACAATAACTAAAAAAAAAAAAGGAAAGAACCAGTGTAACACAGATATAAAATAGTGATGCTCAAAGGCCAGAGAGGAGTATGGAGTGTGGGATGCACATGGACAGGCATTCTCTTGCATCTAAGGAAATGTAGCAGGTAATTCGTAGTGCTAGCTATGAAACACATGCATCTTCATGTAATTTTAACCGAGTTTGCATGTTCTGCTGTATTCATCAATTTTCAGTAACATCTTCAAGCAAATGTGCCTTAACAATTGCAAATTTCCTGCCAAATTTAATTGACGTTGGACTGATATCAGACCACCTTTGTGGTTCCCCTCCCCCCTCCAGCAGTGAGGAAAAGAGTAGCAGAGCTGTAGCTGAGTTTTCTTCTTGCTTCTCTTAGGAATGCAAGTTTATAAAGGAGCATCTTGGACTCCCACCAATCTTGTTCTTTAAAACTGCTCCCTGCTTTCACACTGGCTATAATCAGTATCTCCAATTGCAACAAAAAGTGGCCTGCTCATAAAGCTTACTTGTGAGGCTGAAAGTGGCTTTGTTCAGAGCCTGACATGTGGCAGAAAATTCAATAAATTTGAACACAACAGGAGCAAATACAGCATGACTTGGGGGGCAGGAGGAATTGAAGGGTACTGCCAAGTCCAGCAAAGAAGGACCCTGCCCAAAGTACACTAGACAGAAGAATCTGAGAACTGGAGAAGGGCCTGGACAGACAGGCAGACAGGTTTTTTTCCCCTAAATAATTAATTTGAAGAAAGCTACCCAGAGATTGTGTGTCTAAGACCTTTTGTGTTAGAGAAGTCATTGTACATGGGAATTGGAAGTGGGCCTGAGATGGGCTTATCCTGAGATGAAGCTACACAGTCCTGATTTTGGGCTGGATGTTAAGAGCCACTGGGCTCTCTGGAGTCACATAACTAAGTTCTGCTTGGAGCAGAAGCCCCTTCACTAAATATTAACACCAAGATGTATTGTTTTCAGTATTCACCATCCTTTCTGCTGTCTTCTGATAAGTGATGCCCCTAGTGTTCTGAATACTTTCATCTGAAATGCCCATAAATCTTACAAACAATGCTGGAGAAGATAGAAGTTACTTCCTACATGCCAACAGTCACTTCTGTTAATTTTACATGCAGCTTACCTGGCTATAGAAATAAAACTGTTTCATTCTAGTATCCAAAAATTGTAGGTAAATTAAGAAGAACTGCTTATTCATTTATTTAATATGGGGTATGACAGATATTTGAGCCCAGTGGCAGGCTTCAAAAGACAAAAAATGCCTGTGGAGATTCAGACAGAGGTGAAAACCCTCAAATAAATCATTGCTTTTGTGCAGCATTGCTACTGCTATCTAAAATCCATCAGGTAATTATATGTCAGTGGGCATCATACCATGAACTAATCACAGTTCCTTTTCTTGCTGAAAGAGTGAGAGCCCCCTCAAGTGCCAAGAACCAAAACTTCCCACCACAGCTCCCCATCCCACCAGTCCCCAGTCAGCCTGAGCCCTTCCCTGCCTGCTTCACTCAAGTCATGGATTCAGGACTTGGTGCCAGTAGCACGACGGGAAAATGTAAGTGGAATGCTGTGAAAGAGCATCTCTCCCATCCCTCTGCTGCACCACTGCTCATCCAAGGCAAGGGGAGCTTCCCTGGAGCATTGCTGGCTTCCTCCTCCGTGATTCTCAGCCTGCAGAGCTGCCAGCACACCCCAGTGACAAAAGTAAGAACCGTTCCTCCGTAACAGTGAGCAGATGAGACAGGAATACTTTTCAGGTGGTATAGATCTGCTTTTGCCATAAGAACCCACAAGCAGCCTGGAAGTCCCTACATTTGCTGTTTACAATATAATTTATTAGCCTGCCTCAAGCAACCCCCACCAAGGTGCCCCACTCATAACCCTTTTATCTGCTGAAAGAGAGGTATGAGCAGCTGGTGCCAGGGATGCTTAAATGATCAATACTTACTTCAGGGTAGAGTTTCCCTTCCTCTTCCAAACACATCACTATGATTTATGGTAGAAAAAAACACAAACCAAAACCACTAAATATCCTCTATGTGTGGTTTATTTTGTTTGGGTTTTTTTTGTTTGGGTTTTTTTTTTCTTCCTTTTTTTTTGATGTAGGTAAATGGTGCTGGCCTTACTGCTGTTTCTGATCACACCTGGAGAAGCCCATGACACAGGTGAAGCCCATGTTTCTCTAACTGAACAGCCTCGGCCTTGTGCATCACTGAGTTTGCTCTTGGTTCTAGCCCCAGTCTCAACTTCCCCACCCCACTGACACAATTAGCACTTTCTCTCTTCTCAGGGCTGGGAGAGAGCATGATGTTGTCCAGGTGTTACATGTTCTTTTGTGCTCTTCCTTACCAAGACTCTTATAAAGCCCCCAGAAGGACTTATCCCTATGAGCTGTTGTCAAGCAACTCCACCTGCTCTTCTCAGCCATACCCAGTGGAGCAGGAAGACCACCAGATCTCCTGAGATGAGTAGCAGAGTTGTGTCTTTCTTGAGTGGAAACTTGCCTTCTAGCTGAGGGGTGTTTCTTTGGTTTGTGTGGGTTGTTTTTGTGAGGTACTCAAATGCATGTTCTGTTTTCTCTCTTTAGAAAAACCTCTTCTAAGTGGTGATTTGGTAAAGAGAGGAGGGGCTCTTGAGAAGGTTTAGCTTTGATGCTTCCTGAAAGAGAAGTTGCTGCTTTGGAAGGAAGGAGCTGTGACAGCAGTGTGCTGGTATCTGTGTAAGGAGGTGAGCCTGAAGTGATGCTGGTTGCCTACAGTTTCTGCTCAGCTCAGGCTGCATCCATCAAAGTTATTGCAGCTCAGTCCCTGGCCCTTGAGAAAGACAGGGATGTTTCTTTACCCTCCCCAGGGAGGAATACCTGAAGCAATAGTATCTCAAAAATGTGCCGGTAGTTTGTTATTCATAGGTGCTCTTGTACTTCTGAGAATATGGGGGAAAACTTGGTGATGATGAGTGAAGGAATGAAGGCCTGCAGCAGGGATGCTCAGCCCATGGCCCCAGTCTGGATCTCCACCCAGCTCCAGCAGCAAGCCAGCAAAGGGATGAGGAGCAGTAACAGTAAGATGGGTGTGCAGATGATGAAGCATGGGCATTTAGCCCCTTCTAATTTCACTGAAAGGGTTGTTAAAGGTGTTTTGATTCTGAAGGACATTATTTTAAGTAATTTTTTTTTTCTTCTTTGCAATGTATGAGGAGGGTGTGAGAGCTCTGTAACGGCTTAGGGTTTTCTTGATTGCTTTGGGTTTTTATAAAATTTATGGTATCATAAACCCCCCAGTCTGTGTTTTGCAGTAACCTTTGGTCACTCTTACAGTGAGGGCTCACCTCTTGGGTGGAAGCACCAGGTGTAACAATCTTTTTGAGTGATTTCCACTCCCCAAATTAGTTTCACGTTGTGGTTAAATGAGCTGTTGAGTGAAGGTCAATGGGTGTCCAGCTCTCAGCACCTTGACCAAAGGAATGCAATGGTTTCATCATCTGTTATCATTGTGCTTCTGGGTGCTGGTAAAAGCTGAGCTTTGACTGAAAAGGGCAGAAGTAGCTCCTCATGGAGCATGGCAATAAACGAGCATGGAAGCTGTTGGTTTCTCGGCGATTAGCACAGAAGAGAGCAAACGGCAGTTGTTCGTGGTATGTTTTTAACGTTCTGCTGCCCGAGTCTCACCTGTCAGCTGTGCCAGCAGGTAAGCGGCACAGCGAGGGTGTGGGGAAGGGCTTGCGGCCTTTTCTTTTTTCCAGGGAGCTTCTGACCAGCAGAGTCCGGGTGGGGAAAAAACTGCACCCAAACTCTCCGTGCTCCGTATTAAAACCTGACGGGGAATGTTCACGGCTGGAGTGGGAGCAGGTACCGCCAGGACTCCCGAGGAAAGGCGCCGGGTGTGTGCAGCGCCCGGTCGCGATTACCAGGAGAAAAGCTGGCTGGGGATCGGAGCCGAGGGGTGCTGCTTTGGGGTGGGGAGGAGGGTAGGGCTGCGCGGCGGGCGGAGCGCCCAGCACCGGGCGCCGCGCCGCTCCCCCGGGAGGGCGAAACGCGCGTACCCGCGGCAGCGGGACCTGGGGCCGCCGGCTGGTATGGAGCGGCGGCCTCTCCCTCCCTCCTCCCGGCACGGACCGCGGGGCCCTATCGCTCCCGCTCGCCCTGCGCCGGCCCGGCCGGGCAGCGAGGCGGAGGGGCGATGGCAGCGCCGGGACGGCGCGGCGCAGGGAGGGAGCCCGGGAAGGGGCTCGGGGCGAGTGCGGGGTGCTGAAAAGCCTTCGAAGCGTGCCTGAAGCCGAGTCTGCGGCAGGGCCGTTCTCCCCCCGGGCCTGCCCCGCCCTGCCGGCGGTCCGCCTCTTGCCCGGCGGCGGGGAGAGCGGGGGGTGCGGGAGCCGCCCCGCAGCGGGGCCCGGATCGCGGGTCCTCCGGCCCCGGGCTGTTACCGGTTCCGTTGCGGGAAAGATGTCCCAGGGCTCAGTTAGAAGCTGTGGGGGTTTTGTGTGTTCGCCCCGTGTTAAAACACGGGCCACGCAGTAGTACTTGTGTCCATATTATTTGGCGTCGTGTTCGCTGGCTTACTGCCTCCTACCTGGAGGTCTTTAACAGAGACCCAGCCGTTTTAACAGACCCTCCTACGATACAGTCTCCCCTACCCCACTCTTTTTTCTCCTGTGCAGGTGCTATTGTACCTTCTACAGTTCCTGATGGTGAGCTAAATCCCCCTTCCCCTTTCTCCCCTCAACCCCGGCAGTACGAAGTTTTAAAGCAAAGGGAAAAAGAATAAGCAGTTGGATAAGTGATTTGGGGATGCTGATGTGTGGGACTATGTGCCATTAGGATTAGGGGGGGGTAATTTTTTTTACCACCGTGTGAATTTCTTGGCTCTAAGGGAGTGGGGTGTCTGGCTGGTGCTGGGTACCCACTCTGTGTTTTGTACTGGTCACTGTATTTAACTGTTGGTTCTATGAAGGGATGTGTGGGGTTTTTGGGGTGGTTTTTTGTTTGTTTTTTTAATACATAGGTAGACACTGATCTGCTTTTCACGTCAAGGAAAACGTTTTGTGCAGGTCATCACAGGGTAGTAATCACAGAATTGTAGGGGTTGGAAGGAACCTCCAGAGATCAAGTCCAACCCCCCTGTCTAAGCAGGTTCCCTAGGACATATTGCACAGGTAAGTGTCCGGATGGGCCTTGAGTATCTCCAGAGATGGATACCCCACAAATCCCCCTGGGCAGCCTGTCCCAGGGCTCTGTCACCCTCACTGTGTAAAAGTTCTTCTGCATATTGGTGAGGAACTTCCTGTGCTCCAACTTGCAGCCATTGTCCCTCATCCTGTCTCCACAGACCATTGAAAAGAGGTTGGCCATTCCTGTCTGTCTCCCATACTTCAGTTACTTATTAATCATGTCCCCAATAACTGGCTTTGGCAGATGTATCTGGAGGTTAATATACAAGGTGCCTTCAGTGATTTTTTTCTTTTTTTTTTCAATTGCAAGTAAAATAAAAACATTAATGCACCATTTTTTATCCCATGGCTTCTGAACTTTCCCCCCTGAGCTTACAATAAGCTTCTGTCAAAATGGGAATCAGTCTGACCCAGATACCGTCAGTGATCACGATGATATCTTTAATTTAAAACCAGCAATATTGCAGGAGGAATTACTGTGAAACAGTAAATTATCAATTCATGTTGATGCTCACCATTCCTTTTGGACTGAATTTCAATTCCGGGTGTATTTGGGAAAGCTTATTGTACCAGGGGTGGCATTTGCATCCATATTGCTGACTTTGTCATGGGCCACACTGACAGTTCACTGTTGGGGTGTCTTAGTTTGTTTTCTTTTTCTAATGTTCTGAAATATGTCTCTACAGTGCTTGCCTTGCTGCAAAGTTAAGATTAACCACCTACTGAGTTTTGGGGTTTTTCTTTCTGCATTTACTTGCATAATTATGGCAAAACAAACTCTGGTTTCTGTAGGACAGAGTTAAAATCCTGCAAATTGTGTGTTGCTTGGAACCTGAAAATTACTTCTAAGGGTTTAGTGACATTTCTGAGAGTAAGCCAGTGGTGCATAGGCTTAAACCTGGGAACTGGTACTCTCTACCTCCACTGGCAAGTTCTCTAATAATGCTGAAAGCTATAAGAACGTGCATTAAGAATGTGTAGCTGCAGATCTTGTGGGGTAAAGAGGAGAGAAAAACGGGTTGTATAGGGTGGTACTGAAGTGGAAGTAGAATCACAAAATACAAAAAGTCTTCTGCCAACATGGCTGATGACATGTGTAAGTACTCTTTTTCTGTAGCCTATCAAGTTAGAAATCCTAAAGGGGATGTTTAGGTTGGATATTAGGAAGAGGTTCTTCACTGAGAGGGTGGTCGGGCACTGGAACAGGCTCCCCAGGGAAGTGGTCGCAGCACCCAGCTTGAAGCATCTGGGTGATGCACTCAGTCACATGCTCCGACTTGGCTGGTCCTGTGTGGAGCCAGGAGTTGGACTTGATGATCCTTATGGGCCCCTTCCAACTCAGGGTATTCTATGATACCATTATTGAGTTTGAAAAGGATAGGTTTTTTGGTTGTGTGTTTGTTGGAGCGTATTTTTGGGAGAGGGGTGGGTAGTGAGCATGAGCTGTGCAATCCTGATGTTTTTTTTTCCAAACTTCAGAATGATGATTCTGAAAAGAAATTTGCAGGCAACACGTGCATCACTAAGCTCTGGGGGATGAATACAGAACGTAAGTGGAACAGGAGCACAGCAAAGCAGGTCTGCAGACAGCTGTGCAAACTTCCCTCATGGCTCAGCTGGCTGGGCTGCTGAAGGTGCCTGCTCCCAGTGAGCTTGGCTGATTTGGGCTGGGGACCACTGCTCAGTGGGTTTGCTTTGACTTGTTTGACCAGGGAGAGCTTCTGCTCTGTGTCAGTAGATGGAAGTGAGATATTTTGCTGTAAGTCTCTTGGTTGCACCAAGCAGGGCTGGATATATTTGACCACCTGAAGAGTTTACTCTGCACCCCGCATTTTTTGGGAGCCTTAGACCATTGCTAGTTGGAGATGTTAGCAGCAGCCACCCAGCAGCCTGTTTCCATTGCCTCTTGGTTGAGGCCACATAAGAAGTGGGATTCCATCCCACCCACCACACACACGTGTGCCTGCTCTGAGTGTTTTACTGGTTTCCAGGGGAAGCAGCAAGTTTTACGAGTGACCCTTGCTTTTGCAGTTGCCTGGGTACTGCGAAACAGCAAAGGGGTTCTGTTTCGCTTGAGAAGCGAGTGGAGTGGGTCACTGGTGGTGCTTTCTCCTTTTTTTGCCTCTCTTTCTTCCCCTGATAAAGAAAATACTTTGTTTGCCAGATCATATCTTAAGGCCTTTGGTGTTTCTGCCTCATTCATAGCCCTGCAATTTACCCTCAGTTAATATAACAACAAAGTTAATAAAATAACCTTTGTTTTGATTCTCTGAATGATTCACTGTCCCCCTTTGTGGCTGTTTTTGTTCAAAAATAAAAGGGTGTGGGGGGGAAGAGAATATATTCTAAGTACAAAGGGAGAAGATAAAAGCATCAGTCTGTTTCTGTACCTCCTACGTAATATTGCCATAGTAACAAGGAGCTGAATGTGGCTGTTCATCACTGGGAGCCGAGGTAAAGCAGACACTCTTCTTATTCAAAGGAATATTAGCAAAATAACGATTTTTAAGGTGTCAATAAGGAATTGGGGGAAAAAAAATGATCTGCCTTACGTAGCACACTCTGTAAGCTAATAATAAAGTGCCACTTTGAAAGAAGAGAGGGCAATTAAGGCATTTAGCAAACATTTATAATGCTGTAAATCAGAGCAGTTTATCTTCCACACGAAGCCATGCTGAGCTGTGAAGTGCAGTCACAGCTAATATATTCTGACATTAAATTTACATGAGATGCACAGGGCTCGGGGTTTTTTTTGCTGCCTAATGTATTTCTGGTGTGGCTATTGGCAAATAGTTGTACTGCAGCATTGCCTGGCTATGCTCTAATCCAGATTAAAGTAGAAGTGGGTGAAGTATTTTGTGTGTTTAGGGCTGCACAGTGTCTCCCAGATCCTGGTGCTATTCTTTTAACCATTAAACCAGCTCCATAAGGGATGAAATCTTGTTCTTGATGCGAGTATCAGGTAAAGTATATCTATCTTTGAAATTCCAGTAAAAAAACCACCAATAGTTTGACTACTATCAAGAGTAAAATTTGAGAAGGATTAAAAAAGTGCACCCGTTTCAGTATGTTATTGCTGGTGTAACTTACTGTTCCTAATGTAACTTCAGTGTTTGCAGCAGGAACTTGACATTTGACACAGAAATGCAACAAGTTAAGTAGCAGCTTCTTTTTCAAGTTTTCTGTATTTGATCAAATGATGGATTAAAAAGGAAATCTGTTGTTCTGCACACACTCTCCAAGGCCTTATTAATTCTAATGTTAGTGATGTTGGGGGTGTGTGTGTAATTTTTTCATTTTTCTCCCCCAAGTCTCTTTCTAGCCTGAAGTGTCTTTAAAATGAGGGCTTGAAGCATGGATCAGAAAGTTGCTAGCAGCCACTGCCGCCACCTGGGATGAGGAGGTACGAAGTGATCTCAGGAACAGCTTTTCCTGCACTGCTGGTGCTCTGCCAGCCTCTCGTGCTTCTGGTTGGGGTTAAATAGCAAGGACAAGAGGCAGCGGACCTGGGAAAATCGACCTGTCCTCAGGTGCCTGGGAAAGCGATACGGATTCAGGTCAGAGCCAGGCTGAAGGGATGGAAAGGCTCAGCAGGGAGGATTGATAGCTGGAGACTCCCACCGTTGGAGCAGGCAGAAGCAGGGACTGAGCTGAGAGTGCTGGCAAACCAAAGCAAATAGTCTGTCCCAGCTCCTCCTGTGGCTGACTTAGCAGGTGACAAACTGGCTCTGCAGAAAGAGCTGTTGGCTTTGCTCAGCTCAGAGCTGGCACCCAGACAGTCCCACCAGCGCTGGCAGCTGGTGGGGCAGGCAAGGGGTGCACATGATGCCATTTCTTTAAGAAGGTGGGTGGAAAGTTGGCACTTGGCTCTTCGTCTTTAAGACAAGCCCCTCAGGAAGCCACACAGGTGCACACCACACTCATGGGGTCAAGCTCGCTAAACTGAGCTAGGAGTAATTAATCCGTCCCCCTTTTATGTGTGTGTATAGGCTTTGCATAAGTGATCTCAGCAGCGCTTACCACTTAGGAATCATTCTTCCTCCTGCAGCCCAGTTGTGTTTCTAGGAGCTGGTTATGCCTTGTCGTGGTGGGTTTACACAGCTCCTTGCACCAGGGGCTGGAAAATGCCAGGACCCACCTAATAATGCAGCCTGTTGGGCTGCATGTTGACATGTTCTGGTTGATGTTGACCATAAGCATGGTAAAAGGGTGGCAAACCTGAGCTTTTATGTTCTGAACATGCTAATGGGGACTTTCTTGTGTTTTGTCTGGCAGGGAGTCTGTGTATGGAAAGGGGACAAATAAAGTTTGTGTAACATGGTCTCTTTTCACAGTTTGAACAGTTGCCTGAGGGTTTTTTATTGCTTATGAGTGGTAAATACTCCCCCCCACCTCTCCATGGCCTGACTTGTTGGAGCTCCAGTTTCCTTAGGTTTTCAGGGGCAGCTTTGTGTGGGATTGTCCTGGTTTCAGTGTGGATAGGGTTAGTTTTCTTCCTAACAGCTGGTATGGTGCTGTGCTTTGGATTTAGGATGAGAGCAGTTTTGCAAACAGACTGTTTTATTTGTTGCCAAGCAGTCAATTCTCAGCTTCTCAGGCTGCCCTCTCAATGAGAAGGTGGGGGGCACACAAGAAGCTGGGGAGGGGACACAGCCAGGGCAGCTGACCCAAACTGGCCACAGGGATAGTCCATACCATAATGATGGTATGCTCTGTATATAGCTGGGGGTGGTGGAGTGGATTGGAAGGTAACTCTGCTTGAGAGCTAGCTGAGCACTGGTATGAGATGGTGAGCGTTTGTGCTGGGCATCACTTGTTCTGCATATTTTTATTATTATTAGCATCATCTTCCTTTTCAGTCACATTAAACTGTCTTTACCTCAACCCACAAGTTTTACCTTTTTTTATCCTTTTCAGTTCTTTTCCCCATCCCACTCTGGTGGCTTTAGCTGCTGTCCAGGACTAACCACAACAGGGGAGAACTGCATGTCTGTGTGCAGGCAGGAGATTAGGATTTGTAAGAAGGAAAATTGGTCTGTGGATTACTGTTCCTTGTCAGATTGCTGTAATTAAAACAGGAATTGTGTAGTTTTGGGAGCAAATGAAGAGCAGGATTCCTTTCCACCTGGTTCATGACTTTGTTTTAGGGAAGAATTATAACCTCATGTGCGTTCTTCTGCTTGCCTAGTAAGCTCAGGAGAGAAGTGAAATATCCTCACCCACTGTAGTCAACAGTCTGGTTGTTATGTTGCTCTCCTGGAAGGTGAGATGATGTGGATTTGAACCCCTTTGTGCAGGGGATGTGACTTCAGCAGCTACTACTAGTCTGTTAGTCCAAGTCTGCCTTTTCTTAGGACTGTTTTCACCATCAGAGAGATGACAAATGCTTCTGCTTGTGAGGGAATCCAGGTACCTTATGATGACTAAATCAATAGTTAATACACTACGATAATTTGGATCGAAACATCTGAGTGTAGGTTTGAGAAATATTCTTCTTGGCTGCTTCTTTGTTACTTTTGGAGGTTTTAAAATATTTTATTCCCTCTGCTGTTGGGGCATGAAGAACATTGGTGTGTCTGTGAGAGGGTGAATCTTCAGCAGTTAAGCCCTAGGCACAGTCAGGCACTGTTGCTGTAGGTTTGGTGTCTGACTTGAAATGGTGAATACCAGCCTGTGAGCTGAATGCCTAAAAACTGGATGGGGCAATGCCAAGCGTTGCCTCACCACAAATGTATGCCCCCCCTTGACTGCTGGGATCAAGGCCCTTGCCTTAATTTATATGCATTGTGAATCAGGCAGTTTTGCACAACAGAAATCTCTTTGTGTGAAAATGATAATAAAAGTGCCAAAGTTAGGACTACAGTGTGTGCTTTGTGTGGAGCTTTGCTTGGGTATTTCAGAAAAGTTAGACAATGCATCACCTAACAGAAGGAGGAAGCAATGTTGACAGAAGGCAGTGTGGGTTCGACGTGGTATCTTGTGTACGGCCAGCAACTAATCCAACAAATGATGGGCCAGTTAGGAACATTAGCAACACAGAGGCAGATTCTTACTTGGGTTTAACAGTAACTTTAACAGTGGCTTCTTGGCAGTTGTGCTTACTTGGGGAAGAATTTGGTTCACGTAAAGGAAGGACAGGTACACCAAGGTATGTACCTGATCTGCTGAATACTTTTTCTGCTCTTCCTGGTGTACCTGCCAAGATGCTGCACAGTGTAACTCACCTTTGTGTGGTGCTAGCCTTGTATTGCTTGTGTTACTTCCTCCTCTTCCAACCATCACCCATTGAGTTGTTCCTCACCTGTCTGGAGGCTGGATTGCCCTCATTTGGTGCTGCAGGAGGTATGGAAGCTTATGGTAAAAGGTGTACAGTGCATATTGTAAGCATTGCAAGTGGAGAGTTGCATGAGTTTAAAAGGAGTCTTAGACCGTCTTGTTTCAGAAAATTTTCTTGTGGTGGTATAATTGCTGTGTTGTTAAGCTTTCTGCACTTTTGTTGTGCTGTCTCCAAACCCCTTTGATGTTGGATCAGAAATAAACTTCAGAACTGTGTTGGCAGGGAACAGGTGGTAGCCACAGACTTGCAACAGGCCCCCTTCACCTACTGTTGTCTGTGTGTCAGTGTGAAGTGTAGACTAAAGATGTGAGCTGAGCTCCAGGAAGCTTGCTGAATTATTTCAGACTGGTGCCACTGGAAACCTCTGCAGGGGAATAGGCAAATGGGAAGTCACCAGGGCACTGCTGTAAGATAGAGGAAATAGAAAAATAGGGGTGATGTGTAGAAGAGTAGGCAGGACCTTAGGGACATGCTACAACAACAAGATAACCTCAGTCTGTGGCATGGTTCTGTTTCTCTCATAGATCTCGTACTGTCCATGTGGTTCTCAGCAGTATCATCTTGCCTCTGGAGAACATGAGTACCTGCACCATCTGTCAGCCTCATCCTCTGTGTTGTTCAGTATTAACTCTATGGGGGTACTTTCATCTGAATCCACAGTGTAATCGGTGCTTATACCCCTCACTACTCTTGACAGGACCGCAAAGGTTTGCTTCGCTTTGCTGCTTAGTAATCCTTTAGATGGTGGATTTAAAAATGGGATGAAAACAGGCATGGGTGGAATTACTGCTACCGATTTTTAAGTCTGTCTCTTTAGCCCTCTCACTTAGAAAACGCTGTCAATGCTGTAAGATATCACTGATGTATTTCTCTGCTCCAGGCACAGCTGCTGCCTTGTCCTTGGAAGGCAAGGGCTGCGAGGTGGGTGCCAAGGCTGCCTTCCTCTCCCCTCAACACAGAGGGTGCCTGCAGGCCTTTCTGCAGGGTGGGAACTGCCAGGATTATGCGTGTTTGCTCGTGGCCTTGGTTGCAGAGGATTACTTACAATGCAAGCGGGCTTCTTCCCACTGGGAGCTGTGTGCCTGTTGAGCTGTGCCTTGGTGCTCAGCCAGCGAGGTGGATTCTGCAAACAAGTGGGAGGAGGAAGTAGTGGTGCTTTATGCTTGTGGGGTTTTGTTGGGGTTTTTTGTGTTTTGTCCTGGTTGGTGGTTCGGTTTTTTTAACAAAACAAAGTTTCTTTTTATACGTCAGTTAAACTTCTTTTTATATGCTGGTTACTTTTATGTTATGGTCTTTTTGCTTGTTGTCACATCTGCCTCATTTTGCTGCTCATTAGGTACGTGTTAGATATTCATAGCCTTTCAAAATCAATCACTGGTGGTGTTTGGATTTCATAGCAGCAAGCTGCACTAGTGAGAGAAAGGAAGTTGTGCAGGAATATTTTCAGTACTGCCAGGTATTTCTGTGGGATTATAACTATTTTCTTTGCAGATGTCAGTCTCCTGCAAGCAAGAAAGATGTGTTCAGGCTACATCTCAAATAACTTTTGCTGGTGGCAAAGTGAATGTACATGTTCTTAACTGGTTTGTGTTGCCTCTTGACTGCTGGTGTGGGAGCTTGTACCACCTTGGAAGTTTTGCCACAATAACTATGGTGTGTGTGATTTGGAATGAGAGGAGGCTCTCTGAAGGGCCTGTTTCTTGGAATGGCACTTTGAAATTTGGAGAGCCCTGGAAGGTATCAGGCTTAGGCAGTAGTTCTTTACATTTTGAAGTTGTTTGTTAGCCTGTGGTGTAGCTTGATGTAGCATAATGAAAAGCATTTATGAATTAAAGCTTACATGCTCAAGCAGATGCAGGAATTGCATGTGTCTTGTCATGGCCTGAATAACATCCTGGCAAAGCCAGGCATCCCAGGAGGTATCTATTGCTACAATTGCATAGCCCCTCTTTTTTTTGACACTGACTTATTTTGTACAGAGTAACCCCAAGCAGAAGGGGGCTATCAAACATGGCAAAGAGGAGAAACAGCAAATCAGCATTTAGTGAGGAAGATACAATCAAATATGCCCTGATGGATCAGGTAACACTGCTACAGCAGGTTACCTGACAACACACACTACAGGATTTCTGATCAAGTATCAGTGAAATGGCTCAGTTGTCTGGGGCCTGGAACTCCCTGTGTAGTACCCCAGTGCCAAGAGAGTTTCTGTGTTGGTGGAACACAGAGTTAACTCCTTGCTTTAGCTGGTAGGAGAATGTATTCCCCTATCAGCTGTGGTTATTGTAGCTGTATCTTTCGTTAGTTAAATTTTTTATTCTTTATGTCTCTGTGGGACTACGTAGCCTCCAACAGAGTGCAGCAGGAAGTCTGCAGCTGATGTCCTTGTGTCTCAAATCCTGCCTTGCTGGTTACTCTGAGGTAGCTGGTTACTTGCCTTTACATCAAGTCTCATCATACCATTTGCTCAACAGCGACAGGCAGTAGTATCACAGCTGTAACTCTGTAGTGCCAGAGACTGTGATTGCACATGGCTGAAATGACACCTTTTACTCTGCAGAGAGTTTGACTGTACTTCTGTGTTAGAAAGCTGAGTCCTGGGGTTCTTCTCTCCCCCTTCTTAGGGTACCTCTGAGCATACGTTGCTGGTCAGTGCAGGGGCTGAAGTCACTTCTCCGTACATCAAGGCAGTTACTCGGCCAGACATGGAGGCGTGGAGTGAGAGCGGGCTCCGAAGCGTGCGGGTAGCCGGTACACAACGGGGGTGTTACCAAATCACAGCCGGATCAATGTTGCCATCTGCCGGGTAATCGCCGCAGGCGCCAGCTGTCCACAGCTGGAAAACAGCTGCTTTCTGGTACTCAGTCTGGGGGTGAAAGTGTGCAGATAATTGTGTGTATAAGCTAGCACCTGGAGAGAAAAAGAAAGAAATAACCTTCTTGCCCAGGTTCTCTCTAGTTGAGTTTAAAGAAGAGAGGCTTCCAGAAATTGGGGAGGAAAAGAGTTTGTGGACTAAACCTGCTGGTGCTGGCACCTTTCCTCGGGGGAGAGCGGGGGGAGAAACCCAACAAAAAAAACCCTAAAACAACCCACCACTGCTATGGACAGCACCTTCAAGCCATTACTACTGATCTGTAACTCTCCTATATGTTTCTGGGTGTGAAGGAGTTGGAGTGGGTGGTCTCCGGAGGTGCCCTCTGACCCCTACCATTCTGTGAGTCTGTGTGACTCTTCCTAAAGTGCTCTCCATGAGGTGGTTTTGCTCATGTTCACTTGCTCTGTGCCCTGAACATCCTATTTTCCAATGGAGCTGACCTGTGCTTATATCAAATGGAAGTGTTAGTGTGCTTCTGCTCCCAGGAGCCACGTAACACTTTGAGTAAAGGAAACTTATGCTTCATCTTTGTTACATTAACAAGTTCCTTTTAACAGTATAATGCAGGTACATTTCTTGGGTATATATCAAAGACCATTCTGTCTCTTCCCTCTCAAAGACACAAGAAAACAAGTATATGAAATGACTTTTCAAAGAGCATTTATAGCTTAGACGGTTTCAACTTGCTAAGCAACTCAAGCTCCTTCAGCTTTTCCTTTTATTTTCCATCTCTCCAGGATATACATATGTTGAGAAAAGATGAAAAATGCACATATTTAATGAAAAAATCTGCTAAGCACAAATTGGCTACTGAGAGACTCCCCCTCTCTCCCCCCCCACCATGCCACCTTAAAATGCATCAGGATCTCTACAGGCAGAGAAATGCTCTGTATGTGTGCTGCTGGGGCTCGCTGAGCGGGGAAGCTCAAAAGTGGAGAATTCAGATACAGATTTTCAAGTCAAAGTCTTGAACAGCAAGAAAGAGGGAGAAGGTGTGAATTGAAGGGGCATGAGGATGTTGGGCAAAGGAGGGGGGGGCATAGCAGGAAGGGTGTAGCCAATATGAGTTATTTTTAAGATTTCTGTGTTCATGGGGTATCCACGTGTTTTCTATAGCTGGAAATAAATATATATTTTTCCACTTAGGGGAAGTCTGTTGGAAAGCCAGTTTGTTACAAGAAACAAAATAGACAAGAAGACTGATAAATCCTATCAAGAGAGACAGTTTGAAAGCAGACGACAAAACCCTGGCTTTGTTGAGCCACTATTAGTTAAGCAGAGCCAGTGTGGTCAAACAGGGTGTTCCTGTTGACCATAGGGAGCAGCGATGCTTGTACTTAAGACAGGATAAGTCCCACTTGTATGGCTGGACATTTTCTTGCAGAAGGGTTGCCTAGCAGGGTGGTGATGGAGCTGTATTGCTTAACAGCTCCAGAAGAACAAAAAAGAAAGATTATTTTTTTCCCCCCTGTCTTCTAATGACTGAATATTAACACTTAAAAATTCATTGTTATGTAGCAAGATTTCCATCTGTTCTTACAATATGACTTTGTGATCAATGAAGAGAAAGGGCATCTTCCCTGCATCCACTGCAACAGATGTATGAAATTCCTTGAAATATGACAGGAAATTTGTTTTCAGAAAGGCACTGCTTATGTTTTCTTCTGAAAGCTTTTTTTTTTTTTTTTTTGGTGCGGGCAAGGATTTTCTAGCTCCAGTTGAGCTAAAATGGACAAATTGGCACTGAGGGCCTGGATTATTAAGGTGCGACTTCAGCATAGGTGCACGTGTTTCAGCAATTTATGCCTAATAATAAAGACTAAGCAGAGTTAAAAGTAGAAAATAAATGACTATATGTGAAGCAGAATAAAAGGAAAATAAATCAGGAAAAAAAGGAAGGCACTTGGTAACAATAACTACAATAAGTATTTCTTTCAATGATAGATGCAAAGAAGCACGAGACTAAACCCACTTTTATAGTCATGCAGTCACAGAAAATGTAGCCTACGAAGAGTAAGAAGTGTCACTTGTTCCTTTTTCTTGCTTTATTTTTTTTATACAAAAAAATTCTGAAATAGCTTGTTAGAAAGATTTAAGCTGGTAGCAGACAGAATTAAACTGCTGTGCCTAGAAACTGCAGACAGCCCAGTGATCTCCCAACAGTTTTTATAGCTCGCAATTCACCAAATGCCAGTTGTGGAAATCTCCTTCCTGTCTGTCACTCGGGCTGCTGACACTGGCATCCTTTTATGGACTCTTACTCTCTTGCAGTTGCTACTTTCCCCCCACCCCAGAAGTGGAGAAAGCCCTCCAAAATTTTCCCGGGTGGGGTATGTTGTAATTTCAGGATGCTCTAGGGAACAATCCTGTCTTGAACTAAATAACACATTTATTTTGGGGATTTATGACAGTCCCCAAAACCCCAGTGGGTGTCAATAACTAAATGTGAGTGGTTTTGTGTGGGTTTGTTCATTCTGTCTGTCACAACTTTACTAGGTGGCAAGATTTCTGTTGTCTTTGTCTCCCCTTCATTCATCAAGGATTTTGCTCGTGGTGGTGGTGGTATGTTTAGCTGTGAATTCCCACGTGCTGCCTTGGACTGTTACTGCCCAGCTTGCGATTCTGGTTTTACAAAATCTTGCTAAGCTGGCTCGCTGACAGGAGTATGGTCAGAGCACTGAGCCAAGTCATGTGTCCTTCATTTAGTTCTAGCCTGCAGACAGAAGCAGCTCTCCTTTTCTGCCACGTGCTGTGCTCATGTCCCCTCTCAGATTTTGTGGTGAGGTGCCCTGTTTCCCCTTAGCAAAGCTTTCTTGGGGGTATCCCCATTTCTTCACGCCAGTCATTCCTCCTCTGTGAAGACGCGATCATGTTGGTCTCTGGAATAGATGCCACAAATCAGCCTAGCACTCCTTTCTAATTTTAATGGCAGTGAGCTACTAGTTGTAATTTCTTGAATCTCTCAGTTAGGATGTAGGGAGACCATAAATCTTAAAGCAACAAACATCCCTAAATCCTATGCTTTGAAGTGAATAGGAGCTCCTGGGTCATCAGCACTTTTGGGAAACAGGACGCTTAACTAGGTGTCTGAAGCCATTACACCCATTTTCGTTTCTTAAACTTTGGTCACAGCATTTAAAGAAAGTGGTAATAAAAGGTTTTACCAGTGAGAGTAGTGGTTTTGCTGAACAGCCTCACACAAATCCTATGGATGCTATAGCATCCAAACTCAGCCTTCCTTGTGCCAAGCATTTGGTTTTGAGGTTTATTGCATTTATTATTGTTGGTAGACTTGGTTTGGTGGCAGGGATGATGGGGTTTTGTTCTTTAGAACTTCATTATGGAATAAAAAAAGCAATAAACCCACAAAGAAAACCTAAACCAAATGCCAGGTTTATTTTTTAAGCTGCTTCTATCAGGGTTGTGGTTTTTTCCATACCTTACATCTTCCCCCCTCAAAAGGTACTCTTGCTTGGGTATGGGACATGATACTCTAATAAATTGCTATCAACATGCTAAAACAGATTACTTTACAGAGTATAACATAACTAAAAGGATGCAGTATATGATTATATTCTTATTCTACCTCACTTTCATCTTAAACTGAGAATTTGGTTTGTCTCTGTAGATGAATAGTGAGCTAATCAATCATGCTGTGTGCTGTTACTTCAATTGTAGTCTATTTTTTCTTTTTAGAGATCTAGTACAGTAAACTATGTAAGCAATGCATTGAAATATAGGTGAAAAAGTAGACCAATTCCTGATAAATCCTTGCATGTCAATTAGGGAGGTGGGGGAAGAAACGTGCTGGTAGCACCATGGATTATTGTCTATTAATGGATCATATCATGGTGTTTTACCTCAGGGTAAAAACTTCGGCCTTTGTTGGGTGGCTTGTCCCACAGGCAGCCTTCTGCAGCCTGGCTTCTTGGAGTAACAGCCTGCACAGGGTGGGATGTGTGTTTTGATGACACAGCTGTACTTCATCCATGGCACTTTGAAATTTCATTGTGGGGAGGTGCTCATGTTCTGTACCAGGGTTATTCTGTCTGAATAATCTCACACTGAATGTTTTTCCTGGGGGGGGTGGGGGGGGGGGGTGGGGAGGACTGGTGGTGGTTCATGGTGGTTCACATGCACCTGAGCGCTGCAAAGAAGTATGTAAGAGCTGAACAACCCTAGCAGAGGAGGCAAGGGGCATTCCCTGCACTGGGAAGTTTGGTGCTTTGCTATTGCTTATAAATCTGCAGTGTTACTTGTCTGCCAGGTCCTTGGCAGGTTGCAAGAGGAAGATCATCAACATGAGCTTCCCCCCTGTAACTACATGAGCTGGACCCTTACTGGGTAGTAATGGGGCTTTGAGATGCTGCGTCCTTATGGATGGTGGCAGCCCTGTCCAGAGGCCCCAGGGCTATACTTGTGTCCTAGAAAATAATGCTGGGGGGGCTTCACCGGCAAAGGCACTGCTGAAATGACCCTCAGTAAAGCACATATGCTCAGTAAAGCACAGCCTTTGCACACTTGTGACCTGCAAGGGTATTGGCATGTCTCAAAGGTGGTGTTTCACCAGTACAGTGCCTACATGGTTTCTGATGCTGCTTTTACAGCTTAATCGAAACAGAGCTGTGTGAGATTGCATGTACGTCCTGAGCTCCAGATACAGTGTTTAATATTTAAAGTAACAGAGAGTGCAGGGCAAGATGAAGTGCATCAGGTCTTACAGGCAGACCTCATGGTTGGCCAATAAAATATAGTTAGCATCTATGGGACACTGTGAGGTAGATGAATAGTTTGAAAAGTTGGGATTTGGTTTTCTGTTTGAATGTTAGACTGAGGCTTTCTTGAGGGGGAAAAGACAAACTGAAGAAAAATCAGAGAAAGAAGGTGGTCTCCAAACAGAAGGTGCTTTATTTTGTAAATAATGGAGAATGTTTCCTCATCTACTCTCCAGGTCTTCGAGTCTAGAAATTGCATAAAATATCTCTTTATATCCTGATGACATCTAGCTTCTAAAATATGGACTGTTATCACAGGGAAAAAAATGATGTTTGTGTTTTTCACTTCCTCGCTAATTAGATGAGAGAAAAATGCACTTCGATGGTTCAAGTGAAAGCAAGGGTATTATTGTAAATAACCTAAAAAGCCCCAGATCAAATAAGCTAAGCTGTTGTAACTTGGAGGTTGCACTTTCTCTCTCTGTATGCACTTACTCTCTCTGCACTTACTTTTGTCCTGGGCAGAACAACAGAATTTTCGCTACTGCTTCCAGACCCTTTGCAGTTCTTGTGGGTGGCCAAGTTTTGCCTTCACTGGTGAAATAAGGTATTTTTGTGTCAGGGCAGTTAACAAATTTGAGTTGTCCTGAGGTGCTGTGAGATGGATTTGTCAAGGCTGGTTTCCTTGCTTACTTCAGTGGCAAGTTCACCTCAGGGTAAATCAGAGTCCCATCTTCCCAAAGGCAATGCTTTGTTATGACCTTGGAGTGGGCTGTGCATGTTGTTGATGCTGAAAGAGATCATCTGCAGAGGCTTGGGTGTCAGGCCTGGTCAGAGGCAGAGGACAGGACTCAGGCTGGGGCTAGTGATGTCAAGATAGGCTTTCACATGTTTCCCTCACAGTGGAATTGCTGCAGCTGCTCTGATGTTTGGGATGCTGTAGTTTCAGCTTTGATTGCATTGTTGGCATCTCCTACAGAAAATGCGTATTTCCAAATAGTTCAAACATCTAGGACCCTTCACAAAGCATTCAGCCATTGGCTATGTGGATTCAGTTAGTTTATATGCTTTTTGTGTTACACCAGCATGTGTGTATGTGCATGTCTATCTATGTGCAGCCTGTATATTTTTATTGAACTCCAGTTTATGGCTTTCCTGTTTTCTAGAGATTTGAACATTCATCTCTTGAGACCCCACCCTGGCTTTTTAGGTTATACAACTAGGAAATCAAAGTAGATTTGCAAGAGGTACCAGCAGTTACTTGACTTGTTGCTGTTCTTGGAATGCAACAGTATCCAGACATGCAAGGATCCCAGCACTCCAGATACTGTAGCTGTCCCCCTTGAGCTGTCCTTCTCCCTCTGAAAGAGGATCTGATGCCTGAAGCTCAGGACCTTCACAAGTGTCTTCTCAAAGCAGGACTTCCAGTGAGAGGAGGAGAGACTTCTCTCCAGCACAGTGCTCATGTGAGCAGGTGAAATTTAAGGAAGACCAGCTTTGTGTAAACCATTGATGGCTGCAGTCACCCATGTGGGGTACAGCGAGCACCATTGGAGTAGTGCTGGGTGCCCACCTTCAGAATATGCTCCATTACTTTTAAGAGACCAACCTGGAGTAAGTTGCATGGATGCAGGGGCATTTTGAGTTGCCTGCAGCGCAGCTGTGAGACGTCTTTGGGTGGCACCTTGCTTCTGTGCGCCCCTCATGCCCTTGAGATGGCAGGCTCGAGTGAGCAGATGAAACTCACCATGGAGAAATGGGGGGGGGAGGGGAGGTGAATCCCCTATTAGTCAGCAAAATAATAAACCAGTTTATAATTTCAGAACTGTACTTGTTTATTTGCTATTGCATTAAAAATAGGAAAGCTGCCAGGTTGTCTTCAAGCTGACAGAGTAACTGATGGTCGGCAACTGTCCAGGTGTCTGTTAGCTGCTGAAATCAAATGGATCAAATATTGTCGGTACAGCCCTTAGCTGAAAGGAGTAAATTTAAAGCTGAGAACCTCCCCAGGACAGGAGAAGGTATCTGGCAAAGTTTTACTAGTATCTGGCTACATATGTGCTGGCCAATTGACCAGGCTGGAAATAACAATATGTATATTGTATATTCCTATTTTTTTATATATATATATTTAAAAGTTGTAAAATGCTTAAGCCATATAGAGGGGAGGTTTTATAAATAACTACAAACATCTATGTAATTTTTTTGGTTTTTTAGTTGCATTAAAAGAACACTTTCTACAAGGGAAAATATTTGTTATCAACAAATTAACAACAACCTCAATATTTTTCATGTTCTTTATTTTTGAATTCAAATAGCTATTACTTGGGTGGATTTTTTTGGTGTGTGGGTTTTTCTATTTTGTGACTTAAGCAAAAGACTTTTCCTAGTGGATGCTGATGTAAGCAAAGTTGTTCTAATTTATCCTTGTTGCTCAAGAAATATGAAAAAAAGTTGAAATGGTGAAAAACAAAGTTGGTTTTGGTGACAGGATGTACAAAAAATTTTTGAATATGTGATTAAATTTTAAGAGGTTACTAGACATTATTTCTAGATGTACTTTAAGGGTACCCATAAACTAGGACTTATACATAGTTTAGTTTAGTCTTACCTAGTACTTTTTATTTCCTTATATCTCTTTTATAAATTTTACAGGTGTTATTTAAAAGAAACCTAAAAGATTTAACTCTGAAACATTTCTGAAGTTTAAAACTAAATAAGATATCTCTCAAAGTTTTTCATGAAGTGTAGCAATTTAAATTAAATACATGCTCCCAATTTCTGTGCTCCATGATTTTAATACCTGGGATTGTTTTCATGACCTAGTAAGCTAAGCAGGTTTGCAACTGAGTGGCCTTATTTTGCATATAAGATTACCAGTGAAGAGTAAAAGCTGCTACTCTAAAAGGCTTGGCTTCTATCCTGCTCTTCGGAAGGTTACTTTAACTGCATAGTCTTAACTTTGCAAGAGATTTTCGTCCAAACTTATGATTAAAAATACTTAGTCTCTTTCCCCCCTTGCATGAGAGGGAAATACACCAGCCGCCTTAAGCAGAAGATTTATCTGGTGCCACATATCGGGCTGTCTCTACAGGTCCCTGTTAAAGTAGAGTTGTAGGCTTATTAGCATCCTATTAATATGTGCATAAAATGTAGTCTGTGTCTGAGCCCAAATACACAAGCTGGGAAATCAAAGAGAAATCCTTCACACCTTTTGCTGGCTTCATCCTGAACTTTTATTTATCTTAAAACAACCTCCTCAAGAGAATTTCCTCTTCTAAAGGAAACACTTTTCTCCATACTTACCAGAGGGAATGCTGCATTAAATTATTTTTGGAGCAACGCAGTCACCATTGAGAGACAACTTCTTTAATCATAACATACATATCTTAATTTTGGTGTGTGTAAAATATTAATCACTTAAAGTATTGCACCATCTAGGACTTTTTTTTCTTTATAGGTAAAGATTAGGGAAATGTGGAGTAGAGAGTATGTTTACTTGTATTTTATCAAATGTTCAGAAAGAAAGGACTGCAAAGGCTTCATTGTTAGAAGTTTTGTTTAATTTATATGAATTATAGTAATGTACTTGTTTCTGAGTACTGTTTCTCAGTGCTTTATATATATTGCAAAATTCCCTCTAAAAGTTGAGTTGGTTTAATATTTAGATAAGTTGGTGGCAAAACATCATATTTAATACTTGTTGCAATTTAAAATTGCTTCTGTCTAGCTTCTGTTAGTAAGCAGTTGGCTGTCCCTGTTTCAGCAGAACTAATACCTCACTATTAAGCTGAAATAAGAGGCTTGTCCAAGTTTAAAATTCAGTGTTTGACTTCAGTCTTTCCTAAACCGGTACAGCCTGGTGCTCAGACAGGCTGTTGCAGTTGTAAAGTCATGCAGGCTGCAGTTTGAAGCTGGTTAAGCACGGTCTTTTTCCCAGGCAGGGAAACATCCAGTTCATTTTCTCAGGCAGAAAAAAAAATGCTTCCCAAGTATGGTACTGACTCTTCTGCATTTGGAAATTTAAGTAGCCTTTTGTCAGCTTATACACATCTCATAGTATTTCTCCCTGTGCTAGCAATCAGACTAAAACTTTACTATTACTATTTTTTTTCCCCCCCTAACTATTTTTGGTCTAAGCCTGAGAGCCTGGTTGGGGCTCCAGAACCCTTGGAACAAGCTGCCAGGATTTGTGGCACCCTATGTGCAGGGGAAGGATGCAGGGCATGAGGTGTTACTGTTGCTAGAATGGGAATTGTGTTCAGAGTGGTGCTTGTTTGTGAAACCAGCCGAGAGTTGCAGGAGAGCAGGGGATAGGATATTCTTGCATATGGTTGTTTTTTGGTATATTTTTTTTTTTGTCCAGTGCCTAGCAAAGTCTCAAGTCTGCCTCCTGTGTTTAAGAAATGTAGGGAATTCTATTCTCTACTAGGGTATGTAGCAATAGGAGGAGGGGTAATGGTTTTAAACTAGAAAAGGGGAGATTTTGGTTGGGTATTAGGGAAAAATTCTTCAGTGTGGTGGTGGTGGTTCACTGGAACGGGTTACACAGATGTAGTGGAGGCCCCATCCCTGGAGATATTCAAGGTCAGGCTTGATGGGGCTCTGAGTGACCTGACCTAGTGAAGATGCCCCTGCTTACTGCAGTGGGGCAGGATGGACTAGATGGCCATTAAAGGTCCCTTCCAACCTAAGGCATTCTATGATTCTGTTGAAGCTTGAGGGTTGAGAAAAACTACATTTGACAATGGAAGCTTAAGTGTGTGCTTTTCAAATCAGACCAGCTATTTATGTCCTTTAAATAACCTAATTTAACTTTTCAAACCCAGCTACTAATAGCTCAAACTGCAAAAAATCTGTTTTTCTGTGTAATTTCTCAAGGATTTTTGGTGTTTGTTTATTTTTAAGAAGCCTTTTTTTCCCCTTGGTTTTCCTGATTTGAGGCCACCAGTGAAAGCATCCTCTGAACAGCCTGCAGCCTGATGCCTGCGGGTAACTGCTCGGTGGCAGAGCCAGCCTGAGCAACCTCCCAGCAAGCTCTTCCCACACCCATGTGCCAATGGGTCTGGAAGCCAGTGAGGAAAAGTCACTGTAGCCAATTAGGAAGCTGTCATTCAGATTTGTAAAAGTATGTTAATGCTTTTTTTACAGGAGTTACTCCCACGTTATGGCTCAGGGCTTCCACACTGCTGTTTCCCACTGTATGTTAATGTCAGATAAACACACAGGTGACCAGAAAATACAAGCTGCTTCTGCCTGGGCCTGCACATGCTAAATGGCTGAACTTTTCTAACCTTGTCAGCTATGCTATGGGGGCCTTGAAGTCTTAAAAAGAAACAGCAGCTCAAGTTTTCTTCTCTTCCAGTATCTCACGGGGAGTTGTATATGTGGATATAAAGCAAATCAGATTAGCATGGAAAAAACCCAAACCTACTATTTTTTTTTTCCTTCTTTTCTTTTCCCTGCCCAAGATCTCTCCTTGGAGTAGACCACATTTGTTGAAAAGAATAAACAAGTCAGCTCACCTCTTTGGTTGTAACGGCCTGTACGTGTCTGCCTACACTCATTTACATTGGCAGGCATGTCTGCATGGACATGGGGGGCCCTGGAGTGGTTTTGGGTATAGGGCAGGAAAACAGCAGTGGGTGATCAAAGTAAGTGTATTTAAATAAGCAACCATGGTTGCTGACAAGATTTAAATCATCTTTATCCCCATCAGTTTTATATTTGAGATATATTAAAACACTTATACTTACATAGTGAAAGTGTTCACATCTCACTAGTTGAGACCTGCAACATACTTTGAAGTGAGCCTCCAGTTGTCCTGCCTTGGCACTTGGTCACTCACATCACGGAGCTGGGTTGAGGACAGACAGATGGATGGAGGTTGTGCTGTGCCTCATGCATGGCAGCTGCTAGTGGGTTCAGTGGTAGTCTGAAGAAAAAAAATAATCCCAAAGTTACTGGATGTAGGGTCCTCAGCACTGACTTTCTGCACGTTCGGCTTCTGCTGTGCTGATTGCTAATGTGGATGTGGCCAGAGATGTGCACCCAGAATCTGCTCGTTTAATTGCTGTATGTCTGCAGTTCATCTTAAGGGGTGTGAAACCTCTTGATCCCTTTGAGTCACTTGGACTGATGGAGTCCAAAAAACTGTATTAGAACTTAAACTCTTTCTTGGATATGTAATGAATACATATATGAGGAAACAGCAACTAATTTTTAATCCCAACAACTATTTCTTGTTAGCAAATAATGTACAGTCTGCAGGCCTTGTGTCAGTCTGTGTAGGAAAAAAACAAACAAGCCAGTTTGAGCAAAGGATGGGATAATTTGGGATTTTTTTTCTTGGGTGCTTTCCTCAGAAGAATAAATTCTGGAATGTATTGAGGAGGAAAGGAAAAAACCTGATTATACGGGAGCTGAGACCAGGGTTCTGCACTTGCAGAGGACCTGCCCACGTCTGTTTCTGTTGGATGCAGTGGGTATTATGAGAAAACCCTCATAAAGTGTGTCCACGATGAAGCAAGGCATTAAAATATGTGCTTTTCTGAACCCAAATCTTGCAGTTGCCTTGCATAGGAATATATATATCCAATAGGTTACAGAGAGTGGGAGCAAGTGGATGTACGCAGAGTAGATGGCAGCTTTGCTCTGCTCATTGCCTGCAGATGTCCAAGCTTTGGTTGTCATGAGTGAGCAGCATTGGAAACTGGGACTGTGAAAATGTACTGTGTGACCTGTTGATCTCCATAGTGTCTCCTGGTGTTCCTGTTTTATGGTCCTTTCACATCTCTCCAGCCTTCTCACCGCTTGAATTACTGGAACGTGGCACCGAGCTCCAGGATGAGGCAGGTGAAATGGTTGTAAACCAACAAGGAAATGAAAGCTTTTTGCTGCTCCCCTCAGCCACTTTGAATTCCAGCAAGATAATTAGCATGATAGGGTTAGAGCTGGGTTGAACATGAAACATGAAATTCTACATGTAGGCTGGTGTCCCAGCTGTGACCATGGCAGTTAGTTGTAAACACTTAAATATTAATATGGTGCTTGTAGGTATCTGCAAACCTTTCCAACCTGCTGCAGCAGTGCAGTGAAAGGAAAATCTCATGTCTGTATCTGATTTGCTTTGCAAGACCATGCTCTGACCTCTGGAAGTTACAGCTGCTTTCAGCCAGTTGCTTAATCACATTTTTATGCTTTCTCCCTGTTTCGCAATGAATTGACGCTAGAAGGAAAAATCCTACAGGGTGAGACTGTAGGAAATGAATGTAGAAAGCTGGGAAATACACTGTCTGCCCCTCTCTCAACCTCTTTTTGAGTCTAGCTTATTCAGAGCTTGGGAAGCAGCACATTGTGTTTCCCATGCAGGGAGACACCGGGCTCCTGGTGACTGAAAGTTACTGGCGCAAACCTGAGTTTTTCAATGCCTTTGACAGCCAGCCTCGCAAGAATGCCAGGTGTGAATCCCAGCAAATGATTAAATATCATTCTCTATTTAAAGTAAATGTTAGTGGTTTAAAACGACTTGCAAACTGTGTCCAGTTGGGCTGAGCAGTTTTTTGTTCTGAGGTTTTTGTTCGTGTGGGCTTACCCACATTTGTAAATAATAAATGCCAGCCTATACCTAGCTAGCACAGAGAAAACAAAGCAATGCTACTGCTTTTAGTAGTGCAAGAGGTACCATCTAGAGCTACTACTAACAGAAGCTGTTATTACTGTTTTCATGAATATTATGCTAAATATAAATGGAAACTTTGCACTGCTGAAGAGCAAGTGATGTGAAGAGCTATTGTCTCTAATTGACACTGTGGTGTCGGCTGAATGGGGCGCAGTGAGCTAAACAAGTTCCTCCTGGGTTTGTTGTGCCTCAAGATGTCTCTTGTGACTTTACCTCTGGTCTCTGGAGTGATGCCACGTTCCCACCTTTCCCCTCTGGCCAGCACAGACAGGTGCTTTACCTGGTAATGCGCTCCCACAAAATGTGTAAGGTGTTTTTTTTTGTTATGTCTCTCTGTCACATTTAAATGAAATTATCTAACAGGTTTGCAACAAATAATTTCTTAGTACCCAGAATGTGAACCTCATTTGTTTGAGAAAGTAGAACAGCATGAACCATATTTGTCCAGGAAAACACACAAAACTCCCCCAAACCCTCTGACTGTAATAGTGAGCTACAGCTCCAACGATGGAGGCTGTATGATGATTTTTTTTGTGGGAACTGAAGTTTGACATTCTTTGTCAGCCGAAATACAATATGAATTTTTCCACCAGTGTATGAGTCTCTATAATCTTCCTTAATCTTGTAACATGGTCATTTTAACACTAGCTGCTAAAAGTTAAGTATGTCTCCTAGGGTAGTCATCTAAGATGCGCCCCCTCCTGCATCGCCGATAGCGATGCCAGGGTGATTCATCTCACCTGCTTTACTCACCTATCCTAGAATGGGATAAATGGCAATCTGGAGGCACTTATCTCTCTTGCTTGACTACAGAAGGAGCCTTGATGACTGGCTTCGATGAGCCACCTGATTTGTATGTGGCTACAGACCAGGGAGACCGAGTCTTTTGATCTCGGTGTCTAAGTTGTAGTTCTCAAAGATGTTTCCTTAATGTTGAAAGGATTGCTTATATATATATATATGCACACATACACACACACAGTTGTACAAATAATACTGTCTTTCTTATTAGTTAGTGTTTTGTGTTTGTGTACACTGCGATTGGTACCCAAATTTCTTTTTGAGAAGCAGCGAGATGAATCTGAAATGTTTGTAGGAGGAACAGGGCAGCTCTCGCTGTAATGAGGGAAACTTCCATGAGTTTGGTACCCAGGAAAAGGCCAGTCTATGCTAACCTCAAACAGAATAAATAATCCTTCTTATGAAGATTTGGCAAGTGTCCACAGCCACATCCTTTTAGCTATGGAGGATGATGTCTGAGCTCACATGTGTTCATGGAGTGGCACATCAGCAGAGCCTGGTTTGATTAAAATCTGTGACAAGTCCAGATCTGTGGCAATGAGCAGGCTGGTTGTACCCACGTTTCCCTATGCAAAGTGTTTTTCTGTATTGCTGAGGAGCCTCAGTGCCTGGATGGCTTCAGTACACTAACCCCCAGTTACACAGGGCTGTCCTCCCGTGTGCCAGGCAGCAGTGAGTGGACCCTTCAGCCCTCAGTACCTGGCTGAGCTGAAAGGAACAGGCCAGGTACTGAATTTGTGTACCTTGGTGGCTGTTTGCTCACCTCAAAAGCATTGAGCCAGAAATCAGCAGCAGTGAGAACTCGTGTTGCAATACTTGGTGGATGCTAGCCACTTCCAGTGACATGAACATTGGGCAGGTGAGTTGTGGATGCACACAGGGGCTGTGGGGTCTTTCTGAAATCTGCCCTGTAAGGACACCCCCATGCCAGTATGGCAGGACTGAGATGCCCGTCACAAGGTATACAGCTGGCTTTTTGAAATTTGTCAGGCAGGTGCCCTGGGAGCTCGAGTTGCAGAGTTTATCCCGTTGCCTGATGATTTTGAGTGCAGACTGCAGGGGTTGTTGCACACAGTGACTGCACGTGAAGGGTCCTGACAGGCTCTCGGACGAGGAGCTGGGACCTTCAGTAAGAAGTATTGGGAGAGGTGGTATAGGGAGGTAGAGAATAGCCAGCTGGGCATGCCTGTGCCAGCAGCCAGCGGGGACTAAACGTGAAGAGCTATCGGAAACTTGCTCACTGACCTGCTGATGTTTGCTTTGATTTCTTTGAAATGGCAGAGACAGGTGGAGAATAATATTATTAAAAATTAAGCTAAATTAAAGAGAGAGAAGACTGTCTTGAAGGCAGGGAGTCTGACCTGACATGGGGATCTCTGACTTCATAAAGTCATGTCCTGCTTTCCTTATTTTCTTGTAATGTCAAAAGCATCAAGAAATGATCAAACATCAACCAATGATGTTTTGGTTGACTTTCATCTAGGAGTGATGATGGAAGCACTGGTGGCACGTGAGTGCACCTTGACTTGGTAGCTGAAAAGGCAATGCTAACTTAGTGGAGCTGAGTGGATTGCTCCATCTATATCAGGTTATATTGTGACACACAGGAAAGAGCTCTCAGCTCTTGGGGCAGGATTCTGTCTTGGTTCTGATTTTTGCAACGATGTAATGCTGTAAAAGTACTTCCGCATTTTGGCAAAAGAGTGGCAAAGTGGCAAAATCTTGGTTTGGGAGATTCCAACCTGCTTTTTATTCCTTTCTTATTTTCCAACGTTAAAATGCAAAAATAAGAATCTAGCTTGTGTCACATTGTAGTAAAACTCTGTATTTTTACTCTAATAATGTGAGAGGCAATCTGTGATAGACTTTAAGAGGCTCAATTAATTTATTGAGGTTCTTTGGGTAGCAGATACTAAATATCTTATAGTTGATGTGAGGATCTGAAAATTACATCTAGTTTGAGGAATGTTTTGGGCTGAAGTAGAACAGATTTTTATGTGTTTATTAATTATTGAAGGCCCTAGCTTAATTTTAAGAACAGTATCTTTTTTTCACTCTGTTCCACCAAAAAGGCTGTGCTTTAAAAAGATAATGTCCTTGTTGCAAACTCAGAATTCACAACTATTTTCTCTGTGAGCAAGCTCGTCTTCCTGACCTCAGTCATTGTGCTGTGTGCTCTCCTCCAAGAGAGGAGTTGAAAAGGAGAGAGAGACAAAGAGGAAAAGGATCACAGTATCTCGATTTTATTTTCTTTCCTGAAAAGTATTCTCTTTGGACAGACAGTAATTGTAGTTTCTAATGACACAAACTTGAAGGGAAACAGAAGAAGACTACAAACAGGTTTATGGGCCTATCAGCAGGAATATGTGGCTACAAATTGCTGAGTAAATGAAACAGCCTGTTGTTTCCTAAGCCCGAGTTTGTGAGTGTTATGCCAAAGTATTTGAGGAGGAGCTAGAGCACCAGGCGGTGTAAAGGATACCTGCTGGGTCCTAATTGGTGCCCACTGTTGTTAATGGCTTCCTGTGGCTGAATGTTTACTTGTCATTTGTTTTGTGCTTTGTTTCCCAGCTACTGGAAGTTAAAAAAAATACTGACTAAAACTTTATTTTGCTTTTAAGTGGACATCCCTGGACATCAAGTGCCCGCCCTGCAAATTGTCTCACGATGCTAAGTACCTCGGGTCTATTCCTCGGTCTTGTAATTACCTGGTATGCCTCAAAAGTACGGTGGTAGCTTCCCACGTTGTCTTTGAATTTGGAAAACGGTCTCATTTATTGCAATACACATGAATTATGTAACTGAGGAAATTATGCCATATAAATGTCTGGGGCTTTGTCTACTGCAAGGCTTTGCATGGTTAGACCTCTAAAAAATAACCTCAGCTAACGCCAGTCTGTTTTTAAGTATCTGTTTTCCTGAAGCGTCCATGTCTTACATGAATCTCAGATTTTGTGGGATGCCTGCAAGTGACCTGTGAAAGGCGAGGAAGGATGAAATCCTGCATGCTCAGAACTTCCCCAAGAAAGTGTTCCCACACGTAGCACAGCCGCTGTCTGGTTTAGTAGTATTTTGGGGTGTTTTTTCCCCCCTTTCTAATCTAAAGGAAATGGCTGGGAGGGAGGGGAAAGTCCAGGTTGATGTTTCAGACCTTTTGCTTGCTCTGTCCTCGGTTTCCCTAACAAGACACCCTGTTAGTGCTAGCTATGGTGTGAACACCTCCCTGCTGGGAAAAAGGAGTGAAACAGCTACTTTTAGCTGGGCCACCGAATACTTTGCGATGAATAACCCCGTACGAACACTGCTGATCAAGGAAGAATGAGAACTACTAAAAACATCCTAATCCCCGTAATCTTAAATCATCTGCCTCTCCTGCACTGAGCTGGGGGGTTGGGGTTGTTTTGAGCACTGTCAAGGGATGTTTAGTTTCAGTTATTCTAGAAAGCAACACAGAATTCTGAGAAAGTAATGCTCCTATCTTAATTTCATTCAGCAACTGATTCTTACTCTGCTTGACTCTGGAGAAGAGCTTTTAGATACATTTTCTCTCCGTTCACAGGGGTATACAGCTCAATATACAGCAACAACAGGTAACTGCAAAGAACTGAATCGGTGGGTTGGTGATAAGGAGAGGTTTGAAGGGCCATTTCCATAGCAGTAATACGTTAGATTTCAGTCTGTCTTTGCAGTGCCCTCGGAGGCAAACCGAGGGAGAATGTTTCCATGAAGCACAGAGTATTTTGTCTGGAGACATAAGTCTAATTCCTTGATTACCATTACAGTCAGCTCTGTTTCACGTACCTATCTCTTCCATACACATTTCTGTCATACACCTTGCAGATGCACTGTCTGCAGAGTATCATCTCATGCTATTTTGTGTTACTGCTCCAAATAACACTATCTGGAGCTCTCCTTTGCCGGGCACTGCATTTAGAGGCTAATAAGAGTGGGAGAAAACTTCTAGTGTAGAAGCCTGTGATTTAGATATTGAGTTCCAAATACTTGATCTGTGCTTACCTAGGTACCCAAGAGAGGGAAGGAAGGTGGGTCTAAAATTGCAGCTGGGCACATTTCACTTTTCAGGATGATGTCAGTAAGGAAAAGAACATCTAGATAATGTGGCAGCCCTTTTTTGTAATTCCTGCAGGATCATGAGCTGTAAGAAAAAAAAGAGGGATTTAAGCTGCTTCCCCCGAGTAGGAAGATGGTGATCAAAAAACAGAGGAGGGAGGACTAAACAGATTTGCCTTACCCCCAAGGGGAAGCTTAGTATATTTTAGAGTATACGAATTCCTAAATATGTCTCTAACACATCTCCTGGCATTTAGCCAGGTATTTATTACCTTTTCATTTGTTATTGAGTACTAAATAATCTAGTACTTTTATGTTCTCTTTCTCTCTCAGAAGACTATGGAACAAAATAATTAAGCCTTAAAGAACTGACAGGACTGTGAAGGCTTTTGGATGCTGGTTCCACAGGGCTCTTGTAGTTCACAGCTCAAAGAAAAACCCGATGGAAAAAATGCAGCAACAGGAAAAGAAGCCAAACCTTTAAGTGCTGTAGAAGCGTGTAACATTAAAATCAGTGAAGCTGTACTCCATTTGTGTCACCTGAGAATCAAGCCCAGCAGTATGGTGTTATCCCTCTAGAGTAATTCTTCTGTTTAACCACATTTTTTTCTGCTTGTTAAACAAAAAATATCCCAGGCTCAAGAAAAAGGAAAACTGAAGTGAATTTCAAATAGAGATACAAAGCATCAAAATCCAAAGTAATTTTCTTTCAATTATTTTAATAAAGAAGCTTGTATGCCAGAGTATGTTAGAAAGTCTGATAAGTTTACCCCATGTATTTTGAACAAGTGGTTTTCATGTCTGACTGTACTACAGCATTAAACAGCATTGTTCAAATACACTGACCTCTGGATTGTGGTGAGAAATACCTTGACTTTTGATTGTGATCATTTATGTATCACCTCCTTGATTTTTGTCATCTTAAATGTCATTGAAATACAGAGATTGTGTTCTCAGTCTTTGTAACCTTGCAACTCTCCTATCCTTTCCCTATTTATTTTATGTTTTTATGTTGTTTTGTACCCTAATTTTCATCACAGTCCTCCAAATGTGTACTTGTTTCACTGGGACCATTCCATTAATCTAAACCTGGCTGTTGAATCAAGGCTGCCAGTTCCAGGAATTAAGGGAAAAGAGGATTGGTTGATTAAAACTGATCCCTTGATTTCTACAGAGGTGTCTCAATCTCCAGCAATAGACCTGGAGCACAGCTTAAACTGCATGTATGCTCTGCTTATCATATAAAATATCTTGATTTACACGAATCTGTGAGAAATGTTATATTAAGAAATTTTAAAAAGGAGATAAATTCTAGCCGAGAAGCTGAGTACCCAAGCATTGGATAGCTGTTAGAATTGAACCATTTTTATTCCTTTCGCAAACCAGCAGTAACATTTTGATTATGGTTTTATTTTTACTTTACAGTGATTGCTTTGGGAAGTTTGCCTTCTGCTGCCTTTGTAAGAACCCATATGGAGCAGCCAGCCATGGTATCTCCAAACCAAAGACATGGGCTGCTGAGAAAGGTAAGCGACTTAGTTTATAGTTAAACAAAACACTTGCGCTTTCAAGCAGCGCTACTCAGACTGGAAGAGTGTCATCCAAAGTAATTTCCCCCTGTGTCTAAGCTGTGTTTGGTGTGGGAGACTCGTGGAGGCAGCTATGGTGAGTCAGTCTGCTCTGGTAGGAAAACCACTGCTGCAGTCTTTGGACTGCACAGAGGACCTGCCTCTGTGCTTTAAATGCATATACAGGCAAAATAATTAATTTGTTGATAGATGTTCCTTGGGAAAAAAAAAAAAATCCAGTAGAATAGTGGGTTTTTTCTGTCAAGTAGTGATTTCACTATGGCTTTGCTAGAGTAGTTGTGTTCTGCAGCAGTGGAATCACTACCTGACTTCTCTGCAGTACTATGATGTCATACAGCTGCCTGGAGAGGTTCCTAGCTTTAGGACCATGCTCATCAGTCTTCTTGCTTCTTTGTTGTGAAGAACGAAATTAACACACTTGTTTTTTTCTTGGAGGGCTTGGGACACTCCTTTCATTTTACTCTTGTCCACCTGCATACCACTGTGCATGCGATGGGAAGGGACTGTAGGATGTTAAAGGAGAGAAATATTAATTATTCAGGCAGTGTTTCCATACTAGGGAAGTTGTGTGTCAGATTTGGGGAGCTGCTGCTGCTGTTAGTGGGAAACGAGCTGAAGTAAAGAGCCTTGGTGAAGGTATCCAAGTTTTCAATGCTCCACAAACTAAGCAGCATGGAGACAGGGAGAGTGTTTCAGGGTATGTAAGTGGAAGAGGAGCAACGCAGGGATAAGGAGGGTGCAAATGCCTAGAAGAAGCTTTTTTGGCATTTGCCCCCATCATCTTGGTAGAACATCTTCCCCTTCAGCCTGTTATTGCCACATGTCCTGTACAAAGGTGCTGTAAAGGGTGGTGATGAGGAACACTTGAAGAGACTCAGTAGCACTCCCAGTTCCAGTTATATTCATGGGAGGGATCGATTGTGCTGTCCGAAAACGCTTTTGGTAAGAAAAACACTTTTGAAATAACCTGGCAATGAAAACAGCTTGGCTGAAAGAGCAGCAGGATATGAAGGAAGGGAAAAATATCTCCTATTTTTACTTTGGGGCCCTTCTCACCTCCTCCCCTCAAACCCACTTGTTTCCCCTCTTTGTGTACAGTTCACCAGCTGTGCCCTGCGAGATGAGCTGGGGTGGGCCGCGTTCCTCACACCTCTGTGCAATGCACACATCGCTCTCCCAGTCTGCCAGACTTTGCAGTATTTCTTGGGCCAGACTGTCAGGTTGCTGAGGATAACTGAGGGTTTAATTTGCAGTTTGCATTCTTTTCCTAAGTACTGTATGCTCAGGAGAGGAGTCAGAAGCAGTCATATGATTATGAACTCAGCGGTTCCATCCATCTATCTATCTCTTAATTTAAGAAAGTCAGTTTTGTCCAGAAGGTATTTCACATGCTGGGCACACTAAGCTCATTTATATTGCAATGGACAAAAATAACATTCTGCTTCTACAGGAATGAAAAATGTGGTGAGCCTCTGGCTCCTCCTGCCAAATTAAATATTCTAATCTTGAATCCAGACCTTTTTTGATTGCATGTAGATATACCTATGGTTGTTTCCTGCCTGAAGTTACCTCTTTGGGGCATATAATTTTCTGTATAAACTGCTATGTTGGCTATATAAATTGGGTACACAGTTCCATACTAGAATTTTCTATTTAATGTGTTTTTAAAATTTAGAACCTATCTACCAAATGATAACATAGATTATGAAATAGCTTGAGAGACAAGAGAAACTGTATGCTTTGGCTTGGGAATTATAGAATAAGAAAACAGGATGTTATCCTTTATATTTGACAATATGGTTTAAAGATTTATTTGTAAATACATGAGTGTTATCGTTGAACAGCTGGGGAGGAGTCACCATGGGTGAATTCTAGCAATCTTACTACAAGCTAATGAAGTAGCTGTGTAAATGATAAAATTGAGGGTTGCTATATCTGATCTGCTAAGGCTGTTTTGCTGCAAGAACAGATAAGATTTAGATCTTATTTCTATTTAACAGTACCCCCTCTTTTTTTTTTTTTCCCCTGATTCCAATGATGGAGCAGGAAGCAGAAGTGAATATTCTTTCAAATTAGGTTATTGGACTTGAGAAAAAAAAAAACCAAGAAAACAAAAGGCTCCCAAATGTTTTGAGATGGAACTTTAACCGTATTTTGGTTTAATTTTAATATACTTTTCTGGGTGTCCTTAACATGAGGCAGATGTTCTGAAGTGATACTCCATTTCATGTTCTGATGTGAGAGTTTTTTTTCCCCCCCTCTTCTCAGAAAACAACTGAAACCAAACACTGTAGCACTGATCATCAGAACAACTTTTCCCTGTCTCCAGGCTTCTAGTGTATTCATCACTGTTATCAAGGTGATGGTTACAACATCAGCAATTGTAATAGTGTTTGTATTGAAGACTTTTCTCCTCCCTACCATACACCCATATAGTGTTGGTTGCTATCTGTTTTGACTAAAGATAGAAGATACAGTTAGTCTCCCAAGCCAGAGTGGTGGCAAGACCTGCAGTGCCTCATGTCCTCACCTCCAGTGGTGGAGAATGGGCCTGCTGATACCCAGCTGTTTGCTTGCATGGCTTCCGCTGGGTCTCTTGCAGCTGCTGTCATTGTCACAGCAGCACATTCTTCCTGTGGCAAGGATACAGGTGACAAGCCAGATTTTTGTTAAGGGATTTAAGCAATGAGGCTGAGGCCTTGAAGGGGGCCTCTAATGTGAGTGCAGGAGCTGACTCATTTGGTATGACGAACCTTTTGCTTTTGATCAGAAGAGGGCTTCAAACTCTTGTCCAGCTTGAGATCCAGCCTCTCTCCTCCCAGCTACACTAGAGAAAAACATGCTGTGAAGTCCTGATAGCCCTGAAATTGTCCAGGTTTCCTCCATTAAAATGAAGATGGAAGAAGGTATCGTTGCGCAGTGTGGGTTTACCTGGGTGCAGAGAGAAAGGACAGAGGGACTTGGATTCTCCTGTAACTTTACACTTGCCAACTGCTGTTTCTCAGCAGACAACTTGCCTCTGTGCTACATCTAGGGTGGTGTAGGGTCTCCTTTTAGCACCTCCAGGGCTGGATAGAAATGCCAGCACTGCCCAACAGCTGTATTCCTCCCAGGTGTATTCCCCTGTGATGACATCTCCTGTATAGCATCACCTGGTGTGCAGGATCCCCCAGCTGTCCCACTGCCACCCTGTCCGCCTGCACAGCCACTGCCACAGCAATAATGGGGCACTTCAGAGCAAAGCACTGCTTAAGTTGTTGGAGAGTAGATGCCTGTAGGCAAGGGAAAGTGCAAACAAAGATGATACTCTGGACTGCCACTGCCATCCTCCCCCCTAGTATCATCTTTGCTTTTCTTGGGTAGCATTCTAACTTACTACAAGATGGGACAAGAGCTGGTTACTTCAGGCATTGATCCACATGGGCAGCATTGTGACCTGAATGATACTAAATGAGCAGTTATGTGAGCTCTAGGTAGGATTTAGCACTGGAGGACAGGGTTTGTGTGAGCTTTGCTTTCTCAGATGTAGGATTCTTGCCTTTAGCACACTGTAGGCTGAAGATACCAAATGGAATCTTTTGGCTGTAGGCTGGCAGAAGGCTCAGGTAAGCAAATTTCACTGTTTTCTCTCTCTCTCCCCTTTTCTCTTTTTTTTTTAAAATCATCTGACAGCTACAGTTTTCAGGCTGAACCCGGGTGTAGTTTGCAGTGAACTACTACAATGAGTGGACATTCTATGCAGAACCATGGGGCTAGGGCAGGTTTCATGGGTTTTGTCTCAGCTGTCATGAAGGCTTGCATGGACAGCCTTATGTCACCAAACCAAATTTATTCCATTGCCATTAAAAGTAGTTTTGAGGCCATGATTTATTCCTGTTTTATTGTCTGGGTAGATGTTGCCTCTAAAAACTGCAGGTTTTTGTCTATTCATAAAATTACTTTTCCATGGGATTTAGCCACCATCTGAGGTCTTGAGATGGTTTTAGATTAACTTGTAGGCATAGTGCAGGTCTGGCAAAAAGCAGCATGAGCGAAAGGTGACTTTTACCTTTATAAACAGAGCAAAAGTGAAAACACACAACTATCACTTGTATCATTCTTTATATAAGAAAAAAGACATGCTAGTCTGGATTAGCTGAGAGGAAGCAAAGTTGTGCACCCAGAGCAAGTCCAAGATGATTTCCCCATGTGGCGGCACCCTGGGTTCCTACCAGAATAAAGGACAGCAGAGAAGAGGTGGTTAAGTGCTGGAGGTGAAAAGAGCACACTCCTAGCTTTTGGAAAGAGGTTTATTTGTAGACACTTTCAGGTGGCTTTCTGTAATTGTTCCCATACGAAGGGAGGATTAGCTCAGATGTCACCAAACCGTGAGGGGGTCAGGTTGGCCTTTCATCCTGCCCTGGGCTAAAGGAGGGCCACACGGGCCCTGTTTGCCTGGCCCAAGGCAAATATGTCTTGGCTCAGTGCTTGTTTCTATATGCTTGACTGAAGCAGAAGTGATTGTTAACAAATATGTGTGAGAAAAGTAAAGTGGAGAAATGAAGGGGCAGCCTTTTACCCATGAAAAGGGGAAAAGGCCACTTGAAAATTGTTTGAAAAAACCCCAAACTTTTCAGGCTGTTACACTGGCAGAATGACAAGAGAAAGTGAATCGCAGTGAATGTAATTTTAGAAGAATTATACTCTGGAAAATAGAAACCTGAGGCTGGGGGCTTAAAGGGGCTGGTTGAAACGAGTTGGCTTGTTCTGGCATGCCCAGCTTGGGGCAGCTGAACAGTGTTCCAAGGGGTGGGGAGGGGAAAAGAAACGCAAGAGGGGAGAATGGCACATATGCAGATTAGCTTCTGGATGCTTGCTTTCTTTCCCTCTAGTGTTATGCATTTTAGGAATGTATTCCTAATAACACAAGGAGTTGCAAGTAGTTAATGCTGAGCAATTCTGTAGTGATATTGACATAACTGTGCAACATGAGTATATAGGTAGTTATGTGGGTGCAAGTCTGGAGAATCAGGCCCAGAAAACAAGGCCCTTTCCTCTTTTTTTATTTTTTTCTCCCTGAAATGCACCAGCTTTCAATCAAAGGCCTTGCCTGCTCCCAAACTGGCACAAATTTAAAGTATCTGGTTTTTAACCAATACAGGTGGCAGATGTAGGGTTTTCCATTGACATCACATAGCACATTTCCTGATTTTGTATTCCTGCCCACCAGGGTTAGATACAGATAGTCAACCCCTTTTATTAAGACTTGCTTGTATTCTTAGGTGCTTGTGTTCACTCTGCATACATATATAAATGTCAGTGTCACTTCCCTCTCCTTAAATTTCCTGTTCCCATCATGCGGTCACACACAAGTTTTCTTTCAGTTTTAATTTGATTCAACTGTGCATTCCAGTTGTAGGTTAAATGAAGATCCTCGGCCTCGTGAAGTTAAAAATTAAAATCTTTAAAATAATTTTCCTCTGAAGCTCTTGTTCTCCAGCTCTGATTTTTGTTTACCACACGGCCAACTTCTTGTGACTCTGAGAAAGGAGAATTGTTATTATCTTGCTGTGAGGAGCAACCCTTGAGTAGAGGAGTCCCAGATCCACAGTATTGAATGCATCCTGTCTTTTATTTTCAAAATTTAGTTATAACATTTTAATACTTCTTCTGAGTGTTAAAATAGAAGAGAAAATTGAGTAGTTCAGTTGGAAGGGATGTTCAATAACCATCTAGTCCAACTGATTATTAGTGTGCAACATATTCTACAAGTAAACTCTCATTCTGGCAAATTTGTCCCAAATTGTAACTATTAAAATGTATGCAAGGAGATTTTTTTTTTTTTTTTTTCCTTCTTGGATGATGACACTATGCATTATAAACCCTGGGAATGAATGACATTTACCTGAACAACAAGAAGATAGGTCACATTTTCAGATGCTACTTACACTTAGAACATAGTTTCTGTTTAGGCAGAACTAACTGTATTTAACAGTTGAAAGTTTTAACAGAATCCATGTTGGGCCGGGAACTGCAGTCTATAATCTTTATTCACCTACATTAATCTATACATCCCTGGAGAATGGAGCACATTGTTAAACTGAATGTAACGTTAATGCACTCCAGCCAGTGCCAGGTAGTCGTGCCACGGAGAATGGCAGTCACGGTGCTCCAGGGATGGAGTGCCAGGATGATGCTGATGTTGGTTTGAAGACTAAGAGTTTCCTAACGTAAGTACCAGCCACTTCGTGCTGCTTGGCTTCCATGCTAGAAAGCTTCCCTGGGTGTGCTTGACTTCCTGGTGTTGGCAGAGCATCTGCCGCCCCTAAAAATGGTTTGTTGTCTGATTTGTGAGGAAAGCAGGGAAAACCCTGAGAGCAAAAAGGTGTGTGTTGGCTTTTGAAACAGCAGGGTCTCCTGAATCAGTAGCCTTTGTTTCCCTCCTGCCTTCGTTTCATGCCTCTCAAAAGACAGATCTAAAATACGCAGTTGACACATTGAATGTAGTAATTGTTGCCTCTTTCACGGGAATTATTTTAACTGAAAATAAACCAAAGGAACTTAATGTGTAAGTAAATTCTTTTTTTCTCTCCCTTAATCTAAGGAAATGAGGTTTGGTTTTAATTCTGATATCTGTCTGTCTCTCTTTCTGCCATACTTTTGAGCACATCAGCCTGTTTCATCTCAAGGCTCTGAAAAGGTTTATGAAAGTTGGTACCTAGGAACAGGAGTGTGAGGCAGGCACAAATTTGAAGAGGAAATGTCAGTGCAAGTTCAAGTTGTCTTGGTTTTTCTTTCTTCTTTTCTTTTTTTAAATGTCACTTTTAGGGCATGTTCAGCACGGGCACTAGAAGGAACCAGCAGGTGAGACCTTTTACATGGCTCTTGGTGTGGAATTTATGCATAACATGAGGGAATCGGGGAGGATATGGAACAACTATTTTTGTAATTCCTGTTGCATTTTATTTTTAATGTCATTAAAGTTGTTGTGGACTGATTAGCTTGCTATATTTAAGTGTGCGGGGTCCTGAGGGTGTGATACATACTCATCATTCAGCTCATTGCAGGTCCAGGAGGACAGGAACAGTGAAGAACTGAAGATGGAAATATT
Source organism: Porphyrio hochstetteri (assembly GCA_020800305.1). Taxonomy (NCBI): domain Eukaryota; kingdom Metazoa; phylum Chordata; class Aves; order Gruiformes; family Rallidae; genus Porphyrio; species Porphyrio hochstetteri. Next base: position 49,016,155 of record CM036907.1, read on the forward strand.
CATAGTAGACCAAGATGTGGACAAGCATGTTGTCTGGATTTATTTGTTTTATTGTGGAAGAGAATCTGAAAAGCAAAAACTATTCCAGCAGGGAGGTAGACATAGTAAAAACTGATGTTTTGGAAATGGGAAGGATGTTGCTGCTAACAGCAGTAAAGAAAGGAAGTAACATAAAAGGAAAAATACAAGCTGTTTGGTAATAACTGCAAAGTTTAGCATTACACAAATAGTCATCCTTCCAGGGCAGCAGATCACAAGTGTTATTAGATGTGTAGGGCTAAGCTGAGGGAGATCAGTTTGGTATTGAGATGTAGATTTACAAGCCATTTACCTAAAGGTAATAGTTATATCAGTGTGAAGAGAGGAGGCTCCCTGAGGATAAGATGCAGGAGATGAGACCCAGGATAGAGCTTTGAAGAGCTCTTGCAGACAGGGGACAAGAGACAGAGGAGAATGAGGAGCCATTAGAGTGTGATGCGAAATCCATATATGTGCTGAGCTGCAATGTAACAGAGAGAGTTTCATTAGAACTGGGGGCATCAGACGTGCTGGTGGCTTGCTCCTTGCAGCCTAGATCAGACTTAAGGGTGTTTGAGCTTGCCTGTTAAAAAATAAATCGGGTACCTCTCCCATACAGATAGAGGTAACTTCAAAACAGAGGCCAAAGCCAAGGTGAGTTTCAAAGGAGAAAAGGGGTGGGAGCCAGGAATGAGAAAAATAGTGGAGGCTGTCACAGGGCTGAGGAAGGGAACTGAACAAGATGCATGAGGTGTTCAGCCCAGTTGGTCTAGAGGTGAAAAGGAATAAGCCAGGATGAGTCAAGGAAGAGGCACTGCTTTTCAGTAGGAATATGAGGCTTCAGAGGGGTGAGGCAGAAGCTGTGTCTGGTGGCTACTATCGCATACTTGAATGTGAGTGAAGACTATGGCTTTCCTGTCTTCCCTCCTGCATCTGCTTCTAATCACAACAAAATAAACCTCTGCACTTCATGTTTCAGGCAGCCTTCCTGTCCCAGCACGGCACCGGTTCTCATGTGTCCAGTGCCTCTTGTCCTGAAAAAGCCCTGACTTCTCCTGGGCATCACTGCAATGCACCTGCATGAGGAGGAGGTGACAGTCTGTGGATCGTGGAGCCTGGCCCTGCGGTGCAGGGGCAGGAGGGAGAGGCTGCCCTTCTTGATGTGGAAAACCTTTTGAGGAACTGCATTTTCTGAGGACCAGCTTTGCCACCCCCACCCAAACTCTGCTTTGCTTTTTGGCATAGAAATTTCAGAAAAGAAGCTACTGACAAATAAGAGATTGTCATCAGTTGTGTAAACAAACTTCCTTCCTTTTCCAGTCCACTTTCCACTTGCACCCATAACTCCCAAACCAGAGTCTCCCAAACACCAGCCCGCTCCCATTTTAACTCTAGACACAGCAGTTGAGATTACCATGAAATTTTGTTGTTTGAAGCTGTATGTATTGATACTTACTTCAACCTAAGGTTACTGTTAATCTTAGCAGCAGATGGACCTGGATGCAGAGCAGCAGATGCCAGAGATCCTGGATAAAACTCAGACATGTATAATTTTTGGGAAACTGAAGCGTGTGTGTAGGATAGATCTATAAAAATGGAAGTTGGGATGTAGAATGAAAAATATTTGTTTATTTAGAACATCCTAAAGTAGAATGATATTTCAGACCTCCTCCCAACCAGAGGCAGGGCACAGACTGGGCTTTGGTTGGAAATTAATTTCTGTTCTTCACTGAGAGATTAATGTGCTCTTGGTAAAGGTACTCAAGGGGGGGACCCCACTATATTGGCTTGCTGGTTATGAAGCAGATGGATTATGGATGGAAAACAAGCCAGGTGCAAATAGGTGCAAAGTAGCTGGTATCTTGTGAGTACACAGGTGGCTTTTCTGACAGGGGCCTTCCTTTTACTCCCTTGGTGATGTGAAGGAATAAGCTTCTTTACGCAAGACTAATACAGGGAGATAATCTGAATAGCTATTCAGTAAGGCAGGCCCTTAGGAAGTTACTACAAATTAGGTGTTTCCAGCTCTCCCTGGAGTGAAACTTGATAATCAGGAAAAAGAAAAAGTCTAGAGTTGTTACGCACCAGTGCTTCCATGAGTGGAGAAGTCTCAGCTATGATATTGATGGTCTCTTGACATCCCAGCAGGGGTGACCAGTGTGGAGAATGAGACACCTGCACCAGTTCGTTTTTAAAGCATATGTAAGGAAGTTCTGGAGAGCAGCCCAGGTATTCATGCTTTTCAGGAACCTCACAGTGAAAAAGCAAATCACTTCTTTCTTAGATAATCTGGGGTTATTCAGCCCTGTAGCCTACGAATAGAATCATAGAATGTGTTAGGTCAGAAGGGACCTTTAAAGGTCACCTAGTCCAACCCCCTCAGTAAGCAGGGTCATCTTGACTAGTATATAGAATGATAGAACAGTAACAGCTGAGGTCTCATGCTGGTGTGGTAACAAGTTTCATATTTAATATCATAGCTGTCTGTGGTGTGTTCTTGAAGCTGTGTCCCTGGGGCAGGTGCTTGCCTGTGGGAATTGGCAGCACGAGGCATCAGTGCTCCTGGAGAGTACTTCCAAGTTCTGGATCAATGTGAACTTTCACTGTTTACTTCATCAAGGTGGCTGCTGGGGGAGCAGGTCCTGCTTTCGGCTGTGCCAGACAGCAAATCCTGATCTAATTAAAAACATGCTTAGAATGTAACATGTGAATGGGGGGCGTTTACTGTTTGTGTACATGTTGGTCATTACCAAATCTCTTACAAGTCTAGTGTATAAAGTGTGTCATTGAAGTAGTTTCATGTAGTTTATTAGTATTGTTGTCACATATATAGAGTTAGCCCAATACATAGTTTGCTCAGTAGAAGGATTACAGGTGTTTTTGGCTGAGGCTACACATTGCTGACCTGTTTTTCTATCACCTTGCTCTTGGTTGTCATTTATATCTGTGCAAGTAGGTGTAAACTGCTGCTAATTCAGGGAGGTGGCAATGACTGCCCAAGGTGCACAGAGGAGAGGATCAGACTTTGTATCTGTGATACCTGGTATTGCACCGCAAAATATGGTCCCTGTTATTTCTCTTCCAGAGCACTTTTCAAACAAGTAGCTACATCTTGTGGTGGGTTATTTGTTGATGTTTTTTTGGGTTTGTTTGTTTTGTATCTTTTTGTTTGGTTTTTTGGTGGGGGGTGTGTGGTGGGTTTTTTACAGAAGAGCATACAGAGTTGCTTTATCAAACCTTTTCTGAGAATCTCAGTAATAGTGCTGAAATCAAATGCAAAAGGATCACTTAAAGGAAGTTTTCAAAAGTTACTACTTCTTGTCGTTGCTTTTAATTCCACCTTAAAAGGATCCTCACTTTTGTCTGACATATGGACCTAAGACCCACACATTCCATTGTGAAAGTATCCCTAATGATGTGCTAGTTCTCAAGGATGTATCAGAGTGCTGCAGCTAACACCCGATAACACTGCTCACTCCAGTGCTGGCACACTTTGCCTGCTGAGTGCAAAATATCTCCTGAAACAGATCTGAAGCACGAAGTGGGCATCTGCATTGACTTTCAGGACTGTGTGGAGAACAGCATAACCCTAATTCTTGCTCATACTCCTCTTTCTCAGGAGACTAAACAGAACGCCCGATCCTTTCCCTCTTTGGATGTTGGCTTTTTTTTCTTGTTTCCTTCATGCAGGAAATGCTAGTGTTACTTGTCTTACAAGCACTTAGCAGTCTTTTTTTAGAGTATAGTAGTTACGCACTATGGCAAGATTTTGCTTTTTATTTTTTCATGGAACTGAAATTAAGCCAGAGCTCTGATGTCTAACAAGGATCAGGGGAGCTGCGATGAATATCTTTGCCCTGAGATTTACCCTTCCTTAGCTTTTGTTTTAATAAAACATGTGCACCCAGTTAAGGCAACTCGTCTTGGAGTTAAGGCCAAGCGTGCTTCTGACAAAGAACTACAGGATGCACACACTTGTGGAGGTTGCTGGCAATAAGTCCCTTTCCTTGCTTTACCTCTTGTTTGCAGGCTGTGTGGGGTTCCTACAGGAAGAGTTCTCCAATGACTTTGCTGTTTACAAATTGTGACATATAGCTAACCTCTGGCACCAGGTCCTGGAGGCTGGTCTGCTGCCTCCTCTCTTTGCTCAGCTGGCCTCTTGTCTAATCTGCCTGCTGTAACAGGGATGTTTGCCATTACTTTCACTCTCAGTAGCAGCTTGTGTTGTACTGTATGGCCAGAAAGACACAGACAAGATTGATAGCAGGTTTCTTTAATTAGACCTGCTGGAAAAAGGAGGTGGTCTCTAAGGCACACAAACTCTTCTGCAGGCTAAGACTAACATCTTGTAGTTTGAAGAGTGCTAACCAAACTTCAAAGGGTGTTTTCTCCCTGTCACCTTTTCATCTAATCCTGTCTTTATTCATTATGTTTTAAGGTCTGGAGGGCCTAATTACTCACCCTGTCTCCTCTTCAAGGTTCCATTGTATTTCACCCAGCTGTCACATAGGCAGGCCAGTCATTTGGGTTTGGCCAAAGCAGGTAGTCCAGAGAGGCACTCAGTTTTGGCAGTGACCTCAGACATTACTGAGGAGTTGTAAGTGCTCTTTAGGTAAAGTACTAACCTGAAGCAGGGTGCTTTCATTAAAGTGAGTGGATCAAACTTGTAGCACAGGAAGTTCTGCACCAACATGCAGAAGAATTTTTACCCAGTGAGGGTGACAGAGCCCTGGGACAGGCTGCCCAGGGAGGTGGTGGAGTCTCCTTCTCTGGACATATTCAAGACTCGTCTGGACACCTATCTGTGCAATATGTGCTAGGGAGCTGCTTTGGCAGGGGGGTTGGACCTGATGATCTCTCGAGGTCCCTTCCAACACCTACGATTCTGTGAAATCATCTGCTATGTGTGCTTAAAAGTATTGAAAGGTTGTTGGTTGCAAGGGACCTCTGGAGGTCCCTTTCTCAGCATTTCCCAGGGAATTTTAACATCAGAAACATTACAGAATCAAAACATATGGCATCCATGCAGTTTTTGTTGCCAGCCTAGCTTGTAAATTAATGAAAAAAATGCTGACTGCATTCATTATGTTTTTATTCAGTAAAGCATTGTAATAAACCCTTTCATCTAAGGGTCTGTAAATTGAGGCATTGACATGAACACTTGCATGAAAATTGCCATCAACTGACCCAATCAAACCTATGTCATGGCTGAGGTTTCCTTTGCTGCATCATTTGTGATCCTTTGCACATCTGGCTCATGCCTAGAAGAGCCAGAATCAGGCACTTCTGGAACACCACTGCGGTGCTGCTTGTATGCTGCTCTTGAGAGCTGCGAGTGGCAGCCACTGGATCAACAGTGATGCGAGGCTGATCACAATCACAGAATTGTAGGGGTTGGAAGGGACCTCCAGGGATCATTGAGTCCAACCCCCCTGCCAAAGCAGGCTCCCTAGGACAGGTTGCACAGATAGGCGTCCAGACAGGTCTTGAGTATCTCCAGAGAAGGAGACTCCACAACCCCCCTGGGCAGCCTATTCCAGGGCTCTGTCACCCTCACTGTGAAAAAGTTCCTCAGCATGTTGGTGCGGAACTTCCTGCGCTCCAACTAGAAGCCATTGCCCCTTGTCCTGTCCCCACAGACCATAGAAAAGAGGCTGGCTATATCCCCTTGTGTCCCACATTTCAGATATTTATGAATATTAATAAGATCCCCTCTCAGTCTTCTTTTCTCAAAGCTGAACAGCCCCAGTACGTTCAGCCTTTCAATGGGGGAAGTGAGGAGAACAAACAGTGAACCAATACAATTGCACTATTTTAGGCCTCGTGGAAGTGTAACAACCACTTGGAGCAAAATCACAGTGTTTAAGGTTTCATGAGAACCGGCTTTGTGTAAAGATTAATAGAGTTCTCTCTATCCCTCTCTTTTTCTACTGAAAGGGGAGTAAGGTGGCCTGAACAGGGCTTTAAATGTCTGTTTCCAAGCCCTAGAGTTTCAATTCCTGGCCTCTGGGACAGATATCATATCTTCATACATACCTGCCTTTTACGAAAGGCTGGAAAGAACAACTGTCATTTTTTAGTCTGTGAGGAAAAGAAAATATAATCTCAAGGGGTTTGAGGTTTTGCTGTTGTTAGAGCATCTGCAGTAAGATGATTGTTAAGTGATGGGTTGGCACTACAGCTAAGCTGATGTAATAGCTGCTGCTGGCAAGTCCTGTGCTTTTCCCTTCCTGTCCGCAGTCTTGGGCTAGTGCTTGTCTAACACCAAAATGAGCCAGTTCACTGAGCTCAAAAAAGCAAACAAAAAAAGTTTTGAGTGTTTCTTTGGGGTTTTTTCTACTGATTTGCCTCCCTTGATTGCAAACTTGGCCAGGTAGTTTTTGATCGATGTTAAGTTTGTCCTGTGGAAAGGGAAGGTGTTGCCCCCAGTTCACCCTTGGTGTGCTGCAAATGGAAGTCATGGTGCCTTGCATCAGGAGGCAGATCTTGGTGCTGACCTGGGGAAAATCATCTCCACATTCCACCTCCTAATTTTTCTTCAGGTTAGTTTGAGTTTTTTTCCTGATACATCTTACTACATAGCTACACAAATACGGGAAGGGAGGAGACAGGATCTCCTATAGCCAGTAACTTCCACTACTTTTGGCTGAGAGAGTTAGTGGAACAGCTATTTCAATTATGCCCGTATGAAACTGGACCTGTTTCACAGGCACTAGAGCATTAACTTTTCCTTTGAAGGTAAATGAGAGCAGAATATAGCCCAATAGAAAGGAAATATGCAGGATAAAAAGAGACTGAAGTATGAAAAAACCCAGCATGTGGCCCTGTTCAGAAAGTCTTTTTCTTCCAAAGAAACTGAGCTTGGCTTGAACAAAGATAACACAATCTCTGAAACAGTCCTACTTGTTATGCTAGCTACCTTTTTCCGGGTGAAGATGCACTTTAGGATGGTACACCAAGGGGCAAACACGCCATCATTAATTGAAAATCCCATTTAGGAAATGCATCCCCCTGACTTTGTTTTCTTTCTTCTGCCCACAGCGCCCAGCCAAAGTGAAGGCACTGCCATGCTGCCAACGTCCGTCTCGTCATCATCAACACGCGGAGCCCCAGGAAGAAACTGAGCATTTCCAAAGGTTAGTGTGAAAATCCCAGCCCTCCCTGGGTCCTTTCAGATGAATTTCTCTCTAAAATGACTAAGCTGAGTCTCTGACATGTTTGTCAGCAGTTTTTTCCAGTGGCCTTATTGGCATTGCACTTGGTAGCTGTTTCTACAGAGTTACTCATAAATCAGTGGGTGGTTTGGTTACGCTTGCCTTCAAAGTACTCAAGCCAATATCATTGCTGTAAAAAGTTATCTGAACTAAAAAGGAAAATATTTGCATCTTGTCAGTCCCCACCTGTTGAAGAGGCAGTTATAACCATCCTCTTTTAATTCTAATTTTAATACCTCTCTGATAGGTCTCTCTCTTAAAATATTTTTTAACCTTACCAAGTAATTTAAGGCACATTTTTTTTGCTTTAATGATACTGCATTCGTATGTCCATAAGGTACAAGTGGAACAGTCTAGCCTTGCACAACATGAGGCTAATGCATCCCCTGACTTGTGAAGGTCTTGCCTGTGCTTTGCACGTAGGGAGGTGTTTCAGGCAGTGACTGTACTATTCCCCCTCCTCCAGGATTTCCAATGAAATTTCCCATTCTATTGGTCTCAGTAAAAGTAGTATATTAATTATGACAAGCTGTGAATGTTACACAGATATTGACTTTTAAACAGGCTGAGTTGTCTCCCTTCTTTGCTGCTGAGGATGAAACAGTACACTTTTTAATTGTTTGGGGTTGGTTGGTTGTTTTTTTCATCCAGTCAGTAGATATCAAGGGACCTTTGTCTGAACATCATCTCTTCGTTCCACTGGCCCATTTTTCGGGCCTACTTTTAGTCTCACCTTGATAATAAAATGAGATACAGCTCCTTCTTGAACATTAAAAACAATTATTGCCACACAGAAATTACTATAGACAAACCATAGATGCTACTTATAGAACCATGTGGCTAACTTCAGTCAGGAGCAGAAAAGAAAATAGAATCTTCAGACGGTAGTCTGAATTTCAGCTCTAGCTAGCTGGAATTGAGGAAGTCTTCCAAAATGCCTTCTAAAAAACACTGCTTCCCTCCTTCTCCACCATGACCTTCTTCAATCACCTGAAATATTGTACATGCTGAGAAATTCTGCCTCTGCTCCATTCAGCACCAGAAAAAAATTGAGAGAGCTATGGGGCAGCACTGAAGTATGCCAGCCTGAAAAAATGGTATCAGAACTTCAGAATTAAGGAGCAGACTGTTCTGCTGGCTTGGGCTTTGGGAGGTCTTTTGGGTGTTCGCTTGTTTGGGTTTTAATTTACATGGTTTCCCACCCATCACTTTGATATCTGTCTATAACATACCTGAAGGATATTTACGCTCCAATTTACCATAGAAAATGCCTCAAAAAAAACCCTTACTGTTGTAGTAGAGGGAAAAATGTAAATAATTAAATCTAAGAGGGAAATGAGCAGGAATTAATTATTGCTTTAAAACACAATGATCTTCAAAGTCTGAAAGTTGTTTGCTTGCTGTGCAGAGACTGTTGTTGCTGACTGCAATAAAAACTCAGCTGGCTGAGTTGTTTCTTACTGACATGGTGCTGTGAAGATTCTTAGATGAAACATATTTCAGACATTGGTTCATTAAGCCTTTGGGTGGATAGTCCCTAAATTTAGTCATTGTTGTACATGTACCCGGTGCATAGGGAAATGCACCCTAGAGCTTGGGACATTGAGATGACAAGGTGAATTTAAGGACATTGATGAAATTATCTGAATTGGGCTAATGTAACAGCTATAAATCAACTCTTCTGATCAGCATTGGAGAAATGTCAGCATTAAAAGGACCCCTTCCTTTTTTGGTGGATTTCCTTCATTCATCTCTCCAGGACAGTAATGCTTTTTCTCACTGTTCCTGGGAGTCCTTGTTCCCTTTGATCACCATCTCACAGTCTTGTAGTTTCACTTCTCACTCCAGCCGCTCCATCGGAATTCCTCCCACCTTCCTCTTGCTTGCCAGATCAGACAAGGTTTGGCCCTTGTCATATTATCATGGATTTATCAAGTTTTAACGTTGTTTAGCATTTCTTTGATTAGAATTGACTGGAAAAGGGAGAAATGAAGACATGGGGAGTATTTATATGTTTGAGCACTGCTGTTTTTCGTGTCATTCACTGACTTTAAATTTCACATGCTTTCAGCATTTTGAGTTTTGAAATTGTTACAGTTTGAAAATAACATTTCATTTTAAAAGCAAAAGCACATGGACTTGGCTATAGCTTTTATCTATTTCAGTGGGCTTTTTAAGCTAGTAAATCAGAATTCAAGAAACATTGCAAACTCCTAATATTTTTGATTGGAGAAAGTCTGCAAATGTGTTCAGGAGAAATTGAGGTGCACTAGAAACTTGTGTAAGTTCTGAGTAAGCTAGCAAGGTTATAACAAGCAGGGTAGCCCTGCTAGCCTGGTGCTCCATCCAGGTTCAAACAGGAGATTTAACCTTTCATTGCATTGTGCTGTGCCTCACTCAGCCTCAGGGTTAAAGCCTTTGATTTCAAGCTAAGAAGCACCATGTCATAAAGACATAACTGATTAGATATTGGAGAAATCAACTAGTGGAAATCACAAACTTCAGTATCGCAAAGGTGCTTGTTTAAATCAAATTTATATCCCACAAGTACACTGATACAGAGCAGAGACAGCAACAGTGGTCTGCAAAAGATAGTTTGCCAGCATGCAATGTTGATGTCCATTATGTGTTTTAAGTAGCCTTTAGGATTTAGAAAATCAGGCAATGCCCAGCTGGGGTACGTGTCACTTGAGGCATACTGAGCCATCTCAGTGTAGCACATAGCTGGGAGCTGCAGTTGCCACTGCCCTAGCTGTGCTGGGGAGGATAGAGCTGAGGCTGGCAGAGAAAAACCTCAGAGCTCAGTCCCAGTAGGATGTTCAGCAACTGAAGGCGGCCAGAGCCCTCAATAACCGTGGAGAATAGCTTGAGCATGCCTGGGGGTGAGATGCTTACTCCTTGGGACTTATAGCTGGCTTTACCAAACTGTACCTGAGGCATTTCTAAAGGGACGGTAGCGCAGCAAAAATCAGGATGCTGCTTGTGGTGTTAGCTGTCACTGGTGGTATCCATCAAAAAGGAGGTCAGGAATCTGAAAGTCAAGAATCCTACAGAAGTCCAGAGAAAGGCAGAACCTAAAAATCAGTCTGAGATAGATCTATTGCCTCAAGTATTTTTGATGTACCTCACAACCCTTAAGATCATTCTTGGTTTATTGCAGCCCCTCATCGTGAGATGAGGGTTGTACTTTCACCATCACCAGAGAATGGAGTTGTGGTGCAACAAGTTTTTATGGCATGCAGGGGGCCATTGAAGAGTCCCATGGCAGAGCCAGTGATTTACCACAGTGCTCTGCAACACCCACCTGCCGTGCCCAGTCTGCCTCAGCTTTTCAGTTCCTAACAAGCTTTTTAAAAAAAGAAGTAAATAATAATTCCTGTGAGAGTGCAGAAGATGGGCTCATCACCCTCCAGAGCTGTAAGGTTAGAGGTTCCTTCTTGAAAAGCTGATGTCAGAGTAGTTTTTCATGAACTACATAACATACAATTTGGAAGACATTTTTAGGCATCACAAATGTAATGAGACGGGCCAGTTAATGTGATTTAGTGGCTCGTGGGTGCAGCCAGAAGACTAATGTGATTTGGTGACTTTTAAAACACTTTGTTTCTTGCACTTTGCTGTTAAAATGTGTCTGTGGACCGGGATGGGGAGGTTATTGCAGGCTGCTGCAGGCTGGATAGCAAAGATTAGTCCAGTAGTCAAGGGAACCAGCAAAAGCAATTATTCATGAGCTCACCTTACTATTCCTTCTGACAGTTGGGAAATAAGTTTCTAGCAAAAATAGAGAGAGTTCTTGCCTTCTCAACATCTCTTTATTTCCCTGCTGTACATGGCTACTTGGACAGTTCTGTTCCTGAGTCAGGTTTTTGAGCTTCAGTTGCTTTTTTTTGGACACATACCAGATATGTGGAATCTTGGGGTGAGCAGTTTGTTATATTTCCAGTTTCTGCAGTTTCCACAGCAGTTACTGTCAGAGAGGAGAAATGGTGTCTTATGTGTACCAAGTTCCCTTGGAGTTCTGTTGTCAGAAGTGGACTTAGGAGGGGCAGGTATCATTTTCTGAATGTCCTTAGAAAGGCCACTCAGTCCATTTGTTTGTCAGCAAAGCCATGCCACGCCAGTTCTGAGCAAGGTGTCACTACGGGCATGGAGAAAACCATACTGCATTCTTTACTGTTGCAAACAAAAATGTCCACTCTGGTTCCCACTGGCCTTTCTCAGAGATGTCCTGCTATCCCATGCTTCAGGTGCTGGTCAGTTACACAACCAAATGCAGAAGCATAATGCTCCTGGTTCCAGCTCATTCACTGCTGGCACTGCTTTTCTTCAGGTTTGGGACTGATCCCAATCCTGGCTTGCGTTCCTAGGAATTGCTGCATCAGAAATGGTTGTTCAGGGAAATAAGGCATTAGAATGAAGTATGCAAGCAGGTCAGGGGCCTGAAATTCATCTACCACTGCTTGCCAGAGGGGACATACCCATCACGTAGCTCTAGATGGATATGCAGTTCCAGAAATGAACTTGCATCTTTGAGCTTTGGGCAGTGCACAGCACCACTGTATCTGCAGGAGTAGCAGCAATAGGAATTGTAACTCTTTCACAGTATTATGTATTGACAGTAGTAAAGTTTTGATACAAGTAAATCACACATGACAGGTCAGGTGCTACTTTTCTGCCTCAGTAACTCCTCTTAACCTCCCACCTCCTCTCAGCTTGTCCCTCACTAGCAGCTTCTCTTGATCCTTTTCTGCTCACCCTTTGATAGCACAAAAAGACTGCCCAGCTTTAAAACACTGATGCAAGGGGCAGGGCTGTTAAAATACAGGTACCTCTAAAGATTGAGGTGCTAGGAACTCTAGGACTGGGAGGCTGCAGAAGTGCTAGTGTCCCACCAGCTAACCAGGGGCTTGGGGACAGAGTTTAAAGCCCAAAAGTAACTTTTCAGGCTCTCTTTCCTAGTGGAGATAAGGACATTAGTTGACATTGGGCCCTAAATATTTTATGGAATCTTGGTCATGCCTCTGTGTTTAGATGGTCTGCAAATTTAAGTCCCATTGACCCCAGATGGTGGAGAATATCATGTATCACTTGTGTGTTCTGGAAAATGGATGCTGTAGGCTATGAGTTTCAGACACCCATTTCTAAAGATCCTGAGCTGGGGTTTGAAGTTGTTCTTTGGGCACAGCTCAGACCATGGTTTGAGCAATGGTTAAAAATAAAGCAGACTTTTAAGTGATTTTTATAAGCAAAGAGTTTTAGATATTAGTTATTATACTGTTCCCTTAAAGATCAGCAGCAATTTGCCATTGTTTATTTTTTTCTGCCTTTCTTTTTCAGCAGTTAGTCCCCTCCGCCTTCATTGCCTAGATGTAAATGGGTGCAGAAATTCTCAGATTAAACCTTATGATATAAAGGAACCCCTGATGATTTTATTTTTGTTTTCCTCTGCAATGCCCACATAATGGGAGCTGGCTACTTATCATTGAGCAAGAGCATTGAATGATTTAATGGGGGGTTAAATGAAAAGTAACAGTTTTCATGCTGGTGTGATGAAAATCCCGTGTCCAATTAAAGCCTCAAAGCATTTTTTAAAAGCTGTATAAAAGGTGAATCATTTCTGTAAACAGCCCTTAAAGTGAAAACCCAACACCTTTGCTGTGGGAGAAGTAATACGATCTCAAATACCTTTGCAAACAAAGAGTCCCTGGCCTTCTTCGAGCTGCTCTCTTTTCTTCAGCAGCTCAGCATGGGGTGCCAGAAAAATCATTAACGGGCCCATCTTGCACTTCTGGCTTTTCCACACCTGCGTACCACGATCCCTGCTGTAACTTTATGGACCGTGAGGAGGCAGGTTTGACGCCATGAAACACAGGCACAGCTAACAGCTGCAGGATGGGCAGAAAGTCAGACAGTAAAATGTAAAGAGGAGGAAGGAGAGGGATCACCTTTGAAGTTTACAAAAAAAGCATGACTTTGACCACTTCCTTTTTTAATTAGCTGTCTCAGGTACATTGAGCCACCGGTTTGAATAGGAACTGGTTGGGGGTTTGTTTGGAATGCTGAAGGTTATACTGTAAGGTTTTCATCTGCATGTGCCTATTAACTGTTTTTTAACCTTTTGTTGCTGGTGGTTTGGGGTTTTCCTGTTTGTTTTGAGTTGGTTTTGTTTGTTCTGTGGTTTTTTTGGTGTGTTGTTGTTGGATGCCTTGGTTTTGGTTTGGTTTTTTTAAAGTTTAACACTTTATCATGATGTGAGGGAAAAGAGCTTATTCCATTTGGGAACGCCTGAACTGCAGCTAAAATCTGTATCTCACAAGTGTGAAAACTGACATTAATGCAGTGTTGAAAGTTAGGATTTTGATCACACTCTAGCCAGGAAATTCACGATTACCATTCCCCTAGCAACCAGAACACACCTCTGGGGTACACAGGCAGAATTTTTTTTTTTATAAATGTATATCATGTTAACCTTTGGTCAATAGCCATGCTAGTACCAGGAGGCTGCTTTTAATTTGCTTTACTGTAGCCGAAAGCTGAAGTTGAAGGATCCTGTGGGGGAATTGCAGTTGCTTCAGGAACCTAATTTTTCTGTGCCCTCAAGAAGCCAAAAGTTCATTTTGGACCAGCATGTTCAAGAAAATGTCTAAGGAGAAAATACAAACTCTAGTTGTCATCCATGTGGAAGCTACATGCACTTAACTTATGAGATTGCGAGTCAAAAGTCCATTGATACTAAAAGTCTATGTTAGGATCAGATCCTTATACATGGGAGGGGCTTTTTGTAGGTTATCCTTTTTGAATGAAAAGTTTTATGCTTAAACATGCTTTCAAGAAAAGGAAAGGACTTTGTGCCCTTATAGGGTTGTATATATATTTTTTTATATTAAACCAAATGTATCTTGTAGGGGGATTCAAGTTATTCTCATATTTTTGCCTATGCAATGATAGTGATACTTCACAGGAGGTGTTAAGGGATCTAAACTCTCAAAACATGTTCCATTTTCTTCTGCTGCAAATTTGGCAAAGGCAATCTCCAAATAGGAGACTGTAACTGGAGAGCAAAAAGGAAACCAGGCATATATTGAAGTGCTACAGAACTTCTTAGAAGGCAGATGCAAAATATGCCCTAACTTACAATTTTAATAATAAATATAATACTGTGATGATCCAGAACTGAACAAGCTATCTGCCAGGCTGAGAATTTCTGTAAGGAGATTAAAAGATAATACAGTTAAATCCCGACTGTGGGTGTTGCTCAAACCTGGGAACATTCATTGGGGAATTTATTGGAGATGCAAAAAAAATCAGCAAAATGATCTATTGTCCTGCTGTAAAGTACACAGTGATCTCACAGTAAAGTCCAAGGGTGCAGCAGCACCAATGATGTAAAACCTCACAGTGATTTCTAACTGCAATAGGCTGGAGTCTTCTCTGCCTGGAAGAAAAAAAAAAAAGAAAGAAAAAGTACCATTGGATAGTGGTATAAATCCACAAAACTAGGTAGAAATGTTTCAGCTTTATACAGGAGATGAATCTGGTACAGTGTGTATAAAAATTTTAAAAAAGAGCAAAAGGGAGCGCCAAACTCTGTGTCGTGTTATACCCAGCTGGATTGTATAATTTGAAATATATTTTGGAGCCATTCTTTTCTCATTATGGTTCTCATAGATTGTTTTTAAACTGAAAATTAAAAAGAATGTCGTAATTCATGTTTATTAACTGTGGTTGAAATACACATTTTTTATACATCATGGGTGAAGAAAAATTACATACATCAGTTTAAGCTTTTATGTTGTTTTTGTAGACCATATTTTTAATACTCTAGCATACTAAATCTGCTTGTCATTCCCTGGTGTTTGTGTTTTTGTCTCTGGACATATGAATTAACAGAAAAGCATACAAGAGAGCATGCAGACAGATGGTTCCTTCTAGGTGATACATCTTGCAACATATGAGTGTTCGTTTTATTGTTTTAAGATCAGTCATGTAGACAGACTGTAGATAGACTTCATGGTGTTTTCAGAAGCCATTTCTATAGACATACGGCCTTAGAAAAGCCTATCTAGTGTTTGAGTTGTTGCATTGCACTCTTAGTTGAACATATTTCAGTGAAATGTTATGAAACTTAACCTATTTCCTACAACTTAAGCCCAGACCCTTTTGCATTTTCCCCATAGAGTAGCTAACTAAATAGGGAAAAAAAACCTATAACAATAATTATCGTTCCACAAGTTTGCAGACTGTAGTGTCTTCAGTCCTTTCTTTTTAAGCTAACTTCATTTTAATTGGTTGCTTTTTTCAAGATATCTGTCATCTTCCCTGTTCTCATCAACTCTTCTGTATCCCTCTCGAAGAACCTCATGCACAGCTGGACGCTGTGCTCCTGCTGAAGCTACGATGCAGCATGTAATGGAATGATTATGGTTTCTGATTTCCCAAATAGATTCACACTTAGTTTTCCTCTTGCAGTGTTTGGTTTTGCTGAGCTTGTGATCCTCTCCAGCCCCCCAACGCCCATCTCTGTAGAGCTCACTCTCTATCCGGCTGTTTTGCAGCCTGTCTTCGTGTAGCAGATTATTCTTGTCCCTGTCTTGCATGTGTTTGTGCTGGATAGCTTACTGCTTCTTCAGGCCACTCTTCTGATTGGTCAAAATCACTTCGTATCCTAATCCCAGCTTCCTGGTAGCCTCTTCCCACGTGGTGTCGTCCACAGGTTTAAAAACTGTGTCCACTACTCTCTCATCCAGGTCACTGCATGATGTGCTGTGGACTTTAATGGAGGAGAAACAGAAATGTATTTTGCTAAAAGGATTAAAGCTGTGCCTTGTGTTTCTAACAGTGGTCCTCAGAATACTAGACCAGGAGCTGCCTTGGTATGAAGCATATGGAAGTACAAGGACATGCTGCCTAGTGGAAAAGGAGCTGGGAAATAATAGGATAAAAAGCAACATGATCCATCTTCCTATAGAAATAACAGCCCCATTTACTAACTATGTAGCGCCATGTCTAGTGACAGAACCAGATGTTGAATAAGAAAAATTTCTCTTGAGGCTATGCTCACTTTTCCCAATCATCTTTGTTCCAGGTGGTTTATGAATGTCACCAGAGTACAAATCTAGCCCCATGAGAGATTGGATGATGGCTGTGTTGCCCTCACTGGCTGCCTTTTTTTTATCTTTGTGTTGACACAAAGGAGAACACCTGTGTCCCCCTCCTGGGTGAACTATAGCCAAACTTGTGACTCATTCTTCTGCTCTGGGGAACTAGAACTGAGTTCTGCAATGCCTGCATCAGAAAGGTTACCTATCATAAGAGGCCCCAGAAATACATTGATTATTCTTTTGGTATCTTTCAAGCCTAGAAATGTGGGGGTCACTAAGGCCCACAAGTTAAGGAGAAGCAGGTGACATTGGGTTTGGGGTCTGTCCAGGAATTCCAAAGAGCAGTGGAGATACCGGGAGAAAAAATAAAAAGGTGTTTCCCTTCACATCAGCAGTGAATGTGTGCTGTGGCAGATGCTATGCCACCAAGCTGTGTGATGCTTCAAGTGAGACTTCACATGGGTTTTTCTTCTTTTCAGAGTTTGATCGGTTGTTAAATTGTTTCTTAAGGTAAGAAGGGTGAGGTCTCACTGAAACACAGACATTCAGTCTGCAATCTCGATTTATCCTGTTGGGCCCAAGTTTGCAATTTGCTACTGTGCTAAACCTGAACGTTGGATTATGTCTCACAGTCGCAGCTTTTGGGGCCCTCTGAATTGCAGCAAAGAACTGAAGGGCTGCCCCGAACTGGGGAGGAGGGAGGTGAGTTTTCCCAGCAAACCTTCACGGCATCTCTCTGCTACCCATGTTTTCTCTGCATTCCCTCCCCCCCCCCCCCCCCCCGCCCCCCCCCCCCCCCCCCCCCCCCCCCCCCCGCCAGAAAGCAAGGTTTATTTGAACTCTTGTAATTATATCTGTCTGGGAGAACAGCCGAGGTGTCAAACTATCAAAGTGAAATTCAGAAAAGTCAAGAGCAAGTAGAGACTTGAAGGGGCAAAAGGGAAGGGGGGGGGGGGAAATGCTGGTCTTTATCATGGTAATAGTAATGAAGCCAAGCTGAAACAGCCCAGACAATGAGCTGAGTTACTGTACTATAAACTGTTTCCTGCCACGGGGCTTCAGAAGGCAACTTCCCCGAGTTGATTAGGGAACCATGGAGCCACCCTGGCTGTTTCTGGCCCTTGGGGACGCTTGCCAAGCAGGCACTGCTCTTCCTATGGGCATTTCCAGCTCTTGCTCCCGAGAAGTGAAGGAGCAGGAAAGACTAAAGGAGGAAACTGCATGGTGGGGAGCGTTTGGGTGGGCAAAACAACATTTCTTCTGCTGGAGAGCCTCACTGCAGGGGGCTAAGCATCCTCACATACTGGCTGGCTGGGCCCACCAGCAGGGTGTAGGAGGTGGCACTCGGGTTTCTCTTGCTGGCTGCCTCTCTCCAAGTCTACCAGCTGATTTTGTGCTTTGGTGGAGATGGGGGGAGCACGGATCCAGAAGGGGTCAGAATGAGGTTATTGCTCAGCCCAGGCTCCAGTGGCAGAGGAGACTCACTTTCTGTGTGGCTGCCCTGTAAGCTCAGTGCATGCATATCCCCTCAAGGCATCTAGCTCTTCAGGGATGCAATCAAGCTTCTAATCAATTAGGCAAATTGGCTGCAGGGGCAAAGTACTTCCTATTCATAGCTACAAGCCTGGGTTACCTTAACTCCATATTTCCCGGGGAGCCCTGATCCTCCCCACCTTGGTGGGTTTTTTCAGATGCTTGAAGGACAGAATTATGAAAAAGACTAGCAACGGGCATGCTCTGTTACTGAAGAAAGCAGAATAATTTGCCTAAGTGTGGGGAGATGTTGATGACCCTTCAAAAAAATTATTAATTTGGATTCAAAGGTGAAGGGACAAATATGCCAGTAAATTTATATGGGAATATTTGCTTATTAAATCCCTGTCATCCAAAGATACAGTGCACATGAACAGTCTTACCCAAGTCTGCATGATTACTCATGGAACTAGTGATGTAGGTATTTAAATCTGTAGGTGCTACAAGTGGTTGTAACGTGATTTACCAAATACAACTTTAAAATTCCTGGGGACAGAAGAACCAGGAAGTCAAGCTGCACTTTCCCTCTCTGTTCTTCATAGCAGGGATTTATTTTTACCAGGCTGCTGCGAGGAGTTCTGCATAAACAGTCAATGAAGCCCCAAAGACTCTATGGAGGTGCCAGGTATATTGGAGGGTCAGGGCCATAGAATGTCACATCTGTTCTTCTTAAACATTATTTTAGATATACCAGCCTGTTGGTTCCACAGATTATTTCCAAAGATGACATCAGGCTACATTATCATGTCTAATTTCATTTGCTATTTCAAGGGGTTTATTCAATGTAACTTCTTGCCCAGTGCTACGTATGGGACAGAGAAGCCAGCCCACACAGTACTATAATCGGCACATAGCTGAGCAGCCCACCAAGCATATGGCCCTGCTCTTGTTTCCATACAGCCCCACCAGCTGCGCTCGCCTTGCTCTAGTGGAAGGCAGAATGCTGAAGGTGGTGTGGAATGAGTCACCCGCAATTTATACATTAAAAGTGCATCATGCATTAAGAAAAATTCCTGAGCCTTAGCTTGTGATTGGTCCTCAAGTCACTCAAGAATTTTAGAGATTAAATAACTCTCGTTAGAAATAAAATACCTTGTCAATTTTTTTTAAACCAGATTTCCTTCCTTCAGGATGCAAGAAAGCCAATGAATTCATACAGAGAGGCAAAATTAAGAACTCAGTGATTTTACCAGCATACACGCGTATGAAAGTGAAAAATTGCTGCAATGAAAAATTGCTACTCAAAGTCATTAACTGCAATTTATCTATTTGTTGCAGATAACAAGCTGAACATTACATGTGTAAGAGTGACACGGTCACAGTGAAATAACAAAAGGCAGAGAGAATTCATGACAAGTCATTTTTGCTTGCTGGACTGGTCAGCAGAACCAGGGAAGTTAATGCTACTCATTTTCATATACATAATATCAAAATTATATTTTAAAAGGAATATTAAATCTCTCTAGAGCTATACCAATGTGGTAGAAAATTGTAATTTAGTCATAGGGTTTTTTTACTTCTGATTTTTTTTAATTGTTGTTGTAGCATTTCTGAGTCTAATTCAGAGCTTTATCCAATCAGTTCAGTGAATAGGAATTTCGTGAGGTCGTTAAGTATCAAGTGTTACGTAGCATCATAAAGACAGTGTTTATCTCTTAGTTGACCCAATTATAAATATTCCTTTAAGTAAGATCACCGTTAATAAAAAATGTTTGTAGTGACAACAGTTTCTAATATTTTTGCCTACAGTAAAGAAACAATGAAAGGGCTAAGAAATATTTCCAACATGAAAGGCACCTTTTTATTTGCATAATATGTGTTATCTTGCCTGTCTTAATATGGCCTCCTCCAGAAGTTCAGCTGCTATCATTTTATATGAAGATACTTAATTTTAACTTTTATAAAGATATTTTTAGGTGTTCTGAGTTTTACCTGGGACAGCAAATAGCTCCACTGCTTAACAAATTTCTGTTGAGTTTTTTAAAGATGCTACTATTTGAATGTTTGTTTTACAAGCATTTCCATTTTCCCTTTTGCAAAAATGATGGCATGGTTTTAATCATAACTTTTGATCAGTGACTACCAAAATAATGGAGTAAAGCCCTGTCACAAACGTTAGAAAGAAGATGATTCTGCTGCTCCTCCTAATCATGTGCTCAAAAAAGAGAGAGATCTGCCAGTATGTACCTGAAAAGCTGATTGAAATTCAGATTTATTTCTCCAGGTATAACAAAAAACTTTGGCAAAGCAAGTTATAAATTTGATGTGTTTCATGCTCTGTGTTGCATGAAAGAATATATTTCTGTTGGACCAAAAGGTCTTAGAGACAGAGGACCAGACCAACACTTAAGGAAAACCCCAGCTGCATTAAGACCAGATCACCCTATTCCCATTTCAAAGTCCTTTTTCAGCTACCAGAGCAATAAAGTAGAAATGTAATGCGCCTTGACCTAAGAACGTGAGCTGGAGGATCAGAGGGGCAACCTGCATTTGTTGTTGTTAAAAATCCAGTCCTGTCCTCGTAGAAACCCCATCGTGTTTATGAAGCTGAAAGACCTCCTTGCAAAATCTTGCCCAAGCTTCTCAGAAACACCCAGCAATACAAACAGCTTTCCTGGCTGTAATATCGCCTCCTTAAGATGGTGAGCAGCCTTAGTGTTTTGATGATCCCTCATGCTTGTTACTGTCTTTCTCAAGGAGAAATTGCCAGTGAGGCTCTATCTTTGGTCCCTCAGTCCTCCAGAAAACAGCAGATGGTTTGTTTTATAATGTTGAGGGAGAACCATGGCAGGCAATGTATGCAGAGCTGTGTTTTTTCAGGGTAGCTCCACAGTTAGCCCTGGGCATGCTGTATTGCCTAAGGGACAGTGATTCAGCAGTAGTGTTAGTATCTGCTATATATTAAAAGACAGATGACCTTTATTGCTTTCCTCCAAATGTGTTTCTCTATTTGGTGCTACTTGGGGCAGGAGGCTGGAGCAAAACAACCAGTTTGCAGCTGTTGAGAATGCTGCAACAATACTGTGTCCATCAGCTGGTTAGGAATCAAATGATCACAGCTTTTTTCTCTGCTTTTTTATATTTTCATTTTTATTTTAAATAAATAAGAGCTTGCAAGGCAAAGTAAGGGCTAAAGCGTGTGACTAAACTAAAACTAGTTACTCCACTGTGGAAGCTTGGTGTGGTCGGGTGGGTGGTAGGTACCAGAGACAGGGAGTTTGCCTGTGGAAGCCTTTGAAACCACTATGCAGCTTGGTATAACTCACGAAAGGTTGAGTTCAGGACTGAGGTAGCAGAAGTCTGGTGATACCAAGTGGTGGTCTGTGGGCAGACGAGGACTGTAGGCTGAAGGCCCTCTAGCACTCATAGCATCTTGCTCCTGTGAGACCTAAAACTAATAAAAGCTTTTATTTTAAAGATTCTTTGAAAAAATATGCTTCTGGGAGAGGCAACGGTAAATTTGCCCAGAAGACTGGAGGGACAGGAGTTTGCATCTTCTGTTTTCACCTCTCCATCTTCCGCATCAATTTTAATGAAAATAAATTCCCTGCAAGCATAAAGTAACGTATTTCAACTAGTTCTTGGATTTAAATTTCATGGTTTTGTTACCCTACAGGTTAGAAATTGTGTATGCTCCGGTATTTTTAGATCTAGACTTTAAAACTTGGGTTTAGTATCTACTGATATCTACTATCTATAGATAAGCCTTTCAAGCAAATGATATCAGGATCCTAGGTAGCAGAAAATGAGCTGTGGGTGTTATGTGCCTTTGAAAAATATTCACCTGAAAGTTAAGTCTTTAACAAAGAACCAGTTTGCATCTGTGAGTCGAGAACTGTAGTAAGACCAGGAGTAAGCTCTTTTTATAGTATTCTGTAAAATGAATGCTTGATATTTACTTGTCATAAGAAAGGGAAAATCTGAACATAAAGACCCATTGTGTTTGAAATTAACTTCTCTTTTTTTTAAAATACATGAATGACAGACATTTGACTAAAATAAAACCTGTTTTTTCAAGCAATAAAATAAAATTAATTAATGAATACATAAATATTTTCCTAATTTAGCTAATATTTTACTGAAAAGTATCAGAACCAGCAAAACCCATCACTGGGTTATGGTAGTGTCAGACTGTGGGACTTTCTTACTGAATTCAGGGATGTTATGGCTCTTCTTAAGAAACAAAGCCTTTGAACACTGTTTGTCCACGGGCTTCTCTTGCATGATTCCTCCAATTACTTCTTTATATTGTGTACTTAATAAGCAGTGTGCATAGAGGTGTGAACTATAAGTGGTAGCCTGGTAGGGCAAACCCACATAAAACAGTAGTTGGTTTTCACAGCATTTTTCTTACCTGTTTTTAAGCACCCACTTTAAACATCTAACCTTCTGCCTATCTCACCTATCCCCCCTCTGTCACTCATGAGGGATCTCACTCACCATGCGTACCAGCAGAAATATCTGTTCTTATTCATTCTAAAATTCAGCCTAAACCTATGATGGAGGCTTAAAGGTGGCAAGTAGTTCTAGTGACAGAATTTATCCAAAACTTGAGGTAAAGGTGCCTTCAATTCTGAGCACGTTTTGTTCCTTACCATATTTGATTCCCTTTATCTGTGTGCAGCATCCTCTGCATGTGAGGGGGCAGAGTTGTTTTTTAGTTACTCAGAACAATTTTGTTTCTCCTATCCCAAGGTGAATGATTTATTTCTGAGAGAACATAAGTCACTGGGTGCCACTGAGGAGGAGATGGAGGAAAGAAAGCACGTTTCCAGTTCTGGCCAGCAAGAAGCAGCAGGGAGAGCAGTGCAAGAGATATTCCAAAGAATGCAAAGGTTTGGATGACTTGAGAAATGAAGATAACAGAGACTCAGAAACGTGAGTTTTTCTCTGCATTATGGTTTGAGTCAGCATATTTCCTAGATTACAGCCATTCTTGTAGGAAGACCTATCTAAAGTTTATTTTTACAGGAATAATAGTAGTTCCTGTGAGTATAAACACCTATGCTCTCTCATTCTCTAACCTGATTTATAATAAACAATAAGGTCTCCAATGCCTTTTCCCTTTTGTAACTGTGATTCAGAACAATGCAGTTCTTAAAGTAATCACACATTCAAATACAAGTAGGTGTGAGCTTTCAAATATACTGAAAGTGAATATTCAGAACATCACATCCTGGTGTTTGCTTCTGATCTAAGAAAAACCTGCTGTGCAAACCAGGATGCATGTTTTGAAAAGTCTATAACTTTGTTATTTTGAAGCCAGTTTCCTTCAAACAGAGCAAGGCCCATATTTACCTTCCAGGGATTTGTGCCATTTGTGCCAACTTTGATACCCTTAATTTTGAGTTTCCTTTAATGCAAAAACGCACTCAAATACAGCTTTCACAGCTCATTTTGGGGGTAAATTTGTTTAGGTGCTTTGGAGTAACATTTGACCAATAGTTTATTTTCAGTTGAGATGCATAAGGTTTACTCCCAAAGAAGAGAGGTGTTCTAAATAAATGAAGAGACAGAAATTAATATAATAGAAAATGTGCATGTAATTTAATTATTTTGCAAACATAGTGCTACCCTGTAGACATTTAAATTAGGTCTACTAAATTAGTTGCTTATAGCAAACATTTTCAGAGTGGTTTTTATACATCTTGCAGTCCAGAACATCTGAAATCCAATGCCAGTGGTTTAGCCTCATGAGAAACAAACTCTGTGCCTCTAACTCTTCATGAAGTGGTTCTGAAGCATCCAGTGCTAACATGTTGGTCCTCAGTCATTCTTACATCATCATGTTCAGTTCTGTTCTGTTGTACAGAGTTTGGAGGCTTTGCCCAATTTCTGATGACTTGAAGAGAGATTCGGGTTTGACTTTGCACTCAAGTTTGAACGCAGCATCATGCAGAGACCCTAAGTCCATTGTCTGTGTATGGGCATGCACATTTTGGTGCTGATGCTTTTTCCCTAAAAGATATTATTAGGAGCGTTAAAGGTTTTAGAGATCTGATTAGAATTACATCTGATGAAAAATGAGAATGCAGGAATTTTGTAACATTTTCTCCTTCCTGAAAAAGATAGTAAAATATTTTGGTTCTCAGCCCCACCCCTCACAAAGAAGAAATGTCAGGACTCAGTTTGCCAATAGAAAAACTGTGTTTTGACTTCAAAACCCAACCAGGTCTCTCAACTAAAACACTGATGCTCTTGACTCAGATTGTGCTATTTCGGTTTGTTGCAGTGACACCAACAGAATCATAGAATGGTATGAGTTGGAAGGGACCCCAAGGATCACAGAGCTCCAACCACCCTGCCCCTAGCTCTGGGTCAGCTCAGTGTTACCCTGTGTTCTCACTAAGCCCTTCTGGCTCAGGGGGGCTGTAACTCACGTGGAGGGAGAAGCACAGAGTACTGTCAAGCTCCCACATCAAACCAGCCTCCGGTGGTCCAAACTCCAGAGTGTTACCAAAGGGGAGAACCCTTTGCATCACACGTAAATCAAGGCTATGCAGCTCAGTCAAGGGAACCTCTGTAGAAATAAGCCACCATCCTTACATGGAATCTAGCTCAAAGGGAGACAGGTGGTGTACTTGGCTACAAACACCTAGAATTGTTTAAAGAACAGTACTACTGGGACTCAGATTTGATTTAAAACCAGATTATTTTTTTTGTATGGATTTTTCCATTTCAAATTATGCAGGTTCTGTGAAAATGCTTATTTCTACAAATACTGCATTCTTCTTTCTCCCTAAGTAGCAAAGTACTAAAGTTGGTTTTTTTTTTTGAGAAACTAATATAATTACAATGGTGATAGATCTCATGTTTGGGACTGATACTACTAATGTACATGGCTTAGTTCTTCAATACAACAGTGAACTTTTGTTTGTTTTTAAACTTTAGGAAGCTAAATCAAGACATAGTCATTGGACTAATTATGCAGATAAAGAAGAAATCTAAACTGGAAAAGTGTGGCTGAAATGTAGAAGCTAGAAATTGACTTTCTATATCTTCTCACAAAGCTACACTAGGTACAGACTATATTGGAAGTCTCAGTATTAACATTTACCCACGCCCTGCGTGAAGATAAGAATTTTTGCTGCTCTTTTTATCTTCCTCTTCTGTTAAAAAAAATTTTGAAGTCTGCAAGGTAATTTTTCAGAGCGGTTGGTATTGCTGCAACTGAAAGCTTCTACTGGTATCCTGAAACATGAATTTCTCAGTTTGAGTACTTACAGTACTGAAAATCAGAATACCAGAGATCTTTCTGATACTGTGCTACAATTAAGTCAGAGGTGAGTGTTTTCCTGTGTAAGGTATTTAATGTGCCAGTAAAAACAACAAAACTGAATATGGATCAATAAATTAAACTCCCCAGGAAACAGAGTGATGAGCATATTTCAAATCAGAAGTCTGTTCTTATTCTTGGTATGTTGACTAAAACTGTTTTCAGTTTCATTCTGTGAATGACTTTGTATTTCACATACTAGGGGGCTGTCTTCAACTTTCTTAATAGCTGCTTATCGAAGTAAATAGACCACAGGCTCCTTTAGTGAGACAAGATGCTCGGCTGTATGACAGCAACTCAGTGGGAGGGTTGAGAACAATTAAAAGAATCCAAAAAGGTCAGTGAAGAAGACGAAACCTCTTACAGATAATTAGAATAATTATTTTAAAGCAGAAATATTGACTGAGAGCTGGGAGTTTCAAGAAAGCAGAAATGTTAACAATCATTTATGGTAGAAAGAGAAATATGTAAATGCCAGGCAGCTGTGTATAGATAACACCCCCAAATTTTAATATACTTAAAAATTGGCTCCCTCACTCTTTAGAACATGAAACAAACAGTCAAATCGGTTTTTCCTGTCACAGCTGGAAATTGCAAGGCAAATTTAGCCAGGTACATAAACTGCCCTCTTGGTCCCTGAGAACCGACTGGCCAACTCTCAGTTTGTTTAAACACTGATGAAGTCAAAGTGCCAGCAACTGCCCCCCCTGCCCCAACTGCTGGAAGAGAGCCCGACTGTGGGCATTACAAGAGCATTATTACTGACCACTAATAAAGCAAGCAAGCCTTTGCAGGATATTTATCACACTCCAACTGTGCAGAAGGAATTGGGTTTAAAGCTTGGACACTAGTTACCAGCAGGGCCAGGGCAGGATGAACTTCACAGAAAAAGGAGTGTAGAGAATTAAGTTAATTTCTCACTGCCTGAAATGGCTGCTGCTTTTGTATCTCTTGCACAGAACTCAACCAACATGTCTTAAACCAGAAGCAACTGAAACAGTGAGCGTGTGAACAGTGAAGCCAGTGATAGCACTTTAGAAAATCCAACAAAAACAGGACTCCCTGCCCCTGCTTTGGAAGAGCATGGATGTTCTGATAAACAATTCACATTCATAGTTGATAGTTGATCCCAAAGTTGATAGTGCTCTCTTTTGAGACTTTTTTTTCAGGGCTGATTAATGAATTTATGCTTAATCCAGTTTTATAACTGAAAATTTAGAGTTTAACCCCATTCATACCAGCATAAATAGTTTCATTTCCAGCTACCAATTTCAGAGTTCCAGTTACAACAGAGAACGAAAAAAAATTAATCCATGACCAGTAAAGAAAGTTTGCCAGCCTTTCCTCATGTCTTAAAATATATTTTAAAAAGAAACCAACAGTTTTAGCAAAACAAGGCGTCCAGTTTCTTTGCCTTGTAATCCAAGCAGCAAGCCAGGGATAAAAATGCTATTTACCACAGACATGCAAACTTAGATTAGTAAAGACACATTTTGTCGAAGTCGCCTAAAATCCAGAACAAAGGTTGTAAGATTTTTAAATGGTATATTTCTGCACTTAACTGCTAATAAAAGTGGCTACTAATTGTTAGGCCCAAGAGTTATATGGGAGGGACCATTAACATGTTGCTGTTTTTGAAGTATCTGCCTGCATTAACATAGGGCATTGTAGTGCAGATTGCATTGAAATGCTGACTACTCTGCTGCAATATTGCTAGGAGGAAAACACTCAGTCCCACAGAAAAGAGTTGATATTGTTTAACTTGGGAAAGTGAAGTGTTGCCCTGGCTTTTTGATTTTTAGGTGGTCTGCTTGATAACTGAAATATATATTAATTTCCCGTGAAGGCTTGGCGTTTCTGCTTCCCATAAATAATTGGCATTCTGCCGCGAGTTTTTAACCTTAAAACAACGCAGTGGCATACACAAACAGTACAAAAGCTTTGACATTAAAGCCGACTTCTTCCCACTAAATCTCCTGTGCCCCCGGAGAGGTGGAGCAGGGTACATCAGAATGCAAGTTTTAGATTTAGGGAAAACTCAAATCGCCGTGGCTCCAGTGAGTTTTCTTTGCCACAGTCAGTCCTGTCTCAGAGAAACCCGTACTTCCAAGCTGCTAAATATATATATACGTTTTGATCAATGTGTCAAGAGCAGCGAAGGCAATACCTATAGCCTTGCCGTATTCGATTTTTCAGCTTTACATTTTCAAATCTAATTGTTTGGTTTTTTTTTTTTTTTCCCCCAGAGTGAATTAAGTGCTGAAAGAAAAGAGAGAGGAAAAAAAAAAAAGAAAAGAGAGCTAATTGTCACAACCAGAGCAAAAGCAGCATGTTTCTTTGCACATGCTAATCAGTCACCTCCGTGTGTTTACATTGTCCCCTTCGTGGGTGCAAGCTGAGAGTGGATAGGAATAAAGAATTTCTTCTAACCCGATAGCTACGCTTCTTCCATCATCTTTCCTTCCCCTTTGTTCTCTCTTCCAAACAAAGAAGTTTCTTCTACCCGGCTTCTCCTCAGTTTACCAGCTCTAGCTCCTTTCTGCTCCATTCCCCCCATCACCCTATGGCCCCTTCCCCCACCGTCTTGCCCATCTCCTGCCCGATCCCACTGGTTTTTCCATCCTTCCTCCCAGCACTTCTGGCTCTTTGTTCCCACGGCATTCTGGAGATGTGCAGCAGGAGCCCAGATTGCTCTTTTCTTTATTATTTTTTTATTGTTTAGATTTTTCTCAGAGGGAAAACCTGGAGCATTCGAAGTCCCATTAACAGCAGACAAGAAGATAACAGAGAAAAGAAGGAATCACCATGCACCTCAAGAAAACACAATGCACAGCCCTATTTTCCTTCAGAAGGAGACATTTAAGTTCCAAGAAAGACCATGTGCAACTTGGATGCTGTTATGACAGGGTGCTGATTACGTCATTTGTGCAAAATTAAGGACTCTCCTTTGTAGGTCATTTAACAACATTTTTAGAAGCAAATTTATACACATGAAGGAAAACAAAGAGAAATTAAGCTAAACAGCCAGTTTAGGCTGAAGTTGCCTCATGAAGCTTTTGGAAAGCTTTTACACTTAGAACTAAAAGTGTATTTTCAGATCCATGTAAGGACATTTAGCCAGGAACTAGCCTTCTGTACTAGGGCACATGAAGGCCCCAGGTGCCTAGTATTAACCTGTGGTGGTGGTCTGGGTAAGAGAAGTACAGTCTCTTTAAAGGCAGCTACCATATTCCCAGCTTTGGAAGAGCATATCCCCAATTTTTCATTAAAACTATAAAAATGGTCATCACTGCCATATTGAGAATAACTGCCAAAGCAAGTTTAAGCAGCCAAGAAAAAATGTTTATAAAGTGATACGTGTCTCTTACCTGTTCACCTAAAGATGTATGATTGCAGATGAAGCACCTTTGGGTTTTAATCAAGTTCTACTAACAGTTTTTAATATCCTGGCTGCTTCTATTTTTTGCTTGAAACAATCACAATGTGTGGGTTGCCACCAAGTCAATGGAACAAGCAGCAGTCAGGCCAGTCCAGGAGTCCACTTGGGTTGCATGGCAATGCTGAGCAAGCTAGAGGTGCCCACAAATTCATTATCCCTAATGTCAAAGATCAAAAGAGTTAAGTGTTGCTTTGCAGCACATCCCATAAACTACTTTATAGAAGAAGTCTCATGCATCCTGATGAACCTATGAAAACTAGCAGACACTAATAGGCAGTAAAATAATTTCTCTAGTTCACTACTTCTGTTTGTTTGCACACCCCTCTGGCACAGAAGAGAAGTTTGCTAGTACTTCCACCTGACTCCTCCACCCACACATTGAAAACAATGAAATTCTACTTGAAATAGGGCAACAGGAGAGGCAATTTAAAGGGGCCCTAAAGATTCAGCCTTTTAATCACAGCTGTGACAAAACACTGTCATCCTTGCTGGCAATTCCCTAGCAATTTACAGTACAGCAGCATAACAGGAGGAGACCTTGTATTGTGAAGGAACCTGATGAGATAACCAGATCTTTGTCTCCTGATAACCCTGCCCTTGCAATATTAAACAAATCCTAGTGCTCACAGGTTACTCTGCCTCCCTGAAGCCATCCAGGAGCTACATTTTGACCCTGACATTGTAAGTAAGTTATTCAGAAACCAAAGTCTCTGCAGGCTTTGGTTTCTGAATAACTCATTTAATGAGGAGGGCATTTCAGTAGGACTGTGTGAATGCACACCAGAAGCCCCATTACGCTGCAATATGAGCTTAAAAGTTTTTATTATAGGGGCAACCTAGAATTGCTCATTCTGGCTGAACTGTGGTTTGGACTGCTTCCCAAAAGGGGCTTCCTTCCTGCATAGATGATAAAGTAAATTGCTGGGGAGCTTTTTTTTCTGGGAGGTACAGGAGCCTTCTTCCTCAGGTCTGGGCTGCTCCAAGTCTAATAGCTGGTTTAGTCTATTAAAAAAGAAATACATATTTAGTAACTTGGGGAAGGCCTGAGGGACTTCAGAGAAAACTTCCCAATGAAAAGAAAGGTTAAGGTTTTTTTAATTTTAGAGTCATTGCTGGGCTGATTCCTTGCTAAGCACTTGCTCAAGTGTAAAAAGATTTTGTTGGACTGTCAATGGTAGGTTAAATAAAGGTAAATAAAGGCATATTTTTATTATATGCACATAATTAAAGGGAATTTAAAATGTAAGAAGTCAGGTAGTGTAAAGGCCGAGAAAATCCTGCAAGGATCAATCCTGTCTTCAAAAGATTAAGATGTTTCTGATAACTTATTGCTGGTATATCAATAAGTGCCAAACCCAAATTGTTGGTTCAAATTATGTTCCAAAACAAAACACAGAAATTGCCAACGTAGAAATTTCCAACCTCTGTTAAGCACCACAAAGAAAACAAATTGTCTGTAATTTGGGATGATTTTTGAAATATTGGAGTTCTTGTGAATCTCACAGGTTATCTCTCTCAGATCAATCCATGCTTTGTCGTTACTGGTGCGAACTTCAACCCTTGGATATTTGGATCTCTGCATCCTTCCTCTGGGATGCTTAAGTAACTGAAAATTCTGTGAGACTGCTTTATGTATTAATTGTCCAACATAGAGCTGCTGACCAGAAAGGATCCTTACTGCAGTCATCCAGCAAAGCATTCACTTGTCATCCCATTCCTTCCAAACGTTTATGTATATATGTATACAACTTACCTCATTGCTAGATGCAACCATTTCCTAGAGAGCTCCTGCAGACAGCTGCTTGAGAGACTTTACTAATGCTTGTTGCTAGAGTTTTTAAAAAGAACATTTAAAAAACAAAGGGCAAAAAATGCACTCTGTTAGTTAAACTTGGGGGGAATGTCTACCTTTTAATAATGTTTAATATTTGGTAATAAGTTTTAATAATATAATAATTTTAATAATTATATTCATGACCACAAATTGAGAAGTTTCCCCTGAGAGAACTTGTAGTACCACCTACTCATGATACTGCGTCACACTCTTCAGGTATTGAACATGTTGATATTTAATGTATTTTGTCAGAGACTGCTGTGTGCTTCCATGTTTAAGGACTGGGAAACTCCGAGTAAATAATTACTAGCATTCTACTTGCAAAAGGACTAGTTGATTTATGGTATTGCAACTAGCATAAACCAGAGAAACTGAGTTAACTAATGAGTTATATCTCACTGTATACAAGATATCTTTATATATATCCATATAATTTGTCCACAATGCTTATCTGGTATGTATGATTTGGTTTTGTGCAGAGGGATTTCTAAATCTTGTTGCTACTTCTATTAGGGTAGTAGTTCTTGCATTTAGTTAATAATGTTATTGAAACCAAAACCCTAATCTCCTTACAAATGTAAGACTAATATCTGAACCCATGCAAGCATATATTCATCTTCTACATATCGTCATCCTTGTCCTCAAGAAGCCCTGCTGGGTAGCAAATCTTGTTACTCCAAATTTGACTCTGTCCAGGGTCTCACTGGAAATAAACATATGCAACTCACATGAACTGACAAGCAAAAAAATCAGGTAAGCTATTTAAAACTTTTCTGAAATCTGTGAAAAGAAATGTTTACTAACTATAAGCCAATGATTAAAAGTCAAGGATAGAGAGGAAGAAATGCAATGCTGCAATACAGACTGGGACACAGTATGTTGATGTATCTAGGTTTGTCACATTCACCTCTGCTGTGCTCCTGTAGAAATTACTTAGAAATTATGAGTATTGTAGTAGTTCACCTTGAATTTTCAAGGAGAAGAAACACATTCCTATAAGCTAACTTGATTTGGAAGAGAAAAATAATGATAGTATACTCAGTGATTTGCGGTTGGAAGAAAAATTATGAGAAATCTGTAATTTAAGTGTGAAAAGTGTCATCAAAATTTTGTTTGGTTTGTTTGGCTGAAGTTCAAAATACAACCTCTTTCTTCAGGGAAAATGAAGTCTAAGCAGAAGAACAGAGTTTAATATTTGTGTGCTTCTTTCCTAAGACTAACAGAGTGCGTGCACAAAGCCAAGGCGGGGGAAACACAAGAAGGAAAAGGCCCCATTTCACTTTGTACTGTAGTCGTTTAGCTGGGTGGCTACTGCTGAATGGTGATGGAAATTGTTTCAGTCTCCAAGTTTTAACTGGAAGTCCACTGCAAGTGATAGGGGTATAACCCTGAAGTTCAGTATGTAAAGGGTGGCTACAGGAAAGCTGGAGAGGGACTGCTTACAAGGGCATGGAGAGAGAGAGAACACGGGATAATGGCTTGAAGCTTAAGGAGAGTAGATTTGGGTTAGATATCGGGAAGAAATTCTTCACTGTGAGGGTAGTGAGGCCCTGGAGCAGGTTTCCCAGAGGAGCTGTGGCTGCCCCCTCCCTGGCAGTGTTCAAGACCAAGCTCGATGGGGCTTTGGGCAACCTGGGCTAGTGGAGGGTGTCCCTGCCCATGGCAGGGGGGCTGGAGCTAGTTGGGCTTTGAGATCCTTTCCAACCCAAACAGTTCTGTGATTCTCAGTATGAGGAGTATTCCAAAGTGTATTGCTATGTCAGCATCCCTTTCTGGAACAGCATATTTCTGCTGATTTTCTTTTTATACAAGATCTTCAGAGAGTTCTCTGTGAAAAGTTCAGCTACCAGTAACCCGTTACAAAGTCTTCTGGAGCTGTTTACGTAGAAAGAAGAAGGTAATTTCAAAACAGATCTGAAATGTGGAATTGCCTTTTCCCTTCCTGAGGTTTCCATGGGTTTGACCCCTTGAAGGAGATTCTCACCATGACTTTCAACAACGGGAGGGATTCCTCTGGTGCTATACACAAAGCCCTTCAGCTGCAAGTGGAAGGGAAGATAGTGGTGTTTCACCCACTTCAGGATTTCTACTTTAAAGCCTAGCAGCAAAATAATTTAAATACAGGGGATTCAGCGTTAGAAGTTCTCAACCGAAGCACCTCAAATATAGCCATTGAAAACACCCTCTTACCCTTTACAACAGTTCCTTTTCAGTATTTCTGTTCAAATGATGTATATTAGTTGGTCTAGAGTTGTTGAAAACTCACTTTTTATAGTTTGATACTAATTCAAGAAAAGGTGTCTCTTCTATGAATAACTGATTTATTTTGTGTAGAACTTCATATTACTTTGTTAATTCTAAGATAATTTATAGGAAACTTTGTCTTTTTTGAAAAGTATTTCAAAAACATAGATCTTATTTTGAATAATAATTGAGGCTTAGCCCAAACTCTTACCAGGGCAAACAAAAATTCTTAAAATATTCTGGGAATCACTATTTTCCTCAGATTTTTCTTTGAGTGAGAACATTGGGAAAATTAGGAAATTGAAGTTTTTCTAAAGTCTTTGTGATTAGCTAAATTGTATAAACTTTTGTCCTGCATGACATTTTGACTTTGTCTGTTGCTGTGCATTTCACATACAGGATAAAGAAGGAGGAATCAGGAGGGAGTCTAAGAGGAGAAGATTGTGTAGATGTCCAGAACCAAGAAGGCTGAATATAATTCAAAAGTTTAGTGTGTATCTGACCCCCAGTAAGATATTAAATCAATAGGGGTGTTGGAGGAGAGCATAAAAAATTCATCTTGTTCAGTGGTTGAATCTGAAAAACAAAACATGAAGAAATACCAAGAAAACAGAACTTGGATTTTTCTGCTTTTGTTCCAGACAAGTGCTCTGACTGCTCACAGAAATGCATTTTCTAAAACATTTTAGTGTAGCACTTCACCTTTCTCTTAATAATTTAATAATTAAGTTTATCTTTTAAAAACTTAGGTTAGAATAGCAAGGGTGCTTAAGTTTGCAAATGGTGTAGGTACGGTATGATCAAACTCTTTTGGCTTTCCCCTTTTATTTTGTACTGCAACCTAGAAGGTTTTTTGATGGTTTATTTCTGCATTAAAATTAGAAGTAAGCTGTCTAGTGTCTCTTGGTATTAAGCTGAAAGTATATGTAGGGAAACAAACTGTTATATTGCATGAACTTTACTGATTTTCGAGATATAATTGACAAGTGTCTTGGAACCTTGTAGCCACCCAAACCCAATCCTGTAAATTATAAAGCCTCCTTATTAGCCAATGTTCAGTTCTGCACTTGCCTGTACATTCAAGAAATTTCCACAGTTAAGAGGGAGGGGGAGAAAATCTGTTATTAACTGGAGCTGAGTGAGGTGAAGTCCTACCAGGGATGGCAATATGCAGTTTTCATACGAGTCAGGTTCAATTATAACCTTTTTTTTTTATATCTAATGTCACATACTGTGGTGAGGGGAAGATTTTATTCTGTTTCTACTCTTCAAGTGGTTTTTGTAAGGTGATGTGAACCATAAAGCTTGGAGAAGACAGTTGTGCCATACTTCAACCTCTTATGAGAGCATATGAAAAGTACTTATAAGGCTTCCTGGGGCTTTTCTTCCTGCTGAAAGACAGACCAGGATTCTGTGTATCTATCTAGGTTGTTTTCTAATACCTTTTATTTTCTTTTTAAAAAAAAATTTTTAAGCAAAAAAAAAGTGTATCAAACCACTGTGGTGAAGTTTAGGCACGTGGATGCAATTTAGTAACTTAATTTTTGCAATTGTATCATTTAGTGTGATTGAGCCTAGTGGATTAGTTGGGTGAGTAAAGCTGAGCATACGTGTACCTCTCTGTGTCTGGGGGGGCAGGTGGGAAATGGAGGGTGCAGGGGCTGAACTATCCAGATTTTCAAATGTTCTTGACTTTTGCTGGAAATGTGGGGATTGAGTACCACTGGTTAACTGGAAACTTTGGTGTTTAACTGTATGCACTCAAAGACACTGAGTTTTTTGTTGGCTTGCTTCTGGAATTTGGAAGTGAGTGAAGAGAGCATAGTGTTGTATATCTTGTAAGATGTTAAAGCACAGAAGGCAAAAAATGGTTTGAAGTTGCAAATGAAGATATGTCTAGGAGGGATAGGAGAAACCATAGCAGACAAGAAGCTGAGCAGGTAAAATGTGTGCAGCATATGAGGGGGGTGGGGGGGAAAGTGAGATATGTTTGTCTACAGGAGTGTTTTCCAAGAACCAAAAGAAATTTTAGTGTGCATGGATGTTTGAAAGGGATCTGGATAAAAGGAGACCTTTGCTGGACTGTGCAGAGAAATGGTATTCATCCCCATTTGATACCACGTCTGGATATTTGGCATGAAATACAGTGATGTTGCTTGCAAATACATGGGGCAGCCAAAAGCCTGTAGCCACTCATGCCTTGCTGAGAGATCAGCTTCCATAAAACTGAGTTCCTTTAAATAAGGTGCCATACTGTCAGCACATCTGTCTCAAGAAAGGGAAGGAAGCACTGAAGGTGGAGGACTGCTATTCATTAATTGCATCATATTGAGCTTCCAGGCAGACAAGTACTTGAGACAGCCAAAAGGTGGAGATTTTTAGGTTCCTCCCACTGCTTTTCCTTCTCCTCCCCCCTTCCCAAAAGAAGTGCTTTGCCAAAACTGCCTTGTGGCAACACAAGGGGTTTTTAAGAAGTCAGGACTAAAGAAGAAATTTTGGAGACTGAGTTAATTTCAATCCTTTCTTTTCTGGGAATGTGCACTCTCTATCATGTCACAACTGTTCTTCACTGTTATTCAGGCTGAAAATCTGGGACAAAACAAATGCACAAAGGAGAAAAAAACAAAAAGAAAATAGGGGCACAAGTCATACAAGAATTTTTCAGCTGCCAGTTGTTTCTCCAAGAAGAAAAATGGTAAGAATTATGGAGACAGTAACTTGATTCAGTTTTATTCTTTTATGAATTACTTATGGAAAAACTTCCTGTGCCTTCAAGAGAAGTTTTCCACAGGTAGAAATTACTGAATCTAGCTGACCCTTTTTTTTAGCAACAGAATAAAATATGTTTGTGGATTTTCTAATTTCTGGATCAGAAATGTATACCTGACATTATCTTAATATTATTTCAGTATTGCAACCTGTAATCTTGTATTTCTAGATATAAAATGGGGAGAAAATTTTTCAATGCACCACAGCTGTTGCTGTTTGAATAGGAGCATATTTAAGTGTATACAACTTAATGTGTGAGACAAGACATCTGCTGAAGATAAAGCCTTGAATTAATTTCTATTTTTATCAAAGCTGTCAACGTGTAGGGTTTTGCAGTGAAGGGTTTTTCCTAAAGGAAGGTTCCTTGAAAGTAAAGCAGTTGTTTTTCTACTGCTCAGGTTGGTCCTGTCCTTGACATCTGGACAGGCAGAGTCAGAAGTGAATTCATTCCTGGGGATACATGGCATCTGCCACAAGATGCTGAAGGTGAAACGCACCTTAAATTACAGACTTGGACAATGCTGAAAACTTTTTGCAAAGCGAGTGTTAAACACAAATAATCAGCTACCTAAGGGGTAGAATTGGAGAAGGCTTCAGTTGGTGGTATTTGTGGAGTTTTTATAATAACAGCAGTAAAGACAACATGGTTGAGATTTGTTTTAATTCAACTGAAGACTAACAATTTGTTTAAAAAGCAATGCAAAGTCCCTGCAAGGCTACTTACATACTTACTGTATTACATTAACAAGGATGCAAGGGGAAAGTCTGTGATTGAAAGTAACCTGCGTTAGTTAAACGAGCACAGGTGGCAGCATCAGCAGGTTCCAGGTTCAAGAAGTTCTTGGGTACCTGAGTACCTCTGAAGGGACAGAAATGTAATTTAGCTTTAAAATGCCTGGTACCTCTTCCATGATGGCTATTGTTTTTTCACTTGTGTACCTGGGGTACTGGATGTGATACTCTAGAATACCACTGCAATCGGGTCTAAAGTCTCCAGTGCTCACTGGAAGGGAGAAAATAGAACAAGATTAAGGATAAATGACAAAATACCTCTTGAATTAGGAGCTATCAAATGTACTAATGCAGATAGACATGATTGGGATCAATCTCTCTGTTCCCACACAGAAGTTAGGCACACAGATTTGTAAAGGAAAGGTTGGGACAAGGCTGGAAGGTTCATCACATTGGACTTTATCTTGGTGCAAGTGTGTAGCACAGCAATGACTAGCCAGCTGTCACAAATTCTAAGTCTGCACTTACTGAGGAGAGGACAAAGATGTTATCATTGAAGGGTTTTTTAACACCTAGATTCCTGAATTCATATTCTGTTTTTTTAGAGATCTGGGTGAATTGGCATGTTGTTCTGTCATTAACTTTTAAAAGAAATTGTTCACCTTCTTCAGTTATATATATGGGGGAATGTACAAGCTCTTATGAGATGATAAGATGCAGCTCAGGTAAGAAATTTTCTCAGGTCCAAAGGAGTAAAAAGAAATAGTTAGATCCATTGCTGGTTAGTTGGTCTTACCTGAGAATTTGATGTTAGACTGTTGGAATCAACGCTGAAATGAAGAAGCTTAGTGCACCACATTATCAGAATTGTGCCTCTATGGAGTGTTCTGAGCTATTTAACATCTAATTAAGGCCACTGGTGTTTAACATGAAAAGATAGTGCAAGTTTTCTAGGCAAGGGAACTATATTTTTTTCCCTAAAAACCCGCAGGAATATTTATGATAACTCAGGAATGCAGTGAACATCTACTGATCTGAGCTAGACATAAGAAGTAGTTTCATAGGAATGAGCAATGTTAATTAGAATAAAGGTCAGATTTAAAGTGGATAAGAAAAACATTTGAAGTTAAAGTGGCTTATAATTCTTCATCTTTTGGGGAATAAGTGAGTCACTAGAACCACAAAGGCAATTCCTCTCTGACTGGAAACATTACAAAATCATCTGCATAACCAGGGGTGAAGGAACACATCTTCCTATGCAATGACTAACTGCTGTTAGACAGGGCATCAAACTACAGGGACCACTAATCCCAGGTTACAGCTGGCATCTTCTTAGCAAGGGCAAGAAATATTTTCTAGCCCAGGGAAAGTGTCTGATGTGCAGAGATGTCACAGAGGGGCCGGGGTGTCTGCAGTGTTTCCTGGGCATGCCTGGCACTGCCTCCCCTGGCACACACGCTGGCGGTTACTACGTGATTTGGACACCACCCATTCATCCTTTGCTGCTCGTTCACCATTTCTGCTCTATCTGCACGTGGCAGTGACAGTGTGGACTGCTAGACGAGAAGCTGAGGCTTAAATGGTCCCTTTTTACTATGCAGGTGGTTTTTTTTTTTAAAAAAAATTGGAAGCACAAAATGAACCAATGTCTGTGGCAGGCTGGAACTAAGTGGGACTAAAATGAGCAGTTTGGTAAAACTGCAAGTGTTCAAAAAGCACCCAGCGGGAAAAACGCTCCCTTGTTGGACAATCAGGCTGCATTTCCATTATTAGAGAACAAGGATTGTGAACATTTATTTTGATATGTAATTAGTTTTCATTATACATTGGCTTTTACATTCATTGCAATAGTTCCTGAGAAAATAAGGGTGGGATATGACCGAAGTAAATTTGTCTGTAATATTTTCACTGCGAAGTAGAGCAGCTTAGCCAAATGGATCTCCTGAAGACTTGCCCAAAGTGAGCCCACGGAGCTCAGGATCAGCTCTCCTGGCTTCCAGGCTCTTGTGTTGTACATAACCATCTTACCACAGCTAAACTTGTTAGGGGGTATAAGGCGGGAAAAAGCTTCCGAGACCAAATTAAGCTTTGCCTAATTCAGAATAGAAAAGTGTAAAGCATTTGTGTTTGTCAGGGCTTGATGGGTACAGTTGACACAGAAAGGCTGAAGTTTGCAAAATACTTTACACTCCTGGTCATGAAACAGAGGGCCACAAGCATGTCTGTACATCCCAGAAAGCTGCTCTCCAGGTCTGAGTCCTTTATGACAGGAAGATGCTGGCATTAGTTTGCCCACTGTCTCTCTGAGAAGACCGACAGCAGTTTCTTTAAAGTGCTGTCCATAGTTTCTCTTTTCTATATTTCCACTTCCCAGTGACTGTTGCTTTGCTTATTTATTCCTTGTTCAGTTTTAAAGCTTTTGGCATCACAGCCCTCTTCTTCTGCTCTGTGTGCTCCTCCTAACCACGTATTTTCCTCTGAGCCGACCTGTCCAGGATGGTGCATGACATACATGCTGTGTGTATAATGGATAAAGGATTTACAGGAAAATATGGTGATGACTTGATCACCTCGGGAGTTTTTTCACTTTCTTAAAAGTAGTAACTTGAAATTATTTGTATCAGATGTGGAGAAGTCCTTGGTGGGGAAGATGAAGGGTTTGGAATATAGGGTGGAGGCAGGTGACATACATCATCAAAAAAAAAGTGAATTGGGTTCTGTGCAATGTAAGAAAGGAGACAGCAGGGGGTGGTGGTGGGGAGAAGAGGCTAAAAAGTGGCTCGGTTTATGTGCAAGTGTTCTATTTGTGAGTTCAAACAATGTCTTGGTTGAGGTATGCTCCTGTTCTTTCCCATGAGCCAGCTGCATCAGGATGACGAAAACCTGCATCAGAGTTATGCAAAGCTGTTGCTATCAGTTAGTGGAGATTGACTCAAATGAGATGAAGAAATGATTCTCTATCAGAGAGTTTCCCTGCTAATGAGAGGAAGGGGATTTGCTTTCAGTACCCCCTCATTTCCAAAGCTGCCCAAGTGCTTTTATATCCTATGGATGAGGGAGTTACCTAGAGCAAGAAATTGGGGAATATTCTTGGCAGCACAGGGCTCAGAAGAGTCTGCAAGCTTGGAAGTGCAGGAAGAGGAAAAGTCTTAAATCAGTAAAAGTTGAGAAAAAAAAAAAAAACCTCAGTGGGAAATAAGATGTTTAGTTTGGTTTTTTTCCTAAAGTCTGAAATTACAAATTAGAACTTGTATGCTTGGTTGGCTTTTTTTCCTAGAGGTGATACTAGTATGTAGCTGTTAAGCACCCAGCTTGCTTTAAGCCTCACAGTAATCTCCACAAAATGTTCAAAGGTGAGGGAGAGGAGAAGCTATGGATTCCCAGCTGCTTTTTAAATCTTCTACTGACGCAAAAAACCTCAGACCCAACTGCAAAATGAATATGGCCTGTTGGATTCTTGGTGCTGCAAACTTTTACAGCAACAGCGAACATTCCCAGTAAAAGTATGTTGGTTTTGTTGATGATGATGTCAGAAAAATCTGAGGACTTCTATATTTGAGACTTGAACATTGCCTTCTTAACTTACCCTGACGTGTCTCAGCAAGAAAAGCCACATTTACATTACTGTCCCTTGAGAACTGCGTGGGTTGAAGTATAAGAAAAGGTGTTGTTTATGGTAGGGTGTCTCTACAGGACTCCTG
Source organism: Porphyrio hochstetteri (assembly GCA_020800305.1). Taxonomy (NCBI): domain Eukaryota; kingdom Metazoa; phylum Chordata; class Aves; order Gruiformes; family Rallidae; genus Porphyrio; species Porphyrio hochstetteri. The sequence goes on from CM036907.1 coordinate 49,056,016, forward strand.
CTAGGATGTTTATGATGAGGCAAGTACTTTCTGTCATCAAACTCATATGGTCCCTATTTGAAGCAGAATGCCTCCTCGGGGTGGGGGGTGGGGGGGTGGAGGGGCTGTTGTTGTTGTTTTGGGGTTTGTTCAGTTGCTTTTTTAAAGATTATCCATTAGGCCAGGATAAAGCAGTAAACAATATCTATTATTCCAGTGCTACTTCTCTGCTTGGCCCCAGTGACCCACCGTGCCTGTTCCCCTGCCGTTTTTAAAGAAATGGCCTGAGCAGAACGGTGGATGGCTCTCCTTTGTGTCATCTCCGTGTTCCTGCTAGCTCACTCATGACAACTGGGTTTAAATAGCTCTAGTCTTCTAAGCAATATCATTAAGGTATTAAAAAGGATGTTCTGGCTCAAAATTTTGAGTTTGAATCCAAACTACTTTGCCCCCAAGTCTGCTGATTTCATCCGCCTTTGGGCCAGACTGTCTCTTTTAAGGGCTTTCAGGAGAGCGCCGGTTTGTTTTGTTGTTTTTCCCCAGTTGGTGCTGTCTAGTGCAGCAGGCGCTGAAGCCACTGGAAGTTTGATCATTGACTTTCATGAGGGAAACCTCAGGATCTGAGCATTTGAGATGGAAAGGGTGCTTAGCAGTACTCAAAGATCTGACTAAGTCAACAGGAGTTTTGCCACCTTCAAAAAATGCAAGATGGCACTCTGCCTCCGCTTGGCCCTCCGGAATGCTAAAGGGAGAAAGCAAAACAAGTCAAAAGCAACGTGTTGAGCTCCCTTCAGACCCCTTGGGAAGCAAACGTTTCCCTAAAGGCGTATGTATTAAACCCTTTGGATAAAAATCGGTCCTATTTCTTAAATACTAAAAGTGGAAAACCTGAAACATCGCTATTCCAGAGGCTTAATTCTCACAATGTGTGAACTTAAAATGGGTACAGCCACTGCATGTTTTCACATGTTGTCGTTTCCTCTGTAGGTATATGTCCATACGTTTGGGTTACAAAATGGTAAGCTCTTATAAGGAGCTCTCCCAGAACAATCTCTAGGCTTTCTCTTGTTTCAGTCTTGTATACAAGGAAAAGGATATGCCAGATTAAAATAAAATCGAGAAGCTTCTTGTGAAAATGGCGTTTACATCCTCAGTCAGTAGTATCAGTATTATCATTTCCATCCTCAATAACATCAGTAGGACATTTCCCCAGTGTCAAAGAAAAAGCAGCTGACCACTAGAGAGAGAGCTATAGGTCTCATGACATATATCTCCTATTAAATGCATTAATTTTTCTTAAGAAGGAGGGAAAAACCACCAAAACAAACACACACGCACACCCCCGCAACCAAAACCGCCGCAGGTCATGGGAAAGTAGATGCTTATTTTTCAGGGGTGGGACGTTTTGACCTTTGAACGGCGGGTTTCATGCCGGGGTACGGAGGGTGCCAGCCGGGCTCGGCGCTGCTCCCCGGGGCGGCCGCGGGAGGCTGGGGGCCGGGGGGGGGGAGCGCGCAGGCACTCCGGTCCAGCACCAAGGGCGCTGGCAACTGCGTCCGTCGAGTCCGAACTGCAAGTTGAAAGATAATTAAAGGAATCCCTCCAGTACCTAACCACACGCTCACTTTCCTTCATCATCCCCAGGCGATTAAAGCCGCGCACGGGTCAGCTGAGAGCCGGGAGCTGCCGGAGCGGGCACTGGCTAATTCCCGTTGGGAAGGGGTCTGGGGATGTGCGCTGTCCCGGGGAAATAAGGTAGGGAATGATGGACTGGTCTTATGAACCCGAGGTAACAGCTGGAGGCTACTACGAGAAGGAGAGTATTGCTATAAATCGGGAATCTTTATAGCTGTTCGGCTGGAGGAAGTTTTTTGGCTGTAAAGTGTCATGCACGGCAGCTCTCGGTGAAAAGGCTATGAAAGAGGGGAGCCCGCTCTCCTGAGAACCAAAGCGCAATTAAGATCAGAAAGAGGGAGAAGGAAATAAAATAAAGACGGCAAGAATCCCAGCCGAGGTAAAACTTTAGGGTCTGTTTGAGGTTTGTTTTTGGGTTGTTTTGTTTTGTTTTTTCCCGTTCCAAAGATTAGGTGGGCACTTTTTTTAATGGTCATGAAAAATTTTAAAGCTGGATAGACTTCTTTTTCAACGACCAACTAACTTTGAGTGTGTACATTACTTGGCTGGGATGAGTGGCGCAGTCGTTTGCTAAGAATTAACTAAAACGTGAAATACATCAAATGGAATTCAACCTCGCCTCTCCCGGGAGCTCTCACTGAGAGCGATCAGTGCAAAAAGTAGTAACCGTGTAGATAGGTGCCTGATGCCCAAGGGGCATGCTTCCTACCCCTTGTGCGCACATGCATATACACCTATGTATATGGAATGTGCGTGTATCTATCTGTCTGTATTAAGATGCCCTTCCCTGAAGCATCCATCCGGAAGAATTAATGTTTTTAAAGCTCAGGTCGCCTAAATACACATTATAGATCGGCTCTATTTATTTAATTTATTCATTTTCCGAGCCTTTCATTTTTCTACCTAAACGGTCCCGTCGCCTTCAATTCCGGCTGGTTCCGCTGCTTTCGGCTCTTAAGCATGTTCATTGTCAGGGGGAGTCTTGCTGAGAAAGAATTGAGGCTGGAGTTTGCCCCACATGGGGCATTGCCACTCTTCCACTCCACTTGCTCCCCCTCGTTCCCAAAAAGGGACGCTACTTCTGCGAGGGGCGAAACAAGTCCCTTCTCTCCCGTTCACTTGCACGGAGCGAGTGACTGTCCGTGCGAGTCCTTCTCTGGGGTCAACGTCTGCTGGTGCTCGATTAAGATGTTCGAAGTGTCTCCTTCAAAGTATAAAGTGGTCCCCAACCGTGGGACAGCGTGCCGTGGTCTTTTGGGGGGTCTGAACGCTCCTGGCTTTTGCTAGGGAGTGCTTGTTTGTTCTGAGTGGAGCACCTTAAGTGAAACAGATACCTGATGGCGAAAAGATCATCTCAAAATATCTTTAGTGGCGCCCAGGTATCAACTGATTAAACCTCACCCGTAATTTCTCTGCAAGTGCTGCTTTCCCCCTTGCGAAGAGGACAAAACGCGGGCGGAGGATGCCCAGGCAGAAAGAGCTTTAAGAAACTTTAAGGCAGGAATAAGTCTGAAGTGAAAACAATTTTTCGTGTATTTCTGGACAGTAGTGGACGAGAAGTGAGGTGCGGAATTTAACACGTGAGGTTGAAGGAGAGGGGAGGGAGGGAAGGCAGCTCTGCGGAGTTAAGTTATAAGGGTGTACGAGCCCAGCGGTGCTGTGCAATGGCAATACGGCCGAAAATCCGAACTCCTAAACCAAAAAAGAAACCGAAAATAATAGCGGAAGCATCGGGTTTATTTGAAGTCGGATGAAGGCAGACACGCTGGGGCTGCTGCTCCGCCGTGTGAGGAGCCTGGAAAGGCAGGGGTGCTGGAAGGCAGGAGTGCGGGCAGGGGGTGCCTGCCCGCAGAAAGAGCCGGTGCCCGGACTGACCCGCCGCCTACGTCCTGCAGAAGGGGCCCGGTCAGCGTGCCTTCCCCTGGAAGCCCTGACTTCCAGCTCCTTCTGCTCCCAGACAGTTTGCCCTCAACTACGGGCACTTTCTCCTAAAATCTTAAAAATCCCGACAGGGACGATACATGGTGTATGGCCGATTGGGAGATGGGAGGAGGGTGAAGGGGGGAGGGAAGGGAGATGCCTATTTGAAAAGAAACCCTTATTTTTACACCGCGCCGCTCATTTTCCCTCTCCTTTGCTCCCGTTTAAAGAACTTGTTATTGTTTAAAGAGACCCCATTGAACTATTTCCTGCTCATTGTCACCTCTCTCCCCCTCGCCCTCTATCCAGGGATTCTCACGGAAAGGTAATAAACTGTTTCCCTCACACCACAGACCGCCGCAGCCCCGGAGAATGCAAACTATTAAAACACCGGCGGGCCGGAGCGTTTCAAAACAGCCCTCCTCTCCCTCGGCCCGGCTCTGCTTTTGAGCCAAACAATTTAAAAAGAGAGCTGATGTAAGTCGCAAAGTTTCACCCCTGAGGCTCAGGCTCCGCTCCTGCCCGCGGAAACCCGCGGGGGGGTTTCTCCCTGCTACACGAAGCGGAGCCTTCGGCTATCGATTCGATTTTTAGAAGGGGTTTTTGATGGTTGGTTGTTGCTATTCAGGTGCGTTGGCTCGTAAGCACTGCTCTGATTTGCAGAAGTGTCTTTTGATTTAGGGGGGATGGCCCGAAAACCGGAGGGGCCGAGCCTCAGTCGCCAGCGAAGGCGCTGCCAGTACCGAGGATGGGGGGCAAACTCCGCGGCCGTTCCCACGGGTGGGCTCCTTGCGGTGCCTAAAAGGCGGGGAGAGGGTGGCAGGGAGGGGTGCCCTCGCTGTGCCAGGTTTCTTCTGGCCAGCTGATCTACAGGGTGATCTACAAGGTTCAGCTTTCCGGTTACTTTTCCCACGAAGGGTGGTCGTTGCGAACCGCAGCCCCGCTTCAGCCGAAGAGCCGGGACTTGCGGCTGGGAAGCGGCTGGGCGGGCGCGGGGTGTGTGCGGGTGAGAGGGGGAGAGGGAGGCGTGGGGGCTGCGGGCAGCCGGCGGGGGCCTGGGGAGAAAGACTTCCCATGTGTTTTTTCTCCCCCCAGATTTGAATCCGCGGCCGGGGTGTCTCCCGCCCAGGGCTGGCTGCCTAAAACCGGACCCCGGGGCTTGCTGCGGCGAGCGTCGGTGGCAGTTAATGACTGCGGCGGGGAGGCGGGAGGGTGCCGCACGCAGGTTATGAGGCTGTTGCCGAGATGGGCCATTTCCTCCGCGGCTGCCGGAGCCCCGGCCCCGGCGGCTTTGATAGAGGTGCAAACATTTGGGGGCAGATTTACATAAAATAGCCGCGTTTAATCCCGCGGGCTGCAATTAACATCACAGGCTTCCCGGGCACCGTTGTGATATGGCCGCGGGCAGCCAATCGGAAAGGCCGGCCGGCCAGATCAAAGCGGTCGTCCGCCAATCAGCGGGGGCCCCCCGCCGGTATTGTGATGTCACCGGGGGGGGTGTTTATGACGGGGTATAACAGCGGCCCCTTCCCCGCTCCCGCTCGCTGGGGCCGCGGAGGTCAAGTGGAGTCAGCCCCGGCCCCGCCGCCTTTGCTCGGGGCTCCGCCGGGGCGCCTGCCCTGCCCTGCCAGGCGGGCGGGGGTCCAGGATGAGCTCCCCCGGCACGGAGGGCGCGGGCAAGCCCCTGCAGTACCGCGTGGACCACCTGCTGAGCGCCGTGGAGAGCGAGCTGCAGGCGGGCAGCGAGAAGGGGGACCCCACGGAGCGGGAGCTGCGCGTCACGCTGGAGGACAACGACCTGTGGCTGAGGTTCAAGGAGCTCACCAACGAGATGATCGTCACCAAAAACGGCAGGTAGGGGTGCCGCGGGCCCCGCGCCCTCCCGCCGCCCCTGGCCCACACACGCCTCCCGCGGGGGCGGGCGGGGAAGGGGTGTGTGTGTGTGAGTGAGTCCCGGCGGCGGCTGCCCGGCTGAGCCCGGGGTGGGGGCCCGGGGGCTGCCGTCCCGCCGTGCCTCGCACCTCCGTGTCGCCCCGCAGGAGGATGTTCCCGGTGCTGAAGGTGAGCGTGTCGGGGCTGGACCCCAACGCCATGTACTCCTTCCTGCTGGACTTCGTGGCGGCCGACGGGCACCGCTGGAAGTACGTGAACGGGGAGTGGGTGCCGGGCGGGAAGCCGGAGCCGCAGGCGCCCAGCTGCGTCTACATCCACCCCGACTCGCCCAACTTCGGCGCGCACTGGATGAAGGCGCCCGTCTCCTTCAGCAAAGTCAAACTCACCAACAAGCTCAACGGCGGCGGGCAGGTAAGCGCCGGCTCCGGGACCCGCACCGATCCGTCCCGTCCCTGCAAGGCGGCGGGGTCCGGCCGAGCCGCCGCTCACACCCTACATAATGCTCGTTCCTACGTTGTTGTTTTTATGTTGTTGTTATTATATGGGGTGGGGTGTGCCGCGCTTCCCCCCCCGCCCCGCCTTTCCCTTCCCCACCCCCGACCCAGAACCGCGTTTTTTCAGCAGAACTGGTCTTCCGGCAGAGGATGGGGGCCTGGATGTTTTGACTTTCTTACGTCTTTCTGGTCTGAAAATGTGATGATGTCAAATGCTGTAGTCGATGTGTGCGTCTGGGCACTTATCGCTAAGGTGTTTGAGACTCTGCAAGCTGCCCTGTTAAGTTACAGGGATGAGGATAACTAGGGCAAAGAGTTGGGGTGTCTGACTGCAGTGTTCCTTTCCTTTTCTTACAGCTTCGGTTTCCGGGTTTTTTCCTACCTCTTGCCCCTCTCTCCTCTGCTGGAAAGATGGATCATTAGGATTTCTGTGCCTGCCAGCATCTGCCTCTGCTCTGTCACTGCTTACCCACTCTCATCCCCTTGCTCACAGATCATGCTGAACTCCCTCCACAAGTATGAGCCGAGAATCCACATAGTGCGAGTGGGTGGCCCGCAGCGGATGATCACCAGCCACTCCTTCCCAGAGACTCAGTTTATAGCCGTGACGGCCTACCAGAACGAGGAGGTATGCACAGCGGGGAAGAAAGGATGCAAGGACCAGGAGGTTTCAAGGGGCAAAGTGCATGTTACAGAGCAAAATAATGGATCTCCTATCACTTTCTGCAGTTCTCTCTTTGCCTTGTTTCAAGTTAGATGTAAAAATGAAACTAATATAGGTAAAAGCCCTACGAATGTATGATAATGGAGCCCTGATCACTGTCTCAGTGTGTGCTGCAAACTCATTGCAGGAGAGTAATTCTTAGAAGGTCTGTGGGGCAAAAAAGCGTGGTAAGGGCCACTTTCAAAACTGGCCTTTCTTTGTCAGCCAAAATGCAAGTCTATGGCTGATGAATCTGTAAATGACCAATCCTTCTGAGATTTTTTGTTTGTTAATGCTCATTCTGCTCTGGCTTGAAATGCAAAGCTTTTTATAACTGTAGTGTGCTACCTTTCTTAGCTGTTTCCTTAGCTGATCAAGAAACCCAGGCAATTCAGGCTCTTAGAATTTGGCAGGGGGACTGATCCCTAGTGCTCTGCTTATATTTCAGCCCTGGGGGCTGTTTAATTGACACCCGAGGGTTGGTGGCATGGGCCTAATCTTATTCCTTAAAAATCTGTGATTTTACTAACTTCAATGAATAGTCCTAACTCAAATCCTAATTTTTTTTCAATAATGAATAGTGATATTTGCAAATAAAGCTATTTGTTGTTGTTGTTTTTAGATCACAGCTTTAAAAATTAAATACAATCCATTTGCAAAGGCATTTCTTGATGCAAAAGAAAGGTGAGAGCTCTTAATTCTAAAGTGTGGAATTTTTTTGACACAGATTTGTAAAAGCATATTCTTAGCTAATACAACACGGTTTCTTTTATAGAAGTGATCACAAAGACATGATGGAGGAAGTGGGAGACAACCAGCAGTCTGGGTATTCACAGTGTATGTTTCCTTTCATTCTGAACATAACTTTGATTTCTTCCATCTCATCTATTAAGTGAAACAAAGCGGTGTTTACTGGCTTCCCCATTCTTTCATAGGGACCTGTGATGCTTACAGTTGTGGTTCATGCAAGTTTGTTTGTATAAACGTGCATGTGGTTAAGACAAAAGTACTTCATTCAAAATTCTTTAACAGACACTGAAAGTTACCCTCGTGTCCAAAAAGACAGCCACCTTTGTATTCAAGGACAGCAATGTCCATCTGGATAGGGAGATAACAGTTTATTTCAAAATACAGCAGAAAACTATAAAAGTGTACTTGTGTGTTAAGAAAATCAGGGTTTTTTCCTTAATTTTTTTTTGCCAGATGAATAAAAAGTTTTAGTGTTTTAATGGTTTCTATGTTAACAGATTACTGCCAAAATTGTCTGCAGCCTATAACAGAGGGAAGTTGAGTTGCAGCTGGAATTATTTTGTCTCAGTAAAAATAATGTAAAAGAATTTTTCTAAGCAGTCTGAGGAACTTCAGAGACTGAGCTACAGATTGAGACACCCTGCCACCACCCACCACCCCCCCCAGCAATTTAAACCTGAAGATTACACTAAATATTACTATGAGTGCATTGCTTACATAAGGGAGGCTTTAACCATTTCAGCATTTCCTTAGTGTGATTGTGATTAAAAAGTAACTTAAAAACAATGCTAACTTGATGCAGGGTTTTAATTTTCCTTTGTGTAAGAAAGTTTTAAAGATCCAGATTTTCCAGCCATGTCTACTCTTACTTCCTTTCCTCGTGTGCATTTCCTCACTGAGCAGTTACTTGTCTTGTGGCTCTGATTCTTTCCCTGCCTGACTGCATTATGTACCCATCTCACAAACCTCTTGCTTTCCCCACAGTAGGTAGCTGGCTTATCCCTGGGACAGGGACTCTGTGCCCACCTGCCAACCCTCACCCTCAGTTTGGAGCCCCCCTGTCGCTGTCCCCTGCCCACAGCTGTGAAAGGTACTCATCGCTGAGGAACCACCGTCCTGCCCCCTACCCCAACCCCTATGCCCACAGAAACAACTCGCCAAGTAAGTCTGATGTTGCAGCTCTGTAAGAAGATGGGAAATGCCCTGAGGGATGTGGGCTTTGTGCAGTGGGCACCTTGAGTGGTGCCACTGACCTGCTATCTTCTTCGGTCTGTGTGGAGGGCTTGGGACCAGCTGTGCAAAGAAGTAGAAGCAATGACCATGTCCCCATCCTTTCTTTCTGGGGAAAACTGAGGTGGTGTAGAACCGATTATTTTGTGCTGGCTTTGTCTTGTGCTCTTGAATTCCTGTAACCAGTGAGCTCAAACTTACTTTGACTTCTTTAAAATTAAGTTTAAAAGTGAGGCTTTTACTCACCAGTCATAGATTCTGTCACTAGTGTCACTTCTTGTTGACACAGAATAATTTAGGGCCCGATTCTGTCAGCTACTTGCCTGTTGCTGTAGCTAACACCAGGACAGTCAGCTAGATGTGGAGGAAACAGTATGGAGCTGAGTAGACTGCAGAATACTTAAAACTTGTGCTTAGAAATAGCCAAATAAGAGAGACAAGAGAGGGGCATTCTTAACAGCAATTAAAACCCCCTTTCTTCTGGCAAAGACCCATTAACAATTTTTGCCCCTCAGCCTGTATGAATATTGAAGGTTCCCATTTAAAAAAAAAAAAAAAATCAAGCTTTTAATGATGAAGTTATACACAGGTTTCCAGATGAAGCCTGGTCAATTTATAGCTTTGTAGTTTGCTTTAAAGTAGAAAGCCAGCTTTCTGTGAACTTATTTTTTGAGTCTTGGAAACTTTATGCAAGTTTTGTGACTTGCAACAGAGTTCAAGACCGAAGCGCCTTCAGTGTTCCTCCTTGCTCTCAAATCCCTGACAAGGAACCACTTCTTCCCTTAACCTGCTGCTTGAGTAACTTTTCTGGGTACCAATGGCTGTGTTGGATTCCCCTTGCAGCTTCCTGGTACCTCTGCTGGGTTTGGTCACAAGCTGAGTAGTTTAAGCCTCAGTCCGATCACTGTCAATGGTGCCTAAGGCAGGCTTCAGAGCCTGTGGTGGCGTGCTCAGCTCAAAACTGGGACAGGTGTGATCCAGCGACATGCTTGTTATCCAGGGCTGCCAGACAGTTGCTGCCAATGTAGGTGATGGAGATAAAGGTGTCTTGGAAGAGTGGTTGGGACAGTGTAAGTAAGGAGCCCACTGAGAAAGTAGGAAAGAGGGCACTATTTCGGCTACTGGCCCTTCACAGAGCTAAGGCAGTTGTGAGTTGAGCAAAGCAGTACATCAGCGGGGGCATGCTGGGGAAAGTGTAAGCCTGGCACAACTGGTACCTGACTTAATTTTTCTCTTTGTGTGTAGCTTTGGTTTTTGCTTGGGTTGCTGCAAGGCAGTGATGGGAGAGGGGTGGTTTAAAATCCATATGTTGCATTCGAACGCAGGATTGTTATTTGGTCTGGTTCTAGTGGTGTGTTTAAGTGCTTACTTATTTTCTCAGCAGCTTATGGCGATAACTCCTCAGCCTGCCTTTCCATGCTGCAGTCCCACGACAACTGGTCTTCTCTAGGGGTTCCCACACACACAACAATGCTGCCCATGAGTCACAGCACTGGCACAGCTACCAGCTCCAGGTAGGAGTCCATCCTTCAGCAGCCCTTAAATTGCTGTATTGATACTTTGTAGGAAGAGGCAGCTAAAGAAAAAGAGGCAGAGGCTCACCAGCAAATTAGAAATCCTAATGGCCATGTGTGAGTCATGAGTATCTGGAGAGACCCTGGGAAGGGCTGTTCACACAGAAAGCAGATTGAAGGACAGATATTTTCTTAATGTTTTGGAGTTCTAGATATGGGTGATAGCAATATTTGATGGAAAAGGACTGCAATTAAGCAACCAACCACTGGATTTGAGGATGCTCTTTTAAGTTAACCTCACTTTGTTTTTAAGCAAAATGTGTTTAAAAGGCTCGGTTTTGATTGGTTTCATTTTAGGCAGTCACTGCTTTCCCAGCCATCTTCACAAACCCTTGTTCTGCTACAGATGAAGTGGCATGTAGGAGGAAGTGGTTGGGGCACCAATACTTTATCTGAGTGCTTCCACAGAAGCCAAGCATAGTGTGGGTTAATACACCTGGTGAAATCCTTTGCCACTTTCTGATCATACAAACACATTTTTTCCCCTCCTCTTGTAACTTTTATCTTAATTACACTTTTGGATCCTTTAGCAGAGATTGAGCTTGCAGTCAGTCCCTTGGAGCTCAGCTTGGAAAATCAAAGAGATACAGATAAGGTTGTAAACTCTTTGCTATAAACCACAGAGGTCTGAGGTTTGTGCATCTTTCTCAGCAAGGACCTTCTGCTCCATTTGTGGGAAGCATTTCTATTTGAGCCATGCACATGGACTCTATAGACACTTAGCTGTTAAGCAGAGCATGTACTACTCTCTGGTATTAGACAAATGTATTACCGAATATGCTTTGGTCCTGAACTGCTAATGAAGTAAATGGGTCCTCCAAGTACTTATTGCTATGTGACCCCTAGGATATGTATTTGGAAAGTTAAAGTCCACTGGATTTCAGTCGCGGCACTGAGTTGTCAAGTGTATAAACCCAGAAGTACTGGAACTGTGGGACCTCAAGGCAGGCATTCCTACCAGCCCTTTTGTTTAAAGCCCTATCTGTAAAGTAAGACTAATATTTTATCTTTTTAATGAAACTGCTTGGAATCAATAGGTAGGTAGTGCTGTGTAGCATTATGCAACAAGACTGGACTTTTTCTCATAGTGTTTCTCTTGAATCACCCTGTTTAGTTTGTGTGTCTGTCTGTATATATACCTGGAGGGGAGAGTGTAGAGGTTGTCATGTCCTTTTAAGCAGTGTTTTATGTAGTATCTGTGCTACCTGCAGCCATTGGTCTAGCTCTTCCCCTTCTAAAACCAAAATGCTGGCTGGAGTCACCTGTCCCTCTCTGACTACAAAGGCACATGAGGGGGATTAGGGCTCTGACAGACTCATGGCAATGGATTCAAACCTGCCTGGGTCCAACAGCTGTGTCTGGCCGCTTTTACCACCTGGCTTTCCCTCCAAGGAAAGGCTATGGCATGGCCTAGCAATCCGCGCTCAAACCTCTGTGTTTTTCAGGCCAGCCAGCTCATTCCTCAGTTTGTTTTAGATTTTCCAGGATATACAGTGCTGGAAGGCCCTGCTGGAAAGCAGGGAGGTTAGACTTATTGGTGGGGTGCCACAAACACTGCTTCTGCCTGAGGGGGTCTTTCCTACCCTGCAGTGGGTCGGAGCTTCCTAAAGAAGCTTGCTGTCTCCAGCAAATGAATCCAGCTTGAGAGCTGTCTTGTGACCCGAGCGAGCAGCTGCCAGCAGGCACTGGGGTCACTAATAACCTGTTTTGTTTACCGCTTTCCCTCTTCCAGTCAGTATCCTAACTTGTGGTCTGTGAGTAACACCACCATCACGCCGGTGTCTCAGCCAAGCGGGATGTCCAGCGGCCTGAGCTCCCAGTTCTTACGCGGCTCCCCAGCGCACTACACCGCCCTTCCGCACCCGGTCCCCACTGCCTCCTCCGCGTCCCCCCTGTACGACGGCGGGGCACCCACAGACCTCCCCGACAGCCAGTACGATGCCTCTGCACATGCCAGGCTGGCATCCACGTGGACGCCCGTCACCCCCCCTTCCATGTAAACCCAGGCCTTTACCTAAAAGGCAGACGTTTCAGCTACTGAATGACTTCAAATGCTTAACCCTCGAGGAAGAGAAGGAGACATGAAGTAAGTTCCCAACAAAGCATCTGCGCCTGTTTGCACAGAGCATCTACATTTTACCTCTTAGAGCGAACAGTGCGTCACTGACTTCATGTAGAGTTTACAAACCTGGTGAGCGTGCAATTCTGAGAGCAGATTCACTGCTTTTAATACTTTTTTTTCTTAATTTTAAGTTTGGTAGACCTACGTTTTAAGATTTTTTTACTTAGATTCCAAATTTCTCTGTGTTCTGATATATCTGGACCTGAAGTTTGGCATCGTTCTTATCTGGACAACTTTGAGTAAGTTACTCCTAACTTTTTCAGTTACTTTTTTTATGGCAGACGTAGCTAGAGTCACAAGAAGACTTTTATTAACTGTCTAGTTAGAAGCATTCTGAAATATGCACAAATGTAGCTGAGGAGTGATATTTTTTAAATTTAATTTTTTATTTTTTTGAAAATTATGTGCACTAACACGTATTTGCCTCACAAATACGTTGTGTTCTTAACTGTATGCTTATTTCTTTGCTGCTGAATTAACGTTGAGACAATCTGCAAGAACTATATCCTTCCTAATAAATGCAGTATTAATGTTTGGCTTAAATTATTTTACCCAAAAGACTCCTTTTAGAGTTAAGTTTTGCTGTTTGATCATATAGATTTCAAGTATCTGCCAGCGTAGCTAAACATCTTGTTTTGAACAGCCAGTGTCTAATCAGAAGCCCTATTCAATATCTTTCTGAGCCTTTGGGAGGGGGAATATAACTTTTTTTTTTAATGGTCTCTGGCTCATGCCTTAAGGAAGGGAATTCAATACCTGGAGAATCATTCTAATTTATTTTATTTCAGTATTGTACTCGGTTGACCTATATTTATTATTTGGTACGTTGCAAGATTGTTTTACATGTTAAGATATGTAAATAATCCCTCAACCTCAGTGTACTACTTAAAGACAATCATATGTGGGATATGTCACCCAATGGCACGTTGAGCAGCATCAATGTAAGTAGCTAACACTGTAAGAGGGAAAGCTCCAATAACAAGTAATTTTTGGGAAAAGTGCAGATATATTAAGCTTTAAAATAAACTTCCTTGCTGGAAAGAGGAAAATCTTGAGAAAATACTATTTCAGGACTAATATTGAGAAATATGATCTAAAATTTGAATGCAGATGAGCCCACATCATTGGCTCTAAGTGTGCCCTTGGACATATCTCTCTCCCACTGACTCTGGCAAGTACATATCCTGAGGAAAGTGAATTGTTTTGCATAAGCCATAATAAATGACTCTTATAATGAAGTGCCTAATATAGCAAAGCAGAATTCTTTATCAGGGAGTTCCTTCAATAACTCATTGATGCGTGCTCATGTGCTACAGTGGCAGCTTTTAAGATGAAAAAGCAAATATTTGCCACCGTTTTTGGTCTCTTTGGCACCCTATGGGTAAATCCCTGCACCTAGAAAGACTCTGGCAGGGCTTTCTGTGTGCAGAAGAATTTGTGTGGGGTGTCAGGCTGTGGTCTCTTGGCGGTGCTCCAGCAGGAGGTGGCACCAGGAGCAGATGGCCACAGGACTGTGTTCTCTGTCAATATGTAAATACTGATCTAAGTGCTCCTATTTTATTGTGAAGGTATCATTGTGTAAATGATCCAAGTGCATTATTATTTAGCCTATTTTGTAGAAACTAGCAACACATTTCATTGAGGTGGGTTTTTTTACTTGTGTTTTGGAAGTATAATTTAAATTGGAAAAAAAAAAAAGTAAAGGTTCTTAAATAAACCAAAGGCTTGATTTTCAGTTTGTGGGGGGTGGTGGGAAAGTTGAAACAAATGCGCATCAGACCTATTGAACTGACACTGAGCTGACCTTCCACAGAGTGGTTTTACAAGTGATTCCTGCTGCACAGCATCTTCCGACCGTGGGTGAAAGGTCAGAGGTTCTTCATAACTAAATTAATGATTATTTAGTCATGAAGAACGTTAAGATCTCTTGATGCTACATTTCCATCAACTGTTTCTCCCTGCTTCCCCTCCCTCCTTTGATTCTCCCTCCCTGGGTGACTGGTGGTTGGGGTGGTAGCTGCAACTGGTGTTGGGTGATGGCTTTTCCCACAGGGATCCGTTTGTATGGGAAATGCTGGAGCTGGATGCAGACTTGGCAGGTGCTCTACCTTAAGCTTCTACCTTAATAACCAGATTTCTAAGTGTGTTGCTGAGTAACAAATGCATTACTTACAGCCTCCTCTTAGCAGCTGCATGAAACCACTAACTCTCTGTTGCTACTCAGCTACTGGAGGACTCTGTGTTGTACATAGTTATGCATGTAGATGATCAAGCAAATGCCACTTCTGAGAGCTGATGCTGCCACTGTGGGAGCCCAGCTCACCTCATGGAGGAACCAGTGTTAACCTTTGCCTAGAGCTATGACCTCAACACAGACACATCAGGATGAATAAGTCTGCTGTGCAATGAAAAGAAAGGGGACCTGTGAAGTGGGAGAGAGATGCCATGCCCAGGGCTGTGAGATGTCTCTTTCCACAACCCCTGACAGGCAGTCCAACTGTCTTTGTTCTGGAGAAGCTTGTTGGGAGGACAGCCCACAGGTCCTGCCCAGAATAGAGGTCATCAGTTTCTTAGTTTCTTGCAGAGCTTGTACTGAAGAAACAATTGCCATCTCTGCAGACAAAAGTAGTTTCTCCATCTGTTGATTTAGCTGGGGCTTACCAAACTAACTTGCCTGTAGCTAAGGACTTCTGGCTGCTATAGCGTCAGGAAGCTCCTGTCACACTTGTGCTCTTAAAGCTGACAGGAGCTTTCAGACGCCTGGAAGATTGTGTGGTGCTAACCTGGGAGCTGAACACTGGGTCCTTATAAAGTTCATTACTTGGATGCAAGAGAATTGAGCAGACTCAGCAATGTCAAGTGGGTAACTTCTCTGCTGGTCAGCACTTGAATACTTGCTTTAGGTCTTGTGCCAAAACCAGACTGCCATTAAAGTAATTACCATTAAAAGAGTTCTGAGCCTGAAAAGTAACCACTTACCCACATGAGTCCTTCATCAATGTGGCATTACATATCTCCAGGTAGCTCAGTGCTGGTTTCAGATGGATCTTACCTAATCTGCTTTTTGGGTGTGGTATTTTTGTTTTCTTTCCCACACTTTTGAATTAAAGAAACCAAATCTTTTCATACCACTGAACACAAGTTGAACACTCTTTTAAAGCAGACTGATTGTTTTAACATTTGTCTTTTCACACCTGCTCTGCAACCATCTTCTTCCTGAACTGTGCTTTTTCTCTCATTGGGTTCACATGGCCAAGCTGCCACCAAAGGCACCTCACACTCACCTTACCAGCACTGCTGGTGTCGGAAATGCTGGTGGAGCTGGGCAGCCAGACCCAGATGACTCTACAAGTACTCAAGCTGAATTTTATGACTCATCTGGAAAAGCATTTCTTACCTCTGGGCTTGCCACAGCAGTATGGTGTCACGCTCCCCTCTGTCCGCCTGCCAGTTCACCCCAGGAGCTGGTGGTGGAGGTGAGGAGGAGGCACAAAGATACACAGTATTTCCAGTTGCTGAGGAAGGCTGGTGTGAGACAGCTCGCCTTGGCCAGCCCACTGGTGAGTGGGTCTGTGGTTCCCCTGCACTGGCTCCACTGCAGCTCTTGGCTGCTCTTGTCACTGTGCTGCATGCCAGATAGACACTGGGGCTAGAGATGACTGCAAGGCTGAGAGAAGTCCAACTACTCTGGACTAAGCCACCAGCAGATAGATGATCAGGACTCTTGGGAAACCTATATGGTTTATCATTTCACAATGCTAATGGTTTTTTTTCCTTTCTTTTCCTCTGGGTAGTAAATAGTTGCTGGCTGCAAAAATCTCTGCAGACCCTCTCAGCCCTCTTGTGCAGAAATGTCCATGTCTCTCTGCCAAAGCTGTGTGAATATTCAGCCTCATGCAGGAACAAAACTTGAGACTGGGTATTCCCAGGCTTATGTCCCACCTCACTCTTCTCTACAGATGTCAATTAGATTTGGGAGTTAAGTGTGATAATGCACATTATGGATGTGACCAGAGGAGTGAATATCCTCCTATAGACAGCTGTCTGTACTTGCTGGGCAAGGAGCTTGCAGCTTTTTTCTTGCCATTCCCTCTTCTCCCCAGTCTTGCTGCATCACAAAAGTAGGTTACTGTTTCTTGATGCTAGTAAATTAATTAACTGTCTCAGTCAGTCCATCAATGCCAATAATTCCTCTGTGATATACAATTACCAGGCTCGTACTGCATAGATTTGGAAGGAGCCTCCTGAATCCAGTTCCTTAATTATAGACAATACCCTCACTGAGAACTTTTAGTAAGGCACCAGGATTTGTCTCAAAACCAGTTGGTGACATTTTGGGGGATGTTCTTCTGTGTGCCTCTGGCAAGTGGTGCTGCTGCTTTTGTTTGGAGGCTGTTGCAGTCCCCTCACTTCTCAGTGCTTAGAAGCTATCTTAATTGCCAGCTGAAATTTTTCTATAATCATTTTATGACTATCTGTTCTTGAGCCAAAACCTATTCCCAGCTTAAATAGTTCTCCCTTGGTAGCATTTAGGCTGATATGTATTGTTAGGCAGTGATTTCTGTATCTCTCTTTTGGTAGGTTATAAAGCCCCTATCTTCCTTTTGGGTATCTTTGCCTCTCCTGCTGGCCCTCTGTGCCTGCGAGGCTCTATGAAAGCTATGAAAGCTATGAAAGCCGGGGGGGGGGAGGGGGGGGCATGAGTGTATGTGGTATAATGCTTGGGCTTGCAGAAGGGCCTGTGTAACAGCATGCTGCTCCCTATCTTCACTGTAAGTAGCTGTTATAATAACTTTGGAACCCCCACCTTCCTTACCTAGTTACATCAGTGATTGAATGGGCTGATGAACTCCCACCTTTTGGCAGAAGGTATTAGCATCCTCACTATGATCTTTCCTTTGTCCCTGTCAGCCTTATTGTGCTTCTGTTGCTCCTCAAGTATCTACTTTGGCCTGTGACATTCCTCCATTTTGCTCTGCATTAATAACATATCTCAACTTCACATCTTGAGCAGATTTTTTTTTCAATGACCTCTTAATTTTTCACTAAGTCATTATAGAAAGTGCTAAACCAAGACTGGTCCAAGTCCTTTAGTTGCAGCTCTTCCCCAATAGCTATGTCCTTACCTAGTTTATAGAATTGCAAGTCACTTGCTTGTCTCAAATTCTGATTTTAGAGGATGGTTTCAGCCGTGTGCAGATGAGGACAGCAGCTGCCTCTCTGGCAGTCTTCAACAAGGGCCAGAGCTGTCAGGTAGAAATGGTGCTGGAGGGAGGGATGCATTTCTATAATACTTCCCCACGAAGCTCTGCAGACTGTCCTCGGCCCTGTCAGTGGCATGAGAGGTTCATAGGGTTTGAGAGGAGCTGCAACATCTTAATGCTTCAACTAAGGCCAGGTAAAAATAAACCCACAGGCTACACCAGCTTCCATTTCCATTTCTCTTTTTCATTATCCTTTCTTTCAGACTTTATAGTGAAGCCATTTGTTCTAGAAGATGAACCTCCCAGAGGCTGTTATGTGTGGTCGCATCTCTGCCAGTCTTGGCCTTACTCAAGCAGCTTCTTCCCCCCAGCCTGCCTCATAAAACACACTGCCAACATCTGCTGTTTGCTGAATGTGCAACAGCAGGTCTGAGATGAGGAATGCCAGCAACAGGGCGAGGGGCACAGGAAGTTCCATCACAATATGAGGAAAAACTTCTTTACTCTGAGGGTGATAGAGCACTAGCACAGGCTGCCCAGAGAGGTTGTGGAGTTTCCTTCTCTGGAGATATTTGAGATCCACCTGGACTCAATCCTATGCAGCCTGCTCTAGGTGATCCTGCTTTAGCAGTGGGGTTAGACTAGATTTTCAGAGGTCCCTTCCAACCCCTACTATTCTGTGAGTCTGTGAGTAAATGTTTGTTGCTGGGTTGGGATTTCAAGCCCCCAAATTCTGGAAGAGAAATGCTGTGTTCTCCAAGCTCAAGTACACTCACTGGCTCAAGCTTTGCATCTTAGAGGTGACCACTCCTAAGTCTTACCTCCTTTTCTGCCTTTGCCTCTGCATTAAACCTCCTCCTCAGTGAGAACAGAAGCAGGCTAATGAATGCTTGTGAAAGTAAACCCTGTATCAGCCTTATTTTCCATCATGCTGTAAAGGTGCAGCAACCCCAGTTCTCTCTCTTCTCTCCATGCACATGAGCTACGGGCTTCTCCAGGCCTTACCCTGGGTAGGGGCTAAAGCAAGAAGGAGTTTGTCGGGTTTGCTGCACTTGAGCTCTCTGAACAAAAAAGTGACTTCTCCTTGGGACGTCATTCAAAGCCAAGTTATGTAAGCTAGCATGGGGAGACCTACATGGCTTACACACGTAACCCAAAAATACAACACTTGTTGAACAGGGAAAAGCCTGAGGAAACCTAACAGGACACTCAGAATCCAGAACATTTAGCAGCCCAGGAACAAGGCCTGCCTGTTTGTACATGTTTGGGGTCTAAGATCTCTTTCTATTTATGCAAGGATGGCTGTGCAAGCCAGATGACTCGCCATCTGATACAAAAGGACTTATGGTCCCACAGAAACTAGGCTGTGTCAGGCCTACAGAACTGGCCTAGAAGCACCACAGATCCAGCTAGCTCATGGCTGGCCTGCCTCTGTGAGCAGGGTGGAGAGCAGGTAGGTGAGCCTTGTTTGGGTGGGCACAGGTGGGGCTTTTGGAGCAGGCAGAGCTAGCCAGTAGTGTGAGAGGCTAATTCATTAATGGGGAACAGAAGGAACTGCAGGCATGTTTGGGGTGTGCAGGATAATCGTGAGTCTGTCCTTTGCCTCAGGAGTGGCTAGACTGGAGCCTGCAGGTAGGTGTGGGGTTATGCTATGGGACTGGTGGTGTTGGGAGGAGTGAGCTGCTGTGGGCTTGTGGGGACTTGTGTGTGATGTCCTCTTGGGGTAAATGTTGCTGCTTGGTGATACTCTTGTGGTGGGATGGCCAGGAAAGCTTGAAGCTTGGTGCTGGGAGCTTGGTGCAGTGTGGTCTTTGTGTTTTCTAATGTGCTCAACTAATGATTTGTTCTGCCAAGAAGCTTGTGGTCTGGCAAGATGAAGCCTTCATGAGTCTCGCTGCAGGCATCTCTTGCCTCTGGGGTGGAGAAAAGGCAGAGGAATGTGCTCCCTGAAGTCCTGGGAGGTAGTGGTGAGGCTGGTTGCTGCTTGGCCTGCCAGCACTGGGGAGGAAGGGGCATCCCTAGAGAAGGAGAATCGCCTGGTAGTTGTGATCTGGAGGCTCTTCCCACCTTTAGAAAAAACCAAACATAACTTGTCCCAGTGTTCACAGAACTCTGACCTCTAAGAAAAAAAAAAACCTCTAAGGAAAGCTGAAATTGGCTGGTAGCTTATCTTAGGCTTGGCTTCTTGAATTTTATGTTATTTTAGATTCAAGGTGGTGGCTACTCGTTACCCTCCACAATCATTAGCACTGTCTTGCAAAAGGTTTTGGCTTGTTGAATTTGGTTCTGGACACCGCATTGAATGCGTGCAACTTAGCTCTTGGTGTGTTTTGCCGTCCTTCATTTTAATGCAACCTTAGTAATTGTGAAACCTCAATCATTCTGAGAACTTCCCACATGTAAGCTGCTGTATCAATGCACTAGAAGTGGTGTCCCCTGCTGCGTTCGCTGAATTTGTGCCCAAAGGCGTGCAGTCTGCGTGAGATGCAATTGTAATGCCTGTCATCCAGGATGGCTCTCTGTTCTGGTTGCCCATCTCTTACTAATATATGGACAGTTCATATGAGTTTCCATCACCCGCCACTTCTTTGCTCAGATGTTGACTATGGTGGGTGGGAGGGAAAAGACAGAAGTTTCCACCTGCCCCAGCAGCAGGATTTTGCATTTCCTGTAGTTATGTATTTTATGTCTCTACAAAATGAAATGCAGTCTTACCATTGGGGTAAGTGGAAACTTCTGGCTTCTTCCTGTTCCATGCAAATTCTCAAAAAAACCCAAGAACCCAAGCCAACAAAAAACCCCAACAAAATAGTCAAGGCTTAAATGCACTTTTATGCCCTTGGCAGCCAGAGAACCTGTCAGCTTTCAGTGATGCTTCAGCTGCTGTCAGGATGCTTGCAGGGCTGGAGCTTGGGGGTCTGTGCAGAGGGAGGGGGAAATCTGGGTTTAGGGTGAGTGCTCAGTCTGGAAACTTGAGAAAATAAGTTGCATAACTCTTTGACACTTTTTTTATTCACAGAGGTTGTCTTGCATCTCTGCGCATGTTATTTGTAGTGAGTATAGTGACCTCTCCTAGGGTGCATAAAGACCACTGACGCAGTGTCACGGGGGTTTTCCTGGTGCAGATGTTAACATAAAATTAATGGGAGTATGCATGACTAAGCTAGGGCCATGCTTTAGTGCACTACAAATCCCCAGCAACTGGAAACTAACTTGAATATAAGGCTAGTGATACCTTCTGTTCCAGGCTGAGAGAACAGAGATGAACTCTGGCAGCTGGACATGCAACAGTGTCTCCTCTATGGTTTTTTGTGGTGTGGGGTTTTTTTGTGTGTGTGTGGGGTATGGGGGTTTTCTTGGTGTTTGTTTTTTGGTATTTTTACTTACAAGTGCATTTTTCTATGTAGGTGAGGAATGGTGCTCGTCTTGAAAGCACTCGCTCCTGGAAAAGGCAGAGCTGTTGTCAGGGAATTCTGCAAACATGCTGACTGACCAAAAATGGTGGCAGTTAAACACTCCTTGAAAAATTGCCTGTCAGGAGGCTAAACCTGTGGTTTTAAACTGACCAGTGACAGCAAACAATACTAACTTTTAATTTTGACTTGCCCTTTTTTTTTTTTTTTCCTATCAAATAGATGATGACATTACCTCAGCTCACTAATCTGTCAGTTTAAGGAACACGGTTTTTTTGGTCGATTTTTGCTGCTAGGTAATAAGGCAAACTTTATCTCCAGTTTATTGAGAGCTTCAGAAGTTGGTTTCAGCAGGTAGCCAAGTCGTGGGGTGCACCTTTCTCTTACTCCTGGCATGAATTTGCACTGGTAAGCTTGGCTGATGACGTGCACAATGTCTGTGCTCAGAAAGGCTGCTAGTACAGTCTAGCTTGCTTTGACAGACTTGGTATCAAATGGTCATTATTCCTCTCCTGTTTTATTTCAGCTCTGGTTCATGTAGTTGTGGTGGTCTCAGTTAACATAAACACTGAAATTTACCACTGAAATGTGTTTTCCCCCTGAATCCTTAATTTCTTAAGTTAGTATAGAAAAAAATTGCTTGTAGCTATCTCATTTTTTTTTTTCTTTCTTTCTTTTCCTCCCTCCTCTTTGTAAAGAGAAATTCAAGACTGACAGACCCTGTCTTTTCTGCTTTAGCTCTTTCTCTCTCCCTCTGGGATGGGTTGTGGTGTGCTGTTCCTGTTGAGGTAGTCTCCCTAAGCACACAGGTGCGTGCTGCCAGGCTCACCCCATCCTCTCCGCCTGTTTTCTGATGTTTTCCTTCAGGGAAGATGATCTGACTTAAACTGGGATTTGGAGAACAAACCTTGTGCAGAGATCTCCTTCTGCAGACTGCATCACCCTGAAATGTTTGTGGAAACAATTTATTCTTTTTTTTCCCCTCTCACAGTGAATTTCTCTAAGGTTCAGAGTGTCACCACTAGCACTCTGTGAGCTAGAAGAGCTTAGAGTTGGAAAAAGTTAAGGCAATTATTGTGGAAATGGTACTTTCAGCTGAAAAGCTGATGCTGAGATGACAAAGACAGAAGTTACTTAGCTCTAAATGAAAATTCCCCAGCCTTAAGTCCCATCTTCCTGTCTGGGAGCACTAATTTTGTCAGTATCCATGTGGGACACTACAGTTGGGCTTTGGGCAGCTGCAAAATACCTTTGTGAGGGACGGAGACCTTCCTGATGTGCGTAGCCTGTGATGCTGTCTGAGCTGTGTCTCTCCCTTTTGGAGGTGAGCATGACCTATTCCATGTACTGGCACTACCTGGACCTCAGGAAACCCCTTCCAAGTGAAAAGTCACATGGCTAATCTTTAATTATATATATATATAACTTTTGTCCTCATGTGGTGTGTGCTTATAGGGCTGTAAATGTGCTGGAACATGTGATGAGCTGAAGCTCAGCTGAAGGCCCCTTCTCTGGGAGCAGTCTGGCCCAGGAGTAGGAAAAGATCCTGGCTGTGTCCTAGGGCTGGGGAACGAATCCTGTGGGGAACATGCAACAGGTCTGCATATGCTGCTGGGGAAAATCTGTGACTTGCTGTGCACACAGATATGGGTGCAAGGGCAGAGCTGGGCAGGAGCAGCCAGCTGCTTGCTCCTGCTGCTGAGGAACACTGTGCTGGTGTGGCAAGACTCCAGTCAGCATTTGCTCATGGACTTGGGAGACTGTGGTGGGGTTTCTGCTCATCTGTGTGGTCAGGCCTTGGAAATGAGCACTGCAGCTGAACCCCTCCTTGGGTGGTTGCACCTGAGTGAGTGGGCAGCTAAGATGCAGCTTCTGGCACGGGCTCTCCTCAGGGCTGTGCTGCAGACGTGGCATAGCTGCTACCTGAGGCATGGGTTTTGGTGGCTGCCCAGAGTGTCAAGGTCCACAAGTGACCCCCAAAATGTCACCATTATTTCTAGAACAATATCAAGTCTGACAAAGTACCTCCCATCAGGCAGCAAGCAGCTCTAGGAAGTGTCCCAGGTTTCACCAACAGAGCACAGACAATTTCTCTGCTCAGAGACCATCAGGGCCACTACAGTAAGGAAGCACTCAAAAAGAAATGCTCGTTCTTCAGTGTCTTTCACTTGGTATCAAGCACTTTGGCCAAATCAGCCCTGCTGCAGCATCGGGCCTCCTCTTTGGGCTACTGCTGCAGGCGAATTTCACCAGCCATAGCTCAGACACCTCCTTTCGACCTTCCTTGAATGCAATCCAAATTGTTTTCGCCAGACCAACTGCTCAGAAGAGGCAAGTAACCAGACGCTTGGAGCAGAGGATGTATTTGAAGGCAGCAAGCCCGCAGGGTACTTCATCCCTCCCTGAAGTACTTCTCCCCACCTCCTGACCCCCATTCTGCTCTTTTCCCTGCCCCGCAGGATGCTCTCCGGGCCGCGGTGCAGGGCCGGGAGGAGCACCCGTCCGCGCCTGGGGCTGCGGGTTGCGCCGGTGGCGGAGCGGGAGGCGCGGCGATTGCCGGTCTGCGGTCTCCCCCTGGCGGGCGCAGTGCTCCCTCCTTCCGGCGGGCTGCGGCGGCGCGTAGCCGACACGGCCTGGCTGCCAGGCCGGCACGCTACCTGGGGCTGTCTTCGCTGGGCTGGTTGCGGTCGGCAACGAAGCCCCACGGAGCGGCTCGCTCGCTCCCCTCTGGTGACGCGGGGAGAGAGAATTGGAAGCATGAGAGTGGGAAAACTCATGGGTGGAGACACTCATAATGAGCAAAAGCCACTCGCACAAGCAAAGCGGGACAAAGGAATTCATTCCCTGCTTCCCATGGGCAGGCAGGTGTTCAGCCACCCCCAGGAAAAGCATCCCCATGCCTAACAGTTACTTGGGAAGCCAAATGCCATCACTCTGAACGATGCTGCCCTCCCCCTCCCTCCTTTTCCCCGGGCTCCTTATGAGCTGAACATGTCATATGGTATGGAATACCCCTTTCGTCAGCTGGGGTGAGCTGTCCCGGCTGTATCCCCTCCCTGCTTCCTGTCCCCCCCCAGCCTCCTCACTGGCAGGGCGGTGTGAGAGGCAGAAGAGGCTTTGGCTCTGTGTAAGCACTGCTCGGCAGCAGCATCTCTATATAATAAAAATACCTCTATATTATCAACACTGTGTTCAGCTCAAATCTAAACCTTAGCCCCATACTGGTACTACAAACAAAATGAATTCTCTCTCAGCCGAAGCCAGGACAGAGGTGTAACTCTATGTGAACCAGCCTCAAATTGCCCTTGTGCATAAAAGCTCCCACAGAAGAAAACAATGATTACATTTGCATTTGGCAAAGCGTTTTTAAGAGCTGCATTTCAGAGGGCTGGATTACCTCTCCCAAGAAGACGGCCAGGGAGGAGAGTAGGCTCTGGGGAGATCTCGCAGCAGCCTTCCAGTACCTGACGGGGGGGCTACAGGAAAGCTTAAGTGGGACTGCTTACAAGGGCAGGGAGTGACAGGACAAGGGGTAATGGCCTTAAGCTGAAGGAGGGCAGATTTTTAGATCAGCTTATTAGGAGGAAATTCTTCCCTGTGAGGGTGGTGAGGCCCTGGCACAGGCTGCTGAGAGAAGCTGTGGCTGCCCCCTCCCTGGCAGTGTTCAAGGCCAGGCTGGATGGGGCTTTGGGCAACCTGGTCCGGTGGAGGGTGTCCCTGCCCATGGCAGGGGGCTGGAGCTAGATGGTCTTTAAGGTCCTTTCCAACTCAAACCACTCTGTGATTCTATGTTTGTGAGCAGTTCGGGAAGAGGGGAACCAATGTTTGCTGCTAGTAAACACGTTTTACACACAGGGCTTGAGCATTAATGGTACTGAGGAAAGTGTTCAGTTCAGAACTCACTGCACACTTATGCAGTTTTTATTTCTGTTTTGGAGGGGGAAATACACCAGGAACCAAATAATAGTATCAGTGGAAAAGCTGTATAAAAATATATTCTGAGGCCAAGTACTTTTTTAAAAGTACGGAAAGCTAATCATTTGAGTAAGATGAGATACCCTAGTTAAAATACTCGTCTAATAACTTGTGGAGCTTTGTGTTGGATAAGTATGTGATTAGTATAAAAGTTGCTTCTCTTGAAACTCAGGCTCAGGTTTTCCAAAGGAGCATTTTGGCAAAGGGGCAATATCCACTTGGGAAGTCTGGAATCTGATTATGTAATTTAGTATTAACTTTGCAGTTGCTCTTATTTGCTGTTCAGAGAAGATGAGAGCTGCTTTTACTGAAGAAACATCCCTGGGTATATTTTTGTGACCTAAGATAGAGGAAAGATTATGTGACCTAAATGGTCCTAGCAGCATTTAGTAGTGAGGTAATGAATGTATACACAAAATCTGCGCTAATATTGTTCCTTCCTTTTATGAAGTTTCCTTTAAAACTGAAACAGATGATCCTCACACCCAGCATAGCTTTCTAATTCATGATTTCATTGCAATTTGTTCTTCTGCTGTCATCCTCATGGCACTTCTCCAGCTTCCTGGGCATTAGGCTGTTGCCAGCTGTCAAAGCTTCTTGGGGACAAACCCTCAACTCTTAGTGCTGTGTTTTAAGTAGGAAGAGGGTGGAAGGGGGACTGGCGCTGCATGACACCTACTGTGAGTTCAGGCTTAGGATCAAGTTCTTGACAGCATGCTGTCATGTTGACCTTCAGACAGGAGAAAAGGGCATCAGGGATAGTCTGATGTCAGCAGTTTAGGTGGGTGGGTGGATGAATGGATGCCAGCAGCAGGTCACACTGCCACCTGCCTGCTTAGGGGTACTCAGTGCTCCTTTGGGCTGGGTGGATGGTCTGTGTCACAGTGCCCCTGGCCCAGCCTCACATCCACCCTGCAGTGTCCCTGGGGGGGCTGTGTGGAGTGTCTCTTACCTCTTAAGGTGGAAGTTTAGCATAACCTTCTTGCCAAAACAAATACATGATGCTACTTCAGAGCACCTGTGGCACGTGGTGTGGGTACCACTTCAGTCTGATGCAACCTGGTCACGTTGACTGATCTCACATTGAGTAGGCTGTGTCAGTGGCAACCTTCTCAAGAATCTGCTGTTTCTAGCTTCTGCAGGGAGAAAAACAGTATCAAACCTATTGTAGAAAACTCTGTAACTGTGCAGTATTTTTTTGTTCAACCCCACAGGCTGTTAAAGGCCTGTGTTTTAATTAATACACAGAAAAAAAGGTCTTCTATGTGTAATGGTTACTATGGCTTTTTCTTATCCCCTACATCCTCTCAGCATTTCCCTTCTATACAGGCTCCACGTGCTGCTACCTGGTCAGGGAGTTCTTAGCCTCTATTCGGGGGGGAGGGAGTTTTCCATAGAAGTGGATACTAAACTCCTTTCCCTGGAAATACAGACTAGGATTTTGAAACAAAACCAATTTATTCAGAAATCCTTTTGTCAGAATTCCCAAGGCAGGCTTTGGCTGCAGGGCTGGGAGAAGACCGAGACATATCAGGGCAAAATGTCTCTGGAGTGAGATTTACTTACGCCCACAGTGAGTGAGTGTGTATTGTTCTTGTCCTGTGTGTTTTCTCTTTATTTAAGAGCAGGAAAAGATTTTTGTAACCTTCTGTGAAGAATAGCTTCTCCTTTTGCAACTTTAACTCAACAATGTTTGAGTTTCCTCCCCTGAGCTTCTTCCAAAAACTGTTTCAGTCACAGATGCCTTGCATGTGTGGGAAAAACATGTGTTTGTTCAGGAATGGAACACCTTGGCCTTCAAAAACTTTAGCCTGCTTTATGCTGGCAGTGCTACTTATGAATCTATTGTTCCTCATGTGACAGCAAGTATATAAAACCTGGGGGGAGGGAAAATGAATTATCAAAATTAGTAAAAGGGTTACTGCAAGATATACACGTGTTTAGCAGCAAGATCAAAGAACAGAAACCAGCCCTCAAGCATGTACCTCTCTCCTCTTCGCTATCAAGCTTTTAGATTCCAACCATCCAGCAAGACCTATCCCCAATGTCCATTCTCTTTTGCAGAGGAAACAGCACTGGGCAGGGGGCTTTACTGACTGCCGGCTGATCTGTTGTTCAGTATTATCCTAAAAGCTTTCGAACCTATTGCTCAGTTTGTTGTGCGTGAGCAGGAAAACAGAGACATACCAAAGATGAGGAAGAAACTGAGACCTTAAAGAACATTCTTGCTGGAAAGAAAATATTGAGGTGCCTTACAGTGTGCTGGGGCACGTAAGCAGGAACATCTGGTGTAACAGGATGGCGTAGGAGTCTGGGAATCTGTCTGAAACTGGGCTGTCTTAATTCTGTTGCGCAGGGAACAAGTTGCCTGTGCTGTGTGATAGGTCTCTTTCTACCCCCACTTGCACACTTACAAACTCAAGGAGATTATGAGTAAAGAGAATGTGTGGTTCTATCTGTTGGCAAAAGGATTTAGACTTCACTGAAGTTGAAGTAAGCAGAAGGAAAATCAAAGGGCAGGGAACTAAGACTTGGATTTGTTTTTTTTTTTCTTCTTGCATGACTGTTACTAAGTCAAGGTTACCTACTCCTTTCTTTTCCACAAAATTCTCACCTTGGTACTTAATCTTTCACAGTAAGCCATAGTTATCTTATTCAGCTTGGGGAGAATGGTGATCACCAGCTTGCCTGTGAGTTTCAGGGGTTATTGTAGCTCTTGAGATTAATGATCCCAGCATGAAGTGATAGGATGAACAAAATTCAGACTTGTCCCATGTGAAGACAATGCAAACCATTCTTTGAGTCTTTCTGTAACAACATTAATAATAATAATCAGCAGACACTGGGAAAGAGCCCAAGGGAGATAAATTACTTCTGGACAAGCATCTTCAGCTTAAACACTTGAGAAATATTCATAGTGCTGTTCTGCCCTGCTTTCTGCATCACTCTGGAGCTTCTGCCTGTGACCTTTCCTAGGCCTTTCAGTGCCTAGCTATGGGGTTGAAAAGCCCTTGGATGGGTGTAGAAAGCTTTTTCATTGTTTATATGCTACTTTCTTTTTAGTGGGACATGGCCTCTTTGTGAGCATGTGGAAGCTATACACCGATTTAACTTGGAAGTTAGCAATGCTTTTAAACTCCAGAGTTGTTCATGAGGGTTAAACCGGGGGTGGAAACTGGAGTCAATCTTGTGGTTGGTCAGGAATTCACTGACAAAACAGTTTTTGTTTGCTTGTGTGGGGAATGGTGTTCTGTCAAAATGGAGGTGTGTATATGAATGGTAGGCAATGCCCTGTGAGGGGATCTGTGCATCCATGTCCCTGGGGATAAGTGCCTGGGAGGGATGCTCTCATTGTGGGAGTGCCACAACTCCTGACCACAGCACAGCCAGCCCTCCTTCCAAGGTTCCTGGGTAAGGTTCAGCTGCTAAATTTTGAATAGAGATGCTGAAAATACAACATTTCATAGATAGTTTCTGCAGCATTTTTAGTCAGTTTGGATTCACTCTTACATTCCAAAACTGAACAAAAATGTAGGTTCACAAGCATATTTCCTCAAATCAAAGAGCACAAATCCCTGCTGGTTCATGTAGTGGGGCCCATGTCTGAAGGCAGTGCTGGAAAATAATATGTGATAATAGCAGAAGTACTGAGATATCTTTGTTTCATTAACACAGATATATTATAAAAGTTATACAGATATATTGTAAAAGTTGATGAAATAACTTTTGGTTATTTAATTTTATGGCCTGTGTATTAGCAGTGGGTTGGTGTGTCAGAAGGTACCAGTGTCCTCTAGATAAGATGATGTCTTTGCTTTGCAGAAGCACTGATTTTTACTGTATGCAGCCTAGGATGGTACAGAGGCTGCAGTAAAAGATCTGGAAACAAGAGTCTGTGGAATAGAAACTCCAGTTTAACTTAACTGGGTTCAAAAGACCTATATGTGGTAAGCAAAGGGTCCAAAGATGTGCAAGGGTCACACTCTGACAGTCAGAATGTCATTGTCTTGTGAGAATAAAATCTGTTTTGTTGCTGTCCACCTGATCAGATGCGAACTAGCACTTGTTCAGGTGAATCCTCCAGAAATTTTCAAATCTGGAGCTCAGCCAGACTCTGCTTCCAAGGAAGAGAAGTCCGTAAGAAAATTCAGAGGCAGGAAATGTGAAGCGGGGTGTAGCGATAAAGTTGTGAGGTAGGTTTTAAACATACCTGAAAGTAAATGGCTACGTAATGCCCAGTATTCAACGAGTGCTGAACCAGAACTTCCTGTGAAGCTATCAAATTTGAGAAAAAAATCTGATAATAAATCCATATAGAGCAGAAATGCAAACTTCAAGATATGCTTGAGATGCATGTCTGAGATTTCAGCCAAGATCAACTGATTATTGGGGCAATGGCTGCAAGTTGGAGCACAGGAAGCTCCGCACCAACATGTGGAAGCACTTTTTCACAGTGAGGGTGACAGAGCCCTGGGACAGGCTGCCCAGGGAGGTGGTGGAGTCTCCTTCTCTGGAGATATTCAAGACTCGTCTGGACGCCTATCTGTGCAATATGAGCTACGGAGCTGCTTTGGCAGGGGGGTTGGACCCAATGATCCCTCGAGGTCCCTTCCAACCCCTATGATTCTATGATTATTCAGTTTGATTATTGCAAGCTATTTGTCAGCCAACAGAAATATTGTGAGAGTATGTTCAGAAATACCTTGTTCATTTGCAGGAAAGGTCAATTACTTTTTTTCCTGAGGGATGAAGAAAAAGCCAGTATCTTGAGCGTAATAGCAATCTACTGGAAGCAAGCATTGCTTTACTCCACAGTGAGGCAGTCACGGTTTACCTAGTGTGAGACCTGTTTCAGTATCTTCAGCACGGAGGCTGGGATGAAGCGGAGGCTTTGCAGCATGTATCACTTTACCGGGCAGCATCGCTGTTTGGAACTTTTTTCACAAGTGCAAATTAAATCCGTTTGGT
Source organism: Porphyrio hochstetteri (assembly GCA_020800305.1). Taxonomy (NCBI): domain Eukaryota; kingdom Metazoa; phylum Chordata; class Aves; order Gruiformes; family Rallidae; genus Porphyrio; species Porphyrio hochstetteri. The sequence goes on from CM036907.1 coordinate 49,085,876, forward strand.
AGCACTGACTGTAGCTCTCTGTCCATTTTATTATGGAAGCCTGTAAACCACATGTTTTTCCTCTATTATTTGTGGGGAAATACTGATTATGCATGCTTTGTTAGGGAATTTGTGCTTACACTAGGGTTTCACTTGAAAGGATGGCTGAGCTGGGGCATAAAGCAATGTGTCAATTAACTGTTGGACAACAATGAGCTCTGCTTTCTGGGTGTGTGTGGGTACAAGGCATCCTACTTCAAAGTAGCTGCTTGAGGGTACAGCTCCGGCAATGTGTCTAAGAGAGAAAGCTCTTGGCACAATGGCTGTAGAACAGCTGGCATGGAAATACTGTGTGTTTTTTCCATCCCACAGCATGAGACGAGCTCTTTAGGGGAAAAAAAAGTCAAGGGCCTTTAAGGAAGGGACTGGCACAAGGTTTCTGTAGGTAAACTTTGATCTTACAGTCAGTATTGGCATCCTACTTGAATAGAAATAGTAATGGGAGAAGCTGTGTGTGATTCCCAGGAGAACGGGGGTAGGAGAAACTGTTTTCTTTTATCTAAAAGCTATGGCCAAGGAGCAGTGAAGGGCCCTGACTTGGCTACTTGCTATAGTTCAGTTTTGGCAGAAAAGAGTGGTCTGTCACTTGCTGCAAGCTCATGAAGTACCCTGTGCGCTGTTCACATTGGGTTTTGTGTTTGTTATTGACTCATGCCATCAGACATTAAAACTTGCCTAGTTTTACTGCTGCAAAGAGACTCTTGTTACACAGCCCTGGTTTGAGCATGAGCGTTTGTGCTTTGGGGTGCTGATCTGTCTCTTGCTTCACGCTCAGTCGCAGAGCTTAGCAGTGTGGTTGGCTTTTCTCCAGGAATTCTGCTATCCGTAGTTTAAGGGTGGACATTCAAACTCATGCAAGCTGGAAATAATTGTTGAAATGTTTTTTCAATGAAGAAGAAATGGGTTATTTGCCTACAAAAGAATTGCAGCATTCAAGTAGACAGTTTCTAAAAGTACCAACTTACATTAATATCTATCAGCATGCTGAATAGTTTTAACTTCCTCGAGTATGCATTATGGCAAATTGTTGCTGTGCATTAAAAATATCCATGGCACGAGATCTCTCTTCACTAGACCATATGTCTGATTGCTTGCCTCTTCCAAGATGTAGTCTGTTGATGCTCCAGCACCTCGCTGGGAAGTGTGCAGTTGCCCTCTGTGCCCATGTTGAATCTTCTTCAAATAAGGGCGAGCAAAATTTTCCTGGCACCACGCACAATATGGAGTTGGGGGCCTTCAATTGCTACCTCTTTGGAAGAGAGATCTGTTCTTCTATTTATGCCTAAGGCATCTGCTGACATAGTGTCTGCTAAACAACTGTGATTTACAAGAGGACCTGGCTACTCAAATCTAGACCTGGGACCATGTGATGTCGTGTAGACTATAGGAACTAGTTCTTGTCCCGAGAATTTGTAATCAGATATTAAAAGATAGAGCGGGTTAGGAAAATATCTGCTCACCAGTGTGATTATTATTGGAATACTAGAATAAATGCCCTCAAAACTGTGTTTAACAGTCTGCTATAAAGAAACATGCTAGAGAAACTGGTTTTCTGGCTACAAAATCAGCTCTGTGATTCAAAGGACTACAGTGTTGTGTCATGTGAAACATATCTGTTCTATTAATACCTCATTTGAATAAACTGGAAAGCACTGAAAACTGTCAAAGGGTCAAATGGGCTGGATAGCTGTCATATTGTTTATCAGTATTTACTCACTTGACTCTGACATTGTATAGTTCTAATTGGCAGGCAGGCAAATTAATTGGCTATAATTCTTCCTTCAATATTCTCAGCAGGATGCAAGGGAACAGGAGAGGAAAGGAGAATCTCGGGAATGAGAAAAGAAAGGAGAATTTGAAATAGTATCATGCCTAGGGGAAAGTAACAGGACAGGAAGCCCAGAAATCGGAGCTGAAAGAATAAAGGAGACTTCAGAAGAAGGAAAACTATGCGTGAAGAAAGTTCTGTTGCACTGATAGCAGCTTCAGAGAAGGAGTTGGAAGCAACCTTCCCTGTTCCTCAGTGGAATGGCTTTTGTAATCTCTTCTGTATGGGGATCTCTTGTGGAAAGCAGTGAGAACCTCCTCACTAAAAATGGCTCTGAGCCTGGAGCTACGATGGGCCTAAATTGCGGAAGATCTGCTTGAGTTTGGAGGTTTTTTTGGGCGGGGTATTTTTTTGTGTGTGTGTTTTAAATTGTACTCAGTGTTGTGAAAGACCCATGCCAGCCTTGGCTTTTTTTTTTTTTTTATGCTTAGATTAATATGGAGCCTGAAGAGTCCCCTAAGCCAACACATGGTAGAAGGCAGTCATGTCTGTTTGCATTCATGGATGCATCTCTGTGCCTCTTAATTAAGCTGCTTTTGAGGTACATTCTTTGGTAATGGCATTGGAATCAAAGGGGAGAATTTGATAGTGCTAGAATGCAGTTTTAGACCTACGATATAAATGGCTGCTTAAGTTTGAAAATTTCAAACCAGCAGCATTTAGCAGATGGCTGCTCTGTCTTACTGAGCCTTGGAGCATGGAGAGATTTAATGCAAGTGCAGAGAGTGCCCAATGGGACACCCGCTTGCTCCAGTGCTGAAGAGGCTTAATGGGACCCAGCCTTCCTTCCTGAAAGGAAAAGCAAAGAAACTAAAGTCAAGTTCTGCTGGTGGTACTGACTGTTTTAAGACAAAAGAGCATAAAGAAAGAAAACAAATTTTTTTTTTTTTTTTTAAAAAAAAAAGCTCAAGAGGTTTTAGGCACTTTCCAGAAATTTCAGTAATCCAGAAATACAGCAGTGGATCCATGTGCTAAGGAAAATTTTTCTTAAAAAAAACAACTAAAGAGGCAGAATGGTGCTTCAAATTGGACTTCTCAAATCATATTAAATGCTCAACTTCTGGTTCCAGCATTTGAAAATGACTGCCAAAACCGTGTAATGCCTGTCTGTTATGATGGTTACCATTGCTATTAACCATTCTCTTGTTCATTACTCTTTATCTCGGAGGAAAAAAAGAGCTGTTTCATTAGTGGAACTGGATGTTGTATTCTTTGGGGAAACAGCAAGCAGAGGTTGGAGGGGGGTGACCGCTGTATTTACTGCCCCAGACACCGCTGCTTGCTTATTTCATGACTAACAGACTTCCAGAAGGGAAACAGAACTTAAGGAAAGAACTAACTTTTCACAGACATAACAGGCCTCAGAAGATTAGCCTGTGTTACTTTAAATTTGATTAAACTTGTGCCAGGATATAGCTTTCAGATACTCTGTTCAAGGGGAAAGTGGTTTAAAAAGTGTAAGGAATTTGGGTCACAAATTAACAATTTTTCCATTGTTCTCTTTCCTTTCTGGTTAATAAAGTGTAGCATGATTTGGAGAACTCATCATGTACAACAATTGCAGGAATAGCCCATGTTACAATCTGGCGACTCCTCCGTGCAAGACGCACGCTGTTTGTGATACTCTTACTGCTTTATCTCAGTCACCAGCTGTGTAACCTCTGTGAGAAAGAGGCTCTTACTGAACAGAACTCTACAGGTGATGTGCTCATTTCTTCCCTGAGTTTTCCTGGTATGAACACTGCTAAAAATATATATCTACATAATGCCAGCTGCCACTTTAAGCCTGAATCTCCTTTGTTAAGAGATGTCTATTTTATTGCCATCTACTAGTACCTCTTTTGTAAAAAGATTGCAATTTTTTTCCCCCTCAAAACCACGCTAAGTTATAGTAGGAAAACACTTCTGATATGGCACGACTTCAACTAATGTATCTTTTTCAGGTATTTTATTCTCCTAATACCTCTCCAGAATAATTGAACAAGAACAGGCTAGGTAAGTCCAGTTGAGATTAAACTGGAGGGTTGTGGCAGAGCATAAACTAAGTTCAGGTCTCTGGTAGCAGAAGCAATTATCCCTCTCCTTTATTTTTTTTCCTTTTCTATTATTTTTTTTCCCAAGAAAGTTGCAGAATTTCTTCTTGTCTTTTAAAGGTGAATCTTGGATGAATTCCATTAGGCAAAAGCTTGAGCTGGTGTTACCGTGTGGGAGGAGTATAAGAAAAGGAAGAAACAAAAGGCATTTTTCACAGTCCCTGGAAAGCTTTCAAAAAAGAAAGTTTTAATGCACTGGGGGAAAAGTATGAAGAAAGCACACACAGCTGCTATCAAGTAAATTATGCAGGGCTGATCGGATGACAAAAATGTTGGAATATGCTTCAGGGACTGTAACTGCATCGCCAAAGGAAGTCTGGTAGAAGGTCCATAAGTAAGCAGAAGTTTTTATGATGAAAATCTGTTATGCTGATGTACTCTTACTTATAAAATGATGTTCAAGCTCTCTGAGCAGCTGAAGAAGTTCCTGCTGTAACTTAAAAGAGTGTCCAGCATTAAAGAAAACTGAAAGTGACATTAATCTTTTGTATATTCTGGCTTGAGGTTTTGGTACCCAATTATGTGCAGAATCTCTAGATTCTGGGAATCTGGGACACTAAAATACTGCCATACTGTCACTTTGTCCTGTCCAGGAGGTGGCATTTCTATGCACCTACAAAGCTTAGGAAAGGCTATGGAAAGTGTGGCTTATCTGTTGGCGCGTGGACAGCTGTCACTCAGAAACATGCAAAGCCTTTCAGAGGTGGGGCTGGAGCTGCTGTTGTGTGCACATCATGACAGTTCTGCAGCAGTGCCCTGTGAGGGAAGTTGTGTGTTTTCTCAAGGGATAAAGTGTTTTCTGCAGTGGTGTTGTGCATTGCCTCCAATGCTCTTCTGATACTCACCTCTCCAGTGCTGAGATCCATAGGAGGAATAGGCTGGACTTTCCTTTGACCTTTTTGCAGAGGGTGCAAACTGAAACTATTCCGTTTAAACACAATAATTCTTAATTTTTTTTTTTTATGGTGAGGGTGGTGAAGCTGTGGAACAGGTTGTCCAGAGAAGTTGTACCATCTCTGCCTTTAGAAATATTCACAGAATGATTAGGTTGGAAAAGACCTTAAGTCCAACCATTCCTGTCCTCTACTAAACCATATCTCTAAGTACCTCAACTACTCATCTGTTAAACATATCCAGGGATGATGACTCAACCACCTCCCTGGGCAGCCTGTTCCAGGCCCTGACAACTCTTTCAGTGAAGAATTCTTACCTAACATCCAATCTGAACCTGCCCTGGTGCTGCTTAATGCCATTTCCCCTTGTCCTATCACTTGGCTGAAGAGACCATTGCCCACCTCTCTACTACTTCCTTTCAGGTAATTGTAGGTGGTGATAAGGTCTCCTCTCAGCCTCCTCTTCTCCAGGCTAAATATCCACAGCTTCCTCAGCTTCTCTTCATAAGATTTGCCCTCCATCCCCTTCACCAGCCTGGTTGCCTTTCTCAAAACCAGTCCTGAGCAATATGGGGTAGTTGTCCCTGCTTTGAGCAGGTGGTGTGGGTTAGATGATCTCCAGGACACCTAACTCTGATGTGTGTCTGATCCAGACCTGAGTTTTCCAGAAAGGACCGCAATCAGGTCAGCAGTTGTATTTTCAAGCAGATTTTGATCATCCTGGGTGGTGTTGGAGGGGTTATCTTTCACTGCTTTCCCACAGTGCAGAGATTAATGATAAATCAGTAGCAATACAATGATAATCCCTTCAGCAGGTAGGTAGGCCAAATTCAGTATTTGTGTACTTCTTGTGTCTCTTTTTAATTGGAAAAAAAAAACAACAAAAAAAACCCCCAAACATCCAAGAAGCATTCTTAGATGGTTTTGTAATTGCTGATATTCTTGAACAAAGACTGATGAAGTTGTGTGTAGGTATAGCTTAAGGCTCCCCCATTTACACCTATGAAAACTGTCTGATTCCAGGTGGTCTGTAATACCCACCCTTGTTGCGTTTCAGGGCTGACTTGTAAGTTCAGTACTGCAGCAATGTGTGTGTCTAGCTATCAGACCTGGCTGGGATTTTAGGTAGGAGAGTGAGAGCAGCTATCTCTTTGAAGGCAAGAAAGTGCCAGTGATTTAAAAGGAGAGCATAACTGTAAAAGGAGACTGTGAAATGGTATAAACCCAAGCCTGCCTTGTGCAAAGTCAGATCTGCAGGTCTGAGAAGAGCTGTGTGCTTGCTTAAGTGAGAACACAGCTTATAAAAACCCAGTACAGGTTGGACTTTACTTTGCATGGTAGCTCTTCACTCTTTTTTTTTTTTTATTATTATTATTTTTATTTAACAGTTAATGCTGGCTTGCATTGCACTGTGAAATTAGGTCAATTGCTTTGTGGTATCCTGGTGGAATTCACTTTGCCATGTGTGTTCATCTGATGACCATCATCTCTGTTACCCACGAGGACTAAATAACAGAACCAGAGCGCTACATATGTTATTTTTTGCATCTTGGAGTAGGATTTAACAGGCTTGCTTCTTGTGCCACAGGCCAATCTTTCATTCTGAACTTAACTTTAAAAGAAACTTAAAATACACGTTTTTCTTTCTCCTATTGGCTTTTACAATGCGGAGTGTTTGAAAGCTGTGAGAGTGATTTGGGTGGGACATGAGCTAAATGCTAACTCGTGCAAAAAAGAAATAATCCAGTTAAGAAGTTAATTGATAACTGGTTACTGAAGTTTTTCTTGCTTCCCTTTGGAAGCTGATGGCTCCGATGTAGGGGAGCAATTCTTGTGTATTCAAGTTCCTTAACTGTAAATGTAACTATCCTCGTTGTACATTCCAAATGGGCACCACTGTCTTCGTGTGCTACTTGCTCTGAAGAGAAAGGAGTCAGATTTCACCACCTTCTAGAAGAGTCTAAGAAAAATGGGGCTTTACAGCAAGAATATTCTAATGTAATATTTTGTTTGTTTGCTATTTTTCCTTGCATAAGCATAAAGTCTCTAGATTTAATACTTCAAATTCAGACGTTGCTTTCCACCCTAGTGCCTGAGTGCTTGTAAGGAACTTGAGCATCAGCACTTAGTTTCAGTCCTCGTTTGCAAATACTAAAAATCTATTGCAGAAGCAGCAGGTGCTTTCTTCTTGAGGCAGATTCATTGACAGTATAATACAGAATGAAAGCGGAGCTGGGTAACACTGCAATTGTAACACAATAGAGCAGATCCTGTGCTTCCTGAGTGCCCTTTATATAAAACATTGCAAGCAACTTGGTAGTTTCAAATTTGCCCAGAGACAGGGCAGCTAAAATGAAAAGATTACATTTTCTGTAACTACTGTGTATGCAACTTCTTTAATGAGGACTCTGTTAAAATTTGGTTTGTTAATGATTCAATATCTATGAAATGCAAATAGAAACCAAAAACTTCTGAGGGCTATTTTACACTTAGTGCCAAGTTTAAAGCTGGTTGATAAGCAAAAGATAGAAGAATAATTTTCGTTAGCGTTTTATTTAGCACTGTTCTGAACACTGTTAAGCAAGGTCCTCTATAAAACTGCGTGACATCAGCTTTGATGAACGTGAAAGCTGGACACCAAAGTTACATGACAATCATATGTGTCGTCAGCGAGAGCAAGGAGTGTGACTTGCATCACAATTTCTGGACCAAAGCAGGAAAATTTGACAGTTGCAATTCTGAACCTTCATTTAATTTGGGGGTTGTGGAGGCTAAATTCTTGTGACAGATGGTGAACTCTGATTTCTTGCTTATGTGTTACAGTAGATACCAAGCTATAAGGTTTAGCATCCAGTTATTCTGAATACTAATAACTTCAAAATAAGTAACTATTGGGGTGAGCAAGTGCACATTCCTTTAGGAGATCTGGGCCCATTCACTTTTTTTTTTTATGGCAGAAGAATTTTTTTTCATGCTCTAGCAGATTGGGTCAAACAAAATTATCCATGAAGTCATACTGAATGTGATGAATAGCTTCTATTCTCTCCAAAAAGGTGATCAAATAATTCTGGAAGGGACTGAATTTTCTATTTGAAGTTTGGGATTTTTGTTTTCTTTCAGGAATATATTTAATCTGAAGCAATCTGCAAAAATAAACTACTCAAAATTAAGAAAAGAGATGGTGCATTCATCCTCAAGCTCAAATCCCAGACCCGTTTATTTGCCCCCTACCTCTAACCTTGAGACTTGATGAGCCATTAATTTATCAGAAAGGCTAGGGCCCCTGGTAGTGGATGTTGTGACATTTACACTCTTCTGTGAATCAAAGCCAGACTTCTCAAAGCTCAATGCTCCAGCTGTGGTGAAGGCCTGGAAAACATTTTTTTTTTTTTGGCATCTAGCACCAGCGAAGCCCCTTACAGTAGAACTACTCCGATTAAAGGCCATCCTGGTGGATTTAGACCTCTTCTACCTGAAGCAGGGCGAAACAAGGGACACGTTCAAACTATGAGCAAGTTTCTGTCTCTGCTGAGAAGATTGTTCTGACTCAGATTAGTCTCCACTCTTCCCCCTTTCCCCCTTGCCAGCAACAGGGTTGTGTCAGGAAGGAGTATGTGATATCTCTGGTTGAATTCAGTGGGTAATTTTTTTGGGTTTGCAGAGTTACTTGGAGAACTGAGAGCTTCAGTCTGTAAGATGGACTAGTGCCCAGTGTGGCTAGTAAAAGTAAGAACACTGTTAAAGTCATTACCAGAGGGGAAAAAAACATACCAGCTAACTTCAAATAGGCTGTTGGTTTCTTGAGACAGGGCCAAGGTTCTTTTGATACCGAGAATCTTGCCAGTTACCCACCTTTTATATATGTATGGATATATAAAATGTTCCTTTTTAGCCTGAACTGCTAAGAAAACAAGAAACACCTGAGCTCCCTCTCTGTTTATCTGTTGCCATTCCTTTCCCTCCCATTGCTTTTAGCCCCAATACTCAATTTACACTAACTGAAAGAAGGTTTCAGCCGTTGCTAAACTCACTGGTTTGGGGGAGCTGCAGAAGGAGCTGTTGCTTACCGCTCCTCTGGCAGAAGAGCAGGGACAGCCCAGGACCCCGTGCAGCAGCATGACGGTCAGCTTGCTGGTCACCTAAAGGTGACTTGGACACAACGTGGGCTGACTCAAATGCATGGGATGCTGGGGGGCTGTTGTCAGGAAAGATGATCGAGAAGTCATGCTCGTAGTATGCCAGCAGGAAACCAGGCTTTGCTGGCTGCGCTGCTTGCAGAACAGCTTCCTAGTGAGACTAGATAGGAGGTGCATCACTCCTTTGACTTCCTTTGGTTGCTCAGTTGTTTGCTTTGCCTGCTTGGCTGCTTTTGGCCATGGGCAGAGCAGCACCCATCTTGCTGTTCAAATAGCTCTTACACTCTGGGGGGAAAAAAAAAAAAAGGAAAAAACATAAAGCCTTGGCCACACTGAAGGCAACAGCAAGATTCTGTTGGCCTTCCCATTGTGTTCGGCTTCATCTGAAGGCTTCTTGCCTATTCCTTCAGGACCACAAGACTTTGAAATCATTGCAAATAATACCAACTTTCCTGTGACAAGGATGATTGGATTTGTTCTTAAGGGGTTCCCTTTTCTGATGAAGAAGTCTGAGAAGGGGAGGCTTTGGGTGGTGATCACAATCTCATTTGATTGTTCCTCCTTCCTATTCCCCGCATGTATGATGACCTGAGCAAGTGTGTAACTTCTGTTCTGTAAGAAAAATTATAGGCCACAGGGTTTCCCTTCAAAGGTAGGAAACTTCAGTACATCTCTAAGCTTTTGATTGTGTTCTTATTCCGACTGAATGCTGCCACCTCTCCAAAGAAACCATGTTCTGAGCAAGGTCCTGATCTGTGAAATGGGTTTCTGCTGCTGGTCTAGCAACAGATACATACGGTTCAGGGCAAATAGTAAGGTGATTCGTCTTGTCTGACTTATGTTATCAAGGAGAACCTATTGAGATAATACTGTTTTCCTTCAGTTTCTGGACATGTATTTGTATAGGGCTTATATTTTATATATATATATTTTTAAACATATACAAACATTTGTCCTTCCTTCTCTTGGAGCAGAAGTAAAATAAATCAACCCACAATTTTCTTTTTGTTGTAAAGATGTTTACATGACTTGCAGTCTTACTGTAAGTGGGGTGGAAAGACACGTGTTGAAGTGATTATGTATATAGAATCTGTTCCAGCATGTAATCCCTACGCTCCTTTTATAAACAAACACTAACTCATGCGTTCTGTCTTATGGAAAGCATTGGTAAGGATATAACTGGATATTTGGGGGAAAAGTGAATGGAAATCTAGAAGGAAATAGTAAAGGAACTAGATCCTGATGAATTAACACAAGAGAAAACAGATGGATCATGAAATGCTTACTGGAAGAACTATCTTCCTAACTAAAATGACTTAATACTTCGCCCTGGCAGTCTCCACACAGGCCTAAAACAAACTGCTTTGAATTGAAGATGCACATGTATTATTTGAAATGAAGACATTTTATTTGCCACCACCAAGCCTGCAGCTATAGTATCACAGAAATAGTCTACAGTAACTGGTAGAAATGGCTGTAAATCAGTAATTCCATTCAGAGGGGAACTTCTGGTTCAGCACTTGCTTTTTCATCTGCCTGTGCCATGGCGCAGGCTGATCACACGCTGCACCTCTGTGCACCGAGGAGTTGTACCACAACACTGGTTCTTCCAAGTACATGGAAGCAAAGCCCAAAATGTACTTGGGATGGTGATTCCATTCAACAGAAAATGAAAAACCTTAAAATGAACAGTATGAAATATTTTATTTTAAAAAATAAACTTTTCCCAGAGAGAAGAGGGTATGCCTAAGAATATGTAATGTATTTCGAGATGTACTGGTGTTTTCTGTGAAGGTCTTTTTATTATTATTTTTTAAAAGTCTTTAAAGGGACCTTCTGAGGTACAGAGGGTCTGTGCAAGTAGAGTGTCAAAGGTGAGCTGGGGGAAAAATTAGAGATTCAAAAAGTAACATCCTGGCATTTAAATTTCCAGGCAGCCGTGCTAGCTGCTTGCTGTTTCTTCCTAAATCATCAGCATCTCGTGGGAAATGGCTGGGACAAGCTGCTGGGTGTTTTTACGTCACTGTAGTGAATTTGCTCTTCCTGAAAAGCTGGAACCTATTTATTTTTAACAGCCCCACTTATTTCCCAAGGGTCAGCATGTTTTCACATCCTGCATTTTAAAAATTTCTGAAGCAGAAATGACAATTAGACCTGTCAGTCCTTTCACAATGGAAGATTTTGTTTGCTGCCAGCTCCCTTGCCTCCTCTCAGGGTGGTAAGCCATAAGGTTTTGAGATGAGAGTACAGTAAGTGACACATTTTCACTTCTTGACACTCCCTCCACTTTGCTATAATCATAACCCAGTTCTAATACCCTGTTGTTTGAGCTAATCTGACAGTCAAATTTAGACTCTGGTATATATGTAGATAGAGAGGAAGTGTGGGCAGTCTACCCGCGTATTGACTGAAGGCTTCTGGATATGTAATTAATCTCATATGCTAGTTGCTTTCTACTGTGACTGGTAGCCATCCTTCCAGGGTGCGCCCCGCCCACCCTCCTTGCATAGGGCTCACTGGTTCCCTGGTGTGGGTGCAGGCTGCCATGGCATGTGAGGGAGGGTGTAGCTGGGGGTGGGCTGTAGAAGAAAAGAGGGTTAAAGGCACCCAAACTGCTGTTCCTATGAAATGCAGCCAGTGGTCAAGGGTATTAAAATGAAATGGAACGGATTTTGCTGGTTTGTTCTTTCAGCTGACTGCTTTCATAACTGGCTCGTGAGAAAATCTGAACCTGCAGTTATTAGTTGTAGCATGGGACAGAAATGCATATGAGGATTTTCCATACGACTGGAATTCTAGATCCTAATCGGCTCTAACAGCAGCTCTCTCATTCATTCTCTGCTGCGTATTTCTGACACACGAAGTGTGGGCTCTCACTGCAGAGCTGTTTATCTGTGACTCTGCTGGTCTTCCAACACACATGGATGTTTCCACCAAACTGTGGAAACATCTGATGGTCGCCATTTTTCCTCTGTCTGCATGCTATGGGAATTAGAGCTTCAGCAGAGTACAGTGTTTCCTAACACTATAACAAGGTGTCCATCTAAGCCTGCTATGGAAGGAAATAGTCTTCATTTAAGCAAACACCAGATAACATTCCTGGCTGTCATAACTTATCTTTCTTCCACAAAATCTTAATTCCAGTTAGTTGTAAATACTTTTAAGGAGGTTTTAAAGTCTAGAATGTAACACTTACTCCTGCCCACAGAAACAGCTTTTACATATAAATCTTACTAGAACAGTTCCAAATATTTTTTCCATTTTAATTAATGGTTCTTAGAACTATATTCAGGATATATTCCCTTACTGTAGATATATTAGGACATTAGATGACTATTCCAGAAGTACAAATAAAAGTGATTCCCAAGATCTATTGGCTATTTAAAATAATTTGTGGTTGAAGTGAATTAGGAGATTAGTAGAAGTAGGAAATGTTTATGTATTTAAGAGTTCCTCTACTATAAATGTCAGGCTTTTGAAAGAAGAAAGAGTTGCGCTGCAACCCAGATAATGGGTGGCTTTCAAGTTATTACTCCAGGTGAAGAGCCAACTGAAGTAGTTTGCTGCAGCAAGTTGAAGGTGTTGGTGGTCTCTTGTTGTGTGCTTTTTTACATTATTTTTTAAAATATAATTTATTGCATTCATCCTGGCATGATATCTATAGGGAACTGACAAAACACCCAAAATGTCCTATTCTAGAGGCAGTTGAATACAAAGTGAAACCTGGGATGGATCATTTAAGTTTGGTCTGTCATTGGTAGTCCCAAAAGCCTTTCCAGAACACAGATGTGGTTTGGGGTTTTGTTTTTTCTGGGAGGTGGGTAAAACAAACAGTGCTAAAAAACAGGGACAAATGCTCCTTCCTCCATGTTCCTAGTTTCAGTAAAACACCAAAACAAGGTATTTCAAAGACACTAACACTCCTTCACTGATAAGAACATAGAGGAGTTATGTTTCTTATGTGAAGTTGTAGCTCTTTTCCACAACAGTCAAGACCTAAGGTAAATATCTTTTTGGAAGACACCATTGATTACAGACTTCCCAAAGCTGGATCTTGATCAGAACAGGTTTATAAATCCATTTGATAACTGAGATAATGGAATAATTACCATATTACCCCAGACTGGGAAGAACTTGAGCCCAATACATACAGTTGGGACAAATTATGAGGTAGATTTACAACTCCATCTTTGGGGCTTACTGTCATAGAAACAATAAAGCTGTTCTTTGGAAGCTTATGCATGAAATTCTTGAGTATCTTGAGGCTGAATGGTGTTTTCATACACAGCATGAAAAAACTTCCTTAATTTCATTTTTCAAGATTCTTATGTTGAATCCTTCACCAATAACAGCATTTTTAAGGCAATAAAGGATCCTGCAGGCATGTGAGCCAAAGTCAAGGCACTCGTAGAACACTATTCCGATCTCTTTCTATTTCTACTGTCAGCATTGTCCCCATTACAGTACTGTATTGTACTAGACTAAACTTAAGTACCCTTAATTGTCACAGTGCAGTACAGCAGGTACAGGAAAAAGCTACTGTGAATTCAGTCAGGTGCTGAAGATTCATTTGTATAACAATAGACTTTGATGGACCTGCACATGGCAAGATAGTATACCAACTTTGAGATTTTAAGGTAACACGACTGCCTAGATCTTAATTTCCTACAAAATTGCATTTTTCTACTCTACAGAGAATGGAAGAAAGGCTCGTGCTTTTAAATTCAGAAATTACTTGTCTTAGCAAGTCTTACCTTGCCCCAGATAGCAGAAACAACCTATATACTGCTTTTAGTTTCTGAACTTGTTAATGAATGAATGGGCAAGATTGTTCCAGGTGTGACTCAACCTCAATTAACTCCAGTGATCAGGGAGCATGCTGGTCCATTGAGTTTCTCTCAGGTTTGGTGGGCTGCCAAAATGAATCACGGCAATATGAGGGCTTCTTGCAAGTAAGACTCAAACTCCGTTCATTCATTTATCTTTCGTTCAGTAGCAAACCAGGAAGTTGTTTACATTGGCACATGTAAACAGAATCGTGGGAATCTCCACAAAGTGTTTCCCTCCATGGCTTTCCTGAAAATACATCACTCAATTTCTTGTTGCCCTAATCATCGGGAGAAAGGCTCAGCTTTAATTCTCCAGGTTAAGTTTAGTCCTTATGTTCCCATTTCCCTTCCAGAATAATGACCTTCACGGTTAGCTCACTTTGTGATTTCTTTTGATAAATTTAGTTCCAGTTAAAAGTGTTAAGCCTCATTTATATTACAATGAATACACTTGATCTTGGAAGCTAAGTGGTTTCAGACCAGTCTGAGACTTGGGGATACACTTGAAAATCCCAGGGACTGAAGGCACAAGGCAGAAAGCCCTGGCCAAGCACCAGTTTAGAAAGACTGAATAAGCTGGTAGATCCTGTTTTGGCACTCTTGTTACTCTTGGGCTGACATAAGGAGGAAAGAAAGGGAGAACAGTGGCTAAATTAGCATCCCTGGGGGCCTAAGTCTTCCTTCAACAGAGAAAGCAGAGGATGCTGCAGTGCAAGCTTCCTTGCTTGATATGATGCCACAAGGGCACCCTCAAACTGATTCTCAAGGGAGCTCTCTAGAGGAGAAAAGTACTTGTTCCTGCACCTGTGACCTTACTGCGTACGTTGTCAGAGACTACTGCAAACTCAACAGTTTTGAGCTAGAGGTGCCACCCTTAGTCTGAACTGTGGACCTGATGTTGCTCCTGATATAGGGCCTTGGAACTCAAGATACCTCCTCATCTACCAAAAAAAACCCCCAAGACCATTGCAGATTTCATTTTGCTGGTGATATATCTGCCCTAGGAAAATTGAAAACACTCCTCTGAAGCAGCTGTTGTTTGGGGTGCATTAATGTTTGGTATGCATTAGCATTTGAGCTTGGGCCAGTATCCTTATTATCCTTCTTTTGTCCTGATGTCCTAAATCTCCTACTTCATTCTAGATCCGCGTCATTATCTGAATACTGGCCTCACTTCCACAGTTGCAGGGATTATTTTGTTGTGATTAGATAGTTGTAACTAGTATAATCCCCGCGCTTCCTTACGCAAGACCTGTTCAGAGCTGCCCAGTTCTTGTCTCTTGGAGAAGCATATATGCTAGGTTGCATGGCCTTTGTTTATCAGATGATGGTAGGGAACAGCTGGGCTCCAACTGCAATTTTGGATAGTTCCCCATCTTGTAGTCAGAATTTGTGAGCGCAGAAAGTCTGGTTACTGCTGGAGCTAGCACGTGTATGGGTTTATGTGCAGAGAGCAGGCGCAGGCTGAAGTTGGGAGATGTGCTGAGAAGCTGAAGGAACAAGGCCATAGACTTACTGTGATATCCCGTTGCTGAGTGCTGCAGTCCCAGAGCCCATGACATGTGGCCACACAAAAGGGAGGGCACACCTGCTATTTCGAAGCCCTTGGGTACATATGCAGCAAGTCCTCTTAGTTTTCAGTCTCTCAGGCGCTTTAAACCTATGCATGCACATAGGCTGTGGTCATTCAGCAGGCTCTGGTTCATGGACAGAGCCCCAAAAGTACTTCTGCAGAGCAAGGCACCATGCAGCTTGCTCAGCCTCCCCTTGAGGGGCCGCAGGCATGACATGCTGCATGCAGTCCCACCTTGGTGTGGACCCTAGGTGTTTGCTGGGCCTCTGGGGATGCAGAGGCAGGTGGAACTGGCTCTGCTTATGATGCAAGGGAGAGTATTCCACAGTAATGACACACTGCCTCTTTTTTAGGCTTTCTAATCAGGGACAGGGTATAGCTTGAACAATGGCAATCAGGCTTATTCACACTATCTCCATCAGCACACTTCAGTTCTGGATCAAGGAGGTGTTTTCAGCATTGTTTCTCATGGTAATTTGCACATTCAAAGCTGCTTTTTAAGACCATATAACACAAACTATCAAAATAAAAATATCTCCTAAGAAACCAAACTGAAGGAATTAAAGAAAATAATCTTTTTGTTCTGAAAGGCTCCAGAGAGAACAAGTGGAAATGTAAACAGTACATATAATCTCTCCATCCCAGTTTTGTGTTCTCTCTCAGCAAGGAAGGGTTTGTTTGCTTTCTCTTAAAGAAATTGGTATCTATACAGTCTTTCTAGAGCCAGGATTTCATGATTCACAGATGCTGTTGGTAGAGAGAAGGCAGCTAGATGTCTCCACTCCACTGCAGTTCTCACCCCAGACTTTGTATGGGCATTTGTTCAGTTTAATTCCCTCTTTCTCCTAATCCTGTAGATGTGAGGGAGGACTGCACCAAACCAAGGTTAATCTCCCCTCCCTGTCTCTCAGAATTTGTGGTGTTTTCTCTCTCCTCTCCTGTAAATTTAATCTTTTGTCCAACAATCTACAGCATCCTTGTACTACAAGGATACTGCATGATTTCTTAGTTATTTTTAAGATCTGCATGCAAATCATATAGGTGCAAATGTATGCAAAAGAGCAAACTGCTTCGTTCAAGAGAAAGCTTACCTAAGAGACATAAGAATAGGGTAATCTATACTCACTGTTCACCAGTTATCGAGGTGCCACATGTTTAGAGTTAGAAGGACCGTTAGGATAACAATCTGACTTCTCAAATTAGTGGGGTTTAGAGAATCTCAACCAGAAACTTCTGCAGCAAGGTTATAATCTCCAGAAAGATATCCTACCAGTCTTGAGTTAAACGCTCCAGACAGAGTAAATTGTGTCCTGAGGAAGTGGTTGCTGCGGTTAATTAGTTACTCTAAAATGCAGAAGATTTTGTTTAGCTTAATTTTTCAGACACTGGCTCCCAGTTTGACTTTCTAATGTATGTTATACTGCCTACTGTTTATAGTTAACTCTTAAAATCAGTGCCACGTGGAACTGAATTTGAAATACTTATGGAAGCCTGTTACCTCAAGATGGTTCTCTCTCCACATAGGCATTTATAAACTGAAAGAAAACAAAGCACAAGCAATCAAGAACTGTTTTTCAGGCCTGTTAGGCTGTTTCTATAAAGCTATGGTAACTGACATTGATCATGTTACTGTCCTTTATTTTTACATAGTTAACACATCCTAAAATATTAACAGTTGTGCCAGCTGAGCTATAGTAACCATCTGTACGTGCTCTTACTGGCATGTGAGAAGGAACACTGTCTATGTTGGCCTGCCGTGAGAAAGAGGGAAGAAAATCCAGTGATTTTCCATTTGTTGTAGTCTATACCCATTCACGTGACAACTTTGGGGGCACGTAATAATCAATGATCCTGTGTCTGTTCCTTTGCTTTTGCACAGTTTTGCCTAGGATTGGTGCCAAGCTGAATGACCAATGGCTACACCCTGTTTATTCTTATTATTTTTTAAAAAATATTGGCTCTGCAGTAGTTTTTTCCCCAGCAATCTGGAACTTCCAATTGACTTTCCATTGACTTCAGTGCATTTTGGACCCGGTCTTAAAATGAACATCTGGTTGCAAATCCATTAGCCAAGGCTGAACAGGACAGTCCGCGCGAAACACATACCTTCAGGCTCTTTGCTTTAGTACTCTTTGAACACCTTCTTGAAAAGATCTGGTGGTCTTGGGAGGTGTAATGTGGTGGCTCCGACAGCAATGTCAGTGTGACATTGACAGTGTGCTCACCTGCTGTTCTCTGAGCCTGTTATTTCCTCTTCAGAAGTACAGCTCAACATATTTCTGGCTGGGCCGCCCAATACACAGGATTTACAGCTCAGCTGAGCTAATGTTGGTATTGGAAGGTTACCTTCTTAATTTCTCCTGTTCCCTTTACATTTAGTCAAGAAGTTGTGCTGCATTTTTCTGTAATAATGATTCCAGGCTCTCGGTGGGTGTTAGGAGGAGAGTTCCCCTGCTCTCCCCTAGCCAACAGGTTAGCAGCAGGCATTGGCACCATCATTTTTATGTAACTGTTGAGTCCTCTTTTAGAACCTGGAAGGGATCTAAGCGGTATTTTAGGCTTTGATGGCTCATTTCATCTGCAGAAGAGATGTTTAGCTTTCTAAAATTCCAAATAAACAGGAGTCAACCTCAGCTATATATGTTTGTATTTATTATAAATACACAGCTGCATAAAAGCAGGGAAAGTAAAACCTGACCCACTTCATCTCTCCTCTTTTAATTTGCTTCCAGTAGTTTACACAAGCAGGAAAAAAACATGAGGACACAGGGGAAAATAGGCTTCTAAAGAGGTTGCATTAAATTGGAATTTTTTTTTTGAAAGAAAATCCCAGTGCACATTAAGAAAGGCAAATTTGATAGTTCATTTAGCAAAGACATCAGTGCCTGTAGACACAGAATTTTTACAGCTCTGCTGGGTTCCACCCTTTAAAAGTTTTTGCTGTTGTTGTTGAAACCATAAATTTATAAATGTTGTTCTAATTCCTTTTTGGGCTTTCTCTATTTAATCAGTTTAAAGTATATGCAGATTATCTAGATCCCTCCTGGCATGGATTTTTCTGACTAGCAGTGCATTTATAGTTAAACAAGTGAGGCATTTGGACTGTAGTCATTTTGATTTATAGCAGCAGGAACAAAGCGAGAGAGTACAGACGTCAGTGCTGCTGCTGCTGATCTGGCAACAGAGACTTCCTAATGTACAAATTACGTCTTTCACCACACAATTCCCTCTACCCTAACTAGAGATGGGGAAGCATGCTTATTTAATGCACTGCGTGCAATCTGCAAAGGTATATGTACAGTACTGAGTGGATATTGTATCGCTCATTTTAGGCATACAGTTTATATTTCACTGTGCCTCTTGCATTTTAAAATTAATTTTCCATAATGGAAAATACGCAGTAATTCAGTTTTCTGGCCTTTTCTAGACAGAACAGTCATATGTAAGTTGAAGCCAGTTGTAGAGGGAGGTGGCTGTGGTGCTTCACCCATACAGGCACCTGTGCGTGAGTCACTGCAGCAAAGCTATTAATTCTCATTGTCTATAGACCACCAAAACACTCTGGTGTTTCATCCACATCTGGCCCTGGAGGCCTTTGGATAATTACCGCATGGGTGAAAGGCTCCAGATGTTCACGCTCAGCTTCCTGCATCACAGTGTGCAAGGAGGACTGCTTCATAGGTACTACTGAATATGGGTGGTGGAACAAAGCAAAGCTGCAGAGAAGACCTTGTCTCGGTGCTGAGATTTAAAATTCCAGGGCCGAGTGTAACTGACTATACCTATTTCTATTCTGTATGTAAAGATCCTGCCAGTTTTCCTTTTCAAATGGCATGAAATATTCCACTAACCAAAACCCAGACTTGACTCATCCGGATAACACAAAATCTTCTGGCAGTCATCACGCCCAGGGACCAGGCATCACACGGCTCTGGTTAATAGGTGGCTGCATTTCATTAGTGGCTGGAGTGATTCCTGTGCATATAGCACCATAGCCTGTATATCTGCTAAGCCTTTAAAGCACTTCAGGATGAAAATAGCTCAATGCAAAATAATGGTCTCAATTTAGCACGGCAATCTGCAGCCAAAGACTTGGAGCAACTCCCAAGGCAGAGTAAAGATTGACTTGTTTCAAGCCTGGTCTCCGAAGGCAAATCCAGTGAGTGCTATGCCATGTTCTGTGTAAAGGCAAGGACCTACACCCTCACACCCACACCCACCATTAGCCAGGCGCTGCTCCCTGGTGTTGCGCCTGTAGGAAAGAGATGACTGTTTCTGCATAGACAGCAGGCCACTTCCCGCTCCGCGGGCAATGTTCTGCCTTTGGTATTGTATGGCATATGCTGGCAACAGGTACCCTTGTTCAGCTTTTAATTTGGGGAAATAAACAGCCAAGTCACCCTTGTTAATGTACTAGTGCATGGTATTTGTGCCGTCTCCCATTTAACATGCTTGGATACTGAGAGTTGCACCATTTGTAACACAAAAGAAAACCCACTCACAAATGAATCCCGAGGTCAGTTTTGCTCTGCTGAAAGAAAATAGTAATAAAGTTTGGAAGAAAGCACAGTCACAGTGGTAGAATATAAATGGCCACAGGTGAAGGTGGGCCAGTTGCCATCCCTGGTGGACTCTAGGTGCTTTTTCTGCTGCCTGCCTTTCTTCCCTCACCCATCCTGTGACAAGGGCAGGTTGCTGAGCCGCTCACATGCTCAAATCACCTCTGGTATGGCAAGCGTGAGCTTGGCCAGTTCCCTAAAGCCCTCTGCTCTGCATGGCTCTGTGGCCTATCTAGTGGATATTTATTGAGGAGAATCCCCACTGATATAATTAAGTAAAATATAGCTGAACAAAGAGGTGACGTAAATGCAGTTCTCTGCATAAGCTGGGTAATAAAATGTGTACGCGCATTCCCGTTGTTGTAAGGATCCCTAGTGCCATCCAGCATTGTTTTTGTGATACTGGGTTTATATTTCCCTTTATTTTGTAAAAAAAAAAAAAATAAAAGAAAGCAAATAACAATATGTTTCAACTGCACAGTGAAGCCCTTGCTGTGTGTAAGTTATTAAGTTGTTGGATCCCTTTTTCTCTTCCAAAATCTAGGTTGTGGTCTAATTGCTTGCCCTTTTAAATTATTTTTTTGTTGTTGTATTTTGAAGCAAAATGCTTATTCAACGTAGTTGGCGCTACAGAACTGAACTATTTCTGAAAATTACTTGCTACTCTGCTTGCTAAAACACCCAGCCTGAACTGGAGGGGATTAGGGGTAGGTGCAGCTGGGAGGATGTAAAAATGCCTGTTCCTCATACCACTGAGACAGCACCAGGCTTGTTTGCAGTCTAAATGAATACAGTCTTTAGGCTGCTCTAATTCATCTGTCCGATCCCTGACCTCAAAGGACCTTTATCTGCTGGGGACGTGCCAGAAGGTGGAAGCTAGTTTCGGGTTCCTTGCATGGCGGCAGCAGGGAGGTGCAGGTTCTGTTCCAGCTGCAAAACGTCACCAAGGATTCCTGCCCAGAAGGGCAGTGCTGTGCACTGGCAGCGCAAGGCCTCTTGGCACTGCTGCAGTTAAGCTGAACTGAAACGGGGCAGGGTTTGGCCAGAGTGCGGCTGCTCGTTCTGCCAGCCAAAGCCAGTGACGCTTGAGTTCACCGATTCCCATTGACTTTAATAGGACCGGGATATTGTCCCCTCTGCTCAGCTCAACACACATATGTTCTGGAGTAGGGCAAGGTCTGACCCCATGAAAATCAGGGGCGCTTTGCCGTCAAATTCTCTTGAGGAAAAGAATTGGGGTGGAAGGAGACGGTTGGGAAGGAAATGTAAATAAATACATTTTGGGTTAAATCATGCCCTCAAGCCCTCCCTCTGACCTTGATGAGCAGGAGAAAAGCACAGGCGTGAGGCCTGGGTTATGCGTGCAACTGAGGACATGCACAGAGCAACCATTTTATAAACTGTTATTCATTGGAGCCCAGGACTTCATGATTAATGGGGCAGGGTCGGAGGGGGTGGGGGAGAGGCAGCACGGGGATGGACAGTGGGTAGACTAGAAGTAACGCTGCTAATGCAGGGAATGCAAAAATGCAGAAAGAGTAGGCTATTAAGAAGAATAAATGGGGAAGAAAAAAAAGGTTGCTTTCCTGGGAGAGAGGGAAATCCGTTATAATATAGTAAGCTGAGAGAGGGGTGGGTGTGGGTAGGGCCTCCTGCTTCCAGCTTCCCTTAGCACCACAGTGACAGGGAGACTGTGTGTGTGTGTGTAGGGGGTGGTGGGTATCTGAGAACACCCATATCTGCATGTAAAATAATAAGTGAAATAGTAATTATTCATCAAAATTTTTATAAATTAAAAGGGGGGTGGGGGAATGGACATCTTCCCCCTCCCCCCTCCCCCCCCCCCCCCCCCCCCCCCACACACACACAAAGGAGCCGCTAACTGTAAACGTGCCGACGGCACCCGGCCTGGTTTATAAGCGGGGTGATAAAAACCAAAGCCCAGCAGGCTAAGGCGTCTCATTGAGAAAAAAAATATCGCAAAAAGAAAAAAAAAAACCCACCCGGGAGAAAGGCAGCGGCGGTTGGGGGTGGGGGAGCGCAGAGCCCCAGTGCGTGTCACTGAGGCAGCATTGACGCAGGCAGCTCTGACGGCAGCAACCGCCGCGGCGGGGACGGAGCGAGCCTGAATGGGAGCGGCGGGTGCGCGCGGAGCGGGGGGGGGGGAGGCGGGGGTTGGGCGCCGCCAGGCGCCCGCGCTCGGCTCCAGCGCCTCGCGGCGCCTCCTTCCCCCCCACCGCTCCCCGCGCGAGCGCGCGCTTATTCCACCACCGTCACCTCTCCCCCCACCTCACCCCGGCGCACGGGGGAGGGGGGGCTGTTCTCGCAGCCGTTGCTGCGGCGCTCATCGGTGTGCCGGGCACGGAGCGGCGGGCGGGCTGAGGGGAGAAGGTGTGTGCGGAGGGGAAAGAGTGAGCCAGGAGGGTGAGGTTCTGTCTACCTAACCTGCCTGGCGCCTCAGTGGATTGGGTCACCTCAGGGCTCGGTGAGGGATGGGCGCTTTTTCTGCCTGCTCGTCTCTGTCCCCCACCCCCGCCCTCCTTCAAGGACAGTGGCTGTGTCCTTCCTGCCCAGCTCCCGTGTGTGCGTGTGGCCCCGGGGGCTCACGGGTTAGTTACCTCGGCAGTTGCCTGCATGGGCCTGAACGGTGCAGGCTGAGTGCTGTGGGTAGAAAACGCTGGTTTTCTGGTAGCCACCGCTGTACAACTTGGGCAGCAAAGGTTGGCGTATGCAACTGCATGCCACCCACTCATCCCTTCGGTCTGTTTCTTGCTGCTCGTAGGAAGTTTGGGGACTGCGGCCTTTGGGGAGGAGAAATCAATTTTTACCGCCCATTTCTCAAGGCTTTTCCCAGACAGTCTCTCCAAGATGCAAAAGAAAACGATGATCGCGTTGCTGATAACGCACACACTTAGGGTGTGCTGGTCTTTGCAGCTCTTTTCTCCATTGAGAAAAGAGTCCCATTCCCAGGCTTTTCTCTGTAACTACAATGTAATAATTTGTCTTTAGGGCTTTTCATAAAATGGTGAAAGGTGGCAACACTAAATTTTTTGCTGTGCTTCCCTGCCTTTGGTGTTCTTACTGCTGTTAACCAACCCTGAAAATACCTCCTTGTCTGCATGACTAATGTTGTGCTGTTCCCAAACAGTACTTAGAAAGGACCTCACATTTTGGGGTCATCAGTCTGGTAACTTCTAGCTCTGTATTCGCTACAACTTTTTTATCAAAAGGACAGTACAGGAAAGAGTTTTTCCCCTCTGTCAAGCAGGATGATTTCTGAAGGGAAGCAAAAAATGTAATGCACAGGCCATGACTGGGAAATCAGAGACCGATACAGCAGCAGAGCCTGTGGAGGGAAGCTGGAAACAAGGCTGCTGGTGACTGTCCCTGCAAGTGCTACACCATACAGTGCACTACTTTTCCTTCAAGGAGGCAGGTCTTTGGTAGGAGCACACATGAGCCCATGGCATCTGATTGTTCTCTCATATGTATCAGAGTAACTCAGGCCCTTTTTTTGGTCCATACATGTAAATTAACATGGGTGAAAGTGTTAAGAAGTGGTGGAAGAGAGTGTTCCTCCTCTCCGCTCTTCCCAGAGAGGCCTCTGGCCTCTGTTTTAGGTCCTCATTCCACCAGATCTCTGAAAGAAAAATTTCTGCAAGACAAAGTCTGTCCTTAAAAATAACTGAGGTTTGCTGAGGGGTTTTATGGAGTTTTCAAATCAAAAGTGCTATCTGGAACATCTCCGGGGCTTGTGACTATGAGTGCTGGTGTTTGCTGGTGTTCCTGCCTTAGCTTTCGGCTTTTACACAGATGCAAGTATTGAAGCAGTGCAAACTGCGCTAGTGTTGCAGTGCCTTCAGCCAGGTGTAGTTTACTTGAATCGACATGCAAAAAGAAGTGAAGGCATGATTTGAAATGAAAAAGACCCCATCCAAAACACCAACACATAAACCAGCACCCCCCAAAAAAAGAGCATGCTTAGAAAAGCCTAAAACTATTCCCATTAAATTCATTGGTGAAGATGCAAGTGAAAAGAACTTATGGAGCAGAATCACAGGTTCAGGGGAGCAGGGACCTCAGAAGGTGTCTGGTCCATGCTCCGGCTCAAAGCAGGGTCAGCTGAGAGGTCAGACCAGGTTGCTCAGTTCAACCTGCCCTCTTCTCTCATGCACGGTACTTTCAGAGCTGCTGCTGGCCATAGCTTTGAATCGTAGGAGCCAGATGCTTCCTTCTCTCACTTTGGCTACTTTTATGTTTCCTGGGAGTAGGTGCAGTTACTCCTGCTCTATACTAGTATAAGGTAGAGGAGACATCTGTGCCATTGGGCCAAAATGCACACCCTAAAGCAAGAACTCTTTTTTTGTGTGGGTCACTGAATTGCATTTTAATGACTATAAATATTTTGCTGTAGTCACTCCTTTAAAGTTATGGTTTATTTTGACAGTACCCTCTGTTTAGTGTGTACCTAGTTCTTTTTTCATTCTGTTAACAAATATATTCAGATGGAAATACCAACAATTATTCTCTGGGAGCCAAAACAGTAAGGGTAGATGATTTACTGTAGAGTAGAATCCATAAAAGGAGTTGCATGTGTTTCCAATAGCATTTGTGTTTATTCTGAGTTCCTTAAATAAAGGGTTAAAAATCATTGGAAATATGGAGTAGAGCATATATCACAGAAACATGCAGTTAGAATTGATTTTTGTTTCTCCTTCTTCCACATAAAATTGAGAGGAAACAAAAGCCAGGCGGTTAGCCATCATGGCGGGGGTTTAAAAGAGTCATGCCTGTGGGCCACTGGGATGGCTGAGGAGATGGGGCTTGAAAGCAGAATGCAAGCTGAATGAACAGTGAGGGGAAATGATGTGATTTGCCAGTACTGGAATTACTCATTTAGACTCAAATATTCTTCTTCCCTACCCCTCTCCACCCTGTACAATCTCAAATGAAGGTTTTTGACTGAAAACCTGGAAGAACCCGATTCTCAATTGCTTATGCTTATTCCTGTAAAAATTATGTATAGTTGAACAGAGTTTTTACCCAGATGAATTTGAAAGGGTTTTACCCCTCACTACTCAAAACATTTGAGTACAGGAGGCACTGAGGCAGGCTCTGTGCTGCCAAATGTGCCAAATGGGGAGGTGGAGCGGGTAAAGCACTTCCGTACTACCCAGGAGCAACAGCTTCTCAGGCAGAGAAGTGGTCCCAGCGCAGCCCTGCAGGCCTGGGCTGGCTGAGGTTGCTATGGGACACTTCCCTGACCCACCTCCCAGCCCGATGTGGTACTGCTGGGAGCAGGCAAGGGAGCTCTGCGCTGGCAGCACTCCCTGCACAGCAGCTCCCTTCCCACCACGGACTCTGCCAGCATCCCTCAGGGGTCTAGTGTGGGCCTCCGCATCCTGCCATAAAGTAGAGGCTTTGGTCTGTGAAGGTTATAGGGAAGAGGGCTATAGAAGCAAATAATTCATGGGGAAGAGAGCTATAGAAGTAAATAAATAGAATAAATAAAGACATGTCTTGGATCATTGGAAGAGAGCGTCATGGAAAATGGCGGTGAGAAAGCCCAGAGTGGTGGTGCTTGAGCAGAAGAGCTCTTTTCTCCTATTCCAGCCCTTTGGATTACCTATGGTACCACAAATTATTTTTCAAGCACATAGTGTTTCACATACCTCCATCATGGAAGCTCTCAGTACTGGCTTTCTCATGCTGGGCTAGAATCTGAGAAACCTAGAAACTTGTGAGCAGACTGACTCGCTGTGTCTTTTACAAAACATCACATCATTGCAGTTTCATTACCTTGGTGCCGTTGACACTGACAAGGCTGGTGCGTGCTTCCTCTGCAGGGTGGGGGACTGGATTTTACCTCCCAGGAGCAAGGAAGTTGTGAAATTCCTGCCACAGGAGTAGAGAAGGAGAGGAAAGAGCTGGAGCAGTGACAGGGTAGTGGGGGAAAAGTGCTGGAGAACCGAAGTTTCTGCCACTAGGAGATGCAAGAAGTTTCTGGACATATCCCTCTGTGTTAAGCAGTGGCTGCTGCCCTGAACACTTCCATTCTTCTCAACAGAGCGGTGCGTGAAAATCCAATCAACAAATGTGCAGTTCTAGGAATTGGTAACAGCTCAAGTAAGCCACCATATTTATACAACTGAAAATCCTACTACGCGATGATAGCTAAGGTTTATGAGGAGGCACGGGTCAGGACTTGGTGAATGTATGTGTTGAACAAATACAAGGTGTTTGCAGAAGAAGGAAGGAAAAGTGGACAAAATGACTTTATTCTGGGAGGTGAGAACACCCGGTTCCCTCTAACGTACGAGAGCAAATTCAGCAAGGCCTCTCTAGATTAATGTACTGGTCTTCATCTGTTCTGTGAAAATACAAAGGTGAATGTTGTGGAATTAGAGTGCACATTTCATGCTGAAAGAACAATATTTAAAAAACCCAACAACAGCAACAGAAAAAAAATATCAACAAAGCCCAAAAACAGACATGACTTTGTATCTTGAAACTGATTTAGTACCACCTTCCTCCTAGTGCTGAATTTCATACGAAACTTTTAAATACATTTTCCACCCTCCTCCTTTGAATTGTTAAATTACGCGATCAAAAAGGTGGTCATTTTCATAGCATAAGAAATTGGGAACTGCGTCAGTCCTCTTGAGTTTTCTTTGTGCTACATGTCAACTTGTATTGTGTGTAATGTCAGTGCAGTGGGGCTACTTGATCATTATTACCACCGCAAATTAGCTTGGGGGGTGGAAAAATGACAGATACCGTGGTAAGCTCTGGGGTTTGTTTTTACGTTGGGAAGGTGGGTGAAGCAAAAGCGTGTGTGTGAGATAGAGATTTCAGTTCCAAACCTGCACTAAACTCTCTCCACGCCCTTGCTCAAATCACTTAGTGGAAGACACTGTGATTTTTCAGACCTATCAAATAGTATCTCGCCATGCAAGAATTCCCACTGGAAGCAGTGGAGCTAGCCAGGGATTAAGGCAGTAATCAATGTGAATAAAGATGATAGAACAGACTCTTCACCTCTCTGCTCCTGTTTCCCAATTTATAAAATGAGGATAATAAAATTTACCAACTGTTCTGGGTGTTGTAAGGATCCATTAGCTCGTGCTAGCAAATCACTTTGAAGGCAAAACCAAATGCTATATGAATGCTGAGGATTCTGCCCGAAGATGTGCCAGAGTGTATTCACAGTTCGGGGACACACAGCAAAATAAGAGCGTTGGGTGGGGAGAGGGCTTTTGCAAGAGTTAGGTTTAACGATACAGATGTCTACCCTGTCTGGAGCACTGTATTGTAATTCACCTTGTACAGACAGGCATACAAAGGAAAAAGTCAGAAACTGCGTGGGAAAAGGGATAGCATGGCACTGCCTGAGACAGAACCGATCCTCTCATCGTGCTGTTCATTCAGGACTGGTTACATATTGCTGGGTCAGACAGCTTGGAACTGAGTCAGCCGTGTGACAGAGGAGTAAGGGAAAGCCAACCTGCAATGCTGTAGGACCTCTTTTGGTCTTATGGCTGTTGTGTTTGGTTATTTGCTGCGCCTGTGCAGTGTGTATTGTATGGAGGTGGGTTTGACTTCACCAATGCTATTTCTATCTCCTGTGAACTTTTAATTTCATAGCCCTTTAAAATATACAGCATTCAGACTGACTAGTTCCTGAAAACCACCATGAATGGTCCTTTGTGAGCGTGATTGACAGGCTAGGCTGGTAATGCTTTAAAAAATATAGCAAAAACTAAAGTGTTTGCAAAATGAGCTACATTTATTGAAGGTCTTTTGCCTGATGATTTCAGTTATTGACTCATGTGAGGCAAATACCCAGTCCAAATCCATAAGCCTGACAACACTTCGAGTCTGTCTCCGAGTACAACTGTAGGGCCTTAACTCCAGGTCCCGAGGCCCACAAAATAAGGGATCACCGACTACAAGGTAAGGATTCCTACTTACCTTCACAAGATTTAGGTCAGGACCACCTTCTCTTCTGACGAAGAGACTTTGGACTTGGTACACTGGGTGCCACTTGCTTAAGTTTGGTGATATAAGTCCACCAAAAGAAAAAAATCCTATCTGCAAGGAGTTACTCATTTCAGCAAGCCATAGCAGAGAAATTACTTTTCAGAGCATTAAAAAGGAACTAATAGCAGAGATCTCATGTACGGTGTAAGACTTCTTTCCTCAAGGCCTACCTGAGTGACGGCTAATCACAGTGCCAGGCAGAGATGGAAGGCAGCATTCCTCTGGAGGCGGGAGTGAGACGTACTAGAATTCTTACATAAAAAGAAGAGTGGTAAATGGTGGTGATACACCAAGAAACTCCAAACACAGGTAAAATATTTCAGACCGGTACTACCCTCCCCACACCCCCAAGCTTTCTATTTGCTTTTCTTTGTTGGGCCATATCCAATCAACCAGCAACATGCCGTCTTCTCCCCTTCTTCTGTTTCCCTTCGAGGCTGTCACAAAAGGATCTGAAGGGCAGAATCATTTCTAGACTGTGAGTAAAGAAATCCAGTCCTGGTACAGAACATGGAAACCGGTACTGCCTTCCCTTTTTCTCTTCTTCCTTCTCTTCTGTTGTACATATCAAGAAGGTAGCTCCTGGAGATGGTCCACATTCTGTATGTAGTGCGAAGAAATTAAAAGAATAAGAAAAGAGTGCTTAGGAGGAACCACATGGAAAACTTTCCTTCTGCTACATCTAATAGGGAGGAGAGAGTAGAATCCTGACAAAGATTTAAAGTTTGGCTTGGTACAGCCTTGGAGATAATTGTTTATGGCATTAACCCATTCGCCCCATATCTTCCCCCCAGGAAAGGGGGGGATGTCTGTTCCATATTTCTATGATACCTTAATAACAATATCATCTGTCAGCTCGGTGATAATTCAGTGGAAACTCTTGTGCAAAGGCAGATCTTGATGGGAACTTCCTGAAACACAGATGTGGGATAATGCAGTGTCTTACACTGTGATAGATGTATTGTGACTTCTGTGTGCTGAATGGGTGAAAAAAAATACATTTAGAAATGTACTACTTGAGATAAAATGACATACAACACAGCATAGGATTGCCCTTAAAGCTTGACGATCACATTGAATCCTGGTCTCTAAATTTTTTAGGGTATCTCTCTGAAGGAAAGGGATGTGCTTGCTACTAGCTCCTGAAAAACTCCACGAATCATTCACAAAAATAACCACCTTGCTAAATCAGCAAGCATCTCCTGCTGATGACTAGGAAATCTCCTCTATTACATTGCCAGATCTTACCAAAGCCTTGTGTGGGCGATTACCGTGCCAGATATATCAAAGGCCGTCATCAATGCCACATTTAGCATCCATGCGAGCAAGTCTTTATGCCTGCTCGGCACTCCTGTTCGCTGTCCTTCCCTTGAAAAGAGAAAGAACCAGGCACCTTGTGAGCACTTCGCGCGGACAGCGAACCCGATTCAGGCTTGCAGTGACACCCCTTACATCACCGGTATCTAAAACTGTTCCAGCAAAGCTTAGGGCAAGCAGCCACGTAGCGGATGTAGCCATGTGGAAGCCCAACAAACCGTGCTCCGGAACTGGCAGGACGCAGAAGGAAAGAGCTGGGCACTGAGTGTGGGGCTGGGGGTGAGGAGAGAGCCGAGAGCCGCATTCACGGGGCTCCTCCAAAAACAGACCCGGCCACGCAAGCTGGTCGGGGATGGCCGCCCCGGCCACCCAGCGCCGCCAACCCCCGCCAGCACAGCGGAGCCGCCTGGGCGGACGGGCATCCCCGCGGCCCTTCCCTCCCACCGCCCCCGTCACCCCCGCCCCCTCTCCGGCGGGGGCAAGGCGCGGAGAAGGGGCTGCTCGGTTTTTTTCCCCGCCCGGCTGCGGCCCTGCCCGGCGGCACCGCATCGGCAGCGCGGACACGCGTGGGCCGGAGCAGCCGGGAGAGGCGCTGCCCTCCCCCGCGGCGGAGCCGGGCGCGCTGCCCGCAACGGGAGCGCGGCGCCGGCGTGCCCGCTGCCGCCCGGGAGCCGCGTGCGGCTGGCAGGCGGCGGCGGGGTTATTTAACACCCGGGCTGTCATTTCTAGGACAGCGGCTCACGGGAGGGGCGGGGAAGGCCCCCTTCCACCCCCTCCCGCGGGCGCTGCGAACGCCTGTGGGGATTGACAGCCCCGAGCTGCGGCCGCCCCCGCGCCCAGCAACCCCCGCCGCCGCCCCCGCCGCGGCTCGGGAGCGCGGCAGCGGTCCCCATATGCGGTCAAAACCGTGGCAGTGGGAGTGTGACCCCACCTGGAAAGAAGCCGAGTGCTCCGCATCAGCTCCCCCCCCTCGCCCCCCCACTTTTCTTTGTAAGCACCTTCCAGTGCTGAAAAAATATAAAAAATTATAAAAATCAAATCGTTGCAGTCTATACAGCAAGAATTTGCTACTTAAGAAGATCTAGCCATGCACCAGAAACACTTCAGCATGTACCCAAGCCTAAATATATTTGGAAAGATGGGGGTAGGGCACTTTTACCCGGCTTTCATCAATGCCTGCTTGAAGAGAGACAGAAATAATTAGGGGAAAAAAAAATCCCTCCCCTCCTCCCACCCGAGCAATCATAATACATTGAAATTTCCCAAAGTCTAGTCAGCTGCAAAAAATAAATGTTTCTGGAGCTAGAGGATCATGTTGCAGAAGCGTGTGACTGCAAGACCTAGATTCCTTTCCCGCTCCCCCGTCTCTTTCCTTAGGTGTTTTTTAGCATTATTATTTGTTTTGGGAGGGGAAAAATCATCTTCGCTTCAGTCTCTTGCTAGAGGTCCAGACTGCTTACGTCTGAGCGCCCCTTATCATTTCAGTGAATGGCAATTGCAGCCTTGGTGCTGTTATAGCAATGAAGCTACAGACGTCATTGCCTCCTGTTGGACGTGAGATGTGTCCAAGCATCAGCCCCTTTTGCTTAAGAAAAACTCTTTAACTTCCACGCAGCCGACAGGCAGGCTTTTCTAAGATCCTGTGGACACAACACTGTACTGATAGAGTTATATCTTTTTATTTATATATGCATGCACACAGACACAGGTGTGCATGTGTATGTGTGTTTGTACGTTATGCATATAGAGAGACAGAAATAGAGAAATTAAAGCTGCAGCTATATTGCAAGCTTCTCTCAAATTTCCTGCTCATCAGAGTAGCTCTCTGCATCGTTTTGTTAAATGCAGCCCGGCGGGAAAGCCATCATCAATCAATTTCGGGTAACAAGGAAGACTTGTTGAACACCTTGTTCTCCAGACCCCGGGAAGATGCTGGGCTGCTGGAGCGTGGAAGAGCCAGGATTGTACCCTGAACTTCACCCACTTGGCAGCCGCTATTCCTAAACCATTTCCCCTCTCCTCCCCTGCCTCTTTGCCTCCCGGAATGAGAATCTGCTCTTTAAAGTTGATCTGAAGGGGAAAGCAGAGACGAGCTTGTGCATAGTTTGGAGGGTAAGTTGTGTCCTCGCCCCGTCCTCTTCCTCCCTCCCCCACCCCCCCCCTCCCCCCCCCTCCCCGCGAATAAATACCCTTTAGCGAGCCTTGAAATCCTCCTGGAGAGGGGACTCCCCGGCGGAGCGGCACATTTTGCACCCAGGGCTGAAAGGGTTACAGAGGGAGCGAGAAAGAAAGACCGACCGACCGACCGCGGGGGTACTGACTTCACGGTGGAGTTTGCAGGCTGCGAGTTAATCGTGAATATTCCCAGCCGGCTGCGGAGCCCCGCAGCTCCGCTCCGCCGCCGCTCCCGCAGGTGCCGGGTGGGGTGGCCGGGCCGCAGCCCCCGCCGAGCCGCCCCCGCGGGCCGCGCCGCGCCCCTACCCACCGGCGGTGGCCCCTCGCCCGGCCGCGACAGCCTCCGGGGAGCCGAGGATCCCCGGCTTCCAGAGCACATGACCCCTGCAGGGAATTTAGCCTCCCTGCACCTGCAGACTCTTGTCATCCCTCCTCCTCTGCTCCTGGTTTTCTTTTTAATCCTCTCATCCTCCCCACCCCACCCCCCCCAACCCCCCCGCATTCCCCCCCGCCCCCCCATCCATTCAGCTTTTTACCTTTTTTTTTTTTTTCCCCTTTTTTTAACCAGAAGGAATCCCATCAGGGGAAAATAATACCAGTCAGCCTCCCTCCTTCCTCTCTCTCCCCACCCCCCCCACCCCAAAAAAAATAATAAAAAAGCACCACCCGCTAACATTTGGAAAAACAAAAGAGGACTATTGCCTCTCTAATTTTCACTCACACTCTCAGATGAATGAGCAAGGAAGGGGGAGACCTCAACAGCCCCTTTAGACGTGGGGCTGAATTGATGGGATTGTGATTTGTAGGATTTCTCCACTTAGTCCCTGCCTCCTACTTGCTCTCCAGCCACTCCAAAGTCTCTTCCCCTCTCTTTAAGCAGCGATTTCTTTCAATCTCTCTCTCTCCCTCCCTGTGTCTCTCTCCCTCACACTCTCCCTCTCTCTCCACATACACTCATCTCCCGGGAGAGAGAGAGGAGAAACTCAACTCCCAAACACCGACCAGATGTCGAAGAAACGCAAAGCCCTGGAGGGTGGCGGAGCCCGGCTCCCCCCCGAGGACCCCAGAGCCTGCTTTGGGGCCGGCGAGGAGCAAGGTAGGGCGGCGGAGGCCTGCAGGTGGCCGGGCGGTCGGCAGCCGGGAGCCCACCGCAGGGGCGCGTCAGCCTGGCTGGCCTCCCGCAGCCCACCGACACCGGGGTGACTTTGGCGTTTAGGCCAGGCTGCTCCCACCACCGGGCTCAAAAACTGCAGAACTGTTCCCATTGCACCGACACCGAACTTCTGAGAAGGGAAGGGTTAAGGGGAGCAAGGGGAAAGGGGAGAAGGAAGGGGGGTGAGGGAGGGTGGCTGAGGGGGGTGGTGGGTCTGCTGAGGGGTCCAGGCTCCCTTTCCCACTGCAGTTTGTCACCGGCATGGGCATAAGCCACACTACCTCATTGATTTGTAGCTTGTGTAAATCTCTGTTTGCATGGTGCTCCTAGCTTGGGCAGCGAATGAGCTATAGGCACCTAACATATACGTTGTGGTTTTGCGTGGGTCCGGTTTCCTCCAGCAAGCCCCCGTCCCTGGTATGATTTTGGTTGCGTCATGTTGAGGCTTCAAACGCTGCACTTGCAGCGCACTTTGCATCCAGCTAAAGTTGGTTTTTCCCCAGCCTTGGTGCTTTGCTGTAATTTTCAAGTTCCAAGTATTTGTGATGAAAGCTGCTCTGTACTTTTTGACAAGATAATATCAATGTAGCAGCCGACTGTTGTAAAACCAGCTATGCACACAAGTGTGAGGGAGTTTTGCTGCCGAATTTCTCGTTGTTGTTCAGCCAGCCCAGTGGGTTCCCTTCCTTTGTGTTTATTTTAACTAAGTGGGCCCAGATGAACCAAGCCGAGCTACGGGGCTCTGGGCTCCTGGCTGTAACGCAGAGAGGAGAGGAAAATGCTGGTTGGATTCAGAGCAGCCTTTCGGGCTGTTGCGAGCCGCTGCGGAGGTTGCGGTGGGAGATGGTGGGTGTGTGGTGGGCTCAGGTGACGATGTGAGTATGTCTCCGTGCCTGCTCGGATTTGGAAATGCGGTGCTTTTTGCCTGGGCAGGTGAACACAGAGCAGAGAGGGATGGAATGAGTGTGTTGCTCTCCAACATGGAGTCTGTGGCCCTTTTTGTGAAGGATGTGAAGGATCATAATGCCACAAGTCACTCAGATCATGAAATTCACTTGCCACCATGGATGTTTTTGCTTTGTGCAAGGCAATGTCTCCAGCACAGTGGCTGGTGTGCTCTTTTGGTTTTGTTAGAGAGGAGCACTGGTAGTGATTCACCAGCTCTCTCAAAAGATACAGTTTAGGGTTTATGTGGTTGTTGGTTTTAAATTGCTTGGCTCTCCCACAAGAAAATCAGACCCATGTTCGTATTTCCTTATCATTTCTCTGCTTGAGACCAGTCTTGACATGGGAGGGAGGTTTTCAGACCCTGTGAATGACTTTATTTACATGACAGAATTCGGTGTTTTTGCAACATGGAATTTTGCTGTTACTAACCTGGAAAATCTTGTCTTTTTGTCAGCAGTGGAGGAGGTTAAACACAGAAAGGGCATGCAGCATAGACCTGAATAGAACCTGGCTATAGATTGCATGTAATTTTAATTCAGATGTATGCCAATAGTGGGTGTAGAAGCACCTTACACATTATTGTGATGCAGTGATATGTTGATGTGTGCCTGGTTTTTCTTTTTTTTTTTTCTTTTTTTTTTTTCTTAACTCCACGATACTATTTCCTATAACACTTCTGGTTATGTAACAAGAAGCAGAAAACAAAATCTAACTTTAAAACAGGATTGCTTTTTCGTGATTTCAGTGTGTACAAAACAAATGAAATAGAAAGTGGGAAAAAATATTTCATAAAGCATTGATGTGTATTTTAAGAGGGTAAATAAGGTATAATTTTCCTCATAAGAGGACAGAAGGTATTTAGTAAATCAAACTTACTGAAAACCCATGCTTGCACCTAGGTAATCCAGGCTTGTGTCGTCTTTGACACAGTAAATGATGAAATTAAATTAAGAATGCAGTTTTATTTCTGAGCTCAAATTTATTTTTGTGAACTTTTACTCTGTTTATTTTCTCCCTCCTGTTTTACAGGAAGGAATGTTGCTTGTTAATTACATTGTCTGTGACTACGTAACTGTAGAAACCATTAAGAGTGTGCAATGTATCACAATGTTGTAGGGAGTGTGTGTTTGTGTGAGATGGTGGATGTGAAGCTTTCTGAAGGCATGAGATTTTTTTGTTTGTTTTGGTTTGTTTTTATTAATGTGAAGTATTTCACTATGAAGCACTGTGCTCTTACAGCAGGTTTGCTACCTCTGTGGAGAAGGCATACTTGCTAGCTTGGAGGCAGAGCATGTAGTATTTGCCCAGAAGTATGGAAAAGCCATGTAACTCCTGGGTTTTAACATTAAAACGTGTGTGCATTGGGAGCAGGGAGGCGGGGATGGGGAAATGGGCATTAGTGAACGAAGGGAAGAAAAATAGCTCAGATTTCTGGAGGCTGCCAAATCCTGTGTTCCTGCAGAAGTCAAATGCAGAACCCTTCTGTCCTCACCTAACGAGGTGACTTCTTTCGGTGAGAGAAGCGCGAGTGCACGAGAGCCTGGATCTGGGTCTGCCATCTTACCTCTCTGTGCTGCCTGGTCAGCTGAGGGAACGCGCTACTAACAGATGAATCTCAGACCCTTTTGAGGGTCTGCGCTTCTGTTTTTAAGTCTTAAGAGAATGCAGACTAGTTCTTAGCTGCTCCAGGCTGTGTTGGATATTTGGCCAACTGAAGTGTGTGTGCTTGCGGGGTTTCGTTCAGCTCATGTTTATCCTCGCTTGGCAAAGCTGTGGGTGGATGTAGGCCACGATACGGATTTTTTTCAAACTTCCCTGGTGTGGTTTTGTTTTTATTCTCCTTCAAAGAAGTTTGTGAAGGACTCCGTAGCCCATAGCGTAACGTTGCCTCTTATTCTGGGGTCTGATGCTATGCGTTTCAAGCCTCACTGGTGTGAAGAGGAGATAAGGGATGAGAGTGCTCAGCATCTCCCACCTTCTCAACCTTGAGAGCCTGAACCTGTCTGTCTAACTCGAGGCACTTCTCTGCTTCACCTTATTAAGAGGTGAGCTCCTAAGGCTCATTCCCATAACCTGTGGAGGCGCAATGGTATTCCCAGGGTAAGTTGAGGTTTTGATGGGAATGGCGCTGCCCCTTTCTTTCCACTGACAGTGCACAGAGATGAGGTTAACTACACTGGTTTACTTGTACCAGCCTAAGTGGCAGAACCTCTGGCAAAGCGGACAGGGTCTGAGCAGAGAAACCAGTTCAGTGTGATTACCACCGTGGAGAAGGTGGGATTTGTCTGCTGAAACAAAGCTCTCCGGATTCCCTTTATAGTCAGGAAGCAGAACATTTCTAGGGAACGATTTATCTCTTCCTGAAGGGGAAGTCTACGTTTAGTCAGCAGAATCAGATCTGAGAAGCATCGTTTCTGCCAGCTGAATATAAAGGTAGTCCAAACATCTAGCATGGATGTAGACAACTGTATTTTAGCAGATGGCTCCTGCTTTTTGACTGGATATTTTGACCAAAGATATTTTTCAGCTGCGTTCAGACACAGAGGTCTTCCCTTCTGGCAATAACCCTTTTGCTCAAGATTGTAGAACAAAATAAAAAAAAACAAATTGAAGACAGATCCTGTTTTCTGTGAATCGCTGTTTTCTATGAATCTGTTGAAAGCTGGTGTGGAAGATGTAAAAATGGAGTGGGTTGGTTTAAAACCAAACAAACAAAACGTGGATGCTTCTCAGGATCAAATACAATGTGACATTGTGCCTAGATCATTCAGTAATGCTGCCCACAATTATCAGCAAGATCCTGGGTGTAGTATAATACAGTATTTTTTGTAATTTTCTTACAGAGGTGGGTGTTTTTGGTGTTTTCTTGGAGCATGATGGATTCAGGAAAGGCAAAATCTCAAAATTCTCATTGGGCTGGTCTTTCTCTGGATTGCGTATGAAGATAAATAAATGCGTTTCTTCTTTCCACCTCCCCTGTGGTCCAGTTGTTTGGAGTGCTGAATGGTCTCTATTGTCACAAATATGAGTGACAGTTGAGAGTTTTCTGTGCTTTACAAAACTGGTCTCTAAAGAGACAGCTGTTGCAAAACTCTTCCAGAGGCAAAGTTGAACTCCTCTCTGCTCAAGAGTAACTTTTGAAACGCTAACATTTGCTTTGAATTCAGTGGGACCAGCCATGTGTGTAGAAGCTAATCGTGTGCATAAGGAGGTGTTTGTAGGATTCTGAGGGTCTCAGTTGTTATTAACCAAAGCCCTCTGGAGGGTCACCTCTACACAAAAGATACTTCCCTAGTAATTACTAGGCGTAGCAGCTTTTACTAAGCTGTTCTCTGTGACTAATACTAGATGCCTTTTGTGAGTGCATGGCATTTGTGTTTGCTTTGAACTTTGGGATTAAGTTATTGATTATTATTAAATCTGAATTTGGAATCATCAGAGGCAGGAAGCCCAGTTCCGGCCCGTTACTCAAGGGTTACGTTGATGTAATGGAAATCAGAGTTGAGCTCAACTTCTGAATTACAGTTTTCCCTCCATACTCAGTCTTCATCAATACATTTAAAGTTACAGTCTTTACTTTGTTGTTTTACCATGCAAGTGCTATTGGGATTCCTTCAAGCTCTGCACACTTTTGTGGATCTTTGTGTTTCTCTGATACAGGTGGAAAAGCAAAGCAGTTCTTCTCTTGTGTGTGTGATTTCAGGCTTCAGATTCTCCCGTACTTATTTTTCTCCATGGTCCGTGCCCTGCCCTTTCTTTTCTTCCCACTTAGCTTCTGATCCCAGAAAGAAGCAAGTCCCTCTCTGTCTCTGGATCCCACCCTGGAAGTTCTGGGTACTTGGAGTTAAGGTGTTTAGTGGCAGAGGCTTAGGCATTTGCGAGGGCCAGGGAAAGAAGGGAATTATTGTGCAGCTTGGTTTTGTGCTGATACTGTAATGGTGCAGAAAAAAGTGATCCTCTCGACTCTGTTCAGAGGAAAAAGTTTGTGTCACCAAAAGAATTGCAGCAACAGCATTTTAAGGGCTTTATTAATGGAAAAGAAACCATCCTTTCCAAAGCTGAGCAGCTCAATGGTTACTGCTAGTTTCCTGTGTTAGAGTTAGATTTTTGATCTCTTTCTCCTGAGAAAGCCAAGGGTCTACCTTCCAGATCTCTGAACGATAGGTGGGGTCTAACTTTTGGTTCCAGAGCATAAATTCAACATGCTGAAGAGGACGGCAGTTTTACCAGCCCACTTCAGTGTATGTGAAGCTGCAAGCCGAGAATGCTGGAAAGATGTAAAGCTAAGGAGGATTCAAAATGTTTGGGAAGAGAGAGCAGGGACAAGGTATATGTGCTGTGAAATAGCATTGTACATGCTTCGTGGAAAAAATACCTTCCTCGGGTGTTGTTGCTGACTTGCCTTCCCATCCACTGTCTCATAAAGTCTGTTGAGGAGGTCTTCTGTTCCCATTTGGTTCAGGAAGGTGTGTTTGCATGTGCCTAGCTTTAAGTTTGATCCTTGTAAAATACAAAGGCTAATGCTTGAGTTTGTACTTCCATGTAGGAGAGGGCTTTTCTGTCCAGCAGTGCGGTATTGCCTAAACCAGCTTGGTCTTGAGCTGCTGCTGGCAAGATCTGAGGTCACCATCTGCATGCTAGGGGGAAAAAAAAGCTATTCCAGCTGACGTCACGAGGCAGAGCCATGGGGAAAAGGTGGTATTTTAAGTACTTGACATAGTTGCTTTGGCTGGACAGTGTAACTTTGGGTGAATTACTGACTTGCCCTATAAATAAATTTATCCAAACATTTTTAAAATGCAGATGACTTTTTAATTATTTGTGGGCACTTAAATATTTCAGCTATGCTGG
Source organism: Porphyrio hochstetteri (assembly GCA_020800305.1). NCBI lineage: Eukaryota > Metazoa > Chordata > Aves > Gruiformes > Rallidae > Porphyrio > Porphyrio hochstetteri. Next base: position 49,124,310 of record CM036907.1, read on the forward strand.
CCATGTAGCGTGTATGGTAATGCTATAAAAATGCCTAGTGATTCAGGAATTGAAATTTTAGTGAAAAGCAGCAGAGAAGTCTCCTCAGTGACTTTTCAAAATGGGCCTTTGGTTAAGTGACCAGTCTTTCCAGGAAAAGCATCTCTTGAAACTTTGTGATCATAGAATCACAGAAGGGTTTGGGTTAGAAAGGACCTTAAAGACCATCTAGTCCCAACCCCCAGACAGTGATAACTATCTGAGACTCGGCTTTGGGATCCATGAAACTGTAGGCTCATTACCACCATGGTGGTAGCGTAGCCCCATTTTCACGTGGATGTGAGTGCATCCTCCTGGCTGTCCCCAGGCTGCAGACAGAGATACTCCAGCGTACCAGTCAGTGTTAACTCAAGGTAGCAGCTGCTGTAAAATGGGGTTGACCTGGTTGAGTCTACAGTTGGTGGTTGTTTTCTCCCTACCTAGAGAGTCAATGGGGCAGCTCTGAAAGATCTTCAGTGGAGATGTCCTCCTGACTGAACTGAGCCTGAGTGACCTCCCAGGGGGAGCCTTTGGCCTGAGCTGTTCCCCTGACTTGTAGAGGAGCTTCCTGAGTAATAGAGACCCTGGCTCACAGAGAAGAAAGGGACTTCGTATGCCTTCTAAAACTTGCAGAAAGAGCTAAACAGGTAGGGCAGCCATAAGGGAAGTGAAATTGAAAGTGTAAAAACTTAGCAGGTTTCCTTTAATTTCTGGCAGAGTGAAAATCTGTGTGGATCTCTTGAATTTATTAAGGATGTGTGGTGGTGTTTCTGTTTGTTTTCCTTAGCCACTCTCCTCTTTCTGTAAATAAATAAAGAAATTAAGCTCCTTCCCTGTTCCTGGTCAGCCAAGGGGTGTGTGTCTATCCATACTATGAAATGTATGAGTGAGGGTCAGTGTCTCCCCATTACAGTGTCCACGTTCACCTGATCCCACCTGCCTTTCATTCATGATACCACCTCGCTGTGGCTTCTGAACCTGTGAGTTCGGTGCTTCTGTGTGGGAAAGGAGGAGAACTGCATGAGCCAAGAGACCTGAAAATGCAGATGCATTTCATTTTTAAAGGCATTGGGGTGTTAATATGCAAAGGCAGAGACTCTAATAATCTCTAATGAAGCACTTGTTTATTAATAAAGTCACTTTGCATTTTCACCCTGTGGCCTTAAAGTTTTTTGTACTATTTGGGCATAATCCTGTTGGGTTTTTTTTAAGTTAGTAGTGATAACGCAGAAACCTTGGCAACTCGGCGAGCAACAGTTGTGGCTTCATGCTGGAGGAGGAGAAGAGGGGGATGCTGTCTGGGTTTGACGGACTAGAATGCTGTTGGTTTGTGTGTTTATCACTTCAGTCACAGTGTGATGGCTAATAATGTTGACATTTAAGGTGTGCCCACACATTGGGCAATTGAGCTTGTGTTCCTAAGCTCATTCCTGGTGTGTCTGCTAACATGTGGAATGAGCAGCTGTATTTCGGGTGTCAAGCTGTATTAAAGCATCCACACTGTGCTTTTGTTGAGTACCACGTCTCAGCTGAGGGGCAGTTGGTAATGCATCGATTCTTATGTTGTTTTTCAGTAAGGGCCCAGACATAATACAGGGAAATTAAAAATGAAGCCCAGTACAATGCGGATCAGAGGTGGAGTCGTCATACGTGACAGCAGCATGAAATGGTAATCAGAAGAAATGAGAGAGGAAACAAAGATAATCTTCAGACTGTATTTGGAAAGCCTTCAAGGGAAGGCTTACTTAAGTTCAGAGATGAAGGGAGAAAAATGAAAGAGCAAAGATGTCAAGGTACTTGGAGAAGGCAACCTCCGCAGGAGCATTGGCTAACTGTCAGAAGGAGGCTATCCTTAAGAACAGTCCTTTTTCATAATAATTTTTATGCAGTTGTCTTTATGTAGCTGTTATGTTAGCATAACAAATTAATATCTAGGCAAGAGAAGCAAATTGACTGTTCTTTTTGTGATCAGGTTGGCTTTCTGGCGCTTGCCTGTGGAAAGTCTGATTTATTTTTCACTTTTAGTCTTCATTCACCTGCATTATTTTTCTGTCACGTTTCTTTTACCACGGGTACCATAGGCTGCCTATAATTATTACTCAGACTTTGCAGATCTGCTCTCTATATTGTTAATGACTTTCTAACATTACGTTTTGTAACTAAGGATTGCAAATGAGTAAGATCAGATGGTAGGTCTCTCTTTTAACTGCCCATGCAAGTTCTCCAGCTGTCTTGGGGCAAAAAAAAATTAAATAAACTACAGGGGCCCTCAACTTTGTGTGACCTGGCCAGAGATGGGACTGGGAGCACTCATACCTCGAGGCTTTCAAGAAACTATTGAGCTGAGCCTTTCTCCTGCTTTTCAGGTGATATCTGCCATCCATATAAGACTGATTGAGTGCTTCTAGTCTTCTTTCAAGGCCAAACCAAAAAAGGGCTCAAAGAGTCACATCAGGGCTTGTCTGGGCACTGGGAACTAACAGCCAAATGTACCTTCAAGGCATGTAGAATGTTCTTAGTTGTGTGGAGGGACCTAGGGACTGTTCCTTCTACTCTGCTGCTTTTCCTCAGCGTAAGGAATGCTTGGCTTCTTAAGAAGCTCAGTACTTTCTTGGAAACACAAGAAATAGCCACAGACCAATTTTTGCATTGGTTAACTCAAAGCTTTTGCCTTCAGTGTTTTGGGGATGTTGGTGGATTTGTTTTGTTCTCTTTACAGTATGTGAAAAACTGCAGCATTTTCTTGCAGTGGAGCCTCTGATTCCAGGAGACAGTGCTGAGGCCCATGTAGGGTTTTGAGGGAAAGCATGTGGATTGCGCTGGGCTCTGATCATGGTAACTGAAACAGGCTAATTCTTAAGATCCAGACACTTTCCTGCAGAAGGTCCTATTTGAATGTTGGTCAGTATTGTACCACTTTGACTTCCATAAGCCTGTTCATTTCAAACTGTATATGAGGAGTTTTGACATTACTTGGCATTTCAGCGCCACATGCAAGAGCCACACGCTGAGATTTAGGCTGGGGGTTGAAGGTGCTCGTGAGACACGATGACCAGATGAAAGGCCTACAGTTGAACATCAGCAATGGCAGCGTACAGCTCCACAGATTTCAAACTACACAGGGAGACAGCTGCGACCTAACCACATACCTTCCTCTGCCACGTCAGGGAGAAGGAGAGACCCCCTGTGGGTTTAGGCTGTGTGGGTAGGGAGAAGCTGCAGGGAGTCATCTTTTCCTCTCTGCTCTGTGAAAGGCAGAGCCACAGTCGTGACCAGTGGTAACTACGACTCCCAAAGAAACCTAAATGCACAGCTCTACTAATGTTGCACACGCAGATTTGGAAGAGATTTTCATGAAGATGTGAAGCTGCTGAATCCAAGGAAGACATGGATAAATGCTGGGAAGAGAACGGTATAGTTATATGTATACATATATATGCTGTATACAACATTTCTATTGGGTTCTGAAAGGCCAAAGCATCTAGATGATTCTTTATCTAGGCCTTTGCAGCTAATGATGCAAGTGGCAAGAGCTTCTTGCAGGATGCTCTTGACAGATGCCATTCATTCTGTGACTGCAGCCCAGGCCTTGTGTGCTCCTGAGGTTTTTCCGTGGTAGGACCATGTCTTCTTGCTCTCTCCTCGTATCGCTCCCAGGTAAATGGAGAGTAATTAGGAGTGGGATGTGCCTCGCTGGTTTTTAAAGGCAGATGTTGTGTAACACTTAACTTTTTTTTAATCATTAAAGAATTATAGCAGTTGTTTTTGGCAGGGAAACTGCAGAATAAGCACCGCTAATCCTGAAGCATTATGTATTTTTAATTTGGGATTATAATAGGCTACGAAGGGAGGAAGAAGAAAAAAAATGTAAAGCTTGACATGAAGGAATATTTAATTTTATTCAGGAAACATTTTGGCAAAAATCCCCTGGATCTGCACAGAACCTACAGATTTAAGATGTCTTTGCACAGCCAGAGGCTGAGATCATGACTGTCTTAACTACAGTTGGATATATTCATATCTGCCAAGTTTAGCCTTAAATAAATAAATGAAAAAAAAGGTCATGCTTCATGCTTTGTTCAAACTCTTGAAATGGTTCTCACTTAATATTCTAGGGGATAGTGACCTCCCTTTGAAGATACTGTCCTCCTGCTCAAAATCCTGCATGGAACCAAGAAAGTAGCTGTTTAAATGAAGCCATGAAATGTCTGAAGGTACTTTCTGGAATCCCTTAAAATGACCCTGGTTCAAGAAATATGCCCTACTTACTGCCGGGAGTGCAGTAAAGTCAATCACTGGAAATCTATTAGTTGTGGGCAATTGCGAGCGCGTTACCCAACATTAACCCACAAAAAGGAAAATTAACACAGTTAAGAGTAGTTCTTGCCAGAGAAAGATGAACAAATAGCAGAAGCTGAGTGGGAAGCTTCTAGCAGCAGGAGGAGGGGGGGAACGACTGTAAAGATCATCTGTTCAGACGGGCTTTTTTACTTCTCCCCCCACAACTCCCCAGGTATCTCACTCTCGGGTTTTTTTTTAAAGACACAGATGCAAATACAGCTAATAGCTACTGTGAAATCTGTAATAAGGATCAACTAGCCAGGAGGCAATTTTCAAGGACCACTGAGATCGAGGGTGATGTTTTTACAATGAGATCATGTCCAAAGGCAGCCCCAGCTGATGGCAAGCTTGTACTTGAGCACTGAATAAGCACCTTGTCTTGCATGGTCCCTGCTCCAAAGAGCCTGCAATCTAATAAATCTGCCACACACATCCAGGGCTGTGTTTTAAAAATGGCTCATTTTATGTGGTTTTTTTGGAGTGGGGTTTTGGGTTTTTTTGGTGTTTGTTTGGAGTCATCGAACTCTTCCTTCTTTATCTCCCTCTATTTACTCCTCTCTTCTCTAAGTACTCCAGCAAGCCTGTTTTGTGCAAAGTGTTTTTTCTTTACCTCACAGAAATACCATCAAGTCCTATGAAGACAACCATGAGATCGACAGAAGGGAAGCAGCAGACAGGGCAGAGAATGTTTTCTGTTAGGCCTCCAAAGACAGCAGGAAGGAAGTTTTGTCTGCTTACTCCTACCTTCTCCTTTATTGACATCTTACTGTTACTATTTACCTTTTCATAGAATGGCCTTGGTTGGAAAAGACCTTGAAGGTCATGAAGTCCAACCATCTACACAGCCCTACTGGGTTATGATACAATAAATCTTTCATCTGAATATCATGAAAACGGAATGGAACCACATCACCTCCAGCACTCTTATGGTGCAGAGAGAACAAACATAAGAGATCCAACTTTTTAACATTATTATGGAAAACTTTTCCCCAGAAATGCCCATGTCCGATAGTCGGCTGCATCTGTGGTAACGTTACTGTTCCAATGACAGGATGGAATGGAGTGTGTAGGTGACAGAAAATCACCCAAAGTCAAACAGACTTGAGCAGGACTTGGAGGACTTGGCCAGAGTGTTTTGCTTCAAGACTTTGAAGCCAGGAAAGCACAGGAAAAATGTCTTGCCTTGTTGTGCTATGTTCCTAGTCATGGCAAACCATGCAGTGCCTTATGTGGCCTCCCATCACCTTTGGTGCAGTGACCTCTAGTCCCAAATACACACAGGCTGTTCAGGTCATTGCAGGCTTGTCACAACTCAGCTGGGATGACACCAGTTAGGTTAGAGAAATTAAACTCCAGAGTCCTCATTCATTCTGGTGTGGTAAGGTCATCCTTTGCACTGTGTGACTTCTTCACTGAGTTTAATATCCCATCTCCTTTTACTAAAACTGAAAGTATTTTTGAAAGCAATTCTATTAGACATAGAAACTCTTTTTTGATCATCCTTTTTTAAAATGTTTGAAAACGGTTTGCTTTAAAAGAAACTAAATGTTCTTACATTTCATTACTTGAAAAATCTTGTACCAGAAAAAAGAAAATGAAATGAAAAGAAAATGCCTTGCTGGGATATTTACAGACACCTTTTGTTTACCATGAGGGACTATTCTTTTAGGATGGATGTGGGTTTGGTTTTTTTTTTTTTTTCATTTTCTGATGACCACTAAATCTAGTGAAAAGGAAACAAAACCCATCTGGTGATCAAGGAGAATGGTTTGCTAGTGGTTTTTTGGTTTGATTTGGCTTTTTTTTTGTTTTCTTTTGGGGAGGGAGTTTGGGTGTCACGCAGGGGAATTTGCAGAAGTTAATGGACTTGGGTAGGTGTAAGTGCAGAGGACAGTGCAAAAGCTATAGTGGTGCAGGTTACTTAGTTTTATTTGACCAGTGGAGCTTTTTGCTACTGGTTGCGGTGCCAGGTAAAATGGGGAGGGGGCTGAGTGTGGCGCTTGGAGCACAAGTTAAATTTGCTTCCTTACAATAAAGATTTTTACACCAATTTTTTTAGAATGGAAATCCCCAATCAAGGAATGTCATGACTTTGTTTTACAGCTGCCTTCACTGTATTTCTGGTGTTCCATGTTGGATTCTTCCCTTTTAGTTTTCCCCTCTAAAATGATCCTCCAAATTCTCTGTCCATGCTTTCCTCCTCTCCAATTGTTTCTGCTTAATTTAGAAAACCTTAATAAGTGTTATGATAATGTATAAGCTAATGATTTTCCTTAACCATTTTCTTCCGTGCTCCAGATGTCTCTGGAGCACCACATGGTACAGAGAGTTCATTTTGAAATGCGTGCTGGGCTGGGCTATATAAGCTCCATAACTACTTGGATGTCAGTTGGGGGAAAAATCATGTCAGGTCATCACTGGAAACTGCTGGCACAGCTCTGCTTTTCAGTAACTTTTAGTTCTCTTAACTTTTCTCATTTTGTTAGAAAATAATAAGAGACATTAAGTAACTCCTCATCTATCTCGTACCCTTGCATAAAAGGGGATGCCATGCTGGTGCTGTTGGAAGTGCTGTGGGACTGTACAGCTGTGGCACAGAGGGTTGTTAGAGATGGAGTATGCCTGGAGCATTGTGTTTGTGAAACTCCAGGAGTTATTGCTAAAGTCCTGCACAAATTTTTAATTTTTGTTATGGTATACCTACAGGGTATTAATACCAGGTTAGGCTTGTGGGACTTTTGGTGGGATTGTTCTTGTTGTTATTTATTGTTTTGCTTTTTGAAAGTAGCTTTTTGTTCCTCAACTGTCAAGTTTTGCCCCAAAAGGCTCCATCTATTTTTATTTAAATGATAAACAGACATGATGGGTCTTATGCTATCGTGACCAGCCTGTCAGCTGAGGTCAGAAGCTACGAACTTCTGCAGCTGTTTCATCAGCTTAGTGAGATTGTTAAAAGTAGATATTCTCACAGAAGAGCACAAAAACAACCAGGCAATGCTGAACAAACCCAAATGTGTCTTTGTGCTGCCCACATGTAGTTGTAGTTGTACCTGTCTTTGTTCATATTTCTTTCTTCTGCTTTTTCATCGTGGTAAAAACTCTTCTTCCTTGTCCTCTTTCTAAACCTACCCTGCTCTGCTCAGAACTTCCTTTCCAGAGTATGAATGCTCACCATCTTGAAAAGGAGTGGGGTGAGGGACTGAGGAAGGAAGAAGAGGAGTTTTGGTGTCATCTCCATTATTCTGGTGTCATTATTCTGCAGACTGAATCCTGCTATTTCTTATACTGGTTTATTGCATTTGGGCATTTTTATTATTTTAAAATAACTTAAACTTAGGAGTCTGTCTGTCAGGTAGCAGAAGACAAGAAGCACCTACTCCAGAAAAGCCAGTAACTATCCATATGGAGCAGATGATATTTAGTAAGAGTTTAAGGGTGCACTGGAAGAATGGGGGAAATGGTTACAGAAGTGCTATATGTGTTTGCTAGCGATAAGTTGCTACACTCACAAAGTCTGAAACCTCTCAGTGGAAAAGCTGCTTTTGCCCTTCTTATTCCTACCCCAGAATTTCATGGCTACAGAAGAGATACTTTTAGTTGCAGGAATCTGTAGGGTGGTGGTGTGTGGTTGTTTTTTTAAAAATTCTTTAAGAATACAACTACTAGCCTACTGGAACTGATTTAAAATTAGTAATTTTAGATAATATATTGATATTTAGCTTTGTTTCCCAAATCTAAATTATTAAGTGCAATACCTTGAATTTGAACATAGGGAGGAGTAGGCTTTTATTTCTGGAATCAATGTTGTCATTGCTGACGTGGCACAGAATACGGTACATGACACTGGGCCGTGTCCTTACACAGGGGTTAGAGGTATCACATTGGCCAGATTGGGCTTTGCTTAGCTGGTCTAGAGCAGCGAATTAATCCTGCTTGGGAAAGGGAGATTGGGATGAGCAATCATCCACAGTTCGCATCCTTGCTTGCACCTGGTGAGGGGCCTGCTATGAGGATTCGTGATGTGATGTATAAGGTGATCGATCGAATTGAACCTGGCGTCAGAGTCTAAGCAACAGTTATTGCAAGAAATACTTTGAATATAGTATGTAATAATTTTTTTAAATGCTTGCTGAAGATTCATTTCCTGTAATAAACTCCTGCGGCATTCAAATGGCTTCTGTTGTGTTTTCCTGGAAGTTTCCCATTTCAAACACCTTACTCATGTTGTGAGAGCCCTTTCACCACGGGAGGCAAATTATCCAGATGATCTTCATTTTGAGTTGGCTACTTTCTTTAGTAGGGGTAGAAAGCAGCCATGTTCTTGATTTTGACAGTTCTGCCTTCACATTAGTCTGGGGGTCAATCACTGTACAAAAGTCTGGCTTTTGAGCTTTCCCAAACTTCTTTTTTAAATTTTTTTTTCAAGTCAGAGCAGGTTTTTTTTTTTCTTCCAATAGTGGATCATTTATCTCATGGTAGCTTGAACAGATGTTTTATATCAAGGTTACTTCTTCTCCTGCTTCTTGTCAAGCGACAGGCAGTTAGTATAAACAACCCCTTCCCCTTGGAAAATGCTTTGAATTGCCTTGGGGTGGAAGGGAAGGGAGGGATTTGAGGGGGGAGCAGGATTATTTGTTTTTAAATAAAACGGACATTTGGGACATGTCTTTCGCTCTGTTTACTGGAACAATCTCCCTGCACTAGTTTCTGCTGGAGGGTGACAATCACCGATTAAAGCATGGAGCTGTGGCTGCTTTAAGAGAAGAGGCAGCCTGTATTGATTTTGTTGCCTTCGTGTTTTCCTATGTGTGTAGGGATCAAAGAGGTAGGTTCTGTCAGTGGTTCGTGGCAGGACAGCATCGGAAAAGAGAAGACCAGATGCCTCTCAACTTACGTTATTTAGGTCTTTCTTATATCCTAAGAAGAGACCAAAGACATCCAGTGAAATGCTAACTGGTGTTTCCTGGCAGGCTCTCTGAACACCCAAGTGCTAGGTAGGACAGCCAGCTTCCACGGTCTTCCAAAAAAAAGAAAGCTGAGAGCAAAGTTTTTAGTACATTTGTAAAAGGCAGATCTTTTCCCTGCCCTTTGCTAACAGTATGGCCCACTCGCCTCTTAATTTTTACGTTGCCGTCAAAGAGCATGCTCTTGCTGCAGCCTTCACAAATGGTCCCTCCACCTGCACTGATCTGCTCCACTCAAATAGTTCCGTTCTGGCCTTTTCTGTGTGAAACATACACAGTTTGTCAAGGGAAGATTTTGGGGAATTGAGAGTGATGAAGTGGTAGGACAAGACTTGGGAATTAGCTGCTGTCCTGCCATCTTTCATTTGCTGACAGCTTTCTATGGTGAACCACCTTTTGAAGATTCTCTTTGCTTTCAGGCTTATGCACAATTCAAAATGAATATTTATTGTAATAGCTTATTAAAAAGCCCCAAGTAGAATATCATGGAATGATATTTCTTTCATTTGCTGCTAATGGTCCTTGCACCATTTTTTCCTATAAGTTTTAATAGGCTTTGTTACTTGAACAGGTTTTATGCCTCAGCTTAGTTCCTACTGGGGCACAGACACCAGCTGAGAGGTGCTGTGGGGCTTGAACTATGAAAGAAGCTTGATATCGAGCAAGAGGTAGGATCCCCAATTTCCCTGATGTCAGGTGGTCACAGAGCAGATGGGTTTCTCTGTCCCAGAGTCTGCTTGTGGCACTGTACTTGCTGCATGTACCGAAGACAGACATCTGGTTCTAAGAGCTTTGCTTTCAGCAAAGTCTGATATGCAGAGTGCTCTTACACATCTTGAGGTGCTTCCTTGCCTAAAATCTCCTTGTTTTGCAGTAATGTCTAAGGGCTGCTTGCACGTCCTGCTGGAAACATGTAGTTCCCAGTCTTTTGAATGACAGTTTCTTCAGTGGGCTTTCACTCAGTAATAAAATTACATAGCTACCTGTGGAGGTTCACCAAATATGGCTCCATCTCCCAAAAGAGGGGAGGTGGATGCCTTTCTCAAATCTCCCAGGGACCCCATAGGGTTTGCTGTAAGTCACAGCCCTGGTAGGTGCCATTATCCCAAGTGCTGTACAGTCAGTCATGCAACAGTTCCTTCTTCAAGGAGTTTACAGATCAAAACAAAAAACCTGATAATAAAGCAAATATTAGGAAAATCTAGATTCTGGATATATATTTAAATCTTTCTTAAAGTGCACACCAACTTAATCATCTTGACAAAAAAGCAACAAAATGTCCCCTATGAGTTGGTTCCTTTTTGGAGTGGTCCACTCTATGTTAACCACAAACTCTGGGGTTTAATCCTGAATTTTTGAGACTTTTCTATATATGAGATGCTGAGGTTTATGTTCTGGTTCCATCTCCAGGTAGGATATTGCATGAATACTTCAGGACTGGCAGAATCTCCCGTGTGGCAGTATCACCACCAGCGGTACTGAGGGATCTCTCTGGTGTGAAGGGTAGATGTGGACTTCTGCTTTGCATCTGGGGAGAGGAATAGGAATGGTTTAAAATTACATTTAGCCAAGAGAGGTCTTTCACAGAGTTTAAACACCTTTGTGAATAATAGCAACCTTCTGCACTGGTTGGGGGGGTGCTGAAATGCCAAAAGTACTTAAGCCTTGCTTTGATCCTGCTCCTTCCAAGTGCAGCATGATGCCTTCAGCAGCACTTCTGAGACCCCCAACAACAAAGTGGTCTTTCTTTATTCTTCTCTGTTTCAGCTGGCCTTTTACACACTGGAACCAAAGCTTTCGGGTCTCTTTTACACCCTTTCTGTCCTGAGGCTGCGTTTTGAGGGTTTGCGCCAAACACTAGAATTGTCTTTTCTTCCTTTTTTTTTTTTACTTATGAAAGTATAGCCAGCCAAGGGTTCGGTGGGTAGGTCTCTTTCTTTTCATCCTGCCACTACTAGTTCTTTGAAAGAAGATCCTTTCTTTGTGCCCCCCTTGCCTGAACACCCATTGGTCAAAGAACAGTGAAGCACGAAGTGACCAACAGGGAGCGAAACCTGTGGTGCCTGTGATCTCAGTGGCCAGTCTGTGCCATGCTGCGTGTCACAAAACGGCTCTTGGGCCTGGCAGTGCTGTGCACAGCCCAGGATTCCTTGAGGCCTGACTGCTGGAAAGATCAGCAAGATGGATCCTCCTTCTACAGGGCATATAGCAGCAAAAGGAGAAGAGATGGGGTGGAAAATGAATTAACTGTAGGTAGGGAGTAGCAAAAAGAATAGTCTGTTTGTGAGGAGTGTATTGCCAGAAAGGCTGGCTCGGGCATCTGGGGCTGAGATGGGGCATATTTGGCTGATTTGGGTTGGGACATTAAATGCTGGCAGACAGTTCACATGGTTTCCTAGCGCAGGAGAGAAGGTATGAAGCACGTCTGTGTTTGTGTGAGAGAGTGCCAGTGCTTGGAGGATTGATTACGTGCAAGAAGCCTAACATGTGAGCGCAGTGTTTGTGTGCGAGCGTGCTGAGGCAGGAGGCTTGGTGTCGAAGGACGGGTGCGCGGGAGAACTTGCCTAGCTGGTGGATGTGCATACACACAGGAGGTTCTCCTGTTGAGACTGTCATAAGAGAGGACCTGAACATATTTGTGTAGGCTGCTAAGTTTTGTTGTGATTTGAATTTTTTTTTGTCTTTAAGCTGATGCAGCCTGCCTCACCATGTAACTATAAATGTTGTGAAGATGTATTTCCCTGCTGAAATGTTCTTTCCTGCAAATACTGTAAGTTCTTGAAACCTCATTATTTTTAATAAAACATTCTGTCATAAGACATAAAAATTTCACTTCTGATATTTTGAAGCATGGTGAAGCCAAGTTTTGCAGCACATACCTAAGTCATAACATATAGAAAGGCACTTAATTTGTGGACCATTACAACATACTTCAGGTCAGATTATGGCCAAAGAGCCATGGCTTAATTTACCCAAAAAGTATTGTAATCACATTGAAATGCACTTCCTGAACTCTCTTACTGGGTTTTTTTTTGTGGGATGATTTATTTTTTACAATAAGAAAACAGTCAAATTGGGCATTTGTTGGGTGTGATGGACAAGAATCTGATATTGCTGACAGTCTGTCTGGAAATTTTGATTCTTCTGTCAGGAAATTTTGGTTCTGTCTAGAATTTTCCTGTCATATTATATATTAGACGTGTATAGTAGCATTCCATTTAGTTAGATTACTTAATGAATAAATAAAAATCAAGATTTGGCCAATGCTGATGTGGCTTAAAAATCATTGCGGAGAACGATTGGGATTCTACCAAAGCTTTACAGCTGCCTCAGCACTGTGCCCTTCAATCAGAATACTTCAGAAGAACAAAACCAAATATATCAAATTTGGACAAGCTAAGAGTATGCCTTAGCAAATAGTTTGATGTTCAGTTTCGCCGTAGTCCCCTTTGTGTGTTTTCTCATCCTTTCCAGACCTGCTGTGTTCTTCCTCTTCATTCATGGTCAGCACATCCTGGGAAATATATGCAGTCCCTAAATTCTTCTAGGCATAACATTACCGTCCTTCAGAAGTTGTTCTAATTTTTCCCTATGGTTTGGGTGGGGGTTTGTTTTGTTTTGTTTTGTTTCTTCTTGTTGTTATTTTAGAGCAGTCTTTGATGAATTTGCTGCTCTGTAATCCAAGCCCACCGTAACAAAGAACTATGACAAAACTCCATCCTAGCAGTCAGAGTCTAGTTGCAGACATTAGTCTAGGAGAAGTTAGTTGGGAGTAGGAAACTGAACATTTTTTAAGGATGGCCTCACTTTGGCTCTCAGCTTACTGAACACATTGTAAACTTTTTTATTCTAATATATATAAAAATAGCGTGCCAAGAACAGCCAGAGAGAGAGGTGTTGAGCATGAAGTTAGGCTATTCTTTTTTTAACTTATTAGATAGTCTGACACGTTGGGGTAATGTGTTCTGCTGCAGTCATACTGCTCCCCCATCAGCTTCATCTTGCAAAGCAGGGAGAACTGTTCAGTGGGAAACTGTCAGGTCGGAGTTGGGGGTGCTATGGAGAAGCCGCCTGTGGGCATCCGTCACTTCCACTCTGTGCCACAGGAGTGCCCTGGCACGCTGCTGGTAGCAGGCAGGTGCTGAAAAGCCTGTATCATAGTTGAGAGGTGGGAGGAAAGGCCTCCACTGTTGAGGGATGAAAAAGTTGATGCTGGACAGCTGGTGGAACCCTGCTGTCTCAAGTGGTCTTGGATGCTCCCAAAGAACAGGGAAGCAGTTCTTACGTGGGGAAATAGAATTAGAGGGGCAGCTCCTGACACCTGTCAGCAGGGGATTGAATTGTACTCTGGAGCAGAATGATTGCTCCTGTCTGGTTTGAGTAAATATTCTCATTGTTCACGTTCAGTAATTTTGATTGATATGAAGCTGAGCTCGGTGCAACTGCATGGGGAATAGGCTTGTTGAGTTGCTTTGTGCTGGTGGGAGGGAACTGGCGGAAGAAAAAGGGCTTCATTAAAGAAACAATCGCTGTGTTTGGTGCTATCCCATGTCAATAATTTCCTCAAGCTGCTTCTGCCCTAAAAATTATATCTTCAGTGAACTATTTCTGCCTTTTGTTCTGTCCTATGGCATCACTTGCAATGGGAGCCAAACAGAAGGTATGAGCATTTGGCATTGCCTGTTTGTCACGGCATTCAGGGCTTGTTGTACTGCTTTGCTACAGCTCTAACCACGAGGCACCAGTGAAGCTTCTGTCTCCAGAACCCTAATTTAAAAGGAGGTGGGAGACCATGCTACCATCTTCCTTCTCATCTTTCCCCCTAGCTGCTCCTTTCTTGCTGTGCCCCCCGGTAATCTTTTTATCTTCATGTTGGCTGAGGCATAGAATCTGGCTTCTTGATAGAAGGTGCAGGTGGTCAGAGTTGGCCATTATAGGGCAGGGGTGGGAGGTGGTTTGGGTGTGGTTCCAAACCCAACCTGATTTTAGAGGTGTTGCCTGGTGGTATGCTGTAGGCCACCACAGAAGGTAACCCAAATGTAGAGAGGCATCTGTGTATCAGCTTGGAGGATGTGAATTCAGTGGTAGTTATAGTGCCCCAGTGTTGTTTTTAATTGGTGAAGAGTGAAAGGAGTTCTGTGATTACAAGTTATTTCTAGTTTATTTCAGTCTTTGTTTTTTTAGCTAGGAAGTGAATGAGTTTCTTCTTGTTTGTTGCTCTCAGAGCTGGTTTGCTGTTTGCAGTCTCTCTGAGAGTGTCTGGCTTCCCCCTGCCTCCCTAGGCTCAAACAGTGCAATCCCCAAAGCATGGGAGAAAAGAGTATTTTGGGGTTTTTTTCTCTTTTACTTTGGTGAGTGCTGAAACTTGTCTGTGGAGGTGTCTTTCTGGGTGTTTTTTTTAAGAGAAATTAATTTAATGGAGAACTCTTACTGACTTTTTCAGTGGGCTTTGTATCAAACCCTGCTTGCTTGTCTCAAAACGTTTGGGAACGAATGTATGTGTGCTGCAGCAACTGTTATTTGTGCTGAAGGGTGGGAGTGGCTGAAATGCACGTTGCAATTTTTACTAATTGCTTGAAAAAGCCCTGGAATGTTGTCGTGGTTTTGCCCCAGCCGAGGGCTGCACCCCACACAGTCGCTTGTACTTTTAAAAGGAAGGGGGAGGGAAAGTTGGGGGAGGGGGAAAAGGGAAGGAAGAAAGGAGGAAAAGAAA
Source organism: Porphyrio hochstetteri (assembly GCA_020800305.1). Lineage (NCBI taxonomy): Eukaryota > Metazoa > Chordata > Aves > Gruiformes > Rallidae > Porphyrio > Porphyrio hochstetteri. The sequence continues at coordinate 49,139,346 of CM036907.1, forward strand.
CCACAACCTAGAAACCAGAACCACGCAGGTTGGGATAAGGATAGTTTACTAAACAATAACAGAAAACTAGATATAACAATAACAGGAGTTTAAAGCACAAAATAGATGAAACTGGTGATACACAATGCAGTTTCTCACCAAACCACAGAACTCAGGCCGCACAGCTTAGAGCCCGTCCCAGAAAAAACCCGACCGTCCCCAGAAACTGCCCGTCCTGGCGTTGTCTCCTCCTCTTCCCCCCAGTCCCCCTTTATACTGAGCATGACGTAACTGGCATGGAATATCCTCTTTGGCCAATTCGGGTCACCTGTCCTGGCTGCGTCCCCTCCTTTCTCATTAGTAAGGAAGTATGAAGAACTGAGAAAGGTCCTTGATTGCCCGGCAACAACCAGAAACATCAGGGTGCTATCAGCACTGTTCTCATCCTAACACCCAAACATGGCATTCCATCCACTGCTAAAAATAATTAACTCCATCATAGCTGAAACCAGGACATTATCCACCCCTTATTCCATACCATTTACGTCATGACCAGATCCAACAATTTTCTTTGGGTACAACCAGTTTCGTGTTTCACACACCCATATATGTATGTACACATGTATGCACACATACGTGCATACAGATCTTATTCCCTCAGTCTGTGAATCATCCCTCTGAAGTTGTTGAGTTCATTTAGTCCATGATTTTCAGGCTCCATTTGTCATAACAGTTTCTCAGGATAATTGTATGTTCCATTGGCTCGTTGCATGCTGCATCTCAGGCTCTTGACTGATACACCTGGCATGGTCCATGCTCATAGTTTGTGGGTCAGTTTATTTTCAAAGGGAAAAAAAAAAGTTCTTGAGAGGCCAGGCTTTAGTTCCATCATCATGGCACTCCTTCATTAACTTGTATGACTCCGGCTATAATGCTATGGTACAACATACAGCAATCATAACAATAATGAATATACAATAATGGGTTATTTGGCAATTATTATAATTTCTACTTTATTAATTATATTGGCTATTCTCACCCAAAATCAAATCCCCTTGAGGTACGCATCGAACTTCTCCATCCCTCTGCATTACCCACCAAGTACAGCCAGGTCCTTGAGCAAAAACAATTCCAGACATGGGTTTACCTTTGCCTGAAGCAGGGATGACCCAAACTCTCTTTCCCAATACACTCTTCATATGCACTACTGGCACTCTGTCTCCCTCTACAGTACGTGGAAATTTTGACTGGGCAGGGCCAGCCCGATTGGTAGATCCCCTAGAGTTAACTAACCACGTGGCTTTGGCCAAATGTGTATACCAATGCTTGAATGTCCCACCACACATTGCTTTCAGTGTAGTTTTTAAAAGTCCATTATATCGTTCAATTTTCCCAGTGGCCGGTGCATGATAAGGAATGTGGTACACCCACTCAATGCCATGCTCTTTGGCCCAGGTGTCTATAAGAGTGTTTCGGAAATGAGTCCCATTGTCTGACTCGATTCTTTCTGGAGTACCATGTCGCCAGAGGACTTGCCTTTCAAGGCCCAGAATTGTATTTCGAGCAGTGGCATGGGGTACGGGATATGTTTCTAGCCAGCCGGTAGTTGCCTCCACCATTGTAAGCACATAACGTTTGCCATGGCAGGTTTGTGGGAGGGTGATGTAATCAATCTGCCAAGCCTCCCCATATTTATATTTCATCCACCGTCCTCCATACCAAAGGGGCTTTAACCGCTTAGCTTGCTTGATTGCAGCACATGTCTCACATTCGTGGACAACTTGTGCGATGGCGTCCATGGTCAAGTCCACCCCTCGATCCCGAGCCCATCTATATGTTGCATCTCTCCCTTGATGACCCGAGGTATCATGAGCCCATCGAGCTATGAATAATTCACCCTTACGTTGCCAGTCTAGATCTACCTGAGCCACTTTAATCCTAGCAGCCTTATCTACCTGATGGTTGTTTTCATGTTCCTCCATGGCCCGACTCTTAGGTACATGGGCGTCGACATGATGTACCTTTACAACAAGTTTCTCTAACCGAGCAGAGATATCTTGCCATAAGTCATCAGCCCATATAGGTTTGCCTCTACGCTGCCAGTTGTTCTTTTTCCACTGCTGCAACCACCCCCACAGGGCATTCGCCACCATCCATGAATCAGTATAAAGGTAGAGCATTGGCCACTTTTCTCTCTCAGCAATGTCCAGGGCTAACTGGATGGCCTTCACCTCAGCGAACTGGCTTGATTCACCTTTTCCTTCAGTGGCTTCTGCTACTCTTCTTATAGGGCTCCATACAGCAGCTTTCCATCTCCGATGCTTACCCACAATGCGACAAGACCCATCAGTGAACAGGGCATATCGCTTCTCATTCTCTGGCAGTTCGTTGTAGGGTGGGGCTTCTTCAGCGCGTGTTACCTCCTCATCCTCTGGTGACATCCCAAAATCTTTGCCTTCTGGCCAGTCTGTGATCACCTCCACGATTCCTGGGCGATTGGGGTTTCCTATTCGAGCCCGCTGTGTAATTAGTGCAACCCACTTGCTCCACGTAGCATCAGTGGCATGGTGGGTAGAAGGAACCTTCCCTTTGAACATCCAGCCCAGCACCGGCAGTCGGGGTGCCAGGAGGAGCTGGGCTTCAGTTCCAATCACTTCTGAGGCGGCTCGAACCCCTTCATAGGCGGCCAGTATTTCCTTTTCTGTTGGAGTATAATTGGCCTCAGATCCTTTGTAGGCCCGACTCCAAAACCCCAGCGGTCGACCTCGAGTCTCCCCTTGTGCTTTCTGCCAGAGACTCCAGGTCGGGCCGTTCTCCCCAGCTGCAGTGTAGAGCACATTTTTAATATCTGTCCCTGTCCGGACAGGCCCAAGGGCCACTGTATGGGCTGTCTCGCATTTGATCTGCTCAAAGGCTTGCTGTTGCTCAGGGCCCCATTGGAAATCATTCTTCTTTCGAGTTACATGGTAGAGTGGGCTCACAATGAGACTGTAGTTTGGGACATGCATTCGCCAAAAACCTATAACACCTAAGAAAGCTTGTGTTTCCTTATTTTTGCTTGGTGGAGACATAGCTGCTATTTTATTAATAATGTCCATTGGGATCTGACGACGCCCATCCTGCCATTTTATTCCTAAAAACTGGATTTCTCGCGTAGGCCCCTTGACTTTACTTCGTTTTATAGCAAAACCGGCTTCTAAAAGGATTTTAATTACCCTGTTTCCTTTTTCAAAAACTTCCTCTGCTGTGTTGCCCCATACAATGATGTCATCAATATACTGCAGGTGCTCTGGTGCTTCACCCTTTTCCAGTGTATTCTGGATTAGTCCATGGCAGATGGTGGGGCTATGTTTCCACCCCTGGGGCAGACGATTCCACGTGTATTGGATGCCTCTCCAAGTGAAAGCAAACTGTGGCCTGCACTCTGGCGCCAGTGGGATCGAGAAGAAAGCATTCGCAATGTCGATTGTGGCGTACCACTTGGCTGCCTGCGATTCCAATTCATACTGGAGCTCTAACATGTCTGGCACAGCAGCACTCATACCTGGAGTGACTTCATTTAGGCCACGATAATCTACTGTCAGCCTCCACTCTCCATTGGACTTCCTCACTGGCCATATGGGACTATTAAAGGGTGAGCGGGTTCGGCTTATCACTCCCTGATCCTCCAGTTGACGAATCAACTTATGGATGGGAATCAGGGAATCTCGGTTAGTACGGTATTGTCGTCTGTGCACCGTCGTCGTAGCAACTGGCACTTGCTGTTCTTCAACCTTCAACAACCCCACAACAGCAGAATCCTCCGAGAGTCCAGGCAAGGCACACAGTTGTTCAATTTCTTCTGTTTCCAAAGCAGCTATTCCAAAAGCCCATCGGTACCCTTTTGGTTCTTTAAAATACCCTCTACGTAGATAATCTATACCTAAAATGCACGGAGCTTCTGGACCAGTCACAATGGGGTGTTTTTCCCAGTCCTTCCCAGTTAGGCTCACCTCAGCCTCTAGCACAGTTAGTTGTTGGGATCCCCCTGTCACTCCAGAAATACAAACGGGTTCTACCCCTTCATGATTCGATGGCATTAGAGTACACTGGGCACCAGTATCCACCAGAGCTTTGTACTCTTGTGGGTCTGACGTGCCAGGCCATCGGATCCACACAGTCCAATAAACCCGATTATCCCTCTCCTCCACCTGGCTGGAGGCAGGGCCCCTCTATTGCTGCTGATCATATTTGTTTTCCACTGGTTGCATAAAGGACTTAGAGGTCCCTTCAAGAGGATCAGACACATCAGACATATAGGTAGGCCTTCCAGTTGGTCTAGGGAACTGCCCAGTAGAAACTGGTGCAGCCTTCTTCCTGGCAGAATCTCGTTGTGCTCGAAGGGCTGAGGTGGGCTGCATATCCCATTTCCTCATGTCCTCTCCATGATCAAGCAGGTAAAACCACAATGTACGTCGTGGTGTGTATTCTCCCTCTTGGAACGATGGACACTTTCTCCCAGTAGCTGCAACATTGCTCCATACGGGTTGGGAGTTGGACACATTGTTGTCAAGTCGTTGAACCAGTTTCTCTACTGCTGCAATGACGGAGAGGAAAACATTGTCTTGGTATTTCCGGAGTCAGCAGGCCACCTCATTTACGGTTGGCGGATCCATATCATTCCAGTCAATTGCTGCCAGTGAATTGGTGTACCCTGACGGTGCACTTCGTACAACCTTACGCCACATATCTGGAGTGCTTAGGACTTCATCAGGATCAGCGGGAAGCCGTGAATTGTCCAGATCATAATAAATTATCTCCCGTACAGCTAATTCTCTCAGGTGCTGGATAGCTGTCTCTATGCTGTTACACTTGGGTGTCTGACATGTAATATATTCCTTTATGGGATATCTTTCCTGCACACTTGACAGTAGTCGCCTCCAGAGGCTGAGGATTTCCGGTCTACTCCCAATTGCTTTGTCAATTCCTCCTTCTCTAGCTAGGGATCCCAACTGCTTGGCCTCTCTGCCTTCTAATTCCAAACTATTGGCCCCATGATCCCAACATCGGAGCAACCAAGTGATAATGTGCTCACTTGGGTGGCGGGTGAAATCTTTTCGAACCTCACGCAGCTCACTCAGAGTCAGGGATCGGGTAACAATCTCTGGTTCTGCCTCATCCTGATATCCTCGGGATGGTCCCAGTTGATCATCATCATCATCCGTCACTATGCGAACTGATTTCTTTGTGCATTTCCTCTTTTGTACGGGAGCAACAGACACTGGTGTGGGTTGGTTTTTCTGATCATCTGCAGTGTCTGCTGTAGAGATTACAGTGGCTGCAGTGTCGGTCACAGGGGTTGCAGTAGCTGCAGTGTCAGCCCCAGTGGTTGCAGCAGCTATAGTATCTGCCAGTCTGTTTCCTTTCCCTTCTCCCTGACAGTGCTGACAGTGCTGACAGTGCTGCCTGCTATCAAGCAGTGTTTGATAAATAGTGGCCAGAGCCCAGCACAGTGCAGTAAGGTGTCCATCTCTGGGAAACCTACAGCAATTTTTCTTTAGGTATGCAGTCACTTGATCGGGGTCTTGTAGCTGTTCAGGAGTGAAGTTCCAAACCATCGGGCGTGAGAAAGTACCTAGGTACTTGCCCATACTTTGCCACATGCCCTGCCACTCGTGATTATTCTGTCTTGGAGAAAGTTCTTCAGTGGTATTCATAAACCTATGCTTGATATATAACAAAAATTGAACCATCTGCCCCAAACCTACCAATAGCAAAATGCTAGTTTGAATATCCCAGAGATATTGAAGATTTTCAAAAACTGCCCTAAGAGCTGTTGTATTTAGCCTAAAGGAAAAGAAAGCAGTGCCCCCACCATACTGGCTGCTGTTATTAACCCCTCCCTGTCCAAAGAATGGACAGGACAGCAAAACCTCATACAAGTACCAGCTTAAGCTCATGGTCATCGATATTATTGTATCATAGACCGATATCATAAAATACACTATAATGAAGTATGGGAACAAATATGGGAGCCGCAGACCTAAGAGAGTAAAGAATCCTGCCAGGATTGTATACAGCATGCGGTGGTTTTGCTGCCACAGCCATGGACACAGCCTTGTGAATAAATACCACAGCATCGTGACCAGAGATTGCTTAAACAACAGTGCTTATCTTAATTGCGATAGTTAGGGTCAGATCTACCGTTATCCCAACCGTTCGTGCCCCACGTTGGGCGCCAAAATGACTGTCGTGGTTTTGCCCCAGCCGAGGGCTGCACCCCACACAGTCGCTTGTACTTTTAAAAGGAAGGGGGAGGGAAAGTTGGGGGAGGGGGAAAACGGAAGGAAGAAAGGAGGAAAAGAAACCACAACCTGGAAACCAGAACCACGCAGGTTGGGATAAGGATAGTTTACTAAACAATAACAGAAAACTAGATATAACAATAACAGGAGTTTAAAGCACAAAATAGATGAAACTGGTGATACACAATGCAGTTTCTCACCAAACCACAGAACTCAGGCCGCACAGCTTAGAGCCCGTCCCAGAAAAAACCCGACCGTCCCCAGAAACTGCACGTCCTGGCGTTGTCTCCTCCTCTTCCCCCCAGTCCCCCTTTATACTGAGCATGACGTAACTGGCATGGAATATCCTCTTTGGCCAATTCGGGTCACCTGTCCTGGCTGCGTCCCCTCCTTTCTCATTAGTAAGGAAGTATGAAGAACTGAGAAAGGTCCTTGATTGCCCGGCAACAACCAGAAACATCAGGGTGCTATCAGCACTGTTCTCATCCTAACACCCAAACATGGCATTCCATCCACTGCTAAAAATAATTAACTCCATCATAGCTGAAACCAGGACAAATATCTAATGAAATATTAAGCTGTTCCACTTCATGCATCCTGTTCCTTTTACAGCTTGCTTATAAACACTTGAGAACTATTTCACAGAGTTTATGGAACTTATATGAATACGCATGTACCGTTGCTACAACCTTACTTCGGGATTTACAAATGTACTAGTGTCTGTTACTATGAAAAGCTGCTTTCTCAGGTGGGTGCCTGAGAAACTCGGGGCTACTCATCCCTGGAGCTACTGGCTTGCTTCATTAGGTGTTCTAACCTGGGCTTCAGTTTGCCTGGAAGCTCAGCTGAAACCCAGAGGCTGAGCTGAGCAACTTCAACCTTGACTGTGTTTAAAATCTTCCAACAATGTTAAAAGTTTTCACCCAGGGTTTTTGAGATGATTCAGCCCCCCAAGCTGTAAAGGCAACTGAGAACCTGTGGGAACCTGGCGTAACGATGTTTCCCTGTGTCTGTGAATCTGTAGTGTGTACATGTATACCACAAGCTTTCTTTGGACTTGAGAGGTGTCAAAGATCTGTTTTCATTGTACTCTTTTCATGTAAAGTTACTTTGACCCTTAATTGATAAATTATTCTGCATGCATCCACGCTAGCAGAAAGTTAAATGTAACCAATAGAGATCAATTTATTTTCTGTCTCTTTTTCTTCCCAGTTCATTGTGCCACCCCTAGTATGGAAAACTTGTTTTGATTGGAAAAGTTGTTTTGTACCTTTTTGTTGTTTCTTTTATCTGGCTTACACTGTGTCTGCCCACATTTAGTTACTGTGCTGTGACTAGTGGCATGTGTCCTTTGAGAGTTAAGCGACACATTGTTTGAGGAATGCTTATGGTGATTTCTGTTGAAAGACTGACACGTGGTAGGGGTCTGACTTGTCTTCCTTCTCCCATTAGAAAGTGTGCAAGTTTCTATTCTCTCAGTTTTTAAGAGTGAATCTTTGAAATCAGACATCTAAAAGTTTTATCCCAGTTAATCTGGGATTCTCTGCTGTAGCATTGTTCCCTTTTGTGTATCTGAAGGTTTGCTAAAGTTCTGATGTAGACCTGAATTTCTGCAAATTTTGGGTGGGAGAGTGGGGACTTGGTCTGCAAATCTCCAGAGCTTTTATGGAAGGGCTCTGTCTCCTTCAGGCTTATGCCATCCAGGTGCTTTCAGCGTTTTACTATTTATACATCAGGAATGCTTACCAGTTGTAGTCATCAATGTCAATATGCAGTTGGACTTCATGCAGATTGGTTTTGACCCTGGTTTTGAAAATCTGGTGGCTTTTTTTCTCCTTTTATCTATAAATTCGTATTGAGAAACATTTAAGAAGAGAACTGATCCTCTAAACTGGAAGTGGTTTTTTTACATTCTGACATGCCTTCCTAGCTCTTTCTGTCTGTGTGGTTTTGAAAAATGGCATTTGTAGTTCCTTAGAAATTGCTGAACAGTGTTGCCTATTTTTTGTATGTCTGATACATGAAGTTCTCCATCACTTCTGTTTTATCGAGCTTTGGAATAGAGGTTTTTGCTTTCAAATTGAGCCAATTCTTTTTGTCACGATCAGGATTAGTAAAATTAGCTGAAGTAAAACAGTGATGACTTTGATTTCAAGTTATATCACAAACTTGTCACCACTGGAGATCAGGTACCAGGATCTTGCTGCTGTTTAGCTATTATAAATTATAAGGAAATCCTAAACTGGATTTTCTATCTGTAAGATTATGATGGAAGAAGTTTTGAATAGCTAAGCTAGACAAAAGGCAGTTCCATTTACATCTCTTCTCCGCCTCTTCTTTTTTCACAATTATGGCTAATTGTTTGTTTTTTCTTTCTTTTTTCCTCCTTGGGGGGAGCAGGGACTTCTCGTGGAATAACATAATACACGATGATTTTAACTGTAGCTACAATGAATCAATTAGAGCTTTCAAAACTTCCGTCATGAAAAATAGGATGGCATTTCAGGGTAAGGCACAAAATATAATAAAGCATGAGAGCTGTCAGCACGAAGTACTAGGAAACAATACTGGAAAAAAATATTTTCCCCACAATGTGGGATTCAAGCTGGCTGGCTGAACGTGCTTGAGGATATTAGCAAGACTACAACTCATTCAAAATTTGAAGAGCCTGCCCCTGCAGTTATTGATCTAGCCTTGTTATAGGGAAAGCATGGGCAAGTTTCTTTTAAAACCAGGCATGTTATGCACGTTCCCCCATAGGGAACAATATTTTATAGTTCCCAGTTCAAAAGAAAAATAAGATCTGAGAGTATTGGGTATGTGTCAATATAGAAATCTTAATGCTCTAAAATAAAACCCAGACTCTACAACATTCTTTTTTCACACTGAGTAATATCCTATTTTATATTTAGCCAAAAGAATGCCTCCGGAGTGAAGACTGGTACTTGCTGAGAATAAGCATGTTGTGCATTGGTCTGTATGAGCTGTAAAAGAATAATGTTTTCACATTTGCATAGCTGAGATGTTAAAAGTTCCATTGGTGGCTCTGAAACAGCAGTCAAATGTAAAATCTCGGGTTTGGCCAATTTGTCACAGACTTCTATAGCATTGGCTTTTCTCCTCAATTGGTGCAGGCTGTTTTTTGAACCTAATAAAAGTAAAGTTGAGTTCTGATTCAGATTGTAATTTCCCAGAAACTTACAACTAAAAGATACTTGGGACTTGCTCTTTTTTCAGTGGTGGCCAAGTCCTAACAAGGCAGGAGCACTGGTCTTTGGGTATGTTCCACTGCTGTGGTGGGGAAGTAGTTACTAGTTTCTAAATGGCCACATAGATAGCGCTTGGCTTGGGACCATTTCTCGCATTGGAAACTTGTCAGTTGTCTCTGACTCCATCTACTCCACTCTTCTTTTGCTCAGAAACAGTGGAGCAACTTTCCAGCAGGCAGGGCTGGCAGGAGGACCTCTAAGATTGTTTCATATACTTGGTCAGCTGCACGGTGAAACCAGGATGGTCTTTTCAGACTACTTGCTCACATCCTGGTGTGCCCAACAAAGCCCATCTTTGTTTCTGCTGCCAAACAAAGCATGAGTGGCAGAAGTTAATTGCTGCTTCTGTTCTTCCCATCCCCTCCCATCCATAGTTTTCCATAGCTGTGCTCTAACTTTAGTTCATTCTTTGCAGCCAGGGAAGTTCCTTTCCTCTGTGTGATGTACCAAGCAGTTGCATGCTGGCTATCTAGTTAATGAAAGAGAACCTGGCCTCGGGAGAATCTCTGGCATATGTAGGAAACATGCCATTTCTCTTAGGAAAAAGTTGTGCTGATGTTATTAGATGTATAACCAGTACGATTCTATAGACATTATTTGTCAACGTTAATTGTTCAGTAGAAAATATTTTTATAGCTTTTCTTTTAATATAACAGGTTTTACAGCATGGCTAATGTTCTATAGAAACTTTTAGCACATGGGCCTTTCCCCGTAAGCATTGTCAGGGTTCCCTCAAAATATCCTTCAATGTTTCCATGATAAATAGCTTCTCTTTCCCTTGGGGTTTGTTCTGGCAAAGCTGAAATCCGTTTAACTTTTTACTTTTTTAAATAAGGTTAATAGCTAATTCAGAAGTGCTGGCAGGCTGTGGGATGGGGAGCAAAAGATGTTCTTTTCTGTCCTGCAGTAAGCTTGTTGGAAGAGGAGTGCTGGACAAAGCTGAATGCTTGTCTTGTAGAATCTCACTGCTATTATCTGTCTGAATGTAAAACTGACTTGTGAACAGGTTTCAAGTTTGGCTCCTCTTAACTCTGTCACCTTGATCATTAATTACAAGCTGAATTTTCATCCTATGTAATAAAATACTCATATACACGTGCTGTTGGCTAGGAATTTGCTGTTTCCCCATTAACCTTTATAGGAGTGGATTTTGCTGTGGTAGCTTGGAAAAGAAGGGTGCACTGAGGTAATGTGTCTTTCAAAGGAATAATTCATGGTTTTATTATGCTTTGTGGAGTGGGGCTTTATGCTTGGGGTAAAAATTAAAAATCTATTGTAAGTTGGCTCATCCATTAATGGGGAAGCCATATATGAATTGAAAACTCTGGGAAAGACATAAGTGATAATGTAACGCTTTCAGTAAATACTTGACCCTGCACACAGGTGTCCCTGTGTGTTTGTTTATTGGCTTCTCTAGGATGTAAGCTTGCTTTTGTAAATTCAAGGATGTCTTTTCTTCTTGAGAATTTTGATACAAAGCAAATATGGGGCTTTGGGTGACCTGGTCTAGCAAAGGGTGTCTTGACCCATGGGAGCAGGGTTGGAACTAGGTGATCTTTGAGGCCCCTTCCCACCCAAATGAGTCTGTGGTTCCATGCACTTGAAAAGTTTGTATCTTAAGATTTTTATGAAAGTCATGGTTAAGTATGGAAGTATAGCATGTGTTAAACTTCCTTACTGGAAGACTTTACTGCAGCTCCTGGATTCTCAAATACTTGCTAGTTAAAATCTTGTTATAGAATATGAATGTGTACTATGGCTACAGATATGCTGCATGTATTGAAATGTAATTCTGCACTACAGGCGTTAATATTTCTTATGCTAAGCTTGCATTTCTCTGTGCTATTGAGTGCTTATTGGTTGGTCTGATCACTGCTTTCCCTACAGTCTGTTATGTCTTTATATATACACAGCTACGGTATCCCAGTTCTTACAGCAATCACGTAGGTGTCTTTCAAAAGTCCACTATTTCTTGCTGCACATGGTTGCCACAGGATGTCTGACTGCGTTTGCTGAGCTCCTCTTCTCCACTGAATCCTCTGGTGCTGAGAGAACCAGCTGAGGTCTGAGGCCAGTGCGGTCTTGTAGAAGTTGAAAAGTCTAGAGGAGTTAACTGTCAATTGCAACAGGTCATTGCTTTGAGTGTTTAAAAACCCCCCAAATAATTGGTTAGTTCTTGCTTTTTTCCCCAAATCAACAATGTTTGTTTATCCTGTATCTGGATACCTTGTTCTGAGGAATTGTCTGCCTCATTGTCACAGAACCAGACTTGTTTTTTCTGCTCTGATAAAGGAAAATGCAACCATTGATTATGTACTGATGTTTATTTCTTCAGTTGAAGAACTTGACTCGAGAGCTCTTCTGGGGTTTCCATCACCTTCTCCAAAGGAAGGGCATGGGGAACAGGGAGATCTTGCTTTTCTGCTCCAACATGTGTGCCAACAGGGTTTGTAGATGAAGGTCTGAGCTAGCCTATACTCTCAGCTGATGTCAAGGTATCCAGAAAATGGATCCCTAGATGTGAATGCTTGTCAGGAGTGTAAATGCGAGTGTGGGCTGAAGGCGTCCAAGTAAGTTTTTGAGTGACAGATATAGGTTGCTATGGCCTGTTGACCACAAAAAAGAAGTAAAGCTGGGTTTCTGTGTTTCACTGGTGGGAGCTGAATGATTCAGTTACCTTCTCAATACCTAAGTGCATTTAAAAAGTTCCAGTGTTCTTTGGAAGCCTTGTCATTTCACACTGCTGTATATAAACCTGGAGCATTTACCAAGCGTATCTGCTAAAAGTAAAAACCCTACTGAAGGAAAACCAAGGAAATCACAAGTCCAACTTGTTAAATAATATGAATGTTGACCTCAGTAAGTGTGTATATCCCACCTCTGGGCTCCCTGGCCCTTCCTTTGTAATAAAATGCTTAAGGGTCTAAATAAGCAGTGGCTGGTTTATATTTTGTGACTGAACTCACATGGGTGGGGTCCAGGGCTCAAACACAGCCTTGTTGCACAGCATGAGAGAGAAAAGCTGGTAAAAAGAGAAGAGCAAAAATACCAGCAAAGTTAAGTTGACTTTTACAATCAGTTTAATGCTTTTAATTATGATTTAGTTTTTCAGATAAAAGACAATAGAATTGTTCTGCTGATGTGGAGGACCTGGAAAAGACCTGATTTTTTCTTTACCTCTTTTTTTTCCTCTTTCTTTTTTTCTTCCAGGTTAAAATGGGAGAGAAATGTTTTCTAGCTAAAGGCTGTTTCTAAAGACCAGAAAATGTCCAGAACTTCCACTGTTTCTATCCATTCATGTCAAATATGTGGGGCTTTTGCCAACAAAAATTTCAGATAGCTCTAAATCATGTTCTTACAGTGTTTATGGTCCATAAAGTAATTTAAACCAAATTAAATAATTTCCAGAAGACCTGAATGTTTAAACACATTTTTTTCTTTAACCACTATGGCCTTAATATAAAAGAATATATAAATATCCCCATTTTAGGGAAAAAACATCCTATGAGCTTCTAATTAGCCAGTTGTCTTTAATATGTAATAGCTTTGTCTTTATAGTCTGTGTACCTGATCATGAAACTTTAGCCATTGCATTATGAAGGGAAGGGCTCATTTAAGTTACTTAACAGCATAGATCAAGTTCAAAATTGTTCTCTTTTTTTAATTTTTAGGTGTCATAAGAGAGTCTGGTCCGCAGTCTCCCACAGTTTAGAGATTGGCTGTTACCCCTAAAGGGGTAATATGCAAGCAAGGCAAGAGCTTTATCATTTTGGGGCACCAGTCGCTAGGGGTGACTCTCATCTCTTCCGCCTTACAGATGTCTCACTTTAAGGCATCTAATCGCAGCCGGTCAGCTTAGGTTGCCTTTGTGCTCGGTGAATATATTCAGTGAGACAGAGGCACCACCAGATGGTGATTCATCTAATCTATTTTAGGCACCTATTTTAAGACAAGATGAATCACCCAGTGAAGGGGCCTTTCTCCTAGAATCATAGGAAAATTTAGACTAGCAGGGCTCTCTTCGAGTCACTGGTCCAACCCCTTGCTCAAATCTGGGCTAACTTCCAAGTTAGATGGGATTGCTCAGGGCCTATTCTGTTGAATTTAGAAAGTGTCCAAGGGTGGACAGTTCGCAGCCTCTCTGGGCACCTTTTTCAGCGCTGAACCACTTGTACTTTGATTTTTTTTTTTTTTTTCCTTATGTCTGATCAGAATTCTCTGCATCATAATTTGTGACTATTGTCTCTGGTCCTTTTGCAGCACACCTTTGAGAAGACTCATGCTGCCTTCTCTGCAATTCACCTTTAGCTAGTTGAATTCAGCAATTGGCTCTTAGCGTTCTCTTTTTCAAGGTTAGTGTAACCCAGTTCTTTTAGCCTCTTACAGAATCACAGGATGGCAGGGGTTGGAAGGGACCTCTGGAGATAATCTAGTCCAATCCCTCCCCCCCTCAATTCCCCCGCCAGAGGAGGATCACTTAGAGCAGGTTGCACAGGACAGCATCCAGGTGGGTTTTGAATATCTCTAGAGGAGAAGACTCCACTGCCTCTCTGGGCAGCCTGTCCTGGTGCTCTGCCACCTTCACAGTAAAGAAGTTTCTCCTCATGTTCAGGTGGAACTTCTTAAATTCAACTGTATAGCTATTGTCCCTTGTTCTGTCACTGGGCACCACTGAAAAAGACTGACCCTGTCCTCCTGACACCCATCCCTCAAGTGTTTATAAGTATTGATGAGATTCTTCCCTCAGTCTTCTCTAGCCTAAAAACTCCCTCAGCCTCTCTTCGTAAGAGAGATGTTCTAGTCCCCTCATCATCTTTGTAGCCTTTTTTTTTTGTACCCTCTCCAGTAGCTCCCTCCTGTCCTTGAACCAGGGAGCTCAGAACTGCACACAATATTCCAGATGTGGCCTCACCAGTGCAGAGTAGAGGAGCAGGACAACCTCCCTTGACCTGCTGGCCACACTTTTCTTGAAACACCCCAGGATGCCATTGACTTTCTTGGTTACAAGGACACACTGCTGGCTCATGGTTAACCTGTTGCCCACCAGGACTCCCAGGCCATTTTTCACAGAGCTGTTTTCCAGCAGGTCAACCCCTGACCTGTACTGGTGCCAGGGGCTATTCCTCCTTAGGTGCATGACCCTATACTTGCCCTTGTTGAATTTCATAAGAGTACTCTTGTATTATCTCCTCATACCTCCAACTGCTTAAGTGAGTGTTAGTCATTTAGTGTTCCACTGCTGTACTTCCCCCAGTCTGTAAACACCCTGTTGTATTGAAGACTTTTTTTTTTCTTTTTTTGCTGCTGAGCACTCTAAACAGTTGGTCCCCAGCTTGTTCTGATTTTTTTTTTTCTTTCCTTTCTGCTGACTATAAAGGAAGCCTATGGTAACTAGGTTAAAGTTAGGTTATGTAAATACCACCTTAAAAGCTGGGGTTTTTTTATGGTTAGATTAAATATTAAATTTGGATGTGATGCTAGACTTGTAATCTTAAGCCTTGGAATCCTGCCTGCTTATTAATGCTCAGAGTGTGGATGTACCAGATGAATACGTTCTTGGTAATTTGTCTGCTTGAACTGAGTACCACAGGGGATCTGTCAATGAATGTCTTTGACAGTGACCTGGAGGAGGTGATGGAGGGCTTGCTCGAGTTTGCAGATGATGCTGAATTGGGGGGACCGGTCAATACACTTAAGGATAGAGCTACCATCGAGGCACCTTGACAGGATGGAGGGATGGGCCAACAGGAGCTTTAAGAAATTCAGCAAGGACAAATGCCAAGTCCTGCACCTGGGAAGAAGCCCTGTCTTGGAACAGTATGTCTGGGGAACAGCTCTGCAGAAAAGAACCTGATGGTCATGGTAGACAACAGACTGAATATGAGTCAGCAGTGTACCCTCACCAAGGAGGTGGCAGCCAACAGTGTCCCAGGCTATATGAATGGAAGTATGGCACGTAGGTAGAGGGATGTGATTATCCCCCTCTACTTGGCAATTGTTAGGCTGCCCCTGCAATTCTGCATCCAGTTCTGGATCGCCAAATAAAAGACAGACACTGCTAGACTGTAGTGAGTTTAGGGGATGGCTACTGAGATGGCTGGAGATGAAGCACTTGGCTGTTGGAGAGGCTCAGGGATTTGGGGTGGTTCAGCCTGGAGAAGAGGTAACTTCAGGTTGACCTAATAGCAGTCCCCCAGTTTCTAGAGGAGGCTGAGAAGGTGGAGCCAGGCTCTTTGCAATAGTACATGGTAGAAGGACAAGAGGAAATTGGCATATGTTGAAATGAGAGGTTTAGACTGGCAAGAAGGTAAAGCTTTTTCACTCTGAGGACAGTGAAGCAGGTTGCCCAGAGATGCTGTTCAGCTTCTATCCTTTGAGGTTTCAAGGCTCAACTGATAAAGCCCTGAGCAACCTGGTCTGATCTTAGTGACTGCTTTGAGCAGAAGGTTGGACTAGAGACCTCCAGATACCACTCTGACCTCAATTATTCTATGATCCTATGAACTGCATTTAGCACCTTCATCTTATCTTTTAAAATTGTTTTTTGCTTGTTTCCTCTGGGGAGAGCAGGCAGCTGTAGGAATTATTTTCTTGTTTAAAATACTGTGCAGGTAATGAGAAAATAACCAAGTACCTACAGGGGGCCTACAGGAAAGATGGAGAGGGGCTTTTTACAAGGCCATATAATGATAGGACAAGGGGTAATGGCCTTAAGCAGAAGTAGGGGAGACTTAGACTAGAAATTACGAAGAAATTCTTCCCTGTGAGGGTGGTGAGGCCCTGTCACAGGCTGCCCAGAGAAGCTGTGGTTGCCCTGTCCCTGGCAGTGTTCAAGGCCAGGTGGGATGGGGCTTTGAGCAACCTGGTCCAGTGGAGGGTGTCCCTGTGCGCATGGCAGGGGGCTGGAGCTAGATGGGCTTTGAGATCCCTTCCAACTCAAACTATTCTAAGAAATAATTCTGTGCATTGGTGGAAAATATGATCGGGCATGTCACATTTAGTATATTTTGGTTGCTATATTCCTCTTTTTCTATACTGTTATAAGGCCTTTTTAAAAGTCTCTTTAGAAAGCAATTGTTACTAAAGGAACATCCTGATGAACTGGTTAAGATGCTATCCATACTTTTACTACATATAGAGAGAAATACTGGTTTTTCAGCCTAATGAGTTTGTCCTTCCTGCAGTCCAAAACCATGTGTGAGTATGGTGTTTCTCCATTCTGTTCTCTTCCTTTAAACAAAAATACCACTGGGCTAAATTCAGCTCTGCAGTTACTCTGATCTCTGATATATCTCTGCAATCTTGTTGATTCAGCTTTAGTGGGGTATAAAAAGAGAAGCAGTTGAATAGGTTCTTTAGACATTAATGGCTAAGGCTAGCGGGTTATTTCCAGAACTAAGCTTTAAATACTTCAAAGTAGAATTAGACAAGTATCATGTTTTAGATTGAAGGTCCAGCTGAGCATATTTCTATGTTCAGTCTTGGCCCACAGAGGGGACTTGATGTCTATGGATGTCAATTTCAACACCATCCAGCATCTCATACTTAAAGTTGAGACAAAGGATTGGCAGGGAAGAGTAAAAGGGCTGTTTCAACTCTTTAAAGCAACCTGGATCTCTTACCTTGCTTGGTGGATCTGTGAACCTGTCTTAAAGGGCTAAAATCAGCCCCAGAAAGAATGTTTTGCACCAGCCACTGCCTGGGGATCTTGGTGGACCTTGCTAAGCCGTAACAGTGTTAAAAAGATTCTCACAACGCACGTGACAAACTTCAGAAAGGGGAGAGGGTTTCTTGACTTAGGTTCTCTTCAGTCTCCCCTGGTTAGAACTGGATGTGACTGACTCTTTTCAAGCTGGCTAGGAATTGGAGGATCTCTCACTTTGCCCAAAGCTGTGCAGATCCTACGGTGTGGCACAGCCTTCTGAGGCTGTAAGGCAAGCTGAGTGGGGCTGCCTTGCAGGGACTCTCCACCTTCCTTGTGCGGAACCTCCTTTGTGCTCTGCAGACTGTTTCTGTGTGTTTGTTAGGCTCCCATGTAAGGATGCTTGAGCTTTGTCCTGTGCCATCTCAGATGAACAACCTGTATGTTTTGAAGTTTCTCCTACGTAGTTTCTGCATGCTGACTGTGGTCCACAGTATGCTATACCTTAATTCCATAGCTGCTGTTTGTCGTGGCTCATGCTAATTGGTGCCATCTGACAACCCCTGGAGGGGTTGTGTTGGTTGCAGGTTTTTTTGGTGTGTTTTAATAGTTTGCCAGAAGCTCTTTGAGGTAGGAGCTTCAACTGTTGATTGGTGTTTGCATTGCATCTAACAACCCATGAGCAATGTGGTAGGGTTGTGACATGCTAAAATAACTTGCTCTGCCTAATTTGAAGGGATTTCCTTGAGATAAGCTTACAAAAGCCCAAGCATACAGAACCCCCCTGTATGTTGAGAGACAGGAACTGATTGAAGTTGGATGATGATCGTATCCTATTGCTAGGTGTATCTTTTCTAGAAGTATCTAGTTAGTTTGTAGGCTTACCTTACCAGGAAAGCAATAGTGAAGGTTCCCTAACTTCATTTAAAATGAGGCGTTCCCTTCCTTCCAAGAGGTACATTCCTGGTTATACTTAACTAGCATTCCAACAGTTAAATAACTTTAAGATCTGGTTTATGGAGAGATTTCAATGCCTTTTATTGCAATGAAACCATAAGTAATATATAGAAAGATTATAAACACCCCAAAATATGAATATTTTCTTCCCTGAAAATAGATAGATTTGGTCAACATCTAACTTAGGAGAAAACAGTGTTGGTATGTAGGTGTTTTGTGGGGTTTTGTTTTGTTTTTCCCAGACATCTTAGAAAGTAAATTCTACAATGAGTTTGAATGTACTTGGAAGTAATATTCTTTTAAAGAATTACAATTTTTTTTTTTAAACCAGCATTGTTTTTTAACAGCAAGGTAATCATTCTGTGTCTCAATTGAGATGTTTCATTGGCACTTTGTACACAGATAATAACTGGGGGGTTTAAACAAGCTGGTGTACGTAGGTAGCCGTGTCTGTGCTTCTCTGAAAGTCCAATCAAGTTCTTCAAGCATCTGTTTTGATTAAAAGCAAAACACCTTTGAAGTGTCTTCATGATGAAGAAAATGTAAACTATGTGAGGTGACTAACCAGAGCAGTGAGGGGTCACTATATAACCTGCAACAGTCACTCTATCAGGTATGAATTAAAGCAGCTGTGGATCTTCTAAAATGCTTCTTTTGCAGAGTGAAGTTCGAGCCATATAAAGTGTAAGGCTGACCTACAAGTGTTTCAGCTTTGAGCTTTCACTGAAACTCGTGTTTCCTGCTGGCTTGCTGTCTGTGCTGCAGACTCCAGGGCCTACATGCTCTGCAGACCAGGCAGCTGCTCCATGGATGCTTCTCTGGGCTGGGGGACTCCCTCACACTTCCAGCTGTGGCAGCTGTTAGGAAAACAGTAGATGATGAGATCAGCGTCTCGATATCAGGAGTTTGAGGCTTTTTGGCAGCCGCCTGGCAGCCAGTACGCTCAGGCTTTGGGAAGCTTGTTCTACCCTCCAAGGGGGTGTGTTTGTTTTTGTATTACAGAGTTTTTGTAGCAAATCCTGCCCTAGAAACTACCGTGCACAGGGAAGTGAGTTGGATACCCTGGAAAAAACTACTCAGATGTTGACGTGCACCATTCATTGCCATTTTAAAAGAATAAACACGCACCACCCCTCTCAAAACAAAAAAAACCCAACCCAAAAAACCCCAACAAAAAACCAAACCCAAACCAAAAACCCCACACCCAAAGAAGTGCCATTACTTGTGAGCCATTCCTCATTTTCTTGCCTTTGAGTGGGTGTACTTCACAGCTGCTTTTCCCCCATTTCTGCAGCTGGGGAATGTGAGTGTAACCTGCACTCACACCAGACTCTGCAGCAGAAAATTTTGGGAGCCTTGGTACCCTTAGGTGGCAGCTTTGGAAGCAAGTCACAACCAGATGTAAACAGCCACTTGTCCTGGTGGCTTGTGTGAAGAGTGCTTGTCTTCCACCCACCCCTTTTTGAGCCACATCTGTGTTCTTCAGCAGGCGGCCTCCAGCCCTTGCAGAAACAGGGGTGCTGGGCACTGCTCCCAGCCCTACATCGTGGTTAGGCTGGGTGAGGAGCTGGCAGGGGTAGTTCAGCCCTTAGCCACCAACCACCTCGTACCTGCAAGTCAGGGGAATGTGCTGCAGACCCCTGAAGAAGTTTTGGGTTATTTCTAAGCATAGTTTGGAAAAAAAAAAAAAAAAAAGCACAGATCTTCTCCGAGGTCTGTAAGAGAAACAGTTGGACTGCGGCAGCAGCTTTCCATGTAAACATGATAGCTTACTTAATGGCTCTGAGAGTTCTTTGCAGTGGATGGGTGTGTGGCAGGAAGAATGTGCTTTAACAGTGTCCTCCTGGACCAATTTTAACTGAAAAGCAAAGGTTTTTTAGCAACTAAAACACGTGTTGCCAAAGGGACAAAAATACTTCTGGCATTCATCCTGAGGCCAAATGTAAAATAAAGATGCGTTCTTCTTTTATGGCAGGCTGTCCTATTGCTAATAGGTAGTGGTCAGCTTTGCAAAAACATCAGATTTTTAATGTATAATTTTTGAATTTTTAAGTCCTTTGGGGTCTTAAAGTGGGGGGCGGTGACCTATATACTGCAGATAAGTGTTCTAGATACAGCTATTTAAAATAAAAAACCTTATAGTTGTAAAGGGTTTTCTTATTTATTTATTTCTAAAAATTTTATTTTTGCAAGCGTGCATTTCAAATTCAACTTCTCCTTCTGCGTGTGTACCTCATTGCCCTCTACTGGGCAGTTCTAGAATCTTTTCTTCTTGAGCAGCGCTGCCTGCTTGCCTGGGAGTCTGATAATTCAGCGTAATCGGAAGAGGGATTCCTTCACACTCCATAGGTTTGCTT
Source organism: Porphyrio hochstetteri (assembly GCA_020800305.1). Taxonomy (NCBI): domain Eukaryota; kingdom Metazoa; phylum Chordata; class Aves; order Gruiformes; family Rallidae; genus Porphyrio; species Porphyrio hochstetteri. Next base: position 49,159,834 of record CM036907.1, read on the forward strand.
AATACTTGGAAATGTGTCTCTAAGGTGGGTAGGTTTGTCTTTGCGTTCTGCATGTTTAGCCAGTAGTTTTCTGGGTTTGGTTTGTAACACAAACCTCTTACAAAAGTGATGTTTTGAGACCCTTTTTGTTTATTTTTGTGGTAAGTTATGCAAGGTAAGGCTGCTTATCCTTGTTACGAGCAATCACTTTTATGGGACGGACGTGGAAAATTCTCTTTTGGCTCAGTAAAACGTCCCAAGCGGTTCATAAAATAAAGGGATTCTGAAAGTTACATTGGCAGTGGAAATAAAACTGTAATGGGCAATGTACTCATGTTGTAGTTCATGGCTAGGTCAATGTCATATATTCTAATTCTTAAGATGTTTTTAATAAACAGGATTTGAATGGGCAAATAATTAAAAATAGCTGTCTTGATGTTTTCGCATGGTGGTTTTGGGCATTGGACAGGATCAAGCCCCCAAGAACTGAAAGCAAGCCCCTGTTTACTGACAGCTTGAGCAGAATCAGCCGTTTTTGGTTAGGTGCTTTTACTTCATTGGTGGCTGGCTTTCTGCTGTTAACTGAACCTTGCCTGGAGCTGGTGTCATTTCATAGGGACAAGACTTGACTCTGCTGCTTTGCAGGCTTGGGTTCTGGGTGTTTTGGGGATGAGAGGTGGGGAAAAAAAAATCATGTGTTGCACCACTCATTTAGTGAGGGTTGCTGCACTGTGTGGCTTTCCATACAGGAGAGGAAGAGCAGGTTTGGGTAAGAGTGGGAAGAAGGTGGCAGCTGTCGCTAGTGAGTGGCTTTTGGCTGGGTACCATGTTTGGGGATGCTTTTCCCCCATCTGCTCACGCACTTGATAGCTGTCACCTTCTGTGGCTAGATGGATATCTAAACACAGCAAACGGAGAGAAAAATGCTGCTGCTGTCTCCAGAAGCAGGAAAGGCAAACTTTTAATACAGCACCACATAGAGAACTTTTGATTAAATGGAAGGGAGGAGCAGGGGGTACTGTATGATACATAAGGATCTAGATAAAGGCAGGAGGGTGGCAAGCAGAGATGAAGAAGGAAGTGCCAGGCTTGCTGAGTGAGGACCTACAAGGGGAATTCCCTGGGAACTGGTCTTGGTCCTCCTGCATGTAACACTTTGAACTCAGGTTCAAAAATTGGGAGTAATGATGAAACTGGATGGTGGCAGAAATTTGAGAAGTGCTGTAAATGCAGAGGATGGTTAGGCTATCACATGGAGGAAAAACAGACTATCTTGAGGGCTTCAGTAACAGTTGAAAAGGGGGAAGATTTAATAATGCAGAAAGCGAGGTCATATTTGCAGCTTCTTTCTGCTCTTTTCCCATCAAGTAGATGTGTAACAGACACGGGTCTGCAGGCCTAGCTGCCTGAGAGGTGGTAGTCAGTGTAGTTCCTGTCAAAGTGGAAACTGATTTTAATAAACCTAATGGTATGCTGCTGCCAAGCTGCCACGAGTTGGTTTGTAGCAGATTGTAGGACTGACCGTGGTCAGTGGTGGTATATCATCTTTTGAGTTGTGTGGTGTTATTTATGCATGTCCTCCTTATTTAATTATTCTCTTACAGTTATAAGCACCAAATGCAGTAGGAAAGGAAGATGGGCAAACAAATTTTGTTCTTGGGACAGGATGCACAAGAAACATGGCATAACTATTAGGTGGCAGAAGGCGTCTTGAACGACAACCAATAATTTAATTCTTCAACCAAAACCTGTCGCTAACTTGTTTCTGCATACTTCCTAAGCTCTTTGAGATCATATAACAGCCAGACTGTGGATAACTGTTCAGGTCTTCAGAAAATCTCTAGAGTTCCCTTGCCTTTACTTCTTTAGAGCCTGGGAAAAGACAACCAAATAGTAGAGTGACTGTTTGCTGTGGGGAAACTCAATCATGCATGTACTGGGCAAAATTTTTTGCCTGTCTGTCTCCCACTTACTAGTGAGGGATGTCACCGCCTGTTTTAAGCATGCATCTCTGGTTTTGTACAAGGCAGAACTGTTTTGACCAGTGTTAGCTTGTTTTCTTTTCCCTAGATCACTCTAGGGAAGCTCAAGCTTATGGCCTGAGTAAAATCTTAATGATGCACAGAAAACATGTTCAAGTGATATGCACGCGTAATCTTCGTAAAGTCTATGCTGTAATTGCCAAGAAATCAGGGTCATGTCAAATAATTTAGATTAGGATCTCTTTGAACTGTGTGGCTTGTTTCAGAGCCAATATCCTGCTTTTCCTATGAGCAAGGAAATCCTGCTGATGTCAGTACGATTCCAGGCATGCATGCCAGTATATGAGAGAGAGAAGACTTGTCGCATTGACTTGGATTGGAGAATGCAATTTATCTTGCCTCTGCAGTTTTTCAGGACTCTGGAACCTGCCCTATTTGTTGGTTAAAAATATTTGGTGATCTTGCACTCACTCTGGGAAAGAAACTTGTTCAACGGGATTTTGGATGGGACTGACCGCATACGGCACGCAGCAACAGAAGGGTGGAGTGGCAGAAAGGAGCTTTTATTTTGTTTTTCTTTCCATAGATGGCAAGTTGGCAGAATTCTTTGTAGAGCCATTCTTTTAGATGCTGCTGGAATTCTGTTCAAATACCGTGAAAAGACTGCTTGGAAGACTTCCTTGGCATTTTAAACAGGGGAGAAAACCCACATAATTAAAGCACTGGACCTGTGCATAAAAAGGAAGGTGAGTGTCATTATTCCTGCTTCACAGCTCGAGGAACTGAAGCGTAGGGAAGCGAGCCTGGCTTGCCCAAGATCATGCAGCACAGAGAATCGGATGGAATGGTAGAAGCAGGAGCAAAATGCTGCTTTTTCACTCAAAAGCAGCATCCAGTCCACCAGAGAACGAGGCCTCGGTAGCAGCCCTACGTTCACTAGCTTCACTTAAAAGTATGAAAAGATACACTCCCAAAAACCTGTAAAATCAAACTTTTTTGAAGTGAATGCTGTGGGTTTAGTTAGAACGAGAGACAATCCAAACTTGCTGCTATTAAATAAATATATGCTCCAGCACAGCTTGATTTTTTTTTTTTTTAATAAATGTCCTGGAAAAGACTAAAGACAGTAGTTAATTTACAGTCTGTTTTTTCCAAAATATTTAATGTATGAAAAATCTGAGAGGAAAAGAGGAAGACTGGTAGCTGTACATGGGCTGCTTTTTTTTCCCTCTGTTGTAACTTCCAGAATGAATTTGCATACTGTTTGACTGAAGTCAAATTTAAAGTAACGCTGGTGTTGGCTACTCTGGCAGTCAGTGTTCTTCATGATGATACCTTCACCTGGTTGGATTGCTGAGGCTTTAGTGTCTTTATGTGCTGCATCAACAGATTGCAGATGAGGAATTGGCTGCAGTCTTTTCCAGCAAAATCTGTAACGATTATTTCTTTTGTATGGTTTTTATTTTGGTACAATGCTTATCTATTCAAAAGTTAAGGTTCCCATAGCAATGTTAACATGGCCCCATTGCACATATGCAGCATTTTCAATAACTGTTAATTTATGCTGTGCTATATGTCTTAAATGTGGCTGAATTACTGTTGCTGTGGGAACCTAAACTTTTGAGCCTCCTGACTTCTTTGCCGAGCTTAATGCGCAATTATAAAATTTTGCAGCGTAAAAGCGGTGCTAGCATTAAACTCCCTCCTTAGTCTCCTGAGAGTTGGGTATGTTAGAAAAGTGTGGGCAAAGTAGAAGGAGATTCTGAATGTATTTTTCAAGTAAAAGCTTTTAAATTTTACTTCTGTCTAAGCTAGTCACCCTAGAACAGATAGCACAATAGCTGCACAGTCCAGGGTATGCCCCCAGTTCCTTTGGAAAGCAAGTGCTGGTACAGCTGGTCCGTATCTCTAAGAGTGCTTACCTCTGCAGGCAGGGCTTTTTTGTGGTGTAGACCAGGACCATCCTTGGTCAGCAATTTCTGACCATGTGAGTGTAGAGGAGAAGGCATTCAATGCTCTGGAATACCTTAATGTGCTGGTGATATCCTTGCTGGGCTTCTGTATAGATGCCTTAGGAGGACCATTAGTCATAGTTCTTGGAAATGAATGCAGATTCTTCTTGAAGTTAAACAGTAGGGGTCTCCAGTTGTGTAAGGAGATCATCTGCACTGTTTCTTCCAGTAGCACTACAGTTTAAGGATTCACCTGCATGAGGAAAATTGATTGGCAGGACTGTTCTCTTCTAGCTATTAGGGTATAATTTAGCTGTTCCAGAATAACTCCTACATGTGGATGAAATATTCCAAAATAAAAATTATTTTATTCTATAACAATTATTTCACTTTGGAAATGGAGTAATTATCCCAGAATAAAATAATTACTCTACTTCCAGAACAGAATAATTATTACCGAATCAGAGTTGCTTATTTTGGACTCATGTATGAGCACCGAGGAGACAAGTTATTTTACTTTATTTGCCCTCTCTAGTGTTCACAGGCAGGTGAATCTTGCTGGTCATACTGTGCAGCTCCTAGGTTCCCCAGCACAAGCCCAAGGCTACCAGCTCCAAAGATGGGCCTTCGGTCATGTAACCAAGGGCTTCAGGTTAGAAAACCCTCTTAGCGCAGCAGGACTTTGAGCTATATGTGTATTTTTAGAGGTGGATTATTAGTACAGGTGATTCAGAAGTAGTTGATTTAGCATGATGCAAGACTTCCTGGGGTTTTTAAAACTGAGAGGGCCTTCTGATGTGGCTTAGCCAGGGCCAAAGAGTTGGAAATTGAAGCCGTCCTCAGGTGAGACTGAAACCCTGCCTGTAGGAGGTCAGTCAGGCAATGGAAGAGGCTACCAAGGGGAATTGCTCTTTATTAATGTCTTCGAGATGTCTAGGAGCCTGCCCTAGCCACAACAGGCTGTCCTCCCCAGGAGAGGAGGAATGTTGGGGTGCTGCAGGGACTGTGGCAGGCGTCAGGCTGGAGGCACCGGCCTAAGCCCAGCTGGGTGTGTGCCTGGGGTGGGAGCAGGAAGTCTTGGCATGCCAATGTCTGAAGGAAACTTGACATATTTCCAGAGTCGGTGCGGTTCAGTAGTGACGACATACAACTGCTGTCACCTAGGAAATGAAACATGTTCCCATGGCAACCCCAAGGCTGCATTATTACTCAGCTTCAGAATGTTGACAGTTGGAAAAAGGCCTCTTCAGATACCACCTCCCACCCCAAGCGTTTTTCCCCCCCCTTAATCAATGTGCTTTATTATTTAATCTGAAACAGGGGAAAGGCATATATTTAAGTCAAGATGCTTTGTGGAAATAAACCTTTGAGGGAAAAGAAAAGAAAAATAAAAGCAGGATGTTTTACTCATTAAAAGACTCCACTGCCTCCTAAAATAGTCCCAGATCCTGTGAAGGTAATTTTTAATGAAGTGTATGGCACTTCAGTTGGCTTAGATCATCAGATGGCTCCTGAAATTGTTTTGCTGGATCCTTTTACATAGTTTGAATCACTCTGAAACTCTCCAGCTGTAAACCATAGCTTTGTTTTGTAATCACATAAATAACTGGGAAATGAAACCTTCATTTTGCAGTACTACGAATGGAGACACTTGCTGTATGCTGCCCTCAGCATTTCTTCAGTATTTATTTTCCATAGTCATTTTCCATAGTCTTTTTTCTTCAGTTATCTGCCCAGATCTGCTGCCAGTAGGACCGGTGAGCTGGGCCATGTGTAGCCACTTAGCCTTCTCAGAGCAATGGGTACAGGCTTGTAGGGAGTAAATGCTGAAGTTAGTTAATTGTTGGAAAAGAAGGCCCTCTCTTCTTGCCAAGAAGCTCACTGACAGCAATGGGCTTATTGACCCAGGAGCTGCTGCTGTTTCTATGGGGGTGTTCCCTATACCTGTGTGACCTTAGTAAGGTTGTATGGGTGTGAGGGATCTTATCACAGTGGTTCTTACCTTGTTCAGATGTCTTTTTTTCTTCCTATCTCAAATCTTATCGGTGTTCATGGTGCCTCTGACGAAAACTTGCAGAAAAGACAAATTTCAGGACTCCTTGCTTCATGGACTAAAGTCTTCAGTGAAAGTACTAGCACCAAGCTATGAGAAGCACAACTTCTTTCCTATAGGTTGTAGTGCTTTTCAGCACACATGTTGCTAGCAATTTCTGCACTTTTTTTAATGCATCCAGAAGTAATTTTCTTCCACTAATGAATTCTTTCCTACATGGCATTGTATCAGAATGTCCTCAAGAAGATGAGAAGTATCACTTCTGTTTTTATTTGGGTTTTTTGTGGTTTGGTTTTTTTTATGCCTAGAAGATTACTCTTAAGAAGGTCTGTCAAGTTAGACATGTTAGCACAGACCATCCTTAGTCTATCCTTCCCCTATTTTCTTTTTAGCTCTGTGTCATCTTTTATCCTTTGTTTTGAGCTCTGTTGTACATCCTTGCATGTGAATAAGATTCCATGGCCTCTTGGATTCTTCCTCCTCATGCCTATTCTGAAAGAAGGTTTTTATGTCTCTAGGTGATATCTCCCTGTGCCTGATTTCATAAGGAAAATGTAGAGCTGAACCAGCAATTTTAGCCTTCGGATCTTTCAGAGTTGTAGCGTGCCGCTTCCCCTGCATGTACTGACACATCTGTGAGTACACTGAGCTTTTGGCTCGCTCACAAAATCTGTTTCTATAACTTTATTCTTTTTAGTCATCCTGCTCTAATAGACATCTTCATTACCATCATTACTGGTATCCTGGACAAAGCCTTCACTTAGACTGGAAGCCATATTTCTGTGTGTTTTTGCACTGTGCCAGCTGCAATGTGTCCCTTCTTTTTCTGTCTTTATTCTTTTATTTATATGCAAAATAACTCTCCCTCCCTCCCCCAACACATAATAAAGTATACCTTGGCTTGATTTTTTTTTATAATTTTCACTTATCCTTTCCCTTCTCAATCTCTAGTACTGGGAAAATCACATTCCTTGCAATTTCATCCTCTCTTACATTGCTTTGTAGGCTTTCCACTTAGCATCCTCCTTCAGGTGGTTATTCATTCACTAAATCTGATGCCCCTTAACACAAGTCCTCCTAATTACTGAAAAAAAATTTGAATATTTATATCCTGAGTACCTCTTGGAGGACTTCCAGACCTGTTTTGCAGTCAAGCCCCTGACACCCTCAATCCATCTGATTTTACTAATAGGGTTTATCAAAGCTCTCTGTTTTTCTTGTAGAAATCTGTTGTGGACTTGCATTCATTGTATTTCCAGTTAATTTAAACAGGAATCTCTTGTGATCCATCTGTCTGAGGTCCCGTTCTACATCTAGATGTTCTACAGTGTCCCTACTGCTCACCAAAGGCAAATCGAAATTTGCTTTTGTTATTGCATTGAGTAGCTGAAGAGGTCAGAGTAGCTGATTGTATCTGTCATCTTTAGCTCATTAATTGTATGAGAAAAAGGTTTATTATTGTTAATATTATTACTCCTTGATAATGCTGTTGAATAAAACCTATAATTTTGCTGTGATACATTGTATTTATTTTGCTGTAAAATAGTGAAATTAAACTTCTGATGTAGTCTGGAGGAAAGGGGTCTGGAATAGATCATGATTTTCTGTTTGGTGAGATTTTGTGTGTCTATTAAAGTTTACATGTAGTGCCATTTCTTGCTGGAGCAACTAATCAACAGTAACTCAGGAACAAACCCAGCGATTCCTGTATGTTGAGAAGCTGGTGTGGACTCTTGCAGTGTTTTGCTGTCTGTGCTAAAACTACTGCTCTCTGAAATGGGCACCATGGCTTCTCCTTTGATGTTTTGCATAAGTTTTACTGAGGAATCACCTGTAAACTTAAAAGATATTTCAGTACCTACTTGACTGTTAACTTTGCTCCTAATGTTGATATCGGCAACGCTCCCATCAGCTGCTGACTTGGAAGGTGCTGCCAGGTAATCTCTCAGCTGTAACCTCAAGTCAATTGAGATGTTGTGAGACTGCAGAGTTATTAAATGACAGATTAGCCACAAGGTTCCCTGGAAAGGGTTAAAGCTTCACAAAGAAGGTAGAAGATCTTGTCCCAGAACTTAGTTGCATTTATGTAGCCTAATGCTCAGGGATGATTTCAAATAGATGCCAGATTTCTAACTACCTTGGGAGGCAGCAAGCACTGGTGGATCAGGACAAGCTTTCTCTGTTGGATGCTGATCAGAGCTGTGTGGGAAGGTGGGGTTGTCATGTAATGAAAATAAGAGCAGCACAGATGTAAGGTGTATTTCCTCTTTACCAGGTACTTAAATACAGGTATCTGAGGTAATGTTAAACATGGATTCTAGGAGGGATGATTTTTTTCCTGAGCATTCATTAAAGCCAGCAAAGGTTAAAATATTTGAATAGAGGTCACACTTTTGTGGAGTGATTCAGGGGCCAAAGCACATTAGATTTCTTGTGCTACCTGAGACTTTGGTAAAGACATGGCAGGTATGATGTGGGGTTTATGGCAGACCCTCTTCTCAGGCAGGAGCTGAAAGCTGAACTGAATACCTTATGACTCTTAATGCTCACACATGCTTAAGCACTTGAGTCTCTCTCCAAATAGCAATCTGGTTCTAGGCTTTACCCTTTGGTGTCACTGCTGTGTTGGATGCTCATCTCTGAGTCCATTTGCACAAATGACTATGTGTGTAAAAGCTGTGCTTGCAAATTTCCTTTTTCTGTGTTTCCTCTCAAACAATAAGCTTTTCAGGTGCTATGAGAGTTGTGAGTCCTTGCCGCTCTGCCTGACAGTCCTTATTCTTCTTTCAAAGCAAGCTCCTTCTCCAGAGCTCATCAGGGAAAAGGAGAGGCAGGGTTAATGTCATTGCTTCCTCTTTGCTGACCTTGACAGAAGGGAAAGGGATTAGAGACCTAATTTTTGTTTTACTTTTGTAAGCTTCCTTAAGATAAAGGACCACTTTTTTTCTTTGCTTCAACTTCTCCCCCCTCCCTCATGTTTCTCATTAACCTTCTCCCCCAAGGTCAACATCCTGTCTCTGGTTACTCTACAAGGTGTATCTCCCTAAGCCTATGTAATCATTGGAGGGCAGAATGTCCTGCAAGCTTAGCAGACAGTGCTGTTTCTAACTAGTGAGTCATAGTTTGCAGACTGATCACGGTGAAGACCAATAAGATATTAGAGAACAGGGAGATTAGGGGGGGAGAGGGGGGAAAAAAAAAAGGTTGCTGAGCAACAACATGACATAAGCATGGTTACAATCTATTTTTACAGCAAGAAGGTTGCAGAAGACTATAGCAAACAGTTATTTTTCCAGATCCTTATTCATATCTGTGGGATGACAGTGGCCTGAAGGGAAGAAATACTGTACTGACTTGGCTGGTAGCTGCATCCTTGTAATCGTCTCACTGTATGGCCAGGAGTTAGCAGCAGATTAGAAGAGAACAGTCACGTACAATGGTTGTCCCACAGTTTCTGAGGAAAAAGGCCATGGCTAAAACACGGTTAGATACAGTAGAGAAGCACAATTGCCAGGAACATCTGGAAGTTGCTTTTCCCACGTGCATCAGGTATATGGAATATTATTTTTTTAAAAGGTTAAAATAGGTTAGCATAAACACTTCTTGGCCAGACAAGTTGTCTGCCATATAAATTGTTCTGTGCTTGAGACAAGGGCATGAGCATCTTTTCCAGCTTACCTTTTCATATTGTGCACCCCCCCACCCTTGGAAGCGTGTGGCTAACTACAATTATGCAATTAGTCGCCCTTTTCTATGGGGACATTCAACAGCAGTCAGGATGGGAAGATCAAGAGATCACAAGTTTGATTAGGTGGAGTTGTGAAATCAGAGCCATGCCAGTTAGGACTTCTTCAAAGGAGGTTGGTTGATCTTTTTGGCGAGAGGCGCATTGCAAACAATGAACACAACCTACAGCTTCAAAATATCGATGACTTACCAGCTCTGCTGGCATCTCTCTTGATTAGTTTGGCATTGGACATAAGCAAAGTGGTAAGGTAGGAAGGTAGTGGAAAAACTATGAGCAGAAGCAGATGTGACAAAATATTTCATTTAAATTTACTGTAAACATTTTAAACTGCTTGAAGGCTTAGAGAATAACTTTACAGAGAGGGAGCATCCCTTTGTAAAGCCTTTAATCACTAGAAACTTTATGAACACGTTTCTGTGAAACTACTTCATAACTTTCAGTTAAAGGTGGCTCTGCAAAAATTACATTAAATCCTTATACTGGCCTATTCTAAAAATGTTCTCTTTGGCTTATGTTTTCTTTATTATTCTTTAATAAAGATAGTAAATGTAGAATTTCAAATTCTGGCTTTTGATGTCTACAGGTCATGTTAAAAGTTGAAAAAGCCGCTATTGGAATATTTGATGTTTCCATATACATTGTTCTCTCCTCCCCCCTCGTCTTCTGTTTGAGGCCCCCTTATTATTAGGAAGGCTTTAAAAAACGTTGAGGCACCAATGGTGATCTCCATATGATATGTGCACAATTTACTCAAAGGTGTTGCTTATTTAAATATGTAGTCTGTCTGGAAAGTGCCCTCAATCAGATGAAAAAGACATTTTAAATAAATCTTTAATGTACCCGAAACAGGGTATTTCTTGCTTGAGATAAACTTTGAATGTTTGTTCTTTTCTTTGGTTTAGTTTTTATGGATGCCTCTTCAATATTAACCTATTTAAGCAATAGAGTCCTCTTCAATGAGGATTTGTTCCCCATCTCAGTTTTGCTGATTGTGTTGCTTTGGATCAAACACTGCATCCTGTTAACTTCAGAGGCAGCTTTTGTAATGGCATCCCCTGTAACTTGTTTCCATCGAGCAATGATTCCTCTGATGCCCTTTGCCTGTGGCGGTGCGGATTCACGCATGACCCCTTACAGGCTTGAGGCCCTGTGCCTTGGCTCATGCACTTGGGCACTTGGATTGCAGTTCACAACCGAGTCCCTTTGTGTTTCTGGTAATAACGTGTGTCAGTCAGTTGTGATACTCTTGTTTTGCCTCTCGCTCAGCTGTTTTCTTTATAGTCTAACATTTGCTGCCATCCTGTGGTACGTGGGGAGAGAGGCACATGTACACAAACAAATGGGGGAGTAACGTAAATGGGGGAATGAAGGGAGCTGTGGAGGTGTTGAGGGGAGAAAACCGAGGCAAAGAGTCTTCGCTTCATCTGTTGCTGGTTTGGGCAGGGCAGTGAGCCTCTCTTACTCAAGGATGCCAGGAGGAAAGTTTTACGTAGCTGCACAGAAGGCACTACAGAAATTGGAGGTTTGGCTTTTTTTGAATTGGGAATTCTTTGAAAAGAAAAATAAATCAAACGTCTTCCCTCCTGGTTGCTTAGTTATTACACTGGTAAATGCTTTAAGAGCTGCCAAGTGATAGACACTTGGAGAAAAACCCCACTCATAGTGTTACAATGAAGGGAGCTTCATGCAAAGGCTGCTGAGCCAGAGAGCAAGGTTCTTCTGCTGGTTTGATCTGCAATGATGAGGCAAACCTAGGGCTGGTTTTTGTGACAGAGAAAAAAGGTAGTAATGCTTTAATTAGCTGGTATCTTACTGGCTTGTGTACTTATATTTATCATCTAAGAACCAACAGATGTCAGACACCCACCTGGATCTTCTCTGTCTTGTAGGATTGTTACCTTTTGAGAGGAGGATGAGTACTCTAAGATAGATAGCACATAGAAACATTTCCGTGCTGCTCTTAACAATAGATTTCACTCGGAGTCTGAAACACCTTCCTGATGGATGGTTTGGGTCTCTCTTGTGGAGGGCTTCAGTTTCAACTAATTGGCATAGTCTGATGACAGGCCTTCTAAAAAACCTCAGATCAGCTATAATAGCGTCTATATTTTTTTAATAGAAATGTTTCACAATTGTATATAACGCTTCCCTGAAACAGAAGAAATGCCTTGGAGAACACTGGAGAGTGGCTCTTCCTTTTCTGTCTTCACCTGCTCCCTCTGCACCTTCTGAGGGTCCAGCCTTCTGCCTCATAGCTGGGACCAGCCTGGACAGGGCTAACAGAGGTTTCTTGCATATTAGAGAGATCAGACGACCTCTCCTTGATTCTGGATCGTCTCATGATCTATTTAGCATTCCCCAGTCCCATAAAGCACTTTGGGGTTTAATAAATAGATGGACTAATACGGGTTTGCACTGAATGGCTTTATAGATATATGCAAAGTGAGATCAAAGATTTCTGGAGACTGACAAAAAATCTAAAATCCACAAATAGTACTGTTCTTCTTTTAGATGTTGAAGAAGGCAGCCTGTGCCTTTCCTGAGGCAGCCATACTCAGTTGTGTACAGGTAAGTGAAATCTTGCAGACTTGGATCTGCAAGTGTGAGGAAACAGGAATGCATCTGAGTCTAGAACTGTTTGGCCCTACCTCCCACGCTTCTGTTACTTGCCATTGGTGTTTTCTGCTAAGATCTGTCCCCTTACTCTTCTTGGCAAGTCAGATATTTTCATAACTGCTCTTTCCTTGCCATTTCAAGGAGCAAGAGACTGGGAGGACTTCTGGTAAAGTAGGAGGTGTTCAGATTTTCCTTTTTTTCACCAAAACAGGTAACTAAATGTGTACTTGTTACTCTCTAGTGAGTGCTGTTTGAAGTACTTGTTGCTTCTGAGCTTAGTGCTAAGGTGGCTGGTGTGATTGGAAAAAGTTTGACCTTTCCATTCTAGGTGAAAAGGGTGGAGAACAGAACTTTATTATTAGTTCTAGCAAAGACTTGGTGAGGCTGTGAATCTTAACAGTCCCAATAGAAGACCCAAGACAGCAGAGCACTGAGTCAGCTCTCTAGGCACAGATAAGATGGGAAATAGCATTCCACAAGCAAGTCCTCCTGGAAGCAATTTCCAAACCTATTAAGGATAAGAAGGTGACTTGGAGTCATTAGCATGGACTGATCAAGGGGAAATCATGCTTGACCAGCTGGATAACTTTTTGTGATAAGATGATGGGCTCAGTGGATGCAGGGAGAGAAGTGGATGATGTTTGTCTTGATTTTAGCAAGGCTTTTGAAACTCTCTTGTAATATTGACAAGCTGGCGAAGCAGACACAAGATAGGTGGACAGTGACATGGACTGAAAACTGGCTGAATTGCTGAGTTTGAAGAGTTTTATGACCAGTGGCATAAAATCCAGCTGGAGTCCAGTCACTTGGCAATTCCCCAGGGATTGACACTGGGGCAAGTACTATTTGACACCTTCGTTAGTAAACCTGGATGATGGGACAGGGTGCACCCTCGGCAAGTTTCCAGATGATGGAGAACTGTCAGTGGTTGATGTACCAGGTGGTTGTGCTGGAATTCAGACAGACTGGAGAAGTAGCCCCACAGGAAGCTCATGAAGCTCAACAAAAGCAAATGGAAAGGTGCTCAGCCTGGGGAGAAAGAGCCCCCAGTACCAGCACGTGCTGGGAGCTAACTGGTCAGAAAACAGCTTTGCAGAAGTGGCTCTGGGCTCTCTGGTGAGCAGCAGATTAGACACGAGCAGATTAGGCACTCTTGCGGCAGAGGCATCCAACAACATCCTGGTCTGCATCAGCGGAACCATTATCATCAGGACAGAGGAGGAGATTCTTCTCCTCTGCTCATCGCTGGTGGGGCATGTTTAGAGTAGCAGGTTGGGTTCTGGGCTTGCCTCGGAGAGGCAAGAGATGCGGACATACTGGGGTGAGTCCAGTGAGAGACTGAAGGTGGTTAAGGGCTTGAGATGTCTGATGCCTGAAGGGTGGCTGAGAGAGCTGGGACTGCTCAGTCTGCAGAAAAGAGGACTCAAGGGGATCTGATCAATATTTATACATATGTGATGGGGCAAAGTAAAGAAGACTGAGCCTGATCCTTCTTAGGAGTGTCCAGCAACAGGATAAGAGGCAAGGGAGACAAACTGGAACACAGGAACTACTGTTTAAATGCAGAAAAATATTATTTAAATTTAAGGGTGATTGAGCAGGGGCACAAGTTGCCAAAAGGTTGTGGAATCTCCATCCCTGGGGATACTAAAACTGCAACTAGTCACTGCCCTGAGCAACCTGCTGTAGCTGACCCTGCTTGAGCAGAGGGGCTGGGACCACATGGTTTCCAGAGGTGGTACCTTCCCACCATCCTCGGATTCTGTGACTGCTGAGCCGGGCGACTGGCAAATACTGCTAGAAGCACTTTCTCCAGGAAATAAAAAAACCTCAAACAAGAGAGAGGGATTTTATGCTGGGGGGAGTACTAGATAGGGGCTATTAAGAAACAGAAACTCATTTGATGGGAGAATTTGCTGTAAACTTTATCACTTAATCCTTAAGCACGTCTTGTTTTTTCTACTTGCTGTAGGCTTTTCCTGCCACATTAGTAAAGGAGAACCCACAGATCTCCCTCAGATCAGCAGCTCAGAAAGCTTAGTGAGGTTGGTAACAAGGGGATGTGTGAAGCACATCTGAATATCCTGTCGCTTGTTCAAAGGTGAATTTGGTTTTTTTGGGGTGCAGAATTGGGACAGTGGTCTGTGTCCAGGGACTGTGTGGTGGAAAAGACAGGATCCCTGAGAAGGGGGCATGGGGTGTTTATTGTTAGGGCTTGGGGGCACTACCAGCCCTGACTGTCTCCAGACCAGGACCCCAGGACCCCCCTGAGGCTGTCTGCCCCAGCCATGCCACAGCAGGGTCACTCTCCAGCTCCTACAGCCCTGCCTGGCTATGGGCCCATGGCCATCCCAGCCTGTCCCTGTCCCCAGGGGTTGCCCTGCTGCCTGGAGGTGGGACAGACCCTGGCTGACAAGACCGCCATGTTCAGCCCCTGCCACCCCCAGCCCACAGGGAGCCCCTGGGGCAGTGGTAATTACCCCACTGCCTTTCTAGAGATGTTATAGGGCCGTTTCATGGAATCATAGAATATCTTGAATTGGAAGGGACTCAGAAGGATCATCAAGTCCAACTCCTGGCTCCACACAGTGACAGCCAAGTCAGAGCATGGGACAGTGCATTGTCCAGATGCTTCTTGAACTCAGTCAAGCCAGGTGCTGTGACCACTTCCCTGGGGAGCCTGTTCCAGTGCCCGGCCACCCTCTCAGTGAAAGAACCGCTTCCTAATATCCAATCTGAATCTCCTCTGTCTCTGCTTCCCTTTGGTTCTATCTATGGTCACCAAAGAGAGGAGATTGGTGCTTGTACCTTCATTCCCTCTCATCAGGATGCCATAGACTGCAATGAGGTCTCCCCTCAGCCTCCTCTTCTCCAGGCTGAAAAAACCAAGGGACTTCAGCCTCTCCTCGTAAGACTTCTCCTCCAGACTCTTCACCATTCTTGTTGCCCTCCTCTGGACACTCCAACAGGCAGGCGAATACCAGCACCCCTTGGAAACTTCCCAGCTTTGCCTATGTTTCACTGACTTTGAAAGACACTTGTGCTGGAGTCAAATTAGAAAACCTAATGTGGGTACCTTGAGAACTTTAGTCTTTTTATTTCTGTGACAGACCCCTGCTATTAAAATAGCATAATAAATGTGCACTAGGTAGTGCATTAGGAGAGGAAACAATGGGAAACTAACTTCTGAAAGGCTATAGATAGTGCACTAAATGGTGACTTTTTTTTTTCTTGCTAACTTGGGTATCTTGTCATATGTTAATTAAATGCCTGGAAAAAATCTTTAGGAGATAATAAGAAGATAATAGTGCATAGAGTTTAATGTAAATTGGAAGCATTACGCTGTATCTCTTCTACTTTTAAAGCTCAGTAAGAATTCTTTGCTCAAACAGTTGATCTTAATGTACTAAAAAGTAAGACAATTTAAAAGTAAATTAGCAAGTTGAAAAGCAAACTTTCTGAATTCAAGTGGTTTGGTCTGCCTTCCTTGTTTGAGCTCCCCATTTCCCACTTGTTTATGCATCATTTCAGAGTTTATATAAAGGCTATCCTTGTTCTAGCTCATCTTTTCCCACTGGGAAAAATCAGTTCTCTGATATATTTCTTCGTTCCTCCTTCCTCCCCCTCTTTCCCTTCACTTTTGGAAGGTTGCTTCCTGTGGTTTTGATCATGGGTGTGCAACTATTGTCTGTGTGTTCATGGAAAGGCATTGGCCAGATGTCTACCATGGCCGTAATGAACTGAGTTCTGCTACCCTTGGCACAGAAGATGGGAGAAGGATGTGGCTTCTTATGAATCTCATGACTGCACTGACGGGTGTTTGTCGTTGTGAAGGCTGATACTTGCATTCCAGCAGGGCTTGATCCTGTGAACTGCACAAAGGAACCTCACCTTTCATCTTTGTCATCCTTGGTGCTAGTTGAAGAGAGGGAGCTTCAGTCTGAGGAGGAATCCTAGGCAAGGCTGTGCTGTCCCATCACTGTCTTGTAAGACTGGACAGTTGTTTACATTGGGTCCAGATAACAAGGATGTTTAGAGTGCACGAACTGTCTAGCCAGTATTCATCATAAGCTCCTGAACACCCTGATGCTCTTGTTATTTCAACAACTTGTATGGTCCGCTGAAATCCTTCAGCAGAGGAATATATTTCTCAAAACACAGGGAGAATAGGAGTTTCTATCACTTGCTTTCTGATGTCACTTCATTTCTTTCTTTCCCTTTCTTCCTCCTTCGCTCCCTCTCCCCTGGAAAGGGGGACTTTGCACTGTGTTCTGTATTAAGACTAGTTTTCCCCTCTGTCGAAAGCATTGTGTTTGAGAAGGCAGCCCTGGCTTTCACCTCTAGCTGAAGGTGTCCTCTGTGAGAAGGAACCCTGCTAATGGCCTCCAGGATGCTTCTTTCTAGGTAGCAATCCGTGCAGTCAATGGAACTGGACTACTTGAAATCTCAAGCAATTTCTATGGCAGTTCAGAGTGATGTCCTTTACTGTATCAAAAGTAATTATTTGTGTGATGTCTAGCAAATGCTGCAGCTTGGATCTGAAAACAGGGATTTCCCTTTTCCTGTGTTATAGGACTGTTATTTTCTGAAACGGTTTGGCTGATAAATTTTGCTGGTTTTGGCGTGAAAGTGAAAAGAAATTGATGATCTCTTCAATTTGTCAGTGCTCACAGAAGTTGCTTTGTTCTGCCCCACAGTAGTGGTGACTGCAGCCAAAGATAAACTTCAAATCATGGCAGGTGTTTCATGCACCTACAAATCTGTCCAAAGGTGTTGGGTGAAGACTTGTCTGAGACTTCGGGGTGGTGGCTTCCAGGTACATGCAGCTCAGCAAGGGAGTCTTGTGCACCTTAAGGCTTGCAATGAGAGACATAGAAATAGCTATTAATTATGACCTGTATGTTCCCCCCGTCATCAAGACATTACACTGGTGGAGGCACTGGTTTCTGTAAGAGAGTGTCCTTCTCTCCTCCGGTATTGGTGGTTTTGATGATACTCTACACTGCAGTGTAAGGGGCTCTACGTAGCCACTTAAGGACATAAGTCATAACTGTTTTTCATGAAGCTACTTTGGGAGCTCAGAACTCTTTGGCATGCAGAGATTTGTAATTTCTAAAATATTTAACCATGAAAATAAGGAATTAGTGTTTTCTGAAATTAAAGAGGGATGACACTTACCTTTTTTGTTTCCAGCTCTGTCATCAGCTGTACTGTGATACTTCAGACAGCCTGAGCTCCCCCAGTGCTCACATACCTGGCAGCTCAGCTTGCCAGTATCCAGAATCTTTGTATGCAAGAGGAGCTGTTTTCTTAAAAGGAAAAAAAAACAAAATGAAAAAACCCAACCAAACCCAAAATCAATAAAAACACCGAGAACATGTATTTATTCTTCCTTTCCTGACTTTTAAATGATGCTGTCATAAGGTTAACGGGCCCACTTTTTGAACTGTGAGTTTGTGCTACGAGTTGTGTTGTTTTTAGCCGAACAGTCTTTGTGTTCAAAGCTGTAGCAGACAGAAAGACAGGTGAGAGGGACAGCACCCCCACCTGAGGTATTTTATAAAGATAAATTGCTGATTTTTTAACATCACTGATAGGAAAGATTGTAGCTGAGGTAATGAAGCACTTTCAAAAACATGAACAAAAAAAGGGAAAAGGTAAATTTCACAGTTTTGAACTTTGGGAAATTTTGTTTCTACCTGCATTAATTTAACTATTTCAGTCTGTGCCTCCCATTGGTTTTCACTTATTACAACAACGTGAAAGGCCAATTCATTGCAACACAGGTCTTCAGAGTACTAAAGATCCCCTACTAAAGATATGTGGGAATATTAAAAATGTATTTACCCATCATTAATAAACTGATTATTAGGATTATGTGGGGCTTTTGGCTACGTGTTCAGATCCTCAATGTATCCCATGTAGTAGAGTAAATCAGCTGCTGTGGCGTTTTGACAGATGAAAAAAAAAATGGAAATAGCTGAAAGGGTGACTTCTGTACCTTGTTTGTGAAGAGGTGTTGCCCATCTGTTTTCTGTGACTCTGCAATCTATAGCTAAACAGACCCTGTAGCTAGGGTCTCCTTAAATCTCTTTTAAAGATACAGACATTTGGGATAGAGACATAATTCCCAGTGGATTCTGTTGGTTTGAGGAACCTAAGCATGTATATCACCAGTGGAAAATATATGGGCAGTTCATCTGAAGAACAAGAGCAGCTGTAAGAAAAGTGATGACTTCTCCCTCGTGCCAGTAAATTCCTGTTTTGGCTAGCAGATTGATCCTGAGCAGTACTGAAAAGAGTTTTGCAACATGTTCTTTTTTGAAAATGTGTTTAATACATGCAAAGAGTTTTATGAGCTGTCTTCTGCCACAGGGGACATGATTTTTGTATCCATTTTTAGCACTGTACATACAGATCTGATTTGAAGTTACTGCAGAATACAAGTTTTCTTTCATTCCCGTTAATAGCAAGGTCTTAAAAAAATCCATGGAAATATCTTTGTAAACTTTTAAATTTGTAACCTCACATCAAAAATTATACTTCAATATAGTCATAGTGCATGCATTCATATCAGTAGCTTCAAATGACAGAACCAGTGGAAAGAACCTCAGACTCTGTTAATTGGTGTGTATGTAAATATCAGAAGGGACATCATTTGTTTTTATGCTGGTAGCCTCTAAGGGCTCTGGATGGGGTCGGGGTGCTGCTGTGCTGGTAGTTGCAGAACCATGAAAGTCATCTGGTGTGTAACTGCGCAATGGGTTTTTATATAGCTTGAAAAATACTGAGATAAAAAATGTGCAAGTGTTCCCCCTATCCCTTTTACATCTTTGTCTTTCCCATCTCTTTATTTGACTATGTTTTACTACTTTCTTAGAGTGGAATTGCTCTGTGGAGCTACGTTAAATCAGCTTCTTATAAGTGACTGCCATTCAAAATGCATAGGTAGAAATGGCAGTGAAGTCTCAGCAGGTGATGAGCAACTTAACATGAGCCAGCAGTGTGCTCTTGCAGCTCGCAAGGCCAATGGTATCCTGGGCTCCATCAGAAGAGGGGTGGCCAGCAGGGACAGGGAGGTGATTGTCCCTCTCTACTCTGCCCTGGTGAGGCCCCATCTGGAGTCCTGTGTCCAGATCTGGGGCCCCCAATACAAGAAGGATGTGGAACTGTTGGAGAGGGTTCAGAGGAGGGCCATGAAGATGATTAGAGGGCTGGAGCACCTGCCCTACAAAGAGAAGCTGAGGGAGCTGGGCTTGTTCAGTCTGGAGAAGAGAAGGCTGAGGGGGGACCTCATTGCAGCCTTCCACTACCTGAAGGGAGCATACAAACAGGAGGGGATTCAACTTTTTAAAAGGGTAGACAATGACAGGACAAGGGGGAATGGATTAAAACTAAAGGAAGGAAGGTTTAGATTAGATATTAGGGGGAAGTTTTTTACAGAAAGTGTGGTGAGGTGCTGGAACAGGCTGCCCAGAGAGGTGGTGGATGCCCCGTCCCTGGAAGTGTTCAAGGCCAGGTTGGATGGGGCCCTGGGCAACCTAGTGTAGATCCAGGCCTGAGGTTGGTGGCCCTGCCTGTGGCAGGGGGGTTGGAGCTCTGTGATCCTTGGGGTCCCTTCCAACTCATACCATTCTATGATTCTATGACTTATCCTATAACTAAAGAAGGGAGGTGAAGCCAGCTAGTTGGGAAAAGTATTGTTTCCTAAAAGTTTGCTAGAGGCTTCCTCTTTTTCTCCTCTTCTTCCTCTCTTTGGAAGTAGGCTTTTATTTTCTAAACTGGAAGAAGAGAATGGAATACTTCACCTTCCTGTCTTTCACTTCTAATTCAGCAGGTGAGCTAATAATTTACATGCACTGTATCCCACAACTGTCATGTACAAAAAAAAAATGTATTACCTGTATTTAATCACTCTTTCCTAAATGAGGCATCCTAAGTCATGCAACAGTGAATTCAGCACAGGATTTTCCCTGCCCATCTATAGTTCTTTCCAGGAGTATTATGAGTATGTACAAACCCTTTTATGAACCCTTGAACTGAAAGGTGCAGCAGCTTCTTTAGTCAAGCGTACTGTTTGCATCAGCATTGAAATTGTAGCCTAACAATGTTCATTTTGCTAAGTCCTGCTGTTTTTAACCATTCTCTTTGCACAGAATCTCTTCCAGACTTCTTAACAGTGCTGTGAATTTCTCCAGAGGGAATATAGCAATTATGTTGTGGTCACTTACTTAGAGGTTTGGTTCGTTTTGCTTCCTGGACTCTTTTCCTGTGCAGTACTTGGGAATTGGTCAAAGGTATGTTCTCTCCTCAGATTAAATTAGGAAATTACTTTTCTAAGAAAAAGTCATTTGGAGTATTAAAGGATTTGTTTCTTGCAAACTTTAGCTAGATATACCAGTAAACTCAGTTTATTTTGAGGTTATTTTGCTGCTACAGTTGTTCTAGGAAGTTTTGTTCCTTTTCTGACTTTTCTCAGAACTTAAGACTCCCAAAAGCACTGGTTATCCCAAAAGCAAAGATTTTCAAGTTGAAATGCTTTTTCTGAGGAACCTTTACTTTTGTTGTAGCTCTGGTATTTGAGTTGTAGGCTTTTTCTGCTCACCTATTGCCTGAGCTGAAAGGAGCAGCAGGCGCTGCTGGGCATGGCAACCAGCCCATTTCTGGCAGAGCAGACAGGCCTCACAGAGCTGGAGGCCCGCTGGCAAGGTGCTCCAGCCCTTCAGATTTTGCCCCAGAATGGTGCACTTGCTGGTTCTCCTTCACCTGCCTGATTATTTGCCACTTACCACCTCGTCTTCCTAGAACAGAGCCACAGGCACAAAGGTTTTCCTGGATGGTCATTGCCTTCCCCCACTGTTAGTTTTGAGGGTGTGAGTATATTTAAGGGAGAATCATTACCAACCACTGGGGTCGGTGAGGGTGACCATGCAGAGGGACAAAGTCTGTCCGCATAAGAGAAATGTACATTTTGTATAAGGTAGGGGAAAGATTTGAGTTTTGGGGGAAAGATGAGACAGGTAGATCCTGCCACTCTGCCTGTCATTTCAGCCATGTTCAGACAATGCTGCACCAGTTGCCAATCATGTTATATCAGGAACTATTTTGGATTGTAAGGATAGAAACCTAATGTGGAGTTACACTGAACTACACCGGCTAAGATTCTGGTTTAATGGGGAATCGGTATAAGGCTCGCATTCTGCAATGCCTCGTTCAAAACAAGACAGATTCCCTGGCAGATCCCCTGGCTCTGGGAGAGTGAATTATGGGTGGACCTGAGTGCTATAAATTTTTTTCTCTGTAGGCTGTTCATCCTGTGTTTTTTTTATTGTATAGCAACCACTGCAGTGATGGCTGCATAAATATTCTTCATGCTTTATTCTCATTTACTTCAATGCCCAAGGGAAGAATGTTATTGAAAAACTTGAGAAAATAACTTAGGCATCTGTAGAATACAAAAAAATGAGTGTACATCTGTGGTGGAGAAATCATTTGCTAAATGTTTATGTGTGCATCTCCGAGCAGTTCAAAAGCTGAAGGGATGAGGAAGATGTCGTCTGTGGTTTGTGGGGGTTTTGATTTGGGATATTTTGTTTGTTTTGGTTTGTGTGGAAATACACCTTTTGGAGAAGTCCCCACAAGTGTGTTGGAGCATTCTGGATTTGTTTGCGTTATTTCATATTTAAACAGGACAACTATCACTTCTTTCTATAGGTCCCTCTGGAATTGAGAGGTTTCCCAGTTAGGGGTTGTGTAGCTCACTTAAAGGAATGCTGAAAACAAACAAAAAAATATACTGGTTCTGTGGTGAAACTCAATAAAATCTCTAGGACTCCTTTTGTATTCTTCAATGATCTGTGGACTGGAAACATGACGAAGACATACAGTGCAGTGAGACAAAGCTTCAGAGGAACCCTGTGGTCTTTATGGCATGTCCTACTATGTTAGCAACGAAAGGCAAAGGCTGCTTAGTTGCATGCACTACTTTGCTAGCAAAATAGAAGTTCTACTGCTGTTTAGGCTAATTAAGGAGAATCTGCCTGAAAGTCTGTTTAGGTGGGGTGTGGGATGTACCACTGTTGTTTGGAAAAATAACTACAGCTGTTAAATGCCTATTTTGTTCATTAGTTATTACATCCTTTAGGCTTCAAGGTGATTACAGCAGAGCATATCTTTATTGCCCTCCTATCTGCTAGCTGGTAATACTGTAGGGCAAACTCTTGGGGGTCCTCCTGACTCAGGCTTTGTTACCCTTCTTTGTATCAGGAACTGGTAGAGCAGAGCTTTCTCTTCCCCACCTTTCATCAGGGACCCTCATTAAGATTCTGCACTGAATAGAGTATATGGATGATGTGTTTCCCCTCCCACACCCCAGCACTGGACTCAGCTGCTGTGATACCATTCTAGTTAAAAACTGCAGTTTGGCACTTGGAAGGGTAGGACAGGCATGCAGAAGTCTACTGGAGAGCTTGGAAATAATGATGCCAGCCTACCAGCCATCTTGAAGCTTTTAGTGCATGGTAATCCTGTTCCATGTGTGGTCAGAAGGGTCACAGTCCTGAGTTAATGCCACGGTATGACATGCATAAAACTGAATGCTGAGGAGGAGGGGATTAACCTTGGATCTCTGTGCCCCTTGAAAGGGGAGAGTGGGGGATGGAGATACATCAAATGGGAGGGAGTAGGGGGAAGATTATAAAATGCAGCACCAGTTTTATTGCCATGATTGAGACACTTCCCTGGAACACTGCCCATGCAGGCACAATCAGTCTGCATGCTGAGGTACAAACCACACTGTAAAGATAACCTGATTAATTCTATTTTTATTTTTGTTTTGTATCTGTAGAGACAGACTAATAAATAAAATGAAATCTGTGAGGAAAGCTAATACCAAAAATATTTTTCTTTGTTTTCCTTCACTGGTGACTTTTTAGTCTCACTTGCTAGCATAACTAGCTTTTCAGTGTATCTCTGTTTGCTTACTGTGTGCTGATAGGCTAAATTGCATCTTTCAGTGATGCTTTTGCCAAGCCTCATTAGTTTGCAACCTAGCTTGTGCATCATATACTCTGCAATCAGGTGGTGATAGAACGGTGCCCGTTCTCAGTCTCCACTGTTGTGTTTCTGCATCTCCTCCCTGCCTTCCTGTGGGCATGGCACCAGAAATCAAAACTTGCCAGGATGCTCAGCATCGAGCTCTCTGTTCCACAAAAGAGTTTCAACTGAGGTTGGCTTCGCTGCTGGCTGTCACCATTAGCAGCTGTCTCCTGCTTTGAAATTCTGGTCTGTGAATACGTGCACTTTGGCTGCTGAGAAATTACTCGATGTGGGTAGTCCCACTGGAAGTCACCTAGTGTTACTTATCTGAGGGAAAGACCTGTGCACTAGCCCTGAGTAACAGTGATACATGCCAGGCGTAGAAGGATCTGGTGATAGTTAAGCTTACTTTCGTAAGGAAAGTGGGCTGTAGTGTCTCTGGTGGGTCTCCTCCCTTTGCTCTTTCTTTTTCCCTTTTCTCCCCCTGACTTTCAGACTCTCAGGCTAAATATAGCCAAAGTTTAAGAAGGGACAGAAGTTTAAAATAGAATTGGTTTCTTTAGTTTCCATTGCAATGCTGGTGGAAGAGAAAGACACAAATTAGTTCCTGGCCTAGGGAAAACTGGGCAAACTTCAACTGCAGGGTATTGTATTCAAGAGCATCCAGGTGGTTAGTCTTCCCCTGTTCAGGCCGGTTGGTCAATATGTGCCTAATGCCAGAGCAGCCACCACATGTATCTCTTGCATGTGGGATGTTAGGAGTATTCGTGTTACTGTGGGAGTAAGGAAGGTTTAAAGAATGAAGGGCATGAATTGGAAGAAAATTAATCTTCCCTAGTTCATGGGGCAAGTTTTTTGCAGTTAGATATGAGGAAAAGATCTTACCTTGTATAGGCAACTGCTGCATATTAGCAAATACAACTTACCCCTTGGAGTAACGCAGCTTATCTGCTTTTGGCTCCATGGTGTTGGACCCTCTGTGGCTATGATCTGTTTCATATTGCTCTGCCAGAGTAGGAGCAGCTAGGTTGCAGCCTCCTTGGCAGTGACAGTTTGCAGTTCTGTAGGAAGCCTGTTCTATATTACTTGTGTAAGAGCAGAGAGGTGGTTGAGCAATTTTATACCTTGTTCCAGAGCCCATACTACAGCTTTTGTGTTCTAATGCAACTAATAACAGACTGTCTTGTTTCCTTACCTTTCTTAATGTGTTAATTTTTTTTTAGTAATAAATGTGTGATTAAGAAACTGTATGATATACTGCCTCTTCCAGAATCTTCCTGGAACAGATTTAATTTGAAGTGTTACAGAAACAACTTCTGTCCAAACATAGCCAGAATGACAGTGGATATGGAAAATCTCATGAGCTTTGGCAGTCAGGTGATGCTACAGCGAGTCACATATGTGATTTGCGTGTTAAACAATTGTATATTTTCAGTTGCTAGCAGGTTTTTTTTTTACTGGCTTTGGGAAAAAAAAAAAAATCTGCTGTGCTATTTTGATAACTTTAACTGATGGAAAAAGAAGGTAATATATGTTTTTTTTATCTGTAAACAGAACTCTCCTGAAGAGGCACTGTCAGTTCAGCATGCCAGGTTGACAAAAATCTTTGCTTTTAGCAGTAAATACCATTTAACACTATTGAACTTGATCAATTCTAGTTACTCTCCGGCATGTATAATAGACTTAGCTTTTATCTGAAATACCTTGTTACAATTTATTATTGAATTTAAGCATGTAATGCTTATTATAATTCATCTTCTTATTTTGAACAATGACACAAGTATTTGCTGTCTGTGTGCTCCTGGGGTATCTTTCTTTTTGATGCATCCCACAGCCCTCATCATCAGTGTCAGAGGTGGTTTTCAGACCTGGGAAGGTTCACAGGAGCAAGGATTAAATTACCTCTGGGTTGCAGCAGCAGAAGCAAAGAGTCCCTGACTGCTAGTCAGCCTTGTGCTGGTCCATGCAGTGCTAGGACCTCACAAATGACATGCGTTGAGGGAGAGATACCCAGATTTGATGTTAAAGGTCGAACAAACCATCTGTGTTATTAAAGGATAAGGTTAAGCTTAAATAGAGTGGTTTTGCCAAATCCATTGTTGAAACCCTTAAACAATTAGAAATGCAGGGATAATGATAGAAGTTGTTACAGAGATGATGAACCATCTCTCTAAATTAATTTCAGCCTGTGGGTTGCTCAGACTAATGCGCAGGATTGATTTGTTTCGTATTTGCTGTTCCCAGTGGAGCAACTGGTCCCAGGGCCCTTCCCTTTCATGTCCTATT
Source organism: Porphyrio hochstetteri (assembly GCA_020800305.1). Lineage (NCBI taxonomy): Eukaryota > Metazoa > Chordata > Aves > Gruiformes > Rallidae > Porphyrio > Porphyrio hochstetteri. Next base: position 49,185,487 of record CM036907.1, read on the forward strand.
CCTGATTTGGTTTTAAAATATCTGGACAGACTTCATAGTCTTGTATGAACAAGCCCGATTGTAACTCTACAAGAGTTGGGCTGAAAATGTCTGTGAATGGTATAGGACAGGCTGAGGTGCATAACATCCCAGTGATTTGGTAGCCAGGTAGATACCAGAAGAAGCCCTCTTGTTAGAGGGGCTACTGGCTGCCCATGGAAACAAATGAGCAGAAATCTTTGTGGGCTTATGGGTGAAGGCAGCAACCAAAGGTGGGCTTTGGCACTGTGCCAGTAAGTACCACTGATGCTTTGAAAACCAGCTAAAAGGTTTTTACTAAGGCCGAATGATGGATTCCCCTCTTCATCGCTGGTGACTGCTCGTCTGCTTACTACGAAACTGGGGACACCTGCAAGCTGCTCTGGTGCAAGGCAACTATACATAGCTCTGGCTATGAAGTGCTTAGATGGAGCACTTTTAGAAGGAATACCTTGAGATGTGGTGGCAGTTCTGTTACTCTTTGTGATTCCCACAGAGGATGTGTGACCAAGTTGATGTGAGACACTTGAAAGCTCACCCCATGGATAAGGCTCCCCCCTTTCACATAGGCTGCATTTACTGTCCTGCATGTGTCCAGCTGGAGCAGAAAAGCCAGACTCTGCCAAGGGAAGTCCTGGGGGCTTCGTAGCAGCTCTGAAATTCTGATCTAACCCAGCATCTTTGTTTTCCATGGACTGACCAAGAAATAATGACTAATCAGTGATTGATGCTTGTTCATTGCTTCCTTTCAGATGTTTTGAGGTTAAACATAATGCTGTGATTTGAAATCCATGCAGGAACCAGAAGTCTTGTTGCCATACAATCCTTCTGTTGGCTTCTTAGCTGCAAACAGGCTCTGCTGCCAACAGTTCCTACCAGATCGAGCTTTCTCCAGTTTTCCTTTCAAGTGTAAATTGCATACTGGTCAAATGGGGTGAAACATGCACTCCATTCCTCCTTTCCTTCGTCCCAGTCTTTCAGCTTAAATCACTCCTGCTTGGCAAGAAGTGCGGGCCACAGATTATTGCACTTGTTAGACTGCAGCTCTGGAATTGTGAAAATTACCGTATGATTGACAGTCATGAAAATGAATCCCGCAGCACTACAGCAAAGTCTCTCCACTTTTCTTGGCAGACTATTGATTTCAGCTGTGCTTTGCTTAAAAGATACAGAATTTCTCAGAGATGCAGAAAGCGGATCGTGATCGGTCCTGAAAGCGGTGTCTCTGCATATATTCTCCTGAGTCACAGGAGACTTTGCTTTCTAGCAAAGCCACAGGGAGGGCTGACGTTCCTGCTCTCATCGTGCATTGTCTGCTGGCAGCATGACATTTTGGGGGGGGGCTGGTGGTGAATGTTACTCATACAGAGTATGAAGTGCATAGAGAATAATCTCTTCGCATGCTGTAATAGTGATGTTTTCAGATTTGAAATATTAAGTGATCAGAGTTCACTGCTGTGAAATTCCTTAATTAAAAACAAATCTGCTGTGTTTATAAAATGTCTAAACGTGCTGTTATGGTTAGAAGAACACACAAGAGAAGGCTTTGTTGAAATGTAAACACTTCGTAAATTATTACTGCAGTGCGCTGTCTGAATGTGCTCATCTAATGACACACTGCTCCACGTTCAAGTGAATATAATTGTAGCAAAGGGCTATTAGGCTCAGATTCAGTGTTTAGGCTCCTAACTTTCCACTGAAACAGTTTATTGAATCCAGATCTGTTGTTAACTCTCCTTTTTAAATTTTTTTTTGTTTTGTCTTTTTTTGTGTTGTTTTTTCCCCCTCATTTCCATAAGCTTCTTTTCTTTTTAGGGTAGTTCCTTACAGTGATAGAAACTGGCAACTTACTGTTTTGAATGTCATTGTGAAAGATTAATTTGCTGAGAGGGTTGTGTTTGTAAATGAGTTCTTCAGCACTGCCTTTTTTTCCCCCTCTAATACCCTAAGAAGAAATGGCTCTGTCAGAACACGGGGGAAGGTTGTGGGAGTAGGAGGAAAATGGTTTCCTAAAAGGACCTTGTTTATTTAGGTCAGAATATGAGTTTAAATTAGTTTTATCACTTGTGGGGCAGCCAGTGAAAAGTGTAGGGGGGCTGCTGTGGCAGGTTCTTAGGTGGAGGCAGGGCAGAGGAAATTCTTTGAGAGGTCAGAGATGCAGATGCCACTGGACTCCTCCAAAACTTCATCTACTGCTATTGGCTTTTGGTTGCCCCAAATGATAGGGGTTAGACTTCTCTGGTGTCCCTATCCAGGGGTAGATGCTGAGGTTGAACAGTACTTCCAAAACTAGAGCTCCTGAGCAATGGCAAGACAGCAGCTATATGGCTTAGATAGATGGTAGAGTCATGGTACCCGCAGATTAAACAGCTTGATCACTAAAATCCTTGCAAACTACTTTAAGTCTCACCACAGAGAACATCTCCACATCAGACTGTCTTTAGGGTTGACTGAAGAATGTTTGGATGGGTTTCAGGAGAATGAACGTGGCTTTCTAATCAGAATTTGCCTGATGAAATTTGTAATTGAGTCATCTCTCACGGTGATTTAGCGCTTGTGGGCATAACAGAGTGTTAACGTTATGCCCACAAACTTGGTTTTAGTTGGGATTTTAAAGAATGTAGTTACAGGCATGGTTGTGGGAAATATGAAGCAGCAGTCTGAAAGCTACATGGTGGGAGCTTTTGTGTTTCAGTATAGGCTGAGGAGCATATCCTCAGCGTTGGGACTCATGACCTTCACTGAGTGATGTGATTTTTCTGAAGTTATCCATTATTTTTTGGGTTGGGTGGGTTTTTGTTTGTTTTTTGTTTGTTGGTTTGTTTGTGTGTTTTCTGGTTTGAACTAATGAAGCCACCAAGGTATGCCACATCCAGAGTTCCCCTCAGGTTTGGAAACTGACAGAGTTGATATGGATCTTGCTGAAAATCACCCCCAAAGCTACAATTTTGCGTGTCAGGCAGGTCTTAAAAGGGCGACAGTGATGCGTGCCTAGTATTTTTCTGGGAATGCCTCTAGATTTAAACAAACCAGGGTTAAATACTTCATTGGAACAGGTTGCTCAGGGAGGTGGCAGAGTCACCATCCCTCGGGTGTTTAAGGAAAAGTTGGATGAGGTACTCCTGGACATGGTTTAGTATGTAATATAGGTGGAAGGGGGTCGGTTGGACTTAGATGGTTGTGGAGGCGTTTTCCAACCTCAGCGATTCTATGACGATTCACCCCGTTGAAGGGAGAGGGCTCCGCGAGGAGGGGACGCAGCAGCAGTCGCCCAAGGCCGCGGCGCGCCGGGGGATCCGGTACCCGCCGGCGAACAGCAGAGGGCACAAACTCCCCAAGAGCCGCCTCTCCGCCGCCGGCTCCGCGAGCCTGCCCGCGCTTCAGCAAGGCCGCCCGAGCCCGGCCTGGGGAAGCCACACGCGAAAGGGGCGTCCTCGGGGGGCAGAAGGGCAAGCCAGCGCCTTGCTGGCGGCCTGGCGAGCGCGGGGCGTCCCGGGGAGCAGAAGGGCAAGCCAGCGCCTTGCTGGTGGCCTGGCAAGCACGGGGCATCCCGGGGGACAGAAGGACAAGCCAACGCCTCGCTGGTGGCCTGGCAAGTGCGGGGCGTCCCGGGAAGCAGAAGGGCAAGCCAGCGCCTTGCTGGTGGCCTGGCGAGTGCCAGGCTCATGTCTCTCACCCGCAGAGCGTGTGTGGCCCAAGCTGGGCGAACTTGTGTTGGTAACGGCAGCTTGTGCTGTTCTCTTGGGTGAACTTGTGTTGTACAGTCTCACATGTGCCCCCGGCTCGGGGAGGCGTGTTAACGGTGTGTCGTGCTACTACGAATGTGTGAAGTTGCCTCGTGTGACCGAGAACGTTCACTGATTAGGTGGGTCATTCCGAAGTGGCGACAAGCAAAATCACCTCGTGTGAAATACCTGTATCTCTGTAGGTTGCGCTCCTTAGATCACTTTAGAAACAAGATAAGACAACTTCAAGCCATTGAACCTGATTGCCTGGTTGGTTATCTTTGTGTCAAACCGGGAACGTCTGTTGTCATCAACTCTCTTGCACTGAGTCTCACAGAATAACAGAACATTGGGAGCTGGAAGGGACCTTGAAAGATCATCTAGTCCAACTCCCCTGCCAGAGCAGGATCACCTAGCCTAAATCACACAGGAATGCATCCAGGCAGGTTTTGAATGTCTCCAGAGAACGAGACTCCGCAACCTCTCTGGGCAGCCTGTCCCAGTGCTCTGTCACCCTCACAGTGAAAAAGTTCCTCCTTACATTCACATGGAATTTCCTGTGCTCCAGCTTGCACCCACTGCCCCTTGTCCTATTGCTGGCCATCACTGAGAAGAGCCTGGCTCTGTCCTCCTGACTCTTGCCTCTTACATATTTATAGACATTGATGAGGTCACCCCTCAGTCTCCCCTTCTCCTGGCTAAACAGGTGCAGGTCCCTCAGTCTCTCCTCATAGGGAAGGTGGCCATGAAGATGATGGAGTGGAACTGTGCTAGAAAAATTATTGGTGCTGAAGACTTTTGTAAGCCATGCAGAAAGCTACTGCTATGTTAGCCTCTCCTAGCTAAGAATATAAGTGGGAATTTGCAAATGGATGCAAATAAGCTTTCAACAGATTTTTTCTTTTTAAAAGAAATTGGTAGCCAGACAGTGATCCTGCAGCCGGTATCTTGGGACCCCCCAAGCCTCAAAGCAAGTGTTATCTGTCCCTTTGTCAGGCTTCTGCTGTGGGAAAGTATAATATCCCTCTTTTGTGCTGGTGAGGCTGTCAGCTTTACAATGTTAGAATTAGATTTGGAAGAAATAGACTCGAGAGCTGACTGCATTTAATCATGTGATACAATCTCAGTGTATTTTATTTTAAATTTGAGTCTAAAACGGGTGAATAAAGCTGTAATCATTCTGTCAGCACATGTAACTACTTTCAAAATTAGACAGTGATCAGTCTAACTGCGTAAAATTTGGTTGTAATTTCAGTAATGCCATTAAACTTCTAATTACCAGCAAGTGAGGCTGGTCCAGTAGTCCCGAAGCGTATCTGTGATCTCCAGGTTTAGTCCCTAGGTGTGCCAGTGGCTTCCTGTCAGGCTTTAATCTCTCAGTGCTTCAGGTCTGAGGCCCTCAGAGAGGATTAATTCTCGTAGTTCCTCTTGGGCAGAGGAAATCATTTACTAGCTTTCATGTGGCGTTGGCTGGGTGAGCGAGAGCTTGTGCTAATGTGGAAAACCTGAACTGTCCTGACCACATGAGAAACCTTGTCTGGGTATTCAGTGAGACTGGTGTATGAGGATGTATCCTCCCGCATCAGCGCCTTTGCTTACATCATCCATAACGGGTTGCCTGAGTTGTGGGGGGGTTTTAAAATTTTTTTTTCCATAGGAAACATTTGCATTTAGGATGCTGAAGGCCAGAGGTTGCGTGTCAGCCTCTGGGGAGGATGTGATTAGCTCAGTGTTGTGTGGCAGGCAGCTGACAGATCACAGCAGATTGGAAACTAGAAATGGAGCTGCCTGCAGCTGCTCACCTCTCAACCAGAGTGAGTGACAAAAGGTGTCTTTTCCTCTATGGCAGGCGGCGGCCATAGCAGCAGAAGTGCTCCTGGCTTTGTGCTCTTGGTCTTTTTTTTGCCCAGGGCAGTCTAAATCGGGAACTTGGGAAGAACATTGCAGTTTGGGAAAGCTCCTGCTCTCCTTGCAGGATGTAATGATGCAGTAATGGTGGCAGCAAGGCTTCAGGCCAGCTCTGTGCTGGGCAGGGAGGCAGCTGGGGCTCCTGCCTGGCTGTGTCAGACCTTTCAGGGGGACGCAGCATGGTGCCTGAGAAGGAGCTGCCCAGCAGAAGTGTCCTTGGTAAGCTGGTTCTGAACCAAAACTGTCAGTCCCAGGTGAGGAACCCAGGTGGCAGGAGCTGCAGGTGTGTGCTGGGAGTGACGGGGACAGACAGAAATGCCGTCAGGGCTCCCTTGGTGCTAGCACCCGCCTTGTGCTGCTTAATATGCTTCCCCTCAGGGAGTCTGAGCTCAGTCACATCAGTCACTGCTGTGGCTTCCTCTAGTCCCTTTAGGCTCCCAGTCTGATCTTTTCAATTTCTAGCAACATCGTTAGTAAATCTGGTGATTGGCCCCATCTTCCAGCTCTTTTTGAAGAGGTGCCTCAGAGCAGGATGGTTTGGACAGTGCAAGTAGGGCCTGGAGCATGTTGGTACAGCTGCAAAGAGTTATTTGTGCTGCCTGCCTCCAGCCTATGCAAATAGAAGTGATTCCTTGCTTCCAGAGGACCTGACTCCATTCACGCATAGCTGTGCACCTGTGCATTTATACAGAACATAAACAGACTGCAGCTGAATGGAAAATCTTTGGAGAAGCACAGAAGTACCTGGTCTGTTTCTGAGACCACAAAAACACCCAGGGGAGTGTATTTGAGCAAGCTGAGGAAATAAATTTGGAGTGTGTTATTAGACATTGTGCAGGCTTATTTTAAAAAGAAAAAAAACCCCAAAACCCTCCCTTATAAACAGTTGTCTTTGATCTCTGCGGCTTTCTAATTAGTGCCTCTTTGCTTTAAAAGCAGCTAAGACTTATGGTGCATCAGATAGTTAAAAAATCTTGTCTGAGATCAGGAAAATGACTGTAAGAAGTATCTTTCCCCGAATTCAGTGGCTCTTTTATGAGTATATTTATCAAGGAAGTAATGGGCAGAGAGATGCATTTAACACTGATGTTATTCATCAGCAACACATCTCTGAATTTTAATGAGTCCTCCCTAAGCTTTAAAGAGCTCCTGTTTTGTTCCCATCAAGTGCTCTGCCCTTGCTGTATTCTGGCTCTGTTGCACCCATTGAGGACCACTCCTTGCTGTCCCAAGCTCCTGGGAAGGTACTTGGTTGTTTCCATGGGCTTACAGAGCTGCGTCCATACTGCTTCGAAGTTTGAAAGCCTAAGCATGCTCCTTCTGAGCACTTTGAAATGACAGATATCTGATTTTTGTGTTTGTTGGTTCAAATAAAACCTCACAAGTGGTTTCTGTTTCATGTGGTGTTCCAGAACCGAGCTGTTCCTAGCTCTTTGACCTTCTTTGCTGTCAGCTGGTAGCCACTGTTAGTCCAGCAAAGCAGTGACTACAAAATACTTGGGGCAGACATTTGAGTTCCTAAACACCCTCCGTTAGATGCGTGTTATTAGGAGTAGCAGCAGTGGTGTCCCTACCAATAGCAGTGCCATTTGTTAATAAACACAAGCGTTTGCTGAAGGAAAGGACTTGCAGGTAGCACTCTGTCAAAGTTAAGTGTTGGCTTTCTGTGACATGCCTGTAATCTGGGAGAGAATTAGCTAAACCCCTTTATGTCTGCAGCCGTTCTCAATGAAGACCTAATCCTCTGTAAGATATGTAATACTCTTATTTTAGCGTACAGCAGCGTTTTAAATGCAGCTGCATCCTCTAGGATGCTCCTGGGCTTGCTGGGAGATGAAACTTGCAGTTACTCCGTAGAAGCAGTGAGTATTTGGGGGGGTAGGTGGGGGGAGAATGGACACAGGGGGACATGCAGACATGACACACTTTTAACAATATTTTTTTATCTGGCTCTTGGCTTCTTGCCAAAGAATAGTGCCACCAGGGCACTCACTGCTCTTTATATGATTTTCATTGACTTCAGCAGGCATGGAATCAGGCCTTATAAGCACAATTTCCTCATTGTTAGCAGCTGTTCATTGCTTAGCATTACTTGAGCCACCACTCAGCTGGCCATCTGTGATCTGGAACTCCTCAGACTGCAAGAAAATCGTTAGCTGTTCCATTCTGGCAAGAGAACATTGTAACTTATCTCAGCGATGTATTTGTACAAGGAGTAATAATGTTTTTTCCCCAATAGCTATTGCTTGTCACTTGCCCATCTGTGGTTCTAACACACAAATGTTAAACAATAAATACAGTAACAAAACCAGCACTTTATCCGTTCACTGGCATGGATTTTTTTCAGCAGGATGCTGAGAAATTAAGTCTGTTAGGAGGCAGTTCCTGTTATCAATAAGCATCCTTGTTTGTCCATCTCTGACACCAGTCAGGCCAGGGAGAGCCTAGTAAAAGTTTACAAAATGACAAGAGACCCCATGTCCAGGAGGTCTTGGATGGGGAGTGATGGCACCAAAACACAACTGAGAGTTTGGGATGCAGTTGGATTAAAGGCTGTAAGAGAAGAACTGAATGTATGTTACATTAAGTGTTTCTGCGGCTGAGTGCAGCCATTTAGAGGTAGGGGTATTTGTCCTTTCCTAATTCTTCTCAAGAAAGAAGAAACTGTGGAGATCTGTACCAATAAATTGACATTTCAGCTAAACTGTTGTTATCCTGTATCCTTCCTAGATACACCTGTATCTACATTCTGCTGTTTTCAAGAACTGTGTGCAAATTCCTGATGACAAATACTACCTCAAAATAAAAAGGTTTAAAGGAATGTAGCAAGGGTCAGGAAGAAGGAATGAAGGATCTTTTATGTAAGCTGACTGATTTCAAGGAAAGGATATACTAGCCTGAGATCATAAATTATGTCTATGGAGAGCTTCCTAGAAGGGAAATCATCTTTTTTTGTTTAGAAATATTTCCCCCCGTATTTATAGTAACTCCTGGGCTAAAAGCTGGTCCTCATCTTGCTCATGTGGTAAAGTAAATGGCAGGAACCCTGAGTTTGGCTTCTGGTGAGCAGCCCCCTGTCCTTTGTAGACTTTCATTCATGGTCTCGTTAGGTACTGGAGAGGCACAGATCAGGCACTGAAGGGGGAAAATCTCTGGTTTCTGAATTGAGCTGCTTTCACTTTCAGCTTTGTATCTTGAACCAGGGAAATCAATTTCACTGTTGCTCCTGAAGCTTGACTGCTCATTTATATGAACAAGTGCTACAGAAATGAGGTTGGGGGGAGGAGGGGGTGGCAATGGGATTTCCCTGATTTCCTGAAAACAGGATTTCACTGTGCCCAAATTCTCCATTTCTATTTCCAGCACTATTGCCTGTTGATAAGAAAAAAAAAACCCTACAGTATTTCACCAAAGATTCCCGGACTATGGGAACTTACCAAGTTTCAGGCAGATTTCAGGAGGAGTTTTCTGGATGCCAAAACAAACGTCTGACTTCACTATGCCCTGGGAGGAGAGCCTACTGAGCTCTCCTGCGGGGGGAGGCGGGGGGGGGGAAGGATGGAGGAAGGGAGGAGGGTTTCTGCACTGTACTGTTGGCTGGTTTGGAGAGAGATAATACGCAGGACTGTACCTTTTGCTCTGGGAACTGCCAAGAGAAGCACACAGACTCCATCCTATAAACAAGATGTGAGACACAAGTTCTCTCTATCTCAGCCAACTCAATGACTCGGAGACTGTTTGGGAAGGCGGTGAGGAAATATTCATGCATCCTCCAAAGTGTGTATTAGAAAGGTTTAAAATAAGGAAAGTACAGCTTTTTCCTGTAGTTAGGCTTTGTTTGCCAAATCATGGAGCCTACGTAATAAGTAAATCTTATGAAAATGTAATAAATCTTCTACATATTTAGCAGATGTTGGTGGATTTATCCACTATAGGAAGTTATATATCAAACTGTACAATTTAGTGCCTGTTTTGTGTTCTCTCTGAATCCCAGACATGTTTAATATTTCTCCTTCTGAGGTTTAACAGCGTATAAATAACACTTAATAAACAACCTTTAACTTTAAGCAAACTTATTTAGACACATAATGTCTGCTCAGATCTCATATTTTAAGAACACTTACAAATACTGGACAGGACTAGCAAATATGTCTTTAACTCACAGGAATTCAGTCTGTCTCCCAACAGCATCATTTCAGTGTCCCAGTTAGGATGCTTTACTCTTGTTATAAACTGTTGTTTCAAAGGTGGGAAATTCCGCAATCCTCATTTGCAGAGAATTTAAACTTGGCACATGAAACTTCTGCCAGAAAGCCAGATTCCCCCCCACAATGTATTCAGAGAAATAGTTTATTCTTTGTGTTGTTAGGGTGGAAAAATAGTGCCTCAGTACTTTCATTCTTCTGATTTTAGGCCTGTAAGAACAGTTCTTTAAAATGAAAGCTTGTAAGATAGGACCTTAAGGTATCTTTTTCAGCTAGGAAACAATATAAATCCCAAAACAACAAAAAACTCCCCTACCCCTTTACCTCCTCCAGTGATGGAGTTAGTTTTGCATTAGGAACTTCAAGGCACACAGCTACTCTTGCTTCCTTAAATTTCAGTGTAAGTTTTCTGATGTGGCAAATGATGGTAGGAGAAGAAAACAAGGAAGAAATAAGAACCCAGAGGACAAATATGTGCCAGTACAGGAAAATTCAGAGAATGGCTTAGCAGGTGTTTAAAAAATCCCACCAGCATTAAACCAGAGAAGTGAAAACTGCAGATTGCTGCGATCAGCAGATGGTTGATGGGCTTTGTATTCTCTGAGTGTCCAACATTGTCAGCTTTTCTCTGGTCTCCCCAGTGTCTCTCAAAATGAGACTTAGCTGAAGAGGCCCATAGGCTTGAGAAGTTAGTTGTGGCAAGGCACAGAGAGTTGTACAAAAAGGCAGCCTTTTCTCCTACGGGCTTTTTGTTTTGGTTTCCCATTCTCTCAGTATGTTTTCTACTCTTCCATCACTTTTTAATGTTTTCTAGAATGGAGTTCTCACTATTGTTGCTTAAGATTGTTTGTCAGGTTTCTAGGGGTCTCAAGCCACTATAAACCCAATCCTTAGCCTACTGGATATCGATCCTTTTCCACTTTCAGTGACTTCGAGAGATTTTTTTTGGGTGCTCAGCAACTGTTACCGTTTGTCGTTGTGAAGAGTTGCTTGGTGTAAGGAGCCTGCTCAGAGTAAGTGGGGATGAAGGAGAGGTTGATTGACAACTCATCCGAAACCCACTCGTGCTGCAGGAGATACTAACACCAGCCTCAGCGAGTGTTAGACTGCGCTTTCTTGATTCAGTCATGTCTGGGGATTTTGCTGTTGCTCATCTCAGAATGCAGATGTCTTCTTCAGCGCTGCTCTAATGTGCATGAAAGGACATTCTGAGTATCTGTCACGTCTCGTTTGTGTTCCTTAATGCGCCGTAATTCTGCGATCGTATGAAAAGGGGTTTGTTAGCACTTTGATTAGATTACCTACAGAAGGAATCTGGAATTCAGAGAGGCAGACATGCAGCGCACACACGGTTGCTCCCAAAAGCACAGATTTATGATCCTTTTCATAAGGCAACACACTGTGTATCTCTTATTGCTAATGAGGTTGTTAATGGAAGTCTAAACCCGAATGCCCAGAGGGTATCAAGGCAGCCATACTTTACGTATTCTGCTCATTAATGGTAAAGGCAAAATGTCTATTGCATGTTTAAAGCTGCACTTCAGGTCTCATTTTCCTGAGTAACTGTTCTCGGTTTCATTTCATATTATCTGCTGCCTGCTTTGCAGAGAGCTGCATAGGTGATTAGGTAGGGAGAGGAAATTTTTCTAGCCCCTAAACTGCCTATTCCTTAAGGAGAAAAGTGAAGATCATAACTCTTGGTGGATCCCTGCTGGTGAAAAGTCCTTTGCCCAGATGTAGCAGCAAAGTGTTACCAAGTGCTGTGCTTTGTCTCTTTTGGTTGAAAACCCCAGAGGGGCTTGCTCAGAGTAGTTCTCCAGGGGTGCACGAAGTGAGAGGTGCTCTAAAACAGTTTGCTCTCGGTTTTGAGAGCAATTCATTGTTAGGTGCAAACATCACCACAGAGATGAGTGAACCAGGTTTGTAGCCTTTCACCTTGGGTGAATCGGTAGAGACCTCACTATTTGCTGTCCTGCTGGCTTTGCTCAAGGTGTGGTGACACCACCCGAGGGAGAGGCGTCAACAGACCTTGTGAGTCCATCCAGTGGGTTATGATGTTGTCCCAACCAGCACTGCTGGAGTGAACTCTGGGATTAGTTGTCAAAAAATGGCACAGTGGGAATTCTAAATCTTTTGTATAACTGCAAAACATTCAGTTTTCAATCTATTTAATATTTTTAGCTGCTTTTCCTCTTTTTAAACTTGAGTCAGTTAAAAATTCTGTGTTATAGCAAAACATTGACATGTGTAATAATGTGGAAATGAAACATTTCAGCATTTCTGAAATGAATGATTACTGATAGAAAATGTTGAAAATAAAACCTCACGTTGTTTAAAACATTTTTCCTATTCTTTCTGGCCAAAACTTTTTCTTAAATGTCATCCTAAATTGGAGTGGTTCTGTATTTGTCCCCCTCTCTCCTTTCTCCCGAAACTGCAGGTTTGGAGTAATTTTAGCTGTTTATAAAAAGAAAAAGGAAAAAAATCAACAACCTCTGGCTGTATTCTCCACTTACTTTTATAAAATTTTGTATTAATTTCTACATGAAGATAGGTTTTGTAGGTTTTTCAATGGTGTCTTGCAGTCTTCAGGTCTTCAGAAGCCAAGGAGCAGTGTGCAGGCAGAGGAAAGCAAAACTGGTTAGGTAGAGGAAAAAAAGTAAATGTAGATTAGTCATGTGGGTTTTATGCTTATTGTGAAAGGGCTGAAGTATCTCACCCCAGTCCCAGGTAACTCAGGTGTACAACTGAGTTAACACAGCTGGAAGAGTTATTACACATTAGCCAAGCTGCGGAAAGCAGCCTGGGGCAATCCTGGGGTGAGACAAATCTAGGTGCCTTTTGCTGAGGTTTATGCTAATGGATTTTACTCCCCTGTTGTGGTTTAGTCCCAGCTGATAACTAAGTACCATGAGGCCATCACTCCTCCCCTCCAACCCTGGGTGGGATGGGGAGGAGGATCAGAAGAAAAAAGGCAAAAACTCGTGTGTTGGGATAAGGACGGTTTAATAGGACAGCAAAGGAAGAGGGCAAGGACAAGAACAACAATGCTAACAGCAAGAATATACCAAGCAGGTGATGCACAATGCAGTTTGCTCACTGCCTGGGACCTGATGCCCAGTCTGTCCCCCATTCAGTGATCCCTCCTCCATGGCTAGCTCCCCCCTTTATATAACTGAGCATGATGTCATATTGTATGGAATATCCCTTGGGCTAGTTTAGGTCAGCTGTCCTGGCTGTCTCAACTCTCAGCTTCTTGTGAAAATTAACTCTATCCCAGCTGATAACCAGGACACTCTTGTTTGTGGCAAGCATGCTCAGCTGACATCGCTGTGTCCTAGAAATCAGGGACAAGGGTATTTTGTATTGGTAAAACACACTCTATCCTCAGGGATGATGTAAAGAAAGGCCACCACAACCATCAGTGGCAAGTTTTGAAATAAAGAGGACAGGCTGAGGGAGCTCAGTCTCTGTAGCCAGAAGAGGAGACTGACGGGTGACCTCACCAATGTCTATAAATATGTAAAGGGTGAGAGTCAGGAGAACAGAGCCAGGCTGTTCTCAGTGACGGCCAGCGACAGGACAAGGGGCAGTGGGTGCAAGCTGGAGCATAGGAAGTTCCGTGTGAACATAAGGAAAAACCTTTTCACTGTGAGGGTGGCAGAGCCCTGAGACAGGCTGCCCAGAGAGGTTGTGGAGTCTCCTGCTCTGGAGATATTCAAACCCCATGATCCTGGACATGTTCTTGTGTGACCTAATCTAGGTCACCTTGCTCTGGCAGGGGTTTGGATTGGATGATCTTTCGAGGTCCCTTCCAACCCCTGACGTTCTGTGACGACAAAGGGCAAGATTTTCACGCTTGTTTCTTTGTCCCATTTCAGGTAGCTCTTATCAGAAATCAAGCCCTACTGTGGCAGCGGTGCGTAGTGTAGATCAAGAAGAGGGAGTCAGAAGAAACATTAATTTATTTTGTAGCATCGAGGATGCAAACAGCATTTTCAGGCAGCAATCACATTTCTTCTACGTGTCTGTAGCCTGTCTCGCTGACTACAGGTCCTAGCTTGAGCCATAGCAGCTGTAGAAGGCAAAGGGTTGTGTGTGAGGCATCTTGATCAGCTCCCAGCTGGCTGCTGCTGTTTTCCCCATCCCCCTCCAAATTACCAGGGTTACTGCCTGGCTCAGATTTGCTCAGGGTTACGTCTGCAAACGTCACCTCTGCAACTGTAATACAGATAAGAATTTACCAACAATCTTGAGAGACATTCCCTGGCCTGAAGTGCTCAGAGGCATGTGACAGCAGGATCCAGGGCTGCACTACCAGCGAGACAAACAAACAGTCGCGTCCAAGCGGTTGCGTTGCCTTGTCAGACCTGGCAAACTGATGATATCATTCCAAATAGTCTGTCTTTCTGGACTCCTTCAGAGAGCTTCTGGCTGGGAATGGTTTTATGCAAAGGCTTTCTAATTGTTTTTCTGCTCTCTGCTGAGGTTGTTCTTTGCAGATGCAAGGGAAGGCGAAGCCTGGTGTCCCCAAAAGGCAGGTCTGGGTCAAAAACTGGAGGAGGGGAAAAAACAAGCTGGGCTTAACTTTAATCTGCTGAATTTTCCCTAGCAAATGTGACTGGTTTATAATTGGTGCATCCTCACCTGGATGTGTGTCTGATGGCTGCTGTTTAAGTGAGGGACTTCTGTCTGTGAACTGTCATGGGGCTATGTAAGAGAGCAGCTCTGCCTCTGCTGTGGTCGGGCTCTTTTCAAAGAACTTCTGCTAGCCAACCTGTTGTTTTTTCCTGGTCTGTATCTACTGGGAGAAGGGAAGGAACTGAAGAAGGCTAAAAAGATGCTCCCCCTCTCACACCAAAAAGGGGATTATGGAAGGATAGCCCAAATCGAGTGTTGTCTCTGGTGCACTCCTCCCTCGTTGGAGTTGGATGAACAAGGGACCTGTGAGGAACAGGGGAATGGAGGCTGAGGGCATCAAATTATGTATCCTCAATGATGATAATTCATGCTCAAATACTTGGTCACCTGTTTGCAGATGGAAAAGGAGAAAAGGAGCTAGCAGAGAAAAATCTGGGAAAGGGATGAGGCTTGGAATCGTGGTATTGCTAGCAGCCTGCTGCTGGGGTTTTATGGCACCTCTGTGGCTAAAGAAACCCATGGGAGTCCTTGGATCCAAATGTGGTGGGCTCCAAGGACTCCTTTTACACCAGGCTGTGGGGCCTTAATCCATTTTTGTGGAGGATTGTTTTTGTTCTCCTGGCTGGCGATGCCATTTCTAAAGTAATTAAAAAAAAAAAAAAAGAAAATATGTTTGGTGAGTATATTACTGTAATTAAGATTCCCAGCTGGGTTTCTCATTTAAGCAGCAGGATGGTCGAGAGAATTAAATTAAGAGTTGGGAGCTCCTCTGTCCTAACCTTGCTCTGTAGAGTGATTCATGCTGCAAGTGGGGCCTGTTCACTCAGACCAATGTTTCCAGACTTGGGTGCCTAAAGATAGGCGCTTGGACTTGTATTTAGGCTCTTGCATGAATGTTGTTTACTTTGCAGAGGTGCAGCTCCCTGGGAAGGGAGGGGGTTTACAGGCCTCTCCGGAAAAGGAGCCAAGCTTTAGGCACCCAAGCAGAGAAGAGTAACTTTACCCTTTGGGTGGAAGGTGGGGGTTGGGGGGGGCGGAGGGTGTGTGCGCACAGTTCACCCATGTGAAAATGGCACTAAATACTTTGTGATATCACAGGAGGGAGGCTGAGCTGCTGAAGTTAGCATTGGAACTGCGTTTTGGAAATAACAGACTTTTGGTGCATATGTGCTTGATGGCAGAGCTCACAGGAGAGAGAGCACACATTTATGATGGAGAAATAATGGAGAAGGGAATGAAAGCAGAAAAAAAACCCTGTAATTTTGACTTTCTTGACTTAATTGTATGTTTAAATCCCAGCCTTAATAAGGGTCTAAATCTCCATCAATTAATAAAGCGTTTTTCTTTTTCTCATGTGATATGGCAAATAATGAACAGCCAAGTACAATTTATAACGGGGGAAATCCAGCAGCAGGGTTTGCTGAATCGAGCAATTGAGTGACATTCCTGCAGAGTGGTTTTACAATGTCACTTGAACCCCACAGTTAAACAGTCTCTAGGTAACTAGAGGAAGGTCTGTTTTCCATAATATATTGACTCAGCCTGGAACTAAAAACACACATACATAAAATCCCCAAACCTTGCTGTATCAATTGCTGGCAAAAATAATAGAGCCTGTTTAAAACCTCGTGCTTTTCATCCACGTTGAGTGACTTTTAAATGGCTGGGTACATAAAGAAAAGGGAGCTTTGCTTGGCAAGTTGTCCCGAATCATAGTTGCTTCTTGATACAAGGCATTTGCAAGAGAAAATGTATGCTCTGCTAGAAGTGTAGAATTCAGAACAAGATGCGAATTTTGTTTGGCTCTGGGACTGAGCTTTGGGGGAAGCAGGCAATGAGGGAACTGCGGTACTAGTGAACATAAAGCCTTACGTGCAGGGAAGAGAACTGAACCTCACTACGAGAGGACAGAGAGATGGTGGGAGGCTGACAAAAGTGGGTACAAGGAGGGAGTCACAGGAAGAGAGAGCAAGGGAGTTGGTGGAGGGTGCAAGAGATGTTTACCGAGGAGCAGAATTTGGTGCTCGGTGTTGTGAAGACACTGCGAAGGGCTGGAAGTCAGAGACGGCAGCAAAGCACGGAGGAAGCCCAACTAGAAACAAACTGCAAACTTTTCCTGAAAACAGTGCCAGATGTTTCTGGCAGTCTTGCTGGTTTGTGAGTGTTGGAGTTCATGACCCTATTTGCAGTGTCTATATTATTCCTTGGATGCAGCTTTGAGGAGAAAAATGCTGCCAGGCTGAATGACTGTTTATCCTAGACCTGTTGTAGGAGACTGAATAAGGGGGAGTTTTTACCACCTTTTGCCATGGCAGCCAGGATGGGAGAGTTACAGAGGGAAGACTCCCTTGGAAAAAAAAAAAAACAAAAAACCACCAAATTTTGGACTCTCTTAAGAGATGCAAAAGGCTCAGGCTGTGTATGTGCAGTAGTTAAAAGTGAAAGGGAAATGCAAGCGTGTTTTTCCTTCTAATTCAGTCACTTCTCACTGTAGGCAGGTTGACTAAATGTTGGATAGCTGCACTTCCAACAAGGAGGGAACTGACACCGTATCTGTTGTACCATCTGTTTACCAGTTACCAGTGCTGGGGATAAGCTTCAGCGAGGAGTGGGAAAGCTTCCAGAGTTCGCAGTTGTGTTTAACTGCTTGAATGCCAGCAACATGCAGTCAATGTACTGGCAAGCCTCCCGTGCTCCCAGCGAGAACTACCGCGTTCGGCGGCTGCTTTTCAACTAGCACAACTTTCCCAACCAGCTGCTTCTCCTTGCACACTGCTGGCGGTGGCAGAGGATACCTGGCCCCTCCTAGCCAGGCTGCAGTGCAGGGGGGGACAGGATGGGACCACATTTTCCCTACCTGTCTTTTAACTGGTTTGTGCATGTGAAGGAGGAAAAAACCCCACCTCGAGCCTGCTAACAGTGGTACTGCAATAAAAGCTGGGAAATTACTTTGCTATAGCTGTGTTAGTCATTTGTCCCGTACGGACAGAGCTGTAGTCTGCAGGGTGCCTTGGTGTTGTAGCAGCGCTGGAAAGTCAGTTTATTAACAAACTAACGGTGTGAAACTACCAAATGCATGGTAACTGAAAGCTTAAAAGAGGCTAGTGGCAGCAATTCAGCTGACCATCCCGCTCCCCCTGGTTTGCAGTTTCACTTTCAGATTGCAACAAGCAAGTTCCTGGTAAGGTCCTGAAACTGCATTTGGACATTTTCTGGTGGTGGTTCCCCCCCATCAGCTTTTTCCAGTCTGGAGCTGACAAAACCTGGTGGCTGCACACAGGCTTGTGTGAAAGCTGCTGGCCCTATGCAGGCCCTCTCCAGCCCTCGCCATGAGGGGTTTCTGTTTCAAAGCTGCAGTGCAGAAGTAGGTACAGAGCTCAAATTTTCCAAGTAAAAATTGTGACTCCGTAGGAGGAATAGCAGAATTAGCTGCAAGCTGATAAGGATTTTTGAGTCCAAAAAGATGGCACTGACTACCTTTGCTTTCTGAATACTTAATTTTCTTATTAAGTCAGCGCAGCTCAATTATTTTTGCCTCTGTCTCCGAGTGTCAAAACTTGGGCGAGCTGTCACCGTTAAACTTGTAGGAAACAGTTTTGATTTCTTGCAGAACTTTGAAGATATGGAAAATCCATATCAATTTCAGTTCTGCTCTGTTTCAGTGGCATCTTTGTCAGGCTTGAGGCTGTGTGCCTGTCCCTTCTCCCTGGCCTAAGTTTCCCTAACCTTCGTTTGCCTTGGTTTATTGACCTAGATCCACCCTACAGATCAGCTCTGTTGATCCATCAGGTCCAGCTATCTTCAGACACCAGTTTTAGCTCTTATGCGTAACGGGACCTGCAGTGAAGAGGACCCATCTATCCTGCAGTACCTTTGGTGCAGACATGAGCTTGTTCCGCTTGAAAGCTGCGTAGTGGCAGTTCGTGACCCCGGTTAATAGACATGTCCAAGAGGCAGGGCATATGGGTTTTTGCTTGATGCTGGAATAACAGAGCCACGCCACCTTCTAGTGAGCTCAGGCCTGGGCAGAGTGAAGTGATGTCTGTCTGCAGAATAAATTGAGCTTCAAGTGATGGCTGCATGGTATAATTTATTTTAATATATGAAATGATGCTCTTAGACCAGACATTTTAAGACAAAAAAAACCCCGTACGTGAGCAGCTGTTCCTGAGGCTCTCCTGTTCTGTGAAGATAACAT
Organism: Porphyrio hochstetteri; assembly: GCA_020800305.1. NCBI lineage: Eukaryota > Metazoa > Chordata > Aves > Gruiformes > Rallidae > Porphyrio > Porphyrio hochstetteri. The sequence continues at coordinate 49,204,182 of CM036907.1, forward strand.
AAGCAGGCTTACATGGCCTGTCGTCCTCATTCCTGTTCCTTGAACAACTGAAACTCCTCTCCCCCTGAGAGAGGCCCTTTTAAAATCATTGGAGCTCTTTGATCTCAGATGCACACAGTTGTCTTCTGGCACTGTCTTAACAACTCTCAAATGCTTGTGGAGGGGGTTTTTTTGTGCCAATCTGTTTCCTTCTCACTTGTCTCTCCTGAAAGTACTAGCAAACTAGTATCTATCAAGTGAATTTTCCCCAGGACAAGCTTTTTCTGCTTGCTTGTCATCACAAAACTACTTGTCTTCCAGGTGAGCATCAAACAAAGCACTGCGTTCAGGCAGGAGAGCTCCTGTTCCTTCCTGACAGCTCCCCTAAAAGAGGATACTGTTTACTGGGCTTCCAGGTCCTTGTTGAGAAACAACAGCTCAGAGCCCATGGGGCTTCTCTGGCTCCTGAGGCACATCCTTTTGATGCGCATGTTGTCCTTTGCTAGGGACTCTGTGTAGCCAGCCCCTCTGTACCAGTCAGTAGGTGGTACAGATGGCTTTTCTCCACCCCCACAGCATCCCCCAAGATAATAAGTAAGAAAACCAAGAGGAAAAACCTGACTGCAGTATCAGAGGAAAAACCTTACTGAGTATCAGTTTACTCTGCGCTGTATGCCAGTTCTGTAGGGCATGTGGGCTTAAAGGCACTTTCCATCAGCTTAATCCATTTCTTTCCCCCTGAAGAAGCACTTGAGTAGTTGGGCTGTGAGAGCTGGGCTTTTGCTCTTGCCAGCCTGGAAGGCCTACAACCGTTGTTGCAGGCTCTTGGCTTTCCTTCCTGGCCTACCCTGCAATAACCAAGGGCTACACGTGTGTGGAGAGGTGCATCATTCTCTTGCACGTGGAACGGCTGCATCACGCCCCTCACCGCCCGGCCGCTGGAGCGCATGAGCTGAGACCTCAACCCTCAGCACGGCAGCTCTCTGCCAGAGCTGTGGAATAATCGCTTCTCTGGTTACGGTCCAATGCATGTGGCATGCTCCTTGGTGTATGTGTTGGGGAGGAAGGCAGTTTTGTTCTCTGATCGGCCTTCAAATCTAGACTTACATGTGATTAGGCAAAAGGACTGAAGCCAGTTTTTTGCTGTAGTCCGGCTGCCTTCTCTGGGAGCGCCTGGCTGGTGGAGGAGGCAGGGAGTCTTTGCGCCTGTGCGGAGGTGCTGTGGCAAATCAATTAATGTATGTACCCATGCCACTCAGCTCTTAGCACCCTGGCAAAGCTGCAGCAGTGGTGTTCAGAGCTCCTTCCCCATCGCTGGTCGCTTCCGATCTGATGGTGCATGCGTGTGCCTGAGTGAACGAAAGGGAGACCTGGCCCCCATCGTCACAGCCCAGGCGCTGCCTCCCCCTCTCCCCAAAGCCGCGGGCCGCCCTGGGCGAGATTGGTCCTCGAGCACGGTGCTAGCGTTAGCGACACGAGGGGCCCCGTTCTGCTCCCGTCCCGCCGCCCTTTTCCCACGGGGCCAGGTGAAGGTGCCGGAGGGGTGGCAGGTGCCCGGGCCGCAGCGGCCGGGGCAGTGCGGGGGCTGCGGCTGCGGGTCTGACGCAAGCCCGGCTTTGCTCTCCTCCCCTCCTTTCCCTTCCCTTCCCCCGGCCGCGCCGCGCTGCTCCGTTACGGTGGGGCGGTTTGATTCATGAGCTTTCTCTCGGCTCGCTGCTGAGCTGGGTGACTCAGAGCACAGGCTCCGTGCAGGCTTCGTTAGCGGAGATTAACGTCAGCACGCACCTTTTGTTTGTGTGTGGCTCTTCTCCCCTCCCCGAACTCCCCGCCTCGCAGGGCGAGCATCGATTGACAGACCCGCGTCTGCGTCCTTGCTCCTTCTCTGGTTGCCACCAAAGCGGGCAGGTTTCCAGAGAAGCGGTTCAGGTGCCACCAGCAGTGCAGGGTAGACGTAAGCCGAAACCTCCTCTGTCGTGAGAGGGGCTGCTGCAAACGTCAGGGCTCCTGCCACGGATCTGCGATAACATTTGGCCTCCAAGGGGAAAACAAAACGCTGTAGCTTGGGAATGAGGGTTTTGGGGGTTCGTCCAGTGTTCACAAGGATGGGGGAAGGACAGCGAAGATGTCACGATCAGCAGAAGGGAAAGCTGCAAGTCACAGCACCTTGTAAGGTCAAAATGACAGCAACTTCCAGTGTCCGAAGTGGAGACCCATAGGCACCTGACAGATTTCCTTTGCACTGGGGAGAGATGCTCAGCAGGGGTTTTGTTGCTGCCTGAAATCCCTCTGGTTTGCTGAAGTTGGTTCCCAGAATGGAGAAGGTGATTTTAGTGATGCAAGGAAGGGAGAGAAGAGCTTTGGTTTTCTTTTTCCCTGCATAACATAGTGAGAGGAAGGGAGGATGTGGGGGTTGTAGAGTTTTTGGAGCTGGTGAGGGAACATGGGGCATGTGATCTCTGACTCCTGCCTCTCCAGTCACAGATGGCATAATTTTCTGTCTGGCCTAGCAGACTTGCTGAACGCCACTGTCTTGCTGAGGTGCTTTAGTGGCTTACGCAGCAAAGGTGTGTCTTGTCTTAAACCATCCCTGACGAGCCCTTCCTCAGCAGAAGTATTGCTGCCCGTTGAGTTCTATAGGGCTGTCTTAGGCATCGGGAGGAATGGGAGGCACAACTAGAGCTGGGGGCACCCCATCTGCCCCCCAGGGATGACCACGAAGTGCTGGAGAGGAGTAGCAGAGGGAAGATGAGACTTGGTCGTTGTTTTTGCTCTCTCTGAACTGCCAGTCCAACACCTCCATTACCACTGACATACACCTGTACCAAGTAAAACAAGAAACAGGATGCTGCAGGAAGTAGGTGAGACATAGTCCATGTTGTGAAGCCGACCTGTTTTAACAACCAGCGGAGTGAAGTATTACAGTGTAGCAGTCCAAAAGAAGCAAGGCGAGTGTACTGCAATAGTGATACAGAGCCTGCTTGGGCAGCGGGTTTGAAACACAGAAGGAAGCAAGCAAGGGAGCAGGTCTGTAGGGCTGTGCAGTCGGTGCTCAGAGATGTAAAGGAACCAGACTTGCTTAGCATGCATCAGAGAGAAATTTGGACAGAAATGCAAGAAACAGCTAATTGAGGCTCAATATTACACATCAAAAGCAGGTGACGGGAGTGAGTTCAGCAAGCCACTTCATCGCTCAGCCAAAATAAAGCGGAGTGGGAAATAGACGGGTACATTGTCATGAGGAGACATGCAGCCCCACAAGCTGCCTCAAAATGAAAAGACACCTTTAGGTGGCCTCTAAAAGGCGAAAGCAAATAAGGCTTATGTAGATCAGAAGCAACAAAGAAATTTAGGTTTCAGAGAGCGATTTTAAAATTGGTACCAGAAAGCTGCAAAATAGCAGCTTGTGCCTTTTCCTCTGGGCTGCGGCGCTCCTGGGCATGCAGACTGGGCAGCGGGCTTGTGTGCTTCAGCAAATAACTGACATTACAAGAAGGCTGTGTTTGTTCCCTAATAGATGGCAAACAAACAGAATAGCTTCTTGAATCCTTTGTCTCCTAAATGCAGGGTGAGGTGGTTAAAGTACAAGGATTTCTGGTGTTTATGTAGTTGCCTGGTTCTGATGCTGTATTGCAGTTGTAGGTGTTCCTTCCTCGAGCAGTATCACATTCTGTAATAACTAAGAATTTGCTCTTTCAGCCTGAAAATTGAAAGGGTAGGAGAATGCAGGGGGAATAGGCATGCAGAAGCCTGCTCTTCCTACCATTTTTGTTTACATTGAACTTTTCGAATCAGTTTGCAAACAAATTTCCCAGCACTTTTTTTGTGGATGTTTTAGCCTGTTCTCTTGAAAGGCACCATGGATGTAATCACAGGGATGAGAGACAACCTCTATATTGCTCTGCGCTGATATTTTACCAGCTGCAGAGATTTCATCTGCAGGACTACCGATTAACTTGACTTTTCTGAAGCCTTCCTGGAATCAAGACTTTCCATAAGGTTTTCTGTCCCATTCTTGAAAAAAAAAAAAAAATAAAAAAAAAAATTTGAAACCCTTGCGTTTCTATAGAAACTCATGCAAATATGATGTGAATGTGATCTAAAGTCTCAGAAAACATTTTAAGTAAAAAAGTAAATAACAAAACATTCTAGGGATACCTGAACCGGAGTGAAAGGAGTGACATGAGAGCTGGCTACATATCTTTGATGCTTTTTTTTTTGTAGCATCATGGGACACCTTAGGTTCGAAGGAACCTCACTAGGTCCCTAGTCCAACTCTCTGCTTAAAGCAGGGTCAGATCTCAGATGAGACCAGGTTGTTTAGGGCTCTATCCAGTAACTGCACAACACTTCTAACCAACCCATTCCTACTCTAAGAAATTGTCTATACAGCTACCTTGTCCAAAGGCTGTTTTTTTCTTCTGGGGAAAGAAAAAAATAATGAAAGGAAAAAAAAGAACTATATTCATACATTCTGATGAAAACATGGTGGACACCCCGGAGAAACTTTAGGGGAACAGCAGAATGCAGACAGGTAGCTTTTTTGAGATAAATGAGTGACCATGGTGTTGGTGGAAAGTGGGAACAGACTTGTTGAACATGGTGCTGGATTCCTGATCTCTGAGCTATAAAAACCTGAGTGTTACGTAGAGAAATATGTATCTGCTACTATGCTTGTAATTAATGCCTTTTAAATATTTTTGATTTTGGACTTATAAGGATATGTGAGTAGAAGCACAGACTCTTTTGCCACGACATTTGAACCACCCCTGCCAGGGCTTGCTTTTGTGGGGCTCCCCAAACTGGCCTATAGATCCATGCACCAGCATTGAAAACTGCTGCTAAGAGTCTTCAGTCATTTTTTTATGTATTTCTTTTCCTGATGTGTGACTCATTTATCTGTAAATACAGGGAAATATTTATGCTGTCATCCTTCGTTGTTAAGGCTAAATGATTGGGGTGATACCTTAATCCAATTTTTTGCATGTGGAATTTTCTGATTCCTGTCTCAAGGCAGTAACTTCCATTTCTGCTGCTGGGGCTCTTCAGAAAGACATTCAAAGCTGACTTGCAGGCAGCAAATGATGGAGATTCCTCCACTGCTGTTGGTAAGATTTTTGTACTGCAAAACTGTCTTGGCTGTAAAAACTTGACTAAAAGATTGAGTTTTCATTTCTGTAAACACAGTTGGTCTTCCCAGGTTATTTTGCTATTTCCAGGTATTTATTTTCTGTGGAAAATAAGGCAATTTTGAAAATTCTGGTGAAAACATGCCCTGTTTCCTCTTGGCTTTGTATGTCTCTTCAGGAGTTTGTTTTGACAAAATGCTGCATGAAAGAATTAAAATATCTTGAGATCTTAACACTTAAAGGGAATCAGTAATAAATTCCAAACACTGTGTTTATTAAAATGAAGCATTTAATTTTCACAAAGGGCAAAAAAATCACTGTAAAATGTTTCAGCCTTTCATTTCCTGGTAGGAAAAGCTGCTGCAGCAAGAGAATGAAATGCTGCGAGGTCTGTTGTAGATTTTGCTGGGACGTGCACAGAAGTGCCAGAAGCTTGGTAGAAGCAGCAGAGGATGCACTGAAAGGAGTTAATACTTGTAGCCTTTTGGTTGTTTGGGGTTTTGAGGAGTGGGTGTTTGGGGTTTTTTTTTTACTTCTAAGCTAAAACTCCTTTCTCTGGCTTCCCGATCTTTTTCACTTTATGGTTTATATACCTCCTTTTTTTCAGATGCTTCCCAGTATGGGGTTTTTTGGTTTTGTTGGTGGAGTGGGGATTTTTCGGTTTTGTTTTGGGTTTTTTCTTTCTTTTTTGTGGGGTTTTGTTTTGGATTTTTTGGGGTTTGTTTTTTTTTTTTTGAAAGGAAGCAAGAACAGAAAAAAAATGCCTGAAATGTTCTGATTAGTCATAGGCAAAGAAAATTTGGATAAGGTGGAATTCTTTAGGGGTATTTTTCCTTAGTAATTATGAGAATCGGATGGCACAGTCAGTGCTAAGACTGGGAATATGCCTAATGGGAGGAAACACTGATAATTCTGTATCACTACTTGTACTCCTCTGCTCTCATTGCTCAATAGAAGAAATCTGATCACTGTGAGGTTAATAACAACGTCGGTGCTTGCTTCTGGATTTCATACCGTGACTGCTTGGACATTGATAACAAAATGCATTTTCCATTCTTTAAAGATCTGATAACTCCAATTGAAACTCAAGTGAAAGCTCAAAGTCAAATTCTTACCAAGTTGTGACCAACTTTGCATTGGAATTCAGGTCTGGGACAGGAATCCAGAAAGTTAAAGTTATTAGAGTCTGAGCATTGGGCACTATATAACGGGATAATATAATAATAACAGAAACTTATAGTATTTAATATAAAGGTGGAATTCAGTAAGGTGGACCAAGGCTTAGCTCTTTCTCCAAGTGCATTAGGCAATGCATTTGTAACCTGGCTCTTCCTCACACACTGTGAGCAAGTAAGGATATGTTTTGCAAAAGTTTATCTCTTCAGCTGTTACCCAGCCTCCACCAAAAGGTTACAGTCTTCAGAGCCATCCTTTGTAACTATCACAATTTAAAACAAGCACGGAAATCTCTGGAAATTCCATTTATGGTGTCCTTTTCAGTGCCCCAAACAGATCTGAACCTGCACAGATCAGCAGTTTCCCAGGTACTGAGCATCGGATGCTGCTGGAGCTGAGAGCTTATGAATGCTTAGTAAGTGTCCTGTAACAGCAGTCTGGTTGTGTACTGCTGAAAGGGGGTCGTTGGCTTTCTCTAAAGGAAAGTTAGTTTTCTGAATGATTTATGTAGCGTGACCTGTCTGCAAAATAAACAAACCCCATCCAAAAATTTTCTCTGCCTGACATAGTCAGTCCATGATTAAACTCTTCTTTGCTGTTTGAGAAGCATAATAATAAGAAAGTTTTCACAGCTGTTTTATTAACTGTATGATGTAGTTAGATATATCTTAATGGTTTAATTGTATGTGCAGAGAAAGTTTGAAGTGTCTGGGGCAACTTGTCAGTAAGTTTCCCCAAACAGTAGATTGCTCTGAAATCACAACATCTCATTTGAGAAATGAGAAAATCTGAACATATACAGCAGTGCTTTGTGTGAGAGCAGAAGGCAGGCAGGAAATTAAAAAAAGCTGGAGGGGTCATTTAAAGAAATAAAATCAAATCCAAGGCATCTTGATTTTGAGTCTGGAGCAGACGTAGGTTTAGATGCAGAGTCCAGTGCTCTGAAAGCCCCACTTGTGGTTCCTTTTGTGCTTTGGGGGACTGTGACCACCACCAAAACTCTTCTGTGCCATATAAAAGTCTAACCCAGAGTTTTCTTCTGGTCTTTTGTTTCTGTATTTTTCATTTTTACCTCAGAAACACTGAGTTTTGTTTTTTCTATTTTTACTAGAGGCCTACTTGGAGGGTGTGGGCAGTAGAAATCTGCTTGGAAGGGCTGATTTGAAGGGGCTGCATTGTTAAAGAAAGATATAGCCAAGTTTGTCAGAAGTATAAAGAGACTGATTAAACACTTCTCTGACTTCCCAAGGTACAGATTTTATGTAATCTCATCATAAAAGAGTTCTCAACAGAAACTGAGGGAACTAATGCACAATAGTATTTTTTTATTCCACCTTGTTTCTTGGAAATCCAATAGTTCAGCTAAAAATATCATGCAACTTTTATTAAGCCAGTTTTTGCTTATAAGAAAGGTGCTGTCATGGAAGGCCCTGAGTTCTACCTCATTTTTTTGCAAGTGCATTTGAAAGAATGACATTTTGCAGACATGGTATTATCCCATCAGAGCTTACGTGCCACTGACTGGATTTTATTCAGATTTTATTGTAAAGTTTTTTGTCATTAGTTCGGGGGGAGGGGGGAGGGGCAGGGGTGGCAGCAGGGGAGTTTTCCCACATGATAAAAAATATTAGTCCTGGATTAGGTAAATATTTATTTTTCTTTCATTTGTTATAGAACAAACACTGAATGTGTGTTTCTGGCATAAAGATGCCTATGCAACACAGGCTTCTGCAAGTAGTAGCTGAATATCCCAAAGTTTATTATTAAATAAGCATACAATTAATTTAATAGAATCCAGAATTTAATTTAATAGTATGCTATGGCATAAGGAAATGTGACTGCAGGAGTTTGAAATGCATTTTCTTTTATTTTGCTTTGTAAGCCATTAGGAAAAGTTTGCTGATGCTTTCAGAGTACTATTATAGTCCAAGACTATATTTTCCAAGTGGTTCTGTTTAAAAAGCATTCACAGAATACAGGATTTTGTCTATTTGGGTTTCTTTGTCCAAAAAAAATATATTTGCCAACTGCATCTGATATTTGCAAGCATTGTTTTTCGAAAATAGCTTCCAAACTAGACCTCTCGGTTATTTGAGATGCACAACGTTAAGGATACGGGTCTGGGTTGCTGTTACCTTTCTGCTTTTGTGGAGCTTAGTAGTTGCATGTGCACATGCAAAAATAACATTGATTTTCTGCCCACCTTCAGCAAAAATCAGGAAAGTAATTGTGTCCTCTTTCTGTATTCTATAATTGTGTAATTATTTGCTGCTATTCTTGACACATTTAGCAGGATAAAAATGCTTTCTCAAGACTGCTAGAAGTAGAAACTTGCTTTCTGCCAGAAAAGCTCATTAGTTTTGTCTTGAATATGAACATATGCAAGGAGTAGATGTAATTTTACACGATATTTTTACACAGTCACTTTCTGGACCATTGAACAATAAAAGTTGCAAAACCTACTTTGCTAAATGAGATGGGTTGGATGGGGCTGACAGATGTTAGCAGAGATTGTTTCTCTCCCATGTTACAGCTGAATGCACCGAGTTTCAAAAATGCAGCTTTTGGTTCATAAACCAAACTCTTTCAGTTAGGTTACTACATTAGGAACAGGTTTTTAATCCAAATGTTCTCTGAGTATTTAAGAAACTTTTTTTGCTTGCTTGTTTCCAAACTGATACAGTAAAATAAAATGTACTTTAAAAAGAAAATCTGTTGTAAAATTTGATGCTTCATTCTGTTTGCAGATATTTTCTGCAACAGGTTTCTGGTGTCTTAAACTGATTTCTAGGTATCTAAACTTGCAGATCTAAGGAATAAAAATTAGAATTACATTTCTTACAGTTAATAATCAGTGCATATTTCTTTATCTTTTTTTTTTCCTTCAGCATGTATTAGTTGTCTCTTTTATTACTCACTTAGGAACTCTGAAATCTTTCGTAAAGCTTTACAGCAGATGGGCTAATTGAGCTCAGCTTCTGAAATTCTGTGCCTGTTGGTAGTGGGCTAAGGAAAATGGAGCAGACTATAGTGACAGGTTTCTATGACATGTAGTTTTATGGATCTTGGGGAAATCTCTTCTGACATGTGCCTTTGTTTAGCCCCTGGCATGCTGTTTTGTAATGGGATTCGTGACAGCTCTGTATTCTGTGGAGGCTCTTTTACCCAAAAGTAAATTTATTGTTATTAGAAATCAGTTAATAAATTGGGGGAAGAAGGTTTTTTTTTTTCTCCTCCTTCTTATTAATGAACGTGGCAGATGATGTTCCTTAAGCATTAAGAAATCCTAAATGTGTGATTTGATAAACTTACAGTCTACAGCCATAGCAGAGTAAGATTTTACTGAAGTCTTGACTGAGGTTTTCTCTGTACTGTGAATTTTCTTTTAATTATTTTTTAAAACTAAATTGAAACTACATTAATTTAAATTTAAAAACCAGGACTAGCATCTTAGGAAGTAGTTCTCTGGCCCTGAGACCAGGTGCCACAGGCCACCATGTCTGTGTGATACATTGCCAGGCCCTGAGTCTGACATGATTGTGGTCCCAAGACGTTAAGGTTGGTGTCTTAAGTGGTGGTTTTCAGCATCTCTTCTCATATGACTTCAAGCACTTTGGTCCTCGTTGGATCCTGATGGGTTTATAGTAGAAAGCTGAGGTGGGGTGTTGCACACTCTGGGCTATGTCATGAGGAGGTGCTGGTGGGGTACAAGTCTGACAGAAAGAGTTGTAGGACTCTGCGGGGCATGGAAAGCCAAATACAGTGTGGTCTTGTCCTTACTTCCTACTAAGAATTGCCCGGGTGCATGCCGTACCCCAAAATGTGCCCAGGTGTGGGGCAAAACCCCACTAAGGAGCACGCCAAGAATTAAAGTAGCATGGGTGAGTGCTGAGCTGTTTGACTAATGAACTGATTCTTAAAAAATAAAAAACAAAAAACCAACACATCTGCCTTTCCAATGATACCTGAGGTTAGTGATTTATGGACCCGAAGTAAACAGAAGAAAATGGGCCTTTTTGCTGTCATTGCCATCTTCAGAATTTTGGTGCTTTTTGGTGCTTTTTATCAGCTTTGATTCTGAGAATTCAGAAGATTAAGCTTCTCTTTCACAAAGATATTCTGGAATTGTCTGGATTTGTGGCACTATGAGGGGGAGATGTTTCATTTGGTTTTATTAATTTTGCTTTTTCTGTTTTTTTTACTCCCTGCTTTCTCTTACATGTTTCTTTGTCTCTCAGTGTAAAATAGGATGTCTTTTGGTGCCTTTACTGTGCCTCTCACATAAGGAAGGTCCCGCATCTTTCCCACCTTGCCCAGTGCAGACTGAATCTTTTCAGACTGCCCAACCACTGGCATGGACAGCGAAATCCCAGGTTGTGGGTGTGGAGCACAAGAGGGTCCTGAGCCAACCCCGTGTGGGGACAGATGACCCCTGTCCCTGGTGACCACGGGTTTGGGGTCAAATGCCAGCAGAGGCTGCAAGGCTGCAGCGCATCCTCGGACAGGCTCCCGTGGTCCAAGCAGCCTGGCTGGAGGCACTTTTCCTGGTCAGTGTTTGGAAGGTTTATAAAAGAGGTTGTGTTTGGAAGGGGAAGCAGGGGCTGTGAAACGTGCATCACAGGGATGGGTCTTTATTTCCTTCTGTCATGCAGGAGCAGCATTCCTAAGATCCCTCTCAACCTCTGTAGATCACATCAGGACAGCTTAAGAGTTACTCACTGGTAGAGGAGCCCCATGAAGGGAACGAGGAACACTGTAAGCAACTGCAGCTCTATTATGCTGCATTTCAAAAGCTCCTTGGAGAGGAGGTGAAAAATACCTTGGATGCTTCTAGAATTATAATTCTTTCTCATTACTCTGTCCTGTCTAGAAACTGGTGCATTCCTTGCATGTTTTCTGACTTAGAGCACAGGTCATGATTACAAGGCCATTAGGCTGGACACGACGTGAAAAATTCTCCCTCCCTAAATGTTATGTCAAGAAGGGAAAAAAAACCCAACCCCAAAGCCTGAGAAAACCTAAAAAAAAAAAAAATCAAGCTGTAATTATTTGCTTATTCAGATGAAATTTTAATTTTTGAAATTGTAATGTCAATGGGCCTCTGAAGGGCAGCCCCCATAAGTGGGGGTTGGACCAGCTTAAAAGTTGCATTGTGTGGCTCAGAGTTCCCTGCATCATTATTTCCAAATAGAAATTACTGCTAGACTTCTCTGCAAAATAACATGCTATAAATTGTTGACTAGTAAATAATTACAGATTTGTCTAGTATTGGAGTTCTGCTGCATCTGGAGGTTCTTCAGTGCTTTTCTGTCATTTGACAGACTTCTAAAATTGGGTGAATAATAATGCTGAAAATAGAAAGTATCAAAGGTATTGATTAGTAAGCAAAAGGGAAAGGTTATAGCTGTAGGGCTCGGGAGTAGTGTTTGAACAAATAAACACAAGGAAATGTGTGCATTTCAACACTTATTGCAGTGTAGTTAATGCAGCGTGTCGTTTGCCTGCAGGATAAAGGTCCAAAAGAGAAGGAAGGTAAGAAAAAAAATAATGACAAGAAAAGTAACTGCACAATATCAAAACTTTTGAAATGAAATGACTTCATTTGAAATAGATATCTATTATAGAAAAGTTTCTGAAAGATTGACATGTTGAAGTAATACCATTTTTTAAAGTCTAAAAATATATTGCTCTTAGTTATAAAAGAGACTATTTCATTCTCCTCCAAATGCCTTCTTTTTTTTTTTAACCAGACCTGCAATAAACGTGGTAGGGGTAAAATGGTTTCCTCCCACAAATCCATCAGTTAAAATCACAGTTACTTTCATACTGGTAACTACTGTGGAGGTCCAAATGGGTCACCACAGAGAGATGCTTGGACCTAGTTATGCATTACCAAGGCATTGCCAAAGTTGTGTGTCTGGCTGGAGTGTTGTCCTCCTTGATCTCTGAGTTGGGCTACACTCTGGTGCAGGCTCTGACCAGCTCCTTTAGGGTCCTACCCATGGGAAGCAACTTGTCCCAGATAGTCTGGCTCATTCACTTGCCTGCAGTGGTCTCTTTACTACTTCTAAGGGAGCCTGGAAAGTGGAAGCTTTTAGAACCCAAGGCTTCTATGGCTGTTCTGGATCTTCTCTTTTCATTGTCTTAGAAAGGCATAGGAGATATGCAAACATGATGGGAAAAGTGGCCAGACTCCTCCCTGGATCTGAAGTGTTCCTGCTGGAATAGGAGAAGTTGTCATTACCTGCTTCGGGTTTTTTGTAGCAGTGAGGAAAAACAAAATTCATCTCAGTGGACTCTGGAGGAGTAGAAGAATAGGAAGAAAGGTGAGGTCTTTATTTATTGATAGCAAAAGGAGGAAGGGTGGGCCTTGGAAGTCACAGCCACCAACTTCACCTGTGATTTTGGTAAATTGCATAATGTTGGCTATCTTGAAGCCCCACCTGTAATGTGTGACAGACATACCTGCCTCACTGAAGCATGGTGTGGGTAAAGCTCATTTACATGATGGATTCAAGTGTTGATACTGCACTGATGGGGTGGACACAAATCCATGTAGAGAGTCCCATTGCTTTCTGTATTAGCTCTATATTCTAAACCTTTGGGAAGAGGAAGAAAAGCTGCTTGAAGGAGTCACCTTACTGTAAGTGGAAGGTCATTTGCTGGATGATGGGAGAAGGTGAAAGAGAACTAATTTCAATGTGTGGTCTTTTCAGGCTTCTTAGTGGATGGTTTCTTTAAAGTGTTACAAGCCCACTCTTCCCTTCTCCTTACAACTCAAATAGTGCCATAGGACGACAGAAAAGAAGGTAAAAGCAGGTCTTCCCACGGCTAGGCTGCTGCAGTTACAGCATTGGATTTTTTGTGGCTAGTGATTTCTGGACTGTGTTGCAAAACCACTGATGCTTTTTTGCCTTTTAAATCCCAGGAATCTGTTGTCCATCCCTTGGGAAAGTTTTAGTCAGTGCAAAGCTCAGCATAAGCTTGAGGCCTCTGAGTCTTTCTGAAGTTTCCTTTTAGTGAATGCTGGAGCTGTGTCCTACTCTGTACAGCCACAGGCAAAAGCTGGCTCTTCGGCTGGTAATACCATACTGGTGTAAGGGTAGGTAGCTGCTGGTGCAAGGGGGAGAAGCAGGGTCAGCAGCCTCTGCCTCTACTCCCAGAAGGTCAGCTTTATTTACGGGGACAGCAACAGGCTTCTGCAACTTACTTGTCGTAGCCACCTTCTCTCAATCCATTCCTTAGTGAATAGGACTATTTAAAACTTCAATAGAAATCTGCATTGAAAGAAGACAACTAACTTTTTTATTGCATAACTTAAAGATATCACTGATCTTTCTCCCTCCCCCACACCGACAGAGCTGTCAGATTGAAAACATTTTCAGCGCACAAGCCTACTCCTTTCAAACCTCGTCAAAATTAACTTGAGAACACTTTTAGAGGGAGAGAAATGCTGCAGAGAAACAGCTGCAGCATACATGATCCTACTTGTTTCTGGGGGACCCATAGAAATGTCAAAGTTTAGCTCTTTGAAAGGTAGTGTTTATTGATACGTAAAATCAAGCGCAGCTAATGGTGAAATAACACTGTCTTGGTTGGGCTGTTTTCAGTGATCAGCTGAAGGAGGTAAGCAGATTTGCAAAGGAGGTTGCTTTACTGCTGGCATGGAGTCTTGGAGTCTTCATAGTGTGTGTCCTTCAAGAAGAGGCAAGTTAGAACAGAAGCTTCAGCTGTGATAACGGAAGTGCTGAAGGAGAGATGTTCAACTGCATTGGTCAATAGGTTACATAGTTGTGATTGAGCTCCCTTGCACGATTTCCCAACACCTCAGAACAAGCTCCTAACAACTCAGGTGGGGGCTTAGGGGAACCCAACAGACTGAGCAAAGGAATGAGGACAGATCATGTTGATCTAAGTTTAAACTACATTAGGGGAGAACATTATGGTCTCCTTGCTCTCAGTTGAGGCATCAGCCTGAGGCCTCGCTCCTCCAGGGTTAGTCTCTTGCTCTAAAGTGCACTTTGGGGCAGCCTAGTAAGAACTTCCCTCTCCCTAAATTAGTTGCTTTTGTTTGTGCAGTAGCAGTGGCTCTCTTTAGGCAGAGAGGTTCAGTTGTTCAATATTAGGTGGGTCGAGTGTTGGCTGTGGAGCTTTGGAAGCCTCCTTTGCCATTTTCTCTTTCAAAGAGATTTCCATCCGAGAGATGTCCTCCATATTTCTTGTTCATATCCCCTCATGTTACTTACAGCAGTGCCGTGGATGGTGTTGGCAGTTTCTTTTGCCATGTTGTGACTGTGTCCGATCAGGAAGGGCTGTGAAAGGTGCAACCAAGGGTCCCCAGGAGGGATGCGTGTTACTTTTCAAACTGCACCCTCCTTAATCCATACTTAGTACTGTGAGAGTGAAGGCTCACTTCTTTTAAGATCACAACAGTTTAATTTTGGCTTAGAAGAGGATGGTAGCATGGGTTTGGATGGGATAGCTAGAAACAGGTGTTCGTTATAACACAGATCCCTCTTCTGTGAATTAGGCTGTGACACCTCTGTGACGTAATCTTCACTTTTGGCAGATCTGGTGCTTCAAGGATTTTCTTCTTTGGTAGTAACCACTGGATTAGCATCTAAGAACTTAAGGCATCTTCACATGGCTGGTATCTACATGAAAACACTGAAATGCCAACAGCTGGGTGTATAGAACAGCTGTTCTGTAGTTTTGAAAGCCCAAACATTTTTGGTGGGTGGAGGCTTGCCCAAGATACAATACTAAACATATGTTGGGAGATGAGGAACAGTTCCAAATTCTCATTTATGCTTTTATCTTTTCCCTATTATTTTACATCCATTCAGATAAGCAGGAAGCCATTGGGGTGGTGATGGGGGATCCTGCATGAAAAATTGGGCAGCCAATAGGGCAATCATTCATTTCGTTACAGGTTACATGTTCAAGGACACTGTCTACAGCAGTCAGCAGTGACCTGGAACAAATTCTCCAGCATGAGGGGAAAAGAATGCTGCCTGAATGCCTTCCTAATGAGAGCAAAACAGAGGGAACCTGAGATAAATTCAGAACCTGAACTACAAAGCAGGAGAACCAATGGGGAAAGTGAAGCAATGGGAACTTGGCAAGAGGTGGCAGAAACCCTCCCCCAGTGCATTTGCTACACAAAGCTGTTGAAACATTGCTCCCTTTCTAGTGATAATGCAGCAGCCTTTTTAATGATGGTTGCTGCAGATAATGTGGCCGCAGTAATGAAATATAACCCAGGCAGTGAACCAGAGAGCGCTCCAGACTTGCTGGAGACTGAGAAAGAAGGGATAAGCACCAGAAATGACTGAGAGGGTAAGTGGCTTGCTGAAAAGAGCTGAAGGACATCCAGTAATGAGAGAGGTAGAAATTCATAGAGCAAAATGCAAGTAAATAATGGAGCTGAAAACCATTTTCAGAAATCGTTCCTAAGAAAGCTTCCCAGACTTGTAGGAAGTTTTGTGAACCAGAGTGTTCCCTGTGTCAGTTACTTTATGTTAGGACACAGGAGTCACCAAAGAATTTTGAAATAAATTTGGGTTGTATCAATCAATGGACATTTCAGGGGAGGAAATGGTAGTCTTTCTGATAAGGTACAAGGTTGGTGCTTGTAGACTTACTTCTGGTCTCATGTCTGCCAGAAGGTGTCTCTGGCACCTTGGACGAGGTTCTCAGGGCCATTTTCCACTGACAGCAGCAATGCCAGAGCTCCTTGCAAGCCAGAATATAGTTTTCCATATAATGTGCCCATTTTCCATGACTCCCGATAGGAAACTAGATGCACCATTTCAATGCATAGAAAATTTGTGGTAGAACTGGAAACTCTCTTGAAGCTTTAGGATCTTGTTTAGGTGCTGCTTTTGGGAGTGTTTGTGCTTTAGTCAAGTCGTACTGTGTATAAAACGGAATGAACATGTTCCAGCTTGGAAAGTGGTAGAGAATTTTACTACATGAACGTGTATATGCAGAAGTAGCAGAACTGAATAGGTCATAATATGTTCTGCTTGATTTCCTGAGTACTGTGTTCATTTTAAAATCATAAACAGCATGGATATAATGTCACAGTGTGCTGCTTTTGTATGGATAGCAAATTCTGGATTTCACTTCAACTATTCCAGGCACTGTGAAATCTTGGAAGTTGTATTTATTCTCAGCTATACATTCAATTCACTTTCCTGAGAAGCTCTGAGGACTCGCAGGACTTTCAGGCAGATATGAAATGTAGATTTTTGTGGTTCCCAGGATTGGGCCCAGACTGAACCAATATCAACAGCAAAGGATTTCAAATCACAGGAAATATGGTATGGCTACTACAGCACTGTTATTTTGTTTTAACAGAATACATTTTAGTAACATAGTGTGCTTTTGAGCTGGAGCACTGGATTATAGGGTTAAAGTGCAGCATAGATGACCTTTGTCTGCTGAACTTGGTTGGAAGCTGCTGTGACGCTGAATTTGCCCTTCTGCTCAATCCAAATACTAGTCATCATTTCCATAGTGTGTAAACGTTCATCTGGATGATGACATTTCTTTTCCCGCCTTATCCCGGCTCACGTTACTGCTTGGGGAATTTCTATTGTAACTCTTATCCTTCCGCACACTGTGCTGTCGTCACCGCCGCCGTGGCTAATCCACTACTATTTGGCAAGAACACTGTTTATCCATTCTGCATTAGGGCAGATAGCTGAAGGAAAAGCCGGAGGAGGAGGCGACCGGCGTAGTACATTGTGTTTGCTCTGCCGCGCAGTAACATGCTAGCTGAGCTAACAGGCAGGAGACAACCAAGTGATTTAGTCACTAGACTAATTTTGTCATGGGGTTTGACGGCATACACCCAGATAGGCCGCGAGGCCGTTGGCGATTGGTTGGAAAGCACGGAGCGCTGTGTGCGTGTAGATTCCTGGGCTGCCCTGCGCTCGCTCTGCACCTTGGCATGTGTGGAGTCACTCGCACCCTGATTACTGACGCTGAACTGCTTGAATCACTGTCCTAAAGCATGAATGTTTATGGCTCAGTGTCTCAGTTTCCTCCATTCTTTGATATCTTTATGTTTGTTTTGGCTGCTGATGGCTCGGAGAGCAGCTTTTTTTTGCTACCACGAGCCACAGTGTTGCGCAGGAATAGTAACAAGCCAAGGGCCTTCCATCCAAGGAACAACTGCAAGCAGCATTCACCCCACACCCTTCCTTTTTTTAGGGTTTGTGGTTTTGGTTTTCTTTTGAGTTAGGTTTGGAGGTTTTTATGCATTATACATCTTGTAGTGCTTTTTGGTTTATTTCATTAACTATTTATGCTAGGAAAAAACTAAACCAAAACAAAAACTAATTGCAGTATCCATCCTCAGGGAAAATAGAGAAAATTGTCAAGGGAAACTTAATCTTTGCCTGCCTCTCCAAAAGCTAAATTGGCAAGACCGAAAGAACAAACTAAGCTTGTCACAACTCATATAACCATTCACTTCTTTAAACACACCACTTCCATTTGATTCTCCTCAAATAAGAGCTACTCACCATACTCTACCTCCTTGAATTCTTGCCCTGATTAGCAAGAAATAAGAAAATTTTATGTATAAATGGCTTGGCAATTCTGTTTGTGAATTATTTGAATGACTTTCCCCCCTAGATTAAGTAGTGTCTCTTGTCCAGCTTAGCCCTGTGATGAGAAAGGTTTTCATTCCACTCTCTTCCAGGTAGCTCCCTGGCAGTGCACTGTATCTGTTCCACCTTTGGATTTTTTATTGTTAAACATGAGTAAGCAAAGGAAAGAAAAATCTGGAACCCCAAAGCTCTCAACCCTTCTTTTTGGTAAAACCATTGTTTATATCTTAAAATTTAGGAGAGAATACCCCTTGGAACTTTAATTCTGCCACCAAGTCTGTGAACTTGACAGAAGCTTTCATATAAATGAGCACACATGTTGTTTTCTTTCCCCCCCTCTTTGCAGGGATATCCCATCCCATCCCATCCCATCCCATCCCATCCCCAGTGTCCTGCCTGCACAGGAGCCCAGCATCCGTCCATGCCACCACAGTACCCGCGGCGTGCAGC
Source organism: Porphyrio hochstetteri (assembly GCA_020800305.1). Taxonomy (NCBI): domain Eukaryota; kingdom Metazoa; phylum Chordata; class Aves; order Gruiformes; family Rallidae; genus Porphyrio; species Porphyrio hochstetteri. The sequence continues at coordinate 49,222,534 of CM036907.1, forward strand.
CTTCCCCTGGGGCTGGTGGTTGTCAGCAGGCAGTGTCCAGGAGGCACTGAAAGAAGTTCAACAGCAGGAAGAAGCGGCATTTTTAGACACCAGCAAAGATTTGTTTCTGAGGGTTTTTTGGGTGTGGGTTTTTTGGGTGTGGGGTTTTTTTTTTGTCCTGAAGCCAAGGAAAACTGAAACGATCATAATCTGGGGAGAATACAGGCATTTTTTCCCCCCTGTTGCTGATTGGGAATGATAGAGAGAAACATGCTTAGTCAGAGGGAATATCTAGAGATCTTACTAAAGACTCACAAACTTCTCTGAGCTTAATGTGGTCAACAGATGGTGGTTTACTACTGCTCCTAACATGATCCTTTCTGAATGAATGTTCCTAGTTGACAGCAAGCAGCTCTGGACATAACAAGAGCTCACAGCTATATTCACATTTCTGGGGCAAGTCATGATGCAGCTTTTTCTCCTAAAAGAAAAGGTGTTTCACCTTTTTAAAATGATGAAAAAAATGCAAGGCAAGCTCGAGATTCAACATTTCAGTTCCAGCAAGACCTCAGATGCTTATTAACATTAAACAAGAGTATTAGGTTAACTTCAGCCTTCATGATTTCTCATGACTGTAGTATGCTCTCTAAGGTTTTGTATTTAATAATATTCTGCTCATGAAATGCAAATAGAAAACAGAAATGAATTATTCTGTTAATTCTTTTTCCTAATAGCAAATATTTCCTTAATCTGTCACCTTGTTTATGGAACTACTTGTTCTCCAGCATTTTTCAAACCTCCAATATGTTTTAAAAAAAACCCCTTATTGTTAGTCTTAATACTCCTAGCTATTTGTGCTTCATTATTCCTTTATGCACTTCAAGTACCATCATTACATTCCTTTGATTTTTCAGTAACAATGCTGTAGCTTTATGCTCCCTGTAATTTTTAGAGCTCCATTTTTTGCTTGCAATTAACTTAACCAACTTGTCACTCAGACTTATTGGGTTTGAAATTCTGGGCTTAATTTTGCATAATGGTACACACTCCCCCTGAGCCACCTTCATTCCATCTTTAAAGTTTAGCCAAATTTTAACAACTTATCAGCATTATCACTAATGAGCTTTGCCAGTTTGTTTCACTCATAATTCTCAGATTACATAGTTTATTTTATTCATATTTCTAGATGAGCACCCTCCAAGAACCGCATTAGATGGCAAAGTCTGATCCTCAAACCGCCCCTACCCCTCAATTCATCTCTGCCGCTTAAAACGTTTTTAGAACTCTCTTTGGCTTTCTGTTGCCTGCAGCTCAGGCTGCTGTGAAAGCAGAACTTCTGCAGGACTTGAAGTGCTCCTCATGCACTGTTTGAATACTCTGTTCTTCTGAGATAAGCTTAAATTATCTAGCTGTGTTATTTCTAACCCGAACAACAGTTGCCTGTGCAGCAGTTGCCGCTGAGGCTACTGCCTTCTTCGTTCGCCAGCCCCGGCAGGAACACGGGGGCTGAACCGCAGCCATGTCAGGTTCTGCTCTGAAGGTAGATATAGTAGCCAACACTAGCTGAAAATATGCCCAAGGGTTTGTCTACAGCTCAGCTCACTGGCCTGAAATGGCACCAGTGCTCCTCCAATCTCTTGCAGTGATTTTCATAGTAACTTTAGTTTATATTAAACGTGATAGATTGGGGGGGTTCTTTGCCAGGTAGGGACTAAGGAGAATCAGCTTGGGCTTTGCTGCACGTGTCCTTTTCTTTAGCTTGAAGACTATTCCTCCCCTCCAACTTGCTGCTTATAAAAGATATTCTGGGACAAATCTTATTCCCTCCAAGTTTCTTTTCTGCAGAGCTAAATAAGCCAAGCTCTCTTTAGCCTCCTCTTGGAAGGTAAGCTTTCCAGATCCTCTGCTTGTTGTGGCATCATTCTCCTGTTTGACTCTTTCCTTCTTGTATGTGAGTAACCAGAAGTACACACAGCATTGCAGATGAGAAATGTGTGTCAGACATCTCATCCAACACACTGTTAAATCACATTTGCCTCTTCCAGGCTTCTTGATCCATGGTGGCTCACTGTCATCTCTGAATTCATCCTGGGATTCCACCCCATTCCTCTCCTGTTTTGGTTCCAAACAATGAACTACTTCTTTTGGGTTCTGAAGTTTATCACTTTACGTCCATGTTACTACATTTCAGTCTGTTTATGAATGCTCCAGTTTTCCCTGAAAGATACTTCAATCACCTTGATATTGTTGAGAATCAGGGCTGGATTATTTCAGCAGATTTCATCCTCTTGTGCCTAATTTTTTTGTGCCAAAGTTGTTACAAAAATGGTGTCAAGGTTAAGTTTGGAGGAACTCTATTAGGTCTCCCGCAGTGTAGAGTAAGGCTTTTATTGTATCTGCTTTAGCTATCTTCCCCCTTGTAATATTTCAGTATCAATCTCTATTTTAACAACTTCCCTTCATGGCACGTCACCAAATGCTTTATTAAAATCTGAATAGATAAGATCTACTCTGTTTTATTTCTCCAGCAAATTAATTATCCTCTGGAAGAACAGGCTATTCTTGCACTACCTGCCTTTGATAAATGGTGATGTTCTAAAATTCCTTTTTTGTCTGTGGCTTTAATTGTATTTTATGTTGGTTTTAAAGATTTTTATACTACTGGGAACAAGATAATATAATCTTAGACCTTAAGTTTAATTTGCAGCGACCTCACTCCCATCTTTTTTCCTTTTTAAACGCAGATGCTATGCTCCCTGTCCCCAGTGAGGTAGTATCATCTCTTTCTAAGGAGGGTATTCTAGAGGGAATCCCTACAGAAAAAAGTCATTGTAGTAAAAAATTATTCTCCTGGATTTGCAATTTCTGACGTCAGGTGTTTTAGTGTTCTGGGCTGGAGATTCCCTAGTCCCTGCTTCGCACATTGCAGCAGGCACACTTGGGTTTGTTTCCATCTCTGCTGTGGTGTTTGCTGTTCTTTTCATTTCCACACGCAGCAGCAGCTCTCAGTTCAGATCAGCATGGCATTTAAGCTCCTGCCTTGTCTGTGACATCATGCAGATTATCTGCCTTATCTGTTTTAGACAAGTGCAGGCTTTATCTCTGAATGGCAAAAATTAAGTCTATAGGTATGGTCATCAGTCGGACTGATGGCAGCAAAACTGTCTATATTTGGCCTCATCTAAAATATTTCCTGTGAAGTATGACAATAATTGAAACATTTTTTGTTGGACTGGTACTGGTGAGAAACCGATGGACTCTTCAGAGCATCACTTAACTTTTGCCTATGAGATATTCAGGTGTTGCCACTAATTCACTGTTGTGTGTGAAATATGAATGTGTGCTTACTTGGATGCATTTGTAGGTGGCAGCGCTAAAACCTTGCAGAAAGAAATCTGACTCCTGTGTATTTGGGAAGTACCAAGAATTGCTACTCGTTCATTTGCTTCCTGAGACTGACTTGTGTTCAGGCTTTTTTCCGGTGAATCTTTTGTTTTTTCCTTATTGGCCAAGATTTATGTATTTTGAGTAACATGTAGCTGAAGGACATGAGTCTGGATCAAACAGTGATTCCTTTGGCTGGATTTCATGAAGGTCTTTGAATGTCACCACTCTCTCTGACTTTGATGGGATTAAGCATTCAATGGGAGCATAAAGATGATGTGTTCAGTGTTATCTGTGTTGCTGAACAGGCTGTCACCTCTTATGCCAGATGGAGGGTTTTTCAGGATGTGTGTTTTCACTTCCAGATATGAATTACAATAATCAACTTAGCTGTGCTCTGTAAAGCTTTCCCTTTTGTTGCATAATTTTAACTTTCACCCTAGCTGTTAAGACCCTCTGTGTTAATAAACATATATAGCTCTGCTGTAATGGAGGAATTACTACTTTCAGCGAGCCGCCTTTTGCAAGTTAGCTTTTTTAAAATTGAATGTGCTGCTTTTTGCTGCAACAGTTCAGGAATCTGAGACCCAGCAAATTCCCTGTTAATGTGTACTACGTGGCCGTCAGTGAGTGCAACACTTGCAGCATCAGTGTTGGAGCCAAGAGTGCATGTAAATTATATTTGGATATAACTGTTCTTGCTGACTTCTCAACTTTCATGGGACTCCCTGGAGTTTCTATAAAGGCCTCTCTTTGATACTGATTACCCTCGTGTAAATGAGATTTACAACTCAGTTTCTGTGGTCATTTCTCAATTGTATATACATAGCTCTGTAATGCACATTGAAGACTGCAGCCCAAATCAGCTTTATTTAATATTTAGGGGCTGTAACATGTTTCACAGTCGCTTTCTCTTTTCCTAATGCAGTTACTGTTCAATGAGGTCACTTTGAAAAAATGCAATGACCACATTTGAGTCAAATACCAATCTCGTTGGACTTCAAATTCCTAATGAAGGGAAGAAACATCTGCTCTGTGGGTGGGAAGCTAGTACCTAAAGTAGTTCTTTCAGGGTTCAATGAAGTAGGCAAGATGAATATGCTTAAGTTTCAAAGTGTTCTGATACGGGAATTTCTCATGAGGATTACTTCTGCAAGCAGACTGCTACTACTCTATGACTTGCAACAAGTACAAGGACCTTTATTTTTCTTCACCTTTTTATAAACAGCTTGTGAAATGATAGGTTTTACTTCTGTCCTGTCCATCTAGTGATCAGTATTTCTTTACTGTCCAGAAATTTTATTTGTGCTTTGAAAATAATCTCCTATTGTTTGGGGGATCCACTTGAGAAGCAGGCTGAAGGCTACGTGCCTGTTTGCCATTGTTCAAGAGTTTGTAACTAAGAAAAGGGATCTTCAGAATCATCTAGGAGTAACACAGTGTGTGTGGACCAGGCTTTTGAAATATTTTTTTCCCTCTCTACAACTCGTAGAGCTGGAAATCACTGTTTTCTTAAGCGACTGCTCCAATCCTCATACAATCACCTGACTCACCTGACTCAGAGAGCTGGGGCTGGAAGATAAATATAAAGTTGTTATAACAGCTATGACAAAAATGCAGTACTGGGTGCCAGTAGGTTGAGAGAAGGATATTAAAGCAGGTTATTTAAAACTTCCTTCTAATTAGAAATTAAAGGCAGACATTATTGTCTCCAGCAAGGGAAAATGACGTTCCAGTTTGTAGTACTTTTAGATCTTTATCTCCTTTTAATCTGTTTTGGCTTTTAACTTTCTTTTAACTGGCCAGCAGCAGAAGCTACATCTCCTGTTGTAAATCAGACTACTTTCATCAAAGTCAAGGGCACTATAGATTTTTATGTAAAACAAAGAACTGGTTCTAAATAGTATATGTTTTAATTAGGCAATAAGGAAATGAACCTGAATCCACAAGGCTCCAACGTGCAGGAGTTGTCATGGCATTGAGCCCTTTTGAAAATTTGTAAATGTTTTATAACTTTTTTGCTTTATAACTTTTCATTCCTTTTGGGATTTGGTGAAAGCAAACAAGTATCTTTGTATTTTTTTTCTACTGTTGCAAACTTAGCAACATTTGTAATACTGATTTCAGTTCGTGCTGGTGTACCAATTAATTATTTCAACTTTATGAAACACTTTTGAAACAAAAGAACATACCATTTTTCAGGATGTTCTGTAACAAAATATTGACCTATTTAAAAGAAATATTTGTGATCTGCTGCACAACTGTTGTGGATCATTACTACTCTGTTTTAAATTCTTCAACCTCTTCAAAGACAGATGTTTACCTAACTGGTCCACGTTTTGATATATATGATGTAGGGATATATTCCATTCTCCAGAAGTTGTGATAAATTCAAGAAGGCTTTTCATTCTCTTCCTTTTGTTCTCTACAGTGCTTTTCACCATGAAAGAAAAGAGATAAAAGTACTCCTTTAAATGTGAGTTATGTAAATTTTTCTATTTACCAGCATCGTTACATCTCACCACAGATTTAGGTGGCGAAACTCCCTTTGTCTTTCGAAGCATATATAGATTGTTGGTGTATGCAATTCCTTTGACTTTGCAATATCTAGCCTGATTTATATATGCAAAAAGAATACTGATGCAGACAAGTAAATTTTCTATTATGTTCCAGTACAGTTTATATACCTTTTATGAGATCTGTTTTATCTTCTTCCTGAATCTTGACTTTGCCAAAAGTCTAATACTTAAAGTTTTTTTTTGGGTGTTTTCCTTCACAACCCTGGTGCTTTTTCTCCATCCATCCTTCAGTCTGTAGACTGAAACTATAAAGCTGACTATTTATGTAAAAGGCTTGTTAGGAAGCTTTATTTCTACTTCTGCTTCAGTACAGCTAAGCCAGAGTTCAAAGAATTTAATCCCTCCATTTAGACAAATGGGTTTGAGAACCCATGCCAAAATTTAGTGTGAGTTTGAATGTTACTGAAATGGGGAGGTTGAATTAGGATGTCCAGGCTGCATCTGGAGAATAAAATTAGGAAGATGGGTGATAGCAAGAGGAAACTCAGAATGTTGCTGGTTCCATTTGTGTATGTATTTTAAAATGTGAAAATTTTCAGCAATTCTGTTTTAAAGAAGAAAAAAAATCCCTATTTCTTAGATTGGAAAAGGGAGGTTTCCTTACTGCTTTTCATACATTATCTTTGTTCTCTTTCCTTCAAAGATTCAGTTCTGTGAAATGAATGTACGTTCTTCCAAGTTCCTGATCTGACACAGCTTGAAAATTAGGGTCAGGAAGTCAATTTTCACTGGGAGGGAGAGAAGGAGATTGGGTAAACGTCCTGTTCATGGGTTGAGGCAATCCCAAGTACAGCTATGGGCTGGGCAGAGAATGGATCGGGAGCAGCCCTGAGGAGAAGGACTTGGGAGGGTGTTGGTTGATGAAAAGCTCAACATGAGCTGACAATGCAAACTTGCAGCGTAGAAAGCCAATTGTATCCTGGGCTGCATCAAAATCAGCATGAGCAGCAGGTGAAGGGAAGTGATCCTCCCCCTCTACTCTGCTCTGGTGAGACCCCACCTGGAGTACTGCATCCAGCTCTGGGGTCCCCAGTACAACATAAATATGGAACTATTGGAGGGAGTCCAGAGGAGAGGGTCGTGAAGATGATCAGAGGGCTGGAGCACCTCTCCTATGAAGACAGGATGAGAGAGTTGGGCTTGTTCAACCTGGAGAAGGGAAGGCTTCAGGGAGACCCTATGGCAGCCTTCCAGAACCTGAAGGTGCCTACAGGAAAGCTGGAAAAGGGGCTGCTTACAAGGGCATGGCATGACAGGACAAGAGGTAATGGCTTTAAGCTGAAGGAGGGGAGGTTTAGATCAGCTGTTAGGAAATTCTTGCCTGTGAGTGTGGTGATGCCCTGGCAGAGGTTTCCCAGAGCAGCTGTGGCTGCCCCCTCCCTGACAGTGTTCAAGGCCAGGCTGGGTGGGGCTTTGGGCAACCTGGTCTGGTGTAGCGGTGTCCCTGCCCATGGTGGTGGTGGGGGGAACTAAATGGGCTTTGAGGTGCCTATGAATCCAATTCAATCTGTGATTGTATGAAATGATCAGTACTAATAAAGAATTTTCTTTCTATCTCAAAGTCTAATGAGAGAAATAAATTCTCTGCTGCAAAGGTTTGAAAGTTTATGTTTTCTATTTGTCTGGAGTACTGTCAGCAAATTAGTGGGGAATGTTCTGGGGGAGGAGTATGCACTCTACCCTGCAGTAGCTGCCCTAGTTTGAGGGAGGAGGTCTGAAATGTGTAGGTCCCAGCTTTCCAGTGTGAGTGCTGTAATACAGGAAATTTTTTTCAGTTATATTTAAATTTTTTAGAACAGCTCTAACAGGAAACTTTGTAGAGTTTTTTTTCATGGTTATTCCATGTCTGGAGGCTCAGATGTTTTTCTTAGAGGAGATAAATGTATTCAGACCACCATAGGCAGTAAAGGGAATTTAAAAGGGGTGCTGAAATTGAAGTATGATGTACGTGTGAGTGCTCTGACCAGTTAGATACTGGGTGAATAGATGGGGGATGACTTCTCACAAGGTGTGAGGGTAGCCCTTGCTTGTCCTCCTTCACTCTTGTATTTATTAAAAACAAATTATATTGTGAGTGGTGTATTCTCTTTCTCAATACAAGGCGGAGAGGCTGGAAATGAGAAGGAGGGTTTATTTTACTGGAATCTTCTTTGTGTTCCCTCACTTTCATCTCTTAAAAAACATAACTAAGTTTCAAAGCTGGTTTAACCCAAACACAGAATTTTTTATTGTTATTCAACAACTGAACTGAAAAAACCTTCAAAAACCATCCAAACCTCACACAGCTTTTACTCCTCATTTCTTTAATATAATGAGTACAGGAATTTTTTCTTCCCCTCCCCCCCAGTATTAAGTGCTTAATTGTAGCATCATGAAAAAAAGCCCAGCTAGCCAAGTAAAATGGCTAGAGATGCTGACCTAAACTACAGGAAGAAAACAAAGATTTCTATTCTAAGAGAGCATCTGAAGATTTTAAGAATGGAGCCTCTTGGAGAATAAGCTAGGTAATTCTGTGCTGAAAACAGCAGTATGATGCATCCATTTGTAAGGCCAATGGCAGAAGATACATCTGGTTTTGTATAGCAAAACTGCAAAAGCAGGGCTGTGACAATACCTGTGTAGCTTTTAATATGTGAAGTAATGTAAAATTTTGTAATGAATTGCATTTTTAATAGTGTTATATTTAAATACAGGTCATTAATTTTAAGTAAAATTGTAGAATCAGGATAACCAATTTTCCCCAGAGTTAAGTAAAAATGTATTGCTTTGTAAAAGCCATCTAGGGAAGACCTTAACAGATACTATGCCTTTTACGTGGTATATGTCTGTGCACCTACTGTTTTACAAATAAATATGAAGGCATTTCTCTTTTAATGAGTAACTTGTAGTCCAAGATCCTGACCCTGCAGAGGCACTTGTGTGTGATTCACAAAATCATCCAAGACATAAGGCCAGAAGGGACATTAGATCGTCCTTGCGGGATTTGTTTTGTAATGCTGGGAGTTTCACGTTACCCATCTCAACTGTCCTGTACTGAGAAACATTTGTCTGGCTAAGCAGATCTTCCAGAGAAGTGCTCAGACATGATTCAAGGATCACAAGGGGTGGAGAGTCTGTTGCTTCTCTTGGTAGCTAGTCCTAGTGATTAATCATCTCCCTGTTTAGAGTTTGCACCCTATTTTTGACTTGCGTCTGGCTTCGGCTTTCAGGCTCAGGGCTGGTTCTCTGCTTCCCGAGCTGTCCCGCTTTAACTCCGAGCATTATGAAACATCTGGGTGAAACATCTCCTGCTCTTGTGTGAAACTCTTGGTGGAGTGTGTTTATCACTGTGTGTACTTTGGGATAGAGCAATTGCTGCTGTCCTTTAAAGGAGGAACTGAAATGACATGTTCCTTCCGTAGGTTCGGAGAAGGGCCCACGGTTTTTCTTCTGTTTCCTACCTGCTCTATGGTTGTGCAGAGACCAGCTGTGACCTAGCTTTGCATGGGTTTACTGTGGAAAAAAAGACTTTAATAGGCTTTTCTTTAATCTGTGATAACTGAAAGCAGCGTTTGCCTTTTATTTCTAGGAAGGTGGTTAAGGGGAAGCAATTTTTCTGGTTTTACTGTGAGGTGTTTCTTACATATGCTTGATGCAATATGAATCTGACCCAAATGTCTCTTAATGGTATTGCTTGTGTATGTTACAAAACCTGTACGGCATGCCCTTAGCTATCCTGCACTGCCTCTGTAATTCTTGCAGTTGATGTCTGCATTGACTCATCTGAAGAGTCATTCTTTGTTTGCTTTCCTGATGCACATGACGACTTTACATTTTATATTTGCATCATGCTCTTTGTTATTGATTGCAGTCCTGTGTTTTCCAAATATTTTAGGTGTCAGGAAGGCAGTCCCTGAATCAGTTGGTTTGCTTCCGCACATCCTGCATCAAAATATTCCTTCAAGTGTGAGGGGCTTTCGGCTCTGGAATTAAAACAATTCGGTTTTGTTTTAAAAACTTCTCTTGTAGCCTAATAATTTATTTTCAAGCTGAGGATATAATCTTTCATGGACAGAGCCACCTCTGATCTATGTCAAAGGGAAGCATGGCTGCAGCTACATCAGTCAATGAGACATATGTGCTCCACACACAACTTCTGCTAGTGGTAGCAGAAAACTCCTTAAACCTCTTGGAAAGTCTGCCCTTTTATATACTTTCATGGTAAGAGAGGGTAAAACTGTGTTTTCTTGCTAGCACCTCATGGCATGTGTGGTTCATAATGTACAGCCTGGGTAAAACAATGCTGGGTAAGTCATCTGTATCGCTTCGCTATTGTGTTAAGGTATTGCTGAATTTATATTCTTGTGGGTATAATTAGTTTCTTTTAAGAAAACCTGATCATGAGATATGTTACTTAACATCACTCATGCTATTTATGCATGGATCAAAAGATTTTAATGGTTCTCAGATTTATCTGAGCCACAACACTGCAAGTGATTAGCAGAGGTATAGATGCAAAATAGAACTTTGTGGGGCAGCTGCTTGTGCCCACAGTTTTCAGTTGACTTGCAGTAGTTGTCCTTGTGGGGCCTGGGATGCTGCTGAGGAGCAGGGCTCTGAAGCGGGAGACTCCGTCGAGGGACCCCCTTTCTGCGAGCAACAACCCCCGGACATAGATCCGCGAGGGCAACTAACAAAAAGCACCTAAGATCAAAAGGAGAGAGGCAGAGGTGCACCCATCAGTGGCCATCAGCACCCATTAACAGCCATTGTTCGTCCCCTGCACTGCCCGGAGCGGTGACTCATCGGGGGCGGAGCTAAGGGCGACAGGAATTATCCCTCTCCATACAAGAGAGGCCTCTGGGAGCGCGGCGACCCGGAGCGCGGCGACCAGGACGGGCAAACAGGGCGTGGCGCGGCAGAAGGGCGTGGCGCGGCAGTTAGCGAGGCAGTTCGCGCAGGCAGAGCAAGCAGGCCGAGCAAGCCTCCCCTCCTAGTTTGCTGAGGGGGTATACTCAGAGGACCGGCTCGCAGAGTACAAAAGGGCGAGCTGAGGGTTCCCTGTCTGCTGTGTGCTCAGCTAACCATGGTCTCCACCAGGCGCAGAGGTTCCCCCTGCAAATCTCGGGCAACCCCGATGGAGGGCCTGCCTAGGGATGCTGCGGTCCAGGTCTCAGGCTGCAGGGAATGCCAGAGCCTGCAGTTGCCTGGGATAAGAGGCAAACACCTAGCCTGTCTGAGGTGTGAGCAGGTCGATGACCTGCTTGCTTTGGTGGTACAACTAAAGGAAGAGGTTGAAAGACTGCAGGTGATCAGGGACTGCGAGCGAGAGATTGACTGGTGGAGTAGCTCCCTGGCGTCCCAAAAGGAAGACAGTCGGGATGACACCTCACACCTGAAGACGGTCCCCCCTCACTGCCCGTGCCAGGTTAATGGGAGTGACCCAAACCCCGAGGAGGCCTGGAAGACAGTCCCGACTCGGCGTCGTAGGCACTCCCCCTGCCTACCTACCCCACCCCCTCAGGTGTCCCTGAGCAACAGGTTTGGGGCCCTGACAGTTGAGGAGGAGGTACCTGAGGAGATGAATGGAGCCCCTCTGCCTCAGAGAAAGCGGAGGCCTAGAGTGAGGCGGTCATCTGCACGCCTTGAGACTGCCTCTGTTAGGCAAGAGAGGAAGGTAGTCGTAGTAGGAGATTCCCTTCTCAGAGGGACAGAAGGGCCTATATGTAGGCCAGACCCTACACGCAGGGAGGTGTGTTGCCTCCCTGGAGCCCGGGTCAGGGATATTACCAGAAGGCTACCAGGCCTGGTAAGATCCACTGACTATTATCCCTTACTGATAGTTCAAGCAGGCAGGGACGCAATCACAAAGTGTAGCCTGCAAGCTGTCAAAAGGGAATTCCGGGACCTGGGGCGCTCTGTTGAGGGGGGGGGAGCCCAAATAATATTCTGCTCTATCCCCACTTGTGGGAGGAGGGGCTCAGAGCAGGACAGGATAACCCACGAGTTGAATGTGTGGTTAAAAGGCTGGTGCCGGCGCAAGAACTTTGGATTCTTTAACCAAGGGATGGTGTACTCTGCTCCTGGCATGAGTACTGCTAATGGGGCTCACCTGTCCTATAAAGGAAAGCGGATCCTCGCCCAGGAGATAGCAGGGCTCATCGATCGTGCTTTAAACTAGTTAGGAAGGGGGAAGGGGATATTAAGGCGGCTGCCAGGGTTAGGCTTCGGGAGACACAACGGGAGTTGACGGTGGGAAGAGGTAAATACCAACAGCACAGTCATGGACTTGGGGACGTTTTTCCACGTGAGAGTAGGGAAAATTCTGTGGACTGCCCTGAGTACTCCTCCGTGGAGCCACTTTTGCCAGTCCCCTGTCAGAAATCTCGCTGTGGGCCGTTGAGGATACCTACATCTGCTTCACCACTGAACTGTCTTTACACAAATGCACGTAGCATGGGGAACAAACAAGAAGAACTAGAGATCTTTGTGCGGTCGCAGGGCCATGATCTCATCGCAATCACAGAGACGTGGTGGGACAACCTGGACGACTGGCACACTGTCATGGATGGCTATGTGCTTTTTAGGAAAGACAGGCTAGGGAAGCGAGGTGGAGGAGTTGCTCTTTATGTGAGAGAGCACCTAGAATGTGTTGAGCTCCACCTGGGGAAGGATGAACCTTCTGTTGAGTGTTTGTGGGTTAAAATCAGGGGGCAAACCGGTATGGGGGACATTGTTGTGGGAGTGTGCTATAGGCCCCCTGATCAAGAGGAGCAGGTAGATAACGCATTCCATAAACAGTTAGAAGTAGCCTCAAGTTCCCGGGCACTGATCCTTATGGGGGACTTCAACTACCCAGATATTTGCTGGGCAAGCAATACGGCCAGTCGTATGCAGTCCAGACAATTTCTGCAGTGTGTTGAAGACAATTTCCTGCTACAGGTGGTGCAGGAGCCCACAAGGGGAGGGCGGCTGCTGGACCTTGTTTTCACTAACAAGGATGGACTTGTTAGGGAAGTGAAGGTCGGGGGCAGCTTAGGGCAAAGCGACCATGAAATGGTTCAGTTCATGATCCTGGGTGGAAGAAGCAAGCCAAAAAGTAGGATAGCTACCCTGAATTTTGGTAGAGCTAACTTTGATCTCCTCCGCCACTTAATGGGGGCTATCCCGTGGGCTACGCTGTTTGAAGGAATGGGAGCCTGCGAGAGCTGGCTAGCATTCAAACAGCACTTCTTCCAAGCACAGGAACGATGCATCCCTTTGAGGAGGAAATGGGGAAAGAGAGGCAGAAGACCTGCATGGATGAACAGGGAGCTATTGAGCAAACTCAAAGAGAAGCAGAAGATCTATGAATCGTGGAAAAAGGGTCTGAGCACCTGGGAAGAATACAGGAATGTGGTCAGGGCCTGTAGGGATGCAACTAGGAAGGCTAAAGCCCTCTTGGAAATTAAGCTGGCAAGGGACATAAAGGATAATAAAAAGGGGTTTTTTAGGCACGTGAACAGTAAGAGGATGTCCAGGGATAATGTAGGTCCCTTGCTGAATAAGGAGGGTGTCCTGGTTACGGGGGATGCTGAGAAAGTGGAGATATTGAATGCCGCCTTTGCTTCGGTCTTCACTTCAAAGGCCCCCCGGGACCCACAGACACTGGATGAGAGTAGGACTGATTGGGAAATGAAGAATTTCCCTCTGGTTCAAGTAGGGGAGGTCCAGGAGCGGCTCAAAGGGATTAATGCACACAAATCCATGGGCCCAGATGGGTTACATCCACGTGTGCTGAGGGAGCTGGCGGAGGTGATTGCTGAGCCGCTCTCTATCATCTTCGACAGGTCTTGGAGGACAGGAGAAGTGCCTGAAGACTGGAGGATAGCCAATGTCACTCCAGTCTTTAAAAAGGGCAAGAAGGAGGAACCTAGTAACTATAGGCCAGTCAGCCTCACCTCTGCCCCTGGAAAGGTAATGGAACAGCTTGTTCTGGATGCCATCTCCAAGCAATTGGAAGAGAAGAAGGTCATGAGGAGTAGTCAGCATGAATTCACTAAGGGGAAATCGTGCTCGACCAACCTCATAGCCTTCTACGATCTCATGACAGGCTGGGTAGATGGAGGGAGAGCAGTGGATGTCATCTACCTTGACTTCAGCAAGGCCTTTGATACTGTCTCCCATGACATCCTGATAGCAAAGCTGAGAAAGCATGGGATAGATGAGTGGACAGTGAGGTGGGTTGAGAATTGGCTGTCGGACCGAACCCAGAGGGTTGTGATTCGTGGAGTAGAATCTGACTGGAGGCCTGTTACCAGCGGTGTTCCCCAGGGCTCAGTGTTGGGTCCAGTCCTGTTTAATATCTTCATTGACGATCTTGATGAGGGAATAACATCCACCCTCAGCAAGTACGCCGATGATACAAAGCTGGGAGGAGTGGCTGACACGCAGGAGCACTGCGCTGCCATCCAGAGAGACCTGGACAGGCTGGAGAGCTGGGCAGTGAGAAACCAGATGAAGTTCAACAAAAGCAAGTGTAAAGTCTTGCACCTGGGAAGGAACAACTGTTTGTATCAGTACAGGCTGGGGGATGACCTGCTGGAGAAGAGCTCAGTGGAGAAGGACCTGGGGGTCCTGGTAGATGACAGGTTGGCCACGAGCCAGCAGTGTGCCTCGGTGGCCAAGAGAGCCAATGGGATCCTGGGATGCATCAGGAGGAGTGTAGCCAGCAGGTCAAAGGAGGTGATCCTCCCTCTCTACTCTGCCCTGGTCAGGCCCCACCTGGAGTATTGTGTCCAGTTCTGGGCTCCTTGGTATAAAAAGGACAGGGATCTCCTGGAAAGAGTCCAAAGAAGGGCTACGAAGATGATTAAGGGCCTAGAGCATCTCCCCTATGAGGAAAGGCTGAGTAAGCTGGGACTGTTCAGCCTTGAGAAGAGAAGACTAAGGGGGGACCTAATCAAAGTTTATAATTATCTGAAGCAGGGGATGCAGGGGGAATCAGCCAGCCCCTTTTCAGTGGTCTGTGGGGATAGGACAAGGGGCAATGGCTGCAAGTTGGAGCACAGGAAGTTCCGCACCAACATGCGGAAGAACTTTTACACAGTGAGGGTGACTGAGCACTGGAATAGGCTGCCCAGGGGGGTGGTGGAGTCTCCTTCACTGGAGATATTCAAGACCCGCCTGGACGCCTATCTGAGCAATATGAGCTAGGGAGCCTGCTTTGGCAGGGGGGTTGGACCCGATGATCTCTCAAGGTCCCTTCCAACCCCTACAATTCTGTGATTCTGTGATTCTGTGATATATGTATTGAAAAAAAACCTCGATGTGCCTCCCAAGCCTCGGTATTCCAGAGACCAATCTGAGGCAGCGTCAAGTGAGAGGTGTCAGAAGGATGCCATTCAGCCGGGGAAATTGCCCACAGGGTCTTTGGGGATATAAGCCCCTAGAAGTAGCGTGGTTGTCTCCTATGAAACTGGGATTTAAAGATCAGTTGTTATGCACTTTAAGTACTGATTGTGAAGGATGTGTAGGAAAGAGGATTTCTCTGCAAGAGAAAGGATCTGGTCTTAAATCTTGATGTTCATAATTTGCATGAAGCTGTAATGCATCACCTGACATACACCGTTCTAGTGTGGGAGCATAAAGTATTGTCAAATCCCTGATCAGCCTGTAGCTTTTATTTAAGCATCAGAACTTTCTCAGGCAGGAACAGGGAGTTCAGAATTCCTTCTGTCAGTGTCTAACTTACATATTGTTGTCCAAGTCACCCGAGTTTATGTTTACCAAAGGGTTTGTACTCATTTGGCATACCTTATGCTTAAGAATGGGGTTCTTAGGCAAGCTGAAGTTTTCAGGTAGGTAGGCAGATTTTGTTCTAAGATGTGGATCATAAACTGGGACCGCCAAATCTGAGGTATGCAGAGCAATTATTATTAAAATGCTGCATTCATACGACGTTCTGGCATCTAAACTCCAGTACAAGGTTGAGTCCCTTTGGGCTATGAATTGCACAGAATGGAATCCAAATGTCAGTTTGTACTTCAAAGAGTGTGCACTGAGGTACTTACTAACAATTTTCTCTTAACTCCATCGTGATGGTGGCCTGTGTGTAAAGAGAGGTGTTATTAATCAATCATTTGTAACAAAATCTTGGGTGTAGGCTGTGCCGTGTTAAAACTTCTCCAGCAAGGGTAGGCATGGTTAAGAAAACTCACTGAGAAAACTGCAGAAAGTCTTAAAGTACTTACAAAAGACAAAGAGCTGTATGTAAAATGAAATGAGACAGCTTGTCAACTTATTTAACATACTGCTTACAGCTGGCATTTCAGATTGGAACACTGGGAAGTATGGTACACATCAAAACAGTTTGTGTATAAAATGAGTATTTTAATAAATATTTGGGTTTGTCCCTTCTAAAAAAAATAGTCTTATGGGCTTGTTTGGTTTGGGATTGTGCTTTGTTTTGTTTTTTTCTCTTTTTAAACTTCTCTACCTTCTCACCTAGTCATAGGCAGCTGAAATCAAGTAATGACCAAATGTCCTCTGTTTTCAGTACTGTGTGATTAGTATCCAGGTGCGTCAGAGCAATGCCATTCCATCTGTCTCTAATAGTCTGCTGGCTTGTATTTTAGAAGCATTTACTTTTCTGTTATAAAGAAAACTTGACTACTCTGCCTGTATGTCTACGTTAAGGCTTGGGAGTGGGTAAGAAGGGTGGAAATGACATTTGGAATCAGCTGCGAACACGCAATGTGGGAAAAGGGAGTCCTGAAGTTGGAGCCCAAATGTTGTTGCTTCTGTACTTTTTAGCTAGAGGAATGTTACTGCTTTCTGACTGCATTTCTCCTCCTAGAAGTGATTTGGGACTTTGACACTGTGCATCACAGAATACAGGAGAAATTTCAGTGGCACAGGTACTGGCTTAAAATCAAATCTGTTGTCTTTCAGTAGGGTTTCTGGCTTAATCTGCAAGCTTCAGCTAAAGGCCTTTGTATAACTTTCTTCAGGTTTTCCTTTTGGTATCACACCCTTGCCTGTTATTAGCTGAAATGTGAATTAAGCTGCTCTAACTACAGTGGCATAAGTGAAGCTCCACCATAAACTAGCATGTAACAGTGAAGAGCCTGTCCCAACCCAAAGCAAAAGCAGGTGATGGCCACCTTTTTTCTTGCAGAAGAGACATCATGGCTTAGTCTGTAGCTGAGATGCAGGGCAGTAGGAGGAGCAGGAGAACTGCAAAAACTGGATTCTAAGCCTGGGTTTCCTAATTGCAGACCTGGGTGAAATACCTATGGAAAAGAGGTATGGATCCCTCCCAGTGCTGCAAGAATTTGCCACCTGTTTGCTTCTGATTCCTTGGTTCCAATGAAAGTCAAACTTGGATATTATTGGAATTGCATTGGGATTCCATCCTAGTGTTAAGCTTCCTAGCAATCCTTCCCTCAAGAAACACATGCTGCAGCACCCCGGGGGGGCTAACAGGACTGTGTGAACAGACTGCTAATGATCTGACTGCTTAGTGATGACTGTTGAGATGACCCATTGTTGTCATGGCCACATCCTGCTCTTGTTTAGACATTAAGAGGTATGAGATGGCACCTCTACAGATCAGGATACCCATGATACTTAACTAGTGAAGCTGATTTTGAAAGGAGGTCTCTCTGAAGAATATGATGGGTGAAGATACCTCGTTTAGCAAGCCCAGGCTATACAGAAAGTATTCTTTTCTGTCCATGGAGAAATTTCTCATCCAACCTTGCTAGATAGCACACTCTGTTAGGCAAACTGTTTCTGAAAGCAGGAAACTTAAACTGGAGGTGAAGAAAGAGGGAGATCCGTGCCAAAGAAAACAAAGAAAGAAGGCGTTCCTGTTTGAGGTACAGGCCAGAAGGTCATATGGATTATCTGAGACATGCCAGAACACTGTCTTGGGAATGATTATGTATTTCAGAGAACACGTTCCTGTTCTTACATTCATAGAGACACACAAGAATGATTATACTGCCCACTTGTTTTGCCTTACAGGAACTGAGATGAGGAGACTAGTAGAATGATTTTTTTCTTCAGAGGCAGCTGAAGGACAGAGTTTGGACACATGGTCGTAAATGATTTTTTCCTGAATTTGAGGAGCTTAGCAATAGTATTGAACCAGGTCAGCCCATCTTTGATGCTGCTATTGTTACTCCAATTGCTGTCTTTAAGATAAAAAGTGAAAGAGGGATCTAATTTGCCAGTTTGTCTTAGAGTAACTTAACTGTAATTTGAGTTTTCTTATTGCTGTTCACCTACCAGACTTGCATCTCACACAGTGTGAGCTCATGTCTCCCCTGTTCTGTCAGCATCATCGTGGGAGCTGTCTTGTCCATTGTTGCTAACCATTTGATCCAGATTTTGAATGGCTCATATAGCACTGTAAACTACATGAACACTTTGAAACCCGAGTATCCAGGTCAAAGCCTCTTATCTGAGAAATTAAGGCCTGAACCTCCCTTTCCAATATACAAAGACATTTTATGTACTGGGAGATGATTTAAAAAAAAAAAAAGTGTTTCAAAAGAAAATTAAGTCTCCCACTCCTGCTGTTAATTAACAATTGCCTAGACAAAGAACACCCTTCCATGGTAAAAAAATGACTCACCGTGGGTAATGAGTTCTGTCATGCTTTTCCCTATTCCATGGTCGAGCGCAGACTTTTCATACAAGCTGCTCCCTTCATTGTCCCCAGCTCCCTTTTAATCTAAGTGGGATTTGCATACAAGTATTCATGGAAGAACACGTTCCACCTTGAGATACAGATACTTCAGTTTGTAGCAATCACATGTTCTGAGACTTGGAGATGTTTCCCTTTTCTTTCTCTTCCAAAATGTCAACAACCCTTGACCTCTGCTCTTCTACCTATCCTATTGAGTAGCAGTCAGTGTTGTGGATAGGATGTGGAAGTGTGGGCTTTAGGTTTGCTTTGTACTGACCTACTCAACTTGACCAAATCCACTGCACTGAACTTGGGTGGATTGCTGGGGTTTAAGCTATCAGTAGTAAACATGGATTCTAGGAACTATTACAAGTTGAGAAAGATAAGAAAAAAAGCTCAGGTAAGAGTGCTTAATTTCCATTTATTCTTATGATTCACTTAAGATGATTGTGGTTAATGGACCCTACATGGTCCCTTGTTGGGATCTGTGTCTTGTGTGTATTTATGTGAGGGTTTAATTATGGTATTCGCAATCTTCCTCCAGTCAGTAAGTGGAGTTCACACATACAAAAATAATACCCTGGCCTTCTTTCCAATTATGATGAGAACACAGAGATGGCTTCATTTGACAGTGATGAGGACACAGTCTTCGAAGCAGACATGTTTCTAATCTGTTCTCCTATATTTGTAGGTTGATAAGAATAAGAAAGGGGAGAAGATGAAATTATACTAGTGCAAGAGAAACTAAACCATGAGAATGGTTCTGTCAGAACTGGGAATAAGTGTTGTTTTAAAATAACAAAACAGTTTTAAGGTTTGAATTTGTAAAGGAATGTGTATTGTGAACAGACTAAATAAGGAACAACCTTCTGGAAACAAGATACATTCAAGGCAGGCTTTCCATCCCATTGGTAACTTAATTTAGAGGTGCTTTACAAGAAAGGAGTTGGTATTTAACACTTGAAAAAGGTTTGAGTGTGTCTCCACTGGATGTCAGTAAAAGTCAAGGAACAGAAAACAAAATGAGGTATTGCAAATATGTTGATCTCATTCACAGAAATGTCAGTCACATGTTATCCACAAATCGGCAGGCAGCTGAATGACATCGTACCAGGTACTCAAATTATGAGTTACCGAATGCTTTGCCCATGTCTTTTCAATGATAGACAAACCCTGTTCCTGGAAAAAGGTCTTAAGGTTTTTCCCAAAATTGAACCATAGAAGTCATGCAACTGTGGTATTCTTCACCTTAAAGGGTCGCCATTTGTTTAAAGCTGAAATAAAAGACTTCTTCCAAGGAAGCCAGAAGAAATAGCTACCCTGCTACTTTTGTCGCACTAGTTTGTACTTCAGCAAGATTCTTTGCCCAGAGATGCTGAGAAATCTCAACATTGGCTTTCCTGCAAAGATGACATCAGATATATCATAGATTGTGTAGCTAATAAAGAAGGTTAAAAAACCTTGCAGTATTCATTCTACTAGTTTGCTCTGAAGAAGAATCAGGAAGTGTGCTGCTCATGCTTTTGGGGATCTGAGATGTTAATGTTTTAGGGTCTAAAGATCTCCCATCCCAAGAACTTCAAACAATGAGCTTTGCTCTCATTGATGGGGATATTAATTTGATTTGGCAAAAGAGCAGGTTGTGACCTAAAGAGCTTTAGTTTTAAAAAGCTGCCCCTGTTATGTGCCACATGCATTTATGCTAAGTAGTTTTATTTTCACAGAATCACAGAATTTTAGGAGTTGGCAGGGACCTCAAAAGATCATCTAGTCCAACCCCCTGCCAGAGCAGGATCACCTAGACTGAATCACACAGGAATGCATCCATGTGGGTTTTGAATGTCTCAGAGCAGGAGACTCCACAACCTCTCTGGGCAGCCTGTCCCTGGGCTCTGTCACCCTCACAGTGAAAAAGTTTCTCCTTATATTCACATGGAACTTCCTGTGCTTCAGCTTGTACCCACTGCCCCTTGTCCTATCGCTGGCCATCTCTGAGAAGAGCCTGGCTCCATCCATTAAATAACTCCTGATCTAAGCATGTTAACAGTCTAAAGTTCTTTTCTACGGTAGCCCTGAGATGAATTTGTCACTGGATTTTGCACCTGCTCTGCCTCTTGCTGTGTATGGGGGTCTCCCACCACTGTTAACATGAAGGCTTTCAAAATTGTGAAGATTTCAGAATTTGGGCAAAAGGAGGTCCCACCTAATGATACTCCATTTTAAGGTATTAATGATTTCCTAAAGCTCTCCCACCTGAAGAAACTGTGCTGCTGCTTCTTCTTGTGACCTAGGGGTTACATTGGTAGGAGTTCATTTAGCCTTTAAGAAGAATATTAGCTTTCTTGGCTGAATCTCTGGTAGCTTAAAGTGTGGTGTGGGTGGCTGAATCAGTAGGTGCAGCAGTTCATAAATGGAGTGAAAGAACTTTTTGAAGGTCTTAAATTCAACTCTTGATGAGGATGACAAACTCCCAGAAGCTGATTAAATTGTCAATGATTCATGTGATGACTTAAGGTTCTTTGTGTTTTACAGAAACTTTGCAAAGGAAATTTAGTGTCATAAAACTTCCTTGCTTTATTATTTCTTTTTAATGTTCAGTTTGAAAAACGTTTTAAACTTTTAATAAACTCACCCCACTGGAGATTAAGCCAAAGTCCATTTTTAACAAGGCTCTTGCTATCACGATGTTTATATCTGTCTTTCAGTTCCTCTACTTATCTTCCAATAATTTGTCTATTTGGTTTAACCTATTTTCCACATGTGTTGTTGGATGGCTAGCAGAAATATAGAGACGATTTCCTGGGAGGAGGAGGCAAGGAGTAAAGGGGGGAAAAAAATAAATTAAAAAAGATGTGTAGGCCAGGTGTAGAAAGGAAAGTCAAAAGAGTGTCTCCATTGCAAGGTTATAATCCTCCACTTTCTGTCTTCCCAGAGGTGTAGTAGTTATCTGGTCAACAGTGGTGCACACAGGCAGCTCCAGACTGCTCAAAGCAAGTGCTGTCACTTGGCTTGGCCCAGCATGGAGTGGTGAGGAAACATGTGCAGAAGGAAGGCCACTTTGCACGCAGGAGAGAGCTGAGTGAGCAGGGAAGCATTAGGAGCTGTTGAACAGAAATCTGTAGGAAATCTGCTGCATTAGCTCCATTTGTAAGACTGCTTCTTGGGGTCACAGGTTCATAGAAAGAGTGGGTAGGAGCTTCTAGAGGCCATCAGTCCATCTGTTTGAAGGCAGGAGATCACCAAGCACAGTGAATCCCAATGGAGGTTTGTCTTCAGTGCCTCCTGCGACAAATATCTGATGATCTCCACTGATAATCTACTCGGATGTTTAACTAGACTCAGCTTTGGAGTTTTTCCTAATATCACGATTAAACCTTTCTTGCCAAAATTTAATCCTGTTATTGCTTAGCCTGCCCATTTGAAAGAAGGTGAACTCTTTTCAAGTATTGTAGAAAGTTCTCTTTTCTTCAGAAATTATCTGTATTTGCTTCAACAGGAATTGGATTGAGTTCTGTCTTAAATTTCCAAGAATTTCTGGTAAATTGCAGAATGTTAGGGGTTAGAAGGTACCGTGAAAGATCATCTAGTAGGAGACAATAGCCCAAATCATATAAATAAAAAGCATTCATCATACCATATTACAAGTTTTAAAACAGTTCGTCACAGGTCACAGGCTGACATTTTTTACAACTTCTTGAATGAAAAGTATTCTTTCTGACTTTCTTGCAGAAAGATGTTTTTTCTTTGGAATTTTTGAGCAAATTCCTTAAATAAATTATAATTTGGCCAGAATGAAAATGTAACTTGCATAGAGAAGTTAAATCTTTTTGGCTGAGACGGAAATGTGAATTAAAGAGCACATGAGAGTATAAAAGTGCAGTTAATATTTTAAATTTGTGTGTTAAACTATGGAGGAGGGCTGGCTTAAATAATAATTTTTCTTCTAATCCAGAACGTGTCTGCAGTTTGAATACTTGACAAATATAGGACGTACCATATGGCCAACTTAAAACTGCTTCTGAGTTCACCTGAAAGATGGCATTTGAGGAGCAGGTTTTGAATACTTCATGCTGCTTCAGCATTTTTTCCCACGTAATGCCAGTGACGTGCTCCATAAACAAGGAAGTGTATTTTTGCTAGAGCGCTTTGGAGCAGCGTGCCCACCCTCAGTGTGAGCTCTGCGTGCTCCTCTGCTAGGGAGGGAAATGGGAAGTCCTCTCCAGAAAGCTCTCCATAATCCTCTCCTCAAGGCACCGAGCACAGACTGAAAACAAGAATAAATCAATGTTTAACTACTGGGTGCTAACCACGAGGCCTCTCTAACACAGGCAGGCTTCAGGAGCCGTGTGTCAGCTGGTTGAGTGCTGGCGGTTTCACTTGACTTCGGCCTTCCTGAACACACGGGCTGCGTGAACCAGCAAAGCGATTCATGGTGCGGCCTTTGCAGCATCTCCGTGCCATCGTTTTGGCTGCTCACAAAGAGATACTGACAGCGTCATAGAAGACTGGTTAATGGATATCCAGACTCAGAGGGCTGACAAACGTGCCTACAAAATCAGCACTTTCTATTATTTGTTTTTGTGTTGCTGATGTTGGTACGGTGCCAGAGGGCTTCGTTAGGAGCGTGAAGCAAGTAAAGGCAGAATCCTGGTTGTGAAGGGCTTTGACTTAAGATGCAAACAGTAGGAAGAGGCAAGAAATGAAAGGAGGTTTGATAAGGGAGAATGAATCATGAAGCACGCTGTGGTTTTTGGAGGGTGCATATGGTTTTTGTGTACACAGTCCTAGTTGACATACATGACTGTACAGTCTAGAATGTGTTAAGGATTTTTGAAGGTATTTAGAAAAGGGCAAGTTGAGTTTACTTGTCAGTGCAGTGTTACCTGTATTTATGAGTTATTGCATAATCTTGCTCGTGTCCAACATGTTATAGCAGGGGATTGGTTATTTTAGATATAATACAAAAATGTTTTCATGCTCGCACTCGCCCACTTTAAACATTTATTGTCTATATCAAATTTTCAAGCATAATCAAAATGTTACAAGATACTTAAATGGAGATTCCTGGCAGAAACAGCTATTAGACTCTTATTGAATCTTCTAGTCAGTTTGCTATAACCCAAACAATCCATCCCTTAATTAAAAAAATTCTGCATCTTAAAATTGATAATTAGTATAACTAATGCTTGGTTGCTGATGGTTCGTTGGACCTGCTGCTTTTCTTAAGAGGCAGGTGTTGTCTGTGGCCTCCATTTGTTTCAGAGTAATGTGATTCAGCGAAGGCTAAATGCAGGTACAGTTCTTATTTTCTCCAATGGAAATGTCATCCTCCTCACACTGAATTGGATTTTTGTCTGATGATGTCTGCATCCTGGCAGCACCTTGTGGGTGTGTAAGGCCCTCCTGTGTTATGTACAATGTACATGTGTAACAAAAAAGATGCTCCTTGTTCCTCTTGCTTAGGATTTAAGTTTTAAGGAACTTCAAAAACATGATTCTCTTGACTAGTTATGAGAGTGGTGCTGTTTCTCTCCCCGCCACCACTGCCATAAACCCTGAAAGCATGTCAGCAGTGTAATCTTTGAATTCAATAGGAAGAGAATATAATAGAGATATTATTGTGAAGGATGAATACCCTGGTAATTGATTTGAGATGGCATTCATATCTGGAGACTCCTTTGTTTGGATGCTGTTTTGGAATGCTGATATTTTGAACTTATAATGGAAATAAGATGGATAAAGTATGAGCTATGATGGACAGAGAATGAAGGGCATCGTTATGAAAAGAGCAGGAAGAAAGGAGACTTCTGAGGCTTTTGTTTGTTGTGGGAACCTTAATGAGAGACCGTGGTTAACAGATGCAAGGCCTCAAAGTATACGGTCATAGGCACCAGTACAAAACCCTGCGATAAATAATTATTGCTGAGTAGAGCAGAGGAGTAGGAACTTGGAAAGCTTAGAAGATGGGCAGTACCAGTTGGCAGCAGGCATTTGCCAGGTCCATCAGCTGTAATAGGTGAGGTGGAAAAGCAGCTGCCACGTAAAGGGAGCGGGTTCATTGCAGAAGGAAACTGCGATCCTCTTTCTCTCTCTATTTCTTTTGGTTTGGGGTGTGGGAATTTCACAACACAGAGTTTTCAGGAACTAAGAGCAACTGCTTTCAGTCCGCGCCCAGAGTGAGTGAAGAATAGCAATGAAATGGGTGACTCAGAGAGATGACTGACTCTAAATCCAGCGACTGATTGGATGGAATGCTTTCTTGAGTCCTAGACATCTGTATCAGACTTCTGAGCCTGTTTTTGGTGCTTGCTCTTCCAAATATCTGGTAGCTGAATATTTTCCATTCCATATTTGGAAATAGTTGATTCATTCATAAGGATAATATTCATGCTGTTCAGGAAATGCAGTAGTTTGCTCACACAGATCCGATTCAGATGATGGTGTAAAACTAGCCGTTATTTTAATTTCTATAATAATATCAAATAATCTTCGCAGAACTCTCTATGTAAGTGCCAGTGGTATGAGCCACCTATGAGTAACTCAGGTGAAGCAGAGGAAATGCCGTTCTTTTATTTTAAAATGCTGATATTTAGTTAGCTATTCCTTGTCTTGAAATTTAAAATATTGCTAAGTGATATTTCCTTTCAACGATAAGATGGGGTCTCACACATCACATGGGTTGGAATTCTTCCCAGATAAACCTCTGAACAAGAAATTGGCCACCATATAGTCTGCTCTTTGCTTACTTTACAAACTTGCTGCTGTGTTTCTTGTGGGGTTAAGAAGGATTTTGTGTGTGCAGGTGCAATCAGGGTATACTTCAACAGTGCTGTCAAAGGAATGTCAGCTTTCAGTGATTAGAACAGGAATATTACGTGATCTTGTACTTCTCTGATGTAATTTCTGTTGGACTTCAGGTCAGAGCTATAGAATAGGCTTGAAGAAAGCCAGATCATTGGTTTTTGGGGGTACAGCGGACTGGGCATGTGCTCTTGACTCTGGTATCTTCATAGCTACACAGCTGGGGGGGAAAGTTTCTCTGCCAGGTGATGATGAAATATTGCAAAAATCTGCCTGCAAATCCTGTACTTTTAAAAGGCATTAAACTCACTTTTGTTTCTAAACTCTTTTTTAAGACGTTATCCATGACTTCTTCCTGGGAATGCAAAAGCAACAGCAACAAAACAGCATCTAAAATAGAATTTTAAGGTAAGGTTCATAAAGCTGAAGAGGAAGAGACCTTCCAAAGTACACGTGATAGTGGGAGACCTAGTTCCCATCCAGAGGTCACTGAGGAAGCTTATCATAGAGGTGAGAATACAGGTATCCCCACCACATCCATGGGCATGTCTTCCCTTCATTAGTTTGGGATTTTGGGGTTTTGTCTTCCCTCCCTGTTGAATTTTTGCTGTCCTCCCAGTGGCTTCACGGATTCTGTGTGCCGCAAGAATAGTCAGGGAAACCAGCTTTTATTTCTGTTTTCTTGATGACCTTGAAAAAAGTTTATAAACAGTAAGAATTGAGCTTGTTGCCATAATAATCAGCTATCGAATCAATGAAGTTAAGCTGGTTGCTAAGGGAAGGCCATGTATAGGTCATGATGTAAGCCTGACTGCAGCAGTCTGTCTCGTAACTAGAGAGGCATGGGGGTGTGTGCCTATGTGATTCTTCTGCAGGGAGGGCTGCTTGAATCTGAATTCAGCTTAGCAGTGTTGATTTAAAGTACCTTTCTTTGTTATGGCAACAGAAGGGAACTATCAAATGTCTTTTGAAATATCTAATCTTGCTTCCCTCATTGACCTTGTTCATGATGAACAGGATTAAATATCCTTGTAGGAAATTTGCTTTCATGAGTATGCTAGAAGTATGTGAAGACGTGTATAGCTGCAGAAGTGAAGAGTAGCAAACTACTTGTCATACAGTCGGAATTAGCCCCTCACTTTTTTCCCTTTGAAGTTCACCATTTTGAAGTAATCAGCCCAAATGCAACAGCTTTGATGTTGTGAGAGGTGAGTGCTTATCCTTGGTTGCTTCGGAGGCTTACCTCAACATACAGACCTCTTATGTGGTTGTGAAGTTTTACATCAGCCCTGCACAATGGCTTCCCCTCAGCCCTCCCATCCCCAGCAGATCTTTTCCTTTTGGAGCTGTTTGTGGCTGCTCTGAGGGAGAGGGACTAGATAAGTGGCCCTGCTAGGCAGTGGCACGATGACGGCCAGAGAATCGGTTTTGGGTGCCTGTACTTTTCCCCGCCGTCATGGTGTGCTTCTTGGCTGCAGCTGGGCCATCAGACTATTGTGTGGGGAACAATTGCTGAACAAAATGAGATTTAAAAAAAACACAATATGGATTGTCAGCCCAAGGTTACTGCACAATCAGAGCGAATAGCTAACTCATAATGTAAATATTTTTACTCAGGTGTTTATAAAAGTAATATAGAGAACAGGATATCTCAGGGGAGTTTAATGAGAGAATTAGGAATGGTTACCTTGAAGGCCTCCAGATCGGATCTCTCTTAAGGTAGCAGCTCCTGCAAACCATGAATATGGAGCAAAGAAATTATTTAATAGATTTCTGGCTCTCACCACAAAATAACAGTCACAGAAAAGTGCTAGCTATAATTCTTCTTAGAGAGACCAATGATTACTTTGCTGTAGAAATTTATCCTCTTGAGCTGCTGTTTTCCTGAGTCAGAGTTAACACTCTTTGGCTGAGCTGCCTGTATTGCCAGTGCTTGTATCTACTTTCCCTTTGCAAAGACTCCGGAAAGGTTGATCTGCCAATCTGAGGTCAAACAAACCTTTAGAACAAATATCACTGGCAGTTTGTTCCATTAATGGTAATAGATGGGTATTAGAGCCGCAGTCTTCATCATGCGTAGTCCCAACCTAAGAAACATACATGGAGGCGAGGAGAAACACAGCATACCTCATGAGAGATGACCTATGGAAAATAGATTTGTGCAAAACAGGGTGGTGAAATTGTTTGCGTATCAAGGCTTGATTAGTAGACATTTTTACTTTTTAATTTTTTTTTTTTTTACTGTTGGGATTGGGATTTTAATTGTTTTATTAGGTTGGTGTGAGTCACTGCTGGTGAGACTGCAGGAAGGGAATCTAAAGGACAAGAGATAGGCTGCATGCTTTCCAGGTTCAGGGAGTATATTTTGGAACATTTTGGCTCTGCAGATGGCAAACTGTAAATAGTTGTAATATTTTGATATTACAGACTAACAGAGCTTTACTCTTTTATGTCTGCTACCTGTCAGAAGTCTTCAAAAAAATTACTTTCAAAGGTTTTATGCAGATTTATGATTTTGCTTATTTTACTGAGTTTTGGTTTCGGTTTTGAATTTTCTTCACTCATAAAAGATCTTGCTGTGGGCTGGATGACAGTGTGGGGCACAGCTGGAAAAGGCATGCTTTGCAAGCTGTCTTATTGCCTTAAATATGCTCTGCAGTTAGAGGGCATATAGCTTTCTGCACTTTTTGGATGGCTCCTCCATCCTCCTCACAGGTGCCTGGACAGCCGGACACATTTACATGTTGGGTCAGCAGGGAGGTTCCTCCTTCTCCTCTCCCTACTTTTCCTTCTCAGCAATCCCAGTGCATGTGCTGCACCCATGATCTGGCATCTGAGTAGCTCTGCTTCATCTGTACGCGTGTACGCTGGGCTTGTTTCTCCCGCCTGCTCGTTGCCCTATTGATGATAACAATCTAGCCTTTAGAGTGTTTTCCACTTGGCAAAATCGCCCACAACCAACCATTGTTTAGATTAGTGCTGACCTTGTAGCTTGTGATGAACCCAAGACCTACGCAAACAGAAAGTGAATAGCCACAGTTGAAAAGTATCTTATCAGATATTTGAAAGAATAATAAACAAGAGGAAGTGGATAGAAGAATGCCTTCCAGCAAGACCATATTAAAATAGAGCTTCATGGTCCAGCTTCTGCGATGATAGATAGGTCCAGGCAGAGGTTACACTGAAGCAATGCTGTTGTACTTTCTTTGAGGTAGTCACAGTAATCCCCTCTGTCACCTGACACAAGGATGTCAACATCATCACCCTAAAGTTATTGCCTAGCATCACTTCAAGGTCTACTTGGGGCAGTCTGGATGCTGTATTACGAGATGTTTGTCGAATATATTAACATAATTTTATGTCAACATACAGCATATTAGCCCAATTTTTGGGCTTTGCAGTGCTTGGTTTGGGGATATTTTACAATCTCCTTGTAATTTCAAGGAGAGTGCCTCAGGAAAAAAGGCTTTCAGAGGGAGATTGTCTCTCATTGTACAAGTTCCCTGATTGCTCTTCAGTCCAGGAGCCACGTTCAAGCAATTTGTCAGCAAGATCTTCCTGAAGGCACCGCAGGGCTCCGAGGCAGGTAGCAACCCCCAGGTGTGGGGGGACGCAGGGAGGGCTCAGCCCTTACTTCTGCTGGGGCTTCCCTGACAGACAGATGAGTGGCCAGAAGTGTGTTTGGAAGCCAGGAGATTGTTGTGCGTTTGATATATGCTGTGACACATACTGCCTTGTGTCCAGTGATCCTGAGACAGGTTAGGGAAATGGGAAAGTGTGTGTGGGAGGATTTGTAGGGGATGGGAAAAGGCATAGGGCACCAGCACGTGAGATCAGAGCTGAGAGAGAGCTGGAGATAGCTGTGGAGATAGCTTGGGAGATATAGATGAGCACTCCAGGAGTGAGGCTTGTTGAGGTGAGTGGTAGGGATGTAGTCTACACATTCCAAAAATACAGTGTTTGTGCTGACTGCAGAGTGACCTAGAGCTGTGCTGTGGGTTTTTGGTTTACTTTTGGAAAAACGCATATATACCTAGTAGATGGGCACATGCCATATACACATCAGTAACTCTTCCCTTCTGCTTTACCTTTTAGTCCTGAACTCTCAGGTGACAGTCAAGCTGCGTGCGTTGTGATGAGGGGATCTCTGTGTGCTACAGGTACTACTGAAAGAGGAGGCAGAGAGAAGGCAGAGAGAGATGGACAGAGGAAGATCCCTGGGGCAAAACAGCCTTTTTCCCAACAGGCATACTGTCTTCTTTTAGGGTCCTGGACTGTTTTTTTGTGAGGAACTTGGAAGGATGATTAGTCTGATGGGTTCTCTGTGTAAAATTGCATAAAAGCCATTGGCTTTTATGTTGTGTAAAGGATTATGGTAGTTGTTGTGAGGATTGTGAGTGACAAGAAAGAATAAACATCAGCAACAGCTCAGTACAAATGAAGGAATGAGGATCACACAACCTGCTTTTCAAAATAGGTTTATGTTCAAAGCCCAAGGTGCAAATGTTCCCTTTTGGATAGTGCAAGTTAGGAGTTGAACACCATCTAACAGTTTGGCCTGGATTTGATTGATTGCTTTAAGGATTGCTTCTCCTTGGGAGAAAATGGCTGGTTTCTGTAGAAACTGTTGTCACAGTGGGAAGTTACTACATCCACAGCATCGAGGGCCTCCCTGCCTTGCAATCCTGCTAGCTTAACTTCTTGTCATCACAGGGCTTCTCCCAGCAGCCTGTGCAGAGCTGGCACTTCTGAGAGCATTCTGAGTTGTGCTTGGTCAGCAAACACTTTCTGTTTGTTTTGAAATAAATGGTTTGGGATGTTTCCAGAACAACTGTGGGCTGAAGATGTGGAGTTGGGGTTGGTTTATTTGAGTTTTTGGCCTTGGGAGAAGGGCTTTGCAGGGTGTGTACAGAAAGCCTTAGCTGGTGTCAGTGCACCTGGGCTGTCACGAACCATGTTCCACAGTGAATAAAGTGGTGGCAGTTTGTCTGTCTCCCTTGTGCTCCCTCTGTGGCCTCCTCCAGGCTGCTTCTTGTTCTAAATGGTTGAAACTTCAAAAGCAATCTGGGATCTAGAATTGATCTAAATGGTTTAAATACATCTAAAGCCTTAAGGCTAAACCAAGCTGTAACTGTTCATGTGAGTAGCTTTGTTGACGTCAGTGGGTTTTCTCACTAAAGCGTACTAGATTTGACAGCTAGGTTAGAGGTTATCAAGATTTTAAACTGCTTGAGCAAAAAACCCCACCAACTAAACAGAAGCTCTTGATGTCCCTTAAATTGAAGCAGTGCCTTGGGGTGGGCAGGTGGTGTCGGATGACAAGAAGCATCAGGGAATGTAAGCAGAGCAATGCTTTTCCTCTCTAAACTTTTATTTAAGCAGAGGAAAATAAGGAGTGCACAGGGACACCAAGATGTGGAAGCACACGTGTACCCCAGAGCCACTGAGGCTTCTGGCTGCTTTGCCATGATCAGGATTTGTCAGTGTTTCAGGTGCGCAGCTTGCTGCTTGAAACTTGGGAAACAGTCTAGCAAAAAAGGTTGTCTTAAAGCAATGAAGGTGGAAAAATATTCCCTCAAATTACACTGATATTACAAACCCAAGCTAAAGAATCTGTCTTAGTTCTCAAATTCCCCTGGTGCAGCTTTTAACTTATTCCTAAAATCTGAAAGATGCTTCGGGTGCCCAGATGCGCTTCTGTTCTCCAGCTGTGTCAGTTGACCTGGAGAAATATTGCTTCTTCCTCCAGACTTTGCCCTGCTACCCTGCTAACATCGCTAGGCTGTAATACTTGTCACTTATCCGTGGGAAACGCACGCACAGAGGACTGTGAGAAAAGAAGTGTGGGTTATGCAGCCACACCAGGGCGGTACGGTCACCACTGGGCACAACGGAGAGAGAAGAGGCTGCATGTCCAGCCTGGGCTTCCTCTCTGCCTGTCCCTTCTGTGCTTCACTGGGGGACACTTCTTGAAGGAGGGATGGCTTCTTCAGTGAAGGAGCACTGGTTCCGATACACTGTGCAGAGTTTTGACACGGTGCACTTTAAAGGGAACAATTTGAAGTTCATCTCTCTGGCAGCTCTCCGCTGCGTGAGGTTGAGTTCTGTAAAGCCAGGATTGCGACACTGTAAAGCGGAGCAACTTTGGGTCGGCGCGGTACCTAAGTAATCCCAAGAGCACTTTGCAGAGCGGCAAAGTACATGTGAATACAGCGGGGTGCGTAGGCAGGAGGTAACGAGGAGCAAAGGAGAAGAATGGTTTCGCTGGGGAGGAGGTGGAGTAAAGTGGGAGTGGGGCTCCCAGCCCCAATGCTGAGCCTGTGCAGCACCCTCAGCCGCTGCATGGCTGGCCAGGAGTGTGGGGCGAGGTGCTGAGGTGGACATCAGTGCAGGCGGGATGGAGGCGGGGGGGAGTGGGGGGGCTGCCAGCAAGACAGGCGTGTGTTTGACAGTGCGAGCCTGATTTTGTGCTTGGGCTCTGGGTATTTTATTTCCCGTCGTGTCTCTGCCATACCCAGTTTGCAAGACATGACTGGCAGCTTTGCCTTGTAATTTATTTGATCATGGTAATTTTTTTGACAGGCATCCTTGTGATTTTTTAATATATCAAATAGAGTTTAATAATAGCCTGCTATTAAGTCCTTTTATTTCTCCCTTGGGATTTACTTATGACTGTTGCCTCTCTCACCCATTTGAAGCTTGGAATCTATTTTCCAACTGTGAAGAGCTTAGCAGCATGAGTGCATGCATAATATGTAAAAACATGCAACAGAATTGTTGTTGTGCTTGGGAATTAATAAATGTCAGCATTGAGGGTAATGGAAGGAGAAACCAGGCTAACTTCATTTCCAGGGGTATTCCTATCAAATTCAGTGGGACAGGCTGTCAGCAGGATGCTCTCAGAAGGAATTTTATTTTTTTAATTGTAATTTTATTTCGACTCCTCTTTTGAAGATGAATTTTGTCATCAGCTTCAGGACCAAGTGACCTCAGTGAGAGCAAAATTGAACAAACTAAAGTAAATTCTGCAGTCTAGCTAATAGCATTGAAGAAGCAAAGACAATAAAAGAGGCTATGTGCATTTAATCAAAGTAGGGTAAGCACATCTAAATGGCATCTAATGGTAGACAATTATGTTCCCTAATGGGGGTAGCCAAAATTGTCTTGTTTTCGTTGTTCCCCTGAGACTGTTGGCTCTGTATCTTTCACTACCTGTTTTCTGTATGCACAGATGCCAGGTCCACCTGATTTCCTGCTTTTTGCCTTCACTGGTGTTTTCCAAGAAACAAAAAGAACTACTTGCTTTCTATTCACTCCCTACATATGCGATGTTGAAATGGGGCTAGCACAAAGCCTGCTGTGACCAGTCAGGACTCAAGAGCACCAAGGGTGACTCGGACCTTCCCTTGCCTCTTCTCATCTGCTTGCTACTGCTTTGGTTATTTAATCCCAGTGTGATCATTCAGATTTCCCCTCCTTCTCCTCTCCAACTCAGATTTTTCTGTGTGTCCCTGCCAGAAAAGAAACCTGTCAGAGACAGCACAGGCTACATTTTGCTGAATTTCAGAGTCACTAAGAGTTCACAGGCAAATACTGGCTTGTGCTAAGCCCTGGTAGTGTTTGCAGCAGCGCGAGGGTAACGTAGCACCCTGTTAAACTGTGCATGCTGGCAGCAGACACAGATTTGCAACTGTGGTATAATTCTGGGAGGACATGACTGCAGTGATAGGAGATGGTAGGAGCTGTACCAATTTAACCCTCTGCTTGTGTGTCAGGTGGATAAGGGAGAAGATACCCAAGTGCACCCACTTGCATCAACAGTGAAGGTCATATAGTATTTAAATTGCTTTGCTAAAGAAGAACTGACAGCGCTTTGCAGTGCAATTGCTCCTCCCTTTGTAGAGACCTGAGACATGGGGAAGTCCTTAGGTTCCAGTCCCCAAATCCAGTTGATTCAGAAGCAGATAACGTTGTAGTTTGATCCTATCACTTGAACATACATGAATTGAACAGATTTCCTGATTTTAATTTTTTTTTTATTAAATGGGGAATATTTTCCAGGATATTAGGCAGCCAAGGATTATTCCTTTGTCTGCAATGTGAAATTCCTTTAGTCTTTTTACATTTTATCTTTTGTCTCTCCTTTTCCTCCTCCTTTGCAATGGCATTTGTTGTGACCGTTGGGAGGAAACAGTGTTCTGCTTACTAATAGTTTGGTTCCTCTTACGTAGTTAGAGAACTTTGGGGGAAGACTGTGTTGAGATCACACACCGCAGCTGCATGGTGGTGATGGCTCCAGAGATTGACTCGCAGCAGAGGAGACAACTTTTTACATTGCATCAAGACAGACAAAAATCCTTCAAGGAAAAGGATCATATTGAGAACTAGTATTTCTGCCATGTAAACCAAACTTTCACAATGTTAATTTTAGTGTTTGATGGAGTAGAAGGTATGAAATAGGCACAAAAACCTAAGTCTAACTCTGAGCACCTGAGCATGGAGGTTCAAAATCTGGTGGTGTTTGGCAGGTTACGCAGAAGTGATTTTGGTGTGCACTAAGAAAGCATATGTTTGGAGGATTCCAGAAGTCTGACGCTTTCTTTGAGTTCCAGAAATATCAGTGCACTTTAATTTGATCTTATTATTCCTTTTGCTAAGAAACAGTAAGACAGGTAAAATGCGAATAATGTTCTAGGTCAGAAAACATCTTACACTTCCTTGAATTTCCTCAAAGGTGTTCTGAAACAAGCAAAACCTGCAGAAAGCTCCAAAGATACTCAAATCCAGGTTAATTTTGAACTAGAAAGCTATGAAGTTTTCAGAGCCCTTAGGCTATTTTTGGGGATGCTGCACTAGCTGTAGATACGTAGCATTTTTCCAGAGCATTGATGAAGTGATTGCATGCAGAAGCATGGAAGTTATTAGAAACATGCCTGTGTATTTTGTAACCATTAGGTATAGGAAGTAAAGAAAAAAAGCAGTGCTGCTTTAGTGAGAAGATCCGGACAGAAACTTCACTCCCCTCCTACGCGTTGTGTCCTTTTCTGTTCCCCAATGCAATGAAGACAAGAGGAGGAGAGGGATCAGAATTTATTTATAATTTTGGCACCAAGGATAAAAATAAATAGCTGGAAGTTGGTGGAAGTTTCTTGCAACTTTCTGAATACAAATAGATTGGATGGAGGAACTGTTATGCACCCTTTTTCTGTCCACTAGTTTATCATTGCCTCTGGATTTTTGTGTCTGAAGTGCCTGCTTGTTGCAGGAACCAGGGGACTGAATCATTACAGGCGACCCACAGGTCTGGTGACTTCATTTCCTGGGTTATATAAAATCCAAACTTCCTAACAAATTGTCTGCAGGAAGTGTTTACCACATTGCTATAGAACAATTAAGAGTGCACAGAAACCTGACCAGGTTGAAAAAAACAATTACATGAAGCATTGACGTTAATTTATAAAGACATTTAAACACAGCAGTGGGGTTACCAGCCAATGAGCAACGAAGCTACCTACCTTGGTTCCTGGGCATAAAAATATTCAGTGAAGTGTCAAGGCTGGATTTATTGTGAAAGATGGGGAGACCTGTGTGGAAAAATGAAATTAAGGCATTATTATGTCTGGTTTGCTGAACAACAGTCTTTCTTAACACATTGTCCACCTGCACTGAGCAAGAAATCCTACGTTCACATTCGTTAGCATAAATCTTTAGTAAGTCTGCTGAGGGCCCTAGAATTGTAGCCTAGGTTGAAATAGTCAGATTAACAATGAATTTGTTGGTTTGTGTGGGGAGATGGCTTCACTGCTGCAGAAACTGGCTCCTGTTCTGAGCTATGTGGAGCCCGTGAAGATGGAGGGCTGCCTGCTCTGGCATGGTGACAATGCAGGTAATAAGGTGGGCAGAAACAAGAATCACCCGTTAATCTCTGCTGCACAGAGTAAAACAGTATTTTCCCTTTTCATGTATTCCACAGGCACTTGCCATCCTCTTTTGCCCCAGGAGTGCAGCTTTTCCCTGAGTCATCATTCTTTATAATACAAAACAGCAGCAGAAAACTGTTGACAGCTACATAAAATATACCACTTTCATATTGATCATTTTCTTTTCTAAAGACCCCAACCAAAATGAACAACTTGTTATGGAGCTGTTATTGAAGCCATGCTTGTAAGTCTTGACTCTCTGGACAAGTTCTGTTAGTTACTTTCATGGTTTGCAAATTTTCATCAGGGCAGCCGGCTCCTGTTTGTGTAATATTGCAATTTATACTTGTCAAAAGCATTTTTGTCAACATTTGTAGAGTTTGCAAAGAGAAGATAGATACAACTGCTGTGGTGTGATGCCCAGTTCTGCCTATATGCAGAAGATGAAACGGGAGAGAAATTGGGTAAAGTGCACCTTCACATTCAACTGGAAGTGTAGAAAGCAGAAAATAAATCAGCAAGCCAACTAAATGAACTGGTATTCAGCTGTTTCAGCATAGCTTTAACTGAGATCTGAAACGGATATTGCTTTGACTGCTGTTTTATAGGCAGCAATGGAAAATTGTTCTCTGAGTCATGACTACCTCAGGGGTTCTTGTTTGACGGTGGAGGATGCCCACTTCTGGGGAATTCCCAGTCCTGTATTTTATCCTTAGATTCTTCAGTCAGAGTCCTCTGTGGTGCACAGGACTTGCTGAGCCACTTTGGGGATTGGTGTTACACACCAGTGCTGTCAAAAGATTAAATTTCCCAAATGAGCCACTCAGGTGGTGCACCACCTCTTTTTCCTCGAGTTTGCTGTTGGGGAAATTCCTTGTTAGGACCTTTTGTCAGATGATTAATTGTTTGGGTTTTGCTATTGTGCTTTTAGTTGATAACGATCAGATCTCTTGCTATGAAATTGTAGCTTGCTTAAGTCTTCTAAGCACGCCTCACATCTGTTAAGCATCTGGTTAGTTTCTTGCCTAACTTCAGTGATGTGTTTGGCTATTGAAGGGTCTCTGATACCTTGCCTTTGTAGAAACTTGTAATACTGCAGTTGTGGTGTATCGCAGTTTTGTATAGCTGGGTACTGGTAGAGAAGGGGGTGCTGCAGAGATGGCTGCTGCAAGAAGCAGCCAGAAGCTTCATTGCTGTTGCAAATTATTGAGACCTGTGGCCAGTAGCACTTGTTATGGCTGTTAAATACCATGCTACGCTTAACTCCTAAATAAAAATAGTATGATTTTCAGAGGTGGCGAGCAAATGCAATTGAAAGAGAAGGCAATAAATACCTAAGAAACCAAGCTGCATACTCTTAATATAGTGACTAACTATATTGACTATATGAATCTGGATCTCAGGAAAGAGTAAGGATTCTTAGTCTGCTGTAACTGTCGCTATTTAAACTTGAACGTGCTCGAATATAAAAGTGCCTAAAGAATTACAACTGAATCTGGAGAGAGTTTGACATTTAGAAAATGCTGAGCTCTTACCTTCTGCAACTTTACCATAGCCAAAGTATCTCAGAGGGGGCATCTAAAATTCCTAAATAGTTTGAAACTTTTGGCCTTAGAATTTCATCTTTGCATTATCTCTATATTGGGTTGCAGCTGCTTGGAGCACAGGCTGGAAAGACAAGAGGCATCTCCTTCGAGGAATTTGTTGTCAGAATTCACGTTGGTATCTAAATCAATGTACTCAGAATTTTTGCTGAAATTTGTAAAGAGAGCATGCTCTTAACATATGTTTCATGTTAGAGAATGAAACAGCTTTTTTTTTCAGTCTGACTCAGCCTTATTTGCATTGCAGGCTTTGTGCATGAGGACATACATGTAGACCAAGCTTTTGATGTAACAGTAAAAATTATATGCGTTTGAGGCATCATTTCTTACATGAATCAACCTTTAGTGCTATTAAACTACTTCTGTAGAATTTTTAAAGAGTGTTTGAGCCCTGTGAGATTTCATTCTGTGTTCCCCAAGCCTGCCTGTTTTCATTTTAAAAGAAAACAACTTCCCTACCCCCCTCACCCCCCATCAATCCTGAAGAACAAACTGTCAGCTTTAGAAATACTGTAAACATGGGGACAGTAAATGGCATTTTTGTTATAATCATGTCTTTGGGAAGGAAGATCTAAATGAAGAGGTGATAATCAGAAGCAGCTGGAAAATATGTCTGTAAAGAAATTAATGGAAAATAGAGCACTTACACTTCTCTTATTAAAATAACAAAAGAAAAAAACATCTTCAGTGTCTGTGTAGGAATACAATGGAAGCAAAGCTGATTGCTTACAGTATGGTAATAATCCCAGGAAGTGTTTTCAGCTCTGGTTGCTCTGCTGCATGGCTTTTGAGCCATCTTGCCAGAGTATGAGTGAGAAATTACCATCATTATAGCGAATCTAGGAAAGGTGGATGGGGTTCTTTCGTCTTGCTGGGCTTCGTGTGCCCAGGGAGTCAGGCAGTCCTTAGGTCTTTGTGAATCTGTAGCAAGAGTGGGGACTGATTTGGCTTTCAGTTTGTAGGAAGTCTTTCACTGACCTGCTCTGATGGATCCCTCACAGTGGTTTCTCCAATGTGTTATTCTGGCCTTGCCTTTCCTCTCCTGCAAAGGCTGGAGCACTGACGCAGGACAAGCTCCACTCTCACATTGCCCAGGCATCCCCTGTAAACTGGGAGAGGGTTTCTGCACGTAGCTCTGTGTTTGCTACATGGTGCTTCACATGGACTGTACAGGGTCTGTGGGGTGTGAAGTGAATCACCACCTACCTGTTTGCATGTGTGTGCAAATTTTAATTTGCAGGTAGTTCCTGGAAGTATGCCTTGCTATGAGGTCCCTGGTTACTTGACAGCTTTCTTACCAGTGACTGCTGCTAGGGCTGCTGCTGGCTCTTGGAAAGTGAGGGGTTCTGGCTAAAATGTAGGGATGTGGGGTGGATAAGCAGCAATGGTGTGTGGGGCAGTGAATGCCAATAATGTTCTGCAAGTATGGAGTCCATCTTTGTTTTCTTTACTCAGCTGCAGAAGTCACAGCCATCAGCATCAACAGAACAGTCCTATAGCATAAAGGCCATCATCTTTTGGCAGCTCTGTAGCACAGTGGTGCTCTCATTATCTGTGTCTCGGGGAGTAGTGAAAAGGTCCCATCTGGCTCTGAACATCTACTGAATCAGCAGGGCACTGCATCTCTGCGCTGCTGGGAAGGAAATCTGGCCTCCAGGTAGTACACTGTAAAATGCAAGCAGGTTCTCCTTTTATTCCCTTTTAGTGGCCCAGACTGAATACTATTTTGACCCAATCAGACCCGATTAATCTGATTCTACTTGTACCTGCCAAACCCATCTTAATTGCAAAATAATTTGCTTAGTAAATTACTGCTGAATCTATGTCTTCCTCATGCTATGAGACAGCACAACTCTTCCTGTCCTTTGAAGATTCCAGATAGATTAGGGCTTCAGCAAGAGTAAAACTGCCCTTTGCTTCAGTGGCTCAAGGAGGTTTTGGTGGAGAAACACTAGACAGCCTGTGTTACAGCTCTCTGTTCTGTAGCTACTAATGTAAATGCTGTATGCTTCAGCTTATGCCTCTCTCGGCATGTTTTACCAAAATTAAGCTGGTATAACGAAATAAAAATATGGGCAAAATGTAGCAGAGCAGAGTAATTTTCCATGTACACCAAAATTATTTAATAAAAAAAAATCATGAAAACTCTTATTGCTGAGTCTGAAAACAAGGGCACAAACAGACCACACAGTCTCCTGTTAAAAATCTCACAAAAATGGCAAATATCTGTTTGCACCGTGAGATACTCATCCTTTTTTTAGCTGACTTGTATAAACTAGCAAGTGTGATGTGGTTCTTGTAGGTCTGGTGTTGCATGCCAACCCATCTACACAGCCCGTTCACCTCTTTGGTTCTGAAGGCATCAGGGTTTCTCTGTTCTGGTTTTGTGTGTGTGTGACATAAAAGAACTCACCCATTTCTGGTTTATGTCCCTGTGGAATTAGTGTGAAACTCAAGAGACAGATATGCCTGGATGCTAGAGGGACCAGCCCCAGGTAAATCCCTCAGTGGGTTCTCTGGGGTACCCAGCTAGCCCCTCAGTGCTTTTGGAAAGAATCAGACCTGCTTTTGATAGCATATTTTGTGTATGATGATGATGATGATGTAGTTAAGCAAAAGACAAACAATTCGGGTTTACCAATGCTGCTCAACTTTGCAAAAGTAACATAGTTAAAATTGGTGTTGGATGAGATTAAGTAAAGCGTTTAAAATGAAGATAGCCTTTTCTGATAGTCTGATTTCCTGAGTGAAGATAACTGTGGGCAGCTGCTGGGAGGTGCAGAGAAGCAGGCAGTGAAGGGCACACCAGCAGAAAAGCTATCTCTGTTTACCAAGGACTCATCCCCTGGAAACAGGCGCTGGCCTCCCAAGGTCTGCAGCTCCCTGGCATTTGCAGAGCAGTGACCACCTGTGAGAGGAACATGGCGGGATTGCCCTCCACGGCGCTGCGAAGCTGTCATTTTTTTATCAGTTTCACTGCTGCTTCCTGTTTATGGGAAGTATGTGGTGGGAATGAGATTGTTTGGGGTCACAGTTCAAATAAAGTCGAAGGAAAAGTCCTGAGAGCCAGGACCTTGGCTATTTTGACTGCTTCAACAATCTAGTCCTGTCGCTGTAAATCAGCTTTTCCGCCTTCCCTTTGGTTCTTTCTTCTGCCAGGAGCTGGGTTTCTTTCCCATCAAACAGTGGCAGGCTTGATAGGGACAGATCCTGAATGTTACGCTCCCTACCTTTTTGAATTTTTCTGGTCAGTGAGTCACAGCCAATGTGGGCATTTTTACTTTGGTGGTTTCAGTTGTGGAGGCTCAGCAGCCTGGTTAGTTCCTTCAGGAGGACTCAGCTGGCCTGGGGTCTTTCTTCAGTGCTTTCCTACATGCCTCTTGTCCTTACCTATAGGGCTTGCTCCGTCCTCCTGTCTCCATCTGCTAGTGCAGACCTTCATTTTGCTCACAGAAGGCTTCATCTCCTTTGACCTTTGCTTGAGTTTTGGTCCTGTCGAGCTGTTTCATGTCATTAGCAATATGAATGAGTTCCTGCTCTTGGTGATCTGTTCCCTTAGTGATGGGTGACAGGGATCTCTCTCCTCTTTCCAGTTACAGCTTTAGAGGATGAGGAATCACTGACCAAAACACTCATTATGAAGAGAAAATTAGGTCATCTGCTGAAGGGTTGTGTCTGCCACTGAAGAATGCCATGTGGCTAACAGAGATTTTCTCTTCATCCCACATGTCTATGCCTCTTCCCTCTTTGTATTTTAGGCACAGGAACCAGGAATGGCATTAAGGAATAAAATATCCCCCTCATTATCATTAAGAGTGTTGCTTCATGGCCTCTTCTATAAATCAGTAACAGAGGGTAATGGAGCAGAAGGATCTCTCTGAGATCTTAATTAATCCAAGCAGAGATATGTGTCTGTGATGTGAGTTAGGATTAGAAATTAGCTCTAAAAACAAAACAGCCTATGCAAAATTGATGTTTGCTGGTCTATAAAACAATTCAGTGAATGAGTTCCCATTTGTAATGTGGCATTCCTTGAAATAATTGGCCAACACAGTCTTCGTCAGAGGAGGTAGTAAAGGCTGAATGAATAATTTTCTCACTTAGAGTGAATTTATGTTGGTGTGGAGAGGCTGACCAGTCTGTTCTTTCACTGAGGCAGAACCAGCAAATTACCGTGGCCTTATAAAGAGATGCTCTTTTTACTTTTAGAGCTACGCCTTGAATGAAGAGGCCTGTGATCAGTATGGGAGGTTCAGTCAAGCTCCAAAGGAGGGGAGGCATCCAGGAAAAAAGAGCGTCTGTGTAGGCATCAGAGAAGAGAGAATAGGGCTTGGGGGAGTGACAGGCTTCCATATCAGAAAGTGAACTCTTCCCTACGCACGCCTGCAGGAGTGGGTGTAGAGGGGAGGCTGACTGCCTGACTTGCTTCTGGAAATCTTCCATTATTTCAGCAGAGTGAAAAGAATGTTATTTTTATTAGTATTAAAAAGTGCTTCTTCACCTACAGCGTCGGCAAGTGCGTATTACAGTGCTGCTCAGTGGAAGGTTAGCTGAAAGTCAGAGGATAGATATGTTTAGTCTGATGCCTTGGGAGGCCTCTATCTGCATTTCACCTGTGTGATCTCAAAACTGAGTACAAGGGATTAGGAGGTTCCTGTGGTTGGTAATGGGATATGGGAGGCCTTCATGCGGGGCAGAGGAGGTTCTTTGGTGAGCTGTGGAAGGGGAAAGTGAAGGCCGTGAGGATTACAAGGAAGGAAGGAGGCAAAAAAAAAACCATGTGAGAGGACAAAGAACAGTCCTGGGGAAAGGAAGATGATTAATGAGCATTTCCAAAGGCTCAAAGTATATGGAGTGTTCCTCCTGGGGGCAAGGCATTAGCCCTCTCTGACAGGGGGTGGGGAAGAAGAACAAAGACTGAAGGATAATGGTGGTGACAGAAAGGGGGTGACTCCTGTGTATGCCTATTGTGAGTAACAGGGGCACTGAAGGCAAGGGTGTTTGTCAGGAAGCTGACAGAAAGATGCTGTGGCTGGGCACCAGTGCTGTGGTACACTTGCTCTGTCCATCTTAAATATTCCCCTGCTAGTCTTCCCTTGCTCCTTTTGATGGTAAAGGCAGGTTTGATGAGCCTGGTATGGTCTGAGCAACAGGTCTGGTGTATTGTCCTGCTCTGGCTGTGGGAGTCAAGGGCAGGGCTGCCCAACAGGTACACCTGGACAGCCCTGAACACCTGGTCTGCATACCTAGTTATACCTCCTCCTATTTCTTCTCCCTCTTTCCTCCACCCCTGTACTTCCCGCTTAGCATCTGGTTCGTGAAAGGGAGGACTAAGCAATTTGCTTAGATGCTTTCCTGAGCCCTCAGCTTTGCAGGACTGCAGTGTCTGGAGGCAGTTATTCTGGTCATGGATTTCTTATTTTTATAGTTAGTTTAGGGAGAGGTGGCTTTCTGACAGATGCTCTGTGAACCCCTCTCATCAGTGTTACCATCCCTGGCAGTATCAGCAGAAGCAGTGTGTTGCTGACCAGTGTTTTCCTTGCCAGCAACGCTGAGGCAAAAGGGTATTCCCGGCATCCCTGTGTACTGCTGCAGATAGTCTTTGTCACCAGCAATTAAGGATTGGATATGATTTTAAAGAATTATATTGACATCTGTTAGAGAAGAACTTAACCCTTCCAAATCAAGTCCGTATTTGATGCAAAATCTGATTTAAAGTCCTGCAGCTAGTAAAATGCAGAGGTCAAAAAATGTCTTCTGCATCAGAGGAGAAGACTAAGGAGAGGCATGATCACATCTCTGGTAGTAGTACTGTGTTACCTGGGGGGACAAGGAGAAATCACAAATACCCAGCAGGGAGCTTGTTCACTTCCCACAGGAACTTCATTATCTGGCAGGTCAGGTCCACCCTCATTCACTCTTCACACCCTCACCCCTTATGCCTATTTCAGAAACCCAGCCCTTCTAGGAAATACAGTGGTTGCCTCCAAAGCATGGGATGGTGCTCTCCACACCATCCTCTCTTTTTAGCTCATTAGGGAGCCCTCGCTCCCTAATTAGGTCTCCCAAGAACCAGCTAGACAGGAGTTAAGTCTGCAGTGAATGCATCAGGTTAATTGAATGTGTCGTTTATACTGCTTGAGAATAAATGATTTGTGTTCTTTGGGTAATTCATGAATTTGTCTAATTCCTCACATAATCCTCACCAAAAAAAAAAAAAAATAGTACACAAGAGACTAGTCAAGGGCACTGTTTCTCAGCAGGAATAAAAAATATGTAAAATTTTTAGACCAAGCTATTTTGGAGAGCTGACATATCCAAAGAGTATTTAGGAACACTTTTGAAAATGGAATCCAGTGGTTTTTTTTTTGGGGGGGGTTTTTTGGTTTGGTTTGTTTGGGGTTGTTTTTAATTATGATTTCTTTCAGATCTTTTCCCAGTTTTTTTCCCCCAATCTGATCAATTGCATGATCAAAACTCAGGGGGATGAGTTAAACCATGGGAAGGATTAGCTCCAGCTTTATTCAGAAATAACTCTTCTTCAGTGATGTCAGTGTCCAAAAAGAGGAGAAATGAGAGGACTCTTTGGGGACCTGTACCCATTGCCAGTCTGGTTAATTACTATTAAGTAATTACTAACACTTTGATACTGGCTATAACTGAATTTTATGAGCACAACAGAGCTCATAAAGAGCTGAAAGAAGCAGCAAAGTTTGCTAGAACAGAGTAGGGCAGTAGAGTCCTGCACCTCCTCTGTACGTGTGTTCCAGGCTCAGAGTGTGGGACAGACTGGTGTCCCTGACGTCCTTCTATTGAAGAAATGTGTCACCTATACCAGGTGCATGAAGAACAGCGTTTGATGCCTACCACAATATATCTACCTCTCTAAAGTTTGGAAGTGAGTCCTGGCATGCCTTTACCAGTGATGTGGCGAGTGACATGAAAGAAGGCGTGTGGAGATGTCCCTTGTGAGCTTTGTGCCATTATACCCAGTAGCTGCTTTGGAAGAACATGGAGAGGATGGACAAGCTGTGTGAGATTTGTGTTATTACAGCAAAGGGTAGGCATCCTGCCCCCTATGCCCTTCCATCTTCCTGCCCCAAGCTCCTGAAGCATATTTCTGGTGTGCACATCATTCCTGCGTCATAGCTGTCCTCTTCCCTTATTATTTTTCTACCCTAATTCATCTTGTTCCACAGTGTCAGGCAGGCCTAGAAGTAAAATAAAGCAATGATTTATTAATCAAAGCACATAAAGTAAAGCAATGCTTTATTAATCAAAGCCCAAGACAAAGGTACTAGCATTTAGAGGGCTGATGGCTACAAGTGGAGCAAACTGTATGTGGTTACAGCCCTCATTTAAAGCAAGGTGCTTCCCTGGCTGTCTCAGTACATCTCGCTCAAAGTCCATGTAGCACATACTTACTTGAGGTGGATGACCTGATCTCTTCCCACATCAGATAAATTCTTCAAGTTCTGGGGGAATTCAGTTTCCCTCATAATGTTTCTGGTCTTACTTTTAATGAGAATAACAGGCCAGTAGCAAAGCACTTTGCCAAGACCTGCTGCTTGTTTCCTATGGTTAGTCCCTGGGTCTTCCTCTCCCCAGCATGAAGGAGGCTTTTAGGAGAGAGCACTGGTAGCTCCATGTTGTCCACCTGCATGCACATGTATTGTCTCTTGTGCACTTCTGGGGGCAGGTGGCTTTGTTTCTACATGCTGTGTGTAGGGTGAGGGGACAGGATGGACAG
This sequence comes from Porphyrio hochstetteri, assembly GCA_020800305.1. Classification (NCBI taxonomy): domain Eukaryota; kingdom Metazoa; phylum Chordata; class Aves; order Gruiformes; family Rallidae; genus Porphyrio; species Porphyrio hochstetteri. The sequence continues at coordinate 49,267,206 of CM036907.1, forward strand.
GGAGGCTTCCATGAGAGACATGACTGTAGCAGTGGTGGTGGCTGCACACTGATGGTGAGTAACTCTCCATGGAAGGAGCAGTCCTTGTCTTTCTCACATCTGATTCATCCCACAGCCACAGCAAACTTACCTTCCCTACCCTGTGCTAGCGAGCAGGTAATCACCCTTCCCTTCCCTCCCTCCTGGAAGGGCTGAACGGTTGGGTGAGACAAAGGCTGATCATTTCACTGTCTCAGGTGGCCACCATGAGCAGGGCTGGGACCAATTCACTTGTGTTGCCTCCTGCTGTCAACCCCAATAGTGCTGTAGGCTGCCACTCAGGAGAAGCTGTGTAGAGATATATGCAGCATGAGTGGAAGAGGAAGGATGTGGTGGAGGAAGAGCATGCAACAGGTATCTTTTTTTAGAAGGAGAGGAGTAGTTTAGTTCCATGTGTTGTGAACAGAGGTGAGAAATGTTAAGGTCAGTAGTAATGCCTCCCATGTCCATCAGTAGTAGCATGCTGGAATCTGGCTAGAAACTGTTCTCAGAAGAGCCTGGTAGAAACCCAGGGTTGCTCAACACAAGCCAAAGCTCCAAGTACTGTTTTCAGTAGCTGCTTGGTATAGGGAAAGGAGAGATGACTTCCGTAAATACTATTTTAATCTATCTGTGTCTCTTTAACAGAGACTGAAGTATCTAAGGAGGAAGCTGTAAAGCCTCTTGAGAACCTGAAGTTCAATAAATTACCAGGACTAAAAGGTACCAATATACATCTAAGGCTTTTGGAATAAATAGGGTGGGATCACGAAAATAATGAATTGTAGGCTTCACCCCAGTACTGGTGAAGTCCAAATGAATCTCAGCATGCTTCTTCAGATGGAGGATGATATCCCAAGTGTGTAATGAACAAAGTTGTTGGTTTCTTTAAAGGAATAGACAGCTTTATGAATAACTTCTGTATTTTAGCAAGTTATGACTAGCTGTGGTGAGAGGAAGTTGTTGTAGTGCCAGTTATGGACCGCTTGCTGAGGCACTTCAAAGCATAATTAGGCAGAGGAAAGGCCAGTGTAGGGTCCTGGAGAACAAGTTTCTGGCTGGGTGCCTCAGTGTTTTAAGATCTCTTTGGTGTAGCCCTTTGTAAGAAACTTTGAAAGCAAATACAGAAGTCCTAGGCAAGGAGCATTTATCCTGAACCGATGAGGTAAGATTTGGAATGTAGGTATCCGCTATGCCAAACAAGGGGGGTGCTCCAAAGCCACAGAATAAACAATTAATGACTGGTGGCAACTCAGAGCAGTTAAGAGGGGACTCATAGTTAGGAGAAGTTGGTACTTGAACCAAAAGCATTGTAGGGATTTGAAGGTTTTAGAGGGAGGAGTGGAAAGTAAATTGGGAACTGGCTTGAGGCCCTGTGAAATCAGTGGGAAGGCTTCCCTTGGACTTCAGGTCAAAACATAAGTGTAGAGGACGAAGAACACCTGAAAGGTTGCAAATACCAGTGCAGATGGGGAGAGGAGGAGGAGAATGAAGGGCACTTGAAGGAAGGTATAGGTAGATTTCATGTTAGCTGAAAACCCCACAGAGGTCCAGGGGTTCCCATGAATTCTCCTAGGCTTAGTCCTTCCCAACACTTCCCACCTCTGGGCTTCTTGTTGTTAACCTGGTGGAGGTGCTTGGGGAAACCACAATAACCACTGGAGTTGCTAGGATAGACAGTTATATTAAAGAGTGGATTAAAATTCAACTAGAAAGTATAAACCTAGATGGCATAGAACAGAGGGCAGGCTGGAATATCATGAAAGGTTGCTTTCTCCTTCAGTGGCAGCGTTTGGAAAAGATGTGATAAAAACAGTCACAGGAGGAGGCAGGATCAGTGTATGAGGTTTTAAAGAAGAAAAGTTACAGGAGACAGGCCCGAGGCTTTCTGAACTATGACGGAGATGAGTATCTAAAAATATTGAAAAAAACCCCAAACCTGTGAAGGGAATAGTGAAATGTGTTCATTTCCTCTTGATTTTCCTGTTGAATGAAGGGGGGGAAAAGAAAAGGATGAAAAGATGTGCCAGAATCCATACTGTAAAGGTGGTATGTAGTAAATGTAGAGCTCATCAAAGGATATGCTTCCTTTCTGAACACCTCATCGGCTGCTGCAGCCTGCAGTCGCAAGAGGAGTCGGGTGAAAGGAGCGCTGTGGGTCTTTGTTGAAAGACTGGCAATTTTGTGGCAGAATGCAATGTCTGTGTCATAGCACCAGGAGAAGTGAGTGGTGGTGCTGCTCGCGAGCAGGTGTGGGGAGGTGGTAGCTCCTGTACATCCACATACAGCCTTGCACAATTAGCTGGCTACTTACCTCGTCCATTTGTCATTCACGGTCACACACGCATTGTTTCTCCCCTGCTTTTAGAGCTAGCCAGGCAGCGCTGGCATGGCAGCCCCAGTGGGCCGCTCATCTAATCTGCTCTGGCAGTTCCTCTTTTATGTAGGCCATTGCAGAGCAAATTAAATTTTTGGTGTCTTCATCCTCTTTGGCAAACGGTTCCTTTCTCTGGTGCTGCATTAGTTTATATTAGCACACACCACACCCCCCCTCTTTTAACTGTATGGGTCTGTTCCTCAGCTATGGCCTTGCGGTGAGTCCAGTAGCTGTTTTCCTGCAAACGACATGTATTTTCAAGGCCTAGACTTGCTGTTCTGTTTGGGGTTTTTTTTAAAAAAAAAGGAAAAAAAAAAGAAAAAAAAAAGAAAGAAAAAGTATCATATTCCTCTCACGCCCTTGACGTGAAAATAACAATGTGAACAATAGGAGCTGGCCGGAGCCAGCCTGACGCTGGAGCGCACCGCGTGGAAGGAGGTTGAAGAGGAAAAAAAAAAACAACCCCCAAAAAAAAAGCCACACGCCGTGGAGGGAGGATGTTCAGCAGACTATTTGCATCAGAGTTTGAGAACCCACACAATAAAAATGAAAGTGCAGAGTGCGGGCCAGCTGCCGGCGATAAGATCACATTGTTGGAAAGGGGAGAAACGTACTGTGTCCACGAGAGCTGGGCAGGCAGCAAAAGGATGAAACAAATGGGGAGGTTGCATATGTGGCCCTTCTCCTTTGGGCACTGACGTATCGAGCAGTTTTGATTGATTTTTGTATGTCACGGTATGCCACAGCCAACCTGGGAGAGTTACAGCAGATGGTATAGCGTGCAGGGAAATTGTGCGGAGTGTGGATACGGGGAGGGGGGAGCTAAAATCAATCATTTTTAACAACTAAATAAAACTTTGTGCAGTTCCCCAGCAGCAGTAGGGCCGTAACTGATGTGATGGCTTTATTGCAGCTGTTTGTGGGTGCGTTTGGCCTCGAACAGGGAGGAAAGAAGGCTCCGCTGTGGCTCGAACAGAGCTCTCGTTTGTTCTCTGTGCAGCTCAGGGATTTGATTCCTCACATCTGTGGCAAATCATCTTATTTACCACCTCCAGTGACCAATTCAGATGTCTACAGAAATGGCAGTTTCAAAAATTCTCAGATGCTATTAGAGATAATGGTCTAGTTGGATTTTTTTATTATATATTTTAGATACGCTGTGATAAGACTGCAGTGTTGGATTCAGATTCTCTCACCTAATTTTTAACTCCTGTTTCTTTCAATGAAAATTATTAAAAAATAATTTTTAAAAAACCCTGCACGTTTTCCTCAAGTATTACATAAAGTTGTAGGGCTGAACTCTGCATTAATTCTGGTCTGAGTTCCTAGGTGATCCCCACATCAAAATAAACAAGCACGTGCCATCATTTTATGATTTTGATTTTAGCCAAGTATACCAACAGTGTTGCTTTGCCAAAACATGGGCACTGGTTCCTTAATCTGTATCTGTCTTAATCTCATCCTCAGTGACTTGCGGTTATTAAGGGAAATGGCCTGTAGGAATAAATACTAAATTTTAATGCTGTCTTCCCAGATTCCTTGTGTACCAAAGGGGCAGATAGATGTAGGTCTTCTCAGTTTCTTTTCTTCAATCAGTAATACATCTCCTAAGGAGATCCATCTTAAGAGGATGCATCTTTTGCCTTCTGCCTTTATTCTGTATTTTCATACTGAAATAATTTTATTCTCTTGATTTAATATAAAAGATCTACTTGAAGAAGGCCTCCTTTGCTCACATTGATGAGAAATGAGGTCAGCCATCTAACCCAGGATTGTCCAACATCTTTTGCTGTTGGCCTGGTGTTGTTGGTTTAATGCTCTGCAAATGACTTTCTGGGCCTTCTACACTACTTTTATACTTGGCAATAAAAAACGATGCCTCTGTTATGGCCAAGGAGATGTGGAGGGTTGGTTGCAGTGCCTGCTGGCCATTTCTTTCCACCCTCATGTGTGTAGGTGTTAGCATGTACCAGTGTTTTTACTTCCAGTGTTCTTACCTGTTCTGTCTTCCAGGGTTCCCCCTTTCCTGTTACACATTCACAGTTTCTTGAAACGTTTAAGAAGAGTTTTTTGGATGAAGTGCCTGGATACCATGATACCAGCTTTATGTCTCCTCTGATATAAAGCATGGACAAACACCTTTTATGATCTTCTTGCCCTTGCCCTTGGGGCCCCAGAGGAGGCCCATGAAGATGATTGGAGGGCTGGGGCACCTCTCCTATGAAGAGAGGCTGAGAGAGTTGAGGTTGTTCAACACAGAGGAGAGAAGCCTCCAGGGACACCTTACAGCAACCTTCCACTACCTGAAGAGGCCTATAGCAAAGCTGGAGAGGGGCTATTTACAAGGTCATAGAGTGACAGGACAAGGGGTAATGGCCTTAAGCTGAAGGGGGCAGGGGGCAGATTTAGATTAGATATTGGGAAGAAAATCTTGACCGTGATGATGGTGAGGCCCTGGCACAGGCTGCCCAGAGAAGCTGTGGCTGCCCCCTCCCTGGCAGTGTTCAAGACCAGGTTGGATGGGGATTTGGGCAACTTAGGCTAGTGACAGGAGCTTGGAACTAGATGGTCTTTGCGATTCCTCACAAGCCAAACCAGCCTGTGATTCTATGGTTCTCTGAATACCTGATGAAGGCACACACAACCTAAACTGAGGCAACTGAGGACCTTCATTATTGAGTGTGATGCCATGTTCTTGTTCCCTCCCAGCATGAAGTTTTTAAGCTAGCCCACAAGCAAGGGATGCTCCACCCTCCTTTGCAACCACTGCAGTTGATGGGCTAGGAGATAATACCTTGCTCTCTAACAGAGCACAAGGCTGTGCCCAGCATCTGTTGTGGACCATGTGCTTATCTAGAGGCAAATTCCTCACACTCCAGCATGGCTTTATTAAGCAAACTGGATTGTACCTTTTGTAACTGTGTGTGAAGACATTATTGCATTGTTCTTTCCTGTGTTGCTACCCTATAAAATATAAAGGTCCTGTTTTCACAGCTTTTTTTTTCTTGCCATCAAAGACGTTGACAAGACTGGCCCTGTGGCCAGCTCACCCCCACAGGCACTGGCGGTGGCCGCTTGGAGTTGTAGAGGTTGGTGAATGCATTGAGTCAGGATTGTCATGGGAACCATATGTGTGGATTTGGCCTCTTTAGCAGAACAGTTTAAAAATTACTTTCCTTTTCTCAGAATTAAATGCAAGATGCGTTTCTCTGAGTGGAGATGCTGGTCCTGTGCTTATGTTTGGTTTGATTGTTTGGGTTTTTTGAGAGCTGTGGTGCTATTGTTGATGCCTGTTAACAAGTGAATATGTATCTGTGAGAGACTACCTGGCTTACTGAATAAACCCACAAGTCTGGTGGGTAGGAGAGAGACCAATTCAAGCTTCAGATTGCTCATCATTCAGTGTAAAAATGTGAGCAAAGTTTCAAATCTTTCAGTGTCTTTATAATTCTTCCTCTTTAAACCAGGGATTGCAGAATTTGGTTCTGGAAAGTTCTTTTGCTTTTTTTGGATAAAGATGTTATAGAAGGAAAGAGTACCTCTTCAAATTCCTGTGAGCTTGGCTCTGCCAGGTCAGCCTTTGCTCAGTCAGCCTGATGCTTTTTGTCACTTACACATCAATGTTAGGGAGAAAAAGAGCCCCAACTAACTCGTCTATGGGTAATGGGTGGGCACTGTGGCCTGCAGATTAATTAGGACGTTTGTCCCCTCTGTTCACTAACACTTGAATCATAGAATCATAGAACCACAGAATCATAGGGGTTGGAAGGGACCTCGAGAGATCATCGGGTCCAGCCCCCCTGCCAAAGCAGCTCCCTAGCACATATTGCACAGGTAGGCGTCCAGACGAGTCTTGAATATCTCCAGAGAAGGAGACTCCACCACCTCCCTGGGCAGCCTGTGCCAGGGCTCTGTCACCCTCACTGTGGAAAAGTTCTTCCGCATGTTGGTGCGGAACTTCCTATGCTCCAATTTACAGCCATTGCCCCTTGTCCTATCTCCACAGACCACTGAAAAGGGGTTGGCCAATTCCCCCTGCATCCCATACTTAAGATGTTTATAAACATTAATAAGGTCCCCTCTTAGTCTTCTTTTCTCCAGGCTGAACAGTCCCAGCTCACTCAGCCTTTCCTCATAGGGGAGATGGTTTGTTAGAGTTCTGGTACAGGAATACCATGTAAACCAGGAACACAGCTGGCAGAAGTACACGCACTTCGCTGTTTCTGTATTATCAAGGTGTCACACTAGTGAGTAAAGCTTCACATCGGCAAATGCTGCCAGCACTGCCTGTGTAAGCCTAGGGACTCATATCAGCAGCTGAACATCATCCTTAGCCAGCAGCTGTAAAGCTTTGTAGATGCTTGCAAAGATCAGTGGGTATGAATAGCCCCGTAAGCCACTTGCCCATTCCCAAGTCAGGTAGCCATAATTGAAGACCATGTGATGCACCACCTCCAGCGACTGCCAGTACTCGACCAGGACGAAGCTGGTCTGGACGAGGAAGCAGTTGAGCATCCGCAGCCCCACCATGAACTGAAGTAGGTGCAGCCTGTAGAGGAACATTACTGAAACTCTGTTTCCTGGTGTTTTAGGAAGTATAATCTTCCACGCTCAGCCACATCTCTAGAAAGTTGAGTGCTTTTGGGTTTTAATTCCGTGGGTTTGGGGGTCTTTTTAATGGGATTTCATAGAAGGTGAACATTTACTCAGAAGTATATCTGTATAGATTTTTTTCTGATCCATGCACAGTAGTAGGGGACTGAGTCCCCACTATTCTGTGGGATAATCTTAAAGAAAAATAGTATTAACATGCATCACAAACTATAAAACACTGTACGTTCTCAGTAAAGACTGCTTAACTCTTTTTCTCTCTCTCCTAAAGAGAGACTTTTCTGTAATCCTTTTCCATATATATATATGGGTTTATTTTTAATTATTATTTTTATTAAAAGAATTGTATTTTAAGATATGCTCAATCCATAGGGCTTAAACAAAGAATTAATGTATGAATTGTCATCATAATGTAATTTTTAGGCTGAAATCCTTCTGGTATGGGGTGCTTGTTGCGTAAAAGCTTTCTGCTATGTAAGGAAATGGATTTTACTTAACTTTCTCAACCACATTCTAGGTGCACCAAGAGAGAAGCATCCAAGTTCAGACTAAGAATAGAAACTTTCTAACCACATTAATGAGTTTCTGTAACTCGTAGTCAATTGTACAGGCTCGGTGATTACTCATCTCTGTTTTCACAAGGGCTTGAGGTCACAGGTGTACTTAGTCATTTTAATATATTAGGGGTCTTTTTGTTTCCACGTCCATGGCTGCAGCTATTTGGATGTGGGCTCTGGTTGTTCCTTCCACCATGTTGGCTCTCTGCGCTTGGGTGGTGAAGGCAATGGTGAGGCTCTTGCCTCAGGTTACTGTTGGTCTCAGGAGTACTGAAATCACAGTCCTATCCTGAGCATCCCATGTTTTCTGAAGTGGATGGCAGGCCTTGTTGTGGAAGACCAAGCTGACAGGCAACACGTGCAGATCAAATTCCTGATCCTTCCTGCAGGCACAGTGGGCTGTGCAGAGGTCTGTACAAGATCATATCAAACTCAGCTCTGGTGCTCTCAGGTGCAAGCCACTATGCCAAGTGGTGGGATCCAGCCCCAGATCAATGCCTTTGGCACCAAGGGGGCAGCTGCTGTCTCCTGAGTTGTCTCTGAGTAAGAGGGATGTCTCTGCAACAGGCTGGGAGCAGGCAGGCTGAGTCTGGCCCTCTGGCTTCAGCAGCTGTCTAATGCTGATGCCAGCTGATTTTCTGGGGTGTGACCCTTTGCTGCCTTCTCTTAGGGCTGTATCTGTTGATGTGTCTGCATCAAGGTACAGATGCAGTATTTGGCTTATTAGCATTTCTCTGGTGCTTGAAAGCAGAGAAAATGAAACCTATTGTACCCCATATTGACCCACACATTATACTTTCCTGGTCCAGGGAAGTGAGGAGTAACTCCGTTTTCCATTTTCCCTCACTCCCCACTAACTGAGAAGCACTGAGACAGCGTGTAAAATGCTTTGGTGGTCCAAGGCATGGTACAAAGGTGTAGCGTCATGCTGAGCTGCCTGCAAGCAGGTCCACCGGTGGGACCCGACCAAACCTCTTCTCACTTGGTAATGAAACACAACAGGCTGCTTCACACATCTGCTGAGATGCATTTCTTGTACTTGCAATGCTTTACATTGATTCTTCTCTCTGAGATCTGATTTTACTCTTCACTGTAAATTGGCAGTGAGTTCCTTGGTATTGAGAGATTTGAGTGGTTTTAAACCCAGCAACAGGAGTTGTTGGATCCACAAATCCATGGCTTGGGTGAATGTGGTAGTTTGGTCCATGTGCAGTACTATACAGTAGATATTACCATTACACATAAAGGATACTTAAGAGCAAATAGAGCTACAGATGCTATAAACCCCCTCTTCCCCAAAAACACCTGCCTCAGCCTCTCTCTACATGACTGGCCAGAGAGATTTGATGAGGAAGTTGCAGGACATGAACAAGTAGGACCAAAACAAGCATCCTGCTGTTCTGTTGGAGTTGTGTGCTGTGGGCAGTTTTTCCCCCAGGAGGATGGCTGTGCTGCACTCCCCAGCAGCTGCCAGGGGGCTGTTTGGGGTGAGTATCAGGCTGATGGTGGTGGCAGGGCATAGTGTGGTGTGCTCCCCATGGTGGCAGGGACCTGGAGATCCTCCCTTGCCTTCCTTTCCATGCAGTTTCCCACTGACAGTGGGGCTGCTGTGGATTTGGGCAGGAAGGAGGAGGCATCTAATCCAGCTCTGTAACCCCCACCACACACACACACACTCCTTGCATCACTGATACGGGTAAGCCCAGCAGCTCCCCTCACCATTTCTCTTCTCACGCTGTAAAATGCACAGCTTTTGCACTGCGGTGGGAAACTATACATGTATCAGCTAGAAATATCTCCCAAAAAATGTTTTTTTTTATTTTTTCTTTATTGAATTTGGCTCATTGTGGTGACATGTCTTGAGACTACAGTTTCACATCCTCCTAATACATACCACGTCTGTCTCCTCCATGCAGAAAACACAGAAGCTCCCCATCAGTTGGCCCCACACGTGATGGACTTGCAGCACCTCAAGTTATAGAGTGATAGCTATAAATAGAAGTGTTTAAATGGAGCCACAGGTAAAGCTTGCCATTGAGGCCAGGGTATGTGTAATAGGATTGGACGTGGGCTCCTGTCACTTTGCTCTGGAGTAGCTCAGCTCCATGACAGCAGTATTATTTGAGCTCAAGGACAAGCAAGGTGTCCTGTGAGTTTAACCTGCTTCAGCTCACAGCAAGTGCAGGTGAAAGTTTGTTGTGCCAGTGGCTCTTGGCACTGGTATAGAATATGTACTTATGAGGGAAGTGCAATGCATCAGTGGCAGACATTTAATGCTCAGACCCCTCTGCTAAAGAGTTAATTTTCCTAGAAATAAATTTAATTAGTCAATTCCTCAAATGCTTTTCTTTCAGTGTAATAATGGCTTTTCAACAGAGCTGATATGTCTCCGAATGCCAAAAGTAAATTTTTACTCAAGGAGTCACACTGGAATATCTCTAGCTCAGCTCTCTGTTTTATCCTGTTATAGCTTTTCTGGGTGGCACAGATAGAGGTGCCCAGCAATACAGTCTGCTCGGAAAAATGATACTACTAAGAAGGGCAGCATGTAACCATTGGTCTGAAATGTGGGGGTTTCTCCATCTCAGCTGCTGATTATTCTCCTGCTTTTGAAGAGCTCATCATTTAATCTGCCTCTGTGTGTTCATTTGCCCTTTTCTAAAAGCTAGGCAAACCTCTTTTTTCCAAGTCTCCCCAGGGTGCTGCCAGGTTTGAGTCATTAAACTCCAGATCTGTGAATGGAAGGCGCTATTAGCTTTACTGCTCGATTGTATTTTATTATTATTTTTATTACTGTGGTGGTTCTTTAACAAACACAACATTTTTATAATCTCTATCCTAAAGAAATCCCACTTCACAGAGAAAGAACTGTACTCTGTAGTTACAAGCAGTGTTGCTGTTACACTCCAGGCTGCTGCTAATTTTCTGCTGGCATCCAGGATCTGAGAGGCATCCTCTTCTTTTATGGCCTGTGACTGGGAGCAATAGCGAGGAGTGACTGTAACAGAAAGAACAGCATCTCTGAGTGGGCTCCCACACTACACCCCTTAAAGGGACGTGTGGATCCATGGGCAGCAGCTCTTGCAATAATGAGGACTGCTTCCCTTTAGATTTGTGATTTTGGGGAAGGTTGGGCATGTCTGCATCTTGATGGGTTCTTAGGTATCTAGTAAAGGTTGTACCAGGAGGGGATGTTTGCTCTTCGGTAAGGGACTAATAGGGTGGCAACCCAGCTTTTCTCCTGCTTCATTGCACAGAGGTCTCCTGAATCATGGCTGGAATGGGGTGTTAATAAAGCCAAGTTTTCTCCACCCTGGTGGAAAAAAGCCCCTTTCATTTCAGCATGAACATAATTTGAACAATCTGGAGTAATCTAAAGCCACTTTAAATTCTCACTCACTTACCTTGGTGTGACTTCATGGTCTTCTGTGGAGTCCCTTGTCATTTATGCTGATATAAGGGAGAGATGAATCGGTCCCTATGTGCTTTGCTGGCTGGGAGGAGACAAAATTAAACACAATGTTAGCACTGCCTCTTCCTTCCTATCCCCATTTCCCTGTGGTTATCCTGTTAAGCAATTCAGAGTAGCTCATTTTCTTTGACTCATCCATTTTACAGTCTTTGCGTTACCTCATTTTAATAGTCCAGACACTGTTGTGAAGGGCCTATTAAAAACCCCTGAGTTCAATAGCTGTATCATTTGAACCGATCTGAGCTTCTATTTAATCTCTGCTCGTGGTATGTCATGATGAAGAATAATGCAGGAGAAGATGACGTCTCTGACTCGGTAGCATCAATCTCTTCCTTCATTCTTCTCCCTCACTGTAGAACGAAACAAGGATAACAAAGTTTAGATCTTGTCTCTTTTGACTGCTTAATTCATTTTATAGCTGTGTATTTGTAAGGTGGCTTTGACAGGTATATCTCTGGGAGAAACTCTGACCCAGTTCTTGTCCGCACGGGCAGAACATTGAATATTCTTACAGACACGCTTCCTTTAGAATGGGATTTTTTTTTTTATTCTTGCAATTCATTTTATTGTCTGTTAAGTTCTTTGTGAGCAAGGTGACGTTAACAGGATCACAGTCGGCAGGTACAATGGAGGACTGTGAATACTGCCCGATGCGGTTCAGTGTAAAGCAGTAGGCGGGTTTCAGAGGTTTCTGTCTTATGGCCACATGTTTGCTCCTCAAGTACCTGTACTCACATCCTAGAGGAAAATGGTTTTAGTAGATGTGTTAAAATCATGTTTAGTTTCTAAGCATATAAGGAGTTACATAGCTGCTTTTGAGATTTTTAATGCAAGACCTACATTTCAGACATCCAGGGCTGCTCCCTGACATTAACAAATCACGAAGGTAATGGCTATGAAACATTTTCAAATTATTGTTGTTTTCACATTGCTGAGCATCTCTTCTGCATTTACCAAATAAATACCATTCGCTGACTTGGACTCAAAACAGTTGAGCAGAATTTCAAGGCAAGGCAGGCTGCACTAATGAGGACAAGCAAATGATGGCGTGAGCTGCGCATCCGTGCCACTGCCCTGCACGGCAGCAAAGAATATGTACAAACCTGGATGGCTACGCTGGGGCGTGCGGGGGTGGGGAGGGATGGTGGAGGGAAACGGAGGGAATGGGACAGATCCCCACGTAGCTGCTATTTACTTGGAAAACAAATTGCTCCTTGAGGGGGTGGGGTCTGTGAGCCCAGTGCTTAGTCATACTGTGCTCCCGCGGCTTGTCTGCCGCCGTGGGGGTTTGCTTTGCCTTGCTTAGGGTTGGGTTTTTTTTTTTTACTCTCTGGTTTTTTTTGGTCGTGCAGCCTCCTCTTACAGGAACAGCCCCTGAAAGGCCTTCCTCCTTCACATGTGTAGCATGTGCCTGTATCCACGGGGTGATCTGTGCCCATGTTTAAAGGGAAGAGGCTGCCTTTGTTCCTGATACCTTCTTCCAGAAACGAGGCTAATTGTGTTGGGGGTTTCAGTGCTTTCTCTGCATGCCGGGTTGCTGTTGGACTCATTGCATTTCAAAGAGACTTAATACAATCCATTACGGCATTAAGTAATTACTCATCTCTTCTTGCAATAAGTTAACTGATCTCAGTGATGCTCACAGAGCCTGTGCTGATAATGTGGAAGATACGGGAATTTCAGAACTGCAGCTTTAAGCTGCTTTCCTCACAATATTTAATGGGTAGCATAGTTTCTGTCCTCATTTGTAGCCTCAATTGATCTCTGCTTGTTTTTCCATTAATGTAGTCATCGCTTCCTTGCTGGGTGTCTCTCTATAACAGTATGCCTACACGATGGTTATTCCCATTGTCTGCCGGTGGCCTCAGTACATATCACCACTTGGTTTCCCTACTGCGTCTACTTAGCATCACCGAGGGGTCTGTGGGGCTGTTATGTATGATAAGGCTATCACTGAAGAATTCATTTCATGCTTTCCCTGTATACATGTTATGCGGTTGCTGTTGGAAACATTTGAAATAGCTTAATCTTTCTGTGTATTTCATTGTTTTTATTAGACACAGTCTCTGTTCAGATAAAAGAAGGATCAAGAAAATGAAATTGGAACTGTTTGGGGTTCAGAAAGCAGAACAAAATGTCCCAAAAATTACAGCACCTTTTTTTTTTTTGCTTTTTTCACCTCCACTGCTGTGCAGAAAAGTGTTAAATGGCTCTTCTGCCCTGCGCAACGAATGCTCGCCTCTTTAATCCCAAACATGGGCTTTTCTATTCAGTGTCTGTCTTGAACCAGACACTAACCAGATGTGGACTATCACTGTTTCAGCAGGCTGTAAAACAAAAGGAAAGAAAAAGAATTCGGTGGAAGTGGAAAAGTTTTGCTGGTCATATTAAACTCACTGTCAACACTTAATGATACCATACTATAGCTCTGAATATAAGTTTTCCTCTCCACTCAGATTGGATGAGATTTAAAAAGAAAGTGCTTGTGGAGGTGGTTTTGCTCCCTTATTGCAGCTGTGATCACAGAAGTACAGAAAACTGCAATAACTGGTCCAGAATCAGTGTCGGGAACAGCACACAACGTGGTTTGACATTATGGTTTCTAACAGACAGTTTTCCCAAGCAGAGGATGTTTCATGTGTTGCTGTTTTGCTTACTTTATCTAAGATCTGTATTTTTAATGCTGTAACAAGCCTAACGTAAGGTCAGGGTTAAAACCTGATCCTGCTGACACAAATGAGATTTTTTTGTCACTGGCTTTTGAGAGAGGCTGAAATTTTCCTGTTGGTTTCTGTATACACTTTGATGCTGTTCAAACCGGCCTGAAGATAATTTATTGTTCAGCGAAACTGTGTGGCCTATCTCACAAGTTTTATTTTTCACAGCGATGATCCTAACCAGACCCGTGGTCGCAGGACTGACACTGTGCAGGAGGAAACCTGGTAGTACAGCACTTGGCAATTCGCAGCGTAATTTGGCGTATTTGTTTAACACTGCAGTCAGCATGTTTGTAGAATTACTGGATTTTTTTTTCTCTATTTATTTTCTTTGTTTTTATTGTCTTGGTGATGGGTTTTGTGCTGAGTGTGTAGGTTTTGCCAGGGTATTTCCTCTGCTGTTTACACCTGTTATATAAATCCTTGGCATTAAGCTGTTTTTCTCAGCTGAGGAGACATGTTAGTTTGGACTTCACTAGCAATGAGTGTCATGGCTGTTATGGGACTTTGTCTATGTCTAACACTTTCTATCCAAGGGCATCCCAATCTCCAGTACATTGAGAGATTGGGGCTCACAGCCACGATGTTCACCACCACTGATCCATCTGTAGTTCTGAGGCTGATTCAAAATAAAAACCTTAAATATTTGCCAGGTTGTTTATTAAAGTAAGACTTGAGGGGTTAAATCTCAGATTGAGAGTCTGTAAAACATGAAGAAATCCAAGAGCCCCTGTTCTGCAGACCTTGAGAGCTTTTCTGTAGTCTAAATACTCAGCGGTGCTGTTGTATCCCTTTGAGAGTGGTAGGTCTGAAAATGGACAGCAGAAGTGATTTTGGATTGAAGTGCTTTAAGTATCTCCCCTATGACTTGGCATGGAATTTCAAGCAACTATTTTATTTTGATGACTTGGCTTTTAATTTCCTTTTTTCCCTTCGTATTCCTATTATAATTAGTAACATTCATTATTGGCCTCAGTCGTCCTGTAATAGACAGGGACAATCCTACATCTCCTACTTCAGAGAGGTGTAACTAGAGGCAGGACATTTGAGGCCAAGTTTCTGTTTGCTCATCAGTGGCACTTTGGTGGCAGCAGGACAATCGGTGGCAGCAGGACAATCATTGACAGCTTTATTTGTGGAACTGCTGGTCTTCTACAAGTAAGGGACAGGAGACTTTCTGGGAGAAAGCTTCAATGCCTATTCTGCCCTCTTGGCTGGGTCATACACATGATCTAAATAACTTGATGAATTTATTTAAAGGTCTCTAAACAAGCCTGAAGCCAGAAACCTAGTCCTGCTGAACATGCAGAGGTCCCTGAGGACTGTAGTGGACATAAGCAGATAAGATGTAGAATCAAGTCAAGAAGCCAGATACCGGGCTTGAGACTGCAGTGCATTCTGACCTGAAGCTGCTCCCTGGTGTCTGGGCTGCAGTTGGAGTCCGGGGACACTTAAATCAGAGTTAATCTGAATGTGATGGAGAAGTAGGAAGTGTCTGTACCTAAGGTAAGGAAACTTGACAAGGTGTTTCATTTGTGCAACGTATTGAAGTAAGTTTTGGCATGGTTGTTGTGAGGATCTAAAATACTCAGGCTTGTAACAGTGTTCATTCTGAGTGACGAGATATGACCCAATTAGCTTAAACATGTAGGTAACGGGGAGGGGGTTCATTATCCTCCAAGAAGAGGGTAAGCGAGAGTAAAGCCAACATCTGATTTGCAGATGTTCTCACTGGTGTTACCAGCTTCCTGGCTGCCAGAGGGCTGGGGCTGAGCGTTTGGTACCCTCTGCCCTGTGATTTTACAGAGGAACAAAACTCCTCCTTCAAACTTGCACCAACGAAAAGCCGTTTCATTCCTGGTACTGTCAGAGGTAGCGGAGGTCAGGCCAGGGTCGGTTAAGGTTGTGTCTGGCATTTCCATGCCAAAGACTTTTGGAATTGCTACAGTGATGATATGATGAATGCTTCTATCATGGGGCGGTGGCCAAGCAATTTACAGTGTTTATCTGGTGTCTGGAGATGTATTCAGCAGGGCTGGTCTTTCCAGATCTGAGAAGTATTTCAGAAGTGTAGGCATAGGCTTTCAGGTCCCACTGTTCAGTTCTGGCTAGTTGTTCTGGTTGTACTATATCCAAAATGGTTTAGACATTTCTAAACAGAGCGATCAATGGAGGACAGAGCCCACATTGAGTATGTGTGGAGCATTCATAATCCCACTGTTGAGCTACCATGCTTTCTCTTGAGGAATCGTTATTTATTTTGCTTGTTAATTTGATTCCACTTGAAAAGAGTACAACACAGTGCTCCTCAAGATAGGTTTATTTGGGCTGGCACACCTACCAGTAAGACTATGTAGATGTTGGCCATTAGCTTTGTTCGGAGAGCAGATCTGAAGCCCAGTGTGTTTATACGTTTAACAAAGTGAGATCTGATGACTTGAGCTGGTGTTTCATTCGTGCAAGCTTCTTGCCATGTATAAATACTTTGAGGAAGTGGTTACAACGGGGAACCCTGGGATGGACTGATGGTTACTGAACAATTGAACATCCATACCATTGCCGTCCTGAGTCACGTCCTCTGCTGGTCTGACCTTTGAGAGATCTGGGCAGACTCCTTCGTCAGAAGATACACACACTAAATAACAAAAAGTGTTTGTCCACAGCTGGCATTATACTGCATTTTCAGACAACCTAGGACATATCTATGTGCTTTGTCATGATTTTCTGGCATGAAGTTCGAAGGCAAGAACGTCGCTGAGCACTACACTCCCTCTACCTTGTTTTCCTTTGCTATTTCAGCTGACCAAGGTCTTCTCCGCTTCCTGCTGCAGGCTGGAGCGTTGTGTGTCTAGCCATTGCTCAATACAGATCAGATCTCTACCAAGTAGGATGATCCCTGAGTGTCTGAAGCTGAGAGAAGGCATAACATATATCTAGATATTAATTGTTCTTCTGTGTATGTACTGTTAAACGACCACTTGATTTTTCATGATGCACTGCCCTTGTGTATAATTGCCCTTGACTAATTGGCTGTGACAGGCAAGATGAAATCTATGGAAGATATGGTCTAGGAAGACACTATGGTTTTAAAATTAATGTACTTATCTTGAGATTGGAAATAACTGAATGACCTGGATTGTAATTATTCTTGTGCTATAGAGAACGTCATGAGCTTTGTTTTGTGGTCTTTTTTTTTTTTTTTTTTAAATGGAGGTTGATTTTTCTTTTTTCAGTTTATCTTCTGGTCTTTGAAGGATTTGACTGTTACACATTTTGAGTACATCCCTGATGATCAAAGGCTAATGTAGCTTTTATTTAAATTTATATAGATGAAAACTGGGTGTCCTAAGCTGTTTCTTTCAAACCAGAACCTAGTGAATCTGTCCAAAAGGCTAAATATCATCACACTCAAGTTGCAATAAAAATAAGAATGGGAGAAGTGGGGGGAATTTAGCAATACCCTAGATATTGTTAAATTCAAAGCCACACTGAAATAAAGCGAGCCTTTCCAGACTTTGCAGGGAATTTGATCTGAACAATACACAGATAACAGATACATAAATTATACTAAAATAATTTCTTACACTGAAAAAAAAAAGACCCCATCATGTTATAAAACCATCTAATGCTTTATAAAACCATCTAATGCTTTAATTTCGTGTTAATCTAAATTTATGTTATTTCATGTGCAAATTAACACTGTCTAATTAATATCTGGCTTATAAATAGAAAGAATGGTCTTGAGTTCAAGTGAATTTTAGTGATTTAGTCTTGAGAGCATATTATGCAGGGATTGGTAAGGAGCACACACAATTTGAGAAGAGACTTATAATTCCTGCCTCTGCTTTTGTTTTTACTGTTTTGTTTTGAAAGGGTAAGCACGTTTGATGAGTTCAGACATCAGAACAAAAGACTTTCTGCTCATCTTTAGTTAGGAGAAATCACCAGTGCTGGGTTTGATTCTGTTTTTAATAAACACAAATGGTGATGACAGCTTTGTTTGTTTTTTAAGATTGTCAGTCTGTTTCGGATGCTTTTCCTGCTTGGGCTGAAGAAGGAGGGGAGCATTTCTGGGGTGGGCACCGAGCCCTCCCCTGGCCCCCTCCAAGGCTGGAGGGGTCTGGAACACTCTGTTTCCAGTCCTGCCTGCAGTGCAGTGAATTCGGGAGCTTCTGCAGTCCCTTCAGGAACACCTTATGTAACTTTGGACATGCCAGCAATATGCTACGCTGTGAAATAGTCTCTTGCCTGCTTGCTGGCTTTTTTTTTCTTTCTTTTTTTCCCCTCTTCACTGCTTTTTTCTTCTTTCTTTTCTTTCCCCCCCCCCCCCCTTTCCTCCTCTCTCGGAGGGATTGCATCATCTGCCTGTATTTCACAGCTTGGGCAGCAGGGGAAAGGAATGGAATAAATCAACATGTTGCTTTTATCAAGTAAACCTCTGTGATGTGGCCTGGTCAGAAGAAATTTATATTCTTTCTGTGTAAGCCGTCTTTAAAGAATGTTTCACCCCCTTTTTTTTTTTTTTCCTTTCAAGGATTCTTTTTTAAGGCTTTCCAAATCACTTTATCAGAATGTGTGATAAGTTAAAAGGCTGTGTTTTCAACAGTTTGCAAGACTGAAACCCCCTTTTCTCAGAACTGAGTGTGTCTAACAGCTGATGTGAAGTAATCTGAAAATCTCCTCCCTCTAAAGTCATGGTGGGATCGATACCTGTTTCCTCTATGAGAAGTAAAGGTCTAGTGCCCTTCCATTGGGCTTACTGTGGTCTCACAGAGAGGGAAGGGAGGAGAGAACCTGCATCAGCTGTACCCAAAGCTAGAGGAAGTGAGATGGGTGTGAGGAAGCAATCAGCTTTTCGTGGAACCAATGGCAACTGCATCAGAAAAACGTGGGGTTATGATGTCAGGTTCAAGCATGCAAAATATTTTCAGCTCTTCTAATGTCTTAAACTGTGGAGCAATGGTACAGTCACAGTTTCAGTTCTTGCCAAGGATTACGTCGTTCCACTTGTTTGTTATTGCTGGTTTTCATGTTTTCCTGTATTTCTTTAAAATGTTATTGCATTCTTTCATTTCTTTTTCTTTTCCCCCTCTTTGGGGAAGGAAAAAAAAAAGTCCCATAAAAAGGAAAGCTCTGCTTGGTGTCCAGGGTCACCCTGAGTGTTGTTGGAGTACGTGCTCTATATTAAATACAGTTGGATCTGTTTTATCACTTTATGTTGAAATCTCTCATTGACCTTCAAGATGACAAGATTAAGGATAAGATTTGGTGGTGGTCGGGTTCCCCTTAAGCAGACTGATATATATTAGCTGAAGAAGCTTAAAAATGCATCCTTATATTGGAGGATGAGTAGCTATAGAATGTTTAATCTCTCAGAGCTTCTTCTGGATCAAGCCATGGCTTGTACAGTCCTTGCAAGAACTATATTTTAGAATAAATTTGCTGTACTGCTTTTGCCTTCCGCCAAGCCACTGCTGAAGTTCAGTGGGGGCCAGGGGTGGATCTATAGAAAGCCATATGTGTGGTGAAAAGGAATGTAGCCACTGTCTTCTGACACATAGATCCCTGTTGTTGCTACTGAAAGCTAGATGTGTCTGTCTGCTATGCTGCTGGGCTTTAATGGAAAGAAACTGGCTGTGCAAATAGTCAGAATTGGTTTTATTTCATTATGGCCCTGGAGGACTGAAAGGGTGGTGAAAATAGATGTAACCTTGCAACAGAAAAGAAAGAGGACTAAGGGCAGCATTTGTGGGGACTCCATTCTGTGAATAGGTCTGGGTATTGAGCGCATCAACTCCAAATCTGAAGTATTTACAGCTTTCTTCAGGTACGACCAGGTTTGATAAACTATTGTCATCTGCAGGCCAGGATCTGGAGGTGGCTGGTTTGGTTCTGATTTATTTTTAATAAGGAAATTACAGTGCATTGCAATTAAAATCTCATGTGTTTCTCAAGGACACAGCTCTGCTTCAGGATACTATTTCTACTTCATTTAAAAGTCCTTACCTGTGTGATGAAAAATGGTTTAGAAGATTACGACAAATAGTTTAACACAATGAATTAACTTTGTAGTTTTTGTAGGTTTATTATTGAGTTTTCTTTCTTTTCTTCTCAGCCTACTAATAAAAAGTAGATATGTTTTTCTTTTACTGGCAAGAAATTACACGATCCTTGTTTGGGACATAAATTCTGTGCTTTGAAAGTTGAATTTACTTTTTTTTTAAAAAACCCTAATATTTTAATTTTGCTCTCGCTTATTACAAACTGTGTTCCAGGAGCAAATTTAACTTGTCAGTGTGATTTTTAGATGTAGGCTTCATTAAATATATACAAGAAAATTAAAATAATTCATGTAAGTGAGATATTTTCTTGAGAAATTGTCTTTCAGCACTAGAAATACAGGAGGAGAGTGCCAGGGGCATTACTGTGTGGGAAGAAGAACACTCAAATGCCAGTGAAGTATAAGATACCTTTATAGAAAGTAAACACGCTAGAAGAAAACTTTCAGCAGTATCCTTTGCATTTGGTTTGCTTTGCTGAGAAAGGAAGTGTTTACTTGAGAAAGCATCTGGATTTTATTGTTTTTTAATTCATTGTGGACAGCCTGATGGAGTCTGGAACCACTTAGAATGTCACAACCTTTCATTGTCACATGCAATGTGGAAATGAAATAAAAACTGATCCAAATCTCAGACTATGTAGCCCAAGTTGTTAAGTTTGCTGTGGTCTTGCTTCTATAAGACAGCCCTCTTGAGCAAATGCAGATTTGTAGTGACAGTCCTTAAAATGCCTCTTTGTTCATCTGAATCCTCCTCAGCAAGCCTCAGTCAGGTTTCTCAGGACTAGGGAAACATGAGTGAACCTGGGTAAAAGAAAAATGATCAGAATCCAATGTGACCAGCATTCCTTTCCTCCTGAAGGAAAAGGAGAAAAGGTAACACCTATGATGGTGCAGCTGGTACTGGGTTCACTCTTCCCCCCACCCCTGCTCACCTTTCCCCATTGTTCTGGTCACTTCTGTCTACTACAGTAAGTGACATTCCAGGAGAGTTAACTCAGGAAAATTAACTCACGTGCAAGATCAGCCCAGTTGTCCAGGCAGAAGTCTGAATTATTTAAATTAAATGCAATTTTTTTTTTTAGACTCGTGACTAAATTTTTTGGAATTCCACTCATCAAACCTTCCTGTTTCTAATGACTCGTTTAAAAGAAGATGAGATTGTTGTAGAGAGGCTAATCTTGAATGAGCTGCACCCAATTCTTTTTTTTTAACTTCTAATTTATAGTTCTAAAGGTAACCTGCCTACCTACATGAGTATGGTGAACAGATGATAGATTTCAAGAGCAGAGACTTTCATTCTCACTCCTCCTCTGAAGCCTGTGAAGTTACATCAGAAAATAATTTGGACAAGTACATCTGAGCAGTCCTTTTGTTTAATAAATATCTGCAAAAGAATTTGGTATTCCCTTTCTCCTCATGTTCCCATTCTTTCTTCTCTTCGTGTTTTAAATAACACTTCTTTCTATCAGTCTGTTGCTAGAACTGGTGATCTTGTCTTCAGTAACACTTTCTGATGGCAAATCCTCCGCAGCATTAATGCACAAAAATCTTTGTTGTGAAACAGCTATGTTGTATGTTTGTGTGTATATAGCAACCCCAATGGCCCTAAGCCACAAAAGCATAAAAATCAAAAGCTGATGCACATGCAGCATTGCTGACACACCACCGAAGAAAAGGAAGAATCTGGAAAATGAAGGGAGTGCATACCTTCCACCCACATGTCCATCCCTTACCGTTACTGCAAACTTAATTAGCAGAGAGGAAGCTTGCCCTCCTGCACTTTCTTTGCTAGCTTCTCCTCTGTCCCCACACAAAACGCAGACAGTGGCGGGTATTGGCTGCAGCATGGAGTTGTAGCAGGAAAGGATGGTGTGCAGGAGCAAGAGGTAATAGGAGTGGGGGAAGGCTGGTGCTGCTGTACAGCAGAATTGAGCCTGGGATTCATGGTCTGTGATTCACAGTGCTTGTATTAGTAGTAAAATACCCTCTTGTAGGTGGAGGATTAGCAAGTGTGTATTGTTTAGGTGGTTGTATTAGCATTGCAGAAGGCACGGTCGTTGTTGTTTCACAATGCCTGATAGTTTCCTGGTTTTATTAAAAGGCAGGTCAGCGAGGAGGGTTCCGTCGGGCAATGATTTTTCCACTAGTGGGAGCAGAGGTGGGAGGAGAACTTCGTCTCTCTAGTTGGCATGGGCCCTGGGAGGGAGATCTTAACGTGATGCAATGCTAAATGGCATGGTCAGTTGCCTCCCTTCCCACCCTGCCACTGGTAAGGTTGTTCAGGATCAGCCTTGTGTCAAGTCTAGGGAGTGGGGTAGAGTTGCCAATAGAAATGTGGCTTCCCATGAATCTTCCTTTATCGAGAGATAAAATTGGTGTGTGTCTCCCATCAAAAAAAAGAAAAAAGTGAATTATGACTAAAGATTTCCTGTAATTCTAACTTTCTCTAGAAGCTCTTGTAGAAAGTCTGTTCTGTCAGGACGTGTGAGGTATTTGCCTTTCTGTGAGGCTCTTTCTAGAGCAGGATGGAAGACAGACTATAGTCTTTCTTTTTTTTTTTATTGTTGAAGGGGGAAGGCTAATAAGCAACATAGTATAGGTTTCCAAAGGAAGATCAGCATCTAGAGACCAAATGGGAAGGTATCATGTGAAAAAAAAAAAAAAGAAGAAGAAAGGGAATTGCTAAATCTGGCAGACCAGTCATATCTTAATATAAAATACATGTGCTGAATCCGTGTGTAGAAAGCACATACATTTTGGCTGTTGTATGATGCGTGGAAGAATGATATGTAAAATCGCACTACAGTTTGATGGCTCCAGGTCCTAATTCATCATAGCTCTCGGGCAGAAGGCCACCTTTCAGTGTGTGTATCGTTCCTGTTGACCTTATGGGTCCTTGCATGCAGGTAGGGTGTACATGACCTTGGCTGCTTTGTGGGCTATTAGTCAGTTTTGTTATACAAAGTGCATGTCATGCTTCCCTGTGGCTAAAATACAGCAACATCCTATCACATATAGGTGATTCATAGCTCATAAGGCTAAAAAACTTCTGTGCGTGTCTAATTCAGCTTCCTACAGGGCAGACTGAGGCGCGTTTCCAACCCAAGATACAGCCTTTAAACTATAGCAAGGGTTTGTGGCGTAAGTGAAATGTTTTGGTTCTGTCTGTGGAGGAGGAACTGAGCAGTGCGGCTGTGTATGTGGTGTCTGTGGAATTGCATGCAGCTGCAGATCATTGGCATTGCATTTCTGTGTGTTTTCTTATGAGAAAGTGGTTCCTGTACCGTGAGCCCGTTGGGCTTTCTAATTGTAAACTCCTGTTTACTGTTGCAGTGGGTGTTTTTCCTATTCGAACCACATCTTAATGGTTTGTGAGTCTCTCTCTCGTGCAGGTTACCATCTGCTTGCTCTCTGCTGAACTGAAAAAGCTTGAGTTAGCCTGTTTCCCTCTGGTATGACACTACTGCAGCCTCTGTCAGTGAGCTCCGCTCACCCATGTGACAGTCTGGTGATCCCAGGGCTGATCTGTATTTCGTTCCATCGGTGGGAAAAAGTAATTGCACGTTTAACTGTCTTCATAAATAACAGGCTTCTTTCTCACATAATTCCTTTGTTTGTAAGGTTTTTTTGTCTGAATTTCAAATAACATTGGGGAAGTAACTCAATATGCAAACAGATTCATGGTTTGGGAGCAATGCTTGTCATTGGTTTTGTTCTAAACAACTTTGCTGGGAAATTATTCTGGTTTATGGGGGTATGAAACCCATTAGCATGCTGGTAGCCTAACTCACCAGCAGAATTATTAACTATAGCTCACCGGTAATTTGCATAGTAGATAGTAAATAAGTAGGAAGTAGACTGGTGTATGGTAATGGGGAGGCACTAAAGGACATGTAGTTTTATCCCACTTTTCAAATTTCTTAAATGACATTGCTCCTTGGTGCTAAATTTTGTGTCCTGTTTTAAAGAAACCACCTTTTCTCCCTGAACTGCAGAGTCAGTGTTGTTTGGAGCAGTGGCAGCAGCAGAAAAGCCTTTGGAAACTTAAAAAAGTACCGAGTGAGTTTAATATGATCTTCACTGAATTGAAAGTGAGAGAGAGAGTTTTCTGACGCCTCCGTGCAGCCCTGTTCCCATAGTGATGGCTTGATACCAAGCGATGCTTTATTTGACCAGTTCAAGCCTAGATTAGTTGCTGGACAAGATTTCTAGTGCCAGGGTGCTTCACTGAAAGACTGGCATGCACTGATGTTGGTGGATGTGTATAGGAAGCTCCTACCTAAATATTGGGAGCGACACAAAGATGTTTGTTTATAAACGTAAGTGACGAGTAATGCACATTGTCATCTAGAGCCTGCTGGGCATCCTGATAGTTGATGGGAAGCAGTAGGTAGGGAAGACGTATAAAAGTTAGTTCAGGGGATTTGCTTGCTTCCCCTGTCATCAAATGAGGACAGGGTTTCACTCCCTGCCTTTTAGGAGGTTGTACAGGTTTTGACTGGCATAGAGTTGGATTTTTTTTTCATAGTTCATGAGTATCTGTGTTTTTGATACAGCTACAGTAATAATACTCCTTTTCTCCATGCTGGCTAAAACTCCCACTGACAACCACTCTGCTACTGGAGCTGCAGTGCTTATTTTTCCCCACGTGAGCTGTGCAGCACCGTACACCCGAGTGCTGGCTCAGGAGTCCTGCCGGGTGGCAGCAGCCTTCAGACAGAGATCCCTGGGCAGACTGTCTCCGAGAGAGCTCAGCTGCATCTGCAGGAGTTGCTGTCTCATGTATGGACTGCAGCGCAGAGACTCCTCTCCTCAAAGATACTCAGTAATCTCCAGAAACTTGAACTTCTTCAGATTCATGTAGTAACATGACAGTGGTTTTAAAAAAGAAAGGGAGAAAGTTATTTCTTTCTTATTGTTTTATCCTTCTGTCACCGGATCCACATAGTTTGAAGACTTTTCAATTTCATCAAAATCCAGGCAATCCCCTCTAAAGACATTTTTTTCCTTTCCCTTGGAGCTCACATGTAAAAAAACTAACCTGTACGGAAGCCTCTTTTAGGGGGGGTAGATAAGACTCACTTAGCTTTCAGAAAAAGCAGGGATCAGAAAATCCTATCAATTGATGAGACCTATTTTCTTTGTTCTATATAGTTACAGTTTTGACTTGTTCTTTGTTTCAGACAGCTTTTACCTTGAACTGTTCTGATTGGGAGTGAAATGGGCAGGTCAAATTTGCCTCTGAATGTCAGGCGTTGGGTGGCGAGGGCCATCCCAAACCCCTTTCTGTTCAGTTTTGTTTGCTGTCTTTGGGGTTTTGGTTTGGAGAGTTTCTTAAGTTGGAGAAAATGACTGGTTTTAATCCTCCTGCCTTTCCAAATCTTCAACAAAAGATCAGAACATACTTTAAAAAATATTCTGCAGATGCTGTTGCTACAAGTTAAATAAATTTATAGGGCCAGCCACTATTGAACATTGTTCTTGCTTAACTGTAAGTCTAGGACTCAAAACTCTTTCAAAGTCCTTCTTTTTTTCCTTTTCTCCATAGAATGGCCCCATGAGACAGTGAATTCGCCCTATATAAAAATTCTTGCTTTTATTGAGCTGTTTGGAAAATGTAGCAGAGCATTACCCGAAATAGTTACTTGTCTCAAGAAACAAAACCAAACAGCCTCCCCAAACTAGCGATTCTGCCCAGCCAGGCAATAAGCAAGGAAAGGCGCTGCCCCTGAAAGGAGGCTTTTGGGGTGGAAGAGCCAGCTGAGGTGACACAAGCATGCACTGGCTCCTTACGAGCCGCTGGCGTTGCAGGGAGGGGCAAAACGGGCTGGTGCCACGGGGACCTGGGAGATGGCACTCTGCCAGCAGCATCCATCAGGTTCCCAGAAGCAGGGATGTGATGAACAGTGGGGTGCAGCTTTTGCGATCCTCTCAATGTAGGACACACAGAATCCTCATTTGTTGGTTCCATGGGGTACACTGCCGGGACTGCAGTCCAGGGTGCCAGTCAAGGCGAAATAACATTAAAGGTACAGAAAGTAGTCAGGTCACTTGCAATTTAATTTGTTACAGAAATAGAGAATAGTATCCCAAAGTTTCCAAACTGGAAGGGAGCTTTTGTTATGGACAAGCTCAGGTTTCTGAGGTATTCTATTTTTTCCGTTCCTTGATGCAATATTTGTTGCCGGTGTTTTATGATGATACTTTTATGACCACTGAACTGAATGAAACCTGTTTAGTCTCTGTTATTGAAAACATAGGAATCCAGAATCACTCATTTAGGATTCAGAGCTGATGCAAATAGACTGTGGGTTTTGTTTTGCTTTGTTTAATATCATACCTGTAAAGAGAGGTGCATATACTGTACTGCCAGTTGTCTCCTATAATGAAAGTTGCTGAAGCTCCCCATCATTGCCAAATTCAATAGGGCTAGAGGTGTAGTCCTGACATTATCCACACAAGACTGAGAAGTACCATTAGCCTGGTTGTAAAAGTTGTCAAAAGAGGGATTAAATAATATTGGAAGTCCCTTGCAGAGCCATTAACTGGATCCAGTTTGAGGCTGTAGATGTCAAACCTATCTTCTCAGTGCTCTGCCTTTTAAGCCACTTTCACTTGGTTTCTGAAAAATTTAAACGCTTGCTGCTTTTAACAACATGATCTCTCTGCCTGATGAAGTTGGTGAAATCACCTAATGATGATGCAGGGGAAATGAAAGTATTAATCAAACAAGTAGGAGTGAGAATAAAACTGGCAGAAGTTCTTTCCTACCCCATTTTTTTGAGCTGGCAGTCAGAAGAAGGCCACATGTATGTACTGTTGCTGCCCCTGTCTGCACCATTTCTGGGCTGCATAGCTCCTACAAAGCATAGAAGTCTGCAATATAAGGCTGTCCTTGTTGCTGCCCATGTCTGTGCTGCTGGAGTATAGGAGGTTATTCCTATGGGCTTTGTCTCACTGCTGAGTTACTGTGTGCTGATGGAGACATGATAACCATTTGTGCCTTTACGAATTTCAAATACATTGTCTTTACCTAAAGCACTGCTGCTGTTTCACCTGTCAGTGTGTGCAGTTGGTAACTCTGAGTCAACGAGCGGGCAGTATCTGCCCCCACCACTGTAATGGCATGGTATGCATGAGCCCTAACAAGAGTTCAGGGAACCTAAAGAACTTTTCATGGGTCTCACCAGGAATATCATCTTTTAAAGTACTCATCTGCCACAAGCTGAACTGGAACGTACATCCTTTCTTTTATTTCACTGGAAAAAAAAAATTCAGGGGAACTGAAAATACAGAACACAGTCTCCCCACAGCTCTTCATTAAACACAGGGGTCTCAAGTGATTTGTTTTAATTTGTTTAATAGTTTGGAGATAATTCTGGTATCTTCTACTGATTGCACATGCAAATACCTTAGGGATTCCTTGTGGAAGTTGCTTTTGAACAGTGTTGGTTTAGTAATGCATGGAGGCTTAACTACCTTCTAGTTTGAGACTGTTACTTAGAACTTCCTCACTCTTTTGAGAGCAGTGATTACAAAGCCTTAAGAAAAGACAGCTCCAGCTTAGTTGGGGCCAGGAATTTAGTTGTTGAGTTTCATTTAGAACCTTGGTTTACAAAACTAGTCTGAAGCAAAGTATTTTCAAGTTGTCTTTTTTTTTTCAGGGAATGAGGGAAGAGCCAGAAATTATAAAACTTATAAATGTTCCCTTTAATCTTTCTAAACCAAACACAGGAGCCCTGTGCTGACGCCTCATAGCCAGAGAGTAAGATAAGCCATCAACAGAAAGTCAAATTGTCTAGAGCATCTCTGGAAGAAACATTGCAGAAGCTCTGCCGTGTGAAATATCCCAGAGGCTAGGCTGGGCTGGGTAATGGAAGTGAACAAAAGTCCCTAAATCCACAAGAAAGGTGTTCTGCCTGTGTGCTTCCAGCGGGTATCTTCTTGGTATGCACCGTGTTCTCATTCAGGTATTGTATGAAGAGCTTGCTGCCATTTGGCTCAGGATGTCAGCTTCAGTTATTGAGAGCTTGGTGTAAAGTAATAGCTTCTCTGGGGTTTGGGGAGGGGGCTGTGTGCGTTTTTTGGGGTGGGAGAAGGATTGGTAGAGTTTCATTCAGCTTCTATTCCAATATCCCTGCCTTAAACTCTGGATGGCTTCCTTTGGATCACCAAGTTTAGCATGATTTTAAATCTTGACTGATTTGATTTAGACTGCAGCTCAAACTCTATGACCGTGAGTTTAAAACAATGAAACATTCTAAGAGGAATTTTTCCTTCTGTATTTGTGGTCAAAAGGGAAAATGGAAGATGCGTAAGCATGTAGCAACTGCTGTCAGCTGCATTAAATGAAGAAACCGAACAATTAATGAACTTTTAGAGCAGTTATTTCATTCTGAGTTACTGTACTCACTGCAGAAGTTTCAAGTGGACACGTGAAAAACTGCAGCAACCCTTGCCTTGTTCAGATGTTGCATATACCTCCATTTTCGATACCAGACAACCACAGCCCGGTGTGACTCGGTGCTGCTTCCATTTTACTCTTGTTAAGTACTTGGGTTTTTAAAGCACGTTCTCCTTGTTGCAAACAAGTAGCTGCTAGCCTTCTTTAATGCTCTGTGCTCTGAGCAGGGAAGGGGAGGCAGAACCTGCCAGAATTGTCAGATCAGGGCTTGACTGGCAGAGGGATGTGAAAAGATCGATGAGCACAGGGAATATGGGCGCAGAGACGAGTATTTCTGATGATGAGAGCAAGACAATGTGATTTTTTATTTTTTCACAATAAAAGGAGCTAGAAACAGATGAGGGATTTGAGGAAGAAATTCTGCCACTGCAGTAGTAGGAACGATGCTAGCAACAGTGCTCAGCATGACCTTGATAGAAGTGAGCGCATCTTTGAAATCCACTGATGGTCTGTGCTCGTTGCCCCCGTTGGCCAAACCAGGACTGCTTCCCCAGCACAAACCCAGGCGCTTGCAGCGTGACTTGCGATAAATCACCGAGCCTTCCCCAGCTCCCGTGCTCTCTGTGAAACAGCCACCTTTGGGAACTGCCCCAGAGAGCCTTGGCTGGAGGATACAGTGCAAGGGACAGTGAAGTGCTTGTATTTGATGTAAATGGTCAACAAATGATGAGGATAGAGCCCTTCTCGTGCTCTGCGCCTCACCAGCTCCAGGGCAGGGGCAAAGCCTCCAGATTTAGATCTTTGCCTCCTTGCTCCCGTTCTTTAAATAGAAAGCTTTCCCAAAAGTGATAATCGATGGGCTTTTTAAACATGCCAGCTACAGAATCAGGCTCATTTCTTAAAATTGCTGTTAATGAATGAAGTGGATTATTTGGCAATCCAGTCCACATGGAACCTGATTAAAAAGCAAATATCCCTGAGTATCTGTTAGGTCGGATCTGTTGGTTCCTCGCCTGAATCAAGACCAACAGCTAATACATAAAAATGAATTTGACCTGATTTACATTTCATAATTCTGTAGTGACTCACTAATTAAATTTCACAATTCCAAGTGCACCCCCTGGCTACTCATAAATATCTCAGAGGGTTTAAAAAAAATGTAGGTGTTAGTCTTTTAGGAAGATAATGTCAGCCTGTCTTTGAGAACCTTTATTTGCTAAATGTTGAAACTATGGTGTCTGTTTCCAAAAACTTGGAAAATACTTCTTCAAATAGTGAATGAGTCATGTTGTTCATCTTTCATCTCTAGGTAACTCATGCTGACATAGTGCTTAATCTCTGTCTGTCCTTAAGATATTCTTGCTTACCCCTCATTCACAACCAGTTTTCTGCTCCTTGACCTCATTAGGTCATTAAAAATGTTATCAATATTTCTAATATGTATTTCCTCACAAATTCAATAAACTGGTTCATTCTTCCGTGCTTTGAAATTAGTGCTCGCTTTGTTATCTCTCAATGAGCCTAGCTCAGGCTCTCATTTTTCAGGTTTTTGTTATGTTTATTTCTCATTCTACTATCAGCTTACCAGGCTTAGTCTACCTTGTTTTAACTTCTTTGTTTGAAATTCCTTTTGCTGATGCCTTTAGGAGGTTGGATAGGGCTAGAAGAAGAGATTGGCAGTTTATATCATGATTTTACCTCTGAGTGTGATCTTTGAAAATGCCCAGCCTGTAAGTTTCCCATGTAGTGTACTGGAGTTGGAAGGTGGCAGATTTACTTGGAATTGAGACAGCACTGTATTTCTGTACTTCATCTTTCCATCTTGTTGTTCTCACACATTTCCTTTCTGGAAGATGTCCTGGTGTTAAAATAAAGTCTGATGCTCCAGGGCTTCAGCTGGCTGCCCACAGGGGTTAAGAAGGATATTTCCCTCTGAAGCAGTTACCAAGATTGTGTTCTGGGGAAGGCTTTTCACCTTCTTTTGACTCCCAAGACAGGCCACAGTTGTAGATGAGAGACCAGATAAGGTAGATAGTAAAGGGAGTTCTCATTTTAAGATACCTGTCTAGCATCTCACAGTCTTATACCTCATGTGAAACTGCTCATCCGATTTGGATCAGCCAGGGGAAAAGATTATTCTCCTGGTCACTCAGCTGAGACCTGGGAAGCATCTCAGTTTTCTCTCAGGATAACAATGTGGATCACCTACAAGGAATGTGTGGTTGTACCACACCTGTGGTTGCAGTTATTTGAGCTCCTTCTTCCTTTCTTGCTCGTATCCTTGCAGCATGCAGATAGCTCGTTTGACTGATGAATGAAATGCTTCACTATAACCAAAGTCGTTATGCTCAATAGAAAGGGCAGTAGTGAAATTTAACAGCCAATGATAAGCAGGAGGTCACGGTAGATCAACTTGTGGTCTCTCTTCGAGCTTTAAACACTGTGAAATCTCCCTCCAAAACTGATGCCATTATTACTCCATAGGTTAGCTGGCAAGGAGAGGATTTCAAGGCAAGCATCCAGCACCCACCCACAGATTGTGTTGGCTCTGTGCCTGGCAGCTTGAGTCCCTTCCAAAATGTATCCAGGATCTTCTAGTTAGGAATGCAGCATATTGCTGGTTGTGACACAGATACAGCTGAGTTTACTCCGCATTTTATCTGTAACCTTTTAACGTTTTCACATGGCTTACTCATTTGCAGAAGCTTTTGTAAACCTGAAAACAGAAAACAGCATGGGCTTTATGCAGCTACTGCTGTTTACCCTGATTTAAGATGTTTCTGGTCTTGCCTCTGGGTATCCTTCATGTTACTTTCAAACCTCCAAGGGTCTGCTGTTGTACTTTCTGGCCCGCGCCCTTCATTTTTCTGGGCAAACCTCCCTCTAGCATGTTGATGTCGTTCCTAATTGCCCAAAGGAATCATTGCTGAGCAATGTGAGGCATTTCCTTCCCTCTTATTAAAAAGCACCAAAATAAAACTTAGTCTTTCACAGCAGTGGCTAAACCCACTGCATCTTTAAATTGTGTTGTGGCTACAGCATTTTGGACTGTTACTGTGAAGCAAGATGGTGTTTTAAATCAGGTTTTCATTAGCTCTCCTGCTCCCCATGTATACATGCATGGAGGCTCAGCAAAGTCTTTCTCTACCCCAGTATTTGTGCCAAGGTCTTGTGACTATGGCATCATAGACTTTGGGAAGAGACCACTGTGCTACTCCTTGCGCCCTAGGGACAGAGGTTGTTCCTAAACTGCAGGCAAGAAAGGTCAATTGAAAACGGTGCTTCTGAGGTACTTTGTGTCCCCTGTACTGACTGCTTGGTATTTTTTTTCCAGAGTTGCCTTGGAGTAACCCAGAACAGAGAGGGCTGTCACGCTAGTTTGTCATACTGCTGGAGTGTAGAACAGTAGACTGTCCCTGCTTCAGAGCCCTGACAAGCAAACTGGTAAATACGTAGTCTAAGTGAAGTATAAAAAACCCCAAACCCTTATAAAGCTAGCTTCAGGCAGCTGCTACTTCATAGCTCTTCAGCTCAAGGCTCTTCTTAGTGAAAGAGGAAAAAAAAATTGCAGTAAAATTCTGGTGACTTTTTAAGGAAATGTATAGTGGCTGCTGAGCAGATTCTCATCACTCTGTCAAACTCCAGGATTATCCCTGGGATTCTGCTGACCTAGCAGATATAAAAACTGAAGAATGGTGTTTTGGGCTAAAACTAAGATTTCTGTAGTACTGTAAAAAAGGTGCATGAGGGTTTCCAAGTCCTTGGAAATTAGCTTTCATGCACGTTAGTGCTTTCCTGCAGTCAGATGCTGTGATTAATGACACCCTCTCATAAAAATTCTCCATGAATAAACAAATCCAGTTTTTGACCACCAGTTAATAACTGATGTAAATAAACTGGAAGGAGGAGTCTTGAGATTCCTCTCAGAGCAATGGTTAGTGATAATCAGTCTTCCAAAAATTTAAAGTTACTCTTCAGATGGGAGGTTGGGATTGCACTTTGTAATAGAAATTCTGGTCCATGAAAATGCCACCAAGACACTGAAGTCATCCCAGCTGTGGAAAATCCAGCTGCTCCTCACTGATAGATTTGAGACTGGCAGGCCTGGATGGAGATTTCGGCACAGAAGCAGTGTCATGGCCTTGTTTTCCTCTGCACTGTCTGCAAAGACTCTTACAAATGGATGAATGGAGTTAAGTCTGCAAGCCAATTCAGCCCCATGTTTCTTCCACTGAAACTACTGAGAAGGCTTGTTAATAATTTTCCACTCCAGAGATGTGTTTTTAAAGTGTGGTTGCCCTCCCTCCCTTTTACAGAAATGAAT
This sequence comes from Porphyrio hochstetteri, assembly GCA_020800305.1. Lineage (NCBI taxonomy): Eukaryota > Metazoa > Chordata > Aves > Gruiformes > Rallidae > Porphyrio > Porphyrio hochstetteri. The sequence continues at coordinate 49,299,747 of CM036907.1, forward strand.
TGCAGCCATTAATGCCCTACAGGCAACCAGGAAGCCATCAGAGCACACAGAGATGTTTGAGTTGTACTTGACAGAAGCATCTCCCTGGAAATTAAAGGAGACCCCTTTTCTTAGGGGATGAAGGGTGCTGTATTGAATCTTAGGCCATTAATAACTCAATTATTAGTCTGGTCAGCCTCAAGGTGAAATGCTGTTACTATTACCATGCTCCTGAGATACCCATTCTGCTCTGGTTGTGTACCATTGCACCGATCTTGATGCTCTGCCCTGTGAAGGAAGTTGTTTGGGTATTTTTGGTCTTCCTTTGTTGTTACTGAAGATGCTAATTCAGTAATGCTCTGCCAACATGCAAACACATCCTGTTTTTTGTGTCTGATGCTAGACTGCTATGTTGATGCAGCCCATCATGAATAAATTGTATGGTTTGAAATTGCTGTTGGTGACTACTCAAGGAATAGACAGGAGAGTCAACTATGTCTCTGTCGTGGGACTCTCGGCTCCTTCCCCCTTCACCACAGTTCAGGAGCCATCCTTCCTTCTTGTTCTTGTCCTTGGCATCTGTGCCTTCCCTCTCTGCTTGCCTGGAGGACTTCTCCCAACAGTGCAATTGCCCCTGCTGGGAACATCCTTAGAGGGTCTGGGTGACAGACTCTCATCAGAGCAAGGGTTGCACAGTGCCTGGAACCCCAGAAGCCCTCCTGATTCCTACCATTATACAAATAATCAAGTGACCTACACATCTGCTGTATGTTAGGAGGCAAGAAGTAGTATTCATAGCTTGTTTTGGGGTATGCACACAGTATCTACAGTTCAAACTGGAGAAGCCAGAGCAGGCTGATGCAGTTACCTGCCTGCAAAACTTGGTCAGTACAACGGTTGTTGCTCCTAAGCACTGAAATTCAGTGGCTGATGTTTGTGGGAGAGGAATGCTAGGTCTAGTAAAGTGGTGTGGAGGGCATATATAATGTGATCATCTTGAGTTTTAAAAAGGGTCATCCACTGCATGCCTGGAGATGCTGGGGAGCCTGGGTCATGCTGGGTGCTGCTTCTGTGTGCCGGAAGGCAGCGAGAAGTTCCTGGTGGATTCTGTCACCTTCAGTTGGGAGGATAAAACACCAGTTGTTGTCAAAGAAGGGGTTATCAGACTTTACCTCAGGAAATGACTCCTTGACACAAGCTAAATCTCTAGTTATAATTTCTCAACTTATCCTTTCTGTCTGGTGCTTACTGAGACAGCTCATATGTCATATCTCCAACTGTGTCTGGAGTTGACAGGACATTTTGGTTCCACTCAGCTCAGTCTTGTCTTTCAGTAACATGCACAACACTTTCTGATCAAGATAAAGATGCCCTGAAATGCTTCCAGCCCAAATTAAAAGGAGAGAAAACAGGAGGGAAGGGCAACGGGGAGTGGAGGGAGAGGGGGGAAAGTGAATGAAGGCCAGACTGGCACGGTTATCGGAAAAAGTAATTCAGGTGACTGATGACAATGAGTTTTCCAGATTAATATGAGTAAGTTTAAAGGCATGTTTTTGGAATGGGGCAGAGGCCACTGTTTAAGTGTCATTGAAGTTAATTTTGTGAAGGGATATAAGGTGGGAGGAAGAGAGGGTGAATATGTGCCAAATGGGGTTTAAGAAGAGAAATCCAGGCACAGAGTCATGAAAAGAGCTTTCAAACAGGCATCTGCAGGGAACACAAAGGGGCTGGAGATGAGGGGGTGAATGGAGACAGAGGGCTAGGCTGAGCAGATGGAGACAGTCAGAGGAGGAAGATGGATGGGCAGGAAGGGGATTTGCTTGTAAAGAGACCCTGGGATGTCAAAGTAAAGAGCTTGGCACTGGCTAAGAGGTAGGGGAAAGGATAGCACAGGGGCCCCTGGGTGCTCAATGCAGGTGATGGTGCGAGCGTAGGACCTTGTGAGGTTTGGGTGGATCTGGAGGGGATTGGATCCTCTTCCTGTGGCCACACCCCACTTGCCACCCTCAGATGCCAAGGCCTTGTGCACAGAGAGAAAGGATGGCATTGAGAGGTACAGGGAGTGGGATTTATCTAAGCCCTTTCTGGGAAGTCTTTCATTGCACTGCTCAGCATTGCAACCATGATTGAAGCACTGTCATAAAGATGTTAAAATGAAACAAGGCACCAGCTCCAAGAAACTCAAACATGCAAAATCTGTCAAGGTGACGAGTCAGAAAGAGGAGAAGGAAAAGCTACATGCACAAAGACATGAAAGGCAAGGAGATAAAAACAAGCTTAGTAGTGCTCGCACCTGCAGAAATGGGGAGCAGTTGTGCCTGAAAGGTTTCGAGCAAGTTCGGTAAGGAACTTCCATCACCTGTTGCTCCTCCTTCCTGGTAGAGGTGGTTTGCCTGGCTGCATTAAGGAATTAGGCAGTGCAAGTTGGGGTCATCAACATTGCCTTATCATTGCAACCTGTTATTAAATAGATGGAGAGAGAAAAGGGCCAAACTGTTAGGGTTTTGGATGACTAGCTAAAATGTCATCAACTCTCCAACAGAAAGCAGGGTGTTGACAGGATGCCTTCTGCAGGGCTGAACGAGGAGGACATGCTACTCAACCCAGGAGAGCGCTCTGTGCCCTCTGAGTAAACTTCCTTACCCCCTGACTATGCTTTCTTAGCCCATCCACCCCTAAAAGGGGCTGCTCTACTTGGAGAGAAAGTCAAGTCTCCCCCCACATCCTTTTTTTTTTTTAATTTTAAACTAATTCCAATTTGTGGAACCAAAATCAGAAAAAAAAAATAAAATCTATGTTTAGATGTATCAGATTGTCACAAAAATGTCTCCCAGTGTGACCATGAAGTGTGAACTGCAGGTTCTTGAACATGAAGATGGGGTCATTAAAAGCTAACATTTCAAGAGATTTTGGGGATCTTTGTTTGTCTATATCTATATGTCCCTTTCAGTCTCTTGTTTATATTTTCTTATTCCAGACAATTTTAAACGAGCTTCTTTTAAATTTTGTTTTGGGTTTGTTGGGTTGTGGTTTTTTGATTCATTTGAAGGAAAAACAATCAAGGGGGAAAATAGCTAAACGTTCTAAAAGGTGGAGTATTTTTCCCAGCTGAGCTCAGCTGGCCTTGGTGGCCAAAACTCTTTTTGGTAAGACGCAGCTCCTCACCCCTCGGCCACGTATATGTTGTTTGCAATCACCACATCAAGCAAATTGTTGCTTGGGGAATTACCTTTTGGATGAGTGTTGGGGTGATTCAGAGTGCGTTCAGTTTTGTGATTCACGGAGCTGCAAAGGAAAACTGATGACTGGGGGTGGGAGAAGGAGCAAGACAGTGAGGCAGAAAATCGATGTCCAGAAGGCATTCGCGAACAGGCACGTTTCAGAATTTCTAACAATATGGGACAGAGACATTTGGCAACCACTACTTTGCTGCTGCATGCTTTAATCTCTACTTTCTGACAATATTTTAATGTTTTGCAAAAACACTATTGCTAACATATGAACACTAATATTTTTAGATCACTTCCTACTCTTAGGTACTGTTATATCGCACAAGTTAAGCCAACTGTTCCAGCCAGGTACTGTTTGGGAATGCAGTCTGTTCTGAAGTCCTTATTCAACTTCTGTTCTGCCAGATTTCTTTTCCATGTGAAGTGCTCCGTTGCTCCGGTTAAACCATCCACCTCCCCTCCCCCCAGCATCAGTTTTCTTGTTATATTTTTTTTCCCCTCCAAAAATTAGGTTTGCTAGAAACATAGAAGAAGCCATTGCAGTGAATGTCTAGTGGTCTTGACCTGCTTTGAGAGGGTCCACTCTTAGAAACTTTGAAAGAATTTGCAGGAAGCCTCAATGAAGGTGCCTGTGGAATGAACTGCTCGTGGGAGAGATTCTTCCTAGCCTCATTCATTGAATTGCCAGTCTAAATTCTGAAGCTTCTTTTCTAATTTCAAGCTTAACCTTGTTAACTGCCTATAAACACATCATTTTAGAAATAGCAGTGATTCAAACAGCATGGTTATACATTGCATATTTCAAAATATTTTTAACAACTTTAGCATATTTCTGGAAAAGAAGCAAACCCTTTTAGTTATTAACTACAATACACTAGTCTGGCTCTTCAAGTTTCTGAATACAACCGGGTACCACCACGCATAAGGGCTTAGGTATACCTTAGTATTTAGTGTTGATTATTTAGTTAGTTCTGTGTGCATAGCCATTTGTACAAACACAGTGCTCATGGAGTCCTTAAACATACAAGAATGAAATGTTCAAAGGATTAAACGTGAGCTGAAATGACCTGTTGGTTGAGGATGGTCAACATTTGTGCTTGAAATATGCAAACCTCTATCAAAGCCATGAACATAATGCCTGCCAATAGAGTAAAAAAAGCCCCTTTCACTAGGCTCTTTTTGTGTACAACACACACACACACACACAAAGATGCCTGAAGTGAAGAAGTTCAGAAAACCATTTTTTCAAGTAAACAAAGCATTTCCCAAGCAACAGGACATAATTCTGCAAATTCAGAATTATTGCCATCGTAACTTATGGTGAGCTACCTAATCAGACAGCAGTGCCAGGGTTAAGAACCGTTAAACAATTTCATTTCATAACGAACAGGCTTTCATAGAGTGTCTATTCCTTTTGTCCCGCCTGATTTTCCTGTGAGAAGCCCAGTTGAAATTCTGCTTTCCCTGGCTTTCTCATGATTTTGTTTTGGTTTGTATTGTTTTCAAACATTCTTGGAAGGCACATGTTGACGAATCAGCAAAACATGACAGTCTTGTTAGCTTTTTAAAGCAATTTTCCATCTGGCAGATTCATCTAATTGGAGTGGTGGGCTTGAAGTTGTTGGCTGTTGCTCATTTTGCACAATTTGAACAGTGTTACCTGCATGGGGGTTCCTATGCACTTCCAGTGCTCACCAAGAAACAGATCTACTTCTTGTTCCATGTAACTGCAGCGAGTACTCACCTGCAGCATAAGGCTTAGAGAACTTCTAGCATTTTCTGCCTTAGAAAGAGAGAGGGCCTTATCACATCAAGACTCCTTAGAGGGACTTTGGGGGGAAAAAAATTTTTAAAAAAGTATTACAAAAAGATAATAAGGTGGGCAGGCCTGGGAAAGGCTGGAAGGAAAGGCCAATTACATGTGGTCTGACTGGTTGCTTTGTCTGTGGTAGAAATAACTTGGTCCAATGACGTCCATGGCTTTATGCTGGCCCAATGCAAGAAAGAATCAGACACAAGGTTTCAGACATAGTGAGGACACAATCTTTCTCATGGGCAAATGAGGGAATGATAATCTTCCAACTTGAACTTCCCATCAAGACTGCTTTTATGGGTTGAAGAGTAAGAACATGAAAGGTCCATCAGGCAAGCATATTTCTGATTGCCTGGATCTGTTGCAAGGGTGTGGTAGGATTTACAGTATCTGCTAGCTAAACAGCTAAAGAAAAGCTCTGCTTTTTCAATAACGTTGATGCGTCCTTTCCCAGAACTCCAAGATGGTGACTCCACTTGAGTCCACTTACTTTTCCATTACCTTTCTCTACATTTCCCTTCCTTCTGAATGTTAACGTGCCAGCTGATAAGACAGCTGCTTTTCTCCTTCTCTTTTGCATACTTTCATATGTCAGATTTCTAGATATTTACCATCCCTTCCTACACTTGCATTTCCTTAAAGTGCTAGGATGGAACTGGGGAAGTAGTATACGTTGAGATCTCTTTTCTGTAGAGAAGTATCTTTGCTGAAATAAAGCTATGCTGATTTTCATAGATGAGTAGTAGTGTGAATTAACCTCATTGTTGTTGTTGTTACTCAAAGCAAGAGCCCTTTCAAAACGCCTTTAGATAAACCTGATCCAACACACCGTGTACACAGAAGTAGCAGCTATAACAGATCCTGCTGTGATCGGGTCATTTGTGTCCCAAAAAGGAGTACAGGTCAGTGCTGCTGCAGCAGCTGCTGCTGTGCCAGTTACGTTCATATTCCTGCCCAAAACCTAACTGCTGGAAAAATCTAAGAGAGACTTCAGAAGCACCTCAAACTGTGTGCCAAGCTTCCACACAGGGAATGTGGATCAAATATTTTTTGCTTGGCAGCGTAATGCAGCAATCTCATGAAAGCTGTTAATATTGACAGTGCACTAATCTGGAGGTGGGATCTTCCTTCTGGCCAGGCCAGATATCTGATTACAGAGAACAAGTTCTCACTTACAAGGAGGTATGTGTAACTGGGGAGGTGGGAGCTTTTTTACATCTTGCTATGAGCAATCAATTAAACCAAGAGATTTTTGGTGCTTTTTCTTTTTTTTTTTCTTTTTTTTTTTTTAAATAACAAGTCAGTTAATATAGCCTGGAGTTTCTAAATTTTTTCTCAGAAATTTAATGTTTGGTAGAGCTGGCTCGCATAGAAGTCTGGTAGTTCACAGCCGAGGAGGGATGGTTTGATCTCAGCAACGAGTGTGGTTTTGAAAAATGGCACTTTTGTTGAATGTGAGGGTTTGTTTTAAAAACTGTTTAGTGTCACGTATAACACAGAAAAAAATGGCCATGGGAAGAGGGAAAACAAAAGGGAGCAGAAATTTATTTTCCTTAAAAAAGCAGGACAACAGGCACTAAGGACAAGCTACTCATTGTGATCGTACCCTTGGTGGCTGAGACAGCAGGAGGCTTTTAAAGCAGAGCTGGAGCTCTGCTCTTTGGGTGGCTACCCCGCTGGAAGAGCTCGTCTGCTTGCCTTCCTGGAAGGGCAGAGCAGGCAGCCAGGTGCCCTCTGGCAGTCTGCGGCTTTCGGGATCTGCTTGCTTTGCCTCTGCCTGAAGCCAGCCCCAGCCTGGAGTCCTTCCTCATACGTGCAATGGATGAGAAAATGGAGGGTGATACTGAAGGCAAGGAGTAGTGGGGGGGACACATCAGATATTTTTATGTCATTCTTTCAACTATCTTTTGTAACTCTCTTTTTAAATTTCCTGCTTAACTTTAGGGAGAAAACCCCACAAACTTCTGTGTTTCTTTCTCTGAAAGGAAACATTCATGAATAATACTTCCCTGTTTTGCAGAACTGCCAGGTAACGTCCTGAGTATTTGTGACATCTGTAGAAACGTTGGGTGCTGTAGACCACTGAAGAATGAAGTGCTCATAGCCAAAGGGAGGGCAATTGCCCCACTGGCATGAGGAAGGTTACAAGTTGCATTTAGCAGGAATCTGGGGACTGGATTAATATTTTCTTTCCTGTATGCCAGTAAGGGTGTGTTAGCAGAGTTTATAGATTATAAAATTTGAGAGGCCATTGTCTGCACAGAGGGGAACTGGAGCAGATTTAGGATGATTCAGAGGGCGCTGAAGTCTGCATTACTGGAAGCAGAATGAAACGTAGCAGTACAAAGTGCAAAATCATTCACCTGGGGATGAATGTGAATTTTGTCTTTGAGCTCATCAGTTGGAAACAACAAAGAGAAAAGAAAGTCCTCATGACTGTGTTCATCACAAAATGACTTGGGCAACAGTGACACCCCGCCCTGTATTACAATCATGATGTATCGGGCAAAATTTCTCCAAAAGAACTGGGCAAGTTTTTAAGCCATCTGTAAAACTGTAGTGACGGTGTGGCTGCAACTGTAGTAACCTGTGTGAGGAAACATCAATTTGAAGCAAAAGGGTCTTGTAAGGTGGGACATCAAGAGACTGGAACTACTGTTATATGAAAGAACTAAAAGATTGTGCCTGGATTAGTCAAGGAAAATGAAATCTAAGAAAGATACCACTGCTCCTTTTAAATACCAAAGAGCAAGAAGGAAGAAGAGATATTTAAAGCTAGAAGAAAAAAAAAAAAAACTGGTCTGAAAGAAATAGCCATACATTTATTTTGGCAGAAATTAGGACAAGGAAGAGTGAGATTCTGAGTGACCTTTTTGCTGGGGCACTGGAGGCCATGTAACTGATTTTTGGATGTGTGACCAGTCTACGACAGTAGGGACTGACGTCAGGGATCAGGGGATCCCTTGCAGGCCTCTGGTTCAGAGCTCCGCTGATCTGGAAGAGAGTGACGGGTTCCGTGTGGCAGTGCCTGCAGCCAGACTCCAGCTTCTGGGCAAGGGGATGGTGGGTGGGTGGGCAGGTTCCTCTCCAGTGGCACACCCCATTTGCCACGCTTCCTCTCACACCAAAATTCTGCCTGATTGTGTATTATTTTGGAGCACCATGGGGCTGAAATAGTTAGAAAATCAGCTTGGTTTTGTAAGTGAGAAAAATGGTCTCAGATTTTGAGTCTGTGTTGTGATAAGCCAGCTGCAGGACAAGGGCTGACAGGCAACAAAAGCTAGTGGCAGCAAAAATTCTGCTTTTCTAATGAAATCCTTTAGGTTTTATTTAGGGAAGCCACAACTTAGGTTAGAGTAACCACGGGTGAAAAACCCCACATAGAGCTTTAGGTTAAATGGGAGGTTTGCGGTCTCACAAAAGAACTCTTTCTCCAAAAATAAACCCAGAGTTGCTCCTGCATTAGTGGCTTGTTTAGTCTGGATGTCAATCTGTACTTCAGGGGAAAAAAAATAAAAGGGAAAAAAGGTAATGATAGATAATTATATCTGAGCGTGCATGAGCCGGATCAGATGTAGGGACGGTCTGATATAACTTGGGTGTTGGGACTACAGTGTGATTTACTTTTTCTGCTCTAAGAAACTACAAACTAGAGAGCTTGCCAGAAGCTTTCTCAGTGTAGGGATGCTGAGTTACGGGATTTGCTGGGAGCCACATTGCTGGGTTATCTTGAAAACAGACCCTCAAGTGCGGCATTTGCATCTCCACAGACCGTATCCAGCAAGAGAAAATTAAGCCAAGGATACTGTAGAGATTGCTTCAAGTGGGTTACAATGCTTCTCTTCTGCTTTTGTCCTAAAGGTGCAGGAGATTTGCAGGGGGGAAAAAAAAACCAACAAAAAACGCCAAAATAAAGGATCAAACTGTTTGCAAAAATCTGCTAGATACTCAGGTTTGTCATTTCCAAATGTGACTGCAGTATTTTTCCATATACTGCTCTGCATTTGTTGTCTACATAATAAAGCAATCGATACCTTTTCAAATTCCCATCCTGCCTGGCTAGCATGAATACAAAGCTTCCCAGCCTGGACAGGACTTCTGTCAGTTATCCCCATGGAATGTAGCTTTACTTTCTTCCTAAGGAAAACTCATAAAGAAGGTATTTGTGTTTATTTTATTTCTGGTCTGTTTTGGAGTAGCTGTTGATCCTGTATTATCATGGGGCTAGGATGTGTCCTACTTGTTCTTCATGAGTTCCATGGTCTGTACTCAGTCTTCCAGTCATTTGTACATCCAGGGAACCCATATAAAGCAGGAGAGATGAGCGACTCTGTCTTTGTATCCGGGCTGGTAAGACAATACTGCTTCATTTCCACCATCCTAAAACCTCCTTCTCAGGCAGCCCCAGGCTTCTGGTAAAGCACATGCAGTCTTCCTCACCTTTATTTAGACTCAAGGTTTAGGAAGAATCTCCCTCCCTTAGTGAGTACGAGAGCTCTCTATGGGGCCCCACCAGCAGAAGGGCATGAGGAGGTGCTTCTGCTGGGAAAGACCTTGGAAGCAGCAAAGAGAAAGCAGGTGAAGATCTTGCTGCAGCTGAGATAGTGGGGTTGCTGCCAGCTGGAAGTATGTTTGCTGAGATGTAACACAGGTGGTAGCATGGGGAGAAATGCTGAACTGGAGAGAAGGAGGATGGATTGTACTTGAGGGAGAGGAAGCTGCTGGAGTAACAGGGGCTGCTGGATGATGGCAAATGAGATAATGGGGAATAAGTAAACAGACAGATAAAAGAGAATAAATAAAAAGTACATGACAGCAGTGTCATTTCTGGAGGAGAATTGTATTGAATCAAATAAGCTTGTCTGCAACAGTCTACGGTTGTGTATGTGAGACAGCATTTGTTCAGGGTTGATGGCAGTAACATTCCCATCTTCTGCATGGTGTTTTTCACATGTTGATATTAAAGTATTTTCCAAAGGAAATTGGTACTGTTAATGTTGATTTTGCAGCTAGAGAGACGCTGGCTCTGTGTATGTGTGTGTGTGTGTGAGAGAGAGAGAAAGAGGGGGAGATATAAAAAGAGAAAAAGAGGGGGAAGAGTGAAAAATAGGCAAGAGAAAAGATAGCAAGTGTGTCCTAAGGTGGGATACAAAGACAACAGGTCTGTGTTCATAGTGTGTGCTGCTGTAGGGAAGTGAGTTGGGTTGAATTTCTTGGTGCCTAAAGTGATGGAAAAAAGTTTTTTAGATACTAAACTTTTCTCAATTTTACCAGCTTGATTATGGTGATGAATGCATGTTGTAGTGGCATCAGTCTGAGAGTCCACACAGGAGAGCTATGGGTGCAAAACAACCTTGAAGAGTTCCAGCTTTCATTTCAAAGTCAAGCTTTCTAGTTTTCAGAATTGCAAAGGTGTGTTTCTACATAGAAACAGGGCATGGGTTTGATACCAAACTGGTTTAGATAACATGTTAAGTAGTCCATGGTCGCTAGAGGTATGCTTTTCTTTGCACTCTTTGTCTCATCAGGGTGTTAACTCTGAAGGCTAATGACTGCAGTTCATGATCAACAGCCACAGTTTCAGAACTGACTTTTTTAACAGATGGGGTGGGAATAAAAGTTCGGCTCTTCCCAGGGAGTAACTTAGTAGTTATCCTAACTGAGTAAAAAACGGGACTTGTCAGAAACTGTAAAACAAAGTAGGAATTCAAGTGAAAAGGACAAAGCATTTTTAAAAAAAACCCAACTTGTTTCCCTCTGAGTGATGCTCAGAAGTCACATTAAAAAGTGCTTGAATTCAACACAAAGTTGGTTTCTTCATAGATAACTCTAAAGGCTGGACTCAGTCTCCCTTTATTTTTGTACCTGCTGGTAATATCAGAGAGGAATCAGCTGTAGAGTAAGGCTGGAACAAAGCCTTACACTTAAACTCAGCTGAGATTGCTAATTCTGTCAAAGAATTTGCTAGGGATGGAGCAGTAGGATTTCTCATGACCTGTCCAAACTGTGTTGGGGAAATGTCTGCTTGTTTTCCCTTTTTTTGAGAAAGTGAAGAAGGAGGTTGCAAGAGGAGAATTATGGGGAAAAGCTGGCATCCCTTTGTGACAGTGTATGGTTTGTGCTGTGTGTAAGATGCACAACTCATGGTGAAGGAGCAAAAGATAAGTCAGTGTTAACTTCTTTTGGATTTTTCATGTATCTGTTACATATAAAGCAACTTTAATTCATGTGAATTCATGTTGGGCTTTCTATGTTCCAATTGAGCACAGAATTTAAATTCATTATTTGTCTCTAGCAGATAGCAAAATATAACAATGTTCTTCTGTCATAAATTAACTCTAGATTTCATGACAAAAACAGAAAGATAAAATTACAGAAATCCTGATAAGCCTATTTATTTTTCTTGCCATAAAATGGCTATTCCAACAGTATTAGGTAACAACAGTCCTGTTGCCTAACATGCCAACTGTTACATCATTTGCTGTTTGTGTTCCATTACTACCTTGAGAGGTCCTGGTGCCCAGCCAGGATCCTGTTGTGCTGGAGGTGATTCAAAAGATGGTCTTTGGAACAAGGAGCTTGCAGTGGTTATGGAGCTTTGGGTTTATAATACAGCATCTCAGTAAGGAGAGCTGCTGTTGGAGCTCTCGGTTATTTAGAGGAGAGTTTCTCTGGAGGGTGGTCCTCTGCTTTAAGAATGGTCACTTAAGCCCAAACAGACATTTTCTTTCCTGAACACCCTTGAAATAAAACCAGTAACGTGATCTGTGTGCTCAGTAGGACAGCACAAAATGGTAGATGGCATAAGGTTTTCTGTAGCTTCTTTCACAGTATTTTATAGGAAACAAATCTGAGTACAATTATTGTAAATATTTCCCTTTGTATGTTGGCACTAGCTTTTCTTTTAAAATTAAATGCATTTTTATTTTTATTACAATGTAATGTGTAGCAATACGTCTCCCTGAAATTATGAGATTAAAAAATCCTACCCTTGCACACAAGCTATCTTTTTTCCCCTAAAGAATTGCAACTTTTCCCTGAAAAATAATACTGAAAACTTGGTGTAGTTTTCTGTGTTTCTGTCAGGAAAAAAAAATGCCAGGAAAAGGAATGGGTGTCACAGCTTTATTAACATACCCATCATCATACATCACATAGCATAGTGCTTCTGGAGAAACTTTTATTATTTATAGCTCTAGCCACATAACCAACCTTTCAGCTGTCACCTGGCAGAGCAGAAAGTGACATAAGCAGAACTGAACAAACTACTGAAAGCAAACAATAGACTTTTTTTTTCCCCTGTTGTCAGTTAGCTCTGAACAAACCTGGACTTCTCATAAAAACATCTATGTGTTGTTTTGATGTGCTGAACAAAATACCATTTGTTTTGGATCTCATGGTATTTCTTCTGCATCTGGACTAGGTAATTCCCAGAACCACTTCCAACATGGCTGTCAGCACGTGTTTGCACGTTATTGATGCTTGCAGTTCATATTCTTGTGGAAAAGAGGTGGCTTGTATGAGTGCTTGTGGGTATCAAAGCAAAAGTACATACCCCTTAAACAAATGTACTCCTTGCATGTATACAGGGTTCGAGAATAATCCTTTGTAAGAAAAATCCCTTATGAAATAGGGCTCTCTATAAATTACTCTAACGGTTTCTAGAATAAGGCTTTAGGAAACAATGTCTTTTTCTGTAGGTTTCTAATTTGTGACAGCAATTCAGTAGCTGGGTAATAATGATTATATTCTGTAAGATCATTTACCAGAAAAATTCCTAAGGGGAAAAAAAAAAAAGCAAGCAAGTATTTGTATTAACTTGCACAGGACTCTTCCATAAAGGATTTAATTTGGGGCTGTATCCATGGCTCTAGATCTTGGGGTTTAGTGGCATTTACCCTTTTGCTCCCCCCTTTCCAGCCAGTTGCTTTCTCTGTATTTCACTGTGGCTGCTCCTGCCTCACCCACGCTCAGGTGGTTGATTCCGTCAGCTTCTCTACTGCCGTCATCCTACATGTTTTTTTTTAACTCCCTTTCCCTGTAATCTGTCTTATTCCTTACTTTTTGCAAGGAATTGCTCATGCATCATAGAGGGGACTCTTAGGATATAAGGATGATGAGTGAGATAAGAGGATTTACCAGGCAAAAGAGTGGGACCAGATAAAAGATGAGTCACTGTCATCCTGAAAACGTAGCAGACAGAATTGGGAAGGAACAGGTGTTTGTTTTTCAGCTGCATTTGATACCAAACAACTGTTGTTGTAACTTGATTTTACTTTTTCCCCACAATGTTTTCCTTCAAGTATTTTGATTAATATTGCCAAATTACTGCCAAACAGGGTTATTTGCTGCTCTCAAACCAGGCCTGTTCCTGTAAGTACGATGCACGCTAGACCTCCCGATGGCTTCAGTGGGCACTCTGACTCCTGAACTCTTCTGAAATCGCATTTACCCATGCAAACACAACCAAAACCTTTTGCTCCTTGTTGCACTGACACAGCACATTCATACCAGAACCTGTGCACCTGACGTAAGTGAATGCATCATAGTATTTTAATTTCCATTTCTTTGTGTTTCAGAGTTTTTAAAATCCTTTTTTGGGATGATGTAGCAAAACCTCACTGGTTCACATAAAAATTCCCTATTGGAGTGGGTGAGACTCCTCCAGTTAATGACATGAGCATATGGCTAGTAGCACAGTGGCATCAGTGACACCATTGCTTGGTGGCAATGGAAACTGTCATGAGCCCAGTGAGCAGTGAAAACCCAAATGGACAGATACATTGGGGAATGAGCAAATGTGATTCATCATTAATTTATCCCCAGGTACTGAGATAGCCATGAAAGCATAGCTGACTTGTCTGCAAATCTGTCTATTTTGCAAATATATCTGTACAGAGCTTGAAAATGATTTTTCACTGTCATCTAACTTTTCTTCTGTAATTGCTTTTGCTTGCCCAGCCAAGAAGCAGGTGACCCATCAGGTATGAATTGCCAGTGGCTACCTACCAATAATCAAATGAACAGTTTGTAAATAACCCTTACCCTGAAAGCTGCTTGTCTAGAATATGATGATTTCTTACAAATCAAAATGTACTTTGGTTTGCTGAATGTGCACACACATATTTATACATGCACGATCCACAGTCCTTGTATAAATACAGTATATCCAGTTTCAAGCTGTGATATTTGAACAACTGTAGTTTGGATGAACGACAACTGAGGAATTTAGCACAGATTAGCATAGTCAAACAAGATTTCTACAATTATAAATCGGCGTTGTAAAGTTTCAGTAATTTCCTCTCGGTATTGACAGAACAATCTGGGACTAATCTGCCTAAAGGAGCACCTCTAGTTTTTTCAGGCAAATGGCTTTTGCTTTTTGTCATCCTTTTTCACTCTAAGAATTTCTTCCAGTTTAAACATTTTAGTTAAAAAAAGATTTTTTTTCCTAACAAGAAGTTGTTAATTGCTAAGCAAACAGGCTGCAACAACCAAACACGATTCAGTCAAAGTTTTCTTTCCATTAGCTAAGCTTTTTCTCAGGGAATTTAAATATTGCTTGGATCTCTAGTCATCCTGCTGCAGTCACGAGAGAAAAGCTCTGTATGTGATGTAGGTAAATAATGGTTGGGTTTAAGGAGATAAAAGCACCTCACGCAGATAGATGGAATGGAAGTTATTAAACTATTTTGATCACTGTAAGAAAGAAAAAGGCATCACTGAAGCAAAAACCAGAAAACTGCATCTGGTTCGGGATTTTTAGGCAACAGCAGGTTTTAAGAACGATGCAGCTGAAAGCAGTTTACTAAAACCTGCCCTCTCTGGGTTATTTTGTTTATTTGTTTGTTTGTTTGTTTAAGGGGGGACGTTGGGGGGTTGTTTGAGTTTGTTTGTGGGTGGTTTTTGTGTTTGGTTTTTTTTTTTTTCTCTTTTAAATGAGAACCTTTGATCTGTTTTGGTATTGAAAACCTTTCGCAAACTCCGTGGACTGTTTCCCAGCGTTACAGACCATTCAACTAGCTGAGAACACATTTTAATTTGAAAGCGGTAGAATTTTGAGAGAAACATTTTACTTTGCAGCCTTCCAGATGCGCGGCGATACACGGGGACTCTGGCTTCGGCTGGAGGCAGCATGCGTCCTAGCCTTCCTTAAAAGAAGTCCTGAAATAATACGTGTAAAACACTCGACCGGTTTAAAAATAATAATGATAATAAAAAGAAAAACCCCACACAAGCGCAGGTTTATATTGTTTTCAAAGCAGGAGTCGAAACCCGAAAGAAAAGAGCCTAATTTTGAACGGCAATAGGAAGACAGCGGTAGCTCGGCGAAGATCCCCGCGGACGCCTGGGACCGCAGACGCAGCACCTGGAGTCGCGCCGGACGACGCGGAGGTCTGATCTCCGGGAAGGTAGAGGAGGGAAACAGAACCGCCCGCGTTTCGGGTGTCAAAAGGAACACCCGTGCCGCGAATATCTGCAGCAGTTTCCGCGGTACCTGCCCGCAGCTTCCCGCCCCCCCGCCCTCCTCTCCCTCCCTCCCTCCCTCCCCCCCCCAAGCAGAGCAGCGCCCGTGCTGCCGGGCGCCGTGTCCCCACTGCCCCGCAACAAAATCTGCCGCCGGGGGCACGGCGGAAACCCCGGCCTGGTGGGTACCGCCGCGGCGGCCGCTTCTCCGCCCGCTGGCGGACGGGAGCGCCGGGGAAACCGGCCGTCTACCTGGGGACAGCGGTTCCCTCCGCCCCGTCTGTGTATTTGACGGGACGAAGCCTCGGCCAGACGTCCTGCCGAGGCGGGGTGGCTGCGCGGCATGGGGCAGCCCGGCTCCACAGCGGAGCCCCGGGAGCTGCCGCCGGCGCTTGGCACCGAGGTTGTCCCGCAGGGACACAGGTGCTGTCAGCCCGGCGCTCGGGCAGCGCTCTCTGCGCTTCAGCATCCCCTCTGAGGGCGAGAAGAGCCCCGTTGTCCGGCAGCTGCCCGCCCAGCTTGGGGGACGGGACGCGAGGGCAGGACAAGGCAGGATGCGTCCCGACCAGGTGCGCGCCGCCGCCTCAGGGCGAGGGCAGCGGCGCCACAGGCTCTGCGAGCCGCCCGGGTCACGAATGGTCCTCGCCGGTTAACGGCGCTGGCAGTGCTGCGAGGGGAGGGTAGAGGCTGTCCCGAGAGGGGAGCGCGGCGGCGGGCGCCCCGCTGCGATGGGGTTCCGTTAGGGTGACCGGAGGCGCGGAGCAACAGCTCCTACACGGCCGCGTCCCGCTCGGCCCGAAGTGAAGCACCCCGACCAAGGGGAGGCCCGGCTGAGGGGAGCCCAGCGACCGGCTGGAGATGTCGGCCGTCCCCCCTCTTCCCCCCCCGCTACCGGAGGCAAACTCCGGTAGAACTTGAAGCTTCTCGCCCGTCTCCCGGCGGCGGCGGGCGCCCGGGGCAGAGCGAGTTCGGGACGAAAACGAAATACGTGGGCCGGGGGCTTCCAGCGCAGCCTTCGGCCCCTCTCCGTTCCGAGACCCCCTCGGGCTTCCCTTGGCCGGGTGTTCTCCCGGCGGCTGCCCCTCTGAGGGCCGCCGTAGCGCGGCCCGCCGAGGCGCCGTGCCGCCGGGCTGGCGGGGCGGGGTGGCGAGGCGTCGGCCGAGGGGAAGGCGGCGGTGGCGGGACGCTCCTTTTGAGGGGAGCGCGGTACCCTGGGGGGCTGCAGGGCGGGACCCCGCCTGCCTGGGAACCCCGCCACGGAGTCGGGGCGGCGGCTGGCCGGCGCGACAGGCTCCGCTGGTGAGCGCCGCCGCCTGCGCCAGTGGAGCAAGGCCGGTGGTGGCCCGGGGGCTACGCCGCACCTAGGGCCAGGGGCTGAGGTCGGGGAGCTGGACAGCTTGGAGAGCTGGGGCCGAGGGTTAGGCGGCTGCAGGTGTGCCAAGCAGGGGCTGTCGTGGGGAGCTGAGGCAAACACGTGTGACGCGGGGCATTGGGGAGTGACTGCGCGTCTCCGTGTAGGAACGGGGCATTGATGCCCCACAGAGACGGAGGGGCAGCTCGCTGGCGTTTTCATCCCGGGCGCCGCAGGGCGCCTGCCTTTTGATCTCGGTGGCTGGAAGTATCTGTTGAAAACAACGAGGCCGCATAGGGAGGATCTTTTTTTTTTTTTTTTGCTCGCGTCTCCCCCCACTCTCCCCGCGTTCCCTGTAGGTAAGCGCTGCGCTGTGGCTCCTGTGTGTGCGCGCCTGGTAATGAGAGAGAGAGAGAGAGGAGGGGAGGGAGGCAGCCTGGGAAGCGCTGGCTCCGCCAGTGGGCGTTTTCTGGCGGCCGGGGCTGGTATTGGAAGCGGCACTGCAGTGATTTTATCTGCCTCTTTGCAGACGCGCACGCACATACGGGGCAATATTTGCCTTGCTCGAAGAAAATACAGATTTGTTGCCGTTTTCTTGCTTTGAATGAGAGGTGGGAGCATGGGGAAAAACAGACTTTAAAAGGGGATCGGAACCGCTTGGCGGTCGGTAGCGTCCTGTCCCCTCCGGCCTAAAGGGGGAACGGAAATGTGAGGATTTTATGAGGGCGGGGAGCTGGGGTGCGTAGGAAATACTGCCCGGGGGTTGCCGGAGGGAACGCAGGACCGAACCGCGATTGTCCCTCGTTTGGCTCCGTCCTTTTCGGCTTCCCCTTTCGCTTTATTCCGGTATCTCTCCTAGACGTCCTGCCTTAAACTACCGCGAAAGGGAGGGAAGAGCGGAAGCATGTCCAACCCGGAGAAGCGGATCTTATCCCGCCCCTCGGCCCCCCTGGCTGCAGCACCCGGGGATAAGCCCGGCTCCGGCAGCTGCCCGCTCCACTCCCATGGCCAGAGCGGCGGAGGTGGAGGCAGCGGCGGGTCTCCTCCTCCTCTCCCCGCTCCTGGAGGCGGCTCGGCTGCCTGCAGCTCCCTCTCTCTCCTTCTAACAACCACCACCAGCAGCAGGAGCCGCGCTGCAGGGACAGCCTCCTCCGCCGCCTCCGCCAGCATCGTCCCCAGAGCGGCAGCGGCTCCTTTCTTTGCTCCAATCCCCTCCTTTGCCTCCGCTTCTCCATCTTCTTTTTACTTCTTGCCGCCGCCTCCTCGTTTCCCCTCCTTGTCTTCCTTTAACCTCACAAGTCTCCAAGGGAGGGAAGGAGGAGGAGAGGCAGAGAGAGCGGCAGGAGGAGGAGGAAGAGATGTTGGCGGAGCAGCAGCAGCAGCTCACTTGATCGCCCATCCAGGCGACAGCGGCAGGAGGAGACTCTTCTGTTCTTCATCCATCCAGGGCTTGCTGCTCCGTTCCGCAGCCGGCGGCCCCCGGCAGCACCACTCCCGGCTCCTCCTCTCCCCAGCCGCCTCTCGCCCGTGGTCCTGCAATTCCCTCGGTGCTGCAACGGCAGCAGCCCGCGGCGACGGGATCCGAGGAGGCGACGGCCCCGGCGGGAGCAGGACTCCTAGGCGGCAGCAGCGGCAGACAGGCGCCTTCTTCTCCTTCTCGTCTCCCCTGCTCCTAGGGCCAGACATGGAAGATGGATCTAATTCTGCAAGCTGCTTTAGGAGGTTTACGGACTGTTTCTTGAACACAAGTAGGTATCGGAGCGCTGTGCCCGGCGGCGGGTCGCGCGTGTCTCGGGGGGAGGCGAAGGGCTGTGTCCGAGGCTGGGTGCATGCCTTGAGGAAAGGGCATTTCTTTGTGAGTGGGGGGGAGGCGAAGACACAAAGGGGCCGTATACGTGGGGCGTGCGTGGACGCATGGAGGAGCGGCCGGGCGTGTATTGAGGATGCACGGACAAAGGGGATGCTCGATATAACCGAGTGCTCTTTGTGGGAGCTGGCTGTTAACGCCTCGGGGATTTCGGCATCGTTTCGGCATTGTCAGCCCTTTACCTGGTGCATGCTTAATTTGCCTAGGGATGATACGGAGGGGAATGGAGACTTTCACCCCTACTTACTGAAGTAGCAGCAATAAGGAAGCATTGTGGTATCAGCAGCTGACAGAAAAGCGGCGGCGGAGGACCGAAAAGGGTGGGATGTGTCGCTTCTTTCTTCATCCCATGTTAGAGCTGCCTCACGCCTGCAAAAGCCGTGGCTCTGAACCGGCTTTGGTACCGGCTGCCTCCTTCCCCTGGCCGTGGTTCATTGCAAGGCGGGCGAGGAGGAAACATGTGCTCTGGGGGGCTGGCGCTGTACCGAGGATAGCGTCCGGCTGGCGGGGAGGGCGGAATAAAGGGGGGCACGGAGGCGCTCCGTAAAGGGCGCTCCACAGCGAGCCTCTTCCGCTGCCGGCGAAACCCTCGCCGGCTCCCGCGGAGCCCGAACGCTGGAGGAAGGGCGCGGGGTCGCGCTGGCCTCGTGTCGGGAGGAGGGAGTGGGGCGAGAGCAGCCGTACGGCCTCCGGCTGCGGGGCTCGGGGAGCGCCCTCCCTGCGCTGGATGGGGGAGCCCGGAGGCAGCGGGGGCCGCTGGCCAGCCCGAGCCGCTGAGACCGGTTGTGAGAGCGGGGAGAAGGGTTTCGCATGGCAGAAAACCCCTGTTCGTGGGGACGCGGCCCGGCTTCCCCCTCGGGTGTTTCACCCCGAGCCTGCCTCCTTTCCCTCGCCGACGCGCTTCACTGATACACCGCGCGTCGCCGGGTGGGCGCCCCGGGCTGCGGCGTCCCCGGAGCGGCCGGGGCGTCGGGCTGAAACCTCCCGGCATCGGGCTGCCCGTATACTGCCACCAGCTCCTCAGGTCCAGCGCCCCGCCGGGAAATGCGCTGAGGTTCAGCGTGGTCATGGGATTAATGACTTTCCGAGCACAGCGTGTATCTGGGCTGAAATACATCTGTTTTTCATCAGAAACTTTTTTTTTTTCTCACCTAATGTTTCGATGCTGAGGGTGACTCCCGTCAGGTGTGGTTGTTTCGGGGTTTTTGTTTTTCTTCTTTTTACGTTAATTTCTTAAAACGTAGATTTATGCCTTTAAGTGTCCCTAAACTTGCATTTTAATCTGTTAGCATGGGGCTTTTTGGATACAGGTGAAATAGTACATAGTTCCTGCGTGTGTGGGTTTTGGAGGGGGGTGGGATGTGAGAATAACTATAGACATGTCAGCCGAAACCTCATTATCAGCTGTCTTTAGCACAGTAGCCTGCCAGGGTGGTAGTACTTGTTCTCTTCTACGGTAGAGGTGACTAAAGATGACTATCTGTTTGCTGCATTGCCTTTTTGAAACTTTGTTCCGTAGCTGGGTATGTTATAGAGCCCCATACTTGGTTAGTTTTGAGGCCTGAAGGGAATCCTGAACTCATCCAGTTTTTATGCTCTGTGTTTGAGAGGAGCAGGTAGAATGCTGTCGTGCATGTGGTACCACTCTGATGTTTTAAAATAAGTGGTCTTGGGAGCAAGGGAATGTGTGTCGTGTAGGGCAATTCATTCCTATGCTAGACCAAGAAAA
Organism: Porphyrio hochstetteri; assembly: GCA_020800305.1. NCBI lineage: Eukaryota > Metazoa > Chordata > Aves > Gruiformes > Rallidae > Porphyrio > Porphyrio hochstetteri. The sequence goes on from CM036907.1 coordinate 49,320,183, forward strand.
AGACACAAATAATATTAGCTCTTTTCAAAACACCATTTTAAAAGCAGTGGTGAATTCAACTTAAGCCATTTCATCAACACTTGAACAGGAGAAACCTCGTCATCTTTGACTGGTTGTGACCTGACTGAAGATTTTCCTGCAGGCAGGAAAGGAGCAGGACAGTTCTTTCCCGTGTGAGTTTACTGACGTCTAAGGAGACATGCAGCTTCTCTCTCTGTGGAGACGTGTTTCCATGCTCTGCAGCCTGCTTTTATGAAACTTTGAAGAACCTAAATGTCTGATTTGTCTGTTCCTCTTTTGAATGTGATTGAAAGTGGCCAATGGGCTCAAAAGGCATCAGATCAGATGGACAGACATCCACGTGTATCCATATATATGTACTCATATGTGTAAACTTCCCTCCCCGAGTGATTGCATAAGTCTGATTTCCTTAGGAAACCGGGCTGAAAAAAGGAGTGGAGGGAAGTCAAAGAAGATACTGTTCAGCTCTTGTGCAGCTACTGCAAAGAGCACTTGTCCAACTGTTTGGAGTACCGTCCACAGTCCTGGTTACAGTGCAGCCGGAAGGCTGTTATTGTTTTGAAGAGGATGAGATCATGTAGAACAATGAAGACAATGTGCTGCATCTCATAGCTTTTGTTTCCTGAATTGTGTTTGGGATTCGAAATCATGCATATATACGTATATGAACTGACTTTAGAGACCAAAAAAGTATAAATATTTTTACAGGGTAACGGAGGAATTCTGTAGGGAAGATAATTGAGATGAGTCCCGTTTGGAAGGGAGATTTGCAAGTGACCTAACAGAATCCTCAAGACTGGAAGACAATGAAATCACTAGATATGTATTCTTCCTTCTCCTCTGAGCACTTTCAGCTTGCACGCTCTCTGGTCAGGATTCTGTTAGGCTCTTGATATGAGTAAAATTTTAGGTTGTGTAATACTTAGTTTGTGCTGTATCTGGCTGGTTTTGGTTTTAAGATTCCTAATAAAGCACTGAAGCAGACTGTAGAAGCTTATATGAACTTGGTGTGGTGTGCGTTGTTTTTCTCAACTGTTTAAAACCTGTAACTTGGTGCATAACATAGTATTCTGAGAAACTTGTAGTATCTGACATCCTGGATCAGTTCTCCAGTGGTCTTGTACCATGTTTAGGATACTGCGAGGTGCCAGGTATTCTCAGTTTCTGTGCGATGTCTTATCTTCAGAGGAATATACCATGTTTCTTCTACACTCAAGGTCTCTGAAGCTGCACATGTGTAGCATACTTCATCTGTGTTCCGTGAGTCTACTCAAAGGTACAAGTATTTAACAGATTTTACAGCGTGGGGGCTTTCTCCTTAATATAGTGTTCTCAGTGCATTGATATTTTGTACAAAGTTGTCTTTTATATGGCTCTTTTTAAATTCTCCCTTTCTGTGATGCAGCATTTGTTCTGTGCCTTCATGTATCAGAATTTCTGATTGAGTAGTACTTCAAGATAGACTAGATATAGTAAGATGTGTAGTTGTGGAAGAAAGTAGCAATTAATGTTTAAATAAAGCTAAAAGGTTTCTTATTACCTGCAGTAATGGGAAAGTTAATTTGGCTTTACTACCTTTTTATTTTCCTCTCCTTGTCTGTGTATTCATTGCTTGCAATCATGAGTTTGTAAGCCAAATGCTGATCTTCAGCAATAATTCCCATGTGTAAAGGTGGATAGGGTTTGGGTTTACAATTAAATCATCCTTAAAATTTAGATGCTGGTGTAGAAAAAAGAATTGTCTCTGGTCTTTACCCCAGGGATTCTGGCTCTACATTAATTGAAAGCAAATTTGTCACAAAAGCAGTGTATGGCTATGATAAGTGATATCATTCAGCAGCTCCTATCAGGACTGGTGTTCCACAGCACTACATCTTGTCTTAATGTACAAGAAGACCACGTATCCTGAAGCACTGCTATTCTATTTAGAGGGATGATGGACCAATACGTAGGGCAGCCAGCTAGGAATGGCGTGGAAAGGGAATGGAAACCATGCTGATACAAGCAGTTTACAGTGAAGGAGGGCTTATTTGTCCGAGGCAGTTGTTTTTACAAATGATTGTGTGTAATGCATGCAGTTTACTTTTGAAATAACTAATCTTCTGTCCCTTTGACTCCTCAGCTCTGCTGCCTGATGGCTTGGGGGTACCTAGCACTCGTAGGCCTTGAGAAAGGAGGTAATGCCTTCACTGGTAACTCAGTAAGCTTGCTCCTCCTGTAAGATGGACTGTGGAAGGTGTGGTTATACACGGTGCGATAGTGTAGGTGAGTTGGGAGATGGTCTCTTTTTGTCACTTCTGCGGGGAGGATGGTGGCTCGTTTAAGATTCTGACACAAGGCTGGTGGCTCCTGTCACCCTGTTCATGTCCTTCCTTTTGCTCTTGTTTAAGTTGTACCCATCAGCTGGACATGGTGAAAACCTGAAAGTGTAAAGATGAGATTGATTTCAGCCTATGCGTGACTTAGAGACTTGATTTTGAAACTGTCACGTAAATGTTCATCTAGGGCATACATTTGGCTTACTTGCTTTTTAACTCTTATGCTGCACAGAGCAGTGCAACAGTACCTTTTGTTTAGTTGTAAGATTTTGTGCTGTATTCTAATACAAATAGATTCTGAACACTTCTCAAACCATGAATTTTAGATTCAGAAAATAAGAATGAGGGTCTCTGGATGTGTAACTTGCAAATGGCTTATACAGTTTGTTGGTCGATGTCTTGACTAAAATTGTATTTCAGTTTGGTGAGGCTAATACAAGCTAATTTTTTAATGCTACTTTTAAAAGTATTTTAGTTGCAAGTCATTTTAATACTCTAAAATCCAGTGGTTTTTACAGTATTCTAGTTTTTGCACTTTTGGCCCCATTAGCATATTTTAGAAGAAAGCTTAAGATCATCAGTAAAAATAAATTGTAAAAATACAGAAAGCAAAAGGACTGTTGGGTGGGTTTTTTGTTTTGTTTTTATACTCCCTCTGCTGGTTGTTTCAATGACAAGTACCTGGACTTGAACTTGTGTTACTAAATCCTTTACTAAGGATACAAAACTGTTACTGTTTTATCAAATGAGCAGAAATGTGTATTGATTTTAATCTGTATTTAAAAAAAACCTCAAACCCAAAATACTTAGAATCGTTAAATGAAGAAATGGTATTTGTGGGAAAGGAAAACTGAAAACCTCTTTTGTGGAGCAGTGTTTTCATTTTTGTCATAACTTGTATTGATTTGAACTCGAAAAACAATTGAATCTTTCAGTGTGTGGGTCACATCTTCACCAGTAAATGTCACAGAGATAACAGTTCATATATTCTTGCAGAAGATCTAGTTATCCGTTCCATTTATTGTAATAAACTTACTGCCCAGCTGTGAAGAACATCTGTGGCAAAACCTAAAGAATTATGGTATGTTTTGTTATGTTAAATCCCCCCACATTATCATTCACAAGTTTGATTTACAGCTACATAACTAGCTACAGGACTGCACTCAAAGTTTTCTGTACATGTAACGGATAATTTCTTAAGATGCTTGTTTTAGTACACTGGCATGCAGTAGTGTTCATCCAGAATATTTGCAGCACTCCAAAAATTGCAGTTCTTAGGAACTTCAGAGATTACGTACGAGGATTGCTGTATGTATTACTGAAATGAAGCCACTGCATTCCTCCTGGGTGTCAGTTGTGGTTAAAATTGTTCAATATTTCTTGTTTATATTTCTGCTAAAGATGCAGACTCTGCTATGTAAAGTGTCTTCGCTTGTGCTGGTACTTGACTCCCACTGTCAGAGTTTGAAGAGTGCCACCTACTGATTGACAGCTCCTCGCAGCACTTTGTCCCTTTGCCATCTGAAGGCTCTCAAAGCTCAGCCTCGCCTATCTGGTGGGATGTGACAAGTTGACGTGGTTGAGCGTGGCAACTGTGTTGAATCAATCCTCAGCTTTGACCCCTTCTATTAAATGATGCTATTTTTTCTTTCTATTTTGTTTCAAGGTGAGGAAGCAGGATTTTCACCCAGGGAGGTGGGTTTCCCCCCCCATACCTCCTTCTAAAAAGCTTGTGAGAAAGTGGCGCACTTTTGTGGTTTCATCATCACTTCTTCTCAAGCTGTCATAATTAGTGTGGGAGGAACCAGCCAGGCTGATGTTTATAGAAGACTCTGGCTTCTGCTATGCCAGACAATGTATTAATGTGTTGCACATTTGTATGAGACAGTTCAAAAGGCAGGTAACAGGCTCACAATTGTGACTTTATTAATAAATGAACATTCCAAAACGCTCACAATGTGTTTGTTTTTGCAGGGGAGAAGGACAGTCTGGTTAACAAGTTCTAAATTTTTTTTGTAAATTGATGAATTCATCTTTACTGTTAGTGCACACTGAGAACCCTTTATTTCAACTTTGAAGTATGCTAATTATGTTCTTAGGGGGAAGAACTTGGCAAGAGCATGAATTATTTCAAAAAAGTGTCTCATTTACATATGTACAAGGAACTCCTTTATTTTGGAGTTCTTCTTATGTATCGTTTTCCCAATGATTTAGTACCATGGGAGGCTTTCTTAATTCTCAGCTCCTAAGCACCTTGTCATAGGTAGCATTTAGAAGAAAAAAATACTGTGTTTCCAAATTTCACATTCTCTTAAATAACTCACTGATAGCAAGTTTTAGTCTGAGTGAGACTTTTAACAATCAAATGTCACATCATTAGGAGATGCCAAATCTTATGGCTCAATAGGACTAGAATTGTGTTCTCTCTATCACTTGAAGGCTTTTTGAGGTAGTTCTGGTTTAACAATACTGAAAGAGAAGGCTTTTGGTTGTTACTTACCGCCTTTAGAGAACTCATGCTCATGTTAGTGGTTTCTAATTAAAATAATAACCCCCCCACCCCTCAACATAGAAGCAGCAGTAGTAATCTTGCTGCCTTTGATGTTGGGACCCAAAGAAGAGGTTGTCAAGATCTGAGACCAGTTAATCCACCTTCCATCTGGAAACTGAAGATTTAATGCTTTCATTAGCACTTATTGATCTGATTCCTTGCTTCTGCAGTATCAACAAACTCTTGTGCAGCTGAGCTGTATTTCTCTCAACAAAGTTTATTCAGCTGTTAATAATTGCAACATTCTTCCTTCCTCTTACCCTTCCACTTGCATCAAAAAGAAATCCCCTAATGTCAAGGCACAAGGAGTTCCTAAAGGAAAGAAAACTTTTGCATCTGAAGTTCTAACAACTTTGTACAGAAGCCTGGAATCTCTAATCCTTCTGATCCATACGTACCCAAAATAGCGGGTATCTTTAGCTACTGACAAGCATTGCCACATTCACCTTAATAATACTGTTTGATTTGCTTCACCCTGTGGGGAAATTTCTTAATTGGCAGAAAAGATGTCACTTTCTTTGCCCTACATATTTTAGCAGCATTTCGGCACCACTGGGGTGTTCTGCTGGTTCAGAGAATTAAGACACGGAGCCTGAATTATGGTGACTAAGTGTGACTCCTGTTTATTCTTTTGAAGTTCTCGTCACTTCCTAATTTTATTTTCCCGTTGTATTTCTTCCATAGTGTCTTTATTTATTTCCAAACTGGGTAAAATGACTACCCTTGCTTCTAAAAGTTTTTAACTTATTCTAAAAAAACAAAAAAAAAAGAGGAAAAAAAAAAAAGAAAAAAGTGATGTGCCTTAGTATTTCACTAATGATTTTTTCCCCTCACACATAGCAGTTTAGTTTATGATAACTCATTCTTTTACTTACACTGATTTTTTGTGTTTATATTTTGGTTTTCTTTCATGCATATACAGATACCTTGGCAACTTCTTCAGAGTGAATTCTTTCTTGGAACATAGCTCTGTCGGCTGTGCTTTCTTTGCATGGCTTTCTCTTTCTTTCAGTTATATCTTTATTTTCGGCTTAATAGTATTTCTTCCTTGTCCACCCATCAGCTTATTTTAACTGATATTTCCTTCTTGGTTGCTGAATTGCGTTGGTTTTGTTCCTTCCTGCACTGGGACTGTGTCTTACCCTGTCCTTTTTACAGTGGTGTTATTTTTCCTACTGCTTTAGTTCTTTGTAGGTACTACACTGCTCTTACTCTTCTTCTGGTGTAGTTGTGGTGGGTTATGGGGTTTTGTTGGCAAGACCAAATTTTTCATGGCAGTATGAAAACTCCTGCTATGTGTTCTGTATTTGCAGTGACTCATTGTATTTCCTAATCTGCCCCTGTCTGCCCAGCCCTATGTGTGATGTCAGTGGAGATTTTTTCTTGTTCCCCCCTTTTTTTTTTTTTATAAGCAAATGTAGGACTGATGAAAGTTACTGTTTGATGTAACAGGAAACTGAACTAATCTGTTCTCAAAACAGGCAGTGCCTTAGCCAGTATGCTCAGGTTTCATCATGCCAGGCTCCCGTGTCTCATGCTTGTGAGCAAATAGCTTTTGTGTGGATGTCTCACTGGTCCTGTTTCTCTGGACTTGAATTTTCACTCTGAAAGACTCCGGAGACAACTTAAATACCCTTGAGAAGCTGCTTTTCCATGAATCTTGAGTCTTAAATGCAGTTCTGTGGGCTTCAGTTCATGATTATGAATGCAAGAGGGTCTTGGGATTAGGGATGTCCTTTTGAGAAATGCTTTCAAGAGGTCAGAGAGTACGGGCGACCTGCAGTCTCCAGTGTTTATAGAACAGTGCATTCCCCTTACAACTTCTGGTTTAGCTCTTGTGGCGGTAGAGAGAACAGGATCATTTGGCGTGTTGTAGGAACTCTCATAGGCTCTTTGTGGGTAGGAATGTGCTTGTAGATTGCCTGTCTCTTTCAAACCTTTTTTGGACTGTTGTTGGCGCTATATGCAGTGCTTATACTTTTGAACTAAGCGTGCAGAGGATGTGGGCTCAAGCTCTATCCCTGTCCATTCTGCTTAATTTTTAGTGTGCTCCTTGGTCTAGTTTAGACTGAAGTCTGACTGCCTGCATGTGCCCTGGGAGAAAGCAAAGGGGGGCTGTTCCCAAAAGGCAGTGGGATTGGTACTTGTCTCTTCTGACCTTGTGTAAGTAGACTTTAGCTTTGAGGGCACAAGCTGTGTCATGCCCCTTTACGCTGTGGCTAGAGAACAGGCTCTGGTATGCTTTCTTTCCTTCTACAGGGCCAAGGCCACATGGACCAGCAGAGGAATCTTTATGCTGTTTGTAGGGCAGACTTTGTTACTACAGGCCAAGTTCTTTTAGTAAATGGTTCTACAAAATCCTGAATGAAAGATGTGTCTAGTGAATAAAGGATCATTGCTGAAGGATGTAGCTTGCTGACTCTGCAGTTGAGTAGCTCTCCTCTCCTCCTTTCCTTGACTTGCTGCTTAGGAAGGCTTCTTAAATGTTGTGGCTAAAATTTGTAAATGAATGCTCATAGGGGAATGAGAAGACACAAAGTTTGTCAGTTAACAAAGACAAATGAAGTGTGTGTGGTGGTATCACGTGTCTTATGTTAATGAAAAATGATGGAGGCTTATCCATCTGTGGCAGTAGTGTTAAAAGAGTAAAAATCAGAAATAGGAAAAAGGAGAGGATTGGAATGGTAAGGGAAGTTTAACATTTTTATTGCTCAAAGGAATGTGATTACAGCTGAATAAAATATTCATCCTTATAGGGAAAGCTATTTATAACCTTTTAGAGGTTTCTTTTGGGGCAGATAAAAGACTTAATATCACTCAGCAAATCATCAAGTTTTGAAGAAATCTTTTCACTGAAATAAGATTTCACTGAAGTTTAAGATTACATTTTTTAAAGATTATGGGAAATTTCTCCTTTTAATGTCACAAATGCTTGCTTTCTGCTTAACTATAACATTTTTCTTCTTTTTAGTAACAACAGAAATGGTGTCTGGTGATCTTATGTAGTTTATGAATGTACTTATGGATAACCTTGAATTTATTTCTCCACTTTTTGTAGCTTAATGTTATCTTCACTGATTGGCCAACCTGCTCTTAGACAATGTCTTGTGTATGTCAGCTGGACGGGTCTTTTTACCATTATTTTACAAGGTCACTCTGAAAGTTCTACATTTCTACTGCGTGGGGATTTTTTGGTTTTGTTTTTTTTTTTTTTAAACTTTATTTGTCATTTAATGACTTTAGAAAACACAGCAACAAGGTGGCTAACATTATATTAAAGCATAAATCTGGCTACATGTAGAGTGCGTGCTCCTTCTCTCAACATGAATTATCTTGGATGGGTCCAGCCATGGATATGTTGTGAGTATCACTAACACCACTGTGTTTGATTACTTTGCTGATGGTGACCTCTTACTTGTCCATGACAAGTCTTGATTCCTGTTTACAAGGTGACGTTGCAGTTGTTATCTTCTGATTTGGCTGCAAGGCTAATTTTTTTTTAAATTTCTTTTTGTTCAGTGAGCTGGATGTACCTTTTTAAAAAAAGCATATTTTGAACTACTCTCTTAGCACTTTGCAACATCTTGTTTTAACAACTTGTGTTTGAATCAAAGCAACTAGCCATTCTGCTGTGCCAAGAAACACTTTTTCCCAAGCACTTCTAAAGGATGGTTTGTTTTTCTTGTTTGACAACAATTCTTTCAGTGTTTATGGAGCTGAAAGGAGGAATGGCAAGAAGTTGAAAACTGCTATATATATATAAAAAACTTAAAAAGAGCATGAGAACAGTTCTTCGCTTACATTGAATAATATTGGAATATTGAAGTAATTTTGCTAACACACAAGTTGGTAAGTGGAAAGTGACTTAATTTTTCTTTAAATATAGAAATCTCCAGTGCTGAAAATCAGTTTGGAGTTCAAACTGAGTTGTCAAATTAATTTGAAAGACAGTATAAAGACTCTTATATTGGTTTACACTAAAAGTATTTTGGTAGGTTTTAGACATCTTGGAGATGACTTCTGGCAGGTCTACTAGTTGCAGCTGAGTTGTCCAACCTATGCTTCTCTGCTTGAAGTTACTACCAGCTCAACAGAGGTAGCAGAAGAAAGGCTCAAGCATGTTGCCTGGCTTCCTAACCTGTGGTGCATGCAGAGTTTAATTTCTGATATTATATTGAACTTGTGTGCTGCTGTGATTGAGGAACCAACTGCAAAAGTTACCCTGGGTCCTACTCATGTGCTGGTAATCTCTGGAAGTGGGTTGCAAGAGGCTGTTAGGAACAGCGAGGGTATAAACTGCTACAGCTCCTTGCTTTCTCTCTGTCTGTTAATGCTGGAACATGTCTGACCCCAAAGCAAGCTGTTTCAAGGAGCTGAGATGGTAGGTGCATGTTGAATCTGCCTGCTGCAGGGTAAGTTTTCTGCTGGTTAACTTGCTGCATAGGTTCAGTGTGGAAGTCAGAGGATCACCAGTGCTGTTGAGAAAACAAGTGACGTCAGCACGTTGCTGGGAGCTGCTGAGCTGCCGATGAAAGGGGTTATCCTCTCATCTTAGATCAGCGTGGCTGTGCTTGATTCAGTTACGCCATAGTTTCATGGTCACTTAAGTTCACATAAACTAACCCTCCTGTTTAAAGAAATGGCCTAGTTCTTCCTCCTTAAGGCTGCTGTCTCCTATAGATGCCTTGTGCAGGCACATTCGTGTGGCCCCATGGTGATCTAGATTGAGGAGCTGCTCTCAATTAGAAGAGAACAGGACTAAAGAGGGAGAAGGTACATGCCTTAAAGGGTCATAAACTTCTGAAAGTTATTTGGAAGTGCATGTTTAAAAGGTGTTATTTACAGTGGAAGTGTCCTTCAGAGATTGTGAAATGATTTATGTAATGTAGATTTTGCCACCTTGGAAGTCAGCTTTATGAAAGTCTCTACATGCAGGCTCAGTGATTTTGATTTAGTTTGGTTCCCCTCCTTGCCTAGGACTTTCAGTACTTCATCCAGCCCAGAATGTGCATGATGTTTGTGATAGGAAATGTTGCTCTGATTCTATAGCAAAGATTTTCTACGATGTGTGGAGTCTTATGGGCTTTTCTAATGGTGCTTGCATGAAAGATTTGATGGCATGAAATATTTTTGTGTGTGCTATGGGGTATTAATTCTTGTCACTTGCATGTTACTGAAGAATGTGAAAGGGAATAGACAGAAGTACAAGAATACTCATGTGCGTTAGTGATAGGAGGTAGCCTGAAATGCTGATATCCACCACCACCCCTCAAGTGCTGGGTGAGCACTGGCTAGTTGCCACAGCAAACCTGGAGATTTTCTAAACAAGGATGTTTTCTGAGGCTTATGGGTGGACACCTCTGTTGTCTTTCCAAGCACTTGGGAAACTGTTTCAAATAAAATGATTGGCTACTAAGAAAAATGACAGAGCTACAGTGAGACTTGTCTACCTGGCTTCTAACCTGGACATCCTATGCCAGATGGCAGTGCTTTGATGATCCAAAGAGAATGTTGCTGTAGCTTCCAGTGACTTTATTTATTGTTGTGTTTATTGTTTTCTGGTGATTTAGGAGCTTTGAATGAAAAATGTAATGGTGCCTTGTTCACTTCAAGGCCAACAGTGAAACCAGTTTAAATGTGCTTGCATTAAAACCATAAAGTGGAGCAATGATCAGTTTTGGTTAGTCCTACTTCTGCTGCTGCCACTTTTCTAAGATAAATTTTCATTGAGGGGAAGAATTACTGTTTTAGCAAATAGTGTTATTGAGAAATGATAAGAACAGTGAAGATGACAAGGCTACCTCACCAGCATCAGTAAGATTGGGCAGAGAAAAAAGATGGAAGGGAACAAAGAAAGAATATGCCACTCACATGCTTCTAGATTGTAGTTGTGATTCATGTTTTTTTGGGCACTTAGCATTTTTCTGCCACATTTATTGACCATGACCATTAGAATTTGCAGCTGTTTTACTTCACCTTTTAATTCAAATTCAGCTACTGGAGCAACACTGAGCTGCAGGAGATAGTTTCCTCTTCCTTTATACCTAACACCTGGCAAAGCCTGGCCATGGCTAATTGTGCCACAGACAGTGCTGTTGCTTAAAGGGTGAATTATTAAGATGTACTGAGGGAGAACTGCATTTTGATAATGCGATGTCTTTTGTACATGTTTTCATAACTCAAACCTGTATCTTTGCTTCAGCCTGGAAGTCTTCGTGAAACTACTTAAGAGCTCTTGAACTTCAAAATGGGTATAGTGTGTGGGGTTGTTTTGTTTTTTGTTTTTCTGTGAGGAGCATCAGTAAAGGGTGAAAATAAGGAGAAATAGATAAGCATGTTTAAAATCATAGAGTGACTGTAAAGTAGTGTCTTCAGTCTAGGTGATGGTTGCTGATACCTTCCTTTGTCGCTGTTCAGCATGCACTCTGTCACACACAAAAGCATGGATAACGGCGACTTCTTATCTTGTACTGCTGGAGGTTTTTGTGTGGTCCTTTACTTACTGGTGTCTTTTACATTGCTTGGCTGTCAAAATCCTCATGTGAAGGTTTAGTCCTTCAGTTTTATCAACTGAGCAGCTGATGCACAGATCAGCGAACCTTCTGAATTTGGTTTTGGGATTATTTAGCTAGTTTGTAACAGTTTATTTCTATCCCACATTTGTTTGGTAATAGTGCTGTTCTGGGGAAAAAAAAAGCTATGTATTTATGAATTATCCCAAGAAATACAGTGGGCATTGGACTTGAAGTCTGGCTGTTCCTGCTGCACTTTCTTTCCTCTTGGTTTCCTCCACCCATTTCTTTCTGCCTAGCCTTTGTGCTCCCTGGAACCTTTGCTGTCTAATAAGGTGGACAGAACTTTTAGTGGCTACTCATTCATGTCTCTGATCCTCTGGCTAGGAGCTGCTGGTTTTCATGAGCTCATCTGATAAGTGTATTGTTTGTTCAAATTTGATTGCAATTAGTCATAAGGTCAAAATATGTCTGTAGGGGCAAATTTTGTAGCTGAAAAGGCAGGAAGACAATTGCAAGTCTTGTTTCTTTTGACCTTCTAAAGATTTGTTGGGGTTTTGTTGTTGCATCTTTATTAGCTCTTTCAGTGGCATTGAGGTTCTAGTAATGATGGTTCTAATTTCTTTGGATTCCTAAAATTTTTAATGTTTTATGCACAAGGCAGAGATACATAGCTTCTGGGCAAGAGGTCAATGATGTTTTCAGTAGCTTCTTCCTTCTCAAGTGTAATTTACCAAGGGACTGGCAACCCGAGTCATCATGATGGGAAGTACATCTCAACTGATGTAATGCATTTGTGTTTCCTGGAAACAGAACAAAATCTCAGCTCCACTCCATTTAATGCAAGATTTGCCATTGATTTCAGTTGCCCTGGTATTTACTCCTATCATTTGATCTTTATTTTTGTTAAGGGGTTGTTCATGCTTTATGAATCTGGTTTCCTGGCATCAGTCCCTCAAAGCAGTGTTGAAAGTTTTTATTCATGAAGTGTATTTTTACAAATTATTTTGAAATATGGTGCAGCCAAGTCTGATTACAGCAAAACTTACAGTCTCTTCCTCTGCAGGCTGTGCTAAAGCAGGGATTCAGCGTAATTGATAGGGCAAGAAGGGATGGATGCACAAAATTGGACGGACTCAATAGGTAAATTCTTCAAATAGATTAAATATTTATCTAATGTGTATCATGCCTGTCAGGAATATGTTTTCTGATGAAGATACATTGTTTCCTCTCACTCTGAAGTGGAAACTAAAAGGTATTTAGTTGAAACAGTATCACCTTGAGCCTGTCTGCTGCAACAGTGTATCTTTAAGGCAAATCACTTGCTGTAGTAGAAACTATTTTAATTATTTTGTCTAAAAATGCTGAAGTAGAAGCATTGCATTTCATTGCTTTGCATTTTTCCTCCCCCCAAAGGTTCAAACCAGAAATACTTGGTGACTGCTTCTGAGTGTTTTTTGGCCTCTGGAAAACTGTGACTGTCTTGATAAATTTTTGAACTTAACTCCCCTGTGCTAACTTCTGAAACGTTATGGCAATATATGGAAGAATATGAGCTTCATGTTATGCAGGTTACTGGGTCTGAACGCTTAGGGTGTCCAGATGTTTGTGTCTGGTCATAGTTTTTAGAGCATGGACACAGAAGTTTACATTAATGATAATTTGTAGAGTGAATAATTGTGTGTAACAAACTTGTGACAAGAAAATCTTCAAAAACAGTCTAAAGGAAACAGCCTTCCCTTGGTTATTCTTGTTTAGCATTAATTTCTTTGGGGGTGGTAGCACTGGTAGAGGACCGGTTTGGTGCTTAGTAACTTTAGCTGATTTTTTACAGTATTTAAGTAATAGCACATGGGAAAACACACAGCCAATTAAAAAAAAAAAAAAGTAAGCCAAAAAAGTCCATCAAAAGTCCATCCTGTGTACAGGCACCGTGACCACAGAGACGGTTTCAGAATTCAGTCAGACCTGCGTGGTGATGTGATGTTGCTCTGTAGAACTTTTTAGGCACTTTAACAGGTACTTATGTATGCACATATGGGAGCAAAAATGATAACTTGCAAAGGTTCCCCTCTTCCTTGGTCATAATGATTCTGATGGCTCTGTGTCACTAAAAATAATGGAAAATACTTGTCATGGGTATTTCCGTGCTATAGCCCATGATCTCAATAGAGTTTGCAAGTCACTGGCTGAACATTGTGGCAGCCTTTATAGGAAAGGAATGGTAACTAGATAGACAATTGCTCTTTCTGCCGTAGGGCTGAAGACTCAGTGGTCAGGTTTTTATATGCTTATGTCTGCATAAATCTTGCTGAAGAAAATTTCTGCTAGTGGTTTAATAAACAGTAGTATAAAATGAGTTTGTAAAATAAAACATTGCTTTTGTAACAGCTTGAAGATATTTACTCTGTTTATGGTCATTTTGTGGCTGTTCATTTTTTCCAATCCAAAGATGTATTTGCAACTCAAATCCCAATAAAACTCTAAACAAGGGTTGGGATCACAGATGAGAATGGTACATACTTTGTACCCCCCAATATACTTTTTTTCTTTCTTTCTAAACACGTTTGTGAATTACGTGAAGATTGGTTTAGCTTTAGATTTCAGGAAAATGAACTTGAAAGGATTCTATGAGGTGGTCTGAATTAATGAATAAGGTATCTTTAAACTGGTGAAAGTTTTTTCAGATGTTGGTGTGCTCAGTTCCTACTTCATAGCAGTCTCATCTGGAGTGACTGTCATCCTCTTACTTGGTTTTCTTGGTCATAAAATTGTATTGAATCACTGAGTTTTTCACATGGCCTTTCTGTAAAATCTTACGTTGGCACAAGCTCAAGGGCATGAACTGCATTTTGTGTTTATGAAGAAAATGGAAATCAAGGGAAAGGAGGCACTTGCAAGCAGTGGTGAGGTTTTCTAATGAAACTTCTGTGTAGCTTTGCTGCTTGATTTCTTCTTTTGTGCATGCATGGCAGAAAATGGGAGAATGCTTTTCCTTTGCTGCCTCCCCCCATGATAGAAAAAATAGGGCCCTTTTTCCAACTGGCCTGCAGTTTGGGGGAAAGTGGGGATGGTGACTCATGTTTTGCTTATGACAAGATTCTGATATTTTTATTGACGTTTTTAAGAAAGCAAAACATTAAATAGCTGTTGTTAAAAGAAGCTCCGTTCATGAAATACACCAAAAGTGTCTTTCTGAATGATGAGTTGCATTTTAGACTTGAAACAGGCTTTTTATTCCCCCAGTGCTTGTGGAAACTATTAAAAATGAGTTAAGGACAATGCTGATCCTGTAGCAGTTGGTGTATTAGAGCATGGAGCTGGTTCTGATCGGATGCTGCAGACAGGCAACTACCTGCTTGCCCTTCAGCTAGCTGTGCAATGTTCAGGGCTGAAAGTCTGTCAATGTAATTTCTTGATTTTATGTCTTTTTGGGACCCTCATGGAAGCAGCCAATCAAAACTCCCTAACAATCAGACTAAGAAGCTGTTACGATAATGATTTGGATAAGGATAATTCATTTAATTAACTTCATTTCAGGTTTTGAAGGTAGCACAGTGTAACTGCCCAAGCCAGAACATTTGACATCTGCGTATGTTTTGATTCATTATATTTAATTGAGCTTTTCTCTCTTGAAAGTAGAAAGCAAGAAACTGCTGTATTTCAGGAAATGAATACCTGGGTTAAAACACTTTTATGACCCTTTACCCTTCCAGTTTAGCTTGCAGCAATAGTTTGTACTCAGACACTTGCTACGTTTGTCTGAAATCCAGTTTAATTTTCCTGACTGCTTTTTAAAAGTTACAGAGACTTTCATTTCTTTGCTTGAACAGATGGGCTTGTGACAGCTTTGAAAATCAGCAGGCTTTGTGAAAAGAAATGGTAGTTGCCGTTTCTGAGGCTGTTGTGAGGAAACAGTGCTGCCGGTTACGATTGGGAGACTGGAGTCCAACATGTGTTTGTAAACTACTTTACCATTCTGCAGCTTTTCTTTTGGTAGTCATGTAGCTGTGTGTAGGCACAGGTATTTTTCAGTGTGGTGGTATTTTGAAATGGGTTGCTGTGCTGGCCAGATGAAATAACCCTCCATCTGATTTAATGGTCAAAAGGAGGGAGGGAAATACTGCTTTTAAATGCTATTGTTAAACTGTGAACTGGTAGAGCTGTTGTTTTTTTTCACTTAGTCACCTTCTGCCTTTCCTTGATTTTAAGTTATGCATGATTTAGATTTATAGTAAATATATTTTTCTTTGCTAATATATTGTACCTTTGTCAAATTCCCATGTATCATTCATATAGAAGGTGGGCATCTGGTGGAAGCTAGGGAAGGAAAGAACTACTAAGTGCTGGGAGCAGTATTCTTAACAACACAAACTGATCTGTTCCTATCCTCTTAAAATACAGAGGTGGGATGCCTGTGGGACAAGATGACAGCTTTGCCTCCCCTAGCAGGGCTATCTGCTGAAAGGGTGAGAGCACTTTCAGTGGCATTACCTCCTCCCAAAACTTGTCCAATTTTTTGTTAATTGATTCCTACCACATACTTTTAGGTGTTAACAGTATCTTCAGGAAGAGAATGGTTTGTTCATTGGTTTGAGGTTGGTTTTGTTTTTTTTTTTTTTTTATATCCCAATCCAATTCCATTTCAAGAGACTTTTCTGAAAGACCAAACACCTGCCCCTGTTTTGACAACTTTACCAAGGGAGAGCAGCTGTAAAATGAATAAGATTGATAGTTTTATACATACCCGTAATCTTTTTGAGAAATATCAAGAATGGATACCTAGCAGTTAGGATTCTGTGACTGCTTTAAGTAACCACCTCACCGCTATTTGTTATCTTGATTAACACTGTATACTTTAAGATTAATGCGCACAGGATGTGTTAAGATGAGAAAAATGGAAGGGAGCAAGAAAGCATGTGAAAGAAACAGGATAGAATTTCATAGTTTCCTTGCCAATAAACATAGCTGGAAAGACAATTGGGACATCAAGAAATGGAGGGGGCAATAAGGAATTTTCTGGCAGAAGAGGAAGATTTAAAAAATCTCAACAAAACAAAAATAGATAATGACACATCAGTTCATGTTTTTCCATTGAGGAGACACAGTCCCACCTACTCAAGTTTCTGAAAGAAATTCTGCCAGTCTGAGGAGCTGAAATAACAAGTTTTGGTCATATATCTTGTGATACATCCTTTTCTATTTTTTTTTTTTTTTTTCCTACATGCTAGGAGGTTATAGGGGTTGCGGTGTTTTCTATCCTGTAAATAAGACGTATTATTTATTGCAAATAGCAGCTAGTTTTCTGGTAGATGCCTTTTATGATGCACTTAGGTTTTAATGCTTCCTTAATCATTTCCTTTGTTGCAGTTTAAAAAGGTAAAGACTGGTCTGCCACTAAGTTTCTAGGCAGCTGAGCTGACTCTGTGAGGGGGGGGTTTCTTTGCTGGGTTTCCAGTGTGAAAGCAGGATGGTATTTCTTGGCCGTTTAGGAATTCTTAACCTCTTTGAATCTTGAATTGATTTTTCAGAGCTATTCAGACTATAGATTCCTTGTATATCTGTTTTCTTACTGAAGAAAGTGAGTTCAGCTGTAAGTTGAGCATGGACACGGAAAAGAGCTTTACAGAAAGCTGTCATAGGGCAAAACATTATACCAATAGAGTTCTGAAGACTTTAGGTTTATATAGAACTGGATTTAAATTTTAGCAATGCGAAGGAAATGTCTAAATAACAGATGAATGATTTTGCTTTCTTCTTGTTTCCATTCTTTTAGTGTCGCTAAATTTGTTGATGTGTGATTTTTTTATTTTTTTAAAAAATTTTTAAAAATATTATTTTATTTTTTTTCTCCCCTCTGCCAAGCCCAAGGGAACACAGCTGTCTGCTCTGTAACTTCGGCTGTCATCATTAGGACTCTGTTATCTCACAGGGCTGTGTGAGGACTTTAATCTTCCACATAATTGACGGTGGTGATTGCTGCTAAAGCTGTAGAGGAAAAGCATCCTTTCACCTCCGTGTGAAACTGGGTGACTGACGAACTCATGAATGTTTCTCGGCTCTGAACTGAGTGAGGAAGGCAAAGCACCTCAGGCAGTCTAATTTCCTGGCTTGATAATGGACTGGGAAAAGAGCCATTTGTTGTCTTCGGGGTTGTCCATATATGGACAAATCTTTTGCCGGGAGGAGGAAAACCAGTCATCTTTCAGGAAAGAATAGGACATTACAAGGCTTTGGAAAAGCGGAGGTTTTATAAGCAGAGGTCTAGTTTAAAATAATGGGTGGTTGTTTGCTCCAGTGCACTTCAAACCGGCCCCGGTTCAGGTTCGCACGCTGGAAGTGTGTTAGAGAATTGCTGCTGTAGCTGTTCGGTGTGTAAGTGTGTTTACGCTTACCCTAGCTGTTTGGCAGCCTGTGCTGTGAGAAGGACCAGCGCTGGTGCACGCTAGGCTTGTAGGCTTTCACTGGCTTTTTATTTAGTTTTGGATTAGAGACTAGGAAGATGTTTAAGGTGAAGTTAAATACAAGAAAGATTATTTCAGTCTTTGACCATCTGTGGCTCAGTAGTACACTTGTTTACCATTGTATGAAGACCTTTAATAGTGCTCCTTGATGATTTGGAGGATTGAGCTGAGCATTATCACATAGGAGATCCAAGAACAGCTGGACAAATCTCAAATCAACTGCAGAATTGTGGTGTTATTTTCTAGTAATTTGAAAAGTTTGGGGTTTATGTGGTGTCCTCCCTATTTTTACTGAAGGGGAATATGAAGCATAGAACAAGTGTGTGGGGAAGCAGTGAAACAGTTTTCTCTTGGATGGATCTTAAGACACCACAAAATGAGCTTCTTTTAGCCCTGGCTGGAATGCTTTTATCTCTGTTTCATCAGATACCAGACTAGAGGACAGGAAGGAGGGGGAATAAGTCACAGTCGTGGTTGCAGGATTGTTGTATCTACTAATATAGTTTCAGCTGGTTACAGTATTTTTACATTTAGTATCTTTGTTTCAGGTGTAGAAGAAGAGACTTTCATTTCTGATGAACAGCAACTGCAGAAAGAGTCCTTGATTTCTGATAAGGGACTGTGTGTAGGACTTGTCCCAGTACTTCTGTTGTCAAGCCCACAGGCACCCTGGCCAGGACATTGATTTACTTTTGACTTGGGGGCGATCATGCAGTATACTGACTAAGTGAACCTCCAGAGTAATATAAGAGTTTTAGGGAGGATTTTTGTTAGAGTTGTGTTGGCAGTCTTGAAGATGACATCTTTTGGCACATTAAAGCCCAGAACAACTTGCTTTTTTTTTTTTTTTTTTTTTTTCTCTCCTACCTGTTGTACTGGGAAGGAGAAGGTATATAAAAGAAAATAGACAAGATTTTTTTGGTGGTTTTTTTAAGGGTAGTGAGAGCAGAGCAGATTTGCTTTAGGCACCGCTGAAAATTCTGGCTGAGTTTCCTGCGCAGAAATAAAATATTGTACAGCAGACTGCTTAGATTTGACAGATGCTTGAGAGTGGTTGATTTCTCTTTTTGACAGTAGGTAGGAGTCTTCCCAAAAGTAGGGAAATCCCCTTGAATATTTTTTTTCTCTTAGAGGTTGGGCCAAAAAAGCTTATAAAAATATCTCTGGCTATTGAAAGTTTTGATGCTTCAAGAGGGAGAGGAAAGAATGGGGAAAGAAGAGAGCAGCACATATCTTGTCTTCGAGATCAGGTGTCTATAAAGGAGGAACAGTGCCCAGATTGACTGTGTAACCAGGCAGGACATCAAATAATGCAGTTGCCATAGTCTGTGTGTAAATATGTGGGATTCTGTAAGCTTAACTCTCCTCAAGAAACAGGAGACTGATGTGGGTTAAACTCCTAGTTTCTGGCCTAAATTTTTAACCTTGATTATTTTTTTTTTTTTTTTTTTTTTTTTTTTTCTTCTGTGCTGTGGGTGAAGTGCTTTGCTCCTTTAAGGATTCTACATGCATATTCTGAGGAACAATAACTTTTGATTTGTGTTTGTGAATGGTTTATTTTTAATTGAAGAAAGAAATGGTTCATTTTGGCTTTGCCTTTTAAGCTTAGCAGTGAGCATTCCAGTTTCTTGGTCATCTTATAGAGCTCACTTAGAACCCTTCCACAGATCTTCAGCTGTGAAAACTCTTGCTGCATTTCTTGTATTTCTTATTAAACTGAGCTGATCTAAGTCTTGTCCTGTTTATACTCTAAAGTTTTTACTGAAAGCAAAAGACGGTGCTGCAAAATCATTTCTTGCTGCTGCCTGCTTTCAGGAATACCTGATGGCCTGTTGAGAAGAGAATCCTTATCTGCTCATAGTTCCATAGCAAACATTGGGCCACTTTTTCACTAGGTGAAAAGTTGGGGTTAGGTTCAGTTAACAAAAACCAACTGATCCAGATAAAGTTAAATATTTTTATTTCATCTTTACACAAATCTGTGTGGTGTGGGTGAACTTCACAGTAATAGTTTCATTTTTAAGGAGAATGAATATGAAAACATACCTTAATAAAAATAAAGCATGTATTTATTTTTAGATTTAACTAATTTTTAAAAAGTATGTGTTGTGCTTTTCTTCATACATTGCACTAGTACTTAGTTTACATTAGGTAGATCAGTTAAACAGCATATTAACCATTACTGAGCAATAGCTTGGTTACATTCAGGCTCCAACCCAAGCACTGTAATATGTTTACTTAGCATTAAATTGAAGATTTTCTGACATGCTAATGAGAAGCACTTTGTTAAAGAATAGCAAAATAATATTTTATATTTTCCTAATGAAAATGATTAGCCATACGAATCATCTGTATGTGTCCTGTATATGATTTTCTCAGTTTTTCTTCTGTTTCTGCATTGCACATGCTACTTTCCAAGATCCATTTTCAGGATCAGTCCGTTTTTCTCTCCCCTTGTGTCTTACTAGATCACTTTTTGTCTTTTTGATAATCTCCTAACTTAAATGTCAAATTGACCATCAAAGCCATGCAAGATTTTCACTATCACAGAACCATAGAATAATTTTGGTTGGAAAAGACCTTTACTATCAACGTTACCCAGATAGCTTGAGATCTGTTTCCTTTCCAAGCTACCACAGGCTGGTTCTCCTTTCCTATATGTATTCTTTGAGCATCCATGCTGTATTCAGGGCTGTGTGTGCAGGTCTGCTGGAGCCTCAATTTTGAAAGAATCAGAGGTGATTGTACAGATGGGTAGGAAACCTAGGGGAGAGATCACCCTGAATATCTCTCAATTTACAGCTAGTTTAAGAGAAAAGGAACAAAGTCAATGGGAAGATTGCTGAGGAAGAGTGCTTCAAGACATGGGCTGAGTAAGGAGGGTAAGGGTTTGGGCCATGGAGGAAGTGGGTTCAGCCTAGGTCTAAGGAAGGGTATGATCAAGCAGAGGGAAGGGCAGGCGCTTGGGCCGGATCTAGACAGTTCACATCAGAAAATGGTCCCACAGAGCATCCATCCATTAACAGGATTATTTCTGGAAAAAACTGGGATGTGAGCTATAGCATTCGAACTAATGAAGCAGTTTTGGTGCATAAGACCAGGTTAGAGCTGGTCTGAAATAATACCCCACCAAACTATTAAAAGTATGAACTCTGGGTATTTGTAATCACCTGCTTTGGTCTGGAAATCTGTTCCTGGCAGGCTGTGCTGTGTGCTACTGTGGGCACAGATCTGATTTGCAGCTCACTCTGCTTTGAAAATTCAGCAGTGCCTCAAGAATCCTTTATGGTGGTGGCAGAAGGGGGGACCCTAGGTGTGTGTCATGCATTGAGTGATGATTTGTTTGCATGTAAGTGTCTGAAAAATTACTTCTGAAGATCAGGGTTGGCTGATGAGCTTTGGCAAAGCATGGTGGTGATAGTGTAGGATATTGCTTTAAGAATCCCTCATCAGCCATTGAGAAGAAATCAGATAGATGCGGATGAAGGATCACTTTACTATGTGCCTATTCAATATGTTCATGATTAATGTGTTTGTAAAACATAGCTAAAACATATTACACTGTTTTGAGATGCTATCTGGGTTTTGATGATTTATTAATGTTATAAATTCGATCCTGCTGAACTGAGCCTACTTGCAAAGAAAAATTGGAGTTTTTATTTCACCAAGGGCAGCGTTACGCGCTGTGTCGGATGTAGTTATGGAAAGTTTGAGTAAGTGTGGTTATGGAATGCTGGGACTCTGAAATAAGAAGTAAAAAAAAAAACCCAAATCAAATATACTTTCAAAACACAGATGACGAGAAGAATATTACATTCTTCCCCACACTTAAATAGTGGTGTGCTACTAAATGTTCTTTCTGGGTTACAACTGGTTTTGTAGACTGAACTACTAATCCTTTGTTGCATGTTCCCTTTGTATCTATAGCTATATTAAATCTGATGGAAGTGTCCTAATTTAAGCCATATAAACAGTGCTTTCTTGACCAAATTTGTGAATGCTGGTTTTGGTTTGTTTTTTCCTTTTTCTCCTGTATCTAGTTAAGTGCACTTTTCCTGCTTCATAATGGCTAATGGACAAAGTTATGCCTCTTTTTCTGATTATCTAACGTAGTTGGAAAAAAAACACCAAACAAAAAACCTTAATCAGAAAGGTCTGAGGAACACGCATTTTCCTGAACTGTACAATCCCAACTCTGAGCTGCTACTTCTCATGTACAGAATAATTCCAGAAGGCTGCTTCTCAGTTTCCAGTGGTGTGATTTAATTTTGAATAGATTTTTGCTGTTACTCTTCAGTCTGTCCTTTGTCTGTATGAATAAGGGTCACTGTGCATTCTGTCAGCTTTTGTTTTAATGTTGTTTCTGGCTAGGTAAACTTAATTTAAAATCATCCAATGCTTGGTTCTTAAAGCAGCTGTTAGAAGAGAATGAGCATGGTGTTTGTGGTGGTGTGTAGCTGGATCATGCACCAGGAGCTACTGCTTTCGTGCTCCCAAGCAGACAAGCAAAAGGCCAATTTTGAGCTTCAAACTTGACTTCCCATTTGGCAGTGCACAGTGTCACTGACAGGCCACAGGAACCATCGTATTTGCAAAAATAAAGCTGAACATCACATTGGAAGATGCGGAAGAACTTTTCACAGTGAGGGTGACAGAGCACTGGAACAGGCTGTCTGGGGTGTGTGTGAAGTCTCCTTCTTTACAGATATTAAAGACCCATCTGGATGCCTACCTGTGTGACCTATCCTAGGGAACCTGCTTTGGCAGGGGGGTTGGACTTGATGATCTCTTGAGGTCCCTTCCAACCCCTATGATTCTGTGATTCTGTGATCTTCTCTTGTGGGCTGTGTTGATATAATTTTAATTAGATTCCCATTTGTGTTTATTTTATGGCATCGATCAGTGTAACGTTCTAAGTCTAACAGGAATTTCTATTTGCTGTCAAGAAAGTGCATGTTTTGGCAGTGAAGCATAGAGCCATTATTACAATAAGCATGAGCTGTACCTTGCCCTCACTGAAGTTTATAGTGGTGTTTTCCCAGACTCCCTGGAGCTGGGATGAATCCCCTGATGACTGTTCCCAGCTATGATGCACTGGGAGCATTCTTACGTCTCTCTTCATGGCACGGTGGGGATGCTCATAGGATGGTGCTAGTTATCCTGCTGGGATTTATTAATTTGTGTTTTGATGAAAAGCCTTTTTGTAACATTTGCTGGAATGCCAAATAAGACAAAATAAATGAAAAACCACTTGTGTGTTGTAATCAATTCTATTCCTAAATGCTGTTTTTCTCTCTGTGCTCAGTAAATCACAGGGTTTTACCTTCAGCAGGTGCACCATGTTCTCCTAATGCTGATGTTTTATGTAACCATGGTCACAGTTATTTGCGAGGGCTTTATTGACTGACAACAAATCACTGTTCTATCTTGCAATTTTATGTATTTCATTACAGACACTATAATCATCTCTAGTGCAAGCACTGCACTGACAAACATTAAAGTTCAGTGTTATCTCACTTTTTCTTGGAGCAATTCAGTAGAGCATTCCGGAAGTTTTGTGAACGCTGACTTAATTATATTAAGTGTTTGGTGCTGGGAACATTAAGTAGTGAGCGTGTGTCTGTGGGTGTCGGGTTTTTTTGTTGGTTTTTTGTTTTCTTTTGTTCTTTTTTTAAGCCAAGCATTGCCAATGCTGCTGGCAACATTAGCGGTTTATTTGTGGCTTTTGATATCCAGGATTCCAATGTGGTTGCTGTAGGAAGTATGCCCTACAAGCTCTAGTGTGATAAAGGCTGTATCTATACCCCGCCTCAGCTGAGTTATCCAAGGCGCTCTGTGACTCCCACAATACAAGCTAACTGGCTAGATACTTTGAATTTTAGTAGTGCCATGTAGCTCAGGTAGAGGACACTGGCAGCAATGTTTTAATCATGGATAAGGCGATTTTATTAATTACTATTTTGTGTGGTTACTTACATTGGTAGCGTTGGTACTTTTAATTATAGTTCTGACTTTGCTGTTTGCATAAACTGATGTATGTGGTTTTTGCAGAAGGTTCTAGGCTGTTAGCTAAAAAACCAGCAGACTGGAGTTCATAAGCGTGCTTGTGTGAAGCAACGAATTTGATGCAGAACTTTAAGTGACCATACTTGTGCATGTAACAGAAGCCATGCAGTGTTTGTGACTGATATTACGTGTCCTCTTGAGATGAATTGAACCATCTGAACCATCAACCCACCTGTTTGTTCTCATTATAGACACACATAAGATTTGTACACTACAGACAGATGTTGAATCCTACCTCCAAGAGGTAAGAATCTCTTTTGAGAATGATGTTCTCTCTTGTAAGAATTGCTACAGCTATTGAGAATTGTCCTTCCCTCCCCCCGTCCCTGAAAAGTTATGGTAGGGTTTAAACTGTGTTGAAATTGGTGGTGATGGAATCTGGCTGGGCATGTGTTCTTTCATTTTGCTCATCCAGGTTTGTCAGCATTATATTTGGTACACACCAACATATTACATACATGTGTTTGATCTTGTTTAATGTCCATTTCTCTATAGCCAGTGTTTTATTTGCTGTTCTTAAGCCATTCCTCAGCCAAAGCCATTCTAGCTGTCAACTGCAGAAGGTAGACCTTCTAAGTTGCACTTGACTATTACCATGAAATAAATGTAAGCACAAAATTAATGTTGTTCATTCTTTGTGAGCTGTAAAAGGTTAGTCAGCAAAATGTTACATTACTACCTAAGCCTCTTCCTGCCATAAGACTGTTTTTTACTGGGGAGACAAGGGGTTAGGAAGGGGGCAGGGGAGAAGTTAGGTTACCTGAAGCTGATAGATACTTAAATTCAGTCTGACTTCAGCTCTTGTCTGTTTTGCACTGGCTGATTTTTGAAGCAGATTTGACTATTGTAAGGAGTTTGCAGGAATGGTGCTGTAATAAATACATAAATCGTTATAGTATAATATTTATCGTGTAATATAGTCTTGGCAATTTCTGTATTTTGGCAATTTATATACTTTGTACTTTTTGTACTTTCTAATACTGTAAGGGTATAAAGCTCAGGTGCCCACCCTCCAAACAGGATCTGAAAACTCCACCTGGGATGACAACCTTGCTTTTAGATGATGTTTCTTCCAGTAGAAAACCTTTCAGACAAGAGGAGGATTGCTGTGTATAACAGTGCTGTATATAACATCAATACTGCATATAAAGAAAGTAATTTTAAAAGACAGTGGAATATATAAAACTGTTCAAAACACTTATCTGATTGATTTGCATTTATGTTGAAATGTAGTTTAAAAAAAAAAATCAAGAGAAAATCAAGAGAAAATACTTATTCCACATCTCTTACATTGGTTAACAGTTGCATGGTGGGAGTTGAGACCACACTTTCATAGAGATTAATAAGCATGCACAGTCATCTCTTTCTACAGGAAATGTATGCTTTGTGTGCCCACTAAGATAGTCCTTATGATAAATGTAGTATTTGCTCTTGTAATTAATGATGATAACGATACCACAGAGGCATAGGAAGATGAGGTTAGGCTTGAACGATGAGACTGGAATTGGTGTATTCTTAACTTCTGAATGTTGGCATTGCATGAGTGAGAAATGATGACATACAAGAGTGTTTTTGTCTTAAGTTTCCCTTTTAAAACAAACAAAAAACCCAAACAAGAAAACAAACTGAAGAATCAACAAAATTTAATTATGCTTCCATTGTAACAAATACTGAGATATCCAACTTGTAGAATGAGGCCTTTTAAATTAGCAACATGTGGTTATTGTTTGTTAACAAAGGTTGTGAAGTAAAGCCTCAACCCATGCAGGTGTGAGGAGAAGCTGAGCAGAACGCTATAAAGCGAGGATTTCAGAGAGCGTGCTCAACCATGCTGTGAGGATAAATAACATGCTTATAAAATACAGAGCTACCAATTTTACCCTGATTTCTGTAGGGCTAGATGTTTTTCTGGAGGCTAACTGCGCTTTGGGCACATGCTTAATCTAGGTGGAACATCAAGAAGTTTCTGGGATAAATCTTGATGTTCTGAGAATAGTCAATTAAGAATATCCACTGGTTACTGTTTACCCATATTTGGTGAAGTTTTTGTGGATAGCTACGTATCACTCTGACATCTGCTGTGATCCCTGTTCTTATTTTTAACCCTACATGATAGTAGAACAAAATAGACAAATGTACAAATGAGTAGAGTTTACTTAATGGGTACATTTTCTATCACTGTTTTCTGAAGTAATTATTTGATTGTTTTGGTTTTTTTCTGTTCAGGTGTAAGTTCTACTGAATTAAAACAAGACAGAGAAAACTTCTCTTTAAAATTGTGACTTAGGAAGTAATTACTCGAAAGAATAGTATTGGGCAGTCTTAAAAGATAGGCACTGGTATTCCAATCATGCATTCTGTAAAATATATTAACTGTAGATTTTATCTTTGCTTTGATAAATTGCCTAATGATTTAGCAGTAATTATAGTAATAATAATTAGGTGTGATGTCTGTTTGTGAAGCTCTGTGAAGACAAATATCAATAAGAAAAGAAAAAATGCTAGACAGCAGTTGGACCACTGAGACCTTGTGCTTTGATGTTTTAGGGCAGTCTGACAAATTTGGCAAGCCAGCATATGCCAACACTGCTGTTAAAGAGTCGGTGCTGGGGTTTCTGAGATCTCCTTGCCAGCTCAAGGAAAAGCAAGGCAAAACATTTCCTTAGGGAAGGAGTATATTGATGTGCCTAAGGACAACAGGGAAAACTTTATGGAGAGAGGAGTGAATACTTGAGATAAGAGGAAGGGGTGATCTAGAGATGCTGACATATCCCAGATCACATTGTCTGTTGAGCTAGCCTCAGGCTGGGTGAAGTTAGGGTTGGCTGGCTCCTGAGTGAGAGAACAAGTAATTAAGTAGCCCTGTGAGACTCAACAGTGGGACTAATAAAGCTTTTTTTCCCCTCTGTTTTTTGTCTGGTGGTTGGGCCCCCTCTGTGGATGTCTTTGTATGTTGTAAAGATTTAGCTGGTGATGAAGTCTTTTCCCAGTGGAGGCACAGATATACTCCTCTCTTCTACAAGGCTGATGATTAATGCAAATGTTCTATGGTGATCTCAAACAGATTAAATCCCTGAAAGAGATTAATATTTTTATTTGCAAATGAGAAGTACTTAATGTTTTCTCACATACATGTGCACGTTTACACACATTAATTATCTGATTTCTTCATTACTTTTGGAAATCATTCAAAATGAAAGTTGCTTCATGTGAAGCTGAATTACGTGTTCTGAACTTGGTATGTCTAGAAGTACCTCTTGCTAGCTGTAATGGTTTTGGCTTGTGTCGCCAAATATTCTTTCTCCCATGTCCCCCACTGACCACATGGAGATGATGTGACATGACTTATGGTGTGGATTGACTGGCTGCCAGTGTATGATTTGACTAAACCTTGGCAAGGCTAGAGAAAATTGGAAGCTTTTTTAACCGCGGGCATGCCAGTTTATCCAGTTGCTGGTGGCCATAAAACTTTAAAGAATGCAGTTATCCTTGAATAAGTGTTGTCCTGTGTTGGATATAGTTGAAATTGGCTCATAAGCCCAGGAGTTATTAAGGAAAACAGAGAGGCTGCTGATCTGGCCAGTCAGACAGGAACATGGATGTTGTGGAGCGTGTGTGTTTTCTCCTCTAGACTCCTGACTTACACAGGATGTTTCTAGACTTGCAGAAGTCTGATGGGGCAAATGCTTCTTGTTTCCGCTTTACACTCCTGTGTTGTGGTATTTGTATCCCTGATTCAGTTAGCAGGGCAACAGGTAGTGACCACCTTCCTGCCTGAGAAGGTGTGCTGAACTCTGCACATACACAGACTGACTACTCCTGTGATGCGGAGTGGATGTGTGTGGTGGTATAAATAGTTAAAAATGCACTTGTCCTCCCCTGGTGTGTGACTCAGTGTATGAAGATGTCTGACATGGGACTCTCTGAGGAGTTGTGTAACACGTGAGCAAATGGACTGGAGTTCTGTTAGCTGGAGAGGTAAGTCCACCTGCAGGCTTCTTTTGATTTGCCGTCCACACTGTTTGTTTCAGTGCTTTTCGTGTTGGAGACAAAGTGCTCTTTCAGGCAAAAGCTATTGGTGATATCCAATGTTTCCCAGTATACTGATGAATGGAAATTGTGGTGCTCAGGAGTAATTCAGTAAAGCACCTGAGAGTCTCACCCTTTCCAGGATGGTATGTGGAGATAACCACAGAAACAAGGCAGTGGAGACTGTGTTGCAGAGAAGGAGATGTGGAAAAGAGGCTGAGTACTGTGGTGAGAAGTTTGTGCTAAGGATTTAACTTTGATTCTACACGTTTTAGTAAGGCTTACTTTAGCCTGGCCCTACTTCAGTTCTGTGCATTATAATACCCTTGGAGTTCCTGGAGTGCATCTTCCTGTGATGCCTACAGGGTGAGCCTCCATGCATGTGCTCTGAGACTGTTCCACCATGGAAACCAAGGTGTAGTAAGCAGGGGAAGTTCAGAAGCAAACTTCTGAGCCTGTGATGTATGAATAGTGTGCCAGCATGGATACGCACCCCATAGGGTGCCTCTGACAGTGATAACAGGCTTAAGTAGCGCTTTGAGTACCCCTGAAGTCTGCTTCAGGTTTTCCTCCTTCCAGTATCTGTTGTGGTGCTGGGTTGTCCTGTGTGGGTGAGCCTTTGGCTGGGAGTTAGAGCTTGTGAGCAGCTCCCAATGGGCAGGACTGGCCTATTATGGGAAAAACGATGGAAAATGTGTGCTGACAGGAGGTAAGCTTTCACGTGTCAAAATTCAAGGCTGTTTTTTTGCTTTATATGCATTTGTTGCATGAGTGGGCAGGCATAACAGTGTTTGAAACTCTTTCAGCAGTTTGGTTAGTTTGACTTTAAAATTAACACTTCTGCCACTGATGAGAAGAGGCTACAAAAGCCTATTAGCTGAAGTAAATGTGTGCCAGCTGGCTGCGTTTACTTTCCAGAAGCTTCTCTAGATCTTAAATTACCTCTGTGGATTTAAAAGAAATATTTAACTTGTTTCATTTAAAGTATTAAAAAAGAAGAAAAAAGTACTATTTTTTTAAAAAGTGTCTAAGTTTTATAGCTGTGAGGAAGGAAAGATTAGCGTCAGTGGTGGTTTAGTCCTCAGTCCCAAAATCAGTGGACAGATCCCAGACTATAAGTACTGCCACTGATGACAGGCTTTGGCAGGTATTTGCAGACCACCAGAAGATACAAAGACAAAGGTGCAATGGGGAGAAAGCTAGTGAAAGGAAAAAAAAAAACCCTCACCCAACAAAAAACCCTAGAGCCAACCAGATCTTGGTGGATAGAAAGGTCAGTCTTCTGTGTGAGGAGAAAAGAGCTATTGCTGAGTAACTAACTCCATTCATGGCCTCAGCCCCTCCTGGAGAGAGGAGTTAGCTAGCTTAATGGAGAGAGGGAAGGTGTTAGCTCCTTTGGGGGAGAGAGGTAATGCTGGTCAGCTGAATGGGATGAATTACCCGCTTTTCTAGGATTAAAAATTTTGGCAGTGCTTGTAGAGACTGTAGGACTTAGTGAGAAACCTTTGCTAATAAGCAAGCATGCATCACTGATTCATTTGTGACTGACAGACTTTTTTTTGCCTGAAGAGCATCCAGCTCTTGTTTGCAGGAGGCAATTCAATGGCTTTTTTGAAATTTTTCTCTTTCAATTTCTACAAGGTCAATGAAAAGTGTATTTTAAAATTTGCTGTTCAAGGTTTGCTTGTTCATGTTTTTCCACTTCAGCTTTAGAAAATGTGAGAGGCAAATAAGCCTTCAAACTCTTTCACTTTGAAAGAGATTTGTCTCCTTGTACCCTGTTCTCCCCCCTGCCTCTGGACCAGATGTAGCTTGCCTACTCCCTTAACTGACCTGTCATAACTATCACTGAAAATTGTCTATATTTGTGTGAACATTAATGAATGATTTGTTATTTCTTTGATCAAACCTGAAAATCTTGGAGCTTGCAGCCATGCAGCTTTTGAACATGGAAAGCCTGGTGATACTGAAGAGATCTCCAGCTGAACTGTTTGGAACTTGTGTGACCTCAGTGTGTGGCTTGCTTTCTCCTGCGTCTGTAAGGTAGAAGGAACTTTGAGTACTATTAAAGGCAAGTGTGTTGCTGCATCCTGGAACTGCTAACACAAAAACTGAGGGCTGAGTCCATTAGTTAAGAAATATTTGTATGACTTTGCATGTAGGTTGGTTTGTTTCCTGAACAATATGACTTGCACTCTGCTAAACTCAGCTCAGTATGCTTCATCTATGGGAAGATCTCACAGGTCCTCATTCCTCTGCAGGAAACAGGCTCTGGTTTTTGGGTGGTCTCTAGTCTGTACTGTGTACAGTGCGTGTATGTCTGTCTCAAGAACCAGGGGGGGAAATACTTATTTGTACTGTGGTTAAAGCACTTCTGTGCTCAGTGAGTTTGAACAAGCTACGTTGACTTCTCCAGTCAGACAGTTGCTCATTAGCAAGTGCTTCTGCTTTGCAGGAGAGTTTGCTGGGCTGTACGATGCAGGAATGGTAGAAGAATGAAAGGAGAGTGGAGTTAAAGAAAGAAAGTGAAAGAAAATATGGAGGAGGAAGGTCAAGTGGTAGAGAGCTGCAGAGCTCAGAGAGCAGGGCAGCTTGGTTATGTTTTTGGAGGGAAACATGTTGAAAGGGAAGGAAGAAATTAGAATGTGTGATGTTGGTAATCCAAACAGAAACAGTTAATAAGAGTTGGAGAAATGGAATGTTAGGGTATTTTTGGCGAGGATCCCCATCTGAAACTAATATATGAGAGTAAAAACAACAATAAATATCGGTGAAATGTTAAACATTAAATAGTCATTTCCCATAAGTTCTGGGGCTCTGTTGAAGGTACTTCATGTGACAGCATTTGTTAAACAAAAAATAGTTTCAGTTTGGGATGTTTAAATTGAGCAATGCTTTGGCAGTTTTCCCATCAAAATGCAGCATTTTCTAATGTTTATGGTTACACCTGTTACACACAGCTGGCAAATGCACAGTGTAGAAACTTACAGGTCTCAATTGTTTTAAGTAAAGGTATGTGAAATAAGTACTGTTTTCTTGCTTTTGCATTTTTGGCACTGACAGAATGATAGATGGGAGCAGTAACTTAGTGGATATCTTAAGTTCTAATTAATGTTCTCTTTTTTTCAAGAGCTAATTAGCATAGAGAATCCACAAAAAAGTAGGTCTTGCTAGATTGGATGCATATGTTAGGTGAGATTCATGGATAACTTTTCAAAAGCTGAATGAGAAATACTATTTTTCTGAAGATCAGGGTGGTGGTGGTGGGGAAAGCTTTTAATTTGTGTGTCTCAAATCTCAAGCAGGCTTGACCCTGCCTTTTGGCCAAAGAAGTCTGATCAGGGCAGGACCAGATGAGTAATGTTTGTGGTGGTTCAAATCCCTGGCGACCCATTCGGAGCAGCTGCAGTTCCTAGTTATTGGAAAACTCAGGTTTTGACTAAGACAACAGCTGGGGTCTGGCAGGTTAGTAATAATAAAACAAATTAGCATTATCAGCTTGACAATGGCAACAGCTTTAAATGTTGACTAAGAAATTTTAAATTCCTTATTTCAGTTTTGCTTCTCAACTAAAGGCAGAAAAAATTGGCAGTAAAATAAAACCTCTGAATACAATTCACTATTCATTGTGTGGTGTTCAGGAGTAGCGCAGTAGAATTAATTGGTACTTTTTGTATTAAAGCAAGGAAGCAACTTCCCACCCCCCCCCCACCCCCACCCCCCTCCAAAGTTAGTCCAATCCACAGTTTTGTTCCTTTTGAAAGTGTTGCTCCCAGAGTAATGTTATCTGCTTTATAGAAATGCCTCTTGGGGGGCTCTACCGCACTGAGGTAGATGACAGAATATAAGGCAAGCTGTGAAAAGAAGCCCCCTTATTATGTGAAAACCATTTAAATTCAAAATATCACATAATTGAGGGGATCACGTAGGATTCTTTGTTACCAATTTATTGAATGAAAATACTGTTCTGGTTGAAAATGACCACTGCTGCTGTTTGTATTTATAATAAGTGTATTTCCTGAACTTCTAGCAACAGTACGAAGTATGTAAGAAAGCAGATGATAGGTATGGGAAAGTGTGTGGACAAGGTGGTATTTCACAGACCAGGTGAAAAATAAATGTCAGTACTTTGGGATGTTATGCCTGAGGTTCCATAACATTTTGATGTGCTCACCTTCTGCATGTGTGCAGGGAAAGTTTAGTTAAAAAAAAACACCCCAAACAAACAAACCCCATAAAAACCTTGAGGGAACGCTTCCAAAACAGAATTTTTTTTTTTTTTTAAGAATATACTAAAAAATATGATTGAATTCGTGCCTGCAGCACAGATCTAATCCCACGTGTTACTGGGATACTGGAAAGACTGCACACAACTCCAAGCCTAGATTTCCCAAGTCTGTGCTTCACCTACTGCTCAGAACTGTGGCAACTGTTGGGAAAACTAAGCAGGCAAACATGTCTAATCTTAAAGCTTTCTGCTTTTGAGTAATACTCTGTTTATCTTCTATGTTACATGTTATTTTTCCAGCTCTGGTGATATTTTCCTTTTTGTTGAGCTATCAGAAGCGATCTGACTGCTGTGAGCAGGGTAACGCTCTGCTACTACTGCTAGAGCAACAGTTACCCTAATGGCTACTAAAAAGATAGTGGGTGTCATGTAGCTGCCAGAGGAAAAAATGACCTAGCACGCCTTGGTGAGCCAGCACTGAGAAGAGAATAGCCTGCACTGCTTCAGAGTAGAAGTTACAGGATAGGTGAGGGTGTAGAGGATAGATGCCCTTCATATATAGGTCTTAGTTTTTCTGGTTATGCTGTGGTAACTGTATAAACCCTTCTAGACATTGCCATTAAGATTACACATCAAATTACATGTTCAGTGGCAGTTTGCCACTGCCAGGGGCACTACTGCATATCTAATCTGATGCAAGGTTACAGGTAGTGCTTTCTTTGCTACCCGATGCATCTGTAGAAGTTCTTGAAATGTTAGTATTGTACATTCTGCTGTTTGTAACAAAATTAGTAGTGCTATTGCAAAGAAACAGAATGTAAAAGAATGTTTGCCTATGCCTTACTAACGAGGGTATTAATACATGGTCTTTGTAAGCTTATGTTTTACTTAAAGGGCATTTAGTGTTTGCTTGAATCTACAACTGCAGAGAAATAACTATAAGTAATTTGGTTCCTCTGGTGATCCAGAGTTACTGTACGAGAGGTACCTATGAAAATACTTGTTTTCTTTTCCCGGTTGGGTTGGTAATTTGTGATTTTGTGTGATATTTTGAATTTAACTGCTTTCTACTTTAAAACTTCAATGGTATGTACTTCTGTGGAAGCTAAATAGGCATACCTACTTCAGTGCTTGTTAGAGAGGAGGACTAAGCTGTTAGTTAGAGCCTCAGCTGCTTCTCTCTAGCTAGAGTTTGTCCAGCATTTCTCAGGATTCCCAGCTTAGTCTGTCAGTGTGCTCCAGAACTGTCTTAACAGGCTTCAGAGATCCCATGATGCTTTCTGGGGGTTCTGATAATTGTACAGTAACACCCATGTGACGGTGTATTATGGTATTTAATTTTCCTTCATGTTTTCAGCCTCTGTTCAGTGATACTTCCATAAAAACAGTTCAGTGAGGAACTGATGCCATAATTCACTCCCCCAGCATTGCATCATGAAATTAATTACAGATGACCACAGACAGAACACTGTCCAAAATTGTCCAAAATCTAAGAGCAGCCCCACAGAGGCAGACCCTGCATCTTCAGATAGCCAGAATTAACTCTGAATCCATACTTGGAGCACTCATAAGCAGCTCCTTGCAAGATCAGTTGCAAACTGTGACTGTGTGACACTTTCAATTTACTTACAACTTTTGAGCAAAAGGTGGGAAGAGACCAAGGAATGTTATTTACATGTTGAAGCTGAGATAGGTGTAGATTCCTTCATATGAACTGCTATTTCATGGTATGTATGTAGCAACCATTAACAGCATGTACTGCTAAGGTTAATATTAAAGAAAATAGAAACAATGGAATAAAACAGTTTCTGCTATTGGAGGAATATTGGTTAGGCCAAACAAATGTAAGTAGAATGTAAGTTCAGCTGATTATCAATTCACAGTTAAATGTTAATCTCAAGAGTTTGTAACAGATGTGTCATATTAGGCAAATGTTGCTGCTTTTCAGTCACCAAGTGTACAAACTGACAGATTAGTAACAGGCTTTGGTATTCATGTGTTTAGGGGGAAAAAAAAAGGAAAGCTAATAGCCAGACAATTACAGCTGCTCAAAATAAAAATGATACCAATGTTAAGAATTCTGTAAGCTGTCTAAGTAGTGAAGAGGGAAAACATTTGCCATATTTTTAATAACAGTTCTAAATTAAGTGTTCTTAAATAACCTAACACTTGAGGAATTTGGGTAGTTTTGATTCCTCTTTTATTGTTGTTATCTGTATCCATTGAATGTTTGGATCTAGTTAGATTTTATAAAGTGATGAGAAGATAATCTTAAGGTAATATTTTTAGATTTTTTTTTTTATTCTGCATCTACAGAGTCTGAATCAAGCATGCAGATTTTTTTGACAGCATTAATCTCTTCTGTAACACAGTAGATCACTACTTACCTATCAAAATATTCTAGGTTTAAAAGACTGATGATAAAAAGAAAAGAAACAAAATGAGAAGCAACAAATTCCTGGCAATAAAATAATTCAACTAACTTTAACCTTCTAAGTATAATAGGGATTTTTGCATCCTGACTCAGTAACAGCTTATTTGGTCGTTCTGACTGAAAAAAACAAGACTCAGTCTGCTTTGCTTTTCTATACTTGCTTCGTTGATTGACTAATGGAATTATTCACCATAGATTAATCATGGTATTCAACAGCCACTCCTCCATGTCAGAGTTCCAAGAAAAAATTCTAAAAATAATTGAATGGCAGTAAAGATCATAACTGTCTCTTGGTTTGTTATACACATGTTTTTCTGGTCAAGCTCATTACCATAGTCTTTTAGCACAGAGGCCGTTTTACAGGTGGGAAATTGAGACATTTAGGCCTGTATTGTGAAATGTAGCCACAATTTTTACAGTTCTCTGGGCTAGAATGTTTCTCCTGTGAAAATTCTGGGCTTATTTAAATTGCTTTCATAATGCTGAGTAAACCTAAATGGAAAACAAACTGGCCCTTCTGACAGGCTGAAGGTCTCCAATGGGTACCAGAGCATGACATCTGGAATTGCTGGTTCCTACTGAGTGGTTTGGCCTTTAGAACTTCCTCAAGATCTCATGGGAAAATGATGTCAGAAGTGGAAACTGAATTTTATTCTCTAGAGCAAATCTATTTTTATTAACAAAAATGTTTTAATTAAGGCTTCATCATGGTTTCCACTCAAAGTTCCTGGTTTAAATGCTCATTGCCCTCTAAAACTCTTGCTCTTTAGGTAGCAATTCCCAGACTTTTCTTTTTGGTTGAGAATGATTATTTTGGGAATTTGCATTAATACAGTTTTCTGGGGAAGAGGAGAGAGAGGGAATGATGATAGTGGCTTTTAAAAAAATTTTTAGTCTTTTTATTAGGCAAAACTTTTGAGTTGAATGTTGAAGCTTGTATTTGCTAAGAAGATACCTGTTGAAGTGTTTTAGGTTTTGATTTGACTATTATATAAACTTTGAAGGATTCACTTTGAAGCACTATTAAATGTAAAGAGTGGATAGCTAGAGGGTGTCTGCTGCTTATACATTTCAGTAACCTCATGTTTATCAAATGGGTGTTTTCATGTTTCCTGTTTTAAGATCAGGCACTGAAAAAGGATAACATCATGCTAGCATGGTATAAATTTCTATTACATTTTTGATGAGTTAGGTAAGAACTTACTCATGGAAAAAAATAGAGTAAATGTAAATATTCTCAAGTTTTGGTTTGGTTGGGTATTTTAAACCTTCCAACTTGACCAAATGCAAAACGATTTCTACCAGTTCTAGTCTTGAAACTAAAATTGAATTAGTTAATTCTTTGCTTGAGTACTTGAAGTAATGTTAAATTTGACAGTATTAGTCGTTTTGTTTTGCTTTTATTTTGTTTTTTTTTTTTGGTTTGTTTTCCTCAAAATGGCAATTGTACTTTATTTTACCATTTCTGAAACAAATTCAACTATCTGTAAGTCTGGTCTTCACTGGCTGCAAATGTTTTGATAAACTTGTCTTAAACAAGTGAAAATTACAATTAAATGAAAAAGACTTTTTTTCTGAAATGACTAATTTTAAGAATTGTCAGTTTAGGCTCTTAATTTCAAGCTAATGAGTTGAAAAGAATTTCAGCCCTTCCAAATGACTTTGAAAATACTGGATCTTCCTGATGATAGTGAGGTTTGTATCTCATTGTGTTTTAAATGCTTCTGCCTTCTCCTTATGCTGTGAGAAGCGTGCATATAAACAAAGGCCGCTGACTACTTCAAGGAGAGGACTTTTAACAAACTATAGCCAGAGTGGAGCCAAATAGCCACATTATTTTTAATTAAATAATGCTGTAGCTTTTAATTTTAAATGCTAATTGAAAGGCTTTTTCCTCACATGAGCAAAGCCTGAAGGGTTACTGCTTTTCTCTAACAGCTACTGACATGGCTCACACATAAATTATGGGGAATTGCATTCCGTCTGCTGATTTAGGTTCTACTGATGCTGCCAATTACAGCAGAGGAAACACTGGAACTCAGAGATCTGAATGCAAATATTGACAGTATGTGATGGCAGAAGTTATTTTAATGTTTTTAATGCATTTCTTTTTAATTGAGTTTCTCTTTTTTTTTTTTGCATTGAAAAGCGGAAACTGTAATGGAGATCTTGGTTTCTGTTTTAAATAATTAAAAACATTCATGCTCAGTTTCTGGTGATCTATTGATAGTCCTTTCCAAGCTTTGTGGACTAGCTGTGTTTCTGTATGGGACTGTGGATTTTGTTGTAATAATATAAATCTATGGATCAGAGCAGAAAATGTTTTTAGGATTTGCAATGTTTAGCTTCCCAGTTTTTCTCAGCAGTTATTATGCACTACTGATGTTCATATGGAAGCTTAGGAACATCAATGAAAAAGCACTAATGCATTTTGTAGAGAAACTCCCAGTGTATTTCAAAAGAATGTTGTAGTGTCCTAGCCTTTTAATCCATAGTGCTATACAATACATACACGCTATATTCTACATGCACACTCTCTGTTCTTTGTGAAAATGGATGAACTTTACAGTTCTAAGGATTATTTTTCTCTCTCTCTTTTTTTTTTTTCCTTTTTTTCTTTTCTGTATGTAGTATCATAGCATCACAGAGTGGTTTGGGTTGGAAGGGACCTCAAAAACTATCTAGTTCCAACCCCTCTGCCATGGGCAGGCATACTCTTCACTAGCCCATGTTGCCCAAAGCCCCATCCAACCTGGCCTTAAACACTGCCAGGGAGGGGACAGCCACGGCTTCTCTGGGGAACTTGTTCCAGTGTCTCACTGCCTTCACAGTGAAAATGTTCTTCCTGATGACTAATCTACACCTACCCTCCACCAGTTTAAGGCCTTTACCCCTTGTCCTGTCACTCCATGATTGTGCTGTATTTATGAACAGTTATCTGTTTTCCATCTGTTTCCCTGTTAACCTAATGGGGCAGCAGATACTGTGTATACTGGTGATTACTGCAGAAACACTGGATGACTCTTGAGGTTCCTCAGTATTCCAGATGTTGGAATCCACGGCAGACTATGGCTGGTGTCACCTGGAGCTGCTCACTTGTATGTCTGCATTGCTCCCTTTACCAGGGTCCTCTGTTAGTGTTCACATTTCACACGTATCCAAGCTCTGTTTGTCACATATAGTAGGTAATAGTAGAGGTCTGTCTGGTATGAAGGGCAAGAAAAATGGGGGAAACAAAAAGAATATGTTCAGAGAAGGAAAGAGAAAACATGGAATCTGGTTTAAGCAGTGGGCATTACCTCTAAAGGACAAAATGATACCAAGTATGCAGTTAGTCAGGGTTCCAGTGTCTGAAGAGTTAAGAGACCTTTTATCAGTTTATGGAATTGCTTTGCTCTTTAAAAGACTTGTTAACTTGAATCAATTATAGCTTCTATCACTTCACATGCTGAGTATTCTTTTTTGAATGTAACACAAAGAATAACAGCAATTACTTAAAAATTTGAGCTGCTTCTGTGTAAAACTCTGGGTGTTTGAAGTTGAATCTTTGTGTTATTTTCTGGATGTACTTTCCATGGATTTATGTGGAATTGCTGAGTGTGTCTGTTGCAGTATTTGGCCTGAATTCAACTCAGCTGCCTCCCCATTGGTCACATGAGAGTATTAGTAGCTTTAATACTAAAAAGTCATTTGTTAAGATGCAAGACTAACTTTTTTTTTTCGTGTGGCATCCCTATATCAGTCTAGGATTTCTTAGTACAGTGTGTTTTCTTCTGTGTAAAGGGCTGTGAATGAGTTGACATGTGAAATCAAGGGTGTGACCAGCTTGAAGCATCCATTAAAAGTTAAAGTGAACCTTTTGGGGCTCCATGGGTCTTGCCACTGACATGGTTGCTCTTACAGAGGCCCAAGCAATTACTGGCTTGTGTCTCCTAGAATGGTTCTCTGTGCGCTTGTCCTCACCAGACCAGCAACGTGAGTCATTGCATGCTGTTTTTCTCAAGGTTGTCAACACATTTGAAAGGATCATCTGGACACTCTTCACATGTTTGTTCCCAGCTACAAACACTTGTGGCTTGTCTTGGAATCCTTTTGGATAAACCACAGACTCTTGAGCCTGGGGTAACTACTTGAAATGTGCATGACAAATGTCTTGATTACTTCTACCTAATTGTCACTCAGCTTAAAACCCATCAACAAATCAAAGAGAAACTACCAGAACTTTCAGTTGAAGGGTTAGTTTGCTTTATTGAGGCTGGAAGGCTGACACCTTTCAAAGCCTCTTGCAGATGAGACCTTGTCTAACTGGAGAAGCTGAGAGGTGTTACTGCAGTGCAAGGGGAGGTGTACCTTTCAGAGAAAAGCTCTATAGCCATCCCTTGGCCAAGCTTTGGTTTATCTGTCCCTGCCTGATTTGGGTGGAAGGGCCAACTGTATAAGCCAGGTAGGGTCCTGAGTGTCGCTCTCCTTTGAGGGGTGCTGCTTTTAAAACAAACAAGCCCTGCAACATTGCAGTTCTGTGGCTAGATTTCACTATGTGAAGTTCTTATATTTTCTACTTTTAAAATAGTTTAAAAACCTTGCAATACTTATTTTTTTAAAACTTGAAGATGAAAAGTCATTCTTGTTCAACTGTTTTGATCCTTTTCACAGTTTTAGTGCTGCTGTAGACATTTGTATGTGGGAGTCATGTAAAATTTCTTAGAATTGTGAATATGCCTACTGAAATCAGTAGTACTTAAAGTTGGACACGTGCTGATGTGTTTGCAGCTTTTGAGGTCTAGACTTCAACACAGCAAACACTTTCTGAGCAAGAATTTTACTCTCTAAGTAAGCATCATCTCCTGTGTCTCCCTGCTCAGAAGTTGGAGTCTGGAAAAAAAACCTGTTAGATTTTTGCTAGCAAAGCTGCTGACGGGTTTATGAACAAACCAAAGCCTTTTTTTTCTAGTGTACTAGCACTGGGAACGTTGATGTGTGGGTGTCAGTAAAACTTTCTCCAATGATGAATTGGTAATGCTTTATTTCCCAGACTAGTGTCTTGTGGGGCAGCCCTACTAGTTCAATGAAGGTAAAAATATAAGATTATACAGATACTAATGAGTCTACTTTAAAAGACTTTTTTGAAATGTTTCTTTATTTTATTTTATTTTTCTGCAGACCCTCTCACATTGTTCTCTTAATACGATATTTTTTTGAGCACATTTTAGGGGTTTTTGAGATAGTGTTACCCAAACCCATACCTTTTGTGCCATGATCTTTTAAGGGAACTCATGCTAATGAGTATTGTATTAAATTTCATATGGTTGAGGAAATAATTTTTTTTCCTTCAATCCATGCTGAATCATTCTTCTAGCTGTGGACATGTCTTATCTTTGGATAAGATAATGATTTGTACTATATGGGGTTGTTAAATTTCTCATGGCACTTCATTAGATGGGGTACGTTAATCCTTTGTTTTGTTCATTTTCTTTTCCTTCTGACTTACGCTCTTTATGCAATTTTGGTTTTCATAATGCTTTCTTATTTTACATACACATTAAGCTGTTCAACTGAATTACATCAGAATGTCAGAAAACCAATGTTGCCTTAAAGTCTTTTAATGAGATAGGAAAGTTTGGGGATTGCTTCATCCATTTTTCATGGGTATTAGGAGTCTCAACTTCAGCCACTGTTTGCATAGCAGATTGAAGACTGCAAAAAACAGTCACAAAAAGTAAAAGAATCCATAAAAGTCCTTAAAAAAGAATGATCAATGATAAATTTAGTTTTTTTTGTTTTAATTAGGGTATTTGTAGTAGGCGTGGTCAAGATCAAGGCCA
This sequence comes from Porphyrio hochstetteri, assembly GCA_020800305.1. NCBI lineage: Eukaryota > Metazoa > Chordata > Aves > Gruiformes > Rallidae > Porphyrio > Porphyrio hochstetteri. The sequence goes on from CM036907.1 coordinate 49,360,628, forward strand.
CGCTTTGCTAAATAGGATGTTCAGGCTGTGCAGGGTACAAACAGTTGTCCATTTTACTGACCACAAAGGTGATTATCTTTAAGCACGTGACAAGATCCTATTGACTTCATTATACTAAGTACATGAGTAGAAATAGCATTTAAGTATTGCGATATTGCCATAGAAGTAAAGTTTGAATGAAAAGAATCATATTGATTTTATAGATACAAAAATAAGGTGTATAGAGTGAAGCATTGTTCCATGTTCAGACACAAGAATTAGGAAATTAATCTTTTTTTGATTCTCAGGTTATTGGTTACTGAAGAAGTGGTTTTTACCTTTACCTTAAAATTAAGTATTCTTCCTTTGCTAGCTTGGGTGGTACTTTTTGACAAGTATTTTGAAATTGTTTAATAAAAAAATCAGTGGTTTTAATTGAGAACTGCCATGTCCTTGGATGTTTGGTTATCATTTAAGCATTGCAGCTACAAGTAGTTGTCTTGAAAGGCTGACCATGTTTGAACAAGCTTGCCAGCCATACTGTGCCTCTGCAGTAATCTCATCTGCGATTCTGGCAGGTTATGCTCTTAACAAGAAGGCCAGCTTTTTTTATTCCTTCTGGTGATTAGGCCAATGTGTCATCACAATTTTCTCTTCTGGGATAGGATTAAGATGGACAGAAATACATTTATTTAGTAGAAAAGGAATCTAGCCATAGTAAGACATGTCTGACATGCCCTCCTCTGAAAGGATGTGTTGCCTCTGTGGTGGATCCAGAGTTCTGGTCCCAAACTGACCTCTCCAGGAAAAAAAACCCCACAACTGTTCTTGTTTAATATTCTGGGATAGAAAGAGAGAGAGGACTACTTGGTTAGTCGTATCAACAGTTCCCTTTTCCCTGTAAGTAACTTAGAATTCTAGTTTTCTAGGAAAAAAAACCCAAACCACAAAACCCTTCTTCCTTTCCCTTCACTGTATTGTCTTTTTCACTGCAAAAGCTAAAAAAATCTCCTAAAATTCTGGGTACAAACCTAAAATCCTAAAGCAGCAGCAGCAAAATTCCTAAAACAACTTCTTTGTGTCTGAAGTAAGTTAAAATCTGAAGCCAAAAATGAAATTGAGGTTCTTCAATGCTGTACACTATCACAATATGAACAACAGAAGCTTGGTGGGTGAGAATGTGCCAGTTGATATCAAGTCTTTGTTAGACATGATAACATTTTCATTAATTAGAATTTAAGTACAATTTAAAGAAAAAAATTGAGGAAGAGAGTGCAAGGAATGTCATCTGGTTTATCTTCAAGACCTGTGTTGGTTCTGCAGGACTTGAATGGCAGAGGGAATGGTTACCCAAACATGACTTTTGTCACTGACTGAATTGGATGTAGCTTTAAATTTTCGTTGTTATAAAAGCAAATCAGTTTTCATATTTGAAGCAAACCACACTTGAACAGCACATAGTATCTATAGACTGTGTAGAGCCTGTGATCTGATTTAATTATGTAAAAAAATTACCTAGTTGTGTTAACAACTGACAGAGCGTTGGTATATGACTTTTTAAGTTTAGCACTTAAATTGGCTTGTATAAAGTGACTTGGTATTACATAGTTGCACTGCAGTCTTGATGGTTGTCTTGTTCCAAAAAAACAAAGGAAGAAGAAGAGGGGGTGTTGCAAAGTGTAGGCCCTTTTTTTGTATTGTCAGCCACATAATGTGACAGATATGGCCTTCAAAGATGATGCACCTTATCTTTTCATGTGTGTCTGTTTTTCTTGGCTAATGAAGCATCCAGTGTTTATGTATGTGTGTCATAAATCTGTAACTGCACTTACAGTTCATCAGTTGCGTTTGCTAATTGAAGGAGAAAAGAGTGCTCGTTCTTGAAAAATCACACGATCTAAGAAAAGTACCTTCTTCAGTAAGTCAGGTGACAGAGACACATGTTGCCAAGCGAAGTGATCTTTGATCATGGCCCATAACTTCTATATTTATCATTTAACTTGAGGGGAAACAGCATGCTCTGCAAGACACTGATTCTGTATTACAGTCCCTAAGCACAGGCCTTTGAGATGATTGCAGCGGTGACTTCATCCAAGCACAGAAATCCATGGGCAAAGGCTAGACTGCAGATTACTGCATAAAGGTGATGTTTCTCTTTAGGTTTCTGATTCTCTTTTTATCTTTGTCACCTAAACCTGATAATGCAACAACCTGTTTGACCTAAATAAAGTAACAAATAAGAAAGTAGAAAAATAAATCAGGATAATACAAATCCGAATCAAAAGAAGTATCATACTGTGGTAACTTCATAGATTTTCATAGCAAATGAGTGGTTATGATTTATTTCACTCTGTGGACAGTGTTTTAAATATCAGGTTCCTCAATGATAAATTTTTATTTTGTGTTTTATCTGAAAGCACGTTATTGGTATTTACCTAATAAATAGTCAGGTCATATTTGGAGAAGAAAGTGTACAACTTGTGCTGGAAAATTTCCTAAAATACACTACACTCACAGCACAGATTTTACTCTCCTACTGGCAATGTTGACAAAGGCTTAGGATGTGTTTTCATTTAATTCTTCATTTCTGCTAGTGCATTTTGACCATAAAAGCATATTGCCTCTTCAGAGGAACGATTGTCCCACAGCCTCCACAGTATTATTGTGGTTCAGAAAGTTGATGTAACACAAGGAAACTGGAAGCACAGCATGGTTGTATTGCAGCAAAGCATAACAATTTTTGATGGCAGTTTATGAGAGTGTCGTTCTGAAGTAACAAAACTAGAACCTTTAACAGAGCGAAGAGAAGTCTACAACATGCTGCCCAGTCCTGGTCCTCAGCAAGGAGGCATTCTCGGAGCTCTGCTGAATCCTTAGCAAACAGGGTTTCTGTGCAAGCATTGAGCAGTTCTTTTTTGTTCTGTACTTATGCTAGTCTGGCTTGCTGCAGCATAAGAAGAAAAGTTTTTGTAGGAAAATACCTGGAAATAATTATAAAGATTGGTCAGGGGTACAAAACCACTAATTGCCACAGATACTTTAACAGCTTCTCATTTTTTCTTGTAATTTATACCTTGTGATGCAGCTTTAGAGGTAGAATAGTGCTTAATTTAATTAATCTGAAGGAGGTGACTTTTGCTTTGCTGTCTGATTCATACACATTGTGTAGGAAGGGTAGGGTAAGACAAATCATATTTTTCTGACTAATTATATTAATTTCTCACTTGGAATAAACCTTAGAAAGCAGATGTTTTACTTGATGATTGCCTTCCTGGGTGAATGTTTTTCTTAGTGCTAAATACAAAGGTTCATTTGTGCAATCAAATTTTAAGCCTGGAGTTGTACTGTATCATAAGTCTTGTTTGTGCCTGAAAGTAATTTGCTATAATAAATCTTGCTGCAGCTGTGCATCTGAAGAAATAATCTGGGCAGTTTAAATCTTGTTTGCAATAAGAAACGGCACCACTTCAGAGATTTCCTGGAGGATGCGCTTACCTTGATAAGTGTGTTCATGAATATATCGTATTGCTCATTTCTCTGGCAGCTCCCTCTATCAGCTGTATGTGAAAGGGAGCATTGTCCCTCCAACATGCAGGTTTCTTTGCCTTCTCTGAAGCTAAATGAGAAGTGGTTCCCCTCTCCTACAAGTATATTAGGAAAGCAGGAGAAATCTCCATTAGGATTTTCTGCAACCGTACGCAGCACAGTAGGCCAAAGTATAATCTGGGCTCTGTTCTGCGGTCCAGCCTGGCTCACAAGTCCCCTTTGACCTCCTCCCTCCCAGTTATACACACCTTCCTTCCCCCCCCTTCCCTCCCGCCCTTTTTTCCCTTTTCACACTGTGGTGGTAGAAGTGCCAGACCCTGCACACTGATAAGATAAGAACAACATGGTGCATTGCCATAAGCCAGGGGTCCCTACTGGGTCCACTGACGCACGCAGTCCTCCCCTGATGTCAAACAGCTGATAAGTAGCACCTTGGCTCTGGTCCCAAACCTCTGTGCCAAGAGGGAAAAAAAGGCTCTTTGTCTGGAAAAGGCAGCTCTGTTGAGATATTTTTTTAACATCTTGCTGCTTTTCTTGAATTCGGGCCAGAGTTCTGTCTGTTTAAACTATTTAGTATTATTCCTGAATTGTTTGGCAAGAATAGATGTCCGCTCAAAAAAGTGTGTTTAATTCATCATGCGTGATGTATATTTGACTGTACTTGCAGCATCAGCCACACAATACAGCGTGTGGTCTTTATAAAGCACAAGTTACCGTTCTGCTAAAGCTATATGTAACATGCTTTTCAAGGACCTCCTGTCTTACAGTGGAGCAGGCAATAAGAATTGTAAAAATAAAAAAAATCACAGATTTAAGATTATGTTTATGATGCAAAAAAAAGCTAGCTGTCAAACTGATTCCCTGACAAACACACAGCAGTGCTCTCTGAAGTCCTTTACCTTTTTTATTCTTTCTGTTCATCTTGATAGTTCTTGTTGTTTGACCTTTTGTATTAAATTGTGGTTGTGGTATTTCAGACTTTGAAATATGCACTCATGCTTTGAAAGTATTGTATTTTCTCCTGTTAATTTTGCTTAACAAAATGACTTTTTTCTGAATGCTTCAGAGTGTTAAAATAGAAATGATGGGGTCATTGGCTTACATGGCTTCAAAGCCTGAAAAGTTGGAGTATTTTTAAAATAGGAAATTGAATGCATTCATAATCATGTAGTAATTTTTATATATTTATACAAGGCTTTTGTTGGAAAGTGTTACATTCATCTGTCTATAAATGTATGAAAAATTTACATTTTCATTTATAATTTTATGTGTGTGTTCATTTTCTTGTGCTTCCGTGTACTTGCAGATGTATTTATAGAACTATACAGTGACGATTTTGGTTTACGCTGTGGTAGAGCCAAATCCAAAACAGATGCTCCAAGGTAATAACCTTGATTAATCACAGATCTCAGAGGCTTGGTAGCCACTGCAGTGGCTACTGTTGTTGAAGCCTCTCTGAGGCTGCTAGAAGTAGCCTTGAAGTGTTGCTGCTGTGCATAGTGAAGCGCCGACAGAATGGAGCTAACATGGTTACCCTGAGATGATGGTTCAAACTGTTAGCTAAAGGTTTTCAGGAAGCTTCGTGGTCAAAGGGAAGGCCTTGTACAGCTGTTAGGGCTCTTTCAGTGCTACCTGAACCGAAGAGGATATGTATGTGTGTTGTGAAGTACGTGGTTGATGCTCACTTGTATGTGTTGTTTTCAGTGATGGTAAAGACATCATCAGTGTCTGTGGTTATGTGCTATCTTACAGGTGTTACAGAGAAGTTAATAAAATGTTTGGGTTCATTTTCGTCTACTTTGTTGAGTCAAGTATCTTTTCTGTCATCCCTTTGTAGAGCTTCATCCATTTATTATAGAACAAAAATTGCCTGAGAAGTGTCTGTGTACGTTCAAAATGCCAGACGTGGAAGTCTGGTGCAAAACGGCTTTTCACAATTGCAGAATGATGTCACTGTCACTCAAAGTACTGTTTTGGGTATCTCCAAATATAACTTCTCTTGGGGCTGGCCCTCCCCTGGCTACATAGGCAATGCTTGCAAAATTCAGCTTAATTTCTAATCAGGAGGAGCTTGCAGGATTAGTGCCTCTGTGGCTCTGAGTTGGATTTGGGTCTAAAACGCAGATATGTTTCATTTCTGTAATGCATAGGTGTGTTAGAAACAATGGGACTTCATAGTTTTAATAGTTTATGCAGTCTCTTATTAAAATGGGAATACTAGATCCAATATAATTTGTTGTGAAAGACCATGTTAGTTCTCAAGTTGTTTCAAGAGATACCTAAGTCATCCTGAAGTGAAATTGGGCATCAAGCGATTCATTATGTGTTGTTTGACTGCAGAATGATGTGGTTTAAATTATGTGCAACTCTGACTTTTCAGGGGATTATTATTTACAACTAAGTTATGCAGTGTATTTTGTCAAAATACAGTTTTTCTCCCATCTCCTCTCTCCCATGTGGTAGTGGGCATTATTTCCTGATTATATGGGAGGGTTTCTCATAGCTGTCATCTTCTCAGTCTGGTTGTATCCTTGTTTATCAAGGTAAAGTCTGTGAAAAGTGTCTTCTGGGTCCTCTTCATGGAAAAGCGGGGGGAGGCTTTCCCCTAGTCCTCTGCTGCTTCTGGTTTCTAGAGACCATGTTCACTGTAGATTCCTATTAAAGAGAATGTATTATGAAGCATGACTTAGAAGGCTAGTATGGAGTTAAATATTGACCACAAAAATAAAAGGAGAGATGCAAATATTATATATGTAACTGCATTTTTTCACAATTGCTGCGTTTAGAGCGAGCCTTTCTCTGACAAATCTTTTCTTCTGCCTCAACTTTGCAAGAGGAAGCACAAATAGTTACTGTAATTAACAGAGGCCAAATTCTACCATCCAACTGCAGCAGGGCGATGTTTCGCCCTAGGGATTCAAGAATGATTATCCCCAGATAATTTTGAAAAGAATTACGATTATTATTTTGAAGTCAGAAACACTTCACCGAGTCCTCAGTGGGAAGCTATCACATACAGTATTAATTTCCTATGTAATGTGACTCTAAATACTTTATACTCACGAAATGTTAATGTTTATAAAATACAAAATAACTTAAATTCTCATTTTATCAGTTAGCATCATTTTAATAATAGCGTGAAAGGATAATTGTGTTTTAATGTGAGTAATTATATAATTTTGGTCCTTTAGCAATTTGGAGGCTGAAATGGATTTTATTATAGTGAGCAGCATGATCTCATTGTCTTTAAGGGAAGCACCAGGCTCCGTACTCCTCTTTTGCTTTTGCTGTAATGATTTTTGTATTGCTTATATTACTTAAAATTCATGAAATCATTTTCTTCTGAGTAAAAGCAACTTTAAAATAGGTACTGAATCTCACTGATCAAATCCCTTTTAGAATAACTTAATTATTTAAAAAGACAGGGTTCTTTTCTGTGTGAAAAGTAGTTTAGTAATCTATTTGTAATGTTCTAGATGTTTTATGATCCTAATACAGGACATAGATCATGACATGAAAGAAGGAGGAGGATGAAAATTATGTTATGCAGGGTAACTGGAAAAACATACAACTTTAAAAAAAAAAAAATCAGAAATGGTGAGAAGTAAAATGAGTTATAGCTTGTGTGAAACAACCCTAAGATATTCCTTGGAAAAAGCCTAACCATTGGAGCCTGAGGGAATAATAAATTAAAGGAGCACTTAAGGCCGAACTCACGACTTCAGGAAGGTTAATTATGACCAAACATCTTTCACCGGTATTAACAGTAGGATAACAGTGCATAGTAGGCAAGGAACATTTCTGGAAGTTAGGTGCAGCCTAAGCCAGTAGGATTTTATTCCATTTTTTTTGGTCTCTCTGTTTGAGACTAGTTCTGTGGCCACTACCCTCTCCCTCCCAGTCAGTGTGGGGTTCTGCTGCTCACTGTGCCCGGGTGTGCTGTATTGCTGCTCCAGGCAGCGAGAGAACCTGCTTCCTGTGAGGCAATAAGCTTGCGGCATGGTGACACTGCTCAGGGATGAGACATACCTTTTCCCTTCATGCCCTTGTGTGCTTCCTCTGTGCCTCCAAGCAGCACCCCCACATTCTCATCCCTCGGGCATTCAGAAGGGATAACGATAATAGCTGTCCAGCGTGACTGTGGTTTGAATGTGATGGTAGGCTCTGTCATGATAAACTGAGTGTTTCTCAAGCCCTTCTTTGCTGTTCTCCTTCCTCCTATACCATTTCAGGCTTTTCTCCTTCTTGGCTTAAGAGCTGCTATGGTGACCTATAGAGCTTTATCTCAACTTTAACACTGTTCAGTGTGTTGTCAGAAGTTAAACAGGGAACTCTCAAATTGTTGTAATGCAAAGTGAACAGTGTTACTCAAAGAGTACTTATTAGTCATTCGTCCTTGAACATGCAAACCTTTTTTTGGAAGAGGTTACAAAACATGAGGGCATATGTACAAAAATCAGTGGATGCTGCCATGCAAAAGAAGTTACGAAAGTTTATCATTCAAAGATCTTGATAAACCGAAGTCATGATCTGTAAAGAACAAAAACAAAGTATGATAAATAATGCTAAATGCAACACACGCAAATATAAAATTAGAAACAGGTAGGTGTAAGTACTGCAGAGTCAGAGACAGGGATAGTAAAAGATAGCAAAAGGAGTAAGTTGTCAAAATATGGCAAAAGTTTTATTAACAGAAACATTACAAGTGAAATGCAAAAAAGCAATTTCCCTCTGTTCAGCACTGGTGAAACCATAGCCAAGGTAACGTGTATGTTGGAAGACCAAGCTCTGGGGATACAAACCAGTTAGAAAGCAACACAACTTTGTAAAAGATTTAGAGAAACCTAATAAATTTTGATCTGTCTGGAAAAGAGAAGATGGATTGAGGAGGGTGATACAGAAAAATAGCAGTTAGTTTGAGAACTCAATATGTGAAGCAAGACAGTTGTTTTGCGTAGGAAGTCGTATCAAAACATCAGGGAGATGCTGATTAAAAATTAAGAAATACATTGACAGTAAACCAATATAAACTGGAATGCTTGTGACCATAGACTTTTAGGAACAGCTTTCAAATGACATCTGAGTAGGATGCACTTAAAAGTACTTATTTGAATTTGATTCAGAGTAGAGAGGCTTGGAGATTCTCTCTCATTCTATGTTTGTGCGCAGTTTATGATGTAATTGAGTCTTTTTTTTTAATCACTTCTACTGTGTAAGTTTGAATCTATAAAAAGAAAAATTTAAAACTGGAAGCCTTGTAACAGTAAAAATGAAAACTTTGGCTTTATTTTCTTTTTCACTAATTAAAAAAACCCAAAACAGGCAGACAATTAGTGATGAACCTGCATTTGAGTCCTTCAGTATGCACCCTGAAACTTGGCAGCAAATAGGAAAATGCCAAATTTATAAACGTTAGAAATTCTCTGGTTTTTTTCTTTCACAGAGATCAATAGTTTAAACTTCCTTCACAGCTTTTTATTATTGCTTCTAAAACAGAATTCGGTATGGGAAGAACACTATGCTGTTTTTAAATTAATGCGATTAAGCAGTTAGCTTTGCTTTTACTTTCTGCTCTTTATGAAAAGTGTCTTCCAAAATCCATTAGAAGGCATTTATAATCTAGGAGAGGGCAAGAATTTGGGCAGTATTTACTTAAGTATTACCTCAAATAAGAACCTACTGTGTACAGAACAGACAAAATACTCTTGACGTGCGTGTAGACTGAAGACAACTGAAAATTCAGTATCTCTGTCCCCAGTTGTAGCAAAATGCAAGATGAGGACAGAGAAAGAGCCAAGACAGAAGCAGCAAGAGAGATCAGGTGAATATTTGAATTTCAGAACATGAGAGAATTTGACTGTGGAAAGCCTGGAAACCAGCGTGTTTTAAATTTGTCACCCTGACAGCAGCAGGAGGAAGTCTGCTGGAGGGGGAAGAGGAGAGTGATGGAGTGGGGGAGGGAGAGGAGAGGTGATAAAACCTTACCAACTAACATAACAGCAAAATATAGCCACAGGGCTTGAACTTGTAAAATGTGTGAGCTTCATACAGTATATGGGAAAAACATGAGCTTTAGAGAAAATGGGTCTGGTTTTGCATTCGATCTTGGTGGACATGGTAGATAGGCTGCCAATGCTTATGATGCAACTATTCAAAAGAGCATTCAGCAATTCAGCAAGGTGAATGATGTTTTCGGATGGTTAGTGCTCTATGGAGAGGTTAGGCCAAGTTGCAGCGGCTGAATGTGCAGTCCTATGCTGGCTGTTTTGGGGGTTTGGTTTGGTTTTGGTTGGCTTTTTTTTTCAGTGGCTGGCAAAACATATTCTTGCATCCTTTACTAAAATACTGAAGAAGAGACTGTAAAATAAAAAGAGGAGGTTTCACTTACCAAGGAGGTGTGAGGTTACAATTAAAGTCAGGCAAGCTCAAACTTCATGGTCTGAAGGAATGCAGTGTGTGGATTAGAGGGAAGCAGTGATGGGACAGTTGTTGCCTAGAGCCTCTAGCTTTTGTTTTGCACTGCCTGCACATCAAAAAGAAAAGTTGTGGACACCCATGATTTAAATTAATTTAAACTGACAGTTTCCCTTTTTTATCACCTGAAAGCCAGAATGGTATTACAGCACTTTGGATAATTCATACCAATTTCTAATAAATACGTACAATTCCTGCTCTCCACTAAGCAGTAGGATTTACAAAAGAACCGAAGCAGGTTGGATGGCTGTCATAGAAATAAATGCTGCTTAGGCTTCTACAGGGCTATAACTCCTTTAAAAAGCTTAGTAAAGCATCTGCCATCTTTATATAATCTCTGCAAATTTGGCTTGTTGTCCTTTACTGTTTTCAAGTGCCAAATTAAATCAGTGTTATTGTCATACTCTGCTCTGTTTGCTGAAAGCATCAGGACACTTGTGGATGTGACATATGTGGGAACAATTTGTTTTTTTCCAGAAATAGTGAGATTCCCCTTTAGTGTAAGGGGTTTTCTTGATTCATATTCCTAACCTCATCAAAGAGGATGTTTCATTGAGAATATAAAATCTTCTGCAGCTATAAAATTCTATATTATTTACAAGTCTCAGATTTTGGCGTTGGATAAATAGCACTGAAAAAATTGACTTCATGTTCAGGACAGCAGCATCCCAGTGGACTCCCATTTAGTTAAGTGACATTTAATTTGTACTTATGGAAGTACGATTACTTAGGTGAGGGCTGCATGAGGCCCCTCATGCACCATTTTAAAAACTACATTCCTCTTAGATGCGAGATGTGTATTTTCATGCAGCTCTGTGTATTACTGAGAACTGATGTCCATGCTGATAGTTTGACTGGTGTTGATCCCTCAGGATAGGTTACCACATGTATAACTGTGAAAAATAGAAAAAAAAAAGACCAAAATAAATGGTTGTCTTCTATGAAGTTTTTCTTAAAAGAAAGTGAGTTAATTAGGGTGGGTGAGCTGTTGAAGCCTGGACTCAGTCTCACTGGTTCACTTGACAGAAAAGCAAGGTGGGAACAAAGACAGAAACTTCATCTCTGCCACCCCGAGCACCATTGAGGGTGTTTTTCACATGAAGTGAGGGAGTAAAATTTGTTGAGCCTTTTTCTGTGTTTGAGAGCAAAGTCAAGACCAACCATTTCTGGCCAAGGACAGACTACGCTGTAACTTTGTAATTCAGCTCATCACTGCTTGCAAAAAAGGTTGATAGAACCACAGAACAGTTTGGGTTGGAAAGGATCTCAAAACCCATCTAGCTCCAACCCCTGCCATGGGCAGGGACACCCTCCACTAGACCAGGCTGCCCAAACCTTCTAGTTTTGGTTTGGTTTTTTTTTTTTTGCTTCCCGCTGTTGCCCTCAACAGCATATTGTTAAATTAATGGAGACGAACGTATCTGAGGAGCCAATATTTTAGCTGTGCTATTTGTTTGGGAATATGGAAGACAGACAGTACTTCAGATGATTAAAAGGACCTGATGCAAATCATATTTGAAAGTGTTTATGCAGGGTATGTAGCGCAAAGTCATTGTGTACATGAGTATAAATACTGTTAGATGTTGTCTTAGGAGTTGTAAATAATATGTTTCTGGTAAGAGACACTGATGTTAAAATATTTCTTATTTAATACAAGCGTGTAGCTGTCCTTATGGGTCCCTTCCAACTTGTGATATTCTATAACATTAAGACTAACATACTGTCCTGGGTTCATCTTTAAGTGTCAGGAATATTATAAGCTTTTAAAGCTGTATGAGTTTATTTCATCTAATGAAGCTGTTGTAATTTGGACTCCTCCAAAATTACGGGAATTGTGAAGTGCAGAAATCGTTTGACCTCGCCGTTTCTTTTATATGATCATAAAGTGAATGTTTGTTGGTTTAATGATATTTAAATGAAACTATTTTTAGACAAACATAGAAAAAGCGGTATTTATTTTTTTAAGTGATATTTCTTATTTTGAAATAACAAGGTAGTGACAGGAAGCCCTAAAAATCAGTTTGCCTAGTGATTTTTATGGCTCGGTAGTGTAAAAATTATAGGAAATGCAGGAGGACAAAACTTTAAGAACTAGTCATTGCTTATGACAAGATTCATGTTGTCTAAGAAGGTGTGACATTGAAGAGCATACAAACCATTTATGCAACACCATTTTTCTATCTTCAGAGAATTTATCTTTTGCAAAGAAAAGTTGAGGATGTTTTGAAGATGCTGCTTCTAAGTTAAAACAGAGAAGATACTTCTCTTAATTTTAGTATGATTGCTGTGAAGTAGAAAGCAACTTTCAGCATCAAGGCACCATGATATGTTGGGGGTTTTTTTGTGACTGTGTGTGGTGCTGCTGTAATTTTTATTTTAGTTAACACATTTCTTTATGGTGTTATTTAAAAGAAACTGAGACACATAAAAGCAAGGTGAAATGAGCATTGTAGTGCACATAGGAGTAGTGTGTGTTTCTCAGTGCTTTTCCTTGTCTGTTCTATCTGATTGGGTATAAAGAAGTTTTTTCACTTTTAATATTCCAATAAAGCTGCCACTGCTCTGCAGAAGCTTCTCTGTATTCAAAACAGCCAGGCCCAGATTTTACTGTACTGACTTCAACTCTTTCCTGATGCTCCCCAAAGTGAGCTGTGTGCGTGCCTCATCTTAAATCACAAGTTCTTTGAAATGGGGACTCTGCAAATCCACCAACTTGTTGCTGCGATCCAGAATAAAAGCTGCTTTTATGCTAAGGGGAATGAACATCTTTCTAATGGTTCTTTCACTTGCCGTGATTTAACTGTCATACCAGCCCACAGTATTTCCATTTCTATGGCACTTTTTCTTTAAATGACCAGACAGGTGCATACCATGCATACATATATATATATATATATATGTATTTATATGTGTGTGTGTGTGTATATATATAAAACATAACTTCAATGTATTACATTATAACCTAAGTTGTAATGTTTCAGTTAATATTTTTTCTTAATAGGGCAAATGAAACGAGCTTTGTGCATTTTTATAATAGAATAAGCAGATAAATTATAAAATTATGAAATGCTATACTTGGCAAACCTAACTGTGTATCCTTAGTAAGTTAATCCTTGGTAGATTTCCATCAATTTCATTAAAGCTTCATCAAGGGAATAGTCCTAAAGTGTGTGTGGAAGGGTTTCACACTAGATGTTTGTACAGTACCTTTGGGATAGTGGAAATACAGTGAAAAGTGTGAATTTCTCTTGAAGTAGAAATATTTTATCTCTGGATTTGCAATGCTTATGATTATAATTGCAGTATACCTTTCCAGCATGGGCATTAGAGTCCTTGTAGGGAAGTGGGAAGCTTTGTCCTTCACTGATAGGGTGGTTTAGTAGCATTTCCTGCTACATGTTAAAATAAAGGCCAAATAAAATGTGTGTGTGTGTGTGCAGCATGGATATGCGTTACTCTAGGAGACCTACTTAAAACTAAGCAAAACCCCCTGTATCATTCGTTTGTGTGTGTGTGTTGTACAGTAAAGAGTCATTGTATGGGCACCAGAAATAGTTTCAGGAGAGCAAACCAGGAGCAGGGGTGCCCCTGCTGCCAGCTGAGTGCTGCAGTCCCTGTGCTGCAATACTGTTGCTTGCTCTGTTCCTGTCCCTGTCACCTCTCAGTGTCTGGAAGAACTGTGACCTACTTCAAAAACTTGACTTGCTTACAAGAAGAGCCCCTCACTGTGTGCCAGTTGAGGAAACCTGCAGGGTTTTAAGAGTTGTTGGTTCACATAGCTTTGCTCCCCGGGTGCCCCTGCTGCTGGGCTGTTATATAGAGAGTTGGTCTTGATTGTTCCTGTTGGCTATCTTAGCAGTAGGGTGACCGCATCCGTAGTTTCAGACCGTCTTAGATGTTTAGGCATCCCTTTGCAACCCTCTGGTCACAGAAGCAGTGAAGGTGTTCCCTGAAAGTTTTCATGTTGTATTTCTTTGATTTAGAGGAAATTAAAGTAGGTCAGAAGATATAGTAGATCCGTACTCTGAGCGTGAGGGAAAACAAAGCTCAAACCTGTTTTTTCTCAGTGTTAATTGTTAATTCAAGATAATTATTCTTTACATGGGTAAACCCACTCATTTTTCAAGTGTCACATGGCTTAATATTTGGGACTTACTCAGCAAAAGTGCTTCTGATGGGTAGGTTATTTTGATATTACACTGTTCTTTTCTTGAAGAAAAGCTGGAGATGCTAATCCTCACAACTCTGCTAGTAAAACTTTCAGTTGACAGGGAAACATGGATTGAGTTTTAATCTTTTAATTTTCAGATGATGTATTTTACTGAGAGATTTAAAAGTTTGTAATTAAATATATAAGTGCTCAATGAGGGATGGCTATGCCCAAAACAGTTCTTGAACGGCAGTTTTAACTCCATGATGCGTCTCTTGGGTGGCATCTTCAGCTTGCCTAGGTAGGCAGCTTCATTTCATAGTTTTTTTTCTCTAAGGTAACTCAGTTGTGCTTTTTGTCTTTATGAGACTATACTGCTTGTAACAGTATTTTTTTCTTTATGGTTTGCCAAGTAAATTGGTTAGTAAGATTCAACTCATTCTAGTGCTACTAGTAAAGAGAATTTTAAGGAAGAGTCACGTATCTGCATATTGTGTAACAAAGGGATTTTGGGTGCCATGGAGACATGGACTCTTACCACTCACTTGGAAGATAGAGTTTTATAGAAATAAAAGTAAAAAGATGGTAAATCTAGTGGAAATATTATGAGTTAATAATTCAGCTTACATTTTTCACAATTCTGAATAAAAATAATGTATCAAGTAGTACGTGACTGATGTGGCTGGAGCAATTAGTTGTGTTGTATAAAATGAAGGAAGAACAAAAAAGCCCACAATTTTCATTCTTCTGTAAATGGCCAAGGTTTAGGTTTTTTAATACTGATTATGCATGAAAAGAAATTTCAGGATGTTGGAATATTTGTTTCTTGGGTAATTCTACTTTCCAACTGCTTTGAAGAAACTAATTGATTATAGCAATACTTGGTACCAATACTTTTTCTTGACAGTGAAGAGAACTGTAGCTATTTGGAGGCACTGAGTCTGGTACTAAAAATTTGAATTCACTACCTCCCAAATTTAGAATCACTACCTCGAATGGACCAACTTTTTTATGTGCAGCTTCCAAAGAAAATAAGCCTATATGCAGTTATCTTGCAATCTTTAAGAACTCTTATGGCCATCAGAAACCTGCTGAGAATCAAAGAACTTTAAAGTTTTTGTTTTCCTAAGTGAAGTTTGATTTAAGGTGACAGAAAGATAGGATGGCATCAAATGGGATGTCCTCACTAGTCTCCTCACTCGCAGGGAAGAGGTCTGCTGAAATCCAACTTTTTTGCTACATCAGTTTTCAGAAGAATGGGATTTCCATGCAGTTCACCTCACAATTGCTCAAAAGCTGGCAGATACAGAAATAGCATTGGGAATATGCATGTGGGGGTCGCAGATGAAGCAGCACTGCCCCTTTTGGTAGTAATCTGCTGTTAGATGAGTTTTAAGTGATCATAGGAAAAGATACGAGGAAAAGAGTTTAAAAATTTATTGCAGACCTTCTGGAAAATAAAACCCAATCTCCCTCTGCCCCAAGATTTCACAAAGAGCAGAGTAATCGCGTTGTCCTTTGTGGGAAGCAGATAGGGAGGTAGCAGGACAATGGCTTTCATCAATTCAAATCTTAGGCTAGCTAGATTGTCCTTGGTAAAAAAGCGGTTTTCAAAAGAGCTTGAGGATACTAATCATTGACCTAGAGTTGCAAGCCTTGCTCTCACACTTGTAAATGACCCTTTTAAATCAGATGATTGCAGAGACTCTTGCATTGTTTTGTTCTTGTGTTGCAGGTGGTTGGAGAGGTTTTGTTTCCAAGGCTGTTAAGGCAATTCCTTGCACGGTTTCCATCAGTTTTTTAAAAATCCTTTTTCTTAGGCTTATAAAAGATGGATCATGTATGTATCTGCAAATCAGACTTTCAAGGTTAGGAGACCTCTCCTTTTGTCAAAAGTAAAAAAAAAACGTTCAGAGGAGCTTTGTAGAGTAGACTAAGTAGAATAAGAAATAGCTTACTGTTATAATAGTTGACATGGAAACAATTTGCCATAGGTAAGACAGTGGTGTACAATGAGCAAATTATCAGAAAACCTTTTTTTTTTTTTATTCCACTCCCCCTGCATGTCCTTGATTTTGTGGTCCAGAAGGGCGGAACAGCTGAAGTGTTGTGTGCAGGAGACATCTAGTAGTCTTTGGCATTTTTTTGTACTGTCTTTATACAATAGATTCATACTCTGTCAAACAAGCTGCAATGTTACTTGCTTATTGTCTTGCAAAAGCCTCTTAGCTACTATTTTCTGTATGTTATATATTTACAAGTTAAAGTGTAGCTACATGGCCTCTGAGTTGGCATGCATTTATTCTTCCCTGTTTTAGTCTGTAATTTGCAATTGTTGCAAACCGGAGCAGATGGCCAATGTTTCTGTAAGAAGACATCCTGCCTTTCCTCAACCCTGGCTGCTTATTCGCTCTCCTCACAGTGCCCACTCTGGTACAACATAGAAGTTCGCACAGGTTTGATTGTGGCAAAAGCTGTTACTTTGGGGCAGGGGTGGGGTGGGGGTAGTCTTATTCCCTGTCTAATTTTGAACTTGTTTCCTTGTGGATTCCTCAACCCAGTTCTGTGTGGTGCCTACCCACACAGAAGCTTCATTCTCATACCTCCTGTGTACAGTCTTTGTACTCTTTCTGACCTGTGTTCATCCTTGGGCCACTCAAGTTTGCTGCTATCTTTTCTTTGTGCTTTCTCCCAGCTTTACTCTGGGCATTTATCCCTGATGAAAGAGTGGTCACGGATGGAGCCCTGTGACCTTTTCTTGCTGATACAACATATCCAGCATTTCTTGAGCCTGTCTATCACAAGACTGTGCCTCACCTCTCTCTTCATTCTGTCCTCTACACTCTGCCTCCCCCAAATTAAAAATACATGTGGATTAGGATTCCCTCAGCTGAACTTGCTTATGAAAATATTTTGCGTTTACTGACCTCAGTCTGCTTGGATATCTTGCGATGCAGTTACAGTCCGTGTGTCACTGTCATTTTGACATGAGCATTACAGGATTGCTGGCCTGCTGGAAAGACATGTCAGGGGACTCAGCTTGGCTGTCAGGTATGTTTGTTAGCTTGTTAAATAATGTGAACAAAGCACTAGCATTATTAAGTCCTCAAAACAACTGTTCACAAAATTGCTAAGCCATGGGTCTGTAAAACAACATGATGGTGGTACAGTAGTGTACTGCTGTTTATGACTGCTTTCTGTCAGTGATAACACTATCCTTTAGAGACCTCCCAGATACCATTTTCCTTGCAGTACAACATGGAGTCACTTTTTAGTTATCCTAGGTGCACTGGGTTTTTCTCCAGATCGTTACTGTCAGGTAAATTAAGTAGTACTAAACTTTATGTTCTCCAGCCTATGGAAGTTGCTGTCTTGGATGCTTTTTTGAATCTGAAGGAGTTTAAAAATGGTGAAAGCTACCTGTTAGTTAAATCTCTGCATTTGGTCTGATTCGATGGCTTTTAAAAGTTTGTTTACTTCTCCTGTGGGGTATTTTATGATACAGCTTTTAACTGGCTATTTCTGGCAGTGGGTCAGTCTGTTTATGTGCTGTCAATGTGTGTTTTTCCAGGTGTGTTTTTAGAATTTTTGTTTAGTCATTATATGTCATTGTAATGGGCATGTTGCAGTCTCGTGAGAACAGTTTTGGTCGGTCTGTGTGCTGGGCGGAGATGGGAAGCACAGCCTCCAGGACTGTAATGCACTAAAGTGAAGATTTTCTGAATGTAGTAAGTGGCCAAGTTCAAGTAGGCTTCAGATAAAATCAGGTTATTACGAAGTTGAATTACATTGAAAGATGAAGCGATTCTACCAGTATTTTTTTGTCATTGACTACCTTATTGTTCTTTCCTGGAAAAGCTGATACACGTCATTATAAGAAAGGCACAATGCAGAACATGCATCCAGAGAATGGGGCAATATAGACCGAAATAACTTTTTAAGGTGTTTCCAGAGTCCTATACCAACACAAGTTCTCTGTTTCCATCTCTCCTTTTTTACTTTTCACTTCTGCATTTTCCAACTCATTGCCTTTTTTCCCTCCCTTTTTTTTTTTTTTTCTTATAAGAATGCTTTTTTAGAGGTGAACACGTTAGTGAGCTACACTGTCTCCAAAACAAACAGAAGAGGGTGGGGAGATGATGAGGGGGAGGAGGACAGGGAAAAGATGCAGCTGCTCATTATTAATTTTTGAAACTAACCTTGAATTCTGTGGCATTTGCTTAAGCTTCATAATGAAAACTAGGAGCCTGACTGAAACACTGCATCTTTCTTTTACTGTGGTTGCCAACAAGAAAATGTTAAAATAGTAACAAAAGAGATTATTTAAATTCTTGTCTAAAATAGCATTGACGGAAAGATGTTTTGCCAGATGAGATTGCGTGAGTAGTGGGTTGCCACGCTGTTGAAAGCTTGTGGAAAAGCAGCCAACCCGATATGTTGGGTTTTATTCTGTTGTGCCAACATCCAAGTTAGTAGGAGGTGTTTCCCTTGATTTCACCTGCTTGGAGGAGAAATCCCTATGGCATTGGATCCTGTGATTTCTTTCCATTATGCCTGCACAAACCATGTGCTCTCACAGCAAAGGTGGCTAACAGCGTCCGGGGCCACGTTAGGATGAGTGTCGCCAGCAGCTCAAGAGAGGAGTGATCCTGTTCCTCTACCCAGCCCTGTTGAGACACAGCTGGAGTGCTGGGCTCAGGTCTGGGCCAGTATGGGAGAGAGATGGATGCAGTGGAGTGAGTCCCATGAAGGGCCATAAAGGTGGTTGGGGCAGGGACTGTTCAGCCTGGATAAAAGAAGACTTGGGGAGATCTTATGTGCGTGTTTAAACACCTTGGATGGGGAATGAGGTGGGGAGTAAAATCTGTAGAAGCAGGCTCTTTGTGGCAGTGCTCAGTGACAGGACAGAAGGCAATAGGCGCAAACTGAAACGTGGGAATTTCCACCTGAACATGGGAAATCACTTTTTCCACTGTGACAATGACAGAGCACTGTCACGGGCTGCCCAAAGAGCATGTGGGCTCTCCATCCTTGGAGATACTCAAAAGCCGACGGGACAGGACCCTGAGTAACCTGCTGTAGGTGACCTTGCATGAGCAGGGGGTTAGGCAAACTCTTAGAGGTGCCTGCCAGTCTTAGTGAATCTGCAGTTTGTCTTCGGTATTTAGCTGAAACACTGGGCCGTGTCAGATACCACTGAACAAGTTGTATGTTCTCACATATTTTCCTGAATGGTAACATCAATAAAATAATATTATTAACGCTATTAGGGAAAAACTTGTGGTTGAGGAACAAAGCTTGAAACCATGTGTGGAATGAAACGTGTTTGGGGCTTTGTTGCACAACTCTTCACATGTTAGTGAGCTCTTACCCACGTAAGTAGTCTCATTGACGTCAATAGGACTACTCCTATAAGTGTTCACCAGTGCAAGTAAGGGTTGCACAATGTGTCCTTGTCTGTAATGTACAGTGTATGTAACGCAGTATTTAATTACCGCTTCAAACCTCTTTTAGTTCAGTGGCATATTCATTTAAAATATCTCAAATTATACTGCTTTTCCTGGGCCATGTTTTACTGACATGGAGGTATCATTACATCCATCACTATAAAAGCAAGCAGAGATAACATCTCTGAAAAATCATCTCTCCTTCTGTTTACTTACACAGTTGAAAAAAATGGGGTGGCAGAGAAAGAAAAAAAATAATGTTCCTTTATTGTGTTTTAAATAAATTGGAGTTTCTAACTTTTTTCTGACCAATGGAGTCAGTGCTTTACTTTCAGTACTTAATTAATCTGAAGACAGGCTTTCCTTTCCCCACAAAAGAACTAAATAGGGATTTTTTTTTTGTTGTTGTTGTTTTAAATGTCAGTCAAAGTTTAATTTCTGTAAAGAGGCATTTTTAATCTATATTCTATAGTAATACTAAAGGTAAGGTAAAAAAGTGGTTTCCAAGTTTAATTATATGGTACTTCCATTTTGTATTTCAACTTTATTGCTAAAATGTCTGCTGTAGATCTTTGTAGGAGCTGAGGGACCGCAATGCTGTACTCTGAGATTCAAATAAAAAAAAAGCCAGAATCTCTGTGTCCAAACCTGTTTTTTGAGGCCTTTGGAAGCTTTTTTTTTTTTTTTAAAAAAAAAAAACCAACCCAAACCCCCACCTTTTCTAGTCGCAAGTATTGAAATTTGGTCAAGGTGATTCAGTTAGGTTAGAGACTTTTCAGGAACTACTGTAAAAGAGAGCATATGAATAGTTGAATTGAAATCTCTTTGGAGTTCTGTAGTGCTGTAAGAATTCAGTGTCGTTATTTAGAAAAGTGAACCTCTTCTGCTTTGTAAAGAGGACAGATGTTACTCAGTCTAGTGGTACCTTTACAAGGAGATGATCTCTATGCTGAAAGCTCTTTTAAGCTAATCATTACAATATGATAAAAACCACCATAGTTGCTAGAAGTTGAGATAAGAAAAGTTGATACTGGTATTAGAAAGATTTTTTAGGTTTTTTGTTTGGTTTTTTTTTTAAATAGGTACATCTATTTTGTACCCATTAGTTACCTGAAGAGATTAACTGGAAAATATGCTAAAGTCTCCTGCAGCTTTTTTTTTTTTAAAGTAAGATGTCTTTTTTTGAGAAGCTATGCACTGGTTCAGCCTCCAGTTTTTTACGCTTAGCGTACAGCTAGCAGGTGGCACACATTGGCTTAGTCAGTAGGTCAGGATCTTGACAATAGTTTCTACCTGTCCTGAAACAAGTGAACCTGTAAACATCGTGGTTGAGCTTCAGGTAAGGTAATAATATACCCTTGCAGCCTGCTCCTTGTATCTGTCCTCTCTGAGGATTTCCATTTGTATAGTCAGCAGGCTTGTGCCTGGTACAGTTAGAGAATCTGCAAAATTCAGAATTTAAACTAACTGATGTGCGTTTTTCTGTATGTTTTGTTGTAGCCATGATGTCTAGAAAAATGTTGGACTGGCATGTTTTGTTTTTCAAGAACTTGTTTCCCATGAACCAACTCAAGCCTTTCTGGGTTCAGCTGTGTTTCTTGATAGAGCCTTTTAGTGACAGATATCTCTGGGGTTTTTACCTTTTCATTTTGTAAAGGATGTTGACTGTCGATTTCTTGGTCATCCTCCTAAGACTGTAAGGTTGGAGGGGATTAAAAAAGAATGACTTATCTTTATCTGTGGTGCTGCACGTATGGTTTTGGTACTACCAAAATAGAAAAGGCTTGGTGTCCAGTCTTGTTGGTAAGTAGCGTGTTACTTGACTATGTGTAGTTGTTATTTAAGAAGAGTTCTGTGCCCTGGGAAGCTGTCTTAACACGTCTAGTAATGTCAGTGTTAAGATGAAGTGAAACACTCCTTTCCAGAGGAAGAACATTCTCCCTGTCCTGTTTAGTGAAATAACAGAGTGAGACTTGGCACAGGCATGTAGTGTCCTTTAAGGGAACTTTCAGCATACTGGCTCTTGCTCATGGAATAAGTTAGGTAGCATTTTAGGGAACAGCACCGTGAGTTTGTATTGGTAAATATATTATAAAGGATTTACAGAACTTGATTCATTGGAATTCACTTGAAAACAAAAGAAAAATCAGCAGTAAAACTTTGGTAATAAAGACAATAGGACTATTCTTGAGCCAGAGGAGTTTACTTGAATTGGGAGCTACTCAGGAATCAGGTGTCAGGTGGGAGGAAGACGTTACATCAGCCGGAAGGTATTGTCAGAGAACTCATAAATCAAGAACTTTGTCCCAACACCTGTATTCAAGGGAAGAGTTGAGGCATTCTTATCTTGTGTAATTGTTAGATTTTAAGTAGTTGAATTTACAGCTGCATGGGATGTTCTCAGGGATTAGGTAAGTGCAAGTCCTGAGCAGCTTGTCACTTTTCATGAGTTACAAATTAACTGTGTGAATCTGGCCAGGGATGTCAAGGGAAACAAGAAAAGTTTTTACAGGTATATCAATGAGAATAGGATAGGATGATGAGGGAAAATGTGGGCCCTCCCTGGAACGGAATAGGTGACCTTGTTACCTGGGATATGGAGAAGGCTGAATTACTTAATGACTTTTTTGCCTCAGTCTTCATTGGCAAGAGCTCTAGCCAACACTGCTCAAGTCACGGAGGGCGAAAGCAGGGACTGGGAGTATGAAGAAGTGCTCACTGTGGGAAAAGATCAGGTCTGAGAACACCTAAGGAACCTGAAGGTGCACAAGTCCATGGGACCTGTTGAGCTGTATCCACATATCCTGAAGGAACTGGCAGATGAAGTGGTGAAACCATTCTCCATCATATTTGAGAGGTCCTGGCAGTCTGGCTGCCACTGACTGGAAAAGGAGAAATATAACCCCCATTTTTAAAAAGGGGAAAAAGGAAGACCTGGGGAACTGCGGACCGGTCAATCTCACCGCTGCCTGGTAAGATCACGGAGCAGATCCTCCTGGAGACTGTGCTCAGGCATATGTAGAATAAGGAGGGGATTTGTGACAGCCAACATGGCTTCACTAAGGGCAAATTGTGCCTGACAAATCTGGTGGCCTTTTATGATGGAGTGACAGAGGTGGTGGACAAGGGAAGGATGATGGGCATCAACTTCCAGGACTTGTGCAAGGCCTTTGACACTGTCCAGCATGACATCCCTGTCTCTAAATTGGAGAGACATGGATTTACAGATGGACCGCTTGGTGGATAAGGAACTGGCTGGATGATTGCACCCAAAGAGTTGTGGTCAACAGCTCAGTGTCCACATGGAGGTCTGTGATGAGTAGTGTTCCTTCAGGGATCACTACTGAGACCAGTACTGTTCAATATGTTTAGCAGTGACATGGACAGTGGGATTGAATGCACCCTTCAGCCAGTTTGCCGGTGACACCAAGCTGTGTGGTGAGGTCAACACAGTGAAAGGAAGGGATGCCATCCAGAGGAACCCTGATAGGCTGGAGAGATGGGCCCATGAGAACTGCATGAAGTTCAACAAGGCCAAGTGCAAGGTCCTGCATGTGGGTTGGTGCAATCTCAAGCACAACTATGGGCTGTATGTAGCATGGATTGAGAGTAGCCCTGGGGAGAAGGACTTAGGGGTGCTGATCAATGACAAGCTCAACGTGAGCCTGCAGTGTGTGCTAGCATCTCAGAAGGCCAACCGTGCCCTGGACTGCATCAAGAACAGTGTGGCCAACAGGCCGATGGAGGTGATTCTGCCCCACTACTCTGCTCTCATGAGACCATACCTGGAGTAACTGCATCCAGCTCTGGGGTTCCCAGTACAGGAAAGATGTAGAGCTGTTGGAGTTGAGTCCAGAGGAGGGCCACGAAGATGATCAAGGGGCTGGAGCACCTCTCCTGTGAAGACAGGCTGTGAGAGTTGGGCTTCTTCAGCCTGGAGAAGAGAAGGCTCTGGGGTGACCTAATTGTGGCCTACCAATGCTTAAAGGGATCCTACAGGGAAAGTGGGAGAGGACTGTTCACCAGAGGACAAGGGGCAATGGCTTTAAGCTGAAAGAGGGCAAGTTTAGGTTAGACGTTAGGAAGAAATTCTTTACTATGAGGGTGGTGAGGCACTGGCACAGGTTTCCCAGAGAGGTTGTGGAAGCCCCATCCCTGGAGACATTTAAGGCCAGGTTGGATGGGGCTTTCGGCAACCTGGTCTAGGGAGAGTGTCCCTGCCCTTGGCAGGGCGGTTGGAACTAGATGATCTTTGAGGTCCCTTCCGACCCAAACCACTCTGTGATTCTATTTGCACAGTTAAATTAGGGATTACTGGTCAGGGATATTTTGGACAAGAGACAAAGTACTCTGTCTGTGTAACTGCGCAAGAGAGTTAAAAAGAGCGAACAAGTCACAGAGAGATGTTCCTCATATGTTTATAAATAAGTTTTTGCTTGCTTTACTGTGATGCATTATTTTTGCTTAAGCTGTTAACTATTTTTATCGGTAACCTTAAGATAATCCATAGCTTTCTGCTCAAGCAAAGATTGGAAATGAATTTAATTAGAATTTGCAACTCCTAAAGCATTTCTGTATTCCTTTTGTTACCTTTTTGGTGAGTGTTAATTAAATCCCCAAATTTGGTGCCATTGTGCACCTGGAAGGAGAATAAAGCTTGCTACAGACCCCTCGGCATTACTCCAAGGTGCTAATTAGAACTGGAGAGAAGCTACTCTCAAACATTCAGAGTTTTTAAGAAAGCCCCATACCTCATGTAATGGATGGTATTACAGCATACCACCGTACGTGCTGTGCAGGATTATGCCATCCAGACAATTTCAAGTGTGTATTGATACCCTTCAAAAATATGATTATTTGAATCAGGGGCAGTCATTGACCCCATTAAGCATATATATCATTTCTATGGAAATGTTATAGGCCTTTTACCTCTAGCTGATGGAAACAGCTTCCATACATGCTCTTGAGTGGCTTTTTGCTTTTTAACTGAAAAAAATGAAACGATGCTGAGAGCCAACAGTACTGTGCAGTTCTTGCGGTGTAGCTTTTCACAGAATCACAAGGTTGGAAAAGACCTTTAAGATCATCAAGTCCAACCGTTCCTGTTCTATGCTAAACCATATCCCTAAGTACCTCATCTACCCTTTTTTTCAACACACCCAGCAAAGGTGACTCAACCACCTCCCTGGGCAGCCTGGGAGACATAACCAACAGAGTATCTATAGATGTCTGGGGCTTGCGCTTCGAAGGTGCTGGTAACATCAGAAAAAACACCGTGGGGGTTTGCGGAAACTAAAACACTCGTGTTCAGATGCAGAGACACAGCCATGGCTTTTTCATCACGAATGAGGCACCTGAATTACAGGATACAGGATGAGGTGGTTATTGGTATTCTTTCTGTATATGTGCCTCCTAGCTCTGCTTGGCTGAGCTGCTCTTCGTTTTCTCTCTCTAAAATTTAAGCAGCACTGCCGGTGTCCTGGCTGAAATGTTGCATCATGTCATGCTGGCCTCTGTAGCCACTGCATGAGTCACTGTGCTTGAGTACGGGTGAAGCAGTGATCTAAACGTGCTCAGAGCTCGCAGCTTGATGCAGTGGCTGGAGGATGGCGTAATTAAGCTTTCACCTTTATATGAAGATATGAAATGTTTAATGATAAAATTTGCTGTATGTGGAGCAAACCTGTGCCCTCTTTAAAGGCCCAGACTGTGCAGCACTGTCTTTTTGTGCGCTGCACTGTTGTGTCTCACTGCTAATGCCCGGAATGCCGGAGCGGCGTATTGCTTTGCTACTAGCAGGGCGGGTGGGAGCTGGAGGAGGAGGGGCGAAAAAAGGTGAATGGAGCTGCTCACAGATGAGGCTGTGAATTAATTTTTCGAGAGAAGTGGAAAAGAGGTTTGGCCACTCCAATTTCTTCTTGTGACCGATGATACTTTTTGCCAGACTGGTAACGTCAGGTTTTGCAGAGTTTGGGCACTTGGTCACATTACATTCCTGTACACTGAAATGGATTAAGATAAAAAGTCTGACTTGAAAAGGATATTCCAAAACTGACTGTGCCTGTGGTTTTGAATCCTGATGCTTTGAACAAAGAAGGGATTGATTTAATGGGATTAATGCTTAATCCAAATGAAGCAATGTACACACATGCCTTGAATGTTTTTAAGAATAACTACAAATATAATTTATAAGGTTCTGGAGAGAGAGAGAGAGAGGTGAACTTTGTGTGAGAAAGAGATGGGGCAAGAAAGCTTTAAATAAATTGCAAGTATGGTATTTATGTTCAAGTGCTGATTTTGAGTGTGTTGCACATCTCTCTTCATCATTTGGATATTTCAGATGAGGAGATTTATTTAAAAATTTTTTTTTAGTTGCATTTATGGTAAGATTTCTTTTTCCCTGCTTCAGGTAATACCTTACCTGGAAAGTAATTATCATTGTGATTTGACGTTTGGGGTTTTTTTTGGGGGGTGGGGGTGGGAGGCATTGTTTGGGTGCGTTTTTTTCTTGGCTTGTGGATTTTTCTGTGTGAAACAATATTGTGGAACAATGTATTGTTACTTACTTGGATAAATTATGACATCACCCATATTCACTGTGTCTGTGGCCCTCTAATTTCAGGGAATAATTGTTTATTAAACCAAACCAACCCATTTGTGTTGTATGTGTGGGTTTGTTGGTTTTTTTTTGGTTGTTGGTTTCAGTTTTAGTTTTTATTGTTGTGTTTTAAATTTTTTAATTTTAACAGATACAATATTTATATTATTTTGTTTAATTTTTATTAATAAAAGCTTTCTCTACTTTAAAAAGCCATCCTATTTCTTGTAGTAACCAATGGGTACATTCACAATGTGTTTTCAAAGCCTAACTGGGTGAAATGCATGTCATCTGCATCACATGCGGTTGCGAGGGCAGCAATGACTGCAGTCTTTCAGTGTAGCTGCTCTAGGATTAAAATGCTGAGCCTCCATAAGTATTAGGCTGGCTCATCAATTTTTATCCATTCTCCCTTCCCCCGCCATGGCCCCCCAGCCTGGGAACCAGAGACTTTAGGTGAAAACTGAAATTCTTGCCTAATTATGAGATTTGATTAAACTAGTAGCTTTGGAAAAAAGACCAAGTATCACCACGCTAATGAAAAAATTGCAGGAATTGCTAATGATGGGACTGACTCATGTTGCTAAATGAAGCAGATTTTTAAACATAGCTCTAGGCTTCAGTTCTTTCAGCTCCTTCACAGTCAGCTCGGCTTTGTACTGAGCTCAGTGAAGCTATTCTCAGAGGAGAGTGCAGTACCACACGGATTAAGAGTCAGAGAGTGGAGCCATTAATTGATTCAGTACTACACGAGTTATCTAATATCTAGGAAATGTTTTAAATATATTAGGTGACATAAAAAGCTGAAAGCACAAATATAATTTTCAAGTGATTTTTGGCTTTATTAATTTATTTTTTTAAAAGGAAGGCTGTTGGAGACTGGCTCAAAGGCAAGGAGTAGTAATTCCCGGTAATGTAATTGATGTTTGAAGGAAGTCTTAGTTTATTTTTGAATCCAGCTGTGCTATATCTGGGATAGCAGACAAACAGGGCGAGGGAGCTTTCTTTACGTACTAGATTTTTCTTTTGTGTGTGTCTATGCTGTTACGTTATTAGAATGTTTCCTGGCAGTGCAGTGGCCAAAGCCAGCTAGTGATGTCCCAGGCATTGGTCTGAAGTAGGCACAGGGCAGGGATAGTTCCTAGCAGGCAATCAGCATGTTTTTCCCATTCCAGTTTTTCCTCATCTTTGTTGTCTGAGATCAAGACAGCTTAATAGTCAGGATGGAGGAAGTTAAGAACCGCTTGGTTTCAGGTCAGTGAACAGCCTTAGACATACTCAGTTTCCTGATCTAGACAAACCTACATGTTTCCTTGCAGTGCTATTATCATTTAAACCAGTAAAGCGAGTAAAGCTCCTAAGATGTCTACTTTGGTAGACAGGATTGTGGCACTCAACAGGGTGAATACTAAGACATTTATTACATGAATCAGTGTCTACTGTTATGCTTTACTTTTTATTTGCCATAGAAATATGCATTTTATTTGGAAACTGTCATCACTCACTTGAGACTTCTTGCAAAATATTTCTGCTAGTATGGAGAAAATGATCTGTTTGCACAGCATGCCCAACTGAGATGAAAGTTCTCTAATTTTCTCTTGTCTTCATCAGTACTTTTTTTTTAGTGCTACGGATTTTCTTTTTGACTATTGCTGGACAGTGGGAGAAGGCTCTGTGAATTCAGCTGATCTTTTAGGGTTCTGCTCGATGTTATCACTAATGAAGTGTTGGAGTTGTTGCAATGAAAGTGGGTGAAAAGGGTAATCCAGCCTTGAGCAGGCCAGGCAAGTGCTAAATCAAGCAGCCTGCAGTGCTCATGCTGTCTTTATATGGGGCACAAAAATACAAACATGTGGGAAGGAGATGGTGATGGTACTTGGGGTTTTGTTTTCATTTGGCTTTTGTTAGAAGTACTAACAAAACCAGTCAAAGTCCTGCTTATTCATTTGAAGCCCAAATGATCTAGTCCTGGTACACTGATGAGATAAATAAAAGGATTCAGATTGAAAGTGACTAACTATTCTTGTTTAAGTAGTTCTACTAACCTTGCTAAATTATCTTCAGCCTGTTTAATAAGTATCAGTCATGGGACTGCTGACAAGCTAGTTATTTGTTGAACCAGACTAACAAATGTTTGGCTTTCTATGTTATGTTGAAATTATTAGGCTGTGATATTTGGCAACAATATTTGTATTCTCTATAATTAGGTTTACTAAAATTAAAAAGGGAAGAAATCCACTCATAATTCTGTCTTCAAATACATATATATATATATACACATATATATATATGTATTTCTGGTATCAATTTCATTGAAATAAAACTATTTCTCATAGTTTGTATGGGGGGAAAAATGCAAACCCAAAACATGTTCCATTGAAATTAGGGGGACAGGATGTCTTCTGCCCTCTGCTGTGTATGGAGCTTTGCCAATATTATGTCATCCTACCCTGTAATAAATGAATGAGAAACAAGATAAGGTGAAAGTTGCATAAAACCCAGTATTTGTTGAAAAGCTGTATTTCCACTTACTGTTCAGAGAGGAGTAGCCAAGAAATGGGAAAAACGAAACCAAACCAACCTTGATTAATGTTTTCCGTGTGTATGAATGAACTTTTAAAAGCAGATGGCATGGCCAAAGGGAACATTTCAAATGGAGATCTACAAAGACAGCCTAAACAGGCATGCTGGTCAGGAAGCGAGGAGCTGCTGAGCTAGCACAAGCGGCAGACGGTCTGAGCTGTTTCTTTGCCTACAGTTTGTTCGGGGGGAAATGAAAAAAGGAAGAGCTTATGTGATATGTGTGTGTGCTTTTGTGTGATATTTTTATTATCATTTCCATGATTTAATCACAAATCCAGAACAAATAGTTAATAAGTGCATGAAACTCGGCAAGAGCAACTTGTGCCAGAAAGATATCAGCACTTAAATGTGGGTTTAAAATAAAAATGGAAAGGAGAAAGGCGGTTTGGGGTGTGAGTGTGTTTTTAATTAAACAGGATATATGTATGAATCAGGAAGGCAAACCCCAGTGCATAAATGGAATGAATGGACAATCAGCCGAAACGCCAGGTTCCTCCTTCAATTCCCAGAGGAATCAGGGTTGTTCCAACCTTTTTGTGCTTGCTGGCCCGCTGCATGCTAGTCTGCCGGGCAGAGTTCCGCCCTCCCAAGTGATGGTGTGTCGGGTGACAGGCAGGGTCCAGATACAGGAGGCGAGGCAATGCTTTCTGGGGATGCATGAAAAGAAGCCGGGGGGCTTTTATCCGGGATATCCTTCTTGATCAACACAGCTGTGAAAGCATGTGCTGCTACCTTTTCCTTTGTTAGACACTGTGGATGTATCTACTCTATGCTCTGTGCAAGAACTGATGAACAAGCATGAGAGAAGCCCCGACATCACTTGAAGTGATGCAGTGAGTGCTGTGGAAATGGTAGCCAAACTGTTGTCAGTACTAGTAAGGGGGAAAGAAAGGACTAGTGGAGAAATTTCTAATGTGAATGCACATTTACTGCCCAAAATACTTAAGACCAAATCATTAGCTTAAGAAAATTAATGACTAGCATTGTTTTTTGCTTTCTTAGGGTTTTTTTCTAATTCTGTAGGTGAAACCAGATTGGCATGATGAACTTTTGGTTTCTGAATTTTAGTCAAATTATTGTTGTCCCGTTTATTAAAATGTTATTAATAATTGCCGCTGAATTATCAATATTTATTTTTATTTTTGCACATTTCAGAACTAAAAAATTAAAGCAGTTCAACACGGGGGTTAATATTTAACAAAATTATATGTACCAGAAGTTTTCAGAAACATGAATGTTGAAGAGACACCAAATGTGTCTATCATTAAACCTATGCAAATTGTTATGTAAAAATCTTATTCTAATGTACATCTTACAATGTAGAAGGCTTTATATATGTCATAAAGCACAACTGTAGCGTTTATTTTTCCACAAACTAGACTAACAATTAGGAGGACCGCTAAGTCTGTTTTAATTTGAGAGGAACATAGATTTATTTTACTCCTTTTTTTAAGTCTGCAAGTACAGTTGTAAATCCCATTCTGCTTGCCCCAGTCTACAAACCTGACGTTGAAAAAGTGCGCCTGCAGAGATGCCTTCAGTGAAATAAAGGGGGGTGATTTAAAGAGTGTTGTAGGATTTCTTGTCTGAGCTCCATGAATCGCTTTCTGTATGAGGTTAGAGCAGAGCTTTTGCCCTCAGGTTGCAGGGTATCTGGAATGGAAATGAAACTCATGGCACGTAGACTGAAGCCTTACTTCAAACTGACATTTTATTGAATTTTGATGTGTGTATTACAAAAACCACAACCCAGAAAGGTTTGAATTGAGGAAATATTTCCATTGAAGTCAAAGAATACAAACTGCATGTGTGAGAAAGTTAAGGTTATTTTCACTGAAAACACAAATCAGCCCTGTAGAATTTCAGTTGCTAATTTTACAAGCTTTTTGGTTTCTGTTTTCTTACTAGAAACAAAAAGTGTTTGCTTGCAGCCTAAAGACAACATGGAAGTTTGCAAGCATTTTGTGACAAACCTGTATTGATCATTTTTAATCCAAAACTTAAAAAGGAAATAAATTTTTATGACTTTTTGGTGGTTAACTCTGGTACATCTTCAAAACGTGATTGTCTTTATGAATTATTCTCCACATGTTTCCTTTTGAAATTCTATTACTTTGAAATTAGGAAGACTTTTTCAACGTATTGTGTTTTTCTTAATTGCAAAAATAACAAAATTATGTTAATTAGTCTGAATTTCTTTTGGTGTGGGAGGCAATGCTTCTATTGGCTGAAAAATCTTTTCATTCATGTGGCTTCTGTACTTGGTGATCTAAATTCAGTCACTGTTGCCTAAGGTTAAATAATCAAAGCAGTGGGGTTTTGTTTGTTTGCTTTCTTCCCACTCGCTGATCGTTTCCTGCCCTTACTGATGTTGGAAGAACGCTTTCTTCTTTACTAATGAAAATGGGGATGCTCACTTAAGGCCCTTAATTCAAGTGATCCAGATCTGGAGATTTCTGCATATAAGTGTGAATGTTGTTATTTGAGGCAGTGATACCCACCAGGAACTGCCACCTATGCAGATTAAGAAAAAGGTTATTTTAAACCCAAGTTTGGGCTGGTGAGAATGATGCGGCACAGTTGGTGTGGGGGGAGTAGTGTATGTGGTTGGTGCTCTGCAGGTGGGAGTTGTTGGTTTGTGCTGTGGCATTGCTTCTTGAAGGCTTTCATAGTAAGCATTTGTGAAATATCTTAAAGGTTACAGTCATTGAATAGCATTTAAATTACACTGTAACTGTTTTCAGCGTGTTCCGATACTCTCTGAAGCATAAAATAGGAAAATCTGATCTGATTTTGTAGCAGAAATACTCTCCAAAAGAGGTCGGTGTTGCTCGGAGGGGAATTTTTCTTCTGTCAAACCTAGGCTTCTTTGCAATTACATTTACACAAGCACACAGCACAAGTGGAGAAGGTGTATTTTAGAGTCATTACCACAGTTGTAACTGCTCTTCCCCATCAATCTCATACAGGCTTTGTGATCTAGGCCGCACCCTCCCGTTGTGCCAGCCTGGGACTGTTCTTTCCTGCCCTCCTTCTGCAGGCTTGGGTTCCCCTCCCTGCCACTGGTCATTTTGTTCAGGGAATTTGTGAAGAGTACGGCCATATTTTAATTTTATGAATTTAGGAGATTATTTAGGTTTGTGTCAGGGATCTGAAAGTCTGAATTTTGCTGCTTTATCCAAAATGTGTACCGGAGTTTTCTTTCTGTTGCAGATGTTGTAAAAGCCTTTTGTCTACAATTATTTTTATTTTGATAGCTGAATTATTAAGGCATTGGAAGTGTGCATGTGAAAACAACTTCTATTTCTAAAGCTACTTAAGTAACTCCAGTGTTTAAAAATTGTGCTTGATTTTGGTGTTGCATAATAGTTTGTGTTGCTTTTGCTGCCCCTTACAGTGAGAATTTAATGCTCGATGAGAAATACCAGTTCACTTTCTTCTATCTCCTTCCACCTAGTTTCTTTATCAATATATCTTCTTACATATATTGGAAATGAGAGTCATAACCCTAAATTCCTTCCTGGCTACTTCTCTCAGGGAATGTTTATATGTACTCCGGTAGGGGTCTCTTTGTACTCAGTATCTTCCATGGATATGCTTTGCTTCTACTATTTTCTGTATGACAACTCATTTTTTTGATTGGATGCTGTTCTGTCTGGGAGGAGACAATTGAAATAGGCATACATTCAGTTAGCATGTTAAACAATAGGTTAATGATTGTTGCTGGTGTCTAGCTATTGTTTCATACAAAGAATTTCGTACCAATAGTGTAATCAATTAATATTCTCTTTTTCAGGTTTAACGGATGAAAAAGTGAAGGCCTATCTTTCTCTTCACCCCCAGGTACTGGATGAGTTTGTGTCAGAAAGTGTAAGTGCGGAAACTGTGGAAAAATGGCTAAAAAGGAAAAATAACAGACAAGAAGGTAAGTCCTTTTTACTTGCCATTGATATTTAGCCTTGGACAGCTCTGTCGTGTTTTGAGATTTATAAAGGAAACCTAGTTTTGGTAAAAATTGACTGTCAGAATTTTTATATCTAGGTTCCACTGTTTTTTGAAAGGTAGAACAGGTTAACAAGGTTTTACAAATATTTTCATCCTTTTGGCATTTCTGATTTGGAATACACTGGTATTTGTTTCGGAGGTTCGGTTTGCACATTTAGAGTTGCAAATAATATTCCACCAACCAGTAATATCTGTTATGTTAACCTGTGTTTTAAGAACAAAATTTGATCATCTTTTATCTAAGATTTGTATGTTTTGAATTAAAATATCGCAGTATGAGCAGGATGTAAGCCTCAGTAAAACAGCAGATATACCGTCTGAAATTTTGCTGCTTTGAATATCTATTAAGTCAATTTTTGATGTGAACATTGACAGAGAGGTTATAAAGTGGTGTGTTGAATTTTTGAGGTATTTCTATTGGATTGCTTTAGGTATAATCCCTCACTTACTAGACCCAGAAAACTATTCCTTATGAGTCGACCTGGGTTAACAACGACCATAAATTTTGTGGTTATTGTATATGTTGTGAGATTGTGTGCAAACATAAGATTGATGCAATCCTAACAAGGATCTGGAATATACTAGGTAAAATGCAAAAGAGGAGATTTCCAAGGTGAGGAAAGAAACACTGATTTTTTACTCTGCATGTGCATTGCTTTATGGCTGAGTTTTAAGGTGCTTGGGGTTTAAGTTCTGCTGATAATTCCCATTCTAAATAGGGGGGCTGTTCCTACTTTCTAAAAGATTACTGTTTTCTGCAGAGTTATAGGAAAAGAAAATGGTGGGCAAGGGACAAAAAAGGCTGTGTCGAGACTATATATCAGATTCCAAGTTGTTAGTATGTTTTTATTAGGTGTAAAGAGGTGACATAATAGAAAAGTAAAGGTATGTAGCAACAGACCACCTGTTTGCTATTTGCTTAGTGGTTTACAGACTGTGGCGCTGCAGGTTGGCTATCATTGTAATCCACGAATGCTGTCAGAAAACCGCTGTTTGTGAATCAAATGAATAAATCATGACAATGCTTTTTGGTGACAAAAGAAAAATATACTTTGATGTCACCAGAACCAAATACTACTTTAAAGAGCTGTGTTGCAGTGAAAATGACTATTTTCTCTAAGGTGCTTGAAATCACTGTAAGAAATAACTGCTTGTTTGAAATACAATGTATAGTTTGGGTCAGGGATCTAAGGATCTTGATGGTAAAACTGAATGAATGCTTTGGATAACATTTCAGCTTCAAGACCTTATATTGCTCGGAGTAATTTATTACCAGTTTTCCCCTTTTTTTTGGGGGGTGGGGCTTGGTGACCATTTTTGTGAAAGTGCTTATAAAATTTTTAGAGCCAACTACAAAGGCAAAGTAAATGCTGACTGTTGCCTTTGTGAAGTTATTACCATGAAAAGCTGCAATGGTGTGGTTAATCCATTGTTTTCTCAAACTTTTAAACTTGCATTTTACAGCTAGCTCTCCCTAAACTATTGAATTAAACTTGTCAAGCAATAGTTATGCTACCATTTTCATTCAGCTTTAGATCTCGTTAAGATCTGGAATTTCTACCTTCCCTGCTACTTACCTGTTTCTGGTAGTGAGCTTAAAGGTGGCCATATGTGTTACACTGAAGGCAGTTATGCAGACGTGCCTTTATTGGTGTTGGATTTTTAGATGAAAATAAGCAGAACCAGATTTAAAACTGCACTTGCCAAGTCAAAAAGAATAATTTGAATGCAATTTTTTTTGTAGATTGAAACAGATACTGATTAGTCTTATCTGTTATTTTCTTCTAGATTGCTAAGTGCTGTAGCTGTATAAAATATCTCTGACAACAAAACATCTGATTTTGTCAGAAAAAAACGCTTTTAGGAGAGAAGCTTCCTAGATGATTTACTCTGTTTTATGTATGTACAAATCCTAGTGCTGGAGTGATGGTGGCAGTGAGAAAGGGGGAGGAGAAGATGAAACCAGTTCTTTTGGTGTTAGCGCAGATCTGTGGTGACTTGAAGCGAAGATGTTGCCTAAGTCACTTAACATCGATAAGGGTGTAATTTTCCCTCTATCCCTCTTGCTTTAGTATAGTCTACTTTACAAATGTTCACGTCATATAATGTGATACAGACAGAAGAATAAGCTTTGTTTTTATTAGAAAGCTGCCAGGCAGGCGAAATGCTGCTTTGAGATCCCTGGCTTAGTGTCTGTACTCTTATACGTTGGTGACGCAGAACAGTCATTAACCTATATGCAGCAATTGTGTCCTGCCTGATTTACAAGCATCCAGCTGTGTGGGCTCTTCAGCCAGCAGTCAATGGGCCTGCAGCCAGGGTCATTTATCTGAATTTCATTAGCAGGAACATAAACTGGAAGGTCTGATTTGGACTTAAATGAACCAAAACTTATCTGTGACCGGGATTCACTGAATTAGTTACTTTAGAAGGATTTTGATGGGTTTGGTTTTGTTTTTTTTTAAAACTCGAAGTATTAAAAAGGGAGGTAATTGGTAAATATTGCAGCGTTTCAGGTGTAACTATCTCAGAGTATCATTAATTTTGTCATCAGTTTGAGAGAAATCTTGTATCTGTCACAGTAAATGTTAGATTGAAAGTTGCTCGTAACAGGGTGATGGTGACCTACCTCAGATTATAAAATAATTTCTTTTAATTTTTTTTAAGGTTTTGGCTTGGTTTGGTTTGGGATTTTTTGATTTGTTTGTTTGGGGGTTTTTTGTTGGTTTTGTTGGGTTTTTTTTTTTTTAGTATGTTGGAGAAAACCTGCAAAGGTAGCATTGGAAAGGAATGCTGCTCATACTGATCTTTGGGAATTCACTGCACCTTCTTGAACCTTGACTATTATCTACTGATAAAATACGTGCTCAAAACACATGCAAGCCTTGTATTGTTGCACAAAATATTTCCAAACAACTCTCTTGGTAATAAGCTAACAGTTGAGTTTTAAATTTTTCATATCCAGATCATGGCTGAGTTAGGCAGGACTCTGAATGAAATTGGACTGCAAACTGGACTGCTTCTCATGCATAATATTTTTTGCATTGGTGTTGCAAGAAAAATTTAACCACATAAGAGAGTGTCTTGATTAAAGAAACAAATTAGGTAATTCAGGGTTCATTTTAACTCTTTTTCAAAGTTTTTTACTCATTAGGTATGGAGGAGACTTATTTTCAAATTAAGTGTACTACTTGTAGTCTGATGCCTGGTCCGTACTTCATGCATTGTTACCTCATGGGATGTTTTATGAAGTTTATAGATTAAAAAAAAATAAATCTTCATATAGACACAGTGAATATGAGCTTTTGCTCATATAGTTGATCTTACTTGAGGTGCTGGTGTAAGTTGTACCAATAAGATACATGCTCTTGCTTTAAAGATTCACTAAAGAGACATCTTGATTGAAGGAGAGGGTTTTTTAATGGACTCTTAAGAGTTAATCTTGCCAATTCAAGCAAAAGTAATTGATGACCACAGCAGGAGCCATAAGATTATGGCAGTTTTAGGCTCTGCTGGACAGGTCTCCCTCTCCCAACAAATTTATCAGAAAAATATTTATGAACTCCAACCTTAATTATATTATTTGAAGCTTCACCACCACAAGAAGAGGATGCTAAGCATGTTGATGATAAGCCAGATATGCATCCTTTACACAGCTGACAGTGAATTTCTCAGGTGTCTTGCTTAATTTTTTTAATGGTGTTTTTACATAGAAAGAAAGGACAAACTTCACTGACACAGAATTTCTATATGGTGAGTTGCCTATATCACCTCTTGCTCAGTGAGAGCAAAGTTATCACTTCCCGAAGGGGATGGCCATCATGTTCATCAAAGTGCGTGACCATGTGTTTAATTACTGCTGAGTCTGGACACATCAAAAACTTTATGTTATATATACTTGCAATACTTGCCAAACCCATGTGAAGCTATGTATAATGGGAACTTAAAGTTCTTTGCTGCCACACAAATGCTATTTTTAAGTAATTCTTAAAGACAATTTTCCATTTAAAAAAAAAAATATATATAGAATAGTGCATTCATTACACAACATGGTACTGATTATACACAATCAGAAGTTACTGTCTGTTAAGTGCAGAGGACTTACTGCATTTACAGGAACCTAACAGAGTGTCGTAGTTGCCCTGTTTATTGAAAAAAGAAAAAAAGGTGAAGAAATTAAAAAATTAATTTCTTAATATAATGTTAGCGTGATATCTATATCTAGTCCTCAAGAAGGTATCACAATGCTTTTCATGGGCTTTGCAAAACAATAGGATTGATTGTCTTAGGGTAAGTCCAAGGTATTGCCATGCTAATACTAGTATTTCTATCTATGGACTTTATAATGTAATACTGTGCTGTAACTTGCTGTACATTCACAGAATCACAGAATCACTAGGTTGGAAAAGACCTTTGAGATCGAGCCCAACTGTACCTGTCCTCTACTAAAACATATCCCTGAGCACCTCATCTACCCATCTGTTAAATGCATCCAGGGATTGTGACTCAACCACTTCTCTGGGCAGCCTCTTCCAATGCCCAATAACCCTTTCAGTGAAGAATTTTTTCAAGCAAGAAGAGAATGCATTATGTAATGGAACAAAAATAGTTAGCATTTTCTGGTTTTCCTTACATGAGTTGTTTAAACAGAAACATTAAATGACTTTTAAAGTCATTTCACATATGTTCTTTTATGGGCTGTTGATTTTTCCCATTGTGCTTTCCTATATCCATTAATTTCCTGTCAGTGTTAAATAAGTGCTATTCAGTAGATAAGCTGTTGCTAATATTATGCAAATGATTAAATGAGTGTATTTGGTTGTTTCAGTTAAAGGACACTTGTGAACGTTCAAAGTACTTTTCCTTCTTTTTATTTATCATTGCACAATTTTATGCAATTACTATAAGCAGTCTGGCTAACTGTAATTCTTTGTTAGTCATTCAGATGCATGATTTTCACGTGGCGTATCTCAGTCTTGTCTTGTTTCTTGTGAATATGACAACTGTGTGTGGGTTCAGAATTCAGATTAAGCCCTGATTCTCTCCTTTTTTTCTTTTTAAAAATTTTTTTTAAGCTCAACCATTTTGCTTTTCACCCTTTTCCCCTTCCTTTCTACCACATGTCCATGACGTGGGCAAAGGTAGCAGTCAGATGTGGTGCACTGTGTGGCTCTAAATTTGGCAGAGGACTGGGATACCTCTCTCTGGATACACCCATTCTAATTGTTTGGAAAATCACTGTAGCTTCCCTTTGGTAGAAAAATTTAGTAGGCTTCACAAGAAAAGGCATCTGCATAAAATCCTTCACCCACACGTTCTTTTAGGTCTTCCAAGTATGCTTTATATAGAAATACACATATGATAGCTGTGATAGCTTTCAGTGAGCTAATTGAGTATAGAAAGGATAGACCTCTGCAGGTTAGCTAAACATGTTTAACTTTATAGTCTGTGGTGAGGTAACAGTTTCAGTGGCTGTAATGATTCTGGTGCTTGAGTAACTTTAAGCCTGATATTTTCTGTGGTCTTTAGACAAGGTTTTTTTTTTCTTTTTTTCTTTTTTTTTTTCTTTTCCTCTGTGCTAGAGAAGGGATTGGAGCATTAGGATTTGTGTCAAAATGCTCTGTCATACCCAGAATTTGAGACAATATACATGGAGTGAATTTGTTTACTGGTCCTTTAAGGCTGATACTAAAGGTAAAATTGTGCTCAGCTATGTCATTACATTAAAAAAAAAAAAAAAGAAAAAACAAGTTCTGTGATACAAACTAGACAGAAAATTGTTTCATTTCTGGTGTTGCAGTTTCAGATACTAAGATTTCACCATAATGTGCTGCAAACCTGCAAGAGAAAAAGTAGTGAGTTTTGGAGAGAAGTTGATGTGTGGCTCTGTTTAGGGAGCGATACTTAGGTATTTATTATTAAGCAGAATTGAAGTACACATTTATACAATAAATCAGTTATTCCTTTATTTTCCCTTTTAAACAGGTAATTCATTCCTATTTTTAAGTGATGCTATGGTAGGGGAATGTTATTTGTGTGTTGGCTAAGGTTGTTAAATACGGGAAAGGCTATGTAACCTGCATTTCCATGAGCAGGGATAGAATATATACAAAGATAAATGTAAGCAGGAGGAGTATGTGTATGCTAAATACATGTCAGCTTGCTGCCAGAATTAAAAAGAAAAGCTATGGAGGTTATGCTTGCTTGGTTAGTTTTTGAGGCCTGCATTGCCACACTAACTCATCAGAGATACATGTTCTGCGGTGTAGGGTAGTGGTTGTAGCACTGCAGATGAGGGATGCTTGATACTTAGAAGCTGGAGACTATCACTGTTGCGATACTCCACAGCTTGCTGCGATTCTAACATCTCCCCAACCTAGGCAAGAGCAACTGATATGGCAGCATGTTAATGATCTCCTTGATTTATAATTGGGCTCTTTTAATATTTCATTGATGCTGTAGATGTGCTGTTTCATTCTGATGTAGCCCTGCTGTGCTTATGTTTGTGATATCCAAGCAGGCAACAAATACTTGCCAAAAATCAGGAGGGAATGTGGGAATGATTTGTGTAAAGTGTGACTTGGCCATTGATGCCATAGTTGTAGCTCTTAATGCTTCCTTGTTACTAAACCCCACTATTTACCTATTTTGATGCCTTTTTTTGACCTTTTTTATTCTCAAAATAAAACAGAATGACTCCTCAGGGCTCATTTCTCCCAGTGCAGGTGACATAGTTACTTCCCTGCTCTTACTCTGCTCTCAGCATCTGCTAATGGCCAGTTGGAGACAAGATGTGGGTTGAGGTGGACTTGTTCCTCTGAACCAATGTAGCTGTTCTGATGCTAACAGGTGCTACTTTTCTGGGATAATATCTTGACTGATAAAAATTGTCTTGAAACATTCTGAATGTGCTTCTCATAAAATTTGCAATAATTACCTGGAGGCTTGACTGCATAGACCCTGTTCTTCCATGAGTCCTTACTTCTATAGAGATAAACCCGATAGGTAGAATTTTGTAAGGAGTAGTTTACAGGTTGCCATTTTTCATGTGTCTAGACAGTATTTCAGAGGCAGACTGATGAAGCCATGGCACTTCCCAGAGCTGAGATAGGCCTCTACGTGGGAATGCTATTTTAGTTTAGATGATGAAAATGGCATGCATCTGTCACAGGTACCAAATTATTTTGAAGCTGATTTCTGGGTAGGCTGTCGTATTGTGCCACTGCTTTTAGAAAATATTTTATTGCTGTGTCATTTCCTGAAATAGTCAGTAAAATTATCCAAGGTGACTGGACTGTGTGTCCTGTTCAGTAGGGTTTTTATTGTTTTCTTTGAGTTAATCAGTAGAGAGCCAGCTTAGAAGTGGGTTTGTTATGGCCATAGAAATATTGAGGAGGAAGAGTTAGTGAAAAAGTTTCTCTCGGCTGTGTTGTCAGGCTATTCCTTTGGGCAGAAGAAGGGTTAGTGGAAAGGATACATGGGTCAGATCATGAATGGTTTTTATGTACTGGTAGTGCAGAAATGCTGAGCGGTGGCCTCTTAGTAGACAATACCGAGGCCTTGAGTGGTAATGATGTTTTTTGTTTGGTAGGTGTGTTGATGTTGAAGCAGTTACTGATTTTAGTCTTCATTATTTGAATGGCTATGATTAGCAAACTCCAAAAAACTGCAAAAACAAGCATAGTAGGTGAATTGAATATGTTTCTGGGCTGTTTTCCTCTAATTTATTGAAGTATGCGAGAGTCTATTGTCTGGAAAATTTTTTTTGAGTGTGTCAGGTGGAGAAAGTGATTTTTTTCTGGTTTTCTGGAACTTTCCTGCATATTTAGAATTGTTTAGATGGCAGAGATTTTCAGAGAGTAATCCTTTAATGATGTGATGTTTGGCCTTAGGAAGTAGACATCGCTGCTTGGTCTGAGTTTCCTCTTGAACTAATTATGTTAATCACATTATGTAGAGCAATCATTCTCAACATCTACTTAAACTGATGTTTGCTTTGTTATTCTTGAATTAAGACTTTTTTTTCATCTAATCAAAAATTCTGCTTCTCCCTATTTATAAACCTTGCTTCACTGAAACATTTTCTGCCCATATTAGAAAGTAAATAGACTGTGATTTTTGTCCTTTCTCAATCTTTCAAGTAAATTAGGGCATGGAGCTTCTTTTAGTATCTTACTGAGAAACAGGTTTCCAGGTTTTCTTATTCTTTCTCATCAGTTTACATTTTTCAATGACAATTCCAGATTGTCTAGATTGTCAATGTCTTCTATAAAGTGTGAGCAGCGTAAGAGACTGTAAAGGGTTCATTAGTGTTGTGTGCAGTACAAACCCATTTCCCTCCTGTGCAACATAGTACTTAATGTTGTCTGGCCCTGTTGCTCTTTGTTTTCAGGTTGTTTCCCTCCTGTACATGGGGTCTTTGGCTTTAGACTAAAAATTAGGCAGGCAAAAGAAAAAAACCAAAACCTCTTACTAATTGACAAAGAAGGTCAGTTCTGTTCACGTGTGTGGAGACTGTATATGCATGTAGCCAGCGTTTTTTTAATAATGATTATTTATTGTGATGTAAGCTAATCTGTTTTACCTGCATTAAAATGGAGTAGGAACATTCCCATGGTCTGTAAACTGAGAAAATAATAAATAAGAACAAGGGAATAGTCATTGACTTTTATGGGATGGTACCTTTTTAAGCCAAGTATAAAAGTATTAATTTGGGAAATGTTGGCTGCTCAAGGCCTGTAATCAAACATTGACCAATATGGTTAAAAAGACAAAATATAAAGTAACTGTGTATGTTAGTGTTGTTTGTTCTGTCCATTAAATGAGACAGTTACACTCTGTGTGCGCAAAGAAAGCATCGGTAACTTATTCATGAATGTTTTGCATGCCAGTTGTGAAAAATCAGTTCAGCAAGGCTCTTGATACCTGGTCCATTTATAATCATAGAATCATAGAATGGCATGGGTTGGAAGGGACCCCAAGGATCATAGAGCTCCAACCCCCCTGCCACAGGCAGGGCCACCAACCTCAGGCCTGGATCTACACAAGGTCGCCCAGGGCCCCATCCAACCTGGCCTTGAACACTTATGTGTGTAAAAATTCTTTTATCTCCTAGCAAGTACAGGAAGCCCTGAGGATGAATAAAAATTCATCTTTACTGTGGAAATTGCTGGTTGGATGTAAATAATAATGCCATGCCTTGTAAAAGGATGATTTTCTGTTTCTGTGGGTGAAAGCAAATAATGGTATTTGCCTTAACCTTATATTGGTTATTAGTGAAGTTTTTCAGCAGAAACTGCTGTGTTATGTTAAGACTTTGAATTCAGATTGTAAAGAGAAAGGGAAAGCACAGACGTCAGTATATTCATACTATGGGCTTCATGAAGACTATCAGTTTTCAGTGTGTCATCCTATAGTGATTTAGCTAAGAATGATGGTAATTCAGTTACTTTATCCTTCAAAGTATCTATGATTAGATAGCATTTTAGACTAGTTGTCCTGTGCTCAGCTATCAGATTCAGTGCAGCTGATTCAAAGAGTATACATGTCATGGTGAGTTGTAGATACTCACTGTATTTGTCCTAGTGGTCATTGGTAGGTCAGATGCTTTGAAGAGGTAGCTTTGTCCAAAAATAATTTCATGCTCTGCATAAGGAAATAAATTCTGGCAATTAATTTTCAACTAGACTATAATAGTCAATAGTTGCTGCCTGTGTTATGAATGCATATAACATTACATTCCCACTCCATTCAGCGAGAGAAAGGCCTAAGCATGACTTCATTCCTATTGGTTTACAGCTGTACATTCCCTAACCTAACTGCTTCAGGTGATGATACTTGTTTAAGTATGTTATAGGAGGGACATTTGAACACTGCTACCTCTGATTAGCTGCCGTAGACTTTTGTTGAAGGAAGACTTATGTCACAAATATTATGCAAATACTTTGAAGATACTACTACACATGTAGATGGAAATTATTTAATTCAAAATGTGCACTTAAGTTTCAGATGATAAAAAAAAAAAAAGGCAAGCAAAACCACAAAGCCTTGAGATGAACTTTCTTCAATGATGTTCAAAGGTATTAGAGGTATTAGATAAAATGTCCTCACATAGATTACTAACTTGCTAAAAGCTGGGATGGGAAGTAAACGACAGGAATGTCTAGACGATTTTCACTACAGAGGTCATTCGGTAGTCTTACAGGGATTTTTATTTTCATAAGCTCTCTGGAAAATGGATGCATACTAGGATGATAAAGTTTCAGGCATACTGAAAATTAAAACCAGATGTATAGAGGCTGAAAAGAGTCTCATAAAGCTGAGTAATTGAAGAACAAAGTATGGGATAAAAATCAGTTTTCACTGATCTTTGCCTCTGATGCCAAGTTGCATGACACGAGTCACATCTACAAGGCTAAACTACTTTTCCTTCCTTCTAAAATAGGAAGTCCAATAGGACATTGTATCCAGACTACCTC
This sequence comes from Porphyrio hochstetteri, assembly GCA_020800305.1. Classification (NCBI taxonomy): domain Eukaryota; kingdom Metazoa; phylum Chordata; class Aves; order Gruiformes; family Rallidae; genus Porphyrio; species Porphyrio hochstetteri. The sequence goes on from CM036907.1 coordinate 49,403,888, forward strand.
CTGGGGTGGTCATGGGCAGGTGGTAGTCCTCTCAGATGACCCCAAATGTTGTTTTGGGAGAGTGCAAACTGGTAAAGGCCCAAGCCATGTTCTGGGTGTAAACAATTAATCAGGTACTAGTGATGTTCAAACCCAGTTCCCAGCCCCATTTCCTCTGTTACTGTAAGCCTAGCCTGAATTAGATAGAGAAGCTCAAGGGGAGATCCTGATAATATAGTGGGAAAATTGGCCGTTAGAATTTATCAACAGATAAATAGTTCAGCCAAATACAACCAAACAGGGAACAGCATTAAGTCATTGTGGAAATTTGTGATTAATTTTGAAGTTCAGATGCTTTGTACAGGTAATGTCATTTTTTCAGGATGCATAGAAGAGCAAAGATGAGCTAATGCATAGAAGTCTATAATCTGTATTTCTGAAAGTAAAAAAAAAAAGCAAGGAAGAAAGGAAGTATTTTTTGCATGTAGATGTTTTTGTTGATCCAATATGTGAAAACAGTTCTATCAGCACAGCTGAGTGGGACAATAAACTGTTTGACTAGCAACATGTGGGGATTGGAGGAACTACTTAACCTGACTTTGTCATTGGAGAATGTGCTTAAATAGCAACACATTGAGTTTAGTTATGTTTCATTATTTTAATCATTTACACAATTGGAGTGACATGAATGACTATTGATTATGGAACAGGAAGAGATTGTAGACTGGAATCTCCTCTGGGTCTGGTGATTTGTTGTTTTTTTTTTTTTTCCTGTGGAAGACTGAAAGCTCAGGTGTAAGGAAGTTTTGAGGGAAATTATTGGTATTACTGGTATTAAGTCAGTAAGGTAGAAATTTTACATTTATACCTTTACAGTAAGGTATAAATTTTACATCATCTTTAAGCATTAGGATGGAAAGCTAGAAATAATTAGTTGTTTAAAGAATAATATTTTCTTAACGCTAATGTTGAGTTTCTGTGCTTTATAGATTCTGTGAATCTATTCTGTGTCTATTGAACTAAATGTAAGACATTTGAGCATGTGTGTTCAGTATCCATAGATTTCATGGTTTGTTTTCTGGTTTTTGGGTCTTTTTTAGGGGGCTTGTTGTGGAGGGAGGTTAGCAAAGTCTGCATTTTTTGCACTGCCTTGTGCATCTCTCTAATTCAGCCACAAAAAGACACCCACCCCCCTCGAAAATGCTATTAGCTCTTTATAAAGCTTGCCTTGCTTGTTATCTTTACACTGCTACGACTTTTATGATGCTGCTACCAAACACAGGGAGATTCTTCATTCTGCAGAAGATCTCTGAACTGTATCAGAAGTTTTATAATTATGACTGCCATGATGAAGACAGTTGACAGATTTACCTTTTTCATGACAGGAGAACTAAAGGGCGCCCTGCAAAATGAATTTGCTACAGATTTGAAACAACAGGATGTCCCTTTTCACACAACCCATGCCTAAATTGTGAACTCATTAGCATAAGATATTTTAGATGTTAAAAATGTAAATGGGTTCAAAAAGTGATTAGACACATTCCAAGGAAGAAATACTTCATCAAGAGCTGTTATACACTATGATCCTGATGCAGTCTCCAGCTGAGAAAATTCATAAGCATCTGATTGCTCTGAGGACATACTTGAGTAAGTGTACTCTGTGCATCTATAGTCTGTGCTCTCGCTCCTTTTTATATAGCATTGTTTCTTCCTACTTCTTCCATAATGAGCTGTCACTAGCCATTGTCATAGACAATGAACTTGAGTAGATGGACTTGTAGTTTAGCCGAGTTAGGACTATTCTTCTCTATCATTATGCTTCTGCTGCCTCTCTGGGATTTATGTGCCATCCATTGTTAGAATTGTGAGTCAAGTTGGCTTAGTAACAGATTTGAATATTCTGAAAAAGAAATTGTGTTTTTATAGTATAATACATTGTTTATAGATCTTTTTTTATGAGTTATATGAGGTCTTTTCAGTTGTCACACTAAGGCATCATTCAAGCCCTTCGGAGACAGCACCTTATCTAGCATCGTGTTACTTAGCTGTAGTACTGACCTAAATTATTTTTATTCTTTCTTCCAACCTGCATTATGCAGAGGTACCCATAGGACATGATTGTGAATCTTCTTTGGCTTGCAGGAAAAAAAAATTAAAATTTTAGAGTTATCCGGTTGAAATTACTGAGTAAAACTGAACAATGGAATAAGTATCTTGGGTTTGTTTTTTTTAAATGCAAAGCTAGACTGTTTTGTGTGCTAGCTTGGTTGTTCACCTAGTAGAAGGGAGCTCTGTTACAAGGTAGTTGGTCCTCACCACAAAGCACTACAGTTTCGTTTCATTTGTCATTGAATAAGTATGGGGAGTGAAAGGGAAAGAGATGATTGCATCTCTTCCATTGTTCCATTGCATTGAAACAAGGGTTGGGAAATTAATAAGACACAGTTCAATGATAGGTGTGGGAGGAGGAATGTGTGAGAGCTTTTGAAGGATTTATAGTAGCTGGATGTAACAGTGACATTAGGCTTGGGTGATTGGGTGGGGAAGTGACAACAGACTTGTTACGATTATACAAAATCGGTTCAAGTGGGTTCATTGTGAACACTCAGAAACATCTCCTTGCAGTCTGTCAGGTATTTGTATTGCAATGGAGAGATGTTTATTCCGGGGACATGCTGGGCAATGATTTTAAATTTGCTGTAGAACACTTGTGGAGGTTTATCAAAACAACTTTTAAAGCTACGAACTACACAGTGACCCATCTTTTGAGTCAGAGTTGTCATGACCCATGCAGTGAATGCCTGTTTAGGACAAGAGAAGGTTACTTCATTTGAAGTTTTTAAATTGCTGGAATGTGTTATTTTTGCATCGTATAACCTAGGAGGCCATGTCATTGTCACACTTGCTGGCTTATCATCATGTATACATTTCATGGTGTATCATGTGCTTTAGGAATAATCTGAATTTTCCCTGTTCCCTGTTACTTAAATAAAATTTTAGTTCTACAAATGATAGTGTGTCTACAGGCATACAGATCGCCTTTTCCAACTGTTCTCTGGCCAAAAACATTTTTATAGAACAGTAATTTTAATCCTTCCCTCTGCCAACATGCTTGTATTCCTCAAAAAGCTTTACTTTTGGACAGTAAATCTCTGATATATGGGAATTTTTGGGGTACCTACTGGAGCAGCCAACTGTATACCCCAAGTACAGCGAAAATGGCAGCATATAATTTAGAAAGAGGGTTTTACAAGCCTTTTCTCAAGTTCTGTGGGGTTTTTTCCCATCAAAAACTCTTGGTCGTGCTGATTAATAATAATTACCAAATTATGAATGGATGTGCTTTGAACAGATCTGGCAGAACAGTTTAGACTCTTCAAAATTTTTGGAGTTTCAAACATAGTTGTTGCCTGACATGGTCCAGTCCAGCATCTTTTAATGTTCATTTTCAGAGTTGAAAACTAGTGAATCAGCCACTGACCCATGATGGCAGTTTTGTATTTCACAAATAAGTCTATGATTTGAGAATGAATAAACTCAAATTTTGGAAGACTCATTACAGCTGTGTGTTTCCTCACAGGCAGATTTGTTTAAGGATTGTGAAGATTGACCCTTTGATACAGGGACATAAGATGCTTTCAAACACACTTGGAAGAAACTCACCAAACCTGTGCTTTGTGTGGGTTATTTGAAGTTTTTCTTTGTAGAGTGACAGTGGAGATGATGTTCCTCTTCACAGATGTGGATGACTTCTGAACTTGCAGTTTGTTAGTTTATGTACCTATCCATGAGCTCATTATTTGGAGGTGCTTCTGGAGCACTTCTAGGAATACAGAAGTGCTGATAGAATCTGGGAGTGCTTCTTGGGTCAGCTGAAACAAATTCATTGGGCAGGTTTCTGATTTTTAGCAGAGCCAATTTTTTCTTTTTAATAGGAATGATGAAATAGGCAACGTCCTGTACACAGAATCCTCAGGAATAGATGTCAGGTTAGAAGTTTAACTTTTTTCTGTTCCTTTTCTTTTTTTCTTTTTTTTTTTTTTTTTTTTTTTTTTGTTAAAGGGGGAGAAGCTATCTGATTTAGCCTTTTTTCATTTTTAATAAATGTGCACAAAGTCTTGGATAAATATATCTTAGTACTTGAGTTGTTATACTTGTTTTTCTGTACTTTTGTGATTTAATGGCTTATTTCAAATAATGGAGTATGTTCTCTGGAAGTTTTCTCAACCTCAGAATTTTTTAGTTGAGTTTTTGAGGAGCTGTATCTTCTACAGACTATTAAAAAATGGTTGCCTTTTTCTGAATGATCACCTTTACACAGACCTCATCTTCAGGCATTGAAATCAACATCTGCTTAGGTCAGTATCAGCTTACCTGTGAAGGTAACTTCTTTGCATATCAATGGACAGACAGAAAAAAGCCTGCTCTTCCTTAATTGCCTCTACCTCCCTAGGCTTGTAATTTCTTTTGTACGTATGTTTGTGTAGTTCTAAGGTTATTGGGAGGTATACAGTTTTTAGTAGGTTTTCATTTCAAGGTCTTATAAAAAGAAACATATATTACAGTGATGAAATGATTTCCTTTGGTTCCAAGGTTCTTCCTCTCCATATGTCCAAATCCTTCGGACATGTCTGTCTTCCAGAACTTTTTCTGAAGATGGGTTTTCTTAGAGTGCAGAAACTGAGATGCTTGTCTGAAGCCTTGTTTTGTACAGTCGTTAGATGAGATTTGTCTTAGGGACAGGTAGTCGGGGGCTTTCTGGCTGCTAGCAGGTTTCATTTAATAAAGCTTTGGTGAGTTCTGAAACTCCATTTACCTCTTAGAAAAATATTTAATAAGAGCTCCGGTCGCTTTTATTTACATATCCTTGATACTTCATCGGTACTTCTCAAAAGGTAAGGAAAACCGTTGCTGTCTAAGTGACCGGGACACACGTAAAAGGAGGGCAGGCATTCTTTCATTCTCACCAGGGTCCTGCAAAACTGTTTACCTTTTGGGATTTTTGCATTGCATATCACTTTTTTTTAAAAAATATTTTTAGAACATATTCAGGATCCAAACCTGGGGGAGGAATTGGGTTAGGGTAACGAACTTGGCTTGGTAACTATTGTGTTTCCTCAAGAAAACACACTAGGAATCTAGAGCACAGTATTGAATTTCTGGCCTGACCTTCCAGTAATCCTGTTGTCATCTCAGTCTGACCTCTGCTTTGAAAATACCTCTGATTAGTTGCAAGAGAGATCACATTTAATTAAATGGTTTTTTTTTTCATTTATCATCTTTAATCTTCACAAATTTTCCTTTTAGTACTTGTGCAAAGTATGTTGACTTCCTAATGCTGGCAGCCATATAGACAGGGAAAAAAAAAATCACATTACACCAGTTCAATGAATTCTTCTAGAAAATCTAGGTTTATGCAAAAGCAGAATGTGTTTTGTTTGTTTGTTTTTTCAGAGAAAAGATATCTGGAATTCTTTGTCGCCAACTGAGATTATACAGGAGAATATATGCTGAGCAAAGATGCTTTTCCTTGAGTTCATGATACAAATGTCTTTTAGTTTTGCTCCTAAAACACATCTAAAGATGAAGTCTGTCTGACTTCGGTGAAAAATATATTGTACATAGATAATATATGTGTTAAAGAAATTCTCAGCACCTAAGCATTTACTCCTGCCTTTCATACTGAGGTCATAAGTGAAGAACTCTCCTAGCTTGTTTATAAATCCTCACTTTATTGGGCCCTTGTACAAATTCAGAATCTTATAAATTTTCCATTATTGCACTTAGTATTTACTAGGAAAATTACTCCTCTGAAGATTAGTGTTTCAAGACATTGTGGCATAATACATGACAAACTGAGCTGCCCTGTCAGTACAGAAGCTTAGAAAACAGCTTACCTGTTTATCCCACTCATGCTTTTTGTAAATACTCTTGGCTACTTTCCCAGTAAAGACAGGAAAGGGGCTTTATCTAGTGGTTTCTCTAAGGATTCCTTTATGTACTGAAACTTAAGCCCTTTGGGATGGATAAAAAATGGACAAAGACAGAGGGAGTAGTACCCTTGGACTAGAGAAAGGAGCAGCTTATATAATGTGTTGCTGATGGCAAGCTGAGAGACTCATCCATTTCAACTAATTAACACCTCTCACATTCCAACAAAGATGGACTATTTATTGTTGTTTCTGGTTTTGTGCTGATTTTCATTTCTAGCTCTTAGTATATTGATCAGGTAGGATGCTACGGAGCCTGGGTTTCTTCAGGCTTAAGGAAAACAGTTTCTAGAATATAGCGAGTTGCAATTCAAGTAATAAGTACTATTAATATTAGCTGTTAACTTAGACAATGTGGAGTTTCTAAAAGAATGCCTGCAGTTATATACTCATTTTAAGATTATGGGAAATTCTTTTATATGCCAAGTTAAAAGGACTCTGTGCTAAGTGACACATAGAATGAGAAGTAGCTCTAGCGAATGATAGTATTTTTAAACAGAACTGAAGCTTTTAATCTGGGTTTTTTGGTTCTTTTGATAATTATAAAGTGGTGTTTAGTACTACACAGGGTTCTGTTAAAATAATTCTTTTCAAGTATTTGTTGTTTTGTGTTTTCTTTGAATTGGATTGTGTACAGTATGGTTATGACTAGCATTGACCAGGTGATAGATTAAATCATTAATCTTTTGACTCTAAACCACCTCCCAATACATTGCCAACATGAATGTGTCTTTGGGGACAGAATTCAGCCTGTACCACCTGGCTGACTGCCAGGTCTTTCCACTGTAAAGCCAGCTATTATTTTCTACTTTCTACTGCACAGTAGGGTGTATCCACCTTTTTACAGCATTCAGCCATAGCTTTTTATTTTACGGTAATCTTTTGTATTAGATATTCAGAGGAATAAATTTTCTCTAGCCATGTAGGTCATATTTCTCCCAAGCCAAAGCTGAAACATAATAGACTCATGTCACTCCTAAAGTGTCTTTGTAAAAATTACCATCCCTAGCCAGGATTTTTCTTGGAAATGGACACATTTTTACCCTGTCCCTGACATTGTGGGCATACCTTATCCAATTTCATTGCTGTGTTACATTAGGCAAGCAAACAAAAGTAAATTAGGGAGTAGTTTTGCATTCTTTCACCATACCTGGAATTGCAGTGGAAAAAAGCAAGCAGTAGCGTTAGTGATATGGCATAAAGTAGTAGTCAGAATCACAGGCCTCTTTCAGAATGAAGTTAAGGAATCAGCCATTGCGCTGTCAAAGCAAATTCCTCTCCATGCTTGTTTTTCTCTTGAGATTTGACTAAATAATTCAAAACCAAGAAGCTAACAATAATTCTAAATCGTAATCCCTTCTTTGATCATCCCTCAAATCTTCTCATCTAGACAGTCAATCCTATATCATTTAAATGTAGGACAACCAGAATCTGCTCGGTGATGTGACTTAGCTGCGTTTGTCTTGAAAACGGTGTTTAAAGACTTTTACAGAATCACAAGGTTTGAAAAGACCTTTGAAGATCATCAAGTCCAACCATTCTCATCCTAAACTAAACCATTTCCCTAAGTACCTCATCTACCCTTTTTTTGAACACATCCAGGGAAGGTGACTCAACCCCCTCCCTGGGCAGCCTGTTCCAGGCCCTGACAACTCTTTCAGTAAAATTTTTTTTTCTAATGTCCAACCTAAACCTGCCCTGGCACATTTGTGCTATTTCCCCTTGTCCTATTGCCTGTCACGTGGCTGAAGAGACCATCACCTATCTCTCTATAACCTCCCTTCAGGTAGTTGTAGGTGGTGATAAGGTCTCCCCTCAGCCTCCTCTTCTCCACACTGAACATGCCCAGCTCCCTCAGCCACCCCTCATAGGAGCCGCTCTCATAGGAGTTTGAAGACAGCAGTGTGAATTCTTACATAAGCCCTTTTCTGCGTGCCATACAGATACCTAAATATTAAAACTTCATATTTCTGGTGATGTGCTAGAGGAAACTATTAAATAGAAATGCATTTTGATGTAGATCATCACATCCTTTAAATGGAAGAACCCATTAAATCTAGATATCCCTCCAACTGCTACATTTCACTAAAGAGGATGTGTCTGTGATCTGCCTCTGAAGGTAGACATGATTGCATCTTTTTAAAAGGAAATATGAAACTATTACACATGAAGAAACTCGTTATGCTAGAAATAGATTATATATATATATATATATATATATAAAAAATTAATAGTCATCTTGGCAAAGACAACTTTTGGTGCCTCCTTAACAGCCTTCAGAATCTCAGGGTCTTTTAGTAGGCACCAACTGGTCTTGAATAGCCGAGATGCCAGTGAGTCCTGCCTGTTCCAACAGCATTCACTCAAGCCAGAACCTCTTGGTTCCCAGGAAATAACTCTGTGGTCACTCTAAGCACGCACTGCCTGCCCTCATCTTCCATCCCGGGGTGTGTATATCCAGCTTTTCCCTTGTGCTGGTTGTGGTTCTTATGTAATCGTAGATCATATCTACAGATCCCTGAGTTACTGCAGATGAAAACTGCCCCAAGGCAGTGGGGAGAGTGCAGAGGTGGCAACTCAAGCTTAAATTGGTTTCTGCTGGTGTAGACCTGCACCTTGCAATTCTCTAGATAGGTTTGGCTTCTCAGGAAGAAAGAGTTTCAAATATTCTAATCTGAGATTGCATCAGTTGTAGTTGATGAAGTAATAGGTGCACATTAGCACAACAACAGACAAGGTTTGGGTAATAGGTCCATCAAAAGAAAAGAAGAATTCTTTAAAATCTGGAAAAAATATTTTAGAAAATACACATTTTGACAGTATACTGCCCTCTCTGAGTAATTTTCCATGTAGGTATCCTTTCCTTGCAAGGACCTTCCAAGAATGATGTCTTAGACTGAATAAAACATGCTTGGAGTGGACAAGGTGCTTAAAGGAGTTAAACCTTCACAGGGATTGTACTATTAAAAATTGCAGAGAGAAGCGATGTACATCTGAATAAATCGGCACCCATGGGAAGGGATATATATTAGTTCGGAGTGAAAGCTGAATTTTCAGCTGTTAGCTATCTCTCTTTGTAGTGAATCCATTTTGTCACATTTGGAAGGTGTCATGAATTTGCATCTTTTTCAAGTAAAATAGAATCCTAACAGACAGACACCACTTTACTGAGTTGAGACATTGCTGTGGCTGGAAGAAAGACAATAGCGAGTAAGACAAGCAATTACAAATTGTGCTATTCCTAAGTGAATTCCGTGCAGGCTAATAATTCAAGATGGTGAAGAGAACAGCAGATAAAGCATCTCAGGTATCAAGTAAGCCAGTCTGGCACAGCATTTAAAAGCAGTGACACGTGTGCTAGACGCATTTGGCTGACCTTTTGCTTGTTTTCTGGGAACATCACCTCAGAGAATAAGACAGACATTTCTCTGGGGATTATTTCTAGAGTAATTTCATTGTTGCTTATTGTAAATCGTAGTATGAATTTTACATATATGTTTAAAGAAAAGTAAATGCAACAAAACTAAGTCTCTTTCCCTCTCAGCTGTCTTAGAGACTAACTTGAAACCCTTTGTACACAATTCAGGCTCAGAATGCATGGAGTAACTTGGAAGTGACCCTGGAAAATAAATTACTGTTTTACAGAGTTTTTCATGCATTTCTTGTGTGCTTTTGTTTCGTTTGGCATTATTGTTTTTATATACCAACTTGTAAATGTGGGTTTATAACTGTTATTTGTACTTTTACGCTATTTTGAATCCTGCAGCTTTATTTGCAATATTACTGTCTCTTTTGTATAGTTAGTGTTGTCTAATGAACTTATAAATACTTCATTCTACTAGAATTTTAATAATGCCATCTGTTCACTTGATGGAAACTGGCAAAGCACATTGAAGCAACTGCCTTTTTTTTTTCTTGACAGCTGTATTTTTAAAGCTTAAGATTTAAGTTTGCAGTTTTTTTCTTTGACAGTGGCAGTGAACAATATTGCAAGGGAAAAGATACATTTTTGTCCAAATCTTACTTAGCAAGTTACATGTATTATTTTCTTCAGAGGCAGTTTGGTTTTTTGATCAGTAAGAATTAGTATTATTTTTTCATTTTAGTAGAGCTTGTTTCTAGCATGGCAGAAAGTAATCCTAGAGAGGTCAGTAAAGTACATCATAGTTTGTAGCACCTATAGTCTTTGTCCATGCTTCTCGCTCATCCTGACATCTCTGTTCCTGCATTTCCTACATTGGAAACCGTGTTTTAAAGCTCTCTTCTTTGGCTGTTCTTTATGCTTTCAGTCTTCTTTTATTTAATGATGTTAATGTTTGTCTTTTGAACGACCAGCTTGTTACGTAGTTATTGGGATGTTCTCTTTGGTTTACTGTTTTGTAACTTAACCTCAATCCTGCAATTAGGTGACAGAACAAGTGGCCTGATGTTTAGAAATGGATGAGTCCCCAGCAGCAACTTGAATGAACTAGTGCGACTGGCCATTTATTTCTTGTGAAAATTGGGTGGCCTTATATGTGTGCCTACATGGATTTGAGACCCAAATGAATTAACTAGCTAAGCTCTGGTGTTCCTTAACTAAGTCAATGCAGAATACAAAGAAAGCATCTTAGGAGAAGTTGTGTCATGGTTTTGAGTTTGTTTGTTTGTTGCTTATTGGGTGTTTTTCCTTTTCAGGTTCCTCTTCTGGGTAGTTGTGTGCCACTTGCTTATGTAAGAAACTCATGTTGGTGTTGACAGAACTATACAGCAGGCCTGATGAAAGGAGTTGGGAAGAATGATGCTGTAACTGACAAAACATGAGATTCCTCAATCATGACTGTTTCCAAACTATTTTGAAGGCGTGGGGAGAAGGGGCTTAGATTATGAATTACCCTTTTCATACTTGTAGGAATAGATTTCTCGCTTGGTTGCCTGCTCTCAGTGTGTGATCGTTAGTATTTCTCTTAGATTGACAATTTGGGAGATAGACGCAGCTCCTTATCCCAGCAGGTGGCAACTTCAGCCATGCTGAAGAGGTATGGTTGGCTCTGGTTCCTTTTATTCCACCAACAGAAGTGGTACTTCCACTCTCTCTTAACTGTTGTGTTAGATATAGTTTATTAGCTTCCCAGCTGATTTCTTTGTATATTTCCTGAGTTCTTACTAGTTTTTCAATTAATTTACCATCTGCATTGGATTTTGTTAGTTAAATTAAAAAGCACATGAAAGTAATTTTATCTTGCATGAACACATCCAGTTCTTCATTCACTGTAAGCTCATACATCTGTATTTCCAGTTTTATTTTGGATGTTTCTACTTTTTTCCCTCTTGTTTCTTGACTATCTATGAGCCGAGAATTCCTTCTGAAACTGCCGGTGTAAATTGTTCTCTGTATGGGTGTCTGAGGCACACTTGCCTTGTAACCACTAAAAATGGGATGCTTTCTGTCAATGAGTCTTTCTCATGTTCCTAACTGCAGAAGTGGTTTACCTCCTTTGCTTATGGTTGAACGTTTGGTCAGCTAGATCTGTACGATGGAGCATAGGAAAGGCAATCCTCTGTTTGAAGCATGTGTCAAAGTTTCTGTACTTAAAGTTGGTATGCAGTAGATCTGTGGGTGTAGTGGAGTGAGGGTGTGCTGGCAGGTATAATTAGAAATGAAGAAATTATCAGTCCACTGAAGACTGGGTTCTATGTGTTGATTTTTGTGGGATCTCTCAGAGAACCACTAAGAATTACAGGACTGGGTGATTTGGATGCTCTTGTGCCAAGGTATTTAATGACCATATGTCCTGATGTATGTGGACTTTTAGGTGCCATGACTTTGCAATGTGTTCCAGTGCTGAAGTGTCTGCTGTTGGCTCTCAGTGTGTCATCAAGGTTGATGCAAGACCAATTGGGGGTATATAAACAGTTTCATTTATTTGGAACATTCTTGTTTTCAACCAGGAACAACTGGTATGTATCTTATATTTAGGTTGCTTTATAGGAAGCTCTCTGTCCTACTTTATAACATTGATCAATTATTTCATGTATTAATTCAGAGATTACATATTGCAAAGCCTTATGGTGATGCTATAGGGTCACAAATGGCTGAGTCCCCACAACTTAGTAAATTACTATTCTCACTTGAACTATGGTAAATCATCTTGCGTATGCAGAGTTGGGGTATTTAACTTCCTTTCATTTCAAGGAATTGCTAGTGCATGTATTGCTACCTGGAAAGTTGTCTTAAGTCTGTCCAGGTATCTTTAATACTGTACCTGGTACTAAGTAGAGTTAAGATTTTGTATTTGTTGAAATGGCAGCATAAGAATATTGACCTCCACTGCCTTGGATTTTGTTGTTGTTGTTGCACAGCAACGAAAAAGATAAATTTTGTTGTTATTTAAAATTATTTTTTCTTGTATAATTCCTGTGGATTACAGTTATCTGTCATTATAAATCTTTTAATAGTAGAATTGTATAGTGTAGAAATTCAGATGGTGCTGTCGTTATCTTTTATAGAGAGCTATCTATAATTTTGTGGTTATATATTCTGGTCCATTACACTCACTTTTTTCCTCTATACTTTTTTTTGGATACTGTTATCCTCCTTGCAAGCAAAACACTTCGCTCGTGGTGGTGGTACTGATTAGTAGTAAATAGTTCAATCTTCTCTTGGTTTCAATCTGTTTATCATGTTAGTGTCATTTTTCAAAGACTCCAAAGTCCTGAATTATCTGTACATCATTATTCTGAGACAGTCAACACAGTTGCTGAAGGCTTGATTATGATTACAAAAAATCATTGAAATATCCTAAAAGCAAAAAGGCTTAATTTGTAAATTTTATTCTGCCACTTTCTCTTCTTCAATATTGTCAAGATTAATTTGAACATTTTCTCAGTTTCTTAGCTTTCAATCTCCAGGGTAAAATAAATAAAATGCATCTCTAATACAAATGTACGTATGTTGTAGTTACAGTAGAGTTGCTTCAGAGGGACTGAAATGATTCCCCTGACGTAAATATGTTTCACACCGGATCACTACACCCTCCCATGTGGTAACCTATCATCTCAAGCTCTAATGATCCCTTACCCTTGTTGACGTTAGCAAACTTTTCCTCTAGGGCATTTTCTTTTGTTTCTTTTGTCAGTTGGTCCAAAGGGTAGAAAACTGCTCAGTCCTGATTTTTCTGCAGATGTGGAGATGTGGATTTTACTGCAAAGTTCAGTAACATGACATTTGTTTTCAATGAAGTCAGAGACACCAAAATGAGAAAGTCGGGCAGGCTGCAAAGCTTCTTGTTCTACTTTAGATTCTCTGTAACAGATAAACACTGGAATCTGAACGTTTTAAACATCTTCATAAGAACGTGCCGTCTTACAATTTTACTGCATGGATGTGTTTTTCCCTGAAAAAAACCTATATTTTTCTAAACAGAAAGAAGCGAGATATACTAAACAAAGAAATAGAAATGAGAACAAAATAGAAAGAATTAAAGGAAAACAGCCCAGTAAAAACATAGGTGCCTGATGCTCTTTTTCCCCAAGGTGTATGTAAGATGACATTTTTGCTGACAAGTGTAAGATTACTATATTCTCTTGATGTCACTGAGCCATATGTGGTTTTTCCTGCTTCTCAAGCTGAGAACCTGCTGAAATTTCTGGGCTGTTTGGGCCAACAAACCTTTGAAGCTGCAGTCCGTGCCAGGGGTAGGAACTCCACGGCACTGAGCTGTGTGTAAGCTGTGATCCCATCCCTTGCCTCTTAGGGCTGAGGGTGGAGGATGGGCTGCGTGCAGATGGTGGGGAAGAAGGAGAAGGAAGTGCCTTTCCTTAAAATCTTCCGGACAGTTTATCGGTCAGGGAGAGCTAGTCATGGACTAGGAATAAAAAAGCCAAACCCAAGAGGCCCAGAAGGATCCAGAGTATGCAAAGTAATATATATTTTAAAAATATGCAAATGTCTTGCAGTGGACAAGATCCAATCTGGCTTTCACAGGTTGTTGGAGCTTTTTAGGATCTGCATTCTCTTTTAATGATCTCCTTCAGCCCTGAATCACTGTGCATAACAGGAATCCTGTGACATTTAGTACATCAAAGCATTTCTGGTTTGCGATGCGTGCTGCAGCAGTTCTGTTATTTTAGTGGAATTCCTTAAGGTATATAGCTGAGTAGTATGTGAGCCAACAGCTATGTCATTTTTTTCCTTCTCATTGAAAACACCTGCTGAACAGTAAAACTCCAGCCGTTGTGCAGTATGTTTGAACCATGTTCAAAAGTGAAGGAACAGCTCTATTCAGTAGCAACAGAACAGACTAGTAGTATCAGTGCTGCTTCTGAAATATATCAGCAAGCTTCAAGGATACCTTATACTCAGCAGGATTCTGCGACAAAAAAATAGGAGAAAATTGAGCTTGATTTAAGCAGAGTGAGACTGAAATTATATTACTACTGGATGAGAGACTTCCTTTACCAAAGGTGTTTGCAAGACTTGTAATCAATTTTAAAGGAGAAGGCTGCCTACAACTGCTAGTGCAGTGAATGTCAAGCAGAATTGAGTGTCAGGCAAGAGAAGTGGTAGATACAGGCAAAAAGATGTAGGTGTAAGCTGGTAAGCATGAAAAAATCATAAATCACTATACATAACCCTCAGCCCATTGTCTGGTGGCTGTATTCTGGTAACAATGATGATTGCACCTTGTTGACTGATAAGACAGATGAGCTAACCAAATTAACACTCTTTTCATTCAAAGGTCTGTTGAATAGGAAGTGAAGTCATAGGCTAATTACCATAAAACACAATTGTAGACTTTCTTAGTGAAGTACATTCACTGTTGGAAACGATTAAGTTTCTTCCTGGTGGTCACAGACCAGGTTCCAGCATGATTTTTACTGACGCGTGTTCAACTGGAGAGAATTTTACAGGAAATTTTATGAAACTTTTATCTGATGTGAGGAAGATACCATTCCACAAGTTCAGAGGCACATCCGTCGTCCTGCTATTTAAACATAAGTGAGAAAGTAACTCTGTGTTAATCATAAAGCAATTTTCTGAGTCATAGTTTTGTAGAAATACCCTGCTTAGCTTTAGTCTAAATTGTCACATGTAGAGTGCACAGTTGAGAATTATTTTTGTCCATGTTGGTAAGTGTGGAGCTACTATCAGCATGCTTTGTACTGCTGAGCAGTCTCAGAAACAAGAGCAAAATCTGGATCTTCCATGTTCCTTTCTTGTTCTCACAAGGGCTGGTGATGCTTTCAGAGGGTCCCTTTTGGAAATTTTCTGGCTAGGTTAGGTTATTCTGCAAACTTGTTCTAAGTGTTTCATCAGGTTTGTGAGTGCTATGACCAAAGAAAACAATGAGCTTCCAAACATTTAGGTGTCTCTAATGAAGTCAAACGCGCTGTCTCCTGGCTCCTGTTTTGTGTAGAGTATAAAAAATTTGATGACACCTGGCAGGCAATATGTTTCTCCGCTTACCATCTGCAATGAAGTCTTGGTTCAGGACTTATTTTCAGATGCATGTTACTTTGTCGTTCAAGAAGAGGAAGCAGTGAGCATCCTTTTCCAGGAACTTTTAAAAACACGGATCTAACTGGTGATGTAAGAAAAGCTAGAATTCATGTTTTACCCTGCTTCAGGGAAGGAAACCTGGTGTGCCCGCAGGGACTGATACTGATGAATATTCCCTTTCAATGACTAAGTCTGTGTCTAAATGAGCTAAGTTAGCTTTCTATAAAGAAACATCACAGGTGCTGCTGAATTGTGAAATAAATCCAGACAGCTGAAAGTCAGGAGAGCTGTTCAGGTGCTTTCAGTGAGACCATACATTAGGAAGCAAGAACGTTTTTTGAATGACAGCTTTAGTGTTTCTGTTATATGTGTGTGGTAGCTGTCACTTTAGGGAACTCGCCCTCAGCTAAGGTGTCTTTGAAAGACCTTACAGGTTCGGTGGAGGCATAAGCTGCCAAATGCAAGGTACCTAAAATACGGACGCAGGGTTTCTCAAACAAGGATGAAAATTGTAATGAAAATAGACTGACCAACTCATTTGATGCTGTTCTACCACAGAAATAAATTGAACCTGGTAAACTGTTTCATGGTGGTGAAATGAGTCTTTAACCAATCTGTGCTTACTCGTGTGGAATTTCTATTGACATGTGGGTGTATGACACTTCTCAAGGGGAAGAAAAGCAGTATAAAAGATATTTATGCTGGTCTAATTGCATTCCAAACAACTTGTGTCTTATTAGCTGAAAGAAAAGGAGCCTAGAGCAAACTCTGAAGAGAAAAATTATTAGGTCAATCTGACATCTGCTGTGTGGGAAAACATTCCTTGGGAAAATGTGACTGTACAGCTATCTGGGATCTCATAAACAGAATTAATCCTAAGCATTTGTTAGCTGTCATCAACAACAATGGTGGACCAGCAGTAATATTTAACTGTGCAGAACAAAGAACAGCAGAAGACCAGGGAGAAAGTTTGGGATAGTAACCCCATTTTGGGAGTTTAGAAAACAAACAATTTTGTGTGTGTTTGGTGGGCTGAACCAGCTCACTGTGGGGTAGAGGAACATGTATAAGGGTTTTGGTCTGCAGACTTTGCATACAGGGGTGGGGAAGCCCTTGAAATTAAATTATGTTCCAGTTGTGGTATTAGTGTGTGTGTTTATGTTCAAATCAACAAGAAAGTGTATAGCATCAGCTAAACCAGGGTACCCTGCTAGATTCCTGATGTGTGCCTAGTGCTTCTGCTGGACAAAATCACCTCTTGCTCGGGTTGCTTGCTCCTCTGAGCTGCTCCCATCATGCTACTGCTGACTGACTACCTCTTGGTGCATCAGAACATGTGGAGAATCATAGTGTTAAAAATACACCTCACAACAGCCTTGATTGAGCAGTACAGCCAGGTGTATGTCTTTATAATAATTTCTTTTCAAGAATTCATCATTTTATTTTTGAAAGTGTTGATAACAATATTGGCATATTCGGAGTGCCAGAACTAAATCATACTTTTTTTTTTTTAATATGTTAATAATGATTTCAGGTATCACAAAAAAATTAAAGTGTTTCTCCTAACTTCTGTGAACAGGAGTACTACCAACAAATGGGATTGGGAGGGTGAAATATTCATGTGGCATGGTTGATTGTATTTGATGTCTAAAGAAGTGAACTCCAACCAAAACGTTTCTAATGGCTGGAGCATTTATACAGTCTCTTTCACAAACACTTGCTCTCTCCCAGGGTGTTTATTTCCCTCGGTGCAGATGCTAATAAGACAATTTCTTCTGTCTGGCTGTTTTTCTATGAGATACGCCATAATAAATGGGGGACCGTTGTATTCAAGCATAGAATTCTTGTGTGAGATTTAATTCTATAGCAAGCTGCTATTTATTCATATACTTAATGTCTCTGAATTTGTTTTAATGGTTAATCTGTTTCCTTAAAAGCTTCATATTTTACAGGGATGGAACTTGTTTTATAGCCATCTAGATGTATTAACAGAGTATTTGGTGCTGTTTTTTAACCTTGCCCCTCTCATCTTTTGCTTTCCTCCTTTCTCTAAAAATATCTTCTATTTTCCTCACTGGTTCATAATCCCTGAATTGTAAACCTTACCTGTAAACTGTAATAATAAACTTCCCAAACACTTTATCTTTCTTCTGAAAAAAGGGCGTATTGTTTGTATTTTTTTTTTTTTTAATTCTGAAAACTTATCCTCATTGAGTACCATAGATGTTATTTTTTCCTTTCTGATCTGTTAGCATATTTCTTTTAAGTCCCTCACAGAAAGAAATCAAGGGTTTTTGATTTAATGACCATTCTGTCCATTTTTGCCTCTTGTACCCAGGAAAACAGCCCCAGACCTGAGTGGGGGCTTTGTATGTTACCTTTATACAACTTTTTAATAAAATAACAATTCCTTTATTATAAATAAAGGAACAAACAATTAATTGCAATGCAGGAATGGCATCTGTGTATTTCATGTTGTTCAAATTAAAGCATAGAGTTATATATGTGTGGGAAGTTTCATGTTGGATTGATGGTATTTGTAGCATCTTGCTCAGAACATGAAATTGCATTGCCAAGGGTCTCCAAGAAAAGGAAGTCAGCAGTTGCTCTTTCTGATATTGGAGTATGGAAAATTTTTATGGTGGACCAGAGACTATGTAGACTTCTATACTGTGTAGTAAGCCTGAGGTTTGCTTCATTTAAAAAACAAGTAAAATGTTAGGAGTTAATAGAGAACGGATCCCTAAACCATCCCTGTGTCATTCTGTAAGTCTCTGTCATGTTTTCCCAAGCTGCAGTATTTCCTGTAGTTCTGGGCTGCTTGTACCAGCAGGATGCAGAGGGATGGAGGCAGGTGGGATTAGTGAGAGCAACCAGCAGTGCTGAATGGCTTGCTCCAGCAGCAAACCACACCAGTCTTCTCAAGCCAGGAAGGGTTTTGATGGGATGTGGTGCAGAGAAGGGCTTGAGAGATTTGTAGAATCGTTCGCTCTGTAGATCAGGTAAATATAGGGCATCAGATAAAATTCATAATGTGCAGATTAAAAATAAGAGAGAGTTTTTGTCATAATATGTATTTAAACTGTGGAACTCAGAGAACATTGTGAATGCTGAAGGATAATGGCTCAGGTTTAAAAAATCAACCAAACAAAATCTAACAGCGTTCCTACTCCCTTGAAAGTATGAGGAAGAAAACCCCATGCTATTCTTTTAAACAGAAAAATATCACCACTGATTCAAGAAATGTTTGGTCCATGTTTGGTTATTGAGTATACTCCAGGGAAAGTGTCACTATGTCATCACTTGTTTTTCATTCGTTCATATCTTCCATTGCTCGCTGTCACAAATAAGGCAGTAGATAGGGCAGTTGGATTTTGAGTCTTATTTTGGCTGTTCTTGTAACTGGTACATAGATTTGTCCAGTCAAGGAAGATTCTGTGATCACTGAATGTTGATGAGTAGGGGTTACACATTGCATTACGGACAGCAGAAGTCCCTAAAACAGCTCAACTAAGTTTATCTCAATTTTTCTGCATGTGTAGATTACTAGTGTATCATTCAGTTAGGGGTAATAACAGACTAATATTTGCTCATAGTTGTGTAATATGTTATTTTGCTTACTATCACTGAATTTTGATGAGAGATTGGTATTTATTAAGAGTTCTTTAATTGGAAATTTGGTCTTGAATCTGTTTCTTATTGAATGTTTTTTTTTACTACCTTTATTGTTAAAAAGTTTTATTCTTAAATGGCAACACATGAAGAGCCTTTGCTGGTGATAACACTGAAATACTTGTAAATGTGCCCTTCTCAAGAGGCACCTTCAGATCCCTCCTTCACCTGGGGATGATTTTGGAGAAAAGAGAGTGTTATCTGCTATTAAGCAGCCTGGGTGATGCTAGGTCTGTATCTCACAGAGATCAGAAAATCCATTCAATAGAGATATCTTAAAATATGTGTAAATTAGGGGCCACAAAGAGAAACAAATTATCTTTCTCTGTGAAATTAAATCTATTTGGTGACTATAAAATTAATTTCCAAAGCATAGTAGTTTGATTCCTAATATCAAATGAAAGGTTAACAAATAGTTCCCTTAAGTTCTTCAGAAACAGCTAACCAGGTGGAGGTTTGTAAGGGTGCATTTGTGCTGCTTTTGGTGTGTTTCACATGGAATTTGGAAACTCTTCCTGTGGCAGATGCATTCTTGCTGTGTAACTGCTTTCCCTTTATTTTCAGAAATACTGCTCAGTGTTTTAGCTAGTGGTTTGGTATTGTTCCTGTGTGTATTTTTACACACCTATATTGCAAAAAATGTATGAGAGTCTGCTTGCATTCAAAAGGACAAAACACAATAGTGTCTATGTATATATATTTTTATATATTCACAGTGTATACTTATCAGGCTGTGCAATACTAACTGTTGCCTTACTGAATTGGAATATAAATGTAGGAGGATGATATAGGACTTCTTGGCTTAGCTGGCCTGTGAACTGACTTATGAAATGTAGGAAATTACGTATCAGGAGAGAATTCTCGAATACTGTATCCAAATTTTAATTCATTTGTAAGTTTAGAAGTTTAAAAGATTGTAAATGCACACCAGAATCTCAGGATATTTCACTTATTGAACCATGTTAGACAAGTTTTGTACAAAAGTGCAAAAGTTGTTTGAAGTGTGGTGTTTTTTTCTTCGTTCAGTCTGGAAACTTCCCCAAGTGCCTAATTGTTTGTTATGTTTCCTCTTAGATGAATCGACTCCTAAAGAAGTCAGCAGGGTAAGTGCTACTCTCTATCCCCCTCTAAAAAGAAGTGTAGTCTCTGAGACCCACTGTTCACTGGAGATGGTTTTTGTGCAGTCTCTGATCAAGATTTGACTCTATCCCCTGGACATAGCAGATCTCCAGAGGAAAAAAAGCAAATTGATGCACTGACCGACTGGAGAACAGTTAATAAAGAAAATAGATATTAAGAACTCTTGATTGGCTGTAAATGTATTAAAGGGTGTTTTGCATTAAGAAATTCAGACTTCTCAAAGCACTAATCTTGTGATCCAGTTTTAAAAAGTGACTTCACAGAAACCGGGAAAAATCATGGGAATTTGAGTTTGGGCATAACAGCAGACTATTTAATCAGTGTTGCTGCCTTGAGAGATGGCAAGCATGAGAGGAAACAAGGGAAGGAATATACCCTATCTAATAACTCCCTTTGAAATGTGCTGTGGTACAGATGAGCTACATTCTTTAATTTGAAATATTTTGCATTGTATAATATGTAATGTAAAATCTTCAAAGCGTAATAATAAAAACATAGTAATAAATTCCCAAATCTAGCCTTACACCTGATTGGTGCTGTGTTCTGCAGAATGTCAGTCGGTGGCTGAGGACTATTTGGGCAGGGGGGGTCTTTTAGAAACTGTTGCCTTTCCTGGTAATGGTAAAAGATCACAGCAGGACAATCTGATGCCCTCAAATGTGCCCCGTTGACTTGAAGCACCCAAATGTTATTTCTTGTAAGGTGAGGGAGCCACTTACAGCTTTCTGAGGTGGAATCACAGCCCTGTTTTTCTCCTCTTCTTGAGTTCCTCACATAAACTATTTCACGTTCCCAGGAGAAACACAGTAGCATCAGACATGTATTAAAAATATGGCTGATTGAACGACTGCAAAAGCTGGCTGGATGGCCTTGTTCTCAGTAGAAGTCCTTTGGAAAATACTTGGGTATGAAAGGAGTGGAAACCAGCTGGTAGTGGAAAGCTCAGTTTGGTAACCCTGGGATTAGAGGGCTGTCATAAGTGGGAACTGAAGTTCATCTCTCACAAAACCATGAAGACTAGATAAAATGAGTTTATTCAGGCAGCAGTTTTCCATACATGTGATGCACTATGGGTGGAAAACGGTGTTTAGAATTTAGGTGAAAATTTGTAGGTCTTAGTAATTTATTCATTCATAACACTTTTCCTGGTCAACCACAGAATCACAGAATCACAGAATAATAAGGTTGGAAAAGACCTTTAAGATCATCAAGTCCAACCATTCACATCCTAAACTAAACCATATCCCTAAGTACTTCATCTACCCTTTTTTTGAACACATCCAGGGAAGGTGACTCGACCACCTCCCTGGGCAGCCTGTTCCAGGCCCTGACAACTCTTTCAGTAAAAAATCTTTTCCTAACCATTCCTAACCATTAGTATTCAATAAATATAGCAGTTGAGTAAATACCTATCAGTGCAACCAAAGATTGTGGTTCTTGTTATATTTTTATATATTGTTTCTATGTCAAAATAATTAGAGACCTGACTGAAAAATCTCAGAAGCTGTAATTATATCAGTGGAAGATAGTTCTTTTTAACTGGCTCTAATTGGGTAAACTGATTCACGTGTTACCTAAAACTCCGTAAACTGGAGTTAGGAAACATACATAGGTTACCACATTTGAGCTATTTAAGGCAAAAAAATCCAAGCTCTGGAACCCTGAAACCCCCTTGAATCTGCCTTGCAAGTCCTCCTTGCCCCCCTTTCCCCCAAATATCGCTTCGACACACTGGTCCCAGCCACCTCAGCCCCTTAAAGTCAGAAAAAGTGACCTAAGAGTTTTCCTGAAGATGGACAGGCTGCTGCCTCAGGTCCTGGGGACGGTGGGGTGCAGATGATACTTCAGATGTTCGTAACTGAATGTTTTCCCCCTTGGTTTTTGAGGGTTTTTTTAGCTATCAGTCATCGTGCCCTTGGTGTGTATGCCGTGTTATACTAACTTTTTTTAAAAAAATGCAATACTTGAGGGCACTCAGTCGTGCACTGTGCTACAGATGAACATGTTTGTCAGCACACAGTATTTTTGAATAATGCCTTATATAGTAATGTAGACCATTGTAATTCACCCTCCCTCTTCAGCAGCCACTCAAACAGTTGCCATTTTAATTAAAATCTGATCATAAATTAGAATTTAAATTAAGAAAGTTCTATACATGAGTAATCTTTTTCAGACAAAAAACCATGTTCATGCTGACTGAAGAATTACGAGTTTTAAAGTCATTAAGTGTTACATGTTTAATTCCTGAAAATGTTTGCAAGAAACAAGTTATGTCATAGGGAAGCAAAATAAAAGCTACTGAGAGGAAATTTATTGCAGAATTAAATCAGCAACAGATTAAAATACTGTATTAGTTAGGAACCAAGGTAGAAACATCTCCAAAAAAGATGTTTTTCATTGCTGGATTTTTAAAATTTTCATCTTTTGATGTTGGGCAGAGTGAAAACATTAAAACGCTTCATAGTCATGCTGGGGCATCAGTTGCTTCATTAGCCTCCTTTCTGTTGTGCTTACACAGGGTAACAGAATTAAATTTGGGAGGATAATTTTTTCTTAAATGTATTTAATCTCTTTCTTCCCCCCCCCCCTCCCCCCCCAAAGGCTCACCTTTTTTCTTTAGAAGCATGCAAGTTTATAGGATTGTTCTGGGTGCTCTAAATACTGAACTTGTTCATTTGCCTTTTTATCAGCAAAGTGTCCAGATTTTTTTTTTTGAGGGGGTGGGGGGGAATTAAAAAAAATTGTTTACTACTTCAATTATTGGAAGGAAGGAAATGTTGGTATTTTCAAGAGTTTGCATTGGAGTTTCACAGGTTGAAAATTGGGGAAGTTCTGAAAAATGCTGTTGTATAGGAATTGCGTGTTTAAACTTTTGTCATTTTTAGCCACTTAGTAGAAAAATGAAAATAAAGAAACAGTCTTGGCTATCAGCATTGCAATGCATGTTTTTGAAACACGGAGAGAGTAGAAGAAACCCTCCACATATTTTACATTTTGAGATATGTAGAATAGAAAAGGTTTTAAAAAACTGACTATTTTAAAATTCCATTTACTAATCACAATTTCATCATCATTTTGGAGTTCAGAAGTTATATGTAAAGATATCCTAGACTTGCCTGACATAGCTGATGAGTGGGGGGGTGGAGCAGATTTCCCAATTCCTGTAGACTGCTTTTGGCATAAGTACAACTCTGGTTACAAAATATCTCATGAGCATCTGTGACCAAATAGTGAACCTGTGAACTTTTTTCCTGCATGCTAGATTCCAGTATTTATGAAATATATGTAACTGGGGACAGAATCTCCTTTTCACGTGATATAGTGTTGGGAACATCCTTGGAAATGCTGAGTTTCTTCTGCTTGCTTGCTGTGCAGATGTGTGTTGGCTGATCCCATCCATCCTAGCTACAGAAGTGGTTTTCTGGGCAGGATGATTTTGGAAAGAAAACCAACTGTTGAGCTATTTTGATGAAGAAAAGTTAATCTGAATTTTAGGCTTTGTTTTTGCTGTTTTATCCGCAAAAAGAAATGAAAGCAGAGTGTGAGTTTGAGCACTAAGTGCATACGTATTCATGAATATCTAGACTAAAGATATATTTCTTTGACAGCATTAGTGAAAACAGTGTGCATTGGAGACATGTTATTCTTCTCAGTTGGCAAAAATAACCCATTCCTACGTGAACTTTAGCCAGGAGTTTGTTCTACGTGCTGCTGACTTTCCCATGATCAGTGTGTGCTTTTTTGTACCTCAGATTCTGAAGTTTAAACAAAAATACTTAATGTTCCTGATACGATCATGGCAAAATTAGCTGTTGTTCATTTCGCTTAATGACTTTCCATTCCATGTTTACTTGAACAATGCTTCCAGCAAAGCTGCATTTTGGCAACTACCTTTGCTTTGTAAACTCTGGTGATGCCAACAGCGATTCACTTCACACGAGTTTACCATATAAACACCAGAAAATTATTACCTAGCAAGTGACTAGCTCATTTACAGTGCTTTAGTCTTGGAAACGGGAATAATACTTTAATCCTCTTCTTTCTCCGTTTTGGACTTAGAGCTTTTGGCAGCTGCCTTGGCACCAGCTAGCACCCAGCACAGTATGTCACTGACAGTTGCAGAATCAGCAAGAGTGTTTTTGGTAAATAGTTGTGGTAATGGCATGTGTCTTCACTGTGCAACTGATAACAAAAGTTTGGGCTTTTTATGACGTGTTGGCAAAGCAAGCTTAGTCTTCTCTAGTATTTCCTATTAAAAAGGGATTTAAATGGGGTTTTTTTGTGCAGTCCCAGAACTGAAGACTGTCATGAATTAATCAAAAAGTTTGGGGAATTAGAATAAATGTATATATTCAGCCTTTAGAAGGGATGCGAATGGCATTGCACCCATTGTCACGAGAAGAAGCTGCTTGTATAAACCAATTTCTTTATAAAGAAAATCTTGTGGGGACTGTGGTAGTGATAAGCAACAGTGGTAGGAAAATGAGGAAGTTTATTTTTAATTTTGAACATGATGTCTTTAGAGTGCCTGTAAGTCAAGTATTAGGAGGTAATGTGATTTTATAAAAAGCTTTTTAAAAAAGAGGAGCAGTATTCAGCCTTGTCAAGTTAAAATGAAGCTCATTATGCTGTTTTATTATATAATCTGGAGAGGTGATATAATTGAGAGATTCATGCAGTTTTGAGCCTTACAGTTAACAGTTTATACAGTTACTTCTACATAATCATAATGGTCTTTTCTCGTAAGCCAAGGCTTTGCTTTTTATTATGTATTTTTCCTATTAACAGCGAAGCAATTTATTTCAGTGTTGCTATTTGATAACAGGGAAGGAGCTGATGGAAAGATTAAAGTTGGATGCCAGTGAATGGGGGGCTATTTT
This sequence comes from Porphyrio hochstetteri, assembly GCA_020800305.1. NCBI lineage: Eukaryota > Metazoa > Chordata > Aves > Gruiformes > Rallidae > Porphyrio > Porphyrio hochstetteri. The sequence goes on from CM036907.1 coordinate 49,429,030, forward strand.
GCAAGAAGTTAGAGAAGGTGTTCACCATCTCTCAAAAGCATGGAAATCAGCTACCTAAACGTGCTGGGAAATGTGTGTCTTCAAAATTAGTGAACCCTTTCTGTGCAGAGCAAGAGCTGGTCTGCTTCTTTTTGACATAATTGGGATCGTCCTGCCAAGTGTCATTTCATGTTTTCCCTTTTTTGCTTTTGTCATAAATAGTGTTTGATGTGCGAACGAACTATTCATAAAAACCTGTGTATGGTACCGGAATGCTAACCTTTATTTACTGGGCAAGTTTGAACCCATATCCTCTCCAGTCAAAACAAGAAGAATAGATGTCAGACAAATGCATGTAGGAGCAGTTTTCTCTGAGGCTATGTACAAGCATTAAAATTAATCACCTCAGCTAAGTCTGCTTGTTATAGCTTTTTGCTTTCCAGTGTCCAAGTTTAAACAAAACTGGTTACTCCAGCCAACGCCAGTTACCTCGTCTGATTTTTTTTTTTTGGAGCAGCGAGAATTTTCTGAACTTCCTCTCCAAGCTCACTGCTCCTCTGAAAGGCAACTGTGCTCTAAGCTTGCTTGCCACATTCTCTCTTTTAGTTTTCATTCTAAGGACTTGACATCCTTTGGCTCAGCATTTCCACCTTGAAGCAAGCAAGCAGTCTTTCTCACTTTCAGTAGACTTCTTTGTATGTTGAGGTGGTTTTTTTTGTTTTGGTTTGGTTTTTTTGGTGGGGTTTTTTTGTCTGTTGTGTGTGTGGTGTTTGTTTTTTAATGATGTCCAGACCCATATTTTTGGCTCTTACATTTGTAGTTTAGATGTATTTTCACTGTTATTAGGACATAGCCATATCTTCGTTATCTGTGCCCAGAACTGAGAAACACCTATGCAAAATGTGAACTAGCCATCAGTGCAGCTAAACAGTGCAAAATATCACAGCTAGTGGTAGTACCAGGCCTGTAGAAAGTGTCAATACATGTAAATGTACATATCAAATATGTACACAACCTCACTTATATACATACAAAAATGACCTGAATTAAACTTTGTCTCCTTTCCCCAATCTTATTAGTTGGTTTAATTAAATATTTTGGCTTTTTTCCTTTTTTTTTTTCTTCTCTACAAGCAATTCTTTCATTATACCCATTGGTCACCAGAAATGCAGTAACATTGCTATAACTAAAAGACAGTAATTTCTTGTGTATAGAGAAGTAGGTGATGATTGTGATAGTTACAGGTCTGGTCTTTTTTGTTTTTAAATTAGTTGTTAGAATACTTATTATGGTAAACTGTGGTGACACGTGGTCTGAATATTCTAGGTAATTTTAAACAAGATGTCTCTTCCAAGGCTGCCTTTCCCTGCAAGGGCTGGATTTGGTTGCCAATATGTTCCTCTCTAATTATGTGTTACTTTGGGGGAGTGGAAAGGAAAAAAAAGGAAAGTGGCAAGAATATACTTCTGTAGGAAAGTCTGTTTATTACATGGGCAAATAAAGTACTGGTCCCAAAGTTCTTAGAAGAAATACAGTATTACTGATTGAGAATGCCACAGGATAAGTTATGGAGGCAACCAGAAAATTATATAGAGTGAGTCTTTAAAACAGGGTGGTAACTGTGGGTCTGGTGTGATGCTACCTGAAAGGAAGGGAAAGCTGATGTGTTTCAACAAAAGTTATCAAACAATTTAGTTTGTTTATTTTTGTGACTATGGTGCTTGTTTTAAACATGTACAAAAGTGTTGCTGTTGAGAAAATGCTGTTGAACAAATGTTCAGACCATTAAGACTGCAAACAAATATACCTTTTTTTAAGTTGAAGATTTTTTTAGTTCATCGTTAAATTTGTTCCTTGCTGACTCTTGTTGCTAAGACTGTATTTTTACAGGAAAGAAAACTGGTGTTGGCTGGAAGTTTATTGGGAGATTTTCATTGTTACGGATTTAGCTTAGTTCTGTAGTATGCTTCATAGAGAAGAGAGTAACTGTCAGTTTTAAATAGAAGACTTTAGAAGTTTGGGTATGGCTTCTTGTCACTTTTCAGATCTCATGACTTAGGTGTGTATGGTAAAATCCAGTCCCTGCCTAAGGGCAATGTTTGATATAAAGTGCTGTGCAGAGTCACTTGGATGAAACACTATCTGCAAGTGGTTTGATGAAGTATTAGCTGGTTGTCTGAAATATTACCTGATGTGACTAAAGAAGGAATAGGCATTTTAGATTCCTGTGTTTATATGCAATCTCCTTGGCCTATGTACATCCTTCTTTCTTAGTGTTTTAGCACCCTTCAGCAACTGAGGCTCCTTGCAAGAGTTTCTGCCCCAGTGGATCCTAATCCTGGTTCAGGAACTGCTTCTTACCTGAATTTTATTTATTTTTTAAAGAATATAATTTTGCTCTCACAAAATGTTTTTTGTTTTGGTGTGTTGTGCGGTTTTTTGTTTGTTTTGGTTTCTTTTTTGGTTTTTTTATGTCTGTTTTTTTTGGGGTCATTTTCTTTTTTTGGGTTTTTTTTGCCCGCTTGCATGTCTTGTATTACATTTATGGCCTCAGTTTCAAGTGCCCTGGGACAGAGTAGCCCACACCTGTCCATAGCATGGCCCCTCTGACACCTCTGGAGTGCCTTGCAAATATACAGGGTGGCACTGGACACCACTTGTATCACATTATCTAACTCAGTACTGCCCAAGACCTCATTGAACACTCTTCCCAGCCTGCCTGCATAATGGTGAGAGTCAGGCAGTGCCCCTCATCTCTCAGCTCCTCTCACATAGCAAACAAAACAGAGGAAGCCTGGGATGGCACCAGGGTCTGGTCCTGAAGCATTGCGGATCCTTTAAAGAAAATGCTTGATGCTTGCTAGAAGAATTGGTCCCTGCTTTCCCAGAAGTCAGTTTCCAAGACATACTGATATGACAGGTCAGGGCTTTCTCCCATTTCCTGGACAAAACACCTGTGCTGTCCTTCCCCATTGAGCCTCTAAGGAAATGGGACTTTACAGCCACCTCTTGGAAGGCGATACTGCTCCTTCCCTCATAGCCCTGTGGTTGGCTGGAGGCTGCCTGCATCAGTCAACAAAGAACTCTGTCTTGTGGTTCTGTCTGACATCCTCTGAAAGCAGCCTAAGATGCACAAATTACAGATGGAAAATGAGCAACGTCAAGAGAAATCTCTCTAGATGTGGCAGCTTCCTCCATCATTTTGTAGTTTTCACAGGTTGTGTCCTCTTTCCGCATCCGGTGAAATTCTACATCCCATAAGTACTTTTGGCTGTCCCTCTCCATGTTACATGAAATTTGGGTGTGTGTTTGTTCTAAGCCCTCCTAGCCTGTGCAATGTAAAAACATGTTTTTGTTGCAGAACTGGGCAATCAGTGTGGAGAAAAAGCTTTGTAGTAGGGAGTAAGTATTCCACAGGAACTTACTCTCTCATTGCTGCTTAGAAGATGTTTTTAGAAGTTAAGAGAAAACAGATCAGCTTCTGGATTATGTTTGCACTTATTGACCCTCTGCTGTATTAGTGAAGGCTTTTTGTTGCAGCAGAAGGGCTTTTTCATTTCTGCAGGAGCATAAACTGCCCCTGGCACAGCTACTCTGTAAGCATGAAAGCATGGAAATTAATCTTCATTTCAGTTTGTCATATATAAAATTTACTTTAGATATTAAACTGTGTCCTTGAATTTTTTTTGTGTGTGTCTTAATTGTTCACAATGAATGCTGAAAATTCATCTCACTCTGGTATTTCAGTGTCGCCTTTCATGGAATAAAATGTTTGTGATGCTCAGCCTCTTTGTTTAGATCTAAGTCACAGCACTACGAAATCACCTGTCATGGGTTGCTGTCTTTTATTATACCCCAAGTATTCTAAAGACAAATAACCATAGAAATATTTTATATAAATCCTGCAAAAAATTAATCTTTTTCATATTTATAAATATAATAGGATTTCTCCTCTTAATTGTTAGAGTTTCTTTATAGCATTGAAATATATCTGGCTATGAGAAATATGATGATGGCATGATAGTGCTAAACCACTTTTTAGTCCAGTTGATTATTTTAATGTAATATCACTGGAATTCAGAATTTTACAGTAAATAGACCTAAATACTGAATCTTAAATAGAAGGAAATCACCAGTGGGAAAAATGAATTAATTAAAGGAGTTCAATATTAATAATGTGTAAATTGCAAACAGAACTACCATAACAAATTAAGAAACAGTACTTATGCTATATCTGATAATTATAATAGTCTTTTTCCACCAAATGAGTTGAATTTCTTTGAGGAATTACTTTCCTAGGGTAAGTTTTACACCAAATATGCACAAGTCTATCTTAGCAACCGCATTAGATAGTGCTTATACCAAAGTTTCCTGGTGACTTGTTCAGTCTTTAAATGCACAGTTTCATAAAGAATACCGTGGCTTTTCAACCAAACATAATTGTGGTTATCCAATCTAAAATGCCTAGAACTAAATAACTAAAACCTCTTTCATTCCACTGTAGTGCAAGTAAAACTATTTTGCAACATAACAGGGTAATTCTTTGCTGGTGATTGATCTAAGTCATAGAATTAACTTAACTGTGAATCTGGACAAATTCTATGCACCTGGCCAGCTGTGAATCCACAGGTTGCCAGTAATAGGAATCGGACGCATTACGACAGTGTATATTATGCAGCTACCATCTTTTCATCAGTAACGTGGACGCGTGTAAGGATTTGCCCCACTTACAAAATGTTTGCAGGCATATGTTGCAGAGGTGAGGATAAAGGGCACACAGCTTATTATGTAATTACTATGCATACAGAACTGCTGCTTGATTATGGGCAAAGTTATTACTCTGCCATGGCTGTTATGCCAGTGGGCTCAGTGCGTTCTCTTGTATTCGCTTTAACCTTTGACGACTGGATCTAAATCCTGACTATGCATCACAGGTGAAGAGATATGTATTCATTTTCATGTTGACAAGGTATTTTTCCACATGATAAAGGCTTTGTCCATGTGTGCTCAATTGGCTATTGTTTTAGGATACGTGGCTGTGCATAGTTTTGCAGATATGGGTTATCAGGTATGAATAATATAGACTCTCGTTCACCTTTTTCCTGTTAAATGGCTACTAATGGCTGTGTTGTAAAGTGTAAAAATTTCACTTTAATGAACCTATGCTATTGTTTTCTCCCTTTGAAGAATCATACAATAGCAAATGTGGGACACAACAGAGGACAGTCAATGGAAACTTGCCAGCTGCCATACGGTGCTAATAATGGTAATGGCATGCTGTTTTGTAAACTCAAGACTTACCCAAGCAGTAAATGCATGTATGCAGTGTGACCTTACATTGCTGTCAAAATTTATAACCATCACATCAGGATTAAAGTGTTATGTTTGTTGTATATTGAGAACATTTTGGATGCTCAAGGTTTCAAATGTTCTAATATGTCCACCTGGAACAATAGAGGGAAATGTGGTTATTTAATCTGGAGAAAAGGAGGCTGAAGTGAGACCTTATCACTCTCTACAACTACCTGAAAGGAGGTTGTAGCCAGGTGGGTGTTGGGCTTTTCTTCCAAGTGTCCTCAGGATGCACCAGGGGAGGTGTAGATTGGATATTAGGAAAAACTTCACCAGAAGGGTTGACAAGTATTGGAACAGGCTGCAGAGGGAAGTGGTTGAGTCACTACCCCTTGAGATATTTAAAACACATGCAGCTGTGATGCTTAGGGACATGGTTTAGTGGTGGAGTGAACAGTGCTCATTTAATGGTTGGACTTCATGATCTTAAGGGTCTTTTCCAACCTAAACGATTCTGTGATTATTGCAGCAGCATGTGTTAGGAAGATTGCATGTTCTTAGAAGCCATTTTAGGTGAAAGATTAAGATCTGCTTAATTGAAAGGAATTGGGAATTGGTGCTATCCAGGAAGCACTTCAGTTTTTTGTTGGTGGGCTTTCTTTGGGTTTTTTGAAGTGATGCAGCCAAATGTATTGTAAATATATATGGGCATATGCTCTGTATTCACAGCATAGTGTGTTTTATAGAAATGTATGAAAGCAATGGTGAGAATAAAACTTATATCATGGAATACATTGTGTAGGTTCTGTGCTTAATCCATTAGTAAGAGTCACTTGTCCAGGTTAGCGCAAAATGACAGACAGAGAAGATCTTGAGAGATATGAAGTGCACGTAAATGTGGGAGTGGTGGGTAGACTGTGGTACTCTCAACTTTCATGGCATTTTCCATAGTAGTGTTTACATTACTCTGGTCTGTGTCACATTTGGCTCTAAACTATGAATGATCAGGAGAGTAAGTTTTAGTCTTTCAAGCCACATTAATTCATCTAAATAATCACCAGCTTAATATTTAGTTTAAGCAACCTAATTTACCGCGTCACTGAGTTCAATAAGTAAATGACCATATTACTTTCTTCAGATACCACATTACCAGTTTTGGGCAGGGTTATGAGTCTTTACTTACTGCCAAGTATTGCTTTCTGTGAAATGATTGTTCATGATGCTGTCATGCTACACATGCACATCCTCGTGTCAGTTTGTCAGCCCTTCAGGATTTGGTTTCAGGACTTGGGAACTGGATAACCAAATGCAGCTGGGCCCCTGAAGGGATGCTGCATCTCCCTTCCTATGAAGTTTTAGCATGTCATGTTATTGCATCGTACCAGCAACTTGCAACCCATTGCTCCCATCTAAAAACCAATTCACAATCTTTTTCTAGCTTTGTCTGCTGTCTTCAGTTGAAACAAATGCCTATCAGGCCACAGTGGCTAGCATGATTTTGAATCATGCAATTTGTGTACTTCAGTCTGTTGGTGTTAATTTTGGTGCTGCATTTGAAAGGCTGAGCTCCTTGAGCTGCCGCCTCAAAACTCTAGTGCTAGACATAGTTCTGCCATTTGGGTCATGATTTTGAGGTGGAAGATGCTGGCAAAGCTAGCTAGTTGCATCCTTTTGTGATGGAGCAGGAGCTTAAAAGGAAGGAGTTGAAGGTTATTTACCTTCGAATTGTCGCATCTCTTCATTGTCATGTGACCTTGGCCAGGTTTAGGCCATTACTAATTGTTCACTGATGTCTCTGTACCCTTGGAACAAGTGCCTAATGGAGCAGAGCTGAGCACTGTGCCTCTTGCTCAGTGGTGACACAGTTCTTCAGGCAGCTGGATTAGGACAATTGTGATCGAATCAGTATTGAAATCTTCCTGCATTATTTTAAATTAATTTGTATGTTTAAAACCTGCAAAATACATCTGAGCTATTCTAAAATGTTCTTGTCTTCACTTCTGTAGTACCAGGATACAAATATGCAAGGTGTAGTGTACGAATTGAACAGCTACATAGAACAGCGCCTGGATACAGGAGGTGACAACCAACTACTGCTGTATGAACTGAGCAGCATCATTAAAATAGGTAAGAGAGAGAATCAGCTGTCTCTGAACTGTTACTTAGCTCCAGTGCATAGCACATTTCTTCTGTGGTTTAATTAACAAAGACAGGTATTGAGGCATAACAATGTTTTCTTTGGATATTGTCTTCGTATGAATTTCACCTTCTGTCCATCACTAATCCTTGACTGCACTGAAATGAATTCCATCTTTGGAGTGAGCTGTTTCCAATTGCAAAATTAGACTCCCCTGTTAAATGAATTAAAGAACAGACTATTCTGGTTATGATGGTGTTGCAGTGGCAATATGGAAATAATAATTTAAAAAAGAGATCCATCAGTAATATCATTGCATACTTGACCCCATCTAACTGAGGTGTTGCCGAATGAGTGTGTATCTTTTGCATCATTTCAAGTTGTGTTCAGTTATTTAACCATTTTTTGTATCTGATGCAAGTGCCTACTGTGGTACATGATCAAATATTAAAAAAGAAAACAAAAACAATTCCCAGCAACAGTGTTTTTAGCTGGAGTGGATTTACTCAGACTTCAGTAGGAAGAATCAGTCAACTCATTAGAAAGGTTTTACTATCCCTGCAACTTCATCATTTTGTAATGATAAATTCTGGTTTATATACACGATGTTTTAAAAGGACTACTTCTGTTTACTGGTTTTGCTTAAGTGTTTATTTGGATATTGATGTCCAGCTTGCAGCAAATCAGACTGGATTTTGTTAATACACAGCAAGTAGAAACTACAGGAGACAGGGGCTGCCCATCTTTTACAATTTTATTTCTTCTCTAAACCAGATGACGGGTTGTTTGGAATGTTTTTTGACAGATATTTCCTTTAGAGTGCTCATTTGCCTCATAACTCCATGTTATACATACTATAGCGGAAGCATTTAAAATCTGGATGCAAATTACTGTGCCCTGAACTCTCACTAGCGTTATGCAGTTGACAGTAAGCAGGTAACTTACACAGTGGGATTTTTTTCTTTTTGTGAAAGAAATGCAGAAAGCCGAAAGAGCTGATCACACACAAGTATAATCCCTCCCTGGAAGTGTACTTAATGGGCTTTTGTGTTCATTCATAAAAACTACTCTACTGTCATATGAATTAATTTGAATTTACAGACATCAGACCTTGAATAAGATGTTTAAAATGTAGTAAATGACGGTGGGGTAAACAAAAATTATCTCGTAACTTTCTAGAGTCTGAAAAGTATCAAGGCCTTCATCTTTAGAATTTTAGATGTTTGTCCTAAGTGGAACTGAAGCTCAGAGATCTTGTGTGATTTCAGTTTCCCACTGTGTGTACAATTATTTCTTTTATTATTGCTTTGGCAGCTACAAAAGCTGATGGATTTGCACTATATTTCCTGGGAGAATGCAATAATGTGAGTATACTAGATTAAGATGCTGCTTTTCTGTACAGTTACAAGTGCATTTTCCATTTTTAAATGATAGTTTGATTTTATTTGTACATCACTTAACAGGAAATATTACCTGAGTGCTGAGTATTATGTTAACTTGATTTCTGTAAAATAGAAGTTTACTGAACATAGTGGTAGTGAAAAAATGTTTCCTGCATTTTGGTTCTTTGCCTTTCAATTTCTTTTAAAGGTTTGGCAGTAGTGCTGTTGCTTCTCTGACTATAGCAACTGCACTTGTGATTTGGCCCCACTGTCTTTAACAAACAGGAAATTTGCATTTACTCTCAGCTTATTCTTTTCATCTAGTTATCTCTTTGATGTTTTTTTTAAATCTTATTTGGTCTATTGTTAACTGCCAGCTGAAACTTTATAGTGAGATAATCTAAATTTCAGGTGTTGATTTCAGTTAGCATAAAATAAATTGCCCATTTAAAATTTATGAATGAAATTAGTTTCTGGTGTAATAATTCGAACAACAGTGAGTCCAATATTTGTTGTTTTGTTATTTGGCATTTAGAAAGCATTATGTTTTTTTCTATCCAGATTATTTTGCACAGTTACCATTATGCAAGATTATGCAGTTAGTTTGAATTGCTACCAAGAAGGAAATGCAGTTCATACTTCAGTCATTTCCATCAAATTAAAAATCACAATCTGTCAGAAATTGTATGTCTTTCATTGGTTCAAGAAACAAATTAAACTCCTCTAACTGAAAAATGACTAGAGAAGAAAATATTTTTCTCATTTTTTTTCCCCTTACTTTACACAGCCAATTTTAATAGGGTTTGGGTTGGGGTTTTTTTGTATAGTCCATTAGGCAATTTCCTTTGCTCTTTATGAAATAATTGCATTCAGAAAAGGGAAAGAATGACATTTTTGAACTAATGGAAACAAGATTGAAGATGTACAAACCTGCAGGTGTCTTCAGCCTTGCCTCAGATTATTTTTTTACTTATCCAGTGTCTAATTTTGGAGGATGTAGAAGGAGGCTTATATAGAAATTTCCTAAAAGAAATGGAAATGGTTTTTGGATTTTTTGGTTGGTTGGGGTTTTTTATTTCATTCATGATTATTTCATACAATAAAGATAACCCATTTTATTATTTGAGAATTGGGTCTGTTCTGAATGAGTTCTGCAAGTATGTAAATAGCACATTTTTTTTCAATAAATTCTTTAGTAATCCTTTCACTGAGAGGTGTAACTTAAAATAACATGTTGATGACCCTTTGTGAATGCAATCTTTGGTTCTCATTGGTAGGTGACAGCATCTACTGTCGTGGGTGGGGGTGATACAAACGGTCACTGAAGAGCTTCTCCCTGCCCAAGTGCAGCCCTCCATTCTGAATGCACAGCACTGGGCAGCTTCAGTGGTAGTAACTGTGTGCCAGCTGAGCGCCTTCATCTCTCTACATGCTATGTGAAACACTACAGTAAAATTAACTTTACAGCTTGAGACCTAGGAAATTCTTGCAATGGGGAGGTTTTTCCCATTAGATTAATGTGGCATAATAGGACCTTCCTTCCAGTCTTCTGATACCTTGAGGGCCCTGGGCACTTTATGACCTTCTGCTTAGTTTTTTTCTTTCTTTTTTTTTTTTAATATATAGCTTATTAAGCAGTTGAATCTATTTGCTTCCCAGTATAATTCGTTCCTGGAAAAAAAAAGTTCCAACCACTAAGAACACACATTAACTTTATTAACCACTGCTATGTAGCTGCGTCTCCCAAAATGGAACATTCTTCATGCAGTTAGAGGGGTTGATCCCAAGTCCTTTGAAGCTGTTGTGAGATTTTCCATTCACGTTAGTGGGCTCTGGGCCAGACCTATGTTTGTAGTCTTGTAACTAAGTGGTAGTGCCTTAGCCTACTTTTTGTAAGAAAACGTCACTGAAAATTAATTTGGATATCTTTGTCTCTTGAATATTTCATTTCAGGGATGTGCCCAAATGAGATTAACCATTGTCCAGCAAATAACGGCAATGTATTTTTGTTTACTTTTTTAAAATAGCTTTTAAAAATGGGAACAGAAAGATTCTGCATAGCATAAAGGGCACAAAGGACCTAGTTCTTTAAGCTGAAGTTTCAGAAGTTATAAACTCCCCTGTCATTAGCCTAGATAAAATCGTCGCTGAATACCTACGGCCACATGTGGAAAAATGGCTTCTGTTCTGTTGTGGCTTAATTGTTTGATGCTTGGTTTGTGACTTAAGTTTCACAAATTTAGCAAATCTCTTTCTTTTAATTTTTTTAGTGTTTGACTTTTTTTTTTTTTGTTAGGTTGAGAAATACACATAAATCTGCTTGTGTTCAACTAGTCAGCAGTGTCTTGTTTCAGAACTAGACCTGATGCAACAGTTATTTCCACTATGCTTTCAAAGAAATGGTTTGTGGCTGAATCCAGCTTTTCTGGAGTGCTGTCTATATGTGTCTTTGAGAAACAGGGCTTTAAATGCTGGGCTTTAAAGGAGGACCTTGTTGTAGTATAAATTCCTATGGAGTTGGACAGCACAAATATGAATTTGTTAAGATACTTGTCCACATGTAAAGGTCCTTTATGGCCTTATTTTCTTTCTATCTATTGAAGTATACAAGACCATATCTTGACTTGGGTTAAATTTGGATAACAGCATAAGGACAAGGTAATTTCTGGCTGACAGGTGAGATTTAATTTCAAGATCTTTACTTGAGTGAATTTGCTTGAAATGAAGATGCTGCACCAATCACACATTACAGTGAAAATCTTTATGCAAATACTACTCAGAATTGGTGCCAGAAGAACGAGTCTTGGACTGGTCTGTATCTGAGAAACTGTCTTTGTCCATGTGTTAGTGTGGTTATGCAAATATAGTGATTTTTTATTAAGGTACATAAAAGCCATTTTGCAAATATTATATACTGGGGACCAGAAACATTTCAAAATCAAACAGAAAAGTTTCACAGCTCTCCAACAAAGGACTTTATTTCAGTTTTCTGTTTTATTCCTTATGGGGTTGAATATGTAGTTTGTAATTCTCATGCTATGACTTTAATTGAATACCATCTTCAAATATGACTTAAAGGATTTACTGAAATCCTCATATAGGATGGCGTCTGTATGTAAATCAATGTGCCTAAGTATCCAGCTAGCTGGGCATGGATTTAAGCTGACATCTTTACAAGGCAATATTTCTAAAATACATACTGCGGCTGCAGAGTTTCTATATGTATTATTATATTATCTGATTCTTCAGATGCTTCTTGCTTATAGTCCTTATTTGTGTGAGTAATTCACCTCATGATTACATTGTGATTCCTGTGTAAAGATGTATCACTTCAAATTTAATAGGCTTACGCTTAAAGCAGCTTTTACCATGTCTTGTGAGCGTTACTTAGTTCCTGAAACTGCAAATTGTGTTGACAGACAGATAGAGGTTTCCAATAGCTTTATTGTAAGAAATAATTATGTGAGGCCACAAATATGTGCACATACTCTGTGCTTCAGGGTGTATCTTACTAAGCTCTTCTGGAATTCCTGGTCATGCAGAAATTGTTGCAGCTTGATGTGCAGTGCCACCTAGTGAATTCATTTCAGTTTTTGCAAAAACTACTGCTTGCTCACTGTCTCAGGTGTTTTGTGCCAGGCTAAGGTACGTTATTTTGAATGTGTAGACACCTCCTCTGAAACTTGAGTCATCTAAACATGTTTCCAGGTGGAACTGTAAGTCGGTTCAGAAAATTTTGGTGTCTGGCCTACTTTTTTTATAAATGAAGTGGAAATAGTCTCTTGCTTTCTTATTTGCCAGTGAATAGTGATACTTGGCAGAGGGGGAAAGCTTTTTTGAGTTTAAGTCAATAAATTATCAAACTGAAAGAAATCCTGGACCTGGTTTTGCTCAGTATGTTCATTTATGCATGGGTGAAGGAAGAATATAGGCTTATGAGATGTGCATTTCACATGAAATTGGGAAGTACTGCAGATGTGTTTTTGTAGGGATGGATTAGAATTCAAAATTATCTTGGGAGAGTGGTCTGAAGAAACTCAGTGATTCAGTGAGGGCAAATGCTGTGCTCTCCGTACATTGCCCCTCTCTCTGTGTTGATGGCTTAGAGAAAGATTCTGGGGTTTGCAGTAAATTTGAAAGTAAATGTGAGTCAGCAGTACCATTGTTCTAGCAAAGAAGTTGTAGGTAATAGAAGCAGAAATCTAGCCTTCGTGTGAAATAATGACTGTAAGGAGCTGAAGTAAGCCCAGGAATGATCAGGGAGGATGGTCAGGAAACAAAACAACAGGTGTTGCTAAGTCTAAAGACTAGGTGTAGATGAGTAGGGTGAGAAGCAGGGGGCTTGAATTGGCATTAGGAAAGCTTCCCCAGTTGTGGCAGTGGTGAAGCACTAGAGTGTTGCATGTGAACCATCAGGTATCTTCATCCATGGAGGTGTTTGAGAGCTGCCTGGACAAACACCTGTCAGAAAAATGCTTAGCTGACCATGCCTTAAAAATGGAAGGGATGGAAAAGAGGTATGTTAACTTAGTTTTCTGTGTCAAGAAACTGCTGTAATTTTTGTGGTGTTTTTCAATTGGAAACTTTCCAAGAATGAAGTTAGAAATTTATGACATTCAGAAGCATGAAAATATTAAAAAAAAAAAACCACCCAAAAAACCCAACCAAACCCCACAACTAATAGTTGTTTTACTGCATGTAAGTGTGTCATCTTAATTTCACAAATATTCAACACTGGTCTTTTTAAACTGCATAGTGTGGACAGATCTCCTGTCAAGTACTCTGTCTCTTATTCAGAAGGAAATAAGTTGTTATAAACAATGGAGGTAGTTGCTGTTGATTTTTCTTTTTCTGTTATCCCTGTGGGCTTCATGTGATAGGACTGCTGCAGTTGTATTTAAACCCAGGATTCTATGACACATAGCTCATTAAGATTTTAGCATGGTACTATTGGACTACTGCGTCAATTTAGCCAGTTTACAAATCCAAGGTTTTTGTCTGTGGACGCTTTTCAAATTAGTTCTCTTTGTCTGTTCTTTCTTAGTCATCATTGCTTTTGTAATGAGTTTTATTCCTGCAAAAAAAAAAAGCTCCTGGCTTTGGGAGCACAGCCTTTTTACCTATCTGCAAATAATTTTACCGTTAGGCTGCGTGTGGTTTATGTCTTTTACAAAGAGTAATAATCTATTGCTGTTACTGAATAGAAAAGGAAAAAGAAAAGAAAAAAGCAGCAAAAGCAATTAAGCTCACTTAATATTAACTTGCTTAATTCCCATTTCTCTCATGGTTTTGGTTTTTTTTCTTTTTTCCAAGCATCAAGTTATATAGCAATGTTTTAGTATTAAGGCTTTCATTTAATATCAGTTGAATATTAAATGGGTGTTTATTAAGTATTTTTAGGGCCAATTTTATCAGCAAAATTTGCTGTGGAATAAACCAGATCTTGCTTACCACCGAACCAATTGTATTTTTTGTTGGAATGCTTCTCACATGTGTACCTTAACCCTCATTCTAATAACTAAATCTGATTCTTATCCAGACCTCGTTTCTGCAAAGGAATTTTAGAAAAATAATTTTTTGATATATGCTTAGCTATAAGAACTATTATAAAAAATGAAAAGAAGAAACAACAGCCGTGCAGTTTGTGAAATGGCAAGATATACGTGCTTGCAGTTCAAATCCAGCCTGGCCAACTTCATATATAATTAGTTGAAAGGTTTGTAACCTTCGTAGGTTAGGTTTTGGTGTTGTGCTTCCCACTGACTTCATGCCAACAACCACTAGAAGAATAGCATTGGGTACTACCTGTAGTTGACATCTTCATCAGAAAGAACCTGAAAACCATAGGTACTGTCTTATCACAGTTAGAATATCTGTCAGGATGTGGTGATGGTACCGTGTTGTGAGACTTGAGCTGTCACTTATCTTCTTTTACCAGGTTTGTTATCTGCTTCCTTTGTCAAGTATTAGAATTTCTCTAGAAAAAACAGCCGTGAAGCCAAGTTCTGACTCCATCGCAAGATGAACATTAGCAATTCTGCATGTGCGTGCGCTTCACTGTTGCAAACAAGCAGTAATGAGGGTTTTTTCAGCTGCAGTGAAAGAGGTTCAAGATAAATTACTTCATAATTTTAACAGACTGTGTGCATGGTGCCAAGAGGAGTACCAAAATCATGGTATTTTGGCTTATTGGATACATACTAATTTTGTTATGTATCTGAAAGCCAAGTTTGCTGTGTTTAGCTGTGAATTAAGAATGATGTCAAGTTGATATCCCTCAAGAACTGATTACAGTCTACATCATTCTGCACTCCTGTAGACTGGAAGACTGGCATTTTTAAAAGACATTAGGTATTATAATATATTGCCTATACCTAAAGTGCCTATAAAAGGATGAATTTAGTTACATTTCTCTGTGTTCCCTGGTGTCTGAACTTTTGTTATGGTTGTAATTTGTTTTGGACTTTGTTTTGTCTTGAGGTTTTTTTAGGGCCTCTTGATCTCTGTGGTCATGCCAAGACCATTGGTGGATCCCAACTCACACTTTAATATCAGTCAAAATTAATAGAAGTTATTTTTATTAAAGACTTTATCAAAACTAATTAACAGATTAAACTTGGAGGGAAGGAATAATTTTGAAGATTTTGAGCCCAGTTGGAACAGTCTGTCATGTGACAGAAGGCAGGAAAGGAAGCACCTTGTGTCCCCTGAGGTTCCCAAAAGGTATTGGAGGTTTCTGCTGTCAGTGTTCCCCTGCCTAGCTACATTTAAAGAAAGAAGTCCATCCACCTTATGGAAGTTATTTGAAAAAGACTGGCAATAGGGTAGTTGAATTTCATATAGGTAAGGAGATTTTGTGTGTGCCTGGAAGCTGGGGAAGCAGATCAAAGTCAGGAATTGCAGGACCCTACTGAATGCCAGGTACTACAGTGCATGAAAATGCTATAGGCCCCCTGATCAAGAGGAGCGGGTTGATAGTGCTTTCTATGAGCAGCTAGAAGTAGCCTCGAGATCCCAGGCCCTGGTCCTTATGGGGGACTTCAACTACCCAGATATTTGCTGGGCAAGCAATACGGCCAGTCGTATGCAGTCCAGGCAATTTCTGCAGTATGTTGAGGACAATTTCCTGCTACAGATGGTGCAGGAACCTGCAAGGGGAGGGCGAGTGCTGGACCTTGTTCTTGCTAACAAGGACGGGCTCATCAGGGAGGTGAAGGTCGGGGGCAGCTTAGGACAAAGTGACCACGAAATGATCCAGTTCAAGATCCTGAGTGGAAGAAGCAAGCCAAAAAGCAGGATAGCTACCCTGAATTTTGGAAGAGCTAACTTTGATCTCTTCCGCAACCTTTTAGGAGCTATCCCGTGGGCTACGCTGTTAGAAGGCAAGGGAGCCTGTGAGAGCTGGCTAGCATTTAAACAGCACTTCTTCCAAGCACAGGATAGGTGCATCCCTTTGAGTAAGAAATCGGGAAAGAGAGGCAGAAGACCTGTGTGGATGAGCAGGGAGCTAATGTGTAAACTCAAAGGGAAGCAGAGGGTTTATGAACTATGGAAACTGTCCATAGGGACACGACTAGAAAGGCTAAAGCCCGCTTGGAGATGAAACTGGCAAGGGATATAAAGGATAATAAAAAGAGTTTTTTCAGATACGTGAATACTAAGAGGATGATCAGGGATAATGTAGGTCCCTTGATGAATGAGGCGGGTGTCCTGGTATCGGGTGATGATGAGAAGGTGGAAATACTGAATGCCTTCTTTGCCTCAGTCTTCACTCCAAAGGCACCTCGGGACCCGCAGATCCTGGATGAAAGTAGGAGTGTTTGGAGAATGAAGAGCTTCCCTCTAGTTGAGGTAGGGGTGGTCCAGGAGTGGCTCAAAGGGATTAATGCAAACAAATCCATGGGCCCGGATGGGATACATCCACGTGTGCTGAGGAAGCTGGCAGAAGTGATTGCGGAGCTGCTTGCTATCATCTTTGACAGCTCTTGGAGAACAGGAGAAGTACCTGAGGATTGGAGGATAGCCAATATCACTCCAGTCTTCAAAAAGGGCAAGAAGGAGGACCCTAACAATTATAGGCCAGTCAGCCTCACTTCTGTCCCTGGAAAGGTTATGGAACAGCTTGTTCTGGATGCCATTACCAAGCAACTGGAAGAGAAGGTCATGAGGAGTAGTCAGCATGGATTCACCAAGGGGAGATCGTGCTCGACCAATCTCATAGCCTTCTATGATCTCATCACCGGCTGGGTGGATGGAGGGAGAGCAGTGGATGTCATCTACCTTGACTTCACAAGGCTTTCGATACTGTCTCCCATGACATCCTGATAGAAAAGCTAAGAGATCATGGGATGGATGAGTGGACAGTGAGGTGGGTTGAGAACTGGCTGTTGGACCGGGCTCAGAGGGTCGTGATCAGTGGAACAAAATCTGAATGGAGGCCTGTGACTAGCGGTGTTCCCCAGGGCTCGGTGTGGGGTCCAGTCCTGTTTAATATCTTCATCGACGACCTTGATGAGGGAATAGCATCCACCCTCAGCAAGTACGCCGATGATACAAAGCTGGGAGGGGTGGCTGACACGCAGGAACACTACGCTGCCATCCAGCGAGACCTGGACAGGCTGGAAAGCTGGGCAGAGAGAAACCAGATGAGGTTTAATAAAAGCAAGTGTAAAGTCTTGCACCTAGGGAGGAATAACCGTCAGTATCAGTACAGGCTGGGGGATGACCTGCTGGAGAAGAGCTCTGTGGAGAAGGACCTGGGGGTCCTGGTTGATGACAGGTTGGCTATGAGCCAGCAGTGTGCCCTGGTGGCTAAGAGGGCCAATGGGATCCTGGGATGCATCAGGAAGAGTGATGGCCAGCAGGTTGAAGGAGGTGATCCTCCCCCTCTACTCTGCCCTGGTCAGGCCCCACCTGGAGTATTGTGTCCAGTTCTGGGCTCCCTGGTATAAAAAAGACAGGGATCTCCTTGAGAGAGTCCAGAGAAGGGCTACAAAGATGATTAAGGGCCTGGAACATCTCCTGTATGAGGAAAGGCTGAGTGAGCTGGGGCTGTTCAGCCTGGAGAAAAGAAGACTGAGGGGGGACCTAATTGATGTTTATAAATATCTTAAGTATGGGATGCAGGGGGAATTGGCCAGCCCCTTTTCAGTAGTCTGTGGAGACAGGACAAGGGGCAATGGCTGCAAATTGGAGCACAGGAAGTTCCGCACCAACATGCGGAAGAACTTTTACCCAGTGAGGGTGACAGAGCCCTGACACAGGCTGCCCAGGGAGGTGGTGGAGTCTCCTTCTCTGGAGATATTCAAGACTCGTCTGGACGCCTATCTGAGCAATATGAGCTAGGGAGCTGCTTTGGCAGGGGGGTTGGACCCGATGATCTCTCGAGGTCCCTTCCAACCCCTACAATTCTGTGATTCTGTGATTCTGTGAAAATGGAAGTTTCCAAAGGATTTGCTCTCCAAGCCAGTGGTTGCTCCTTTTGTACTTTATCAAACCCAGAGTGACTGTCCCATCTTTGTTGCCTCCTCCATAATCAGCAGTAGAGATACCTAATGTTCTGCCTACACTTGGTATCTTTTATTACTTAACTTTTGCCAGGAGAGAGACAGTGGCACTGCAGTGTCAGAAGAGCACTACTCACGTTTGTCTGTTTCTGATACTGACTTACGTCTCACTGCAAGCAGTTATAGCAGCAAAAGAAACTGCAAGCAGTGCACAGACATCCTGCTGTCTCCTCAACCTTTCCCTTTTACTATATTGTGAGTTATCAGTGTAGTATTTGGGAAATCATAGGAGTTTATATTCTCCTATTTCCATTTTTATTAACTATATATTGTTGAAGTTGTGCCTGAAAATCCACTGGTTCCTTATTTTGATTGTTAATCTCACTGTTCAGTGTAATTACCAGGAATGCAAACTGTTAGTCTGTTTTTGAAGAAAAATATTTAAACCCACTAGAGAAACACAAGTGATTTAAAAGGGTCCCATCTATCCATTTCTTCATTTGCTTGTGAAGCTGTCTGATGTCTGCATTGGAACACTTCTAATTACCCTTTGAGCTGGTGAAGGATGATTTGAATGTGCATTTGCAAATTAAAAGAATACTGGAGTGATTCATGGTTAGAAGACAGTAGGTGAGCCCCAAATTTTATGATCACTACAGTACATTTTATTTTATAAGCATTTTCTTGAGCAAAAAGAAAACCAGGAAATGTGAGCTGGGTAGGTGATGTGAAAAACCTGGTGGTTTTGGACAGTGGTAATGAAAGAGGTTCCCTTAAAGCTGTGTCTGTAGGATGCCTCAGAGATTATTTCAAGTAACATGCCAGAGTAGAGCAAAGAACAGCTTTTTTTGTTCTTACTGCGTTTTGTTTGGCTGACCTTACCATTGATGGCCTTGAGCATACATAAATCTTTGCAACAAAACCCCAGCAAAACTCTAGAATAATTTCCACATCCTTAATTGGCACTAAATGTATAAACTCATTCAGATTTAAATTGATCATATATGGAATGTATCAACAGTCATGAAACTCTGTAAGGTGCATGTATAAACTCAGTGTGGGAATGGCAGAAGCTTATGGACTAATTGCAGCTAATACATGTTTATGAGAAAACTAGCCTTTCTTTTTTCTTGTTGTTTGAGGTCTGTCCTTGTGCAGACATACTTTTCTAGCTGTACAGTGTCACGAGGAGTAGTGGCAGATTTAGGACCTGCCAGGTAGTTTGGAGAGGTTTTTTGATCACTGACCTCTTAACGATGGGGTTTGTAGTTTCCCCTAAGAAGCAGAATGGGATTGCTTCTGCAAAACTTTTTATTACTGGAAGTACAATCGTGCCCATGAGCTTTTTCCACCACAGGGATTCATATTCACAGCAGTACTTCATGGTGGTAGCAACAAAGGGGTTTACCAGCCAAACTGATACTTAACACAAGGACACAGGAAAGACTGTGCTGGGGAAAGCAACTTTTGCTAGCAGTGCTTCATGGTGTCAACAGTTTTTTGGCTATTGAAGATGTAGTGAAGGCCTTTTGTGGAGAAAAATAAATCTGTTGAATAAGAGTTCTTTGTTTTCTAGTGAAAGTGGCTGTTTGGTTTTGTCTTTTTTATCTTGCATTTTGTTTTGAGAAGCTGTTCCTGAGAAGAGAAAGACTGTGCATTGTTTTATGTTTAGCTATGGGCATGGCTCAGGAGACCAGTGAGGAAAAGCACATTTTATACATGTTCATTTAAATGAAGTAGCTACTTTTCTAAGCATCACACATTGCTATCTTGGCATAAAGAACCAAATATATCTTAAGAAAAAGTAAGAATAATGGTGTGAATAAAAGTGCTAATCTTTGGAGACATATACTTTGGTCTCCAGTGTCCTGTGAATTTAATTTGACTCATTCCACTAGTTGGACTATATAATTCAGACTTTAAACACTGTTTTTCATCTCCTACATCTTGTAGTACTCTGCAATATGAACCACCTTTTCAATATTGAACATGTTATACTGTTATCGTTCCTACTATAAAAGTACTTTTTCCTATAAGCATACAGTGTAGCAAGTCAGATATTTGTGAAGGTATGTCTGTGCCCTTTATGTTCTAAACCTTTTTCTAGCTTCTTTGATATTTTTAAAAAGTATTTTGTATCAGAACCCTGATTTAAATAAATCATGACCTGTGGTTTCTTCAGTTTTAGCAGAGTAACATACTTTTTTCAGATCATGGGTGCTTTTTTTGGATCTTTTATGTAAAATGTTCCTGTTCATGCTACTTAAGTGCATGTAAAAATATGAAACTGAAGCTTATGAAGGCAAGTATCCATGAAACTGTTTTCATTTAAGAATTATATGTATGTTCATTAGATTATGAGGAAGTAAGAGTAAATGGAGCTTTTTATCCTGGCAGATCAAGCAGACTTGTTCTGGCAGATTCAATGTACTGATTTATTGTATTTTGTTGTTTGGGTTTTGTGTATTTGTTTATATGTTGCACTGTTTTTGTAGCACATTCTTGTAATTCATATGGAAAATAAACATTCTGACTTAGTGTCTTTTACTGCTAAAGGCCACGCTTTAAAGAAGCTGTGAGTGTAAATGCCTTTTAAGAAAAAGGTTGAGGTTTGAGATCAGAAAAAACAGAAAACGTTAAAATTTCATTGTACCATAATGCAAGACATCAAAATGGAGTAAATACCCCCCCTTGTCTTGCTGAACGTTTCAAGGGTGCCTGACTTAGTGCTGAAGAACAAGACAAATGTACTGTTTACTGGCTTGTCAGAATCTTGAGTGGTTTTCTTTTGACGTCACTAAATGCTCTAACAATTGGGCTACTGGTTCTTCTTGGGTAGACCTCACTCCTATTTCAGCTTTGAATTCCATAGTTTTCTTTGAGCATTTGTTTTGTCCTCAGCATAAAGTACAATGTCCTCCTTCAAAAATGCTGTTAAATTCATTACAGATAGGGTACCTTCATCGCTGCAGGAGTACCTACATATGATGCATTATTTGCATCTCCTTAGTTTCTGAAGATTTCAATGTGTTCTTTGGGGAATTGTTTATTAAGTTTCATAATGTGCCTTGCATGTTTGCAGAATAAAGAAATGATAATTATGAGAGGATGCATCTCATATCATCACTTCATTTTCTTTTTTACAGCTGACAGTAGATGCTGAATTTTCACTGCAAATTGTACCTTTAATATTCAGTGCTAGGAAACAACCTGATTAGTAATTTACCCAGTCTTTCAGGGCCCAAATAGTTAACTGTCGATTTCAGAAGTTGTTTCCTTTCTTTCATGCCTGAGTTCTCTTTGTCTTGTACTTGGTGACATGGTCTAGTGTTAGACCTAGTAGGGTTGGAGAGATTATTGGACTTGATGATCTTGAAGGTCTTTTCCAACCAAAACCATTCTATGATTCTGATCCATTTGGCTCACTCTAGCTCTGAGCCATAGTGCAAGGTGTTCTGCGGACTGTATGGTGAGCTGTGAAGTTTGTGTTCAAATGGTAATTGAGGCCTCAGCTAAAATAGCCTTATTAATATAATAGCATTTTTTTTTAATTGCAGTTTCCATCTGTAAAATGAGGACAGCATCACCACTCAACTTGCAGGGGAGTTGTAATATTGCATAGCTGGAGATTGTGAGGTACTCGGGTGCTATAGGGATGTTGACCTCACAGGCCTAGGAGAGCCAAAAAAAGAGAGATGCTTGATGTCATAGGGCCTAGCTTTCACTTACTTTCTTCAATGAATTAGACCCATAGATTTTTCTAAATTTTATGTTGTGGGGTTTTGTTGTTTGTTGGTTTTATGGTTTGTGTGTTTGGGGGGGTGTTGGTGTGTTTCTTTGTGGGCTTGGTTTTGTTTTGGGTTTTTTTTTTCTTTTTTCCTGCAGGGAATTAAGTATGTATATAATGGAATAATATTAAATAGCAGTTCCAGTGCAAAACTCCCTACTACTGGAATCTGGAGAACCAGTGCACCTGCTTTTGTCTACTGTTACAGAAACCTTTGTGAATGATAAATGTAGGAGACAGATTAGATGCAATTAACATTAATTATTGTTGATGATGTAGAATCTCGGGCAATTGACCTTCATAGCAGCCCTAATAAAAGCAGTCTGATAGTAAATTTAGTCAGTATGAAGGAGAGGCACAGCATGTGGCCATTCTTACCAGGAATGTTAGCAATGCATTGTGTGGTGGCACTACCATCTGTCTGTCATGTTATATATGTAAAATATAAAGAAGAATAAATAAATTCTATTTTCCTAGCGGGGATTTTTGCTTAAAATATTTAATCTTGGTTCATGTGCTTTAAATTCATAGTTTAATATCATAAGCTATTTAGCAGTAGAGTTACATACCACCAGACCTCTCTCTATATACTCCTCATCTTACAAATTTATCAGTGAAATTAATTGGTTTGTTGACAAAATAAGAACACACAATTTTCCAGTAGGAGGTGGGTCTCTGAGGTGGCTCTGTATTTGTGTTAATATTAAGAATGTATAAGGAGAAAATTAAGGAAATTAAGCTGAAGTCTCGGAAATACAGATTTGATTCCTCCTGTTCTAACACTTTGTGTAACCTTTGCCATGTCATTTATTCTTCATGTGCCTAAATTCCCTTTGTGTTTAAAGGGTAATACCTCTCCTATGCTGAATAGGGTGTGACAGTGATAAATGCTTTAGAATTTTCAGAGCCTCTGGGATTCTGTAGCATTAGGAGAAACATAAATTGATGGATGTAATGAGACAAAGGTAGAAAAATGAAACAGAAGATGAAATTTTTGCCTGTAAAATGAACTGTTCCTGCTAACAGCATTGGAGACTGGTCTTTCTGGTCATTTTGTGTCTTTAAAAGTCAGTTCTGGTAGGGGGCTGCTTCTTTGCAGATTGTCTGAGGTGAAAATAAATGAAAATTTTATAAACTGTGATAGGAATGTTGTTTCAGAGCCTTCTACTTTTCCATAAAGTTTTATTTTCATCCAAATAATGAATGAACTTTTAGATTTGAAGTGTGTTTGGCATAGAGAAGGGCTTGCAGGTTTGATCTTTGTGTTTAATTTTCTTTCTGTAAAATGGTATTTGCGATCTCATTCATTCTGGTGTTAACCTGTTTAATATTTTGGTTATAGAACAATTATCAGATGTTTTTGGATGAGTTATGGTTGTGTACGTTGTTATATTTGACTTTTCAATAAATGAGACAATTTTATGTAGGCAGCAAGCGAAATAGATGTTTCTTCTAATACAATGGACAAATAAATTTCATTTGGATTTCAGAGTGTTAGGATTACCTTTCCAATTCCTTGGGATGAGATAAACAAGAAATTCAAAGATTATCTCTACTTTTGAATATTTTCTATTGAAATAGATGGGTGCATCCTAGAAAAGCGAAATCTTTCTCTTACAAGGTATTATTTACCTCTGTGATCTTCGTGTGGTGTACTGTCTTCAAGGTAAATGCCATCCAACCCTGATTTAAGTAATAACTAACTTCAGCGGAAGAGTTAGCCACTGTCTGAATGATAATTTTAGAGTGGAATTTCCTAAGATTTCCAAACAGTTGAATGGTGTTTATCCAACTACTTTTCATTGCTGAAGGCTGTTTTTCTCTACATTTGCTTTATCCAATCCTTTACACTACGTAGGTTGCACAGTAACTCTGTGAAATTAACCATGCTGACTAATTGCATTCTTTTCTTTTTTTTTTTCTTTCTTTTTTGTTTTTCCTTCTACCTAGAGTTTGTGTATATTTACACCACCGGGAGCTAAAGAAGGACAACCACGTCTCATTCCTGCAGGACCCATTGCACATGGCACGACAGTATCTGCTTATGTAGCCAGATCCAGAAAGACGTTGTTAGTAGAAGATATTCTGGGGGTAAAAAGCTTTCTCTTTTTAATGAGATGATTACAGCATGTTCTGAGAATGAATATTTTGATGCTGAAACGTTTATTGAGCTGAATATATAATGATAAAATTTACATCTGTCTTTCTACCAAGAAAAGAGCTTAGATTGGCTTGATGGAATGATTTCAGAATATCTCCTTTATTTTTAAGGTTGATGGGGTTTTTTAACACTGTTTTTGTTGTCAGATAAGGGAACTAATGGTACCATAGTTGCTTTGAGAGAGAAAAACTCCAACCTATCAGCTAAAATTCCTTTCCTTCTGGTCTTGAAATGCATAATCTACTAATCCCAAACAAGACAACTACCATATAGTGAATCAAAGTTTTATTTAATTATAATGCAGGGCTCACACTGACAAGAATGTCAATCAGAATTGTGGTTATCAGAGAGGATTTTGGTCTCTACTTATATTAATGTAAAGCTAGAACAGTTACAGGTAGATCTACATAAAGGTTCTCTTAATATAATTCATATAAAAATTAATGGATTCAGTAAAACCAAGGGTGATGTTCTGATAATTCTTGGCACTCAGTATGTCTGTCCTTTCCAAATTTTACAAAACCTTCATCCTGTATTTGCATCTATGCAATAGTTGAAGCTGGTATTTAAACTGTACTTTTCGAGAAACCCTTATGATCAGCTGTTGATAACAACACCAAGGAAGTTCTCTATTCAGTGCCTGCTGTCCTTTTGAGTTCCATTCACAGTAGCAGTCTTTGGATACTGTGGCCAAAATTGGACCTTGCTGTCTCTATTTTGAAAAATATTTGATAAAAACAGGGCTATAAACAAAGTACCAAACACCTAATATGAGTCCATTTCAACAGAACCACGAAAGCAGAAGGTGGAAGCTGCTTTTCCTGCCTGTAGTAAAAGGCAGTGCTTTCTACACAACCTGGACTATGAAGATCTTATATGCTGTTAGGTTTTTCAGTCACATATAAGGCTTAAATTGTTACTGGTAACTTCCAATTAATTGATAGGATATCCTGGTATATGAGGTTGTATAGGTTTTTTTAGATTGACAATAAAGGCAGGGAGGATAGTGGGGGATGAGTTTTGAACTTTTCAGTTGGTGTACAGTATTAGTGCATTACTGACCAAACAGGAAGATTCATTTTGGAGACGAGGTTTGCCTTTGTGTGATTCTAAGGAACATTTCAACAGTGAAAGGGAAGAAGTTGCAAGGTTTTTTGTTGTTTTTTTTTTTCTTTTTTGAGGACAGAATTAAAAAGTGAAAGCAGGAGGCTCATGTTGCAAAGTGCTTCCCACTCTCTTTTGTCTGTCATTTGTTCCTAGCTGTTCAGATTGATTGTCATCTTAATAATTAAGGTAGAGATTACTTGCTGTTTTCTAAGAGAAAGGAGAGATTTTGATCAGCCTTTAAGGAGTGTCTGTCTTGCCTAAGCAGCCTGCAGGGAACATCTGGTACGAATCAAGTACTGAGGGATTGATGTGCAATGAAGTGGGTCTCCCACACTTCACATCAGCTATTTATTGCCTTGCTAACAGTAACATCCAGGTGGTTTCTCGGGTCTTTGTGAGTTTTCCTGCATGGTGAACTAAAGCTATAAAGCCTTGGACATTCCCTGTGTAGATTAAAAGTTATGAATTTGGGCCTTTCATAGCAGCTGGTAGGATTATTTTAACATTTGTTCCTATAACTTTTGCACTGGTTTATTCAGGATGCATAACTGAGGGAAGGAGAAAGGTTATTACTCTCATGAAGAATTTTTGGAGAATGCTTTTTCCTCCTCAGGAGTTGGTTGAGGATTATAACTCTGTGTAACCTAATGCTTTAGCCTCAGGTTTTGAATTTTGTTTTCTTGCAAGCGCTGTGCTCTGCTTGGTAACACTGAAATCTGAGCATTCCACTTGAGGATTACAAATGCTTTGGGGTGGGTTTTATTTTTGCAGGGTGGTGGGGAGGTGGTAGGGTTGTGCTGTATGGGATTTTACTTAATCTGGACTGGAACTAGCAATGAGGTGCTGGTTTTCCTTCCTATGAGATTAGAGAAAATGTTTTACAAAAACAAATCCCAAACTGGATCAAATATCACAGCTAATTCTGGTTATCCATATATATTAACTGAGAAATTTTTATTGCCATTTTTTTAGTAGATATCTTAATACTGTGTGTGAATTAGGCTGAGTTTTGGTGAATTTTATCATTTTCCTGCTGATTTGATCAACTAGGGGAGGGAGGAAAACGTCAGTATATCTTTCATGTTGATGTTATGATATTTACGTTTTATCAGACTATGTTTACGTTTTCTAGGATGAGCGATTTCCCAAAGGTACTGGCCTGGAATCAGGGACTCGTATCCAATCTGTTCTGTGTTTGCCAATTGTCACTGCAATTGGTGATCTGATTGGTATCCTGGAGCTTTACCGTCACTGGGGCAAAGAAGCCTTCCACCTTAGTCACCAAGAGGTGAGCTCACACCCAGCCTTTCCCCACTTCCCCATAACGGTCAGCAGTTCAGCCCGCTCCATACTGCCTTCTCTCGCTCCTCTTACATTTTGGGGGCTTTTTTTAAACCTTTTTCATACTTGATTTTTGTTCTTATAGAATGTTACTTATTGAGGAAAAAAAAAAGATTGGTGTTTTCAGTCACAGGAGGTAAAATTTACATATACACATAAGGGACACATCAAGAATTTTTCCTCGTGTTCTTTTGTGGAAAAATGGATTTAAGGTTTCTTTATTGATTATTGTTAGAGAAATTAATGCAGATCAGGGAAATGAAATATAAGTGTAAATCAAATGTCAACAATCAAATAGTTTTATACGAAAAGGACATTGCTAAGTTCTCCGAAGTCTCAGTTTTAAATTTCCAGAAAAGCTTTATTTTGCGGCATGGAAGGATTTAGGGTTTTTTAATTTATTTTTAGTTGACTTTTTTGTTGAGACTTCTCAAAAGAATGAACCCCATTGTTACACACTGTTGAAACAACATTATAGCAGGACTCAAAGCTAGGTCTCCTAGGATGAGAAAGGGATTTTGCTTTCAAACAAAAGTGAAGCAAAAGAGGTTTCATATATTTGCATTCACATTCTTACATCCACACATTCTCAGGCACCAATATATGTGTGTCTAGGTGATATTTCCAAGAGTTGTGCATAGAGATGCACATATCCAGGTAGTCTTTCCAGGATGCCTTGCAACAACATGGAGAACAAGGGATAACAGCTATTGAGTCCCTATGTCTCTTGGTTTCTTAATAGGTTGGTAACTATGTGCAGGTTTTTGGTCAGCCTTTTGTGTAGCCTTTAGGAGCTAATATCTTATTTCTCTTGCCTGTCCAATCTCTGTAAGTCATCAGGATTTTCTCGGTGCCCACTGTCTCCTGACGTAGATGTCTTCAGAAAATGTGTGTAGATGTGCTGGTGCCTGGATGACCTGCTAATCTAGGTGCCACTTGAAGAGCTCTCTTCTGCTTTTATTTTTTTTTCTTCCTCCTATTGATGATGGTTCTCCATCCAGATATTCCCATTCATAACCCTCTTCTGTTTCCAAGTCTGTTCTCTACCCTGCATGGTTTACTGTAATTATAGAAGGCCTTTGTATCTACATTGTCCGTACATTCCATTTGTCAATGCAAAATTATGAGTTGTTAGCAAAGTTCAAACTAATTAGAAAACAGAGCAGACGTCTCAAAGGCTATTGCTGTATTAAAGATGTTGGAAGTGCATCTTTGCAGCTCTCATGTCTGGGTGAGGATCCTTGTATATGTCCCATTTGTACATTAAGAGGGCTTTCATGTTGAGATGAATGTACTATTCATTTCTCTCTGTACCCTTTCTGGGGAAGGGAACCTGAACACAGAAGTTAGGACAAAGTGGGTGAGTTCTAGCTAGGTCTGTTGTCTCAATAGTGATACGAGATACAACATCAAGCAGTTTAAATATACCGAACAGGAATCGCTCTTGTGACAAGAACAGAAAACATGCAGACAAGGATGTTAAAACTAGCCTTCCCAAGGAAGGAAAAACCAGCAGTGTTTGTCAATAGTGTGTTCAGTGTGTGAGTAACCTGGGTAGCCTAGCGTGCGTGTGCTGCACATACATGTATATCAGTTGGGCAGTCAGTGTCGCTGTGGCCTCAGTTGTTGCCCATGGTATATTTTCAGCATTAAGTAGATGTCACGATGGGGGACTGGACTAGTGTGGTGGTGCCAGTGACCCTACTCACAGAACAAAGAACAGGCATTCATAGAAAAACAGGCTTCATTAATTCTGCTACTTAAGCACAATGTATTTATTTTTTTAAAATCATCCTATTACACTAATCAGTCTCCAATTCACATAGGTCTCAGGCATGCGCTGTTCTGTAAAAATATGAGTCGTTTATGTTATATGAAATACCTTCTATAACTGAAGTTCATGAACGTTCCACTTGAAAAGACCGGTTGCTAAACAAAGTATTTTATGCGTAAATTAAAATATTTTTAAGGTCACTTACTGAGTGTTCTAAAGCATTCTTTTCATTTTCAGGTTTCAGAAAGCCATTAGATACCACTAGCAGTTTTTATAAAATGTGTACAATGTGTTCTATTTAAAAAAATAACAACCCAAATTAAAAAAAAAAGAGCCACCCTTATGAGGGTATGCAGCAGCAGACCTCTTGTACTTCTGTCCTCCGTGTTCCTATAAAGCTCCTGTGTTTCAAGGACAGGAGATTATGCACAGTAGCACATCTTCGTTAACTGCAGTTTACATGACATTAGTTTGAAAAGTTGCCTGGAAACTGTCATACTTAAAACCCTAGTCTTGAGCTGAGACATTGGGTCTGGTTCTTCAGCCACCAAAATGGTAGTGGAAGAAGCGGTGCCTGCTTACAGCTGGAAATAGCTGTGGCTGAACAGATACAGCCCCAGTAAGATATTATGGGATATTTTATTTCTATGGCAGATGCCTTTCAATAGTGTACATAAAGTAATTGTTAAAGCCCTCAGCTTATGGGATATTTGATGTGAAGTTGTATTTCTGAGCTCATGGATGCCCAATGCTGCTTCTGAAGAGCATTGGTAGGCATTTTTTTATACCAAAAAAAAAAAAAAAGGATTGTTCCCTTGTGCCTGAATGTACCTTACTTAAATTGAAATACTCTCAAGTATACTGAGGCTTTCACAAAGTAACTCTCTTCCCACAAATTGTGGCTGCCTGCTCTCTAAAGCGGCTTGGTCAATTTACTTATCTAGATAGAGAAAACGAGCATATAACTGATGTGCAGTTTTCAAGGTTTTCTCAGAGCTAGCTGCTTCTCTTTTGTTTCAGGTTGCAACAGCAAATCTTGCATGGGCTTCAGTAGCAATACATCAAGTACAGGTAAGTGTGGGTGGGTTTCTCTTCTTTATTTTTTTTTTTACCCCATCACTACATAACCCTTCTGCCAGAACTTGATTAGTAGGACAAGCCCCTTCCCTGAACCTGAACTAGTTTTCCTCCTTTGCAACCACGGATCAAATAATTTAAAAACATTTTTATTTAAGGAAAAAGAAACTTAGCAAAGGAGAAATATAGTTGGAAAAGTGGAATTACAACAGCTTTGCAGGTTGGTGGGTTTTTTCATGACAGAAGGTAACCCCTCAGGGCAGCTAGTTGCTTTCCTCCTGCTTTGGTATTCAGTTTGAAACTATTAGGTGTTCCTGGATAAGCTTACTTTAAGCCACCCTTTCTAGCTGCTTCATGGTCCTGTAACTCCTCCCCCCAAATATGCTTCATGCTGTCCCTAGTCGGGTGCCTAATGAAGCTCCACACAGTGCAAGTAACTCTAGCGAACACCAGCAGCAATGCTACCAGATTTTGTTACTTCAGCTATGAGAAGATGTTAACACTGAAACTAAACATATTCTGTCAACTCACAGAAGATGCTAAAACAGGTTCTTCTGTCAACTCACAGGAGGCAGTTTGTGACGTTATGTTTTCTCAAGGTGTCTTTCATAGTCTTGGCAGAAGACTTGCACAAAGCTTCCTGCTTTTCTAGGCTCCATCTGCCTGCCACCTTGGTGCTGGAAGTCATTGACTTTTTTTAGGATGGTCATGCACTCAGGCGCATTTAGGCAGAATTAGCTGGCACAGACTATTGTGCATTAGAGGAATTGCAATTGTATGCAGTTAGTTGTAGCTTCCCTTTGTAATGATGACTCCCTCTTTAACTGAGAAGTCTTTCGCACCTAAGAAAACACAACATGGAAAGTTCAGTTTAAGACTGTCCATGGTCATTTTGATTTCTCTGCCTTCTGCTAAGCAGAAAGCTTGGACTGCCCAGGTTTTTGCATGAGAAGAATGCAAATGTTTTGATCTGGTGTTGGGCCATACTTACCAGACTTATAGCCGGTTTTTAGGAAGTAATGCATATCAAGAGTTTTACATAGTTACCTAATTAAATGCAAGAGTAAGGCACATGGATATAGTTTGTCATAATTTGCATATTTATTTATATTTGCATTGCACAGATGAAAGATAATTACTACTTCTGAGTGATATTTTATTGTGTAAAAGGTACAAACAGTAGAGGCTTTTTTCTTTTTTTGACCTCGGTGCTTGCTTTAGTACTAGACAGGTCTACGTTTGTGCTTTAGATACAGAGTGTGAGCTTAGGTGAAGTAACATTGCAGTTCAGAACTGTGCTTCCTCTAACACTTTGCTTCTAAAATGTGGTAAGCAGACTTCTGTGTGTGTGTGTGTTCATATTAATGCTGATTTCTCCAAAAGTCGAGTATATATCATTTGCTACTTAACGTATTTAAATTTGCCTGATGTCAGGCTTCAGTTGTGTCTACACGTTACTTTGCAACCTGGAAAAAAGAAGTGGTGTGAGTATGGTAAGGAAGGAAGCAAACAAAATATTCAACATTCTCAGAAGAACTGAGGTTCTGGATAAGGATATGTCATTAAGTTGACTCCTTACACGCATTGAGTGGCAGCCTTTGAAACGGCATGAGCAAGTGTGACAATCAATGTCTTTCAAAGAGTCCTAAGAAAGACATTGCTTGCGTTTGACAGTTTTAACTGAGCAGCAAGATAGCTGAGATTGAAACCCAGCACACAAACTCAGCTTTTAATTTTATACAGTGCTGCTACATATGTATATACTAGCAGTGATATTTTTTTTATACAAATTAAATGGGCAGACTTGGACTGCAGTGTTCCTCTGGAGCAAATGATAACATGATCGATGTTTCCAGGTGTGCCGGGGCCTTGCCAAGCAGACAGAACTGAATGACTTCTTGCTTGATGTATCAAAGTAAGTGTGATTTGCAGTATATTTTTTGTCAATTTATTTTGATGAGCTTTTCTAACATTTTCCCAGTCTACCTGTAGCTCACAAGCAGGTGCAAAGGCACACCTCAGAGGGCAGGCAAACTTCAGCGCAGGGACAAGGATGAACAATGTGGGTGGCAGTGGTGTATACCTGTTAAAACTCTTTTTTTTGGTGGTGGTACAAAAGAAAGTGCAACATCCAATTGTAGCTTACAGACTTTTAATCTTTCGTGGTCTTCTTGCATGGGTTTTTGTCTTTTTTTTCCCCCCTCATTTGTCAGACTTAAATATGGCCCTCTTGACAAGTGACAAATAGGCTTGTCATCTCTTTTCATGGCCAATTTTAGAAGGATTGAAAAGAATTATGAAAAGTTAGTTTTCCTTCAGCCTCCTACCCCTGTTTTGACATGAATGTATACATGCGTACTTCAGGGATATATCCTTGAAGAATTGGGGCTGCCACACAATTGTTCTTCCCCTACACTTGCTAGAGGCTCTGTTTTCATTTTCAAAGTCTGTAACTGCATGTAGCATGTTTTCTCTTAATTTCATCTCAATAAATGCAATAAACACAGTAAGCCTGTATGAAAGCTTTGGTTTAGACTTGCAAAGTCAATTTGGTGTCTTAGGCGACCTGCTCTTCCTCCTCTTTCTTTGCTGCTGCTATTAGCATCTTTAAATACTATAGGTAGCCAAAAAATTAAAAGATGAACCAGAGTGGAATATTTGATCAATCATAGTCTCAGATGCTTAACAGTGTTTTATCAAACTAGCTGGTTGAAGAATTTCTAAGTGCATCACAAAGGCCTGATGATGCTGTGGAAAAATGAGATGTCTCGGATTTTTGCTGTAACAAACACTTCTGTGGGTCTTGATGAACAATTCTCAAACTGATGAGGTTAGAGGACGTTCAAGATTCATATGCCATTGCTCAGGAATGCAGGCAGCCGACTTGATCTGCCTGGAATGGGGAGTGATGCACCACAGGGAGGAGTCTACCCCTTTCAAGGAGAGCAAGCTGGTTGTATCCAGATGTTTTTTCTCTCTTTTTTTCCTCAGGGATGACCTTTTTTAATTTCAGCTTAGGTTCATAGTGTGTCTCCTAAAGGGCACTCTCAGCATTCCCTTGCGAGAACTACCTTCTTGCTGCAGTTATGTTCCTTTCCAGAGTGGTTTTATTTTGCTAACATCTGTGCTGAGCTATGTTACCCGAGAACTCTGGATTAATCTACCCAAATTTATGGACTGGCAGTTTACTTATGGTACAAAATACTAAGATTGTTTTAAAGAACTTTCTTAAAATTTAAAAATAATTACATAAAAATTACAGTAATTACTGCAAATATTTAATATGTATTTCTAGAAGGAAATACCTCTCATGCAGCATTATCAATTACTACAATTGTTTAATGTTAATGACAAAACCCTTATGTTTTGAGCTACAAAATTGGGATATCATTTAATGAACTTTATGAACTTCATGTAGATGAAGACATGGGCTAGCAAGAAAATAATTAGTTTCCTCTTAGAAATGATCTGTACCTTTTCTTACATGGAGAGAGAGTTTCCTGTTCAGTGAAGAGACTTTTAGCATGCAATGTCACTGGGACATGTTCTCTAACATTTTAGAAAGGGTATAGTATGCAGTGGCACACCTCTTCATGTCCCTAACAACGTAAGACTAGCATATTACATATTTCTTTCCTACTACACCCAAACAGAACTGAGCTGTATATATGTTCAAGGCCATGGGACAACATCTTTCTGTCTGCTGGGAACATTGTAATCCAAGGGTTATTAAGACTTGGCATGTAGAAGATTTAGACTTCTCTTACTAATAAGTTTGACCTTTATCTTTCAATGTTCTTGACTGTCCTTGGACATTTACCACTTTGCTGTGAAACTGAGATACCTTTTTTTTATTAAGTCACAAGACTGTGATTCTGTGACCAGTCTTTTTCTGCAGCTTCAACATGCTACACCTGGCTCGATAAAGAAGACACATTAAGAGTTTTATACCTTTGATGCCTTTTAGATAGTGCTCGGGGTTGTATAATAAGATGTTAATTTAGCTCATACATAATTTGCATTAGTTCTCAATACACAGTCACAGAATCACAGAATTACAAAGTTGGAAAAGACCTTTAAGATCATCAAGTCCAACCGTTCCCGTCCTATGCTAAACCATATCCCTAAGTACCTCATCTACCCTTTTTTAGACACATCCAGGGATGGTGACTCAACCACCTCCCTAGGCAGCCTGTTCCAGTCCGTGACAATTCTTTCAGTGAACAATCTTTTCCTAACATCTAATCTGAACCTGCCCTGGCACAGGTTCTTGCCATTTCTCCTTGTCCTATCACCTGTCACTTAGCTGAAGAGACCATTGCCCACCTCTCTACAGCCTCCCTTCAGGTAGTTGTAAGTGGTGATAAAGTCTCCCCTCAGCCTCCTCTTGTCCAGATTAAACATCCCCAGCTCCCTCAGTTGTTTCTCACATGATTTCAAAACTCCTCTATGCATAAACCAAACGAGATATTTTGAAATATGGAGATGATATATAGCAGCAATGGAAGGATATATATATATATATATTTTAATCTTCTGTATTCCTTTTCTTTTCCTTTTTTTACATCTCCTTTTAAAATTTTCAGTGTGTAAAGAGTGCCAAGGCATTTTGATACATGCTTGATGCTGCTCAGCAGGGGCCTACAGAGAAAATTCTACATATTATAGAGAATATTCTACAATTCTGTCACTGTAGAATAATGGTTTAAGGGAATAGAACTAGGACCATTTCTCAATTTCCTTGCAGTACAGCAATCCAGTCAGTGATCTTTCAAGGTGCACACAGGTTTGTCCTCACCTATTTGAGCTCCACTGTTAAGATGTTGTGAATCAACAGCCCATGACAGCTGTCTGAGAAGTGCTTGACTAAATGCCAATATTTACTGACTTCTCTTTCTCTGCAGAACGTATTTTGATAATATAGTTGCAATAGATTCTCTACTTGAACATATAATGGTAAGTTGCCTTTTCCACTTCTAAGTTTATTGGTCTTGGTTATTCGAGTACTTTATTCTCCTTTTCTTGATGTAAGATGTTGCATCATTGAATTATACAAGCTGTTTATAATGGACATGTAATACAAACAGTATTAACATCTCTATATGGAAGAAGGTGGCAAAAGTCAGCTTGAATTTTCATTGTTGCAACAGCTTCATTTCGTAGCTTTCATAAGGAATGAAACATGATTGTGTCTGAACTAAATAGTTGCTATTGTGTTTTAGAGAAGGTTTGAAAATTGTAACAGAACAGCCTTCATATTTTCTTTGCATTTCAGCTTGTCCTATTGATTCTTTTTTTCCTAAATTCAATTTGCTACATGCTGCAAAACACTCCTGAAGAAACTATCCTCTGTAGGAAGGACTAGAGGTCAAACATTATTCCTACAGTATTTGTTCCAGTTGCTGAATGGGATGTGTGAGCTATGACATCACTTTTGCTTTGGAAAAGTATTTACACCTATAACTGGGGTTGCAATGTCAGTTGATGCTGTATAAAAAACACTAAAGCCAAGTCCATTGAAACAACCAAGACTGTATAATCGATGAATTAAAGTACAGTCCAGAAAGAGATTATAATTTTCTGAATCAATTTTGAATTCAGACTTATTTCCTGAATAGTGTTTACAAATGCATATGGACTGGTTGTTCTTGGCACATTTTAAGGGTTTAATATATGAATTATGCTTTTTAGCTTCAGGCACATTCATTGCATACTGGAGTTCTTTCTCCTGAATGTAAATCTTAATTGGATCTATGATACTATTGTTTCAAGTTGTGTATTCAAAAAATTACTCTTCGACAGTACTCTGATACTTGCTGCAATCTTCAAAGTGGTATTTTTAGCTAGTCTATTCAAAGACAACAAACTTGGAATGCAAACAATATTAAAGTGGTTTTATTTAGAAACTTGAATTAGTAATGGAAAATATTCTGCAGTGTTTGTCTTATTCTAGTTAGTACACAGTAAAGAATTCTGCACATAGGACACATTTCTGAACATTGACTTTTCCAATTTAAATGAACTGCTTAAAAATAGCTTAACATTTAAAAGAACCAGTGTAATATAACATATGGCATTGAGAGCAAATATTGATATTCTTCCCTGTTCTTTCCAATGAATAGAGGTCTGGTGGAAAGCACAATTGGCAGTAAAATACGCTTACTCTTTCATCTTCTTTTCCAACACTTGGCTGCATCATGATTCTGCATTTTAACCTATGTAGATGTTTCATACTCAGTTTTCTTTGGAAGCTGTAGGAGTTGGCTGTTTCTTGGGCCAGTGAACCGAACTAGGTGTTTGCACATTTATTGCTAGTTTATGGGAGTGTGATTTTATCATTAAGTGTCTTACTCTGTGTTGTATGGTGATTGCACTTAGTTTGATTTGTTCCTGTAATAATAAAAAAAAGTACAGCTATTTTAGCATTCTTTAGATTTTTATTTTCATTAAGATCCCTCAGTGAAGTTAGTGGTGTTTTTCAATATAGATGCAAGGAGGTGAAGCAGAAGTTCAAATTGCCTTGAAAATTTTCTTACCAATAGGCTTAAGTTACAAACAAACTACCCAAACAGTGGTCCTCTCTGGCCTCCCTATTGCCAACGCAAAGCATACCTGTTGTTACTGATACTCCACTTCAGCCACTGGCCTGGATTTTAGGTAAGGCTTTAGAGAAGACAGACTTTCTAATCCCATTAAATATTTCTCTCCATTAGTGGTGTTTAAGCCCCTTTTCTTTTTTTGCCTAGTTTATAGTCACTCTGTTTAGAGCAGAGGAATAAATGGAGTGAGTGGTTGAGATCTTGAAACTTCTTAATGCTCTAGATGGGAAATATTTCACAAGTTACCTCTTAGCGTGCAGTCTCCCTGACTTTCTGCAGCAATAATGGAGTAAATGGAATAGAAAGCAAAAGAATTTTTCCAGCCACAGGCTCTGTCAGTACAGGAGGGCCCTCCAAGTTTCGTAGAGCTGGTCTTGCTGGATTCTGTGTGGTTCTTAAAGCATGCCATCTGCATGCATTGCACACCAAGGTCTAGTCAGCCTCTTTCTGTGGCTGAATGACTAGATAGCTATTATATACAATTTTGAAAAGTGGATCAAGATCCACCTGAGATCATGCTCCACCACGCAGTTACTATACTTTCTGAGCAGATGCAAAATATATGAGACCGATTTGAATCGGATAGAGCAGCTTCTTGAATGTGACTATATGGCATTTTAAATTAACGCAGTGATGCTTGTTCAATTTGGAGCAGAAGAGGAAAGAATGAACCAGAAATTCCATCGTATGTCTGAGGAACACTTCAGTGAAGAGCTGCTGTTTTACTCTTGACAATCAGTGCTGGCTGGCAGTTAGTTTTGCTAAGATAAAACTAGCTGTTTCAAAGTATGATGAAGATTGTGCAAGTGCTGTGGTACTTTCTTGATGTTGGTGGATTCTGTGGTCTTTGGTTTATTCATGTGGAACTGCTAAATCTCGGCTTTTATACAAGAACTGTCCCTAGCATAAGGAGGACACAGCCATTTCCTACCCCACCACATAGGGCCATCCATAAATGACACTTCTAATCTTCCCTATTTGTCCATTGTATTACAGGCACACCGAGCTTTTCTAGAAAGAAACACTAACCCCTCTGTTATGTCTTTCTTTGGTGGATGTTCAATACTGATATATTTCCATTGAAAATAAAGACAAAAAGCCAAAAATATTCTTAGGTTTTGCTATATCCTATCTACTTAAAATCAAGTGAAGTTAAATAATATCTAAACATAGAGGGAGGAAAGGTACCATTTTGAGAAGCATTCCTATTACTTAAAGTGTAATAGGAATGCCTATTTTTAGCAAACATTCAAGGCTCTAATATCTTTAGATATTAGATATTTGATATATATAGATTTAGATACTAGATTACACTAATTTACAAAAAAAAAATACTGAACAAAAGACACGCTTTCATTTTTAATTGTATCCTAAAAGATTGCTGTGAAGATGGATGCTCCCTCAAACGGATTTTCATACTGGATCATTTCTCAAATCTTCTACCTTCTGGAGATTAATGCTTTTATTTGAAGAATGACTGAATATGATCTCACAACCTTTAAACTTCCCTTTTATTTTTTTGTCTATAGATATATGCAAAAAACCTGGTGAATGCAGATAGGTGTGCACTCTTCCAGGTCGACCACAAAAATAAGGAGCTGTATTCAGATCTTTTTGATATTGGAGAAGAAAATGATGGGAAACCTGTCTTCAAGAAGACCAAAGAAATAAGGTAAGAGTAGCTAGCAGAAGAATGCAGTGTTTCATTGTAACTACGGATGTGCAGGCATTTTATTACCCAGTCTCTGTGCCTATCTGCAGGTACCCTGACAATACTTGTCATACTGTGATATCATTCCCACCAGGACCCGCCTCCAGAAGGTAGTACTTCTGGGAATGACATTGCAGTGCCATCGAAACAACGTCTCTGAAGCTATAACGTCACTCCTGGAAATGCCGTCTTCCGGAGGCGGTCCTTTTGGAAATCATGTTGGGAAAAAAACAGAGGTGTTCTGAGGTAGGTAAAGGTGCAGGTAAAGGTGCACCTAGTAGATAGTCTGCCAGTATAGGACTACTTTTCCCAAGAGGGTTCCCAAGAGGAATTGAAATTCGTGCAATTCAAGCACATCCAAAGCAAAGAAATCACAATTTGTACTTCTAACTGATGGATTAGGCATGTGTAGAATCAGGTATGGACTGGCCAATGGTTTTGAAGAGTTCAGGTCCAGTAATTTAGTTTAACTTTTTCTCATATGAATTTAGAGTATTTTCAAACTTCTAAAAAACTCTGAATCTGAAGTTTGCTTGAAGTGGTGAATTTTAAAATGTATATTGGCTTGTAATGAACACAAACTGTTCTCTGCCTTAAATAATGTGTATTTCTGCTTTGTGTCACAAGTACATAATTTTTGCACCTATGCATTTTTTTAATGAAAGATGCAAAACAACAAAGTAAATATAACGATTTTCACTTTTCAGAAATTACGAATTCTTAGTAGATACAGATGAGATGTCCAAAGTCACACAGGTTTCAAACTTCCAGCTTCTTAAAAAGAAATGTATGACCAGACATCCTGCACTAAAATTTTGTCAAAATAGCATAGATTTTCTCAGTTTTCTTATTTCCTCTTTATATTTTCAAAGTTCTGGACTGGTATGAGATGTGATTCATGTTTTCACTTAGACTCTTTTAGACAAACTTACTCCCACTTACTACATTGTGTGAGTAAGAATGGAAGGAGTCAAAATTGGTGCAATTTACATACTGACAAACAAGGAGGTGGTATAAATGAAAGAAGGTGGCCTGCTCTAACATACACTTTCATACACCTTCTTGATAATTACTTTTCTTGCTTATATCTTTCTGTCTTCTGCATGAAAGCTACTGAAACATTGACTCTGAGTGCAAGGGTGTGAGCCATTTCATGGGTGCTGAAAGAGAAGTACAACTTGCATATCTGTGAGAAAGTGACACTGAGTCAGTCATCAAGAAAGAGCCTGAAGTTGGTGGGGTGCATACATAAGAAGTAGCAGAAGAAGCTAAAGTAAATCAGGTGTTCAGGGTGAAATCCTGTCAGCTTTGTCACTAACTTCAGTGGGGGCAGGATACTACCTGGGTACATTTAGATTTGGAAGTGTTTTACAAGTTTCACAAGTTCCTATGTATTTTTCTCCACAAATTCTTTTGTGCTTGAATGTAATAAATACTTTATGTCAAAAGAATTGAAAATTATTTCTCTGTAAGACAGACTTGCAAATTTTT
This sequence comes from Porphyrio hochstetteri, assembly GCA_020800305.1. Taxonomy (NCBI): domain Eukaryota; kingdom Metazoa; phylum Chordata; class Aves; order Gruiformes; family Rallidae; genus Porphyrio; species Porphyrio hochstetteri. The sequence continues at coordinate 49,468,374 of CM036907.1, forward strand.
CTGATTCAACTCCGGAATATATTGTTGTGTTTAACCTTATTGTGGTGATTAAGGTATGCAGCTAGTACCATGGCATTGTTTACATGTCATGAGGTGAAGCATGTTAAGTATTCTCAAGTCTATATGGCGAATGCATATGATGTTTAACTTTGAAATTTCCACTGGTGTTTTTCCAAAGCTTATTTTACCAAATCAATCTGCCCCTCCTGAAGAAACAGGTTCTATATTGCCTGTGATGTGTTTAAAAAAAGAAAACACAAAAAAGCCCTTCATAAAAGTGATGATAAAATCAATAGTCTATAAGGGTAAATACAAGTCTCAGGTTGTGTACAAATGTAACGTTTATCAGCCATAACCCACAAGGTTATTGAGGTCTTGCTGGTTTTGTCACAAAAATGGTCATATTATGGCATCTGTTGTGATAAACTGTGTAGTTAGATATTTTTAGAAAGTACCTATTAGTATGTGCTTTTAAATTGTATTATTTACTACTAGTTGTTTTGTAAGATTTTTCTCCTAAAAGCATCAAAGTGACGCTGGTTTGGGACAAATATTCATTACTGTGCGCAAGACAGACTCCACTGGCAAAATGTTTTTCCAGATAGTTCACATTGTGATTAACACACATTTTTATTTTCTTCAGATTTTCTATAGAAAAAGGAATAGCTGGTCAAGTGGCAAGAACGGGAGAGGTCCTTAACATCCCTGATGCCTATGCAGATCCACGCTTTAACAGGTAAGATGTTACTCAAGGGAGGGGAAGATAGCTCACCAAACCTCTTACCTAAATTTAATGCTTAAAATTCATATTGCGATGCATTTATGGAGCTGTGATCCTCTAATGAGGAGACAACCTATAGATAGCTCTTTAAAGGCTTTAGCCATCGAAGATATTTTTAAGACACAAATATAAAGTATTATTTCTATCAAATACAAATATAATGGAGAAAAAATCAGTTATTTTTTCTGTTGCAGAACTTTTCCCATTTAGGTAGACTGTGGTTGCTGATTTTCTTTATTGGTTTCCCTGCAAATCTGGTGAGTTTCAGGGAAGAAAAAAACGTTCACTAACAAGTCGCATACCTAAATACCTGAATATAGTCTTGAATTTTATGAATAAGAGGGCTATACGTTAGAGGAAGTATTAATTCTTTATCTTGCCAAATGGAGATTAAAGGATTAAAACGTCCTCTCTAATTATGGCACATTAGATGGAGCTTTGGAGGTGAACTTCTTGCAGGTACTAATTATATCTACTTTAAAACTACTTAATGTATTGTACATCAACATTACTGAGAATCAAGGAATAGTTGTTACTTAATAATGTTAACTCTTTTTTTCCTTTCTCTTTTCTGTCTCTCCAGAGAAGTAGACCTCTACACAGGCTACACAACCAGAAATATCCTGTGCATGCCTATCGTAAGCCGAGGAAGTGTAATAGGTGTTGTGCAGATGGTGAACAAAATAAGTGGAAGTGCCTTCTCTAAAACTGATGAAAACAACTTTAAAATGTTTGCAGTCTTTTGTGCTTTAGCCTTACACTGTGCTAATGTAAGTTTTATTTACAGTTTTGTAAGTTATTGCTTATAATGGGAAGACTTAGAATCCTACTCAAGAATTTGATGTTCCAGATTATTAAGGTGATTCATAAGTCTGTTTCATTGAATTAATGAGGAAATAGGAATTATTGAATTCTTGGAATAATTATATTTTAAAAGGATGATAGGGATTCATTTGATGCTTTCTGAAATAATTGTGCTCTTGGATGCATCAATTTTGTGTAGCTAAACTGAGAAAGCAAGCTCTGAAATGTGAATGATACCTGTCTGTCTTGTCTTTGCCATTAGAAAGTATGATTCTGATTTACTTTTATAAATTCAGATCATGTGCTTCACAAATTTAACTGGGGGATGCAGCTGTGATGTATTCTCTTGATTCTATATGCTTAATATTAAAAAATATCAATCTATACATTGATATGCTATGCAATATTCCCAAAATTGTCCATGCCTCTAGATAAGAGCGGATAGCTAGTTCTGTTTTCAAACCCTTTATCATCATAAAAATTGCTATTCCTCTAGGAAGTGTAAGCAATTTAATGCTCATTACTATAAGTATAAAACCACAGTAAATGCAATAAAAAATGCAATGCGCAAGAAATGTGCCATATTCATGGGAGGAAGGCTACAACCCAATGCTGGTTTAGCCTTGTGCTTTGCATTAGGCTGTTTTACCAATATCCTGCTGTCAGTACACCAGGGCAGCAGGTTCTACCAACAATTCTTGAAACTTGCACATGACTAAAGGCAAGTAGGAAGGCCTCTGTGTAAATGAGACTCTGGACTGTGCAATGACTTGGTTGTGTGCAAGTTCGCTCTTTTTTAGATGGTGAACGTTACCTGCTGCTCCACGCTGCAGCATGAACGCCTGCTGCTCCAGGGGACACCCTTTACTAGTAAAACTGCCGTGTCCTCACTTGTTAACAAACCACACCGTGCCTGCAATAGCTTCCTGAGCCTTGCAATAAATGACTCTACTTAGTTTTCACTATTATCACATATTAATGTTGGTGTGATAAACATCTTGGGTACTTACTGTGCATAGGTAGCAGTTATCCATGGCAATTAATAGCTGAATGCATGTGGGTAGGACAAAATACGAATCGTGCCCTGGTATCAGTTTTCTTTCTGTTAGTGTATTGTAAGGGACTGAGCTCTGTTTTGAGCTCCTGAAGTTTGATTCTTTGAGAGCTCAGATGCAGTGAAAAATCAGCTGAGGCCTAGATGTTTACCCGAGTGAGTAGATGCAGACAGATGTGATAGAAAGCCCAGTTTTGCAGAAGTGCTGAATGTCATATAATCTCTCGCTTTTCTAACGTATGAAGCTGAGCAGCCAAAATCACTACTGTTTTTGCAGATGCGTGTTTTAAGTATAAATGTTTGAATGCAGGAAATAAATGCTTTTCCTTTATTAAAATTTCACGTTTATGAATTGCTTCCCTTTTTCAGATGTACCACAGAATTCGCCATTCCGAGTGTATTTATCGTGTAACGATGGAGAAGCTATCCTACCACAGTGTTTGTACAGCAGAAGAGTGGCAAAACCTCATGCACTGTACACTGCCTCCACATATTTATAAAGAAATTGAACTGTAAGTATTTTGCTTGTGTGGTGACAGTTGAGTCTTATATCAGTCTGAAAAATATTTATTTTTTTCCTTTCTTTCCAAAAGTGTAGTGGAGGGGTTTTGTAGGCAGCACTTTTGTTGTTGAACTATCCTAAAATCATATGGGTTTATCTCTCACTTTCTTTTACTTAGTTATACTTAATGACCTGTGAACAAAATTTATCTATCCAAAGATGTAAAATAATAGCTACTTAGAATGGTAGCATTTTCCTCAGGATATCTTAACCTAATTGCTAGAGTTTGGAGTTGCAGCCTTGTGGGCTGACCCTGGCTGATGACCAGGTGCCCACCAAAGCCAGTCTATCACTCTCCATCCTCAATTGGACAGAAGGGAGTTCACCCACTAATTCCTGTCACGAGCAAAACAGACTCAACTTAGAAAAGAGCTCATCTGAATTTTCACCAAGCAAAGCAGAGTAGGATAATGAGAAATAAACTCTAAATCTTAAAACATCTCCCCTCACCCCTCTCTTTTTCCTGTGCTTCACTTTGTTACCAATTTCTCTCCCTCCTCCCCTCGAGTGGCACAGGGGGACAGCGAATGGGGGCTGTGATCATTTCATCAAGTGTTGTTTCTGCTGCTCCTTCCTTATCAGGAGGGGGATTCTTCACACACTTCCCTGGCTCCAGCATGGGGTCTCTCCCATGGGAAGCTGTCTTCCTCCAACTTCTCCAACATGAGTCTTTCCCCTGGGCTGCAGTTCATGAACTGCTCCAGTGTGGGTCCTCCCACAGAGTGCACACCTTCAGGACTAGAAAGACCAGGTCCCTCACGGGGTCATAGGACCTACCAGCAAGCCTGCTGTGGTATGGGCTCCTCTCTCCGTGGGGCTACAGATCCTTCCAGCACCCTGCTCCAGCATGGGCTTTTTGGTGTTTTTTTTCATCCTTAACTGTGTTATCCCAGAGACACTACCATCATTATCGATAGGCTCAGCCTTAGCTAGCAGTGTGCCCATCTTGGAGCCAGCTGGCACTGACTCAATTCGGCATATCGGAAGGTTCTCACAGGACCTGCCCATGCAGCTCCCCACTGCTACCAAAACCTTGCCATGCAAACCCCACACCAGCCTGAATTTGGAGGACTTTCCATCCTGCCTCTTAGGCTTTCTGTGAAGTAATTTGGTTACTTCCAGCTCTCATGGGTTTGCTGTGCACTAAAGTTGTGCCTCTATCTGTTTTTTATCAGTCAGTCCCTGTTTAGGCTAGCATCAAGGCTCATCTCTTTTTTTTTTTTTTGTCACTGTTTCCAGCCCAGGACAATAAATTCTATTGTAATGACCAGGTGCCTAAAGTCCAAACTATGACACTGAGTCAGAAAATCTAAGTTGTCTTCATGAGCTTGATCTCCAGAGCTTGCTCACTCCTGTCATGTGCTGAGCCTTGTCGCTGTGAGTGAGCAAAGCATGCAAGCGTATGCTTAACAGGGGCTGCTTACAGTTAAAGTTCATTACATGCTGAAGTGATTTGCATGAAAGCCAGAGTATTAGCAGCTTGCAGGATTACACCCTAATAGAAGCTTATTCTTTGCAATACAATTTCTTGTGCTTTGTTAGATGATATTATATAACCCACCTCCTCAGCAAAAATGACTTTTACGTGCAAAGATTACAGGTTTCATTCTAAATTATATTAACATCCTTCAGTTTGAGCAATCTGAATACGTTTAACCATTTTCCAAACCTTCATGTCTCTCGTACCTGCTGTGCTCTTCGGTATGCCACGTACGCTCAAGCTTTTAGCTGGGTTCAATGTGAAGTAAATAGAAGACTTGCGGCACAGTAGGTGCCAGGAAAGGGGTTAATTAATAATCGAAGGACAAACATTTCTGCTGAGCAGGTCCCTGATATTAGGCTGAAATGTTGATATCAGGAGAAGGGAGAAGTCCTCAGCTAATGAAACATAAAAAACCGCAGTATTAAGTGTTTGGTTTTTGAAGTTTGATTTTCATTTCTATTAGCCAGTAAAAGTGGTTCTTTTCCCCTCTATTAAAATCAGAGCGAGTCTCTAAGAATTCCTGACAGAAGTTATTGAAAAAAAGCCAGTAAATTTATTATTAGAGACACCATCTTTACAGTTCCTGGGAGGAAAGTCTGGAATATTTTAGGAATGTCCATAAAGCTCTCATCATGTCAGTAGATCAAACATTTTTGTACATTATTTAGGAATCCATTGTTTAAGTAAAGATTTATGTTTCTATTAGCTAAACAAAGCGAAAGGCTAACTAACCAAAGGCTAAGGGCTGGACTCCATGATCTTAAGGGTCTTTTCCAACCTAAATGATTCTATGACTCTATAAGCATAATTCCATTGACCTTAGTGGGAAATGCATTCACTCAACATTGCTGGAAAATGGAGCCTGTAAAGTCAGTTTTCGGTGTGAAACAAGTGAATGCTGTTGGATGTACGTTACTTAGTTGTTTTCTCTTGCTTTTAGTAAAAATGATCAGGTGTTTGTCCTTACTAAGCTGAAACTTTCTTCTTAGATACCACTTTGATATCAGTCCGTACGAGGATGTCTGGCCTGCCATTTTTGTCTACATGGTTCACCAGTCCTGCGGGACAGCCTGGTATGAAGTACATGCTTTATTGCTTTAATTCTGTTATTTGTGTGTTTATTTATTAGGAATTCCTTATATAATTATTTTCAATTATAAGTTCTTCATTTCTTTGGAGTTTATTCACATGCTTGGTCTGTACAGGGCTGTAATAAGTAGGCTGGATTTCTTGTCCCAGCTTCTTGGTCTTCAGTTAATAAAATTTGGGAACAGCCAATTAAAAGAACTCACACTACCATCCAAAAAGTTTTCCTTCCAATATACAGAAGAATTGTTTGGTTTAGAGATGAGAGAGCTTTTCAGACAGAAGATGGTGAAGATATTGAAGACACTCTTGCCAAAAAGGAGAAAAGATCCAAGAGTACTTGTTTTTCAAATATGTAGTTTCTGAAATTGATATAGATATAGTCAAAATAACCCACAGTCTAGTCTTGTTAAATAGATCAATTATTGACATTATTTTGCATTAATTATGGAAATGAATTTTTTTCAGATGAAATGTTTCATTTGTTGTCTTTCCTTTGTGTCTGTTACCATTAAGATCAGTAGTTCCTTCTCTAAGTATATCCCATTGCTGAAAGAGACCTTTTCCAAATTATTGAAAAAAATCTACAGATGGGCAACTGAAAGGGAATGCATCTCTGTGCAAAACTAGTCTCAGCTTTCACATATAAAGAAACAAAAATGAGAAAAATATTTGAAGAAGAGGGTCTTGGGATAGGACTTGTACTTAATTTCTGAAAGAACTAGACTTCTCAACCCTCTGATTTGGTATAGCTATTTTAAGACTAAAATTTGATATATTGAGGAGTAAGGTTGTGCCTTTAAGTATACACCTATATAATGTATAATGGCCTCTCCAAGGAGGATTTTAGAGTAATATCTGTGGTTCTTACTACATTTTCTCTGGTCTCATCTTCTACTACTATAATGAAGAATGCGAAATTCAGTAGCGGAGAAAGTAATAGTATTCTACGTTGATGTAGAATTGTTCTAAAGCTGACTTAACTCTCTAGAATTAAAACAGAAACCCTAAAACTTTTGAAAGACAATATGCTTCCATTTTTACTAAGGCTAAGGCTAAGAAGATTACTTTGCTCAGCACACAACTATAGAAAGATGTTTTTCCCTCAAACTGGCTCCATGTAGTATATGTCCTTACATATTTGTATGTGGGTTAGAGACATTCGTCTTTAATTTTGAAGCCCACAAATACTGCAAAACTAGAACATTAATAATGCTTCCCTGAGATACCCAAGAAATTATCAAAATGTGGATTTAAAAAAAAAAATCAAAGTCAATCCACAGTAACAGGGGGAAAAGGAGAATAAAGAAAACTGATCTGTTTACGAGGGAAAAAGCGACTGACTTGGTAATCTGGCATCTTCAGCTCAGTTTTGGGCTCAAGTGTAATATTCCCCTTTCACCCTGGGCAGCTTGGATTAAGTACTTCAGAAATTTTTTCCTGGTATCTAATCTGTGCTTGAATTTCCCATCTGTAAACAAAAAGTATTCGACTTTCCTTTCAAAGGAATATTGGTAGATAAAGTCTATTAAAGATTCTGCAATTCTCTGGTGCCACAGAATATGAACTCTCACAGAGGTGTTTTTGATAAGCACATAAGCCAAACATAACAAATACTTTATTACTGCTTTTTATTATTACATTAATCAAAACACTCTTGATCATAAATTCCTTTTTCTTGCCTGTATTAATAGAAAAAAAATAAAAATCTTTATGAAATGATCCCATAAATGCTATGACTGGCAATTGCGTGACAAAATATTGTTTGGTGAAAATTGAAGAAATGGGGAAATGTGAATTTCTGTGCATTTGGACAAACTGGAAAAAAATTCCCCAAATCTTGGAAAAAGTGAAATCTTCTTTTTACAGTGTCAGTATGGAGCATCTCAACTTCTTTTATTCAAAACAACTTATGTGTTCGGTGTGTGACTGAAATTTTAAATGAAACAGGAATATTTCTTCTCAGTCATTTGCTTAAAACATCCTGATTTTCTGTTTTGATCAGAAATTGTGTTTTCAAATTGTCCGTTAGATGCAGAGTTTCTTTATCTGTCAGGTTGAATAGGTAACACTTTAAAGAAACCACATTTCAGGTTTCTGGGAGTAGGGAGGGTTATGCAACTGTGTTGCTTGTGCTGGATAGCTTGACTTATGTTCCAGAACTTTACAGATTAAGCTAAGAGTGCTGTCAGGTATCCACGCTCATCTGTCCTTGCTAAAATTTGAATGGCTCTTGTAATGAGTGAGTCATCCGTGATGAGAGTCAATTCTAGCAAGAAGAATAAATCAAAGCGCATCTTTTCTCCTCTGTTGGTTACTTTCCCTTTCTTATTTCTTGTCTCTGACCAAATTAATTTTTTTCTAGCTTTGAACTTGAAAAGCTATGCCGATTTACTATGTCTGTGAAGAAGAACTATCGCCGTGTGCCCTACCACAACTGGAAGCATGCAGTTACAGTTGCACATTGCATGTATGCCATACTTCAGAACAACCAGGGGCTTTTCACTGATCTAGAGGTAGGTGAGATGATTGTAATGGTTACCAGACATTATCAGAGGTATCAGCCATTGTAGAGTTACATTTCCTATGCTAGAGTTTTGCTGTCAGCTTGGGTAGAGTGTGTAGAAATGTCCCTGCAGAGGAATGGCTGTGAGTAGAAAGAATTAGAGTGGTTAATCAGTATTGTTTTTCAGCTTCATTTATAGCCTTATCTATGTTTTCAGAATTAACTATAAGACAGAGCTGTTAATTCTCCAAAGATGTTTTTCAAAGATGGTTTTCCTGCAGACAGTGACTGCTTTGCAAATATTAATGAATGTGTTTTCAACACACCAGCTGTGTGGAAAACTTTCACAAGTGTTTTGTGTGTTGAAAGAGAGATTTCAGGGACTCCATTTCTTCAGAATATAAAGCATTAATTCAATAAGAATTGCCATTTTCCAATGTATCTTTGGCTCACATTAGTGACTTCTTAGAAAAAGTTTCACCTAGGAAACTTGATCAGTGTCTTCAAGGAGTGTTGCAGAGGCAAAGTCTAGCATTGGCCTTCGGTGCAGCTGCCTTGATCAGTAGATCATACATCTTAGATCTGTTTCCCCTCCCTCAATAGGTGCACTTTTCCTTCTTTTAATAAATGTGGTAAAGATTCAACGGATGACCAGACTGTCTGTTTAAAAGACATATTTCTTCCTTAAGCAGAATTGCTCCAATAATATGTGATTGTGCTACAATGTGGTATTTTCAAATTTTTAATCTATAGAAGGTTTGAATTACAATTGGAACAAGAATTTTAATTCAGAACATCCACATTTTTACGTTTCTTGGAATTTTAAGGCTGTTTCTCTATGGGTTTTTTGAATGTAGTGTAAGCCTAGTGATGCTTTTACAGTATTTTGGGAAGAGAGTGACATCTAGGGGCAGGAAATGCATCTATCTTTTCACACTTATCTCAATTTTTTTTATAGCGAAAAGGTCTTTTAGTTGCATGCCTGTGTCATGACCTGGATCACAGAGGTTACAGCAACAGCTATCTTCAGAAATTTGATCACCCTTTAGCTGCTCTCTACTCCACGTCAACAATGGAACAGCACCACTTCTCACAGACTGTGTCCATCCTGCAGGTAGGATTATTGAAATTGTATCCTCTGTGCAGTAGAGTCCAGTGGTGGAAATAGGAGTCGTGCCATGACCCAGTAGATTTTCTGAAGCATGCTTTATTTATTTTCTGGATTGTAGTGCTTATTCAGAAGAGTGGAAGATTTATTACAGCAAGCTGGGTTTCACAATTAGCAACCCAAGCGTTCAATATTAGGGCAAAACACAGCTTTCTCAAAATCTCGATGTTATAAAAACTCTTGTGTATTTGAAGGTCTTTGCTTATGGCCTTCCTTTAGAGCTTTTAGCTTCTGGGTCAATGAGGGTTTTTCCTATGACCGTAATGAATGGGAACTTTGAAAATGAAAAAAAATCAACTTAATGTTTAGATACTGCTGGCATAATGTACCTTATCAAAGTCTTCAGCCATCCTAAAATTCTGAAGGAAAGCTCAAATACTGGCAAAACTTTGCACGAGGAGCTTGAAAACCTGCTGTAATAAATTCTACAACCATTAAGTGTGTGGCATGAAGGAGGAAATCTTAATTTTGCACGCATGAAAAGCAAACTTGTTTCGTTATGTTATTGTGTGCTTTTTTGCTCTTCAGCAATTTGAAATAAAGAAAAAAATCCTGAGTATGGTAATATACTTTGGAAGAGAGTTCCTAATGTGAGGTAATGCGTCTGTATATTTAATGAATAGAGAACTACAAGAAAGCATGCAGATACATTTTGGGAAATCCAAGAGTGCTGCTGACACACACATATTTTCTCATCAGTGGAAATGTTTTTAATGCTCAATTCAAAGAGTGAAAACTCTCACTTATGAAACTCACTGCTAGTCCATAACATACTTGTGCTCACTAGTTTTAGCTTACCACACACATACTCAATGCACAGCCTTACCATGCTACTGTGCCACTAATTCACTGTTAACTTTTCTTTCTTTCTGGTCTTTCAGGGGGAAGACATTTCTTTTCTTAAGTACCTAATCACCTTTTAGGAAAAATACTTACTCTGTATTGTATTCAGAAGCACACCTTGTGATTATGGTTTTAGGTATCATATACATTTCATCAGAGAATGGAAGCTTTATCTCTGAATGCTCCTCGGTGCAGGAGGGTGTAATTGAATCCTTCAGTGGTGGTATGGCATGAGATTTTTAGTATGCATACTTCACGTGAGTTTGTGCACAGTGAGCAAAGTCTTTAACACTTGTCTGTCCCACGTGAAGCAGACTTCAGTCATTCTTCAAAAACCATTTTGCATTTTCCCTGCAGAGATGTTTTAATATGTGAGAGTCCCATCTGACAAGAAGGCAGGGAACCCATTTGTTTCCCTGCCACCTCGTAGCCCTCACCATCAGTGTGAGTGAGGAAAGGGAGAGAGGTGGTCAGGGCTGCAGAGTGGATTCAGATGTTGGCTGCGCAAGTGCTCACGGGTGGTGCTTAGCAGTACAGACTAGAGCAGCCTTTTGGATTTGATGGGGTTTTTTGTTTAAATCAAAAAGCCTGATTGAATTCCTGGACTGTATACACACACACGCATAGACAGAAAAAAAAAGCCTATCAACCCACCAAACCCTTCAGGGTTTATCTCAATGAGTTTTAAATGTTAGTAATCTGAGGTACTTTTCCTTGTTTGCAACTTGATAGCTGCTTTGCCCACCCACCTGCAGCTCCAGTGCACGCCGTATTTAACAAATGCAGAGGATTCCATTCACTAGTTTTAGCTCAGCAGGGAAAGAATAAAATCTTAGGAGCTGCATTTTCATGTACTACTCCAAAGCCTAAGTAGCATGCCCAGAGATGGCAACTTCTGTCAGTACTTAAGAGAATCAGGATTCTTTTCTAGGAGCATGAACGCAAGCTGTTGTAGTGGTCTTTCTGATAGTGAAGCTTCTGAAGCCTAAAGAACAGAATCTAGAATAACTTTAATACTTGAACAGATAGCCTGTTCTCAAGGATTAGGCAGCAAGGTTGGGGAGGAAAGCATCCCCATAACCCTAAATCATGCGATCTAGTACTAGTCACTTCCTGCTCCTAAAGTGTTAAGCATGGGTTAAAATGTTTGGAAGCTTTTTGGTTTGGTTTTTTTTTTAAACATCATGTTCTATGACTTAGGAGTCTGTCAAAAAAACATTGAGACATAGACGGATTGTATTTTCTATTCATTATTCACAATAAATCTACCTGTCCAGGTTAAATTGTTGGAAAATGACATTTACGTTCCGGATGGTGAGAGGAACCAAACCTATTTGTACCATGGAGGATTTATTTTGAACAAATTATGTAAATGCTTGACAAAAGTCAGGGAAACTTTTCATGAGCTTCAGCCCAAATGCCAATTAAATGTCAAAACACATCCGCATTTGATATATTTTCATAATATTTCCTATTTGTGAATGTGCACACCTTGACATGGCTGGCTCGTTCTTTTTTATTTTTCTCTGTTTCCTCTCAATATTAGGAAGAATTTTGACAAGTTGTTTTCCAAAACCTAGAGACAGTGAACAGTGTTGACTTTTCAAAATGTGATACAGCTTCACGAGCGATCAGAGTACGTGGATATTGTCAGTTACATGCGCAATAATACATAGTGGAAATTGAAAAGGGATGACAGTGGCGTGTTGCCAGAGCCTCCGTAATGGAAACCATCATCTTTAGTTTGTGAGTCAGTCAACTTGGGGCTGAAAAAAGCAGCTTTTTCCCCTAAATGTTTATATACATTAAAATACTGTAATTAGCTTTATTCCTATGGAGAAAATTGCATCAGTAACTGCAGCAATTTCAGGCACATTTCATTTGGAACACTGTGAAAATAAAATTATTTTAGTGCTTCAACTTGGATACTTCCTTATCCATATTATATGTTCTGCAGTATCGCAATTGTACATCAGAGTGAATCAGACACTTGTTTTACCAGGTTGGCAACACAGTACTCTAGATCAGGATTGAATCACAAGTTCCCAAGCTAATGCTGTCTGGAAGTGCTATGTCTGTAGTGTTTATAAATCAGTGAAGAAAAAAGCTAATATTGTTCTCTATTAATACCTTTAAGCTTCAGAAGGAGCACTACCAAAACCAAATCAGTGGCTTAGTCATAGGTTTCATGACCGTATTTAAAAAGGAGAGATAAAAATGGGAATTTCGGGCTGTCACCATTTGAATTTGCAATAGAAACTGTCATTGGACTGTAAAACAGTTGTCTGGTGAAGTAAAGACTGAAATCATCTCAGAATTAGAGCTTGTGCTTTTTATTGGTTTTTTACTTTTTCATAGCTGGAAGGGCACAATGTCTTCTCCAATCTGAGCTCCAGCGAATATGAGCAAGTCCTTGAGATCATCCGGAAAGCCATCATTGCCACAGACCTTGCCCTGTATTTTGGAAATAGAAAACAGCTTGAAGAGCTGCATCAGACGGGAGCATTAAACCTTAAGAACCAAGCACACAGGTAAAGCAGCAAACCAGTATTGGTTCACTGTGGCATTAGTCCCAGAAAGAAAAACCCAATTTTTGCTATAATACTTCAGTGTACACAGTAATTTTCTTACACGTGGGATTTCTATGACCAGCTGTGCATAAAATTCCAAGTAGGTAACGATAATTTCAATTGGTTTATATTTGCATGTCACTGCCTTTGGATGCCATCTGCACACGTCAGTGACAGATCCTCTGCAGAGGAAAGTTAGTTCACAGGCATTTGGTGGGGAAAAAGGTGTAGTGCAATAATTGCTTGTTTTTATTTTTATGTCAATATTTGTATTGTTCTGTCAACATGCTTTTTTGAAAGAGCTCTAGTCAGATCTCAACCTTTGTGAATTAGGGTTTTTAAGGGTATATAACAAGTGCATATATTCATAAATACACGACTCTTCCTGTCCACGTGAGCAAAATATGGTGCACCTTGGATGAGAGAGATGTCTCAGCAGGCTTCATTGAAGTGTTCATGTAGCCCTTCAGAGCTTCTTTACCTAAACTAGATCCTGTCATCAGTCTAGTGCAAGGAAAAATGAGAGAGCAACTTTGGTACTTGGGTCTTCTTTCTGAGGAGTTTTACAGGGTTTTCGCAGTAGTTTTGAATAGATTATTACAATACTCTAGGAAGGGCATTTCTTAAAATCTTATCTTCCACTATGGATCTGAAGCTTATCAGATTTGAATAATCCTCAACATCTTAAAAAGTCAAAGATAGAGTAGATCCTGATAATCTCAGAATGAAATTTACCAGAAATCTTGAATTTAAGGTTTGTAAAATTTAAATAGGATCACAACTGTTTAATATGTGTTTGAGTGTTCTATTATGTTATTTTAGCTTGCCTCCCCTCAGAGCATTTTCACTTGCCCAAAGATAGAACATTAATTTCTAATGTGTCTCAGGAATCCAAGACTTCTAGTTGGTACCTGCACATAGCAGTGGAATGCTAAATTTGGCCCTTAGGTGGCTGATGAATCTTCATTCTTCACTGGGGGGGGGTTGCACTTTGCCATTTATCTATTGATTATTTTGTGTATTTGTGTATTTTCCCTGGTGTATTTGTCTGTTGGTACAATTTTAACGACTGCCATCATATTCACATGCAAGTTAGCAAGTTGTGCGTTTTTTTCATGGATCATTGTTAACAAAGATGCAGGTGTGCTTAAGTGTCGTCTAAAATTCTCCATTGGGTGGAAAGCACATGAATTCATTAATTTGCCCAGTTTTCTTTATAAATCTTTGATTCATAAACCATAGGGTTTGGTAGTAGACAACTTCTAGAAAACTGTATAAATAAGATTTTTATGTGTATGTGGCAGTTATTCTCTGAAGTGGTTTGTCAGTGTATAGGACACTTACGTGTAGGATTCTTATTCTGTCAGAGTTAGAATTCATTCCCACAAAGCAACAACAGAGAATGTTGAAATGGACTCAGTTGTTCTTCCTTTTGTGGAGCATGGGGTCCCCTCTTTAAACAACAGAAAGAAATGCAACAGCCGAATGTGCCATCTTTCTTTTTAGAGATTTGTACTGTATTTTTAGAAAATAAAGGAGAAGCACGTGAGTCTTTAAACAGGCAGGTATTCTTGTGTACAAATGTGATTGTGAAGAGAATAGTCAATGAACTCTGGCTGCAAACAGTGCAGGGGATGCTATGGGGAATATAATATACAATTCGTGTCATGCCTTGCAAATGAATCATAAACAAGTGAGGAAGAGACAAGGTGGGAGAAATACTTTTCCTGCTGATTGAACTGAGAAAAGGGAAGTAAAAACTTCACAGTATGATCATTAATTCCTTACCAAACTTTTACAATGTAATGTTATTTAATTTTAGAGATAGAGTGATTGGCCTGATGATGACGGCTTGTGATTTGTGTTCTGTAACGAAGTTGTGGCCAGTTACCAGACTGACAGCCAACGATATATACGCGGAGTTCTGGGCTGAGGTATGTCTGTGTCTTTTGTTCACTCTCTTTCTGAATGCAAGTATCCAAGAAGAAGAAAAACCAAACCAACCATAAGTATTTTTCAGTTTATATCTTAGCATGTTTATTTTAATGCGTGTTCGTCGGTGCATGCACATGTTTTGTTGTTTACTCTGAAGCTATTTAGAGAGCTGAGTTAGCTTCCTAATTTTCGGGCAGCAGTTTTCCCCTCTGTTAAAGATGAATTTACTACCTATGTCCTTACATGAAGTGACAAAGCAGCAGAACACAGAGGAAAATCTGAAAGGTTTTTTTTTTTTTTTGAGTTGCTGACAGTAGTTTTGTGAAGGATCTATTCGTATTCTAGTAATTCAAAATATGAAACCACCTTCTAGGTCAGCTGCCTTGAAACACACTTTTAAAGCTGTAGTATAAGTCTACAAAAATGCTAAAGTGAATATGACAAACCTTAAAATTGTTCTGGTCCGACCAAAGGTGAGACAGCTCAACAGCTGGGTCTGAGAGCACTGTTGTTGTAATATGCTGAAAGTTACTCCACAGATAACATGTACTGAGAACTGAAACAAGGCACTGACCTGTGCTAATGTGATCATGTTCATGAAGATGAAGTCTCTTATACTGAGGAGTAAATGCTCTAATTGTTTAATTTTTAAAGCGGAAATTACTGCTTCAGGGATAAGGAATAAATTCTGAGGGGAGTTTCATAGAGTTGAATTACAGTTTTAGATGATGTGTTGTGTTTTCAGAACTACTATTGCACATACATATCATAAAATCTGTTATGTGTGGAAGTCTGCAGTGGGCTTATTTCTGTTTTACATGGGTGTAAAATGGAAATCAGGCCCACAGAGTTGATGTAGCATGCATATAGCGTGGAGATTGTTGTCCTGCCTGTTGCATGTTCATGGTGAAATTCAAGATGTGCATGGCTTGTGGGTGTTTGTTGTATTCGCATGTTCTCCTTCTCTTAATTATGGATACCTCAGACTACAGTAAAATTTTCGGAAAAAACACAAACTATAAGCTTAAAGATCTAGTTCAGTTCTCTCTAAAATGTCAGCACTGGGAAGTGATTGTTCTTATGAGTGATATAATGGAGATATAATGTTGATGTGTTTCACTGATGATATGCTCAATTTTTTTTGCTTACAAGTAAAAGTACTTTTTAATGCAAATCTTGTGAACTCAGTGAAGAAGGAAGGATCAGACTGATTTTTCCCACTCAACAATAGTAAAGATGGAATTAGGGAATGACTTTAATATGTTTTGTAATCCAAGGGTGAATTAATAAAGGTGGATCTTGTTACGTTGATTCTTCATGGAGCAAATGGAAATGAGAAGTTATTGTCAGAAATTGAATTCTGTAATTGGTGTTTTACTGAATCCTTTTTAAGAAGAGGTTAATTGATGCATGGCAGAAGTTGGATATGTTCTGATCCAGTCAGAATATCATACAAACCCAGCCATAGGTCTAAACACTTCTGGAAATGGGAAAGCTGGAGACAGACAGAAAATGCTGGAAAAGCTAAAGCAATACAATCATAAAATGGTTTGGTTTGGAAAAGACCCAGCATTCTTTCAGCCAGAAGTTTAGATTGTGTTTCACTGCAGAAATTTTTACTTACTTGGCAAAAAAAAAATGGGTAAAGTCTAGAAAAGTATAGTAGACTAGATTGAATGGTTATGTTACAGGTGTAAAAGTAGGATAGGATCCTGCTTCTGATTACTACTTGAGTACATAATTTTATTATATTGAATGATCTAACCAGAGCATTTTTATACATTTCTTCTTTGTGTAATCATTAACTAAAACAAACTGCAGAAGAAGTTACAGCAATTTTGTGGTACGTCACAGTAATCCTTTTTCACTGAATGAAGCCTGGTATAGCTGGAGTCTTCAGCTAATATATGCCTCAATATCTCTTAGCAAGAATTTTTCCCACAATGCTACCACTCAAAGTAATACATTTCCTGGTCAATTACATAGGTTTACAAACTTATATAAGCTTTTTCTGCTTTAACTTTGTTTTGTGAGTTGAAAGACACTGGATAGTTTCTGCAGTATTTTTTGAGACTTGCAAGCTGCTTGTTTTAGCTGTACTTGAAGTATGATGCAAACTGCTTAAAATTTCTACTTTAACTTTCTGATCATGATCATGAGTATTTTTTTCAGCAGTGTATCCTATATGTGTTAGCACACACTGGACACCAGAGAACACTTGTGTTTCTAGTGCATGCTTTCCATCTGTTTTACTGCAAGGGTGGTCGGCCAGTGGCACAGGTTGCCCAGAGAGGTTGTGGGGTCTCCATCATTAGAGATACCCAAAACCTGACTGGACTCAGTCTTGGATCCACCTGCTTTAGCTGATCCTGCCAGGGTGGATGTGTGAGATGGATTGAATGACCGAACATGGGTCCCTTCCAACCCAAACCATTCTGTGATACTATTTTCTTTCAAGGTGAAATGGTGAACATAAATATGAGCTTTGTTCAGTTATGACCTAATCAGTCAGAAGCTGGACAGCTTCTTTAAAGCTCTGACTTCAAGTCTTTTTCAGGCACTTGATACTGCATTAATCAAAGAGCTTAAAATCATATGATGGTAAATGGTTTAGGGTTATTGAAACTGCGGTAGCTGCAGACAGTCCTGGATCAATCAATTGCAGTACTTCAAGCGAAAAAAATCCAAAACACGAAACTTAAATATTATTTACTGAGGGGACATAAACCCCAAATTTGCTTAGAAGTCTTAAATAACAGTCCACTGAGTTTGTGTTATTTGAAATTGTTACAGGCATTTTTTCAATCAGCTGAAGAAGGAGGCCTTTTGTTTGTTTCAACAGTAAAATATCTAGCAGAGAGTAGATTTTATGATTCTAGCCTTCTTAACTACTTGGTGAAAGCAATATAAGAGAGTAGTACAGGCAAATCAAATATAGTTTCCTGATTACATCTCTTGTTGGTTAACTGAGCAGGATCATAGTTAATAGGTGACATTGAGGCCAAATATGCAAGGGAGAATTGACTTCCATTAGGTCGTATCTTTTCTACACTCAAGGTAGTTACAAGGCAGTGAAACAGAAAGATGCTCTCCTCAGACCAGAACCAATTTGTTATATTGCAAGCTTTTCACTGAGTAAAGGTGCCAAAATCCTCTGTTACTAGGGCATGTTGGCATTTGAAATGCTTTTTATAAAATCTCATGAGAAAGATGTGGTAAATTGTCTTCTGAAGATGTCTTCACTACCTGTAGCAGAAACATACAACACGGATTTAGGGAACATCCCAAGCTTTCAGATAGCTGAGCCTCACGTTACACACAGATAAGTATTGTTTGAACAGTTATCCTGGATTGGATCAACTGTCTTACTACCTAAGGTGTATTGGGTATGGCTGGGATCGACTTAACTTTCCCCATAGCAGCCCTCATAGTGCTGGTGCTGACTCTATCGGATATGGGGGAAGCTTCTGGCATCTTCTCACGGAAGTCACCCCTCTAGCTCCCCTGCTACCAAAACCTCCCTGTGCAAACCCAGTACATAAAGCCAGCAGTTTGAAGATCTCATTGACTTTGGAGTCTCAGACATGAGCAGGAGCCAAAAGCAAACATTGCTATGGCTGTGGTTGCCTTTTAAACCTCAGGATCAAAATCTGTGGTGTTTTGACAATGCAGTTGAGACATAAGACTTGGAAAACTTTAATTTGTTACAGAAAGTAGCTGAGCTACCTATGAATTTGTAAGGCATAATTGTGTTCAGGTACAGTATAGTGCTCAATAAAGTGTTTTGGCTGCTCTGCTGCTAATACATGAAGTATAAGGAGACAGTTTTCTCTTGTACATTCAATATATTCGGTCATTTGATGTACTGCATCTTTCCCAGAGTTCCTCTTAGGTAGAGGAATAACTTATTTAGAGAAAAGAAAGCTGTTTGACAGGCAGCTTCCTCAAAGCAGCATGGTCAAAAAGACTGGATTGTTGACAAAGAGGGCATATTGTAAATTCATCAGGTTTACTCAGCTTTTCCTTGGATGGGTGAGTTGTGTTCCAGTGGTCATTGTATTCCAGTGCTTTAAACAGGTAATGTTTTGAAAGACTAAATGAATTCTGACTAGAACAGAATAGAATGAACTGATTTCTTTCATTTTATTCCTCCAGTTACTGTTTATTATGGAGATGCCCTTGGAAACAAAGAAAATGTGTGTACATTGACTCAAAAACTTTCAAGATCTGCTATTTACATTATCATTTAGGTGAAAGTATAAAATGAACCTCTCCTTGAGCAGTTTTCAGAGATTTGCCTTAGGCTGGTACCACATGTTTTTTTTTTAGTTCTGGATTTTTAGATTGACATACAATAGAAGATGGAAATTAATTCAGATCTCAGTAGTCTTGATTTCTGTTTTCTTAATCTCTCTGCTTTTCTCCAGGGTGATGAAATGAAGAAAACTGGTATTCAACCTATTCCTATGATGGACAGAGATAAGAAAGATGAAGTCCCTCAGGGCCAGGTATGAACTCTCTCTGTAAAAAGATACGTGCTTTATAGTGTTAAGAAAACATGTATGGAAAAAAAGATATATATTAGTGAATATTTCATTTGAAGTTAGAGCATGTGGGCTGCTGAATTCTATGTTCTGCATGCAAAACAGGGTTAATTTTTTAAATTAGTAATGGAAAATTTGGTTTCAAAGACATTACTTAAATCACAATGTGCTTTTTGCTGTTGTCACCTGTTTCATTGTTTGTACTTGTAACTAAAACCACAACTTGTAACTAAAACCACAAGTGTCAACACTTTGTCAATTCAGTAAGTGGTTGCTTCAGCCCTTAGCTAAAAGGTTTCACTGCTTTATCCTGAATGCAAAATGAACTTCTTCACCTGTTCCTGGTTAAAATACTGAAGTTCAGATTTAAAAATATTTTTAATTTTAGACCAACACTTCTTCATTAGTTATTTGAATAACTATAAACACAGCTTTTTGATGTTCAGGGCCGGGGGGGGGGGGGGGGGGGGCGGGGGGTGGTGTTGTTAAAAAGTGATGAGTTTCTTGTGGGTAAACTATAAAGACCATCATTCTAAGAGCCTCAATTTGTTTTTCAATGTCTTTGGATACTGCTTTTCCTGTGCAGAAATGACTGGGCTTTTTATGCTTTCCCTAGGTAGGGAAAATTTGTATTTTGTAAACATAAATTTGAGGGGGAAAAGGTATTTGAACTAACTTTTGAGGGCAAACAAAAAAGGGAGCTGCTTCTTTGATTATCTGAGCAGAGAAAAACATTTAAATTGTCCGCTGACCATTCAGATATGTATATATGTATAAGGGTTTTTTTTTATTTTAGTGGCCTCTTAGTGGATTCTTTAATTGTCAATAGCACTCTCAAAACATGTAATGAACTCATAAATTAACAATAATATTTAAAATAAATTTGAAAGGACAAAGTGTCACAAAATCCCTTGTAGATCAGTTACTTGGTTAGCGAGGCTGAGCAATTTTTATATCCTGACATTGTACTCTGTGTTCTGTCATATTTAGCCATTTTCCTTTTTATGGTGAGGAATTAGCAGGTAACTTACTAAGTTCATGTGTTTAATATAAACCCCAAAAGAAAAGAAACATTTTTTTTGCATTTGGTTTATTTTTCCACACACTAAGTTGGTTATCTTTGAACATCTTGAAAAGTATGCAGTGATACAGTATGTAGTCACCTTGGCATTTGTGAGAGAATTGTTAATGGGCTGAAAGCACAGTTCTAAGAAATGAGCTGCTTTTTTTTTTCTCCTTTTAAAACACAATAAGTATTGTTCCAGGTATTGTCTTCATCAGGGTCATTTTTACTTTGTGCTCTATTTCATGCTTCAGCAGTGTAACAGTAAAATATTAAACAAAATAGGTTGTTAAAAAGCCAACTTCTGTAATACAGATGTAGATGCTGTATTTTACAATATGTTAGAACAAAATGTGAGATTTAGGACATCTATAATTCTGTGACAGCAACCCTTTATATATTTATGTAGAGACTGAGGAATTTCATAAAGTATTATCATCTATTTCCTTGGGCTCTAACAGAAGGCATTAATGAGTATTTTATGTGGATTTTAATTAAAGCATTAATTCCCTATTTAAATGACAATGATATTTAGGAAATGAGGATTTGTATAAACACGTAATTTCTGAAAAAAAACCCAAAAAAAACCCACTTCTGCCACAAGGACTCATCTTTGATGAGAATAGGTTGTACTTGGCTCTACCTCTAACTTGGGAGGCCGGAGCATTCGTCTCTGCTGTGCTTTACACCCTTTGCAGCAAGACTCATATAAGGCCTTTGAGTTCAGTGTCTTCCCACTGTGGAACCTGTACTGCAGATTTGTTCCTGACTCAGTAGGGATCCCACAACTCACTCTTTTGCCCCTTTTCCTTTTGGAACCTATGAAGAAAATAGAAATGCCAAAACTATGCAGTGACCTGAAAGCCTTTTTGATAAACAAGTCAAGCCGGCCTGACTAATGAAGGGGGAAAGAAGGGAACAGTTCATGTGCTTCAGCCATTCAAAGCTTACCCCAGAAACACAGTTTTCAGGTTGATAAGAAAAGGTTTATCATCATCATTATTAAAAATGCAGCTCTTGAAGCTAGCAGTATGTCTAGGATGAACAGTTTGAGAAGACAGGAACAATTTATTTTGGAAACAAAAGGTATTCTGTAGTTTCCTCTTTCTTATGCATATTAGGATATACGTACATGCCTTTCCTGCAGTCACTTCAATAGATTGCTCATATCTGAGTGAACTCTCGGCTCTCTGTGTAGCCACAGTAATATCAAAATCAGTCAGGAATAATTTATTCAGATAACCTAAACCTTTTACAAAAGGGATTTATGTGAGTTTTCTCTGGTCAGAAATGAAAACTTTTGCAAAGTCTGTGTATTGATGGATGTGAGGACAAGAGTTGCTCTTCAATTTCTGAATAAGGGCCAATATTCACACTGTTAAAAAGAGACTGATTACTTTGGTCACACTACAAAGCATGGTATTTCACTAAAAGGCATTTAAAAACTCTGCCCAAAGAAAAGGATCATAGTGCACTACTGTAACTATCATGAGAGTCTGGGATAAATGACTGATGTTATTATAATGGATCTGAATTTAACCTGTCATCCTTGATAATATATAAGTAGCGTTTTCTAAAAATTCTCTCATGTCATGACAATTCAGCTGTGACATGGTAGCTGTCATAGGCCCCTAAGCCTGCATGAATCAGACATCATTAAAAAAGGTGCTCATTTGATGTTCTCCAAATAGATTCATATGATAATGGTAAAAATATATTACTGAACTGCATACCTGAAAAGAAATTGAAAACCAATTATAGATCACAACGCACACCTTTTAGAAACTTTCCAAAGGTGCAAATCTAGCATCTCAAGTGAATTGAGCTGTGGAATATATACTCTGGAGGACATCAGAACAATCCAGAATCTCACTATATTTTGACAACGTTGCACAAATTTCCTTTAAAAAAAAACCAACTAAAAAATTCATCACAAGAATAATATTTGCAGAAATGGTGTTGCCATCTGCGCTTCTAGCTGCCACTTTTGATACCAAAAAGCCATGCAGATCCTAAGCAAATGAACTGAATAATTGAAAGGTCCCTGAGAAAATCCTATCTGAAGCAGCTCTATTAATCATGAGAGGCATGTAAGCAGCTTGTAATTGCCAGAGACTTCACTGTTAGTGCTTCATTTTAGAGTATTCTGATATTAAGAGGACATGATGAAGTAAGAAGTACTAACACAAGTAGTAATTAAGTAATCAACAGCTTTGAGCTAGTTGGCTGTTAACTTTCAGTGTTGTAGTTTGGCAACATTTAATTTTTTTTGATTGTTGTTTTTCACAGATTGGGTTCTACAATGCTGTAGCCATCCCGTGTTACACCACACTCGCACAGATCTTTCCTCCAACTGGGCCACTACTGCGAGCATGCAGGTGAGTAAATGTGCAAGCTTTTGCACACTCTCTAGCTCAGTTAAAGGAAAAGCAAACATGCTTTGCAAGGTTGTCTGGAAACACAGACTTTTAATTTTAGAATTTGCATGGAGATAAACAGTGTTATGCCTCTTGCATTAATCTCTGCAGAAACCCAGAGGCAATAACTACTGTCTGGGACTATCCAGCACAGATCTACAGACACAGCTGATTAAAATGTGTTTGATGCCAAAAACATTTAGAGATAAAGAGGTTCAGTGCTTATTTATCCATATCTAGGCTGGTTTAATGCAGTTTCCCTCTCTGGCCTTTTTACTTCAACATGGTTCTCACGACTCAGATGGGCTAGAATTCTGTTTCATTAAAATTGTGGTTTTGGCATGTGGTTTTACTTCATGTCAGACAATTTTTATTAAAAAGCAGAAAAGGAAAGACCCCCGGCATATTCAGTAATTGGGAGCATAAAGGGCTGTGGGATGTGGGAGAGGCAAATGTAACTTTGTCCTATCAATCAGTTAGGATGTAGCTTGGGGTCTCCTGGAGGAGAGTCAATGGTCCTTAAACAATTGGCTGCTTCTACCCTGGAATGATGGCAAATATCTTTGTAGGAAGTTCTGTCCAATAATTCTATCCTGGACCTTAGCATTATTTTCTGACAAAACTTCTGCCGAAACCAGTATCTTCATGAAAATGGTCCAGTTTCAGGATAATCAGTGCACTCTAAAGAGAAATGGTTGGTTCATAAAATGCCAGCGATCTTTAGCCACATCCAGGGATAAGAGGCACGTTTCTCTATGCTCTTACTAGTACCTCTCTCATAATCTTTTTTTTTTTTCCCTCTTGTGGTCCTTAAATTTTATCTTGCATTGAACTTTTTCTCTGTCCTGTATGGCAGATCTAGCTACTCTGTCAGTTTTCTGCTTTTGTGGGCTAAATGATCTGTGTAATACTGTATTCAAAAGGACATGAAATTTAACGTAGTGGTTAACAAAACAATTTCATTCACACCCAAACACCTTTTTCATATCTCTATGGGAATACATAGGTCTGTATCAGTGGGAAAGAGGACTGCCTTACACAAAACAATGAGTATCTAGGGGCCATCATGAATAGTCAGCTGCCTCTAAGGTCCTGCTGCTGGGCAAGGCTGTGCAACCCTTAGATGAGTATGGAGGGAATATTAAGTAGGATTAGAGACTGTACCTCTGTAGTTATTATATTAATGGGTTTACAGCTGGAATCCTGTCTAGTGTCTGTGCTTTAAGAAGAGTAGATAAAGACACTAGCAAATAAGAGAAGATTAAAAAAGAGTTTAAAGAGTGTTTTGAGATCTTAGTAGTGAGAGATTAAAAAAATCTGGTATAATGTATTCAGTTTATCCAAGAGAGCATGAATCTGTAACTGTGTATGTGTTCTTATTAGATGAAGCTCATTAATTTAGCAGGTAACAACTACTTGAAGCCCAAGGTTCAATGAAGGAGTATGATGAATGTCTTTTTTAGCATTTGGAACTATGCCAGTTGATAATTTTAAACCAAGACTCAGTATATTTTTAATAGAGAGAGGTAAATGGGACATAGGTCTGAGGCACAGTTACTGTGATGAAATTGCCAAGGTCTGTCTTTTCCAGGCAGTCAGGCTAGGTGCTCTTTAGAGTAGTGTCTTTAATCTTTAGAAGCTGTGAAAGTAACAATGTTTGGTAAATAACAGGCAGTAATTTGTTTTCCTAAATTGACTAACGCGGAACTATTCCTGAATGAGTATTTTAGTGGTCCATCGGTTACAATATAGCAATGTTTTGAAAATGAAACTCTTCTCTAGTTTCACAATGCTGTAGATTGTGTTACCCTCATAGTGGTATCAAAGTCCAAATCCTGTTTTGGAATTCGGAGTTACAGTACAAGGTAGGAATGTGTATTCCCCGGGCCATGTTGACCTTACATATAAGTGTTGATAGTTTGATTATAAATAACTAAATAATGTGTCCTCTGGCAAATAAAGAAGAGTTGCTTTCAGCGTGAAATCAGAGAACATGAAGCAAATCACAGAACAGCTTGTAATCCTTTCAGTCTTTACAAGATTATGACTCATGTGACTGCTTTACTGAGAGGTAGTCTGAGATCTTGGAAGTTTTCTAACTTTCTTTCTCTTCATAATCATTGCTTGAAGGTGTGTTGCTTCCGACGTATTGATGGCTAAAAGCTATAAACAGTGAACACAGATTGTCCTTTGTGTAACCACATTTTCAGTCAGAAAGAGTATTATACTATTTACAAGGACTAAAGAGCACCAACTGTAACAGCCAGTTAGAAGTGCAGTAATGCTGATCATGATTGTTTCCAGTTACTTGTTTATGCTCAAGCTAGCAAATATTGTCAAACTGCTTTGTATATGTGATTTCTTTTGTATCACTTATTTGTAAACATCTGGGTGTACTTTTACTCCCCAAATCAGTATTTATATGCTTTTAACATGAAAATGACTTGCAGAGTCTGTATGATTAATAAAGTAACCTCAGCGTTGGATTTCAGGAATGTTCTATTACCAGCATAATCAAATGGGAGGTCTGAAAATTGGGTTTGCATGTAGTGTAGGTCCATTTGCATTGTTATTTTGCTTCATGGGAATTGAGACATCAAGACCCTAGGTTGAGTGCTTAAGACTGCACAGCATCTTTCAGGAGCGGGTTTCTGGGAAGACCCATGTGTTTTGAT
Organism: Porphyrio hochstetteri; assembly: GCA_020800305.1. Lineage (NCBI taxonomy): Eukaryota > Metazoa > Chordata > Aves > Gruiformes > Rallidae > Porphyrio > Porphyrio hochstetteri. The sequence goes on from CM036907.1 coordinate 49,493,865, forward strand.
TTCTACACACATGGATATCCAAATGAAGCTGCTTTTTTTTTTTTTTTTTTTCTTTCTCAGAAGTGGCTTGTAATACGTAATGGTTCATCTTTCATTAGTTAACTGAGGAAATTAAAAGTTGAATTGTAGAGTTTTAAGCACCCACATACATGTGTATTCTAGATGAAAGGTTCTGCTTGCTTCTGAAGATCAAGCATGAGCATAAAGAGTGGGTTATTCTACAAAAGGTGTGATATCTAAAGTAAAAGCAATCAGACTCCTGGCAGAGATTATATTAACTTTTTCTGGTCTACAAATTATGTTTGTTGTTTGGTATTCCAATTATAGTTATAATACAGATACTTCAGAAAGCTATACTGGCACAATCTCCAGACTAGGCAGAGTTCTGTACAGACACAACTCCCACCCTGCTCTTGTGCAGCCCTTAATTTAGATTGCACTGATGCAGAACTGGGGCATCAATGTGTGGATGGGGTTTAAGGTGTCTGTAAGACTAAAGAGCTTCCTGAAAATCCACACCCTGGCATAAAGTCTTCTGAGGAGCAGCTTGATAGTCCTGACTTAGCCTTGATATTACCCTCTGCTGTCGGTTTGAGGGAGTTGAGGGGGAAGTGTTGAGGTTTCAGACTTGGAGATACTGAGTAGGAAATCCAGAGCATGGATCTAACTTCAACTGCCCAATTACTAAAATGTATGTTACTGCAGGGTTTAGGTTACTCCAGAGTGTTTCAAATAGCTGACTTCCCTCTCCCTCCTTTATTTTTGATGGGTAACTGTTGTTCAGTGTGATGAGAAGAATACAACCTCATTCCTGCTTGGTATTGCCCCAGCTGCTGACTGAACTGATTTTTATATCACCCCTTCACCAGCAGCACTGCTCCTCCTTGGAACTCAGTGTCTAAGCTGCTCTGTCCTTGAGCGGTTTGAAACGCCGACACCAGCTGCAAATAATAGCAGCAGCAGCAGCCAAGGCAGCATGTCAGCATGAAGGTTTTTATTTTGAGAGCCTCTGGGCATTTATTGCAGACACTTAGGAGCCAGGGCTTCATTGGGAGTACAAAGGCAAATGAATCGTATTATCTGCATCTTTAAAAAAAAAAAAATGTAGCAGTCACTGATTTCTCTGAGGTAAGATAGCAGCTAAGAATCTAGAAGGTTTTCTTGTCTCATAACTTATTCCATGATTTTAAATACTCTTCTTGCCATTCAGTGTAGAGCAAAACTATCAGCCACTTGTATTAGCAGTGTTCACTATGTGCATTTCATATCCCACATACTCAGTAGGCCTACAAAGTGTCAGATCTATGGCAGTGTATTTATTTTGAGGATAAGGTGAAGTGCTTTTTTTTTTCTTTTATTTCAGACTAAGTAACTTTAAACTATTTTCCCTGTGCTTTCAGATCTCTCAATTAATAGGTGCAAGCTGGAGCATAGCAGGTTCTGTGTGAATATAAGGAGAAACTTTTTCACAGTGAGGATGACGGAGCCCTGAGACAGACTGCCCAGAGAGGTTGTGGAGTCTCCTTCTCTGGAGACATTCAAAACCTGCCTGGATGCAACCCTGTGTGATTTAGTCTAGGTGATCCTGCTCTGGCGGTGGGGGTGGACTAGATGATCTTTCGAGGTCTCTTCCAACTCCTAATGTTCTGTGATTCTGTGAATTCTTGCTGAAATTGATATAATTTAAAATTTTTTCAGCTGTAATTCTCACCACTGCTTTCCCAGTTTTAGGAAAGGGACCTAGGAATACTGAGGGTTCAGTTTTTCTGCTCCTTAGTGCCTTGATTGCACAGCTGAGATTAGGCGCCACATTAACACTGTCTTAGTGGCTTACAGTTGGCCCGGAGCGCTGCAAGCGCAGGTTATCACCCGCCCACAGAGAATGCTGTAGGTGTTCCCCAAGAGGGCACCAGCTTTCTTCAGCATGCTTTATCAGATCCTTCCTTTCCATGTCCCCAGAAAGTGCAACATCTTCTTACCTGTTCTCTGTGCTATTATTTGCTATTTTATCAAGAGTTTCGGCAAAGTTGTGGCACAAAAGGCTCAGTCTTGGGTCCAGTTTTGTTCAACATCTTTATCAGTGACCTCGATGAAGGGATAGAATGTTCCCTCAGTAAGTTTGCAGATGACACTGAGCTGGGAGGAAGTGTTGATCTGCTTGAGGGCAGGGAGGCTCTACAAAGAGATCTGGACAGGCTGGATCCATGGGCTGAGACCAATGGGATGAAGTTTAACAAGGCCAAGTGTAGAGTGCTGCACATGGGACATAATAACTCCATGCAGCGCTACAGGCTTGGGGGAGACTGGCTAGAGAGCTGTCAGACAGAGAAGGATCTAGGGGTGTTGGTTGACTGCAGGCTGAATATGTCAGCAGTGTGCCAAGGTGACCAGGAAGGCCAATGGCATCCTGGCTTGTATCAAAAACAGTGTGGCCAGCAGGTCTAGGGAGGTCATTGTGCCCCTGTACTTGGCATTGGTGAGGCCACACCTCGAGTGCTGTGTCCAGTTCTGGGCTCCTCACCAGGACATGGAGGTCCTGGAGCGTGCCCAGAGAAGGACAACCAGGCTGGTGAAGGGGCTGGAGGGCAAATCCTATGAGAAGCAGCTGAGAGAGCTGAGGATGTTTAGTCTAAAGAGGAGGAGGAGGCTGAGGGGAGACCTTACCGCCACCTACAACTACCTGAAGGGAGGTTGTAGAGATGTGGGTGATGGTCTCTTCAGCCAAGTGACAGGTGACAGGACAAGGGGAAATGTCAAGAACCTGTGCCAGGGTTAGGAAGAAATTTTTCACTGAAAGAGTTTTCAGGATGCGGAAAAGGCTGCCCAGGGAGGTGGTTGAGTCACCTTCCCTGGATGTGTTTAAAAAAAGGGTAGATGAGGTACTTAGGGATATGGTTTAGAATAGGACAGGAATAGTTGGACTTGATGATCTTAAAGGTCTTGTAATTCTGTGATTCTGTGAAAAATCAGAAGAGCTCTGACACACAAATTCTGATGTAATACGATAATACGACACACAGCATGTAAGACCCATTTGTTTACTGAAGACATCTAAGTTCTGTTGGTTTAGTAGCTACGTATCTGATAGTGTGAAATTGAAGCAGTTGAGCATCTTCTCTTTCTTTCTGTCTTTGAAGACTGAATGCTAGGTTTGGCCATAGGTTGCAGGTATGGTCCGATATTGGGTACCATCAGTATAGACTTCCAAGCCACTGGAGTGGTGCTCGTGTACGGCAAATAAAGTTATAGGTCTGTACCTCCCTCAGCTTAATTTCTTATAGTTTTATGGCTTATGATCCAAAATTTGGGCTTGGGGCTCGGCCAAGTTGTGAGATGCCAAAAAATATTTCTGTCTCGAGGAAGGGGTGCTCTTTAAATGTAGCAAATTAATAGTATGATCACCGCATTAGTAACTGAAAGTTGATATGGTGGCCTTGGCATGCCGTGTTTGTTTTATACGCTGTCAGGCAGCCCATGTGCAGGAGTTTCAGAAGGCTTAATGCACTCCTGTGGTTTCCTGTGAAGGAAGTTTCCTGGCAAAAGTTCTGATCTCTGTGGTGGTTTTGAAAAGGGCCAAAGTATGCTGCAGTAAAAGCCCTGAAGTCTGAAGCGATGAAGGCTGCTTGTCTCCACACTGCTGTTTCAGAGTCTCTGCAGACTCTGTGGGGTCACACCTGGGTTTTCTCTGCAGACACGAGGGCTGGGCTAGAAACTTGTAATGGAAGCAAGCTAATGCTAGCCTGGAGCTCCAGGGCTCACTCTGGGGAAGGTGTGCTGTAGACTCCTCTACAGTCAGCCTGAATGTGAGACACACAGAATTACAAAATGGGACAATTGAAGGTAAAGGATGAAATAATGTGAAGATGGAATGTGTTGCCCAGGGAGGTGGTGGAGTCACTGTCCCTCGGGGTGTTCAAGGAAAGGTTGGGTGAGGTACTCAGGGACATGGTTTAGTGAGTAATATAGGTGGTAGGGGGACGGTTGGACTAGATGATCTTGGGGGTCTTTTCCAACCTTAATGATTGTATGATAAAAGCTTGATGACATCCAGGTACCTTTATACAGCATAAAGCTGCATCTCAAAGTGTAGTATTGTTAGGAAGAAATCCTAGTAAACTTATGGATAGTGCTTTACCTCTTTGACCTTTTTGTATCTCCAGGGACAATCTCAACCAATGGGAGAAAGTAACGAGAGGTGAGGAAGCCTCTATATGGATTCCCTCCCAGTCCCTTGCTCCTGGGACTTCAGATTCACTTCCTGTGAAGATCGATGACTGAAGAGCAGCAACAGATTGCTTTAACCCGAAAAGCATCCCTTCTTGTTTTGGGGGTTGTTTTGGTTGTTTTTTGTTTTGTTTCATTTTTATTTGGAGGGGGGGGAAAAAAACCCTACAGAATTCTAAGACGCAGATCTGCCTAGGAAGGTAACACCCATGGAGTTACCTCAGCTAAAAGACTCTGGCAGCCAATCTCCTGACCTACACCAGTGACACAATGTGAACAGAGGGAAAACGACAACCCACACGCTTTGGAATCAGCTATCAAAAGAGAACTTACAACTTGTGAATACAAAAGACTGGCCTTATCTCATGGGCTACCTTGCTGAGGCCTTAATTTAAAACTGATGGGGGGAAAACAAAACAAAAAAAAATCTTAGGGGGTACTTCTAAATTGTATCTTTCTAGTAAGGGTTTCAATGGTACTTTTATTATACTGTACTGTGGCTGGCTTTAACACCAGTGTCACTTGGGAGTTCTTGGCTATAAATAGAACAATATACCCATTGCTATTGTGAATGTTTATGTGTGATCTACTTGTAATCAGTTTGAACTCCAGCAGAATCCTTGGAGGCTGTAATTCATGCTTAGGTTACAGTGAATTCTCTTGCTGCAAACTAAAGAAAAACCAACATTCAGGTTAAAGTTTTAAAGTACTTCATGAAACATCATGATGCAAATTGTCTGTCAATCACACGGCAAATGTTGAGAGAACTAGTGATGGTGCTTTGTTCTTCAGAATAATTTATAAACCTAGACAACTCTTCCCTTAAAACACTGGAAGTACTGGATATTTATCTCAAATATGAGAGAGTTTCAAGTTGGAGTTTTTGTATCCATAATGACAAAAGTATCAGATTAAAATTTAAATGTGACAGCAAAGATTTCCTTGCCTAGCTCACAATTAAGTAAAATCATCATTTTTATTTCTACCTGCTGAGTTGTGTTTTAAAAGGTATTAGAGGCATACCTGAAGTATGCTATCTGCTGGGAACAAAAGCTTTGTCAGAAAAATCAGGTCTGATAAGAGGGATTCCAGTACCATCACAATAAATCAAAAATGTTTTTGTATTGACTAGCTTTTGTGGTGCAAAGTAACACTGCATGTCTTCTGCTCTCTTCCCCCATCCCAAGACAAGTGAAATTAGAAAATTCTCCATCTGTCTGCATTTTTCACCCTAGTTCATGAAAATTTCCAGGCTTAGAACTGCCTTTCTCAATGAAAGGATAGCTGGCTGAAGAAAAGTACTCTAAAATATTGTGTTTACAGTTCTGTGCTGACTTAGGCTTCAGCCTTATGAATTTATGCACAGACTTTAAGACCTTACATTTAATGCCACTCATTTAAATTTAGTGCAGTTGTATAGAGTAGGTTTCAACAACACTTAATTTGTCTTCACCTTTCTCTTAAAAATGAGAAAAAAATCTTTGTATTGATCCACACAGCATGTGAATACGTGGTCTTTGCATACCTTCCACATACAGCCTATACTGCATTATATGCTCTTTCACAGAGAAAACACTCTTGTAGTAGTTCTGTGATAACATGTCCATTTGTGTAACTGCAACAAATAGTAGTAGTGACTTAGAACACAGGTTCTCTTTTTCCATCTCATGTCTATTGAGCAGTATTGCTCTAATAAGCATGCCATCTTATGGGTTTCATGTAAATGACTTTGACTCCTGAGTTTTGCCTTCTGTTATGGTCGAGCACATACCAGTTTCTGTACGTGTGTACAGCATGTGATATATGATTGCATAATGTATAAATGCACCAAAGCCTTTGCAGTACATAGATATCCCAGAGGTTGAGAATTCACTATGAAGTTATCTTATTTGTAGGATACAGGTTATTACAGTGGCCACTCCGTGATATTTTATTTTCAATTTGCTTTGCCAATTCTAAGTGCAGAAATTTGTTGTTAACCACAGCAAACTCTTTTGGAATAAAAAAAAGAAAAAAGAAAAAAAAAGGAGGGAACAATTACACTGAAGTAGAATGAATAGGATCTCATGCTGTGTCCTCTGCTTTACTCCTTAGTGGTTCTGTTTTATCTGAATCTTGTAGATGGAGCTTTTCATCTTCTGAGTACTTGAGATACACTCCATGATTCCTAATATTTACATGGAAATTATCCAAAACTATGGTGACATCAAAAATACTCTCTGAAATTAAGATACCCCAACAACTGAATGTAACCTTCTTCCTTCATGGGTTAAGTACAGTACATTTGCTGTTACTCTCCCTCTTTCAGTTATAATCTTACAAGCATTGCAAAAGTATTTCTTCCTTATCACACTGTGTCTCCTTATGGAAAGCTTTTAATTCGTCTTTTATTCATTGATAGTGAAGATAACTTCACTAGTTCTGCTACTAACTGTTCAAAACATTTGGTAGTATCACATAATATTTTATATTTTGAAGTTTAGATGTACTGCTATGGAAGATGTTTCCCTAACAAATTTTTTAAATTGGCAATAAGTTGTTCTATTAACATCCCAAGTCAGTCAGGTATCATTTCTAATATAGAGCTATCCAAACCACCTAAAATACGTTTGCTATAGAATAATGTCCATTGGAGTTTAAAATTTTGGCTCCAGTAGTTGTGGTTCAGTTTGTTTTCCTGGCATGTAAGAGGAGAAAGATCATAATAGAAATGTTATTCTTTGTTAGCACCTAGACCAACAAAAATCGCCACAATGGGCTGTACTTTCTAGGCAAATTTAGTCTGGTTTTGCATTTACAAAGAGTGCAGATTCAGGTGTGGGTTGTTTTTTTTTTTGAAACAAACATTCCCTCACTTCCAGTCAAAACCACAAAAAATTCAAACTCTGAAGCTGAATTTGAATTTTATGGCTCAAGTACATGTTGAGATTTAATTGTTCAGCATTCTGGATGTGGACTCACAAAAAGAGCAGTAAGGCACCTAGACCTGTAAGACATCTGGCTCATTAAGTTAAACTGCCAAAAGCCATTCTTCCTTGCATTTTTGTCCTGCTAAAACCAATCTTACCCAAGATCAATAAGAATGTATAAAAACCCTAACAGATCTTTCCTTTCCTGGAAGTACTAGACTTTATGTTCCCAGGACAGCATTATTTTTGTTAATAATTCCAATTGCTTTTCCCTTCTAAGCCCGGTAAATGCAAAAGGACTGTTTGAAGCCATATCTGAGCATTTGTAAAATATTGTGAAATGGTGCCTGAAAGGTCTGCATTAAGTGAGAAAAACAGTTGACATAGCATGGTACTCATCTGATCTGTTGCATATTTTATTACAGTGCTGGCAGAAACTCCACTGTTATAATTAATCTCTGAATTTTGTACAGTAGTTCAACACTGCTGTAAAGGTTCAACTCATGGCAGTGTTTGGGTTTTTTGGGTTTTTTTTAAAGAAGTCACATTAGGAAATGCAACAGTTTGGTTTTTTTTTTAGTTGGAGTATATGATAAAACGTATTTACATTGGAGGGGATGTGCAGTGTGGCATTCATCTTTTTATGTGGCACAAGCTTCTTTCATGTGTTTAAATTTAGAGCAGTGTTATCAGTTTGCTGTGACTGCATTTAGAGCATTTAGTGCTTAAAAAAATTGTAGGGATAACAAATCGCACCATTCGTGTTAAGAAGTAGAGATTGTTAGATGCTCAAAACAATTATGACCCTCTTGAAATAATGCATTTGCCTCAAACACTGTGATATAGGAACAGTTCTGTGAAGTGGAACAATTAATTTTTTTGTTCTAAACACAGAAAAGGCTTTCTGCACACTACTACGAGGAAGTTCATGGTCAAACTTTAGGTTATATATCCCAATCTAGCAAAGGCACATCATAACTCTTATTTTGCTTTCTGACCAAAAACTGTGCTCGATTGTAATACGGGTATATACTCTTGTCAAAAAACCTAAAATAATGGACTGCTTTCTAGGGTAGATCAAACTGATTTGTAGAGTAGATTCATATATATTCAAAATTCAGGTTGGGCTGTTATGTGAAGAAGAACGAACTTCAAGGTAACAACATTCAACTTTGCTACATTTAGTGAGCTGAAAAATTTGTTTTATATATATATATATTTACACACACACATATATATATATGATACATATAAACTATCTTTGTAAAAAAACAAAATATGCAAGTGCAATAATTTAAAGAGGTCTTAACTTTGCATTTATAAATTATAAATACTGTACATGGTGTGTAATTTTTTTCATGTATTCATTTGCAGTCTTTGTATTTAAAAAAACAAACCTAAACCTTTACTATTACGTTTGTACAATAGAACAGTAAGCGTTTATTATGATATAGTTAAGTTGTAAATAAATTCACAAACCAAACAGCCAGTACATATGCATATATGGGTGTCCTATTGTGAAACCTGTTTTTGCTTTTACTGCTGGCTTTAGCACAGCAAGACTACTTCTGTGGATATGTAATTATACATATAAATATATGTATGATACATAAAGTATATTTAGAAATGTTCATAATTTTAATGGATATATCTATACATATACTTTGGTGTGAATATTACTGAATACAGAGTTTTTTAATATTATTTTCATGTTTATTTTTGCTATTATTGGGAGTGGAAGTAAGGGATGGGAAGCGTGTGTGCATACGTGTGTGTTTATACTACAAGTGATCCACAGGAGAAATGGAATCAAAGCATAATGCAGTCTTTTAAAAATGTAGTGCCCTTTTTTTCCCTGTGATTACAGTTTACTGCTTATGGTGTGTTTTCGCAAAGTAAGTTCATTCTTTTATTTCTTTTTTTTTCAATAGTTTTTTACCACCTATTGCAAGTTCACGTTGCCATAAACTGCGAAGGGATCCACTTTCCTGCTTACTATCCTGCTGCCAGAGAGCTTGCCTTGCAAGCTGACAGATAGTCTACACAAATCCTTGTTTTGCCACTGTCAAACAGCAGTGCAGCTAATGCAGAGTCATTTGTTGCCTTTGGGGAATTATGGAGGTACTCAGATGCCAAATGGCAGAAAAATGATCTTGCACCCACATTTTTTAAGGCTTGCTAGTCCAAAGTGATAATAGGGCTTTGTCAGCTCAGTAATAATTCCCTGGAAATACAAGGTAGGTTCAAGGAACTGTAAAGCAAAGATCTGAACAACACATCAGCAGAAAATAGGTGAACAAAAATGAGGAGGAAAAATTTCCTCTGTATTTATCTATCTAATGCATTGATTTGCCTCAAAGGTCTCTTGTGGTATTCACGCTCAGTAAAGAGGGTATTTGTCCTTTAGAGACCTTGGTGTGGCCTTGTGTCTTTATGAATCTGCGTGACCCATTCTCAGAGAAGGATGTTGACCCTTGGACAGAGACTTCAACGTGAACTCCCTTCTGTAGCTCTCAGCCTGGTCTCCCTCCTCACTGAAGGAGCTCAGCTTTGCCAGGACAACTTGGCCAGAAAGAGGTCTCCAGGGCAATTGTTTCTGTTTAACTACTGCATACAGTTGTCAAAAACCAGTTTTACAAATTATACCTGAGTTTGTGCTGTTGTGACCGGCTTCTGCAGAAAGCTCTGTGTGCTGCAAGGGATGTCTTGTCAGGGATAACTTCTGTGGTGAAACAGAAACTACACTGATTTTTAATACTTTTTCTTTTAGGGTTTTTTACTTCAGTTAAAACTTTCTGAATTATTTTGAGGGTTGGGCAAGACAAAAGGAATGTTTCTGTAAATACTATTCATTTGCTCCTTTCCACCTGTTTCTGTGTTGTTGGCAAGGAACTGTAGGCTGAAGTCAATTAATGACTTTCTGGTCAAATTTTTCAAATTGATGACAGGTGATTACATGCTGCCTCTTATTTTTCTGCTTAGCTCTTTTAGCAGACCATGATGCTTTGCCTTTGATGGTCACTGCCCAGGTGATATGCTTTCTTTAATGCTTTTAGCCCTTTGTTATTGAAAAACATCATCAGAGACTTAGAAAAATCAGCTCCTGAATATATTCCCTTACAGATATTGGAAAATATAAACGTGAAAGCAACTTAACTGAAGCTCTTCCAAGTTTTGGGAGGAAAGGGGTAATTTTGTTGGTTTTGAGGAATTTTGAATTAGGCTTATTTGAAAGTATCCAAGCACTCTGTAAGATCCTCTGCTCATTTGGATCAATTGTAAGGGACAAAGTCTTCACTTCCTCAATAAATGTTGGAGTTTACTTTCTTATTTTTCTGAAGAGAGCTGCTAAGGAGAAATTCTCTTTCCTCAAACTGTAGTCCCTCAGATTAGGAAGAAAAGGTGTTTTTTTCAATGTGTTTCAGTAGTGCTTAAGGAATAGCTACCTGTACCATGGATGTTGCTTATAAAGGTGAAGATCTTTGGGTCAAGAACAAGTTACAGAGAAGTGCTTCAGGAGGTAGTTGGTGTGTCCATAAGATCTGTTGTTTAAAAGTCTTCTGAGAGAAAGGAGAAAGCTGAGATGTGGGAACTTTGAAAAGAATTAATTATACCAGGTAGAGTGCTGTTCCCTTCATGGGGTTTTTTTTTATTTGAAACATTGCTGGGAGGACTTAATAATTTTCTCCATATTGTTTATTAGCATTCATCCAGAATTAATTATTTTTCTTTTTTTTACAGCAATGAAAACCTTATGCATGTAGGTGAGAATCTGATGTTTGTAGAGCTACTTCTCCTTGAGCCGTATTTATGCTGCTTATGGAAGCACCATAAGTTGTTAATAAACACTAATAAGCATATGGAAATGAAAAAAGGCTTGTAAATGCCAAAAGAGAAGTGAAAAAAAAACCCCTTTTGGAAGCACCTATGAGAATCAGTATCTGCCAGAAGTGTTTGAAAATCTTACCATCAAGGTTAGTAGCAGTGGTGAATGTGGTGCAGTATGACTATGGGTAGTTAGTAATTAGTGCTGATGGGTAAGTTGAACCTAAAAAGAAGTGGTATGATAACTAACACCAGTTTCCAACTGCTGTAGTCCAAGTTGTTTTCTGCTGCGGACTTGTGGAGGGAAAGTAAGTATTCCATATTGGGCGTGTCAAAAAAGTCCCACCTTGCTGAAAAAAGCGTAGTTTCTCTGTCAGTGCCACGTGACTTTCCTCTTAAGATGAAAATGTACTGAAGCTCGCAGAGCAGAATATTTACAGTACATTTGGAAAGACAAGGGACATCTGTTAAGATGCTGCTTATGGACTTGAGGGAACTATGTTGTTCTGTGACATATTTCCATTATGACCTTGTGCAAGTTGCCCAACACTGGATGATTTTGGGGGTTTTTTTAACTTATTTAAGCCGCTAAGCACTCTTTTGTGTTCTACGTGTTTGGAAATATCCCTGTTTACATGCAGTCCACGATTCAAAATATAGGTAAAGTCAATCAGGTGGTCACTTTATAATGTGTATGATGGTGTCTATTTTCCATTCAGGTATGGATAAATATCAGAGAGTTGTGATGCCCTCAGATCTGCTGGTGCTAAGTACCACAGATGAGTAGCTCCTTTTCCATCTTCTCCAGATGCAAGGGGGGGCTTAAGAAGTTACAGCATAAGGTTTCAAGCTGACATGTATTTTCATATCCAACAGCTTCTGAGCTGTTGCAGTGCCATATAAACTTTAAAAGTTTAAACTCCTTTAATTAAACACAGTGTCAGATGTTATTTTAAATCTATACTGACTTCTATGTGAGGGCCAGTGGTAAATGGTTGTATAGTTTCTGTTCCCCAGCCATTTTGTGGGGTCCTGTTCCAGGGCTGCTGGGAGTGGTGTATAATTCTTCTGGTCCCCTGACTATCTGAATCAGCTCTAGCTCTCAGGCAACATCTCATTTTGGACTCAGTACCTGTCTAGGGAATTGTGTCTACCTTCTGCACAGTTCTACCTGGTTGGTGTGATTAGTTACCAAGTATATTAAGACATGCTGTAGTTTTATGCAGAGCTTCACATGCAATATATCGACTTCCTTCCTTTCAAAGTTTCTGAATTAGCCACACCACTAGTAAATGTTCTAGGTACTTTAGAATCACAAGCATGGTAGAAATAAAGTTTCCAAGGAATTAATACCATTTTTTCATATTTGTTTTTGGAATGCATGTAAAATAACACACAAAAGCTCAGACTGTATGCTTCTTGAACATCATCCTCCATGACTCCCGCCTATGTATTCCAGAAATCTCTTCTCTGAAATCCATCCTGTCCCCAGCAGAGCATTGCCAACAGAGATAGCTAGCTTTTTACTGGTGATATACCAGAAGCATTAGTGAAATAAATACCTGGTCCATCAAGTGACCCTAAAGAACATGGTCTGGGACTCGGAGCTAATCAAGGATGTCTCCTAATATATTTTTGTTCCCCAGATGTGCAAGGACACGAGTCTTCTGCAATGTCTTTGCAATAGCAACAGATCAGAGCGAGCTGACCCAGTGTTCAGAGGGAATTGCCATTCTAGCTGGCGAGACATCAATTAAAGACTTTGTGTTCTTCACCACAAGGCATGTGAACCCCAAGGCCACTGGTCTCAGAAAAGCAAGATGTACTGTGCTGCAGACTTAAAACTTCACACAGGAAAACTAACCACCTATGAGAAACTTGCATAGTTGCTATCTGAAAGCTTCTAAACAAACACCTTGAAATCATTAAATAGAATTTGCTGATAAGGTTGCAGGTTCTTCTGCCTTTTCCCTTTCTGCTCTTTTGTCCTATGAATTAGCTTTCCTGGTGGAGCAAGCTTTTTTTTCTTTCACCTTTAAGGACTGCATGAGTAAAACGGACTGCCTCTTCTACAGCCTCTTCTAGCCACTCTACTTCTGTGGTCTGAATTAATCCCCAGTGATTGGGAATTAGAAGTGTAAAGTTCCTCTACAGGACTATATTTCCAAGATCTAGGTAAAGCACAGAGAACAGGGCAGGCACCAAATATTGAGTTAATGGCCTGGAATTGTGGAAACCTTAGTTTCTTCCTGGCCTGAGAGTAATAGTTTGCATGCAGTGTTACATACCTGAAAAGCCTGGGATAAAGTACATGCTGTGGCATGTCAGGGTAAGGTGAGGGCTGAACTAAAATGAAAGGTGGGCTCTGCATATAGGGAAAGCTTCTCTCACTCACCAGCTAGCCTAAAAGGGACGGTGATTTGAAGTCTCAGCTCTCCCAGTGTTTCTGCATGGTAAGGTTTGCCCTGAATCCCAGAAAGACCCTGCATGGAATTACCCTCTGCCTCAGCTGTGACACATAATATTTATCATGCAGAAGAGCTTTCTGAAGTGCCTTGCACAGTGTCTCTATACAGAGTTGGCACAGATGAAGTAAGTGCGGTTGTTGGGGATCCTGGTGCTTTTTCATTTGCAAGGTTTTTTACCAATTTCCTGTATTTAGTTGATCTGCATGGCCTACGTCATGAATGATGCCATTTGCTTACCTTACTCTTTTTGCTCTATAGCTTATAGCGGCAGTAAAACAGAGCAGAGTTTACAGAATTTTGCTTGAGCTTCCATTTCTGTTAAGCATCTAAACTTAGCCTGACAAAGCACTGCTGATGCTGTTAGAGTTCCCCAGGAACACTGATGCTACAGGAAATGCCATGGAAGAGATCTACATGGTAAACAGGAAGGGTTTTGTTTCACATTCTTTCAACTGGAACCTGTACCAAGAGAAGTTCTGTGCCATCTTTTTCAGTTAAGTCAGTTGATATAAACCGTACCATGGAAAGACTGGGGCAGAACACTATTTCTTTTGCAGATGTGGGAAGGGTTTCTGTCCAGGACTTGTCACTGACTGTGGTTTGGTAACACCTCTGTTTTAAATGAGTGTCCCAAAGTCTTTTCTTTGGGCTGAGAATGCTGTAATTTAATGGTTATGCTGCTGCACTCAAGGCTTATGAAGCTGACACAGACTGGAAGTCTTTCTTCTATGATCTTTACAGGGTGGGCTGATGCCTATAGCCCATTTTCTCTCCGTTCATAGGTGACATTACTGCCATGCTTGTTCTGCATTGAGTGGGATACAGATAACCTCAGCAGAGAGAGAGGATGGGCTAGTGCAGACTGAATTCTCTTCCTTTCTAGAGCTTGTCTCACCAAGCTATCCAGACCTACACTGGCTGGGAACTTCAATTTTATTAGTGTTGTTTTCAACTTAGGGGGAAAAAAGAAAAAAGAGAAAGAAATAGAATATGCCACATTCTGCAGTAAGATTAGAAACCAAATACAAACTGTGTAACTCTCCACATGTGGGCCTACAGGGTTGATCCAAATCTTTCACATGCTTTTTCATGTGTATGTGCATATTTTTAAAGTGAGTGGTTATCCCATAGCCGGTACAGTTCTCCAGCACTATAGCCACATTGCCTTCGGTGTCTGTTTCAAACAGGTAGCCTAGGAGAAAAATGTAACATGCTGTAATTTTTACATGCCAAGAAATGATGAGAGGGAAGTGCTTGTGAAAATTCCATTAGAGAGTGATACTTTGAAAAAAAAACCCCTTTTTTACTCTGAGAATAGTTGCAGTTAACTTAATAATAAACTGCCTGGATGATACTTCTCCAGGTTATATAGACTCCAAATAGCTATTACAATTGTTGGTAATAAGGTAATCTCAACACCTACAGTAGCAACAGACTGGGAACATAAAAATAAACTACATAAATCTAAACACTGGTGTTTAAAAATGTGGAAATGTTGAGAAATAACTTTCTCAACTACTTTTAGCATGTGGCAGATCCCCAGCTTGTTGGAAAAGGGGTGTTGGCAGGGCAGGGAAAGCTTTAGCAAAGCTGCAGTCACTTTTCTCTCTTTTAGTCCCATACAGCTATGTGGTACTGCACCTTGTTTAGCACTGGCTAACCCAGAAACTGTTCTGCACATCACTGTTACTGCCTTAATAGCATTGGCGGGTGCTCGGTGTCACTGGAAGGAGTCCTCTCTGGCGAGGAAGAGGTAAGCACCACTGGCAAGGCGATCTTTGCCAATCACCAAAGCAAATATACCCCTGTGCAGAAAAGACTTTGGGATAGAAGTCTATAGTGTTCCTCATCTGTGCTTTCAGTGATATTAACTGGTGGGATCCACAGGAGCGGAGCTGGTGTGAAATCCTACCAGAAGGGCCTAAGCCTGCACTGCCTTCCCAAACAGGTATTCCTCTGACCCACGGGGGTCCTGAAGCCTGGGTTGCTATGGGTTTGCATAATTATTTTTAGTTGTTAAAAAATGAAGTAAGATTTTCTACTATCTTTGCACAACTATGAAATTCTCCTGTTCCCGGTTATAACCCATCTCTTGCCGTGATTTGGCTGTGATACACAGACGCCCATATTTCGTAGAGACTGGCTGACAGAATGAAAATGTATGGGGTGAACTTTACAGTTCAGACCCAGTCCTTTCTGTAAACATCCACCCATTTTCTGTAGTGTAGAACTTTGTTATTTTTGAGACTGTACCCTCTGAAGTTTGGATGAGATCAGCCAATACATTCAGAAGCTTTATGTGAGGAGAATAAAAGTGCCAGGGAGTGGGAGGTCTAGCCTGACATTAGTGGAAAACCACCTAAGATATTGCACTGTGTTTTACAGTTTAGACTTGACTTTAGAAATATGGTAAAAGAATAAGATCTATTCAAGCCACACATGCTGTATGAATAACAGCAAACTTTTATTTTATGTGTTTGTGTTCCTAATGCATAAGATAAACAATGCAACTTGCCTGCAATATCTCAGAACAAGTCTGGGCTTACCATTCTCTTTTTCTGTTTAAGGTGCAGTGTGTAGACATATTTTACCTCTGTCTGCAGTGAGAAATGGTGCTTCCTAACAGATAAGTCTGGGTTTCAAGACTGAGTGCAGCAATGCTTTAGACTACATGCAGGTATTATTTCTGGGACAAAAGTGTGATTGTAAAACTGGGATGGAGACAAACAATTAAGTAGCACATATTTTAAAGTGATCTTAGGTTTTGACTTGTTAAGGACTTCTGGTTTTGTTTAAGGATTTAAGTTTAGAAATTCTAATCTAATTCTGGAGTCTGCTGGTGTTGACACCAGCCTTCCCACTAGTACTGGTGAGGCTGAATGCTGTGACTGCTGAATAGCTGGACTGCGGTGCTGTCCCCAAATCCTGTAAACAATTTCTGATGGATGGGCTGTATTCACAGTCTCTGTTTTGTCCTTTGTATAAAGCCTGGCCTGCACAGCAGACAGGTTTGAATTATCTCAGTCCTATGGTAAAACTCCCTCAGCCTTCTGCTCTTCTCCCTCTGCACCCAAGATGCTTCAGCTCTGTCCCGGGTCCTCATCCTGCCTCATCCATTTACTGTAGAGCTGCTTCTGCAGCACTTACTGCAATGAGCCCATGCAGCCTCTGAGCAGCTCCATGGGTCTGAGCACAAGGTCATGCCAGCTGCAGCAGTCTGGTTTGGGCCTCTCACAGAGGCTTGCAGAACAAGTACATCTGACCCTTCACATGTGCCGTGTCAGTGTCATGTCCCCCTCCCCCCCTCCCATCTCCCCCCTGTCCTCTGGTTGATTGCATTGTTTTATGTAATTACAATATGAAATTAAAGTAAATGGATTTCATGAGTGTGATGAAGTATGTAACAACCATAAGATATTTTCATTGCAGGGCATTTGAGGGGAAAGATAATATCCATAAAAATTGCAGCAATAGATCTGATTTCCTGGCAGCCTTTTCTGTTCTTCATTGCAAACAAAAGTCCCGCTGTAGCACCAACAGTAATGGAAGGAATGCTGCCACTTCTTTCCCCCTTACACAAACATAGTTTGAGGAGCAGGAGCAATAGCTCAGAGGAAGCAAGGGAAGCTTTGCAGCTTGGCGCCTACATGTTTCACTAGTAAAAATGCTATATTGACTTAGCTAGATTTGTGGTTACTGTACAAAGGAATGCTGGCTGGGAATGATCTCTGCCTGGTGCAGATGGGAGGATTCATGTTTATTCTAAACTATTACTGGGTTCAACTGCTTTGTGACTCCTGCACAAACCCCAAAGATCCTTCAGAAGGTGGGTCTCAGGCTGCTGTGTGCTGGTCTGCTGGATGGCTGCCAGCCTAAGGTCAGCCTCTTGAGTCAAGCAAGTATGATGACCAGGACAATGCTTGATGTTCAGTAAGGTTGTTGTCATCTAGCTTGTCAGAAATCACGTACACAGACTGGTATTACTCAAGCTTCAGGAGAAATTAATTTCATTAGGTATGTTTATAGGATTAATGTACAGGCATCAGTATGATTGTTTGGCTCAGCAGTTTGGGGTTTTTTTTGTGGTTTGGTTTCTTTTAGTTCTTTCTACCTGCACTAGGAACAAATTATGTGATTTTCAGCATAATGCATACATGGTGGGACAACTATGCTAATAGGATGGAGCCTTGCTCAAGGTCCTAAAACCAGTCAGACACGTGTCTGTTGTTATCTGTCAGGGTAAGGCTAATCTTCCTTATTACTTCTCTTGTACTCTTATTACGTCATTATCTTGTCTACAGTTTCATTCAGCAACTTGACGTGGGTTCCAAAGTCTGGTCTGACACTCGCAGAGGCTCCGTTTTGGCTGTGGCTTTGCTAGATATCATGTTCTTAAGACTTTCTATCACTTATTTTTTTTACCTCTTTACACTGTATGGTGTTGTCCTGCTGTTTATGTATACAGACTCACCCATGAGTCTTAGTACAGACATGCCTATAGCCTGTTTCCTTTGCAACAGGTTTTTCTTACCCACATCAAATTCCCGGAGAGGCTCGTGCTTTGACTTCATGCTGCTTCTTGGTCTCTCACTAGATACTGGTGTGACTGTGTGAGGGTATGGGAATTCACCTTTGCTGGATCAGACCTTTTGCTGGTCCTCCACAGTGCAGCAATCCAATACCTCAGCTCAGTTCAATGCTAAAAATCTTCAGTCACTGACTGCTGTCAGCAAAGCAAAGCAGAGGGCCCTCTATCCTTACAAGTTGAAATATTTTTCATATATAATGAAAAGACTTGGTACTCTGTCAATGAAAGAAATCTTCTCAGGCAAGTGGTTAGCCAATGTGCAGGGAAAACCCGAGCATTATTTGGGGACTAGATCCCAGGTCTCGGTCCTTCAGCTCTGCTGTGTTTGTAAAACCTGAGTCACACAACCTCTTTAGAAATAGATGAAGCCTCAGCCTGCAAGGACATGAGGGTGGTGGCTGAGGTCCTCTGCACTCCTACATTGAGAGGAAGGCTGATACAAGGCTTGGAAGGGAAATTGTGGGAATGGGTTCAATGTTATAGATCTGCAGGAAATACCCAAAGCTTGCCTGGGACCTCCACAGCCCTTTCCTACTGCAAGCAGCAGGTGGATGTTCACATGTCCCAGGAGCCAGGAATTTCTTCAGAAATGGGTGCTGGGTGCCTCATATTTTCTACAACCATGCTGCTGAACAGCCTTGAGCTGGGCCTGCCTTTGCCATGGCTTTTTTCCTTTGGTAACTAAAGCTTTTAGGTCAGGCATGCATGGTGTTGGTGGTTGTCTGTTGAGGTTTGAAATAATGTCGGACCATTCTTAGACAAAACTGGAGAAAAAAGTAATTAGTGCAAGAAGCAGTAGAAATTAGCACAAGATGTACCTGGGGAGCTGGAGGGGTTGTTCCAAAAGCCTGGCAGGGTGCATTGTGAGTCCCAGCACCCATCCTCCAGGATGGTATTTTTGGGCCAGTGAGGGGTGCATGGGAGGGCTGGGAGTGCCACCAGTGGGGCAAGATGTGATGGGCTGACCCCAGGGTGGGAAGGGGACGGGTTGTAACTGGAAGTTAACACATGTGAAGGAGCAATGGGGTCCTGTGGTAAATTTAGGATGGACTTGAGGGTGCTGCTTTAGCTTTGAGGGGGTGGACAGCAGGGTGGAAGAGAAGCACCTCACAGAGCTGATCTCAAAGCAAGCCCAGATCAGGCCCTACATCCCAGGACAATTGTAAACAAGAGAAGGCAAGGCTCAGGCCTCGGAACAGTGGGGTATCTGGACAGTCTGTGTGGGGGCAGCTCGAGCCTGTGGTGAAGGTGGACATGAGCCTCTGCCAGGCCCTGGTGGTGGCAGGAGGATGAGGCAGGCACCTCAGGGCTGAGGCACTGGTTCTTGGCAGCCAGTCATGGCTGAAGAGCGAGGTAGGGTTTTTTGGTGTATGGTGAGGAAGCCATGAGGGATGCAGTGGGCAAGACCTTTGCCCAGATTGCCAACAGAAGCATGGATTTTCCATGCAGCAGGAAAAGCTAAGCATTGCCTAGTGGGGATTGGCTACCTCTGCTCAGTGACCTTGCCTGAAACCTCATGCTGGACTCCAGCACATGTCAATGTTTCACAGAGTGCAACCCAAGATTGCCTGACTCCTGGGAAGTACTGAGCTGCTTTGTCACGCTTCAAATCTCTCTTCCACCCTCATGTTCTATAGGCAAAAATATCCCTATGCCTCCCTCAGGAGGTATATTGAGAGGAGAGATGAAAATGTAGTTAACATCTCTTCCACTCTGCAAATGCCAATTACGTGGGGTTTTTTTCTCAGATGGTCTAGTTGATAAATATAGCTAGCTAAATTCAGAGTAACTGTTTTCAACCTGTGTTTAGCACTGAAGTGGGATGGTTCTATTTTTGGGCTGAAGAAGCGTTTGCATGCCTGAAATCCTGTCCAAGTTCTTCCAACTATATCAGTTGGTCTAATAAAAGAGATTACCTCTTCCTACAGACCTTGCCTCACTTACATCCTTCAGGCACTCTGCAATAGTGCTGCTTTTTCTTTCCTGTTGCTTCTCTGCCACCTGCAGTGCACAGCTTGAATGCACAAGATAGAGGATGAGGGAAAAGACATCAGGGTATGTCCTGACTTTACAGTGTTTCATTTACAAGCTTAAAGATGTTCCTGGAAACACAGAGTTAAGTCAGAAGGGTCCTCTGGAAGTCACCCAGTCCAGCACTTGTCCATGCTGGGCTAAGAAATTTTTATCAGCTCCTCAGGACCTTATCCAGTGAAGTTGCAGGTAATTCCGGGGAGGGAGATTTCACAGCATGTGCTTCAGTGCTGGATCATTCTAAATTTGAAGATTTTTTTTTCCTTACATCCAACCTATTTTCCCCTTGTTGCAATGCATGTCTGTGGCCCCTTGACCTTTCACTGTGCACCTTTTTTTTCTCTACCACTCATTGCACAGGGAGACTACAATTTCTTTCCTGCCTCTCCTTTGTGGTTTGATCTCAAAAAAGTTCTTCCTTGGATGGCCTGTGCTGCAGCCTCTCAGCAACCTCAGTGATTCTCTGCCCGACTCTCTTCAGTTTGTCAATATCTTGCTTGGTCTATATATGGCCTAAGACTTGACAGTGTGTTCCAGGTGTGGCTTTACCAGTACAGAGTCAAGGGAAATAAGTGCTTTCCTTTGCCTGCTGGCCATACACTTGCTTATGCAGCCCAGAATGTGGCTAGCTGCCTTCATCGCAAGGGACACTACTGTCTCTTGTGCAACCTGTCCAAAAGTACCCCTCAAGTATTCATCTGCAAAGGTGCTATCTATTCAGTTCATCCTATATGGGGTAAAGACATGCCAGTTGTAGACATTGCACTTCTGCTTTTTGACCTTCAAGAGGTTTCTGTTGGCCAATTCCTCTGGCTTGTCAAGGTCTCTGACTGTTTTTTAATATCCCCTGCTTTTTGTTAAACATGCGGTTTCCCATTGTCTTGTTCTGGTGTTTATGTTATACAGACATGTTCAAAGACCTAGTTCCTCCTCAGAGCATTGTTTTATTATAGACTATAAAGGCATGGTGGGGTAGGTTTTTAGAAACAAACTACTCTTACTTGCAATGGAGATGATAATTGTGGAAGGGGAAGGGCCAGTGCTGCCCGGCATGTTGCCCAACACCTTTGGAAACTTTCACTTTCTTATCAGCCTCCCACTTATCACCAGTAATTATAGTGGCAGGATACAGGCCTAGATCCTAGCAGGAAACACAGCCCTGAGGTGTTAAACTTTACTATCTGTTCATCGACAGAATCAATGAGGAGACAAATCAGAGAAAACATGCTCCTCAGCAGTTCAAGAAAACTAGTTTATAGATGACAATTTGCATTCTTTTGCTTCATACCTTACCTTGCTCTGTGCCTCATCTGCTATCCACTCAGACCTTAAAGCTTCAGCTTAAATGAGGACTGAATTCAAGGCTGCTTTTGTGTTGAGGTTTTTGGACTACTGTGATCGGCCAAAGAGGAAATGAAAGGACAACATCTGAGTATGAACTTATCCCAGCCCAGCTCCAGACTTCTCTTCAGGGCCATTCCATGCTATATTCTGAATGGGAAAACAGAGTTAGTCTCCTTTGTTGTCCTATACCTAGCCAGCCTACTGTTACAATTCTAGAATATATAATGATAATCTCCACAAGAGGGTTTTGTGTCTGTTTAAAGACAGAAAAGAGGAGTGAATATAAACACCCAGGCAGATCCTTCTCAGTAGCAGCTGCTGCTGCTTCTCCTCTACTCAACATGCAGCTATATACTCTCTCACATGTGTTTCTATGAAAAATATCACAACTGTATTATCATGTTCATTTCCATCCCTCCAGCACAAGTCAGTCATGGGAACAATCAGAGAGTTCTGGAATTAGAAGTGACAAGCAATAGAGATAAGAATGGACTGGCAGGAAGGGAAAATTAAATGGTTCCTTTCCCCTCTCCCCTTTGCTCTATGTATTGTATTTGTGCTGGAGGAATAATATTGTTCTGCATTATTAGATGTCAATTTATAAAATTTACACTGTGCTGCCTAAAACCTACCCATATCCACATGCTTTCTGGTACTTCTTCCCAGAGGTCATTTTTCCAGTGAGCCAAAAACACTTATATGTATTACTCCTTGATATGCAAATCAAGGCTCTGGCTGCATCACATTTAGATATATGCTTCAAATACCGTTTAATAGCAACGGGAGTCTGCGGGTTATCATGCTGTCTAGGTTGATGGCTCACAGTTTGACTTTCTGTTGATGTCAGGCCTCAGTCTGTTTTCCCCAGAGCAGTTAGGGTCTGCTCTTCGCCACCCCAGGCTGCTCATTTGGAAACTGGGAAAATCAAGACATGCTCTATAACACTGGAGACATTTTTTATGCCTGAACTCCTAAAACCTTTGCAGTCATGCTACAAACATGTTTTCTGCTTTATCTCCCTCATTTAGTCTCTTCCTCAGGCTAAATTAAATTTTTCCATCCATGTACATTTTCTTCTTTTTTATTGTTTCAACTCATTCTCTTCTGGAATCCTGCGGTTGTCCTAAATCTTTCCTGAAGAGTGGTGTCTGAAATTGGGCATAACATTTGGCTGAAGCCTATTCTATGCTGGACACACTGACAGGAGTATTCCACTTGCTATGCATTAAATGCTAGCCTGTGTATTCCAGAATGGCATTTGTCTTGCTCACCATACTGACACTGTTGATTTTTGCTGACCAAGTCATCCACCGTATTCCCCAGATATTTTCTAAATAGCTTTCTCCTAAACCAGCTGTTGCTGGCTGCTGGGAAGCTGATTATTTCTGCATATACTGAAGTTCATCCAGCTGTTCTCAGAATTTCCTAATTTATCAAGAACATTTCCAGTTCCAATCCTCTAAAAATATCTGCATGTCCTCTCCATTTCATGTCGTCTGGAAATTTAACAAGCATATTGTGTGTTCCATCATCCATAGTCTAAACAAAAATACTGGGAAAATTAGATACAGATTCAGGATGAATCTCCATTCAGTAGTGCCTGATACCTCTTCCTTTTGGACAGGGGACCTTTATAACTACTCTTTGAATGTAATTCTAGAGTTTTGGTATTGTTTTGCTCTCATGCTATCTGATATCCATCTAGCTTCTTTTCTTTCTTTGGTGTGGTTTTTTTTGTTTTATTTTGTTTTGCCTGCTCATAAAAGTGCTACACAAGACAATGCCAAAAGCCCAAGTAAAGTCAAAATATGCAACAGGTACTTCTGCTCCCCTGCACTAACGCTCTTAAACCATCATACTGGCTGTTATTCACCTCCTTGTTGTTCATCTCAGTGCTTAGAGTAACTTTACTTTTTTCCAGGATGTTTTTTTCTTTTTGAAAGTTGAAGGTAGAGTTGCTGAGCTTTTACTCTTCTCCCGTCTCCCTTCCCCGCTTCTTTTAAACACAGACCCTGTACTTAATGCTATTCCTATCTGGTAGCTCACCAGACCCCAACTGTCCTTCGCATGACTAACTGCTAATGCATCTGAGACTGTTTCAGGCAGTTTTTCACATATGTCAGACAGATGTTTATCAGGTTCAGCCCAATTGGCAGCGCATCACTCTACGTGCTGTCTAATCTGCTCATTCGGGCTATTAGGTTTTTTTTTCATTTATTTAACCTTCTCTCAGTGATGTTACCTGTACTAGTCACCTACTCACCTTTTCTGTGATGAGTGAAAGGAAAGCTCATCTTGGAATTTTTTGCCTCCTTTGCTCCCTTCCTTACTGAGCAGGGTGGCCACATTTCTTTTCTTTTACTGTTAATGTTAATGTTAATTGCTTCAACTCATAGTGTCTTGTACATTTGGAGATAGCTCACAAACCTCTTGTCCTCCTAAATCTGCTTCTGTGGACCTCACCCTCCCAGGGAAACAGGTCCCGCAGCACACACCACAGTACCTGGGTATACAAGCCTAAATACTTCTAAATACACCAGAGAGCAACAGTGGCTCATTCATTAAGTCACTCTGAGCCAGAGTACAATTACAACAGGAGATACAAGTAAGTTTGCATTTTTGGATGGCAATCTCTCCACCCCTGCCCCCCGCCCCCCAAAAAAACCCCCAAAATCAATCAATGGCTTACCTTCCAGGAAAAAATAGGAAAATCAGCCTACAATTTTTCTCAAGTCATAGTATCATGCTGGCAACACCCCAATGTTACGAGTTTATTGCATTATTTAATGCTAAGCGAGTAAATGGGTGACAAGGTCATTACTACCACAATTATCAGCTAGTTATCAGCTGCAATGATTGTGGGCCTTCTGAGTCATTAGGGGGGGCACAGAATGGAGTATGCCATCTTATCCCAAAGGAGCTATGGTCTGAGTCTGAAAATATTAGTGGTAGGTAATTACCTTTCTTGGTAAATGTGCTTCAGGGATGTCATTGCCAGTGTTGTTCTGGTGATGTCAGGTCCATGCTAATCCAATATATCGATCCAAGCACCATGACAGTTTGGCAGAAAATGCAACTCTTAACCCATCAGATTTTTTTTTAATTATTTTTCATTTCAAATAAGTTTACTTAATTTTGAATGAGAAGTTCTTTTTAATTTACAATCACTCAAACTGGCTCAACACTTAAAAATGGGAACATGAGCAACTGCTGTGTATAGTTCTGTCATTCATGTTCAGGACAGAGGAATCATGCAAGTGACTAAGGGTTTAGGGCATCTGACATATGAGGAAGGGATGGGAGAACTGGGGCTGTTCAGCCCAGAGAAGAGAAGACACCCTGAGTGCTCTTTTCAATGTGCTATCAATGTGTCTTAACACCTGACGGGAGGAGCAAAGAGTATGGACCCAGACTCTTCTCAGTGGCATCCAGTGAAAGGACAGGAGGCAACAGCCACACAAGAAACAACTTTTTTTTTTTGTGGTGACAGGTATCAAATGTCAGAACAGGTTGCTCACAGTGGTTGTGGAGGCTCCATCCTTGGAGATAATCAAAACCCAGTTAGACATGGCCCTGAGCAGCTTGCTGTAGCTGACCCTGCACTGACCCTCCACGAGGGGGTGCACTAGATGGTCTCCAGAGGTGCCTTTCAATGTCAACAGTTCAATGACTCTGTGTTACTGAGGTGACTAGAAGAATGGTGAGCCTATCTTACAAAAATATATTTATACATAAACAACGTACACTGAGCTTGGGCAAAAGGAGGAAGCCTGAAAGGAGTCATGATTTCTCTCTATAAACGCCATAAAAGAGGAGATGATTATGGATGATCTATAAAAAGTAAAGAACTGGCTCAAGATTACAAGGCAATAAAATAGTATCTGACAATGAGGTAGACTTAAAATTAGGAAGACTAAATTTCTAAAGCAACACACCAATAAGAATATTGAAAATTTCTGAAAGGGTTTATTTGACATAGCATAGAAAGGGACCAGTCTTAGACCTAGTGATAATGACCAAGCAGAAGACACTATTCTGAAGCAGCAGAATTCATGGTGAAATCTGTGGGGGGAATAGTCAGAGACTGTGCTACCAAGAAGCGCAGACAAAGGCTAAGCTTCGCAGGAACCCACAAGCGTCCCCAGGTCTGTCTGATTATATGTATATTACAGTGGATAAGAAGGAATGTGGCATATTTATATATCTACTGGAGGGTGTCCCTGCCCGTGGCAGGGGGTTGGAACTTGAAGGTTTTTAAGGTCCTTTCCAACCCAAACGAGTCTGTGATTCTCTGATATTTTTATGTGTAGCCCTGTGTGCGTGCAAAATATTCTGCTCTAGAAGTGGAAGAGTTTTGCTCTGTATGGAAAATTGTTGTCATCTAAGTTTTCCCTTTTTTAAGTGTATTTTATCTTTCCCCTTTTGATTGTGTGCTACAACAATACATTTCTTCATGGACAGAAACCACCAAGTGTGGAACCTGTCTCTTCTCTTTGATAGTTCAGAAATGGCCTACAGAACAGATGTCAAACTTTATACCTGAGGACACTTAAATCATATCGAGCTTTACAAGCCTTCAGAGAAAATAAAATGGGGATGATGGTATTCTGCCAGGAACCAAACTAGTTTCATGACAGAAAGAAATCAATTCACAGCTAAAAATGAGAGAGCAAGGAAGATGAAAAGATTTTCAGGTAACTTTTGTTTCAGCATCCCTCTGCTTCCAGCATCTGCTGAATCTTCCCACTCTAATAACAGACGTCCACAGTTGCCTGTGACTTGTGCTGGTGCCTCAGTGGATTTTTCTACTCTGCTGGAAATGTTAAAGTTGAAAGCACTTAAAAAGAAAGTAGAGGAGAGATCTGACAGACTCCATATGTGTCTCAAAAGAGTTGAGTTAGATGTGTCCGAGATTATGGTGCTGAAAAACAAACCAGATAAAGCCACCGACTGCGTTATGGAGCTTGTCAAGGAGGAATACCAGTTCATACTTTCACACTTGGCTGGTGTAACTAAAACCGAATGGTTTAACAAGTTCCTACATTTCCAGAAGGAGTTCATAGTAAAGCACAAATTGTTACGAATGATTTCACAGGGAGCAAAGTATCAGAGCAGCATGAAAGCAAGCTGGATAAGGTAAGAAAGAGTCCCCATGTTAATGAAAAAGTAAATTTTGCACAATCTTTCTGGGTGGATTGGTTACGTGTGTTCCAGGAAAATGGTAAAATCACCTCTATTCTTGCCAGAGAGATGATCCCATGTGTTTTCATAAGACACGCGTACTGTGTGCTCCACAACTCTGAGGCCAAAGCTGTACAACACTATTTACCCTTCCCTCCATTGCCATGTGTAAATTTTAAGTATACAGTAAAGCAGGATCTTGCAAGCTAGTGATCTGTATGTGAAAATTCACTGTTGGTCAGTAACTCTGCCAGAGCCATACATTCAGCATCTTATCCAGCAGCATGTTTTGAGACAATATGTAAGAGAAGCTAACTTCTCTATGTGTGCTTTAGAGTATCTCTTTATGTGCAGTTGCTGCACTTTGGCTGGCCTCTAGTGATGGGTGGGATGGGGAGTGAATTTGATCCAACACATGCACCTTGCAGAAGTTGTTTGTGTTGCTTGAATCGTTGCCCTGGGGGAAGCATTAACAATCTCATCGGCACTTAAAGCCAGATGCAGGAGGAGTGAGAGTAAAACACTGGATTCATGGAAATTAGGGGTGGAACTTAATGAAAGCAGTTGGGATCAGTAAACTAAGAAATGACTAGGTTAGCGTGGGCTGGAGAGTAACTGGCATTTCACATAGATTATTTTTTTTTAAAGTCTGGCACCCTCTCCCTCACTGTGGTATGTTTTGCCAGGTTTTCATCCTTTTTAGAGTGCCAGCTGATTTATCAAAGACATTTTACAGAGAATTAAGCAGTGGTATTTGCAGGACTAGGGGAGACATGATTGCTGACAGAGAAAACAGGTCAGGCTTGACTGAAAGAGCCATCCCAATTACTGTGCTGTGTATACCGGCAACTGGCAAAGAAATGATCAAGCGAATAAGCAGAGGTCTTTCCTGTATACATGCAGCATGCTAGCAGAGCTTTTCAAGAAAAGTTATGCAAAATGAGAGAAGTGAGGCCACAAATCCTTCAACCTGCTAGTGGGTATGAATCTTGGAGAAGTAACTAATCCATGATCCACTAGATTCTAGGAGGTATCACTTGCCATACAGTTAATGAACTTGACAAAGAAGTTGGCTACGTCCCATCTTGGTAAATATACCCAAGCAACCTTTCTCCTATGCTTCTGGGGTGAGAGGCCAGAGTAAAAGGAAGATGCTCTGGCAGAAAACTGGAGACAAAGTGCTGTATTATAGTAAGTAACATCTTTGGGTATCAAATTGTTTTATTTTCCATATGCATGAGGTGAGTAATTGCATTTATGCATCACTTCTGTTATCACTGTTATTATTCTTTTCCTTTGTTATACTATTAAACTGTCTTTATCTCAACCTACAATTAATTTTTTTTTAAATTCTCCCCATCCCCTTGCATGGGAAGCTGTGAGTGAACAGGTGTGTGGTGCTTGGCTACTGGCTGGGGTTAAACCATGACACCCAGAAACAGTTTGAATCAGTACAACTTTTGTGAGATAGTGTAAGTCTGGTAAAGTTTAGCAGGAAGCTGTGCTAACTAGCAGTGATGGAAACCTTTGCCCTTTGATTAAATGGTCAAAATTTTTATCAGTCTTTTTTAAAATGAAAACATTCACTAAATGAAAAACTTCCACAGTCTATCATTTACCTAAGAGGCTTGTTGTGAAGAAGTTAATCTTAGGAACAGAGCACTTTGAAGTGAGGCCAGCAGCACTCTAGAGAAAAAGCTCCTTTGACAGAGGAACACTGAGTGCAGGTTGCCTGAGAGACCCTTTCTTTCTTTCCCAGGTTTATCACACAGAGCCGGTATGTATTAACTATGAGATAAGTGTATGATTTTAACTGTTGTGTTAAAGCACAAGCTATTGTTTCTCAGGTTATTTAAATATTAATGATGGCTCTATGAGCTAACAGCTGCTTTAAGGAATGCCATGAGTTCTAAGGGCAGGTTCTTCCAAACCTGGAGATAATCTGTTCAAGTCCATATAGATAGACAGACTAATGTATACTTATGGAAGGTCTGGCTGTAAAGATGGAGACAATATATTCAGCAAGGTGTTGAGGCATACTGTAGTAGTCTTCTGCCACACACATCTATGTCTTCCTTGTGTTCTACTAGTCTTCTTGATGATTAGTACATCCTGTCTTGTGGAATGTGAGCTTTCTTCTTACTGATGATTAAAATCCAGAATTCATGCTATGACCATGTCTTGGTCTGGATTGTCATGATACTTCTTACTACATACTGTCAGGAGAAATGACATGAACTTGAACAAAGCAATACATTCTGACAGTAACTGCTTTAGAGCACCTTCTGCACATACAGGCATGTAGTTGTTCATTTTTATGATTGTACAGGAGCTCCAGAAAATCTGTGGCTGTGATCCCCTCCATTCCCATCAACTACAGGTGGTTGTGGAGAGATATTTGGTGATATATGCAGCAACTCTGATATTTGGTGATATTCTGAATGTCATTAGGTTAGAAATATTCTTAAGCTTTAGCACAACGTCAGCTAAATGTACTTTAACTGTTGTTTTAAATGCATTATCTCCCAGTGCCCTTTGCCAATTTTTTCTCAGTGCATCCTGCATATTTAACCATTTTTAGCTACAATGCAGAAAGTGATTCTCCTGGGGCTTTATATTCTTCAGGAGAAGCAGCACCCCATGAGTGCTTTGGTCCAGTTCTCCTCCCCATCTTGCCTGGGAATGGAGTGGGGAGTGACCATAGCCCAGTGCTCAGTTGGGGCTTGGACCACAACATGGACAAGAGGAGGGAGACATTAAAAGCAAGAAATCCTTGAGGAAGAGGAATTAGTTTGTTTAGTGAACTGTGCTGTGAAAGACATTGGCATAGCCAAAATCCACATGATCACCTCTGGGTTTTGGACAAACCCATGTGCAGTAGTGTAAGTAAATCTTCTGTCACAGCACAAGATGTATGCTTTTCCTGGAGCCAAACTGAAATGAGTCTGTAACTTCTGAACTGTGTTAAACATACTTTGATGGTCTTCTTTCAATTTATTCACAGTGAGTATGAGCTTGATGATGCTTCTGACTGTAGCACGATACAAGGCAGTATTTGCTTGTCAATACTAGCTTCTTTCCTTGGTGATGAGAGAGAGATTAAATATTTCAAGTCAGATACGGGCACTTTCTCACCATATCTGTGACACAGGAGATCTAGTGTTTGCTCTTTGCTTCATTGCTTATAGCAGTTTC
Organism: Porphyrio hochstetteri; assembly: GCA_020800305.1. Taxonomy (NCBI): domain Eukaryota; kingdom Metazoa; phylum Chordata; class Aves; order Gruiformes; family Rallidae; genus Porphyrio; species Porphyrio hochstetteri. The sequence goes on from CM036907.1 coordinate 49,523,630, forward strand.
TGTAGGAGCAACACATGGTAGAGAAATCTGAGACAGCGGCTGCTACAGAATAAGCAGAGAAATGGCTGAATAGCCTGTGTTGGTTTTCAGAAGTATCAAACCTATAGTCCTTCCATCTCCTCTTTGTTAGAGCCACATCAGGCTTTGTGCTGGCTTTACTGCAGAAGTGCTGCTGTACAGAGGGTGACATTTGCCTCAGGATGCCAGTAGTGCCACACAGCCCTTCTCCCTGAAGCTCCCACTGGTGACATCATACGTCTGGAAAAAGAAGAGGTGCCAGGAAAGGTGTGCTCCACTATGAAAGTACAGGGGGGGCACAGAGAAGATGTTAAGTCCTGAGAGCAGAGCCATTCCTAACTGGTCCAGCTCAGCCCCCCTGGAGCTTCTTCCCAGCATTACCAGGGTACAGGACCCTCCCTTTTAGCCCTTCCTGGACCTGTCAGTCCCTGCTCCTTTCTCTATCTGCCTCTTTTGTATTCTTCCTTTTTACTTTCCCTACTCCAAACTAGCCCCTTCTGCTCCTGATAGTTTTTTTAGGACAGTTTTCTCCATTAGACCCAGATCCAATCCTTTGGGTTCACCCTCGTTATCCTCTCTTTTTGGCATTGAGCCTAGGAGCTCCTATGTGATATTGACAATTTGTTGACATGAAAATGAAAAATAATGACGAATGTGGCAGAGTTGACAGCACAAGTGCTTTGTCTAGGATGAGTAACACACTGCTCAGTGGCAAAACACCTGAAAAGATTGTCCAAAAGCAAGGGGTTTGTTTGAGTCTGAGTCTTCATATTTACTGTCTGTGACACAGAAGGAGGTGAATTGTCCATATTCTTTTTTTTTATCTGAGCGACTTTGAGTGACTCTAAAACCTGCCATTGTTTTTTTTTTGTCTGCCCATAATAGTTCTTAGTCGTCCGAGGACCTCATTCAAACAAATTAATCAGAAGTGAATTTTACTGAAAATGTAATTTTTAAAATGGTGTCAGAAGCTGTAGCAAAGGATATAAATATTCAATGACCTTTTACTCTTTTCCATGCATTCTCATAGGCTCTGAAGGCTTAGGTCAAAAAGATGTAAACAAAGTCTTCAAGGGCTCCAGATATACAGGCACCCAGGAAAGATGTACAGGTTCTCATGAAGAAAACCAGTACTGCTCTGGAAAGAAAGAGTAAGTATTGCAAATGCTGTCAAGCCTTCCGGCAGCATCTAGGTACATGAGATAAAGCAGAAAGAAGTGGAGTTCTTGAAGTTTTTACAAATGTCAGGTCTTGGAGGAAAGTCTAAGGGATTAGACTCTGCAGATGGCCTGTACTAGGCAGTATTTTTCTCTTTTCTTAATATATGTTTTTGATTCCTCCTCATCTTTTGTACCTATTTTGTACCTTTCGTACACTGGGAAATATGGTTTAGCTCTGAGCAGGACAAAGGCTTTCTTTTGCCATTCCTAATTGACCTCCACCAGAGACCTTATGCCATCACAGAGAAATCCCCTGACCATACAGGCTGTAGCCTGCACTGTTAAATTTCAGACTGTCACCTTTGCTGTTACCCTGGTTTTGTTCCCTTATAGAGGCAACAAAGTCTGTGCTTTCAATTGCCCATGTCCTGTCCTCTAACATTCTGAGGCTCCCTGTCTTCTTTGGACTGTTCCAGTGTTCCCATGTCTCTGTCATATGCCACTGATATTTTATATCACAGCTTCCAAATCTCCTTACTCTTGCTCCAAGCTCTGATCTGACTTGCTAGCTTCAATAGTTAATTCTAGAGCTCTAATTTTTAGACTTGAGAGCTGTCCTAGCAGGAGATCTTACCTACAACTTTCCTGTGCTTTCCCTCTCCATGTCTGAACCTAAAGAATTAAGAAATCACTCTTTCACTAAGCTGCTAGTTCCCTTTCTTACCCATGCCTTTTTCTTACACTGTTAATGTAACTAGACTAATGACTTAAGAGGTTTTTTTATATCTTTGCACTTGTTGTTTCCGGAGTATTTAGTGTGTACGCATCACAATATTTACACTGTGCTTTCAAAATGTAGTTTGGATGATTCTAGAGCTATGATACTGGAGTGTGAAAGAGACTCATATTCACTGGTTTCTGTTTACACTAAACAGGAGGATAATGAGCAGTGGTTCTGTACTTGTCTACATGGTAAGAATTCATGATGTGTTACTGTAGGATAAAGTCAAACTGGCATGAATTTAAGATGAACCGGGGGCATATTGTGGAATATTTATAGAGCACACATATGCAAATTTCATCTGGTCTACATAGATTGATTTTCATACAAGATTTTATAAATATTTTAGAGGTAAAGGAGAAAAATATGACATTTTTTCTTCTTCCAAAGGGCTGAAAGGGAATAACAGTAAACACCCTAGAATAATCTAAAGGAGTTCTTGAAAGATATGACAGCTACAGGTGTAAAACTCTAATACCCTATAAGACTGTTCTGGGTAGCAATCTGTTCCTAAAGATGTCCAGGAACTTGTGCTATCCTAATTAAATTTTTCTAGATTTGCATGAAAACTAACAACTAAAACCTGAGTGATCTGCATGCATTAGTTGCTGTTGGGAGCCTAAGGCCAAATTTTTCATCTTCGCATGATCCACATATAGTCCTTTCTATGTATAGGGAAAGCATCCCTGGTGGGTGAGCCGAGGAAAAGATTTTCATGCAAGGCTGATGTCATTTTAAACATAATATTGGTTAGTAGATGTTAGGAAGTCTGGTAGGATTTTTGAGATCTGATGAGGAGAGGGAGGTAAGAATAATGAAGATATGCAAAGAACTAAGCTGTCTGCTTACCTTGTTGTTGTGATACCTGTATGTCTCACTATGGCTGTAAGTGATGTGTAATTGCTTCAGTACTTTAATTCTGTGAACAAGAGTTTTCGCCTTTCAGGAAAAGAAACTGCAGTTTCAGTGAAGTAGATGGTGATTGTTTGAATTGTGTTAGCTCCTCACAGAGACTCAGTTCTTCTCTCCTTTGAATCACTGAGCATTTAGACCTGGACTCACTTTGCTGTGCGTTTGCATTTGATCGATGCCATATTGGAGCAAGATATGGCCTCTGGACATGTGTAATAATATTGACTATATGTAACAACTATTTGCTTGCTTCTAACTTTGTGTATGATCTTGAAAAGGTAATTGTGAAAATGTTGTTCTCTTTTGTTCTATTCTAGACTGAAGAATGAACTAGAATTGGCACTATGGATGAGTCCAGAAGATAAGACAGGTGAGCAATAGGACAGTTCTGAGTGAGGCAGAAAAGAAATATGGCAGAAATTATGGTAATAAGGTGTTCTAAAGTGTTGGAAGGGAAACCAACGAAAAAGTACCTCAGCAGTTGAGAATTTTGCTGTTAGTATGGTCAACACGTGCTGACATCTAATGAAATCAGGCACATAACATCTTTCTTACACTTATTTCACTCCTGGCCTTATCTGAAACCAGTAGGTGTCAGTGGCAGACTTTCTAATGCTGAAGAAACCTAGGGAACTGCCGAATCTTTTCTACGAGTCTGTGTCTGATTTTGTCACTGTCAGACTCACAGCATTCTGGTGTGTTAAAGATGTCTCAGGGCATGGTACATGAAACCCTTCAGCCGGCAGAGATGTGATAACTGGATTTCATGATTATCATGAGTAGGTTAAGCCCTGAATCATGTGTTTTCATGTGCCCTTCTTACGATTCTTTTTAGCTTTCACTGTATCTGTCCCAGATGCTCTACTTTCCCATACTATAGCCCAGTCCCTCTTGGGTGCTTGCTAGGTACTTTGGTTCAGTAACAGCAAAGAGTTTTATAGGCTATATATGCACTGCTGGAGAAAGGAGTGTCTTTTGATAAGGCCTTTGATCAGTAGAATCCGGATCAGGGCTTTGGAGTAAGATAAAATTCATAAATCTGGAAAGTTGTGGAAGAGCAAAAAGAAAAATGGACTCATGATGAACTGGGAAATCCTGTGAAATGCTGTCAGGGTAGAGCACAGTATAAGTAGTATGACCGTAATACACCTGCATCTTATGCCTCTACTGAAAACTTGTACTCAAAGCACAGTTTTCTTCTCGAGCATGAGAACAGACCAGTTAGCAAATTGTAATGTGCTAAATGTTTAATTAGTGATGTGAAACGACTTCTGCATTCCTTTTTAGAAGAAAGAGGAAGATCTAAATCTGCATTCTGCGCAGTGTCTCAGTGTCGAAGTGTCTTGCTTCAGTCTGCGGTCAGTCATTAGCTTCGCCATGGGCAGCTCCTGTCACTCACTGTCCTCTAACTCACTTTTACAAACACACCTTCAGTAGGAGCAATGCTTGAACAATCAAACCAGCTTCAGCTCTCTCTCTCTTTTTTTTTTCCTTCTGGTGTTTGGTTTGTTTTTTTTTTTTCTTCTTTCCCTCAGCAATTAAACTGGCCCAAATTTCTCCCTAGTGTAACTGTCTTCACATCAATGAACGTACGCCTGAATGCGGCTGCCCTGATTATGTTTGTTTCTACAGCATGGTACACGTTTCAAATTCCAGAGCTTTGCAGCCAACCACTAAAAAAGCCATAAAATCAGTCATTGGCCCCAGGTTTCCCGCAGGACTAATGAATAAAACAATCGGAACTCTCTAGGCCAAGGCATATCTGAGGAACGGCTTTGCATAAAATGAGCTAAAAGACACTTAAACAATGGGCAAAGGTTTCTCCCCTTCTACTCCCTACCTAGTACTAATTTAAAAAATACTTACTCAGTTAACCTCAAACTTCCCCTTCCTACATTCCCCACTTACACATTAAGGAATCAAAACCAGCCAAGTCAGAAAGATGTAAATGCTGCTGTTCTTCTTTTTGTTACAGCTGTATTTAGAAGTCCAAGCCAAGAGATTTTGGGGCAAATGTGCCAACATGTGTTGGCAGTATAGGGAACAAGGCACTGCAAATATGTTTGTTGGGTTTTTTGGTTTTGCTTTTGGGTTGTTTTGGGGTTTTTTGTGCGGTGGGATGCTGAGCAATTAAAAAAGTATTCAATCCAAGTTAATTTGAAATCAGAAAGTTAGAGTTTTCCTAGAGGAAAAAATGGAGATCTGAATATTTTAAAAAATTGAATAAAATGTTTTCTTAATCTTTCTAAAAGAGAAAGTATTATTTCCTTCTCTCCAGGTCGCATTTCTGTAAGGTCCTTTCAGGACCAATGTCTGTCCTGATCCACAAAGGGAGGGATACCCTCTCTTGTCATTTCCAGTTGCTCATGTGAAAGGCTAGGATATTTGAGAAGCTAGTGGCTGTCAGCCCCTGGAAGGGGGAGCAGCAGGATGCAGAGTCAGGCATTTCCCCGACATGCGGCAGTGTGTCACTCAAATTTGGTTCACAATCTCTTCCTCCAGCCTGCCCTGCTTTTCATCAAACCTGTTGGCTCTTGCTAGACCTATCAACTGTGCACTGATACGTCACAGCAGAGCAGAGGGAGGCAGTGGGGAGGGGGGTGTGCCCATAACAAGCTGCTTAGGGAGTAGGAAATTAGATGTCCTGGGATCACACTAGGCAGTCTTTAATCATTGAAACATCATCATTACCCAACACAGTGGCCTAGTCTTGAATCTGACAGCATGGCACAAAGCCCTTAGGTTGCAAACGTGACTAATGAATTTCTGCAGGCTCCAAAAGCCCCTCCCAGCTCCAGCACAGCCCCTGAATCACCAGAATTTTCTTGACCTGCTCTCTGCACCCTGTCAGACAAACCAGGCCACACCATTAGGAGCTCTCACACAGCAGAGACAGACTGGTTCTTCTTTTCCCCTTCTCAGGTGCTTTCTCTCCCTCTTTGTTTCTCCCCTCTGCCTGCTCTGCAACTGAAGAGCCTTGGAGGTATAACTCCACACTCTGGCAACTTTCCTGGCTGCTCTGCTTTCCGTAGCTTGCCTGGCGGACAAACAGCAAGAGCAGAAACAAAGTGTGGGAGGCAGATAAAACAGCATGACCTTGAGCTGCACTGTCACCAGGGAAGAAAGTAATTTATTTGTATTAGCCCATACCCTTGGAGTAAGGGGCACTATTAGTCTGTGCATGTAGCTCCTCTCATTCCCTGGATGAGGAGCTGGCTGGGCTCCATAATACAGCTCTGGCTGCAGCAGCAGGGACATCAACAGGCTGCAGATGAACTCACTGAAAAGCTGAAAAGGTCTTTGACCTAAATAAGACCCTGGCTGGGCAGGAGCATGAGCTGGCCATGTAGGATCTTGTAGGATCACATTATTGACTTGTTTTAGTGAGGCGAGTGGGTGAGGTGGCAGTGAAGTTGGCCTGTAAAATTTCTAAGTGCATTTTCTGGACTCTCCTAAGGGAGCACAATATGTTTATTCTGCTCCTTGAATTCTGCTATCTGTTCTCTGTGCTGGGATGCAGTGATTTCCTCTGGCTGTGTTCCTGTTGCATCTAGGGCCTGACCATATTTTTGCATGAAGTGCTAAAGCGCCTTGGCTGGGGTGACTGTGAAAGGTGGATGTTGTAGCTTGTACTCTAGTGTTCGAACTGGTGGAAATGGAATAAGAGTGTTTTTGTGTACCAGCTGAACTGGTGGCAGTGTTGTGGGTGCTCCTGGTCTGTATTGTTTGGCTAGGTAAACTTAATCTTGTATGTAGATATGCCTACTGAAAGCACTGTGGATACAGCCTTAGATGCCAGTTAGTTTTCCACTGCTCTGTCCTTTAAATTGTGCTTGTATTTTTATTCCTCCAGAAACCTGTAGCAGACATTAGACAAAGAGGACAGCACAAAACCTGCTGTTTCTGAACAGCTTGTGTAAATGAGGTGCAAATTTCTCAATAAATGGGAAGAAATTAACATACTAGAGACTGAGCAGAAAGAAAGGATGGTTTATTATGGGATAGTGGGTATCATGGAAATCTTAAAGAAATAGAGGGAAGAAAATGTTAATTCTAAATATGTCCTAAAAAGGTTTCTCAAGAAGTACTGGTGTTCAGGTAATACCACAATGGACCCTTTAGTACTGAGATTGATTCTCATCAGTCTTTATTTTCTCCTCTGACAACATAATATGTGCCTAATCTGTGTGCTTCTATGATCACCTGAGTGTCCAGTCTCTGACCCCGCAATAGGAGTCTTGTAGGGTGATCCTCACTGTGTCAGATGATGGTCTACAGACATAGGGGTTACTTCTACATTCATGTTACGAGTTTCGCAGAATTACAGAATGTTAGAGGTTGGAAGGGACATTGGAAGATCTAGTCCAACACAGGTCTAGAGTAGGTCACACAGGAAAGCGACCAGGTGGGTTTTGAATATCTCCAGAGAAGGAGACTCCACAACCTCTCTGGGCAGTCTGAGCCAGTGCTCCATCACCCTCACAGTGAAAAGGTTTTTCCTTACATTCACATGGAACCTTCTGTGCTCCAGCTTGCATCCATTCCATCTTGTCCTGTCATTGGACATCACTGAGAAGAGCCTGGCTCCATCCTCCTGACTCTCACTCTTTACATATTTGTAAACATTAATGAGGTCATCCCTCAGTCTCCTCCAAGCTAAAGAGACCCAGCTCCCTCAGCCTGACCTCATAAGGAAAGTTTGGGGATTTGTAACCAAATATACATTAAACAGCTACAGCACCAATATTTTTAACTTCTTATATATCTAGTCTTGTAGAATAGAATGGTTCTGGGTGAGGTTTTCAAGGATCCCAAGCTGGCATCATCCTCCTTTGAAATGAATACTGAAATGCTTAGTAATTTCAAAGGGACAGAGAGACAGGAAAGTCCCGATTCTCTTTGAATATAATTTCTAGTTGCTTAGATAACTGAAAATTACTGTAGATTATTCACTGGGGTATATATATGTCTGTAGCTGTGAACACATTTCAGAGACAGATAGGAAGGTCAGGTTTAAATCTAGCTTGAAAAATAGGTCTATGATGGATTGTTGATATCAAGTAATTGATTTTTAATAAAATTACAAATATGACCATGAATACTTGTTTAGAGGCTAATGTTATTACCAAGGTTTTTTTGTAATTTGCTAGACTCCATCATTATGGTTGAACTCTCATTGTCATGTTTCTTGTACAAAAGGAGTGAGAGACTGTCTTGTATGGAATATGGTGTGATCCAAGGTACAGAACTTGCAGAGATTTGCTTAGGTGCTAAAATTTGCACACTGAGAGTGGCCTGTGTGAGAATCACTTAAACTATAAAAGTTAGAAGCTTGCAAAATTTCCCAGGATTAGTACATTCAGCATTTAAAAGCAGTATTCCTTTCTAGCATATGATCTCAATAAAGGCACTTTTAACCTGTCCTTGTCACTGGTTAGGCTGATAAGTGTTCCAGCTGGGTGAAGTGAGGAGGTAATTTCATGCAGCTAAATAGACGCTAAGAGTACAGTCAGCATGAGTAGGGAATAATGTGTCACTCTTAATGGTGGGCAAACAGGAGTTGTTTACATAGAGCTTATGTTTGGCAAAGCATCTGAAAGGTCAAACATTTCTCCAAACTTTCTGTCCCCAGCAGCAGAGTTAAAATCGTTGACAGGACATCAAATTAATTAACTAATTGTACTGAGACTAAAACAGAATTCCAGAAAGTCACAGGAAAGGTGAAAAAAAGCTGTGAAAAACACTTTACATGAAAGTCGCCCAAAGGTCTCTGTTTTTCTCTTCGCCAGTTCAGGTGTAGGAACAGCCACTTCGTTCTTGCACTATGCTTGGCTGCCTTTAATTTGAATGATATATTTAAAATCACTGTTTTTCCTGACAAATCTTTCCACCAACCCTTTGCACAAGAGTACAAGACAGCAGTCTGTCACTTGCTTCAAAAGCAATTAGCAGGCCTCCAGCATCACAGAGCTTTGGGGGAGGAGTTGAACCCTTGGTTAATTTAGACAGATTTACTTGGTATCAAGGTATTAAAACAATGAATAGCAGCAATTAGTCATGACAACGTCCTTTTTTTCTTTTTCTTTTTTTTTTTTTTACCGGCAAACGGGAGATCTTAGGCGCCATGTGCCTCCTGAAATGTCCCTGCGTGTACACTCTGTAAGATACGCTCCCACAGCAAAACAAAGGACTATATGAAATCTGGTCCTCTGAAAAAAATAGCCACTTTGAGAAGTTCCTCTCTTTGCTTTTTTAAAACAAATTGAATATTCAGAAGGTCTTTAAATATAAATTGCTGCTTTCTAGAGTGGGGTTTTTTTGGGGAGGGGGCTGGGCTTTGTCTGTACTGTAATGAAAAAGACGAGTCAGCAGATGGCAATGTTGTACAGCTGTTTCCGCAAGTTACTGCCACATCAGCAAGGGAGGGAAACCTCTGATACTCCCTAAGTAGCCATGGGGGAAAATGGAGTGGCCCCTCCAGGCCATTGGAGAGTTGGCCTCCATGCGTACTCTAGCCGAAAGCTTGTGTAGGCTTACTGAGTTTCTATTACTATTTGTAACAGCAATTCAACATTAAAACCCCTCATTTGAAAGGGCAAGCCCATTATCATTTAAGAAGAGCAATCTAATTAAACTAGTGCATTTCCATATTCTTTTAAAAACATGATTTCATAATGCTACATAAGTACAACGTGTTCTTTCCCACACAGATTGCATTTTAAAAAAGATAAGTGGGTCTGATGTATTTGCTTTTGCTGGAATGTTGTGTGACAATTTAACTGATCTGTTACTGCCTTTCCAAGCTGAAAATCAACTCATAGAACACGTTTCTCCAAGGCCAAATAAAAGTAAGTTATTTCCTTAGAACCCACTGTGGTTTAGGCGTTATGCAAACATGAATTACCTTCATGAGGCCTAATCCCAAATCACTGGGAAGCTTCTCTTTTGGCTTCAGCATGTTCCAAATCAGACGTGCTGTGCTATGCCAGCTAGAAAGTTGAAAGGTACTGGATGTATTTCCACCTCCCTTTTTTTTTAAAAAAAAAAACCTTACTGTGGAGAGCTATTAGGGTACTTTGATCTAAACATGTAAATCAAACCCGCAAAACCTCCCTGCTTCTAATTTCACTGAAGGCACTGGTATGAGGTAAAAGAGCCTGTGGTAGATAACCCTAATATAAAAAAAACCCCCATGGAAGAGCTCAGCAAGAGCAACTTGGATATACTTCTGTAAAATACAGGGACTAGCAGATGTCTTGAAAGAAGACAAGTGAGTAATAGTTTGAATAAAACAGTCTTTGGTTCAGACGATGTACTGCTGCACGCTCTGAGTCTGAAGCTCCGCTTAGTAGCCGACAGAGCATCATTTCAGATGTTAGTGAAATGTGAAGTACAAAGCATTTTGCATTCAAAACAGAGTTTTGTCTAGCAGCTCAATCTAAAAGCCGGAAATGGACGTATATGCGGAAAGACAAAACCAAGTAATTTGTATCAAAGTAATTGGTTTAGCAAAAGCAGTGGTATGAATACTCTCCCTCGTTTACTCTGTAAGACCCGGTTTTACTGTCTGTTGGGTTTCCCTCAGGGTATAAGAACTGGCAAGAAGTGAGGCTCTATGTCAGCCTCAAAGACGTGTGTAACTTGAGATGTAGTGCTAAATTAAAACTCCTGTCACACAGGAACTACTTGCTATAATTTATGTCAAGGTTAATGGAGTAAAAAGTATTGGAGTATTTTAAATGCTGATCAGACATGTTGCAAATTAATATCACAGCAGATTTTTTCTTATGTACTGAAGGATATTTCAGTGTTTCTCAAAATTTATGCCTTTTTTACGAGAAGTCGAAGGAAATATCACAGAAATTTTAGATAAACTGAGAAGCCCTCAGGAAAACCAAAGGTGAGTCTGAAATGTTCAAATATCTGTGTCAGTGTGGTTGCACAGAAAGTGTTAAAGTGATGGAAATGCCTGCTGTAACAACTTGCTAGGCCACAGTGAGACAGATTAGTTATTAATAGCAGCTGCATACAAGCACTGGTTGTAGAGAACACACAGTCGGTCGCAGCTGGGAGTCATAATCAGATATTATAGATTTGACTTCAATATGGCCCAGAGTGTTAAATAAGAATAATTAACGATGGGAATTATGCATAGTGTTTGATTAACAACTCTGATTACTTCAGTTGTCTATTTAGGTACAGAACAGACACATTATGGTGCTTATTAAAGCCTTGTATGTTTTCTGACAGTGTCCTGCTGATGTTTTTTCAGACCTGACATGGAGGAGTTCAATCCCTTGTCTGTTCTGACTTTGCTTTCTAGTGACAGCTTAGCAGCTTTGGTAATTTCTTTGTGAAATGGAAATTTTTAATGTCAGGAACACGCTTAAGATTCCTAGACTTGTTTCTTGGGTTTGTTTTTGGTTTCTTTTTTGGAAAGGAGTAGGTTATGGAGTCACCTCAAGCATTTGAGGTAGCATGTTTTAAGAAGTTAAAGCATGCAGCTTTGGTTATTGAAGCTGCCTGTCAGAAGTAAATATTGAATATATTTGTTGCTGTGGTGCTTTCAGTATTTAGATTTAGTCCAAAACTATTTATACTTGCTATGTTTTTTATATTCCAAGGACTCAGGTGAAAAGCCATCCAAGCTGAAACAGCATGGAAGAGAGGCTGCCTCTACTATAATTTAGCCACTGCTAATGCCATGACACACACATACTCAGATTAGTATGGGTTTCAATGTGTGTGGCACAGCTTCAGATTGGTTGCAAGTTTGCAGTGCTGCTCACAGGTTTGCTCTTCATGCCTGCAATACAGTTTTGCAAAAGCCAAGCAAAGGCCAGCTGTAACTTGGGCTCCATATGAGTTGAAAAATACATCTATAAAATGGCTGAAAAGTCTAGTTTATTGTCAGAACAGAAAGTAGCTTCATTCATGTGCCCTGCTACTGTCCACAGGCATTTTTGTACCTATATTTTATCGGTATAAGAAATCGCTGCACCCAGGCAAATCAGGTAGCGGCAGGCTGCGATCAGTTTAATTCCTTAGCCTGCTACATGCTCAATTTGTTACCTTATATCTGCATGTGTAATGCAAATGATTTAACCTATCAGCTGGAGGTGGACATAGCAGGTTAGTAAAAAGGCCTGAGCAACATGCAGACAAGCTCACCGACCTTAGTGCATTTGGGGTCAGCTTTTTGGGTTTCAAACATTAGGCAGATGTTACGGACTTGTCTCCTGTTGTTATAACATTACAGTAAGCGAGTGGCTTCTCAAATTTAGATGGCAAGTGGTGTTTTGTGCCATAGGGCCCAGAACAGTCCCTGAAGGTTTCTCTTGTGTTTGTCTGTGGGCTATACACCTTCATGCACAGTTAAGATATTTTTGGTAGATTTTCATCTTCTTGCAAACATTTGGTGTTAAAGGGGATATGTTTTATTTGCTGACACAGGCAGAAATTTTTTACTTTTGTATTGTATTAGAAAAGTTAAAAAAAAAATTCTCAAAGAAGATTTGAATCTTCATAAAAAAGAATCCTGAACTCAGATTTTGCAAGATGTAAAGATTTTTAATGAACTTTTAGCTTAAAACAGAAAAAATGATGAAATCTAGGAGTCAATGTAATCTTGCAATGCAGGATAAGCTTTGGTTAATGTACTGTTTCTGGCTTTGACAATTGCTGAGATTTTTCAACATCAGATTTCACAAGATGGTATGTACAGTTAGCATAGACTTCTTGTTGGAGGGTGACAGTGCGAATAGCTCTCAACTCAGGAGCTACTACGTAATGATCTAAGACCACTAATATATGATAATTTAATGAACATGGAAAGTAACCCGCTTTATGGTATGAAGTTTACTGTATATTATGTTGTTAAAATTTCCTGGATGGATGCATTCATTAAGCTTAATGAGGGGAAGGGGAGGAATTGGAAGAGAACAACAGTAAAGCAAAGCATGAAATCTAAATAAACACTCTCCTCACAAACAGCACAGAGAGCACTTACTAGACAATGGCATATATCTAGCCTCCTGCTTAAATTTGCAAGACTAGCTTTGCCAGAGCTGTGTGCTAGTAAATCTGGAAGTTTATGGGCAATTACAAAATTGCATGCAAAATTACATGAATGTGCATTGGTTACTGATAGCTATGTTCCCTTCAGGAACTGAACCTAAGTCCAGATAACTGAGGTGGTAAGGATGACAAGAAGGACCTGTATGAATAGGAGAGGCATTTGATCATTCCCTTCAAAAAGGGATTGATGAGTCATGGTCTAAGAATACGTATAACAGGAAAGGTGCACATGGATGGTAAAACATGATCACACCTGAATCTGCTTAGACATTACAGAACTGTGCATGAACTTATTTTCCAGTATTTGTTTGATTTTGAAATGAAATTTGCATGACCTGCAGGTCAGGTATAGAATTTACTAGATAAAAGTCAATGTCATTTGGCAGACCAAACTTGGAAGAAAACAGTTCTGTCTGAGAGGACAACAAGATGCATTTTGTGAGAAGTTAAAATTTGGGAACATTATCAATGTGGAATAATTGGTCAGCCAAAAAGCTATTAGAAATAAAACATCAAGGTAATTAGTAGTAGATATAGTTGAATACAAGGTTAATTAGAGTCATTTGTATGATGTTAATTATTAAAAGTAATCAGCCCTGGGATACATACAGAAGTGCTCTCACTAGATGTTTTAAAAAATGTAACAGAATGACTCTTACAGTTTGCTTCCAGCAGAGCTTATGTACAGACCTTTTAAAGATGCAGAGTCTTGGGATATTTGCATAATAAGATGCTTTATAAAACACATGTCCAAAGTTCTACCCCTCTTCCCCAATGTTATGAATTATATTTCTAGAGCTGAAATTATTGTCTTTCTCCAGGACAGATCAGGGACAGTGAAACATTAACAGTAGCATGAGATTTCTGAATCAAAGCATATCTTGAGGCATAATTAAAGGAGGGCATCTAATTATCTGAAGTCAAAACTGTATCATCCTTTGCCCTTAATGCACATAACTTTGATGACATTTAATTAGAGGCAAAGCAAGGATTAATACTTATTTAATATCTACAGTAAAAGCTTCCCTCAGGTGCAAAGAGATTGTCCAGTGAATTGGGGCAAATATCTAGCCTGTGTCTACAGCTAAATAAATAATTTATGGCAAACAATTTACTTAGCCAAGTTTCTACTGTTTCTGCAGCAAGAATGCAATTTCTTCAGGCTTAGCAGCTATCTGATTAAAAACTTTATATTTTTAATGCTCATTTGAGAAATTAAGAATATTCAAAATGGAAAAGTTTGAACACTATCATTTAGCTGTAAATGGATTAATTAAGCCATATATTTTAATTTTTTTTCCTGGTTAGATGATTGTACCCACAGGTCTAGTGGAGGTAGTGAAATTCCTGTTGGACTTAGCTTTCCATTCTCAGTTACATTGGACTTTGTAGAAGACGGCTAGAAAACAAAATGTGCTGAAATGTGTTCTTTTTAATGTGAGTAAATATTTACGAGGAACACCCCCCACCCCCCATATTTATTGTCAGGTCTTAACAGCTCTTTCTGATCTGTGCCTCAGTCATTGTAGGAGAGGAAGGCGTCAGGAAAGCAAGCTATGCCATGGAAACAATGACGTTTGCACTCAGCATTATAAAACCTTATGGACCAGTGCCATGGATATAAACCACTTTTACTTTCAGTGCATAATACCAGATCTGGAAAAGGTCTCTTTCTTGATTTCTGTTCTTTAGAAAGGTGTAGAGGGGAACAGCATAACTGTACATTATAGAGCTGCTGCATCCAGTTGAGAACAGGCAGATGGATGGCAGCTTTTTGTCTAGGTCCATTCCAACAAATTTCAGTCATCTAGCAAGATGTTAGGGAGAATGATTAATCCTCTGGAATCTGTCTATAAGCAACCTCAAGTGCCTGAAGTTAGATGAGTTGGTCTTAGTTCCATGGTTCATAATTGGAAGACTCCCTAGTACTGCCTGTGTTTGCACTGGGGTATTGGCTGTCACAGACTTAAATCTCAGTCTCTGATCAGTGATTGTGTTGGTTGTATGCTATGCTTTTTTTAGGGAAGTGTGGGAGCTGATAGAGGGAGTCTTGTTACCTGAAAATGAAGGATGAGCTTCTGAGATTCCAGAAAAAAATGAGAATAATGAAGTAAAGGAAGACAAATATTCATCACTTCAAATGTAGTCTTAATATATTGAAGTTGTATAAGTGGAATCCAGGCTTGAAAAACTACTGTTGGACCTCAGAATCAGATATTATAATGCAACTTCAAAATCAGAAATATGATTTAATTTTTTGCATGCATTGCAGATAGCTATACTGACTGCATAAAGAGATATTTTCATATAATATTTTTAGCAAATGTCTAATGATAATAATCGCTATTATTAAATAGCTGTGTTCTATACAGTTTTCAGTAGACATCACCCTCATTCTGTCATGGCTCCTTTCCTTATGGGAGCTTCAGAAGGTGTTAAACTCTCAGGACAGAACTTGCAAGTGGGTTATTTAAGTAAGTTGAAGCTGCATCTTCTAAAGAAGATACATATATCAGTCTTGAATCATATGAACATTGCTTATGTGTGCCTTTGCATGATCCCCAGATTTTCGTTTTCATTTCATCTGACTATGGCTGCTGAAGTTTTTTGGAAGTATGATTTGGGTTCAGATCAAGTGGGAACATCTGCCAGATCAAGTGGGAACATCTGCCTGATTTTGCCAAAAGCCTGAAATAACAGGTCAAAGAAAAGAACTAGTCCTTTAACTGGAAGGGGTGGTGTTATGATCATATATATACATAAAACTAAACTTTTGCTATGAGGATTGTTTCTGTTCATGAAATAATATGAATAAAAATTAGGAAAGAGAAAGGTTATACCAGCTGCATAGTGATATCCATTCTAGAGGGACATCTTATTTTGACTCATCCAGGATCAACCTGGGGACAACAGAGTTTCCTTTTTTTCATCTTAATAAGTAATCAAATGGAAAGGACATGGGAACATTCCTGCTTCACAGCAAGCAAAACCCAGAGATGTCAATGTGTCAAATGGGTGTATTTGCATTGATTGGAGGGACACTCAATCCAAGAGATTTATGGGGCTGTACATCCCACCTTAACCAAGGTACGTAGTTTACTACTGGCAACCTAGGAGAAGTCTTTTTTTAAAACTGAACAAAACAAACTAAACAAGAAACAACCGAGCTCACAATTTCTGAAAAGACAAATCCCAACAACTCAGGGGTCTTGGGATTCTTTGAAGTTGTTTAGTATTTGGGAAAATGAAAAGGCTATTTCAGTTATACTTTGCTATTTTTTCAATAATTGGTTTTATCAAATTTCACAAACAGGTCACTGTAGTAGGTGACACTGCAAGAGGTCCAGCTGAAGAGGTTACTTCATGACACTGATTTATTAGGTTTTAGCTTTGTTTTATGTGCAGAGGCATAAAAACCTATAGCTCTCAGAAGTAAAACTTAACCTTATTCCTCTGCCTTCCTTCTGGCTCAAGCCACTGTCTAAAACGAAAGACACATGCAGTCCAAATTCTGTAAGATAGTGCCTGTGGTCTCACAGCATTTTAGTACTTTGCTTGCATTGGACTCTCATGGGATCCATCAATGAGGCATTGCTGTCCTTATCTTAGATATAGATACCTCAGAGCATGAATCCAGTTGTCCTAAAAGTTGTATTTAAACTTCCTTTATTATTATTATATTTTAATTTTAGCCCTGTAGTGTCTTTATCCTGTCCTCTGAGGAAGAGTACAAGAACAGGAATGATATGGGGAATAAGCAGCATCTCCCAGCTTCTAGCGAACCACTTTTTGTTTGAACCTGCCATCCATGATACTAGAGAGCAGTTAAACACACCATGATGAAGAGGAAAGAGAGAAAGACAGTGTCATCTCCATGATTTGCTGTCCGAGGATTCAATTGGCTGTGGAAACCTGTAGAATGACATTGTCACGGAGAAGTGAGGATAGGATTTTCTATGGATAATGAGAGTAGTCAGAATGATAAGAGTTACTGTTTCAAAGAGAAAAAGACTTGGAAGTAAGCCAGAATCCCACAGTAATACCTAATCTGTGGAGTAGGAAGGGAATGTCATATAGCAACATATGGTGCTGCTCGCTCTTGGAGACAGCAATCTGTGGAAAATGCTTTCTGTATGTAGGCCTGTGCTGCCAGTTCCCATGTCCTGTTTTAGAGATGGAAAATGAGGAGCTGTTGCAATTTGTGATTGCTCAGAAATGTACTCAGTGACGGAAACTTAAAATACCGTATATACAACTTCCCAAATTCCATATTTAATCTCTCTACATGCTTTTTTGGTTTCTTTGTTTGCTTTTTTGTTTGAAGGCTTTCGGATCATTTTGGTGAAATCAGGGCAGGGGAAAGTGATTTGAACTTTCTTCCCAGGACAATATATGCATTCATCTCACAATGTAAAGCAGCCACTACCCAAGTCTGATCTATACTCATGTATGAGTACTTATTAGTATTCTGTGAACAAGAATGTGAGCTTTTAACTCGCTAATTATTACAGCAGATTTTTAATAATTCTCTTCTTGTAACCCTCAATTTATCTTTATTGCGTTTATGAAATAAATGTAGGAGCTCCCAGAAGGTGAATGTAATATTATTTTGTGCTCACCTCTCATCAGGGGCTCTGCCAGAAGTTTACAAACATCAATTAAGTTTTGCCATGCTGCCATCTGGGAAATCACTTTTCTTACACCCATGTTACAGATGGATAAACAAATAGGAGCTAAATAACTTGGCCTGGATCATGTAGCAAATTGGGAATAAAGTTCTTGCACTGTCTCCCAGTCCCTTACTCAGGTCTAACTAGCGAGCATGCTGCCACTTGGTTTATTTACATTTTGAGACTATTTTTAATGAATTAAGTTGCCATTTCTTTTTCTTCCAAATGATCCAAAACTTGTAAATATTTTACTTTAATAAAGCTTTCACATACTTAGGTTGGTATTTATAGTTAAGGATAGTGTTTATCCTCACCTTTGGTGTTGCTTCTCACATTTGTTTATGCTGCTAGCACAAGATGATAGCAAGCAAAGCACAGATAGTTTTTTTGGTTCTTTTTAAGATGTTTCCTGTGACAACAGTGTCTTTTGGATCAGTTCCTCATGCTCATATTATAAATTGATGTCTCAAGTTCCTGAATTAGTTTTATTTTTCCTTGCTCAGAATCCTTCCATTTTCTAATGTTTTTATAGTGGTGGTTGATAAGGCATGCCCAAGAGGGTGAGGAGCTGTGGGTTTTTTTTTCTATTGTGGATTCTAATTCTTATTCACTCAAGTTGGACCAATTACAACTTCTTATTTATTTATTTATTGTTTTTATTTTTCATTATAGAATTTTTTTTCCTCTACTGTTGGTGTAGCTCCTTTCAACCTAACAGTGATGTATCTAATTTTGGCTGGAAACAGAAAGCTTCTAGTTGTTACAATTGCTCTCCTTCCATTTCAGCTCTAGGTAATTAAAATTTTCAGTGGGAGTTTTTTAAAGGTCACCTCAGTTCTCCTTTATGTGTGATATTAAATGTAAAGGCAGAAGGACCACTACTACAGTAGTCACTCTATGATACTGGAGCATTTATTTCCATGTGAAAAGTAGGTCACCATTGGAAGTTCCTGGAATTACTGCTCCTGGAGAGAAGCTTGTGCCAAAAAAAACTTAGTATATTAATGTACTGACAACTTCCAAATTTTAGGGATGTTCTCTCAGGGGATTTCCATCCTTACTCTCCTATGAGATTTAGAAATGCCAACAGGTTCTTTCTGATTTTGGCACTGAGATGTACAATCATTAAAACAGACTGGTAAGTACACTGTGATAATTCTCTTTGTAATAAGCAGCATCATTATTTAGAAATATGCTGGGTTATACCTCAAATACTGGCTTAGGGGGCAGTCAGTGGGGGTCTGTTATTACTCTGAAGTGACCGTTACTGTTATGTTAGTTCTCAAATGAAATCCAGTCATATGATGCATACGTTAACCCAAGCAGGGTGACAAGTAAGATTAGCAAGGTTACCTGTATATAAAGGAAAACCAGTTAATAACATGAAGAAAATCGACATAAGGATTTGGAACTGCCCAGTCTGGCCTTTCGTTTCACAAGGGGCTAACAGTCTGTCAAGCACCACAGGAATCACTAGCTGACTCCTTGCCATTTGGACAAGTGATAAACACGTCTAATCATGCCCAGGAGACACCAATGATTCCAAAGCAGATGGGAGCAGCCAGGGGGTGGGAGATCAAAAGATGTCTTTGAAGGAAGAGGTGATGGGAAAACGAAGACTTGAAAGACAAGATCTGAGGGGTTGGGGGGGGGGGAAGCAGAAAGTAGAGAATTTCAAGTCAAATCCTATTCTATTTAAAAATTTTGTTTCCTTTGATTGTGCTAAGCAACTAGATGCTGGGACTTGAGCTCTGAATGTCTAACAGTTGGTTCCATGTGAACCTTTAGAGCTCAATGAAGCAGAAAGCTTTCTTTTCATCTCTTATTAAATTTTTTCTGTAAATCTTGTAAAACTTATATCTTCAGCTTCTGCCAGTAAATGGTTTATTTTACATTTACCTTAATTTGGCTTGAGTTTATTTTGATTTCAGGGTACTGATAAATGTCAAGATCAATTACTTCTGGGTAGGGAACCGTAAACCTGACTGCAGGAATTTATTATTATTTTTCAGTGTCTGTCAAATCTTTTTCTTCTGGTTTCCAAAAGGAATCATGTCACTTGCCCAGCTGCATGGGACAGTTTGCAAGCTGATGATAGAGATCTATGTAGAAGCAGCCCCTTTTGGCTAACAGCACTAATTAAGTACAGAATAGCATGACTCTCAAAGAAGTTGGTGGTATCCAACATTTAATTTAAAAACAATGTGACAAAATTTTGTAGATGATACTTCCTTTCTTGAAAAAAGCTGGGGAAAAAAGCAGAAAACTCTTCTTATCCTTGGAAAGCCTAATGACATCAGCTGCAGAGGATAAACTGAGGAGAGGATTTTTGATAAAAGTAAGAATGGAAAAATAAGCAAACTGAAGTGAAGGATATAAAATGAAGTATTAAAAAGAGAAGAGACACTGTTCTGATACATTCTGCAAGGAAGAAATCTCTTCCAAACCTGGAAGCAGTTTAGCAGAAGAGAGCCTGAAGCCAAGTATTCAAGCTTAAGGACCTAAGATAGAAATCCCATCCATGGATGCAAAACCAGTAGATATACAGTCTAACTGTTATATAGGATATGAACAGTTAGTAAATCCCGTGTACTCTACACAGTTTTCTTCACTGTAATGGTGAGTCAAGGAACTAACAAAGCCACCTTGGACATGGCACTCCTTTTTTCTACTGTGTTTATGGTGTTTATAGTAGTGCTTGTAATATGTATGCTATTTCTAGGATACCAACTTACTACAAAGTGGAAACTTGAGAATCTTTTTCTTTTGCATATGCTTGTACCTTTTATAAAGTGTCTTTAATTAGGTCCCCTTTTGCCTATATGGTTAATGTTTTCTACTAGTGAACCCTCAAGGTTTTGGTAGAAGTTTCTGCAGCACTCTTAAGATAGAACATTTCTCTCATTAATTCCCAGAAGAGCAAACCTCCTAATTGGATTTAAAGAGATACTGTTAGAACTTCTACTAAACAGAGATATTTCTCTATTAGTAGCAGAATTATTATTTTCTTCAGATGTATTATTTTCCTGCACTCTGAAAATCAATTATAAATGCCATGTAAATATTATTTTATTCTTGTTCTATTTATAAAATGAGAGATTTTATTGAATAAAGAATGATTTTATAGCCAATGTTATTTGCACTGTGATGAAGATGACTCAGCCTTAGATTGTTATTTTTTTTTCCTTACCTCATTCTATTCTGATATATCAAACTGTCCTTATCCAGCAAGCTCAAACTAGCAAAGGTTTAAAACCTAAACAGTGAGTTGGCTGCCTGAATGACAGAAAAGCAGAGCTGGAAGAGTGCTCATGAAATTTAACTGAGTCCCAACACCTATCTAACCTGTTCGTAAAATCTTTTCAAGATAGAGTGTGAACGAGATTCTTACTTGCTAGAGTTTCCTTCATCTTTTGTTTCACTTTCCTGACTGTTGGACAGGTAGAACATCTTTCTGAAATGCACCTTGGAGTCTTCTTAGGAGCAGATCTTCCTGATTTCTTCTTGAGCCTTTGAAAGGGGAATAACCTTTTAATGAGGTTTCAGTCATAAAGTTTGATGGAGGGAAAGAAGACGATGTCCTTCACTAAGTGAAACATCATTTAAGTCATAAAAAGGACCAAGGCTTCTGAATACTCAGGAGAACACAAAAGCAACATTTGGCAGTTTGTCTTAAACACAAGCAGAACTCTTACAGTGGCAAAACTCTCACCAATATGCCAGCCAGCATTATTACGATTTCATTCTCAAATTTAGTATCGTGGGCCAAATGATGCAGAGAGGGGACTGGTTATTGCCAGATTCTGTATTATAACACGTAAACAGAGAAAAATGTGAAGAACATCTGCTTCCAAAGTAACAAGCCCCACAAAGGGAACTTTGGAGTGAGGGAGACCTTTGTGGGCAGGATCTGTTAGAAAGTGGAGAAAGTCTCCTTCAGGCGCTCATTCTGGAGTATTATCAACCTATGCTTGTTTTGTAATCATGCAGGAAGGGGTCTTCTTATAATTTTTATGTTAGATGGTGCTTGACCTTACACACGACTAAACAATGTCATGGATGGTTTTTCAGTTGTGGAGTTCTCTTAGTTTGCTTATATCATTTATCTTGGAAATTTTTGTTTCCTACTTATAAGGGAAACAAAGGTAACTTTCAGGGTGGCAAATTACCATCAGCAGACAAAAAAAGGCTTACTATTCACTACTACCTTAAAGCAAATGAGCTCAACTCCTTAGAACTTTGCAAGGTCTGTATGTTCCCTGCTACGGAGCTACTCTACATGATTACAACTTCATCACAATATTGCTTCAAATGAGCAAGTTATTCCCTATTATTAGCTGCCAGGAATGGGATACTTACCTCGAGTCATTAAAAAACCGAAACATGACATACAATCATAGTGTGGCATGCATTTCTTCTATGTTGTTATTCTAGTTAATTAAGACATTATCCAAAGTCATCAAATTATTTAACTTAGAACAGTTGGTGTATGCAATCTCTTATTTCTCCAATTAAAAAAATACAAGTAGTGGGTAGTAGTGGTAAGATATTGTAATGAACATTTAGTTGTCTTAACAACAACAAAAAAACCCCAAATATATAATGAAATCAGTCAGTTACCTAGAGCAAATTTAGAACAGAACATGTAAAGCTTCTTGTGAAAACCTAGTTAAGTTGCCACTAGTCAACTTGATGATGTGAACAAAAAGTGATGCCCTTGTTAGTGTCTACATTGCATCGCCTATCTAAGGAAGAGCAGATTCAAATGTCTAAAATCTCCATCATCCTTATCTCTTTGCTTGTTTTCACAAAGCACAGTATTTTGAGTCAGTTTCTTGAAGGGGAAATAGTAAGCAGGACTAGGAAATACTGCTGTGTGTTCCTCAGGATCCTGTGAGGTACAGCCAGTTCAGGACATCCTTGCCATCAGGGTAACAGCTGGGAGACATCTGGGCATTTCAGGACCTATAGGTTGGTATGGAAAAGATTGGTGTAGTGCCAGAGGGCTGGGTGGGAGACCAGGTAGTGTTTTTATGAAAAGCTGAGTATATGAAAGTAGGTAATACAGCTTTTAGGAAGCTGTGGATAGAAATCACGTGTTTTAATGGGATATTTGAGGTCTGTGAGTTTACACCTGCTACTCCTTTCTTCTCTTTTCATAGTTTGCCCTTCCCCATTTCTCCTTTCCAGGTTTAAATCTTTTCTGTACTGCCCCACAAAGCATACTTTGTCCATGTAAACATTTGCTTTTACCCTCACACACCTTCTGCTTGTTGTTCCATTCCTCCCTATTTCAGGGGTCACACAGGTATCCTGTTATCTTGTTTACTTGCTGGGGCTGCCCATGCCTCCAGCTGGCCCACCAGTTGGGTCTGCTCTAGAAGTTTCCTTCAGAGAAGCTGCAGCTGTGTCAGATAGAAGGGCATCGTCACCTGGGGAAGATGGTCACACAGAGGAAGAGTTGCGTGATTGCCATGCCCATTTTCTGGTATTAGGCCTGCATAGCATATATTTAAGGTAGTAATAATGTTTCCTCTTGAAGTATATCTGGTAGCTGCAATCTTGCTATGAGACAGACCAAGCTGGAGAACATCTTTGTTCAGGAGGTATGCTAATCCTACAAAAACTATGAGGAAATTGTGCAGTTGTCAAGAGTGAGGTGCACTAATGAGAACATACGTACCTTGCTGAAGCAATATTAAGTCAAGTTAGATAGCTGCTTTTTATGTTGAACTGGTACACTTGCATGTTCTACTGTTTTAAAAAGAGTATTCATCCATAAGCCTGTCTGATTTTTTTTTTTTTAAAGTGAAGCTGGGAGTAGGGAGACAAATTCAAATCTAAATAAGGATCCAAAAATGTTCTGAAATCTTTGTAAGATAGCTATTATTCAGGTGCCAAAGTATTACTGAGATTTTAATCAGAGATGTTATAAAGGTAATGGGGATGGGAAGAAACAAGTTACAAATGGAAAACACATGCAGATAAGATGTGATGTGTTTCAGTCTGCATAATGGGAAGAAGGGTGGCAGCAAATAGTATAAACAGAAGAGTAAATGAGAAGTCTTCATCTTACAGGGATGTCAGAAGCTGTTTGCAAAAAGCAGGCAAACCTATTTTTTCTCTTTGGGAATTGCTTTTAAGTATTCAAAATGCTTTGGTGGTGGGTTCTGTGAATCTTTTCAGTGGTGGTGTTAGAAGGCAGTGCTGCACCATTTTATAGTTGCGTGTGTTGTGCTGAGTTTGGAGGGCAGAGGTTTGAATCCCCTTGGTCAGAATTGTAGCTCTGTACTGGAGTTTTTCAAAGCATTCAAGATGTCTTTCCTGTGCATCATCTTGCTCTTTTGTTTTAAGAGACAGCACCTCCTATCTTCCTTTGGCTACGGGGCAAGAATGTGTGTGGGAGGGGTCACAATGTATTGCTTTTGGCTTGCTTGTAGTGTTCCTGCAGGGTAGCTTCTTTTAGGATTTCTGTGTGGGCTGCCAAACAACCCAGGAGCCTCCTAAAGCAGACTCCCATTTCTGCTCTGGGTTGTTTGTTTCAGTGGAGCAGGTAATATTTTTAGCAAGTGTTTCAAGGTGAAGTTATGAATAACATGGGGTGGAAATGGATCTCCAGGAAAAATCAACTCTTTACAGTTTTTGTGTGGTCTCAGTGGTTGTCTAGGACCTGCAGATGACTGATTTCAGTCTCTCATCTGCAGAGATGTTCAAGACATCTCTTCTGGGATGAAGGTTGGTGCTGAGATACTGCTTTCTGTCTCTGGGTGTGTGAAATTAAGGATTTCCTGGTGCTTCTATGAAAAGGCAACAGCAATTTTGATAAACCATGACTATTTCACTTGCTTACCTAACAATTTGGAATTGAAGCTTAGTTTGGGGCGATAGAACAATACTTTTCTGAATATATCACTGTTAATATTACTGCTGGATGGAGAATTGCAAATGTTTTATTCATGGTTTTTATAAGATAAATTCCTGTGTCTTTGCAGTCAGCCTTGCTAAACGTTGCATTTTGTTACAATTTCTTAGTTGAGGCAACAAAACACAGGTCTTCTGACCACTAGTATGCTTTATTTTTGAATCTCAGATACCTGCTTTGAATAAAGCAGTAAAGACAAAGGAACTCTTTTTTTTTCCTCTGCAGGTGAATGCTCTAGGTTATAGGTTGTTCTGCCTAACTGCTTTTGTAGGACTTTTCTCCTCTGATTATTTTTTCTTTTCTGTTTTGGAATGGTTCCATTTTGGATATAATACTGAAATATTTTTGGGTATGAAGAGCAGAACCCATGTTTCAATTCCCAGCTGTGTCCCTCAGTGAGCAGTTATTTACTCTTGTCTTCCCACATTTGGTGAACTTTTCAATGTGTCATTAAAGAGGAGCAGAGTGCATGGGAGAGAACACTGCAATGGCTTTGATGTGCTTCTGTGCTGAATGTGATGCGCCCCTATCCAGGCAACTTCACCTCAGCCTCTAGATGTCAAGCTCCTTTTAGCTAAAAGGTGGATAATACCCTGGGTGACTCCCCACACATGTCTTGGTGTGTTACATATGCCTGTTGGGTTGGGTTTCTCAGGTGTGTGAAGACCTGTTTTGCGAGTTTCTTGTAAGTAGTTAAGCAGTTGATTGTGCAAGGTGGTGGTGCTATTGGCTTATGGGGTAGCCCATTTTCATTCATGAATTTCTAGAAACTTCTGGTGTCCTAGGTACAAAAGTGGATTATACTCTCTCGTATTGCCCAAATGGCACCTTTGCCATCCAGGTATGGTTTGGTGTTTCCTCAAGGCTGCAGAGCAGCTGCAGCAACAGTGAGTGCTGTTGGGAACCATGCTTCAAGGTTGGAGCAAACCACCTGCTAACCTCAGTGGT
The DNA here is from genome assembly GCA_020800305.1 of Porphyrio hochstetteri. NCBI lineage: Eukaryota > Metazoa > Chordata > Aves > Gruiformes > Rallidae > Porphyrio > Porphyrio hochstetteri. The sequence goes on from CM036907.1 coordinate 49,549,118, forward strand.
GTATTTCTTCACTTATAATCTTGTGGACAGTAAAAAAATAGGAGGAAAAATAGTAGGACAGGCACGTCAAAATAGAATTTGGATAATCGTAATGCACTTTAAAACTCTTTAGAAAAACGTAGGGGTACAGGAACCTCTAGATAATCTTGTTTAATTTGTGCATTTCAGACAATGAAACTAGGCAGATTCTTGCAATGTGAGTTAAGCTAAACTTCTTCATCACTCAGGAAACGAAGATACTAGCACAGCCCAGGCCTAGTTGGTAGCAATCAAGGTACTTCATGCTGAAGACCACTTTGTAATGAGCTTGCTTAGTATACAATTAACACAACTCAGTGGATAAATTTTATCTCTGCAACTAAAAAATGTAGAGACTCACCATATTTCCTCCTGATCTTACCTTTGTGGAAGCTTTATCATTGCTATTTTAATCTCCTTCACTTTGCACCAAAAGAGACTGGGGAGCACGCAAGTTGCCAACAGTGGTACTGCTGCTGTAACTGCTGTAGTTGGGTTAGGAAGGGCATGTCAGTCTGTGCACTAAGAGGATTTTCTGTAAGAATTATCCTATTGCTTCAGATTATTTCTTTTTCCTATGAAATCTGTCTACTATGGTGGTATGGTTATTTAATAATTATGTGTGCAAATTAGGTTGATTAGCCCTTCCTGGAGGGGAAAAAAACGTAGGCAGTGCAGTTTCTCTGGCTTAGATGGACAAGTTTCTGTATATTTGTTTGATATGTGTCTATGCACAGAGACATAGGGCTATTAAACAATATACTATCGCTGTTAACTATACAAAATAATTTATTTCTTAATGTACTTGTGTGTTGTGCTTATCATAATTCAGTGTGAACTTGAAAGATGCCTTATATGATTTGAAATACATCCATACTATTATCTTAACAAATAATGCTCTTTGCTGCAAAGTCAAAGTATATTTGAATATAAGGGCACTTACAGCATATTTATGTCATCTTGGGGCAAGCACAGAAGGAACTTCTAAGGCCGAAAGCGTAGGAAACCAACCACCATCCATAATTGCAGACTTTTGTTATTAACCCCTATGACCAGAGTACTGCTGGATGTGGAATGAGACGCATAAAGTATTTATTAAAAAATAATCAAAACACATTCCCCAGTCAGAATTTTTACCTGCAGTCTCACAGACTGATTCTGTGAAACAAAGGAATGGAAACAGCAGACTGCTGGAAATTACTAGCCACAGGGAGAGGAATGACACCCCCCTCCCAAAAAGAAACCCCCAAAAAAACAAACAACCCACAAAAAACCAACCAAAACAACAACAAAACTCTATAAACTTGTTCCTGCCTGCAGAAATTCCCCAGAATGGAAGCCTGGAACTAGGATGAAATTATGTTTTGTTACGGTGGCGTTTGTGTATTTGTCTCAGATAATTGTCATGTTTGTATTGTGTAGATGACTGAATGCAACCTGCTGCTACATCTAGCTTCAGATGAAGTATTTGCAGTGGCACATGAAGCTAGGCAAAATTCTGTTTCTGACACTTGTGGAAGTAGGCCTCCAATGTAGTTAATTGCAGCAAACATCTTTACCACCTGATACTAAATTGCATGATGAGGCTACAGAGCAGTGAGGATAAGAGAAGTGATAGTGCTATAACTGTGAGAGATAATACAGGTGCAGATATTTTGATTGGTATTATTATCAGAATTGAGTATAATCTTCACCTGTCTGAAGAGGACCGCTATACACTCAATACTGATGCTGCCCAGGCTGAAGGTGAAGCCCTGTGAGAGGTGGCTGGGACAAAGCTCTCCTCCAGCCCCTCCTTGGGCTGGATCACTGGTGGCAAGCAGGCAAATTAGAGATGTTGTCAGTGCAGCCATGTTGAAAGCCTAACATGGAGATGCTCTTGTTCCTACCCCCAGAGAACCTTGACCCTTCTTGAGCTCTGTCAGGTTGGAGCTGCTGGTGCAGCAGACAGGAGAACAGGTTGGAATAGGAGTGGTCTCAGCACCAGCACCTCTTGTGGCCCCTGGTCCTGCAGCAGGCAGGGTAGCTTGGGCACTTCTGTGGAGTTAGTTTTAAGTAGGACTTTAGTGGTGTTCAAACATTATCCCAGCAGTTTTCACTGGGGTAATCTTGGTTTTTCTTTTTTCCTGAGACCTGACAACTAGCTTGAATGATTTCCTTCCAGTCCCTCCCCCAGCCCAGCAGTGTTGTTACAAAACCCAGGGATGTTTTCTATGAGAGAAAAATTTTATTTTGTCTGTGTGCTAGACCTAAGTAAATTTTTTTTTTTAAATTGGTTTTCACTCAGTTACTTGTTGGTGTGTGAAAATTGCGTGCTTTTAGGGCAAACCTTCAGGCTTTCTCCAGGGGGAAAAATGCTAAAACCCAAACAAAACTAGCACCACATCCTGCTCCCCACCCCCTCAACCTCTTGTTAAAAATGCAAGTTGTCAGCTAGAATGTTTCTATTTGACTGTCCAGCAATGATGTGACAGGAAGCTGTAATTTTGTTTCTCATTCACTTTTTTCTCAAGTATGGATGTTCCCAACAGCATTAAGATCCCACGCTTCATGAAGGTCATATACTTGGGAAATGTGGAAATGGCAGGACATGCTGGGAACTGAGGCATTCTGGCCAAGGAGCACAGTTATCTGCTGAGGATACCCCCTAAGGCACTTAATTAAAACTCCCAGCAGGCAACATCTGCATGAAAACAATTTTCTTTTTTTGGTGCAGACTGGAAATTTCAGCTTTACTGATGTATTTTGTCCCCCCTTGCCCTTGGTAAAAGTCTATTCTCTAGTGCATCTGTAAACAGACCCCATGGATTCCATTACAAACTTGCAAATTTCCTTTATAAATAATGTCACCACAGTTTTCTCACCATGTCTAACAGAAAGAGAAGTGCCAGAGCCATGATGGCCATCACTTGTGTGTGCACGCGTGCTTTAGCAGCTTAAGGGCAAATAGCTTGTGGCATTGGAATAAGTAGCATGTAGCAGTAGTGGCCTAGCTTCTGAGTGGCAATGCTGTGCAACATTTGTTGGGCTGCTAATTTAAAGGTATTACAGAGGAGGGGGGGAAAAAATAAATAGCTCCACAGGCAGAAAAAATAGTAAATACAGTTTGGACTATTATGCTCCAAACTGCAGGTCTAAGGTACCATTCACAAGCTATGGCTGTTTTTCCTGTTCTCTCCTGGTATCCCTGCCCTTAGCAATCCTTATGATTGACCTGGGAGTGAGCCACAACCATAATCTTTTTCTCAATTCTTTCCTGTACTCTTCTTTAAACTTGATGGGGATTTTTAATATTGAAAATGCAAGTCAGAGAAGACAATGTTCTAAAGCCAGGGGTGTATGATTATGTTTGCTGAAAATGAAGCTCAAAATGAGAGACAGACTAGTTCAAGTAGCAGAAATATGTTCAGTGTCTCTCTTTCATGTCACAGGTGGTATAGCCTGCTATTAGAGATTCCAAAGCCCAGTTTTCATACAGGTTGCAATAAATCACACTCATATGGTGATGAAGGAGAAAGAGAGAAAAGTGAGGTCACTTAAGCAGGGAAACACAAATGCCTCACAAGGAAAATACTATGGTAGGCATTTAATTCCCTTGGGAAGGGAAGAAATAGGAGAAGTTTTATCTGCTGCTTCCTACTGTATGGACATATTTGAATAGAAATGGGTAAGGTTGAAAGCATTTTTAGTCAGTAATAAACCAAAATACTAACAATGGCAGAAGACCCTGATGGAAAGTATGAAAAACACCTACAAGTGGCTTTGTAAGGGCCAGAGAAACTGAGTTAAAGGGACATGTAGAACCTGAGAAAAGACTGCATGCCCAGTGCTAGGAATAGTCAGTGTTTTGGCTTACACACTTCATTTTGCTGTCAATAACGTAGGTCTGCTGAGGTCAATAGATGACTAGCACCTCTACTGCAGATATTTATAATGCATAATTAAATAAGTAAAGCACTAAAGTCTGATGCTTTGCCTTCTTCCTCACATGAATGTTTCTTATAGCGATCCATGTGACTGAGACTTGTGGAATCAGGTTTTGTATTAGTCAAAAACCGAGGCAGAAAGTTCCCCTTCCAATACCTGTGTGCATGTATTTAGGAAACAAAATCAAGTAAAGGAACAAGAAGATTGTATTTTATTATAATGCAGTCTGAAGTACCTGTTTCTTTGCCAATATTCTTCATAGCCATGGCCTGACACCCTCCCCCATGCCTGGTAGAATTTCTTTCACTCTTGTGCAAGTGGAGATTCAAGGCAGTGTGGTTTTCCCCTTTGGAAAGGATTATATGAGAGTAACACTGCTTTAATCTTAACCACATCTTCATTAACGTTAAGCCCTTAAAAATAATATAATATCAGGAAATAATTTTATCTGTGGGAAGAAAGTTCCTGGGACATCTTAAAATTCCTGCCTTTATTGTACTAGCAGATATAGATATTATGCTCTCTTTCTTCTTGGACAAGCTGTGTGTGGATTTTAGTGGAGAATGTTGGAGCACAGAAGAGCCCTGATCTGCTGCAGGAGTTGGGTCTGGGGGCCCTGGACCTTTGGTGTGGTGAGGATGTCATAGAAGTTTAGAAAGTTTCAATCCCATCTCGATGAATATAAAGTTCCTTTCAGAATCTGGTGTCAACATGGCTGCTAAGAAAAAGGGCATATTATGTAAAAAACTGCTTGCTTGGTTTTTGTGTTATGAGCTACAGACCTTTCTGTCAACCAATACATTAAGGATAGGAGAACACATAATATTTGCTTTCTTGCTTCTGCAGATTATTTTTTTCAAGTGTTAAACTTCTCCCCACATCAGTCTTTCAATTTTTTCCCTTTTTAAAAAATCAATCTTTTGCTGCTTAAGAGGAAAAAAAATCAAACCAACATTTTTTTGGTAACAGTTTCTTTCATAGCTTAAAAATTATTAACTTGTATATTTTCAAAAGTGGAGAAATGTTTTCACGTCCAACATTGCAGGTACTGGTGTGGGTGGTGGGTGTCAAAGAAATATCCGTGTTATGGCTTGCCATCTGTTTAAGATAGTAGCTTTTTTATTCACTTGTATTTTGCCATATCCTGTTTATTAACAAGTTATTTAGTTTTAATTGAATGAATTCCAATTATGGAAGGTAGTAATGCTGTCCTTTCAATGCAAGGCAAACCTGTGCTGAAGAACCATTTGTAGCAATAATTCCTTATGAAGTGTAAGGGTATGTGTAAGCCAAACGATGGAATGTCCTGGGGTTCAGGAGAAAAGGCAAGTTGTTGGGAAAGAAATCAATTGAGGGATGTCAGTGACGTAGATGCCACATGTGGCTGGGAAACTCCCCCACCATGAGCTGTGGGAAGGGACAAGAGATACTGTGATTTATATGTGCTGCTGTTTTTCTTGTACCGCTTCCAAGGCATCTGCTTATGGCCACTGTCAATGACAAGGAACCCGACTAGGTGGGCCTCTGATTTAACAGTGAATGTTTTTAATTTTTTAACATTTTCATGTTCTTAGAGGTGCCAAAACTTAGCTTGGATCTGGACCTTTGGTAGATGTTTTTGATTATATTCTGCCTAACCAAGCTAACTGTTTTCTTGCAAGTGAAGACAAGTGTAGGATGCATAACAGGCAAATATAACTGTCCTGCTAGAAGGCTCTGATCTGGCTTGGATTTCTCAGCACAGGGTGTGTACACAAAACCTTTAAGGCATCTGATGAATGGAGGGCAGGGGATACTACTCACACTTTTACATCTAACAATGTATTCTGCAGAGGCTGGCATTTGCATAAACAGAAATGGGGTTTGCTTTGACCCTGTCTCATAGAATCATAGAATGCATTAGGTTGGAAGGGACCTTTAAAGGTCATCAGGGCATTTGCCTCATAGTCATGACTGAAAACACCTCACCTGGTTTAATGGGAAGTTTCCCCATAAAGGTTTGCAGGTATTTGCCCTTGGACTCTGTAAAATAATAGTGCCCCCATTTGAGGATACAGATCAGGCCTGGCCTAGTCTGTTAAGTCCTCAAATTTTATATTTCTACCCTCAGAAATTTGGTTAGTGATATTTCAGTAATATTATGTTTGAGTTTTAATTGTATTTTAAGACTTTATTGAAAGCTAAATTTTAGGAGGTATAATTCAGATGACAAAATACTGTCTTGAACAATCAAGGATGCCACTCCATAGAAAGAAATAAAATACCGTCTTTTCAGGTTTTCTACTATTTGTAATGAAACAATCAAATAGTTATGTCAAAATATTTCACAACAATGTAAGCAGGAGATGTTGATTACGAAGCAGCAAATGTTTCAGTCCTTATTAACTAGTGGGGAAAATATTTTAGCTCTTATATTAAATCAACCTGAGTCATTGACCACTGTAGAAAAAAAAGTCTGTAGTGTATTACTGCTGGCTTGTTGTGAGGTGTGTAATTTGTTTAAATTTTTTCCAATCTTAAATATTAAAAATTCAAAATACTTCATTCCTGAAAATAAGAAACCCCCCTTTTTATTTCTGTGAATTGTGGCAAAACATCAGCTTTTATTACAAAACTAAAATTCTGTTTGTTACTTCTACAACCTACACCAAGAAGGTGGCTCTATACCTTTCTCTAGCAGTGTTTTAAGCTGACAGATTGCAGAGACCAACTCCTCAAAGACAAGGCTCGGGATGAAATAATAGATTTGAGGGACTTGTTTTATGGAGTAGCAATTGTAATGAATTGCATCAATGCTCTGAGCTGACTCATATTGATCTGAAGCATGAAATTTCTATTTCATGGTCAACAAGTTTGAAATCTCACCCCTTGCACTGGCAAACTCACTTCTGTGATTTCTCTTGTCATTTCTTTCATACTTCTGATGTGACAGTAGTTAGTTTGTGATATCCAGATGTGATACAAAGTACCTTTTGGAAAAAAAAAAAAGGAATACTTCAGTTCATCAGAGCTGAACTCTGAATTTCTAAATTACATTTTAATTTTTAAATGCTGTGTGTGTCCTTTTGTAAGGAGAGTCCGAGTTTTGTTCACCATTGAGTGCCCATGAAGAATAAATACAAAAAACCTTTCACCAAAACCCTGCAGTTTTACTTCAGATTTCTTCTATTCTCTTACTTTGAGCCTAACTGAAGATATATAAAAAAGCCCCAAAACAAAACAAACCAAGCAACCAAAAACCTCTGATGAATAATCATAGCACATTCTGCTTTTACTGTGGCAAATTCCATTGAAAATCCCTCTGAATCAGTATTTTAATTTCTTTTTTCCAGGTTGATTATTTCTCTTTTTTTCCTCCCTTCTCCAGTGTAGCAGTGACCTCCTCTGCTTTCAGATTTTGTTCACTGACTACTACTTTTGTGTCTCAAGAATATCGGTATTGAGGAGAAACAAATACTTTTTTCTAAACAGTGTTTTTGTATTTTCAGTGCTCGTCCTGTGTGTGTAACCTTCTGTGATGGTAGATGAATTATTTCCTGGAGTCACACAACCCAAGGAGTAATCTCTAAGGCTTCCTGACAGTTCTGTAGAAACTTTGAGGTTTCTTTTGTTCCTTCTTGTTATTGCTTAGGATACGGAATGCTTTCAGATTCTTTTTTTAAAAAAGAGGACTTTTTGCTGTGTTACGCTTTTCAGTTAAGAGGTTCAGAGAGTTGATCTGCAAGTGTCTATTATCAGAGATTCGTGTGGGTTGTGGCTATGGAAGTGTAAGACACACCATCAACAGTGAAAGGGTATTTATAAACTGTATTTCAGATGAAACTCTGTAACTAATGCCGTTCAAGTTCTGTGGATAAAATTGTTTTGCTACTTATCCTAAAAGCATGTAGACTTCTTTTACTAGACATAGATACAGACTGGGAGAAGAGCTCCTTGAGAGTAGCCCTGCTGATAAGGACTTGGGGATTCTAGTGGATGAGAAACTTAACATGAGCCAGCAGTGTGCTCTTGCAGCTCACAAGGCCAATAGTATCCTGGGCTCCATTAGAAGAGGGGTGGCCAGCAGGGACAGGGAGGTGATTGTCCCTCTCTACTCTGCCCTGGTGAGGCCCCATCTGGAGTCCTGTGTCCAGATCTGGGGCCCCCAATACAAGAAGGATGTGGAACTGTTGGAGAGGGTTCAGAGGAGGGCCACGAAGATGATTAGAGGGCTGGAGCACCTGCCCTACGAAGAGAGGCTGAGGGAACTGGGCTTGTTCAGTCTGGAGAAGATAAGGCTGAGGGGGGACCTCATTGCAGCCTTCCAGTACCTGAAGGGAGCATACAAACAGGAGGGGAATCGACTTTTTAAAAGGGTAGACAATGCCAGGACAAGGGGGAATGGATTAAAACTAAAGGAAGGAAGGTTTAGATTAGATATTAGGGGGAAGTTTTTTACAGAAAGTGTGGTGAGGTGCTGGAACAGGCTGCCCAGAGAGGTGGTGGATGCCCCGTCCCTGGAAGTGTGTTCAAGGCCAGGTTGGATGGGGCCCTGGGCAACCTAGTGTGGATCCAGGCCTGAGGTTGGTGGCCCTGCCTGTGGCAGGGGAGTTGGAGCTCTATAATCCTTGGGGTCCCTTCCAACCATTCTATGATTCTATACCCTCTCCAAGTGTTTACCATCCTAGGCTTTTTAAAATAATAGCCTCCATCCATTAGTCCACTAATTGTTATTAGACAGAAGTACTTCTGGCGTCACCCAGAGAGTGGGGAGCATGTATGAATGTTCATATCAAATACGTTTAATTTTGCTCTAGAAGTTTTTTTCCTCAGCACCCTTTTGGGGAAATTTTACCTTCTCTTCCCCAGAATTTTTCCTTGTGTGGGTATGCCAGTGCAGGAGTAGGGAGCTGTGAGGTAAGGCAGGCCAGCCCCTGGGTAGGTTCTACTGGTGGGAAACCTGGGCAGAAGAGCATCAAAGCCACCCTCTGCTAGCATCATACCTCCAGGTAGGGTAGAGCAGTGTGGTAAGGAAACAGCTGCAGCACTGGAAGGAAAAAGGAAGGAGTCATAAAAGAAAAATAAACCAAACAACCAAACCCACAATTCCTGTTCTGAGTTATCGCTGGTGTTTTTCAGGAGACCAAAGTGGAAACTTAAGTGATATCTGAGCTTGATTAAGTTCAAGAACTACCTGGACAATGCACTCAGTCACATGCTCTGACCTGACTGGCCCTGTGTGATCCTTCTGGGTCCCTTCTAACTCAGTATATGATTCTCTGATCTTTTCCTTGCTTAGAACATATGCTGCTTTCAGTGAAAGAAGTTTTTGAGTTAATGTAGCGCTTCATTGATTTCTAGATAGGGGTTAAATCTTTCTGGATGGCAATTTCACATGTATTCAAAAATTTGTTTAACAAAATCCATATGCTTTGACCAGAATTCTCATTATTGTTTTTGAACTCCTTAACTGTCATGATATATCCCCTGAAGTATAGCATTTGAACTGTGTATCCATAAAGTACAAGGCATGTACAGATTTTCATTAACACAGGAAATTCCAGTACAGTCATTTTTTTCTGAAGTATAGTCCATATTTTCTGCTTATTTACCAAACCTAAAGGCAATGAATTGCTGTTGATTACATTATTCAGCTATCAGCATGTTTTATTCTTTTGGAAGGTGTGGGGAGAAAGCTTCAGAAAAGCCTATTGTAAAGCAGCAATGCTCCTGCTGCATTTTTTTCAAGCTTGGGCTGGTCCTTACTGGACTCCTGTTAAATGGTGGTGCTGTGATACTTTGAAGAGTAAGGAAAAAGAGGAGTCGGCTTTTAGCCTAGAATAAGAAAGTTACTGCAGAGTTGCATTTTGTTTCTTTCTATTTTTTATGCTGAAATCTGCACTCCTGGGTATAGAGTCATTTAACTTAAGCTTTCTTTCCCCAGGAAAAAAAAAAACAAAAAACAAAAAGTCCCTGCTTTTTTTCCCCTGAATTGCTCTCCCTTTTCCATTTCAAACTATTTCCAAGAATCGGGGTTTCTTTTTTTTTTTCCCCTTCCATTTAAGAAACAACTATGTACTGCTGCTGCAATCATCATTTGTATTGCACGTCACTTTTCACCACTCTGCTGTTCTCTGTGTCATGTCAAACATAAGCCATAGTTTTTCTCTGAATGCCTAACTATCCTTCCTCCTAGCACTGAGAGCTCAACTCCCACCTCCGGTAACCATCTGCAACCAGAAGTGCCAGATACTTTCACACTATTTTTTACCTTTTTTTTTTTTAAATATTCTCGGGCAAGTACTTTGGTGCTGTCTCCTGCAGGCGCAGGTGCTTGTGAGCAGTTCCAGTGCTCTCCTCCAACACTGTGAAGTGACCTCATTGCTGTCTTTCAAATCCCTGCTTGTAATTCTCCTTGAAACTTCCCTGATACCAGAAACATGACAAGAGCTGGTTGGACCACCAGCGGGCTGGTATCAGCTGTAACCCTGAGTGCTGGTTTCTTTTGCTTTCAGACACTTGCCCACGTACCCATTTGCCTGTGTCCAGACGCTAAGGCTTGGAGACTGATGCCATTTCCTCAGCTGTCGGGAACATTCATCCACTGCTTTGTTGTCGTATATCATGCAATTTAATTTTGCTCAGTGTTTTTTCTATATATATGAAGAACCAGAAAAACAAAGAAACAAGAGTGATACCATAAAATTAACTGTATGAGTACATAGGAATTTAAAATAGATGTGTGCCAAGATGCTATAGTGATGGAAGGCTATTTTCTTTCTTGTGTGACACAAGCAGTAGTGTCACTCAGCTGTGTATTTGCTTTTTGCCCTACAGAGACAAGATTGCCTTCACCCTTGTGAGCTGATTGTCCAAGATCCTCCTATGCCTCATGTCAAAACAGTGTGGCATTGCTCCGGGATCCCTTCCTGGCCTTGGAAGTTTGTGTGGTCTTTGTTCTCTTAATGAATTTATGTTTGTTTCCTATGGGATATTTTTATCAAATATATAGGGATATAGATCTATAAATTGAAATCTGTACTGAAAAGTGTTAACTTATTAGAAGTCTGAATTTTGGGTGATATCAAATACAAAGACAACCTAAACATAAAAATTCCAGTTATTTTTCAAGTTAGTTTGTTGTATTTCTTTAGGTCTTACTTGCACCTAGTTTGTCAGTGCAAAAAGAAAATACTTGATTATGTATTCAAGAATGAACTAAGTGGGGAGAAAAAAAACCAAAAGCAAAAAACCCTTCTCCTTACCCCAGATTTCAGAAGGCCCTAAAGAGAGTGGTATATTTTAAAATAAATTATAGCACAAAATCTCTAATAAAAATTATTTATCTCAGTCATGTTCTTCACAAAAAGGTTAGGCTTTTTCAAAGGACTTTTATACTTTTGCCATCTAAATGTTAGTCAAACTCTTTAATTATTAAACACTGATGGCTAGAAAGAATACATTAATTATGCATCTCCTAGGCCACAGAAAGAAGCAATTTTATCAGGCTACAGAATGATTTAGTATGCATAAAATTTAACATTTAATAATACCACCAAGAACATTTATTTTGAATGTTTATATGTTCCACTCCTATATAATTAATATTTAAGTGTTATGCACTAGTTATGCTCTTTTGTTTCTTAATCAGTGCAGCTAGAGTTTTTTGTTTAACAGCCCTTGGTTGAAGCCTCAACAAACCATACAGTGGAATAAGTGGGCTCCTTGATGTAGACTTGAGGATCCTAAGGTACCTGAGAAGTAAGATTCCTGAGGAATGTTTTCTGTTACAGATAACATAAGCTATTTTGAACAAGCAAAAAAAAAATATACAGGAAGAGGGTTTGGGAGGTTTTATGTGGGTTAAAAACGGTTGCATCCCTCAGAGCTGCATTTTCATACATAAGTGCAGAAGCAGTGAAGATTGTTCTGGCTTTGGCTAGCATTTGAAAGTGTGTGTTGGAGCAAGTTTTCTAATGCCCTCTTGAATATCCGTTCCTGAAGGACATTCTGCACTTAACAGCGTATTAAGTTATTCAAGAGCAAAGCTGAAGGGGGAAGCCTTTAAGCTGAGCAATGGTTATCTGTTAGAGCACAGAAATATTGGTTCTAAGCTAGGCAACTTAAAGATAAAATACAGATTGAACTAGATGACATGTTCCAATAGTCTCATCTATGAGTCTTGCCCTAACCAAAATAAGACCCAATGTATCTTTGGGTGAAATGGTATCTCAAGTGCAAAACAATGACATCTGAAGGGAACAGAAGCCCTGCCAGGGGTGACTATTGCTTTATCAGTTAATTTGCTCTGCTCCTACCCCAGTAGCATGGAGATACTGGGGCAATCTTCCTGATAGACAATGATGTCAGGTAGTGATACCATCAAGGAGCCTAAGTATCCCCAAGCAGTGTTAAGATACTGTAAGCTGCGATTTTATTTCTTTCTGAAACTTTAACGAAACCTTTCACTTCCCTTTGTTTCTTCACTGTTTATCCTTTCTTCCCTTGCACACAGATGTCTTGGAAACATGAGAAGAGTCCTAGATGCTTCATCAGTTAATTTGTTCCCTTCCTTGTGGTGAAACCCTTGATTAAATAATTAGCACGTGCTAGATGAGGTGGATTTTCCTCTGAGACGTCACCTTTATGAAAAATACTTATTGGGTAGAGGAATATATATATATAAAAGCTTCTTGTGGCCCTCCCCAGGCTAGTGAGGACTTGGCATGCTGAGCTGTCAAACTGCAGCAGCAGAAGCACTGCTGCATGCCCTGCTCCTCTACTGCACGGCCAGTGATTTAGCAAAGGGGCCAGTGGCAGGCTGAGGTAGTTACCAAACCCAGACTTGCTGGAGCACTCGTTCTCCTTCTCCCCAGCAAAGCCAAGTTACAAGAGTGAGGCCAAGACCACTAGCTAAAAATTTAGGCTATTGGCTTAGAAGAACTGTTGTCTTACCATGCCAGTTGCTGTGCAGGTGAAGTGGAAGGTTGTTGTCTGCTGTCAGGTGATGTCCTACACCAGCACTTCATATAGAGTGCAAGTTAGTATGATCTCTTTATCATACACAGTTTGCAAAGTAGCTGTTAGATTATCATACAAAGACCCCTACCCTGGCATCACAAGAACTTAGACATAACTGTTTGTGTGAGGTGCTATGTTTTATTTGTAATCCGCTTTTCAGTCTCAGAGCTAGAAGTTTGTTTCCTTAATGAACCTAATTTAGTTTTTAATACTTCAGTGCTGTTGGAGGTGGCCCCAAGGGCAGCTGACAATTTTGGGGTGTGTGTTTCTTTAAAGGAAACCATTCCAAATACAGTGATAAGAGCAAAATCCTTGGGAAAACTGTTCTGTGAGGTGTGTAATGGGCTGGAAAATGTCTTCTGCCAAGCTACAAGGTCAGTATAGGAACTAGCATTGCTGGATTGTGATCCCACTGGCACAGAAAGAGCAGCATACAGGTGGCCCTTCCTTACCCCCTTGGAGACCCCAGGCAGCTTCCAATGCACTTTACAAGGTGCCCTGGGCTCCACAATCAATGGTGAGTGTGGTTCTTCATCCTGTGCAACACCAGCGGCATAGCTGAGTCTAGTCTGTGGAAGATATCATGGATCACTTTTCAAATTTTTTAAACAATTATACAGATCTGAATATTGTCATGGTCAGAGAAGGAAAACCACTAAAAGACTGATTAAAGGGATATATATATATAATCCTATCATTCTCCCCCCATCCCTTTTTTTTCCCTTTGCTAATGATTAGTTATCATTTCAGAGTCTTTGGCATTACAAGAAGGTGATGTGGATCCAGGGCTAAAAGGGGCTGAGAGCTGGGAAGGAGCTGAGAGGGGATCCTTGGGAAAAGGAGCAAGTGCTGTTGCTAAGGAGCAGTCTGAACAGCCTGCCTGCTTTGTAGATCCAACTGTAGCTTGGAGTTGCCAGCCTCTGAATCAGTTTTGGACACGCTTAGGATTAGTGAGCCTGTGGTTTACGCTAAGCACGGCTCTGCCCTTGAGGCAGCATATAGCAATTCTGAGCTTGATTTCACTCTTTTTTTCTGCTGGTCTCCAAGACGTCTGTGACAAGATGTGCTGCACCTCTGTACGCACTGGTGGGGAAAAAATTACAAGGAAGACAGCTCTTCTGCTTGAAGTCTCTTCTCTTTCAGTTCATCTCTAAATCCAATATTATTCTAATGCTTTTTAGTGCTCTCCAAGAAAATCAAAGTTGAGCAACCGATAAGGTTTTATCTGCAGGTAAACATTTCCTTTAACTGTAAGAAAACTAGACTTTAGGGACCTGTAAAGAAATTACTTCCTTTTCCTCTCCACAGATTTTGATGGGTTTTTAGTAAGAAAGTGGTGGTGATGAGGGAGTTGAGGAAAAGGGAGCAGAGAGACAGCTTCTACCTATCTGCAAATACAAAATGCATTTAGATTTAATAAAGGAAGTGAGCAAAGGGATGGGACTTGAGCAAGTGGAAAGCCTTGATGGATTTGACAAGCCTTTTCTTTATTCTCTTGAGCTAATTGTGTCACTTGACAGGCTGGCATCAGGGTACAGTCAAATTCTGACAGGCTAATTTGAGCTTGTGGTTCCAATGAAACATACATACGGCACTCATTATATTTAGTGACAATCAGTGTCATTTTCTGTTTAAATGCAGACAGCTCAATACATTTATTCAGCTGCCTATCTGTAAATGAAACAAGAAACCCAATGATGAAGGTGAAGCAAAGGAATTATGTCAAGGGGGTCTATTTGTACTCTTGATAATGCTTGTGGACCACAAAGAGGGTGGGAGGTTGACGATTAAGATGGTCTGAGTGAAACTGGGAGATGGGGAGACAGGAGGGTAATTTCCATAACCTGCTATTTGATGTGGTAAACAGAGAAATTTTCCTTTCTGCAGTAATTGAGCTAGGGATTGAAAGGACTGGTGACAAAGCTATCCCTGCATAGCAGAGACTTGCCTCCTGGACACTGAGTAAGCACAAACCCAGTCATTACTGCATAATCTTAACTACTTGTTTGTAAGGCTGTTTGGAAAAACAGCTGGGGGGGGTGGGCAGGGGCTGTGCACTGCTGGAAGATGGCAGTCCCATCCATGAGCTTCCCTTCTAATCTGAGGGAGTTGGACTACGTGCAGCCTGTAACTCTGAAAGAAATAAATATTAGTATTAGAATTCTGCAATTAGAAAGCTAAGGGATAAATAACTTTTAGGGATTTTTTTTTTGGTGCTATTAATTTGCTTAATGTCACCTTTTTACATGTGCTCCATGAAATTTCATTTTTCAGTGCTGGCTGATATTGGTTGTTAAGTGTATCTAAGTTCCCGTAACTTGGGGGTAAGACCTGATCCTCTGTTTTGTTACATCATCTTTGGTTAATGCTATAATTTTAGCCCTGTTGTGCTATGAATCTAGTGAAACGAAGACTTCATGGCATTCCTCTCTCTTCTTTCCAACTTTGTGACTGTAAAATACTTGGAGTATGCACTGTCTAAATCCTTATTGCACCGAAGAGTAAAAGCATATATGTTTGTAATCCTGTAGCACAGTAATTTGTTTTCTGATCATGATTGAGGTCCATGTGCAAAGCAGGGACAACCCATACAGAGGTTGGTATCCTTAACCATTGTAAAATTTTTATGATTAATGCTCTACTATAGTCATAAAACCAAGAGTGGGACTAAGCGTATAAGAACTGTCTGTCTCAGGGTCCTATCTGTATTTCTGTTCATGTGCCATGGCTGTGTGTTGTACATTCAGGAGGGCTCTACCTTTTTTCTGATCAGCAGAGGCCCAACACATGGCTGACAAAGATGCAAGAAGTCTGCCTTGAGCTATATCATGGTGAATTCATGTAGCACGGCAGCCTGTGGCTTTAACTTCCAGTTTACTCTTAGTCTTGGTTTGACAATCCACAAAATTCACTTGTCACTTTGCAGGGTAAGGAAGGGATGCTTGCACTGAAAGCTCACAGCTGGATTTCACTGAAGCTATTTGGATCCAGAGTCTGACTTTGAACTACTCTTCCTACCAATGGCAAAATTTATATTTTAACTTTCAGTTTGTTTTCCAAAAGCCATTCCCCTAAAGAGTGACCGTTTTCTAGAAGCTGAGGGAAATGTAACTGGTGTCTTATCTGGGGATTTTGTAGGCTTTATTCAGTTTTAAAATATTAATGTGTTTCCTTAAGATGTATCCCCCCCTTGCATCAACACAATCTTGTATTTCTCCACAAGGTTATGTTGATTATGTGTTAATGTGATGATGCTGTCATTCAAAATGAAGATCAACATTTTAATGCTAATGTGCTGATTTCAACTTTGGAAAGAAGCCTGTGCTTAGCTCCATCAAGGCAACTTTGTGTGACATATGTCACAGTTTGGAATTGATCCAACTAGGTGTTATGTTGTAAACACCTTGTTTCCCCTCCAGTGTTCAGAGGCAGAGATGTAATTTATTCCAATCAGGATGTACTTTGACAAGCCAGCTGAATGGGATGCAGCTGCTGTTGTTAAATATTTCTATCTCCCTCTGCTTTTCAGGTTTTCCCAGATGTCACAATCTTCAGAGCTCTCCATGCTAGCATTGCAGGCAGCTCTGCCAAGGGTTAGGAGGAAGTGAGAGTGAGATGAGCTGGAAGGAAAAGCAGCCCATTATGGAAAGAGATGGACAAAGGGTTTTGATTGGAAAAGCCTTCTACACTGATGAGTAACTAATTCACTCAGATACTAAATCTGACACTTATTGTGCATTTGATGAATGCATTGAAAATTCTATATGTGGAAAGACATTTCATAATAACATGACTCAGGAACACTGAAGCAATATAGTTTTTAAAACCAGAGATTCTACCTGAGCTGAAATTAATGTTTTTGTTTTGGAATACAAAAGCATTGAAAGCCAGTGTATTTCCCTCCACTCCACAGACCTAGCAGGTAATGAGAATTGCAGTAGGCTTCACGTATCAAACGATGTGCCTGTCTCCTTAAACAGTCCTCCCAAGTCAGCCAAATTTTTGCTGGATAACTTTTTAGGGAAGATTTTTTGCAGTTTGCCACTGTCCTTTTGCTGTGGAGCCAGCAGTGGAGCTATTCTACAAGTTCTTTTAAATATCTGTCAGTGTGAAATAGTATACAAAGCTGTCTACATCTTTTGGAACTGAGTCATTACTTCTCCGAGACTGAAGAGGAACAGTAAGGCATATATGTATTTTGATTAGCCACAAGCATCACACAAACGTACCCCATTCTTAGTCAAATGTGTACACTTAGGGTCCTCTGCACTATGGATTATCTGAATATCTAGTTGACTTAAACAGAGCTCTGATTTTCTTGTTTAAAATGACATCAGAAATAATTTCTCAACTATTTGTTTTCCCTTACAAAGGCTAATTTTGTTTATAGTCTCTTTTTGCAGTCGATATTTTTACTTCAACAGTGAAATAAATTGGGAGAAAGGGAGGCAGAGTTATACCTTTGTTAAAGTGGAGTAAGTGAAATTAGAGCTGGGTCTTGGGTTTTATCGACTCTTGCAGCCTTTGTTGCTCTGATTGCTAGGGCTATGAAATAAACTTCAGTCTCTGAACTACACTGCATGAATCAAACATCTTTACAGTGAGAATAATTCTTTTGCTGTTCTTTCAGTGCTCTTTAATTGAAGGCAAAAGTAAAGATCACCAACAGGTAGAGGATACTTTTCCTCTTAGAGATTAAGTGGCAAGGAGGAAACGTAGTCTGTAGGGGGTCATTTGAAGTAATTCCTAGGCTTCCATGATGTCCCTGAGTGGACTTGTGGGTAGATTAGATTAAATTTGCAATGGTTTCTCTATGAATGCTGTCTATGCAGAAGGTCTTCCCAACTCCGACACATACTGTATGCTGCTTTGGGGCTTGCTCTGAAAAAATCTGTTGATGGCTTTTAGGCATTTATGGTTCCTACAGTATAGGACAGTAGTAGAGAGAGTAACCCCTGGATTTGTGTTAATAAAAATATCAGATTTTGAAAGTTTGGCTATGAACTCTCTCAGTAGACGTCGCATAATGTGCTGCAATGGAAAATTCTTCAGGCTGCCTTGCTGTACTCGAAGGGGTCTGCTATGCAATTCTAAAAGAATATGTAACTATGCCCACTTGGGTAAGGGCCAACGAGATTGCTAAACTACCAATTAATGTGGCTTGTACTGGTAGCTACTGTGATTGATACTCTAGTTTGCTACAGAAATTAGTTGGGCTATTTGTTTATTTCACATCAGTGGAAAACGGGTAGAAAATAGTGAATTGACAGTAACTTCCTAGCACTGCATAGCAGTCAGGCTTTGTTCAGACAAAGAAGACCTGTTATCCACTACCAGTTCCTTGGGCCTTCTATTCCCTTTCTAAAGTGTGTCAGTAACTTGGCCTGATGGAAATCACATCATCTGTCAAGTCTGCTAGTATTTATCAGTTTCTTGAGAAATGACATACCTGCTTCTGTTATCTGTTGGTGGTAGTGTGCCATCTACCTTCCCCCCACCCCACCCCTTTTTTCTTCCTCCTGCCTTTATATTCCCTTTTGGTATAAGGAAATAATAATAAAAAAATTAGTCATACTCTTGTCATCCACTGATCCTGTTCTTCAAACTTGGATGAATTATGCAAGTGACAATATATGGCAAAGTTTATAGGTGCAGAAAGAGCTGTCAAAATCTGGCTGCCCACATCACAAAAACTTTTCCTGAAAGCTGTCTCCTGCTTACAATTAAAACCACAGTACTGCCTCTACAGATCCAAGGTGTTAATGTTAGAACCTATAAGGAAAACCAGCAGCAGAGTTGTCAATGTTCAGATTCAAGAAGGGTCTGTGCATAACATGCCTTTATGTTATGAACACTGTCTCTACACAGAAAATGTCAAGGGTCGTGATTGCTTACAGTTGTGATTCCCTCAGACCTTTTATCAGGATAACTAGCTTCTCTTTTACCACAATCTATCCTGATTTTTCCTTTCATAGTGCCCAGTCCTGAAAAATGAAGTGTCTACCTGAGTTAAGCATGCAGGGTTGTGCAAGCTAAGCTGAAATCTTCATTGTATGTTTTATTTCAAGACATCTGTACTTTGAAGCTGGGAAGCAAAGTAAGATTGTGTTTCGAGACAATGTCTTTTTTCTTTTCTTTTTCTCTTTTCTTAAAACAAACAAACAAAACCCCCAAAACCAACAAGAATAACCTAAGCAATTACAGTAATTTAAACTATTTTAAGCAAAACTTTCAGGATGTTTTGGAGTCTCTTGAAAAATAGACAGACAGTGGGCATTCCTGTGCAGGAAAGCAAGTCTGAATTATTTCAAATAAGAAAGAAAAAAAATATTTTTTTTCATCTGAAGTTCAATATACATTTTAAATATTTTTGTCATATGATTCACCTCACTGCTATAATTCTATGATGATAATCAGACACTTTAGAAGAAGGCCACTAAATGTGCAAAACTGAGCCAGGATAAATGATGTTTGTGTTGTAAATACACTATGAATGTTATACTCTGAAGGACTAGTTTCTGAATTTATTGCCTCAAGTACATATGGCACATAATGACTTTTTCTTAGTATTTCTGCTAGGTTAATTTGGCCAGAGTGTCTTACTGGACCCTTCTTGACCCCTTGTGTAGGGAAGAGCCAAGGTGGAAGTACACCTTTGCTGTGCGTTTTCCTTGCTATATTAAGTTTCCCCTAGACATTTTGTGCCATCATTCATGCTCTGAAAGAGTGGAATTGATAGTGGTGAATACTGAATAATTTTCAGTGCAAAAAGTGAATACCCAGAGCAAAATGTTCGTTTCCTGCAAGGTAACTTCACAGATTGTGCAGTTCAAAACCTTTTTAAATAAAAAGTAAAAAAAAAAATTGTGTGGGACAATGATGATACTTGCTCAAAATTGACTGGGTTTAGATTGCTAAGTAGAAAGAGGTCAGTTTTCTTTTAATAGTTTGGCAATCAGAACCTTGATTTTTAAAATATGATCTGAATGACCAATATTATTTTTCTGTCTCCTTTTTATAATGGCTAATCTGTTTCCTTGGCTTTGTGCTTCCTTTTTGCTGCCGTGTGATAATCAGAAGTTTAGATATAAAGATTTTGAGGTTTTATATGAAACCCAAATTTATTTTTGCTCAGCAGTTAGTGTCTCCTAGAAATTAAGGAATTTTTCAGTGTCCCTTGAAACTGTCTTTATTTTTGAAAGTAGCCTGTGTTTAGTAGATCAACTCATGAAACCCATTCAGCACAAGGGGTACAGCTAATAAATAAACAGATCCATGCAAACAGATTGATCTGTTCCTTCCATGCTGCCTTCTGCACTGCAGTGACCAGCATGCCATCATTCATCAAAAGAGACTTATGGCAACAATATAATCACTGTTGAAGTCAGTGGAACCAATGTAGAGATCTACAGCTGTTTAACAGTTAGGACCAGCTTTCCTTGCTGATATCAGAAATAACATATGCAGGTATATCAAAAATTGTGTTCTCATGTGTGCGGGTGTTGCGTTCTTGCACCCGTGCAAGTGCAAGATGAAAGTGTTTCTTTCTCTCTTCTCGGTGCTCCTGTCTCTAGCATTTATGCCCAGATAAAGCAGACATAAACATTGTTGCCAGAGCTAAATATAGGGGGTAAAGTTGGTATATCTTGAAGTATTTCCACTGTCTGACTTAGAATTACAATGCTTAAAGCTTACTGGTATTTTGTCTGCTTTATTTCTCATACCCACTTCTGTTTCTTGTCTGGTGGTGTTTTCGTTTTTTTTCTTCTCACCTACCATTTCATTCCTCAACCCTAAGAAATGCAATGACTATTTTTTATTGTTCTGCATAAGAATTATCCTTCTCTTTAAGAAGGGGATCTGGGAGGATGGATTTGCATTACTCATTATTATTACTTTCCCATGTTAGCTTGGACCATCGATGTTTTCTCATCTTTTTGCTTTTTCTCTTTGTGATTCCTCTTGCAGTGTGACATCAGCGTTTTGTGTATACTTTTGGTGTCAAGTCCACTACAAGCAGAGCTTCTATTGATAGCTTACCATAGCAAAGTGGTAGAAGATTTTAGGTAAAAATGTAAACATGGCAAATTCCATGGCAAGCTGTCCTAAACAATAGGACTACAAATGGACTGATGTGCCATGTTGTGGATCTGTTGTCAGAAAACTTGTGATCCAAGAGTTTAGACATGGAGGGTTGCACATGCACCCAGACTTTCATTCAGAAAACTGTTTGCTGAAGGGAAATAGCAGGGAATAAAAATGGGAGTAAATAATTTGTTCTTAGGATATAAAGCTGTAGGCGTGAGTGGGGAGGAAGAGTGCTGCTTTGTACTCTGACGCAAGTGCAAGTATCAGGTATGATATTTATTTACAGATATGCCAGTTTTTATACTGCATTTGCCAGAACTGTTATCTGACATAGCACTCAGTTCCAAGCTAGAGTCTAATTATATACAGAATTATTAAAACTTCTGCTAGTTTTGCTGTGGGATTGGGACTGCTCAAAGATGATGTGTTGATGCGTGTGTTTTTATTGCACTGCATGTACCTTTCTGGAATTTAACCTAACAGTGCTGGATAGAATGGGGCTAGTGAGATGAGACAATGCCTTTGGTAAATGACATATAAATCACCATTTTACTACTGGTTCACAGACTTCGTCAATATGGCTTCTCTCCTCCTGCTTCCATGTTTATTACTTATTGACACATAAAGCCTCAGGAAGCTGCAGAACAACCACCACAGAGATTCCCGAGACCTCATAGTGGATTTTGTCCTCATACATGATGTCAATCAGTTGTATAGAGATGTTAATAAGTGGTTCTAAAAGGGGAAGTATCTTGTTGATCCACAAGTTTCAGATTTGCATGAATAGAGGTTTTAATGTGATTGTTCGGAGTGGTTTCACTGAAGCAATTTTACTGCTTTGTGTTAATCTGTCCAGGAGTTATTTATGGTATTAATACAGTTGCAGGTTGGCCCAGTACCATGTTCGGTGTTGCAGTGGACTTGCATGATAAATGGATGGTTGGACTGTATGAAAAAGTGTCCATCCTATTTCCAAAGCATACCACTTCTTAAGAGTCTATTTTGTGCTCTGAGGCAGATTTTGTCTAAGCAGGAAGCCTCATGTTATTGATTTTTTTTTTTTTTTCTTTCCCTTTATTGTCCCTCTCTGGTACTTCATAGCTAACAAGGTCCTTTGAATAGCACATTATACCTATTTCTGCACACCTACTGTTAATCTCCAATTTTGCTATTGGGTAAATTCTCTAGAAGGGGTCCTGTCTTCCCTAATTTATTAGAAGCTCTTCAGGAATTCATACCTTCATACTTAGAAAGAAGTGCCTGGGACAGGAGTTGTACAGATGGAGCAAGTCTGACTGGACTCTGATCCTATAAGTGACTCACCTTAAGTCTGTGGAGGAGTCAAGGGATAATTGCCTTTGTTGGTTTTATTTCTTCCATCACATTTCTTTGTAGATCCTCATTCTGGCTGCAATTAGAAGTACAAGTGACATGCTGTAATGAGATAGCTTCAAGTTACTGGCCTAGCTAAGCTTTGCTTAGCACAGGACATGCTCTAAAGTGACACAACCACAGCTATTTGAGTATCTCCCATTTGCAGGAGGTTTTTCCTAATGCTAAAATAACTGCTGAACTCCGTGTAGTTATTGTGTATACTTAATTTTTTTAATGAAGAGCATTTCTGTTGTTTTCCTTATTAATGCTTATGATGGACCTTCTGAGGTTGTCTCTAAAATGGTTGTTTTGGTCTTCACTTTTTAAAAGATGTTTAGGTTTGTACATATCCAATGAAATTGATGGTCTTGAAGCAAATGGACCTTTGAAAATACTTGCACTTACAGGTTGGTCTAACTGTCTTCTCACACTTTTTTTGCTTTCTTTCTGCACTTTTTCAAAATCAAGTATATCATCTTAAATTGGATTAAGTATGTAGTTGATTAATTATTAAATTGCTAGATAGCTCACTTTTAAATACAAATACATCATAAAAGGAAAACACCCCAATCCCCAAAAAACCTAGAGAGGTGACTGGATCTATACAGCATTTTGTCAGTCAGGTTGTAATATTATCCATAATGGCAGTAATCTTAAACTTACAGTCAGTGTGATTTCACCAAGGGCAAATCCTGCCTGACCAACCTAGTGGCTTTCTATGGTGTGGTGACCACATCAGTGGACACAGGAAAAGCCCTGGATGTAATCTACCTGGACTACTGTAAAGCTTTTGATACAGTCCCCCACAACATCTTTCTCTCTAAACTGGGGAAATATGGATTTGATATTTGATGAGTGGCCTCTTCGGTGGATAAGTAATTGGTTGGATGGTTGCATCCAGAGAGTAGTCGTCAATGGCTGAATGTCCAGATGAAGATCTATGTTAAGCGCTGTCCCTCAGGGGTCCATACTTGGACCAGTATTATTTAATATCTTTATCAAAGACATTAATGGTGAGGTTGAGTGCACACTCAGCAAGTTTGCAGATGACACCAAGCTGAGTGGTGCAGCTGACATGCCAGAAGGATGGGATGTAAGGATGTCAGAGAAACCTGAGGAGGCTGGAGAAGTGGGCCCACGTGAACCTCATTAGGTTCAATGAGGCCAAGTGCAAGGTCCTGCACCTGGGTCAGGGCAATCTTTGTCATCAATACAGGCTGGGAGATGATGTGATAGAGAACAACCCTACAGAGATGGACTTGGAGGTGGGTGAGAAGCTCAACATGAGCAGATAGTGCATGCTTGCAGCCCAGAAGGCCAACTGGATCCTGGGCTGAATCAAAAGAAGCATGGCCAGCAGGTCGAGGCAGGTGATTCTCCCCCTCTACTCCACTCTTGTGAGACCACACCTGGAGTATTGTGTGCAGTTCTAGAGTCTCCAACATAAAAAGGACACGGAAATACTGGAATGGGTCCAGAGGAGGGCCACAGAGATGATTAGGGAGCTGGAGCATCTCTCCTGTGAAGACAGGGTAAGAGAGTTGGAATTGTTCGGTGTGGAGAAGAGACGGCTCCAGGGAAATCCTATAGCAGCATTCCAGTACCTGGAGGGGGCCTACAAGAGAGCAGGGGAGAGACTTTATAGAAGGGCATGTAGTAATAGGATGAGGGGAAGTGGTTTTAAATTGGAAAGGTGTAGATTTAGATTGGATATTAGAAGAAATTCTTCACTATAAGGGTGGTGAAGCACTGGAGCAGGTTGCTCAGGGAAGTGGTGGATGCCCCCTCACTGGAGGTTTTCAAGGCCAGATTGGATGGGGCCTCTGGTCTAGTGAGAGATATCCTTGCCCATGGCAGAGGGATTGGAACTTATTGATCTTTAAGGTCCCTTCTAGCCCTCACTGTTCTATGATTCTATAAAACTTTGTATGTGCTCTACCTGCAAAATCTTAGTAGTAGGTCTCTGGTGAAGAGTTTTCCATTCACTAGTCAGTAGCAGACTCATACAATTGTATAATAATCAACTTTGTCTTCAACCTTATTCAAAGGCAGATTACAACAGATTCACTTTAGATTCCGCTTTGGGTTTCAGCAGAAATGAATTTAAAAGGGTTGTGATTAAAGGCTATGCTCAGCATTGCATTCAAGAGACATCAAAAGGCTTTGCAAAGGAAGAGACAAAAGATTGAAGATTACCTTGACTAGAGGGCTCAGCTACATTGAAACAAATTAAAATTGGCCTAAAACTTGGCACTTTGGCTGTGTGGCCCTGGGAGGGAAAAGAAAACCACTGTTCCTCCTTGGTGCCTGCCTGGTGCTGACCTTTTAACTTCCATTAATGAGTCTGTGGGAATGACCCTTAAAGGAAAAGTCTGTGATGGCAGCAACTGAGGCAGAAAGAGCAACCTAGTGCCCATGGTGCTTGCCAGGGATTGCTCCACACTCTTGATGTGCTGGGTGAGGCCGTGCTTCATTGGTCTAATGTGGAGATGGCACACTTATGTTTACCAAGATATGTCCAAGTTTGGTGTCTCACCTGTTAATTCTGTAATGTGTTTTAAAGCCTATTCTCAACTGGTTGTCTTTTTAACACTCACTAGGCAACTGCTCAATACTGAGAGCTCAGTTCTGCCTCTTAACAGCCCACATTAACAACCTGTCCCTGGAAATCCTGGGAACCCTTCCCTCTCCTGCTAGATGGACTGAATTGCTCAGAAGTAGAGGGAGCAGGACTGTGACTTTGTCACCATGTGTCTGGATATTCACAAGACATGAGAGATACAAACAGTGTTCTGTAGCTGGTCTTCTGTGCAGTGCTGGGGAAAGAAGAAAATACTTAAAGTAAGTCTTGTAAACTTGGATTAGGAAGGTGTAATTTCTGTTTTGTAGCTCAGGATTGTTTCTGTAATTTCCACGTGGAAAAAAAAATTGCAGGATACTGAAGAGAAAGAACCCTTGAAGTGGGAACTAGGTGAGCGTTAACAGCATCTCACTTACTATCCAGATTTATCTGAGAAAAATTTTATAGATTGACTCTGGTCTTTTGATTCAAAACATCTGGGAAAAGCTGTTATATGAATGATGGGCAATGGCAGTTTTCTTTCTTTTTCTGCAAGTACCTGTGGTTTAAAAAGGTAGTTCTATTTTGGTTTGATTTGTTCTGGAGATTTGTAGGTGCCTGAATAAAGAATTCTTCTACTCCTGACTTCAGTACCTAAACTCTAGGAAGTAATCAAAAGTCCAGACATACCAATTTCCTACCACTGTGCTACAAAGGGAATGAGCGTTTTCACTTATTTGGCTTGATCTTGTAAACTGACATATTAGCATAGATTGGGTGCTGATTGCAACTTCCTGCTTTCATGCTGGAAGCCCTATGTTCTCCTAAAAGCAGGAATTTCAATTCCTCATCTGTAGGAATTCATCTGCACCTTCATCTCCTAGTCTCCACTAATAATCTCTAGTACTGGGACAACTGCTTCTGGGAATATGCAGAGGTTTGGAAGATATTCTGCTCTGCACCTAGAACTGCGGTTTCTAGGTGTTACTAAGCAAGATTTAGAGGGATATTAGGAAAATGCAAGCTCAGCTGTTGGTTGTTGTCAAACCGGATCCACCTTTGGAGAGCAGGTGTATATGTTGTGGAAATGTGAAATAAAAAAAGGAATTAGTGAGGTTTTCTTTAGCATGGTGGGTTTGCTCCTGAACTTTGAGTATTGCCTGTGTATGCTTTGCTGCTAATGAAATTGAGTTTAGTCCTAAGTTCATTTGTAGTTCACCTCTTTAGGAAGGGTTTTGCCTCTCATTTAGAAGTCTTCTTTGATTGCTCTACAGTTGAGTGAATCTGTGTTGATGTTTCATTACTGTGAATGTGAGAGAGAATTTTTTTTTTTTTGTTTAAATTCCATTAAGCTCTTTGGCTTAAAATCCTTACCCTTAAAATCAGAAGTTATGCATGGAAATATACTATACTATACAACTGCTTAAATCCATGTGGGCATCCACAGAGGTGGTGAGAGGAAGATACTGATGCAATCATTGAAGTGTGGAGGAAGGAGAGTATTCAGTTGAAATCATGTTTCATTCTTCCAAGTTTGTTGTATTAGGACTCCAATGAATAGTGCTGCACAATCAAATGCCTTGCAGACATCATTTGCTCAAAACACCACTTCCCCATTTAAGGCTGGTTGTTGAATGCTTTGTATATCTATAATTTTCTTTTTCCTATTTTGAGAATAGCGTTATGGTGTTCGAACTATTTGCTTTTATCAGTGTTATAATATCTGGAGTCCAAACGACTATAATTGAAGATCCTTTTCTGATACCACCCAATAACCATAGAAAAAAACAAAGTGTTTTGATTGCATACTTAGACTGAGCAGAAGGTAATGCTTCAATATTAGGCTTTGCTGAGACAAGAGACTCCCTTTTTTCTTCATCTATAAAATCCTGTTTTGAATCAGTTTGATTTTAAAGCTGCTCTTTGGGACTTTGCAGCCTATTGCCTTTTCACAAAGCTACAGCAAGTTGTACAAGTCTGAAGAGGAATAAGTGAAATCTTTGTGAAAGAGCTACTGGAGATCCTCTAGAAGGTTAGTAAAAGTAGTCAGGGTAAGCTTGAGGAGAACAATGAACATAAGAAAGAAAATTGTTTTAATGCCTTTGAGTAGAGAGTTGTTGATCTGTGATAAACTGCTGACTACCTCATGATACTTTGACAAATACAGTATACTTGTTGGTTCTTCTTTCTATGAAGTTTTAGTGTGAAGCAAAAAGTGTTTTTTCCATGAAGTATGTTAACCTTGTATCTCTGCATTTGTCTCAATTTCCTTCCATACTGCTGACTTTATTTATGATATCCATTATATTCAACTGCACTACAGCTACCGTTTAAATGTGCAGACACCAATGTGGAAAACCATCCATACTATAGAGGAGCATTGAGGTCCACTGATTCTAGTGATTTATGCTTGAAGTTGTGCTGAGCTGAATGCTCTTGAATGAGGTTTCATGTTTGTGAGCTAAAAACGTAACTTTCCAATGCAGGTGGCAGAATTAATAAGAGATACTTTAGGCATTGCTCTCTAATTCTCAAGCACCAATGTGGAATAATTTTTAGGGTCAAGTTATGTTGCAAGCAGAGATGTGTAGGTCTTGAAAACAATGTATACTACTTTGTGTCATTGAAACAGCAAAGTATGTTAATATATATACTTAATTAAAAAAAAAGCAACACAAGAAAATGTGTAGCTCTAAATTGTGTGGAAATTCTCTGGAGCCACAGTTCATACAAAAAAAATATATTGGTTTAACAGCTAATTATGCTAACCCATTGCAACCTCAAAAGAATGACCATCCACACCAAATGTTGAAATACAATCCCCAGAGGAAGCCATGGGGCTACACAGTCTAGCCAAGGGCTGAGGCAAAGATGAAAACAGTCTGGGGGTTGAGACAAAGGCAGTTTAATGAAAGAGAAAAAAAAGAAAAAAAAAAAAAGGAAAAAAGGTTGTGTGGAAGCAAAGAAAAAGAAAGGAGGGCATTTATTCTCTACTTCCCACCAGAAGGCAACATCCAGCCGCTTTCTTGGATAAAAGGCCTCTGTATATGTAGCAGCTGCTTGGGAAACAAGAGCCTTGATAATAATACTCTCCCCATCACTGCACATCTCCCCATATCCTCCCCTCTCATAGCTTTTATTGCTTAACATGATGTCATATGGTGTGGAATATCCCTTTGGTCAGGTTGGGTCAGCTGTTCTGGCTAGCGTCCTCTCCCACCTCTTGCTTATGCACAGCCTACTGGCCTTCGAAGGCATGTCTGGAGTTTGAGACAACCTTGAATGATGAGTGAGCACTGTGCAGCAGTAACCAAAACATTGGTCCTTATCAACACTGTTCTATGTACAAGTGCAAAGCACAGCACTATATGGGCTACTATAAGGAATGTTAATGCCATGCTAGCTTGACTGACTACAGAAATAGAAAATGAACATAAAAAGAGACAGCCTTATGTGGGTTATTAAAACATCCATCTAGTGCTCGGGTTCCATGAACTTGCCAAAATTATGCTTCATTTGTGTTTGAATAATGTTGATTTAGCAGATACACTTGTTACTAAAATTATTTCACGTCACTTACTAACCAAGTTATACTTCATATGTGGGATGTTCTAAGTTATCTTAATGGGTGTACAGCTTCATCCTAGTCTGCAGATAAAATAGAATGCTTTGGACAGCAGAGTGGAAAAAAAATTAGTAAATCTCATAGCCATTTGGTTCCTGGGAGAGGTGTCTGATTTTGAGCTTACTCCTTGCAGACACTAATGTGTATGCACTTATAACTGCTGTTGGAAAGCAGAAAGCTGTCATTGCTGCGGGACTTCCAGGTCTGTCACCCTGGAACAATAAATCTCTTCTCATACAGCTGCCATGATGAGCTATTTCTTTTTCAGTCAAAGGGTCAGGTGTGGTGGTGGTTGTACCAGGTGCAGATAAATCATGTAGTGCTGTGCTGAAATGGTGTTGGGAACAGGAAGGGAAAGTTCAGGAGAGACTGTGTTGACAGTTAAGAAGTTTTGTTGTTTTGCTGCTGTTGATGCACAGCTTTAGGGTGAACAGGGAAGTCAGTAGAGGTCTGTGTAGCTATTTGAAGCTCCTAATTCTTCATTCAGCAATTGCTATAGCCATATACTTGTCAAGTCCTTGCAGATAGTCAGGCAGATCATTCTCCCTGGTATATAAGACAGGGCTATAGAGTTGTATGGTGTTATTGCTAGTAGCAGAATTTCTCAAGGATTTAGCTAAAGGCATGCTTTTGACAAATATAACACTGAAGGTTGTCTTTCATATGACCAGCTGATGGCTCTCAGATAACTTTGCTGATCAGGGCCTGCAAATTTGCCAAGCTAGAGAATTTTCATCTTTAAATTCTAGACCATATCTTCAGCCAAGGTTAGCTGACACCTCATCCAAGCTGTATGATACCCTCTGAGAAACCTAGCCCTTGATCTGCTCTGTATCTCTGCTTATTTGGTGTTGGCATATTTTATGAGCCTGCCTTGGAAATGGAAAGCTTGACTGTTTTATTGAACTCTTGCTAACAATTGGCGCTGTATTAAAAATTACCCCTGTCAGGGCTCAGAAATATTTTACTGCTGCAAGAAAGCTTATGAGCAATAAGGTGAATGTAGACTTTTTGTCAACAGTGCTAGGATGTTTAGGCTTTTTTATTATACTTTTTTTTTTTTTCTGTTGTCTAGAGGATGGTGCACTCTGTGGCTTTCAAGGGACGTATATAATAAGAGCTGTACAAGAAAAGGAGCACGCTATGAAGATGTTTGCATCAGCACAGACATGGAGTAAACCATGGAGGTGACAGAAATCTGTGTATTGTTTTCACTTTACAGTTATACCCACGTACAGAACACACTAGACACAAAGTAATTTAATTATTGAAATTAAATAGTTAAACCACCAATGGTCTATACGCACAATTTGTTTCCTTTTGTAATATATGCTATTGAAGACCATGGTATTAACTTGGATTCAATGTCAGAATTCTAACTTTAAAAATCACTGTTTTATGCAATTTTTTCCCTTCCAGAAGGATTCCCCAAATCTTTTATATTGAACAGTAGCTTTTGCTACAGAAAAGTACCTGATGCCCTCCTTCATACTGCTAGATGGGCAATCTTTGGACTGAGTAGTGGTTGTGGGTCAAAAGTCTGGATAAGGAGTGTCAGAAGACAAAGTTAACTGAGAGCTATTTCTGGACAGAAAGAGCTATTTATGTCTCAGGTGTCTATTACAGGGAATGGCAAAAAACTGGAGCTCAGTTTCAAGTATAAGATTGCTAACATTATGTAATTTTGTATGTAATAATGAACTTGATCCTTAGTTGCTCCTATAAACAATCTCAGAGGACACAGAATTGGACTTAATAAGTTCTTACAGAAGCTCACTATTCTGTATTTCCAGCCTTTTAAAGTTCTATCCCTCTTCCTTTTTGCACACTTCCTTTGTCCCTCCTTCAGACTTCTGCACATAACTCCACCACCAGATGTTTTTACAGCTACTTATCATTTAACCAGATAGACCTCTCCTTATCACTTAGTTATTTTGGTTACCACACTATTGTGTGATTTTCTTTTCCTATCTCTCTTTCTTTTTTTTTTTTTTTTCCTCCATTATACCATTAGTAAATTTTTCAGTAAGTAGGGGAAGATGTTTCCCCTTGTGATTGTAAGGGAATCTGGGATTTAATGTTTATAGCAAATCTACCACAGCCTGTGAATCCATTAAGACAGACCTGCATGAAAGGTCAGGAAGAGTAACCTTTTTCAGCTTTAACACTCCTTAATCTCATTAACTACCTCAAAAAAGTTGTACTTTCTCTTCTGGTAGAGGTAGCAGTATTATAATATCTGTCTATAATTAGGTCTTAAATCAGCTGCAGGTGGATAAAGCATTGTCCCTGAGGACACAAAAGCTTCATGCAATTTCTGGAACGTGCATTTTGACCAGTTTCCTAGAATTGGGAGGAGTGGAGAGAGGGACACTAATGAGGCTCAGCTCACCAGCTGGTGATCCAAATATCTAGTGTCTGACATCTTTGCAAATTGTTCCCTCGGGCACCATCTTCATGTGGTATCATCTTCATTGAACAACGAACAGCACTTCACAATATAATGCATCTTTCCTGAAAACTTGGAACATTCTGTAAATACTGGGCTACTTGGGTGAAACTACTTAAGTTAAAGTGCTGTTATTAACGCATTCTTAGGCTAGGCTTTCAATCTCCCCTTGGAACACCTAGTTTCTTAACATCTTTCATGCACACACTTTGCTTTTTTCTTTCTTGGGTTTAGGGTCTTTCTACAGGATTGCAGTCTAATCAAAATAAGAAGATTGCATTCTAGTGTGATAAGATATTACCTTCAGGTCGTCAAAATACGAAGCCAGATTTAAGTTAAGGCTCCACCTACATGAAGCTTTTTCAGTGACTGTACTTCAACTGTAGCACAGTTTGGGGGGTTTGGTGGCTGTTGTTCTATGTTTATTTCTTGGTATTTTGATTGATTGTTCTTTTTGATTGATTGTTTTGTTGGTTTTTCCCCAAAGAACACTTATCATGGTAGCAGGATTTTCAGTGTAAGAGACTCTGGTCTAACAGAACGTCTCAACTTTTCTCTTGGAGAAAAGGATAAAGTATTTCATGTTGGGTCTGCCACGCCACTTGCAGAAAAAATGTTCACTGTCATGTGTAAGTTCCAAACAATACTGTAATCAATATAAATTAAAGGCTGGTATGTCACACTGGTGGCAAATATTGATGTGCCAGTAGTTCAAAATACAATCTTCTATTTTTATGTTTTTATTTCTATCAGCTAGTGATTTGGCTTTGATTTAGGTAGGCTCTTGGACAACTGTATTATTCAGAATATCCAAGTTCATTGCGCAATGTAATTTCTGTCAGATGAGTTGCATTTTCTGTGCTTTTTTAATCTCTTCCCCAGGGAGATTACTGTTTGTGGAGGGTTGCCTTTGAAGGTTCTGTTTTGATTATTTTATTATAGCAGTGCTATGTGTATTCTAGTCTTCCCTGTATCTGGACAATCTGCACCTGTTTTAATTGCTGAATGTTATATAGGTGTGGATGTAATTCTTTATTCAGAATCTTATTGCCTCTCCTTTGTCAAGCTGTTTAATGAGCATTTGACATGTCTTTTGTGCAACTAAATTACTACAACTTTTATGTAAATGCAGGTTTAGGAGTGTGATTCCATTCAATGTCATATTGGAAAAAATGGCTTAGGAGCTCTGTCTTTTGAACTAGCTTACAACTCTGCCCTAGTACTTCGAGGGGCTGTTCCCATCTAAAATATTATTTCCACTGAATTCATGAATTGACATGTACTGCCTGTTAACCAGGTTCTGAAGAGGATTAATGAGGTTCTAGTGATACTTACATTCCGGGGCTTATTTGGAGCTGCTGCTGGTCATGTTTCTTTTTGCCCTAAAGTTTCTGATAAGATCACAGCCAGAAATAGAAGGAATGGAAAGAGAAACATGCTTGTGTGACTACGACTGAAAATATCCCTCTGAATAAACTTAGCACCAGTAATTGTGAAAGTGTATTTCTATATCAGATGAATGAGTAATAAAGTATAATGAAGACCAGGTGTTTCTGTCTTCATCGCTGCAGTGCATTTTAAAGTATTTTATAATAAAAGCCCCACTGTTTGATTAAGAGTAACAACTGTGTTTTACAGCGTGGCTTGTGGAGTTCTTGTATAGAAAGTGTCACTCAGCATCCTTCTGCTATTTGAAGTGTGTGGCTGTGTATAACAGGATTTTGGATTCACAGCTTAGTCATGTGAAAGACTTTAAAAATATGGTTTTAATATTGAAAGAATAGACTGGTCATGAGTTTCAGATGTGTTTATATCCTTGGCTTCACTGCTTGAAACTTCAATTACTTTTAAAAGAATCAAATATATGGGATATTTTAAGCTCTCAATTTAGTTATCTTAGGGGGGAAAAAAAAGCATATCTGTGGAAGAAGGGAGAAAAAAAAGTAGTATTGGATTGGGAAGAGCTGATGGAGGACAGTAAAGCTTCATTTAGATTTGTTCGGACTTTATGAAATGTAGATTTTACAAACATGTGGTATATTTTTTGCTGTATCAAAAGAAGTAAGAGCCTATCGGTTACAACTGACCTGTATATTTCAAGCAGTATGGTGCCATTAGCAAAATGCAGAAGATTTTCAGTTGCTATTAATTTTATCCAGCTTTCTCATCAAGTGTGCATGTTGAAATCTCTTTAATTAGAGATCCCAAATAGTCAAAAAATAATAGCTATTTTATGTCAAATTCTCAGCTACCCTTCATTATATTTACCTCTTGTGTGCCAGTAATGAAAATGAACAACTTCTATACAATGTAAACATTATTTTCTGCCTGCTGTCATGCCTTGCCTCTCATCTATACATGGCATGATTCTTAGTCAATATTTGTTTATTAAAACCTATGATATCATATAGGTTTCTTTTTAAAAAAAGAGGCACAAAACAGTTTTCAAAAGTAAACCTATTTTTTCACCGTCTATATTCTTTCAAAGAAGGCTTTAAGGAAATTCTCCTTTATGCCCAAGGCTTCTGACATTAAACACTGTCTGATCTGTAAGAAACCTACCAAGTGGTCCCTGCAGAGAGACAAACATAAGGCAATATTAGGGAGAGCTTGTAACGGCAGGAACAGCAAGTGTATACGATCCTATAGTCTTGGTTCTTCATTACTCTGTGATTGGGGTAAGGTAGATGTAATCTTTGGCCTTTTTATGACCTCACCCTTGACAGTCAATTTAGGATTTGGCTGTTGCAGGATAGATTTGTGCAACTTTTAGTTTGGATGATGGACCCCTCCCAAAGTGAAGAACTGCTGGCTGCAAAGTCACTGCAGCCTGGGTTTGTATGGTACTCACTCTGTGTTGTAGGATTCTTGCTGAGGTATGGGCACTCTTTTGCAGGGGGTGTGAGAGGGCAGCTTGATTATCTGGCTCCCTAGTTATTTTGCAATGTCAGATCAGTGCGAATGGGGAGACAGGGTCCTGGCTCTGGCTGAGCTCTGCAGTTACAGACCTTTGTAATTGAAGAAGCAGCAGGCTCCCCATGTGGTGTCAGTAAAGCAAAAAGCCTGCTTTTCAGGCCAGCTCGATATGTTTGATGTAATAAGCACATTACCACAGATGATATTACATCCATTCAAGGACAGGGATCCATACAAGACCTGGTTATATCCAGTACGTTACAGTACCAATCAGAGCCAGCTCCCTAGGCTGGAACTCTTGATTTCTGAGCAAGGCGGGGGAAGGAGCAGGGAGCTTCATCTTGTTCCATTAAAACCACCAGATGATGATGAACAGTCTTTCTCCTGCCAGAGCATAGGAGGCTGTTTTACAACGGGCATACACAAATCACCCACTAAGGTCAGTGATGACAGTGCTTGCCTTCTTAGGGGTTGCATCAGTTTTCACTTGCTCTTTTCATAAACACAGAAGAATCAGATTAGGGCTTGGCTTTTAATAGCTGAAAAATTTTCCTCTGCCTTTTCCCTCATCTCCTACTCTACCCAAATGCAGTCACAAGCCTCACTCTGGGGCTGTCTCTTATTAGAAGAAATGTTGCTGATCCCAAAGGAGAGATTTGGATCAGAAAATATCCCATTCCAGGAAAATTGTATCTTCAGCTCTGAGTTGTGATGCACAAGTGTCTTTACTGCTTAGCTACAGGAAAAGTATATTTTGCTGTGACATTTCTACTCAGCATCACGGACAGCTGGAAAATGTTATGGACGGTATTAGCAGCCTTTTTTTTTTTTTAATAATCAGCCTCCCTTGGTCATATGTAAGCTCTTCCATCTTTTTTTTGGAAGACAGAATATGGTTGCTGTAGGGTAAAGAAGAGGCAATGCTAATACTGACTTCTCACAGCAGTCTGCCCCAGCTGTGCTGTCAAAAAAGTGATGGGTTACTGCTTCTAATGCTGTATCCCAGCCTCAGGATGGGCCATAGACACATAAAACCCTCCAACTTTCTTGGGAACCACAAAAGTCAAAGAGCATGTGCAATTCAAGGATTATGAAGCTGAGGAGAATATCACTGCTGCAGACCCTGGCAGCAGTGGTGTGGTAGCAGAGATTTTGGGACCTTCTAATGTTTCCAGTACCAGCAAGCTTTTTTTGTTACACATCTGAACAGAAAATACTGAGTACATACAAGAAAATGGTGTTCTTGACCCACTTTTTAAATTTTCTGTTGAGTGAGGGGTAATGAAGGTTTTAAAGATGAACTTTTATGCTTGGGATGACTTTCGATTGCTTAAGCACAGACAGTGTAAACTAATGCACTCCTTTTGTTCATGTTGAATTACTATGTTTCTACCAGGCTCTTTGGTACTCTTCACTCTGATAGCAGTCAGGGACTTACATTAAAGCACAAGCCTTTCTTTCAGCCTTTGCTTGCTGTGTAAGAGAGATAAGCACCAGAGAAAGCTTTTTGCCTAATTTGGTCTCTTTTCCAAGGATCCCCTTGCATAGGGAGCTAATGCAGGGTAGAGAGCTCGAGAAAGGTGGGGGGGAGTAAGAGATGTGTTGAGGGACAGGCCAACATTGAAATTATTCCAGGTAATGTTCTGGCCCATAAGAGGAAGCAGGTTAGGAAGCTGAATTTGGTGGTCAGTGGCTCAATGTCTAGATGAAAGATGGTGACAAGCAGTGTTCCTCAAGGGTCCATGCTGGGACTGGTGCTGTTTAATATCTTCATTAATGATACTGACAGTGGGATTGAGTGCACCCTCAGCAAGTTTGCTGATGACACCAAGCTGGGTGGTGAGGTTAATGTGCGAGGGACAGGATGCCATCTAGAGGGACCTGGACAGGCTGGAGAAGTCTGCCCAGGGGAATCTCATGAGGTTCAACAAAGCCAAGTGCAGGGTTCTGTACCTGGGTTGGGACAATACCCATTATCCATACAGGTTAAGAGATGATGTGCTGGAAATCAGCCCTGAGGAAAAGGACTTGGGGGTATTCATGGATGAAAAGCTGGACATGAGCCACCAATGTACATCTGCAGCCCAGAAGGCCATCTGCATTCTGGGCTGCATCAAAAGAAGTATGGCCAGTGGATCGAGAGAGGTGATTCTGCCCCTCTGCTTTGCTCTGGTGAGACCTCACCTGGAACACTGTGTCCAGCTTTGGAGCCCTAAACACAAGAAGGACATGGCCCTATTGGAGCAGATCCAGAGGAGGGCCGCAAAAATGATCAAAGGGCTGGATCACCTCTCCTATGAAGACAGGCTAAGAGAGTTGGGCTTGTTCATCTTGGAGAAGAGAAGGCTCTGGGGGAACCTTATAGTGGCCTTCCAGTACCTGAATGGTGCCTATAAAAAAGCTGAGGAAGAACTGTTCATGAGGGCATGTAGCAATAGAATTGAGGGGTAAAGTTTTTAAACTAGAAAAGGGGACATTTAGATTGTATATTAGGAAAAAATTCTTCATTATGAGGGTAGTAGATCAATAGAACATGTAGCCCAGAGAGGTAGTGGAGGCCCCAACCCTAAAGATATTCAAGATCAGGCTTGATGGGGGTCTGGGTGACCCGATCTCGTAAAGATGTCACTGCTTACTTCAGGGGGTTAGACTAGATGATCTTTAAAGGCTCCTTCCAACATAAAAACTCTATGATTTTGGTCAAGGGTTGGTACTGGCACAGGAGCCTACAGGCTATTTTTTGGGGAACAGCTCAGAACAGGTATTGCACAAAGAGGACTAAAAGTGACCTTAATTCCTTACACCCAGAAAGAGGATAGTGAGTGATGAATTCTACATTATGTAGAGCAGAAAATGTAAACCTCTGATTAAATTTATGAGAGAAGACAAACAGTCATAGTAACCACACAGTTTATGTTTGGGTATGTTGCTTGTACGAAAATTGGGAGCTGAAAAAGTTCATCCCAAGGAGAGTTTTCTTTCTTGCTTCCCTCTTTTATTTTAATAGCTGTGATCTAGGGAGATGCTCTAAGAAACATCTAGCCATGCTTTCTCTGGTTTTACTCTCTTCCTGACAGCTTCTGCATTTTTGCAGTGGAATACAAATATCAGACTTCCACTGTTTAGAACTTTTTCTTCATAAGGACAGACCGACAAAAGCAAAAAGTCATGAAAAAGTGACCGAACTAAAGCATCAGGAGTAATCTTAATGTTATGTAAAATACAACTTTTAAAAACTTTTTGAAAACACAGGAAAATAAAGAATATCCTGTGGTGTTGGGTTTCCTAGTGTACTTCAATACGGGTGAGCTTAAAAAACCTCTTTTTAACTAGATAAAATAGAAACATGTCTGCTGTGAATGAGGGAGATAAGTTTTCTAACAATGTTTAGTCCTATTCCCATGAGAATACAGAAATAAGTGCAACAGTAGTTTTTTGGAACTAGATGGTGGACATTGCTTAGTGTGTTGATATAATGTGCAGCATAATTGATGCATGGTTTCTATAGTTTGGAAGAATCCTTGAATGTAGTTGCCTGGATTTTGAAACAATGAAGGGAAGGCGTGCCAACAGAACTTGCAGGGTGACACTCTAGGATATAGTTTCTGGACCAATTTGAATGAAAGGTGTGGGATTTCTATGTTTAGTTCAGAGTGAGGAGCTGCTCTCACAAAGAAAGCAATCTGTGTCTATCACAGAAGATGAATTGTGCGGGCTGTCAGTTCCAGAAGCACAGTCAGCTTTGACCAGAATTGTTGTGCTGCATCTGACGAGTGGATTTAACAGTTCCTAGGAGCACATTTTTAGTGCTCTAGTTGCAAACCCGACAGACTGCAAGGGAAGAGTCATCACAGCTTCAAGGAAAGAACTTTCCGAGGGGCATCATGAATGAAAATATCTATATCGTTTCTTAGAAGACGCTTGCATCCAATTTTTCAGTGAGTTGGACTTGGGGAAGAAAGCATGTGCAGAAGAGCGGAGCCCAGGTCTTTCTTCAGTATTATGCTGAACTCGTTAAGAAGCTCTGTGCTACATGTAAGCCAGGAGTGGATCAGGATAGTCTAAATCATAGGGCATGACTAGAAGTCGTGTTTTCAGCCTTGAACTGCTCCACCACTTACTGTGACAATATGATATACAATAGCTTCCAGATGGAAGCTTGCAGCTTGCACTGCCTAAATACAGTGTTGAAGCTATTGTTCCCAGGGCCAAATTTTGGTGTGGAGGTTTGAGCTCCTATTAGGCCAGAGAAAGCCCTTTCCCTGAGTGGCTTCCACCTGAGGACTGGCTTTCTCAGACACAGAAAGATTCCCATGCCTCAACGTTCTTCTGCAGCCATCTGCATCCCTCTGCTTTCTTACTAACAGCCTTCTGCTTAAGCAGCACTCATGTCTTGTGCACCAAGGCCCCTTTTACAAGGGCAGCTGGCATTGGCTGCACGTCAGCAGCGATGGCAGATGAGTTTCTCCTTTGCCTATTGCCATGTGTGGAACTGTACTGCTTGCAAAATCCTTGTTGTGTGGCATCTGCAGCAGCTTGGCCATGCCCCCCAACAGGGTCACTGGCTCTACATCGCTGAGGGCTTGCTGTACCCTCAGGAGTGTGGTGACGATCTGCCAGCTGTAAGACCAGGTAGGAATACTAAGCAAGTACTGCAAGATTCTGCTTCCATTTGAGTAGGCATCCTTGCTGCTGGGAGCAGGTGTACTGCGCTCTCCTTTGCTGGCCTCCCTGTGCTACCAGAGCCATAGCTGGATCTTCAGACTGTCAGTCATTCATTTGTTTCCCTCTGACGCTGACAGCAGGTATCACACAGGTCAGCTACATCCACAGGTGTTGGGATTTCTGTGCAGGAGCTCCTGTATTGCTGTGGTACTCCTCACTCCCTCTCCCCACACTGTGTGTCTCACCTCTGGGAGAGCACTGAAGCTACCATGAGTTTGTTGGTGTGGGTGCAGTTCAGGTGCTGTGATATGGCTGTAACACACAAAGTTTAAAAATTTGCTGAGCAGCTGTGTAGCTGTGGAAGTCCTTGTGTGCATCCTTGTAGATGCATGTGGCCTTCTCCTTAATGAGCTTGGCAAGGATTTCTGGGGGGTGGAGGGAGGGAGAGGGGAGGAGGAGTTTGCATCCTTTGTACCATGGGATGTGCTTACTACTTAAGGTAATTTGAGAACTTTATCTAGCAAATCAGTTGTAGTTGTGGGGACCTGTGACACTTGGTAACAGAAACAGAATTGTGTCTTCCTGTGGCCCATTGCATTAGACATTCAGAAGTCACAATGATGAGCCTTGTATTTACCAGAAGGTGGTGGGTTGTGTAGTGTGAGCTATGGTAACATGTAGGGACAAAGTTTTCATGGCAGTTTGGGGGAAAAAAATCTAATTATACATTAGTTTTCTGTGTAGGTCACTGGCCTTTGTGACTCAGGTGGTATCTCAAGGCCACATGTACCCTGTTCAAAGCACTAAAGAGCTGCTAGCTGCAGGCTTGTTTGTCTGTGAATCCCAAGGGATTCACATTGCAACAACAATAACATATAGTGGATTCCAAAATGAGAAGTTCACAGTATAAGGATAACTACTTTGATTTCACTGTACTATTTTTCAGTCTTATATCTTCTTTTTAACAGACTCTTTAGCACACTTCTACATTTCTCATTTTTCTTTTTTTTTCTTTTTTAATCCCCTATAGTGCCTTTGGCAGAAGATGATGATAGGTCAGATCCTGAAGACTTCAAAAATCATTTGACCTCCAAGAACTCTTTCCAACCAGCTTGTGATTTTCACATTGCCCTTGATAACCTTGACAAAGCTTTGGGTTAGATAAGATGCAGCTAGGGAATTTTGCAGGTTTCTGCTTTGAAATAAATCACCACTAATAAATGAGTGTAGTTGCAATTACAATTTGGCTTTGCAAAGGTATCTGATAGGTTAGACAATATGTCTGAAGGGAGTGCAGTGTCATTTTTCTTCCTTTCTGTGAGGTAGAGTCAGTGGCAGCTTCATCAGATGTTTCACGTGTTTTGAAAGAGACAACACAAGCCTTTCTAAATCTCTGCTTCTAGTAACAATCCTGCTCCTCCTTCACTTGGAAACAATTTTGCTTTACTGCTTGTTGTTTTACTCCATGCTGTTATGCCCTGTTTGTTTCCCTCTTTTTTGTCACCTTATCTGTCCCAGGAAATTGTAGCTTTCTGTTTTATTACATCAAACAGGAATATTTCCAGGATATGTACATCTATGCTCTTGAACTTGTGACATTTAAAGGGCAATAGAATGCTAATGTGACTAATAAAACAGAAAAATTACTTTATATAAGTCAATGTGAAAATGGCTCAATCTATCTTTTAAATGGACTAATTTCAACAGCATTCATTGATACAGGCCTGGAGGGGGACTGCAAAGCTTGGGGGATTGAGATAGAACTGTAAAAACAAAGAAAGCTTTTGTCATTCTCTTTTGACACCTTTAAAAGAGTTCCAGCCAATTTTTCCTATTATTGGGACTCTTCACCATCTATTTTCTGCCTATGATAATTCACAAGGGTAATTAGCTGTATGGGGTTTTTTTGTTTTCACTTTGCTGTGAAAGATGTTATAATCTAAAAGCAATTTTACTGGATTCCTTTAAGATTGACTTTTTGGATTTTTATTTGAACACACACAATAAAAGTTCCACATTTTATAGTTCAGTATTTCTAGCTAATGCTATGAGGCCTACAACATCTGTACCTATAATATTTGCAGATCATGTCCTTTCTGAACAGTACTAAGGGTGTACTGATTCTAAGTAGGTGCCATTTGGCCACTAAATCATGAATTGGTGTGTATGGATAGGCAACAAAGGAAAGCATCCATCAAATTTTACTTTTTTGACCTTATCTTTTCCTTCTCGATAAAGGTTTCCCAGTGAACATGAAATAACATGAGTTTTCTGTATTATTACATGTTCAAAGTGTATCAGACAACAAGAACCCTTTGTGATTATAATCCACAGTAATTCTGAGGTATGTGGTTGTTCTGAATAGGATTGGTTTATTTGATTAAGAATATGCTTATAAAGGAAATTAAGGGTTGGGTGTTGGGAGTGTCTCGTGTGCTTTCTAAAGTTTTCTACTTGCGGTGGGAGAATGATAGGTAATTTTTGTTTCTTTAACAAAACAACCAAAAAACAGCCCCCAGCACCCCCCCCCCAAAAAAACCCCACCAATTACCCAGAGAACAAGTAGATACAGATCTTATATGACAATTGTTTAAAAGTACATTTGACTAAATATCATTAAAAGCTTATTAAGATATTGTTTTCTCTAATGCAGTTATATTCTTTCATCTTTTCCTGTAATGCATCATGTATTAAAACATTCTGATGTGGAAAATTAATGCTCCAAGTCTGAAGAGAGTGACAAGAATGATGTCTGAATCTCAATTTCAATATTAGCAACGCAGATTCACCCTTTCTAGTGGAACAGAAATGTGGTCACCAAAAGAATATTCAATGCTGTAAGTTAAGTTTTGTCTAAACTCCAAACAGTCAGTGACATTGATGGTATCTTACACTTTGACTTTGTGATGTATAGGAAGTGACACTTCGGCTCTTTTTTGCCCCAGTCTTTCAAGCTTCTTTCTCACATCTGTGTGCCCTGTTCTTGTTATTCTGGCTTAAGTGCTTCCTACCACTGAGGAAGCTTGTTTTGTTGGTCTTTTCTATTTTGTTGCCCTTTGTGATCCCATGAGGTTTGGACACAGTGCTTTCCTGGAAGGATGACTTAACCTGACACATATGCACTGGCCATCGTGTGCAAGCTACCACAATACTGTGGTTGTGTAGCTCAGGATCTTGGAGCACTTAATGGACCTATTTGAGAGGTGTGTGTATGTAAATATCATCCATGCGACTGGGAGTGGTTGTCTTTCTTAAAGGACTTTTCTCTAAATAGGTGACATAGGGCATGTATTCACTGTCATGTACAGTATAGGCATTTCCATGAAGAATTTCCTTCATGTTGGAAACTGGATCTTTTAATACAGATAGTAACTGAATATCTTTTATATCTTTTTTTTCACTCCAGCTGCAGCTGTTTGTCTCTTTACCCAGAGTTTGTTGCACAGGTATCCTTTCTTTTCCTGGAGAAATACCTGTTCTTGATTTCTTCCTTTTTCTTTTGAGAGATACAATGCTGATTGTTTCTCATCTTTACTGCAGTTCTTTTTGCCTATTTTCCCCTTATCTCCAGCCTTTTCTCTGGGAACAGCAAGGACAGGTGAGAATGATTATCTTGTGCTCACTTTTGAGATTCAGAGCACTGTAGGAGATTTTACTGCAATCTGCTCTCC
Source organism: Porphyrio hochstetteri (assembly GCA_020800305.1). NCBI lineage: Eukaryota > Metazoa > Chordata > Aves > Gruiformes > Rallidae > Porphyrio > Porphyrio hochstetteri. The sequence continues at coordinate 49,591,411 of CM036907.1, forward strand.
AGTTGAAAACAGCTGGCATAAAGTCTCTGTAGATGTAGTGATAATTTCAAGATTGCTCATGCTTAGTCTTGAAGATCTGAAAATCCTCCAGAATTTAACAGGAAACATTTATTGAACAAAATAAAGCTCACAAAAATTCAACTTTATTCAATAATGTTTATCTATCAAGACTGAAGGTTGTTCCCAAAATGGGTGCAACTGTAAGACTAGAAGAAAGCAGACTCACTCCCTTTTGTGTTAGGAGAGAAGAGAAACCTGTTCTGAATTCAGGTGGGACCTTACAACTTAAATTCTACTTTTTAATGTCAAAACCAGTTATCTTAATTTCTCCTGGCAAAGCTTTTCCATGAAATCTGTTTTCTATCCATATGCTTTCCATCTTAGTATGCCACAGGCTTTCTACTTCCCATACCCACAACTTCACGATGGCAGTCCATTATGCTGCAGTCTTTGATTTGGCTATAATACTACAACATTCCTGGTCACGTCAGATACTTGTTGCAATAAAATTGTCTAGGCCATCCTTGTGATTTTGCTTTGCTGCAAATTTACACAAGAACTCTTATCCTTCCTTCCCTATGTTAAAACTACAAATATAATTTTAAAGGGAATTTCAAAGAGTGTACTCAACATAAAGAAGTTAGCAGGCTGAAGGTTACCTAAATTTTGTTGGTTATGTGACCATCTGTGACCTTATGTGTGGGTGGGTAGAGGTACCCTCATGTACCAGTTGCTCATATATCTGATGAAAGCACCACCCTCCTGCACCAGTTGCTCATATATTTGATGAAAGCAAATTGCCACCTCTAGAAACTTTGTAGGGAGGAAGACTGGACCTTTTAGCCTTTGGTTATGTGACAGTAGATACAGCAGGAAAAGAGAAAACTTAGACATTTTGTAATTAATGTATAGGAGTTAGTGCTTTTTCTATGATTTTTAGCCACCTAATTTTAAATTAATATCGTCTTTGTTTTTACAATGTAATAAGAAACTACAACTGGTTATTAATTAATCAGCATCCATCTTTTCAACCATGTAGCTGATATTAATGGACTCAAAGTTAAAACATACATGGGTGATTATTCACTGTGGCAATGCCTTTGCTTGAAGCCTATTAAATTTTTCTGAAATGCTTCATAAGTGTTAGGTACTGCAGTTGGTTTTGATCTTCCCATCAGAATTTTCTTAAAATCGTGTATGTCACTAAATCTTTCAAAGGTAGGTTGTTTTAACAGAGGTTTAAACGTTAAAGTTTGGACACTAAAGCCACAGGAGTCGTCATTCTGGAACAAGCTAGTGATAAACTTACACTTTTGCTTGAGAGAGATAAGAATTGTAAAGTCTAAGCAGGCTTGTGGTGAGTGTGTCTGCTAGTTAACAGGGCAGTGGGTTAAAAAAACCCCAGGCTGTTCATTTGGCAAGGACTGCTCGGTTGCAGGACCCACAAGTACGTTCCTGTGAGAGGACAACTCCTGACTCCCAGCCCTGTGAAGCTCAAAAGGACCCAGGCTGAGGCTTGGAGTGATAACTTCATTGGTTGCTTCCCTTACAGGCCAAGGTACATATTTTTATTTACTGCAGTCACTCAAGGAGGAAGACTGCAATGAAGTGTGAGAGTTTAGGAACCTTCTCAGTTATATCCTGTTTCTTCTAGAATATCAGATAATGTGATTTATTTTTTTGTTTCCTGCTTTTCTGACCTTAGAAATAGGTGGGCCCTTTTCAGCCAGTTTTGACAAAGATTTTTTGAAAGAGGGATGGAAATCTCTGACTTCCTACCTACAAGTTTTGTAGGAGGGCTAAGGATATGATTTGGTGTTGAGGTAGGAAGTGATGTCCTGTGTAGGAAAGATACAATTTTTAAGAAGGCAGATTTCACTAGGTCTACTGTTCATGAAATAACATACTGCTTACTATTAAATATTGTAGTTCAAGAATTTCCATAGCTGCTTAAGTTTCCTCCAAGAAGAAAATTAAATGCTGTTTTTAAGGATAGTTTTTATTTTTGTGTTTTGATACAGCCTTGAGATCACTGCTATTATTTTTCCTCAATGTTGCCTGCGAATTGTGCTTAAATCTTAATTAAAACATAGTTATTCAATTTGGCTCATATTCAGCCATATTCCAAAGATAACATATGCTACAGATTATGGTTAATTTTGGTTTGTTTTTTTTCTATTGTTCCACTAGAAAATATGCACCTTATAGATACTTAACTTCTTTTTCAGCAGTGAAGTTCAGGAAAGAGCATCTCTCTCTTGTTATCTTGCTTGTCCCTCTGCGTTTCTATCAATCAATAAATGTGCTTGTGTCTCCTGTCATCTTACGATTTGTGGTAAACCTCTGCAGGGTAGGGGATAAGTTTTTGTTACACATCTCATAATATAGTAGGATTCCAGTCAGGGAAGTCTTACTGTTTTGCTAAGCCCTCATTATTGCTCTGAACCATTGAAGTGACTTGCTATCAGGCTTATGGGATGGTAAACCAGTGCTTCTGCCCTTCTGCTTTTTCCTTCCTGGCAGTGTGAGCTTCTCAGTTGAGCTTTTCTAGAATGTAAAAGTGGTGGTGATTTGCTGGTTTGTGGGTTTTTCTTGGTTTTGATTGTTTTCCTACCACTTCAGTCATTTCAGAAAACTTCTACATCTTTTTTACTTAAGCCAGAAAGTGCTTATTTGAGTTCTGTTTATGGTGCTCCTAAGTAACTTAACAGTACCCACTAGGGAGAGAAAATTCAGGCAGGACAGTCCTAACATTTATACAGGGTCTTGCAGAGATCAGTGTTTTCTGAATATTTCTCACAGATCAGTTTCCCGGATGCTCATTGGAACAAGTAGCCCAGAGGGGTAGTGCAAGCCCCATCCCTGGAGATATTCAAGGTCAGGCTTGATGGGGCTCTGAGCCACCTGATCTGGTGAAGAAGCTCCTGCTTACTGCAGGGGGGTTGGAATAGATGGCCTTTAAGGGTCTCTTCCAACCTAATGCATTCTATGATTCTATGCTAACTTCTCCAAATGTAATACATCTAAGTCTCCTTAAAAATGAAAGGCACAGAGGCTTTATATTCCAAATACTGTAACTTCATAAGTACCGGTTTGCCTTTTGGTTTTGTTTTGGTGTTTGTTTCGTCTTTCATTTTGTTTTTATTGGGATTTTTTTGTTTGTTGGGTTTGGGGTTTTCTTTGGGTTTTTTTAGGGGGGTGGAGTGTGCGTGGGGGGTGTTGGTATTGTTGGTGTTGGCTTTTTTTAGGGTTTTTTTCCCCCAGCTGCCCTTAGCAAAGGGGTAACCAAGGAGTGGCTTGTTTTCCTGATCATGAAGAAGGTCAAAAGTGTGTCAGCAGCTGTGTGACAGGAGGTCACCCCCAGTTTTGCACATACATTCATGGACTTTTCTGATAGAGAGCTGCATTGGAATTTTTTTCTTTTTTTTTTCACTGAAAGCCCTCTTACTCTTGAATGGCATCTCCTGGCTGAATGACAATGTTGAGGAGTCAGAGCTCAGAAAATTGGGTGGAAAGCAAGGGAATGGATGCAGGGGAGTTAGCTGCAGCAAGGTGAAGTGGACACACTAAGGTCAGGTGCATTGAAATGCCATCTTCAAGAGAGCCTGTCCTGAAGTCATGTCACCCTATGGTGTTAAGAGGAATGCTGAAAACAAGAGAAAGACTGCCCACTGAAAGCTGTTGTTTAAGTGGCTTTGAGTGCCTTGGTGTTTTTGATGGATAACTTGTTTTAAGAAAGCTGCTACATACCTTTATAATGCAAGACTCCCTAAGAGGAACTGTTAAGCCTGCTGTGTATCAAGGCTCCATGGGATAACATCATACTGAGAAATGTAGTTAAGTTACAGGGTCCTTTTCTCCAAAGAAAACAGAAGCACAGCACTGTCAGGAGCATGTGCAGTGGACAGGATGCAAGAAAAGGCATCCAAGGATGGAGCAAACTGTTACTATACTGAGAAAATACCTCAGGTAAATCCTTCCAGGAATGGCCTGATGAGATGGAAAATTACACTTAGGACAAGGAATAAAACTCCCAAATGCATGAGTTTTTTACTGTATTATTTTATAGTCAAATATTGAGCACTGTTTCCAAAGTGAGTCAGCTTTCTGCAGGTACAGTTTATCAGATACTGGGGTTATTACAAAAACAAATGAAATACAATGAAGGTTACTTTTTTCCTTTCTTTTTCCCTACCATTCTCCCAAAAGAATAAAGCATATAAATGTAAAAGGGTGCTATGTGTGTAGCAATTAGTCTGTGGCTCCACAGTAGGGAAAGAGCTCACTTTAAGAGTTTGGTAAAAGCAGTTGCATCTTGCTTTAATGGGTAGAGAGGGTTTTATGCTCCTAGATGTTCTGGGAGCAGATGAGGTCTCTTGCAGGATCTTAATTGTATTCCAGAATGCTTTCTGCTTGCCAGAAGTGCAGTGGAAAAGATATGCAAAAGGAAAGTTTTCAAATACTATGTCAAAGCAACTAAAATTATGTCATTAATGTTATCATATGAATATCTATCTATAAAAGTCGAACTTATTTGTGATAAGAAATAATCTATAAGAAGTTCCCTGCTGGTATCCTCCATTAGAAGCCGTGGTAAGGTGCAGGAAGAGGACTTCCAAGTAGTAAATGGATCTCTCATTGGCAGAGTGCCCTTTGGAGCTTGACTGGCCGATTGTTTTGAGTAACTCCAGGTGGACCCATTAGTGGGACTGAGGGTGTTCCTTTACTAAATATTTCACCATCCCTTTCTTGTAGTTGGCAATTTATTCAGTCTCCAATTTTTCTTTACTAGGGGTCTGTACCACATGTATGATGTTTTGGAATTAGAGAATATCTGAGTGCCTTTGTTGCAAAGATTGTGATCCCATTCCCCAGGGCCAAAAGATATATGATTTAAGCAGAAATGCTTTGAAAATGAGCATCATCTGTTCCAAGCTGTAGATGTCTGCAGACATACACATACGAAGTTGTATAGCAAGTCACATGAAGCAACTGTGATAAGAGAAAAGATCTACCAAAGCTTTCAAGCTTGGAAAGAAAAGAAAAAAAAAATCTTATAGAAGCGTATTATGCAAAGAATAAGATTTTATTGTTTTTCTTGTATGAATGCTGCATAAGTGCACTTAAGGAAAAAACCTCAAAAAATCAAACCTCTGAACAAACAATAAAATATAATGCTCTGTAAAGCTATGAGAAGCACCAGCTGTAAAAAAGAAATAAATATGTCAAGACTCTCTCAAAGAAAAAAGGACAAAAATGATAAATGAATTGTAGAATATCAATGAATAAGCTAGCATAGACAAGATATGGCAAAAAGAATAATCAAGCAAAGCCAAAGTAAAGTTCTGCTAACAAGAAAGTGATGTCATTAGGACACTGTGAACTACAACAAATTTCTAAGGGAAAATATTTATGGTGGAAATGTATATTTTGTAAGCATCATGGAATATGATGCTCTTGACCAGTGTTTCCTTGGCTGCTTTTAATGACATCAAAACTTCACAAATCTATTCTTGTTTAGGTTTTATTTAGAATAGGGGACTATCTGAATCATCAATCAAACTTGTAAAGAAATTTTCAGTCTTTGAATAGGAAGGACTACAAGATGTCATCTGCTGTTCCTCTCTGCCCTGACATGGGGATGACAGTCCCTAACCTGATGTATTTGCATACCCTTGGCTGGAAGGATGCAGTGATGTAGGTTCCATGGCCCTGCTTTGCAGCCTGATTTACCACTTTTTGTTCTTGTTGTTAAAGTTTCAGTTAAAGGTTCTTTCATGCTATCTAATCTAATGTGTTTTGTCTGAGACTATATTTCTGTTTTTCATGATCACAGTGTGCACCGGAAGTGTTGCTCTTTTTCCTTAATACTGGAAGAGTTTTACCTACTAAGCTATGGGAAACTGTTTCCATGTCCCTCTTTGGTATTTTCTCTCTTCCACCCCAAACGTTGTCTTTCCTTTTATCTCCAAATTTGTGAATTGTATTATTTCCACAATAGTCTCTCCAGTCCATATTAATCTCTCTTCAGTTCTGGTAAACCAAATAGTGACTCAGGGTTGAGTTCAGTCAAAGCTTCACAAGTGCCAAGCACAGCACATTGATGTCTTTCACGTGGCACACCTATTGATACAGTGCTTTGAAGCACTGCTCACTGCTGCCTCCCTAGGTTACTTCCTAACTTGTATTTGTGCATTTGTCTTCTTCCTGGCTCTAAAACCTTACCTTTTTCTTACATTTTTCCTTATTAGGATTGATGGGGAGCAGTGAGGAGGAGAAGAACTACGTTTAAATGGGAGAAGGACTGTGGAGACCTTACAGATTCCTCGCCACATCAATGAGGAGGTCATCAAGATGATGAGAGTGAGGCTCTTCACAGAGGTGAGAGGATGACAGACAATGAGTGTAAGTGGAAATACAAAAGGTTGAGCCTGGATACAAGGGAAAACATTTTCACAGTGAGAACAGTGGAACAAATAGCCTATGGCGTGCTGTGACTGCAGTTTCTGCTGTCTCTGTACTTGGCTTTTGCCAGTCAAGTCTTGAAAACCTTTCTAAGCAACCTGGTCTGATTCTTTGCACAGTAAGTTGGACTAAAGGTCTCCTCAGGTCCCTTCCAATCTAAATTTTCCTGTCATTCTAGGTTCTGACTTCATTTCTGAGGTGCTAACAATCCTTTTCAGCAGGAGACTGCACTAAATACTTTAAATATAATTTTTTTTCATTTTAAGTTATTACTGAAAATACTGGCTGGCACTGGATTCACTACAGATCCCGTCAAACCCCAGCTTGAGACTGAAAATTCCTAATTAGTATTTCAGTATGTTTTAAAACCAGGTGTTCATGCACTGACATTTCCTTTGAATGATATTTTCCTGCTATAGGAATATCATGCAGATGTGTGAAAAAGTTTAAGTAAAGAGCATAAATGTCATATCTGTTCCTTTCTCCCTATCATCCAGGCCAATAATCCTAAAAAATATACCAAGTTAAACTGGAATAATGTGATTTATCCTTATTTTATTATTTCTTTTATTAGCCACTTATCTTCTTAGTCCTAGTAACCAGTAATTTAAGTATACTTTACTGGTGTTTTTCTAAGCACTGGACCTAGCCTGAGTAATATATATTGGAATGTTTCTTTAGACAGGCACACTGCTGATGCTGCTTTGCTTTTCTTTATTTCTCAGAGACACTTTTGCCATCTGAATTATTAGGGATGGATTTAGCTGCTTCCTGACCTGAACTTCATCAGGTTTAGCTGCATTGAAAATATCTATCTTGCCTTCGTGCTTTTAAGATGTTCTTTCCTTATTCTGGTCCATGCTTCTCTTCCCTTTAATATCAGTTGTCATTCTAAAAAGAGAGCGGAAAGGTCAGTATTTCAGCCTTGTCTGTGTCATAACTTATTTGTTGTTTTTCCACAGTATGCCATGCACCTATTTTTTTTTTCCTATTCTTACCCCTGTATTCAATAAATAAGATAGAAATGTTTCTGATGCAATCAGTGAAGTTTTTCTTGGAGCCTTTTATGTTCCTTTCTAGTTGTAACTCATTTTGTGTTTTTCTGATTTTATTCTTATGGACTCTGTTTCTCCCTCATTCATTTTTAGTCATGTATCCTTATTTCCACTTTTTGTGTGGTTCCTTTCTGATTTTCATGTTATTAAAGTTATGTGTGAATTGCAAGGCAGAGACTGAAAAAAAAATGGTGAACAATATACAAAATAAAGATTTACAGGTATTCATGTACATCATTCTTCCTGAATAGTCTGACAGCTAGGATAAACCCCACCTGTCTTTCAAGGTTACTGGAAATATGAAGATGATTTGAGTGTATGTGGTATTATATATAAAGCAGTTGGGTCATAATGCCTAGATCACTGAGAACTTCCCCTCCCCTGTCCCTCCAGCTATGCATATGACCATTTTGAAATCAAAGCCAGTCTCCAGAAATCCAGAGAGGCCATATGTCAGTCAAACTTGACAAAGTCTTTCAGAGATATTGGCATTAATTGCAATTGCAGTTTAAATTGCAATTAAATTAAATTACAATTGTCATTTGATTTAATTACAGTTAAATTATATGTAGGCCAAGTAGCAAAAAAGAAACAATGAAAATACAAGCCATTCCAAACAGACCTTGGAAAAAAGTAGGAAATTACCTTTACACTGCAAATCATACAACCAACCTCATCATTACAAGATGCTCTGTAGACTTCTGGGAACTGACTGACTTCTTGGATTTGGAACTGTTGTGGATGAAGAAAAAAATTATTTGGGCAGAAATAGAGTATCAAACAGTACAATTTAAGATAATGGACCTCAGTGTATTCACCATGAGTCTGTACAATTTACCATAAAAATAGAGATTAAGCCATATCTTACTGCCATACAACAACAGCCATTTGCTGCTGTTAAACTGTGGGTTAAAATGTTAAAGCTTTATATAAGAAAATTGCAAAAAACAAGGGAGATATATGGCAAAACACTTTAGAAGTGAAAAGCGATGCTACCAAAGTCCTGTTTCATCTGCAGCTTTGCAGAGTACTGGATACCACACTGCCCTGGTGTTCCAGGGCTGAATAGAAGGGTAGAGAGACTTACAGCTCAAAAAGTATGAAAGACCAAAGTTTGCTGCTGTTTCCACTAGATATCCATGAACTACGACTGGTTATGTTTCAGAATGATTCTTTAGGACAAGTCAAGCATTTTTTTGGGTGGTGGTATCCATTTAACATATAAGCAGCCATTCCTATTAACTTTGCAGTGGGTGAAAGTACATGTTACTTAAAGTACAATTATATTGGACAATCAGGAATGCAAAATAGAAACGTACTTTTGAAGACAGTGAAACATGCACTCCACCACAATCTAATGAGCAAGAAGCAGAAGGAATAGGTCAACAAGCTGTCATTAGACATCAGTACAAATTTGCAATATGCCATATAACTAGAACACTGCTGGAGAGGGGAGAAGGCGGTATCCTTCTATCATGTGAAAGCCTGTTGCTCACTCCGACACAAATCTGTTTAAACTGTCCATGAATATGCAAAGTCAACTGGTCTTATACTGTGTTTGGTAAACATCCGGGGATCTATACATCAAAAAAGGTTTAGAAAGAATAATTTTAAAGACTGGATAATGCTATGTAGCATGTGAGGGACCAACCATTTCAATTTATGGAGGGGGAGGGGGGAAAAGCTCTTTCTGTACCCTGGCAGCCTGAGACTGTAAAAAGGTGTTTTGTTGTGGGTTTTTTATCCCTCTTCACCTGAATGGTATAAAATTTAAAACTGTGTAACAGAATGATAAATATGTAAGTAGGCCATGGTATTCCTGTTTAATTATACTTTCTTTAATATACGTTCCAAAAGTAATGATCTGGTGGATAGCTCCTCAATAGGGGCACTGTAGTGTGATCACATGCTTATATACATGATGACATCTGGAAAGTGTTTAATAAGAAGGGCCAGTCAGTGGAGGAAGGAATAAAACCTAACTGTTGCAGTGGGTTGCCTGTCACTCTCATTTATGCTTGAACGCTGAATGTTATCTGTGCCATGCTTTGGGTGGCTCCGCTGCTTTGCCAGCTTTGAAGTGTGAGCAGTGTGTAAAGCGAATCCACATGCAGTGGGAAGCTTTCCTCTCCCTCTCAGGCTTAACATCACCGCTGCCTGGTGCCAGTGAGGCTTGTGCTTGAGAGCCACACGCAGGTCTGAGTCTGATTAAGCTCCTGGGACTTCACTGTTGTGAGCTGGTGCATACAAGCTTAGTTAATAATCTGGCTGCGTGCAGCTGGATATCAGTATTGTATTTGTCTGCATTGCGTAAACCCCGTCCGTTCTGTGAAGTCGTCTAAAATAATTACACTTTTAAACCTACAGGGCTCTTGCCAAACCATGTACATGGGAAAGACAGATGCTGTGAATTTTCCATTCAGTTCTACGGCAAATCTGCCATGCTCAGAGAGGGAGCGAGGTGCATTACAAAACTTCCCCCTTGTCTTTTATAATGCAGGAAAGCTTTAATTAGACATAAATGAGTTTGATCAATGAATCATTAACTTCCATTAAACTTTAAGTAGATTGCCTGACCCGGCTACTTCATTCTGAATTTAATCTGGTATACACTTGATAATTAGAGTTAAAGGGACAAGGGCTGGAGGCAATCCTTCTCAATCCTTCACACGAAATGGAGTTGAGTCAGCTAATAAGTTAATTTTATAGTCAGTATGTAAGGACAGAATTGGCCGTAAAACATAATTTTCCTAGAAAAACAGATAAGGAAGCAGACTGTCATTTGTTTTGCTTTCAGAATTACCTCAGAAATTACCTGCCCGGGGTATACAAAGCCTTCACAGATCCTGTCCTCATCAGAACAGCAGCTGGAGGATTAGGTTGCATGAATATACAGTCAGAAACTGGGCAGCAGAGCAGGAAATCTTCGTAGAAATGCTGATGTAAAAGTTCCTGTGGTTGAACAAATGTTTCTGGCTTGTCTAGGTCTATGGGCACTGGAAGGAGTGAAAGGACGATGATTTTTGACAGCTTCCAAATTTAGGAAAGCCACTGTACTTTGATCTGCTGTTTACCAGCACCTGCATCAGGAACAGCCATTAGTATTTCTTGTGTCTTTGCTGTTTGGTTTATCATTTGGAAAATGCAGATTTGCTAGATTGGGTGTCTTTGCATGGCACTGCACTATGCAGTAGAGACATATACTTTGGGAAGGCTGCATCAAGATACGTTTATATCTGAAATGTTTGAATTATCAAAGCTGACTTAAAGGGCTAGAAGTTCACTACTTGCTGTACTTTTACAGAAGCAAGTTCTTTTACATCCTCCTTCTGAGCTATGACTCCTGGGTTCAGATTAGGATATATTAAAGGATGCTGGAAAATCCAAAAGTTGACTCCCTTTTTTCTGGTTTAGTATTTACCTTGTTCCATCCAGAATGTGTGTCTGAAAGTGGGGAAAGAACACACTGGTCTACATTGAGTTGGACGCTGTGGAAACAAAAAGTAATTGTGCTGTGGTACCAAAATGTCCAGTCCTGTTGTTGATGTGTGTGGCTGCTCAAAAAATGCTGATTCAATGCAATGGAAGTATTCCAAGATGTGTGCAAATGCATTTAGGGAAAGGATACCTTGAGACCCAGGGCTCTTCATCCTGATGTGACTGGTCTGACCAGTGTGCTAAAGAGCATGATGAGTTAGGAGGCAGGCACACCACCTACCTCTCCCTCTGGCCATTGTACTTATTTATGAGTATATTACCACCATGGACCACAGAGGTTGGAAGTGTAAGCACAGGGTTTCATTTGGAGTGTAGTTATGAGAAGAGTAGTGCTGCCTGTACACAAGCTCTTTTGTGTATATCTAGGAGTGGGTGCTTTATTTACCAGTAAAGGAGAGCAGGCACAACAGGTTAAAAATGGTGATGCAGAGGTTCCAAGTTTTGGACTTAGGCTCTTTAGATGGCAGCCAAGTTTCAATAAAGTTCTAAATATCTGGCCTGTGCCTTTCCTGTTCCTTCAGTTTCAGCCTTGAGATACTGTTTCTGAATCCCCTGTGAGTGCTGTGGCCTGGGGTCACCGAATGTTGCTCTGGGCCTGTAATGACCTGTGAAATGACAGGCAGTTCTGGGGCTGGGTTTACGTGATATGTGTTAGCTGCTTCTCTGGGATACAAGTCGAGCAAGGGCAAAAGTAGAAGCTGATTAGCTACCTATTTAAGGAGCCTTGTCCATTCTCTGCAGTCACATAATGTGACGCAGAGGGAGGCTGAATTAAGGGTTGCTGAATTAAGGTCATGCAGGCAACCTTAATACTGCCATTTTGAGACTTTTGAATGCTGGATTATGTGACCTTAATGGCATTATTTTTAAAGTATTTTATTTGGATGTGATTTTGTATATTTAGGTCAGAGAAAATTGCTAACAATGTTCTCCTCTGGCTCTAAAATCCACAAATCTATTCTTTTTAATAGCATTGCCAGTGTGCAGGAGAGAATTCTGTTAGAGCTGATGAAGACTTCTAAAAAAAAAGTCCCTTTCCAATGTTTTAATGATGCCATTGTTGATAAATGTTTGCTGATGTGCTATTATTTATTCTTCAAATTCTCCACTGCCAGGGTCCCATTATAGATGATAATGGCTGCTGGCATCTGGTGGCAGAGGGTTCAGGGTGTCCCATACCCATACTGACTGGCTCACCTTCAGCCCAAGTCAAGATAGACCAGCACTTATTGCTTTTGATGGTTCCATGTTTCCTGTATAGCATGAGGTACTTGGGTCCAGCATGCTATCAAAAAAAAATTATTTTCCATGGAAAGAGCATCTAACTTTTGCTCCAGCAAATGGCGGATTCTGGTGATTTTTTAAAATTTTTTTTTTTTAACAAGAAATCCTTCCAGGCTGATGTGTTCTGCACATTTTGAAGAATGTCATGGGGAAGACACATACTGATGGTGACCATTTTGTGCTGTACTGAGCTAGAAATATGGAGGCTTAATTCCTGTTGGTGAAGAATTGTCACACAAGTGCTCACAGGGTTATGCATGTGAGTAGTTGTTTCCCATTGGCGGTAAGGGATTTACAGTCTGGCTCTCTGAGAATTGAGAAACTTATTCTCTCTAGGGTGTTCATCCTGAACCTTTTTTATAAGCATTTAAAAGTCAATTCCAGTGATAAAACCTGTTATTTATTTTGAAGAAAACATGTTTTAAGGCATCAAAACTGCTTCATTATTTGAAAATACATTTAGAATACATACTTGCTTTCCACAGAGCTCGAAAGACAAATTTCAAGTAACAAAAGCCTTCCTAGCAGGTGGTGGGTAAACATTTTATGTTTCCAATAGAAGCTGGGCTTGTGTCTTGCTGCTATAAGCAGTCTGAACAGATAGTTGTTTACCAAAAAGATACAGCAGAATTTGCTACCAGCCAAGTCTGACAATCAGCTACATCTGTTAGAATGCGACTAAGGAATTTCATAGGTCTGTCTAATAAAAATAAAGTTTTCTTAACTATATTTAACATTCCTTAACTATCTTTCATCCTAACATCTCTAACTTGTGAACTTTGTCTCACACAAGTCTTCCTGTTGAGTTCATGGCTTTTTGATTTAGGTTTTTTTTTGAGCCTGCAAAGAGAGGTTTCCACAACTGATTTGCACAAAATCCCATCTCTGCCAGAGCGATGGCTCAAACCCACCCTCATCTGAAGCTGCCACTATGTGGGTCTCCACAGAAGCCATATGCAGCTAGTCTCTGCTTGTGCAGTCTGTGGAGTGTGAAGCTTTGCAAGAAAATGAAGTGTATCCAGTTCAGACAGAACCCTCAGAGGTTTTACTAGCTGGGTTTTTATCTGAGCGTATATGAACTGTGACATTTTGAAGGCTTGTAACTCACCCAGACTTTGGCAGTCTTTCACAAGGATAGGAAAAAGTATTTTTGTGACCCAAAGCAGACCCTGTCAAAATTTTTCAGATTGGTTGGAATAATGAATTTCTACTTGTGTGCTCAGAAATGGCTGAATCATTTTGACTGAAGTGGTCCACAAAGATTCAGCCTGAGACGGATGTTGATAGGGGAAACTAGCCCAAGTGCTGCCAAATGGTAACCAACTGGGGTGGGGGTGGGAAGGAAAAAAGAAAGATATAATGGAAGAAAAAAGACACAGCCTTAATAGATGGTAGTATAACTCCCTGCTACTACTTGTGCAATAGTTGGTGGATACTGGCAAGTACATCCTTCACTGTGCAGCAGTGTATTGGCTTCATTCCTGGCTGTTGGTTAGTTGTAAAACATGCATTTGCAGTGACTGCTATCTCACAGGGCCTGAAAGATGGTGAAAAGCAAAAGCACGTGAAGCTCTTCTATCTACACTGTGGGCATAGACAGCTTGGGCTAGGATTGCAGAAAACAGCCATCAAGGGACAAGGCCTTTTTGGGATCTATCTCATGGTTTTGATTGTTTTAACTGCCACACAGTGGATATGAGACCTCAGCCACAGTCTGAAGGAGTGGCTGGAGGCTGCTGTTTAGGCAAAAGACTCCCTGATGTGAACACACCACAGTGTTAGCTAGAGAACAGATTTTTTCTGTGTCTTATCTTTCTGCTGTGTTTAGCACCCTTTCTCTCTTTCACTTGATGATTTTGATTAGAAAAAATTTGTTCGGGTTTTTGTTTTGTTTTATTTTTCCCCTTACAACTTACCAATGGCATCCTTTTTTGCCTTTTGTTGTATCTGTTCCCCTTAGGCTAACAGCTTCTCACTTTCTGGCTCTGAAATATATATCTGCAGCTATGATATAGCAAGAAAACTGTCAGAGTAGCTCTGGCAGAGCTTTCTTTGTTGAAAGCAGTCCAAAGTAGATACAGTTATGGTCACGAGTGGTAAATAGAAAGCATGCAAGAACCTGGAGGTGAGAGATCCTGATTTCCTTTTCCTCCTCCTGTCCATCTGACTGTCTCATACTCCTGAGTGGACACCACAACCACCATTGGTAAAATCTCTCCTCAGGTGCAGTATGCTGTTGGGCTAACAGACGGATGTTTTGTAGCTGCTGGTCTGAAATTGTGCCATGTATCTGCCCAAGGAAGAAAGTACCATGGAACGTCCACGCATCTTCTGCTCCCCAGGTATAACATCTCCCTTTGGCCTCATCTGAACTAATATTAACTTGTGGCAATGCAGATTTTTCTTGAAATCATCAGTCTCCCTTGCCCTCGGCAGAGATTGTCTTTTTTGTTGCAAGGACAGTGACACTATGTCACAGCACAGATATAAAGCTATGGAATAAGAAATGTGAGGTAGCTTGTGGGAGTGTGGGCCAGGAGACAAATGGTCGCAAGGAAAAAAGAGGCACCATGCAGGGAGGAAGCTCAAAGTGTGGTCTGACTTGATGCTGGAGGTGGTTGGGGTGATGTATTAGGACAGCTGTTTTTCCCTTCTGAGCTGAGGCAGGAAGATAGAGAATTGAATGGCACGTGGAGTGCTGTCAAATTGCTCTTCTGTCTCCCACCAGACCTCTTCCCATCGCATGCCAGAAATCCTTTTAACTAGCATCTTTGCTCTCCTTCCTTCATACCTGCAATTTAGGTGCAAATGCTAGAGTAGATTCATACATTCTCCTATGTGCTTCTCATGCAGGTGTCGAGGATTCACAGGTTTGGTGTGGAAGGGTTTTGCTTCGTAACTGATATCCAGCAAAACAACGGGCCCTTCTGTGTGGATTCCGCTCCATTCTCCTCACTGTGCGTCATAGGGAGGGACTTGACAATGCAGAAGATGCTGCTGCTCTGAGGGTTCTGCGCAGCGTGAAGCCTGTTGGAGGCCTGCCTGATTAGCGGGGCTGATGGCTGCATTGTTCACTGGCACAGGGAAGGCCTGCAGGCCACCCTGTTGTTGCGAATTATGTGATGAGCCGATTGTCTGTGTCATGTAAACCAAAGCTCTCATTGAATTCCTTTGGAAGGAGACAAGGCATTTGGCCTGCAGCACTTGAGTGAATAAATGCACAAAAACATTGGGAGCTCAGAAGCAAACTTCCCGAGCTTTAAGCTGTCTGTTTTAAAAGATGATTTCTTCAGTAAAAATTCTGCCCAGCAAAACAATAAATGGAACAAAAGGCAGTGCTTTGCAATGCAGCAAAATAATTTCAGATCTGTAAGGAAACAGAGTATAATTTTTATTACCTCCATCCTCTTAAATGCAACTAACCTGCTGAATGACTTCTGGAACACCTGGATTCTACACGTGTGTCTGCAAATGCAGGCTGAGCTCCCTGTGTGCCCTGTATTGCTCGCTAACAATACTCACTGATGACAAGCACAGTGGAAAGCTTTGAGACCAGGAGCATGCTGCTGTATTACTCTGCAGAGTGCTTCTCTTTGGTGTGATCTCTGCGTAATTTAGTAATACTGAAGAGTTTAACTTACAGAAAGCAGTAGTACCGAATGTATATTTTTCAAAAAAGAAATAAAAATTAAGGGAGTCAACTTGGTCTAGAGGCAACACAAAGCATGAGATCATGTACTGGACATTGGAAGGCAATTTTTTAGATGACCCCTTTGTAGGAGTAGAATGTCACCTCTGAAAGACTCTTCAGAGTATTTTCTTCAGTAAACTCAATTATTGTCTGGCCTCTGTTGCTCATTAGATCTAACAAAGATTGCAGTTTCCTGGAAATCAGGGAAAAATGTCCCAGGTTTATGAATGTTCCAAGAGACTGATTAGTGGTGACCTTAATGGTCCTCTTCGATGGTCAGTTTTGTAGCCCCAAGTGGTGTTGACAGAACAGTAGAGGAAAAAATCATGATAACTATTTTACAAGAGGTTTGGAGGAAGCAATTTCTGCCTTTTATCCATCACAGTAAGTGGTGTTATCTGCCCTTGAAAGGTATTTGCTGCCTCAGTTTCCCTGAAAACCAAAAATCATACATAGGAATGTCTGAAAAGGATTTTGTGCAGCTCCATTTATTAACTAATTTGAATATGGGAACCTCTGTAGCCAGCACAGAGATGTTTTTCATTTTAATTTGTTGACACTGTTTGCCCAAAGACATGGATCTTATGCAAACATACTTTGCTTGTTATATATCTTCCCTTTACTATCTATTCTGTTATTAAAATTTTAAGCCAAATTTATTTGCATACCGTAGAAGTAGAAACCCAATAGATAGGTATTTGAGTAGAATAGAGGATCATCTTGACCCTAATTAAGCAGCAGCCACATGTAGCAGCATTTTAAAATGTATTTTGATGCCCCTTTTGTCGCAACTGATGCAACTTGTGACTGCCATAACCATTGAGCACTTCAAGAAATGGAACTGGGACCACAATTATTCTTGGTCTCCTCTCTTCTATAATGGTTCTGTCTTCACACTATACTTAGTGCTGGTGCTGTCACCCAACACTGAATTCCCAGCTTTACTCTGACTCTTTTTACCTGCCTGAAATGCCAAGAGCAGGAGAAAGTGTTTCCCTTTTCCTAGGACCATAGAGGGTGGACATAAAAGAGGCCATAGAGGGGTGGCTTTGGACATGAAAGAGGCAGCAAGAGGCAGAGTCAGAGTGTAACTGAGCCTTAGCAGCATACCCCAGAACACAGAGAAATAGTGCAAGAGGCTGAATCAGCTGCCTAGAGGAAACAAAAGACTTGGCTTTTCCTTTGCTGAATGCTGTCTCAGGGCTGTGGGGAAATTTTGTGGTTTCTCCTTCCTTAAAAATGTTACTTTAAAAACGAGCACCCAGATTTTAAACAGGAAATGGTGATATTTCAGTGTCACACTTCATCTTTGTTGCATGGTGCAAAAGGAGAAATGGAACTGAAAAGCAAGATCCCTCTTTCAACCCTCTGTTTTCCCCCAGCAGACATGGCATTGGTGTGGGAGACTGTGACCCCATTGCCCCTCCTGAGGAAAGAGAGAACAACAAATATGCCCTGTCTGATACTTCTGCTAGCGACAGAACTGGCGGTGCTGCACCTGCTTCTGCTTCTTGTCGGCTCATGAGAATAAAATGCATAGCAGGCAAGAGGATGTGAGAAACCAAGGCACTTGCTGATGGGCAGTAAGGGTTTAAGTGATGCTCCTGGAAGTGTCTGAGCTCCATGCATAGCACCAGTATGTCTGGAAATACTACAGAATTTTTATGTTTTGAGTTCCTGACTGCTGTAAAGAGGCAGCTGCACCAGCTGCAGTAAACTAACATCCTCCTTCCAGGTATAGTTTGGCCTCACTACATGTGAGGTTTGCTGATGTTGCATTGCTTGGCACAAATGTTTCACTCAGGGCTATCCTGTAGCAGCCACAGATACAGATGTCTGTGCACAAGTAGATCAGAAACTGTTTTTATCTCCTCATTCAGACTGGACTCCAGCGCATGTGTTCATCCTTACTGTGTATTGCTGTGGCTCCAGCTTGTTGCCAGTTGTTTATGTTCAAGCACAAGAGATGCTTTGACATGGGCTACGCTGGCAAATGCCCATAGACTGTCACTTGATTCACCTGATCCTTGCAGCAATGTTGTTTTTAGTAAGATTTCCCACGCAGAGACTGCAAACCCTGCGGCTTTTCAAAAGAGGAGATGCAGTCAGCCTTATGATCTTTGTAAAGTTGTTAATGCATTTCGAGAGCATCTAGACCAATGGACCATGTACAGTAGCACTGGATGAGAATCAAGGTGTGAATTTTATTTTACTACCTTGTTACACAAAACTTACGCTGATCCCAATGATGTTCTCTAACCCTTGTCCCAGGGTGAGAGAAGGCTGCCAAATTATGCTGCACTGAAAAGTGGAAAAGGTCTTTTCCCCTTGGCAAGCTGCTGCAGCTTTTCTTTCTCATATCCACCTGTAGGTCTCAACCAAAGGACGCTCTCCTCCAACAAGCATACTTTGGGACTCCATGTAGCAAAGTTTTGCTGCTGTGTTTTGCCCTTGCCTCTAATAGCTGGAGCACTTGGTTCTGATTTGGGCAATGGAATGGGTCTTGAAAGAGCACAGAGGAGTGCAGTGGGATGTGGAAGACTCCATGTTTGTAAGGAAGAGGTGGAGATCTTAAAATTATTTGTTTGAGGAAAAAGTGAATCAGAAGATAATTAAGCAGGTGGGAAGTTGCTCATTTAGCACCTTGGTGAGAACAGAGGGAAATGTAGATAAAATAATTCATTACTGCTTAATGAATTAATGAGAACAGATAACGTACTTTCTGTTCATACTTGGAAAGGGGTTTTGCAGGGTTAATTGTGGCTGAATCAGCATGTGGCATTAGCATTAAAATATGGAATAGTCATTTCAGGGATGTTTCTGAGAAAATGATTCCATATCCAGACCTTATCCCATGACATATGTTTCTGGCACTGTCACAGGACTTACGGAAACTAACTACAGTCATGGAAGCAAGCCCAGCTTTAAATGATTAAATTGCATAGTAGAACATCCTTGATGGCAAAACTTAGTACCCTTGCAATCAGGGTGCTAGACAATTTAAAACTGGGCATGGGTCCATGGGTACAGACAAGTCTGTATGAGAAATGTGCCAATATTCTAGGTCGTCATGCACTCATTGCCAATGTTAAGTAATGTGGAATACCTTTCAAGGTGGATTGAACAAGGGGAAAAATGTCTGCCATTTTTGTGACTATTTAATTTCTGTTGCATGCTGGAAAAGAAAATTTCTGTCATGCTATTTGTCATTTAAAAAAAAAAATCAAATATCTGCACTAAAAATCTCCTGTTCAGGGAGAAATAAGGGAGAACTACTTGTTTGGGTTTTTTTTTTTTTCTTGTCTTTTAATAGGGGAGAAAGTTACTGACAATTGATTTTGACACCTTTATAACACTAGGAGCAGTCTCCTCCCGGAGACTCTCCTTGAGTAGGGAGAGCTAGGATTTTTCAATTCAAAGAGATGTTAGTTGTTGCCCCAGTTTGTCACCTTTGACAAAGCTCTGAAAGACTAAATACACAAGGAAAAACGAACACTGCCGCAGACTGTTTGTAAAGGCAGAAGGGCTGCCAAAAAGGTCAGGGTGCTTATACATGATGTACAAATAAGTCTAAACGAAGTGTAGCCTGGAGAAGACTGAGGGAGATCTTGTTGCTGTCTACAACTACTTGCTTGCAGGACACTGGTAAGTTGGAGTTGGATTTTTCTTGGAGGTACCCAACAAAAGGGTGAGAGGCAGTGTTCATCAGTTGGAACATGGGAAATTCTGACAGTGTGCTAGGAATTATTTATTTATTTATTTATTTATTTTTATAATGAGGGTGATTAAACAAGTTGCCAGAAGAGGTTGGGGGAATCTCCAGCCCTGGAGGTGTTAATGTTCCTGGAGAAGGCCCAGAGAAATCTGATTTAATTACACAGAATCACAGAATAACAAGGTTGGAAAAGACCTTTAAGATCATCAAGTCCAACCATTCACATCCTAAACTAAACCATATCTCCAAGTACTTCATCTACCCTTTTTTTGAACACATCCAGGGAAGGTGACTCGACCACCTCCCTGGGCAGCCTGTTCCAGGCCCTGACAACTCTTTCAGTAAAAATTTTTTCCTAACATCCAATCTAAACCTGCCCTGGCGCAGCTTCATGCCATTTCCCCTTGTCCTATCACCTGTCACCTGGCTGAAGAGACCATCACCTACCTCTCTATAACCTCCCTTCAGGTAGTTGTAGGCGGTGACAAGGTCTCCCCTCAACCTCCTCTTCTCTAAGCTAAACAGCCCCAGCTCCCTCAGCCACTCCTCATAGGATTTGCCCTCCAGCCCCTTCACCAGCCTGGTTGCCCTTCTCTGGACTCGCTCCAGGACCTCCATGTCCTTCTTGTAGTGAGGAGCCCAGAACTGGACACAGTACTCGAGGTGTGGCCTCACCAATGCCGAGTACAGGGGCACAATCACCTCCCTAGACCTACTGGCCACACTGTTTTTGATACAAGTCAAGATGCCATTGGCCTTCTTGGCTGCCTGAGCACAGTGCTGACTCATATTCAGTCTGCAGTCAACCAACACCCCTAGATCCTTCTCTGCCTGACAGCTCTCCAGCCAGTCTCCCCCAAGCCT
The DNA here is from genome assembly GCA_020800305.1 of Porphyrio hochstetteri. NCBI lineage: Eukaryota > Metazoa > Chordata > Aves > Gruiformes > Rallidae > Porphyrio > Porphyrio hochstetteri. The sequence goes on from CM036907.1 coordinate 49,611,983, forward strand.
GCAGCGCTGCATGGGGTTGTTATGTCCCATGTGCAGCACTCTACACTTGGCCTTGTTAAACTTCATCCCATTGGTCTCAGCCCATCAGTCCAGTCTGTTCAGATCCCTCTGAAGAGCCTCCCTACTCTCAGGCAGATCAACACTTCCTCCTAGTGTAGTGTCATCTGCAAACTTAGTGAGGGAGCATTCAATCCCTTCGTCGAGATCATTGATAAAGATGTTGAACAAGACTGGACCCAGGACTGAGCCCTGGGGGACGCCACTCGTGACTGGCCTCCAGCTGGATTTTGTTCCATTCACCAACACCCTCTGGGCTCGGCCATCCAGCCAGTTTTTAACCCAGCTGAGGGTCCACCTGTCCAGGCCAGTGGCAGCCAGTTTCTCAGTCAGAATGCTGTGAGAAACTGTGTCAAAGGCTTTACCAAAGTCCAGGTAGATCACATCCACAGCCTTCCCCTTGTCCATTAAGCGGGTCACCTTGTCATAGAAGGTGATCAGGTTAGTTTGACAGGATCTACCTTTTGTAAACCCATGTTGACTAGGCCTGATCCCCTGGCCATCGTGCATGTGCTGCGTGATAGCTTCCAAGATGACCCTCTCCATGATCTTCCCTGGGACTGAGGTCAGGCTGACAGGCCTGTAGTTCCCCGGATCCTCCTTCCGACCCTTCTTGTATATGGGTGTAACATCTGCCAGCCTCCAGTCGACTGGAACTTCCCCAGTCTGCCAGGATTGCTGATAGATGATGGAAAGGGGTTTGGCAAGCACATCTGACAGCTCCCTCAGTACCCTTGGGTGAATCCCATCTGGCCCCATTGACTTGTGGGTATCTAACTGACCAAGTAGGTTGCTAATCATTTCCTCCCTGTCAGGCGGTTCCGGAGGATGAGTACTCACAAAATATCCTTCTTTACTGTTAAAGACTGAGGCAAAGAAGGAATTAAGGACCTCAGCCTTGTCCTCATCCCTTGTCACTAATGTGCCATCAGCATCCAATAAGGGCTGGAGATTCTCCTTGACCCTCCTTTTACTTTTAATATACCTATAGAAGGACTTTTTATTATCTTTTGCAGAACTGGCCAGCCTGAGTTCCAGATCAGCTTTCTGACTTTCTCCCTACATGATTTCACTAATTTCCTATAATCATCCCAAGACACCTGCCCCTTCTTCCAAAGCTCATATTTTTCCTTCTTTTCCCGGATATCAGCCTGAATCTCTCTACTCAGCCAGGCTGGCTTCCTAGCTCGCCGACCCCTCTTCTGTCTGACTGGGACAGCCTGTTCTTGTGCCGCCAAGATTACCTTCTTGAGGAGCAACCAACCCTCTTGGGCTCCTTTGCCCTCAAGGGCTGCCTCCCATGGAGGCCCCAGGCGTCCTCCAACCTTCACATCCCCCACCAGGTCTTCTCTATTGACAAACAACAAGTCCAGCAAGCACCTTCCCTTGTGGGTTCATTTACCAGCTGTGTCAGGAAGTTGTCTTCCAAACCCTCCAGGAACCTGCTAGACTGTTTCCTCCCTGCTGTATTGTACCTCCAGGAGACATCCGGTAAGTTGAAGTCCCCGATAAGGATGAGGGCTGGTGATCGCGTTAGATGTTCTTTGAACTGCGGTTTGGACTAGGTGGCCATGGAGGGTTGCTCCCAGCCTAAATTAGCCTTCAAATCTGTGGTTAGATAAAGTCTGGAGGAATAAAGTGATCTGCCCAATGTCATACAGGAAGTTGGTGGAAATGCTCTACACTCCATCTGGTTTCTTGAGTGTCATGCTCTGTGTTCTAACAGTACTCTGGGAGATAATGAAATCCAAAATCTGGAATTACATTAGCATTGCATGTATCAGTATTGCAGTTCCAATTAACAACACAGTGTACCAAATGAATGCATAGACACATTATATTACTGGATTTTACTGATTATTTCATGAATATTTTAATCTTCAGAAAGCAGGTGTTTGGTTGCTTGGGTTTTTTGCCTACAAGATGTGTGAACGTAAACAAACTTCAAAAACTTCCTAATACTTTACTTCAGTGTTGCTGTTATTAAATCTTTCTTTCTTTCTTTCTTTCTTTTTTTTTAATCTGGTGGGGTATGTTTTCTGATGAATCTGCTTTTTGCTAGGAACAACAAAGCAGCCATCCAAAAAGCCAGCAGCTGATCCTTGGATTCTGCTTCAGCCTTAGTTCAGATTAGATAAAGCTGGTATAACTTTTGTCGGCTATGTATGATCTCTAAGGAACCGTATACTGGCTAGGCATTGGTACAGTGCTGTGTTATTGAGGCCTTCACACACCTTTTTGGGCTTTTTCCTGACTCTATAGACATCTCTCTCCATCAAAATGTTATCTCTCTCTCTGTACCAGCTGCTGTAGCACGGGGAGTGTGAAAATAAGCCCTGATGTGTTTATGCTTTTTGTGTCTATTCCTCTGCAATTCCTTGAGGAGCAACAGATTCTCAGCAGGACAGACTTTGTTATGCAGACTTTAAAATGGCACTCAGATAAGAAGATGAAACGTGGTGGTTTCCACCTTGGGACGAACAATTTTATTCTGTTCATTTTTCTCTTTCCTCTTCTTCCTATTTTTCCTTCTTAACTGCAAGTTTGGCTAAAGATTGGCCAAGCATACAGAACTGAAATTCCTGTTTTGCAAGTAGGAGTTCACTGCAGAAAAGTGAATGATGCTCAACTGACCTCTGGCTCTGAAATCCAGACGTGACTGTTACAAATTTCTCTCCTCCTATTGTCTTATAATTTCAGATCCTTTCTAATTCGTGGAAAAGTGAAAAAAAAAACCCAAAACAGAGATAGATCAACATTGTTATTTTCCCCACCCCTCCACTGCTTTTTTTTTATATGACTTGTTAAAAAGAACATGATTTCCAGGGCTTGGGTCTGGAGACCTTGTTGTCTGCTAAGTGTATGCATCGCTTGGTGACCAGCAAGATCAAAATGACTTCAGCTAAGTGAAGAGGGGAGCCACACAAGACAAGAAGGGCATGTGTTCCAAACAAGGAAATGTTTGGGCTACAGATAGCTGCTTCCTTTGTTGCAGTGAGCTGTGCTACACTGCCTGTGATTTACTTCCAGGTCATAGGACTTCCATGTGGAACTTGGTAGAGTATAAATTTTGTATGGCCTCACTCAAGTCTTTCCCACTTCTAACATTGAATGGTCTGTCTTTTTCTAGTAAAGAGCTGAATAGAAATCAAGTCAAGGTCTGGCTTGTGGCTACATCCAGGGCTTTAAATGTGTTGCAACTGGCAATAAGAGTTTACATGCCATAGGCAGGAAAAAGACAATAATCTGTGAAGAATGATTTTAACAGAAGAGGCATTGAAAAGGATTAAATGGTTGTTATCCAAAAGAATGTTCATTAAAGTGATAAAATTAACTAAGAAACAGTGTGTTTATGTTTTTTATTGTCCTTGGTTTTGTTTGGATGAGGAATAACTGTTTCAAGTCAACTTTTGGGTCATTCAGAAAGAAAATAACATTTTCAAGGTTAATTTAAAAGAGATTAATTAAAGGTAAATTTGCTGCTGACTATCTGAAAGGCTAATGTCTTGACACTCCTGCTTAGTCACAACCATTTCAACTTTCCATAATTTCTGTGACTATCAGATTTTAAAAATGTTTTCTGTTTATTTTATTTTCTCGGGCAGAATGTCGTAATTGGAGATAGGAGCTGACTTCTAAGGGCACTGCTGCAGCCAAACATGTTAATATTTCATTGCATCTGTCTCTGTTGAAAAGGGGAAGATCATCTAGCTAATTCTGACCCTTACTGAACTATAAGCCTCTGTATGTGCTACACTGGACTGAGATGCTGTTTTGCTCTAAAGTGAGTACAGGAACTTGATGTTGTAATATCATCAGTGAGGGGGTGCCTCCTGAAATAATGCTGAATTTGAATAATTTAGTCATGATATTGCATCTTGGCACACCCCAGAAGCTGAGGAAGAAAGGGTTGATTCTTGGGAACTACCCAGAAGAAGGAATATTTTCACACTGAACACTAAAAGGAGTTTTCTAAAGGGTGTCTTCAAAAGAGCAGTCTATGCATATTGGTTGTGCAGAGCATACTCCCTAATGGGCCATCAGTGGAGTATGCTAGCACATGATTCTGGTTTTAGCTTTGTTCTTTCAGCCATAGACACGGAAGAGCTAATGCAATTTTTTCAGATTTCACAGTGAAAGCATAACTTGTGAACAAAGAATCAATATTTCCACGCTCACGGTTAAGTAAAAATGGGTTTCATATCAGTAAGCAGATCAAATTAATGCTTACATCTGTAGTTTTGCAGCTACCACCACTGTAATTTTAATTGGCCCTGGGATCTACAGCAAATGGCTCTTGGGCTGTCATACAAACTTGCATGTGTGAAGTTAACAGGTGAGTTTCTGCATTCACAGAAGATAACTAATACAGAAAGCTGTCTGTTTTAGAGATAAATTTATTCAAGGATGCATATGCATTGATTTTATTTTTTTCCCCCAAAGCATTGAGTGAAATACGGGAGGATAACAAGTTGGCACCATAGCAGAAAACATCACAAGGAGATTGATGGATAATTTCTCACTGTGGAGAACAAACACTTTTGCAGATGTTAGTTCTTGCTTGTAATTTTTTTCGAAACTGTGTTGACAATGAACACGACTAACTCCAGCTTCCATTTTTCTTCAGCAGAATCTGACATGCTGCAGCTGTTACTGTGTGCTTTGTATTGATTTCTTTTAATTTTTAAAAGTAAAGCTTTCCATCCCTCTTTTCCCTAGCCTTGTTCTTTGAATTTCTTAATTGCTCAATTGTATTCTGAAACGAAACGGAGACCCACATGTTCTGTGGTTTTTTTTGGGAATGAAACTGTCTAATACAAGGCTATATTTTGTATTGGCTGAGTAACATTGCCTATTCATTTAGGCAAAAATGAATAATACAAAAGTAATGCAAAGTTACTAGAAGATGATCCATATATGCTGTGTTTGGACATGCAGTATATTGTTTACACTAAATTGTATTAATTATTTTCATTTTAGCTTGCAATATTTTTATACTGCAGATGTAAGGAGGAAAGAGGCCACACGATTCTGCATCTATAGCAAACACATCTTTAAAAGACCAGGTGAAGGCTGTGTGTAGGACAGTCAGCTAGGCGCTTTGCTCTTCTACTGCTGCATTATGTGTCCTAGTGAAGATAATCTGAGAGAACTACCAGATCTTGTGGGGAAGAAAAAGACAAAAACCTCCCAAAAGCCACAAAACAGTGCATCATATTTACAAGACTGCGTGATTTAATTTTTTTTTTTTAAAGGGAAAAAAACCCATTCACATGTAGAATATGTGGTCAATCAATCCTTTCAAGGTTTCCTCTCTGACTACAATGACAAGAGTTCATTTGTGTTTCTCTGGGACATGACGACTGAGACTTCTGCATAATCTCTTGGTTCTAACAACTGGATCCTCAAGAAGAGCATAAAGTATCTCGGGACCAATGGTAAGAAAAAAACTGTCCATGATGGAATGACATGTAAAAAAATAGCTGAGTAAATCTAGTGTGGGTGAGCTAAACTGTAATTTTAATTTTTTTGTTTCTGTAAAATTGGCTGCTGAACACTTTTTATTACCTAAACAGAGTATCTGAGTATATAGGTACAGTGCTGTTGTGGCAAGTTCTGGTACTCAGTGAGAAGTAAGATTGTGAGCCCTATAGAGGACCACAGAAGGTATCTTATCTGAGCTCTCAGCAGCCTTCAAGTATGAAAATGAATACAGGCAGCTAAATGCCTTTACATTTGTGAGAGCTGGTGCTTTTTAGTCTGCAGGAATATGACCCTGTTGACTTAAAGGGTGTTTTGGATGTTTTTGTTGCTTAATGTTGCTACAGGGCTGAACACTGTCACCCTTAAAACATTTTTCTTTTTATATTTATTCTCACTTTTCTCACTTCCTCTTCTGACCTAGTTTTCACAATTGCCATTCCCACCAAGACAATCCTTTTACCTGCTTCATCCCGGTAATGAAAGCCATGTTAAGGTATTCCTGACGTCTGTCCCTAGTGGCTAAGCACCGAGCTCGATTGTGCACACACTTGATCTTGTGTGATAAAATGCTACATCTCTTCTTCAACTCCAGTCTCAGGTTTGATTAAGGTCAACCTTAAATTTAGCAGAATACTTCAGTGAGGGAAATATATTTACAAAGATTTCATTTTTCAGTAAAATATATTAAACACGATAAAATATATATGTGACAAATTTTGGTTATTTTCCCAGGGAAATATGAAGTAAATTGAACCCAATTACTCTTAAGGTCCTCCATAAATTCCTGTTGCCAGGTTTTTGCTGCAGGGAGGCTTTGTCATCTTGTATGATATACAAGACAAACTTTGTTGTAGTGATGAAAACATGCAGTACCATTAGCTGGCAAAATCATTCTCCCTCTCCCTCTCTGACTTCTGATTTTAACCATAACTCCTACCAGCCAAGTGATCCCCAGTGTTCCTGTCTGGATGATGATTTGCACTAATAATGTTGCAGTACCTGAATTAAATGTACGCAGAAAGAAGAGTCTCAGTATTGAGGATAATTCACACAAATGAGCTCAGATGCTTGCTGGCTTCTTCTAGTTTTCACATACTTGCAATTTCTACTGAAGAAATCAGTACCATATTTGGGACTCTCAATGCTTTCATAGTTCAAAGGGGTTACTTGGGTTTGCATCTTACAACTTCGTTTCTGCTTTTATTTCAGATGTGTCTCTGGTTACACAATCTTTACTGAGTTTGCTTTGAGTCATTCCTTTTAAAAACCTAAATATAAATAGAGAAGGAGCGTTAGCTCTGAGAGTGTATATGTGCCTTCATTCAATTACAGGGAGACTCGAGGTATTTATGAAGTCTTTTATAAGTAAGCATTAATGAAGAGTACAGGGAAAGATCTATATTCTAAAGAGTGTCTGAACTGCACGTTTACCTTGATGAAGGGCCTGATATCTCTGGAGGGACAGTAAACTAGAAATTTAATGTGGCCACAAACTATTAAGAAAACTCTATTCAACCAAGAAAATATTTCAGCCATACAGAATAGTAATAGCTTCCATGACTACTCAACATTTAGGAGAGAAGTTGCTTGACATGTTTAAAAAGGCTTGGCTTTCTCATCTGAATTTTCCATTACACTAGATAAAAAGTTGACAGATCAATTTTGTTTATGGAATAAGCTGCACAGAGCTTCACTGAATATTACTATTAAAAAAATATTCCTCAGGCAAGAGTTCTGGACGTTGTGAAAAATACTGAATATACTGCACATGGCAAAGAAAGACTTCGCTTTTCTCCGCCATTCTTTAACAACTGAATGAGTATATTGGGTTATTGCATATGAGAGAGTCATTTAAAGCAACAAAATAGCTGACTGGAAGCAATGAGAAAAACCTTCATTTGTGTGTTGGTGTGGTTTTGTTTTTCTAGTTTTGATTAAATATAATTTGAGATTAAGTATGTGGGAAGCTGGTTAAGAAGCTTTGTATGCACTTGTCTTCAGTAAACTAAAATGCTCAGCCCAGCCTTTTGGTAGTTTAATTGCTTCTTGGCCTAGTCAGGTCCAGGCAACCTAAATGACACTGAGCTGTCCCTTGCCCATAGTGATTATGCCATACTGGTGCGAACTGAGGATACTGTGATCAGTCCTTTGCAGATCAGTTTGCCAGTTTTGTTGCTACTCATAGATTGTCTCTATCTATGTGTGCAAAACTGCACAGGCATCCAAACTCAATGATCCTGTAATTCTGTGCAAAACATACGAGGTTCGTAAGAAATGGGTTAGTGCAAATGCTAAAAGAGATGTAATGCTCTCTATGTAGCGGAAGAAAACAGAGCAAAAATGCTCATTACACAATGAAGGAGCAATAAGAAGACATCAGCAATATGATTTCTGAATAAAGGAAAATACTTTATGCAATTTGCTTTTGATGCTAGATGAAATCACCTGCCAAAGATTAAATACCAATGAACTGACTAGCATTAGGACCTACAAGAATTTCTGAGCTGTGTGGTTTTGTTGTATAGGTAAACAACTGTGAAAAATTCATTTCATGCTTATCTACTGTAACAAAATCACTGATTGAATTGCTACCAAAAGGTAAAAAATGGGTCACAGGAATGCCAAACAGTGTGTGGTGCAGCTGCATAAAGGTTTGTGTATTCTGATATTGTTTTATCTGTGACCTTGTCTTGTGGTGCTTTCCTCATGGGATCAGGAGCTGTGATCTCACACTGATTGCCAGATGGCAGCAGGAAGCCCAGAGCGCGTGTACTGACAAACGGTGGGAAAAAACAGCCGCACAGAGCGACTGCACGCTGCCAGCACAGAGGCAATGAGCTAGAGCCTAGAGAGAGCGTTAAGAAACCTGCCAAGACTGAAACCCTCGTGTCTGAGCAAGGGCCTGCAGATCTTTTCCACATAACACAACGAAAAATGGGCAAGCTTTAAAATAGATGTGTGCATATCCAAGCTCAGGTAGCTATGGACTTGCTGTTCATTATTCTGTGTAATAGGAAGCTTCCCAATAGGCTCTATCTGTATGAAGAAATGGTATGATTTTGTGTGTATGTGTGTAAGGTTAAATTTTCCAATAGTTAAACTAACCAGGAGAGGGGCAGGGTTGTTTTGTGGAACACTGACTAAAACCCTAACTACATCCTGACTGTGACATTAAAGACACTTTCTTAAGAGTTTTTGGTCAGACAGTAACTTTGTCTTGATCAACTGACACTTACAATAGGTGACTGTTGGTTTATTATATCAGGGATTTCTGGAAGATGGCATTTCTGAAGGTCAAAGCAGGCCTGTCGGTTATAGAAGTGTGTCCTTATTTCTCCTAACAGGGAAGCTCACAGGCATTAGTTCATACTGATGTAGCATTTGCTTTTTGGAGACCTTTTCTTGCTTCTCCAGAATGTACAGAGTAAATGAAGAAAGCCAGAGAGGTGAGAGGGGAGGCTTGCAGCTGTTCTGCCCCCTATTCTGTTTTCCCATTTGTTTAACTGCATTTTATTCTAGTGTCTTATATCTTCATTGTAATTGAGTGATTCTTCTTGCTTCTGCTTCCAGGAGCATCCAGATGATGTGTCTTCATGTGTAAGCCTACTTCTCTTAGTGTGTTTTTTGATGCTTCATTATTTTTTGCCAACAGCAGTTCCCACGGTATCTAATTGGCTTCTACTAACATAAAGGAAGTGTCTTTCTCTGAGCTGTTCAGGTGTTTTTTTCAGTCCTGTAAATGTCACTAGGTTTGATCAAGCAGAAAAGGCATTTGACGCTGGAGTGGTAATGCTGCTGTCTGTGGAGAAGACTTCCTTCCCTGGAAGTTGTGGTCCATTAAGGTATTACAAGTTCTTCCAAATCTGCTTGTGCTTGGCACCTACAGCTTGCCTAGAAACACAAATATTTAACAGCATTAGAGAAACAAAACTTTTTACTTTTTTTCTTTTTCATATTTGAACTTTATACTGGTGGAAAAACATCAGACTTGATCCCTTTATATTCTTCCCATAGCTAGAGAACAAACCCAGGCTATGTGAAAAGCGACGGTTCTCTGATTGTACGCTCTGTCATTAACTGCTCTTGTGCTTGTAATGGTTGTGGCCACAGCCTAAACCAGATGAAAACTAAAGTGCATTGAATTTTTTTTTTTTCATCCACCAGCCTTCTAAATTCAGTCCTTGCTTTGAATACTGAGCTGAGTTGTTTTAATCAAGAGTAATACAACCCTGCTCTATTTTGCTCTTCATGACACTTGTGCAACCCCCACAGATTTAGCTGCATTTCCTCAAGTGTAACCAATGGAAATTTGCACAGCACTACTACTGTTCCCAATGGCAGACTATGTCTAACCTTTCTATTAGCTGATGTGTTGCTGCAGGATTAGCAAGAAAGGGATTTGCCCCCACAGCAGGCTGAAAGGACTGGATGGACAGCCAGCAGAGTTTTGATGAGAAAAGCAGTTTTGTCCTAAGCTGATCATTTGCTTGTATCCCTCTTTTTGGTTTAAATTGTTCAAATTGTCACAAGTTTGAAGCTCAGGCATTCAAAAGTAGTTCTACAGTGCTGAGAAACTGTTCCGGTAGAATAGAAACTTGTCAAAGAAGCGATAACAAACCTCTCTGCTAGCTGATTGAAACATAGGGAATGTGCAGGAGCTGCTTCAAGTCTCCATGCTGTTCTTTTCACTGTTGTCTTGCCAAGAAGATCAGCAAAAAGTAGCTGTTGTCTAGATGGAATAATTATAGCTTGCAGACGTCTCATGTCCTTTCCACTGTAAACTGGAAAGAGGAAACTGGTGACGCTGAGGAAAGGATGGTCAAAGTGGGAGCGGTTGTGACCATCTATTGCCCATTACCCTGCCAGGATGTTGAGGAGGAGAGGAGACAGGAGGCTTATTGTTCCAAAAATGAATGATTAGTGAAATAATCATCATTCCTTTGGCTCTCAGGAGTGGAGGTCTAGTGTCAGAATAAAAGGTACCTTTTACAAGGTCTTCAGTACTTGCAAAATGCCCAGTAGCAAGTAATATGAGTGTTGTTTAAAAAGGCTGCTGTTTAAAGATATCTTTTTTTATATTTTAAAAAAAGATAAGGAAAAACTAATGCAACATGCAAAAAGGACTCTCCTACAAAACCTACTTCAACAGTGCTTTAGGTGTAATTGCTCATTTGTGAATAAATTAATGTTAAAACTAACATAACTGAGTTCAGTTACAGAGCCTGGGTTTCTGTTTCTTTTTTTATTTGTGTGTGGTGTATGTTTTCTTAATAATATCCCTTTTTTTTTTTTTGAGGAGAAAATCCTTTTCTCAGACTGTATTTTTCATTCTCTTCATCTGCCTCCAAATCCTTCTCCTCCATTTAAAAGTCTCATGCCACAAGAAGCCAAAGAATTAATCTCCAGATTTCTAATATAGACATTATCTTTGCCTAAATTAGAGCAAGTAAGTGTGTTTAAAATCATAAGCAACAAAGTGGGTGGCAAAATGGCCTTTCTGTTATTAAACTGTATACCCCAAATGGCCAAGGACATCTGGTGCAAGTTAACACCCTCCTTCAAAGGAGAAGGAAGTGCTGCTTCTGCTCAGAACCTTTTTATTGCTCTCAGCTACAAGGACACATAGGGGATGTGACAATTTCTCATATTCCTTCATGAAAGTGAGAATCTTTATACAAAAAAGTCACCATTAAAACAAAAGAAATACTATGTTCTACACCAGGTTATCTAGGTTGCATAATAGACTATTAATCCAAAACTGGCCTGTCTTGTTTTTCCATCTGCTACCAGTACAAAATGCCCCATTTTTTCTCACCAGTTCAATTGTTCTCTTGAGTACATCAACTCTACAAAAAATATCCTTTTCACACTGAAGGGGAAAATTCAAACAGCAGTTTTGTCCTGGAGTTACTTTTCCTTCTTTAAGGCAGGCTCATGGGACACATATGAGACTTGGTTAGCAACAGCAGTAGGAGTGGAGGCTGTTACCACCGATTTGCCAAGATACGCTCCCCCTATTCTTCTCTTCCCCCTGGAAGCAGTGAATACAAATGAATTTCTAGCAGGTTAATTTCTCCTCCCCATTCTAATACCCTTGTGCCATTCTAAATGCAAATGTCTACAGAGATCATTCCTGGTTTCAGTTACCTTGACTTTGTATCATGCCCTGATGGAATATCGTTTTGGCAGGGGAGAAAAGTTGATCATCTTCTGCAGGAAAAATGGAGGGGACAAGGCTGACTGAATCTCAGAACAACTCCTTTACCCTGCTCACCACTGTATTGAGTTCAAGCATCTCTGTTGCACAAGGGCGGGGATGGCTCTCCCTGATAACTGACCGGAGAGAGAGCAGTGGCTGGGAAGAAGTTTGTAAGGTTTCACTCTGATCCCCGCCACCATCGCCATGGGCCTGTTGCGGGCAAGTCTTAGGGAAGGAGAAAAGTAGCACCCTTGTTTTTCAGTGAGGTATTATTCAGCCTATTTAGCTATGGTTGTTTTTCCCGGAGTTTTTGAGATAAATAAGGGCTACTTCTGGGGAAAAAAAGGGCAGGACATCCACAACAGAGCAAGGAGGGTATTTTGCTCCAGACCTGTTTTCAGAAGCTAAAGGAAGACAAGAGCTGTCATGGCTTTATGCTATAATACAGCCTAGGAGTTGTCAGAGAATTAACTTTCCCTTGGGACTTCTGGAGCTACTGTGTCTCTCTGCTGAAAAATTAAGCAGTAGCTCTGTGTCAGTATAAATGAAAACCTGTTGAAAAATCTTCCCAGATATTTATAGAGTGGATATTCCATCTTCCTTCCATTTTAAAACAATTAAAGGAATTTAGATCTGTTCAAGGTTAATGAATCCTGGGAAGCATGTTTTTATCTTATCGTCTTAATAGTATTAATTATTGATTTAAAAAATTCTTATAGGACATAGAAGATAATGATATTTCATCTGAGAAAAATTTCGATATTATGATACTGCGGAAGGTTTAAGTATATGAGCAAGAGTTCAAGCTGATCAGCTTCTAGTAACGTCTGGGAAAATGAAATTGAATGGCAAGTTACCAGCAGAAACTTCTATCTGTAAGTAAAATGCAAAGACTGAAGAGACTCAAAAAGAATTTGACATTTTGCGTTAGCATACTTGTGAATATTCTAGGGTGGAGATCTTATCACCTAGTATTTTATAATATGCATTTTGAGAGATGCATTGTTTTAATAAGAAGCTATTATAAATGATAAAAAGCTTGAAGGGAGATAGAGATTACTAGTTCTTGGTAATTAATAGGCCCAGGAGACCTAAGTACACTAATGCTTAACTGGGCTTTGAGTTTGGAGTTATAACAATGAGTAAATATAATGCTGAAGAAGTGAACCCTTGTATTTTTCTGCTCATTGATGAGAATCCCTTGGGTTGATTTATGCCATTTTCATGCGATACCCTAGGTATACATATATCCTGGGGCATGCGGAGGGATGCTTGCTTACCCCTGGGGGACCTGGCTGCAGCAGTGATGTTCCTGTGTTTCTTTGTAAAGCTGAGTAAATGTGTTATTGCCTCACTTGGAGGCTGTATCTTGCCTCCTGCTGCATTTCCTCAAGAAATCCAAGATTAATCAAATGTTCTGAGATGAGATAAAATCTGAAATGATAAACAGGAAGATCAGAGGTATTATCACAGAGGCAAGGAAGATTTTATGCCCAGAGGAACATTCTGATTTTGTCACTAGACTGTGCAGCACAGACAATGCAACTCTGAATGGCTGAACTAGGCTTGCTGTGAAGGCTCCAATTTATATACCCATTAGTTATGCTTTCTTCTTCAGATCCAGAACTTTTTTTTGCCTAAGCACCATCTGAGTTTTCTTCCTCTTTAATGTACCCCCACCCCTATTTGGCTCTGACAGCCTCTGAAGGATAAGGGCCTTAAAATACAATGCTATTGTAAATGTGATCTTCTGCAAACCATATCAAGGCCAGGTGGGATTAGGGATGAGATTGCTGGTTTGTAAACTCCATTATTGCAAGATGTGCCTGCAGATGCTTAGAGGGAAGTGAGAAAAGTAGAGACAGATGCCAAGGGCTTGAAATGCTGATGCCATTAGGTAAGGGGAAGGGAAAAGTTGTTCTCTTTTTTTACTCTGCAGAATGCTCCTTGAGATGAAGTGTCTTAAAATGAAGTTATCCATTATTAATAGTGATATGGCTAACCTTGTGTCTCACCAGAAATCTTCTACTCATGTGCAGGGGGATAGTTGAAACTGATTTCTGCTGAATGATTATTGCAAAGGCCTGTTTGGTTAAAGTGAGCTTTTATTTTCATACTTACATTACTTTCTGAGCTGTTTCTCCTTGAGTGTACCCATTTTTGGTGGTCAAAGGCATGTGAAGTCATCACAATGCCTTTAAGTATTTTTTTCCTTAACTTCCACAATATGAATTCCAGTCTTAGCATAAACTATGCTAAGGTTTTCCTTTCCTAGAAAATTGACCAGTTCCCTCCTTGAAAGGCCAATCTTGAGGGAAGAACTCAGCATCTTTTCCTTTTATGTAGCTAATATTCTGTTCTGTGCTCTACTAAGAGTGAACACCGGTTATTATTTTGTTCAACTACCCATTTTTTTGTTTCACTTGCATGTTTGTCTGTGCCAGTTTCCTCAGCCACAGTAGAAAATTTAATTTGCTTTGTGTGTTTGGGCTCATTGTGTCTTTTGGTTTTTTTCTTTTTTTTTTTTTCCCCCCAAGTGTGTGGCATTTAAGACTTTTCTCTTGAGCTTAATTCTGGTAAAAGCTTGCTGTTGCCAAATCAGGCTAAAATGGAATAGTTGTCCTGCCAGATAAGACAGTTGCTTGTGAAGGTATCATAGGTGAAATTTCTGCCAGGTTCTCCAGCTGCTATGAGTGTTTAATTCACACTTTTCTGTTGAAAAATAACTTTGTTATTCAATTTTTAGGGGACAGCTGAGGCTAGAGGAGAACATTATGAAGAGGCCAGCTCCAGACAAGACTCAAGTCAATTATGAGAAATTAAATTATGTGTAAGTAGTAGTGTATTAGTGTGTCTTTCCTTCAAGTAGAGTTTTAACTTTCAATATAAAGGAGAGTTCATTTTTCCTCTCTCTTACCGTGTCCCCAGAGTTCCTGAATGAAAAGTCTCGTTTGCACAGTCTAAATGCAAGTAACTCTAATAAGCTTTTCTACTATGAAAAATAAGTGACTGTCCCAATCCACTAACTCGTATTGATAGAAATTTTATTGATTTCATTGTGACTATCCACATGGGCCAGGGTTGTAGATCAAAGCTTGACGATACTGTGTGATAGGTGCATGCAGCCTTTTCAATGGCCTCCTGTTTGTTCCCATCTCTACTGGTTGGCAGTGTGGGGGCTTAATTTTTGATCTGTTCTGAGATACTAAGTATCTGCAGTTTTGTATTGTGCTAAATATTATGCTTTAAGATTTGACAATAATCAGTACTTAACAGTTTGGATGCTCTTTAGGAATGTGCTGTATGACCTTCTTCCATCTCTGCGTTTTCATTGAGTGAACGTCTCCACAAGTCTCAGCATACGGTGTGCAATTTTAAGCATATGTAGGAGGCTGGTGTTTCATGTGTTTTGGAGTTGTGATTTTTCCCTCTGCGAGGTCTCTCTACGTTCATTATCGCCTGATGTGTATTTTATTGATGTAAGTGGTAATTTTGCAGTGCAGAGGCACAGCGAGATGGAGAGAAAAAGAATTCTATCCTCTTTATGCCTGTGTCTCCTCATTCATTTCTTATCCTAGAATTTTCATGCACGTTGAGAATAATGATGGCATCTAAGACCCTGACATAAACAAGAGTGCAATAGCGCTTCGTTCCGTTGCTGTGTTACAAAGAGAGAGTACATAATGGCTGAACTGAAACTTTCTGAAAAACAGGGAGAAATGAATTGTTCTTGGCTCCTTAGGTTATTTCAGCAGCTGAATTTCTTACGAGTGCAATAAAAACTGTAATTAAGCATAAAATGGGGGGAACAATTCAAGCTGCTGCAATCTTGTAAAAAAACACACCCTAATTATCTTACTATTCCTGGCCTCTGTTTGGCTGCAAAACTTTTTTCCTTTTTTTTCTATTCCCTCCACCCACATTTCTTTCTCTCTCCTTCCCATCGCTGCTCTATATTACAGTCTAGTATGGCTTCGCAGGTTGTGCAATGACAGAAGCACACAGAACATCAGAACTCAGAGCTGCCTTGGAAGGTTTGATATTAATTGCACAGAACATTGTTACTCAGAGCACAGAGCAGCATGACTGACAAATCTGGCTCAAAAAGTATTTGAGCAATTTTCTTGTTGCAGTGGTGATTATGGCATGGAACATTATGTAGCTCATTTAGGAAGCTTATATTTAGGAGATTTTTATTATTGTTTAGAGCAGTTTTCAAAATCCTATAAAAGGAAAAAATAGTTCTCATTTTTAGATTTCAATTAGATTAGCAAATGCTAATGGCCAACTTTTCTCCTCTTCCAGCCACCCCCATCTGCCCACTTAAAACTGTGTGCTCTGTTTCTTACAGAAGTTCTGGATGGTGTCTTGTCAGATGTCTTCCTCTTTTTGACATAAGGTGTCAGAATAAGGAGTTTCCTTAATTTAATGACCAGCCTAGGGGTAAATTCTATTACTAAGCCCAGTCCAAATAGTGGCTCAGTGCCCAGTTCTTAGTTTGGAATGCTTAAACCTTGCTTTGAATCTTTAGTTCGAGTTTGGCTTGAATTTGGAGAATGCAAAGTTGCAGAAATTAAAATAAATGCCTTTGGAATACATTGAGGATGCTAAGGCTTGGTTTGTGGATAAGGAATGGAGCTCTGGAGATCTAAAAGGTCCATTTCCATCATTTGGATAAAGTCGGATGATCCCGGCATCACAAATACGACTTTCTGCACGCTTCAAACCTTGCCACGCTTTCCAAACTCAGTGCAAATTAGCCCAGCCTTTCATCTGTCCTGACCGAATTGTGTCATGGCTCTTAGAGGAATATTTTTGTGGTCAGTAAAGACAACACTTTGGCGACACTTTTTTGTTTTTCGACCCATTTTCAATCCTTAACATGTTGGCTCTCAGTCCTGGGTCCAGATCTGGTGGTGCTTCATGATAAGGTTTAGTAGAGGACCGGTATGGTTGGACTTGATGATCTAAAAGGTCTTTTCCAACCTTGTGGTTCTGTTGCTGCAGCTGATAAATTAGCTCTGGGTCACTGAAAACTGTACTGTACACTAGGTATACTGATTTGCTGAAGCACGTATTAAAAATACTGACACACTACAGTAAAAAACTGAATTGCTGGTAGAGTAAATTTGCAGACTTTCCAAATATCTACTTCCAGGTAATAGGTTCAGTATTCAGCAGTATTTTCTTTGCAGCTTGTCTGTCTAAGGTACCATTCACATGGGGAATGTCTGACAGTGGAGGTATAAATGTCAATACCTTTTGAATGGGGTGGCTTATTAAAATCAGTGAAAAGTCTTCCCAGAGACCACAAAGAACTCATTTTGCTAAAAGCATGTTGCCAGAGGGGTGGGTGGGTGGGGGAAAGATTATGTGGCAAGGTTTTCTAGGAGAAAAGGCAGGTAGACTTTCTGAAAGGACTACAATTAATATTCTGAGGGACTTGTGGGACAGTTCATTGAATTTGCAGTGGATTTTTCATATGAAGGTTCTCTTCCAGACTCATGACTAGACTGGTAACACTGCTTCTGCAGTGTGGACCGTCATCTTTGATTATTTCTATCTCATGCTCTCTCAGTGGTAATTTCAGTCTTTGGAAACATCTTTAGTAAAAACAATGGGTTAATCATTCTTGTTTACTGAATCTATCAATCAATATATTTATCTACTTTATACAATATAGAATAGGTGCCTACAGCCTAATTTAAAAGGTGTTAGAACAGGACATCAGTGGTAAATACTTTGCTTGGGATCTTGTGACTCTCTTCAGAAAGAACAGACTGGCCCATTACAGCGATCTTGGTGGCTTAGCGTTGGATACAGCATGCTCATGCTCAGCAATAGTAAGCAGATCTGCAGCAGAATGTAAAAGCCTACCCTACCTATACATTTATGTAGGTGAAGTTAATTGTCTGCTCCTATGATCCTAAGGTTTAGGAGATTTAGGTGGTCAGTCTGTACACTCATGCCTTTGGTACAACAAAGCCAATTTGCTTGTTCCATTCAGTTGTTTTATGTGCCATTCTTTACCTTTCTTAAGTGCAGCAAATGTCTAGTACTATGTAGCTCAAATATTAATGAACTTTGGTTGAGTGTTTAAAAGTTGAAGTACAGAATTTTCATTGAAGCATAGAATTTTCTCTTCAAACATCATGTGAAGTTTAGCCCTGAATAAAGGACTAAAACCAGCCAAACTCTTGATTGTTTTTGGCAATTTTTTGCTTTCACTGATAGAGAGTCTGGCATCTAGGATTGTAGGGTTTTGTCTTCTGCTTTTTTAAATAGTTCAGTTAAAAATAATAATTAAAAAGCTTCCCCCACTAGTTAGTTAACAGTAGGAATCTGGAAAATAAAGAAATCAGCCTTCCTAGGAGAGACTATATGGGTTGCTTCTTCACCTCTCTTTTCAGTTCTTTGTGCTTGGAACACTGGACTTTTTCCTTTTTTATTCATGGTTTTTTATTTCCTCTTTTACTGGATAAAACCATTGTATTTTCTGTTTTTCTAAAAAGAAGCATTCCTGTAGCCTGTTGAAGTATATTATTTTGTTTAACTGAGTTTAGAATATTGGGCTGATGAGTAAATTTTGTGTATAGAGGATCCGAATAAGTAGGACTCTATTCATGGAAATGGCTCTTCTCCCTAGAAATGCTCCTACCAGTATGATGCCAGTGCCAGAAATAGATACCCAGAGCCAGAAGAAGGATCACAGGTCAGTAGGAGAGTGCCTGAAGTGCAGCACAAAGGAACTCTAACCAGCCTCATTGCGGGCCCAACTTGAACGCCTCTGTGCAAACTTACCTAAGCTTGGGGAATGAGCAAGAGAAGTTAGAGACGTGTGCACATCTGCAGGGCTGTGATCTCACTGGCAACACAAAGATATGGTAGGATGGTTCCTTTGACTGGAGTGATTGAATGGAAGGACAGGCAAGGGAGATTCTGAAGGGCTGTTGCCCTCTATGTCACTGACCAGCTGGAATGCATGGAGGTCTACCTGGTGATGAATGAGGTGCTGACTGGGAGCTTATGGGTCAGAATTAAAGGGAGGGCAGGAACAGGGAGCACTACAGTGAGGGGCTCGATGTTGGGTCCAGTCCTGTTTAATATCTTCATCGACGACCTTGATGAGGGAATAGCATCCACCCTCAGCAAGTGCCGATGATACAAAGCTGGGAGGGGTGGCTGACACGCAGGAACACTGCGCTGCCATCCAGTGAGACCTGGACAGGCTGGAAAGCTGGGCAGGGAGAAACCAGATGAGGTTTAATAAAAGCAAG
Organism: Porphyrio hochstetteri; assembly: GCA_020800305.1. Lineage (NCBI taxonomy): Eukaryota > Metazoa > Chordata > Aves > Gruiformes > Rallidae > Porphyrio > Porphyrio hochstetteri. The sequence goes on from CM036907.1 coordinate 49,631,000, forward strand.
TGTAAAGTCTTGCACCTGGGGAGGAATAACCATCTGTATCAGTACAGGCTGGGGGATGACCTGCTGGAGAGGAGCTCTGCGGAGAAGGAACCAGGGGGTCCTGGTAGATGACAGGTTGGCTATGAGCCAGCAGTGTGCCCTGGTGGCCAAGAGGGCCAATGGGATCCTGGGGTGCATCAAGAGGAGTGTGGCCAGCAGGTCGAAGGAGGTGATCCTCCCCCTCTACACTGCCCTGGTCAGGCCCCACCTGGAGTATTGTGTCCAGTTCTGGGTTCCCTGGTATAAGAAAGACAGAGATGTCCTGAAAAGAGTCCAGAGTAGAGCTAGGTCCAGGGGTCCAGGGTCAAGGTCCAGCGGGACCTTGACAGCCTTGAGAGGTGGGCCTGTGTGAACCTCATGAAGTTACAAGGCCAAGTTCAAGGTCCTGCAAATGGGTCAGGGCAATCCTAAGCACAACTAGAGACTAGGTGGGGAATGGATTGAGAACGGCCTTGAGGAGAAGGACTTGGGAGGGTATAGATGGATGAGACATGCAACATGACCTGGCAATATGTACTTGCTATGCAGAAAGCCAACCGTATCAGGGTTGCATCAAAAGAGGCGTGACCAGAAGGTCAAAAGAGGTGGTCCTCCCCTCCACTCTCATGAGACTTCATCTGGAGTACTGGTCCCCAAAACAAGAAAGACATGATCCTGTTGGACAAAGTCCAGGGGAGAGCCACAAGGATGATCAGAGGGCTGGAGCACCTCTCCTAAGAAGACAGGCTGAGAGAGTTGGGCTTGTTCACCCTGGAGAAGGCTCCAGGGAGACCTTATAGCAGCCTTCCGGTACCTGAAGGGGTCTACAGGAAAGTGGGAGAGGGACTATTTTATGAGGGCAGGGAGTGATAGTGGGTTTAAGGTGGAGAGCAGATTTAGATTAGATGTTAGGAAAAAATTGTTCACTCTGAGGGCGGTGATGCACTGGAACAGGTTGAGGTTGCCCAGAGCAGTTCCGGCTGCCCCCTCCCTCGCAGTGTTCAAGGCCAGGTTGGACGGGGCTTCAGGCAACCTGAGATAGAGGGAGGCGTCCCTGTCTGTGGCAGGGGGATTGGAACTGGATGGTCTTTGAGGTCCCTTCCAACACAAACTGTTTTATGATTCTAACTGTGTTGGGACATTCTAACTGTGGTGGGTCATGTCACTCCCATTTATAAGAAAGGGAGCAATGAAGGAATTACAGGCCAGTGAGCCTCACCTCTGTGCCTGGGAAGATCATGGAACAGATCCTCCTGGATGACATGTTGGAGCACATGAAGGGTGAGCGCGTGATCCAGGACAGCCAGCACAGCTTCACCAAGGGAAGGTCGTGTCCAGGTGGAGGCTGGTGACAAGCGGGGTCCCCCAGGGGTCTGTCTTGGGACCGGTTCTCTTTAACATCTTTATCGATGACATTGATGATGGAATTGAGTGCACCCTCAGCAAGTTTGCGGATGACACCAAGCTGAGTGGTGTGGTCGACACAACAGAAGGAAAGGAAAAGAAGGGATCTTGACAGGCTGGAAAGGTGGGCCTGGGTGAACCTAGTGAGGTTCAACACTGCAAAGTGTCAGGTGTTGCACTTGGGCCGGAAGAATCCCAGACATAGATACAGACTGGGAGAAGAGCTCCTTGAGAATAGCCCTGGGTGTCTTGGTGGATGAGAAACTTAACATGAGCCAGCAGTGTGCCCTTGCGGCTCACAAGGCCAATGGTATCTTGGGCTCCATCAGAAGAGGGGTGGCCAGCAGGGACAGGGAGGTTATTGTCCCTCTCTACTCCACCCTCGTGAGGCCCCATCTGGAGTCCTGTGTCCAGATCTGGGGCCCCCAATACAAGAAGGATGTGGCACTGTTGGAGAGGGTTCAGAGGAGCCACAAAGATGATTAGAGGGCTGGAGTACCTCCCATGTGAAGAGAGGCTGAGGGAGCTGGGCTTGTTCTGTCTGGAGAAGAGAAGGCTGAGGGGGGACCTCATTGCAGCCTTCCAGTACCTGAAGGGAGCTTATAAGCAGGAGGGGATTCAACTTTTTAAAAGGATAGACAATGACAGGACAAGGGGGAATGGATTAAAACTAAAGGAAGGAAGGTTTAGATTAGATATTAGGGGGAAGTTTTTTACAGAAAGAGTGGTGAGGTGCTGGAACAGGCTGCCCAGAGAGGTGGTGGATGCCCCGTCCCTGGAAGTGTTCAAGGCCAGGCTGGATGGGGCCCTGGGCAACCTTGTGTAGATCCAGGCCTGAGGTTGGTGGCCCTGCCTGTGGCAGGTGGGTTGGAACTCTGTGATCCTTGGGGTCCCTTCCAACCCATGCCATTCTATGATTCAGGTGGCATTTCTACCTTGTCTACTCCTGGATCAGGAGCCACAGAGCAATGGCAGCATCATAACAAGCTGATTTTCTCTGCTTTAGAGATTTCTGGAGAACAGGTCTGCTTGTGGAAACTTACTGCCAGTCTTATCTTCACATTTAAAATTATTATTCCCCTTCAGTGTACAGTGGAGTTTATATTTAACTGTCTTTAAAGTTTTATTTTTGATTCTTACTGAAAAACTGTCATCAGCTGACAGAAATTCTCCCTCCTTTTTTTCTTTTTTTTTTTTTTTTCCCTCTTCTCAGAAGTATTGTATTCACAATTTCTCCCTTTTTTTTTGCTTCAGATATAAAATCACCCAAAAGCTCTCAGACTCCTGACAAAAAGGTTGGACTTCGATTTTGGAACAAGGTCTATATGTGTAGGTCTTACTGTGTGCCATAAATGCAAGGAAAAGGAAGGTAAAATAAGACCGTTATACTAGGCTGGATCTAGGTCAGCTTTAAGGTTTATATTGGGGCCTCTGAAAGGGATGACAGAGAGCACTGTTGTCCTAGTAATAAGAGGTCCAGGTAGGTACTGCAGCTTGGAGGGACATTTCTCCTCCTGTGTCTTGTAACAAGAGTGAAGCTTACAATATGCTATAATTATATAGTTGCAACAGTGTTTTTTTTGGGGGTGGGTGGGTGTCTGGGGGTTTTGCTGCTGTTTTGTTGTTGTTGTGGGTTTTTTTGTTTGTGGGGTGGTTTTTTTGGTTTACAAGAGGGAGCTCCTTTACCACTGTGTTCAGGAAGCTGAGTGAAAATGTGTGAATCAAATTTGCAGTAAAACACAAGAAAACATAAGATATCCTTATTTGATGCAAACATTTGTAGAAGTATGTGACATGAGCACTGCACTTCTGGTTCTGCTTTTGGGTCTATTTCATACAGGTTGTGTTTCATACTGTTTTTCTGTCCTGAGATTCTACTTAATACATCTTGTAAGAGGTCCTGGTCTTGAGCCTTTCTTTTATTTTTAATCTCTTCTTTCAGTTCTTATAAAACTTCATCTGTGTGCTACAGGAAGGCCATGACACCTCTCAAAGTATTTTGCTCATTGTTACATTCTGTTCTGTACTCTCTCCCACCCTTGGCTCTGCAGGTAATTATGCTGAGGGGCCTGATAATGGCGAGACTACAATTTGAAAGCATCACAGTGGTAAAATTGCACAGCTGAAGATGTGTGTGTTGTTTCTGCCTCCCACTCTTCTTGGGTCTTTAGGGAACCTTAGGAGGCTTTAAATTACTAGACATGGATAGCAGCACAATTTGGAAGGCAAATGGCCGTCATTTTACTATGAAATCTGGAAGGCTTATTTGTTCGAGTAGCATTGAGGGGGTAGGGGATTGTTTTGCGTTGGTCACACTCAGGAGTGTGAGAAAGGGTTACTGGTGAAGCCAACATGAAGTGACTTATCTAAATTAATTGTTATGTACCTAATTGTAATAAGATTGGTCTAGTTTCATTACTGGTCATATATTACTGCATTCTAGTGTTTTCAGTGTCAACCACGTCATTTTTCCCTTGAGATTACCAAGGTCAGTGAATGAAGCAAGGCTCTTCTAGTGCTCCATAAAAAAATAGCTACATCACTACAGTAAGCAAACATTGTGGAATCGCTCCTAAAGTTTTATTCACTTATGAGTATTGCACTTCTATCTTTAATTGAGATTATTCAGGCTTTGTGCTTGCCTACTTGCAATGGACTACAGCATTCTGGTGCCCACACCTCTGTTGAAATGAATGACTTTGAAACTGTAGTAATCAATCCTTCAAATGTTTTGATAGATCAATAAAAGTACTGTCAGTCTCTAATATGTTTCATAATGAAAATGTCACTTTATTTACTCAAACAGTCAGATGTGATGTGAAATATTAAGTGCGTGAATGCACAAATAGAGCCTGTGGGGACAAATTCAGCTCTTTTTCAGCTATGCATCAGTTACTGATGATTTCTGGTTTCCTCTGAGGATTGCTGGGTATGTGTGTTTTGTAGTCATTTATATAATGAGCTAACTCTATGACCACAGAAGTCACTGTGGTGGGGTAAATAAACTCCATCTAGCACTAGAAAGAAAGAACTGATTTTTTTCCTGTTTGAGTGAAGGGATTTGCTGCATAGTAGGCTTGTCTTACCTTGTTCATTATGTGATACATAACACACACAAGGGTTCAAAGATGACAACTGGAAAGGAAGAGATGTGAAAGTGAGAGCGTGTTAGGACCTGGATAAAGGGAATTTTTTTTTTAAGTACTGTCATTAGCATTTTAGGTGTTGTGATTGTGATGTTACACAGAGGTAGCAGGATCTTTTCATATTTACTTAGCCAAGCTGCAAATCTTACACCATAAAAGAAGCTGAAGCCACCATTACTAAGATATGTGTAACTTAGCCAGCTTTAGCTTGCACACCCTGTCCATGAGAGAGATTCTTTACAATTATTTCTAAGTCATTCATTACTAATTTTCTTGCATTTATTGCTGAAGTGTCAGGGATGTTAAAGGGAGGTTATTTTACCTCCACCTACTATAAAGTTTCACGCACCTCTCGCTGCAGCAACTCAAACTATTAGGAACAACAGCATATTGATGAGAAGAGCTACAATTCTGATCTACTGAAAGTAGTCAGTATGTCCAGGGTTTGTTGTGGTTCTACTTGAGTCTTATCTGAAAGCCTGCATGTAGCACCTATTCTTGTTTCCATGTGAGATTAGTTACTTCGTCCATATAGATGTATGGATTTTTAAAAATATATATACTTATGTGGTTTTGCTTTTTGCATCCTATAACTTTGATGTAAGCGGTTCAAATAGTCCAAGTCTTGTAATAGTGCAGGAGTTTCATGAATCTGTATATATAAGCTTTTAACTGCAATTCCTATATCCATTCTACCTACTTTATACTATTTGAGAGCAAAAATGCCTTGGAAATATGGAATTTTTTTTTTTCTTCTGTATCTTAAGAAAAACTTCCAGAAAAAGTTATTAGCTGCCAGTGAGGAACAAGGTTTTCTATTAAATTTTTTTTCTTTCCCATATTCACCATCAGATGACAATGGGAAGTATACAGAAAGCATAGTTGCATTGTGTAAAAACAATCAAATAATCAGAGCTATATCAGTGCTCTTTAGCAAACAAAAAAACTTTAGCTTGTCTTGTTTAGTTTTGTGCCCCAGTTCTTCAAAGAGCTTTAAGTAAGTCAAACCTGATTGACATCTCCTACCCTACAAACTGGAAAGTATTTTAGCATGCTTTATTGCTTACAGGTAATATGATTCAAACATGCCTGAAATCACCTTTAAGCAATTAAGTAGCAATGGAGTAGATTTCACTCAGTTAAAGTTGTGTTAATTGCACCAACTGAAGATAATATTTTACAGTTTTAATAGAAAGCTGAATTAATTTACAAATATTTTAAGCTTAAAATGATGTGTATTGCAGAATTAAAGCTTTCTTTGTCTTGTGGGTAGCAAGCATATTTGTTTTTCTTTAAGAACAAAACCATTCAGTGCATTATGTTGACCATGTAATTTTATATCACTATAGCTATGGGTGTTATTCCAAACCAAGCTTAGAATCATAGAACAATTTTGGTTGGTTTAAGATCAAGGAGTCCAACCCAAAACCTAGCACTGCCAAGTCCACCACTAAACCATGCCCCTAAACAGCTGTCTACATGTCTTTTTAGTATCTCCAGGAAAGGTGACTCAATGACTTCCCTGGGTAGCCTGTTCCAGGGCCTGGTAACCCTTTCAGTGAAGAAATTTTTCCTGTTATCAAATCTAAATGCCCCCTGGCACAGCTTGAGGCCATTTCCTCTTGTCCTATCACATGTGACTTGGGAGAAGTGACAGACAACCACCTGGCTGCAACCTTCTTTCAGGTAGTTGGTAGAGAGCAATAAGGCCTCTCCTCAGCCTCATTTCCTCCTTTTTTTAGGCCAAACAACCCCAATTCCCTTAGCCACCCCTCATAAAATCTGTTCTCTAGACTCTTCACCAGCTTCAGTGCTCTTCTTTGGACACGCTCCAGCACCTCTATGTCTGTCTTGTAGTGAGAAGCCCAAAACTAGACACAGTACTTGAGATGCAGCCTTGCCAGTGCAGAGTACAGGGGGGTGTTGACTTCCCTAGTCCTCCTGGCCACACTATTGCTGATGCAAACCAGGGTGCTGTTGGCCTTCTTGGCCACATGGGCACACTGCTGGATCAGTTAGAGCTGGCTGATGACCAACACCTTCAGGTTCTTTCCTGCTAGGCAGCTTTCCAGCCACTCTTCCCTAAACCTGTAGAGTTACATGGGATTGTTGTGACCCAAGTGCAGGACCCAGCACTAAGCCGTGTTGAACCTTATTCAGTTGGCCACAGCCAATTGATCCAGCCTGTCCAGACCCCTCTGTAGACCCTTTTCTACGCTCAAGATCAGCATTCCTGCCCAAGTTTGGTGATTTTTCATTTTATAGTTGTGTCATTTAGCTCACTTTTATGATTTAACATACTGCTAGAAGCAGGACTGACACCTGAGAGTTGGACAGGCGTTTTTTCCCCCTCAAGTAGACATTCTTCATAAATATTGAACCAATAAAATTAGCAAAGAATTATATTTTAATACCTGTGGCACCACTTTACAGCAGCACATTTTCTTAAATTTATGACTGTTTTTGTGCTTTCTTTTCTCTTCTTTCACTTTCTGCAGAAGCCTAGTCCTTGTGTGGGCATACAAGAGAATATAGGTGATAGCACAAGATATATATAATATAGCTATATGCAATATACTGACAACATTATCTTATTTATTTGAATACAGTTTTCTCTGATTATTTTCACAAGCTTTGGGGATGTGTCACGATCCACAACCTAGACAAGACTTAGATTGGCAGAGGCTAAACCCCCTTGTGTTCCAACCGAACCTCAGATCACTCTGGGTGGCTGGGGGTGGCTGGGTTTAACCCCTGAGTGATGTCCAATTACTAGGTGTTTTATCGTGATACGTTCTCAATTCGATTCTCGGAGAACAGAATTACGACTCGAAACGGAGTCAAGGTTAATGTTGCCTTATTAGGCCCACAACAAACGTGCAGGAAAAGGGGGGAAGAAAGAGAAAAGGGTGGAGGAGAGAGAGGGTTTTTTTCCAAAACTTGTGGGACATTTTTCAGACAAGCAAATCTCCATAGGTAATGACACCCAGCTAACCCTCCTTCCCCACAATAACAGAAAATTAGCAAGTGATTACCCTATTAATGAAGTTCTCAAGTTCCATTATGTGGTTGTTCAGGTATTGCTTTTCCAAGTGGCAGAATCTCTCTTTCCAGATGTAAATTTAGGCAACAGATTTTCCTCTGCATTCCCATTAAGTTTCAGGTTGAAGAGGTACCTGGTGAGTCTTTGCTTTTTGAAATACAGTTTAATTTTATTTGTTTATTTTTATTCGATCCTATTTTGAGACACAGGAGAGATATTAATCTGAAATTATACTAGTATTTATGCTTGTATGCTGGTAATAACTAAAACGTGTGGACCAAGATCATTTCCTTGAACATCAACATTACCCTAGTACAGAGAACCCAAATTCCATGCAGTTTTGTAACTGATTTTGAAATATTTGGTGGTTTAAATGACTTTTGCTGCACCTCTTTACAAAGGCAAAACTTCGTCTAAACATCTTGTCAGCAGACAATATACTTTGGTTTGTCAAAATCTTTAAGTATTGTGATTCTTGCCAGCTCTTACCTCTTGTTCATTAAGCTAATTTGACCTGGATTTGAAATAATAACAATTCTTTTATGTAATGTTTTGTCTAGGATACTAGTTAACATTTTATAGTCAACATGTACCAGTGATATCTGATGGTATTTGCAGTTTTGTTGGGTCTTTACCAGATGTTAATATTATGGATACTATTGAAACTACTGTTGAATTGATGGCAAGAATGATTTCATTTCAGTATGAGGATTCTATGATCCAGGCCTCAGTAGGTGTAAATCAGTATAGTTAAACTCAGTGGAACTATGCTGCTTTGTACCATCAAAAACCTGGTTCTTGAAGTATGGACTAATACTTTTCTTGGTATACTGCATGTTACAGTAGGTATTTTTTCTTCTGCCAAGGAAGCTATTAGTTTTTAATTCCTGTTTTATCTCATCCAGTCTGATATACTGCTAGAAACTGGTTTTTGGCTGTTACTTAGCTTTTTGATAATGCATTTTTAGAAAAGGATAACTCAAATTTGTTGCTAAAATTCGGGATTTATGCAGGTTTGATGTTAAAGACAACAAACACTTTATTCCTGGTTGCAAAATCAGGGATCATTGTTTTGCTGCCTTTTTCTTGAGTTTCAATTTGATCTAATTTTCTTTAAATGTTTAAAATAGATAAATAACAGCTTCCCAAATAGGTTTTCATGCTGAAGAATTTAAAAATAAAAAGCATTACTAGTTTGTTCAATTCAAAATTCTTCCTTCCTTTTTTTGATAAATTTTTGATTATTCGTTTATGCTGGTTAAAGAAAACCCAAAACCTAAAATCACCGAAAACCCTCAGAACCAAATGAAAAAAAAAAAACCAATCCAAATCTCTCTTGCTAAATGTGGATTTTCCCCCTTTTTTTAGAAATGAACTAAAATTAATTTTCTGAGATTATTGGTCTACTGCATTAAGTTTTGCTGCTCTGGGGAACCTGAACTTTGTTTCCACTTTGCTACAGGGCATCCACAGTGTAGGAAAATGAGATAGGAATGGTCCTGCGTGGCTCCTGTGTCGGTACAATTAGGGTAGAGTGTTTTTGTTGTTTTGTTTTCTGTCTTGCTTTGCTTATTCTTTTTCCAACAAGAATTGTGAGGCACTTAGTGTTCAATCTGCAGTAACTGAAAAACTTCAATTGAAATTTTTTTCTTATCCATTTATCGTACTTTAACTAAAGGGTATTCTGATCAGAAGGAGTAGTAGCAGTGGAGACAGTATTTATTTTCCTTTTGAAAAGAATGACTGGTCCTATCTGCAGCTTTAGCTGTGTATGTAAAGCACATATCAAACAGCAGTCTCGATAGGAAATGCAAATGTGTACAGTGGCTTCAGAACGTAACTCAGCATGCTAATTGGCATGTGAAAATGGTAATTTTATATAATTTATAGTTTATCTCAATTTAATATTAGAAGTAACATTACTGTAGTAATTAGACACAAGCTGTGGACCAAAGTTGCTTTGTGCCTAGTGTTCTACAAAAAATTGAGCATAAAAGAGTATGCTACAAAAAAGGGTTACAATGTAAGTACAAGACAAGCGATGAATGCAGAAGGAGAGGGGGCAAAAACTAAGCAGTGAGAAAATATTGGTCAAAACAGTAAGTGGAACTTCTGGTATTTTAACAGCTTAATTGTTGTCCTGTTTTTAATAGGCTTAACAACAGACAGGAATTTTGTGGTGAGGTATGGAGACAGCAAACGTGATTTGTGGATATTTTATAGAGAACGCATAGTTGATGAAGTGGGAAAAGCTGCAAAGAGATGCAAGTGTGGGCAGTCAGGTCACTCAAGCACTTCGTTCTAATTAGAGATGATAGCTGGAGTGAATCCTTCGTAGAACTGTGCAAGAGAGGTAAATGGTTTTGTCTTTTATCCTATAGAGAAGTCAGACCCCATTGTGGGATTAAAAGGGAATAATGACATGGCTAAAACAATGATTTAGGAAAATTATCATCCTGCATGGATGTAGGCAGGGCCAGCCTGTATTAGCCAAGGCCAGAAACAGGCAGGACAAATAGATTAACTCTGTGGATGACTAGGAAAGCAATCTGCTAGAAGTGACAGCTATTCCCCAGTAGAGAATACTATAGATGTTTTAATTGCCAAAGAGGGTAAAATATCAGTTTGGACAGAGAAGACAGTAGAGGAGTTTTGACTTTTTAGAACCTTTCTTTCAGTTCCCATTGCATTTCAGACTTCTCCAGATAAAGCTGAATTTGCTCATATGAACGAATAATATGAGTTGTGGTTTTTTTAGTTGTGGCATTTTTTGTTTTGGTTTGGTTTTGGGTTTTTTTTTTTTTTTTTTTTTTTTCCCCCCACAGAAGTATCTCTAGAGTAACTACTTCTTTTGCAGAAGTTTTCCAAGATGGAGCAACCTGGGAAAGGATCAACTAAGGAAACCATCACTGAATTGCACGCACTGTTCCTTTTGGATGTGCAGGAGCAGATGAGAGTTTTTTATTAGGTTTAGCCTTGTTGGATAGAGGGAAGGAAATACCAAAACTATGTGAGAAGGAATGAAATTATGAGGTAGAGCTGATTTAAGTGTATATAGCATTGAGCAGCTAATGTAGGTCATTGTTGTAAATCTTGGGTAGTTTCATTATGACACCTCTTAGGAGGTACAGGAATGACTTATCACTGTTCAGAAGAGTGTGAAGCATGATAGAAAAATCTTTTAGTTCACAATGTAGTAGGTACAAACAAGGTCTCCCTATTTACTTGTGCTGAGATGGTGTAGTTGCATCTGCTGGGAAATGGGGAAGTAGTCGATTGTAGGGCTATCACTCTTAGTCCAAAATAGCTGCAGAGACAGCGTTGTATCTGGAAAACTTTAAATAGGAGACTGATCTGTGTTTTCTCCTGGATTTCATTGCACTCTAGTGTATTTGTGATGTGTAGCTTCTGGACATAAGTGTACTCAGTGACATAGTAGTAGCTGGAGCTAGGCTGGAGCTGGTAAACCCAAAGGGTCTATGGAGCAGTGCAGTCTCAGGCAGGGTGGGGACCGAGAGGCCGGGGAAGCCATGTCCTCTCTACAGTTTTAGACAAAAATCAGAGTTGATTTATGAATCTGACTGGAGGGTTGAGTGAGTAACTACAGCAGTTTCAAAGGTGTGTGACAATACTGTTCATGTAATTTGGGATCTGGCAGAGGGAACTCCTTTCTGCATATGCTTCCCTCCTCTCCTCTGTCCCCTCTTGGCCTTCAGGGGGATATGGACAAACAAGTAGCTATTCCTGAATAATCAAAGGTGTGGATTTACAGCTTATCAGTATTTTTCCAGAAGCTGCTTGCATGCACGTGCCTCACAGTGAAAAAGAAGTAACTCATAGTAGTCCCACCATCAGTGGAAGAGGGCTGGCTGAGCTACCTTGTGTATACCAATGGCTGAGTGTTTACTGAAGAACTGTGGACAGACTGTAAATTCCCATCCTAGTTTACTCCCAGTTACTCTGCCCACACCTTGAGGTGTCCTTTATGTGATGATCTTTTCTCATCTTTCCTGCTGTCTGGCTGTAATTCTGTTCACTTTTGGCAGACTGTGAAACATTAATCTCTGCCCAGCCCTATCCCTTACAAGGGGAGAAGCAGGAAAATCAGGAGACTTAAGACTGTCTTAGAGAAACTGATTGGCTTATAGAAACTATGTCTCTCCTAATCATGAGACAACAATGTATGTTGGATAGTTTACTTAGCTCTGTGTTTAATTTTCCCACATGCACAGTACATCTGAAGAAGTTTAAGTCTTCTACATGTGATTCCTTGACTTCTTAAGGTTTAAGAGCAGCAGACAGTTGCATTTTGCTCCTTCATAAATATACCTCACAACAGCACATTTACCATACAACAGTGTGGAACACTCAGCATCTGGAAGCAGGTGCATGTACTCTGTAATAGAATGTAGAAATATGACATTTTTCCAGTTTACTCATGCTCATCCTATTGGAGAGCAGCTGATATTTTTGAAGTCAGAAAAGAAGGGCCATACTTTTAAAACACAGAGAAAGTGCATCCTGAACTTGGATCACATCATAGCTGAATTCATAAAATTGAATTAGAAAGTATACAAATTACACTATGAATTCACTGGAACATATGCTTCTCTAAAAATAGTGAGTTTGACAATATGATAATCAACTTATTGTTCAGACACCTTGTCAGAGTCAAGAAAGGGAGAGTTAAGTAATGAGAAAAATAGTGTGATGTGTATATTTTATCATAAAGGATCTAAAATTGTAGGCAAGTTCTAGTGATAAAAATGTAGTAAATACAGAAAAGAAAAAAAAAAGTCCTGAATAATTTTAGTATGTATAAGGCCGTAAACCTGCAGCATTTAGATGTAAATTCTCTATCCTGAATATGCCTTTTTTGATGAAGGCTCTGGTCTGGCCTTTTCTTTGGGCAAGTGTTCCATTTACTGTTCAAAAAATTATGATTTTAAAAGATAATTCCCTAGAGGTAAATAGCTTCTTTTAAAAGACGATCGTGAAAAGTTACCTGCCCCTGAGTCTAAAGATCAATGTAGTCTAATGCAGCCTATGGTAAACTGATCCATTGATAAATTAATGTATGTCTTCTTGTTACTGTTTTTTGCTCTTTGGACTTGCTTCTGGTTTTGCTTTGCTTTTCAGCAGTTCATGAAAGATGAATATTTCAGACTGAATGTATCAGGTATTTTATCATGGAATGCTCTTTTTTTCTGTTGGGTATGATTCCTATCAAAATTTGATCAAATTTTAAAAAACAAGCTCAATAATGTTCTAGACAGTGTGATCACTATAACTTCTGGTTACTTCTTGCTCCTTTGGTATTTAATAAAGGGATAGTATTTCTTTTCTAATGCAGGCTTGTTACTTCAAATCTTTGCCATGTGGATTTCTTTAATTATTTTTTTTCCCCTTGAGATTGTGGAGTTTTTTCTGGAATTATTTTTATTCTTTAATCATTTTATCCTCAAAGGAAGAAATGTGCCTCTCTTCTTCCTTTAGTCTTTTGTTAACATTTTAGCTCCATGTTCAGGATATTTATTTGACCTTTTATATCTCCTGCATCTAATGACATTTGTTTCGTTAGCTTTTGTAAAGATGAATGACCTTTTAACTCTTAAAAAAAATAAAATCCATTTTCCTCTTTCTTTGCTCTTTTCTTGCCATAGAGGTAAGCTTTGCTCTTTGCTTTTACTTGCTTGAAAGACTTAAGGTGAAATCCTAGCCCTCATTAAGTCAGGAGAAAGAGTTCTGCTGACTTAGTTGGGTTCAGACTTGACTACTGGTTTTACTGGGAATGCAAAGCTGTTGTACATATTTCCAATGAAATAATCTTTTTAGCTCTCTTTCCCCAAAGCAGTAAATATGGAGGTTTTAATATTTACTCTTGGTGAATTTTGGTTCTATGTCTCGAAGGGCTTCAGAAGAAGGTATTCATTGAGATTATCATTAGAGTTGGAAAACAAAAATCTGCTTCCCCATTTGAAAAAAAAAAAAACAAATCAAAAAACAACCACCCCAAAAAGCTAAATGTCAAAAATGTAGCTCTTTGTTCAGAATTGGGAAGAACTGTAATTATTTATTCAATGAAGCATGAGTAACTCAAAGGGAAATGTCTGGGATGCATCAGATTTATGTACAAAATCATCATCTGCCTTGTCCAGAGAACAGGCAGAACCTCTGTTTCTGGAAAGCAGCTTGGCCAAACAGCTATTTTGGTGGATGCAGTGCCACTCAGAGCACTTCTACCAGAAAAAAAGGATCACCTTTCAAGTTAAAACCTCTTTCTGCTAACAGATATTCAGGGATTTATGGCAAATGAAAATTGTTGTGTGGTAATTTAACGGAAACATTTCTGTTAATTCTTGGATTTCTCTAGTGATTTAGGGAACATTTGGTTAATTTACAGCAGGAACAAAATGAGAGAGAAAATGAGAGAGTGAGAGAGCATCATCTTTACCTTTTCATGTTAAATTTCATTCTTATCATACACACTCCAAGTCTGTCATCCTATTTTCTTGTGAAAAATAGTAATTACATCAGAATAACCCATATAAAAGTGAGATTTTGTAGGCCAGTGAAATTTTAAGGGGCACAAAATGACTCTTTTTCTCTTTCGTTTTTTCTTTGAGGTTCCTTTATAATTATTTTTGGGAGTGCTGTGTGCATCTGTGTATTCCCGTGATGAAGTAACAATATATTTAAGCTGATTCCTTTGGGAAAGTGGATACATGAAGAATGAAACTATATATAAAATGTGATTCAGAACTCTAATTTCCACTGTAGTGGTTTGCCTAAGTAAAATGACAGACTGCCTAAATAATAGATTAATAAGATTAAATGTTTTTGTACTCTATATTTTTTAATCACAGAAATTCAGTGGGCAAAAGCTGAATGATCTGCATCCTAAATTTTCTTTAGTTTGAAAAGAAAGGAAATATATTGCTATTCCTGCTGTAAATTTGTATAAGTTTTAGCTCATTTTAATGGTTCTCTGATGAAACGCATAGTTATCTTGCAAGGACTCTGGCATCAACAAGTGGGAGAATTAATCTCTGTATAACACTTAGCCGTGTGTGAATCATGAAGCAGTATTTCTGTTCTGCTCTCACTGGTAAAACTTCTCAGGAACCGGATTTTATTTCCCTCTGCTGTCTTATTTCCAACTGAGATTGATCAATGCTAAAAAAAAGAATCCTCCCTTATAGGGACTGGTTTAGGAGTTGTGAATGTAAACAAACTATTAAGAGTAAGGCAAGTGTAGCATATCCTGTTACATGGTATATACTTCTACAAACCCTTATTGTAGGTAGCAGCTCCCCAATACTTGCAGAAAACCATCTGCTCTTCAAATGTAGTGCAGTAAATAGATGCAAGACTTCTAGACATACGTATCAGATCCCCCTGAGCAGAACTGGTTCAACCAAAAGAAGGTTGAGCTTGGGTCTGGAACCTGCAAGAAGCAGGGACCATCATTGTGCCCCTCGGCTGCAAGGTTTATTGTGTGTAGAAGCCCTCTGTCTCTGTCTGAAGCCTACGTTAATTCTTACATTCGTGGCTGTTCCTAATCCTCCCTTGCAGGAGTTTGTAGTTCTCCAGCAACTGAAAAATCGTGCTTTTCCAGTGTTTCAGATTATCCCCTTCTGGGGTCTCAAAAATAAGACCCAAATTCTCTTCTTGACTAGATAGTAAAAAGGGAACTGTTGTTGCAAAGCTTCTTTAGGCTTTTGCCACTTTCTAATAAATATAATGAAACAGATTGTAAATATTTGTTTGCCATTTTCATTAATAAAAATAGCAAATTCTGTAGATGACTGAATTAATCTAATAGGGATGGTAATCATGTGACTGGAACCTAATTCTTTCCCTTTTCCCTTGGCTTCTTGAATATATGAAGCAGCTCAGCAAGTTTATTGTATCAATAATTAATTCTATGATGCTGTGTTTGGTGATATTGTGTGTGTGTGTGTGTGTGTGTGTGTGAAATCAGATCTTTTTCCATATTCCTCCACGTCTGTTAATGACTAGCCGTGCATGGTCTGTACTTCATGTTGGCTTATCCTCATGGGATGCTCTCTTTCCCTCACAAAAGCAAATATTAGGATGGCGTGTTAAAGAGATAAATTTATTAGTCTATGTGGGTTTATTTATTTCAACTTTTTTTTTGTGCTCATCATGGAGTTAAAAGAAGTACAGGGTGATTAAAAATGCTGCAGCAATAGGAAAGGTCTGGCTGACATATAGCAAGAAAATTTAGTCTTCAGACAGACTGCTCCAAACCCCCTGGGGCTACACCAGGGCTTTACTGTGATTCATCTATGAGGTATCTGTTGCCTTGTTTCACCTCTGAACCAAGCTGCATATGTCAACCACCTTAATGCTGTTTCTCCAGGGAATATGTACTACTGGAGTTGTGTCCAGTTTTATTTTAACAGGAGTTCTGGTATAACCTGCGTAAAAGATACAGCCAATGTTTTCTCATTGAGTTCAGCAACCTCAGTTTCCTTTTTGCTAGATGTCAAACAGTGAACACAGGCTGTCAGTGATGCTTACTCTTGCAAAAACTGCGTGTGCACATCCTTGTCCCTTGCCTATATTTGTGTGAAGGTCTGAAAGGAAGCTGCTTGCTGTTATTTTACAACACGGGGCGGGGGTCAGTCCAATTTTGCAAAGGAAAATGCAGGCTTGCCAAAGGTCGTTAATCATGGGCTTTTCTCAAAACTACCTCCAAGAGCTCCTTGCTCCAATGCCTCCAAATCTAGTAATCCCCAGTATTCAGATATTGCCTCAATATGTAGGTGTCCACTGTCATCAGCAAGGCACGGCATCCTATAGCTGGGCTAGGACAGTCTTGGCTTGCCCCAGGAGGGGAGACTGTGCTATCCAACGGATTAGAGAACTTGGGTTTTGGCTTCCTGCTGCTCCTTGAGCACGGACAGCTGCATCTTTGTTCTAGTACAAAGGTGGATGAAAAAAAAGGCTGAGTGATATTAGATGACCTGAGTATGTAGTTAATCTTGTGACTGAGGAACATACATTCGATTTTCTCCACTCTGAAACCCCAGTTTACCTGGAAGTGAGAGACTCTTCCTTAAAAGGAAGAGTCACTAGGTAAAAGTCTGGACTGTGATAAGTATGGAAGTGGCCACCATGACCTCTTTTGGCCCTAAACTTTGCAGAATTATGTTTATTGTGTGCATCCTACCACTGTTAACCCTTTCCTGATAGTCCTGACAGGTTAGATGGTTGAAGAGGGGATAAATTTAAAACCAGTTTATTTTGTGATTTCTGTAAGTGTTCATGTATTACATCTGTGAGGGAAGAATGTGTAGAACCAAAATACTGTATTTGGAAATACATTCATGTTTTTTCCCTTCCTCTGCTTAGTGTAAGTTGGCCATAACTTTGCATTAAGCTACATTTAAGGTCTGGCATGTTTCCTCCCTGGATCACATTCTCAAATGATAGCAGATTGCATTGCTCCGTTGATTTCAGTGGAGTGAGACAATTTATATATCATTTCTATAGGGAAGCACAATGAATGGTATGTTCATTCAAAATCAGAATTGAATACCTTTCAATCTGTCCTCGCCCTCTGCGCTCTAGAATAAACTGGAACTAATTGCATTGATTCTTACCTCCTCCCCTCCCCCCACCTCCCTCCAATACTGAAAACGTGCCTTACTCTGGGATATATTATTTGGGTTTAGAATAAATTTTCCACTGTCTTTTTTGCTGCTCTTCCTCATGCCTGCTGTCGGAAATGCATCAGGAAAAAAAAGTGAGCCTAACTGACAGCTCTGTGGAGGCTGAAGGTGTAGGCTGTGACCTGAAATGAGGACTGTTCTCATAATGAGAGACAGCTGAAAGATTATGTATATAGAGCCACTAAAATAGATTCCCTGGCTCTTTTTCATAAGCCAGCAGATGGTAGCAGAGTCTACAGATCTCAGAGAAGGCAAATGTACATTAAATACTGTAACTGCCCTCATTCATTTGCCATTCATCTTTCCTTGTCAGCCTCTTCATAAGTGCCTTCTATAGTGCTGACCCTGAAATTGCATCATTTAATCTCTAATCATATATTGCCAACGTTTCCCCTTTCTAATGCATATCAGCTGTGTTAGTTCTGCCATACCTTGAACCACCGATAGCTGTAGGCAAGCCTCTATAAAGGAGAGATATTCATAAAATGGAATAAAGACATGAGGAAAGGCTGACTTGCCGGATAAAGGAGTTAGGGAAAAGGGGACGTGAGAGGAAAGAGACATGCGGGCATGGGTTTGTCTGTCCGCTCTTCTTTCACGTGTCTATGGAAGGCTAAGCAGTTTGTTGCTTTTACAAATATTTAGAGTTGGTACAGTGCTCAATCCCTGGCATAGGAAAACACAGAGAAGACACAGGTCCTGCTTATGGAGTCTTATAGTTGAACAGAGGTGCTGCGTATAGAAATGAGCCAGAAGAATATGCTTTCTGAGTCGGAACCAGCTGGTATAATGAATGTGTGAGAGCATTTCTAATTAATCGGGATTCATGGTGTGTTTTTTGAGAGGAGATTTGAGAAAGGCGGCTGAATCCTTTGGTTCATGAAGAAGGGGAGGGAAGGCTGATGTATTTTTTTCCCTGCTCTTCTTGTGACTGTGCCCAAGGATGGCAGGGCTCAAAAGTTCAAATATTGTCAACAGTTAGTCATGTTGAAAGTGCTGTTGAGATGTGAGCAACATGCTGTGAGCCTGTCTGCAGTGACTAGTGAAAAATACGCTTCCAGAAGACACTGACAGACCAAAGAACCCAACATGCCAAAATGATTAAGTCAAATATACCATATTGTCCCTTGATCCATTTTTCCTCTGAGCTGAAGAATAATAAAGCATCTTGAAAATCGCATCTGTGAAAACAGGGCATTAAAACCAGTATGCCTGCATGAAGGATGCAATGTGTTCAGTTCTAGGTTGGTTGGTTTCCCTCATACTGGAATATTCCCTCTGTGGCCCTGGAAAAAATACAGATTTATTTTATTCTATTTTTTTTTTCACCTTTTGCACACAGACCCTAGTGAGAGTCCAGAGGCAGCTTTCTTTTCAGAGGTGCTATAACAGTCGTAGGCTCTAGATGGTACTATGTAATTGCTGTATTGTACTGTCTGCCTTTTGTAATGGTTTCTTGGGGTTTTGGTTTTTTTTGGTTTCTACAAAATATAGGGAAAGCAAAGAAGCAAAATGAAGTCAGCAAGGAACCTACCAAACAAAAAATAAAAAGGTCATAGATTTTTATTTCGGACTCCATATTTAGATTAGCTGTCATTCTGGTATAATGGGCTAGATGTTCTAACAGTGCTTCACGCATTAGGTTCTGATATTAATGAGTTATACTGTGCTGAGATTGTGTTTTCATTATGTTTACTGGCAAGAAAAGAAAAAAGGTTGATGCAGGATTGCCAAAGAGAAAAGCATTTTCTTTCTTGTGGTTCTGAGTTTTTCGATCATAGTGAGGTTGTGTGCGCATAGTGTGCGTGAACATCTGTGCACACGTGTGAAACTTCAGTGGGGACATTCTGCACACTGAAGGCAACCTCTCTGCCAAAGTTAGGTGATAGGGTTCTGTGTGCAGGTGTGAGGACATCAGTTATTAAAAAAGAAGAGAAAAACCCCAAAATTTGAACCGTAGAAACTGTTATCCATACACAATTTCTCATGACCTTTTGCTCCAGAAGTTGAGTAGACCACTCCTGATGCCATGAGGGATGTACACTTTCTGCAATAGAAGAGTGTGAGCCACTAGCCTTCTGTGTATTCCATTTTTGAGGACTACCTTACTGAGTTCAGAGACATAGTAGTATAAACAACTATTTTCTACAGAGCTGCAATAAAGTATCTCTGAGTACGCAATAAATGCTGTAATATGGATTTTTCAGACTATTAAGGAAAAATAAAATACAAGCCCTAATGCATTTGCTTCCCTAGACATTTTAATTCAAAATTAAGGTTTTCTGTGAAGCTCTTCTCAACATAATTGCACTAAATTTCTGTAAAACTCCAGTTGAGATAATAAGTAAATCACAATCGATATGTTTTATTTTCCAAATAGCATCTTACCAAATTTCTGGCACTTACTACTCATAGACAAGCTCCTTTTTATTCTTAATCTGCAGTTATTAATATACCTACAAATCTTGACAACTGGCCAACAGGACAAGCTCTCACCCCAAAGACAAAATGAAGATACCTGCATCAAAGAAGAAAATTCAAGTATTAACTAAAGTTTTGTCCATGGAGGATCCTACCAGGAACTAGGTGTGCATGTTATAAGGTGAGTACATGAATAATCAGGAAAAGGCAAATGTTTATTTGAGACAAGGAAGAGTCTGTGATAATGTAGGCATTAATATCTCTAGTGACTGCCTCAATTGTTTTTTCTATTGTATGGATGGGCAGGAGACAATATTTGCTATCTATCAATGTTTTCTGAAGCATGGGATATATGTTTCCAGCAGTGGGGAAAATTATTTATATACAACTAAAATCAAGCCTATTCTACTTTTAACACATAAGCTTCATTACTCCATACTTGCATGTGTGGTCATTTTTTATTGATTTTTATACAGTCTCATCGGTGTAGCATTTGGGAGCCTTCCAGTACCCCTTTAAGCAATGTAAGTAACAACTGCCATTGTTTCTCCATGGAATAGGTCTGTGTTCTGTGTCATGCTTGGGTTTCTGATGTAGACAAAGCTGTACCTATAGCTGGCAAGCCCATAGAAGCTCTCTTCTTTATCCCTTGTATTCTGCCTTGCCTCTCTCTTCCCTTGACTACTCCAGCTGAAGTGGTGGAGAAAAATAAATTGCTGTATCTTAGATCTGGTGTGGTTTGGCTTTTTTCCTCACTCATGCAGACCCAAGGCAGGTTCTGATATTTGTACTTGGTTTTAATCTGTGGCATTCTGAAAAAATCTATGTGAAGAAGCTGTATTTAAAATCTTTTACTTTTTTATTGTTTATTAAAATCAAAACATTAAGTTTGACATTTATTCTGTGATTAAAAACTTGAAAAATACCAGTTTCTCAGGAAAGAGTATGTACAAGAGGGAAAATGCAAAAGCTACACAAAGCTTAGAGGAAAATGAAAATGTGGTGTTGTCTTGGGTAAATTTGGCACCAGCTCAACAGTTCTTCAGACTTGAAGAATGAAGCAGCTAGAGCTGCCAGCTTTCCCGTGTGCTGGGGTGTGTTTGAGGCCTCCTGAATTCTCTTGTTTTTGTTATGCATCCAACTGATAGGAACTGGTAAAGGCCTGAATAGCTTTTTCCTCTTCCAGTTTTTGATATGGACTTCACTAGGTGGTTATTTCTTGTTCTAGCTACAGCAAAAGTGAAAATTGTTGATTTGAACTGCAAATGATGATCAATGGTCGGTAGTTGGCAAACATCAGTATATGAATTTATTTGATTTTGGGTGCCTAACTTTGAAGGGAGTGGTAAAGAAGCAAGAGATTAAGTGGGCAGAAGGAATTAAAACTGACAATTATTCTAAGGCAAAATGTAAACATTTGCAAGATGTGATAAAAGCAGAGAAAAAAATATCCTTGGCCATCTTAAAGTGCAGAATATTAGTTTATTCAAATTCTATGAGGTCAAAAATATCATTGAATGAAACTTTGTCTACCGAAGCAGAAGAACAGAGTATTGTTTGATCTTTCAAGGAAGACATGTTTGATGCTGTTGTCATATATATGAGTAAATATGTGTTCAAGGCCTTTGAAGTTCAATTCAGTAAATTCAGAAAAAATATTAGACTGTAGTTGGCAACAAAAAAAATAATGCTTTTGTGCCATGCATACAGATTTTATCTGTAAGTATACATATGGCTATGGGGTGTGTGTGTGTGTTGTATGTATGTATGCATCTTGGGAAAGACTACTTTAATTGCCGTTCCCTATATTTAATATATAAAATGTGAGTCAAGATATTAAAACCTTTCAAAATGTGAGAAATGCTAGCTACTTTTCTGTGTGCAAGCAGGTATTCATACCCACAATTTTCTGTGCAGATATGCAATGCTGGAATTGTCATACTGGATACACAGTGCAGTCTGCCTATTCCCAGGCCTGGCCGATATGGGATGCTTCAGATAAATGTAGATGAAACTCTACCCACCGTATTCTGAAAAAAATACACATCCTTAATATTAATGTAAACCCTGAAGCACAGTCTTATGTCTTATTCAAAACTCTGTTTAAGAATTAACTCTTAGAAGCAGGAACAGTCTTATTTGCCATATAAATGTATCACTTCTATAGGATCACAGAAAATAAGGCTGGGGGAGTTGAGAGATGCTACAAGTCATCCTTTCCATCCCCCAGGGGATCATCCTGTGCTATTCCTCACAGATGTCCGGAGTCTCCTGGAAACAAGGTAAACAATGATGTACACTCTGCAGCCTCTAAGATTAAACTTTATTTTGGTGCTTTACTAGCTTGGCAGTCTCTAGGTGATAATGATATAATAATAAAATAGGAATATTTGACACTTGGAGAATGACATGAAATAAGCAGCAGGGCTGGTGACATGGTGTGATTTTATTGATTTGTTTTCCACAGACACACTACACTGACCTCCTTCTACCAGCTCTTGTGTCCTCCAGTGTTGCATAGAAGAGCAGTATAGTGAACAGGGGGAGCAAAAATGTTAATGATTGCTCCTAAATAGAAGTGACTGGAGCGATTGAAAATGGTGGTGTTGAGGCAACGACTCCTGCCCCTGGCTTGATGCTTCTGCCCTAGTACAGGGATGATGGAAGGGAATGTGTGTTGCACCTTGGATGTTTGTTGTGATCTGGAGTGTTTTCTCCAGTGGCTAATAAGGCACATGTGTTTGGAGTATGATGGTCTTTAAGTTCATCCTTCGTCATGACCGTTGTGTGACATTTGTCATGTTTTTCATGGAGATTCCTGTGTTTGAATGAATTGGGGGGCGGGGGGAAGGAAAGGGCCCAGTACCAGGGAGAGAAGTACTGGGCAGTGCCTGAACACACAAGAAGCCATAGACTAGGTATAGCTTGTCGGCAGAGCATTCAAAATTAAATGTTCAGAAGTGTTGACAGGCAAAACACCTGTTTGTCACTTCATATGCTTTACCCAGCAAAACAAGTCCCTGAAGTTCTCCAGCAAGTCCCTGGCTATCTTTCCAAAATGACCTTCTACCTTTTTATTATTATCTTTGAAGAAAGGTTCTGCATAGACTTTGATCTCCAGATTCGTTATTGCCAGTTATCAGTTTCTCTCTCTATTTATGTAGAACAGTGCAAGTGTATTTGATGGGAGTTTGCAGCCTCCTAGGTTATTCTGGGAGTCTTGCACCTGCCAAGTGAGATATTTACTTGCCTTGCTTCCTTCCTGCAGGGGTGGATGGACTTTGCTTCAGTGGAGCTTGGATGAACTTTTTCTTGGGATACATAAATAATGCCATCACTGTTGCAATTTGCAACTGGTCAAATAAATTTTACATTTCTTTGTTACCTTTGCAGTTAAATATAGGGTAGTAGATATTTCCATGTAGTTTTCTTTTGACTTGATATTTTCTTCTAAGAATTAAAAATGATGACCTGAGAGTCTCTTGCTGGCTTTTGTCTTGTGTGCTTTACAGTTCTCCCTAAAGCATTGCGAACTTCTCTGGCTCTTTAGAAGATGATGTGCTTGGTGTAACAACAAGGAATTACGCTTCAGAAAAGCGCACGACATCTATTGCGAAATTCTGAGGCTGTACAAATGGAGCTAGGCAGCTCCATTTATATGACTTATATGGTTTAAGATTAAAATTTCATGTAGTTAATTAGGGAATTTAAACAAAACGGATGGTTTATTAAAGTGCTGTATGTGGAGCACTATTAGAAATTGAAGAATCCTAAGGTCAAATTATTTTCATTCAGACATCTACATTTGGATAGGATTCCTTAAAATGAGGCACTCAGTACTTTGAAAATGTTGGTGCTTCGAAAACTTGGTTAGCTGGTTTGATAGCAAGGAGTTACTATTTCTATCATGTCCTCTGAGCAAAACCACCCCACTCTCTATTGACATCCTAGGGATAGAAGCCCAGGCAGCTCATAAAAGTATAACTGGTTGTACAATGCTTACCTGGAAAATAAAGACTATTCATTTTGGTTGCTACTGTAGGAAACTAATTTCCCCAAGAAAGAAAAGAAAGTTAAGTCACCTTGTTCCTGTAATAATGGGAAAGGAGATTCAAACTTGGTGACTGTTTTGCAGGTCTGGAGGAAAACTCTCAGCAGCCCGGTAAATTGTGTGATTTATTATTTTGTATTCCTCACATAAAAAGAACACAAATGAAAAGGCATGACCTTTTCACGGGCAGCAGCAGAGCTCTGACAATAGTCAATACTTACAGCTAATAGTTGTGCAATTTAAGATCTGCTGTATAATGATACATTTGTAAACAATTTTTTTTCTCTTTTCCTAGAGCAACGTGAGTAGCAAACTACTGGCAGCAGGTATAAAAATAAAATATTACTTTCCTAGTGGTTGTTATCCTCAGTCCTATAATTAGAGTTGTGCAGAACTATCCAGGGAAGATGCTGATAAGGAAGCAAAGAAAATAACTGGCAGAAGAAGGGAGCAGACAGTCATTGCCTTCCTGGTGGCCTGAGCACTGCATTAGGCAACCCATGTGCTGCTCTTCGCTAATGCTTTTCTGACACAAAACCAAATACAGAGTTTTCCCAAAATGTTGTGGTGGGGGGAGAATAGAGGGGATGTTCTGAAAGCAAAAAAATATGGGAACTGAAATGAAACATGGTGTGTTGATGTAAATAGGCAGCTAGCAATGTCCAGATGGGCTGTCAAGCCTGAAGAAATTCAGAACTGCATTTCAAAATAGAAAGGACCCCCTTCTCCCTGGTTAACCCACTTTTCAATGTTTCACTTTTTTAAACGATCATAATGCTGAAAAATTTTTGGTGTTTATTTTTGCTTTTGCTTTTTTCTGATTTCTTTATGATGTGCCTTGCAGTTTCTCTATAGGTAGAAGTCAGCAGCCACTATTTCAGTACCTGCACATCTGGTGCTTCATAAAGGGATGTGCCAGAACCATCAGAAATGTTTAAAACAGTGCTTAGACCAAACACTCACTATCAATTCAGGTGTAGAGAGAGGAAGAACCCAATTAGAAATAACTATGGGACCAAACTCTAGCAGATGTTCAATTACCCTCGCTCCCTACCTTGCGACAGACTGGAGGTGCAGTTGGTGGTGTATACATGGATCGTTTCAAGACTGGTTTTGAATTTCCATGTGTAGTGCCATCTGTGCTAGCACTAAGTGGTCCTACCTCTCCCCTACAGCTATCCTTGTGGCATGGGGTATATTTTTGTGCAGTTTATATATGCCTACAGCAACATGCTTCACAAATAAAATCTGCATTGTTTTGGTAGGGCTGAGTGAAAGGTAATGTGCTCCTACCAGTATTCTTCAGCTGAGCAGAAATTGTTCTTTTCCTATTGCCAGAAAGGCTTACACTTTACCAATTTAAGTAATCCTTGAGCAACATGGAAATGTGACTTTGCCTGCTGAAACCTGCAATGTGCAGGGCTAGGTAAAGCTCTCTCTGGAATACCTGAAAGGTACGACTGTCATTCTACAAAAATGAGGAGAGGACCTCCAGCATGAGGAGGCCATGCACATACCACCTTCAGTTGATCTCTAGGTCATTCTGAGGTATGATTTCAGTACTTGGTCATTAACTTAATCTAGTGACAAATTAAAAAGCTTGTTATATCCTGCCAGGATAGAAAAATTACTTTTTTATCCCCGCACAGCTGCAACTCAGAGAAACAGAAAATAATACTGCTCCTAAATGTGGCTTTAGGCTGGAGAGATGCCAGACTCGCAGGGTAAGGGTAAAAATTTGCTTGCTTTTGACAGGAGATAGGCTTAAAATTTACTTCATAAACTGATGGGTTATGAAATGGAGTTCTGCAAAGCTAGCAGACAGGAATTAATTTTCATAACTAAAATTGTGTGTGTGATGTTGGAAAAACAACCAGAGTGCCCTGTTGGTGGAGTGGAACATCTGGCAATGAACTAGTTACAGCTTTTTCCTCCTCAAAAGGCTAAAGAAAAGATGACTTTCCTCCTGGGGAAAAGCTGTAGTTTGACAAATACGTGAAACAAATGAGGGTCTGCAGCTTCTCTTTTAGGAGATGTAATACTTTTAAGTAGTCTTGAATGAAAATGCTTCATTTTTGTTTTATTTTATCACACTGGGCTCAGGAATATTAAGACACACCAACCTCTAACTATCATAACTTTGGTAAAGTTTCCTTTTCATTTGGGGAGAGTTGAGGAGAGCTGTAAAAGCACCCTGAGGGGGTGCAAGAGTCTCGTAGAGGCTGGGAAGGATGGCAGGTTTCTCCTTGTCATGAAAGGGACAATGTTCACTGGCAATTGCTGTCAGTAAGATTTCATGCCTGTGTGCTGCCCTTTTCATTGCCCACAGTGTCTGAGTCCCTAGGAGAACTGGTGTGTAAAAAGAAGTAATTCAGCTTCACAAAAGGATGAGGAAATTTGTCCAGTTTAATGGCATCAAACCTTACCTTGACCTTGATGGTGTCCTAGCCATGTGACTTGTCAAAAATTCAGTTGTCTATCTCTGCATCCGTTTCTCTGCTCCATATGTTTGGAATTCATGAGTGGGTTTGAAGAGGCAACAGCTTCTAAATTATGGCTGTCATTTGACCACACATGGTGATTTTCACCATGTTCAGGTTTGTTCAGAATAAGGTGAGATGTTGCATGCTTTTACATCAGGGCAGCAACTAGAAAAAAACATATTAATATGAGAAAACTGTATGTATATTTCACCATTGAAATGTATTAAATGTAAGATAGCTGCAAGCCCTGATGCATCTGAACAAGATTAAGAAGGAAAATCTGTATACTCTTGTCAGCAATTAATGTGTGCAGTTTCAGCACTCTCATTAGTATCTTAGCACCACAAGAGAGTGTTTATTGGTAACTGGTAACAAAGCTGAAACTAATGCAGCAGCAGGCGGGAAAGAGCAAAGGAAGAAATGGGTGACTGGTGATGCCACTTTGGGGCCTGACCAAAATACACCCCCTAATAGATAAAAAGCAAATCCTATGTAATCTCCAGTGCACTTTTAAAAAGAAAAAGATTCAGAAAACAACACACCGGCAAATGTGGTTTCAAAAATGTTGTTTGTTGGGTTTTTTTTTAAAAAAAAGCTCATAGAGTCCTCTAACCTGGATGTTCTTTTTTAATCTAACGGATGTTGCATGTTTTGTATTTGTCTTTGTGTATGGGGCAATGGGTGGAAGAGGAATTACATACTTTTGAGCTGAGAAAAAACACAGCTCTTCATAAGGAAAAGTCTCTTAACACACAGAAAAGAGAACACCAGTGAAAAGAATTGCAAACCTGGTATTTCCAGCTTTAATCAGTGGCAAAGATGCCCTGAGAAGGGGAGATTGGGAAGGTAAGAGGTTGCTAGTGAAATTTCTGATACAATTTTGCTACTATTCATTAGTGCTTTCTTTAATTTGATGAGCTTTTCCAAGGGAAAAAAAAATAAATTAGCACTTTGCATATGGTGTTTTGCAGATGAACTTGAAATGTGCCGTGTAACCACAGCTGAAGGTGGTGGGAGTTGTACAAGCTCAGCATCTTTTGGGATCTGGCTCTGTGTACACATTCACTGTGCAAACAGCTAATCAAGTTTCAAGAGTGATAGAAAGAAAAGTTTATTCTCCTTCCTCCAAAAGCAGTTAATTTCCTAGGTTCTATTGAGTCAAATGCTGTATTTACGATGTTCAGTTCCTCACTTAATCAAAACTAAACACTTAATTTTACACTTCATACCTCCAAAAAAGGGGGTGAATAATTTATAATGAATAATTTTATGAATTTGGCCTTTTTCTGTTCATGAATTATCCACAAGAGATCATGACTTCTCTGAGGTACTTCCACTTAGAATGATTCACTGAATAATTCTTGGTCTGCAGTAGTTTGTTGTGAGGATTGATATTTAACGTTCCAGCTGTTGA
Organism: Porphyrio hochstetteri; assembly: GCA_020800305.1. Lineage (NCBI taxonomy): Eukaryota > Metazoa > Chordata > Aves > Gruiformes > Rallidae > Porphyrio > Porphyrio hochstetteri. The sequence continues at coordinate 49,658,681 of CM036907.1, forward strand.
TTGAACTCATCCACATATAATTGCCAACTCAATGTGTAGATGTCCTAAAATGACGCTTCCAGGCTGACTCATTGCAAACTACTTCAGCACTTTTTATAAGTTGATTTTATTTTTTTAGTTTGCTGTTTTTTAGAAAACTGTTGTCAGCAAGCTTATTTTTGGAGTCAGTGAATGAATACAAGCCATAACTTAGATGAAATCATGTTAGTGGTCTTGATGGAAGGTGTAATAAGGGTAGGAATTAGCTAATGCTTTGAAAGCTTGAGTGCCTCTCAGTAGGACTGTGTTTTGTAGCAAAGTCCTTTGATAATATCTGAATCCAGAGCAGACCTTTCAGCCTCTTTAATACAGCACTTGTGACCATCTAGGTCAGTATCTAGAAGGTCAATGAATGTTCTTCATCAAAGCTGATCTTTAAATGAATTTGCAACATGATGAGTTGTGGTTACCATAGAAGTATCTCCAATGGATGCTCTTCTTCTCATAGGCATCTGCATACTGACATTTCTCTGTGTCTACTGTGTTAGCTCCTTTATGTTACTAGTCATGACATCTAAATCCAAACACGGCCACGAGTCTGGCCATCTCTGAGGGACTAACAAGGGCTTTCGCAGTTGTCAAATTTTCAAGATAAATGGATAGCTGTTAATAAATGTTTTGGCTTTTCATAACAGGAAGAATGAATACTCAGTGTATTCTAGATCATGTCAACATATTCTATTCTTTAAGAGATACCCTGTAACAAACCATCAATATGAAACAGGTTGCCCAGTTATATAGATAGATTTATTCTTTGCTCCTCAATCCCTTTTTTGACACCAGAATATTTTGTAACGTAACACAGTTCGTGATATGGAGAGTAGTTAATATAAGAGAAGAGTCTTAATTTATTGCAAGCTCCAGAGAAACAGATAATCACCCATGTAGTTGTTGAAGACATAATTACGTATAATTTATACCCCTTCTGGAAAAGGGAAGGTTTGCTTCTCTTTACATAGACAAAGTTTGTAATTTTCTTTTTAGAGGTTCAGGGCGCACCAGATCTATGTATAATGTAAGCAAGTAGCATCAAAACTAGAAAATTAGGCAGATACCTCAGTGTCTCAGGACTTGAGGCCAAAGGTTTTGACGTATCCTAAAAGACCCATTTGGATTTAGATATACTGTCTATGTATCTTCATTTATTGGTTAGACTTTTGATAGGTAATATGTTTGAGCACTCTACAAAATTCTGTTGCAAACTCCATATTAATCCTAAACTGTATTCCAGATCATAATCCTGGTAGGCTTTCTGTACCCCTTTTTAATATGTATGTGAAGTGCTGTTAGGAAAACCTGTGGATATAGATTTATGCAAAAAAATTTTGTGTTCATGTGTGTGTGCTAGACAGCCTCCTGCAGCTCACTGCTTTATGATTCAGTGAAATTAATCCAATTTAAGTAGAAAGTTGAAAAAAAAAAAAAAGGAATCGTATCCTTAGTTTGGTAAAAATCAACATATTTCTTGGTTCCCAATTCCTCTCCATTCTGTAAAACTAGGAAAGACAGTTTGCTCATAGGCAAGAGAAAATGTCCCAGCTCCAATAGTTTAGGAAAAATGAAGTTGGACCAAACCCCTCCTCCTAAATTCTCAGTGTACTGTGACTGTTTCAGCATGATTTTCTGTGTTTAGAGCATAGGATTTCCTGGGATGAGAGCTACTGGAACACACTGAGGAGTGGGCGTGTTTGTGCCTGTGAGTGCATGCATGTCAATGAGGAGGGCAGAGGGAATGAATTTGTTGTGTCCACAGGGCAAAAGAGACAGCTTTGAATTTGAAGACCAAGGAGGTTTTAACCAGCATTACAGAACAAGTGATGTGTGACAAAGTTAATATATTGTTATTTAAGATGTGAAGATATATTATTACTAAGACATTATCTTCAATAGACGGCTAATGGAAAGTAACATGGACAGACTTTCAGTCAACTCCCTGTCACTCCCAATATGCACACTCATATGCATAAATGTGTGCACACACATCAAAAGAAAGCCTGAAGGCTGAGACCATGACTAACTAGCGGGCTTTGGGATGCACACAGAGAAATAATGAAACTTGGCTATTTTATGACAAAAATCAAAGTTTTTCCAAAGTATATGAATGGAATAGACCAGTCTGCCAAAACATCTAAGAGAACTACTTCTGCAGAGCTATTATTTCTCCTCTTTATTATCTGCAGACAATTTTCACTGCACATAAAATAGCCTGACTCAGAAGCATCCGATCAGAGATCACCTTTTTTGCACCCAGCTGCTGAAGCTGATGTAGTACTCTGGAGGCATACATTTAACCAAAGTAACAGGGCAGTGATCACTGCAGAGATCTGGGACTTCCTTCTTTCTTTACTCAAAGAACTAGAGTTGCTATTGTTATAGTGACATAGAACTAATTCTTTGCTACAGAAAGGACACTAAGTAAGATAAAAATGTCCTTTCTCCTTTTACAGAAGGGTCTGATCCAAAGCAGTTCAGTAAATTTTTTAAGTGACTAAGACTTCAACAAACCTGAAGGTTCTGAGGGTGCCTGAGTCATGTCGTGGAAGTGTGTCATAGGGCCCAGCAGCAGTAGATTTTTATTATTTATAAGCTCTAATAAAATCTGGAAAGCAAATGTCAGAAGCATAAATAAAATCATATGCAAATGTACTAGTGATAATATTAGGACTTCAAGAGTAGCACTTTAAATATCTAATCTTCATATCCCATATCTTTAAATATCACTAATCTTCATAATGCATTTGTGCAATGGGTAGGTAAACATTATATCTTGCTGGGGGTGGAAAAAACTGGAGCTGAAACCGGAGGTCATTGGGGCATAGGGTGGGATGTAGGGTTTTTCTGGAACTAACCCTTCATCTGTTCTGGGTTATGTGGCCTAAAGCTGTGGAGTATGCACATTTGCAGTGTTCTGACATTCAGTCTATATGTAGGAAAGTTACCTTTACAAAGGCAGGTTATTCAAGCTTCTGTAACAGCCCAAGTTGTGGTGGGTGAGTTTGTATGGTGATATTCCAGGGTGTTCTTGCTTAAATGGTGTTTCCACTACTCTCACAAGTAACCACAAGCTGGTCTAGTGTGGATTTCTGGCTGTTGCTACAACTTTTAGTATCCTGGCATGTATGGAAAGGATTACTAAGCAAAAGTACTTACCAAATATTTTCTGTGCTTCTTACTTAACCAAGTTACTCGTGGTTTCAATTGATTGATGCAATTAAAGTACACTTTGAGTCTATACTGAATTAGAAATAAAGAAAATCGGTTGAAAAGCGGAGTGATGAGAGAGAACCCACTTCAAAATCAACTTGTTGCATTTCTCCCAGCAGGACCTGCAGATGCTGGAGGCTGTAGGAACCACTCTGTACAGAAGAGATCACGGCATCGCACAGGGCCCTGAAGCCTCTGGTTACAGTTTGCTCCTGCTCTGCAGCTGAATGTGACCATATCCTTTGCTTCAGTAGAGTCTTAGTCAATGTGTGAGGCCTGAGAAGCTTTTGGTCTGTGTTTGAACTTTAGACAACTCCTTTATAAAAATGAAGAAGAAAACTAGGGTAACTTTCCATCCTTAAAGTCTTGAGGTTGATTTCTACCTTCAAATATTTGAAAGGCCTTTTGAAGAAGACAGGTATTCAGCTATCTTGGGCAAGAATCACAAAGGTTTGAGGACATAAAGGTTCATACGTATTTTCATTCTCATATCATAGCTGCTATTTTTGAATTCTCAATGCAAAAACTGTTACTACCACTTTCACTCATAGAATACCTTGGAAGAGTGGTGAAAGGCTTATACTGTAGACAGATATGTATTTCTAAGCCTTTCAAGTTGGGAAGGCTGTTGTTGAAACCTTGAGTCTCAAGAGCCAGTCCTTCCAAAAAACCTCACATGGGGAGAAATCTTTAAATGTTACAGAATTGGAAGAGAAATGAGGATCACTTACATATTCTTATAGGTCTGGCCATTGTTAGAAGAAAACAAGCTGCTGATCATCTTACCATTTAGAGATGTAAAAGACATTTCACATTTGTAACGTACTCATGAAGCCCTGAGTTTTACTTGCAGATATATTTTAATGTGTTTTGGGGGTTGTTTTGGTTTGTGATTAATATTTTAGTGATTTCTGGTAAGCCTCTCACAGAGAAGTACGTTAAAGAATTTAGATGAACACTGTGGATTTTGATTGGCACAAGTAATGATCAGGGAATGGCCTTTAAAACAGCATGAGTACGTGACAGAAGACATAAGGGGATTACTGAAGCAGTAAGAAAGTGTTGGGTGGCACCTCCAGAGCTGAGACAAGACTTCAGGACTCCACGTACAGTGGAGTTTAGCTAGTGCAGGATTCAAAGGGAGCAAGATGCAGTTGTCCTTTTCTCCAAGAAGAGGAGCCCTGAAAGAAGGAAGCTGTAATGGTCCAGATGAAAGAATTACACATGAACATATATTCTAGGGGAAAGAAGAGAACACGAAAACATATTTTCAGGGCTGCAAGGAAGAACAACGTCATTTGAATCAATAAACCTTTTCTGAGCAATGATGTGCCCTGAGATTGCAGGTTTATTTTGTATGGAGCCCCTGCTTAAGACAGTTGCATTTCTGTCTCTCTACCATTTCCCATAAATGCCAACCATCTCAACTCAAATAATCACCTAGAATGTTACAGCAAAACTTTTTTTTTCATTTTTATTTCTCATTTTTCCTATTTTTCTTCCCCAAACTTCTTGTTGTCAAAATTGTGCTAGTAGATAGTGACCGTTTCCCCATCTCTACAGGTATCTAGATGTTGTATGGGACTAGCTGATATGTTTTTTCTAGTTAAATGCTTCTGGAGACTGCACCTAGAATACAGGCAGAAATAACAGTTTGATGAACTTTACTCATCTTGTTAGCGGACAATGACATTTTTTCCTTCATCTGTTACAATGTTTCATCGAAATGGCAGTTAGCAAAATCTACTGCACTATTTGCAAGAAAAAAAAAGAGATGTCAAAGCTTGTTAAGGTCATTGAGCAAAACTCTGGATTTTTGGATTATATAGCTTTAAGTATTATGGAATTATTAATTTTAAAATCTATATATGAATAAAGCATCTGGTGAATGAATAAGAGTAATTTCCCTCACATGGATAATTTAAATACCAGCTGTCTCCATCCTAAACCATATTTTCTCATAAAAGCTTTTAGAGAGTCTGTCTGATGGTTGTGAAATTTCAGAATTTATGGGCAGTGTAGGGTCTGTCTATACAAGGATCTGAATCTTGGATCGTAATTGAAAGCCACCTCCAATGAATAGTTCAAAACAAGTGTAAAAGACCCCCAGGAGAAAGCAAACAATTAAACTTTACAGACTGACTCCTCTTAAATGTCTTGTCAGAACTGTAAAAGCTGCATTTTTATGCGGGAGATAAACTTGAAAAGGATAAAAGGAAACATGAAACTATTCCATTAATTACCTATGGGCAGGTGGACAGATATGCCAGTCTCATATCCTTAAAAAAAATCAATATACTTGATATATTACCTTGTTCTTTTATGATGGCTTTACCTGTATTCTTCATCCTTACACATTTTCTTTCTGATATTAGTGATGGTCTATGAAACTGACCACAAGCTACTTTCAAATACTACTCCAAATTTCCTTCACTACTTTTTAACACACTTCAGTGGTTCTTTATTCTAACACACAACTTTTCACTTTCTGTATTGCCTGTTTTTCCCAATTTGGCTGTTTTCAGAAAATATACTGAAAAGAGAAGGTAAATCTTTGGCTGAAATCAGGGCTCTTTGTGGACATGGGCCTTCTGAGATCCTTGTCTGACAATGTAAGCTGGCAGTCTCAGAGCTTTCATTCAGCAGAATTGGACCATACCTTTCTTGTAGTGTTTTCTGAATGCAAGAAAATACAGCCGGTACAAAATAAAATTCTCTTTGTCTGGGAAGTGACATCAACTTCTAGAAAATTCTTTTGGAAGTATGGTAGACTTCGAGTCCTATGAAACTGCCTCCTTTATTTTTTCCAGGTAAGTATATTTCTGACACAATATAAAATCAAATCATGTTATTCAGTATTTACCACAACAGTATGTTCTAGTTTCAGCTGAGATAATTTTCTTCATAGTAGCTCATATAGGGTTAAGTTTTGGATTTGAGATGAAAACAGTGTTGATAGTATAGAGATACTTTTGTTACATAGAGAGGCTGCTGCTGAGCAGTGCTTACACAGAGCCAAAGCCTCTTCTGCCTCTCACATTGCTCTGCCAGTGAGGAGGCTGAGGGTGCATAAGGAGTTGGGAGGGGACATAGCAGGGACAACTGGCCCCAACTGATATTCCATACCATATAACATCATGCTCAACTTATAAAGGACTTGGGGAGGAGGGATGAGTGTTTGTGGCCTTTGGAGTGATGGCATTTGTCTTCCCAAGTAACAGTTATGCGCGATGGAACCCTGCTTTCCTGAGTATGGCTGAACACCTGCCTGCCCATGGGATGTGGGGAATGAATTCCTTGTCTTGCTTTACTTGTGTGCATGGCTTTTGCTTTACTACTTAAACTGTCTCTGTTTCAACCCATGAGTTTCCTCACTTTCACTCTTCCAATTCTCTCCTCCATCCTGCTGAGCAGGAATGAGCGAGCAACTCCTTGATGCTTAGCTGCCAGCCAGGGTAAAACCACAACACAGTAATAGTGATTAAGATTATGATACAATTATGTTGCATCAGTAAAAACTACTGTATAAATTTATATTTATTATGATCACCAGTAAAGTTCCAGTCTCTTCTTGTGCTTCCTCAATTTGATGTTTTGAGCTAAGAAGTTCTCATGGCTGAGTTCACGTGCTGAACGATGTCAAGGTCACTGTTGCCATTTGAATGTAGAGTTGTTAAATTTATGCATGTGGTTTATCAAAATCGACACACTAAAAATGAGGTGTATTTCCAGTAAACTAGAAAAAAAAAATCTAGTGGATTTCCTGGTGAAATACCTTGTGTCAGGATTAAAACTTTTTTTTTTCCACTTTATCCGGCATATTTTTGTTTTGTATTATAAAGAAATAGCTAATACTAAAATGTTCAATGAAATGATTGATGTATATTTTGCAAAGAAAAAATCTGGAAAAAAATACATGTAGAAAATTTCCATTCTTATTCAGAACAAAGCCAAATCTTGCAATCAGAAGAATCTGCTTTCAAATTGTACCTATTATATAACAGGAGAAAATGTAGTGAAGTATGACTAGAGACACAACCCATGTATTTGGGGATTTTCAGTTATGGTTTAAAGATAATAGGCATCAGAAGTAGAGCCACTCACAAAATCTACAGTTTTGATTCTGCCTGCTTTCAGCTACATGCAAATTTATGCTTTATTTCTCTTCTAATTCTGAATGGGGAACAGCAAAAAATAAGCCCAGAGGGGCTTCAAAAAGATTCTTAAGAATTTAGGAAGAGTGAAGTCCTGATTGATTCTCTTAACCACACTGAACACAGAACTTCCAACATATGCGTTTGTATTTTTACATTTGCATTGAGTTTCTTCCCTGAGATACAGAATTGATATTTTAGCATGTAACTCTGCAGTACGTGTTACTCCAAGTGTCAGTATTCATTGTTACGAAAGAAAATAAGCTAATTTTCTTAAAATGTAGTGTTTTAATAGAATGCACCAAAATATTATGAACTATAATTCCAGTGCGGTTTTTTTTTTAAATGCTTTCTGCAAAACATAGTATAACGACATTTGCATTTTACAAGGAAAGTGCATTAGCTACTTTTTTATGGGAAGGAGAGGTTAATTCAATTCTGGACTGTAATGGAGGTTAAATGTAAAGCTTTAATGTTCTGGAGTTCATCCCAAAATAATAATTCTGCTAATGAAATAACTCATTTGTAATTCAACCAGACAAAATGGAAGCATTTTTGAAGCTGTGTCTACAAGAATTGATTGCTTAACACTTATGAGCCAGCTTAAATCTCAGCACTCTTTGGACAATGAAGCATATATTTTAGAATTGTGAGAGTGTTTAGATATCTTCCTAAACACCATATATTTAAAAGCATGTCCTCAAATTATATTATAGTGCTGAATTATCATTTTTTTTGATGGACCACTTATAATCTAATATGTTCCCTAAAAATACATGGTATGACGACTAAGCTAATGCTGAACAATCTTTCCCGAAGTAATTCTGATTGAATGGGTTATTACAAAAAATATGCATTGCAGATTTAGCTCTTTTTTTCTGTTCACAAATCATTTCTGAACAATTTCTAAGCACAGAAGCATGTACATTATTCATAAGTGCTTATTGGATAGTTTGGCTTAAAAAATAGCCAGACTATAGGTTGTACAATAGCGAGAATGTTTTGTGTCTCATGGTTGCTGATGGCACAGTTAAATTGTAGAAGGCAACTTGTAGGTAGCAAAGCCTGATGTTCATGCCTGCAAGCCCTGGCTTCCATCATGTTATGGGCATTTGGTTGAAAAACTCTCCTTCCTCAAAAATGTTTGTGAAAAAAGAAGTTGTCACAAAGTTGGAAAAAAGAGGCTAGCTTATGGCAGAAGTGCAAACATACCTGAATGTCACAGTGTTTTGGTATAAAAATAATACTTTTTTTTAATATGAAACAAAAAATATGTACCTGCAGTGTCCCTCCTCAAAGCAAAACCCAACCCCCCGAATTTGGCATAAGTCTTTTTCTTCCTCCTGTGCCAAAAAACCCTCTCAAACCAAAACAAATAAGGGCCAGGGAAGGAGTGAAGGTTATAAATCAAAGGTTCAGCCTCACATATCTAGAGAAAAAACACAAAACTTTCTTTTGCAAGAATCTCAAGACACTGGTGTTTTCATCAATGAAAAATGCTCAGCATCTTGCACCTTAAGGGAAACAGTTTGTTGCATAGGTAAATCTGTGATTGTCACATATCCACCATCCAGGCCACAGCACTCCTTGTCCACATTTGCTGTTGGTGTTCCACGGAAGGAGTTGTCATGTTGGGTTTTTGGGGGGAAGCATGCGCCCATGGCCTGCCCTCATGGCTGCAGCTTCTCCTGGGTAAGTGACTGGGGGTCAGACACTGATAGCTGACTTCCCAATCTCTGTTCTCTGGTTTGGAAAAGATTAAAGAAATGTGAGGGTTTAAACTAAAGTGCCTGAAAATGTACAACTGCTCTTCTAAATTTTCTGAAGTCTAATTTTCTTTTCCCTTCCTGTAGCCTATCAGGTGTCTCTGTGACCAACACTGTATTTCTCTTGCTTCCAAGTCCCAGCTCTCCCTCTGCCCCTAGTCCTTTCAATAGTGGTATTAGTAGTGATATATAGCTGTAATGCATCACTTGTTCCAGTAAAATACTTCTACCTATAAGCCTTGCCTTGCTTGAATGGTATTCAAGTTTTAAGGGCAGAACTTGTTAGATGATCCAGCCCACAAAGGAGATTTCATGTACCTGATTTGGATCTAAATTGTGCCTACACATTTTTAGAGTGCCTGATTAATCACCTTTCTGATGTTCAAGTCTAAATACTCTGCCTAGTCAATAAAAAGCAATGAAGGCTACTCTCCAGAGGTTGGTCCCTTCTGCCTAGCTGTAGGCATCAGAGTTAGGAGGACAGCCTCTTTCTAAGAGCCTTTCAAGGACAATTAGATAATTTTTCCTTTGAGAAAGGATGTGTCCACATTTCCTATTTCAGGAAGGCTGCTTTATCAGGCTTGATTTTCTACATAAATTCAGGCATGAACTAAAATAATACTTACACTAGATGGACCACTTTGTACCTTGATGAAATAAGCAGCTTCCTGTTCTTCACATCTTTTGAAGTTCAGTAACTAGAGGTAAAGCAAGGAGGTCTGATCTTAGTAACCACAGAGCTAGAGCAGGTTTCAAGCTGCTTCTTTGTCCTGACAGCAGCCCAGGATCTCTGTTCCCCCCATACAGTGGCTGATCAACTGGCACCCTCCATGGGCAGCAGCAGATGGCAGAGATCACCCTCCTGCAGAAACAAAGCTGAGCTGGGTGTCTGCCATTGGGGAAGCGAGGGAATAAGAGTGAGAATGGCAAGACTGCTGCTGAAGCCAGAGCACTGGCCTTTTTTAAGAAAAGAGCTGCAGGCCAAATAGAAATTTCCTATGGATCTAATTCCCAGGCTGGCTATTAGCTGAACATATTGATTTAAAAAATAACTTATCTGTCAGAGCGATGTGTTTCATACAGGCATCTACTTGTGATCTGAAGACATCAAAAGATGAAGACGGACTTTTCTTTATACTTTTTCTCAGTGTCTAATTGCTCTTGCAATTACAAATTGGTGCATGATTTCATATTTGGCTTCATTTCTAGCTTTGGTTCTTGTTATATCTGTCTTTGCTAGATTAAAGAACCCTTTAGTGCTTCATATTTTCTCTCTTTGAAAGTATTTAGACACAGCAATCAAGTCACTCTCAACCTGCCCTCTCAAAAACTAAACAGCTTGAGCTGTTAAAGTTTTTCACTTTAACACATTTTCTTCAGCTCTCAAAGTCAATTTTTAATGACCTTTTTCTTCACCGTCCTCTGTTTTCTAATGTCCTTCTCAAAATTTGGCCACTAAAACTGTTGGCAGCATACCAATACCAGTCCTACTTCTGCTGCTTACATGTCCAGAGATTATAATAGCCCATTTTCCTACAACATTGACCAAGGAGCATGTATTGAATTGCTTATCGGCTATCCTTGTGTCGTGGTTTTGCCCCAGCCGAGGGCCGCACCCCACACAGTCGCTTGTACTTTTAAAAGGAAGGGGGAGGGAAAGTTGGGGGAGGGGGAAAAGGGAAGGAAGAAAGGAGGAAAAGAAACCACAACCTATAAACCAGAACCACGCAGGTTGGGATAAGGATAGTTTACTAAACAATAACAGAAAACTAGATATAACAATAACAGAAGTTTAAAGCACAAAATAGATGAAACTGGTGATACACAATGCAGTTTCTCACCAAACCACAGAACCCAGGCCGCACAGCTTAGAGCCGTCCCCGAACCCGGAAACTGCCCGTCCTGGTGTTGTCTCCTCCTCTTCCCCCCATTCCCCCTTTATACTGAGCATGACGTAACTGGCATGGAATATTCTCTTTGGCCAGTTCGGGTCACCTGTCCTGGCTACGTCCCCTCCTTTCTCACTAGTAAGGAAGTATGCAGAGCTGAGAAAGGTCCTTGATTGCCCGGCAACAACTAGAAACATCAGGATGCTATCAGCACTGTTCTCATCCTAACACCCAAACATGGCATTCCATCCACTGCTAAAAATAATTAACTCCATCATAGCTGAAACCAGGACATTATCCACCCCTTATTCCATACCATTTACGTCATGACCAGATCCAACAATTTTCTTTAGGTACAATCAGTTTCGTGTTTCACATACCCATATATGTATGTACACATGTATGCACACATACGTGCATACAGATCTTATTCCCTCAGTCTGTGAATCATCCCTCTGAAGTTGTTGAGTTCATTTAGTCCATGATTTTCAGGCTCCATTTGTCGTAACAGTTTCTCAGGATAATTGTATGTTCCATTGGCTCGTTGCATGCTGCATCTCAGGCTCTTGACTGATACACCTGGCATGGTCCATGCTCATAGTCTGTGGGTCAGAGTTTATTTTCAAAGGGAGAAAAAAAAAGTTCTTAAGAGGCCAGGCTTCGGTTCCATCATCATGGCACTCATTCTTCATTAACTTGTATGACTCCGGCTATAATGCTATGGTACAACATACAGCAATCATAACAATAATGAATATACAATAATGGGTTATTTGGCAATTATTATAATTTCTACTCTATTAATTATATTGGCTATCATAACAATAATGAATATACAATAATGGGTTATTTGGCAATTATTATAATTTCTACTCTATCAGTTATATTGGCTATTCTCACCCAAAATCAAATCCCCTTGAGGTACACATCGAACTTCTCCATCCCTCTGCATTACCCACCAAGTACAGCCAGGTCCTTGAGCAAAAACAATTCCAGACATGGGTTTACCTTTGCCTGAAGCAGGGATGACCCAAACTCTCTTTCCCAATACACTCTTCATATGCACTACTGGGACTCCGTCTCCCTCTACAGTACGTGGAAATTTTGCCTGGGCAGGGCCAGCCCGATTGGTAGATCCCCTAGTGTTAACTAACCATGTGGCTTTGGCCAAATGTGTATCCCAATGCTTGAATGTCCCACCACACATTGCTTTCAGTGTAGTTTTTAAAAGTCCATTATATCGTTCAATTTTCCCAGAGGCCGGTGCATGATAAGGAATGTGGTACACCCACTCAATGCCATGCTCTTTGGCCCAGGTGTCTATAAGAGTGTTTCGGAAATGAGTCCCATTGTCTGATTCGATTCTTTCTGGAGTACCATGTCGCCAGAGGACTTGCCTTTCAAGGCCCAGAATTGTATTTCGAGCAGTGGCATGGGGTACGGGATATGTTTCTAGCCAGCCGGTAGTTGCCTCCACCATTGTAAGCACATAACGTTTGCCATGGCGGGTTTGTGGGAGGGTGATGTAATCAATCTGCCAAGCCTCCCCATATTTATATTTCATCCACCGTCCTCCATACCAAAGGGGCTTTAACCGCTTAGCTTGCTTGATTGCAGCACATGTCTCACATTCGTGGACAACTTGTGCGATGGCGTCCATGGTCAGGTCCACCCCTCGATCCCGAGCCCATCTATATGTTGCATCTCTCCCTTGATGACCCGAGGTATCATGAGCCCATCGAGCTAGGAATAATTCACCCTTATGTTGCCAGTCTAGATCTACCTGAGCCACTTTAATCCTAGCAGCCTTATCTACCTGATGGTTGTTTTCATGTTCCTCCATGGCCCGACTCTTAGGTACATGGGCGTCGACATGACGTACCTTTACAACAAGTTTCTCTAACCGAGCAGAGATATCTTGCCATAAGTCATCAGCCCATATAGGTTTGCCTCTACGCTGCCAGTTGTTCTTTTTCCACTGCTGCAACCACCCCCACAGGGCATTCGCCACCATCCATGAATCAGTATAAAGGTAGAGCCTTGGCCACTTTTCTCTCTCAGCAATGTCCAGGGCTAACTGGATGGCCTTCACCTCAGCGAACTGGCTTGATTCACCTTTTCCTTCAGTGGCTTCTGCTACTCTTCTTATAGGGCTCCATACAGCAGCTTTCCATCTCCGATGCTTACCCACAATGCGACAAGACCCATCAGTGAACAGGGCATATCGCTTCTCATTCTCTGGCAGTTCGTTGTAGGGTGGGGCTTCTTCAGCGCGTGTTACCTCCTCATCCTCTGGTGACATCCCAAAATCTTTGCCTTCTGGCCAGTCTGTGATCACCTCCACGATTCCTGGGCGATTGGGGTTTCCTATTCGAGCCCGCTGTGTAATTAGTGCAACCCACTTGCTCCACGTAGCATCAGTGGCATGGTGTGTAGAAGGAACCTTCCCTTTGAACATCCAGCCCAGCACCGGCAGTCGGGGTGCCAGGAGGAGCTGGGCTTCAGTTCCAATCACTTCTGAGGCGGCTCGAACCCCTTCATAGGCGGCCAGTATTTCCTTTTCTGTTGGAGTATAATTGGCCTCAGATCCTTTGTAGGCCCGACTCCAAAACCCCAACGGTCGACCTCGAGTCTCCCCTTGTGCTTTCTGCCAGAGACTCCAGGTCGGGCCGTTCTCCCCAGCTGCAGTGTAGAGCACATTTTTAATATCTGTCCCTGTCCGGACAGGCCCAAGGGCCACTGCATGGACTATCTCGCGTTTGATCTGCTCAAAGGCTTGCTGTTGCTCAGGGCCCCATTGGAAATCATTCTTCTTTCGAGTTACATGGTAGAGTGGGCTCACAATGAGACTGTAGTTTGGGACATGCAGTCGCCAAAAACCTATAACACCTAAGAAAGCTTGTGTTTCCTTTTTGTTGCTTGGTGGAGACATAGCTGCTATTTTATTAATAATGTCCATTGGGATCTGACGACGCCCATCCTGCCATTTTATTCCTAAAAACTGGATTTCTCGCGTAGGCCCCTTGACTTTACTTCGTTTTATAGCAAAACCGGCTTCTAAAAGGATTTTAATTACCCTGTTTCCTTTTTCAAAAACTTCCTCTGCTGTGTTGCCCCATACAATGATGTCATCAATATACTGCAGGTGCTCTGGTGCATCACCCTTTTCCAGTGTATTCTGGATTAGTCCATGGCAGATGGTGGGGCTATGTTTCCACCCCTGGGGCAGACGATTCCACGTGTATTGGATGCCTCTCCAGGTGAAAGCAAACTGTGGCCTGCACTCTGGCGCCAGTGGGATCGAGAAGAAAGCATTCGCAATGTCGATTGTGGCGTACCACTTGGCTGCCTTCGATTCCAATTCATACTGGAGCTCTAACATGTCTGGCACAGCAGCACTCATACCTGGAGTGACTTCATTTAGGCCACGATAATCTACTGTCAGCCTCCACTTTCCATTGGACTTCCTCACTGGCCATATGGGACTATTAAAGGGTGAGTGGGTTCGGCTGATCACTCCCTGATTCTCCAGTTGACGAATCAACTTATGGATGGGAATCAGGGAATCTCGGTTAGTACGGTATTGTCGTCTGTGCACCGTCGTCGTAGCAACTGGCACTTGCTGTTCTTCAACCTTCAACAACCCCACAACAGCAGAGTCCTCCGAGAGTCCAGGCAAGGCACACAGTTGTTCAATTCCTTCTGTTTCCAAAGCAGCTATTCCAAAAGCCCATCGGTACCCTTTTGGGTCTTTAAAATACCCTCTACGTAGATAATCTATACCTAAAATGCACGGAGCTTCTGGACCAGTCACAATGGGGTGTTTTTCCCAGTCCTTCCCAGTTAGGCTCACCTCAGCCTCTAGCACAGTTAGTTGTTGGGATCCCCCTGTCACTCCAGAAATACAAACGGGTTCTACCCCTTCATGATTCGATGGCATTAGAGTACACTGGGCACCAGTATCCACCAGAGCTTTGTACTCTTGTGGATCTGACGTGCCAGGCCATCGGATCCACACAGTCCAATAAACCCGATTATCCCTCTCCTCCACCTGGCTGGAGGCAGGGCCCCTCTATTGCTGCTGATCATATTTGTTTTCCACTGGTTGCATAAAGGACTTAGAGGTCCCTTCAAGAGGATCAGACACATCAGACATATAGGTAGGCCTTCCAGTTGGTCTAGGGAACTGCCCAGTAGAAACTGGTGCAGCCTTCTTCCTGGCAGAATCTCGTTGTGCGAATGTTTTACCCCGCAGCTCATTTACTCGTGCTCGAAGGGCTGAGGTGGGCTGCATATCCCATTCCCTCATGTCCTCTCCATGATCAAGCAGGTAAAACCACAATGTACGTCGTGGTGTGTATTCTCCCTCTTGGAACGATGGACGCTTTCTCCCAGTAGCTGCAACATTGCTCCATACGGGTTGGGAGTTGGACACATTGTTGTCAAGTCGTTGAACCAGTTTTTCTACTGCTGCAATGACGGAGAGGGAAACACTGTCTTGGTATTTCCTGAGTCGGCAGGCCACCTCATTTACGGTTGGTGGATCCATATCAGTCCAGTCAATTACTGCCAGTGAATTGGTGTACCCTGCTGGTGCACTTCGTACAACCTTACGCCACATAGCTGGAGTGCATAGGACTTCATCGGGATCAGCGGGAAGCCGTGAATTGTCCAGATCATAATAAATTATCTCCCGTACAGCTAATTCTCTCAGGTGCTGGATAGCTGTCTCTATGCTGTTACCCTTGGGTGTCTGACATGTAATATATTCCTTTATGGGATATCTTTCCTGCACACTTGACAGTAGTCGCCTCCAGAGGCTGAGGACTTCCGGCCTCCTCCCAATTGCTTTGTCAATTCCTCCTTCTCTAGCTAGGGATCCCAACTGCTTGGCCTCTCTGCCTTCTAACTCCAAACTATTGGCCCCGTGATCCCAACATCGGAGCAACCAAGTGATAATGTGCTCACTTGGGTGGCGGGTGAAATCTTTTCGAACCTCACGCAGCTCACTCAGAGTCAGGGATCGGGTAACAATCTCTGGTTCTGCCTCCTCCTGATATCCTCGAGATGGCCCTGGTTGATCATCATCATCATCCGTCACTGTGCGAACTGATTTCTTTGTGCATTTCCTCTTTTGTACGGGAGCAACAGACACTGGTGTGGGTTGGTTTTTCTGATCATCTGCACTGTCTGCTGTAGAGATTACAGTAGCTGCATTGTCAGCCCCAGTGGTTGCAGCAGCTATAGTATCTGCCAGTCTGTTTCCTTTCCCTTCTCCCTGACAGTGCTGACAGTGCTGACAATGCTGCCTGCTATCAAGCAGTGTTTGATAAATAGTGGCCAGAGCCCAGCACAGTGCAGTAAGGTGTCCATCTCTGGGAAACCTACAGCAATTTTTCTTTAGGTATGCAGTCACTTGATCGGGGTCTTGTAGCTGTTCAGGAGTGAAGTTCCAAACCATCGGGCGTGAGAAAGTACCTAGGTACTTGCCCATACTTTGCCACATGCCCTGCCACTCGTGATTATTCTGTCTCGGAGAAAGCTCTTCAGTGGTATTCATAAACCTATGCTTGATATATAACAAAAACTGAACCATCTGCCCCAAACCTACCAATAGCAAAATGCTAGTTTGGATATCCCAGAGATATTGAAGGTTTTCAAAAATTGTCATAAGAGCTGTTGTATTTAGCCCAAAGGAAAAGAAAGCAGTGCTGTTATTAACCCCTCCCTGTCCAAAGAATGGACAGGACAGCAAAACCTCATACAAGTACCAGATTAAGCTCATGGTCATCGATATTATTGTATCATAGACCGATATCATAAAATACACTATAATGAAGTATGGGAACAAATATGGGAGCCGCAGACCTGAGAGAGTAAAGAATCCTGCCAGGATTGTATACAGCATGCGATGGTTTTGATACCACAGCCTTGTGAATAAATACCACAGCATCGTGACCAGAGATTGCTTAAACAGTGCTTATCTTAATTGCGATAGTTAGGGTCAGATCTACCGTTATCCCAACTGTTCGTGCCCCTGTTCGGGCGCCAAAATGACTGTCGTGGTTTTGCCCCAGCCGAGGGCCGCACCCCACACAGTCGCTTGTACTTTTAAAAGGAAGGGGGAGGGAAAGTTGGGGGAGGGGGAAAAGGGAAGGAAGAAAGGAGGAAAAGAAACCACAACCTATAAACCAGAACCACGCAGGTTGGGATAAGGATAGTTTACTAAACAATAACAGAAAACTAGATATAACAATAACAGAAGTTTAAAGCACAAAATAGATGAAACTGGTGATACACAATTCAGTTTCTCACCAAACCACAGAACCCAGGCCGCACAGCTTAGAGCCGTCCCCGAACCCGGAAACTGCCCGTCCTGGTGTTGTCTCCTCCTCTTCCCCCCATTCCCCCTTTATACTGAGCATGACGTAACTGGCATGGAATATTCTCTTTGGCCAGTTCGGGTCACCTGTCCTGGCTACGTCCCCTCCTTTCTCACTAGTAAGGAAGTATGCAGAGCTGAGAAAGGTCCTTGATTGCCCGGCAACAACTAGAAACATCAGGATGCTATCAGCACTGTTCTCATCCTAACACCCAAACATGGCATTCCATCCACTGCTAAAAATAATTAACTCCATCATAGCAGAAACCAGGACACCTTGCAAAAGCCATTTTGGAGTGATGTCTTTCCCTGATGCTGGTCTACACCACTCTACAGGTCACACATGTGCTATTCCTTATAGCAATATTATTTTATGGTTGGAAATATTTAAGCACATTTTGCTAGAGTAATCCCGTCTTCTTGTGATTGCTATTAACCATTCCACCAGCCTTTGTCTTAGAGGAAGACTTCACTGAGTGTCACTGATTTTATTTTTATTCCAGTTCATTAATGAAGATGTGGAATAGGATCAGACCTATTGCTAGTGATAGCAAGACTCATTTGAAAAAATTCCCATTAGCTAATATTCACCGTCTGACAAATACTTCTTGGCCCAACCTAGCACTTACCTCACGTGATGTGTGCCATACTCCACAGCTACGATTTTAATCTGAATAGTGCTAAAACAAAGGCTGAAAAAAATTCCAAGAATCTTGATCCCTGAATCTACCTTTATTGAGCAAACAAAATCCCCTCAAAGAAGGAAATCACGTTTCCTTGGTGTGATTTGTCTATAAAACTATTTTTATTGTCATTAATTCTTTACTTCTCTAATCTGCATCAGCTGAATCCTATTTTTTTTTTCTGGAAATTTGCTGGGGGTTGATGTCTGGTTAGCCAGTCTACTCAAGTGGCCATTGCTGAATGGTTTTCTTTATGAATATTTACAAATTATGTTCTTCCACCTTCATGGTGTTGGAAGCATTCAGAAATCACATTGTTTTAGCAAAGAATAAACCCCCTACAGGTGCTACTGCAAGCATAAAAAACCCCAAACCCAGTGAATAGATGGCTCATTTGACTAAGATCCATCAAAGGAACCATCTATCCTCACTGGGCTTGGGTTATTTTTTTAATCTTCAGACTGAAAAAAATGCAAAGAAAATTTAGTTATTTTCTATTTGAGTTATTTTTTTAGTGTGTACTATTTAACACTCCTCTTGGTGACCAGTATGTTGTAGAGTACTGCTTCAGCCCCCTTCTTTCCAAATACAGAACAGGAATGTTTTGAACACTCAGGATTTCTTATGGAAAATGCTATCAATGCTACCTAGGAAATACTACCACCTGTTTGTGGTGTTCCTCTTAACTTTCAACAAGCACAGACTGTGGGAAGCTGCCAAATCTGTTTACGTGACAGAAACAATGCTACTGCAGACCCAGTTCCCCAGGGCCAGCTGGGGGGATGTTGTGCACGTGTTTGCTATGGCTGCAATCCTGTTCATGCCAGCTGATTGGGATGAAGGTCCCTTACTGGAAAAATCCCTACACTTGTTTGCAGGTATGCAGACACAAGTACAACGTGGATCCCTTCAGCAGTCGAAATCAGACACAACCTGTCCAGTAACTTCACATCAACCCCTGGTTTCTCCTTGCCACACACATGCGTACAGAGGGCACATCACATACACCCTTCTGTCTCTCCATCTGCTGGCCTCAGGTATGTGGGCTCCTCTGGCCCTTGGTCCCACACCACTCGCTGCACTCAGACCCCATCCACATGCACATAAAAGTTCCCTCTCCCAGGAGGAAAATTGGAAGCATTGCTCAGTGAGGAGACAGGACAGACGGTGCTGATCAGGGGAAGGCATGGCTGGACAAGCTGCCTGTTTGCACACAATTGGCCCCTTTTGTCCCCTTTTCCATCTGTTTGCCCACACTTTGTCCCCCCAAACCATGTGATCCTTCCCTTTTTCCCTTTTAGGTCCTCACTCTAAACATACCAAAACAGGACTTGTGTGTTCCCCAAATGGTTTTGCTCAGCATCCTACCATGAGTACATGAGTTTGTGGGTCCCTCAGCACATGAGCCTGGAGAGTATCTCCTTGACAGTTCTTCTGGGGCACAGGCTTGGAAGGAGACGGGGCAAGGCCCCCCATCCATTGCTTCTTCATGCCTTTGGAGCTGAGTCTTAATCCTATAATTTAACACAAATACCTCTGGTCACATTAGCATTGATAGATATGGTTTTAGTACTGTATCTTTATTCTTCCATATTTACTTTCTGGGGTTGCTGCTTGATTTCTACCAAACTGTTATTTATTTATATGTGTGTTGTCATTTGCTATCTATTTGCCTGGTATCTTTTAAAACTTTTAGTGTCCCAAGTTTTTTTGTCAAGTTTCATTTCTTTCTGTGGAAGTGAAGCCTTTGGCTAATTATTTTTCAGGAGCTTAGATTTTGACTTGTGTTGTTGGACCTCCCTTTTAGCTTTGTTTACACTTTTCCTCTGGTTTTGGAAATTAACACTTTGGAAGTGCTGCCTGTCTATCTGCCTGCCTATCTACAAAGCCCATTGAGACTGTCCTCTCTTTGCCCATGTTGGACATAATTGGATTGCTACCATTGATCTTTAGATAACTGCCAACTTCTAGTCTAATGATTCAGTCATCTGCTTTGCTATAAAATAGTTGCCTCATGTTGGGTACAGTGTGCTTTGGTTTCGGAATAGAAATAAGTATTATATCAGAAGCTCTAATGATGATTTACTGTGAGCCGGTTGAAACCTGCAGCATGCATCTGCCAAGCTGAAGCCTCCAGAAAGATATCACTTTCCCCACATCACAGACAAGTATTTAAGGATTAGTGCATCCATTCTGTAGTTTGATTTGGTGGTCTGCAACAACCCCTCATCAGGATCCCCTCTTGGGTTTTGTTACTGAACTCATTGATCCATGCATGTTCGGGGTCCTGCTGTTACCAATAACTCTAAAGCAAGTAATTGCCTTCTAAAACAAGCACCATTCCAACATTTTTCTTATGTAACCTTCCCCAAAAAGGTTATAAGCTGTGATTTTAGCATTCTAGACATGAAAATAGGCTCAACAGGTTTCAACAATGTCAATTATATTGAACTTCTTCTCATTAACAACAATTTTCATTCTTTTTTCGTGCTATCTGGATTTCTAGGGATGGTATAAACATAAGGGAAAATTATTTATATTTTCTTAGCCACATTACCTCAGAATGTTTTGAATATGCTGGATTAATTTGTATGAATTATTTTCTGAACATCTTTCCTTGCATGTCTAGTTTTCAGACTTTTTGAATCTTCCAAGTAATATCTAACAAGAAAATTATTTTCCTTACTTGTGTGATCCTTCGTATGGCTTTTTCTTCCAGGAGCCTGCTACGCCACAAAATCCAGATTGTCTGCTTTGTACTTCCTGTGGTCTATCAATTTCTCAAGCATTTTCTTTTTTTTTTTTTTTTTTATATCTCAAACAAAGATCACTTGAGATTCTTTATCACCTCTTTTCCAAGATCTGGACAACTTCCCTAATATAAGTGTAATTGGACTGATGCTAGCACATTTCCAGCTTCTATTACCTTTGAATGAACATGTCACTTTTCTCAGTATGATGTCACTGATGAGATCTGTTTTCATTTCAGAGTAGATAGTGGAATAGAAGTGCAGGCAGGTACAAACACCCCCATGTTCTGCCTCTTCATCAAGATACCTAGACAGTTTGATTCAGAGTATTTGATAATTTTATGATTATGAATTAGGTTGAGTGCTTCCAGGGAATCTTTCTGTTTCTTGATAAAAAACCAAATAGTTGTGTTCTTGCTTTCTTTAGTTTGCCCTAAAAAATATTAAATGTCTTTTAATGAGATAATAGCTGCTTTGAAAAGAACAGGAAGACATGTGTGGTTAAGAAGACCACAAGAAATTTCACAACACGAAAGATATAAGAACACAGAGAGATTAAATGGGAGAGGGAGTGTGTTTTCTCCTATGAAACTGAAAAAAAAGAGAAAAAGAAAACAAAGATCTGAGATACTTATTTCTCTACAATTATGGTCAGTGGTGGCATAATCAATGTGATCGGATGTAGATTTTTTTATTAAAGATATTTGCCTCCAAATCAGACATCCTAGGCTCCCTCAGTGATCAGTGAAGATAAATAGGTACTTCCAGGACTTTGATTCCTCTCATCTTAAGGTAAAAGTCTATAATTCATTGGGTGAGACGAGTCTCAGAAGCACCCATTTCTCTTTATGACTACCTCAGTTGTGAACATAAGGGTTCTAAAAGTAGATTAAATTAATCCTACCTTAGCTTATTATTGTCAAAACACTCTGTTTTGAGACACAGTGGTGCTAGCTAAATGCCTCTTCCTTAAACGTTTAAGTTCCCTGGGACTTTCCCAAGGATCAAAGTCTCACAAAAGTAAAGGTTGCTCAGCTGCTCAGACTAAGATTTATTAATGCTAGAGTATATCTTTGCCTGTTTTCTAAATTATCATAAAGTAAATGATTTAAAAATTGGAAACTGTATGGTTTTCACATGCGCAGTTTATATTTTGTTAATTTTTCATAATGCAAATTGCAAATTTAAGTCATTAATAAATTCAAAAATTGTTTTGACTGCATTTGTTTTTCTAAGTGAACAAAAACGTCTGTAGGAAAGCCTTCAGACTTAAATTCTTCTTAAGAATGTATAGTGCCTAATTTTACTGTAATTTAAATTTCTCTTTCTGGTTTTTACCTGTTTCTAGCCCATAGGTGAACCGTGTTATGTGCTAGCTTACTTATTAATTTATAAACATGAAGCAGGCAATGTAGCAGAGACAAAGAATGCACATTAAAGTAATGTCTCATAGCAGTGTTACTTCCAGCTGGGGAATTCAGTGCTAGAGTTGTTACAACTCCTTTTTGCAAAACTCTCAGTGCTCTTTCTGTTCAAGCAGCTTTTTCCACCTGGTACTGCATGAAGTGTTGCCTCTGTTTTCAGTCACTAAGTTCCTCTTCTTGTCTGAGAGCAAAAAAAAAGGACCCTTAGCCTGGATCAGGCAACTCAGATTAAATAGAAGACAAATTAGATTGCCTGCAGAGATCAGTCACTCAGTTTTCTGCAGCATTCATGGCGAAGAGGACACAACATCTGTCAGAAACCTGCTATATGCCCTAAGTGTGGGTTGAGAAAAGGCTCTTGGAAAGACTGTGAGAAAGCAATGAACATTATGACATGCCAGCAAAGTTGGTTCATACTATTAAGATTGCCTCAAGTTAGCCATACCCTGTTGACTTTCAGTGTGTTTATATTTCTCTGTTTGGTCTAATGTGATGACAAAGCTTCAAGCATCTTCAGGGAAATATTTCAGGCTCTTTCTGAACACTTGAGAGCTAAGGCTGACCTGTATTGAGAATCCTCTTCCTTGCTTTGACCCTTATTTTTCTGCATGACACTAGAAAGACATAGTAGGTGTTAGTCAGAAACTCCCTCTATGGCCAGCTATTGTTCTTCCCAGAAAGAGGGTGTTTTTTGAAGGAGGGCACGCACATTAGCTGGGCTGTGATGCAGGTGAGTTGGCTGGTGGTGGAGATGGATCTGGGGTGAAGGGAAGAAAAATGAGTGGTGAAAGAGTTTGTGTTGGGAGCAGAGCAGAGTGGATCAATGTATTAAAGAGGATGTTTTATTTCCTAGTAATACTCCAGTTAGATGCTTCACTGCTTGGGAAATGCTTTAGGATAAAGAAACTTGGTTATAGCATGCAGACTTCTAGAATAGATCCTGATTGTGACTGGTAGTCATCTTGACTAAATAAATGGTTGGGTCAGGACTGAGGACATGCATCCAGTATACTAGATGGAGCATCCACTGAGCATCCTGTGACTGCTCTTGAGTCAGCAGGTCTAGGAGGTGCTTTCTAGCAGGACAAGGTAAATGCCATCAGAGTAAATCGAGAAAGACTCTGCATATATAAATATAGACTTGTTAGAGTCTGTAGCAGTGTGTCTGTGTATGTACCCACTAGTGCCTGCAGTCTGTGCATGATTTTTTTCAGGTTTTTTTAGCTATGTGGCTGTCCTCCTGGCTGTGAGAGGACCTTTGGACAGTGAATTTTCTCCTACAGGTTTTAGGAGGGAACCTTAAATTCTATCTCTGCTAAGAGCAAGCAGAGAATCACACCCCTGAGATTTAGGTATCCATCAGAGCTCAAGGTGACCTGAGTATGTGTGGATTGTAGTACTGAGGACTGGAATGGGCTCACTAATTGCAGTCCACTGCAGCAATGTAATAGCTGTGAAACAGCTGTTTCTGCCTTATACCAGAGATCAGAGTTTTCTGTAACACTTGAAAACTTCAGAAGACCACCAACTGCCGTAGGATCCATTTTTCCCACACAACATGAAGGAGAAAAAAAGAATAATTTCCTTTGTCCTTGGCCCTTCCAGCAGTGGGAAATTTGTTTTCTTTGAATTTTCCTCTTCATCCTTGCCTTCGCTTTCCCGCCTCCCTCCTCCTGCCCTATGTACAGCAGTGTTTTTTCTTTGTGGTTCCTTGGTTGTTATGAAGTATGTAAAGAGAAGTGCTGCCAGTGCATTGCAATGGAACCACAAAGCCCATGGAAGGGACATGTTTGGGTCACTTTTGAACAGGAAAAATGCAGACTCACTTTCTTATGGAGAAGTGTGTCTAGACTCTTACCTATCCAAACATGACTTTCTGTGCTCTGCACTGTGCTGAAGTGTTTGGGAAGAAGATAAGGCTTCATTGCTTTTTTTCCTCCTCCATCTGTAAGTCTATCAGCTCTGTAACAAGGTAGAATGGAAACAGATGGACAAAATGGTGAGTAAAGTGGTACAGTTACAGGCAATGAGTTATTACTGTGGATGCATTAATTGTGGATTTGTGCACAAGGATATGCATGTTTAAGAACCTTCCAACTGCCTCCTCAGTTGTCTGAGATTAAAGATTGAGGAGTGTTAGGTTAACCCAACACAAACCGAAATGCATTAATGCTGATGTAGAGGAGTGAATATAAATAAGCCCACTTTCTAGAGAACTGTCACATGTACACTTAAGTGCAATGGATTTTCAGCCTTACTCCATTTGTTCCACGTCATCCCATTGTGCAGACTGCAGCCAACAAGCTGGTTTTGTGATGGGAAAGAAAATACTGCCCACTTTTCAGCTTGCTCCCATTTCCTTCCTCAGTGTATACCATACATGCAGAAGAGAGAAGCTTTTATGTGATGGGCCAAATTCTGTTACAGAATACCACAGAAGTCACTGGGAACTTACTTCTGTGTAGTTAAGAACAGCATTTGAGCTACTGGATATGTTTTTTACTAGGACCAATTATGGAGTTAAGTTGAACCTTTCTGAAGTAGAGTGCTTTTGCAATACAGGTTTTACCTAGAAAAGCTATTCTTTTGTTAAGAGGTTCTGCTCATACTGCACTTTTGATTTATGTGACTCACAAGATTGGTAACAGAAGGAGGACACCTTTGGCTTTCATACGTAACTAGCTCAAATTAAGTTCTTGTCAACTACCAGGTGTTTTACTGTAGGTTGCTACTATATGACAACCGTTCAGAGGAGTATGTGAGAAAAAAATAATAATAAAAAGGTTGATCTCTAATTTTCTCTTTTCTTCAAGGACAGATGCAGCTCTTTTAAGGCCAACCATCACAAATGCATTAATTAGAAGACAAAGCCAGATTTAATAAGCACAGAAACTCCTATGGCTGGAGATTACCTTCTAGATCAGGACTGAGGAACGTATGAAAAGCAATGAAAGGGGCAGTGTTTTTTATTGTTAGAAGAAAGGCAAAAGACCAACAGTGCTCTGAATTCTGCTGTTGTGTGATTTTTGCAGCTGCTAAGGAGTGAAACAGAAGCAATATCCCACTTCTGGAACAGCCTGTACAAGGACTCTGCAGCCCCACCAGCTAGGAGGTCAAATGCTGATGTTCTCTGGATGACAGATGTGGACAAAGGAATGAATCGGTGCTGTCACTACCCGTGTTTTCCTGCTTGGTCAGTGATCTGGCTGTCACAGATGCTACATTCATTTAGGTGAGACTGTGTGCAGAAAGGTGTCTTCCCCTTTGGGTGAGCTGTTCTTGCACTTAACAGATGTGGTTTGTCTGGGGTGAGTTTCACTGAGGATGGGATATACTCAGCTTCCTCCAGTCAAGAAACCAGGGCAAGATAGGTGTGAAGCTCAGGGGAACATCTTCTGGTGTACTGTCCAAGGCACAGGGAAGAGCTCTTATTGAATGGATGGTGTTTAGCTGTGCTTTCCTTAGGTGTTGAGTGAGCTCCTGGAGAGGGTTTGTGTCTGCCTGCTCTCTTTGATGCAGGCTGTGAGCAGGAGTTTGAAAGAAGCCCCAGACAGCTTTTAGAAGGATCATTGCTACCTGTGTGTCTGAGGGCACTGATGTCTTTCCTAAGTGAGAATAAACACGAGGTGTTACCTGAAAAGGTGCTAACGGCATGATTTGGGGCTTAGCAGTGCATGTCCTGGGTAGCCCTCTATAGATTTTTTGTGCAGTACATAAATACTTTGCTAAGGAAGTTTTAGTTTCTGACTAATATTCCCCTTTGAGCTCTGACTAATATTCTACATACAGACCTATTCTTTCTTGATCAAATTTTATCATTACCAGAGGCAGGTACTGATTATACTATGTCTGTTTTTATCTCTGCACTTAATTCATCATATACTGTATTAGTTTTTTATATTTGCCATTTATATTCCATTGTGCGTGGTAATTCAGGCTTTCTTTTATATGACATGAAAAGCTGTGAATGTAGGCTCTATGGACTTCTGCAGTGCAAGAGTAAAACCTAATTTCATTTCTATATAGCGTGCCCTTTCTGAATTTCACATGAGAAATACTTGCTCCTGAGCTATCCAAATGAGAATACTTTGGCTTGGGCCGCTGTGGCAGGTCACTTACTCATGCCACTTGTCAGCAACACATTGATGCAAGCCAAAATGCATTGCCTTCTCATTTGTTTTTAACCTTAATGAAAACTTGTGTGGAAAAGGTATGCTGGCATAGCAATGAGGAATGAGTCACTACCATCCTCTCCTATCCAGCAACAAAATGTCAGTGCAGCTGCTCAGTCTTCATTTCTTTACATAACCAAAGGCCAGTCAGGTCTTAAAATTTTCTTTTCGATAGAACCTCTACCTCTCCAGAGCCTCCTTTTTATATGCATGGGTGTGTGGGGATTATGTGGTCTGAATTTCAGCAGAACCACACAAAATTTCAATTCTCGCTCCCCTTTTCCTCCCCGTTACTTCCTCTCTGAGTCACGCAGGCTAATTTATTATTGTGAAGGTAAGTGGGTTGTTTTCACCTGACTATTCATAAGAGCATATTATGCCAAAAGGAGCACAGTCAGTCATATAAGAAATAACCAGCCTTCCCATTTCTGCATAAATACAGGTATTCATGTTGAAGCAAAGAGGGCATAAGTCATTCTGGCAGCTGAGACATGCAATATACTGTGTGTGCTTATTGACAAAAGTATTTAAAAAAATAAAATTAAACTAGTTTCCATAGCAACTGCCACACAGCATAATTCTAAAGCTAAAGGGACCTGGATTTACCAAGACAGGACAGCTGAGATACCTCTGGTACTTTCAGTGCAAGTGTTGTGGATACACAGCTCCCCTTTCCAAGTGTGGATCTCGTAGTACTGCACAAACCTGGTGTCAGACTTGAGTTGTGGTTGTCACACTGGCAGCCTCAGCCTCCTCTGCCTGGGGCTGCAGAGTGGGTATGACAGCATCCCCGTAAGCATTTTCTTAGATCGACCGTCTCCATCTTCAGAGTACTGTAATGAAGATCTCTGCCTTCTTTATGTCTTTCTTAAGAGTCCTGAAGTCTAAGTGTGAGGGCATTTTGCAGGGCTAGTGACTACTTTTTTTTTGTTCTAGATAGACATTAATCTGTGGGAGGAGGAAAAAGGGCTGTATGTTTTAGAGACCAAGTGTATTTTTGTAAATTGTAAAAACAGCTAAGCTGCAGCTCCCACCTTCTCAAATTCCCAGCACAGGTAACATATTACAGTTTGTTTTACCAATGAAGTAGGCTGCAGCAGAGATGTTAATTGCTCCCTGTCATACAGTGAATCACTGATGGCAATAAAGTCTTCATGAGCCCTGAAGCAAAGTTCTCTGCTCGAACTTTTGAATATCTCATGCTTATTATAAATTTTCCAACTTTTTTCCTTCAATATATTGGACTTCTAGACATTGGGGCTTTATAACAGCATTAGTCATGGAAAGCATGTCAACCAACCTGGGGCTTATAATTCAAATATCTTCAGTAGTTTCTTTTCAGTTCAAGTTCATCTTTGGTATTTCATGCAAAACATAAATATCTTATATAACAGTGGAAAATAAAAAGTAGATTTTGATAATAAAAAGATGTTCTCTACCTGTTCAAAAAAATTCCGAAAAATATTGAACTGACATTAAAGAGGTTTATTTTAAAAAAATAAAAATAATTTTAAAAAAAGAGAAAAATACTTGTAACAGACCTTAAATCAGGGGGGTTTTTTTGTTTGTTTAAACTAAAAAAAAAAAAAAAAGACTTCAAAGGGTTTGGATTAGGCCCATGCAATTTTTTTCCTCACAAGATGCATGTGAAATGGCTAACTGAAGATGTGACCCAGGGCTTTGAGTAGCTTTTATTTTATTCTTAAGCAAAAGAGGTTGTAGGTATTGAAAGTCAGATGCTGTATGCCTCTTGAAGATTGTGCTACTTTTCTGCATATAAGAAAAATATGCACGTATCTGTGCAGAAACGTTTTTCATATTAAAACAGATCCTGCAGGCCAAATAATTTCAAGCTTTTTGGAATAAATCTTTAAAAATTTCCTCACTCTCCCTTCCTACTGTAGGATTTATTTATTTATTTATTTATTTATTTTCTAGTGTTGGCACTGCTTGTGAGAAATAACCCTGCAGGCAGTACCCTTAATTTAGAAAATATTTAAATGCTACAATCACTGCTTATGTGATAGGGTTAAACTATGAACCACATCTCACAAAATAATGAGGCACTTAATTTTATTGGAAAACATTCAAAAACTTTTCTAGTGGGTATCAGAGCAAGAGGACCAGCAAATGACCACTGCCAGCAATGGAATGAGGTCAGTAACAGAATTGTTGAAAAATCTTTCTCATCAGAAAAGTAAACATGTATTAAAACTGAATTTATTTTCTGCGAATTGCTAGTTTTGCTGGCAGCTGTCTTGGCAAAGAATTAACCCTTGACTTGCCAGACTTTTGGGTTGGAGTGAACCAGCCAGTTGGCTCTCAACCAGGACTGGGAAAAACCAGGTTTCAGGGTCTCTCACATCACTGAGATATTTTGGATGGTTTCTTTCTAGTTCTTCACTAAAGAAACCCACCTCCTCAACATCGTGTCAGAGGCTTTAGTGTTTCGCCGACTTTAAAATTAAAATGCTTCTCACCTTAACAATTTTTTGAAGATGTTAGTCTCTTTCTGTGTGAGTAGTAGGGTATCTGGGGGTGTCCAAACCAGTGGGAGTACTGGTTGTGTTAAGGACCCAGAGGACGGGTGTGACTACTGACTGGCCAGTGCATCATCACTAGGTATTTCAGTACACAGTGGAGATATACCCCCACACCTCTGTATAAATACCTTCCTTCCAAATGCCTGATGACTTACATTCATCTTGATGAGACAATGACATTTGGAGAGCAACTTCCATCTTGGTATTTCAAAGAGAGGCCAAATATTCCCTAATATCACCAGAAAGACAAGGAAATTACTTCTGCCTTCCTTTTTATCTAGCACAATATAGGGGGCTGTTGATGTCTGAAGTTTCACATTGAGCTATGGCCTCATGCTTACTAGAAACAAGGCTTTTAAATGTCTGACTTCAGTTTTTCTGAGAAAAAATACAACCATGTATTTGATATTGTAATACAAAAGCTATGTTATACTACTGTTTAAGGACAATGTATGAATTATTTCAAATAAACATATAGAGACAGTCTAATTATTCTCAAAACAAGCATTCCAAATTCAAGACATTTTTAAGAATGAGTCCGACCTTAAAAAGAAACACAAATGTGTGAAGGTGGAGTACCCAAATAGCTTTAATTATGCCACAAAGGAGGATGATGTGCATGTTGGCAAGGGAAGGAAAAGAATCATAAACTGAGCTGGAGAAAAAGTGAAATAATGTCTTTAAACCATCATTTTGTCTCTTATCTGTGTCTTAAGCACTTAACTGTCAAAATTATATTCATGTTTGTTTCATGATGTCACAACCTTGCCATATGCACACATTAGCACATGTCTGAAGAATATGGAATAGCAAATAAACACCAATTAACAAGTGAGTTAATTAGTAGTGAATATGTAATTGTCCAATTTAACTCCTGCTGCTTATAAATCATCAGAATGTATTTTGAGCACAGTTTTTGCTTGGAAGCACTCAGAAACTTAATAAAGTACATTTTGGCCTATGGGGTGTTTCTAGGCTATTTCTGTAGACTGTCATCAACCATTTGCTCATGAGTAATTGACCTTTTAAAATTGTATCCTATTCTTTTTCTTTCATGATTAAATGACAGGAGGGCTCAAAAAGGGAAGGGAAATTGGATTTCATTGTGACCTTTCCGTGGGTTTGGCATATACCTTTTTGTAAGCAAATATTTATTGCAACTGTGTGAGACTTCTGCTCCTGTGACTGAATCAATTGTACGAGGTATTTGTTGAACTTGGTGAATATCTAGGTTTTATTTTCAAGGACAACTAGGGAAAAAATATCTTGAACTATCTTTGCACTTATGAACAGCAGTTCAAGAAAACTTCTATGTGCTACTTTCAAGTTCTGCAAGAAAAGAGTATGCAATTCAGAGTATTTATTTAGTGGGAGGGGGGACGTATCTATATGTCTAAGGGAGTAATGTTTACTGTCAGACATAAACTGTGAGTTAATACCTTAGGACTTGCAATGTTTCCATTTGTCAGAGAGATTGTCCTCAAACATTTAAGCTTGTGCCTCTGCTTGAGGAGGGACTGGAGAAAAAACAGAAAATTGCCAATCAGAGATGATTTTGGGGAAAATGAAAGACTCGTGAGGTTAGAGAAAAATCTGATGGAGAGCTGAAGTCTGGGAAAAGAAGACTGAAGACTTGGGGGAAAAGCCTGAACTCTGATTAGGAAGGAATCTGTCAAAGAAATGGGTTTCCTTCATGTGAGAATGTGAAGGGAGCCCTTTTAGGTGAAAGAAATTGGGCGCTTACTTCCAGTAATAAATTTGGAAGTCATTAGCCAAGCATGTATGTGGACTGGTTTATACAGAAGCCTTGCAAATGCATCCATCACGGTTTCCTGTGGGGTTACTGGGAGAAAGATTAAGGGAGCAGAGGAAGGCAAGCCTTGGTCTGAGTGTTGCCAATGGGCTCAAGAATTGCAGCAGAGAGACCTGGGAGAGCAACACTCCTGTAGACACTGATAGGAACCAGTACTAAGATAAGACATGCTTTCAGGGCTTGTACTGAAACTGGGCTAGGGGCAACATTTCACATGGCAAGAAGGATCTGTTTGTGTGCCTGGTATGACAAGAGAAAAGGGCAGCAGGCTGATTTAATTTCTCTTATTTTTAGTTGGGAAGAAGTGGCTTATCTCCTGCAAATGAGTGCAGTTAAGTTTACACGAGTACATGCCTACATTTAAAACAAGCACTGCTCTCACCGCAGGCTTGTGATTCTCAGCAGACCAAAGTTTCTACATGGGATGCTTGTGGGCAGACCCCACAGTCCCCACTGGGCGTTGTCTCACCCTTTTGTGTCCGAAAGGATGCCAATACTGCACAGCTACCTACATTTTCTGTCAGAATCAGACTCATTGTCATCTACTGCCCTTTAACCTCCCCATCACCACAATTGTTGGTGTGGAGGATGCTTCCACCTTTTCAAAGTGGGTATGTGTTGAAAGTAGGAGAACAGTTCTTCAGCAAATTTGAAAGCTGGGGACTGAATACTCCAGTTGATGTGAATGCACGCAGGTATAATGGCTAATCTGAAATGAGTATTAAACTTTTGAAGAAGTGAAGCCAGCAATGCCAGTATGAAATTACACAGAACACTTGTCAATATTGGAATGGATATTTAGTGTAATTAAAGCTGCTGTTATAGGAACTCAGCGAATGAGGTGGGTTTCTGTTATTTCATTGGTAACTCCTTGCATTATTTAATTGTCACTTATGACTACCAAAGAGGGGGATGAATGTTACTTTTTTTATTTTATAACCATATGTCTCTGTCGTAACGAGGAAACAAAGATATGACCTTTTTAACTGATGTAAGTCAAACCCAGCTCATCATTCTTCTGGAGAAATATCATCCTCATTCAATTTCATAAAAGGTACAGACTAACACCAACTTTCCCTCAATTGAAATACAACATTTGTTTGGAAGTAATGAAGATTAGGTCACATTTTTCCGTAGCAAAATCAAGAAATTTTAATGTGACCCTTTAGAGATCACTTCTCCTCCAGAAAAATCACATCTCCTGTGTAGTTACAAGGTTGCAAAACGATACGGTACATGGGTAGCACAGCATATCAGTAGTACAACTGTGCGTAAACAAATGCTTTGCAGTAAGCAGACACTCATGGATGCTGGTTTTAAATGCCACTGAGATTCCTATGGAAAGGCTCATTATATCTATGTGAATGGCAAAATAATTCCTAGTGATGGATGGCAGAACTATGAATGTTAAGGAAACAATGGTGTTTTGCACCTGTTGTATGAAGTAATGGGCAACAGTCACAAGCGTTCTGTGTCAACTTTTTCTGGATACCTTTTCCTGAACAGCAGCAATTTGTTATGACAGCCTTTGCTATTCAGTGGGACTACAAAGAATCAGTCATTTGTCAATATGCATTCATACAATTACATACTGATGCATTCACTTAAAGTAAATTGCGTGGTGCAGCTGACAATTAATCTGCTATTTGATACACTAAGTACTCCACATAGAGCCTATTGCTGCAGCTCCTTGAATGTTAAAAGAAATGTTATCTATTGGAATACTATGCATGCTCTTTGCTTTACCCTGTGGCATGTGTTTCAGAAAATGGTATTGAAAATAATTGGTGTTCCATATAGAGGATGGAATCATCACAAAGCTGCTGCTTTGGTGGGACTGTTAGTAAGAAGATGGCCAATCTGGGAAGGAAGATACAGAAAGTCTCTACTTTTTGCTGTTACTCATTGAGATAACTTGACCTCAGGGCTGACAAGGGTTTGTTCTATTTGTTGTGTTTCCTCTTCAAAAAGAGCTCCTTTTCTCAGGGAACAAAAGGTTTGCGCAGTGTTCTTGCCTCAACAAGTTCAGGACAGGGATTACAAATGAACAGCTTGGCAGACCACATACGTGCCTGGTTAGATGTAAATACAAGACTGGAAACTTTGAGACTAGCAGGGTATGCAAGGAGGTGTAAATAGCTATTTGCTGACCTGTGAGTTTCTTAGTCCATTTGGATCCTTTTCTGCCTTCTTGTCATAAGGACACAGCTATAGAGACGTGCAATTTCTGCTAATTTAGATGTCACCTAGAAAAAGACCCGATCTTAGATACATGTTTAAACTGTGGAGGCTGAAATGTTTTGTACAACCCTAACACAAGTAAACCTTCTCTATTTTCACTCACTACTGTAATACAGCCTTCATGGAGAAACTTCACCCTTAATTTACTGATGCCTCTACAGTTGACTCTAATGGTGCTGCTGGACCATCTTTTCTGTGTTGTGTCATCAATGTTGCTGGTGAAACAGAGCGGGCCTCCCACAGCTGACTTTGCAGTTGCATTTAAAAAAAATAACTAATTACATATGTAATTTCAAATGCTCATCATTATCACAGGCTACTAGAGGCATGCATTTGTGGAATGGAGAGGGACAGTTTTATACAGGAAGGATTATTGGTAGAGTTGCAACATATATACAGTATTAACAAAAATTCTTCAAAGGCAGAGAATCTGCAAAGGTTATATGAAAGTTATCACAATATCTTTAACAGCACTGTTGTGGTAAAGCTTCTACACAATCAAAGGGATGTAACAAAACTGTAGCGCTATATAATAATGAGAAGCATATAACAGGAGCAAGGCAAAACTGTGTGCTGGAGCCAGTGCCATAAATCCCCTTTTTTATAGGGCTCTTAAGGTAAGTGAGAGCAGTGATGTTCATTCGGAGAATGCATGTCATGAAGTTCTTGTGGCTTCATCCACTCACAAGACCTTAGAAACAAGTTTGTGTCCTATGGGGTAAAAAAGGTACACAAAAAAAGGGACTTGATGCCAAATTTGAGAACTGCTGAGTTAATGCCAGAAGTACACAAATACACTATGCTGCCAACTGTTCGCTAAAGCTGACCTTAAAGAAAAACGGCATTGTGTATAATGTCCTACCAACCTCTAGCTGATATCCAAGAACTTGTCAAGTTTATGGTTCCACTCAGTGATCTTAAAGGTCTAAATTGCAGTGGTGATTATATCAAGTGATAGTCTACAGCAAAATGACCCATTCTTCTTTAGTGTATCTATGACTGCACTTTTCTCTTGATGCTCTCTCTGTGGTCCTAGATTGAGGCAGAATTTATCGGTTTTTAACTGTGCACTTGTTCATGGTCTCATTACCTATTTAGTTAGCTGTTGAATTGCCATTTATAATATTCCTAGACACTCAGTTAAGAGTAAAACAGCTAATAATAGCTAAGAACAGAGGATCAGCAGGACCACATCAGGGAGATACCATGTCCCTGTAGTGTCTTGTTTTAAGCAGACCACAAATGCATGTGAATTTAGAGGGTTTAATGCTCTGCTCTCCTGTGGATTTGGGGAAATGGAAATTTGAAAAGTGTATATGTATTCTTATGAGGGTTTTAAACCTTCACCTGCAGTCAAATAATGGGAAACAATGAGATTCTTGAGATTCCTGTCATCTGTGTGAGTCTTTCCATGTGTGAGATGAAGAAACTATTACAGCTGAGGGGAGAAAGCATGTCACTTTCCTGGTTCTCGGGGAGTTCTGTTTGTAGATGTGAAACTATTAGAAATATTTAAAATAGATAAGCTGTACAATCTTTTAAGAAAGATAACAGTAGAGCACTTTAACCTCAGAAGGTATACAGGTCACATGTTGATGTGCTTTCTTGCTTCTTTCTTTTTATAGAATCGCTAGTTCATCACTGAGGGTAATTAATGCTAAAACAGACCTTTTGCAAGGTTTTCTATAATACATGGGCACTTTTACAGATTCAGTAAGACCTTGTCCATGTTCTGGTAAACCTGCAGATCTTTATAATGTGTTTTTCAGGCTCTATTGATCGTTTCCAGGTTATTTTCAGTAATAAGCACTAACTGAGTGTCTTTTTCCACAAGCAACAGACTCTTATGT
This sequence comes from Porphyrio hochstetteri, assembly GCA_020800305.1. Taxonomy (NCBI): domain Eukaryota; kingdom Metazoa; phylum Chordata; class Aves; order Gruiformes; family Rallidae; genus Porphyrio; species Porphyrio hochstetteri. Next base: position 49,693,591 of record CM036907.1, read on the forward strand.
AAAGAAAGAAGGAGGATTTAATTCAGATGCCAGATAATAACAGTATTCCATGAGAAATTATTTTTTGCAAGATTTCTTCATGAATGAAAACAGTGAAATAGTAAACAGTACTCCATGAGATTTTAGCTATCAGTATTATACTGATAACAGTCACAGTCTACTTTAGCCAAGATCACAAAACATTTTCCCTTCCAAGCCTTTTTGATTCAGCAGTGTTTGGGGGTTTTTTTTCACCCCATTATAGCTTTTCAGAAAGTTCTTTCTTTCTATGTAACTTTGTTGATGAGTTACAAGAGGTTCGGACCGGTCTCTCAGCACAAGCCATGCTGAATGCTGAATTACTCACTTCACTCCTTGGAACCCTGAGCATCTCCAGCTTGGTCAGGATCTCTGTCAAAATATTACAGGGCAACCTGCCTGTGAGATGGAAAGAGGGACACTCTTCCTTTATTCTTCCAGAAAAATATTCTGTTCAAGTGTGTGTAGAAGGGGTGAAGATCAGACAGTTATCTTCTGAATTTTGTTCGTTGCTCTCTGCTGAATGGCTGTGAAGGCATCTAGTGACCTCGGGATGATTTGTGAAGTTAAGGCACACTGCTTTCAAAAGAAGAAGCAAGAGCCAACCTGAAGAGACCATCTGCCTTCAAAATAAAGTTGGCAATTTTTGTGTTTTTTCTTTGTTAAGCAAACAAATGGCCTGCCCAGCAAAAGAAAAATGAACAAAAATAATACAGCCCCAGAAAAAACCAAACAAAATAAGCAATCAAAAAACGATACACTCGCCCATAAAGAATTTCTTAAGAAATAAGCAATCAAGAACATGAGTGTAAAATATCCTCGACATTTTTAGTTTATTTAAGGATTGCAAATACAACTAAATTTTTTTAGTAAATTTGAAGATAAAGTGAAGAGTACCTTAGGAAGAAGGGAGATTTGTTTTCTGTTATTTTTACTTGAAACTAACATGAACTGAAAAAGAATATAAATCTTGAAGTGTTACTTACTGGTTTATATTTCTAAACTTTTAGATGTCATAGATGTACCTTATCATGGATTCTGTGTCCATCTCCTATTTGGAATGTTAGAAGAGAAAGTTTATTTCCTTAAAACTGCAAAGGTTTGATTTTGTTTTGTTTTGTTCTATGTTGAAGGATACAATGCAATAATGTTATTATTTCTGTTTTATTTTAATTACTTTTTCTCATGGAAGAAGCCCCAGCAGTGGTTACCTGAGCCATATATCAACTTTGGGATGTCCACAGGGTGGGCTACACTTACTCCAGTTTTAGTTGGAACTGTGGGTAATGATTGTAAGCAGTGTTTCTCTGATTTAACTACTCTCTGTTCAATTGCTTTATATCAGGTGTTCATGGATTTATTGTGGGATTCTGCATATTTATGTCCCTCATATTAGAAGAGTCCATTATGACAGAAAGTTGTAATTTCGCCAAATCTTAGTGAAATATGGAGTCCTTTTGCTTAGGGTTATACAAGATTATATTAAAGGCTAGAGTTTTTTTATGCATAAGTATACACCACATCATTTGGTTTGGAAGTTGGTGGGAGATCATGTAAGATTTTTACCAGAGAAACTTTACCAAAGGAAAGAAGATGCATGATTGAATAACAAGAGTCTGACAAATGTGACAGAAACTGAACTAGAAAAGTGTTATCCCCCTTGCAATGCAAGTAGCCAATCTGTCTCCTGATTTGATGATTTTCTGATCATCCACATGAAAGGCAAAAATGTGTCAGAAAGTGATGATTCTTGAAATTCTGTCATCATTTAGGGTTTGGCTGGGGTGTTGAAATGCCATAGGATAATCTAGGAGCTGATGAAAAAAAAATACCCATAAAAATTGATGTTTTATGAGTAGATGTTAATTGTGGGCAAAAATCTGAGTGCTTCTTTTTGATGTAATAGTAGCTATGAGCCTATAAACTAAGAAAAGGGTAAGCTCCCCCATATTACCAATTGCTGATTATGGTTCCATAATTTATGGTGCTGAATCATTTCTCTAGCATACTGAATAGAAAGCACAACCACCTGCAATAGATTATGTTGATTCGTTTTGCTGGCAGATGTGAGAGAGCATCATTGCTCATTAGATGGTAAGCTTAATTGGTTTTCTCCAGAATTACATAGACAATATTCTCTTAATCTGTTCACACACAGGGTACTTAATTTCAAAATCCTTGAATTATTGTTTAATTGTTAACATTTTTTCAGATAGCGGTTATTCTCTGGGGTTGAGTTATAATAAAAATGAGGCTTTGTCCTTTATGTGGGAGGGAATTATGGATGAAAAGGTCATATGGGAAATACCCACTGTGACCTGCCCCCTCCACTTAGAATCAGTACCCTTTTTGCCTGAGAATGGAGATTTTGAAGACAAGCAGTTGATGAGAAAATTCCAGGGAGGAGGAGGGAGACAGAGAGAAGGGTCAAAGCCAGGTCTAGAGCATTCAAATCACTAGAATCAGTGATCTGGTATTTCCCCATCTCAATTGCACAGGTTTCTGAAGCACTAAACCCTGCAGGTCCTCCATTAGGGTTAGGTTTCTAGGTCTTCTAGGATCCAGGCTCAGCAGAGACTGTGCTGATGCTCAAATTCCCCCACTTCCCCTTTGAAATGTGGGCCTATGGTGAAAGGGCTCTACTTGCTACTGATTGAAGGCGGGGAAGCAAATCCACGTGGATGTGCTGTAGGAGATGCCAGATGGGCAAGGTCACAGCTGTAGGACTCACAGGCAATTTTAATAGCCCAGGGTTTTCTGTGAGTCTCTGGCCCTGCTCACTTCTCTGCTTAGCTGATGCAGCAGCATGTCAACTATGTTTCACATCCCACACTATAGAGCAGCTCAGAAGTGCTACTGCTGAGGTCTATGCTGGGATGATGTCCCTCAAGGTCAGTGTGAAGTGAAAAAAGTAACTTATGAGTGCCTTTCTGTTTGAGCCCTTTGGTAACAACAAGAACACGGGGCTCCGAGGAATATCCTGATCCGTGAAAGCTGTTCTTCTGACACTGAAAGTACTATGTTAGATGGGCTATAATAAACAGAGAGACCTGCTGCTTAAAAACAATGAAGCACATTGTTCTTGCTGTGCTTAGTGAGAAGTTCTTGCAGAACCTCAGTGCCTGAGCCAAATATTCCCTGAAATGCCAGTTAAAGTGTATTCTATGCTATTGGGAAATTAGGTAGCCAGTATCTCCACTGTTAGTGATGACCAATCTTGCTGTTGGCTCTTTCCCTTTCAAAAGGACCTCTAGAACCTTTTAGAAGACCATTTTCTGGAGAAATATAGCTTGTGCCCTGTGTTTCAGGGAAGCACGTCCACCCCTCAAGCCTGCTTCTTACTTTTGCAAACGGGGTGTTACAACAGTATCATTTGTATCCAGTGGAATTTTATTCCTACTTTCTAGAGGTCCTAGTGAAGGTTCATTGTAATAGGAATCAGTTTCTGCTGATGATTGTAATATTTCCTGGAGCAGTAGATGGAGTGTATGAAAAATTACATTAAGTTCCCTGTTTTAGCTTTGCGTGGCTGGGTTCTGGGGCAGGAGGGGGAGTGCTGCAAGGGGTGCTTCTGCAAGAAGCAGCTAGAAGCTTTCTGTAGGCCTGACAGAGTAAACACCAGCTGACTCAGGGCCAGGGTCATTGTTGACAAAGGCCGAGCCCTTCAGAGATGGTCATAGCACCTCTGGAAATCACATTTAAGAATCTGGTTTTTACTACCAGAGAAGGGAGTGAGAAGATGTAAGAAACTGTGCAGTCACCAAGGTGGGTGAAGAATGAAGTGCTCCAGGCACCAGAGAGAAATATTCCCCTGAAGACCATGGAGAAGACCATGGTGAAGAGGGTGTACCCCACAGCCCATGAAAGACCATGGGGAGCAGAGACCCCCACCTGCAGCCCGTGGAGAGGCCTCATGCTGGAGCAGGTGGAGACATACGAAAGACACTGTGACCCGTGTTGGAGCAGGCCCCTGCCAGCACTTGCCACCCATGGAGAGAGACAGAGGCACAGAGATGAGCAAGAGATCAATGCTGGAGCAGGTTTGCTGGGGTGGCGGGGCTTGTGAGTCTGTGGAGGATCAGGCTGGAGCAGTCTGGGCCTGAGAGACTGAGAGACATTCTATGATTTATGACAGAACCCCACAGAAGTGACCCACACTGGGGCAGATGGTGAAGAGCTGAAGCCCTGTGGAGGACTGTCTCCCATGGGTGGGACCCCACGATACAGCAGGGGAAGGGTGTGAGGAATGCAACCCCTTGGCTAAGAAGGAAAACAACTCGTGAGGAACTGACTGGCACCCCATTCCTACAGTCCCTGCCCCTCCCTGTGCCACAATGCGGGGGAAGAAGGGAGTGAAATAATGACTTAAGTGAAGTTTGCTAAGAAGGGACGGGTGGGGAGAGGTGCTTTTAGATCTTCTCACTATTCAACTCTGGTTTCACTGCGTGTGCAGTGTAATAGATTAGAGAGTTTTCTTTCCTTTATTCCATGTTGAGTCTGTTTTGTCCATGATGCTGATTGCGGAACGATCTCTCCCTGTCCTTATCTCCACTCGTGAGCCTCTCAATATATATTTTCTTCCCTGTCCAGCTGAAAAGGGGAGTGATAGAGTAGCTTTGGTAGGCATCTGGCCTCCAGCCAGGGTCAAACCACCATACTCCCAATCCAGTTTGAATTAATCCCATATGACTACTGAAGTTTCTCTAAAAGAGTATTTTCTGAAACGAGTTCCTTGGCTGATCTTTCCAAATAAACCTGTGAGAAATTTCAACTTGCTTGTGTCCTGGTCACCAGGTAACTTCAATGGAAGATAGACTTATAAATCACAAGGCTGCTTTGAATATATACATTCTGTCACCCCTACTTAGAATCATAGAATGGTATGAGTTGGAAGGGACCCCAAGGATCACAGAGCTCCAACCCACCTGCCACAGGCAGGGCCACCAACCTCAGGCCTGGATCTACACAAGGTTGCCCAAGGCCCCATCCAACCTGGCCTTGAACACTTCCAGGGACGGGGCATCCACCACCTCTCTGGGCAGCCTGTTCCAGCACCTCACCACTCTTTCTGTAAAAAACTTCCCCCTAATATCTAATCTAAACCTTCCTTCCTTTAGTTTTAATCCATTCCCCCTTGTCCTGCCATTGTCTATCCTTTTAAAAAGTTGAATCCCCTCCTGTTTATAAGCTCCCTTCATGTACTGGAAGGTTGCAATGAGGTCTCCCCTCAGCCTTCTCTTCTCTAAGCTGAATAAGCCCAGCTCCCCCAGCCTCTCTTTGTAGGGGAGGTGCTCCAGCCCTCTAATCATCTTCGTGGCCCTCCTCTGAACCCTCTCCAACAGTTCCACATCCTTCTTGTATTGGGGGCCCCAGATCTGGACACAGGACTCCAGATGGGGCCTCACGAGGGCAGAGTAGAGAGGGACAATCACCTTCCTGTCCCTGCTGGCCACCCCTCTTCTGATAGAGCCCAGGATACCATTGGCCTTGTGAGCTGCAAGAGCACACTGCTGGCTCATGTTAAGTTTCTCATCCACCAGAATCCCCAAGTCCTTCTCAGCAGGGCTACTCTCAAGAAGCTCTTCTCCCAGTCTGTATCTATGTCTGGGATTCTTCCGGCCCAAGTGCAACACCTTACACTTCGCAATACTTCTCCTCTATACCTCCAACCCACATTTCTCCAGCAAGGAAAACAGTAGCTGACATTCAGATAAAAAGCCCGCATTTGTCATGGGACTAGTTCCTTGAGTTACCTGACACTGAGTTGGGAAAAGTCCTTCTAAGCTGGAGAAAAACATGAGGATATTTTTTGTCTGAGAAACCCATTTCTATTTGGAGATACTGCAGTGCAAATTGAACTGATGCTGTAGTTAGCTTTTTGAAACACAGAATGGTTTAGTCTCTTCCAGCCTCCTGTCTTTAGAAGCTGAATTTGGCAATGACTGAAATACTGGAAGGGAAAACAAGAAAAGCAGAAACATTTAAGCTTTCTTTAAAAGTCAGGATCTGGGATTTGGATCATCTATAAAAACACCTATCAGTGCTTTTTTCCAGTTTATCATTGGATGGTTCGGCTACTTTGGTGGGTAGATTAAGAAATACATATTATTTTCAGGAACCAATGAGACAAATCATTAAAAATATCCCAATCTATAGGAGAATTAATCATGCAAAAAGAACAGCTGGTGTGCACTGGAGGGAGAGAGGTGTCTTGGGCTTTTTTCAAAACTTCATACTTAGGCCCAGTCTAATTCAGCTCAAGCAAAATGCCAGGAGTTTGTCATAATAGAGACCAAGGTTCCCATTAAAAAAGAAAATTACCCAGAATAGCCAATTGAGAAATGTGGCACTGCTATAAAAGGATATTGTCTGTAAATACAGTTCAAGCTGACCCCATAAATAGTGATGGATAAATCTCAGAACAGGAGAGGCCCCACATTTTAGGGGAGCAACAACAAGCTCTTCAACTTATTTGAATCTTAGTAGTCATGACTGTCTCAAAAAGAAAGGGCAGTCCAAAGAACTCCAAAAAGACTTGCTAATGTTTTTATGTTGCAAGCCTGCAAATAAGGATTGGTACTAGAAAATGCCTGAGTAATTTAATTGTTTAGACTAGTGCTTTGCCGCCAGCTGGCCTGGCAGGATACAGAATTTTGTGGAACAGCTTGCCATGCCATTTGCAGGACTGCTCTCTACAGATGTCAACACCTTAGGTGACATTAATGTATCAGCTTAGAAAACGTGTAACATGCATGCATACGGTCTCTCCATAAAGGAAGCTGAAAGAAATTTATAAACTGTTTTGAATGACCATACTTCCCAAATGAGGGACATGGGCATGGCTCCATGCTGATGGAGAACTCCAAGGTAGCCAGTCAATCCACACAACACAGCATTTTTGCAGTTACTAGGACAGAAAATATTTTGCAGATAGTGATAGCACTTTTGGTCCAGCGGTGTTTCAGATGTACCTGCTCCCCATACTCAGGTTTCTGAATGTAATGTGGGTACAACTTACTCAGCTGGACCTGCCCTTCCTCTGAGTTGGTGATTCTCTTAGTGAAATCTCAAGTGGCAATAGAAGTTTCAGCCATTACTTAGTCACTATTAGCCTTGAAGCAGCTGAAAAACCCCATGTGGTTTCATAACTTACTGTTCCCTATCTCTGACAATTGTTCTTGTGTAACTTAAACCAACCCTCCTCCGCTGATTCCTTTCTGTCTAAAACAATATTCATGTCCAAGGGGGTAGAAAGGCTGTGCCCAGATTACTGTTTTGATTTAGAGCAGCAATGTACACGACCTGGTTGTCCCTGTTCCTCAGGAGCTCCAGGTACATGGCAAATGATGTGATGAGGAAATACAGATCAGATGCATCCTGAGCATATGTATTGAACCAAATGGATGGTGGGGATGGTTCAGGGGACCAGGTTAAGGTCAGTACGAGGTAGAACCCTCAAACTATTTTTAATGAGGGGGAATGAGCACCAACTGCTTTGATTTATGGATCTGTCCTAATATACCAAGATATTTGATAATGTATGTAGGCATAGCCAAAGCTGATCAGCACAGTTCATGTGGAACATCAATATTAGGTTCCACTAATCACCCACTGGCAGGAAAATAGATTTCTGAGATCATATACTCCTTTCCCTTGTTTTAAGAGACTACACTGCCTTGATGTTATTAATGGTTGAATTTGAGGACATGTGTTAATTATTTGGATAAAATCCATGACTGTATAACTGAAGCTGACTTTTGAGTGTTGGTGAGTAAACCTTGCAAAAGGACTGACAACACCTTTTTTTTGTTAACAGACATCTGCACAGAGTACTGTAGTTCACTATGATGAATCTTGTTAATTAGTACAAGAAAAAAAAAAAGAATGTCTGTGTAACAGATTTTAGACTGCCAGCCTGAAATACGAGGGGTTTTAGGTATGTTAAATATAAGATTAATTGAAAACAGTGAAATGTTTTGGGAGCCTGATATTTGCTTTCCTCCTTCCAAGTCATTATTGTCCATTTACTTTGCAGTTACTTTTCTCTACAATTAAGTTGCTTAAAATTATTTTTTCTTAAAAAAAGAAATTGTGTTCTCCCAATTCTGTTTTTAAATGAAATGCTCATGAAAAGGCCAAAATCCTGACAACACTGGAGCTAACTCAGCAGCATCATATGGTCTCCCAGTGACTAAGAGTGACTCAGACTGGACCAGTGCCCTGACCTCATATCCCAGCCATATGAAGCTATTGTAAGCAAAAATCCCTTCTCAATGCAAGTAACAGTTTGTTCAAGCAAGTGACTCCAACTGTGAAGGAAAAGGGGCAGATTATGTAAATCCTCCTCTCTAGGTAAGGCTTGGAAATCTTCTCTGTGTATGAGAGGTCTGCGTGGACTGAGGTCAAGAGTGGCACTTGCAGGAGGCATGAGCAAGGAGACCTATTGGAAAGGTGGGCTGTGGTCACACAGCTAGCATGTGAAGATCTCTCAGGATGAAGAATATTTTTTTATTGAAAGTAATGTCTATTACTACCCAGCTGCTGGCACATGAAACATGCTTCTGCCTCCTTCCTACACAAAGGTTCTGTCAGAATTACCCTGGACATTTTCAACTCTCCAAAGATGTCTACAGGGCATTGGTGAAGATTCTGATGCTATTTGCATCAGCACAGGAGTAGACTACCCTACTACCACTGAAGTCTCTATTAAGCCCATTTACCCTCTAGGGCACTTGAATTACTCCTAAGTGCTGGATGACTTGCATGTGGGTGGACCAGGCTCCTCAATGACCCTCCCTGTTAGGGAGATGGGTGGCAGCTGACATCACATCAGTCAGCTCTCAAAACTGGGATTTGCCCCACTTTTAGGGCTTTGCTATGGAGCTTGGTTGTTAGGGGAAGTGGCCTGTGTAGCTGAGGGCAGCTAGAGGATACACACCTTGGAGGAAACACTTTCCTTTTTCCATAGAAGTATGTGTGGGAGTGGGATATTGTCCTTTTAATGAAGAGAGTTGCCTTGGGGTTGCATGGTAAGTGGTTCACTTTGGCTTGTCTCCTTACATGCATGAGCTATATGCTGTTTGTTTTAACTGGAAGAGTTCTACTCTCCCTAAAGTTGAGCTGTGATTTTGCTCAACAGTAAAATAGGAGGAAAAAGTATCACTTCAGGTTTAAGGGTATTAAAACCCTGGAATTACCTGAAATAACCATGGTAACAAGCTCTGAAGTAATGGTAGTTGCTCATATTACCATAGAAACTGGGCTTAAAAAGTGGAAATTACCTATAATTTATCTATGTTGCTTACACTGACAATAATACAGCATGTATTTTGTGAAAAATACACATATGTTTTGCCTATAGTAACTGTCAAGAAGTTATTCAGAATTATTTCAAGATATTCAAAAGGTACTATTTATTACTTTGTTGCCATGGTTATTTCTTCTTATTAGTCCCCACAAGAGTGACATAGCAAGAAAATGGACAATTTTAATAAAATGAGAAACTTTGTAGGTACTGATATGACACAAACAAAAGATAAAGTCAGATAGTGTTAGTCTTAAATAGGTCCAAAATATCTATTGCAGTCCTTGATAAATAATAATTTACTGTCTGAGCATCTGTATATTTGTACTGTGCACTTGTTGAAATGGAACTAGGAGCTAGGTATAGTGGACCCAGCACAAGCCCAAGAGAGGGCTAGACCCTTTTCTTGGTACTTTGATACTTGTATGTAGAGAGGGAAACAGAGCAGAGTGTGTGAGGAAGCTGGAGAAGCAAAATTAAGTATAAAGCCAGCGTAGGATCAGGTGTCTCCTCATTAACATAATTTTTGGAACAGTTGATGAATCACTGCAATATCTTCCTTTGAGGCCTGTCATGGCAGAAGAGCTAGGACCCCAACAGCCAGGATCTTTCAGATGTTATACTGATTTAGAAAACAGAAATAATAATTTGAACCTATTAATCTGTTAGCAGTTTTACCTGCTTCAGAATGTAGACTCTTGGGTTTTGGTAGTTTGAGATGGTATAGCCGTGTTCTTAAAGCTGTTTGACTTGGGTTAGGTGGTCTGCATGGCTGGGAAGGTTTAAATCAGAAACAGATTTTCTTCCTAAGCTTTTATGCACACAGTTTAGCAATTCCAGTAATGTGTCTGTAGTTTCCTTGACAGTAGGGACAGCAAGATCCACTGTTTATGTCAGCAGAGGGTACATTTGGCACTCCTTGCCTTTGTTGTCTGAAGTGAGAGGAAGCCGAGTGTGTGCAAGGCTGGATGGCAATAGAGCAGGTGGGCAGATGTCATTGTGGACAGTGAAGAGGGAGGACCGCTGTGTATGTGCATGCTTGTAAAATGATGAAGTTTCAGCTCAAGAAATTGATGATTTGCTTCTCTATTAGCAGAGCCCTGTTCCACGGGGGGACTCTTAATTGAAAAAGCTGAACATAACCAGTGCATCTGGACTGTGGTAACAGTCTTTGTAACTGTGGGAATTGAGATGGATGAATGTGAATGAAGGAAGCCAATTCTTGTTGTGCAGTTTTGGGCATAGAAGGAATCAGGCTTGATAGAGGTCATGTCATATACAAGATCTCCATGGTATGGTTAGTTGTATAAAAAAAAAAACCAAACTCCAATCAAAGAAACCCCAAACACTCCTTCCCACTCTTTCTTTCCTCCCATAAACAACAGAAAACAAAAAATAACCAGCTAAGCACCACCACCTGTCCCAAGCATTTAATGTCATTGACCATCAAGCAAGCATTTATGGTCATGAACATGCTACAAGGTGCCTCTTGTTAGCTATGCTAGTGCTGAAGTCTCTGTAATAAGGGGCTACTGACAATTAATGCTGTTTAAATCTTAATAACGATAACTACCTAGAAGAGAAAAATTTCACTCTTTCTATTAATGTCTACAGATCTGGGATTAGATGTAATTGAATTCCTAAGGGAAGAAGCATTGGCAATTATTAAAATTATTTAAATACAATTAAATAATGCCATTAAATAACTAATGGTAGCAGACAGTAGGAAAAAATAGTGACCAAAACACATTTTCCTGTTAGAATAAAAGATTTAGCTTTGATAATTCCTCCAGTGTTTTATAAACTGCTTGTATTTATGTAGTAATGAAAAAATATAAACCTGCACATATTTCATTGCAGGGGAAATAAATGAAGCCAAGTCTGAGGAGGCTTGTGTTTAATCATGAAATGTGCAACATTTGGCCATAGTGAATTAGCTATTTGTCATACTAATGCGAAGTCTCAAGAGGTGCAGTGTACAAATTCAGTGAGTTTGCATGTGTGACCTCTGGGGACCGTGGTAAAAATCCTGCGTGGACACAAAAGATCCAGTTTCAGAGACCTTCCTTGTATCTTAGTTAATGCAATCCTCAAATTGCAACCACACCTCCCTTCCCCCTCTGTATCGTAAGCATATCAGTCAAAGAGAAACGCGTGGTTTGAGTTGGAAGAAAATGAATAAGGCACAATGAGGTTTTGTTGTAGGGTGATTTGTCACATGGCTTCTACAGATAAGAAATCCACAGTAGCACTTATCAGAGTTGCAGTGTATCTCATAATCCATAGGCTCTCCTCTGTGTGTTTAGCAGGGCTTGCTTTGCTGTAGGGCTTGTCTTTGTGTAAAACAGGTGGGGTAAGCAAGAGAATATTTGCAGGGCTTCAGAATGAATGCACAGAAAACTTTTTTTTCCTTCCAAAAGCTAATATTTTGATTAACTCGTTTCTTCTTTCATTAGCGCAAATTGTATCGATCAAATCACTTTTTCAAAAGGCATTAATATTTGAAGCTGCCTTAGATAGTAGGCTGCAGTGATATTAATCTTTTCCTTTGTATAGCACCAGTTAAATCATAGGTTTTCCACTCCATCAGGCTTTCCAGAAATCCACGTGTGGTGTTCACATGTCCTGGCAGTACCAGTCCATTTTTGACTGAATTAAGAGCCTGTGAACAAGAGATTTGTGACTCTGATGTAATTGATATAAGTGTAAAGAGATGCAGGATGTGGTGTAGAGGGAAACTGGCATGGGATACTGAGATGTGTTTTGGCTAGAGAGACTTATCAGATATTAACAACTTGCCAATCATTGATTTAAAAAACTGTAGACCTGGAGTTGGGCAAAACTGACTTCAGGGGTAACAAAGAGGACAAAGTCATCATATCTGTCAATGTAAATGCATTATACCTAGCAAAGTGTAGCTGCAGACCAATGAAGGATGAGTGAAGGAGTAAAGCTGTTAGCAGGTATATAAGAAGGACCCCAAGTAGATCCTAGAGTGCTGAAGGAAATACCACTAACAAACTTTATGTTCCTGGTGGTGAAAGACTCCAGATGCTCACAGATTGCCATCACCCTATTTTCCCTGATTCTGCCAAGCCCAGGGTGAAAATGCTAACTTTAAGACTCAGGAGCAGTGGAAGATTGACTTAACTCCAGGAAATGGGTTACAGAGTAAGACTTTTGTGTATAAGAGCATTAAGAGTGTTACAACCGTTACTGAGGCTTGTTCTGCATTCTGTTGCTGTTACTACCCTTTTTTGTAGCAACCAGTTCTGGACTGAGAGTGATCAGACCTAAAATTTCAATTACATGAACAATAAATTCCTGGCTTTAAACAGTTTTTAAAGTGTTTCCTTATTATCCATATACAAGATTTTGAGTATGACAATATGTCCTTGCTCAGAAATGTGGGCAAAAAGCTTAGTATTAAACCTGTGGACAGATTTTATTCAAATACCTGAGGGTGCTCATGTCTGACCATGGCTCTCCAGGACCTCAGTTCCCTGTTTAGCCTCCTGAAGGGGACTTTAATTACTTCACTTCGAAACCTGTTGCTCTCCAACTAGCTTCTTAGCCTAGGTGCCTTAACTGAAGTAGTGTGAATGTGCCCTTTAGGAAGCACTAAGCTGTATGATGGATGCCCATATGAATCTCCGTGTGAAAAACTTTAAGTCTTTAATCTGTGCCTATGTTTTTCATGTTATCTGCTTTAAAATGTATTTCCTTGGGGCAAAGACTCAGAGTACTTGCATTATTTCTAGTACTGCTGACTGATTGCAGTCTTAGGCACAATCACCATGCAAATATGTTAATCTGAATAAGGATGACTTTTGTTTGTTGGAAAGAAAATACACAGTGGCTAGGACTTGCTAGTACTGTCTAAGAGCTGGTGATACCAATCTTCGTTACAAAATAATCTCTTAAAAAGTACTGTAATTAAAACTGAGTGGGTATTTGAAATAATCCACCCTGCTTAGTGTTCTATTAAAATACCTGTGATTATGAGGATAATTATTTTTTAAAAAAAGAAAAGGATTTTCTATTAGCACCTTTGAGAAGCTCCAGTAATCTATGTTGTACAATTTCTATTCTCGTGGGAGGCCAGGGAGAGAGGAAAACAAGCTTTTTACAGATGGAGGAGATAATAGGCTGACTAACCTCATCCATCAGATGCTGTGACCTGACTGGTACTCACAGCGATCTCCCAAACAGTATCCCAGTGTTCAACAGAGGTTTCCAAACCTTCTGACCCTTTGGCTGCTCCCATCTTTCGAGTAACCTCCAGAAGATCATGGTCTGTCAAAGCCCTTAGACTGATATTTGAGTTGCAAAGAACAACTTTTAGAAAAACCTGAATAAAGCTTGGAGGTTTGTGGCTCCTCAGCTGATTGGGGCTGAGTATCAGGTCTGAGCCAGCCTTCGGCATCGATGCCCTGGTGGGGGATCTCATTACCAGAAGACTTTATGTGGATAGAGACACCAGTGCAGAGCTGCTGATCCCGTGCCACTGGAAACTGAGGGTCTACACACCAGGAAAAAAAATAGAAAAGTAAAACTGAAATAGGGCAACTGAAAGAAGGTTTCCAGAAAGCTTGTGGTAAATGGAAAGAGGTGAAGGGAAGCTCTAAGAGAGTGAGAACTGATAGCAAAAGGAGAACTTAAAATATGAAGAACCAGTCCCAGTCTTGTATGCAGTGTTAAAGAAGTAGCACAGCTGTTCTGGTATTGAACATAATTCAAATTCAAAATTTGGATTGTCATAAAGTAGTGCATTTCAGATGGACATTTCTTCCTTGCCTCAGTTTGATCTTCTCATTTAACTCTGTTTGCCTTGTATAAAGAAGAGAAAACATCTGGAGGAGAGTTAAAATAACAGGAGGAAGGAGGAGAGGAAACATGCTCTATTGTTAACAAATCCTTGCTTCTGTAATAAAGCCTCTTTTTAGGCAAGCAGCAAATGTGGTACAGATGGATACACAGTGGTCTAGTGGAGCTGCGTGGCCCTGGTGAAAGGCAGGTCAGGTGTTTGAATTGTATACCTGTTCTATAAACATTTTCACTCATATTCTGTAAAGAAGTTTTGAGAAGAGGAAGGTTTCTCTCTGACAAAACAAAGATGCCTGCAAGTGATGCTGTCACTTGTGCTTACATCTGAATGGTCTCTACAGCCTGGCTGATGGAAACTGTAATGACATGATCTAGAATAATCTCAAAAGTTTTGTATATTGGCTTTTGGGATTTTTTCTTTCTCTACAAGAATATTACAAAAACAGGTGTCACACTAGATGCTATCCCCACCAGGAACTATTGAACAGGTTTGGGAATCCCCAGGTGTCTTGTATGTTCTCAAGGTTAGGTCAGTCCACAAGGTACTGAAGAATATATTGGACCTTAATTTGTGGATTAATAACTACCTCACCCTGAAGTAATTGAGATCACTTTTGTGGCTGATGTGAAGCATGGGTGTTTGACTTTTTTGACTAGGCCTTCTGTCTCTGTCTTTGCACATACTTTTGAATAAACCACAGTCCTTTAAAGGTCCTCAAAATAAAATTGGATCAATATTTTAAGCATCACATTGTAACATGCTGTTGAAATGTGTTAAAACAACAGAAAACACAGCGTACTGGTTCTGCATATAGCTAAAAATAATTATTTTGAAAGAGATGTTTCCATGGGACAAATAGTCATTAAAAATGATTTAATTATTCTTTCTTTCTGCACCAAACTTCAAACATAACAAAAAAAAAAATTACTGCATAATGTAAGGCTGATGGAGGGACTGGAGTATGTTTCCTATGAAGAAAGTATGAGTTGGGAATGTTTAGCCTGGAGAAGAGAAGGCTCAGGACGATCTGATCAAAGTATATAAATACTGAAAGGGAGGGTGCAAAAAAGATGGAACCAGGCTCTTTTTAAGTGATGCCTAATGACAGAGCAAGAGGCAATGGACCCAAACTGAAACGTAGAAGGCTGACTCTGAACATCAGGAAACCTGTTTTTACTGTGAGGGTGACTGAGCACTGGAACAGGTTGCCTATAGAGGTAGCCTCTCATCAGGCATCTCGCTTCACATCACAGGTTAGGAGTGAAGGGTCTGGACTCTGAAGTTCCTACTAGCTGGTTTGCATTTGGTTCCTTACCAAAACAAATTTTTCCTCTGAGGCTTCCCTCTAAAAGGGAAAAAGGAGAAGTGAAAGTACAAAAGAGGCAGATCAGAAATAGTGGGAGTAGCATTTAAGTTTTCCACGCAGTATCTGTTTTTTTTCTGGTAACAAAGAATGAGGGCTCTTGATGAAAAAACTGAAAAATATGAGATGGTTGAAAGGAGATGGCTTCCTCTGTAAATGTCAAGAACATATTTCTGTGGGATGCAGAGTCATTTTAAGGCTGTGGCATTTGGGGGTCTGGATTCAGTGTTTTGTTTAGAGGTGGGGTTTTTTTTGTGTATGTGCATGATTCTGTTAGTGTAAGACACTTCCTCCTAGGCAAAATGCCTTTAAAAAGAAGGCATCAGAAACTCCTGTGCCCTGGGGGACACACACACGCACAAACAAAAACCCAAGAAACCTCCTGTTTCATGATATAATCTAAATCACATGGTGTCAGGGCAATATCTTGTTCAACATGTGTTTCCATTTGCAAATATGAAAATTGGGTTAGTCTGTAGGAAGTATGCATTGTGTCCCACTTTGGGGAAACCTGTTTCGCGTGTCTTCTGTTTTGTTACTGCTAATGTAAAGCAAGCCCCTCTCGCAGCACATCCTGTAAGTGTTGTGCTGCTGTTGCATCAATCTACTGGTTTACAATCTGGTTGTTAAATAAATGCAGCAAAGAATAATTTCTGCCTCCATATGAAAAGGTGTCACAGTGTCTTACTCAAGAACTACTTTTCCCACCTGGAGGCAAAATATCAGCCAGAGTGGCTCATTTAGTTGACTGCACTCCTCTGCTTTCTCTGAGAATAGAAAAAGCAGTGGAAGTTCTGTTGGGCACTGGCAGATAAAGACAAAATGCAAATTTAAGTTAAAGGAGTCGATCCAGCTTTCTCTTCGCTTTGGAAACTGAATCTGAACCTTAAAAACCTGAATAAAAATCTCTTTGATTCTATTTCAGAGGCTCTTAAGAAATTTGACTCTTCTCATTGTAGAGTGCCTTCATGAGTCTCCCTGGTGCCTGCAATTTCCCCTCTGATCCTCCACTGATGGACGATATTTAAGTTGTGCTGAACTAGAGCAAGTGATGTCCCAGATGACAGGCTGACCCTAGAGGTTGTGGCAGCTGTGGGGTGAGCCCTGGGGATGCCACAAACCAGCAGCAGTTTTGCATTATGGCCCCTTCCCCATCTTTGCTTTGTTTTCAGAGCTCAATTTGACCAGAGCTTGCCTTACCCTTAAAGGAGTGATTCACTGCTGGTATCCCCATATGTCCATAGTCATTCTCTCAGCTGACTTTTTAAGCAGCAGATGGTTTACATAGTTGCAGCATTCATATACCAGATTTTTTACTACCCTAATGTTGCACATTATCTGTAGAAATCTGGTAAGTGAGGATGATGATCTCTAGTGATAATTGAAATTGAACTTCTGTGGCTCTCGCTGCAACTGCGGTATGTATCTAACTTCCAGATTATTTTTGCCTTATGTTGTTTTCTGTCCCTGTTTAATTTCTCTAGAAGCACAGGTCTTTAAAACCAGATTTTTCTGACTACTCTTTTCTGTGACTCCAACAGGAGCAAGATCAAACCAAAGAAGAACAGTATTATTTTGCTTGCAAAAACAAGAGAAAGCCCTTTATAGATTTCACATAATAGACATTGTGGTGCTCAAAATTTTTGTATCTTATTGGATACTTGTCTTTCATATTTTAGCTGTGGTGAGTTGTGCATCAAATCCTCTCCGTTCAGTTTATCACCTAGGTTTCATGTCCCCTTTATAGTTAAATGTCACGAATGATGATATTTCTGCTTGTATTCAACTGTAATACAAATCCATTGCAAAAAATGCAGGATGGAAGTAGACTTGTCTTGAAATCTTGAAACCCGAGGGTCTGCTATATCAGAATGTGAACTCTAGAATTTAAGTGTTTGTACCATACAAGGTGAAACTCTCCCAAAGCATTGATTGCTTTGCAACAGATTGTCCTTCTTGCCCTTACTATTCTAAACACTTCAGTTTAAAATCACTTTTCTCTTCCACAAGATTTTCTTTCCCTAGTATAGGTTACAAGGCAGATAGGAAGTCAAAATATGACTTCCATCTCCTGGGACCTTTTTAAATAGTGTCCTCAGTCAAGTGGTAGGAATAAATGTAGAAATATGATGATCTTTCACAACACTTAGTTTCGGTCTCTTGGAATTAGTCTGCTTAGATCTTGTTATGACTAATTATAAAATGACTTCAAATATTTTTATATTTTGGAAGAAAATATTTTGATAAGTTTCATTGGGAAGGTTCTGAGACTGGATATGTTTTTTGAAAACATTTTAAATTCTGTGAATCAATTTTTTTTTTTATGTTCCCTTGGAAAAAGCTGCTTGGTTGGCATAGTTCTTTCTTGAGTTAAAGTTTGGCTAGTAGAGCTGTATGAGGCTTGCCAGCATGTCAGATTCAGGTCTGTCTGTGCTTGTTTATAAATTTATTAGATGCTGTAGCTGTGTGTTGTTCTACTCATCATTGCTTAAACAGCTCCCTATTAAATCTTCTAATGTAAAAGCAAATTTGTTGTAAAAGAGACATGTTATCTATAGAGTTATAGTTTCCTTTCACATTTCAATGTTTTAAATGGCTTTGTTTATCATGTCTCTTCGGTACTGTGTGTCATATTTAAAACCACAGTAAAATACTATTAAGTATTCTGAGCAACTGAATTACAGCAGAGCTTTTGCATTTTTAGTGAGGTTCAATTTAGCTTTACAGCAATAAGCTTGAAGCCATCTGAAGTTCAAACTAGGTTAAGCAGATAAGTGGGAGTCAATGTGACAGTAGGTTGGAGTTGGTGTGGGTCAAGTGGATGGCAGAGGCCATTCTATCTCTCGGTTTCAACAAGGCAATGAATTTCTATAAGGGTGCTTTGTGGGGCAAGGAGAGGATTGAAGCTGGTGGATGTGAATCTATGAAAACTATTCCTAGAATTTTGCTTGTGCATTGTTTCCGAAACAGAGACTGACATCTCCCCGTCTCTCTCTCTCTCATTCAGACAAAAAAGCTGCTATCTAGTGCAGGCTTGTGTCCTTTTCTCAGAGTTTGAGCCAGTAGGAAGGCATGTGCATGCAGACATTAAGGATGCTACCCTATAGATATGGGAAAACTGGGTGTTTTATAATCTATTTTGCACTAATTTTAAAACTATTGAAAAAACCCCCAACTTCTTTCACTGATTATGCAAAAGTCTACAATAAAGGAAGGCAGTTTTGAATAGAAAGGGATCACATAGAGAGAAAAGGGAAGGGGGTTGTGTGCTTTTTCCTCTGGACCGAGGGTGTTGAGCAATAATTGAGAGTATTTAAACAGGGAGTTATATCTGGGAAAAGTTTTTCTTGAACTCTGATCTAGTCTTACAGTTTTATTTGACATTTTCCCACCTAACATCTGGATCTTGAGAAGCCCAAAATTAGGGCTTTTTCTCCACATCAACTAGAGAGCTGTTACTGAGAACTTTTTTTTTTTTTAAGAAAACAGCAAGCCACAGATCAAAAATATCAGTTGTAGAAGTATATAAGGATATATTTTCCTCTAGATGATTTTTAGGCTTGACCAATACTGTTTGTACACTTCAGTTAACAGTTACACTTTCAAAAAAATAATCCATATTTTATCCTGACAGTTACTTTTGCACATTTAACACAAGCTCACAAGAAATGAAGTAGTATGAACTACTCTGTCATTTAACATATTTATTAATTCCTTAAATGTCTGTAGGAATATCTACTTGAAAAAGTAAAGGTTTGAAGCACTATTCAGGTATAAATGGCCAAAACACGCTCTTAGATCTTTGTACTAAATAACCATTATTTATCGCACCTCAAAGTAGTTCTTGAATATTTTCTGGGATCTATCATAATTAATTAATTTACCTTTTCTAATTTTTTTTTTTTTTTGTTTAGACTACCATGGCTAAGACCCCATAAACTGTCTTAGTTATCTGTTCCTGGCATAGAAGTTGTCTGCTGTGCTGTTCACATCAAGGAAATACTGGAATCTCATTTTGTATAGTAAGTAGTCCATTTAATTTCAACTGGTGAAACTGGTTTATAAGCTGATGTAATTCCTATTTTTTAAAATTAATTCTGAAAAACTGACTTAGGAGAAATTTTAATATGGTTGTAAATTAAACAAACTGGATATGTAATATCAATGAAAATATTCAACATAATTCTGGTTTCAAGTGTTTATAGGTCTGGATTTTAACCCCTTATGAATTCAGTTTTTTCAAGGGTTTTTTTTACCAGAAAAGCTTTAAAATGTGGGGTCCTTGAATGCAACAAATGTGGATGGCTCTTTGTGTTAGAAGTATGGCTCCGAGCTTTTGAATCTACTTATAACTTTGAATCTGCTTATAACTTTTAACAGTTGCTTTGTTACATTTGGGAAAACTTGTAGTGCATAAAGTACTACAGAAAATAATTTTTTCTTTGATGGAATTGACTGTAGACCTGTTTTCCAGGTAGGGCTTTGTGAAAGAGATATTGTGCAATAAATCATAGCTTACATTCCATCCATTTTAATGCTTTCTTACAGTTGTTTCTCAACATGGAAATTCTTTGAGGTAGTACTAACTTGATGAAAAAAAAATTTAATCTATAGGGTATTATTCGTAAAGTACTTCTAACCTAAACCTTGATTTTTTTTACTGTGTGTTTCAGAACGTTTAAAGGTCTGTCTCTTATTTCCATGCTTACTGCTTGAAAAGGCTCTGAATTCCTGATACTTTCAGGTCATTAGTCCTTATTTCTAGAAAGTGCCAAATGTTACAAGCATAATAGGCAGACACAATGACCCCTCCCTGTATTATTTTGAATGTTACACGTTTTCAAAAAAATGTGTTAAGATTTTGTCCATGGATTGGTTACTGTTTGTGTATAGTATGTGTTTCTTTAGTGCAAATCTTGTTGCAGTAGTTTTTTCTTCTGTGCTTCCTTGCCTCCATTTTGGCTGGCAAAACCCAGTCTAAGGCAAGCGTGCTTAGTATCAGCATGTTCTATCTCTGGCCACCTGCCTTGCACCTCCAATCTGTGGGAAGCGAAGAACTGAAGTACCTTTTTTAGAAAACTTCTAGCCCTTGTGAGGGTTTCCTCACTAATGAGTGCTATGTTTCAGAAGTCTATAGAATTAGAAGTTTAGTCTGCTGCTATTGGACTAATTAATCATAGAAGACTGCTAACAGTGATGTAAAGGGTCATTGCTAGCAAGAAAAGCAGTCTGCACCAATTAGAAAATTGTCTAATTGAATTCTCATAGCTGTAGAGAGAGCCTGAAGGACTGACTGGATTGAGTAGGATATGTGTTTGGTTTACCAAGTCACCAACTTGTTCAGAGATGAATCAACAGATCTTTCTTGTGGTGAGGGCTGTTGACGTATTTAATTTAAAGTTGAACGCAAAGACAAAAAAAAAGAGAGTAAATGTTTTCAGTAGACTGAAATGATGGCATTGTGTTAGCTTCCTGTAATGACAGAGTGAAACCATAGAAGTCAGATGTCATAAAATGGTTTGGGTTGGAAGGGACCTGGGGAGGAGAAGACCTGAGATGTATCCCTAGGTAGAGATTTCTGAGGAGATAGCTTGATGCTCATCAAAAATAAAATAAAAACAATTAATAATCCTATTAAGAATGTCAGCTGACAGAAGTGAGAGAAGAAAGTTTAAAACAGGAAAGTCATCTGTATCTTGTTCAGCAGCAAAGAAACAGCTTGTCCTAATTAGGGGAGGAATTTTGTACCTGTCTTCCAAACCTCATTAGGAAACTAATTTTTGAGAGCTTTCTGAATTGTTGCTTATTTTGAGTATTCACATAAGTTTACTAACATATTAGGGATGCTTTACTCGTCTGAAAAGGATTAACTTCCAATTCAGCTGCAGCCCCCTCTGTAAAGAGGTCTCTGTTTTGTTCTGCAGGCCAAGGAGATAGGAAAAATGTCTTTTGGCTGTAGGCCGGTGAAGGATTCAGCTGGGGAGCTGATGGCATTTAAAATAAAGCAGAGGGGATAGAGTATCACATGCATGAAATCTTCCCCACTGTATATCTGGGGCACAGGACATGGTCTTGCCAAGCTAGACTGTTCCCTCAACAGAGAATAAAGTACCTGGAAGATAAGTCTTTTACATGCAGAAAGATGTGAACATCTTTTTGGGCTAACACAACTTTATTTGCTAAATTGTCACGTTTTGTCTGAAGGAAGACATAGCCCTGAGATGGAGTGACTAGAGACTTTGTATAGGTTTAATTAGCCCTCTAAGCACCAAAAAAAAAAAAAAAAAATTAAGCACACCTGAATACTGATACATGCAAATAAATAATTTGATCAATGAAAATGTCTAAAGGAGACTTGTTTCCTGCAGGATAAATAGCTTCATCAGGCATCTCATGTATTTTAACTGCCCACTAGGAGATACAGGTACTCTAGCTTACCTTTGTGGGGGATTTTGGTGGTAATTTTCTGTTTCTATTCTTGTGCCTTAAAACAGCTGGGGGATAAAAGCTACCCCTGTAGTTTATTATCAGGATCAGTGGTTACCCTTAAGTCTTCAAGATGTGTACTGCAGGACTGGTCCTCTCTCTCTGAGTGTCTTCTAGCGTGAATCCTTGGAGCGCATGGCAGTAAACAGTTCAAAAGACAATAAAAAACGTATGCCATACCTGTGTAGGAAGGATAATTACAGCCATTTTAAGAACTGCCTGAATGTTTCAGAGAGGTGACTCATCCCTAGGTTCTCCTGCGCAGCTGGTATATTTTTCTATCACATCTATCTTGCAACCAGGATATTATAATTCTGTTTTTATTTGTGTATGTCTATCCTCTGTATGGCTTAGCCTGCCTTAACAGTGTGTAAATACTGCTCAGTAAATAACAAATGAAAGGTGAGCCTGGAAAGACACTGTTCTATTAGTCATTAAAAAGCTCAGACATCTGGGGTAGAATTTTCATGAATCTGTTTTCCAAGAGACTTTCAGTGAAGGGTGAATGTCAGTCACCTAGCATGCTGATTTGATAATAGTTTGGATGCATTTCAGATACTTGTCTCTAAATTAGACTGGAAATGTTGAATTTGGAAGGAAGGGAAATGGATTATTTCAGGATGTTTATGAATACTTCTAGTTATATTCTGGTTTAACGCTAATGTAAATCAGTCTTTTCTTGTGACAATATGACAACTCCCCTCCCCACTAAAAATTACACTGGAGGTGACAAGGTAAGGGAATCCACTGAATATTCTGATCTTTCTGAAATGGATTTTGTTGCCTTTGAGAAGCAAAGAAAAAAAAAAAAGAAAAAGATTTTGCTGCCAAAAGGAAGGTGCAAGTGTGAATATGTGTCTGCTTCCCTTCACCCTTCCCCTTTCAAACAAACCCAATGGCTTTCAATATACTGTGCTAGACCTATGCAGATATAATTCCTTTGACTCCAGTAACATCTCTCAACACCTGGGATGTCCGAGAAGAGGATTTGAATGTTGATTGTATTGCTGATTTAATGTACCTCCTTTGTTATAGGTTCTAGCTGAACATGAACTGGCTTTGCCTTTCCCAGAATCTCCTTAAACTGCTTGTCCGATGCTTCTTCAGTAATGCTTTGTTACGCAGCGTTCTCTGAGCAGGACGTATTTGTTGGTCCATTTTCACAGCCCCTGTACAGCAAACCCTGTACACTACTGACTTTTAGTCACTACAAATGCTTTGGAATAATAACAAAGGTAGACCAGACCCTCCACCTGCCTGAACAAAACTCAAGGTACAGATGTTCTGAGATTTTGTCTTTGTCGAAACATAGATTTGATTTTTATTTATGCAAATTTCGAAGCTTTGTTTATTATCCAGTTACAAACTCAGGAGCTGATTAATGGTATGGAGAAGTCCCTTGACATAGTTGTAGTATGTGAGGTCTGTTTATATTTTCTTACTGTGGATTTTTCTTCTCCCTGTTTTTGGAGCAAAACTGAAGCTCCATGGCAAAGTGGTCTGGGAAGAGCTCCCACTGGAATCTTTTGATAAATAGAGTGATAGAGGGATTCAGGGGAGTGCTCTGTCACTTTCAAGAGGAATAAAGTGTGTTTAATTAAAGTAATCTCTGTTTACATTAAAATAAATCATTTTAATGCCAAGGGTGGGTTTTTTAATGACTATGGATGCCATTCAAAGGAGAGGCAGGAAGGTGATATAGTGCTTAGAACTCTATTTCCTAGACACTTATGATCGATCACTTAGAAGATTTGTTCTGCCAAGAAATTGATGTTTAATAAACAGTATTCCACAGCACACAAGTAATTGATAGGAGATGTGGCACTGGGGAAAGAGTAACAAAATTTTAGAGCAGAAAAGTTCAAAAAGACAGGAAACTTTCCAATGTTTCAGAGAACTGACTTTTTTTAAAGTGACTACCCATGTACTGCAGGCTGCCAAGTCTAGTCAGCACGTTAATAGTTGCCAGAAGAAGTGTCCTGCAGTTAGACAACCTCAAAATTAGATCTACATATAACATTTAGGAATATAGCTGATCTTAATGAGCTTGGAAAAGATTAATGATTCTGCATCCAGTTGTGAGGGCAGTTTTACTGGTGTTTCAGCCTCTCACTTTTTTAATTTCCTTTCTATTTGATCTGGTAGCTTGTCTCTAACACATTCTGATATCCCCATTTATTTCTATGCCTTATCTTGCACAGGAGAACCTAAAACTCTGAGCCCTACAGTGGTGGGAGCCTTCTCCCATGTACAGTTGAACATTCCCTGTGCTGAAATGCAGTAGTGAAATAAGTGAAGTGCTCTGCAGAGCTGATGAGGTGATATGTGTTGGGGATGGGGGAGATGTAGCACAACTTGCAGTAGAAACAAGCTCTGAAGGACTACTTTCTCCTGGAAAGGGTGTTGGGGTATGCTGTCATGCCATGTGATGAAGACCTGAAATTTAAATTTCTACAGGAAATCACACCTTGGAAGGTGTCTCAGCTTCCCATATTCAAGGAACACAGGCAACAAAAGCAAAGGAGGCCAGTACCTATGCAGCTACTTACTATAACTTACCTGTGATTCTGTCATAATGTGCCAGGAAGGTATGACTCCTGCTTTCGTGACAGGTGGTCGTTCCCCCTTGCTTCTCTCCAGGCCAAAATTAATGGATAAATTTTGTAGCATGTATGTACTCTAAAATGTCCCATCTGGCTGACAAACCAAAGTGGTTTCTCATCCAGGTAATGTCCCTGGTGAGGTTGGGTCCTGCACAATTCTGCACTGCTACTGTGAAATAAATGCAGAGCTCTGCTTCTTGTGAAGAGCTAAGACAGGTACTCTTTTGTCAAAGTCTGGCAGCTTTCCTTGGCTTCATTCAGTGCTTAAGAGGCCATTTTCCTCTTGGCAGCATTACAGTGAACAAGGCTGAACCACTGGGACAAATGTTTTCTGCTCTGAGGCATGTTTTCTAACTTTCAATCCCCAACTTGGAGATGCAGCACCAAGCTGAGTTTGACTGGACTCCTAAGGTGCTCAGTATCTCTGAGTATTTGGTTCTTACATGAAAAATATTTGCATGTGACTTGAGTGCTGTGTGTCCAGGTGTGGATTAGGTTTTGCTGCTAGGTGTAGGAAAAGTTAGGTGTGAGTTGTTGCATTTTTAAGAAAGGATTGAAGCATGGTGTGGGGGTGTGGATTATTTTTCTTATGGAGACTTCCTTGGTTGAGCACTTCCCTATCCCCTGAGCATCCCAAGTTGCACAAGAGCAAGGTAGGGGGAAATATGGAAGTACCTGTGAATAATCAGTCACGTTAATATCTGTGACTAGGACCCGTTTGTGAAGGAGGAACCACTGTACTGCAGTGTCAGCCGGTACCCCCTTGACTTGTGGGTGGTAAGACTTAACAGCCAGAAGCCTCCAAAGAGATATGTATTGATATTTGGCAGGTACTGCAGAGTCATGAATTAAGAGCAGAGAAATCTGCTTATTGTCTCTTTCAAAACAATAATATGTAGAATCTTCCTTCTAGTGAAGAGCTGTGAAGTCTAGTGATTTCCCTGCTAATTCTGATTATATAAATCAGTTGCATTTTTCACCTTTCTTCACTTAGACAGGAATAGCTTTCATACCTTTGCACTAAAATCATTCTTTATATAGATATTGTAGGAGTAGCTTATCTCCTGAATGATAAGCTAAGAGTGAATTTATTTTAACTCTATTTAGTGGAAAATACGTGCAGTTCTGACATTCCAGTGTTAATGCCAAAATGGCAAATGTGATGGTTGACTGCTTTCATCTGAACACTTCTCTGTTTTGACTTTACAGTCAAAGCCCTTCAAGATGATCATATTGCAGTGATTTGTTTTCTACAGATTGGTCCACTCTTTCCAAAGCTTCAGTTTCATAGTTTTGGGGTTAAAAAGAATGTGTGCTAGATGCTTCTGTATTGGTGGCCACAGGGTGTTCCTTGGTAGTGGAAAACAAGTGTCATGGCAACTGAAAGAAAAACCTCTCTTGAAGCTGCCAGCCCAGCATGCTTCTCCATGCATGGCTCTTGCTGTTCTGACCTGCTATTAAGAAAAGTGATCCTTGAGTTTTTGTTTAGGTTTTTGTCCCCTACAGCAGTCTTCAGAAGCTTTCTTCAATTCCTGCTACTTGCTCACTCTCAAATTGCAAAAGTCTTAAAGTTAAAAAATGGAGGTCAAATGAGAGATGTAAGAAAATATCAAAAGTTTTGGTCCTGGCCTGGTAAGGAAAAAATGCCACCAAGATTTTCTAGAAATCAATAGAAAATATTGTATTGCTTCCCAGTTATGCAAAAATATTTAGGAATTTCTTCAGTGTAAAAAGTTTTCATTTACAAAAAAAATCTTCCCATTTTGCACAGGCAGAAATTGAAGGAGCATGAACTCTCAGTTTCTTAAAGCTTTCATTTCATGTGAGTCCTTTCCACAAGTTTGGGTGCCAATCCCATTCTCTTTTATTGTCCCAAATTTGTCAGGGATAGAGTTAACCTTCTTCCTAGCAGCTGGTGTAGCACTGTGTTTGGAATTTAGGATGAGAATCATGTTGATAACACAGGGATGTTTTCAGTTGTTTCCAAGCAGTCAAGGACTTTTCAACTTCTCATGCTGTCCTGGCTAATGAAGAGGTGGGGAGTGCCCAGGAAGCTTGGATGGGACGCAGCCAAGAGAGGTAACCCAAACTGGCCAAAGAGATAGCCCATTCCGTATGACATTATGCTCTGCATATAACTGGGTATTGACTGGGAGGAAGGGCTGCTTAGGAAGTAGCAGAGTATTGGCTTTGGGAGGTGAGAAATTGTGCTGTTCATAATTTTTTTGGTATATTCCTTTATTAGTAATTTTCTTTATCTGTTCTATTGAACTATTTCTATCTCAACCCCCGAGTCTTTCTTTTTCCTTTTCAATTCTCTCCCCCATCCCAGTGGGGAGGGGAGTAAGCAAAAGGTTCTGGGGTTGTTTTAACTGCTCTCTGGGTTAAACCATAACAACTACTTTGCAAGAAAACATTAAAACACCAGAGTCAATATAGACAACCTTAAGTAGTGCTTACAACAGTGTAGAAATAATGAAACGATACCAAGCTTGTGCAAATACCAAATAACTAGAATAATACCAAGTGCTAGAAACCCTTTCTATAGCTATTTGGGTTAATCTGCATTGTTCGAGTTGCCTGTTAAATGAATGAGGTCCAGAGCAGTAGTAGGTTTTTGGGGGGGCTGTCTTTATCTATTAAAAAAACATAGCTTCAGGAAGCATCACCTCCAATGCAGTCTTGCTAATGTGCTGATGGCTCACAGAACTAAGAGGAAGGGATATCTGAAAAACTCTTAATGTTAACCTCAGTACAATGAATTTTGAGTTAAGTGAATAAACAATCAAGCAGGCTTAGGAGCACAATGAAAAGTTGTTGCTCTATCATGCGGTTCGGCTGAGTGTTATAGTGCTGTTTACAGTCACAGGAGACTGACAGGAAATTTGTTTTGTTCAGCATGGTTGGAAGCAGCTGTGAACACTTCACAGAATTGACTGCTGAGTTGGAGGGCCTCTGTCTTCTCAGCAAAAATTTTGGATGCTTCTACAACTTCAAGATCTGCTTGCTGTAAGAAGCTGCAAATCTGTTCACTTTTGGTCAAGTGCTTTTGTAACGGTGAGCAGGATCAGGATGAAACAAACTTTTGTTTTGATATTCAGCACACAAATGCCTGCAGGTTATCCCATCTTCCCATCTTGTGATTCTTCTCAAGGTGAACTACAAAATCAATGAGGTGGGAAGGTAGTTCTGGAAATAATTTGATCCATAGCCCTCTCCCACCACCTCCCATTGGCTCAGAGTAGGGCCAACTGCAGGAGGCTACTCAGGGCTATGTCCAGTCTGGTTTTGAATATTTCTCACATCTTTCCAAAACTTCTTCCAGTGTTTGGTCACCCTCAGAGTAAAATACTCTATTAGGTTTAAACAGGATTTCCTGTATTTCGATTTGTGCTCATTGCCTCTTCTCCTGTTATTGGGAACTACTGAGAAGAGTCTGGCTCCACCTACTTACTGCCCCATCAGGTATGTATTTCTACTTTGATAGATGCCTTTGAGCCTTCTTTCCTGCAGACTGAACTGTCCTCACTCAGGCTCTACTCATATATCAGATGCTCCAAGCATTTAACCATCTTCATGGCCATTCTCTGGGCTTGTTGCAGTGTGTTCAGGTCTCTCTTGTATTGGGGAGCCCAGACTCAGACTCAGTACTCCAAATGTGACTCAGCAGTGCCAAGTAGATCACCTCCCTTGACTTGCTGGTAATGTTTCCCTAATATGGCTTAGGATATTGTTGGTGACCTTTACTGCAAGGGGACATTGCTGGCTTGTGTTCAACTTGTCCTTAATTAAAGCCTGGTGATACCTGCAAAGCTTCTTTTTGGGTGGCTAGATCTCAGCATGTGCTGGTGCATGCAGATAGTGTTGTCTAAGCTGCAGGCTGTTGCATTTTTCCCTTGTTGAACTGCATAAGTTTCCTCTTGCCTCCCTTCTCCAGTACGTTGACACCATTCTGCATGGCAGCACTAAAGCATGATGTATCAGCCACTCCTGGTTTTGTATCACCTGAAAATTTGCTGAAGTTTCACTCTTTCCCATCATTAATGGGACATTTCATGATGCTAAACTGTATTGTTCTCAGTAATGATCTCTAAGAAACATCAAGCTACTGCCTCCAGCTGAACTTTGGTGTCACTGATGACAATCCTGTAAGCCTGGAAGTTCAGTTCATTTACCCCATAATTTATAAGTTTGTTTAAGAGGTTATTATGGGAGATAGCATCAAAGCCCTACTAAATTTCATATAAAGCAACATCAATTATATCCCATCCACCCTACCTCCTTATCCACCAAGCCAGTCACCTTGTTGTAGGTTGTCAGGTTGCTTAAATATGGGGGGTTTTTTGTAAATCTTTGACTACTCATCACTTTCATGTGTTTGAAAATGTTTCCAAGAGGAATTTCTCCATTGCCTTCCCAGGACTGAGGTGAAGCTGACTAGCCTGTAGTTTCCTTCTTGTCCGTAAGAGTGACACTTCATTACTCTGGAACCTTCCTCATCTACCATGACCTTCCAAAGATAATTGGAGGCAGTACTGCAATGATGTTGCCCAGCTTCCTTGTCACTCGTGGGTATACCATATCAAGACCCTTGAATTTCTGCACATTTGGCTTGTTTAAACATTTTCAAACTTGATCATTGTTGACTAAGGGTAAGTCTTCTATGTCCTCATAAATTTGTGGCCAACTGGCACTTCAGAGAAATTGCTATTCTTTGCCTTTTCACCAATATCTAGTACCCATTAAGCTGATGAGATTCTTTCTATTTGGATCAAGCAGCATTCAGCTTGATGCTTGGAGATTTCAAAAATGCCTTTCAATGACAGAAATAGCAAACACATTCATATTTCTCCCCTCCATGCACACTCTCAAGAGCAATGATTTTTAGGTTCCCTCCATTCAACCTAGAGGTTTTTTGGGGGCAGGTGTGGTGGTGGGAAGTTGATGGTTGAATTGAGGGCTGAAGTTAAATGAAGGCAGTAAAAGAACGGAATTGGGAGGAAAAAATTAAAGGAGGGATGTCAATATGTGAAATCTAAGTATCACAAGTTACAACTAAGAGGAAAGATTGCTCTGGCACAAAGAATCTGTAGGGGGGGAAAATGCAATAAAATTTGCTATTATCTGTCTCAAGCGGGACAGGAAAGTAGTCTACTGAAAAGGTTTTTGGTGGTTTTTTCTCTTTTGGCTTTGCTATTACTACTTAGATGGGGAACAAGGAGTTAAGTTAAATGTATGAGCTGGGAAGTCCTATTAAAGCTCTGTCTGCAGAATTAACAAAGTGTAATACTGTTAAATCTGCAGTTTACTGTGAAAAGTGGCACTTCTACATGCTAAACTCTAAATCCAGATTAGAAGCTGCTCATGAATAGTGAACAAATCCTGCTAGAATCATCCTACCCTGTTTTACTTGTCTGGAATTAAGTGGGGAGATGAATCTTAAAATCTTACGTAATTTCTGCTTCTGTGAATAAACAGCTTGTACAATGATAAACCATTGCAAATGCAGTTTTGCATTTTTAAAAATTTGTTATTTTGGTAGTGATTTTATACTTCTACTGTGGTCTTGAGTTTGTTGCTGTCAGTGTTTGGTTTTGGTTCTGTCTGTAGTAGTAGATCTTTACTAGCTATATAAGTAGTTTTGTGTGAACCAAGGCTTACCAAAACTGTGTCAGGATAGCACAGTAATGATGTTTTGGGGCTTTGGTTTCATTTTTGGGGTGGGTTTTTTTGATCATAGTAGTAATAGAAATATACTTCCTACTAATGATGGTATTAGTAAATAGCATCTACCAGCTGGTCTATGTGACTACACTTACCTCCGATTTACTTGTTCAATCTGCCATGTTTTGTCTGGAGCTGGCAACCCTGTTTGAGCTGCTGTTAAATTATTGAAACAACTGAATGTAATGCAGCAGCAATAACAAGCTCTGTGGTAATTCAGCAAGTGACAGGCTCTCTGTCTACATCTCCTGCATCTAGCCTGCTTTTTACTTTATTCTTTGGTCCAGCTGTCTATGTGAGAAATAGTTTAGACTGGTGGTTGGAACATGGACAGGGAAGAACTGGATATGGACTCCTGATACTGCTGTAATCTGTGTGGTATGGCCTTGAGTCTACCCTTTGACTCTGATTACTTTTTTCCCCTTGAAAAAAAAAGTATACTAGTATAGATGTTTGCTTAATATATAACTACCATATCTCATGTTCAGTTTGTTCTGCAGTCATGTAATTATTGAAAAACTGCCACGAAAATATTTTTTGTGTGTAAAATTCTAGCCTTTAGGTAGGCAGATCCTGAGATATGCTTCTCTTTCCCTCTTCCAGGAGTCCAGCAAAGTGGGACTGTCTACATGTCAATCAGTGAAAGGCTGCTGTGCAGTAATCAGTTAGTCATGGAGGTGCACATGGGGCTCTGGGGTACCCACTGGGACCCCCAGACAAAGATAAGCATCTTCTTCTTCTCTAGTGTGCTGCTGAACTCGTCTTCCTCTCCTATCTGAGTTAGCTCGCACTCTTTTCCTTCTCCCCTGCTGCTTCCCAAAGTCTTTCTCAGCCTCTGCTTAACAGTGTATTTTTAACCAGTTCAAGGGTGTCGGAGCTTGTGCTCCAACATAGCTTTCTATCTAAAATGATCTTTGAAACAACCAAGGGTAAGAGCACTTTGATTTATTATTTACAGGAAGTTTGTATTTGTAGGTGTGCTGATGAAAAGCACTTTTGAGATGATAGAAAAGTGTTAACTTCCAACCTGAGTGCTGCCTGTGCTAATATAAGTACAAATGCACACATTGCTTCAGAAACTGTACTTCTGTATTGTTTCATTAATTAAATTTGCAATTTTTTTTTTTTAAATTCTCTTAGGGGGGAGACACATGGTTAAAGCCAGATAGGAGAGTTGCTTCACTTAAGAATAAGTGCTAAGGTGTTCCTTTTGATTTTACTTCACTTGTTATAACATATAGGGCTTTATAATAATTACAGTAGCTGAGGGTATGGCAAATGCTGCATGTATTCTAAAGCACAGAACCTAAAAATAACAATAAAATCTCCTCAGAATTAAAATATTGTAAATACTGTATTCAGCTGTGGTATTCTCAAAGTCTGTGTGGGGAAAGAGACACATAATTATTCCAAAAATACTTAAAACTTTGGCTGAGATAAATTGAATGTAGACATATGGAGATGGGGCAAGAAATGTAGCCGTCATAGAGGGACAAAGCCTTTTCCTCTATCTGGCACCAGAAGTAGCCTGTGTTTGAGTCAATCTCGGGTGCTGCCACCCTCATCGTTTTTCTCCATCCCTTTTATTCTGATAGTCTGCAATGATGCAGCCTGCTGAGCTGGGGCAAAAGGGCAGTCTCAAATTCTGTCCCTCTGTTCTGTGCCTTAACGAAACAATCCTCTTTCCATGTCTGACAACAAAAATATCCAGCAGTTTAAGTCTGTGGCTTTGCTTTGTGGCTGTCTGTCTTTTTTTTTTTTTTTCTCTCCTTTTTTTTCCTCCTGTCAAGTAGCTGTTATTTGTAGCAGAGTTGCAGTCAACATGAAGTGCTCTGCATCAAGAACAATTAAAACCATGTTATATTTGAACCACAAATCCTGACTGTGAAATTGTCCATGACAGGTTGCAATGGGCAGACCTCTTGTGCAGTAATAACTAATTAGGTCTACTTTCTTTTTTTTTTAATGGTGACTGGAATGGGTTTCTCTGAAAGTCAGAGATGTGGCCGTGCAGTGTTTCACTTTACTCTCATAATCCACATCATTCTCTAATAAGATGGCTTCACACCTAATGAGAACCCTTGACTACAAGTCTCATTAACCCCCTCTCTGCCTCAGGTGCTTATTAATGTTCTCCTCCTCTACGTTTGCTTGTTGAAATACAGAATTGAGGGAAGGCATTGCAAGGGAGTGAAAGATGGTGTAGAAATACTGTAGGGAGCCTTTTTAGAAAGATCCTGACTGGGGAGAGGGGGATGGTAAGGGAAATAACAGATGCCATATCTCATTGCTTCTTTCAAAACAGTGGAGTTGTCAGTGCCCTGATGTATTTTAAAAGGGAGAAAATTACCTGAGCTACAGAAATGTGCTGCTGACACAAGCTACCCTTAGAATAGACTAGCATGGGATGGATTAATGAAAATAATATTATTGGACAATTTACAGCACAGCCACTGACCTGAAAAATAAAATTAGGTAAAGAGCAGCATGTGCAGAATGGAAGGGGAATTCAAGTGACTGTGTGGCTGAAGAAAAGAGCAACTTCAAACATAATGTCCCAGGGTGAGGTGGTGGTGGAGGAACAGGGCAGAACCAAAAGATCCCTGCAAAGGCTAGATAGCAGTATTCCCCATGCTTGATGCATATCAGTGTCTGTTGTACTTGTGTTCTTTTTTATGGCACCTTTAACAAGATATTGTACAGTGATTATGGATCATTCAAGGCCTCATCTGGCTCTACTAAATGGTGAATTGGGATGCTAAGTGGAACTACATATATTCAAGGCCTAGAATTTGATATTCTACAGAGTGTTTCATCTGTTTTCTTTGGTTACCAAGGGCATTATCCATTGTCTGCCCTCTTTGGTCATCTACCAAGGGCTCCTGAGTTAGCCAAAACACTTTTCCATATTGTTTGGTAGAAAAATCAAGGTACAATTCAGCCAAATAATTGAACTTGGAGAATGAAAAGCAAAATCCCTGTAGGAGTAGAGTTAAGAGGTAAAGGTAAAGTGTTCCCAGCATTGGACTGTGCAATGTCAGACTTCCTATTTGATATTAATCCTTCCCAGTGCTGCCCATCCACTTCTCATTGAAATATGAAATATTTCATATTGATATGGCTGTTGGGACTTATGCTGTAGCTTGTCTGTCCTCTGAGGAGACAGACTGGTCCTGTGTCATGTCTCCTGAACACAGACTCTTAAGGAAGTGGTTTTATTCCCAGATGTAATGTAGATGTATCACACATGTAATCACGTACAAAGGCCTCATTGGTCTACGTTTGCCCATCTCTGAAACGGGCACAATATTACTTCACAGGAACTCTTTGGAACTAAAAAGACCTTATAGCATACTGAGAACTTTTATGGCAGTACTACAAAATATTTTCTTAGTTTTGTAGCTATCATTAACTGTTGCACAAGTTTTCATTGATCAGCCTCTATCTTCTTTTGGATTTCATCCTCCTTCATTTATTTACAAGTGGGTTTTTATGCTCATCACCATTAATTAAATAGCAGCTCTCTGTAGCCAAGAATCAATTTATGCAACAGGAATATTTCCTGACTAAAGCAAAAAAACAAAAGAGTGGAAGAAGTTACATCTTTAAGCACCAGATGATTTAGTTTCAGAGGTCTTGATCAAATTAAATGGAAGATCAAATTAAGAGCCAACTGGTGACTAAATAACACTGAAGACACTGTACTTGGAACAACTAGTTTTCCCCATGCAAATGCTTACGAGGTGAAAATGGGTAGTTATTCACAGCTGTAGCAGCTGTGTCCCATATTTTTTACTCTTTCTTTCATCTGTCTCTCAGTTACATTAGTGGAAATACTGCTTCTCCAGGAGACGCATTCAAACTCCATGTTCCCCTAGTGCAGCAGTTCAGTGGTCTTCCAAGAAATACCATACAAATAATGCAGTCACTCTGATTCCTAACCACAAAGCAGTAAGTTAAAGAAAACAAGCACAACAGAACAGCCTGTGAGCAGGGACACAAGCTATACGACTCACAAGATACAAAATGCAAACAGCTCAGCAGAAGCATTGCATAGTTTTTGCTATGAAATGCTGCAGGAATCTCTTGTTTGCATTCTTGATGTATGTGGCTTTAAATCCATACTTTTTTTTTTTTTTAAATAGCTCAAAATTCTTCATTCAAAAGTGTAATTGGTTTAGGTACTGTATGGAGTTCTGTACTTTTTTGAAGAAAGGGAATAAGCGGAAAATGAAGCATGGTCTCATAAGGTGAGATATTACAACCAAAGCTACAAATGAAGAACAAAGCATTTTATTGAGAAGTACATTAATGTTAACACTATTTCTTTTCTGCTCTAGTTGCTCATGAAGCACCTCGGGCCAAATGCCATTCTTGGTGCACCTCCATTTCCTTTGTGCTGTCACACGGGGTCAGACACAGCTAGCAATTAACAGTTGGTAGCATGAAGTCTAATCAATAAGTCCTGACATCCATTTTGCACCAATCACTTTAGACAACTCTAGTTTATGCTCTATAAACCCTCATTGAAGAAAACGACCACAGCCTACTCTAAATCCTCTCCTTTTGAGGGGATGTAAGCAGCATTTCTCTGAGTCTAGTGGCAGATTTGTATATCCAAAGGTGTGAGGAGTATGGAAACTCCCTTCTAGTTCCCCATAATTTTTTTTATTTGTCTATGCAAGCAGCAAGTCTTTGTGTTAATCCTGCGAATCAGGATCGGGTCAGTGTTTTCAGACTCCAAAGGTATCTTTCATGCTGTGGTCTGCCCAGGGAAGAGTACTTTTCTGCGAAGTGATTTTACGCTGGGAAGTGTATCATGCTTGTAAAAAGGCTGGGATAGAAATTCCTTTGCAGTGTCGGTGTGGCCCTTGCTTTTAACTGTGTCTCAGAAAGTCAAAGATAAAACATTTATCCAGGAGAGAACATGACATTTCTACAAAGAAACTAATGTAGCTTTGGTTTCAGGGCTTATGCATAACATATGATAGAGGGAGATTGACCCAGATGTTTGCCTACAAGATAAAAGTTCAATGGCTGGTGGACTCTCTCTGGTAACCCTATGGGATCTGAGATGTGGGTCTAACATGGTCAGACTCAACAGAGTGATTATGAAGCTTTCTTCCCCATCACACAGTCTTTTATTTCGCTATCCTGGCACACATACAGTGCTATTAGAAGAAGCAGTGAGGTTGTCTGTGTTTGGCCGAGGAGGTTTCAAGTAGGAGCCACCGTTTCCTTATGACATGATGTGTATGCTATTTGGACCCTAGATGTGGTGTTTAACAAAAGCTCTGGTGAGAATGGCTATTAACGTAAATAGAGAGCAAGGCTGAATCACTGATTTGTGGCTGATGGTGTATTGATTTAAGGAAAAGACCGTTGAATTTATTGTAAGAGATGACAGCATAAAAGCAGGATAGAAGATGAATGTTAGCAAAACTAATGGCATGTGTAATGGCTTAGGAAAGAAAACAGTGAGAAGAGCGAGGTGATAATCTTTCGGGTACAGGGTAACTTGGTTATGTTCTCTCTCAGCTTACTGTGATAGTTAATCATAGTTTGGGATGTTCTTGGGCTATTTGTGATGGATCTTATAGTCATGAAAATTGTAAAATATGAAAGGAGTAACATTAAAACAATGGCAAGTCTGCTACTGTTACATGTCTCTGGATTTTTTTATTCTAGTCTTTGTCTCAGCTATTAAGAGAATATGTACTGTAGCCAGTAGACTTTTTTAAATTGAAAAGTTTTTCTTTACCAAATTCTCCTAATTCATTGCTTAGCTCTATAATGCAAATTATTACCTGCAGTACTGATAACTACAGTGTGTTGCAGAGGTTTACTCTTTCAAGCGATAGCAACAAGTGAATGATGGCTCTCACCTGTGGGTAGCTGCTGTTTTGTAGTAAGGCAGTGATCTGTGTAGTCCAGCTATTGAAAAGGTTTTGATCCTTATCCTAGGAATAGAGATTAAATGGGCTTTCATCTCCCTCACCAAAATCATCTGACTGCAGTCCGAAAGGACAGTCAAATTTCACTCTTGTGCTGTGTCATTCCCTTGCCAACTAAATGAATGTGGTCGCTCTCTCTAGGCACCTAGGATAGCCAGAGGGTTAAATCCTAGCGAAGGCATTTTTTCCCCCGAATTTCTTAGACTTTTGGCATTGCTTTTGAAATGTTGGCAATACATAGCCTATGTTTTTTTAAATTGCCGACTCTCAGCAGACATCCTGATTTAAGACGGCCAGCTGTTCATCATTACTCAGGGCCCTCATTAAAACCCAAATCTGCTGGACTCATCATTACACTCAAATTATGGAGTCCAATGTAAATCAGATCTAAAGCAAATGCTTAAACTTTTCTTAAAGGTCTTGGGTTTTAATATTTTTCTATTTTAACATCTTAGATAATATTTCATAACATATTAGGATTTATACAAAGTAAGCAATGATTTATTATTATTTCAATTTTATTTAGCATCAAATTAATTCTTAGTTTACAGCCACAGCAGTTATAGTTATTCACTTACTGTGACTTGAGAGATACAAGTGGGATGACTGTATTGTGCTGCCTATAATATTACCGATTATAATCTTACATAATACCTCTGCATTAGTATATACATTATGGAAGCAGTAATACTAAAGGCTGTGATTATTTGTTGTGAAGTTACCATCTTGCTAAGATTGCACTAGTGGGACAAGACAATCGGCAACATCTGAGCGCTCCATGGAGATCAGGGTGTTCTGCTTGATGCCAGACTGCATAGAGAACAGCGGGTATGAAACAGTTTATCCTTTGCTGTTTTACAGCTGTGATACCACGATGGTAGAAATGTAAAAGGATGCTGGTAGTTGAAATTCAAGCTGAACCTGCTGCTTGGATTTTGTAAAGGGTTTTTGTTGATTTTGTTGTTGTTGGTTTTTTTTTGTTCACACCGCATAAATTGTCAATAGGAAAAAGGAACAGCAACAGGAGCAGTGTAATATTCTGGGGGTTTTTGTTTCTGTGCTAATTAAACTTACCATTTAGTTACCTTCATTGTACCTTGAATACATCCTTTGTTCTAGTCTGAATTTAGCTAGACAAAGCTTCAAGATGCTGTGGATCTCATCTTTTCTCGTCTGCTAAATTGAAACGCTTCTTTCTATCAGATTTCTATTCTGTGTACCTGTTGGTAAGCAGTCAAAACAAACTTTAGTATTCTCTCAGACAGTTATCCTGAGCTTCTTTGGCTGTCTGTTATAAAATAAGCTTTCAAGGCCTTTAGTCATTCTTTAAGCTATTAAAATGGTCTTATTTTGCCCTTTTTGCTAAATAGGTGCTAGATCTGAATTACTCTACAGCACTTGTCACAATGGCACATGGAACTTGGGTCTTTCCTCTGTATTTGAGAGTTGGTTAACTAGAGCAGGGTTTTTTTTGCAGCAAAAGTTTCACGGAAATGTTTCCTGGGATACCTGCATCCCTAACTGCTACAAAGGGCTCTGGATGACTAAGCTAGGTATAGAGGCTGTGTGTGGCAATGCCTAGGACTCTGTATTTTAGAAGATGCGTAATCTGTCATACGGGGTGCTGTGTAGGGGAAATGTTTGAAAACTGCTTGGGATGATCCAAATGCCTAGGCTTGCTATCTACTTTCCCTTCTTGGGGGATTCATAATATTTAAATTTATTGGCTGTAATCTGGGATGCTTCTCTCTTCTTCTGAGCCATCAATTTAATATCTAGGAAAAAGCTTAGATCTCAGAACAGATGTCTAGAAATGCTGCTGTTCTATAGTGGCTCCATATTTAAAGTGACACTTTAAGGTCTATTACTTTGGTACGTTTGAGTTTGTGTAATGCATGCCATGCTGATCTTGCATAATTATAATTCATTAATTAAGGTCAAATCTAATACTTTACAGAAATCTATTATGTTAACAAGTTTACCCTCCTACCAGCAAAAGCTCGTTTGAAAGCAAGATTGAGTTTTTATAAGCCCATGTTCGTTGTCTTTGATTAAATTGCATTCCCTTTAATGCCTAACTGTGCCATACATTAGTCATTCCATTGTTTTGTTGGGATTGGTGCCAGGTCTAATGTTAAACCAGTCAGCCCATTGCTTCTGCGTAAGGTATTGTTCAGTCACTACTTTATTTTCTTGTACTGCTAAATTTTTTTAGAGGGCTCCAGAAGCTATTGAAAATCTGCTTTAGTGGTTCAGGTTGCTTTTCAGCCAGCTCTTTTTGTGTGGTTGCAGGTGGTTTTTGGCTCTCTTGTTTTGTTTTCCTAAGAACTTTATTTTTGAAATGATAAACTGCTACTTATCTTCCAACAGTAACTGAAGATGGAGAAGTATTTTGTTATTTTTAGAGGATGCAAATACTTTCTACTTTTCCTTCACAAAATTCAGGAGATAAATATTTAATACCTCTGCCCTTTTTTATATTATCGTACATAACTTGCTAGGAATTTGTATGTGTTATTATTGAGATCTATTTGTGTTCTTGCTGTGCTTAAAAACCTTTGAGTGCTAGTCAGAGTTACTTTTATGTCTGTTTCCTGCATAAAATATCTGTTCTTCCTTGCTTTTAATTCATATTCACTGTTAAAATGCTGTCATCCTCTCTGTGTGAGTGTGTGTATTTATTGACAGATTT
Organism: Porphyrio hochstetteri; assembly: GCA_020800305.1. Taxonomy (NCBI): domain Eukaryota; kingdom Metazoa; phylum Chordata; class Aves; order Gruiformes; family Rallidae; genus Porphyrio; species Porphyrio hochstetteri. The sequence continues at coordinate 49,732,563 of CM036907.1, forward strand.
TTTTCCTGTTTCTCTAGAAGAGACTTTTCTTGGTCCACATGACTTTCATTCATAACAGATGGGTTGTGACATTTGAGGACATCTCTTTGTTGTCATAAATGGTTCTTAACTAATAATTTCTTGCCTTTTTTTCTTTCTGTAAGGTGACTAGACTCTGGTATTTTTCAGCTTGGATATGTTTACAGCACTAATCTTGGATTGGTAGTTTCACTTTTATGCCTCTATGCAACAGGATAGTGACATCTGACTGTATCTGAGCAATGGTTTAGTCTTTTGTTTTGGGAATGCTTCGCCAGTCTAGGTGATGACTGATGTAGAATGACCATGTCTCAAATGGGAAAGATTCAAGTACATTTTTTTAATGTAAAACCCGTATAAACTGCTGCATGTTTTGGTACTAATATTCTGAGACCTCTAGTATTTGAGGTTAACGGTTCAGTTTATTTTTCTTATTACAACAGATAATTAGCCCACAGGAGAAGGTTGTGCTGTACTTCTAGGGTGCAGCAGTGGTCTGTAGCAGATGCCACCTAGTATCTTAAATGGTGATCATTAATCTGTTTAATAAGTTTGTGAGCTCTTGCTTAAGAGATGCAGTGGACTTGGAGAGAAGTGGTGCTCCCTATTTGTCTTTACCCAGATGACTGCTACTGATTGCATTTAAATAATGACTTTTTAAAACATTCCAATTTTAATTCACTAATTTTTTTATGCTAACTAGTTTGGGTCTATCTTGTTCCTGTAAATGGGTCCTTCACTGTTAGCGTGGCCATATTTTCCTTATTTTCAGGCCATGCTATCAGTACAGGGTCCCAACATGGGAAATTGCCAAAACATCTTGTGTCAAATACTTTTCTTCCAAGAAAGCTTCTTGAGTAGCATATAGTAACATACACTGAGAGAAGAAACAAGGCTAATCCTAAATACAAAAGCCCCTCTGATATAGTGGGGAGAGTGGATTTATCAGTGCACAGTATGCTTTTAGTGTTTGTCCTTGCAGGTTTTCTGTGTGCAAACAACAAGAGGAAATCCAGGAGATTATACTTGTTCAAGTAGATGCTGATTCAGGCAAGGACTTAAGCGCGTGTCTCATCCTCAGGGTGCAAGAAGGCTCATCTCTGTTCAACAAAGCATTTATGTGAGCACTTAGGCACGTGCTCAAGTGCTTTGCTGAAATAGAAAGGTAATTATTTTATGCGTGTTGACTTTAAAGCTCTTTGTTTAGAGTGGCACTTTTCACATGTGCAGTAGTCTGTAATTCCTAAACAAACCTCTCTGTCCTTTTAAATAATGGGTTTAATACAGTTTTACAATACATGTACCTGTGTTTCTGTGTTTGTGATGAAGAGCTTCAATGACAGGTCAAGAGCTGGGCTGGAGGAACTGCAAGCTATAGTTAAAAAACACCTTGCTTTCCTCTTTTCTCCCTGCCTGATCGAGTGTAATATTGGACCTGATGGATTTTCTATGTCAATGCTAGAAAATAGCTTGCTTAACATATTAAAAGTGCTGCTGTTGGAAAATGCTCTTGGTTTGCTTTGGGATTTTGTGTTTGTTTGCACTTTTTTTGTGTGCGTGTGTGGTTGTGGGTTTATTTTTTGGGGTATTTTTTGTTAGTAGTGTTCGATACCATCTTTGTGCGGCTGTCCTCAGTTGGATTATTTTGGGAGAAAAGAACTGTATTAACAAAGTAGGGAGCCCTTGCTTAATTGCCAAGGCTTGTGTGCAACAGGGCAGCAATTCTGTTCATTCCTGTGGCAGACAAAAAGTTGAAAAGTGGTATTTTTCAAAGCCACCTAAGGTGATGTGCGTGTGCAAACCCCATTAATATCCTTTTAGATGGATTTCAAAAATGCTAGGTGTTTTGCCGAAAATCATTTGTGGAAAGTAATGGAAATGGAGTTTTGAGGTGGAGGAAATAGAAATATTTGGGGCTTTTTCTGATTTGCTATTACAAGAAGGGCAGTGTAATTGAAAACGTGGGAGTATCGCTTGGACAGTTGTAGTAGAGGGCATGGAAAACAGCTTGTATCTCTTTTTTTTTACTGGTGAAGATACACCAGGAGCTCAAATCTTCAGAGACCAGTTGAAATAAGCAGAAGTAAACCCACCTCTTGTGGTGACGCATCTAGCCAGTACTTCAGGATGCTATTACTGGACTCTTGTGATTAACTTATAATTTCTAATGCTTACTGCAATATAACACTTTTGAAATATCCTGTGCAGTGTGACCTGAATCAAGTTAATCAAGAAAATGGCATTACGCAGTGAAAACATTTGCTGTGCATCAGGCATTTCACCAGGCTCAAGGAACAAAGTCTAATCAGGGGAAGTCTGTAACTACTGGCCAAATGCTTCTGCTTGACATACTCCCTTCTGAGAGGTTTTGACCCTGAAAGGGTCTAAATTAATTGGTTTCTATAAAAAAAAAATTCCTTCTCAAAGTTTTTACATGTTGGTTTGCCAAAAGTCACAGCTCTTTTCCTGGCCACGTTTCCTCTGAAAGGTAGTAGGTTTTGCTTTTGGTGTTATGTTGTTGCTTGGGCTTTGGTTTTGTTTTTTTTATGCTTTTGGGGTGGAGATTTTTGTGGCTTGTTGTTGTTTTGTGTTTGGCTTTTTCCTTTTGACACTGAGCTCTAAGAAAAGTTAAGAAAGCACAGCTTGAATTTGAGATTCTCTGCCTAGGGCCCTAAACCTGTTCTTGTATATACCAGCAGATGAGCACATACAAGGTGCGGGGTGCTTAGCCCATTAGTCAGATGTTCTGCTCCATATCACATCAGGTGATGCTTGGACTCAGATTTTTGTTTTTTGTTTGAAGTATTATTTTTGCCAGCCAAGCCCTCCACCTGCATCAGCTAGCAAGAAAAAGAAGAGCTTGGATTTGTTGGGGCAAAATAATAACTCTTAGCATGTTTTCTAATCAGGTAATGAGAAATCCACCAATTTTCACTGAATTCAGTTATAGCAAACTTGTAATTTGGACATGAACATTAAAAGTAATTCATCAAGCATAAAAGGCTTGAAAAGAGCATGTGTTACATATTGCCTTTTCTTTAACTCCATATGATAAGATTGTAGCTCTTTCTGTCTGTGTAGAGCTTCTCTCCTGAGATCTCTGATGTAGTGAAAGTTTGAAGAGGAGGCATTCGACCATTTCCTTGTGAAATGTCATTGCAGCAGGTTCCAACTCAAATCAGGTTATTAGACTGGAGAGATAATCAGTATGTGCATCGTTATTTCACAGTCATCTGTCTGACTTAAAATACTGTTTAGATTATGTTAGTTGGGAGTGTGCAAGAGAGTCTTATGCCAAATATAGGCTTCTGTGGTCCTGCTAACGCAGCACTTCACAAATTACACAGTTCAGGACACTAGGCTGGATGGGCCATAAACTCTAAAGGCCCTCAGTAGGATATGTTTGTTTTAGACTCTTAATTACTGCAAATCTTTTCCTGACAATACAATGAGGTTAGAAATACAGATAGTTATATGTGCTTGGTGTTCTGGATGGTAACTATCTAAAATGAGAGCTAGTAGGATGTTGGAACTGGAAAATAACAGATATTGTAGGCATCAGAGATTTTCCAAATGAGGATTGATGTTTCCCAACTAAGCACAGGCTAACAGGCAGGGTTAGGACAATAAACATCTGCAGATATCTGGAGGGCGTCCACGCCAAGCAGAAGTGTTATTTGTGGTGGTCCAAGAAATATAATGAAATGGAATTTGGCAACAGAAAAGGCAAGCTGAATATTGCAGATGATACAGGGACAAAAATCCCTGAAACAGCAAAATTCTCTTAAAGAAACCAGCATCAGCTCTCATTTTTATTTTGAGGTATCTGATTGCTGGGCTAATTCATCAGAAAGTTCAGGTTCTGTCTTATTCAAATCTAATTAGTTGAACTGTATGAAAGTTCTTCACTGAAGACATTAAATATTTCTGAATGGTTATATATTTATTATACTCTTTCTTCCTCTCAGATGCAACCTTTCTAACTGGGAATATACCCTTTTCTTCAACATAAGACAGTTTGGGTGAGTGGGGAAACTTGTTTGTGGACATTTTTAAACCGGGGCTCTGAAAGCTTTCACTGTTCTCTGGTTTTGGTGTGTCTGTGGTTCATAGATAGGTAGGTACTTAGTCACAAAAAAGATACTGCCTGAGGAGTGAATAGGAGGATGTTGCCAGCCCTCTACAGTTCCTTAAGCACTGCACACAGACCAATGTGTTTACACATTACAAAGCCTCTTGTGTAAGTCTTCTGCATCAGACCTGAAGGCTGAGAACTGGTGCCGTTCTCAGAGAAAATGCTGCTGCTGCTTCTGCCCACTCCCTGCCTCTTGCACTCCAGTGTTCCCAAAGGTTATTTGCATCTAAGTGATGCATAAATAAAGTTGTTGAAGCTTGGGCTGCAGGTTACCTGCTTGTTTTTCATGTTCTGCTGAAATCCTGTGTTGTCTCTGCTCACTTGGAATGGGAAAGTTGAGGCATGAAGAGGTGAGGCTGCTGCTAGCTTGTTGCTGTGCAAGTGAGGAAATTGTTTCTGACCTCTGTAGTGTTCACTCCACAGATATTTTACTGTTTCTGCTGCTGGAGCTGGTGCGGAGTACTCTGCTCTCACAGGTGTATGCTGTTCTGTACTGCTTATGTGAGGGCTGGTCTCTTGACAAGCACCAGATACTAAATGAGATGGAGCCAGACGTGGATCTTGGCAGTTTGAGGGCAAAGGTTACTCTGTGGAAAAAAGTTGCAACAGATCTGTTATGTTCTGTGAATGGAGCAAAAATCAGGTTCATGCAATAAGCTCTGCTTGTATCCTAACTTGTCTTTAGGAAGTAAGGTCGTTCTAGTAAGGTCAAGCAAGGTGACATGGTGTCCTGGTTTGGGCTGGGACAGAGTTAACTTTCCAAAGGAGCCAACACAGGTGAGCTGAGCTGGCCAAGGGTGCTTCCACACCATGTGATGTCCTGTCCCCACAGTAGGGGAGGCACAGGTCTGTGTGGCTCTGGGATGGTCGGAGTACATGCAGACTTTCTAGTCAGTTATTGGGTTGGCAAGTGCTTTGTGTTATCACTGTGTCTCCTGTTGTTGTTCCCCTCTCCCGGTGCTGTCAGCAACTGTCCTTATCCCACACTCTGGGTGCTTCTGTCCCTGTCTCTTCCCTGTCCTGCTGGGGAGGGGAGCAAGTGGCACCAGGTGCTCAGCTGCCAGCAGGGACTGAACACCACCACATGAGTAAGTACAAATCCTTCAGCTCGACTTTCCTTAGGACAAAACAATGAGACAGTTGAAGCAGGATCTGTTTAATGAAGTATTAAATGCTGGAATATACTTTTTGGAAGCTGACATGTAGAGTTGGGAGTGTACATAGAGGCAATTTCTTCTGTTCTAAAAGTGGAATATGCGATGAGGATGCTGGAAATCTGGTCTTGTCAGGCAAAAACAGACTTTTCAAAATGAATTTATGAAGTTTGACCACTATTGCTAACAGCTGGGAATAATGGAAGATAAGTGGATTGACTTGATACCGCATGACAAATTACATAGGGCCGCAGGAGTGCAGCCATAAGTGACTTGTGAACTAGTAAACTGACAGATATAAAAATCCTCAGGAGGGATCATTGCTGAGTTGAAGCTTTTTGAATGAGGCTGTGAAAATGCCTGTGCTCAGTCCAGACCTGCCTGTGCGGTGCTTTCACTGGTGGTCTGGAAAGTAAACATGGAACTGCTACTGAATTGGAGAGCAGTCAGAAATGCACACTAGGAGAGAGAGAGATATGGAAGAATTGAGTTTACCAGAAAATTGTCTTGGGAACATTTACATTAGTACATAAATGTAGGAGGGGAGGGGACAGGAATGGGTTCTGCAATAGATTTAACCTAGAGAAGGAAAAGACAAACACAGAATAGGCGGCCGAAAGTTTAAGTCTGGCAAATTTAAAATGGAAAAAAATCAGTGTGCACACATTAAATGCTAGTGAGAGAGACTGACCACCAGAACAAATTAGAAGAAAAAAGGATTCTCTAGCCCTGTCTCCACATCAAAAGTGACTGGAAGATATATTTTAGCCAAACAGAGTTTATTGGTCTTAGGAGCATGTGGACAGACTGTATTGATGTTAGATATAAAGATGGCCCGAGTACATAACTTTAACAGTTTTCTTCTGGTTTTAATGTGTTCGAAACTATAAATCTGAAACTATAAACCACTGCCTGCAGTGGTTTAAATTCAGCCTTAGTCTCTCTACTACTTGCTTTTTGCATTCCCACAGGAGGGGGAAGTGGTTATGCATTGCCGTAAAATCCCATCAATTTAAATAGCACAATAGTGTCATGCTAGAAGCAGGAGTAACGTGTAATATGGAGCTTTCCTACCAGTGCTCTGGTGTCTGTGTTGCTACACATAGTTACAAGATTGGTTTCGTGGCAGCAGTTCCTGGTTTCTGGGGTCAGAGTTTGTAACTTTGAGGACTCTGCAGAGTCCCTGGGGGATCTGAAGGAGGTTTTACAGAATGTTCTCAGCTTTCCACAGGACGAACCGGAGCAGTAATGCTGTGGTATTAATGTGATAAAGTCTTTCTATTCTTTTTTCCCTCCTGTCATTACTACAGATGTACCAGTCTTCTTATAAGGCAATGTAGTTTTAATCACTCCATAAGTATAATGATGCACCAGGAACTTATTGAATAGGTTACAGAATGCTTAGATAATGAGGATTAACTGTTCTTCTAACAGTAGGGAGCTATTGTGTCCTTTGTTACAGAAACCTTTTTCTTTCAGAATGACAGTCTAGTAAGTAAGACGTATTTGGTGTGAACTGACGTTTCCCCAGTGAAAAAAAATGCCTCACATTCTCCACCTGTTTTAAGGGCGTGGTTGCATTCGAAAAATAATTCAGGTTACAGCACGTTATTGCTTGTAAATTGCAACAGTTTCTAAATATCTGCAAAAGTAGACAAACCAGCAAGACACTTGTTTAGAAACTTGTTCTGAGTCTTCTAAGCTAGAGAGTTTATTTGGTGTGCTCAAAATATTTTGTGAAAATGGGCTGCCTTCTGAGATTCAGAAAATATGGAATTCCAGGGCTGACTGGAGACTCCTGGATTTGCCAATTAAAATGTTCTCTTGGCCTTGGGAAAAAGAGGGGAGAGAAGTGCATAGGAACATATGCACTCACATGTCTCTCTCCCTGCTATCGTAAAGGCTTTGACAGAATTAAGTGAACCATAGTGAAAGTATACCATGGAAGCATCTGGTCTGTGGTTTCAGCTGAATGCCTTTCATTTCATTGTCTGTTTGCTTGTGTGTGGTGAATTTCATGGACTGCCTCAGGTTGTTCATACTGCCTTGCAGGCAAAGGATGTTACCCTCAACACAGCACTCAATGTCCTTCACAACAGATTGACTTCCCTGGAGAAACGCAAGTGTCATTCAAGCAGAGATGATACAATGGAAAGCATGTTCTCATGGTTTTGTGAATTGAAAGAAATTGCCCCATTTCTAGCACAAATGAACACTCCAAACAAAAATATGACATGGAAAGACCCAGTCAAGAATAGATCTTGTTCTTGTGTTATATGAGAGTTGTAACTAAATGAAAGGAAGTTGGCTGGAAATCTTTGTAAGAATGAAAGTGAAACTAAATATCTTCTGTGTCTCTAATTAGCACATTATTTTTTTTTGTATTTGAATATCAAGAGCACAAACATTCCTCCCCTCCCCCCATCTGCCAAACTTAATGAAAATAAGGAATGGAAAAATCAGAAAGACCCTGAAAATCTGGGACTTCTCCAAAATCTCAGTTGTAAACTTTCAAACTTTCTCTCTGTGTGATCAGTTCTCCAGGTGCATGGTGAATGAAAACTCTGTGAAACTCATGTTATTTGAGAAGTTTCTTTGGATCGTCTGGGAACAAACATGAAACTAAGGAAAATAGAAGTACCATTATGGCATTATGGCCCTATAAGTAATTTATTTTATGGTTGTTTTCCCTTTGAGGATCTGTCTGGTCTTCTCTGCCTACAAATTAATAAGAGAAAATGCATATATCTTGGCAAAGGAAATGCTCTACCCCTTCTATTTTGTGAAAGTAATGGAGATAATGAAAAAATTTAGAGGAATGGAGAAGCAGGTAGAAAGCTGTCACTAATCCTTGGCAAAAATATTTGTACCGTGGAGAGAGTCACTTCTTAAGGTACTACAAGCTTCTGTAGAAGAGAAAGCCAAAGTGAAATATGGGAGTTGCAAATAAAGAAAGGTGAATTTATGTATGCAAGTGTTTTCAGCCAAAGTGATTAGACAGAAGACATCTGTGATGGTGACAGGGAGGTATAAACATTTAAACAATTACAGATAAAGGAGCAATGAGCTTTTGTTGCTGTTTTATGTAACTAAGAAAGCTTACTTTATCTATTAATTTCATGTGTGTAAAACCTATTTAAAGAAGGATTTTTTTTAAATTCTTTTCATTCTGCTGTCCTGCATAAAATAGTTTCCCTCCCATAAAATATTTTTTAATTAAAAATAAAAAACAATTGCATGTGTAAACATTAAAAGAGCACAAGCCTTTTTAATCTTTGAAAACAAATAATGAGATTATGGTGTGTTTGTGTGTTGTGGTCTGTTTTACCATGGCATTAGACTTGAGACACTGTCCTCAAGCAATCAAGGAACCACTAAGCCATATAGAAGGTTGGGTATAGAGGACCTGAAACACCAGAGGGGATATGGCAGTTGGGAGGGAGTAGATGATGCAGAAAAGCAGCATGTTTTGCACATTTGTTTAGGAAATTACAGATTCATTTTTTCTGAAGCAGACTGACAAGGGGAGGAGCAACAACAAAACAAAAACCAAATGTGAACCCTCAAAAAAACCCCCAACCCAAACACCAAGTAGCCAGTGTGACAGCTAGAGAACTTGCAGGCTGAAGAACCTGGCCATTCAGCAATCCATGTTTTTGGGACACCATGAGCAGGATGTTCAGGCTAGTGTTTGTTGTATTGGCACTTTTAACACGTGGTATCCTGGAAAGCTTAGAATCCGTTGAATCAACATTTTCTGGTACATATAAAATATGAAAGAGAATGGGTCATAAAAGAAATGATTAAAAGAGGTATTCTATTTCTCTTCTGTGGTTTCTTTCCTGCTAGATAGTAGAAGCAAGAAGAAGGGTGGTTCTTGTTGAGTTGAACTTAGGAGAGAAGATAAGACCAGTTGCTTTGGGGTTTGGTGCCTGAGGTAGTTGGAATGCAATGATTTACAGGGATCTCTATGACGAGACATTTGCTCTTGACCACCCTGGCTATATGTGCAGTGGTATGTATGTTCATAAGCATGGATAAGAAAATGTACCTACTTTTAACGTTTAATTTAGGTTAGATTTCTCTGTGAGGAAGGTTGGGTTTACCAAATCCATCCAGATCATTCTTTTACATCTACATCAATTTCCTTTCATGGTCATGGTTCTGGCAAAATAAATCTTTCTCATCCATGTGGATTCTCTTTTGGAATCTGGAATGTGTGACCTTTTCTTGATCTGTGAAGTCTTACTAAATCATGACTGAAGCCTTCCTGAAAGATTTCTGAGGCTCAATTGGTCAGTTATCTTTCCCCTCCTCTCTGAAAATACTTTGTTGGTGTTTGATTTTTATTTCCAAAGAGGAGAGCAACACAATGTAAAATGCCAAACCATATTTCCTTTAGCCCAAAATATGGGGGATTCTGCGAAGAAAACTCTTTAAGAGATTTGATCAAGTCTGCAGCCTCAAAGACTTGAATAAGCTTTCAAAATAGTGTTACATATGCCAAGAAAGATTCATTAACGTCTGGTCTCAGATTCTTACATGAAAAGAAGTGCACACAAAATATGCAAAAAGGGGTTTTTATTTTGTTTTAAGCATACCCATTATGAATTTTTTCTCTAGTCTGCCAAGTATGGGCAGAAACAGTGAATGATAGATTAAATATCTATCCTTGGTGTATTTTAAAACTACAGAAATATAGCGCTATATAAACTTAGTTTGCTGTAATCATACAAGCTCATTAACAGTAGAGATATTGTGAAGTGCAGCTTTACTTTTAGTGGAATTAAATACTTGTTTTCATAGATTTCATTACTTTTTTCCCTATTTGAAGTCCCAGTAAACTTCATTATGAAGGTACTTTCTGAAATCTTAATTCTCCTAGAAGAAGAGAAGCAAAAGTACAAATATTCAGATAAGATTTATGTGATGTGAAAACATATACTTTTTTTTTTTTTTACTCTGGAATGAAAGTTCTTTTTAATCTACTGATAATAAGAATGTTAGAAACAAGCTCCAAAAACAGAGGCAGATCAATATTTTAGTTCCATCTGTAAGAACAGTTTAAAAATTGTTCACAGTTAAATCTGTGCACTGAAAACTGAGATTTTTTCATTGTTATGGATGGAAAGATGCCTTCAGGGTAAGGCTTAGATTGGGACCTTTACTGATATCTTTATAATGGAAGTGTTATCAAGCACCTCTATTATAAAGCTGGAAGGATATTTCCATAGTTAAAATGTCTGTTTTCGTTATACTATTTCAGGCCTTAATAAGGGTTATTTAACTATATATTCAGCATGTACGTGTTTGAATACAAAGAGATGTTTGTCTTAAACTTTAATTTCAATGCTTGCAAGCTATTAGTTTATCTTTATTTCTTGAGTCTTTGTGGCAGATAAAGACTCATTGTAAATAGAGGAGGGGCAGGATAGACAGAGGTTTTGTGGTTGAGGTTTTGGGGCCCTCACCCACTCATAGTTTTAAAAAAAAAAAAAAAAAAATCCATATGTCCAATCTAAATCTACCCTCTTTCAGTTTAAAGTCATTATTGTCCATTTTCTTGTCAGCACAGACTTTGATTAAAAAGTCCCTATCCTTCTTATAAGCCTCCCTTATACAGGGGGCAAGATGGAACAATTTTTCTAAGCTAATGAGAAGAGAGAAAGTAGCAAACTCAAGGTGCCAGCTTTCTACAAGAGAGGACATGTTTAGCAGATCTAAGGCCTCTCTACACTAATGGGATATTCCTGACACTTTTTCCCAGAAGGTGTTATTAGAATTTTTCGACTGTGGAGACAGTACGCCAGAAGATTTTCATTATCAGTAAATGTCTTTAGGTTTTGGTTAGAGGTTTGAATAGTTGATAAATTCATGAATTCAATGATATATAATATTCATAATTGTCTTTATGTGTATCTGAATATAGAGAAAATAATATCAAGGAAGATGTTTAAAAGAATACAGCTTCTAGTAAATTCACCTGGAAGCTCTTTCAACTTAATCATGTTCTGTTTCTGCCTGGCAATGCTGCCAGGATACTGAACAAATCTCATACCCTGGCATTACCAGTGGCTTATGTTTCTAGCAATGTTCATAATTTCATCATTCCTTTGCCTTCATCTTCCTGAGGACTTCAAGGAAAAAAAGAAAATCTCTAATTAGTGCTGCCTCCATTAGCATATTTACGGAGTAGACGCTGTAGTCATCGTCTTAATATGCTGCACGTACTGTGTTCTCTGCATCAGCGCCTCAACTTTGAAATGACTACTCTGATCTTTTAAACCTTTTCTAAGAGGGAGCATAATTTCTGAAAAACGCCTCGGTGATCTCTTCTCTCAGCTGTCTCTGCTCTGTTCTTCAGGAGCCAAGCTTAGGCTTCTTATATTGGAAGATGACCATACTCCTATTGTAGTAGCCCCTCAAATCAAATGAAGACTTTGCTGTTTCTAATAGTTTATTTTCAGATTAATTTTCCCTAAATATTTTACATTTCTAAGCAGGTTTGTTCTATCCAGCGTTTTTGTCTTCAGGCATTGCATTAGCCCAAGCTCTTTATTTTCTGTCTATTGTCAAACAGTCTCATTTGTTGTCTATTGTATGAAGAGAGACAAGATCATAGTTTTTTGAAGTAAAGGGAGAAACTAAGATGTTGTGACAGCCAGCTGATGTGTCCTTGGGATGTGAGTATGGTAACTGGTGTCCTACATGATGGACAGACAAGCAGTGTTCAGGGGGAATCAGCCCCTCAACTGGGCTGAAGTTTGGTGGCATACAATTTTGTTCCCTCATAAAATCTTGCCTAGACTGGTTGTAGTAGTTTCTTTTGTTTGTTGGGTGGTGGTATTGCAGTAAATGATGTCACTGTCAGCGGTTTTAGTAGTTCTGGCAATCATACGCATCAAAGTCTGCCCAACAAATCATAGGTCTTTAACGTGACAGGGAAGCAGTGAGGGGTTTGGCTGCTGTAGTCTGGTCTGCGTTTTTATGTAAGTACATCACCATCCACCTTTGTGGCTTGTGTTTTTGTTGGGGCTATGTTTAGTTTGTGGTGCGTTGTTGTGCGTTTGTTTTTTTTGTTGGTATTTTTGTTCTGTTTTTTAATTTGGGAATACGGTAAAGGACACCACCATTTAGTTTGTTATAGCCTCACAACTCTTGCAAAATTTAGGTGTGGAGTACCTCTGACATACTGCCAGAGCTCTCTGAGAAGTTGGCCCAACACTGGTTTTGGCGTATTTCCTGTATACTCTGTACCTAGTGCATTTCACAAGTTCCTAAAATGAATGTAAAAGAATGGTACTTGCTGCAGCTAAATTCATGTTTTCCTCCATTAGAGTGCAAAGTTTGCAGGTTGCCATATCTGAATACAGATGGAGACAAATGTGATAAAGCATTGCTTCAGAACTGGGGTGCTTGGAAAACAAACCAGAGGAAATAAACTGCTAATTTGAGAAGAGATTGTCTGATCAAAAGTACTTTTAGCTGCTGCAATTGTCTCAGTTCTTATCTTCATTGGGAAGACTTTCAACTGCATTCTAATACCAGCTATAATGAATGGCTTCATCGTAGCACCAGTCATCTGTGGTACTTTGGTGATAACAGCAGTGTCTGTGTGATATACGATCTTTATCAGCTCTGAGGCTTTTCTAACATTAAGCTGTGTTCTCAAAAGTCGTTTTGTGCTGTAATGTCATCGCTATCACTAGCAGATCTTTATTTGTGAATGGACTGAAATCAGAGCAAACCTTATTTTTAGAATTCCTGTTTTTTCTACTTGCAGCTTACCTATCTTATTTTCTTTCAGTAAATGTTCTGCCTTGTTTGAGTCCAAGTTTGTATTCCAAGTCTCTTCCTCACGGTTTCCTTCCAGGCAACTGAATCTCATGCTGCAGTGGTTGGATCTGGTCTTGTATGAAGCTCTCTGAGCTTTGCAGGTTGCAGTAGTTACCATATAAAGACTTCCCTACTTTAGGCTTTGAGGATTCTGGTAGATTGCAACTCTAGAACTGATCCTCTCTGGAACTCTTTCTCTTGCTTGTTTCTTTGTTTTCTGTATAAATGTAATACATTGCCATACTTTGTGTACTCTTGTTTTTGTAACTAGGGTACCAGATTAACGTGGTGTACTGTGTGGTTAATTCCAAAACTGCGTCATTAGTGACTGAGAAAAGACATTTTAATTCAGACGTAGTTCAATTGAAACACAAGTAAGATATATAGCACTTACCCACTGGTGTTACAGGTTTGGCTCAGTGGTTCTAGGTTTCCTCTTTAATCTTATTCATCCTCCTTATTCCTTGCCAACAAGATTGTGAGAGCACCAGAGAATTCTGGCATAAATAATGCATCCTCAGTAGCTATTCCCTTATTTATACTTTTAAAAAACAGTATTTTAAAATTCCTAAACTTAATGTGTAAGCATTGTATTTTCATTACAGTATTAAAGAAAGGGATAAAATTATATTTTCATTAAAGAACAAGGTGAGAACATATAAAATTAAGATCATACAGAATTACAGCATGTTATGAAGTATTATTTAGGTTTGGTGGACCAGAACAACTTTCATAACAAGTTCATTTTCTGACCTTTTTGTGTAGAGCAGTTGTTCTGAAAAGTAGCTGTCTCCCAGGAAAGGAATGATTTCCTTTTAAAGCAACTGATATTTGGAAAATGGCAAGTAAATGACTTGACTGTCCCTTTGCTGGATGACTTGTTATGCATTGGCTAGAAACTGTAAACTGTACATCCAACCTCAGTTGTTCCTCTATAAGTGTTGGGGTTATTTTGGTTTATGTTGTTTGAGAAAAGTTGTAATAACATTTTCATGGGATATTTTGTTTCATGAAGGTCCTTATTTTTGTGTGTGTTATTGATGCATTTTGGTAAATTTGCTGGGTTATTTTCTGTATTATACGCAGAGAAGAACTTCTTAGTTCCGTGATGATGTTCCCAGCCATCGGGTTGGACCCAATGATCTCTCGAGGTCCCTTCCAACCCCTACGATTCTGTGATTCTGTGAAAATCTGAAAATTCTTAGCATGCTAATGTTGATCACATCACTTAGTATGACTTCTAATGTGCCAGATGAGTACAGTCCCTGAAGAGCATTGCCACATGTCATTAACACTGAGAAAAAACATTAAAAATATTAATGAGAATTGATTTCTTCAATAAAAATAATGATAAAGTTTAGATGTTGACCATCATCAGATAAATGCAGAGAATGACCAAGAGTATTGTGGATAAATCTGTGCAAAGCATCACCTTTGAACATTAGTGTTAAATAGGAAGTTTTTGAGCTAGTCATGAATTTCAACTGAGATGAAAGCCAATGCTTACAAGCTGACTCAAGCAAACGTGTAGGTTAGCAGAAAGCAGGGGTAAGCACTTACACTTCCAGCCTCAAAATTCCTGGCTTTAAGTGCTTTCTGCCTTTTTCTAGATTTATTGGGGTGACTTAGTATTTTCTCCTTTATGTGTAAGAGAAGAAATGGTTGTAATGTGAGCTGGACTTGTTGCTCCTCATTGAAAATGGAGGTTGCACAGCACTACATGAATTAAAGATACCTGGGTCTTTCGTTTGTTTTTATTGTTGCTCCTCTTCTGTTCTTTAACTTGACACATTGCTCCATCAGTGATTCTGCATCTTGACCTCTAAAAAATCTTCAATAGACATATTCTGTAAATCATAAGTTTTGTTCATGTCCTAAATTGTCTTCACTTTCACCTCCTATGTGGAGTATATGGAAAATCCTATTTTCTCTCCTTTCATGAAGGTATTACTTTTTCAAGCAAGAGAGATGGAGACAGAAAGACCTAGGGGGATTGGCTGCATCATTCTTGGTGAATCCATTCATCTTTCAGTTCACTGAACATCTTGCTGATGACTGTGGCTATTAACCACTGGCTGTTAGCCATTGATCCTCATGGCTCCCCTTGGTGTTCGATAACTTGGACAGAGTCAACCATTTCTTTTTCAGACAGTTCTAGTTACCAAAATAAGAAATTATGCTTACCTGGGAGGGGGGAGATCTCATGATTCCAAAGGTGTGCTGACCCCTGTATTTTCCCCAACAACAGGAAATTTCGTAGTGTATGTGCTCTCTCCTGAAACAAAACAAACAACCTAGACAAGCTCTCCTTTGTGAGATTGAACCTTGTTTCTGAGGCCATCCTGTCCTCTGTCCTGAGTAGTTCCTTGCTTCAGCATTGCTTCCAAATGCATGTATGATGGTAAATGAGAAACAAGAAACCACCTAGTAAAGTGTCAACACTCCATTATTTTCAAAGGGGCAGCAGACTGTCCAGCAGGGATCTACATTGATACCAAAGAAAGAAATCCTTCTATGCTAGTTACAATTTGAAAACTTGATCGTGTTTATTTGTTAAGCTCCTACCCATAGCACTTGTTTCTTTGCATTTCTCAAGTGTATAAGATTGCTTAGAAAACCAGAAGAGCCTGGCTTAGTTCATGTGTGGTGCTTGTAATGGTATGTGTCATATGCCTAATTTATGCATGTAGGGTGCCTGGAGGGATATGAATAATTATTATCAACGATCAAATTAAAGGGCCCCGATTGGATGCACCCAGTAAGTGCTGAGGAAGCTGGCAGATGTTATTGCTGAGCCACTCTCCATCATGATTTTACAACAAGCCTCACCTCCATCTATGGAAAGGTGATGTAACAACTCATTCTGGATATCACCTCTAAGTATGTGGAGGAAAAAAAGAAGGTTATCAGGAGGGTTAAAAATTCATTCAACAAGGGGAAATCATGCCTGACCAATCTGACTCCCTTCTGTGATGACATGACTCACTGGTTAGATGAGGGGAGACTAGTGAATGTTGTCTATTTTGACTTCATAAGGCTTTTGACGTTGCCTCTCTTAACATCCTTATAGGTAAGCTTAGGAAGTGTGGGTTAAATGAATGGGCAGTGAGGTGGGTTAAGAACTGACTGAATGGCAGAGCACAAAGGGTTGTGATAAGTGGTCTAGAGCCTAGTTGGACGTCAGTGTGCCCTAGGGGTCCATATCATCTCCAGTCTTGTTCATCTTCATTAGTGACCTGGATGAAGGGACAGAATTTACCCTCAGCAAGTCCGATGATGATACGAAAGTGGCTGACACTCCAGAAGGCTGCACTGCCATTTGGGGGATCTGGACTGGCTGGAGAGTTGGACAGAGAGGAACATAATGAAGTTCAATGACTGCAAGAATAGGGTCCTGCACCCCGAGTACCAGTACGGGTTAAGGGCTGATCAGCTGGGAAGAAGCTCTGTGGAGACAAACCTAGGAGTCCTGGTGGGCAACAAGCTTTCCCTTAGCCAGAAGTATGCTCTCATGGCCAAGAAGGGCAACGGTATTCTGGGGTGCATAAAGAAGAATGTGGCCAGCAGGTTGAGAGAGATTATTTTCTTTTATGGCCTGGTGAGGCCACATCTGGAGTCCTGTGTCCAGCCTGGGCTCCCCAGTTAAAGAAAGACAGGGAACTATTGGAGAGAGTCCAGTGGAGGGCTACAGAGGTGATGAGGGGACCGGAGCATCTCTTGTATGGGGAAAGGTGGAGAGTCTGTTTAGTCCGAAGGAGACTGAGAGGGGTATCTTATCATTATTTATAAGTATCTGAAGGGCAGATGCCAAGAGGATGGGGCCAGACTCTTTTCAATGGTGCCCAGTGACAGGACCAGGAGCAACAGGCACAAACTGGAACACAGGAAGTTTCCTCTCAATATGAAGAAAAACAGCTTCACTTTGAGGGTGACAGAGCACCGGGACAGGCTGCCCAGAGAGGCTGTGGAGTCTCCTTCTCTGGAGATATTTAAAACCTGCATGGACATGATCCTGTGCAACCTGCTCTAGGTGATCCTGTTTTATCAGCAGGTTTGGACTAGATGATCTCTAGAGGTCCCTTCCAACCCCCACTCCTATGTGATTCTGCAATTATTTTACATGCAGACCTCTCCAAGATGAGAAAATGAGGCCACAGAAGTCTGCAGTGCATATCATTTCTGACATCTGTCTGCCCTGAACTTTCAACAGCCATGGTCCAGGCAATACATGGGCTAGCCTAGGCAGGAGTTTTGTCAATGCACAGTTCTGCCTAGGCTTTGAACAGCTTGTTGCAAACTAGTGATGATGTTGGTCTGGTACCAGTCTTAGCAAATTAATTGCTACTTTGCAGCTGTTTCTACTCATTGTGTCTATGTGGTTTGTATTTTAGAAAGTGACAAGCTTAAAAAGACCCTGAAAAATTTCCCAATTCATGCTTCTGCCTCTGAGGCAGATCAGTTATGCCTCAATCTTCTTTAATGATGTTTGTTTGTCAGGCCTGTTGTCAAAAAAACCCTCTGTTGGTCGTTCTGCCAATGTCCCCAGGCAGGATCTTTAATGTTTTCCTATCCCTGCTGGAAAGGTAGACCTGAATTTGCCAGCAAGAGAGATTTGGTTGATCAATCCTATTACTGTCCATTGACAATAGAAATTGGAAATTAACTTATTTTCTTTGTTAAAGCAATATTTCCCTCAAAGTTGCTACCTTTCATCCCTCTCTTCCTTTTGCTGGACAGCTCCAGTTCGTGTGGACTTTTCTTAGAGGGCAGGCTTTTTCTGCCTCTCACGTGAACTGTCTCCGTTTTCTTGAAATGTGTTGTGATTTAACCCCAGGCAGTAACCAAGTACCACACATATGCTTGCTCACCCTTTCTCCCACAAGGAAATGGAGAGGAGAATGTTAAAAATCCACCTTGTGGGTTGAGAGAAAGGCAGTTTAATAGGATAACAAAGAAAGACAGTAGTAATAACAATGTGATGCACAAATCTATTTGCTCACCACATGCCAAAAGACAATAAAACAACCTGATGCCCAGTCTGTGTCTGAACAGTAATTCTGCCTCCCAGCTTCCCCCCCTCGCCCCCCCCCACCCCCATTGTATAAGGAGCCTGGTGTCATATGGCAGGGAATGCCCTTTTGGCCAGACTGGGCCAGCTGTACTGGATGTGCTCTCCCAGTTCCTTGTGCTCCTCGCAGGGCCTGGGAAGCTGAAAAGTCCTTGACTGAGTGTAGACACTACAACTGCCTAGCAACAACTACAAACATCCATGTGTTATCAACATCCTAAATCACAAACATAGCAATATATCAATGCCTACGAAAATACTTGTATCCCAGCCCAAACCAGGACACCAGTTAAGGAAACAAAGATGGTTAGATTGGTGCTCAAATGTATAGCAAGGACTCACACTAAAGAAAAGTTTTAAGCAATTGAGAGAATTAATGCCTGTGCAAAATGGGAAGAGTTTATTTGTAAATGAAAACATTTTAGACTGAACAAATTCCTAAATATTCTTGTGTAATTGAGAAGTAAACCAATATTTCCTACTGATTTCTAGGAAATCAGATCACTTTGAGCAGTAATGCTGGCTTTTGTAGCTTTGCCATCCCTCATGCTATTTGTTAAACTAAGTTCTGGAAGAGATTTAAAAAGAGGATAACATGATTCAAAGCATGCGTCACAAAGCAGCAAGGTGCTCTCATTGCAAATCACTTTAAATATTTGCAGTAGGATCTGATACTGGTATAGAAGCCCAAAAATAGAAATCCAAAAGATCAAGTTAACCTATTTTAGTGCTGCACTGAAACAGCACCTGAGAGAGTTCATTTCAACATTTTCTTGAAGCTTTTGATGATAAATTGTGGGAAGCAATGATGGTCCTATTCCAGCATGAGAACTCCCCCATGTACCCCTCTGACAGCAATGGGATTCCTGTGTGTGATGTATAAGCTTACTCCTTTTGGGAGGATGGTTTTATAAACATACAGAAACCATAGCAATCCAGAGACTCATTTCTTTAGTTTGCTGGTTAAACACCTTCTATGCTAAGTTGTGCTTCTCATTCCCACTTCTACGAGACTGAGCTGTACGTTGAGAAATTATCTGAGAAAGAAAGGATGCAAAAGGAAAGAAATTCTTATGTCTGCTCTGATACTGGGAGGAAGATATGTTTTTCTTTGAAATGAAGAATTTAAGGCACACACCTAGCAGAATATCAGAAGTGTGAGGACTGCAACCTTTTTTTTTTTAAAATTGAATTATTTTTTGTTTTTAGTCATCAGATGAAGAACTTTCATACTGATCTTCATTTTCTAAACCATGACTCTCACTGCAGTAGCACAGTCCTGGCATTTTAATCCATGTGAGAGGCCCAGAGCATTTGTTTGCGGTAGAATATCATTCTTCAGTTGAATAATTTATATATCTCAAAAGGATGAAGGATGGGTTATTTAAACCAGTAGAGTGTAGACAGTTTCCCTGAGTCATGCACCCAGTCATAGCCTTTTAGATGACCAAAGAATACCATCTTGGCTGGAAGGTCTCTACTGTAAACAAGGAGAAATGAGTATTTTTCACAGTGAGGGTGACTGAGCACTGGAATAGGCTGCCCAGGGAGGTGGTGGAGTCTCCTTCACTGGAGATATTCAAGACCCGCCTGGACGCCTATCTGAGCAATATGAGCTAGGGAGCCTGCTTTGGCAGGGGGGTTGGACCCGATGATCTCTCGAGGTCCCTTCCAACCCCTACAATTCTGTGATTCTGTGATTTCCAGAGAGTACTTCATGTGAACCATCTTGGATGCTTCTACTGGGGACAAATGTCTTGATAGCTGAAGGTACCTGGGTATTCTCTTTGGCTGTAAGTGGCCCTATATGGGGCAACTCATGTGGGCAAAGTCCTAATTCCATAGTGTCTGAAGTCCTACTCAAAAGTCCTCAGAAGGATGAGAAAGTATCTTTAAAACATACACTGAGTTGCAAATCTATTTATTTTTTTTAAAATTTCTCTTAGTGTTGTTTGTATAATTCCTAAAGTGTCCAAGGCTGGAATCTGACAGGTAAATACAGTCACTTGCTTATTTACTTTTTTGGAGATTTAGGATGGCAAGGGGATAGCTAATTGAAAGAATATTGTGGCAGATTCTTGTGCTCTGTCAAAGCATTTTAATTTCTTCTGCTCAATATTAAAAATATTACTAATTTAAACTAGCTTGTGTCTCTTTATGTGGGCAATAGATAGGCCAAGGTAGCATTGAATAAATCTCTGAAAATTGTAATAGGCAGGAGACAAAAGCACTGGATTGGAGTGGGCATGAACTATGACTCATTGTAACAGTCACCAGTGGGAAGAAAAATAAAAGGATATTCTCTCTGCAGAATTGACTAAGTTAAGAAATACATAAGAGTCTAAAAAGAAAGCTTTAAAGCTTCTTCCCTCCTCCCCCTTTGCTTCCTTCCTGAAGAAGTCTAATACAAATGCCTTGTATTTCTTGGTATTTGAGTTCACCTTAGAGAATTAAAGGAAATAAGGCAAACCTTGGTTTTAATAGACCTCTCCTTAATTCTGCTACATAATGTAGACTAATAGTCTTAAAAATAGTCACTTGGAATGTTAATGAGCTCAATAACCCATTAAAGAAAAAAGAAAGTGCTGAACTATCTCTTAAGAAAGCTGAATTTGACTATAGGTATAGAAAAATATTCATCTTCTGAAGAATTTCATTTTAAAAATTAAAGTCTTGGCTGAGCAGGCAATAATTTTTTAAGAAATAGGTACCTAGCTATGCTGATTAATTATCAACCAACCAAAATCTTCCTATTTGAAACATCTTTGTCAATATCTTAGGAAGGAAAACCCACTGGTCTTGAGAATTTAAAAATGGACAAGATCTTCCTTTAAAATATACTCTTCCTTTCACTGCAGGTGCTGTAAAGTCATTTATGGCTGCCAGAAGCTGCCACTGCAGAGTGTTCTGCCTCTGATCAGAGCCCAGGATTAGTAGGGTCTGACTTAGCACATGAGACTAATGTCTGATAGCATGTCACCGGTAGCGGCCACACTTCCTCTTTGTGCTCATAAGAACTTGGGTATCCTTATCTGTTCTTCAGCTTTGTCTCTTTGAATCTCAAGAGCTCAGGTTTCTGTTTCAGATCCAGTAAAGAGGTCACCAGGAGCTTTGCCACTTACTTAGCAAGACTTGTGTCTTACCTTGATGGATCAGTGTTGTAGATGGAAGTGGTGACTTGCGTCTGCAGTGTTCAATGGGCTGATAACTCACTGAGGCTCTTCCTGGCTTAGGAGTTTAACAGCTGCTGCAGATCAATTGCTGGACTATTTGTTTTCATAAATTGCCCTTCTGTCTTTCATGTCATCCAATATCACAGAGAAATGCCACTTTATTATAAACTGACAGAAGATTCTGAAGCCAAGCATGGAAATGTGTGTTTATGTGGTTTCTTTGGTTTTCCACAGTAATTTTAAATGAGTACAGAGAGATCACAAAGAGGTTGCAGGTGGAAAGTCTGTAGTGAGGGAAATGGACAGGATGTGCTTATGACTCTGGAGACAGCTTTGCTGCTGGCTCAGAGACAACAACTCTTTATTGCTGTATTAACAGCGTTAGCCATTATCCAGAGCAAAACTTTATTCCTGACACACCTGGACAATAGCCTAACCAATTTTTGTATGGAGTCACAAAGAATTATGTGTTTACTCAAAAAAGCCTTCCTATGTGGTGGTGGCTTTCTTTTCCCTTTGGTTTGTTTGATGGTTTTTTGGAGGGCTTTCTTTGGTCTTATACTCTTCCTTGGGTAAATAGTATGTTTCACTAAAAAAACCCACAATGAAACACAACAACAACAAAATCTGGTTTCCTTTAGTCAGAGCAGATTTTAGATTCTTAGACTTCTGACTCTTCATTCCTGACCCTCTTTTAGCAGTAAAATAGAGAGGATTGAAGTAAAAAAGGCTCAAAACCTCAAACTCATGAATGGAGTTGACAAAATACTGTGAAAGCTATGAACCTTTTAAGTTTTAAAATAAAAAAACCTCACACTATCAACAAAAAAATCCCCAACCCCTCCCTCCCCCCCCCCCCCATTATTTTATCTCAGACAACAGAGATGTTTTGCTTGGATATGCTAACAAAGAGAGCAGAAACTGATATACCAGCTAATGTTTCCCCTGCTGCTGCCCACTTCTGCCTCCGTACCTGGCATGGCATGTTGGTCTATTGGTTGTGCCATACTGTCTTGTGGCATTGTGGTGTAGAAAAAAAAGCATGAAGTTGTCACTACTGCTGTTGGCTCATAAGCTTTCTGGCCACAGTGTTAACCAGCATGAAGTATTCCAACATGAGGAAGCAAAGGCCAGGAACAACTGCCTCCCTGTCTGTCTTTAACTGATCTTCTGTGGTGTTGTGATAGAAACTTCTTTGAACTACTGTGATATTGTATTGTAGAATGATAGAATAGTCTTTTAATATATTTTTTAATGGTTTCTTTGCTTTTGACTTTTTTCTCACACAGTGACAGAAGGACTTTCAGTGAAGGTGAGGACTTCCTCCCTTCCAAACTTGTGTTATTGTCAAAGATAGAGGAGTGAAACCACACAAGGGTTGTGGAGGTGCTAGATGAAAAAAGGGCTGTGAATTCTGGTCTGATTGGGACTGATGATGCCATCTGACCAAGTGCTCCCCTTGAATCAGTATGTATAAAATGTTATGAGACCAATGGTCCATTTGCAAACTGGAGCTTTGCTTTGTTACCTGTGTCAGGCTGGAGTTTTGCTTTGGAATAAGTAGCTTCTGGACTAGGGGTGATGAGGGAGGAGAAAAATAGGAAAAACTATCACTGGAGATGTGTTTTTTACATTTCCTATGTGAGAAGATAAAGTTAATTGGGACAATGCTGTAATTCTACCTGGCAAACAAGGGGCGGGGATAGGGGAAGGAAAAGGTAGACCTTGATTTTGGTTTCAAAGAGACCTTTTTCAACTTGAATTGTCTTTGAATTATACAATGCAAAGAGGGTGAGCTGGGGATGTGCATGAAAGGAAGCATTGGCTGCTATATGATACAGTTGGCTGTTGCCTAATGTTTCTTAATGAATGAGAGAATGAGACTGGGCCTTAAAATAGAATTTGGGGGAGGGAGGAGAGAATAAAGTTCCCTAAAGCATAATTAACTAGAGAGACACTTTTCTGTACTCATTTATATTAATCTTCAAAAGTGAGGATAAAAGTAGGAGAAAAAATATAAAGGAAGCAGGGTGAAGTAATTTTCCCTACTTTCTTAACACTTACAAATTAAGTCTTGCTTAAAAAATAGGAAAAGAAAAGAAAAAGTTGACTTCAAGTAAAGGCCTTCAGGGCAACAATATAAAATTATATGGATATTTAACCTCTCTGTATTGGGGTTCTATAATTAAGACAAAGTACCTTACAATTATTCCACAAACTGGGTTAATAAATACAGTGACTTTGAATTTCAAATTAATATATATTATTTTAAAGAAGATTAAAAAAACCCAAACACAAAACCCCCTGAAATGCCATTTAAGTATAAGTAGATTAGCAATGTAAGTTTAAAGATGAAGAATCTGCTAAACACTGTCTCACACTATAAACAGTGTGATGATTTGTTTGCATATCTACTTCTGTGAAGGTACTTGGCAGTATTTGTCATCAAAGAGCTTTTATCAAAGCATTAAAATGCTTGCAAAACTGTGAGATGTTTGCATGTTTTTGTATGAATTTCTGAAATAAGGACACTGAGTGAGAGCTTGCCATGAAATGAGAATTTTGTCATAACTATCTGGCTCACTATCTATGTATTTAAAACTGAAAGTTTGGTATTGGGTTTCATGGTGAATCGTGGACCTCTGATCATGGCTTCTCACAGCGTGACCCTGTGTTTCAGAGAGGTTACACCACTGAATGGGTGTGAGCACACTGTTCAGCCAGATGCGTCTCTCCTGGGATGTATCTCATTTTTTTTGGTGATTGTGGAACTCTTGTGCAGGCAAGGTTCCCCTCCCCAATCCGTCGGTCCTGCTTCAGGAACTGGGGTGCCAAAAGTTCAGCCAGCCTGCCATTGTGCACCTCTGATACCAGCAGGGCTCGACACCAGTCAAGCCAGTTCTGACAAAGCTAACTGGATTGTTATGTCCCTATCAGTTCATTTTTCCCTTCTTGGACACGCTACAGCAACAAGAGGAATGCTAGTGCCTGTTTTGAAAGATTTAGTACTAAGTGTCTTCACATCAATCCCCCTCCACTGGCAATAACCTCCTGCATTTTGGAGTTGGCTGGCGTCACTGTCCCACCTCTTTGTCATTTTTTCACTAACTCAGGCTTGTGAACTTGAGGGCTGCTGGAACTAGGCAACCTGGGGTGTTAGACAGCTGGCAAACGATGGTTTCTGAGGATGACAGAAGAACTTAAATGGTAGAATGATACCTTTAAAGTAGAGAAGTGTGAAACATTCTGAGAATTTGGGCCAAATGCTCTGGCAAATCAAAACTTTGGCATGAATTTGATTTTTAAACTTGTGCTTCCTAAGTTGGAGCAAAGGATTGTGCCCTCCTACTCCTAGCTTGATATCATCTTAAACTTGAAAACTGTCTTTAATGATCTAATGTTTGCTTAAGTAGACAAGTTAAAGTTCAGGGTGCAACTGGAGTACCTGATCTTCTATATGTCTATCCAGCCTGTTGCAGTGCCAACTAAAAACATTTAAAATAAAGTTCCTGGAAGTATTTCTCTGCTGGAATTCTGCCACTTTTGGAGATTCTAGAAACACAGTCTTCTACTGAAAATAACCCTGATGATAGGCACAAAAAAATTTACAGCATTCTTCCCCTAGTTGTGCTGGAAAGATAAGCATTTTTTTCAGCATGGATGAACAGACAACTTCAGGGAAGTTTATGTTACTGCTATGTTCAGCAGTGAATGACAATCACAAGATGTGTGCTCTCTGGAAAAAAAAAAATTAAGGAATCAGCCCTATCATGAGAAGGCTCTTCTATAACAATGACAGCTAGAATGGTAGTGAATATGGGCTAAATTTTTACTTTGAGGTAGATAGTTGAGGTCAGTGTTGTCACTTTCATCCGTGAGGGATTTGATGCAGTTGGGGAAGATAAACTCTGAGGTGAGGGAGATACAGGTACAACATTTTGCTCTGGCTAGTGACACAAAAAAAGAAAATTGAGGTATTTCTTTAGGTGAATCTTGATTTAGGGGCCCCAGATTAAAGAAAGCAAATGACTGAAATATTGTGGCTCTGGATGTAGTTCATTCCTTTGAAATACTGGTTGCCTCATGTGGTGGGGGAAGAGCTGCCACTTCTCTCCCTGTTCAGTAGGTTGCTCTCACAGCTGTGAAACTGTTAAACACTGCCCCAGGGAGAGTGCTGTCTTGCTATGGAAATGAATTCAGAAATGTGATGTTTTGCTGGCAGGGACAGGTGGTGCCTGTGAGAGCCTGACTGACTGCCATCAGTTTGCCTGATGGATTGACTCCCATCACTGATGAGCCAAAATTCATTGATTTTGCTCATTCTCCTCATCAGGATAACCTTCTCAAGAGGGAGACTGTCCCAATTGTTTGCTTTCCTGCCCCCTACCCTTCAACTCATCCCTGATACCTTTGTTTATTTCCTGTTCTAAGAAATCGGGTCCTTTAATCTCTGCTAATTACAGATTGAAGATAAGGTAGGTAAGTGAATGGGCTGAACAGAAGAGCAAAATGTGCAAACAGCAAATCTTTGAGAAAAGAGTTGGAGGTCATTGCAGCTTCCCATGGTTGGGAACAGATGTAATGTTGGGACATCTGTGTCATTGTCCCCCTAAAAAATCCCCTTTGTCATCAAGAGGAGAGAAGAAAGGGGGGCAGACAGGGTAGAGGTTAAAAACCTTTACAGTGAATTCAAGACCAGATGCCCTCAAATGTTGGTGTGCGGTGCTCGTATGGCTGTTACTTCCACTAAAAGCAAAAGGTAAAACCGAAGGTTGTTCAGTGTAGAAAAAGGGCAGTGCCAAAAAGATAGGTTGGAGTCTTTCACTATAGAAGGCTTTTGCCTTGTAGGATCACCTGGTGGGGATGGTGCAGGAGGGCTTTACTGACAGCTATGGCAGGGAAGTTTGAGTTTAAGGGCAGTTTCAAGTAAAAAAGTTAATTTGAACAATTTTATACCAGGGACCTGAGATTAACCTGACTTTTACCTAAAGCAAAGTAAGGGGAGAATCTGAAGGAAGGGAACATCTGGTTTCCAGGTGCTGATGGGGCAGGAGCAGATGCAGTGGGAACTGCAACTCTTTTTCAGATTTTTCTAGTAGTAGTATGCTCATTTCTGTGGCAGAGCTCACATCTTGTCTTGGGGGCAAACTGATGCTTGTATGAAGGGAAGGTAAAAAAACATAAACTGTGGATTAAAAAAGAAATCTGTTTTGTCTTTTTTTCTGTCTCTTTAAAAAACACTCAAATTCAGGCATGTTGTAGCTTAAGTTTTGCCATCTGTTAAATGAAAGTAGTGATACTTGCCAAACCAAGGCTTTAGGTTCTGCCTGTGGGACAGGGATATGAGGGTTGATAATATGCAACTATTACAGCTGTTGTAACTACTCTACAAGTATTCTTAACATAATTTTAAGCACCATATAAAATGTGTTGAGTGTCAGACCCCCCACCCCCCGTCAGAGTCATTATCATGTCACATGTCAGGATTTTTTGAGCAATTTCTCCCCAGAACCAGAGGAGAAAGGAGGAGGAGGAGAGCTGGTATGGAAGCTTAGGGTGGGGAGAACCTGTTACACGGACAGACTTTGGAGGGTAAGGGCAGCGTGAGGAAGAAGGGAATGGGGGATGGATGCAAAATAAAATGTGAATCTCCTTTGCTCCAAATGGTGGGTTCCAAGTCTTTAAAAGGAGCTTGTGGATCCCTGTCATGCACCCTGTTGTGCTGCATAGAGAAATATTCACAAGCCTGAGTATGAAAAGCACTGAAGGAAGCTGTGTGGGCAGGGAATTTAGGGGTGCTGGTACAAGGGAGGAGAGTGCAGACCCACCTTTTACCAAAGGGAGGATATGGGGGAAGGTGAATTCCTGCGCTGTGAGCCCAGAGGAGACAGGCAGGGCAGTATGGAGGATCCGTTCTGTTTAGTATCAGGAAAAAGGCTTGGAAGTGGGCTGTGATGGCATGTATGGATGTGAGGAATTCTGAGGAGGCTAAAGTGCTGGAGGGACTGTGATCTCCAAGGCCCCCAGGGCTTTGCTGCTCATTACTCTGATCACTGCTTTGTACTGAGGTGCCAAAATCTTCTGAGTGAGGTTGTTCTCATGGGACTGACGGTTTGGTGTTGCACAGTGAGCAAGTGTGAGATGAGCCAGCTGCAGTTATTTTTCCTTGCTGAACACTCAAGTGTGCTTTTCCTTGCTGGACACACACTGACTGGTCATTTCTGTCAATACGTATTTACATCCAGTTGCTGCTTCTCAGTTCGACTTCAGAGTTGAAGGCTGCATCTCATTTACACGTACTAATCCACTCTGATGCAGGTATAGTGTAGGGCTGGGAGAGTGCCTGCTGTAAGTAGCAACCTCATACCATCGTGAACTGGTAAAGCTTTTCATGGTGGCAACAGTAGTTTCAGGATCCGAACCTTGATGATGCTGTACCTTTTTATTATTCTTATTTTATTTTTATTTCCTTTTTAAAGTAAGGGGCTGAGTCCTTTACACTCTGTGGTGGTAGAATGCTTAGTGCAATACAGAAACAGGTACGTAATAACCAGAGTATAGTTAACCACCTCTTTCGTATCCGTAGCGTAGTTCAAGGGGAATCTAATGTACTACTTGATAAAATATATTGGCCATTCCAACTTTACCTTCACTGGAAAACTGTAAACACCATATTGAAAATGTTACATTCAATTCAACATAGTCTGAAATGATTGACAGTATCTGCTTCAGAGAGGCCCAGGACTAAACTAGCATGAACACTGCATTACCTTGTGCTCAAAGAAATGGCATCGTATCATGGGGAAAGTCATTTGAAGGAGCCCATGCTGTGTAGAGACTTTGATTGCATTGCAGCTGCCTTCATAATGTACTTCCTGTAGGTAAGGGACACAACACTTTCAGTCTTGGGGTTTCATCAGATTTCTTGAGCAGTCTGTCTCCTCTCAACCCAAATGTAAAAAAGTCCCTCTCACAGCAAAGTTAGAAAAACTGGAGAAGGTATATTAGATTTTGTGCATTACAGGCAGTGAAAGACTAGTCAGTTATTTATAATTTATGGTACATTCGAAAGGGAAAGGGAGAGAAACCTAACTTTTAATTAGAAACTTTCCAAGAAGAGAAATAGTTGTCTGTTTGCTGAAAGGGGGAAAAAAAATTAAAATCTAACATTTTAACGTGGGCAATGGCTAGCAAACTTATTTCTCTTCCGTGAGAAAATAAAATCCTGGCTAACAAGATGATATGGCATTTCAGTATAATGAAATGTGATGGTTGATATGCTTGGGTTATCCATAGCTGATGCTGTTTCCTCCACCCCATACAAAAATATGTTTAAGAAGTAATATTGTTTTGTTTGTGTGCGTTGTGGTGGAAAGTTGAAAGAAGGTTGCTGTCTACTTGGCATCTTGCTTCTGATGGGAAGGGAGATTGAATGCCCTGCCTCAAGATGGCAGGAATGGACATAGGAGCTGCCAGAGCCCTCCTCATGAGAGAGGAGAGAAGCCTGGGTACTCTGCACCTCATTAGCAGGGATGGGGGAATGGATTGGTGAGGAGCTAGCTATTTATTTGGCAACAGGAGGGGGTATTTAGAACAAAGTGTCGTCATATAGATTAGATTGTTTTGTCTTAATAAAACTAAAATCTTGGACCTAAAGGAGTGTCTGTTACTCCCTGGAAGTGGGAATAGAAGAAGACAGAGTGCTGTTGGTGGAGCCCTGCTGCAGAGTACTTGATTTGAAAGCAGAGTCTAGCAGGTCCAGTGGATTTTTGTGAGTGATTCTAGGCTTTAGAGCAGAGCACCTACCTTGTGTTTATCTTGAAAGCACAGTTCAGCTGAGAATAAATGACCACAGCAAGCTATAAAGCAGTGTGAGCAAGCTGGCTGAGTAGCATTTGCTGAATTTCTTAAGCAAGTGGAGTAGAAAGAGTTAGAGCTATATGAGAACTGACCTGGAAATACATAAAGTCTAGTAGGTGGAGATGAGTGGGGAAAGGAGAAAGAAATTTAATACTTCACTGGGGGAAAAAGCACGTAATTACCCAAGCTGTTTAGGCAGAAAACGTATTCCTAGAGGAAAAAAAATATTTAGGTCTCTGAAACTTCATAGCTGACACTAGTGTAAAAAAACCCAATACCTTACAGCTGCAAGTTAAGGGGTTGAAGCATCCTAAGGTCAGGCCTTGGGATGCTCTGGTTAAAAGGGAGGCAAAAAATGCTTCAGGTCTGATCTGGTACCTGCTGAACCTGCTGAAAGTCTTGGTGTGGACAGTCATGTGTTCTAATGTAATTTTGGAGCCCGGCTCTGCTGCTATAGGACTTTGGCAGTGCTCCTGGTCTTCAGAGCACTGCTGCCTGGGGTGCTGAGCACCGATTCAGAGAGCTATCAGATGACCCTCCCACCTTTGCTACAGTAAAAAAGCAGCTAAAATGTGCCTGTTTGGGTAGAGAGGGTAAGGAGACCCATGGTTATTTCCCTAAGGTGGAGAAAAGTACTGTGGCTGTTGAAAGCAATGCTTTTCAGCACCCTGTGAAGACATGATACCTTCTCTGGGTCTTTGCTAGAAAAATGTCTCCAGCCATTGCTACTTGGGTGATGCATCTACTCCTCCTCCCTCTCCATCACAGAGCATTTTGGGTTTTTAGAGCAGAGATTGCACTTCATGTCAGCTTGATGGAAAGCTGAGCTGTTTATCAGAGGAACCAATTCTGGAGATTTCATTCTGCCCTGTGTGAGTCAGTAAACTTGAGAGTGTAGAAATCAGCTAGGCTTTTGCTAGAGAACAAATCCACAGCTTTAGCTTTATATGATGTGGTTAGTTTGTTTCCCCAGTGAGCTTTACTGTGTTTATTTAATTGTCTTTATGAAATGCATGAATGGTCTGAGTGTGCAGGTGTGCCTCGGTGTGCTTGGTACAAGATTCAGGATTTTGTTTTTAGTTCTTTTAGGGTGCTCGTGGTCATTGAGATCCATCTGAGGTGGTCAGGAATACATTATTTGTCATTTAGACAAATTGTCCTTTGTGTAATGTCACCTTAGTAGCTGACAAGGTCACCAGAGTCAATGCGCATCCCAGCTTTCTCACCTTTTTTCTCCTGAAAAATAAACACTCTCTGTGTTACAGATAAATGCTTTTTAGAACTTCAAAGGCCTCCTCTGGATAGTTAAACTCACTTTATTTTTACTTCATGATACTAAAATAAGGAAAGTGGAAGAGTTTTACACTGAAAATCTGTCATGCAAAATTTGAAATGGATCAGAACTGTTTAGAGTTAAGTTTAAATGTGCATGGATATCTATGCTTTTGGATGCATAGACATGTTCAACAGGACTTCATAATATTTTTATGAAAAATAATCTCTACAAATATGGAAGTGGCCTATGGCATTGGGTTGATCACCTTTCTGATTAAAACACATTTCTCTTGAAAAAAAGAAAGATGAAATTATCCATGAAGATTACTTCAATTCCCAATTTGCTTATGTAAATTCAGACTATCCCCACCCACAACCTCAGTTCACCAAATATATGTACATGCACTTTCTCTCTCCTTGCCCCCAGCTGTATTTGTCAGGAGGTACCAGTTGTGAAGAAGCTATAGTAATCTGTTTCTAATTCTGCCAGGCAGCAGGGGAATATTAGGATGGTGACTTTCATTTTGGGAAGCAGGAGGCACCAAGGGTCTGGATACAGAATCAGACACTTCAGTGAACCCATATCACAAGTAGAAGGCTCCTGAGATTTATTACTGTTGAGTTATAGATTGCTCTCCCAGTTTTTCTTTCAGTTTTGGACTGTAATTCCATCTCACAGCAAAATAAGAAAGCTGGAGTGAGGCAGCTGCTTTTAAGTGAAGCACTCAGAGATGTGGGAAGGGCTGCAGGAGCTGATACTTGGACAGCGTGTTCCCCAGACCAGGTGCGTCCACAGGTGCCTGCCCTGGGAGAGTGCTAAGAACAGGCAGCCGTGACTGGGATAACTGGAATCTGGGAATCTGTAACACTTCTGCCAGCAAGGTCATATAGTTTGGTAGAGTTGAGGGTTGGCTTTGGTAGACTGGGGACCTGCAGCTCTAAACTTGTGTCTGCTCCCAAATTCTTCCTGTGATGGCAGGCAGTTCCCATGATGTTTGTGCCCTTTTCTCCAGCTGCCAAGTGAGGAAAGTATTCTTACCTTTTCTCACAGTCTTGGAAGAGAAATTCATTAGTATTTCTGAAACATCAGATATTGTAGTGGTAAGTGCCACAGGAAAGCCCATGAGAAAATTAATAATTAGGTATTCAGAGCCTAATTCAGGCTCTGAATTCAGGTTGTGGATGTTATGCAGTAAATAAAGTGAGACTACATGTGGAATGATGAGCATAAAAATAAATAATGAATAGCTTATTTAGTCCCAGTAAAACCATCCAGCTTGTGCAGTGATTGAAGGAAGGGTCACGTGTAAACTTCCTATACAGTTACATTATTTAAGATTGTATTTGTATCTAAATTTCATTTGAATGTATCTTTTCATTTTCTAAATTTTACTTCAGGGTAATGTATTTTGGGATGAAAAACATGGTATGTGGGAGAAAAGATGTTGCCTTTTAACAGTACTGCAAATTGATTTGAATACTACTGAGGTGAAAATTACCTCATCCTATGCCCTTCCAATAACAGGGACAAGGCTGATCTGACAAAGCATTGCTGTACTTAAACAGATGAGAGGTAAATTACCTGCTGGTAACTGCAACTTTGAATTTAATACCAAAGGAGTTTAATTATGGTAATCTGGGTGTCAAATGTTGACGTTTACTAGGAAAAAGACTAGTACTACTATAGTAAAGGGAAAACTACCTATGCCTGCATAACATAAAGAAAAGTACACAACAGGTTGTACTGGTTTTTTGGGTATGATAGTTAATTGTAGTGCTGCCACCCTACTGTTCTTATTCTTAGAGATAGGACCTATGTGTACATCAGCTATGAAGGGATAAAGTCTCCATGCCACAAGTAACACTCATTCCATTTAGCAAATTTAACAACAGTACAGCTTGCTTGAAAATGGGTAATATAACTAAAAAAGCAGTAGCTGGATAGATTATTGAATTAAGTTCCTTGGTATTTGTTGAACAGTATGTTTGCTGGAGAGTACTTGGCTGACTACAGCAGCAAATAGTATTTGTTAGATAAATTTGTCAAATACTGGTAAAACGTGTCTAATATTTGATGAATGTAGTTTGTCAGGCCCTTCATTCTCAGTTGCTTTTTAAAGCCTTTAATTTTCTTGGCTTAACTCCATTTTCTTTATTATTTTTCTGGTAAGTACATGTGTGGGTTTCCTGTTCTTAATGTTTCTCTTCACCTTTGCCATAATTATATTCTGGACTTGTTTCTTCTTCCCCACCCATACTTTAGACCTGTACTCTTTTCTGTCTCACCTTCATGTTGTTTTCTCTCTCCTCTTGTATATTTTATATTATTCGTTTCTGTACTTTTTGCAAATTTTCCTTTCCTGTGTAAAACTAGTGACTCTTAATGCTCGTGCTCATGTTTTGGAAACGCCACATTTCATAGTTGTGAACTACTAGGAAATAATGATGCTGGCACTAGTCAAAAGCTGTGTTTAGATGAGAACTCCTTTTACTACAGGCTTTCTGGGAAAGAAGGGCACTGAGGTCTTTCACAGTGACGAGATTCTTGGTGCTACACATCACACTCCTGCCTTGACTGGGTGAAATCATCTCCAAATTCCCTATATTGGTTTATACACACAAGGTATTTTCCCCTCTTTGTGCCCATCTGCTTCAAAGCCATCTGCTGCAAGTAGTTGTCAGCTTGTGCCCTAATGTGACGAGGCCAGCTCTGGTTTTACCTCCTCCCCGTTTTCACACACATGTGCTCAGTCCTCCTTACTCCTGCTCAGCAGGGACTTTCCTCAAACCACAGTGCCAGCCCTATTTGAACCTTGCTGATTTCCTTGCTCCTTTGTGTTCTGAAAACACTGCCAGCAAGTGGGAAAACCCCAAGTGCTCTCAGCTTGGTGGCCTGAGAAACGTCTGAACAGCAGCAGAAGTCCTGGATCTTCCCTGCCTGAAATGCTGGGAAGAAAAAATTCTTTCCTTCCATGCCAGGATGGTTTTCTTGCCAATGTTGAGGGTAGAAAGGTGCGGGTTTTTTTCCTTGGTTTGTTTTTAATTGGCAAACTTAGGCTCAACAGCAATCAGGAGCAATTGTCCAGGAAAGATGTGTAATTGTCTAATTTGCTACATAGGTCTTCAAGCTGTGTTGCTAATAGCTTGCCCTTTCCTTTAAGTCTGTGTTTAAAATGTAGTTTTCAACTCTTGTGTCTCACTTTATCTTTTGCAGGTAATTAGCTATTGCTTTTATTTTCTGCAGAGGTGAGAAAAGAGGGCAACGCTGAGGCCCTTGAGATGAATAAATTCTCTCCCTGAGCCCAGGGCAGAGGCACTTCCATGGGTCAGGTACATCTCGAGGATTAATGCTGGAAGATCTTCAACTCCCTCAGCTGCTGACAGTGTTGGGTGGGTGTAAGAACTGAATGCTTCTCTGCTGTCTCCTTCCTGAAATGCAGCAGCTGTAAAGACTTGGGAACATCCAAAACCTGCCAGTGCCTCACCTTAAAAACTTTGTGAGAGAACAAGGATGACTTTTTTTTTTTTTTTAATTTTTTTTTCTTCTTTTTGCTTCCTTTGCTGAACCAGAGCCCAGTACAGTGCTGGGCAGATGCCATGCACCCAGTTAGCTGTATCAGTGCTGACCCTTTGCAGTGCACAGGGATTTGTTTTTTCATTTGATTTTTTTTTCATCCTTTAGTATCTGTAGTAATTATCCCAAGCGAGCACATCCTTGTAACTTAAGAAAAAGTAAATAAGATGGAAGAAAATACTTTCTCTTCTCTCAAGACACATTGATCAGCTTGCTGTCCACTAACTCAAGTTTTAGCTGCAAGCAAAAGAAAAACTTATTATTTTGGTTTAATTTTTTTTTTTTTTAACTTGTTTGTGAGGTGTAGGCACTGATCCAATTTTTATTGCATTGTATCAGTGTGACAAAGGCTTTTTTCCTATTCTTTGCTAGGTGGGTAGTATTCCATAGAACAGGTGGGAAACTAGAGAAATATTTAGATTTGTTACTTTACTATTTTTTTATTGTCTGGATGGATCATTGTTTTGCAGTTAGTGATGAACTGATATAGAAAAGTCACACTTTATATTATTAACACACAGTAACCTGGAAAATAATTTGCATTGGTTTAAAAGTTGATATCCAGTTGAAGCAAACTACTCATACCTGGTATTTAATAATGATGGGAAAAAAGTTACAGAACCTGAAATCAGTAGGAATATATTTAAGCTAAACACTTATTTTCATAATCAATATGGCATCTGGAAAACAAGAGGAGGGCACGGTTTTATTTGTGGGTGAAACTAAGGACTTTCTAGGAAGCTGAACCTGAAAGAGCACACACAGTGGACTCTCTGTGAAACCTGCAGTTGTCTGTATATAGTTATTATAAATAAGTCATTTGTTGGGGTGATAAAAGTCCATACATAACATTTTGCAGAAGTGCCTATTATGCACCTGTTATGAATTTTCTCTTTATAGTGCCAATTCCTCACGTGGTGCTCAGGTCTTTAATGCTAATAAAGCTGAAATCAGTGCTCTGTGTTGAGGCGTTCCCAGTAACACCTAGCGTGAGCTGCTAGGCATGGTCTCTACACACAAACATGCTCAAGCCTTGAGTTACAATCTATTTTTTTAAACATTAGTATTTTCTTTCACTTCTAAGATCAATCTGCTGATTAATCTTTGTTAATAATTAAGTAGTCCAGAGTTTTTTCTTGGTCAGTTTTATTTCTGAAACTTTCATTGCAATATAGCTTACAACGCATAGGCTGGGCTAATGCACAGAATCAGAAATCTACTACAGCTCTATGTGCTGTAACATCAGTGTTTTAGGTGTTTGCCTGCCGCAGGGGAATCTATAACCTTACTGAAAGACATCAAGCTTTCCTACGCAGCACATTGGGAAAGCTAGATGTCTCAGTAATAGGGACTGACAAACCCCACTACTCTCCAGACTGGTTTGAGCATTAGTCTCAGGATCAGGCTGATAACTCAGGTTATTACCAAGCTGCCTCAAACCTGCCAATATGGATTGGCTAGAGGCTAACCACTGGAGATAATGTTGATTTATACAACTCTGGGAGGTGGGAGGAAAAACTCAAGTTGCCATCTCTTGCTTTCAAGGAACTTCTTTAGCCTTTATGGAATTCCCTGTCTAGAATCTGTCCTGATCAGAAGTGCTCCTATGCCTTTTGAAAGAAAAATGAAAAAACATAATAGGCCAAAAGTCACTTCTTTCAAGAAACAAAACCAACAATAGGCCTCACTACATAAAGAAGCTGAAAGTAAATGGGGTCCTTTGCTTTGTGTTTCAAGACAAGCTCACTCCTCAGTCTGAGTGGGGAAGGGGAAGGTTCAGAGTCATGCTCTGCCTTGGGGTCTTGAACCCATGTCCTGCTCTCTTAAGAGAGTCTTAATCCCTAGATTGTATATTATTCTGGGTCATTATAATTTAGTGACAATATTGTCAAGCTCTGTGGCCCAAAGAAGGGCTTCTCTCTAAGTGCTCCTTATTTCAGTCACCACCCTGCTCCACAGACATTGTTAAAGGTCATAAAGGTGAGGTGCTTCCCAAGACCAGGGGTCACAAAGGCAGTTTCTAGGCTCCTTGTGACTCATAATGTCTCTCATGCAGGTCTCAAAAGGGCTTTTAATCAGTGCTTCTAAAATTAGCTGTGAGTACTATATTTAGATAACTTTGATTATGCTCATTGTCCAGCCTGGGAAGCGGAAGTTGATGAACAACATTGTGATTCACCAACTTTGTGAGTAAGTGCTTTTTTTAATTGGAAGAAGAAATTGAGGATGAGTCTCCAAACCCCTGATTTGAAGTGCTTCAGCTATTGATTGAAGTAGAGAGAGAGGGGATGCCTGAGTGCTGTGCTGCTTCTTTTTCCTTCCTCTATCCTTTTCGTTTTGAAGAAGGTGGCAGTTGGCACTGTGTAGGTTTGTGAAAATCTATCTGATGGTGTTGCCAAGACCATGTGCTCTAGATTGAGTCCCTCCATCCTCCATCTGGCTTTCCTGTTGATTGACAAGCATGAACCAGATGCTGAGTCACCCAGCCTTGTCAAAAGTGGGTTCCTCCTCTGTATGCACAAATGCAAGTCTTAGGTGTCTGGTGAACTTTGTGGAAAAAGGATGTACCTCTAAAGTTGGTGACAGCTAGGCAGGTGGCCTGAAGATCTCAGTTCTGGATTTATAAATCCTACTTTAATCCAACTTCTAAATATAGAATCCTTTTGTGGATTTGGGTTTATATGATTTCTAGCAGGAAGGACAGTTAAACACTGAAATGTTTTTTTTTTTTTTATAATGAGGTTGTAAAATTTCAATTATCAGATGTTTCTTAGCTTGTATTAGACATTTGTCAGGACTGATTTATATACCATAGACTCTGTCTTGGAGCAGGGGGTGAATTGGATGATATCTTGAGGTCCCTCCCAGCCCTACTTTCTATAATCTACACTTAGAATAAAGCTTTAGCTGCTGTTCTGTGCTGGCCTGCAAGCAAAGCTGGCTTTCCTGGGCCTGCATAAATACGATTTGGGACCAGTTTTGTTGATACAGGTGTAGCTAGTTGATTCCAATATTTAAAAGCACATGTAGTTGATAACAGAAGTACTGTATCAGAGCACTTGATGCAAGTTATTACTGTAGAATAAACAAAACCTAACATAACTGTGCCTATTATAAGGAGAAAACTCTCAGTGGGCTTGCTTGCCCTTCTTCCTGCAATATATAGTCTTAACTAAATGTATGCCAGAGAGCTAACTTAAGTGAGTTGGTGCGAGATGCGTCTGCTATGGGTCCCTATCTTGTGTAGTGCAAGATCAAGACTATGAAGAACACTCTAAAATCTTTCGGATCCATTTTCTAGAGAAGAATTCTGGAGATATGCTGAATATTACTGCCTCTCATTTTAATTGACTATAAAAAATAATGGAATTATTTACAAGTGGAACAATTTTTCTCTTACGGTGGAATTCGAATAGCTAAATATTCTTTATATCTATTTTCAACTAGAATTACCTTATATATTTTTCCCCTATGTGTTCCTGAGATATCCAGCCTTCCTGTGATGGTGTGGGTTTTTTTTAAAAAATTTACTCTCTGCCTGACAGCCTATTTGCCGAATTCTTTCCAAGTTTTGATTTAACAAATAGCATTTCTATGATGGCAAATCCATCATGGAAAGAGCAGAAATGAGAACTTTGCAAGCTGCAGTACTTGCTGACTACTTCTAGCAGAGATGAAAGAAACATCTATTTAGACGTTGAAGCTGGTTTTCTGCAGTTGCAATGAAATTCCTTGGGGCAGTGTACTCCTCGTTTTCCACATCCCCATGTTATTGTGTGAATGGACGAGGTTGTACTCGATCTAGATGGGTTTCACTTATGGTATGTGATGCTTGAACAGACACAAGCCAACTGATGAAACTGCAATATTTTTCATGCCAACTTTAGAGGCATGAGATCGCTTCCTAACCAGTATATCTGTGATGTACAAGTGCATTGGAAGGCTGAATGAACTGGGGCTGTTCAGCCTTGAGAAAAGAAGACTAAGAGGAGATCTTGTTAATGTTTATGAATACCTTAAGTGTGGGATGCAGGGGGAAATGGCCAGCCTCTTTTCAGTTGTCTGTGGAGACAGGACAAGGGGCAATGGCCTCAAGTTGGAACATAGGAAGTTCAGCACCAATAAGTGGAAGAACTTTTTCACAGTGAGGGTGACAGAGCACTGGCACAGGCTGCCCTGGGGGGTTATGAAGTCTCCTTCTCTGGAAATATTCAACACCTGTCTGGACATCTACCTGTGCAACCTGTCCTAGGGAACCTGCTTTGGCAGAGGGGTTGGACCTGATGATCTCTGGAGGTCCCTTCCAGTCCCTACAATTCTGTGATTCTCTAACTAGTCTTTCTCTCCCACACCCCACCACCGTCTTAGCTGTTTATTTGTCCTAATGCTGATTGCAAATGCTGGTGTGATCCTCTCGGGACATTCACTGCTCTACCTGGTAGTTGCTGGATAACCCCTATAATTAAAGGTGAGCACACTGCCTTCCTTCTCAAGCAAACTGTATCTGCTTCCCAGGATTTTGTTATCTCTCTTACCTGGTTACAAAGATTATGCTGGAAATCTAACATTATTCCAGCAAAGATTATATGAGAAAAGCTAACGGGAGTCTGAGAAGTTGAATAGATTTATTAGCTTGGTTGTCCGGAGAGTCTCCTGGCCAATGCAAGATAATCCTCCATTCATTTTCTCATACTTTGTTTCATCTAAATTTAGCAGCCCCCAAAAGATGGGACTTCTGCCATTACTGTTGGGAGACTATAACAGGTTAATACATCTCACATTGAAGAAGTTTTTCATGATGCTCAGTGTAAATTATTTCACAGATGAAATATACCTCGCTGTCAGGGAGCAGCCTAAATTTTCACTTTCTTAATTTCATCCCATTACTCCTCGTTATATCCCTTGTACCAATCTAAATAATTCATCGCCCTTCTTAATGTTTATACCCTTCAAATATTTATAGGCAGTTATCATGTCTCCCTTTAGTCAGAGCTTAGCTGAGCTGTTCATATTTAGACCTTTTAATCTTTCTTCATAAGCAAATCCTTCTACATAAGATTGAGGGCCTGATCCTCAAAGGTATGTAGGTGCCTGTCATTGAATTCAGTGGAATCGTGGCCTAGATATTACTACCATTAGGCAGCAGGTTCTTGTGGGGGTTTTTCCTTCTCTCTGAATTACTACAAATTTGTCAGTATTAGATACTGAGGAGCACAAAACTGAATATGATATTCTAGGAGCATCTTTACCAGTCTTCCCTGCTTTGCTGGGTTGTATAGCACCACAGTATGTGTACCCCTGGATTGTCTTGCACTTCTTGCTGGCATACAGTATTGAAAATTTGTAGTGTTCAGTGTTACCCTTTCTTTGCCTTCTGGACCCCTCTGTATTCTATCCACTCGCTAGTGAGTATTTTACATAAGTTTCTTAAGATGCACCATCTGTTTTCAGACTTTGGATACCCCTTATAGCATCCCTCTCCAGTAGAATTTACAAGGTCTCCCAGTTTCATGTGTATGAGTACATATATTTCTTATATATGTATACCAAAAAAAGGGTACTTACTGCCCATCGCCAAACATAGATGAAAATTAAGAGTCTCAGATGGACATTAATCTCTATATCACTGCACTATATGGTTTTCCACCTTCATATGGTGGTATTTATCATTACTCTTTGTTTACAGATTTTTTTCCAACCAATTTATTGTCCATGTAATTCTGCTCATATCCAAGCCAATTTGAATTAAGTTTGCAAGGCAGAAGCCTTATATCAAATGCTATACTAAAATCCTGCTACAGTAAATCTAGTGCAGTACATATTTCACTGTTCTCAGTGGCCTCTTAGGTCCTTCAGGTATGAGCTTTTATTTGAATTTTCCACTTTTAGCTTGTGCAGAAGTGATTATGACTGGTGGCTATGGTTTCTGGGCTACCACCACTGGAAAACAAATCTCTTGTTGCAGTCAGAAACGGAAATAGCCATCCCATGTTTGGGTTCAGGCTCGACTAAAATTTTGTGAAATAAAGTGGAATTTCTCCTATCTCAAAAAAGCCTGGACAAACAGGCCCAGATCTGTAACCGGTCAGAGCTGGACAGAATCAACATAACAGTGGTAAAGGCTGCATTTTTGTGGACTTTTCAAGAAAGTTTTTTCCTAAAGAAACAAACCAAATATTTTGTAGCTGTCCAAAAACCCAAACCTCTAAAACCCCGTAAAAACCAAAATAAAAAAAACCACCGCCCCAAAAAACCAACACTGAACCATTTTTGCTCATATATAATTACTTTTAGGTTTTATTCTTTTAGGTTTTAATCTACGTTAAGGAAATAGTTAACACAAATATTTTGAAATTTAAATCAAATGCTATGTAAATGTGTAAAAGAAACGGGTTTTTTTAGTGGATAACTAAAACTGATAACTAGAAAGAATTTTAGGGACACTTCTTGGCTACATCATAGCTTTTCCTTTGTAAAAGCTTTTGCACAGTACTACTTCAATTTTCATCTGGCAAACATGAAATCAAATCCTGGAACTCGATGCTATTTTAGATGCCATACTCCTGATGCAGAGTAACGCTACGTCACAGTCTGTATATCACCCACAAGCCTGCCAAACCAAACTGTCTCCTCTTTGCTTGTTTTTATTCTAGTGTTTGGGT
Source organism: Porphyrio hochstetteri (assembly GCA_020800305.1). NCBI lineage: Eukaryota > Metazoa > Chordata > Aves > Gruiformes > Rallidae > Porphyrio > Porphyrio hochstetteri. Next base: position 49,773,318 of record CM036907.1, read on the forward strand.
GGTGGACTGGGATTTTTGCCTGAAAGGGCTTGATGCTTGTCAAATCTGTAAGAAAAAAAAAATACAGACTTCAAAATATTACATAGTAGTAGCACCCAATTTGAATCACTTTCCTAAGGCTGCCTTAGCTCATTTATGCTATTTTGCTGTATGACCTTGTTTTATTGCAGGGAGCACATTTCTCTGTTAGTTTTTAGTATTGACTACAATTCATTTACCATGTTTCACATCTCACTATTTCACATTTGCCTATTCAAAATCTCATGATACAGATTGTCATCTACAGCAAAATTATTTTACTGAAGACCGATTTAGATCTTCTACAGAGCTGCTCTGCACTATTTTGAATCATCTGTGCCTTTGCCTTCCAGATGTATAGAATTTCAGCTTCAGCCTTGAAAAACTTGCTTGCTTTTGTTTTTTAATTCTCTGGTATCACATGAATTCATCCTTTCTTCCCTTATTTCATTTACTGCTCAAAAAGCTCTATACCTCAGTGATGAAACTAAGCATACGCATCCTACTAAAGATACCAATTCTCTGCATCTTTGTTTGCAACCAGTACAACTTGAGGGACTATTTTAAGTTACAGTTTTAAAAAAAAGCTTTTGACAGTATAAATCCTGGTCTTCCTTGGCAGTATTGGCCCATATAAATCTCCTGGGAAATCTTTTAAGTGTAGACAAGCCAATTCTGTGTGACCTTTAGCTGAAGCAAAGTGAACAATACAGAAAGCAAAACTCGGATGCTTCTGTGAGACAGTGAGCACTTAGCTGGGCTGCATGCTGACTTGAACCAAGCAGGATCATTCACACCTGGGGAATGAGGAATTTTTTTCAAAACAGTAAGCAAAATGAACAAGAAAGAAATAGCACCTCCTAAATAGCACCTCCAAGAGGAAATGGCATCAAGTTACAGAATCACAGAATCACAGAATAATAAGGTTGGAAAAGACCTTTAAGATCATCAAGTCCAACCATTCACATCCTAAACTAAACCATATCCCTAAGTACTTCATCTACCCTTTTTTTGAACACACCTAGGGAAGGTGACTCAACCACCTCCCTGGGCAGCCTGTTCCAGGCCCTGACAACTCTTTCAGTAAAAAATTTTTTCCTAACATCCAATCTAAACCTGCCCTGGCACGGCTTCATGCCATTCCCCCTTGTCCTATCACCTGTCACCTGGCTGAAGAGACCATCACCTACCTCTCTATAACATCCCTTCAGGTAATTGTAGGCGGTGATAAGGTCTCCCCTCAGCCTCCTCTTCTCTAGGCTAAACAGCCCCAGCTCCCTCAGCCCCTCCTCATAGGATTTGCCCTCCGGCCCCTTCACCAGCCTGGTTGCCCTTCTCTGGACTCGCTCCAGGACCTCCGTGTCCTTCTTGTGGTGAGGAGCCCAGAACTGGACACAGTACTCAAGGTGTGGCCTCACCAATGCCGAGTACAGGGGCACAATGACCTCCCTAGACCTGCTGGCCACACTGTTTTTGATACAAGTCAAGATGCCATTGGCCTTCTTGGCCGCCTGAGCACACTGCTGACTCATATTCAGTCTGCAGTCAACCAACATCCCCAGGTCCTTCTCTGCCTGACAGCTCTCCAGCCAGTCTCCCCCAAGCCTGTAGCACTGCATGGGGTTATGTTACACTTTCTACACTTCTCTCTTAATACTGAGAAAAGGGTAGTATCTGATGATATAAGTAGGCTCTAATATTAAGCAGGTGTGTGGCAGAGCACACCAGAGTTGTATGAACAAATTCTGACATTTCCTAGCTTTTGCACATTTGCAACTTCACTATCTTTTCACATGGGTATATTTGTTTATTTTCTTGGTGCTGTGTGCATGTGTGTGCAGTTACCGTGGTTTTTAAGAGGGCAAACTAAGAAAGAGAATTTATCCCAAGGCATCAGACTGGTCATCAGTAGGGTTATAACCTTCACATCAGCCAAAAAATCCTCTGCTGTGTCAGATGAAAAGCTGATAGCAGGAATAGCCTGTCATTGCTAACACAGAACAGGTTTAGAGGTCAACAATATTAGCACTATTTTTCTGGCTGCTCTGAATATTGTAGGAGAGAGCCTACATGTTTCATTGAAAACAGTCTTGACCAAAATGTTTTTTCCCTACTCTAGACAAGGATCATTTGGAGCAATTTCATGCTTCAGTTTTATAGGCCTTCCCTTACTAAAAGGCACCATCTGATCTCAAGGAACTTTGCCCTTCCCACAAGGGCACATGCATTTCCCTGCATAACCTACTTTGTTTTCCCACACAGGTGGATGTTCTTCTTGCCCCACCTGGCCTCCCCATCATGTTTATCTCCTCCTATCATAGCAGAAAGATTGAGCTAGACAAAAAAAGATACTTCAGTGTTCACACAAGACCTGCGGGGAAGTCAGGTACTATTGGATAAAAGGGACCAAGGTACCTTTTTGTAAGAAAATATTCCTGATTGCACTAGTTAATTCTCCACCATTTGTAGACTCTGATTTACTTCCCATAGAACACATTTCTATTAAATTGGCTTTTTAGTAGTATTTGCTCTCACTAAGCCCAAAAGAGACTAGCCATTTTCACAGGAGAGCAAGAAAAAGTACAGTTTGGGCACAGAGGAAGGAAGAAATGAAAGTCAGCCAACATTAACCTATTGTTGGACTTGAAGGCTTGCGTACCCAGGTCCTCTTTTCTGGGGGGACCTTTTTCTTAAACAACAACCAAAAACCCCATAACCAAAAATAATACATAACCCACAAAACAATAAATGCCCACCCCCAACAGCAACATTCTCATCAGTTATTGAGCAAACTCCGTCTCAACTACCTACCTATGCTGCTGAAACAGATTAACAATTTGACAGATTACTGTACTTTAATAATATCCAAACTGTAATCCAAACCATATCAGAATTTCAGCATCCCAGCACAATGTAGGTGCCTTAATTTTCTCACAGAGAGGCTAAAGGTCAAGTCAATAAAAGGTTAAGCTGACTAGTATGAATTATTTTAATATTCTTCTTAACCTGACACAAGTTCAATAACTTGTGTCATAATTCATTTTGTAAAACTAAAGACACTAATACTATTATTCTAATAAGAGAGAAGGAAGTAAATCAAATTCCTGCCATTGCTATTTTATCAAATTTGGTCATTTCAAACTCAAATCAGTAAAAGAAAATAGCCCAATGAAATCAGAACCCAAACATTCAGTTCCTACATAGATAAGTAATGATCATTTGATTAATGACATACTAGAAAATATAGAACTTTTTGCAGAGTTTAAAATACAGCATTGAAATAAACTGGGTTTTGCCATAAATTTATCTTAGTCATCTCTGAAGTATCTTTCTCTTATCTCTAGCTCCTGAACACTTGTTCTCAGTATTTTAACTCATTGCAAGCTCTCAGAGGAACACCATGGGCCTGAATCTCTAGCATTCCATATTTGCAGAAATGTAGAACTGCAATACAAAAAAGTGGGTGTTAAGTAATACTACACCATTTTTATAGAATCACAGAATTATCTTGGTTGGAAGGGACCTTTTAGATCATCAAGTCCAACCATCACCTTAACCTGCCATCCACTACTAAGCCATGTCATTCCTCAGAACCACATCTTTTACTTATCTCCAGGGATAGAGACTCCACCACCTCCCTGGGCAGCCTTTTCCAACGCCTATGAAGAGGGTTTTCCTAATACACAATTTAAACCTTCTCTGGACAGTCATGAATGGCGTCCCCAGGGCTCAGTCCTGGGTCCAGTCTTGTTCAACATCTTTATCAATGATCTTGACGAAGGGATTGAATGCTCCCTCACTAAGTTTGCAGATGACACTAAACTAGGAGGAAGTGTTGATCTGCCTGAGAGTAGGGAGGCTCTTCAGAGGGATCTGAACAGACTGGACCGATGGGCTGAGTCCAATGGGATGAAGTTTAACAAGGCCAAGTGTAGAGTGCTGCACATGGGACATAATAACCCCATGCAGCGCTACAGGCTTGGGGGAGACTGGCTGGAGAGCTGTCAGGCAGAGAAGAACCTGGGGGTGTTGGTTGACTGCAGACTGAACATGAGCCAGCAGTGTGCTCAGGCGGCCAAGAAGGCCAATGGCATCTTGGCTTGTATCAAAAACAATGTGGCCAGTAGGTCCAGGGAGGTGATTGTGCCCCTGTACTCGGCATTGGTGAGGCCACACCTCGAGTACTGTGTCCAGTTCTGGGCTTCTCACCACAAGAAGGACACGGAGGTCCTGGAGCGAGTCCAGAGAAGGGCAACCAGGCTGGTGAAGGGGCTGGAGGGCAAATCCTATGAGGAGGGGCTGAGGGAGCCTGGGCTGTTTAGCCTAGAGAAGAGGAGGCTGAGGGGAGACCTTATCACCGCCTACAATTACCTGAAGGGATGTTATAGAGAGGTAGGTGATGGTCTCTTCAGCCAGGTGACAGGTGATAGGACAAGGGGGAATGGCATGAAGCCGTGCCAGGGCAGGTTTAGATTGGATGTTAGGAAAAAATTTTTTACTGAAAGAGTTGTCAGGGCCTGGAACAGGCTGCCCAGGGAGGTGGTTGAGTCACCTTCCCTAGGTGTGTTCAAAAAAAGGGTAGATGAAGTACTTAGGGATATGGTTTAGTTTAGGATGTGAATGGTTGGACTTGATGATCTTAAAGGTCTTTTCCAACCTTATTATTCTGTGATTCTGTGACAGGAGATTATTCTCTCTAAGTGCCTTGCCTTGATGTCTATATTCTTTTAAATGCACGTAGTGAATCAGATAGGCAGCTTCAAGGAGAGAAATTAGAGCTTCTTGAGCCATATCCTTGAATTTCAGCCTATAGAGATGGATTTTCTTCCTTTTCTTGCCATAGAAATCCTACATGATGATAGGCGAGGGATTTCAAATTATTCTTGTCACAGCTGGCAAGGAATTTCCCGACATTTCCTGCATGCCATTTACAGTGTCTAAGGTGGGAGCTCTTTCATCTGTAACTGAACTTCTTGGAGCTGTGCTATGAAAGTGATAGTGTGCAGTACTGGGCACACAAGGAAAAAAGTCAAGGCCCAGTTGTAAAATTTAGTGTCAGACAGCAGGCTAATTGTAAAGAATGGAAGTAAACCTAAGATTACTTTTTTAACATTTTTTTTTTTGTCACCTGCATAACCAGCAATGCACACTAAAATTATGTGATGAGCAAAAAGAACTGGAACTGCATGTGTAGGAGGGTTTAAGACCTCATATGACCTGTTGACACAAGTACTTTTCCACATGGCTTTGCTTGCATATCTCCGAACACCCTACAATTTGTCTGAGAAAAATCAACATCATCCACCACAGTCAGGAGCATTCAGGACTTAATTAATTCTCTTCCATGGTGAGAAATTTCAAACAGGCAAATTTCAGCCAGAAAAAATTGGAATTCATTTCCTATGCAATGCAGTTTCTTCCATACCTGTTTGCTCTGCTCTAGGATCTTCGAACTGTGACAGCTTATCAGCAGGACTATCCACCAACCCAAGCTAATTAAACACTGTATGGAACATTTCAGCTATTCTCAGTCTGTAGCATCCTTACTCTTACAGGGTAACCTTTTACTCTGCAAGTGGTGGTACTGTGTTTGGTCAGCATCCCCTGATTCTGTAAGGTATTCCTGCTTTGAGTCAACAGAGGTAACATTGGATGGCTCTATCCTGACACAGGCCCAGAATGCTCACCAGTTCTTCCCATTATTTATATCCCATGTTTTTTTAACCTTGGGCATTTTTTAAACAGCAATAACAACAACAACAACATGAGTGGTGCATCTCTATAACCAATTGTGCTTTCTAACTGTTCCACGCTTGGCAGATGTGCTTTATTCATGGCATATTACCAGTGCAAGGGAGAAAGGGTCAGAAGTATAACAACAAACTAATGCAGTAGTATATTTTGACATGGGTTTATATTCACTGGAGATTCAGTGCCTTAGAGAGGTGGGCTTTGGTGAGGTTGGTAATCAGACAAAACAAATTGATTCTGAATTGGTTTAAATTTCTATTAGCATTGGAAGAAATACTGTCAAGTGAAAATTTATCCTGATCAAGTGTAGCACCTGCCTATAAGAAGTGTCTCTGGTTTTGCTGTTACCACTGGGACAGGCAGAAGCGTGTGGAATACGATCTTTGATATCCTGGGAACAGATACTGCTGTACTGATGGAGTTATGACAAAGACTATTCTCAGCTGTTCCTGGCTTTTGGTGCCAAGAGCAAAGCAATCTACAAAGAATGGCTGTCAAGCAATATCAGATAAAGTCTCCTGTGGAAATATTTGCAAAAACTTTAATGTGAGGAATAAGCAGTGCATAGGTGCATGGTGGGAACGATGGAAGATAGATCTAATGCTGAGATTTTTGTTGAGGCAACAAACTTCTAACAGGGAGTCTTTGCAAAGTTCTTCATTAGTATGGTTCTGCAGACTGACATAAACTTGGCCTTGGCTGTTCAGTGAGATGCTGAGGAGGGTGTAAGTGCCAAGTGGTGAATGGGAAAACAATGTCAGCATTTGGAAACGTCGCAACTTCTGGTATCATTTTTTTGGGGAAATAGGTATCAAAAGAAAGGTTTTGAGATGTACCTTGCTGATAAATGGTTTATCTTCCAAAGTAATGAAATCCACAGCTAACCCTTTTGAGCACTCCTGTCTCATGACACATACGCAGTGCTGCTGAGGGGTTTGCCATTTTGGGTTTTGATCTCTTCTTTCTCCTGCCTTTCCTTCTCCCTTCATCAGCAAACAGCTGCCTTGCTGAATTTAGAGGCATGCTGATCTTTTGAGCTACCATCTACTGTTGGCTATCCATTTTCCTAGGAGGGGAATTCCTATTTAAAACACTCCTTTTGTTCCTTTTGGTGCCTTAGCCCAGATAAAGCAATCATTAGTAGTGGTGTGAATCTCTTTGGAACTTTCCTGTGAATGTATTGGGAAATACATATTAAATAAGTTACATCCACATGCATAATACAAATTTAATTTCCAAGTCACTAACTCCAGGTCTACCTCCCGCATCCCTTAGGGTGGGAAGACTTGTAAGCTAATTAGTGATAGCACATAAGCCTGAGCCCTGAAGGGCATTGTTCATTTTATTGCTTGTGCTATGCTGAATAAGGGAGGATGCTGCTGGATGATAAAATGCATAGAAGCAGAAGAAACACTAGGCAATGGAAGAAAGCTTCAGTCCTGCTCAAACATCCTACTACAAGGCTGTCCTGTAGTCACATGTTACATGCCTCTGGTTAGCCCATAGCTGAATGGATTTGAGAAGCAACTACAAGATAAACTTCAATATACAGATAGATTGATATACATGTAAGAAGTCTAGCTGCCTCCATGGGTCTCACTGGAGCTCTCGGGCTTGTACTATGGCTACCCGCTGGACCTGAGCCTAAGCGCTACAGTACATTGAAAAATTATATCTGCCATGTCTCAGTAATCTAGGTAATAAAATACCAATTGAACCTTTTCCTGAAAATGCACTCCTGAAAACTCTTGGTGTTGTTACACAGATATTCATCACTTGTATTCCTTTCTCAAAGCATATGAGCAAGGATTGAAAAAGTAGCTTTTGTTTTCTCATGTACATTGGGTTTTCAAATCTATCATGCCTATTTTTCCACTGGGATGTCATTTTGACTTTTTCTTTCCTTATATCTTCCTGATATGGCTTTTGGTTACCTTTCATTTTATAAAGTTTGTTTTCCCAGATGCTCCCTGGACAAAAGGTCTTGGAGAATAACCACTGTTTTGGAGATGAGTGCAAGAGGATTAAAAATAAGGGCAGTTATTACTGAGTTTCTCCTCTGTACAACCAGAAAAATTCTTTAGTGCAATTTCTCTACTGTCTTTAGAAAGATTATTACAATGTGAGACATAAGACTGGCTACTGCATTTTAGCACTAGCCCTTTGCTACAATTGCATTTTTCTTATACCCACTGAAAGATTTCACATTTTCATGGGATTGAAAATCACTTTGTAAAAGGAGACAGAGAATCAGCCTAGGGAAGAATTTCCTTAGTTAGGCCTGAAATATAAGTAGTGCAGGAAAAGTCAGAACTGGTCACCACCTGTGTAACCTCAGATTTTATCCAAAATAATCGTCTCTAATAGTGGAGAGGTAATCTAAATTCTCAGTCACTCCTGGGCAAAGAGGCTCCAAACCAATGTCCAGTGCAAGGAATTGCCTGAAGTCATCTCCTTGCTTGATCATCAGTATGTTAATGGTTACAATCTTAAGCTATGAGCATTGGGGTCTAGAAATGAATGAATAAGTGACTCAAGTAGAATAAAGGTTTGGTTGCATTGCCCGTTTCCTTGGTTATTTGACTTTTATTCTGTATATCTTTTTGTATGGCTAATTTCTGTATCTAGCAGTATTGTGCCATGTTGTGTGTGTGTCCCTCCCTTTCCTCTCCTGACTGAGATACGTGTCATTGCCCTGTTGTATACCTTTGTATTCTGCTGGGGCTTTAGCATCGTTGGAAGCTGGCAGCTGAAAGATTTTTCTTAGAATACAATGGAGTAATAAAATATCATTTGTTAATGGGGGGAGGGGAAAGTGGAATCCACAGCACAGAGAGATGTTCTAAAATGCAGAAATTGGAAATAAATTATTCAAAAGCAGTAGTATTTTTATGGCACTATGACCTCTTCTCCTGCAGGGACTTCTTAGAGAAGCCTAGAAATAACAAAAGGTGTGGGATAGAGAATAACAAAGGCCAGACAAAAATGTTCACTGGTGAGATGAAAAACTAGGCTTGGAGATTAACTTGCTCTTCGAAACCTCTTTCTTCTAACAGAAATAACCAGTAGCACAGGCTCGGTGGCCCTTACCCTTACTGAAATGCAGTGAATTAAGAGCACATCAGGGAACCACAGTAACTTTCCAAGTGCACCTGTGTCAATACAAATTAGCCACTAATTACTACAAAACACTGACTTTCTATAACAGAAAGCATGTGGGAGTTCAGTATTCGCGTGCCCCTTGTGTATGTAGTAATGATGTCTCAATTACTTGTACGTGTACATATGCCTGAGAAATACATGGACACCCATTAATATGCCTACGCACTTCAGTTGTGTTTATATACAAATGTTAAGTCCAGTATTTGTCAGTGATTCATTTATTAGCTGGCCATTATTCCTGCTCCTTTTGTCAGTATTCAGCTAATATTCCAGCAGAGGCCTATGGCGTTTTGCTCTGCCTCGGTTACAGATCTAAGCCAAGAATTTGGGTATGTGAGAGGCACTGGGACTTTTCTGGTGCTATAGGAAGTGTAGTTCTTGGTATGTTTTTTTTTGTAGTAGGAAGGCTCTGAAGCCCAGTCTTATGGGCAATTTCAAGTGGGATGATTTCTCTCCCAGAGAAGAACTTGAACAAGTGGATACAGACAGTAGCGGAGTACCTCCTTGTTCTATCCACCCAGTGCAAAAGCTAGTTACAAGTAGAAAGGTGGATGTGTGCTTGATGAGGAAAAAGAAGTGATGATAGGAGTGCTCTCGTTCACTTTTCCAAACTTCCAGCCCTGCTCGCAGTGCAAGACTGTGATTAAGCACAGATGCGTTGGTCCAGTCCCCAACCCACTGAAGCTGAATTACACAGAATAGGGTTCAGAGTGTTTTCTGAGGTCCTGTATTACACTATGTTGCTGCAAATAGTTGAGCACTCTCATGTTTACAGGCTCCAGATGAAGAGCTTTTAAAAGAGGATTTCTTAATGAGAAGTTTTATAAGCTGAGCAGCCTGGGTGAAGGTGGTGAGACTGTGACAATACTAGGTATGACCCAGTAAGCTTTGCTGGCTTTGGCTAGGGTAGAGTTAATTTTCTTCAAAATAGTTGGTGTGGGGATATGTTTTGGATTTAGGCTGGAAACAGCTTTGATAATATAGAGAAGTTTTAGCTGAGCAGCGCTTACATAGAGCCAAGGCCTTTTCTTCCTCTCACACTGCCTCACCAGCAAGTGGGCTGGGGGTACACAAGGAGTTGGAAGGGGACATAGCCAGGACAGCTGACTCCAACTGACCAAAGGTGTATCTTACATGATGTCATGCTCAGCATGTAAAGCTCAGGGAAGAGGAAGGAAGGAGAGAGTGTTCAGACTGATGGTGTTTGTCTTCCCAAGTAACTGTTCCATATGATGGAGTCCTGCTTTCCTTGGGATGGCTAAACACCTGCCTGCCCATGGGAAGTGGGGAATTAATTCCTTGTTCTTCTTTGCTTGTGTGTGCAACTTTTGCTTTAAAGTGTCTTTATCTCAGCCCAGGAGTTTTCTCACTTTTAGCCTTCCAATTCTCTCCCCAGTCCGCTGTGTGGGGAGAAAGCAAGCAGCTGCATGATGCTTACCTGCTGTTTGGGGTTGAACATCAACATATACTATTCTGGGTCAGGAGTTAAGGAAGATGACTTGACTTTGACTTGACAGATTACTGCAGGGACAATTTCAGTACTGCTTACATTTTCCTCTTGAGAACTAAAGGCGTAATTTTACTCTCTTATTGCATACTGGAAGAGAAAAGGATGATATTGTTATTTAGAAACATACATAGTAATGTAATCATTTTAAGCAGTAGGTTCAGTAGGATGTGGAAGAAGGTCGATGTCTGTGCTGTGTATAAGACAAATCTCTGCTAAAATTACTGGGTTTCTGTGAGTCTAAAGTTTGCTTGGGCTTGGTTGTAAAATTTGACACAAAGCCTGGATTGTTACACATTTGACACAAAGCCTTAGATGTTACACCCATATATAAGAAGGGTCGGAAGGAGGATCCGGGGAACTACAGGCCTGTCAGCCTGACCTCAGTCCCAGGGAAGATCATGGAGAGGGTCATCTTGGGAGCTATCATGCAGCACATGCACGATGGCCAGGGGATCAGGCCTAGTCAACATGGGTTTACAAAAGGTAGATCCTGTCAAACTAACCTGATCACCTTCTATGACAAGGTGACCCGCTTAATGGATGAGGGGAAGGCTGTGGATGTGATCTACGTGGACTTTGGTAAAGCCTTTGACACCATTTCTTACAGCATTCTGACTGAGAGACTGGCTGCCACTGGCCTGGACAGGTGGACCCTCAGCTGGGTTAAAAACTGGCTGGATGGCCGAGCCCAGAGGGAGGTCGTGAATGGAACAAAATCCAGCTGGAGGCCGGTCACGAGTGGCGTCCCCCAGGGCTCAGTCCTGGGTCCAGTCTTGTTCAACATCTTTATCAATGATCTCGACGAAGGGATTGAATGCTCCCTCACTAAGTTTGCAGATGACACTAAACTAGGAGGAAGTGTTAATCTGCCTGAGAGTAGGGAGGCTCTTCAGAGGGATCTGAACAGACTGGACCAATGGGCTGAGACCAATGGGATGAAGTTTAACAAGGCCAAGTGTAGAGTGCTGCACATGGGACATAACAACCCCATGCAGCGCTACAGGCTTGGGGGAGACTGGCTGGAGAGCTGTCAGGCAGAGAAGGACCTGGGGATGTTGGTTGACTGCAGACTGAATATGAGTCAGCAGTGTGCTCAAGCGGCCAAGAAGGCCAATGGCATCTTGGCTTGTATCAAAACCAGTGTGGCCAGCAGGTCTAAAGAGATGATTGTGCCCCTGTACTCGGCATTGGTGAGGCCACACCTCGAGTGCTGTGTCCAGTTCTGGGCTCCTCACCACAAGAAGGACATGGAGGTCCTTGAAAGAGTCCAGGGAAGGGTAACCAGGCTGGTGAAGGGGCTGGAGGTCAAATCCCATGAGGAGCGGCTGAGGGAGCTGGGGATGTTTAGTCTGGAGAAGAGGAGGCTGAGGGGAGACCTTATCACTGCCTACAACTACCTGAAGGGAGGTTGTAGAGAGGTGGGTGATGGTCTCTTCAGCCAGGTGACAGGTGATAGGACAAGGAGAATGGCATGAAGCTGCGCTAGGGCAGGTTCAGATTAGATATCAGAAAAAAATTTTACTGAAAGAGTTGTTGGGGCCTGGAACAGGCTGCCCAGGGAGGTGGTTGATTCACCTTCCCTGGATGTGTTTAAAAAAGGGTACATGTGGTACTTAGGTATATGGTTTAGCATAGGACGGGAATAGTTGGACTTTTGATGATCTTAAAGGTCTTTTCCAACCTTGTGATTCTGTGATTGCTGAACAGCAACCACCTTTGAAATCAAGAAATCCCCAACTTATTAAATAGAAACTAGAGGGCACATGTGCAGATGTTTTCCTTTCACTTAAGTGCCATAGGGCTTATGAAACTCTTAATCCTATTTGTAGTATATATAGGAGTAAAATAATTCTATATACAAAATACTGACTGTAATGTGTTCCTGAAGTCCAGTGGCTGTATGAAAGAAATTAGGAGGCTTTTCATTATTATGGAATGTTTGGATTTGGTAGTCAAATATGGCTTGAGCTAAGGCCATAGTAGGTGGATTGAAATTTGTCTTCCCCACCTCCCCAGGTCGAGTCCCTAGCAAATTATTCTTTTACAACACATTATCATTTATGCTTCAGAGTCTCTAAAATGCAGTTTCAGATGATGCCTGTATTTGCTTTATTGTTGATTTAAATTAGGAAATAATAATAATAAAAAACTCCATATACAGATCCCTTAACATTTTAAATAGGTTCTAATTAAAAATATATCCAAATTATTAATTGCAGATGAATGTTTGTACAGTGACAGGCAATTGAGGGGTTTTGCACTTGGCTGTACTCCATTAAGACCATGTGACCTGTAATTAGAAATAAGCTGATGCAAAAGCTGATCTTTTCCAAAGTCTGAGTGTGTTCAGAGAGGATGACTGTGTTTTAATTAAGAATAGACTGGCCGCTAGCGAAGTTCAGGTCTTATACAAAGTGTAGCAGCGTGCAACTCAGTAAAACACATAAACAGTCTTAAGTTCCCCCAGTTTGACCACAGCAATTTCCGTGACCTTAAGCAAGTTTTGAATTTAGTGGGTCCTAAAGACAGAGTTTAAAAAATTAAAGTTTTTTTTCTGACTTTTGACATTAGATTTACAACTTTGGTTGTACTCATTTATATTTAGCATAATTATAAATGAGTGATGCTGAAACTTTTTTCCTAGGAATTAATAATATAGAACCTTTTCACTAGGATTTAATAAAAGCTCTGGTGTTTCTCATCCTCCCTTTTAAAATGTGACTTGCCTGATATTTTTCCAGCCATGAATTTCATAGCCTCTGAGCAGTAAATAGGGCGTGAGTTGTCTATTGTAACACTGTGAATTAGAACTTCAGTCATTTTGAGTGCCTCTGCATAGTAGAAGTGGAAGACACCCAAGTCATACTTATAGCAAGGATTATAATGAGGGTAGAAGCTGGTAATGCTGATGAACTTCTTACAGTTTTCTGAGTTCACCCTTATTCCTGTTTCTCTTCAGGTGAATGACATTATAATAAACCCTTTTGTTTACAACCTCTCTTCCAATCTAGGACATATTCGAATATATTCAGCATAGAGTAGAGAGGGACATATTAATCTGTCACTGAAGTGCAGTCACCTCTGAGGTGAAACTTGGCAGCAGTTCTTCCATTAAAGTACTGCTGATAGTCTGATCACTTTTTTTTTTTTTTTCAAACGAGATGAAGCCTCACCATAAATCAAGAACTCCCTTTTCCCTTTCTCTCTCTTCCTATGACTTCTTATACTGGAACCAAAGTAGTTCTCTGTCCTTTGTCAGTGCTTATTTTTGAAAGGAGACTTTGAGTTAATGGTGAACATGTTGTTCTGAACTTCAGTAAAGGATCTCAGTCTGCCATTAAATTTTGCTACTTGGGAGATGGAAGCGGGGAGCAAAGATGCCAGACAGTCCAGAGCTTAATATGTTCCTCACAGCTGGAGGTGACATGCCAGTCCTCTCATCATTTGATGATGAATTCAAAAATATTGTCTGGAGCCGAAAGTCACCACCACACAGATTTCTCACCATGCCATGAGATTTAGGCCACTGAGGCTATTGTTTTATTAAGGTGTCTTAGAAACATTTTTTTGTAAACAACTCTTGTCTTTGGAAAAGACCTTTCTCTACTCCTATTTTATTTTTTTTTATTTTCTATTTTTTGTACATTGATGACAAAGCAGGCATTAAATCTGGGCAGAGATAATGCCAGGAGATAAATTCTTTTACTCCTGACCTCATAAATCAATTGGCAGAACTGTACACTGCTTGATGTAACAGTGTGCCATTTTTAATTTGTTACTACTGCAGTTCAAACTAATTTTAGCACCCTAATGCTTGCTCTCTGCTGCAGTTTGCAAAACAAATTCAGATTAAAAGCAATACAGTAAGTGGCTATATTTATTTGTCTTATACCAGCAACTGACAACAAGAAAATCACAACTGATGCCAGTATTAGTGTTACTACATCTAGGTACTAGTGAAAAACCCAGCTGCGTTTTTAGTATGATTTGTATCAATTCATAGAATGCTCTTAATATGTAGCTCTATTGTCAAAGGACTTTGCTGATATTTAGGGAGAAGAAGCACAGAAATCTGGTTTTAGTAGATCCCAGTTTGTCCAGGGCAAAGAAATCAGATTTTCAACCAGCACAGTCATAGATCAGTTTTCCACAGGTCTATATGATCTCATCCTGTTGAGGAGTTTTTGCCACTAATCTGTGGCAGAGTTCTTCCCTTGTTTTTCCATCAATATTTGCAAGGGACCAATGACAGTGTCCGAGAGAGAGAGGAAAAAATAGGTAAAAAAATGCCTCTGAGTTTCATAGCTTAACTCTGCATCCTGAAAACATCTCATAAAGTCTGTGTTTTCATTGTACTTCTGTCCTCCCAGGTCCTGGACTTGTTGTGCTGGTGGTCACGCAACCAGTAGCTGTAAGAATGGATTGTGGGGATATCCTGAAGTCCAGTGTGAGAGGATGGCCAAAGAAGCAGTGATTAACAGGAGAGTCAGGCATCCATTGCAAGAAGGACCAGAATTTAAAACAAATAAAAAAAATCAAAAAGCAAATATAACAAGAAGGACAAGATACTAATATTTCAGGGAGATTGGACCAGATGATCTCCAGAGGTCTCTTCTGGCTTCAGCTTGTGATTCTGTGACTAAGGGAAACCTTAGTTTTTCACTCAGGAGTAGAGCAATGCCCTAAAGGGAGGAGCTGAACATTATCTAAAATGAAAAATCATAGCATTTTTGGATATGCTTTTTAGAAAGAGGTAATTTTCTTATTGCTTTGGCCCACCTCACTGTTCATTTATCTGGTTTTGGACATACCATTCCCCCCTGCTGTCTGACATATTTTATCCCATCAGCAACTCTCTTCTCTTGAACTTCATAAGTAGGGACTAAAGAACAGAAGCAGGAGACTGAAGAGTTTGCTGTGGCATCAAGGTCAGTGGATGCCTTTTCTCTCCCCCCTTTTTTGTAGGCTTCACAAAAGGTGTTTCACTGTGCTGTGGCTTGTGTATGAGAACAAAACATTGGTCAGCAGCGGTTCAGGGAGAGTCAAAATTAGACAAGGTCATCTCTGTACCAGTGACATAATTGCTCCATCATCTTCTTTCCCCATCTATACTTATTCCTCAGGAACAATGAAGAATGGATGTGCAACAGCTCATGTATTCTTCTGCAGATTCATCAAAAAATGTTCTGTACTCTCACTGCTCTAATACAAAGGAAATACCTGTATTTTGCAATATTTCCTTCCTTTCAGAGTAGGCTAAACTTTTGCTGGTGACTTAAATGTAAGCAGTGTCTGGTTTTTAGAATAGAGGGCTGAGTTTGAAAAGCCATGTTCTGGCTTCACTAGATGAGCTCCCAAGGCTCTTGAGTTACAGACTTTTATAAAAACACGTCTCTAGGAAATAAATGACAAGCAAATGAAGATGGAGTACTGTTAGGTTAAATATGTGTTTGGGTTGTTTTAAGGTATTTCATAGGAGAAATATCAGGTTCATGGACAAATGACTGAGGTAATGGGTAGATGAATGACTAGAAAGTCATTATAAACTCCAAACAGTACTGATGAGGCTTAGATGCATTTACTAGAGTTTGTTACAGTGGAGCCGAAAAGACATTGCTATGATTACAACCTAAGCTAGACATATGTCCCCTAAACCTACTTGTTCTTTACCCCAATGGCTGTATAATCAGTCATAATTGGTGAAAGAAGTGATATGTCCTTAGCCTCTCCGGCAAGAGAGACAGGAGTTCCCTGTAGTGCAAGTGCTAATATTTAATTCCAATATGAAC
The DNA here is from genome assembly GCA_020800305.1 of Porphyrio hochstetteri. Classification (NCBI taxonomy): domain Eukaryota; kingdom Metazoa; phylum Chordata; class Aves; order Gruiformes; family Rallidae; genus Porphyrio; species Porphyrio hochstetteri. Next base: position 49,789,548 of record CM036907.1, read on the forward strand.
GTGTTTTTGCAAGAAATAGATAGGGTCCACTGGGATGTTTTAGGTTACCAACATGTGTTCTGTTTTGTCAATTTAGTTTTGTATTCTCTCTTAGTCTTCAACTTGAACTCAAATTCTAAAAGGTGTTGACACAAAAGAGCAAATAGGGATGAGCAATTAAGGGTCATTAACATAGTGTCACTTTGTCTTCTGTTCCCAGAAGCAAAATTCCCAAGGAAACCTATCAGTTTGCCACCTATCTGAAATCCAAGGTGGAAAACTAAAGTTTCCTGAACTTTAGCAACAACTCTGAGTATACAACTGGTATAGCAAAGACAAAGAGGGTGATGTGGGACAAAAAAGCAGGACTTGTTCAACTGGAACAAGAAAGCAGGACTGCAGAGTACAATGAAGATGCCACAGGAAATGGTGAGAAAGTGGGACCCCTGAGAGCACCAACACGTCTCCTGCAGAAGGAAGGAAACTGCTCATCGACTGCATTTTGTGCTTTGACTTACACATCCTTTAGTGGAACCAGTTTAGGGGAGGCTTCCTAAAAATGGCATCAACAGTACTGTTTGTGTCCTGAGGGTGTGGATAGAGCATATTCTACACAGAAGAGTCTAAAAGCATATGGATCTGCTGAATTAGTCCCAATACAGTTGTCTGTACAGTTCCTAAATGAGAGATCACAGCCTATACCAGGACAAAATCACTGGCTGATTTTTATGTAGGAATCTCTTTAATGGCAGCAATTTACCATCAGTGACAAGTAGGAAAAAATTTGCAGACAATCTCCTGAAATAGGCTCTTGCAGATGACACGGTTTCATATACAAGAGCCATTGCAATTTGTAAGAACATCCTCAAAATGTGCCGTAAAGTACCTTAGACTATCAGCGTACATTGTAAGTTCTATTGCATGGCTTTCACAATGCTCTTATAAAAGAATTTATCTATTCTGATGTTCTTGCTCTCTTACACAAACAATTCTGCTAGTAGATGAATATCTAGGGTTTTATCTCATTATATCTTATAAACTGGCTTAAAATGGCCCCAACAGCAACCCCCACACACTTTGTTGTTGGATAGACATGCCTATACAGCATCCTTCTGTTACAACAACATTCGTAATTATCAGCCTCTATTTGCCAAAGACAAGTCCTTTAAAAGAGACCAGTGTGGGCTCTTGTTATATCTATAAAATCTGGATTCAATTCTTGGTCAAATAACTTGAGTAGGGAGTTACATGAGAAAAAAATGCCCTTTGTCCTCTCACATATCCCACCAGGTGGATAACCATTTTTTAAAATGAAGTCAATTACTTACATTTCTGTGTATCTTGTGAATAAGCAGTCCATGTCAGCTTGAAGAATGCTTTTTCTTGGAGGATATTGACTCACTAAAGCAAAAATTTTGGAGCCAAATTTTTAAAAGAACAATAAAAAGTCCAACTCAGAAAAACTTTCTTTGGGCCTGAAAAATCCTTTCAGTGTTTTTGTTTTATTTTAATGTATCCAGAGCTTTTCTACTTTGTGGCGAAAAAAGCTACCCTTCTTCTTTCCTAGACAAAGCTACTATGATGTTTATAGAGGCAGAAGTAGAGCTCCTCCTTATGTTATAGAACAATAATTTAGGAAGCTGTTCAATTTCTGGCTTATTACAAGCTCCTTGATGAGAAGATAAAGTGTAGTCCTTTGGGCCAGGTTGACTTGCTGTTGTATTTTCAGCACTGTAGCAGCTGCATATGACTTAAAGGGAATTTGCAAGGCAGGGGTTGGGAGTCTCTGCAAGTCAGATGGTGGTTTCTAACTTCACTGTCATTAAGGGAAAAGTGATCTGGACCTTTGGGTTGTTTCTGGTTCTGAAGCTGTAAAGTACAGCTAATACAGCCTCACAATATGCTACTATGCTAAGCATAGTGAGGATGCTTTTCAGAGATACGGTGATCAAGGAAGTAAAGCATATCTGCATCCGTTAAGAGCGAAGTCCTATCAAATCACCTTGTTTTCAAGACTGGAGAACTGGTAAATGGTTATAGACACGTTTATATAGTGAAAGAGGCAGCAAATGTGATATGAGAGAGATCAATATTGTATTTTGTCCTTTCATTTTCATCTAGGATAACACTAGAAACAGTGTGTACGGTCAATGCAAGATTGAAATTGAAGGACAATGAATAAACAAGCACTGATTGGGATGAGGGTGAGTTCATAAAATAATAGGAAGGGGAAATTTTAAACTAGTTAGAAGAGGGATGAAAGTAGTAAGTAGGATAAAAAGTTTGTGTTTCATTTGAGTTTTCAGATTCTGCCAAATCACAGGAAGAATGAACAAGGAAAGAAATTTAGGACATGTTCCTTTAAAGCAAAAGTAGAAAAGTTTACTAATGGCAGAAATAGAAGCTGCAGCTGTGAACATATTTTAAAGAGTGTTAGATAAGCACTTGAGGGGAAAAACACTACAGGGTACAAATGCTAGATTTAATTGGCTACATGCCTGCCTTCCATCCTGAAATGTCACTATGCAACCAATGTCAGTTTCTCCACTCATCTTCTCTCCAGGGGATAATAAACCCAGCTTTTGTACATGTCAAAATTGTGTTCCTTACCATTACTGTTCAGAATAAATCTGCACATGCGGTTTTGATTTTCTTTCCATTTTGTTATTGTTAGGAAGGTTAACGTTACCCCTTACTCCCTGTGCCACCCTTCTGTTCCAGGGTGGTGGGGGGGGGGATGACAAGGAAATATTCTTAGTGCTAATATTGGTCTGCTATGGGGTTGCGGGTATTTTTTAGAGAAATCATATGTGTAAAATGAAGACACACTTACATGTTTTCAGGTAACATTAACATGCCTCTTGACCTCTGTCACCTGTCTCCTCCTCCTCTGCAAAAGCACAAGGCCAAGGGCATGCAGTTATCTCAGGTCCACAGCAAATCCTTTTTTGTTTGTTTGGTTGTTTTGTTTTGTTTTGCAGCATATCACTACCATAATGACAATCATTGAGGCACCACAGGAAAGCAAAAACTCCTAAGCTCTTTGAGATGAAGCCATCAACCTATATGGAATTGGTATTTTTCTTTTAAAAACATTATGGGTAGTTGTAAAGGATAATAATGTTGAAGATAAGCCCCTGCCTTACTGTGATATTTTTATTTTTCCAAGGCACTGGACGTGAGATGCATGTGTATTTACGTTATAAATTATGGAAATTTAAAGCATTAGTTTACAACAGCACACAAACTCACCCACAGAATTAAAAGTTTCTAGGGAGAAACATCTTAGATATGTGTGAAGGTTTCTTTCTCAGAAAGAGTGTGGCCAGCTGGCCAAGAGGTTTGCATTATTTTCCCTCTTAGCAGCGCTGCTTTTGTCAGCAAGGAATAGCTTTCTCAAAGTGACTGTGTGCACCACAGTTGCTTAGAGGAGCAGCAAAGCTCATGATATGTTATGGTGTCTATGAAATCATGCTTCACATGAGCATGATTCACTTTAAAAGAATGATATTTTTTCAGTATTATTTCTTCCTTCCTCTTGGTCTTCCTTCCTCTTGCTGGCACTTTGTCTTTCCTGCAAGGAGTAAAAAAATGCAGGGGTTTGAGGGACAGGGACAGAAGAAGGTGAGAGACAAAATGGATCCCAGAGTAACTTTCAGGTGATCTTGGGTAGAGTGTGGGAAAGTGATTATTTTTAAGATGCATTTCAATGTCCAAGTATTATGTTTGCTTATATAGCTGATAATGGCAGTTAATAATGGCCTATATGGCAGTTAATCACACCCAGGCATCTGTGGGCAGCAGGTGGTCCTTAAATCTGGTTTAGAACAGTGCTGTAGTTCTGACTGGAGGATCTTTTGTAGAGTTCATCGTGTTGACTTAATACTTTTCTTAGATGAATACTTAAAAATTATTACTTTATATTCTCAAATTCTCATTGCCATAAAAATGTTGCCAGCAACATTTATTAAGTACCTTAGCAGCTGGACTTCAGACCTCATCTTTAATCTGTGATTGCTGTGGTGGCACCTCTAGACAGACTCCTTTATTCTCCTTGTACAAAGCCCAGAGCTTTTATGAAGAATGCTCTATACCTGGGCCTTCTCAGATCCGCTTGTCAGCCTGGGGATGTGGTAGGTGACAGTTGTATCAGAGGCAACAAGTTCTTTACAATATCTTATTTCCTAATCTTCTAAATACTAATAATGTACATTTGAAAAGCCCTCGTGCTATCCATTATTATGGAACCTATACATTGAATTCCATTGTAATGATCAGCTGCTGCCTTTCGTTTTCAAAGAGCTGGGTTAATACAGAGCTTTTTAAATACAGGACTGCACAATGTGGGCACAATGAAGTCTTTTCTCCAGATCAGCATCTAGTTTGGGGAAAACAGAGCTTCCTTTAACCATCAGACCATCTCCCTGAGAGCCAAGCCACCTCCCCTTCCCAGATGCAACAGCACAGCCTTTGCAGCAGCTGAGCTCAGGTTGCCAGCCAAACGCTTGAGCACTGGGACTGCCCCTTCTGAGCCTCCCCGAGGTCTGTCTCTGTCTCTGTGTCCCTGTAGCTTACTGTTATGAACTGCCCCTCCCTCAGGCCTACACTTGTAACTTGCCATTAACCTTTGGAGACCAATGTATAACCAATGAATTTCAAAATCTAAGGATGACAGTTTATTCTTCTGGAATAAAGGTTCCCTTTAATGTGCTCAGAATTACAGGGTAATTCAAGTCAAACCAAGTACTTACTATGCTATAATAGTTCAGAACTAGGCTAAGGGCACGTGGCTGCGATAGTGTGACAGAAAGACACTCGAGTGCAGGGTTTTAAAAATAAAGAGTAATTTATTTTTAAACCACATGCATTCAATACATCACTACTGCAGGTTTCATGGATACAATGGAGATATGCCCTATTGCTATTCAGAAGTACGACTACACTTACTATAACCACAAGAGGTTCCCAGACTACACTACTGCCAACACAACAGTCAGTGGAATTCAGTATTGCTGCCCGCAGGCAATTCACAAGGTTCCATATTATAACCACCGCAGATTCACAGAACACACTATCAGAACCACACTAAATACTACACGTGTAGTCAGTCACCCAAGACTACAAACTTGAAGCATAACAAATATTCACTTACCCATCTCTCTAGTAAGGGTTCTCAGTACATTACCTCAGCCAGCATCCTGGCCAAGGAGGAGGAATCTATTCGCAGAGTTGGAGAAGTGGCTCCCCCATCTCAGACTGAATCCAAGGTGTTTTATTTGATTTTTTTGTCTGATGTTAGTGGCAGTGGGCAGGGCTGTGTCCTAGTGGACAATGCCACCTACCATGTTTGTCATTAGCAGTGATTCCCTCTTGTCTTATGCCCTATCTGTTGCATTTCTTTGCATTGTCTGGGCCCATTGAAGCCAAATGGGGACCCTCTGGCGTGTCTTTATCCTACTGCTAGACAGCTGAATAGTGGTTTGATTTGGATTCAGGGCATTTTGTTTGTTGAACGAATTCCAAGGCTCAACCCAGGTTTTGGTTAGTTGAATTATGCAGCACTGCCCTTTTAGTCTTCTTTTGCAGGACAACTCAAGACTGAGCTATCTACACAGCTCCCCATGGACTGTCTCTGCTGAGATGGGGCCTCCAGGCAATCCAAGGCTGAGTTGCTGTACAACCCCCCATGAGTTGCCTGTGGGCTAGACATTGCCAAAACCTGTTTGGGGAACTCTGAGACAGACGATTTCTTACAGATAGTCATAGCAGTATAAAACCGCAGTGATTGCTATGGTGATGACAAAATGAGAATCTGTCTTCAACGTTGTATTTTTAATCCTCTTGGACCCTTGTGTACACAGCAGCTATTTAAACATAATTCTCATTACTTATTTGAGTTCCTTAATCTATTATTACATTAATTATACAATTTTTAGGGTTTATAAAAAAAAATTTCCTCAGTTAGGACATCTTCATACATACTATTTCATTTACATGCACATTTCTGTATTCACAGCCTTCTGTGGCTGTTACTGATCAAAACCAATAAAAAATGTATAAACCAAAAATACTCCCTTGGCCTTAACTTACACTACTTTTAATTCAATTTTAATTATTAATATTATAGTTGCTCTTCTTTTTTTTTTAATATTAGAATGTGTGGAGGCCAGACTCTTTGTCGTGGTTTTCTGTCTTGGATCAAAATTTTTAACATTTCCAGCCTCTGTCCTTATTTCACCATTTTTTCTTGTGCTTGACTAGGACATATCTTGTTGGCATTTCTTACAGATGTTGCTGTGTTGTTACCATCTGTGATTAAGACATAGTGTCAAGAGCTTGAAAAATAGAATTCAGGAATGAGCCAGACAAAATCACGATGCCTGAGGGAGGTATTTTTTCTTATAAATTATCAAGGTGCTCTCCTTACTTTTGAGCTGCAATTTTATGGGGTGTGCAGGATGGACATGAGCCAAAGTTTTGGAATTTATGTATTTATTTATTTTAAAATCATCGAGTCATTGCTTTACCTATTCACTTGGCTTATGAGCGGGGCATACCTTTTAGGATGTAGATATCATCTGTTGTACCTTGCTGCTGAGTGATCAAGGATTGCATGTTGCATTGAAGGCAAATGCCACCCAGTGAGTACAGAGGTTTTTTTCAGTGGCTTAGAAGTCTTTTGGTTTTTATTTGACTCCCTGAAGAGGAGGAGATATGGAAGTAAGGGAAAAGATGATGAGTCACAACAACAGATAGCTGCGAAAGATACAATACATAGATTTGTATTCTCTCTACTAGCACAGATTCTATTTTTAACTCTACTATCTCCATAATCATTGCATATCAAAAATCTACTGAGTTTCATTCAATGTTTGTTTTTCACAGAATCACAGAATCACAGAATTATCAAGGTTGGAAAAGACCTAGAAGATCATCCAGTCCAACCATTCACCTATTACTACTAGCTCCCACTAAACCATATCCCTCAATACAACATCCAGTCTTTCCTTGAACACCCCCAGGGTTGGTGACTCCACCACCTCCCTGGGCAGTGCATTCCAGAGCCTGACTACCCTTTCTGAGAAGTAGTGCTTCCTAATGTTGAGCCTGAATCTCCCCTGGCGCAGCTTGCTACGCTTTGTCAGGATGCTTAGTGTCTGCCCTTAGCACATCCCTTTTTCTGTCCTTGCTTAGGGGATAAGTGTAGGTACACACACATAGGTACACACCATCCATTTGCAGAGCTTCTGGTTATTTCTTTTGTCAAATTACAGATAGATGCAGCAAGTTGCCTGAGGGAGAGAACCAGAATAAAAAGGAAGAAACACAGAAGGTTACAAAAAATAATATATAGATGATTTTTTTTTTTCCCAAGGCTTAAAGTTGTCAATAGATCACCTAGTTTAAGCTTCAAAGTGCTTGCAAAAGAATTGCATTCAGTTTCTCTCGTACTGGGGCCAGATGCTGGAGTGGGGTCGGTATGGACCAGGAAAGGCTGGTCCTCACCCATGTCATGGATTTTTCTGCCTCTTCCCTGGATGAAATGGGGTGAGGACAGTTCCTTAAGGGCCCTCCCTGGAGTACTAAGTGCTCTCCTGATAGCTTGGGCCTGTGTAAGTAGATCCTGTTAAACCTAGTGGATATTCTGCTTTTCTTGATAATATTTTTTTCTGTGAAAGATGCCTTCTTTCTTTCATTAGAAGCTAACTGTTACATTAAGAACTATAGAAATGGAGATTTTACTAAAAACATTGGGTAAAACTGACTCACCATCTCGGTCACAGTTTGTTGTGGTACTTTTCATGAAAAGCAATATGTTGCAACATGTATCCTGACAGCAGCTGAGTTTTACTCTGCCCCTCTGACAAGAAAGGGGAATTATACCTTGATGCCTGTCTTTCATAGCAAGGAATAAACTTACACACACAAAAATATAGAGGAGAAAGAATGCAGTAAAAAGTATTAATGTACCACAAATGAGGAAAAATAATTGCTATTAAACACTCTGTGTGTTTTTTCTACAGCATATTGTACCTGAAATTCTGGATTTTCCTTGAGAGCTCAATAGCCTGGGCAATATCTGGTCTTTGAAATCCTTCACTGCCCATGTATTATAAACCCTTTTTTCCTTTGGGAAGGGAAGGGGATGGTGCAGTGAAACGAATCTCCTAGATAAGTTTAAATGTCATCCTGTGTTTAGTTTTAAGAACTGCAAATAAATAACAGGAAGTAATAAACACAATAAAAATAAGCAATCATGGCTTTTGGTCCTCTAATCTCTCCTTGTTTACTGATAGAAACTGTAGTGAGTTCAGAGAAGGATGGGGTACAAAATTTGCAGGTATTATGACTTCTTTTTTGTGCTATATTCTATCCATATTAATAGTGTATTCCTATTTAGGTTACTGTTTAACTAGTGAAAGCAGAGGAAACAGAAGAATCACCCCCCCCCATCTACTATACATGAAATTTCTCTACTGTGATGTCATACCAAAAGCTGAAACGTCACTAGTACTCTGGAAAATTCACTTGCTTTTAGACAGTAGTAATCATGATCATAGAAATTTGCTATAATGACGGCTTATTTTGTAATGTTACTGTTTTCTTCTGCTGTGTCATTTCTACAACAATCTTTCAATTTTCTCTGTTCTCTATGTAGAACAGAAATTCCCAAACAGTCATTGCCCATCACCTTCTCTTTGGAAGCATTAGAATATTTAGTCCTCTTGGGGTTTTGTACTTTTCTGAGGACATTAATTAAATGAAATAGCAATTTTCCTAAAGGGAAAGTGATAGGAAAAGCTCGGATTTTAAAAAAAAAATTTCCCCAAAAAATATTTGATGAATGAACCAATGAAAGCAAATACAACGTCTTAGTTGTTTCCCAAATTACTGTTGTCTCCCTGGTCTAGAAGGGAGTTTTTCTGTTGATTTCAGGTGTTTTGGGTATGAGCTGATAACTCCAGGCCCCTGAGGATTCATTAGAACCAATCCCTGACATTGGCACTAGTGACGACAATGTGTCATGAATGTCCTTATTTGTGATTAAATTTTCATCTCGTTTGATTAATAGTGTGACAAATGTTGATTGTCTATGTGTGGTAAATAGTGTAATATGCAATTACTACCTCAACCAACTGATTGTTATGAAGATTATAGGCTGAAAATGGAGACACAGATGCGGTTAAAAAAGAAAAAAAAAAGAGGGAGAGAAAGAAAGAAAAGCTTTCTGTGATGTCAACAGCCACTAAAAGTATTTTATATATCACAGCCATCTTGCCCAAGGCACAGCAGGAGGCATTGACCCATTACCAAAGAGATCATGTGCACTGCATTCAAGCATTCATGATGGCAAATGTCTTTGCTTATCCTGCTTTATTTCCTATTTTCTCCTTAAAAATGACACAAAACTAAAAAACCCTACTAAAAAACCCTCCTGATTTTATAGCTTTCCTTTTTATTGTTATTTTTTCCTTGTGACTCAGTCCTCTGTGGTAAGTAGCTCATTTTATTTACTTTATTACCAGCCCTTTATGCTAATCCAGGGCTAAGTGGTGCAAATATCCCAAAGGGTGAGCGAGTTGGAAGTGTACTTCTGAGGGCCAGATCAAGGGAGGTTTCTTGCAGGAGGCAGAGCATCACCTGGAGGCTGCAGGCACAGTTTCTTTCCCTCTCCCAAGCCAGGCTGTGCTGGTGGCTGCTACTCAGTGATAAGCCGGATTCCTCCCAGCCTTGTTGAGTGTTATGTGTACTGCCAGGGCAATTACCATTTAACTAATGAAAGTATTCTTAATTCTCCACTCTGTGATTCAATCCCGCTGCCATTAAATGTTTGCTGGGGACAGGACTGGATCCCAGCACTTGATTCTGCAAAGAATTGAGCATCCTCATTTGCTTCATTGTAACTCAGCTCCCTTTAGAGCAGGCCACCAGAAATAAAGTCTGCCTGAGAGGTTCACAAATTTGAAAGAGTTATTTGATCTTTGTTTTTACTAGACCACAAATCTTAAAATTATATAGCTTCTGCCCATTTGGACAGATAATGAAATTAGGCAGTGGGACTGCAAGGTGGGAATGGCATTAGACGCTTATTAAAGCTTCTACAGCAATTTGAACACCAAATCCTTTTAACAATTGCATATTCTCCTGTGTCCTTTCTTGCTCTTCAGATTTTCAAATCTGAAATTCCACATGGAAAAACGAGGAGAAAAAAAAATGAAACCTAACAGAACAAGCTTCCTTTTCTGTACTATATTTGAAGTGATAGTTTAATGTATATCCTATTCTTGCATTTGAGCCTTGAAGAAAATGTAGCAATTAAGAATCCGAGTTTTGCTGTGTGCTCCAAAACACTGCACTATTTAGCCTTTCATTTAGGCAATGAAGAGTTCAAAATAACTTTTACTGTTTATAGCTGTTAATTTCTTTCTAATTTCTTCCATCCTTATTTGTACTGTGCATAAAGTTTTGTTCCTTGAGCAACAGCCCTACTTTGTTTGAATAGGTCAGTTCACCAGATCAAGCGCAAAGTGCTGAGCAAAGTGGATCAGAAACCATCTGTGTGGGTATTGGCTTATCAGTATCTGGTCCTGGTTTTCTATTAGCCAAATCATGGAATCAGTAAAATGTTTACCCTGAAAAGTAATTCAAGTTGTTTAAAACACAGCTGTCACACATTCTGGACTTCTCAGAGTTCAGTCTCAGCCCAGCCTACAGAAAGATGGCTGTCAGTACCTGTGTGGACCATCCACTGGGACTGCCCAGGCGGCTGTGTGAGTGTACAGGGCTGCTGCAGCCTTTCCAGTGTTTTATCCTGGGACACTGGTTACTGGGAGGCAGCGAGCTCAGAAAGGCTGTGGAATGGATCTCCTGCCCCTGCTTTCCCTTGCTAGCCATCCACCACTCTATTTCTCTCCCTACTCAGATCCTACATGTATAGTAGTGTCCAGACAAGGCTGGTCTTTGCACTTCACAGCACGTGAGCACAGGCTGACACTGTGCTTGAGGACATGGTCTAGAGGTGGACTACGCAGGGTTAGGCTGTGGTTGAACTCCATCTTAAAGGTTCTTCCATCCTAAGTGATTCTATGTTTCTATGATTTTGGTTCTTGTCAAAAAGGCTGGGCTGTAACCCCTGGTTGCTGCTTGGGGATGGAGATAGACCCCTCCCACCACTTTGCCTGTTCTCCTTCTCCTCGGGCCTCCACACTCTTGGATTTGAGTTTTGATTTCAGGCCCATCCAATAAAACAATCGTTTTCTTTGAGGAGGATGTATCTGTTAATATCCTGAAAAATCCAATCAAAATCAGAAGCAGTCTGCAAAGGGATATAAGAAATTCCCAAACTGTCCAGCCTTTACTGTGTAGCTCTTGTTGGTTTTGTAAGAAGCTCTTGAAAATTCAGTCTCATCCATTATTTTTTTAATATTGGTACTTTCTGCATATAAAATTGGACATCCCTTTGGAATTCTGGGGTATACATTTTTAATTTTTAAATTGATTTGGACTACACTTTTTTAAAATAAAGTTATTGCTATCAGTGTTTTGTGTGATCGCATTAGTGATGCTGGCTTCATTCCACAAAGAGTTTCACAAAACGCTCGCTGCTTGTGCACTTAAAATATTTTCCTGTAGAAACCAGCCTGTGCATGTTTGGAGTGCTGCAGCAAGTTCAGTGGTGCTTGTAAAGCAAGTTGTGTTCTTGATTGATCTGCGAGACATCCAAAGTGCTTTTTGATCAATGCTGAGTCAGGGACACTTGGGTAACAGCACGGCCACCACCCTCTGACCACGAATAGACAATGAAGGTAGCACTGCTCCGCTATCCTTCCTCATAGAGCAGATCTCGCTGTCTCTTGGGCTAGTTGCTTTGCTGGCACTGACAAAGCAGTGCTCCTGAGTTGCTCTCTGTAAGCTCCTGACGAGCTTGAATCATCATGTGAGGGTACAGGGTATTTCTGGTGCCTGGGTCTGAGCAATGGGGTGTTTCCTATGTTCCTTGTTCTGACTGACGAGGTGGCTGCAGCATGTCTCCTCCTCATACACACATACCTACACGCCACCGCCTGGACTGTGAGGACAGACTGCTGGGGTTTGCCTCCTGGTGCCGACTGAGCTGTAAAACAAATTGTGGTGTAAGAAAATAAAAAATAGGTGTAATGAAATGAACTGAAGTTTCACCAGAGCACTTGTTAAGTGGGTCATGAATCAAACACAACAGGGGCTACTGGCCTTCCTTTTGCTGTGGTTAAAGGCTGCCTTTTAATTCCTCAGGTAAGCTGCATATCAGAGGCTGGACAGGTGGGGAGGGTGAGGGGACAGAAATGACCTTATCTGAATTCTTTATTTAACACCTGATGCTTGAAATCTCACTTATCAGAGAGATGACTGTGATAAGGTCTTTGTTAGGGTCTGCAATCACAGCAAACAAGTGCTCAAAGCCATGCACACTGAGGAAAAATCTTCATTTCAGAGTGGACTCGACTGAAAAGAAAGCAGTCATGCAGGGCTTTGGAACTACTTGCTGCTACAGGAATAAAAGTGGTCACTGGCAATGCAGTGCTGTAGCCTCATGAGAACAGATGCAGCATCCTCTCATCGCTAGTCCGTTATCCATTTGGTTAACACTTTCTAAATGTATGTCTCCAACAGACAAGCCAAATCATTTAGTAACTTGATACCAGAATGGAGACCTGTAATGTGCTGAAATATATGATGAAAAGCATGAAGAATTTGTTATTACTTTATTCTTTTTAGGACTCAGAGCAATTTTTTTTCTACTCTGTTTTTCTGTAACCTCCTGGTTTAGACTCAGAACAGAGTCATACATAAAACCAGTAACAAATTATAGCCAGATATGCTAAATGCATAACTAGCTTGTTGCAATATAAACCCCATTCTTTTTATTTTTGCTTCAAAAGTTTTGGTCTGCATCAATAAATTCCAAAGGGAATCTGTAAATGCTCACAAAACAGATAATCAGCCCTACAATCATCTGATCCCTAGTAAAGCACCTTACTCATTGGACTATTGACTTCCTACAGAACCACAGAAGATCACCATAATTTAATGCTGAAAGCTTTATTTCCAGTTTTCTTTCCACTGTATCGGGAAGCATTCTTTCAAGCGTGAAGCCTCTTGGTCTCTGCTTAAAACCCACAGAAGTTTATTAATTTTAAAAAACATATGTGCTTCACCAAAGAAAAGTGTTCAGAATGATATATAGTTTGGGGGAGGAAGCATTAAGTGCTTAGTTTTACAATCTAAAAGTGAGCTCAGACTTTCTTAAAGAAAGCTCTGTTTGAAGTAGGTCTAGATTTAAACCAAAAATTCATTCTTTCATTTTTTTCCTTTACTTAAAGCTGAGGGAGAAAGACACTTCTCGAAATTTTGTCACGTAACGTCAAGTAGCAAAAAGTATTTCCTGGATAAAATGAAATATATAAATTAAGCCTGTCTCAGACTTTTCTTTTCTGTATTATCTGATAGAAAAACCACCTTTTTCTCTGAATCAGTTTAGAAAGGGATTCTGAAATATTTGGTTTATCTCACTTGTCATCTTTCATTCTGCATGAAGAATTGAGTTTTAAAAAAAATCTTGACCAAATAGCAAAGTTAGTACTTTCAAAGGTCTCTCACAAATTTGACAAATGTAATAACTGCTCTGCTACAGAGTGCAGAGGACGTGAGAAGTTTCAGCAGCCAGCGTTTAATGATGTAACCAGCAGAAAATGAGAGGTAAAAGCCATTGTCACTTGAATGGAGATTGCACGTTTCTGTGGGTAGGGAAAATGCCTATGGGCTGGTTATTTAAAATTAATTTGTCACTGTTATTTGCTGATGAAGCAAACACGGCAAAGATTCTACCTTATTTTAAACTTAGGATTCTGTGGTATGGATTAAGTGCTGTATCAGGGACATATATTCGACCATTACTGAGCTGCCTTTTGTGATTTCTTTCTTGGTTAGTATTTGATCTTGCCAGTCTGCCCTTTAATCTCTGTAAGAACCTACTGATGTCTTGCTTCTCAATCCTTACTTCCCTAGAACTTTCAGTTTCCTTCTGCATTCCAAAAGTTACAGATATTAAGTGAGAAATGGTGGGAAGAAAACAGCTGCAGAAATGTGTCTGAAGAGCCTTTCCAATGCGGTACAGGTATCTGATGTGAGCATCCTTCCCCTTTTCTGAGCCCAGGCAGCGCTGTGGTAGGACCCATTGTTCATCGTCACATACTGTTGTCCTGGTTTGGGCTAGGCCAGAGTTAACTGTCCCAAGGAGCCAGCACAGGTGAGCTGGGCTGGCCAGGGGTGTTCCCACACCACGTGACGGCACGCCCCAATAAAAGGGGCTGGTCGGGGAGGGACGGGTCCGCGTGGCTCCGGGATGGTCTGAGTGCAGGAGTCGGGTTGGTAAGTGCTTTGTGTTATCACCGAGTGTGTATTCCATCACAAGTCCTGTTGTAGTTCCCCGCGCTGTCCCAGCAAACCGCCCTTCCCCTCCCGCGGGTGCGTGCGTCCGTCCGTGTCTCCGCCCCGTCCCGCCGGAGGACGGAGCAGGGAGTGAGCTGCGGCGGGGGCTGAACCGCGACAACTGTTGTTGCGGTCATTTTTCTTTTGATGTATTATTTCATCCCTAAATGGCAAGCGGCTGTAGTTCATTGCATGTGGCTTCTGGAGTTTGGAAGTAGAGAGCTTTTCTGGACACAAGATCACCTGTTGATCTTTGCACTGATATCTGCGTTATCCTTTTTCCCCCCTCATTTTCAGGGATATATCGTATCACTTTAAAAAAAAAAAAAGTCAGTAATGTGGCAAGTGTCAGAATTGTTGCCATATAATCGCAACTCTTACCGAAACGAAGATCCTTTAATCTGGAAGATAGTTTTCCTGCCTTCTGTTGTTAAATCCATGCAGCTTTGAAGACCCTAGTGATGAGGACGCTGTATTTTTTAGACTTGGGAGTTGGAGCAAGGACTTTGTCTCCATTCCTTCAGGAATAATCCAATTACAGAAAATGAGACAATGAATAAAAGCAGTGGGAGAAGAATTTGGCCTGCTATAAAGAACTGAGGCAGATTGTCCACTGTTCCTGTACAGTGTTCCTTGGAGAGCATTTAACAAATAGTTTAATCTTGCTATAGGATAGTTTATATGTATCCTTATGTTCAAAATTGGAAAAAAAGAAAATGTTGCTACATCTCAAAAAACAGGGGGAGCTTTGACTGCAATAACAGAAAGAGTAGAATAATGTATTTTCTAATTCTGTTGTGTAATTCGGTGTATTACAGCTACAGCTAACTTAAATCAATATAACTCACCAAAGTCATTAGGTCTATGCTGATGTGCTTGGTGTGATTCACTGCCAACTGCCTGCCATGCAAAAGCTCCAGAACCATTATTCAAACACAAACAGTCCTGTGTGTAATTGGAAGACAATTTTCTTACCTTTTTCTTATCCCTGTATCAATTCACAGGTATATCGGAGAGGTAAGAGAGGGAATAGCCATCCTACAGTCTTGTTCTAGGGAAGACAGCTGCAGTCCTAAGGCCTCGGCAGTCTGGCAGTGATCATGTGTCTCCCATCAGAATGCTGCAAGGCTCGATGACCTTGCCAAATTGGCGTGGCTGTCCTCATCTGTGAGTGTGGTGGGCTGGCTGCTTGTTACATCCAGCTTTCAGAAAGGAAACAGCTTTTGAAACTGCTGGCTTCTGATGAATTAGCGAGGACTAATGTTGCACTCTGGATTACAGTCATTGTTGCCGGTTAGATTTTCCCAGGATGACGGCAGCGAGATGTCGGAGCTTTTTTCACTTTCTCTGCTAATGCTGGTATAAATAGTACAGCAGCAAAAGGAGGATCGGCTCCTCCCGCACCTATGCGCCCTGCAGCTTTTCAGGGCAGAGAGAGGATACCCTGGGCAGTTCCGGTGAGGAGGGAGAGGGCTCCTCACAGAACTGATTTTCAGTTGTTACATGAGCCTGTTATGCCCTTTAAGAAGCACTATAAATATTTTATAAGGTATAGCATAGCAGTTGTTTTAGCAGCCAGCTGTTTAGGCTGGAAGATGCTTGCTAGCATTCACTGAAATGGCAGCTGGGAAAAGAGACTTTGTTCAGAAGTCTCAGGCTCAGAGCATCCTCTGACTTTGCCTTGGAATGTATCCAGCCCAAGATTCAGTGACCAAGATAGAAAAGACTATTAAAATAAACAGAAAGCACCCCTGAGCTATTGCCGTTATGTCATAAATCAGCAAGCAAGCTGAGTTTTGAGTCTCAGCATCAGGTTCATTCAGTATATGGCTATTGCCTTATGCATGGGAAGAATGCACATACTTCCCCAAGGTACTAATTATCCTGTTTTGGAAGGCCAACCCAAAAATCAATCTGTAATATGGTCCTAAACCCAAAAGTTCACCTGTAGTATGGTCCTAGCAGCTGAAAGGTACAGTTCTATGCTCAAAAAACAGATTTTTGGTATGTGAGATGATGGAGAACTGGATGCTGACAAGTGGATATGCTCTAGGGTTGCATGGTGTAAGGTAGGGAAGTGAACCTGAAATTACCTTGCTGTTCTCTGGAAAGTGTGCAGCTTTGATTTTATATTCTTTTAGAGGCATGAACTTAAGCCTGTCTGCTTTTCCCTTAACGTGCATCTCCTCTAAAATAGATCTTCTTTATGCTCTTTTGCCATTATCTTGTGACCAATATAATTATGCAGTTATGTACGTTTGAGTCTGTAGCCTCATTAGAATAATACATTGTTTTAAAAGCATGAAGAAATCCACACTGTACAGTTACCAATGGAAAGCCAAAATGATGATAAGCCTGCTAAAGAAGTGTACTCAAGCTTACGGAACAAAAATGACATGCCAGTGAAAAACGTGCGTTTTTCTCCTAAATGTCTGATCTCCTAGCTGAATTCAAAGCATCAATCTAATCTTGAGAGATGTATCATTTTATTTATATCCTTTTGATAAACCACCAAAATAACCTTTGAAAATCAGATGGCTCCTGCCTTTAACAACCTTCTGAGACTTTCCCTAAAAATAGTTTACAAAGCAACAGAGTCAAATTGTTGGGGAATTGCACTCAAATGCATTAGAGAGTCTATTCCTGTGGCAGTTAAGCCAGCCAAAGTAATAAATATAAAATGGTAATTTTTCTCCATGAGCTGTGGTTGCTGCTCCCACAAGATTTCATTCCCACCCCGGAGTAATATAACACTGCCTGCTCAAACAATCTCCTGGATTCACGGAATGAAACAGCATGTAGTTGCTACTTTAAGTGTGCTCAGAAAAGTCGACAATTACAATTAATCCACCTTTTGCCTGAGAGCATCCCATCATAATTTCCATACCACAAATGTCACTGAATTTTTTTTTTAATTGTAAGGAAACTTTGACCAAGCAATGAATTGGAAGACTATATTGGTATATTAAACAAGAAGTGAAAATATTGGCAAAACAGAATGCAGCTGCAATTTTTTGTCCTTAGATACATATTTTTTGGTTGGTTTCTAAACAAATGGGGGTTATAACCAGAGTAAATATTGCGGGTAGACATTCAGCAAAGTGTTTTAGTTAATGTCACTTCTTTTTTTTTTTTTTTTTTTTGTCTGATGAATTAATCAACTACTTCTTCCCAATAACTGTCAACCATGAGGATTTCTGTTAATATGGGGTCCTGCTCTATACTGTCCAAATTCTGTGGGTGTTCTACTTGCAGGAATTTAGTCTGCACCACTCAGGTTTTCCTTACTGAAGGAGGTTTTGGGTTTGACCCGAAGGTGGCCAGAGGCACACTGGGTTCACAGTTCTCCTGCACTGACCAAATCATCTGTACGGGCAACTCATACATTGTCAGAGATGTTATTTTGGTTTGAGTGCAGTTTTTATGTTAATAATTCTGAGGCTCTTGAGACTGCTTGCAGCAGTCATCTCTGTGTTGATTATTAACCTATTTCAGGGTATCTGGTGATATTAGCTAGTATATGTAAAGTGCCTAATGTTAGCAGGTTAATTTTTCTTCCGTGATTAATCATCATCTAATCCTTTGAAGTCAGAGATGACTGCAAGTGATTATCCTCTTTTTGTTAAGGTGCTTAACAGATACCCTGGCAGCTCAGCCATCGCAGCATACTCTTTTCTGTTATTTTTTCCCTTATTTAGCCAGACAGCATCTTTTCTGAAGTTCATTCTGCTGAATTATTTCACAGGAGCCCCATAGCCAGCGTGACGTGGGAAATGAAATCCGGTTGGGAAAAGAGTATGAACATAGGAAGTAGAGTACATATATTATTCCATGCGGAGAGTTTAAGCATACATAGTTCAGGGCTGAGAATGAAATATCGTGACCCTAGATGAAAAGATAGGGGAAATACAGGAAAGCGCTTGGGGACAGTAACTCTGTTTTAATACCCAGAAAGACTGAATCAAACAGCTTAGCCTGGTGTCATTTCAGTAAGTGGGTTTTGTTTGTTTGTTTTGCATGTTCTGTGTATGTTTTACTGAACATTTTCTTTGCAGGGATTTTGGCTTTTTTTTTTCTGGTTTCTTAAATCTAGTAAAAAACCCCAAAAATGCTGTGAAGCTGTCAAGTGTAACCAGGTATTATTCCTTGCTTACTGTCTCTGTGATTAAGCACATGTCTGCCCTGCACAACAGAGCATCCTCCAAAAACCTGTCAATCAGCTAGCTGAACCCATGAAGCAGTATACCTTTTTTGGATTATGCTGTGGAAAAATGAATTGAGTAGGTGAAGAATAAGATACCTGATCTACCCCACCTCCCCAGGGAGATCTAGTCTCTATCTCTGTTCTTGGAACTGAGCAGCTTCAATATTCACACAACTGTGTTTACTTTGATCACCAAGATTGAGGTCCTGGCTCATGTTTGGTGGTAGATTTAACCAGAACTCATAGTGCAATTATTGTTGACAGCTGTCTACACCATGTTTTCAAGAAGCTACCAGGAACAGGAAAGGCTAAACAGCAGGTATGTTAGCTCACGTGCTACTGTTTGTCAGCTCAGCACATTAGTACAGGTTGTGATTGGTGGTAGTTCATATTTATTCAACAGGATGAAAATTTCAGCAGTTCATGAGTTGGATATATGTCCTGTTTGGCCATCTCTGTTCAAGGATGTTAACCTAGGATTTTGGTGGACAAAGGCTTACAGACTATAAGCATTTCATCTGATCTACCAATTAAATATTAATCATCATATTTCCTTTTGCTGTCTGGGCCAAGGACATGTCACCTCCTTCCAAAGACAGCTGAGATGATTAGATAAAATCAAATGTTTGCAGATTACAAAGACTGAATCTTGTTGATCTCATTACATCATATGCTGCATCAGGAAGTTAGTATGTGCTGAGGGTAAGCCACTTCTGGTTCCCAAGTTAGCTCATTTAACAGTGGCTCAGGTGTCTCTGCATCCTACAATGTACTTCAGCCCTCAGCCCATATGCAGTGAAAGGGTTATTTCAGTTAGAGTAGCTGGAAGAGGGGAATTTTAAAAGTAACTCATTGCATTGTGATTGTTCATAGAATATCTCATAAGTAAACCACTTGTCACTGTGTCTGCTGCTTTCTGGAAACAAGGGTTTCCAAAGTGCTCATGGAGGAAGCCTGCTGCTGCTTAGAAGAGCAGCAAATTGACTCTTTGTCACTAGGGACTTGGCATCCCTCGGGGAACTCCTGTCAAGTCCTCAGGCATGACCTCCACTGCTAAAATCTACTTACATCTTCACACTGAAGAAGACTTTCCACCTGCTGCACCAAACAGCTGCAGTATTATCTTATTTTCACAAAGGTTTCATCTCAATGGGTCTTTTTGTCACCTCAGGGGAACACCTTGATCTGCCTAGCTTATAGGACACTTGTTAAAGACCTCCTCTTCTTTAGGATGGTGTTCCTAATTTTCTTGATTGTTACCTGTTTCTGTCACATCTTATTTTCCTACCCTAATCAGTATAGTCAAAGTGCCTGCAGGTTTGATGTGCCACAACTTGTTTATCTTGCTCTCTTTTTTTTTTTTTTTTTTTAAAATATGCTTTTGATTTGAACATGGAGCTGTTTTTTCCCTTTTGCCTATCAAATATGCGTACCTGAGGGTTCTGGAGATGATAGTAAGCCATTCTAAAGAGGTCTGCAAGTTAAGTTTTTTTTACCTGCATTATCACTTGGAGATTTTTTTTTTTTCCCCTTTGCTGGCTGGGCAAATTGTCAATAATCTGAAAAATATATCCTCAGTTTGGTTGTGATTTTTCCATGGTGCTCTGAATTACTGTTTGCTGTGCATGTCTTTATCTGTATGATTTTGCTGAATGTTATATGGCTAGTAAGAAGATGTCTATGGCATTTTTGAAAAGTGTGTAGAAAAACAAGTCACTTGTTTGCAAGTTTCATTACGGTTTTTCTTCATGAAACCACAGGAAAGTTGATTAGAAATGAGAAACAAATGCCATTTAAACCCTAAAGCATCACTGTCATCTAAGAAATGCAGTGGCCTTAATTCACTGATGGTTAATTTTTAATTGTGTGCATTGACCTCAAACCCCCATGGAATTTGCCTTGAGTGACTAAGCTTTTTGCATGGCATGCAATTTGCTGACTTTCTCAGTTTCCTGCAGTTGTCTACTGGAAAAGCTGTGCCCATAAGCTACTCCCTGGAACAAAAGTTAAATTATGCCATCATCTTCCCCACGTAAGGAGATGCCTGTGACTGGGCTGCTTGAAAAGCAGATGTGAGGTTTTTTATCAATTCCGATGCAGACAGGGATCATAGAATCTCTAGGCTGGAATAGACCTTTGAGATCAAGTCCACCTGTACCTGTTCTCTACTAAACCACATCCCTAAGCATCTCATCTACCTGTCTTTTAAATACATCCAGGGATGGTGACTCAATCACCTCCCTGAGCAGCCTGTTCCAGTGTCTGATAACCAGCTTGAGTTCATTCCCCCTCATCCTATTAACTGTCACTTGGGCAAAGAGACCAACACCCCTCTCTCTACAACCTCCTTTCAGGTAATTGTAGGCAGTGATAAGGTCTCCCCTCAGCCTCCTCTTCTCTAGGCTAAACAACCCCAGTTCCCTCAGCCATTCCTCGTAAGGTTTGCTTTCCAGCCCTTTCACCAGCCTGGTTGCCCTTCTCTGGACTCGCTCCAGGACCTCAATGCCCTTCTTGTAGTGAGGGGCCCAAAACCAAACACAGTATTCAAGGTGCGGCCAAAGACGAAATCACTTCTCTGGTCATTCCCCACATGTCTACCACTGCTTGCATATTTCTGAGAACAGCAGCTTTGACAGGACTGACTCCATGCCACCTGCCAAACCCCAGGGTGAGCCAGTGCAGCCTTCCAACAAGGTAGGCAAAAACTTTGTGTCTGCCTGATCACCTGTGTCCACTGTGAGCATAAGGGTATGTGCCTACCCTGTTGTGTATTAACAAAAGCAACTCATTTGTCTTGCATTACAAACCTGATTTACCTTTAGAAGGTGCTTGGAAAGATCCTAGGCAATTTTTCAGAAAATAAAAGGGTCATTAAAGAAAAAAAAGGTTTTCAAAGGTATCTGTACTTGGGATTCAGAAAGTCCTTAATTTTCAAGGAGTCATCAGTCTGGTAATCACTTTGCATTTTCTGGAGAAATTTGGAAAGTTGAGTAGAATTGTTTTTTAAATTGCAAATTGTTTGATTTAAAGATACATGTATTTCTAAGGGATCCTTTCTGAAGCTGACACGGTCGACCTGACAACTGAAAGAAAGCTTTTTCAAAATATGATGCCATTTCTCAGTCAAGCAAAAAATGCAGCTCCAGCAGCTGGCATAGTCCAATGTGTCTATTGACTACTGCAGGACTTGGCTGTGCTCAGTCCTTCTACTGGCTTGGTTTATCTTTGTCATTGGAGTGCTGAGGGAATGTGGGTTATGTCAGAATTTCCCTGTGGAAGGGAAACCTCTCCAGTCCTATGGGCTCTAGAGTCCCAGCAAAGCTTGCATTGTCCTAAAGACTCCATGTCATTTAACTCATAGACACTGCTTCTGCAGTAACCTGTCAGTTTTGAGACACCTGTGTGGTTCCTGTGGGATGTGACAGTATTTCAGTAGAAATGCTGTAGTGCTGGAAGGGCATTGCTGAAGTGCTAAGAAGTTGCCATGTCTGATCTGACACTTGTAGCTTAGTTCACAGACTTTTTTTAGAGACTTGGAAGTTAAAGTGATCAAAAACAAAGCATAGGTAACATCAAGTAATTAAAAAACATAGAAACAAACAAAAATCCCCAAACCTCACTATGCATCATTTTTTATTGGCTTGTTTTACTATCTTTGATTTTAAATTCTGCTCTTTGCTCCCAGAGACAGCTGATACCATCTGTAGAGATGGAAGAGTTGTCAGTAGTCTTGCCCTCAGGATGCACTCTATGCATCCTAACAAGTCCATAAAGAGTGTAATAAAAACTTTGAGGTATTCATGGAGTTTTACATGATAAGAAGTTAAAAATAAAATGGCTTCTGCAAAATATTTCTTCACCATTGTCACCAGATCTTTCATCAAAGATATTTACAGTGGTACCATAAGCATTGTGCATTCCAGGTTAAAACAGTGTTGCTCTTGGACAATACACGGTTTTCAAATATTCCCAAATTCATTAATATCAATGAATAATAACACAAATAATGGTAGTTAGGATAATGTCAAAACCGACCCACTGTATCATTCTGTGGCTGCATTTTCCAACTCAGCTAGATATGAGCTTGGTGCCAACTCCTCTCTCCAGTTAATGTAACTGGTTTGCTTCACAGTAATTCACTGTGATTTCTTTACTTCGTTATAACCTTTGTGCTCTGCAAATAGTCAGCATCCATTGGGAAATGAAGCCATAGGAACACCTGCAAACCTACTTTCTGCTACCGAGTTTGTCTTCTGTCCTCTTTCTACTTTCTGTTACCTAGCGTTTCATTCCAACCTTGGATAACGGTTGCAGGTTTTATCTTGGACCCCTGTACCTGGATGTGAACAGGTTGTGGATCTGTCTGTCTGGCAATATGCATTATGCCAAGGTTGTATCTCAAACTTAGACATAAAAAGAGATGTGAAGGAGCCACTTAATAAAGCCATTTCTTTGATAATAACTCTATAGAAGTATCTTGGCAGGTTTTATGTACAGAGTTATTTGCAATTAAGAA
This sequence comes from Porphyrio hochstetteri, assembly GCA_020800305.1. Lineage (NCBI taxonomy): Eukaryota > Metazoa > Chordata > Aves > Gruiformes > Rallidae > Porphyrio > Porphyrio hochstetteri. Next base: position 49,812,716 of record CM036907.1, read on the forward strand.
AATCCTGAAATGGACCTTCTGTAAATTCTAGTATATTCATTCATCTTAAAATTTATATTGATTTTCCCTAACTTCTCCAACCTGTCATACTGGCCTTGTTTTTCATCTCAATTTTCTGTGCTGTTTGTGGTGGTCAAATAGAAAAATATTGCAGAATCTAGTTCCTCGTGATCACCTCTGTTCAGACACTGTCTCCTGCCCCTTAGTTTTATTTGGTCTCTGGGTTTCTTCATGTGCTGTGAGTGTGCTGGTACCAATAGCAGTTCCTGGGAGAAAGACCTTCTGAAATGTCAATCAAGTGCATAGACACAAAACTTCCCTGCTAAAAAAATGGGGATGTGTGAACAGGTACATTCCTCCTGCCTCCCCTTGTTATAGAATTTTCTGCCATAATACTCCCCAGAATAAAAGTGGCTATGTGTAAGCTCCCATCATCATTATACCATGGGGAAAAAAATATATTTTACAGCAAGCATGAAAATAAGCAGTGTTTGAGCAAAGAACAGTGGCTTTGCACAGCTCCTGCGCTGTCTCAATCGCCTTCATATTTTGCAAGTACCCTTTCTTAGTATACTCACTTGTGTCATTTTTTACAGAACTTTCACAATCATAATGACAGGAAAAATTAGAGAAGCATGGCAATATGAAGATGATTTTTTCTGTGTTGTTGCAAAGTACACTCTTGATCTGCCATTATACAGTGGGACAGAAGAAGCCTCTTTGTACTGACTTAGCAAGGTTGTCATTTGCTAATTTATTTTTCCCCTCCTTGTGAGGGCTCTAAGATTTGTCTCAGAGGGAATTGTCAGCTAGTGCTAAGCACTGGGGCACATGCTCTGCAAAAACTGCAAATAAGCTCGTACCATTCACACTGCTTGAAGCAGAGGCTGGGTTTTGTGGTTTTTTTCACAGAGGGCAACTATTTAAGGTGGGCAATAAAGTTGTCAGGAGTTATAAATCTCTAGAATTAGTATTGTGTAGAACATTTAATCTCCAGAGAGCCAGCAATATCTGTAGCAGGCATGGCCATATTCTATAAGTGTAACTGCATACAAAATTATTTGTGGGATAAGCAGACACTTATAGCATGGTTCAGGTAAAAGTTTTGTTTATAAAGACCACCCAATTTCACCTGATTTCTTATACAAATAGAATCAATACCCTCATTGGAATTTAAATTAGAATGTAAACAGATGTGGGCCTGCAGGAACTTAAATTCATCAACTCCAGCCCAGCCAGATACACCTAGACTGCATCATTTAGAGTCAAATATGACAATCTCAGTTTCTGTCAGTTCCAATAATGTTGTTTTAGTGACTTGGTTGTCATTTCCTCTGTCATCATGCTGTATGGTGTGAGCAGCCAAAGGGGGAAAGAAATTGCTGCATTTCACTGGAGCTTACTGTTCATCCCTTCTTTAGTCTAAACCAGGTATTTTATAGTGGAAAAAAAGCATGATGCTTCACTCATAGCACTTCACAGCACCTTTTTATTCAGACTGAGTTGTGGGACAGCTGTAATGATGAGCGGGCTTTAATCGTGAATCCACAAAAATCCCGGGCAAATAAATTGACAGCGACGATAGTGTACAGAAATGCAGTACAGATTATGAAATGCCTCAGTTCTGGGAAAGTTCTTGCAGTCAGTTTACTGCTGTGTCCTTAGTTCTCAATGTTCTTTTTTTACCCCACTTCCAGCACTGTTGTCAATATGTCTGAACTCAAACACCTGCATCTTGGGAGGGTCAAGGCTCTATCTTTTTCCTCTGGATTATTCCCATGTTTTCTTTAAATATATTATCAATACATTGCAAATGAGCTGTCCTCATAAGCCAACCCAAATGTTCTTTTGCTGGTAACACCACTAGAAAGGCTGGCGTTTCAAACTGCCCCAGTAATCAAGAAAACAGACTTTCTTTTAAAAAAGACCATTTGCCCCCAAGATCACATTATCAACCAATCCCTAGTGTCTAACATAGCAAAAACCCAGAAGAAAGCAATACAGAAAACACACTGCAAATGCAGTGGTGGCATTTAGCAAGTTCTTCATAAAGCCAAGGAGGAAGCAGTGGTGGCGGGAAGGCAGCCAGGTGATGACTCCATAGACCATCCCATGCTCCCGGGTATTTGTGATGTGTTCCTCTGCCCTGACACACCACGTGCTGCCTGCTGCCAGAGGCTGAATTTGATGGGCCGGTGTCTTGATCTAGTGTGGCAAATCCTATGTCACTGTGCTGTAGCTGACATGAAAGTACAGAGCATCCCTGCCAAGGACAGGTTTCCACTGAGCTGGGTATCAGCTTCGTGACATGTACGTTCCATCTCCTGCAAAGTGTCATAAGATGCCATTTTCAGACAATCTTTTCTCTAACCCACTCCCTCATCATAAGCAACAGAAAATAGAGACTCTTAAAACACTATCAAGGCAAGATTTTGAGATGGAATGAGAGAAAGGTGGTTTTCATGTTGCAGACAGGTTCTGTAAAGAAAAATCCTTCTGAAAAATCCTTCCATTTTAAGAAACTAAGAATATTATGGAAGACTGGGATTGATTGACAAAAAAAATTCCTTTTGTCATAGTTCCTGAAGTTGAAAATGCTTCTGAGAAGAAAATGTATGTCTTAAGCATGAACTTCTTTCTTCATTAGGACATGTGTATTTTCATGTATAAGAGAAGTAGCTGCAGATATTGCTGCCATTATGTAAAAGAAAAATGTAAAGCCCCAACCAAAAAGCTTTGAATCCAGAAAGCAGGGAATCATTCCTGACAGATCAGATATTTTTGCCAAGCATTCTCTTTCCTAAAGAAATAAATAGCAGACAGCAGAATACATGTTCATTGGGCCAATACATTTACGTCAAGTCAGAACTGCATTGGCCCATAGAGAATTTGCAATATCTCTTAACTCAAATTAACCATCCTCTGTGAGACTAAAGCATCTTTGCTGCTTAACGAAAAACTTGTGTTGTTTTCAAAATACATTTTTGATAGTCTTTAATAGTAAAACTATGATTCTAAGTAAAGTCAAAGAGTATTCTTGCTAGCAAGGAAGGGATTCATACCTTTGAACAACCCAACGTAAAGATACCAGTATAATCACAGAATCACAGAATTATCAAGGTTGGAAAAGACCTAGAAGATCATCCAGTCCAACCATTCACCTATTACTACTAGCTCCCACTAAACCATATCCCTCAATACAACATCCAGTCTTTCCTTGAACACCCCCAGGGTTGGTGACTCCACCACCTCCCTGGGCAGTGCATTCCAGTGCCTGACTACCCTTTCTGAGAAGTAGTGCTTCCTAATGTCGAGCCTGAATCTCCCCTGGCGCAGCTTGCTACCATTCCCTCTAGTTCTGTCACTGCCTACACGGGAGAAGAGGCCGACCCCCAGCTCACTACAACCTCCCTTCAGGAAGTTATAGAGAGCTATAAAGTCTCCCCTAAGCCTCCTCTTCTCCAGGCTGAACAATCCCAGCTTCCTCAGACGCTCCTCGTAAGGCCTGTGTTCCAGACCCCTCACCAGCTTAGTAGCCCTCCTCTGAACGCGTTCCAGAGCCTCAATGTCTTTCCTGTAGTGAGGGGCCCAAAACTGAACACAGTACTCGAGATGCGGCCTCACAAGTGCTGAGTACAGGGGGACAATTACCTCCCTGCTCCTACTAGTAACACTATTTTTGATGCAAGCCAGGATGCCGTTGGCCTTCTTGGCCACCCGCGCACACTGTTGGCTCATGTTCAGCCGTGCATCAATCAGTACCCCCAGGTCCATTTCCTCCACACAGTCCTCCAGCCACTCCGCCCCAAGCCTATAGCGCTGCCTGGGGTTGTTGTGGCCAAAGTGCAGGACTCGGCATTTGCTCTTGTTGAACCTCATGCCATTGGCTTCAGCCCAGCTCTCCAGCCTGTCCAGATCCCTCTGTAGGGCCTCGCTACCCCCAGGCAGATCCACACTCCCAGCCAATTTAGTGTCATCTGCAAACTTACTGAGGGTGCACTCAATGCCCTCATCTAGGTCATCAATAAAGATATTGAAGAGGACAGGCCCCAGCACCGACCCCTGGGGAACACCACTCGTGACCGGTCGCCAGCTGGATTTAACTCCATTTACTACCACTCTCTGAGCCCGGCCCTCCAGCCAGCTCCTTACCCAGCCGAGGGTGTACCCATCCAAGCCACGGGCTGCCAGCTTCTGCAGGAGAATACTGTGGGAGACAGTGTCAAAGGCTTTGCTGAAGTCTAGGTAGACCACATCAACAGCCTTTCCCTCATCCAGCAGATGGGTCACTAGATCATAGAAGGAGATCAGGTTGGTCAAACAGGACCTGCCCTTCATGAACCCATGCTGGCTAGGCCTGATCCCCCGGCCATCCCGCACATACCGCATGATCTCCCTCAAGACTATCTGTTCCATAACCTTCCCTGGAACCGAGGTCAGGCTAACAGGCCTGTAGTTCCCCGGATCCTCCTTACAACCTTTCTTGTAAATGGGAGTCACATTGGCAAGCCTCCAGTCTTCTGGGACCTCACCAGTCAGCAAGGAGGACTGATAGATAATGGAAAGCGGCTCGGCTACCACCTCTGCCAGTTCCCTCAGCACTCTCGGGTGGATCTCATCCGGCCCCATGGACTTGTGGCAGTCCAGTTGGAGTAGGAAGTCTCTGACTGTTTCTTCCAGAATCACAGGGGAGTTAGCATGCTCCCCAGCTGAGACTACCAGGTCAGAGAGAGGGGTACCCTGAGGATCTGTTTGACCTTTAAAGACAGACGTAAAGAAGGCATTCAGAACCTCCGCCTTTTCCTTGTCCTCAGTGATCACATTCCCAGCCTCATCCAGTAAAGAGTGGATATTCTCCTTTGTCCTCCTCTTACTGTTAATGTACTTATAAAAGAGTTTATTATTCTTTTTCACCCCAGCGGCCAGGTTAAATTCAAGCTGGGCTTTTGCCTTTCTGATTTCACCTCTACACATCCTGACAACTTCCTTGAATTCATTCTCAGTTACCCGTCCCTCCTTCCACAGGCGGTAGATTCTCTTTTTCTCACGGAGCCTCAAGAGTAACTCCCTATTCATCCACGCTGGTCTTCTTCCCCGCCGGCTCATTTTGCGGCTCAGGGGGACCGCCTGCTCCTGCGCCCTTAAGACTTCCTTCTTGAAGAGCAACCAGCTCTCTTGTACCCCTTTGTTCGCTAAGACTGAATGCCAAGGGACTCCCCCTACCAGTCTCTTGAACAAATCAAAGTCTGCCCTCTGAAAGTCCAAGGTAGCAGTTTTACTATTCCCCCTCCAAGCTCCACCATGAATTGAGAAATGTATCATTTCATGGTCACTCTGTCCAAGGCAGCCCCCAACCTTCACATCTCCTACCAGACCTTCCCTGTTCACGAACAGCAGGTCTAGCGGGGCAGTTCCTCTTGTGGGCTCTCTGACCAGCTGCATCAGGAATGCATCCTCTGTGCACTCCAAAAACCTCCTAGACTGCTTCTTCTGTGCTGTGCTGTACTCCCAGCATATGTCAGGGAAGTTGAAGTCCCCCATGAGCACAAGGGCTGATGACCGTGCAGCTCGTGCCAGCTGCTTGTAGAACATATAATGATATGGAAAGATTTATTTTAATTTTCTATTTTAGAGGTCTAATTTGAGCCGGAATGGGATGAGTAGAGCTAGGCAACTTCTACTTTTTGTTAACAATGTCTTTTGTGATAAATGTCCATGTATTTTAACTTAAATATTCTCATGTAAAAAGGGAAAGCCAAGTTAAACTTACTTTGTTTCCATATTCTGTTGGCCAGTTCATTAGGTAAAGGGACCCTACCTCTTTATGTTCTTTTCTTTCTTCCCAGCCTCAAGTGTAAATAACAGATAGATGAGTTTGTAATTGCAACAGAGTGTCCATTTGAAATATTATTTCTCATAAGGTTCCATTTCATCCCAGCAACGTAACCGACACAAGGCAACAATCAGCTCCTCAGTCTGTGTAGTAAACTGATGTGAAAAAGCTCTGTTACATTTACTGAAGCAACACATGCAACTGAGCTCTGATCCAGCTTTCTGCACTTACATAAGGAGTGCTATTGACTTCAGTCATATGTCAGTTAATATCCTTCTGCCTAGCTGGCCTTGTTGCCTTCAGAGTGACTACACAGGTGTAAAACTGGAAGAGAATTTAGTATGTGTTTTTATAAAGTAGCAAAGATCAAGAGAAATTAGAATGACGATTTTCAGCAACATCTTCTACTGCACCATTTTTTATATGAGGTTTGTTCTTGGCCTTGATATTTTGTACATTTGCATTCTTGTTTATGCAAGTATTTCAACGAAAGGCAATTGTACATCGCATTTAAGAACCAGTCTCTCAAGGACAGTGTGTAGTAAATGGATAGCAGAATATTTTTCCATTAGGATAATGAAAAAAAAGTTTGTGTTTGTTTTATGGTGCTTTTTTTTTTTTTAAGCCAGATATCCCACTTAGATTTGCAATATTTCCTACGCCTATACGGGCACTAAAAGTCTGAACTGAGAAAAGAAAATTAAAAACATTAATTTTTGGAATCTGTGGCTAAAAACGGATGAAAAATAATCTATAATGCTTTTTGCACAAATAAGGTCATCTTTACTCTCCCATTTGGCTTTCTTCTTCTCTGCTACCTGACAATTTTCTTCCTGTATTCAACTTTGCTCTTTCATCCATTACCACTACTAGTTCAAAACCATTTCTTTAAAATATAAATATAATACCAGTAAGGATGAAAAGTCTGCTATAACAACTCCATTTGTCCTGGAGGTGATTACAGACAGCAACAAGGAAAGAAAAGGGAAAGGAGATGAAAAAGGTATACAGTTTGGTGCCACAATGTAAGGAATGATTGTGAAAGCAACTTAAATTAAAATGTTCTTCTAAATAAGTTCCTGCATTAATATGATTCCTCGAATCCCCATATCCCTATATCTTTTTTTCTTGACCTCTTGGTGAGAATGGAAACAGTGTTAAATTCCCTGTAGCAGAAAATAGGTGTCTCAGGTGCACCGTACATCCTGGTGGCAAGTGGATACCACTGCTTACTAGCTGGGGAAACTTATCCAAGTCACTAAACGTTTTCTTCTCTCTCAATTCAGAGATTAACAATCTACATGAATGACATCTGTCTAGACAATGTGATTTAAGCTTCCTATAGAGTTAAAGAAGGGTCCAGTCCTATGACCTTTTCCTTGCATTTCCTCCTCATTTTTTTAATTTCCCCTGATACCCAGAATTTCCACCTTTTTTTTGTGAGTACCTTCATCCTGTTTCCTAACCTTTCTAGTCTCTTTCTATGCAAATCTGGAAGAATTTCACACTTCCAGAACCGGCTTCCAAACCTCCTTCTAAAGCGTATATGTAGCAGATCTTGCATTTTAACTTTGGTGTACTATGCATGAGCCAAAACCAAGAATTCCCCCTTAGATTTTCTGTCTCTTCATTGCTTCTTTGCCCTGTCCAGAATATTGCACTGTGTAGTGAATTGATTGGTGTACTGTGATCCCACCAGAGAGTGGAATGGCAGCATTTCTGGTCAAAAATAGCAAGTACATCTTCTCAGATACTGAACAGGGAGGCTGTAAATAGTGGTATTGTATGTGTATATCATGTGTACGTGTGTATTCAGAAAAAGTCACTTTTTTATTCCCCTTCTGAAATATTCTTCTTGGCTTTACTTTTAATTAGCACCCAAAATGCAATTACTGAAATAATAAATCTCAAAGTATATTTAGTTTTCCAGTTAGCAGCATTCACCTCTGTTAAGACATATGAAAGGAATAACCTTGAAAAAAGCTGTTTTATACAGACAAATGTATCACAGGGATTTTTCTGGTACTTTGTATGGTATCTAAATTATTAACTTCCTTGATGAGGTTCACAGAAATTCTTTCAATGAGTTGCTATGATATTAACCTTTTGTGTAATACAAAAATTACATTTAATGATAAAATTATGTTTAAATGAAATAATTTTTAATTTCTTCATCTCTAATTTGATGTTGCTATACTTTGGCTTTGGAATGTGGAAATGGTGAAAAGTCGTTTTGACCATAGTCATGACTTTATCGATAAACAAAATGGCTAAACCCACTTTTTAAGATCTGAACCAGTCTTCCTCTTGCAGACTGGAGTTCCTTGCCCTCCCTGTCTGCCTTGTCCTTCTGTTTTGTCTTTCATAATGTTATGCATACACATTTCCTTTCAGAAAACAGTATATGCTAACAGGCATTTGAGTGCATAGCAATTTCATATTCGATTATCTCACCTGTTAGGTCTCTGTATGCCCATGCTCATAGGATATGAGGCAAGAAGGAATGATAATTAGTGCAGTGCTCTGTTCATCACAATATCCCTGAATTTCTCAGCTTTGTGCTAACTTGGAAACCAGCTGCATAAACTCCTGGGAGGAAAAGCTACAGGGGACTGTGGAAGGCAAAGACGCCACTCTGGCTTGAATGTTCTGACCCCTAGATCACTGATGGGTGGGAGTCTATTCTGGACCTGAATTATTGCTGTACCTGCGATGTTTCCTGTGCTTATGCTGGAAAGAGGCTAGTGGCCTAAATGGACCTTTGATATGACCCAGTGTGTTTGTTCTGTCTAACATAACTTCTACTACACAAGTTAACTCCTTCAAATATCAGCTGAGGTATTTCTGCATGGTACTTTGCCAAGTAAATAGGCATTCAGCTTGCTAAATCAGGTCTCAGGAGGTTACGTCATGAGAGGTGTAGTAATGAGAAAAGACCTCTCATTGCTTGTAGGTCCACCTTGTCCACCACTGAGATGCAAGCAAAAGGCAGTCTTTTTATGAAGCAATCTTGAAACAAAGAATTTGTGGTCTTTCTCCCATGCTGCTTGGCATCTGACACGATTCTGCTTGAGGCACAGGTTTAGAAAGTAAAACAAATATTTGAGGCTTTCTGTCATGATTTTTTATGTGTTTGGGTGTATTTTTGTTTCCTTTGCTTTCTTAGGCAATTGCCAATTATATCCATATTCTTTAGAGAGGCGTATGAACCAGCATATTAAAAGCTATGTAACGTTTAGTATCTCTGCTATGTGATAGAGTGAAAACAAGGAAGGATGGATGATTTCTAGGTTGCCTGGGGCACCCAAACTCCTTAGAGGCCAGTATGGTGTCCTAGTTCTTCACGTGCAATTTCTATTGACTTCCACCTCAGAAGCCAGGGGAATATACAGCCCAGGAGCTGAAACAGGGGTGCACAGAAGGACTTTTTAGTAAAACATTATAATACCAAGTATATCAATTTGCGCTGAAATGGTTTGGTTATAATTGCTAATATCAGGTGGATTACTGCTTCTCAGTACAAGTTCTTAAGACAGTAATTACTTTCTAGGTCTCTGGGCCATACAATACATTTAACATTTCTTCAGACAAAAGTGATATCTACATGTCAAAGCATATGTGCAGATTGTTCACGGAACTTGCAATAATGATTTTTATTCTGGAATTCCCTTGTCCATTGTTCACAATTTTGCCAAAATTTTACTAGTCACCCTGGAATTTTCCTAGCTATTTCTTCCACCTTTTTTAATTTTTTTTTTTTTAAACACCCCCTTCAAAAAAAATAAAGAGGAAGTTTCAGTACATGAAAATAAACCTCAGTTATTTTTAGAATGTGAACTTTAAATAAAATGTATTTTTCTATTATGGGGTGATGGGAAACAGTCTTGCAATCACTTGAGAAGCTGAACTATATCTATACCTAATATCTGAAGTATTATCTTGCTTGAGACTTGGATAATGTTATGAAAATCTACCCATATTTGACAATCTAAAAGAGAGGAAAATCATTACTCACTTGTGTTTGGCAGAAGATTCTGAAAGGCAGGCAGAAAAAATCCAGAAACTGTGGACTTCGTTTTTCCCATGCATCTGCTCTTTCTGCCTGGCAGAAGGATCTAGGAACCTGGGAGTCTGTCTGAGGAGAGTGGTTCTCTAGTGATGTTCCCAGTGCCCGGACATCCAGGGTGCAAGAGAGCTGTTTCTGATGAGGAGACAGGAAATGCAGGGTTTGTTTTGCCAGAGCAGAGCAAAGTCAGAAATTACCTTTCTCCTCTCCAAAGCAGAGCAAGGTCAGAAATGCAGAGGGCAGCAGCAGGGGATGGTTGCCTTGGAGAGAACTCAAGCTTGAGCCCATCAATTTCAATAACTTCATTATTCATTAATACAGAATGTTTGACTTGCTTACATCTAAGCACAGGAAGTCAAGTTATGTTCAGGATGCGTGAAAAGAGGAATTATTTTTGTAGAAGTTCAGTTCCCACCATCTGTGGCAGGATAAAGAACAAAAATCAGTTACATCAACATGTTTGGAAACCAACCCTGTCACATGCCATGGTACAGTTTGTGATTGGGAGATGGTTGGGAAGGGAAGCAGAATTCACAGACTGGAAATCAGTATTTATTCCTCACTGTTTTCCCCAAGTTAAGTGTTCTGTGTGGGCGTTATGTTACTGAATATTCTCAAAGTGAAGTATGGGTTAGGAACATCTTAGGTGAATGATTACTTCCTCCATATTTGCCTTTGTTTCTGATGCTTTTAGCCCCTTCTTTGAAAACATGTAAAACAAAACAAAAAAAACCCAAAAACCAAACAAACCAAAGTCTTCTGCCTCCTAAGGAACTGGTACTGCATAGGCAGAATTAGAAGGCCCCAGGTATGTCCATCCTGCTAGTACACACAGTTGTTTATACATACTTGGGGGAAAAAAATGAGTCTGGAAGGTAAGTTAAAATTGCTTATGGAATAAACATCAAATCACTGGCACTGAAGTCTAACAGTGTTAAGTGTATATAACATTAAGTACCAGGATAAGGGGCTGATTGTTCTCCACAGGTAGAGATAATAGTGTACGATGTAGAAGTTAATAAACGCCTAAGGAAAATTCAAAGAACTGAGCTGCACTGAAGAAGTCAATGCACTGTTTATTGTCCTCATTCAGCTATTAGCACCATGCCTTTGTCAGTGGGAATGACTCCAAGTGATTGCAAGAATTTTTCTAGGTCACTTAGTTGGAAATCAGTCAGAAAAGTAGGTGCCTTCTAAGGAACAAGGAGTTAAGATACAAAGGTCTGAACAAAAAAATTGAGAAATGGAAGAGAAATTGTCTGGAGTCATTTGTCCATTAATCAATGGCTGTCATGAGAACCCCGATAAATAATGTGTTTAGTTTTAGCCATTTCCTTAGGTTTGTTATCTGGTTCTTGTCCTTGTTTCAGGGCATGTGGTAAAGTGTCAGGAAGGTCATGCAACCCATGATTATGTGCAATGAAGTGGAAAGCCAGAGATCTTTTGAGGACCCTTCAAATGCTCCTGATTGTTGGCAGGGCACTTGCCAATTTTGCTTGTGGTATAACAGATTATAGAGAAGAAACCAATAGAACTGTCATAGGGAACTGAAGATACTGCAATGAGTTCTGCAGCCCAGAAGAGATGAAGTGAAAAACATTATTACACCTTGTATTAAGCTATTGTTACTATTAGACATACAGAAATGAACTGGTACTATATAAAAAGATTAAGTTGCTTCATGCATAAAAGAAGATTAAGCTGCTTTATAAGGTTTTATGATACAAAGTTATTGCAATCATCTGAGTTGGGAAAGGGATGCTCTTGATATAATATATAATTTTGCGGAGTTGCCAGTATGGTGTAAGGTTAATTCATTGTTGCAGTAACATAAAACAGCTGACAGCAGCCAGATGTATAATTCCATGCCTATTAATGGAAAATTAATATCTTCACTGTACAATTGTTGATACTTAAAAGATAACAGAGATCTCAATTTGTCTGCTCAGGAAAGAACAATAGGGATTCTGCCGTTTGAGTCTTAGAGTTGATTATGCACTCTGATTTCCAATCCAATTGTTCAGTGCTGCTATTGATTGCAAAACGGAGGTTATTTTGTGTAGGAGTAAATCTCTTGGACTGAAAGAAAAAAGTTCCCTGTGATGGTTATTGCCTACTAGCTTTAAGAAGAAATCATCGCTGTGCACACAATGTAACCTATCAAAAACCCGTATTAATGCATTAGTGGAATATTAAAAAATATGTCAGGTTTTCAGACTTGGCAATGACTCTGATGAGCTGGATTTTCTGCTTTATGAACACTTTCTAAGTCTCAAAAAGTACTAAGAAACAGTACACCAGACACTGCATCCGTGGAGATATGGTGGGTGGCTCAAGTACTGAGGTATTCAAAATGCTATTTTATAAAATAGTTTCTTTAGGCTATTTAAAGCAAAACAATTAATGGGGAGGTATCATCATATATAGCATGTAGAAAGGGCCATCGTGTTCGCCCTCACAAGGTGAGGAATGGTCTAGTCTACTTTCACTTGGTAGATTGTTGTCCAGGCTATTTTTAAATACCCCCCTTTTAAGGAAATTCTTCAATGTCCTCAGAGAAATTGCTGCCATATATCTCAAGATCAGGCCAAATTTCCCTGTAACCTAGACATGTCTTCTCTGGTTTTTATTAAACATGGAGATAGTCTTCTTAAGGAGGAGATCTTTCTAACACAGATAACCCCTTTTCCACAATTTTTAATAATTCAAAGGTCATTATTAATTTCTTCATGCCCTCTCTTAAAGAAAGCAAATCTAAATATTTTACTTTCTGGGCAGATGTTTTGAATCTCCTGTTGCTCTTTCTTAGGCTCGAAGTTTGGAAACCGTGTTTCCCAGACTGGATGTGCTAAACTCAGCATTGAGTTTAGTGAGCACTGACCCTAGTGAGAATAGAGAGGAGCTGGAAAAAATTTATTTCCTTGGTCATATCTGTGACACCCTGGTTTTAAATGGATGTGCCTTTTTTACAAGGAAATACCACTGCGCTGATCAATGAACGTATTACAGTGTTCCCAAGCCTTCCAGCCTTCTGCTCACCTATCACCTGGCTGGTTGGTTCGTATTTTTGTGTGTCCCTTGTTTTTTTCTTTCTGAGTGTAATACTTTGTACTCCTGTTCATTTGAATTTCATCTTGTTGATTCCACAGCCTTTCCTCAATGAGTCAAAATCATTCTGAATTCTGTTCTTGCCCTACAAGTACTCCAGAATGTTTGTACCCCCTCCCAGCTGCTGACATCCATGAATTTTACACCTGTATTATGTATTCTCTCATCGCTCAGAGAAGTATAATTTTAATGTGCATAATTTCACTATAGTTATACCTCAGCTCTAACAGGAAGGAGAGGGAGGAGAAGAAAAAAGAGTGATAGCACCTGGGAATGCTTTCCAAAGTTAGCATAGACACAGTGTAAGCACACAAGTTCATAGAGTTTGGAACTAGTAGAAATTTCTGATCTGTGTGGCTCAGCAAAATTGGTCTGAAAAGCATCTGACAAAAGACTCAGTTTTCTAAATGGTTTTCTTTTTCTAAGGGATTTTTTTTTTTCAGTAACTCTCTGCATATGTCCAAAGTGTATGCATTAGAAAATATCGTGGCACTTCTGCTTCCAGTCATGACTTGAGAATTCCTACAGGTTCAAAGCAGAATGGGGGAGAAACAAAGTTCTTGTGTAAAATAAGGTATCTCTGAACTTTTACTCCAAACTAGAAGTTAGAAGAGAAGAAAGCTTAATTAAGCTTTCTGCAAATCACATAAAGAAATACTGTGTGTAAACCATTAAAAAGATTTCCACTAAATGGCAGTTCTCATCTAAAGACATTACCTTGGAAATTAAGATTATAGTAGATATCACTGGCTTCATGGATGAGGAAATCAAGAAATAAAGGAAAATTGTACCATGCACCAACCTCATAGAACTACCTAAATTATATCTGCAGTTTACAACAGCATTAAATACCCCAGACAAAGCATGGCAGTAAAATAGCTTATATTACTATGGATATCTAAAGTCACTTTAGTGTTTAGTATTATCTTGGATATGTTTGGACAAAGCTGCCTTTTTTGTTGTGTGTGTGTGTTTGTTTGTTTGTTTGTTTTAGTGCACCCAGATGATGAAGGCTAGAAGTTTTTTTAAGAACTTTCTTATTTCAGGCGCTTTTGCAGAAGCTCCTTAAATCTGTGAGCTGAAAATGCTAATTACTTAAGTCCACTGTCAGCTGTAGTTATTGCAAGCCTTCAAAACTCCTGAAAAAGATGACTGAGGCTGTGGAAGACTGCCAATGGGTGAGGAAGTAGAGTTCCTATGTAACACTGGAGTTTAAGGTAGTTGCCTGCACCCTCGGAGTAGGCAGGTTTCAGGAAGACATATAGCTGCCTCATGGATAATCATCGAGCCCTGAAAGATTATGTATGGGTCTTGTGTCTTCTAAATGATTGTCTTGCATTTCAGGGGAGACTCCAAATTCTGGGCAGTGTTTGCCTGAGCACAGTAAGATAATTAGCAGAGAGCACTGTCCAAAAAAAATGTACCACTGCCTTTGCAGAATGGAAATGCCACTTCTGGAATGGTGCTTTTAAGTAATTGTTTCCTATTACAAGTGTCTGGTAGAAATACATGAATTCTATAGTGCCATTAAGTTCCACGTCTATCTGTTATTGTTCTTGGAATAATGTCCAGCAAATTATTTTCCCCCATTCTTTTAATCTGCGAAATGTATCAAAAATGTTTAAACAAAGTTTGTATGCATGCCCCCAGATTGCATACAGGGAGATCTAGTGGGGTTGCGAAATGCCAGCTGATGAGGATCAAGATTGACGTACTATAATGGTCTAATTAGGACAAAAGGCAAAATCAGAACTTATTTTTTGGAGCTGCACAACATCAACAATCCTTTTTTTAATAGTACAGAAATAAAAGCATATCTTTGTGAGGTAATGACATATAAGCAGGTGTGGTGTTGGGTTATTCGCCTGATTTGTCATCCAGCTTAAAATTTCCTCATTGGGATGAGGATGCTAATTTTGAAAACAGTTGTTTTGGAGATGGGTAATTTTATTTCAACATTAGGTGGTGTTGAGTCACGAAGAGCCCTTTCTTCTGTTGATCCAGCCTTGCTCTATTAGGATTGCAGCAGTGAGTGGAAAACATGCAGGCTTCTTTGGTAATAGGTTTTGTTGATAATATTCAGAGCCCTCAGAAAGAGATAAGGCAGTGGTCTCTTGTAAGAAAGTGGGTCGTGCAAGGAGGGGTATTTGTTTAAATTGTTGCAAATGGCTCTTCAGTAATTGTAGAGCCAGAAGTATCCCAATTCCTAAATGGCAGGGATCCACCAAGTGCAGGAAAGCCATTGGGTTTGTCTACCTGGTTTGTGAGTTGACAACCTGTCCCTACTGCTGATCTAATCTCATGCTGCCCATGAGGTACAAACTACAGATATATATAATTTGACCTTGTCTTGTTTTGTAGCTCTGGAATTCTATTTCAATCTGAATCATGGAGTTTTGCATTGCATTAGATTTTTAATCTGGAAGAATTTTTTTCATACTCCAGTGCATTCACAGTCTTTAATCTCCCAGCTTTGGCTAATGCTCTTCCAATGGTAATCATTATCTGTGGCTGCATTTATCTTCGTCCTGCATTCTAATCCCTTCATGCTTTATTTTCTCTTTCTTCTCTGACCTTTTTCCTTTGCTGTATTTATTGCTTGCTTTCCCCTGGCAGGCTCTGTAAATATGTGCATTACTATTAGTTTCATCTCAATGTGTATGGGATTTATGCCTATACGGCTTGCCCTCCACTTAATTTAATCACAGGTTAATTAGATCCTCCACTTAATTTGATCAAAATGTTTCTTGAGCCAAATCACTTACATTAAGAAGAGTAGCAGTACTCTCTACCCTTTAGTTTGATCAATATCGATCATTTTAAGCAGGTACTTTGGGGTAATTCAATCACTAGCTATGGATATTTTCCATTTAAGTAATAATAAAGGACAACATCCTTAATGAGAGGAGAAAATAAACACAGAAAATATCCACAGACATGTGAAAGCAACTAAGCAAATTTCTTTTTTTTGCGGGAACCTTTTTACTTCCATTTTCTCTTCTATCCTGAAGCAGGTTTTTTGGTGATCAATACTCCAGTGTACATTGTGATGGGCACGCTTGTACTGGTGGTAATGTTCACGAGTATGCACAGAAATAACAGCAAGGAATTTTGGTGTGCTGTTGCTACATCTGAAAGCTGGGTTGATATGACATCAATTTTGCCTTAATTTTGGCTAGCAGAGACTGTACCAAAGCAATGTTTTGTACTTCAATATCCCAATTTTGAGATACAGTAATATTGCTTCCTTAGTTTTACAATAGTGATTTATTTATTATTAGTTTCCAGTATAGCAGAGGTCTATTGAGACTCTTGATGTATTGTATTTGGGTGATGACTACTAAAATATTAGTTCTAAACGCCAAGGATGAAGGTGGCAATATCATAATCTATAAACCTGTTATGTGTTCATGGGTACAGAAAAATTAATGTTGGATGAAGCTACAGATAGCACATTTCTTTCCTGAAGCACAGTGTTTGCTGTGTTTAAAAGAAAATTCTATGTTTAATTTAATTTTTGTAAAGTGGTCATTTAAAGACCTTTAAATAACCATGGAAACTGAAAGAAGACAAAATGCTCAACCTTGCCTTCTTCAAGAACTCTGTTTGATAAGTGGCAACCTTCACGTGTCACATTGTAGATGACTTATTTTAGCAAGCATTTGTTTGCATTACTACTGCCACTGTTTTCAGGAAGAGTATTTGCATTAATTCATGTAAGTTTATGCTGCCCAATCTGTCTCCAGAAAAATACGCTTATATATGTATTATAAGACAGTGAGATATCTCTGGTTGAGCTAGACTTTCAGAGATCACCGTTAGCAAGATTAACACAATTGCTGAAGTGCAATTTCTAATTCTCCAGAAGAATAGCATATTGTTCTCATTGTCCCCAGTGGCACTGGACCCTTGATCCCTGAATTTACTCCAGCAGTTCATAAATACTGCAATAGCTAAACCAATGCTGCTACCTAGTAAACTAGTGAAAGTAACACAGGATTCACATAAATTGCCTATTTAATGGTCTTCAGCCTCTTATAAGACTAGCATTTGAAATCTGGTTGAGGCAGAAGGATGGAAATCATTTCACCTAACTTTATCCATCTAAAAATTACGTGTCTCGTCTTGTCACCTACTATCATCCAAAGACTGTATTCTCTTAGGTGCACTTTGCTCTAATTTGTTTATGCAGGATTCTTCTTCTCTGTTGATGTTAAAGGGAGTCTATGGTTCTAGCTTTAACTGTGAGATAACTGAAATCTGGTGAGAGTAATTCTGTCACCCAGAATTGGTATATCAATACCATACCACCAGTATGGTCTGTTTTTTAAAAAATAATTTTTAAAAAGGGAAAAAAAACCCCAACTAATACCATTTTAAATTTATAGATGTGACAGTTTGGAGGACACTGTAGTAAGAAAAGCTGTTTCTTGTAACACTCTCTGAGATTCTAAAATATACAAGTGACTTAGTTTAGCATATCATCTGGGGTTTGCTCTCTTTTTCATTGTACTTTTCACAGGCTAAGTACCCCCTCCCTACCACCCCCTCCCTCAGAAGCATGCAAATAGTTTATGGCATGGTTCTCTCAGGATGCTTTTGTCTGAACAATCTGAATCATGGTTTCAGATGCTGAAGACCTTTTTAACGGTGATACTACTGCTTATGGATTGCTCTTTCTTACATATATCTCTAAGCATGTGTCTCATGAGTCTTGTATTAGAGATCAGGTAATCAAGGCAAAGGTAAATAAATGATCCTAATTCTTGAAGTCAATTTTTCATGAATGGTTTTAGACATCTAGGACAAAATTAGATTAAACTGAAGTTGCCATCCATTATTTACTTACATAAATGTTTATAAACTGATTCTTTAGGCTGCAAGAAATCTAGCTCACATGCTAGCTTCACTTGGCACTCTGGTGAGGTCAGGAACTTCTCAATGTGAGGTCCAAAGTTCTATAGGTAAAAATAAATTTATTTCCAAAATCAGAGATTGTCACTCTTAAAGTGACAATTTAAGGTTCCTAAAGCCTTTAAACCACTGCATGCCCTGGATCTTTTTTTTCCTTTTTGGGCAAGCTTGTTCCAGATCTGACCATTCTTGCAGAAGACTTTTGTTAGCGTATATAGTGACCTGCATGAAGTACTATATCCTTTTGCTGATCATGACCAAAGGCTGATTCTTTCCACCTGACTGGTGGGCTGTGGAGATGCCCAGATCTCTGGCTGTAAGGTTTAACTATGTACCAAATGCAGAAGTCTCTTTGAGATGCCCAGAACTACCAAAGACACAGGATAGAGTACAATTGTAAATGTGCAATTTTATATACCTGTTGGCTTCTTGGTTGTGGTGAGATTTTTTTTCATGTATGTATTTAAACTTCATTTACCACATCAAATGAACTAAATAGCTTCAATAAGAACTACTTTTTCTGAAGCAAGTGCCCCTTGCTTTTAAATATCTGTTGACCTAGTGAGAGTACTTAAAAAGAGAGAAGGGGGGAAAAAACCTAGTAAAAAATTGCTTTGTGCTTTTGTTTGGGACAAATGTGAATTGCTTTGTACTTTTACACGTTGAAGTGCCTTCAATGTGATGGGTTGTTAGATAGCAAATATAAGAAACAGACCACTGAGAGAGAAACTAAAGACTGAAGATTGAGGGATTTTGGCAGTGTCCTATGATGCTGACTCTTTCATGTTGCTGTTGGTTTGTGGCTAAGCTATCATCTTAGTTTCAAAATTCTGCCATCACTACCATTTTCTTTTAAATGAAAAAGGCTTTTTCTGCTGGGAATGTTTTTACATATGTATGGAGAAGATACATGTCATTCCTATGTTAACAGCTCTGATACAAGTGGTTTGTGATTTTTCTGGTTTCCATAGAAACATTTAAAACATTTGTAAATCTTTCATTTCCATGTTATGTTTTATAAAAAAAAACAAAACGCCCTCAAACTATTACACAACCCCTCCCTCTTTTTTTTTTTTTTTTTTTTTTACATTTTCAAAGACTATGAAAAATGGTGCTGGCAAATAATGCTGAAACAAGTAGTAGATGATGGGATTTCAGGCAACACCTTTCAAACAATCTGGTTTGCATTTGTAATTATGTATGTTAACCTGCAAAAGCCTTATGCTATAAAAAGTTCTTGTAAATGTGGTGTGGAGGAAAACACTCTAGGAAGAAAGCATTTCTGGCAGGATAAAGAATATGTTGGGTATTTAGGAGACCTTGTTTCTATCCCTAGTTCTCCTTCAGGTTTTGTCAGAGCAACTCTCTCTTCTATTGTGTGCCATCTCAAAGAGCAATCTAACGTGATGCTTTCCATTTTACCAAAGTGCTTGGACATGTATCGATGAAAGTGTGATATGTAGCAGCTACATATTTAATAATAATCATCATCTTGCTGCCTAAGCGACCTGGTGCTTTTTTGGCACACAAGATGGTCTCCACTCTAGTCAGTGGAAAAATTCTTACTCTCCAGAGGGAACGACTAAGCTGCTATGGGGTGCATGATCTTGTACTTGGCTTCTGGCAAGAATAATATTGAAACCTCTGAACAGGCAGGAGGGCTGGACAGTCAGCGACATTAGCAGGGATGCTGATTGGTCTCTCAGTAATTGGTTCCACAGGAGGGCACAGACAACGAGCAATCCAGAAGCATAACTGTTTGCAAAACAGTTGAAACAAGAAATATTATACACTTCTCACTGCTTGTTACCATGACTGGGATGTTTTTCCTTCTCACCTTAGCTTGGGGACAATAGCAACAAAAGGTGAAGTATCCCAGGAAACTGATACATGTAAGAGAAATGCAAAGTCAATGGCTTTCAGTTGTGTCAAGGATGGTCAGATAGTGGTCTTTCTGCTGCAGTCAGTTTCTATCAGGTCTTGTGCCAGGTTGATGAACAAGGCTGTGTCAGGGCTCTGATGATGACAATAGGCCTAAGGACATGCACAGCCTTGCCTGGGTGCCCACCCACAGGCTCTGCCTGTTTCACCTCAGGCCATGGCTGTCAGTCCTGTCAGAGCTGTGCCTGAGCCCAGTCCTGGATTCATCCCTATATCCTGGATGGACCCCTTGTCTCCATGATGTGACCTTGTCTCCTGCCATGTCCCTGGATCCATCTTATGCTGTTCCTGACTGGACACCCTGGACCAGGTATGTCCCCTTCTTGTGCCTGGTGCTGTTTCAGCCCAGGCTCTACCCTCTGTGTTCAGTTGCTGGGACACAGTGTCCATGGGTGTAGGCAGGGCCTGTGCTCAGGTTACCTCTTCTCCCAGCTTGCTTGCACCTCAGGGCATCCAACCCTCAGGGCCCAGCAAGACAGTCCTCTTGATGACTGACCACTGTGTGGTTCAAATCCTGCCCGTGTCAGTGTCAGATCCAGGGTGATGCTGTGACTCGTGAAGGTCTTTGGCTCATTAAGGTCTTTGGCTCATTAAGGTCTTTGGCTAATGGGTTTAGAATCTTCCTTAATGTATGTCTGCTGAAATATCTAGTAAGTGGGAGAAAGGCTGATGTTTTCACCCTGTTACTAGTCTCCAGTGTGGCAGCAGGAGTCTGAGACTGTGATAGAGGCTTTCAGCAAAGGCTGACAAATTTGGTGGGAATTCACCACACTTGTAACTGAACCTGAGAAAAGATTAAGTTGAGGAAGTGCGGAGAAGAAGGGAAAGAGATGAAGATGTGACAGTTCTGGAGATGAGGAAAGATGTTCTACGACAACAGAAACAAAAATGTTTGTCTTTTTTTCCCTTTCCTAATAGCAGTCCAGATGATATTGGAAGCTTCTCTAGAGAGAATAGAATATGGTTTGTTCTGTAGTCCAAGGAGTGAGAACTTGGAAGAAAGGGTCCTAAAATCAGAAGCAGGAAACTGCAGCAAGGATGCATGTCAAACACAGTAGGTTACAATAAAAACTGTTGCATAGCATCGTTTGATAATGTTACAAATTCATCAAGTGTAAGATAAACAAGACATGGTAGTCTTTTTTAATTGTTGGCAGTGGTTTTGGATTGAAGAGACAGAGGTACCTTCAGGAATAGTAGCTCTTGGGCTTAGGCTAACTTATTTCTGTAGTAGAATCTATGTAAGGCTGCTTTGTTCAATGAAGCCACTTAAATCCAAATGTGTTTACCTTCCTTTTGCCTTCATAGTTTTTCCATGTCAATCACAGCTATTTGATTTTAATGAGGGCTCAGCCCATCTTCTCCAACTATTACCATACATCATGCAGTGTGGATATGGTGACATAGCAATCTTTTTCATTGTGCAAATCATTAAGGGTGCAGATAGCAATTCGAAATTTGTAAATATTCTGACAAGTCAATTGCCCCCTGCCCATTTTATACCCATAATTTGCTAAGGTAGACCTGCCACTGCAGACAACATTATCACTAACCCAGCATGGGCCGTCATAGAATGATATCTGGCAGTCTGTTAATAAAAGACTGAAGAACAACAACAAAAAAGCATCTCAAAATGACAACTATAAACAACCTGCCAGTTGCAATAAAAAATGTTGCCCCTAGGAAATTAAAAATTGTACACCATGGTGATCATAGCCTATGCCTGGCTACACCAATTCATGGCATAAACATAAGATTATAACTTCTCTACCATTGAGGCAGAGTCTGATGTTCAACAGAGAATAATTTTTTTTCCAAATATGAATGTCTCTAGTACAAAAAGTAAATATGCAGTATTCTTGACAGTTTTTGTTGGGTTTTTATTTTTCCTCATGTTGTGTTACATATTTTCAAGTTTTCCTTGGAAGACTTCCGCTCTAATGAAATGTGCAGAAAGACTCACAGATTCCAAAATACTGAATGATATTGTGATTACACGTGTTCTTGGTGCTTTGGGTAAAGAGAAAACAGAGCAGATGCTGTTTGATGTAATCAAAACAAATTGCAATCTTAAAAGATGGTAAACATACACTGTATTTTGGTATTATTCAGTGATCTCATTGTTGGAAAAGTATTTTAAATGAAATCTTGAACGGTTAACATTTAAAGTAGTATGAATAATACAATCTTTGCTCTGGAATTCAGCCTGGATGTTTACATTTTTAGCTAATGATTTTTAACTAATGAGTGCTTAAAACTATTGGCAAGTCATGATTCTCTGTCTCATTTTGTATAGTGCGGGAATTGGAGTTCCTACTTTTCCTTGTGTTAGAGCAGATGCCCTTCCCTCTCCCCAGAGCCCTCTTCCTTCTTGGAAGCTCCCCTGACTTCACAAATGCCTGTTGCTACTGCCGACAAGTAATCAATGTGTTTCTAGATTGGAGGCATGGGCTGGAATGGTGATCTGCTGTCCAATTATTTAATCTCTGCCTTTGTGAGAGCTACAGCAGGGAACAGTAAGATTTTTTTTAAAGTTTATTTTTTTTTTTTTCCTGCTTAAGTCTCCTTCTGCCCAAAACACTACAGGGTGTGAAGAGCTGAGGCAATAAGGAATAACTCCTTCCTGCAGGCTAAAACCATAGCAATGTTATTTTTGCTTCTGACAGACAGGTTAATAACATGCCAGGTTATTCACAGGCAAGAGATGGGCTCTTTACCTCTTCTTTGCCCCAAGCCTTCCCTTGTCTCAGCTGGTTCATGGTGGGAACAGCTCTTTCTCTGGATGGAGGCTGAAATGAGCTTATTTGGGGCTCCATCTTGCATTTGGCTGTTTTGAGGGCCTTGTCTAGAGCTTCTGTGCCCTTTCCTTAGCATTTAGGAATGGGGAGGGTTCTAGCTCAGGGTGAGGTGGGGAACTGAAACCAGCACCTGGTTTGGTTGGTGAGCTGTGGGCTGCCCAAGGAACTGGTAATAGAAGACTAAATGGAGAGGTCTCAGGCCTTGTGTTACAGCTGCTAAAGAGGTCAGTCTGGAATTAACACTGAGTAAAGAATAGGTGCTTATGTTCAGAAAGTGCCAGTGTTTCTGAGCCATGGTGTTTGAGAAATATTTCTGTCTCTTCAGATTTTTGGAGAGTGCATGGCATAATCAAGATATACAGTGCAAATTTGTACGAAACATTAGCTGAGATGTTTTTTTGATGCTAAGTTTTTATCGCTGTACTTGCTGGAAGACAGACTCCTACTTCACTCTGGCAGGCAGACACTTCTAAGACCCACTGAGCTGGGTCTTGTTCAAAGGCAGTTTTGTGAAGGGGTTTCTGCTTTACAGCAGTTCTCTGTTCCCTGGGTATCTCCATCCAGATTTGGATGGTTAAAAGAAAACCCAGATATTTCTTTTCCTTTCAAAGGGATACAGCATTCATTCTGCTAGCAGTACAAGAGACTGACACGGTCAGAAACTAAGGCACCTATGCCTGGGTTTGGTTGCCATTTGAATCAATGGGTTCTTTGCTTTGTTTTAGTGTGGAAGTGTGTTCCAATATTTGATATCTTTCCTACAACTCCCTTAAAAGAAGTATGTTACTCTGGACAAGGCTATACATCACAACTCTTCTGTACCAGGCAGTTATTGCCAGTTTAGTCTGTGATCTGAATCAAAATCCCTGTAATATTATAATCTGGATATTTTTCTACTTATGTAGGAGTGGCTCTTTTCCATTTAGCTTATCACTTCAGTTTGTATTAAGCTAATTTAGAAAACAAGTATTCTTATTCTGGGGTAGGTATTCATTTGTGGAGCTACATCACTAGCCTTTCAACTCTTCTAACATATTACTAGAAGAATTGCCAATGAACACAGGCCTTCTGCTGAGGAGATCTGAACTAAATTCTCACCTCTACTCTGTGAGCTGACTTCTGGGAAAAAACATAAGAAAATTGCTGTGGCCTGTTGTCCCAGGTAGCAGTAGCAGCAAATTCCATCAGTCATGTGCCAAGTGAGCAGAGGAAAACCCAGGCACTCTTTCATCCCCTCTCACTTTCAATACTGATGTAGAGAAAGTTCAGGTTCCTAGCTTCCAAATTTAGGTAGATTAAGTGTTTCAAATTAGGAGGGAAGGATCACTGTCTTAATCCTTGTGCCTTGATTCTTCTTGATTTCTGCTTCTTCTATCTGCTGTTTTGTGTGTAAGGACTGTTGGTACACTCTCTCTCTCTCTGTGTAACAATACCTAGCACAAAGGAACTGTATTTTCTATCTCAGGTGTCAAGGAACCATGGTAATTATGAATAAGAAATCAATACCATTTACTAGTCAAATATTATTCCTTTCTACGCTTTTGCTTTTTTTCCTGCCCTGCTTTTGTTCACGCAGCTAGAGGATTTTTCACTCTCTCTGCTTTTCACCTCCAAGCTCAAGGTGATGTAAGCTTTTAATCAGCAGGCTCCCAAACTGTAGCTCTAGAGTTCTGTGGCCATCAATCAAGTATCAGAAATTGTCTTAAAATGGAGAGGTTAAAATTTAAAATCTCTTCCATTGTTTCCTGATCATTTTTGGGAACAGGTAACAAGATTTTTTAAATGCCTGGTTTTTAAAGGGGTAATTTGAAGCTTTAGTAGATGTAAACATGGTATGTTGGTTGCCAAAATCCATTGTTATGAATATAAATTATAATTTTATTCAGAATATTTAATTGCTTTTTTGAGTAGCCTTTTATGATTGTTACACTGCCAGGTATAATGGGTGACCTCTCTGCTATCACTACAGAAGAAATTACAGGCAGGGAGTGTCTTAGTTCATAACTGGTGAATAATAACCTCAGTTATTTGCCTAAGGACAACAGAACCCAGGATATTGATAAAAATGGTGCCTTTGTCAAAGGCAAGCAGCGGCTGCTGTGGCAGCTGAAGTTATTAACCTGCCTAGAGTTCCTCATGGAGACACTGTGTTGGAGGCGGCTGGAAAAACAGAGTTGAAGCTGGTGGTTTTTTCTCTCCTTCCCTCTCCTATTTACCTCCTGAGTAAGCTTAAGCAGGATGATTCATGTATGTGTTCTGTGCCTCGGCAGACCAGTGCATGCGATGACATGATGGAATTCATTGGTCATGCACCTTTCTTATGTTCTCTTAACAAATATTTTTAAAACTCTGGGATCTTTGCATGGCAGGTATTACATGTATGCCAAATTTCATAATTCATCATTATGAAATAGGAGCTTTCACATTTCCAATGTTCTTCATTTCTGGGTTTTATAATACTGGTAAATTATATATATTGAAAGTATTTTTAAAGTTATAAATTCTTAAGAAAAACATCACCGGAATTTAATTGGATCTCAAATTAACTGTGTGATCTGCAATTACATACCGGGGCGGGGGGGGAGGGGAAGGCACATTCCTCTTCCAATGGATGCTAAAAGTGTTGGCATTTGTTAAATCTTCTTGGAGGGTGATGGCTGCTCTATCTAGACCAAAAATTGCATGTGCTTAGGAAGTGAGGGGAAAAAACAAGCTCCCCCTAGCATCAAGATTAATAATAATCAAAAAAAAATATAGGTAGAAATATTGCTAGGAAGGACGTACTGGATTTATATCAAAGGTTTGCTGAGGTTTGGTTTATCCCAACGTGTATCAAGAAATTTCACCAAATGAATATCATGAATAAGTGTTCTGATGGTGATTGTGGTTTATGATTTATTCTGCCAAAATAACGAATGCATCTATGGAGAGCAGCTGTAGTGTGTTTCAGGTTTAGTTTAAGGATAATTAATTATAGCTGGGCAAAAACCAGACCAGTCTATGTCCAGACAGGAATGATGTATTCATCCCTTCCAACTGCAGGTACAGTAGTCCATCATGATCCATCTCTCATAAGTGCTGGGCAAGTTTCTTTGAAACTGTCTTTCATTTTGCAGCAGGTAGTTGGATTTCTTATTCTGCTGTTTCTTAAAAAGGGAAGGTTTGCTTCTCTGCCTATTTCTGGCCAAGTATAATTTGAGTATGTTGGTGATCTCATCAAATTTACTAGGGGTTTGTTTTGGGCAGGGGCATGTGTTTTCATTGCCTCAATATATTTAGGGATATTTTCTCATTTTAGCATTTTACTTACTCTGGTCTTGACTGGGACATCCAAGCAGTCCTGACTACTTGTAATTTCTTAATGACATAGTAGCATCTCCATATAGAATCATAGAACAGTTTGGGTTGGAAGGAATCCTTAAGGGACATGTAGTTATACGTATGCTCAGGTTCCTCAGGTGGTCCCTCCCTCTTACAGTGGGAGGGACATTGGTCCCCCAGTTCCTGTTCTGTGGTCCATCCATTTTAGAGGTGTGGGTAAAGAGGTTGTCAGTGAAGACAGGCAGAAAGGTTACTAAGTACCTTAGTCTTCCTCTTGTCTGTTGTTACCAGTTCCCAGTCTTGTTCCTTCAGTGGTATGCTTTCTTTGACCTTCCTTTTCTGGCTGACATACCTATAGAAGCCCTCCTAATTGTTCTTTGCAAAGTTCAGTTCCAGCTATGCCTTGGCCTTCCTGACCCCATCTGTCACCACCAGGCAGCATCCCAGTGATCTTCCCAGGATACCTGTACCTGCTTCCACTGCTTGTGAATTTCTTTCTTGCCCTCTAGATGAACCAGCAGGTGTTGACTCAGCTATGCTGGCCTCTTGCCTGCCTTTTCTCATTTCTTACACCTGGGTATGGAGAGCTCTTGCACCCTATTGAAACTGTCCTTAAAGATCTGCCAGCTCTGTTCTGCTCCCTCATCCCTGAGAGCAGTTTCCCAGTGGGGCTTGGTGACTAACTCCTTCAACAGCTGGAAGTAGGCTTTCCTGATATTCAGGGTCCTGACTTTACTCTTCACCTGACCCATATATCTCAGAACTGTGAACTCCACCAGTGCATGATCACTGCTGCAGCCCAGGCTGCCTTCAGTCTTGATGTCACTGATTAGGTCATTGGTGGTCATAGGGCTGTCTATTATCTGGCTTAAGTTATCTTCACTGCACTCCAGGAGTCTCCTGGACTGTCTCCAGGTACATTTCCAGCAAATGTTGGGGTGGTTGAAGTTCCCCAGCATTAACAGGCTTCCCTTGATCAGGAGGCCATTAGCAGACACCACAAGGTTCCCTTTGTTGCCTTCATCTCAATATATACTGACACAGTCACAGTTCTGTTAACTAGGAGGCGAGAGTATATATATTTTATTTATTGTTATCAAAACACACAAGACTTACAGTCACTATTACTGGTGGAGAGGTGTTCTAGTGGAGTGATAAGGCTAACAGAATTAGAAACCTCATAACTGGTTTATGTTTTTGGTGTTGGGAACCCCATGGTCCTTGATTGCAAGACAGGAAACAACACGATGGTCTCAGAATTGGAGATTTTGGAAATTTGGATTTCATAATGGAATTATACAAGCTAGCTTGAAGCTTAGATCTCCAATGAAAATGTCCCAGAGTTTCTTCATAGAAGCTTCTGAAAACTAAGACATGGATACTTTTCCATGATACATTTCCATGAATTGTATTTTTCCTGTAAAACTTTTTTGCCATAAGATTCCTGATCAATTCTAATTGTGTGCACCCACTTCCAAATTTCCACTGCAGTGAAAATCCACAAAGATGCAAGTTTCTTAGTTTTCAAGATTACAGCTTCCATCCAAAAACAAGTGTAGACTGTGTGCAATCCTTCCTTATCCGGAGTACTGAGTTATCTGAATTTCCATAAGAAATTCAGTTCTTAAACAGTGAATAAATTCCAAAGGGCAGGAATGTGTGCAAGAGGCAAGGGAAATGCAGTGGAACTCCTCGTTTCCACAGGAGGGACCTTGGACTGCCACTAAAGGAGGCAAGTGACTTGGCATGTAACAAGTAACAATTCTGCACTGCTAAATAGCACTTCCATACCTTGCATATGCACACTTTTTTTTTTCAGAATGGCCTATAATATAATTATTTGCTGATGGAACTAGGTAAGTGTCAGTTGAACTTGGTATTGATTTCTAGAAGCCATGGGACAAGGATGCTTGCAGTGACACCCAATGTCATGAATAGCAGCACTTAGATCTGCAACACCTAATTAGCTCGCCCAGATTTAGACAGAAGTGACATTTACACTCTGAGGTTTGCAGACTAGCTCAATAGGTGAATCAGCTAGCTGAGCCATGCGTAAGTCTCTAATACACCCTGTTCTTTTTGAAATGATGCATCTGAATTGCGGGAAGTCTTAGACTAAAGCCTCTTTTTCTCCAGGAGTGTTGTCAGAAGTGAAGTGACAAACACATGTATTATTAAACACACCATACAAGCATTATCTGCTCCAAAAAAAAAAACCCAAACTCCAAAGTCAACACATCAACAGATGTATGTTCCTTAACTATCAGACACTGCATCCTCTAATCTCAGCTACGGATTTGCTACAGGATATTCTGGACACTTGATTAGCATCCTGGATCTCTGTATTGATTGGCAGAGGGTTGAAATGGCCTTTTGTGTTTTGTCTTCGCAACTTTGTAAGACTTTTATCTCCCTCTGTGTTCTTCCCAATTTCATAGTGACTTAAGAAAGCTCTCCATGTACAAGTGTTGTGTACCAAATTCACGGTGAACACGCTTCTTCTGCACAGAGTATCAATTATATTTTAGGGATAAGAATGAATCCCCAGGTAATGACAATTTTCTGAGGTGTAAAATTTCTTTTTCAAGTGAAAGTCTAGGCCTCTCTTTTCACTGTTATGTGAGGCTGCAAGTGACATGGTCCAGTCTTTGGGTTTTTTGGGTTGTGGTGTTTGTTGTTGATTTTTATTTTTAATTTATTTTTTAAACAAGCTTCCAAATGACACCTCCTCCTTATTTAGCAACTGGTACTGTTTGGATATCTAAAAACATGCTAACTTCTTTTTGAACATACACGAATGCAAATAGCAATGTGCAGGTCATGAAGATACAGATTTTCTCTGTTCTCCTTGTGTTTGACCATTAAAGTCCAGGGTTTTCAAAATCAAAAAGCTCCTTTTAACTAGTCTTCCCTAAAATGAAAATAAAAGAAGCTTGAGAGATGCTGAAGAAGGGTAATATAGAATAGCCAAAGAAGTTTAGCAAAAAAGGGATTAATTGAATCTGAAGTTGGTGTCATCAATGATAATGTGAACAGTCTCAAAATTCATAAAGGAAGTTAGAGGTCTGTCAAACACCAGTAAACTTCAGTGGTAGCAGAAATGACCAAGATAAATCCATTATCTGGAGTTGCTGGTGAGCAGTGACAAGGTAAATTGTAGTCCGGATCTCAGAGAGGAAAAGAAAGAGCTGTGAGGTACATTACTAGTGCTGGCTGCAGAAGTACCTGTGCAGCTGTTAAATGTGGGACTTTCTAGACTTGGTATGCAGGAAGCCTGTCTGCAGAGTCACCAGGGAAGCAGAAAAAACCAATGAAATAGTAGAGTCGCTACAGAATTACAGTTAGAATTTCCCCATCCAAACCGAGACATCAGCATCAATAAAAGAAGAAACCCAGACTACCTTATCCATTCCCCATTCTCAAAATCCTTTGTATGAAGTTATACATACAGTCTTTACGATTTAATCCGTAATTTAATTCTTCTTAAATTTATATCTTCCCAGATTTTTAAAGTCCTCTAAATTCCTGCTGCCTTCCTATTTTGTGTCCAAAGCATGGAAAGGAAAAATATCTATTCAGAACCTTTTATTTTACTTGCAATTTCATAGGTCTATGGATTTGTAGGAGCTTCAAGCATTCAGAAGTTCTTGATAGATTAAGTAATAACAAAGCAAGAATGAGAACAGTGTATTTTATTTTCAGAGGCTGACACATAAAAATCTTTGAGGAGAAAATACAGGAGATGGGTAATCTTTTATAATAGGTCATTTAGAAGCAGCAATAAATACTTTTCTAATGAGGCAAAATATTTCAAGTTGGTAAAAATGCTTAAGCTGGATATTCTGCAGTCAGGACTTCCCTTATTTAATAAAGACAAACAGGTGCAGTCAGAGCTTTGTCTTATTGCCACTAAATAATAGAGAAAATATTTTTCCCTCTAAAGCAGGTGTGTGAGAATTGAAGCACTATTGTGAGAGTACAAAGAATGTAGCTTTGCTGCAGGAATGAGGCCAACTGAAAGGAACAGGGGAGCGTGAAGCTGTTCGCAGGAAGGCACACTCGTTTGAGAAAGCATCCGTGCTTTCCAGCCCTGAAAGCGGGACAACACCAGTGCACAGACAACTGCTGCTGCAGCCCTTACCTCCTCAAACTCAGAAATTACTCCCAGTTCTGAACAGATAGGAGGGCTCTCTCTGCATGTCTACGTGTGTGTGTGTGTGTGTATAAAATATAGTTCACAGTTTTAGAAATAGATATATATGTTGAATGGCTTTGGGTAAAATCCTGTCTATTCTCAGGAAAGATCTGATCCCTGTTCTCTGCCCTGTGTGAGCAGGGACCTTGGTGGGCCCTGACTTACCTTACTCTTCTCTTTTTCCAGTGTCAGATTTTTCCGGACAGACACTTCTTCCCTTTAGGTCTTTTTGTCTTTAGTATGTTACTGGATGCCAGGCACGATCAAGTGCCATCCTGGAGGGGGTCGTATGTGATCAGTCAAAACGCACAGTGCACCTTTGCTCAGGTATATGAAGTGTTGCACTGCTTCCTTATTGAATAACTGTACAAGGCATGCCAGAGTGGAGGTTGTAGATTTACAGCATAAACTGACTTATTGTCATCTGTAATGTTCTGTAGCAAATATATACATACATAGCTTGTCACGGAGAATAGTCAAAGCTTGATATCTCATAACATTGTTAACTCTTGGATAAGGTACTTGATGATATAAACTTATTGCTACCCTGAGCAAGTGACATGCTTGCATATGCACATGTTTATTTACAGAATCATAGAATTACAAGGTTGGAAAAGACTTCTAAGATGATTGAGTCCAACCGTACCTGTCCCCTACTAAACCATATCTTTAAGTACCTCATCTACCCATCTTTTAAATACATCTGGTGATGGTGGCTCAACCATCTCCCTGGGCAGCCTGTTTCACATCGCAACAACTCTTTCAGTGAAGAACTTTTTCTTAACATCAAATCTGAACCTGCCTTAGCACAACTTAAGTCCATTTTCCCTTGTCCTATCCCCTGTCACTTGGCTGAAGAGACCATCGCCCACATCTCTACAACCTCCTTTCAGGTAATTGTAGGCAGTGAATTATATCATATGATATTGTATAATTATTATATTAATTGTATTAATATAATACCTTAATGGATGATGGATGATTCCCACTTTAAGGGAGTACAGAGCTTTTCTAGAATAGTCTGAGTTCTTCCCTCTGTTATGGCAAGACTCATATTTGGGTGATGGGATCTATCAACAGACACATCCACTGAGGTCCACCTACAGGCATTTCTTTGCCTTGTTTGTGGACTTCCATCTAACATCAGAATTTTACCTGTGTTCTGGGAAACCCATATTTTCCCTCGCTCTGGCAGTCCCTTTGGTGGGCCGTCCCCACTGTGGCTTTCTGTCTCTAGAACTGACAGAACTAATTAAGAAAAGGATATATAGTTGGGGTCCTTCCAGATACGTATCTCTGTTTCATGCATATAAGCAAAATATGGGATGGCAAGAAAGGTGAGTATAACAAGTATTATTGCCTCCCTGTATTTCAGTGAAGAATATGTCCAGCAGCTAAGGCCAGTTGTAGGGTTCAGAGTCATATCTTCATGGTCCTGTAATTAATTATTTCTGTGATTTCTGTGGTTTGTGGTCTAATGACAAACATAGGCAGGAAGAGTGCTAAGAGTTACCAATAATCTGAATTTTGAGTTTTAAAAGGTTTTCCTTTTTTCAATAAATAAGGAAATAAAAGCACAGACATCAGAAAGATCCACAGGAAGGAAGTGAATACAAGAGTACCAATATTCAAACTGCTCCTAATGTCTGCTTGCATAAGATGAACTTTTGTAAAATAATATAAAGCTATAGAATTTACTATGTAAGTGATGATATAGAGCACACTGAATTGTAGATGCACTAATGAAGATACTCACAGACAGAGGGAAAAAAAAATACCATAAAAGTATGAGTATGTTTACAACAGGTTTCAGCATGCTCTGGAGGTGTCTGGCTCCAGCAGAACTCTGAACTTTTGTCTCTGTCCTTTCTATCCTGCTCCAATAATTAAGTCAGAAAATGACCTAGGTCTGATTTGTTCCCTCTTGGCAGTTATGTGCTGATCTCAATGGAAACTGTTTTCATACTATATGCTTCAGCAGTGATGGAGAAAACCTTTGTTGTGCTTTTTCTATAGCCAGGTGATAGGAAAGCAAACAATATTTTGGAAGTTATTAATCCCAGCTATTGCTTTAAGTTATTGAATTAAGGACTTCAAAGGATGGTGGTTATTATCCTTGTTTTCAATCTTTAGAGTGGAAGAGAAGAAATTCAGATTATGGATATAAACAGAGGCTCCTGACTCATCTGCAGGAGGCATCCTAGGCTGGTAAAAATACTGCTTCTGAGATGTGAAAGAGAAAGAAAGGCTTTGCTGATAGCAACATAATGTTCTTTCTTAAACCAAGCTGAAATAAATCCATTACTTAATGTTGCAGAATTGGAATAAAATGTGACTGGAGTTCTTATTGAATAAAAAAATTGCCTCAAATTAAAGAACAGTGGGTACAGATACACTTGGATCTGCTCCATCAAATTTATTTTTCCAGTATCAACTAAAATGAGGAGGATGCTAATTCTGTTGAGTAAAATTGAAATACATTATGTGTCTGTGATGAATAAATGATTTTTTTCTTCCTGGGATGAATTCTATTTAGTCTGGCAAAATTAAGACTTGTTTTGCTTTGTTTATAATGTCTGGTACCCCAGTAGTTGATTAATTCAGAATCTCTTTACCTACATAGATCAAAGAGGTTGGTTATTTGGCAGAAGCATTGCAATTCTCATGTGATTTAGCAAAAAAGAGATTATGACCATGCATGCACATGAGGTAGTTTGATTTCCTATGTATATTATGGATATAATATCAAGTGAAGATACATGATGTGAAAGGGAATACATTAGTGAAAGACGTCTATAAATGGAGAGATCAGACAAATGTTTTGATCAGAGATCTCCTTCAACAGGGTTTGGAAGATCTAGGTGGGATTATTTGGTTGAGTAGATTCAGGGTGGTCTTTCCAAGTTTGTGCTCAAACTATGGCTTGACAGGCCCTGAGGAAGTTAATAATGAAATAAACCCAAAGTTGATACTGAAGTAAAATAGACTGAAACATGGGGAAACTGCCTTTGCCTAAGTGGAGGGTTGAAAGAATGTACTCCTTTTTTTTTTTTTTTTTAAATGTGATTATATTTGTGTTTGTATAATTGTTCTCTCGTTTTCTTGTGGTATGATGAACATAATGCAAACAGATCAAGCCCTCATTTTCACCTGCTGTGAGACACACAAAAGAGACAGGCAATAAAATCAAAGAATCTAAAGCAAATAAAAGAAAATACTTTTTTGCCTGAAATATAGACATTGCCTCATGGAAATCAGAGCCTTACGAGGTCAGCCAGACAGATCTTGTAGATGTATTTAGTGATGTTAGGATTGTGAATAATTTTTGCAGTTATCCAAGCTAAGACAATGACTCAAACTTCAAGCTTCACTGCATAAGGGAAATGCTCACTGAGGGAGCAGGAATTTTCTTACGCATGTACATATAATATGCATAATACTATTTCCAAACAGTAGTCACTGTATTATGGGCTATTTGTCTTTGAAAATTCAGCTACCGTGAGGTCTAAAGGCTAAATGGAGTAATGATCTGATCAAGTGTGGCAGCCCTGATGTACCTGCCAAATATCTAACTGGTTTTCTCAACAATGTCTTGCAAGAATCTGCTAAGACTCCTCACTTCATGTCTGATACCTCCTGAACTTGAGGCAGTTTTGAAGTGCTCAGATCAAAGCTTCTTCCTTCCTTTTCTGCCCACAATTTTTCTTGGTTCCCCCAGTCACACTAATAACTGTGCTAGTATGTCCATGAGAAGTACCAGATCAGAACACTGATGCAGAGGAGGAATGAAAACATCGCTTGCATCCTTGCAAACACACACGCACTCTGCCACAAACTACTGCATGTTACATTATGACTACATTAATCCTGTAACTAACTGCTGGTGGAAAGGGCTTTGTCCCTCCTCTGTCCTCCTGACTTGCAATGGCTCTGGCACTCACCTGACCAGTGTGATGCTTTTGGTAGCTTAAATGGTAGAAAATGGCATTAGGATAATTTAGCTCTGTCATGAAACTGCACCCTGCAGTGTTGTTTTGTGTTTCCTCATCTAATTGTCAAATTAAGATGGGTAAAGTGGTGCAAGGTACATGTCAGTACATTAGTTTGGGGCCTTTATACTTACTAAGAGATGCTTGATAGTGGTGGGAAGTGTTTGTGGGGGAAAGGTGGTAAAAAAGAATAGGTGGAATGAAAAAGAAATAATTTAAAATCTTTTTTACCTACTCATCTAGTCTAGCAGTCTGTGCCTCACATCAGCTTAGAAACCTTTGCCTCCAATTACCAATATTAACATCACTGTCTTACTTAAATACTTCCAATTTGGTCCTGAATATGCCTTATCAGTTTCAAGAAATGAGGCATTATGACTTCCCTACAAGTATCGCTCCTTTTCTTATGTACTAGAAAAGCCATTTCAACCTGTTTAGCTACATCTCGTTCTGAGCTCATTATGAAGTGTATTTCTGATATCCTTCATAATTTTTGTTATATTTTCCGTATTTTAGGTCAGATTCACCTGTTACTAACCAT
Source organism: Porphyrio hochstetteri (assembly GCA_020800305.1). Lineage (NCBI taxonomy): Eukaryota > Metazoa > Chordata > Aves > Gruiformes > Rallidae > Porphyrio > Porphyrio hochstetteri. Next base: position 49,847,422 of record CM036907.1, read on the forward strand.
AGTTTTGCTTAGCACCATCTCCTGATTTTCCCTTCCCACTATGTGCATTGGCTCGCCATTACTTAATTTAAATCTGAGTCATGTTTACTTTTCCTGAAGCAGCTTCTCAGTTAAGCTCCACAAAGGTCAAAACATCTTCTAGAGTTTAGATCCTTAATCACATTCAAGCAACTTAAAAGGAAAAAAAAAAAGAATCAATTTAAAAGCTTCCCATGATAACATTTGTACTCACTAGTAAAATATTGCAGTCACTAATGAGATGCAATTAATAAAGAGGCTTTCTTACACAGTTAATGGCACTGCAATTTATTTTTCCCTTTTTTTTTTCCAATAAGATTATCATGATGGACAGTCCCTATGCCTTGTTAGAAATGTCATTAATATTGGATGATCTGTGTCCACTATCAGTATGTCCAGATTACATACTCTCTACAGAATGACGACATTCCCTTTGGGAGCACCATAAACATTTGAGATGTAATTTGGCATGAGGAGGAGCCTATTGAGAATAGCATTAAACTGTATCTTAAAGCTCCTTATTTCTCATTACCTGAAAGACTTGATTTGTGCGGTCTCCCAGAGCCCTCTGCCAGCTTAATTTCTATGAGAAGGGAAGCTTAACAAAGATTACGGGAAGAAGAATATCTAATCTCATATATGCTTGCCAGAGTTAAAGCCTGTGTTGCCATCTGCACTGTTTGTAAACCAGCAAATGCAGGGGTTTTACAGCAAAGCACGCCGGTTGTGACACTGCAAATGCTCCCCGTTGCAGCCCGAATTACTGCACTTTATTCATCCTAATGCTGCATAGCTCGCGTGACATTTCTTGTATGTAGGTGGAATTTAGAAGATGTTATACATTGTGCTAATCAATTCTGAATCTGTCTCTGAGCATTGTGAAAATCGGAGCTTTGAAATAAAGATCAGGCATATAAATGCAGAGCAGCAAAATCTCTATAGTCATTACCTCTTAATATTACATAGGGAAGACAAATTATAGGGATCCACTTCAAAAGTCCTGGGAATCAGAAAATTGTGAAGAGGAAGAAATGCTTAGAATATATTTATTTTATTTTTAACCAAAGGGAGCCATTTTCTGTGCAGAAAAAGCAACTCTATCTGCGACAGTTAATACTTATCCTTTTACCCACTGTGCCAGCCGGTAATTCCCAGCAGTCAAGAATCAATGCGCTGCATCTATTCAATAATATCACACCAGCTGCTCCAAAGGGTGGAGAGCATGATGTATTACCCAAGAAATGATGTGTGAAGAAAAAAATTGGTGAACATAAGAAGACTGAGAGGTTCTAAAAGTCTTGTAAAGCAGTTACCCTGCTTTTGTAAAGAAAACAAACCCCGAAACTTTCATACCAGTAGATGAAAACAGACGATAGAGGGGTTGTCCTGGTCGAAGCTTGTTTTTGGATACTGTCCACATTTTCTTTCCTTGCCTTTGACTTTTCATAGTCTGAACTAGCAGCTTTGCTTTCTAATACAGTGTATTATCATAGCAGCGGCAGTGCTGCTGTAGCTGTGATGGAAGGGCTTAGCGTGCCCCAAACTTGGTTTTTTTTCCAGGTATGATGGCCTTGCAAACAACACCAGTTTTACATACAAATCATGCTCTCTCTATTGCTACAGCATGTTCCCTCCAGGTTCTTCCAAAGTGCAACTACACTGCTGTTCTTAGAGGTGGAAAACTAGTAACCCTGTTTCGTAAGTTAGCAAAGCAGGGTCGCTGATGTGAATGTTGCCCCATGCTGTGGGAGAGCTGAGGATGCATTTTCTAGTAAAGTGCATGATCTTTCTTTCATTTTTATTAAATTAGGTTTGGTAGAACCATTCTGAGGATAGATGCATTTGGATAGGAAAGCAGACTGGTTAGCTGATAGAAAACAAACTCAGCAGAGGTACAGCGAATGGTTCTTTGTTGCTAATGTGATCCTTTAGAAATGTGTCTTCATTTTCTTTTGGCTTTGGCAGGAAAAGATAAAAAAGGAAAACAGTATTATTTCTCTTGCTGCTTCCTCATTCCTAGGGCTCCTCTGAAAATTGCAAATGAGAGCCATTCCTATGAAATGTATGTGGGGACAGGTTGCCTATGATTGCATAGCTAAAAATGGCAGCAAGTTGCATGCACTCCCCATGCATTGAATTCAGCAAAAGAAAATTTAATTTTTTCTAGTTCTTGAACATTTGCATTTAAATTTTATCATTCTGATAGCTGTGTGGTGTGTCTGACTCTGAGAATTAATGAAAAAAACTGTTGGAAGAAAAGCCCATTTACTCGATATTCACTTGGCTCAGCACCGAGGGGTAATGATGACTTAGACTGAAACATGGGTAAGCCATGCAGGGACAGTAGATGGTTTCACAGGGGGAGGGGAGGCTTGGCTTATTAGTGCCCTTCCACACTCTGGAGAAGAATATGGTCCCATGGACACAGATCCTCCTATCACCTGCATGAGTCCCTCCATACCATCTCATCTGCCTTGTCTTCAGGTTCTGTTTCCTCTCCCATTAGATACTGCCACCATACCTCTATCCATCCTTTTGGTCAGAAAATTTTCCTACTCTTCCTAGGGCTTTCTACAATTCCTGAATTCTCCTTTCCCCCTTTTCCAGGTTATTTTGTTTGGTTCATCCTTCAGAATTTGCTTGTTCTTCCTGAAGACTTCACTCCTTATCCAGCTGTTTCTCAGTACCTAACACTCAGCTTATCCAGGCCTGGTCTTCCAAGCCAGTATCTTATTCAGTACACCTCACCTGAAGCACTGGCTCCCATTTCTCGATTGCCTCATTGAGATGGTGTTAGTTAGGTCCCAAGTCACACTTGGTCTGAAATACATGAAGTCTTGCATGACCCAAGTCACAGTCTCCAGGTCACATCTCCACCCCACCTTAAAGGCATTGGACCTTCTCCTGTCAAGTTCCTGGAAAGTTCCTCTGCTCTAGTAGTGGTGATGGAAGGAGAAATGCTCTTGGTTCAGGTATTTGAAATTGCAGGAAAAACTCCACTTGATCTAAACTAGAACATCTCTCATGGATAAGGACTGTGATTTTTTTTCCAACATGGGGGTGAATGAGTGTTCTTCCTAAACGGTCAGCTTCCACCATGTCAGCTGGAGCTTTTAAAATGTATCTATAGTGAAATTTGGCTGACTTCCCACAAGAATGGCAGAAAGGCTCAGCACAGACAGTGGTAACCCAACCCCAACTAACTTTAAGGAGCAGGGTCTTGAAACATAGTCACTTCAGATGTCAGCTTTACCAGTTGCAAAAGTGTTTGCAGCATGAGTAAAACATAGATTAATGTGGGGGTGATATTTCCTTTAAACAGTTCAGTTTTCACCAAGTGCAGGTAAATATGGCAAAGTAGCGAACACTAAAAAGCAGAATCCTTTAAAAAGTGTTAATAAACGTCAATTACTGTATTTTTCATACAGGCAGTATTTTGTAGCTGTTTGATTGCTCAGAGGTAGTTTTCCAACCCTTTGCTGCTTTGTTGGTCTGTTGCAGACAGAAAGTCCTAGGAGAACTTGGAAGTCATTCTGTGTAACACAGTTCAGAGGCAGGTGTTTTCGCCACAAAGGAGCGTGGAGTTTCTAGTAGTGATTACAGCACAGAGTAATATTCAAAGCATGGTTGTATCCTGGGCTGGGTGAGGTTGTCATGAGGGGAGCGTTCTTTACCTCTGACAGAGTGCTTGTTCGTAGGGAAATGCCCTTCCCCGAGGATTACTCTGTTTATTTCAGATGTAGAGGTGGTCTCTGAACATGGTACCAGTCATGTTGAACATGGGTTGCTCACAAAAGAGTGCAAAAATTACACCCCTTCAGTACTACTTGTTCCTGTGTTCTGTTTTTAACGTTCAACGTTCATCCTGACCTATGCTGTGTAACCCTCCGCACTGCACCACGATGCATCCTAGCACAACCCTGTGTGGCTGATGCATATCATCAGTTTAGTAGTAGGCAGCAAGCTTCATAAACTTAAGTGCAGACAAAGCCACAGAGCAGAGTTGATGAGGAACACGAACCAGCTATTTGCAGCTCAGATGCACACCTGCTCATGGATTTTCTTCACTAAGGTTTTGTCCATAGCCTTTCTTACTTTGATAGGGCTCATGTAGTAATCTGTACTTTCTGTTGACAAGATTAGAATCTTCTGTTTTTCAGCAAAATTTGATTTCCCATCTGCTTCTGATAGATCTCTCTATCCAGCAGACTCTGAGGAATAGTCTTGTCATTCTTGACGCATGGGAAGTTATGAGCATAACTCATGGCCTTTTAATGTTCATGGGTGTTATCTGAATAAATCACTGACATTAAAGTCTGTAACCCTTTTTAGTCTGAAAAATGACATTTCCAGAGCTTAAGCTCCTTTGCCTGGCTAACGTTGTGCTTGTTGTGCCAGATGTATGCAGTGTCACTCATTTCAAAACCGTTTGCACTGTGCCTTGGAAGCTGTAACATCTTTAAATTGAAATAATTACATACTTGCTCAGGGGCTGTCACTCTCTCTTTGCATCTTTCATCACTGTTGCCAGTAGCATAAGGAGGCCAAGCAGACAGCATTCTTTTGTTAGGTTTTGCTAGTTTCTTTGCAGATCAGAAACATCCTCTGTTAATACTGTCCTGGATGTTCAGGTGACAAGGTGCAGGTGATCCAGTCAACACCCTACCTCTGAATATCAGTCTGGGTCATCTCTGCATCACCCAACCCTAATGAATTACCAGTATAGAGACTAACCTGCTCCCTTCAGTTCTTCTGACTCTACTTGCTGCTTCCATGTCTCTCCATTTTTTGAAACTGAAGAATCGCTGTAGGATTACTGGGTAAAGTTTGGTCTCTTCAATTTCTCCAATTACTTCTTCACCATTTGATATCCCAAATATATACCTTAAATTTGTGTCTTCACCTACTCTTTTTCCACAGATAGGGGTGCTACTTGCTGTAAGATATAACCTGCTAAATAAAGCATGTCCATTCAAAACTATTAATTTAAATGAGTTAAGAGAGTCAGCCAAGTTAAATGAACGAACTTCTTTGTTATTGATTCTTGTCAGAGCTGTCTGTGAATATGATGAAGCATGATAAGAATGAATTAAGCAATGATTTTGAGGGGTGGGTAAGGTGAGCTCTGTGTGTCCACATGAGCGGCACTGATGGTGTGTGATCATTTAAGTCTATATATATTGTTAGCAAAGATTACCTTTAGGGTGCTTTCTCTCTCATTATCTGGTGGTACTATTATTAATATTGTTACTAATATTATTATTTAATGTGTCTTGTGCTTCTGTGACTACTGACTTCTGTAACAAAAAGCCTGTTGCTGTGGACCATCACCAGTTCTACAAATAATGCAAGAAAACTAAATCAAACTGTTAATGTAGCATGTAATTATTGTTCCGAGAGCGTAACTGGTAGTAAAGACTTTGGTTTTCACTTCTTTCTTAAGAATATGGCCTGGTTCTCTTTTTCTTTCCTGATGGCTTAATGCCCATCTTGTAACAGAAAAAAGGTGGTTCAGAAGTTAAGGTACCAGCATGGGGCTGGGGAAGTCTGTATTTAGTTCCCTGTCATACCGAGTGTATAAAGTTTGTGATGCAGGTAGGAACATAGATCTCTTTGCAGTCAGTGAGACCTGGGCTTCTTCAGTTCTCTTAAACAGAAAAAAGCAATAAAATAACTAATTAGTCTTTAATAAACACACTTAATAATCTGTGAAACATGAGTAGCAGCATTTCCAAAAGCGTATGAAGATGAAAACAGGAAAGATTTTGAGGCACTTAAGAGTTAAAGAAACTGGTGACTCATCAATTCTAAAAGGGAGGACTTATTTTCTCAAAATGAGAAGACAGTTTATTTTTCCAAGAAGACTTTCCTAGTGTTGGCTTGTTCATTGGAGACCATAATATACAATATAATAAGCAGAGTATGTAATTTAACTGTACCATCTTCTACTGATACGCTTTTTAGCATTTAAGTCAATACAATATTTCTCTCTCTTTTTACCACTCTGTCTTTTGAAGTTGTGTTGATACAATATCAAATGCTTTCTTGAAATCCATATAAAATTCTGAATACTCATTTATTTTTATTGTCCAGTCATTCCAGGTTATATATTCCATGCAACCTAAACTCTTTTATTGGTAACATTTGATGCTTCAGTGATGTAAGGAGCTCTGAACTGGGTGCCCGTTTCACAGTGCAGTCAGAGTTGCTTGCCATGGTACTGCTGAATTTATGTTTTTCTAAACTCTTCTGTCACTGTGGTTCTCAATTAATGGTTCTAAGTTCTGTTGTATATTTTGTGTCAAAAATTTGGATAAATTTCAAATGTAAATAAAAAAGAAACCTCAGAAATTAATGATTAGAATGATGCTTAAAGTTCTTGCTCTTCCATAGCCCTTTGAGGATTGGTTGGTTGGTTGGTTTGTTTAAATTTTATTTCAGAGAACCTTTTTCTTAACTGCTATTTTCTCTCTTTGCACTTGCACTGAGTAGGTCATAATTTATAAATGACACATCCGTGTTCTGCACTCATCCAAAAGACTCTTATACTTCATTTTACTTCAGGAAGATAGCATCTCTGCTTGAGCTGTAGTGGTTAAAATTAGGAAAAAGGAGCTATATCAGTTTAGTAATCAATTTTTTGGATATACATGAAAGTTGTACCCAGATGGGAAGACTGTTGGGTGACCTCGTTTTTGGCTATGTCCACTGTGATATTTACTCTATGTTGTCCTGAATGAGTTCAAGTTGTCTCACCTTTGTCACCCTTCCTAACCAGAATTGTGCTAGCATGGTATGAAGAGCTTTGTCACACTGCACAAAGCAGCACAAACACTGCAGGCATCTCGTCTGTTTCCATGATGTTGCCTCTGCCTAGAGCTGGCGAGGAGTTCAGGAGTGTGACATGGGACAGAAATGGAGAAAGTCAAGACAGGGAATTGTTTGGTTACTGCTCACTGATTTCCCATACTGGATGACTACAGGGTGGGTGGAAACACAGTCCTGAGTGGGGAGGTTGTAGGAGAGGAAACCCTAGACTGACCTCAGCCTTGCTACTTCTGCAGAACTTCCCAGCCTGAGGTGAACCGTTAGGGACCAAGCTGAGGGGTTTGCAGAAGACTCCTGGCAAATACTCATATTCAGGGGTGACCCTAAGCTGAATGCTTAGTTGTGTAAAACTATTGTAGCGTTTACTGGAGAATGCTCATCAGTAATATTCAGTAATTTTGATCGATAGAATTTTACAGCACAGCTACAGTTCTTTATTGAATAACATGAGTTCATTAAATTTCTGTGTGAATTGCATAATTCATTTTCAGAAGCATCTTGAACTCTGTGGGAACCTTTTGCTTCCCCCTCTCTTAGGCCTTATAGGGTTGTGGCGTTGTTTTTTATAAGAACAGTTTACATTTAGCCAGGCATTGCTGGGTCTGTAGTAGGCTCTGACTCCTTATGGGCCAGGAATATCAGCAAGACTCTCCATTTACTGTGGATCAGATTCCAGGTCCACTGTGTAGCCAGTGAAAGGCTTTGCATTGGTTTAATAAATGTTGGCTCAGGCCCCGTAACAGTGGGCAACGTTTTCTCTGCCGTAATGGTCATGACAGTGCCTTTAAAAAGTCTGTGTGTTTCCTTCTTGGTAAACGTACCATATGCCAGCATCATAATTAGTTTGGAAAACACTGTGTATATGTTCAAAGGGCGCTGAATAGCTCTGTGTATGGAGAGTTACCAGACGTAGGAGGATGTTTCTGCTGAGCCATTAGGCACATGCTTACTGTTGGTATTGCTGCCTTTACTCTCCACTTCCTGCTGTGGTGATAAGTGCACTGATATATTATTTTTTCAGTGTGGCTGCTTTTTTTAAAGTTTTCTCTCCTTTGGAGCTCTAAAGCAGCATATCTAAGACTATTTGTAGATGATGCTGTGTAATGTATAAAAAATTGCCTACTATCTTCATTATTTTTCTAGTCTTTCTACTCAACACAGTTGTTTAGTCACTTCCAATAATGGTGTTTAATTTATCAAAAGGGAAATGCTGTAAAATTATAATGTCAAATCTCTGATTAGGCATGTGAAGGTGAAGACTTGGAGGCTTTTTTTGCTCCTATATGATCCTCACCCCTGAAAATGAATCCATCTGTTATTTTCTGTGCCTGCTTCTAGAATCTGTGCAACACGTCCTAATGTCAGTCTGCCTGGTGTGTGCATCCTTACAACCTGTGGAAACATATGGCTTAACTATAGGATTTCTTTAGTAATATTAACTGTTAAAGCTGTGGAAGTAATAATACAACAATATATCAAGCAGCTTCAGTATTTTGATCTCACAAATCTCTGTAGTCTCCAGAACCTGTTCCCATGGATACAAATGTCAATTAATCCCTCTTAACTTCTCAAAGGAGAGGACTGAGTTGGCCATGTATATTCAAATAAATAAGAGTAAGGCATGATACGGTAAACCATCTGACCTGGAAAGCATGGAAATCTCCCTAACTATTCTTTGGGCCCAAGATTTGGACATCTTGACATCTCAAAATAACACCTTTTGATTTTAAATAGATTTGGGGTTAAAATTTAGACTTAGGTCACTATAACAGATAAAATATAATCAAATGGGTTAAGGAGGCGTGCAACTTATATCTGCATTCTGATATTGCTGCACACATGCTCAAGTTAATTAAATTACTGTCTGCCTTCTTATTTGACCTGGGAGGACTACAGAACAGGAAATCCTAATTACTGCCCCAGAGAACTTTAGGACCTAAGTACAATGTCTTAAGTACTTAAAAAGAGAGAGAAAAAATTAAGGGGGCTGCTTTTGCAGATGCTTGGGGATCTGTGTAACCCAAAAGGCAGGTGGAAATTAGGTGGCCTGATTCCACAGGATATTATGGCATGTTGGTGATGTGCTGTCTCTCAGTTATTCCAGCTTGACAAAATTTTGATGGGAATTTCACCCAAAATCAACAACAACAAAAAAAAGCTGAGGGGTGTTTCTTTGAAAGTTTAATGAATGGGCACTGGACATGGACACTAGGTATACTTTAGAAGTGGACATTTTGATGGACAGTAAAAGAAAAAAAGATTGGAAAATGTAGTCTCTTATGACAGTGCTCTTCTGAGTAGCCCCTTAGGATGCTGTCCTCCTTGCTGCTAATTATAAGGAAGAGCTCCCTCCAACAGGAGTCTTCAGGTCAGTGTCACTGACCAGGGAAAGTGGTTGTTTGTGTCCATGGGACTTGCATGCAAAGTTATTGTCTTTTGAGTATAAGAAGGAAGAAAGAACAAGCAGGCAGTAAAGATAAGTAAATTAATTACAGTTAGAAATTAAATAAGGAAGTGCACAAAAGTGTAAAAATAGAAATGTAAATTAAGAATTTTATGTATTTTTTTTTTTACAGAACTGTGTAATCCCTAGACATGAACTCTTGTCATTGTGGAGGTTACAGTCCATTTTAAAGCTAAGGGGGCATCTGAGTGTGTGTTTTTGAGGTTGGTGTGCTGGGAAATGACAACAACAACTACAAGCCCAGCTTAGGGGTGGCTTAATGACAATGGGATTCTGAAACATGCTTGTTCGCAGGCAGTGACACCCAGCACATCTCTTCCTGAACTGATTTAATAATAAATGAAGTTCGTTCCCTAGCAGTTGGCACGTACTGCTCAGATCATTGTAAATTTGTCACATCCCATTTAAAATGTCAGTCAGTGAAATTCATCTGATAGTACAGAATGCCTTATCATGGTCATATTATAAGCAAAATCAATTAGAAGGATTTCCAAACCTGATTTCTAGAGAAAGATTGAACTAGGAGGAATTTGTGGTGCAAACAAGTTGAGTTAGATGGCAACAAGAATGGATATGAATGTGAAACTAAATTCTGATTATAGTCTCAAGAAGGGTATTTTTATGGTTCATTCCTTATATTTGGCTCACTATTTTAGCCTCATAATAAAAGCTGATACCTGGGAAAAAAAGTTCCGTGTGTAACACTTCTCAAGTAAATGTTTAGATTGACTTTAGGCTAAAATCCTAATATTCACTCCTTGCTGTTACCAGAGGTTTGTAGGAAAAGGTTAGATGAGATCGTGTAAGTATTTACAGTACTTCAAGGCTGGGTTTCACATTAGACTTTATTGCTCAGAATTAATATCCTGGTTTTGCAACCAGGTATTGCTCATAAGTGCTCAGCTTTTGTGGTTTAGTGTGAAAGAAGGAAAGAGACATCTGAAAGGGAACAGGTTTTGTCTCAGCTCACTCTGGTAAAGGCAGTGTGATACTCTCTTTAATCTTTTAAAGGTCACATTCTCCCTCCATCCCTTCATTTCTCTTCACTTACAGCTTTTCCTCAAATATTAATGCATGAGCATTGCACGCCTGTTGCTTCTAGCTGATCAGGGCTGCAGCCATCACATGTAATTACAATTATATGAGCAACTGTGTGAGGCTTCTGCAATAACCCTGGTACGTGCCATGTGCTGCGGTAGCAGTAAGGAAACTTCTCACTTCAGGCTAAGCTGATTACTGCAGAGAGGATCCAGCTCCTGACTCCCCCCACTTCCATCCCTGTGCTTGCCATGGATGCTTTGTTTTAGAGTGGTGGGAGTCTACATCTTATTTCAGAAACCTCCAGTAGTGGCCCTGGGAAGCCCTGAGCTCACTGACTTCATTGATCTGATCTGGCATGTCAAGTACCATGTACTCACTCCCTACAGCTGCTGAACAGAGAAAATCACAACTTCTTGGGAGATGCTCTAAATTAAGTTGCATTCTTATGTTAGTAGAAAAATAGTGCCACATAAGTGTGCTTTTGTCAACACACAGCATGGGTCAATGCTGGCTATCAGCATCAGGGTTCTCTCTAAATTTGGCCCATTAGGCATGAAATACAGGACCACTCTCGAGCATGAATGAATGTTTAGATGAAAGTTTTTCACTGACAGCTTTTACAAAAATAGACTTTTTTCCCTTAAATTGAGCTGGAATAGCAATGGTGGTTGACACATTTTGCTCTCAACTGAGAAAGATTTTTAATGCATCTTGGAGCAGTGGGGTGCAAAAGTTTGATAGTTTCTTTCAACTGAGTGCACAGAGGAGCAAGAAAACCACTTTTTATTTGCTCTGCTTATTTGTTCAGGCTTTGGAGCTGATGGCTTCACTGCAGCCTTTTCTCATATAATACCTTACAATTTGTCCAAGCTCAACTCTGTTAAGTGCTGAGACTTGATATGATAAACATGGTGTTGCAATCCCGGTAAGCAGAGTTATTAATTAATGATAACAAACTTGTCTGGGGAAGATGGGGGGAAGCCCTCAAATCTGTAACATAGTCTAAAAGACTGAGCTGTTAGGAGGTTCTTGAAGCATGTTGAATGGTTTGTATTGGGAGAACTGAGAATCTGGAGTGAGTCCACAGTTTCCATCTGGCTTAGATGTACCATATAATTCAGGCAGGCTAATTAACGAAGTTATGATGTGACAAAAGCTTTTCCATACAATGGTGCTGAAAAGCTTCTTAAACTGTCTCTGAATCTAAACTTTCCACTACGAACAATCTCTCAAATTTTATTCATACCTTCCTGCATGTGTGCATGCTCCCACTCTACATTTTGATTGTTATGTTGTGATGTAACATAATCATTATGTTGTGATGTAAAGGGGATTCATAAAATCCCCTTTCAGCTGAAACACCCCAGCTGAAGAATGGTTTGAGAAATTTGAAGTTATGGACATGGTGCTTGGTCAAATTATATTTTGAAGTTTTTTATCTTTTTCTTTATCCAGTACCACTAACCAAACCTAGTATATTTCTGTCAGCCTCTGATTCAGCTTGTTTCACAAAATGAACGAGGATTATTCAGCTGTTTATTTTTGGAGGAGGGGGCAGAAGAAATAGTGATTAATTTTAGGTTTAAATTCTGTTCGGGTTTAAGTACATTGAAACCTTGCACTGGTTTCTGTTCAAATGGTGGCGGTTGTTACATATGCTGTTCCCCTATCTTGAGATGAAACTTCTTTTAAGTCTTTGAAAGTAAACCTAAGTCCTCGCTGTATTTGGAAAGATCGCATCTGGACCCTCATATTCAAAGGATTACAGGATTATATGGTTTTGTCATATTTGTTATTTACTGACCATGTAATAGTACTACTGACATTTTCCTCCAAAAGACTCTCAATCTATAATCATGTGTCTTGAAAAATGTGGTCATCAGTTTCCCATCACAAGATCCTGCTGTCTTATCTATGGCTGCTGATATCTCGTTACGGCGTCCTATCCTCACATTTGATCCACCAGCCTACTAAATCACATGCTTAAAATGTGAATGTTAGTAGAACTTGGGTAGAAAACTCTGCCAGAGTCACTGTGCTTCAGTAGGTATCTAAGTAATCTCATAAAGAGGATACAGAAAAGTTTTTTCTAAAATGTAAAATTCATGGCGGTGTGACAGTGTTGAGGCCAAAAAAATGAAAGAGGGAATGCCAACATTTTACAGAACTGATACAGCTAACACATTTTTAAAAATCAATTTCCACACTTAATATTTAACTAGACCTTTTTGACCATTAAAGAGTAGGAAGGGACTTTCACTGGAAGCATGTTAGCCTACAGCTTCTTAATGAAAATTTTTGATAGAGATTGTTAAACTTAGAGCTAAAATAGAAGCCAACAGACATTTTTTATGGTCTGAGAAGTAGGCTTGAAGTACGTATGTAAATGTTTTGAAACTTTAGATAAAATATTCCTCTAGTTTACACTTTTTTCTGTGTCAGTATGTTGAATGTAGATCATCTTGTATCAAAATATCAAGTTGTTTCATGATACATAAAATACACAAATTTTGGTTTAGAAAAGACAAATATTTCCCTTTGTACCAAGTACACTTAAAATGTATGTAAATCAACTATTCTTAAGGGTTTTTTTCATAAATTTATTCAATATTACTTTGCATGTGGAAAAAGAAAAAATACAAATCAAAGAAAAAAGGGTTTAAAAACCAATTTAAGTTTAAAAGCCATTTGTGGCATCTTTAGAATATATATTTGGCTCTGTAGATACTGATCTATCATCCCAAATTACTGCAGTATTAAATATTTTGAAAATCCAAATTGAAATAATGCACTTTTTAAAAACAGAGAAATTTTAGCAGGAAAAAACCCATCTGAATTCATTAAGTGAACATTAAGTGAATATATTAAGTGAATAATAGTTTTGACGTCATCAGTGAAATCAGTGTTGTCTTGCCTAGACATTGTTACCAACTTTCTCCTAAAAGGAAAATTCTCTACTCCAAACTGTAGGATACTGGGTTTTTCTGGTGACAAGACTGTAGGAAACTCTAAATAGGGTCTAATATTTGGCTTCACTCCTACTGAAATTTTGCATGTGAGCATAAACACATGTATCACCACACACCCACAGGCAAGCAAATTACCCTGCTGCCATAAGACCACTGAATGCAAGCTTGTGATCTGGATCTTGGAAGTGGGAATTTCAGGCTGAACTCCTGAACCTTAATTTGATAATGATGCAAAAGAGGAAGATCATATCAAGAGGGAACCAAGATGGCTATCTTTTCTATATGAACTTAGTTTTGGTTGATTTTAACTGTCAGGTCACACAACCCTCTAATAGACTTCTAGCACAAGTGTATAATTGCAATTGATCTGGTTTTTTGGGTATTTTGCCATAGGGGAGTATTAACCAAAAGTAAAATTAACTGGCTTATATTCCAGATGCCATGATGTCCCTATGAAAATAGAACAGCAAGGCTGCTTTCCTCTGGATATCAATTCAATAGCCATTAAAGACAAAATATGGAACCATCAGTTGCAGGCATCTGCTTCACTATCAAGCAGTAAATAAGAAATTTATAATACTGAGGTGTCCTTGATCTGTCACAATATGACACTGGTGCTATTCATTACAGGTGGAGCTTCTTAGATGCCACTGCTGGGGCATTGTGGCTGAGGGGGAAAGAGAAATATAGAAACTTCCTCTACTGGTCTAGTCAAGCTTTTGAATGTGTGATCTCAGAGGAAGCATCAGCAAATTTTCTAAATGGCAAAAGTCAAACTGTGTTGCTATCTGCATAATTTTTGTAATGCATCTCCTATAAAAAAAACATTCGAACTTTACTGCTTTTAGATTATTATAGGAATTTTCTATATAAAAGATTAGATTTTATTTGATATCCTAGATAAAGACATGAGCAGGTAGGTAGACGGAAAAGCTGTATGTGTTTAATATTGGGTGGCTTTTATCTTTTTTAATTTCAAATTCAAAATACAGTTGGGCTGAGATAGAAGTAAGGTGCTTGGGGTGATGGAATAATGGGTTGAAGCAGGCAGAGACACGAAAAAAGGATGCAGGGGAGACAGAGCCATTGGAAAGTCTTGACCAAGCTCACTAGTACATGTGACAAACTGTGAGAGAAAAGTTAACATAAGTCATGTGCGCTGGCCAGACTGGGGAAACTTGCTCTACTTCCTTAGCTCTTAAGCGTCTTTTGATAGATGTGAGTAATATCTTTTATTGCCCCTGAATAGGTGAGACTGGAAAGACAGGGGGAAATATAGGAACATAAATGAAACAGAATTTATGTGGAATCATCAACTCAAACCATTTAGAAAGATTTGTGTTATTGCATTTCATTTCCTCCAGATGTTGCAGAGGGGGAGTTTGGATCAACCTGGGAAGGTCAATGGAAAAGCATGGTTTCCTGATTTTAAAAATAAGGGGGAAAAAGTACCCTTTTTGTCCTAGCCTGACAGATTTACAATTATCAGAGCAATCATTGATTTTACATACAGTGCTGTGCCTGTAGAGTTCTTACAGGAAGGGAGAGAAATTTTTGGAAGAGGCACCACCATGGCAGCTATTAAAATTCCAGGAATTTGTCTGTCATTCAGAGCCTCCAAAAGGCTGATGGGGGTGTGAGTGTCTGTGTTAGCATTGGATTAAGATTGTTTGCATTTAGTCTGGGTTTTATGTGATTAAATGTTGAAGAGAAAGGAAGACAGGAGGGAAGAAAGGAAGGAAGGAAAGGAGGAAAGAAGCTATCACCAGAAATAAGATTAATTAGCACCTGTTTAGTTACATCAGCAAGGGCTGAAGTATATTGACTGCTTTGCAAGAGGTTTATCTTATGTGTAAAATTTGGTCATATTAGAAGACTGATAAGTCATTGTTCTGGATTTAGTATGATATATGTGATGGGAAGCCTAGAAGGCTCACAGCTTAAGTAATACGAACGAACACTGTGTTAAAAATTATTTTGTAGTCTGAGGAACTAGAGACAATAGAGAGCAGGTATCAATAGCTTATTTGAGCATGGAAGATTGAATATATTGCTTTTTTCTAGCTTGTGCTATTTACGATGTCTGTCTTTAGTATTTGCTCATGATTGGCCAGTCCCTGGCAAGACAAAAAGGTCTTCAGAAGACGGTGAGGCATGTATCTCAATATCTGCTTTTCTGCTCCACCTTCACGGAGACAAAATGAAATGTGAGAACACACAGACTCAGCAGATCTATTAAATACAATTTCCTTGAATGTCTTCTCTAAGACCTTTCTGTCCGTTCCTAAATCTCCACCCAGTGAGCCCTTGAAAGAAAATCAAAATGAAGACCATACTGTAATACAGAGTTGGGCTGCTGGTCATTGTCAAGCCCTCTGGTGTGTGGCTTTCCTGTACAAAGGACTTGCTGGTGAAGGTTTAAAAATTGTTTTCATTAGTGTTTTCCCAAGCACAGGGAAAGGGCCAGAATAGAGATGTGGGTGCTACTAGTGTGTAGAAGAGCATTTCTCTGTTTTTGTCTGCCTAAAAGAAATAAGATTGAAGGGCCAAAATTTTTTCCATCTGTAGCAGCCAAATTAGCCAAAATAGAATTTTCCAGATTTCAGTTTGCATTTCTGCTATTTTGCAGGAGTTTACTTAGAGATATGTCCACTGATTAAAATAAAAACTTACTTCCTTCTCCTGCACTGATTGGTCCCTGTCTTCCACAATGGGAGTAAAAAGTATCAGTCACTGTTAAACAGCAAAAGGGAAAATGTTTTCCCATGGTAGTTTAATGAATTTTTTATTTTCCCATGTATTTGTTTGTTCTTTCATTTCCCATAGTTCTGTATTGGAAATAAGTATACCCTAACCTTTACTCATTTACTTTCTACTGTCTTTGGTCCTTCTTTCACTGATAATATTGTGGGGTTTTTGGCCAGATACTGGTTTTTGCAGCTGTTTTCAGTTGCGACTGGGAACATCTTTCTGGGTTTCATTCAGAAGCAAATAGTGTTGAATTTTCTTGTTAACTGGTGAAAATCACACTGTGTATGTGTGAAAAATCTCGGGCTTGTAAATGTTTTCAGAAATTATTTTGCAAATAAATAAGAAACAATTCCAGTCTGACTGAAGACCATTTATGAATGGATAATGAAAAGAACTAAGTAAGACACAAATTTGTATGCTTCAGTAGATGCAATTGAAACCTCTCTGTCCTGTTTGGACTTAAGGGCTATTAGATTGGAAGAGTACAAGGGGACAGGGGGCAGAGAGTATTAGTAAGTTTTGGCAGGGCTTCTGGAAGGCAAGATGGAGAGCTGTCATCGTATTTATCTCTGCAAGCCTGACTGTGGTTGCTACACCATGCTAGTCAGATTTGTTTTCCAGTGTAGTCTGCTCCAAATAGCTTGTTTCGACGTTTGATTTGTTTGGTTTAATTTGCTTTTGTGCATGAAGGTGAACTTAAATGGTCTTTTTCTAAATATTATTTCCAGGTCCAGAATTGATTAGCTTGTCACAATAGGCTAAAATGAGAGGCTGTCTACCACGTGCATTCAGCTATGGTGGGAATAGATATTTGGGATCATCTAACTCCCATCTGTGCAATGCAACACATGCTCATTAGCACACCAGAGGATGTTTTATTCCTTCTGAATCATAAGTGCTCTGTAATCCATAGACTGACTCTGAGAGGGAAGAGAAACATACCACTGAAATAGGACAAGCCAACTGTAGATGTTTTTTTTTCCCATCCTGAATCAGTGTCTGTGCCAGTGCTCTGTGCCTCTTCCAGTCCGTCACCCCTTTTCCTCCGAGGATCTGCATTACTCTGAGTAAAAAGCTATCTCTGCCAGAAACTTAATTAATGCCCTCAAACAACATTATCAGCTCTTTGCAGCCTTGAAAACTCAGTCCTTCTGTGGGTTCCTCTGTTACCAAACCATACTGATGAAAATACTCCCCTGTGGAAACCATTTGTGTGCTGTGTGTGGCAACGGCCACTTGTGCAATGGCTTTGATGGGTGTCATGTGGCAGAGAGGAGGTAGAAAGGGACCAGGAAACTGGAGAGAACTGAGAAGAAAGTAAGTGGGGAAAAAAACCCAAAATGAAACCAAAACACAAAGCTTGCTCTGTTGTACAGAAACCGCATCAGGCTCCTGTGAAATAGAGAGAGAGGAGGGTGGTAGAAAGCCTTGGGCTCAACACTAGTCTTTCATTCTTAAACTGCAGTTTTCCAGCACGTGCCTTCCTCATGTCTGCAACAGGGGATGATTGGTGATACACAGTTAAGTGTAGTATTTGGTTTTCCTCAGAGACGCTATGCCTTCTTTTGCAGTTGCTAAACTCCACAGTTTGGTCATCGAGGGAAGAATAGTGACTCTTTCTGTTACCTGTTTGGGCTCTCAGAACAAGGAGAGCATTATGATGAAACAACACAGCAGTTTTGTCTTTACTTGATGTTTTTCTGCATTAATTTACTTTCTGTTGTTTCCCTGGTAATGTCTTGGGTAGCAATAGGCGGACAGTAGTCTCCCTTTTTCTTACCAATAGTGTTCACTGAACAACATTTAATTAAGAGAATGTATATTGACATGCATAACATAATCAGGCCAGGGGCTCGAGCTGAAATTGATTGAGTGCAGCTCTTCTACACTTACTTTAATTTATGAATGTTCAGATGCAGATGGGTAGTGAAAAGGTTTAATTTCCATTTGTGTTAGCACAATCCTTATAATGTAAGCATTAATTGAACATGCTCTGTGTCGGTGTGGAGCAATCAAGCATGTCCAGTTTTCATAAGCAGAGGTCGGAGGTCAATATTGAGCAGGTTCCAAGCAGTCTGGTTATAGAAATATATTTATATTTGATCAGTTGTTGTATTAAAGATTATGTTCCTGGAAAACTGCAATAATTTATTTTGGTTAGGTCATCATGCACATTGTAAAGCCAGGGTTTCCATTCTAATATTCACTCATTCATTGTTTTCATGAAAAATCTTAATACACCAAGTTGCTTTGACCTGAAAGCCCCATGGCAATGAGTTACGCTGCTTTTTCAGTGCATGGCATGAAACATTCTACACCCACTGAGTAATATTCTCTGTATCTTTAGCCACAGCAATATGGGGGGTTCTAAAATCTGCTTTTGTTAGTAAAAGCATTTTATCCTTGTAATGATCTTTATTACTTTTTGTCTTATCAACAAATGGATTTTTTCTTCCACACTGCATCACGGGCACATGGCACACTTTCTGTCATCCTTTTCATTGTGTTCATATAAAGATTTGCAAGTGTTTAAAGCTTGAATAGAAGGATGCCAGTAACTTTGCATTTTGTCCACAACAGTTATGTGATTTATTTATTTACTCTTTTGCTTACAGGGGGAACAGAGCATTAAGATACACATTTCATTTCCAATTTAGATACCTCATAAATTCTGCTTGGTTGATAAATTAATGGAAAGGTCTAGGGATTTCAGTCTGGGAATTTCTGTCACATAAAGCATTCTTCTTTCCCTTGGGTTTTTATTGGCCTAGAAAGCAAAATACAACCTCCTGTATCTGGAAATCTACCTTAGGAAATAAGGGCCATAACTTAAAAGATATTTAGAATGGTGAAGCAGTGTACTTCACTGTGCAATACACTGAACAATAATTGATTTCTTAGGTCAGCTGCCAAATAAAGAAGTCCCACCAAACATAATTGTTTATGATTAAATGAAATGGAAAAGTTTTCGGTTTTTTTCGCACAAGGACAGAATGTTGCTAACTTTCCTTTTGTATCAAATAACGTCCTGGCTTTCCCCTGAATTGAAGTTTTTATTATATTTTTATATTCATGTAACGAAGGTAGCTAAGGACTTGAATCAGGTAATTGTCATTGCCTTTTTACACTAAGGAATTTCTTAGAATTGGTGCAAGGCTCCTTGATTCACTTGCCCCTTTTTCCTGCAGACTTTGATCCTGTTTCCCAAGAAAGGCCATAGGGCATCCAGGATAGCTAGCCCTTCTCTATTTCTGCCATGTGGAAGCTAATTTTTTCCCTTACTTTTAAAAGGAGAAAACACCCTAAAATTATAGGTTTTACCTATGCAGTGAGCGTACTAATCAAGCTGAGACATGGTCTTCCTTTCTCACGTCGACACTTACATATCATAGAGAACAATAACATGTTCCAAAGCTTATCAGACAACATACCCTACTGGAAGGTGGAAGATGAAGGCTCAATCAGCTTCAGTAGGCTGTGAAAGTTGAATCCAGGGCTTCCACTAAGTAGGTGATTGTCCTGGCCAGTAAGTGTTTATCTATGACTGTTCGGTCATCCAGTACTTTTCTCAGCTTCTAATTTTTATGCTCTTGCATGTGAAAAGGATAAGATAGAGGAATTTTTAATTTTTTTTTTTTCATTCCTGACTGCCAAATTCCTATTGATTCAGAAGACATTCAGGAATTAAGACATCTTTAAAATTCTCACAAATACTTTTGCCATCTGCAAAAATATATATAAATGGACACCTTAAAGATCACCCTAAAGTATTTGCTTGAAATTTTTGTGAGGGAGTGGAATGGAGCCAGGATGTGAAGTTGTAGCAGTTTGTCTGCATTAGGCACACTAAGACAGAGACGTGGTAAGGTTTAAACACACTCCAAATCAAATTCACATCTGGCATAATTTTCAGTGTTGATCATAAATGCCAATACCCCTTAATGATGATGCACGTCACTCCACCTATGCTCCGTTCCTGCCTTATGTGGATGCATAATGCAACACGTAGAAGTAAAGAGTGCCCTATCCTCCTTTTACATGGCTAGCATAATATCAGAGAAATCTCCCAATGGTTGTAGAAATCAAAATTAGAAAGTCTCAAGCGAGTGAAGGAAAAAGTAGTGAGAGGTCACCCAGGTCCTTCCATTTCCATCTACCGCTCAGTGTAGTTGCCTGGCTAAGGGTGGAAGAATCTTGTTTAGCCCTAGAAGTCTGAAGCATCTCCTCTGACAGTGGGAAGTCCTGATTTTTCAAATACAAACTATCGTCTTGTGCATACTTTATGTATAACTGGCAATTAGTAATACTCTCTGTGTGTGTGTGTGTGTGTGTGTGTATAGATATATAACCTTTTGTATGAAAGGTGCTACGCAAAGTGATAGGGAGCATGCCCAATTCTTCCAGTACACACAATTTCTTGGGCTCACATTCATTTCTGGTGTTCAATTATTTGAGAGAGAAGCAAAAAAATCACACTATGATTTAAAAGAACAAATATTTGAACAGAAGTGGCATGATGCCACACTTCTGTTGTCTAATTGTTTGTGATTGACTGCAGTGGAGGATGGCATGTTGCTTTCTGGAAAGGTGGTCCTGAGTGCGTCTGGTTGATAAGTTGTCTGATGATCTTTAACTAGTGATTACTTACCTTGCAGTCCTTCTATTTTAAGCTGCTTTCAAGCACAGAGCTATACTAGGTGCTCAGACTTTCTAGAACGATTATCTCTGTAGAAAGAATGGTTCCTATAAGTCATACTGAAGTGTATTGTATGCTACCCGGCGAGGACTGGCTCCGTTCAAAGGAACTAGGGTACCATTGAACCTGATTACACTAATTACTAATGAATACATATTCTTCAGGAAAGAATTCTTGTTATTGTTCACTTTCTATCAAGCATGTTGTGGTTATCTCCTATTAAACACATGTTATCTTTACAAATAATTTGAGACATTTTCCAAAGTGTTTCTTTTCTAATATAAAAACCTTAACCTGGATCATTTTATGGAAGCAATGTCCCACCATGAAATTCTCTAAGGCACTCGGTCTCAACAGGCTCCGTTGCATCAGCTGGGCATCCAGTTCATACCCCGTGTTTCCAGATGTTGAGAGCTACCACAGCTGCTTTGTAGGTGGACTCTGAGGAAGGATTTAAATCCTGATTTATCTTTAAATATCTTTGAATTTATCTACAAATGCTATGATGGAAAGGGCTAACGTTTCCAGAACTCCCTAAGACTGTTACTTCAAGTTTAAGTAGAGGTTATTAGGGAACTTGGCTTGTGGAATTTCTTTTGAGAGGGTTCAGGTATTTGAGCACATTTCAACCCACAAACCTGGAGGAAGGTGGTGGGGAGGAGTGCTTTGGGCACTATGCTGAGCTAAAGTTATCCTAAAACTCCAAGATTTTATTGTAAAGCTTGTGGAAAAGCATGCATTCAAAAGGGTATTTCTGTGGAACAAGAGATGCTTGAATTCTCCATGGACTCATCTATATTCTATTTCACAGTGAATACTAGGAAAATTGTGACAGTCAATATTAAAAGATAAACAGACATTTGTGTAGCCCAGCAGTTTAAAAATCCTTCTAGTAAATAACAATAACAATGCCATTAAGCAGCTCTTTGATCCCTATTTATTCAGAGCTTGTTTTGTAAGCTGGCAAGGCCAACTAATTGGCCAAGAAAACAGTCAAAGCCTGTTCCTCAGACAGGAGAATTACACCAAATTTTTTAATGCAAAGGCTTTTTACCCTTGCAAAAAGTATCTATGTCCTTCCTAACCATTGGTAGGGAAGATACTGTGCCAGCATAGCAGTCTGAAAACAGGCCGCTCCACAGCTTTTACTACTTTCTAAATCTGCCTTTAGACCTCCTGGGATAAGAGTGGCTTTCAGTCTTTCATTGGACTAAATATCTTTAAAAGCTGGTTTAAATAAATTTATAATTAAAATATTTGAATTAGTGCAGAGGGCAAATGGGACCTTACCTAAGGCAGGGAATGCTTGCCACAGACAACCAGCCTGCGGTTTAAATTTTCCTATGCAAAAACTGAAGCAAAATGTTTTGTTCTGTTTGGCTTATCCTAAATCCCAGGGACTGGAATTTTCGAAGAGCTGTGATTTCCATTTGTGTGTGTGTTTGAGGTGGAAAGTCTAGACAGAAATTCCTAGTCACGCTGCTTAGAGGCTTTTTTCATTTTTTTTCTTTTGTAAAGAAGGTGTTAAATAAGCATAAGACGTTCTGCTAAAGAAGTCTGTGATGGGAATGGTTCTAAGCCATGCAGAAGCAGCTAGGATGAAGAGTGCAGGAGGAGCGAGATGTTTTCATGTGGACTGTTCCATGGAGGATGGGAAAAGGGACGAATGCCACTAGACTGTTTAGAAACAGATACTCGTGCAAAATATTCATTCAGGCCTTGTGGCTTTCAGGAAAAAATGGGCAGGAAAGAGAAACAAAATGCAGTAATCTGGAAGAAATGAAAAAGTTTTACTGGCTGGCTTGGTGTTTGGAACTCATTAAGCAGCAACGATAAGTAGAAATAGCAAAGGAACACCAAGCTCTCACAAACAAGATTTTCCAGTGATATACAGACCTGAAAGCCCCCTGCTACTTTGGCTTCTAACAGTTTCTAAAACAAGGGAGACTTACACCAGGGACTGGAGCAAAAATATCTTTATAAAGGAAGTTCTTAAACAAAATCCTCAAAACCTGATGTGTGCTTTCTGTAAGGTTACTTATTAAGCGGTATTGAAAAGTCTGGCTTTCAGAATACAAGCTCCCAGGAATCCAGAGTGGGCAGAGACTGACAAGAGGGTTTTTTCTAGGTTTAGACTGTGCTTGCTGGTTTGGAGTAAGGACAGCTGGCAGCGGAGCCTTACACTGGAAGGAGAGGAGGGCTATGTAAGTAGAACAGAAGTTCAGACATGCTTTTCCTCCAAATGGATTATCAGCTTAAAGCATTAGCAGAACTGAAAACTCCATCCTTGCTGTTTGATATTGATCTCCTTCACAAGGGTTTGCTAGAAATACTTCAAAGGCACATTGACACATGGACACGTATAATTTCTCTTCATTTATCATAGCCCATTGGTTTTGATGTATATACTGAAAAATTCAAGCATTGCTATTTTCCTTTTTCTTTTTGCTGTCTCAGTCCAAATCATTGTACAACACTGTATATGGCCTATCCTGGTGGGGGAGGGGAATAGTGAGGGAATTGCTGTGTGTGGACTCCCACTCCAAATGTACCTCATACACCGAATGTGTACCTGCTCCTCAAAGTAAGAAGACTCAAAATTGCTTCTGTTGCAGTTTAGAAATCCATGTCACAAGGAATGAATTGGGGGATGAAGCTATACAGGCAAACTACATGGATGTGCCATCTGTGGAGCTTGCTGAGGGAAGAAAAAGACAATACTGACGAATCATATTTCTACTCTTTGTGCATTTAATGAATGTGATGGAATACCTGATGTCTGAGAAAAGGAAAGGATCTTGACTTCTGCATAGCCTATCATAAAATGCCAAAAGGTTATTGAGCAGAAGAGAAAGAGCTTGTTTCAGGAAGATGAACTGTGACAGTTTTATCAAATTTTTAATTTGTGGTTTAAGAAGGTCTTAGTCCTTCCAATCTGAAGCTTAAAAAACCCTGCTTGTATGCCTCAGCATATCTAAGATAATGTATCTGAACTTGTCTAAAATGATTTGGATTGAAAACTGAGATGGAAATTTCATTATAATGTAATGGGAGATGTTTCCAGTAGCTCAGGACTTCCCTGGGTTGGAAATAATATACATAAGAGCCTTTTAGGTCTAGAATAAAGTGAAGTGTTCAAGAATAGGAAAATGCTATAAGAGTCTATGCCATAGATATATGTTGGACTATAGAAAATAGTTCAGAATTATGAATTTTGTGTGTTGATTAACTAAAATTTTGCTTTTATTTTCTTGAAGCTTGTTGATTTCCCTCTTGGTATTGATGTAGTGATATAATCACAGAGCTCAACCACGTTTGGTCTGTTTCTTAATCTGTCCATCTGAGAGAGAAGGGCTTTGCTCTTAATGGGCAAGTTGTATAAAAGCCAAGATAAAATACATAGATTAAACCTTTAACCACAGATTACAGCACTATGATGAATGTGTATAAATTTAGAATAACAATCTCATCTCACCCCAGGATCTTTTGTTTTGGGAAGCAGAACTGCTAAGAGTGTAATTTGTGGAGTTTTGTGTTTTATTGATACCTGCTGGTCTGCTGTGATACATCAAAACTAACTACAAGTTAAACAAAATATAGACCTTAGATTAGATCTGGCACTTCAAGGACAATGAACATGCTCTGTGTACAGAATTGCTCACAATTGGTGAGGACAATGTACATGAGGCTTTATGCACCACATTTTTGTTAGGACTGTAATTACCCTAAAATGTACATAGAAATTGTAAAATCTAAAAAAAATTCAGGCTTGCTCAGTAGAAATTTTATTCCATGGTTGTTTCTTTTTTCTTCCAATGTCTGCAAGAATGTGCATGGATAGAATGCTATTATGAATCTCCGGGATTGCTTTGTCCTTAATTTTTGATTAACACACTGGTGGACTTTACTACCATGGTAAAAGATAAAAACACCAGATGAAATACGTTAGATTTAATAGTTCAGTGCTGATGTCATGACTGATGTTATTTTAAAAGGGGAAATTAAAACATGATAAATAATTCTTGACTTTGCCTTTAAAAAGCTTGTTTTAAAAATCTAGATCCTGTCCTTTAAGATGCAAAATCTTGATACAGAGAATGTGGTTCATTCTTCAGTTACACAAGAAAGATTAAGAAGTTAGCAAACTCAGCCTTTTGAAGGTTCTTGAAAAAACATTATTTTCACCATTGTTCTGTCTTCTAGGAGGAAATAAAAGGGAGGAAAAGTCAGCCTTTTGATCTTACAACTAAGATTAGAAACTTTTTCCTGGTTTGATTTTTCTTGTTACACTTACAGACCTGAAAGCGGATTTCTTTGGCATGATTTCTGTGCCTTTAAAGCCATTTGCTATAAGCAGCAGAATTTTATGAACACTCTCTTCCTGTAATTTTAGTGATGAAGCTCAAGGAGGTCACAAAGCAAATGAGTTGTGCAGGTCATGTCTCAGCCTGACTGTTTCTGGTTGCTAACTTTTTTCCCAGAAGATCAAATTGTCAGGTAGATTTGAAAGAAGATTTTCCTCAAGACTGAAATCCTCAAAATTCATCAGCTTCCCATAACCTCCTGCTATTTAACAACCTCATTAATTGCCTCAGAAGCCCTGAAATGGTGAGCCAGTCAAAATGCAGTGGAATGAACAAGGTCAGAAGCTCGCGGCATCAGGAAAGCTTATACCAGCCAGTGCCCACTGTGGTTCCACACCAAGTCAGCACTGCCTGTGGCCTTATTTGTTATCGCTTACAAAAATCCTAACTCTGTTGAGTTTTTTTAGATTTGATTGGGATCCCTGTTAAATGATATCCAAATCTGCCTAATGTGAGTAATATGTGATTAAATCTGATAATTTTATCTTAATTGTGCAGATAAAAAAGATGGCATTAAGGAAAGGCAGTGTTTCTTATGACAGGTTATTAAGAAAATTAAGGATTAGAGGGTGAGAAACTGATGATAACAATTTAACAGGGATGCAGAAAACATGTATCAGGAATCAATGACTACTCTTTTAACATGGTACAAGATCAAAAGAGTGATACCTTATATTCTCTTTTAGGGCTGGTCCCAACTCCTGGTGTGTGCATCTGACATAATACCTGAGAATGAAATCTTTCATCCAAATTTTTTATGCAGGTCTGGTGCCTTAGTATTCCCTTGATCAGGTAGCTAGTTAAATGTAAGTGGGTAGTTTGGCTTCCTTTGCAAATGGACCTAATCCAGCAAACCAAACTGGTATGTGTGTAATGGCAAAAGCGAAAAGTTCAAATAGCTGCATTGAGTTTGCTTCCATTCCAGACAGCCAAGAACACACGTCACTGTCTTCCTGGATCTATACCAAGAAAAGTAGTGGTTTATAGGATCTTTTTCAAAATATTGGGAAACAGGACAGCTACCCCACATCTTACTGTTTTTCTGACACTGCCCCCCTTTTTAACAAAGGTGAACAAATACTGAAGGGAAGATTATACTTATATTTACCATTATACTTATATTTACACAGATGACTCCAGTAAATCTAACACAAAATAGTATCTCAGGTGCCCTTCCCTTCCTTGTTTTCAATGTTGAATTCGGTCTAATTATTGTCAAAAGGATTGGAAGTCCTGGTATATCACACAATGACACTTTGTTTGCATCACAATCTTCAGGTTACATTAAGGTAGCAATCTGACCCATTTTCTGTCATCTAGTAGTAGTACTTTGCAATGTACCTTCAGTACGTCCATTCAAGATTTTATTTTCCTCGGATAACAAGGAATTACTGAGCTTTGTTAAGTATATACTTTTCCTTAAATTTATTTTTTTAATTAATGTAGGACACTTTGCAAAGATCTCACCTTTCAAATGCCTTTAATTTTCACAAGAATCTGTTCTATGTATTTAGTTGCATATTTTTAGTTTTGGTCATTAGCAAGGAAATCTGGGGGGGGGGGGGGTTCCTTTGTGGTTTCTTTTTTTTCCTAACCTGGTAAAGACATGGAAAATAGATGTGCCTGCCTTTGCTTTCATCATCTTTTGGACCATATCCTATGTTCACTTTAGCACAGCAAACCACTGTTTAGCAGTAGTGACAACATATGTGTGGAAACAGAGTGTGTGGGTAGGCTCATTTACACGCAAACAGCCCAATGTTGTGTGAGAACAGAATTAAATCTTTGTACATCGATGCATTTGTCCACTGGCAATCAGCAAAAATAATTGCTAGATGCAAGCAAGATAAAACTGACTCTTTCTAAAGTGTTGTTTTGTATTACAGCTGAGGTCTTTTTCGAAGTATATGTTTGTCTTTTTCGATGTATATGCTTCTGTATACTAAAATTTAAAGAACAGGTAATACTCTGCAGGCAGGTGGGCATTATATCAGTAGGAAGCTATAGTTACTTGATGAACATCAGTGGAATTGCACTGCAGCTCTGCCACTCTAAGCAGCAGAAGCTAGTCCCTAGTGTCCATGCAAATATGATATTTCTAGTGCACAAATACTGCAGATGCACTGCTAGTGAACATAAAGTGAAAATGGTGTTTTCTCACCCTGGAAAAGGTGGGGGTTTTTATTACACCAGACTGCAGCAGTTCCTATCATTAGTTGAAATGAATTACTGAAGTATTTGTGACCTTTTGAGCTCACAGCGACTTAATTCCTATCAGCCTGATACTTCATATGAAATCCAGGAAAATCTGCTCCATAAGAATGGGCACAATGCAGTCTTTTCCCAAACGATCTCCTTTTGATCCAAACATGGATCTGAACAACATACCTGAGAGGTGAAGCAACTGATTATCTAATGTCTGTTTTTTTCATGACAGGAGATAAAGATGTGTTGACAAGAGTCTTGCCATATGTGTTTTTCAATCTTGGGAAGGGATTTCAGCTGTCCAAATTTTTAATTCAATATTGCTTTTAACGTAATATCAGCCTATTTAACAGTGCATTCCTTTTCTGATTCAAGTGATATGTATTACAACAGTTTCTCTGTCCAAATATTTCCATTTTCCTCTGTATTTTTCAGGATGTGATTGTGCTCTCATTGGTTGTAATCAGATTGTGTATAATATGCAAGCATATATATAATATATCACAATAAAATAACTATTTTTATAGTTATTATGTTGTATTAAATGACAATATGTAGTATATACTATATTACTTGTATTATATTGTAATATGTATCATATAATTACATTCTTTAAGGGTCAAACGTGTGATGCACATTAACAGTTAGTATTCAGCATAAACTGTGTTATGATGTGAAAAGAAAATGTGAAGAACAGAAGCAGCACACACATACCCCCAAATCCTAAACTCTTGCAAGAGGAGCTATTAAGTATCATATCTATTAGGGGTTTGCAGCGAATGAAAAGTGAGCTTTGCCAAGGTCTGGAGTTAGAATAACAATTTCCACATCTTACTATCATGAGATTACTCTTTCAAGCGAACAAAAGCAATTAAACTTCTAGGACCTCTGTTTCCTTTAGAAATCTTGGGTATTGTATGTATGTAGAATAAGAAGGCTCTTTTATTTTTTCTGTAATTATACTACACTTAAATATGAAATCTGTTGCCTCACTATAGATTTTTCTTTTTAATAGGGTCAGCTTTCAGCCTGTTAGTGTAAAGTTGCACAAATGTACTCTGCTGCCAGCTTTCATTACTGCTTCAGTTTAAAAACAGAATTGTGAGTATGTATCATTGCATGATTTCAAAGGAAAAAGATCAGTGTAGGTCTTTTGAGAGTTTAAGTCTTTTTTGTCTTTTAATGAAAACCTGTACATTGTTCTCCCTGCATAACAGACACCTTTATACACACTTGTATCTAAATGGATGTTACATGTATTCTATTTGAAGCACATCACTGGATTTTTTTGGTGCCAGAGACCTTGTCTTCTTCTGTGTTTCATAAAGCATTTTTCACTCTTCCAGTATTCCCTAAATAATAAATAAAGTAGATAAAAAGCTTTGCAAACCCTTCGCAAAACATAAGACATGAGATTTCAGTCCTATCGATATGACAGGACCTCCTGCAGAGATGTGAGTTGGCAATAAAGTATTATTGTGGATTAATAGGGATCTTGTGTGCCACAACAGGCCTTCAAAACATGGATAGCTTGCTGTTTTGGCAAACTTTGTTTCTGTTGGCCTCTAAACCTTTGGGTCATTGCTGCAGAAGCTGAACACTGCAACACTAATGAACTTATAGAAATCATGTTAAGTGAGACAGCAGACAATGTCTGTGTTTTGAATGAGTTATGACTGGGCCATGATCTGAAAGGCAGATCATGATTCTTGCTCTAGTTTTCACAAGTTACTGAGTACCTAGAGATACTGAGATGCTCACCTCCTGTTATCTTGGCCTGGACCTTCAATGGGCTGCCCTGGGTTGCAAAGAGGAGACGTGGTAAGGTGGGGACTGTTTCACTCACCTTGAACTCCAGCTTAACATTGTCCTCCAAGGGAAGGATGATGATGTAGCTTTCAGCAGAGAAAAAGAAGCAAGTATTACTTAGCTGTGAAGAGCAGTACCTCAAGGACCTGACTGAGAAGGGTGTTGTGCTCCATGTTATACAGCCAAAGGCACTGCCACTCAGACCATGTGAACGTGGGCTGGAAAAGCACGAAGGGTGAGAGGAAAACCAGAGGCACAGAGAAGGGAAGCGATGGCCAAAGATCTCACAGCATGTCATTGATAAATGCAGATGCACATTTCACACTAACAGAGGCTGTTTTCCTGCTCTGCTGTACCTGTGAATAATTGACCAGCTGAGCAAGAAGATGTGTTTAAACAATTGTCAGCTTACTCTGATCTTCAGCACACAACTGGTCAAGTGAGCTCCAGCTGTGTGAACTGAATATTGCATCCCACGTCGTACAAATTTTCTGTATCAGTAGTGTATAATAGGTAGTTGCATGTTTTTCTCTTTAGATTAACAGGATGAGAGAAGATAACTGTAGCAGCTGGTTATGCAAGAATAATCAATGTCTGAACCTATTTTTGTTTTATATTCTACTAGGAAGAAGACAGACACTGTATTTCTTTATCAATAAGCAGTGCAAAAGGGAGGAGTGTTTTGAATTAGCTCTGCCAAACAGAAATCACCACTACTTCTGCTTGATTCTCTGGAGAAAAAAACCCAAAAACTTATCAGAGAGGCTGGCTTTTCTCTTCAAAAAGATCTTATTCCCAGCCTGCGTATGCCTCTTACCTAGAGCTCTCCTGGGCTCCCATAGGTGATCAGCACAACATGACTCACAACAGCAGAAGACCTGGAGTCAGCAGCATCCTTCAAAAAGATTGGTGGGGGGAAAAATGAAAGTTAACAGGAGCGATATGTGTGGAGAGATTACCATGTGGTTCTTACTTCTACTTTCTCACATCTACTGCTGCTCTGCTGATGACACAACTTGCAAGTTATTAAAAATTTAATGTTATTCAGAAGCATCTTTCCCTCCACAATCCAAGCACTTTTCATTTCTCACAGCTGTCCTCAGAAGCACTTTCATTCCTCAAGAACAGCAGGGGAATATAATATATCTACAATGTATATTATTTTTAATATATGGCGGCTGATCTTTATTTGTATACATAAATGTCACAACAGATCAATTGCTGAGTATTTTTTCTCTCTCTGAGGTACTTAGAGATTATTTTTCCCATTTCCAAAAAAAAAAAAAGTATATACTGTACAAACACAGAGATTAGGGGATTCTGCCATTTGAAAATGGGACTGTGCATCAAGGATGTGAGAAATGCTCATAGTCACACACTGTGTCATCAGGACCACAGCAGCTGCTGCTCTGCTGCCCTTGTCTCACTCTGGGAGTGGGGATGCTCACGTGGGTGTTTTGCATCACAGCTTGACCATGCCTTTGAGTGAGGAATACTGTGCTGCACAGGAGCCCCGAGATCATGAGGTACCCGGGCAAGGTAAAAGGAAAACACATTGATTATGCACATCCAAGGTACGTGGCACAGTTATAAAAGACAGGGCCAGAGGAGCTATGTATAATTTGCCTACTGCAAGGCTCAGCCAGGGGGTCTGTCCTACAGTGCAGCTAGCCCACTACAGCTGTTCCTGGTACGTGCCTCATTAGGGATCCCACACTTGCGTGCATTTAATGCCTTGGGTCGCGTGCTGTGGAGAGAACCTCTTGGGGATGCTAGCTTTTATAGTCCATCCAAAGTCCTCCAGGAGGTACATCCAGGTTTAATCTTCCTCTCCACAATTTCTCTCTTGACTGAACTGAACATAATTTCATTTCCTGAGAGGTGCCAGTTTTCTCCATTACACCAGCTGCCAGTCCTTGCCCAGTTAATTAGTAGTGCTTTGCTTTGAAAAGATAAAGGTCTCCCTTACGCAAACATGCACGTACAAAGCCAGAGACCCACCAGCTCAGGGGCCGCTTAGACTGATCTATTTGAGGCTGCCATTGCTCCTTGTGCTCCCTGGCTGTGTCGTCCTGCTGACTTCCCTGGGAATGAGCAATTGCTGTGCAGGGAATGGATCAGCTTGAAAAATTATCTCCTCTTTGTTCTGCAGGGTTGCTTTTGGATGGGTCAGCTCCTCCGTGCTACACAGGTGCTACATGTGCACAAGGGGTAGCAGCAACCTGCAAAGTGGCAGAGGGGGGGAGTGGGGCTGTGACAACCTACATGGCTGTGCAGACATGTGAACTGTCATTTTGCAGTAGGATGTGTATCCTCCACTGAGCCTTAGATTTTATGTCTATGCATACAGGAAAAAATATTTTGCATCTAAGCTGCTAGATGGGATGGATGCATGCAAGTCCATGTTAGCTCTCAACGTCTGCCAGGTATAACAGTAACCAGACACTTTGGGATGACAGTAGCATTCGGATATTAACTCCCTGCTCCAAATGTTTTTCTCCGTAGCCCTCTGTAGGTGTTACCAAATTTGACATAATCCATTTTCTAGCGCAGAATAGGCAATATGTTTTCAAAGATGATTGTGAAGCATAATGCAGTGCCTCTCGTTAGGCTTTGTTAACCCAGTGCTTATTGGTAGTTTGCATCTACGCCTTTTTTTTTTTTCCCATGGGAAATGTAGTTCCTACACACTAAAGGGAATAGAACCATGTTTCCAAATTTAAGTTTTTTCTATCAATATTATTGAAATTATATAGTTTTATCATTTTATATGATGAATTTGTAATATTTCAGTTTCTTGATCCAAACAAAAATATTTACTCTTGAGTAACATAGGATTTAGCTAAGCTCTTAAAATTGCAGTTTGGGTACTTTATCACTTACGTTCTACTTCTCCCACAGTTCAGCTGTACTGTGTATTGACAGGACATGAGATACCAAAGCAAATGATGAACTGGTAAACGAAGGCAGTAATGGGGAATGATTTACCCCAAGGTAAAGGAGGCAATTGTAATTTAATGCCAAACAGATCTGAAAATAAACTTATCAGTTGAGTTTGGAATGCTTCTCTAAAAGAACGCTGATATGATTATTTTGTTTCTAAATCTCACAATGGGATGATATTTTGCTCAGTTACCTTAGAAACTTGCTGCAACTTTGAAATCATGGAGCAAGTGAGGTTGGAATGGACCCTTGGAAGTCTCTGGTCAGTAGCAGGGTCCAAGCTAGAGCAGGCTGGTCAAGGTAACATTCCGTTGGGTGTTGAACATCTCTAAGGATGGAGACTCCATCGTCTCTCTGGGGAAGCCATGCCTGTCAGTGTATGATCACCCTCACAGTAAATTTCTTTTTGTTTATATTTAGGTTGAATTTTCTCTCTGTAACTTTGTGCCAATTGCTGGGCACCACTGCCTCCCACTTCTTTACTCTCTTCTCTCCCCTCATCAGGTATTTATACACAAATCAGGTATTGAAATACTAGAATTTCCTAGGGGAAGAATACTCCAGTTTTCATTTGCATTTCTGTTAAAGATAAGGTTCAGGATAGGAAGGGAGAGAAGACAGGACAAAAGCAGAATTTCTTGGAGATGAACTAGTTTACATAAAATAGCTCCTATTCTGAACATTTTCTTAGGAATGGTATGACAGATACAGGACCACAGCACATCAAAATCCTTTATATTCAGTAACATTTCTGTTTCTTCCCTACTGAGACAGATAGATCACAGCAAAAGCCATTACTGTTTTTATTAGGTCCATCTGAATAGCATTGTAAAGGACACTTGGGGCTGCCTTTTAATTTATGACCCAGACTAGGCTATAAGTTTATGTGGACAAAACTGTCTCCTTCCTTAACTCTGTGAATTAAAAATCACCAGAACAGAGCTGCAGAGATCATGCACTACTCTTTCCTTGAATTCAGATGTGAGTTTTGGAGCAGCCTCTTATTTGCTTGGCTTTGAAGTGCAGTTGCATATGGCCTAGAGGGCAAGATTATTTAAATGTTAATAATTTGTCCTGAAAATTTAAAGCAGCTAATATCCAGGATGTAATTTCCTCTTTTCTGCTTCAGTGAATTGCATTTGAGTCCTTGTTGGAGAGGAAGTGCCTCCTACAAATGTAGGAGATATGCCTCTACCTAGATTGCAGATGGATGTAATGAAATGAGAGTTTAAGTGTCAACTAACTGGCTGCAGGAAGCTTTGATGGAGAGAGAGCTCATGACTGGTACTCCGATTTTTCCTCAGTGGCTTCCCTCAGGGGTTGATGCTAGACCCTTATGATCATTTGCTGGGAGCAATGGAGAAAATGCCGGGGCATTTTGACATTGTGTTCTCAGATATCATCCCCAAAAGTAAGTCATTCCCTTTCACTCTCTTCCATTTGACAAAGGCCAAAATGCAAGTCTCTCTACAAGGCTGGCTAGCTACAGGAAAAGAGAAATGTGCCTGTGGAGCAGTAACAGATACAAGTTTGTTCTGCAGCATCTGAGTGCAGTGGCACTGACGACACTAAGGATCCCCATGTGAGGGCCCTGTTTTGGACAGAGAAGTAAAAGGTTCCCCACAACAAAGTTTTTCCACCTCCAGGCCCTGTGGTCCCTGCAGCTACCCATACTGCGAGGAAAAGGCATGGCAAATGGGCAGACAGAGCATGGATCTATGCACATTGCATGTGTGCCTTCCCTGTTTAATGCGTCCACCACCGGTTGCACAGCAGGGCTGTAGTGGTTGCCTTGACAAAGGGTTTTATTTTGTCCCTGCAGAGTATGCTGAATTTGTCCCTTTTCTGTATTGTGTTTGCAGTTCTCTCTTCTGCATGAACAATCCCTGCTTTTTAAAACATTGCCCTTGATCGTGTTGTTGGGAGTCCTGAGGAAGGAAGCTGAAATCTGAACAGGCCGCTCATCCCATATAATTTGTCTCTTGATAAGACAGTGGCGGTAAATTTGAATCTCTGTCAACCCTGTTATTCACAATGAATGGGTTTATAGGAGATTACAGTGTCCAGGGCTGTCACTTCATCCCTTAACTGACAAGACTTTGACTGTCTCTCACTTCACAAGAGCAAGGGGTGAGAGAGGAAGGGCTGCTTAAGAGATTCACACACAGAGGTGACCAGGGGACAGCTGAGATGAAGAGATTTTTCTTTCCAATGGTAGTATGTAAGTTGCTATTATTTGCTCCTTTAAAATGCTTTTATTTTGTTAATATATGCTAAGAAAATTGAATGATGGGCAGGAAGATTCAGTGGCTCAAGTAAAATTGGCATCTTTCCATATGCTATGGTGTTTGTAAGCATCCATATTGATGAAAGAAATGTAAATAATATTGCTAGATATTATGTTAACATTAAAAGGTCCTCTCATTGGTAATTAAAGAATTATGCACATGTAAATGATCTTAAAACTGGCTTAAATTAAGCTAGAAGTCTGCAGCAGAATGATATCCTGTTGGTGCCACTTCCAAGAGATACCTACCCACTAATGTCCAGTCCACAGACCTTCCCCAGCACAGTGAAAGGGTCCTTTGTGCTTAAGAAATTACCACATAGATAAGTCATCACAAAGTTATTTTCACAGATTCACAGAATTGTAGGGGTTAGAAGGGATATCCAGATATCGAGTCCAACCCCCCTTTTCTCTTCATTTGTGACATATTCTGCCACAGCAAAACAATTAAAGGTATTTTTCTAATAAAAAGCAGGACTTGACGGTTTTGGATTGATTTCTATTGCCAATTGTAATAATTTAAGACAGCAAACAGGAAACTTATTTTTAAAATGATCAATTTTAATATTGGTTTGCATTTTATCAGTCACCTTCCTAACAGAATATTGGACCCTCCTGATTAATAACCACAGGGATGTGTTGATTTTTACCTATATACAAACTGTATGTTAAATAAGGTTCTTATTTGAGATGTGATTATACGCATTTAGCCAGTGATATACCTTTAATGTGGTTATGATTATAGAGTAATTTATAAAAATAACATAAGACAAATTTACTATTTACCCTATTGTGATTACGCTCTCATTTGTGTCTCTTGTCAAGATGCAGTTGGATGGAATTTGCACGTCAATTAAAAGCACAAACCCAACATTATAAAGTTGTTTGGTTTAGTTAAATTAAACCACCTTAAAAAGCTAGTTACTTAGGGAAAACATTCATTTATTTAAATGGGTTTTAAAACTAATTGATTCATTAAACAAAGGAAGTATTGTCCGTTGTTAACAAATTGTAGTAATAGTTTCTGATCATCATGTCTGTCATGATTTTAGAAGTACCAGATCTCATCCTGTTACACCTCATTTATATTTATGGATTGGAAGGGGATAATAAGCTATCCAGTTTTTCAGCAGCCAAAATTTTCTCAGCTATGAATAAATTAGTCACTGAATTTAAGTAACTAAACAAACAGAAATGGAGAAAATATCATCCCTGTGGTTGCAGAAGCAACTAGGGCTTTTTAACTAGTTCAGTGCTTTCGTGGGTTCAGATCTAGAGCTCCATAATTTACCTGGTTCAGAGATTTCAGCAGTTCACATGTACTACAGGGATATTGACATTTATTTAATGCAAATAATTCCATTAATTATAATAAATACAGGTATGGATGTGAGTTGCCAATGTTTTAACTTTATATATGTTTGCTGATAAAGGTATATGAGATTTAACTTCAGAATCTGATTTGAA
The DNA here is from genome assembly GCA_020800305.1 of Porphyrio hochstetteri. Taxonomy (NCBI): domain Eukaryota; kingdom Metazoa; phylum Chordata; class Aves; order Gruiformes; family Rallidae; genus Porphyrio; species Porphyrio hochstetteri. The sequence goes on from CM036907.1 coordinate 49,883,264, forward strand.
AGTAGACTTCTACTCTGGAATCCTCTTTCAGAATTACACAAAAGGACACAAAAAGTTACCGACTGACCAGCAGCTATTGATACAGATTATTACAGAGAACACAATCCGTCCTGCACCTAGGCTAAAGCTGGATCATGATACCCATCTTAAGCAAAATAACATTAGTGATCAACTCACGCTTCTAAGGTATGAGAGAATCACTACTCAACTAATACAGGAAAAATATTAAATGATGCTAAGTCCACTTGAGAGAGAGTGTCAGTACGGCATGGAGGAACAGAACTAGCCTGCTGATTCATCCTGACAGTCAGGTCAGGCAGGCTGGCTCATTAACTCAGAAGTATAAAATAGTGAGCTTTTTGCTGAGGAAAGAGAAATAGAGAAAAAGGGACAGCAGAGATCCTGCAGGCAGAATGCATAAGAACAGCCAGTTCACGAAGGGCTTGAGGACGAAAGCTTATGTTTATGAGTACGTTTCTGCCTGCAGCATGCTCCTTTACTGGAAATAGGAAGAAAGTCTACATCCAAACTCTGTGGGTGGGACAGGTATATATGTGGGTCTGAGTGGTGATCGTAGCTGGAGGGCTCAACTGCCCAGGGGCCAAAGCGCAGTTTGGTTGGCAGCAGCTTGCCATTCCTGCTGTTCTGTTTTGCTGCCAACAAAGTTCTGATGCACCTGAGGGTTTGTGTTGGTTTCAGCTAAGATAGAGTTAATTTTCTTCCTAGCAGCAGGTGTAATGCTCTGATTTGGGTTTTGGGATGAGAAACGTGTTGACAACACAGGGGTGATTTTTGTTGTTGCCAAGCAGTCAAGGACTTCTCAGCTTCCCATACTGCCCTGCCAATGAGGAGGTGGGGGGCACCCAGGAAGCTGGGAGGGGACACAGCCAGGGGAGCTGACCAAACTGGCCAAAGGGCTGGTCCATAAATTTTACATCATGCTCCATATATAACTGTGGGAGTTGGCCTGGAGGTGCGGGGCTCAGAAACTGAGTTGTCAGTTCTGGGTGGTGAGCAATTGTGCTGTGCATCGCATGTTTTGCATATTCTTTATTATTATTGCTGTTGTCTTCCTTCTCTGTTTTGTTAAGTTGTCTTTATCTCAAGCCAGTTTTACCTTTTTCTTTTCAGTTCTCTCCCCCAACTCACTGTGGGAGTGAGCAAATGACTGTGGGGTTGTTTTAGCTTCCTGATGGATTAAAGCGTGATAGGGCTGCACATCCACAGCCTCGTAGTAATATAACCAATGGTGAGGTTGTCTTCCTACAGTTGAGTCTTTGAGTGCTCTTGACAAAGTGTTGCTTCATGGGTTACAGTCACTAATGCTGATAATTGGCTAGACAGCTTTTTCAGGCTATGTTTGGCTCTTCTTAAGATGATAGTTTTAAGGCATGTCAAATATAAATGTGGAATGGAAATGAAATCAAGGTGTTCCTATTTTTTCTCCCTCCTAAAAACTGTGATATGTTTTCCTTCATCAAGTAGTGAGTAAGTTTTGAGAAAAAGTACTGAAAAACAGTGTACAGGATTTCCATTTTGAACCAGGCACATTAGTTTCCAAAGCCAACAGGGTGTCATTCAGCATGTTCCATAGTGTTGTGGTTTAACCCCAGTCAGCAGCTAAGCCCCACACAGCCACTCACTCACTCCCCCACCAACTGGCAGGATGGGGGAGACAATTGGAGAGCAAAAATGAGAAAACTTGTGGGTTGAGATAAAGACAGTTTAATAGGTAAAGCCAAAAACGTGCACACAAGCAAAGCAAAGCTAAACAAGGAATTCATTCCCCAATTCCCATGGGAAGGCAAGTGTTCAGCCATCCCCAGGAAAGCAGGACTCCATCATGTGTAACATTTGCTTGGGAAGATAAGAACATTCTCCTCTTCCTTCTTGTTTCCCCAACTTTATATGCTAAGCATGACATCATATAGTATGGAATATCCCTTTTGTCAGTCAGGGTCAGGTGGCACAGCTGCATCCCCTCCCAGCTCCTTGTGTACCCCCAGCCTCCTTACTGGTGGAGTGGTCTGAAAAGCAGAAAAGGCCTTGTCTCTGTGTAAGCACTGTGCAGCAATAACAAAAATATCTCTATACTATCCACACTGTTTTCAGCACAAATCCAAAACACAACCACATAACAGTTACTATGGAGAAAATTAGCTCTATCCCAGCCAAAACCAGCACAGCTTCGGTAAGGGGCTGCTACAGATGGAGAGCCCTCCTCCAGGCTCAGAAAGCATAAGTCTGCCTGAAGAACAGAGGTGCTTGATGCAGAGTCTGTGGTGCTTTTCTTCATATTACTTCTACAAATAGTCCATTCTTCAGAGGAATTTTTAAGGCCCTGAACTAAGCTGTCCCTTAGGACATGTTTAGTGGCTTTTAACTGAAAGCTTTGTGTCTGAGGCAATAATGGAAAGAGAAAGTGAATTGCAGCTTGAAAGAATGACATTGTTTCCTGAATTTAAGGCCAGGAGTGTCATTTCTATGGTGTTAAGGACAACTGGATCTCTAAAACTGCAGCTCTGGGTGCTGCTTCAGGCACCTTTATGTACCTGGGAGGAGAAAGGCAGGGGTGTCTGCCACATGGGAGAAGCTATCCCTTGGAGGCACAGCAGGACGAAGGAAGTCACCTGGGTCACAGCCCTGGGGCTCCTTTGGCTTTTGCAGTCAGGTTCAATATTGATCAGGGATGGGATAAAGAGATGGATAGAATAAAGCTATGTATGCCTGACTCAAAGGTCACACATTTACCACAGAAATTGTACCTTGTTTCTGTTATTCACTTAGAAGGCTATGAGGTGCAGAACTATTTTGGGGAGCTTCCTTGTTTATTCCTGGAAACAAAAATGTGATAAAAGAGATTTTCAAGTGTGTGTTGAGAGGTAAGAGCATTTCAGACCACTGAAATGCTGTTCCTTACTGTAGAACCATGTTCACATCCATACAGGCAGCACAAGAATGAGATGAGACTATTGACTATCTTGTTTCCAGCCTTCAGCTCTTAGCTCAATTCTACAGCTTTGGACCTGTCTGGGAGGATTAACAAGGGCCAAGATATTGATGGATTGTATCTGACACACTGCAAAGGAGATTACTTGTAGTCCTTTCTCACAATAGTGATCCTACAAGATACTGAGGGGTCCACTGAAGAAATAGGATGTCTGACTTCCAAGAAATATAAATTTCCTTTTACTACATTGAATTGCAAATATTTCATAACCATTCAGTGTGCAAAGATGTTGCAATATTGGAATGCTGGGGTGTAGGAGTTTATTTATTTCAGTAAGTGATTTGGGTGAAAAAGAAAACAAAACAAAAAAATAAGGCAAGCCTAACAATTAAAAACCACAAAACCAAAACCAAAACCAAGCAGGATAAGCCTGGAAGACCAAGAATCAAAAAACTACTAAGGATACTGGGCTGCAAGGACGGCATCAATTCTTCAGGTATGTCTAGGCCAAAAAAACTTAAGCATGGGCTTTCAGATGGCTGAATTCATCTAGGGGACTCACAAGCTAGTACAATCTGCTGGACAAGACCTGTATTTTTATGTGATTTTAAAAAACAACATGATTTTTATTCAAATTGACACACAGCCACATATTGCATGCTGTATTATTCATTCTATTTTGCATGGAAAATAATTGCTTCATAATCCTGAAATGTCTATTAAATCATCCAGACATTTTTGTTAAATTTCTGCAACTTTTTCATTATTTTCTTTGAGCCAGATGAATTATTTTAAAATATTGTTCTTCTTTTACATCACTTGTTTTGATTTTATTGTGCTAAAAAAGTCAAATTTAGTTTATACCTGAGACCATTCATTACGCATTTATGAAATAAAATAGATGCACAGCAACAAATTATGATTTATGACAAAATATTAAAATAATGTAGGTTTTGGCATAGGGCCCCCCATAATGAAAACTAGTGTCACAAAATATTCTCAAACTCAGTCATGCATATTCTGCTTTATATTTAGTATTTGCTGAAAAGGACTCGGTGGACCTTTACAATATGGCATGGAATACATGAAGCACTTGTTAAATATATATACCAAACTGAGGGTGAGTAAATGATGCTGAACATACCACTCCCCATGTGGACAGAAAAGCAAATCAGAAGTTTTATTAGGGCAAGGGCTGCTGAGGAGAAGCTTGTTGGACCCTCCTGACTGAAAGAAACAATTTGGGTGTACACACTGCCAAAACTGTAAGCAAAATGAATGAAATCCAGCATAAAGTAATAAAATAAGCTAACAACAGAGAAAATAAAATTTCAAAGTTAGGATGAATTTGAAAAGGTTCTGTGACCCCATGCCCATCTCTTGGGATAGCAACTGCTCTCCGCAGCAGTTGATCTGATATCTGTATCATCAAAGTCACTCCTTTTCTCTGTACACATACCTCAAGCTGAAATGAAGAAAAAGGAGATCATCTGTTTGCTCCTGGCACCACTTCCAAGAATGACTTCTGCCTAGTGGGAGTTGTGTCAGCATAGCAGAACTGCTGGGGAACACAACTGGTTCCACATTCCTCCTTGTAAACAAATCTTATGTTATGTAGACTTGTCTTAGGATGCTGTGTTTTGTCATCCCAGGAGGCTGAGCAAAAATAAGCCATTCATCCCAAATGCTTGAAGGCAGCTGGTGTCCTACAAAATAAACCTTTGTTATTCCCATGAACTCTCTTCCAAGAAATGGACTGACTGCTACTCCTGAGTTGGAAAGTGCATCAGAAGCTCTAGTGATTTACACTTCTGTTATCCAGAAGGACTGCTCATGGACTGCTGCATTAGCTGATTTACCTTTTCCAGGCCAAACACTGAATGTTCAGATCAAGGCTCCATTGACTGTAGGGTAGATTTTGACCAATATTCACATCATGAGCTGGGCCCTTCAGTGCTCATTCAGAACAATAGGGAAGAATACATCCATCTGACTCAACCTCTAGACCATCTGTCCACCACTTACAGCTCTGGCTGCAATACAGTATGTCAGCTGCTTAAGACCAGCAGTGTTCACTGATTCTGCCAAGAGGAAAGCAGAATGGGATATATGTGAAAATGCACTGTGAGTACGGGTAGGGATTATAAAGTTATCTTGACTGAGCTGAACTGAACTGAAACACCAGGGTTGTCCCAGTCTTCCTGTGGAGAGTACCACCTTCTTGGGTTTAGGAATGAAATGCAGAAGACCAGAGTTCCCATAAACTGTGAAATAGGGGAATAATAGACTGAATGAAATTACTGTAGAATGCACATGGGGAACTCAACTTTGTTTTTGATGCATCTTATCGCTGACCTCAAAAAAAAAAAAAAAAAAAAGAAAAAGTGTGCAGGGAATAAAATGTGTTGGGATGAAGTGAGACTGTGCTTGGAAGCTGGGAACCACTGAAGCTGAGCTTCCAGGAAAGCAGCGCTCTGCTGCTGGTGGTCCCCCATGCTGGCTCTCCAGTATTCATCAAAGGAAGGGAAAATGTCTTCATTAACGTGACTTTAAGTCTTCAGTTGTATAAGGTGATGCCACTGCTGAAGAAGCAGACATCTTTCTGCTAGGGAATGTAAAAATTAAAGGGGATGTTTATCCTCTCTGACTAATATTTCCCACAGGCAGTGTTGTTTAAATGGTAGGAAAAGTTCAGATCTGCATATTTACTGAACACTTTCTTTAACTCAGGTTTTTTCTTCTTTGTTGTATGGTAGGTGGAAAGGTTATGATTATCCCTAATATAGTGTTCAGATGTAAAATATTGCTCATGCTTGTCACCATACTGGTTGGAGCAAACAGACAAGTTAGATCAACACCTACTAGGTCTGCACTGTGGGACACAAAGAGTAAAACAACAACAGGTACATAATGTAGACACAGGCTCAAAACAGTGAAAAATGCCACTGTCACTCTTCTCCCTGTTAAGATCTGATGCTTTCTGTGATTCTTAATATCTTACTAACCCCCACATCCTCATCTATCACGATGGAGAGTCCTCTGCAGAGAGCAGTGGCTGCCTTCCGCTGCTTTGGAAAGCATCGGGCTAACAGAAAAGTAGAGGCTCATCACTCTGCAAAGGAGATGGATACTATCTAAGGAACTGGCTTATGTAAAGGGCGTTTCTTACAGGCATCTTTGCTGTCATCATTAATATCACCAGGCTGGACTGACAACAGCTCAAGGCAAGTGTAGGTGGAAGACAAAAAATACGTCTGCCTCAAAGTGCATTAGTTAATAAAGCTTTTGTTACACCTTGATTCATTGTCTAGTTGGGAGTCAAGACTAGTTATTAAACATTTCAGAGAGAGAAAGGATTGCTATGACAACAAATTATGAATAATTCATCTGAAGGGGAGAGGGGACATGCAATAATAGAACAATTGCTAAAATTCCTCTTAAAGGATTTGTGTGCATCAAAAGCAATAATAGAAAGGAAGAGTTTCAATCTATGCTATATCACTAACTTCAGCCTGAAAAACATCTGTCATCATTGGTGGCTTGCACAATAAAAGTTAGAGAAAAAATTGCAGCTTCTTACTTATAAATAGAGAGCAGGGGCACAAGAAAGCAATCAGGAAGCCTCTCTGAACATTGTTATTTTGGGTGTCTGGAATTGGTTAAAATTTTGGATATTTTTTCTATCATAAATGCTGAATTATGGAAGTCCATGACATGACCCAAAACACAGTAAAATGCTATAAACAAATGTTCTTCAGACTGAGGTCTGTTTTTCTGGGAAGTTTCTAATCTCTTCCAGAGGAATTTAAAGAAAGTGGGGAGTGGAGAAAGTAATTTTAATGCAAGAATGAATATGGGCTCATCATCTCCACTGCTTTATTGAATGCATCATTCCAATCTCTTACCAGGAAGGCTTTTGCCTTACATTCTGTTGATTCTCTTTAACACACCGCGTGTGCATTTTAACGAAACTTGGAAAATCTTATTAAATGGGGGGGGGGGGGGGTTGGGTTTAAAGCTTGATTATCTTTTCTTTCAAATAAAGATAGCAATCAACAAAGGAATTAAATACTGATACCCCAAGAAGCTACCCTAGATTAATCTTCAGAAGAAAACAGCATAGACAGCAGCAGCAGATGCTTTTCTGGTCTGCTTTTCTCCCTCGTGACCTGAAAGAGAAGCTATTTTTGAGACTGGTCATGATAGCCGTTCAGGTTTTGTCCTTTCTTCTGGTACCACAGGGAGGTGTGTAACCTGGTTTTGCCATAAGGCTGTTTTCAAGATAATAGTACGTGAAGAGGATTGGTGAAGAAAAAAAACAATGCAAAACAAAAAGATACCCATCAGGTTTATTTTCCAGTAGAAACCAGCTCTGAAATTTTAAACTATAAGCCTCTTCTGTGTCTCTGACAAAATAAATAAATAAAACACAGCATTATAAATTAGAGACTTTAAAATTGCATTTGTATAACTTAAAGTGGATTTGAGTGATAACACAAATGGGAGATTAGTTTAATAAAGTTTGATATCTGGTAATGTTTTGAGAAAATTAATTAAGGCAGCCGTTGTCATGCAGTATAAAAACCAGTTGCTGTGGCTGCATTTCTGTGGTGCTGTACTCAATAAAAATGTCCTTAGGATTTTTAGCATGTGAATTAAGCACACGCTTCTTGCAGCTAAACTAATGAGATAGAAGGTCAGAACTTCTTTATCTGCTAAATGAACTAAAATAGATCTACACAATGAGCATGAAAAATCAACTGGTAGACACACTTTATGCTTATATTCGTCATTCCTGGTAGATCACTGTTTTGGGTTTTTTGGGGTTTGTTTTTTTTTTAGTTCCCCCAGTGTGAACTTTCATAGAAGCTGACATGATTCACTCAGAAGAAGCTACCAGGTACAAAATAATAATCTTCAAAAGTCAGATGTGGGCTTACTGCTGCAATGATTTTCAGAAGAAATTAATACTTAGCCTACCTCAACATGACTTTTTATGTGCTTTGCGTTTACCACGTGTTCCTCTCAGTAATTTTCCCTGATATTTTGAAAAAAGTTTTAAAAAATCCTTTTCCATTAACTTTTCCAGATATTAATTGCTTTTTCCCTTCCTCTCTGTCTTGCACAATAGCTTTCATATGCTCTCTAATGATGGATTAATCAGATGAAGTAAGGTTTCACTGGAAAAATGAGAGGAGAAAAGCTAACTGGTCTTTCCCATTTGCAAGACAAACCTGCCTGAGATCAGGAGTTGGCTGATGCCAGAGTGTCTGCCTGCAACTGCAGTCACAGCAGGGGTGTGAAGTGAAGTACATTGTGAGGAGGGAGTGTAACAGGGTTACCTGGCCAGAGAATTTAGCTCCAGTCAGCTTTGGAGTTCATAAGACTTTATTTGTGGTATGGGAGACTCAGGTATTGTTCACATAACAAGATCAGTACCTGAGACACAATTTCTTCACTCTTTTTTGGGGTCTCAAAAAAAGGTGAGATGTTATTAGAGAAAGAAAACACATTTTTGCAGCAGCTGATGCAAGGCAGAAGCCCCTTCTGTGCACAGACTGAGACACTAAGTAGTTTGGTCCCCACAGGTTGGAGTTGTAAATTACAGTTAGACCATCCTTGTGCTTCAAAAGCTGGACTCGAGTTGGTAGATTTTACGGGTGCTACCAGAAATGTGTGCTTTATCTGTGTGTTATCAATGAGGGATGTGCTGCCTGGCTCAGGTACAATCACCTTCCAGGGTCCTGCATTCCTGAAACTCTAAAATGCCAGTAACCTCTATGGGTACCTCTGCAATTGCTCATGTAGAATTCCTACTTTCTGTTGGGGTCAGGAATACAAGTGTCAAATTGTCAAGGAGAAAGCTCACTCTAGGACTGTTCTTAAGCTCAAGGCAGGTGTAAAACTTGCTGATTTCAACAAGCTGTGAAGGAAAGCAACTTATTTGCAAAATGACCAGGAAGACCAAAATGTGGAATTGTGCAAGGCGTGCTGACCTAATGATACTTACAGTCCAGTCGTGCTGTCAAAATATTTAGGGAGTTCGGGGCAGCACTTGAACATCATCTGTGAATTTGAAGCCAATATCAAATCTGTCTGGTTTATTCACTGTTTCCCTAGAAGTGTTGTTGATCTATAGGATTATTTTTTTTCTATGGGAAGAAATAAAAAAAAAGTGTCAATTCCCATTTTGTTGTGTTAACTCTAAATGATGCTGGTCAACATTGTTCTAATGCCATGTAATATTGTAGAAGCTTTCTAAAAATTCCCTCTGAAACTTATACAGTGAATAACACAATAATGAAAGAAGTGTCCTTCTGCCTCTTTTTTCCTCATATCACCTTAACTACAGAGGAATCTTCCTGCCTGCTTTGAAGTAGCTGCCATTGTTTTTACTCCAAATACGGGATGTTACTGTCGCTCACAGTACATTTATATTTTCAGGAAATCAGAAAGGCTGTGCAGTACATGAGCATAAGGAAAGAAAAGGATTAAAAGAGAGAACGAGAGATCCCTACCTCGGAACCAGTGGACCCCTGATTTGGTCCTACAGCAAGCACAGTTCTCTCCATGTAGTGACATCTCTTGGTACTCTGCAGAAGGGATTCAACCCTTTTCAGGATTGGTACTCAGGCTTGTTTTGTGGCTGGAGATCTAAGAAGAACATAGCAGATGCCAAATGCAAGGAATTGAAAAAGCCATGCTGTAGTGAACAGCCTAGTAAAGAAAGTAGGAACAATCCAGAGTTTAATTCATTTCGACAAAAATAATGGTTTATTTGATGAGAAGAACTTGACAATTCCATAAAAATATGTGAAGACATGAGGCAGCTTCATCAAGGGCCCAGGGTGCTGGCTTCTGCCTCACGCAGCTGTGGGTGGCCATGGGCTAGAGGTTCAGGTCACCTGCCGGGACACACATGCTCCACGTACCAACAGAGTCTTCACTGCCTCATGCTTTGAAATAAACTTGCAGTATGAAACACTGAAAGCCACAGCTATGTTACACACTTGGAACAAACAGAAATGCTCACGGGATGTGTCTTAGTTCCTCAAAATAATGGAGAATTTGTTCAGTGAAATTCCCATATGATTTCCCAACAGAGGAGGGCAGGCAGCTGGGGAGCGAAGGTCTCTAAGTGGGAGTGGGGACAGGAGCAACTCGGGTCAAACCTACAGCAGTTAATCAGCTCATCTGCTGTAAATTACAAGGAGGAGAACTGGAATAAAAGCAAGGTGCTTTTCAAACTCACGCACTGATCAGAGAGGGCCATAGGTAAATGGCCCAAACACTGATTAGTGAGCATTCAGCAAATATGTCCTGGTTTCGGCTGACATATAGAGTTAACTTCCCTTCTAGTAGCCAGTATAGTGCTGTGTTTTGCATTTAGTATAAGAATAATGTTAATAACACACAGATGTTTTTAGTTGTTGCGAGGTAGTTGCATTGTCTACACTAACTCAAGGACTTTTCAGCTTCCCAGGCCCTGCCAGGTGCCCAAGGAGCTGGGAGAGGACAGCCAGGACAGCTGGCCCAGGCTGGCCGAAGGGACATTCCTAACCATAGTGCATAAGGCTCCCTATATAACCAGGAAAGCGAGCTGGCAGGTGGGAACACTGCTTGGAAACAGACTAGACATCTGGTTGTTTTATTTTCCTTTTGTATGTGGTGAGCAATTGGATTTGTGTATCAGCTCCATTATTATGATTGTTGTTAGTCTTGTCATTATTGTCTTCCTTTGTTATCCTATTAAACTGTACCTCAACCCATAAGGGTTTTTTTCCATTCTCCTCTCCATCCCCTGAGGGGGGGATGGGGCAGGGAAGGGCGAGCGAGCAGCTGCGTGGTGCTTGGTTACAGGCTGGAGTTATACCACGACAGAATGTTAGGATCCATTTTTTTTCTGTGAATATTTGTTCCCATTTGAGTGTGAATTCAAATTCAGTGGTTTTCTTTGCAAGCCATTTGTGTCTGCCTCTCACAGTGCTTGAGGTCCACTATTACTAAGGCACACGTCAAGCCGAGACGCACAAACATTTACCAAGAGAGATATTACTTCTCATAGTGTAAAATTTCCTATTTAGATTTTGTGCCGGGATGAAGAATTACGTAAATTATCCAGAAACAAAGAGGTGGAGTTGTGTAACAAAGCATCAGAGCATGAACTTTGAATGCGAAATCAGTGGAAAAAAACTCTTTGCAAATGATCTGCAGACCAGGAACAAATTTGTTGATGGGAGTCCCGTATAATCTCCATTGAACTTGAGATTTTTGTAGTCTGGGTGAGGACAGCTTCACAGAGAAAGGACTGCATGTACATGCTTGGAAATGCTTCTGGTGCTTTATCAATTTATTCGCCCATATCTGCAAACATACAAGGTGAAAACCTGAGGTGTTGTACAGAAACAGGTTGCCCAGAGCAGTGGTCTTCATGCTTAGAAATATTCTTTCCAGCTCTAGCTGACGTGCTTTGAGCAGGAATGTTGGACTAGATGACCTTCAACATCAGCACTGTTATCTGTTCTTCAGTTCCTCTGTTTATTCTCATCGTGTCAGAACTTTTGTCTGTGCATCTTATATCAAATCTGGTGGAGCCATTGTACTTTTCCACTAGAGAAGAGTTGTTGGCATGAACGGAAACCCCTAGGAATGAAGGGAACTGATCCTTCACTGCCCATCATTTCGGGTAGTCCCACCTACAAGCAGCATTGTATGTGCTGCCATTTTGAACTGATGGTGCTTTACTCTCACAATGCACAGCTGCAACACTGGTGACCCAGCATGGAAGTCAATGGTGGGCCACCACTAGTTTTGTATCTTACTTTTTCCTGGAGAAAAGGATTATAAGAGGATTTAGCAGACTCTTTTAGTGGAAGTCCATGTAGAGTCCAAATGAGACTGAATTCTCTCTGCAGCACATGGTCAACTGAAATACACTTTACTTCAGGATATACAAAACAACCTAACCTTTCTAGTAATTTTTTCATAGGCAAAAACTGAGTTCTTGCTATTTTAATTGTTGTTTTTCCAGAAATCTAAGTAATTTTACCATTTTCCCACTTAAAGCAAAACCATAACCAGAAAGGGGAAATCAGACTAAATGGTGGCATAGTCTTTTTTAAAAAAAACACATTCATCATGGACACTCTTGTTCATTTTTAAATTGTGTTGCCATGTCATGCTTAACAAAGCATGCTGCAAACTAATAAAGGAATACAAAAGAGCTACTTGAGCCAGTTGATCCTTAAAAAAAAAAGGCAAGATATTTAAAGAGGGGAAAGAAAAAGAATTAGCTTTTTAATATCCTGCTTGCATTATGCTACATGCATCTATCAACAGATGAGAGAGGAAGCTTAAATCTCAACAAGTAGAAGCAAAGACATAGATGTCCTACTGTGATTTTAATTCAGTATATAAATATCTAAGAGGGATAAAAGAGAACTCTAGAGGTAATGTAGAGGTATGAAGGTATTGGTAATGTATTCAACAGTTAGCATTGTAGGAAATTATTAGAAGGTAAACTAAAGGAAAGTCAATAGGGAGAAGCAAAACTATTTTGCTATACCACACTTACGATAGCTGTGTTCGTGATCTAATTGCTGGCCAGGATCTGTTTTCAAAGATAAGGTTGTTATGACTAAGATGCCAGACATTAATAGATGCTGTGCCATGTCATAATTGAAGATAGTGATTTATATAGGTTGATGAACAAGCATGTAGGAGAAGAAGAACGGGAGCAGTGGCCTAAATGGTTATGTGAGCTGCAGCTTCCCTCTTCTTCCTGAACAGAAATTTTGTTGCTTCATTTTTTATGCTTGGATTTAGGTTCAGTGTCAGGTGCTAGTAACAGAAAACACAGGGAATGAGAGAGTCATAGTGCTGCTCAGCTAAAGATTGCATCTTGTCAATGTCTAATTAAATTGACATCAATTCCTTCATAAGGAATTCACTGGATGTTAAAAACCCCATGAATAGAAGAATATCTGAATATTCTTATTTTGGATAATGTCTGTACCATTATGGCCAATATCTCTTCTAATAAAAGGCTAGATCCAGGGTCCAGGGATCTCAAGGAGCTTTTGCACCTGGAGACTGAATTTCTAAGTCACCTGCTGCCATGGATTCTGGGTCATCACTATTCTTGTTGCAAAGAACCTTTAAAATACCCTAAGTAAGAAATGTAGTATAAAAGCAAAGTCTGCTCATCTCTACTAAGATATCATGAGATTTGCAAGCTGAAAGGAGGTGTATAATTTAGCTCTGTCCCCAGTGTAGACAGCTTGGTGGAAATTCAGGACAATAAATACAGTCAGGTTATGCTAAGACTCCTCTGTGTCAACCCAGAGAAGTTAGGACATGCATATCAGAGAGGTCTTTAGAGATAAAAGAAGCTTGTAAGGTGAGAGCTTTGATCTCAGGGGGCGTTTAATGATTTGGACATTGTTAATTATAATAGCTGTGAGCACTCTAAAGAGGGGAGCAGATTTCTGTACTTATTTAAAGGATTGCTTTCTTATGCCACTTGTTTTAATTGCAACCTACAAAATCACGAGCCTTTTGGACATAGTAATAGGCATTTATCTGAGCAAGTGGCTTAGAAGATAAAATTATCTACCTAAAAAGCAGTAACTGAGAAAACAAGTTATAGAGAGTTTGGGGTTGGGTTTGGTTTGGTTTGGGGGGGAGTTGTTGGAATTTTTTTGTGCTTTAAAGAATATGAATATCTTTTAACATGGCTAGAAGCAGTGCCAACACTAGAGAAGACACAAAGCAGGAAAAAAAATGCTAAGAACCAGTTGTTTCAATGGAAGGAACAAGAGAGATGATGAAAATGATGAAAAATTATAGGACCGGCTTTTTCAGAGCAGCTTCCCATTTCTAAAACAGGAAATTATGTGAAGATTAATAGTACCTTCCAAGCTGATCTTCAAGAAAGGGCACAGTAAGTCAGCAGTGATGGGAGCTATTCTTAGCTCATGCCTTGCTTGTATGTGATTGTTGAGGAGTGTGCAAAGAGGCAAACCTCTCCCTCCAGTTCCTAATGATGGGCAACGCTCATTCCATCTGCACATTGTGGTACTTTTGAGAGATCCTTAGAGAGGTTCTGAAATGTCTGATTGAGCACAGAATCCAAGCTGCCAGGGCATAGCCCTAGTCTGCATTGCAGTAATGTTTTTAAGGATCTACCCATCCTCATCTATGGGAAATTACAGGAAAGAGTAGCCTCATGCTCCTAAATGAGATGCCAGCAAAACTTGGGTGCATCAGCTAAGTCATATGTTTGTTTAGGACAGCAACGCTGTGAAGTGTTGCTAATATAATTTCAAACTCCTGAAATGGAATGACTTATGCTCAAAATAGTCATCTTATTTGTACATAACTGGTTTTAGTTGTACCAAATTTGTCTTGTATATGCATATATGGTAGAGGCCGTTGAGAAATCATCCTCTCCCCATCCTTGCCATACACTGATGTTAGAAAAAAACCATCATTTTCCATAGATTGTAGGTTGTTGCAGGTTGATACACAATTTTTTTTTAAAATGTTAGCTATTATGGGGTGTATGTGTGTGTGTGTGCGTATATGCACATGCATGCATGTGAATGTTCATGTGTTAAAATAATCACATAGCTTTCCCTGTAAGAATCAAACGAAAAATCCAGGTGCAAGAGGGTCCTGCTTCTGCTCAGAGTTCCAGCTCTGGTGAGCTGTGACAGCTATGCTTATGGCACCCAAATTGCCCTTCTGAGAGGAGAGAGGGAGAATGGGAAATAGGGAGAATGAGAAATGGGGAGAATGAGAAATGGGAATTAGCAAAATTTTCATTCCAGATATGAGTTAAATTTTTACTGGATGGCTGTCTACGAAAGGCCATCCATAGTATGCTTCCAGTAACTACAGAGTATCTTCCTAAGTACCAATTGCAGCTACAGTATTAGAAACAATTTGCATGGCTGTATGGAGGTAGCACCTTGCAATTCAAAAAGGATAATTTCTTTAGAAACAGTCATGTGTGAAAGGAGCCTTAAGTTTTAACTAACTTGGAAGGCTTCAAGCAGATTATGGCAGTGAAAATGCAATGAATGACAAATTCTTAGAGTCAGTCACTGGGGGAAAACTCCAATAAGTTCATCCAAGAACCTACTTAGAAATATATAGCACAGTTTAAAAAAAAAAAAAAAAAATTCCCTACAGCAGCAACAAAACCCTTGCCCTCAAAATAGTTCTGGGAAAGTTCAGAATCAAGGAAGGAAGTAAAAGTCTTTTAACAAAGAGCTTGTAGTGGAGCATCTGCACTACACCTTTTTGACTGACTTTTTGTGAGACTGATTGGAAAAAAGCAGTTTGAGATAAATGAGGAATATTTGTTCAGGGGAAACGAAGAGAGGGAAAGAAAATACTGATGGATTTTTCTCTGCAAAAGAGAAGATTTCAAGGTGACTTAGAGAAACATTCAAAATGATAAAGGACTTGGTTAAAGCTGAAAAAGATAAACAATACACACCAATGAGGAGTTCAAAACATGGCTCTATAATGGCCTCTGAATGGATTTTGTGTTCTTTGGGCTTCAGCTAGGGAAATGCAGCGTTGCTTGACAGCAGGAGTGCCTATCAGTAATTAATTTCTAGGTTTAAAGGTGCAATCTACCCAGAAAAACCTTTGCTTCTTTTTAATGAAAACAGTTGTAGCTTGGTACATGAAGGAAGAAGGAGGTTTATTTATTTATTTAAATGATGGCTTTGGACAGAGAAATTAAACACAGTAGGTAGAAAGATCCTGCACAGATGTGAATTGATCTTGTGTCTCTGTCTGACTGAGAAATGGGCAGAACGGCTGGGATTAAAGAGAAAAAAGTTACCTCTCCATAAAGTTCCTGCGAAAACTGAAAACTTTCTTTTCTTAAGAGCCTGAAATATTTTTCACTTCCGTACAATTTTGTAGTTTTGTCTTCCAGCTAGGACAAAGTTTTCAGTACAGAAAATATGGATTTATTGTTACCAAGTCATTTTCTTGAAGCATTTTTGGACAGAACTTAAAAAAGACCCAGAATCTTTTGAGCTTATTTTTTCATTGGGAACCTTCAGACCTTTGGGATACTGGTGAACTTGAACACAGCTATAGTAGCTTTTGCCTGCTCTACAGATGTTTAGAAAGGTGATTGCCTTTATTTATAAGAACTGAAAATGGGACACATAGAATTTGTGTTCTTGCCCAAAACACAGAAAGCTACAAGTATATAAATTATTTTCCCCAAACATCCATTTAAAAAAAAAACAAGTAAAAAAAAGAA
This sequence comes from Porphyrio hochstetteri, assembly GCA_020800305.1. Taxonomy (NCBI): domain Eukaryota; kingdom Metazoa; phylum Chordata; class Aves; order Gruiformes; family Rallidae; genus Porphyrio; species Porphyrio hochstetteri. The sequence goes on from CM036907.1 coordinate 49,899,505, forward strand.
ACCCAACCCAAAAAAGCCCCCCAAAAAAGCCCAAATTGAAACAAAAACCCAACAAACAAAGAAGCCCTGATGAGGACCTAGCCTTGCAGTAAGGAAGTCATTTTAACCCCTCTGGATTGACTTAAGGAAGGCTAGAAAGGCATAAGGAGCAACTTTTCTGGGTAAAAGTTCAGCGTATTCGTACTGCAGATGAAGGGACGTTTGTGGTCTCTGCCTTGGTGAGAAGAGCAGTAAAGACAAAGGGCTTTGTTGCCACTCTGGCTGTTACCTAACGCCCCGTGGGAAGGCGGTTCGTGCCTGCTGCACAGGTGAGCCGAGTTGGCCAGGGGTGTTCCCACACCACGTGACGTCTCGCCCCTATAAAAGGGGCTGGTCGGGGATGGGCGGGTCTGCGCTGCTCCGGGACGGGCTGAGTGCGGGCGGAACGTTTGGATCGGCGAGTGCTCTGTGTATCGCGTTCTGCCGTGAGTGCTGTTGTTTCCCGCTCCCCGCGCTGTCCCAGGAAAGCGCCCTTCCCCGCCCCCGGGTGCTTCTGTCTGTCCGTGTCTGTGCCCCGTCCCGCCGGGGGATGGCGTGGGGAGCGAGCGGCGCCGGGGGTTCAGCTGCGGCGGGGGCTGAACCGCGGCAGACACCCACCCTTGATGACCGCTATCCTCAGCTGTCTTCAAGACATGCTACGGTCCCCTTTAAGCTTGCTTTCCAGATATGCCCTTGGGCTCAATGGGGAGCACAACTGTCCCAGTATTACTGGGCATTGTGACCCAACAGGGCCAGGCTCAGAAAGGCAAGTGGTTGGTGCTGTGACCTCTGCACAACACATCCTTTCAGAGGTGTGGTGAAGGAGGAGGTTCATTCTGAGATAGGACTAGTCTGGTCCTGTGAACTGAATGCTGATCAGCTGCTGGAGCATGTTTGATGAGTTCCTGGAGTACCTCTCCCTACTCGGGTTCCTCAGGGGATTGAGTTTGTGCGTGCCAGGGCAGTTCTGTGATGTGAAGCAAAGTGGGGGTGGTCTGGAGTTTCACTTGAACAGCACACCTTGATCCAAACTAAAACAGTAGTGTAGACAAACCAGAAGTCAGGACCACAGCTTAAGTGCATGCTCCTGAGTCCTTCTTAGACACTGCTAAGTCATTATACAGGATTTAGAGAATTTTTTACAACAAGCAACAATTTATCCATAATGATTACAGACCCCTGAGAATGCTGTCTGGTGTGTATCCCTAGGATAGTTAACTGGGACTTCTGCCTAATGCTGAGGGGCATGTGGTCAACATTCAGCCTGATGTGGGTGGTCTGGTATGTAGGAAGGTAAGGGTCCACCCATAGGACATCTTAATGGAGTAGGGCAAAACAAACTTTAAATTGTATCTCTTCTATTTTTACCCTATTTTAATTAATTATTTCTGTAGACTTTATAACTACAAAATACAGTATGGGACAGACTTTTATGATGGAAAATTTTCTGCTGTTCAGAGTTCTGCCTATTCAAATGTTAGCCAGTAAAAGACAATAACTAAATAGGTCATGTTTATCTGGAAAGTAACTATAGATAGGCTTTAGACTATTTTTCAGTGCTGTTGTAGTTGTGAAGTCTCCACAGAGCACTTGTCAAGCGTTGCAATAATAGATTGATGATGGAGGGCTGCTAATTGCATTGAGATGCAATCTGAGAAGCCACTAAACAAACTCTGGCTACTCAGTACAGTAGTACTTTCTATTCCACATAAAAAAGCTCAGTGAAAATGGTGTTATGGATTTGAAGCTGTCATCCTTAACATGAAAAGTAAAGGAAAGCTGACTCACCTGTTTTGATTATGACTGCTCATGCCATTTATTACCTAAAAAATGTGGTTGTTACTTGGGCCTTGGCTCCTCCTCCCACAGAAAAACTCTCTAATTCCTCCTGAGCCTTGTGGAGAGTGGGGTCCGAAAGACTAGTCATTATATGTGGAACTCCTGGTTTCTAGCTCTTGGGCCTGTAATAAGGACAGATCCCCTAAGAATCTACACTCTAGCCCAACTTCCTACAGCTTCCTGTTCAGTGGTGACTTTGTGTGTCTAAGCCATGGATGTTGGCAGAGCAACATAAAATGTTCAAAATTCAACATTTTTTATTTGTGTGTTTGTAGCTAAATAAAGTTCTTTTGTTGTTGTTCAGATTTCCTCTCTGCAGGATGCTTGGAAATGTATGCACTTTGTTACAGATGGACTCATCCTTTTTTCTCCACAAAGAATTCCCAATACATAGATCAGACAGGCAAGCTCCCATGTCTCTTTCTCACTTTGAAGACAGTCACCATCATTGACTGCTGACCTTTTGAGGCAAGTAGCAAGGCAGGATTACATCTCAGCTGTGTCCACTGTTTTTCTCATACCAACTGCATGCTAGTAATGATTTTTTCCACAGTTTTCTAAAATATTTTACCGTATAGGAAGTATGTACCTGCTGTACAGTCCCACTGAATTTGATCCCACTGAACTCTCCCTTCATCTCTTAACTCCTGACTACAGATTCTGTGGAGTCAGATGGACCCCCTTATGGCAGATTGCAGGGGGTTCCCCATTTGTTTTCTACCGATGACTCATTATCAGATTTGCTCACTTCATGAGTAAAGGGATTATTTTTCTAAATGGGAAATCAGCCTGGGTCCTGCAAGTCAAGCTGTGCTCCCTTCTGCTTCTTGCATTATCACCACTAATAAAGAATCTGCAGCCTGGGGACTCGGCTGACAACTTTGTCAATGATGCATGAAGCAGGTCAGGCTCTAGTTGCTCTTCTGCAGATGCAGTAGTGCTACAGGACGACCTGAAGCAGGAGTTCAATTTTTTTGTCACTGAAACAAGCAGATGGGACAGGGTTTCCCACTCTGTAGTTGGAGTGAACATAATTTTGGGCTTCTGCATTATTATCATTCCTCCATCTGCATGCCAATCATTGCTCTTCTTTCAGGGTTTCCAGAACTTCAGCAAAGATGCTTTCTTAAATCTAAATACACGATCATTTCCACTGGTCCCTGATGATATTTGAGACTAGTTTTGACGTAAGTTTCCTTTATAAAAGGGGGAAAAATATTGTGATCTTACTTAATGTCTTCTTTTAGTAAGCTAGAAGATGAACTCTTTGCTTTATGAATAAAGGGCAGGACCTTAGCTATACAGAGACGTTCAATTATGCAGTTACTGTGATGAAGACTATCTTGAGAAACAGTGCTAAAAAGTCTAGGGAACCAGGAAGTTCACATGAATGGACATAAAAATTTTAGGGTTTTTTGCTTCTAAGTTTCACTCAGGTGGGAAGAGACTGGGAAGCTACATAATGATTGAAGATAACCCTACAATTAATCTTACAGCACCAAAACCCTAAACCAACAAACACCACATAACAAGCAGTAGCAACTACCACACAACGAGATGGCATATAGAAGAAGAAAAAGAACAACAAATTAGAAAGTAAACCAACTTCTTTATTTGTTAAGTATAGAAAGGGAGGTTTGGTCAGCCAGTTTAGAAAAAATTGACTTGTCCTGGAGTTCTAGTCTTGTGGTCCATGTAATTCTTGTAAAACAAGAAATTCACAAAAAGTATTTGGACAGAGCAAGTGCTGTGGAGGGAACATTTAAAATTTCTGCAGACTGGAATACATGGAAAAAGTCAGTCCTAACACTGGGGGAAACTTCCATCTTCTGGCTGCGCTTTATACTGAAGGATATCAACAAGACTTTGTAGCTCCATACTTTGTAGTGAGGGCACATAATAGATGTAGCACCACTCCTGGTACCACAGATTCAGTACCAAGGACTCTGGTGTTGGTTTCTATTAGGAGTATGTCTGCATGCAGAGTGACTCTTTTGGGATGTGACCTTATCCAGAGCAATAGGCTATTCACTTGGGATTTCTCAGAGGAGTCATCTCTGCTCTCCCATTTCTTTCTGGCTTGAAAGGCTCTCTCACATTCCTTTTCTTTATAGAACTACAGATTTTTAATGCTGCATACCCAGGGAAAATAAAAATTGCTATTTTCTCTTTGTTTTGAACTTAACACCATCTGATGAAAATCTACTAGAGAAGTTGCTTGGCTTTTCTTGGTTTTATAGAGGCTCCTGATGGGTATGTGTTCTGAGAACTGTACACCTTCAGGGCCACTCACTGATAGGGTGTTATGGGGAGGAAGAAAAGGAGAGCCAGCTTTGATCACTGGAATCACATAAATTCAAAGGAAAAAATATCTGGTAAAGAAAAATGTGAGATAACAAATCAAGGACCTGGGAAGGCTGATGCAAAGGTAACATTGAGTGAATCTCTGCTTCAGTTGTCAGAGGGATGGGTCTGAACACCTCTGGAAGCACAATGAGGGGAAATGCTGGAGTCACCAGGGAAATGGCATAATGTGACTCTGGCTGCCTTCAAGTGAAAAAGCTATCTCCAAATGGTGGGTGGGGTTGGCAGAAGCAATGCACATGAGGTTTATGTGCAGAAAGATAAGTGGGATGATCTCTTTCCTTCAATCACAGAATATTCTAGGAGGGTTAGAAAAAAGTTGACTTCCACTGGGATCAGTAAGGTAGAAAGAAAAATCACCATGTTTATTTCTGGGCACTCCCTCCAAGGCTTTGCAGGTGACAGACCCAGTGAAAGCATCTATCTCCGCTCTGTGCTCAGTAAGCAGAAAATGAAACAGAAGAGTCAGTGTGACAGTGAGTGATTTCAAGCCACTTGTAAAGGGATGCATTTAACCCGAGGCCATCAGCTCAGGAGCCCTCACAACAATAGGGGTAGTTTTTAATAAAACTGCAGCCACCAGAATCCAAAGGGATCTTGAACAAGACAAACAACAAACTCAAAGCCTTCTAAAATGGCATGCTGCTCATCAAGGTACAAAAGTTCCCCAAGGCACTTTGTCAGGATTTGAAGTTACTATGGGTACTCTTGCCTGCCCTCCCCTGGCCTCAGCCCACCTCAGTTCAAGAAATTCTTTCCAAAACAGATGGCAGCAGGAGATAATAATTGTTTATCTTTTCTTTTTGATTTGGACATCTGGAGAAACTGCTCAGCTTCTTTCCTGATGTATGGGCTCCCTCAAGCTATTTGCTTAAGACTGGACAAGTAAGAGTGACCTAGAGGTAAATCTTGGGACTGATGTAATTTTTACGAGGTGCTATTGAACTGCTACTGCACTGTTCTGGGCAACTTATAAATATACAATTTGTTAGAGGAAGCTACTCAAAACTGCACTATGGTGGCTCATGAAATTTTGGCATTGTGCTCTCTTCAACATTTGAAGACTCATTGAAAAGCACTGATTTGTCAAAACAGGGCATTTATCAATGGGGTCCTAGAAGCTTAGGTAGATGTATGGATTTGTTCCAACATTACTAGAACTCCGCTGTTTATGTTCTGAAATATACTAAACTGGCATTAAGATCCTAAACCAGAAGACTGTTGTCTACCTGCATCTTCCTAATGCCATATAGTGGTAAACTGCACACTGGGTAACAATCCAACTTTCAGGACAACATCTTCATCCAGCAGTCTGTAGTCGGGCTTTCTCTTAATGTCTTCCAGAGTTTTCACTAAACATAACCAGGTGATTCAGCCTCTTACCTGTGAAGTAGGAGATGAAACACCAAATCTGAGCATTGTGTGATCCTATAGGCTAAGTAGTAGTTAACTTTTTTCTCTGAAGTGGAGACATTGAGAGTGGTTGAATCTGTAGCGTGTGAGTCAGATCTTCCAGCCAGAATGGAAGGACGGATTCAGTAAGCTGCTGTGGGCAGCCCAGCTAGAGACTTCAGGTTAGTTCTTGTTCATCTCAGATGTAGGTTGTAAACATTGGCTGGTGGGATGATTTAATAAAATCATAGAATATACTGAATTGGAAGAGACCTGGAAGGATCAAGTCCAACTCCTGGCTCCACACAGGACCAGCCAGGTCAGAGCATGGGACTGAGTGCATCGTCCAGACACTTCTTGACCTCAGTCAAGCTCAGCGCAGTGACCACTTCCCTGGGGAGCCTGTTGCAGTACCTGATCACCCTCTCAGTGAAGAACCTCTTCCTAATATCCAACCTAAACATCCCCTGTCGCAGCTTCATGCCATTCCCTCGGGTTCTATCACTGGTCACCAAAGAGAAGATTGGCACCTGCCCCTTTGCTCCCCTTCATCAAGAAGCTATAGACCATGATGAGGCCTCCCCTCAGTCTCTTTCTCCAGGTTGAACAAACCAAAGGACTTCAATCTCTCTTCTCTCTTTCTTTACCTGGTGCAGAACAAGTTCAAATGGCAAAATCTGACTGTTTTGTGAAAGGGGATTCTCATTTTCCAGCCTGATCTAATTTTTCAGCTTTTGTGTGTGTGTATGTCTGTCTCTGTTAGGCTATCCTTTCTGTTGCAGTGGAGATCAATAGCAAATGATACCTTTGAAGAGGGGGATTTGAGGGATTTTGCAGGAAATCAGAGAAAACAGGGTTACACAAGCCATTGCTTCCTTGAGAGGATGACCTCACATATATTTGGTCTTTCTAAGCAGTGGTTAGGTGTGTATATCATGAACCAGTGAGTTATAAAGCAGATCGAATAATGAGAAAATAACTTAATTGGAATTTCATGACCAATGTATTCTAAAGACTCTCTCTCTCACCCCCCTCAAAAAAGTGTTGAAAGGGAAACAGGAATGCAATTTTCACCTTTGATAGCACAGTCTATCTATTAGGCTGGCAGAGCCTTCCAACAAGTCTTATTTTAAGGTGCGAACATGTATTGAGGAGAAATTTGCTCCTTTTGCATCCTTTCCTCAGGAAACAATACCAACAGGCTCTTTTTAACCTTCTCATCTGCTGAAGGACCCTGCCTCATGGCCAAGATACTGAAATGTGATCTTAACCAGGAAATCTGATTGGACTTCCCTTCCTAAGCAGAGATGCGAGGAGCGAAGGTAGAGCTGACGTATGGTATGACTGTGTGCCACTGCATTTGTATATCTTTCTAACACCTTCCCAAAGAAATTTAAGCTCATTTAGACAATGACCCTTTTAATAAGTCTTTCAGGGATGGGCTCTTCCCTTACAAATTCAGTAGAAGTGTCCAAGCAAATTGTCCAGCCCAAGCAAATTATCTTGGCTCCCTCTGTCACCAGTAGAGAGAGCCAAGCAGCTTTAAAAATCAATTGATCCTTTCTCCCTGGCACAAATTTCTAAAGTAGGTGAGGTGCATTTTCTGCTCGGCTGCCTCTTTGTCTCCATTGTCAGTAGGGGGAGCCCAGAAGGGGAATTAGGCAGGGCAGGATATTAGGCAACTGTACGAGAAGACATTTGAAAACACTCTTTTAATCTGCAGACTTTAGTGAAATTGAGGAGGTTTGCTTGCTGCTCTCTGGAGTCTGCTACCACAGTTTCAAATGTAACTGTTTCTAATTAAAAAAAGAAACCACCCACATATTAAACAAACAAACAAACAAAACCCCCCAAAAAACACAAAACAAACCTTTGAAAGAGTTAGTTAAAGCAGGGAGGGAGTCTAACCAGAAAAGGCAGGCCTTGTATCATATACAGGGGTCACATAACGACTTCTGTAGTACGGAAGGATAAACCTTGTTACTCTGATACAGGCCTGATTTGCTGACAGATGCGTGTGTAGAAATACTCAGGTTGTGGAAAAGCTTAGACGGGATTGTGGGACAGTGATTTACTTGAAATAAAGATGCCTGTAAACTGTTTTGTGATCCTCTAATCTAGAATATACCTGCAGGGTGAAGAGTCATGGAGTCTTGTGTAAACTTTCTTAAAAATTGCTTCGCCCTTCACAATCACAAGGTTGGAAAAGACCTTTAAGATCATCAAGTCCAGCCATTCTCATCCTAAACTAAACCATATCCCTAAGTACCTCATCTACCCTTTTTTTGAACACATCCAGGGAAGGTGACTCAACCACCTCCCTGGGCAGCCTGTTCCAGGCCCTGACAACTCTTTCAGTAAAAAATGTTTTTCTAATGTCCAATCTAAACATGCCCTGGCACAGCTTCATGCCATTCCCCCTTGTCCTACCACCTGTCACCTGGCTGAAGAGACCATCACCTATCTCTCTATAACCTCCCTTCAGATAGTTGTAGGTGGTGATAAGGTCTCCCCTCACCTTCCTCTTCTCTAAGCTAAACAGCCCCAGCTCCCTCAGCTGCTTCTCATAGGATTTGCCCTCCAGCCCCTTCATCAGCCTGGTTGCCCTTCTCTGGATGTGCTCGAGGATCTCAATGTCCTTCTTATGGTGAGGAGTCCAAACTTCAAGGGAGTTCATGTGTTAGCAAGCTCTGGGGACGACAGCTCAAATATATATCATGTATGTCATTTTTGATTGTTAGAGGTTTTTCCAGCAAGTTACTTCTAAATTTTTGATTTCTAAAAGGACCAGCAACTAAACCCCAAACACCAAGAGTTGCAGTCAGGATCTCAATGCTTACCTTCCCAAACACACCAGAAATGTATCCGCTTTGCAGTGAGGTTGAGCATCAGTTACTATGAGAACAGGGTTTGGTTCTTTTTGTCATTTATTTTCTCTCCTGGCTATTACTTTACACCAATTAAGTCCTTTGTGTATCAAAACCCAGTGGGCCACATTTTCAGCCTGAAGTTACTCAGAGTCGCTCCCTGGACAGCAGCGGTGCGGTGTTATTTTACACTAAAGAGGACCTCACCTGCCATGATGACATGAGGACAGCATCTCAAAGTATTTAATAATGCTTAGCAACATGCCATAACAGTATATAAGCTGAAGTGAAGAAAACAGCACATTAGATCAAAACCCCAGGGGAATTTAGCTCGGTGCAGTATCGTTAGTTTACCTAAATTGGTATTTGGACAGGCCTAAAGCAATAATATAATGTTTGCCATGTCGCTGTCTTGTCTTGGTCCGATGATTAACAATGATTAAGTGACCAAGAGTTACGTAAGTAAAGATGACTGGTGTAATTTGTGGCTCTTAATTTCAAGTATTGGTGAATATTACATTAGCATCTGTGCACTATCTGTTCCTTTCAGCACAGTTCCAATTTTGAGTTCCAAGTATGAGAGAATGCAATTTAATGTAATTGTGGTCATTTTATTTTCTTCAATAAAAGCAATCATTGCTTATACCTGGTTTTGTAGTGTTGTGAGCAGCTTGCAACTGTTACCAAAAGTCTGTTAAAAGGAGTCTCAAGCCTGTCAAATGTCTTTGGAGACTATTTTTTGTAATTGGCATTATATTTAGCTTTAAGATGGAAAATCACAGACTGTTCAGAACACCTGGCAGTCAGTGAAGTAAAATGAAAGATTTTGCTTTGCAAAAAAATCATCTCAGGTGAGTACAAAGCAAACAATAGCCTAATTTCTTACCTTAGTCAATTAAATTTCCTGTGTGCATTAAGACCTTGATCCTTATCATATTTAAATTTATGGCAAAACTCTCACTGACTTCAATAGCAACAGCAGAATCCAAGACGAAATTGCCCTCTAGAATGATCTGAAAGAACTATTTCCTTCAAGTTTTTAACAACATTATTCTTAATGACAAGAATAATGCTTTGGGCAAAAGGCTGGTAATCAGGAGCCTTGTATTCTGTTCCAGAAACAGAAGAGGACATGCTCGATTTTCAGGGCATGTTTAATTGCTTTCCTGAATGAAGCTGCTTTCTGGAGTTAAAATTTGTATTCTGGGCACTGTCCTCTGGGCTTTGGCATGATCAGTTAGGGCATCATCCTGCAGAGTGACATATACTCTTGCCATGGGTTTCAGGGTAGTATTGTCTGGGCAACTCCTCACAGGTCCAGGATCTTGGTAAATATCTTCATATTTAAAACAGGCGCAATAGTGCAGCTAAATAACTTCATATGTTCTGGTGTGATGGAGGTGAAGTGTTATATAAACACAAGCTTTTACTATCATACTAACATGGCATTTTCAGACATGAAGGTTGTCTGGCTTGCTAGGTCTCCAGTTCTTTACTTTGGATGTTGTTGACTTCCCACTGATCCACTCGATCAAACACTGAACACTTTTTGTATGAGTCCTAAGTTGCTTCTTTTCCGAGGTGGAGCAGGACTGGAAACCATTCCACCATAATGTTTTACCAGCAACAGTCTCTCTGTCTAAAACTGGGAGTAGTGAACCAAGAAGGGGATGATTATGATGATTAATAGAGGAATATTTATGTGCCTTAAGGTGAGAAGAAAAACTGGAGAATTGGTACAGCTCTTGAATTTGGCAAAAGGATGTATTCTTGTTCACATTGCTTTTGCATCCTTAGAATCTGAATACTGATTTCAGTCAATAGTTTTCTTCCAAAGAGAAAGAAGAAATGCCTTGATCATGTACGCTTTGCTTTTGAAATATAGCACGAGCTACAAGCTTCCTCAAAAGAGCAAAAGTCCTGAATTATATCACTTTGAGACTGATCTTACCCATTTTAGAAGTTTGCAGTTGTGCCTGTATTTGAGGGTACACTGAGCTCTTGCTTCTTTTCTCTTTTGCTTGGTTTTCTTGCACGTGGTGCTGGACTGTGCTCTTCTTCTACCTAAATGCAGTGCTCCTCTTGTACATCTCCTCCTTTGTCCACCCTGGTTCTCATGTGGTCCTCGAACAAAAGCTGGTGGTAGAGGGGAGCCTTGGGTCGCTGTTGCACTAGTTTCCCACCAAGATGTCCAGGCAGCTTTTACTGGCAAGGATGTTGACAAGAATACATTGTAATAACAAAATAGAGGCCCAAGTCATACAGGAAAGTTATAGCAGAAATCTACACATTGGAGCCTGAGGTAGCTACTCTGTTACAGTCCTCCAACCTCAGTGATGCTCATCACCCCAAGGATTTAAAATTGGGCACCAAAATCGAAAAATATTTTCCCAGTTTCTGAAAATTGAGTCTAGAATGTGGATCTGTGCCTTAGTTTTTGTTTCGGCGACAGACTTGGAGGTCAGCCACAGGTCTGGAAAGACCTCATTTGGAAGGCAGGCAGATTCAGATCTGGATCCAAATTCCAGGGCCTTCATCCATCGTGACATGGCACCTGCTTGACTGAGCACTGAAACAGGAACTGAAGTAGTTAATAAACTCCTTTTCGGGTTTTTTGGCATTATCTCCACATTTAATTTCTTTTCACTGTTTGCATTTACAACACATTTGAAAGTCTGGCATTTTACAAGAATATAATAAGAGTGGTAATTAGAACGAGCTGGAAGAATGCAAGCCAAAGTCAATAGTTACCTTTTTTTTTGTAAGCAGAAGCTTGTCAAATTCAACAGAGAAGTTTTCTCTATCATCATTTATTAAAACAGCTATGAAAATAGGCATCTCAAAAAATAAAACCTGTGGCTTTCTTTCCAAAACCAATTTAGCAGGTCGAGGAAGATCAAACTTGAAGAGATTATATATTTTACTTTAAGCCTCCCCCACCAAAAAAGTCCCACTCCACAAACGAAAACATTAAATGAAACAATTAAGCTCCATTCACAGAAGAGAAAGTATCTGTTTGGGATTCATACCTCTGTGGCTCTTCTAGAAGCAGCTGGTCCTTGGGCACTAAAAGCTCTGCTGCTTGGGGCTGAGGGGGCAGGAGGAGCAGGGTAGACTAACATCCACGAGGGTGTTGGGATGCTGTCAGCCATAGGAAACAGGACAGGGATTGTTATACCTGACAAAGGCAGCAATCTAATAGAGAACTAGAACAGAGAATAGATGTTAAAGCACCTTGCAAAGTATCGACATCCAACATGAAAGCTTATGGCCCAAATGCTGCACTTGTGCAAACATTAATAGAGGCTGCTGTTAGCCAAGGGAAATACTCTGTGAGGCTCATTACTTTAATTGGTCCCTGTCATCTAGTTAAAAAGAAGGAAAGAAGAAATATTCCTGACAAAGAAACAAGGCTTGCTGGAAGTGGTGTTTTGCTGCTGTAGCTCTGCAGTGGGCTGGCTGGCTGGCATGCCCTCACATGGGGCACGTGAATCCATCACAGCCTCATCCTCCATCGGAACACAGCAGTGGCTGGCAGCAATCCCCTGACACAAGTATTTGCCTGAAATGCCACTGTTATAACCAGCTAGGATATGTGTGTGTCTCGGCCTCTTACAGAGAGGTTGGAGTGTCTCCGGCCTGAGTGTTATGGGCCTTTTCACTATGGGCAGCCATGAAAAGCAGCTGATTTCTAAAATTGTTTTATGTGCGGTCGTGTGGGAATCATGAGTCAGCTGAGGCTGTTCTTGGAGACCTGCTGTACCGGTGGCTTGCTGTGTAAGCAGTGGTAAACCATGGACCTCCACTTCCTTATCTGTGCTGTGGAGCTAAGATTTACTTAGGGCAATGCCTGGTGTTATTCAGATCAGGAGACCCTTCCGGAGAGGAAAGGCACCATCTGCAGATGGTCACCGCTGCTGTGTGCAGGCGATCACTGCTGTTGCCCACTCTTCGCGGGTCTAGTGGAGACAGAGGTGCCGGCTGGGGTGCACCACAGTGCTGGTCGGTGCTGGTCTGGGCTGCTGCCTTCTGAGCTCAGCAATCAGAAGTTCAACCATGTTGGTAAGATCCATGCATATTTAGTCCGGCAAGTGTGTTGGTTTCTCATTTGCAGCCCTGGCTGCTGCAGGGTTTTACTGAAATTCCCTTCTGTTGCGGAGCCTAAGTTGAGTCTATTAAGGCAAAGTGTGCTTTCTGCTTTCTAGATCATTTAAAACCTGTGGCAAAATTAACGATATTGTTTTGGTTAATTGCCCTCATCCAAGAAACATTGGCAGCTCCCCTGGGCCACTACAGCAATTTCCTTTATGCTGTAAAACGTTTTCTTCCCTACAGTGAAAATGCGTAGGCTGTCATTACGTGACTCTCCAGTTCCACACTGATAAAGGCTACTTGTGCATTTTATTTTTTTTAAAGCTAGTAAGCAACTGTCACATTTATTGGAATAGTCTCAAAGACTTTTTTTTTCCCTGTATTTTTTCTTTCCATTGTTTTTGATTTGATGCTACTAGATTGGGAATGACGTTTTGTTCTTCGTGAATCTTGCCCTTTTTGACTGTGCTGGTTAGCCTCCATTTTTTCACAGAAGTCGTCAGCCAAGCTAAGTCTTTCTTTTTGATTCATGCAGGTTGTAAGGTCAGTTCTGGTGGGTATGATTTGCTAATGAATTCATGCTCCATTTCTCAGCTGACTGGTTCTGCAAGTAGGCCTGGACAAATACACTGACATTTGAATTTAAGGGGACATTCAGAGACCTAGTCAAAAAATATTTGAGAATAGATTTAGAGATCTGTGCAGTACAAATGAAATATGAAGTAGAATAAATAAAACCACTTTAGTACTCTAACATGTGCGTGTCTCTGTGTATGTGCCTGTGTATAAATCCTTGTTAGAGATTACAAGTTTATATAATTTCATATATGCCACTATCCCTCTGAGGACTCCTCTGTGCTCCAAAGAAATGGGAAAACTGAAGCACAAGAAAAAGAAGGGAACAGTGTCTTGTGGTGAGCAGCATTTCCAGTGCATTCATTAGTAATGACATGGCAAGTCCCAGTTTCGTCTTAGCCTTCCTGCGTGACTGTACTAAAATTATTTCATCTAACCATATCTCCATCTGCCCTGCTGTGAAAGGCAATGGGCAATGCCACTTCATTTCTACTGCTACTTGGTTGTAAACTGCTCAGAAGAAAAGCTGTCTCTCATTATTGCCTTTAGCAATGGGTTCCCCATCCTTACAGATGGCTTTTGTTCCTATATAGTGGCAATTAAAAATTATTCATGAACTAGTGGCTTTTCGAAGGGCAACAATGTTGTGTGATTCTTGGTATGGAAAGGTGTCTGAGAGATGGAAGGAAAACAGGTATCTATGGAGAATCTCCAAACTTTCCCCCAGCATCTGCAGCTGTTCTGACCAAAAGAGAGTCTCACAATTCATCTAACATATACCAGGAGTATTGAGGTCACCCAAAATGCAAAATACAGCTTTGTTTTAATGGTAAGAATGTGTCTGTCTTGTAGCTAGAACTGGGAAATTTGCTTTGATTCACTCTTGACTGGATGATGTTCAAAACTGCATTTGCCACCCTGTCATGGTTTAACCAAGCAGGCAGCTAAAACAATGGCAGAGCTGTCTGTTTGCTTGCCCCCACAGTGGGATGAGGAGAGATTCAAAAAGGAGAAAAAAAACCCCCACAGGTAAAACTTGTGGGTTGAGATAAAGACAGTTTAATAGGACAGAAAAAACAAAACCCAAAACCAGTCCAGACGAAGAAGGAAAAAGATGTAAAACAAGTCATGTACAGCACAATTGCTCACGTATCAGAACTGACCCTCAGCCAGTACCTGACCCATGCACCTCCTAGCCAATTTCCCCAGTTATATACAGAGCATGATGTCATATGATATGGAATATCCCTGTGGCCAGTCTGGGTCAGCTGTCCTGGCTGCGTCCCCTCCCAGCTTCTTGGGCACTCCCCACGTTCTTGTTGGCAGGCCAGTACAAGAAGCTGAAAAGTCCCCGACTGCTTGGCAACAACTAAAAATATCCCCGTGTTATCAACAAGAAAACGAACTCTATCCCAGCCAAAACCAGGGCATTATTCACCCCTTATTCCATACCATGCCCAGATCCTATATTTTCAGTTAATCATTACCACTTTCCCTGTCATTGATATATAGATATCAATGTAGATATCAATATATATGGTATAGATATAGATGAATACACAAATATCATACCCTTAGCCTATAGGCCATCTCTCAAAAATGTCTGTTGAGTGCATTTAGTTCATGACTTTGGTCTCCATCTGTCTTAACAGTCCCTTAATGCGAAAGAGATGGTGTGTGATGTTGGATTGTTGCACGCCACATCTGGAATGTGTGGCTGGTGTACCTGGCATGGTCCACGGTTGCAGTCTTTGTGTTGAAGATGGCAATCTCAAGGGAGTTGCTGGCACTCAGAAATGAGTCCCGTTGTCTGTCTCAATTCTTTCTGGGGTGCCATGTTGCCAGATCGTGTTCCAGGTGGTGTCATGGGATATGTTTCCAGCCATCTGGTGGTTGCTTCCACCATTGTACATAGCACTTTCCCCAGTGCATTTGTGGGAGTGTGATGTAATCAGTCTGCCAGGCCTTCCCATATCCCTAAGTCTGCCATCATCCTCCATACCATAGAGGCTTTAACCACTTGATTTACTTGATGACAGCCCATGTTTCACATTCATTAATAACCTCTGAAATAGTGACCGTGATCAAGTCCACCCTTTGATCACAGGTCCATCTATGTGTTGCATCACTTCCCTGATGGCCTGAGGTGTCATGGGCCCACCAAGCTATCAATAATTCACCCTTATGTTGCCAGTCCTTATTTCCTTGTGGGAGTGAGAGGTACCATCTGCCTGTCATGTTCAAGTTATTTTACTGTGAAAAGGAGAAATCAAGAAAATTTACTGGGAGTGAAAGAAAGCTGGGGAGAAAGGTAGAAAAAAGAGGAATGTAACACCGGAGGTGAGAAACAGGACAACTGTCAAAGGAGAGAGGTACCAGTGTTCACCCTCTGAGATGTTTCTATATTTTGTATTAAATGCAAAGTGAGTAATATGTGCCACTCTCATCACCATCACTGTTACCTATTTCATATTTTTCCTTTTAGCAAGCCCTTAGAGGAAAATAGAGCCCTGAATGGGTTTTGGAGGAAGAAAACTACAGCCTGTGCCTCAGGAACAGGCTCCTAGTGGCATGTCTCTCTTTGTTGCTGGTGTATAATGTCACAGCAAGAGAAGATTTTGTTTACACTGAAGTTTCTAGTCCCCCATGCAGAAAACAGACTGGTTGTGAAAACCTGGCACTTAAAATCTAAAAATTGTTGTGCTTGTCTTC
This sequence comes from Porphyrio hochstetteri, assembly GCA_020800305.1. NCBI lineage: Eukaryota > Metazoa > Chordata > Aves > Gruiformes > Rallidae > Porphyrio > Porphyrio hochstetteri. The sequence continues at coordinate 49,915,365 of CM036907.1, forward strand.
TAGCCACCAAATTCTGTTACAGGTTCTTAATCCTCACCCTGGGATTAGAGATAGTAATCTGAATTTTCTGGAAAATCTCTGATAAAGACCTCTGATATAAAATTGTAGGGAATACACCACAGGTAAAGTTATTTAACTTGCACTTGAACACCTGGCCAAATTGAATTTCTTGGAACAATTGGTAATTCAATTTCTTTGTAATAATCTGCATGTAAATAGGCATGCAAAATCTTAATTTCAGTTTCTCTAAAATCACAGCTTTCAGTTTAGATACATTAATGAGTTTCAGCAGAGCATGAGATAAGCTCCAGAAATGCAAAGTCTTTTTAGAGTGCCACATTCGTGCTATCACTCAAGAACTAATTCCATTTTTAATGACCTTGCCAAGATGTTCAAACTACATTAATTATGTCAAATGCTTTGATTGGTATTTAAACTGTTTTCCCTCTCTGTCAAAAAGGTTGCCATTTTAACCGCCTGAGTGTAAAACACAGTTGCAGAAGGGTTTCTGTGTGGTAATGAGACACGCTAATCCTACCTTCTCATTCAGTATAGATTCTGATTTGTGTGTCTGAGATTAGTATAATGCACACTCCTGCCTGGATTATGCAGGACTACTGCATGAAAAATGCGGGGAGATTAGTGACAAAACTTTTAATTTAGTGGATAATGCCTAGAGGAGAGGGGTCTTAGGCTCGAATTAAGGATAATTGCAATTAATTGAACGTAATTTAGAAAGAAAAGTCTTTTAGAAGTGATGGTCAGCTAATGAGTAATCCAATACGTCTGGCAGAGGGGCTGTTGACTGCAAAGCAATTAATTTGATGTTTCAGTGTCATTTATCTCTGCTTCCTCAAAGCAAAGTGAACACAGAACTCCAATGACACCCAATGTCGGGCAACAAGAAAGTGCAGGATTTTTTGATGATATTACCATGCTCTGATTGGCTTCTTGAGGCAATTTTTTCCTCTCAAGGTTTTTTTTTCTTTTTTTCCCTGCTGGCACTTACCCACAAGACCAGATCTCTTACAAATAGTATACAAACAAGCCTGTTGCCAAAAAGAAAAGGTACTTCTAAGAGTAGAAATTGTGTATGCATCAATTATTCTACTCAGCCGGTGCTCATTAGTAATAGGCTGGGTGAAATTTTCTCCAATGCATCAACATCCAAGATAGAGTGAGAAAAATCTATCCAGGTTAAAACAATTTTTCTTCTTTTTATATTGGATTAGTTTTTAAACAGATTCATTCACTCATCCACGTTTCTATGTTGTCAGGTAAACTACTTGTGCCAACATATGGGAAAGGTTGGACATAATCAACAAAGGCAAGGGACAATGGCACTCTTTTCTGTGGTACTGCCATCCTCGTGTTTGCCCTCCTTGTTTATAAGCAAAAGGACAAGCTGAAGGTGATCTACCCCGCCTTCCCCATGGCTCCATGACACAGAGGGTATTCTTTCTTATCCTGCACATGTCAGATGCCCAAAACAGAAAGTTGAATCTGGGCTTCCTGTGGCAGCACACTAGACTAGAGAGCAAGGAAGGATTAAGCACAACTGCAGAAGGAGTATGCAATGACACAGACCTGCTCAATGTGCCACTATACCTTTCTTTTCAGACAATGTCATAAGCTATCAATAGCAGTTGACTGGGATAAATACTTGAAATAACCACTAAATAAAAGGCTAGCAGCAATCAGCTGGCTTTGTTAAAAAATAGCTCTCTGACTTGCAAGAGGGAGGTGGGCTACTTGTTAAAGTACTTGACTTAAGAAAACAATTAAAATAAAAAGTGAGACATGTAAAAAAGCTACTTAAGCACTCATTTCCCTACTGCAAAGTGCCAACTCTATAACCTGTAGCCAAGAAAAACTAGATTGTCTCTATAAAGTAGGTATTTATCAAAAGCTGTCCCATAACAGACCCTCTTAGCAACCTGACAAAACATAATCAGAGGGGAGACAGAATAATCCATCACAAATCAGGTGGTTTTCTTGCACTTTTTCACCCCCATCATGCTCTCCCTCAGGATATTTTAAAGACTGATGAACCAGATTTCTGGGACAGGTGAGAAGTGCAACGCTGGCAAGCCAGCCAAGTGTACAGAGTTGTGTTTTGGATCAAAAGCAGCAAGATACTGACATGTACTGAGAACATCCAACCCTGTGCATCTCTCTAAAGACTATTCTTCCGTCTGGTATATAGGAACTGTGAAATAATATACTTTGCAGAGCATTTATTTTTCTAGAGCAGAGTCGCTCAAAGTTATTTTGACTGATCCCAATCAGTTAGGAGATTGCTTACAGTCATTTGATAAGGGAAAGGTAAGTTGTCTTTGGAGAGTTTACAGCCTCACCCAAATGACTGCTGCTTTTTACATGTTTATAGCTGGCTGTTTTTCTTTAATATTTGCTTTCCTGAAAGTGCATTTAAGAAACTTCTGTTTGACAACTACTTTCCCAGCAATCTTAATTTTTAAAAAAAGCCAACAACCTCTTATGCCTGTCAAACACTGTATTATTTACGTTTGTTTGTTTAGGTTTTTTAAAAGAAGTGTTTTGTGCTGAGGGCTAGTGTTAATTAGTATTCAACAAACCCAACTACCAAAAACATTGTTCTTGAGCTGAAATATAGATCTCCTGTAATACATGTGTAAACTGGTATTAGTGTCAGTTCCATACAAACAGTAAAGCTAGACAAAAAATACTGCAAAAATAAATTAATTAATGTGGATTATTTGCTCCAATGTGACAGTAAAAGAAGACTTTCTTTGTATACAGCTAGTTGTTCTGTCTTGGGTGGCATGTTCAGTTTGAAATGATGGATTAAGGATCATTTACCATTTCTACAAAACTATCTGGAGGTATTCCTCTCTTTCTACTCAAACTTCCTGATTGGCACCAGCCAAGGATCACAGAAAAAATTCCTATGAATTTATTATAGATTTTGGAGCACCATATGTTATCAATGGGTCCTGAAGTGCATGGCCTACATCACTGCAAAGTGTTCTAAAACCATCTGATGTATATTTGTAGGACAGTCCTGCACACAGGCTGACTAGAAAGCAGACTTTTGTAGGTGGGACCTGTTCCTTTCTTTGATGCTCTTCTGCTGTACTCTGATAAGAAGTTGCATTCCTATTTCAATTTAGGCTTGACTCTGCTTAGAAACTCTCGTCGTGATAGCTTCACAAAATCTGGACTGCCTTGCCCCAGCTCAGACAAGGATGGGGCCCAATCAGTATTGGGGGAATGTGAGACCTTGCAGAACAACACTACAGGGAACACTGCTGGGGACTTAGGAGTATAAACCATGGGTGGAGGCAGAGGGAACAGGAAAAGCACAGCAAAGGATAATGGGGGAGAAAGGCACCCTGGAGTAGGACCAGGTCTCCCCCATAACCTCACATCGAGCTCCTGTGTGCCCTCCTTCAGCACCACCACTCCTCAGACAGTGCAGCGTGGCATGACCCTGCAACTGGAGCAAGCTCTGCAGTAGGGCAGGCACACTTGGGAGTAGGACTCCAGGAAAGCACCAGAAGGAGTGGCTTGTCCTGCTTGGTGAGCCCTGGTGCAATGTCCCTCTGAGGCCTCAGACCAGGGAGAGGTGCTGGTATTAGGCAGCCAGTGTGAGGTATTGGCACTGAGGTCAGGAGGTATGAGTCCTGTTAGCCTCCACAAAAATTAGCTTTTTTAAAATCAGGTTGGTAGATATTGGGTGTTTTATTAGAAAATAGATGAAATTATGGGTGAAAATTCACAGGAAAATCTACCCAAAAAATGAAAATTGAAAGTGTTTTGTCTTGTTTTCTTTTTAACTGGAGACCTGCTGGAATCCAGAGGCGACATTAAACTTCCTTTTAGAAAAGGTAATTGAAAAGAAAACAATGATCAAGGGATGAACAAATGAAGCTTTTTCTTACTGCTGTATGAATAAAAAATGTTATTAATAAGCCCTTTTATTTCAGGCTTCCACTCTGCAGTCACACATTTTGAATGTATAACCACACAGATGAAGGTTTTTACCTCATAAGTCCTTCACCACACTACAGATGTTTTTGAAAATAGAGAAAGGAACCACAGAAGGCATAGACACATAGCAATAGAGGCCAGTGGGAATATAGATTTAATCAAAACTCCTTTTAAAATTGGTCTTTTGTTTCTCAATTTTCAGTATTTATATTCCATAGCCAATTCTTTGCTAAGAATAGCTGGTCTCATTTTACTGAGTGGCTTTTTAAAATTATTTCAAACTTTAAAAACCATGAACTCTCCACAGGCCTGCAAAACAAAAGGATCCATTTGGAGACCTTCTGAGATTCTGCAGAAGGGAAAAAAAAAAAATCATCTACTCCTGAGTGTGGGTTTTCAGGCTTTTTCAATGCTCCCGGGACATTGGCAGAATGCAAACAGTATACCAGTCTCTTTTTGGGAAACATGAGGCTTGTAGAGATATTCCCTCAATGTTTACATTTCTGTCTCTTTGTTGATGGTAAGATATATGACAAAGGGTAAATACTCACCTGCAAGCAGTTATCTAGAGAAGGACATGACCTCAGAAGCTTTGAACATCAAATAGTGGGTGGAAAGCCACAATACCTCAGCTGTGGTGCTTAGGTCAAGAAGACATTGGAAACTAGAGGACCTGTTGCCAGTTAGAGTTGTTCTTGGAGATTCCCCAGGGAGAATCTTGGTGTGACAACCAAGGACTGGACAACCCAGTGAGCATGGAAGGAAAAGACACTAAAAAGGAGAGACGAAAAGAGAGCAAGTATTGCATATACTATTTACCTGGTGAGGAAAAGAAGCATGCCATCCTGACTATATGTTTGTGGATGATTAAAAGGAAAATCTAAATTGCATCCCTACTATGACAACTGTAATATAAAGCTCAGAAAGCTAATGAACATACAAGGAAAGAGGCAGAGGCAGGAAGAGGAGCAGTCGCTTCTGATTTACATCCAGATGAAAAAAACCTGGAAAAGCTAGAAACAGCAGCAGACTAGTGAGAAAATGATGAGAAGAGAGGAGAAAAGAAATCAGTGTCTTATGCTGAATACTGTCTCATCCTACAGAACTTTGCCTCTACATTCTGTGGGGAAAATGTTATTTTTTAATATTCATTTTTGCTTTGAAATACACTGCTGAGTTTTTTGCAAGACTACTCTATGCCTTCAAGGGTGTACTGGCAGTATTCATGTTGGATAGTCACAGTTAAATGAGAAGATACAAAGTGTGTGGGTGTGTCAGGGGCAAACATGTTGCTCTGTGTAGTAGTCTTTTGAAGAAATATTGAACTAAAATGATTTTCCTTCTCTGGTACCTTCAGTATGCTTAAAAGGTGGTGTCTGAGTCTGCTTGTCATTGGCTGATGCTAGAAATAAGTAAGGTTTAGGAGGCGGGCAGGGTTTCCCCGGACCTCTGGTGGTCACAGCAAAGAAAAGCAAGTTCTGCAAATCCAATAGACCAAACGTTACTGAGGGTTATCCCTATTGTTAGTTGCATTAACCTACAAACTGATTCAAGAATTAATTAGAAACAAGGACCAGGAGATGAACTGAATATTCTCAAGGGAGGCGGTAGTATCTATTAGCCATGAATTGTATAATTATTTGAATTCTTACTGTTTTAAAGTGGTATGGTTACCTGAATGTAACCCTAATTGCCTCCTTTATTCTTAGCTTCGTGGTTTTGCACAGATTGCTAATCATATTCCAGACCTGAACCACCTACCAAAGACCTGAAGAAACAAAAGTGGAAGAATTCTTAGTGTCCTAATTTGAGAGGAGGTGATAGCACAATAGTATTAAGATCAAACGGCCTCTTGCCTCAAATCAAGAATAAAACCACTCTTCTTTGACTAAGTCAGGTAGGGTTCTTCTGCTCAGCTTGTACTCAGATTTTCCCTTAGGTTAAGCTTTAGTCAAAAGAGAAGTGGTGCCTGATTAAAAGGTGGGATAAATGAACTCAAGTGCTTTCTGAAGGGAAAAGCAGAACTCATGGCTCTCATTTTGATTGTGATAATAATACTATACAATGCTGAGCTTGTCTCCAGCACTGGCAATAAAGATCTACCCCAGTCCAGAGCACTATCTGACACCTGTGAAAGACTACAATATACACCAGCTGGATTTAACAAGGATCGGCTTGCCACAGAGAGATCAGCTTCCCATCCCAGTCACTTCCCATGGGTTTTTGAAAGCTTTCCTCCCAGTCTGTGGCTGCCTTTTTGTACTACTGTACCTCTAAGTAGCATTCATAGAAACTGATCATGCTCCCTTTTAAAAAAGATGTGTTAAACATAAAAGTAAAAAAATCTGAAATACATATTGATAAGCTAAAAAAAAAAGGAGAAGGCAGAAAAGTACCTTGCAGGCAGCGTTAAAAAAAAAGCAGTAGAAGAAACCTTTAGATCTGTTTCTTTCATCCAAGCTCCCATTGAAATGACTGAGAAACCTTGCTCATTCATGTCAATGCAAATATGTGACTGTAGTGTTTGAATATCGAACAGCTGGTATTCTTTTTTTTTTTTTTATGCCAACCAGAATCTGATACATTTTACTACTTCTGAGAAGTACTGTTGGTACTATACAGATACAGAAAAACAGGGAAATTAGATTTTTACACTAAACCTGAGGCCTAGATTCCTCCCTCTACTTTATATAACAATTTCCTCCGGTTGCTAGAAGAGCAAGGCAAAGAATTACCTGGCCTGATTGCATCAAACACCCTGTGCACTGTAAGTGCCATCAATGGCAAGGAGCATTTTTTGAGTCTGAACAACTTTGTGTTTTCTTGATATATCAGGAACTAAACCAAGTAACTTTCAAAAGCCATGAGGTTCTGTGTCCTCTCTGTATTTAAGCAGAAACACATTAGGAATTCTGGATATTTGGGACCCCTATACAACACGTGCTTGGTGGCAACATGTGCAGTAGCTCAGCACAGGTGAATCTGGCATCTGAACCAGCTGAGAGCTGTTGAATGGATCTGAGGCATTTGGCTTGCAATGGTCTCTGTAACTGTTGCCTTTCCAGCAGCAGCTGTGAGCCTGCCCACTCCGTGGTATGAAATGCATTTGTCATACGACCTGGGCTCAAAGAAATCAAACAGAGTAAAAATATTTTGTCCCTAGCTTCAAGCAAAATGGAGGTGACTGCTTATTTCTCCTCTCTGATGCTGGTACAAACACAGGATGGACTGCTTGTAGGTGGTGACTGATAAGAAATCTCTGGTGTGGCTCCTTACATGAGGTGATGTTTTTATTGTAATGCCAGGGAAGCACACAATATTAGAGGAGTGGTTTTGAGTTTGGAATGCTTGAAGATATCTTAGCAAGATGCCTGGGGCAGGAAGGAGTAGATTTCAGCTCAGTCCTTTAGAGGGGTCAAGCAAAACTCTTCTCTGCCTAAGTGCTGTGAGTAATCTATGGCTCTTTCGGACCACTGGCTTTGGCTCTGTGGGTCTTATTAAGTTAGGTTATGTGCTAGTCAGATGGCTATGGGGGCAGGCAGTTGACAAAAGGCACAACCCAAAATTTTTAGTGAAAACACATAGCCAAGTACCATTTCTGATTATTTTTTTTTCCCTGCTTTGGCTCTTTGCATTTGAGGAATGATTATGGGGCAGATGAAATGCCACAGTGCACATGACTGAAATGTGTGAAAACTTAATTAACAGAATAATTACACAGAAGAAATGAGATCTTCGCTCAGTGAAAATCTGGCAGGAAGCTTGGGCCCTGTAGAGTATGAGTCCAAATATTTAGTCAGTGGAAAAGGCATTAGTCACAAAGAGGCTGCATCTGATGGAAAGAGTTAATCAGGTTCCTAACTTCAAAGAATGCAGTACACCTTAAAATACCCTTCTCCAGGCTTCTCAGGCAAGCTGTAACTGAATATGTGATTTTTCTCCCAGCTACCTGGGTAAATCTGCATAGCTCAATTAACTTCAGTTGATTTATGCCAGTTACACCAACAGAGGATCTGGACAGAACCTAATAGCATCTGTACATCTAATAGCCCACCACGGTGTATGAAAATTGGGCATTATTCTGCATCAGCCATCCCTTTGCAGCCAGGAGGAATAGCAGAAGGATTTGTGATTTATTAAATGAATTCCTTTTCTATGGAGTTGAATCTACATGGCTTCCTATGAATTTCTACACTGTCAGGCCACGTGTTTCTTCAATGTACCATACATTTTCTGTGAAAAATATTAAAATAATCAGGCACTCAGTGTAATTTTATTGATATCCGGTTGCAGACATATTACCTAATTATTTCATTCTTTTCAATAAAAATTTACATCGTGCTAGAAATTGATCCCCTAGCTTTTTTTTTTTTTTCCCAGCTTCTTAAATTATTTTAATTTTTGTCTGTTGGATAAATTTAAATCCTAGGAATTAATTTAAAAATAAATGAGTTTAGATATGAGTTGCAGTTCATATTTTAAGCAGACTGTGGGGTATAACTCCAATTTGGTTATTTTAATATTCCTCTTTCGTTTTATTTTTCATACATGGCAATATTTAGGCCACTGAGTTGAAGCAAATCCTGCAGTGTGATTATCTTCTCATTGAAATGCTCTCTATTGTGTCTATTTGTTTGATGTGTTTTTCTTGTACGTTGTATTTCTGATGGCTTTGGGGTAAAATAATCATTATATGTCACCCATACTATCTCTTTTAATCTCCAGAAGATTAAGCATGTTTATTTAAAAACCCCTTTGATAGTGTCTTCACTAACTCAGCTATTTTATAAAATTGGAAATAATGAATCAGGGAGATGCAATTTTGATAATGCCATTTACACAACTCCTATGAGGCTAGCTAGCAAAATAACTGGAGATATGTAAGTGTCTGACATACATACAGTGAGAATGGGAAAAATATTGTAATTTCATGTAGGCTATGAGGTACTGGAAAAATACAGTCAGCAAAAGAGCAGTTCCGTTAATGAATCACATTCTTCAGGGACTTGTGGACTCAGGAGATGGTTAATGGGATCAGGAATGGTTCCTTTCATCTCTGGGTCACCAGTTCAAATCCAATATGGCTAGGTAGCAATTAAAAGTCACTGCTATTTGAGAGCTTGGTAATGATCTTCTTGAAATGGACCTGGTGAGTACATGGACACTGAAAGAAAAAACCCAACAAACCCAAAACCTAGGCTATCTGCAAGGCAGCTGCAGAAATGTTGGGGTTGTTCTCTTCTCTCGGGTGACAAGCAATAGGACAAGAGGAAATAGCTTAAAATTGCACCAGGGGAGATTTAGGTTAGTTAGGTATCAGGAAGAATTTCTTCACTGAAAGGGTTGTCAAGCCTTGGAATAGGCTGCCCTGGGAGGTGGTAGAGACACCATCCCTGGAGGTATTTAAAAGGCATGTAGATTAAGTCCTTAAGGACATAATCTAGAGGTGGACTACTCAGGGTTAAGCTATGGTTAGACTTGATGATCTAAAGTGTCTGTTCCAACCCAGGTGATTCTATGATTCTATGATTCCATCTGTGAAACTCACATGCTTCATAGCCACTAGAGTATTCAACGGGGCTGAGCAAAACTTTATAGACTTGTTGGAACTGAGCTGTTTGTATGTGTCATCATGCAACTGGTACATGCCCATTATTTGAGACACATGTCTGAGCTTGTGGCAGAGGGGTGTGCATGGACGGTCACCAGTGACACTCTGTGAACCACAGATTACACACTTGTGGGCAGTCCATGCTACTCACCTGCAATTACAGCTCCTGCCTGGCTCTCAGTTGGGTCTAGGCATGCCTCTGGGACACCACTTCTCTTCACTGGTCTGGAGGAGATTGGTACATTCCTGGTCTCTGGAAGCTCTCTACTACCCAGCCATCCTCTGCCAGCTGGTAAAGATAGGGCATGCCTAATCCTGTTGACTTCCTGAATGTCAGGTAACCACCCAATGGTGTGAGGATTAATGTTGCCCATCGCCAGCCTGGACTTTCAGACCACACGAGGGAACTAAGAGTTCCCAGTGCCCCTGTAGTTTGGGGTGTTGAAATTATCCCAAAGGAGGAGTGCAAAGCTGCATAGATGGGAAGGCACATACAGGGCATCACCTGACAGTCAGTGATGCAGCAGGTTGCCAGAAAATATACTCTAGAAGTATAGTTTAGATAAAAACTGTAAGGTTGAAGGGTACTCAAATTGTACAGATGAACTGCTTACACCCGACACTCAGGAATTTGAATTTATACCTTCCCTTCCCACTGCTCTGTCATCAGTGTAACATCAGAGGGAGAGAGTTCCTAGTGCCAGCTGTGGGTCTCACTGTCAGCTTTCCCAAAAAACAGGTCTTGTCAGTATCCATGCCAGTTGGTGCAGGCCAATGTTTTTTAGATGATTTATACCTTTGTTTTTACGAACAGTGTTAGTCCGTAAATCCATATTCTTTGGAATTTGTATAACACTATGGAAGAAACCTTTTTCTGGGGGAGAAGGACAGGGCTCTGTAAAAGTCAAATCAATGTCTGAAAAGATGAATCTCAGCCACCTGAAACTGTGATTTGGCATGTAGTGAGAATAGCTGAGACAGTGGGGGAAATTTCACACAGATCCCATCCTGCTAGCTGGTAAAGCAATTCCATTTGCACTCTGCACTTTGTTGTTTCCCAGAAAATAAGCTCACCAAACTACCCAGATTAGCTGGTCTCAGAAAACCAAGGTTATCTTTAAAACAATGGATATTCTTATTCCCAACAGGAAAGGAAATAAAGGAAGAAAAAAATATAATCAGAAGAGCAGAAAACGTGGAATTAGATGTACCTTTATTCAAGTACTCCAATCCCTGCCTTAGTTGAAAACTGAATCGGGAAAAGAGAAAAAAAAATTGGCTCATATTCAGATCTGCAAAACCACAAACTTTCCAATAAGTGAGGCGTACCTCACTGGGCTCTGGGAAGGCTTTCCACAAATGACCTTCATAATTAAAATCTTCATTGCCTCCTTGGCACAAGAGAAGTTAATAACAAAACAGCTGCTGGCAACCAATAACTGTATTTAAGTGTTGTTTATAGGGAAAGACTTAGGTGCCTTTTGGGCACTTAAAATTAAGATATAAATACATGTTAGCCATTATCAACATGCATACTTGTTACAAACCGCCTTCAGGGACTGAAAGCTGCAGTCACATATTTCAAGTGTCACTGATAAGCATATGTGTTAAAAGAGCAGCCTATCACAGGAAATATACTTTAGGGATGTTTCTGCATTTGTATGGGAAATGAGGCCTTTACTTAGTGACCAAGTTCCTGCACACTTCAGTTTTGTTGCTTAAAGCATCAAAACATAGACATTTTCAATTATTTTCACTTCGGAGTATTTATGTGGATCTTTAAATTTTTACTTTTCACTATCATTTTGTTTTGAAAATTAAGGATTTTTCTTTTCTTCTTTACCCTAGAAATGTTACCTTTTCCCTAGAGTAAAAAAAAAAAAAGAAAAAAAGTCTTGTAAATAAAATCTTACATTTTCCTAAGTCCATTTTCACAAACATTCCTTGCTTTTGATAATGTTAGCAAGCATCCATTGCAGATCTTCAATTTGGAAACTTGTTCCTGGGGTGAGTTTTGAAAAAGCTCTGAGTAGAGAAAGAAAGGAAACTGGAGAAAAGGGAACATTACATTCCTTTGATTTTTGTAATATATTTAGGGATAAAACCAGCAAAGTATGATGAAAAGGGGAGAAGTAGTTCTGTAAGCTGTAGATTTAGTGTGGCTGTTTTCCTATGGATTTGAATTTCTAGTTGTTCAGAGCTTTTCTGGAAAATATCTAAATGCTGGAATGTTTTATAATGTCTTTCTTGTGTGAGCTCTTTGATGTGTAATGGGTGAACTCACGTTGCTGTCTCAACTTCCCAGAGCCACTGACAGCGTCTCACTCTTTCTTCAGAGCCACCCAAAGGCTGTTGTGGAGCCATCATTATTTTTGGGAACATCATGACTTTGTCAAATTTGTCTGAACGCAGGCAAGGAAGGTATCAACTGATATGCAGGCAGCATGTTTCTATAAATCATGAGTTTTCATAAGTAAAATGTTTTCATGAGTAAAAAATTAAAATTTCCATTTAAAAAGGCATTCAATAGCTCAACTTTGCTTCAGATTTCTTGTGAATTCTTTTCTTTCTTCTTTTTTTTGGATAGGAGCATTTTCTTCTGTCATAACGTTCATCCCATTCTTCTTTTAAAAAAGGGAGAGACAAAGTTCCTCCCTCTTCTGATCCCAGTGCAAACCTCTTATTTAGCCTAGTCTTGTCTAGTTGTATGTTGGACATTTTGTTCAGCAAGGCAGTGTAAAACCCTGTATCAAAAGCCTTACTGAAATCTAAAAAAATAACATCAGCTGGTTTCCCTCGGTTAACCAATTGGGGACCTTGTTGTAAAAGGAAATCAGATTGGTTAGACAATCCTATCTTCCTCTTCTGAATCCATGTTGGCTGTGACCAATAACTGTGCTGTCCTTTAGGTGTTTTTCAATAACTTACTTCATTGTTAATTCAATTGTACCTGCTAAGCCATCTTTTTCATGCATGGCTCTTCTACATGGTGTAGACGAAACATATTCTCTGTGCGATGAATCCCTGCTCCTGCCTCTTTACAAGTAAATGTGCTCCTTGCTCCTTCCCGGGATTGAAAGTTGCTCTGCCAAGACTTCAGAAAGTAGCAGGCTTCACATGACAATCATTCTGCTGAGAAAGACAAAGACAAAGAACTTCCTGACTTACCGGTGCTATCACCCCTTATAAAGCAATAAATTGTTGCAGAGACAAGATGATAAGGAAGCACATCTAAAACCTAGCAAGCAGCCAAGTTTAAAGGTCTTCTCTCTTGTCAAAGATCCATGAAGGCCTGGCATCTTCTTCAACATCTAGAGAAAAGGACTTCTTATGGACACAGATGTCAAGCAGAGGATCTTTGGTAGTGTCTTAGTAGCTGGAGGCAATACATCTGTCTGCTGCCTTTTGCTAATTTTCATGTTAGTTCAAACTCAGAATTAAAGCAGCCTGGCTTGTTCAACACACTTGGTGCAAAAACTTCTGCTGCAGGGGTTCCTGCCAAGAGCAGACAGGAGACCAGCTTGCACCAAGTGAAGGTTGTAGGTGGGCTGGTGTGTTGGCATGGGATGCTTTAGTGTGTTTTTTTAAGGTGGCAGAGATGTTAATGGGTGGGCAGTCATGTTCTCTTTGCTCTGGTAGACTAGGGTTATCCTCTTTCCTGGCACTGCAGCTGTCCTCATTTCAACAGAATGTGCCAATGTTTTTGTTTCCCAAATATACCAAGGAGTAACATCATGAGCTAGGACAACAAAGAAGCCAGTTTGGAATTTCACTAAAATACCTTTTTTTCTCAATATCAAAGATGGGCAAAAACATCTAAATACAATGAGTATTTAACATCAATATATCTATATAGGTACAAATAACTTAAGAATTACATACATATGTACGTATATAGGAAAATTGGCTCAGGATAAGTGTCTTCTACTTGGGTCATGGGTTTTTGGCATGCATAGGAACAAGCAGGCATTATGTGGGCCACAAAACACAAACAACCCTTTTAGCACAAACACTTCCTTGCAAAGAGGAGGTTACTGTGAGTGACCTCCCCTCCATATGCTCCCTTATTCTCCAGGTAGCTCTGATCATCCTTTACCAGTCCAGTCACTGGGTCCGAGAGGGTCCCTACCAGCCCACTGAGATGGGAACACCTAAGCTTCTGCATCCCAGTATTTGGAAAAGAGGCATGGGCCATGACATCCAACACAGCTTTAAACCAACCAAATCAAGCCTGAGGATAACATGGAAAGGAGAAAACCCTCCAGATCCAGAGACTAAGTAGCCTTTGTAGTCCGAGGTTTGTATGACTAACCTGTGAGTGCTAATGAAGACATGGAGCGATGTAAAAAAAACCCACCAATGTCCTAGTGCATACTGATTTGCCAAATAAATGTATTGTGATATTGCCTGTAGCTGTTGGTAGCAGTAGACGAAAACCAACTCTCCATTAAAATGTGTCTTCAAATAAATCAGAGTATTTTGCAGAAGTTCAATTTTTTACTTTCTACAAGGAAAATTCAAAACATAATGTAGCAGCATTTCATTTTGATGGGTTGTTTAAAGTATTGTAAATGATTGCTCTATATTATCTGTGTGTGATATTAGAAATACTAAAGATGTACTTTTACAACACTGAGTGTCATATAAAACCAAAGTGAAATGATTCAGAGCAAAATATTTTAAAATGGTCCTTTAAAGATTTTTTTTTTAAGAATTGGCAATTGCAGAAGATGGTTATTTTAGGAACAGCTTGTGTTCTAACTGGGAATTAGAATTATTGAAATGAAGAGCCTGTGGACAAAAATTTCAGTACCCAGCTGGCTCTGTCCACTGGTTTATTGACTTATTTTGGACAATGCTGAAACAATCCATGGCAAAGGCGGTAGACAGCCCTAGGAATTTGTACAGGCTGTAGAGTCAGTTGTGACCTGCTGGTTGAAATTAAGATGGCTTGAATGGGAACAAGGAAACGTTGATAGCATGACTTCAGCTGCGTGGTATGGGCTTACCTCCCCAGGTTTAGGTGACAGCAACAGAAATGGCATTAATTAGTCCACTTTGGCATCTCAGCCAAGGTCCATCATGGCAAAACCTTCTGTGCTGCAGTCTGAGCTAGGCATGCTTCTTGGATGGAAATACAGCTTCCATATCCAAGGTCTAACCCAGGTTTGTTAGAACAGTCGCTGTGACACCAAAAGAAAAGCTGTGAGCTGCTTAATAACTAGCAAGAATAACAAGAAAGCATCAGACATGGTAATTGGTTAGAGATAGTACCCTGGAAAGAAGACAGGAACAAAAGGCAGTGAACTGTAACCAGCCACACAATCCAAGGTAACAAGCAGTCAGCACTGGATTAGCAACCAAGGCAACATTAATAATTTAACTACAGAATTCAGTAATTTAACCATCCTATCCAGAACATGAAACTAATGGTGATAGACTGAATGAAGCCAGAACAGGGTAATATTCCAAAAGTTTGTAGTGCCAGCACATAGAAGAGTCTCCATGGAAGTGGCTAATCCTCAGTTTTTCTCTTCTTGTTCTCTTGTTTCCCAAATAACATAAAAGGCAAGTGTTCAGGTTTTGGCAACTGTTATTTGCTAACCAGTAAGGGAAGATGGACTGTTTCAGAAGTTCCTGTTGACAGCCAGCTTACACAGTGTGGCAAGCTGACACATGATACTGTCTTTAAAAACTAAATAACAAATCATTTTGCTAATTAAAAGTCAGAAATGGAGCAATGGATTTGAGCTACAGAGTACCCTCCCAAAATATACAAACCCCTCTCTGCATGCACCACTTGCAAACTCTGCTTCCATCTAAGCTAACATTACATTAGAACTCATCCTTATTCATG
Source organism: Porphyrio hochstetteri (assembly GCA_020800305.1). Classification (NCBI taxonomy): domain Eukaryota; kingdom Metazoa; phylum Chordata; class Aves; order Gruiformes; family Rallidae; genus Porphyrio; species Porphyrio hochstetteri. The sequence goes on from CM036907.1 coordinate 49,930,805, forward strand.
GAGGTTACAAAAAACCAGTATAAAGTGAGAACATAGAAATGCCATAGCTCAGAACAGCCTCTCAAAATTTATTTTATAGCTTGCCTACACACAGAGTTGTACCACTCTACTGCTGTGATTAAAATGGTAGAACCTCTCTCTAAGGATTACACCCACTACTTTACTGCTGAAGTTGCTAGCCTGGATAAAATCCACATTCGCCCTGTGTTGCATCGTTTTACTCTGGGAAGTCAAATTCTTTTCTAGAAGTGACGATGTAAAATGGCTGCTGCTTTTACAACAGCGGTGCTTTGTGTTTGTATTCATAGGCAGAGCTTTTAATTTAATGACAAAAAAATGGATTTTTTCAATCCTTTACTCTCACTAGCACTGAGGAGTCCATACAGCTAGGAAAAAAATGAATTAGATTTGATTGTGGCTCATGCATCCTGATTGAACCGCTACTGCAAGTTCCTACTGCTGCAACAAATTCTGCTAATTGCATTGTGCAAACTAACTACATGGGCTGAGCTGAAGGAAAATGTAAACTCCCAAGGAAAACACATATTTACGGTTATATACTGTGTGCTGCTTTCAACTTCCAAGTTGCGGTGGCCCACCAAATCAATTCTGGCATGGTTTTGGAGGCCTGTGAATCTCCCATGAGCTGGAAACTATGCAGATCAAAAGGGCTCATCAGCTGCTGGGGCTTTTTTGTTACTTCTTGGCTAGTGCTAAGCACACACTGAAGAAAATGGTTTCTGCTCCCATTGACAACATCTTTTAGAAACAACTGTATTTACAAATCCCAGTGGAGGAATTAGGCTGGAGGTAGGGTGTGTGTGAAACTGCAATGCTTAGGTTTTGCTCAGTTTACATGCAAAACCTATGTCAAGGCAAATTTCCTTCTGTTGGAAACGCAAATGAAAGTATCCAGAGTCTGGATCCTAATGTTGTTCCTAGACCTCTAAGTACATTGTGACTGCTCTTGCTAAACATGTATTAGTCACACCGGTCAGAAAGGTAGTCCAAATCATTCTGGATCTAAAGGACAAAAAAAGAGAGTCAGCCCTAAGAAGGGGCTAGAAGGAAGGCTAAATTTGTCTGTTTCACCAAAAATGTAGTGTGAACTGCATCACACATCTTACTGACCTGAAGCTTCATCTACATAACAATGCAGCATTGTCATTAGTAATGGCACTCCAAAGCATATTTTCTGAGTTAAGAAAATATTAGGCATGTTATTAATGCCACACATTGCCATGATAAATTATTATTAGTACAGTTTCCCTTCCACGTTATTTTATATTCTGTTCCAGTTCATAGATATATGAAACCTATGATCCTTTCCTGCCTTAAGCCCCTATCTTTGTGTAGACAGTCTTTAGGTCAGATCAGAGGAAAAGATGAATAATCATATTCCCAGCAAGAAAAAATGCCTGTGATTCAAGGTATTAAATTTGTTCATTGAGTATGTAGTGGGCTTTGTGCAACACGTATGCAAGGACTGTCCTTGCCAGGCAGTGTGTGTTCCCTTTCACATCAAGCGGGATGGTCCGTGCCTCCAGCAGACAGGCAGGATTCCTGCCTTCCCCTCACAGCTGGGCTGAACTTGGTGCTGAGAGCTGTGCATATACCTGGTGAGGAGTCCCCAAGGGACCCTCTGTGTCCCTGCCCACTCAAGGGAGGCCACATCTTCTACTAGAGAGCTAAATTGGCAAATAGTCAGTTTATTTGAGTTTCTTTAATTGAAAGGAAAAGAGAGCTACAGAAAAAGTGGTTATTATTGCTTTATATCCTGCCTTCTTAATTTCCTCCATGTCTACACTTGGCCTGCAGCAGTGATGCACTAACAAACACTGCTCAGTCAGACTGTACTCTTCATGTCCTTCCTTCACACTTTCTCCTCATTAACTATGACCTTCCCATGGATGTGCTTGGATGATTTTTCCTTCCCATTCCTGTTTTTCACATCCTCTCCTTTCACTACTTATCTTTGAAAAACAGAAACCAGTCTTGGCTTGCTACTGAGAAAAAGAGATACAAAAAGATGCCTTCTACATCTCCCTCTGAGGACCTCACGTTGCAGCCAGCAGACGAACTGGCACTAAATTGCCATAACAGAACATCTTGAGGCGTGGGGTCCATCCAGCCTCAGTAGGTCTTGACAGGCAAAGACATGCAATAGAAGAGGTCACTGAGGAAATCTCTGCTGAAGGGATGTTGGCAGATGACTGGGAAGCCCTAGAATTAAGATTCTTGCTAAGAATTTAAAAGATGGGTAGATGAGGTGCTTAGGGAGATGGTCTAGTAGAGGACGGGTATAGTTGGACTCAATGATCTCAAAGGTCTTTTCCAACCCAGTGATTCTGTGATTCAATGGTTTGGAACTTCAATCCTGAACAGCTACAGGACCCTGATAAAGTAATAGAATATTTGAAAGGAAAACGCTGTGGCTATTCCAAAGAGGCACAGCTTGTACCTCTGTGCTGGGCCCTGGCCAATATCTACCAGGCATTGCTTGATAGTAGACGGCATCATTAAGGGGAAAAGAGGGAAAACAGCCACACAGGCACTGCAGCAACCCAAATCCCAGAGACAGACACTGCAGCTAAACCAACAAAACAACTGGAGCCACTATCAGTTGTCCCTATACAGAAGAAGAAATATAAAAAAAAAAAAGATCAGTTCACTAAGTATGGGCTGGCAATGAACCAGGACCATCACAAGAACAGGGGAAAGAGAAAGAACTAGAGGTCATTGTCTGACCTTTGTCCCTGAGTGAGTTGCAAGAAATGCAAAAAGATTTTGTAATGCTTTAAATCCAGCACTGCTGTCATATCTACTTCTTTCCTTTGCCTGTCCCTGCAATATGTAATATCTTCATATGGTAGAAAGCCTACTGAGTAATTAAGTTACTTCCTCTGGCAGTGTTATAGCTTGAAGACTTAGGCTAGGTAAAAGAAGAAAAAGACAAAACAGAACCAAAAAAAAGGCAGAGTTTTCCCAAATAGAGAAAAAGCGGTCTTTAAAACATCTGTTTTAGAGGGGGAAGTCCTAAGGGTCTCCTTTTTCATTAGTTTTCTTAGCTTTTAATTACATTTCTCTTAACAGCTCCACATGACAAGACATCATTCTTTCTAGTCCAGGGGGAATGACTGAAGCTCCTGTTTGACTATCCCAGTGCTTTACTGACAGCTGTACTGCTAACTTTGACTTTTTTCCTTCTTTTTTCCTTTTGTTTTCCTTTTTTTTTTTTTTCCGTAGGGTGGGGGTGAAGTCTTATGTTTATGTTTTGGTTTGATTTTTGGTTTTCCTCTGGAGCTCCTGGGACTGGTTAATAGATCTCTGCTGTGAAGCCCATATATGACATAGTAGGGGCATTGTTTCTCTCTGGCAAATGAGTTACTGCTTGCAACAGGTGAGGATGAATTTGTGCAGACAACAGTAAGCCGTGTGTAGTAGTAATGCCATCAGTTTTGCGGGTATTTTATCAGAGGACCTCACTCAGTGATACATACAAAAGGAGGATATGAAACTGATCTGTAGAAAGGAAGTACAGAAGAAGACTTCTGAGCTTGTGCCAGATGCCAGTGAAATCAAAGTGAGTGCCCAAGTGTTTCATCATCACCCTTTCCTGTTAGCTCTTGGAGCACAATGGGCCGGCAGTCCTACCGAGAGCCTCTAGAGGCTACTGCAGTTCAATAAATAACAATAAATAAAATGCAAAACCGGGTTTGAGTCTGATGCAGGCTGTTTTAATCTCTGGCGTGCTATGCTGGACTTCAGAGGAGTTACATGCAATGGAATTTGGCCCACTGAGCCTTTGCTGTCAGCTCTCCCATTACCACGAAGGATAAAGGACAGCAGTAAGTACAGGCTATTCTCTTAGGACACAGTACCATGCCTTGTTTTACTGGGAGAAGAATTAGTCTTTCAGTACTCTTTCCTGCTTTGTTCCCTGCTTTCTGATAACTTTATAAAAGTAGCATCTTTATCTCGTGCTGGGTTCTGCAGAGAACACACCAATTTTGTGTACATAAGTTATTTCACTCTTTGCTAAGGTCTCCATGAAATTTGCTTTTATTTGAGTTAATAAGAATCGATGTTTTACTAATTTGCTCTTTAAAGTTGCCATACACCCTTGAAAGTTCTCTGCCACCACGTGGGGCTCAGTTCACAGTGAAGTTCTGCGCGTGATGCACGAATGGCAGCAAGAGAGCGCGTGTGTGAGAGAAGGGGTGAGCCTGAGCGCAGCGTATTTAAGAAACTCAGACTTTAGGAGGAAATCTCTACAGGATATCAAAGCAAATTTCAATCCAAAAAGGTTTCACTGTGTCAATAGATGTAGCGCAAGGGCTGCCTGTTGTTTCACAAACAATGAATCTTCTCCAGCCTATAAATAATGTAAAGACAAGTCTCAGGATTTTTAAAAAATTCTGCTAGCTTGAGGCTACCTACCCAGCATGCCTCCTTGTTTACAACTTCCAGTACAAACATACATTGTGTTTGTTTTCAGACAAAGCATCAGCTTTCCTGACTTCTGGAATTAACCTCTACGATGTATTAGCAGCAGCCTTTTATGCGGTTTTTACATATGGGGACGTTAGGCACCGTGCCCATGGAGGGGTGTGCTGTCACACAGCTGAGAGATGAGTTCCTTGGCGTGAGGTGCCCAGTGCAGCCCCTGTGTGGTGCGGTGCTAACAGGATACTGCAACTGGCTGCCAGTCCCTTAGCAAGCACTGGCTCTTCAGGTAAGCACTCTGAAGGCCATTTGCAAATGTAAAATGAAATGGCGTGCTGAGTAAAGGTGCTGCCTCACCTTCTGTAGATCCAGGAATATAAATGGGGAGTACACAAAGGAACAGATTCGTGAAATTAATTTTTTGTTCAAAAGGAACAGGTCTGTTGTCATCATTGCATGCAAGGGCCTGACCTCCCAACATCTCCAGGAGTGAAAGTGAGTGCCGTAACTGCTTGAGCCCTCCTTGCATTTCATTTGTCTCTCATCCCACTACTTCTGTATACTTGTTGCACAGATGCAATAAGCTCAGTGGAGACAGCCTCTGCTCAGGCTAGCCTGTCTTGCCAAGGTTGGGACCCCTTCCACATTGTGGAGACATGTGATTGAACCCCAGTGGGCTACAGAAAGCACAGAACCTGTGCCTGGACTTCCTCACCAGCGGCCTCTCGCAGGGGACACAGGTGCCCATCCCTTTTGTGTGGTGTCTGATCCCATTCCTTTGGCTGAGGTGTGCTCTACAAGTACTTGTCTATATAGTTTTTAGACTCTCATTGGACTGGAGATGCTCAGACACAAGGTGCTTTTATGTAGTCAGGAAGACAGAATCCTGGGCATCTCTAGAGCTTACAGAAAGGAAAGCAAAGCACAAGACACTGATGGAGTGCAGAAAGCAAGGGAGATTTCAATAGCAATTCTAGAGTTAAGCACTTAAAATCTACTTTCTTCCAATTTCAGGCACTTTCACTTTTTATTGGAATTCTCTTTAAACACATCGTTTCCAAAAGATGGGACATACGACAAAATAAAATTTGGGTCAAGGACAATTTACTCTGTGGCTCTGTCTGCTGCACTTTAGTTGAAAAAGTTATAATGATGAAAGGCTTCTGTCCAGGACCTGAGTCTGGACTACTTCTAAATGTCCTCAACACTTTATCTTTGTTTTTAGTCCCTTGGTTTTCCTGGAAACTTTTTTAATATGCACCAGAGATTTTCAAAAGCGAATGCAATTTATTTAAAAGCACATTTTGGTCTTCAAGAAGGGACAAATGATTCACTTCAGGACAATGTAACAGACCAAGACTATGACGGAGTATGATCCACACCAGAGAGCTGGACTGAGTTGGAGTCAGTTGAGGAACAAGTACAAGTCGTAACTATCCATCAGGTTTTCAATGCTGTATGGGAAGGAGTGTCCACCCAGACCTTACCAGTTCTCTGAATCTTGGCTGACAGGTGTCCACATTGTGAAAGCAACACAACAAACTGCTCAGCCAAAATCAGTTACTGGCCAGAGAGGGTGAACATTCCTATCCCCTGCTTCATGCTGATTCACTCAGGACAGAAGATAAGTACGTTTTTGGACAAACTATGACTTCAAGTCACAGTGCCAGTGATGTCCACGTAGCAGCTTTCAGCCTGTAACTTGTATAATCACAAAGTGTACAGGCAAAATGAACGCTCGGAGTTGTGTAAATTTAAGAAAGCAGCGAGGGGGAGGGAAGGGTCACCAAGTCAGCTGCTGTTGCTGTCGCTTCCCCAGAAGGTGATCTATTCTCAGGCATTCGTTAGCTTTTAAAAGTATTCCAGGTGCTCATCTAAGCTCCAGGCCCCACATATCCAGCTGAGGTATTGCTTCCTTGCTGCCCAAGTCAGGTTTTGTGTTCTACAAATGTTCTACAGGAATATCATTATAAATCCATAGCTGAAAGGGCCTGTGCATCTTAAGTGCTCTTTCGTTTGCCACCTCTGAATATTCTGCCAGCAGAGATTTAGAACATTGGCTCTGTAAATGCTTTCATGTCAAGACTAAAGGCAACACTTGTTTAATTCATTCTTTGACCCAACAGTAGCTTTATCTTAGGTTATCACTTGTTAAGCTCTCTAGAATGTTTTAAACATGAAGGGGGCTGCTGTGTATATATATCCAGTGTACTGTATTTTACTTGTACAAATTTGACAGTAGTGATTCATAAACATCAAAACCATTTCCTTTCTGTGCTGCAAATGATGCTTTCCTGTAGCTCCATTTGCAGGATGCATGAAAAAAAAAAGAAAATTTTATTTATCCTCTACTTAATTTGTAATTCTTCACTGTAGGTTACAAGAGCTCGCAGATTTATTTATATATATTTGTAGATATATAAGCTTGTATATATATATTTATATATAAACTTTTGTACATAAGAGTTTCTGTGTATGTGTACATATATAAATATACATATATATAGTTTGAGTGCATACGTATTTATAAATATAAATATGCACACATCAGGACCATTGCAGCAATGGTGTATGCTGTGGTGTAAATGGAGGACTGGATTTATACAACAAAGGTATTGCAACTTGATTAGAATAACAATTAAGGGGGCACAGTGGTTTGCTCTACATCACTCATTGGCAGGGTAAAATGAAAATAACTTACACTACTCTGTGTAAACCCATCAGTTCTGCCAGAATAGGATTTTTTATCCCTAAATTGTCAAGAAGCTACAATTGTATTCAAAATCAGCATCTGACAGTGAACCCCAGAACTGAGGTGGACAGGATCATTCTGGATTTGCATCAGGTAACAAGTAACACAAACGTTTTACATTATAAAGAATCACAGGATGAACTTGGTAACAGTCTGCATGTTTGCTCCCAACAGAGATGGTGTTTACACCACAGAACAGATAACTTTTCACTCAAACACCCTGTTCTTGGGTTGTAGCTTTATTCTTCCCTTCCTGAATGTCACGACAAGACCTGGGTTCTTGCCATCCTCCTGTTGCCTCTTCAAAAAAAAGCCCAAACACAAAAAAAACAAGCCCTATACAAGAAAACCCAATACAAAAGCAAGCAAACAAACAATTGGGTGGGAGCTGACAGGGAGCCACAACATCTTGCAATAAATTCCCCAGTGCAGATAAGCAGGGGACCAAAGACTGCAGGCAGAGGAGCTCAGCTCTGTGCAGAGGTCTGGATGCTATATCAAATAGTTCGGTCTCAACATCCATCTCATCTAGTTACCCACTGCAACATTTGCACCAAAACATTTAATAAGCACATAATATACCAGAATGAAACTTCAAATCACAGTCTTGGTTCAGAGAACATACCACCTGCTACTTGGTAATACCAGCTTTAGAAAATAAATGTTCCTGTCCTGTTCCTGTCTGACTAACAAGGCGGAGATGGGGAAGCCCTTGGCTAGTGGTGGCTGTGCTGTGTCACAGAAGCTCACACAACTCTTTTAACCCAGTGCAAATCAGTTAGGCACTGATAGCAGCAGACCTCTGTCAGATGCCTTGGCCCTGGGTGATTTCCCAACAAGATATGTTAACAGGAGTTAGGTGAAGAAAATGCCAAGTGAAAGAGTAGGATGGCTAAAGCTAAAGCTCCACTGGGGAGGAGATGCTTTAGAAATATGGGAGACAAGTAGGCAAGGTTTAAATTATCTACCTTGTAACTGCAAGTAATGGAAGTAATGGTTGCCAACAGCAAGAAAGATACTTAGGTGAGGGCTTTTTTTTTTTTTGACACCTATTTGTTTTGAAGAACTTGATGTTTTTAATAGATTTCAGTTAGCTCAGACAGCAAAAGCTGACTATGAAAATGCAATACAGAACTGACATATACAGAATTAACCCTGACAACTCACTTTTTTAATGAGGAGTAAGAAAAAGATAACAGTAGAATACAAGCAAGTACATTTTTCTGAGGATGAAGACGTGGCTTTGAAGTTCTGGGTGCTGAGTTCCTTGTGAGAGACTTGGTGGTGCCTGTGGTCCAGGACAAAAACCACTGTGAACATGACCAGTGTGCTGGGATGACTTGGAACCAGCCCTGACTGATAAAATACAATGGAGGATGTTACCTACAGTGGCATTAATCTCCAGCAGCCATAGCTGTCAAAAAGTTAGATGTCTGGTCTACACTAATCTCTCAGCTCCTCCACAGCAAGGCACCAGCACAAAAGGCAGCTCCAGAGGTTAATGAATCCCAGCTATTTGGAAGAGAGCTTAAAACATAAAAGATCTACCAAGGGAGCAAAAACAAATACCATGGATGAGACCTCCTTACTTTTTCCACAGCTGCAGCAACATGAAATGAATCCTACTTACAACCCAGGCTGACGCTCATGAGAGAAGGACAGTGCTCTAACACAACAGGCATGCTGGAAAAGCCAAAATACTCTGTTATTTACGTGTGCCTGGGGTAGGAGGGAAATAAAACAACTTGTGTTTGTTTTGTAAAATACTGCAACACCAGACTCTGTGGAAGGTGAAAACAGACAGTGGTAAGTGTTTCTGCTAAAGCTCTGGTGCTGTGCCATGAAAGCTAAGGGGATTCAACCACTGACATAAGCGAGCAAAACACAGAGCCCCAGACAAGTTGCACTGAGGTCACGGATGCACATGAAACCAGAAAAACTTTCAGTTGCTGTCATTTTACTTTCGTTTTGTCATCAAAAATGCATCTATATAAATTTGCTGCCACAACACATAACAAAGGAAAATCATAGCTTGGACTAAACAACAAAACCGGGCTTGCTTTATTTTTATTCCTATTTTTAAGAAAGTGCACATATTTATAGGAAGGATAAACAGTTAAAAAGCCCTAAAAAGCCAGGTGATTCTAATGCTTTTCTATTCAAAGCATGGAATTGTCCTAAATAAATAATTAAATAAACATATAGGCTGTCAATCCTGTGCTTATTGTTGCATTAATGTCAAACCATGAAACGGGTAAGGATGTAATGTAGGATGCTCCACTAGCACGGAGGCAATGACATCTTTTTTAGAGTGTGAGTAGGAGAAATTGTTTCAGCCATATATTTTGAATATCTATTTGAAGCTATCACTTTGCAGTGAATAAAATGTGTTTCATCCTTGCTAAGTCGACAATCAAGTCTAGCGCTGTGGCTTAGTGGGCTAATATTCTCGTCGCTTCAACCTTCTTGCTTGGCAGGGGATCAGCCTCTCCTTGCTGCTCACGTTGAGCAGGCAAACTTGCAGATTCCAATCCTGCTGGCATTTGTCTCCAAAATAAATGGGCTATAGCGTACCTTTTGGCCTGACAAGGAGAATATGAATCTGGAGCCTTCGCCTTCCCCTCAGCCAGTGTAAGACCTCGAAGATGGGCTGATGTTCCTTCACCATCAATGTCATTAGAAATTATGTGGCTCCTTAGCAAAATGCTTGAAACACATGCAGAGAACTAAATTACCCATGGCAAGAACAACAACAAAACTCAGACTATAACCCTTTAGAAAAAAATATTCAGATGAAAGCTATGGGACTAAATATCTTGAACCTAAATGGAATTATCTAGGGTGTTTTGTTTTGTTTTTTTTTTTTCTATTTCCTTGCAGGTCATATGAGAAGAGAAAATAGCTCTGCACCTTTGATGTAATTTTAATAAATATTCAAAGTCCCTTCAATTACTGCCTGAATAATAATTGTGGATGCAAATAAAATGGGGAACAACAGAATGACTTTCTGGGCTTCCTCAGGGGACTAGACCTTAGAAGTAGCAGCACTTTGTTGTGTGATGCGACATTGAAAGGAGAAAGCTGAGGATAGTAGGCAGGTGGAGGCCACCCAAACACGCTGCATTCATAGCCATGCACGTAGGAGTCTACATTAGCGCTGCAACTTTAAACCACTGTGATTTGCCAGTCATGGTTTTGGAAGTGATACTACTTTGCTCTCTGTGCCCTGAGGGAAGTCTCTGTGCATTACCCTGCTGCCTGCTTGAGTGAAGCCTTTATAGCAAAATAAACCTGGCCATGAGAAACAGAGAATGTTTTCAAGCCAAAACACCCATGAAGAGACTTGTGTTTGTAGTGAGAGTTTAATTCCAGGAATCTCATCTAGCCTATCTTATACTTTGATCCAGTAGTTCCCCTGATGTGACCAGCCTTTTTCAGAGGCACCCCAGGATCCTTCTTGCAATTCCCCACAATACTTCAGAAACTCCACTTCTGACAGGAAAACAAGTAGGACTTTGTGTTGGATGGTTATAAGCCCCTAAAGTTGGCAAAAATATTTTGGACTGTGCTGGTGAAGAACATAGGAAGGTCTATATGTTATCTTGAGCAAGGCTGACAGACACCTCTAAATCCATGCATTAGTCATATTGTTCTGCAGCTTCTTGTCTCACTTTCTCTCTCAGGCTATTGGCTGGACAGCAACGTGATCTCCACCATAACAGAACAATACAGTCCTACTCTCAGGTTTGGGTTTTTTCATTCATTAGCTCAAAGTTCTCATTGCAATTATTACTTCACCAAACTCTGTGGTTGAAAGGATGGTGGTATGCACCAGTAAACTCTGTAGCCTGCTAGTTTTCTAAGAAATGTATCATCACATGCGATGTGGATTGGTCCTCTCAGTCTCAGAAGATAAAGCAGCAACAAATCCAGCACTGTGTGGATGCACAGTCATCTCCTGTGATGCCGCTGACCTCCAGTGAATCTGAAATATGCCACTGTTCACAATAGCAGAACTCCTAAAACTTGAAATTGTGGACAATGGGCTTAGTATTTTGTGCCTCGGTCAAATCAGCTGAAAAACTAAGAACTACTGGATGAGGGATAAATCCTCTGGAAATCAGAACATGGATGTGAAAAGCTTAGTCATTTTCCTGCATTTCAGTTTCCTGTTTTGCGTTTTATAATCTCTAGCAGCAGACAGCTGCTTTAGGGGGTCTTTACAGGGAATGCTGTGTTTCCTCTGCTCCTGTTGCCACAGATGAGGGCAGCCTCTGCTACTGCCTCCTGATATTCACATTTCTGGTTTGGAGGATGCATCCCACATCAGTCAAAGCCTGTGAGTGACAGGGAAATCTGTACAGGAAACAGGATCCTTCTGGTCTGCTATTGCTGGTTAAAAAATACTCCCTTTCTGATTGTCATTCCAGCGGTCCACAGCTTTCTGGGTTGATAAGGGGCTACATTTATTATCAATTGCCACCTTCTGTGACTCAGCAGCAAGCAGACTGAGATTCACAAACAAAAGTAAAATGACATCAGCAGTTGTCAAATAGAAAAAGACAAAGCTGACAAAGGCATTTGGCTTTAATGCTTCTAAGCGGATATTGCAAAGAACAGAGTGCACACACACACTCACACACAGAGGAATATTCAACATGGAATCTTAAAACAGCTCCCAGAATCTGCATCTTGGAGAAAGTAAAGTCACTGCCTGCCTCAATAGCAACTTGTATTTTAAGTTCAGCTGATCAAAGCTGAGCACAGCCGTGGCTGCAGGCAGCTGCAGCAGCTGAGCCAGTGAGCCCTTGCATCGTGACGGAGCTGACAGGTGGCAGCCAGGCAGGCAGCACCAACCCCCAGCATCAGTCTTGTAAAAGATCTCAATAGCACATGGGTATGGATCGTGCCCTTCCAGCCATGGCAGGCACTTCTCTGCTGTTACAGATAGTTTCTGCATTGCCAGTACTGAGGAAACAGGAATGGATGAAGTCAGGGTAGTGATGGATCTCTAACTGTGCTACTTTATATGATCACTGAGCTTCTATCAATAATCAAGTCACCCACGTTATCCACATACCTGCCCGCTGATATTAAGCTCTCAACAGTGGTGGGGCAGGGACCAGACAACACCATATACCAGGCTTTTTTGGAAGCAGCACTAGAAGCAGTGTTGAACATCCTGTCCTGTGAACCACTTGGCACAGTCAGAACAAGACAGTAAATTCTTTGTCAGCACCTGGTAATTTTCTTTATCTTTCTCCAGTTTTCTATGTGACTCAGAGACTCTAGAGGCTAATTCTTCCCTTAGATCAGCTTTCTGCTACAATTGGAAAACTTGTTTGGCATTTCCTTATCTGATTAGCTCACCAATTATTTTCCCTTGTACAGAAGGATGAGTAAATGAGGACCAATCAGATGACAGTGTTTGTTCCTCAAACAGTCAAAATCAACCCTTTTTCTGAGGCTCAGTGGATGTTACTCAGCTTTTAAAGACAGGTGCTCGTGAATTTTTGTCCTTTCCTCCTCATCAGGGCTCTAACAGAAAAAAAAGGACCTGAAACACAGCACGAAAGACTTTTTTCTGTGGGTTTATATTCCTTCACCTCTGCTTCTCTTTCTGCCTCTCCTTGATTCCCTTGATCAAGAGTCTCTTGATCTTTCAGTTCTCAAAGTCTTCTCACCAAGTTTCAAACATATCCAATCATTCATAACTTCTCCCCTTCGAGAAATGTGTTGAGTTCCTTTTGCATGTTTATTTCTGATCCTCTTTGCAGATATGTTTAAGAGCTTCCTTATATTAACATCCCTGCTCTTCACCTTGCTTCAGAAAATTCCCTTTTCTTTTCAAAAGAAAATGCCAGATATTTTTGATCTCAGGAGTGAAAGCAGCTCTTTACCTTTGTTTATTGAATAGCTGGGAGGAAGCATTGTCAGTTTTGAATCCTCCAGCTCATGGTATTTTCTGCTTGAACAGAAATTTAAGCATAGCCAGAGCATGTATTTTTCACCTTAGATAATATGCTAGTTCTCTAAGGGCAACAGGCTCAACAGGTAAATTGACATGGATTTTACTGAAATCGTCTAAGTTACACCAGCTGAGACTCTACTTGGAGAAATCAAAAGCAATCCTCTCTGGAAAGTACAGTCGCCAATTGACTTTAAGTTACTTTTCTTGTCAGTGTGCACTTTTGGCTTGATGATGTCAAAAACTATTTTCCTTAATCTTCTCTGTATTTTTTGTGGTCATCTTTGTCCTATTTGGGTGTAAATTCTCCTTTACCCAACATATTCCCTTGTCTTGCATCTTTGCTTTCAGATTGGGTGCTGAGTGGTTCTCTATATGAAAGCTCACTGACACATCCTATGGCTGTCACTGAGCAAGACAGTGTCCTCTTTTTCTGCTTAGTTGGTTTTTCATACTTCAGCAACAGTCCTGCTCATTTTTGGAGGGCCGTCTAGCACTGCTTCATTTCCTTCACAAAATAGCTGCTGTAGTTGAGTAGGCTGAAAAGACCCATGCCCATTTCCCTTTCACATCACCCTTTACTCATGCCCTATTCCTATCCCTTCAACAATGACTGAGTTAGGCAGTGGAGGATTGCAAGTCCCAAAAATTGAACATAAAGTAGTGGTGCCTAGACTTCATTGCCACTTCTGTAATGAACAGTATTCTTCTCTTGTGTAGGTGGGAAGGTGTACATCAGTGCTGGTGCCTGGCCAGAGCATTGTTGGGAAATGTAGTTTGGCTGAGGGGCAAAGTCCGCTTGCTCAGGTTTTCAATGAAAAATTGAAATGTTCTGTGGAAAGCAGAAGCATTTCATAAAAAATTCACTGCCACTGAAAGCCCCACTCTCTATTGCAAAACAGTTTGATGTAAAACTTTTCAGTTGGTTCCAATTAAGACAAATGTAGAGAGCTCTCTGTGCTATCCAGGGGCTCTGAATGCAACCTAGCTGTTGTCCTGTATCTTCAGTAGTGATAAATGTTTGATCAGCTTGTGTGCTCATGATATAAGCTTGAGAGGAGGGAAACAAGGCCTAGTTTGCTGAAAGTCCCCTTGAATTGTCCCCAGAAATTATATGACTGCCATTCCTTAGGCGAGGGATGAAGCTTTTTTCTTCCTACTTCTTTCTTCCTTGGACGTTTATGTTGTGCAAAGCCTTGTGTTTGTTCACTCATTTGTTTTGAAAGCTTTCAGCCCTATTTCTGATTCCGGCATTGTACGAGGCATGTCACCTGTTTGTTTTAAGTGATATTTTTCACTGAGATGGATTAAACTATTCAAAAACCTTTAAGCTGCTTTGCCTCTAAATTAAATGCTGTAGTAATTATTGAGGAAATATGCTGTGAAAAAGAATTACCCCAGTTTTGATGTAAGAGTCTAGTTGGAGGCCTGTAGCTAGCAGTATACCCCAGGGGTCAGTACAGTGTCTGGTCTTATTCAACATATTCCTCAATGACCTGGATGAAGGGACAGTGCACCCTCAGCAAGTTTGCTGATGATACTAAACAGGAAGGAGTGCCTGAAGGTCACACCAGAAGTCTATGCTGTCTTTCAGGTGATTTGGACAGGATGGAGAGTTGGGCAGAGAGGAACATAATGAAGTTGAACAAGAGCAAGTGTAAAGTCCTGCACCTAGGGAGGAATAACCCCAAGCACCAGTACAGGTTAGGGGTTGACCTGCTGGGAAGCAGCAGTGTGGAGAAGAACCTGTGAGTCCTAGTGGGCAACAAGCTCTCCATGAGCCAGCAGTGTGCCCTCACGGCCAAGAAGGCCAATGGTATCCTGAGGCGCATCAAGAAGAGCATGGCCAGCAAGTTGAGGAAGGTTCTCCTCCCCCTCTGCTATGCCCTGGTAAGGCCACATCTGGAGTCCTGTGTCCATTTCTGTGCTCCCCAGTTCAAGAAAAACAGGGAACTAATGGAGAGAGTCCATGGAGGGCTACAGAGATGATGAGGGGACTGAGGCATCTCTTGTAAGAAGAAAGGCTGAGAGAGCTGGGTGTGTTTAGCCTGGAGAAGACAGAGAGGGGATCTCATCAATGCTTATAAATATCTAAAGGGTGGGTGTCAAGAGGATGGGGGCAGACTCTTCTGAGTAGTGCCCAGAGACAGGACAAGAAACAACAGGCACAAACTGGAACACAGGAAGTTCCACCTGAATGTGAGGAAAATCTTCTTCACTCTGAGGGTGACAGAGCACTGGGACAGGCTGCCCAGAGAGGTTGTGGGGCTTCCTTCTCTGGATATATCTAAAACTTGCGTGGACACTGTCCTGTGAAACCTCTTCTAGATGATCCTGTTTTTAGCAGTGCATTTGGACTAGATGATCTCGCGAGCGCCCTTCCAACTCCTACCATTTTCTGATTAAAAAAAACACCACACAACTCTGAGACTGCCAGTTGCTGCATGGACAGCCACAGCTGAAAGGTCTCTGCAAGCTGCCATAACTGGTTTGGGAAGTTTCAAATGCATGCATGTTAGTCTTTCTTTCAGCAGAATACGTGACTTTCAATCCTCAGGACTTCCAGAGTCAGTGGGCACCTTATCCCTGCCCATCTCCTCAGTTTTCTGCCTGATTACTGGAATATCGGCAACATTTGGTGGAGGTGGCACATAAACCCTGTGGCTGCTTTCATCATTCTGTCAAAGGGAGGGAAATAATCAAAGACCTGCAGCAAGAAAACAAATGGCCAAATAGCTGTTGAAGCAGGAGGTTCCAACTCGCTGGAGCTCAGCGTATTACAGGCCATATGCCTGAGTGGCTCCTCTCACCGAGTGCTGCACCC
Source organism: Porphyrio hochstetteri (assembly GCA_020800305.1). Taxonomy (NCBI): domain Eukaryota; kingdom Metazoa; phylum Chordata; class Aves; order Gruiformes; family Rallidae; genus Porphyrio; species Porphyrio hochstetteri. Next base: position 49,946,795 of record CM036907.1, read on the forward strand.
AGCTATGAAAACAAGTGTGAAAGTGCCTATGGTTCATCAGGTCTGATTTGCCATAACTATGTGCAACTGCTGAGAGCACAAAAAATAAGAACCTGAAGAAGCTGTGGGGCTAACAGGAGAGAGAACCTTTTACAAAATACAACATTAATGCACAAATTCCCTAAATATTTATGTAAAGATGTTAACGGGCGATAATAATTTGTTTTCCAAGCTCACAGCAGATGCTCTTCTTTTAATACACAGGCTATATACATAAATGATGCAGCTTAACGTAAGTAGGGAAACAAATTGATATGCTCTTCTACTTTATTTTTAAATATCATGGGGTTGAATTAATCGTTATGCTTGACAGATATCACTTGCTCACACCTTTCAGCTATGCCCGATGTTTTCTGTGCTTGCTGTGTAAATGAGGGACTAAGCACATGACTCAGCTCCTGAGTGATGGATGTGTTAAAGAGACTGAATGACAGAGCTGGCAGAATAAGGAGAACAGAAAGGGTGGAAGAAATCTGTTTTTAACCTGGCATTTCAGTTATCTTTACTTGGCAGAGCTCCTCCCAAGAGCACTGAAGGCTCAAGCCCCAGCCAGCCATTTCATTTGGTTGGTAGGAAATCTTAATTATCTAACAAAGGCAAGTGGCCATCAGCAACCAAGAGCTTGCTCTACAGATGCCATATTCCCCATCCTCTCTGCAGACTGCTTCTTTTCTCACAGGTCTTAACTGCTTAACGACTTCTTTTGGAAGACACGTTCCTGGTAAAGTGGCTTTGTTAATTTGCAGAAAGAATTCTTATTCCAAAAAATGAGACATGCACATGTAGTTATTCTGGAGGAGGTACTCCATTCTAAGTTCATACCCTGTGTTTAAATCCAGAATTTCCCTAAAGAAGCTTCTCTCACCAACTCTATTTTTATGCTCTGTGACCTTTTTCTCCTCCAGGCTGGGGTTATGTCATCTGTCTAGTAGCTCTTTGTGCACATAATTCACAACACTAACCCTAATCCAGTACAGCTACATCAGTCCACCCACATTTCATAAAAAGGATGATGAAAAACTCTGTTTCATTTCATTTATACTCCCCCTCTATGTGACAGACTCCTATCCTACCTTTGAAACCTTTCACCTTTATTTTCTACTTTGGTGGCCTTTGTCTCCCTTTTTATATTGCCCACTTGAAAGTTTGGTTTTTTTACTTGGGTTGTGTATCTTGCTTAACTTTCCCAGCAGCACATGAAGTAAGGATGCACTTTATAACTAAAATGATCTGTGCTGACAGCTCTGGTCTGTCTCTGGTTTGGTTTGAAATGCTGCTACATGAAATGCTCAGAAGGTGTCTAGACACAGTGCAGGGTAGGCACTGCATGCACACCGTTAGCAGACATTACTAATCCCTCAGTGCCAGTTTCTCTCCTCCTCTATATTAGTTCAGAGGAAAAAAGGTCTGTGTGACAATGTTTTCACCTGCACAGGGTAGCTTTAACAGCCCTTCTTTCCTCATAACAATAAGCAAAACTAGACATGGAAAGTCTGCTTCGTAGAAATTAAAAAAACAGCACCTTACCAGTTTTATTAAAATTTGCCATTCTTTGCCTCTGTGTCATGTAAGGGTCCATTAATTATCTTACTGCCTCTGAACATGCCTCCAAAGAACAGGGTGACCACCTTTTTCAATAAAGTTGCAGATTTACAATTTTCCAGCTCAGTGAATTACTAGTGTTTAAATATATTGAAAGGCCAGTGGAGGCTGTTCTGCCTCCCTGTGTGGCATTTTCCAGGGAAGGAGATGCTTGAAGGGTCCAGGAGGAGGGAAAGAAAAGAGGTAGAGATAAAAAAACAGGGCAGACAGTTACAATCGTAGGAAAATTCTGTAAAATTGGAAGGGATTAGAGTGCCTGGAGGGACCACAGTTTGCCGTTGGTGCCTCCTCAACACTCCCCTTGCTCCCAAGTGGGAGCGATGAACATTACTGGGCAAGGCTGGTCTTCCCTGAGAGCTATGACCAGTCACTCTGGCTGTGAGATGAGGAACAAGCCATTCCACCTGCCTTCTGCCCATTGACTTGTTGAGATATATCAGGAGAACAAGACATGAGTTCTGCATCTTGTCCTCAAATCCAGGTAGGTTTGACACGACTGTGCAGAGGTGTGGGATGATTCATGCTTCCTGTCAACTCTGCTTGGGTGGGAGGGGGAAAGATGAACAGGATTTCCTTGCTGTCTGCAGTTGAAAATTTGTTTTCTCCATCTGCAAAATTATATGTTCTTTTGGCAACAGGGAAGAGAGGAAGAAAAAGAGTGAGGAAACAAGGTAAGGTGACCGAAAAGAGAAAATGAATGGTGATCTAAATAAAAAAAAAAAAATCAGAAGGAAGAAGGATGAGGGCTAGTGACAAAGGCAGAGCTGGGGGTTACATTTTTGTGCTGGTAGCTTGCGATCCTTACAACTAAGCAACCTCTCATGGCTGCCTTGCTTGAGTATGACAAACAGCCTCTCCTACAGATATAAAATAATAAAACATCCAACTCCTAAAACTCAGTGTCTCCTCTCAGTGCTTACAGTAACCTTCATGCTCCCAAGGGGACCTGGGGACCAGTGGTGCCAGACACGGCTGGTGGACGCACCAGCACTGCAGTCTCCTGCTAACAGCTCCTCTGAGTCCCAGAGGACCAAGCTGAAGGTGAGAAAGGACACAGATCACCTGCCAAGACCAGTGCCAACTTGTGCTTGGTTTTACACATAGGTGGACCAGTCCAGTTCAAACTCCTGTCATAAACTCCCCACCCATTTTATTAAAAAAGTTGCAGACAGGACAGAGTGTCTCTGTTTCTGAAACAAAGCTTCTGTTACAGTAACCAGGAGGCTTTCATGGCTCTCCTCTTGTAGGAAATGTTACTGGAAACTCAACCCCTGACTTCCAGCTTGCAAAGGTTGAATTCTGCTGTGTGTCAGACTGAAAGAGGATGTCCATTTCCCCTCAGTAAAGCTTCCAAGCACCTTTGAGGGGAGTCCTACTGCTGAAATAGCATCTTCTCCTTTCCTCATTTCTCATAGTTTTCCTTCTTTTTCTAAATGCTATACAGCACCCACAGAGGTTTATTGATGCCTGTGCCGAGCAGTACTGGATGAAGATTGGTTTTGAGTTAGCTTGTGTCTTGAACTTAGGAGACCTGGATATGAGACTCACTTGGGATGCAAACTTTCTATCAGTTTGTCATGTAGGATTCAAATGATGTTGTCTCACCACAGATGGCTACACTGTTCACCTGAGATGGTCACTTCTGTCTCCCTCCAGAAGATAGAAATGGAGAGATACATACTCATCAAGAATCAGACTGACTTTATTCTTGTCTTATGATGAGATAAATATCCCCCAGAGGGCACTGCTTCTTTCTGGCCACCTCAGGGTGGACATGCTTGTATCGGACATCTATATTTTGGATAGCTACCTTTGCCAAATAAATTGTACCTGCAGCCCATCCCAAGTTTTAGTCTACCTTTTAAGATGCAAAGGTGGCACAGTCATTTTCCTTTTGCAGAGATGTGAAACTTAATTCCAGTAATATTTGCTTGTCATGTACTTTGGAGGTGAGAACAGTATGGGAATGATGATGTGACAAGCTGATGTGCCAGCATCTGTCAGGAGGAGTTTCTCTGGTTGTGGCACCTCTTTTCAACATCTGGGTTCATGAGGAACCCAGGGACTCATCTCCATGGCCTCATCTTCTTCCTGACTTGTGAGTAACATGCATAGGTCATGAAGCAGATGGTTCATTGCAGCAAAGGCAATGCTGGAACCTCAGCTTTTCAGTCATGAAGCAGATGGTTCATTGCAGCAAAGGCAATGCTGGAACCTCAGCTTTTCGGTCATGAAGCAGATGGTTCATTGCAGCAAAGGCAATGCTGGAACCTCAGCTTTTCCTGATGTTGACGTTCCTCAAGAGAAGTCCCAGCTATATGTTGGCAGAAAGTAGAGATACTGTGAAATTATTGTCAAGGGAGACAGTGGAAAGGAAGCATGATGTAAAATGTCTTTTTGATTCCTTTTATTGAAAGTGCCTCACTTTGTTTACATTTATCTCTATCACACGCACGCTAAAACCTATGGCTTCAGCAAAACTATATATATTTTCAGTTTGTGTTATAAATAGGATGCTTTGTTTTTGTCAAAAAGCAATGTTTTTACTGAGACCCTTTTTAAAAAACATTTCTTGTCCTAGTACAAGGAAGCTGTACTGAAATCTTCTTTCTTTCACATGACAGGTTAAGAAATTAGTTTCACTACTTGCTTTGGTGAGATCAGGAGTTCATCCAAATTACTGAGCGTGTCTTTTTTAATACTATATTTTGCTCTAAAACCTTTTACATGAAAGTCATCCTGTTGACCACATTCCTCATTATTAAGATTCTAACCTTACTCTTCCCTAATTTTTGAAATTTTTAATCAGTCACAGTTTCCTGTTCCCACGTTCTTGGTATAAACGTGGCAACATATAGTTGTTTGCAAAGCAGAAAAATGCATCACAAAAATTAACGCAAGGCTGAGGTTATGCTGGTGTTTGCTCACATTGCTGTGGAAGAATATGCATGCTTGCTACAGAACTCATTTCAGAAAAATGTAACTGTTTGAAACTTGCAGAGTCAAACAAATTTGTTTCTTCAGTCTGTTTTAGTGTATTTGCCAAATGCACTAATGAGTATGCTCTCCTGTATTGCTCAGGTGGATTTGAAAGACTGTTTTCCCTCTCTCCTCCTCCTGCAGGCGTACACAAACACATGGGCACACACACACAAGTGCAAATTCCACCAAATATTTTAATACCAGTGTCAGGCTTCGCAGCTCAAAGTTGTTTTTTTCTGTAAGGAGATTAGGACTTTGACTACCTTTCTATGGTGCATGGAGAATGTGAAGTACGATAAAACATGCTTAAGACTAGAAACCCGATAAAAGTACATCAGCAGCTAATTGCTATGTATATCATTCGGCTGCAAATGAAACACAGCAAGAGGCCAAGAAAAATTAACATAAAGGATTATAGTGATGGTCTGAGAACAAAACTGGAAATTCAGACCTCAAATAAAAAAAGAAAAAAGAAAAAAAAAAGAGCACTTGGAATTCCTATGGAGTTTTAGCAATTCTATAGCTAGAAGGGTCTTCCGATAATTATGTTCCATGACAGAGCTGCATCTCCCTCAGGTTGAAAACAAAGACTCCTGCCTGCTTTCACAATTCAGACTAGCACCAGCGATAAGTGTTTACCTCCTGCAGGATCCTCCACATTTTTTCATTAGAAGAGCGCAAGGTGAAAAGGGACCCGAATCTGGGCACTGGTGTAGAGCAGGGTACCGGGCACAATAAGGCTCTTCACGCTTTGTGTGTTCACACGGCAGCCAAACTATCAACTCCATCATCTTTTGCTGTGCACACAGGGTGCTTTTGTCTACTCCTCACCAGGCAGCAGGGGAAGCAATGGAGCTGAAGCCCTTTGGGCTACCCACAGCCCAGTGCTCTAGGGTTGTCACCTCTGAACAGAGATGACTGTGGCTGGTCCTAAGATGCTTTTTTCCAGCTTCCTGCAGTCTGCAGAAGCCACTTCTCAAACTTTCAGACATTTGGGAGCCATCCAAACAGGGCTCCATTGTGGTCAGTTAAAGAAGGTTTCTTGTGTTATTTAAATTACGTGTAAGGCCCTGCTGTAATCTGATTTCTTGTGGAGGTGAGATTTATGTGTGCTTGTAGATGTCCTTTGGTAAAGTGAATAATATCACTAGGCAATGGTGTTAGTACACACACTCACTGATTTCCTCACAAGAGCAGGATGCTCTATGATGTACTTGCATAGCAGAGTGGGCCAAGTCTTTTCATGTGGGAGGACAGTAGAGAGGCTCTTTGAAGAATTTTCAGATAAACCTGTGTGACTTTCTGAGGATGACTAATATTGAAGATGGATGGTTGTCAGAAGGAGACACAATTACTTTTTCATTTTTGCTAAATATGCATTTTACAATAGTGCTAGTTTGTGGTTTTCTTTCCCCATGGTTGACAAAAGTTATTTGTCAAAAATGTGGCTAATTAAGCCATCTCCTGTCCCACATCTTCCTTGAACATGCAGTAAAACATACTGAGTTTCCTAGCAGAAAAAATATTTAACATCCTAATAATGAGCTCTGGGTCACTCTGAAGAATTCAGAAGCCTGTTGTCCCGTAGCCTCACTGAGAAACATGTACTGTTTCTGGTAAGTTGTATTTTATAGTGCCTTGTTCAGAAATAAAAACACCTTATAGATAGAATCACAGGGATAAATAACTTTTCTGCTTGAAAGATTACTCTTACATTGAAAATATTTTTGACCGCACCAGAAATAGAGACATTAATTGAACAAAACAACTTTTAAAGCATGTTCAAAAGTTAGTAGCGTAAAATATAACCCATTTTTTTCACTATGCAGCCCCATGCAGCCTCAGCCCACAGAATTTCACAGTTCAGACTCTGCAACCACATTTTGAGGAAAAAGTATGTTCCTCTGTGCGTTCTGCTGCACCAGAATGAAATCACGCCGGGTGTCTGCAAACACTGCTCCCCAGCCTACAGGTGAGTGCTTTGTTATAGGGAGACTATTCAGGCAGTGAGATGCGATTCAGGATGGCAGAACTGCCTCTAAGTACCAGCCAGTGAGCCATAACAACCCTCAAGCTGATGTATGCACTGTATACAGTGGAAGGGACCAAGAGGTGTTATGAATTCCTCATAAAGCTTTGGTAGTTCATCCTACCACAGAAACATGTTTAGGGATATGAATCTACTTATAATTTGAGGAGAAAGCAGCTGCTGGTTTCAGACTCACTGGATGGTAGCAGGAGGGTTCCTCAAGGAATCAGACAAAATTACGACAATAATTACAATATAATAATTTATCACATATATATGTGATATATACACATATGAAAATACATACTTATATGTATTAAGCAACATAAAATGGCAATTGATATTGCTAAGCTCCTTTGGATATAATTTAAAGGACATAAACCAAAAATGTGAACCTGGTTTGGTTTGTTGGTTTTTTTCCCTTCAAGTACAAATGTGGTTCTGCAGGCAGCTCTCAGATGGCTGCAAGTTAAATTTTGTGTCTCTCTGGAGTAAGAAGACAATTTCACTGCAGTTGTGTCTTGTGCGGACAGGTTGGCTTTAAAAATCTTCACTCATTCATGTTAGACACAGAAGTTCTGCCTGCATTACTGGAAGACTGAACAGAGATAGATTGCTGATGGTTTGGGGTAGTGCTATCTCCTCTTCGTATTTATTGTAATATCAGATAAGGTTTTATTGGTGTCACATAAAGATTTACTAATAACATGCAAAAGGATTGTCTTTCTGGCAATTTCTGGGCTTAGATAATTGGAATTTCTCTTCTAGATTTTAGTTTTCTTAGATCTTATTAAGTATTTCCTTGTAATTATTAACACATCACATTCTAACATACTGACTAGTATCTCTTCTCCTTTTACCAAACTGAAATTTTTAATTTTTTGAACTATGTGGTAGAGTTTTGTATCTGTTCTCTTTCACCAGGTGGGTTACTGCTATGCTTGTGTTTTTTAAATTTCTTTTCGTGCTGCTAAGCAAAGCTAGGAATTTGGATGAACTTTTATTCCATTTTCAGGAAGAAGAGATGACTGAGTGCAGCACAACTGGTCTGCAAAGCTGATAGGGGCTTCCTTCACCAGGACACGTGTTCATGCACTCCCATGCTCCCACAAAAAGGAGAAGTGGTCAAAATGGAGAAGAGGAAGATCATAAATTTTGGAGGCAGTTCAGATATTTCATGGTGGTTTCTGGACAAAGACAGTAAGGTGGAGCAATGCCAAGCCAAGGCACCTAAAATGTTTTACAACCCATCTTAATGTAGCAGCACTCCTGTTCTTCTGTTTTGACCTGCTGGAGTATGTATAATCAATGTAGGGGCTGGGAAAGTCATCTGACATCAGCATAAGTAAAATGTTAAGCTCTCTCAGTTTCCAGCACATGATTTTTAAGACATTTTAATCCCCTCCCTTTCAAGTGTGGATTTACTGGGGAGGTCAAGGGCTCATTAATACTTCCCCTCCTCCACCACCATTAACACAGGCCAACCCAGCAAGGACCAGCATTGCTGAGTACTATGATTTCATTCACATATGTGCTTATCTTTTTTTTTCTCCTTGCAGCCAAGTCTTTATCATGCTATTTCTTTAATAGTATTTGAAGTTTATAAATTGTCCTTTATCTACACACAATCAGTTCAAAGCCCCAGTAAAAGACCTTACTGTTTCCAGCCCTTGCGGAGATCCTAGGTGATAGAAAGGACATTCTCCTACCACCATCTTGCTTCCTAGTGCAAGGACCAGAGCCACAGTGAAGAAGCTATTTCACCCTGCTTCAGGAAGGACTGTGGATTACTCTGTGGGCACTAGAGAAAGGCAAAGTCATGATTAGACAGCCTCTTGATGCAGATTAATGGAACAGATGAAACTAAAATGGCATAGCTTGCACTATCTCAACATGGTAAAGCAAGGATGGTTCCTCTGCCTGTTGTAGAGGTGGAGTGATACTCTGACTATGTAGCCCTCTGACATTGACTTAAGGATGCAAAGTTTTTTGGAGACAAATACCCCTCTGTGTTTAAAAAATCTCATTTAGTCAGTGTCATTTTATGGTTACGTATGCAAAGACAGAAGGATATGACATGTTTTGCATGGGGCAAAAAATTAAGCTAATACAGACTAATCCTGTGTGTGTCCTTTTCTTTTTTTCTTATGTATGAGCATGTTAGCCTTACAGATGGAAGAAAGGAGGTTGAGAGGATTCTTGGGCATATTGGGTCTTTCTGGAAATGGAAAAAACCCCCCACCAAATCATAACTCATGTACACAGCATAGATCAATTCAGAAAGGAAGCGAGTCCTGTTAAATACTTTAACGTAACAGAAGCTGAAATGATGACCGTATGATGTGTAGTGAGTTCAGTGATACAAGAGAAAATGGCATGTCACCATAACATTAATTACTTAATGACACAAAGCTGGTAATACAAAAACTGCTGTAGGTGGTCAAAGTTGAGCATAGTCAGGCTGGTGTAGCACTCTGAACTCCAAATACCTATTTGACATTCTGCCTTGGGTTAAATGTATTTTTTCTCCCTTCCCAAGACTGTCTGTTTTCTTTTTTATTCTTATTTTTACTTCCTTCACCATGTCTTGTTTTTCCCCAGCCTAACCCTCCTGGGACAGACTTAGCTGGAAAAACTTCAGTTTGCTGCTGTTTTACTCTGCTTTACTTAGCTTCATATAGTTGCTTTAGAGACAGTCACTTTCTGGTGTATGAGGACAAGATGTCATGAGGCACATAGTAGAATAGTAAACCCAGGCTTTGATCAATTGCCAGAAACAGGAATGGGGAGAGAAGAAAAGGGGGAGCATTTTAAAAATATATATACAGAAGTAAACAGAAATGAAACAGCTCAAAGAAAATATTGTATTTTGGGTCAGATGAAACCTACTAGTCTTCCTCTAGAGAATATGAGTCCCCCTCCCCCTTGCTCAGCCATGAAAACTATCTCCCAGCCCTGTTTAGTGACAGACAGAGGCTAAAACCTTCTATGTGATCATTATTTTCATCCAAAGCCAGGTTTACCTGACCTTCCATGTAGCTGCAGGCCATTGCCACATCATCTCATCTTCATGGCTAGCTCAGGGAGAGCTCTGGTCTTCTTTTCCCAAAATGCCCAGCCCTTAGCAAGGCAGCTTGGAGAAAAAGTTGAGCAGATCCCTCGCAATTTGCTGAGCTCTTCTGGTCATGGTTTGTGAGAGTCCAGAACTTGCTGACATATACCTATCACCGTCTCATACTGAAGTCCCTTGCTGAAGACCCTTCATCACACAAATGGGATTGGAGGCAGGAACACACATGCTTTCCCCTTCTTTCTGTCTTTTAAATGTGACCTCTTGTCTCCTGCTCAGGTTTATTTATATGCACTGGCACATTGGAAAAGTGACTGGCTCTCTTAAGTACTGTGCTTTGCTTGTAGCGGTTTGTGTAGCGTCCAAAAACCCATGAATAAAGTACATTTAAAAAAATTCTGGAAATTGACATTACATCTATGTTGATGCACATTTCAGTTGCCAAGAAAAGAGCAGTTTGGCTGAAGGAGCCAACAAAATCTGCTTAGTGGGTCTTCCTTGGCGAGAGCCCACAAAGCAGACTGCTTTCATACAGTACTCCCTTAATCACTGTAAAGAGGTTTCAGAGATTAATAATAACTAGTGCAGTTGTTACACCCACGCACAGTGACTCAGACACACCGATGAGGCCCGGGGAGAGTCTTTACCTGTGTGGGCCACACAGACACATGCCAATATTTAGTCCAATAATGTTGTCTTTCCAGCAGCATGAATGATAATCTTGGAGGTAGATGATGACAGGGCCTGTCAAATAAGCCCCTATACTGAGACACAGCCCAATATATAACGACATCTCACTAGAGCCACATTAAAGGCTGCAGTGGAAACCTTGCTCTCTCTCCTTCCCTCTCAAATATCAGCAACGTTGATTAAAACCAAATAATACATAGTCCCAATGTCACGCTGTGCTGCACCAAGAGAAGATTCTGAGAGTAATGAGCACCCATTTGGTTTAAATGAATTTTTGGACAGTCTTTCCTGAGCATGGGGCTGAGACAGCTAGCTGTTAATCACACAAGATGCAGGCAGGAGGCTATCAGACAGTGCTGCTGTAGCAGGGGTGCTGAAGTATTTTGGTCAGATACAGATTAGCAGAGAATAATAATTCAGTGGCCATTAAAGAGCAAGTTGCATCCAGCAATCAGAGTTGACTAATTATGGATTGCCTCCCGCTTCTAGCTCATTTGATGGCAAAACTCCTATTGACTTCAATGGCACAGGATCAAGCTTGATATGCCCAGTGGACTGTGGAAGCCTTGGACTAGCATGCAGGAAAGAAGTGAGCCAACTGTAACATTAGCTATGGAAATTAGATTGGATGCTAGAAAAAAATTTTTTACTGAAAGAGTTGTCAGGGCCTGGAACAGGCTGCCCAGGGAGGTGGTTGAGTCACCTTCCCTGGATGTGTTCAAAAAAAGGGTAGATGAAGTACTTAGGGATATGGTTTAGTTTAGGGTGTGAATGGTTGGACTTGATGATCTTAAAGGTCTTTTCCAACCTTGTTATTCTGTTATTCTGAAATAAAAGCCTTCCAACAAAAGAACCAGAGCTAAACTAAGGACAATTAGGAAGTATATGAGCTCTTCCTCCTACCTGCAATATGGCAAGAGGCCAGGCTCTAAATGAATTAATTTTGTGTCCAAAACAAGTAAGGTAAGAAGTCACTTTGGAGAGGAGGAGAAAAGGCAGGTCCTGCTTGATTAACCTGATTTCCTTCCATGACAAGATGACCCACCTAGTGGATGAAGGAAAGGCTGTGGATATTGTATACCTGGACTTTAGTAAAGCCTTTGACAGTGTTTCCCACAGCATTCTTCTAGAGAAAGTGGCTGCTCATGGCTTGGATGACCATACTCTCACTGAGTAAAAAACTGGCCGGCTGGACAAACCCAAAGAGTTGTGATGATTGGAGTTTAAATCCAGGTGGCAGTGAATCACATGTGGTGCTGCCCAGAGCCCACTACTGGGACCAGTTTTGCTTAACAACTTTATCAATGATCTGGACAAGCAAATCAAGTATACCCTCAGTAGTGGTTTGCAGATGACACCAAGATGGACAGGAGTGTTGATCTGCTTGAATGTAGAAAGGCTCTACAGTGGGGTTTGGACAGTCTGTATCTATGGGCTGAGGCAAATTATATGAAATTCAACAAGGCTCAGTGCTGGGTCCTGCACTGGCATCACAACCACTCTATGCAAAGCTGCAGGCTTGGGGAAGAATGGCTGGAAAGCTGCCTGGCAGAGAAGGACCTGAGGGTGTTGGTCAACAGCCAGCTGAATGTAAGCCAACAGTGTGCCCAGTTGGCCAAGAAGGCCAACAGCATCCTGGCTTGTATCAGAAATGATGCGGCCAGCAGGACTAGGGAAGTCATCATCTCCCTGTACTCAGCACTGGTGAGGCCACACATCGAGTATTGTGTTCTGTTTTGGACATCTCACTACAAGAAAGACATTGAGTATCCAAAAAAGGGCCACAAAGCTGGTGAACAGGTCTTACAAGGAATGCCTGAGGGAACTGGGGTTGTTTAGCCTGGAGAAAAGGAGGCTGAGGGGAAACCTTATTTCTCTCTACAACTACTTGAAAGGAGGTTGTAGTGAGGTGGGTGTTGATCTCTTTTCTCAGGTGACAAACATCAAGACAGGAGGAAATGGCCTCAAGTTGCACCAGGGGAGGTTTAGATTGGGTATTGAGAAAAAAATTCTTCACTGAAAATGTTATCAAGCATTAGAACAGGCTGCCCAGGTAAACATTTGATTCACCATCCCTGAAGGTATTTAAAAGACAGCTTGTGGGTGGACTTGGCAGTACTATATTAGTGGTCAGACTCTGTTCAATGAAAAGCAAGAGAAACTTCTTTTCTGCCTCTCAAGGACTCTTCTTGTGCAGAAGGAGCATAGAATTGATTTCTGTGGGGCAGCAAAATGCTGGCTGGCTTAACCAAATTTTTCTTTGCAGGTTATTTCTCCAACCCCTGTTAGCCACAGCCTAAATCACACAGAAATGACAACAGGAATATGGGCAGGGGGTAAGTTCGCAACAAAGGGTGTAACTGAAAACAGAAAGGCTTGGTGTTCCTTTTTTAGACAGGGAGTCAAACAGGAATTGGACTTGACATATTGTTAAAAGGTTTTGTCCCTTTTTTAATAACCTGCAGAAAAACACAAGCTGCTTCAATAGTCAGAATAGAACAGAAGTTACATCATCAAACTTGTGCTATCCATCCCAAAGCTGTGTTATGTCACTCCCACAGTCTTTGCCGTGAGGAAGGATGCTTCTTCAAATTCACAGTGTTCAGTGCTGTCGCTTGTCTGCATTGTACACAGTTAATCAGGGCATTTACAGTGGCTGTATAAGAGCAGTGTTTCGATAGCCAGCCTCCTATATGCATGTATATAGCTTAAAATAAACTATCAACTCACTTAATATTTTACATTCCAGTGTATTTTCCAGAAAAGTAGCACTCAATATATATGATAAGGTGTGTGGGTGTCTGCATTTATTGAATGTGGGGGTATGAAGATATAGCTAATATTTTTTTTCCAAATCTTTATATATTTATGGAAATTGGCAACTTCAGTTACTTTATTTGGAAGCAAGTTGCCTGCTTTGCAAAATCCTATTTCTCATGTCTCTCGTTTGTTTTGCATACTCCGTCAGGAGCCACACTGCAGAGGATCCCAAGAGTCTCTATGGCAAGTATGGCATGATGCTTTATTATGTATGGAAGCCTCTCATCAGTTTGATGATAACACAACTGTAGAAAAGTTTAGCTTAAAAGTCACCATCTTAAACCATGAAAAAGCAGTGTCATTAAAATGGTGGTAGGGGGATAATTTTACTTTTGTGCATTCCTTTATGCCATCACTTTGTTTTAAGTGCAAACCTCTCTGGTAAACATTTGGAAAAATAATTTTGAAACACCTACCATATTGGGACATGAATAATACACAGGTGTATAGTTGCCAGTAATGTTGAACAAGAAAGTTTCCAGCAATAAAAAATTAAATCGTTTACTTGGGCATGTAGTCCATTTCTTTGCTCTCCATGAATATCCTTGACCAGTCTATGATGTTACCTTGTTCTTCATTTTAATTTTATGTGAAGATAATTTCCAAAATTAGGTTGTCTGTGAACATATTTTTGCAAGCTTTCACAAATAGAAATTGAAATTAAACTGGTTTGGATTTAATGTGTTAGTCACATGGCATTTCTGTGTCTCTACTGGATAATTATGTCTGTGAGAATGTGTTTAGTCCAATTCTCAGGGATTCCAAATCTGCTATCAGTAAATACTTAAAATATTGACTGTTTTGAAGCACATTCTTGTCATGAAATCTTTCTTCCAGAATATTCTTAGGAAGCAAACATAAAATTGACACAAACACTCTTAAAGCATATTTATTAAAAACCTGAAGAAATCTTTGCCAGTTCTTTTAGATAACTGCAATAGTTCATGATCTTCCTCAGCCAATTGGAGCAAAATCATTATTCTAGATGTTTATGTGAGGACATTAACCAAAGCCATATTCTAATTATCCTTGCAAATCACCATAGTGCTTAATTTTCCCTTTTGAAATTTATCTCTGTGTAAAGGAAGGCACAGAGGACAATTTCTGCTTGGTGACCTCTCTGCCACACCTCAAAGAGATTCACAGAGGATTTTGATATCTAAGCTTTTATGTGCTCCCTTTCCCTTCCCCCTCCACCAGAGGAGAGTGAAGCCCCCACATACAACATCAGCATCGGGATGACCTTATAATGAATAGGATATTGTAGGCAGTACAGCCTTAGCAACACCTGTTGTGCCAACTGAAAAGGCTTCTCCCCTTGATGGTCTGCTGATACTGGGGTTCCTCTGCTTCACGCAGGCATGGTGAGATGGCATGGTGAGATGGCACATCTGGCTGCCAGTGACTCAGAGGATCCTCAGGACCCCTGTATCAGTACAGACTCACCAGTGGAACTGTGCCTGACTGGGCAGTAGACAGAGTGGCAAGGGTGATCTTCTACCAGCAGAGTGGGAACGGGAAAGGACAGAATATTCATGCCCTCATGGCTCGCCTTTCTGTAACTAAAAATAAATGTACACACATGTTTTGCTGTCATTTCCATATTGCTATTCTGTCTTTGAGAGTTAATGGCATGCTTATCCCTTTGTAGCAAATGCTGTACTGCGAATTAACGTGTAAGAGAATCCATGCAGTGTTGGAGCTTAGAGTCAAAGATATCCTTCTGTTTATCCCCATGCAGCAAGACAAGATTTAAATCCTCACTTTGAGATTTCCACTTCCAACCTCCCCTGACCCAACTTGGATCTGTCTGCAACTAATTAAAAGAGAACAAATATTTCAGTGCTGACCCCAGGGATAATACAGAGGCAGGTCTTAATTTCCAGTTTTCATCTGTAGAACTGTGCTGAAATGGTAGCAGTGATACAGAGCTTAAGGGTCCTATTAACCTGACTTTCTACTGCCCATATACAAAATCTGGTGGCATGAATTATTCTATTTCCCTAGCCATAACCCAATATAGCCTGGCTGGGATAGGTGCTATCTGCATCTTCATCAAGTGCTATTTATCTTACTGTAAGTTTTCCACAGCATAGCCACGGCCCTTGTCTTCTCTTGCCATGACAACCTACTGCCTGCAGTCCCACTACTCCTTCTTTACCAAAGCTACATGCATTCCCATATCAGGAAATTGCACCAAGGAAAGTGCTAGGACAGCATGATGTTTGGTTTGTGAGAAGACGTTGTATCATAATTTGTAAAAGCAGCAAGAGCAGTGATTTAGGAAACAAGAGGCAAAACTGTCTGAGGACACACATCAGCCAGTACAGTGAGCGTACAGCCCAGTAAGCAGGGCTGCCAAGCTGAGGGAGCACAGAAATCGGTAAACCTGCCTTCGAAAGGCACTGCAAGATGCAAACTTCAGACTTGTCAGTCTCTGCCACTGTCCAATACTACAATGAATAAATCATGATGTTAGAAATTAAACTCAGCTCTCAGTTTGCCCAGGATGGTGCCAGTCTGTGTCTGAGACACGCCTGAGGGGACAGCAAGACATAGGAGAGTGAACCAAGCAATTGGTGACAACCAGTATTGCTACCAAGCTCAGCAACCTGTAGCGGGACAGCAATTCAGAGCATCTTCCAAGAAGTGGCTAAGACAGCAAAATAGCCCTGAAGTATGTGTTTCTCTTTGCTGTGATTTCCCCCTCCATGGCTTTTGAGAAGCTACTTGCAAAAGAAGTCGGAGTTGAACCCACAAGCAGCAGAACTGAGATCTCAGTTCCTGTGAAGGCATAACCTGTGCTTTTTAGTTGTGAAAGCCCAGAGCACGCTGAAGTTCTTGGTTAGCTAAGTAAAGAATCCAAGCCTATTACCTACCTTCAAACCTACTTAATGGGGTAAGCAAGCTAATAAAAAAGTTCCATCTAAAGAAGTCACTGTTTCTAAATCTCTGGAGTTTAGCCAGTGCCAAGCGTCACTGTGGGCTGTTACCTGTTACCTGAAGCACAGAATCCAAAGAGACTGGCAAGCCTACTGAGATGCACAGGACCACGCAAAACTACAGCAAGTCCAGGTGGGTTGAATCCACAAGCTCAGTCAGTTGGGAGCTACCCTTTCTGTTGCAAAAAGCACACTTTCTGTCCTGCTCTCATTGATATTATAGTTTAAAAAATAAAATTACATTAAGATATGTGTTGGGAACTTCAGGTAAAATATTTCTGTCAGTTTTGCTGGTGTCACTGTTAGGAGTGACTCTATTGCAGCACCAAAGCTTACTACAAAATTCAGCACCGCAGAAGCAACATATGCCTGCTGTCTGTCATAGGCACAGCTCTGCCCCTCCTTCTGCCCCATGGACCGTGTTTCAAAAGAAACCAGTGGGATCAGGACATAATGTGACTCAGATCTTTTCTTTCTCATGAAAGAATGATTATTTTCTTATAAGCAAAATGGTGTCAGAATTAAAGAAACTAAACTTCTTCTCCTTAAGGAAACATGAATGTATTGAAATTTTATGTACTTTTAAAGCATAAATCATACTGAAAAATAAAATTACAAGGAACACATCTGTTAGGTACTTTTAGGCTTTTATTCTTTCTAGTCTAATAGTCTGCTAATCACTAAGCAGGACTTTTAGGGCACCCTAACTTTTAGGTGTAGAGTTTGCTATTTTGGTCTATTCCCCTAGATGAAAGATATTTCTATAGCAGCTATTCTTAAAAGAATTTATGGGAGAGAGGGAGGGAGTGAACCACCAGTAGAGGAGTGACTCACCACAGCACTACTAATTGCCAACAAAAAAATGTCTTCTGCTTTGCAGATTAAGGAATCAGCTGCAGAATAAAATCCTATGTATTTGAGAACCAGATACTGTGCATGACCCTGCAATATTAAAACCATACAGGCTGGATGCGCAACCGATAACCACTGACAGACAGACATCTGAAACTACTCTTTCTAGGTGTGTATCTCTCTGCATCATTTGCCTGCCAACCCAATTTCCCATTGCTCTTGCCTCTTTCTTTATCACCCCTGCAACATCTGCTTGCCTTTGATTTTTTTTCCTCCTCTGTTTTTCCATAGCTTGAAATATGTTAAGTACAAGGTAGCTAAGGGGACTGGTAGCAGCCAGAAAAACTTGCAATTTCTAGGTCTCTGGCTAGGATCCAGGCAGGTCAGTGGCAACTGAGAGTCGTTACTACATCATGTCTGCTTGGTGACCTCAGTGACATTAATTGCTGGGCCGGCCACACGGGCAGTCTCAGCAGAGAAACCACCCACTCTCTCCACTGAAATCAGGCCATCCTCTCCCCTGCAGAGTCAAGGTCATGGCATGGCTGCCTCCAACACGACAAAAGAAAAAAAACACCTTCATCTTCTTTGTCCCTTTGGCCATGTAAAAACGTCTCATTATTTTTATTTTCCAACAAACACAAAGGTAGCATGAAAACTGAGGCTGCACTATCATGTGTTTAAATACTCTGCGGGTGACTTAACAATAAGCATTACCGTATGAGTAACTAAATAAGCTAACTAAATAAGTATGGGTATAAAGCCCAGAGTGCTTCCAATAACATAGCTCAGAGCTTGTCAGGGTGACATATGTTATCTTGTTCTCTAGGTGGCCGGTTAGCTTGATGCATCCAGGGAAAAAGTATGTGAAGAAAAAGTCTCCATGTCTTATGCTGCAGCCTGCCTGCAGACTGATCATAGCTGTTTCCAGGAGAGCTGCTTATTGCACAGTTCTTGTTCTCCTCTTATATTATTTGTGGTCTTTCAAGACCAGGAACTGGTTTGTCCTCTAGTCACATCTGATCTCTGGTCTTCTTGTCTAAGATAGAACCAAAAATAATTTCCCTCCCTCCCTCCCTCCCTCCCTTCCTTCCTCCCTTCCTCCCTTCCTCCCTTCCTCCCTCCCTCCCTCCCTTCCTCCCTTCCTTCCTTCCTTCCTTCCTTCCTTCCTTCCTTCCTTCCTTCCTTCCTTCCTTCCTTCCTTCCTTCCTTCCTTCCCTCCCACTTTGTGAATAGTGTGTAAGGACAAACATCACACCCCCCAGGAAGACTCTTACCAGTGATAGAAAATTAAGTTTTCGATTTCAGGGGACAACCATACTGTCAAATTTCCATTAATATTTTACTCTTTTCAGTGCTCATAACAAATATTGCCATATTCCGTAGTTTGGAGGAGGAGCATGGAAATTTCTAACTTTTCTGGTTTTCTTTTTTTCCCAAGAAACCTCAGCTGCCTACATGACAGCTCAGCCTTTTTTCTTTCACTTTCTTGATATCAGAGAAGAGCATGAAAATATGATCTCTGTATCTCAGTAAGTAAAAAACAATCAAAGGGGAAGCAAATTAAAAAATAATCAATTTCTTAAGGAAACAAAGAGCTAGCAATGTTTGAAACTACATCAGGGATGTTTGGAGCCTTCCTCGACATTTTGCAGTGCTTGGGAATGGCAATATAAGTTTATATCAGATTAACCAGGATTTAAAGGTCTTTCTATTTAAACCCACAAATCACAATTAAGCTGAATTTTATTCCCAGAATAATGTCATCTAAGTCATCTTGGTTAAATCTTTCATATTAATTGTCTGGGATGTTAACTTTTTATAAAAATTAAATTAATTTACTTAAAGATAGTTCCCGTAAAGGACTGAGTCACAAACATTCAAATTTAGATATCTAAATCTAAACTTTCAGTGCTGGAAAATCTTCCCTCATTGCCATCTAGCCTTAAAGAAGGGAGATGAGATGATTATTTAAAACTCCATCAGTTCACATCACTGGGGGAACACATTTCTGACCTGGATGTGTGAACTGACACAGTGACTAAAAGGGAAAAGATATCTTAGACCCTGGTCTGGGTGATGCTCTGATGAATGTTGCTCCTGCAGCTTTGAGTCACACAAAGAGATCTGTGGCTCGGGCTCCATGTCATACTCCTTGACAGCAGGTCCAAAGTGAGGAGGATGAGGTAGCTTACAAAGTGAAGGAACATCTCATACCACCAATTAAAATACAGCATAAATCATTTTCTGCAGACCTTCATCAGACTTCCAGACCAAACTGAAGAGATCTGTGCCTCTGCTATGAAGTCTCCAATCCCCAAGGCTCCTGCAGTAGAGTTTTGAACTTCAGTCATCTAATACAGGCACCCAGGTGCACTGTGTGCACACCGAGGAACAATTCACAGTGTGTAAGGAACATCTGTCTTCACCTTGGGTAAACAAAGCTCTTGCACATGAACACAGATACACTGGGTCACACCAAAGAGCCAGCTAAGCCACCATACTGTCTTTAATATAGACAACAGCAGATGTTTAGGAAAGAGCAAGAGAGTGGGACATTCATATCTAAATCTTCTTCCTCAGTTCCTTTTTCACCCATCACAACTAGATATATATATCTCACATGGACTTCCTGAGGTGGTTTGTATGAATTTAGAGACTCCATTAGTTTGCCAGTCTCTTTTTTGAACGCAGGTAAGTGTTCAGTGTCTACAATATCTAAGGCCAGGATATATGAAACTTAACTGCACGTGTACTTTCGTAAGAGATCACTCTGTAGCTACACATATCTGCTGGAGCAAACTTAAGAGACGAGTGAACTTGCCAACCAGAGCTCAGTGCAAGCAGAGCGAGATTTGTTCAGCTCTTTTCCTCCTACTGAGTTGCAGTGACATCCTGTTCCTGCATGAGTCATGTGGAGAGCAATGGGGAAACATCCCTGGAGTAGACACTTTGAAGGTCTCAAGCTGAGTAAGTGTATAGGTTAGATGCTACTTTCAGCCCATAAAGTTTTTGAATGTAACCAGCTTAATATTTATACATTTCTTATCATGGCTATAATACAGGACTAACTGCTGGGAATCCAGCCTAGGCAGGACAGGCTTCAGAGCTGCTGTTCTAAGTGATGAAGAGGTTGGGCTGCAGATGTCAATCAGTAACAGCCTACTGTGAGATTTGGCAGTACTCCATAGGTTATATTCTTTTTTTTTTTCCTTAGAATTGCAAATACTTAGGTGGAAAAACTTCTCAAATATGAACACTGATAAGCTCAATTTGAGGTCACATCTGCCCAGTGGTCACTTTTTATCAATTCCTTGCATTGCACAACAAATCTGAACTCAGCTTGCCACAAATTGTCAGCAACAAATTCAGTTTGGTCGCAGTACCTTGTGCTTTGACTGGGGTCATTGTATTATGCATGGACTCAGCATGAAGGGGGCTCATGTTGTCTGCTGCAAAATCATTTTTCACAGATACAGTATAATGAGTTTGTGGAAAATATGATACCCAATTACGGGTTATAGGAAAGATTTAGTAACCCTTTGAACCTTGTCAGAATAAGCATTCATGCTAGTTACTCTAGTTTTTAAAAAGTGCCACTCCTCATAATAATATGTTTCTAGTTTTGCTTCTGTTAAAAAAAAATTATTCAGTAATGGATTTCTAAGATCTTTATGGCAGTACATTCTTAAGCTACTAAAATTATTTGTGATTGGAGGAGGGCTTCTGTGTGCTGTGAAAAGGCATGCAGTCAAGAAGAAACAGCATCTGGATGCATAAGAACATAACGTGAATGAACTGTAGACTGGACTGTCTTGAGCCATGGGCAGGGTAGGCAGCTTCTGAGGGTGGAAGACTGCAGGGATTTTGCCTATGCTAACAGATTTTGTCTCTGCCAGCAGCTCCTGTGTAAGAGCCATTGATATCCAGGCTGGCTTCTCCTGCTGAGGAAGAGGTTGGACTATGGGCTGTGGAAATGGCACAGTGATTCTTGGCAGAGTCACCCTGTCAAGCTATGACACTGTGTATCTCATGCTCCAAGATAGGAGCAACTGAGGCAGGCTCTTTCCCTGAGTTCTTGCCTCTCTTCACAGAATCACAGACTCATTGAGATTTGACAGGATCACTGGATGTCGTCTTCAATCCCCTTGCTCAAGCAGGGTCACCTAGAGCCAGTTATTAAGGGCTGTTGAATGTTTCCAATGAGGGAGACACCACAACCTCCCTGGGCCACCTGTTCTAGTACTCGGTCACCCTCACAGTAAAAATCATGTTTCCTGATGTTCAGGCAGAGCATCCTGTGTTTCAGTTTGTGCCCATTGCCTCTTCCATACCAGAAGTTGTCCAGGCCTGGTCTGGTCTTGGCCCGTCAATTGTGAGGTAGCTAGGTCAAGGTTGTCTGTAGGGCCCTGAGCTAACTTGAGAGTCCATGATCAGAAACTATCTCCAGCAGCATTTCAATTGCTTCAAGACTGTGAACTTGAACTGCATAATAAAAATTAAAATTAATTATGGTGCATACAGATTCAGGTGAATATGAACCTATCCAGACAAATGTCATTGTCTATTTTCTTCATCTAGCTAGCTTGTTTCTGAGAAAACTCCTCCAGAATATAAAGGGCAAGCAAAAGCCATTTGACTTATATTCAGTTTACAAATTAAGTTGTTTTTATCCTATTTTTCAAGCCCTTGTTTATATCTGATTAGCTAATGTCACCCAAGAGCCAGACCATTTGTTTAACACTAACTGCTTCCGAAACATTTCTGTTAGTATCCTCTAGAAAAACTAATGTCAGCTCAATAATGAAACAAAGGGTTATTATCATTCACAGAGCTGTGTAACTACATTTAATGTTAGGTTTGATACTTAGTCTGTAGCTTGTGGAAATGAAATTTCCTTTTTTTCCACATCGACAGCTTAAGAAAAACTCAACTCTAATAATGTTCAAATATGTAGAAACACAGATTTATTTTTTTCCCTTGCCTTTACAAAATCCTTTAAAAGATCAAAAAGATTTGTTTAGGCTTGATCTTTGTCCCATAAATTCCAAGGAGCGACAACAAGCAAATAATTCATGTTAATTAACAGAGATTTTATAATAGTAGTGTACATAAACTATGTATGCGGGGAAGGTGTGATTTGCTCCTTAAATCTGTCTGTAGGAAGTGCTACACATTCCTCCAGATACTTAAGAAGTAATTCAGAAAGCTGTGTGTTAAAAACAGAAGAAGAGCTTGCACATTTTCTGTTTCAGACTCGTTGAACAGCGGGCCAAATGCTCTTTCCTTTTCTGTGCTATTTCTGTATGCTCTCAATTGATTTGCTTAAGACTTGAAACAGAGTAAAACCCCATGTATCCAGGCAGGACCCCAAGGAAGGGACCTTGCACATGGGTGCACTGTGTCAGGAGAAGACCAACCAACAATAATATCTTGATTTGGTGTCCTGGTCTCCAGCCAACATCATCTCCATCGTACCATGGGTTACAGGGTGCAGACACTCTCTCCTTGCAGAGCTGTGTGAGAAGGTTGGGCCAACCGAGGTAACGCGAGGAGCACAAACAGTTCGTGTGAGTGGGCTACCCTGCGTGCGGGGAAATAGCCCACCAGGAGGGACACAAGTGTGTAACAGTCCTGCCCAACGAGGAAGCCAGAACTTGGCCCAGTCAAGGCACTTAAGAGACACAATTGTATTCAAAGGTAGCTTTCATTGACTCATGGAGGAATACTGACCATTTTCTGCCTATAAGTTTAGATAACAAGCTCAAAATCCCCAATGCATTTTAGCAGATACTATAGGTAAATTTGATGGGATCTCAGCTAATTAATTGAGATTTAGTGTTTTTCTAACACTGAGGTAGACATTCAACCTTATTCCCCTCCCCCCCCCCCCCCCCCCAATTAGAATAGCTGTAGCTAAGGAAGGCATAATAACCTCAGAATTAATTGGATTTTGCAGCAGGCTGTGACAAGCTGCCCAACACATATTCATACCGTCCACTTTGCTTTTACAAGCTAAAGCCACAGTCTGCAATTTATTGCTGCTTCTTGAGGTTGAAATTAGAAAGAGTATTAATGTTGGAAGGAAAATATATTAGCAGAAACAGTTGCTGGAGCTGAGAGATCTGCCTTTTGGCTGAGATCAATAACCAGAAAGCCCAAGGCTGATCTTTATCAGAATATGGAATGAATGCCTAGGAGAATGGATAATAAGTGCTGTCCAGAAATTTCATTCCCTTCCTACAACCATGTGAAAAATGTAGCCACTGGGTTCCACAAAATTATAGGCTTCATTTAGATGAAAACTTCAGTTTGCTTTTATTTAACTAGCAATAAAAATTTTGAAGCACTAAAAGCTGGAAACTGCTGCTGTAGCTTTCAGCTGCAGGCATAACATGACTTGTCCTCACTGAATGAGAGTGTTGATGCAGGGACTATGTTTCTTTAGGTGTTTGTACAGCACCTAACATCTGCTGATTCCCAAGCTCAACAGGGTCAGTCGCTGCTTCTCTGGAGCATCAGACAAGTAGCCATAATTCACAGTGATGTCTGTCACATTAAGATTCTGCAAGTATCTCACTGGAGCGACAAGTAAAGATCGTACATCATGGCCATGTGGGTTCTTCAGTGTTGGTTCTGGATGAGTAGGTATGCATTTTGACTCCCTTGCAAACAGGCTGAAGGAAAGGGAATCACTGCTTACTGGCTTTCTTGTGAGGACATCCTGGAGGATGGACTTGAGGAAATGCTCCTCTTCCTTGAGGGCTGTGTCCTGCTGAGCTCAGAGCCATCACTCCCTCATATGTCCAGGGAAGAGGGGGGTGAGTGACTTGTGACACCTGCATTCATGCCCATGCACAGTGTTAGCCTTACCATGCAGACATTTGGGTGTGTCTGTGAGACCAGCTGAAGAGAACAGGTCCAGACTGAGTGGTGTCTGCATACAGGTCTGAACAGAAGAACCTGGACTTGGTTTTCTGATGCTGACCACACTACAGCCACCCATGTTTCTGTCGGCTAGAGACTGGCTTTTCATAACATGGTTTTTTATTACATACATGTGTGACTCACTCTGAAATGGCAGGCAAGGCAGAGAAGGTTCACCTGAGGGATCTGCATTATTTATGACATTCTTTAAAATTGAAGGGACTTGCTAGACATGCACATTCAGCAACAGGCCATCAAAGCCAACTTTTTCTCATTCAGACATCCCAAAATACCAGTCTGTATACCCTTCTGCTGTATAGACTTTGACACAACTTCTATCAAATAAGCTTAGAGCAACTATAAATGCATTGGACAAATGAAATGGAGAGGCATTCTCAACATGATGAGAAAACATTGCAGAGGGCATTTAGATACCGTACTCAATTTATTACCTATGCTTTGTTTATGTTTTGTCATGTAATGCTTCCAGAGAGAAAGAGCAGATAATTTTTAGGAGTTCAAACAAAGTAAAGAATATGCACACAGCCTGAATTCCCGTGCTCTTGGAGCATTCAGATGAGTGAGTCAAAATTAGCAAGTGACAAAATGAGTAATATGTGATAGCTCAGAGGATTAGGTAACATCTGCAGAGGAGCAGGCCACTCAGGATTCCAAGTGATGTACAAGTGCTCAATACTGTTTGTACAGACTGTGGATAAGGATGATGCACAATTCACAGCGGGCACAAGGCACACAGGAGTGGGGGCGGGGGGTGTGGGGAAGGGGAACCAACCACACTTGATTTAAGCATGCAGACGGACCTGTTAGCTGAGCTTGTAAAGAGCAGGCCTGATGATTGTTGTAATCACAGAGAACAATCCTCCGTTTGGAAACAGAGCTAGCTACTGGCATGCATGTTCCCTCCACAGTATCCCAACATAAACTGGATCCTGAGGAAGTGGTTTTGTGAGAGGATGGTAGATGTCTATAGACCTCATCCTGATCTGAACTGATGAGTTTGTGGTGACTCGCTGCTGACGTCTGATGACTGGCTGCATTCATGGAAGTGCCCTGGAAATCTCTATACAGCCTGTGGGAACAGAGTGCTGGGCACTGCTGCCTGCTGGTGTGCCTCTGCTGAGATGCTGCAGCTGAGACCCAGGAGCAAAGGATGCCTTTACAGCCCATAAACCGGGGTCACCACACCTGATCTCTCCCAGTCAGCACTCTGTCTCGCTGAGGAGACAGTAAGGCGGAAGTTACATTTTCTGTAACATATTAGGGGTCAAAACCTTCAAGCTGAGCAGCTCTAGCAAGCACCCAATTTAATTAAAAAGATATACAGAGTGAAATAAAAGGAAATGGTGAAGAAAATCTACCCAAGTTAGAACTCAGCCCAAGATTTAGGATTCAGAGTAAAAGATTGTTTCAGCCAGCTCTCTTCAATCATACGTGTTCAAAAACCAGCTTGAATTAAAAAAAAAAGCACCTCCAAAAATAAGTGCTTACTTGAAATCCAAACAGTTGTTTAAATGACTAATTAATCTGCACTCTAACAGGTAGGTTGTGAGCAAACTGGTGCCTAAAGGAGCTGAACCCCTGCAATGCACCACCAGTTGTGGATGCTCCCACCTTTTCAGAATCTAACCTACTTCTCTCACTCCTTTGTATATATACTGGAGACTTTCTAGTGTTTTTTTCAGCATCTCAATAGCAAGTTGTAATGAATGAGCAATATCACTGCCTACGGAACAACTAGTGAGTTAAAGGCGGTGATCCACAGACAGTGCTAGGCTCTTCTATTTCAATATTATTTCACTGAAGCATCGGTGGGGCCCAGCAAATTCAAACCTTAACAAACGTGACAAAAATAGCAAGAAATTATGATCCTCCTGGAAAGAACAGAGCTACAAGAGAAACTAAGAAGTGCATTTGCTATGAAGTGACTTTATTTTTATTTCAATAGAAATAAAAGGGACACAGAAAATACATTAGTAAGCTTCAAGTTATATTTCTTGTATAAATAAGGGCTGGATTTTAGATCAAAGCTAATTGTTTCTGGTTTTTTAAATACTTGAGTGTTTTTTAGTGGAAGCACACTAACACTGATATTTTCTATAGCAGAGATGAGTAGCACTGCTAAGTGGATAACAAATGCTTTGCTCTGTATTAGAATCCTAAGTAGCAGCTAATTTACAGGCTTTCAGAAAAAGTAGGGCAAAAAAATGGAACAAAGTTAATTCTTTTTTTTTTTTCCTTTTTTATTTTTTTTGCCACAGTGCAATTTTAATTTTGCTGCCCATCTGGGATTTTGCTCTGCTTTGAACCAGAGCTGTACAAATCAATGTGAACTATTTTATAACTTGTTAATTGTTCTGTCTACATATACACATGCATAACAGAAACAGAGTGATCAGTGGTTAATTACATTAGGATTACTCTTATGTGTTATATGATTTAATTTCTTACAATTATACTGATACTTATCAGGAAATTCATGTGCACTTAGATAATAGATTTTCATGAAAAATTGATCATTAACTAAAGTATATTCTGCAATTTTCTTATTCTAAGAATAACTTTCATAATTTCTTACTAAACTCTGAAGTTTTAGGGAAATAGTAATTCGCAGGCACATTTAGCTGGGGAGCATACAGTATTACTTTTACCTTTCAATGCATTATGAAACGATTGTTAAAATTCTGTAGAAAAAGTAATGTCCTTAAACTAATACGAAGTCAGCAATTGATAGGTATTGAAGCCTACCAGTATCAAAAGGTCTTGCTATCTCTAGGTTATGATTTGTATCAATATAAAAAAATTTCTTGAGACTGAAGGATATGAATGCCTATTGACAGACATGACGTGGTAGTAACCTATTGATAGGTGTCAAAACCAATAGGCCTTGATGCCTATCTGCATCATAACAGGTATCTATGGGTCTTGATTCCTACCAGTATCAAAAAGTTTCTTGTGAATAAAGTGTTTGGATTCCTATTGAAATAAATAGGTGTTGATGCCTATGAACATCCAAAAGTCTTGTTATCTATATATCTCAATGCTTACTCATGTCAAAAGCAGTCTCTACATCAATGTAGATGACTATTGCATCAGAGACTAATATACTGGAAGGTCTCACTGTTGAAATCTGGTAGTGCTAAGAATATAAAAATCCATCTCTAGACTGATAGGACTAGACAGATAACATTTGAGATGGAAAGTTATCCAAGCCTACTGCTACAGCCCAATACCTATAGCTATCAAGGTCTATCAATAGGCATCCATGTCCATCAATAGGTACTGATGCCCACAGATATTGAAAGGTCATGGTGTCTATCAATACTAAGAAATTTCTTAAGGCTGATGTAGGTGTCTATTGAGATGAAAATTTATCACTAGGTACTGATATTGATAATTAGAAATATGTATTGAAATTATTAGATATCTGTGCTCGTTGATATCAAAAGATCTTGATGTCTACTGCTATCAAAATTAGTCTTGAGACCAATAGGTATAGTCAACTGTTGAGATCAGAAGTTATCTATGCCTTCTGATCTATATCTATCCATCAATAGCTATACGTATCCATGACCAAAAATAGGTGTTGGATTTTATAGTCATTGACATCTACTGATACCCAAAGGTCTTGCTATTGACGGGTCTCAATGTCTACCAATATAAAAATAAGTCTCAAGACCAACAGGTATAGAAATCTGTAAGTTTGAAAGGCATCAATGCCTATCAATAGGTATCAAAATTGTTGGGCATCAATGCCAGTAAATTTCAGGTGTTGGCTTTCTATTGGTCTTGAATCCTACTGATATCTAAGGATTTCTTGAGACCAATAGTATAGTCATCTCAAGACAGAAAGGTATCAAATGCCTAACTGCAATAAAAATATTTTCATTGAAATGTATGGTTTCTACTAAAATTAAATTGGCTGTAAGCAAATATGACTTGGTAACATGCTTTTTGAATTAGCTGGTGGTAATTTGAAGATAACTCAAAAGGGAAAATCCAGATATGTGTTCATATAGTACATGTGTGCATATAGTTCCTGTAAGTAATAGAGACTTTGTAGTGAACCAAAGGGGCATTTGGTAACTTTCCTGCGAAGACCAGCCAGACTTCTGAATGGGCAAAAATCTTCATAAATGTAATAGAGTTCTGAGTTAACCCCAAACATCTGTGCATTGGAAAAAGGCTTGAATTTATACAGACTGCAGTCAGGTGTGAAACTGTCTACTCTATTTTGCCTATTTGTTCCTATTTAGAAATTTGCAGGTAAGGGTGCATCTCTTTTCTACTGGAGAGCTGAGAAGTGCTGCCTTCTGCATCTGGCTGTGCTGTTTAAAGATGTCTTCACTGTTTCTGGCAAAATAGTGGCAAAATTTCATTTCATTTGTTGCAATGGCTCTGGTATCTGAGGACTACTTTGGTTAGCACTGTGTCATACAACAACATGTACCTTCAAAGTCAGAATGGCAAATTAAAAAATTTTCCATTTCTTCCCTTACTTGTCTTATTCTTCTTCAGCTTGCTTCTCATCATGTACAGAACTGAAAAATTTAAAATATATTTTAATTTAGTACTATTGTAGCACTCTTGGTTTAGATAATTTTGCCTTTGGCTTATTCTAAAAGTACTGTCTATGTAGTGTTTTGTACTGATTCAACTAAATTAGTGTAAAGTCACTGTCAGTGGACATATAAATAATTAAAAAATCGGTTGAACATAGATAGCATTATTGTATTACAGCTCAAATTCACTCTCCATCCCTCAGCAAAGTGACAACAGGTTATGTGAGCAGATTCCCTCTAGTCAGTGCTGTCACTGACAGTTTATGGGAACCTGGTTGACTCTGCTCTAGAGAAGATAAGACGTGCTCACACAAGACACCCTAAGCTGCTGCCTACCCTTCCCTGGGAGCAGTGACATCCATCAGCAGCTTGGTAGCAGTCAGGTGAGAGGAGAACCAGTGGTTACATAGAGAAATGACACAACCATTCCTACAACAAACTTCTACCCCAGTTTCTGCTGCATTGCTCTTTCTCACAGACCATGAGCACAGAGGTGGATGGCTGCTGCAACTCAGCTGATAAGCAGTTACTCACTACTCTACAGCAATTTACAGTGCGCCTGGGTTCTTGGCCACAAGTCTGAAGTGTTATTGCTGTTGAAAACACTGAAGATTTAATCTCTTCATGCTGACCACCTTGAGGGAGGAGTGTAACTGTCAACAAGTGTTAAAAGAACACACACACACACACACACACACAATTTCCACAAGCTTTTCACTCCCAGACTTTTCTAGACACCCTGGTGGTGGCTACTGCCATCAGGGAGTAGCATCCTCTCCTTTTTTCTTGGCACATGCCCCTAGAATAAGTTACCATTCCTTTGGCAATGTGTGTCTGAGTACACATATGTACACTGCTCATAGTTCCCATGATATCGCTGATCTTTAGCCAGGGTCCTACATCTGTGCCTGGTGCTTCTACTCCAGACTTTGAGAACTGCAGCAGAACAAGTGAAGGTAAGTGAATCTTTAAAATAAACACATATGACAGATCATGGATCTGCAACCAAAACGTCAGCCATTAGAATAAAGAGATGATTTTCAAGGGCAAGGATAACAGACAGATTTCTTTTTAATCCTTCCAATTAGACATAATTTTCATGGGTCAGTCAAGAAAAGTGTAAGAGAAGAAAACTCTTTCCCTCTGTGTTGTCAAAACATTAAGAGAACCGGAAAGAAAGAAGAAAGAATCAGGGGTTGCTTTAAAATAACTAGCACCTATGAAGACCCTGAGATTGGAAAAATAAGTCATGCAATACATCATATCAAAAAACCCAAATAATTCTATTAAGAGAAGGACATAATATTCAAGAACCAAGTTTTAATTCTTCTCCACTAGTGAAGACACAAACAAATTTTGGAGAATAGACTGATGATTGAAAGCAAAAGGAAATATAAAGCATAAAAGGTATAGAACTAAAAAGCTCTTCTTATGTCTTTTATGTATGTCTTCTCTATGGAGTCAGCTTTTTCAGAAATAACATATAAATAACCCAGCAAACGTTACTGCTGTTGAAGCAAGTTTAGTTCTAGCATTTAAAGACATTTGGGGAGATTTCCAATACATCCTTTAAATAAGGGGAGTTCTGTATTTGTTTCATATTTTTCTTGCCAAAATTATTCATGGATAAATACCAGTTTACTGTTTTTGTAAATCTTGGAGGAACACGCTTCAGTTGCTTGTAAACTGCTTCCTTTTAGTTAAAGGCCCAGAGTGATGTGTATTTTCTGAACCACAGATAACTAAAAAAACCCCTTGAATCAGGGTTTTAATGCCTTATTCTCAATTCATAATGTGCCTGGGGAAGAAAATTTACTCAACTGAATTTTAATGGCATAACTCCATTGACGTCACCAGGCCAAGATTTCAGTCCCTGATTTTTGCTGTTTTGCTGATAAAAGAATTCAAATATCTGTACCTTTTTATTAATTTTAGAACAGCATGCACTTGTGAACATCAAATAAGAAAGGCCAACAATTATGTGTTTTAACTAAACGTGCATTTAGAAACTGTGTCAATGTTTTTTGGACACTTTTCATAGCACTTGCCCTTCATTATTAGCTAATAGCAGCCGCATTTGAATTTTTCTCAATATTTTTGCCTCCTATGCACCAAGGATGAAAATTCAAACTTATCCTTTCTTCTCAAGGCTGTTGTCTCTGATCTGGTCAAGCTCAGCAGTGACTGAACACTTTTCACCGTTTGACAGCTGTTTGGGGTTTGTGTGAAACATCTGATGAGCTCAGTGCAGTCCTGGGGTGCTGCTGTCTATGTTACAAAAAATACAACCAGAAATGACATTGGTTAACAACTCCTGGTGTTTCCACACAGCCAAGGAATGCAGTAAACTGCAGATGATGGAATTACACTGGCATCTCTGGGGTAGCCCCTTCTGGGAAGAAATGCGGCTCATTGGTGAAATCTTGCACTGAACTAACACAAACTGGTGGAGGATTTTATTCTCCGAGGATGCCAGCCCAGCACCTTTCACCTCCACTAGAAATATAGCGAACTGCACACAAAGAAACAGAGGGGAATAATTCCTTCCCACTGCGCTAGCAGTTTGGCTGGGCATTTTTTGTTTTACAACACGGCCAGTGGGCGTGAGCTCTGAACTCTTGGCCCCAGGGGTAAATTAAGTGAAAAACTCATTCTGCACATTAAACTAAGAAAATGCATTTGTAAATCTTTCCCCTGAGCTCTGGCACAGTCTTCCCAGGGCCAGCACATCCTCAGCGTAATGGATGGCTGCACAGCTGCCTGGCAAAAATCTCTAGCATGCATGTGTGCAGAACAGGAGAGCAGACGCAGACGGACCTGAAAACTGCTGACACCACCTTTATAAATATGCAACTGACTTTTAGCAGTTTTCTTTGTTGTCTCAAACAACTGCTGAATGATTTTTCAAGTAAATTTCACACTATTCTTCAGACAACTTATTCAGCTCATTTGACTTTATTTATTCATTCCTTTGCTAACAGAAGTGGCAGAGATGAACAACTCAATATGCACAGCAAAACAAATATGCAAAAAGAAATTCTGAAAGAAAGAAGGGAAAAATAAAGAAATTATTGTGTTTCATTTACCCTGTTGGCAAATCCAGAAGAAGGTAGGCAGTACTGCCTTTGGATGGTGGTTGAAGTGACTACCCATCTAGTTCTAACCCCCTGCCACAGGAAGGGACACCCTTCACTAGACCAGGTTGCCCAAAGCCCCACCCAACCTGGCCTTGAATACTGCCAGGGAGGGGGCAGCCACAGCTTCTTTACCTTTTTCTAGTCAATGTAGTTTACATGAATGCAAGGTAACTTCCAGTACACAATATTCACACTGAACATATCTGAAGCTAATCCTAGCTATGAACCTTGCTTATTTGTTGTCTCCTAGAGGTAGATCACACGTTCTATTACTAAGATCCACAGTCCTGAGATTGTGCTTCAACAGAATACCCTTGGATCAATGTTACCCTGGTGCCTGTTTACTTAGTCACTGTAAGAAGTTAGCTCAGTACCGTGCAGTGCACTGCAGTCTATCAAATCTCTGCTCCCACTGCTTCATCCCTGCAGGGCAGCGACTGCTGGGAATCCTTCATTTACCCACTCAAAGGAAGATGGGCCTATTCCTTAGCCTAACAAAATCTTCTCCAGCTGTGACTGATGTTTTCCATGCCCAGTGAGCACACAGATCACAGCTTGCATCATGATGTCTAGATTGTACTGTTACAGTGCAAAACCCAAACACACACCCACACAAAACCAACCAAAAACCTGCCACACCAATAAAAAACCCCAAAGGCCAAAACTAAATCCAAACCACCAAGGTTGTTATAAAAATCAAAAGCCTGGATAAAACTCAGGACTCTTATTCCTTCCCAGCATCTTCCTTTTGGTTTCTCCCACTTCTTTCCTGCTGCCTATGCTGTTTTTGAACTCCTCATCTGGTTACCTGTTTGGATCTTCTTCCACTCTCATCTCAAAGATACCGTTTGTACTACTTCTATTACTGAGGAGGACAACGTTTTTCAGTCACTTGAATGACATACTTCATCATTGTATCTCACAGTTAAGGTCCACTCTGCTAAGTGAGGAGCACCTCTTCTGCGCTTTATACTTAAACAGGACGGTGTCAGCTCCACCAACTCACATATTTTCTGAGTCAGTTTGAACCAAATGTTCCATTGGGGACACTTAAGACATTAAAATGACTCTTTCAGTCCCACAAGGCTCAGTTATTTCAGTGAAATAATTGTCACAGGCAAGTCAGCGGTGTTGGGCTGATTCCCCAGGGACATTTCATTAGTGGGCAGGGATCAAAGGGAGCTTCCAGGGCCATCAGAGTTGCCCTAAAGGACAATAAAAGGGTTACAGTGGTGGACACAAATCCGGTACAACTACAGCCATTCTTTCTTGCCTCTGGATGTGAAACAGCGTGGGGAGGGAGAGGAGGACTCATGCACCAGTTTTAAGGGGTCTGTGGAACCCAATTAAGGGAAGCTAACCTGTAAACTACTTATGGCTAATTTCTTAAAGGCTTCACAAATTTACAAAAGCACCAGTAGTGTTGGATTGCATCTCTCTGGGATATAAACCTGTCATTTTCTTTATTTGTAACGGTTGTCGTGTTACATCAGCTCTGTGAACAAAGGTAAGGTGGTCAAGGTGTGATGCTTGTGTTAAATCCCCTGACTATGTGACCACTTCTTTCTTTTCTCTGAAGGCCTTGCTGCTATGTTTCCTTCCTATTTTTAGCTAGTTTATTACCATCTTCCAAGGGAAGAAAAAACACAAATTATCCAAGCACTTAGACATCTTTAGATGTTACAGTTCAATAGCAGTTTACTGCCATTTTGGTAAATTGTGCTCAGCAGTGAGCCACAATTAAATGAAATCTTCATTCTAAATGTCTCTAAGATAAGGGTATAGATTTACTCTCCCCAGAATACTCTATATCTTTATTAAATGCACATGTCATTACAACATAAAAAGATTGGTTCCTCAAGCAGAGTCTGAAAAATGGCTACATTTATTTTGCTCTCTTCCTCGGATGACTACCAGAAATGCCTAGAGCAAGACCCTGTTCCTGGTAAATATTGGGTAAGCTGGGAGCTTTCTCCCTTTGCAGACCTACTCCATTCACTGGCACTTGGCTTGTACGTTTGATTGGTGCAGGGGGTCAGAATAAAAAACACACAAGCAAAAAAGCCTCAACCAATAAAAATCTCACCAAAATCTTCCTCACCCCACTGCTTGAAAAATCAACTTTCTTCAAGCTATAGCCATAAATGCAGTTAAATTCTCCATATGTAAGTGTCCAGCTTATTTCTAATCTATCATTGAATCATAGAATGGTTAAGGTTGGAAGGAACCTTAAAGATCATCAAGTTCCAACCCCCTGCCACTCCACACCATCAATTCTAAGAGGCAGACACGTTTAATAGGAAAGAGCTGATCCTCCATCTCATGGCAGCATGAATATTTTGATCGTGTTGGAGAAAACTAGGAGAAAAAAAACATGCAGGTGGTGTTTGTCATTTTGCCAGCACTGTCCCCTGTGAGCAGGAAGCACTGTACCCCATTCTCTGTATTTTGTGTGTGCATAGTTGTATCTGGGCAGTAGTTCAGGCATCAGCACACACTTGCTGACCTCTGACTGAGGCTGGATGCTGTGCTTTCCTCCTGGCGGAGATGGGCAGCTCGCCAGGAGCCTGCCTTTAGCACATGGATGAGGAGAGCGCAGCAGAGTGCAGGGCTGACCAGCAATGCCTTTTTATCATGGATTTCCACCATTGGGCCATGCAGGGGAGGATAAAGGGAGAAACATAGGCCTAAGATTTGTCTCTCCTTGCTCACGGCAATTCAAAACTTGCCTCTTCTTTTCCCTTGATGCATTCACCAACGAGCTGGTGAACTGGCTGTGCTCAGGGCAGGGAAAACTGCAAATGGGCTCCACATGTATTTCCTAGTGGGTTTTTTTTTCCTTTTTTTGTGACTGATCCCTATACTGCTTTTAAAAAATAAATAGTAATAAAAAATATAATCTCAGCAGCATTTCATTGGTTCCATAGGAAAATAACAGGTTAGGTAGCCAGTCTTGCCAGATCCCCAGTGCCCTCTGCAAAGTACTCCAAGTACAGAGGACAGCCTCAGGGTGAGAAGCAATGACTAACGTATTTAACACCTCCAAGGGTAGGGTCCATCCTCACCCCCCTCTCATCACCATTGTCATCCTCAGCAGGCATCACCATGGGTAGCTCAGTGCTTTGGAGGAGCTCAGGAGTTAGAGCTGAGTGAGGCAACGCTGGCACCAGTGTTTCAGTGCTGCCAGTTTGATATAATCTAATTACAACTGCAGCGAGCAACTGCTGGGCTGTGTGGTGTTCTGCAAAGTAAAGAGATCCTGACAAAAAGACATAATTTTCACACAAACAGGAAAAATGAAGAGTTGTCTTCCAGATAGCTCTAGCTGACTATAGGGAACACCAATGTGAGCAGCCTATTTATTATATTGTATCTGACATTACGAAAGCCTGTGTAATGTAATTATCCATAAAAGTCCCAACAGTCTGACAATTGTTCCTCACAGGTGTACTTGTTTTTAAGAGAGCTTTCCTAGACAACCATTACTTACAGCCTCCTGCTTGCCTATATCTGTTCTCTAAACATTATTAGGAGGTGTTCTTTTGCCATGAATAACTGAATGAAAAAAATTTTTGAATGACACACAAGCTTCTGGTTTAAAAATATAGATGCATTGTTGTTGCTACCATGCTTTTCTTGTTATTTAATTGTCTGTTTGGATAGGATGTTTGATAAGTTTATAACTTCTCTTCCTCATCAGTATACTGCAATGGGAAAAGTCTTCTGTGGGCTGTGGGCCTTACTCGGATCCCAGGAAGCCCCTGGGAGCCTGGGGTTTATTCCACTGACCACCATGAGTTTACTGAGGAGTACAAGGAACTGCTTGTGCAAAGAAGATACTTTGCCCTGCAAGATTTGGCAGTATGCCCACATAGGTTCCAAACTCAGATTTATAGAACAAGAACATCGCTCTTGGAAAATGAATACCAGGACAGAGGATTATGATCAGCAACAGACTGAGACACTAAAGATTCAGAATGTCTCAGTTGAAATAGTCTTTGGATGGAGACAATGTTTTGAAATCTATTAATAATGTGGTGGTGTTTTATGCTATCTTCAGATTGGATTTTTGTTCCTTTTTATGAATGAGAGATATTACAAAAGGCTAGAAAAAATAGGAGGAAAAAAGGAAAACTTATAATGAGAAACACTGAATGGTGTGTGCTACCTTATCTCTAAATATAAACATTTATCAACTGCATTGCTATGGATTTCCTATGGAAAGTGTTTTCAGGTGCTCGAAAATCCTAGGTGTTTTACTGAGTCTATTATTAATGTGCTGCCAAGGAAATATATCATAAATTCATTGAAGAAGGGACATTCAACTGCATTTGTAAACAGCAGTAATTAGCCCCTGAGCTTTAGTATATTAGAAAGTTGCCACTGTAATAAGAAAGGGCGTCTTGCATACATATTATGAAATTGTTTACACACTAGTGAAGCACATTTTCTTGGTTTGGGCTTCTTCTTCTAGTTATAACTAGGCCACATAATATTTACTTGATTGAATTATACTATACTCCATAACTTGGAGTGTATCTGCACCATTCCATAAAGCTGGTGGTAACTGAAAAGAGATTTCAGATACTAATTTCCAGGATCTGCAGTCTTAATTCAGCTGTCCTGCTTGAGAAATTAATAGAGAAATATTGATTTGTAATCCCAGCCTCTTTATGATTGACAGATGGCTTCCTTGAAATGGACATTCTGCCAGGCTGCTTGAGATCAGGTGGCTTTATCCTGTGACTAGTAATGCCAACTGAAACATCTCAGTCGTGTTGATTGACCTGCACCGCAGGCCATGGATTTGTCCTCTTGAGAGGAGCTAGGTTTGTGTGGTAGATGAGGGAAAGCCTTTGGTCTGTATTCATGAAGAAATGTGGATAAGACCTAGGAGCCCAGCACACAGTTGTGTGTGGATCGGCCTAAATGTGAAATCCTTGAAAACTCAGCTAGGCTGACTAGAGGTGCCATGGGATGTTACTCCAATCTTTACAATGAAGTTACTCTAGCCTGCAAGATGCAGTTATGAAGTCACCTGCCTTAGTTTTGACAATTCATGCAGTTGCAAACTCGTACATGCAAGCAGGCAGGGGGAAGGGGGCTGCCTCTATTGCTCTAATGTGCAACATCTCACTTACATGACCATGCTAGGAGACACACTGGTGATGGTTAGCAACTGAAGGAAAGAGAGAGATGACAGGAAGAAAGAAATTAGCAGGTAAGGAGAAATCTATCTGCAGATAATCCACCTAGTTTGGGAGATGATGAATCCAACTTCTTTTAAAGGTATAAAGTTTTGAGCAAGCCTTATGTTTTATTTTACTGGGCTTTTTATTTTCCAAGGTGTGTTGGGGCATGTCTGTTTTTTCACTTTCTTTGTGTTCTGAGAAATTCCCCATGTTAAAATTCCCCGAAGTTTGTAATTGACCCCAACAGAGCTCACACACTTGAAGAGGGATGAAGCTGAAAGAAGAGACAGCCACAGAGAGGAAAATGTCATACTGAAGTCTGTTAGCAGAGAAATACACTGTCACAGAGAATATCTGCCTTCATACCAGCAACATTCAGCAAGGGATCCATAACTGGTGTCCCCCTGAGCTTTGCAGGTAAGCCATCTGAAAAGCTGACTTGAAGGAGCAGGTCTGTCTTCTGCCAAGGCCAGGAGAAGCTTTCATAATATCTAGTATTCTTCCTGGAATATTTATGAGGAGTTTGGGAAGATTGATTTGGCCACTGAGGATGGATATGTGAGCATCTGCTGTAATGGCAGTAAAAAGAATTAAACTCATCAGGAATAGTGATTCATAATGATAGTGACGGTGTTTGCTCTTTGAATATAAAGAATCTACTGGGCCCTTAAATCTAAGAAGAACTTAATACTTCTACATGCAAAAGAAGTGTCCTTTTTTCTACAGCAAGAGCTGCAGTCAGAAAAGGCTACAAACATGTGTGCGCCCCTGCTTACAGGAGTGTGTGGATGATCATTAATCGAAGTCATTAATGATCATTAATTGCTGATCACCTCATACAAACACAAGGGCATGCCATCACGTTTCCAAAGACACTTGAGAAACTGTTACTGTCTGAAACAGCCTAGATGAAGAAACCTGATGTGCAGATCAGCCAAAAAATAAGCACTCATTAATCAGTCAACACCATTTGCTGCAGAACTGACCCTAACTGGACTTTGGGTTCTCGGGGAATGAGGAGAGATGAAGTGTGAAAGGCGGATGTCTTCTCTCCTCCAACTGGGACTCAGGGAGATGAAGCCTGAACTTGGGTTTCTTTTTATGTAGCCCATTAAGGAAAAATAAATGCTGTTCATTAACTGTCTTTCTATCCTTTCTGAAATATGCCCAGAAAGTCATCCTAACGTCCTAAGCAAGGATCATTCACAGTCATTATAAAGTCACTCGGAAGGGGTAAACCCCTGCCCCTCTTACCTCTGCCCCTCAGGTAAGCCAACAACACTAGGATTTTTTAACTAGGATTCTCCATGCCTTTGGTTAACAAACCCTCACATTTTCCAGGAGTCCTAAGGAAAGGTACTATAGATCTTAATAGAGCTAAAACCAACACTGTATTCTTAAAATTAGAACTTAAATTGCTATTTAAAATGCTGAACCACAGATCTAATTCTCCATAAAATTGTGCTGAAGAGCTTGAATAAAACTGTGGGAAAGATTTCCTGTTTAACTATAGAGAAACTTGCCATAAATGGGTGCAGTGGAGTACATTAGGCTCTCTGGAGACAGTTAATTGAGCCCTCCCTCCTCTTTTAGCTTGGATAGTATCTGTTTGAGCCCACACGTGCAGCTGAAAGAACAGCTCCTGGAGTACAATCCTGCTTTAAAAAAATGAATCTGTGCTCTCTGCTTATGCCCAGAGCAGCAGGCCTGTGACAAGTGGTGTATACAGAGTGGTTAAGAACATGGCTGCAAAAGATTCACAGCAAGCAGGTGCTTGCTTAAAATGAGGTAGACGTGCGAAATAAGTGAAAATGAAAGTCTTCAACTGCCATTGAAAAACCTCCTCCTTCTAAGGAAACTCTGCCCACATTAGCAGTCTAAAAAAAAACCAAGAAACCCACCCTGTGCTTATTGTGGTCAACACTGACAACCTTCCTCAGTTGTGTAGTAGTTTCATTCTCAAGTAGTCAGGTGCTGCCTGCACAGCACAATCCCGCTCACCAGGAGCAAAGCTGACAAAATCTGCCTCTCAGCTTGGCACGTTCAGCAGATCACAGAGTTTATACTGTATATTTGGTGAGTCAAGCATCCATGCTGCCAAGCCTCTGTGCGTAAACGCAAGCCTACCCACACTGGCACAGTGTAGTAGGAGAGGTTCCCAGACTTATTTACTGGAAAAGCATGTTTATTAAACAACTATGCTTCAAAATACAACTGCCTTGTTCTTTTCTCTCCTTTTCCCCCACGGCCTCCTAGGATCTTTCTGGCACCAAAAATGCCACTGCAATTACAGCCAACCACCGCAACTCAGCTTGAAGTCCAGATACAGACTTCGCACCCCTCCGGAGCAATGGCTCATAATTTCAGGGGTTTAAGGAATTTCAAGAATTGCCTGCAAAGACCTAAATCTTAGAGAGGTATTGCTCGTTCACCACCTGAGGCGGAGGGACTGTACTTTCTACTTTAACACTCATAAAACATGTACAAGGGTTGAGGCATTTTTGGCACATAAATCTTGGGTTCACTCTCGTTCTGCCACCTCTGACAGTTATTTCAGGCAGTGTGCCACTCCCAATGTTTCTGGAACTGCAATGGCACCCTTCCTGTCCAAAAGCCCTTTAGATTGCTATTACACAAACTTTGAAAGTTAAACTCATTTTGTTGTTTCCTGATGCTTTTCTTAAAGACCAGGTGCCACTTTATTTGCCAGTCAGTCAGAAATTATATTTTTAAAAATGTTTTACAGATAGGACCACGATGTGTTCTAGGTGCATAGATGGTGTCCATTAATCTCATGCTCCTGTGCATCCATGTTTTAGAACAAGAGACAGCATGCACACCTGGTGTACATTCAGTACAAGAGAGATTGTCACAGACACTGGAAAGGGTGTGCTGTGTGATCATGAGCCTCATCTGTAGACTGTGAAACAGATAATCTTGCTCCTGGCTCAAGAAACAGCCAGAGGGAAGCTGCTTTGTCTGGTGGGGGTCACTCGCAGCCCTTCACCATTCCGAGAGACCAGGCTGAATGTCTGCAAAATCCCGTTTCTCTACTCATAGGAAGTTAAGTGAAAAAGCATGAGAGGAAGATTCTTTCCCTCTCCTATTGTCATATACAAGAAGGTGTTTAACATAAAACAATGAAGAAATACGCATCTGGTCTTTTATTTACTGGCAGTTTCAGAGCATGAGCTAGAATGATCCCTAGTACAACTCCATTGGCTCCAGCAGACTTCATGCAGAAGTCACACTGTGCCATTAAGAGTTGAAGAAAAGACAAGAGATGCATTCTTGTTTCTTTCCAGCCCATAAAACCAGTCTGAAAGGTTCTCTTCCCTGCCTTCATTTTATCCAAGATCTATCAAGAATATTGAGTTCTATCTTTGTTTTTGCTGAAGGATTGATGAAGTAGAAAAAGCACTTTATTTAATTGCAAGAATAAGGGGGATTAATCTATAAAAGAAAGCTAGTACTTCCCAGTTAGTTTCCACATATTTTAATTGAGTGGGTGCTAACCAAAGAAAACCCAGTACATTCAGAATGGTTGAACAAAGCCCCTTCCCTCCATATTTGCTTAGATTTAGTCTTCATGGTACAATTTGTTCAAGTGCATGTGCACTGCCAAATCTGAGCTCCTTCCAGAAGTGCATCAAACAACACTACTAACATTTCCACACGTTGATTTGGTTTTCGTCCTTTTCAGGGCAAGTCTATGTGGAAGAATGTCTTATTTGGTCCTTTAATTGTTTTAAAAATACATCTCTTTCCAAGAGAACAGGAGGTAAAAAAGTAACACTTTGCAGTAGGGAAATGAGTGCAGATTCAGATGTGGTGGACTAAATGACCATGGAGCCAATCCTCCAGCACTGTCTGAGAAGGGACTATCTCTCTGCTGGATGTTTCTTACTCCTTGAATAGGCAGTCTGAGAGAGGGAAGTTACTGCAGTCTTGCTACTTCTTCCAAACTAGCATCAGTCAACAAAGTTCTTTTGCACTTTATACATCAAACCCAGAGATATATCAAATATGATAGTATGCCATGGATGATGTTTTCTGGCCCTTTTAAGCATGGAATAAGAAGTCATTTAAAACACTTTTCCAAACAAATTTTACAGAAGTTCTGTATTAATGAGCTTTTTGTGTTGTTTCAGTGCCTTCACTTTCTCCCACCTGCAGCCTGAAATACCATTGAGAGTATTTTCTGGTCGGGGAGAGCTTAGTGACCTTCTCAAGTCACACAGTCAGCTGGGAATTTCAATCTTGTAAAATAATGCAGTTTATATAATGGTTGCTTGTCTCATGTACCATGTAAACTATTCCCTGGCAGAAGCAAACAACCGAATAACAAATGACAGAACATAATGCAACTCCACTGACGATCATGCTGAAATCTGAATTAGGTGGTACAGCGTGTGTCTACTGATGTCTACATCAGAGTAGTAATGGGGAGGAAAGACTGTGGTTTAAATTCCTGAGGCTTAAATGCAATACCACATGTATCCTGAAGTCCACAGACCTGCACTCATTATTCATTTGTGCTGAAT
This sequence comes from Porphyrio hochstetteri, assembly GCA_020800305.1. NCBI lineage: Eukaryota > Metazoa > Chordata > Aves > Gruiformes > Rallidae > Porphyrio > Porphyrio hochstetteri. The sequence continues at coordinate 49,988,201 of CM036907.1, forward strand.
TTCATGGGGGGCAGCTGGTGGAAGAGAGCTCCCTGGAAACACCATGCTCTCCCCCTGAGAGGAATGCCCTGACGTCTCTCAGCCGTGAACTCTCTGATTGATTAATAAGCAGTGCTGTTGGACTTGGGTGGGAGTTCAGGTTTCCTTTGCTCACCTGCAGAGTGGGACTTTCCTTAGGGCAGGAGTGTTAAACTGGGACTGTCAGGCATATTTTGAGCAGGTGGTGAAAGTGAATGGAGGTGTGGGGAAGAAGATGCTCTGAGCGGACAACTTGTTGCATGAGGTGTGCTTGCCTGGCACGGCAGCGTGGATGCCAGTGCCTGGAGCTGGGGAGATGTGTTCCGTCTCCTCAGCCTACGCCTCCTGCTCGGCTTACCAATGCAACATGGCCTCTCCAGGTCTTTCAAAACACCCCATGATGCCTGGCAGAGAACCTGGCACAAAGTCTTGTTCTCTGAAAAGGCTTCTTTCTTTTCCTGAGTAAGGAAAATCCTCCTGCTTCTAAAGGAGACAAAAGCAGCCATTCAGTTCAGAGCTGGGGCCTGTTTTCATGGCTTCCAGCAAACACACTGCACTTCAGTATTGCTGATAATGTATTAAATGCGAGCACATTGCTTTTAGAGGGCAAGTGGCTATTTTGCCTAAATGCTACTTACATGTGAGTATTAATCAAGAAAAATTTTCTGAACCAATTCTGCCATAATGCCATTTTTTTCTTCCTTTCCCCAGCCTGGCACTTAAAAACACAAATTGCATGGAAGACAGTGCTGTAATTTGAGTTACACTGTTACCTGCTTTTATCAGTGATGGCACATTCCCTTTAACTTTACATAAACATCAGTGGTTGGGAGTTTTTTAAGAGAAAAGTGGAGAATCACTGCCCATTTCACCTGACTCTAGTATAGTGGAGAATCAGAGAAATACTGCAAAATAATATGTGCACTTCAGAAGGAAATCTTAAAGAGTGGATAACTTGGGTAGTTCTGCAGCAGGATCTATCCCTGCTTTTCCTACAGGGAAAGGGGAAGCAAATGAGGTAGCTGTGGGGGCAAGGGTGCAGCTAGCAGTCCTCCCCACAGTTATTTGTGGGAAAATCTCAGCTGCTGAGCTCCTCTCAGAGCTGAGGAGAGGGGATTAAGAGGCCTCTAGGATAAAACCCAAGAGGTCCTTGCAGGCAAAATGTAGAACTGGTCTATTTGGGTTCTGTGCTAATGACAGCAGGTTAAGGAAAAAAATGCACTGATTTGAATGGCTTTCACTGAGGCTGCCTGGAGCGTGTAGATAAAGATGCAAACTCCTAAAAACTGAGCCCATTGGGGTCACTCTAGAAAGCATGTGCGAAACCAACATGGGATTTCACAGGCCCATAATTGCAAACTGTGCTTCCATGATGTTTTCACTCAGACCTGTCTTTATTTACAGGAATATTTCTAGAAAACTGCCTGCAGACCTCAGCGTACTACAAATTCTACAAAATGAGAAAAATTAGTTTCTTGGTTCTTTTTCAGGTTGCTAGAAAGCTATCTGAAAAAAAAAATTAATAGCCACATTAACTTGATATGCTTCAGAACATTAATGCAACAGACTTCTTTTTCAAATAGATTCATAATATTTATAATAACCCTTGTGCTATGCTGCTAGTTGCCACCCACGTGAAGGAGATGCCATGCAATGTCTGATATTATCTGCTAAGCTGTAGAAATATTGGCATGCTATTGTGTAGGAAATGAGAGGATTCAGCTGCATGATGCTGATACATTGCCCCTACCTGCAGCTTCAGATGGTTACAGCTCTTGTGTTGCACCCTAGAGGTGACTTCATTACAGTGGGTGAACGCTTTCATGTGTGCAAGGATCTGTTTGTAACAGATTCCTTGGAGTCAAAGATATTGGATGGATTTCTAACGGGACATTTAGTATAGCTGCCTGAAACATCGGAGCCAGCTTCATTTAATGCATACTACTTCATTAGGTAACCCTTTTGCCAAGCCCCAGCTGGCAGCAACAAGGACAAGGTTCTGCCTCTAGATGCCTGCTTCTAACATCATCTTGAGACACCATCCAAAACCCGAGAGACACCAAATCAAGCTGTCAGAACAGTTAGTGAGCAATATATTTCCTGCTCACAAGCAGTGAATCAAAAAGGCTTATTCAAACAGCATGCTGGGAAAGAACAAAAAGAGAGGAGAAACAGAACAGCATAGAGAAACAATCTCCAGCAGGTCACTTTGCTTTCTGGCCCACTCACTTCTACCCAAAGTAGCAGAATATAATCAAGACTGTCCTTCTTCTAGGATGTTGCTGCTGCTTATTGCCTTACCCAATCAGCCCCATCACTGGCTGACCTGTATATATGTTAAACTGCCTAAACTCAGCTGCTGGGTAAGACCTTTTGAGGAAATTCCCAGCTGATAGTGAAGGGGTTAACTCCTTTCCTGATGGCCTGCTCTGCTGTGGGTTCCACTTCACACTGGCAATATGAAAACAGACAGTCCATGAACACCTCACTTAAAAGAACAGAGCTTCCTTTAAAGTAGGATCTTTCCTTGTTTCCCAAGTTTTCATAGCCCAGTATTAGATCTGGGCAGCTGGTCACACCCTGTAACACTTCATTGGTTTAAAGGAAAATGTCATAAGAAAGGCCTTAGAGCTCAGGGTAACCATATCTCTCAAAAATTTACTAACCTGCATGGGATCAAGACCCAAAAACAGTTCTAATCTTCTGAAGTTGTCATTGTTGTATGGAAAACTTTGCATTTAGTATAGTGAGTGAGTTCTGAAATTTCCCTTCTCATACTCCAGTTGGCAATGTTCACTGCTGAGTGAACAATCTCGCTGTTATGCACAGGATTTTCAGAATCACAATCCCCTCTTAATCCTATTCATTGATTCCAGTCTACACATGGATATTTGTTGCAGAATATGATCTTTTGATCGGTATTAAACAGAGTTGTGTGGGGCTTTTTCTATGTAAGAACCTGTAGAAATGTTAAGCCGATTGGCTAACTAAACTACAATATTAAATATGCAATTTTATCATCTCTTTCTTGTGACATGTTTGCTCCTCATATTCCTTCATATTTTTGCAAAAATTATTTTTCTACAGTTTGTGAAGCTAAGCTGAAAAACATGGATATAGAGCTTGGCCACATATTCTCTCAACATAAAACCAGCAATAAAATGTGTAGTGAACTCAGATGGACTATACGTAACGGACAGAGATCAAAATAATATACTGCTGAAAACAAGGTTAGTTTTATCATTGATTTAATTTGAGGCAGGATATCAGTCAAGGTGTGTACATGCCTCAGGCCTCGCTCACAGGAACATGTCTTTATGTTTATACCCCCCCTACACCTACTTCCCTTTCTTATCACGATTTTCCCATCAGCAAAATCCAGTATTTTGAGTACTGATGAGAGACCTGAGAGTCCACCAGTTCCAAAAAGCAAGCTCCAGGTCAAGAACAGTGATAGCTGATATATGTGTACTTTCCAGTACCAGAAGTCTCTGTTTCCAGCAGAATATTCTAGTACCCAAATGCACTTGGAAGTCAGATCACCAGTAGGATCAGAATAGCTTTATTGAAGGTGAATATCACTACATTCATTCCAGCAGCTGACCGAATTGATCAGTAGGCATCTTGCAAGATTGCAAGAGTGGGAGTTGAAGGAAGGGAAACATTTTCCAGTGGTCCCTCAAGAAAGCAGAGAAAATTTCAGTAATCATAGAGACCATGGGTGCCAATGTCTGATGTTGACTGTGCGTGAAGGTTGCAGAACTTGTAACAACCTTTGCTGAGTACCCAGAGCAGAGGTATGCATCAAGGTCCATTCGTTTAGACTGTAACCTAGACCTGAATGAAGAGGGGTTTTTTGGTCAGCCAAAGATCTCTAAACTGGAATCCTGCCATATCATAATTATATTAATTGTATAATCAGCTGGGCTACAACTGAATTGGGCAAGATGAGACTCAAAATGTAACAAACACTTTCCCAAACAGGTCAGCTATGGCAGTAGTGATTCTGGGGCAGGACTGGCTTTCTGGTACTTGGGTGTCCTTTCCTTGTGAATAGGCACTTTCCAAATAAAATTCCTTTCATCGAGAAATTCCCAGACCTCTCTACTTAGACATGCAGATACCAAATACAGTAGGAGACACTGAGTCCTTTAAGATTCACTTTGTCAACACTTTTGATGGTACTTATGTGGGACAGAGCTGTTACTGAAAAGATTTACTCCGGGAAGGAGATTAATATTACACAAAACAAGGAGGAAAGATCTTGCTCTTGAAATGCTTTTTTTCTTCTCTGTAAGCCAGAAGAAAACTCACTGAAAGACCAAGACATTTAGAGGTTTTAGAATTTATGAGGTGTAAGGAAATAACCTTGGCAAAACTTGCTTTTCTGTGTCAATACCTTGAGCAAGAGCAGATTCAGATAAATGTAGCAGGAAGTACTGAAGGAGAGGGAAAGATTTAAGAAGGCTGGGATGCGGCTGTCTTGTAATGCTGAGCTAATTCAATAGCCTATCAAACATCCTGGCACATGCATACAGCTCTCTGACACATAATCTAGATGGCAACCAGATGGAAAACAAAATATTTAAATTAATGTACCTCTGATGGTAACATGAAGTCCTTGTCTTGTCTGGATTTACCCTTTAGCAAACTGTGTGCATAAATAAATAATGGCTGACATTCTTAGTCTTAATAAAACTAGTTGTGCTTTGTATGGGGAGATCTTTCCTTTCACAGCATTTTCCTCCAGGTTTATCAACTTACTAATTCTATCACGTTGGCCCCCAAATGTATTTCTATGTTGTTTTAATGCTGATGTAGATGGCCAACCTCATCCAAAACCATCTCTGGCACCTCAGCTTATTTCTCACCTTTTCAGGGCTGTTTTCAGGTATCATAGTCATCTCCCAAAGATCACAGAATCACAGAATCACAGAATAACAAGGTTGGAAAAGACCTTTAAGATCATCAAGTCCAACCATTCACATCCTAAACTAAACCATATCCCTAAGTATTTCATCTACCCTTTTTTTGAACACATCCAGGGAAGGTGACTCAACTGTCCTCTTCTAAAGTCATGTCGCAAAAGGTATAACCATAAACTCAGAGTGCTCCTGTGAGATCCGTGTAAGCAAAATTTCCTGGTGCTCATTTCTTGTTATGTCCGAAGCTAGACATATAGATGGACCGACCTATTAGTTCTCTTCCATTCTCCAAGGAACTCATCTTCATAAAGCCAACACCAAACCTTACTTGGACTGGCAGCCAACACAATGGTAATGTCACCATCAGCTGTGCAACTTTTTGAAGATTTTCACTATTTCTATTTTTTATTTTCTCCTTTGTAAGGAAAAAGTCACCTTGCACCCTTTTCCCGTGGCTTTAGTGAAGGAGGGGCAAAATAACATTTCTCTCTTGGCTTTTATGACCATAAACTATGCTGGTGCCCATATTGTCTTCATATTTAGGTGTTTTGGTCTTCATGCCTCTGCGACTTCAAAGTCTCAGCAAGTTCACATGAAATAGTGCCTTTCTAACAACTGAGGGAAAGGCTCTGTAATATACAAGGCCAACCAATGAAAACATTCCACCTGTGCATTGTCTTGGGGCTATTAGTTTAAATCTAATCTGCAGCACAGCCCATGTCCTTTAGCAGCATTTTCGGGGGGGGGAGATCACAGGTCTCTGGACTTCTTACTCAACTTCTAACACTTGTTCAGGGTAGGAGGTTCTTTCTCACCCTCTCTTCTGATGCGTTCTCATCACAGGTGAGATTTACAAAAACTCACAGCCTCTCTGTTGCCAGGTCCCTTCTAGCAACTTACTCTCAGTTTCTCATAAGATAGCCAGAATATCAGCCAGACAGCTTACAACCTTCTGCTTGCATCTCCACCCCCAGTGTATTACAATGTCTAATAAGCATAAGAGAACACAACTAACAACACTCACAATGCAGAAGAATAGAGGGAGGTAGAAAACATGAGTTCCTGTGGAAAAATGCACTTTTCCCTGCTATTGAGGAAATGAGCTATAAGTGGCATAGTTAAAGCCTGAGATTTTTGTAGATGTTGGTCCATGTTAATTTTAATTTGATGGAGTCCTTTCTTTTAAATATTACTTTCAATTTCCAGTCTTCAGGAAAAAAAAATTAAAATAGTCTACCTTTCGTCTTTGTCAATGTATTGTACACACATCCAAACATTTCATCATTCTCCAAACCTTCGTTTCTGAAACAGTCATAACTCCTGAGCCTGAATGGGAGAAAATGTGCCTGAAATCAGAGTTTTATAGACAGAGCTTATAACAATTTTTTTTGCATTTCCTACCACCTGCTAGTGATTATCTAAGTCAATATGGGCAAAATAGTTAATAGATTCTTTCACGTGGATTAAAAAAACAGATTTGTTTGAATGTAGATGTAGGGAGGGTTGTTTGGGGTATTTTTTCTTTTTTTTTTCTTCTCTACACTGGCTTCCATTTGATTCCTAACTTAAGAGTGTATAGTCTTAAAAATTGTTTTATTGCTGCAGTTTGGCATGACAGATCACTCTCCAAATTCCACTTGGGGGATCCCTCAATTCTTCAAACAGTTCTCAGTTTCCAGGGAGTAGTGCCCCCAGTATCTCAATATAGTAGTCCTGGACGATGAGTTTTCTGAGGAACAATGCATCTACCTAAGTACTTTTCCAGTCATCTGTTGCAGTCACTCAGGTCTGATAGCCATTTCTCACTCCAGGGGAGAGAGAAGGACTTATCTGGCTACCTGCCCATAGACCATTGCTGACAGACTGATTTGTGAAGAGGCTGCTGCATAGCTGAACATAGCTCTAGTACTCTCTTTAGCTATTAGATCCTGTCCTGTCTTCCCTCTTCCTCCTGCTCGCTCCCCTCATCTTGGCCCTCCAGTTTCAAGCCTTCTTGATCTTACTCTGTGATGACTCTGCCAGCTCTATCTGGCCACTCCTTGCACTCTCCCAACACCACTTTAGAGCCTTTGCTCTCCGGTGGGTCACCAAGAAGTGTCCACTACAAGGTGTCCTCAGAGCTTCTGCCTCCTACCCAAGCTTTGCTTCTCAGTCCTTCCCTTCCCTTAAATAATGGCTCAAAAGGACAGCCAGATATGGAGCAGTATCTGATAAAGGTATATCACCCATACTGCCCATATGAGGTTTGTATCTACATCCCAACAGAACACAATTCAGCAGTAGGTATTTAGTAGTTATTTCCTGTCATTGCCAGATGCTCCACAAAACAAACAAACAAACAAAAAGACTGTGGAGAAGATTATTCAGGGATGTGATTTCCAAATATTTGATTTTAGTTATTATTTGGTTTCTGTTCAAATTCACAGTAATATTCATCCTGAGTCTCAGAGGTAGAGAGTTCATTATGGATAGATGAGGAATTATTTTTAAAATGTCATCCATCTTGTCAAAAATAAATTTTTTGTTGCATTTAAAAGAACAAATGTAAATTATCATTGTGGGTTTTAATCTTTTTGAAAGGAATTCTGAAATTAGTCTTGCAATTTCAACAGCCATTTTGTGCTTTATTATCTGTTGTGGGATTATTTGGATACAGCCATTTCTTTGGGTAATTATTTTTAGTATTTTTACATATGCAACTTCGAAAGGTTCTGTAAGAATATAATTGGTAAGACTGCATTTCTTCAGGAATGATTAAGTGTAATCATGTAACTATAAGCATGCGTTGCACAGGGAGGTAGAATACAGAATTGATACAGTCTCAGTTGTGGTTGCTATGTAATTTTTCTTTTCATAATTATATTGAATTTTATGTATAAAAGAGAAATTGATTTCTAGAGGTTGAGAGAAAGTCTTAATTCAGAATTCCCTGTAGATGCAGGCTCTGTTTATTTTGGGAAACTGCATTACATATTTTAACTAGCATGATATTAAATATTATTTTGCCCTGGATGTAATAAAAGTTAACTTTGACTGTAAGCAGATAATGAATTTTAATTGCTACTGTAGTTTTAAATTTATTATAGACATAGATTTCTATATCTCTATATCATATCTGATATGTAATAGCCCAGTAGAAAAAAGCAAAGGTGATATTTTATATATTAAATTAAAAAATTATAGGACAATATTGTCACACAGAGATGTCTTGTCTGTGTGAGGATGTAGATATTGGATATTCGTGTAGGAAGTTATATAAGAACTGAGAATAATAATTGTCCTCTTCCTCACTGTTTCCTCCAATGTCTACCAAGTTTGGTGGTTCTGACTGGAAGAGCTTTATTAAAACCACTGGAGTTACACCACTGTCCCCTAGCAGCGAACCTAGCTGTTAAAGTTTCTTTCAACTTCGACAAACACAAGACAACTCTAATTGGTTCTGGCGTTTAAAAAGCCTATCTTACAGTAAGTAAACTATACAGCACTATTAGGGAGGAATGGTAAACCAAGATTTTAGAGTTTTATAAAGACTGGTGGAAATAGACCCATTATTCCCAAGGTAAAGGTCATTCCTGCAAACACTAGATAATTTTCCCTTCCCATTAAGTTTTGAATGCTACTGGAGTCCCCATGAAAGCTAGTACAAATTCGAGCTGCCACGACACTTGTTGCACACTGTAGATAACTATTTGTTTTCTCCATTCGCTGGCTTTTGTGTACAAAAATAAAAGTGCTTTTTTTGTTTAAATTGTGTATGCAAATCTTGTCATTAACACCAAATAAGGACCCTAAATACATTTACAACCTAATTCTAGATCTCACAAATACAAGACTGATACTGATATTGCAAGTCTCCGCCTATTCTATATACCTATGTATAAATCAGTTGCGAGCCTTGAAAGAACAGTTGATGAGTCCACTGACTAATGAAATCTTTACTAAAGATAACTCATCAGTTTGTGGGAGGACCTCCATCACAGTAGAGGGGCACACAGGAAAAAGGCTCCCTCTTTATCTTCCACCTTACCCAGTGTACACGATATCTATAGAACTGTCTCTTGTCACTGGATTTGGAGGGCCCATGTCTATTTACCTCACTGCAACAAGCAGGAGAGTTTTGGGTCTCTATTTCTACCATCCTGACAATGTGAGATCTCCAACAGCCGATAAATACCCATGTCACCCTCTCAGGTCTTCATAGAGGAACAGAGAGGTGCCCAGGGACCATGCTCTGAATGTGGCGGACCTTGAATCTGACTGGGGGGTTCAGATAGCCCTCCACAGGGTCTCAGAACATAAAAAACCTCAAGCAGAACAGATACATTTGTATTTCTGCTTCCTTCTGTAACCAAGAATAGCAATAACTGAGAACCAGTTTCACTGATGCCAAACATCCCTGTTATATCTACAAACATTAGTGAAGACTGACATAAAGAGGGGGTTTTTAATTTAATGCTGCAGACTACAAATTGAATTCTCAAACTTGAGAATTGCCAACCTGACTTCAGGCTTGACAGTTCTTAATAGCCCGGTTACAAATTAATAACTTTTATCTAGCTGAGTGCATAACATTTTGATAAATTGTCCATTTGCCTGTCTGCTTTATCCAGCTATGCCCTGTTTCCTTTCTAAATCTAAGGAAACTCTGTCCATAAGTTGACTGTGACGAAAAAAGCTATTTAAAATCCCAGATACCCCAATGCTTTTCACATTTCTATTATAAAAGGTGTTGCTGAGACACTTCATAAAAATAACATTGTATGTAGTTTCCTCATTCTTTATTTTTGTCTTTTTTAATTCTCTTTTTTCTCATGTCATTGCAGACCTGTATACAGCTCAATATCTTTAACTTAAAAGTATTTTTTACTGTTATTCCTCAGTTCTGGTGGGGTATTTCAGTCTGTGTCAGATGTCCTAGAATACCACCCTGATTGTGCCATCAATAACACAGACAAAAGATGCTTGTAGTGACACATGACAGACAGTCTTTTCAAAATAAAGATTTATCTTCTGGACAAAAGGTCTGGAATCATTAGTAGTTTCAGGTTAGAAAGGCAAACAAAGCCTAACCAAGCATCTCCCTCTAAATTTGACAGCTTGTTTGTGCTGAGCTAGCTAGGCCACTCCTTGCTTGGTCTAGAACATAGCTTGTATACTTGCCTCCTCTTGTCTTGTATACTTGTTTCTGAATTTCTCAGCACCCTCACCAGCCCATTATCTCTTTGAAAACACCTCTTGGGAACCCTCTTGCTGGTGCCCAGGCCTGTCACAGTTTATTATTCCCTTTGATATCCCTGCTGCTAATTATGGCTATAAATCTAGTTGCTTTGTTGGTAGGCATCCACCTCATCTAGGCAATTGTTTTCCTTGCATCTAGTACAGGTTATGACACAATAAGTGGATTAAACCAAACATAGCTACCAGAGAGTTTTAGGAAGCTCGTGCCCTACCATAAAAATTAACAAGCTGAGATTTTATTTATAAATTAATGTGCATCTTCTGTATTAAAACACACATGGAAAAAGAGCTTTTGGAGATGTTTGAGAATATAAACAAATTCCTTTGTTAGAAAGTGTCATTTAAGCCATAGATTTTTACACTTAAAAAGAACTTTATGCTTTTGGGACACTTTCTCATCTCAAAATGCACTTGAAGAAAGATATATGTTTGGAGGACCCACAAAAACTCCTATGTGCTGGCAGGCCTCAATCAAACTTGCCTGTGAAAGTCGTTCTGACTTCTTACCCCAAAAGTGATCACATGATGGTCAGCAACAGCTCTCCTTTTCTTGTATAATCCACTTTCTGTCATAACCTGAAAAGATGCAAGGAAGCAAGTGATATCACCATGTCTACTATTTTATTCCCCTGGTCCACTGCAGGATTAACTAGGCCAAAACCATTCCTGATGGCAACTATGCCTCTGTGCCTTCTTTCTTACTTTTTCTAGTCTCTCTTCAGGAAATTCATTCCGGTGTTAAAACTATCTTTCCAGGTCAAAAGGGTTTTTTTATGTCTGGCCTAAGATTTGCTTCACTCAGGAGTAAATCCATTGCTCTTTGTTTTATTACCAGTGAATACAGAAACAGTCTGTTCTATCCCTCTCAGTAAACCTCTCCTGGAGATGACCATGATCTGTCTCTTCAAGTCTTTTCAGAACTATGCAGTTTGGGTTTGTTGGCTTTTTTTCTAGTTTCCTCACAAAAGCCTTTATTTCCAGATCACTAATCCTCTTTGGACTTTTCACCAGTCAAAGTGTGGTGCTTAAAATGGAAAGATTACCTAAGCTAAAGTTTTACCAGAACTGACTAAAATGACAGATCTACTTTATCTGTTTTACTTGCAGTTCTTACTTTTTTACTTCCCAGTATGATGCATTCTTTTCTCTCTATTAGCTATGTTGCCTCATATTCAGTTTCCAGTCTACTACAAGGCCCAAATCCTCTTCTGTAGAATGAACGCAGAGAAATTAATTTCCTACCTTGTATTTGTGTGGCTCATTATTTCCATAGAATACTATAAATGTAGCACTCAACACTTACTTACTGAATTAATTGATCCCCCTCCCCCTGACTATTTCTTCAATTTGTCATGATAAACTTGAGCTTTCATCCTGTACCCCAATGTGTTGCAGCCTCTCCCAGGCTGGTACCAACTTGATGTTTAATAAATTTGATCCATTCCATAATCCATGTCATTAATGAGATTACTGAACAGGAAACACCTTTGTGGCACCAGCATAGGGAGCTTTAGTTCAGTTTGACAGTGAACCTTTAATAATTACTTCCTTTCAGTACCATCTCTGTAGAAGGATGAGGCACAGAGTGCAACATGGAGCCTGGAGAAACATCTGCCCTCCATGAGCTTCAGAGCTTCCTGCCTTCCAGGCCTGGGAAGCTGTGTACTGTGTAATAGGCAATTTGCTTTGTGTTAGTAGCTTAACCCCCCCGACCTTACAGTTAAGCCAGCTTCGCCTGGGAACATGTACACACTTGGCTAACCATGAGTATGTGCTTTTGAACTTCCACCTTTCAGCCCCAAAGCCACAGGTGTCCCCTGAGATGGCCAAACATGACAGGTGCCTCTATAGATACCTAAGTAGCACTGGCTTTCCATTCAAGTCAATAGGTTTGAGAGAGAGATTTTCTCCTGGTGATGTGCCGCTTTACACTGTTTCTCAAGCGTGGCTCACAATGGAATAGGAAACAGTCACAAGTGGGATGACTCATGCTCATGAGCTATTTTCATCTGGCTTATATTGCTCTGCTAATAATGTTTTCCCTCTGTATTCAGAAGTCTCTTTCAGAGAAAATGAGGTCCACTGGTGTGAATCGACTGGTGCCACCCCCAGCTGGCAGCATGTCTTCCTGACTGAATCGGTTGCTTTCTCTTTTCCTCAGTTTCTCCACCATGTATATGAAATTCACCTGAAAATGTGTAATATTCTTCAATAATTTGCAAATGCAAATTAATTGTCATATGTATTTTTATGACGATTTTATTCCTAACCTCTTGTAGAAGAAAAGCTGCTTCTTTCCATCCAATCACTCAGTAAGATCATCCAATACCTATGTGTGAAGTTGGAGTCAACTCATTTCATAACAACTTTCCATCCACTCCGACACATTTTCCTTGCCTTTCATCTATTTAGCAGCAATGGAAAATAATTTAGCAAGTGCAAGACAATAGGTAGTCCCTCCCTTTGTGAAGAGGTTGGAGATGACAACTTAGTGAAAGAATTCATCTGCAGGAACCATGCCAGAAGCAATAGAGGATTTTTCTTCCCTACCTCCTAAACAATTCTGAAATTACATCCTGTGTAGGTGTGTGTCCATGAAGGTCTCCACAAACCTGTCCAAGTCAGACATTTGTCTTCATTAAGTCATGTGCAAAGATAAGGGCATTCCTGTAGTCAACAAGATGGCACATTGTATTTTAAAATGAAGGATTTGCAGGGGTGGCAGCTCATTTGCATGCAAGCAATGTGAATGTAGCGGAGGAGGTGTTGTAAATCACCAAAGAGCTACTTGACAGTGCCACTCTGTGAGTCTGGTTCAGAATTATTAATTAGAGCAGGCAGAGGATGGTTTGTTTGCATATCAGTTGAGCTAAGCCATGTTGGAATCCCTGTAAATAATAAAACGGGCTGATTAGGCCTAGTCATTAATTAAGTGTCTTCACTGTGAATAAACAGTGAAATCTTTTGGTTTGCCAGGGACCCCTATGACACTGTGATAAATATGCAGTCACAAAAACTCCTATAACATGGTTTGACATCTTCATCTATTAAACTGTAGCTTTCTCCCCTGTGACAATGGGTTCAAATCCCGCAGTGGATGATACATCTACCTAATTTTGTTCGTTAAAATATATTGCTTTGGAGGTCTCAGCTAACCAGTGTTGAGAACCCGCTAGGAAAAAAGAAGGTGGGAAAAAATTTGTTAATACTGTAAACTGCAGTGTTCAGTCATCTGTGGCTTTTTATTGGTATAACAATGCAGAAGACGATAAAAAAATCTGGTTTTATTATTATATGGATGTGAAAGTCAGCTATTATCTATTTGACTAAAACGGTATACATTTAAAACCTAATTAACTCGTCTCAGAGGTCAGTGCTGGAATGGTTGTCTCTGGTTCTAGCGTCCACTGCCCCTCAATGTGGAGTAAGACAAAGTTAAGAGATCATTTTTACAAATGCCGCTTTTTCAAACTAAAGACAATGTTAAAGGCAATTAAATCTCATGCCCCGAGGCATGAATTGATCACGGAAGGTGATCATCAAGGAGATTTTCTCCCCTTATGCACTGCTGAACAATTGGTGAGGTACAATGTGGGGATCTTTCATCTTCTGAAGATTTGAATATTGGCAACTTTTTCAGTCAGGATATTAGACTGCTAGACAGATCAATGTGCTGAGCAGACAGTGACAAGTTCTGTTTCCCTGTGTAACATACAAGTACTGCAAGTTGCGCGTGAACATTGACTCCTGGAAAATAAGGTAATTTTTATCAGTTCGGTGACAGGGCAGAGATCCAAGTCGATGGCCTCATCCCCAAGTATTCCCCCATCTGCAGCACTCTTCCCGCGCTCTGCCACGACAAAGAGGGCCAGAACAGCCTTATTTAGAAAAAGGGGTGCAGCCATCATTTTGGTATTCTGATACTCCTAGCAGCCAATTTAAAGGTGCCGACATAATTACAATGCTGAGCATGAACATTTGAATAGGTGGGAGACAGATGACTCAGTGAGATCAATCTATTGATCTCAAGATTTTCTAAGTATTTAAGTGCCATGCAACAATTAAAGGTATTTCTGAGTATGCATTAAATGGCTTTATTCTGACAAGCTCTTTTGTTTCTTTTATACCTAATAGAGACTGAGAATGCCATTGAACTTCAAATAGCTTTTAGGAAGCCAGTGCTCAGCAATTGGACTGTTTGATGCTGGCAGCCTTGCGTAGTGGTAAGCAATCAGCCAGGTGGCAGGAGATCATTGAAGTTACCTACCGTTGTGGCAAGTAGCAGCTTCCTGAACACTCAGGTTTACCTGAATGTGATCAGAGGTTATAGGCCTTGAGAGGAAATTAATACAGTGATAGAAAAATACTTGGAACACCTGGATTAACTCCTGCTGAGTACGGACAAAGAAATGGAATCCACAGTTGTTCCCCAGTGTCCAGCAGAGAAGGACAGCAGTGACCATGAGGTTTCATTGCTTATTTGCAGAGCACAACAGATATGCCCAGAGTTTCTCTTTGAAGTTGTCACCTTTGTGCTTCTGAGAGACCTTAACAGGTAACTGGTGGCAGCATTCCTCTCCTGTGCAGTGGTTCCAGCAAAGTAGCATGGGAAAGGCACACGATATGTGTGCTGGGAGACCTGTCCCATGCAGAGATCTGTAGGGATATTCAGTATGCTGATGTCACCCAGTTGGCACAAGGGAAGGGATTAGCCAATGTCTAGACACACTCGAGGCTTGCAGGGGAGCTGGCTTTTTGCAAATGAGTCTGGAAGACACTGAAGCAACCTTGGTGGGCTGAGCAGCGGCAGGGAGAAGTCCTGCCAGAGTTTCTGTCCCTGCTGCTCACTGAGGGAGCGCAACTGTTGCTGGTGAGGCAGTCGGAGCATTTAGGTGTGTTGAGAGTCTGGGCTTCTCCTCCTGGACATTGTCCAAGAATGGTATTTTAGTTTCTGTGTGACGAGGAGACACAGCTCTTCTCTTTTCTGTTAGACATTCCTATTACTATCTGCACCTCCGTTGCCTGGAGATATGGCTGCCATAATTCTGCCTGATAACCCGCTGTGGAGTCTACTGCTGCTTTTATCCCTGGTTTCAACAGCCTGAGGTATCCTGTGCCCCCGGTTATGATTAACTGCTCCCTTTGGGCTGGAGCTTCTTTGCTATTAAACCTGGGAACTGCTGAAAGAGGAGGCATCCCTGAGTTTGGCATTAATTCTCCTTTGAGGCCTTTGGGACTGCAGGAGTTTTAAGTTATTAAGCCTTTGGCCATATCACAAAGCAAGTCCTTTTTTTTCCTGGCTTTTGCCAGAACAAATAGCCTGAGAGCTGGAGAGCCTGGAATTTATTTTATTGTCTCCTTATCTTGCCAACATGCTTTGTCAGGTGGGATGCGGAGTCCTTCTGTTTGTGGCTGGAAATGTGCATTCCACCCAGAACTAACGATGACCCCCAAAGAACCGTCTGCAGAGCTAAAGACATATGTAATTCAGAAAGCTTCTCCTTTCCCATATAGCTCAGCTAAGGCACGTTTCTGCTCTCATTAAACCTGATGGAAAGCCTCCTAGGACTTCAGTAGTGTGGAATCAGGCCTGTTAATTATTTTAGTTCTCACATTCTGGGGATACGTACCAATGTTGCACAGTCATCACAAAATACACCTCAGATGTCTGAGAGAGCTCATGATAACTTTATTTTGGTTGATGGAACAAAATGGCATTACAGAGAAATTTCAAGGTGCGTCTTGCACACTATCACTGCAATTAGTGTTGGATCACTTCAGCTTGATCCTCCTTCATAGGCATTCAAGACCTTCCACTGGTGTCTCTGAATTTAGTGTTGCCAGGTTATTCATGCACTTGCCTTGTACACTAAATAAATAGTCTGGAGTTTCCTTTACATACACAGCCAGGACTTCCAAGAAAATAAGGAAGTGCCATACACTACAAGTAACTGCCTCTGGGAAAGGAGAGCAGAGGGCTGTGTCCTGCTTTGTGTAAGAGACCACACATTTGGCACTGTAACAAAAGCAAATGTGCAGTGCACTGCTGAAAACTCTGCAAAAACTGCAGAATTTGCTTTGTTCTCCAGAACATCTTCTGTTCCTCTTCCGAGCTCTGTCTTTTTTAACAGAAAAGATTTCTAGCTGTGAGAATAGCCTTCCCGATGTAAATGACACACAGTTTTGTTGAATTCACAGCCAAGCAGACGGGTTAAAAAAATGCCTGGAGAGCCAGATCCAAATCTCTCTCAAGTAACACTGAGACTCCTATTGACTTTGGTGGTCTTTGAATCAAACTCTGAAAAATGGTTTAACATTCTGCAGTTGCTTTAACAGGTAATATTTTTTTTCTGATGCCTAACAACAATTTATACACCTCAAACTGCTGTAAAACACTGCAGAATGACATACTAATTGCATCCATCAAATGTGCCCATCTAGTGTAGCTGGCACATCCTTTTAGATAGATATTGCATGGGAATTTGTTTCTGGAACACATGCTTATTCTAGCAGCGGTAATAAGTAGGCCAGCCAAGATATCTGGGTCTGGTGGTGGTGTTTTTATTTGACAAGAACCCCTAGAAAAAGAAAAAATAAAACCACTTTAAGATTCTACAGTATTACACATGCCAATGAAAAGCTTTCAGCTACCTTTTTCCTTTACAGTATCTCTGTATTGGTTGATTTTGCTCATGCCTACCAGCTTATGTTTTCCTAAAATGAATCTCATTTTGTTCTCCTGATCATGTTTCTCTACGTATTTCTTTTTCCTCTCAGGTGCCTCCTAATTTATTGCCATCTGCAAATGTTAACACATTTCATTTACCCTCTCTACTGTCACATAAAAAAAGGTATAAATTAGAGCCCAACTCTGTAGAGGATTAGGGTGTAAGTTTGGCCCTAAAACACTCCTGTTGTTGGGCTTGAGTCATCTCCTTTTGGACCGACCCTTCCCAGAAATAGTCTGCTCTTGTCTGGATACCTCAGTAGTTTTTCAACCACATCCCAGTATTTATGAATGAAAGAGCTGAACTAGCTTTAAGGTGAGTCATGAGCATCAGTCCTGTTTAACTCCTACCTACTGTGGACAATGGTCCCTAAAATTTCTGAGGCCCCATACAGAATGTGCTTCTAGGACTTTTTTATGCTGTGGACACTTGAGAACATTAGATGCAACTTAAGATGAAATTTCCTGGTCTGCCTAACTTTCTTCACAGAATCACAGGATCACAGAACATTAGGAACTGGAAGAGACATTGAAAGATCACATAGTCCAACCCCCCTGCCAGAGCAGGATCACCTAGACTAAATCACATATGCTCTGAGGTGCGCATTCGGGAAGGGGGCAGCGGGGAGGGGGTGTTTCTCTCTCAAAAGTTTGTTACAACCCAGGATGAGGCAGTAGAGGCTCCTCCCTGTCAGCAAGTCCCTCATCGCTCTGCAGGGTTGGGGGCAATTTCTGCTTGCACCACTGAGCCAGCAATGTCATCTAGTGCTAGACTATACTCAGAAAAAGAGAAGGGCTTGGAGAACAGGGAGAGGAACCTGGGAGAGACTGAACCTGTTTTGGGAGTGGACCTTACATGGTAGGCCAGGTGGTATCCTAAGTCTAGCTCTTGGGCTGAACTCCAGCATAAGCAGCAATATGAGGCATGAGGGCAAAAGGTATGGGTAGGGCATTTTAAGATGGGAACAGCTTGAGCTTCCATCATCTGGTCCTTAGAGTGTGTGTGCACTGTCATCAAACCATCACTGACCATCACAGGGAGATATCAGTCTGGAGTGAGGAACCAACATTCCTGTTCAGCTGGAAATCCCACCTCTTAACCCAGAAACCTAAACCAGCGGGTAGCACCACATCCCCAACACCAGCTCCGAACGTCACTAAAGGAATCATTGTGCTCTTCACTTTATAATTATTTCTGGGAGAGTGTTAACTTTTTAGTTAACTTCCTCTAAAAGGATTTTAGCAACTTTAAATCAAAATGTATGCTTTCAAAATCAAGACATTTATATCAGTATGGGGTTTTTTTCTGAAAGAGACATTAAAATTTTGGCTTGGATACAGAAAATTTTTTCAGAAATTCACCAATTCCTGATGGTTTTCTATTAACTTTTAATTTGATTAATTATTCCTTATGCCTTATTTGGGTTTTGAACCTCCATGACAGGCCCTTTAATTCAGGCTCCCAAATACAGATTATGTTCTTTGAAAGCCGTCTTTCTCTATGATCATCTATCAATATGACTGCATCTGCAAGTGTGTGTGCATGTGTGTGTCTATGAGTTACTATGTCTGGAACCAGTGGCCTCGGAATCAATAGCAAGACACCACCACATTCAGGAAAAACATAGAAAACTTTCTCTGAAGTCACAGTGAGGGGGAGATGCAATCTGTTTTATAGTACACTTGCAAAAATATTTATGCTATAGTATAAATATCATAAAACAGTCTAGTATAAATATAACATTTTGCAAAAAGCCCAATGAATTAAACAAAGCTCATTTTTGACTAACAGTAGTAAAATAAGATGTGCATTTTGGGTGTTGGGAAAGGAAAGTAAAGACATTTGGAAAATCCAACAGCAAGAAACCAGCCATCATGATTTTTTCTAACAAGCTTCTCTCAGATCTGGTGATTTTACTGAAATGCATATATTAGAATATGGCCTTATGAAGGAATACAAACGAGGGCTTTATGTAAAAAAGGAGCAGCCCGATGAATCTCAGGGGGACCGGGAAGTCTGACTCCAGTGTGACATTCCAGATCAGAGCCAGAGGCGCTTGTGGCACCTGACTGAACGTGTCTGATGTGTGAAAGAGGGGAATCGGGTCTGCTGCTAGTGATAGAAGAGAAGCAGAGGAAGAAAAAAAAAAGAAAGTAATGCCATTACTGAGACTGGAGATGGGCTAAATTGCTGGAGAGAATCACAACGACAAGACTGTTCCCTGAGATTGTCTCCATTAGAAGAATCCACTCTGTCCCCTACTGAACTAACTATCCAGCCAGCACTACAGTGTGGACTTCATGGTGGTAATGATAAAAAGAAAACCTGTAGGGAATAAGGAAGCAGCTGCAATCTTATTAAAACACGGACAAAGAAATAAATAATTGCATGGTTTACAAGCTAATCTAATTCTTCAGTACTGATTACAACATACTTGCTAAGCAGACTGCCAGGCACCTGGAGGTTATTTACATCTTATAGATACCAACAGACCAGGGAGGATCTTATTTTCAGGAAGGCAAATACACTATAGTAAGGTTTATTGTTTTGCCTGTGTTTCAGCTGTTCTTGACACAGAATGTCACAATTTAAAATGATCAAAACACTAAAACACAGGCCCTCTTTTCCAGTGTGCCTGAGCACGTGCTTACCTTGACACAGAGCTACCTCTAAGGAGCTGCCAAGACTCTCAAAGGACTGGACAAACGTCACAAGTTACAGTCATGTCGCCGGAGGATATGGAAACCACTCTTCTTCCCTGGAGAATATTTCACATCTTCAGAGCAGTAGATGTCAAGGACTTGAAATTTTAAGACATTCAGATGTCAAACCCATTGATTTTCACAGAAGGTAGTTGTCAAAGCGCCTGTAAATGCACCCTGTGCAGGCTTTCTTCAAGGAAATCTTCCACGGGTGCTGAAATGGAGATACTTCCAAGGCCTGGCAGAACTGATTCTGTGACCATAACATACCCCCCTTGTATGGTCTGGTTTCTTTACTGAAGAAGTATCTGTATTGCTGATGCTGAACACAGCTTGAGTAACAACATTCAGGGTATCATCGTACAAGGATGTCGGGTGACTGAGAAGTATAGATAGACCTTTATAGACAGAAGACTCGGTGGAGCATAACACCACAATGTCATCTTCCTTGCGGCGAGCAGATTTAGATGGACACTTAGAGTTTATGAAGTGTGATCAGCAGTGAAAAGTCTTCCTGAGTCCTGAAGAAAAAAAAAATCAGTGTATATACTGTAATTCTGTCTTTCCCCGAAAGAGAAATGTTTGCCCTATAAACTTCTGAGAAGTCCCCAGAGCTCTTACCTATTCACAGTGTTGAACAAACATATACAGATCTGCGGGTTGGTTATCATTTTGCCTCTATGGTTTGAGAAGCTGAATGGAGGCAGGAATCCCACTGAGACAGCTTATTTATTACAAGGATGTGACCAACAGAACCAAACTCCTTTTTTATTGGACACAGTGGCAAGATTTCAGGCATGTGAAACTGTGTCAGAACAGTTTCTATAGGATCTAATTATGATGAAGACGTCACTGTCAATCTCCTTACAAGCACATCAGCATTCGTGCAAATTCCTCAACTTGTGTCAAGGGAGAATTCTGGTCTGTCAGTAGATGTGGAAGAACCGACCTCTGGAGCAGATGAGAATGTTACAAGGAAAGGCTCTGATGAAGCTTTCACTGAATCAATGGACCAAGGATCTCATCATTCATGTAGGTGGAGTCTAGGAACATCGTGGAAATGAGAAACTGCTTAACTGCAGGGATTTGAGATGCTCTTTTTGCAGTTTTGTCCTGGCCTACATGCACTAAGCATGAGACATGCTCCACAGACTATATGCTCTTGATCTTCTATACTATGGAAGGTTAGCAGCTCGCAGGATGAATTGCTTCTCATATAATAGGAATGTAAAGGGAAGGATTGAAATTCAGGGGAGAATCCTCTTTTTATCATGGTTAAAGCCAAGGACAGTAATTGTGCTCCTGCTGCTAATATGCCACTTGGGATATACCATGCTGATTCTAAGGAAAGGCACTATTCCAAGGGCAAGGGGGGAAACTGGCATCTGTGACTATAACAAGAGTATTGTTTTAAGATGGTTAGGAATTGAAAGTCAGTGACTATATCAAAAACTACTATGTTTATCAACCTTCTGGGCTGACAATTACTCATGTATTTCCATAATTACCCTAGAGGAATCTACTAGTTAAGGAAATTAATGTTTGTTACTTTTTCTTCCTGAACGACTAACAGGTCTCCTGCAGGTGATCTCCAAAACATCTTTGCATAAGAAGTACAGATTACTCTCAGTCTTTCCCAGAGGCCTTGACTTGCCAAGGCTGAGTTGACATCCTCAGTATGTATCAGATGCAATAATTAGTCACCTGCACTCCTGTTCAACAGTTTGATACATCTTCGAAGGCAACCTTGAAATGACCTTTCTTCCTGACACAATAATGTATTACAATGGTAGAGAAAGGGTTATCTTTATGATGCAGAATCATACTGGGCTTTTAGCAAACGACAAAATATTTTAATAAATAAAACTGTCAGGCTAGTTAAAAAGAAGTCATTATTATTGCAAAGATCACACAGTATCAGCAGTTTGTGTGTAAAAAGAAACTGTTTTGAGGACTTGGGCATGATTCTGCAAGGTGCTGTGCATTCTTTCAAGATGCCTGGATGCCTTCAGTCCTCATTAAAGAAACTCAGCACCTTGCATAGTGGCACCTGTATGTAGTAAACAATAGCATACCCAGCAACAGTAGAACTTACAAGAACAAACATTTTGAAAGGTATCAAAGAGTGGCTATGAATCAGAAAGCATTTTATCACTGCTTTCTTAAAACCCAGTAAGTGTTTGAATGAGCTCCAGCTAGAAAAGCTGTTGTCAGAAAACCCACAAACCCAAACCTGCTTTCATTTTTGAACTAGGCATGTTTGCCATGTATTTGCATAAGGTAAATTCTCACCTAAGAGCGGAGGGGGGAAAAGGAGGATTCTCAAGGGGCGCAAGTCCTAAACTGATTAAAGAAACCGTGACTGTGTTTAGAAGACTTTCAAGAATTGCACAAGACCTTCAATTGAGCACTCACCTTTGCACTTTATTAAATGTTACAAAACGCTTATCTTTCAATGAAAGGAGAGACACAGTGACACAATTTCTTTCAAAATTAATGGCGAATAAAGTCTTTCTACTTCAGTATAATGAATTTGATTACACAGCTCTAGCCCTTTACTCATAAAATTCATTACCATTCAGCAGCCAAAGAAGGAAAGGGATTTCTAAGAAAAGATACAATTTAACATCTTTGCTGGTGACATGTACAGTGGGATCGAGTGCACCCTCAGCAAATTTGTCAATGACACCGAGTTGTGTGGTCCGGTCAAAATGCTGAGGGAAAGGGACACCATCCAGAGGGACCTGGACAAGCTTGAGAGGTGAGCCTGTGCAAACTGCATGAAATTCAGCAGGGCCAAGTGCAAGGTCCTGCCCGTGGTTTGGGGAAATCCAAAGCACAACTACATACTGATTAGAGAACGGACTGCGAGAACCACCAGGAGGAGAAGGACTTGGAGATATTGGTGGACAAGAAGCTCAACATGAGCTGTAAATGCACACTTGCAGCCCAGAAAGCCAACCATGTCCTGGGCTGCACCAAAAACAGCATGACCAGCAGGTTGAGGGAGGTGATTCTCTCCCTCCACTCAGCTCTCCTGAGACCCCACCTGGAGTACTGCAGCCAGCTCTGAGGCCCCCAGTACAAGCAAGCTGTTGGAGCTGTTGGAGTGAGTCAAAAGGAGGGCCACAGAGATGATCAGAGGGCTGAAGCTCATCTCCTATGAAAACAGACTGAGAGAGTTGGGGTTCTTCAGCCTGGAGAAGAAGTGGCTCTGGGGAGACCTTATTGCAGCCCTCTAGTACCTGAAGGGGCCTAGAGGAAAGCTGGAAAGGGACTGCTTACAAGGGCATGGAGTGACAGGACAAGGGGTAATGGCCTTAAGATGAAGGGAGGTAGATTTAGATCAGCTGCTAGGAGGAAATTCTTGACTGTGAAGGTGGAGAGACACTGGAACAGGTTGCCCAGAGAAGCTGTGGCTGCCCCCTCCCTGGCAGTGTTCAAGGCCAGGCTGGATGGGGCTTTGGGCAACTTGGTTGGAGGGTTGGAGCTAGATGATCTTTAAGGTCCCTTCCAACTCAAAAAATCATATTATTCTATTATTTTAAATATCATGCCATGAGAAAATTTTAAACATCTTAGTAATCCAAAATGCTGTTTACACACTGTTAGATGCAGATATACTTGTTTTACTGACTATTTAACGTCACCGTAATCAGCAATAAAACATTAAAATTATGGCTTAGGGACTGGAGGGAAAAAATGGTTTTCTATCATTTTTATCACTCTGATTTACATATCTACATAAATATTTGGAGATTCTGCACAGAAAATGTAGAAGTGGAACTGCTAAAGCAAGGTGCTATTGATATGTCTACAACTATCTCACCTGTCTGACCTGCTATTAAGATCCAACCCATTCATCCACATTAGAAACAAAAATTCAGATAATGAGAGGTTTCCACAGTAAAATCCAAAGTAAATTTCCTTCAAGAAGTAATTTGTATTTAATGGCTTGTCCATGAAATAAACAAAGCATCATAAAAAAAAGAAAGTTTAATGATGCACAGTGAATCAAGAAAATGTATGATGTGCCAAAGAACTCCTTAATCTTAACAGGCTCCTGTCTATATTTACTGCGACACGTTGTCAGAAAAGTTGAGCTCATCATGCTACTTTTTCAGTAACATCATGATGCAGAATTTTAACTGGAACAATCAATTTTGATTGCTGTTCCCCACTGCTTCATACTAGAGGGGAAAATGTGTTTTGGTGGTGAAAATTACTTTGCAATCTTTCCTTCTGCTTTGCAGAGCGATCTGTGTCTCTTCTCTTCTTGCATGCTGCAGGATGAACTCAATTCATCCTGCTTTTATCGGTTCAGGTGTAAATCTGTATGTCCTCAGAACAATTAACAAAAAGGAGAATTCAGCCTGACTTGGGAAAGATAAACATCTTTTTCTTCTAATGTCAGTGTTAGGTAGGTATTTGTAGTAGCTTGGCTTAATACTGGACTCTGATACCATCCTTTAAGTAAAACGAAACTAGTTTCTTCTTTCGCCTCTGCACTATGCCACATCAATTTTCATAGTGCACTTCTTTTTATTTTTTTGTACTATGGAGGAGCATAATTCAAACCTACTCAGATTTCTGACTTTGCTGTAAATTAATCTTGCCAATGCATGTCTGACACTTGAACTAAGCTGTATCTTCCACTTCTTCAGTAGTCTGCATGACATCAAAACACTACTCCTACTGTGCACTGCTGTTTCTTATCTAGCTTATGATGATATAAAGACCAGAGGAAAAGGTAAAATGCCAAAAAAAGACACTCTGTGGTGTTTTCATACCATGTTCCTCCTCCAGCTCAAAAATCCATCTACAAGAGCTCAGAGCTGTCATGGGCTGTGAGGATGGGTGACAAGAAAATCCATTTGTCTTGGCTGTAATGACAGTTTAAAACTCTAGCCCTTTTACAATACGGGTGCTCTTACAGATATAATGGATCTGATTTTCCTCTCAGTTACCTGAGTATAAATCAGGATTATCTCCTTGAAATTGCACCAGCTTACTGCAGAATCAGGCCCATTTCTACATGTATTGCTCAAATGGATGTTGTCTTCAGCAGCTACATTTCCAGGCATTAAATACCGTGGGTTAGGTAGAGGACAGAAACAAGGTCCTATGTTGTCTGGTTTCTCTTACTGCCAGGACTCTTGATCCATAGGAACTTTACCAACATATACATCACAGGGTCGAAACAGTGCTAGTGTGGTCATGCCAGGAAACTGATTTCAGTTAGTCTACTCTGAAGAAAAAGACTAGCTGGCATCTCTGTGCAAGCCCAAAGCAACATAGCTGTTAAGGAAGATTGTACCAGAGTCAGAAATTCCTTTGTGAGCCCACTAATGTGGACATAACTCACCCTGCAGAGGCTGCAGAGAGTGTGGTCAAACAGAGGGAAGGGCTGCGTGTGCCTGTGCCTCAGGGAGCCCCAGAAGCCACCAAGTCTTCCTCACCAAGCCTGGCTGCCAGCAGAACTCTTGCCTTGTGTTTCACCAGTGAAGATGAGAGACGTTTTTCGAGATACTTTAGCATGTGCCAGGGAAACCGGCATAAGCAGACAAGGACTGGGAAAATGAAAGGCTTGCTTAAGATTACCTTTGCACACATGTAACATCTGAAACCTGCAGAGAATTTCTTTGTACTAATTTGGGACCTGATCTACAGTATTCCTAGAAGAGACTACTAACTGCCATCAGTATTTTTCTTCCTTTTTAATGCTTCTCAAGAAAGTTTCCTTTATGGTGAACCTTTTTAGAGGAAAAAACTGGTTTGCTACTGCAGAGGGAATTAAAATTACTATTTATTTGTTCTCCCTTTTTATATAGATACAAATAACTACGAATGATGAGTCAAATGTCAGCTGCGATGCTTGGAGCTATGGCTCTGCATTAATCTTCTGCTTGGCAATTTTTTTCCCTCCTTCCTTCAAATTTGTTTCATCTGAAGGGCT
Source organism: Porphyrio hochstetteri (assembly GCA_020800305.1). Classification (NCBI taxonomy): domain Eukaryota; kingdom Metazoa; phylum Chordata; class Aves; order Gruiformes; family Rallidae; genus Porphyrio; species Porphyrio hochstetteri. The sequence goes on from CM036907.1 coordinate 50,013,768, forward strand.
ATCCCCCTCAGCTGCTCAAGTGGGAGAACAGTTACCCAGCTTCAACTTCTCTGCTGTAATCCCTCTATTTAAAGGTGAGATAATCAGCTTTTGTCTGGTTGACTTGGACCTATGGCAATCTCTAGACTAAAGACAAAGAAGAGCCTAAACAGAGAGAATGCAGAGCCTCTGCTTGCCCACAGAGAAAGGAGGTGGCCTTTTATGCTCCTTCCAACACTGAAAATTCTCATGCCCTGCAAACCCCAGTGGTATAACTTAGAGCATTACCCAGAGACAAATGTTCCTGTTAGTAAGTGAATATTCTTTGGACAGCAGGCTCAGGAACATGCCAGAATATTTGGCATGGGTGGTCATCCCAAGAGAGAGAAAGAATAAATACTTATTTGGCATGGGTGGTCATCCCAAGAGAGAGAAAGAATAAATACTTTGTTCATCAAGTGATGGCACACAGTGTTGCTGCTTGGGGAGGTAGCTTTCAAGTCTTGTTGACTGTCACTTTCTTTTTAGGATTGTGTGTGTTTTGGAGGAGATGCAGAACTTTTCTTTTTCTTTCTTTCTCTTTTTCTCTTTCTTTCTTTCTTTCTCTTTTTCTCTTTCTTTCTTTCTTTCTCTTTCTTTCTTTCTTTCTTTCTTTCTTTCTTTCTTTCTTTCTTTCTTTCTTTCTCTTTCTTTTCTTTCTTTCTTTCTTTCTTTCTTTCTTTCTTTCTTTCTTTCTTTCTTTCCTTCTTTCCTTCTTTCTTTCCTTCTTTCCTTCTTTCCTCCCTTCTTTCCTTCTTTCTTTCCTTCTTTCATTCATTCCTTTCTTTCTCTCTTTCTCTCTTCCTTTCTTTCCTTTCCTTTCTTTAATTTCTCTCTTTCTGTCTTTCTCTCTCTTTCCCTCTTTCTCCCTCTCCCACTTTTTTGCTTCTTTCTCTTCTTTTCAGCCTGTATGAAAACATCTCAATCATGGCTAGGCATTTTCCCAGTGGACTGTATTCCTATTTCACTTCTGCTTGGATCTTCCTTCAGAAAAGGCTCACAGGAGTAGGCACTGGACACTAAGTTTGGGCTTCTCACTGAGAACTAAGATCCCTCAGGATCTATGTTTTAGTCAGAGATTCATGGGTCACAGGAAAGTAAAAGATACAGGGTATCAGATTAAATTCCCACAAGGCAATGACCCTCTACAGAGGCTGACAAATTGAGCAGTTTTGTTATCTCCAAGCAGATGTTTCAGTCTGCAGTTCTATTTCATGCTTTTGATATTTCTGCTTTTAAGGTCTATTTGGGAGTAAACAAACACTAATATATATCAGAATTTCAGCAAGGCAGCAATTCCCATTTTAGAGCTAGGTTAGGAAAAGGGCCTAAAGAAGAAAGCTTCTGTACAGTGTGTTTCTCTAGGAAACTGCAGGTGTTAATGGTCAGGGAACAAAATTTGTTCATGCCCCTGGAGTAGGGTTCCTGGTTCTTCTTGTGTCCAATAGAAGTTACCACAGAATAAACGTCCTGGCTCTTCACAACATAAAATATGTTGCTTTGCAGCTCTGTAACTATGAGTGGCTAAGGAGAAAAGGATCTGGAGTTGCCAAAGCACTGGTGTTGTTAAGCATTTGTGCTAATGAGCCTGTTGAACAAAGCAACACAAGCCAGACCTGATCTGCCTGCAAGCCCCTATCAGCTCAGCTGGAAGCATGCGGCATCAGGGGGAACCTCCGTGGCCTCTCTGAAAAATCACTCCGGCAGAAGGACACTCCAGTATTTCCCCACCCTGATGTAGGGATCTGCTGGTAGTCAGATGTGTGACAGCATGGAGCTGGCAGGAAGATGTGTAAGAAGTGATTCCTCCCCGTTGCAGTCTTATGCTTGTGCTATTACAGATTCAAACTTGGCAAATGCAAAAGTTAAAGTTCCCATGGCAACAGTTATCTCTACTACAATTCATGCTCTGTACACTTATCATACACATTTAGCGTCAAAGAGGAATATATTACATGACACATTTAACAAAGAAAAAAAAAAAAAAGGAAAAAAGATAATAAAATACTCCAGCTGTGGAATGCAGCCAATTTAAAGATTGCTAGAGAAACCTTGGTTTTTCCACTACTTGACCTTTCCTATTTTAACTGCAAAACTTTATGGTTACATTAACAGAGATTTGTACTTATTATCCATTCACCTCATCCCACAGACAGTAAAGACATTGTCCAAACAGAGGTGATGTTCTGTTCCTTAGATGCAGCCTATCTTCTACTAAGTCAATGTTCATTCCCATTTTCTACTGATGGTCTGTGCTTCTAGGACATGAATTAACAAATATATTAAGAGAAGGCAGCTGGTGAAACAGTCAGTGATGTGATTTCAGTTTAGGCAGCCGTCTGCTTTAGTCAGTTTTGTTATTTCTCTGATCTCTCAAAAATATAAAGAGGATGAAATTAGATTATTATCTATTCTAGTTTTGATGTACAGATGGAGGGGGGGAGGTTGTGCCCTTTCATTATGTATATAGGAATGGCCCGAAAGTTCAGCTCCTCCAACATCATGCTACCCACAGTGACTGACAACGGGTGCCTGGGGAAGAGTATAGGAACAAGGAAAAGATACAGAGAGACTTTGCTGAAGTTTCTCTCAGCCTCAAGCAAGCTATGGCTCAGGAACATCGCAAAACAGATTTTTTTTCCTATTCTGAACCTGTCAACTGATTAATTCATTTTATGCAAATTGCATCAGAAACAATAATGGGCTGGATTTAGCCCTGAAAGAAGTAGGTATCATTCTACCCTTTTCAATGGAAGTACTTCAGGAACAAAATTGTGCTACTTGACCTAATTCTTTCCTGGTATCCTTGCAAATGCAAGCAATTGCACTAAATCTGTGCAAAATGAGAATAAATAAAGGAAGAATTCAGGTGGATGTTCAGACTTTCTGTCTCTGTGCACTTGTGTCCTTATTGACAGCTGCTCACCAACACTATAAACTAGTGTCATACAAGGCTGGCACTGCCTTGCACATTGATTCCACATTTCAGATGGCGAAACATGTCATAGCACTGTTCAATTGATGTGAACTGATTTGCTCTAACCAGCACTCGGCACAGTTTGATGCCAGTGTCCGTTATTACACAAAGCATGAGGCAATGCTGAACAGTGCAAGGAGGCAATCATTAATGTCATCAATTTCATTAACTCATGTAAGAATGGAAAAGTAGATTTTTATAGCTATTACAACAGTTATGCATTGTGGTTTCTTGGGATTTTCACTAATTTCACTTCCCCATAAAGGAGTTTTCCCAGGAGCATTACTCAATGCATGTATGCAGTACCTGTTATATAGTTTATACCCTGCCCCCCCTCTCCCTGCAAGATGTTCAGTGTATATGAGGGTATGAGACTGTATATGTATGTAACATATACCAAACTATACAAATGTTTATTTACCAGTTTTTCCACGGAAAGCGAAATACAGGCATTTCTTACACAAGACACTTGCTGTTAGGCTGTTATGTATCCATTTGGAAGTAAAAATTACACAATCATACTAACTACCATGCCCAGAAATGGCTGTGATGCAAGCAAAGGACTTAGAAATATAACCCAAAGTATTATCAGTACACTTTGTGAAGAGATTCTTAGTGCAGAGTTATGATCATTGTATGCAACAGTTATACTGCAGTTTATATGAAAGATATGTTTTGAAACAACATCTCATTTAATGGGACCATAGCATCTCTAAAGGCAAAATCTTAGAGTTATTTAATATCAAAGAAAGAACATAGATAAAAAGGTTGTCTTTGCCCTAAGGGTCTTATGGATTGAGATTTGGGAGTGTATGAAAAGACTCACTCTTTAATTAAAGCAGAGAAAAACAGTTCTGATTGTAACCAAGTATGATTAGCTTTTGACACACAATTATCTCCATATACCTAAAGTAAAAAAAGTTACCTAGATTTCTTGGATTGCCAAATTAAATATAAGGAGAGCTTTGACTCATACAAGAGAATAATAAAATTCCTTAAGTGTTACAATTTGGGAAAACCTGAGGTTTCAATAATAAAAAGTTCCTCTTTGTTGTAGTAGCATAATTCAGACATCTTGGCCTACAGATTGGCAGTTTCTTTTCTCTCATCCTCAGACAAGAAATGTCTTTGCTTGTGGTGGGTCAATATTAGCGTTTAATTTGCTTGATATACACATGAGGAATATCTGCCAGCTCTGTCAAGTCTGAGGCATACGCGACATATTCCCTGATGCCTGCCATTACCGCAGCTACTAACCTAAGCAATAAAGAGTTTCTTCTTTTCTCTGCAAGCCCACTTGGCAGCCCACAATATCTTAACAGCACAACCCTGGCAATGATCTCCTGGCCATAAAGGCCTATGCACTGAGCTGTGCAATCTGTACTCAAATTAAATTGTTTTCCTGATGAAAGAAAACAGTTGAAAGCTACAGAGTTGGAGCATAGCCTGGCTCCATCCCCGTTTCTGTATCAAGTCTGATTCAGAGCAGCATGGGTCCCAGCAGGGGACTTGTGGGACTCAACAAGGCCCCCCTCCTCCACTGTGTAAGGATGGCAGTTTATCCTAATCTTTGTTTCTTTTCTTCTAGCCATGTACTAGACCATGTGAAGGGACCTCCCTTTTATCCCATGACCATTTAACTTCTTTAAGAGTCTTTGGTGATGTGAATTGCTTTTTGAAAACCCAAGTCCACCATGTATCAGGCAGCATGCCCTTAGCCTGAATCTCATTGACTCCTTCAAAGATGCTAATAGATTTGTGAGGCATGTTTTCTCTCCACAAAATGATGTGTTTACCAATTCTATTTTCTATGATCTGTACCAATTTGTCTGGTACAGAAATCAATTTTACTGGTCAGTAGTTTTTTAGCTCTGCTTTTTAAGCATTTTTTTAATACCATCACATTTGCCACTTTCTATTTCTCCGCTTTCAAGGGTGATTTCAGAAATTAGTAGTTTAGCAGTCTCATATTTTAGCTTCTTTAGAATGCTTGGTTGAATACTACCTGGTCCTTGAGATTTGCTACTGTTCGTTTTATTGAATTGCTCTGAAAATCTCTTCTGTTGACAGTTCGATTTGAGACTGCTCTTCAGGCTTGTCCCTCCAGAGAATGGTTCAGGTGTGGAAACCTCCGTGACCTCTTCTGAAGAGAACACTGATGCAAATCATTCATTTAGCTTTCTCTCCATGGCCTTAGCTTCCTGGAATATCCTATTTGCACCTTAATAATCTCTCAGCCCATTGACTTTCCAAAAGGCTTCCTGTTTCTGAAAAAGTTCTTATTAGTCGATATGCCAGGAGGAAGTTCCTTTCAAATTTATTTTTTAATTTTTTTTTTTGTGGCTTGCCTCACTAGAGTTCTACATTCAACAGGAGGAGGATGTGTTTAACTTATCTTTAACTTCTCATTTGGACATAATTTCCACGTTCAGATGAATGAGTATTTTACTTCTAATAGCCTTCTCTATTCTGTTGTTTAAACATGCTGGCTGTTTTCTATATTGGGGGCTTCTTTTTTAAAATACATGTGCTATACTGACTCTCAGACTCCTCCAAAGCATATAATATTTTTGCCCAGTCTTTTTAACTATTTCTCAAAATTTTCATGTAATTTTCCATTTTTATAACTTAAATATAAGCATCCCTAAATTTTTTTATGTTTTCTGTCCTGTTTGGATGATGTGGTATTTTACAGTTTGACCCAGCACCTATACACTGCTTCAGAGAATTAATTTTTTCCTCCTTTTGGGAGTTTCAGTTTAGTTGCTTCAAAAAACAGCTATTTATTAACCACAGGATTTCTATCTCAGGCTCCAGGGACCTTATTGCTCCTTGAGGTGACCTAAGATTTCAAATTTGCTGTGTACTGTCCTTGGAGCTAAAATCACTTTCCTGTGTGTTTGACAACCCAACTGCCAAAAAATAGGGTTAAAAATAAGCAAATCAGAATTCACTTACCAATCTAAAAAAAATTAAGACACAAGGACAGTGGTGTTACCTAATACCTGGGAAACTGATAGCCTTCATATCCTCAATCATCCACAATTACCTGTGACAAGGAACAAATGAAGTAGACTAAATCTCCAAGTTAGGTAAGTCACCCTTAGCAAACCAATACATTTAACTGAATACCTTTCTTTATGTCCTAGGTCCAGAAAGGTCTGTGAAGTTCATAATGAGCTCTGCAGCAACAAAGTGGTGTATCACCTGCACTGGATGAATTTCAGCTGGCCCAACCCATCTCCTGTAGTTTGGGGATAATGTCTGCAAATCTGTGGCCTGCCAGGATGAAGGACATGGCCAGCCACTATTTCTGTCAAGAGGTACCTTTCTGTCATGCAGGAACTGGGACAGGAGCCATGCAGCCTCTCTTCCCAACCATGTGGGTGGCTGTGCCAGTTATCAACACACTGTCCCCTCTTCCATTTGTCCTTAGCACCAGGCCTGGGCTGGGAAGCTGGGGTTTGGATGCATCTCCAGGTTTTTCAGTGCATCAAATTCAGATTCACAGCCTGACCAGTCCCCCACCCCATAGGACTCTCACCAACAGCAGCAGGGGAAGGAGGTTTTTCACAAAATACTCTGGCCTGCTTCTCCATCTGTTGCCTTCACAGGCCACTTTGAACTCTGTAAGTGTCACATTAGTGTCAGGTGCCGTTGGCACACTCTTCTGTAGCTCTAGCTGCGTCAGAGACAATGGCTGCAGTTCTCCAGAGCTGACAGAACTCCTTTCACAGAATTTTCAGCCCAGAAGAGAACAGAGAAGAAAACTGTCACCCTCAAAAACCATCCTTCTGGCACCACCCATGTATATGCCCCTGGCATTGAAACTTATTAAGTTAAGCTTATTAAGCTTACTGTTTATTTTCATAGCTGCTTCTCTGCATGTGTTTGACCAAGGGAAGAAATCATCAGGTCAAAACTTCTTTTTCATATTGCCTTATCAATAAATTTTTCTTTTGGGGTGACAGGAAAGGTAACCCCAGTTCTTGTATTCATGAATATCCACAGTGGTGAGAGGATTTAAGCAGTCAGCGTATTGTCTGAACGAAAATTTAGATCTCCTTTGCAAACATCATCATGGTGATAGGAATTCTTCCCTTTGTCTGTAATAATTTATTATTTCCAGCTATCAGAATTAGTCAGCAAGGTATAGCCTAAATTCTGATATGGGGCAATTGTATTAAATGGAGAAACAAACATAAAATATATCACTACTGAGCCCAAGAAAGGATTGCAGTGATAAGGGAAGATGAGCTGAATAATTTATTTCACCTTATCTCCTACTGGTAATAAAATAAAAAGAACAAATAATAAATAATTGTTTTTATAAAGAATAAGGTATTTGTATGCCTTGCCCTTCTGTCCTCGTAGAAAGTTCTCACCAGCCAAGTGCAGCACTTGAGTTCACACTGTCTCATCCATTGGGCATTTGACCATATCTACAGTGCACGATTTTAGATCCCATCCAATTCCTAAAGTTTATCAGCTGCCTGTACCATGAAAATCCTACCCTATATGCAAGCAGTCTAATTTAAGGCAAGTGAACTGTCCTCATGAACAAGGACCTGCACCACCATGGTGTCAAGCAGGCCAGCCACAGGGCCAGCTAGCACGGACAGCCAGGAAGTGGCTGTGCTCCCTGATCCTAGGTGAGGCTGCAGCTCCTGTGTGCTTCCTTCTCTGTTTTTACTCTTTCTGTTGACAGAGATCTTCCTTCACCAGTGGTCTTCACCACACAAACTTTGCAAATCCTGGCACGAGCATTTTAAAACGGGAAGGGTGGTGCACCCCTCTTTCCACGGGCATGGTCACAAAGGCAAGAGCCGTGATTTCCATAGGAACAGATGTATTTGCACTTGTACTGAGCAAACCAGCTTGGGCAGCAGCAGCAGCACACTGTGACACTGGGAGTTCAGGATAAATTGGATAGATCTGCCTGGAAACGAAGAGCACATGCTGAGGCAGCTGCTATGCACTAAGGACCACACTGCAGAGTGTCCTAGTGGTACCCAGGCTAACCGCACCAGAGGTGTCTCTGCCCTTGCTACAATGACACCCCTGATTACAGTGTAGGTAGGGTTTTTTTGCTGCTAGACACATCAGCGTGTTGAGACCATTGTGTGATGCTCTGGGGACATGAAAAAAAAGTAAATAAACATTTATCAGTCAGCTGAAATGGATGGTAATGGCCACTAATTATGTAAGTCAAATAAAATAACTGGTGTTTGAATGAGTGACCTTTAAATTCTGTAACTCAGAGAGCATCCACTTGCTATGGCATTCAGACATCACTTGCTGTCACATGGATAAACTTGCTTTATTATGTAGAAATTCCTCTTTCTGCCTGCCAAGGCTTGGAGTCAAGAATTTTTCAACACAGCTTATTCTTACGTCTTCTCTGAATTTTAACCCTGTGATGCAGGGCTGATGAGTGGGTGCTTTTGAAGAGTCTCTGTCTTCAGATTTTCCCAGATGTTTGGTGCCTGAGAGATCTTTTATGAAAGAAGAACAAATGTTACCATCACAGTAATATAAAATAATGAAATTAAATATAAGTACCTATAAGCTGTTTCATGGAACTTGTGGAAATAATTTATTTAAGGCACCTGTGACTCTCTGCAACTAAAACTGTGCAGCTATTTTGCAGACCTGAATTTCCTGCTGAGTAACAATTTACATCAACAAACTAATTATATTTCAGAGTTGTTAACAAGCTTATCTATTAATTTATGTGCTCATTTAAAAACTACTAAATAGAAATGTGTTCCTGAATAAATACTAATCTCACTTTTGGGGGTAAATTGTCACTCAATCACATTTATTATAAAAATGCCACCAGAACTCCCACATTGTTTATGGAATTTAAACCCAGACACTAGATTGACTATAGCTAAGACACAGACAGACATGAGCGGTTTTGCATCTGTGTCACCTGCATCAGTAGACACTTTAGACATTATTGGTATCAATTCATTATCATCTTAACGGCCTTAGATTAGCAGAATTCATCTTGATCTGTTCTGCATGTCATTAATTTTGAGCCATATTGACCAGAGAGTGAAAGGCATACAGGAATTATGAAAACTAGTCCACGCCTGAGTTGCATATAACTTTGTTTTGTTGGAGGGTTTCTTATCAAGCTGACCACTGTTGGCTAAATCCCTCCACTGATCCTGAATGAAGTATCCAGAAGTTGCTATGTTAGACACACATTTCCTGGAAACTATGAGGAAAATTGTTTTTTTAAGATGAAGGCATAAACTGAGACTTGAAATATCTGGCTTCAGCTCTGAGCTGTCTCCTAGACTTTCCTGAGGCTTGATCAAACCACATCATGTATCTATACTTTACCGTGTTGCACTATTTCTGCTTTGTTTTGTCTTCAGTTTTGAGACCAGGTTTTGCAGGCTCCTGGACATCCACAGGTGGCTTCTTAAGGGACGGCAAATGACGTCTAAGGGAAAGCAAGCTTGGTCTTCTTGGCAGGCTGCTATTAGTGAAAGTGGGGATATTTTAAAAGGGTTGTAAATAATGAAAGGTTAAAAGTTTACATTTTTAACTTTCAGTTCTACCAGGTGAGCCATCTGACTCAGTGGAGGTACAGCTCTGTGCAGAGCAGAGCCTTTGAATGGGAGTGCAATACTATTGGTGTTGGCATAATACTAAGGTGTATGGAAACTCTAGCAGACTTACCCATGCTGACCTCTCTTGTGAGGCTCCATTTCTGTCCGTACATTATTGACAGTTACTCAAGGAGTAGCACATCTTATTTTCCATGTTTTCTAGCTTTCCTGGTTTCAGGTATTCTTAGTAAACATTGCCAAGCTTCTGTCAAGGTCAGGAGCACAGTGAAGACTGTAAAATACAAAGGAGGGAGGGACACCAAAAAATCTGCAGTTTTGGCTGCTATGGTGATTCCTCTGGCTCACACACACTTCCACACCTCAAGAGCATAAGCACCTTAAAGATAGGAGAACACATCTGCAGGGGAAAAAGGATATAAGTCTTGGTTTAGCTCTCTGTGTGAATACAAATTTCAACCTCATGCAGATAAACAGTAGAAAAGGCGCTATGTTGAGAGCTAGTTTAACAACTGGAAGAACACTCCTTCAAAGACTGAGCCATTAAGAGGAGATACATGACCTTAAAACTTAGACAATTTAGAGAAAGTATCTTTCCATTTAATGAACAGCTGGTTGAACGCAGAGAAATACAGTCATTTTTCTTGGAGATGGATTTATAACTACTAATATTTTCATGCTAGTAGTATCTTTGAGCAAATGTGATATGTTTTATGATGTACCATGGTTTATATACACACTTCATTCTTGTTATTCCTTGAAAATAAAAAACCAGCAAATAAGAAGAAAAAATGTGGAGTGCTATAATACTGGATTTACCTGAAATCCTAGCAATAATGTGTCAGAGGCTTTACCAAAAAAAAAAAAAAAAAGCCTTAAAACGTAAACCTCTACTCAGCAAAGACACTGACAGAATGTCATAAACTGTCTGAAAGCAGAACACTGAATTTACATCCATCCATTCACTGGCATACTTACATCTTTTGGACAAATGCAAAGCTCTCAAATACCATAAAAAATGAAAATATAATGGCCTCAGCATGTAAAATAAAACCCCAGTGTAAGATAAAATATATTCCAATGACTGCAATTAATTGCAAAGTAGAATAAATCACTATACAAATAATTTATGTGCTTTAAATATCATTAAAAAAGCCAATGGGAAACTGGCAGCTCAACAATTTTATGACACTAAACAGGACTGCAGTGGTGTGATTCTGACTTCATTTAAGACAACGACAAGCTTTCCATTGACTTTATTTGGGGAGAACTGAAGTGTGAATCATTTTTCATTATAAAAAAAATATTTCTTTTCTTCTGCAATGCAAAGGAAATCAAAGTCTCAGGAGTCTGGATATACCAACGTTCTTGCTGATTTAAGTATATTTTACATACTTACAGAAATTAGCAGGATAATTTGTTATAGTTAGGCTTGCATTGTCAAATAACTCTTGCATTGCAGAATCCCCTTATGTCCATTTAAAGCTTAGTATTTATTTTTTCTTCTGATCAAGGAAGAGTGTTAAAAACCTTCCTGGTTTTATTGCTTGATGGCTTGAGCCTCTAAAGCTAACAAAAAAAAAAATATATGACTCAGGAGAAGCCATTTTGTCTTGCAATTTACCAAGACTGGTCTTTACAAAGAGTAACAGGTAATCTCAGGATGAGGGCAGCTGGTATTTCTCATGTGTATATAATTTTTGCAGTAGTGTAACAGTTTTGAAAATATTGTGCACAAGGGAAATGTGATTATGCTGAGAGCAACATCCAAATGAAGGAAGAAGAGGGTAGCAAGTGTCTGAACTATTGGTGCTGGCAGGTGGACAGTGAGGCAACCTTCTGCTCTGCACTTCAGCAGTAGAGCCAGAAACCCCAAGGCCATTGCGGCCCCTGTGGAGAGAGACCCATAAACTCCATTCATGTTGGAAGACAAAGCCACAGAGAACTTACAAGAGCAAAGAGAAGAGCGTTTCTGTCCTGAGCAAAGGCAGGCAGAGGCTGTAGCTCTGCAAAACAAGGAGACCCACCTCTTGACACAGACCATTTGCTCATTCACTGTGAGCTGGCTGCTTGGGATAAAGGCAGAGACATAAAATCATAGGATCACAGGATTTGTAAGGCTGGAAGGGACCATTAAAGGTCATCTAGTCCAAGCCCCTGCAGTAAGCAGGGATACCTTTAACTACATAAGATTGCTCAGAACTTCATCAAGCCTGACCTTAAATGTCTCCAAGGCTGGGGCCTCCACCACCTCTCTGGGCAACCTGTTCAGTGTCTCACCACCCTCATAGTAAAGAACTTCTTCCTAATGTCATAGTAAAGACCTTCTTCCTAACGACATCCTACTTTACTTATGCTGTCTCCAGAAACAGAGTCTGGCACACCACGGGTTTCCTGGGGTTCATCCGGGGTGGGGAGGGGCATTCCCCTCTGCCATATTACTCTTCACAGGGATCTGCTCACTGAGATGAAGAAGCCACAGACTGCTTTGCCCCTTCCACTCCATCAGCCACTCCAAAATACACTGTCACTGGCTCCTCGCCATGTCCTGCACTGACCCGCAACTCTGGCTTGACCTCTCCACAGGGACAGATGATAACAGGGGTCTGCATGGCAACATCCAGTGAGCAGGAGAGGAAGAGGAAGTGGTATTTTGAGGCTAGGAGCAGGAGGGAAGGGAAGGGGGGCTTCATCAATTATTGTTGTCTCTTGAAATTATTTTAATTTAGCCCCTAGGACTGTAGACTGTTTGCAAGTAACTGCTAGGCTTTGCTCTCTGCTTGCACATGTCAAACGCATGGCCCCTTCCCAACAAGGGCCCTGGGCAGAGGTTTATGAGACAGTTGGAGCGAGCTAGTGTTGAGGCACTGTGGTATGCCAACAGATGGCCTGGGAGGAACATCTTATGTCGGAGATTGCTCCCCAGAGGCTATTTCTGGCCTCTTTAGGCCTTTTGTGTTGCTGGAGGGCAATGGAGCTACAACATAATACAGAATTAGGCCTGCTAGGTCTGAATGAGGAAGGTGTTTCTAACATTTGTGAAGCAAGTGCAGCTATTTCAGTACCAGAATTATAATTGTCTTGCAATTTGAGTAATTACCATGTGTGGCAATATATGTGCGCTGTGACAGTGTACTCTAATGCATCCATTAGTGTGTGGCTATGTCACACAGCAGCAAGGTTTCTCCTGCTTCACAAACTTTTTAAAGCTTGTGAATAAAGTTAAGCACGTCCTTCAGTTCCTTGGTGAGTCACAAAGAGATTAGTTACAGCCTTAACTCAGCTCCACCAAGGTGCATCTTTATCCTCAGAGAAAAATAGCATGGCTGCCTGCTGCTTTTAGGCACTGCAGTCCTTATAGGTAGAGAGACTTCAATGTATAACCTTCCCTCTTTCACGGAATTGTAGAATCACAGAATTGTAGGGGTTGGAAGGAACCTCAAGAGATCATCGAAACCAACTCCCCCCTCCCCCCCCCCTTTGCTAAAATGATAATAAAATAAAGAGTAACTGTGGTAAGTATCAGCAACATGAAAAACATAGCTCCAGATGCTCAGAGATAGCTGGGCACCAAATTCCCATTGAAACTCTCCAGCTAAAATCACTCCCTCACTCCGATAGTTTGTGCTTGGCCTTCAGTTATGTCAATATATCACCATTTCAAGAAACCTTTGCCTACTCTCAGCAGTTAATTACAACTATCTAAGCCAGTCAGACTTGACTGACTTGACTGGAAAAATTTGCAGATGTTTAAGTGCTCTCAGTTGTGGCTTCTTAAACCTTTTCCCCATTTGCGACAACTGCTTGTCAGCAGAGCCAAGCCCTGCGCACTCCCAGCTAGGGAATGGCACTTCCTGTATGACAAGAATGGACTTTTCTTTCAGCTGATGTTTTCGTTCCATGGTGGAGAGCAGAGCCTGAAGCTGAACCAGGCCGGTGGGATAGCACACAGCTGAGGGCAGCAGCCCCTCTCTGGCCACAGACCAGCAAGAAGGTGCAGAAGGATGTGGGTCCGGAGGGACTCTGCTGCTCACATGCTGCTAACGGGCCTCACACCACCACGGCACTCGACGGCAGTTATGCAGCTAGTTACAGGCTGCAAGACAGTTTTTGGCATTTATAGGTGCCCTGTGACACCTAAATTATCATAAGGTCGGAGAATTCATTGAAGCTGAGCAGCACTTAAGTACTCTTAGACTCATTTGTGGCTATTCAGACCAAACAAGTTTTTCAGAGGGAGACTATTTGCTCCACAATATTGGCAAAGAGGACAAAAAGAAAGCTAGGCTCTTTTAATAAGCTGCCTCACTGCTGTATCAGGGACAGGCAGGGGTTTATTCCAAACAAGCGGCACTGTGCCAGCTAAAGGAGTCCCCGGGATGCTGATAGGAGATAATCGACAAGGAGAGACCCACGCTACATTTATTTTCTGCTGGCTTTCCACCTACTGTGGGTATCTTACTGATCTTGGAGCTCTAGGATTCCTCAGACAGCTTTTTAATGTTGAGTACCTTGAGGGAAACATGATGCTAAGTTGTTAATAACCTCACTCACCCACCCTAAAACGCCCATTGCTGGTTTTACTATTCCTGTATCAGTGGGAAGTTGGGGCAGCGGGGGTGGGGGGGTGGGGAATGGGGGGCGGAGTGGAGCAGAACAACAACAGTCCAGTGTAGACCCAAGAAATGTAAGTCCGCTAGTTCTGGAAGGTGATGTTGAAGCCCAGGCTGTTACAGGATCACAGAATCACAGAATCACAGAATTGTAGGGGTTGGAAGGGACCTCCAGAGATCATCGGGTCCAACCCCCCTGCCAAAGCAGGCTCCCTAGCACATATTGCACAGATAGGCGTCCAGACGAGTCTTGAATATCTCCAGAGAAGGAGACTCCACCACCTCCCTGGGCAGCCTGTCCCAGGGCTCTGTCACCCTCACTGTGTAAAAATTCTTCCGCATGTTGGTGCGGAACTTCCTGTGCTCCAATTTACAGCCATTGCCCCTTGTCCTATCTCCACAGACCACTGAAAAGGGGTTGGCCAATTCCTCCTGCATCCCATACTTAAGATATTTATAAACATTAATTAGGTCCCCCCTCAGTCTTCTTTTCTCCAGGCTGAACAGCCCCAGCTCACTCAGCCTTTCCTCATAGGGGAGATGTTCCAGGCCCTTAATCATCTTCGTAGCCCTTCTCTGGACTCTCTCCAGGAGATCCCTGTCTTTTTTATACCAGGGAGCCCAGAACTGGACACAATACTCCAAGTGGGGCCTGACCAGGGCAGAGTAGAGGGGGAGGATCACCTCCTTCGACCTGCTGGCCACACTCTTCCTGATGTATCCCAGGATCCCATTGGCCCTCTTAGCCACCAGGGCACACTGCTGGCTCATAGCCAACCTGTCATCAACCAGGACCCCCAGGTCCTTCTTCACAGAGCTCTTCTCCAGCAGGTTATCCCCCAGCCTGTACTGATACTGACGGTTATTCCTCCCCAGGTGCAAGACTTTACACTTGCTTTTATTAAACCTCATCTGGTTTCTCCCTGCCCAGCTTTCCAGCCTGTCCAGGTCTCGCTGGATGGCAGCGCAGTGTTCCTGCGTGTCACCTCCTTAGGTGGCCAGAGGAGCGACCGGGTCCCTGGGAGACAGCCAGGATTCCCCCTTTGGCCTTACTACGGGGGCAGAGGGGACGAGGAGGAGGGAGGGACTCCAAGGGAACGGGAGGTGGAGGGTGAGATCCTTTTCCTCTGAGTCAAGGGACTGCAGCTGTCAGCGTGAAGGTGGAGATACGTAAATGACAGGCTGGGTTCGCTCTTTTCCCAGAGCAACAGCAGCTGAGTCAAAACAAGCGCAGCCAGAAACATGAAGCCCTTAAACCTCCCTGCTCTCGCACCCCCTCCCCCTACTCACATATATACACACATCATAATTCATGCTACATCAAAGCAGTGATTACCACAGCTTCCTGGCTGTCTATTTCTGTTTATTTATGGTGCGTTACACATTTTAATGCTATTCTCATACAGCAGCTCAGCTGCCACTGTTCTGTATTTGGGTGGGGAAAAAAAAGCCCCAAAAAAACAAATGGCTGTAACACAGAGGATGCTGTCCCTTGGGAACAAAGGACAAATGAATTCTCAACACCTTCCAGGGAAGAGCAATTCAAAGTTATTAGTAGCATGATTCCCCCTTCCCAGTGCTGTCTGGTTCATGGTTATGCACTTGAACAGGGGGTGGGGGTGATGTGGAGTAGGGGGAGAAGGGCCAGCACTGCTCCCAAAGTGACCTTTTAAGCTGGTCTGGCTTCAGAGGAGTTCTTAAATCATCCTCCATCTCTGTGATCATGTCTAGCTCTGGGCTTCTTCAAGGCAGGGGATGGGAAAGGGAGGGCAAAGGTTTGACATCGGCCTGAGGAGAAGCACCAAACTCATGTCTTGTTTGAAGCTGAATTTGAGCTAATGGTAAGAGATCAGCTACTAAAAATGCTACCCGCTGTGAGGTTGCAGCTTGTTCCCTCTTCTCCCCCTCCTCACAAGGTAAAAACAAGAGGACTTGACTTGACTTAATTTATTTAAGGGAATGGCAGTCAGCTCAGGCCAAGTTGAGCATACAAGATTTATTTCTCCTTGCCGTCAACCTTACCATCATTCCCCCTTGAAGCCTGACTTCTCATTACCATTACTCTCCTTGCAAAATGCAAGTCATTTTGTTTATGCCATGGGAAAAATATATAATCTCTTTAAGTGCATTGACAGTATCAACACAAAACGAATAATACTGAACAGGCAGCAAAAACAGAAGCCATTGTGCTGGCAATCCCTGCTGTGAGTGACACACAGACCGCCGCTGTGCACCTCCTGCTGTACCCTGGTGTGTAGGAGTGACACTTCTAAAAGGCTCTTTTTACATCCCTTAATAATCCAGCCATCCTTGTGAGTGCACCGTGGGCACTGTGCTATCAACAGAGCTTCTGCTGTAATAAACTACTCTTTTATATACCCAGCAACGGTGCCCATGAAGCATGCTGCAAGTATCTCCAGGGTCCCGAAGCCCTGGTGCAGAGCGCAGAGGAAGTCCAGCTATACCCTTGGTGCCCTGCCAGCCTGCCTTGGCCTTGAACTGGGAGACAGAATGAAATAACATTTTTCACCTATTCTATTCATAGCCTTTTTTCCAAGGGGTACCTCAGCTCAAACCAAAGGGTCTGGCAGTTTGTGAGAGGTCTCTGTCCACTGAAAGGAAGCAGAAACAACACAAATAAAAACTGCTCTTGATGGGAACAAGCTTTAGGCACTGTTGCATGGAGTCACATCTCAACCAGACAGCCAAGGGTGAAGGGCTCCCTGCCTCATTGCAAACTTCTGAAGTCACCCAGTGTCTCCTGACACCTACTTTACAGAAACTATTATGACATAAAATGGCATGAAAGGGCTACTAAGCCTTGTGTCACTTGTTTTTTCAAGCTACTACAGTGACATTTGTGTTCCTAATTTCACAGAGTTGCTGAAATTCATTAATTTATATATACCTATATATTATTTTTATACATACACATATTTATTTATACACAACGGCAGGGACAGACTTCAAAGCCAAGTGTTGACCTCATGCAGAGCTAAAAAAGGAATCTCTACTCATGCTGGTAAGATTGCACTGGATTTACAGGGCAAGGAGTGACAGCCAAAGCGTCTGGATGGTGTAGTCTGCACATAGTTGTGTCCTACACACTCATTCCCTGCTCTATCCATATACTGCTGGCAGGGGGCTCACCAAGTCCCTTCCCTTCCTCTCAAACATCTCAAAGACTTCTCAATGAAGATGAGGAAAACCCTAATGTGGAAGGTGGGTTTGGACAACAGCACTAAGCAAGGGAACTACAAGAAAGCTCAAACACCAGGAACCATGAATGGGGGCACCACCTCTTGTCACGTCTGGACTATCCCCGCAAAGGTGAACTCAAACAGATGCTGACCCCTCTGAGGGAACAACACCCAGGGGAGGCACATGAGAAGAGCACAGCTGAGTCTCCTGTCTGCCCTCAAAGGGAGCTCCGGCCTGGGCGCAGAATTCGGTTCGCACTGGCCCTCGCCGGGTCTCGGTTTCATGGGCTGGTTAATCCTAGACAGCATGTGCTAGCTGAGGTGGGACAGTAATACATTCCTCATGGAAAGATTTTGTAGGGAGCAAGAAATGCTCCTGTCATGGGGCAGCATTTGTAGCTGGGGGTATTTTTAGCCCTCAAGCTCAGTGCACACAGGCAGTAGCCTTAGCACTGAGGGGCATGTGGTAAGAGCTCCAAGGAAGCTGTTTGGGGCGGTCAGGTTAGCAACATGGCGCTTCAGTGGCAAGATTAAAGTTTGTAGGGATGTGTTCAGATGAGAGAAGGTAACAGTACAAAAGAGCTGGCAGCGCCTCTCAGCTCAGAAATTTAGTTGCAGCTGTCTTGGCTTCAGGGCTCACCATCAGCCTAATTTTTTTTCACTATACGCTTCACAACCTGTGGCTATAGTTCTCACGCCACCAAAAAGTCTGGGGGTGGGTATGCTGTTGCTGGTTTTGCAACTGACCTGCTCCAACTCACTAAAGAAATTAGGAACATCTTAGCCAGTTCTTCTGACATTCATGGTTTTGATGTCGCTGAATATCAAATTTTAAAATGTCCACTTTGTCAAACCATGTGTTCAGCTTAAAGCTGAGGCACATAAGAGATGTTCCTATTATTTTTGACCTATGTTGACAAATCAGGGAAATACCATTCTGTTTACAGTAAATTATTTTTTGGTTTCTCAGTGAGGTAATTCAGACTAAGCTGTTCAACGCAAAATGAAATGCACAATTCCTTCTCCAGGTGTTTAGTTCTCTTGTTGAACTTCGTTTCCTTTTACTTGAGGTCACTTTTAAAATGAAAAACACCATTTTGACACAAAAGGTCGAAAAGTTTCATCTGGAAAATGTCAAAACTAAACATTTTTATGGGCTTGTCCCTACTTTTTTTTATTTTTGACAGAAACTCGATTTCAGGAGAATTACATCTCCTAAGAAATTTTCTAATCCTAAATAGATTGTAAAACAAAAGGAAAGTAGAAGAACAAAATTAGAACATCAGCCCACTTTCACTGAGCTAAACTGTGTTCTTTCTTGCCACATGAATTAACCCCCTAAGAGCAAGGAATAAGGATTAGGTGTCCTTGACAAACACTGTTCTTTTTTGAAGAAAGGAGATAGCTCTCAAGCAGAAACAGGGATCATGCAAGAGCTGCATTTGTGAAAGCGGTCATATTGCTTTGCAGGCAGATCCTGAAATCAGCAGAAAAATGCTGCATCTAGAAATATTTCTGCCCTTTATCCCCATGACCGATTACACAGGCTTTGCAAACTGCCAATAGCTGTGTAGGCAGTGGCACTCCTGTCACAGGAAAGGTGTTTCTATTTTCACAGAGATTTGTTTGCTTTGTCGAGACCCTTCAGCATGATACTAGCAACCTCTCAAATCCAGACTTGCAGCACTTTACCATGAGCAGTGAAGTAATCTTGGGAGTCCTGACTTGACTGTCCATATTCCCCACTTCGTTCATAAAATGTTTTGTTGTTAACAGCAGGGAAAAAAATGGTGTACGAACATTATCCTGTAGCAGAGGCCTTTCAGTGACTCCCTGTGAGGAAAATTTAGGATTTGATTTTCTCCTATTGGGTCCTTCCTCCTCCCTCTGCCCTGTCCCCGCCTAACACACACCCCAGCAGTGATTTAATCAATGGGAATTAATTGCATCCAGTGAAAGAAAAACATGCCTGTAGTTTGCCTTTTCTCCATGCTGGAATAATACAATCAGCTTCAGAAATCATTTGTGATTGCTCGTCACAGGCTTTCGGCCAAATTAACCGCTGGTACGCACAGGCAAATCTGGAACCGCTCCCTCAGCTTCATCTTTCCGCTCCGAAGGTGCATGCGATGCATCCCCTGTATGTGGCCTGTATCGTAAACAAAACCAGGGAAAATTCAGAGATTTCATCTATGGTGATCACGAATTTCTTGCTGACCTGACAACCCGATTAAGGACCTGTGTTTCCCATACCTCAAGAAATTGCTCGGCTTCAAGGGACAGGGAAAGAGGCAATTCGCGACAGCAAGCCACCCTTTCCAGATTCTTCTGCAATGCAAAAACTGCACCGACCCCCAAAATCTCTCCCCAACCCTGGGTGTTCCATCAAAAAGTGCTTTCTTTCATTTCAACACAGTCTTTCGGGAAATAGGAACCCGGACCCGTTTCTGCCAGCCTCGGTTGCCGCTGGGGACCAGCAGGCAGCGCCTGGGGCAGGGGAGCCGGGACAAGGGGCGGCGGGAAGCAGCCGCGGCTTCGCCGCTCCTCCTCGGGCGGCACCGCGGGGCGTAGAGGGAGGTGGCTCCTCGTTCCGCTGCCTTTTCTGTCCGTGCGTTCCTGCACCAGCGTTCATAAATAACGAGAACTGGCCAGGAAGCGAATCCGTCTTGTCATTAACCTGAACAAAAGCCATTCTGAGGGATCTCGCACGCAGCAATTTAACCCCCTCCTCGGCTAATTACCGCTTGCCGCGGGAGGGAACGTAGAGCCGAGGGCGCAGGTGGAGCCTCGCCTCGCCTCGCCTCGCCTCGCCTCGCCTCGCCTCGCCTCGCCTCGCCTCGCCTCGCCTCGCCTCGCCTCGCCTCGCCTCGCCTCGCCTCGCCTCGCCTCGCCTCGCCTCGCCTCGCCTCGCCTCGCCTCGCCTCGCCTCGCCTCGCCTCGCCTCGCCTCGCCTCGCCTCGCCTCGCCTCGCCTCGCCTCGCCTCGCCTCGCCTCGCCTCGCCTCGCCTCGCCTCGCCTCGCCTCGCCTCGCCTCGCCTCGCCTCGCCTCGCCTCGCCTCGCCTCGCCTCCTTTCCCCGCCCGCAGGGCACACAGTCTCACACTGTTAAGCAGTGCTGGTTTTGGAGGGGGTTTCCCTGCGCCCTTCAGTTCTGAGTGCGGACAGGTGGGGCGCGCAGCCGATGCCCTGGTGGTGTCCCGTCAGGCGTCCTGGCCTTACCTCTCCGTAAGACTGGTGGGCCCGTCCCCCCTGTGCGGCAGCGTGGCTTGGTTTTTATTTGCTCCCAGAGCCCTAAGTCACTCCTGCAGCAGTCACCTCGGCCATGCATCTCATAATAGTGTGGTTAATTAATGAATTAATTATGGTGCGGCACTGCTAGCTACCTCTCTGCAATCAAGCGAGGTGTTCATCAGCTTGGGGGGCTCCTGAGGGGCTGAACCCCTCAGCAGCCCGTGACAGACTGTGCAAGGAACAGGTCCGTGCAACTCAAGCAGCATGAAACTCCCACTCCTACAGCCATATGCTGTAGCCATGTCTTTGTCCTGCAGTCTGGGTAACTTCTTCAGGATTAATTATCAAGCAGAAGAGAAAGAAAAAAAAAAAAATTTTCTTAAAGAAGGTCCCAGGAGCAAATGCAAAAGCTGATGACAAAGGAGATGAGTTCCACTGGGATCCAAGAAAGAGGTGCAAGTCAGATATTAAACCCTTTATTTAAGAAAATTAATAAAGTTTTTATTAAATATTAATGTACAAGGCTGGAGTCCATTCTCTCCCTGGTGAGTACTAAGCAAAATTAAATATGTCATTCTTCTCCCTGTAAAGTGATTGCTAGGGGTTAATTTTAAGGTCAATTTTTTTGCCACTTGACACGTGGATTTCAGCAGGTTTACACAGTATAATCACAACTGGCATTTCACTATGGTGACAGGTTCCTCACAGAGCCTGCCCACAGAAATGTTCTTTTTCCTTCCTCAGAGGGACCAGGGAAGAGTGTCCTCTGGCTACAAAACATTAGTGCTCAGAGTACTAGGGCACAGTCATGCTTTGCTGCCAATATACTGCATGATCTTCAACAAGTCATTTCATTTTGAAAAATATGCATAAAATTGCTGCCAGGATGTGAACTTCTCAAAATCAGGTGTGTATGTGGAGTACCTTCAAACCCTGTCTTCCTAGCAGAAAAGCAGCCAAGTGCCAATCCAAAAGGTGTATAATGAGGAGAGGGTAAGCTCATCTTGTCCTTCCTTGTCATAGAATTGTAGCATGCTTTTGGCTGGATGGGCCCTTGGAGGTCTCCAGTCCAACCCCACATGCAAAGTATGGCTAACTAAGCTTAGAGAAGGTTGCTCAGGCCTGTCTTCTTGGCTGTCTCCAAGGATGGAGAGTCCAGAACCTTGTTGGGCACTTGCTTCAGTGCAGAGCCACTCTCATAGGGATCTTTTTTTCCCTACACTCAGAATTTCATTTACTGTGACTTGATGCAAATGCTGCAACTATCACCTTGCTCTGATGCAGCAGCAGTCCCACAGAAAAGTAGAGAAGCACCATGCTACATTGCTGTCTTCCCTGAACCACCTCCCTAGATGAAGAGAGCCCTTGGACACCCATTGTGTTGAAGCATCCTGTTTCTACCAGCTATGACAGGGATGCCTGGTCTTTCAGAGAGTAAGTCATGGAAGGAGAACAGTCCAATCCTCTCAGATCAGTCTGGAGAGAGCACCCAAAGGCTCCTCTCCAACAAGGAGCCCAGGGCAGACAGACCTAGGGTGCCACCAGCTTTGCAGCCCTTGTGAAACCCCTTGGGCTCCTCAGCTGGAAGTCTCATGGGGAAGACACAGCATTAGTTCATTTTCAAGAAGCTTGAATATTCTGCCTGCTTTTGGCCTTTGCCAGCCTCAGCTCTTTTTGTAGCCTTGCCATCTAAAGTTATTGTTCACATACTGTAGCTAATTCCTTTTGATGAGTTTCACAGCAAATACAGCTTCTCAAATACTTGTTATGCCAACTCTGTGGATGCTGGCTTCGCACATAAGCAAAAAAAAAACCAAAACCAAACAAAACACCCCAACAAAATGGATGGATGGTACATCCATCTGTAGGTAAATTAAAAATGAGAGCTACTTGTTGACTGTTCTGGGTGTGCGTAGGCATTTCTGTGCTGCATTTGTCTTGGCTGGCAAAGCAGGAAACTGTGAACATCCTTAAGGTTAAGAAAATGCACATGGACAGGGCATGATATTTTGAAGAGTGTCTTGACCTGAACCTGTGATTAAACAAAAAGGAAGTAGTATTTGAAAAACAAGTAAAGGATTGCTAAGATATTCAGGGCCTTAGAGGGAGAAATGTGCTTTCACTTTCCCTGGCGTCTTGCCTGTCAAATTATGAGCTTATTTGTGGTGCTAAATGCTTTGCTTGTGTCTCAGAAAAATGCTGGAACTGCTGGCTCTTTTTCCAGTGGAAGGGAGAAGGCATTAATGATCCCAAAGGTTAAGAAATTGGCACTGCCAGAAGCCAGTACTCCTTTATTTATTCATCCATCCGCTGGGCTTCACATGGGCTCCCAACATGCAGAATTCCCCACTTGACTGCCTGCCTTCCCCAGAGACGTCTCTGCATTCACCCCTGTGCACACACAGGCATCAACCTGTGTGTAAGAGAGGATTAGGTTTTCGGCCAGAGGTAGAAATACACTTGGACCAAAACTATCATGTTGTTCAGCTATAGGAAGGGGTCCCAAACCAAACATCTTTGCTGGACCTTTTCTTTGAGCTAAACCACACTCGGAATTGCACTATATGCCCAAAGGCTTCCAAGATGTTCAGCTCTGGCACAGGCTATATGTTTATGTATCTATAAACAGGCTATATGTTTATGTATCTGCTAGATCCATATAGAGGTGGTGTAGTATAGAGGGGTCCAGTAACCCCCCCACCCAAGCCCCCTGGTATGAGAACAACTAGTCTGGGGGAGATTGGCACAGGGGTAAGAGATGACCACCCAGTCCCTCCTACACATGACCTTCAGTCTCAGGGGTTTTATGTTGTGGTTTATAGCACAATGTCATGCAGACGTTTGACTTCAGAAAGGGCTGTGTGAAACCTGAACTTGGGCACATCCCTGTTGAAAGCTGTGCTGTCTGTGGAGGCACAGGATGCCCCACAGCCCATAGAAAGGCTCTTTCCAGCTTGTCAGGAGCATCAGTACCATCTCTGATGCTCCTCAAGGGAAAAAAGAAGCCCTGTCTGCTGCACCTGTGTCACCTCTGTTACCTCTGTTCTGGCATGCACAAAGCTTGGGGCAGGTAGGAGGCATCAGAAGAAAGGCAGGTACCTCTCCATTTCTGCGCTTTGACATGCTGCTTCTGTTTATCACCAGAGGGTTCTCTCTGAAGTGTGAATGTGTGGCAGTGACCCTACAGAGGTGCTGAACCTCAGCCATTGAACCCATAATGGAGGAGACCCTCTGGACCAGGTCAGCCTCTTATTTCCAGTTTTCAGAGACTTTGTTAGAGGACAGGTGAGTGCATTAGCTTAGAAAATCCTATCTATTGAGAGCAGAAGGTATTACCTGCTTAGGCAACTGCTTAGGCAATTAAATATAGTGAATTTTCCTCTACAGTGGTATCCAGAGAAATCAAGAATCAACTCTGCCTGACTTTCCATTCAAACTTCTCTCCAAGGAAGCACAGGAGGTGAAAAAAAATGAAGGGAATTACAATAAACTTCATCCTAAGCATTGTAAGCCTTGTCCCTGTCCTTCAGCTTGCCCCTTACCTTTTCTGATTAATTTAAAATATTCATCCTTCAAAGGAAAAAAGGAACTTTAAAAGCAGGTGCAGAGCAAACTCGTTAAAAATACAGGTGAAAATTCACTGCTTGTTTGTGGAACTGAGCACAGAAAATCAAAAAGTGTTCTGGCAGAGGAAGAAATGCATTTATTGAGGTATCGCGCTGTAGCAGTGCACCAAGACCTCTAATGAGAGCAAGTCCCAGTATGCTAAGTAGTCCTTATCTACATGGGAAGTTGTGTTTCCTGACACCTTCTGGAATCTAAAGACGCAGCAAGGAAGCATAGTGGCTTGTCTTTTAGCAGCAGGAAAAAGTAATGCACTGAGAGATGAGGCATCGTACCTCAAAGCCGAGTGCTGAGCGAGTCCAAGCAGTGCCTGTAATCTGGCTGACCCCTGCGCCGCAGAGCTGGGATCCCGGCGCCCATCTCCTCACGTGCAGGCCAGGGCGCAATTAGATGCCGACCCACACATCCTCTGGCACGTATCACCCATACACCATACACTGGGACACAGTTTGCTGTCTGAAACACCCCTAGCATTCAGTTTGTGCTAGATAAATAATAATGGTATTAATGGACTAAAATATTAACATAAAGGACTAACTGTTGTAATTTCTTCTTTGTACAACTCGAGCTAACAGCTTCTTCTTTTCTCGAAGGGAGACCGCTTTGAAAGGATCAAGAACGACTCTGCAAAAGTGGGAGGAAGGGACATTTATATAACAATAAGCCTTTTCCCCCTTAATTTTCTCAGTTGGCTGCACAGTCTTCTCCTGTCTTTTGATGAGATCTCTTAATAAAAACATTAAAAGGATGAACATAGGCAGCTCCATTTCCAGTAATAGGATGGGTATGAGGCCAATGAGAAAACTTCATTTCATAAAACCTCCCTGCTGAAATCTACCCTACCTCAGCGTTTATCAGCTTCTCTGCTTTATTGTCTAGTTAAAATGGAAATAGCTCAGCTTCAGCTCTTACTCATCAAGCCATGTGGATGACAATGTCAACTGACACCAGTTTTCATAAGCTAAAAATGCTGCCCTGGGGTAAGAAGCACCGAGACCAATCAGATTTAGTGATTAATATTTCCTGCTTCAGAAAAGATAAAGACACACATGCAGCTGAAATTAGACTTCACTGGTGAAGATGACTTAAGAGAATAGCTGGGCAAACATCAGGTTTCTGAAGGAAGGACCAATGGCTCAATTCTTAAGTGGCATTTCCCAGTGTAGAAATGAAGTTTTCTGGTTGCGTTACACAGACAGGAAAGCATTAAAATATAGAAAAAGGAGTTGCCTCCCATTACCCTGTGGCCAAGTCTATTCCCTAAGCCATAAAAAAAAAAAAAGGCTCTTGGTACTCACACAGTAATTCATTGCACCACTCCAGCCAAAAAATGTGCCTCTCTCCTTCCAGCCCGGATGTGTTCTTTAGGATTCCTGCAGCGTTCTCAGTGTGGCTCTGAGAAATATCACACTCTCTTAGCCTGTTTTTTTATTCCTTTCACCCACCAGCAGCTTTCATTTCGCTTTGCTTGCCTGGCCACCTGAAAGAAACGCTTGCAGGCTTTCAAACTGGGCTCACAGAGTTTGACTGTGAAGGTGTTATATCAGCGCTAAACCAGCGCACCGTCAAAATGGAGCAATCTAGCTAATGAACACGCAAGCTCCAAACGTTGGGTTCGTGCTGGTGACTTTGGTATGCTAATGCTGGGTATAACAGGGACTTGCAACAGGGTTACTGTCTCTTCTGCAATTTCAGTTTAGACTATTTACTCTCTAAAGGTGTAAAAAGAGGAAAGGGCTTTTCTCCTGCCTCAACTTTCTCTTGTAATAGGGATCCTAGCTGAGAACTGGTAGAGGGATGAAACATCCCTTTACTCGCTTTTACAGCTCCTACAGCTTTCACAACACCTGCCTTTCCTCAGCTCTTCCATGAGGAAGAAAGTGAGGAGGAATGCATTGGATACGATTGCCAAGGGTCCTCTGCCATTTCTGGTTCACCAGAGATCTGTTTTCTAGCCAGATGCAGAAAAACCTAGGCAGCCATTGCAGTCTGGTGGAAGAACTGGGACAGAAAGTTACAGTCTACTCTTACAGCCTACCTCCTGGGGTTTCATGATGTCCCCAAGACACAAATGGGCGGAGAGCTGTCATATCTCCTCATGCAGGAGCCTCATGGCAAGTCAAACCTGCACGATGAATACGGAGCATCTCTCACCTCGCTGCTTCTAGGACAGAGGCTGTCACAAGAGCAGAGCACTGTCTGAGTGAGCTGTGTGTTGTTAGCTATTTGTTCCTCACAGTTTTGGATCCCAGGATAACTCTAAGCAGCTCTAGGGCTGTAGAACACACCAGGATATAACTTGGCCCTTGACAGGATGCTGAAGATTTCTGAGCCAGAACTTTCTAATAAAAAAGAAAGCCATGTCCTATAGAGGAGTCTTGGAAACAAAGAGGCATTTGAAGGGGCGTGAACAAGAACAAGCAAGACGCAGCGCAGATAGCAGAAGAGGAGAAAGAATCCTACTAAATAATGAAAACTCAGGGAGTGAGAGACAGGTCTGCCAGAACAGAGAGACCAGGCTCAAAACGGGGGGGGCGGGGGGGGGGGGGGAAAGAAGTCACTAAAAGCAGAGGACAAAACATTAGGAGCCAAAAGGGGCTGAGTAGGGCACTGATCAAAGAGACTGCTTTATGGAACTTGAAAGCACAAGTAAAATCTAAAAGCCATAGAGACTCCATCCCAGGTAACTCCACAGGTTTCACAGCCCAGGGTGTAAAATGTTTGACCTGGTTATCTAAGGAAAAAAAAATATCTCTCACTCACTTTTTGCAGAAGAAATCCTGCCTGTAAGTTTGAAATACAGGAGTGCTGCTGTATTTTTTTTACTCCTTTCTGGGTTGTAACGGGGTTTTTTTGGGTGGGGAGGTCCTGGCATCCTATCACACCCAAATTTGACGGTGATTCCACAATGCCTACCCACATTATGGTGGGTAGATAGCCCAGTAGAGTGAGCGAATAAAATCCTTCTACATCTAGTTGAGGCATACAGTTGCTTGGAGTATTTATGGTGCTCTGAGAGGGAGGAGATGATTAGAGAGGGATTACATCATACAGACACATGCAGCAAACTAATATATTAAGGGACAAATTTTAAGTCCATATCACAAGTCATGGCTTTCAAAAAAGCTTGGTCTGCATTTGGGGACATAAAAAAGCAGTCAGATTTTTTACATGCACCAAAACTTATTTCCAGAATGAGATGAAATGTTCATTTGGGGGTGGTAAAGGTTTATGACGAATCCTGAAGGTCACTGTAAATTAAAAAGCTGGTTTCCTTTTCTCTCCATCGCATGCCCTTGGTTCCTCTAATTTATACTCCCTTCCCCCCCTTCCCCCCAAAGGATTAGCAAATAAATTCATTTTATTTAAATGGGTTGTCAAAATACAACACAGTCAGCTTTGGCTCACGTGTTCCAGCTCAAGAGCAGAAGCGGTCCATGCCGAAAGTCACGCTGCCAGTAGATCAGAGCTTTCAGTCAGGGCCACGGGGGTAGCTTTGATGACTTTACAGTTAGTTCATGATTAATAAACATCTTTTGTAAAACAGCTCTCCTGCATCCCCGCTCTCCCCTCTGCCTGCTACCTGTGGGGCCTGCCGTCCTGATGTCTGACTGCTCTCGCAGTTCGGTTGGACTAGGGGAAAAGAGAATATTTGGGGAGGAGGGCATGTATGCGTGCCCATGTCTGTGCACATAGCCTGTGAGCCTCCACCCTCTGAAAGCAGCTTTTCATTCTCGTCAAGACAAACCCACAGCGAAGTTCAGAAGTCATTGCTGTGAGACAGGAAAAGGGCCAGTTCAAATCTGTCAGTCCATCAGAGCATGGTATTCCCCCCTGGTAAAGGTCACTGGGAGAGAAGATATGAAAGCGATTCAATACTTGAACTTACCCAAAAAGCCAAGCAACTTATTTACTATGCAGTGACCCTGCGGTGACCTCATCCACAACATGCGCAGCTCCCACTGGCATCAGTTGGTGTCATGAGTACAGATCAAGAAAACAGTATTTCTGTGCTAGGGGAATACATCAAGTACATCTCCGTGGTTTAGTTTTACAAAACCTGTATGCATCTTTCAATTACTTTTTCTAAACATTAATAAAGTATCGAGTGGAACTTTGAAAGATGTGCTTTTATTTTCATCCAGGCGTTTCTAATGTTATTTCTCAAGGCACAATGAGCAAGACGCATACAGCAAAGACACAGAAGAGTTGCTCAAGCTGTGACATCCTTTACCTTGAACAGGAATGTTCACAGTGATGCTTTGCAATAAATTCCACTCCGAGTGATCATTTGCTTAAAAGCGAGGAATAAGCAGTATTTTTTTTTTTTATTTCTCAAAACACTGGAGGTCAAAGGGATAATTCAGAACTTCTCTTGCTCTGAACTCGATTTCCTTAGTTCTCAGGAAAGCAACTAGTTCAGAAGGTAAAGAAGAAAATTGATGATCCACATCTTTCAAAGGCACACCGTGGTTAATGTCATTGCAGGACTCCTCTATGAATCACTGTTTTGTGTCGCTACTTATACACAGCTGCACTGTCACTGTTCAGAATTTTTCTGAGCGTCAACATCCAAATCCGGATTAAAAGGGAAACCCAAACAAATTCATCTACTTTCCTCATGATTCACTCACTTCCTTGTCACCATCACGCCTGCAGTGCAGGGACAGAGAAGGCAGTGAGCAAATAATAAAAACCACCCCGAAATATGAATAGCAGAGGCTGTTTCACAGATAGAAAACAATCATGGGGTCTTGCTTGACTCTGGGGTTTATAATGCAATTTTTTAAAAATTGTGTTGCCCCATTTCCCCCAAACCAAGGTTATATTTCTAGTATAAAACAGCCAAACTGCCTGCTGATATAAAAAGCTATTTTCTCTCCTTCCCCCCCTTTATCCCCCCTGCCTCGTCAATCGACAGCACTTGCCTCCGGTGCCTCAACAGTAGCTATGACTGTGTCTTAATGAAAAAAGATGTATAAAATATTACCATAACCTCAGAGGCATGAGTAAAGCCCTTATTAGAATTCGGGACCTACAGCTGGAAGGGGGGGCTCAGGCCGGCAGATAAAGTTAACTATTGTTAGCTCACAAGTGGCTCAGACTTCCTGGCAACTGCAGTGAATTACTCAGCCCTTTATGCAGGGTTTCAGAAACAGTTCACTGTTTCACAATAAAAAAGGCATTCAGCCCTGGAAAGATGGTCTCCCAGGGCTCTAGAAAGCTAGCTTTAAGACAGTGAATGGACACTGGAGCCTCCTAAGTGAATGACCACTGTGGGAAAGGGTGGTGATGTCAGCCTGAATGCATTTCCAATGGTTTTGTCCCACTTTTCATTGCTTTTGCGCTCTCCCTCGCTCTCTTTCTCTGCCTCAAGCTGTCCCCTTCCTGTTCTTTTCAGGCCATTATTTTAAAAGTTTAGAGCTCACATCCACACGCAGGGGAGGGCCCGCTGCAGCATCGCTGCCATGGCAATGCTTCTCTGCACTTTTGTTTGCATATAAAAATTATTGGGGGCTATGGGCAGGGGGGAGCTGAAAAGAAGATGAAAAAGGGAGAGGTGGAGGGACAGGAGAAGAGGGAGTGGAGTGTCAGCGTCCTGCGGCTTGGAGCTGGGGCTAGGAGACTGGGGGGTGGGGGGGAGGAAAACTGGGGGCATAAGGAGGGGAACTGATGAAAGCAGCAGGGATTTGGGGTCCTTTGAAAAACAAATTTGTAATCCTTCACACTGCACATGTTTGAAAGGATCGGCACTTTTGAAGGCCTCGAGAAGAATCGGAATAATGTTCTTAGCTAAGCCCTTGGAAAGAACAGAGCTGTGCTTTGGAAAACATACCCAATTACATAAGTTTATCAAAAGCCCTCAAAGGCTTCTCTGTCCTCCACCAAAAGGGAAAAAAAAATAGCGGAGGGGCAAAGAGGGAGAAGGTTCCTAAGTGCATTTACCCGTGGTAGCAGGCAAACAGCAGCTAAGCTGACATACTCCAAAAGCCATGTGTCCCACCAGCCCAGGCTTCCCCATGTCAGCAACACGCAGGCTTCAAGCAACAAGCCCTGGAAAGCGGTTATTGCAAAAGACAGCTGGACGTGTAAGTAGCAGGGGAATATGGAGCAAGGCGCTCAATATGTACTCGCTCCTTGTGAATGAAATCATGACTCCCCTGGCCAGCAAGCCCACCTGGTTTCCTTTCTGCTTTCCATTAAACACTTGCTTTTCATATGGATAAATGTATGCAGTCTTGGCTAAGCCTGTCCTGAGGCAAAATTATTGGATAACAGCATTGCACAGAGAGTGAACATTACGGCTTAGCCCACACCAAGTTCCCAGTGTGCTGGGGTTTTTGATGCTAATGTGTCTAAGAATGCAGATGTACATGCTGCGTGCACAAACGTGTGTTAGTAGCAATCCCCTTACGAAGACTTCCCTACTCTCTGCCTGAGCTGTAACGCCGTTTCATGGAGACTATCTTTACAGCCAAAAAATTAGCTTTCGCTGATGGATAATTAACACAAATTTGCA
The DNA here is from genome assembly GCA_020800305.1 of Porphyrio hochstetteri. Classification (NCBI taxonomy): domain Eukaryota; kingdom Metazoa; phylum Chordata; class Aves; order Gruiformes; family Rallidae; genus Porphyrio; species Porphyrio hochstetteri. The sequence goes on from CM036907.1 coordinate 50,044,534, forward strand.
GTCCTGCTGCAAAAATACCAGCAGAGACCAAGACAGCCTTACTGTGCCATAAAATAGGCGAGGAGACAATGCTGGCTTTGCCTAAACCGTCTTTATATTGGTGCTTTCTGCTATCCCACAGACAGGCAATATGCTGGTGTAGCCAGAGGCAAAAGCACAGCACAGAAAGTAGAGCTTTAGTTTTACCTTAAGGTAGATTCGCTAAGATCAGCCCTGTACCCCATGTGAGGCTGACTTCAGTGAGTTTTCCTCTAGTAAAACTTAAGACCCTTGTCTTCACCGTGTTTTTATTGTGGAATAACTCTTGCATAGGATAAGATATACAGCACTTTATGCTTAAAAAGGAAAGGCCTGTGGCTACCTCGTACTAAACACAGCCTCCCTGCCTCTTGACAGTATTTAGCAATGAGGTACGTTCACCACATTAGTTGTTGTCTGGATAATACCATACCAAATGTTTATGCCAGAGCTGAAGAAGGCAGACACAAACCCTGCCTCCTTCAAAATTATCGACACTGAAGCCAGCCTGCAGCCAGCCTCAAGATTTTGAAACTAATTTTTTGACCTGGTGAGGAGACGCATGCTCTTGAGGTGCTTCTGGAAGTTCCTATCACAAAGGTGATCCACTAAGGATATTTCTAACCAGTCTTATGAGATAAAGTGAGAAGACATTTATTTCCCTGAGTCAGCGTTTCATCCTCATTCTTTTCCTTAAAAAGACTGTCAATACCATATCTTGTTCTTCTTGGCTTTAGCAGGGGACCTCAGGCTTCAGATCGTGTCCATGCAGTAAAATCCAAAGACCAAGGAAAAGCACACAAGTCTGTGCTTTCATGGTTGGTTTAGGCCAGTCTAAGATTAAACTGTCACCAGTGGGGTGCTCGGCACTGAGCACATGCTGTGTCCTTGCTTGCAGAGGACAGTCTCTGATGAACTGTGAAACCCCCTCTTAGCCATCTTTTGCTTCCTGGGCTAGTGCAGGCTGGTGTGAATAATCTTAATATGAATGTTGCAGTTCATTATTAATAATTCACTGGCTTCAACAAATTTACACAGTGCCAACAGGGAAGTTCCTTTACACAGACTTCTGCCAAAATAAAAACAGCAGCACTTATACTTGATATAGGTGTTTCAGTATCATCAATCATGTGGACATGCCCACTGAGAGTGTATGTGGTCCCTGTGGCTCCACAACTGCAGGGACTGAGGTGGTTAACTCCTTTACACTGGTGCCATTTTCCTAAATTGTTAATCCACTGAAGATAAATAGGTGTTACGAAAAGCACCAGAATTTTAAACTGCCTGCCCGAGGTGTTTTCTCTCCTCAGCTTCCCTCCACTTGGGTCTTCTGACTTCACCATCTCATTTGTTCTTTTCTTGCCCACAATAGGCTTGAACAACCAATATAAAAAGGTTTTGTCAATGTAAAGAGTTGAAAAATGAAAATACTTTCCAGACCTCCTTTATATACCAGAGGAAAAAAACCCCAACCAAACACACAACAAAAGGGCACAACTCTATTTTCCCAGTCACCTCTAATTCCCACTCTGGCTCTCAGCAAGGCTTCTCAGCTCACAAGCATGGCAGGGCTCCCAAGGCCCCAGTGCAAGTTCTTCCTGCACCAGCCAGCATAGGGGGAGGCAAGCAGAGCCATGTGGGGAAGGGTATACTTCCTTGGCTAGAAATAGCTCTCAGTTGAAGCTGCCCAGGAAAGATCCCCTACAAAAACCATTGTTTCCACAGAGCCCTACAGAAAAATCTTTTGCTGCATTTAGAAGGCCCTTGTCTGCTCCAATAACCTTGGGCCTCTGCATAGCTACTAGAATGTACCAACAATTCCCCACCATGACACTTAGAAAACTGTCTCATCTGAATTTGTGTGGTTTCAGCCACAGCAGATGTACTGCAGAGCTTCAAGGGCTCCAGTGAACTAAGTATGCTGTGGGCCAGAGACCAGCTGGATGGCCTTGCCTGCAGTGACAGGTAATCATAGGCATCTGAGGTGCAGCCCTCAAGAGATTCTGTGGGTGTTCAAGCAGTTATGAAGATAAATGTATGACTAAGCAGAGGTTAATATTTTGAAATTTTTTATTACAACAACTTTTTGTTGAAGAACATGACTGCTATATGAAGTTTCACCTTTTTTTTCCTTTTTTGTTTTGGTCCTGATTCTAGATGAAAATACACCTGGAACTTGCAAAAACCTGCAGGACAGAAAGTCCTGTCTTCTCTCAGCTTGTTTGAAGGTTGTCTAAAGGTTGGACTGTTTTGTCTGGCATCAAGTTCTTAGTAAGCAGCTAGCATCACCGTTTTCTATCACTTATTACAGAAAAGCTCATACCATTACGAAGTTCCAGTCATTTAAGATATTGCTCTAAGAAAGAAGGGATGTATCAGCTAAATTTGAACCAGTTCAGTGAAACAGCCCCTAAAGTTTGAGTTGGATAAAAATCATAGGAAATAAACAGCTATGAAGGCAGAAGGCCAAAACAAGATTTAAAAGGCTTTGAACTCTATCCAGACAAGATCAGGGGAAATTAAAATGATTTTCTAAGAGCTGGCTCCTGGCAGGTATATTTTAAAGTAGTCTCTCCTGAAATCTTCCCTTCTGTGTTTCGATCTCTCACAGCTTTGCTGTGAATATGGTTAATTAGATTCTGGAAAGAAAATCTTTGGGAATATAATCTACTTTCTTTCCTTATATAACATTCCTATCACCTTGTATCAAACTTCTTCACAGACACTGATAAGTTTATCCTGTCTGTCTGACTCCCTCCCTTTGCCCTCCATAAGCTGAGGAAGTAGGCTTTCCCAGTTTTCCAGCGGGAGCTGTGAAAATCTCACTCTAGCAAAGGTTAGGTCTATGTCTGTTGTCTGCAGCCACCTTCACTTAAAGACGGCTTTCCTCCTCTATCCTTCCCTTTCTGTCTTTAGCCATAGTGGAAAAGTTGGACTTTCCTTCTAAGCCCTGTCTCCTTCCCTTTCCTATTCTTTATCCTCCACGCAGCACTGTAGCTGATACTTCTTTTCCCCTCTGTCCAAGTTGCCATCTCTTATCCCTGCAGCTCCCCTCCATCAGCCCTCACCTCTAACTAGTTCTGGATTCTCTTGGTTCTTTTCATCACTATTTTTCATCTGAGACTTCTGGCTCAATATGAATGTCCTTCTCAATTCACAGCTTCATGTGTTGTTCCCTCATGTTTTGACTGCACTTGCAGATATTTCATAGCTTCTGCCCATGAAAATGACTACTGGCTTTACTTCCTTTTAGCCAAACACAGCACTTAGTCAAACACTCTGATGCTTCCCCTTTTCTTACAGACCATCTATGCTAACAGTTCCTATGCTTCTGCTCTCCCCCTTGTCTTTAGTTTCCTTCTTTCCACAGTCCTTTCTGCTACGTGAGCAGGAGCAGCGTAGGCATGTTACTAAATGGAGATCGATGTACCTAAGATCCACTGGTAGTTTTTATTCCCATATTGCCTAGCCCAGTCTTTCTAAAATATTTAATGCTGCCACAGCAACTGAAATGGCTTGGAGAAATTTTGTGACCAGTAGGATTCAACATGGAGACTCACTGTGGTATGTGGCATACTGGGATCAGGGAAAGGATGGAACGGGGGAGACTCTAGTCCTTTTCCTACCTTTACTTTCCCAGATTTCATTTCTACTGCCATGCATGATCTTGCCAATTCCTCTCTAGATAACATTATGCCTGAATTTTTTTCCTTCCTTTTTATTGGCCTTCCTCACCTGTGACTCTGTTCTTGTTTCATCTGCAAATATTTCTTGTCTGATTTCTTCTCTGATCACACCACCTGCCCCAAATGCTTTGTTTCATAACAAACTCCTATGTGATCTGCCTGTAGCTTTCTCTTCTACATCTTGGTCTCATCTGGTTCTTCTCACACAGTAAGCCTTATCTTAGGTTAAAAAAAAGAAATAAATAATCTTGACTCTGCTTCTCTACTCCCCCCACCCTCCAATTCTCCTCCTTTTCACCTTCAGCTTTAGTGAATATGCTGCATGCAGTCAGCACCTGAAGTCCTTTCCTCCATTTCTACCCATGCTTTCCGGTATCTCTCCTTGCACTCCACAGAAAAGAAATTAAGGACTCATCATAGTAAAGGATTTCAACCCTCTCAATCTCTCAGGTGACTTCAACATAGCTAAAATCTCCTTTGACTTTTAGAGTTGCTCAGTCTTCTTTTTCTCTAGCAACTTCTTTTTTGAGACTTCAAATCTGTGAGATTGTGCCTCAGTTTTATGTCTTTCCTCCCTCTCCAGAGTATACTTGGGCAATTCCAACCACATCCATTTTTATAGTATTTGAGGCTGTTTCAAGAAACAGCCTGAGATGCAGATTTTTATTGTTGTTATTGTTATTATCACCATTGATGCTGCTGTGTTGGTGCTTAAATCTGAGTTGAACTCTTGATGATCCACATTCAGATTGCTTCTCTGTGGTCATGCAAGGATAGAACAGAACAAAAAATAGAGCTAGTATTCCCAATTTTCTTATTCTCTTCTTGTTCCTCTTCAAACCATTGTCCTCACAGACAATATTCTGAATGCACAGAATTCTTTCATTAACTCCAAAATCTAGTTTATCATTCTTTGCTCTCAATATGGCTATTTTTCTTCCTTGTATATATCTTTCTTTCTGGAAATACCTCATTCCTTCTACAAATATCTCACTACCAGGTTGAGGTCTTGCTCCTCTTTGATCTTTACATGTGTCGTGGTTTTGCCCCGGCCGAGGGCCGCACCCCACACAGTCGCTTGTACTTTTAAAAGGAAGGGGGAAGGGAAGTTGGGGGAAGGGGAAAAGGGAAGGAAGAAAGGAGGAAAATAAACCACAACCTAGAAACCAGAACCACGCAGGTTGGGATAAGGATAGTTTACTAAACAATAACAGAAAGCTAGATATAACAATAACATAAGTTTAAAGCACAAAATAGATGAAACTGGTGATACACAATGCAATTTCTCACCAAACCACACAACTCAGGCCGCACAGCTTAGAGCCCGTCCCGGACAACCCGACCGCCCCAGAAAACTGCACGTCCTGGCGTTGTCTCCCCCTCTTCCCCCCAGTCCCCCCTTATACTGAGCATGACGTAATGGCATGGAATATGCTCTTTGGCCAATTCGAGTCACCTGTCCTGGCTGCGTCCCCTCCTTTCTCATTAGTAAGGAAGTATGCAGAGCTGAGAAAGGTACTTGATTGCCCGGCAACAAATCGGAAACATCAGGGTGCTATCAGCACTATTCTCATGCTAACACCCAAACATGGCATTCCATTCACTGCTAAAAAAAAAAGTTTAACTCCATCATAGCTGAAACCAGGACAACATGGCACTAGGAGTACTCCTGAAATGCTTGGCAGTTAATAGTTGATCATTGATTTAAGTGGGAAGTGAGAAACCTGAATATTTTATTGGATCTAGACCGTGGTCCCCCCCTTAGGGAGCTTTTATCCACCTAAACTCAGAGCGTCTGGCTAGCATGCAAAAGATATGTGGCTCTGCTTGAGAGATCTACAATACAAATACTGACAGACAGTATCTGGTTTTGTATTATATGAATAGACAGAGAGAAGCCAGGTCAATTCTGTGCTCTCAGGAGTTTCTCTTCATCTTTGGAGCAGAGAAATCACCAGACTTCCTCCCTTGTCCCAGGGTGTCACAGAGTGATACAGTCTCTCTGACTCTGGAAATACCCTAGCCAGGAATCAACATTGCTCCATGGAGCTTTGAGTGTCCCACTCATGTCCAGGGCAGGGCGTGCAGACAGGAGCAGCTACAGGCCTACTTCTTCTTAAAGTACTGGAGCTGGATGATAAGATATTCACACTGTATCTGTTAGAAACGCTGACAACACTAAATTAATCTGGAAATACAGTATCTGGAGCAGCCAAAACTACCATTTGCACCCTGGGTGAGAGGCTGGAAGATGAGGTTTCACTCTGCACATTGCTGGAGAGTGCCTGACTACCAAGCTTTAGCTAAGCTTTAACCCTGTGGGTAGGAGAGGAGCACTGCCCATCCTTGCCCAATCTCAAGTTGTGTCACTGTGCAGAAGAATAACTTATGTTACTTAAAACTTAAAGTCTCACTCACAAGGTAAGATCCATGAAAAGAACAGGCAAGAAGGATTTTGACTTGGCAGCACACCGGAAGTGTGGGGATTAAAGGGAAGGAAATGATTGTTTACCATGTAATGGCCCAAGGAAGAAAGCCCAAACTGAACTGTAGCAGGTCTTTCAGTCCTTCGTGAGGGCGTGAAGACTTCAAAGCATGAGCCCAACAGCTACTTTTACATGGTTTCAAGGGCTTTTCTGCCTGGGGAAGCTGGTGCACAGAAGGAAATTAATAGAATGCAAAAGGGACTCACTTCCCTGGAGAACACTCACCCTAAAGTAAAAGAAAATTTGAGAAGGGCAGCTAACTTTAACTTGATCTTGAAGCAAGCTCCTGAGCACACCATGCAGACTCTGCGCTACTCAGTGGAGTGCAGAGCAGGGATGCCCAAGACGCTGGCAGCACTGGAGTGGCCGGTCTGAAGGCATTGCACAAACCCCAGAACTCTGGTAGACTGGGTGCTATAAAGGTGGAAGCTGGAGGGAGGAAACCACATGAAACAGCGTTTCAGCTACTGGGCGTTTCGGTTGTTTCTCTGGTTTTGTTGTCACTCTACATCTGAAGACATCTTTCATAAAATCCCTTCTCACAACAGGCACCATATTTTTGGCATTCTCACTTACAGTTAATTCTGAAAGGATGTCAACAGAACTCTAGGGGTAATAATTTCAAATAAAAACAGAAAGAGTGATCTAATGTCTTAATATAATATTTGTGATAATCTTTATCTTGAGATTACCATAACAATTCACCAATTCCAGTTTTATATTTGTCATGGCTTTTTGCATTTTTTTACTTTTTATATCTTATTGGGTTTTTGTCAGTTTTATCACTGCTTTATTATATATAATAGAAGCATTTTATATTTAAATTTGTATCAACATTCAACATTATTTATTTGTTATATTCCTTTGTGGGTTTTTAAAATGAAACTAATAAAAAGTTTAAACATTAAAGAACATCAAGCAAACTTTCTGTCCTTGTTTCAGTGCATTTTGACAGTGGTAATTTGTTAGCAGCATCTGGAGACATCTTTCAGTCTCTTTTTCTAGTATTGGAATTGTTGTAATTCTAGGTCACGTGGAGAAGCTTTGCTAACAACTTGGAATCACCAGTACCTGAGGTTTCAAACATGCGTGCTTTCAGTCAGGCCCTACTTAAGTGCCTATCTCAGTTTCGTTCCTGAAGTCCCAGAACTGCAGGTGAAAGCAGTAAGAGCACCTCTGAAATACAGGCATCTTTTAGCCTTCAAGCATCAGATTGGACTCTTAATAGAAAACAAAGCTTAGAAATAAAACCTGCTCACTCCTGTGACAGCACCATGTTTATCCTCAAGACATCTTCCCAAGGATTCAGAGGTCATAAAAAGCAGTTACACAGGGGGTAGATGAGGTTTGAAACTCCCTGTATGAATGCAGAGGAAAAAAACCCACTTAATTCCATTAATCTATTTTAAAAATATGGATTTCGTCTTCATTTGAGAAAGTACAGTCACTGTTCTGTTTCTCTCCATGTTCTTTGTACTCCCACAAAAAATCAGCAGGAAGGAGCAGGAGAAGTAGACACTGGAAAGAATCCATCCTGGGAAGAGGACAGAGGGGTGGGAGGGAAGGTCAGGTAGGTAGGACCTGTTTACTCTCTGGCATGCCAAATAGCTTCAAATTCAAGAAATCAAAGAGAAACAACAATCTCTGGAAAAAGGCTTAACAATACGTTACCTCAGAAAGTAAATTTGAAACTGTTTTGGATAGCCAGGACTGTGAAATATCAGCAATTCACACAGCAATTCACACTACCAACCACTGCCAAACACTGTCAGCAGAGTGGAAAAATCATGGCACTCAAATGTTCACAGTAACCTTTTCAAACAGTGCAGTATAAATAAATACCTCTTGCAAAGAATGGATGGATGGATGGATGGATGGATGATGTCTTTGCAGAATTATGAATTCGGATAAAGAAGCATGGTTCGTACAGGTGGCTTCATACTCTCCAAGCCAGCCTCTGATGGAGACAACATTTTCTCTGTTCTACTTACTAAAAATAAACCCAAACCTATCAACTAACCAATCAAAAAAAAAAATATTCCTTAGGAGCATATAAAACCAAATTCTGCTTAGAGGCAATCCAAATGTACTTAACCAACACATATAATATGAAGAAAAGAAAATACAGCTGTCTTTCTGCTAACATATAGTTGACAGAGCCTATTAACTAGGACAGTAAAGCAATCAGGAAAATACGAGGCAGAAGCTCTTGCAAAACAAACAGTAACTTGTGGAGAATGACCGCAGGTGAGAGAGAAGAAAACAAGATCCAAGCAGTGAATATAATGTTATATACCCAGATTTACGTCTTACAGCTTCAGAAAAACCTTCACAGTTACCGTTGTGAAAAGCCCTAAGACAGCAATGACAGCGTGATGGCACGTGGCCCTCAGGAATCCTATAGTGGGGTTTGCATTTTAGTGCCTCAGAACACACATTTGCCTGAGACCAAGGGATCCATGCACTGGGAAGGGAGGTTTATATGATGAAAGTCGGGTAGGCCAATGATGATCTATTAAGAAGCACTAGGAGCAGAAAGGCATTTAGTGGAGATCTGGAAAAAGCCTCCACTTTAAATTCTTCAGGCTCAATGGAGCAGAAACACGGTCCTTTGGCTGGTGGCAGCAAAGCACTGGCAATGTTGAGAAAGTCAAGTAACCATTCATCATTGTAGCATGAGAGAAGTTTCATAAAGGGTCTGAAAAGCCCTCCAAAGCACCCTGAACCCGGGCAGTAATTATGTCAAGCGTTTGACCCACTGAAACCACTGTTAACCTCTAACAGAGACACAGTTGTACAGCCAAACATTCGCAATGTTAGTCATGTTTAAACAGCTTCCAGTAAAGATGACACAGGCCTATTAAAGGAATTTGCATATTCCCCCTGGAATTGATGGGATTCTTTCAAGTCTTTATCCTCAGCCTTGGCTGCCAACTTCATCTTTACAGCTCTTATCCCTGATTTTCTCTGGGAACTGAATAAAATGAAATATTGTCCCCCTAGATTTATTCTTTCTTATTAAAGGAAATTTGATTTGGTGAGGGTGGGCTGGCCTGTGCTACGAATTTCCTAAATGTGTATGTTTAAAAACTTGGCCATAAGGCTTTAGTTTGGGATAAAAAGGAAACATTCTGTTCTCGTTTTCATTTCAGGCACATCAAGGAAAAGATTGTACATGTCATACAGAATGCCTCACCAATCATATAGAGTTTTCCAATACACTGAAATTCCCATATCTCCATGTTTATGCTCTCCCTTCTTTAATGGTGACACATCACCTTCTCTTCTCTCCAGCATTTCTTTGGGTAACTCCATGTATACGCGGGGGGGTGGGATGCTGGGAGAAAAAAGTTGTCCCTCCTTCCCCAGGAAGCAATCCAGGCTACTCACTGGCTCTGAAGCTGCCTAATGCCACTGAAATCAATTGAGTTATCCTCATTTGCAGCAATGGGAGGCAGTGTTAAGTCCTTTCCTTCCTTCAGTATGCAGTTCTTGCTCAAAGCTGTGAGTGAAGTGATATATCCTACGTGCAGAGAACTAACACTTTGCTGATGGACTAGTGAGTGGTAGGATCAGCTGGAACCCAGACTGGCTAGAAAGAGATAATGCAACAGGAGGGAGCCCCTCTCACACACACACAAGGGTGACAAAGGCATTGCTGTCAATCAGTTGATGTGGCCATCTTAATTTTTAAGAGGCGTAACCACTGAAATGCTCCATTTATTTAGTCAAAAGGGGCCATTATTATTATTTTAAGATTTTTTTTTTAAAAACCACTGCTCTTTTATTCCAGAATAACTTCACTGCATTTAACTGAAACCAGTGGAATCACGCTAACTAAAAGTGGAAGTAATGTGGTGGTGAACCAAGTCCTTCATGAATAAAACACAAAACTAGGGGTGTGAGCAACATCACATACCCAGCTTAACTGGGGACAGAAATAAATACAGTCCTTGTAATTTTCTAGGTGAAGACACAGTGATAGCCATTAGCTGGATAGATGTTTGTGCAGCTCCTCTTAATATTCTGGTATTTTATAGCAAAATACAACTAACTAAATGAGTCACTAACTATGTTCCTAGAAATTTCAGAAGTAACTTCTGTTTCTAACCTTTACGTAACATCAGAAACCTTGACCTAACATCAGAAAACTTTGAAGTAGATCAGTAGGCTGGTTTTGCTCCTTCCCCTTTCCAGGCCTCAGCTCTTTGTTTTTTTGGCAGCATCTTTTTATTTTCTTGTAGAATTCAAGCAATGCCACTCACAAAAGCATACCAGAAATTAGCATCCCTACGTGTATTTCAAAGGAACCAAGCTTACTGCAGAGCGTCTGCCTGATCCTAGATCTCTTGGATAGCCTTTCCTGGTCACCTGAAATCGGTACCTACAAGCAATCAGAGGCACGTTTCTCCTGTGGTTTTGCATTGCATTCAGAATAATCTTGTCTCCAGTTCCCCAAAGACTTCTTTATGGCATTTTAATTCAATCCTGACACTGCAGTCATGAGGTCTTGATGAGGAGCTTATGACCATGGCACTGTGAAATCAGCAGCACCAGCACATCTGCTGTACCTCAGCAACCAAATGTGGGCTGCAGAAAAAAAATAAAAGGCAGAAAGACTATTGTGTAAGAACTTCACTTTTAAAATTACCTGCCCTGTAGTGCAGCTGTGGTGAGTAGGTTCCTCCTGCGTGTTCTCCTGAGAGCGCGATTTTGACCTGACCATTACCAGCCCAACCCTTGCCTCTAGCAGGTCAGTTTTTCCACTCTTTGCTAGGAGATTACCTTCAGCTTCTTTCATACAAGCTGAGCAGTACCAATGAGTATCTCAAGAGTCAGGGGAAAATTGAAGCTCTTGGCCTACATCAATTCCTTAGCTCAATGCTGTTCCCATTCATTTTTTGCTACCACTGAGAATATTCATGCATCAGACTGGCAGCACTGAAGGCAGAGATCATGCAGACAGAGCTAAACTATCTTTAAACCAGGCAGCTCACATAGCCCTAATGGGTGAAGCTGATGTGGCATGGATCCGAGTGTGAGCTACTTCAGCACCTCCAGCCTATGGTGCAATCCATACTTTGATGAGGCTGCGCTGAGCAGCACCTGAGCTTGGTAGTGTAAAGCTAGTTTATCTATGCTACCTACAGTAGAAAGGTTAATAACGGCTATACCACACTGTAGTTACTGAAGTGTAAACTAGTCTTCCCATTTCTCTAGATGCCCTTTATCACATGTTCAGCAAAACTATTGCTCACTGTGTCTTGCAGTACTAAAGTATCCTCAGCACCGTAGCTGCCCTGGAAGGTGGCATTTGGATACAATGGCAGGCAGAACGCAGCTAAAGACTATTGAGAGATCTGGGTTCAGCAGCAGGATCTTCAGAATAGGGGAAATTGGTCCAGAAATCATGGGTTGGGATTTTGGAGGAGGTCCCATGCAATTTACTAAGACTAAATTTCATTGTATCCTATGAGAAAAGCACCACAAGGGAAAGAACTTGACAAAAGTCAAGCATGAGTAGAGACCTAATAGGACTCCTTCTATAAAATTAATGTGAAATAACTTTGGTTTCATTTCAGTGCTGAGAAAAGGTTAGGGTCAGTTTTTTCTCTCCTGAAGTGATGCCCTGATTCCTTCTTACATTTCTATAATAAGCTTTTATGAATTCCAATAAAATAATCACCTGCAGGATTCAGTTTTATTGCCCTAGACAAATGCATCATCTTTACTCCAATTTAGAAAAAGCATTACAGCCTTTGTGTAATAGTCCATATCCTCTAAAAGATGGAACAGTCATTTATTTTAAGAGCAAGGCTTTTCTCCATCAAAAGGCTAGAGAAATCACCATTATCCAAATTTTTCTTAATTACAGCATATGGCAGGAAAAATTCTATAAATAATCATGCTTGCACTGGAGTTTGAAGGTTGCCATTTCCCACTGGCTACACGTTCCTCCACAAAAAGAATCTAGTACAAACTCTGGAAAAGGAATTGAAACATTGCCCTACCTCAGGCATACTCCTTTCCCATCACCTTAGGACACTTACACAGGAAATAGGATCCTTGTTGATCCTCTTCACGTAAAAGGGTTCAACCTCATAGCTCCCACTTCTGAGGAAAGATACTTAGCCATGCTATCTAATATTAAGCTTACAAGCAGGCCTGTGATGTAGAGGCCACCAGATTGTCCCTCAGGTATGAAGTGCCTTTTGAGCTGAAACTGTACTCATGGACACCACCATTAACACTGACAGAGCCGTCATATGTATCCTCTTCAGGAACTGAGTAAAGAAAACACCAGGGAGAAAAATTAATGAGGTTTAATTTTTATCATTGCTGAACAGTTTTTCCCTTGATGCTGGATCACACACATAAAGGCAGTTTTCTAGGAAGAAACACAAGGTAATGTTTTGCATCACCATGTAAAACAAAAGCCCATACAAGGTCATTCGAGGAGTTTGAGTCAGCATGAAGCTCCCTTGCTTTTTGGTTTCTGTCTCAAATCAAGTGCTTAGTGGTCCCTAGTTGTTCTCTTTCAGGTCCTCTATGTGAATGTCCTGACTACCTAACTTATCAGTTGGACCTAAGATAATTTTTTATCATGTTGTTCCAAGAGGTGTTGGCAACTATGATGTTTTGTTTCATCACCTGGCTCTGGTATATGAATCCACACCCCCCTTTATACAATCCCTGTTTTGTTGTTTGTCATCTTGGGGAGGGCAGTCAGGTTTCTAATTCTGTTATACTGCATGATATCAATTTATGATGAGATATTAACCCTGTTTGTGAGCCTCAGAGGGTATTCCTACATGGCATTTCTGTCATTTCCATCTATTGAGCAACATATCTTAGCATTATTAAACAATCACTCTCAATTTATGGGGAAGATGCTGGGGGAGGGGAATTCCTTTCTCCTCCCCTTTTTCCTTTAGGCTTGTTACAGCATCTTTTGAGAACTTTGACTATCCCTGGGATGTTCAGATCAGTATATGGCTCTTGCTCACTGTCCTGAATGTCTTTCTGGTCTTATGTGTTACCAACAACTGTTTCAAGAATATCGCCAAGAAGTCTTCCCTGGGGCTGAAGGGTCAGGTGTGTCATGGCATATGGGAGGGCATGAGCCAATACCTAGACAAGAAAAACAGACCCATGGGCACTGTGGCTACCCAGTGCCTAGTGCCTGCAATGCCACCTTTTGCATGTCAGAAAAGCATACTACCACATCAGTGCATTGACCAAGTGGCTTCTCCACTCTGGCACACAGGAATAATTCCCTCAGAGTGTCGACCAACAAAGGCCCTGCACATGTTTGGCAAAGCGCAATCAGACAGACCATATGCCCAACTCTCCTCAGCTCTGTCTCTTTGAAGAGGTGGAGCAACCCCTTTGTTTTGTTCAGGCCCCTAAATACAGTGAAGTGTGCTTAGACCGTTTTCAATGCACAGACCTCATATAACAACAGCCTGATGCTTTGGGAATGGACAAAGCGTCAGATGTCATCAGGAGAAACACGGACTGCCATGCTTTGTACAGTTCCCTGACTTTACTAAATCTGCCAGCAACGCTGCCAGCACCACTGTAGAATTTCCCTGTGCAGACAGAAAGCCCATGTTATATTGGCCACAAATAGCTATCCTGCTCTGGTAACTTTCAAGATCTATCCAGGTTTCCAGAACTCCATAGATGGGCATGACCAGTGCATACATCATTCAGTTCCAACCTTCATGAGACTGTTCTTTTTATACTGCTCCCATTCAGAATGAATTTGGTGCTTTCAAAGTTGGGCATTAATTGTTTCTTAATAAGATATCATCATAAAACATGCAATTTAGTGCTTCGTTTCTTCCAATTTCCATATAGGAATCTGACTGTGCTAAATTCAAGCTTTAATCCCCCTGGCCCTTCTTGTAACTGGTGCTATAGACTATGAAGGGTTACCGACCCATAACAAATAAATTAATAAGCTTGTGTAATTATATTTGGGTCATTTTATTTCAAACCATGAAATCAAAAGCTCTGTTCACATTAGTGCAGGAATTGCTGTAACTGGCCATTGGGGCTCCCTTGATACACCATCTGTGAATGCAGCAAACTGGCACATGTTGGACAGAAAGAATCCATGCTCATATCCAGTGTGCATGACTTTTTCCATTACCTATGCTGGACATAGGCCTCAAATCCTGTTTCTATCCATTCTCTGCCTCAGAGGATTAATTTTGCCTTACACCATGATCTTCATCTGTTGCAGTCAACAGTGGCTGAAATGTCCTCACATTGCTTTCCATTAGTAGATCAGATTAGCTAGTCTTCAGCTGTCTTGGGGTGAAGTGCAGAACATATGGGCACAGCCACAAAGGGGACACCTAGAATGCCTAGAAAGCAGGACTGTGCTTCCCATGGGAAAACATCGTAGCACTGATGCTTATCCCATTCCTCTTGGCCTTCTGTACATCTTCTTGTAGAAGGACGTGCTCTTTCTGACAGCTTGAGTCACTGGAGGTTCTCATTTGGCTCTTCTCCCTCTGTAGCACACCTCCGTGCATCCCCCACCCTCATTGTTGCTTTGTCTTTGGACTTTTGTTCTTGGCTCTATTTTAGCTCATTAGAAGTAAATTAGGAGCCTGTGGAAGTTCTGCAACTTGCATTGCTGCTGTCCCCAGGAGTCTAACTGAGTTTGAAAAACATTCCTAACTTCCGGACTTTGTAATATGGTCACACAAGAGAAGGCTGGTAGGGTTGACTTCTAAGTTACTATGATCATCTCTGTAGCCATCCTGACCTGCAGCAAATAGCTATGAAGAGGGTTCTTCCTGCTTCTGCTGCATGGTTGATGAGCCAAAAGAGGACAGTCATTCCATATATTTTCTCACTTCATAGACTCCTGGAATACTATTTCTGCCCATACCTAAAAATATTCTGGGCAGCATGGCAATTGACTGACCACCTGGCATCTCTTGAAAAGACAGCTGCACACAGATGCCATGTGAGGTAGGTCAGCTGGCATTTAAAGAGTGTGAATTGTCCACACACCATGCCGAGGAAGAAAGGGAGCACGTGAGGATCCTGGTTGTGAAAATAGAACTGGAAATGTTCCAAAATGGAAGAATAGTTTGCTGCATTGCTTATGATGTATTAGTCAAAATATGGTAGAGACAAGCATCTATGGCTCTGTGGATTTTACAAAGGGCTATGTGTGCATATGCATTAGTAGCACAGCAACCTTTAGACAATGAGTTAGTCCATCAGTAGCTATAAATGTGGCAGCTGTCATGCAACCCCTGCATAATGAGCCTTAAAAATGGTGGTTCCTGGATGGTAAGAGGATGCACCAAAGGAAAGATCATGCTGTATGTGCCCTGTGCTTATGTACTTTTCCTAAGCCTCTGCGTAGCTTTCCTGTCAGCCTCAGTGTATTGTGCTAGATGGCCCTCTAGTCTAGGAGAAGAGTTCTTCTGTCCTTCTAAAGAAGGATCTATGGGGAGATAAGTTACTGTGGCAGAAGAAGGACATGCCTTTCCCAGCTGCTTTACAGCAGAAATGCCTCAATTCTGCCCCCAGCAAGCTAGCTGGAGTTTCCCACCTACTGCTGTGCAACTTGTACTCGAATAGCTGAGGGCAGACCTTCTTGCATTCACATTTTTAAACGCTTAACCTAAACTGAGAATAGTCTACCTAGCTGAAATTTTGAATGCAGTTGCTATTCATACAAAGGAGATTTTTAGCAGATGTAGCCGGTTTATGCTTATAAAGTTAGCAGTGATTTTGGCACAAGAGGTAGTGTGTGCAAGAAAGCCACTGAAAGAAAACATGAACCAGAAATGAAAGTAAATCTAACCAGGAATCAAAGTAGCTGCCAGCTTCCAGTACAGCATCCCAAAAGCTTAACTGTGTGATCATCACTCTTTTAAACTTAAGCCATAGAGTTTGGCATGAGAAAAAAACCAAACAAACAAAGAAGAAAAAAAAAACCAAACCCCAAAACCAAACCAAACACTTTGTGTCACCCTAAGAGAAAGAGCAAAATACTATTGTGATGTCATTTAGTGATGACTTTCCTTGAACATCTTTTTTCTTTGGCGTCCAGCCCTTGCAAGCCCTGCAAGAGGCCGGGGCCGGGAAGTGCGCTGCAGGCCCGACAGATCAGCCAACAGAGGGCAGGCCGAGGACAGAGATGACACCCCTCCACCTCAGAGCCCAGAAAAGCCACAGCCAGCCAGCCTACCGGGAGCCTGCGAGCTGGTCTCCAGACTGATTCATTAGACAGACACCTCCTTCCCTGGCTCATCGTTTCATTATGACACAGGAAGATGTCAGCCTTTCATGGGACAAAAGGACATTCTTAGGAATGCAGAGGACTGAAATATCATCTCATACCCTGGCATGCTTCCAGGACACCAAGGATGCGCAGTCTCCTTAATCACAAGTCCTTTTTTGGTCCTGCTGCATTTTAAGAGACCACTCTGACTCAAAGACGATATCGAGTTCACCTAAAGTAGCCTGGAGGATTTGCATTTGAAAGCCATCCAGCCCAAGTTTAACCAAACCGGCCTTCCGGAAAAATAAGGGTCTTGCTCAACAGTACTATCTTTTGCTTCTCAGCTTTGCCCTTGGGAGTACACACTGCTGTCTGCCTTCAAGATAATATTTTTGAAAGGTATGTTCCTTTTATTTGGACCAGGACACTAAGCAGACCACCGAAAGGACACAGACAAGATATTTTGGAAGGCTGTGTTTTTCCTTTGCAGCCGTAGTCACACAAGTACGCCCCTGCTTCATAGCATTGTTCCTACACTGAAAGCCAATGTTCAGGGAGGACCAAATGAAACTGGACAGCTTGGCATCGCAACCAGGCCGGTCGATGGATCCCGAGGAGGTTAGACTGTCACAGCGTAATGTTGTCAGAGAATAGTATTAGAGGCCCGACGTGCAGAGGATTTCTCATAAGGCCCTATACCTGTGGTGGACTCTGGAGCCAAACATGACCAGCTCTCTCATTTTCATCTCACACGCAGAATAGTTACATTTTCAATATAAATGATAGATTACCCTCCTCCCCGCAAAAGGAGAGGACTGAGCAAAGGAGTATTACCCAATTAAATCACTGGAGCCTAATTTTTTCAAAACACTGAATACCGTCATTTCTCCTTGTCTGCCATGACTTTCTAGAGCCCTTTTTCAATGATTTCTCAGCCTTGAATTTTAAACTCAAATCTTCTACTTACATTTATGAGGTGCAGCATTTTTTCCCCATCCACAGGACCTCCTTGCCTCAACTGTTGCATCTACTCCCATTGCTCCTTCCGAGACACATTATCTATTAATCTATTCTCTTCTACTTCTCTTTTATCACACACAATTTTCATATTCTTTGATATTCTTAAGTGAAAAGATCTTTCCACTTCTCTCCTGCATTTGCTTTTCTCAGTGTCAAAAATTCATTCCTACCCCAAAACTCTTTCCATTGTGGAACCCTATGTTTCTTGCTATCTCCTAGCTCTGTTATTTGCCAACACAGACAACAAAGAGCAGGAGCCACAGGCACATTCAGAAACGAAGTAGAGGAAAAGAAAATTTTATGATAGTGGCATTTCAGCATGGATGTCCCTTCAGTTCACTCCCCATCACTGATTCTAAAAGAATCTTTCAGCTCAGCGTTACTGTGTCTTCAAACTCCATATGGAAAGTTTATCAAAATGCTTAAGCAATTCAGAGCACATATCCTAGTCAAGAAACAATCGTGTCTTAAGAAAAAAAAGGTGATTGCTAAGCCATATTTGGAGTGTGGTTTCTTGTATTCACTGCTCAAACTGCTACACGCTAGCTAAGCCTTGAAGAGATGTCAGCTTCCTGGAAACCCATTTTATAACCAAGTCCCATTGCCTGCCTGAAAACTATTCAGTCAATCAGACAAAACAGTCCTTACTTTACGTACCCTAAGGGGCACAGCTGGCCCCCTCCTATGCTCCCTCAAACACCTCTGATTTGTCTATAGCTAAAAAGACACAGGTTTGTGAGATTTTAGAGGTATAGCATTTAAGAATATAATTTGTTAACAATGTTAAAAAAATGAAAGCAAGACACTGAAGGTCCACCAACGCCAACATACTGAGAAACTGAGGTGCCTCTAGCCCCAGAAGGGTGAAATACATGTTTCTTTACACATTGCTGCTTTAAGCCAGCCCCAGTTTATTGTCCACCAAAGTCAATGGCTATCCATCCACCTCAGTGGGTATTGCACTGGGCCCCAAATCAATAACATATTTCAGAAATTCTCCTGAGAAAGAGCAGGAGCATTAGGGAAGCAGCACATGAATTAAAGCAGGCTTGATCCGCTTTAATGTGCGCTCTGAGCCCGGGGCCCACTAAGAACCTTCTGATCGCATAATCTGCCTATCTGGAGGATCTGTATATATACAATGAGATAATCCTGGTAATCAAGAGTGTGGATAATAGCATTATTATTTTATTCCCATAAATATTTGAAAAGATAGGTTTTCTTTTTGGGTGCAGTCTGATAGGAAAAATTCCCACACTCATTGAAAGAGAAAAAAAGATCTGCCAGAAAACCACAAAATTAAAAGCAAGGATAAAGGGTCTCAGAAAGCAAAGCACACAAAGTAGAGATGTTTTGACTGCATACGTGTTTTTAAATCTTTGGGTGCAATCAGAAATCACAGAGAAACAAGACTCAGCTGATAGCATTTGATGAGAAGTGTCAGAAAAGCACAACTGCATTCACCAAGGCCGTGATCACGTACCATAGTTGCGTACCAGGAACCCTTGGACTATGGCAGATAGGGGCAGAAGGCAAAAGGAGACTAAGGCAGAACTGAGACAGAAGCAGACGGCTGCTTTTGTCCAAGGGAAGGGGAGCTGGGAATTGGGGCAGCGGGGGACAGAGGAGAGAAAGCGTTGAGCCAGTGAAGGGCAGTCCAGGTCTGGCATGCTGGTGAGTGATCACAGCAGTTGCAGTCCTATTCTGGCACCCCCATAGAAATGCGGTATCTGCCTGAGCCCTACTTAGCCCATTATGTCACTACTAAAGCCAAAGAAAAATGTTGACAACTGAAAGACAGGGCTGAAGGATGGAGCGTTACAGATATAGTTCAACTAGTAAGAGCAAAAAACCTAGTCCTCTCACAGGGCAGTAACGCCAACAAAGCAGAAGCTACGTCTGTTAGCTGGGCGAACTGTTTCTCCTCGCTGTTGCTTCTCTGAAGAAATGGACACTTCATCTCCCCTAAGAGGAAGTAGGTAATTTCCTTCTGATCCTAAGGGAACTGCAGCAAGGACAAGAGGTCACTCTTATGACAAAGCCACTGAGGTTCAGGAATAGCCGTTATTGACAAACATCTTTCCAGTGAATACCAGAATAATCCCCTAAGACATCAAGGGAAACTCAGGTCACCTTCCATTCCATACATCTCTAGCTGTGGTTTATTAATGGTTGGAATATGTTTGCTGTTTCTACATAAGGGTAGTCTGTACTAGTAGATTTGTTATGTGTTTTTTTTATAGTAAGATGAAATGATACATATTTTTTCAAAAATAAAAAAAAAATCTCCTCAGTGTAACCAGCGTCACAAACTTCTGTAACCTTGTCTCACATGGTGTAGATGGGTCTTGGAAGGGAAGAACTTCCTCTGCCACCAGGCACTTCTGTTTCTTATTGGTTTTAAATTGTAAGTTAATAGTGAGGGAAATACCCAAGAAGCAACTGGATTCATTTGAAAATTAACTCTGGAAATTGTTCCTGCCATCAGACTACAGTAAAACACTTTGTGATAAACCAGAGTGCTACAGCTTGAAATTGAACTTAAAGAATCATCTACATCATATACCATCTGCAGAGCAAGAATTACTCACCAGGAGCTCCTGAGCTACAACAGCAAAATAAATGTGGAAGTTTCTGCCAGAAGGATTGTGCCAAAAAGAGAAGACTAACCATGGAATATTTTTTGATATGTGGTATTTACACAACTCTTCTTATTCCCCCAGGTGACTTAAGCTTTGAACACCTTCTGGGAAAGCATTCAGGGCACGCAATATGAATCCTTATCCTTATTTCCTTCAAACATTTCATGGGTTAGGTTACGGTTTTGGTTTGATCCATGATAAAGACAAGGCCATTTGCAAAATTTGAATTGATTTGAATTGCTTTTCAAATTCTCATGACATTCAGGGAGAGCTTAATCCAGCACTATTAAAGTCAGAGGAAGTTTTGCCAGTGGTTTCAATGGGGAGTAAGAATTTAACTGTGCACTACCGAGTACCGTCAGCATCTAATTCTGGTACTTGTAAATACAGGGTATGGGCCTAAACAGATTACAGTGCATCCCTGAGTGGCAGTACCACGGATTAAGCCCAGCTTGAGGGTCTTTTTTTCCAAAGAACAATTTGTTTCTAGAATTCAAACCCTGGGAGACTTGTCTTCTGTTTCCAAAGTATTCCCTTGATCTGCAGGAGATTAACACCCATGCTCCTTCTTCTGCAGGAACGTTTATGGGAATAAATACTTTCCTCTGAGTCCAGGTCACTGACATCACAGGACAGAATTATTGTCCTTTTAGCTGATCCCTCCAGTTTGGCTTCCCGAGCCTGCAGTCCCCTCTCACCCAGAACTGTGGGGAGGATCGCTTTTATGAGTCTTCTTCCTTCCCTGGGGAGCCCCGAAAAGCACTGTTCAGATGTTAGGTTTTCTTTAGTATTTAATTTCATTAGGTGATCGAGTCTTTTATAAATGTCAAGAGATTGTCTGGTTTGTGGGGTTTTGTTTTTCAAGACAGGATGTTTACATTCCCAGCTTTCACCTAGTTTTCCAGGTTATCAAGATTTCTGTCAGGTAGGATATTACTTTTTTCTGCTCCCTGCTCTCCACACAATTATCTAAAGTGCTTTGTGTTTTCCCACATGGGACCCACTTCTGATCTTCACACAGGTTTTAATCTGCCTGCTCTAATGGAGTTACTTCTGACTTAGTTCACTTTGGCGAGGAGTCACGCCTGGAGCCTCTACAGAGCTGTAGTAGGCTTCGACGCCCTAATTGTGCTGCATAATGTTTTTATCTTCCTTAAGGGCCCTTCTGGCCTCAAATCCCCCCTTTCAGTGAAAGTTGCACCATCAGGCAGCCCCCACGTCACGGCCTGAAGGTGAACAAAAAGGAGCACCAGGACGATAGGAAGAGGATGGGCTGTTTGTTACCTTCCATTCTGTTTTCTTGTTGGCTCTGGCTTTCCCCTGCTGTAGGAATAAGACGACACAGGAATTGTGCCCTGAATCCATTTCTTGTTGGGGTTTACACTGAGTTGAGAGATTTTAATCTCTTCTGTCCACATTAACTCTGTTCATCCCACCTGGATCTGTCACTGAAAGAACAATCTCACCTGCTCAGTAACTGTGTGTTGGTTTGGTAAGGAAAAATAAAATCTTGTGAAGAGATTAAAGAAGTGGTACCAGAGAGAGATGAGATATGCGGAACAGTGTCTTCTGAATGCATCAGTCTTGCATCTAATTACAGCCAATCAGCACCACAATGATTTCAATCCATTTCATGAATACATGGCTCATTTTTAGAGCCAAAAGCAGTTTATTCCCAGAAGTTAAAAAGGTAAAGCAGATGAAAGATACCACGCAGGAAGTCAAACGCATGTATTCTGTATTAAAGAAGTTTTCTATATTTGCACTTTGTAGGCCTTAATTTAGAATAGATGTTGTGGTTAAATAAATTAAAAATTAAACAGGAACACACTATTACTAAAATCTGTATACTTAATATCTGAGACAACCACTGAGGCGTCTTCTCTCTGTTGATTTACAAGATATATGGTTAGTTTTACAATCCAGAAACAGTCTCTAAAACAATGCACACATTTTACTAGTAGCATAAAATGCTCCTGATATTAGTATAATAAAATATTTTACTTGCAAATAAGCTTATAAATGTTTTCCAAAAGCAAGCAGTAAAACGTGGCTGCAAATGTAGTACAACTTCAACTAGAATTTCTTCACATAACTGTTCCTGGTTCAATCCACCACCCAAACAGTGATTCCATCTTACAGACATATTTGGCAAAATAACAGTGAATGTTTTCAAAGGAAGAATAACAGGATAATCTGTCTGAATACCCATCCAGATAATGTATCTAAAGAAATATTCCAGAGTTATTTTTAAAATCATCTCAGCTAAGTGTTGCCAAAACTTCTTAATGGAAAATTATTAGTGAAGAAGTCTACAAGGCAGCTGAAGTAGGGTCCCTGAACAGAAAAGGTCAGAGCCCTCCTCAGAGGGCAGAGTAATTGGCTTTGCAGCCAATTTCTGGTCTTTAGAAGACAGAGGTGGAACAGCATACCTGTTTTGACGCGTAGGCCCTCAATAACTGATGCCACATTCTCCTGTGTAACCAGACTGAACATCTTCATTCACAATAGGCAGACGAAAATTCAGGTTAAATTTCCCACTCTACCAAAAAAAGTATGAATCTTTTAGTGCAGTGGAGGCTTGAAATCAGTATCATCCATTATTGACTTTGTAGCTAACTAATGGCTTTGCACATTATTAGCATTACTAGTATGAATATAGCTAATGGATATTAATATGATATGAAAAAGTGCTCATTAAAAAATTGTAAAATGCATTTGGTTAGTAATTAGCACTTTTGAAAGCCTAACTTCTTAACTAATGCGTTCATTTCTCGTATTTATAATTGCAAAATTATATGTACTCATTTTATAGATTACAGTTTCAAAAGAAAAGTGTTCTGTATAATTCCAATATAGTTTTTCATCCTTTTCTTTCTCTTTTGCATGTTTCAGAAAGTGCAAAGGAGGAGGAAAATTTCACCAGTAACTCAGTGATGGAAAGCTAGCGCATGCAGGTCCTGCAAAAAAGCGTTCCCCGATAGGAAGGGCAGGATGGAATAGGGCAAAGTGCCACATGGGAATGCAGTGCTCCTCAGCAGACTCCAAGGTGCCAGGTCTTCTCTGTCCCAAGTGCTCTTGCTTGGAGCAGCCACTTGGTTCACTGGTACAATCAGGGTCTGCTGGGTGAGCATCATGCATTAATAATGAGCTTAATTTTAAGTATAGCTTCAACACAGAGGCTTTTACTTCGAAGAAAAAATTATCCCAAATTCCCAAACACCATCATGGTGAAGATACAGTTTCCTGATATAGAGAGTCTGCTAGAAAGTGGCTGAATTTATAATTTCTTGGTGGGGAAAAAACCCCACCAAAAAAACACCCCCACCCACCAAAAAATAAACCAAACAACAAAACCACCAGAAAAAGCCCACAACAAAACCCCCAACAAAAATCTAGCTGAGATAGCCAGGGAAAACAGAGCTGAAGCTGTGTTAGAGGAGAGCCAAGAGATGACAACCCATTAGCAAGGTCTCAGCTGGAGAAAGAGGAAGAAAATCACAAGAAAGGTTCCTACATCTTTATACTGAGTTTTAATTTTGACCAAACTAGAGATAGCGTTACATTTCTGTCTGTGTGTGGGACATGTGAAACCACTTGAGACCACTCTGCTGTCTGCAGTGACACTCCTGCAGGCCACAAGCAGCAGAGGTCTTACAACTACCTGTAAGGTCACTGTCCAAGTTACATTACCCCTTAGTAGAGGGTGATCTGCCCAGTTGCAGTTGTGGTCCTTTACCTTGACATCTCCATGAGCAGAGGATTCAACAGGAGCACTTGGCTCTTCTCATCCTCCATCTCTGAAACGTTCTGGTCTCTGAGACCAGCAGAGAGGTGCTGGGGCTGTGCTGATCTGGGAACATCATACTCCCAAGCTACTTAGCAGCAGGCCACAGCTGATTATATTTGTATATTGTTAGCACAGAGACCTTTAAGAAGGAGGCTTTCCCTTGTTTTTTTTCACAACATCTTTTAAGCAACTTTTCAGGTTCCTATGGAAAAAAATCTCCTCAATGCCTTATTGAGTTCATTTGAAATTCCAAAACTAATGAGGCTTTTGTCTCCTTCTTAACCTAAGAACTATTGTTACCTCTAAAAATAAAAGAGATAATCTGCTAAAGAGCTAAAAATACTGAACTCTGACAGCCTTTTCAGACCTTTAGAGAGAAGGTGATTGACACACTTTCACCTTTAATCTTCATGAAGAAAATGCTAAGGCAGGAGCTCCTATGCTCCTCTCAGCAGCTCTTTCAGAGGCTGCTGGCTGGTTACTCTCACTGTGAGGAGGAGGCTGGCACAGTCTGGGTACCTGGTTAATGCTCAGAAGGCGATATTCATGAAGAAGCTGCAATGATCACCCAAAGGTGCTTATGCAACACTGGTTTTTTTAGTAGGAAAAGCAGGGAGTGCTTTCAGATAGGAGTGCTGAGAGGTCCAGGTACATGCCTTCTGCCCAATTTCCCACAGCTCCAGGTAGAACAAAAGCCCTCCTGGTGCTGCTGTTGGATCCAGGGTGCAGGCTGGTAAGTTGCTGCATGCTTTAAATTGAACAGAGCAATTAAAAAAAAACCCAGACAGTAGACCTAGTTACCAGTACCACAAAGCTCTCCAATTTATCGTAAAAATGGTTTGAATAGTCACAGTGCAATGAGCAACACTGTTCATTTTTCTAAAGCTTGCTGGTCAAAACACAGTCAAATATTGGCCTTATTGTACTAAAGGCACAGCTGGACTGGTCATCCACAGCAAGTAGCAGTAGAGAGACATGGGGCTGCCCCTTGCCTGACATAGGCAACTCCAGCTGGCTCAAACAGACCCACTGCAGGACACAGCTGAGCCCATTAGGTGATGCCTCTGTGATAAGGTATCACAGAGAGAGACAGAGAGCATCAGAAGACACTGTGGAGAATGAAAGGGAATGAGAGAGAGCAGAGGGAACACCAAGGTCAGAGGAGGAGCTGCAGGGTGAAGCAGATATTCCCGAAGGAACTGCAGCCCATGGAGAACCCACAAAGGAGAAGGTATTTCCTGAATGACTGCAGTCTGTGAGGAGAGCCCACATCAAAGCACAGGAAAAGTGTGAGAGGACAGAAGCAGGAGTGAAAAATTGCTAAACCTCTATGCTCTGACAATAACTGCCCCCTTCCACTGCTTGGGGAGCAGGTGAAGGAGTCTGGAGTGAAGGAATGAAGTTGGGCTTGAGAGAGAGGAGAAGAAAACTGTTGTAGTATATCTTTATGTCTTATTCTATTTTAATTGACAATAAATTAAATTAATTTTCTTCAAGTATCTTTTGCCCGCAATGGTAACTGGTATGCAGTCTCTTTGTCTTTATCTTGACCCACAAGCTTTCTCATCCTATTTGCTGCCCCTTCCCTGATGACAGGGGTAGAGAGTGAGCAGCTGGTGGGAGTTCAGCTGTTTGCCATGGCTAACTCACCACAAAAGGGAATGCGTCCAGTGTTCGCAATGTGTCCAGTACGTGACAGCATATGGACTTTCTCAACCTGGAGCCTCTGAAAAAGGAGATATTTAGTTTCAACCAAAGGCAATGCTGGGAGGCAAGGGCTCTTTCACAGAGTTCTTCCACAGACATTGAAAAAACTTGTAATTTCCTAGGGGAAATACCAGTTCCAGCCCTTGCTGATAACTTTGGAGGAAGAAATGTCTGCCTGCTCCCTAAATCCCCTGTATTTCTGCTGTCTGTCTTTTAGAAATCACTGGAGAGTGGAGGACAACTGAAGATTCTCCAGCAATCACACCTTTTAGAGGCTTTTTTTTAATTCTAACAATATCCTGTTTACTACAAGTTGTGTTCTTTCCACATAAGATGTAAACCTACTTCCAAGCCCTGCTTTTATTTCCCCTACCCTCCTGAGAGTATAGCAAGCTTTCCTAGTTCTAACTGCAATGGGATGTTTTGGTCACTTTTCTCACCAAAAGTGGACATCAAAATCCTCTTTCTATGGCCAGCTGTGTTTAGTCATTTTTAGTATAAAATCTTTTAAATGTGAACCAGTTTCTTTCCTGGGTTCCAGGTTCTTTTTATGACACACAGTATCTTCTACAGAGCTTGCAGGACACACAGGGATATCCTTCACCTTCTCTGACCTCTTTGACAATGCCAAGGTTGAAGTGAGAAGAACAGTGAATCAGGAAAATTCCCTCCCCTAAACACTCATTCTGGGGAGTGAGGAGAGGTTGAGACAGACCATTTCTCCCATCCAGCAGACAGCTTGTGCTGCAGAGTCATTTCCAATGGACAGAACTCCCCAAGCCTTCACAAGGTGCTATGAATTAATCTCTAACTCATTTGTACTCTAGGATATTTCCATCCATTTAGGCTATCAAGGGATTTACTATGCTTCTAATGTGTCATTATAAAGTCCTTTAAAATATTTCAATCCTGCTTTAAACTTAAACTCCTCAAAGAACTCTAACTGGGCGGTGTAAATTTATGAAGACCATATGAAAGATACCAAGCTCATGATAAAAGTCAGGGATAATCCAGGAAAAAAAAAATAATTGGAGTACAAATTACTCTTCAATGTTCCCAGCTGAAGAAGTATCTCCATCATGCCTTCAGGGCAAATCTCCCAACAGATGCCCGTCAACCTACCTCGTACATCTGTGTACATTCTGAAGCTGGTGGTCACTTCCACAAACCCCTGCATTAAAGCACTTCTGCTCTTCGACATGATCTTGTCAAATTTTACAAGATGCAAAGGGTTGGAGTTAGTGTTAGACCAGAGTGTCTTTGAAAAGGGCAGGTTGTTTCTGCAGGTCGTGTTCCAGCTGGTGGAGCTCTGCCTTTTCATCCAACACTGAGTCAATGGCAAATCTGGTCTGAGGCTGGGCAATAGCTCTGTGGCTTTTCACAGTAGAAATTAAAATCAGGTTTTGATTGTTCACAGTTGGCAGAGATTGCATGGCACTAATGCACGAGTTATATCATACCAGCCATGTCGTCCTGTTTAAGGTGTACTTCAGGTAGCTGTACTCTGGCCAGTCACACTCTCTGCCATCTCAGATCAACAAAATAATCTCTAACCTGTAGACTTTGCTGTGGGTTGTCAGAGGAACTGGCCTGGCCACTTCACTGTGGCTGCCTGACATACATGAAGTAGAACATGTTTTGAAAGTGCAGGATATTGGTCAATATATAATTATTTCTACTTTCTATTTCTATTGTTCTAGCAGAACTGTAATAAAGATTAAATCACTCATTAAAGTTTGACTTTACTACCATTGTATCCTGGGTTTTGTAATTGAAGGGAAAAAAATAATTCCGACTTGCTTCTTGTACCATTTTAGAGAATATAATGATGATTTTGGAAAAAGACTTCAATTCCACTGAATGGGAATGCATTTCCCCAAACCTGTTATTTCTCTCCCAAACCAAATGTTTGTTCTCATTCTTATACAGAAATCATGCAAATCCCTTGTTTCCCTGAGTCACTGCTGTGGACTCCTTCCATTAAAGGAAGATTAAACAAGGTGGACAGGTTATCTATAGCACCTCTACAGCATGGTTATCTAAGCAGGTTTAATCTTGAGGCCTCACCAAGCAGCACGCAGTCTTGCAGGGCAGGAGTTGTTCTCTGGTTGTGTGAATACTAAGCCTTCCATGAGCCTGTCCTCTAATTTTGGGACTGTTGTACATGGATTAACATTTGCCTTATAGTTCTCCTGAGTCTTCTAGGACTTTCTCTGCTGGCCTTCAGGTCCTCTTTAGACGAATTTGCAGGCTGACATCAGAGGAATACTGTTCTTTCTCTCCCTCTCTCCAACTAATGATTTTTAAAGCCATCCATTTCACTTTGCATTTGACATGAAGGCAAGGAAGTACATTTTCAAAATCACCTATTGGGTGAGTAATAAAAGCCTTGAGCCATTAAATTCATACACGTTTTTCCTTAGCCTTTGCCAAGTTATGTGCAATAAAACAATTTGACTGTCCTTGACCACACTTGATTGTTGACTATCAGAGTAGCATAAGATATCCCTCAGACAGTCTGATTAAATT
Source organism: Porphyrio hochstetteri (assembly GCA_020800305.1). Classification (NCBI taxonomy): domain Eukaryota; kingdom Metazoa; phylum Chordata; class Aves; order Gruiformes; family Rallidae; genus Porphyrio; species Porphyrio hochstetteri. The sequence goes on from CM036907.1 coordinate 50,072,670, forward strand.
ATACAGTGAGATTATATTAAATGTGTCCTACATTTTTGGCTGGGACAGTGGCTAACCGTGAAGATAGTGGAGCCTTTGATTGTGAGATATTTCCTTTCTCCACCTTATTTAAGAAAAAGATCTTGTGAAATTTCTTCATATGATCTCCTGACAGTTCACATTTATTGTTTTCTTTAGCCTACATTTGTGTGCTGCAAATGTGTGTGGACAAGTCTGCCCCACAGTGACCCACACTCCTGAACAAACTCTGTTTAAACATCACACTGCTGGTTGCATGAAACAGAGTGATTTTAGTCGGCTTTCTCAGTGACAAAAATCCATTTCAAATCTTCTCTGACCCAACCCTTTTTCATTTAATCAGTCAATAGAGTGCAAAGGGCTTGTATGATGCATCCCTAGGAAAGGAATGCATAGTTATACACTGCTTGATTTTTATTTTTTAGATGCTTTTATAACATTAAGCCAACCCAGCTATAACAAAAAGATCTTTCATTTGACATTCATCATTCACATTCGTCATTAACTCAGTAACATTGAGAACAATCACTGGCTCACAAAATAGAGTAAATTTCGCCTTAATAACATCTGCAGGAAAATTGTATCCCTGCTGTAATACCTACATTTCTGTTTAACAACGTGAGCCAAGCTGTAGAAGACACACGCATATTTCTGATTTTTAAAGATAGAAAAACAAAATCATCCTCTCCTGCTGATGAAAAACTCGGTGATTTCTTTTTTTCTGAGCTATGACCTTCAGGGAATCTTCATTCATAACCAGCAAAAGACAAATAGTAGTAATGCTGAAGATGCACACAGAAATTTGGAAAGGCTGAACCAGGTTTACCCTGGAATTTTCTGAAAGTATACTCTGACAAAGGCCATTGTAGTGGGAATTATCATAAAAAGGAGTTCTATGAGGGCAAAAAGTAGCTCTCCTCCCCCCAGCCCAGCTCCTGCCACACACGCCTCTCTTAAATCATAATTACAGAGATATAAAAGGGCTGGAACATTCAGAAAATCATAGAATCATAGAATGTGTAAGGTTGGAAGGGACCTTTAGAGGTCATCTGGGAAGGCTGTCAAGCCTTGCCTTGAATATCTCCAGGGATGAGGCATCCACCTGGGCAACCTGTTCCAGTGATCCAGAACTTTTTCCTAACGTCCAACCTAAATCTCCTCTTTTCAAGTTTAAAACCATTACCCCTTGTCCTACTGCTACATGCCCTTATGAACAGTTCTTCCCCAGCTTTCTTACAGGCACCTTTCAGGTACTGGAAGGCCACTATAAGTTACCCCCAAAGCCTTCTCTTCTCCCGGCTGAACAAGCCCAACTCTCTCAGCCTGTCTGCACATGAGAGGTGCTCCAGCCCTCTGATGATTTTTGTGGCCTTCCTATGGATGCGCTCCAACAGGTCCATGTCCTTTTGTGTTGAGGGCTCCAAAGCTGGACACAGTACTCCAGGGGAGGTCTCACCAGAGCAGAGGGGCAGAATCACCTCTCTCCATTTGCCGGCCATGCTTCTTTTGATGCAGCTCAGGATGCGGATGGCCTTCTGGGCTGCAGATGCACATTGGTGGCACATGTCCAGCTTCTCATCTACAAGTACTCCCAAGTCTTTTACCTCAGGGCTGCTTTCAAGCGCATCATCTCCTAGTAGAGATGGGCAATGTCTGCCAAAAAGGGAGTGCCAAAGCAGAAGCAGCATCAGTCCTCCTACAGTCTCTTCCTGTGAAAGCTGGAAAGCCATGGAAGATGTGATAGGCCAGCCATCTCTTTGCCTTCCCAAAGAATCTCCCAAGTACTCAACCAGGCTTGTTTGAACAAGGAAACTTGTTTTACACCTTCCCACACTGAAAGTGTGGCCCAAACTACTGGAATGACTGAAAGTCTTTCTGTTGATCTCAGTGAGCACCAAAGTGCCTTCTATCTCATTGAAATGTTCCTGTTAATAAATCTTGCAATCTCAGTGTCATTTTCGTTTTGCCAAGGAAGAAGTGAAAATGAAGTTGAAGGACCTTTGGTCAAGTTCATGGAGAATTTCCTTGATAGAGTGGGATATCAGAAGCTTGTAACTCTTCACCTGTTTGCTACTCATCCTCAAGTAGCAAGCTGAAGTTGTTTTCTTGTCAGTTTTTCTAAAATCAGTATAACTTTAAAAGCAAAAGGTAGGAGGAGGCATCTGTATGGTGACAGCCTGCACTTCAGCAACGGGTGGATTGCTAACCTCTTTATATAAAAAGAATGTAAAAATTCTTGTACATCCATCCATCTTTGAGGTGTCTTCCTTGCATTCTTACCTGGAGTTCAACCATCATTATGAAATCAAGTGCAAATTAAAATAAATAAATAAGCTTAACAAAGGCAGCACAAATGGTTGCTTGGCTGTTCTCATTGTTTGGCTGAACATCATCAGCCATTCATGCCATGAAGTCTGACTCTGAGAATCAGTTGCAAAGATGGGGAGGATTTTCTGCCCACTGCCATCTGACCTTGAAGTTTTGAGTTGCTGAGTAGGAGCTGAAACCTGACTGTTCATACATTCCTAGTGCCCAAATTACACAGAGAAGAATGGAATTTGCAGTAAAAGTGGGGTTGAGACAGGCAAATGTTGTGTCAAGCACTACGCTGAAAGGGCACCCACCTCATAAAATAACAGTCTGTTGATGAAGTAGCAGACAACATTTTGTGTATCTGCTCTATTTTTAACATGCACATTTTAAATGAGACTGTACCAGTTTGAGCAATTTTTTTCTCTCAAAGACTCATTATTACCATAATTTGTTCCACAGTAAAATCAAATATTCACTAATGTTTTTCATGTCAGAATGACAGGGGGGAATACTATTTTAGCACCACAGCAAATTCCATTAAATACAAGAAGAGTTTAAAGTCTTGTTGTGCATCTCAAGCTCCCGTTTTTAATTAGATCTCTTGTATCCTTATTTTCCACCGGGTGTGGGAATCCTTCGGAGCCAACCCCGCCTGGCAAAAGCACAAAACTTCCTCACAGCCCATGGCTTTATTCGATTAATACGGAATTGTTAGATATCATTGTGGACATAATGCAGCATCTGGACTGTTTTTTGCTCCCTCTTGCTATTCTTTGTCCCGTTAGCATTAAGAATCAGTATTTTCCTTTTTGTGTATGTCCATACACCAGCTTCTCTCCCCTCCCCAGCTCCCCAAAATGAGGCTGCTTTTGAGCTGCAGGCCCAGCACTCAGAAGTCTACAGAGATAATTTTTAATTTTATTTCTGTTCCACTGATGATGGGGGCTGCATTTATCAAAGCAGAAACATGCGAGAAACACCTTTCAGAGACGATAGGATATCACTTCTGATTACAAAATAAAAAGAGGGTATTATTCTGCCTTGCAGAAGGAGAGCGATAAGGCCAGGTATAGTAACTACTGAGAGATTGCAGTGCTGCAGAAGCAGTGAAAGTCCTTGCTTTTATATAATGGCTTGAATCAGCAATGCCTTTTGTGCCAAAGGCCAAGGTACTTACTTAGCATACCTCTACATCTAGCCATTCCACTATCCAGCACATCTTCTTTTGAAATTATGTTTTGAAGAGATGTTTGAGTTTAATCAATTTTCTTCAGTAATTTAAAAATATAAAACAATAAAAAAACTAAACCACCACCCACCCAACCCTCCTCCCCCAAAACCAAAGAAATAAGACTTTCATCAGTCCTTTAATTCTAGTCGTCATATGGAATCTTATCACTCAGCTTGACCTTTTGGAGGAGATAATGCAAATGATAGGGTGACTAGGTCTTGCACAACGCAGTGCTAATACTTCACTGACCTCAAGACCCAAGCTAAAAGAACACAGCATCATTCTGTATCAGACAGGGATTGCAGTGCCTCAGGAATCACTACATCACTCATGCAGGAAGTGCGCTCCAGGACATGGAGAACAACAGGGACTGTAGGGATGCAGTACAAGCCAAGCAAGCAGCTGTCTAGATTAGCAGACAGCCAGAAACTGCAGCAAAGGAGCCATGAGTCCCTGCTTTGCCTACTGCAGAGTCCTGGAAATTCATGTTGTTGGTGTGAAAAGAAGGGAAGGCCCAGGCCACACTCCATGTTAGAGAGCTGTTAGTTGAGGTTTTACTGGAAAGGAAACCTTGAGCAGTATACAACTCGGTCCATTGTCTTTTAAGCAGCAACCCCTCTGTTGAGGTTGACAGTCACTGCTTGACTAAAGCATCATATATTTATTTCCCCTTCAGAGAGATATATCCAGGACTGATGTGGATGACAAAGACAACATCTTTCTTCATATTTGGACCAGTGGTTGGTTACTCATTCTCATAGTTAAATAATAAAATTGCATCCAGTTTCTTATTTGATTTTTTCCTGGCTTGGAGCTTCTTGTCTTTGTTCTTGAAAATACACCCATTTTTTTAGTTGCCTAATGGTAACTTTCACAGTCTGACTAAGAGTCAGTGATTCCTTCAGTCAGGTTTTGGCCACATGCTCATCTTCTCACTTCAGCATAGCACAGTCATTTCTTTTCCTCTGATCCACCTCATGTTTACGTCACACACGTTGTGCTCACAGCCCTGATGAATTCTGTGTCTGAAACCATGTCAGATGCTTTTAAAGGCTATGAGGGATTCCAAAGTGAGCTGTGTGGTGGCCAGCGCTGTATCTGAACATATTGGTCTTGACTCAAAGTGCTTGCTACAGGTTTGGGCTCACAGTAAAAAAAACAGCTGAGGTGCCAAACAGAACAGATCCCAGTCCAGAGTCACAGATGGGGCTCAGGATATACAGAATTGTGACATCAGATTGCTTTAGCTGACCACAGTTCGCCACTCTTCTCAGAAATGACACACGGTCCTATTTCTATCAGTGGAGATATTACTGTGTCCAGTGGGTAGCTGCACTTCATATAGATGACCCAGAATTGTGCTCCTGGAAAACACTTCCCAGGTTATCTGAGAAGTTACCTCAGATGTTGGTGATTTTATGCATGGGAGATTTAGAACATGAGAGATCATGCCCTGTATAGGCATTACTCTGATTGAAATAGAACAAGGAAAAAGGTTGACAAAGACACAAACTATTGGCACAATAATTGTTCATCATTTTAAAATTATGAAGCCTCCAAATAACTAGGTTCAGGTCTGAGGGAGTAAAAGGAGAATCCCAACTGGAAGACTCCTGCCTGTGAGGAGCTGTGATCTAGATACCCTTCTTTGTTCCTGGACACAGATGTTAAGGAGATTGCTGCAGCCACTTGAGCCTCTCTGTGCTGTATATAGTTACAAACCTATATGATTATTTTCCCTTTTTACTACATAGACTGTCCAAGTGCCGTTTCGTGTAACACAGGGAGCCAGGGATCTAGCTAAGCATGTGCAGCCATTTGCACTTACGCTAAAATCCTAATCCCCTCAGCCTGCCATATATGAACTTAAATGACTAAAAAAAAATTAGCCTTCAGCTCAGCTGCTCCAAATCACCATTTATTTGGCATTATCGAGAAACATGCTGAGGATCACCTGGAAAGAATAATAATTACCTCACTGTGAGCAGTGCTCTCAGAGCTCTCTGCCATGTGCTTATTTTGTCTTATTCAGTATGTATCATTTTGATCTAAAATCATTTCTAAAAATACAGTCATCGCCTTTGGCTTTCATTCTCCTTAAACTATCACATAATGCTGCACATGGACTGTTTTCTTTCATTATCCCAGGCCACCCTGAGTTAGACAGCATGCATTAACACTGCACCTCTTATAGCATAACATATCTAAGCCATAGACTAGGACGTAGGACCCAGTGTGCCAGCAAGAGAGCCACATTTGCATTTATATGCTTGGCCACAGTGATGCTGGGCGACAGGGTAAGCAGAAGCTGTCACTTCACTCAATCTCTCTAAATAAATGAAGGGAAAAGAGACTTGATAAATGCATGATAATCAACACAACGGTACAGTGAAAGAATTATGGCAGGGAAGGTAAAGAGGAAACAGACATGTCTATTTGTAAAATGCCATCCTAACAAGGAGAGAGCAAGAGTTATAAGATCACTCACCTAAATACCTCCCAGGATGTCTTCTCTGATTAAGGATTTGTGAGAGTTATTGAGTTTTGAATTAGATGCACTTTAATAAAACAGTAGAATGTTCTTATCTGATTGCACCTGTATTGATTGTGTTAAAGAGGTCTATCCTCGGATCAAGGTCAATGATTTTACATAAACTGACTAGCTAGATGGAATCGCTACTGTTATTTAGGACTCCCATAGTCTGTCCACCCTTTCAGTGTATGATACTTAACAGTGAAACAGAGAGACAAGAACTCAATGTTCATTCCACATTTTTTCTGTCTTCTAGCACTGCAGTTCTTACTCCAGTTAAGGTGTAAAATTAATTTGGAAAAGACCACTCATGCTAGCAAACTCCAGCAACTCTCTTACCAGCTAGAAAAGGAAATTTTGCATTACATATATTTAAACAGCAATGTGTCACAGATTTAAAAGAAACACTGACCATTTTGAAAGGCTGTACTTCATGCAAACATCCTTCCTTACATGGGTACAATGGGACATGAATCTGATTTATTGTTCCATTGGCTTTAGCAGAGCTGATCCAGCTTTCTACTGTGGTCTTTTAATTTGAATGTTTTCTGAGTAAGATACTCACAGTTCTACTCAGTAACTATACATGTATGTATATATATACACACACACATTTACAGTAATGTACATATAAGCACATATAAAACTTAATATTGCACATACCTCCATACCCACTTACCCACTTCTAGTCTGTGAGCTTGGCCTGCCTGGGACCTTGGGTGTAGATCTCAGGAGCCCAGAAAGCAAAGGCTGCCAGCCAAACCCCAGCTTTATTTAGGAGTAGGTAACAAGCCTGACAGAGCTTTACTAGACCTGGTAGCTGCCACAGTGAATGAAGGTCCAAGCAGGCTGCCAAGGCTAGCAGCAGTGCATGAGTGTGTAGATGTACCTTGTGGGATGACCTCAGCTCCACCATCAGGCATGAGATCAGATCAACTTTGTGCTTTCAGAGCTGGCAGGCAAACCTCCTTCTAACCACCCTTAATTGCTCATGGCCCCACAGAGGATGAAGCAGAGGAAGAGGGTTGTTCAACAGGTTGCTTACTGTAGATGGAGACACACCCAGCAAAGCTGAGCTGATAACAAAGTTAAGGTAACAGCCTTTTGCAAGGTCACAGTGAGCCAGCACTGTAGCCAAGAAGGGAAGGAGGCAGCTCTAAGCTGCCCCTTCAAAATTCAGTCACACTTGGCTTCCATGTTTTGCAGGTAACTGATAGCTTCTTACAAATAAGCAGGTGGGAAGTTGTCCAGGTAAACCTGTACCTCCTCAAACGCTGCAGGAGTGTTCTTCATGGCAAGCGATGGAAACATTGCCAGCAAGTGGAGAAAGCTCCCATCGCATTTATAGGCTGGGAAAAAGGTTTGGCTAGGATCCACAGGCTGGTTGCTAGAAGCTGCTGACAGGCTGAGGAAGAGAGTCTGAAGGGTACAGCTGCAGGGGAAGAGATGGGCTCACTGTAGAGAGGGGCAAGGGAGCATTAGCCGTGCCAGTGTTGAGGCTGCTGCTGGAGGCCCAGATGGCAAGAGATTTCCTGAGTAATATTTCCAATGTCATAACTGAAACATGTGAAGGGGAGAGAGAGTGCAGTACCCAAGTTAAAAGCAAGTTTTGGTCATGACAACATGAAGCCTGTCAGCAAGGTAAGGAAAACCTGCAACTCCAGATGGAAGTGCATCCTGTCCATGCAAAATACAGCTCAAAAGCCTGTTAGGTAACTACTAGTCTTTCTGGGCAAAATTCAGCCTTAGCCACAGGCACAACAGGATTTAGGGGAAACAAAAGTTGGCCAAGGGCATCTGGAGCTTTCTCTGGAAAGTCTCATACTTCTGCATATCCAAACTTCAGAGACCACCTGGCCAAAATGAAAAGCACCAGAAAGAGGAAAAAAAGAATAGCACTCACTAGCTACCTTCGAACCAAAAAAAAAGTCACATTTGTTATCTATGGCAAAGGACACCAACAAGAATCCTATCTCCTCTTCAGCTGGCACATTTCACGAAGGGTGGGATTTCATTTGGATGATACATTGGCTCCCATCTGTTTGCCTTATTTTCCGGGTGCTGCTAAGTGCTGGGGAGGAGTGAGTGTGTTCATTTATGAGTTTTCTACTCCCGATATCCTCCTGTTGGAGTGAGGACAGAAAGGAATTAGGAGATGGTGCTTCTCAGCCAGAAGCAAGTGGTTCGGGCAGAGCTGTGTCCAAGCACTAACTGATCACATGAGTTTCTCTGGATTAGTTGTTATCACATTTGCCTCAGCAGCTGAATGTTCTCTGTCCGTCAGAAGGTAAAACACACAGTGAATTTTGCTCAAAATTGAAGCAAGGATAAAACACTTATTTCTTATCAGTGACAAGTAGGATCCCTTTTCTTTGCAATTCCACTGAGCTACTAAGATAGAAGATACCTAATCCTTTTCTTTCACACGCTAGCTGCTTGTTTCATTTCTCCCTAATTAATTTAATGCAAGAAAGAATCTGTAGGCTTTCAAATGGGCTCAGCTACTTGTTTCCCTGCTGTAGCAGGTACAGGTCCTAATAAGTAAGGAGCTCCTGATGCAATTCCAGGGAGCAACATTGCTCTTTTACTGCTGCTCAGCAAGGATTTTGGTTTTCTCTCATTTGGCAGGAATGAGCAGAGGTCTCCTTCCAACAGACAAGGTAGTGTGCTTAGAAAGGTCTATGTTCCTAGGCTTGGAGGGAGGAAAGCTGAGATGAGAAAGTAAGGCTGTGGTTTCACAGCAACATAACCCAACCAGATCAATTCACTAAATGAAACATAGTAAGTGCCTTGCTTCAAAGAGATTTGTACCCTGGCAACCGCAGGTTTTTCAGGTTTGAGGGCTGATGTTTGCCTTTCCTCCTAGCCTCATTTTCACTTCTAGGAGCTGCAGGAATGAGGTACAAAAGCTAAAGGCTGACTGACTTCTCATTGTCTGAGGAAAAGACCCTGCACTTGTGGGAGTCCTCAAAGATTCTGAGAACTTGGCCATACTGGTTTTAAATAAGGAGGCAGGGGTGTTGCTAGCAGAGACATCACAGGCGGTCAGGCAATGTGCCATCAAGAGGTCAGTGGTAAACTCCTGGGCTACTGGCCTGTGCTGTCCTGCTACAAGAGGTGCGCTGCTGCTGGTACCCACATTGGAGGATTTCAATCTAGCCCACTTTGACCCACAAAAGCTGCCTTCGTTTTCAGAGCAGATGAACCCTGCAGTGCCTTAAAGGAAAGTCAGAGCAACAGCCCAAGTATGTCAGTCGAGAGACAGCGATGCTGAAGAACTGGAGTGGAGTCTTTGATTCAGCTTCTGCAATGACAGAGGGAAGATCTTCAGTGCCAGCAGAAAACATATTTGTCCTTGCTCCCTGCACTACTTGGACAATGGGGTATTAAGGAAATGATCCTAAATCTGCTAACCCCAGGGCTCAGGTGGAGTTTGCCTGGCCAGATGCAAATCAGGGGGTGGGAATGCAGGGTGTCAGGCATAATTTTGTTTTGGAATTGGCAGAATTTTGAACTCAGCCTGGGTATCCTCCGTGGTTTCCCTTCAGTACTTTCTCACTAGTTTAACTCAAGCAATGGCAAGTACTTATTTCAGCAATGGCAAGTACTTATTTTTCGCAGCCTTCCCAGCACAGATCTGCACACTGGTGCTCTGGGTCACCAAGGGCACCTCAGAGGAGGACAGAGAAGACAGGATGAATAAATGACAACTTTTTAGAGCTCACGGTGACACACTTTCTATCTTTCCAAACAGCCTGCATTACATATTTGTGTCTGTCTTCACAAGCAGCAGAGCTGGAGACATGCCTTTTTTTCCCTTTTTAAATGAAAGGGAAGACAGAGTTATCCCTCAGGATGTCTATCTGCAATCAATAGAGATACAGCAGTAGGCACTGTGGTTGCAATAAGCCAGAACTAGAAATAACAAGCCAACTGAAATCAAGTATCTGACAAGTTCCCGTCTTCTCCGAAACTAGGAATGCAAATGTCTCCAATTTCTATAAGCACACATTGGGAGCAATCACCATATGTGGGGGAAAAAAGAGGAAAAAGAAAAAATTCTGAAGCCAGGCAAAGAAAGTTCAATGTATGCGCAGAAAAGCAAATATGCCTCAGATCTCTCCTTGAAAAGCTTTCAGGTGTGAAAACATACAGCATGCTTTCACATCCAAAGCACTAAGTCCCCATTCCAAAAATCAGCATCGCCCCTGACGCACTGTCAGCAGCCCAGCTGAAGGGGCAAATGTACGCGGAGGCCGAGGAGACACGGTGCTGCCCACCCAAACAGTGTCTCAGCTCGGCTCCGGCACTGCCACCCATGCTGCGCCTGCCGTCTGCATCCACCGAGCACTTATCTCCAGGCAGCTGTTAAATAGGCTGGCACCTTTTGTCGACAGCGACTTCAATATGAAAAAATCAAAACACACTCAAAAAGAAAAATAGAGGAAACTGGAAAGCACATTAAACTCCAACTGGAACAACAAAACATAAACCCAGGGCGGGGGAGGAAGAAATAGAAGATGAGGAAATTTATAGCAGCTGTTGCTGGAGCTGCTCACTGCAAACAGCAAATGCTTCCAGGGCCACCCGGTCTACCTTGTGAGATGTCTGCCTCTGTTGCAGCAGGCTCGCTCGGGCTCAGCTAGCACACCCAGACACCTTGCTCAGGCTTAAAATTAAGCATTATGCACATAAGTGTGTTGCAGGTTGAAACTTTCCCTCTCCTGCTTTAGAAGCCTGCGCGTTCTTCCAAACAAAAGGAAACAGGCAGAACTGGAGTCATCAGAGGCACATAAGGCTGATGAAACCTCTGGACCCAGGTGTCTGGGTAGAATGGGACCCAGTCTACCAGCTGTCCTACATCTCTACAAACCTTAGACATAACTTCATGCAATAAGCCGCCTCTCCATCCCTCCCATGTCATTCCTGGGTGAATTACGAGAGAGGAGGAAGAGGAGTACTTCCAAAGGTTGACTTAAGTCTGGCAAGGATAATCTATCCAGGGCTTTCTATAGTTACAAGGGATAGACAGGCGTCATCTAAAGTGGGATTTGGAACAGGAGCCCAACTTGGCTGATTTAAAGCACTGCTCTGTGATTCAAGCCTGCTTCGTCTTCTTGCCATGTGGTCTAAGGAGGAGGGGAAATGCAACGAGACCCCAGCCAAGATGAAAAGCTACAGAGCCATCAGCACTGGGAGCCTCCAGCTGCTCATGGAGCTTTTTATGAAGTTATGACTGGGTTGTCAATTTGTGCTGGTGGGCTGCTTCCTCCAGCCTCCTGCATGGTTTTCTTCTGAGCATCTGTCTTTCACGGCTTCTCTTTCTCACTTCACTTTCCTTCTTTTTCCATTTCAGCTTTGCTTCTCCTGAGGAAACATGCTACATCCAGCCTCCCCAAGCCTCAGCACCAGAACACCGACTGCTGTGACCCCACTGTTGTCTCCCACTGTGCACTTCTTGTCTGCTGTCTATGGTGCGTGGCCACTCCAGTTACGCAGCACAGGCTGCAGTGCAGACAGCCAGCAGGACCTGTCTTTTGGCTTGGCCGTGCAGCACCCGGGATGGTAGAGCTTTTTCTTGGCAGCTTGAAAGGCACAACTATATCAGATGGGATCCCCAGAGAGTAGCACATACAGAAAACTATGCAGTCATCCACTTGAAAACATGATTGTTCCAGGCGTCAGTCTAAGAAGCCTGGGGAGTCCAGGGGAGGAAGCATGAGCATGGAACTGAACACCTTTTCAACTCTACTTTGTCTGTGTTCACTTTATGAAGGTGTGTCGTTCGTCTCCACACACACGAGCACACACACTCTGTTTGGTTTTTTCATGGGACTCAGATAAACACCAGGCAATGCTGCTTTATGTCAGCAAGAGTGAGTAAGAGCGATAACAAAGGCGACAGGATAAGGAAGCCCACATCAATAAGATGAAAGCAGCATTTTTCTATTTTCTGAAGCTCTCTTGCTTAAAATGCCTTGCTTTCTTTTTTCATGTGTGTTAATAATTACAAGCCCAGAAACTCAAGCCTTATACATCCAGTCCTTGTGCCAAGCTAGCTCCTTATGGGTGCATTTTTAAAAAAAACCACTGAAGTTATGGCATCGATACAGATAGGGACATAATATGAGCTCCTCTGCATTTGTGGGATCAGGCAAGATTGACGTAAACATCCTGATAACAACAAAACTGCACTGCATTACGGTCTATATACTGCTTTCAATATATTAGTTTGAAGCCTATATTTAAAGCAGTATAAAAACTGCATGTAGGCAAACCCTTGGGAATATGTTTTTATTCTTCAAACAATGGTAATCAAAGGAACAATGCTGACCCCACTGCAGTCAGTGGGAGTTTTACTGCACATTGTTTTCAGAAGTTCTTTCAGCTCCTGAAGAAATTTCTGTTAAGTCAACAGGCTCTCATGGTGCAAACAGCTTTTCAAGGTTAAAAAAAAAGGGGGAGAGAAAAAAAAAGAAATAACACCAACTGATCAAAGGCAAATCTATGACTGCCTACATACACATTAACACCTCATTAACACTACTTGTACCTACAGGAAAAAAATCAAGCTTGGGAACAGCTCTGGCACAAAGTAAACAAGTCTTAGGTAGAAATCATTGAATCACAGAGAGTTTGTTTTGGAGGCAACCTTAAAGCCCATCTGTTTTCAACCCTCTACCATGGGCAGGGACACCCTCCATTACACCAGGTTGCCCAAAGCACCATCCAACCTGGCCTTGAACACTGCCAGGGAGGGAGCAGCCACAGCTTCTCTGGGCAACCTGTGCCAGTGTCTCACTGCCCTCACAGGGAAGATTTCTTCCTTATATCTAATCTAAATCTGCCCTCCTTCAGCTTAAAGCCATTACTCCCTGTCCTACTGCTCCACACCCTTGTAAGCAGTCCCTTTCCAGCTTTCCTGTAGGTCACTTCAGGTACTAGAGGACTGCAATAAGGTCTCCCCAGAGCCGCCTCTTTTCCAGGCTGAAGAACGCCAACTCTCTCAGCCTTCCTTCATAGGAGATGAGCTCCAGCGCTCTGATCATCTCTGTGTCCGTCCTCTTGACTCACTCTAACAGCTCCAACAGCTTCTTGTACTGGGGACCCCAGAGGTGAATGCAGTCCTCCGGGTAGGGTCTCAGGAGAGCTGAGTGGAGGGGCAGAATCACCTACCTCAACCTGCTGGTGATACTTTCTTTGAAGCCCAGGACATGGTTGGTTTTCTGGGCTGCAAGCATACATTGCCGGCCCATGTTGAGTTTTACATCAAGGAACACTCCCAAGTCCCTTTCTCCTCAGGGCTACTCTCAATCCAGTGTCTGTCCAGGCTGTATTTTTTCTTCCTGTTTCTTTTTATTTCTGATAGTACCAGAAGTATGCTTAAAATATCAGAATGATCTCTGTGGGGGGAAACAACAAAAGAATAATATAACTTTGCAAATGTTTTGTAGTCTTGAAGGTGAGACAGCATTGGAAATTGGTTACACCTTGAAATTCTCCATCGATAATTTCAAGTTCACCTGGCATTTCCATCTTCACTACATAGTGCCTCATCTCTGCCAAAAAGCGGAGTTCCTGCTTCCTCCTTCCACCTCCACCCACTCCCAGCCAAAGTCCCCAGCCACTTTCCTTGCCATACCTCCAGCCCAGACATCTTTGCAAACTTCTTTAAAACACTAAGCTGGCAGAAAACAGTGCATTAAAAATACATGGATCAAGATCAAGAGGTTTCGCTGCCTCAGTGGCCTGGAGATCCAGAACCTCAGCAAGGCAGAGCTAGCAAGCTCTTAACTTGTACCTCACCTGCTTCTCCCAAACCTCCTCCACTGACCAGTGCAATCAGGGCAAGGGTGTGCTTGTGTATATGTGCACACGTTGCGGGCGAGAGTCTTTCATTTGGGTAACTCCCTTTCTGCACATTTTATTTCACCAGGACTTTAGACTGGCATGGGATCTGCTGTGGCTGTGCAGAATCTAGGGTTTTACTAGGACAGCCTCTACCTGATTGCTAGCAGGCAGAAAGGGCCTGTGTTGAATCTGCACCCATTTCACTTCTGTAAACCAAATTTTGTTAAACCAGATCAGATGTTCTTATACTGACTTAGCTAAAATCAATTCCTAATTGATTAAAGCTAACTTGAAATAAAATTGCCTAGGCTATAATAAAGGGTGTCTGCAGCAATTTAACTGACTGGATTTAAAATAACCCATCAATTAAGCAGCTACAATTGTTGTGATTTTCATGACTGGGTTTGATTCCTCCTCTGTGGTCAGGAAGCATGGGGTGTGATGGGGACTTAATCCCAGTTAGTGCAGCAGAACGTTGCTGCTAGAAGACAGGATGTAATCCCAAGAGAAGCTCATCGTTCAGGGTCCTGGGCTGAAGACCTGGGTTCTTCTCTCAGCCTTCCAGTTAGTCTCTTGCATTGTCTTAGGCACAATATCCTCCCTCTGTGCAGGTTGTGAAGAGAGAAGGCAAATTTCCGGGGACAGGAGCTGTACCTGACATTTGTGGAGGGATGCAGTCTTGTCCAGGTCTTTAGAGTGCTGAAATTAATCAAATATCTAAACAATAACCAAACTTCTAAGCATTAACCACATAACCAAACAGTGAACACCATGCTGTGCACTTTCTCAACAGCACAGTCAATTTTTTAAAAACTCATCTGTGTCCATGGGTGAGAGAAAATTAGGCCTAAGGTTGGTTTTCTCCTCATGTCCTGCCCTAAAGTCACATACAAATGGAAAAAAAAAATCCCCCAAAAACCCCTAAAGTCATAAACCTGCTGATGAAAGTCAGCTCCTGTGATCTGGGGTGTTAACTATACGTTTGGGTACTCTCACAGGAAGCGATGGCAGTACAGACGAGGTTTAGCACCAGCTTATAGATGTGGGTTTGGGGAGACATATAACATTTGGATGCTTTCCCTGGTTTTCCTGCGTCAGCTGGAGCCCCCCTTGCCAAACTTGAACCCTCAACAGGTTCAGAGCACTCCCAGTTTTTAGGAGACCGCTCTAATAAGCTCCTTAGTTATTTAAAACCTTGGTAAATAGGTGTTCAAAGCACTGAGCACCAAACATCTTCCCTCTGCAAGAGCAGCACTTTCTGCCTGTCAACCCAGTCAGTGCTGGGAGTGAGGGTGGCTTAACATGTTCAGGGAGATAGATGCATCCGTACAGGCTAGCAGAAGTTAAACAAATCATCTCCTTCATCCACATCTCCTCTGTGCTGCGTATCTTTTCCCTGCCAGCCCACAGGGAACTGAAAAATACCCAAACTCCTTAACTTATTCAGAACAGACGTGAGCCAAAGCTGGAACTGGTTATGCAAACGATCCTGAATGCTAGATTTGCTGGTAAAATGGGATTCAAATCCAGGCCGCCCTGCCTTTGTTTCTGCAAAATCAAAAATCAGACAGTGATTTTTTTTTCCAAAACAACTGAAATGTTTCTATGTCTACTTCATTTCCTCATTTTGATTCCCTGCTTTGCTATCCATCCCACACAACATCCTTTCCCTCCTCCTGCCAATCACTGCTTCACACTTCCAAC
Source organism: Porphyrio hochstetteri (assembly GCA_020800305.1). NCBI lineage: Eukaryota > Metazoa > Chordata > Aves > Gruiformes > Rallidae > Porphyrio > Porphyrio hochstetteri. The sequence continues at coordinate 50,088,320 of CM036907.1, forward strand.
ATTTAGATTATTTACTTTACATTAACCAACAGAAAAAAGGGTCCTCCTTTTTATTATGGTTCTTCTCAAATCAAAATCTTATGCTGACATCAGTACAGAGCAATGATAAGGAACTAATGAACATTCAGAAATACCCAACTTACATAGAAGCAATTTAAACATGTCTAAAATCTAGCTTGTGGGCAATGAGAGTTATTTTACAAAAAACCACAATTGATTCCTTTGATTTATTTGCTTTTCCATCAGTAACTTCTTTAGCTACTCAAGAAATTATCTTAAAACATTTTTAATTTGACTTCTTTTTTAGGAAATACAGTCAACACTGATGGAATTCTGGTAGAAGATAAGTAATTTTGTATTTCCAAGTACAACCCTGAAGTGATACTTACATTTGTGTGGGTATGTATCAATATACATGTGTTGTGTCCGTGTATGCACACATGCATGTGCATGTGCACATACCTTCTTTTCACACTGAATTATCTATCTATCTATCTATCTATCTATCTATCTATCTATCCATCTATCCATCCATCTATCTACCTACATACCTATCTGATGTTACCTGAAATATAGATCTGAAAAATCTATTCTGATATCTCTATATTAGAAATAGATTTAAGTTGTACAATTCAGTCTAGATCCAAGCTTCAGAGGTGTTTGAAACTAAGCCTGATTTTTCAATATGTAAAAACTTGAGTCCTGTTCAAAATTTTAAAATCCATTTAAAGCTCAAACATTTCTCACCTTTCCCAGAGTGGCAACAGCATTTGAGCTTTGCAGATGAGACAAGGTCACATGAAAAACACAGGAACATTATGTGTCTACTCAGATAGTGTAGCAAGATGGCATTCAAATAAGAAACTAGGACTTCTGCTAGTGTAAATCAGCATATTCCCACTGAGATTCCTACCATATGGAAACCAATATACCATGCAAAGGAACACAACGATTTCAAAATCACATTTTTTATCCTTTGTTATGAAAGGGAACAATACTAAGTCAATAAAGAAAAATTACAATTCTTTTGATCCAATTTCTTTAAGCATTTGACAGGAATTTCAGTTCTTCCTCTGTGGAAGAAATGAGCCTCACCTGTGTAGGTTGTTCACACAGTAGCAAAAGACTGTGTAACATGGATGGGCATAAATTATCAGAAATACTGGTGAAAAAGTCAGAATAGGGTGAAGGGAGCTTAGAAAAAAGGGCTATATTAGAGACACCTTTTATTTCAAAATTGACCGCATTCCAAGTTGAATTTGTCCCTTTCTTATCAGCCTTAATATAGATTTCTCCTGGTTGCAGTTCTGACACTTTAACACAATAAATTATTACACTAAGGTGCTAAAACACAGTTGCATTAAATGGCCTGTTGAAGGCAATTAAATCTTTGAGAACGCATGCAGAACGGGATTTCAGAGGAAATTATTTAAACACAAGCCTAATAAATACCTGTAATCAACCCAAAAATTGAAGCTCAAATGTGTGGCAACAGGCAGAACATGTGCCCGAACCTCTGAAGGGGGCATGATGTCTTGTGTTTCAGAGAAAGAGTGTGGCTGCTGTCACCACTAGCGATACCCACAGTGTGCCTGGCTTGGGGAGACCCACCCCACAAACCTTTCCTGGATGGACTGTCTGGTGCTGAGGGTCACTGCGTCCAGGTGCTCCCTGGACACAGAGGGTCACCATGGAGGGATGCACCAAACCCCCTGACTGTTACACTGCCTCCTGGCAGGGGGGAAGCAATGAATAAATGGCACTGTGGCCCTGCTCTCACCCACGCCACCCTGGCTTCAATCAGCATAAACCCAAAGCCCAAATTTTGAGCATGTGAAGGAGTTATGCCTAGATATATGCCCCTTGCCTGACAATGATAGGCTACCAGCACTGAAGAAAGGACACTTGTGCAGCCACAGTTGGGCATTTATCGAAGAGACTTTGCTTCATTTAAGGATGGTGCTTGGTGCAAATAAAAATCATGGTGACAGTGGGAGACGCTTGGGAGAACTGGAGCAGAAGCCAATGTGGGGTTGTGTGAAAAGAGCCAAGAGTCCCATCAAGAATCAGTAAGTGAGCTGTAAAAACAGGTGCTGTCCTCTACATACAACCCAGAGCCTCAGTCCCAGAGCAAAACCTTCTCTCCTGTTCCTCTGGCTGCCCGTCACGGGCCTTTAGGATCCCAGACCCATCAGGCTGGATGTGAAGGGTCCCAGAAGCAAGACCTGGAGCTGGTGGCCTTGGAGGCTGTGAGGGGTCTGTGATGTGGCCAACCAACTCTACCCAAGACCTGGGAAGTCCTGAGCATCAAGAAGGCTGAATTGTTCCTCAAGCCCACTCACTTAGGGGCAAGAGTAGCCACAATGCCTGTGTTCAGTTCTACAGCACTCGCTGTGATGGCCACCTCTCTGCCTCTATCAGGTTGATTTGCAGGTTACCACAAGGAACTTCAATATTTTGCACTTGAATAATAAATACATAAATAAACTGGCATGAATAACACTCCTGGGAAATCAGCAATGAATTGCCATGTGTATTTCTTACCCGAGGCAAGGGAGGGGGCAGGGAAGAGAAAGGGAAGATGAATAACTGGGAGAGTATTGCATTCCAAACCTTCCCTGGTCATGGAGTATTGAATAGGAGAATAAGAACTGCTGAACTGTGGGCTATTTGGAGACGAATTTGTCAGTCGGTGCACAACTTCCCTGAAGTCTGGGCTTTATATTTGGTTAATGCTATTAGAGCTGGGAAAGACTATTAGGAAACGGAGAGATGAAAATGATATCTGAAATTAGTATTTCTGACTGTTTTTCCTTCCTCTAGGTTATTTCTGCAAATCAGATGTTGTGAATTCTTATCTTGTTCCCAAATCAAATAACTGCAGCGAGCAGCAGAGAAAGGTTTTGAAAGAGGAATCTCCAGTGGTCTGTGCCTCAGAGCTGTGGTTTATTCTCTCTTTCCTCAACTTTGAGGCAGCCTTATTAACTTGGACTTAGATTCCAGCCCCAACTCCTGTTGCAGAGAGAAAAAAAGGGATGAAAGAAAACCTCAACATGATCCAGCCAGACCTTGAAAAGTTAGATCCACAGAAGAAAAGAATACAATCGGAACTTGCAAAGCCTTTTTTTTTTTTTATTGGCCTTGTAATTTCCTCACTAAACATGCTTTTAGCAGCTTACCCTGCTCAGAATCTTAATTATCTAGTAGCCCCTCATAATGGCCCCATTCATGGCTTTGCAGAGCAAAAGCACTGTGATATCACAAACACAGGAACTCAGAAGATACAGCATGTTCCCGAGGAAGGGCTGCACACCCACAGATAGTTGGCAGAGAGAATTTGCTACTTGGAGAACATAATATAATACAAATATGCGGATTCTTTCTTTCTTTCTTTCTCTCTTTCTTTCTGTCTTTCTTTCTTTCTGTCTTTCTGTCTTTCTTTCTGTCTTTCTGTCTTTCTTTCATTTTTCCTTTCTTTTTTTCTTTCTTTCCTTTTTTTTTTTCTTTTTTTTTCCTGAATCAAGGAAGAGGAGATGCTGTGCCTGAGTTGTGTATAAAAGGGGAAAAAAAAGAAAAAAGCCCTCTGATATACAGTTCTGAATAAAGCAGAATATTATAGGTTCTCCATCTCTCTCCTCCACCATTTCCGTCTGTTCATTGACTACCATAAATTAATATGATGTGATATATTGTATGGGCTGGAGACATTTTATGAGCTTTTGAAATCTTCTCCAACAGGAAATGTGAGGCATCTCTTACTGTTCAGGCTTTTTCTTTGGTTTTGTTTGTTTGGAAATCAACCACAGGCTAAAAGTATTTCATCTGAATCAAAACAAAGAATAATGAGTTGGTCAGCATCCTTGAGAACTGGACATTTTTAGTGATTAGAGTACAGACTTCGACAGACCTTTCCTATGAAAAAAGAAAGAAAGAAAATACTATTGTACCAGGAGGAATATAATTGCAAAGTTTTCAAAACTACTGAGAGTTTGTTATTACTGAAGGCCCTGCTCATTTATACTCTCCAGGTACTTTTGCAATCAGTTTTGCTTCTAAAATTCACAATCTAGCTTAGTCAAAAAAAAAAAAGAACACCCCCCCCCCCTAGTTTTTCTGAACAGAAACTGTATTGTATGCAACATATTATATACCATCACATATATCATATATATCAAATTAAAATCTTGCAAAAAAAGCTGTAACTACTGCAATAAGCAGTAAAATAATTTAACCAAAGAAACAGTGCTCAGAGAAGATTTCAACTCTGTATGTCCATACTTGCCTTTGGATGGCAGTTTAATTAATATATTTGATACTCCAATAGAAATGGTCCCATTTACTTCAAGATCTGCTGTCCCAGGCCTGCTCATTAAATATTGACCAAGGTCCTCAGAATAACTCTGTGAGGAAATAACTTCAGTAAACGTGCTCCCTCCAGAACTGGTGGAAAGCCAAACACCACGATCCATATTCCTAGCTGCAATGGCAAAATAAAAGTGACCTCAGAAGAACTGTAGGAATTACAGAAAAAAGGGTAAAAAAACCTGTTTACCTAGGAACCTCGTGACATTAAGGCAAAGTTTACTTTTAGCCCACCTCCACCCAGCCTAAAAATCCGAGTTTTTAAATAATAAATCCATTGTATCTAGTATCTGTGGATGTGATCCAGGTCTATTTAAATATAAGCAATATCCAAGTTTAAAAAAAATAAACCAAAACAAAAAAAAAACACAAAAAACCAACCAAACAAACAAAATCAACCACAAAACCCATCAACAAGTATTGTACTGGATACAGAGAGGCATTTGGACCTGGATGGGTGAGGATTTATGGATAATATCTCCCTGTAGACTTGTATGAATCCAGTCTTCAAGCAGTAAACCAAGGAAAAAACCTTACCAAACAGCTTTTGGGGACAGGATTCCTTCATGGAGTCCTGTTTTCAACCACCAAAGAGACCACTTCAGAAACACCCCACAGGTATCCAGCAGTCTGTGTACTTAGGAATCACTTCCAGACTGGATGTGCTCCAGGAACCTTATTGCTTGAGTACATACCGACCCACTGCCACGTTGGCACCTTGTAAGAGAGATAAAGGAACATAAGAGAAAGAAAGAGCTGCTGTCTCTCTTTTGAAAACTGTCTCCTCCAGAAGAGGGGGAAGAGAGGAGCATGTGCATGCCGGCCTTCCCAGCTGCACCTGCCCCAGACTGACAGAACAGCCTCAGTCTCCATGCTTCATGAATAATAAATGCCTAGGTATAAAGGAAGGGATCACTAGAGAGGATAGATGGAAGGAAAGCATGAGTTAAACAGTGAGAAATGCATCTGATACCTGCATTTACCAACCGAAGCCCAGAGTTTTGCATCGCTAGGCAGAACGAACAAATTGACCTCTTCACAGAAGTGGTGCGCTGAAGATGTTTAATGAATTGCTTCAGAAGCAGAATCAGTTCTGAACTGAACACAGGTATCTCGGGGAGGGAAAAGACACATAAAAGCACCGTGCAAACTGCTGACAGCACTAGCTATGTGAGAGACAATCAAGGTACTTAACGTTTTAAAACACATGCCCTGCATAATAACCAATGCTGCAGAAGCCTCAGTCCCTCTTCCAAGCGCTGAATGAAGAGGAGCGCCGTTGTACTAGGATCGTAAAAGATATCCTTTAAGCCTCTTGCATAAATGCATGTGTTCTGCATTAGAGTTAGAGAAATGTTAACTTACATTCTTCATGTGTCCAGGGGCCATTTTCCCTGAAGCTGAGGGGAGAGGGAGAAGGGGGCATCGCACTATTGATTTTCTACAAAAACACTTAACCTTTAGTAGCTGCTGTCAGCGTTTCCAGCACTAATGCCAACAGTGAATGAAGTAACTGGAGGAGTGCAAAGAGCTTGCTTCAGATGTAAGACTCGGGAAGTCAGAGGTTCCTCTCAGCCCAGGGTTAATTGTTTCAGTGGAGGTACCCAAAAGGGTGTGGATGCAGGAGAGAAAGGCTGGAGGGAGGGGGTAGCGGTCTCCACAGGTTCACGCAACATGTCCTGCAAAAGTAACAAGAGGCTGCTCTGTAATTCCCAGGTCTGAGTCAACTACTAACACTCACCATCTAGAACGTACACAGTTTTTCTAATGAATGTTTAGTATACAGTTCTTCTAATGAACATTTCCTTTAATGAGTGCTGTGCGGTATCATGGGAGAAGTGCTCAGGCTGTTGAGGACTGGGGACAGCCGCTGCCTGGCTTCCAGGCCCTTCAAAGGCTTCTGGAACAGGGACAGGAGTTTTGCAAGAAGCAGTGGCTGAAGAGACCGGTAATAGCTTGTGTAGTCCTTCGTTTCTGGGTCAGTAGGGTGAGTGTGGAAGCAAGCAAAAATCAGCTCCATCTCTCTAGCAGTTACCTGGTGAGGTGAGGCGACTGCTGCAGCCCAGCTCCTCCCAAGCAGCTGCTTGCTCTCACTGCAAGCCCCGGCTGGCTGCCTTGGTGATGAAAGCATGGCACCAGACTGACGTGTAGCTTGAACTGCTTCCTGACTCCTGCAAAGCCTGATTTATGTCATGGAGGTGATGTGTCCTCCTCACAGTAAATTACAATTGTCTTGAACTTTTGACCAATGTACCTACGCTCTGTGCACTACTGCATCTCCTCTGAGCTCACTTCACACACCTCGCCATTGCGGCTGCGATCTATAAAAGGAAACCAAGCGAGCAGAAGCACAAAGTACCTCCTTGTCCCATACGTACACAGACCTGCATACTCACACTTCACAGCAAAGGCAATCAATGTTCCCTCCTGAAGCAACCGCAGGGCTCCACCACCATAACTTGCAGATGGGCAAGGGCTGAGCCCCTCTGGCAGCACGTGAGGGGCTGGCACACCATCCTGCCACAGCACTCGCTCCCCTCGTACTTGGTGGCAGGTACCAAGCCTTGGTATCACGGAGTTACAGAGCCTTGGTGGGCAGAGTTATGACTGAATCTTCTAAAATGTACTGGTTGCAATTTTTTTGTTGTTATTACCTCCTCCAACACAGTTTGGGCTTGCGATATTAAGACAGCTTGGGTTTACATACAGAGGGAATACAAATAGCTTTCCTGCAAAATAAGTGGTGAAAACACACCATCCGACGGTGCTGCGTGGTTTACAGGATTTATGGTCTTCTGTTTGGGATGAACTGTGCAGCTCTCTTGTGATGGTGCCATTATGAATAATGCGGCCACACTAAACTCACACTAATAAAACCTGAATGTATCACCACATTGTTCGGCGCTCTGGATAGGAGAAACCCATCCATTAGCGAGGCGGGCACTGAAAAGTCTTTGTGACAGGAGCAGCGCAGGGACGGCTTCACAGCAGCTATTCAGAGCCACTTTACAGCTTCCTGAGCACAGCCCGGGCTGGGCTGCATGCCAGCAGTGTGGGAAAGGCTGGCAGGGGAGGCTCTGACCACTGATTTGCAGATCCCATGAATCCCCCCAGGGAAAAGGAACAGGTACTGTGTGTCCTCAGCCCATCTTCAACATCAGTTTTGGTCCACCTGTGCCTTTGATGATTCCTTTGACTAAGCAAAACTACTAAGACACCGTGCAAACTGGATATTCTCTCCCCACTTCAGCAGCTATGGATCTACTGGTGGCCACTGGAGCCTGTGTGGACATCAGAAATGTTCAAACCAAAACAAAATAGGCAGCTATGCCAAGGAGAGGAACAATGTGGTCTCCCAAAGCAGTATGCTTAGAGGCATGCTCCCTGCTCTCAGTGAAGGGGTAGAAGCACCACAGGCTTCCCACTGCCACCAGCCCGGTTGCAGGGACAAAGCTGATGACCACAAAAGGCGTAACTGCTTAATCAAAGCAGAGGCAAAACCAAAAGCAGTGAGAGCATCTAACAGCAAGACCATCAGCTTCCTAGCCAAAAGCCTCCAGCCTTTCTTGATAATGGCTGGCATATGCTGCTTCCTGCGTGTCCCATGACTAGGCTGGCTGGACTCCATTCGTCCTGCTTCAAGGCACCTTTGTTTGATGAGTGCTTTAACTCTTGAGAGTTACCCGAGAATGTCCAAAGACCGTGCCTTACATTTCTTCTGCACAAAGCTCTTAACAAATACCTTACTAAGTTGAACTGCCTTCCTTTGAAGAAACCCATGACTTTGCTTCTGGATTTGCCTTTCCTCCAAGCAGTGGTGTTCAGACATGCAAACCAATCCCACAAACTTACCTGACTGCTGTGGCACAAAGAGAGCCCCAATGAGAAAGTCTGAATTGAACATCTTTCAGTGGATGACAAATCTTGGACTGCCTGAAGCCTTTGAAAGCCCAAAATGTAATGCAAATTGAAATTCAAGGAGCCTAGAAAATAATATTTTAGCTTTAGGCTTTCAGCCAAGCAAAAAAAGAGTTAAAAATTTTATTTTAAACAGCAGTTCAATCATTTGGATTCCCAGTATTAATGAATGCCTTCTGCATGTTTCCCCAGATAAGGCAGTGATTCACGTAGGAGCCATACCCCAGAAACTCAAAAGGTCAAAAAGATGGCAACAAAGAATTTTGTTAATATTACCTAGAATCCACTCTGTTCCTTTGGCTATTTCAGTATCAGTAAATAACTCTCTATGTTTTCTGACCTAAGCAGTTCCATTTCAGAAGCTTCCCAGCCTGGACGTTTCTAAAATGTTACCAAATGATTAAACACAAATCCTCAAATGAAGAGAGCGGGTTTTATTAAATATCCCAGAGCAGTGCTGTCTGCCCACACTTATGCCCATGTCTGGCTGCTGGCTGATAAACGCCTTGGCTTTAAGATATTACTTATTAGCATGCCTGTATATTTCCACCTCACACAGTCACCCAAGGGTGATTGCTATCTGTTAATTGAATTCCGTGCCAGCAACTGTGTCTTTGTGTGCCTGCCATTATAATTTCGAGGATTGTGACTTCATTTCCTATTTACAAGTTGCAGTGATAAAAAAAAGTGTATTTATTTATATACAAATAAACACATTTTCATAGGTATATGGCAGGTGGTCGGTGGAAATCACGTGTGAAATGCACAGGTGGGCTTGTTCTTTTGCTTTCCTTTCTCTCTTTCTGAAAGACATTCTGTTTCCCACCTGAAGCAGAGCTTGTGTGGGGTGGTGATGGGAGAGCGGCCCAGGGGGAGCAGAATGACAGTGTTTAGAGCAGGGCCAAGCTGAGGCTGGGGAATAGCTTGGGCCGATGCCTTCCAAGCACTGGACTCTGTGTTGCAGGCTTACAGGATTTGCACATCTACCCTGCTATATTCAAGCACCTCAAATCCATTTTGCATCATTGCTGCCCTCATAATGGTGGCTTATGGAATGCTTCTCCCATTGCTTTAGGTGAGAAAATGTGCTGTGTGCATGGTTTGACTCTCCCAAGACCACACTGTGAGACCAAGGTAGGACTAGGAGAAAAAACCATCAGAAGACACAGGAATCCAATGACGTTTGAGTGAAGGCAGGCATGTCTGGCCTCTGGGCCTGCGTCTTAGCAGTGAGAGCCTACGTCTCAGCGAGCTTTTGCTGGTCTCCAAAAAGAACCTTAAGTTTTTGAAAAAACATTAGTCTCTTTGGGTTTGAACAAGTCTGCTAGGGCAAGCAAAGGAAACTTCTGAACAAACAACAACAGTTGGCTGCTGTTGTGGAGATAGCTGATCTATAATCCCTCTCATAAATGCATGGAGATTCACCTCATAATCTCTCTTGGCTTTCTTTCCTCTCAATATGTCTGTAAGAAAGTTGTTCAAGAATCTCATTCCTTGGAAGATCAGAAGCTGGTTTCTTTACTGAGATCTACAACAAGCAAGTAGTGGGTTGTGGCCACCTCAGCTCAAGCATCTATGGAAAACCAGGGTGATCTCTTTTACCCAGTGAATTAATATTTCACATAAAACACAAACAAGCCAAAGAAGTCCTTTTTGTAGTGTCCTGTATGGAGGTGGATTTCTTACAGCCCAGGTTATGCTTCTGAGCATGCCTGCTGTGAGCACTCCTGTTTCCAAATGTCTCCACAGGCAGCACCCGAGTAATGAATAAGAGCATCCCTAGCTGTTATATCAGGCACTATCCAAATACTATTTATTTAGTAGGAAATGCTATGAAAGCATTGCTTTTAATAGGAATGCAAATATAAATATGCTCCTGAAACTTGCCTACACAGGAATCTCCTTCATCATGGTTTTGCTTTACCTTTTTCCACAGCCAGAATGTGCTGAGAGACAAGTCAATTAACATAAGCACCTCGGGATCTTATTAAATGTTTTGTGAACCAGAGAGAAAAGGCTGGGGAACAGATTCGTTTTAGCTTCCTGAGAAATCTTCATCCAAATGCTGTTACTGTAGTCCAACCTGTCCCAAGTTTAAGAGCACTTCTCTTTAATCTGGCTTTTATTAAGAAGCAGGATGCATATTGCTATAAATTAGCTTAAGAAATAATTTTTGCCCACAGACAGTTATATACTTCATATTCACCACTGATTTAGCTCTTGCTAAAAAAGCTGGCTTCAAATATCCCCTTCTTGTGTTACAAATTCTTTATAAATGATTTTATTTTTAAAATGAAATGCAATAACTGCTTTCAGAGGACAAAGATTTCCGAGGACAAATTGTTTGCAAAGTCATGGAGGGAACTAAGGATGCCATCTATTATTGAGATCACTCAAATTAATCTATAAATTCATTTCGGCTGCTTTTAACTTGGGCAGACTTTATCCCCTTGAACTTTTTTCCTTTCTTTTTTTTTTTTCCCCAAGCTTGGGTATCATCCTCACAGCAATTCTAAACCCTGCTAAAATGAAGTTTCTGGGCTTTTCTTGCTTTCATAAAATATAGGAAAGCACACACGCACAAGTGCCATTAAATAACATATGTATCCAAACCCCAAACTTATTGATGTCTTCTAATAATCAAATAAGGCAATATCAGAATTAGCAGGGTGGGAACATTTCAAGGCCATTGTGCAGGTGATTTGATTTAACCCTTGAATACTAAATATAAATTATATATGCTCTGAAGCAAAAAGAAATCAGGTCTACAGTGAAACAACTGGCAGTGAGAAATGCCTTCTCCAGATTTAGAATTGCTCACTTTTTTTTTTTCCCTTGTCAGAAATATCATCACAAAACAAAATGTTCCTACGAAACATTTCAATCCCGACAAAAGCAACATTTCCTGGTGGAAGATATTCTGGTCAAAAAAACCCCCAGCAACCCAACCAAAACCCCTTTCAACAAAATGTACTCCAGGCTGAGCCTTTGATTATACAAGAACACAATGCTCTTTCAGATGTCTCAAATGCAAAATTAGTCCTGCTCGGTGTACAGCCCTGGACTGAGAGGTGAATTAGTGCAGGCCGTTCTCTTGCTGCAAGCTCTCGCTGCTGGGGTGGGAAAATCAGAAACATGCTCACTGAGCCAGGTCAGTTGCTTAGGTGACCAAATCCAGGGAAAAGTTCTCGCCTGGGAAACACTGCAAATTTGGCCTTGGTCTGATCCCAAGGCTTGGCTGCAGCCCCGAGCCTTGGCCTGCGGCACGGCCATGCACCCATCACAGCTGCCGGCAGCTGGGGGACGACCATAGCGTGGCTGATAAAGGCCGTGTTATAAGGCACACAGGCATAATTGCAGGTTGAATTAGGATTGCACCTTACCTCTGATGCCTTGTAAATTTGAGCTTTTGGCTTTGTGATGTTAATATTTTTTGAATCTGTAATTTTTGTTGTATAATTGTACATAGTACATAATTACTCATAATTCATTACTGCACATGCGAGTCTGCAGACAATGTTTACACATTAAATCTCAGCTCGGTGATTGAATAGAGGGTACAGTAAAAATAAATATCCATGTATTTCGTAAATATTTGCATAATGAGCTATTTAAATGCAAGAGATTCTAACATATATAAACAATTGGAAATACTGTATGTGTGCAAGTTTAAAGTAGATGCAAAAATATACACAACCCCTTGTAAAATCATATGATTTAGGTGTCAAACATAGCATATATTTTAAGGCTTTATGTATTCCTGTCCTACAAACTGTAAATACACATTGTATTAAAAACACATTGCTTGGTACAATTAGTCAGTAAACCGTGTGACTGAAAGCTTTGGTGACAAAGACAGTGGAATAAATGGACATTAGTGTCTGCCTGGTTACAGTGAAATCTCTTCATGGTCTGCAGACTTAAGACATCCAAACCATTACAGAGCTCAGTCAGCGTAGCCAGTCCCAGTTCAACAAGTACCAGAGGAAATAATTTTCCCCTTGCTCCAGAGCTGCCATGTAACATGATGTGGAGCTTCTCCTCCCACAAAACTTTTTCTCAGCTCAATGTTCATCAGTGCAGGCGACAGGAATGGAGAGGCTGCCTCCCCCAAAACGCACCGCTTGCTGCTTCTGGTCTTAGTCCAGTCTGAGACTGGGCCAGTGCATCAGATGACACCTTAAAGGGGCTCCGCAACCCCTGCCGCAGCGTAATGTGGTTCAGGGTGGTTTCTGCAAAGGAAATGTAGCCGTGGAGGGTGGAAGGAACAAAGACTTTCAAAGTGAAAGCTTTTCTTTGTGTTAATAACCAGCCTGAGCTAGCTGTCAAGGAGAGAAACAATGAGCATTGTACTTAGTAGCTAGGCTGCCTACTGACTAATTACTGCCTTTGCAGAAATCAGCTGCTGTGCTTAGGACCAAAGCAGTCAGATCATGTCCACAGTCACACCTCTGAGCTCACAACTGATTAAAGAAAGTGAATAGTGGACTGATGCTGTCATCTCCCTCGGGCTTCATGACTCTAAGGGACACTGCTGACAAGACGCATTCCACCTCCTGAGGAGCATCCCACATCTCTTTGATGTAAGGCATGGGTGGAGGGCCCCCCTGCTTTGGAAGCACACCTGGCCAGCATGACCGAGAGGAGATGGACAAGGGATGTGCTATCTTTGGTGGGACTCACTGTCCCAAAATCCTCTAGGTGCCAGGCCTGTATTGGAGCAGCTGTCAAGAGTATTGGAGCTGTGTCTAACCCATGAACACAGCTACCAGAGACCTTGGGGGTGGCAGGGGCATCCCAGGCACACCCCCATCCCGAGGTGGCAGCCTGCTGCCTCTGCCATGCTTCAGGTTGCAGAAAGACCACCTGTCCTAAACAACCTATTGTAACATCCCAGACCCCAAGACCTTCGTGCACATGCTGAAGTCCTGGCACCTGAGAAGTTAATAAATGTTTGAGTCACTGGAAAGCTAATTTAAGATAGCCCACAATAACTGGGTGTAGCAAATAATTAGCAGGCTGAAGAAATGGAAGATAATATGAGATGTCTGGGTGTGGGTGTTTATGTGAGGCACAGGGAACAGTTGTTGACTCAGAGGCTAGGTTATCTGGGCCAGATTTAAGGAAACTTCAGTATGAATTTTGGGGAGGGAAGAGATTAACACCGTTCTCTTCTATGGGATATTTAGTTTCAACATTTAACTCAAACATATTTTTATTAGTAATGCTCCCAGTCATCAGACAGCTCTGAATTTTTAAAACCACCCTTTCAAACTCCTACACTACATTTCAGACATGCTGTGTCCAACTCATGACGAGCCCTGCACCAAAAAAAAGATTTTCTGCATAGGCATTCCACAGGCTCAGAGGGAAAAAAAAATGGTTTTCCGAAATGCCACACATAAGAAAACCATTTGGGTTGTGGAGGAGAGTCACTCAGTGTGCAAACCACAATCACAGTCATATTTCTTGCACCTTCCAACAATCAACCCACAAAGCTAACACTCCCCAGAAATGCTTTTAAGAGATTTTCTACTCACCTGGAATAAAGATAACATTTACACTGCTGCTCCTTGTTGAGCTGAGATGTGTTCTTGACTAACCCATTTCTGAAGGAGACTTGAGCAGCTAAAAACCATGCCTTCCTCAGACCATGGAAAAAGGCCAGTCAACTAGTATTCCACCCATTGCTCAAAGTCTTATAATATGAAATGCTATTATTTTTTTTAAATTTTATTAAAAGAATATTTAATTAATACAGGGTAATTCTGCACAGAAAGGAATCTCCCTTTTCTCCACTCCAAAAAAAAGGCTCTGAAATTAAATTAATTCTGGTAGTGGAAAACATCCCCAGACCTCCATCACAGTGTGAGGAGGAAGTATGCTTGACAAAACCTATGTAACAAAAAAATCACCATTCCCTATATCAGACTCTTTTCCAGCATTCTCTCTCGTTGTCCTTATTTCTATATCCAGTATCTGCTTCAGCCCAATAAAGAACAAATAGTTATGGTGGGCTCAGCTTATGTCTAAGCATATGACTGTGCTACAAGATACCTGTGTCTTGACAAAGGGTGATTTGGGTCCAAGGGATCTCAGACATCTCTTCTCATCCAAGGTCTTTGCCTGTACTCCTCAAGAGTACTGTACATTTACAGGAGTTTGCAGCTGTGTAGCTGTACACCTACATTCAAGGTCCATCACATGGGAGAGCTTACAATTCTGAGCAAAGAAAGTCCCTCTCAACTCACAGGCTTCTTCCAACATACAGACCCCTAGAAATATGTGTGAGGAATTAGGAGCCAGACTGTTACCTACCAGCACACTCTCCAGGAGCAAAGGGCAGAGGAGGAGGAAATGGGAGTACCTCAGCACAGGGCCTGCAGAGGTACAGATGGCATGCATCCACAGATGGCATGTGCGTGGGCAAAGATCTCCTGTACATTTGCAAAGGTACAAGGGCCACACATCACACTCCCAGCAGACCATCTGTTTTTATTACTTAAAGGCCTCTTATACGGGACTATTTCTTCCCAAAACATGTGCCTCCTGCTCCCACATCTCCCTGCCTGCTTCCTCCCATAGCTCATACCCCTTCCTTAAGCCACCGCCTTTGGGTCCTTCTCTCTTCTGGGGGGGCGCAGCAGCTCAGAGATGTGCTGTGCCTATGTCAGAGGTCTCCCATGCAGCTGCATTATTTACATGCCTTGGGGCAGTTGGGCATAAAGGCCAAAGTATCATTTCATTGTAAACTGTTTTAAGCAGGTATTTGGAAAGCAAGCCACCTACCTTGGCATCCTTTTGCCATCTCTTTGCAGCTTCACTTGGAGCAGCCTTCGTCTCCACAGGACAGATGCATCAAAAGGTCCCAAGCAACAGCTCTGTCTTCTGGATGGCTGGTTTCAAGTATATATGTGTCCTCACGTTTTTGAGAGCAAGGATGAGACAAGTGCTCAGACATCCAGGCTTCTTGTTCAGCAGGTAGGGACAGACAGCCCGCTGGTGAACACCGTAGAAGGAAAGGTAGTGCCTTTGGGAGGCAAATGAGCTGGGTCTGCAGTAGCAGCTCCTTATAGTCCAACAATGGAGGTCTAATTGAGGCTGTATAATTATCTCCTCACTATCTGAAACGAAATGTGTGCTCCCTCAGTGGGTATCATTGATGAAAAGCCAATTGGGGAAAAGGTTGAAATACACAGCAGGATCAATTTTATTTGTAATGGTTTTTAACATTTCATCTATACACTTAACTGACTGAAGCGGGTGGAAATAAATATTATGTTAACAGCTATGTCATGGAACGAGGGTTTGCTTTTGATTAAAAAAATAAAAGGAAAACAACCATCACCACTTTATGGCTATCATAATTTGTTTCTACATACATTTTTTCAATACTAAGGTGTAGTAAAATATTTAACTAGTAAATAAAAATGCCTATAAACTTCTAAAGAGATCTTCAGAGCACCTGGACAATGACTGAAGAATGTGGTTTTATTCTGTGTTAATTGTCTTGTAACATCTACACGAGTCTATATAAAAAGATAGGTACAAATATATACTTACACATGCAATTATCTCTTTTTATGTATTGCTCTGCTTCTTGTTTTATTGATATTAACAATATTTGCCCCCACATAAAGTTTATTTTGCTGATATTATTACCATACCGTGCAAACTGAAATCACAAACCAAGAGATACAAATCTGGGTTCAGACAGTAGACCTAGGCTCCCCCACTGCAGAGCAGTTTAGAGTTCATGCTTAAAGAACCAGAAAGATGAAAGCTGAACTAATGCATCTATTTGTTTTAAAAAGATGGAATATATGCACCAAGCTGGAGGCAAGAAAAGATCATCTTTTATATGATATCATATAATTTGATCACTTAAATATCAGACATCAATAATGTTACTGCAGTAAATAAATAAATAAAGCAAGATAATGTAAAAGTCTGACAGGTATCATGTCTAGGGGTCTTGGTTTTATTTTGAACCTATAAACCTTGGGTAAGGATCAAGACTTTTCCGCTGAAGTTTTTACCCGGTGGATGTTTATTTTCTCCAATGTAATTTGATGCTGCTGTTGGTTTTGACATTAATACATTAAAAGTTAAATTTATGTCAGCGCCAACAGATCAACTATCAGATGTTGCTATTAACTTTGACATCAAAATCATTAAGAAATTGCCATCATGTAAATTAATTATCAGAATTGTATTGGCATGAATGCATAATGATATTACTCATGCAAATAATTAAAGAAAATGCACAGAGAAAAACACATTAGAATAATGGCACAAAATGTCATTATTCTGGCTTCTTGACAACTAGATGCTATTAGTTTTCAGCACTGTGAACTTTAAGGTTAACAGAAAGAGGTGGGGAAGTCCAGTGCAGGGCTCAAGCTGCCCTTGCTTGTGCCTTCATTTATTCAGTAGACAAGACTGTAGGTGTGCAAACTAACGTTTTCAAACTCGCCAAAGAAAGCTTTTTGCATCACTCTGGGAGAGATTAAAAAAAAAAAAACAACCCACCAAAAAGCCCACTGAAAGCAGCAGAATGACTTAACAGTGCTACGGTCCAAAGATATATGTCCTTTTGTTGTTGCCAATTCCAGGTCTCAAAGGACCTCGGGCAGGGAAAGGTTGCTGTTGTTAAAATGCTAGGATTTTTCTAAGCATGGAAGAGTAATAATTAACCCAAAAGTATTTAGGTTATCTGCTTCCACCCCCTACCCAAAAGGTAATTATTACTGATCAGTGCTCAGGGAGAGACAGTCGTGATTACGATGCATGTGTGTGTTCTCTTAATTTAATGGGTAATGGTCTGAGTTATCTTTTTCGTCAACAGCAAAAGACTGTCCACCCTAATAGAATAAACATTACTAACGACTCAGCGGTGCATGCCAGCTTACTCACCAGCTGGACACATTTCTTTTAAATGTCTCTCTCCATTCCCTCCCAAGGCAACAGAAGGGGTCTCTCTCAGTCGTGCTTTTGTGCTCAATCCAGGAATGATATTATAGAAATCGTGTACAAGGGCAGTCATCTCTGGGCTTCTTGCCTTCCAGCTCCCATCTTTACTAGATTAAGGAAACGCTACCACCATCCCAAACAAGAAGTTCACATCCTAAAAGCAAAACTCAACATTTCAAACAGTTGCAGCATGGGGGGAAAGAGCCTTGTTTATCTTCCTACATAGAAGACCGCTCCCAGTGACACTCGGAAGAAAAGGAGTATTTCCTCCTGGAAATAGTCCAGTGGAGGGGTAGGAAATATGACATGTATAAGCTGTTCCTGGCCCTATCCTTGTTCTACATAAGTTCAGGCACGTCACTTAAATTACCTGCCCTAATTTTTCCCCTTTTTACATAGTTTAAGAAAACCCCAAAAGCCACTCCATGAATTGAAACCACTCAAGCTACCTAAGCTTTCACAAACGCCCAGGACCTTTCTCAGAAAAACAGTAAGAGCTTCGCTTGTGACCTAACGTCCAAATTCTGCAGCTGAACCTGCCAGTGCAGACTCCTGCATGTCTGAGGAGTCACTTCTAAATCTCTGCTTGGACCCTCCTTGTCGCTGAGCTCTCTAATCTTGACGTAATGAACTTTAACTCAGAAACAGGACAGAACAAGCAGGCAAATCTATGTGCTGCCGGTACCAAAGGTTTGGTGTCTGTCTACATCTCCCAGCAGTTCAGGGCATATTTTCTCTGGCTTGCTTTGGGGGATGGGGAGAGGCACAGAGCAAACTATTTTAGGGCCGTCAAGGTCTCTGGGAGCAATTTGGACCATAATTAATATCAAGGCAATGGCAAATGTAATTAAAAAAAAAGTACTTGAAAGTTGTTTCTGGTTTTCTTTGAACTTCATAAGTTGCCTCGGGGACAGCTAACTTTTCAGGTATGCTTTGACTTTTTATGGTGAAATACAGACTTTTTACTTGAAACAGTTTATTTAATGATGCCCTGAGCCTTTTACTTCTGTTTAACAATCCAGGCTTTGCTTCTAATCCATCAACAGATAGGTCAAACTTGTACCCATAATTTAAAGTTATGTTAATAAGATCTATGACATGTCTTGCAACATTTTATTGATAATATGTAATGTATTATAAGTATCATGAGCTTGCAGAGCTGCTGTCACTCAGGGATTTTGCGTGTAAGGTATTACATCTCAAAAGCATGCTGCTGCAGTTCAAAAAAGGACTTTAAATAAATAGGCTGGCACCATTCTGCCTTCAAAGGGACAGTCTATAAATTCACAAACAAGATTTACTGTGTAATTCAAGCCTGAATCAACACAGGGCTTACACTGTGTAACTGAGAAGGGACACGCCATGTGGTAGGGTGTTTATAGCGTGGGCAATATTGTAATGCAGAGGTTGTTTTGCAGGCACATCTTTTCCTTTTCTAATTACACTGATTGCCACCTCCCATTTACAATCACAAGCCCGCACCGAGTTTTAACTGCAATAATTGCTACATGATAAATTTGTATAAGGAAAATATTGAGGGTCTATTTAACGCTTTGTAATGTAATTTAGCAGCTGGGGGAAAAAAAAGATGGAAGAAACTGCATCATGTCTTCCTCAGTTCTCCATGCAATGTGGCAAAGCAGCCTCTGAGCTATGCCTGTGAGATCTCTGAGGTACAGTATCTGCATCTGGATTGGAATGAACATCTGTAAATGCGCTAGCTAACTTCTAGTTTACGGCCGCATTTACTTGCATGAGTTTACCATGTCCTGCAAATGGTATTTTTTTGCTCTCCCCCTGTTTGTCAATGGTATAAAACCAGATTCCTGGGAAAGGGCAGACGGTACATTACTTAGGGAGCAATAAAACTTCGAAGTGATGTCCTTGTGACATCATCTGAAGATGTAATTCACCCAAGGAAGTGCTTGTC
This sequence comes from Porphyrio hochstetteri, assembly GCA_020800305.1. NCBI lineage: Eukaryota > Metazoa > Chordata > Aves > Gruiformes > Rallidae > Porphyrio > Porphyrio hochstetteri. The sequence goes on from CM036907.1 coordinate 50,107,503, forward strand.
TCCACCCAAAAATTTAGCAACGCAATCTACTAAGGATCAGCTTGCTTTTATTTGCTAATAAAAGAATAGGTTAAATTGCAAACAACCCAGAATTCCCTTAATCCAGTTAATTCAAGGTTTACAGTGTCAACTGGGAAAACACGTCTCCCTCTGAAGAGTTAATCCACGTCTGCGTTACAGCACCAGCATGTGGTGTTGTTATATGATCAGCAGAAGTCCTGGCTCGAGTCACCCGCCCTCAGAGCTGTCCCTGACTTTCAGAGGTCAAGATCATGTTACCTGTCATCTTCTCCTATATGAGCAAAGGAAATACGTTCTCTACGACTGCTTTCATCTCTGCCTGCAGAGCTGTTGCTTGACAAGTGAGGGTGTATTAAGGATGCGATCTGCTAACCAAAAATGCCACAAAATCCAATGTTACACCCTGAGACCTGAATTGGAGTTACAACTCATCAGTCCTGTTTAAAAAAAAAAAAAAAACAGAACAGAATCATGCAGCCTAGTGTTTAAGCAAGTGGAAATAAACCATGCACAGCGTGTCTGTCCTTCAGAAATATTTTCTGCAGTTTTAGCTAGCTTAACTGGAAGATTTCTGACCTGGGTTGCTTTGGAGAGCAATACTGCACTCACTTTTCTAAAGAGGCAATGTTATAAATTATCATTTCCTACTAACTGAAAAGGAGGGATTATGGACAAGTGCTTAGAGTGGTGTATTAAGAACTGCAGCTCCTCAGCCCCGCTGCCTGCTTGGCTCTGTTAAGTCTTTGGGCAAATAACTTTAACCCCTCCGCCCCTCAGACTACAAACCTGTGAAGCAGCCACTCCCACAGGAGTGCTGGGTTTAAATACGTATTTCTAAAGAGCTTTCAGATTCACAGGCACACTTCAGTGTAATGGCAGATGTCTTCTAGCCAGATTCACGGGCTGTGAGGTATCCAGGAAAAGAGCAAGTGCCGAAGAGCAAGCAAAACTAGTATCTATAGCCTGGCCATGCTGGGGACTCCTGCAATTACAGTTTGTTCTTTCGATAATCTCTCCAAATACACAGAAGGTGTCACGCATCCTCACAGCTGTTCCTCTGCTCATCCTCTCCCAAAATGACTGCTGATCTCAGTGAGAGCCTGGCTGTCTCAGGGTGACCCAGACAGGTCCATGGCAAGGGCTGAAGCCCTTATGATTTCTCCCCCATCCTCTCTTGCTTGCTGTTCCTTGTGAAACAGGAAGAGAAGCAGCCATGAGCTCTTAGAAGCAGCTGCTGAGACCTGGAGCTCATTGGGACTCACTGCAGTTTTTTCTTCTGTCCACAATTACTCTTTTCTCAGTTCATATCGCACAAGCGCTACCCTATGCTCCATCCAAGCAGCTTTTGAAGAACTGTACTGAAAGTGAAGAGACTGGCTGTGCTGCAGAGCAGGCAGGACAGAGCCCTCCAGCCCCTCACCTTGTCCCCTCATACCACAGCATGAAAGCAGCTAACAGGCTCACTAAAATTGTGGCTTCATCCACCTCACACTGAAGCCACAATGCTTGCCTCATCCTTCAACTCAGTCTTCCTATGAATGAGTTTAGAGCAGGACTGACAGTCCCTCTGAGAATTTATCCATGCCTGGCCCCCTGGCCTTGCTGGAAGGATGGGATGGGACGGGATGAGATGGGACAGGACAGGATGGGCCAGGCAGCAGGGTGCCCAGGAAGCTAACGTCTCCTCATTTTAGACAGAAGGATCCTGATTTACACAATCAGAGACAAAAGCATAATCAACCCTGCTCTGATTAATTGCAGTGGAAATGGTAAGGAGCTATCAATGCAGCAGCCAAGAGAGCTTAAAACTAAATATAGCCTGCAGGAGGAAAAGAGAGGGTGAGTCTTTGAAAACACTTTTCTGAAACAAAACAGGAATTTAGGGAAAGTTTTCCTCTCCTCTCCCCACTGCACCGGCCTGTGCAGTGAAACAGGAGTTCCTGCTTTCCCTCTCTGAATATAAGTGCTGCTCACCTCCCCAGGATGAACAGCTGGGACCATCCTGCTATCACCTCCCTGTTCTTCCTCACCACGTCAAAATTAGCATTGCTATGATCAGGCTGCAGTGGAGGAAATGCTCACCCACTGCTTGCCACAGCGTTTAGAACTGATCGGTAAAACACCACCTGCCTCCAGGAGCCAGGGAGCTTGCAGCACCCAGGGCCGCAGCTCGCGGTGCGAGCAGAAGGCTCTCACCCACCCAGAGAGCTCCCATCGCTGCTGGCACCACGGCACGTCTGCCTGGGCTGGCTCCAGATCTCTGTGTGAAGCCGCCGGGGAGGCAAAAGTGACTCTACAGACATAAATAGCAGAGCTGGTCTGAGCTGAGGAAGATGATTCAATGAGATATTTTGGTTGAGTTTTTATGAAGGCAGCAAGTCTCTCCGGGGGAGGTATTTTTAGTGGGCTGAGACCTGCGATGCTGAGCAGTAGGCACAGAAACTGCCAGTAGGGGAAACCTGCAGAGTGAAAAACCACCCTGAGGGTGTATCCAGACAAGGTGCAAGTGAGAGGCAGAGAAGAGCTTCTTGTAAAGTTGGAACTCCTGCAACTTCCTGGAGCAAATTTCACAAAGACACCTCAGCAACATGAAACGTCCATTCAGCCCTTCCTGCCTCACCCTGATAAATGCTTAGTTTCTGGTTTAACAGCAAATTGAAATTGATTAAGCCAGCATCGATATTGTCCTACAAGGTACCAAGAAACTAAATTCATTTTGGATAAATCCCAAGAAAGAACAACGCTCGTGAATGTGTACACCACACTATTTAAAATAGGTTAATCTGGGATGCATAAAACCTGAGAAACATTAATTAGTACTGGAAAAGGAAACACTATTAATCAGCTCTAGGCCTCTTATTTCTCAGTGGAAGAAAACTGAAGTCAGATAATTTTTTAAACACACATAAACCCCAAAAATTCTCCTTGGAAAAATTAGCCAGCTAACTTGCCATAAATATGTGGAGGTGGGGGGGAAAGGCAAATGAAAGGGGCTGGGGGCTGGATTACTATTATTTTTTAATTTGCATTCAACAGGAGAAAGATTTATGCATGAGATGCAAATTGCTATGCGTTATTTACACATCTGAAGAAAAACAAATCTTGAATGTAAATGCATAGAGGGCATATTTTTAAATATGAAAGTGGTAAAATTATTATAATGTTTATAACTCCCACACTGTTAAAAAGACATTAAATTGGGGAAAAATGAGCCCTTTTATTTAAATTATAGAGTCCTCACTAAATATTAGGGCAGAAATCAAATACAAACATCTGCGTGTTTCCATTCTTAAGAGTCTTGTAGAGCAATTTGTTCACCTTGCAGTTGGTCCTATCTAGAATATCCCAGAGGATTACCAACTGTAGAGGGCAATGGCTAGTCGCAGCACTTCTGTTTCCATCATGAAATACTACATCTGTCTTCAGAAAATGAAGAAACAGAAATACCTTTATAAAAACAAGTTCACTGCATAAGCAGTCCAGCTCGGGTGGTGGGATTTGTACAGCTCGCCATTGGCCACTCCTGAGAACAAGCTGAATAGCCGGGAATCCTACAACGAAAGAGCAAAGTTAAATGACTAGGAAGAAAACATCAAGCATGAGAAAAAGATGAGATGAGAGTAAGTGATGGCACCTTGAAGAGCCAGCATTGCTCTGTTTATCCATATCCAGTGAACTGTGATTTTTCCAGTTCTCATTGGAAAATGTAAAGTATCTCTACTGTATTAGCACTGATTTGCCTTTCATGTATACGATTCTGGAGGGGAAAAGCTACTATTTTTGGTTTTACCAAGAGAAAATCAAAGCAGGAAGGCCTGGGTTATCAAACCCATTTACATGCTTGACTCCTGACAGCTTCTAAAACCTTTTATTGTTGGTCTCTTCTCCCAAGTAGCTAGCCATAGGACAAGAAGAAATGGTGTCAAATTGTGTCAGGTGACATTTAGATTGAGTATTATGGAAAATTTCTTCACTGAAAGAGTGATTGGGAATTGGAACAGGCTGCCCAGATTGGTGGTGGAGTCACCATCCCTGGAAGTGTTCAAAAAACATGTAGATGTGGCACTCAGGGACACGGTTTAGTTTTAACATTCTGGTACTGGACAGATGGTTGGACTTGGCGATCTTAGAGGTCTTCTCTAACCTTACAGATTCTTTGATTCCACTCCATGATTATCAGCAACACAGACTCATTAAAAAAGCAAAGATAGCTAGGTGTCTTCATGTCCTTGCAACTTTTGAAAACACAACTCACAATGCTGCCAACCAGGGTGGCTCAAAAGTCATGAGACTGGACTCCATAAGCTGAAAAATAATCAGGGAATTAACATTTTAGCTCATGTTTTGGCATTGTGAGAGCTGAATGGGGTCACTTCTTTCCTTCACCTACCCTATGTGAGACGGACCTTGGAGTCACGTTTCTTTTCTCACAGCTCATCTCCCCAGCTGGAATGATAGAGCGAGACCTAAGCACACCAAAACTGATGTTCCCATAACACAGGGTGGTGACTGCCCACAGCAATTACTCTCAGGTAGCTCTGTCCATGGCCCTGCACTCCCACAGCATGAATTCAGTGGGACTCCAGGCTGTGTCCAGCAGGAGAAGGAGCCTTGCAAGCACACATTTCACAACCAGAATCAAAACTGTCACGTTTGGCAGAGGGCTTAGAGGGGGAATGAGGGACACTTCCTACCCATTCAATCAGGCCAGGGAATTCCTAGTCTGATTAGGAGTGGTTAAAATGAAAGAAAACCCAACCATTAATCATGACCACTTTTGTTCTGAATGTCAGCTCATAAACACACTAAAAAAACCAAGGGAGAAAGCATCCATTTTTGCAGCCAAAGACTTGGAGCAGGTTTTTGTGGTTGTGGCTTTTATGGCTACCCACATGGTAAATTCACATCAGTTTTTTGTTGATCTTTTAATATTTATGTCCAGATGCCCCTGTAAGCTTCCAGATGTTTTCTCACAGACATCAAAAATGTTTGCTTAGCAATTACCAAGAGAAAGTTTGAGGCTTTTACAGAGAGCTGAGAATGACAAAAGATAAAGTGTTTTTTGCTGCTAAACGATTTATTTTTCTGCCCTCTTTTTTTTCTTTTGATTTTATTGTTTTCATTTCTTTATAGGCTATTTCTTAGCCTACTAACCAAAAGTGGAGCCCAGTCTGTCTACTTCGAGCATGCTATTGAGGTGCTACTGCAGAAAATTTTAGGTTTCTAGCAAATGCAAATAAGATATCTTTGCGGGTCTCCAGTGGGTCGTCTATCCATATAACTTAATCACCTTTGGTCTCTACTGACCTTGTAAGACTATAAGTATTCCTGAGGTTTAAGCCACAAATATTCCTCTGCCACGGAGAAGAAACCAAAGCACATTCAGGCCAATTAGGGAATCATCTAACGCTTCCAAGTGTCTGCAGGGAAAGGACTCCTGGGAGGTCAGTGGGCTGGATTGCAGACAGGGTTTCTGGGCGAGGTGGAGCCAGCCTGAGGTGGACGGAAGCCCTTCACAAGTTATCTGCGCTCTGGCAATTATAGGACAACTTCGTGCTTCCCAGTGTTTCTGTGTTGTCTTGGGAGAAAATCACGCAAAGCAAATAGAGTCCAAATGCCAAGCATGGAAAAAAGAAACAAAACCTCTTTTCATGTTGATAATTACATCTCACGCTCAGAACAGCACCGTGAAAGAAGAGCTGTGCTGGGCAAGAGTGAGAAGACGGCAGAGAGAAGCATTTTGGTCCCACAAACAATCAACAAGGTTTTGGTCAGTGAGTTGGACGGGGCCAAGGTTTCCAAGGTTTTGGCTGGGAACCCGTGGCCAGGCCAGCAGCAGCTTCAGCTGACCACACTGCTCTTGTGAATATCTCTGTATTTGCCCACAGAGCTCTGCAGAGACAGAGCTGGGTGGCAAACATGACTGCATGAGCATTTAGCCAGCTACAGGTGAAATTACCCATAATGTACTTAGGGAAGGATTTTTCACTGAGAAATTAATATTAAAGTGTGAGAGTGTTAGTCAATATTTTCTGTTAATTGGCTAAGGGTTGGAAGTGTCTATCTACACCCCAGACAGCAGTGTGAAGTGGAGATAGCCAACAGCTTTCAACCAGCTTTTAGATACCAGAACAAATACATCTGTAGCAGTGTTATTTCAAACTACCACTCAGTTAAAACCAGCTCAGACATCTCCCTCAGTTACCTTGTGATGTGCAGTATATTCTGATGCTACGATGTGAAGAGAATTTGCAGAGAGGAAACAGCTGGGAGAACATAAAATAAATTTAAAATTATTTTTCAGAAAAATACATCAGAACTTGCTGAAGAAATGACTTCCTACACACATATTTCCTAGACTCAGCTCAGATCTTTAGCACAAAAAATACAGAAAAAGAAAAAAAAAAAGGAGAAAAAAATTCATCTGATTAGCATAATGAAATCCATGCAGCCATTACTCAGCACTGCTACTGTCAAATTTCTTCTTGAGTCCATAAAACCACACACAAAGACCTCCAAATGGAATCTGCAGCCTTTAAGTGGCAAAACAACACTGAACAAAATCTGAAAACTGTGTGCCAGGTCTTCAGCTGCTGAGAGCCACTGTGGCTTCCTTGTCTCCAGTAGAGCACTGCTTACATACATCAGCTCAGATAAAGCTGTACAGAGCTGCACTGCTCATTGTATCAACTGGAATCAAGGAAGGTCCTCAGACCAGAGCAGAAGCCCTCCTGGAACTCATGATTCTCAGGCAAATCCAGTGTCTTACCTATATGATCTAACCCTACATTTATGAGCTGCATCTTGCAAATGTAACCACTCCTGGAAGCTGTACTTACTGCGGTCACTACCAGCGCTGGCCATGAAACTCTGCTTTAGGATTCTCAGCGGCAGAGCCACATAATTATGCCATTCACCTTTTCTTGCTTGGCATTTGCTGATGATTAGTCCAGAGTCAAGATGACATTTTTTCCCCATAGCAAGGTGCATTTCTGTCTTTGTTTATTACAAATATTTCTTTTTTTTTTAATCTTCCCTTGAAGCATCAGGCTTTGATCACTGTCAGGGACCTATTAATGAGCAAGATGGACTTTTGATGCCCTTTGTGAAGGCAATTCTTGTGATTCTTTTTTCAGTGGTGATATCTGTTTGCATCCTTCTTTAAGGGCCTGTTTCATCGTACAGTTGTGGCCAAGAGACCTGGTCCTGAAAATTTTTATTTGTCATGTGGGAAGCAAGCATTTATGACGACTTTGGTCTTGCCCAATGCTCCCACCTTGTCATGGCAAGCATTGTTTGACAAAGGCTTAAAATGAAGGGCACGTGCACAGGCAGGAAGCCTACAAAATCATGGGAGTTGTTCACTGAGTAATGTTCCCTTCCTTTGTTTTACAGTGTTTCCGATAATGAACAGGTTTTAGAGATGAAAAATAGGTTGCACTGTACCATCTACAACCATGGGTTTAAAGTGACTGGAGGTCCCTTCAATAAAGGACACCAAGGAGGTATGGCCTCATCTGTAGCTGTGCATCAGGATTACCCCAACTCATATCCCCCTTCTAATCAAGTAGGTGGTGATAAGGGGCCGAGGTGTCCATGGTCTGGTACGATAAAGCTGCCTGGAGAGCCACGTGGAAAAGGGGAGTCACAGCTCTGGGCTCCAGCTGAGAATCGTGTCTCCTTTATGGATACATTTCCTGGCTGTATCACAGCATCAGAGTCTTTTCTGCGGTGACGAGGAGTCACTCGGCTGTGCCTAGTGTGTAGGGCCAGGGTGCAGGAGAGGTTCCACAGTGTGGTGCTTCACAGATGCCTGAGGTATGGCCGGGGGCACAGTGGGTGAAGAGGAGAGGGACTGCACAGCCCTCTGCTGCAGCCCTGTATGGTTTGCCTCTTATTTTCTTACACATCCAAAAAGGCAGTTAAAAACTTTCAAACAGGAAAGAAAAAAAGAAAAAAAAAAAAAGAAGGGATAAAAAATACCTTTAATTGCAAATAGTGGCATAAAACCTGTGGCATTCAGTCAGCCTTTTTCTACCAGGTAGTAACTTAACTGGCTGTTTTTAAAAACTATTGCCTTGCCCTGTTAGACTCAATACCTGTCACATGATTAATGTGCTGGTGTCTTATTAACTGCTGTGTTAGAGGAGCTGCAGTGCTCACCGCCACCCCCTGCTCTCGCCCCTTTTGTAAAAACCTCATTGCAATCCCGCTGCTCTGACTGGAGGGTTCTGCACCTCCCGACTAAACATCATAAGGAGCAAAGAATTACTGTTTCCCAGTAATCCGACCCATAAATCAACCCTTGCGTTTTGTGCTGAGAATGGTGAGGGACTCTGCAAGTACTCCCTGCATTCACATTCACAAGACAGACTGTGTCTTCTGGAAGAAGAAAGGGAAAAAAAAAAACGGAAAAATAAAATCAGGAATGGCTAAATCATTCCAGTGTCTGATTGATCTTATCTGGACCTCCCTTGCTGCAACAATAATTTGAGACTGTCGAAAATTGCCACCTTATCTGATTGGTGGTCTTACCAGCTGCTATTTTATCGGGGCCCAGCTGGATGAGGAAAGCAGGACATGGCACGACCTTGGTATCTCAGTGCCTGACCTCAATATCTAATCAGTCAGATGTCTCGCTGAGGCTGCCTCAGGATGCTGTGCATGTCGCCTCTGCCATCAAGTCATTCAAACGGTTTTCTTCACACTGATGTTAGCCCACCAGCACACACACACACAGAGCACATCGCGGCATGTCCCTGCCCTCCCTACCAGTGCTGCAGCACCTGGGGTTTGAGATGACTTTCTGTAAAGCTCTAGCAGCCTTTCTCCTGAAGAGCTGGGTTTGCAGGGCTGCCACCCAGCCAGCATCATCCCAGCATCCGGCTGGCACTGCAGGCAAGGCAACGGTTTTATGAAAGTTACATGGAGTGTGTCCAACAGCACAGGAATGTTACCTGTAGAGCACCATGCCATAGGCAGTGCCTCATAACCTCTACTGGCAAGAACACGTGGTTTGCTGCCTCACGCTGGAAATTAAGGATGAGCATTTTACCCCAGCTCTAATGGCCATTAGCTGCACGACTGAGGAAAATTAGTCTACCTCTCAGTGTTCAAATATAGAGATGGAGGATTACATATGCAAGACCCCCATCATGGCATGGCTACAGGGAAATGTCTGATATCTCCAGGGCTCTTCCCCAATGCAGAAGGGGAGAAATTCTCCTTCCAAGCCATTGGAGGGGCAGGGTGCCTGTGTGGAAGGGAATGGTAAGTGGATCCGTGTCCTGACTTTCACCAGCCCTGCTCTTCATTTTCTTAATGCTGGGTCTGGGGGAGAGCCACCCACCCACCGAAGCACACTCCCACAGGAAGATACACCCTTTGGGACAAGTCTGTGGGACACCACTGTCCCCTCCTTTCTGCTTGATCTTCCACAGTATTGGATATTGCTTGAGAAAGTCCCTCTTGAAACAGCAGAGTCGTTGCTGTAGCTCTGCACTGCCCTGTTCAACAGGTACAATAGGAGCAGCATGCTGAGGGAGAAGGCTCAGTAGGTCAGCAAAGAAAAAGGCTGCAAGAAGTAAAACCTGAAACATACAGAAATTAGCCATCCAAGGAAGATCAGAGCGCTCTAGTGTGTTGCTTCTGAAAAAGAAGATCTAGATTTTCTGTGGCAATATTATGGCTTTTAATTCCCTTATATGCGTATATTTATTATACAGAATTTTAAAAGGCTGATAGTAGAATCAAAGATTTGGATTCCCTCAAGCCTTTGGTATGACCCTAATTTACTTCTTTTTTATTTTATTTTATTTCTTTCCTCCCCCCCAAAAAAAAATTGCTTTGATTTTGTTTGTTTGTTCCTGCTCTGTTTAACAGAAAAATCCTCTGCAACTGCAGAATTTCTCATAAAACAGCAACTTATTTCCCAACCAGCTCCATCCATCATGCTCTGCTGCATGCAGTGACTGCTAACAGGGGTCTTGGACATGCTCTTCGCACACTGTGACCAGGCACAAACTCTGTTGTTTCTGCACACAGGCAACATCAGAAAAAAGTGGAAGTTTGATGCAGAAAAATTTTCTCCCAAGCTCCGAGGGGGAATTTCCCTCAGCAGTGAGTAGGGGCTATATAGCAGGGGAGACTGCAGGATGTCAATTATCAGGGAAACTGATGGAGCAGTGCGTTCTTCGGCCAAGCCATTCCTGTTCCAAAGTGCCAAAACATTGAATTGCACAATATCTGTGACAGCTCTGGTATTAAAAGCTCAGGGACCTACATCAGTATTGAGTTTTAGTCCTTGCAGGAATTGCAAAGTTTCTTTTCAATACTGGTACAATTTGCCTCCCTGCCCTTTAAAGTAACAATAATAATTATAATAATAATGAGCCAAGAAGAAGAATGTCCTATGTATTTTTGTTCCATTTGGGCTTTTCTTCCTCTTATTAAACTGTGGCTGAGCAGGGTCATAGTGTTTGCTGTCTCCTAAAGCCAGATCTAAATATGCAGACGCAAGAGAATCATTACTGTGTTTATTTATTTTGACAAATAAAGAATATTTAATAGGCTTGGAGGCTGGTAGCTAACAAAAAGGAACGGAGTGTGACAGTACTTGTGGCTTGGAATAGCAAACATACTGAGGAGGGTTGCCTGCTGCCCCCCAACTGCACACAGAGCACACCCCTGGACAACATTCCCGCACTCATCAGGACACTGCAGCAAATTCCAGTTTAAATAAAGTCACAGAACAGATAAGCATTTGCACCTCAACACACACAGATGCATGCACACAAAAATGTCCCCTTATCAGGACCTAGATAATAAACCTGAGAATGCAGCCAAGTGCATCTTTGTTGATTGACAATACATAACAGATTGCCTTAATGTATTCTTTGGGAGAAGCAGAACACACAATTAAATAAAACTTGTTACTAAATGCAACACCCCACCCTACTCACCCCCCTCCCCAGAAAATAGATGTCAAACTCTGACTAGACAAATGCGGTATTTCAGGTGGAAAATTGAATGGGCTTAATAGGAGTAATATGAACAGTTGGTCCTGGGAGAGCTTATAAACTGTAAATATTGCTTACTGCCGATGCTAACACAATGATGAATGTATCAAAATATTAGTATCAAAAGACTGCTGGAATATATTTACAATCTTGTGGAAAGCGGGAAGGGAGGTAGCTGTCCTTGCCAGGGCTTTATATTAATCTCTGGGTACTGGCTGATGGCAGGGGCCACAAGCACTATAATTAGATTTGGAAATGTATATAGGGAGGAGGAAATGGAATAATTAAGGTAAGCTATCAGATGCCTGTCCTCATCCTTTCTAAACAAGTCAGAAATATACCCCGCACTCGTTCAGCATGCAACCTTCAAGGGGAAAAGTGTCAGACACTGTAATTGGTAGAACTTGAATGCTGCTATACTGGTGTCCCTTTTTTTAAGGAAACCTATTTTCCACACCAAAATTGATCGGGCAAGGTTGTTATCTCATAATGCACACCTAGAGAGGTACTGTGAGGCCTGAGGGTAGGGAATAGCAGGGCACTTAGCCTTAGCCTCACAGCAAGCAATACTGCACCCTCTCTGGGGGGAACTCACTGCTGAGGCACAGGATACCTCGTTAAATTTATCTATATGTATGCAGAGAGTTTGGGTTTTGCTTTGAAACACCCGGGCAAGACAGTGAAAATGTGCTAAAGGTAGGTATGGCACCTGGCCGGGTCTGACAGCTGAACCAGGTGAGCATCTGCTTCTCCGCCTGGGGGTGCTGGTAGGTGGGAGAGCCTCTGCCCTCCCACTCACGTGGCACCTCTGAAGGGCACACTGGCTTTTATTTAATTCTCCTGCCTGCCTTAAACAACAGAGAAGAGCCAGGGAACCTCAACAAACACACAAAAAGAATATTTTTGGTGTGGAAAATTATTTGACATTATTCTTAAATATTTAAAGGACACTGTCTGCTGGTTTGGAAATCCAGTGAATAATTTAATACTGTTTGACAGAATCTCTTTGGGTCAATTATTCAGTAAGTGGATTAATACATTCTGACTAAAACAAAGCACATTGCGTTTTGGCGGGCGTATCTCGTTACATCACATATTCCATGTCACATTGCATTGCAGAGGATGCCAGCTTAATCAAATGGGGCAACTTGACTTAGACAATGCAATCAGAATAATTTCCAAATATTTTTCAAAAGCTTCCCGTTCCTGACTTTTCCTCTACCTGGTCTGTCTATATTTATCTCTCTAAAAAGGAAAATAACACAGTAAGAGATCTGATCAACTTATTAAAAAAAAAATCTAGCTGGAAGCTGCCAGCAACTCCTGACCTCATTATAACCCTAAGCATCTTATCTATACCAAACACTTTAATTTTAGAATAGCATCTTTAAAGCCCCAGGGGAAGAGAGAGAGCATCTCTTGATGCTTGACAGCAATTCTCTAACGCTGACATGGTCCAAAAGCGATAATTCTTATCAAATCCTTCTGAGGAAAGCAGCTGTACTATAGGATCTCAAGGGCAACGGGGATACAATACAGGTTAAAAAAAGGAGGATCCTTGGGATTTCAAGAGATATGTAGAAGGCTTCAGAGGCAGCATCTGTCTCACACCAGAAAGAGTTTTATAGATAAAACTGGAATGGAGGGTCCTGCTTACGTTTCAAATCACCAGCAGACGCATCTTCCCCTCATTCTACTTTCCATTCTTTCCTAGCAAGCTATGGAGAAACAGGTGGGACTTTCTTTCCAATATCATCTAATGCAAGGTGGGGAAGACGGTTATTTTAGCAAAGCTAATTAGAATTTGGAATTCCTATTTTCCGTGTGATTCTCAAATTCTTTAATTTTCTTTCAAGTAGAGTGGGGATATGAAAGTCAATAATCTCATAACTTTGCTGTGAAAGAAGATGTTCCAAAAACAATTCTATGTTTATGCATTTTTTATAATTGTAGTATGAATATTGCAACGCAGAGTAAAACCCAAAAACACGTGGTGGAGGACAAATACCCAATTTCATAGGAGTGATCAGAATATAACATGATATTTACTTCATTAAAGTGAGATATTTCTGCACAAAGTTTCCATTTCCTTCCGTCAGCATTTCTTGAACATACTCCTTTGCCAGTTTAAAATTATGAAGACATATATGCAAAAAATGTTTCTGAAGGTTTGAATAAAATCAGAATAAAAATCCTTAGAAAAATAAAAGGTACCTGTTCCTCTGCTCTTACAGCAGAGATGCTGAGGCCTCATACCAGGTAAATGAAATTATGAGAGTTACACCCTTGCAAGCGAGAAGAAACTCTCACTCTCCAGCTGTGTTCAACAAAATCCTCCACATAGCATGACCAGGATGGCACCTCGCTTTGTCCAGCAGCTGCTTTAGCAGAGCAAAAAGCACATCTAGGAAAAAAAAAAAAAAAGATTAATTTTCTTTTTAAAAAATTAGATGAGTTTTCTTCTGAACATTTCCTAAGAGTGACTTGACAGAATTTTTTCTTAATATATGTGTGTGAATGGGAGCAGGGATGAGATCAGGATAAAGCCCTGGAGAAGCCTGTAAGAATAATTACGAGTAGTCCCTAGAGGTTTAGGTCAGACCAGCACTGAAGTGTTCCCACACTTACGTGCATCTTATTCCCCCTTGAGAGCCATATATCTTCTTCAGGTCTCCAGCTCAAAACCAGCAGTTCTTCCTGCAGTCCCATTATTCAGGACCACTAAGGCCACAAGCAAATTGGCCTTGTCATACTCTTCAGGACCAAAAAAATGGAGAATCAAAGGCAACTGAAGAAACAGACAAAAAACCCCAAAACTAAGCCCTCAGATTTGCACTGTCAGATCACAAGTGCTTCCACAAACAAACTTCCATGTTCCAGATATCCCCAGGGCACCTTTGCAGCAAGGTAAGAAGTAGGAAGCTTTAATGAAAAGGTACAGCCTGAGTTCTCATTTAAACTGTTCACTAATAACATTAATATTGAAAACCCCATAGCCACCTAAAAATGCATAACATCAAGGCCTCCTATCCTTGACTTTTATGCATGTAACCCTACTCTGAGTCAGCCTCATTAAGCCTAGCTGAATAATTCGAATTCTCAAGTGTTTGGAGGGTTGAGGATTGAATAAACATAGCAGAAATCTCACACATCCTCCTTACATTTTTAAAACACGTATTTCCAAAGAGATATCACAAGAAATATTTTAAAGACAATACTTGAATAGGCTGAGATGAGAAAACATACAGTGCAGAGAACCTCTGGCTGATGTCACCCAGACACCTCGCCTGGCGTAGGGATGTTAAAGTATGGGGAAACACACCTGAACCAGTGAGTCTGATGTTTTCTAAATGCTGTCACATCATGTTGAAAGGAGATAGAAAATAATTTCTCAGAGAGTTAAAATATACATGCAGATAAACAGACACACACACACTTGTGTGTATATATAGTTGGGAAGGAACCCATAGGCAGAGGCAGGAGGTGCTATGCAGGCTCCCCCCCAAGTCCCGCTGGTGGCTGTCCCCAGCAGGTCCCTCCTGCTGGATCCTCAATACTGTCCAGAGGCATTTTCAGTAGGGCAGAGAGTCAAAGGCGTTGCTAGCTCCAGGCAAAAAAAAAGATTAAAAAATGCCCAAAAGAAATGGTCTGGGCTCTGCCCCAAAGTGAATGCTTCGGTGTGGAAAGAAAGAGAAAGATTTACCAAGAAAATTAAAAAAAAAGGTGTATGCAGAAATGTTTTCAGGGGGTTTGAAAACCTCACAGGTAATGATTTATTTTACAAACAGAGACAATCTCCTGCCATTTCACATAGGCAGCAGTGTCTTGTTGCAAGGACAGGAGAACCAGAGGGAGAAAGAAAGATCAGAATCAAAATGAAGGCAGTCAGGTTAGATGCCCAGCTCAGGCTGTGCATAATGCTGCCTTGGCTAATAGCATCAGTTTTTTAAGCATGCTTTTTAGGATTTAGTACTAGTGAAGTGCCTGAATGTCCAGGCTGGAAGGCACAGAGGTGAGTCCAACTGTTTGCATTTCAGTGATGCAGAGAAAGATAGCAGTGACAGTATCCAACCTCCTGAAAAGCACTAGGAAATGGCCTCCCCGATAATGTGTGCTTCGTACTTTCATCTTCCATTTCAGCTACAGAGAGAGCTCCAGTTCTGAAAAAAGCTATATCACTTCCACAGAAAATAAGTAAAGATTTGGGTTTCCTTTATTAGACCTGATTTTTTTTTTTGACCATGAAATTGTCTGTTTAAAAAGTATTTTCTATACTCCTGATTCAGAAAAGTATTCAAGTGCTTTCTCAAATAAGAAGTGGATCTGAAGTACATATTTAAGTGTTATTCACAAACAAAGATCCAATTTCTGAACAAGATGAGAGAGAGACCAGAACTTTTTGTGCGGATGAGGGTTAACCTAGCACAATCTGCTGACATCAGGGGAATCACTTCCATTTTTCACTGGTGCACAAACAGAATCAGGGCTCTAGGCTTACTGAAACCAAAACAAATGTAAAGTTACACATGGAAAACACTTTGGAAATACTTCCCCATTAAAAAAACTAGGGAAGATGAAAGAAACAGCCGTGACTTAACTGACACCTGTAACTTTATCTCTTTCTCTAGTTACAAGGAAAGGAGGGTTACATGAACAGGGGCATGCTCCCAGAAGGAGGAAACGTGGCATTTGACAGGTGCAAGAAGCCAATAAATTATGGGATTAGTAAAACAGAAGAACCATCCTTACAAAATTGTGAAGGTTCAGTCTGTAGGAGATCAGGAAGAGATGCCTAAGATAGAAGTAAAAGACACAAATGCTTTTCTCTTTTTTTGTTCCCCCCTTTTTTTTTTCCAGGAGAGTAAAAGAGGGAGACTTTCAGTAAGAAAATGAACTGAGTTGGAACTGTAAGTAGAAATTTGCATTCCAGAGCTATAAAAGTATAGTGGGACATTCTGGCTTCGTTTTAATCATGTAAATGATTCAGGGTTGGATTCTGCTCTTACAACCAAAAATGCCTGTGATATAGTATCACACATGTTCTGAACACCACAGGCTGTCTAGTCTGCTGAAATTTGGCTAAATAGACTGACTTTCTTACTTGCCCTTAAATTTTATCATCTCCTTCATGGAGAAGGAAGAAATAGCCATCAGCCTGTGAATATACAAAACACTGATACTGACATCAACACGAGGCTGTGACATGATGTCCAAAAACACCCAGTGTTTCCAAAGGCAGTACTGAGCAGCCCTTGCAAGGCTAGAGGCTGCACTCTGTTCACATTTGCTCTCGGTTTGAATCTGGTCTCTACTTGCACTTCTGCTGTCTTGTGATGGTATAAGCAGAAATACTTCATTATCTCTTCTGCCGTAGGCAAGTGCGGCTGAGTGCAAATGTATTCCCATTAAACCATGTGCATTAACTGTGCGCTACTAGAAGGGATCTAGGAAACCACTACACAGTCACCAAATTGTTTTCTTTCTTTCCTCCCATCCTCCCCTTACTAGGAATGGATTAAAAGTGCAGTCTCTTTGCTTTTCCCATTCTAAAAGGGGAAGGAAATGGCAGCTTGAAGCTGAGAGCAAGATTTCCCCATAATATAAAACAGTACACTGCCCCTGATGTGAAAGGAATTACGCTGATTTACATCCACAAAGACTGTGGCTCTCTAGCATACTAAATGTCCTGTGCTAGTACTGCACCATGTACTCTGCTGAGGTACACAGCTGTCCGGTGCTCACAGTACTGTGAGGAAAGGTTGTTGGTTTGTTTGGTTTATTTAAAAAAAAAAACCCAACAAACAGGCATTGTAATGCCATTGTGTTTCATTATGTGGCTCTCACAGTGAAGACAAAAGTAACAATCCCATCAATGTCAACAGGATCCGAATATGGCCCTCAGAGAATGTTTCATATTGTTACATCCTTTCATGACTCGAACAAAATTTCGTTCCTGGATAACAGCCCTGGTTTATGATAGGAAATAAGTGCTCTGTCACACCCCGATAATTAGTACATCATGGGCAGAATGTAAAACCAGGCAGTAAAATGACACTAAGTTTCTGGCAGAACTTTGAGCCACATATAAACAATAAACAAGATGATACAGACAAGAGATGGTTGTACTGCCTTTCAGAGAGGCTGATAATAGAAAGGTCAATGCCTCGGGATAAAACAAAATACTGAAGATAAGCTCACACTGGAAAGCAGTTACAATGCCACTGCCCCGCTTCATATTCACACAGTAAAAATCTCAGTACGTGCAGCTCTGGCCATATGCCTTTCTTAGTGTATAAAGAACCTCTTAAAGCACACTGGGAGTTGAATGGATCTCAGCAAGGCGACTATCACTGACCATATGTGATGAAGACAGAAGAGGCTACTGTGAAATGTGGTTTTTCCTTCTTTCTCTTTTTTTTAACCAGAGATGAGCATTTCAGTTTTCAGCAAAGATAACTGCAATTTCTTAAGCACTGTTCTGAAAAAGGGGAAGGAGGAAAGGAGGCAACATACCATGAATAGTGAAGTGCAGACAAAAATGCAGACCCTGGGCAGCAATGGAGACCCAGATTTCCACCTGTTGCAGCAGAAAATGTCTTTCTCACACTGCACATCCAAGAATCATTATCTAGAAAGAAAATTTAAAACTTTAAAAAAGTAAAATCAAAAACGTTCTAAGGACTGCAGATAGGTAGGTCAAACTAAATTGACACCCATATACTCAAATGGAGAAGAACATATAGGTCTTTTAAAAGATTTTTTAATAATTTGCCATGGAAATTAATTAGTAGCAGGAGATGAAACCCATTGCAAACTGCTTTATTTGCAGGTCCAAAATGTTCAGCAGGCCAGGGAATGTCCAGATTATAAGGATGTATGGCCTCTATCACATTCTGATAAGCAGGGGTCCACATCCCAAAAGCACAAATGGGTAAGCCAAGGAGCAAAAAGGCTCTGACTGTGGACACTGCTGTGACCATTCACCCACGCTGCAGCTGGGGCAAGGTTTGTTTGCTAACAAGGCCCAGGAGAAAGTTTACAACAAAATCACAATGGGAACGACATGTCAGACTGGGCTTTGGCATACACAGCTTCAGCACCATGCTGCATTCCCCCCGTGGTAGCTCCAATTCAGGAGTTATTGCTAACATTAACTTTTTAGCCTAGTTTCCTAAGGAAATGAGGCTTAAGCAATCATTTTGTCTGGCTGGTTTCCCTAATAATTTTGAGCCTACTGACTGATGTCAGCCAAGTGGAATAGAGGGGCAGAGCTCTCAAAGACAATTATGTTCCTATAAGTTTTGTAAAAACAGATGCCTGGAGAGAGAAAAGGGAGAGCAACCAAATTTTATTCCCTGCTAAAGGAAAGGCTGCAGTATGAGATCCTCATTTAGGTATCAGAGGATCCACACGGAAGAGGTCTTCCTTTGGACAGAAAAGGTCTTCTTTAGATGCTTGTTGTTCCAAAAGTTCATCAGCCACTGACACTTTCAGAGACATCAAAGTCATTTGGCCCCAGATATAAGCCTGCAGGACAAGGACACCTGGCTTCATTAGCTTCAAAGACTGCAGAACCTCTCGTGCCCCATCTAAGCACAGTTTCATGCTCACTCATACTGGAAATATCCCATATGATGCTATTCCCTACAATATTTTCTGTTCTCAGACATTTGCCTCTTCCTCTCCTCTAGGAAAAGCAATGGATGTAATCTATCTGGACTTCTTTGACACAGTCCCCCAGAACATCTTCCTTTCTAAACTGGAGAGATGGGGATTTGATGAGTGGACTGTTTGGTAGATAAGGAATAGGTTGGATTATCACATCCAGAGAGTAGTTATCAATGGCTCAGTGTCCAGATCGAGACCTGTGACAAGTGGTATCCCTCAAGGGTCCATACTTGGACCAGTATTATTTAATATCTTCATCAATGACATTGATGATGAGGTTGAGTGCACCCTCAGCAAGTTTGCAGATGACACCAAGCTGAGTGGTGCAGTTGACCCACCAGAAGGATGGGATGTCATCCAGAGGGATCTGAAGTAGCTGGAGAAGTGGGCCCATGTAAACCTCATTAGGTTCAACGAGGCCACTTGCAAGGTCCTGCACCTGGGTCAGTGCAATCCTTGTCATCAGTACAGGCTGGGAGATGATGTGATAGAGAGCAGGGAAGGACTTGGTAGTGCTGATGGATGAGAAGGTCAACGTGAGCCGACAATGTGCTCTTGCAGCCCAGAAGGCCAACTGCATCCTGGGCTGCATCAAAAGGAGCACGACCAACAGCAGGAGGGAGGTGATTCTCCCCCTCTACTCTGCTCTTGTGAGACCCCCACCTGGAGTATTGTGTCCAGTTCTGGAGTCCCCAACATAAGAACATGGAACTGTTGGAACAGGTCCAGAGGAGGGTCACAAAGATGACTGGAGGGCTGGAGCACCTCTTTTATGAAACAGGCTGAGAGACTTGGGGTTGCTCAGCCTGGGGAAGAGACGGCTCCAGGGAAATCTTATAGTGGCTTTCCAGTACCTGGAGGGGGCCTACAGAAAAGCTGGGGAGGGTCTTTTTAGAAGGGCATGCAGTGATAGGACATGGGGGAATGGTTTTAAATTGGATGGGGGTAGATTTAGATTGGATATTAGGAAGAAATTCTTCACTATAGAAGGTGGTGAGGAACTGGAACAGGCTGCCCAGGAAAGTGGTGGATGCCCCCTCCCTGGAGGCATTAAGACCCGGTTGGATGGGACCTTGAGCAGCCTGGTCTAGTGAGAGGTGTCCCTGCCCACAGCAGGAGGATTGGAACTTGATGATTTTTAAGGTCCCTTTCAACCCTCACCATTCAGTGATTCTATTCTATGATTCTACAAGAAGCCAAAAGCAAAGGATTTGTTTCAGACTACTGACACTATCTTCCTTACTTACTGAAAGTTAGTTCATAATTCTCCTGGTTTTCAGCCTACCTTTGGCTGTCTCTTTTTATGTCAGTCAATAGTTGCAACACATTATAACACTGATACCATCAGCAACACCTTTGTAACATTCCCTTTGAATTCATTATCTACTTAGCACAGGAATGGTAATGACCTCTATCTGCTGCATCAAATGCATTACACATACACACCTGCATGTCTTCCTTCCGCGTGCAACCTATGTGCTATGTGTACATCAAAAATCTGAGCAGACCCGAAGATCTGTACCTGGTTGGTGCCACAATACATCTGGTGGATTCCATTGGGCTGATACTTTTCCTCCTGAAGAGTTAAAATCCAACACGTGAGGGCAGACTTACAACACCAGTTTAGCAGCCCCTTTTTCCAGAAAGTGTATGTCCCATTTAAACAAAATAATGGGGGGGGGAAGGAGAAACAAAACCTCATCAACATCTTGACGAGCTCCTGTTGAAAAATACTTCTCTTTGAGAAATCCAGGACATTCCTCTTTGCATTAATTGCCAGCTTATTAGTGGAATGAATGTTGCCAGTCTTTTCTCAAGCTGCTTGGAGGTGAAGAGCCTCTTTCTTTCCTTTTACCAAAAACAACAACAAAACATCCCAAGAGAGAAGAAAAGAGAAAAAGGAAAGGGAGCTGCTGAGAGCCAGACTACTTATTCATCTTCGAACATTGGTTTCCATGGGAATAAGTTTGGTCCTTTGTGGAGGCTGAACAGCCCCATGCAGTCTAATGCCTCCAACATTACATTTGTGTGGTCGACTTTCCTTTGGCTTCCCCTCTTCCCCTTCCTCCTCATCCCTGCTCAGCAACAAGACTGGTGTCACAAAAATGAAGAAATCATTCAATAAATTGGCTGAATTAGGTTTGCATCAAAGACCACTGAAGCCTTTCTACTGCCACCAGTGAAACTTGGATGGAGCCCTCAGAGCATAAAGCACGGTGGCTTCCAATCAGCTTGTCAGAACAGTTACCCAGCCTTTGTCTGCCTCAACTTTTCTCTTTTTATGGTTTCTGTCTCACTTTTGTTCTGTCTTTGGGTTGGGTTTGGTTTGGGGTTTTTACGTTCAGCAGTTCTGTATCATGTCTTACTTTTGACAGATTGTGTAGAACATACAACTCTGGCCATATCAGTGTTTAAAAGTAAATCATTACCCGCACACCATGAAGGGCATGGGTTCACCCCATGCAAAAAGGATTAAGTAGAGGAAAAAATGGATTTTGGATTAAACCTAACTTAAATCAAGAAGCATTTTTCCTACACTAAACTCTTCAGAGGTTCACTTACTTTCCTCTTTGGTTTAAACCAGGGAAGTGAACAAAAAGGACATTCCTGTTAGGGAACTAGATGAAGACTGCGTGATCTCAGCCAGGACACAGCAGACATTACAGAAAACCTCATGGACTGTGTATTTGGTTTGATCTGACTACAATAATTTGCTACTCTTCTTGTAATCCATTTTGACATTTTTTTTTTAAAAGAAACTGTTTATAAATGCATTACTCAGAAGATGCCATGCAATACATTTTCATACATTAATCCTCATCACTTTGCTGTCATGATTTTTTTCTATTAAAGGAATAAAGGAAAAACATGTTTTCATAAATCACTAATAAAATATTTAGCACTTCCTATTGCTCCACTTTCAAATCTCCTCCTCCTTAAAAGCTTCTAGGGTCCAAAGTTCTTTTAAAAACTAACAAAAGAAAAATATATTAGAAATTCATGAAAGCCATCCACAGGCAGGCTGTCGGGACTACAGTTTTCTTTTGTAAGGATACTTTTTCCGTTCAGATTTCGAAATGTATTTTCTTTGCAAGACAGATACACTGATGGATTTTCAATTTTTAAATCTAAGATTAGGTGTAATTGCCTAATTTACTTTGCCTATCCCTTAGAAAACTTAGCTGAAACTGCAGCGTTTTATACAGTAACTCAGGATGTGTGGCTTGAAAGAAGCTATTGAAGCACAGAAAAATTGATCAATCATTTGATTGTCGATTCACACATCACTGAATGGCAGGTAGAGCCATTTTAGTCTTATCGTTCCTATAAGAATGTTAGCAATTCAGGCCAATGAAGATCCATTGTGATAATGGAAGTAATAATGAAAGCTGTAGCTTAGACCATGCGCTAGCATTCATGGCAGTACATCATCTCCCCTTACTCACAATAAGATGAAATGAGCAGGTTATTAGAAACACGCGAACAATAAAGCTATCTTTAAAAATACCTTCTGTGGATCAAGGTTTCAATGGTGCAAGTGTGTTTCTTTCTTTCTCTCTAATTTCAACTTGGCTGAAGCCTTTTACCATCTTCCCACTGCATTTCAGCCTAGGACAGAAGCAAAGTGATCTGCAATACATGTTTTCTTAATAGGTTATAGTTACGTGTTTCATAAAATCAAATACACTGGATTATTTCTCCAAGCAAAGAGGAAACACAAAGCTAACACTTGGAATTTTCCAGGTCTAGTTGAAACAGTTACAGATACCTAGTAGCAAACTGAGAGTACACAGCATTATTCAAGATAACTATCAAATTCCGTGAGAGTCACTTTAGCCCAAACCAATCAAGTTTAAGCAAAACATGAAAGGGTAGTCCTGCTTCTCGTTCTGAAGTCTTCCAGGCACAAAAACATTTGTTGCTATGCATTCTGACTTAGCTTTCATTAAATCCTACTTCTAAGACTAGCTGAATTGACACATTTTGTCAGAAGTAACTAGAAGTGAAGAGGATAACCAGAAAATTGTAAGGCAGCTCCCACTCCCACTATTCTTTGACCTCCAACACACAACAATACAAAACTGAGAAGCATGAGTATTTTGTAAAGAGACCCACCACCAACCTGTGAGTTTCAATTTGGCATGGACTCACTGGGAGATGGTAAGAGGAGTTAGTATGGCTAAGTGCAAGAAAACTACTAAAACTAAAGCTACCCAGGACCTTCAGAACATTAGTTTTGATGAGAAATCATCACTGAAGGCTAAAACAAAGCTAGAAGTCTAATACAGAGCATTTATTGATAAGTAACTGTTTAAATTATTAAGTTACCTGGCAATTATGTGCATAGTATATATCATATCTCACTATATTAAATGCCAAAATAGCTACTCAAAACTCTTTGGGTTAGAATTTTATTTGCATTCCAGATATTTTCAATGCAAAAATCTCCCAAACCCAATCAAACAAAAACTGGAGGCTCTCAGCACAGCTGGGTTCAGAAGACAACATGTGCTTCTGCCCTGCTTCAAAAACTGCTCCTCACCTCCCCAACACAAAAGCTCCTTCAGAAGAGCTTGCAGGGGTGGTAACCTTTGCTGGAAGAGGGTTAGAAGGAAGTGGAGCAGTAACCTCCTAAAACAAGCCAGATAGAAGAAGGAGCAGGTGATTGTCCCTGATTTTAAACACAGGCTCCCTTTCCAAATACAGCAAGGAAGAGTAGGACATGGTGATATTTGTTCTTCGACTGCCTACTTATCAAAGCAAGTGCTGGGACAGCCCTCTGGAAGGGGAGACCTCCATGCAGCTCCCTCTTCTTTTGTCTCAGACATGAACCATCGGAACCAATAGAGAGAAAAAATGCCTGATTATGCCTATACTTCCACAACCTTGTGGTCAGCACATTTACCTGAAAGGTTACATACCTGGGATCTAGTCCACAACCTAAGCACAACTCACGATAAAATTAGCCACTGTTTCATCATGGCAAAAATGTCATTTTTCAGTGAATAAATAGAACTGTCTATCAGTGAGATTGTTAAGCCTTAATTTTATCTGTTTTATAAATAATTCCAGTTCCTAATACATCATGTAGCAGTCACTAATTGGGCAGGACAGAATCTCACACTGATTTTACTACAGGACAAACATTATGTCCAAGGATGCAAAATACAGAAGAAACTGTGTAATTGGAAGCTTCTACTGCTTGTGCAAGTTTATGCCACAAAGGCAAAGATTTGGACTCTCTACAAGTTAGAGTTAAAATTTTAATACCTAGGGTTTTTACTTTGATGATTGTGTCTTGATTCATCATATTTTCTCTCTGTAAATAGCTTGTAAGCTAGAAATTTCTGCAAGCCTGTCAACTTTCTCAAATAAATCTTTTTCTTATCTTATTGATTTGTTTTCCGGAAGTATTTTCCCTTCTTTCTAATGTTTTATTTATCTACCAGTGTTCACATTTTTATCCCTAGAAACCTTTTCATTCGTTTTTTTGTTGCTGTTTATTTGGGGTTTTTTCCTTTTGTGTTTGTCTGCAGAAAAACAGCTTGCATTTCAATAGCAATACTTTATACAGCTGAGCATCCCAAAGTGCTTTACATTTAATTACACACTCATAGCAAAGTGACTGTATGACAAATGTGGCCTTCGGGATCTTCAGAAAGGAGAAGGAAAGCAAGTCTTTCACAATCATGAACACACATGTGGCACTTTTTTCTGCAGATGAGCACCACTGCAGATCCGATATGTGATGCACAGGAGATAGCTGTGAGGAAATGAAAACAAGAACAGAAAAAGAAAGACAATCCTTGTTTTTCCAAATTAAGAAAAGGTACCAGGCAGCCCCTGGAATTCAGTGTTTTATCACAATTCATGTGAAGAACTGTAGACGATTTCTTTTCACCCAGAGCAACACAGAAAAATACACGTAATAAAAGGCACGCATAGATATCTTCTATTTATTTTGCTCAATTTATAGCACATGCTCGTTTATTTCTTTACTCATCCCCTCATATGTGTTATTTTCTTCTATGGCAGTTTGCAGAATAGTTTGCTGCTCATTAAATGATGAACAAGAAAGCAATCCATAAAATGTTTGCTGCAGAGCAAAACAAAAAGGTATTTGGAAATCAAATTATAGTTTTAATAATAAAAATGCCTCATTTAGCCTCATATCTCTTAATGAATAAAATTAATAAGGAATGTAACTAAGATGAATCATTTTTTTATGACTACTGCAGAACTTTTCAGTGATTATGAAGTTAGTAAGAGGTGTCTTTGGTCATATGATACTTTTAGCAATCAGTTGCTGAGTAATTTAAACAAATATCCAACAGTCTGGCATGTGTGAGCTGATTCACATTAGACAAGTCATGCAACAGCTTTCATTTCTTCAGTCAGGTTTTCTTGATAGCAGTTTTCTGAAATAACTGGACAAGAGAAAAATTTAATCTCAAACTGTTTAGTAAATATGAGTAATATTCATGTATTTGTTACAGACTGGTATTGTGGGATTATCATTCTCAGTTCACAGATAAGAAAGCCTTGGCTAAGAGGGCCAGGTAATTTTCTTGGACAAATTGATGTAGAAAGTCTACAGCTATGTCTAGAATGAAATCCCAGTCCAGTGCTTTATCCATCATATTACTGTTTCTCAATGGTGGATTGCAAACGTTCTTGCAATGCGTAACATTTAAATTGTTACATCAGGCTAAATAAAATAAAATAAATTATAGTTTCCCCATTCCATTATGTTTAAAGGTCACATATTCACTGGTAACTATTCAAAATATATATTCGCACCAAAAACCTGTAGCTACTACTAATGTCCTTAGCAGAGTGCTTTGTTTTGTTTCGGCATTCATTCTCTTTTTAAAAGAAATCCAAGGAGACAGGATCACAAAATTGCTTCACCTGAGACTTAATGTTACTATGTTGAACAGAACAAAGCACTGCATTAGGATCTGGTGTTCCTTCCCAAATATTTTGGTCTGTGGGAAAAGGCTGAGACACACAAACTGCTTTGACAGATGCTCCAGACTGAAAACAAATGCAGAACACCTAACCCTCAACATCCCCAAGCTACAACTGCACCACCATGCAACGTGCAGCAAGGTGGTTGTGCCAGCAATGTGCAGCCCTATGCAGCACCACCCAGGTGCACTCCTGCTGTGGACCATCTGCAAGTCCACAGCACCCTCCGTCTAGTTTCTGTGTTTTACTACCTTGAGGCAGCCTGGAGGTAAGGCCACCTGCAGTGGTAAGTATGCCTGGTCCCGTGTACAGGTTGTTGACTGTGAACAGCTTCTCTGTATTTCTAGTCATAGAGCTCTGTGTCTCAATGCTTAGAAGCGTATCTTACAGCCTCTGAAAGCTGAGCAAACAAAACAGAGCAGGCAGAGTGTTACAAAAACAGCAAAGGCTATTTTCAAGCTAAAAACCAGCAGCAAAATGGCTTTTTTAGTTCACAGATGATCTCAAGTCAGTTCACTATTTTCAATATCATCTCCCCTGTTGTTGGTTTGGGTTTTGGGTTTATTTTTTAATATGACAGTCTTTTCTCCCACAATCCATCCTAAAGCCCAATATGTGATGCCATATGCAATGGCTTTGCAGATGGGCTTCACTTTGCTTGATGTCTTCCACCCTTACAGCAACCTGCCAACTATGATGGTGAGAAAGAAAGGGTTTATAAAAATAGGAGAGTAGGGGGTTAGTCTATATCCCTTCTGCCTTTAAAAAGTTACATTTTTGACACAAAATGTTATTTGAGAAACCAAACATTACTTGCATGGGGTAACCTAGTTCTAAATACAGCCAACAGCGTAACACCAAGGCAGTTGTAAGCAAAGATGCTCACAGGTGGTGGGTCCTCTGAAAGTCTCTGGTTTCTCTCAGTGAGTGGAAACACTGAACAAACTTAGAACAAGAGAAAGAAGTGGTTATTGGCCTCAGATGTATAATTGGTTTTACTGCTGAACTTGGGCTTACATTCTCCTTCAGTGCAAATGGTACCTCCCATCACTGAGGACTGCTTTCAAGGTGATTTTCCATCTCAGGGCATTTCTACACTAAAACTAAGCCTCTCCTTCTCTCATATCTTCTAACTACTGGCTTCTAGGACTCTGGGAGCCCAAAGCCAATGTCCTGAAGTTGGGAGCAAGGAATTTGGGGCAGCCACTGGGAATCACCTCTGTTACAAACCTGTAACTCACCATCAGCAGTTGGTCAGTGGCTAACGGGAGATTTGGTCTCACCACCCAAATGAAGTGATATTCTTCCTTTCCCCTCCTACCCTTCCCTGTGGCACCTCTCTGTCTCTTTCATGCAAGCAGACCCTCTCCTCTGACCTGTAGCCCATGCATACAGATTCGACATTTGCAGCTTCTGATTAATTTGACCCCACTGTTTGCTTTTCAGATAACTGTAATTCCCTCCTTTCTTTCATCATAAACTGCAATTTCTGTTTCATTTCATGTCTAGTTTATAGTTGCTCTTTTCTTCTTGCTATTTTTCCTGTCTACTCTCCAGTGATGAGCCATACCTGTCTATTTGCCCCCCATGCACATACACTTCAGAAAAAGTTATCCAATTTCTTTTATCCTTACTCTTTTCTGATTAAGGCAAAAAGCCAAAATATTATATTAAGGAGAAAGAGCAGTATTTTACCAAGTTTTTACTTATAAAATGGAAGTCAAAGCAGCACAAAATTTGCTCTGCTAAATGAGTGCAAGACAGAGTTTTCCTGGCTTATTCTAGTATAAGGAAGCTGCAATGAAGAGAAGAAAGATTATATATTCCAAATCATCTCAGCTACCCTCTTTATCATTATTATTGCCTGCATTTTCTACTGCATTTTCGACTATATTCTAAATGGAATATTAATATTAATTTCTTTCTTCTTCATGAGAGTTCAGATAATTTGGTATAATTAAGGGAGAGAGGATAGAAGAATCTATCGTGGGGTTATAAATCTCCAAGGAATGTGTTAGTTTTGCATTTTAGTTCTGCTGAAAAATGTAAATGCTTCAATTAGTGTAAAAATCAGAGGCTGCCTCTCTCATTAACAGCAAGGCCTCTAACCTCTCACCTTGCCCATATCTGAATCAGAGGATTCTGAAATGGGAAAGTTGGCCCATTTTCCTAAACACAGAAATTGCTCTAAAAAAAAAAGTAACCAGAAAATATCTCTGCCCACCCCTTCTTCCCCCCTCCTTCCCCTTCCCCTCCTCCAAAGAGCTAATTAGTTTCCAGAAAAGGGTTATCCAGAGAAGCTTGTGTCCTGTTGACATCCTGTGATGGGGGTGCTGGTGTGCTTGCCGACAGCATTACAATAGACTTGAAGTAAAGATAACAGGGCTGGGTGTCTGCAGTACTGGGATGAATCTCCTCAATCTAAATATTCCATGTTTCATAACAAACCTGTCAATAAGGGACATGGGGGCAGTTTTGCTGCTGCGCTATGCTATCCTACAGCTAACACAGCCTCAAACCTCCTAAAGGCTGATTGAAATCGATTCATACACAGGTGGAATGCTACAGATCTCTCTTCTCAGCCTTTATAAAGGGAGATTTAGTAGGAGATTTTTTATTTATTGAGAGATTCATATTATACCAAGTTCAATATTCCTCCAGTCCACGGTTACCCAGAAAGGCACACTTAAACAAATGCCTGATGTATTCAGTGCGTATGGGACCAAATAAATCAGGGGAAAAGAATATATCTACCACACATCCATTCTGTGCACATCCATTTCTAAGATAGGGGCTGGGAGGAGAGGAGGAAAGCACTGCCTGGACTGATGATTACATTTCCTCAGCGAATAAGGCCCACACGTGCAAAACAGTAATGCAAAATTACCTGCTCCCTTTGCATAAAGAAGGTTCATCTGCAATGATTTAATTAATTGAAGGATTAGCCTTCTGCTACCATTTTTGACCTGAGGTTTTTCTGCTAATTTTCCTTTTACTGGAGGATCTTCTAGGCAGTATGGCACAAGTAATCTCATAGCATTGCAGCACTCTGGTATATTTTCAAGGCCATCAGCCCTACTCACAACTTTTAATCCTTAATTTCTATCATGCATTATTCAGTTTAACATTTTCTAAGGTTTGAATCATTTTTTAGTATGTGAACTGATATGAATATTTGGTTCAGATAGGGGCCCAGTTTTCCAAATGCATTCAGGATGTGTACCCAGTTTGCATAGAGGACGCTTTGTTTGCATAAAGGAATTAGGATGGAGAATGGCCATATTATCTCCTCATGTCATACCCTGAAACCATAATATTTCTTTATCGCCCTACAAATCCATTCTAAATACTGCTACCAAAATTACCTTTCTCATCTATCATTTGCTCCCCTCTGCTTGTTCTTGATACCAGCTGCAGTCACTCCATCGCATGATATCTAGCTCACTGCAGCTCTGCTCCTCCAGAGGTATTAGCCTCAGTCAGTCCATCTCCACACTACACTGTTTCCTGGTCTGTGACAAAGTCCACAAAGTTTAATACTTCAAAATAATTTCTTAGGCCTCTACTACCATTTTACCTTCAAATCAATCCCATTGATACTGGTTCAAGTACCTGAGCTGTCTCATGTTTACCCTGAATTCTGTTCATCTCAGGTTTTCAGAATACTTAGTGCCATGGTACTAAAGATTCTGTAGGTTCTGGGTGAAAATTTCACAAGAAAAACACATTTCACATTTCAAGAGCAGTGACCATAACATACTTATATCCACTATCCCCTCTGGGTCAGCAAAGGTCAAAAATCCACCACAGCTGTGCTAAACTAGGAGCAGTGGAAGTATATGAAAATGAGGAAACTTGTTAAAAAAGAAGCTAAAAGAGGCAGCTGAGAGAATGACATCCTTATGGACAGTACAATGACTACCAAAAAGCATCCTACTGAAAACAGAGCTTCAGTGCAAACTGTCTGTTAGGAAAAAGATGAGAAACAATAAAAAGAAGCAGGCATGGTGGAGCAGTGAGCTAAAGATTTGGGAAGTAAAAGAGTTTATTAGAATTGAGAAGGCATCATTCAAAAAGCAGAAGCTGTATCCAAATGAAGAAAATAAAAAGGATCATAAACTCTGGCAGATTAAATGCAAAAATATAATTAGTCAGACCCAAAAAAAAAAAAAAAAAAGAGTTTGAGGAACAGTTGGCTAGAGCAATCAAAAGTAATACTAAATTCCTCTTCCAGCACATCAGAGCAAAAAGCCTGCCAGGCAGTCTGTGGAGCCCACTGACAGCCAGGTTGAGTACTCAGAGAAGGCAAAGCTGTTTCAGAGTAGCAGAATTAGTACTTGCATCTCTGCTCACTGTAGAAGAAACTGAGGATATTTCCTCACTAGAAGCCTTTCCAGAAGGCAATGCTATAGAGGATCCATCTGAAACAAGAAAATGCAGACAGGCTATTGTAACATCATCTGGACCAGATGGTATTTAGCCAAGAGTTCTGAGAAAACCCAAGAAGGTGATAGTTGAGTTACTAGTAGGACAATGTGATTTCCTACATCGATGTTTTGGGCACAATGAACACTGAAGGCTTGCAAACATGATGCCAGGAAGGATCCAGAAAGCTATAGGCCTACAAGTTAATAAGTCTAGCACACAAATCTGTAAAAGCTACAGTAAAGGACAGACTTTTCCATGCCCTGGGCTGCATCAAGAACAGCGTGGCCAGCAGGTCAAGGAAGGTGATTCTGCCCCTCTACTCTGCTCTTGTGAGACCCCACCTGGCGTACTGCATCCAGCTCTCGGGTCCCCAGTACAGGAAAGACATGGAGCTGTTGGAACGAGTCCAGAGGAGAGCCACAAAGATGGTCAAGGGGCTGGAGCCCTCTCCTGTGAAGACAAGCTGTGAGAGTTGAGCTTGATCAGGCTGGAGAAGAGAAGGCTCAGGGGTGACCTAATTGTAGCCTACCAATACTTAAACGGGTCCTACAGGAAAAGTGGGAGAGGTACTCTTCTCCAGGGAGTGCAGTGATAGGACAAGGGGCAATGGCTTAAAGCTGAAAGAGGGTAGGTTTAGGTTAGACATTAGGAAGAAATTAGGTTTCCCAAAGAGGCTGTGGAAACCCCATCCCTGGACGCATTTAAGGCCAGGTTGTATGGGGCTTTGGGCAGCCCAGTCTAGTAAGGGTGTCCCTGCCCATGGCAGGGGGGTTGGAACAAGGTGATCTGTGGGATCCCTTCCAACCCAAAGCATTCTATGATTCTATGATA
Organism: Porphyrio hochstetteri; assembly: GCA_020800305.1. NCBI lineage: Eukaryota > Metazoa > Chordata > Aves > Gruiformes > Rallidae > Porphyrio > Porphyrio hochstetteri. The sequence continues at coordinate 50,138,441 of CM036907.1, forward strand.
CTGATATGTGTCTAAATGATATGTGTTTAGTCTTGAGAAGAGGAGGCTGAGGGTAGACCTTATTACTGCCTACAATTATCTGAAAGGAGGTTGTTGAGAGGTAGGTGATAGTCTCTTCAGCCAGGTGACAGGAGATAGGACAAGGGGAAATGGCACAAAGCTGCACCAGGGCAGGGTCAGTTTAGATGTTAGGAAAAAAATTTTCACTGAAAGAGGACATGGAACAGGCTGCCCAGGAAAGTGGTTGAGTCACCATCCCTGGACATGTTTAAAAAAAGGGTAGATCAAGTACTTAGGGATATGGTTTAGCATAGGACAGGTATGGTTGGACTCGATCTTAAAGATCTTTTCCAACCTAGTGACTCTGAGATTCTGTAAATGTAATCTATGTGGAAGAGCCAATATAAGTTCCGCAGTGGGAAATTCTGCCTTGTAAAATGCATTAGAGTTTTTTGAAGTTAACAAGCATATAGGTCAGGAGAGCCAGTCAAGCAAAGTACAACTGTATTTTCAAAATGCTTTTGACAAACAAAGCCTCCCATGAATGATTTCTAAAGAAACTTAGAAGCCTTGGGATAAGAGGGAAGGACCTGGTAGGAATAGATAATTGACCAGAAGACATGAAACAGAAGGTCTGCTCTTGCAACAGGACAAATATCCTTCACACTGAAATAAAATTAGGGACTCTGAGCTGACAATTACCATTTGGGAGGGGAAGCTCGTGGTTACGATAGACAGCTCCATAGAAGCATCACCTCAATGCTCAGCAGCAGTCAAAAAAACCCCAACTCAAATGCCAGGAATAAAAAGCAAAACAAAACCATAATCACAGTCATGACTGTGTTCATCTGCAGCTTGAATGTTTTTCTAGTTAGGTCCAGGGGTAAACGGCCAGCCCACTTTCAGTGATCTGTGGGGACAGGACAAGGGGCAATGGCTGTAAATTGGAGCACAGGAAGTTCCGCACCAACATGCGGAAGAACTTTTACACAGTGAGGGTGACAGAGCCCTGGGACAGGCTGCCCAGGGAGGTGGTGGAGTCTCCTTCTCTGGACATATTCAAGACTCGTCTGGACACCTATCTGTGCAATATGAGCTAGGGAGCTGCTTTGGCAGGGGGGTTGGACCCAATGATCTCTCAAGGTCCCTTCCAACCCCTATGATTCTGTGATCTCAAGAAAGGGACACATTTACGGCGGAAAAAGCTCAGAAAAAGTTTATCAACGATGATAAACTATAGAAGGTTTTGTAGAGTTCTGAAAACTCATGAATGATGTGGAATGAGTGGATGGGAAATGACTGCTGTCTACCCACTGCAAGAAGCACAGAGTGTCAAATGACGTTTATAAGAACTAGACTTAAAGCAAACAAAAAGTGATGGCTTTCACAGATGCGGTATCTGTAACACTTGGCACATCTTGTTCAATATCTGAAGTGTCTGTTTTCTGGAGCAAGGACTTCATGTTGTTCAGTATCTACCTCTTCAGGTCCAGAGTCCCTGAATTCAGCTTTTTGGAGCTATTGGTACAAATAATTAATCATATACACTCAGCCTACCTCATGAATGTATTGATTACAAACTTAGGAGTCAGTTTAAAATAGGGAACTTCACTTGAGCAAAGCAGTAGACCAATTCATAGTTTCCAGCTCCCTCTTTGTAAGAATTCAAAGTTATCATAATACTATCAGTCTTCACGAAGTTGTCTCAGTTTAGACCAGGAATGGCCAAGGGTAGAAAAAAAATGCTAAGATGATGACCATAAATTCTTGTATTGCAAGCAATGCACACACATCAATGACCGAAACAGGAAGAATAGGCATGTATAGTAACAATATTTGTACATTGCTTAAGGTAGCCATTTCCAGGGTGCCTGCTATGAGAGAGCCTTCTGCTTTCATCCTGAGCAGAGACTACTTTCTTTACTTGTTTTTGCATTATCTTCCTCACACTGATTTCTTGTATCATCTTTCTATTATGCAACGCTAATGAGGGAAGGGTTTTCCTCTACCACTTACAGTCCAAAACGACTAGAGGAGGGAATCCACTCCAAATACAATCACTACCTAGAAAAGATAATTAACTTTCCCTGACTCAGAGCTAATGAGAGAAGTTGTTAAACATTACCAGGTGCCCCAAGGGACTGCACTTTTACTGAAGACTGGGAGAACTCTCAAAAGAAGTGGGAAAATGTCCTCTCACATCCACTGATGCAGATCCAGAGTCATGCCACTGATGTCATGCCAAGGTCCACAGTGATGCAGGATTCAGTCTTGGGAGTGAGTTCTGACTGATGCATCCTCACTGCAAACTGGGCAACACCTGACACTGTCAGACATTCACACAGAAGCAAATGAGACCAAGAGTAGGTGACAGTTTCAGGCAGAAAGCAAGGGAGGTACACAAGCAGAGGCTGGTTTTATCTGCAACACAAAACATGTCAGGTCCGTTCAGAAAAATGGATTTTTCTCTTGCATCATCTGGTGTGATGGTGAGAACTAGCACAACTAGGCTTCATATGTCTAAGACAGCTTAAGGAAGAGATTTCCCAGCAACAGTGCTTTCCTGAGGAGTGAAAAACAGTTTGGTATCTACTGGTTTATATAATTGCATATAATTACATAATTTTTAATTACATTTCAAATTGCACGTCATGGATTCCTCCTTTCCTTCCCTAGTAACTCAGGTATACAAGCAAGATCAGAAGCTGTAGACTGACTGAGATGATCATATTATTTATTTCTGTTGAATTTTCTATACAATATTAGTGAAGGCAAAAGATTTTTCACTGTTTGAATAGAAAACTGTTTTACACCTCTTTTAAATTTCCTTAGTATCTGAGCTCAGCATATGAGCACAGGATTTTATTAGGATGTGTCAGTTCACCATAGCCACTCTACTAAAAAGAGCTCCTCCGTAAGAGTTTCCAATTTACAAAGAAAAATAATACAGCAGGTGTTAACACTGGAGAAGAAAATTGGGACAGAAAATTAAGGTTATTAGAGGAGCTGAGAATTATAAAACGGCCAACAAGGAGCGATTTCAGAAATCACAGTTTAGCAGCAGAGCAAATAAACAAAGAAGCCTGTGACTGAAGTCATCAAACTAGAAAATATTCTAGAGAAGTAATAAAATGAGAGGCTCCAAATGGAGCCTGGTTACCTAACCCCTGTATTCTTTCTCTTTTGGCTCATGATATACAACTGGCCTCAGTGCTTCGCAGGGCTGAGTCCTGGACTTACACACAGACAGAGAAACAGAGTTACTCCAGATGTCTTCAGTTCTTTGGGCTGGATTGAAGTTTTGACACAAAAACCTGTCTGACAGCACGTCACACTGTCAACTGTGAAGTGATACTGGGACCTATTAATGAGCTTTTCCCTTACATGAGGATGCAGTGGCTGACACGGTAACATGAGCCACGTTTTGCTCTTAGCCCTGTCCAGCAGCCATGCCCACTTGCAGAACTGGGAAAGGAAACACCTTTGCCTTCATGTTCCTCACTGCTACCTGACACATTTGTAGGCTGGGAACACAGTGACCCCAGGAAGATAGCTCTTCCCACTGCCCTGGGACTGGCTGCAGGGACACAGGGATAGTGGAGCACACTCGAGACCCACTTCTCGGAAGGGCTGCACAGGGCAAGTGCTCTACTTAGAGAGCGTGGGAGATGTCCCACAGACGTGGGGTGCAAAGAACCATGTCAGCATTCTCTGCTCAGAGAGTCTGTAGCCACAGCAAAAATACCTGGCTTTACAAATGTTCAAGACAAATTGAAAACTAAAGCAGTTTGTGTGAACCCAGTGCATAAGATGAACTCTTCTGAGTAGCATAAATTATAGCCACAGGTAGTGGGCAGCAGGAAGAGTCAAACGTCAGCATTTCACCAAAAAACCCCTACCTGCATTACAGCCTCCAGACTGTAAGTCAGACCTGCTGAAGCAGACAATGACATGGATTTTAAGGCCAGCAAAAACTGCTGGAATAGTCACGTAGCCTGACCTCCTGTGTAACACAAGCCATAGGATTTTACCCAGCAGTTCCTTCAGTGGGAATGCCTACCCTTCCCTGCTGCAGGGGAGGCTCCTTACAACCCCCTTCCAAATGAACTCTCGACAGGGCTCCGAGGAAAAAGAACAGATATTAGACAAGAATTTGTTTGCTTCCTTTTCCGAAAGGAGCAGCTAGGAAAGCAGTTGCTAACTGCAACTGCAGGACTGCATCGGTGGTACCCAGTGGGCATCAAGCAGTCAGGCTCTGGCTGAGCAGTGAAACCAGGGCAGCAGTCACACCGTGCTGTGGCAGGACTATAGCTCTTTCCTACCCTGCTGACATTCATGTTGCCTTCCTCTCACCCACCGAGTATTATCATCACAGAGGCTGGAGTCTGAATGTGTTTAAAGCTTTCTTAGCCACAGATCATTAGTAACCAATTCCACTTTCCACTAAGTCCCAATTGTTTTTGTACAATATAGGACTCCTTTTTTTTTTCCTCTCCCCTCCCCTCTTCTTTCTTCCCCCTCTTTCCAATTTTCTTGTGGTAAAACAGTCCTGCCTGAAAGCAATAAGCTTCTTTCAGAACTTAAAACCCTAATGGTAGGGATTTAGAAAGGAAGCTCTAAAGGCACCATTATTCCTCACTTTGGCTTCACTGTTGGCTCGCTGTCCACACGCATTAATGCCGAGTTTTTTTCCCACAAAAGTATCATTTCTCAGATAGCCACAACTCTATGTAACTGCTTAGTTTTATTTATTCCCAGGGGAAGTTAGCAAATGGACAGCTCTCAGGACATTGGGGAGGCCACCCTGAAGTCCCTGAGCACTCAGCAAGGTGTGGGAGGAATATAAATGAAGAGATGACTTTGGTAATTGTACCCACCAGGAACAGCTATTCATGCTTTTTGGATAGTGTCACTCCACCCATAATGTCCTCTCCTCCTCTGCCACCAATGCTTTCTGGTTCACAAACCTGCTTTCCATACCTCTGCATCTCAGTGCTCACATGAGGCCTGAAACAAGATTGCAGCTTGTCATTGCTTTTCCTGCATCCAGAGCAGGAAAAACAGGGATCCACTCCACTGCTGTTGCTTGCTCCATGTGCAAGCTCCAGATGTCCATTAGTTGCTGACCGGCAGCTGTAAGAAAGTGGTCTGCACCCCTGGCAGGTGGGCTGCTGACTGGGCAAGGCAGCATCTCTCAAGAAACTCCTGGAAAACAGAAGGACGTTACCACTGAGGGGGAACCTGCTCCTTCCCGGGCCTGTCCTCAACAACAGGCTATCAGCTTTTGCCTGTGGGACACACATCTGAATGTCTCCATTAGAGAGAAGTTGGCTAGACTTGAGTCTCTGTGGCTGCAACATGCAGCAGGGGACCCACGGACAGAGAAACTCAGGGGATTACCCTGATGGTGAGCCCCACTTCCATTACTGTCCTAGAAAGGGTAAAGAGCAAATGGCAGGGTGCACACATCCCTGGAGAGATGGTGCTAAGTTCTGTACCCTAGGTAAAGCCATCAGGTTATCAGCCTCAGACAGAGATAGGACTCCGCCATGCCTCACTGCTGTCTGTCCAGTGGGCACTTTAGGATACAGGCAGCCCCTGTTGTCCACAGCAATTGTCTTCCACTGGGATTGCACAGGCAGGGAAAGGAGACATGGCCTCCTGTGCAGCTGGTGCCACTGAGTGCCAGCCCAGCCTCCTGCAGTGCCATGCCAGGCCATGATGTGCCACAAGCAAGGAACCATCACATATCAGTTGACATTAGCCCCAAGTAGGGGCAACCCTACAAAGAGCACAGAGGACAAAGAAAGAGAGTAAAGTCTCTGACTCCACCACAGCTAAATGTCAGTGCCCATCCTCATGCTTTGTGCAGACGAAGCCTCCTGCAAAGCCGTGGGTCCCACTGCAGAGTCCCTGTGCCTGCAGCCCAAAAGCCTCTTGTGCCTCAAGTGCAGCACAACACACCAGAAAACAGGTGTCAGATCATTGCAGTGAGACATTAGTAGCTCTTTGACACGCAATCCATCCCTGAAAAAAAAGAAAATGTGAAAACGAGTAAATAAATCCACGCCCTCGAAATCAGCGAGGCAGGGCATGCTGTGCCTGAGGAAGACTCAGCTGTCCGTCTTGCCAGAGATCTGGGGGTGCTCCCCCTCCCCAGCCCAAAAGCACCCCAGCACACAGTTCTTGTCCATCTCTGGGCCACAGCTCTCCACCTTTCCCATAAACAGCCATATCTGTGTGCGAGGGAAGCAGGGCTCCTCACAGGCCTCACACATCTGTCAGTGCAGGGCAGCGGGGGGGGAGCAGTGGGGCAGCCCCCTCCAGCTGCCAGAAGGGTGGGTGAGAGGTGGGCAGAGCACTGCAGTCCGATGGAGGCACGTATCCCAAATCCTGCCCACCTGCTGGGGTGCAAAGTCAACTGCAGCCCAACAAGGGCCCCATTAATCCTGCCCAGGCAGTGAGCTTCTCTGCCATTTTACACCCGACTGAGGGGATCTCACTGAGGAATTTTCATCTGTGGTTTGCTAAGGGTTTCTTCCCCAAAGAATCATGATTTAATTGCTGTTATTATCTTCATAAAGCTGTCCAGAGCATTTTTCCAGTGGTTATTTAAAGCTTATCTAAAAGATACCGATATCAGTGGAACGCCTGGTTAAAACCGTAGTCCTGGCATGCCGGTAGCAGAATTGTGGTAATAATAATAGGTGTCTTAAATCAGTCATCCTCTTTCCTTAATTTATGGTATTATTGTATTTTTGGATCCATGCGTGGTATGGACAGCACATCATTACAAAAGAAATGCAGTTAGAAGCTATATAAACAGACAACTGCAGACCAAGTTACTCTCAGTCTTCTGGGGGGGGGGGAGGAAAAAAAGACACTTTGGTAAAGAACTACAATCACACATTATAATTTTTTAAGATGGGCTGATGAGAAACCTTGTTGTAGAAAGCAAACTCTCAAAAAAACACATCCCTAAAACACTGTATACATTGCTCGTGAAAAATTGTTTTAAAATCTCTTGATCAGTAACAGCTTCAAAAATAACGTCATGAATAATATGAATATTTGGCAGAAACAAATAACTGCACAAGATATCATTAGGTATATAGTCTATATATATTTTTCCTGTCCTGGTCTGGAGTAGAGAGAAAAGCTGGAAGCACAGAAGTGATGAAATGTGTTTTAAAAAGATGGAGGATTTTTTTTTCATGCAAATCCCTTGTTTCATCATATCGCTAGTGACTCATACATAAACGCTTAGACATTAGAGGAGATGAGACATGTCTCAGAAACAGAGATGAGCAAATAATTCACTACAGTATAGCTGTTTTCTCTTTAAATCAACTCTGATTTCCTTATTTAAAGAAATTACTGGCCAACAGGTAGTTCACACTATGAATTTATCCCTTAGTTCCTAATTGCCTCAGGGATTGTTTGAGAGAACAAATTTTTAGACAATGAAATTACAAGCTAATCATTCAAAATTACTGTGAGTTGCTAATTACTTGGCATTAAAAATATTATATATTATTTGTACTTTGTAATTCACTCCCCAATTTGCAAAGTCAAAAAAGTATCCGTTAGAGTTCTGAATTTCTGAGGATCACTTGGGATAAAGATAAGGAATAAGAAAAGTTGAGAAATTAAATGTCACCATGTCTTTTTATGTCCTCCTTCCACACATTCACCACAGCTCCTCGACACTCAGCCCATTGCCTGTGGTCCAATCCCTAAGTGGTGCATTCCTTCATAACTCACCCTGGGAGAAGAGGCATGTGAAGTTATGGACTAATGGGTTTTATCTCTCTTTAGCCCTCATCTTCTTCCCAAGCCATTTGCATTGGTGAGCACCTATCTGCCAAGGATGCAACCTAGCTCTGTTCTGGAGAGTTTAATTACCCAAGTTGCTGTGCTGGAGCTTTGGAAGGACATTGACAGATTTCTCTCTACTTTGCCCTACACCATGGAGAACGACAGACTACTTCACGTATTCGTTTGTGAGCACCATGACCGATCCTTGATAGTCTCCCTCTTCCAGCATCTACCATCTCCTGAAATCCCCTTTAATAATTGGTTTTGTGACAGCTTGAGTTCCCTCTAACACTTACGCAAGCTTGAGAGAGAAACTACTGAACATAAGATACAAAGCTACACAGGAGCTCCTCAAAAGATGGGCAACTCTCTGGGCCACAAGACTGCCGGGAGCAGGGCCTAGCCTCTTCCCCTGCTTCCTTTGTGGATAAGCCAAGGAAAAGCAGACTTTCTGTTATAGCTACTACCAAGAAGGAGTTGGCAGTGTGTGGAGTAGCAACCACAGTTGACAATATCTATTTTTAGGATACATTGCACCTCTTCAGTGGCTTCTGGAGCTACAGTTCAGTTCAGGCTTTCTGAGGTTTTTCCTCTGGTATTCTGATCCAGCTGTCCCCAGCTTAGCTTGGGCCTTTTTCTTTAACACTTGGCTTTTGCTGACCTGATTGTGACTTGTCTCCATACCCTTGTCTTTAGCAATTCAGTGTTGCCCATACTTCTGTGAACCCTACTGCAGAACTGGTGAAGGGTGACACAAACGCCTGAGCTGAAATACTTGGATATAGTTACTCTAGTGACAGATGTTGCTGTAATATCTGGTATACAGGAGCAAATATCACAGAAACACTATTCCCCGTGGAACAGTTTCATTACCCTGGCAAAGCCTTTGAAGGCACAAAAATGCCTATGCAACAGAAAATAAGACAGACATATATTATGAGAGCATCAAATCTGGGCTCCACCTTACTCCAGAATCATTATTCATGCAGGGTCCCTGCACTTAGTCCTTGCAATGGAGTGTACTGAGGAAGTGAACTGGAAAGCAAAATAAAGATTAACTGTTACAGGAGTCCAGACGTCACCATCCTTTGTGAAGGAAGGCAAATATACCCCACAATAACATTAGGAAGTGAGTGGGGAGTGAGTTCACTGATCCCAGACAGACCCGTGGCATCTCTTCTTTCTGAATACAGACTTGGGATTTAACACCACCATTAAATCAAGAAAAGAGTTTTCCCTACCAAGGAAATATATTCCTCTTCTAGTGCATTGAAACAATTAGGTAATTTCCATCTCCTTCCCTACAAATTGAATCTCTCAATAGCTCAATTCCTGCAAGTGCCATTGTTTTCTCAGGCACGTCGAAAGTCATTTTGCTGAGCCGCCATACTCTCCGAGTACCCAAGCCTCTCCAGCACCTGAGCATTCAACACTACAGCTATTTCTTGAGTAGTGCTTGGACATGTTTCAAGTTGACATTTTAGATTGCATAACTCCTGGCGCAGCGCTGTGAAGATGTCTCCTCCCATTGCATCAGAGAGTGACCTGCTGTGGCAAAGGCTATTACTTCCTTTGAGACTATCGAGTCTGTGGTGCCTCATCGAATTATACAGATTCCAAGGGGAGAAAAAGTAACTGCTGCGTGCTCCGGGCTCTGAACTTTTCAGTACAACACATCTGGAGAGCCTTCATCTACATATGCGGCTCTAATGCCACATCTCCTTGGCGAACACTGTGTGCATTGAATTCTGCTAACATAGGATGACAGACAAGTAACAATAGGAGCTACGTTGACTCGGTGCTTGTCTCATCCTAAAATAAAATACTGTGTGATGGACTAGCCACAGCTGCACACTTACAAAGAGCAGTTTGTGGCTTCTAAGCGAAGCAGCTGAGAAGTTAAAAAAAATAATTCAGCTTCCCCCTCCCTACACATTTCCACACACACATGTTAGATCTGAGGCCAAAATTCAAAGACATATAACTAAGAGAGACCTGATTTTTGGGAGGTTCTGAGCACTTGCATTGCCCAGGGTCTTTACTGCTTCAAAACCGTGTTTCACAGAATCACAGAATCGTAGGGGTTGGAAGGGACCTCGAGAGATCATTGGGTCCAAGCCCCCTCTGTTCTTGGGGAACAGAGAGGCTCAGTTCCTCTGGAAATTGGGTACATTTGAGTGGGTGCCTTAATATTAGGGGTTTTATCTTCTCGGTCTCTTAACTTATTCTTCTGGAAAGAGTTTAATATGAGAGTAGAGACAAATGAATACGGGGCCGGGGGGAGGAAATCAAATATTGAATGATGCTACAGTCTGTTTTCTGTAGAATTAACCCCGCTGAGTACCACTGTCGGGGGTGGGTATTGCACACTGCAGTACAGAAGGGGGAGCGCTAGGATGTGCAGCAGCAGGACCACTTTCCTATTAACATGACACACATCACATGCTACAACGGGTAGTACAGGCATGGAGGACAAGGGATGACTGATCCCACTCAACTCTCCGACACCTTTTCTGGGCAGGCACTCCAGTACCATGTTACTCACCAATACCAAAGATGGCAGCTTTTAAAGTCAGGGCTGATCACCCAGAAACCCTGGGAGGTAAATGAGCAAACCTCCAGTGGGGTCTGTGTTCCTCCGAGGCAGAAAGAGGGCAATGATGAACTCAGAGGGTGAATTGCAGCCATCTACCTTCTTTCCCCCTGCCTTACTCTGCATGCTGCTGGTGGCAAAGGCAGCAGGAACAGACTAAAGCTTGCCTTGGAGGGATTTGAAGAGAGTTCTTAACTGTTTAAAGAAAGCTTAAAAAAATTGTCATTCTTAAGCGACTTCACAAGGCTGGTGGCTGAAGGTTACACAGGGCTAGATGCGAAGTTGTATAATCCTGTTTTTCAAATGTCAGCAGGGAAAAAAAGTAAAATTCTCCTTTTGGCTTTCTCCAACCCCTCAGTAATCTGATGCAGCACAAATCAATATGTTCTTGAGACAGCATTCCGTGGAAAATGTAAATCGTAATGTTATCTGATATTTGGGTTGTACAAACCCAAGCAAATTGCAGAAACTATAATCCCAGGCTGTGAATCACTGCTGCGGATCTAATCACTACCATTCTTTTCTGTCCATCAGCTCGGCCGTTTGCAAAGCGGTAGCAGTATGGATTACACCACTTGTACTTCTCGCCACTAACATGCCCTGATGGTAAGAAACTGTAGTGTGACCAAACAGTTAATCAGAAGCAAACCCCGGTAGCTAGTTTCTCTCTCCTGTGTGCAAGGATCCTCACCTCTCCAGTGAGAGCTGGTTCGGGAGTTCACAGCCAGCACACATCTACCTCTACTTTTTAAAGCAGAAACCATCACAAGGGAGCAGACTGCTTAGGAGCTGGGGTTAGAAAGAAGCTTGCTAAGGCAACAAATGGTCAAGCAGACAACACAAACCAACAGATGCCAAACTATTTGAAGCCTGATACAGAACAAAAGGCCTGCCTCCTCAAATGAGGGCCAGAGATGCAGAGTCCAGACAGAAACACATACCAGCTGGTCAGCCATGCAGAATGAAATCCCCCAAAGACCAGTTTCATCATAAGCAGCAGCTGACCGATCACGATTGACAGGACAGCTGACGAGAGGGCTCATTCCTTGGGTTTCTCCCTCCCTTCGTCTCAGACGACATGAGCCGCCACTTCTGTCATGAGAGCCAGTGGTACATGTTTGTGTGACACAAACTCATGTCGATGGGGAATCAGACCTATTTTTTGGCATGGTTCACCATGAGGCATGAAGAAATTCCTGGTTTCAGCTGGCAGAAACCAGTGAAGTCAATTTCCACGTCCCAAAATGCTCTCTTGAGCAAGTCCCACAGTGATAAATGCATCTGACATCACACATCTGCATTACCATCTCCATCACTGCTGCCACAGTTTTTGGCCCTACATTTGTCAGCAGAGAGGCAGGACTGGATGGTTGTGCCTGTATTTTATTAATGCCTTCATGAGCCTTTATAAGCAGCAGTTCAGAGGGAAGTCTCACAGCCAACACATGATACAAGACAGGAATGCAGAAGGTCCTGGGAAGAAAGGAAAGCCATGGAGTCAGAGAGGACTTTCTTGTAAGGTGAACAAGACCGCAGCGCACACATACCTACACACACACACCTGCCCCCATGCTTCTGAACTGAACAGGCCCCCTGAGAAGTCCTCTTGAAGCATGACAGGATAAAGCATTTTACAAGAGGGGAGAATGTCTGAGAGAGATATGCAAGCAAAGGAGGGACTGTCAACTGGAACGTCCAATTGCATATAATGGCTCTAACAAAATTAGGAGAGTCAGTCAAAGACCCCACAGAAAACAGAAATTTCAGCATCCACAGGCTTTTTGGTTTCCCCATGTACTGCATACAGATCCATGTTTATGTACAACCCATCCACTCTTCACAGAAGATCCACACATTTTAAATGGTTCTGTAATTATATTCCTTCACAGCAGCAGACAGTTTTAAAAAGAATATCAGACAAGCCAAGAGAACAAACTCTTCTTGGACTGGTTCCCATCCCTGTTATTTTCATTAAAAAACAGGGAGAGCATTGGTGCACCAAGACTATGGCTGTTTGCACTATGTGCCTGACTCAGGAAACAAGTAGTTTGTTATTATGGTTATTTCTGGCAATTCAGGCCATTACTGCTCTGAAACATAAAGCAATTCCTATTTCAACTCAAGTACTAGTCTACAGATTCAAAATGTGTGTGCTAAGTCTTAATCTACAGGGTGTCCCACCTGACTGACTAGGAAATAAATCCGAACAGAGCACCAAAAAAAATTACAATAAGTTGCCTGCAACACTTCAGGCCATATTCATCAAGTGATGGCTTATGAGCGCTGCATACTGAAAACACACAGGAGCTGGGTATTGTGAATTCTAAACCACTGCCCAGCGCTTCCCTTTACTCCAAGTTCCTTAAAAAAAGGCCAGATCCTTGGCTGCTGTCAATTAGCAGAGCCTCATTCAAGCTGATGCTGAATTAAACAGGCTAAAGATGTGTGCCCTGACTCAAGCAGAAAGATTTCTCCCCCACAATTACAGCACAACAGCTCATCTTTGTTTAAACATTCAGTTTTACAAAGGCTTTAAAATCCACAGGCTCGCAAAGATTGGGAATTTTGTGGGTGTCAGTGTAGGTTGCGTACACCAGACTTACATGGAAGTGGCTCCTGAGAAGAGTGTACAACAAAAGGGGATGGGGAGGGGCAGAGGCATTGAGGAGAGACAGTTTCAGTGGCCACAAACTGTGGCTATGGTTCTTGTCTCTCCCTCCACATATGGGTCTTAATCACTTAACGTACTTACAAGCTGCTCTATGGCACCTGTTAATTTTGAGAAATCAAATGGGAAGTGTTTTTAAAACATGGGATGTTGCCATCCCCCTGCTGCAGCACTGCTCCTCTGTGCAGCTCCCCATTTACCATTCAAGTACCCACTCGTCCCTGATGCTCACCTCTGCTTGCAGGGCAAGGTAGCAGCTCTAAGACAAGCAATTGTGAAAAAAAATCATTAGGGTGGGACTGTTTTCCATGTTTCAGGCTAGAAATCTAAAAGACTGCTTGAAAACATACCAGGAAAGTTAGTAAGCCTGTCCTTTAGCACAGGATGCAGGATTTCAGGCTAAAATATGGGAAACCCCAAATTAAAGGAGAAGTCTGCCAACCCTAGGAGCTCACCCATAAAGTGGATTACTCTGTGCAGTCACAGAGGTTTTCTAGACTACTCATTTTCACATGAGCTGATAGCTCAAGGGGATGTTCAGACAGTGCTTGATGCCTTTGAACCTGACCTACAACCAGCCAATGTCAGTTCAAACCTGACCGTTGGCAGAAAGAGGAGGGGGGGTGGGGAAGAGGAGTGAGGCACATTGTCATGGTCTGCTTCTGTCAAAGGAGTTTGTAGTTTGAGAGAAATCAAACCAGCAGAGCAGAAAGCTCAGATAGCAGTGAAGCTAAATAAATAGCATGTGTGCCACAGAGGGGGAGAAGTTCAGAGCTGTGCAGGGAGGCAGGGGAGGTCAGTGGGATGGGCAGAGGAGGAGAAGAGGGACAGGATTTGGAGTGGCACAGCTGTGCTTTCATCCCTACCAAGGTCCAAGGCAAGGGGATGAAGGCCTCCCCTTTTCCCTTCCCCAACCCAGTCCTCAGTTGGACCTGGGCAACCCTTGCCCTTCATCCGATCTGGTGAGGATGGTGACTCTGTCAACTCCTCACAGTAGCCAGCATTAGGAAATATCTTTCCAGCTTCCTGGGAGAGGCTGAAAATGTGCCAGTGCTTATCACTGTGTCCCAAGCACCGGCAACGGGCTGGGAGGAAAGGCACCACGGACTGATGAATGCAGGGGATCAAACCCCTCACTTCTGTGTCTCCGCAGAGGGCACTTTCATTCAGCAGAGTAAATATCATGGAAATGAACAGGCTACTTCACACTTCAAAAAACTCATTCTGCTTAAAAAACTCATTCTGCTTAAAGGTCAAGAGTCCAAAATCCACACACTCAATTGGGTTTCCTTGAAACTAACAGCACAACATAAATTTGCCATCCAAATACAGAAACTTGCCATCACCTGAGTGATTTACAAAATGCATCCTAATAAAATAAAATAAATAGTCTCCCTGGAGGTTGAAATATTGTTGCTGGGGGCATTTCTTTGGAATCAAACTGTGGCTCCAGTCAAAACACACAGGAACTCCATCCCACAACATCCATCACAGCTGGTGCGTGGTGCCTGTCACCTCCACAGCAAGAAATGTGGAGCAGAGAACTTGGCAAAGGCTTCAGCTCTACAAGAAGGATTGAATCTCACACTGGGATGGTGCAGACCTAGCAGGTTGACTGCTGGGATGCTCTGGTTGCTTCACCAAGTGTCAGTTGGAGACTGAGGTCTTGTTCCCGTAAGCAGACCTAGCTGATTATTGGTCTCAGGGTTTGTGGGATGGCATGAACACGTAGGAGTCTTTCTTCACCCTGCTTCGTGCACATGCTGGGGACTCAAAGGGTCCTGACTCCACTTTCAGCTGTGCTCAGAGATGGTCTGAAGGACAGCAAGAGAAATGAAGCTGAAAACCATAGGAAGCCAGGCAACACACATTGAAGACACAGTCCCCTCTTCCCCAGTGGAACAAGAAAAAGACTAGGGCTTGCAAGGAAGGAATGTGATAAAACAAGCTTTGCTGAAACTGGGGCAGGGGATTTCACAGATGGGTGACATACAAGGAATGCAAGATCTACTTATATGTGCAGTTAAATAACCCCAGAAGCATGCAGAACTCTAGCAGGCGGCTGCCTTTGATGCATATATAGCAGTAGGTGCCAGCTGACAAGGAGTTATGGGCTCCTAAAATACTCACAGATTAAGAAGACAGGAAAGGAGGTGAGCTGGAAGTCACAGCCAACAAATACACAACAGCAGGTTGGAGAATGAAGAAGTTTCACATATTTAATGTGGGGGTTATTTTTGTTACATAGCTGTAACATGAAGATTTATGGAGCTAGACCTGCTTGATGGTTTCCCCTCTCTCCACACAATCGAGGACAAGACCTCAGCACTTATTACAACTTGACCAAGAGTGGGAAAGAAGCACAAAGCAGCCAGACAGACTCTCCATCCAAGCCATAGCAATGTTTCAGCACCTCCTGTTGCTAAAGTGACACAAAAGAAACTCACTTCCAGTTAAAGTGTTTCTTTTCCATTATAAGGCAAAGAAACTGGCTGAAGACTGCTCACACATCGTAAAGTTGTTTAGAGCCAAGATGACCTTCCTACCTTGTTTAGTTTGGGGTCAATTAGAAATAGCAGTCTAAGAGGGAAAGTTTCCATAACCTATTGCCAGTTACTTGAATCAGTGATTTCCAAAATGTGGGCCACAGACAGCTGGTTGGTCACATGTGGCTGGCACTCCTCCCTTCTCATTGCTACTTCAGCCCAAGCACCGCTAAAAATATACCAAATGGTTTCCTAATATTGCTTTCCCATGTGACCACTAGCTAGTGTTGAAATGGGGATGTGAGAAAACCAAAGATGTGAGAGGTGGAAGAGTGGCACTCCAAGCATTGGGAGGTGGTGAAGGGAGGCACCGATCACTGCAGGGGAATGTGAGCTGCAAAACCAGACTTCCATTCAAGAAAAAAAAAAATCTATATGCCAAAAAATTGGGTATACTGGGAAATGGTATCATTTTGGTTAAGGCTGTTGAGAAGCATGTAGGTTATTTTTGTAGTTTGATGGGTTTTTACGTTTTCTTCTGTCCGTATCCATAACCTGATCTTATCCTGTCCCCGCGCCAATGTGTATGACTATGCTCACCCGACATGGTGAGGCCTGGGCCCCGGGCTGTGCTCTCAGACACGCAGTGATAGAGACATAACTTCATCCTATGCAACTCTTGACAGACTAGTTAATAAACATCTGTGTCATCTGAGCAACACCCTGTGTCACCATTTTGACACCTGAGGTTGTGCCAGGCAGTTGCAGAGCAACTCTCCACCCGCCAGCCAGTGCCCCAGACCTGCAGCCCATTGCATGACCCAAACACTTGTGACTCCTCCCGGCCACAGGCCACATGCCTACCATGCTGCGGGTGGGGTACAATGCAGTGCTGCCATCTCAAGAAGTGCCTGAATCAAGACAGATCTTTAGGTCCTTCACATCAGCAGAAAAATGGGAAAACAGGCCTGAGTAATTTTCCTGACAGCATAAGGGGTCCCAAGGGGAAGAAAAATCTGATAAAATAGATTTAGAAAAAGGACATGAACCAATCAAACCGCAGTTTATGTTCCCTGCAAGTCACTTACATTTGCTCTCAACAAAAAATGGGTGGCACTGCTCTGAAGCCCCAGGGAACCCAGAGACTTAGTTGGGCAGTTTATTTGGAGCAGTATGCCAAAACACAGGCTGTAATGCCCTACACATCCCTGGCAGTGGATTCCAAACAGGCCAGGATCCTTAGGAAGGCTGTGTGGTGATATCACCCACCTCCACATCGAGAGAGATCCAGGAGCTGGTTTCAAGAAGATCTGTGCCTGCCGGCAGTACAAATAAAGCTCTCACATGCTTTTCAGCCAGGCAGCTGCATGTAGTTCAGCAGGAAACTCTTTGTGCTACGTGACCAGGTCACAGGCATAAACAAAAGGGCACTGAGAGACTGAGTCAACAGCCGGGTTCTCATGTCCATCTGTGTCATATTCATGTCACTAAAAATCAAACGCTCATAAGAAGAACTTGACATCCTCTGTGCATGCTGCAGCATTTGCTACAGAGGGAACAGCAAAACATTCCAAAAAAGTCATGCAGTTACAAAAGTTTTACTGCTACTAAAACAATAGCTGAAGGGTAAGTTTTCAGCAAGAACCAGACAAGAATTTAACCATGCTGCTTACACTGATTCCCCTGAAATTTCTCTTTAAGACAGTCTAGGAGTGATCTATTCCTTGTAAGAGAAATAAACTGGGGAAAAAGTGCTGCAAAAGTTGAACAGTCACCTGAGAGAAGTGAGGGAAAGTACATTAGGATCCTCCTGGGACACTTCTGGAAGACACTTCACCTACCATACTGGATTTAGCTAGTTGGCTGAGAAATGTGGGTTACTGAATCCCCATAAGGGGTCTGATGAAGTTGGAAAGCAAGAAAAGTCACTGTAAAATGACAGCGATGTGTTGTGGGGGGGAGTGGGATCCAACACAACAATGAAGGGAAGGAAACAGGCTGGAAGAATCTGTTAAATGCATTAAAAAATGCACTGCTCTAAGACTGCTGTTAATTTTTCCAGATTTATGTTTTATTCTTGCAGGAATACTCTTTCCTCCACCAACAAATGCATCAATATGAAAAATATTATTGACTCTGGTAACAGCATCCTTTAAATAAATGATAGTACTTTTCTTCCATAACACAGAGGAGGAAATGGTGTTGGGTCACATCCCCGCTCCTCTCCTGATTTCAATGACAGTCAGAGCAGAACGCAACAACTTCCCTCATACAAGTTTTTTGCTGTCACAGGAAGAAGAGTAGAGTCCTCTTCCTCCTTGCCATTGAAGGCCTGCACACTTTAGGGAAGCTTCCCAAGAAAATGAGGGGAAGAACTTCATGGCAAATTGGTCTGGCTGAGTCAGCAGTGTCCTGTGTTTGAGCAAGCCCACAGAGCGAGCTGCAGAGAGCATCCTTATAACAGTAACCTCTTGCAGGTAGAATTACAACTCACCCTTGGGGTCAAAGTAGAGGGTTAAATGCTGATGGAAACTCTGGTTCTGTGGAAAAGGGCCTAAGTCTGTCAGACAGGGTAAGCAGCTGGTTGTAGACTTGCTGTTGGAATCAGAACTAGCCTCAGAAATATGGAAAGTGAGGTGTTACCTGTGGCAGGAGGTAGCTGAGGAAAGGAAGCAGTCCGGGCATCACGAGGAGCCAAAGCACCATTGTTTGTGCCTTGTGTAGGGGGAAAAGAAGGGGACCAGCTACTCAGATTACTTCCTTTCCGATCTCCCCCTGAAGTCAGTTTCAGACCAGGTTGGTTGCTTCTGCAAGAAGAAAACTGCAATTTCTCACTGCTTCTGTGGGGAAACTACTCCCTGAGCAGGGCAACCAGCTCCCTGTAAATTATCTTGTGCTTGTCGAGAATGGGGATAAAGTTTTTTTGGGCACCCACAGTCTGGTTCCGTATGAAATGGCCTGTTTGATCATGTTATGACAACTGTCAGTCCCAAGACAGTTACAGACCAGTCCCTCATCAACAGAGGTTCTGAAACTTAGGAAGAACTTGAAGTGACCCGCCAAAGGTTGCTGGCTGCCTTCATGTCAGCACCACGATTGGAATACCAGACCAGCTGGCCTCCAGTCAGAGGTTCAGCCCCACCTATCCTATATATAGATTACTGTATCATATGCTCCCCCTTATTGCTACGCAACTGGGTGTCAGAGCAAAAACACAATTAAACACTGGACTTGGGCCCCACTGAACCAGATGTTGGGAATGTTTTTCTCCATTGCGCTTGTCTAAAATGTGGCCACGCTCAGTAACCAATGCTCCAGCTGATTGTTCTAAAAAGGTTTTTGACACTGACTTAGGAAGGGAACTTGTTACAATTTGCTCTTTGAAAAATCTTAAATAATTCAATTACAGTAGGAGCTGATTAAGCCTTCTTGTATCAAAGCCAAGCATTGCCTCAAGCTGAGGAAGAGACTCATAAACACTGTTGTTTCATAGTGAGTTGTAACCCAGCTTGAGACAAGGTGCCAGTTCTTGCCAGTGAAGCCTGGCCTCCCGTGCTCCAACTGCCATCACCTAGATGTCAGCAATCTTTAAGGACCGCTCAAAGGCTTTTCTCAAGGCTCGTAATGATGGCCCCGCTTTTATGCCTGGTCTAATCCTCCTTTATAGTTCCTCAAATCAGCGGTCAAGATCCCCATCCCACAGACATTATCCTTGTATGTGTGAAATTGTTCTGTACGAGAGTCTTGAAGGCACTGAGAGACAGTTATTTCTGATGCACCCTAAGGCAACATCCTTGCTATAGTAAATCAACAGAAATTTGCTACTGACTTAGCTCAGGCCAGTTTTCTCATCTTAGGGGTCTCGATCAGCCTGATGATAAATCGGGGGAAAATTTACTCCAGGTTGGAGACTTGTTTTCCACAGTGTCTCTCTCTCTTGCCTTATTATCACCAGTGAGTAAAATAGAGATATAAATTCACTCACTGAAGGATTCTTCATTCTCATGTTTTATGCTTTTGATCCATACAAGTACCCAAAAAAATTGGTTTCCAGCTATTGGTTTAGCTCAGCTTCTTCAGAAAAACAGGGGGGACTGCCACCACAACTGCCTGTGAGGAAGCAGGGCCTGATGGTGCCATACTGCTTTTCTGTTGATATATTTTCCCCTCTCTAATTTTTATACGTATGCCTATTTTAACTGTATGTACACAAATACAGAATTTGTCTGTTTGGGACTTTACGTTACTTTCATTACAAAACTGCGTAAAAAAGACAGCAAATCAATTTCATAGTCAGTGCTCACGCAGCAGGAGACAATTCATACTGACATCTGATACCTGCTGGCTGCTGCTTCCAATTATGCCAGATGCCGGAGAGTGGGGCTGTCGAAATAACAGTGTCGATGGTGCAATCAGACTAGTTAAGATTCTGGAAGTGTGTTGTGCTTGGTTCAGTGCATCGTCAAATTCCCACCATAAGCAAAATAGTGACACCTACTCCTTTTCTGTTAACTTCTTAACAGGCAAAGAGATGCACATTAATTCAATGTAAAGTTGTATCTTTGGATATATAGCCAAATCTACCCCCAGGCTAAGTATCAAAAGATTGGAAGGAATGTGAATGAAAAGTGAAATAAACATAAGGATTTAGAATAATACAGCCTTCCTAGATCCTACTACAAGGCTGCATTACAGCCCTCAAGGCAAGACCATGCATAACACCTGCCCAGTGTCTTGCAGTGAATGCTGCTGTCATCAGATCAAATTTGGGGCCTTTCTGAAATTGATTCACAGCTTGTTGAGCAGTAGTAGGAGAATAATAGGACAGGGTGTTGTTGAGGGATTGACCAGGAGAGGGCTACTCTTTGTGCAAGGCAGAAAGCAAAGGACAAGTTTGGCTGAAGCCACAGAGCAGCATGGCCATACAGTCTGCTCTCCTTATCCTAAAAATTAAAAGAAAAAGCAGAAGACTATGGCACTGGCAAAGCATGTCCTCCTTCACACTGACCGCCATCTCCCAACAACTACAAATATTACACGTACACACACAGAAGGAAAATATTGTCCCCACTCCTTCCACTGTCTGTCACATTCCCTGATCTTCCATGAAAGGATCTTATGGAGGAGATGTAGTCCGTCCGTCCGTCTGTCCTTCCTTCCTTCCTTCCAGCAGGCTTCAAGCTGAGTTACTCCTCAGTGAGAGGCCTGCAAGGTCAAACTTGTTGGCCTCCCTGTACAAGGTCAGTCATAAAGCACATTGTGCAAAAGGATGAGAACAGGAGCACAGAACACCAGTTTAGCACAGCCCACAAAAAGACCTGATCAACAGCTCCAGTTGGATTTACCTTGTCACATAGCACAGACAGAGGCTTTTCCCAGCAGATATTTCTTAGAAAATTATGAACTAGACATCACAGACATCTATCTCAAGGATTAATTGTGCTTCCTGAGGAGCACAGAAGATGCCTCTGAGGCAGGGTGGTGGAACAACCCAGGCTGGCCTGTACCATGCTGCAATGAAGCTGTAGCAACTTTCTGTGTATGACCACTCCACTTGAGTGATAAAATCACTATGCACACACAAACATATAAACATCTCCTAAATGGAGGCTTCCAGCCTCCAAAAGAGACTGAAACGTCTGGTTTGAAGTGAGGCATCACTTGATGTATGTGATCTCCACAGCCAGGGCGCAGTTACCTTTTCCATTCACAGATCAGGAAAGTGCCAGAACATACAAACACTAGTGAAAAAGCCATAATTTAAATCCTGAATTGAAAAAATCCACCTCAATTGAGATGGCTGCCATAGCACCGAAAGCACTCTGTTCTGAATTGGACCAAATCTGCTAGATCATAAGTAGATGGTCACATTAATGTTGTTAATACATTTACAGTAATCTTAAATGCCAACTGATGCTTTAAAATGCTTTCATCAAAGATTTCTAAATCTACTACATCTGTGTTAATCCTCAATTAATATGTTTTTAATATGCAATGGGACTTTTATTAACAGAACAAATAACTGTCATATTAAATCTAAATTAAATGCATAGTTGGGACTCTAATTTAAAATGTTACTCTTAAATCTTTCAGACAACAAGACCTATGGCTAAATTAATCTCAAATACTCTGTGTCATTGGTGATAATTTTATAATGCACCAATGCCTCAGTCCTAATTACACGCCAGGGTACTTTAACTCAAAAGCAGGAGAAGTTCAACAATACTTCAGCCTCTTCACCCAGGCATCTTCACCTCCTTCACAGGAAAATTCAAACACAGACAAGAACACATTGAATCTTCAAATTATATTCAGTTCTGCTCACTGATTTGGATGGGATAGTGTGCCAAAATTACTTAATTAATTGTGGGTGTTAACCACTGTATTAATGACATAAGGTAGAATTCATATGTCAGTGGCAGAATGTAACATACATTCTGTGAACAATTCATTATGATGAGATAAAGAACGTATTCAGTTTAAATACCTTGATTGAGAAAAAACCTCAAGCATGGTTCAATTAATTACTCAACTAATTACTCTTGTTCCAATAACAGACATTGACTTTCTCCACATTACTAGATATTTGAATTTTAGGCTTACTGCTGCTAATAAAATTAGTTCTTAGCTTAGATATAATATAAACAGATCTAATGCACATCCAGGAGATACTCAGCATTTAGCAATATCTTATTTTTATAGCATTAGTCAGTTGTCTGTCTTCTTCCTTTCCAAATTGTTTATCACACTGTCTGCAAAATCACAAATTATTTTTTCAGGATACTTCCAATCCAAGTGTAAGTTAGTCAAAAATAATTGGGAGTGGGGAGAAGCAGCAGCAATTTCTTTCATGAAAAATGTATATTAAAAACTTTTGCAAGCAACACTCTAAAGTGAAGACAGATGATGGCTTATTTTTATAACTCAAAAACATATTTACACTTCAAAAAAAAGAAGATTTCTAAAACACACAGATATCAGAGGAAACAAAATATATATTTCCATAGTGTTCAGAAGCTCCACATAGAAAAAGGAAAATCATTTTATGTGAAAATTTTTTCCTGACCAGATACCAGTTGCATTAAAGACTTTAATTTTCCAGTCAAAAGTTGTGACCACTTTAAAAAGACATTAAAAATGTTCAAGGATTTTACAACATGTTCAACAACTTTCTTGCCTAGCATTTAGACACTAGAGTTCCTGATTTATTTAAAAAAAAAAAAAATGCACCACCAAAAAACCACCAACAGATGCAAGCATTTACTCCAACAAGATTATGTTATGTCTAAAATTAAATTATAAAGAACAAGAGTAACTACCAATATGTGGATGTGTGGAAAAAAAGCACAAGGGCTGCAGTAATAAGATCACACAGCTAATTTCAGGCTCCAGTGCCTTACAGCTTCTGGGAGGCAGGACTTTGCCTGCAGAGGGAGTGACCAGGGAAGAAAGACCTAAGATTGGGCTGGAAATTTTTTAAGAATTGTTTCTCTCAGTGTGTTTTGTCATTTATGCTTTGCCTCTCCCAGAGTTACAGCATACAGGGAAGTGAAGATAAGGGAGGAGAAGTAAAAGATATCTTTAGAATTTTGCTACCAGTTTCCAAACCCTGAAAGAGGTAGGATGTGTTTGGTTCCTAGGACAGTGTTCACCTCATGCCTCCTTCATCACACTCTGGCATTCCTAGTTCTTATGTACATATTTTCCGACCTCCAAAACACTGCTGAACCCTGATTAATTCTGATTAATTGTCCAACGACTGAATCAATAACAAATGAGCTCATTACAACCAGTTGTCCCTGTGGGACCGTCACAAGGCTGATAAAGATTGGCCAGTTGCAGGAACAAACCATCACAGATCCTTACTCTTTCCCTAAAGAGCAATTTACGTTTACACTAAACCTCAAATTGCCACTGATGGATATCATGCTAAATGTACGTACCTTAGTCTTTACAAGAATCATAAAATATTTAGTTCCACAATAGTGGCCAAAGGAACAGACAAAGAAGCACAGCAGAGCAGTGCTTCTGCCCCTTTCTTTACCTCATGAGCCACATGAAGTACAAGAAATAGGATAGTAGAGGTGCTGTACCATCTTCTGCCTGCTTCAACCCGCAGAAGACAGTGTCTCATTTTGGAAAAGAAAAAAAAGACTAAATGTATGATAAATGTATAGGGAAAAAAATAATTTTGAAATGTCATGTCCCAATGTTCAGACAGGGGTATGATAGATGTATAGATTTTCATGTCTTGCACATTGTATTGCTAGTATAAATCATGACAGCAGTGAATTAAGACATAAAGGGGAAAGAACGAGAGAGAGAGATGAGGAAAAGAGAAGGTGGTCTCACGAGCCAGGGATAGTGGAACAAATTCACTGCTGCAGGAACAAAATCACTGAAGAGAGCAAGTGCTTCTTTCAAAGGAGCTTTCTCCACCTGCAGCACAATGCAGCTTGGTCCATTGACTCTTCCCAACTTAAATCAATTCCTAAAAGCTGAACTGCCAGTATGTTCTTTGCCTCCAGGAAAAATGAGAAGTGTTACTATGAACAGCTTTCTGAGGTTTCTGATGCATGTCAAGGTCAGACATATGTATAGGACTGTTTGCAGAGAGGTATTGTTACTAACCAGCATCTTTTCCTTTACAGAAAAGTTCAAGTGCTCCAGAGCTTTTAATGATGAGCTTTGACTGTGCTTCTCCATAGATGAAAAAGGGGAGAAGTAACATGAACGAACTCCTTCGGCAGTGAGAGCTGGAGGATCGGCTCAGTGACGGAGCAGGAGCATTGCCTGGAGAATACCTGCAGAGTCCCTAATGTGTCACTAGCCCCGGGTGTGCACAGAAAGATTTGGGAACCTTCCCTTGCACATCATCTGTATTTATCTGTTCTCCTTCCAGCTGTTCCACGTGAGGAACTGTCATCCAATAGTAAGAATCCAAGCTTGAAGGCTGTTCCAACTTTACTCTGTCATAATGCGGCTGTATGACCTCAAACAATAAAAGGACAAACAAAAGAGTGCCATGCTTGGGCCTCAAGTTTCTCAGCACAGGTCTCATAGCTACTGTTATGCAAATAGCTCCAAAATTTTAAAAATTAAACTTTGTGTTCCCTTCTTATGATGTATCCTAAATTTTAGAGATTCCTATAAGAGTAGATTTTTGGCAAGTATTCTTTATTACTAGTTTATAATGAATATTAGTTTATAATTAAAACTAACTGAAAGATAAAAATGGAATGTAAATATGAATGAGCAGTGATTCTTTTTTTTAATTAGGCCCCTGGTCACACTGAGTTACTTGTGCATCTGATCAGTATGGAGATCAAGGATTGCTCAGCAATAATTTTTTACAGGAGGCACCACAGAAGTGCTGGACTGGACTCCTGAAAGAGGAAAAGCTTAGATCTATAAAAGGGATTATTCACAGAGATTTTATACAAATTGGAAAAAGCAGATACCTGGCAAAATATGGTCAGAGTAAATCTATTTACTTCATAAATGCTGCAAGATCCTCAGTTGCCAGGTACAAGCATGATGCAAAATATTACTGTGATTCATTCATTCCAATGGCACATGTGCAATAAGAAATAAAGCAAGTGTTTTGTAATAGAAGTTTCCAAGTGGCTACATATGCTGTATTTAGCTGGCCCATAACCAAGCTTATATTCAAAATTCATGGTAGCAAGCTTGGGATTAAAGTTTCAATGGATCATAAAAAGCAAAAATAGGAATGTTTCCTATATTGTGTCAAAACACAGCAGTTATGCTCATTCTTTGAGAGTGAAGAATGGCTAGCACCTGACACTGCTGTGCAAAGGGTCAAGCATTTTTCCCTCAGAAAGGGAAGAAATAAGAATCTGGAAGATGTTCATTTTTTACAGACCAGGCATCCTTCCAGGCTTCTCTGGAAACGTACATTTTCTTTTGCTCAAGCCAAGGAAGCTTCACCAAGGAGACAAAAATCCCTCCTCCTGACCAGCGCAGCCACTGGGCCCTTTTCCACAGCAAGGGCCCTTTCTGCAGGTGGAACAGCCACTGGTGTCCCGGGTGTGACTCCTCCACTCGCAAGTGCGGAGTGAGGAGTTTCCACGGAGGAGCGCAGATCAGAGGGAGTGATTTTCTTCAGCTTGTTTAAGGATTTGAAGACTTTTCCCCAGAGCCTTGTTATCGAGAAAAATAGCAAGAAACAAGAGATGCCACAAACACTTTGTCAACTTCAGATCTTTCTGGCTTATAGATGTTAGAGTGTTGTTTCCAGCTAAGTCAGGCCAGTGCAATGGTTTTACTGATAGACTGAGGAGGAACAATCTGTTCCAATTCAACTGCATTGTGTTCCATAGAAAGCTGGATTTTGCCCAGAAAAAATCCTACATGGGAGCGTTTTAACAGCATTAAATAGTGCCTAGAAGGTCAGACTTCGCAGCACGTGCTGTATTTCCACAGAAGTAGAGACACGTGTAACAGTTTGGTTTGTCGATGTGGCTGGTTAGTTCAGAACAAACCAAAACCTCTTCAAGATGTGCGTGGAAAGCACAGAAAAATCTGTCTGCAAACAGTGCTTTCTAGAAAAAAAAAAAAATCATAGCTACTGTGTTTCAGACACAGGGTAAGTATGTCTGTGACACGTATCAAGGAATCGAGGTGAAACTTGTGAATTCTCTTTGAGATCATGGACTTTTTGTACAGCAAAACCCTCATGAATATTTGCTCTAAGTCCATGCCCTGTGTTTTTATTTTGAGTGATGGCTACATCTCTGTCTCAGAACAGATTTCTCAGTCAGGGCTATAAGCACGAGCATCAGTCTTGACTAGAAGGAACAAAATTATAAAGAAACATTTTTCTCTAAGAATTTTAAAGAGCATAGCAGGGCAAGGGAAAGCAGGAGATGAGATAAGTCTCAAGCAGAAGAGAGAGATCAGAAGGCATTTGGTTGTACAGCAGGGCACCCTTTTTCCTGCAGGAAAGCTAACAGAGGAAAAGAACAACTCCGTGCTTCTGGGATCTCAGCTCAGAAAGCAGTCCTAGAAAGACTCCATGCCACAAAAATGTTCCTAGAAACCCCGATCAGAGACAAACCCTGGACACTGCCCAGATTAAGACAGCTTGAAGACATGTGGCTCCAATTTGGGGGAATACACCCAGAGTTGGCTGGTGCGTATCCAAGAGGGAGAGGCTAAGCAGGCTGTGACAGGGCATTATTAATAGCTGTTTCCGTGCAGCACCTGGTAAGGGCTTTGAAGACGCTAGAGACTGAACAGTGCAGAGAGTTTCCACAGTGAAGATTCCTGTCCTCTTCCTGATATTTTACTTGGAAAATAATCTAGCCTTTCCTAGGTAAACATCCCTCTGTTTATGCGGTACATGCCAGAAAGCACCCAAGTAAGAAAAAGCAATACTGCTGGAAAACTCTCATAACAAATATCCAAGGTTCCTGTTTATTTTCTCATGCTTTCACGATGTGAATGTATGTTAACCACGCCCCATACAGAAAAAAATGTCATGGCTCTGCATGTATTTTCCCCCTTGGGTATTTTTTGCCCATCTAACACAGAAAGCTTATCTCAGCATTTCCATTATATGTCAGTTAGGCTGCTTGCGACATCTTATTTTCAGTGGTTGTGCTGTTTTTAGCTGGGATAGAGTTAAGTTTCTTCACAGTAGTTAGTGTCTGGCTACGTTTTGGGTTGGTGCTGGAAACAGTGTTGGTAAAACAGGGATGTTTTAGTTGCTGCTGAGCAGTGCTTGCACAGAGCCAAGGCCTTTTCTGCTTCTCACACTGCCCCACCAGCGAGAGGGCTGGAGGTGTACGAGAAGTTTTGAGAGGAGAGCTGGGACAGCTGACCCCAAACTGTCCAAAGGTATATCTCATACCATATGACATCATGCTCAGCATATAAGGGTTGGAGGAAGAGGAAGGAAGTGGAAACACATTCAGAGCGATGGCATTCAGCTGAACACCTGCCTGCCCATGGGAAGTGGTGAATGAATTCCTTGTCTTGCTTTGCTTGCACGCACTGGTTTTGCTTTACCTATTAAACTGTCTTTATCTCAACCCACGAGTTTTCTCACTTTCATTCTCCCCTGTGCCACTGGGGAAGAGTGAGTGGCTGTGTGATGCTCAGTTGCTAGCTGGGGTTAAACCATGACAGTGAGCAAATGAACTTCTAGTTTAAAGAGAAACAAAACCAAAACTCAGCAATCTAATAAGAATGCATATGGATGGCTTCATTCCAGAGAACCTCAAATTTTCTGTTTTCTTGCCCATTTTTGGCAAATCATTTGGAAGCAATATTTCTGCTTGCTAGTATCATATTAGAAAGCACTGAACGTGTGGCTACAATGAAACTGGCTGGAAAGAAACAAAAAGCTTATTACTGAGGTAGCATCCAAAGAGACAGCTAAAAATGGAAACAGGGACAGTTACCAGATTATGGATATGTCTTTTCTCACAGACTTCCCTGGAGTGGGAGCTGCACAGAATCCAGCTGTTCCAGCTTCAGCGGAGCCTAAAGCTGGTCAAAAAATACCCTCCTCACATCTAAAACCTTCCACTTACTGCTGAGTTGGTTACAAGACTCATTTTGAGATCCTGTTGATTTGTAAAGCACTGCTCAATTTAGGCTTCCATATAACTAAATGAGGTTTTGGTTCCCCGTTGCCCAGGTCATGTTCTGTACTCGGTAGATATTGGGCTGCAGCTTATACAGAAACACCGTAGTGCTATAAATCATTAAGTGTCAGAGTCTTTTCATATTATGTCCAGCAGTCCTGGAACATACTGCTTGCAGAGATTCAGGAAACATCAATTCTGTAAATACTGTCACATCAAGGTTAAAAGCATATTTCAACAATAATTTCCTTTCTAATCCTTGTAGTAATTACTCAATCATAATATGTCCCATTATTTTCAACATAGAGAACATAGTTTTAGACGCGTATGTGTTGCAATCAAAGTGAGGTTGCATGAAATATAAAGGTAAAATTTTCCATACAGTCTGTCACATGGAGTCCAAGGAGACTTTTTTCTGAGCTGAAAAGATTTCCCCTTGTTTTCCTGGCCTGGTTTGCATGGAATTCACAAGCAGCAACACTCATGTTGCTGCAAGGAAAGAACCTAATATTCACACAGGCAAAAGCACCCTTTGTCATTGTTCATTGTGAATTCAAACACATTGCCTGAGACATCACATGAGGTCATAAAAACCCACAGCTATTAACTTATAGACAATAATTACTGAACCTGACCTGAACACAGCATACAAAGTCACAGGACTGCAGATAATCGAAACGCAGGCTTTTCTGTGTGTACAGAAGAACGATGTTTCCAAAAACAAACCAAGGGTCAGGCACAGAACACATGGAAATGATGTAAAACAAAATTAATGGGAACCAAGGAAAAATCCAGACCACTCCCTCTCTCCCTTTAGCATGCAGATGGGTTTTCCAGGCATGGGAGCAGCCTCAGAGAGCTGTTCTAAGCTACGCCTAGTCACTTTGGTCGTGGGACCACATAGGACAGGCTTAGGTCTGAGGGCATGAAAGGAACCCACTGCAGGGACTTCCTTCTTGGTTTGTCTGTGATGCCAACCATTAGGGCTGGCTGAGGCTTTATACCTAATACAGGTACCCTGCAACTCAGAAGTTTTGACATTTCCTACACAGGCTTCTGAAAGAAAACTAGACCCCAAATTTTCAAACACTTCAAACTGCTGCTGGAACTAAGGGGTTTTTTTTTCTCATGAATTCTGGAAAATCACAGCATGTTATCTATTGGCCATGGTCCAGTAATAATAACATATTGTGGACTCCTCTTTGCTGGCCCTGGAAAAAACAGATATCAATGATGTAAACATATTTCACACAATTCTGTGATGACAGAGTTAAAAATAAAATTGTCATTGAAAAAAATAATTTCAAAGGGTAACCCATATACACGGAAAACAAAGAAAAAAGGTGTAGCACCCCAGCCATACATGGATTTTCCAACTGAAGTGGGAGGGGGTAAAAAAGAAAAGGAAAAAACCACTTCACTTCCCATTTCATACCCACTTCTAAGAAATCATTTCCCTCCAATTCAGGTTGACCTTCTGAATCATGCCTGAATGTGATTATCCCCTCAAGGACCCAGAAGAAATAATATACCACGGGTGTCACACACGAATGAGTAGCCTTTACTTGGCCCATCCCACTCGGCTTTGCCTTTGCTATTGATGAAACATCATTACAAAAAAGGTCAAAATAACAAATCGCTAGAATATTAGAGGATATTTTCTAGTCAAGAGATTCATTTTCCCTGCAACATAAACAGTAACATATGCTACAACATACCCACAACAAGAAAGCTAAATGTTAGCTTCTACATAATAAAAATACAAATTTGCCAAAGGTCTGTGCACACTTACATAAACTAACAACACGTGAGCCAGGGAGTCTCACACAAGTACTAGAGCATATGGTAAATTACAGTAGGAAGGCAGGCAGGCCATTAGACCTTCAGATTAATTGTGATTATTTACATACTTGCCTCCTATTCTTTCTTTCTCTCTGCTCTCATGTTCCATACCACTGTTCCAGGCTTCTAAAGTTAAAGAAAAACAGTATCAAAGCTCAGCATTTTCTCAGTGCTGGAAATGGACCCTATTGAAAAGAAGGATGATGAAGGCCTAGCTCTGTGAATTCACACAAAAAGCCAAGTCAGGCCCTTTTTAACCCTCTGCAGAGGTGACACATCCACTGCAGTGCATTTTACGGGTGTCCCTGCGAGAGAAGATAAGCTTTGGTCAGTCTCACTGCTTCTGTTTGGTGTTGGTCTGTGTCTCCCCAAAGCACAGCGAGCACAGACCCCTCAGGCCGCAGCTGGGGAACAGGAAACAAGCAGCGGCAGATGGTG
This sequence comes from Porphyrio hochstetteri, assembly GCA_020800305.1. Lineage (NCBI taxonomy): Eukaryota > Metazoa > Chordata > Aves > Gruiformes > Rallidae > Porphyrio > Porphyrio hochstetteri. The sequence goes on from CM036907.1 coordinate 50,168,900, forward strand.
CCGGAGCAGCCCCAGCACAGGTGCCGCAGCACCTGGCCCAGCCCCAGCTGTCACCACCACAGCTCCCAGCCTCACCCCTCACAATGAAGATGTTACCAGCATTGCCATGGCCAGACTAAGAAAAGCAGGCAAATTGGAGTAGAGTTGACCAAAGGGAATTCTGCTGTTCAAAAATACACCAAGAGGATATCTGCAATGCAGCTCTAGTAGGCCAATGTATTTAATGAAGCAGCAGCACAGTGGTTTCCATGTCATTTGCTCTTTCTACTAGCAGAATCTCCCCCCTCCCCCTTTTTTTTTTTTTTTTTTTCCCATTTTAATCCCTCCAGAGGTTTGTGTGCAAGAGAGGAGACCCTGGAGCTCATGGTTGGGCAGGGGCTCATCAGCTGGCTGCAGCCAGGCAACATTGTGCTGCAGTCAGCTGCTGTCGTGCCTTTCACAGCAAGGGAGAGACAGTGCCTGGCAGTCCCAAAAGAGCATCCAGATCTGATCAGCCCAGGCTTGACGGATACATTTCATAGCCACCCTCAGCTGCCCACCTGCATGAAAGGGAGGAGCTAGAGCCTACTCAGCAATGCACCAGGCAGCTCTGTGGGCAACCCAATGGTTCCGGCACCCTTTCATGGCAGGCCCAGCTGCACAAATGTGGGCAGCCCCATTTCCCACATCCTGCCAGTCTTTCAAGGCCGGCTGGCTGTGGCACCTGTCATCTCACATTATAGCTGAGGACATTTGAGGGACAGAGTGAAATCGAAGCTGCAAACTGAGTGGTGATTAGCCACTCCCCATGGGCACTGTTGAACAGTGTCCTCTGTACAGGACAGCCTGGGCTGCTGTGAGCAGAACGTCATTTTTCTACCTGCATATGCATCCCACCTCCACAGACCCTATGTCTGGAAAGCACTGGCCTCACAACCATCACCACCAGCTTTCAGCACCAGTTCCATTTGCCCAAACAGCCCTTTTGAGAGGGAATCAGTTCCAATTTAATGTCAGATGGCTCACACTTCCCCAGCTTTCTGACTTCTTTCTTCTGTTCTTCATATATATATATATATATACACACACAGAGAGATACAGATATATATTTTAAAAGCAGACTGATTGAGATGAGCACAGGCATAAAAATCAATCCCTGAGCTTATGGTCCAACTACACCTTTGTATGGCTTATAATGGAAAAGTCAGTAGTAAAATTAAAAGTGTTGTTAACTTCCAAACGGCGCTTTCTGTTGTTTTATGCTTGGCATAACTGACCAAATGGGACATGTTCACTTTTAATGGTGGTTTTATTTATTTTTCCTACAGTATTTGTTTAGTACTTTTTCCTTTTATATGACATATTAATACATAATTCAGTGGGTTTATGTCTCCCTGCACAGTCTGCATGATTTCTTGTGCTATTGAACAGTACTATTTATGACCAAATGGCCAAAATGTCTTTTTTATTAATCTTTTTTGGTCAGGGGTTTGCTTGTTTGTTCTTTTGTTTTCTTGCCATTTCCTAAGCCTGCCAGAGTGCTCAACATTCCTGTTTCCCTATCTGGAACAGCTCACCCCAAAGGGTCAAAATTTGCATGCTTACCAAGAAAAGTCAGCCAGCCAACAGAGGTTGAAAATATAGCAAAGGCATCAGTGTTCACAGAGGTGTTACCAGCAAAGGCCTTCTTGCATTACCATGACACGTGAAGGGATGTGCATGAGCATGTGAGCCACATGCCCCCTTTAACTTTAAGGCCAGCAGCTCCATTACCCCTTCCCAAGCCAGCCATCCACACACACCAGCCTGCCTTGATCTTGCTGGGCCACCAAAACCAATGTAGCACTGTGGGCTGCAACCGCAGCTCGGCGGGCAAGTGGCCAGACTACATACAGTAGCCTCAGCACAAAGACCTCAAGGACCACCTCCTTTGTAAACATTTGTTTCAAGTATGTCTCACTAGGTTATCAGCATCTAGTGGGCATCTTCTAATGGAGTAATTACTTTATCCATAGGTTAAGCACTCACTGATTGCGAACATTATATCGCCACACAGTCAGTACATGGTATATATCCTTAAATGCCATTTCTGGGATATTTTCCATCAGTACATCCTCCTTGGGCAATAGCAGAGGACACAGAGACCTTCATTAGCCCTTATATGGACTACAGACATCCTGCTTGTTAGTCTATTATCTAACTGCTTATCAGTCACATTCTCAAGTTCTCATTATTTTACTTTCACACTGCCGTAATTAGCCTCTGCATTTTTCAGGCACTCATAGCCTTGCTACAGCCTACACATACAGACTGTAGAGAAAGGAGGTTCAAATACTGATGCCATAAATGCAAACCTTTTAGAGGTGACCTGTAAAGAACTGCTGATAAAAGCTTGGAAGTTTCTTTTGTGTTTGTTTTCATTTCCTTTGGGTACAGGCTGCTTCTCCTGCAAGCCCTCTGAACACTGCCAGGGAACAAATCCCACTGACCTATCGGGTGCAAATAATTTCATTGATAAAAGGTAGCTGCAAACAAAAGGTGAGCAGGATTCAGCTGCAGTCAGGTAAGGAAGATGCTTTCTTCCTTGGTCCATTCCTTCCAGTTATCTTTTTATATATTTTTTTTTTTTAAAGGCAAGGTCTCAAATGTTGTTTTTCCAATTGAGACACAAGGGGAATTATCTGGAAACAGTAGGAAGAAATCTATCTAATGCCTTCTCTGAGGTGTAAGGTTTCCTGCTCATAACAAAGTTTTTATGATAATGAGATATGATGCTGGACAGTCCATTGCATCTTGAAAGGCCTGCAACAGTATTGACAAGTGTGAACATTTGAGCAGGGCTTTAATTATTGTCAGTGCAGGAGGAGCTGCTGCATTACAATCTGACTGTTGTCCACCAGCAATCCCTCATGGTTTTCTTGTGGAAAAGTGGAAAAACTAATAAGCAAAATATGCTGCTGCTTCTAAGGAACAGACTCATCATGAGCACCGTGAATCACAGTAAACAAGAAACACAGCAAATGAGGAGTAGCCATTTCTTCACATGTATTGCCCCTCTAAGGGCACTGTATTCTATTGAATTCTGAGTGGTCTCTTCATAATACCTTGTGTCTTTTTTTTGGCTCTACTGATTTCTTTTGAAATAATTTCTGAGTTTTCCCAGGATTTCATGAGTTCCCAGGAATCAGTTCCCAGAGCAGTTTATTTCTCTCAATCCAAACCACTTGCATCTTCCAGCGTATTGCATCTCCTGTTCTCCCTACACTGGAGCTCATCCCAGTTTACACAATTCTGTGAGCTGATATTTCAAGTATATCTCTCCTTGTGAAATTGAAACAACCTCCAGCTCATTTCCCCAGCTAAGTTCCACCTTATGCAGCAATAAGCATCTGACAGCACAGAGAACAAAGTGTAGAATGCAGATAAAACCATGAGATTAATTCTGTTTAACCTTTACGTTATTCAAGAAAACAAAAACCCATTTACTATTTCGTTTGTATAACTTATCCTCCCTACCATGCTCACTGTCATCTCTCTATTGTTAATACTATCAAAGGTACTGACCTATCCCTGGGCATTCCAGCTCCGTGTTGTTCAAATTTTAAATGCTTTTTTATGAAAGCCACATAGCTATAATTGTGGTCTGCTAGGGAGGTCTCCATTAAAGATACCACTTCCAGGGCTTTCATCACTCTGCCATAAAATGAACACAGCTAAAAGGTACTCCTCTTCCCACACCAATACTATGCAGAAGCAGAGGACCAGCCTCAGCTTATCAACCCTTTGCCTTCACTATACTGCTAGAGAGCACTAGCAGTAAAGTAGGCAGCAGCCCCTGCAGCAGGGTGCCCACTACCTCCCAGTCCAAGATGATGCTTCTAGTCTCCCATAACTTGGCCTAGTGTTACTGTTGGAGCTTAAGACTTTGGAAGTGAGTTGCTGCGTCTTAGAAACCGAAAAGCCACCCTAAACCTTTAGCAAAGGCAATTCCAGCTCTTGTCAAAATGGCATAAAAGAAAACAGTCTTGTTTTGCTCATAATGACAATGGTCACATCCTCTCACATCCCTCTTCCCCAAGGAGCAGGATGGCTCCACTGAGAGACCTTAGCAGCCCTCTGTGTTTCATGGCAGGGATTGGTTGGCTTGACAGAGAGAAAAGCATCACCCAGGAACAAGAGAGGTGCCTTTTGCTATTACCATGAAAATCTACACACATTTGGCCAAGTTATAAACCACAGGTGGTCACTAACTGTGTGTTCCTCATTTTCTGGATGCCTGACTTGAAACCCTGGGGGCTGATTTGCAAAGTGCTGAGTGCTGGAAGCTGTAATTGAAGTCTCTGGGAGCTGTGCTTTGAACATATATTGAGCTATAAAAACACTAAGTACTGAGAAACATCAAACTGGGGCCCCCAAAATCGGCGGGTCCTTTGACCTTAATCTCCCTGTGACTCAGCTCCCCATCTGTAAAATGGGAATACTGTCACCCTCTTGCCTCACAAGGGTGCTGCGAATTCAAATTCATGTGTCTAGAAAGTACTGAAATGCTCTGCTGAGAGCGCAGCTGAAACACCCAAGAGCAAATCAATAATTTTGTATTCAGCACACCGTTTGGATCGTGTGAGGTAAATAAGGCCTGGGCCACACTTTGAATGAAATGGCCAGATGTCTCTGAGCATCATGCAGCAGGGGGAAAAAAAAAAAAAAGTAAAAAAAAAAAGCTCATGTAATTAAAGACTGTCTTGTAATATGTTTACACAGGGGACTAGAGTTGTGGTTATGTGGACAACTTTAGCTTCAGCATTTTCAGAGCAAGAAAAATAACATTGCTTCTGAGGGATGTTGTAGACTGAATTGCTGACACTCAATGCTGTGCAGGAGGTAGGTGAAAAGTGCAATGATAAATATATCTCACAAAATGTGTAAGTTAAAGATCATTATTCAGGTGGCAAAGTAGAGCTAGGACACTCTGGAACAAAGGATGCCTGCAGAGCCTTTACTCACTACCTCCACATTAGGATACCACTCTTAATTACATAAGCGTATATTTTGCCTCAGGAGCCCTTGCCTCAGCACAGACTGCATTTCTTCAATATTTTGTTTGTATTCCTCTACGTACTCGCCTAGCTCTTACCCTGCTGCACATTATTCAGTCCCTGCTATGAAGGCAGAACTATTAACTTCTGTGTGAGTTCCTTATGGCTCTGGCACTAATTCACAGTTAATTTACTTCCACGGTACATAGAGGCAAGTCACGGGGATATTAAGCCAAAAGGAACCACTAATTTGGGACTCGATTTGATTTTTCAGAGGGGGTGGAATACTTTGCCAATCGATGCAGTGGCTATTTGCTGAGAGCAGACAAATCCTGAAACTCAAGGACTGGAGATGCTATTCCAGGAACTCTGGAGGAGGGCAGGAGGCATTTACTGTGATGGACACAGAAAACTCTGTATTTACTAACACAGCACGTCACCTTCTTGCTCATTTCTGCTCTAATCTGTCCAGCTTCTCTGTCACAGTCCCACTCTCTTCATCAATGTGCTTCCTTCCTCTGTTCCCCAGGCACTTAAACATAGGCAATTAACTCCTGCCCAGCAAGCCAGGTCCCCAGCTCCATCCCTTGTGTGTTCCTCAAAACCTGCTCAATCCCACACAGATTGCACCAGCCTCCTCCCAAGTGGGATTTCAGCTCCACTCTCAGCCTCCCTTATACCTCCAGCTTTATTTCTCCTCTTTTTAGGACATCTTTGTCACCTGAGAAACATTTACTGAGTTTATATGTGCTACAGATTATCATAAACTTAAGAATTTGGTTATATTTGTCAAATCAGAGAGATAAAGAACCTACCCCTCTAAAAACAATGTGAGCCCCCAGTCAAAATACTGCATTCCAGTCCTGAATGGTGATTGCAAACAAGCGTCCTCAGAATTTAGTATGCATTTTCCCTTAACCCTGTTAAAATTTGCTTTTCCTCAGAATAATGAGTTTCACTCTTCAGCAGTCACCTAGCAGAGAAATTTTCAGCCCAATTCAAGGTTTGAGGAATAAAAATAAAGAAAAAACCAAAAACACAAACCCAAACCAAAACCCTTCTAATAAGAAGAGCTAAGCAGAAATTGCAGCCTTACCAGTTATTTATGGAATGTTCCAAGTCTAATCTGTGCTGTAGAAAGCAGATTTTGGAAGATACTTTTGGGGGGGACATATCCTAAGCATCCTGTGTATCAGAATTTTCTTTACTGAACTTTGGTACTTTAGTACTGCACTATGTGCCTGGAAATAACGTTAGAGACTGAAAGAAATTGTTGCCTCTTCCACTAAGTGGCTGGGAAAACAAAATAAAAAAGGAATTAAATATTTTTTTAAAAAAAGAAAAAAAGGCAGGGGGAAACAAACAATTGAGTTTCATCAGTAACTTTGAAGTTGCCAACCAGCAGGATTCAATGTCACTGGAGGGCAACACCATGCTAAACTGATCAGACCTGAAGCCTTTTTGAATGAATCTCTGTGCTACAGATGCTGGAAGGTACACTCCATCTTTCCTGTTAGCATTAAAATTTTAAAAAAAAAAATTAATCCCCTCATTTATTAACTCAACAACTTGTTCTCCAGAGGTCATTGTGATCTATATTCCACTCTTGTGGCTAAACACAGCCAAACACTGGCAAAGTACTTGCGATTAACTTGGGGAGGGGAGGTGGGGTTGGGGGGAGAAGTCTTTTCCACAAGGCAGGTGAAACTCCAAGCTTAAGCTTTTTACAAGTGAAAGTAAGATTTCCTGCTGTTTGGGTCCATGAGGAAGAGGTCAGATATCATGTCATACCTGTCTAAATTTATCTCTTAATTTCATGTCTTATGTGGGAAAGACAGCCTTCAGATCTCAAAGGGAAAATCCATCAAACCACCAATCCCTGGGGCAGCCAGCCCCACGTAGCCTTCATACAGGAGCTCAGACCCAACTAGTCTCCAGTCTCAGCCACAAATTTGCCATAGACAAGTCTGTTTGGGACCCCAAAGGGGAAGGAAGTTCCTCAGAACTTCCAGCCACATCAGAAATATTTCATGTGATGTTTGTCCAAATAGCAGGCAATTACACCAAGTCAGAAACTAGCAGCTGAACCAGACATCTACTGACCCCATCCCTGGCTTCTCCTTGCCCATGTTCTGCGCTCACCAGTCATGAACAGTTCTGACCAGGTTTGGCCTCCCTGCCAGCGCATCACCTGCAGTACAACTGTAATGGCTGTGCACAAGCAATAAACAGTACAGGTGCTCAAAGGGGAAACACAGGTAAGAGTCAGGAGGCAGAGAAGACACAGCTCGGCACTTCTGCATGATGTGATGCTGGAGAAGGAAATAGTTAAACACACAATAAAGTGGCACGTCAAGTTTTCAGCCTTTCTGCTATCTCCTTAGTTGTTGCTTTTACTAAGTTGGCTACTTAACCCTGGTATTGCTGCTTGTACATTCCTATGGTTCAAGTCAAGCCATGACTTATCAGTCTTCTGCTACTTATTCAGGTTACACAAGTCCCACTGCTCTGGGGCTTGTTAGATAAGGACAGAATGGAAGGAGCATAAAGACAAGCACAACGCAAAATGAGCGGATGCTTTGAGTAATCCCCTCCTTGTAGAAAACAGTTGCCCCCCTACCCTCCAACCCCATGCCAAGATTTAACCTTGGAAATAAAGATTTCACAGAAGGAAAAGCACTTAAATAGCCAACTGTTTTGATGCTTCAGTTCTCCAGAAATGAGTTGTTGTTTTTGATATACTTATTATACCACATCTGTCTTCTAAATCACAGAGCAATATTAACATCTAGCTTTTGCCATAAATTATGAACATCTAAGTAATTTCCCTGAATTTTACAAGTGAAAATGTCATCATCTCTCACTATCTGTCTCTAACATGTAGAATGATGTGGCTTTTTTTCCCCCTCCAGAAAAAGTAAAAAGAGCAGGCACTCAAACCCATTGGAACAAAGATGAGCTGTTACTAGTGTTACCTTCAAACTAAGCAGAAGTTTGCGATATTAGATGCCATTACCCCATCCCCCACTCATACCACATAGAGGTGATATTCATCTTGCAACAAAAAAATAAAGAGGGGGGGAGGGAAGAAAACACCGCATCTTTGAGACAAATTTTACAGCACTCTGAATGATATGTGCACTTTTTATGTTTATGAAACCACCATCTAGCGAAAAATAGCAGCCTAATATTTTGACACGAAGGTCATTTGAAAGTTTTACTGCCTGCAAGCCAGATCCATTTTTGTTGACAAAAGGCTCTCTCAGGGCTCTTTAAGGTGCCCCAGCCTGCTCGACTTTCTCTCTGTCTAGCATTTCTATTTCCCTTCCTCACTCCCTCCCATCAGACTAATTACCAGCTCATTAAGGCTGTCCTAATGAATTATGTTACAGCATTAAGAAAGGGCTTGGAATAAATGCTCATTTAGGTATGGGAGGAGGGACAGAGAGATTACTACTTTTGTCAACCTTGCCAGTTGAAGCTAACTTGATCTGACCACACTCAACACTCAGACCTCCTGCCTCCCCTCCTCCAAAATCATAAATATTTCAGCCGAAATGAATTTTAGATTGATATAAACATGCTCTTGGGAGGAATTGGCTTCCTAATGCCACAGAAAGATAAATGCTCAGGAAGGTTATACTGTGTGCACGTCTGAGCTTGTGCTCCGTGAGCTGTGCTGCCAGCACCTGCAAAGGGCTAAGGAGTAACAGGGGGTGCAGGATGTTCTCCCCTGGTTCCACGTGGTGAGGCAGAAAGGCAAAGGTACCCAGCACCAGCCAGCATTTAATAATTAAAAGCATTTCTGTCATATTTTGGATGACTTTCAAAGCTCGGCAGAACAGACTAGATTTAACATTCTCCTCAATGCAAAGTGAAATTATTCCCACCTCTAGTACAGAAAAGCAGTGTTGGCTTCACAAAGAATTCCCCAAGCCAGCCAAAAACAGGAGCTGCGGAGGGAAGTGGGAGCATCCAGTTCACTGGTCAGGGCTGGACTCCTAACACGCTGTTTTCTCAGCCAGAGCTTTAGCAAGGACCCCTCGCCAGCTTCTGCGCTTGGTTTGAACGCTTGAAGTGCCAACGTGTTGTCTCATTTTTGAAAGCCAAATTTATATTTATTAATATTTTGTTGTTATTCTGCTATCCAGGTATATATTGGTACCTGGACTTTGTCTCTGTCTCTTCAGAGGGATTTTACAGTCTGCAGCACCTCTCCCACAATGTTTGCTTTTCTCTTTTTTGGGCCTTTTGATGTAGTAGACGTAACTCATTGCAAAAGAGAAGTAAGGACAATGGTGCCAGAAGTCTTTCCCTGAGATAGTGATGATCAAAAGAAAAAGTTATATATATAGTGCCTCAAATAGGCCTAAATTGCCTCAAAATACACTACCAAGATTAATTTTCACTACATGCATGTGAGGCCTTCAATTACGGTCAAGGTAGCAATTTGCACACATTTTAAAATCAAGTCTGTAACTGGTAAACATAAGCTAAATATACAAATAAACATAAGATGGCTGAACCTCAGACAGATAAGAATTCATTCTATTCTCCTGGAATCACCCCTTTTTTTTTTTTGAGAGCTTTAATTACTTTCAGATTTTGGCAAAGAATCATTAAAAGCAGTTAATACAGTGGCTTATTACTGTGTTTATGTATTACTACTTTTTTTTTTCCTCCAAATGCTTCTTCAGAAGAAGTCACAAACAGCAGAAAAAACTCCTCTTTTTATAGGGAAAACTTTCATCTGTGCCATATTGCATTTTTAATAGCTTCATTAGCACCAAGCCAAAGCAAATATACATGCAAGCCTATGAGCTAACATTCCTATGAAGACCTCAAAACCTTCTTAGCAGCAAAGGTAATACTTTAAGCTGCCTCTTGGAATAAGAGGCCACACCAATACAGAGCTTTTGTACTTTAAAACCTGTCAATAAGGGGCTACTTTTTAGCAAGATCTAGATGCCTTCAGGCAGCTTGCACACCTGAGAGCAGCTACTTTCAAGGTGGAACTGGACTACAACACACTTTTGGGTCTTTTTTTTTGACACACACCCACCCCCCTCCATGATTTCAGAGATGCTACAAGCATTATCTTCTAGTCACAGAAATTAATAGCAATTGCACGCAAACTCGTGCATATGACTCCCTGCATTACATAGACACAAGTATATACGTTGCATAAGCAAACAGAAAATATTAGAGAGAAGCTTTTTCCACACTAAGAGACAACCTAGCAGCCAAGCAGTAGATTATTCTTATCACTCTTTTGCAGTAAAGCAGGAGGGAGAAGGGAAGAGCACATAAGGCAATTTCTGCCAGAGCAGCAGATGACTGAGCTGTTGCAGGACAAACAAAAAAATAAAGTAAATTTTCCTTTCCTCAACACATCTCTCCCCCATCCCAAGTTCCCTGACTTTTTTTTATTATTATTGTTATTATTTTATTTTTATTTTTTGTCCTTATTTCCTTTCTTCTCCTTTAAAAAGACAAAGGAGCTGCTGGTAGGGAAAGGGGGGAGTGATGGGGTGAGGGGAAATGTCCTCTCTCTGTGCTTTAGGGTGTAGGTAGAAGCATGCCAGCAGTGACAGAAGCCGTCCGGCCCCTGACAGCAAGGCAGGCGGGTGAATTGGGTGGTTGCGGTATCAGGCGGGGCCATCGGCACGTCCCGCTGCCTATCAGCGCTGTGCCTGGCAGCTGGGGAGATACATTTAGATAAAGCAGCCAGCAATCGTTGATAACAAGTCCCTCAAATGTCAGGCAGCACAAAGGGCAGCATTGATTGCTGCTGTACAGCCCACCTTTCCTTTTCTTTGGTGCTCTATTTTTCCCCCTCTTTTTAATATAGCAAAGACTCTGGCTGGGATAATCTGCCTGCAGAAAAGGCCATTGTGCTGCTACATGCATTGTGTTATTCACTAAATAGAATTTATCAATGCTTCTCTGATTCCCTTTCCTTTCTCCTCCTCTTCCCCTCCATCCCCCAGCTGCTACCCAGCCTCTTCTTCACAGAGGTGGGCCCGATCCAGCAGAGGACAGACAGCAAGTCCTAGATCAGACATATGGGCTCTTTGAAATCTGTGGCATAGATTTCCTCCTCTCTCCCACAGCTTTGGATGGGTGCCCAAAGCTAACACTCATCTCAGCTTTCATTTATTTCTGACATGGAACAGACATAGCTGACATTTTGGGGCCATTTCATCCCCAAAGTTGAGCCAATCTGAAAACGTTAAGTATTTTGAATTTCAAGCATACGAGCTCTCTCATACGAGCTACCCAGTCTGGCCCTGGCAACCTACAAAACTCAAAGCCAACTCCTTGAGATAGGCAACTACATTTAGCAGAGGCTCCTGCCCTGGCCAGGGACAACCCAATCCACCTTCTGCCCCACAGAGCCAGGACATCACAACAACAAGCAGCTCCAGCAGTAAGACACAACATAAAGGGATGAACTGAAGCTGCATTCAACATTAATGGGCACCAATTGCAGATGCCTCTAGTAATTTTCTTTGATTTTTCATCCTCAGCTGCTCTTTCCAGAATGTGGGAATAACGTGTTGCCCATTCCCACATCCCAGCAGCAGGCTGCAGCAGCCATCCAGTTGGTGTTCACAAAGCAGCAGAAGTCACCAGCAGGCTTCCAGAAGGTCAAGCAGTGACACATTTCCAGCCCGTTGTCTGGGACTGTCCCTCACCACAGGTCCCTTCTTTCCTGACAGAAGAAAGGGGCCTCGGTGCTCAGGCATGCTCACTGCATTCACATCAACATGCTCCCCCTCTCGCTGTCTTTTAAACTGATGTGAATTTAAAGCCAAATCTTTGCTTCAATAATGAACAGACTGTTCCCGGCTATAAAAAAAAAATTACAATCCCTGACACTTTATAATCATCATTTTAATTATTATAATTTTAGAACTCATACTTCACCAATAATAGGGCTCAAACAAAAAGTGTGGTGTCCCCAGAGAGACAAATGACAATGGGTTTTGTCTCATATGCTTGCTATAATTACAACTATTTGATCTGATGCAGTTTTACGCTTTTATATTTTCAGCATTGGTGTTTTGAACGTAAACCTCTCTGAGGGTCCTTCTGAGACCTGAAGGATTATATCTGGCTCCCTGGGCAGAAGCATTTCCACTGCTCTGTGAGCAGGAGTGAGGAGTTTGAGAACATCCACCTTGAGCAGCCACAGAGGTGGCCATGGCCAGAAAGAGCATGCCTGGCCAGCAGCTGCTCTGCCCGGAGAGCAGGATGGCCCTAGGGAAGGTGCTCAGCACCAAGAGCTTTGTCGGCTCCCAAAAGTTAAGCATGCAGGATGAGTCCTCAGGAGGACAGAGGACAAGGGCTTGACATGCTGGACCTGTCCCTTCCGTGGAGCAGGGAACACCATCTTGTTCCCTGTTTACCAGAGTAAGGCAACATGATGTCTGTCATCTGTCACGTCAAAGGTCTGCCTCACTGGTCTCCCACACCAGCAGCAGCTGCCTGGGGCCGAGCATACATACCACCGTGTAGTTGGAAGCACAGGGGCAAGAACAGAGTTGCACATCTGCTATATCCACGCTACATCTATCTGGAGACACACGTGCAGCTCTGTTTAGAGCTGTTTAACAGTTCCTGATGGAATTTTCTTCCCTGAATTTGTCCTACCCTTTTTGAAGGCAGCTTTTTCAGTACAAGCGAAGTTAAGTGTTCCCCTTTCTTAAAATAAATACTATTTTGATATAAGAAAGGAAGGTTGTCAGGAAAAACAAAAAAAAAAGAAAAATATTTTCCCCATAGAAATGGGGATTGGCAGTTCCTGTAGCACAGTGATCTTTCATACTTTTTCCTTCAAGTCTGGAAGTGAAGGGGACAGGAGAGAGAGTTTGTCTTTTCAGATGCAGCTTCTTTGATCAGCGTCATTCACTCTGGAGAATGGAATATTGAATTCCTTTTGCAGTCAGGCTGTGCTTAAGCACTTTTGAGTCTGGCTGCAGTTTGTGGACTTTGTGAAACATGAGTATCCCTCCCACCTCCCCTCTGCCTTTCTTCCCTGACTTCGGGATTTTCAAAGGGCATCATACTGCTTGACCTGAGAAACGGGATGTTCTAAGATGTCCCTGGCCATTGATCACATGCACATGGCCGTGACAGGAACCTGGGCAGAAGTAGTGACATTCTTAAGTTGGAGGGCTGTGTTCTCACCCCAAGCTCACGGGTAGAACATGCAGGAGGGGGAAGTCATAGCCATGCACGGGCCCAGGTACTAACTCAGGAGCAGTCTCCAATACTAAAGAGAAAGGACTTGAAGCAAAAAAAATCTATTAAACTCTTACGATTCAATTTTTGGCCAGAGACAGTATTTTCAATTATTCTGAATGTCTGTTAATGCTGATATAACCCAGTCTGCCAGTTTTGCCCTTGCAAATCACAAATTTCAGGAGTGTGTAAAACTCTGCCATGCAAATACATATCCCGCAGTGAAACTCAGCAGATAAAGCTTCAGCTGGATAAAGGTTTTATAATAATCTTTGTTTAAAATAAAGTTAATTAAATTTGGGTTTAAACAGAGTTTCAACCATTTTTAAGTTACAGAACAATGCCAGGACTTAATTGCACCTTTTATCCAAAGATCTTTAAGTACCAAGGCATCGTGTAAGCTGCAGAATGCAGTTGGGAGGTTGGTTCCCCCCTTACCCCAGAGCAGGAACAGGGTGGATCTGGCCTGGATCTCCTTCAAACAGGCTGCCCACTGCTCTCCGCACTGCTCTGCGATATCCAGCTGTTTCAGCAGCTGCTGCAGACACATAGTTGGGACCACAGGATCAGGACCATGCAGGTCCTAAAGACTAGTCCCTCTCCTGTCCCCCTGGCCCAACCCAGAATACCCCTTCCATCAAAGAGAGTTACTACATATTCACTGTATGCTGCACCCCTCCTCTGCACAGCTCTATTTTGCCCAGGTGTAACAGAGCACATGATAAATCAAAGCCAGGGAGTTTAAAATGCCTCAGTTAAATTGCACAGTAAATTAAAGACACACACACAAAAAAACCCCCCATAAAACCAGGAATACAGTGCTGTTTTGAGTCCCAGTCAACTTCTGTACTAGGGAGGGAGACATCACTCCAGAGATTCTCATTGTAAAATGTGTCTGTTCCCCAAGCTGAAAATCTAATCAATTCATCCATACCATGGACTAATTACTTTTGCTATTTTGTATTGCAGTGAGGACAGGGAAGGAACAAAATATATTTGGTCTGCCCAAGAGTGGCTACTCTACTACATACAACATAGAAAAATGACTATATATTATCAGGGCACGAAATTGCTTTAAGAAACAGAAAAAAGAAAAAGTCATTTAGTGCCAGGAGTGAGAAAATACAGCCATGACAAGATACTTTCTAATAGCACTTAGCACCAAGTTTTATAAGGACAGATCCATCTTCCCCCCATTTTATAGCTGAGAAAACTTGAAGTTGGTTTGTCTTTTCCTAATTCAGGGACTTAACAAGTGCAAATTTCAGTTCAAGCTGACCCAAGCCCCATCTCCTTGTGTACGCCCAACTCTCACTGGTTATCTGACAGCGGGACAAACAGTCTCTTGGACCTTTTGCTCTGTACACAAGACTACAGCCACAAGAAAACTACCAGGATACAGGAGAGTTTCTAATATCTATGCTTGCTTATCAACAAGGAAAAGATAAACACAACCCAGAAATTCTGCTTCTCAAGCAAGATACCAGTGGCCTCCCTGATAGCACGGGACTACTCCAAAACCTCACTGGGGCTGCAAGCCTTTTACACGCACACCACCCAACAACAGCCATGCGACCACTGCTCAGCAAATATTGGATTACCTTCATTTTGTGTGATTCCTTGCCTGTGTGCTTTACCCATGATTCAGCTTCCCCCACTGACAGGCTGAAACAGGCCATTGTGCCCATGTTTCTTTCATGACACAAGCCTAAGCAAATATAGGTGGGACAGCCCCTTGAGTGCAATCACAAACAGCAGTGCCTCCACCAGGACCTGGCCTGCAAGTTGCTCAAAGTGCTTCAGACAGAGCTGTACTTTAGTTAGCTCTATGTAATTACAGTAGGGGAAATTCTTAGGAAAAAAAAATCTTTTTATGTTGATTAAACCAGGGCAGGGCCTATTCCTTCATGCACGTAGAGGATGTTCTGGGAGCATTGATGTACCCAAAGTGCTGCTGTGATTTGGGAACTTGGGTTCATTCCCCTATGACACCTTTTGCAGCTATCTCAAAACTCCCGTTGTATTTACTAATTACTTGCACTTTAACCCGCATCCTTTTTAATTGTTTTCAGGCATTGTCTCACTGCATGGAGAAAGGCCTGCTGAAAAGTATGGTTCTGACAACATGGTGTGAACAGGGCTCTAGATTACTGAGCTACTGGCAGATAGATGGAAAGCTGTGGAAGACACCAGCCCCCAAGGCCCAGTTGATAATACGCAGCAACAGCTAGAGGAGTTCATGACATTTGCTGGAGTCCCTGTGAGCTCCTACTGCCAAACAGCACCATTGATGGGGACTGTACAGCCCTGGAATACTGCCACAGCCAGTGCCAGAAGCAGAGCTCCAGGGGTGGCTGCAAGCTACTGTCTCCAAATCCATCTGCCACTCACTCTTGCTGTAGGGTTCCCCCATCCGAGACCCCCAATATGAGAAATTGCCCAGCCACCACTGCTCGCTGTTGGTTTTGCTCCAGTGAAACCATCCTGGGCATTTCATGACCTCAGACACCTTTTTGCCTTGAGCAATCCATGGCTGGGCAGGAGTAGCACAGGGGACACTGAACGGCAAGTGGAGCTGTGCATGGTTTAGTTGAAGCCTTACAAAACCTGTCTTAATACAGATCCCATTGCAGATGAGCTTACACAAAACAAACACTGAACTCATCCAGCACTTCTTCAGCACAAAGACACGAGCTGCAGAGGTTCATTCTATTTGTGGATATTTGAAAGACATCCATAAGCCATGAGGCCATTTGCAGACTCAAAATGTACTAGCATGTTCAAAATGCTAATTACAAAACTAAACAGGGATGTACTCAGAAACATCTCATTTTGTCTTTGAGCACATACCATATGGGGTTATAGAGAATGACCATGAGAAAAGAGGTAGTGAAGCAAGCAACAGAACAGTTCTGGAAATTTTTACAAAAGTATTGTTTAGGCTCTAAATTGTGTTGGGTATCAGGAAAAAAAAAAGGAAATCCATACCCCTGTATGTTATTGAAGGGGGCAATTAGGAAAGCAGAAATTGGAATTATTGCAGACTTAACGAGTCAGTGGAAGTAGAGGGTGGGAAACCTGAAAGGAAGCAAATTCTTTTTCCTCCCCTAGGAGAGCAAGGAAAGAGGAAGAAGTAGCAAAGGGAGGGAGCAAGGCAGCAAAGCTAACTCATGGAGTCACAAGGAGCCGAATATCAGACTATGTTTTTTGTTCAGATTCACATGCTTGTACAAGATTTTCACTAGGATGGAGGGAATGCATGAATTTTTTACCTGTTTTCTAGTCCTTTGTACTCCTCTTGTGCATAAGGTTTCTACCATCACAATGTCTTTGCAATGACAGCCTGCTTGGGTTTTCCCTCACATGTCTACTCACTCCCTCACCACCATTTGAGTAGCTGTCACCCTCTTCATCACTGCAAGGGAACAAATGCTTTCCTAACCAAGCAGGGATCTGACATTCTATTTCTGTCTGACTCCTCTGCAACACAAGTGCTAGGTGTTGGAAACAAGGGACTAAGATCAACTGTATCAAGTTTAAAGAAAACAAACAAAAAAACCCCAAAAACTAAAAAAACCCCAACGTCACAGAAAATAAACATTCAGAAACCCAAAAAAAGCAGGCAGGTTTAGCAAAACATACACACACAAAAGACAAAGAACACTCCATTTTGACTGACTTATAAGTTGGTAAAAATGCTAATGTTTGCAGAGACACAATGCTTTCATAAATATATATTATATATAAAGAGAAATGAATTTTTCATCTCTAATCAGGGTTGATTTAGAAAACAGGCAGCATGCTTCTGTGTTTTACAACCTCCTCTTGAATCTGATACCTAACCTGAGTCTCAAACGCAGAGAGGCAGAATGCCAATGATCCAGGTAAAAATGCAAAAAGCAGCAGCAAGGCTTGCCTGTGGCATTGTAAAAGTCGAACCACCGTAGCAGATCCTACCACCTAATGAGCAGGAAGAAGGGGAGCTCTCACTTCCGAGGCACAGCCTTCCTTAAAAGATTTGGCATCAAGGCTGCAGCTCGCAGGCAAGAATTCGCTCTCGACCCCCCCCCCCCCCCCCAAGCAGCTGGATGGAGCCAAGCTTTGGATGTCAGGCCCTGTCATCGCAGGCACAGCACAAATGCCCTGCAGTAATGCCACCGCCGAGGCAGCGCTCAGTTGTCAGAGCACCAGCAGCACAATTCGTAAGGAAACCAGCAAAGACGACAGCACTTGAATGCGAAGCTGGAGACAAAGCAGAAACTGCAATCAGTGGAGAACATGCAAGGCAAGAATGAAGGAAAAAACTAACAGTTTGCAGGGAGCTTTTTAGCGTGGTTGCAGTAATTCTGTGTCGGATGCCATGAAAATGAAGGACTCCGCCCAGGCTGCGGCAGGCCTGGCAAGGCTGGGCTTTTGGACAGCACCTCAACAAGCAGCTGTATGGCCAACACTGATCTCTGATCAGTCCTGCCCAGACACCCTCCCAAATACAGGCTATTTGGACATCTAGGATGAAATTCCTTTCAGCTAACTGGCAATACAAAGGGTAAGTGTGCAAGAATAAGTAAGCTTTTTCTGCTATGAAGAAAAAGCAAGTCACCACGCCTTTTTCATAAGTCTTCCTAAAAAGAGCTGAGCTGCCCTCAGGAGATACCCCTCTTTTAGGTATGGTGGCGCCTAGACAGCTGGCTTAGACCCGATGACTGCCTTTGAGATGGGCAAAAGTCATTTTAGTGGAATCCAAGCCTAATTATTGAGCTTCTGGTCTGATTGGCCTTCTTCATTGAAATCCAACTTACATACCAGTTTCCTTTACATAAGCATCCAAGAGAACATGAGAAAAAAAAACCCAAACCTATAATCTTACTATAAAATTAAGTAGGGATTCACCTTTCTGTTTTCTGCTGCTCTTTTGCACTGTTAAAATGGGAGATTTGGTTTCTGTGTTCTATGCAGTTTTTAGTGCTCTGTGTGGAGCAAACCAACTCTGCACATCAGACATCTAACATATGTTGTTTACATAATACTTTCAGCTGTGTTGCTACTCTCTCCGAACTCAATAGTTCCCAAAAATTTGGGATCTTGCAAATTGTTCTATCAGGCAGAAGCATTTAGCAGTGGAGCCTGCTATCTGTTACAGAAACTCTGCTCTCTGACAAGGAACACCAAGTACTGTTTGCTGGGTGTCACACAACAGGAGATAGCTTCTTCATCTCATCTCCCTATCAGAACATCATCTAAAAAAAAAAAACAAACCCCAGTCTCTCTCCCAGCCTTGTGGGTTCCACGCAAGGCAGTTGTGCCCAAAGTTTTCCTCTGTGACTTTTTCTCTCATCATCCCTGAGGCTAGGTGGCTCTCCTATGCCATGGACACCCAAAGGGTCCAGGATGCTCCTCTGACCTGGGCAGTAACATGCATATAGACCACCACCTGAAGAGCATCATGATGCTGCAAAGGGTTTAATCACTTCACTGTTAGAAAAGAAAGACAACAGTTGTCCCTAGATTCAAAAAAGAGCTATCCTTGGGTCATGATACAACCTGAGGCTGTGGTGACAGGAACATTTTTTAGTGTGCACATCTGTCTGGTCATGGATTTTGCCAAGACAAATTGTGGCTTCTGGATCACTGCAATGATTAAAACCATAATTGATATTAATAGCACTTTTCAATATCCTGTCTATGAATTCTAATACATATTCCCAAGAGAAATTTCAGAATGATATAGAATAGCCTGAGTCTTATTTAAACCGTATACTTTTGGACTCAAGTTCTGTAATCATCTGTATCTGGAATACGTAATGAGAAAGCCGTGCATACCACTATCTCCAGTTTCTCATCACTTTAAAGCGTACTCTCAGGGTTACTCATGTCATTATTATGAAGTTATTAAAGCCATGTGGTAGACAGAAGCAGCCCACTTCTATTTCTGGTGCCAGCTTGGCATGATGAGGAAAGGACCATCCTTTCCAAAGTAGAGTCAGGCTCCCACAGAAAATACACTGTTATCACAGATTCACCCTCTCCCAGCAGTAAGCCACCCACCCATTGCCATCTGTGAAGGCCCTAAAGATGCATTTTCTGTCTTTGTAAGAACTTGCCTTGATGAAACAGGCCTTTGCTCTTGGGACTGGAGCTCTGAAAGCAAAACAAAGGCTGGCGTCCTGTATAGAGTAAGTCCCAAGAGGTGGAGAGAGCTCTGCTGCCCCTGCTCAAACCACTTACATCCAGCACATGCTGCCCTGAAAAGTACATCTAGGAGAGCCTTTCACCCCAGCCAAAGCAAGAGCATTTCCTTCCTGCAAAACCAGGTTGAACTGCTAAAGCAAAATCACAAATAAGAGGAGAAAGGGAAATAAAGGGTAAAAGAAGCAAGATCCTCTCTACATTTCAAACCAAAACAGGAATCTTATTAACATTTAAATGAATAAACTATCTGGATTGTGAAATCCTTATGAACTGTTGTACTCTGGACAGAAATTAGTCTTGACCCTCATTACCAAAAGCCACCCTGCTTGTGACAGAGTGTTTGTGAAGCTAGAGAAGCAGGTGCTCTCCAGACCAACATCTTTTCTCTGGCTACCTACAGTTAGGAGGGACTAGACTTGGTGATTTTTTCGCTTCTATTTTCCTTAATAAGTAGCAGTAATATATTGGAAACAACACAATGATAAAAATAAACCCAAAGCAAGCCACCAGCACAGCAGTTAGCTGCTCAGGTCAGCACCCTGCAGCGAACAATAATCTGCCTATTTTTTATCTGAGCAGATTAGAAATGCTCAGCCCAGCCTGAATAGCTACGCCGTGCCTGCAGAGCCCCCACTGCCAAGAGGAGGGTTGTCACATGCACAGGGGCACCCCTGCCAGCAGCAACATAAGGTGAGGTCCCTGCTTAATGCTCGTATCCCAGCTCTGCTCCTCCTGACCACCATGCAGCAGGAGCCAAGGCTGCACCCCAGCCTCTCTCCAGACCAGAGAGCATAGAGCAGTGGAGCAGGTCTGCAAGGAGGGGTGGTGGAAGAAAGCTCCTGACTTCTGATAGGAAATTGTGCTTGGCAAGAGAGGCAGTGGGGGGCCAGAACATTCAGGGAGAAGCAGTCTTGGTGAGGTGTGGGGAAAAATCTGCAACTGTGCCTTCCCAAAGCTCTTGAAACACTGGAGAACTTCCTACACCACGATACTTCACTGTTGCCTCCCTCCAGAAGTCCCATTATCCCTCTCCAGACCTTCATCACCCTAGAAACCATCTGTTCAAATGGAAATTATTTCCAGCATGGGCTGCATTATGCAGGGGATGAGCAGAGAGATCCCACTGTGGATTTCAAATCCTTGGACAGATATCTCTGAGTCTCAAGCTATCCCTTCATAGGACAAGCTGTTGACCCACAGAGACAGCTTCAGAGTCATCCTCTATTAACATAATGATGTGCAACATTCTTGCTGGTATCATCCTCACACTTCCATCTAATCCCCCAACTGGGCCTGTTGATGGATGCAGACGTACTTCTGTGGCATTGCCAGCTCTTAGGGTTGTATCATTAATCTAGCGTTCTAATCACCGCTGCAGCTGAGGACTCACACAAGCTTCTTTCCTGTGATCGCTTCTTTTCTAGTAAGTTTTTAAGCTCTCAGGGAGAAAAGCTGAAAACATGAAATGAATACACATCAAACCACGAAGCACAGAAGAATTAAAAAAAAAAAAGCTGAAAAAAAGTCACGACTTCTCAGCTCAGCATGTTTGGTAAGGGCACAGCTGATGTTGGCAACCCAAGAGGCCTTAGTTGCTGTGATGCGAGAGACACATCCAAAATTTTAAGAA
Source organism: Porphyrio hochstetteri (assembly GCA_020800305.1). Classification (NCBI taxonomy): domain Eukaryota; kingdom Metazoa; phylum Chordata; class Aves; order Gruiformes; family Rallidae; genus Porphyrio; species Porphyrio hochstetteri. The sequence goes on from CM036907.1 coordinate 50,189,981, forward strand.
AGAAACATGTGTGCCAGTAACTGCAGGGAAACGGTAATTAGTCACAGGCAATGACAGCAGAACTTGTCCTGAGAGCACCACATCAGAATTCACAGGCCCAAATAAAGGTTTTGTCAGGTTTTTTGGGGTTTTTTTAAAGCAGCTACAATGGAAGACAGTGAGCTTATTCATCCAAGCACAAGCCTGAGTCAAACTAAACCTTGGCTTTGAAGATGAGTTTAAGATGCCTGCTAATGCTCCTGCCCAGCACAGGGGTAGCCTTGGTCTGTGTCTTTCTAAGTTCTGTTGAGCAACTTGCCAGTGAGGACTTAGCTGCCCTTAAAAAAACAACCTAAACAAACTAAAACCAACCAAAACAAAACCCTCATCTTGTGTGTGGTAGCACTTTGAACTTAAACAGACCAGCTCAAACAGTACAAATGAGCCATTGGCATAATCACACTTCAGTGGAAGGAAATGAGCATCACTGTGAAGCCACCAGCTCTGACTCCTCCCCTAACCCTCCAGAGGGACCAGATAGAGAAGCCACCACAGAAGACCTCAGCTTGTTAACAACAGCGGTAGCAAGAACCCCAGAAGTCTCAGTCTCATACATAGGTGAGAGAGTACAGCACTGACACAGATGAAGACACCTGAATGTGATTTCAGTGCATCCTCAAGCTCTTGAGCTGTATTGACTTCATGCAAAGATATATCAGATCAACTTCACAATAAGGCAAAAGCTTCAGCATTTATGCCCTGCTTCTTTTCCACAACATTTACTGATTTCACACAGCATAAATTCAGAGACTGGAATGCAATCTTAACTCAAAATATTTCATGGAGATGTGCCTATTGAACACCAGTGGAGACAGCTTTTGTTCAAAACCCAAAGTTTCAAAACTTTACATGTTTTGTGGACAATTAATGATCAAAACGCCACTTTAATGAAAATTTATTTTAATGAAAAATAGGTTTTCTCCCTAAACTTATCTGCAAAGACTTATTGTCAGTGTGCCAGCAATCTCATATCTGAATTCCCAATGTCATATGCTGTGCCTTTGAAGCTGAATAATACTGTATATCTTAGATCACCACCTGAATGGTCTATTAGACCAAAAAAAAGTACAAAATATAAAATTACACAAAACGACAGAGAATTTATTTTAAGGACTCACTATCCAATAGAAGACAACCCTCCACATTCACTCTCCTATAAGAGGCAATAGCCAGAGGATTTTACCCAACCTGAATACAAAGAAATCAGCTCTGCCTCATCCTCATGGGACGCTTTCATGCAAGCCCAGATATTGCAAAGTCATCCAGGAGGCGATTACAGAAATCAAGATGTTGGAGGACTATAAATGGTGCGACTTTCACAGCCTACCAAAAACCTGAACTTTCTGTTCTGAAGAAAAGGAGCAGAACAGAGAGGCAGTAACTGCTGGGCATACCCAGCCGTTAGAGACCAAACTTGGGGAATATAAAGTAATACAGGCAACATATTGGAGTTTCAATAAGGCCAAAATGGAGCAATAAAGGATAAGAAACAAACAACCCAGAATTGGATTACCAAGTACAGTCTTACTAGATTCGTGCTCTATATCCTACTTTATATTGCATTTCACTGGAGGACAGAATTTATTATGAGCTGGGGAAGGAGGGCAACATGTGTAGGTACGTGTGTTGGGGGGGAAGGAGATGTTAATGAGGAAAGAACAAGAGAGTTAATTACAAACATTTCTTGAGTTACTATTTCTTATTTTAGTGTCAAAAATATCTAACTCTAACAGTTTTCTTTAAAAATGTAGAGAAATGTTTTTCCTTTGAGCTGTTTTGCAGAGAGCAGGAAATAGGCATAGACTGCGATAATGGAATATCATTATCCACTATCTTCAGAGGATTTCAACATTGCTTTGAAGCTGCTGAGACAGACTTGGGCATACCCATTAGGACCTCTTTTGGTTAGAAAGGTGGGACAAGAAGTCTCCTTATTCCAAAGTCTGCTCACACATGAAATCTGCATTTCTGAGTGAAGAAGAAAATGTTTTTCTTTCATTTTACAGGTAGGGAGAGCCTTGGCTCGTTGCTGTCTCTTCCTGCCTGGCAGCCAGTTAAACGGGACCAGAATAGTGAAACAAAGTCTTCTCATTGCATTCTTTTGCAGCATGGTACTATCAGAGCAAGTGATGCAGTGCCAAGGCTGAGAAGTCCCATCTCAGTCTACTGCAGAGAGAAGTTGTTAAGTCACAGCCCAGTTCAGTGATGCCAAGCAATGCATGTCATTTAAATTAAGTGTTTAAAGGACTAGAGTAAGGTCCTGCTATTTCAGCCAGATATATCCAAGGAGATTCTGACCATCACACACCACTTCTGCCCCAATCCCAAAAATCTTACTGCAGCATGAGGCCTGCTAGCCAGACATTAGCTACTATATTAATGGGTAATTAAAGTGATCATAGAATGGTATGAGTTGGAAGGCACCCCAAGGATCACAGAGCTCCAACCCCCCTGCCACAGGCAGGGCCACCAACCTCAGGCCTGGATCTACACTAGGTTTTTAATGGAATTAATCCATTATGCAGACCGAGCACATGCTGTCTCCATTTGTAGATGGAGTAAGAAAGAAAACAATTTGCCTACCAAGAGAAAGACTTTCTGACCCTGCACCACCTACTCCCCTGTCCAGAACATGCAGACAGCAAATTAAGTCTAAACTCTGAAGTGCTTTTTTTTTTCTTTTATAAACTACTTGACTTCTACTGCTCACCTCCACAAGTCCTATCAATTTTGAGCTACAGCCATCTCCCCTCAAAGGCGCAGAAGTGCAATTGCATATTATGTCCAGGTTAGTTCATATTATTTTAGGGATTTTTCTAAGAAATATGTTCATCAAGCTAAGCAACTAGTGCAACTAGTTTTCTCTTGTGTGTTTTGATAATGATTTTTACCTAGCAGCAGCAGGGAACCAATAGATCTGACGTCTTTCTGGAGAAGCTTCTGTTCCTAGGAAGGTCAATCATCAAATAGGATTCATTTTTCACCTCAGACAAGGGAGTTGTTGAGGTCTTACAGATCTGTGTGATGTTAAAGTTTTGCAAATAGCAGAGAACTAGCTTTCAGTAATTACCTCTCCTTTCAGAAGGAACTGTAAAAGTCATCTTTGAGTAGCCTGTATTTGTTACAGTGGTAAAAAAAAGTGAAGTAGAAAACAATGAGGCAATTAATAGAAGTTCCCTCTGTTACCCAAAATATAACAGCAGTTTAGATATGTGGCTTCCATTTCCATGGTTCAGGACATCATAATTGTGAGTGGAAGACCTATTTCAATGAAATATTTTGTTGTTGTTGAAACCCAGCAATTTTCTGTAAATCAAAATATCTCTAGGAATGCAACAGTTTCAGCCATTTACCAACAGAAGAGTAGGAACCTGCCAGGTTCAGTGCCAAATTGCAGACACAGGACCCCTGCAGATCATTCGGGTGATTGTTTCCAAGGCAAGATGAGACGCCTTCCAGGCTTCCCGAGGCAGAGTCCTGAGATCCCGAGATCCCAGACTAAGCCAGTAGTCCTTAGTTGTGAGACAGGAATCCCAGGAGCTTTGGACTCCTAACCTGCCCATTATAAAGCTGGCAGCTCAGAGACCTTGGCTGAACCAAACCCCACCCAGCCTTGGATTTGGATGCTATGCTAAAAAGTCTTTCTCCATGTTTTCAGGATTTTCAGATTGTACTTTACACAAATATGTCAAAGTATCTGCTTCAATCCAGAACAGATTTTTTTTTCCCTCTCCCAACTATACCAGGGGATAGGAAAGTGCAGGTTTCTTTTTGGCTGTAAACAAAACGCATTTTGTTTTACTAATTTTACACTATTTCATAAGTCATCCTTAAGCAGCTTACTCTAGAGGACTGTTGCCAGAGCTGAATCCTGCATCTTACTAGTAGCACTCTTAGGATCTTCACGATAGCAACGGGCAACAGAAATCTAATGGCAAAGGGTTTAACATAAAAGCAGTATCTCCTTGTTTATGAGTGGTTTCTGGCTTGGTTAAGTACTGACATCCTACTCTTCAGAAGTCCTGCATAATGAAGGCAACTGTTTGGTAGTTATTCTTGAGGGAATGGTGTAAAGGAGAAAAGCAGAGGGAGAACAAATTGAATCACAACATTTAGGCCTTCGGGTGCAGAGCACGATTGGAAACCTGATGTACTGCTTCCCATAGGGTACTGCTGCCAGAAGGAGGAAGCAGGAGAGAAACTATGTCAGGACTTTTCTGGCTTGCTTACTGCAAGGGAAAGATCAAACAAAGTTATGTTGGGGGCCCTAAAAGCCATTCATCATCTTTATACTTGTCTGGCAGGACAGAAATGAGAACAAGAGACCTGACCACACTGTGAAACTGCCAAATTCTAAATCAGAAGAAAGCCGGGTATTTCAAGTTTTATTATTAAATCGAACACACTTGCAAAGCCTTCCAAGAACCCAGGTCAGATACTATGTAATCACAGATCAGAGTTTCCAGTGGATCTGAAGGCTAAGATGGGATTTTTGTTCAGACTCATGTAGAGACTTATTGCTTGGTCATATTTTCCCATCCACAGCTCGACAAAGGTTAGTATATTACCTATAATTTCCTTAAAAAAACAAAAACAAAAAACCCCTTATGAACACTTCCTAACACTGAAGTGTGAACTGAATGAGAGGAGGAAACAGGCTGCAGTTCACTATTCATCACCTTCTAGTTAGCCCCGCTCCTTGGGACATTCTTGTGGTAATTTATGACCCTGTTCCAGGCATCAGCTCTGCTTACACCTGAGATGACGCAACCAGACTATCATCAATGTATGAATATTCACCTATATTGTATCTCTGGTTTAAAAAAAATCCCCAAAATCTAGTCATGTGGACTTTACAGTGTTATATTATGCTCACAAACAGCTGACCTCCCTGAAAGATGTCATCAAGCATAAAAGGAGGAAAGAATAAGCAGAAAACTTTTAAATATAGTTGTAGGATATGTATATATGTCCTGCCATAATGTAATTAAAGCTTAAGAAGTTCATAAGCCCTTGGTAAATTATTAGAAGTTGCATTAGCATGACAATGGTGACTCACTTCTTCCCATGTCATCCAAGCACTGAATACTGTGGGTAGAGGTGAAGATTTATTTTTAAAAAATACGTATTTTACAAATAACTATTAGGACTATTATTACTCAGAATAAATGTAAAGAGCACAATGGTTTCTTATTATTCAATCGATTGAAGAGTCACAAGATGAAGGAATTAACAATGCTAAGTGACTTCTTTCTCATTAATAGGAGAATTAAACCATACAAGATGTAGGAAAGAGACAGTGGAATCTGCTGAAGGAAGTTTTATTGAATCCAAAACTTTTAAGAATCTAAGCACAGCAAATGGAAGAGCATTAGCGTATGCCACAGGTCAGCTGAAGCACAGGCATACACACGGGAACTGTAGTATGTTTCATTGAACGAACATGGCTATGTTGTACCTGCGCTGACATCACTAGTTAGCCCCTGCTCAATAACCCCTGGTTCATCTAGGAAGCACCCATACCATCGCTCCTCAGTTGGCACCACAAAACCAGAGATAAACAGAGATCTAGAAGGCAGCCAAAGGGCAACCATTAAGTGCAGCACTTCTGCGTTTCCTGTAAAGGGCTAAAGCTTCCTTTTTCACCAACACTGTTTTGAAAGAGTAAAATGGAGACAGTAGATGAATCTGGCAGCCACACATACCAGTAGATAAACCCTTGGTCTGGCTTCCCCCATATAATAGTTCCTTACTGGAACTGATCTGTTCCCATAAAAGCTTATGTTTACCATGTTAGGGAAAAAAGTCCATTAGGACCAATACAGCATAAAACACTACATGCTAATTGTTTACACTGGTACCTTAACTCAGAGGAAGGATCAAGTGCTGGCATCCACTTGTGCTGCGCAGAGCATTCAGTGCATAAAAACAGGGAGACAACCCCTTAAATCTTGAGGAAAGAAACCCCCTGCTTTATGTTTCATTACGAGTAAAGCTAATAGAAGATCAGATAGGCATTTTTCCACCCAGCCTATATGTTATTAAATCTGATGCAATATTCTAGGACAACAAATTCAAGGTATTGTGGATACAGACTCCAATTTCAATCCTATCACATTTATCCACACACAAAAGACCAAAATTACTCTTCCTGCTATGATAACTACGTTAGATCATACAAAAGGAAACTGTGTGAGACACTACATGGATTTACCCCTCCTTTCCTGCCTGTGTTGGACCTTACACAAAACGACCTCTTGTCTTCTTAGAGAGGCAGTCGGGAGGCGTTTATAGAGACACAGCAGAGAAAGCAAGTAGCATAATAGCTACACACAATACTCATTTGGTGCCTACAAGTGCGATTTGATGTGCAGACTTACAAGCAAGGAAGCAGCAATTCAGAAAGCTTCTTTAAATGCACTGCATAACATACATAATTTACAGAATCAGAGAAAGTTAGGAGTTGGAGGGTTGAAAGCTGATCTAGTCCAATCTCCCTGCCAGATCTGGATCACCTAGATTAGGTCACACAAGAACATGTCCAGGATCATGGGGTTTGAATGTCTACAGAGAAGCAGACTCCACAACATCTCTGGGCAGCCTTTCCCAGTGCTCTGTCACCCTCATAGTGAGAAAGTTTTTCCTTATCTTCACATGGGACCTCCAGTGCTCCAGCTTGCACCCACTGCCCCTTGTCCTATCGTTGGACATCACTGAGAAGAGCCTGGCTCCATCTTCCTGACACCTCACCCTTTACATATTGAAGTTTTCAGAAGTTCTTGATTCTGTCCCCAGTTCAGTGCCAGAGTTTTTGGAAAGCAACTTCATAAACAAATGACAATGATTTTACTTAGTGCAGCATGACAGGTAGCAAGTACACCTACAAGCTGATTGGTATCTCCTCTTCCTCAGAATTCTGAAAAGGAGAAGCCAAAATTCTACTTTTTATAAAAATAAAGAAATCCCAGGAGACAGATGTAAAATGAAACAATTCAGTAAGACATAACATATGACATGGGGTGGGGGCAGGAACTCCATCATTATTTTTCAACTCTGCAAGCTCCATATACACACACAAAACATGTTAAAACACCATTATTTCCAGACAAACATACTTTCTGCCAGAAGTTGCCCCCTCTCTACAAGTCTGTTTACAGGACCATGGGCCCTTGCTTAGCCTGCTCCCAAATTGGCAGGTTTTTTTGTTTCACACCGTGTGCACAGGAGCAGCTGCAGCAAAGGTAGGTCCTCCTTCACAGTCATGGACAGTGAGGGACAGTAGTGTCCACAGACAGTAAGAGCCATCATGCTGGTTCAGCCTTAACGTCCATCTTGTGTACTTCCCTTTACCAACACGTTTCTGGGATACAAGGCTCTTCCTCCAGGAAAGGAGAAAATCTACCCAGGCAGAGGGGATCACAGTGAGTGATGCAGGTATCCGGATTTATCATACACTTGGAGGGGAAAAACGCCAGGATGAAATCGGTTGGACTGTCCTCTCAACTCTGCCTCAGATGTACCGGGGGACACTAAGGCAATTACACTCAATGCCTCAGTTTCCACTCCTGCAATTCAAGGATATTAATCCTGCCCAGCACTGTGAGGGTATGTGAGGTTTCTCTCAGCATACATATACTCAAGATTCTAAAATGGAAAGCTGTATACAAGTGCAACCTATTAGAGTATTACCAAAACTGAACTCAAACATCAAGGGAATGTTTTAGTGCAAAAGAAATGAAAATCATTTCTCTTTGTTCTCTAGATTCCAAGATATGAGCAACACTGTCAAATACCTCTAGAAAATAACATTCAGTGAAGAATCAAAGGCTCCCTTTTGTGAAGACTGTTTCATTATAAATTCATTTTATTCTGAGTCAGAAGACTCACAAGTCTTTCCTGAGTTTTGTTTGCATGCTCTTAGAATTGTTTGCCTTGTTGTCACATTCCCACTTGCCAACACAGTACGAACAGGAATCCTAATGCACTGCATTACAAACCACCCAGCTTTGTCAGGTTGCATAGATATTGCCACAGATTTAAGCTATTAAACCATTAGTATTTGCCAAGTAAGGAGAAATTACAAATTTCTAGATCTTAAGAACAAACAGAACATAGTGTTAAGATGCATAAGTAAGACAAGGTATAAACCAGAGTACTTCAAGGCTTTCTAGGGTGATTTTATACTAATCAGGTTTCCTGTCTCTCTTCCATCCCTTTGCGCATCCCTTCTTTTTTCCAGTCTTACGTAGTCTGCCTTCCCTCACTTCTGAGCCAAAGACAAGATTTGATTACAGAGAATATAAAGAAGTTTGGGGGTTTTTTATGGAAGTCAGGTGACTGTCAGCTCTCTTAGGACTGAGGGCAGTATCTTCTCTGCCCCAAAGGCAGTGGGTGGGAAAAGAATGTTTGCTTTCTTTATTTAAACCGAGATAAACTCAGGATGGTTATCTTGCTGTAAAAATGCAAGGGGCCATGAGTGCTTCCAAGTTCTACTAACTGCTAGGCAAGGTCAGTGCTAATCTAGACCCTGATGATTCAACCTCAGCTAATTCACCTCCCAGTAAAACCAAAATGCTTCCAGGCATCCGCTGCATTTCATCGTGTAACAGCCACAGGAGGAGTTGTTCTCTGTTAAGAACTGCTTTCTTGTCACTGAAGACAAAGTAAATTGTTCTGCCTAGTAATAGCTGTAAAGAGTTCCTATCTAACCAAGCTCTCTAAGCACAGGGTTTGCTTACAGCATGCAAACTGTTCTGCAGAGGGTCTCTGACACCCCTTCAACGTGAGCCAGCATAAATACTTAGGTGGATTGGCACTCAAGTTTCCCCAAGGTGCATGTCTAATTACACCAATTCTCCTCCTTTGGCTTTTCAGCCTTTTTCAGTGTTAAAAAGCCCCCAAACCATCATAGATATACTTCATATTTAGTGACAGAAAAAAAACCCCAAACCTCAACAAGTTCAGGTAAGGATGTAGACTACCCACCATCCATAAGGAGGGAGTTCCTCAGGTAATGAACTCTCAAAAATACTGGCCCTACTGAAATAAATGTCAGAGCTCACATTGACTTCAACAGACTGGCAATTTTATCTTCCCTAAAGTGCTAAAAATTACAAAATTGCAGTGAATATCCATGAGAATACACAGTCCAGAGACTTCAGGTACTTTTGCTTAGTCAAGTTACCAGTACCTCATAGAGAGGCTTGGCCACAGCTTGTAAGTACTGTTGCTTCAGGTAAAAAGGAGCACATAATAAGGACCTATAGTCATTCACTTTTGTAAACCAAAAATGTTTTAGTCAGAATTTAAACAGTGGTCAAGTGACTTTATCTGTTCACGGCTATTATCCCTAGATTTTTAGGTGCTGTCTGTGCTGACAAATACATTCTCTTCATCTGCTTTCTTCTTTTTCTCCTTTCTCGCAAACTTTTGGATAAATTTGAAGTGTGACTTGGCGTAAGCCACTGTTAAGAAAACCAGACTTAAAAACTCACAATCATACAAGATAATTTTAAAAGGAATCTTTAAAAATATATTGCTTTATGGCTGCCTCTAATTTTCTTCAAGATAAATGGTTGTGTCACTTTACTGCATGAAATAGAAAGGCTTTGGGTTTTTTAATTTGTTTCTTTTTTTTTTGTGAAAGCATAGGAAGAAACACTGTTGTTGCATTCAGGACTTGATGGTAGTCTCAGATGCATCCTCTTTAAAAGGAGAGCTGGGAGGCTGTGCTGGAAGACAAGTTTACTTTCTCTTGGCATAGGCCTCAGGAGGGTAGAAATTACTCTATGAGCTGATTTGTAATTTTTTTTTTTTAATTCAGTTTAAGAAGAGGGAAGAGGAAAAAAAAAAAAAAAAAAGAGAGATACCCATGTCCTAGAATTTATAGCTCACTGACATTTCCTCAGGTGAGGAAAACTTTTAACTACCAATGACCTTACTACCAGCTGTTGGCAGTTACAAATGGATGACAGCAGTAAGAAATAAAATAAATTAAAAAAATAATAAATGGCCCTTTTTCATAAGGGGAACTTTTCATTTTAAATGCAGTACCTTTTGGAATTACAAGTGACTTGGCCAGGTTTCAGGATTAATGAACACTCACTTGTCAGGTTCAGTATGTCTATATATCGTGCAGTTTACTGAGCCGATGCAATCAAAGCTTCCCCCCTTGAGTTTGGAATGACCCTTTAAGGACTTAAGAGAAGTTTTAGAGAGAGAATTAAATTCACAGGTGTGCCTATAAAATTAAACTGCTGCTTCCTGATAGACCCATAACTTTTCTGAGACATTGAGTTTCTGAAGAAAGATTACAGCCTGACCCAAACAAAGGAGCAGCTGTAAAAATGGTGAAACCTACCACAAAAGAGAAGAGCACTCTTATCAAAAATAGCATAACATTACAAGAAGCTTGTATCTATTTGTACACACAGGCAAAAAAGTGTTAATGAACCATTACACTCAAATGCATGGGCACAAGAAAACTCAAGCTTTCAGCTCCTGGATGTCTAAACACTAGTGCACCTGGTAGACCATTATCATAATCTAAATTATATATTTTCATAGGTTAAAATAATTTTCTGAAATATAACTCAGAGCAGCAATACTTACTCAACTGTTGGGGTCAAGCTTCTTGCCTGCAGAACTATAGTGATGCACAGTGCAGCTGAGGGACCAGCCCTCCGGACAACAAATCTGGCTGTCCTCCAGCCCTGATGTTCACCAAGCACCTTCCCAAACTTCTATAACTTGAGCTTATCCACATCTTCAAACTGGATGAACAGAGCGCTCAGGTGTCTGGTCTAGCTGGAGCCAAGCAGACACCTTCCACCAAGCAAGCTGCAAGGTTGATTGTTCTGGCATGTGGGAGCACAGGTATCTTCTACTGGCTCAGATGGGCTCTGAAGTGGGTATTTCTTTACTACACTCTCAACTACGCTGTTAATTCAGCTTCCAGATGGTTCTCAGAGGGGCTATGGGGCGGAGCGTGACCTTGGTGGTAGCAGGAGCTGCCACCCATTCCAGTCTGCTTCCTTCTTCAGGGGATGCCAACAACACTAGAGCAATGGCTGTACAGGACAGCTTTTACCAAGCTCTTCAAGTTTACAGCGTCATTCACCAAAGTCAATTAAACCTGGTACTGGTGTACGTTACCCTTGCCCTGGGCTGAAACCCACGGTGGCACAGAGAGAACTACACACTGAAGCCTGCTCCTGAGTATAAACGTACACATTCAAATATCAAAGGACTCCAGGCAGTAGAAAAACCAAAACAAGGTTAGATAGCAACATCACCATATTCAGAGAAAACTGAAATAAGGTACGGATCAAATTCCTTCCATTCTTAGCTCATGGCCACTTATTGCAGAAAAAGCTGTACAAGGTTCAAACATTATTTTAATGCTCAGCATCACTTACTGTGTCTTTGCTGAAGGACTAAAATGACACAACAGAGCTGGCAAAATATACTACAAGGACAATCCCCATTCCACCCCAGCCAGATTAACTTCACTCACCACAGAAAAATAATCACAGTACCTCAAGGGCCAAATACAGGACAACCAAAGGACTTACCAAAGCCCCTCTATCCAGCTCATCTGCAGGCTTGATACCCACTTACTGAGGAAAAGTAACAGCCTGAGGGTGAAGAAACCACAAGTGGGCCTGGCTGTTTTCCTCATTAATCTCTCAGGTGAGAGACCTACTGTCACCTGCTGCTGATATAGAAGACAATCAGCTTAGCTGTTACAGTTAAAGAAGCATCACACACCTAGATGGGACTCCATGGTGGGGGCATTGGCAGGTATTGTCATTACCTATGTACAGCACCTTTGCATTGCTATGAAGAAGTCTGCAAGGTGGGTTTTGAAGACTCTTGGCCAAACCCACTAGGCTGTTACAAAAGCTATGTGTGTGACAGGTCTGTGACTGAAGCCAGCATTCAGACACAGCTCTGTCTTCCTCCTGTCACTACTGTGAGATTTCCTATGCAGTAATTTTCAGAGAGGAAAAGTTGGGTAAATGCTATAGGCTGAGGCAGATATTCATCCTTCAGTAAAAAACAAGCCCACAGAGAACAATACTGCAAAAGCGGAAGGTGACTGATGTTTTGACACAGCAGTGGTTCAGACGGCTGCAAGGCTGTTTCAGGCTGGCCTGTCTCAGCTGTCACACTGGCTGATGAATGCTTCCTCTCCTCTTCAAAGCAAAGGAACCCAGCCCCAGCAGTGCCACCAGCCCATGCTGTGGTCCTCCAGTGCAGCCCTTGGCCCCAGTGCCAGTCGGAAATCTCTGCTCATCCAGAGGGCATCTATCACCCACAGCCTGACCAGCACTGTGATTTTGGCTGGGCTCTGCCCAGTCGTCTGCTTTCCAGAGAAAGGGAGGGAGAAGCTTCCCCAGACTCTTGTTACTCTGTGAGATTAATGGCCTGGGTGGGAATGGATGCTGTGCTTTTTAGCTCGCTGAGCTATTGTCCCTTTGCTGTTCACAGAATCACAGAATTATCAAGGTTGGAAAAGACCTAGAAGATCATCCAGTCCAACCATTCACCTATTACTACGAGCTCCCACTAAACCATATCCCTCAATACAACATCCAGTCTTTCCTTGAACACCCCCAGGGTTGGTGACTCCACCACCTCCCTGGGCAGTGCATTCCAGTGCCTGACTACCCTTTCTGAGAAGTAGTGCTTCCTAATGTCGAGCCTGAATCTCCCCTGGCGCAGCTTGCTACCATTCCCTCTAGTTCTGTCACTGCCTACACGGGAGAAGAGGCCGACCCCCAGCTCACTACAACCTCCCTTCAGGAAGTTATAGAGAGCTATAAGGTCTCCCCTAAGCCTCCTCTTCTCCAGGCTGAACAATCCCAGCTTCCTCAGATGCTCCTCGTAAGGCCTGTGTTCCAGACCCCTCACCAGCTTAGTAGCCCTCCTCTGAACGCGTTCCAGAGCCTCAATGTCTTTCCTGTAGTGAGGGGCCCAAAACTGAACACAGTACTCGAGATGCGGCCTCACAAGTGCTGAGTACAGGGGGACAATTACCTCCCTGCTCCTACTAGTAACACTATTTTTGATGCAAGCCAGGATGCCGTTGGCCTTCTTGGCCACCCGCGCACACTGTCGGCTCATGTTCAGCCGTGCATCAATCAGTACCCCCAGGTCCATTTCCTCCACACAGTCCTCCAGCCACTCCGCCCCAAGCCTATAGCGCTGCCTGGGGTTGTTGTGGCCAAAGTGCAGGACTCGGCATTTGCTCTTGTTGAACCTCATGCCATTGGCTTCAGCCCAGCTCTCCAGCCTGTCCAGATCCCTCTGTAGGGCCTCGCTACCCCCAGGCAGATCCACACTCCCAGCCAATTTAATGTCATCTGCAAACTTACTGAGGGTGCACTCAATGCCCTCATCTAGGTCATCAATAAAGATATTGAAGAGGACAGGCCCCAGCACCGACCCCTGGGGAACACCACTCGTGACCGGTCGCCAGCTGGATTTAACTCCATTTACTACCACTCTCTGAGCCCGGCCCTCCAGCCAGCTCCTTACCCAGCCGAGGGTGTACCCATCCAAGCCACGGGCTGCCAGCTTCTGCAGGAGAATACTGTGGGAGACAGTGTCAAAGGCTTTGCTGAAGTCTAGGTAGACCACATCAACAGCCTTTCCCTCATCCAGCAGATGGGTCACTAGATCATAGAAGGAGATCAGGTTGGTCAAACAGGACCTGCCCTTCATGAACCCATGCTGGCTAGGCCTGATCCCCCGGCCATCCCGCACATACCGCATGATCTCCCTCAAGACTATCTGTTCCATAACCTTCCCTGGAACCGAGGTCAGGCTAACAGGCCTGTAGTTCCCCGGATCCTCCTTACAACCTTTCTTGTAAATGGGAGTCACATTGGCAAGCCTCCAGTCTTCTGGGACCTCACCAGTCAGCAAGGAGGACTGATAGATAATGGAAAGCGGCTCGGCTACCACCTCTGCCAGTTCCCTCAGCACTCTCGGGTGGATCTCATCCGGCCCCATGGACTTGTGGCAGTCCAGTTGGAGTAGGAAGTCTCTGACTGTTTCTTCCAGAATCACAGGGGAGTTAGCATGCTCCCCAGCTGAGACTACCAGGTCAGAGAGAGGGGTACCCTGAGGATCTGTTTGACCTTTAAAGACAGACGTAAAGAAGGCATTCAGAACCTCCGCCTTTTCCTTATCCTCAGTGATCACATTCCCAGCCTCATCCAGTAAAGAGTGGATATTCTCCTTTGTCCTCCTCTTACTGTTAATGTACTTATAAAAGAGTTTATTATTCTTTTTCACCCCAGCGGCCAGGTTAAATTCAAGCTGGGCTTTTGCCTTTCTGATTTCACCTCTACACATCCTGACAACTTCCTTGAATTCATTCTCAGTTACCCGTCCCTCCTTCCACAGGCGGTAGATTCTCTTTTTCTCACGGAGCCTCAAGAGTAACTCCCTATTCATCCACGCTGGTCTTCTTCCCCGCCGGCTCATTTTGCGGCTCAGGGGGACCGCCTGCTCCTGCGCCCTTAAGACTTCCTTCTTGAAGAGCAACCAGCTCTCTTGTACCCCTTTGTTCGCTAAGACTGAATGCCAAGGGACTCCCCCTACCAGTCTCTTGAACAAATCAAAGTCTGCCCTCTGAAAGTCCAAGGTAGCAGTTTTACTATTCCCCCTCCAAGCTCCACCATGAATTGAGAAATGTATCATTTCATGGTCACTCTGTCCAAGGCAGCCCCCAACCTTCACATCTCCTACCAGACCTTCCCTGTTCACGAACAGCAGGTCTAGTGGGGCAGTTCCTCTTGTGGGCTCTCTGACCAGCTGCATCAGGAATGCATCCTCTGTGCACTCCAAAAACCTCCTAGACTGCTTCTTCTGTGCTGTGCTGTACTCCCAGCATATGTCAGGGAAGTTGAAGTCCCCCATGAGCACAAGGGCTGATGACCGTGCAGCTCGTGCCAGCTGCTTGTAGAACACCTCATCTGTCTCTTCATCCTGGTTTGGCGGTCTATAACAGACGCCCACCAGGATGTCTGCCTTGTCAGCCCTTCCTCTGATCTTTACCCATAGGGATTCAATGTTATCATCCCTAGTCACAATCTCAGTGGCAGAAAAGGATTCCCTAACGTATAGAGCCACACCACCACCCCTGTTGTGTTCACTCAGCTGCTTTTCCTCCCACTTTTGGAGATATCAGTGTTGTCTGGGCTGGACAAGGCTGGTGCCTGCTTAAAACAGCTTTGAGCCGTCTTACACAGGTGGAAAGGTGTCCTTTTAAAAAGCAAATGTTTAAGTGTTAGTTGTACTGCTGAGAACCCCACTACACTGGTGGACAAGCTATTCCTCCTGCTGCTGGTGCTGCCTTCTGTGGCCCCCAAATAAGCATTAGCACCAGTAGTTAACCTCCCATTCCAGCCAATCAAAGCCTAGGCAGACTCTTTTTCCTCTCCACTTATTTCAGAGCTTGCTCAGGCCCGTAGAGGTTTTTTTCCTGAATGTGCAGGCTTGGGGCTGTCACATCTTTGTCACACAGACTTCTCGCGAGCTTATTTGGGAAAGGTCTCAAGGATCTTTGGGCCATAGCATCAGCACCATAAGGTGGCTCCCAGTGTGCTCACACCTCTCACCAGTACTGTTATACACACCAGAGCAGGCACTGCAGCACCAGGTGTGCTTTTTAAGCAGTGAGGAACACTTAGGCTTTTGTGTCTGCTGGTTTGTTTCTAATAAGAAACTGAGATTCTGGAAAAACCACATGATGTAGGAGCTCGGATCTGGGACTGAATCCAGCACTGGCTTTAGAGGACACAAGTCATGAGGGATGTGTCATATTAGTAGCTTGCAGCTAATGGGCTGGCAAAGGCTGGAAGCTGCCCTGGCTCATTGCCTGGGCCCATAGGACTGCTCAGGTAACAGCCTCCAACGTCTTGGCCAGCAGACCTTGACCATTTCTTCATCCAGAGGTAATTAGCTAAGGTTTCCACAGTGTCCCAGCTTCATTCATAGGCACAGTCATCTTCCCTCCTACCTCAGCTGTTTAACGTCTTCCATGGATCACAAAAATACCTGTGCTGGTGCCCTAGGTTAATGCCTACTCCAAATTTCTAAAGGGTAGTAACTGCCTCTCTGCATCAGGCACAAGCAGAGCTATAAGCACTGAAAGCAAACAAACAGAGCAGGCGAGAGAAGAGTCTCTGACTGTCCTTTGGGCAAAAGGATGGCAAAGAGCTTGTTCACAAGGAAAGCATCATGAGAGTGGCAAATGACAGCTTGTCCCACCAGTTTATGTCAGAATGAAATCCAGCAGAAAGGCTGCAATGCCATGTAAAACACACATTCATTGCAGCCTGGCATTAGCAAGCAGGAAGCACTGACTCCCCACCCAACTCAAGCAGGCAGGGGCAATGAAAAGGTTAAAACTTATAAAGGAGGATGAGAACATAGCAAAGAAATTGCAGGAGATGCTGCTTGCTTTGCCCTGAATGAACAGAATAGCTGGCGAAATTAAGAAAAGCTGTGTTCAGCTTCAGGAGCCTCCTGCAGCAGACAAGAAAACAATACTGTCTGATGCAGCTGAGGTCAAAGGAGCAGCCAAGCCAGGCCATGTTGCACAACAGCTGACAGACAAGGTGGCAGCAGGACAGACGAGGAAGCACCATGGCCTCTGGCTTTCTGGAGCCCTAAATCACATGGCCAGGTACCTTTCAGAGTTGAGCCATCAGGTCTGTATCCACAGTGTCTAACATGTGCATCCAACATCCGGATCCCACAAGAAAACCTAACGCCTGTCATCAAACCCCTATTTTGTTTCTAGAGAAACAATACACTTTAAGCATTAAAAAGAGAGAGATATAAGCATAAATCTTCTTATTCTGAAATACATTCCTGATCCTTACACAGTTCCTATCACCTATGAGAGACCCCGGTGTCTAGATGTGGGAAAAATTACAAGTCATAGAATGGAGGTGTATTGTAGGATAGAAATGCATAGCTTCTCTTTCCCTGCACAGTTTACCTGGTCTGGATGTTACAGCGTATCTTTTCTTCACTAGTTCACCTTTTACTGACTCCAGTGTAGTTAATTGTACACTTAATTTGGTTACAATTCTCTTGAAGGTAGGGTCCTAAACCTTTATTGCTAATCTTCATTAAAGTGCCTGGCGTAATATGACAGCCATTCTGGGTACACAGCAAAACATTAAGTTCCTGGTTTTCCTATGTTTCTGTTCTCAAAACTTTTTCAGTTCATAGAGTTTGTCTGCATTTTCTGTTCCAAGTTCAATGAAAACAAGCTGTTGCCTCATACAGAAAAAGTTTATTGGTTCTACCAGTAGGGAGAACCTGTAATTCACCTGTTAACAGGAGATGATTTGCTGCATTTATCTTCTTAGCTGCAAGAAGCATTTGACAATAATGTGGGAAGCTTTTAAAGTTTAACTAGGGTGAAGAAGGCAAGAAAAAGCAGCATGGGTCACAAGCTGCCTCACAAATTATTATGCCCACGCTTTTAATGGCTTTACTCGAACAAATATAATATACCGGGAGCAAAACAAAATTGCTTTTGCCAAGGTGCTCAAAATTGATACAATCATCCAAAAATTCAGCAAGAAATTTTCCATGTATTCTCTTTGAAAATTTCTGGCTTGCCTGCAAAGGGAAACTGCAACACCTCTGCATTAAAAACATGATCAGCTTTGGCTCTCTTTTTGTTAAGCTACAGGAGCTGGCTACACACCTAAGAGGCGAAAAACCACCCGAGAATCCCCTGTTTTGACTTGGCTAGGAAAAATAGGGTCCATCCCCAATGTCCAGACCTGGGCACAGGAATCTGAAAGCATCCACAGGATAATGCGAACTTCTGACTATGAATCTTACCTGGGGATTATTGCAGAGAGGCAGAAAACTGCACACTACAAATAACAGAAGTTTGCTGGGTTTTGTATAAATCATTTTCCTGTCATGGGTTTTCCTATCTTTATTAGTATTTTTAAACTACTAGGCATGAAACTGGCAGATCCTAGTTTGCAATTATTTTTTTGGAGCTAAGTTTTTGCTGTCAGCTGATTTACTGGCATTGCCTTCATATACGTCACCGGGGGAAAAAAACTAAAACAAATGATTCTTTAATACACGCACTGAATTTTTTCCTAGCACCAACAGCCTTCCCCTTCCTTGAGATTTTGGAGATGACTTTTGTGATTGCAAACCTAGCACTGGCTTTGTGGCCCATATGAATTACATCAAACGTCACCCAGCCAAATCAATCAGCAATGTTGTTATCTTTTAGTATTTCTTGCTTGTTTAAGCAGATAAATGAGAACAGACACAATTAAGTCAATACATCAGTACTTTCATTAAACAAATAATTAAAAGATAATCTCAGGTATTTGGAATCCCCAAATAACATATTTGGAAAGAGATTCAAGTCTGTGAGGTCTAAATGTCTTAGGAGATGCAAAGTACATGACAAATCAATGGGATTTATGGATCCCATTGCTTGGTGCCTGGGACAATAAATGAAGGAATGCAGGAATAGCTTTAAAAAAGGTGAAGCCAGTGCCTCAGACTCAAGATTGTGGAAAATGTGAATCATGACAAAGTAGTCTGTTTATTTCTCTTTTTTTTAAAGAACACAGTCTAAATGAGGAAAAGAAAGCAAGGAAGGTAGTGTTGGAGCTCTCAGCACACTGGGAGATGTTGCTGTGGGTGGTGTGCTTTCAAGTGTGTTGAAAGTGGTACAGAAACTGATTGAGACCAGATGTAGTCTGTGCTTTTGATATGGTGTTATTGATTTGTTTTTGTATACTGGGTTTAAATTAAATTCAGTGTTAATTTCCTAGGTCTAAAAGTTTAAGATAGTGGGCCTTCTACATAAGCAAATTCTAGCAGTAACAAAGAACAGAGGTTTTGTGTTGGCATGAGAAAGACATTGGAGTACTTTGTTATTCATGTGGTATTTTTTAAGGGAGAGATCTTTCCTGGAAAGTAATGTCAAAGCAGCTCCGACATTACTTCTATAAACTCTCACCCTATTTTAAAAAAGTTGTTTCTTACACTGAAGACTTTTTTTTCTTTTAATAAAATTATGATTCTCCCTTAAGTGTTGTTTGAGGTACAAATCTCAGAACAACTCACAGTTCAGCTTCCTGCTAATGAGTTGATATTGAGCTGACTTTATGAGCTGGCAATGTATCAACCACTCATCATTAAATCATTCCCAAAATGAACATTAATGAACTTCACCTACTCCAGCAATGCAAAGTAGCTCATACTTCTCCTGATTTCCAATTCACTGCAAAGGAACTTGAATTCAGACTACATTGCTGACTTCATTGAATTGCTGCATAACGAGCCACCATAAAAACAATGAGGTTTTGCATGCATATATTGGACGTTCTCATACATATTAATTTGGTCATACATACAATGTATTACAGCTACTCCAGTGAACTTCTGTGTGGAAATAAAAAGTCCTCATATCCTGCTTTAAAGTGCCAACTCCTTCTTGGAAGAAAGTACTTCTTTTTAAAAATAAAAAAAAAAGTGTTTTCAAAGTTTTGCATTTTGTTAACTTTTTCCACCACAGTGATGAAAAACAAAGAAAAAAATGTAAATCAAATGACCCTAATTTTGCCATTTGGTTTTTGTTTCTTAGAGATATTTAAATGGGAGGTTAAAATATCAGAGCCTCATTTCCCACATTTTTCTGGAGGAATCTGGGGTCAGGGCATGCTTGCAGGATTGGGAACTTTATCTAGAAACAAGCTTCTATGTGCAGGGGTCATCCTTTTTGACTGAGGAGAGGTCTTTGTAGATTGACACAGCTTGCAAAATAACTGTCCAGGAATGGTTATCCAACTCAGAAAAGAGCTGTAAAATTGACTTGAGGTCTCAAATGTACATTTTACAGTGACAGATTCCAAGGTCAGTCTATTCAAAGAGAAGGTTAGGATTTGATTATAAGTGAGTCTGTGGAGATAAGAGGCCCCTCAGTCTAGTACGTTAAAGTATTGATATGCATGCAGCATCAGATCAAACTGTATGGCTGCAGCAACAACTATTTCTGTCTTAGTTTCTTGTAGGTTGCTGCCCAGGATCAGTTTATCATTGCAAATGGTGTCAGTTCAGGAGACATTCATCCATCCCTGGTCTGGTGGGCAGCAGCCTCTGAGAAGGGGGTGGGTGAGCAGCTGGGGCAACAGTTGCTCCAGCGATCTTATCCAAGCCCAGTGCTGAATGCATGTTCACGTCTTTGGATAATGAGATGTGAAACACCAGGAAGCTGAAATTAGAAATGTTCAAATGCAACATGAAATGCATGCTTTTGAAGCAGAGGAGATAACTATTTGAACAGTTTGCTGAAGGATACAGTAAATTTCTGATTATCTGATGTGTTTAAAACAAAACTGGATGTCAGCTAAAGCCTGTGCTCAAACAGAAGCAAAGAACTTTATGCAGACACCAGTGAATTGAATTCCATGACTTGCTTTATTTAGGAGGTCACTGTAGGACATTCTGCCCTCTAAATGCAAGAATCTTGGAAGAGTCTGACAGAAGAGCTGGAGAGAATTGATACTCACTCCATAAATTCCCTCCATTAGGACAAGGGAATGGCTCAAAACATTGGTCAGCACTTGGTCAGAAGCATCAGGCTACAATGTCTTCTATTTGCTGTTGACAAAGAAGTTGTCATAGTCCTTTCCACAAAGCATTTCAGACTTCAGAAATCACTCCCTGCTTCTCTTCTCACATTTGTTTAATATTAACTTGAACTAGTTTTGCTCTCTGTGTTGCAAGCACCTTTCTTTCCTCAGGCCTCCAACAGGAGAGGGAAAGAACAGGGCTGGGAAGATGATACAGCTGAGATTTGTGCCTGCAACGGAAGGATTTTATTCCAATTCTCAGAAAGTTTCCTCTTTTGCTTTTGTTGTTGTAGTTGTTTCGAACTTTTAAAGCACATCAAAGGAGCCTTGAGGTTTACAGAAAGGCACTTTTAAAATTTGGAGGAAGGGGGTAACATTTACAATAAGAATGTTTCCTTTTTAAGAAAAGCAAATAAAATAAACGTGGCAGAGCAGACTTAAGAGACACCCTTTAGTCTTTGCAGAAACAACAGAGTCAACCAGATGGGTTCTGGAAAGAGATAAACATGCATGCCTGCCCACGGACACACCGACACACAGAATTTCTTCAGTGACTGAGGATGATTAAGCAGACTGTAACATTCCAATGCGGAAGTTGGAACACTGTTCCAATACCATCTCCACTTTTTATAATTTTAACTATATTTAACTAGTTTCACACATAGCTGTATATTTAATTATAAAAATCAACAATGCTGCTATCCAGGACACATATACCTCTAAAGAAGTTCTCAGATATGTTTGCACTGCACACCCATCTATCTCAGCCATTTGTGGTAGCTAGCTACTCTTTCTGGTCTCCTAGTACACTCTCTTTCAAAACATGCTCTGCACCTCTGTTCTGAAAATTAGATCTCTCTAAAATGTTTTCATTTGAGTACCAAAATTTTCTAGTCGCCTTTGACAACCTTGGATTAAACCCACCCCAACAGGACCCAGCTCAAACTAGGAGAGATCCTTTTATTTAGCCTCTTTCCTGACACTGGTTTCCACTGTTGTGGAAATTTGTATTCCATTTATAAAATGTTCCTGTACAAGCCAATTTTATTCAAATTTTCTTTTTATAGAACCTCTTAGCACCAGGGGATTGCTAATGACATGATTCAGTCCATGAAGCACTGAGGGCCTGCAACAGCCTTTTCACATCTCCTTGCAGACCAAGTCTCGTAGTGCTTTAACACAAGGTAAAAGCAGAGGTGGCAAACTCCCAAGACAAGAGGAACACAAATACATATAACAGGGTTCACTGTGCACTGCTAAACCTGTCCAACTGCTGACACACGCTGCTATTGCTGTCTGGATGCTGGTCTTGGCTGTAGCTGAGGAGGTGGGCAAGCAACAGCATGCTGGTCCTTAGAAGCCAACATGTCCAGGTGGTACCAGTATGATATAAGGCTGAAGCAGATCTAAACGTGGACATGCACAGCTGCACTCAGAGCTGCATTGCAGGGTGCAGTTGTGTTTGTGGCACCCAAGGGCACTAGCAGCAAAGCACAGGAGGGCAACAGGTTTATCAGATCCCTTCTTTCCTCACACACTGATTACCATAGGTAGAAAAATACCGTAGCTCTTCAAAGGTTTGTGACAAAAGCAGTTCTATTCTTGCATCAGCAAAGAGGTCTGACTCTATGACAGCAATTTCTTCCTTAACAGGATTGGTTTTCATCATTAACCCAACTGATTTGTCTTCCCTCCAAAGAATAAATACACGCAAAAATCCTCTCATGAAGAACATTTGCAAAACACCTTGCAATTTTCAAGTCTAGGGAAGTTTCCACCTAGGCCAGTAGCTTTAAAAATTAGGCCCTCTCTGTTGGTAGTCAGTTTTAATCATCCGAAGCTGTTTTATTTATGCTTCAGAATGAAATTTGCAGAAGTTACAGTTGCTCAGAGCTTTGGGTTGAAAGCCTCAGAAAGCCCACTTTTCCTTCAAACCTGGAGAAATCACAATTCAGAGATGCGTGCTCCCCTGCAGGTCCTCACAAAGGTGGTCTCCCCCTAAAAGCAGACTCAGCCAGCAGAAACAAGCTGTTGACACTGCCACCGTAGGACACCAATGATGGAATAACCTAAAAATTGGAAGCTTTAGAGGTAACTCATTCACACAAGAGGCGACTTCTGGGAGAGAAAAATGTTACTTCTTTCTCGCTTTCCTGGGACATAGTCTTGGATCAATTTTTATATTTATAGACTGAAATATTAAGTATATCTTTCTTGTCACCCTGCAGTGGGTCATTTAAAATAAATTTAACATTTACGGTACCTCAAATTTTGTCTTTACTGCAGTACTTCTTGTTCTCACTGTAGAAGATACTACAAATACCTCAGTAAAGCTCAAATATCAGAGGGCACTAAAGTGTTGCTTTTTTAATGGCAGTCACTAAACACAGAGCTCGTAAAACTGCAGTTATCTTAGTACTCAGAAGTGAGAGACAATAAGATATTCATGTTCCAGCAGTAAATCCACTGAATTCAGTGGGGTAAGAGCTGGAACTAACTTGCCCTTTGGAGAAAAAAAAATAAGCATGAAAAAATGGGCATTCAGGACAGGGATTTCTGATTAAGCAAGAAAACCTGGAGAAGAAGTGGAGGAGCATTGGGCTTCCCCAAGGGCTCCCTGAAGATATCATTTGGGAAGCTACAAATGCTGTTCTCGGAGAACGGTTCATTAGCGTTGCCTGCAGAGCCAGAGGAAGAAGGAGATGGGGGGGGGGAGGGGCAGTGTTGCTTAGATTAAGTGGAAGTTGTAGTTCAACTGGCAGAAGTGAAACAGAAGAGGGGAAAAATCCTTGAGAAGGGGATCCAAGTGTCCTTTTCACTGGCAGCAAAGAGCCAAAAGCAGGCAAGAAGTTTCTTCAAAAAGTTGTAAGACTTCAAAGGAAAAAGTTCTTCATTTTTACTAACATATAAACCCAATAAAGCTGCTCATAACTCATTAATCTCTGCACTCCTGCCCTGGAGAGGCCAAGAAATGAAGAAGAATGGAGCTGAAACATCAAACTCTTTCCTAGGCTCCGGCCAAGCTGACCAAAGAGCCACATTAAGATTATGTAGAAATCATATTTCAAACAGTGCCAGAGGGAGTTCAGCTCCCATCCTGATGATTTATAAACATGTCTTCCTGAATATCAATCTTCATCAAGCAATGACAACATCCCAGCGGCCCTTCCATATTTATAAATTATTTCCAGTATGTGAAAGGGTCTCTATTTTCATTTAACACCCCCCAGAATAATCTTTTTAATTAGACCGGAAAAACTAGCTACTAATAACTATAAGATCCCAGGAGAATTCAGCTTGGGAGGGACCCCATAAGGTCCATGGTTCAACCCCCTGCTCAAATCAGGGTCAACTATGAGATAAGACCAGGATGCTCAGGGTTTTCTCCAGCTGGATCTTGAAAACCTTCAAGGATGGAGACTTCACAGCATCTCTGGACAACCTGCTCCATTGCTTGGCTATATGCCACCTCAATCTTTCATTTCAATGAATGTTTATTTTCTCTTACCCACCCTGCAAGCAATGCTATGAGGAACCTGGCATAATCTCTTCCCAAAAGAAATCTGACTGCATGCACAACACATCTCATCCACATGGGAGTAAACCAGGGGGTAACCCTATTTAAATCTTGCCAGTTACATGATTTCAGACTAAACTGGCACATCAGTCAATGACAGACTTTCAAAACAGAGCAGCAAACAGCTTACCAGGGAAAAAAAAAAATCAAATGTCTGAAAAAATTTTGCTTCTTCCTGAAGTTTTCATTTGTTTATTTTATCTGGAATCCTCTGCTGCTCCCTTATCCATGTTCCTCTAATCAGTCTATATGGTACCACTTTTCTGCTGGCAAAGCAGCAAGGCAGCTGTGATGCCAATATGCCTGAAGCTTGCCTCAGGCATTTCTCTGCCAGTTTAAAACCTTTACCACCTTCCTGAGTTAGACTAGCTCAGCAAAGAAGTAGTGATACAAAAATCACAACTTATGGACCTGTGCCCTTGAGAGAGAACAGTTTCAAAAGCCTGAAATCCCCAAGTCTTCACTTTAAGGGGAATATATATATATATCATATATATATAAAAGCCTTAAATGAAAATTGCTATATACTTTAGTCAGGAATTGTAAGTCTTCCACACAAAATGGTTTCCCCTTGTTATTCATTTCAAACTAGCTCCCCAACAAACGTTTCAAACAATTTTTCCTCTAAAATCCACTTTTCCTCACTTAGGGAGTCATTCAGTGTCACCAGGAGGTTTGCCCAACAAAGGCATGCTAAATCAGACCATGAAGCAGCATTTATAATCAGACCATATTTAATGTTTGCAGGATACCTCTGAGTCCAAGAAGCACGAAAGGCTTTCAGCCATAGAATTTGTGCTACAGCAGCAGAGAAGTGAAAGAAAATCAGGTAGGTGCTGGTAGCACAATGGCATCTTGTTGATTGCACCTTAGGCAGGAATCTAATGGCATAAGCACCTTGGTTGATGGGTTCTCCACCAATGAAAAGACAAGGCACCCCATTAAATGCCACCCTCACGATTGAAAGGCAGGGTCTGATGGTCCTTACGTCTGTAAAAACAGAGGTAACAAGGTGGCTCCTGACCTGAGAGGTCCAGGAAAACAGTAGTTGCAACCTTCATATTGAAGTAAATCATGTCCATTCTCACTACCCTTTGGATAGATGGTTTGCCACACGGCAATCAAAAGCAAGTGGACCACATCGACCTTCCCTAGATCTGAGCCAGTAGCCTAGAGGATGCTCCGGAGGATGTATGAGCTTCCCCTGAATGTAGAGAAACCCCAAACACCTGCCCTGCACTGCTAGGTTGATGTCCCTCAAGCTCTGTGAGGGTAATTGCTGGGTGCCTGACATGATGTGAATCCACCCCATTTTTACTGTCTGTTCCAGCAGCTGTCTCTCCATTGATCTGAGCCTGAGGCTGAAGGCAGCAGAAGGAAGGATTTCAATCCCCATCCCAGTGCCTTCTATTTTTTAAGTCTTCCAACCTTGAAGTTACAGGGGAAATCCCAGAAGACTGTGCATGTAGCCAAATGCAGTTGTCTCCAGCACTTGCTCAAAGAATAGACAAGTTAGGGGACTAACTCAAAACTGCCAGACAGTACCTGATTTACAGGGTGCTGGGGAGGGGAACACCAGTGCCAATCAACTGCAAAAGAGTCTCTTGGAGCCAGGGAGGGTTACTGCACTTTTTATGCAAGACTTAATCATTCTGATGGACACTTTTGTAGAAGGAGCACATTTAAGCCCAATCGATATGGAAAACTCTTAAGGAATAAATAAGACATCTCACTAGCTCAAACCACAGGTAACACAGAGCCTTTTAGGTGTTGGTAGGCAAGATCTTCCTCTAGAAGTTTATTGTATAACCACTCCAACCACCACAGTTGCTACCTCCCTGAAAGTTTTCATGTTGACACCAGAAGCAAGAGGACAAAATGCATGTCCATAACTAAGCTATTTCAAGGCACTCTTCTTGTTTAAAGTAACTTAAGCCAACAATCTAAATTTTGTCTTGTCTCTAAGCATCATAAGGGTCTATGGAAGATATTACAGGGTTTTCATTTCCATTGCAATGTGCAAAATACTACTAGAATTACAGACACAATTCTCAGCAGCCTCAATTGCACTGACCTTGTCTGCCAGGACTGCTTTTGAACTTGCCCTTCTAAACTCTTTCCTCACAGAAAACATGATCTAGGGCAAGGAAGCTTGTGCTGGTCTGCACCTGCCCCAAGAGCCAGCCTTGATGCGGTCAGACCACAAGCTGCTGCCATGTTTTAGCTTGTCCAGTTTGAGCAAAAGCTGAAGTTTAGACCTTGCAGCCTCAGTGTTGTTGACACCTGAGCCACTTTGATGAAAGCCAGCTAGGCTAGACCGCTCCTGCTGTGATCCCCCCACAACTGTGCCACTGTGCATACCCAAAGGCTGACAAGCAATTGCACAGGCTTTAAAATTCCATAAAGCTCATTTTGACAGGAAAGTAAGTCCTATCCAGAGGCTTCCAGTTAAGAAACATGTCCACTGCCCAGAACAACCCAAGTGTCTTTCAGAGACCTGACCATGCAGCGGATTTGTTTTTTGTCTTCTCCTTCCCCCTCCTCCACACCAAGAACAGTGAAACAGAATTAGAAGAATTTGCCTACAAAATTATATTGTATCCTTTGTGTGAGGCTTTTCCATCCTCCTCATTCTTCACAGGATGGCAGTGAGCAGACCCTGCAAATATACCGCACCCAAAGAATAAAGTCATGTTTGGTTCAGCAGCAGCCTGTTCCTGCTCTGCCAGCCTTTTCTGGCCCTTTTGCAGTGCTTCATGTTCCTCAATATTTATTTGCTTCCTTTTTTCATCATTAATAAAATTGTTTTATTTTCACTTTTCATCATCTACAAGCAGTTTAAGAACCATGCAGGGTTCCCGGCACCCAGAGTAAAAGAAAAGCCAGTACCCTTGGCATGTAAGAATAGATATATAGTGTCTGAAGGGAATAAAACACAGATCCACATACAAGCCTAGGAAATAAAATTTCTATCAGGAAGAATTTATTCCCACTTTTAGTTGGACTACACTAAATTATGCCAGCTCAGAGTGCCCAGCAAGTGATAAAGTGATTAGTCCATCCTCTGCTACACCTCCCCATTTAGTCCCTGTGGAACATAATTAATGTGCAGTTTACACTTCTCTTGCAAAACATTAATAAACACCATAAACAAAATCTAACATCACACTGCCCAGCACCACCTCACTTGGGCACCTCCCAAGATTCAATATTTTGCTGCAAATCACCACTATTCATTTAGACTCTTTCCAAGCATGAGACAATACTTTTACCCAAGCTGCTAAGAAATAATTGTTCAGGGTTGGAGGTATTGCAGGAATTCTTTAATAATATTGAGAAATAGCTGGATTTCAACCATGCCATCATTACCATTGGCTAGAAATTTAGTAATTAAAAAAAATATCTATTTTGTAGCTCAGAGATTATTTTATATGTTTATAAAGGCATTACTGCTCATCAGCTGTCATCCCTTAACATTTCCTTCATTACTTTATTAATAAAAAATTGACTTTGCAGGTGCAGTTCCCATTGGAGCTCCCCAGGCTCTCCCATTTATACTTTTAATAATTTTTTAAAATTATGAAGTATCATGTCTTCTTTTCAGTCTCCACCTCCGATTTCTACAGTCACAGAAGTTCTTTTCAACTACTTGAAAGAAGTTTGCAAATTCATGGTCTAATTTCAGGAACATCACAGAAAATCTATGAGGGCAACTTACCATGTACTGCAGTTTCAACCACTAATGATTCAGCATTGAACTCTTATATCCAAAACTTTAAGAATCAAATCTAGGAAGTGTTAGATATAGCATAGTGTCCATTTAGCTTCAATGTGAAATCAAATTTGTATTAAAAGAACTATTAGTTACACAAAAAAAAAAATAATAATGATGACATGAAATTATGTTTTAAAGTATAGCCCTGAAAAGCTAAGTTCAGTCTTTCAAGTTCAGCCTTACATTTCATTACCATTTCATTTTGATTTCTCAGACCTAGAATTGCATTAAAAGTTTAAAGTCAGGTACACAGGCAGTCTGTTTGAGTTTATTTGGGGTTCATTTCTTTGGAGATGTATGGTGGTGGTGTTACATTTTTTCCTTATAATCTAAGATTAGGGACACTTATGGAGAGAAGTGAGTTTTCCTTTCAGCAAAGAGAAATTTAAATGCTGGAATTTGTGTTTTAAACAAACACAAATGCTGTGTTTTAATCTATCCATAAATACCTAGTCCTCCTGAGAAAATGTCTTTTAATATATTGGTAACTTCTGAAAATAAAAATAAGGGTTTGCTCATTTATTACTCTATCAACTTTGTAATCTGCCCTTTAGGATATTCTTGGATCCTTCATATTTGTGAGCACTTAGCTGACCCACACTTCTATTAACCTTTAATAATTTCCATTCTGTCCTCCTAGCAAAAATCAGTCCTACTAGATATGATTGTTAAAGATCCTTTTTCTCTCGTCAGGTTTCCCCCCATTTTGGCAATGTGCTTACACTGTGCTTTCTGTTCTGAAGAGCACTTACAAAATAATCCTGTGGGGTCCTATGCTCACAGTTTTTCATTCCCAGATGTGCTAAGTTTGCAAGGAAAAATCATCTAATTCCCGGTCCTTCGGGTTCTACCTGGACTTTGACAATGAAATTCTGTCCTTTTCATTTCAAATATCGTGAGAAATAAAACTACAACCTGTCAGATAATTTAGGCCTCTGCCTACACATGTCCACATCCCCTGTTTTCAGTGGGCTTGTATAGGTGCAATTGATTGGGAATTACTACCCCCTTGCTGTAAGGAGCAATCAATAGCCTGCTGAAGTCTCAGCTGCTGAGGCTTCAACGTTCACCACTGAAAAATCCAGCTCATTAGCTCTTAGCTATATTTGATGCTTAGCTATGTAGTCTGCAGGGCTAACGAGTAAAAAGCAGTCAAGACTTATTTCTGTCATAAAGTCGAACATCTGACTGAACGCACACAAGTAGCAGTCACGCTGAGGAAGAAGACACCATCATTACCCAGCCACTTTCCTGAGTTGAGCCACACTATAAAATACATCTATCTATCTATCAACGTTCACATTTAAGACTCTAGTGAAATGGCTGAACTTGTTTCTGCTTGTCTTTTCTTATGAAATCAAACAGCTAATGTTGTTTAATGTTTGTAAATGAAACAGAAAAAAAGCCCACCGACACCTGCCCCCCCCAAAAAAAAAAAGCTAAGGCACTTATTCCAGTTTTCCAAAACACAAATTTCCCATGAAATTCAGCCTAAATATCATGTAGCTTGAAAGAAATCAGCTACAGCTACTTTTTGACCATTTTAACAATCTTTCTTACAAATACTCATAGCACCCGAGAGGGCCACATAGAAGAACCAGAAAGAAAAGCAACCATAACCACTTTTTAATTGCAGTGGCACTTGATTTCTCACAGTCATGAGAATCATTTTGTGACCCACTGCTAACAGGGAAGAGAAGGCAATTTTTTTCCCTTGAGGAGGCTGACAGGCACAGATCAGCTCCCTCTCATTGCTCTGTCATGGTGCCTCTTCCAGTCTTCCCTTCCACGGAGGGAAAGCCAGGGAGGAAAGACCGCAGGAGACAGTTTTCAATATGAACTGCTTGAAAGCTCCAGCGGTTTAGCACAGTAAATATTTTTTTTCTCCCACTTTCCTTAGTGGCAGAAATCAATACAGTTGACTAATAGCAACTCTCTCCTTCTTCCAAATGTTCTAACAGAAATTTCAGGGAATTAAAACAACCTTTGAAATGCCTCTTCTTTGCATTTCTTGTGTTTTATTTATCTTTACAAGAAATGAACACAGTTCGTGTCACTGTTCATGTTATTGTAAGGGATTGGCAATCTCCCCTTTTCTGCCTGCAGGCCTTGAAAGAAATATAATCTGCAGTCATTGTAAAACAATTAGTAAATGTTTGTGTATAAAAAGAGCAACTCCCAAAAGAAATACAGATGTGCATGTACATAGGAGGCTTGAAAGGCCACAAGCTTAAGGTGGGCAAGTCTCAAAACATACAGGTTTGGACTTTTTAATCTTCCTCCTCTTCATAAAAGTTGCAGACCAAATACAAATTTCTGGTTTCCTTAGGAAAGAAAGAAAAAAAAAAAAAAGGCTTGTTTTTTTTTTTTCTAAACAGGCAGAGAGCCCAGCTTTAGCTGTTTTCCTTTCTGAGATTCCTGCTGGTGTATAAAATGTAGGTGGTATACATTATCCGTTTAGCTAAAAGGAAAAGGAAAACTTCCCTGATTGGTGGCCGAAGTTAATGGGAATTGATAAATTACTTTCCATCCCAGTGGACATGAAATCTCCGAAGTTTTTAGATTTCAATTGAATGAGAAATTACTTCTGCAACTCAGTCAGCAGGATCGAATATAACTGTGTTTTTTTAATCTTATCAGAGTGTGACAAAAAAATCAGAAAATTCATAGCTTTGCAACTGCAATATGTGAATGCCCAAGTCACAAGCACCCTGTTTAGAGAATTGTAATTTATGAATGCCTCCTTTGCATTCACAATGCTCGTTTAAAATCTAGGAATCCTGGGGATGCTGGAAGGCAGCTCCCCAAGACCCACCAGTCAGCACTGCCTGAGGGCCTGGAGGAAAGAACCATGCCAAAAGGGTTACTCCTTCAGCCGGACAAACCCTGTTCTCACACTTCCTGCACACACCTTGGGCTCAGAGGCACTCTGAGCCCTCAGACTCAACAGTTAGCTACAATACCACGCTAAGCACGAATGCACCGGCTAGAGCTGGCACTCTTCTCCTTTTATGTCCCTCCGTCTGGCAACTTCAACAATAAACATTTCCAAGCAGTGCTTTAGGATCTCGTTGCTGATGTGTTTGCTCTACCCCAGGAGGTGGGGTGGAGGACAGTTGGTGCTGGGGTTTCCTCCTGCAGCACTGCACTCTCACACATGCCCTGGTTTAACAGACTGATACAAATAACCTCCCCTTAGAAAAGGCAGTTTCCAAGTGGAACCTGAAAGCTAAGAAACAAACTGCCCTCTCCACTGGTGGCATCTGCCCTTCAAGCAGTTAGGGTGAGCAGCATTGGAGATGTGTGCTGCTCCACCCTGTTTATATTGTGTCCAGCTCAGGGCCCCTCAGTTCAAGACAGGCAACTGCTTGAAAGATTCCAGCTCAGGGCCACTAAGATGATTAAGGGAGTGGAACATCTTCCTTATGAGGACAGGCTGAGGGAGCTGGGTCTCTTTAGCCTGGAGAAGAGGAGACTGAGGGGTGACCTCATCAATGTCTATAAATATGTAAAGGGTGAGTGTCAGGAGGACAGAGCCAGGCTCTTCTCAGTGATGGCCAGCAGTAGGACAAGGGGCAGTGGGTGCAAGCTGGAGCATAGGAAGTTCCGTGTGAACATAAGGAAAAACTTTTTCATTGTGAGGGTGGCAGAGCCCTGGAACAGGCTGCCCAGAGAGGTTGCGGAGTCTCCTTCTCTGGAGACATTCAAAACCCACCTGAATGCATTCCTGTACGATCTCATCTAGGTGATCCTGCTCTGGCAGGGGGTTGGACTAGATGATCTTTCGAGGTCCCTTCCAACCCCTGACGTTCTGTGATTGTCTCCCCCAGATATAAATAGCTGCCACAGCGAGACGTGCCCCCAGACAGCCAAGAGATCACACCCATCCCTCTTGGCTGGGGCCAGCGCTGTGATGCTCTAGGCTTTTTTCACCTTTGGGCTGCACACCACAGCACTGTGACAAATCCCAAAAAACACTGTGAACTGTACGCTTTAGACCAGTGTGCTGCCCCTAGCCCTCTCCCCCCATGTGTCCCCTCTGCCTCCTCCCATACTGCAAGGTCCTGGTTGCCCCCATGCATCCCGCTTTGCCCCATGGACCGAAGTCTTTGCCCCACGGGAGCCTTCCCCAGCACAGCCCAGTGGTGTGGCCTGGCAGGGCTTCTCCCGGAATGAGGCTCTCGCTGGGAATGATCTAATTTAGGAATGTGGCACAGAGTTCAGATGCTTATCCGGAGTTTAAGGAGCATATGAACTTTTCATTCTGCAAAATTTGGCTAGATCTTGCGGTCCTTATTGAGGCAAAACTGCAGCTGGCTTTAATGGGAGTTTTGGCTGAGGAGGCGAGGAGAAAAGAAACCCCAACAACAAAACCTCTTAACCCTAAACTGCAAAATGTAACTTTTCCCTGAAATCCTCATGAGATAGCTGGTCAGTTTTGTTCAGGCTACAAGAACAATTTCAATGTGCATTTACCCTTCTGCTTCCAGTCACAACCCAGACCCTTGAATGCTGAACTACACGCCAGTGAAAAATAGCTGAGAAAAACTGAAGAGACAAATACGGCAGAAAAAGACCTCAAGGACTGGACAAACATGACAAACCCTCATTCTATTCCTGGATTTGTAAAGAACAACAAAGGCATGCTCCTTCATCCTTCAGTAAGAGATGTGTATTTTAAATATGTATGTTATGTAAACACGGCAAGCACGTGCAATACCGCGTGCACAAAAAGTTCTCCCTTTTCACTGTGTAAAGACCCTGTTCGGTCTGAAACACATATAAGCAGCAAAGCCTACTGGCGCTGTACATCTCCACCTATGCACAACGGAGAGGGAGTGCTGCTGCAGCACACACATGCTTTGTTATTCGTATGAGAAAGCCGGTCATTTCCTCTCTGACAATAACAAGCTCGATAGCCATCTAATCGTGTATGGTAGGAGTGTAACTGCCTACTTCCCACTATAGCCACAAGATACCATTTTATTTCTGGCTCATCTAGCTGTTCAGTCTGTTGTGTCCCCGAGGATAATTAGTCCTGAACTCAGGGAAACTATTTATCTTACACCGGGGATATTCTATCAAATACCTCTTCACACAAAAACTCATTTAAAAGGATAAAAAACACTCCCTGAGGAACTGAATACATTTTCGGTCTTCTAGTCATTTCTAGCAGGTGACATATCTGAAATCACAGAGCCTCCCTTTGGTAACTAGGTGGGAGACAATTAGCATCATTTTGAACTGGGGAAGCTGCATCACGACAGCCTCCGAGGAGCAAGTCCTATTTGTTGTAAACAGACCTGATTCGCTCAGTTTTGCCTCCCCACAAATATTACACAACAGTCATGGGGAAAGTTGTTTTACAGGGCAAGCCCCCATCATCACTGAAAACAGGCATTGTTGTTTTCTCCCCAGGAGAGGAAAAACAAACATGACAGCTTGCAGTTACCACAGGTAGTGGCTGCAAACTAAACACTCTCACCAGAAGTTCCCCCCAAGGTTCTTTTATACGTTCCATGACTAGTTACGTCCAACTGCATCTCCCAGAGGTTCAAAGTACATTTTACCTCCACTTGACAGAAGGCACTTAGTGGTTTCTATCGGCTTGCTCTTACAGTACTTTTGCATCACCTGCTTGCAAGAAGAAATATTCTTTGAGGTTTTTCCTCCTGCAGTAACTGTCCATGCCACCAGGGCTTTATTGTGGCCAGAGGTGCCCACAGTGGCTTTTTGGGAGGACAAGCATCTTGCTCAGAGACCATTAAAAGAGGAGGCTCAGTTCTTGCAGATGTTTGCCAAGAGTCTGCAGCTAGAGGTTTGCTAGTCCAGTAAAAAGAAACCAATCCCAATTACTAGGACTAGGGATACAATGCAGACATGCCCTGATTTCCATACTTGGAGAAATAAAATACCACTAACACACTTTAAAAGTAAAGCAGTTAAAGGACTAGCACAGCTACATCTGCTTAGGTCTTCTGCAGGCAGACACAGCCCTTGTACACTAGTATCTGCTGGATGAGAAATTTGAGCAAAGCCTTTCACATATCTCAGTGGAAGACTTTCTCCTCTGGAGTGTGCACGAGGCACTTGCTCCTTACAAGCAACACAAGGCGAATCTGAAAGCCTTGCATGGTGTCACAGTTCAGCCCTTACTAAGGAAAAATTCCCTAATTAAGGGCTGAATAATGGCATGGAGCTGAGACATGTTCTTACCAATCCATCAGGCTAACTGGCCATGATACGCTGTCTGGATAATAAATGCCATTCAGTCCTCATTAACATGTCCTTTATTAAAACCTATATGGAGAGGGCAGAAATAAAAATTACAAGAAACAGTGCATGAAGCTGACCCCACACACGGACCACATGGTATAGGCAATGCAATGTGCTGGCTCCATGGGAGTTTGCCCTTCCTTTCCTGGGGGTACTGGTATTTCCAACCTTAAGCAGCAAGTCAAGTGCAAGACAACCCAGCCCCGCTAAGTTGTGACCAGAGAACAAAGTGATTTTAGTATTCATGTTGACCTAATATGGACAGATCTACATGCACATTGCTTAGGTTGAAAGCCCTCTAGTTTTGCTATACTAAACTCCCATTAACCTTCATGAAAATAAATATTAATTCTTTATTGGCAAAGCTGGTTAATAAATTTCTTGCCCTCCCTCTGATCTCAGGCACTAAGTCTTATGCCTCCCTCTGCCCTGTTCGTGAAGTCACAGCTTAAGGAGGACATTGAACAAATGCAGATTTTAAAAACAAACAAAGGAACGAAACCAAAACAGAAATTTGGAGAGGGTTATTTGTATTGTTTGACCCTTACAAAACATTTCTTTACCTTAGGCAGGGTGAAAGGCTGTCTTCCTCTGTGCATGTACGGTAAGTAGGACATGCTTCTTTCCTGTCACCATGAGCAAAATCTTAAGTCCTGGTTTGGTTTTCCTTCTGTCTTTAACAAGCAAAAAACTCCTGTTGGCATCACTCCTCATTAAGGGCAGGATAAGGAGATGAGGCCAGGATGCACTGTTAGCAACACCTTGCTTTCCTGATGGCCCCATGTTGTAGTTTTGCATGGCTGGGTTCTGGTGGAGAAGGGGAGGCTGCAGAGGTGGCTTCTCCAAGAAGCAACTAGCAGCTCTCTGCAGTCCCCAGATAGCAAACACCAGCTGGCTTAAGGCCAGGGTCGTTGTTGACCAAGGCTGAGCCAATTGGCGATGGTCACAGTGCCTCTGGGAATCACACAGAGGAGAAAAAACCCGCAAGCAGCCATTTTTTGCCTCCAGAGAAGGGAGTGAGAAGATGTAAGAAGCTGTGCAGACACCAAGGCCAGGGAAGGAGGGGGGGGGGGGAGGAGGAGGAGCCCCAGGTGCCGGAGAGAAAGATGCCCCTGCAGCCTGTGGAGAAACCCATGGTGGAGCAGGTGTCCCCCCACAGCCCATGGAAAAGGCCGAGACCCCACCTGCAGCCTGTGGAGAGGCCCCACGCTGGAGCAGGTGGAGACATGCAGGAGATGCTGTGAGCCGCGTTGGAGCAAGCCTGTGACAGCACCTGCAGCCCGTGGAGAGAGACAAAGAAAGAGAGATGAGCGAGGAAGAGATCTGCGCCGGAGCAGGTTTGCTGGAGGGGAAGGTTTGTGACCCTGTGGAGGACCAGGCTGGAGTGATCTGGGCCTGAGAAACTGAGAGACATTCTATGATTTATGACTGCACCCCATAGCAGTGACCCACACTGGAGCAGCTGGTGAAGAGCTGAAGCCCCGTGGGAAAGGACTCACGTTGGAGAAGTTCATGGAGGCCTGTTACCTGTGGGTGGGGCCCCATGGTGCAGCAGGGGAGGGGTGTGAGGAATATCACACACACACACACAGAGACACACCCCCCACCCTCCCCTGCTAAGAAGGAAAACAACTCCCAATGAGATGACCGAGAACCCCATTCCACCAGTCCCCTCCCCGTGCCACAGTGCCGGAGGGGAAGAAAGGAGCAAAATCATGACTAAAGTGAACTCTGCTAAGAAGGGAGGGGTGGGGGGAGGTGCTTTAAGATCTGGCTGTGCTTCTGACTCTGGTGTCACTGGGTGTGCAGTGCAGTGTCATAAATTAGAGTTTTCTTTCCTTTATTCCGTGTTGAGTCTGTTTTGCCCATGACACTAATTGCAGAATGATCTCTCCCTGTTCTTATCTTGACTACTGAGCCTCTCAGTATATATTTTTTCCCCTGTCCAGTT
Source organism: Porphyrio hochstetteri (assembly GCA_020800305.1). Classification (NCBI taxonomy): domain Eukaryota; kingdom Metazoa; phylum Chordata; class Aves; order Gruiformes; family Rallidae; genus Porphyrio; species Porphyrio hochstetteri. The sequence goes on from CM036907.1 coordinate 50,226,247, forward strand.
GAAGAACGGAGTGATAGAGCAACTTGGGTGGTTGTCTGGTCTCCAGCCAGGGTCAAACCACCACACCCCACAAACAGCAGAACTGGTGCAGCTGAGGGGGAGGACAAACTGCAAGTGGAGTTGTAGGAGGGGTCAGAAAAATTTTCTGATGGCTTTGCCACTGGAGAGACTGTAACACACAACCTGAGCACAACGGAAGATCTAAGCTTAGTGTCTCTGATCCTCAGTTTCACCATTTTTCCTGTATTGTAAAAGGCCCTTCCCACCTAAAACCACATTGACAGGGCTTCATTAACTGAGGTCTGTGAAGCTCTTTAATGAAGACAAATGTTGTGTTAAGTTGCCAAGTATTATACTTACATGCATGTTAAGCTATTAACAACAAAGGGAGCTAGGAAGATCTGGCAGAAGTGTGCTGAACTTATCATGCCGTGGTAGACCAAAGTGAAGTAGACACACTCTACAAGGCATGTCTCCATAGCAGCAAGAATAGGATTGCATTAAATGTCATATTTATCTCGACTTCACCGTGAACTTAATCATAGTGAGGGAGAAACAGACCCACAAGGAAACAGCAAAGTCTTGATCAATTACAATATATTAAACAGCCTAACAATATTGAAAACTCTGATGCTAAAGTTTTTCTACATTTTATGTAATTCTCTTTGACCTCCCGGGGATCTGAGATCAGGAATACAAAAGGATAAAGCATCTGCCTTCTGCAGTCTTCTGCAGCACGTATAGGAATACAAGGACAAATGTTGTCAGATGCACTGGACAGCTGTAAAAGCAGAAGATTCTCTTCTGTCAGTTCCTAGGTAAGGAAAAGGAGTCAGATATCCCTGGGTCACAGGCGAGGAAGATGTGATGCATCCCGAAATTCCCCCCATATTAATTTCAGCAAATACCTCCTTCATAACTGAGGTCAATTTTTCTGTTTTCTAATGGACAAGACAAAGCAAATGCATAGGGCAAACAAGATATGTGGATATAGGCATTATCATCCCGCTGGTAAAACAGAGTGGATGAGGAACAGGGCTGGATGAGGTGGGATTGGGTTTTCCAGAAATGATGTTTGTGTTTGCAGACTGTCAGAGGTAGGAACCATGACCTCAGACACATGTTTAGAGTGAGGGGAGACTGGCAAATTTCATATATTTTGTTTAAAAATACTCCGGCATGCTTGTCTGAGACCCTGCCTCATCTAAGGCCATTTCTTTCTGGGACACAGGTCCTATACAGTTTTATATAAAAAAAATTACCTAGCACACTAAATACCTGAGGACTTCCTTTTAAACATGTTTATATAGTCATCCCACTGCCGAAATCTTTATGCTGACCTATCCTGACCCTCATACACACACTTTTTGAAATGCATGTCACTCTCTTTAGATCACAGCGATTGTAAAATTTCTTACCACAATTCCTCCAGGCTCACATAGCATTACCAGCAATGAAGACTTCGCAAAGATGAACAAGGTAAAAGCTCAGATGATTGCACACAGGGATAAAGAATTAGTAGCACATTTAATGATAGTTTTAAAAACCAAACAAATGCACTACTGTATTGCTGAGCGTGTATGCCTGAAGCAAAGTTTAAAAAACATTCAAGGAAAAGCTGTTGATTAAGAAAATTATGCTTTTCAATTGTTTTTCTGACTCAAAGCTTAGATTGCCCCTTGAGGTTTCATGAGGAGAATATATTTTTAATTACCGTATGTGACCTTTTTATATTTTAGCCTGAGTATGAAACAGCCTGAGTATGAAATACCTGGATCAATGAAATGTAATTTAGAGCAACCTGAGCAAATATATGCTTATCTGAAGGAGGAAGAATGTGAAATGCACACTCAAATTTCAGCAGCTCTTGATCCTACCATCTCGCATGGATAGTCTAGAGCATTCAGGAGATCTCAGGGGAGGACCTGCACTTGCATGAAGAGAAGATCTCTGCCTTCTACACTACAGGAATTTCCATCAGTTTTTGTGGCAGTTTTCTTCTCCCTGTTTAATTGCTCACTGCAATTAAAAAACAACAGACAAATAAATAACTGTATTCATCCACTTTTTACACAGTAAAGGGTAAGGAGTGACGTGGACTCTAGGAGCTGCTGCTGAGAGAAAGAAGGCTACATTTAACAAAAGCAAGAGAACAAAGATTGACACTCGACAAATATCTTGGTCCAAGCAAACACTCAAAAGTAGAGTAGGTTATGAGGAGTGTACCTCACCCTCCAGCCGCAGCACACCCTTTCCCCTCCTTTCATTCTGCATTGAAGTGTAACCTCAGGTAATGAAAGTTTAATATGAAAGTGAAAAGCATGTCTCAGATCAGCATTGTGATAACATATTCTTTTACTGGAGAACAGCACATTTTTATTACAAATAATAATAAATCAGTTGGGTGAACATTTCCCACAAAGAGTGGAAAATACAAAACTGCTGAATGAGAACTGTATCAGTAGTGTATAAGCATCTAGGGTAATGTGCAGACAAAAAAATCTTCTGCTTTAAAGAATGAGTCCTTAAAAAATTCATCTAGCATCATTATCAAGAATAATGTGGCTTTCATAGCATGATGTAGCAGAGGGTGGGGAAGGACATGATCACACCATGCCATGCAGCCTTCATTTGTTAGGCATAACAGAATTTTTCAGAATTTACTTAGCAGAAAAATTAACTCTTTATAATTAAATTGCACTGTGAATTTATGCCTTTTTTTGCAGATTTGATATGTAGTTCAAATTTCATTTTAAAAAGAAAAGTGTTTACCCTCTGCCATACTCAACTCATTAGTCTTATCTAGGACTTTGGTTGTGACTTTGTAATCTTTAAATGATAAAGTCTGAGGTATAAAAGCCATATGGAGGCATAAAGGTTACTTAAAACACAAAGAAAGAAGAAAAAATAATATATTTCCCAGATCTTGCTAGAGGAATCTCATTAAATAGAGTGCAACAACAGGTAAAGCTAGATCAGAAACGATTTAATTAGATATGAACATGTCTGCAGTTTTCTGTTGAATTGTAAAGTATTGTTAAAGGCCGAAAACTTACTGCTTTTTTAAATGACATATATATATGAACACATATATATGTACACATTTCCATGTATATTTATATCTTTATTCTTTATATTATTATTTAATAAGTATTTAAGGGATTCTCTATTAAGCACATTCCCTACTAATCCTTTCCCCCACGACTGTCCCTCTCTATCACTCCTCACACTTCCTCCTGGTGCTGCCTCTCCTCTGGTCCCCGATTCAGTGTCACTTGCCCAGCTGGTTTTATGAGGCCAGGTGCCAATCCAATAAAAGTAATTTTCATCATGTGCTGCACACAAGCAAACTGATTTTTAGCCTGAGTTCCTTAGTCCCTCGGCTCCACTGACTGGCACCTGCACAAAGGTGGGGTGGAGAGATGCTTACTGTAATACTCCCATTAGAATAAAAGGCTGTGAAACTATGCTGTTACACACATGAGAATGGGTCTTCTGAGACCCATGGCTGCAGATGATGGTTGGACTTGATGATCTGAAGGGTCCCTTCCAACCAAGACAATTCTGTGATTCTGTGATAAAGGAGTGAGTGACTTTCGTATCATGGCAGCTAGCCACATGAGACCATAGAGTTCACTAATAACTTTTCACCATTATCAATAAAAAGGCTAAAAATAAAATCCTTAGTTTGCTATCACAAGGTCTCAATCCACTAATAGTACACAAATGCCTTGACTGAGTATAACAATATCTACTGGACTGACATGGGTTGAGCATGTAAAACCTCCTAGAGCAACTGAACCTAGGCAAAAACAGTGTTCCCTAAAATATCCTTAATCTGCAAACAACTTGGCCACTGGGAAAGGCTTCTGCTGTACTCTGCATCAAGAATGGAAAGGATCATGACTCTGAAGAATCTTTCTTCTGACAAGGAAAGGTCAGTGTCCGTTATACACCTCTTCTGTTTGTCACACTTACACACAAGCTGCAGTTCTTCTGAATGAACTATTTTATGACAATTAACACATGGTCTGTGCACATGAAAAAATGGTAATCGAGGTGTACTGGAGAAGGGGGGAGGTATAAATAGGGGGAAATATTTAGAATGATATGTCAATATTCCAAATTAAACTGAATCTGAAAATCCAATGTGATGGGTTTAGGGAAGCCAGGATTTTTAGTGAATAAATCTCAGTATTTGGATTCAGGTGATTGATCTTAATCCTAGCTCTGTCACTGCTTCAGAATGGGAGCTTGGGCAAGTCACTTCACTCATTTTTATTTTGCATCAGAAGTTATAAACGCTGCTCCTTTTCAGCGGAACACTTAATGATGTCCCCAAGGTAACATACCAGTATTTTTACTTACCTGTCTTATTTGTGCAGCATAGGCTGTGATACAATGGAAGACCAAAGGGATTTGAGAAAGTTGCCTTTATGGATCAGAGGTAGCTCGGTGGGAAGAGGATAAATTGTTTCAGAGGAAGTCTATTCTAGGTGGCCTCACAAGGGTATTAGTCACACCAATGACTCAGAAAAGGTAACTGATTAAACCTATTGGCAACCAAACAAAATATGAGTAAGGCCAGTTTCTGAGCATTTTAGCACATAGCATTGCTAATGGCTTTTTTTTTTTAATTAAAAGCTACTACTCAGTGGGAAGCAAGGCACTGAAACAACATCAGAAAGTTTTCTAGTGATTTGCAACCCGACAGCAATGTTACATTACATACAAATCGTTTGATGTAGTTTTAACCACCTTTTCTAATGGTTGAGATAGCTCTCCAGATATCAAGCTAATAAAAATGACATGGTGTAATTTGACAAGCCTGAGCAATTGATAAGCTTGCAGAATACAACTGTCAATGAGATGTTTTTAGATCAAGGTAATACAGCTGCTGTCTCAGCCAGCTCAGTCTCCATCTCTGCAGAAAAGCATGAAACTTGTATACTCAGTCTTATTTAAGCCCAAATACCTCCTCCATTCTCCCTTCTGCCTCAGCTTTGGCCTGTTACCCGTACACCATATCCCTGCTCTTCCTGGCAATAAACACAAAGAAAGAAACAAAACAACATAAGGAGCACCATACCCAATATTGATGGATCTCCTTAACACTCCTGTCATGAAGGACAGGTTTATCTGCTTAACTGAATAAAGTTTATCAGGTGCCTTGCAAAAAGCCATTTCAATTACTTTCTCAGATGTTCCTCATATCTGTCCTGGCCCCTTGGGAGGACTGGGAGGGGGCTGAGGAGAGAGGATTGGAAGGAGTAATGAGAAGAAAATGGCAAGACAGCACTAGTACACAAATTTTCCAGGATTTCCTTTAATCCTTGACATTAGATTTCAAGCTCCATGCTTGTGTAGGAATGAGATCATGTCAGATTGATGATGTGCTAGTGATGGAGAGTAATAACAGGTCCACAATTAATTCTTTCAGATTTGTAAGGAACACCAAATACCATTTTTCTGGGAGGCTCTGCTGACAACTGGGAGCTGTGGCAGCATGGAGAAGTACCACCAAAGTGACTAATTGACTGCCTGGAAAGATCTAGGTGGTACAATGGCAAGTACAGTGTACTTTCCACAGTGCAGGACCAGCATGGAGCAGTCACTTGTGAAATGCTGGTCAGACTGAGGTAAGACCCACTTGCTGCCAGAACCAGCTCATCACATTTAAAGGAGTTGTGGATAAATTGTTTTAATGCCTTACTTTCACAAGCTGCAGAGTGTGTCAGACATCAATGGGCTGGGCAAATCTGACCAGTGCAGGAAAGAAGAAAGTATACGCTCATGGTATTGTCAACACAATCATTAAGATCATTTAAATGCTGTTTCAATGCATTTTAAAAGGCACAGTGCATGAAGCAAAAAATTGACAAGCATATTGAAGTTATTGTGAAGAGTGAAATATGTTGGTACCCATCAATGAGCTGTAGCCCTTATGGTATGTTTGACACGTGCAGGGTGCGCGAGAACCATGATTACAGTATGCTTTAAATAGGCTGCTCAGAAAAAAATGCCAGAGAGTATTGGAGGATTATGCCTAAAAGGTGGCAAGACAGCAGTCCAGAGACATCAGTATGGTGTTCTGTGCTGTCAGCTGAGTCCTTGTGAAGAGGTGGAACAAGCTTTCTGAAATGGGAGCTTTAACCTCATGGCCGAATTCATGGCCAAGGAGACACAAGTCCCATGCACAGGCAGTTGTAAGAAAAGCAAGTCACTGGCCACCGCCTGGAAGAATGGCCAGTGGGAGAGAAGCAAGTGCTTTTAGTAATAAAGTGATTGGGGTCAAACAGACCCCTACTACACCCCTCTGTCACATTGGATAGTCCCCAAGGGATCAGGCTAAAGCCTGAAGGTCACCCAGTCAAGGTATGAGACAGCTGTGTAGGCGGGTGTGGAGCCCTAACCCAGAAAGAGGCACAATTCCATAGTGTAAATGTGAAATGCCGCCCTTAGATAGGAGTGGGGGGTGCAAAGGGGGGCTGGCTGGCAGAGCAGAAGCTCTGCATGAAGGGGAGAGGTAAAACAGCTCTTGGGCATGGTTCAGGCACACAACACAGTGCTGCTGCCAGTAAAAGTAAAACACCATGAGATGAACAGAAAAAGCTGTGTTAGTAGGAAGTGAGGAATGGTCCATCTCCTCCCTGCAGCACTACCCCAGGGATAACGTCCTCTCCAAAGAAACAGTGGGTCCATTTTCCTGCCTCAATAAAGCCACATGCCAAGCCAAGGGAGTTGAGAGGACGGCAGGGTGAATGGTCAGCGGTCTACAAACAGTGGCCTGTGAGAAGAGAGAGGAGGATGGTGGTTGTTTAGTGCAAGGAAGAGAGGACTGAGGAAGGACATGATAATGCCTCTCTAAAAGGCTGCTGCAAAAAACCAAGCAAATAAATGTTTTTCATCTCTGCAGATGGTGGGATAAGAATTAATGAGCTTAGGCCCCAGCAAGAGATTTAGTTTAGACATTAGGAAAACTTTCTAACTATAAGGATAGTTAAGCACTGGAATAGGTTATCTAGCAAGGCTACTGGACCTCTGCCATGGGAGGAAATTTAAGGTCAGTTTGGACAAACAAACGGTACAGGAGTCCTGTCTCAGAAAGGGGGATGAGCCAGATCATATTAACAGACCCCTTTCCAGACCTACATTTTGCTGATTCTCTGTTGTAAACATAAAATCCAACTGTGACTTTCTGGAGCAGCCTATGTTAAATACAGCATGATTTAGGTGTTCCCTGAATGATTCTTCTGTCTTTGTCTTCAACCTCACTGTACCTGACCCATTTCTTAAAACTCTGGCTCCTGGAGTCAAGTAGACTCATAAAAGCTAAGCTTAAATAAGCAAACAGCTGTCTAAATTTATGATGCAGGAAAACATAAAATAAAACAGATTAAAACCATGACAGAGAAGTACTTCCAGCAGTTTTAAATGTATGAGAGAAGTAAAATACATGATTTTGCTTATATATAAAAAAGCAGTTGATTTTTAAAAAATATCTTATGATTGGGATTGACTCCATTTTTTAGTGCTCATTAATAGTCATGCTCTAAGTCAAGTCTATTGACTGAAGTCAGCAATAAATGAAATTGTGTTGCTGACGGCAAGGTTCAGAAACTAAATGTCCCTCCCAGTGAGTGGCATAGAGGCAGAGACATGGATACCCCCCCTTTCTAGTCCAAAAGTGGGGAGCACCAGCAGGTGACAAAAACCAACAAACCGAACAAAACTAAAGCCAAAAATGTTTTGTTGTCACAAGAAAGAAATGCAATTAAGAAAGTGGGACATCTTGCCACAGGATGCTGTGGCTTGTGTGTGTGTGTGTGTGTGCTGATGCTGTGAGCATGCCTACGTGTGTGAACCTCCGGTGTGGGAAGTCTCCAAGCCACAAATTGTTCGTGACCAGAGGAATATTTGGGAGAAAGTATCAGCCTGCATTTCCTCTCCTTTCATGGTACCCCCCCAGGCAGCTCTTATGCATCACTGTTGAAGACATCCAGCCAGACTTTTAATCTGCCCACAGAAAGATGCTCTCATGTTCTTTTCATCTTTTGTTGTGGTCCTGATGAGCTCAGGCATACTTGCAGGGCTGCATGAGGAAATTTTATATCCGCTCTCTGAATAGCAGGCTTCTTTTTCCAAGGCTGTCAATCACACCCTGCCAATAAATTCCCTAAATAAAAACTTTTAAAATAAATAAAACCCACAAATAAAACTGATAGTGAAGAATTAGTTGAGTGCATGAATATAATGATACTTATAATAAAAATCAGTGCAGCGTGAGTTTTCATCTGACCTGTCATCACTTTGCAATCTTTTTCATTATCATAAATCAAAAAGCATTGTTTGGTTTAAATCACTTGCTGCTTAAAGATGAATCACCTTTGATTTCCTGAGTTTTGCTTACGGCAAAAAGAACAGAAAAAAACTTTCCAAAATGTACAACAGTAAAAATTTCTGGTCTCACTTTGCATTAAAAAAAAAACCCCAAACCTGAGAGTGCTCTAAAACTTAATCTAGCAAGCAACATAAAATGAAACAGAAGTGTGATTTAGGAAAAAAATATTTCTTCGTCTGCAGAGTTCTTAATCTACAGTTTGGTCCAGAGAGTACACATACAGCAGCCTGCGAAGAGGGACCCCAAGCTCTAATGGCTTGAAGAAGATAGGCCCGCGGATGTCTAACCTAACTAGAGGTGCATATCTAAGCTTCTTTGTAACATCTGTCCCTGTGGATAAGAAACCACTAAGAATCCCTCACTGGGTGGTGCAGACACCAGCTATGTGCCTCGAAGCCTATCCTGGATACTGGCGACTGACGTGCAAATCACCCAAGCTACCCCAAAGGTTTGCCCAGAGAGCTCTTCCCCTTCTGAGGAGCAGAGTCCTCCCCTCTCCCTTCTCCATCCCTCCACCATGACATTACGCCCTGTGCCCAGAAGTGCAATTAGATTCTTGCCTCTTTTTCTGAAGTCAGGAAAAATAGGGTCATTTAAAAATTCAGTTGAATAAACTGATGAGCCCAATGGGCTGGAACAGCAAAACAGATCACAACTTGGCGTAAGTCATCCCCAGGGGGGAAACGCAGAAGAAATATGCTGCATGCAGTTGTATCTAGGTTTGTTCTGTGAAGAAAACTCTCATAAGAAAAGAAAGAAGCAAAAAAACCAGGCTTCATTCTTTATGTCTCACATTAGCTAGAACCCTCATGGCAATTCCCATCAATTTAACTTTTGGATGTCTGGATACTAGCCAGGGAGCACTCAGCTTCCATATGCTCAACAAAGAGAGCAACAGCAACGATGCAATGCTGTTGTCAGGAGAGGCAGGTAAATCACTGCATATTTCCTCACAAGCCCAACTTTCTGAAACTTGCCACCCAACTTTAGGAAACAGAAATTAGGAGATTTTGGTAATGAGCACTGCTTGTGACCCTAAATCTCAGAACCTGCCTGACAGACCTGGCCATGTCGGTCCACTCAGCTGTAGTTTTTGACCCTTCTTTATGCCCATGAAAAGTGGAAATGGTTTCCTGCACAGAGACTAATTTGCTGTCCTCGGGAGGCAGTATAATCTTGGGGGGCAGGAGGAGAGAGTGGGGCTGGAGTCGGGCACACATGTGTTTGAGTCTCAGTTCTGTTGCTGACTGTCTTTGGGGAAGTCAGCCCACCTCATCCTCTCTTTATGCTGTCCCTGTAAGACAGAGGGGAAATTGTGGGGAAAGCATGCGATTTGTTAAACACACGAAGCAGTAAAAGAGCAATTCATCTTGCTAATTTTAGCCATCTCTAATTAGTATCTGGTCTACCTAGGATCCCTCTACAGCCCAGGGACAGAGAGAGGTTGGATAAATCACCTCCTTTTCCTCCACTGATTGTGGAAGGAGGCCATACTCCTGGCAAATTTTAGGCAAAATTAAGCCTATCTTCAGCAGCCACAGTCATAGAAAAGATCAGGAATCTTCTGTTGTTGGTGCACCCCAGCCTCTTCTGCTGGAAAGCTGGAGGACGCGTTCAGGCTTCTGAATGTTTCTTTACAGAAAACTGTGTAAATTTAGAAGCTCTCTTTTCCTTTACTTAGCCCTTGATTATTTATCTGAGACGTTAGGAAATCTTCACTCTCTGGCTTTATCTATCGCTGCTACTAGGTTGCCAGCTTGCTCCCTTCTGGCAGCACGTCAGCCCCTATGAAATGCACAGCATTTTTTTGTATGTGAACATCCCTTGCCTCAAATTCAAGTAAGATTATTGTGGTCACATGCCCACATGCTTTGAAGAGTATTCCTGAGAATGCTACAGGCCCCATTCCTCACAATCTTTACCCAGAAGTTAGGTGTGTCATTTGGAAGAGGACAGAGTGCAATGAGTTGTACAAGGACAAAAGGCCTCCAAAATCGTACTCATTGACAGAGATATTGCAGAACACCCTCAGATTTGATATAAGCCAAACAGACATCAAAGACAAAGGGCTCATGGTCACTACTGCCGGACACTGACTTCACATGCAAGTCACAAGGAATTTGTTCTGAGTTTTGAAGTCTGACCCATGCAGTCACGGGATTGTGTTCTTTGCTTCACTCTTGGGTGGTGTCTTTCCCTTAAAGCTGAAAGTTCCCTTCATCACATGGAATAATAGCTGGTGCTTCAAAAAACAGCTACCAGTGAATCTGTGGTGCTTTTTGTCCTCCAAGTCCCTTGGCTGAGCTAAAATTTTCTAATGTAATATATTACTTCTATTAATGGTAATAAACAAGCATTTCCATAGCAATTTCCATAATCAAAGTTCTCCACTCAAGAGCTCTTCTGGAACTATCAGCTGACTTTGCAGGGAGGAAACCAAGGCAAAAGAATTATGCAAAATTCTCAAAGCCACAAACTGAGTCAGACTCCAAGGGGAAAAAGAGAAAAAAAAAATTAGTTCTCCTATCTGTGCTCGTGCCCCAAGGCAATCCCTGTCTTTCACAGCTAGGGACCAATTCGGATACCATTTACACAAAGATAATTCCACTGACACTTTCAGAGTTAGCCCTGATTTACTGCACCATCTGTGAGATCAGCATGTGGCACAAGGCACTCTTATGACTGGAAAATACTTTACTGACAAGGAAAATATATATACGTATACCTTCCTGCTCTCTGTTGCTAATCTTTAATGGCCACCTTTCTTCAAATGCTTTCAGTCAAATTTTGACCGAACCAAGAATTTTTCAAATTTAAATAGCCTTGTTAATTTGGTTGGGTGTGATGAGTCATACCTTGGCATGCAGTTTGACCTTGTCCAGACACTTGTCCTAGTACTTCTCTTTTCCATTTGATTGTGTTTTCTGCCTCTTGGTATTACAGCCATCATGTAGATTTTTGTCATTTGCATTATATCTCCCAACTTCTCAGCAGTAATAACAGCCTGCCTGTGGAAAAAAAATCCTGAAAACAAAACCCTCTATCCTCTATCTATTCATTTGATTACAGGAAAGTCCCCAGTGATACCTGGAGAATTTTAACAAAGCACTGATGCCTCACCAAATCATCAAGCACAGCTCCTCTGCCTGGCACCTGTGTTCATGCAGATATAAAGCATCGGGACGGAAATAAAACGTTTACTAACACACAAATAAAAAGACGTGGTCTATACCCACTGCATTTCAAGTGCTTCTCCACCTTCATCCTGCCTTTCTTAAGGTATGCATGCAAAGTCATTGAAAGAAAGGCTAACTTCCTAACTTTCTTAACAAGTGTGAAATGAAACCACCGAGGTGAAGTCACTGCGGTGACCCTCTGAAAGGTTCGGTTGTGCAGGGCAGCTAGCTCATTAAGTTGCCTCTTAGATGAATTCCCCGTGTTGTTGGTTGCTAAAACTTGTGAGCTATTGCCATTTCCTCTCTGCTTTGGCACAGGTGCTCCACTGGGATGTCCCCATCTCTGACCCTTCCCACATTGCAAACTCTAATGTAAATAGATAAAAAAAGTCCAAAGCCAAAATACCCCAGCTGCTTGGCTGCAAGGAACAACAAGCAGCGGCCTTCTTCCCCCTGCTTCACAGAGAACAAAGGGAGTAAAATATTAGCAGCTTCACTCGTGCTTTCCCCTGAGCTTCTGAGGTAACTCTGCAACAGAGGGTAAACCTCTGTATCCCTCTCAGGCTGCTGCCCAGGCCCCTGCCGCAGGAGGACCTGGCTCCTTGGCTCCTCTGAGGGCTGCACAACAACAGCAGTTGTGTTGGGGCTGCTAATGTTGCCAACGGAGGCAGCACAGGTGTTGTCACAGCAACCAAAACATCTGGGTCTGAGACCCAAAGCATCTGTGTTGTCTTTCTGGTTACTGACATCAGTTTCTGACTTAAATTAAAAATACATGGCTGTGGGTATTTGTAGGTGTAACACGTGTAATTTTTTCTCATAAGCATACATCATAGGAAACACTTAAAATACCAATTCTCATTTTAGATCTTAACTACTAAAAGGCCAGTGCTCAGAAATACTTAATTTGTATAGTAATTTTAGGGCAGTTGCTCAGATTTCTGCACTGTTGAACTGGTACCAAAATATGTGGTTTCTAAAAAATGCAGTACATTATACATTGCTAAGGCTGTCATTTTCCAGAGAAACTCCAGTTATGCTTTGCCTTACATCTCCTTCTGTCTTCAATGTGGCTTCTGTTGGACAGAAATTCTTCTGTGGGAAAACAATTTTTTTTTTTCCTCTCGGTCTGTTTGGGTAATTTATTAAGTTCTTGATGCTACCTGGATTTTTTACTAACTGTGGAATTACCATCAGTGATACAGCTAGCGTATAAGAAAAGATTAAACAGTGTAGGGCTCCTTGGCTTGAAAAAGAAGATATGTGATTGAAGAAAATCATGAAGGATGTCATGAATGATTATCATAAGTGCTTTCAAAAATCCAGCGGGGAATATTACTCACTATTCTTTGCAATGCAAAAGGTGGGGGCTGTCACGGAAATCATCAGACTGCGGGGTAGAAAGGAGCAGAAATACATTTTCACACAGCACCGAGTTAAACTGTGGAACTCGGTGCCACTGAATAGTGAAAAGGCCAAAACGACGAGCAGATTCAGGTGCTAATTAGAAACATTTATAGGAAAGAGCCACAGATTGAGGCTAAATACAGAGATGTGGACTTGAACCAAAGTTAGGTCCTAATTTCCTAAAGGAAATTCATAAGCTTGGAGTTATCCCAGGGTATCCCAGCAGAAGGGCAGACACAGACACTGAGCAGACACCCACCTGCATGGGCTAACAACACAGGTATACCTCTCACTGGACATGGCTGGTGTGACCTGGTCGGCGCCAGAGGCAGATGGCAAAAGAAGAGCAGAGCCCTGATCGGCTCTCATTTAAGCTCCGGGTGCTTTAAGGCTTTGTTCAGGTAAGGAACTAACAATCTGAGCAAATGATTAACGGGCATAAATATCTAAAGCTAAATTCTGCTTTAGCAGTCCAGGCTAATCTCCCCACCAGGAAAACAGGAACTAAAAAAACCCCTTCTTCTCAGATGTGTTCTGAGGACTTACCCTATGGAGCCCCTGCAGCGTTTCTAATTCCAGCAGCAGTATCACCAAACCACTTAACACTTCCATGCCACCTTTGGCTTCTGCCTTTAGAACAGCAGCTATTAGCAGTCACTTTATAGACCATGAGTGGCCATTCTTGGCCAGGATCCCAAAACACCCTTCCTCTTTATCAGCTCACAGATATAAGAGGTGGCAAGGGAGCTATTTCCATCACCCGTTTATCTATGAATCGAGAAAGGCAAATTTTTTCTTGAAACCAGGAGAGGAGGGGAAAAAACAAGGAGAGGAAAAAAAAAATAAACCTGAAGAAAAAGCCAACAATTTCTCACCACACATAGGAGAGGATACCGTAGGTAGAAAGAATATAAGCTCCCTGGGGTTAATTATCAAGTAAATCTAGAACCCATACCAAACCATTATCCCTAATTACTGCCATTAGTTGAATCAAGCTGTGCCTTCGCGGGGGAGAAAGCTACAAAGATGCAGCATTCATCTCCTGCCTCTGTCTCCTCTCTCAGCTGCCCACCACCATGCTGTGGCCACACACCTTGCAGAAAGCAGCTGAATTCATCCTCCAGCGGCTGGGATTGCACAGTACTCCCAAATATTCTTCTCGTGGGATGCAGTGGCCTGCAGTATGCCCACCTAGACATCTGGTCTCTTTGAAAGTAAGATCTGAGCACTTGCACAGTTTTAATTTCATGCAAGCAAAAGTGGAGTGCTCTGGGCAGTCTCATTGCCTGAAGCTGGAAAGGAGGGAGGTCACCAGGACATAGATGTATGTGGTGCTGGTTGGAAGCAGCAGTGCTGAGGTACAGACAAGCTGACTTGTCTTACTTCTGCCATCAGAGTGGTGCCAAGGAATGTTTATCAATACGGTGATAGGCGCTTTATATAAATATATATATATATTTAATTTCATTCTTCCCTCTGGTTGGGCCACCCCACCAGGTTTACCTCAGAGCTGTCATGCAAGCCAAGCTCCCCACTGGCCCAGCCATTACGTCCTTCCACATACTGAGTTGAGTGCTTTTTTCACTCTACAGTAAGAGGTCAAGGGCTGGAAAAAATGCATGGTCCTCTTACCCCAGCGATTCCCCAAGTAACTACATTTACTGTCTCACGTGGCCTCAGGATGTTAACTCAGCTGACAAGGACTAGACAACAGAGAGACGAAGGAAGGAAAACATCTGCCTTTTCAATCCATTGACTGCAAATAGAGTTTCTCTACTTCTAGGAGTCTCTCAAGCACAGCCTACAGAGAGTTTGGAAAAGCTGGGAGCTCCTGATGAAAGTGCTGTTATGTTGTTTTCAGTGCCACAGCCAGGCAAGGATTGTGTTTTGGTCTTCTGAGAACTGAGCGCTTGTTTCCATGTCTACTTGTGCAGATCCTTAAGGCTCTCCGAGCAACTTCCCTGTACAGAATCGCTGAGCATTTACAAAGGGAGCAAAAGAGGACTGCTGCTGCCTAAAAATCAGTTTCCATCATGTCCAGCACAATTGATTCACGCCATATGTAAAGACCTAAAGAGCACACAGCCTATCTTTTCCATAACAAATAAACATGTTTTATTTAAACTGTAAAACTTGATTTTTTTGTTTAACACTGTGACAAGAGGCATGTAGCAGAAGCCTGCTGTTAGCATGACAAACAGTAATGAATCAGTTAGTAAGGAGATTTAGGTGGAAATGTTGATTCACGACATGAAAACAGGAACTGTTTGTTGGGGTTTTTTACAGTACCTCCCTGTGACAGACTGTCATGCCTTGCCCTTCCCCAGCTCCTTTCAAAGCTCTTCTCATACCACCACTCTTCCACCTCAGGCTTTGGCCTGAACACAGTATCGCTTTGCTGATTTCAGGGGAGTGGCCCCACACAAGCTATTTTGGGTGATGGAAGCCCCTTGCAATCAAAGAACTTGTGCTCAGGAAGTTTGTGCCACATTTCTTCCTTTCTGCTGAAGGTTGGATGTGCAAATCCATCATGTCTCCACTTGACTCCGCACTGCAGAGACACACACTGTGACACAGAGGGATTTTGGCAGTAGAAAAGAAAAAGCTTCAAAAACACTTGACTGAGCCCTGCAAAGTGCCAAAATATACCAGGCGCTAAGGATGGAAACCTGCCAGGGAAAAGCATTTCTCAGTTAGAGGGAGCCTGATTTCCCCAGGAGGGAGACGGAGAGCTGAGCTGTTCTCCAAGGACCCACTCCCAACCCTCTCTCAGCAAAGCATGCCATGAACACACAGCAGATATCAGTCACAGTAAAGCAGCATGATCCACTGTCCCTTGTCCCGTCCACACCACCCACTGTCTCTCCAGGTGCCCGGTTCCTGCGTGGTGGCAGAGGACCTGAGCCTGTCATGGCTGACGGCTGATGGCACTGCAGAGGGCTGTGCGCGCTCCAGCTCTGAGAGGAGCGAACCGGAGGGCACCCAGCAGTATGTGTGGCAGAAGCTAGTGTGTCTTTGTGATAATGCCCAACTGTGGCAGGTTTCCTCTCACACTGCCCGGTCTCTATAGCTGCAGTTTTCATTGTTCCTCTGTGTGGTGTCCCGTGCCTGTCTTCTTTTATTTACCTAGAGGCACAGTAAGCATTGAGGGTTTTCACTGTACACCCTACTTTGTCTACACGACTCTCAGACAGTCTCCTAGACTCTGTCTCAGTTTACTTCACTGTCCTTTGCCTGCTCCCTGTGTCCTAGCCAAGGCCTGCATTTTCCCTGACTGTGTACCAACACTCTTTCATTTTCCACTGTGTCCTGGTTTCCCCAAAACCCCAGCCAGGACTAAGACCTTCTTCTCCTCTTTCAAATGTGACCTCCACCTTTAAAAAAAAAAAATTGACAGACACCCCACAAGGTGACAAAGCTGGATCCTGCTTCCAGGTTCAGGGTTGGGCACTGGGTGTGCTGGAGCTGGCAGCAGCTGGCATCTGGCTTGCTGCAGTGGATGTTGTAACCATGCTCCAGTGAGGGGACGAAGCCACCAGAGAGGACTTCAGAGGAGGTGGCAGGCAGGAAGGGAGGCCCTGACCTAACTTGAAGGGTCCATGAGCAGCACCCACCATGCTCACAGCCACCATGTAGCCTCAGGTGCCACAGTGCTTAAAGCAACTTTTACTGAAGAAACTTCCAGCCCTGCATCTTAGTCTGTGGGCAAGAAGTATGATTTAGATTAAGCAGGAAAGCCTTTATAGGTTAATTAAATAAGAACTGCTGAACCATCCCCCACCAGCCATTATCTGTTTTGATACAGACTTATTATATAACTGTTAAACTTGGTATTTGGCAGATAACTTCCTTATTAGAAAGATTAAACATCTACTTGAGAGACTTCACTTTTTAAATGTCACCATTTTGGTTTACTAGACTTCTTGCTGTGCTTAACACAAACAGAGAGTATTTAAAGTAATAACAAATAAGCTGTCAGCTGGGAGCACTCAGCAGCAGGTGGCACCTGCCCCGTGACAGCCCCTACAAGTGCTGCCTGAGGAGGCCAGTCCATGGACAGGCCACTGTCCCCCTCCCCAGGCACCCTCGCTCCTGCCCTGCTCCAAATCAGCAGGCTGAGGGGGAGAAACATCAGCACCCCTTTTGAAAGGTGATTTCCCAGCTCCAGCAGGGTCAGCCTGATTCTCCCAGACTGGCCCTGGCTGCACTCTCTCCCTGGCAGTGTTTTGCTGAGGACATGGTGGAGAGAGATCCACTGACCTGTATCAGCGTGTGATGGATGCAGGACCACATCGTCGCCTCAGCTCCTGAGTGCCACTCGCACTGGACTCTGTGGGATAAAATACGCACATGATGCTCTGTGCACAACAACAAACACAATCCCTGGCTGCTCTTCAATGAGACCATCTGCAAAAATTACCCAGGGCTCGGTGGGGAGGAAGGAGGGAGGGTTGCCACTGCCCAATTTCTACTTTGATAATTCTGGCAGGTCAGAAACAACGAAATGGCAACCCATCCAAAGACTGGTTTGGAGGGGGGAGAAGACTGCGGGCAGAAGTCCACACTGGAGTCAAAGGAAAGGGTCTTGGTGGAAGCATGCAGTCTCATGCTTACTGGTGCAGAGGACAGGGAGGACCTGTGGTGCAGCTGGACCCCTCTAACAGAGATGATGGCAGACCAGAGCACGGTTGCAGGGGTGGTATGGGAGCCGGGTTTCCTCCAGGTCTTGGTGCTAAGTCCAGTTTCTCTGAAAATCAACATTTTAAGAGCTAGACTGAGTCACCTGCGGGTCTGGATGGGGGCAGGGGGTTGTCCTGGTACTGGTATGTTACAGCCATTCAGCCTTACAGCCAAACTAAGTGCCCCTTCACTCAATTTTTGGTAGAAGTGTTTTTATCACTTTCAGAAACGGGGATCTCCAGTTTTTCCAGCAAGGCCCAAGGAGGAGCAGTAAGGCCTGCACTGGCCATCACAGTGACAAATGTCAACTTGGGCCTTCAGCAAGGACTGGAAGTGAAGAGGTTAAGAACTAGTGAGCCTTTTGGGCTGCCTTTTGGTGGGTTTGGGGCAACCTGAGTTAAGGAAGCAGCCTTAACAATATAAGAAAAGGAAGTGCTGGTCATCGGTTTGTTTGTTTATTGTTTCAGCAGTTTGTACTGTGTGTGTCTCATGTGCTATCTTCATTCCTCAGTCTCCCAGCCAGTTAATTATCCAGGGGAAGCGGCACTTCCTGCCAGCGACCTCCTGGGTCCCCTTCCATTGTTCGGGGAGCTGACACACGGTGCTGGAGATGGCAGAAAGGGCTGCTCGTGTCTCAGCCAGTGAGAAACACTCCAGAGACTGTGGTTAGTTAATAAAACAGATGGGTTTATTGGCATTGGCAAATTTCAGTGCTAGTGATGCGTTTAATAGGGTTCATCTGAAGAAAATCCCAATAAAAATAAAACAAGGAGTTTGGGGGCAGGGGGATAAATGCAGAAGAGAGAAGAAGATGGTCCATACCTCCCAGCGTCTCTGGCAGCTCTGCTGCGTCTCTACAACCTTCAGGGCTCATCAACAGGTTTGCTCAATAGCTCTTTCTCTGCTAGGGCTCCTTAGCATGAGAAGAGATCCCTACCTCTAAATGCCAGGCTCAGCTGGCCTACATCTAATCTAGTCCCTGTGCCAAGCGAGGTCTTTAGGTTCCCTTACACGGGACATCTGAATGCTCCTGAAAGGTCTGGTGCTCTCCCTTCACTTCTTACAGGGGCTTACATGGAAATGAGGATGAGCCCAAGACCCTAATATTGTAAAAACCTTTTTTCCAAAGCCCTGGTGCCCCGCATGCCCCCAAAATTTCCTTTCTGTGCTTCTGTAACGATCGGCAACAGCACCTTGCAGAAGGAGCGTGCTGCACTCAAAAGCTGTGCGGACACTTCAATATTTATTTTTATTAAAAGAACACTTTGTACAATCCCTGAGTGGGGCCTGAAGCAATGCAAACAATAACAAACAGCCACTGCTCGAGCTGTAGTGCTGGGATCCAGATGTGCATCTCAACTTGAGGGAAGTTTGAGGGTGCTTAAGCCGGATGTGGGTTAATGTCCCAGGAAAATAAAAAATTAAGAGGGAGAAAAGGAAAAACCATAAGCAAGAACATACTTAACAAAACACAGAGGGGCAAGTCTGCTTCTCTGTGTGTTTGATGACTCAATTTTTTTCAAAGATGTGACCCCACCCCCTGAGGAGTCAGGAACGGTGATCAGCTGAGGATGCAAGGGTTTTTGCTCACTGACATTGATAAAGGCAAGCTGTTTTGAGAAACTGCTTTACAGCACATATTGACACTGATTATTCGGATCTCAGGGGAAAGCGGCCTTTGCTCTAAGTCATATAGTTTTGTTCATTTTCTCCACATATTTTTACCTCCACACAAGTGCTGTCCTATGTAACTCCAGTGTCCAAATGCATCTTAGAAACTGTGCCACATTTGTGCCACTCTGATTCACTCGTCTAAAGTTTTAGAGAGAAAAAAAAATACAGATCCTGGGTTTTGTCTTCAGAAGGAGACACCATTTCCAGAGACGAGCCGATTCCTCCCCTCTGAGACAGGATGTGACCAGAGCACTCTCATCACTGTACATTTTCTTTCACAAGGAAATATTATTTACATATGCTACATCCAAATGACAAACAGCAGCAAAGAGGACTGACAATTGATCCTGCTTTAAATAGCTAATTTTCTAATACAGGGAGGAGTGTTTTTGTGGTAATTTCCGTAACAAGACGTTCCACTCACTTCCCAGCAGCAAAGCAGCTTGATCTTCCCTTCCCTTCCCTTCCCTTCCCTTCCCTTCCCTTCCCTTCCCTTCCCACCTTCTGTCAACAAACATGTAAGAAAAGAATTTCACCATGTCAGGAATTCCAGGCTTTTGAGAGGGAGCTCACACACTTGACACTACCCAGCCTCAGGACAGAGCTGAGCTGTTGCCCAGATGGGAGGTCAGTTGTGATTTTTTGCAGATGTTCTGGATCAAATCATAGTGCTTAAAAGAAAAAAAAAATTTAAAATAATCTCCAGACAGTTCAGAGCCACAATAAATAATTTCGAGAGTGGTTAGACAAATCATGTGAAAGAGCTCCAAGACTGGATCTTTTGGCTCCCTGATGTGGATACATTTAAATTAAATAGCCAGTAAATAATGAGCTGAAGACCGTCATGCACTGGATAACAAAAGCAGTTAAAAAGCTGGATTGAAAAGATGAGTGGATATTGAGTGCCTGCCGTCATTTCCCTCTTCTGCCTTTTGGTGAATGAGAAACAAAGAGAAAATAGTAAAGAATGAGCAGGGTCCCAGCATTATTCAACTCCTCTTTCCTGGTGAAGAAGCCATCAGAGATGAAGAAACAGAAAGCAAGCAGATAGTATTCATTCTCCTACTTCCCCAGCCCCACCCCCTCCCCCAGACAAAAAGGGAGTAAAACAGCCACAGAGAAAACATAAAAGTCTCTTCCATGGGAAATGCAAAGCTGGTCTGTCAGAGTAAAACCCACAAGAGCAGAGGGACAGCAGAGAAGTGCCCTCCCTCCCCCTGCATTTTGCCTTGTTTCCGTTCATTTGCATGATTTCATATTTTAAATTATTACAAAAAGCCCTGGCACCAACTCTTGTGGCAAACATATTGTGTCAACTGAACAATTTAAAGAGCTGCTTCTCCTGAAAAGTTCCTCTGGGGCAGAAATTAATGCACTGCCACTTTTCAAATATTCCCAAATCCCCCCAGACTCGGGGGGGAGAAGCAGCAACTCATCTTCCAAAGGGCTGAGTAGAGGGGTGCAGTGATTTATGTAGAGTGAATTAAAAGCTGAAAGCGAGCTGAATTGAATGGATGGGAAGGCTAATTGACAAACCCTCTCCACTCAGTGTTACCTAGCTTGGCAAAATCCCTGATACTACTATTTAAAGCCCGTACGCTTTTGATGACGTACAGACAGACAGACAGCAGAGAAGTGGATTCCCTACCCATTTATAGGGAGGACAGAAGACAGTCTGCTTCCTGAGGGACACATTTCTTCGCCCCACCATGAAGCAAGCCTCCTCCTAAAGCCAGCAGGAACTGTGCCTGATTAAGGACACTGGATCAGGCTCCACGTAAGAGAAGTTTCCTGCTGCCTCTGCAAAGCCAAAGAGCAGATGATGCTCAATAATCAAGGAAAACTCTCTATAACTACATAAAAGCTACCGAGCAATGGGGGAACACAAGGGCTCACACTTGGGACACCAGCTGCTTCCGGGTGACCGCAGATAATTTTGGCAGTGGGCAGGAGTGTGGTGGGTATGCAATTTGAAGCAGGATATAGATTATAAACATCGTTTCCCTGAGATCTTGCTGTGCGTTGCTCAAAATTGTTTTCAAAGGCATCTCGAATTAACCCTCCACCCACTCTCCACGGAGGTTAGATCCAGTGATGTTTAACATAAAGACAACCAAGAGCCTTTGGGCTGGAGACCAAGGCCCAGGTTCCTTCCCTCCCTTCCTCCAAGACTGTCTCCTTAACAATAGAACAACACTGGGGCCTTTCCCAAGCCAGAGCGCAATAACTACACTTTTATAATGCCCGTTGGCAGTGTACGTGTGCCACCCAGGACAGAGCCTGGTTAATTAAGAAGCTCTCTCAGACCGCCTGTTGCATCAGGTAAGCAGCCAGCAAAGAAAGAAAACCAATGTCCGTTCAACTCCTGCCAGCCCACGTGCCCCCAGCTTTGATTGCTTGTGACTGCTTTGGGGCAAGGAAGGGAACACACCAGCTCTCTGCCAATGGCAGGTCTAAGTTATTTGCAGACAGAAAGCAGCACTTTTTCTCCTCTGGTAACAAGTAGTAACACAAGTAACAGCAGAAGCAGCCAAATCCTGTTTCCCAGGAGCTGTGTCCCCAGCTGAGCTCCCATGTGGGGTCTCTAGCAAAGGATGAACTTGCAGCCCAGCCTCCTCCATGGTGGAAGCGTGAGAAGGAGCTTGCACTGGTGATTTCCTCAAATCTTGTGGCATTGACTGTCCATGAGCTCTGTACCTCTCCGCCTCGCCAGGCTGAAATTACCACATGGGAACAGCCTGGAAGGGGTCTGACACATGTACCCACACATGCAGACAGAGCAATTCTGCGAGCCTCGTCTTGTAGGAAACCTGGTCTGCATTGAGACCACCTTCTTGCTGAGATTAATTTCAGGACCAGAGGATTCAAGCCACAGACTTTGGCAAGAACTCGGGAGGCCAGAAAACCTCATCAGCTTTTAGTGTGAAGCTGTCCTTCCAGTGGTGCCCCTTCCTTGAGGAAATTACACTCAGTTTATGGACAGGGGAAACAAGGAATTGCTTTTCCAAGAGACTTGTCAAACATTGGTCACAACCCGAAATAAAATGAGTGCAAGCATGCTCCTGCTCCAGGGCATGAAGCCTGGCTCACCTGCAGGGTGAAGGTCTCACTTGCAGGCTGTCGAACTATGGCGTGGGGTGATGATGGCAGAGGGCACTGGTGCATGGGAGCCATCTATGAGAAGCCTTTGGCCCCAGGCAACTTCCCTTCTCTGCCCAGATGGGCTGTGTGACCTGTGTGAGTGCCAAAACAATTGTTTTTGCAGTGCCCAAGTTAGTTATGTCTGAAAGGGTACCTGCAAACACGGTGAGGAGTGTCATTAGGCTGCTGGCTGGGCATTGGAAGATGGATGTGTTGTTCACTTTCATGCAGGCAGTTAACAGCGCAGCTATTTGGTTACATGAATTTACAAGCTTAGCTGCCGAATAAAGGAGACCACAGGTTAACAGCAAGGGGTGAAGGTGCTTGTAAAGGTGCAAGCTGAGCCCTGAACCAAAGCGATTACAGCTCACTGGGAGCTCCTGAAGCCCATTAGTGCCAGAGCAAGGAGCTGTCAAGATCCACAGATGAGCAGTTAAGTTTTCAATCTAGGAGGTGACCACGTACAGAGAAGGGAATTTGCTTTGCTCTCACATAGTCTCTCCCTCGCCAAGCAGCCACCTGCAGACCAGCCCCAGATTTCCCCCAGCAGGGACAAGGGGTGCCAGGCTGTCCTCCCCTCCAATGCCACACTCCTACCTTCACCCCTGTGCCTTCCCAGCTGTGTGCACAGCATCCCCATACACTCGCCAACGCCTCTCAGGATCCCCCTCACCAGAAAGCACTGCTGATCCCCAACCTGGACCAAGCCCTCAGGCATGCAGAACTGCTGCACGCTTTGGAAAGCAACAGAAAATAGTTTTCCCTAATAGGCATCTTATTTCCTCACGTTGTCCTCTCCCCCAGAATAAATAAAGGTACTTGAAGGTGTCAGGTAAGCTGTCGCACTTTAATTTCTCCCCTTGGCAAGCCTAGCCACTAATTCAGTCTTGTTATGGTTTTCCCACTAGGGACAAAATACATACTGAGCTTTGAAAACCCATTGTGTAGCAGCAATTGTTGCTGTAAGCCAGTGGCTGTTTTGCTTTGTTCAGCACTGTGTGCTTGTGTCTCCTGTGAGATATTGTTTTGTTAAGTCCTGCTATTGATTAACAGGGAGAGGAATTGAATTCCAGATGGGAGTAGCTGAGAGGCTCCAAAATGCTGCATTAAAAATGTGAACATTTAAAATCATCTTAAAGACAGGTAGCTCTCCTAAACCAGATCCGTTTTTCCCTCAAGCTGTACCCACCACAGCATCTCACCTCAGGGCAGTCTTGCAGTTCAGGCTCAGGATAAGGGCTGCATCATCACCCACATCTTTGGGGCTGGTGGGTGTTGCTGAGCCATCTGGGGCCTGCGCCAGGGGTGACATCAAACTGTGGGGCATTCTACAAGGGAGCAGCTCTGGGGATTTGTCCTGTCTCCTAATGCTGCCTCAGAGGCATCACAGTTTTCCTGTGTGGATACAGTAGAGGTGTAAAAGTGTCCTAGGCTCCTACAGCTACCCTATATAAAGGAGTTGTACCTTCTGCCCTATACAGAGGAGTTGATCATTCCCTGGTTGAGCATCAAATAGATGATCTTCATCTACAACAGAGGATTTTTATCGCTCTAACTACCGAGACACACCAGAGTGACTCAACAGAGGCTGCTCCAGCAAAGCAGCCGGCACTGCACGTGGCTGTCCCAGGGTTGGGGCTGAGCCCACCCAGCTGCAGCCCCACTATGAGCAGCAGGGAGGGAGGGCAGTAGTCCTGTGGGGTGCCAGAGAGCAGCCCCACCACTGAGTCAGACCTGTTCTTCCACATCGCCAGCCCCACACAGCACATGCTGCTACTTGTGCCCAAGCCACAGGCAATTGCCCCAACATGTGTTGGCCGCTCTTGGTGGTACCATCTGGACTCCAAGCTGCAGCACCAGGAGGCTTGTGGCAGTATCACAATCTACTGCTCCAGGCATTTGCTATGTATCGTTTTATCCCTCCTGTGCAGAAACCCACAGAGTGAGGAGCTGCTGTGGCACTGTATCTCATCTATCTGGGCAAAACTTATTTCACTGACTTTTGAAGTAATATGGTGGGGAGGGGGGAACTGAGGAGAGAAAGGGTAAATTTCTAAATCCTCTTCAGTCAGTTAAGCACTTGCACTAGACTAATAACTGCAGAATAGTAACATCCTTTGTGCAACCTGCTAGGGGTAGTGGATCTACCCATCCGGGTAAAAGAAGTGTCAGTTAATAAGAGGGCAAGACTGTACTGTAGGAGTTAGCCAGAGAGATATTGATAGGGAACGGTATAATTCCTGAAGGAGGATAGATTTAGATTAGATATTAGAAAGAAAGTGTTTTTTACAAGGTGTGTGAGGCCCTGGCACAGGCTGCCCAGAGCAGCTGTGGCTGCCCCCTCCCTGGCAGTGTTCAAGGCCAGGTTGGATGGGGCTTTGGGCAACGTGAGCTAGTGGACGGTGTCCCTGTCTATGGCAGGGGGTTTGGAAGTAGAAGTGCTTTAGGGTCCCTTCCAACCCAAATCATCTTACTATTCTATGATCTTCTGGCCACCCCATAGAAATAACAGAGAAAAGTGGAACCCATATCAGGTTCGCTGTAGGATTTAATAGAAAACAGAGGTTTTCATAACAGCTGACATGCAGCCTGACAGTCTTCAATTACAAAGAGTCTACTTGTGCTACTGTGCTGGAGGCAACTTATCAAAAGACTCAGGAGAGACAGGAGGAACCAGGTTCCTCTTCCCACCTGCTGCTGGAAGAAAGGCCTCAAATAAATGCAACTGAAAAGTGCAAGAGATTACATCTCATGCCTCCACCGCTGAGTCCCATGCACTCATCTTAGAGACAATTAACCTTTGTCTTCAAGAGTTTCAGTTCATTTTGCACATTACCATGTCAACATTTAAGTATGAATGATAGTAGTAGTACATCTGTAAGAACCTATCTTGGACTCAAGAGTTCTCAATAGCCACTAAGCCCATACTAAAACCCCTATTAGAGGAACATGGGGCTAAAACACTACCTTAAGGCAGGTGATCCAGAGGGTGTGCTTCCTCAGGTCAGGTCCTGGCAGTGCTCTTGCCATGAACAGCAACCACCCAGGCTGGCTGTGCTTGACCACGCAACACTCCCAGAGCAGTCACTTCTGAAAGACACGAACTTTGTGTGCTGGATAGCACAATTGTACTCACAGTCTTAGATTGCATTCTCAAATAGAAATACATCTGGCAAAAATAGAGTAATACTTACAAAATACAGGCACACTTACTCAAAATGTTGTTATTGGAGAGATTTCTGGAAAAGGGAGATGTGCTTGGCTGGGACAGGGTGGCGCTTCAGCTGAAGGGCCACTGGCAGCAATGCACTGCATGGTGTTGTGTGGCAGTGTTTGTGGAAATAAGAATACAGGGATGGATCAAGGGCATACACAGATTACAGCAACCTCTGCCCATGTATACATCCCTGGCCCCGGCCCAGGCTGCCACATAACCCTGCGCTGGATGGTGATCAAAGGGTTCAGCATGAGCCGAGAAAGGAGAGGGAGAGAGGATCCTCAGTATCCAGCTTGCTCTTTGTTCAGTTCGCTTACGAGTTTCCCAGTTGTGTTTGAACTCCTGTCTCACACTTGCCAGCGCTCAGTCACTGCTGGTGGTTTCAGGGAGATGAGCAATCAACCTTGACTTCACATTAACTTCATCTGAATTACATTCGAGTCCTTTCCAGAAGAGCATTTTAAAGCTTTTTTGTTCAAGAGAGGGTGTAGACAGGAGTGGGACAAAAAGAAAAGACTGCAAACATGGGGGAGGGAAATAGATTTAAAAGAGCCCTTTGGAGTTATTTCAATTAATCCAGGTACTGGAGACCTCTGGAGAAAGGCTCCTCTTAGAGCTACTGAAGTAGAACAGAGCATTTCAGGGTCTCACTTTCACATTAAAATAGCAGCAGCACAGCAAGAGTGCTTTTCCTCCCGATTCATTTATCTTCACGATTGGATAGGGCTGCACTCAGTGCCGTGTAGCTCTCAGCAGCAGCTTACCTCTGACATGTTTTTCAGAAGCGTGCGCCCATGCCCAGGCAGAGGGGTCACACGCAGGCACAGCACCATTTTGAACCCTCGGGCACGGTGGTTCGAGAAGCCAAAACAAAAGTTTAATCCTGGCACTAGTGAAAAGCTGGGGCCTGCTGGTCATTCCTCGCTTTGCTGGTTGTTGATGCTAGCTGGGTGGTCAAGGCTTTGAAGCACTGAGTATCAAACAGCACTTGAATTAAAGGATCCATTTGTAGTAGGCAGAATTTTCATACGGTGCTTCATTGAAGAAGCAAGCCTGCTTAACCCAGCTGCAAATGCAGTGTGTTTGCTTTAAATATTTCCAAGCATTAAAAAAACCCTGCAAAATCAAACAAACAAAAAAACCCAAATAAAAAAATCCCCAACCCTAAAAGTCTATGATAGGGAAAATCCTTGCCTAAAGGTCTCACACTGCATCAGTGGCAGGACTAAAGAGATTCTGATGTAGGCTGCCTCTCATCTATAGATTTCCAGGCTTTCATGAATCTTTAGAATGCCAAGATCCCTCAAAATCATCAGACCGAGACCCAGAGAAACTTACTCACTGGTTTGCTTGAGAAGATGACTCTTGCCATTCATGTCGCAGGTAGTTCAACCGTTGAAGCAGGAGAAGCTGAGTGACTGTGTATATTGGCCTAACTATGTGCAGCAACATTTATTCATAAGAACAACACGAAGGTGAGTAGTAAGAGGAGCAAGGATGGCTGGGCTGTACAACATATCACAGGGAAGAGCCTAAAGGTAATGTGCTTAGGCCTATCTACTTCTGTTGCAAGTTAACAGGCCAGGTTTCTTGAGCAGAAACCCCTAATTGACAAGAATATGTCCTGAAGGTTGGAAGCAGATTGATGTCTGACACTGAATAAAAAGCCTATTTCCTTTTGGCTCATGGGGGTTTGGCACTGTTGCTGATACCACAAATGCCTGAGCCCAGTATCAGTGCCTATGTAGCAGAGCGAGTATTTGTTGGAAACAGAGCCTAAATAATTCATGAAGGCTTTACAGTCTTGAATCCCTTAATTCCTTCATGTCTCCCGTACAAAAGAAAACACCAATGGCCCCTACTTTCAGATTTTGTAAAGCAAAAGCCTGACAGGTGAAGCAAAAAAAAATAATTGCTAAGCATCAGTTACTGGACCTCCTCTGCTCAAATTAATAGAACCATCACTTGAAACAACAGCTGAGACACAGCTTTCTGAGAAGCGGTGGACAAGTTTGCTTGCAAGTCATTTGTAATAACTCATTTCAGCTATATTTTCATTTTCCTCCAAATACTCCATGCTGCTACAGACAAGATTCAAGGCCAGATGGGCTACAGGTTGGGTCCAGTTCCTTGGCAATTCCCATCAATGCGTATTTGTTTTCCAGCTATTCCTTCCAGAAGAGGGAATCAGAGATAAATGTTTGTTGCCACTAGAAAATGAAAAGACTTGAGTTCTATAAACTGCTGTTCAGACTTCAAGGTCAATATCAAAGTACTTTATAATTACTAGTTAAGTGCAGGTCTTGTGGCCCACAACTTTTCAGCAGGAGCTCACATGTATCATTAAATGTTAGGGCAAGCTTTCTCATAGGCAGGAAAATTCACTGATGGGCTGCTGGAGTCATCCTTCATGTTTTCAAAGGGTGCTGTGGGAGCTTTCAGCTGGACCATATCTCTCTATACAGAACAGAGAAGTCTTAGCTTGGACAGAAATGCCTTCTGCCTAAAAAACCTCTGTCTCATCTTTCCTCTGAAGGCAGAGGCCTACAAGAGGAAAATAAGTGCTTCGTCAAGAGCAATGTCCAGGTCTTTCAACCAGGGCCACATCTTACTGCTGATTTTCACAGGTTACTTCTTCTATACAGAAGATCTTTTTGCTGTTCTCAGAGGGGAACTGGTTGCATGGTATGGGATGGTCACCAAAATGCACTGTACATAAAGTTGCCCACTCCACAGAGCAAACAAAGGGGAGATGCAAAAATTTCTTCACTGACAAGTAACCTTACATGTAACTTGTAACAACGGGGAGTAAATAACAGTCAGACAGAAAGATGATTTTTCAAGCTGACAGAACTGCTTCCAAGCATAGTGCCTAGCAGAGGCCCGACCCAAGCATGCAGCGAGCACTTGTGAGGCACTTTTCACTTACAGTAGAATAGATGGAGCCAGACGGTCTGGCAGCCTCACAAAGGCACAATGAGCAGGAGCCCCTCTCTCTCCCTGTACACGTATAAACACTCTACAATCTTCCACAGCAACACGCCAAAGCAAACACCGAATCGACTGTAGTATTTCAGAGAGATGGCCAAAGCTCACAGATATCTTTCATGAGATCCCCTGGAACAATCCAGAGCTTTCATTAGCAGAAAGGTGGGAATATGTACAGTGGAGAAGAGAGAGATTAGTCTGAGAAAAGAACAAACAGAATCAGGTCTCACCTTGACCAGGGTTTGTTCTGATCCCAGCAAAAGCAATGCCAATGTTGAGCACTAGAGTGCAGGATCAGGCCCACCTCATGCAAGGAACTAGACAATCTAGGAACTAGATGATCTTTAAGGTCCCTTCCAACCCAAAGCATTCTATGATTCTATGATCATGCTTTCTTTCCAGATCACATTTGCTGGTAGTTGCAGCTCCTCAAAACCCTGTCCTCCTTGGCACAGATTTTCTTGAAAGTAGCAGATACACTCACATTGTGCTCAGGCACAATTTCTGGTCATAAAAAAGCACCGAGGTTGAGGCAATCGGATAGAGAACACCCAGTCTTACTGCAGTCAATATAAAACAGCAGCAGGACCTGAAAAGTGGCAGGGTCCCATCCCGAATGGCTCAGGAGACACCGATCATCCCATAGGCCTACAATGAATCTGGGCATCCAGTAATGTGTGATGAGGCCAATTAACAAATGGTTAGATCGCAACCCAAAAAATATCAAAACCGTGTAAGTGAAATATTGTGCACCAGTCTTTAGTTGAGTTTCATCATTCTTTGCAGTCTATTTTTGGCACAAACATGGCCTGAGATCTGATTTCACAAATTACCACCTTGAACAGCAATCCACAGAGCCATAGGGTTAGGGGCTCCCAAAAATTGACTGTAAAGCCACAGTATGAAAAGTGCCTCTTTGAAACCCAGCTCCAGCTGAAGCACTCCCTGCTATTTGCTCCCACAGTTGCACCAAAATATCATGGAACCATGGAAGGAATCTACTTAAACCAGGTAAAACTACACAAACAGAAAAGGATTACTGTTAACCTGAACTGTTTCCTCTAATGAACTGCCACGTATCTTACCAGACCTTTGCTGGCACCACTGAGTTAACACTACAGGAATGCAGGGCTATCATTGCCTCATGGGAAATGCTCCTCAAATTGCACCCTAAGGAAAGCAAGGCTTGTCAGTAGACTTCTATGGTCCACTTTCCAATGGAAAACATCTTGCAGCTAGGTCTGTAGTTTTGCTTCTTCTCACAGAACAAGTACTCCAACTTCAGCCATCCATGGAAGACCTTCAAGAATTCCCAGCTGAAACTATTTTCTTGTCTAAACTCTCACTTAAAAACCCACATTCACAAGACTCACAAGACTCTCATACTGTTATAAAGTGAAAGTCAGGGTAAGTTTCCCAGAAGACTTGTGACTTTCATGTGAAATCACTATAAAGAAGATTTAACGGTGGTTGCAATAGGAATCTTATGCAACAAAGATAATTGCACTAGGCTCAGCCTCCAGCACACTAGGGCCATGCATAGGGTTTCACATGAAGGTCATGAGAAGCTTCAAATATTTTAAAGTTTCACAAAAATATCATAATAGAGAAACAAAAACAGGGGCATCTTACATTTGCCAGCTAACCCAAAGGGATCTGACTTGCATGTACAGGATTCATTCAGAACAAGCAAAGCTTGCAACAGCATGTCTTTGAAGGTCCCTTCCACACAACATGGGTCATGCTGGAGGCAGGGGTGAAAGCAAGACAGACCGAGGAACACAAGATGTCAGGAGGCCTACCCTCCCACCTTTGCTTTTCCAAAATTAGTTCAAAGAGTAAACTCAAAGGAGTTAATCTCCACCAAAAGCCTGCAATTTGGGCTGACTGACAAACCACACTTGACCAGGCAGATTCAGTGCAAGTCACCTTCTCCCAAAAGGAAATAAAATACAGAAAAGCAATGTCAATTTTAAATTGATATAGGTAGAAAAGCACATCCTATCACCTCTTAATGCCATTCCACTTTATCTATGCATAATGCTCTAATTTATCACTGTGTAAGCTCCTTTTACTTTTGGTGTTCTCCCCAGGCAAATAAAAAAGATCAGACAGGTCATTTCAGTTTTGTTTTTTACTTTGTGGTTTTGAGAAACAATTCAACTATGGCCCACAGATGTCCATATTTCTCTATATTCATATATTCAACAGAGAAAGACTGAAGAAACTACTGAGAGGACTGATGCAAGAGACTCATGGCAAAGTTAGCATTTGCAAACACTATCCTCTCCAGGCTTAACTGTTGCAACTTCTTTGCTGCAAATACAGCAAGGGCAAGTTTTAATAAACTTATCTAGTAGCATCTCTATTAATTTATTACTCTTTTCTTAATAAACTTATCTATTCATTTATTTTCATATTACATTTCATTCCCCCTAGGAATGTAATATGAAAATAAATGTTCCATTTATACACTTTAAATGCAACATAAGATACACGTTAAACCTGAGATTATTTCACGCAGCTCCTTAGTTTTCAGAGATCCTTGTCATATCCATGTCTTCAGAATTACATGACACATATTGCTTATAAGCTATGCAATAAGTACAGATCAGTGAACACCTGAAAATGAAAGAAATAATAGACTCAGGAAAAGCCCACATCTCAAAGTAGTATGTGAAATTCTGGTTACACCCTCTCAAAAAGCATCCAGCAAAATGAGGAAAGGGACAGATCCAGAGAGGAGTTGGTCTGCTTCAGAAAAGGTGAGACTAAATAAGCTCTGGAAAAGAAGGGGACAACAGAGCAGGATGAGGCAGGCATCTCTGTTTATGAAATAGAAAAGGTGGACAGCTAACAATTATCCATTATTTCTCTTAGCACAGGAGTAAGAAGGTACCTTCTTGAAAAAAAAGAACAAAAAAGTACTATTTTACCAAGCCACATGACAGCACTGTGCAACGCACCATCACAGGATGTTGTGAAGCCCAAGACTGTCCAAAGGTTCAAGAAGTGATTAAACAAAGTAATGGAAGAAAGATACCCTCAGGGATGTTAGACAGGCACAAACATAGCCCACATCTCAGAAAATCCCAAGCTGTGCAGGATGATAGAATCAGAGAGGGTGATGATGTGGCCAGCATTATTGTACACTTGCCCCATTTCTTCTGCTCTTTCCTGAAGCGCTTGCTGTCGGCCACATTTAGGCACAGAGAAGGGAAGACTCTGGGGAGCTAAAAGGCCCTGCTCTTGCATTTTCCCTTCAGGATTAGTCTGCTTGAGCAGGCACACTCTGTCACTTATTCAGGCTTCAGAGGTGACAGCATCAGGCAGGCTGAGAAGAAGCACCAGAATGCTTCTAAATGCTTCCAAGAAAAATGATCCTTCTTTCTTTATTATGCTATAGCTTGTCATATAATAGCAATAATCACAATTGCTTTGTAATATACTTGGAGCAGCTTTGGAGATTGATTAAATGCTTCGGCTTCCCTTCAGCTTTAATCAAACCTAGCAGCTGTTTATCGCTCAGAATACTTTAGATCAATAGAGCTTATGCCTTACTTATACCTTTAAAATAGTATGCTCTATACCAGCTCCCTTGAAGCTGCAAGCAGTAATTACAGTAAGTCATCATACTCTGTAGAGTTAAAAGTAAGTAGCTGTTACAAAACTGATAAAATCACCACAGCCAGTAGCATGAGACTCTTTTGAAAGGTGGCCTTTCCTCATTGCAGAGTTGTCCCGAGTTCTTTGATAAAGGAGAGACTGGAAGGGCTGTGACCAAAGTTCTACTCATACCCTGCCATCAGCTTGGACATAAGGACCATGAGACAGAGCAGGACACCCGCTCCATCAGCCGCAGACACAGCAGAGGAGAGGCTGAGGGTAAGGCTGCCAGGAAATCCTACCACAATCAAGAATACCTCAATTTAGATGGTAGCACAACAACTAAACACACCATTTTTAGCGATTCCCTGAGATACTTACGTCTTGTGCCTGCACTCAGCTAGTGATTTCAGAGGCATTGCATCAATAAGGCTTTAAGAATATCTGGATTACATAAAAATAAGCAAAGTCCTACCAAAGGCTGTAATAAACTTCTGCTGACTTCCATGAGACCAGGACTTCATTCTCTTGTGTTAAGCATGGCAAGTTAAGTGAATGAAAGTTGAACTCCAGGCATAAAATCATCAAATCCAGATGAAACATACTGGAAAAGTCCATTTCATCATGTTGCCAGACAAGACAAGACAAACTCTTGGCTGGTGCCTTGAAAAGACAAATATTTGGATAGGAAAAGAAAGAGCAGTAAATTCATTGCTTCTGAAATGATGTTATGGAAAATCATTGCATCACTTTCACTAGCAGTTCACAGCTACTCATTAATTTTACAAAATTACAGCAACTGCTACTCTGAGGTCCTCTGGAGCAGCAGAGTGCCTTGCCTGCTCATAAGGGGACAAAAAGCGATACCCAAGTGTGCAGCCACATGACAAATAACGTTTACATGGAAGGTGACAAGATTTGGTTCATTCCATATACACAGCCAGGACCTGTGCTTGAAAGAGGCAATATTGGAACTGGTTTTCCCATGCACACAGCCACAGCAATACAGGTCATTTTCCCCAACAGGAAGAACATCGTAAAGTGGCGTTAATGTCACGCTCTGTCATCAGGTACGTAGGTAGCACATCAGGATTTAGGTGGGCTAGCCCTTGAAACCTCACCTGATCCCAGCACAGAAGAGGGAGAGGAGTAAGAAAATTATTTGGATCACTTTTAGAAGTACTGCAAAATACACATTTGCTTTGTTAGAGATTGAGGCATATCAAGTTAACGATCATTAAAATCCAATTAAGGAGGGGAGGGGTGTGAGGAGGGGGGAAACCACTCTGGGTGCTTAGAAGGCCCCAGTTTTCCAGCTGATCAGGCAAGGGAAGCAAAAAGCAGATAAAATGAGATAAAGGAAGCCTGCTGTTACTATTGCCATTCAGAAGAGGAGGAACACTGGATAATCTAGAGCTTCTCCATTTAATTTTTTTTTGCTGTTTTTCTTGGGCCTGTCTGGGATTTCAGCTGTTTAAAAAAAGGAGGAAGATGAGGAAAAGACAGACCCTTCAAGTTATTTTATGAACCAGGCAAACGCTTTACGCGTTTCAATTTCTGCCACTCTGTGTTCCTTCTCACACTGCTAACCACTTGAAAGCATCTTGCAGGGGAGAAGCTACCAAAGAAAATAGTTTTGGATGCTCCTTGTTTATTATATGCAGATCAAGCAGTTCTTATTAACTCAGTTTCCGTTCTTCCTTCATAGGTAGCAGTGCTGTGATATTATTTGCAAGCAGCCAAGGTAATTACCATCCAGCAGGGTCCAATTGTTTTCAATTAAAAGCTTGACTGAAGTCTTTAGTTTTTAATACCATTGTGACCATCTGCTTTCACTGAAGTTCATCAGCAAAGGCACAGGGCTCGTTCTAATGCTGCTTAATTATACAGAGGAACTTTTTTCCTTCTTTTTTTTTTTCCTGGTCAGAGATTCATTTTTCCCTGCTAAAGAAACGGGCAGCAAAGGGGCTGCCTGGCTTCACTAATAGCCTGCAGCAAGATGGAGTACCCGGGAAGATTATTATCTTCCTGGGAGATCCTCCTGTTATCACACTGACAAGAAGATCCAGGGGACCAACAGGAGAAAGCAGTTAACCTCAGCTGCCCTCCTCTCTGTTCAGTCACTTGATTCCTTTTTCTTCCAGGGAATCTGAAAAGGCCACAAGGAATAGGAGTTCACCTAAAACCAGGCACTACGATCCTCTGCTGTTGATTACAGTTTCAGAGTCCATTCCAGGCCAGGCAGGCTCTCACACCTGGGTACCCACTCCCCCTTCCTTGCGCATGCGGTGAATCTTTTGCAGTCCTGAATCATCTCAGATTTGAGGATTTCCAAATCCCTTACAGGCATTCATTAAGCCCCGTGCAATCTTTGGGAGAAGTAAATATAATTTTCCAGATGGGGAAATTAGGGCAGCAAGAGGTTAAGTGGCTAGCCTGAGGCCAAACAAGAAGTGGCAGAACCAGCACAAGGATTTGCAAAGTCCCAGGTTTAACATCAGTGCTTGGCTCTAGAAAAGGAAAGACAACACCCCAGCCCTCAAATCCTCCAACACTTAGTTTGTTTGATGCAGCTCTACTTTGTATGTGCCACTGCTAATAAGCATGACTCTCAACGCTTCCAACTATACTGTGCAGAGAAAGGCATTTTGTAGCTTCAGTGTGGGAATCGCTGTCTCAGGGCAGGGAAGCATGCTTGATATTGCTCCCTACCATCGACCCAGGCAGGCACACAGCTTCCTTGCAGGTGTCTGCTGCTGCTTCTGTCGCACAAGATTATGTCCAAGGATCACCTCTGCCCCCCACCCCTATGAGACAGGTATGTGGCATGTACCATGTAAAGAGGAAGAACGTGTGGTACAATGCTGTCCAAGCTGGGGAGGTGCAGTGCTCTAATGACGTCGGGAATCCCTGAAACAAGAAGCCAGAGACCTTCCCATCCTCTTGGCCAGCCACGTAGGTGCACCCCCGCTCTCAGGTAAATGGCACAACCATTTATCCTGAGCTTAAATCCCTGCCTCTCACTAATCTTTGGAGAGATGGCAGGTTGGGTTTCACCCTTGCACGTGGGGGTGCCTCCATGCTTGGCACATGTCTTTGCTCTCAGTGCAGTGTGTTAGATTCCCCATTAGCTCTCCCTCCCAAAGGCCAGCAACCCTGCTCTCACTTGGTATGTCACACAGGAGCACTACATCTACTTCAAGGCTACAGCTGAGCCCAGGTCCTTCATGCCAGATTGAGATCTCTACAGCTCGTGTGCAGCAATGGCATTGAAACTGAAATCTGAGGGTTGGGAGGTAATTACTTCAGAAGACGGTGTAAATTACTTCAGTATTTTGAAAGGCTTGAGGTGCTGTTGTTAACTACCTTCAGCTACTGAAAATGTAAAGCAAAGCAATTTGTTTCCATACTGATTTCTTTTAAACCTCTGTGTAGTATGTGTCCTAAATGCATAATTACACATCAGAGTATAATGGCTCATTCGGGTTTATTTTGTAACCAATATGCATTTTAAAAGCAAATTCTGAAGGAATATGCAGCAGCACACATGCAGTACACATTCTGGAAGATGGTTTTCTTACACTTTCCATCCTAAGAAGCTCCCAACGGCCTATTCCTGCCAGAGAAACAGTCAAAGAAAGCTGAGAAGAAATAAACCCTTTCTTTAGGAATTACCTTGAAGGAAACATAATGACCCTGTTAAGAAAATAGACCAGTAAACACGTTTTTGGCATGAGCATCTTGTGAATTGGATGGCCTAGGAAATTGGTAATAAGATTTTGCATCTTTTCTTCCTCCATTTGAAACTAATCTGTCCACACAGCAAGTCAGCATAACTGTTCTAAAGAGTTTTTCACTGACCTATGCAAAACCACTTGGCAGTGTCTGTTTGGGCAGTTCTTACAGAGCTAGAATTATGCACTGCAAGAATTATAGAGAAATTTCTGTCTTTTTTTCTAAGTACTCTCCACAATTTTTTTTCCCCTCCTTGCTCTTTTGATTAATTCACTAAAAATACCAAAGAATTTTTAAGTGGAAGTATAGGGAAAATTATTCATGGCCCTGGGATTTGTCCAGGTCTGCAGCACCTCCCTGCTCGAGCTCCGAAGCGAGGGAAGAGCCATGCATTTGCCTTATTTGCCTTCCTCTGTGAAAGTTTCACATTCATTGAATCCAGATGGGATCTGAATTTTCAGTGTATGTGTTTAAGGTCAAAGAGCTGCAATGTGAACATTCAGATTTTACCATACTTTTTCAGACCTGAGAAAAAGCGAGATTTCCAAGTGCATCTACATCATAACTCTATTGTACCTCATAGCCGTTTCTCTTTAGACGTAACATTGTAGTTCAAGTCAGAGGCAGCTGAGCCTAATGAGATGTATCAGTGAAAAAGGAACCTTCAGCCTTAAGACACAAGAGGTGTGTCATACCAGCCAGTGCTTAGGGTGAGGCTGATGGCTATTTTAGGTCTTTTTGGGTGATCTCTGTTTTGGTTTCCTGACTTCTTTTACCTCTTCTCCCTAAGTCAGCCCTGCACACACTTTTTAAGAAACACGTATGCTGCAGCAAAATGCTTCAGACTCAGATGGGAGTGGTGTAGAAAACTGGTCTCGTACTTCTGCTTAAATGTGCCCTCATTTTTTCCACTCTCCTTACCCCTTCTTAAATCCCCCAGGTAGCTTTAAGCCATAGCCATAGAGTCTGAGTATCAAGAATCTATGTGAAAAACAATACTATCAGAGAATCACTCTGAAAACCTGTATTTCAGTGAGTTTTGTGCCATTTCCTGAATAACACCCTCAGATCTCATGTACTGTCTTATAATTACGAAAAATATAACTTGGTATAGCATGCACTATGTCAGCTTCGATTATGCCAGCAAAGAAAGACATGGGATACAGAGAGAGAATAAAGGAAGAATGATGGCTGTCTACTGGCTTATCAATTTACATCTCTCTACAGTAAATCTAAGTCTTTTGTGCTGTCAGTCATGAACTCCTACGGCAGTGATTGCTGGAATATGAAAATCACAGCTTTGAGAGCCATTTGTACATTCACATATTTGCACAGCCTCTCTGGGTTTATTGCTTCAGTGGCTGCAGCATACCCCCATCAACATGGGACCCCTGATTTGAGGCTTGACACTTCCCCCTGCCACGCAGAGCATGTGCAACAGTTTATACCAACACTCTGAATTCACCACCTCTCCGGTTCAAGTTACAAAGGAAAATGGAAAGAAAACCCCAGGAAACCGTAAAGGTAGCAAACGATCATGTGTTAGATGACAAATTTCAGGCCTATAAATCCCAATAATATGTTGTGATTGTGGCTAAGAATAACACACCCCCTCATAAAAATATTTACTGTGACATAAACAGCCACCTAGCCAACATCGTGCTTTTGAATACATTAACAGTGATGGCATATCTTCATCTGAAATGACACACTGGAAATCAATGAAGACAAGAAGACATGAACAAAAACCATCTCACTGCCCCCTCTGTAGCAACCAACACCAGCAAAGAGTAGCTTCCTGGAAATTTCAGTGGTGTGGAGTTCAGAAAACAGAATTCATACTTGTTACAGGTGCAACACATGGCTATGCACTCACACACACCCCCCCACCAACAAAGTTTCCTAGGAGCTGAGCAGTAATTTTGGGCCTCAGCCTTCCCAAACTCTCTCCCAACAGGCCCTACTGCCAGGAGCAGATTCTTGCTGTCATAAAATACAAATCGTAGTAGAAAAGCAGGTTTTTTTCAAATTTCTTATCTGCCAAGTGAGGGCAAATGCTCAGCCATGTAAAATACTCCACAAGACCACGGGTAACTAGCAAAGAACAAGAAAAGAATCAAAAACTGTCCTTGCCCTAAGAACTGCCCTCAGTTATTCCCCTAACATGGAGTGTTAAAATCTGTAGCAGAGCCACACCCTAATCTAAATACTTGAATGCAATTTGCCTCTAATGGGTTAAGAATTTTGATGCAAGGAAATTAAAGCCACTGGAAAATTATGGCAGGAAAAATAAATTATCACTGATTTCCTGAACTTACGTAAGTTGATCAGAATCCCTTAGAAAACACTCCAAGCAATGTTTCTGTCTTAAATTTCTCTGCATTAAAAAACAGAAAGCTGTCATATTCATGCACTCAGCTTTTGAGCTGCATTCCGTAAGCCAAGTACAATTCTTCCAGATCAGCAAGTCTGTACAATATGGCAGTGTTTGGTTCCCACACTGAATAAAACATGGTCCGTGCTATCCGATCCATTTATTAGACTTGGCATTATTTTCTCACTATAAACATTCCTAATAACTTTGGACCATTTTAGTCACGAAGTACCAAGAAGAGCACAAAATCACTGATGTCTTTAAAATAAACACATAGATTATGTTTTGGGTTTTTTTCCCCTGTGTGGAAGCTGAAGTCTCCTAATGTTTGGTACTCCATGGGGCTTCTACTGCAGAAGGTTATTTCCCCCTTGCCATCTTGGAAAAATCACAAAATTCCTCTGTCTGGGAAGAAGGGTTATTACAAGGAAGTAGATGAAAACAGAGAGCAGAAGGCCAGGGCTTTTTTGATAATTTACCCTCGGTTTTAACTGGAAAACATACTTGAGTCCTGAAGTTTGATTTGATCCAGCAAGGACCCTTATTTGGGCAACAGAAAGTTACCAGCAACAAACACCATTTTACAGCATTTGTCATAGGTAATAAATAACACAAAACACTATTTGCTATTTTTGCAGCTCTTCAGACATCTGTGTTACCTTCATTTGAAGCCAGTCTCCCTTACGGCAAGACCATCACCTTCTGCACCATCAGGAGGAACAGTGCTGGGATTAACCTAAGGTCCACTGAAGTCAGTAGCCTGTGACTGACTGCAGCCAACTGAAGATGTCCAGGAAGCAGTCAAAAAGCAAAGGCCACAGTAATCCACAATTAAGGCCTTGCATTTATCTTCCATGTACGGGTTTCATTTGAACCAGCCTGAATTTTCCTTTTTAAGCTGCTGCCTGAGAGAATTGCCTCGGCAAGCCAAAGAAAAAGCCTAGACTATCGTGCAGTGAATGTGACTTGTTAGTGAGACCTGATGAGATGCATCCACAGGTCTTGAGTGAACTGGCAGATGAAGCTGCTAAGCCACTCTCCATCCTGTTTGAGAAAATTGTGGCAGTTAGTGACATCCCCACTGACTGGAAAACTGGAAACATAACCCCTGTTTTTAATAGGAAGAAAAAAGGAAGACCCAGGGAACTACAGGCTGGTCAGTCTCACCTCTGTGCAAGACCATGGAGCAGATCCTCCTGGAAACTATGCTCAGGCACAGGGAAAATAAGGAGGTGATTGGTGGTAACCAACATGGCTTCATGAAGGGCAAATCACACCTAATAGATTTGGTTAACATCTCCAGTGGGGTTACAGTAGTGGTGGATAAGGGAAGGCAACTGATGTCATCTACTGGGACATGTGCAAAGAATCTGACGCTGTCCCAAGTGACATCCTTCTTTCTATATTGGAGACACAAGGATTTGACAAATGGACCAGCTCTGGGGTACCCAGTACAAGAAGGTCATTGATCTCTTGGAGCAAGTTCAAAGGAGTGATACAAAGATGATCAGAGGGCTGGATCGTCTCTCCCATGAAGACAGGCTGAGAGAGTTGGGGCTGTTCAGCCTGGAGAAGGCTCCAGGGAGACCTTACTGCAGCCTTCCTGTACCTAAAGGGTGCCTACAGGAAAGCTGGAGAGGGACTATTTACAAGGACATGGAGTAATAGGACAAAGGGTAATGGCTTTAAGCTGAAGGAGGATAGATTTCAATTAGATATTAGGAAGAAATTATTTACTGTGAGGGTGGTGAGGCCCTGGCACAGGCTGCCCAAAGAGTTGGGGCTGCTCCCTCCCCGGCAGTGCTCAAGGTCAGGTTGGATGAAGCTATGGGCAACCTGTTCTGGTGGAGGGTGTCCCTGCCCATGGCAGGGGGAGTTGAAAGTAGATGGTTTTTAGGAACGCTTCCTACCCAAACCAGTCTGTGATTCTATTAAAGTCCAGTCTGGAGCTTTAACTGCCAGCTCTTGACAATCTTGCCAAAAACTTGAATATGTACCTGTGCCCATAACACCAGAAAATCCATTAAAACGTTATTCAGTCTTTCACTTACTCCATGTTTGTTCACCTTTGAGACACGTTTTTGCATAAGAAGTACTTGAATGACAGCCCTAGCAGCGGCCTATCACACCAGAATAATAAAGGATTAATTACCTCCATCATCAGCACTCTATTATTATTTGTAGCATCAAGCGCCTGCTCTTTTCTTGTGAGCTACAAATGCCTGGGAACACAGAAAAGAAGACACTTTGCATTAATTCAACAAGTCTTCGAGCCTGCACCTGCGTTTAATTAGTTACTCTCAAATCAGACCTGCAGAGCCAGAAGCAGCAAGTGAGAGCACCGCTGACTGCTGGCCTGGCTGGGCTGCTGGTGTAATTAATTGCATTCTTACCGTGGCTCTGTCCTCTGCACAAACAGAAGTTAGTCATTGACTGGGAAAGTCAGAGCTGATGCTTTTCCACCGTTTGAGCCAGGGCATAGAACATTTCAATAAAGCAACCCCCATTTTGTGTTTACTGCTTGGCCCTCCCAGAATGACATGCTGACCACCACCTCAGTGCTGCTGGAGACCTACACAGAGGCAGGGAGTGAGAAGATATAAAGGTAAAAAAAAAAAAAAAAAGCAGTGAATATCTGAATTAAAGTGCTGACTGCAGAAAACCACTACTCAGCAGCTGTCCTGAAAACAAAGGCTTGCTTGGGCAGAGGTTTGGCAAAATGACAGCTAATAACCTGGCTGTGCTGGCATTCCTCTAGCCCTCAATGTTTCAGTGTTCATGTAAGCTTCAAGCTAT
This sequence comes from Porphyrio hochstetteri, assembly GCA_020800305.1. Lineage (NCBI taxonomy): Eukaryota > Metazoa > Chordata > Aves > Gruiformes > Rallidae > Porphyrio > Porphyrio hochstetteri. The sequence goes on from CM036907.1 coordinate 50,267,442, forward strand.
TCATACATATTAATGACTCTATCCCCAAAGCACTCTTCTGGAAAGAGGGAAGTGTCATTATTGCTATTTAATACACGATAAAGAGGGTGGCTAAAGGTCTTCTCCAAAGCTTCTACAGAAACCAGAAGAAAGGCAAGGTCTACCACACCTTGACATTGCTGCTTTCAGCACAAGAACGTCCCTCTTTGCCAGGAGCTTAGGCAACCACAAGCTACACCTCACCAGAGGGCTGACAAGAAGACAGTGCAGAAACAGGGACTGGGATGCAGAGCTGATACTCCCAAACTGAGTGGTACCTCTGGGGTGTGTCTGAATGGAGAGGACAGGGTACAGGTCCAAACAGGAACCTTGAATTTTGATCACTGAAAAAAATGGGTGGGTTATTGATCACAGCTCCATGTCTTCTGTCCCTTCCTCCCAGGACATCCAGCACAGTTTCTAGGTGGTATTCACAGGGTTGGAGCAAGGACAGGAGGGAAGGGGTGGCAGAACTCGGCAAGCCTGGGAATGAGGAGACATTTCCTTTCCCTGCTTGCTGGAATAACCCTCTGGGGTGATGTGAACTTTCTTCCATATGAATAAGCTGCGAACAGACTGTTTGTTTGCAAAGAGAAAAAGAGGGGCTCAACCAACAACAGCCTTTGAAGCTTTTGAAATGTGTTTTAGAAACGATGGGCTTTCTTTTTAAATTTTTTACTTCACTTTTTGAGAGCAGCCTGGTACATCTCTTTTTAAAATTAATGGCATACACTTGATCAAAAATGCTAAAATACTGGTTCCAGCAAATTACACAGATAATTAAGCCTAATTTCAATAATGCTCCGAAACACTACTAATAAATCTCTGGGCTCTTATATCCCTTGAACATACACAAACTACTTCATGAACACCAAATTCCACCCTCACAGCTCCTTTTCTTTCAAGCTTTGGCAACCCTGAGCTAAATTCTGCTGTCAGTTATATCCCTGTAAGTCTGGAGCAATTGCTTGTCCTCGGTGGTATAACTCAAGATTACAGCTGTGTAAATGAGCACAGAATGTAGCTTGAAACGTTGTAAATCTGACCTTCAGCTTGCTTCCATGAAAGGGGAAAACCTAGGAACTTGTTTTCACATCCAGTAAGCTTCTTGAAAAACTACCCTGCATAAATATTATGATTTCAGTCATAGATAGAGCAGTATTAAAATGGAGTTAAAACTGCCCAGTATCTAGGTCTGCTGGGAGGAGGCAAGATGCTGAGTGTTATATTCATGAGCTACCACAAGCAACACTTGCTTTTAATCACTGACATGCACTTTTGCCCCCTACTATGGCACGTCAAGACCTTCAGTTTACTCTTGGTTAATAGCTCTGGCCTCAAGATACTGCAGCATTTCATCACTGGCAGCACTTGAATGTTGATCCCCCAATCTCCATGAACATTGATCACCCAACCTCCCAAACCTGGATCTATAGTTTTTGAGGGACTCAGGGGTGTTGTTGCCTCCCAGACCACAGGAGAGTGAGACCTCTACAGACCTGAACATCACCATTTCTGCTGCTGAGTTATTAGATCACTGCCTCCCCCTCCCCCCGCCCCCTGCCCCCCGCCCCCCCCAAAAAAAAAGCTGACCCAAGGCCTTCGGGGCCACATCTTTGCATGGGGATGGACAGATTGAGTCTTAGTGCCCCCTCCCCATGCAGTGGGGTTTTGCACTGGTTCAGCAGCACTTCTGCCTGTACACTCAAAATATCCATGAGCAGAGAAGGACTGGAGAAGTGAAATCTCCCTTCTTCCTCCAACTCCTCATGATAAACAGGCCCAACAAATACAATCAGAGAATCATTAAGGTTGGAAAAGACCCCCAAGATCACAAAAACACCCAGGCTTCTAATCAAAACACCAAGAAGAGAAAATAATAATTTCAGTGTCTTTTTTTGTAGAAGAACAAGTTAAATAATTCATTATTTTTTTAAACAAATGGTTTTGGAGAAAACGTTTGCCAAAGTGCACTACCATTCTTGCAGGGCTGCCATTTGCAGACCTGGAAGCAGATCTTAGTTATTACTTATATAGACATCTGAAGCATAAGCTAGATTTGAGCTAGAAAAACACACCAAAATGCTGCACAATAAGTGCTCCTCTGCTTGTTGATTTTGATCATCAGATTATCCAAACCTCTTTCCCTGTCCTGATATATCCATGTGACATTTGGAAATCTCTATCGGGCCACCAAGTATAACAAATTACTGGACTATACATTCAGGATTTCTATCTGCCCAAAGAATAAAATGATGGCTCTGTACTACAGCACACAGCTGGACAAAGCTGGACAAAGATGCACATATCTGTGGCAGCAAGGATATTTATCAACAGAAGAAAAGCTTGCAGAGGCTATGCCAGCATTTTATTTGCGCTCAGACTGCATTATCAATCTTCAGCATTACCCAAAATTAAAAGTCACTGCGTTTATGCAAAATACTTTTAAACAGGCAGCATCTCTTGTCTTCATTTCTAACTTTCTTAAAGCATAATTTGATGCATTACCATAAATGAATGAGAGCACCATGAAACCTCATCAAAATGTGAGGGGAGACTGGATCCAAATACGACGGCCTGTAATTCACCTGCCACAGGGGAGCTGCTTTTAAAAAATGGACCAAGCTCACATCGTGCTGATTGCTGTTTTAACCACTTCAAATATTTTAAAATAACATTTCCGTTTTTTCTTTCCATATTAAGGAGTGAATGTGTTTTCTACTGTAATTCCCAAACTGAAAAAGCAATAGAACGGTGTTTGAAGAAGCCATTTCACATACATGTCAACACAGACATGTACCTGGAGATAGCAGAAGGGACCATATTCACAGAATCACAGAATCGTAGGCGTTGGAAGGGACCTCGAGAGATCATTGGGTCCAACCCCCCTGCCAAAGCAGCTCCCTAGCTCATATTGCACAGATAGGCGTCCAGACGAGTCTTGAATATCTCCAGAGAAGGAGACTCCACCACCTCCCTGGGCAGCCTGTCCCAGGGCTCTGTCACCCTCACTGTGTAAAAGTTCTTTCGCATGTTGGTGCGGAACTTCCTGTGCTCCAAACAGAATCACAGATGATCACATCAACAGATCAACTGACCACTAGGAAACTCTGCCCGGTCAGCTAAGGACCTATACCAGTGGTGAGAAATAAGAGGGAATTTCTTTTTACTTAACAATGAAAGCAGTTCCGTGAAAAACTCATGCTAGTTTTTGGTTTGTTTTGGAAACCCTGTGGGATCTGCACTTCCTTCTGCAAAAGGGGGCTGTTTCTGTGGAATTGGAACAAAATTGCCCACAGGTATTTAAAATAAAAAAATCATTAATAAGATTACCTAGATTTAATTTTTTTTTCTCCCCTGCTTTCCACTAGCTTATCACTTCTTCAGAGTTTGTCTTGAGCTAAATGTCACGGCAAACTGATGTGCTGGGTGCAGAATAATAAATTTCATCCAAGACCTTTTGAGTTACAGGTCATTTAATATAGTAACTGTGGGCAAGCTGGGCCCCCATTGTGCTCCCACTAATGTCAATGAGTATTTCTTACCCATGAGTTCAGAAATGGATGCCGTCCCTGGCTGTGACAGATTGCTCCTAATCTAAATTTGTCACACACTGCCACTGTCTGTACCTCATTTTCTGGGTGCCCATCTTCAGCCATCCAAAGATTAATTTGTAGAGTAGGCAGGTGCTACTGGAAGCAGAGGGAAGACAATCTCCACTCTGTGTGCGGAGGCTCTTGCCGTTTGGATGCGGTTACTGCCCTTCACACAGGACCCTTGCGAAGGACTCTTCCCCCCTGCCATCTGAAATGCAGGCAAGTAACTGCAGGTGCAAAGGGGAGAGCTTATCTGGTTATTGCTTTGTGTCTGCAGCAGAGCAGCAAGAGTCCAGGGAAGCGGAGAACATAAAAAAAGGAAACAAGAACTGGGAATTTATGCCCAGGACAGACAAACAAAACAAAAAGAAAAGCCATTTTGTATTAGTTCTGGCAGAAAGTTGGGTGCAAAGACACTGTCCTTTGCACTTTGGTTCTGGATGTGGTCAGGATTTGTATGTTTTTTGTAAAGAAGCCCATTCTGCATTAAAAGAAACCAAAACAAACCAACCAACCAAACAAAAAAACTCACCCCAAACAAAACCAAAACAACTGTCTTCTCCTTTCAGTAAAAAGTAACCATGGCTTCTTGTATCTGGCTAACTGATCAGGTGGAAAAGATTAACGTCATGAAGCTCCAAGCAATTTCAACAAAAGCAAAGTCCTTGAGTTCCCTACAGGGACCTGCCCAGTTAGCTGACCCTCTTTTTTGATTTTCCTTCCTACAGCTAAGTTTTTCAGGAAACAAAAAGAGTGAGAGCACTTCAGTGCACCCAGTCAGCTGTGAATATGCACAAGATGAAGATGCTCTGCTGAGAATGCCACGGGGAGAAAATGACTGATCCTCTGCAGAGTCCAGGAAACCCAAAACCCCCTACTGAATAGTGAGAATGAAAAATAAAGAGATAAAGTAAACCCTAGCCAACCACAAAGGATATTTATTCAGTCAGGGAACACTACCCATCCGTAGCACAGTGTTTTGTTTCACAATTCTGATATTTCAATATATTTTTTCCTGGGCTATATAGTATACTATTCATTAAATGAATGCATATATATTAGTCCTAAAAGACTAAACAGTTTCCTGTCCCAGCTTTCCCATGTCAGATTTTTCCCATGTTTATAACTTCATTCTCTGTTGCTGCAAGATAGACCTATACAAACAAAAATCAATCCCTGCCTGACTGCACAGGGAAACACTGACCCTGAGTCACCACCACGTTCAAAACAGCGTGGACAGCCTAGATTTCACTCCTTTAACCTGTTCAACTTTTGGAAGATGAAAAGCAGGTCAGGATTTTTGTAGCAGGTCTTTGATGTTTATTTTTTTTTCCAAAGACTTGTTCTCCAGAGGTCTTCATGTCACTATTGGAGGATAGGAGCTGCTGATTGAAGACAAGGAGAACCTTTGGCACACAGCAGGTCAGTAAAATGTGTAATCTGCAAACCCCTACATGTGTGCTTGAGCATACAGGTAGCAGGTGAACCTCTGATCCCAATGACATCCATGGCAGTTTCTTGCTGACAGCATCAGTAGGGGCAAGATTTTATCCACTGAAGTTTATTTATGAGAATAATGTAAATGACAGAGCCCAAATTGTTCTTTGCTCATCAGAAATGAATAATACTGAGTTTGAAGTAATGCCAAATTACACATGCAAATAAACATGTTATGATGGACCACAGCAATGTAAATGAAAAATATTATTCACCTTCCAGGAGAAAATAAATATTTTTAAATGATCCTTTAATTTAATCTATCCCTTTAGAATATAAGCTTAAAAGAAAAACTTATTACCCTTTAGGAAGTACCCATAATGGCATCTTCCCAGGTAGTTCTCATGAAAACATTCAAAATAGACATGAACACACACTCTAGGTTTCCATAAATGCCAACATTTATTCCTGGCAAATATTGTCCCTTGCTTTATCTCTGCCAGTGGTATCTCCTCAGACCAATAAATCCATGCAGGAGTCTATACCTACTTAACATTCTCATTGGATTAGCAGTAATTACAAGTGACTGCTGCATAGATGTACTGGATGGAGCCCAAACTCTTCCCCCATGGGATGTTGACCTCACACTGCTCTATGACCCCAGGAGACATTTTCCTGCTCTCAAGCAGCACAGATGTTCCTGGTGAACCAGGAACGTGCAAGGTCTGCCCTTGCTCTCAAGTCAACATGACCAAGCATTTGCTAATGATGAGCTGTCCCATAGCCATCTTAACAACATACACTGCCTTGCTATATACATCTGCCTGGTTGACATGTAGAAATCATATGTATTAACTATACAGATCAGAGGTTATGGATATTTTCTTCAGAGTGCCTCTAGGAGAGATGGAAGAATTGCCATGCCCATTTCTCAAATGACAAACAGGCTGTATGTACCAATACAGGGTTATAAGCCAGCCTTTGCTATGAGTGAGGTGAATGGAAACCACTGCCAAAAAATGTGGGGCTTTATGGAGAAAAGATTGCTAAAAGTAAAGGACTAAATTCACCCTGGGGCTGCACTAGAGTCCTGCAAAGCAGACAGTCTGTGTGCAGGGAAGCAGTGGGGAATACAAAGTAATTCACTCATTTCCCAAAGAAGACAATACTGGCTGTGGAGGGCTCACAGCCAAGACAAATAGAGATGCGCTGGTTGCACATCTGCCCACAGGCTAATTTCATTGTGGGAGAAGGAAGCCCCAAAAACTTGAGCTATTTTCCACTGCAGGAAGCCCTTGATGAGGAGGAGGATGCACAAATCACTCATTCTTTCACTGGGAGTGAATTGTCCCTGGGTTGCACCAGGTGTGAAGAAGTCTGCTGGTATGAGGTCTCTTGGAACCAAGACGAAAGAACCAAGGAGAGCAGGAGGGAAAGACGAAAGCAAGAACATTTTTATGAGGAGGTGGAGAAGGGCCTTTAGCCTTTTGCTAGCAAAAAAAAGGAACAAAACCCACTGGATGCTGACTCCAGTGCCCCTGAGTGAAAGCCCACCCCTACCTCAGGAGGCTGAGAAATCCAGCTATGGAAAGTAGCTGTAACAACACACAGCAGTCAGACTCCCTGTGAATGAACTTCTCTTTTATTGACCACAAGCAAGGAACACTCAAGGGAATCCAAGGAAAATACATCTTGTGCTACTGGTGAAAAATAAATACTTGATCTGTGGCAAAGGAGTAACCTGGAAACAAAAGAGAGACTGGGAAGCCGCTGTGGTAACTCAGCAATTGCAGTGAAAAGTCTGGGAACCCTGCCTCTACAAGTAATGATATGCTCAGGGCTCCTGAAGCAGTTCTCAAAACATGCTCTAACAATGATGCATTTGCACTGTTTCAAATTTGTGCTGAAGACAGTTAATTCATATAGATGGAGGTGGCCAAATGGATGCCATGACCTTGGAACTTGGCCTGGAAGGTATTCTTAGTCTCAGCAAGAAAAGTACTGTTCATTTTGCATAGCAAAGCATGAGAAGAGGGCATGAGAAACCCATGGATGTGCTAGTGACCTACTTGGGATTTCTGTTCACTTAAAGCCACTTCAAGCTTCAAATTGAGTCATTTCTCCATTTGCTACAAACATTCCCCAAAGCCCATAAAGATCTGAAATCTGACCCAGTAGTTTTCCCAATAAGCTGCTGCACAAACCAAGAAGTTTGGAACAATGGAACAAGCACCAGGTCAAACCTTCTTCCCAGGTCTGGGGGAGGCTAAGGCTTGGCCTTGCAGTGTATGTAGTTTTCCACTGGGAACTCACCCTCCTGCCTCAAGACCCTTTCACTGTCAGCAAATGAGAAATGCAGCAAGGAGAACCTGCCCTGAGAGTCAGATAAGCCTGCTCACTCCTTTCCACAGGGTGAGTGGAGCATTCCCTGAGATGTAGCTCTTGTGTCTGCCATAACAGCAGCTGGTTTGTCTTCTGAAAGATGAGAGGTAGCTTTTACCTAAATCACCATTATTGGACCTATTCTGACTGTGGGTGTTGACATGGATGTAGAAGGTACCAATGACCCCTCTCTGTGATGGCTTATTCTGTTGAATAACATGGTTCAGCCTATAGACTGGAGACTGAACTGACTCACTAAGTAGCTTCCCTGCAGTTAGGCATGTTCAGAAGCTGCCTTGAAATCCTCCTCAAGTTCATGTAAAGCCCTCAGACTTGAACTTAGTGAGGGCTGTGTTTATAAGTGGTGTTTTAAATGCTGGACTTGGTCCCCTGGGTTGGCAGCCCCCAGCAAGAATTCAGAGAAAATCCCCAGTGCAATCTGCACCTGGATGCCCGAAGGACAGCCAGGCTTTCCAAAGCAACATGGGGAAGAGCCACAAGGCACCCCGGTGTACTGCAACACAACAGCTGTCATGAGAAGCCCGAGCAGCTTCTCGGGGTGGAGATGTAATGCAACACTTGTGGCTATGATGTGTCTAGCCAAATCCATTTTTGCTCCCCCTCCCTACAGCCCTGCTCCCAAGAGCTGCCCTTTCCAAGAGTGACACAGTCCTTCATGTTTGCTGCCTTCCCCTCTCCCAATCCAGCATAACTCATACTGAAAGGAAGAAGAGGTAGAAGCCAGTTAGTTAGCTTTTCCTCTTTGCTCACTCACCTGTCCCTCTGCCCATGTCACCTCGCCAGGATGGGAAGCAGAGGCTCGAAGAGACCCAGAGGGCTGTCCCTCAGGTTGTCCAGCATGGTTGGAAGCAGAAGGTCCTGATGAAGGAGGCATAAAACCTAGTCTTTTAAGAGCTCATCTCAGAAGTGCAGAGCTCAAGACATGGTTTGAATTTGGCAGCTCCTCTCCAAGCTGCCCAGCATTTCATTGGCACAAGAGCGAGCCTGGGACACATCCCAGCTGGAGTCTGGGATCCACTCTCCTCTATGTGAGGCTCAAAAAACCAAGGGCCAGAGCCTGTAAGCTGCAGAAGGTGTCCTCCTGAAGTCACTAAGAGACAACAACAAAAAAATCAGTTCATTGAAAATACAAACCCAAATGTGTTTCTTAGCATTTCCATACCCAGTACCATGCAATACACCTTCTGCAAATGTGTTTTGACCACATCTCTGTTGATCCAGCCTTGTGCCTACTCTGGCTCATATTTAACTTTCCACAACAGACAGTGCTTAGCTTTTGGCACATAAAACAAATAGGTTTCTTCCTTTTTATTTGTGCATGCCATTAACATTAAAGACATGATGCTGCAATGACAATGGAATTGATGGCTTAATGGGATGAATTTTAATTTAAGTAATATTTCCATTAATCTAAAAGCTCTCCCTTAAAAGTCTGTGGAATTTATTTATTGGAAAAATTCCAGCATAATTCTACTGAAAATTCTCCTCTGAATGATAATATGTCAGACTTTTAAGGCTCTCTTCTGGCAGGTTTTTTTTTGGGGGGGAGAGTTTGCCTTTGAATATTACTGACATAAGAATACATCTCTCAAGTCTTCCATATAATGAAAACAAAAAAAGAGAGAAAAGAAGAGAAAGTGGGACTGCTGCAGAAATCACAGTAGGCACAAACATCACAGCCCCAGATCTGTCCCCTTGGCTGGAGAAGCACATCCCAGATTTGTTACTGGTTTATTTTAGGTTATGGAAAATGCAGAGGATTAAAAAGGCAGAGGGAAGCAGATGCCATGCAGGCAGAGGCAGCTAAAAGCCAATCTCCATCCGAGAGTGCAGAGGCACTGCACCCAGCACAAGAATGTGTTTTGAGGCAAAACTAAGCTGTGGCAGCTGGGGCTGGGACAGAGAGGTGCAGTTGCACTAGAAGAGGCGAGCAAGCAGGCAGCATTCTTGCTCTCAGAAAACAGCAAAATCCACCGCGCAAACCAAATAAGCACTGGTCTGTGCTGGGTGTCCTCACACCCCCGTGTTTGTGCTCACTGCCTGCAGAGCACAGGGCAACAGGATGGGGTCAGCTCTGCCTCCAAGCCCAAGCTCAGCCTGTAGATAAGTGCAGCTTCGGGTTTGCCAGCTCCATGCAAAAGGTTTGGCTCTGATTGTGTCTCCTCGAAGCATGTGCCATCAAGGGTGCATGCACACATCTCCATGGGACAGCAAACCCAGGTACTCTTCTGTCCTGACTTCTTTCAGGGAGAAGAGGGAAGACCTGAGACACATGACAGTTGTCACATCGCTTCATACTCTGCTGGGTGACACATGCAATCACAGGCAACTAATCCCAGTTAGGCAATGGGAAGTGCCTAAATAGGACATCATGGAGCAGCTACCATGGTAGCACAGCCCTGTGCTCAGGATGCCAGAGCTCCATCCAGGTGCTGACATGGGCGGATGAACACCTCTCTCCTAAGCAGCAGCAGGATCCCCACCAGACATCCAGCATGGAGACCTGTCTGCTAGTGGAAGTGAGAGAGGCAGCCTCTGGCAGACACACTCAGCTTCCCTCCTCCCCACACTGCACAAACCAGGCAGCCCAAGGCACAGCCAAGGCTATATGAGCATGACATTAAAGCACAGCAGCCCAGCACCACCCCAGCACAGCCAGATCCTCCACCCTGCTGCAGCTTTTTGAAGAACATCCAAATCGAGAACACTGAGAAGCCACTTTTTCTGCTCTGACCAGCACAGGTGGATGTCCCCACGTCACGGCAAGTCCTCCCTTGTCATACACAGGGGCTAAGAGCAGGGCAGCACAGTACTGAAAGCCTCAAGGCATCCACAGCACAACTGGTAGGCAGTGCTGTTCTCCCCACTGCAGACCCAGGTTAAGCAGCAGGTCTGGGTCAAAACACATCTCTCTCCCTTCCTCTCCCCCATCCACCACCAAAATACCCTTGGCTGTACAAGACAACCCTGTGCTGCAGCCACTAGCCTATTCATTTTACTTCAGGGTAACTGTCAGTAAGAGCTCAGAAACAAATCCTATGAAACAGCAACACCTCAGCACAGCAGAAGTTGCTTAGGTTTTGGAAGCACTTTCAGCTCACAACAGCCTGTCTCCACCCATGGGTCATACCTCCAAAATAGGCTGGTTTCTTGAGCAGGGGAGGTGGAACTTATCCAGCAATGGGTACCCTGCTCCTGGAAAACTTTCAGCCCAAGTGTCTAGATGAGTGGTGGGAACACAGCTCTCCTGGCAACTCTGTACAAGGCCAAACAAAACCCACTTTTCCTTGCCAACTGGAGATTTCTTCTGGAAGATGGCACCGACCCCGCAGTTTCATGGTGCTTGCACACAGACACGAGAGGAAAAGAGCATGCTCTCCCCCTCCCAGCCACAGCCCTGCTGAGATCTGTCTTTCTCCATGGTTAGGGAGGGTCAGGAAGGGCAGGCAGCCCTTCATGTGTGGCCTGAGCCTGGTCAGCATCTTTCACTCTTCATCACTCAGCCAAACCACTCATTTGCACTGGCTCTAGGTGTCTGTCTGTCTGTCTCTCCCCCCACCCTCCTTGCATAGACTGCTTTTGTGATCCATCCAAAGGAAGGAAGATAGTGAAAAATACATCAATTCCTGCCTAGATGGCATAGAATGTTCCCACTTTTTGCAGCCCAAACAGCTAAGTAAACCCACCTGTTTTCTGCTACATGCAGCACACTGGTGCTGACCAGCTCCTTACAGGGAAACATTAAGACACAGCTATGCTAAATACCTGATACAGAATGCATTGACAAAAGTCACTCTCATTAGCAGCCATTCAGTTAGCTTCTACGGCCTCTGGAGACAGAAAAGGATTTTGCCTTCACATGCCTTACTCTTCTTCCCATGTCTCCCCATTCACTCCTAGCACCCTCACTCCAGGTTTCAGCCATGGTTTGGTAAACAGAGCACAGAGCTAACCAGCAGCTTATATAACTGGGGAGCCAATTCACACCTCTGCAGCTGGCTCAGCAGGTATCACTGAAGACCTCCTGTGTGGTGCTTCTTCTCCACCTGGGAAGCATTATGCTTATCTACTTTGGAAAAGACACTATTTCCACTTAATATAGCTAAGAATAGCATGGGGTGTTGTTAAATTGGAAATCTAAGGTGAGAGAGTGTGTCTACAAACTTCAACTTCTTTGCACGGCCACACGCAGCTCCAGGAGAGCCATCTAGGATCTGCATCCCCTGGGGCTGAACTAAAAAAAGCAGCATCAAGATGGCATCTGGAGGAGCCCATCCATCTCCCTCCCAGCAGGGCATTAAGCAGCTACACTAACAGCAGTTGACAGTGGGAAAGTTAACGGGCGCGCGCATTAACCTACATAAGCATGTTTAAGCTGGGAGGGCTATGCAGAAATCAAATGGGTTAAGTTTCCTGGCCTTCTGCTCCAGAGATCATGAAACCAGCTCCAAGAGCTCGAGCTCTGTCTTGGGACAGCAGTAAAGCCACTTCACATCATCACATTTTTTACCTCAGACTCGTATGTGTGTGTGCATGCATCTGCCTGCTTGTATATGCTCCTCAAATTGTGGGGTTTTGTTTAATTTCTTCCTACTACCTCCAAAAACACAGATCTATTAAATGCATGATAAGAGAGGGGTTTATTTCTTTAGACTCAGAAATTTTGAGGTTTAAACGTACGCCTACTTTATTCATTGGTCCAGACAGGAGTGAGCAGGCAGCTCGCCATAGCTCGGCACAAGCCCAGCACCTAATAGATCTGTGCTGTACCACTGAAAGGTGATGGTGAAATTTTATTTCCTTAGCATAAGCAATAGATGCTACTGTTGGGCTTACCAGCAGATGCAGAGCCTAGAAGTAAATATTTCATGACAAACAAGAAACCTGTGTAAACACTGAGTACAGATATATAATGGATGATGAATGCACTTGGGAGTGAAGCAAGATCTAGAGCACTTGGCTTTAGCCACAGTATCCAAAGGAGTTACTTCTCCCTCCAGGTCTGACCTCTGACATGTCCTCCAGGGCAAGTTTGTTCAGCTCAGCTGTACCTAGGAGTTCAAGCTACCCTAAAAAGCTCCAGCCATGTGGGCTGGGAAGAGGGAGAGGGAATGGGAGCAAAGCCAGGCATTGTGAGTGGAAAATCTCTCCCATAAAAGCTTGCAAGACCTTCAAGGATCATCATAATGGCTTTTTGTTGTTGTAGTTGCAGGGATCATTTTTTAAAACAAAGAGATAACATTTGGTTCATTTCTTTCATTTTGGAAAAGGGCAGCTCCTAAGCCCTTATCGTTAGGAAATAAGAGCAGTGTTACATGTTCAAACAATTTATGTGAGGATCCTGCCGTTTGTTATGGGAACAGCAAGTACAACTGCAAGTCCATTATCATCCCTCCCTGACTCTGTATGCACAGCATGAGCAAGTGAGGAAGATTAGGGGTAAGAGCAATGGAACCTGCAAAGTCAGTGACAAATATTCAGTACTCAAAACCCTCCCTGAGGTTTCCCACACTGAAGTGAACCTTTGATTTTGTCAGCAGCCAGACAAGGACCTACTGATTTTTCTCCAATTTACTCCAAGTCTCAAAAAAATAGCAACCTCTTATTTGTGATCTGATGGTGAGGAACAAGTGACCCAGCACCACTGCAGCACTCTCCTGATGCTCTGACAAGCAGTGGTGACAGGAGGTGGGTGGCAGAACTGATACAGATAAGTTAGTAGTGTTAGGAGGAGTTTCTGGACACTTGCCCATGTTAAAACCCACCCATTTCATCTGCCTTTTTACTTAAAAAAAATCACTGAGCAATGGCATTACATTCTGGTCTTGTTTTCAAACCCACGCTTCCTCTGACCTCCACTCCCCGTATCTTCACCCTCCCACTCACAGCTAATCTCTCCCTGTCTCCCCTCACTTCTCTGTTGTTTCTGCAGATAACACGTTTATGTTGCTGCGAGCCTGCAGCAGCCGACAGACCATTTCTCATAATAAACCACTCCTGGCTGCAGAGCCGGGCCGGGCCCCACCACGCCAGCAGTTCTGAGTTTATGGGTTTTGAAAAGAAGGAGCTTTGTGCTCAAAACAACAAAAAAACCCTACATCTCCTATATCTAGAGGGTCCCATCACCCACACTGGGGCACCCACAGTGGGGAAGGGGAGGGGGAGAACAGGGATCGGCAGGTTTTGGTGCAGCCCTCCGTGGCATCCCTTGGGGTAAGTTCTTGGCATGACCCATGGCAGGCAGGGAAAAGGCAGCAAGGAACGGCAGGGCACCTGCTGGATTTACTTACCAAAAGCCTTTAAACAAAGAGAAGGTTTCTGAGGAGTGTTAGAGATCAAAACAGCAATTTAAGCAGCTTTCCCAGAGTGTGGTCTAGCAGTTGAGGCACATCCCTCTGTTCGGTGCTTCTGCCTGCAGACGTAACTAGGCACAGGTGCAAGCAGAGGGCCTGGAAAGAGCAGGCTGTCTGCTGTGCCTGTTTGAGCATAGAGCTGCGACACTCCTGTCACACTGATGTGCCCGGGCAGCAGCCAACACCAGGCCAGGTTTCGGGAGCAGTCTCCAAAGGAAGGTGTCCATAAATGAGAGATTGGTAGCTCCTACGCAGAAGCCAACAGCAGCAAGAGAGCTGCCCCTGCGCCTGGCTGCCTTCACAACCCCACAGACATGGCAATGCTCCTGGTGTGAGGTCGGGGTCCAGCATACCCCATTTCCTGGAGGGGATGGCAGCTTGCTCCAGCATGCTGGGCTGTCACGGGGGGGTGAGAGGGGCTGGCCACTGGAAATATCCCCTTCAGCCATCACGGCTGAAGTTGCTGCTAGAGCAGGCAGCACCCTGACATCACTCCTGGCAATGGTGCTTTAGTGTGGACAAAAGCAGAGAAGCGGAGGGGAACCTTACCCACAGAGGGGACTAAATAAAGCAACAAGCCCCTGTGCTGATGAGGTGCCAAGGCCCTCAAGCAGAGGGCCACTTTCCAAACAGACTCGCTGCTTTTGGGAAGAGAGGAGCATCGAAGGAAACTCTCCTTCAGGAAGGCTGCGTGGGCAGTGGAGGACCAACTTGCAAGGAGAGGAGAGGAGGAAGAGAAGGATGTTGCAATAATTGTTCAGCCTAATTTTGATCACATCCTCCCCAGCCTCTCAAGTGGCATTCCTGTGCCTGTGGTGCCTTCCTCCCCTTTCAGAGAGAAACAGATTTACGGGCTCAGTCGACATCATTCATTTCACCAGAAATTTGAGAGGGAGCTACTTGTAAAAGTCTGTGTAAAACAACAGAAGAAAAATGGCAGAGGGACGGGGCTGGTAGATATTGACAGTTACAGATGTCTTTATCTGCCTGAAACAGAACTGCAAGTACTCCAGTCACCTGCATCATCAACAGGGAAAGAAAGAAAAGACAAAACAGGCATAGTTAAAGGACAGACAGGCCCCTAGGCTTGGAGAAACCTGTGTGTCCCTACACCTGAGCCGAACTGCTTGCTATTGGTCCCTGCAGCCACCCCACTGCCAGAGCAGGCCTGTTGTGAGAGGTCAACACAGCTACAACGCTGAGCCTGAAGTACAGCATGGTAACTTCTAAAGAAACTGAGATATGGTAGGAAGTACCAAAGCTGTGGGAACTGCAACTTTGCTCCCTTCAGGCTCTTCTGTTGGAGTCTCAGATGCTTTGGACAGTGATCAATGAGGGGAAAACAACAGCATTTTCCATCTGTACTTGCTAAATAGGCACACTGGTATGAGCAGCTGCTGCAACCAGGGCATCCCACGGGCATCTTCTGCCCATGGATCTGTGGCTGGAGCAGGATGACTCCTGCTACAGAGGCTTGGAAAATGCACTACTTTATAAAATAAGGTGTTTTGCACCAGGGAGAGAAGAATCAAAGCATTGCTTCTAGGAAACATCGTTCTTAGTGTCAAAACCCTGGTGTCAAGGCACTAAGTGAAGGCTGCCAAAGGGCACAGCCAAATGTGCTGAAGCGGTGCGGCACTGAGGAGCTGATGGCTGCAGCCTCCAGAACAGCTCTGGCACCCCAACACATAGCAGAATTCAAGGCCAGACACCTGGAGGGTCCAGAAGCCCTGGCACTGGGGCTGAAAGAGACACATCTCGAACTGAAGCTACCAAAGTTTTCTGAAACAAGAGCCTGGGCAAAGAAGGGCAATAATGACCTTATGGGAACAAGCAGCAAATGAAGACTTTGAACCAGAGGTCAAAATGTAGACATGAGCCCTGGGGAGCAGAGGCATCATGAGATATGGGAGCTCAGAAGAGGGCCCATGGATGAATATCTTTGTCTCAATGAGGCCGGCAGTGTGGATGACACTGGCTACCCCACAGCTTAAGGAATAGTCTAATTTCAAGCAGTGCTGAGTACCTAGCAGGTCCCCACCAGAAATTTAGTCCATATTTCAGGCCTAATAAGTGACTACAATCCTCACCTTTAGCATCTCTCCTAAGCTACCACCTCGGGAAGTCACAATTCAATTCCTTGTGCATGCACATAGTTGAAGTACAGCCTCTGGTTCAGGCTCTCCTTTGCTGGGGAAGCACAGTCCCTGCACACAGTTCTCCCTGCCTCATCCCTCTGAAACTTCCCTCCTCCAACACCTCAGGAAGCACCGGGACACCACTGTGGGCATGGGTACGCCTTCAGGGACCAGCTGCCTTAACTCACCTTCCTGCTGCCACCGTTGCATGACTTGCACTGGAGCTTCCAGCAGTGTCAAGGGCATGTTAGCAGGGCCAGGGCTCTCAGGAGCAGAGGGCAGAAGAGGACGAGAACTGACCTTTCAGTAGCAGAGGCTGGATGAAAGTGTGAGTGTAAAAGTAAAAGAACAAACCCAAAACAATCCCAGTTTGGTGCGAAATCATCCCTCTTGCAGACATCAAACCTGATCATCTGAGTGATGGGACTGCTGCATAGGACTTTGGTCTGTTTTGGTAATGCTTATGCCTAAAGCCGTGGTGAAGGTGGTGCTTGCAACAGAAAGACATGCCTAAGCCCCTGCTCCATCACTCAGCACCACAGTGCACCTGTTGGTGCCATTGCCACATGCTAAAATCTCGCCTTTTCACCCTCCAGAGTGAGGGAGGGGTAGGTGCTTGGCATATGTTACCTGCATTACCAAAAGCACCCTGAAATAATCCTCAGCCTCTCCCTTGGAGTGTTCAGTTCCTGTGGAGTATACTCTTTCCTCCCACATGTTAATCACAGGAAGGATGGGAAGTCCCTGTATGGCTCGCTATCCTGGCTCTCCATCAGCCCAGACTTCCTTTCTACTCTACAGTCCCCACAGATGGGGGGATCTCTGACCACAGGGACCTAAACCTATCAACTGGTTCAGTGTCCTGGCAGCAATGAGCAGGAAATTCAGAAGCTTTAGCACCATCTCTGTGGACACAAATCCAACTCTCCTGCGTCTCCTAAGTCTTTTTTGCCTGGCAATCCCTCATGCAGAATTTAATTCATACAGTTCAGCACATATTGGCAGAGATGTGCATCAGAAGCAATGTGAAGGTGCCTCTCTTAAAGGCTCACTGTAATTCCCCAGTTTCTGTATCTGAGTCCTGTAATTGAATGGATGGGAACATCAGCAGAATTTTCTATTGCTTATAGAGAACAAAAGACTTAAAATTTAACCTAAGTGACCTCTGAGGGCTCAAAACCACAGACTCAATAAAATACATGGCAGAGAAGAACACGAACACATTTGGCATTTTCCTGAACATTTTTGTCAGCTAGTCTTGGAATTTCCAAGTCGGGGAGATCTGACTCGTGATTCTAGAATGTTTGGGCTTGGCAGCAAAAGGTGCCTCCTGCATGTTTGTACGTCACTGTCCCTGAAGAGGACACCACCACTTGTTAAGCGGTGCTCTCGTGGATAAAGGACCCACACAGCTGGACAAGAGATGTACAGCAAAGCTGTGGTGTGCATTATGTTTTGTAGAGTAGGATGCTATTTCACTGAGGGGCTGACCTGAATAGGCAGCTCGGTCTCCTTCTGTGTTTCTAATTTCCTGAGATCCTGTGATGTCAGACAAGGTTTATGCAAAGAAAAATGTTACAATATCCAGCACATTAATGTATCCACCACAGCAGAGGTGTAAATGTGAGATTTATTTCTGCAAATTTCAACTTCACCTCTCTATTCTAGTCAGTAGCATCCTTTCACACAGCTCAGAATTTCCATACTGAGCCAGAAAGTTCACCAAATGAACAGAATATGTTACAATTTACTTTAGGGATTAAAATCCCT
The DNA here is from genome assembly GCA_020800305.1 of Porphyrio hochstetteri. Taxonomy (NCBI): domain Eukaryota; kingdom Metazoa; phylum Chordata; class Aves; order Gruiformes; family Rallidae; genus Porphyrio; species Porphyrio hochstetteri. The sequence continues at coordinate 50,285,157 of CM036907.1, forward strand.
ACTCAGTGTTCATCTGTTTCCAAACAGTCACGGGACTTGTAGATGGGCAAACCTGCAAAAGAATACAAGAAAAATCTCATGCACGTGTATTAAAACCTTAAAACTGTCTATAAAATGAAAGCTTTCTCCTTGCTCTTCTTAGAAAAAAACAACCAACCAACCAAATGTATTTGCAATCACCAGCATATAAAGAAGGATTTGTTTCTATTATCGTAGCAAGCAGGATGCAACGCATACTGCTGAAAGGTTCACAACTGTGCAGCCTTAAAGGGGTTTATGTCAGAAACACTGCAAAAGCAAACATGGAGCTCTACAAATCCAGAGTGGTTTGCTATGGCTCAGCCTTATTATCCATGTTAATGATGCTGCCGTGTGACAGCTGCACACCCACTGCGGGTGGGTCTCCAGCAGAGCCGGTTTGCATCCCTGGAGCTCATTTCACCTCCAGTGGGGCTGCCTGAGGCTGTGGGGCCTGTGCCCTTCCTTGCCCTGTGGAGGTGGAAGAGGGGCAAAAGCCAGGGTGGAGGGGAGGAAAGGTTGGCCTTGGGCACAGCTCTGACAGCTAGAGAGGCAGGAGGGGAAGGGTGAAGATGGTTAAGTGTGAGGAGCACTGGGAAGGGCAACTGTTCCCTCTTGTCTCTTCCCAGCAGGAGCGCCTTCCCGGTACACCCCTGCCCTCCTTCGACAGCTCTGCCCAGCTTAGCTTCTTGGGGCTGCAGGGTGGGCAAGGCAAACAATGAGGAAGGCTGACGTTTTTCTGCCAGCAGCTTGCGCTGCCCCTGCCTGACCTCAGCCCCGTGTGCCACACTCACACTTGGCCAAGTTTTGTGATTATATTATAAGCAGATAACCCACCTCAAGACCTGAGGTTGGTTGAAGTTCCCTGCAGGGACAAGAGACAGCCAATAAAACCATGTGATAGTTTGGTAATAATGACCCTCACTATCCAGAAATTAATAAAAGCTGTGCCTACTAGCACACGTCTGGTGTTTGCATTGAATCATACTTCCAAAGCCTGTTTAAGCCAGAGACAACTCAATCATCACAATGCTGATTTTACCCAGTAGGGTTTTTGGAAATCCTTCTTCTCCTTTTTTTTGTTTTTTTTTTAGATCTATACCACCCATTTTCCTGCCTCCTCCCTGGCTTCTGTGCCCAACAGCCAAGCAGGAGAGGAGCTGGCAGTCAGAGCTCAGGACGCTGCTGCAGCAGACAAGAACAAGAGCTCAGGCCTTGCCTCAGGACCTGGCTTGCCACCGCTTCCCGTCTGTGCACACGTATTGCACTGATCTGAGGTTGCAAGTCCAATAAAATCAGAGCCGTGTAAGGCCAGCGTCACGCCGCGCTGTGCCACACCACTGGCATCCAGGTGAAGGTTTCAGAGCACCAAACACACGCTCCTTCTCCTGCAAGGGTTGCAGCGAAGAAAGGCTCTTTCTTCTGCGTGAGATTCGGACAGGCTCTCTGCTCTAATTCCCTGAAGAAAACCCACAAGCAGAAAGCGAGACCAGCATTGCACTGGGACATCGGCTGATGAGTACAAAATCTTCTGACAAGCCGTTTGCTTGGCCCTGATTGGAAAATATCTTTAATTAAAACACCACATCAGAATCCTGAACCAATTTCATCCCAGCTCCGCTAAGTGCTTTGTACAAAACATTAACTCTAAAATCTCATTACACATTAGCAATCCCTGTGACAAACATAAATGATAATTTAGCTCTAATGCTTTCTGGAGCAAGCCATTTTTAAGAGAGGCACATGATATCGGCTTGCTAGGAGAAGAGGAAGAGTTGAATTTATCTGTCTCTTTATTTTTTAAACAAATGGCTCTAGCTGGTTCAGCAATGGGCTGTACAAATCATTGTAGTGTGTAGAGCTGACAGTACACAGCAGCTGTTTAGCCCAAATCTGGCACTGGAGCCTGGGCTGGGTTTTGAAATCCCACCAGCAGTACTGAGTTCCCAGGTCTTTAAGCGTTCAGAGAAGGGGAAGGTGGGGATGGGGAAGGTGGGGATGTTTGTTGATTTTACAGGATAAAGAGGAAGGCGATATATCCAGGGACTAGAGGGAATCTGAGCTTGCTCAAAAGAACAGGCAGAGACAGGGAGGGGGAAGGAGAAGGGGGGGCGGCTGCCTGCCATCGTTGCAGCTGGCTTGAGGGGCGAGGCGCCCGAGTGCAAGAAGGGCAAGATTTGCAGCAATGGTGTGATCCCCGGCACTGGTGGCAATTTTGCACCACTAAATGTTGCACTACAGGACAACAGAGGAGGCTGCAGCAGTTAGTATTTACTTTAAGTACAAGAACTGTCTTTAACAGCACTTCCAGGCCAGTGGGATGGCAGTGGAACTAATGTTATTTGCATTGTTTATTGCCAGAAAGATGTTAAACATCCCTGCTTTGATTAACAGCAACACCCTCCATCTCTCCCCAGTCTTGAAAATGACCTTTCTACACTCTAAAGGCTGCATCTGGATCAATTTTTCTGTGTGCAAGTGGGCATGTGGGCATTTAACTTTGTGAAATGGGAAAATTATGGCTATTTACTATGGGATTATGAAGCATGTACATGATGAATATTACACAGGGATTTTAAAACTGGGCAAAACTCCTAACAGCCTAACTTCCCCCACATTTCCTCCAAGTGCCACCTGCCAGATTTCATCATTGCCTTGAAATCTAGAGCTGGAACCAGATTTTCTATTAGCTGACATGAAGTCACTGAAATTTTCAGCAAAGGGAAGGACTTTCCTTCATCTGCCACTTTTTGGCTGTGCTAGATTCAGCCAGATCATTTCTGACCAAATTTCATTTGGGGAGGTGGGAGAAGAAAGATCACCTGCACCCATTATCTTGTCAGAGCTGAAACATATCTCTGTGGCTTTATGGATGCAACATTTCCAGGCACACGCTGTTACATCAAGAGGGGGAAAAAGGTGTGAATAAAAAAACCCGAGTTTGACAATGCACACGTCTCTCTGATAAAAATACTTGCAGATGTGTTAGTTTGCTCCAGCAAGGAGCAAGTCCCCTTAAAACTTGTTGCAAGATGGGTGTAATCTTCAACCAGCTGTTCTCTCAGCAGCTGCTGTACTGTAACTCTGCCCCACAGAGGTCAGGAGAAGGGTGCTAAGGCAGGTTAGCTCCACGTGCTTGTGGAAGCCCTTTTATTTTGCATGGCAGAAGGAGGAAAACAACCCCGTTTAAAAGAAAATTAAATAAATTAAAGACTTCATTTTTCCTTGAGACCGAAATGTCACTCTGTGGTTTTGCCTATCTGCAGTGCTGGGGGGGAGAGGTGGGGGGCTGCCTGGCAAGGACAGAGCAGCGCAGCCCTGCACAGGGACACGGGCTGTTCCTGCCCTCGCCCAGAGCTTGGCAGCTGGTGGCAGCCTCCATATGCTGAGTGTGTGGTACTTGGCTTATGCCTCCCTTCCAAAACTTCCAGAAACTATCACACACATCAGACAACAAACTCAGATGGCTGAGATTCAGGGGGAAACGAAAAGCCCCACAGGAGGATTTTTGCGAAAGCTTTTCTGTAGGGAGGCTGACAGCGCTCAGGTTGGGGGGTCATCTGGTGACCACGGGCCCAACAGTTGCTTGATTTTTACTGCTTAAGAATAGTAGCTTGGGGCTGCATCTCTGTCTGTCTGTTTTAGCTGCAGTGAAAACTAGTGTCCCAAATTCATTCAGCTTCTTTAGAAGACCTTTCCTTAAAGGGTTCTGCTTTTCCATCCTGGCCACTCAATGGACCCACCGGCCCTCGGGAAAGCCCTTCTGATATGTAACTTGCCAGGTAGCTACTCTTACCCCTTCAACTGCCAGCTCTTGTGAAATTCAAAGTGGGAAGCAACTAACGCTTTACCTTCTGTATCTAATTTCCCTTCCTCTTAGCTTTGCTCCTATTGGATTTTTCCCTTCAGAAAAAGGCAAGATGGGCTCAAATCAGGTATTGGACTTTGCCTCCTTATTATGGTGGGTTTTCCTCCTTGCCTTGCTGCTTATTACTGCAAAAGCCTTCCCTGCCTTACATTCAGGTCATATCACTTGGAGTCTTTCTGGTGAGCCCACAGATCTTAATTTCTTCTCTTAAAATAAAGCTTTTCTGAATTACTTACTTTGTTCTAAAGAATCTGTCTTCCAAAATGCCCTGTCATACTGCCAGATTTCAGCACAATTTCCCTTCCTCTCCGCTTGCTACGCTTGCCTTATTTAGGAAAGCTTTTAGTAACAAGCAGCGTGATGTGACTGTAGCTCTACTGCTGGAACTGCACCTATGTTAGGTTAGGTACTGCCTCTGTCCTTGGTTGAGATCAGTGTACCACGTTTCAAGCACAGTTCAGTCAGAAACCATTCTGTGTTGGCCATGGAAGGGGTGAGGAGTAATTTGAGCTGATACTCTTCTTTCCTGCACTGCACAGCCTTTGGCAAATCTCTAAGTCATGGCTGCTGGCTCTGCAGAAGCAAGTCCATTTTGGAGGGGACCAGCTTAACAAGCACTGCAGGGTGGGAATGGGAGCTGTGCTTAAATCAGTGTTTGGCAGTGACGATCAGCATTACCGTGCTTCATTAATCAGGTGAAGAACTGGACAATGCTGTTGCTTTATTTTATAGCCTTCTGCTCTGGTTACAAATTCATACCCTGACCTTGGTCTATATAACTCCAGTCATAACATTGTCCTTCTGGGGACAAAAAGTCATCAAGGTCTTTGGTCACTCTTGATGTGCTTCACAGCTCTGCCTACATCCCTGTATAACTCTGCCTATATCAACTGCCCTGGACCTCATCCCCCTTGTTCAAACACAGCAGTTCAGCCAAGGTTGCTTAAAAAAAAACCAAACAAAAAAAAAAATCAAGAAAAGAAAGAAAGATTCAACTCATCCCACTCCTTAGTCCAGCTTATCCTTGCAGAAAGTCACTGCTTGTATGTTTTGTGCCAATCACATGTTCAAAAACTACATTTGGTTCACATCAAGAGGAATTCACTTCTCAACACTGCTCCAGCTGAAAGCATGAGCTTCGCTTCCCGTTGAACACGTAGCATCACATCCCTCCAAAAATAGTCTGATACTTCTTCAGTTTGTTTAAGAACAATGAAGCTACCTGTTGGAGAGAAAAGCTACAGGTACAGGCAGGGAGCGAGCTGGAGTGAGGCAGAGGACAAACTAGCCCCTAGGAACCAGCACGGTGCAAAGCAGCAGCAGGAAGGGGAAAAAACTGGGATGGGAAGCCTGGGGGGGTGCAAGGAAACAGATCTGGTGAAGGACAAGAGAGGAGCGTGGACAGCCCTTGGACTCAGGTATGTCTGGCTGCGAATCAGTTATGTGGGTGGGTTAAATACAAACAAGCCTAGGCTTGTGAGAGATGTGGTAAACTGGCAATGACACCACAACGATAAGACAATGACCATTTCAGACCTGCAGCTCTTGATGCTGTGGGCTGTGTCTCACCTGCTGACTGCTTGCAGAGGAAGGCTCCTCAGCACACTTCTTGCCTCCTCCCAGCAAGGGCCCCCACGCTGCTTGATGCTTCTGTGGGCTTTTTGTTCGTGGGTGCCCATGCCATGTCCTGCCGTGTGAGGCTGCAGCTTCTCCTCTCAGCCAGCACCTGGGGAAGGGAAGGATAAGGTAGAGGCACATCAGAGCCTGCTTGGAGCTGCCCTCTGCCTGGGACCAGCCTGGCCATGCCACCGCTCAGCCACCCCAACAGCCTCTTTCCTCACATTGAACAAAGGCTGCATGAATGCACTGGTCTTCACAGGATAACCATAGCCCAGGTGGAAAACATCCTCAATGGTACTTCTGCTCTCTGTTCCTCTCTCTCCTCCTTTCTCCACCAGATGCTGTTCTCTGCCAGCAACATTTCTGGAAGGAGTTCATGGTACGACACCCACAAGTGCTGCTGGAAATGGTTGGGAAACGAGGAAATGGGAGAACTGTACCTGCTCAGACACAGATCAGTGTCAGGAGGGGCCCGTGGGGATCCTTTTCTAAATTGGCAGCCCTTGTGATTCCTATGGAGTTCCCTGCAGAGCATCCCACTCCTGGTTCTGCCACAGGGAAGAAACCCCCCTCCCCATCACACAGGCTGTACCCAGACTGTACCTGTCTCAAGGAGCAGCTGTCCCAGCCCATGGTGGCCATGCTGTCCTTTCCAGGAGCCTGCCTTCACAGTGATTCCTGGCTGCCTGCAAACCTGCCAGCTCTGCCTGGTGGGTCAGAGCTCTCCCAGTAGAGCCCACTGCATGTGCTCTCTGCCTGACACTCACCATGTGAGGGAGGCTGGGATAAGAGCAAGCTGTGCCTTATGCTCTGCTGTAGACAAAGCATCCCAGGGCACAGAGCGCAGCCATGCTGGGCAGCGGGGAGGCTGGCTCACATGACAGCACTGGGGTGGTCCCCTGGCCATGCAGGCAAGTCCTGCAATGGGTCTTGCTCCAGCGTCACTCCCTTTGCAGAGCGCAGTAAGGGTACAGCCACGACCCCCCAGACAAATGCATTGGCTGAGGGGATGACAAACATCGGGCGGCGGAGCGGGGTATGCAGCAGCTCCTGGGGGGATCAGAAGCAGTGCTGCTTTCACACAGGTTTTGCTTAGCATAAAAGCTCCTCTGATGTTTCATGACTACCAAAGGCTTTGAAATTCACAGGATTTTCAAGGGAGGCAGAAGTTCATCTGAAATGAAAGAAAGATTATATTTTCCTTCCCACCATATTTCCACCTTCCCAAGAATTTTCCTTTGAAGACTCCACTGCTCCCAGAAATGCCTTTATGATGTTTTTAAGTAATTTCCCATATGGGATCATCACCGCACAGCACAAGCAGTTGGTAGGGGTTTAGAAAACAAAGTACAGGTGTGAGAAGTGAGGCTGTTGGTGAGCTTTGGCATCTCAACAAAAACCAATTCATCCCACCATGGAATAGTGTGGCTAGGAGGCAAGTATGCCAGATGGCCCATGTTGGAGAGACAATGGGGCTTTCTGAGGGGCAAGTTTGACTGGGCAGCACCTTACTGCCTTGTTGCTGACTGGAGCAAGAATACAGATTTGAGCTAAGGGACAAATTCCACTTTTTCAAACTTTTTTTTCTGCAATCTGGGTATGGACTACTCCCATCCGGGAAAGAAAGCCCCAGCAAACTGCCTGCAGCAAGGAGGGAGGGGACAAGGGTCTCATGGCAAGGCATTTCACTTTCCAGCCCCTGGAAGGGGACTCCTCTAGCTGATCTGCTCTGACATCCAGCCACCTGGGAGCAGATAAGCATGGGGCAGACTGCAGAAACTGAGATGAAACTGCTCCTTTCCTGCTGATAAGAGGGAGCTGGTGCTGAACCTATTACTCAGACTATGGTGGATCTGTATTCGTTTCCCCTTGAGCAGTAGTGACAGAGACAGAACAGTTGGATTAAGTTTCACTTTCCTATGTAAAATGACTTAACTGGGTAGATAAAACAATATATTTGTGAAGCCTTATGTGTTTCGTTGAGACTTGATCTCAATAATGTCTTACGAATGCCTTGCTGATTGTTTAATGAATTATTTTTCTCCCTCTCAGACTGTTAATAATAAATTATAAGTAGGAGGAATGTACAGACTGCTTGAAATAATTCCTGTAATATGAGTTCAGCTGTAGAAATCACACTATTTTGCCTCCTGATACCTCTGAGCAAATGGGTTTTGATAAGGATTTTGGGGCAGAGGAGTCCCCCTCTGTTCTTGTGTTGTAGGAAACCCCTAGGGACCTGAAGGGCAACGAGTGAGCCGCTCAGGGCTCAGGGCTGCTGTACAAATACACAGGGCTTCAGCAGAAACCAGCTACTTTGTGTGCACACTGTTGTATACCTTCCCAATGGGATTCCAGTCTGCAAAGCAGAGGCAGGAGGCACAAAGAAGCTTTAGAGACAGAAGAGGGGAGATAGTCCTGTTTTAAGGCTGTGGTATGGGGCTCGTTGCCTACCTCGCCTGCCACGGGTTTTGGGAGAGGTTCAGCAGAAGTCACAGTCACCTCACATCGGTTTAGTTGTCTGAAGGCCTTGTGTCCAGCCAGACCAACTGCATGGGGAACTCGGGGAGGTAACAGAGAAGAAGGATTCCTCCTGTTCATATTAGACTTTTCTCCTGCTCTGGGACAAACTGCCCTTGGAGGGACAAACTGCCCTTGGAGCTGCCAGTGTCCTGCAGCTGACAAGGGAGGTAGCCTACCTGAGCAGCCCAGACCAGGCCTAGAGTCATGTGTCCCATTGCCGGTGCCAACATGCCCCCGCATCACAGTGTTACATGGTTGGGTCTCTATTAAAAGCTCTTAACTGTAAGAGGGGGTTTTTAATAGCCATAAGCTACAAGAGCTCAAAGTTCTTAACACCTGAAACTATTTTCAGATAGTCTACAGATTACAAAAGTCTGTCCCTCAGCACAGTTTGCTGTGGAGGTTTCATGGATTGTTTCACTTACAGGGTTCAAATAACAGCCCACACCATGCCCACAGGCATGTAAATGGATCAAACTCAGCTACCCCAGTTACTCTCAGGAGCTGTCTGCTAACAGAGGGGTGGAGAACAACAGAGAGTTAAAAGAGAAGGCGAGAGTACCAGGAGAGTATATGAAAGATGGCATGAAAGACATGGAATGCTATAATGTCAGCTGCATTTATAAACTTCCATTGCTAGCCTTCACCTTCATCCTTGCCCTTCCCAAGTTAAACTGCTTTCACTTTAAACAGCACCAGGCACACAGGGGAGCTGCTGAAAGCCTCCCATGGTGTGGCTTTCTGCATGCAGCCAAGCCAGCCCATGTCTTGCATTCAAACCAGAGGCAAACAGCTTTCACAATGTCTGACATGCCGGCACCACAGGTAGAGCTTAAAGCCAAGGGAGGACATGGAGGACATCAACTCAGGGGAGTGAAAAGTGAAAGACTGACCTTTGAAGGGGTAGAATGGGCAGTGTCCCACCCAGAGAGGCCATGGATACCTACTCACTGAATCACACAGAATCACACCAGAATAACTGGTTTGAGGCCAAGCTGGATGGGGCTTTGGGCAACCTGGTCTAGTGGAGGGTGTTCCTGCCCATGGCAGGGGAGTTGGGACTAGTTGGGCTTTGAGGTCTCTTCCAACCCAAACCAGTCTGTGATTCTGTTGACAGAGGGGGCTGGCATACTCCATGCTGTCCCCAGGAATGCAGGGCCATGGAGAAAATCCCATGTGCTTCTCTGCCTGGTTGCTGCTCACAAGCCTCACCAGCTCTGGCTGGCCAGGTTTGTATATGCAAGACAAGAGAGTGTGATCTGTAACTGAAATCCTGATGATGAGGGGGAAGGAAGGGTTATTCAAATAAAATCAATCCTGCAGCTTTAGAGGCAAATGCCAAATAATACAGAAAAAACTTGGAAAGCTTCCTAATTAGTTATACTGAGTCTTTGGGCACACATAGATACTACAAAAAGCATTTCCCCCATTAATAAGGTTTGCATTAAAACCAGTGTCATAGGTCTCCTCTGCCCAAGACGTGGCACTGAGGCACACCAAGGCTGCAGGCTAACTTGGACTCTCAAATGAAGAAGCATGAGATGGGCAGGTCAGCACTTTTGGTATTGCTCATTAGAGTGACTCACAGTGCAGTTACAAAGCCACGTAGATGAGGATTACTCACTGCTCCTTTCAGCTGATCAGAGCTCATCTCTTTCCAAAGCCAGAGTTGGGAATCATCACCTTTGCAAGCTGAGGGAGGGCTGCAACTGCAGCTGGGCTCATTACCATCGTTTAGACACGTATAACTCATCCTGTGGCAAGACACCACAATGCTGCAGAAGGGCTGGGAGGGATGCTCTGGCTTCTCTGCTCTGGCTGCTTTCTCTGCGGGTCCCACAGCACCAACCGGCCGATGGCACATCAGCATTCCACCGTGCAGGGCGAGGGGCTCCCCATCCCTGCACAGGACACAGCCAAGTCACGGGCACTCTGCGGGTCAGAGGCTGCCACCTTTTAAGTCACAGAATACCATTGCTTCCCAAGTATCATTTGTGTGAGCCAAGACATGGGTCTGCCTTTCTCATGGGACTCTGGAATCGGCAAGGTCATTTGAGAAGAAAAAAAACTCAAAAAAAGTATGAAAGAATAATAAAATATGAAGAACAAGTTTGGACAGCTAGAAAGCAAACAGAAGCAAGAGGAAAGGTCTGGAAAAATACAGATGACACCGGAAGTCTGAGAAGTGGTGGCTGGCAGACACCCTTAAGGACACATAGGCACCTAACTGCTGACTGAAATTAAGGATGAGGTATCTGTATCTTTCCAACTCCTCCCAGGTTAACACCTGATCCTCAGAAATGATGCTGACTAAGGACTGAGCAGCAGAGCCCCAGAAAGGTTCCTCAGTTTCTCTGCTCTGATAATGAGTGTTTAGACTTCAGCTAGTCTCTCCACCTCCTTATCTATATGAAACCACCGTTTTAAAAGCACTGGGTTTGGTGCTGCTTTGCTGACTCCTGCACTCAGGCAAAACTGCTCCAGAAACCAGAAACCACCCATAAGGTCAACATTTAATAACCTTGTATTAAACTGTGTGGTCATTATTGTCCTCGAGTTACACGATGCTCCTGGCAGTCACTGCAAGCTCACTTGTAAAAATACCTACTCATGTCTATGCCTCCATCACGCTGGTTTACTAAAATAGCTCCTGCATGGCAAATGCTCTGCCATGGTTCTCCCTCTCTCCAGCTTGTATGCTGTGGGTCATTGGACCCACACGGCACCAAACTCCTCCTATGTCTGACAGGGAGCTAGGAAGTGTTTCCTTATTTCCCCACAAAGGTACCATCATTATTTTTAGTGGTTTGGATGTTACAGAACGGGTAGAGAAAGGAAAGGAGATTTCTGCCAAAAACACATGCCTCAGTTCTTAAACCCCTTCACGTTTCAGGCATTAATTCAGCCTCTAATTATTAGGGAGACAAATAAGATAACCCTATAACTAACAAGCACGGTAGCTTCTGGTGGAAAGAGCTTTGGGCCTGCCTGTAAGAAACCACAATAAATTGTCTGGTGGTCAGAGCTGTAGCTTGTTTATAAGGATGCCTTAAGCAAAACCAGTAGGAGATGGAGGGGTGTGGGGAGGAAGCATCTGACCAGAAACTGTAATCTGTGGAGGAGCAGGAGATCCAAGAATGCTGGTTTTACAGTCTTGAAAATAACACCAAACACTGTAGGTCTGTATTCAGGCCACCAAAGGAGAAATCCTGTGAAGCAAGCAGGTGGGGCTGATTTTAATGCAAGGAGGAAGAGCCTCTGAAGTTATCAATTTTCTTTTCAAAAAGATTCTTGCAGCAGGCAGGGATCAAGTAATTACTTTGCCCCTGTTCACAAGATATCTCAGAATAGTAACAGACCACACACCCAGGAGATGATTAAAGGAAGTCAGGGGTCAGGAACACAGAAAAGCTTGTGATACAGAAGAGAAGATTTGCATGGCCATTAATATTTCATGACTTACCAGCCATGTGGTTCAGAACAAGTATCTGCACAATAAAGTAGAGTTGTCTGCTATCAGGTTACATATTTCAAGACATACCTGAGTCATAAAAGTATTATTTACGTGCTTTTACCCATGAACAGAATGCAAACCTCTCTGGGTCCCAACACCCATCAAGGCGGGGGAACCTGGAAGGCCTGTCTGAGGGCTTAGCAGGATTTAAGTGAGGCCTCTGCCCTGGGCTAGACCTCTGTACAGGGTGAGCTTCAGCCTAACAGCAAAGCATAAGCAGCATTTTTCTTCCTGCAGGCCCATTAGGTCCGGTGCAAAGGAAAAGAGACACTGTGCTGCCAGTACCTCTCTTCAGCCATTATTCCAACCCATGAAACAAAAGGGCTGTTTATCTGCAAGCACATAGGTAGCGGTGCAGACAGAAGACCTTGTATTCTCTGCCATTATTCCCATTATAGCACATCAAAGCTGGTAATTAAATTTTTTTGGGAAAAAAAACCCCCACCATAAATAACTACTTTTTTCCCAGTGAAAAGAGCAAGACATGTCAGGGATTAAGCAGAAGCGGCTCATCCCAGGGTTCTGGTAATTACGCTTCATTAGATTTTATCCTGAGCAAAGAGTTCACTGTGGCAGCACAAGCAGGTCCTTTCCTCACCCATAATCAAAGCTGGGAGCTTTCCCTGCCCACACATGCCCGTGTGTGGCCTGGATAAGCCAGCAGAGCGGGCTGGTCGGCTGACCAGCACAACCAGACGCTCCTGCTGCCGCCTGACACCGACGCAACTTCTCTCCCTGCCTCGGTGCCCGGGCTCTCCCTTTCCCAACCTGCTCTCAGCGACAAGGCTCTTGGCCCAAAGGGAATGTTTAGAGCCGGGGTGACGTTGCTAAATCACCCGAAGGAGTCCCTCAGAGGAACAGGGCACCTTAGCGTTGTCGCCAGAGCCGCTGCGCCACTCCCTCTCGTAGTGCTCTGCATGTGTGAAGAAAAAGGTGAGAGGAAACGAGAAGGTGTAGAGAGAATGTGTGTGTGTGTGTGTTGTGGGAAACACAAACCCAAAAAGAAAAATAAATAAGAAAGCAGCGCTACTACCAGAATTGCACCCAGTGTTTTACTGACAAGAAATATAAGTCCTTGCCCGGAGAATTTATAGCTGAAATGAGTTTAATAGCACCAGGCCTGATGGCCCCGTCTGCGTGCATTGCAAATTACTCACATGAGCAGCCCCACTGACTCCAGCTGAAGGATTCTTTGACGTGCACAGTCTGGCTCACAGTGATTAGTGACAGCAAACTGCAAGGGGAAAAGGGATGACAAGGGAGAAATTGCTCTAAGGCAACATTATTTATTACTTCCCTCCCTCCTAAAGAGAGTCAGGAGTTTGACTATTTCACTCATTGGTTTCACTTTTGTTTTAAACCAGGCCCTTGCCAGAGTGGAAATCATTTATTTCAAGGTTCCCTCACAGAGGGAAGTCACGAGATAAATCCAAAGCAAGTGAAAAGTCCTACTTCATTGGTGTAATTTATCATCATTGTGATATACATGACAACTTATAAAATGCAGCTGTTTCCTTCACCAAAATAAAATCTTAGAAGAATCTTGCCTGAGGAGCTCAATCCCCACTTCACCTTCCACCTACTGGGGCTGGCCTTAGAGGCGCTTGGTTGACAGCTGACTTGTGGTTGAGTGTGACCAAGGATAGACCAGCTAATGCTGGGCTTTGCTGGCACTCGCAGTGTGGCTGATGAGGTGAGTCTGTTTTATACCCACCTGCTAACGCTGGCTCTTGCTTGAGAAACCCAAAGCTCTGTCTCTTACAGCAGCATTTATCACTTTCCTTCAGAAGCAAGTCGAAAGCTCACCGCAGAACTGGCATCCCGAATATAACCACTCACACCTACCAGCCCGAGGCTGCAAACGCTGCTGTTCTTGCATCAAAGTTAATAATTTTCAGGCATTCCAGTTTCAAAATACTATGGTAGCCTGAGAGTTGAACAATCGAAACCTCATGTGATGCTGGAGACCTGGTAGGTTCTGTGAAATGTGGTTAAGGAAGAGCAATACTAACGAAATTAAAGACAACACCCAGCACCCAGGTGTGGATTAAAAAAGCCACCTAACTTTTAGGTTCGACTCTCAAACAGAGATGGGGTACATCACAAGTGTCCTCTCCTCCACCCGGTAACGCTCGTGGACCTTTGTTTAACACTACCACAGAATGCTTCCTTGCTGCACCTCTTCCAGCCCCTTTGTAACACTGTGTGTTACAACAGATGCAGATTGGTAAAGGGCATCATGTGTTAAACCATTGCTGCATCGTAACAGTACCAGGATTGCTACAGTCAAAAAAATCAAGGAATCGGTGTATCTATCTGTGTGCTGGACTCTTCAGTGGGCTCTGTGACAACACAGGGTTCTTGGTGCAGATAGGTGCTTTCACAAGAGGAAGCAGAAAATTTAAGCAACCTTGGTATTTTGCTGATTTTGATGATACTAGCAATCCAATGAGTAAAAAGCAGCATGTTAGATACTCCAGTACTATCATCATGTCTGTCTCCTGTATCAGACTGGGAAAATCTGACTTCCACTGAGCAGGTTTGCAATACAAGCCCATCTCGCCTGTCCTCCTGGGTCAGGAGTGCAGTCAGCACTCCCTTCACTACCTTCCACCAGTGAAGAGACAAAGCCGTGCTGTTCCCTGTGGCTGCATCTCCGTCCCTTTGCCTCTCCTCAGACTTCCCAGCTGAAAAACTGGAAAGCAGCTCAGCCCATCCACAGCAAGGCTGCAGGACAGAGAATGTTCTGAACACAAACCAAGCCGAAGCAAGAGACAGCCATCTCCGGCACCCACCGCAGCAATCTGCTCTGAGACTAGGACTCAGCTGGCCCAGGAGATTGTGCAACCTTCTTGTACTGTGGGCTTGATGAAGTAAGAAGTCAGAGGTATTTTGTTTTGCTTACATGCTTTATTTTAAAATACATTCAAGACTGTAAAACACTCGGTCACTGTGATGATGCTAGAGAGCACTCAGCATTGTACTATCTGAGCACTCTACAGTCTCAAATGCAGTCATCCACAGCTGACACTCTACTGGGGTACTCCTGGTGACTTCATTTCACCTGTGTGGAACTGAGCTACAAAGAAGCAGAACAAGAGCAACAGAGGTACTTGAGTGAAACAATACCTGGCTTCTTTACGGGTAGCTGGGGAACGCAAAAGGCTAAGTTACGACCCTGCATGCGAAAACAGGTAGAGACACACTCAAGCAGCTGAGCTACTAAGCTGGTTGCTGTGGGTGTGGTTGGAAGATGGGGATTTATCGAGCAGCACTTTCCTTCCCCGTGTTGGAGCAGGTACATCGTCTGTGGGCATCAGGGAATTTCTTTTTTGTTGATACTGTTGCTAAAAACAGGTAAAAGCAGGTAAGGTGAGGGAGTTTTCTTTTCAGGAGTAACATAGGATGACTTTTCTGCTGAAAGCCTAGGTAATCACACTCCATGATCTGACACATGAATAAGGCCTAATTCCCATTTCAGGTGACCGCAGTTCTTTGTGGAGTTGGCTGCGACGGTCTTGCTCAGAATCACATGAAACCATCAGCAACGAGAGAAGCATCTCAAACCCAGGTGTTCCAACACCATCGAGACACTCCTCCTCCATCTGCTCGACTGCAGTCACATACATTTAAAACGGGCTTTCTAAATAGTGTCACACTTGTGCACCCTGACATGAGTCTTGCCTGTAGTCTGCCTATACCAAGACCAAACAGAACTGAGTCACCTGGCCATCCTAGTGAAGGCAGCGTTTGTCTATGAAATGTAAGGCAGCACAGAGGGGGGCAGGGGAGAACCTTAGAAGAAAAGAACATGAAATTCAAATGAGGCTGAAGAAGGGAAAGATTTCCAGCAGAAAAATTAACAAGTTTGCTTAAGATAACAGGGAGATATGGCAAACCAGCTCTTCAAGGACTGAGATAATTTCAATTTTCTTCACTTAAAATTCCAGCCTACAGTCTCTGATAAACTTGTTGTCAACATAGCATGGGCTTCTTAACAATGCCTCTCGTTTAGGTGTGTCTCCTCCTCCTGGCTCATACAAAGTCCAAAGTAATTTCATTCATCTGTTAGGACAGGATTCAAAGCTCTGACATTATTGTAATTCTTTCATACCTTCTTTCAGCCCAGATACATATACACTTCCTCAGAAACAAAGCTGAAGATCTGCTTCATTCATTGCCTCTCAGGGAAAGAATCAAAATTGTCTCATCACTAATGTTATATGGGAAAAGTCATACAGGAGCACATGGCAACAGCCCTGTGGCCCCCTCTGCAGTACTGGACCCACTCCCTCTGAAACGAACCAGTTACTGAAGGAGCATGCAAACAAAGGATTCCAGATTGCACCCACGTGAAAAATCAGTTGGATTCGCCATGGCAATTAACACCCAGTAACATCTCAGAATTGGTAACAGTTGTTTAAGCTTTTGGAGATTAGCGGGTATGCCAGCAAACAAACTATTCTTCCTGCATCACAATTTCAGCATGTGTTACCTAACAGCCGAGGCCAAGACCTTAAAACCTTCCTTTGACAAAGGCAGTACCCCTGAGAAGGCACATGCACAGGGGGGATCCGCAGTACCTCGCTGTTTCACTGCCTCTGAGCTGTACGAGGTACGCTCTTAGTCCCATGAACAACAACTTTTCCCTCCTGTAAGAAATTATCAAAGAACAGAATCCGGAAATCACAGCTGCAAAGGTGCACCAACAAACGAGCAAATAATGCACTGCTATTACGTTGTGCATTTCTAGCGTCTCAGTGACTCCAAAATAGCGATCCCAGTATCTTTATGGCATAGTAAGGTGTTACCCATAATACTCTCACTTACACAACCCACCTTTTAACTGTAGTAACTTAAATTTGAAAAAAAAAAAGCCCCTTTAAAACACTGGCCTACAAGGTGCCCTGCTGATGCATCTTTCATGATACAAAAAGACCTGGATACAAAAGATGGGGTTTGGTTTTCATAGTTTAAGACTGTGAAAGCAAACCCACAGTACTGCTGAGACCACTGCTTGCTGAATGATTGACCCACGGCAGGACCAAGAGGACCTGGGATCGTCCTAGCTTCAGGCAGTGGAAGTACCACCTTCTTCAGAAAGGCCACCTTCAGCGAACTGGACTTAACAGAATTCATTCTGAAAAGGTCCCACTGGCAAGAGCAGTTTGTCTGCTTAGCCCTTTGGGTGCCCAAGGGGCTTACAAACACATAGAATTTGGAGAAAGCCCCTGTTTGCTCACGGGCCACTGAAACGACACGATGTTGGCAGGTGTGCCATTATTTGGTGTATTTTCCTTGAACCTCACCTCTGAGTTTATCCCATTTACTATTCAAAGTAGTCAAGCTTGTTTGTTGCCAGGGGTGAAAACACCTTGAGCAAGCAGTGCCAGAAATTAAGAAAGGCAAACACGCTTTGATGCTGCTTTGTAACAAAAACTTTAAAAATGCACCTTTTGGGGAGTTACTGGTCATTTGTGGCTGGTAATTTTAGGAGAGTTCAGCTCCACAGGGACTGGCTCCGTTGTCTATTTTTAACTGTTTGAGAACTCAATATGGAAGCTGAGAAAACAATTGGATAATCTCTCTGCTTTTGCTGGTAGCCCCGAATGTCATAGTGAAAGACATCCACTTTGGACACCGCACTTTGCACTCTTCGGCATGAATGCCTCTCGTTATTTTGACACAGCTAATGGCTAATTTTTCATCTTCTCAAGGGAACTACAGTAACTGTAGACAGAAAACATTCAGGAGACTTGTAGTAACATGAGGCCATCCACCATATGCATGCCAGAAGAGCTATGCAGAAAGCATTGGTAGAACACTAGTGAAGTCCGTTGACAGAAAATTCCCAGCCATCAAATTCCATGCCTAACTTCAACGTGTAGACTAGTAAATGCAATTCCCAGCTTGCACATGATCACACATACGTATTACTACAAGAGATAGGCAAGATCGTCGCAGTCCTGGTTTTTAGGGGTCTGGATGGATGAAGGAGGGGGTTTGCACAGTGCAGCCAAAGACAGCACACAAAAGGAGCACACAAAAGGAGGCCATACCCAACTCTCCCACCCAGGGCCGTAGCGATCAGGCGTGCTTGGGTTCGATGCAGTCACTGCAAAGATGTTGAAGGCTGCTTTACCTCCCTGTGTGGCACAGGCCAAATCACATCTCTACCATCTATGAACTTCCCAGATGAAAGCCAGCTCAGATATGACTATGTGGCACTGCTTTGTTGAGGCTTGTCATGGAAGTTATCTTTGAATGCCAATTGTGCCAAATATTTTTCCCTGCCTGGAAGAGGGCAAGAGAAGCGTACCTCGATGCTGCTGTTCAGCCTCCTCTCCCCCTATTCTCCCAGACTCCTAAAGATGCCACATTTAACCTTCCCTATCGCACACTTCTGAAGCAAACCATTTTGTATTTAAGCAGTGCAAAGTAGGAGGACTTTTTAGCAAGGTAAAAAATTTCTTTGTGAAGAAATTGTCTTAAACTGTAACCAGGTATCAGGACATTAATATTAATGAAAGTGTTGAAAGACCATAACCTATTCCTTCTCCAAAGCATGTTTCTCACTGGACTCATGCTAGGTGGGGTGGCAGATTTAACATCTTAATTTTCTACAGTAACCAGAACCTCTCCCTTCCCCCCCAAACAGTACATTAGGCTTCACTACAAAGTAGTTCTCTCTTCCCTATTTGTCCTACACAACTGTAAAAGTGATGCTTACAGAAGTACATCATCAGAATCTCTTGATCATCTTTAAGCAGCATTACAGAACCAGTGTGCCCACAAATCTATAATTCAAAGGGTGTCTTGCACGACTACGGTATGAAATGCACACTCACATCATTTACAGCCACAGACAACAGCAGCAGCATATGCAATAAGAAACTTAAGTGAGAAATTACCCCAGTAATCGGGTGACCATGAAAATTTAAGCCTCTTCAACAATTAACATCTTTCGTAACACTGCTAAAAGCATTAATGAAAATTGAAGTGTGAAAAATGTACATTCTTTATTCTGCTGTTTAGATACAGAATAGAATTTATCTTTTCAGAAAATAAAACTATAGCTACAGCTTTGAGAGCTGTCAGTTTGCTTTTGAGGATAAAGTACATGCACGTTTTCCAGTTACTTTATTGCACATAATGTACAGTCACAAACGGTGTTTTATTTACATGTGTTTTGGCAATGTCCACGTTTGTTTTTCCCCTCAGAATACATTATTTTGCACAAACAAAACCTTAAATGTTTCACACAAACTGCCATAATACAACTCAAAGCATATATGAATATATGTTGTTTCGTGGTTGCTGTTTTCCCCCCAATTAATTCTCCTTAGTTTCAGATCTCTGTTAATCTTTGCCTTGGGATCCAGATTCCTCCCAGTTAGTCTGTTGCCAAACACGGACATCCAAACTGCTGGCACCCAGACATGAGCACTGCACCCCGCTGTGCCCACCACCCGGGTGCCGCCTACGCAGACCCACCTGCAGCGAGCGCGCAGGCACACAGAAGGGAGAGCGCTGCACTTTCCTTTAACCAGTTTGATTCAGCATTGATTACCATGTGTTAACCTTGCGCTTCCTGTGTTATTTGGACAGTATTCCATTTAATAGTGTTTTTAAAAAAATGTATCTTACATATTAAAAAAGAGAAATCCCAGTAACAATTGCATAGCCTAGGAGTGTGCTACTCAGATTCCACTCTGTACAACATGCTATTTTTATCCAGGCACAAAGAATTAAATTTCTTATACTTAAAAGGTTTTTCCCCCAAGTTAACAGTAATTTCTTAAAGGATGGCAACCCACCTCAACGTTTCCCTGCGTTTTCAGGGCTGAAAACTTTAGCGGTCCCCCTCAAGGAGTACAGTCTGGGAACAGACCATTCGTTACGTGCAGATTTTGGACATACTTTCTCAAGATGCATTCAAACAAAGTATCCGTGTTGTCAGTACACACTGACCGTATGCTCATTAAAAGCATTTGAGAGATGTCCTTGATGACTCTTATGAAACATATTTTGGATTGGTAACACACAAAAAATGCTCTGGGAGAAACCAAACCTGCCGTGCTCGGGGACAACAATTCACTTTTAAGTGATTTGCATCACTCAGATTCTACTTTGAAAAAGCTCTGTGACGCTTTTGTTTATATTCTGAAATATTGAAGGAAATAAAATAGATTTACTTCTGTAAGATAAATCCTCCTTTATTGGATGGAACATCAACTCTCTAATTTAGACTCCATCTTTCAATTGCTACAATTTAACCCCCGAATAACAACAAAGAACCACCCAGCTTCCGTAATGTAGCAATGCCAAAGCCATCCCCAAATTCAGCTCTAAAAATAGCTTGGTTCTTTCCTGTAAGCAGGCAAAGTATAAAATAAATTTTCAGGTCAACTGAGAAATGCTGAAAAACAATAATTTGTATAAAATTCTGATTTTAGAGTTTTCTTTTTTTTGCTGTTCTTCAGCTTTAAAGTATGTCAAAACTTACAGCAACCTCCGACTACTGCATATAATGGAGAATGAGATGAAAATGCACTGTGGATAAAGTATGGCAGTAGTTCATATATAATAAAATACAAAATAACAATAATATTACAGAAAAGCAGTAGTTCTGGGATTAAAAGTATTCTTCATTATCTTCTGTCCCATCTGAATAGTTTCAGCTATACTGGAGAGAGTACCTCAGCGAGTTTAAATGCATGCCTCGGATAAAATTCTTCAGGGACATAAATTATTGGCTCTGAAATTACACTCCTGTCATTAGCTGATCAAAACGTCCCGATGTTATCTGCTCTGAGTATCTAATTTTTTTTTACTATCTCCCTGTGGCTGGCTTTTAGGATAGCAATATATTTATTATCTGTTAAATTAAAAAGACTTCTGTACAAGTGAAACTATTCTAAAGGCATCGGTATCTCAGCTGAACCTATACATTTTTGTAAAACAAGGAGCTACATGCCATCAAAAAACTAACAAACATCTTTCAGCAGAACTCTTTTCCCTCCGTAAAATAAAAATGCATTCTATTTTAATTAATACCAATAATGCGAGAACTTTTTAAAGTTTTATACCTCATGGATTTCAAGGCACAGTTTGAAACACCATAAATTAAATAAGTCATTTGAAGGGATGCAAACACCCCTCACCTGAAGTTTTACTAGCTGGAGGAAAAAACCTCTGGGCTTTCAGAAAAACTGTTGGCATCTGGAGAGTGACCTACACCAAGGATCTCCCTGGACATTAGCTGTAATAACTGTCCACTTAGGACTACAAATTGAGAAGGATGACCCAGGATATGCAAAGGAGCCTCATTCAGAAGAAGCTTTAAGAAGAAAAGAAACCTTCTGTAAAAATATTTGCATAGGTTCAAAATTCAAAACAGCATTGTCACCATTCCAATCCCCTGCATTCATGCCACTACTGTCATCCACAGGGATGCAGCTCACAAAGGCAGCCCTGGAATCTGAAATGGCTGATGCTTGGTGATTTAGCAAAAGGTGTATTTTTGTACTTTCTGCAGTCATTAGGAAGTGATCCAGCTTGACCTTTGGCTTACAGAAATCATACTCCCCTGAGCTAGGCAACTGACAGACAGACTACAGCAGAAGTACAAAAAAACCAAACACCCCAAAAAAGAGCAAGTAGTTACCTAACAATAGCGTGGCATGAAAAAAACAAGGCACTTCTGGCAAGGAAAACACCCAGATTCTGTATTTTGATGTGCAGTACTTCTGAGTAGAAGTGTATCTTGTGCTTTGAAACGCCACGTGATGCAACAGCGACCCAGGTGCCAAAACCAACAAATCACCAGCTCCTACAAGATTAACTGCAGCCTCTGAATGGTTCAACAAAGAATCAAACTGGTTTCTGTACCACCGTCACAGTTTACCAGCACGCTGGCATCTTTGCTCTTTTGCTGTGAGCCGACAGTAATTATTTTAGAGAAAGAAAAAGAAAGTGTGGAATTAGTAATGCAGATGCTGAAAGGCAAGTGGCAAGACTCTACAAGAAGAATGCCTCAAAAAAAAAAAACCCCAAAATAAATAGGCTACTTTGTTCCCATTTCTACTGGCACCTATTCCCCCAAGGTAAAAGGCCAGAATGACCAAAGCCAATTTAATAGTAGTGTGCAGAATGTCAGCCGACAAACAACATAAAAACAAGTCACGCTGTGTTATCTGTGGTCACGTTCTTCAGGGTTAGTCCAGTAACTCAAGACTTTACATTCTTCTGTCTTTTATTTGTTTATTTTAATTAAACATGTAATGGTTAATAAACAGACATAGTCCAGAGTTAGTAGGTTGGTATTATAACATTTATTAAAATAATGCTATGGGTTAATAGAAACAGCAAAGAACCAAAGAATTAAAACGCAAGCTATGTAAAAACCCAACTAAAACCCAAATATGTCTAATGTATTCATCCAGTAGCTAACTAAAAGCCCAAGAAAGACAACACTCCCAATATAATAAAGTACTGCAAAACAATTGGCAATTTTTCAGTTATCAAAATTGTGGGTTTTGCATTTTGTATCCTTTTTTCTCAATCAGGAAAAAAATTCTTTTGAATGTTATATAACATACATATAAAACAAGATAGAAAAATACATTATAAACTTGTAACAATGGCTGTAAATACATTATCTTACATGTTTCTCATAGGCAATAGGTTGGTTATGGTACATACATAGCATGAAACTACTAAGATAATAAAGAATAGACAAATACATGTCATCTGTACGGTTACATACAAGCGACACTCCCATCTACCCACTCTAAAAAAATTACATAATACTGTCAGAAAGAAGTCTTAAAACTACTTATTTTAATAAAGAAAAAGTCATTAAAGAATGATAATACTGAGAACCAAGGCATTCAGAGATTTCAAAAGTCATGCTTTTTTTTTAAGTTGATCCAAAATTTTGTCAACTAAGTTTTCTGAAGTTTGTTCAGAGCAAACATTACTTTCACATGTCACACATCTATTTCATACACTTCCCCTCCCCCCCCAGTAAAAGACCTTTGATAAACATCTAAAATGTCCAGGTTTTATCATAGTTGAGATGAAACTGGATCAAATACTGGTATTGTTTTAGCAAATCTCTCTTCAAATGTTCGAGTGTCGCAAGTTTATTCAACCAACCAACCAACCAAAATAAAATCAAAATGGCACAGCATATACTGTAAGTAAAATCAACACAACTGTATGTGTAACAGGAAGACAAAGCCGGTGGCACAATAAACAAAAAGCTAGCTGAATACGAAAGGATGAATGTCTATTGCATAGTAAATAAACTGATAATTATTTCCAGGTGAGACAAGATGTTAGATGAGGTCACCATGCAGGTGCTTAGAAATGTAAGCCCTCTTAGCTTACTATTAACCTTTCATTTGGAAGCTGCGAAGATTTGCAGGAGGAGAATAAGTTGACAAGAGGGGAATAAAGTTATCACCTGATATTTGCCAAGTTTAGTACTGAGCCCCACATGAAGTAACTTAAATGTTTTTGCGATTAAATACTGTGCGTTCAACAGCTTCAGCTCTTGCAATGGCCCAGCTATATGAATCTCACGTGGAAAATTAAGGATAGCTGGACTTCAAACAATTAGCTGATGTCCCTCTCCTGCTTTATCCTGATGAAAAGCCAGCGGGTAGATTGAATGGTAAGAAAGAAGAGCTGAAGAACCAGTCGCATGCTGTTGGGCACGGCAGCAGCTGCCTGTAAAAGCCAGGGACTCACTCACACTAGAACTGAAATCCAGCCATAAGCACTTCTAATTTCATTATCTGCAGAACATCGGTTTCCTGGGCGATGCCAAAGCCTACTATATATATTTGCCTTGGATTTATTCCAACCAAAAATCAAGAAAACTCCTCTCCATCCCTACACAAAAAAAGACACGCTTCTGGCTCTACAAACTTTTGCCAGCTAACAGCCTCCTTCAGCGTGAGACAGTCGGTATGGCAGAACCCTTTGGTTTACATTGCACACGCACGGCGTTTGCTGTGAGTTAAGAAGCAGAGTGGCTGCAGTAATGGTGGGCTGGTTTGACAAGAATTTAGCAAGTATTTTACGCAATGAGATTTTGGCAAAGTCACGTCACACTAGTATGGCAAAAATCAGGTAATTAATATGGTCAACTCATCATTTGTCTTTCCTCACAGCTTCTTTCACATACTGGGCGACTGAGTGGCATGCAGTAACTTGACTGAGGGAGAAGCTGATTATACAAGACATTTGACTAAATGACCATGAAGAAAATAAGGCACTTCCTTTTCTTTAGACTTATTCCAATACTTAAAAAATAAAAAAGAAAGACTAAAAGGCTCTTTTGGTCTTTTGTTTTCTTGACAACCACCAGAAAAAATCATTTAATGAAATAAAGGGTTTCTTTGTTCTTTTTTTCTTTTTTTATAACACTTGAAAGTATAAAATGCTACATTTCCAAAAATATATTTTTTTTCTGCACCAGCACCCTTGTATAGTAAAAGTATCTACTTTTTTGTTCATTTTGTTTCAATGCACTACACTTTATCTACAATTTCATTACATGTATACAGCAAATAGGCAAGCATGGCTTTTACATCCTTAATGAATTTCTTTTCTATACAGGGAGGTTTAAAAAAAATATTTGAACAGTTTGCCCAGTAATGTGACACATAATGCATGTACCTTGTTCTCATGTAATCTTCCGAGGAGATTAAAATATGGTTAAAATAATTTAAACTCAGATTTTGCTTCAATAGTGTTGCTGTTTTGTTCTCTGCATTAATGTAGTTCTGAAAAGTCATTGTAATCTGCATTTCATGGCACACTTTCCTTTAAAACGTCCAATTTGGCAGGCAATAGGAAAAACGTCTGCAACGTCTGCCCTGTGAGGGCACCGGTAGTGACTAAACAGCGTATCAAATTTTGAATACTTTTTGGAATCCCTTCCCCAATGACATCCCTGACCAAAGGTTCATGCATGATGCATCATCACACAGTACATTCAGAGAGAGCTTTGACTTCTTTTTTTTTTCTTTTTTTTCTTTTTTTTTTTTTTTTGAGAAGAAAAATATTCCTAGAAGTCTCTCACAGTAACTGCCTCTGTCATCGGGTAGTTAAGGGACATCTGTCTCCATCTCGTGCGAGGCCTCCTTACCGTTCGCTTGGGGTGGGACACTAGAGGATGATCAGTGCGGAGGGATGAGTTGGACCTTATTGCTTTACTACTATTCAGTGCAGGTTCTAGAACCACTTTCACCCAAACAGGAGAACAACAAAAAGCGGAGTTGGAGGACAACAATTTCTTTGTCTGTTTTGTTAGATGGTAAGACGAACGGACAAGTGCCCCAGCTCGCTGCACTGAAGACAGGCAAGCAAAGGCGTTTACCAGTTAACTGATCAGCAGGCAGGCATGGTCAGGTCATCATTGGGTGAAGAGTTCAGAGGTCAGAAGGTCATAGGTTAGTTGCCGGTGGCGGCTGGGTGGTTAGAAACAAAAAAAAACAAAACAAAAAAAAGAAAGAAAAGATAGAGAAGAGATTAGTTCCAGCTAGTGACGGCTTAATGACAACATGAAAACTAATCACAACTAATAAAAAAACAAGCATGTTTAATTCTGACATACTGATCGACACCATCTACAGAATGCAATAAAATCATGACAGCCCTCCATCATGATTTGGACACGTGAAGGAGAAGCCCACTCCCACAAAACTGGTTAACAGGAGAAATAGAGATAAAATACAACTAACGACTAATGGTTAGTAGCAGTCGATGAAGGAAATTGGAAAACAAAAACGATGAACAGTTTTGGAACTGGGTAGAAGATTTCTGGAACAACAGTCAGTGCACAGCATCAGTATCTGACTGCTATTAAGCATTAGTACCTCCCCAGGTGCAAGCATTAAAGCAACTATTAATGATGGATGTGATTATTAATAACTGGTGGTTAAAAGAATGGAGTCGTCTACGGAATTCTGGACTTAGAGAAACAATTTGGTTCAACAAACTATGGGCCAAACAAAGGGTTTTTGTTCAATAAATTTTTTATTGCCTTTCATTTATTCTATTTACAAACAACATGGAATTTCTTGGCCTCATGATACAAAGCAATACTAAACTGTAGTCTAGCAACGTAGGCATCATTGTGGGAACCAGGAAAATGCCCAGCCTGCTACTTTAGCCAGCATCTTCCCGTTCAAAATACTATTTTACACATATAGGACACTTATAAAATGCACTTGCATGTAAACACTGTAAAAGTCCTGCCATTTTAAAGTCTATACTTAAAAAGCTCTAAGTACATCAAAAAATAGAGAAAATATCTAATTGATACTAATAAGGCATTTTAAAACTACAAACAGCTCTCTTTATTCATTTTCAAAGCTAATACTCTGCAAATACAATAAAATCTGACATTTCATATACATTCCTGCTTTATATTTTTATATTTTAAAAGAAGCCACCTGTAAATACTATTTTCTTTTGCAAAAAAAAAAAAACCCAACAAAAAGTAAAACCCAAAAACACAAACAAATTACAGTAAAACATAAAAAAGTTCTCAAGTGGAAAGTTATCATTCCCAATGTTCTTGAGCTGTTCCTTCTTTAATCATTCTCTCACATTCTCCTTCACCAAACTTGGTCCACTTAACAGTAGTATGATTTTTTTTTTTATTTTTTTAAGACTCATTCAACAGCTTAATTATAGCTAATAAATTCTGAGGTTGATAAAGTTTTTGTACTGTTGCCATTTTGACTAAGGCAGAGGAGATGAAAGTGAGAAAGGTATTCAGTGCAAAGTCAGATTTGTGCCATTACACATAACGAAGTCCAGTAGGTGTAAGATTCACAGATAGCATTGATCGAGCAATCTCTCTTGTGGGCTTGTTTACTTTCACATAATAAAAATGGCCTATCATTTAGGATACAGTTCATAACACTACACAAAATGACTACTGTAACATAAATGAGACC
This sequence comes from Porphyrio hochstetteri, assembly GCA_020800305.1. NCBI lineage: Eukaryota > Metazoa > Chordata > Aves > Gruiformes > Rallidae > Porphyrio > Porphyrio hochstetteri. The sequence goes on from CM036907.1 coordinate 50,311,681, forward strand.
ACGTGCTCCCTGAATTTTTTTTCAGAATCGTGCTAAGTGGGATTTGTTTAAATTAAAACGGCTGTTTCAAAAATAAGCAAAAATAAAAATAAATATTTTATGTGGCACAATCTCACCACTTTACAGGTATACTAGAAACAGACTCTTAAAGCATTTTGATAATGATTACAATTTTGATTAAATGGTATTAAAATTTATATATAAATTATGTGACAGTTGGTATGGATAAAACATTCAAGAAAATTCTCAGCATTAATACTTCTTGTGGAGTTTATCATCAAAGCAAGCTACCTTTTAAAAATACCAGTACACCTGTGATACATCCTCTGCCAAGTCTCTGGCCTTCTACAGTACACACAGGTTTGTCAACTGTGCAACACCATTTACAGTTTATTACAATTAAATCAGTCAGTCTCTCTGTTATATGCATCAAATTCAATTTTGTATTATTTATAAACTGGGGGTTTATTCTGAGTTAAAATGAGCTATATTTTTCAACCCTTCACCAATTCTAAATGCTTAGTTGTAAGAGTAACATTTACGCATTTGGGGATTCTTGCTTTAAATGCAGTGCTTATCTCTAAGGAAAAAAAACCAAAACAAAAACCCAAGAAAAAAAACCAAAAAAACCCACTAGGCAAAGAATAAAAGCCTACTTAAAAAGTGAATGCAGTAGTACTACAAAGTCGTCTGAGAGTAGATATAGAATTTGAAAAAAAACTTTAGACCCAATGAATGCAAATATAAATTTAGTGACTTTTAAGTATATATAAAAAAGTTTCTGCATTGAAAAAAAAGCATTTCGGTTTGCTGACATTGTTTTTTATGTCTATAGCCAAAGAAGTATATTGGTGACAGAACAACCAAATAGGTGAGTATGGTAAATACTGATAGTATTTTAATTCTACAACATCATTTTAGCACATTAGGAGAAACTGGTTCATTGCTGATAAAATTCTCTTCAAAACCTTTTGTGAAACTGTTAAATCTGTGCAGTGATAATCTAGCATTTCAAATTCAGAATGCAATGATGCACAGTTGTAAAACTAACTTTACGTAAGTTTCTAAATACACACTGGGATTATTTAGATAAGACTTTAAAATAACATTCCCCTGAAATATCAGTATGGTTATCCTGCTAAAAGAGAGGTATGCATGACTTCTTCCACAGGAGATAAGCCATGTGCTATTTATTTATCTACTTAAAAAGGCAGCAGGCTTCCAATGTCGCTAGGGATGAACATTGTATTATCAGAAAATGGCTGTATTTTAAAAGAAGGTGAAATTATACTACTAATTAACTTCAATTACTTATGAGTCAGGTGAAACATCTTTGAAAATTATTCAAGATCTATCTTGAGTAAACCCTACAATGATGAACTTAAACAACAAGCTGGCATTTCCCCCTCCCTGTGCCTTATCGGTATTTTTACTAGTTGCCTCAGACAAATATCAAATTAAACAAAAAGGTCATCTCAGCTGTCACCTGGAACCGTTTTGCAGATCATGAAAGACATTGCAAAAATCAGTTTTTGCTAATGATCAGGTCAAACTTTCAAAAACAAAGAAATCCTTACCACCCATTACACCTGACAGAGATAGGCTTTAGTCTTTTTAATATTCTTTCTTTTTTGGTAAACATAGGCTATGACCTTATTCTGATTATACCCTGTTGCCACTGAACAATTCTCAAGAAAAAAATGACCAATGGGCTGTATATAGTGTGGTGATATAAAAGAAGAAGCAATCTTCTAGAAAAATTAAGTAGTGTCTTGTTATCAGCTTTACACTTTCTGTAAAGGATAAGATGATATGAAAGATAAGAGGGTTACATAAATACAGCAAATATCCAGAAGGGCCCTTTTACGGTTTTGACTGAAACCTGTACTGTTTCTTGTAGTTAATTTATGGAAGGTTGAGAGAAGTGAAGTGTAGTCAGTGTTAGGAGATGTCAGATCTGTCACCTGAATTTGGCTTTTGAATATTACAGTATCATGGAAGCCTGCACAACACTGATTTTGATGACAGCAGAATAATAATACTTGGCACGTAATGCTTTGCATCCTCAAAGCCCTGTACAAAACAAGAACCCCCACAACACCCCTGTGAGGTAGGGAAGTATTATTATCCTTATTTTACAGATGGGAAAACATACACAGAGAGATTAAATGACTTGCTGAAACCCACGGTGAGTCAGCAGCAGGGATGGGATAAGAATTCAGCCCACATACTGTTTTCTAGCCAATGTCAATAAACCGAAAATATCACTTTTCTCAATAAGCTTAAAGACTTCATTCAGGGGTCCAAAGGTATTACACTTGAGGAACAGGAGAAAAATGAAGATTTACTTTCCATTCAAGGGTTAAAGAGAGATGCCCAAATATTGGATGTCATCTCACCAACAGCACTTCAAAAGTTGCTTCTCCTTCAGCTTACACATTTTAGCAGCAAAAGGCAAATATCAAGAAATAGATTTTGGCAAAAAACCAAAACACCCTCCCTTCCCCTACACCCTTAACAGTTCGAACTCGAACAACTTTTGAAGTATTATCTTCACAGCCCTTACCTTTCTGAATTCAGTTAGGTATCTGAGAACATGCATCCTCCTCATAATATACAGTACAGTGGCTCAAAAGTTTATTGGAAAAAAGGAATCTAAATCTTCAGATTTCTCCAGACACAGACAGGAGGCATTTATTCCTTTACTTCTTTCTCATTAAGCAACCATCCATTCATTTTATTTTGCAACACCAATCTGATATTTCCACACCAATTAAATGAACAAGTCGGGGCGGGGGGAAGGGAACCACAACCAAATTAATTATTGCAGCACTGAATTCATAGTGTTTCCTGATGCAATGGATCTTTAAATAGTTTTTTTTAAAAAGGGAAGCAGTTATAGCATTTATATTAAATATATCACAAAGTTTCTATATTTAATTGAGCTGGGAAAGTCAAGTTTATAAAATGTTTTTAAAAACCACAAGTATTCCCAAAGCTTTAAAATATTAACTCTTCAGATTTTTGAGATAAAAATAACAATTGGGTCAAAATAGGGTATTTGGTTAACCAGCTGTGGTGTTGCAAATCTCATGTACACTCAAAGCACTTCTTACAAACAAGAACTGCAGAACTAAACTAACCTCGGTCTGCGGTCACAATCCTTTGGTAAGGATGGACACGCATATCGTGCCTTCGAACTTTAGTAGCCACCGCACCTAGTTAAATTGCAATTACCAAGACAAAGTTAGAAAACATTCAAAGAAAACATTAACAGCAGGTTTATCAAAATGGATTTAAATGATCATTAACTACAAAAGTTCAGTTTAAGAAAAGCAACAAGTTAAGGCACAGTAGTTTCAAATCTTAATCTTAAAAAGAAGTTTATCTGTGCAGATTAATATTGCATTTATTTTAAACATCCTGGCCTTAACCTGTTTAATCCATTCATTTACAATCCCAAAATTACAGTATTTCATGAAATCTATTAGACCCAAGCACATTTAAGCTTTACTAGTCACATATTCACTGAAGTGCCTTTCTTGCAGCAGGACTATTTTAAATAATGCCATCTTTTAATACTGACAATTATTTGCTAACCTTAAGATCACTTCCAGTTCTACCACAAAAAAAAAGTTTTAAAGCAATTCTTCAAGCCTACAGATTGTGATTTTAAACTTTAAGTCAATAAGTATGAACTGCAATGAATTAGGTGATTAGTAAAGCAAACACTATATAGAACACTTAGCAGTCAGTATACTACTATACACTCATAAATTACAGCTACTCTGTAATAATAGGAGCTAATCCAAATTAATAGCACTATTTTATTTTAAATCTATGTGCAAAAAAGTGCAAGTAAGTCACTGACTGCTAGGCCAAGCTTTTTTCAAGGCTGCTGAAACTAAGCATTTGTTAAAATTCAGATCTGATGAAGGATCAGTTAAGACCGTTCTTGAATTCTTAGCCTTTCGTTGGGAAAGCCATACCTGAAGATAAAAGGAAGGGAATTAAAAGTTAGTCACCAACTAAAATTTGATCCCAACACCAACATCCCCAAAAGTACTACTAGGGATGCATTCCTCTGCCATTTTTAACAGAATTACTGTGAGAATTCATAAAGGTCCATCACAAAAGTGGACAAAATATACCATACTATTAATAAGTGCACTAAGAAAAAAAAAATTCAACCAAAAATATGTAATTCAATTAACTCTACACAACTGCTCAGATAACAGAGCAGATGTATTAAGTTATTGTTTCTAAATAGGAGTGTGGTCTTTTTCCCCCCTTTTTCTTTTTATATAAGACTATTTGGTGAGATCTGTTTTGGGCCATACACCTCTGCTCTCACAACTCTGCTCAGAAGTATGCAATGATTTCAGATGCCATTTTAGGAGTAGTTTTACACTCCTCTCTCTCTCTCTAGACAATGCAGCTGAGAAATCAAAGTTCCCTGCATGGTACTAAATTATTACTATGAAATGTGGTATTTCCTTACTTGTTATTAACTGAATTCAGGAGAGGTGTTTGCCACTAACCAGCAGCTGATAGCTTACTGTGAGAATGCCTGTAACTGTGACTTTACCCCAGGACATACTGCAAGTGGATTTGCAGACTGAGGGGTGGAAGAGCTGGGAAATGTTTGTGGGAAATTATGAAATGACGACATCATCATATGCTCCCTGAATTTTGGCTATGGATTAACAGACAACAAACCTAAGTTTCTCAAAGACATATCTACTGCATATTTTTCCCCTACTAAAAATTTAATTATTGATTCACTAATCCTAAAAGGCAGAAGTCTGAAATACGTTTTCTTTTTTACCATCCAAAGTGTAACATGGGAGCCTGCACACATACAGGTAACTCCACAAGTATTCGTCACTTGAGCGAAACAACTGATTTTTTGCAATACTTTCAACAAAATACTGACTTTGAACCTTATTCTCCAGTGTTCATTAGAGATGTTTAGAAATTGTGTAAATCAATAACTGCCACTGAACAAACTAAGATCAAAGTCCTATAAAATCAACATTATGCAGCACCAAGGTCATATGTAATTCAGAACAAACTGAAGAGGAAAGATTATTTAGATATGGTAGCGGGGAGGGAAGGAAGAAACTATTGGAACTGCTTGTTCCATATTGACCAGTTAACTGAATTGTCACGGCTGCATTATCATTCTCGCCTTCACACAGCGAGTCAGCTGTCTGAAATACTAGGAATGATGGATATTTCAATCCAATGTATACAAAAGAAGCCATCAGTAAAGTTGCTAACTGTATCATCCTTTGGTCAGAACTTGGTTTGCTTTATATTAATTCGCTGAAATTATTTTCTGCTTACAAAATGATAAATCTCTCCTCAGTGTCAGAAAGCTGCATCAGTTGTGTACTAAATAAAGAAGCAAAAACTCCAATAAACTGAAAGAAGACCTTTCAGTTCTCTCCAGTTTTCCTACTAAAAAAGTACAGCAAAATAGAAGTTCCCTCTTCCAAAGATTACTGGAAATTAATTTACACTTAAGCGAGCACAAACAAATCTGGCATTTATGGCAGCCCAAATGACATAATAGATGTCAGCTTCTATTTAGCTTTTTTTTTCCCCTCACCTATGTATCTATCTAGGGTCAAACAAACATTAAGATCTTATTTTCAGTAATAATCTTCATATACTAAACACACATGCTTATTAGCACTAAACATCTTTAAAACGTTTAAGAGTGGCACCATTTGCTCAGTTTTCCGAGGCAGTTCTGACATACCCACTTTCGATACACCTGAGATAAGACTGTTATGTCAATTTTTTTTTCTTTGAGCCCCAGGACCCTGCAAATACCATAAAAGTGTGAGCAATACGTTCCCCAGTCACCCCCGTGCAAGCATCTTACCTAATACACCACTAGGTTCAATAGGATACTCAAGGATTGATGTAGCTGGTGCCAGCGTGTAGGGGTATTCATATGGTGTGTAAATTAAACCAGCTTCGGGTCCGGGTGGAACTATTGCAGCGGTGGGATGAGGAGTTCCGTTTGGCATGACAGCGGTTTGTATTTGTCTGATCAAAGGCATTATGGTAGGGCCAGCTGGCGTAGGAGTACGCAGGGCAGCTGGTGGGAGAACAGGCGCAGGCCCAGTAATAATCCTTGGAGCCTGGGCTGTTGCTGCAAGAGAAAAGGCAAGGGCTGCTACAGTAAGCAAAGAAATTCAGAGGAAAGTATGGAGATAGCAGTACAAAACGTGGAAAGAATGGGAAAAAAGGGGAAAAGTAGGAAAGAAGAAAAATAAAAGGAAATCATTAGTACATGCGCTGATCACACAGTGCCAAAGCACACCATTCAAATGCAAACAGCTTTCCATTTTCCAGTGTGATTAAGTATGAACATGCAAAATAAAAAAGCCATTGTAAAACAGTGAGGTAGATTTCTCAAACAGGTTACACAGCACAAAAGCTCCATTTAGACCACATTTCTTCATTTATGCTATCAAGACTGCATGAGACCGAGATGCATGCAGGAGATACAAGGAAAATACCATCATCAGAGTACAAAATTTAGTGCAGCTACAGAGTCCACAGATACTCAGTTATGCAGAGCTGCTGTATGTCTACAGTTTTTATACTCCTTAAAATTGTATTTAAGCACATACACAATTCCAATTCCCAGGATCAGTGAAGGTGAAGATGATGTAGAAAGACAATGTATCTCCTCCTCTCCTACTCTAACATCAATACTCACTCAAAAGTGATTTCCGTATCAATTTCCCCCAAATAAAACATTTTCTTTGTATTCTAAGCTCAGTATGGCCTTGCTTATGTTAAAGAAATTAGGTGGGGTTTTTTTGTTTAGTAGGGCTTTGTTAATTTTTAAATTTTAATTTCATTTTTATACTTTTGTTTGGCTTTCTTAGTTTTTAAACATTGCTAGTACGTTTCATTAAGTGATATTTGATATGTTGGCACAAAAGATGAGCAACTTTTAAAATTAACACATCAGTTGGTAACAGTCGATCTTAAAGGGTTATTTATAGACTTCTACACACTACATTGATTTAATTAACTTATAGGTGGTCAGAGGGAAATGTGGCAGAAGCTTTTCAGATTTGAGACTGTTGCGGATGTTACATTATTTACTTTTTAAACAAAAGTGCTCAGACTGAAGGTGTGATTTAAACAATAACCCTCAAACATCTTCATTTCCTGTCTTAAACCAGTATGGCTTCTACATCTTCAGGCTTTCAGTCAAACCAAAATGGAGAGAGGGAAATTGTCTTATTATTGAAAAGTGGATATTAGTGTGGAAATCTGTAATCAAAAAATGGAAAAAAACCCAAACCAACAACCCAAAAAAAAGCATCTTCCCACTTCCACTGATACAACGGACAAATGGGAATAGATCAGACAAAGAAATTGCTCAAATTAATATAAAGGTTTCTACACAACAGTTTGCGTCAATTTAAGCTAATCTGAAAGTTATGTTACTCTCAAATTTGCAATAATTTAGAGACCAAAATACATTTGAAACTGATCTAGCTTTAAATGTTAGGGTGTTCATTAGGGCTGAAAGATTTACCACTACCACTGTAGCAGTAAGAGCCCTTGCTTGTCTCTTTTCAAACCAGGATAATTACACTGGTGTAAGCACTCTCAAGTTGACCTAACTGCATTCCAACCTTTCAACATATTCAACATTGAAACGGTGACTGTGTGGAGAAACAGATTTGCAAATATTGGTAAGGCCCTTAGTGAAAAGATTAACTGCCCTTACATTTGTATCACAGCTACAGCAAAAAACTACTATGCAACAGTACCAGCGACTACATTTTCACAAGGAAAAATTTAAGATTTTCGGCTAGAGAAAATCTGTATCACACATAATATGTATCAGGTCTCATTAGTAGGTGTATGTAATTAATTTCCAAGTGTAAACCTGTGCATACATGCGTTTGCAAAAGCATTCTCACACAAATGTAATGGAAGAAATGGTAAAAATGGCTCATTACATCACTGATCCCTGTGAACTCAGCTGTGAAATCAGTTGATGAATTGTTGGAAAAACATAACACTGGGGGGACACATGCAAGCAAGATGAAAGGAAGGAATATAATACAGAAAAATGTATTCATAGTATCCTCAACATGTGTAACATTTTCAAATCGAATCTCTTAAAATAACACTGAAAAGGAGTCTGTTGTACTTTAGATGTATTAAGGAAAAAATGACTGTAAAATAGTCAAGTCTGGCTTAAGGGTTGAATTTTTTTAAACTACGTATTTCTAAATACTTCAACCCAGACACAGTATTTAACAAAAAATGCAGGTGGGGCGAATGACCCAAACAAACCCCCAAACTGATGTAACATCTCTCCAGAAGATCTTTTGCAACAACTATCTACTGTTTTGCTGTTTTTCTCCTGCCTTGCGTTCTCCAGCACAGTTGCTACTGCAAACTTGTCAAAAAATAGGCTTAGGAATCAAACCCTGCAAACATTACTGCATTGACCCTCGAGTTTATGACATGCTTACGTGATTTGATGTTGGCATCTCTGTAGGTGCCATTCAGAATTGCAAGCTCCATCAGCTGCATCTTTTTAAGGCTGTCTTCTCCTTCTGCCTGCGTGTAAAAAGATGGGAAGAAAGTCAGGTTTATTAATTCACTACTGCAGACGATCTAGGGGGCCTAGAATAAAATACCTTCAAGTTTTAACCAAGCAAAATACCTGCTTACCATCAGTCACTAAACCAATAAGCTTTGTCAACTTTTCCTTAAAATTTAAGTACAAGTTGCCTGTTGCCTATCACTCAGTGGAGTCGGTGAACACCTTGAAGGAATTCTGAGAAATGCTCCCACCAGAAATTATAAAAACAGGGTTGTGTTTGATAGGAATTGTTTAAGGAAATTTTTTTTTCTCAAGGTTTAGTAAATGTTTTCATGTCCTAAAAGCATCTTTTAAGATTGTATTATTGGGCTAGAGGAAGAATAGACACCATAAAGTTCAAACAACTTCAATCTACTGTAACTCGCTCCACTGTAGTTGGTATTGACTACTTCAGGGGGGTGAGGGTGGCAAACCAACAAACTTTGGCTGGCTTTCCAAACACAACAACTGCTATTAAGGCAGAGCCCATAATTCGAGCACATATAGATGTATTCTGATTAGGATGTAACTACTGTTTACACTGTATACATTATTCCTGTTTCTGCTTTGATATAAATAGCTTCTCTGATATTAGTTTACCCCACTGGTACCCTTCAGCTTTGCACAAACACTGCTCAGTAAAAAAAAGCACACTTTTCCAGTTCCTAACAAAAATACTTCTGATTACTACCATTTTAGTTTTAAGACCTGACATTTTCTGATCTGTCTTTCCAGAAATTCTACTATGTGTTTAGTCTACATCCTATCAACCAGAAAACAGTATTATGACATAGGAAGGCCACAAGAGATGACCAGCATCTATTTTAATGTTAAGTTACCACCTTACTACTATTATTGAATACCACTGTGGAAATTCTCAGTCAGATGGAAAAGTAGGCAACTTCACTATTAGCTGCATTGCATTCTTCCTTTGCTAAATAGAATTTCTTATATTTTTATATATCTTGTCTATTTACACAATGTTTTCCAGATATTTGGAAGAGCATTTTCCAAGTTAATGGGAACCTGGATAATGACATACTGTGCTATCCACTCTGAAATCTTACTGAAGTCTGATTTCACGAAGTTGGTCACCTGTCTTAAAATACAACTCTGGTAGATGCTTTAAACCAGGACTTCCAACAGCATGAGTGATTACAAAATACCCCAGGGATTAAAGCCACAAAGAACAGCAATCACCACCAATAACAACAACAAAATCTAGGAAATACCTTACAGCATGAGCCAGTGAAACATTGTGTCAAACTAGTTAACAGGATTATCTACATGCAGTGTTCCAAATGCATAGGGAAGTACCTTTTCAGGCTAGTTTTGCAGCAAAATATTGTTAAGCATACTTTACTCCCAAACTATGGAGAAGTAATTTACTAAATTACAAGACACAAGAAGCTTTTTAATAGTATCTAAGCAAATATAGTACTTAGCATGAGGCATGCTCAAGGACCACCACCCCTTGCAATGGAACCTTTAACATCTGATTTTTATCAACAACTTCAAATCACTAGATTACTTTCAGATGTCAGAAATGAAAGTCCTAACTGTAATGCTGAGGACTTGCATAAACACACAAAGATTACATAGTAACAATTTATGTTGTTGTTACACATTCAGAATATACCAAAAGTCAGGCATTTTCTTTCTATTTAAAGTACTGTGTGACAAACCAAACTAACACTAATATTGAAAAAGTAAATACACACTCAATTACCATTTTAATTGAAAATTAGTAGTACTGTTAAGCACTGTACTACCCAGAAACCCCAGACTCCACGGTCATTAAAATAAGACCCTCTGGAATATATAATGTAGACATTATACCATGCTTAATATGACATACTCAGAACAGACTTACAATTGACATGCAAAAGAAATGTATTTTGGTTTAAGAACTGCTACTGCATTGTGTCTTTGCTGGTAAATTACCTAGACAATCATGGTGGAATAAAACCAATTCCAAGTCTATCTGCCTATACAGAACTCACAAATTCTTTTCATTCTGAATATACCTTATCTAATTTATTTTAGCAATAAAGATTTAACACATCGATCTCCCCCCCGTTATACTTTGTAACTGCTTTTTGCTTGGGTTCCTTTATTTGTTTATTTATTCAAAATTGTGTAACAAAAACCTCTCCACCAATGTCAGCTGCATCTCCCATACAGTTCCATTAATGTTACTAAAATTGTTCACTTCCTCCAAGTAAGAGTTCAGGTGATTGATCTGACACCATTAATGAGTCTCAGCAAATGCTGACTCTTACATTCTACTTGCTAGGGTAATTTTAGTAACTCTAATCCCAGATTCTGCACCACAGTAAATATTTCCTATTTATAAAATAGTTTTAAGACAGAAAACATTTTTTGCCTTCTGGCATCCCCAAAAGTAGGAGTTACAACAACACCTTAAAAGCAATAAAAGACAGACATTCCTACTTTGGATCTTCCAACATTTTCCTATAGATCTCTATGCTTCCTATGAGACACGATGTCACAATTATCTAGGTTTTACAAAAAATAGTAATAATGGACTTCAGCATACAAAGCAGACTAAGTCCTTAATTTTTACTTTTGAGATTTACCTCTCTGGGGTAAAACCCAACCAAGCCAAACAAAACAAAATCAACAGAACAAAACCCCACAATTAAAAACCATCTTTACTGCTGACCACACGGGCATCATTCGAATCCTCCCAGAAGATGGCACTGTTTATTATACAATACTATCACTTCAAACCATGGGTGCTTAGCAGTATTTGCACCACCCTACTAGTACTGCTCAAGATCTCGCTACCCCCTCACACCCTAAACTTGCAACAGTCGCTTACCACCTCTCTTCAAGACCTAAGTCACAGAAGTGGTGAGGACCCTTTCTGAATCGCTTCATTCTGTGGCACCAAGCTCTCTGCTTGAACACCATTCACCGATCGCCAAACCCACACACGCCCAAGAGCTGGGATACAGCAATGTGCCCGCGTTTTTGCCTGCCCTATCCTCTTCCTTCCTTGCTGACAGATGATCAAATGAGGCACACCGATGCAATCTATTTTAGCTCCAGGCATTTCTGCAGGCACTCTCTGTTAAAGCAAAGCGAGGTTGCATGAGGGATACAAAGGCAATCTCTAAAGGGACAGTACATTACCTGTACAATAGCTGCAACAAAGCTCAGTCATTTGTACCAAAAGGAAGCTACTTTGAGCAAACATCAATAAGGTCACTTAAAGCCAGATTTGCATTACTAAGTTGAAGCTCAAGTGATTGACTCAAACCTCTCATCCTCTCAAACCTCCAGTGCTTTCCTTGTATTTCTCATGTACAATATAACATGCAGATTAAGAAAAAACCCCTTAAATGGTATCTTGAAACATAATTCTTTAACTGTAAGCACTTGCAGCTGCTCCCTGAATACAAATACTGAAGAGATGCAAGCGGTAAATCCTAACAAAGCCTACTGTGTGCAAACAGTGGTTACCATTTTGCAAACACGTGGCCAGTTCTCTCCGTAGTGCAGCTCTAAACTGGGCTAGCAATAAACGGACCCAAGGGAGACCAAACGCCAGTGACCACTATTGATTCAAGGCACTTGTTTTCTGATCTCCATCAGAGTAGGATTAATAGTCACAAGGTTCAAAACATTAGTAACAACTATGAGTGCCACCTACATTAAGTCTCTTTAGAAACACTTCCCAAAATAAAATTTCAAATTAAATACACAACACTGATCATATTGATGCCCAATTAAAACCTCCTACATTAGGCAATACTGTCTGGGGTTTGTTGGGTTTTTAAATTTTATTTGGTTTTGGTTGTGGGGTTTTTTTTTCCTAAGGAATGCTGTTATGTAATGAACTGCTACTGGTAAGAGCTTGTTTCATGCCATGAAATAAGGAAGCTCAGATAAAGTACTCCATTTAATTTTGTTAACGACTTCATTATCAATGTCCAAGCTATACTTCAGCCTCAGATACCCCAAGATCCTCAGAGAATTATTTTATTAAACTAATGGTTCTGAAATTATTACCAGGCACTTAAATGCTTCAGACTCTCATACGCATAGGGTGTGCCCTTAAGAGTATCCTGCAGTTTAACTTCTTATTTATATACAAAACATACACACATTAGATAGATACTGTTTCACAGTGCCAAACAGGCACAGAGACTCTAAACAGCAGTGCATTCACTGTGCTAAGTCAATGTAGGACTTCAGAAGATGACAAGTCTTCAGAGGTGACAGGCAGACTGTTAGATTCTGTATACAGTCAACTCTGAGAAGCCTATAACAAGTTACAGTACAGAAGGAAAGATAAACTATCTTAAAAGGATCAGGTAGCAATGTTTACTAAAGAGCAGAGATCCTCAAGGTAGTGAAGCCTGTCAGTGCCCATACTGCTCTGCCACCCCAAACTGACCCACATGGAAGGTGACTGCAGCAGAGTTAATTCACAAACCAAACAATCCACTCATATGATAGCAGGGATACCTTATCCTGACAGAGCTCCTTGAGCCTCCCAGTCTTACCCAGATAAGTCTCAGTACGTACTCAGATTCTCATTATTACTAACACTGGCATGGAAGGCTTTCAGCATTTCTGTACAAACATATATACTTTCCCTACATAAGGTGCATTTTCCTTTTCAAGTAACTGCTTTGGAAAATATATTTTCTTTTTCCTACACCCCTAATAATATAGATACACTGATTGAGGTGATGCTAGTGACTTTCATTGACAGTCTAGATTCCAAGTGTCATGCATTTTGGATGACATTTTTTTGCAATCCTGTCACACATCCCTGCACTTCAGCTGAATTCTCATTAACTCAACTGAGCTCAACCCTAGGAAAGGCTGTAGACAGTTTCATCTTGCACCAAATGCAGCCAAGTCTGCCTTTGGTTAAAGGGAGCAGTCCTTTATAAGCTGTTTTAGGGCTATCCTTTCAGAATCAGAGCAGAAGCAACAAGTGGGAAGAAGAAACGATGGCGAAGCAAAATGATGGATAAACCAACCTCAAACACAGAGGTTAAAATCAGTCTTGATCTTCCCCAGTCAAGTGCAGCAGGCCTGTCCCATCATGCTCATGGAAAGAATGACCAGATAGCCTCAGCATTGCAGGAGCCTTAAAGAGCAGCACTTACCTTCCAAACACCTCAGCAACTTCTCACACAGGCTACCTGCCTGCTGCCCCATACCGCCTCTGGTTAAACAGCAACACTCAACAGCAGCTTGGCACCTTCCCTGCCACCTTCAGACACAGCTCTTCCAGCTACCACATTCTGTCCAAGTCCATACGCTTTTTTGCACATTTACTTTAGGTAGTGAATTTTTCCAGCACCACACTGCATTTTTTAGGTAAGGCATTAAATAATTTTGCAGACACTCTAAACAGAGGGCAGAGAATATGGCAGTTACAGAACACCACCATACTATGAACAAGAGCAGATACTTAAAAGTCTTCCTTAAATAGGAAAGTTATTTACAATTGCCACATAAAATAAAAGTAACTTTTCTACCACTGTATCTCAATAAAGACACTCATTAATTACAAAGACTCTTTAAACAGTGTACCTGTAAAGCATAAGCCACCTGCAATTTATTAATTTAATACAAGTTTTAAATACAATTTAAATACAATTTAATACAAGTTTTAAAACACAATTCCTCTGCTGAAATATTTTACTGTTACTCCTTATCCAGGAGGCAGTGCTGCCACTCGGAGGTCTGTGCCCCTGCCTTCCTACAGTCCCCAGCTGCTGCAGAGCTGCACAGCTGCGGCTCCGAGGCCTGCGCTGTGACACACTCGCAGCCTGTGCTGTGACACACTAGCTGGGCTCTCCAGGGTCTAGAATGCTTTTTATCTTCCTGACAAAGAAAAATGTTCCACTGCAATTCACTTGTAGATCAGTAAGTATTCCTAACATACCATGTGCCAGTCAAACAGCCTTTACACATGAATGTCTCCATTGAGGGACAAACCCCTTCCATTCTATAAACAAAAACCCTCACAAACAATATACTACAAATTCCTAGACACACACGTATTAAACAAAAAACCAGATCTCAGACATCAATGCATTGTAAAATATATTCTAAAAGATCACAGGCTAAATTAAAACACAGTGGAATTCTTGAAGCAAAGGTATACACGCTTAAAATCCATTTTGTGTTTGGAAGGTCTTTGTATCTGAGTTGTTAAAAGACTTAATTATCTACGGGAAGGAAATCCTAGGCAAGATGACAGGGACCCAGATGTGAAACACAAAGAACAGAACTTCTCGAAAGAATTGGACTGTGAGTAAACTATTAATCAATTACCTACTGCAAGACATCAGTATTCAGTTTTACTTCCAGTAAGCTGCTCTGTTACTCAGTATTACGGAAAACATTCCATCATCCCTTCTCCTCAAAAAAATTACCATAGACTTCCAAGTTTCCCATGCCCAGAATGTAAATATTGACAATTAGAAACTGTTGGTAAACATATGTTACTTGGACTTTCTCATCCTTGATTACACATATGCATCTGATGGTGATGGAGCAGAAAGTAGACAACATAGCTTTGTTCGTGTTGAAAAGAATTTGCCAAAGAGGTCTTTTTTAGCATAATTTGGCAGCTATACTTCTATCAGAGAAAACTTTTCCAAATACTTTTAAGACAAAGTGAAATAAATCACTACTTTAAGACCAGCAATATTTCTTACAAATCCTGTATTGCCATCAACAATGCTGTGGCACTGAATAGGTGGCAAGCTATAGCTCAGTTATTTCTCTATTTCCTTTTCAACGCTGACGCACACTGCTCTGTCTATAAGGATAGGCAAAGATAAATTAGCATCATTATTTCTTCTGGGCAACACAGGCCGCTTATCTTCTTCAAAGCAAGCTCTCAGTTCAAATGATATGCAAAGGAGACTGTGCTGTTCTCTTGACAAATTCATTGGTCATAATGTTAAAGATACACTAGGGGGAAAAGGCAGCATATCTTTTTACACTTCCCATCACCTTATCTGACATGTCCCTGTTTAATCACAATACCTGGCTTACCAGTAATATTTTCGAGAGTCCTTATGCCCTCCCCTCCCCCACTTTCCATTGCTGCAAGAAGAAAAGACAGATAAGGTAGAGAAAATCAGCATGAAGTGCATTTTACAAGCCAGACTGAAATACAGCATCCATAGGATTTAGGGGTTTGCCTCACCTGGTTAATATATTGTTGAAGGGGGAAATCATCAGTAGCTTTCTGCTTGATGCTAACAGATCTTTATGTCCATCCAAACATTTCTTTAGGATAGACGGATGGGCTTGTATTTAAATCACAAGGTTTTGGGTCAGTTATACTAGACACTCAACAATCCCTAATTCCAGAATTTGCTTTTTGTTTAGCCTTTTTTTTCCTTCTAAATTATCACTTCTCTTTCCATCACAACTTAATCTTTTAATTGTGTTAATAAAATCAGTGGCAAGAATTTCTGTACACAACACACAGAACAGCTTCAGCCATTCATAAAGCTCCGTAACAGGAATGCATCTTTCATGACACACATATTTATACACATACACTCCAACCCCCCAAAAAAATCAAAACCACAGAATTAAACGAAAATACATTAAGATGTATTTGTTAGCGTACATATTTGCTCATATTTCTATCAAGATTGAAATGAAATTGCTATCAGTAATACAGTCTAAAGCGTGAGAGCTTTATTTAGCAATGTGCAAGCTGGGTTAAAAAACTTTCAGAGCTAAACACTTTATTTTTGGCGTATCTAATTTTGGAATGTTAGATATTCACAATTCTTCCTCACTAGGTAGTTTAATTCTGAAAGCAGGAGCTTAAAACATAAGCATGCTGAACGTGACACTACCAGTCAAGCCTCTAGTAAACATTTTCCCACATATGGCTCTACCAGCAACATCCTGAGTACCATGAACATCTGAGGAATCTGAACAGAGCAGAAATCAAACACGACCTTTATTATGCAGGTCTTTATTGCAGCTGTAGCCTTCTGAACAGACTGAATGTTGCCAAAACCTTTGAGACTGTGTTGACACACTCCAGTTTATTGGGACAAATACTTTAATCTATCCTAAGTTTTAAGTAAATTATAAAAGTAATTCAAGCAACTTTATGCTATGTAACTCTCTATGATCAAGATGGTTGTTCTAATAAGCATACATTAGAGGCAGGTGTTAGAAACAGAACAATGGAATGATTAATTAAAATACTTGTAGGTAAGTCTGGCCTGACCTGTAACATTTATTTTTCCTCTGCCATGCCAGGAGTTTTCTATTCAAAGTTTGAGTTTATATACTCTGAATGGCTGTAAATTTTCCGCCAGTGCAAAGACACTGAACTCACATATCAGGGAGGGGAAGGAACAAACCCCATTAAGGTCTTTCAAAAGTATTATTTTGCTGCAAACTCTATAGAGACTCCAGTTCCAGCTAATTTTGTTTCCAGCTGTGCTAATGTTTTAGTTCATAAATAAAGCCTTTCATTCTTAAAACGGTACTGAAATGTGACCCCATGTTTTCATATGGAAAACACGTCCATTATGTTTTTAATCTGCTCCCACCCAAAAATAAAGTAAGAAAAATGACATTTTGTATCAAATTTAGTAACCTAGAAAGAACACAAGAAGTCTCTTTTTAGAGCAACAAAAGAAAACTAACTGCTGGTGACAAGGAGTACAGAGACTGTTGCTGTGAATTAGTACACATCTTTAACATGCACCTTATCTTATGTGCTTGCTTCATTAAAGACAGGATTCAGGGCTGCATACTACCACAAGGGAATTCATGCTGCAGTACTAACTTTCAAGACATTTCTCTTCAGCTTGAGATGTCCTGCAAAGGTAATACTAATTAAAATAAATTAATGCATTACAATAGAAAGTAAAAACATGAACGCTAAGGCTTTTCCAATTACACAACGTAAGTATTCAGGGAGCAGTGGCCTTCCGATAGGTTTTTAGACGGACATGCTTATTTTCATGTAGTATTTTCAGCAAGAATCATGACAGCTAAAATGATTAAAGGAATTGTTCCTGCATTTGACCTATGTTCCCTTTTTTACAATTTATTTTCAAAATAACAGAAGTTGCAACAGTTTCATTGACGCTTTTACCACACATACAACCCCTATGTCCCTGTCTGTTTAATTTAGAACTCTGTATAAAGCTACCATCTAGAGATGCCTTTTTTAATGTAAAATGCCCAGAAATTGAACTGACCTAGCTTTAAATTCCTAGTCCAACTGCGAAAACACTACACTGAAAGTTTAAAAGGACCTATGCACTCTCAGTAATTCTCAACAGCTGCTAAAAAGTGAATGAGTGCTAAAAGCTCACAATGAATTCCAGCTGTTTGCAAGTATATAAGCAACCTGTAGCTCTGCTGAATATAATATCACATATAAGTCTTATGTACATTTACCGGTACTTGAATACAAATGTTACTGTTTAAAAAAATCTAAGTTAACACTTCTATAAATACCACAGATGCCTCTCCTGTTATTCTTGAACTTCAAGAGCTGACAAAGTCCAGGAGGAGGCAGTGGTAGTATTCCAACTGGCTAATCTCTATTGTACAGCTGGCTAAAACCTGCTTTCACACAGCTTAAAAATAGAGAGAAGTGAAAAAATGAATTGTGTGCACTCTCTTTCGGGGACAAATATGTCAATCATATGACCTTCCGTTTGAAGGCTCAAGCTGCTCAAGGCAGTGTGTTGCTAGGGAGAAGGCTTTCTTTGCTATTTATTGAGCTTTCTATTCAGCTTTTAGAGACCAGCCAATGCTTATTTTCCAGAGACTGGAGTGAGACCTCAGCACTGCCTGGCCCTGACAGAGGCTGGTACAAAGGGCCCCTTTGAGGAGCGCTTCTTCCCCAGGGAGCTGGAGCTGCACTGGGCCCACCTGACTGACTAACCACAGGCCTCACCCACAGAGCTGTACCTAGCCTGCACTTATCTCCTGGGCAAGTAACCCTTCCTGCCCCAAGAACAGTGACTCTTGCTGTTGAAGACTGCTATTAGGAGTAGCCACAGGTGTACTGTGAGTTCTCCACCAGGTAAAAGCATCACCTACTGCAGCATCATTTGATGAGAAACTGACAAGAAGCGGCCTGGACTCCAGTTGCCCTGAACACTTACTCATACCGTCACATAAGAGCCAAGGGAAGGCGTGAAGGTTTCATCTATCAGTTTGTGTTCATTAGCTCTACATAACATAAATTTAGTATTAAAAGTAAGCTTAAAAGCCTTACAAGACAAATTCTCATACATTCAGCCAAAAGGCTTTTGACATTTGTAAGTATTACAGAAAAATATACATGCCGTACATTTTCATTTTGTCATCAATTCCTTTAATCTTAGCCACTTTAGTTACAAAACACTAGTAAATCATGCAACATCCTTCAGTTTCTTTAACTACTCCAGAACATCAGCAGTGATCACAGTTTGACTTTTTTTTTTAAACACAGTCACATAATTTTCCAGTGTAATCACCCAGATTAATTCAAATATAAACAAGTCTTATTTTAATTAATCATTGCAGTTCTTGAGGAAAAAAAGAACCTTGAAGCTGGAGTGAGACCAGTGGTTGTGTTAAAAATAAATTAAAGTAGCTTCTAGTTTCAAAATATTCACCTCTTTGAATCTGGGACTTTATCACATGTTTAAAGGTCAGTATTTAATATCCAGATTTTGACAAATAACAACCACTTCTTTTTCATACTGTAGTAATACAAAAGAAGTTTCTTACGATGTTCCACTTTGTATAGGGCAGATTATATATCCTTAATAGTAAAATCAGGAGACATTAAAGTACCAATAATTTAGTCTTGAAAGTATTACTAGCATTTTAACAAAACCTGAAAACTTTACCTTTTGAAAAAAAGTTACTCAATTGCAAAAAAATACTTCTCTTTACTAATATGCACAATAAACATGTATATTAGCAATTTAATACATCTAGCATACCTAGAAAAACTTTTCCAAAACTACTGCTCTTTGATAAATAAACCCAAAACACCACAACAAAACAATTGTTTCCTTAAAGAGTGTCTTCTGGCATCTGGGATAAAACCGACATGTTTTTTAGGTTTTTTGCCCTAGACCAAGACTATTCAGGTGCCTTGCACAAATAACGGACTCCAACATCTCTGTACATGAGCCGTGGTTCAGAACTGTATCTCTCAGAAGCAGCTGTAGGTAACAACATTTCACATAGAGAAAAGAGGCTGTAGTATAACAAACACAATGTTGTCTACTGCCCAGAAGTTGCTGTAATCACAAATATCTGGGTATCAATGAGACCCCCACCAAAATAAAGGCCTGGTTATCGTATTGGAAAGTCCCCAAAGAAATTACTGACAAGGATTTTTTCACGTCCTCTTTCCTAAAATGCTACGTTACCAGAATCTATATAATAACTACATCATAAATCAATTAAAGTTCTTTAAGTCTAATTTTCTGTCCTAGAACAAGAGATGTATATATCAGGCCTATCTTAAATAATTAATTTCACTATCCTTCCCTGCTGCTCTAGTACCAATTTAAAAATCTGCCTCCTCTGCAGAAACAGAGAAACTACACTTAAGTAACCATTTAACAGGTCTCTCAGTATAAATCTGATCAAATTTCACTGCAAGTTACAGCCTATACTGGGAGAGAAATAATCAAGACTTCTGTGCTTCTATTTGTTGCTTATCTTTGCATATTTTATAGTGCTGTTATCCGAACAGCTTGCTACAGAGTCTGGATCAGATATTACACCAAATCTTCATTTAACGGCTTTTCCTTTTTCATTTTCTAAGCAGCTGAGTTACCTGAACTGTGGCTGAAACAAACCACAGTCACCGAGCCATCCTGGATCAATGCTGTCATGTCATGCTCAGAAATCTGTTCCTGATAGGATAATCTTACAATATTTCTACCTAGAATCTCCCTTGTAGTTTTCCAGCTGACCTTAAATGCCAAATGCATGGTGTATCAACTTTGCAGAGAACAAGCAATGTTTGTATTAAAAACGAGCACCAAACTCTTCAAGTGGTAATTCCTACATATTCACTGCCAGTGCCTTACCCATCACTCTCACTCTATGCTGCATTCTCAGCTGCATATTGAGGTGCAATTTCCACCTGTTTTCAGAATTATCCTTGAGTCCTTGTTTCATTGGTTAAAACACTCCCATTTTCCCATGTCTAGATTTCATCATCAATTTATTTTTTAAACATCTTTCTGTAATAAATTTGTTTATTGTTCAGACACTCTGGTTTTCTAAACACTCATTGTTCTACTCCAATCATTAGGGAAAAAACAACTATTTCCATTTAGATATTTGAGATATGTACAATTAAACTGTCTTTCAGAGACTGTAGAATTATAATTTCATATTCCTGTAGACAAGGTGCACACCCATAAGCAAAAGCAGCTTAAAACACATTTTCTACAACAGGATAAATCACCTTAGTCCCTCTTAATCTCCTGAACTCCAGAATCTCATGAATATTTCCAAGTAATACCTAAATTCACATATTCTCTAACTTTAGGGATTATATACTTATACATAGTATTTTGTATTACAAACCTCCTTTAATGTGTGTAGAAATTACACATAGAAATAAAAAAAGCCCTAACCAAACAAACAAAAAGCCCCCAAAGTTTTCAGAGGTTTCAGTTATGAGATGTGGCTGAGAAGTTATGAAAAAACCTAAATGGGAATGAAATTTTTTGGACACAATCTGAAAGTAACTGAGGAATATTCATTTACTCGTCATCAATGCGAAGAGACCAATGTAGCCCTTTTCTTTAAGGCAAGGGAAATACAGACAACAAAGGTCCAAAAGGCCTGAAAAGCTAGGGCAATTCTTAAGCAATTCAAATATATGGAAAAAAATG
Organism: Porphyrio hochstetteri; assembly: GCA_020800305.1. Taxonomy (NCBI): domain Eukaryota; kingdom Metazoa; phylum Chordata; class Aves; order Gruiformes; family Rallidae; genus Porphyrio; species Porphyrio hochstetteri. Next base: position 50,333,230 of record CM036907.1, read on the forward strand.
AGTGGAATTTCATTTTCGGAATGCGTAAAAATAAGCTGCTGTGTATCTGCACATGACTGAGTTCAGAAAGATGAGACCTTTAAAAAACAGAGAATGGAATGGGAATCAATCAGATGGAAAACTTATGGAGAGTAATTTCAGATGAAACATGTTCAGACAAGTTTACCTAGAAGATACAACAGTCAATGCTAGAACATAAAAAATTAAAATGCTATCTTCAGATTTTTTCCCAGGCTACAAATTAGTTCTGGACGATTAGGCTGAGGTTTTACACTGCTGTCAAAGGAGTCAAAAATTACTTCTGAAGATGTAAAAAGCATCTCAGCTGGCATTCCTGTGGTACTTCAAGCCAATTTAACTGGTAGCGGTCGCAATCCTACTCTTTCCTCAGTGTTGCTCTCCTGTATCATCCTGTCCGTGACTGAGCGCTGTCAACCTGCTAACCTGGCAGGATTATTTTTATTTTTAAAATCTGAATAGTTGTCTGCCCGATTATGAAACTGAAAGGCCTCACTGCAAGTTGAAATATGTGCCAGCATAAGGAAGGAGACTGATGAGCTGAACCCCGCCTCCACCTCCTCACAAAATTCCACATGCAGCTAAGTCAATTTAGTTAAGTCTTAGTCTTGCTAATTCTGAAGCCCAGCAGTCTTAATTTCCAAACTAAAAGCATGGATTTTTCTTTTCTCACTGGAGTCCACCATGTGACAACACAGTTATTTTCATATTAAAATATTTGATTTAATTTTTCTTATTAATTTTCCTCTTACAATATTATTTTTTATTTTACTCAGTTTCTGCCCATTTAAATCTACTTAAAATCATTCTCCTTTCCAAGTTTCTTCTCTTCTGATACTGACTCTCAGTGGAGAAGTACCATTACAGCTTCCTTGACCAAATGTACTAATCACACTCCTTCAGCGGTTTCATTAAACTATGTGAGGTAAGTTTTCTCCATTTGTACATTTGCTCATGAGAAGCAAAAGCTACAATTCAACCATTTAATTATGACTACAAATACCTGTATGTGTTCGTGCTTTGCAGAAACCTCCGAGCTTCCTTGGTATTTGCACTATGTGTTCTAAAAACACTAAAATAAATAGTTTTTAATCTCTTCTAAAACATCACCATCATTCTCAACTGGTAATTTTAACACCTTAGATGACAGAATTTAAAGCCATACTAATTAAATAGCATATTTAATACTTATAAAGCTCCACTTTAACAAACTGAAAATAACACATAAATTGATAGTGTGAGGATCTTAAAAAAAATCTGTTTCCTTATTAATGTTTTTCTTTTTATTCTATTATTTTAATAGAACTGGGCTAAGTGAGAACGGTTGATTTTCTTTAGCCTAGAACTGCACGTCTTAGGATGATGCATTTTAATTTTTATGCCTCTGTGTGCAGCATTAATTTTAGTGTAACAGTATAAGCATTATTCTTATCTGGAGCTGAGATACCAGCAATGTGCATACATAGCTTCCGCTCCCAAAAGCCCACAAGTCAGTCAGAAAAAAGAATTGCAGAAAGAAACAAACCGCTGGAATCTAAAGATCAGAGTCCAACATAACAATGCCCCAGCCGAAGCAAAATTAAATGGAGAATAGATAAAAATACTTCAAGAGAATTCATCAAAAAAGAGGGAGTGCCTTGAGCAGAAACAGCTGCTACTCCTACTTGTCTAGCAGAACGCACATTTCTTTGATTCTCTGGATTCCTGGACCAGCAGGAGCCAAGAACCCTAGAAATACAACAAATTAAAACACAGAGAACAAGCACTTTGCATAGCTTCCTACTCCTCCACACATCGTTTCCGTGTCCATGCTGCTCCTGACATGTTCTCTGCGTGCTCTAGTACTTGTGAGACTTTCAGCAAGGTGATTTACCTCTCAAAACACCACTGGAAAATTTTGTGGGTTACTTCTCTAACATTTAGCAAATAAAATCAGCTCATGGAAAGGCCTGACAAATTATTTTTTTTTATTATATCCATCCACAAAATAAGTAGTCTGCAGCTGGATTCAGCAGCAAAGCAGAAAGTGGACTTCTGCTTCTAACAGTTAAACAGGCTGATTGCATTTCATGAAACCATTCTGTAGTTGGAATCTCAGCAGGTCCAACTCAAGTTTTACGTAAGACAACATAATAGATAACTTGGGTCATATCAAGATTTTTTTTAAAGTATGTCATACTTTTAGATGACAAAATCGTAAGATTTCTCTCTGTACTCCTCATGAGGTAAAAGACAGAATATCCTTCAAAGAAAATATTCATCTTCTGTCAGGTAACCAGTCTGATGCATGTCTTCATTCCAGAGAAGGATGTTTCTGATGTGACTGATCAATAACTTTCAAGTTATGAAAAGCTTCATTAAAAAAAAAAATTAAGTGAAAAAGTGAAGTATTATTGATTCCACCCTCCCCTGCCCCCTGCTCTCCTCCCATGTATTGCAGAACTAAGAACACAGTATGTAGTCCAGATTCTGTTATCAGTTATTATCAAACATCCCTATCCCAACATCTGGCCTGGCAGAAAAAAAAACAAGTTTAAGCTGTTCCTGTGCTCCCAACCATCACTTATTTCCACTTCAGCCATGCAAGTCAAGCAAAGGGGAAGAATGGAAGAAGGTACAAGACTTCATCTAAGATAAGTTCCAATCAAGCTCCCCCAAAACTCTGAAATGCAGAAAAAAAAATCCCCGAGTATGAAATTTGAAAACAGTATCATCAATAAGCCCCCCTTTTTGTGGGGTGTGTTTTGGTTTTTTAAACTGCCTGGTTTCTGTAAGCATTACTGATTTGCAGAACTGCTGTAATCTATTGGTACTATGGTTCTAAGTGAACAGTATCCCAAACAGTTCTCTGCAGTGCTGCTTTTGCTTTGCTATACTTAAAAAATTCTGTTAATGTCCTTTAATCATTTAGCATCCCTCTTATAATGCAGAATGTGGGAGTATTCATAGCTTCGGTTTCGAAGCCACTTCTTAAAAACTTAATATAATACCTTTAAATTTTGCTGCCGCCTTTCACTAGCTCATGGAAGAAAGTATGGGGGTGGGGTTCAAGTCTGATGCAGTCCATTCACTGCCAATTTTAAGCACGCATACTCTGGAGCACTAATAATTAATAGGAGGAAACAATACTTCCCAAAGTAACTTTAAATGAACAGCTAAAATTCCGAGTATTAGTAATAGTAAATGCTGCTCTTGTCTTCATCTAATTTCTTTGGAGATAGTTCTGAAGTTTCACTGAAGCAGTACCCTGAGGCTACCAGTGTTTCAGCTGCATCATTAGTAACAGTTCAGGAATTTGTTAGAACTTAGCAGCTGTTCAACTACTGAATCACCAGCACAAATTTACTATTTTCCTTTGCTAATTTACAGGATTCCTGCTAGTGATGTAAGATTATATCAAGGAGTTCTAAGCATATTTTTACTGCTTTAAACAAAAGTCTAAATTACTGCCATTACAGCAGTACTGCTCTCTTTTTAATTAGTTCCTCCACCATACCCGAACAGCTCTAAGTATGATGAGTAAAGATTTGAAATACATACAAAAAAGGATCACAGGGAAACATTTAAGCCTGAAGCTATGTATCCAATATAAATTATTTTTTGGGAAAAATATTGTGTACTGTTCCAAGCATGACATATCCTTGAATATATGTATTTTAAATCAAAGTATTCAAGCACATATAAGCTTCCCTAGTTCTTTCTTTAAGTTACCAAATCTGAGTGGCTAGAACATTAATGCACACTTTCAAACAAGTGGTGCAAAACACTTGTCATCAGTTCTACTACTACAGCTGACTTCTTGAGCACAACTGAAGGTTAAACAAGCATAAGTGATGTTCATCACTTGAGGCATCTGTGAAAGCACCAAGTCCATCTTCTCACATTTCAATAGCATTGGTGCTGACAAAGAAGTCAGCAGGTCAAAGCCCAACTCCCTCAAAGAGAAGGCAGGCCTGAGCTGGGGAAACATTTACATGTGGCCCCCAAAAAAATCAGTTTGAAGGGCCACAGCACCTTACTTGTTTTCAAAAGAAACCCTTGATGCCCTCCTCCCCTTTCAGAAGCAGATTTGACAAGTGTTGTAATAAATATTACATGCACGGAAGAAAGTTGAAATCAATAGCGGGTTAATGTTTATTGAAACAATACAGAGAACCATTTTTAATAGCATTACTTGAAAATAGATCTAATCTAGCAAAGGAAATTCAATTTATGTTTAGAGCAATCAGATTTTGTTTTTTACTCCAGGGATTAGTTGCAAACTCTGTCTCTCAAAATGTGCTTACTGTACTGTATTTAGCAGAAACAGTTTAGCCTTAATAAGCTGATAGTCTGCACGGGAGCATGGATCAACTTATTCTCATTAAGAATGTAAGCAGCTTTCTAACAGCCTTCTTTGCTGTTCAGCCTATGCCAGAGAAAGCAGGGATCTCTCCTCCAAACCCCATAATTTATGAGTTTATTCAAACCCGCCAAATTGCTTTAAGTAAACGCCTCTTATATTTGAAAATTCCCATGGCAACTCATTTAGTTTGGCAGGAAGGCAGACCCAAATTCAATCCTTTTATCCTCCAGCTAAACCATTACAATGGTAATTCTGCTCCGACACTCTGAAGAGACTGCTAATTACTGTACGCGGGTCCCTAGACAGATTTCCCATTCAGATTAAAATGGCTGTGCAGGGCTGAGAACAGTAGCAACACCTTTGTGTACAGGGAGGGATGCACTCTCACGTTACAAGAAAGGCTCCATGACTGCAAAACACAAAGGCTCTTCTATGGGTGAAGTTGTGCAGAACAAGCATTGGGGAAGAGAAATACCAAGGAGCATCAAAGCAGCAAAGCAGAGACATTTCAACCGCTGACTTAAGCGTTTCGACTACTGAAGGTATTTAGCCACCTCTCAAATAAAATTAGTTTGTCTTCTGTTACTGCTATTAGATCCTGCACGCAATTGTCTACGCCACAGACCAAGGAACTACACAAACCCCTGCTGAATAGTGCATCTCATGTCATCACACTGAACGTGCCAGCACCCACTGTCTCACTGGCACCAACACGTCTCAATTTTAAAAAAGGTCCTTCTACAGCATTATATATTTTGACAAGGAGGGAATGGGTGAGGGGTGTTTGTCTGTCTCAATGCGCCCCCCACCCCCCACCCCGTGATTTTTAATCGAGAAAACGTGAAAGAAACTAATGACTGCTCCCTTGGTCTTCTGCCCCCGCTGCTCCCTCCTCCACCGAAATGTAAACAGCGGCTCAGTGCTGAGCAGGGTAAACATTTGCTGTCTCTGGACCAACCTTTATTGTATTGGAAGAGCCTAAAGCTCAGCTTAGTTTTGGAATGAAGATTGATGGTCTTGCTGTCCTCCCATAAATCTGTGTACTCTGAAGAAGTGGGAAGTAACTTCTCTTTTTGAGGAAATGGGAAAAGGGAAGGCATGGGTGTAAAATTGTGGACAGCAGTTGGAAAAACAGACAAGTGAACATAGTCCCTGAGGTAAGACCAACATCCTCCCTATATTAGCCACTTCCAATGTATTTAAGAAATGCTCTTAGAAAAATCTTGAAATACATTGTCCTTTACAAGTGATCATAAAACCAAGCATTAGACCTCCAGATAAAATTTGAGTGGGCTCCCTACACATACTATCTTCTTCTCACCTTAAGCAGGAGAACCATCTACCCTGTCCCAATGGTTTAGCATGGGCACCAAAACAGGAGTTACCCAAAAAAAAGCTAGAAGAGAGCAAATGCACTAGGTCACAGTGATTACCAACTTACGAACACTTAAATATTTTTTCCAGTGGAGGCAAAAATACCCTTTTGCCAAGAGTTCTGGGCACAGAAAAATAGGTTTATATGGTTTTATTTATTTGTAAATCTTCCATAGTTCCTTTATAAACAACTGACAACTCCTCAGTGTTACGGGATAAATGCTTGAAAATCTGTTTTAATAATCTAGCCTAGTTATCTACTGAAGGACTATATTAATGAATCTGGATTAGTTTTGATGAGCCTGCGTTTCCAGTTGCACTAAATATTGCAGCTCCATCCAGTGAAAGAGTCAGACATCAAAAGAAAAGGTATTTAAGTACTGGTAGACCATTTTGGCACTGGATTTGAGGACTTCTATGGAATTTAACTTTGAGAATGACACCCATGCCAGTGAGCTGCACCTCAGAATGTTTGTGACTGGCTTGCACAAGGCTGTTCGTTCATCAGTGCAAAAAGTCACCAGTGTGTAGTTAACTTAATTTTTGATTCTTCAAATTGCATGTTAAGTTGTATGGCCATGGCTGCAAAATCATCTCATAACCCTTCTCAGGAAGGTAAAATATCAACCTCAAAATAGGTTCTCACTAAACAAAAACTTACTACGGGTTTTTTTCAGGAGAGCCTCTCTCCTTTAGTGTAAAAATCAGTCTGAGAAACATTGTGAGGCTAGGGCACTGTATGGTAACAGTGCCAGCTCCAACAGGTATTTCCAAGTAACTGCTAAAGCTGGGAATGCTTTGGACACAAACCTGAGTTCCTCCTTTCTCAATACTAGATTTAATAACTGACCTATCTTGAATAATCTTTCTTCATTTCCTTTCACCTGTATAACCCTAGGATTAGATAAATTCTACTATTTCTATAAATTTATAAAGATTCTACTTCCTCTCTTGTTTATAACCCACGGACAAAGCTCATTTATTGATAAACCTTCATTACAAGGTTTACCTAAGGTGTAACTCCATATGAAACTTAAAAAGAGGGTGAGCCTACTGTCATAGAAGTTCTGCTAAATCTTTTCTACAAGGTTTGAAGATACACAAATACCAAAACTCCTCCCACATTATCAAAAAATGCTCATGTCTGCCGATTAAGTCTTTTTCTTTTGTCTTTGTTTTAAACTCCATCTCTTCATCAGGTTGGAGAAACAAATAAGGATGCCACAGATATCAAGGATGCTTATAAATAACCGCATCACTTCTTTACAATTTGATGAAGAAATATTCATGAGCCATACTGCTGTGTTCCTATATATATAAAATATAGCATGCCTGGAACAATCTGCTGTATGAGGATACCACATCAGCTGGTCCATTCAGAAACCAAACTGGTGCAGTGGACCTCCGTTGGAGGTTTTGATCCCTTTGCCCTGAATGCTAAAGACCCCCCAGATTCTAGTAGTTTATTTCAATACTGTATTCTTGCTATTTTTCTCCATTTACATTTCATTTTTATTTGCTTCACCCACATGTTTAAGTTGAACATTTAATTGAAATTTCTAAAAAGCGAGTCAGTCAGTGAGGGAAAAGAACAAACTGCTGAATACCACCTTCAGCCAGTTTACATTTTCCACCACTGACCCTGAACTGAACAGCTTTTATTTTTAGTCATAGTTAATTTTAAAATAATTTGTTTACATAAACAGTATTTTAAGTGTTCAGAATTAAGGTACTATTTAATTTCATATGGCTGCCACTGGCTTCTCATTGAGACAGCCAATCTGCCACATAAGCTACCAGCATTTGCTCTGAAGTTTGACTGTCTCTTGCAATGCTCTTTATTAGAAATAGTTTCTGACTTACTAAATATATACATGTATAAAACTCTAGTTAAGCTTTGCTTACACAATGCTGGCTATTCTTGTATTTAACACCACTTTTCATTCAGACATTTCAGCTGAAAAAAATGCCTTGTCAGCTTCCACTCAGAGGCCTCCATTTACTGCCAAAAGCAAAGAACATACTTTTACAATTCAAAGTGTTTTGACATTTTCACATTAAAAAACACTGTTACAGTGAAATATTTTCATACTACAACTACTGTATTAGCTTTTAAATCCTCAGGATGCACGTATACATTTATTGGGTTTTTTTTTTTAAATAAAAGCATTGCAATTTTGGAACAATGAGCTGAGATGTCATAGCTGTAAATGTGTAAATTCAGCAGGCATTCATCACAAGAAAGGTAACTGTGAGATGCCCAGCATACCTAGGTCTGCAAGGCAAGCAACAGAAATCTGCCTCTGAATAACTTATGAAAGCATAGATGCACCAAGTTCAAGCTGTATGTAGTGAATAGTGTAGCATCACTAAATTTTTCACCAGTGAGATTAAATCAATGCCTTCAGTCATTTCAGGGAACACACAATGCAAGTCTCAAGCTGTTTCAGATACAGGCCCACGAAAAGACGACACCAAGGAAGGAAACAACAGGTGTGAGCCCAACAGAACTGCATTTGGACAATAAGCTGCAGTAGGAAAAATGCAATGAAGTGCTGCAGGAAAAGTTATGACCATTGGGTGAAAACAGTGTTTTGAAATGGAAAAAATCTGAAATGTGTCTGGAAAAAGACAGATCTGTGTAAAATACAGGACTAAGAACAACTAACCTTTTACTCTTAAAACTAACGTACAAGAATGAACTTTACTACTAAGTTTTGGTCATATTGGGCTTTCTTTTACAGCAAGAACACCTATAGTAAACACAACACCTTTTCTTCCTTTCTCCAGATGAAAACTCGCCAGAACTAGCGAATAACTAAGACATATTCTTATAAAGTTACAGAAATGGAAGCAAAAACTGTTTTTAAAGTATTAGAGAATGAAACAGTGCATTTAATTTCAAAGCATATAATCTGCTCTCTTTTTTCATCGAAAATGTCATAAAAGCTAACATCTCCTGTTTGTTCTATCAAATAATGATTTTAAATTCCATAGTAGCTTGATTGATAACATTTGAACAAGTTAAACTTTCAAGTAACTTGCATTAAAAAAAATTACCCAGAATTATAAATTTACTGCGTTTTTGTTAAAAAAAAAAAAAAGATTTAGTTCTAAAATCCTACATACAATGTCAAATAAGAAACCCAAAGACAATTTTATCATGAAACATTTCTAATGAAATACAGCCGTATTGTTAAAAACATCTTTTAGGCATAGGCTGACTCATCTAAGAAAGCAGTCAGACCCATCTGGCCCAATTAGTGAAGCAGAATCTACAACCTCTATCAACAGAAAAGAAAGAGAGGAAAAAAGAAAATAAGAAACTCCAATGTATTGCTCCATCTGACCTCTATACATGCAATTCATTCAGTGGTTTGGAAAGATCAGGACTAGTACCAAAGAATAGGCACCAAAAAAATCCAAATTAAAGTCCTTTAATCACACAAGGAGCATGGAGAGAAAACCATATGGACACATTAATTACGCTTGCCTAAATTATATTCCTTTTTTTTCTCTCCCCTAAAGTGCGTGTTGGTGTTCTGGCAGCCTGTTATACATCTTCATGTGCCTGGAAAACACTCAACACATACCTGGAGCCATAGCATCACACACTGCATGCATTCCTTTACGTACAATAGAAGTACTACACAACTAGAAGAGAAGATGAGCTCCCCTACACAGGAGCAACAGTACAAGAGCCCATACAAGGAAGCAGCTCCTGTTAAGTGTTTTGCATGAAATTTCTTTTCAGCATGTTAGATATGAAGTTGAGAAGCATCTTACATGTGAGATACCAACTATGCACATCACACGTAGTATGGGCCCAGGTACTGCATACAACTTCTACAAATGAATGAGTGCCACTTCCACCCTCCCTAAGAACAGCTCAACATCAAACTTCAACTATAGAATTGCCTGCCTTCATTTAAATGAAGTAATAATTAGTGCTAGTACATTATCCATTCACTAAAAAGTCATCTTTGTTATCATCTGTGTCCCCAATTTTAACCCTTCTAGAAGCTCCTATTACAAGAGTTTAAAACTTACATGGATAACCTTCAGAAAAGTGGAACTGCAAGAAGAAATTAGCATTTAAAACATGATTAAGCACTCTAAATAAGAGATCTTCAAAGATGGTATTCAACAGTGGTATTCTTTGCTCTGGACGGTTTTTTGCTGCGTCTTCTAACACCTACTTCACATAGACTAACTGTTGGAAGGTAGAAACACGTCTACAAAGAAAGCCTTGAACAATTTCCTGACTCACAGGAGAGTACATCACCCTAAATCTCCACTGCATTACAAAAACCATGTTAAGTCCAAACCATAACATAAGACAGCAGCAATCAGAGAAATGCCACTTACTCTATTCCTCACCACAAACTTCTTTTTGTATGTTTTACAGTGCAGCACATTTGATCTCAAACCCTGGCCATACAAAGAAATTCATATGGATTAATATGAATTTTTAATCAAGAGTTTTGTTACAGAGATATAATTAGCATTACTGATATTGGAAGGTAAATGAACTCTCTCTCCACAGGTTAAAGACTCAAAATATAAAATGTGAAAACATTTCACAGTAAGGTAACGGTTAAGCAGTCGTTTCTGGGAAAAGTTCTCCCTAGGATCATCATAGTAAAAACAACATTTGAAACTGATATTTGCTCCAAAAATCTCAATACTATTTTGGAAATTCTATTTTGCAGTAGAAAGAAACTTTATCCAGGAAGTTGTCTATATAAAATTATTTGCAACGGCAAACTCTCCCATGTAACCTCCAGAAACAAAAGTTAAATAGCATAAGGATGAAGTATACTAATGTTTCTAATTAATGATCTCCTCTAAATAACACTTTACTTTCTTCTGCATCACATAGTTAATAAAAAGTTAGTAGAGACATATGGTCTTGGGAACTACAAACTCCAGAACACATTTAAGAGCCATCTCTAGTTTTTAAAACAGTCAGGAAAACCTTCACTTCTTACAATGACATAATTCTTTTAGGATTAAAAAGTCAAAACAATAAATCAAATTAAGAACATATTTCAATTACGGTACATTTTTTCTTTCTGCAAAAACAGTTGCCTCCTTTCTGTGGCTATTATGACACTTCAGAAAGCAAATTCAGCTGCAGCAAGAAATGCCATCTTTTTATTAAATGCACAAGTCTTTCCTGAGAGCAGGAGGTTCAGTATTAGAGATGACGGAATCAGACATGAAACTGATTGGCAACGGAGAAGAGCATGAGTGGCCACTGAGTGGCTTTTTTTTTAGCTTCCAAAGGTCTGTTGAGAAATTAACAGGATAGTCAGGACAACTGGTGCTGACTGATCATTTACATATTTTAAAGGATCTTCTGTCACCTAATTATTTCTGACATGAAAGCATCATTGCCACACTTCCCATTACTGCCAGCGTATCTTGCTCAGAGAAAGCAAGCTGGAAGACACCCATGTCAGTCTGGACGTACAGCCTGTACCAATTTGCAATCTGCAGCCTAGTATCATTTGAACTTGAGTGACGTTCACCTATCAAGAGACAATAGTTGTCCTCTGCACGAAGAGGAAAGACAAAATAGCATCCCTTTACAAATACTGTCCAGGATTTGCAACAGATGTGAAAACTTAGAAGGTTGACTGTTCCTTCATCAATCACTCAAATCTGACACCTGAGGTCATCTAGGCACACAGGTGTCAAGAGGCCCAGGTCTCAGAGTCAAAACAGCTGCTGGTATTACTGCAAGATGATGTCTGTGTTCAACAGATGAAATCTGCTCCAGGAAAAGAAGTGGCATAACCTCGGAGAAGCCCAGCACTGCTCCATGAATTCTGCATCTAAGTAGGAAATGGATGTTATTTTTGTAAATTTCACATTGAAATTTCGTGGAAATAGAACGTTTAAAGAAGGATCAACCATGTCCTTTGCAAAAAGCTTACAGTCTACAAGCTCATGATTCAGATAAGGAAAAGATGTGACATTTTATCTCTGCTTAGAAACAGTGCTGCTCTGAGGATCCGAGGACATATGGACAGACAAAGCCTGCACTTAACTGACAGTGTCTCTGGCATACTTGGGCGAAATGAAAATGTATCAAATTTGCAAAACCCTTCCCAAAGCAACGGTCCCATGAAGGCTGGAGGCCTAATAAGAATACTCTGAGAGCTGAAAAATGTAATTGCTAAAGCTGCAAGTCTTTTCAAGATCTGCAGCATTATGTGCTCACACGTCAAGTGGCAGTGATGCAGTTGGCACCAAGAAAAGACACTCTTGAAACTGGGAAGAGGTTCTGAAATCATAGCAACAAAGAATTATCTGTTCTGCATTTGAGAGTGGCTGACTGGTACAACTACTAGGGAGAGTAAGGGGTATCTCAACAGTAAGAAAACCCAACTGGTCTACCTACAGAAAACAAAATAACCAGCAAATAACAGCAGAGGCTTTTTTGCAAATCTGTTGAGTGTGCACAGAACAGAGAAGCGAGCCAAGGTAGTCCTTTTACATCTTCTCATAGCTGTGAGTTAAAGGTCTGGATGTTAACCACAGAGGCCTACGTGACAGACTGGCTCATATACCATTTTATGAATTCTTTCCCCAGAAGATCTTTTGAAGGAGGCTGCAGGACTCAGCAGGGATTTAGAAATACCAGCTGCTATGGCTTTCAAAACCAGAAAAATGTGTTTCAGAAGAGACAGAAGAACACAGAAAGAGCAAAGATTCTGGAAGGTGGTGGAGAGTCTATAGAAGACCTAGGAGACTACTTCCAAAAGCAAGTATGGATAGATTTATGTACCAAAGAACTCTGGTTGAGGAAGGTGCTCATTACTGAGACGAGACGGACTTTCACTCACATCAGATCCTTCAGGATTATGCACACCCTCCAAGCAGGATGATACTCTGGTTTTAAGACATTCTTCTCCTCCCCTATGCAACTGTGTAAAACTAAAAGCTACTGAAAGGAAAGCCATGTTCTGGTTAGCATCCCTAAGATGCCACAGTTTGGGTATCATGTACTCCTCCTAGGAAAAGGAACTGAAACTTAAATCATGATCAGATTTTTCTTTTTTTAAAATTTTTCTGGATCAACTAACTCTGATACAAGCATAGGAATAGTCATCTGTACCTGTGTGAAGGTCTGTATAGAGAAACACTGAAAGCATAATTTGGATGGAAAAAAATCTCCACAAAAATCCAGAGTAAACCAGGATTTCTATGCTTTTAAGTGTATTAAACTTGTTTGGATTGGTATTACATGCTAATACCATTAATGCTTTGGAAGAATATAGATATGTTTACTGTTTAAATTTGTTTAAATTTCTATAATCACAACTCTCAAACTAAGACTTTTTTCTGAAATTACTTTCTTTTCCAATAAGTAACAGGCTGATGCTCCAAAGACCTTTAAAGATAAAACTTACATAAGCTTCTCTTAAAATACAAGCTGTTTAGAAGTCACAAAGTAGTGATATTTACTGCTCTTATGCCAGTGAAGTTTCCCTGTTAATACATGGTTTTAATTACACAAGATTCTGCTTCGACACTTTATTAAAGTAAAGTAAAGCTTATATAAACCCAAACTGGTATCACAACACTAAAAGGCATGTTTTGGGTTTTTTCCCTCTATAAGCTACTAGAGCCACCTCCATCAGAAAGAGTTTACAGAACCCAGTAAGAAAAGCCATGCCTTAAACCACAGATGCTTTTCATTAAACGACATTTAAACATATACCTGGTTTCCTTGGTTCCCCTCAACCTTAAAATTGCACTGAAAGGGTATGCATGATTCACATTTGAAGGAAACTGATTAAACACATGAAAATGCAGCAAAACCAAATAAAACCAGCACCCAGAATATGTTGGGGATTATGTCTCAACTGCACGGCCATAAAGGTTGTCTTAGAAAAGATTCCTACGGTTTCCAAATCAATTTGAGAATTTTAATAAAAATCAATTCCCAGGCTTCAAACCTGACCACTGATCATTACCCGTGTATCATACAACCGTGCATTTTAATTGCAATTTCCTATAAGTAACCCAGACTAGGATTTTTAGAATGGCCTGTATACTTCAGATGTACAAAGTACTATTAATTTTAATGGTATCTTGCTGCTGGACCCACTGAAGATCTTTTAAAAATACCCCAGCTACAGCAAGTAGTGAAAGAATTTATTATTTAATGATGATTAACATTTATACGTCAGGACTGCCACAAACAGATTAATTCTAACAGCTGCAAAATATATACAATGTAAAGCATGGCATAATAAGAACAAATTGCACAATTTATCAGCTTTAGTGTTGTACGTGCTTCACTTTTCCAAGCACTGCAATGTGATTTACACAGGAAGAGAGACAACATTTCCTCAAATGGTACTGTTAGAGTCCCTTTAAGGCTGCCCAGTTGAGCATGGCTCCTAGGCAACTGCAAAACTGCTAATCTTCCCATTTACTTTCTAAGGAAGACTAGACATATAATTTAATACCTGGTTTACTAAAGTCTTAAAACACTAAGGCTACATGGCTGGAGATATATGCTTATAATTTTAAAAATACCTCCACAAAAATAATGCAGCAGTATGTAGAATTTACATAAAGGTTTATGCAACAAATCAATTTCCAAGATAACTTGAAATCAATTCCCAGCTGAAATCATCAAAACTATGTCTTATTAGCACAACTTTCTGCATGAACACTAAAACCCCTAATCTCTGATTTTATAGGGTAAGATAAACTTTGCTCATTTTTCTGTTTTTAGGACCACTTGCAAAACTACAGATTGCTACAAAAGAATTAGCGTTCCAGTAATGAATTTTCACATCTATTTTTAAGTAAACCTTTACCCCCACTGAGTATTTAACAAATCAGTAAGGAGCTATCACCATAACTTTACAGATTAGGAAGTTAACATGTATTTAAAGAGTATCTTTGCTAGCACAGGGGAAAACAAGTGTTTCTATGACCAGAGGAATTTTAGAAGCCTTTTTTTTTAATGTGTGTTTTCCTTGAATCTGACTGACCTTTGGATCTTCAGAAGTAACAGATTTCCCTGAAGCTTTTCTCACCACTGAGTCATAAAGCATCTATTCGCAGAGTTCTCCACCAGCCACTAAGACTGGCACTCACACCACAAGGATCACTAAAGGAGTCCCCCTGTACAGCCCTACTACCTTCTTTGGAAATCATTTAGTAATTTCAGGAATGACTACTGAAAGGCAAACACAGGCTTTGCTTTTGCAGGCTTAGGGGGAAGAGAAACAGTATTCTTCTCAACACTGCAGCAACAGTCTATCTGCTCCAAATGACAAGAAATACCACCAACTGAATAATCAGATTAGCACATTATTTATTGCCACACATACTGTAGCGGGTTAAACATGAGAGAAATTCAGATGTTCGTCTTAGCTCCCTTTTTCTTTCATAATCCACCTTTAAAGGCAAAGCAAGTGTTTATAGTCTCTTGAACAACTTTCACAATATGACATGAAGATTTTATTATTCAACACGTATCTGTTGATAGCACTGATTTTGATCATAAATTCTAACAAACTAGCAAGCGAGCTCTCATTTTAAAACTTTTCTTTAAGAAAGCTATAGGTCTGCTCATTAAAAACTAAAAGCTCAGTGCAACAGATACTGAAAAATAAGACCACTGGCTGCCTAACATAGCCAAAGATTAGCAAAGAACTAGAATCGCCTACTTGCATTAACTTCCATTGCTACAACATTCAAGTATCCATGAGTACATAATGACAAATCTCTACTCCTCCGTGCTTCATTTCACCTTTCCAGACCTATGGTTTGCTTGCATTAGTACAACAGTGTCAGTATAGCTACTACAGTTCCTAAGAAAGCAAGGTTAGGCAAAGTTTAAATTTTGTTTCCAAACTAGGACACATAAGCTAGAGAGTGAAGAACTCCTGAAGTAGCTACTCCACCACTGTGATGAAAGCCCAGTGATGCAGGCAATCACACAACTGAAAGTTTTCATCACAACTATCATAAATGATCTTTAGACAGCCAATGCCAAATACAGGTTTGGGGGGCGGATTTTTTTTAGTCTCATGAAAAAGGATTTGCAACGTACATTTCTGGATAGTGTATCTATCAAAGGCTGGATCTATTTATTTATAAACAAAGCAACTGAAATTCTCAGTAACTGCAGCTGTGTTTGGTCAAAACGAAAACTTCACATCTTCCAATCTATTCACAAGAGGCTGCAACATCAAAGGATTGGATATAGTGTTAGAGACCCCCGAGGACTTTGTTCTCAGATTTGCTGGTGTTCACATTTCCTTCCATCCAGTAATTCCAAGCATCTGGAAGTTAAACCACACTTCACCTTCTAACACAAGTTGATTTTGATGAATATAGCTTACTGTGTACACAAGTGTTGTGGAAATATTAAAAAAGTCAGGTAATATTGGTAATACTGAGGATGTAGATGGCAGTTCTGTTTTCATTAAGTTATTCCTATTAATACAGCATGTTTGAAAACAAGGCAGAGCTCTTCAAATACTTAAAATATGTAAAATAAAAGGAAAAAAACCCAAAGAACATACAGTTTCCAACCAACACCACACACAGAGAAAAGTACTACTTGATGGGAGTCTGAAATGCTTTGCATTAGTAACTGAGTTCCAAGCAATGCAACTTTCCAGCAACATCTCATCTTTCAGAACAGTTTCTGAATTCTTCTCCAGAAGAGTTTACCAGGCTCCGGTTTAATTTAACGTACGTAACACATGGCCAAGTCCACATGATGTAAGATATTTAAAATAGTTAGCTTGTATCATGCTCGCATATGTTTCTCCTGATAATAGGGTCCAGAACATTCCTATATTAGAAGCTGTAGCCTATAAACAACTTGTGAAAGAAAACCCTATTGGTCCTCTACTGGAAAGATCAAGCATTTCTGTACTGTTTTAAAAGAGAAACACTTAAGTGTTCTACAGAATAGTAAGTGAAAAACCCTGGGCGCTTTTCCAAAGGTCGGAATTTTCTGTGTTCTGACGTCAAAAAAGCAGAATATAGAGCAACTTGATATAAATCATCAGTCAGCATTAAACCACAGATGTTTGTATGACAAGCTTTATTTTTGTATAATTAGAAATCTGGATTTCAAAACTAACACTGGCAATAAAGAATGCTTTAAATAGCTGGAAAACGGAAATGTTTACTGGCTACTTTACTATTACTTCACACAAAAATCTTTGCAACTGCTAAAATCCCTCCACAAGCCATTGCCCAGACATCTTGTATATACTTATCTGACATCCTTAACATAGTCTGGTTAATATTTAGTATAAAAACGTGTCTAATTTACTGGACAACAAGTTTCTACTCTTCAAACTACATCTATCCAAGATGCACAATTCTACAATTTGCATTTCTTCCACTTAGGTATGGGGCTGTGATTTCAAAACAGAAAAGCAACCAAACAAAACCCAAATACAACAAGAAATTAAGGATAAGGAAAACAATGCATGGTAATTTGTTGAAGTTTTCTTATCACCTTTATCAAGACAGACAAGGGGAATCATAGTTCCGTCATCTAGTTCTTGCACAAGGGGAGAAATACTTTTAACAGGATTTTATATAAAGATCCCAACTTATATGTTCTGCTTTAAGGCCATCAATAGAAAAAGAACAAACACATGGGGGAAGGGGAAGGCAGCAGGAAGCACTGGAAAAATAGCCAAAAATAAAGGAAGCAAATTTTTAAAAATGGGATGAAGAATGAAAGAAGTTAGAAATACCACAAAATTAATTACCAGAATAGGTCAATGTCATTTTTTCTTCCAGAACTATGTCTACCAAAACCAAATAGATTACGCACATTTCTGGAACACAGACAAAATCCATGTAGAACCTAATTAGAGCTCCTAATGAATGAATAAGCATGCTTTGGAAAGGCACCTACCTAGTTTCAGCCAACAGAACTGCTGTGTTTCTCTTTGAGAAAAGATTATTTTGCAAGTTAACCCAAAGGCTTTTTCAGAAATTATTTCTGAAAATATATTACTATTTCTCAAAATATACATTTGTAACACCTTAAATAAATAAATCCCCAATAAATTTTTTTGGCAAAGAAAGAAAAGGGGAAAACAGTATTCAAGAGTAACTGCATGTAGGCACAATCAGCTGATTTCCCTGCACTCTAGAATCCATCAACTCTGTCCAGATGAAGATTCAGAATTAACAGTTTGATTAAGGTGCAAAGAAATAACTGATAAAACAACTTTTTTCTCCCATTAGTATAAGGAAAACCTAGTGAGAACAAAAATCAGCATGAACTGCTGTCTGTTATAACCTAATAAAACTAGACATATTTCATAGAATCAGAAACTGGTTTGGGTTAGAAGAGACCTCAAAGCTCATCTAGTTCCAACCCTCTGCCAGGGGGTCACCCTCCACTAGACCAGGTTTCCTCAAAGCACCATCCAACCCGTCCTTTACTATTTTTACATAACAATATCTGATTATGACTGCTTGTCCAAATTTCTAAAGCAATCAACTGAAATATATGAGGGCAGAGATAATCAAGAATTTGTATTTCCCCTTTAATTATTTGCCAACTTTTTTTTTGAAAATGGAAAGTTGAAAACAAATTTATAATCTTAATACAGAACAGCACATTTTATAACCCCGTTCAAAATTATTCTCATCAACACTACTAGTTTCCTCCTTAGTACTATCAATATCTTCTCAGGAGAGATGAGGAATTTAACAGAGTTAAAACAAGCTTTAATTCAATTAAGTTACAGATCACTTAAATATCTTGTAGGAAATATGGTCTCAAGAAATAATTTCCATCAACAAACATTATTTTGGTAGTAACGACCCCCTGGTCTACAGTTTCTATCACAGTACACAACGATGGAGAGAGCTCCTTTGCACTTGCAGCTGGCCTGAAATAAATTTTGTTAATAGTCAACACGACTGTAAACTCAAAACTTTACACTGCAGCAATGTATCAAGTTCAATATGTAAACACTTCCTGTGTGCACTGGTGTAAGAGATTTTTGTCTTCATTTTTAAAACTCAGACTTGCATTACAGTAAAAGCTTTCAGAGGAATAAAAAGGCACACCAGAATTTACTTAAGGACTGTTTTGAGTAAGCTACTGAAATTACTAGTACTAGACATACTGGATAGTGGAAAGCAGAAGAGGAAAGTCTACATACTAGTGAGCTTTCCTCTTCTGTTTTCCACTGTCATAGCCTGCTACATTGAATATCTGATCATTTTGTTCTCATCCTATCTGCAGGTGAACATAGTGACTCACAGTTCCACAGAAGTTTATTTAAGGGTGGTCTGCTGCGATCCTATTTTTCCCTGGCTGCATGTTCTCATTCCGTCACTTCTGTCAGTGCTAAACCAAAACTGACTCCATAGCAAGTCAGCTAATCCAAGGCTAAGCTCTCCACCAAATGGCCTCACTACTCGGTGAGATGAAAGCCAGCACTTTCTGATGCAAAACAGGAAGCAGGAACAGCAAATCGCGAAGGAATGGCAGGACTGCAGCAGCTCTCGGTTCATACTGCACTGGAAACATTAAGTCTGCTTCACACTACTAAAAATAACACACTATCACCTCTCCTCCACATCAAAAAGTTCACCACATGTTATCTAGCAGTCACTCCCGAGAAGTTTGGCTGCTTCATTACCCTACCCTACAGAGCTTCCCCTTTGATCATGTACATGATGCGCACTGTGAGAGACTTGCATCTGAACTGGAGAAACATGTAATGCAGGAGTTTCCTAAAAAGCTTTTAAGGACAGCAGTGTGCCTTTCCTGCTATTTTATCACTTATTCATTTCATAACTTTAATTGAACAAGCAGCAAACAATGGATTGCACAGCATGACCAACATTTCAACAGGGAGACTATAGAAGGCAGCGCTGTACTCTCACTTGTGAAAGCAAAAATGTAAAACCAGCACACCATGCAGGAATGAATTACAAGAGCTATTCAGGGAAGTCAAACTTGCATGCAGAATTTATTGTGGCTTTTTACATGGCTAAAACAAATGAAATATTCTCCTAATATCTTTCAGATTTGAAGCTTTTGCTAGTCTTCGCTACAGAGCAACAAATTATATACAACATGACTACAATATCCACTTTTTTTTTTACTAAAGCATGATTAAAAATTTTTAATTTTTTTTTCTACTGTATCAGGTTTTTTGCTATGGAATTCAGAGCACACAAAGTTATCAGTCTAAAAATTAAGACATCCTTCAGTTTAAGAAACTGAAAATAATTCACAAGAGAAATTTACAACTATAAGGAAGGTATTAGAAATTTACTTTTACTAAGAAAAAAGCCCCACCTCATCACACTTGCTGAAGGCAGTCTTTGGGAAAGAAATGCCTTTAACTTATCCAACTGAAAAATAAAACATTCTGCCAACACTGTTGCTGCTTCCTTATATTCTCTCCTGTTATGTAAGGAAAGTGTGTTGCACATAGGAGTGACTGAAAACAGAAATACCATCAAAATAATAGCTCTAGTAACAGGGAATAAACAGAAGGAGGGCAGTTAGTAAGTACTTACATACGAAACATCACTATAAAGAGCTTCTAATTTGTAAAAATCATGCTGCACACAGTGCATTAAACCAGATGAAACACTAGAATGTCATTTTCTGCTGCTTTGATAAGGAGTACAGCAAGCATTTGCAGGAAGAAAGTCTGCGAGTAAAATCCCTGCACATTAGCTGAACTACCATGGAAAAAGACTCTCGTCTTTAGCAAAGCAAGCCATTCAGCACAACACAAAATGCTTGTACTGTGTTTGACTAACATCTCTTCACAATTTAAAGCAACAGATACTGAAGGGAAGATTCTATACCATTTAACACAGATATTTTTGTTTAACCATCGGGTCACACACATTTGTTGTAACTGTCTGTTCTGTATCTTCACACAAAGCTTTGCTGATTTTTGCTTCTATATTACTATGTTTCAAGACAGTGAACATAAAGGAGAATATCCTGCTCCATGATGCTCACAGTGAGTAGTTTGTTATTTGATTCTTTTATTCTATGACCTTCTTCACAGCAAAAAGATGGCTAACATTACCTTCAGGGTAAGAGCAAAATCCTACTTCCCCAGATTTCCTTCCTTTATTTACTTTATTCTTAATTCCTCTGCCTTTTCCCATACAGAATATAATAAAAGCTTTGATTTTGACATTAAAAAAACTCTTAAGGCTTTTTCCAGTCCCATCTTTTGTCACTGCCGATACTGAATGCAGCCATCACAGGTTTTCCCCATTTCCTCCATAATATAGAAGTCAGTTGCAACTTGGCCAGGCTGTTTTTATTGCACTACAAATAAAGTGAAATAAAAGATCTTACAATGTTCAGTTGCTTATTTTCCTCTGAAAACAGGCGGTATTTCTTATCTTACTGCCCTGGTTAACACCTCTTCTAAGCATTCTGTTCCCTGTGCCTACTTTTACTTTTCTAGTAGTGCCTTGCACTTAACCTCACCAGCCCCTCAGGCCAAAGCAGAATCACCCAATAGTAAAACCTTAGTTTGAGAAGATTCAATCAATCACTTTCAGCAAGTGCTTGAGCCTCCTGGGCAATAATCATGTATTTCCACAGTTGTTCTCATTCTGATTTTTACTACTCTATTATTTGTTAAGCATAGCTATTTTCTCTCTGTTGTTTAAGAAAATGTTTAGAGGGAAGAGTATGTGTTTCACTTCCTTTATTTCAGTTTCACTAATTCAGATTTACTCAACCTTCTGAACAGATTGTTGGAAACAGACTACAATCATAGCTGCAACTATGATATGGTTAAAGGGCAGTAACATCAGTTAATCCAGCATTCTTCAGGCCAGTCTGGTTATTCCTGCCTTAACATTTGAGTCTTTGTAGCTCTGCAAAGTTGCTATTCTTTGTGGGTTGTTCTTTTGGTTTCTTTTCACCTGACTATGGGCGAAATTTATTTCCAACTTCAGCTCATCCACACATCAAGAATTATCCAAACTTTCTTTCCTATGTTATTAAATGGCTTCTAAGGTTTTGGTAATTTGGACTCTGAATTTGTTACAGATCATCTTTGGTGTGGGAACTGCATTCTAGGAACACCTTTATTTTGCATCCTTTCCTTACTCCTACAGCACAGAGACATCTACTACTAAACAGGATTAAATGCTTGAGAACGCTATCAAAGACTGATGGTTAATTATTGTTCAATGCACAAAGCTACTACAAAATACACAAAAATAGCTATTATAATATTGGTTGTTTGTTGGCTTCCATCTACTTTAAGTCATAATTAATGTTATTCCATATAAAGAAATAGCTATCTCTTAACAAAGCATGGTTTTACTTTTTTGAATTACCTTAAAAAAATCATTGCCATTGACATTCACCTACTTGACAGATTTTGACATTATGAATTTAGTATTTCTATAGTATTTATTTTAATTAGGCTCAATTTTTTTTTTCTCCCCTTAATTCATACTTCCCCTATATCATACTGTTAAATTTAAAGATACTCAAAGCTGAAAAAGCATAGAATCACTATTACAGGCAGGAAACAAATGTACCAGCAACAGTAAACAATCTACTGTAACATCATTTCCTGCCCACTGCAATTTTAATATTCCATTATTCCAGTGGCAAATGATACACAGGGTTTGACAGGGAGCATCACTGACTAATTCTGTGTTACAGCTGTCTTCAAATAAGATGGAGGCAGCAACCAAGTCAAACTACAGGGTCTCTAATGCAGGAAGAGCAAGACAAAGAATCTGAAAAACACCGATTCCAGACCAAATTAGAATAGTTAAGTAGAAGTCAAATATGATCTTTTCCTCATAAAGGAAGAGGAACTATTTGCCTGAAATTTGAATTCTGTTGTATGTGCCTCATCCTATATAAAGACAGTTAGTATAAAGGTGAATTGGCAATTAAAGAGACCTGGACAAAAGGAGTATCCAAAGAAAGCACATTCAGCTATGAGTTTATTCAACACTTCTTATAACACATGGAAGCCAAACACATTTCTAGCAGAGGAATTCAGCCCTACTGCCCGGGACCTCAAAGAATAATTAAAACCCCTTAATAACAGTGTATGTTATTATGCTAGTCTTTATTATTATGTATGCATCCTTACACAGGCTCTGCATTTTTTCCTTAAACTCTGCAGTGCACAATCCAGAGCATCTTTTGTCTTTCCTTTTCAACAGAAGTGCCCATTCTTATTTGTTATACACAAGAGTTTGGTAAAGTCTCAAAGCTCTCACAATGAAGAGGGATCGACAACCTGTGGGATTTACCTTGGGAGACATAAGGACAGTACAGCTCAATGTGATCCCAAATGCCTGCAGACTGCTTGATTCTTCCTGTTTTTCTTCTGAGAAAAACATGAAATAAGCAGTACCATATGATCTTGCAGGTCCAGATAATGACCAGTATCTCACTGAACTATGAGAAAGAAATTAGTCCTGCAGAACTTGAAGTACAGCCAAAACAAAAAAAATAAAGTTTAACACCAAAGAAATGTAAATTAAATACAAAACAATAATATTTAAAAAAAAACCCACCACTGTTTTTTGCCTTTCTCCTAAGGGAGAAAAAATGTCACATTTAGCCATTTGCCCTCAAGTTGTCCTTTTCATTTCTAAATATAAACTGTTTGACTATACCACCATCTTGGTAAAAATCCAAGAGCTAGTGGAAAGGGAAATTAATAATTCACATTCACAACAAAAAAAGTCACTAGTGATCCAGATTCATAAAGATGCAAAGAAACACACTGTACTACTCAAATAGCCTCTGTTCCCCCAAGTGCCTTTGAATGAAAGCCCCATTTTAGAAATATGCTTATTTGTGCACTGCTGCTCTAAAATGTAATTAGGCTTTTTAATATCTTGAGTGTAAAAATAACTGATCATTCCAAGAAATTACTAACTCATTCACAACTCTAACACTAGCTTGCTTTTCTGAAATGTATTTCAGCAAACAAAAGCATTGCCACTATATGGCAAGAATGAGACTGAATCTTTTCTCCTACATAGTCTCAGATTTTATTGAAGCTGGATGGAGAAAAAAGGTAAATACATAGTCTTACAAATTTTAGCCCTCTGACATTTATTTGTAAAACAGTAATAGTTGCAGGTATTCTGCAACATCAAAGGGAATTTCCAGTTTCCATTGATACATTTTAGAGCATCTTTGAAATCTTCCAACACCCACAATTTCCCCCCATTGTATAATAACTAGCCAGGGTTTCTTTTTTCCTCATGCTTAGCCTGATTATTTAAAGGTTTATGACTTCCTTATAGAAATTTTGCTTCCTATCTTTAAATCCTGAACCAATTTTTCAATTCTCTCGATTAAACAGCTGGTTTTGGCCTTAACTGAACAGCTGCAGTGGGTAGTAAAAACAGTAAGTGCACCTATATACTAATCCATTAGTATCTACTACACATGCCTATTTCAACGAGGCATAATATTCAGAAATGAGAGCCAACAGACCTTTAACTCTTGTATCTGTAATAAGCACCACCCAAATCTCTTATGCCAACACGCATCTATAAAGATGTTAATGAATTTGACTGGTAAAGTGTTTTTCAGCCTATCCTATATTTGGACAACAGTTAGCCCTGTACCGTGTTTTTTTTCTAAAGGGGAAAATATTCTGTAATCAGGATTATAGACTTCTCATAATTAAGTAACTAAACGAAGCAGAATATTTTCAAGACAAAAAGCTGGCTGACTATCACAATGAAAAACTACTCATACATTCATGTTTTTAGAGGCTCAAAGCGTACCCAACCACCAGCTCCAGAAACCAAGCATTACACAAACACACTTTGCGGAAGCATGTTAGTACTTCAGACATAAGGAGGCAGTTTTGGCCTATGGGATCATCTAGCACATAATCCATCAAGTCAGTAAGGAGGAGTTAGAACCACCAATGAATGGCTGACAAAATAAATTATCACACAGAAGTTTTGCTGCACAGTAGCTCAAGAATGAACATAATGGCTTCAAGTTCTGCCCATATAAAAAGTCTCTTCTTTTGACTATAAACTCAATCCTAATGTGCTCAAGCTCTCTTTAGTGAAAGAATTCTGAAAATGTAGTTTCTCTAGTTGTCTTTTGTTTTCACAGACTGACAATGAGCAACATGAAGAGGTCTACACCACGTTTTTCATATCTCCTGCTTAGTATTTCACTGTATTTTGTTGATTCAAACGTTATGCCTCCATCCCGATCTTCGGTAACTTTTATAGATGTGCTCTGAGTTAGTGTGCTTACACAGCATGTGTCACCGTAAGCTTCATCAGTCAGCATCTATCAGCACCCAAAATCCCTAGGCTGTTTTAATACCACCTACTAACTTTCCTTCACCATATAATCTCCTGTTTTCCTCGTAACATGCAAACTTCTTTCCTCCACTGAAAAAGTTATTTTTTTATCATTTTAAAATGGCACAAAAGTGGTGGTAAAAATCAGCACAAGTTGCAAGTTAATGGCATAGGATTCACTATACAGCCACACTGAATCACCATGCTTTGAGTGAGAATATGGAGCAGATCTAAGAGAAGGGCTTTCACAGAGTAATTCTGGGCCATGCAAAGGGCTTCAAGTAGTCTGGCTGAGCAGAAGGCCGAGAAAGACATCCCATTTTCCAGTTTCACTGTGTTGATTTTTCCCCAGTATACTGACAGCAAAGTTTTTTGATACTGTGTTCCTGAAGGGTTTTGTTCTTCTTGGAAAGTGTTTAATGCAACAATCTAAGAAAACACGGTTTCTTTTCTTAAAGTATCAGAATCCTCTCAAAGCAAAACATAAAAGCATGTCATATTTCCCCAGCCTTAAAGTGAAGCATCCTTATACTGAAAGAAGGTGAGAAGGGTAGCGTTTCTAACAGTTCAGCATTGCTTTTTAAAGGTGGTAAGAATTTCCTGCGCCTGTAGCTAGACCAAGCAAAAACAACCCAACTGTCTCTTAAGAGTATCGTTTTCTTCCAAGAAATAATTCAATCCAGGATGAGGCATTTTAAAGATCACTAAAGTAGTACAAAGTAGTACACAAACTTTATTTTAGGATGCTGCTCTGCAGGCTTACTCTTACTGCTGCAGTATTAATTGTATTTCAGAATTAACTTCTGGAAATGGAAATCAAAGACTTGCATACAAATACTTACTGCAGGTATCAGTAGCTTTTTTACTTCTTCAACAGCCCTCTTCAGTTTAATTTCTGCTCTGTTCTGAGCATCCTCCACAGTGATAAGTACATGTAAATCTTCGTTCAGGTGTTCCCAGTTGGGCTTGCCTCGGTTCTGTTCTTCCTAAAAAAATTAAAACATGGAAGCTATGAAGCACCATTACATTCTCTAAGACAATCACATGAACAGCAGACAAATGCAATTCTGTAAATAGTACAAACTGTATTTTAAGTAGGACAGGAAAAGGCTTCTTTAAACTGTTGAGACTATTTAATTTTCTGCGGTTACTTAGCAAGAAATTAAGCTTCAAAATCTCTTTTTGGGTATTTTCTTTCTGGTTTGGAACCTTTCTTTTTTTTAAAGACTACAAACCAAATGTAATTTCTTAGACTACCTTTCCCAAACGAATAAAGTAACAAGAACAAAAAGCACAAACACACAGAGTATTGCTTTCAATATTCTTTAGAATCTTTCAAGGGTTAAAGAGTTAAAACATACCTACAGAGCTAAGCAACCTACTATTTTAAATGCAACAGGCACCATACATAGAAACTCCCCAAATCACTCCAAAGGACAAGAGAGCAAGTCTTCAGTGTTAAAATAACTTTTACATACTCATGAAAAAGCCAGGTCCAAGAATAAAACATTACAGAAGGAAAAGAAGTTGCAATTTTCATATCAGAGCTACGTGTACTGGATGAAGGGTAGAGGAGATGGCAAGGCTTTAATACTGAAGTCACAGAAAAGCATGTAACAAGAAGGTTACCATTACACATTACATTGATGGCATTAATAATCTCAAAGATGAATGTTTTCAGAAAGGGAGGACATGCTAAACAAAACACATTCTAAGGTAAACATTTTTAAACAGATCTCAGTAAATTTAAGTAACATATTCACTCAAGTATCCGGTCTTTCAAAAAATAAGATAATGAACACAACACAGATGAAACTTTCCAAGTCTGAACAATGAAACAATTGCCAGCTCATGTTGAATTTCTCACCCCCCCAACAGCCCCAAGTCCTTCCCCTCAGGGCTGCTCCAAATCCATTCTCCGTCCAGCCCATAGCTGCACTTGGATTGCCATGACCCACGTGCACAATCCTGCACTTGGCCTTACTGATTTTCATGAACTTCGCACAGGCCCACCTCTCCAGCCTGTCCACATCCCTCTGGGTGGCATCCCTTCCCTCCAGCGTCAACCACACCACACAGCTTGGTGCCACCAGCAAACTTGCTGAGCGTGCACTCAATCCTAGGTTCCACGCTGTCGACATGTTGATGTTGAACAGTGTGCTGGTCCCAATACCCACCCTTGAGGAGTGACACTCATCACTGGTTTCCACTTGGATGTTATTCCATTGACTGCACCTCTCTGAGCGTGACCATTCCGCCAATTCCTTGTCTGCTGAGTGGTCCATTTGTCAAATCCTTGTCTCTCCAATTTAGAGAGAAGGCTGCCATGTGGGACAGCGTCAAATGCTTTGCACAGTGCAGGTAGATGATGTCAGTTGCTCTTCCCTTTATCTACCAATGCTGTAACCCCACTGTAGAAGTGTGCCAGATTTGTTAGGCATGATTTGCCCTTAGTGAAGCCATGTTGGCTGTCACCATTCACATCCTTATTTTCCATGTGCCTGAGCAGTTTCCAGGAGGATCTGCTCCATGATGTTCCTGAGCAAAGAGGTGAGACCGACCAGCCTGTAGTTCCCTGGGTCTTCCGTTTTTCTCCCTTTCAAAAACAGGGGTTATGTTTCCCCTTTTCCCATCAGGACTGGGCTGCCACGATTTTCTCAAACAGGATGGAGAGTGGCTTAGCAGCTTCATCTGCCAGTTCCCTTAGGACACATGGATGCATCTCATCAAGTCCCATGGACTTGTTTGTGCACTGTCAGGCTCCTTAGATGGTTTCAAACCTGATCTTCTCCTTTAGTGGGCAGTTCTTTGTGCTGAGACTTGGGCAGTGTGGCAAGAACACTTGCTGGTGAAGAGGCAGGCAAAAAAGTACTTGAGTACCTCAGTCTTCTCCATATCCCTGGTAGCTAGGCCTCCCAATTTTCTTTCTGAGAGGGCTCACATGTTCCCTAGTCTTACTTATAGAAACCCTTGTCAAATTTAATTCTATCAGGGCTTTAGCTTTCCTAACCTGATCCCTGACTACTTGGACAATTTCTCTGTATTCCTCCCAGGCTATCTGCCCTTGCTTCCAGCCACTGTAGGCTTCCTTTTTGGTGTTTGAGTTTGCCCAGGAACTACTTGTTCATCCATGCAGATCTCCGTTTTTTTCTGCCCGACTTCCTCTTGTTGGGTTGAATCACTCTGGAGCTTAGAAGGGGTGATTCTTGAACACTAACCAGCTTTTTTAGGTCCCTCTTCCCTCTTGGGCTTTCACCAATGGTACTCTAACCAAGCAGATCCCTGAAGAGACCCAAGTCTGCTCTCGTAAGTCCAGGGTAGTAAGCTTTCTGGGCCTCCTCTTTGTCCTGAGGATCCTGAACACCAGGATTTCATAGTTATTGCAGCCAAGTCAGCCCTTGATCTTCACATTCCTCACCAGTCCCTCCAATGTTCATGAGAACAAGGCTCAGCATAGCACCTCTCCTCGTTGGCTCCTCTATCTATTCAGCACTTTAAGTCTGAAATGTTTTGTGGAATAGACAAGGAAAGAAATGGGGGGAAAACAGACTCATGACAAATATATGGATAGTTTATGTAAAAGAATCAGCACTTTGAAAGAAATTTCTTTTCATTACTCTTCATGTAACATTTACACATACACACTACTCTATGCTATCAGCTGCAGTTATTTTTTTAAATGTTATCTTAGCCAACTTTCAAAACAGCGGTGGCTGTGAAAGTAATTCTGAATTTCAGAAGCTAAAAAAGAGAGGAAAAATAACCCTCATTTATAAAACAGAACCTGACCCAAAGCGCAGCTGAGTTATAATATGTTCTCTGCTGTAATTTAATCTTTGAAAGAACTATCTACCACAAGGTATTTGCAGCTTATTTCACTCAATCATGATCAAAACTCCAGTATTACTGTTTAAACAATTCAATTTATTATTATTTTTAAAATCCAAAGCAGGAGTGAGCTGTTTTCTTTTGAAACGGTGACAAGCTGTATTAATATGAGGTAGTACAAAGTATTGTGTTACAGGTATGATGAATGAGAGAAGGATCCTAAACCAGCAGAGGGCAGAGCAAGAGAAACACGTCCCTACCAGTGACTGATGGGGAGCTGACAACACTGAAATGGGAAAGGTACCAGTTACTAACACCAGATGCATGATAACCTGGCACCACTAAAGTACCGGGGTGGAAGAGGAGGGGGGAAAAAAAATAAAGGAGGGGTGATGGGGGGAGTCTGGGGGGTTGGGGTAGGGAAGGAGAAAGACACGCAGGTGACAAGGAAAAGGCATCTCCAAGAAAAGCAGCAAATTCTGTTCCTGTAAGAGACAGGATGCCTTAATGGTTTTAGCTCCCACAAGATTAAATAGCATGCTTCACACAGTGTGGGCAAACGCACTGTGTCAATTCTTCATTAAGAAAATAACGCAGTGTATGTCCTGATAACTTGGAAGGTATGGAGGAGTTAACACCTGCCAGCAACAACAACAAAAAAAGCACATTATAGTGGATGTTTGCCTGATTTGTAACTTCTGAAACAGACTTTCGTTATTAAATAAAACAAAATAGCCTGCCTCTCAGTTATTTGGTATCTAAGTATTTCAGATTAATTTCATGTCACCTATTGGTAATGTACTTCAAATTACCTGACTGCAGCATGAGCATTTTTTGTATCACATAGAACAATAAACAGATGAAACTGTAGAATTTTTTTTTCCACACCCCTTAATTTACTTTTAGGTGGAACACGTTGTGTGTAAGGTCTGTAATCACACATCAGACCTCACAGCACAATCATACGAATGCCTACTGGTAAGAGATTACTAGTAAACGCCTAGTTCTATATATGTTCTTCTGTGGTCATGAAGTACATTAATAGAAGGCCTGTTGTGCAGAGCACTATTTATGTCAAATAGTAAGACTAAAAAAAAAAGCTTTAGAATAAAAGTTCACACCGTGAGTTTTGAAAAAAACAATTACTCAAAAAAAAAGAGAACAGAGATTGGAATGGGCTTCAAATTTCTACTGTTCTACCTCAATGTACTGTGGCTTTGAATTCCTCCACTGCTTTCATTCTGTCCCATGAGGTTGCTTTATTTAGTGGGTTAACAGTGTTTCAAAATAGGTGTCTTTTAGTTTACTGAAGGTGCTAGCTGAATGTTACACCAATACATGTGTTCAGTTATTTCTGTTTACCAAAAGCAGGAAATTCAGATTTACACCAGGTCATTCATTCAAACAGAAAGTCAGATGGAAAATGTATGACAGGCCCAGATTCATGGGAGGAGATAACCTGCAACTCCTTGCAATTAAGAGCTGTGATTTTTTTATGCTACCTCCTCATTCTCCTTTTTAATTCTGAAAAGATGAATTAGAAAAACGTATCTTCCCAATTAAAACTTTTCACTTAAACTAGTCCCCTGTGCAACAAGTCTGAAAACACCTTTTCCCAGCCTTGTTTTATTATACAAAAGGCTGAATGGGTAAATTGAATCTATCTGGAATTCAAGTTGGAATGTATCTTGCTTAAGACTCATGAAATATGGTCCAAGACTTTAAGGGTGGTTAGGGTTCTCTTTTGAAATTGTCTGGAGAGAAAACAGTAAAAAGACAGGCAGGAGAAAATGACTACAGCTTGCCAGGCTGCTATATTTGTTGAAAGAAACCACAAACTTAGCTGCAATTCACTTCAAGATTGCCAAAGACAAACCAGATCACAGAATTAGAGAAGGGCTGAGGTGGGAAAGGACCCTGGACATAATCTGATCCAGCCCCCTCTCTCAGGGCAGGCTCTATTTAAGTGTGTTGCTGAGGGCCAGGTTTAGGGCATCTCTGAGAATGGAGACTCTGCCACCTCTCCAGGTGACCTATTCAATCACAGTAATAAAAGCTTTTTCTTGTATTTAAATGTAATTTCTCTCATTCAGTGTACCCACTGCCTCCTGTTCGTCAGCATCAACTGTTGAGCAGTTTAGCCTGGTTGCCAGGTCTACCTATAGAAAAAGCAGCAAGGAGAGAAGCTGCCAAGAATTATTTTGGGCAAAAAGCATTTGTTACCACAGCAGAAGGAATGTGCATATAGAAGAAACAAACAGCACCAAGAAAACCAGAAAACCTGAATAAAAGACTCAGAAAAAAGAAATTCAGTTGCATATATTCAAAATTGTATTACATACACAAGAAGTAATATACAGCATGAAGTTTGCCTGCATCCCAGATATTGTTTATGGAAGAATTATACAGGAAAAATGAAGGCAGTGAAGATGCAGGAAACTACGGAGTAAATTGATTTATGCCACAACTGTGAGGAACAACGATATCAGAAGAGCTTAATTACAACCAAACTATCTTGTCTGCTAAATTAAACAACATTAAGAGCAACATAACTGACAGATGAAATTTCACTGTGCTCCCTGTTTGGCAGAAATTTCAGTATCCTTAAATATACTCTAACTCTGTAAACAGAGTTTGCTTTCATTCTGTTGCCTGTGCATATACACTCATTATCCTCATGGTACCTACACACAATAATGGACTTGACGAAACTGTTCAGTATTTATACTGCTATTAAGGTCAATGCATCAGGTAATTTAAAAAAATGCTACAACTCAAAATTTAGTTGCACAAAAATAGAAGAAAAATTAACATAATTGCAGGAAAAAAATTGTGTATTTTTTATCTTTATTATTTTTTTTTCTTGGGGGGGATTAGGGGGGAGCCAAAGAAGTGGGCAGAGGATGCAACTGACTCGCATTTATACAGCCAAACCCTCATATCAGAAAAGGTTCCATGAGGAGAAATACTGAAGTGCAGCTCCCTGTTGATTTGTATCCTGTGTTTTCCATGTACCACATCCTACCACAGTAATTACAAATTGTGGTCTTACACCTCCTGCACTCCAGTCTCTTAAGGCCATTTCTATTTACATCTTTGTATCCCTTCCTTCTTAATACCTCAACTACTGACTTAGAAAGAGACAGCAGATTCCTAGTTTTCTGTAAGCTACACAAAGCAGATGACTGAAAACTCAGTACATCCCTTCTCTCCACTAAAGGTATTAAGTTAGGCACCTCCTCT
This sequence comes from Porphyrio hochstetteri, assembly GCA_020800305.1. Taxonomy (NCBI): domain Eukaryota; kingdom Metazoa; phylum Chordata; class Aves; order Gruiformes; family Rallidae; genus Porphyrio; species Porphyrio hochstetteri. The sequence goes on from CM036907.1 coordinate 50,365,376, forward strand.
ATCAAGCCAATAATTTTCAAAACACTTCAGAACCAAAGGAAATAAGTTCCTGTCAAGCTTGACTGAAATTATTCAAAAGATGCAAGTGGTAAAAGGGGAAAAAGATTTTCATGAAGAAAGCCATCACAAATATTTTATCAAGAACTTTTAAAAACACGTCAAACTTTATTTCTTACCACGAAGGCCTCAAGACCTTCACAGTATGGCTGACTGACAAAAAATGTTCTTAATTAAAAACTGCTGAAGTGGAATCCAGTGATTTCCAGCTATCAGAATGCCATTAAAGGAAAATTAAATAAACACTGGAAAAAAATGCTTTCTTGGCATCTGCTTATACACAGGCAGGGATATATTACTTAGAAGAAATGCTGTGTGGCAATAGTGACAGGAACTTTTCCACATGCTTTCCCACACACCCCCTGCCAGAAACCTATAGTCTGGAGTATTAAAAAAATGCAACTCCTGTTCTATGCACTTTTCTCACTCTAATGCATACAATTCCCAGTAGTACTGTCCCCAAGAACATATAAACATAGCTCAGTACTAGCAGCAGGGGCCTTTCAAAGAAATAAAGCCACTGGTTCAAGGAGATGTTGAGACTGAACCTTTAGTATCCTCACTCATCTTGAAGTTCTGTTTTCACCAACATGGCACAAGCAGCAGCTCTTCCTACTGCATGACAAAAACCACAGAAAAGGTAGAGTAAAAGCAAAGAATGTTTTCATATAATGTCAAATTGAACACTAAAATTAATCAGAACAGTTTAATCCTTTAAACTGTAACAAAGGTTTAGTTGAAGTACTTTCTAAGAATTTTACAATTATCCCAAAGTATAAGGAACAGTATGATTACCCATAGCCAGTTCTCACAGTGAAGGAGGAGATAAGGTGTGGAAAGAAGACATTCGACTGTTTAGTAAGATTACCACAATGTATTCTGTCAAGTAGATTGTGCTATAGGTACATTAAAATTGACAGCAGTTGTAGGTCAAAGTTTCTTTTCCATAATGAAAGCATTCACACAAATATCATTCTGAAAAATAATTGGAAGAGTAGTTTAAAAGAAACTGTATGGATTCAAAAAAAGTTAACATGTAGATTTAAAGCAATTTTGAAGGAGAAGTTAAATTTAACCACAAAGTGGTAAATTAGAAAGGTCACTGTAAGTAAATTCTATTTGTGCTCCAGTTGAAGCATTTTAGAACAAGAGTTGATAAGTATTGTAGCCATGAAACAATGTCAGCTCTGAATTAATGAGTCCGAGACAAACATTATTCAACCATTCAATACGGATTACACATTACTTAACAACTTTTTGTCAACAAAGATGAACCAATAATACCAAGCCTAATCCCTAAGCTAAGTCACTACTCCCAACCTTCCATGGGTCACAAGAGTTGTCCACTTTGTGTTGCTCAACATAATTTTTGTTCCCCTAATCGTTCTTTCTGCTACCCAAGCTACAGAATTTTACATTTTTGTGTTTTTGGCATCTTTGCTGCAGTGACAGTTGAAAACAAACATATGGAAGACAGGGGATTTCTGTAGCATATTGTGCAAGGAATAAACCATTTACAAGTCTCAGATACACAAATAACTCCACATTGGCTGATACATATTCATGAGAGCTCTAGCCCTAATGAAACAAAAACTTCAATTGCATCATCTAAGACTGCTGGTTTATTGTATCCTTTTGTGACCAGCCTAACAACCTCCAAAGGTTCACTCCCCTCAGCAGGCCTTCCTTACTCCTCCCTCCACCAGGCCTGGCCCCAGCGCCACACAGGTCTTTCAGGAAGCCAGGCCAACAGGCTGGTACAGCATCAACACACACCCTTCCCTCCCATTTTCTCTTGTGCAAGCAAGTTGAATAAGATCACAAGGGGCTACTGAGTGACAACACAAGGCCAGTGCTTTAACTGGTAAAGGGAGAAGATGAGAGGCCGTATTTTTAATGTGGAACTGTCATTTAAAGACTGGCTCATCACGTCTCATGAAACTATCCTAAGTGAAATCTAATTATGCATGTGCCAGGGACAGAACACAGAGTTATCTTTATTATTTGACATGAAACATCTCATTAATCTAGGTAAGAACTAGGTATTAAATGTCAGTATGTAGCAATAATTGTAAATAAAAACATGACATTCTCTCCTTCCATTTTTGCCAGTGAATCTAAGTCAACGGGACTGACCAGTAAAACATAAACCAACCTAAAAACAAAACACACCCCCAACACCCTGTATTCACGTGATATACTCCTGACATTAACATTTTCATAAAAGTCATTACTTTAGAAGAGGGCTGCAAACAAATTAAATGCTTAGGGAAGTAGCAAAAAACCAAAAAACAACCAAAAACAAACCCAAGGTTTTTATCAGATGAAACTCCAAGCCAGTCCTGCAGAAAACCCGTTTAAAATGATGCACTAATTACAGTATCTGTTTGAACAACAGAACTAATTTTATAACATGAAGCATCGGAACACACTGATTGTCCTAACCCCTGCTGATAAACTGCTTTAATTGTGCAGTTACAGTCAGGCAAATTAACATAGACTTTTGCTCCTACTGAGTTTCTAATGGTAGCAGTTCACAAGCAGAGAGCTGGTGAAAACATAACGTAACAGAAAAAAAAGTAAGAGTAGCACCTTGTCAGGGAGAACACTGTAGCTTTACCTCACATTTAGAATTTTTGATTTGTTTCCTCCTATAGAAGCAATAGATGAATTGCTTAAATTAAGCCACATACTCACTGTATGGCATGGCAGATAAGTCAGTATTATTTAGCATGTCTTTAAATATCCATTATTATTGTGTACTAAGCCCCCTTCAAGACAATTCTGGATTAAGAAGTGGGTGTCTTGCAACTCACATTAAACTAGCTGTCAAACACTGTCAAAGGGCATTACCTTGAAAATCTATTAAGAAGTATTCTGAAAAGATCTGATGGCATGAAACAACCTAACGTATAAACACACAGAAAAGGATTCTGTTCTCTGTCTCAGCACCTCAACACAGACTCTGTGCTCAGGAATGTTCAAGCCAAGCGCCGACCCAAGTTCTGATCTGCCCTGCAGCCAAAACGGTTCCCAAACGCACGAATCCCATACTGGATGGCTCTAAGGCTGTGGCTGCACAGCACATCAGAGCTGACCCAGTAAGCCCAGCCTGCTGAGAAGTGAAAGCTGCTGCTGCTGCCTAAGACAGGGCACCCACCCCACCCCACCCCCCAGGCTCTGAGCCGTTATAGCTGGACAGCGAACTGCTCTGCTCCAGCCAGTACAGCCAGCAGAAGTGCTCCATCCCAAAGGGCAGGTTTCTGTGAAACAGGCAACAGGGTTTTCTTCTTGTGTATTTGTCTCAAGTTGTGCCAGTGGAAAAATAAGAGCGATGATTTGTGGAATGAGATGGATTAGCAAGTGCTATCAAAACCCAGGAGCCTGTTAAGACCAAATATTTCACTGTTCCTGGATGAAAGTAAAAAGAGCTTTCAATGCATCAGTATCCTCAGGGAATAAATGAAAATTTAGCACATGGAATGTACTGCATAAACACAGTACCTGGATGCATTTGTTAGAGATGAATGCAAATGTAATACTGACACTTAAAATTACCATGAATTGTCAAATTTACCCAGTCAGGAGTGAGGCTGACTTTGCGCTACAGGTAAGAGTCTTAACATTTTTACTTTACCAGTACTCCTGAAGTAGTAAACTTCATATGGAGACAATGTTACACGATATCCAAGTATAATTGTATTCCCTACAGAAAAGGGGCTAAGCAGTACAAAGCATTTCACAATAATGTGATTATTTTCACATAATGACCACTGTTAATGTAATAGTATCTGTAAACAAATATAAAATTCCCTAAAATGAAAATGAAGTAACAGTAAATCCTGAATGGAAGAGTCTTCTTGATTCAGGGTTACCTTCAGCCAGCTCTCTGAAGGGAAGTACCTCCATATTTGGAATCTCAAGGTACGAAAGACTTTTTTAAAGAAGGCCTAAATAAACAAAACTTAATCTGTGACAGCAGACTCATTCCTCAGAGCATTCTCTAGTCAGAATATACAGACTTACAGTCTGTTTATCTCATGTCTATTTCAAGTCTAGCACTCACTAATGAAATTAACTTCAAAATTACCTGCAACTCTTCTAACATCACTTCTGCATAAACCTATCTGCCCCTAAGTTTATGAGCACTATTAATCAGTATAAAGTTGATTCTGCTATTCAGCTTTAGATGAAGACTGAGAAAAAAAAGTGTTCTTTCATATATCTCAGTGTCAAGCAGCACCTATATGCCATGCACGCTTATGTGCAGAAAATATATCCAGAATGGACCAAGTTTTAAGAACTAGTTATTCCCCTGCCATGACCTAAAAAGGTATTTTCTAAAGTAGGCTCAACTTGTAAAGATTATTTTGTATATCTCTGTGTTTACTTAAGCAGTATTCTAGTTGTATTATATTTTAATTCACCATTGTATTTCTAGTACAGCAAGTTACTAGCCTTGCTAAGACATGCCTCTCTACTACACCCGAAAACTTCTAGAGTCATCTAAAACTCTGCTGAAGTATATGCTAAAAGGCAAAAGAGTCTTAATTAAACTGGCAGTCTGATGGCTGTTTTTCATCTGGGATTCTCAAGCTAGGAGAGTTACAAGTGTTGACATTTAGACTGGAATCTTTTTGCAGTTGTGAATGATCGGGTAAAACATATAAATAGCACTTTGAGGTGAAGCTTTATCTCTGACTTCAGGGTGAGCCCCTTAGTCCTCCCTTTTTTCCATTCATACAAAATTTTTACTTTTCTGTATGCCACCAACACAAAAAGTGGAAAGCATCAGAGCCTGTGGCTTAATGATTTGGAAACTTATAGGAAATACTGAGATGTGATGTCATATTTCTGAATACTAGTCTTGTTTAAAGAAAAGTGCTACCACTACTCAAGCTGTATTTAAGGGAGGAAAAGTGTTCACTGGTTTCTCAGTCATCTAGTCCACACAGTATAGTATTCCTGAATACTTCTTTAGACTTTCTTAACCTTAAAAAAACCCCAAACACACACAACCCTCCCCACCCCCCCAACAACACCGAAGAAAAAAAACCCCTCAACTCCAAAACACTGTTCTTGACAGCAGTTGGGACTGCTGTTTACAGCATACAGCATTTTGAACGCCGCCATCAATGAGATATTTAGACACTGGCACTTGTAAAAGCCAAATGGTATTTTTGTATTTAATGGAGAACGTGATCAACTCTTAGGCTGGCAGTCTAATTTTACACTTTTGGAAAAATTTTCTTTCCTCTTTTGAAGCACTATCCTGTAACTTTCACCAACAGTAACTGTCCCAGATAATTGTGGCATCTGTCTTTACTGAATTTCAAACATTTTTATTTCTCTAATCCATTTTTTATTTCCCTTCTGCCTCACTTCGGTTTCATTGCTGCCTTGCACAGCAAACTTGGTCAACGTGTGACCATTTCCCCCCTCAATAATTTGAGCTCTGTGTTAAACTGATCCATTTCTCAGTTATGCTCATCCGCAAACACCCACCCTTCAATGACAACTCCACATATCAGTGATGAACAAACCATGAGGGTCAAGAAATAACAAAACAAACCCACAGTTCAGGTGCTATTCCTGCTTAATCTAAGCATAAATTCTAGCAATTTCACCTACGCTTAAAATCCAAAAAACAGATAAAGCTACACTGACTCAAATAATTTAAATTGATTTTTTAATATAGTTAAGTTAAATGAGCGGGGTTTTGTTGTTTTGGTTGGGTTCTTTTTAGTATTTCACAATGAATTTACAGCACTTAAAAAAAAAGAGGAGAAAGTAATACAAAGTGAAAAAATGTAATAGCTGAGTGACCTTTTGGAGCTATCAGAATAGAGCGCTGCTTACACCCTGTATTTTAATGCCAACATATCCACACTTTTCTGCTTTCCGCATCTCAATTTGCCTATCACTTCAACAGACCAGTGACTCAGCCTCTCCTTGAAAATCCAACTATTTTGCTTTTAGTGTTTCCTCAAGAGTGAGGTGTGTATATATCCCTCATATGTTTAAAAAAAACCCCAAACAACTTACACCAATAGGGATTCCCTCTGCATAAAACCTGCTGAAGGTCTTTAAGGGATCATATTGTAAAGACAGCTTTGTAAAATGACAATATAGTCATGTCAACCCTTCACTTTTTTTAGTTACAAAATAATTGTAAGCTTTTAAGAGAACTACGCCTCCCTATTTTCTCATGCTGTTAACATTTACCATAATACTTGATTACTAACCTCCCTTAACACCTTTTCAGAAACTGCTTAACATTTAGTGAAAGTGAAATTTCACTCGCTCCAAATCTTTGCACAAAAGTATATGAAGATACCACTACAGAACATTTTAACAGAAACTCAGATTGAACATGTTAACATAACCTCAGTGTGCCAAGAAAATTGAAAAGTATCACCTCTTAACCTGCAATGTAATAGACAAGTTTCAGACACAGTTATAAAACTCTGCACAAAGTTGCCAGCTAAATTTAAGAAAAGTCAAAAAGAAGACTCTTCCCTATTCCCCACCTCCAAAAAACCCCAGCTGAAGCAGAAAAGAACAGTTTCATAGTTATTACTCTTTGTATGCACAAAAAAAGTCAAAGTCACCTCTGTTTAAGAATATAAAGTTACCACTGTTTCTTTAAAATTGGATAACTTGTAAAGTAAAACAAAATTATTTTTATAGTACTATGCTGTTAGCTTTATTTTAGACACTGTGATCTTTAGGTTTTTACTATTTGTCAAAGCAACAAAAATAAGGCACTCATGGCTCAAACCAAACTACCTAGGTATGTAGTTAAGCTTCAAATAACTCTCCAAGCCATAAAGAAACTGTTCTTCCTCAGTGAAGTTTTAAAAAAAAAATTGAAAGAAACATTGATCACTTCTGTTCTTTTAGACTGGTTCAGGGGCAGGCTGGGGAAAGGGTAGAGGAAGGGGAGTAACTTTAATTTTAATACTTTAACCAGTGGCATTTGGCCAATAATACTTTACTGCTAGGCTACAAAAACAAAACCAAATGCACCAGAGAGGCCACGCTCAGAAAAGCAAAGTGGTTTTACTGCCAGGACCGGACTGACATGGTTGCAATGCCAGAGCTTCAGCTCAAAACTTGTATCTTAAACTGCTTGGAAATGTCTCTTTCTGTTCTGTATAAAACTGGAGGTTAACAGTAACTGAGTTTTGAGAAGAACATGCCCAGTCAGACTGCAAAAAACAGAAGAGGGGGAGTAATCAATGTTGCAACATGTCTCATGCATAAGCTGAAATGTTTTGTGGAATCCTGACCTTAATGAAAAGCAGGGTATCAGCATTGAGACAATTACATCTCATTATTTTTCTTACGTCCCCTTTCTTATTTCAATCCTTGGGGATGAATCTGCCTTGAAGATTTCCTCAAAGATGCATACTGAAGAGCAGGTCTCTGAATCACTCCTGCTTCCTGGAGAGTCTGCAGAGATGGCAAGACTCAAGTGCCTAGGCAGCTAAATGCTATCTTGAATAATTACATTCACACAAACTCTTATGCCAACAAGAAAACACAGTGCTAAACATAAACCAAACTTTTCCAGAAGTGGCTGCTTAAATTATTATTGTCAGCTTTAGACACACAATGTCCATGCTGATCTTAGACAGTCATCTCAGAGAAACTCACTCTCCCAAATCACAACTCGAGTTTTCTTCTGCAGAAGAGCTTCTTCCCTAGAATTGACTTCAACAGAGCTGAAATGGTTATCTGCCCACTCCCACCAAAACAAATGACTCAGTTCCTTTCTCCCCCTCAGCAGCCTTCAGAGTCCTTCCCTCTTCTTTGCACCAGGCACCAGCTCTCACTGGGTCCTTCTAGAGCCAGTTTAACACAGCAGCAAATTGCTGCTGTCAGATGAGGTTTTGCCTGTTCAGCATGCTGAACTGGCTCAGTGACACATCCCACAAGTAGCAGACTGAACACAAGGAAGGTACAAGCACAGGCACAGCCCTTTGTCAGAAGCTGCTAGGTGTCAGTCACACCTTCAGCAGACTACACAGCCAGCCCAGAGGTGAAGGAGCCCCATGTTCTCGCTGCCTGACTTGTGCCTCTCTAGACATGGAAGTTGGGCACTTATCAGTGCCGCTTACATCAAAAGTAATCTTACTATAATACATTAATTGCTATTTAAAAGTTAAATTAATCTGAAAACTCAGTTTCTACTCACCTAGTTAGGTGTGGAAAGCAATCAACATTCCCACTTCAAACGTTACATCTCCATTGCTTACCTGAGAAATGAACAAACTACATCCTATTTATTTAAATAAGGGTGTGGCAAAGAAAAAACCCACAAAACAAAACTAGTCACTCACAGCATAGTGATTAACTCCAAGGAAAAGTTCATGTATACAAAAATGTTGTAGTAACAACCTTAATTCTGGCATTTTCTAATTTGAATTTTCAATCTCAACACTCTTAACATGTAATTTCACAGGAGATACGAGCTGGGTTTCATTGACTATTTCCCTGTTCATCATTCAGCAGCACTAATACTGCCCTATTACATAAGATGTGTACTGGTTTAAAAAAAACCCAGAACAAACCACCGAATTATGTAATTAATATGTCACTCAGTTATTCACTCTGTCTTATTTCTTCACTCAGTGATTTCTCTCACAGTACTAACTTCAGGAGTTTTCAGATTTACAGAAACATTAGAAGCATGCCTTGCACTTTGGACTGGAGAGGAGTGAGACCAGAAATGTTATTCGAAGTTAATTCTGCAGGCAGCAGGCCTCCTGAAACTATCTATTAAGGAAGGCCTTTACCTTACTGACCAGATACTGCTAGGCAGGTGACTGCCCATGGTTCTTATCTCACTGTTTAGCCCATGACTTGCTCAGCTCTAAAGCAGTGTCCCTCTCTGCAGTCTGTGGGTCTTCTTCAAAAGATAGTCAAATTCATTAACTAATGTTGCAAACTCCTTTTCCATAGAATACTATTGTTAAAACAGACATTATGCTACAGGTGGCCTAAGTTCACAGCATGTTACCAAAGATACTGTGTTGGCCAGATAGGGTAAGAGGTTCTTTACCAGCTAGAAACAAGTGAAAAGCTAATTTTCAGGGTCACTCTAATTCATGTACTAGCTGATTTGCTCCATAGCTAGAAAGCTCACCAGTAAATTGTAATGGTTTTATTCAGGTTGAGACTCCATTCATAAAGGTTTTCTGATGATTTGGGTTTTTTGTGTGTGTCCCTTTTTTTTCCCCTCCTCCTTGTTTTGCTTTGAGCAATGAACTATGTGAGGTATGTGGTGCTGTCTGCTTTGGATTCATACTGTGCTAATACTTCAGAGCAGTACACAAATAATAATGCAGTATGCTGTCTGTGATTTATTCAACTTTTCTTCAATGGTCTCCCACAATCAGTGGCATAGTACTGAGTGGAACAAAGAATACAGCATTTCCATAGCTTTTTGTGTTGCACTACTGTTAAGACTGCTAGGTTTCAACATGTTCAATAGTAACATGTCCAGCCATATACTTCATCCCCATTCTCTTATGTCTTTTCTCAACTACAGCAAGTTTACTCTAAAACTGTAACAATTTATTCTTATGGTGATTACAAAACTATGTATTTCTATGTCTTTGTGTTTTAATCATTTTACTCCAAATAGATTGGTTCTTCCCGTATTTACTCAGTTACCAAAATTACAAAACAAATTCATTTGTAAACAAAAAACCTGGACAGCAGTTCAAGACAAACAGAAAGTAACAGGCAATATACTAATGCAAATTAAACAAAACTAACTTCTGCTTAAAAATAAAACAAAATTCAGTTACAGAGAATACAGAAAACTCCCCACATTTGTCACAGAGTACAGCATTGACAAAAAAGATTACCTACTGAAGTTGAGTCCCTGAAGGAATTCAGGACTACTGCCTCAAATGACCTCAAGCACACAAACTTCCTATGTATTTATGACTGAAACCTTGCACACAGTCTGTAATTATATTGTTTTATTGCAGCAGTTGACTCAAATCCTTGCTACAATTATATGGGATTTGTCACACCCAAGTTACCACTTAGATAACTGCTATTCCAAACCTTCTTTGTGACTGATTTCATGCAACAACTTTACTGATTGTAACTACAGCAGAACGGGGAGGTATCCAGCACGTGGCACATGTTCTCAGGATAGATTAAAAAGTACTAATACCCATATGCTAGTTAAAGACTGTATAGCTGAAGTGCCAGCTTGGCACTGGTATTAAATGGCTCTTAAGAAAGCTGCTGATGATATATAATAAGATTAGAGAAGCCTTTTCCATGGGTTCATAGATGATGGGTCAGGATCAGTATCCCCCTTTACCTCTTAGGTGACACTAATCCAGTGATGGAGAAACCCCAAACACCACCATAAATAAGCAAGTGGGTAGTTCCCTTCAGCAGTACTGCTTTAATCATTGAGGGGGATCAGAACAGTGCAACCCATCGGTACTCTGGTGGCTTTCACAGAGAGCTCTCCAGTCCTGCACAGAATCTGTCCTGAAGGTCAAGGCTTTGGCATTCTTTATTCACTTTCTACACTCAATGAGCTGAAACCCACAAATGTTTCAGTTCATTTAAAATACTATAGGCTACCATCAGTTCTTTATACATGTATGTGTGCAACATTTAAATTAAAAACCTTGTGAAAATATTTAATAGTAAAAAGTAATTTTAAACTGAAATTACTGAAATAACATTTCTGTAAAGGACCAATTATGAAAAAGCATTACTGACCACTTTTTAAACTTGAAAATAAAGTGCAATAAAAAGATTGCTCATTACGTAAACACAACATCAAAGTCAAAGATCACAGTATTTACACTGCATACATGTATACTGGTCCATACATGCATCCTTCAAGATTATATTCAATTAGCAGGCCTACAACTGCTGTTTAGGAGACAACATTATCCTTCCAAAAAGATACTCTGTTTCAAATGAACTTTCTGAATCCCACAAATTTTAGTAAAATTATAGAAAGACATCCACCAAAGGAATGTAATGAGTGTGCAAACTAAAAACTACAATTAATCAAATTATCACAGCTCCACTGCAAGTCACTGTAATATTAAAAATTAAGATATTTAATTATGCAAAATTTAAAGTTCATCTAGTCATTTCCCTCAGCTCAACAAAGATACTCAGAGAGAAATACCACTGAAAAATACTAGAAGGATTAAAATAACTGAACAGAATGTTATTACAGTATGAAGCCCCAGAAGCAAAGTAAAGCTTTAATGGGTTAATCCAGTCTGAATAATTTAAAGTGAATTATTTTTAATAGATCCCAGTATGTTATCAGAAACATGCAAAATGTTATTAAAAAAATTAACTGCTTCTACTCTTCAGAAGACAAGTTCCGAATTTGTTTTGTTAAAATGTCCATTATATACGGTTTAGATTGCATGCTTATCTGCCCATACAAAAATCAAACCAAAGTTTTACAGTTTAAATTAATACACTTCTGAATAACAAAAGTCGATGTAAGATGGTAGGGCTGAGGAGAAAAGGTCATTATGTGCATGCCTTACGTTCTACAATGGTTTCACGCATCTCAGAAAATAAGACGGCACTGAGCATGAATTGAGGACAAAAATAATTACACGCTCAGCTTACATCCTAGAGATAGCTACAAGAAAGCTGGCTTCCTTCAGTTTAAATGTTTCTTATTCTTCAGGAAAGCACATGCATAATCCCTTTGTTCAAAAGGCATTTCCAACTGATGACAAAGATTTACTGACAACTGACAAGTGCTGACCTAGCTACTTTCTTTTTCCCATCCTCTCCCTTCTCAAACCAGCACAGGTAATAATCTGGGTCAATATTTCTTACAAATTAGCAATTTTTTTTAATCCCACTGAACTATACTCTCACATTAACCGACCAAAATCTAGCTGCTTTCCTAGGAAACAGCACATTTCCCCCATCTCCCAAAAGAGAAGCTGAGCAACAGTGGCTCAAGTACATGTAATCCTGTATTGTTATGGAACTCTCTTTACCGACTACAAGGAAGAGAAAGGTTAAAAAAAAACCCTACCAGAAAAAACTCCCAAACAAACCACACACCCCAAAAAAACTTCAGTTAGTTTCCTAACTGAATAGGTTTGAAGGTTCTTTACAAGGAATTTAAAGAAACACAGTAAGAATAAAACAGTGTCAACCTGCTACTTAGTATTCTCCATGTTACAACTGTAGGCTGCCAACAAAATTAAAACATCTCTAAGTATTCACAATTATATTTTAATCTCTGCACTGAATTACGGTTTAAGAAATCATCCAGATGTCTCACAAACCAACTTGACTACTTCCAAACAGAAGTAAGATGCCAAAAGCACTGAACAATTCCAGCCTTTCCCAAAAACCAACTGATATTCAAAGAAGTAAAACCCAAGAGTATAGTTTCACAAGTGTGCTTCCCAGTTCTGGGTTAAGATACATCTGGTACCATTCACAGTCAAAAGACTCTGGTCTGTTTCAAATCTTTGGGTCTTTAAAGAAGAAAATTAAACACAACAGGGAGGCCATTAGTTGTGGAGAGAACAGGTATTTTTACTTTTATTTTCCTTATTTCTTTGTCAAAAAAAAGTAGGGAAGCCCACATTTATCATCTGAAAATATAAAAACTATCATCTTAACAGCATGCCAAGAAGGCACAGTCATCCAGTTCAACTAATTCAAGACCAATTTCCACACTTCACCTAAAGTCTGTAGTCCCACAACAGCTCAAGCTATTCCGAAGTCGGTGCTGCAGGTCCCACCTTGATGTACTAAAGAGTCTGCAATACAGTTCACGGCTCTCAAAAACAACAGGAAGTTTTCAGCTTTTCAGCTGGCTTCGAGCTAAGGCAGGTCATACTCCTTTACATCACCAGCAAGTGTCACAAAGACAGGAGAAAACCCGCCCAGCCATAGCCAGGGCTGTGTGAGTGGCACTGAGCAGCAAGCACTGACTGTCCTAAGAGCAGCCTGAGATACCTGAAGAAGTCAAATCTCCCGATGAGCAGCAGTGCTCAGACTGACTCATCTTTTAAAAACTTCCACTACACAGACATGTAGTTCCTTCCTACACCTCCAATACAGCCTTCAGAAAAGAGCAAAAATACTAATTTAAGAACAAAAGTGATACCTTAAGGAGAAACTCAGCATGAGCTCTCAGAAAGGTCCCCAGCACAGAAATGATGACAGGGTTAGACCCAGAACACAAGGGGGTTGTTGAACTGCCCTTAGTGAGAATGCTCGAGCGGATCTGAACACCAGTTGGAAGTAGTGAATATTAGGAACTTCTGTGTGTTTTTACAAGAAAATCACTATGATGAACCACCCAACACAATTTCCATTCTGAAGACTGGTTCAAAAAGAAAAAAACTTCAGGAACTACTGTCATAAAAAAGTTACTAGTATTAACCTTCTGTATTTTTTACACCAATTGGGTATTGCAACAGCGTGTAGGTGATAGGAAGCCTGTCCATAATCAGTAATAGCTTAAAGACATTCTTCCTGCAATCAAGTATACAAAACAAATTCCCCATTTATGGAACGGGAGGTTGAGATACTTTTTCAACCAGGGTCTCCTCAAGTTATAGGTGATTTGCAAAAAATAATTGGATTGTGTACAAGTAGTAAAACATTTACTTGCCTCTACCTCCAAAACTGCTGGATCATGGTTGTCTCTGCTCTTAAAGGGGACCTGAAAAGCAAAAAAACATTGGGCTTGTGCCCTATTTTGCTTCTTTAAGATGTATAAGAGAGGCATGAAGTGTTGGAATTTGGGTTTTTATTTTATCCTGTGATGGACAAAACTTACTACTTCTTGTTTACACTTGAGATTGAAATCTCAAGAGGCCACAATGTAAGACAACCAACAACCTACTTAAGGGAAAACAATGCAAGAATGAACAGAAGAAAGAACATACTTCAGTTTTCTTCCCCTTGCCCCCACCTCCTTCAAGTTCTTCTTCATTTGAGTGATGCATAACACAAAATCCCTTTCCAGAGGTAAGTATTCCTGAACTATCATTACTGTAATTTGCATACAGGTTTTATGATTTAACATTACACATGCTAAACAAAAAAGAAATTAAAAAATGATTGAGGCTGTACTTCATAATTTTAAGACAGAAAATGAGAAAAAAAAGCTCAAGTTCTTTCCAGGTCCTCTTTATGTTTCTAAATAGCAAAATAAGTAGAAAAACAATTTTTAGAAGTTCTCTGAAAATGGGAAAGTGGGAAAAAAACCATGCACTGGCTAGCTATAAAAGGGAAATAAATACAACTTTCTCTTCCACTACTAATATGCCTGCAAGACATTTCTGTATGTATGCTATAGTGATGCAGTTATCAGAGCATAAAAGCTGTTGCAATGCTTTATCTAAGAAATAGTGCACATCATCTGATAGCATGAGACTAATTAAAAAAGAAGTCAAATTCATACCAGATGCAAATAAGCAAAGAGAATATCTTATGAGGAAAGAATATAGCTTATTTTAACTAATACCCATTATTCCTGTTGGGGCAACCATTATAGCTCATTAACTTTAAGTGAGAAGAGATGGTACCATGTAATCCATTCAGGAAATGGTTTAAAGCCTCCTGGCTATTTCTTTGACCCACACTTCAACTATGCGAGGAAAGTTCAAGGTTTTTTGTAAGTCGAGATATTAAAAATTTTGCTTATGAAAAATACGCAATCATCAAGAAAAACAAACAAAAAATAATATCCAAAGTATGCTGAAGTACACACTTAAAACACTATTATGAGGAGTTATGTTATCTATAAAATATATATATATATATATATATATATACACACCACAGATAAACTACATTCAACCAGTACAGGTTTGTAGTCATTAAGTCAAAAGAGCGAACTGGCTTAAGTTCCTCATCATTGCATGCATATAATGTGCTCTTGCTGAACTGCTAAAAGCCAGCCTTATTAGACAGCCTCAACACCCTTCTCTAACAAAAGTGTGTTTTAGTTTTACAAACTGAAAAAGAAATAAAAGGTATAGTTTAAAAAAATATTTCTTTCAGGGACAGCACTGACGTAAGCAACTTACTCAGATGTGAATTCTGCACAAGAGCAGGCCAAAGACCTGGCATCTTTACCCCACGGCCTACTCCTTAAGGTAGCTCCTTGTGTATTAGCAACAATCAATGTTACTTCTCCGGCTGCAACAAGCAGCAGTCACTGATTCAAACAGAACTGGCACAGACTTAAGTGTTCCAGTGGCGTAATTCAAAGGTGGGATGTTTCTGTTTGGGTTTTTTGTTGTTTTGGATTTTTGGCAGGACTTTTGGAATGGAATTTAAAAGAAATGATTAAAATGTAATCTTTTTTTGAAGTATTTAAAGTATTAGACATTTTAATGCAAACAGTTGTATAACCTGCATCACGGACTGCATCTGACTCTGCTACTTCCTGTTAACTGCCTCTGCTGCTTAGACAATTGGACAGAGGTCCATTTAAGAGAATCTCACTTATCCTGCAAACTGACGATGCACATGAAACAGTGGGAACAGTCCTAAAGCTTTTAGTGGGAACTGACCATTAGAACAATTCAAACATAGTGCTATACCCCTCACAGAAAACCCTCAGTCAGTTGTGACAAAGGTATTTGTAAGTTAATCATATTAGTAGTTTCCAAAGCACAGAGCTCAGACATTACTCTGCTAAGAGTGTGAGAGCCTTTTCAATCCTGCATAATTTGACAGAACGTAAATAAAGACCCTCTGAATTAAATTCTGACTTAAGGATATCTGTGATTATGTCAATAATCATTATACCACCCATTTAATGTAAAGTTTATGTTTTGTTGAATTGCCTTTAAGATAACGAAACATGCCAATGACAAAAAAAAATCTTTTTTAGTAATGTTTTTAATACCCTTTTTACTATGCAATATATCCTATTCATGCAACTATTTACCTTGATACCTCACACACACCTATGCAACTATTTCCTACGGAGCATTAAATGACATTTAAATGTTATGAAACAGAAGTGGTAACTGAAAGACTTTTTTTACCTTTTTTTATCCCTAAGTACTTCATCTACCCTTTTTTTGAACACATCCAGGGAAGGTGACTCAACCACCTCCCTGGGCAGCCAGTTCCAGGCCCTGACAACTCTTCAGTGTAAATTTTTTTCCTAACATCTAATCTGAAACTGAATGCTACTCTCCACATGCTACTCTCCACAGCAACACATAGTCATCTGAAAAAAAAATAATTATCCTCTGCTGTAATTTACAAACACTGCCTAGGCCCAATACTGAACATTCTTGCAGCAAAACCATACGGTTTCATAGGAGAAGGCACCTTGCCTAAGAAGTGGACAGAAAAGCAAAAGTTATCAGAAAGGAGTTGTCAGTAAGATTTTTTTTCCTTCTGTTAGTAAAGTATATTTTAACTATTTAACAAACTACGGAAACTCTCATCACGAGTAAAAAATCCACAACCGTGCTCAGCCAAGCAAGCATACACAGTACAAGGTTCTTATCCTCCCTTTCCCACCCCCAACATCCACCCTGAGAGCAGGGTTAGAGTTAGTAAGATGTATCCCGCTTTTCTAAGAACAACACTTCATTCTGATAATGGGGCTAATAAAGTCTGAAACCAACTACAATAAAAATTGAGTAACCAAACTGACTTTGCAGACAACATACAGCTATTTAATACAGGAACACTCCAGCTCCACAGGGCAAGAAAGGGATACAGTGTGTTCGCTGCAACTACAGTGCCAGAGGGAGGCAGGGCTCACCTTTTACAAAGTTAGAACAGATCAACAAGATAAAATACACAGACAAATCAACGGATGAACAAAGCACTATAAAAAATAAAAGCTGTGATCTTTGAGACAGGAGATGTCTTTATCTGGGCACTTAAACATATATAAACTGTTTTAACAGCTTTCTCTAGCATAATACAATATGCAGGATAACTGATAACTTACCTATTAGTTTTGAAAGATTGCCCCATCTCAGGCAGGAGCTGTTATTCCAATTCCTTATTCTGAAGATACCAATAAGTAAAAAAATTGATAATCAAATAGGACATAAAATTGCCACATATGAAGATTAAAAAAAAACCAAAAACCAAAACAAACCCAAAAAAAACCCCACACCACAGGCATGCAGTTTTTCCCCAACATAAGAAACAAAGTTCGCACTGTATAGAATCATAGATTCATTAAGGTAGGGAAAGACATCCAAGATCATCTGTCCCACTACCACCTATATTACTTACTAAACCATGTCCCTAAGGACCTCATCCAACCTCTCCTTGAACACCCTGAGGGAGGGTGACTCCACCACTTCCCTGGGCAGCCTGTTCCAATGCCTAACCACTCTTTCTGAGAAGAAATTTCTCCTAATTTCTAACCTGAACCTCCTCTGGCACAACTTGCAGCTGTCCCATCTTGTCTTATCACTTCTTATCTGCGAGAAGAGGCTGACCCCCAGCTCACCACAACCTCCTTTCAGGTAGTTGCAAAGAGCAATTAGGTATCCCCTGAGACTCCTTTTCTCCAGGCTAAACAGTCCCAGAATTCTTCCAGTTCAAAAAGCAACTGAATTCTGAATAACCACGTAACATCTCATACTCCAGGCACAGAACCATTTAGTACACAGTTCCATACTGAGCTTTTCATTTGTGTATTTCAAATGCATCCCTTCTGTAAGGGGACTGTTTTAGCTTTTAGGCAGAGGTGGCTTTTTTTTTTTTGTTGGTTGGTTTGGGGTTTAAGGCTTTTGTTGTTGTTTGCCTTTTTGTGGTATGTAGCTAACTCATCCCAGGACACTGAAAACCCTGGATTCTGCACATCTGTATGTCCTAATGCTCATCCCACCTCCAAGTAACTGTGTAGCTCTTAGCACTACAGCCACTATTAACTGCGGGTACAAAGACAAACTGAACAGACTAGAATTCAAAGAAGTGGTAAAATACCTAGCTTGAGATGCACATGAAAACGGCTTTCTCAGTTGCAGAAAGCAAGGAACTGTTTATCATCATGAAGTATTTGTAAAAATCACAGATAAATCAGCTTTTATGAATACATTAAGGGTTAATATATTAAGAATCTCTCAGGCCTGATCAAGTTAATGTAACTTGCTGCAGAATTTCATTTCCTGTAGTGTATTTAGTAGCCTCACCTCCTTTTTCCTCCTTCAAAACCTTGAGCAGTCTCAAATTTATTACACAAGTGAATATACTTCTTAAACAAAAAGTCTCCAAACTATGCCTGTTTAAATGAAAAAGTTTTTCTAAGCTAAGTTAAAGTCAGCAACAAGACACACAACAGCCCAGTACTAATTAAAACTTGTTGCTCAAAACTCTTCTTGAATTCAGGATTAATGAGGCATTAATGAGGCTTCTAGAGAAGTGCCCTATTCACAGTATGACCAAAGCAACAGTACATTAAAAAAAAAAAATCCACATGATTAAAATGTAATTATATGTAGGCAAACCATACGAGAGCCCCAAAATTTTAGCTTGATCCTCACCAACAGATATTTTCTTTTTAACCTATAGAAGTATATATAACGATGTCCATGATGCACTAAGCCACAATGCACACATAACAGAGGTGAAAAAAACCACTTGAATTGCTTACTTCAGTACTACAGACACTATATAAGAATATTTTTCTATTTTATATAAAACTTGGATAAATTAGATGTTCCATTATACTACACTGAAATCTCAATGTTACCCCTTCTTTTCATACCTAAGCTTAATTCCAACTAATTTTTTTTTCCAATTTAAGAGACTTTGACCAGAAGGAATCTAAGGATGATCTCATCTGGCCTCCAATATATCATAGGCCATTACTTTTCAACGGAAAAAGAACTGCTCTGACAGTAATCATTACCAACTGGTTTACAGCATATCCAAGGTCATCATAACTTGACTCTGCTAATACACAGAATTAAAGTTTGTTTCTAAATGGATTCTTCACATTATTTTTGTGAGAATACTGAATCACTCAAAACCTGATGAAAAAATAAAAGCTTTGAGGTGCAGACATTCCGAGGGCTAGAGGGTAAATTCTCCTTTTTTTCAGTGTAAATTTTGAATTTTTCCACCTTAGAAAAAATCACATTCTCTTCGAACTGTCCAAATGGCTTAGAAAAGGGACAGAGAGGATAAAGAACATCAATATCATCACTATCTAGCTGCACTCAGAATGACCTCAATAGAGAGAATACTTCAAATACCAGACACGGCCAAGTATTTTGTTATGCAGATAAAAAGTAGAAATACAAATGTGAGGCATGCTCTATAGGTTCCAACCATAAATAAAATGTTGTTCACATTTGCAGTGTTTTAGTTGCTGATCCTCATTGGCAGGATCTGAGCCTGCTGGAGATTAGGATTCATTGTGTATACCTGCAATAAAAACAAGTTTTATGACATGCTTTCAGCAGTACTGTTTTCATCAGATGTATGTATATTTATTTGAAAGGACAAGTATGAACAACTCAGATTATAGGGGGAGATAAGGGGACTGAATTTCTCTCACGTGGTACTTAAACCCTGCCGCCAGGACACTTAAACTATTCTTCTGGTAAACTATATGGAGATCTGAACATCAACTCTCAGCTTCTAGAACCTTTCATGCCTTAAAACTTCTTGGTAGAAGAAATTTAAATTGCGGGGGTTCTTTATTTGTTTGTTTTTCCCCAAAAGGTTAATAAGATAGTGAGCTTTTTGCTCAAGAAGGAAAGGCAACTGCTAAAGGAGAAAAAGGTCCTTTACTTTTACACCTTTCAACACTGCAAATAGTTTCAACACAGAAATTTTCCTCCCTGCAAAAAGATCTGCATTTAGATATTAAGTGACAATGCAGCAGACTAATACCTATTCAAGAATGAATATAACAACGTGTATGGAAATAGTAAAATTTCTCTAAAAGAAAGCATGTGAAATAGTTCCTCAAAACTCTAACTGAAATGCATAATAAAGAAAATGCTCAAAAAACCGTTAGGAAATTATTTTCAAGTGACCGAAGGAAATGAAATTGTTCTGATTACATTTCATTTAAACAGAAAGATCTGATAGGCTCATTATCTTTGCTTTACAAAGAAGAAAAAGTATGCTATGTTCATTAAAACCTATTCTTCTGGAAGAACATAGTCTTCAAAGTTATTTGAAGATGGGATATTATACTATATATATATAGAGAGAGAGAGAAAGATATTATAAAAATATATATATATACACACACACACACACACACACATATATATATATATATATATATATATATATATGTATATGAACTTTTAAGGAAGCCTTAAACTAGCTTCCATATTACAAAACTAAAAGTGCCTGGACAGTCACCTATGAAGTTCAGCAAGTACCTGATCGCAGGAAGCCATCCGGTCACTGCAGAACTTAATCTGACAGGGATGAGCTAACTCGGTTACACCAACACTGTATTGCTCGGACATGAAATAAACGCATCTCAAATCCATGTTTTTTAAGGTGCAGAAAAATTAAAATTGGAAAAACTGGTAAGGAAACGGACAGAGATAATTCCACTTGAAAATGACAGTTCCTAAAACATCTTATCAAATTCTTATCACTGTTTACTTTATGTGAAAGGGAAGCTGTGTGGTGAGTAGGAACAAATTTACATTTATGGACTTTATGACTTATCTGAAGAAAATGTAAGCAATAGTCATGTGAAAAGTTATTGCTACTTACATGCAATTAAACAATGTCATTGCATTTATTATTTAATAAGCTCAGGAAAACTTTTACTTCAAAAGAAAAAGTCTATTTCAAAAACATACCATTTATGAGATCTCATCTAAGCAAGGCTTTCTAGAGTTTTCTTTTTCTGTAAACCATTAAAAATTCACACAATTAAAGCTTCTTTTTCTTTTTTAGACTGACTTTTCATACCAGATTGTTTGTGTCCTGTGAGATTACAAAGTTGCACTACCAAACACAAGCTGCCTTTCTGTTTTTTAACAATTACATTCTGTTTAAAAACTTTCAAGTTTTCCACATCTTACAAAGCCTTTTAAAGTATTGTTTTATCTGTGTTTTTTTTCGTTCATAATAAGGTTATATCTAAGACTAGTCATTACTGCTAACCATTCAGTATGTGCAATATGCCTTCTGAACCAACTTTATTAATTGTGCCTAATTATTGCAGGCAATCAATCTTACTTTCTGTCTGTGACCTCTATTCACCCAACATTTGAAGCTCTGAAGTTCTAGTTGAATTACCATGCATTGCCATATCCAGTGAAATCTTCAAAAGAATTTCGTGTACACGCTTTAAAGCTGTTACATTAATTACTCCCTTTCACTTACTGTTTCGCATTTTTGGCCAAATTAGTCTAGCGTCAAACATTCATCTCTCATTCCAGCATAAAGCTGTTCAAGCTTGTTGAACACAGACCTTCCAAATTTCATAAAGCAAAGCAAAGTCATTTCTTTATTTACTTTGGATGAATGAAATAAAAATCATTTTAGTGTTCCTGTAACAATTCTGACGTATTTTGTACATTTTTAAATTTTAGAATATCCTTCAGCGTTGCTAACTGAAGAAAACAAAATTCCAAACAGCTTACCAAATCTTTCTCTCCTTACTCCTCCTTGTTATTTCAGTTTAGATATGCAACAAAATAGCTCCTACTTAAAAGGTTCCCACCCAAAATACTGCATTCGGTTTTGTTATATATTTGAGAAATCCAGGGGCATTATGAAATCTTGCAAAATCAGATCCAAGGATATTTCTTTATAAAATAACAAATATTAAGAGAAGGTAAGAAAACCAACTATGTTAGGAAACACATATCAAATACCTGGAATAGAAACGCTCAGGTGTTTAATTTTATTAACCCCTCTTTTCCTGACATGTAAGCAATGCAATTAAAAAAAACAAATCCAAACCACGGACAAAAGCCCCCTTCGCCCCCACTCCCCAAGAGTGAAATAAGGATCCCAAACCAACAGCTGCTTCACACATGACATTGAATAGGAAAGAGTAAGTGTCTTCCAAATTTCTATCTTCCACATTGCTGTTTGGGATGGTTTTCTAACTCCTATCGTAGCCAGTACTAGTAAAGTACAAGATTTGTGAGTAAGAAGGAATTAAAAAACCAAAGCGAAACACCAAAGCCACCACACACCAAAAAGACAAAACTCATTTTTCTTTACTGTCATTAGGTTCATGGAAAAAAACAAACCACAAAGCCGCCTCCAAACAGCTGAAAAAATCCTGTTAATTTTCCTCACCTCACGTCTTCCCCACCAGATAAACGAGGACATTATCGCTGTTTAATACAAGTTTTAATTGAGTACTGTCACTGGTGGGAAGAAAAGTGCGGAACCACTACTTTCCATATCAAACAAAGCAGGTAATTAACAGCTATTCTGGCACAATCCCTTATCACCAAAATACACAACGCTGTTAAGTTCTCTCAATGCCAATGCTTTGCTTCAACAAAGGAAAGCTGATGTTTCAGGGTCACATTCACTCCTTTAATACACAGGCATAAATTTACTGCTCAGTCAGACACCTATAATTAAACACACGAAGAATGTAATTCTAATATTCAGACAGGCTTGTATATGAGTGGGATATTTCCCCCTGTAAAGATGATTGCCTTTCATTTTTTGGTTTCAAGTAGCTACAGTTCACTAAGTTTTGATTACATAGCAATTAGATATGCAAATGCAAGAGATATAAAAAATGCTTTTTCAAATGTCAGATTGTAAGCAATCAAGCTTATTCTTTTCTCCTGTACACACAAGCTATTCATTAAATACCTATTGTCTTAAAAACATTCCAACAGATTGCATTTATCAGGGTTTCAGAAGCAAATATGGGAGTGCACATTACCAAGAACATGGCTCATCAGGAAATGAAAACGATCTTACAATTAATTTAATATATACATGATAGTGGTTAAGTAAATACCATATTCTTTGGGCATTTTTCTCACTACTGTTATTATCAATACCTCAGTTCACTGCATCTTCAAATTAACAAAAAATCATCAATTTGTATATTTAATGACACTGTCTTGGTAATACATTTCAGTTTAAAAAAGCAGAATTATCGAATATCAATAATTTTGTTGTATATTGAAAAGAAACACTTTTAAATTCACTATGAAACCACATGGTTAGTACATTTTAAAAGAACAGACATTTTGACACCACTACCCCCTCCTCCCCCTTTTTTTGGAGAAGCCCACACAATGTTCTATTAGAAGGTGCAGACTTAAAATGTCACAGGCCTTGATCAGATATATGAGCTTGATTCCGTGTGACACATTTCATGGGGCCTCTAGAAGCAGCCCACAGTTTCAGAGAACCACTGATCACAGATTTAAATGGTGGGAAAGGGTATTTGTGAGCAGCTCTGAAGAGCCTGGAAAAGCAGAACGACTGTGATATTAGGAGGACTAGTCTGTAGGATATTATTACCCACAACTATGGTCTGCCACTGACAGTTTGAAAGCTTGCTGTTGAAAAACTCTAAAGCAACAAGAACAGAACAAGATGGGGGCAGGGGTTGGTTGGTTGTTTCTCTAAGTGATGAGAAAATCACCACCAAGCTAGCAGGAGGGTTAAAAAAAAAAAAAAAATCCCCGAAAGCAAGCCTGTTTTCAGTGACTCTGATGTGAGGAAGTGTACACTAACAAAGGAAGCTGAAACAGTTCTTTCCTAAGGCTTAGCTTTCAAGCCAGGTAACTAAAGTAAATAAAATGCTTTCCCAGTTGATTCCATGATTGCAAACCACCCTTCTCACAGGAGCACAGATCCTTTTTTCAAGGTCAGGAGAGCAGCAAATATTACAAGAGACACCACATTCAGAGGTCTGTTTTAAAACCTAGGGAAAAATAAATCAGTTGAACTCTGAAGCCCAGCTGTAGGCCCTGAAAAATTTTTAGGAAACTCGGACCCCAGAAAAAGCTGGAAAGGCTTTTTTGTAAGAACTGACATTTATAAACTACCACATGAATGTGTACGACAATTATTTGACATTTTGAGGGTCCTGAAATTTGCTTCATTTTTTAAATGTTCACCTTGATTTTATCTTTCCCTCTGCTTGCAATAAAGGAGCTTTCTTCCAACAGCCAGTAAAGGCAAAACTCATTGCCTGTCAGCTTGCTGTTGTTGCCCATGCAATGTTTATATCCCTTCTGTTGCTTCTTCCCTAAGGGTCACTATAAACAACTTGTTTGAGCAGCAAATGTAACTGGTGTATTTCAACTCCTACCCACTACAGCCTGACGTAAAGAATGACACTGCCAACAGTGGAATCCGAATATTCCCTCCCAGTGGTGCCCCTGCAAACACCCTCCCCATATTACATGGTTCTCCAAGGAAGACAGTGGAAAAAATTTGTATGCACGACAGTGAAAGGCAAGGATCCAAAAAGCATACTCAAAATGAGTTTCCCAGTTTCTCCATCTGCCAAGACTCGTGGTACGGCATCACCTAGTCAAATACTACTATACTTAATATTCCAACTTGCAAAACCAGCCAATTGTAAGTGGATTTAATAGGAACACAAGTAATAGGCTAGATATCATAAATTTTAAACCATTACACTGTATTGCAGCATGTATAGAATGTACACCTGGTACTTGCTACTGTAAGTCATGAGAAGTATTCAATTAAACTGCAAATAATGGCTCCAAAGCCTGCAGTAAGCAATTAAAATCAGACCTCCTTAAGAGAACTGAAACATATAATCAATAGGAAATGTGTTTTCCTCTCTAAAATGTTTATTTCTTCAGGTGTATATAGAAGACATAGCAAAGTCAAAGTATCTGATGTTTCTTGGAAATGAAAAAGTGAGGAGTTTTTTAAGGGAATGTTAATTTTACTACCAAAATTAATTATTCGACAAAGTTGCATTTCAAGCTAAACTTATTTTAAAAGACTGGATACAATTTGACTAGTCAGGTTGCAAAAATCAATTTTGGCATTTGCAATAGCCTTGTCTCCTCACCACATATCGACTAATTTCCAGATTAGCTTCGGTACTTTAAACCACATGAGTAACTATAAAATTTGTCACTTTTTTTGGCTTGTACCACAGCTTATCTTACAGACCTTTTCCAACTAATGCTGTTATGAGTCAGTATGAATTAACAGATTTAAGTTCTAGGTACCTTTGTCAGTCAAAATTTAAGCGAACATTCAATTCCTGTATTATCAACTTGAAACATTAATGATTCTTTCAAAGCCACCTCAAAGAGTGTTTGGTCACTTGAAGCTACTTACTAGATGGAGATTGTTTACAACAAGTATTATCAACAAAAAACAACTTACACTTTTCTTTGTAAAAATTAATTCTGAATTGAAATTTTTTTAGCTCTTAATTCAAGTTATGTATTACAGTATGTTTTGTCAATTCAGCAAGCTAGTTAAAACAAAATACCCCTTGCTAAAATCTCCCTGCAACCTAAAAATTAAATTCCCTTGAAGACATATGGTTATAAATATATAGGATATTTTAAATCAATAGTACTGCCTCTTAAGTGGCTTCCAAATAATTCCGTCAAGTGGATCAATTAAGTCAGTCAGGTACTTCAGGTGGATTCAGACAGTTGGCTAAATGTAGTTTGGCATTCCAATCCTTTAGCAACATCCAATTGCCAGGAAAGCATTAATCATTTCTGTATGGCTGCCGGACTAAACATTCCACGGGAGCATTCATACAAATACTCCACGCTGTACACAAGTGCCAACAGAGCTGGTATTAATGTGCTAGGGGGTCCATCTTTCAAAAGACTGTTTCTTCCTCATTCAAGACTAACAGTTTTCAGCTTTTCCTTTGTAACACTGCTGTCTGAGTTTACTGGCTGTTGAGCTGGAAGAAGTTTTCGTAAGATAAATTGCTATCATCAGTGTTTTAAAAAAAAAAAACCCAAACCCAAACACCCAACAGGAGAACATCACCATGATACTAACATTCAAAGAAAGTAATTTCAATCAAACTCTCCAAATAAATAATCCCACATCAGAATATCCACTTCTTTTTTCCTTCCATGAAATGTTATCCTCACTGGAAACATTCATATCAACCTTGGTACCGTGACTCATGGTCAAACTAGGGGGTGACTGGGGAAAAAGTAACACCTGCACTAGGACTTACTAACCATAGAAAAATTTATTATCATAATTTACATAATCCATATTATAACCAAACATTTAAGGTTATATACACTCACTGGCCATGTGCCAGACCAAGGCATACAATTCTCTGCTTTTGAAGAAAATTTCCTTCCATTTGTGCATGGAAAACACGTCACTAGCACACTTGCAAAATAGTGCATAAAAGCCAGGACAATTTGGTTCATAATTACATTGCCTATTTTATTTCTGTCAGAAATCAAAAGAGATTTCAATAATTCTAGTTGAGTTACCAATTAATCTTAACGTTCAATTTTCACATATTCCTCATGTCACATCCACAAATTACCTCTAGCCTAGTGTGAAGACAACTTCTCTTCACATTCTCCACAAGTTCATATTCCAGTGAGTGAGGCAAGTAAATAGTCAAATTCACCAAGTGCCCTGACTTTTAGGAAATATTTTTAATAATTTTGCTGTTTGATTTTTTTCCTTTCAGATGGTCTTTTGCATGTTAAATGATTTTAGCTGTTAACTAGCAGCATGAGAAATCTGTCATTGATTTTCTTATGCCTCATGTTATCTTCCTTGCTTGAATTACTCAAGTATACCAGCTGCACCACTATTTTAACTCCAGTGCTTGTATTATTTGCTGCCTTCATGCACATCTAATGTTGCTAGAAACCAAACCTCAGTTTAGTGCACTTTTACAGCATCTTGCTGTATTTTCAGAGGATACATCTTTTTATTATACTGACTTAAAATGCACATGGCTGCTCAGAAGGTCAGCAAGGACCAAAGTTGAAAGACAGAGAAGATCTTCCCGTAGAACTAGGAGAGAAACTGTATGTCAAAGCAATGAAAATGAACATAAACAAGAAAGAAGTTTGTGAAAGGGGACACAAAGAAGTTGACCTAGTTCAAAACAAAATAAACAGAAACACTGAGAGAATCATAATCCCACAAAGACTCAAGAAAAAAAAAATCTCCCATAGCTCTTGTCCGTAAATTATTTTGGATTTGTACCTACACTACTGTACATGTGTTCATTTCCCAGATATATTAGTTCTTCACACATGAAAGCATCCTGGTGCTTCCCAGCAACTCTATGGCAAATCCATGATATTTTTCTATCAATCAGACACATCCTTCCTGTACTAATTCCATCCCTTCTTGATCAAGTTTTATACATAATCCTACATCTTCTAATGAAACCAACCAAGAACCTGATATTCCCATTGCTTTCTTACAGCCACATTCTTCCTGTTTCCTCAGCTGCCAGTTATTCCATTTGTGAAGTACACATGGGCTACTACCTGAATGAAGTCACTGCTTTGAAGATTTTAATTTCAACACCCAAAACCAGCCTAATGTTTTCTTCATTTCATGCTATTAAGGTTAAAGGACAAGATTTTGGTTGTGTTGTAGGAGTATAGTACTGAACTAATTTATGATACAAATTACATTCAATAATTTCTTGCATTAACAAATATGTCAAACAAGTATGAATAGTGTGTGTTGTGTGTGTTCCACAGCGAGTTTGTGGCATTCATCTGGTAAAGTGCACAGAATGCCCAAAATTCTACTACATTAAACAATCTCCAAGCAAGTTCATACTGGCCATTGCTAAGTTAAGTGTAAGAGTAACAACTTTTCCTTAAGAGATAAACAGATTTGTGTACCTAGCCTTAACAATTTCTCCTCCTTTCATTCAGATAATCAACACATACTTTAAATTGAGTTATGAGTTTTAAACACATGGGGTTTTTTAAGTTATATTCACAGTGTGCATGTATTTCAGTGACTCCTACATTCATTAAAACATTCCCAATTTACTGCCCCAAAAGATATGAAATATTTGAATTAGCAGACAAGATGCTAATTATTCTCAGAAAAGGCTAATAAAACCATGCAGCCGTCTGTCAATTTTTTATATACATACATATATATATATATGAAAAACTGTAAAGAACAACAATAAAATTTTGCCACTATAGCTGGATAAACTGTAAAGTAAGGATCCCATCCCACTGCATACCATTAACATCTACACAGATAATTGAATTTCATGCATATTCTTAATATACTGTACTGGAGGCCAGACCTAGCAAAAGTATGTGCTTAATAACATCTGTTTTACTCTAAGTCTAGGCAAAATGAAAGCTAACACAGAGCCAGCACATCTAAGAAACGAGGAAAGCCGTCACCATCTAAAAACAAGTTTAAAGGGTGAACCCCTCAGACATTTTAGGAGTTACAATTTGTGATTGTTATCATACAGTTGATTTTTCAAGTTAACAGGGAATCCAGTATCTTGCCACAATGAAGTACTACAGATTACTTGTTCCTATCTGGAAAACAATAAAGTAACAGAAAATCAAATATCTCTATCTTCTAAATGTTCCATTAGTAATTAAGTATTCAGTTTCTGCAATAGCAGTATGTGACTTTGTGCTTCGTATCAGTCTCAATCGAATTGCTACATCTGACCCTAAGGAGCCATATCCTGGACAGTAAAGCACAACCAATAATCTGCCTGCCAGCAGCCCCTTCTCCCAAAAATTTAGATACAGGGAGAGCTGCCAGCCTGGTACCTATTTGAGAAGCACTCCCTGCATCAACAGGTTCTGCACCCATTCCTACATTTAAATAGACTAAATCTTCATCCAGGACAGCGAAATTCTGTGAAGCCTCAAACTCAGTACAGCCTTTGCACACAAGAGATCCAAGCAGTTTCATGATACTCAGCAAACAAAACTCAGAATGCAACCCTGAACACAAATTGGAAAGCAAGCTTGCAATATCACAACATTAATTCTTAAGGTTCAAAAAAGCCAGCCATACACCAAACACGAAATCACCCACTGAAACAGCCCAATTGGTTAAGGCTATAAGCTAGAAAAATCTAGAACCAAGAACAAGTTTAGTGGTGCTGATAAATGAGAACAGTGGTAAAGTGTGCAAAACCACTAGCTGTCTTTCACAGAAAATCACAAAAACCTAGGGAAACATAACTGGATCTGTAATTTGTGAAATCTCACAAGAATCGACTCCATCATTTACTATTCTTAGTGTGCTCAGCACTATTACCCCAGAAAAAGATTAAAGTTTTAGATCATATGACTGTACCTAAGAATGCTTACAGAATGCTAAAACAAAGTATCACCTAGTTCAGTAACTTGTCTCTCACTGTTTTCTGCTCGAAGGGTGGAAAAACTTTCAGACTTCAACCATTCACTACCCTGCTAGACAAAGTAAAATGTAGATAGATGTTTGCAGACAGTTTTGTCAGTACTTCAAAACAATTCAGTATGAATTGTCCCCTGATCCTTTCAAAACTTCTATTCAAATGCCAGATACAAACAGCTGTGAGCTGTAGCCTAGTCAACTTTTTATTACACAATTAACACTCTCTGTGCTTCCCACCTAACAAAGCTTAGGAGTAATTTTGCAGAAAGACAGTTTCTACCACGGTACAGATTAAGATGAGTCAATTACCATTCAACAGACACAATTTAAATTTATAAAATAGAGACTTGTTTATACACAGATGTTCAGGCAATGATTCACCCCTCCCTTGAAATACACTTTTTCCACTGCACTCCATGCTACTTTCCTCCAATTTCAAGATAATCTAGATTCTCTTGCCTCTTAATCATATGGTTTTTAGCTCACAGGGAACTGACAGAAAAACAAGACTAAAGTAAAGTATAATACACATTGGTTTCTACCAGCTTGGCTTTGATTACACTTCTCTAGTATAAAGCTTCCAGCATCTTTAATAACATACTACTTTAATGCCATTAAGTCTTTTATTTCTATATGTAACTAGCTCAATAACCAGCTGTTTACCAGTTTAACTGCTCTCAGAACAAAATTACATATAACCAAGCTTTGAGAAGTTAATCAGCCAAAGGCTTCAGCTACATTTCACATTACATGTAGGAAAACATACCTTACAGTGTTAACATCTGCTCAATGCTGCAACTTTGTATTAAGCACGTGCAGAAATCTATCCAATTGTACTAGATATATTCTGTATGCAACCAATAAAAAGCAAAAGGTATGTTGTTTGAAATAAACCCCTGTAAAAGAGGCATCGCATCGGATACAGATCAGTAATGTTTTCTGAAAGACTAATACAGCTTTGAATAATTATTAAGGCCCTCAGGCATCTAATTTTTCTGTCCTTCAAAATAAAATCATTCTGCTCCTGAAAGTTAAGAGGGTTCCACAGACTGTTATAAGACTTCTTCAATAAATTACTTCAAATAAGAAGGGTTTGTCAAATCTTACATAAGACTTACAGAAAACATTCTCTTCTTGTAAAATTCACTATTCCATACATAAATAAGACTGTTTGTCTACACCATGTTCTTCACTATTGTGAACAGAACATTTTTTAACATAAAGATGTATCCAGGCCAGATTTCAAAGAGACTCTGGAGTACAAAACCACCATGAACAGACTTCGAAGCAGTCAGCCTTCAGTTAGGGAAAATTCAAGAAATAGTGTCTGTTACCTTCAACGTTGCCTTTTGATTTTTGTTAAGTATGGTTTCCACCAGTCAGGCTTTAGTGCTTAATTATGTAATTTAATCAGTAACTTGCTAAGACTGCTTTTCTCTATAATGACTTTTTTCTTTTTTTTTATGCTATTAGCTAATGTGGTAAACTGTTTTCTCTTTGGAGGGTCACCACTCAGACTACCAGGGACAAAACCAATAGACTTCTGTTTTGTGAGTGAACAGGGGAAAAAGCCATGCTTCAGCATTTAATAATAATAAAATCAAGCTTTGAAACTCCTCCTGCATTCAAAATAAGTGGTTACAAATGCAATAAAGGTTTTAAAATTGGAATAGAAAAGCCTATTTTCTCACTACTCAAAAAAAGAAATACTAGCTTACAAGAAACCTAAATTATTTTCATTACATCATATGTTTTGCAATGAACCCTTAAGGAAGGCAAAGCAGTATCGACCACCAAGTATGTTCTTAAACAGGCTTGCATCCTAAGCTAGAGGATTCCTCTGCACCACACAGCTAAATACAAATTCTCATACAAATTAATACGGTACATTCTTCAGTGTATGGCAACTCTGCTACGTTGAATATTTAAGTTCAGTACTACCTTTACATGAATACAACTTCTTTGTTTAGTTTAAGAATAAAATGTCAATTACTACAGTGGTCCAAAATTAAGTATGCTGAAATCCTCCCAATTTTGATGAATCAATTTGAGAAATCAAATTTAACGCAGACAATTCATACTTGTGAGAAGGTGTGTTTGCAGGAAACGGCACTACAGAAGATGCTAGATGCTGAAGTTAATTGTTTCCAGAGTATCTTAAACACTGCATTCTGAATGCGTTAAGTAACTGCATATAATGCAGTAGATTCAGAAACAAGCTGCACGTGTGCCTGCTCATACCATGACTTTCACTGTACAGACACTGACAGCAATTACAAATGAATGCAGTCATCAGTTTGACAGCCTCTTATACAGGTAAGCTACAGCTTTCATGTGCAACAGAAGTTAATAAAGCACAATCCATGATACCAAACGTGCTGAACTGCCACTTCACCCTGCCTCAGCCTGAAAGTTTCCGCTAAGTAGAAGTCAATTAATTTTAAACTAATAGTGCCCTTAATGATGGATATTGACAAAGGATTCTGATAGTTATAATTCTAAATGCAAAAGCAAGCATCTGACCTCCAGAAACTGCACTGGCATGGTCAGACAGGGATTTTTATTTATTTATTTAAAATAAGAGGACAGTCACTCTAGTCATGTTATGCACATGGACTTGCTTTTCATTTTCTGATGCAAATGTCCTCAAATACTTAAACAAATTTTTTCCCTCTTTACTGCTAACAGTAGTGACAAATACTCAAAACTCCACTTTTGCAACTAGTTACAGAATTTTTTTTAATTGCCATTCCAAACTGTGGCCATAATCTTTCAACAGTGATATATGAAATTGCCAAACAGCAGCAGCATGCTTCTGTATAGGGGCAGATTTTAAAGGCAACAGGTCTGAGCATCACAATTTATACCCAGAATGCAAGAATAACGTTGTTTGGTCAGCCTTTCATTCTGAAACACAGACCAACAACTTTACCACTTGCTGCCATATGCTAAATATATCCCATCTCAACATATGTGTTTATCATTTGTTCAAAGATAGTACTTTTCACAGAACATAAAACTTGATCATCCTATAATTAGGGCAGCAATAATAGTGTTTGTTAAACAAAGTACATATTATGTAATGTCAATAACTTTGCTTTACAAAACAAACTTAAGGTTTTTTAGACTTTCCATTGGAAATCAAAGTTTATCTAATGGTATTTCAGAGACCAAAAGGTATTAAAATACTACTCTGCCCTCATGAGGCCCCATCTGGAGTACTGTGTCCAGATCTGAGGCCCACAATACAAGAAAGATGTAGAACTGTTGGAGAGGGTTCAGAGGAGGGCCACCAAGATGATTAGAGGGCTGGAGCACCTCCCCTACGAAGAGAGGCTGAGGGAGCTGGGCTTGTTCAGCCTGGAGAAGAGAAGGTTGCAGTGGGACCTCATTGCAGCCTTCCAGTACCTGAAGTGAGGGGAATCGACTTTTTAAAAGGATAGACAATGGCAAGACAAGGGAGAATGGACTAAAGCTAAAGGAGGGAAGGTTTAGATTAGATACTGGGGGGAAGTTTCTTTTCAGAGAGAGTGGTTCAGTGTTGGAACAGGCTGCCCAGAGAGGTGGTGAATGCCCCGTCCCTGGAGGTGTTCAAGGCCAGGTTGGATGGGGCCCTGGGCAACCTAGTGTAGATCCAGGCCTGAGGTTGGTGGCAGGAACTCTATGATCCTTGGGGTCCCTTCCAACCCATGCCATTCTATGATTCTACTATAAACATGTAATACTTCAATTCTATACAGCATGTAAATGTCGTAAAATATCCTGTCGGCAAGACAGTTAAATTTTCCCACTGTAATCTTATCCTTAAGCTTTGCATAAGTACCAAGGATAATTTTTTTAATTCCTTTTTATCCTTACTATAAAAATCCAAAACAAACCTCGAAACTCCAAAGAAATGGAATTATCTATTTCCTGCAACGACAACACACCAGCCAGTACTAACCGAGACCCTGTCTTTAGTGAAACCTTACATAATTTCTGCTTGCAATGTCAACTATGATGCAGGAAGAACTGAGCTGTAGGTCAGGAACCCCAAGTCAGTTCAAATGATCTAACACGGAGCAAAATGCAACAGAATTGGAGCTGTTGCAGTGGCTTAAGGCATTTTGTTCTTCAAATTTAGAACTGCATAGCTGCCCCTCTCTTTCAAACAACCAGCTGTACAAAAAGCACTTTGTATATCACAATGAGATGCTTCCTCCTCATGATGTAAAAATGAATGATGTCCTCTCCTCATGCACTGTTCTGGAGAATTCTTGAACAGAAATAGGAAGAAATGGAAATAAAAAAGCAATGTAGCTGATCAGGATTGCCACAACCCAGTAGCTGGAAGCCGACAGGCTTCATACCCCCTACATGTGACAATGACAGTCAATAGGTTCAAGTGTAGAGAGCTAACACCCTAAGCGTGCGTCAATGCCTGCTTTATGGAACTCGTGTAAAACAAGGGAGATGACAAAACCCAGTGTTTTGCTTTGGGACAGTCTTCCCTTTTATTAAGCAGCATTCAATGATTGGTGTGAGAATTGCTAGTCTTCCTCACTTCCTAATGAGAGGTGTATTCAGACTAAGCAAAACTGCCTTGGTCTTAATAAAGTTACACATTCATTAGCTTTTGATGGATGCCTGCAACCCCTCTCCCCTCCCCAGTAATCTCCTTAAAGTACCTCCAGGCTCTAATCACAATATTCTCAGTAATTAAGGTTTTGATTTTAAATTTGTCTAAAGCTGCCTAGAGAGATGTTCTGATTTCCAGCTGAGCCTCAGATACAAACAATTTGAGTATTTCCCTTGTTTTCTGGGGGAAATCTGTCAGCAAATTTCAAGATTTGATGCTCATTCAAGTGATTTGGCCATATGACAAATATTTCTAATTGATTTCTTCTGTTCATAGGCTCACACAGTATTGTATGATTGATTAACATACAGTGTGTCTTTTTAAAACTATGTTTAAATAGGAAAAAAGGCAAATGAACTTTTAAGTACTCACATTTTCACGTATCAGTACTCTTCTTCAGAGCTGATAGTCGTTGCAAACTAAATTTTAATGTATTTATTACACATAGTGAAGATTTACTTTGTTACACATAATTAGACATTAAGTCTTCTGATTAACCTACTAGCCAAAAAGTGGTAGCTTCCAAGAGCAGATTGATTGGTCTTCTCTCACAAAACCCTGGGGAAGTTTGCAGACTCTTAAAAGGAGGCAGTATTTTCACTAAATCTCTTGCCCCAGAATAGTAGTACTTTTATTCTCACTCTACAACAGAATAGGTAAAAATTTTACTACTGTTAAGAGTCACAAAGCTACGTAAGTAAGATTGTTCACATACTGTTAAACAAAGACTTGCTTCAAAATATAGCATCTACACCCACAGAATCTGGTATGTCAGGTAAAGCATGCAGAAATGTTAATACTCAGAAATTTGAATGTCTCCTCCCACCCCCCAATTATAGGAAAATTGTATTTCACAATCCTGTACAAAAATTTCAACTCCACATGTTCTATTTACCAAATTACAGTTTAAAACCCCTTAAGAGTAGGACTTATTTAGATGTTAAATGTCCCCCCCGCCAAAAAAAAAAAAAAAGCAGTAATACTTATCGGAACAAAAAGGAAGGGAGTACTGTTAAGTGCACATTTCAAAACTGCAGAGGAGATGCTGGTGCACCTTCAGCAGCAATAACCAGAGGTGGAGGAAAACAGCCAGAAAATAATCCTGTAGAAATATATTACTTCCAGGAGTTACTACCACAGCAACCTGACATTCAGGATGGCTCTATCCTGGAAAGTGTAGTTACCTTATTTATACCGGCAGAGCATGTATTATTACAGGACAGGGCAAGAAACAGCCCTAATTACACTGCAACTCCACCTCAACACAAAACAATTCCAGAAACACAGTGCTGCTTGGTTCACTCAGACAGCTCACTGCCAGAAATACATATAAACATTTTTTTCCAGGCCACACTACTTGCGCAAATCATTACTTGGGTATTTCAAAACAGCAAAGTTATTAAGAACACCTTTAAGGTTAACAACTCTGACTTAGAAAAATAGATGTAATTTCATTTTTTACCTTTACCTTGTGAAACATGACACCATTAGAAGTTAGTTATTACTGAGGAATACTTTGTAATTGCTTGACAAGCTCCCAGTTGCCCCATTATGGAGCTTGCACATTTAACTTCTTTAAGTAGGCTGTGTTATTTACTAGGTCTGTAAAAAACATTAGTAAATGAAAAAGCATATAGGAGGAACACAACAAATAAAGAGTGAGAGACACATGAGCTTAACCTTGGTTAGGAAATAAACCTATGCATATGAAACCACACTACCTTTCAGAAGCTTACCTTCTTTTTGTCCCTCATTGAGCCCTTCCCTCGGACCATTATCTTGCATCCTGTTTCTGCCTCAAGCTGTTTAGCTGTTAGTCCTCTGGGCCCAAGGATTCTTCCAACAAAGTTAAACTGGGGAAAAAAAATAATATTACTTCTATAAAAGCAAGTAAACAAAATTAATTTGAAATTTAACAAGATGTACTTCTGTCTCTAAAATATCAAGTGTTTATACATTTAGAATGCTATACTTAATACCTGAAGGTAAATATTTATTACTATTTTCATAATTAGATACCTATGTGACCCACTACAGTGGGGAATACAGGTTTCAGGTGAAAATAGGGTAGTGGTAGTCCTAATTTGCTTCTTGTTGAGTTGTATGATCTCTTACAGAAACTACAAGCACTGTGCCTCACCACTAACATGACCAGACATGCTCATTAATTAGCAGGCCAATGTGCATCGCATTGCCGAAACAACACAGGTTCTGGTTGCATGACCACATGACCAGACACGCACTCAACTTCTATGTGGTGGGACTGATGGGAAGCCAGGTGTGGGACAAGTCCCATAATGGCACAGGGCCTTCAGGAAATGCCCCTAGGCCCATGATTCATTTGCTCCCTACCAGCAGCTGAGGAGGCTGCAGAAAGAAAAAAAAGAAAAAAAATTCCTTTTTCACCCTTCTGTGCTGTTTGGTAGGCTTGATCTGACAGCACACTGCTGGCTGGCCACCCACATCTATCGAAACTGTTCTTCACTGACCCATGCCATAGCACTTCCTTCAGAAAACAGAACCAAAAAACTGAGGCTACATATTCACTTTAGTTCTCATGGGCAAAATTTCCAGAAAACATTCTATTTGCTGTATGTGCGTGTATGTGCATATATAACGTGTGTGTATATACTGACACATGACAAAAGCACATCCTGTAAGTCATATCCTTTACTCAGTTGTGTGCACAAATAAAGCAAGCATTTTATGTTTTGTTGTCTAGCTTCAATGTCAGCAGACAACCCCCTGCCTACGCTTAGCACAGTAATACCGCCGTTTAGCCATACATAACATTATTTCCTAGTTATTTTCCAGTGGCTTTTCCCTTTCATTATTTTCAATCACACATTCTGGAAATCATGACATAAATAAAAAAAGCACTAACTGAAGGCAGCATTAAGAACACATAGCAGTACTCTGTGACAGCTACAGTGCTGAGATGAAGCACCGGGCTCAAAGGACACAAACTTAGAAATTTCATACTGAAGATTAAATTCAAGGAAGATACTAAAAGAACAGATACTCTGAAGTAAGGACAGAAATCAGTATTTTAAATCCTGGTAAACCACACTATTCAATGGAATTATGAAGAAGTTGGCGGCTTTCATTTCCTCAGCTCATTAAGAGTACTCATTTCAGTACTACAATTCAACATATTTGAGATCCTTATGAAAACCAGCATCTTACTTGCCTTTCTCCACAATGATGCTTCCTGCACACTACATCTTTAGATGTCTATTCCACTCCACTGATAAAGCTGAAATAATATTGCAAACCTGACTTTAAACCACTCTTATAACAAACACCCAAGGTGACCATCATTACATTCTCTCTCTCCCAAGAAAAACATCAGCACCTCTAGCATTTTATTAACTTGGATCATAATTAAAAGAATAATCAAATCTTAAGATAAACTGGATAAAAACTTAAATACAACAATTTAGAATACTAAGGAAAAAGCATACATCTGTATTACTGTCAAGCTTGCAACTTTATCCACGTCGTCTGTCTGAATGCTATAGAATTTTGGCTTCTAGTTGAGAAATTGCTGACCTAATCTGCAACACGTTCTTTTAAATGTTAAGCCAGTTTCCTTCCCAGCTACTCCCAGAATATTCTCCTTACAAAAAACCTTCATAATTGTTCCAAGGTATCTTAAGCCCATCTTTTCTTTCCAAACTGTATACATTAGCACCTTGTTCGTTTCTGGATAACTAGTCTTTCTAAAACTCTGGCTGTTCTTGTTACCTCTCTTGGACCCTCCAATTTGTTAATTTCTTAAAGCAAGATGCCTGGACATGGCAACACTTCAACTGAGACTTCAAGAAGGTTAAATTAACTCAGAACAATTATATCTTACAAACTGCATTCCTATTAGCACATACCCCACCTGAGGCATAGTCTTAACTGAGTCATCGGTAATCAGTTATCATAGTTTAAGCCAATTGCTGTTTTAACAAAAGACTCAAGATTTTGTACCACTGGACTGCTGTCAGTACTCAGTTCCTCAGATCACTACCTCAAAGTCCTAGCTGAGAACTCCATAGGAAAAAACACTTCTGACTCTCTTGTGAAGGGACTAGGTAGAAGGAGTAGTGACCACAACTCAGGAACACAGTGTAGAGTATCAGAATCCAGCTGTATCAGCAGCTTACCTGCCAGGCCAGCTAGATTATCAAACCGAATTACTGGAACCAGATACATCTGACATATTCAAAGGACCATTTTTATGACATTTAACTCAAGACTTCTTAGGCATTTCCCTACATAAAACACACCCATGTTCAGAAGTACTGCCTGTTCTAGCATTTGTACACAGCAAAAGCTAGAAGTACTTCCCTACATTTTGTTACAGCTTTTCCCACTCCACACTTGGCTAATCCTCTAGGATTCACCTTACCCCCAGTGGTTCACAAATCAGTTTCACCAATTAAGGATTGCATTACTTTGAATTCCACACACTGGAATTAGGGAGTGTGTTAAAAATCAAGCAAAGTGACCGATGTATGACAGATTAACTGCTTCTACATCAACACTAGAGAAAAAGCAATCCA
Organism: Porphyrio hochstetteri; assembly: GCA_020800305.1. Classification (NCBI taxonomy): domain Eukaryota; kingdom Metazoa; phylum Chordata; class Aves; order Gruiformes; family Rallidae; genus Porphyrio; species Porphyrio hochstetteri. The sequence goes on from CM036907.1 coordinate 50,403,932, forward strand.
TTACTTCCCTTTGTCAAGTTAGTCTCTCCTTCCCAAAGAATGAACGTGTATCTACACTCAAGATATCTTTATACCTGACATTTTCACTCATGGTATTTCATAATTATTTTTTCTGGGTTTTTAGAAGTGCTGCACTTTTATTTGTCAAATCTTCCTAAACAAATGAAAAACTAGAACCCCAGAAACTACGTCCAGAAGAACGTGTTTGTGGCACGCACAAATACAAAGGCATCCTACGTACCCCTCGTAAGAATGCTTTAAATTTTAGCAACGAAGGAGGGAACAAGGAATTACGCAACACTAACAATATTTATAAAAAGCCAAAAATTAGAGTATCTAGTGGAGCTCAGGTGCCAAAGCAGTTTTTTGGTGAAGCTGCAACTAGCTCTACCACATTGCTCTTTCCTCTCTGCATCTCTCTCTCATTACCTTAGTTTGCTAACCATACGAGCTTGAACCTTCCAGCACGTACAAAAGATACACTAGCAAGATACTGCACAAAGACATTTTTTGCCTTTCTTTGAGAAGATGTCCAGAATATCAGAATATGCACAGTTTGCATATGCTGGGAGACTATACACAAGGATCCTTGCTACTGAAGGTGCTCAAGCAGAAGCAAATGCACTGGGGAAAAAAGTTGCCTTAAATCCTTGTGTTTGCTCTTACTTTGGGGTATCAGTGATTACTCCCGAGAGCTGACAACTTCTATCTGGTGCCCCACCTAACAAGGCCACTGCATCAGAAATTCCCCAATAAACGCAGCTTCTATTCCTTGTACATGAACAACTACTTCCTAAGCAGACCAGGTGCTTTTTTACAGCCCTCCGATGCCTCACCAGCCCCTACACCAAACAAAAGTAGTAAAGGGAAGTAAGAACGAACTATGCCATTCAGAGATACTGATTTCTAAGAGGTTGCAAAGAAGTGTGTCCGATTCCTGCAGTGTATGGGAAACTCAGCGTTTAAAAAACTTCCCATGCAAGTTAAGATCTGAGGAACTTGAGGGAGTCCAGTAATATGAAATTGAATGCTAATACTGCGTGTTTTGTATTTTGTGCTGTCCTTTGAAACCTGCAAGTAAGATACATCAAGATTTAATTTCTCTCACGAAATAAAATTATTGCCCTTGTTACCGGAGAAGGATTTGAAAAAAAAAAAAAATCCCACTTGATTAAAACATCCAAATCTAGAAAGAACATAACTTCATGCATTTGGTTAATTAATTATTTTGCTCAATTAAAAACTAATTTCTTCTACCATCTTATTAGCAAATATTCCAGTGATTTACTATACGTTGCACTGACAGAGTTAGCTACTTATCACTGGAAAAAAAGCCAAAACAAGCTATTCTTAAAGTCTATTTCAACTTAAGGAAAGCAAGAAGAGTCTTAGAAAGCTTTTATGTTCCCCAGAAACAACACATACTGAGTACAAATGTTTTTATATACAGCCTAAAGATTATTTTAACACCTCAGTAGTTCCCCATTACACTAAGACGAAAAGATGCTCTATGCTTCTTGCTGACTTTAAGAATAGTTTAGGAAATAGTATTTTAATTCAGCAAAAATTCTAAAAACACCACTAATTATTACAACTGAGTACTTGTAACCATAAAACATCCACTTTTCATAATGTTATTTAATTAATTGCCTGTAATCAGCCAGTTATGCCATACATACAGACAAACATGTTCTCCACTTTGATACTACCTTTAAGTATTTTTTTTTTTAAAAAAAACTGTAACAGCGCACAAAATGTTCCAGTTTCTTCAATATCAGTTCCTTCCCTTATTCATATTTTCCCCCATTACAGTATTTTATTATACAGCTCAGTTAAGTGCTAGGCATAACTATCAGCTGTAAGTGGATTTTCATCAACACAGAAAACTGTACCTTACATTCAACTCTTCCCATACCCAAATCAGCATTCAGATAGTATACTAATACCTTAAACTAAAGCATCCCAAAAATGTGGTGGTTCAAAATGTCCTGGTGTTTTAGTTTGCATTTTAAAGGCACAGCGAGCAGCATTTCCTGCTCACTTCATTTTCATATGCTTTTCCCCACCAAATAAAAAGCAGCTGACGACCAAAGACTCTGCATGGTTCAGCACTTAAAATATGTCAAGGTTAAGAAGCAACTGAAAACTGGACGTTATAATGGAGAACATCTGGTAATTTTTCTTAAGCAGCAATGCTGAAAAGTCAGTTTAGCCATTTTGGAGGGAATCTTCTAAGTCTTCAGATTATAATAGTCCTATTTTGAGACCATTTGGGAGATAGCAATCTGACAGAGTTACAGGCTGAAGTGCTACCGGTGGAAATGAAGGAAGGAAGAGCCACAAAGGAACTGCAGCAAGAAGAAAAAGGCATTCAAAAGAAAGCGTGATGAATGGGTACAACACTCATGATAGTATTTGTTAAATGTGAGTACTCTTTTTCAACAAGATTAACATTATTCCTAAGTATTAATACATTTCTTTAAGTTACAATTAAATTCAAGTACTTTTTTCCATACAAATTTTTAATACAGGAAAGCAGTCAATGCATTTAATTGAAACATAATTATATACAAACTGAAATTAGAAATACTACTGTAGAAAATAAAAAAAAAAATAGCACTATGCTCACAAAACATGTCATAAATACTCAGAAAACGAGGTTCTGAAAGCAACAAAAGCCTCCAATGACCCACAAAAATTATCAAACTTGGGGTGACTTATTTTTTATAGTTTTCTTTTTAAAGGAACATTGTTTATGATACTCATAATACACTTATTTTTCCATTAAATATTTCTGTATTTTTTTGAACTAGCTTGAATCCCTTGCAGCTGAAGTTTTAGATAACCATAAAAGCCATAAGATATACAGTCGATTGTGGTTTTTTGAAAGCATTTTTTTTGAAAACAAGAATAAAAGCATTTCAGGTACTAGAAAACAAAATATAGCATATTAAACCTTAAGAAGGTAAGTCTGTATACTTTCAGTTAGGTAGTTTAGTGTTTAATAAAGAAAACAAAACTTGTAGCATAACATTATAGATAGGTAGCTTTGAGATTACTTTCCCAAGTTTAAATCTGAAACATTTTCTAAGAGAATAGAAATAACTTTAATGGGCAATTCACCCTACATTACACTGAACATGCTTTCTAGTAGTAATATTTCCCAGTATTTCTTCAATTAACGTATCATGACCAAATACCCATTTTCACAGTGGCAACTGTCTCAAAGTTTGATTTGGGGGGTTTTGTTTGCGTTTATTTATTGGTTTTGAGAAGATATAGTCATACATACACATATATATGAATACAAACAAACACAGATAGAATTCTGACAGAATACACACCTAAATTATTTGGTTTTCTTTACTCACACTGTCAATGAATAAATTTGCCACCAACAGCAAGAATTTATTAAAAAACTTTCAGCTGACATTTACAGCCCCCCCCTTTTTTTTGGTCAAAAGATTTTCTTGAAATAATTCAAATTATTGCCACTGTCTCATCCATCACTATATTTTTGATAGGCGGTGATTACGGAAATAGAAAGTCTCTTTTTTCCATTAATAGAAAGCCTCGGATGTATTTCATGCCTTAGTATTTCCAGTGATTCAACACCACACTCATCACAAAAGAAAACAGGTACACTGGTTTTGTTGAAGAAAAGCAGTAATAAGAACTACTACCAAATAGAAATAAGTGCACCACATACACAGCTTGCTCAGTGATCACACCAAAGTAACTGAAAACAAAGAATTAAGGTTTACATATAGACCCAATTGTATACATTAAGAAATCAATTGGGGAAAGTATAATGTTTAAGGAATAAAATAATTGTGAAATATTTCATTAGCTGCATTAGCATGCATTTTGAGGATTAAATATGCTCCAGTGGAATCTGCAAGTGTTTTGCATAGTTAAGAAAAACAGACTATGTGATGAGATTTTACAGGGAGAGGAGGCTGACAAAACAGGTGGCATTATCTTTGTCAATGCAGTAAACACAGACAATAGCAGCTACACATAGAAGTTAATTTTTTACATACAAACTAACAATAGATAGTTGTTAAGACTGCTAGTGACAACAATGAAGTTGTTTCTCTTCAAAAAGCACTTACTGGTAATAAAAAGGGGGCTTCAGGTAAACATTATGAGAAACACTTCCTCCATCCCTTAATATAGCGTGTTTTCTAAGTGAAATAACCAAGTAAATACATATGTAGAGAATATGAGCATAACACTTACACCCAGCAAATACAATCTCCTTATGTCAAATATATCCACTTGTATCTGACATACACTATTCTAATAATACAATCAAAGCTCAATGAGCACTATTGAAGCATTTAAGTGATGAAGTAACAAATTAGAGATGTTGTTTTTTAAGAAACTGACACATGTTAATTATCGTGAAATAACGTCTTCATCATTTAAACAAGAAAATACAGAGTATCAACCCCCAGAAAGGTAGGATCTGTCACATTTGCCACTGGGTAATTTTGTACTGGATAAACAAACCCAAAACCTCTAGAACACACCATTTGAAATACCTCTGAGATTACTTCAAGTGCAAGAAATTTAATCCCTGAGATTTAATAAAAAAGGTCATTACATCGGAAAATACTTAAAAGTAGCTCAAGTTCTCTAAAATTTGAGCTGTCAAAGAAAACAGCAAAATGTTTACCACTGGTGAAAAAAAATAAGATAATGGAAAGGTTTTTCTTCTTCAGTAAATGGCTAAGCATAATTTTCAGTGTGTATGAAATTCACTGAGTCCATCTTTATTTAGTTCACTGCATACGTTCTTAACACAGGTTATGGGGATTTTATTACTTTTTGTTTCTAATGCAGTCCCCCTAATCACCTTTCAGCATCAAAGCCAGAGAGCAACTCAAGATTGTTACGGACAAGAAATAATAATTATTGTAAGACAAGCTTAGTCTTGTTCGAAAACTTCTATAAGTAACATATTTCTTAATGCAAAAGGCCATGGACATAATTATATTACTAAAATATAAAGTATTTCTGCAGCAGGGGGACAAAGTTTATATTCAGTGGTTTGAGGCCTGTGATATATCATACAAAAATATCAGCATCCAGAGCAAAAAGAAAACAAGACATTAGTTCAGAGGTTTTGGTATTACATGTCTCGGAGGTTGCAATTAAAAACTTGGCTAAAAACAAAGCGGTGTGAGTTCTCTCTACACAAATACCTACACCTATTATTGTCTCCCAGACCAAGGTATTTCATAAAGCAGTTACCGTAGCAATAATTTTGGTAACATTTAAAGTTCCTTAAAATCAGATTGTATTTTAATTTTAAGTACAACTTAAGTCAACTGCAACAGTATAAATTATGTGTGGATTTCCAGAAGGGAGAAAAATCTCCAGGGAGTTTATCATGCTTATCTGGGAACACTACTTGAGGTGGGGGCTAACATCTTCAATCTCAGTTCTAAGCTCTGGGGTGTTTCTGCTGCATGGCATGCAGAAGTCAGCCCTCTCCTCCATGCTGTTTAACCTCTCACATGTCTTATCCAGCAAGCTACTAAAACGGTATCAATACAACTCAGAGACCAAATACTTAACATTATGTTCAGAATTAAAATCTCTTGAATGAACACACACATGCTGCAAGCCAGCTGGCTGACCAAACCCGAGCATAATATTTATCACGTGCTGGCCAGTTAGTAAACAGTCCTTGCCTATACAGGGACTGCACACAGTCTTGCAATAAGCCATGTTGATACAGATTTATCTATGTTTTTCAGTAAAGCTTTGACAAGAAGACAGTAAAGAATCAGTGATGAACAGTAATACCTCATTCTCCCTGTGAGATCAAGAATTGCAGCCTTCCCTCCTGGACATCAGCAATACACACTTTCATGATTTCAAGGATGGATAACCATAATAAACAGTATGGTCTACCTTAAAAACTGCTCATTTATTACTGTTTTTTACTACTGAAGTTCTCTGAGCAACATTAAAGAGATGGTACAATAAATGTTAATACTAAAAATCAGGTATTTTTTGTTTAGATTTTTCTTTTTCCCTTAATAAAAGTAATCCTATTACTTACAAGAATCACAAGTGTTACATTTGCCAAAGCGTGACCCTGAGCCCTACTCAACTATAAAGATCTCTTTGCTAGTACCTGTATTCCAACACCATAACTATACTTACTAATTAACTGCTTCAAATTGTGTTCTACTACATCAAAGTAGTCCAGGACACCACGTAATCTCAGATAGGAAACTGAGGTAGCTTCAATTGGGTGATAAATTTTACTAAATATATTGCTTGCTACAACATAAACTACATTGTTTTTATGAAGCAGTGCTGTACAGTTAAAGCCTCAAGACAGCACAGCAACATTAAAGAGCATAACCATCTTAAGATAAAACTATCAACTTCGTTTAAAGTCAGTACAATTCTGCAAGGTTAGTTTTGTCACTTGAGTTGACTTGTCCACTACCTGACTATTTACACTTGTTTCTGAGTATCAGCTACTGCTGATTCAAAAAAAAGCTCAGCATCCTTCTCTGATCACTGCAGCTGTAAGCCACGCAAACCAGATTATCCATGTGATGTCAATAAAATACAGTTTTTACTCAGCAGACTGCATCCTAATACTTAAAATGCTTCTTTTCAAAAAAAAAAAAGGGGGGGAATGCATTTAAAAGTATAGCTGGGATTTAGAATGAATTACTAAAGCCTTTAAATCCACATTATTCATCTCTAATAACCTCTGTGCTGAAGGCTTTGAGAACTTGTTTAACTGACAAACAGCTTTACAAACCCCATGTAAATACAATGGATCAGATCTATTTAAGGTGGTGGTGGTGGGGGTGGAATCAGGCTAGCTTTCCAGGTCATTTTAATAATGGCAATAGAGCATTCTGTATTAAAGAAAAAAGAAATCCCAGTGTAATTACATTTCAAAAACCCAAAAATGCTGACATATACACTTTCTATTCTCCAAATTCTTGCCTTACATTTTATAGGAGGACCTCAGTAAATTATCTAGTATTCAGATTAAATAGTGTTTCATTCAGATGTTGAAGTTTTTAACTAAAGTATTACCATGACAGCTCGAAATTTATCTAACAATTTTTAGCACAGAAATTCTAATACCTACCACAGAAGACGCTCAGCAGTAGCTAAACTGGCTAACCAAACGCATTACAACTAGTTAGAGAAGCCAACAAAGCTTCCTTTTTCAATCACAAAACGTAAGTCTTCCCTGAAAATCTGTTCTTCAGCTTCTCTGAGCAGAGATTCCACCTGATTTTTTTTTTTAAACACAATGTATATATATGTTATCAAAGGCAGAAAAGATGAAAAGAGTATTTTTATATGTTAACACAAGGATACTATCTTTAACCTCAGGAGCACTGTTTTGCCAGATTAGCTGCTGAAAAGCTAACATTTGTTCACAAGTTTTTAGGTTTATTTGAAAGCCATTCATTCTAACAGCATACCAAAAAATAAATTAACCTACTGCTCGATACGAAAAATTACATTTCAATGATGTTCAAATCAGTTTTATAAAAATTAACCCAATATGTAAACATTTATGTCAAGACACTTACCATTTAGTTTAAAATTTAGTCCAGGGTTGTGTAAGATTTTTGCTTTTTTGTTTTTCTGAATTACACTTCCATCATGTAAATCTGGCATTAGATACTACAACCCTCAGGTGGAAGCTAGAATGCAATCCAAACAAACCAAAAGGGACATCTACAGTTTTTCTGAACATGAGCAATATACTGCCACCATAAAGACCTTTACAGGATATTATCAAGGCATCAAGAAAATTCAAAACACGTCAGAAGTTGCACTGCCACATTTGACTTAAACAGAGGCAGAAGTCAGATAAATGGACTACAAAGCTTGAAAAAATTTAAGAATAACTCTTAAATTACTGACCTCTAACAAAACTGCAAGAGCTGTGTGCTTCTGCTTTTTACTGTACAGAATTAAATAATTTGGAAAAAAGCTAATGCTATAAACAATCAGCACATACATTAGGTAGAAGGAATATGGGCAAGTTTATTAAATTAGCTATAATTTTGCTAATATTTATTCTGCTATTTTTGTATGATGTATCACATTGGCAATATTTTCATTGACTAAAAAAAAGCTTACAGAACTCAAACCAAAGATCCACCAAGGGCTGCTGTGCTAATTCAAAACACAACCAGCACTTCATAAATGGTATCCTGCATTACAGGTAACGACTATATAGCTCCACAACCATAAATCTCTCTATACAGAAGTACCAAAAAAAAAAAAAAAGCCAATCTGACTAAACACAACACATCTACTTCCCAGAGCAAAGAAGCTCAAATCTAATCTCTTTTACTCAACAGGCCTGAAAACCGTATCTGGTGCATCACTGTGCTATGTACAGTCCACCTGAACTTTAGCATACCTATTTTAGTACTCCCCATAGAAAAGATAAACACAAGGACAGTAAATTAATGCAAGACCATCTCAAATTGATAGAAAACCACTTTGATACTACTATTGTAACAAAGAGAAGCTGCTCCTGTGATGAGGAAAAAACAGCTCTTAACATTAAGACAAATGAAACTCATCTATCACTGTTACTGACTTGTAAAAGCTGGCACTAAGCAGCTTTTAGACCTGAACTACACTTCCCTTCTACAAATACTCAAACAAACTTGTTTGAAGGGGACATACCAGCTCCTACTAAGAGGAAGAGATCTGAATTTCCTGATCTCTTCCCACCACATCAATTATGCTGCTGCATATTTATGTCTGTCCACATTCAAGAACATGGTAAAGTCTTCTCCACTAAAGAATGGCTTTTAGGCTTGAGTAAAGTTTCACTCTCCTTAGCCTATCACACCTTTCAGGGAAAGGCTGGGCCCATCCATTCTCACCCATGAAACCCAGCAGAGGACTGCCTCTAGAATGGCCCACCAACACAGACACTACAGATAGGAGAGGACAGAAAGGCTTGGTTCACTACTAGTTTATCTGTTGAGCAACTGTAAATGAGGTTTTGGTCTTTTCTTTGGATCAACTAGCACTGGTAAGCAAGGAGAAACATGCAAGTTTGGGTTCAAGAACCCAAGCGTAGAAACCTCAATCACCAAGCAGTAGCAAATGTCATCAAGCAGGATTAATCTTCCAAGGTGCACACATTCTAACATTTCAAGCTCACATTATAACAGCCTTTATTACATGTAAAAGAACTAAATCTATATATGAGTTATCTATGAAGCTTTTGTTTAAGCAATTATGTTTGGAAAAATCAGACTTTCATTCTGTGTAATATAAAATTGCATTTAAATCACATAATATTCTAATAAGGGGAAGGATATGAAGATATATAAAGTTTATACTAAATCCATCCCATTCCTACCAGTTTGATGCCAGTGCCAGCAATAGACAACCTGAACCAGGAGAACGATCACAGGTCAGCAGGAGAATGCCTGAAGTGCAGCACAAAAGAAGCTCTAACCAGCTTCACTGAGGGCCCAATGTAAATGCCTCTGTGCATACACATGCAAACCTGCACAGCTGTGACCTCATGGCAAAGTGGTAGGGTGGCTCCTATGACTGGAGCATTGGAATAAAATGATACAAGCTCATTAAGACGGACAGGCAGGGCAGATGAAGGGCTGTTGCCCTCTATGTCACTGACCAGCTGGAGTCCACAGAGGGATGGACAAGCTGACCATGACCTTATAGGGACAGGGGGCACTACAGTGGAGGTCTGCTACAGGCCAGCCAAGCAGGGAGACTGAGCAGATGAGGCCTTCTACAGACAGATAGGAGCGGCTTTATGTTCACAAGCCATGGTCCTCAGGAGACCTCAACCATTCCAATTTAGTATCTGTTAGAGGGACACCTCAGCAGGGTATAAGCAATCCAGAAGGTTCCCAGAACATGTTGATAACTACCTTTAAGTGGTAGAGCAGCCAGGAATCAGGCTAGGAAAGTTAAAGCCCTGACAGAATTAAATCTCTCAAGGGATATCGAGAAAGAAAAAAAAAAAAAAAAAAAAAAAAAAGAAAAAAGGTTCTACAGGTATCTACAGGTCTGTCAGTGATAAAAGGTAAACTAGGGAAAATGTAGGCCCTATCTGGAATGAAACGGGATATGGAAAAGGTTGACGTACTCAACAACTATCTTGCCTCCCTCTTCACCAGCAAGTGAAAAGGAAATCACTATCATTTTTAAAAAGGGAAAAAAGGGAGGGCAGCCAGGGAACTACAGGCTGGTCAGTCTCACCTCTGTGCTCAGCGACATCATGAAGCAGATCTTCCTGGAAGCTATGCTAAGGCACATCATTAGTGACAGCCAACATGGCTTCACTAGACAAATCATGCAGCCTCCTGTGATGACGTTACAGTGTTGATGGATAAGGGGGAACAACTGGCATGACCTACCTGGGCTGCGCAATGCATTTAACACTGCCCCACAGAACAGCCTTCTCTCTAAATTTGAGAGACAAGGATTTAACTAATGGACCGCTCAGTGGACAGGAATTGGCTGAACAGTCACACTCAAAGAGTTGCGGTCAACAACTCGATGTCCAGAGGGAGGCCAGTGATGAGCAGCCTTCTTCAAGGTTTGGATTGGGAGTGTTTAATGTCTCTGTGAGTGACACAAAGTAGGACTCTGAGCACACTCAGCAAGTTTGTTGAAAACACCAAGCTGTGTGGTGTGGTTGACACATTTTGAGGGGAGGGATGTCATCCAGAGGGACCTTGACAAGCCTGAGAGGTGGGCCCATGCGCACCTCTCCACTCGGAAGACAGGCTGAGAGTTAGGCTTGTTCACATCCTGGAGATGGCTCCAGGGAGACCTTACAGCAGCCTTCCAGTACCTGAAGGGCTCTGCTTGAGAGGGACTGCTTACAAAAGCATGGAGTGATAGGACAAGGCGTAATGGGTTTAAAGTGAAGGACGAGAAATTTAGATTAGATGTAAGGAACAAATTCTTCCCTGTGAGGGCGGTGAGGCCCTGGCACAGGCTGCCCAGAGCAGCTGTGGCTGCCCACTCCCTGGCAGTGCTCAAGGCCAGGTTGAAAGGGGCTTTGGGCAACCTGGGCTAGGGGAGGGTGCTCCTGCCATTGGCAAGGGGGCTGGAACAAATCTTAAAAGTCTCTTCCAACCCAAACCAGTCTGCATTTCTATACCAGTTCAGATGATTCACACTTTCAGCTACTACTCTTTTTTTCTTTTTTTTCCCTAAATTAAGTATTAAACTGCAAGATTCTTAATCAAGTTTCAAAATGTTTCCAAAAAGTCCCCCTAAGTCCCTCTAAGGACCAAGAGGAACATTTCTTTGAAATCACTTAGCTTGAATCAAAAGTAAGTTAATTATTGAAATAACAGTCTTTGGACAGCAAATGAGCATTCATTTCTTTCTGCATCGAACAAGCTATGAAAAACTGCAAAGTTTTATAAAACTATTTATATAAAATTAGGAATTTAATGTTACTAATAAAAGCACTCTGACAGAGTTTGTCCTTCCAAACTCTTTAACCTTCTCTGTCATTACAGTTGACTGATAAACCACCAGCTGTTTTTTTTCTTCCTCGCGCTACAATGCATTCTCTTCCTTTTTAAGGCTAGTATACCCAAGCAACAAACAGCAGGACTTAAGCCAGCTGCTAGAATGTCACAAACCTATATATTTAGCTCCCATCTCATCTATTACCATCCCTCAGTGTCAACCATTTCATGTCCCTTTTGCTCCAGTCGACTGGCATTCCTCACTGAGTTGACAACACTGCAGGCTGGATCAGGAGCCAGGAGGTACAAGAACTCAACAACAAAGCAGAGGCTTTATCAGTTATCAGAGACAAAAGCCATGCCTTGTCAAACATACTCACAATGTAAATAGATTTCAGGTTTTGGTGCTTCCCCCTGCCCCTAATTTCTGATCTTATTTTCACAGTTTATAAATTATATAGTTGTTTATGCAAATATTAACTTTAGATCTTTAGTTAAACAGCTATTTGTTCTTTTAGCACATTTAATTAGCATTACTCTATCTTCACAGAAATCCTCCCATTTGGACTACATTAATTTCCACTGTTTGCTTCACTTCTGCTTTCTCAATGCTTTTCATACATACTAATATAAACAGTGCATTAAAGTCACATTTGCTTCCCATTTAAAATTGTTTTTAACATTAACCCTTTTCCTCATGCCACAACTTTAAACAAAACCTTAATAGCATAGTTTCAATTCCATTTCAAGTAACTATAAAATAATCTCCCTCAAAATGAATTTTATGCTACATGTTCTGTTCATGTAAAAACACTAATCTAATTACTGTCATATTTTGGAAATAATTGGATTTTAAATTGCTTAGAATTATCAACATAAGTGAGAAAGCTGTAAAGATAGACAAGTTAACAATTTCATGGTTTTAAAATAGGAATCTCTGTTATCGTTACAGCCCCATTTGCAATGATTTAAAGGCCCACTGTACAGTTTGGTAGTTCCCTCCTTTAAGTGGTCATAAAAACCTTTAAACAGTAATTGAAAGACTGTTAACAGAAACTCTTTCAGAAAATCAGATCCCATGAACAATCTAATAGTAGGCATGCTTAAGTGAGATAGTGAATAATCTCTTCCATCCTATTCACTAAGAAGAGGTTTTCAGAACAGTGACAACACATCAGTTTCAGTAACACCAGGAGATGAGTAAAAATCGTTCAATTCCATGCTCTACTTGGGAATCGGGACACATTTATCTAGAGAATTAACAAGTTGTGCTGTGTATAAATCGGTCTCAAAAACCTAATTGTAGGTTCCAGCAGTGCCCTCTAAGCCTCACAGTTTACATCATTAAACTCATATTCCAATAACAAAGGATCCTCAGGATATACAGTCCAACAACTAATTTCCATAATAATACCTTTTAATTAGATGTGACTATATGTGACATTACCCAAGGCACTTAGAGTTGGCAATTTTGTTGTAGACTACTTCCAGTTCTCAGTAATTAGAAGTGAGAAAGATATGTTTAAATTGGAGCACCACTGCAGATGGTGATAGTGTTGTTACAAATTCTTTACAGGAATGGGAATTCTTAAATTTATGGAACACCATTCCCTTTTTAAAAATTATCAGAGAAATGCAGTCACTTCTTCCTCCCCCCACCCTGCTCCCGACAAAGAGCTGATGAAGCAAAAATGGCCTTTGAGGTTATACTTAAGTTTATACAAAGGAGAGATGCTCAGTAACTATTTCATTGCACGTATTAGTTACTGGAACTTTGTCCAAAAGTTCTTCAGCTTTTTTCAATAGATGGTATGCTGAATTATTCAGTTGTTTTTTTTTTTTTAAAAAGGTTCAAAAATAAATTTATCACCTTGAAAGGTGGGAGGAAACACGGCATTTGTACACTCCTAAGTCAGAAAAGTTTGAAGCTGTATTATCTAAGCAGAAATCACTGTTTTCCTCCACAGTAGCACTGTCTTTTGACAGTGTTTTAAACAAACAAAAAAGAAAATCCCAGAAAACCAAACCCAAACAAAACAAAAAACCAACCCCAAAGTATAACACAAAAAACACACCAAATTAACAACAACAACAAACCCAAACCCAATAATACTGTTTTCTTGATAAAGGTTAGCATTATCAATGACAGCTTTATGGTAAGTTTCAGCCAAGATACTTTGGGGAAAAATGCACTTTCTGGAATTTCTGAAATGAGTGACAAATTAAGGTATTTAACCTTCCTCAACATAAACATGCTTTTCGTTCAAGTGACTGATTTTAATTACCTAATTTAGCTGACTAAATTGCAACTTATAATCACAACCAATAATAGATAATTTTACTTTGCTCCCTTACTTTTACACACATTCAAGTATTGGTAACACAATTGCAAACTGATTCATAGAATTGAAGTTCTACAGCAGAAACAAGCTGATTTATATAAATTCACATGGGACGGGGAGGGTGAGGTATCTGAATTCTTAGCTAGTTTGAGACAAATCAACTTCTGAAATACCTATTTGTATCTCTAAATATATTAAAAAGGCTCTAAGTATTTCAACAATCAGAAGTACAAAAAGTGACTATTAAGCAGGGAATGATAATGCTTACCCACAGGACCTCTGTACATTGCAATCATTTTTCATGTACAGCTTGCACTGCATTAAATTAATTAGGAGTTGATTTACCAAATGATGTCTAGAATTTCATGCCATGAAAATTCTGAAACATGTCACAAAGTAATTTGGGGGGGGGGGAAGGGGTGCAGAGGGAAAAAAAGCAAAAAAGCAAGCCTCTCCCAAAAGTTTCAAACAAAAACCCAGTAGGGTTATATAATTGGTAGGTTTTGTGATTTGACTACAGACTCCAAGTGACATGCTTCAACCAAGTATAAAAGAAAAAAAAGAGTAGTAGCTTTCAATGTCTACCTGTTGCTGTCCAATAAATAAGTTTTGCAATGTTGACCATATTTAAAGTGAAAGAAAGTGAATAATTCAAATCGACTGTTTAAAAGTCTGTAACAGAAGTGTTAAATATACATGTTCAGCTGCTAGAAGTCAGTAAGTTCGCAAAATTCAGGCCCAGAGCTGCAGGAGAACAGGGTAGAAATACAGCAGATCTCTCCAAACACAGCCTTCTGAATATTTCCTTTACTGCTTTAAGATCTAATCCATTTTGTTTGCTTTGAATGGCTTCTAAAACTGTAGTATTTCCCAACCTTCTCTCTGTAAGAAGGTAGCGCATAGAAAAACAAAGGAGGCAAAACTGAAAAGCACCTAAAACAACTTAAAAAGCATCAGGAGCATTTCAGGGTGCAAATTTCACAACATACGCACCATGTTGTTATGTGCTTCGGCCACCATCGAGCAGTACAGAGCAGCAGTGCTATAGTCTAGTATTACAGTAATAGCAGCACCTTTGCGTATCGAATCATATTGAAACTATTATCCTAAACATTAACAACACTACTAAAACAGCACCCTATCGACAATTACAACACTGAGGCTTCATCTCTAACTAGCTTTTGCCTTGAATCCAGGATCTTTTAAAGTAAGGAGACAGACATTACCATGTTCAACAGTTCTGTGATCACCACCACCACAGCCACCGCAGTAAGAGGACCCCATTTACCACAGGAAAAAAAAAGCATAAAGAGTTATCTAAAAGCTTTTTGAGATGCACTTCAGGTTCCCAAACTGATCTACCAGTCTATAGTAACATACATCTCTCTATTCTAAGATATCTCCCAACCTTATTTATGCTACAAAGCCAGAGTTCCAGGTCTCTTTAAAACACTAGCCCATGTTCTTGCTCAAAAAGGTGAGATTTTTTTGGTTGTTTTAGTTGTTGAAAAAAAACCCAAAACCAAACTAATATGCACCCAAGGCTTTTGGGCAGACAGACTTCTAATAATAAACAGCCCTTCTACTATTGAAGGCATGTAAGCTGATTTTTAACTGAAGGTATGATTTAAGAGATACAGACTGATATTTTGATCAGTATGCTACACTAGCAATTCAGGATGGGGCTCGGTGCCTTTTTATCCCAGCAAAAAATGGAGGAAGCACAATTAGTGAAGACTTGCATTTCACTTACCTACCTATATGAAGTTGCAGAACTCGTTCTGTCCTCTGACAAGAAAGTACTGAATAACTTTTGCAAGTACAACTGCATAAAAAAAAAATCTGAGTGTAGAAACAGTAATACCTAATGCAGAGTTACTAAAAATGAAGAAATATCTGATATGTCTATCAAAACTTTACTGACCATGGGGCAGGGTGTCGGGGGGGAGAGGGAAGAAAAGGAAGATAGCATGGTGGTATAACTGCCAGGTTCAGTTTCTCGGCTAAGTAGAGCAGCTCACTGTTACAGGTCTTCTTTGTCAACTAGCCAGAGGAAGAGAGTTTTAAAACCTCTTCGCTCCCAGGAGTCAACTTCAACTCTCTGAAGAAAAGGGAAGGATAACTGACTCCATCTACTACGGATTATGATGCCTAAAAAGTAATTTCTAAACCCATGGTATGTACTTTAAAATAAGAGCACTATTAAGTAGTGTTTTAGCCCTTACTGATGTATTTCCATGTTTATGTCCATGTTAATTCACAAAAAATTCCCAATAAATTCTGCAGGTGTACCCAAGCATACCTGACATTCACAACAGCAAGCAAAAAAATGCCATGCTGAAGCACTTCCTCTCTGTATAAAACTCTACTACAATAAGCATCTGAAAGAACAGACTGAACAACAAACAAACAAAACAAATCAATACTCCACAAATCTCTCTGCCCCACAACTGACCTTTCATTATTTGTATTCATACAAATCTACAATACTTAGTCTCGCAAGAGCTGCTACACAACGTAGAAGTTCTGAGGGAAAGAAGTTCTAGGTTTTAATTCGCTCTTCAAAATTTCAGTTGAACACATCCTTAGCAACATCAAAATTCCTCATTTCCAAAATTAACCATTTATGTTAAGATTTATTCTAACTAAACTTTTAGATATTTTTTTCACAGAAAAACAAGAGGCATCTAAAACTATTGAGGCTAATTTTCTAGTCTACCATTCTCCTTAAGTACTCTACTTTGCCCCAAACACACACTCCTCTTCATCCACGGCATATAGAAGGCACCCAAGTGTCAGATTAGAGGACTCCTGTCCTTATGAGCTGGATCTGTACCGTGACTAAACCAGAAAAATAATCCGCTGCTTTCTATCATCAGCGCCATATACAAGCTAGACATCACTAGAAATGTAATCCTATTATGTTAATGTGAAGACGTTACTAAACCAGATGCAACTCATTTCTTCTCCCAGATTTCCTAATTTACTTTGAAAAATATTAAGGGAAACATTGTCCCTAGCCAAAGCAAGTGGTATTTAATTTGCCTTTACTTGCCTTACCTTCACCCTGCCTTCCTTTTTTAAGATTTTTTTTTTCATTTCCATACACACAAAACTGTATCTGCAAATAGTTAAAGGACAAAATTTCAAAGTAAGAATGAAATGGGAATAAGAGTATTAACAGATAAATGACTAACTTAACTGCTCTCAACACCTGAAGCGTTAAAATTGGGAAGAAATAACTCTTGCAAGGATGAGATATGGACCGAGTTCATTGATACTGCTGAACTGATACTGAGCCTGCAAGATTACCAAGAGAGACTAAAGGACAGGAGGTTTTACCTCCACTGTACTCTAGACTGCCTTCCATCCTTTTCCTCTGAGGACAAACAGGCTCTGGAGATTTGATGGACTTATTTCTGAATAAAATTTAATGTATGCTATCTTCCATCAAGGTACTACCAAAAAAAGTAAGCTATTAAACATGAAGCAGGGAGGGCTCAAAAGCTTATGTTTCAAAAGGTGAATCACATGGACAGTAACAGAAGGATATCCAATAAAGTACAGGACAGAATGGGTAAAAAAGCTTCATACAAATATTAAGGTATGCCTCTGTTTCATTAGCATCTAAAGCAAGGGGACATTTCTCAATGAATGGATACCCTTACCATTTGTAGCTGAAGTAAAGCCTCTCAAATATATTAAGTTCCAAGTCAAAATCAGCTTTTTTGCTCCCACTACTTCTACTAGAATGTTTTTCCAAATACCCGTTTCAGGGTGGAAATTAGAGTCAATCTATTTTAGTTCTTTCCTATACATTTCTATCAGTAGTTGACCTTTTGCTAAACCTTCCTTGAGCCCTGCTGGAACTCTGTAGCCCAAGTTTATTCACAGAGACCAGTTCTATATATTGTCTCTTTCCTTCCTATTGCAAGGGTAAACAAGGCCAGTTCTTTTAGCCTCCTTCCCTGTTTACCACCAGGGAATGAAAAGCTTAAGTAAAAGAATCAGAACAATAAAGAGGATGTTATCATTTTCCTAATCCATATTAGGGATGCTATTAAACTCTGATATTACCACATTGAAAAAGGATTTAAACGTTTTGTCAGTAAGTTCCCCATAGTAAAATGAATCCCTGTGTTCATCTTTCTGTTGTACTAATTAAACAGTTTTAACTAAAATGGTCAGAAACTAGGCACAAGCTGTTTATCACTGCTGGCCTTTAAGCTTCAGTATACTCAAAGGACATGCTACTTTAGATGCGATAATTACTGAGTTCTTACATTTTTACTGAAGAGGCACAGAAGAGTTCCAACAGAGAATTTCACATTAATCAGAGCTAACAGGGTACTTATTATTAATAAAGCCATGATTATAATAGAAAAACATTTATTCAGTCTAACATTTGTAGGTGCTAATTCCAAAAACTGTTTAAATTGATATCAGACAAAGTTTAGTCTCAGCTCTTTAGGGAAATTCAAGAAAATTAATCATTTATCTGAAGCATAAGAAATGCTAAAGACTATTAACTATTCACCCACCAACAATAGCATATCCTACATGCTTCTGCTCCTTAAGTGCTCAATAATTTTCCTGACATCTTTTCTTCTTACTTTTTTAAACTCTGATGGAAGATATTTCTCTGTGAATTGGAAATGCCTTCACACTGTAACACCACAGAATTAAAATGAGCTTACAAAGATTTAACTGTAGAGAGAACATACTTATAACTGTAGGGCAAATTATGGACAGCTAAAGGAATTTCATCTTCTAGGTGCCTTCTCCACATTTTCACTCTCGAGTTTTAGGAGCAGATACGTGGTTCTGAAAAGTTAAGTAGTCTTACAAGGGAGATTTGAACTAAAATTTCTATAAAGATCTAACACCTTCCAAGGTGTTAGAAGAAAATAATATACTTATATATGTAACTGCATTCCCGTAGCTTGCAATGGAAAAATAATGGGCCAGAAAACAAACAGTCCACTCCAACAGGTATGAAATTCATCAGATTGTGACTACATCATGGAAAAAATGCTCTTTATTAACAAAACATGCTTATGGAATCAATTATTCTTTAGCAAGACTTTTGTGTATTTTCCACCTACTAGTACAGAAGTAGAAATGCAAGCTTTACACAGTTGGCATTTAAGAACTACAGGTTGTTTCAACTTTCAAAAAACAGATTTTTCTGAAACTTGCATCAACTATGGTCTTAAAATAGAAATACTCAATATACACTCATATAAAAACCTCAATTACTAAGAGACTATATATTTATTTTAGCTTTCTAATTCAATTGTATACATTCTTTCCTCTCTACAGGTAGTCACAGGACAGTCAAACAGTAATAATGATGTAGTGTATGAAAATGTACTGGTTTCTTTTATACATGTACATATATTTATACATACCTATATAAAACCTTAGTTTGCTTAACTTATAGAAGATAATTATTTTTATGTCTCAAATTATGATTCTGTGCACAAAATGGCACTATAGTACTATTCAGAATTCACTCCAGTCAACTTGTTTTAAAACATTTACCAGCATAAAAGTTTATTAGAACATCATAGAAGTTTGCTCATTATTCTTTTCTGTGTTATTACTACATCCACATCAGGAAACTTGTGATCTGGTCACTCTGAAAAGAGTGTTCTGGTCACTCTGAACAATCTTTAAGTTTATCCATTTTTGTGTCTTTTTAAGGTATACAAGATTGCGAGTAGAAAGAGAATGATGTCGATAGAAAGAACTAACTTGATTTATCTGATAAACTTGCTCTGATAGTCTGCACAGCATGTCTTCCCTGTATCTGATAACAATTAAATCAATTGCTAGATATGAGTAAGAGGTTTCATGTAACACTGTGATTCCAATGTAGTTATCTTTACAGGTGAAATTAGATCTTTTTAAGTGAATTTTTCAGGTCTTTTTAAAGTCAAGTCAGAATCACTGTACTCCAGACCTTCTGAACACTGTGCTAACCTAAACACAAAGCAGGTTTCTAAAATTCTAACTTTGAGGGTCTTTTGTTAATGTAGGGGTATATTCTTGTTGCTTAACCAATTACTGAGGCTGTGTAGACCACACCCTGAGTCGGTAAGAACAAATACAGACAATATATAGACAGGAAGGAGCACATAAAGAATGCTGGGGTCAGCTACCCAGTGAAGTTTCAACTACCAAGTACCACTACAGTGCTAGAAACCATCATATTTCCTAGCAAACATTTTGTATCATCATCTCACAAAAACCAACTACCTTCTTAATCCAGGTCACATGCATATAAATCACAAGTCTCCAACTTCCAAATCTGGAAGAATTTATTAAAATCAATCAGTGACCACTTCAAGGGCATTCTTCTGAAAGCACACAAAGAGCTAGCAGTAGCTAAAGAAATTGTACACCCGAAATTACACGAGTGCTTTAACTAGAGACAAGCTGCTAATTATTTACATTATATGTGATAATTAACCGGCTACTCCACCCCTGATTTCTAGAAGAAAATAATAATAATTATAGGAAATCCAACCCTTTTTCTTCCTCTTATTTCATGATCCAGGTACAGGAAAGCATCATCAAATCCTGTAAAAACTACAGCTAATCACTTAAGCAACTGTTCGCAAAGGACGGATCGTCGAGTTTATAAACCCAAGATTTCAACAACTAAGCTATGTTTTTAAAAGCCAATAAGCAATGTAACTCTTAAGATATATATACACAGGGAAGTACAGAGCTACTTGACAGAATAACTGCATAATGCTGTTCCTCTCAAAAATTTGTAATTCCAAGGAGTTTCAAAAGAATCATTGTTTTTGGTGCGGGGATATCTATACATGTACATATATGTACATAAATACATGTTTGCATTTATTTAATGTGGAAGAAAAATGGAAGGGAAGGGGGGAAAAAAGACGTCCTTACTGCCAATGCAAATTTTTTGAACACTTTTCCCAGTACAGGTATCTTAACCCAAAAGCAACAAAACAACTTTGAAAACTGAAAAGGGTGAAGAGACATTTGTCTAATGTTCTGAATAATGACTTGCACTTAATCTTCTTGATGGAGTATGGCACAATGAAGATTTTTTCGAGAGGTCTGTATGTTCTAAGCAGCATTAAAAATAATAAAGTTCAATTTGGAGAGCTTCATTTAATTAATAATACAAAGAAAAGAAATAAAAAACCCTAAGTTTACTTTAACTTTTTGCTGTTCTGTACTTTCTTCCACTTTATACCATTTCAATGTGCAAATGCCTCACTTGGACCCTGCACTCCTCCCCTGCAACTGGGCCTCTAAATTCTGTAGGGGAGGAATAACATAATTTCTTATTTTGTCAATTAAAATGGTTGTGGTAATTTTGACAGGACTGTTTTTTCCAAGCAGTTTTAAGAAACCATTCAGACCACAGAAGTTCTAAATAGCTCTTTCTAGCTCAATGAAACCATTCTCACTCAAAAAGTAGGCGTACAATACAACAGAACACCCAATGCAGAACATAACACAGTCATGCAAGGAAGAAGATTTGCTTGGAGGGGGAAGAAACCAGCACACCAAGATAAAGACACTTCTGTGTCCAATAAAACTGGTTACACAGGTATGGGACAGACAGTCATTTATATTAAGTACAGTGTTCTGAACAGTCTAAAGGGTCTCTAAGGATTCAACTAACTCCTGGAGACGTGTTATAAAAGAAAAACACTGTCCCAGGAACTACTTCCCTCACAAAGCTCACTACATAGTGTCTCATATAATTCAGATCTTGGCTCTATAAGGCATGTTAGCTTGGTATTTAACACAACCTTCTCACACTCACTATAAATCAAGCCACCAAGTGGAAAATACACTGATTCCCTATGAAGTATCTTGTCAGAAGCAATTCAGTGTGATCCAAGGGTAGCATCACATGAAATTTACATTTAAAGACGACCACAAGGATCAAAAAATAATTTAGGGACTAAAAAGATATACTTACATCTGGATATTCTTTTACAGGCACATATAGTTTCTCTTGTAACTGTACAATAGGTCCCACAGCATCTGGTAATTCTGCACTTCTCTTCTCCGTACTACCATTTAATGTGTCGTTATACATGTCTTTCCGTACTCTGCTAATTTCTGTGGGGGGAAAAACGTATATTAGGAATTAAATACAGTAACAGATTATAATCTAGCATGACAATCTTCTCTTTCTCATCTTTCCCAAATCTTAATGTAATTTTTCCTTCCTCTCTTCGAGAACATTATGGTAATGTGAAAGAACAATCTATTCTGGTTTTGTTTAGGGGGGTTTTGTGGGTTTGTTTGGGGAGGGGGAGGGTGTCTTTTTTTTTTTTTTAAATTGCAGCACCAGCTTTAAATGTTTTCTTCATGGCTCTACATTTGCCGCCTACTCATCCTGTTTATGGAATTCAACTACCGAAGTAAAAATTATGTGCAGCTCCTTAGAACATTTACAAGATTGCTTACATCATTAAGAGTTGTATAAAAACATTCTTTTACACATTTTTTTATAATAAAGCATCTAGAAAGAAAATATCTGTACCTAACAAAAACTATTCAAATACTTCTACACAGTACTATTTGTTAGTTGTGAGAGTAACTATAGCATTTTGAAATTAAATGGTGCATCTTTCAACAATGAGAAATCTGACAACTCAAGGGTACAGTTACTGAGTACGTGGTGTGTCAACAAACTAGTAAATATTTCCTACTGACTATCCCCAGAGAATGAAAAAATGAAGACAAGTATGGTACCATGAGACCTAGGCAACCTCTACATACACCCTAATGTCCTATTGCTTCGTTGCAAAGTAAAGCAAGACACCTTGACAGCACCAGAGAATGTCACAAGCAGAACTACAAGCACTGTTTCTACCCATTACAGCTCTAGCACCCACATCTGGAGGGTTTTACTTGCAAGATGCAGCTAATAAGTTATAAACAAGACCATTAAAAATGCAGGTTAGTTCCACTAAACTAACAATCTGAGAACAAACACAAAGCTTTCTCTTCTTTAACAAAATAACCACACTTAACAAGAGCCTGTATTTAATTTCTAAAACTGCCAAACCCATATTTTAATTGCTGCTATAATAATATAAAAGCCCACGTTTCATAATTTATGTAATCCTAACTAGTATAAAACTTCCTCAATAATTCCAGTATCACTAAAGAATTACTTAAAATTAATCCATTACGTTCCAAACTGAAAACTAGCATTTGGGCAGTCTCCAAAGCATTAAGACATGTTAATGCGTGCTATAAAGCAAAAATTCATGTTTTTTACTTATTACTACAACTGCTTTCAAAATCTTCATAATAAAGTGAAACTGAAACCAGAAATTTGATGTTTCATCTGACTACAGGAAGCCACAGACACAAGTCACTTGAAACTCTACCAGCAAACAAGAGATGAATATAACTTCTGTTACATAATCAATTTCTTCTCCGGCAAATGATTTATAGTTGAGATCTCACCACTTGAAGAGCTAGCAGGGGATGGGAGAGCATCAAAACAAAACGAAAAAAATCTCTGAAACACAGCAGACCTAATTTCCAACTGAGTTAGTCTGAATTAATTCTAACAAACTTACACTGCATATTCAAGAACAAGTTGTTTCTCCAGTGGAAACTGACATACTCAATCATGTACACTATATGATGATTTGGTGGTTAACACCTGTTTAGGATGGAGAACACAAATTTCATCATCGTATAATCACAGCTCACAGACAAAATCCACAGCTGCCTCTACACTGACAACTTTGGCATAAGGCACAAAATCTTCAGAACTACAAGCCATATTTATACTGGCTTCAGTATATAAAGAAATTCTTTAGCACATCTCTTTGAGCAAATATTATTATCTTTTGGCAGACTTTGTTTCCTTTTCATTCTCTTCAGATTTTCCATTAACTTACACTGCGCTGAAACAAGCTAGGCAGTCTGCCGAAGTACTGAAGCATAAGTAGCAACATGGTCATTTTTATTTATATTCGGCAGCTACAGAATAGTTGCACTGAAAATTTTCATTTTAAGTTGTATCTTTCATGTAGAATATAATCACTGACATCAGATATCCTTGTTTTCACGGGAAAGAAATAAGACTTAATCTTTCCCTTGCAAAAACTCGTATGTCACATTTGTGACACTGTAGAGCCAAACACTCAGAACACACACAGACAATATGATTAGCTGACTTGAGGACTAACACTGAATTCTGGCTTGTACAGAACCTAAACCATGTATCACGCCTCAATTGTAGAGCAGGGACCTGAAATATAGTTTTCTTTGCATATGTAGGCTTTTAAGGCATCGATAACACTGGCAAACATCAAGACAGGGATAGTCAGCGATTTAAGTAAGACTTCAGAAAAAAAACCAAAACCATTCAGAAGCACAAGTTGAAATAACAAGTATGTATGCTCTGTTTTACTTTAACTGCTGATCAGGTCTCCAAACTCCCTTTGTATATAAAACACTGCCCTCCCTTTTCACTTATTTTGTATTCAGCAAAACTGAAGGACTACTGCTTAAATTATAAAATAATCCAATCATATCTCCAGTTCACTCATTCTCTCTCCCTTCTAACTATGGGTACACAGCACTTACCTTCCTTCCCAAATTGTTAGCCCAGCCAACCACACACATTCTCCCAAATAGACAAATCATCCTGAAGATTGTTTTTTTCTTTTATTACTAACAGCAGCTTTCTCTGATACCTGGCTCTTGTGTCTCAACAAGAATCCGCACTGAAGTACTGAATTTAGATAACAATCTTTCCTTTTACTGTCTCCATTAAACTAAATTCAGTTTCTAGTCACTTGCGTATATTGCAACTTTGCCACTCACTTTAAGCAGTTACACATACCTACAGAATTATTTGCTACTGTATTTCCAGCACCTTCCTGGAGAGTTTACCAGAAGTGCAGTAAGATTCCGGAAAGCCTCACCAGCAGCATGTTAGAAAAGCTAAAAGCTCTACTCTCCTTTCACCTCTAGCAAGTACCTGATTTATTCTGTTTTGAAATACTTAAAAAAACTTGAGGATAGAACCACTACAAAAGTAGGAAGGTCACATCCTCAAAGCACACCTTTTACTTTTTTACCACTGAACAGACATATCGTTAAAAATAAGAGAAACTCTAGTAGACAGCCTTTTGTTTAGATTCATTTCACATAATTTCTTACACACCACCAAGCAAACGTCTTGCCTTCCCTTCTGAAAAGCTTCTTTGGCATGTGTTTCAAGAAAATCACAGTTCCCAAGTTCATTTGCGAGGATTTAGCTCCTCCACATTCACAATTCTTTACATCCTATCTCACAGGAAGCTAACTGATGTAAAAATAAGGAAAGCTTTACTTTCAAAGCAAAGATCTAAGTACAGTTCTATTTTACTTCTATCTTAACACCACAGTGGTAATTATGTTGTAGGACACTCTAGGGATTTAAGAGAGAGGAAGGAGAGGTATTTAATTATAATAGTAGATATGGCTAAAAAAATTTGTGTACAGCAGCTTCACCACACCTCTAGAGCTTTTGAGTCCTGCAAATGCCATAATAGGCCTCTCTTTGGAAAAATCTAAGTACCCATCTCTAGGGTAGAAGCAGAAATCCATATGAAGAATTTCAAAATCCACATCATTTAACAATACTGTGGTCTGCATAGTATTGTAAGTAGTAAGTTTAACAGTAAATGATGAATTTTGCTCACTCACAGCAGGTCAGTGGAAGATCAGATTCAACAAAAGACAACTGGTTTCAATAGCTCGTTCCACCTTAATATGGGACGTTCACCTGTGGTGGCAACAATACATCTTATGGTTCAGAACTTTTTCCTTTGTTCCGGAGAACTATGGAGGTAATGGAATCTCTGCTTCCTTCATCTGTACATAGTATTTTTCAATCGAACACCTTTTTAAGATACGATCTGAAGCAAGACACACTGTTTATACTGACTACCTTTGCCTACAGAAATGTACTTTTTTCATTTCTTCACTGACACTTTAACTATCAAGTATTCTTCCCTCTTGAACACACAGACTGTGTTCAGATGAATGTTTGTCATCACATTAGAAACCACCAAGAAGCTACTGCTTTTCATCTGTCAATTATCATTCCCTAAGAGGAAGGAAGACTCTGCAGATGTGTTTAAGACTACTGGATTGCAAGGTAAAAGGGGTTTATGTAAACCACTCAACTAGCATATTCAGAGTAGAAAAATCACTGAAGAGGTTCAATGCTTCCTGCTCCATCAGTTTCAGAGTTGCAAACCACCCTTATCACCAGAGCCCACACCTTCAGAATTTCTCATCATAAAGGCTTCTTCTGAATTATAGCGCTTTATCTTTTGAAAGAAGAGCAGACTTGGACACTTAAAGCCCACGTGTTCCACATTCCATTTTAAACTACAACTATGAATTTGAAGAACTGAAACAAATCTTCTGACGTTAACAATTTGCTCCAATTTAGCTAAAGCCGTTTGAATAAAGCTAAACTGATGCCAGTCTCAGACTTGGGAACATAGACTAACGCAACATTAAGCCATCAATCCACACAGAATTTAATTATTTAAACTCAAGAAAATAACAAGTGTCTCTCACAGAAGAGCCACTTATCTATCATTCTTGATTTTTACAATACACAGCAAATGGGGGTGGAACAAACCAACAGCCACAATCAGTAAGCGATTCAGAATGAAGCAAAACACCAACCATCTTAAAACACCAGTCACACACTTTAAGGAAGCAAAGATCCACTCACTTAAAAGACTCTCAGTCACAAGCTAGTTACCCTATGAAAAAAATGGAGATTTTTTTAAAGTTAAAAATTGAAGCTGTACGGTGAGAAAAACAGTTCATACAGCTAAAAATCTGCACAGTACTTGGATCTCGGTGATGCATAGAACATTCAGTTTCAGTTTTCTACTTTCTCACAGAAATCAAGTTATGTCCAAAAATATCAATGACACAAAATGTCTTTACATACAGCATAACTTTATGTATTTTGACAGAAAAAGTTAATTCTTACAATCAACTTGCTTCTTGCAGACTATGGCACTAAATCCAAGCATAAATAACACCCTCAATATTTCCACAGTATTTTTTTGTGAAAAGGGGAAAATTCTGATAACTATCAGAGGCAACTTTAGTAGTCTACTCAAATTCACAAGATCACAACACAGAGTTGAGGAGGCAGGCAGGCAAAACAACTGACCTATGTCTCTTCTCATTCTTTACTACTATGAAGTTTAATTTTTTTTAATGTGAAATGCAAAAAAAGTTGTATGTTTTTATAGAATATTTTTATTGTCCACAACTGCTCCTAGACCATCAGTTTAAGAATTTAAGAGGTACTTTTTAAGCAACAGTTGTTTTGTAAACAGATAGGCCCCCAAATAAGTAAATGAAGGTTACAAACATTCTAACATACAGATGTAAAATTAACACTTTGGGGAATGCAAATCCCCTGAATATGGATGCAGGGTTTATCCAAGCAGTCAATCCATCTATGTTCCATTAAACCACTGCCATACAATGAGACGACTGCAACTAGATACCAGTTAGTTTTATAGAACACACAGCATCCATCACAGTATCCAACAGTACTGTAAACTAAGAACCTGAACATTTTAACTAAGAAAGGAGTGATAAAAGCAGAGAAAGTATAGAACTATTATATTCTGCTCTTACTGAAAAAAAACCTGTAATAGACAGGTGGATTATAGCCTCTCTTGAAAGTGACATTGTCCCATTTATGCACTGACTTGATCAGCACTTTCAGAAGAAATGAAAAATAGTATCTGTAAATTCTGGACACCACCACTCAGAATATGCCACACAAGTTAGCCAGCAGTGTCACACACCCCACCCCCAAATAAATAAGTGTTTGCATTTCAAATTTCAATTCATCTTTTAATGCCTTGGAAAAAACTCTAGTTTCTTCTCCTTTGTTCCTCTGAGCCCAATCACTTTCGATGATTAAACTGTCAGTCCAATGATAAGTGGGCAGCACTTTCAGCAATTTGTCAGCGCTCTCAGTATCAAAATTCAGTCATTTCTTTTTGCAAGAGCAGCCTGCAAAACTCCTTCTGTTGTGGGCAATTGTAAGGTTTGCATCAAACTGACTTCAAAACCAAATACAGCACACTCATCTGTTCTCTTTGTATAAATGTCAACAGAAAGCTTTTAAGTGCTTTATTATTGGTGGAACATTGCAACTCATGTGTTTTCTAATCTAGCAGCTTTAGTATGCTTACTTGGCAAAGAAATTGTTGTTTTTATTCATCACAATTTTAACAGTCTTCACTGTTAACACCAGTGCTGTTTGCTACTATTGCTGATGCAGCAGAAATAGCAACGCCAGCAAAAAAACAAGTCATTTTTAATATTGTGCCACATGGTCCTGTACCCCACATGCATCATTGGTGTACAGACTAAAACGTTGGCAAGCACTTACTCTACCCACCCCCTGCTATTAATCAGTGAAAAGCATGGGCATCAGGCAAACAGGATTCCTGTCATCTTTTCTTCAGAAACCAAAGTAAAAAAAAACCCCCAATTTAGACAAACATAATCAAGCATCAAAGCTGATAAAACAGTCTGCTCCTGACAAATTTTCTTACATCTGCAGTTTTGGTTTAAGCATGACAACACTGAACTCTGACATAATTAATTGGCAAATTCAAGAGAGTCATGCATTCATTTCCACTTACAAACTTGCATTTATGTTCTTTAATACAGTGGTATGCCAGAATAGTGAGAACACATCTGATCAAAAGTCTGTCAACCTGCATTGCATTTGCCAGCAATCTTCATTCACTTAATAATATTAAGAACATTAAATATAGTCTCATTTTCTTGGTAAACTCAAAACCTGTACATTTAAAATGAAGTCCCGTGTCTCCTCATATCCCAGTACTTCACACAAAAAACCCTAAAATCTTCAACATAAAAATCAGTTTTGAAGTTCCTAAGAGGAATGCTGAACAAGCCTTTCAGCCGTCTACTTGGTATCTTAAGTAACATCATCCAGCAACTGACATATACTATCCATCCCCATCCAAGTGAGGATCTTCATAAAACTGAAAGCTTCTTGAGGTAATTAGCTGACAGGAAGCGGTACAACTAAACTAAACTGTTAAGAGTCAAGGAAAATTGTTTTAAAGCCAACATTAAAAAAAATAAGGAAAACTAATCCAGAGTATTTTTCTTAAGTTTCAGCATTAGATCACATTCACACAGTAACTCAGTTAAAGTAAACGAACTCACGTGTTCTGCTTGCTACAAAATTTTCTTACAAGGTTGGTTAAGTTATCAGCATCAAACTCTTCAAACATTTTCTACTGGTGAAGTCCCTCAGAGCATGGCACAACTGCTGAAGCAGATTCGGTGGCTCACATTCCTACGAGGCTTAATTATTACACTTTCAAAAATCTTATACTCTAGGTCTCTTTAGCAGCAAGTTGCCCCTATTTAATCACAAGAAGCAGAGTTATGTGTACATCAAGATGCTAAATATATTCGAGGTGTTTTGTTTTTCACACCTGGTATCATGAATCAAATGTTTGGAAGTTAACCGTAACAATAAACGACTTGGACATCTTTGATGAAGGAGAATCAGCAGTAAAACAATTCTTTACAAGCTACTGATCATCATCATCAGAAAAGTGAAAGAAAGGAGCAGCCCATTCCATGAGATTTAAACAACAGTGTTACTTTTTGCTATTTAAAAACATCAGCTTAACATTATCTTCTCTTAACAGATAGAGCTTCATGGTTTCAGTTCCTCGGTGTGTATTTTTTTTAAAAATAGAAGTCTTTTACCTCAGTTTACAGTCTGCTTTTCAAATTCTCTTTCTGAACAACGCAGACTCGTCTGCAATGGACCTTCTCCACCCAGACACTATTCCTTGCTCTCTGTTTGTAAATTGTCCATTCACAACACAGTAAATTGCTGTCCAATTCCTGTAGGTATCTTCAGCTTATGAAATAAATTGTACTTATGTTGACATAGTAACTATGAAGTCACATAACAGACTAAATTCAAATAAATTCCTGGCTGAGACCTCAAAAATAATCAGTTTGGAGTTTAGTAGAGAATTAATGTTCTGATGAAGTTACCTAAATTTCAATTGTGATTGTTTCTGACAAAAAAATCAAACAGTGAAAACTACTAAAAAAACCCCCACCCCTAGCTGAAAGAACGAAACATCAGCATCATTAGATTCTTTCCTGCTTTCCAAGGGTGCATCTTAACGCTCACCATTTACAAAGAATAACATAAAGCACATGCAAGTTATTTTGTCAGTCTGTTGCAAACCATCCACACCCATCCTCCACAGACTTAACAATTACAAAAAAAACATTCCATTGGTTAATGCACTCTGGTTTTTTGTATGAGACAAGGGAGGGCATTTCTTTCCTTCCACCATTATCCAAAAATAATTAACTATTCACTAACACAGCAGTATCAGTGTGACTCTTCTCCCTGTTTTAGTTTTTTAAAGTCAACTCCCCACATCATCCACATACAAAGGCAATCCGTGGGAACACACAGCTTTGTAGCAAATAGGAAGTATTTAAGGAATTGTTGGAAAGTAAAGATGTATACCCTATGCCCTCTGTCAAATTTTCACATAGCTCTGTATCAGTCTTTTCCTTACCAAATCTTCTACAGTACATGCATGCAGTGATCACTAGATACATTTTTTAAGCAAGCTAGCTGTCTGAACCATAAGTACTACTTAAGTCAGTGAGTAAAAGGGAAAAAAAAATTAGTCAGTATTAGCTCATTAGCCATGAAACATCAGCATTATGCATTCTTTAATTTAAAAAACATACTGCTATTGAGATGCCAATGAAGAGACTAAAAATCTGGATTTTGGCACAAAGTTTTTGCTACTTGTGACATGTAAAATAAATGAGATCACTAGTTAAGAACCGAGACATATCTTATCATGAGCAAATGATTGAGTTATAAGGTGATCAACTCCAATTCTAATCTGCTAGCGTATCAAAACAAACCTATTCCAGTATTTGTAAAAGCAATGTCTCTATATTTAGCAAGTGCTATTTCATAAGAGGCTGACCCGACAGCTTTCATCACATGAACTGTAATCAAATCCATGCTGTAAAGGACTGACTAGAACCTCTCGCTCCCAATTTACTTTTTTTTAAAAAACTTGTATGCAACAGTAATGCAATCCCATTTTAAACCATAGTGCTACCTATCCCACCCTATTGTTTTCCTCACTGCCCTACCCTGGCTCTGTCAGCATTTTATTCACAAGACCAAGAAAGTAACAATTTTGGGTTGACGAGTCTCAACACTGACGTTGACAAGTTAGCCATCTACCACATGAAATGCATTAATTATTGGACTGCTCTGACATTAAATACATTATCAAGAAATACTATCCAACTTCAGACTACCTTTTAAGTACTGGAAGACTTCCCAGACTTGGGCAGTACATAAACAAATTCTCTACTTAATCACAATCTCTACTTAACCAGACACATAAGCAACACCGGTAGCTTAAGAAATTTGGTAGCCAAGCTGACCAAACTACAGCCCTGAATTAGGTATTAACTATCTGTGCTAAAAAAGTATACATGTCCACCATATCTTTTAGCCTATATATATTAAGTTAAATAGCACAGACATCAATTCTTAATACAGGAGTAGTCAAATATTCCTGCATAGGATAATTTATCTATTCAAGGTTGATGGGCCAACATTCTTAAATTATTCTTAAAATAATTTTATAAGTCACAATTTTGTTTTAGGAAGCAGAGAAGACTTCAAATCAGATGATCATCAAATCAAGTTATAAACCTTGAACAAACACAAGAATAACAATTATTTAAGATTAGATTTCAAAACAGGTGACTTTTTAGGAAAGGTCATCTGAACTGAAGAGGTCAAATACAAATGTTGAAAAGAGAAAGCCGGAAACTCTTGAGTTGGAAGTAGAATAACCAGGATGTATTAATGCAGGAAAAGGCTTGAAAATTTAGTTCTGGAATAAATATTTCAGCCAGACTCATTAGTCCATTTGTATTACTTCGCCAACTTTCAGAAACGCTCAACTTAAAATACTGGCATGAAAGTCTGCAAAGCGCTACGAGTTTAGCAAAGTTAAGACTGTGCCAGGCTACGCAGTAGCTATGAAAACCGAGCAGCGCTAAACAGAGTTTCCCATGCAGCATTCTGCATGGAATTTAACTAAAGAAATGGTGATACCTAGAAAAACTCTTCAAAGTATAAGCTAAACCAAAGTGACAGCAGCAGTGCTAAAAGCAGAATTCATTAAAAGGAGGTTGACCAAAGGTGATGGACAACCTCAAAAAGGGTGAGCTGAATAATCTTGAAGAATATCCATTAAGAACACTGCTTATACTAACAAGTATAGTTCTACCTTACTGAAAATTGTAATTCATCATACAAGCACAAGCAGTGACCGAAATTTATATGAGAAATACAAATAAAAAATTTTAGTAGTATCATTAAATACTTTAACAAAGGTGTTGAAAGGTTTAAAAAAATGCTTGTATTTATGCTAGGTAGTACATACAGAAAATAGCTGTGCTTAAAAACTGTCACTGAGTTCCTCTATTACAACTGTAAAACAACTTCAATTTCACATTGAAGTGATTAAGATGACCAGTCAGCTTTGAAAAGCTGCTCTTCTTACTCAACCTAGGAAAAAAAAAAAAAAATCAGTGTGACTGAATTCACTGCAAATACATACACCTGAATAATCTTCCAAAAGATAAATATACCTACATAAACATGGTTCTCCAGGGAATTTAAACCTGGCAAGTCAAACTAAATCTGACATGACTAAGGTCTAACTTCAAGGTTAGAAAAATAGCTTGTTTGTCATTTTTACTAAACCTGAGTATTTTTCCAGACTTGAACATAAATTAAACTGAAGCAACATATTAGTTTACTAATCTTACTGTTATCCATTCTTTTGTACCATGCATTAGGTTCAGCCATCTGACTCAACACATTACCAGCAGGCAGGAAATCAGCAAGGCAACTAACTTTTTCTAAACATGCACAGCCAGCAAAACCTTAATGAAGAGAATCAACTACTACTAAAGCATCAACCTCTGACAAAGTGAGAAATAAGGTTTCTTTTACTGCAGTGGAAGGTACTAGCTGTTATCTGCCCTATTTTATTTATCGTTCACAAACAGTGAACAAGGTTCAACCTGATTTGCAGTTGGGTATGTTAAAACATACTTGGCCCATCTTTCAAAGTTTTATTTCCTTCAAGAAAAAGTAAAGTTCTTCAACTAGAGGAAACTTCCACTGAGTATTTTTATACTATGACAACATCCCATTGACTATCAGAGTTATAGGTAGATTCACAATCTTTTTACTCCTTTACATGATGAACACATACTTGCTTCCAAAAACTACCACATTATCTGCACTAATAGGTGGACTCTGATTTTGATGAACACAGAACCACGCTCATTCCCTTCCACCATTAATGGATCTTCCACTAAGAATGAGACTGTAGGCCACCTACCTACACTGTAAACAGCAGTAAATATTTGGTTCAAGATACTACTCTTACTCCTGTAAGTAATCAGAATAAAATAGACTGGACTAGGCCTTCCAATCATCCTTCGCTTCCGTTTTACAAACAATACTTGATTTGCATGTAACATTGGGCCCTGACAGGCGAGGTAGCCTTAGTCAAAACTGCCCTCACAGTATTTTGATCAGTGCAAGTCCCAACTACCTTGAAGACATCTTTGTAAAGGTTTATCAAAGCCATTTACGCACTTTGCCACAATATTGCAAGTGGCATGGTTATGCCACAATATTGCAAGTGGCATGGTTATGCAGGCTGTCACAACAGCACTTAATTAAAACCTAATAAAAAACTCAAAGCCTTTCCTCAAAAGACAGCAATTGCACTGACTTCAGGAAGGTGAAGAGGTTAGCATTACTTGATAAATTACTAACTTTTAGAGTTGCACAATCTAGCTACCTTGGATACTATGACAATGTTCTCAATATACTCTTGATTCCAAGATACGTAGCAAAAATGCCATTATTAATGGAAATAATCCTTCAGACTTCTATGATTATTACTAATCAATAACACAAAAAAGAAAGTATTATTATTACCAGATATGTGAGCCCTCCCTTGCAGCAGTAAGATACAACCTTCAAGAATAAGCACAATGCCTCTTTCCATGTAAATAAACATACATTGTCTTGGTCTATTTCTGAAGGAATCACTTTTCTGGGAAGTAAACCTTCATGAAAAATTTCATGGAACTGCATAAAAATATCAAAGGCAATGCTTGCAAATATGATTTTCTTTTCCTTAGATATTTGGGAATTGAGTCTAGAATCCACATCCCAAGCTCAAGCATTTGATAAAACACTCAAGTACATATGTTTAACTTCTAAGTTGAAAACTGAATATACTTCTAGAATGCTTTGCTGTACTTTACCAGAAAAGGAAACATGACTTCACAATGCATTTGAGGGCATGTGTGTGTGTTAATAAGCATTCAGATCCTTATGAAATAAATCTTCTCCAGATAGACAATTCCTTTGTTTGGTGGATTTTAATTTGTTCTCACAAGAAGTTTACTTCAAAACAGCAAAATCGAGCACAACAGCAAAACCACAGGTAAGTTAAGCAATGTATTGAAGATAATTGTCAAGGTTTCAGGTAATTGTAACTACTGTTCATGTCATTTCTTCCTTTTCCTTACTTATCCTTCGTTTCCTTAATAAGCTCATCATTATTCTACAGGTCACCTGTGGTAGTCACTCAAATCCGGTAGCAAGATGGTTGGATACTACACCTTTCACAAAGACAGTTCAGTTCTTACTCCCCTGCAAACAATAATAATTAAAAAAAAATTCCGAGAACTGCTGCCTGAGATCCCCCACTATCAGAAACATCACTCTTCCTGTGAGGGGAAAAAAAGGCATGCCTGGAAGTCCTCATCTGTTTGCATCTTACGGATCAGCTTTACCACCACAAAACAATTGTACTCATGTCTGGCAACTTGCTAAATTCGACCAGTCAGCCAAGTTGGCATTTTTACATTCAAAGACCTCTGCCACATGAAATAAGGTATTAACTGACAAGCAGAAAAAGATACTGTCCAGTAGTAGAGGAGGAAGGAGACAATATGCCTCTGGGTTTCACAGATATTTCCTGACAGCAAAGACATGGCAAGACTCCAAAATTTTGGGTTTGCTCCAGACTCTGGAAAGCAGTTTTCTCTACTAGACATATGTTTTGCCTATCTTCCTCATCCCAAACCCTCTCATACTTCCAAACAATCTTTTTTCCATAACCCAAATCTAATTTTTAACCTATGGAAGACATAATCCTTAATTTCTTCAGTTATTCCGTCAGCTCTAGTTCCCACTCAACATGCTTGTACACCTTCAAACAGTCCACAAACTATGAAAGTTGGCTGCATCTCCAGACTTTTTTTTGTTCAAACACAGCATCTTCCTGTCCTGCTAGACAAAATGATAAAAGGACTCACTTCAGCAACATCTCAGACTAAACTTCTTATGGACTCTGTATTTTGTTTTCAAACGCTTCTTCCCCATACTCGTTCTTGAAAACTTTTTCACTGCTTTAATTGAAACTTTCAGTATAGTTCAGCCTAAATCACACACTTGGCACGACAAGTTGTAGGCAATTCTGTAAAGTCACATAAACCAAAATCATTCAGTGGTATACATAATGCAACCTTAATCATAATTTGTATCAGAGCTACTCCAATGATACATGACAGCACAGCACATTCCAGAGGTCGTATCTGCAGCTTTGCATTACATAATTCATATACTTCAGAGACACACCCATATTTTGGATGGCTGAAACACGATTTTAATTTACACACCAAAAGTATTAGGATTATTAGTACATATTAACAGTATACGTCTTCTTAGTGTGATAGTGTTCAGTCCTAGACGTTTCCATGAAAGATAACATGACTTCTGCTCGCTCGTAAAGTCACTATCTGGATTGTGTTTCATAGTTTATCTTGCGAAACAACCAAAACCCAACCCCAAACCCACCAACTAATGCTCCCGTCTCCCAGCCAAAACCACCCCCACCATGCTAAGATGTATTTCAACTTTAAGTATAGTATATCAAAATGGAACCAAGATGAGGCCTCAGCTACACACGTTTACACTACTCCTTCCAACATTAATTGCCCAGAACTATCCTCTGCCCAAGCAGATGAACCACTGCTCATTAAATCACAGCCAGGCACAACTACTAATGGCATATAGCTGAAGCCACATTACCAGAAGGAAATAAAATTTTAACACCTACTGTGTCAAATTGGAGCAGGAATGTTTCACTTTCTTCCTCCATTTAACATTGAAGACTTGTTTTTTATAAGCTTTGAGTACAAAAGCAGCCAAAACCTGAAATAGCTTTTCAGGCTTATATTTTTTTCTAGTCTCTGTCTCTTTCCTCTAATTCTGTCACACAGCTGTTCCCATATATAGGCTACAGGGGGAAATAATTCTCTGCTGAAATTATCTCTGAAGGGTAAATAAAAAAATTATAGGAAATGGCCAATCCCCTCCTGCCACTAGACTTGCAGAACATCTGACAAAAGCTTGACTGCTTTCAATTACACTGTGCTGTGGAGGAAACAAAACAAAACAAAAACCACCACCAAACAAACAACCAAAAAAGAAAAAACCCACAGAACAGAAGAGCAGAGAAGAGCCTTCCTGAGTCCTCTATCCATCACTGGCACTTAAAAAAGTCATTTCAACATGATTTTCGTATAGAAAATGGAACCAAACTATCACACCATAAAGTGTTCTTGAAAAGAACCAACAAGCACTCTAGATAGATAAAGTTTATAAAGCTCTATATAGCATAGCTGGGAACTAGAAATACAACAAACGACTCTAGTTATAATTACTATTCAAAACAGACTGGGTACATGCTGAATATATTTCAGCTTGCCAGGCAAAGCTTATGTGAGTAAACTCAAAGTATGCTGAAAATAAAACATTGGTTTGCTACTAGAGAGCACAGAACACATATTGAAGTTTCAAATAAGAAACTCAAAAAGACACAGAGTGTCTTCACTGTAGTTTTTAACAGCATCAAGACCTTTTGTACTGGGCACTGTACAGAGCATCTCTTGCCTTATCTCAAGAAAAAGCTCTTTCTGAAAGCTTGCAATGTAGGTATCAGTATAGGGAAGCACAAAAATGAGGTGTAAGTAGTCAGCACAATATATCTGGTTACAAGGAGAGACTTAAAAGAAAAAAACCACATAAACAGTTTAGACAAAGAAAAGACAGATGAATGGCATAAAGAAAGTAAAGCAAGCCAGCTTCCCTTATTAAAATTCAAAGTGAAAACCACAGTGGATGAAAGAAAGGTGGCAAAATGAAACCCATTTTGATATAATTACAACAGAGACAATACTCCCCAACTGGGAACAGGACTTTATGCAACTACAGGAGATAAATGCCAGTGGAACTCACTGTCATTAGAAACAGACCATACTCGCTAAGTGTACACATACAGAAGGACTAAGAAGTTAGAATGCCCTCCCCCTCCCTCTTTCTTTGATGGGAATTTCCTTTGGGTTGATACATGCAATATAAACAAACGTCAGTAGGAAAAAAATTAACTTGAAAAATCGATCTACAGCAGTGTTTGAAGAAAATAGAGCATTAATCAGACATTGTACCAAGAGTAAAATGTTACAGCTGACAGTCTTGTTATGTCTTACCACTGGTTTTAACATCAGTTGTAACTCATTTTTAGGAAGCTATTATTTTGGGTTTTAGGTTTTACGATTGTTTGGTTTTAATCTGAAATTTAGGAAAGATGAATGGCAATACAGAATTTTAAGTCAACACAGACATTTAATCAACAGGAAGAAAGAACAGTGAAAATAAGGCTAATCCCAAGAAAATGGAAGATCCATAGAATTATCACAGTGGGCTGCATAAAAATATCCCTGTTCTTCTTTACAAAAGCAAAACTTGCATAGCTAATAAGGCAGCATACCACTCATCACAGAAAGGAATTACAGACCTTGAGAAAGCTGTAAAAATCAGAGGGGAAGAAAAAAAACCCAAACATGACGTTACCAGAAAGTTGACTAATCTAAAGGAAAGAGAACGCACACATACCCCAAATTATACACAGAAGTGCAGAAGCAAGCAGAAATCTGGACCATAAAAGTCAGGAGTTCTATACTAGTTCTCCTTCCTTTGAAGGGTAAGAAGTGTTACCAACCCTAGATCTTAATAGCACACTGCTAGTGATACAAGACTGTCTGCCATCTCACTCACAGCTGCATAGTTCCTTAACATCTCTCACACCAGCTCTGCCTTAGAGTAAACCAATTCCACTCACTAATCGAGCAAAAGACTCTTCGTACATTTTCTTTTTTGCTTGATTAGCTTTCTTCCAGGTTACTGAGCTGAAACATCACTGAATGCTAGAATTAGCAGAAAGGAAGTAACAGAGACACCTTCCCAAGCAACAATCTCCTTTTTGCATCATCAAGCTACTAAATTGGTTCAAAATCATCTTTCATAACTTATATCGAAGCTTTTCCAGTAATTATAAGAGTCCTATAGTTATTTTGTAATAAATAGGTTAACATAAACTCTTCTTCTGTTAACTAAGCATAGACAGTCCAGTTTCAACTCTACCCAAGACCTGTATTTGACCTTTCCTAATTGAATGGGCACCTATAAACACCGGTCAGAAGGCAATATAAAATATAGGAACAGGAGTGAAAATTATACCTAGCTAACTCGATGTCTGCATACATCTGAACTTGTCCACCTGTGGTAAAATAAGAATTCTAAGGAAAAGTTGGTCCCTTTTACAGCAAAGCATGGAAGCCCAGTTAATGTGTTAATTTGAATCTGCTGCTGTCTCAGCAAATTAACATAATACCCAATAGAAAAGATATTCTATCTAAATTATATAGAAAAATAAATATATATTCTATAGAAAAGTAAAAATAATCAAAAATGATGAAACACATCCAAGAACTTGTCAACCATTCATTTCATTTTGCTACAAATCTAAACTTTAGGCAAAGGAATCAACTACAGCAATAGTGTGTGGCACACTTCCAAACACTGCCAGAATGATGATGCTCAACTGTTTCCACCACCCAAGTACTTGGTAATCCTTGTGTCTTCTGCTAATAAAGAGTACTACCTCTAAGGAAGCTTTACTTTGCTCAAAAAAACAAACCAAAACAAAAAAATAAGGATTGGTAACAGGTTTGATTTTCTAAACAGCAGAACAGTTATATCCAGAGCAAGAAATGACCAGTTCCTGTTTCATGTACCTGCTGAAGATTCTTCATGTGTGCCCAAAAATCAGGCCATATTTTACCTTTAGGAATTTCACCTTAGTGACCACATAACCAAGAGAATCATCCCAATACAGTCCATACTTCTGACTTCATTTAAGTGCAGAAACTGGAACAGTGAAATATTTGAAAGAATATCCTTACCAGATTGTTCCAAATGCCATACAATTTTTGCCATTAAGTGCCCTATTCTCTTCACCTTAAGAACACTGACAAAATCCAATGCTATTCATCCTTAATTCTGTCTGAATTATGATCAACTCTCAAAGCACCCAGAAGAGCAGTCCCAAAACTGTTGTGGTAAGGACCATTCCAGTTAAGTGTCCAATAAAAGAAAGTACTTCTAAATTTACTTCTTTGCAATTATTTCTATCAACAGATGATAAGCATATCATCTGTTGGTAAACTCCATAAGGAATGTTTTGGGTTTTTTTTTTAAATATAGTGCTTATCACGCACAGGAATCAATCATATTTCTAAGTTCAGTTCCTAGCTTTCATACAGGAAGAACACCAGCATTTGGCACTACCAAAAGTAAGAGATTACAAGAATGATTTGCTGAAATGCATCAGTACCAACAATTCTGAAAAATGCACTGCCTCTAGCAGAATTTATGTTACACACTATTAGAGAAAGTATCCTACTTCCAGTGGGATTTCAAGAACAGTCAAATCATTTATGGCATTGCTTCTCGCATCAGTGTAATGCTACAAACAGCCTTCAAACACATGGAAATGCTTTCTTTCAAATCTCAAACCACATTAGGGTTAAATCTGACATGAGGGGCAATCTGTGAAGCAGCTGATAAATTCCAATTAATTATGCATATTAGGTCCTATTTTGTAACAGGAGCAAATTTCAAGCTAATAAAAGAATCGGTTTTTCCAAAAGCCTTACCAAGTTTAAGCAGCAAGGTCATTTTTTATTTAAAAAAAAAAATCACAACACTGTATCTAGTTCTTAAATAAAGGAAGACTGAAGTATCATCCATCTGAACTAAACAGGCCAAGCAAAATACCCTGCAATTCCTATGTTCTCCTCAATGTCGAAATGGGTGGATAAATTTAAAGCCTGCTCTCTCAGGAGTTGCTTTATAGGCAATTTTCTCCCAGTATCAAGGTCTGCAATTTCCATTTGGCTGCCAGTTTGCGATTAAATTCATCACCTTTATTATAAAAATGTGCTGCACTCCATGGCCTGCTGCACAAGAATCGTAAGGAACACATTTTTCACTGCTAACAGCAGCATCATTCCGAGGCAGCCATCACATCCATTCAGGCATTAGCGTCTCCAATGTAATGCAAGGACCTATCACTCACATGAAAAGCCCTAACAGCGGATATAGCTCAGAGGAAGTTCTTCAGAGGTGGTACCTCTAGTTCAACTTTTTCAGTAAAAGCCACCATTACCTCCTGTATTGTTTCTGGAAGTCAATGGATTAAAAACAAACACTTTGGCATTGAACTTCTCTATCTGCATTAATCAAAACATTTCTGAGAACAAAATCAGTCCTCATATAAACTGTACCTTCACATACACCTTTCACTCCTTACTAAAATATGTGGTCTTGAAACATTTGCATCTTTCAGTAAGCACTCTACAGCAATTTTTTAACATACATTTTCTCTCTACATTAAATGTTCTTGTCTTTCCTACAATCTTTGTTTTCAGATTTGCAGTAACTTTTACCACCTCAACACAACCTTAAAAGTGTTTGGGCAAACCTGAAAAGTACTCAACCCCCGCCCCCAAACCTGACCATTCACTACCTCTTGATATGGAAGTCACAGGAGCGAACACAGTTTAAACAAACTACACTAGTTCTATCAATGACCCCCACCACTAAGGATCAGAAGAAATGCCCTATCTTCATTTTGTTTATTTTCATAAATGCTACATCGGTTAAGTAGGATGTAATATCTAATTTGTACTTTAAACGACTATCTAGTATCGGAAACAGAGCAGCAAAGTGATAGCTACCAATGGGAATAACAGGTAAATAAAAGCCACATGACAAATCTTTACAAAGCATGTGAGTTAGTTTGTACTTAATTAAAAAACAGCAAAGCGTTAAAATATCAGCAATTAAAAATATCAAGCCCTTAATAGTCTAGTAAAAAAGGCCCAGGAACGTCATTTTAGCACATGAAATAGCTGTATTAGAGGTAAGCAATCTATAAGCACAGTATGACTTAAATTCTTGTTAGCTTATTTAAGTATTACTCAGTTGTATTAACTATTGTTACATTTAAAAAGATGCATTTTTCCATTTTTCAAAAATACTTTGAGATAAGCAAACAGTATCTCATAAAGGTGATATATCTCAACAGTCAAGTTATCCTGCAGGGTATCTTCTTAACTCATTTCACTTTATGTGGCCACATACATGAATATAATACTGGAAATAGTAACACTGGTCTGGTCGACTCTTACATGCCTTTTAAAACATAAGAAAAAGCATAAATCTTTGATCTTTAACTGGCAGAGTTTAAAAAATTAAGTGAATCAAGGACATACATCAGAAATTATGAAATCTCACAGAACTGATATGTTTTGCACCGTTATCAGATGGGTCACATAAAATAAATTGGAAGTGCCATCTAGACTTCAATGAT
The DNA here is from genome assembly GCA_020800305.1 of Porphyrio hochstetteri. Taxonomy (NCBI): domain Eukaryota; kingdom Metazoa; phylum Chordata; class Aves; order Gruiformes; family Rallidae; genus Porphyrio; species Porphyrio hochstetteri. The sequence goes on from CM036907.1 coordinate 50,445,773, forward strand.
TAATAAAAAGGACACATTACATGGCATGTAAATTAGAGAAATCATCCAAGAAGCCATTTCATAAACATGAACTCTAAGAATCAAAGTTAAACAACCAAAGGCTCTTTAGCCTATTTGTCTATACGATTAACTTAAATTTCAACAAAAATTGCCAAGTGTTTGTTCACAATGCAGAATAATACCAGAAACTTTCTTTCGGCAATAAAAAATGGCACTCTGTCACACTGTAATTAATTGGTCTCCACTGCAATGCAGCACAGAAAGCTGATTTCAACTCAACTTTATTGGAAACAATAGCTTGGTATTTGCAAGCTCAAGTTCCGATTATTTCATGGCCCAGTGCATTTAACAATTGGCACATCAAGTTCCGGGACTGTTAGATGAAATTATCAACTAGATAAGATAACACAGCATCAGTGTTTACCTCTTGCCATTACAGCAAAAGCTGAGATCGGAGCTTTTCTAACTGAAACCATGATAAGTCAAGGAGTACTGTTTTTTCAAAATCCATAGAATTAATCAAAATGTAGTTTACTATTAAGCAGAGAGCTCTCTAGGATACCAACAGGTATCAGAAGACAGGCAACAATCAGCATTAAAGAATTCCCATATGTGAGTTTGCATTATGATAACCACCATATTCCATAAGTAGGTGGAAATATTCTGATAACAGATTTTTTTCAAAACATTGATTTTATTTTTCCTGTCAAAATTTAAAATAGATTTATATTACATTTATTATTAAAACACGAAGGTTTTATTTTTGATGAAAATACTTAAAAGTAATTTTTAAAAATTTTTATTTCTAAGCTACATGAGAATACTCTGCATTCATAAAGAGAACATTGCAGTTAATTAAAATACAGGAAAAACTGTCAGATATGAAGTCTAGAACAGTAGATTCTACCCCTCTCCCACTCTTTGGCTTTACAACTACAGTAATCTTAGGGATAACTTTTAACCACATGAGAAAAAACCACATTCTTTCTATTCATATTACATCTTGTCCATATAGACAACATTCAAAACTGAGTCTCCTCTTCCTACTCCTACCAAAAAGTGTCAGTAAGCAGTACCACTACTACAAGAGAAAGAAAGGGGGGATAGAAAGACTGCACCCATGTCTATATACATGCATGGTAGAAACAGACAGAGAATACTGAAACAAAACTAATATTTATTTTACCAGTCTGGTAGCCAGGATCTCTGCTACCCAGAGAACAAAAATGTAAAATTTTTGTGAAGTAGCTAGAAAATCATCAGTCTTCTCTTTAGTTGACAAGTTCCAGTGAGTTTAAGAATCACTTATTTTAGGAACAAACTAATAAGTTGAAAAAGTACAGCCCATCACACATTTAAACTGAATGCTAACTATAATTCAGGTCTAGTTTCAACAAGATCTTCTATGCTTCCAGTACAAGATAGATTTGAATTACACTACCGTCCCAGCTATGTGTTAAATCCACCAGAAAGGAACATATAAATTAAGACCTTTTATCATTCAGGATTGATTTAAAGAATGGATGTACTACAGAGGCAGGATCTGCACCCAGACTAGTACACATTAAACAATGTTTTGAGTTAAACTCACCTCCCTCTTCCCAAGTTCATTTATCACTAATACCAAACAACAGGTCCCAGCAGCTCACAGAGAGAGGCTCTATCCACCACAGAGAAAGTTTGGGTAAAAAAAAAAAGTTTCCAGGAATATTTACAACTAAAGGTACTTTAGCATCTGAACTTGCTTTAATACCCTTATTCATAAATTACAACAGTATGGCTATTTTAATGGAATGAAAATTGAAAGCTCTTAAAGATGCTCTTAAGGACAGTTTACTGCTAAAATTATTCTGCAGTAACAACATACCAAACAGAATTTAGTAGGCTACATCCTAATCTTGGCAATTAGCATCTTAATATTTTGATGTTCCAGTGCTGCACACTGGACTCTCTTAATAAATATAATTAGATTTTCTACATCTCATCTAAGGAAAACATCATCATACTCAGCAGTGCAGTAAATACATAATAGCAGGAAGGCCTAAGTAAAGAATAAATGCAAAGAGGTGAAACAAGTTTTAATTTACATAAAGTGAATACAAGTTGTTTTGTGATCTCCTACAAGTTTCTTGTTTGAAACTTTTACTTTGACCCACAGACAAGGACAACTGCTATAAGGAAAATGCCTTTACATCACTGGTCTTCAACCTTTTCCACTTACAGACTAACAAAAAGTTCCAAAAAGAGGTAAAGGCTGTTTAAATCTCTGAACAGCAGCCTTCTTTTTTCTTTTATTATCTTTAGCAACCCTTCACATGCAGTCTGTCTGCAAATTACAGATAGAAAAACACCATTCTGGTAGCTCACATTACTTTTCACTTAGCATCATTAACTTTGCAAACAAAAATGATGTTGTCTACTTCAGAGAGAACGTGGTCTCACAGGTCTCATATCAAACGCTACTTTGTTTTCACACAATAACAAAATATAAACCCTTAAGAGTCAGGTTTAGGAAAAAAAAAAAAAAAAGCTCTTTGATGTTACTTTCAGTGCAAGTGACTGCACAGTTTCTAATGTGACTGACTACTTGCAAAGTGAAATATGCCTGCTTTACAATTCTTTCCTCCACCAGAAGGGGTTAGGCCAAGGAGTAGCTAGAGTAGCTCAGTGTGACAAGCATGAGGGAAAGTAGAATAGATTAAGTTGGAAAAAGACAGTACATGCAGAGAAAAATCTCAATTAGATTGTTCAAATATTAAATTCAATACAAAGTTATCTCCATCTTTCTTATCCTAAGAAAATGTTCTGCCAAACAGATGATCCAAACCATATGAAAAGGTACTTCAGATTTCACATTACAACAGTTACTGACAGCTCGGTGTGTCAGTGTTATTCTCCTTTCCTAAACCAAGTATAGTTACTTACACAGTCATGTTCTCAAAATGTACCGTATCTTTTCTGTTAATTTTTTCACTATACCAATATTGGTAGGTGCATAGTATTTGCACCTATATGAGTGGCATTAAGTTTTGTTGACTAGCTTAACAGCCTGGAAATTATCCTGGTTTCATTACTAGCAATATTAATTCCTCTGCCTTCCAAACAAAACCAAAAAAAAAAAAAAAAAAATTAGCAGCATAAGCTGTGTTTCAACTATACATATTGCGTACGACAAGAAATTAATCCATAACTAGACTAGGAAAAAAGCCCCTTAGATGATACGGCTTTATTAGTATCTTGCCTTTGTATCTGAAATTTAACAGTAAGAGCACATAATGAAATCCTGAAGAAAGAGAGAACACAATACCTTTATGATTGAGGAGCACATTTCAGTTCTTAATAGTTGCCCAAAATTTTCAGCAGCCAAGTTACTTAACCCAGAAGAGGAAAACACACTGAAAATGTTGTTTGATCTGTGTAAGATATCATTACACTACACTAGCTATGACTACTATATGACATACTGAAATGCTTGTCTCTGTTACCCATTTCAGTACTGAATCCTCCTCAGGGCTGAGAAAGCCTGTACATATATTCTCTAGCCTGAACAATGTAGGTAATTAAACAGTCAGAAAAAAATCCATACATACAGTCCTCACAAACTAAAGAACTGGAATGTTACTACTTTAAATTGGTCTCCATACATCAAGTGTTCAACAATTTGATATAATAAGGGGTCAAACCCAATTCTAGCAAAAATCATATTACATGGTATGAGAAAGGTGTGCACATAAAAAGTTACACTATGACACTGATAGAAGAAAAACACAACAGCAATTTTATTTCTGGTTGAACCTCCACAAATTCACAAACTCAAAGGAGAATTAGGTTCAGAATACATCGTATCTGCCTTAGAGTTTACTTATCCAAATTTTTATTGCCAATTAAGATTCCTAAGATCACAAACATCAACAGAAGTTCAGAAGTCTGTCTTCAAAACATAACTCATATTTATCAGTCCTGAAGACTGATGCAAATATTTTTAATAAAGTACAAACTTCTTGTCCATCTGCCATTTTAAACTGTTGAATTTAGTAACCTTCTTGAATTGTTGAAGGGACATGTTTCTCTCCACCTCAGCCAAGCAAGGGAGTACAGTCCCTCCTCACTTAATTACCCAGCATACACCTAAATACCAACTGCCATCCCTCAACACTCCAGCATTATCTACCGCAGCATCCATTGCTCTGCAATTCGTCATCGTCAGCTTTCTTGCTGACATTCTTCAGAGCTGCCTACTTGATGAATTGCTCTGTTATTCATCCTATGTTAATCTGAGGCTGACACAAGAATACCTTTCTGAAGACACTTAACAGTATTAAAACTCGGCACTACCAAGTGCCCTCAGTGTGCATTAAACCTCCCATTTGGAACCAACAAGCTTCCTCATGAACAGTTATGAATAAAATACAGTTACTAAATCAATAGGCATGAGGTTTATGTACCCCATTACCTATAGACAGAGCTTCTGCACAATTCCTTGCTTCTCTGCAACCCACACCCAAATTATTAGAAACTGAACGTACTTTGATCCACATATAACTTAACTTCAATTAACTCTGTATTAAGTTGGTACATGGAAGTTTTTCCCCTCCTTCTCCTCAAATATCAATATATTTCTTAAATGCCATAGGTCTCACAAAGTTCTTTTAAGTCTATAAGGTGAAAAAGTTATTCTCAAGAAAGCCAGTTGTACTTTTTTTCTCCCCTAGTTTCTTATAAAGCAGATCTGATCTTTAGATGTTCACTCTAGTTTTCCCAAAGTATTATGTTAATCTTGTCACAGAAAGAAAATCTATCCAGAGAACAAACACAAAAACACCACCAAAAAAAAAAATCAAAATATGAGACTCAAATCTGTGAAAATGTTATTACAACAGCTAAACATACTTTCCTTCTAAAACCAATTGCAGTCACTAATTTTATACCTGAGAGACACTAAAGTATCATTCTTCCTCTCGAGATACACACACAACCAGTCTTTGATAGAATCTTGGTTGGAATGCATTTCTGATGCCTACGGTATCATCTGTGCCCAGATTTTCTTCAAGTCTATTTACTAGTTGGAGCCAAAATTGACAGAATTATGTGGAAAATGGGAACAAAAGAATCCATGTAAGAAATCTTGCTTCGGGTTGATTCAGAGGCAGTATCAGATTTCCATAAAAGCTTTCAGTGATTTAAAACAGTAGTAACTCCCTCATAAACTGACTTAATATGAGCCTCTCTGACTACACTTATCTTTATAGGTGATACAATACTTAAGCAATTAAAGAACTACCAACTTGTCTCTACCACCCAGCATTTTCTCACAGCAGAAACACCATGCTTTACACAAGACAGCTGAGCCTATTACAGCGTTTTAACCTTCAACTTTAACACACAAAACAACTGTTAGAGAACACAGCTGTCAACAGATCATACATCTAGTATTTCAGCAAAGTTAGTTTGGAAGGTTGTGGGGAGCGCTGACAAGAGTTTGACAACTTCTTGGGAAAAAGTCTGTGTTAATTTTTGATGTAGGGGTGCAGCTCACTCTCCTTCATAATCAGACAAACTGAAACTTAACTACATGCAGTTCACACAAATGAGCATCACTGCCCAAAAGCAAACAGCACCAGGTGGTCACAGAATTTCTCCTTATCCTTCCTTTCTCCCCATTCCTGAAAAGACATTCCAAAGCAAACAGACATGGATGTGGCTTGCTCAGCATCCGAAAAGTGAAAATTATGCATTAAGTTTTGATATAATTATTTGCAGGTTATTAAACTATTAAGACTATTAGCCAATTTGTCACTGCTTCGAAGTCTGATAAATAGAAGCATTATGCTCCATCAGCTGAGTGTTTTATTTGGGTTGCTATTTAAATATATGAACCAGAACATTAAGGTTTTATTAGTATTTGTGCTAGACAGATCTGTCGCTTACTTTTTAATATTTCAGACCTACTCCATCTCATAGGCACAACTGAAGAAAATATACTGCAATTCAGCTAAGAAATTTTGAACAAGTAATGGTTACAGAGATTTCTAAAACAGTTCTTTAATCTGAATTAGACAAAACAATAAGGTTCCTTATTTCAACAGCTGAGAGACTGAAAGGATTCAGTGAAGTCTGGCTTCCATCTAGTGTCAGTTAGTCTGAAAATAGTCACGTCCTTAAAATTTTGAATGGACCAGATGCACAATCAGTTGACATCAATTAGGAGTTTCAAACTTTAAAGTAAACGTTTAAGCAAATGTACTTCTCTTCCCTAAGGCTCTGTGCTGTATCTTCAGCATTGAGCCACCTCAGTCATTGTGCCAACACAACTATACTCTGAAATCACATTTGGTGAATCCCATCACAGCTCTGATCTGTCAAAAAAGTAAGCCAGCACCACACGAAAAACGAACTAAAAAAACCACTTAGCAGTGCAGAATATCACCTGACCTTTTAAGCCAGAAACTGATCCACCAGATAAGAGTATAAATACTGTATTATCTTCCCCTGCCTCTGCTCTGACACCAGCTGCAATTCTGATGCATTACCCCTCAGAACTACTGACTTAACTTCCCAGCAAAGTAACAAGATTTTTATTGTCTTGCTGGGATTATTTTTTCTTTCCTTTTCAAATCAAATCTTGAAGAAGCCTAAACATTTATAAGGTTATATACCATTAAAAGTGTTAACTGCCCCCCTATTAATATGCTCTGATGTCATGGCTTATACCCTTTAAAAATGAGTATCCTGAGGACCTTTCCACCCACGCACTTCCTGGAGCATTGCAATGAAGTTACAGAGTATCCAAACATTGCTCTGGTACACTCTGTGCACACAGAAAATCTTCTCTAAACCACTACTGTATGGAGTAAAGTACAAATATTCGGATGCAGCTTCAAAACAGTAACAAATATTTTACCAACTGATAGGAACAAATTGCCTCCAGCATGCTATTCAATTCAAAAACTCTGAAAGAAAACGAATTAATAGGTACCTACTGCCATTTCTCAAGAGAATTTTTTTTGGCAATGAGTGAAGAAGCAAAACTTACTATTTTGGCACAAAGTATAAAAATCAATTCTCAAATGAAAAGTAATTGAGAACTTTTTTCAGCTTTTACTTTGCATTTTAAACCTCAAGAATAACATTTTTAAAAATCTGCTAGTGTTACCACACTCATCCCAAGCACTAAGCACCTGCAGAGTATCAAAAGAGCTGCAGCTTCTAGTAGGGTACAGCAACAACAGAGGTTTAGTAACACAACTGCGGGGAAAGAAGTACTTCAGCTTACACCATCTCGTTGCTGTTGTTCTCAGACACCCAACGAGCCTTCCAGAGACACACGTTTCTCATGGAAACAAGAACAACACTGTGGAGGGCAGCTCTGCTAATGAAGCCGGGTATTATTTCTCTCTAAAGCTGTCATGGTTGATTTGCTCATTCAAGCATACATTGTCTCAAAAATCCAAGCCCCGCTATTAAAAAGCTAAATTCACTTCTATTTAAGTGTTACCAAGGAAAATGACCAAAAGAAACCCAAACACAGGTATTAGCTGAACTGCGCTGCACAAGGTAACACGGGATATCTTCTCAAGTCGAAAGTAGAAATGTACTATCACTTAACTTCCAGCAACACAACTCTGGATCATCAAAGGAAAGGGATCTAAATTCAAATTATGAACATTACACCTATCGTCCGTTCCAGGACTCCAAGAACAGCTTCAATGTTTTGCAAAGACACAGATGCATCTTACGTGATGCTTCTACTGACCCAGCCAACTGTATTAAGCATAATGAGGTAAAAACCACTGGCATTTTTACTGCTCCTACTAGTTCTCTTCGCACTGGGTTATTAAATTTCAATAAAATGTCAAAATCAACAGAAGATTTTCATAACATACATTTTGATTAAAATCAATACAGAAAAATTCACATGGCTCAAATGAGAAGTTGTGAATTATGTTTCAATAAAGACAAGGGTCAGTGAGTAAGGGCATTTCATTACTTCGCGGCTTGCCTGGCAAGTTATTTCCCCTCCCGTCACACACAAACACCCATCTCACCCCCTCCCCAGCCCCCTTAACATCCCATATAAGCACTCGGATATAAACTATCAGTCTCCATGGCAGACTCCTGCTGTACTTCAATCAGCCTAAGCTGTCAGGATGGTCTGGTAATTAACGTTAACACAGGTCCATCCTGTCAGCCAGGGAATATATACCAGATCAGCATCTAATAATACACCTAATGAATAGGATATCTCCATCAGTATGCATTCTCCAAAAAAGGAGAGCATTTTAAGGTTACAGACAGCAATTAAAGACAATTCAAATGTACCTGCTTTTCTACTGAAGTCTACACATCTCAAATCACTGTTAAGTATCTCATTCCTGACTCGGCTTTGTTTAGTGCACTCAGAGGAATTAAGTTTTAATTTAAGGACGGCTGAAACAGATAACCTGGTCAAAAAATAAAGCTACTGAGCTACAAAAGTAATCATTTCATATCCCGCCTTCTCTTCACATTCAGTTGGCTGCTTGGTTGTTTGGGGTGGGTTTGGTCGTGTCCCCCTTTCACTTTAATATTAACGAACACACCTCAAGTTTTTGCTTTGTGCACTATAAAAACATCACGTGCCACTCCCTAATCTCATCAGCGGTTTCTAACCATAGGAAGAGATTTTTATGTGGCACTAGATAGTTTGGAAATCACTGCGTACAACTTCAGACAAGGAAAATGCAACTCCAACCTTAAGGAACAAGTAACACTAAACAAAAATTATAAAAAATTCAAACAAGTCTCTCCCATCTTAAAGACAAATCAACACTCCTTGGTCAAAACTAAGTCCACTTTTGTTACTATTGTTTAAAAAAAATCCTTCTATGACAGACATCTTAATAATCAATTATTGATGACAATGATAAACTGCTTTCAAAATGAGCTTAAAATAATTGCTTTTTTTAACAATTTTTATCCATCAAAACGACATCCATATTTTAAGGTTACAAACCAGGTGACTGCAATCCTGTAAATGTTGCAGATACAGCTCAAAAAATAACTTTTTTAAAAAAGAACTGTGCGTGTGTGTATGCGTTAAATATTTTTCTCCAAACTAAAAAAAAAAAACCAAACTTTTCTCTAAGTGCAATAGAGCCTTTGCTTTGAACTTAAGCAGCTGCCAAGGAATTACAACAAAAAAAACCCACTCCACACCTCAGAACAAGTCTTCCGAAGTTTTTGAACACACAAGTTCTAGAAAGCTTTACAATCTCGTTATTAAGAGACAATCATCACACAGACAATTTCCTTTTATCATTGTCTTAAGATTTACAGATTATTAAAGAATCAGATCCAAAAAAGCACTATTAATAAGCAGCAGAGAAACAATGCCTAATATTCTTGTCACATGCTGTCTTGTACAATTTTAACGCTAAAATTCAAAGCGTAAATATTCATCTGGAACTCCAGGCAAAAAACCTATCATGAGGCCTTTATCCTAAAGAGTATTTTTCCTCTAAGTTTACATTAAGAGGCACGGTTTGAAGTGAAATAATTCGTGTTTACTTCAAGATCTGTTATAGCTGAAAAACAGACATGATAATGTGGCCAGTGCCCCTTCATCAAATCTGACAAGTCAGCAAAACCCCAGCTAAGCACAGGCTGCATTTACATAATCACAAACAATAAGGTCAGGTACAAAAGTAACCGGATAACTTCTCAGGGAGAACTTAGTTACAACACCAGAACACAGTTCTTCAGTCCTAACTCATGCAGGCAGGCTGACACGAAAGCTCCCGTTTTGGGCACTGGGCTCTGAAAGCTCACATGCGCTTTCTCAGTGAGTGCAGTAAACAGAGCAGCACCCACAAGAAACTCATGCTCCTAAATCCCTACCTAGATGTTTTTATAACTGCTAGTCAGGAAGATGCAGCCTATTTGAGGTGAAATTACATTTACCTCCAAAGGCCAGATGCATGGCTTAATTTACAGTTAAAGGTAGACACGTTTCTCAGTGACCTTCAAAACAAGTTTGACAGGAAAGCAGGAATTTTTGAGGTACAATTTACAGAGAAAAAATTAGTTCCTAATAAAGTCTGCATCAATACCTTTAAAAAAAGAAAAAGCTCAGACCACAAGTTTGATCTGTATACATTCTGATCCTGTACCACATTCTGACTGCTTACAGGCTCAAGAAAATGAAATGCAAATATGAAAGTTACACTTCTCTGATCTGGATAATAGTTTGGGCATACATGTTCACAATCTGCTGGAAGAATAAACCCAAAGTGCCTCATTAATCTCAACAGGTCAGACTGCAATCGCAGAATTTGAAAGGTCCAATTGTCTTCTTTTTTAAAAAGTGCCAGAAAAGAGATACAACTTTATTCATTTTCCACAAAGGGGACCATTAAAATACACAAGTTCTTTGGGAGAAAAACCCAAACAGATCTAGGTTAAAATCATAAAGTTAGTATCCAAGAAGTTGAAGTGCCCCGCCCCGTGTTCCTCCCCCCCCCCCCCCCCCCCAAAAAAAAAAAAAATCAGGTCACATTTGATGGTGCAAACAATTACAGGAAATACAGCCTATTCCACGTTCAGGAAGAGCCCCTCTCTTCCCACAGGTTTGCACTAGTCTGATAAAAACAATCCAGCTTCCGAGTTATTATGATGTGCACTTTAAACATCCTTGCTAATCCACAAAAGCGTTACTTGCACATAAGAAGTTGAAAGCACACATACGCAAAAATATCTGTAAGCTAAACAAAATTGTGGCTTTCCTATTTTATTAAAGTTGTTCTTTTAACAAAAAAAGTTTCCTCAATATACCTCTCACATTTAAGCTTGTCTCTAAAACTAAATGCAGTAAGGTAGAGACCATCTATCGAGTTAAGCACTACAATTTTAAAAGACCAAAGACCAGGATGAAGTTCAGAAATGAAAATGTGTTTTGGATTGTACCGTGCAGAAATGGGCAAAAAAAAGTAGATGTACATTCTGAAACCTACCCAGACTAGAAGAACCGTTCATCTGCACCAATGGGTCCATCTCTATCTTTTGTTGCATGCATTGCAAGAAGTAATCACAACACGAGCCCATTTCAGTTTTGCTCCTGAATACTGGCACATGTTTAAAAAACAAAATCCCAGCATTCCAGTAAAGAATGCAATCCCATGTTTTATTTCTTTTGAATCCTTAGGGTTGTGACGTGACTTCTTCAGTTTGACTTGTACAAAATAAAGGACAAAAGATGATCATAATACTATTTTTCCTCAAGCACAAACAAAGCATTCAGGAAAACACTTGTATGCTAACTAAAAAAAACCCCAAACCCCTACCTAAAGCACAAAACATACACTAGAACAAGCAAACTAAATCACAGGGAGAGGAGGGTGCAAAGAGGAAACATGAACACTAACTTTATTTTTTTATACTTATGTGTGTACATGTGTATATATATTGAAATATATATACATACATCTGGCCCCTAATATTTACGATTCTCAAGTGCCATGAAACAACTCATAAAACTATTAAATATTATTCTTTTAAGTAAGCGGTCTCAATCTTGCAGATCTTTCCAGCAAACTATAGAACGCTTCTGGAGGATGTCAGTGCAGCACATAGTTCAAGGTATTTAACACGGTGCCACTCTGGTCACCAGGACAGGTGTTTTACAGAACAACAGTTCTTCCAGCTTCTAAACCATCCACCGCTTCTGACTATTACACCTATGTAACACTGCACATAAGCACAAAATATTAAGCAAATCCATGCAAACACAGATACCTGCACAAATCCACAAGTATTTTGGCACTCTCTGGTTTTCTTCTACTAGATTTGCTCGTTTCACTACTCAAATGGTGTTCAGAGGCCAGGCTCACACCTCAGAAAAAAAATAACTGGCGCCCCTTAGTGTTCAAATTTTGAAGTCTTGAAGCAATTTACTATATTTGCATGAACATTTTTTTTAACATTCCAAAAAGTTTTCTGCCTCCACAGTACTTCCACCCGATTGCCAACGTAAACAGGAAAAGTAGAAAAGCTTAAAGGGATAGCAGACTTCTTCCTGAGACTATTTTGAAACACAGATTGCATTTTATTTGTTTTTCTTTTAAAGAAGCGTGTGAGGAAAAGCTCCAATACAATCCTTACATTTTTTCAGCGCAAGTCTCCACAGCCCCCGTTTGGGAACTCCAATAATTCACAAAGCAGATTTCCAGATCTTTCGAGAGTAAAAAAAAAAGTAACAAAAGATGTAAGCATTTCAGAAATTCCTTTTTCAGTGTCCTTTTTGCACGGGAAAATGTTCTTCTTTCTTTTGTTCGCTGACAAAAAAAAGTTTCGGGCCTCCTCTGGCCAAACACATTAAGTTGAAAAGATTCAGGAATTTAAAAATCCGGCATCAACCCCCGGAAGGCACATTTACACTAAAAAAGCAGTCTTCTCAGATAAATTTCTTCTCGACGTTTATTTTGAGTCTAACTACTCTGAAGAGATTGCTTGCTGTGGTGACCAAGAATGTAAGTTTTAAACACTTTTACTTTTCACATCCATATCTGCACTCCGATAGAAATTCAACTTCACCAAGAGTCTTGAAAATAAAAATAGAATCTCCCATTATATCACTTCCCGCAGTCCATCTTTCAGTATTCTCCGCTGTTTGAGTTGGTGTTTTTTTCCTCCTCTATCGTTTATTTCAGAAGGTGGTATTTTCTCGATATGCTATTTTTTGTCGTACTATAGTCGCTATCTCATTTTTACAGTCTTGGAAGAGGGCGGGGAGTTGTTCTACCAAATATAACCAGCTCTTTCATCTTCTGAGGTCAACAACTTCCCAAACTTCTTTCAGTGAAGAGAAATACGTCCGCAAACAAGAATCCTAACTCGAAATCTCGAAATCCAGTATTTCACGCTAAGAATCCCAGCAAGTTGAAGCCGTGTAAATAATTTATGGCTTTATCATAGTTTACAAAGCTACCAAATACGATTGAACGTAACAAGTCCCTCTAACTCTCCAGAAAGCCTACGTTTAAGATGGTAAGAAAGAAAAATGCTCTTAACAAGAAAAGCAAACCCGCGAACCCAAGCACGAAGCGAATTTAAAACGCTAAGAACAAGTACATCGCCTTGTTTTTAAGTCAGCGGGTCTGTTCCCGCACCGGGAAGATGCATGGGACGCATCAACTTCCCAACATACACTTTCTTTTTTTTTTTCTTTCCAAAACGCGACTATTTATTTGTAAAAACGCGGCCTTACAAAGGCCTGTTTAGGGAAAGAAAAGAAGGGGGGGGTGTCCAACACAGGAGCGGCCCCTCGCCCCTCCGAAGGGTGGGGGCGGCGGTGAACGCCTGGCTGGAGTAGACGAGGCAATTTCGTAATTTTTTTTTATTTCCCCCCCCCCCCCTTTCCCTTCGCTAAAGTCACACGTAGGAGCCTTCCAAGTTAAGTTTCTTTAAAAGGTAAGGACAGCTGGAAGAATTTTGCCCGCTTCCCTCACGATATAGGAGAATTATAATTAGTTTGTGGCCAGTTTGGGGTGGGGTAGTGCTGGAGCGGAGAGCAAGCTCAGCCCCCTCCGCCTTAGTCATTCAAGTTCAAGCAGCTTCCAGAACAGCCAAATCTCGAAACCAAACACCCTCCCAACCCTGCCCCCCCGCTCGGGGCCCTCCGGCCGGGCCGAGAAGCGCTCCCCGAAGGGCGCCGCGCAGGACCCCTCTCTCTCTGCTCGCTGCCGCGGGAGGGGAGCGCCGAGCCGTGCCGTGCCGCCAGCCAGCCTTCCCCCTCCTCCCTGCCTTTCCCCCAGAGCACATTCCTGAGCTCCTCTGCTCGCTCCCTCCCCTCCGTGCCGTGGTTACCCTTCCCCCGGTTTACTGAGACAGTGCGGGGAAGGGAAAGAGAAGAAATAAAGGGGGAGGAAAAAAAAACCCACCCCGGGGAGAGCGGGGACCTGTGCGGCCACGGCTGCCTCTTCCCCCTCCCACTCGCTCACCGAGTCCCCCGGCACCACACGGCAGCAGCCAGGGCGGGGAGAGCCCGCACTTCCCCTTTGTTTTCGGCTCTCCAGCCGGGGGCCGAAGGCGTGCGGAGAACAGCCGCGAGAGCGAAACAGGCCCCGGGCTCCCCCCGCCGCCCGGCCGGGGCTGGGGCGGGGGGCCGAGCGGGATCCCGGGAGCGGCGCGGAGGCCCGGGGAAAGGGGGGTTGGGGGAGGCAGGACAGGGCGGCAGAGCGGGGGAGGGGGCGGCCAGGCGAGCGCTTTTACCTTCGTCCAGCAGCCTCTCGAGGTGGTTGAAGATCCCGCAGAAGTTGGGGAGGCTGCTCATCAGCTTCTTGTCGTTCATCAGCTGCATCAGGTAATCGGGGCTCGGCTTCGGCTTCTCCTTGGTTTCCATTTCCCCAACCATATTCCAAGCCCGCGCAGAGACGGCGAGCGCCCGCAGCAGCTCCGCCGAGCAACGCGACCGCGGCACGGGGCGCCCGGCTGGATCCGGGCGGGCAGGGAGGCGGTGGGGGAGGGGAGGGGGCGGGGAGGGGAGCTTCCCCGAGGAAGGAGGAGAAGGAGGAGGATTCAAATCCGGAGACAAACACAGCCCCGCCGCCGAGTCCGAGGGACCGAAAAAAAGAGGAAACTCGGTAGAAACCCCCGTGCGGGCTGCGCCCTCCTCCCCGGGCACAAGGACCCGCCGCCGCCGCCGCCTTTCGGTGCCGCCGCTTCCCTGCTCCGTGCGCCCTCGGTCGGCGCAGTCCTCGGTGTGTCCCCCCTCCTCCTCCTCCTCCTCCTCCCGCGCACACACACGCTGAGCCCGGCTTCTCCTCTCGGCGCTGCCCCCTGTCTCCGCGGCGGGGGAGGGAGGGGACGAGCGGGGCGGGCGGGCGCTGCTGGCGCGGCTGCCGCTTCCGAGGAGCCGCCGCCGGTGTCTCTCCGCTGTTGCCTCCGCCGCTGTTGTTGCCGCCGCGCTGCGCCTGGCGTGTCCTCCTCTCCGCCTCCCGCCCGCCCGCCCTCCCGCCGCCGCTGCTGCCTGTGGCTGGTAAGTCTCAGCCCCGCCGCCGCCTCCTCACTTCTCCTCAGTTCGCTCCGGAGTTCGCTTCAGTTCAGGCTGCGCTGGCAGCAGCAGCAGCGGCGGCGGCAGGAGAAGGGGAGGGGGCAGGGCCCGCGGGGGTGGGAACATGCCGTGGGGCGGGCCTAAGGGCGGGGCGGCCGTTACTCTGCGGCCGGCGCCGGCGGCAGCGCCGCTTGGCGGAGCCTGCTGTCGCTCCCTTTCCGCTCCGGGGGCCCGGGGCGGCGGCGGTGGCGCGGTGGTGGAAGGGGAAGGGGGGCGGGGAGGGAGACGGGGCCGCCGCCAGGCCGAAGGGGGTTTCCCTCCCGGCCACGCCCCCTCCAGCGTCTGCGCGTGAACAGGCGGCGCAGGCGCGCGCGCGCAGCGTCGCGTGCTGTTCCCGCGCGCCTTCCCCGCCCCGCGGAAACACGCGCGCGCACAGAACTCTCCTAAACAAAGTCGGGTGCTGCACCTATCCGCGCGGGGGGGGCGGGGCCGGGTCACGTGCGCCGGCGGGGGCGGGGAGAGCGCCGCCGGCGCGGCGCGCGTGCGTCCACCCTTTACAGCGCCAGCGCTGCTTCGCGCGACCACGGTCTCGCGCGGCCGATGGGGACTAGCCGAGCGCAGGGGGGCGGTGGCGGCGCCGCGCATGCGCCCGCGGGAGGCGGGCGGTGAGGGTGGCGGTGCGGCGCGGCGCGGGGAGCGGTTTCCTACCGGTAAAGCGGCCGCGGGAGGAGAGCGCGGCGCGGGGCTGCGGTACGGGGGCGCTCCCCGGCAGCGAGCCGTAACCGGCCCTGCGGAACGGCGAGGAGATGTGGGGACGGCGGGAGCGGTTTTCCCCTCCGCGCTCTCCCCGTTTGTCGGCCAGGCGGCGTGAGCCCGCGTGCTGCGGGCGCGGGTCCGCGGCCGCCTCCGGCCTCGGAGGGGCGCGGGGCGGGGGCTCGCCGCCCTCACCGGAGGAGAAACTCAGGCGGCGGCGGCCGAGCCTTAAGCACGGAGCTTCCCCCGCGCGCCCGAGCCCGGAGCAACGACAGCGGCTCCCACCGCGTCCTACCTGGGCGGCCCTTCGGCCGGCCTCCGGGCCCCGGTCGCGGCGCTGCCTTCCAGCACAAGCCTCTCCGGCAAGCAGTTAGGCGCCCTTTTTTTGTGTGCTTACAGGGCAGCGCCGCGTTTTGGCATCGGCCGTGGCTTGTTTGACGGGTTTGGATGGGAGACGCGACGGGAGCGGCAGTATCCGGCAGCCAGAGTCAAAATTAACGTGCTCCTCCGTCCACTGTAACCGCAGAGGCAAAGCAGCGCGGCGCGGTTGCTTGTACGTATTCCTCCCTCCCCACGCAGCTGCGTGGGATTCTTACTTGAGTTTTATTGTTTTAGGAGGTCGTCGGAAGGCTTCGATGCAGTGTTAGCAGCTCGGTGAAGGTTACGTTGGAAGGCTAGATAAATGTGGCTTCGTGCTTCATTTAGTTCACTGAAAATTACTGCTCCGAGTTCTGTAGAAATTAGTATGTTTTCAGGCGTGCTGCAGGGTATTTGGAGAGACACTAAATATTAGGTAAATCGCAGTGGGCAGTGTTTCCAAAGAAAGCAGCAGCACAGATGCGCTGTCACTTTGACAGGTGTGCAGTTTTACTGGGGATTGTCAAGCAGTGTTGGTCTGCTTTTCCTGAAAGATAGCAGTTCTCGAAGTAAAAACGCCTCAGATTACTGCATTCGGTTTAGTATTTATTGGATTTCTGTTGCCTTCTGACATACAGATCTCATTATTTGGACATGAGAATTTTTATTTCAGGGCTTTGTTTACATTAGATAAAAAAATTTAATCGCTTATGTAAGTCAGACTTACTGCTTCCATCATTAGGAGACGTATGTTCAGCAAGAAAATACGATCTTCGGTATCAAGGGGTAGCAATGTGACAAACCATTTTTTTTAATATAGATTCTCAGTCTATCAATAGCATGCCCAAAGCACACTGCAGTATGGCTACGGATGATGAAAAAATACCGTTTCTATTTAGTAGCAAGGTTGTGTTTGCTCTTTTCCAGCCTTGATTTAAATTTGTGACAACCTTATATAGGTAACAATTCTCATCCTTTTATTGTAGATCAATCTGAAAGACTCTGCATTTTTTTATTAGTCCTTTATTTGCTAATTTTTAACCAGTGAGCGAAGGCTCCTGAGAAAACTTGGTACCAAATCCTTCAATTTGATTAAGGGCATCCATCAGATGATAGGCTTTCATCTTAAAATTAGATGAACTTAGATAATCTTTGAATAATTGTTCTGGACTGCTGATTCTCACAGTAAAAATAGCATATGGAGACTTTTTTCAGCAGATTTGGTGCAGCTGTTCCCATACCACTTCATTATTGCTTCCTGCACATAAAGGGCTTCCAGTGCTTGCATATGAACAGACGATATAAGGTAAGAAATAACCAACACAAATTGTTGTGCAATAGCTATCAGTTGTCTTACCTAATAGGAACAATATAGCTTACCTTAAGCTATTTTGTGCTTATTTACCGGAGAAGAAGATGGTGCACACCAGCAGTTACTGAGGAATCACTCATGCAGTGCAATGCAGAATTCAAGCTTTAGTTTGTTCTGTTAATCTGGATTATTTTGTCAGCCTGAACAGTACAGAAGTGGAGGCAAGGTATGTGCTAAAGCTGCCCTTACAATTATGCATAAATGTCTTAAAAATTCTTATCCTTTGTTTTTCCATAAATGCTTCAAGACTGTGAGTCTGTAATTCTGAATTTAAACCATTGGGAAAAGCTGAATCCTTAAACAACATGTAGATAACTCACCATTAGTTTTAAATAAACAAATCATAGTGATATCTTTCTTCATCAAGTATGCAGTAAAAACAAAGAAGCTAGCTAAAAGCCCCCTTCGATATATCTTATGCACTTCTCCCCGCCTTTACCTTCTTACACTTCCATCTCCTAGAGAAGGGTGTTTTACAAGTGCCTGAGAAACAAAACTTGAATTAGTTCTGGTTAAGGACTGCAAGAAGGCACAGCTCCCATCAAGACTGGTGTGTCTACAGCTTGATCTAGAGAGGCACCAGAAACATTCCTGCACTGCATTGAACTTAGCAGCTCTCTCATCAAGAAAGAAAAGGAGGGGGGATGACACACAGGATTGGGTAAACTGGTCCCATGGGTAAGGGGAAGTTGGCTTGTTTAAAGGTAACCAGGTCCTGTGCTCATTTAACATTCTTCAGGTAACTGTCCCAACACCTTAACTTCTCTCTGGACAGAAGTGTGAGTCCCTGTCTTTGACTCTTGTATTTTCATCTAGGTAGCCCTTGTATCACGTGACCTGTAGTACTCTCCAACAGCTTCTCTTTTATGGTGAAATTTTATTGCATTAATCTAATCTTGAAGTAAGAAAAATTATGATAATGCCAGCAGCAGCTTCTGTATATTACGGTAAAGGCCGGCAATGATCATAAAAAGCAAATTCAATTACTGCTATAATGTTCATAGCTGATAGCACCTTGGGAAATAGGAGAAGGCTGATGACTACTGGGAAACATACTTTTAGTTAGTGTTGGCTGTTGCTTCCAGTGTCTGACCAAATCATAGGCATACACAGCTGGATGTCATCAGCCTTCTGCCGTGGTGTCTGTAACAGGAAGGTACTAATGTACTACATTACTCTTCTTTAAGGGGAAAAAAAGTAATTCTTCCTTTACCCATTGCACTCACTCTAGTCAAAAAAATACCATGTTTGCAATTCAGTATTGAATTGCTGATGGTGTACAAGATTGTAGCTGCAATAATTCCAGTGGAGGAGTCAGATGGACATCTGACATTCATTCATCTCTGTGAGGTGATTAACACATGAACAGAATAAGGTCTAGAGCTAGACTGAAAATCTCAAGAACCAATTACATGGGAAGTATGTGATGTGTCTGACAAAAAAAACCTAAACTTATTTCCTTTGACGTTAGGCCAAACCAAGAGGTAACTTTTCAAACAGAAGCCATAGTAGTGCATCATTCAAAGTAATAAGCAGTAGTCTAGAAGGGGACATTTGGGGTACTGTGTGTAATCTTAGATGAAATAATGACTAAATTTGTTCTCTATTAATGCTAAGTGATTGCTAAAGTAGTGGAAGATGCAGGTTTTAAGCACATCTTCGTCTGTGAGGATTCAGATAACTTGAGGTACTTGGAGCTGTAGGACAACTGTGAAGAAGGGTTGAGTAACCCACAGCACCACTCCTGTTAGAACTGGGCATTCCTCAGGTTGAAACAAAGGAGCCAAAACAAAGATCTACTTAGGTGAGAGTAGGAAGAGCTGCATTCTCACTGTTCCTGTGGTAGTGTATTAATTTTGCAGACAGTCATTAAGTTGGGGAGAAAAGAAAATGCTAAATGAAACAAAAAAAGTATTTCCAATCTTTGACTTAAATCTCATACCTGCCAGTATTCTCGGTAAGGTATGTATTCCGTATACCTTAGGTAACTGTGATAGGATACTGTTACACAGAGAGGATGGAGGGGTCTAAATTCTGCTTCACAGAATACTAACTCACTAGTTAGGGAAGGCACAGAGATCTCTGGGCTTTGCCTTACCTAACTTCCAAATATTCATGGTTATACATGGAGAATATATAAGTCAATATATAGTAGAATGTGTTACATTGATGTTCAAGATTGCCATAGATTAGTCACCTAGTAGGTTGTATTTTTAAGGAGATAATTTCCATGGGTATCTTATGTCTGTACATGCTAGGTACTACTGTGTAGACTTTTCACTATAAAAGATTGCATTCTAGCAACAAGAAAGGGTATGTCTGTCTGGAGAGGGTGGTAGTTCTGCTAGGCTCCTGAGAAATCTCTGTGCCTTAAAAACAAAGTTGTGAGTGGTTTCATTTCACACTCTTCAGTAGGAGATGAAAATGAGGACTCGTGTGTGCCAGTCTTATTATAGTGTTGCTGAGAAAG
The DNA here is from genome assembly GCA_020800305.1 of Porphyrio hochstetteri. Taxonomy (NCBI): domain Eukaryota; kingdom Metazoa; phylum Chordata; class Aves; order Gruiformes; family Rallidae; genus Porphyrio; species Porphyrio hochstetteri. Next base: position 50,465,750 of record CM036907.1, read on the forward strand.
GCAGAAAACTGAGGAGGGAGAGAAAAGCAATCTGCGAAAGCATAGAAGAGAAAAAAATACCAGCAGTTAGAGAAAACTAAATTGAGGTATTACATTGCAAACATAAAATTTATGCACTTTATTATCTCTTCCGTACAAGCACTTAAATTTAAAAGCTGGAGGGAAAACCCCTAAATACTCACAGAACATTTTTGAATCCTGTTTTTTGAAGGTATGTTTTTACCTCTAAGCCCATAAAATTTCCTACATCTTGTAATTTATAAACACTTGCATTGGTTTTTCATGCTTTACTGTCGTATCATGAATGATCAACATTCTTCCTAGCTCACTAAAAGCCAAATCCCTTGAAATACACCATGCATGTTTCCAGTGTTTCTAATCTCATGGACATGCCCTAGAGCTTCAGTTAGCGTGCTAGATATTATGGTTTCTGTCTGTAACATTGCAAAATTACTACCTTAGCAATACAGCTGTGGGCTTGCATGGGGGAGAATTTCCCATGGCTTCTGGCCTGTCCCTTGAGGAGAACTCCTGTACAGGAACCCTCTGTGAGCCAGCCGGCCGGCACCACAAGTCACAGAAATGAGAGTAGCAGCAAGTGTGCGATGCTGCAAGTGATGCCTAACAGTGGAGGCACTGAATCGACTACTGGTAAATACATTTGTCACCATAGTCCAGCTAACACACATGTGAGTTTTAAAAACTACACTATTAGGATATCTGGAAATCAAGAATATTAAGACATTTTAGCCATTATTTCAGCCATACCTGTTGTTATTTTTACCTTCCATCCAATTTGCACTAGATATCTAACCTTGTAACTATCGAAGATAACATTTTGTGTTTTAATGATGTGCTCAACTGCAGTCAAAAAAAGCTCAACAGCTTTTTTTATTTGCTACCTGTAACCAAAAATACAATTAAGAAAGCCATGTTCCTGTGTAAGATACATAATCAAATATTTTTGCTTTTTACCGTAATGAAGGTGAAAACATTTCCTACTATAGGATTAAAAAAACCCACCCCAAAACAACCAAAAAAACCCCACCAAAAGTGATGCCTGGGAAACTTGCAGATTTATTTTGACAACCACAATGGCAAAGAGCTGACAGCTAGAGAAACTGCTAAGTTCTGTTTTTCATACCATAGTGTGTGGACTGTTGAAGTGAAATGCTTTCAGCCTTAACTTTGTAAGCAGGTTTGAATTAACCATTTTTCCCAAATACTACTAAACCCAAGTAGAGCCTGATACTTAACTGATGCATTAATTGAACTTTTCCTTTCAACATACCTGAAATATGAATGTATACTTATATTGACTTACACTGAGGGATTGCTAGCAGTGTGTTGCTTGTGCTTCTTAATGTTCCATACACAAAGAGCAGCAGTTCTTACACAAGGGGCTTTTATTTAACTGGACAAATTAAAAGAAAACTTTGAATTTTTTTAAACCTGTTAATGGACAAGAAACTCTTCTGTTGGCTGAGCTTTCTAATAAAATGTAACTACTCAGTCTGAAAAATTCCCTCTATTTTTGACTGTTTTTAAAAAAAGAAAAAATTGCCTCTTTGCTCAAAATACTTCAGATCTTCAAATTCTTTAATAAATAGAAATGTGGGGGGTTTTTTATTTAATGGTGAAGAGAAGTATCTGGAGTTACAAAGCTGCAAGAAAAGGTAGCATCTAAGCAATACAAATCTTTAAGGCTTCTGGAGATGAGATGGAATGGCTTAGCCAGCTGTGCTCATCCAAAGGAAAGGACAGAGAGCAGCACTACAATTGCCGTTTATTTCTCACACAAAGACCACTGTGCTTCCATACTCTAGTATGCTCAGAACCGTCCTCTCTACTTTGTCTGTTCGTGGCTACTTGTGCCTTTTCTCTAGAAGGGAATGACAGTGTTCAATCCCTTAATATTCTTACCATCCTTTTTCACTTCAGGAAGCCTAAACTTGGTTTTGGATGACTTACTGTCTCACGTTTGCTCCACCTACCCACAGTGTCTCTGTTGAATGTAGGAGATTATTCCTGAAGTATATTGACCACATATGTTGTACTTATGATATGCCCCTGAGCCCATTTTAGAGGTTTGTACTCTTCAGAAGCTATAAACACTTTGTAGAGAGGTACTTCAAGTTGCTTGGATGAAAGCAGTTATGAAAGTACAGAGAATTACTGCTTAAGCACTTGAATAGATTCAGGACTTCCTCATAGAAACAGGAAACATTCCAAATTTCATGCCATCTTGCTTGGCGTTTGTAGGCTGGTGCATCATAAGTCCCTATTTGACTGTCATCAGAGCTCAAAGGACAAGTCATAACAATCCATAAAACAAGACTTGGGCTCAAAGCCAAAAGGTGAACATTCCTGGGTTGTTAGCTAATCTAGGAGATCTGACTCAATTTGAGCTACAGTCATCTCATACAAGATCATATGATCTTACTTAGCTAATACTGTATCTGTTGTTTAAAATCAGTTCATTGCTTGATTACAGTAATTCATTGTTACAAGTTTATAAGCACAATAAAGGGTGGGATTCACTTTCCTTATGGTGTTCCAGTTAAATCACCAGAAGATCACTTTTCTGTCAGTTCTTGTATCACGTCTGCCAGCTCTGCACAGAAGTCCCTGACACCTTTTGGACATCTGGAGCTGCTGCTGCGAGCTGCTGAGCGGTCAGCTGAATCTCGCTGTAAGCATGCAGAAACATTTTCTGTTAAACACTTTTGCTGTCAGAATATTCTGAGCAACAGCTTGGGTTCAGTATGTTGACAAGAACTGAACTTCTCTGTTGAAGGTACTGCAGTTACTCCCTAGATTTGGCTTTTAGAAGCATGTTAGTATTTACATTCATAAAGTCATTGTGTTGGATGGACCAAGTGGAGAGGCAAGGGAACAGGCTTAAAAGTTAACAATGGTATAGAGGCAAAATGGAGTAATTGCCCAGGTTTAGACACAGTGGCCAGACAGGAAAAAAAATCACCAGCTAGATTTGAAGTGGTAGAAATTACACCTTACACTGCTGTACATATCTCAAATTCTCTTAAATTAGCATGCCTCTTAGTTGAAGCGGTATGTGTAATTGTGACTGACATACAGGGAAGGGAAACAACACATTTCCTGTATATTCAAATTACTTTTGTACCAATCCAGTTCACATGAGTCCAGCCACTCTTCATTTAGAACACAAGAAGTTTCTGTGTACGTTACAACTGTTCTTAAAGCAGGGTTAAAAACTCTCTATTAGGCAGCTTTATATTTGTTGTATCATTCATAAATAAATACGATCGCTGAAATGTTTAATGTCTGTTATGGTATTGTATTTCTTTTAAAACATGTATTTGAAAGTTTCATGGCCCTTTTTCTTCACCTTTCAGTGTCTACATAACTTATCTAACTAAGAAGGAAACAGTCTTACACTATACCTTGATTACAGGGTTGTTTTTTTTTTTTACAGAACAGGTGTGACAGCTGTCTCTTTCTAGCATGCACACACACATCCCCCAAACCCTGCTTGGGCTGAAGAACAGTTGTCCTATCAGTTTAAGGAGCAGAGAAATGCAAAAATAAGTTTCCCAGGGAGTATACTCACTACCCAGTTTGCATGACAATACTATTTTGTGATGTATTAACAAATGGATATTCATCCTGATCAGAGAATATGCTCAAGAAACAACAGGTTGTGGCAGGAACTGTTAAGAAAACACTACTTGAGGCAAGGCAGGAAAAAAGCTTGACTTTCTGTAAGTGTTTTGAATTAAAGGCAGTCAGTTTGAAAACAGGTATTAAGTAATACAAATTAGGCAGCTGTCCTTCACACCCTAGAAAGGTCTGGAAAGTCCCTGTTACTTGGGAAGCTGACAAACCACTTCCCTGTTGGAGGTGGAGAGGAGGCACTGCTGGACTTTAAGCGTTTCCCCATCTAGAAATTTACTGCTTGCCTTTAGAGTCATGACATAACCAATCAGATGGCTAGTTTTCATGCCAGAAGGAGGTCTTCCCCTTAGCGAGTCAATTAAAGTATGCATCCCTACCTTGGTTTTCCTTCCAGGTAGTTTATTTATAGCTATCCATCTGGTTTTCGTTACTAGAAGCATAATTGATCTTCTGTCCCATTTTTAAGTTTGTGTGCACCTGTCTTACAGGTTGTTGGTGAAATCAATTAGCCCTCTGGCTACAGATACATCTTGGTACTTGATCAGAAGTTTGTCAGAGTAGGTGGAGTCCTTCATGTTAGATTGACAGCAGGTGATTACCAGGGGAGTCGCAGCACTGTACACTCGGTTGCACGCTGGGGCTTGTACCTGAGGTTACATTGGTCTGTTCGCTGTCTTCTGCCAGTAATAGGGGGTTGGGGAGGTCTGGTAACAAAAAACAATAACCAATGAAACAAACAAACAAAAAAACAACCCAAACAACCCAGCTGAGTTCATCCAATGAGGAGACTGAAATAGAGAGTAATTTGAAAAAAAATATATACTTGGACTTTGCTGTTATCACACATGCAAAACAGGAGATTTGCTATGTAGAAATGTAAATGAGTATTATAAATACATGACTAAAATGACCATTTTGCATATAGTATTGATGCAGTTCTGTTGTATCTTTGTATGATTGATGGGGAGCTTGATGAATTGAGTTCCATTATTTCATTTTAATTTTGTCCTCACAGCCAAACAACTGCTGTCTTCTGGTTACTTATGATAAAGAATTCTGTTACGTGTGAAATCGTTATTTGTATCTAATTACAAACTTCACTGTTTAGTGGCCTTTGTGGCCCTTTGGCTGAAAAGAATACCTGAGCACAGCAGCTGGAGATCACAAGTCCTTGTAGGTAGGGAGTGAGACGTAATCCTTCAAAAGTAGTTTGATCTCAGATCATGAAAGAAAAATAATTATTGAATGTATTACAGTATTTCCTCATTTTTCAAAATAAAAATACGGGAAAAAAATTGCAGAATTCCATGTATGGGGTTGGACTAGATCTGGAGGTCCCTTCCATTTAAACAACCCTGTGACTCTGTTCAATTATGAAAATACATTAAACACCAAATTGCATTGCTGTTCTATTTTTTTGTATCTCTAATTTTGCACTTTTTTACAGGGTTGCTTATTGGAAATAGTGGAGTTTTAAATATCAATCTGTACAGCACTAGGTCCAAGTTGTATGGTTTTGTTACCTGTACAGCAGATAACAACACGCCTTAAGCTACACTGTGATCTCATTACCTCTCTCTAATTGTCAGATTACCCAAAATACAAAACCTACTCGGCCTTTCGTGTAAACGCCCTAGGGTTGTGTGGCCGTGCGTGTTCCTCAAACAAGCAGAGAAACATTTAGAGAATTTTGAGAAAATGCTCCAGCTCTGAAACCTGAAGTATTTTGCTTCTCCGCTCGGGAAAAAAAAAATAATAAAAGGAAAAAATAATGCCAGGGTAGGAGAAAATTCGGAAGCAGGCCCTCACGGCCCTGAAAAGCGGCGCGGCCGGGCCGTGCGCGGAAAGCTGCCAGTCCCGGCGGAGAGCAGCCAGGCCCCGAGGCCGGGGTTGTATTGACAGGAACAAGATGAATGCCCCCCTGGAGACCGTGGGGTTTGTACGCTCGTTTCCACCACCTTTTCATCCCTTTGTACCCCCTTTCAGTTCATATGCAGATTAGTTCGAACCGAGTCCTCACTAAATGCTCTTTTTCACTTTGGTTTTGGAAGGTAGACGGTAGGATCTAAATATTTATGAGGCGCTTTTCCCGCCCCCTCCTCCTCCCCCCCCTCTCCGGTTTATGATGCACTCTTGTTGAATGTTGAGGAATTACGTTAATGAATGCATGCCTGCACGCACAGACACAGAAACCAGGCAAAAGGAGAAAAAAAAAAAACCCACCACACAAAGCGTTGTCAGCTCTAATGTCGGCACTTACTAAACAGTTCCCATGAAGAAAGGAAAAAAAAAAAAAAAGGCCAAGAGATTTAAAATCTGTTGCCAGGAGGAAAATAAATTGTATGGCTGAGCACAAAAGAACGAACAAAGTTTCATCTTTGCTTTCCTCGGCTGCAAATGTAACTCTTGTTTCAGCCCTGAATAAATCTGAAATAAAACATGTTAATTGAAAAATGAGAGTTTGGCTAAAAAGTCTTAACCGGATTTGTTTTGGGTAATGAAGAAAAGGCAAAGCTTCAGTCCTGTACGGGACTTCCTCTAACATCATAAGGTGCAGTTAAGTATCATTTAATTTCAGTTACAAGTCAAATAATTAAATTATATTTGGTTTGCTATGATTTTGCTAACTTCAGTACATGTACTTAGGCAGGTTAGGTTTTGTGAGACTGAGGGGTTTTCTGGAAACTATACCGACTTTAAAAAGAAAAAATACATAGAATACACTGAGACTGCAGCTAGAGATACAGGAATACAAATTTATATTCAGTGTGGGTAGTTCAAAACTGTAACTTAAGGAACATGTTTTTTATAGATGGAAGACTATATTGCTTTAAAATACTAGAACTGAAATATGGATATATGAATTCTTCTAATACTGTGTTGTCAAGAAAAGTCATCTCTTCAACCTTTCATCATCTACTTCTTTCTACCCCTCTTTATTCTGTGATGCACACATAGCTGTGGCAGACATGGCCCTACCTCTTACAAGTAGGACAGTAAATTCACATTCATGAACAAGAATGTGAGATCTTAAAATGTGGGGTTTTGCTACCATTTAAAAGTTACCAAAGCAATGGCAGAATGTTAACTCTTTGCTCTTCAAAATTTGCAGTGGTATTTCACTATCTAGGCTCTGTTTTTCATATTTATAATATGCTTATCTGAACTTCATAAAGCATTGTCCTAATAAATATGTTCTTGTGTTTACTGCACTTTGTTTTCAAGGTATTCATTCCATATATAATTAAATCCAATAAAGAGCCATCTACATTTCATTTATCCTAAAGTTGAGTATAATCTTCAAATACTGATTTTGCTATTTTCGGTGACTTTGCCTGTGATACCCAAGAGTTAAATGAAACAAACTTTGCCTAGCAAATTCTAAGACACTGAAGTTGTATACAACCTAATAAAAATGAGTATTTGACAACCAAAATTATATCACTTCTGTTTGGTCTTTCATAATTTAACCTGCATCTTTTGTGTTTTTTGTTTGTTTGCTTGATTTTGTTGGGTTGGGGTTTTTTCCCTATAAATCTACATTGCCAGTTGTGATCACAGATACTGTTGAAATACTTAAAAAAAATTTAAAAGTGCTTTAAAAAAAATCTGTTTTCTTTCTTGACTAAGATTTCAAACATACTTGGATTTGTCTTGCCCTGGCAAACTGTTTGTATGGGATCTTTGTGAAACATATTTGGACATCTGTATAATGCCTTGCCTCTTTTTTCTGTGGGTGAAGGAAGACTATGTACATGCATGTACAGGACAGTGGAATGACAGGTGAATGAGGAAAAGGCATCAAGTAGGTAAATGCTGGAAGAGCAGCAGAGATGCATGAATAAGCGTTGAAGGAGGACAGAAAAGCTGGGGACAAACACTGAAGAGTGATGTGGTGGTAGAGGCAGACTTGGCAAAAAGCTTTTATATGGAGGACAGTAAGCAAAAAACAGGTGCGCTTCCCCCCCCCCCCCCCCCCCCCATTTAAGCTATTAACATTCCCAAAGAGAGGAGGAAAGAAGCGGCCCATAAGCCAAGATCATTGAAAAAATTTGGGGAAACAGGTTGATGAACTATAGGCTTAAGTCAGGAAGCCCCTATGTCAGAGACCTGATAAAAGGCCTCCAGTTATAACACTAGAAAAGGACCTCAAAAAAAAGGCCACCTAAAAGGCAAAGAGGATGCAGCCCACAGAATTGCCATATTAATGATGAGGAAAGCAATTACCTGTACTTTGCCCAAAAGGAAACAGCACAGAAATGTATGAGAATTTATAGAGCACAAGCCTGAGCTAGACACATAGACACGTGCTCATCAGCTGCGTCACAGTCCAGCACACTGAGGTTAAGGACAAGCCTCAGCAGTTCATGTAGAAAGGGACCCCTGAGAAGAGCCACAAAGTCCTGTCTAGACCAACAGCTCACATTCTTTAAATACAATATAGGACATAAACCACTTACTGTCTTCCTCCGCAACCCATTTGCTTCCATGGATTTCTAACCCACTAGAATGAACTCTGCATCCAGAAGATGAAAATGCACAAATGCAATTGCACGAATAAAACGGTAAAGCTTTGAGTGGTTTCTTAAAAAAAGCAAGACCACAAACCTACCTAGCCATCTTCTGCCCTGTGAAGTTTTGCTTCAAAGACCACCAAGGGTAGGAGTACATCCTTCACTGTCCAGAATCAGAGCTTCCTACAATGGATTCAGACATAAGGTCCCAGTGCAAAATCCTAATTCATGGAGGGAAAAAAGAAGTTGCAGAACTGATTGTAAGGACCCAAATCACACTGCTGCCAGGATTACCAAACGGCTTAAACTTTACAACAGTAGAAACTCCTCTTCAGTTTTTTGTTAGATGAAGAGCTCACTTCACTTTTACTAATTTTCCATTGAAGAATTTTGCTCAGTTTCCAAAATCACAAGATATGTAAAGATTTTAAAAAACAAAACCAAAAAAAACCCCACCAGCCAACCCCACACCACTAGACATTGCAGGAAAGTTCTTTCAACACTCATTTTTGTGGTGAATACTAGAAATGGGCAATCTGCATTTTTTCCTAAGGCTGATTGTGAAGCATGGTCACATTTTGTCTGAAGGCAGTGGGGTGCAGCCACGCCTTTTCGAGAAAGGACTTTTCTTGAGTCCGCTTAATCTTTAGGCTGGGATATTTCCAAATGGATTTCTGCATAAATCAACCTCTTTTTTTCCTTCCCAAAATACATTTCCTACAGCTGAATCACAGCACTCTAAAAGGAATCTGCTGCTTTGCCTAAGCTATCAGAAGTCTAGCTGTTGCCATACTAGTGTAACAGAGTCATCTCACAGATGGAAGGTGTATCTCCATGGATGGCACTAAACTGAATGGGATCCTGGAAGGCAAGTGGGGTTTTTTGCAGGTCTGAAGCACATGCTTACTGTAATTCCTCTTTGGCGCCTAAACAATTGGTTTAGGTGCGTAACATGAAAATTGCCTGTCTCCTTCTGTACTCACAGATGCCTTGATTTCTGCTGATGGGCAGCCTTAGAGCTCCTAGCAGGCAGAAAGCTTACAAAGTGCTGGAGCCACAATTACCAAACCAGTTAGAGGTCTAGCGTAAGATGTCCCAAAACAAATTTCTCAACAGATACTGTCTCCAAACATTAAAAAAGAAAAAACCCTCCCAAAAAACAAGATTAGTTTGTTCATCATCCCTGAGAATATCAACATACTAGGTCTACAGGTTTTTTCAAGTTATCATGGGTGATGCATGCTGTTTTCTTATCTTCTCCTACATAAGCTATGTTCAGATTCATAGTTCAGATTCGTGAGCACAGTTCTGTTAGACTCCCTGCAAATCTAGTTTCCAGAAATATCTTTCAGACACCTAACCTGCCTGAATTAATTGATGAAGGAACCCATGCCCGCCTCTGGACAGAAAGATGTATTACCTTAGGTACAGAACTCCTCTAAGGGTTGAATGTTGTAACAGCAAGGCTGTGAGATGCTGGGGGACTAAAACAGAACATCATTGCTCCCTCTTACACAAATCCACTCCAGATTTCTTCACAAATCATCAAGAAGTTAACGATTGCTCTTCCAGGCAAGTAGCTTCCAATATCAACAGTGCTGACTTAGGAAGAGTGGATTGGGAGTATTCCTCTCCAAGCACAGTATTTTTCTTACCCTGCTTTCTCCTGTTTGAGTTTCTCCACACAAAGGGAGAAGGGCAGAAGAACAGGCTTCTGTCTGATAACTCTTTTCTTACCCGTGATTTTTGCCAGCAGAATTTCTCTGCACACTTTACAAATACAAAGTGATTATTTCAAAGGCAAAAGAAGATAGAGGCAAAATTTGCAGACTTATTTAAAGAAGTATACAGCATAAACTAATACAGAGCCTGTACTGTTATTTCAAGAATACATACTCCCTGTATCAGAATATAATAATCTGGCACCGTTCCCCTTCTGCCATTCCTTAAGCCATAACCATTGCTAATTTGTTTGTCAAGGATTTTCTGTGGCAAAGCGAATTTTTGTTTTAAGAACTGTTGAATATCAGGAATTAAATCAATGAAAGAAGCTTACAGAAGCCTCAGGCATCATCCCTTCCTAAAGATCATTTACTGTTCCTAAACTGTGTGAACTGAATTTGTTCGCACAAGTGTAATTCTACCAAATGTCAATGCTTACAAGTTGAGTACTAATTACATGATCTAATTTTGGAGCATTCTAAGAGTTTATTTCTGAGTCAGTTATCTTTTGCCTTTTTTTAATTTGTCATCTTGGTTTAAAAAAAGTCAAAGCTGGAAGCAAATCGATTAACATTTTGTGATGTTTGTCTGAGGGAAATGAAGGGGTATGTTTTGTTCTCTAAGCACTGCCTTGGCCATTTTACCAGGGTGATTTTTAAGAATAATGTCATATAAATGAGGGTAATGATCTAGAAAGGCACTGGAATGCGGCAAATGGAATCTGGGTTTAATGACAACTTTTGATACTGATTTTCTGGCTGCATCGCTTCTAAAAAGTTAAGCAAACATGAGCAGGATGCAGCTGTGACTGCACAGCCAGGCACCCTGGGCTGGCCAGGTTCCTACTGTTAATGTCTCATCCAACACAACAGGGTCACTTCTCCCATGGTGCCAGGGAGGGAAGTCTTTTGGAAACTGCTAGTTAGCCTTGGGGGAAAGCTGTCCCTGTGGATCTGACACTTGAACAGCAAGGACATCGGGGTGCACTCTGATATCAGGGTACACCCCTGGCACTACTTAATGTCTCAGTGCATATGTATTCCCTGTGTGAATTTGAGCAGAGCATGGGACCTTTCCATCATTATATGTCCCATTAGTGGGGAGTAACTATTTTTCCCTTATCCCTCTTCTTCTTCTCCTCTGCTATGCCTATGTGGATTATGGTATCACTGGTAAAAAAATATCACTTTGTTACATGTTAAACCATCTATTATAGCAAAATCATAACTTCAAACTTACTACACAGTACTCTAATTAGAGTAGCAGCAAAAAGATTGCCAACATTTAGAGAAGTCTGATAAAAGGAAATCTTCACCTTCCAACACAAGTATATGTACATTTATCTAACTGTGAATGTGTAAATATACTAACATGTAATAGGGCATGTACATATTTGTATACATACATGCAATGTACTGTGCAAAAACGTTCTGCATTACTGCATCCCTCTGCCAGCAGAATTAAGACAATCTATTACACAGCTATTTGACAGAAATATTATATTTAACTATATAAACTTATTCTTGCATCGTAAAAGACTCTTCTGAAAACCTGGACACATTTCTGCATAGGTAAATACAGCATTTCACTCAAAACTGATGGTGTTTTGCAGACAAAAAGTAGCTAGTCTCTTTCTGTCAATCTCTTAAATCATCTTTTAAGATCAGGTTCCATAGCATATCATTTAAATTATAGCATGGACAAACCTATTTATGAAGGAAGAAGTTAGGCACAGAGATGAGGGACGGCACAAGAAAAACAGAACCCAAGCACAGGACGGGTGTTTTAGTGGCTGCGTACCCAAAGCTGGGTTTCCTTCTAGCAGTGGTAGCTGTCCATGAAACAAGAAAAGTAGCAAAGAAAACATCAAAGGACAACAGTAACTGCACGGAGAGGGACCTTGCACAATAACAAGCACAAAAAAGCAAGCTTGCAAATTGGAAACTTTAAACTGGTGAATTCAGAAACCTATAAAGCTTTTTTTTCTTATAGTAATCATAGTTCCAAGTAAAATTGGGCGAGGTAATAAAGCAGCAAAGTAGCTGTCCAATCACATTTCAGAACTGCAATACACAAATACTCCAGACTTCTGGGATTATCAGTGTTTGTAAATGCCATCAAAAATGTGCATTTAGTACTGGCTGCCACCATTCCCAGGGACAAAAGTATTGAATAAATACATCACATGGCAGAACTTCCTCGAGCAATGGCAAATGACGTGACTTTGCAAACTGATGCAGTACATCCTCCCTTAGTCCAGGGAAAGGGAAATAAAAAATTATGGAGCCAAACATTTATTAAAGCCCTTCAGACCTGATTAAAGTCAAATTGCAGGAAACATTTACTTTAATATAAAATATGCACAGCAACACAACTTTAATTAGACATGCATGTCTCTCAAGACATCAATAAATGTTTCCTTTTGATAAGTCTGATTTAATAGACTGTAATAACAGGGGAATGTTTCTGAAACATCATTTAGGGAAGTAGGAGAAATAAACAAGCTCAAATATTTAAACCTCAACACCAATTAACAGACCATTCTTTCCAAAGAAATATCTGAATTTCAAGTTTATTTAGCTTCAGCCAAACACGATAAAGGCTTTGTTTTTAGAATAATTGGTTTTGAAACCCGAGAAACAGCTTCTGGGCATTGGTATCTTCGTTCACAGGAGGCTACAGAAGCAGCAAAACCTGTCGGTTGTTTCAGGTCTTAGCAGCAACCAAGAAAATAAATTTGAGGACAGAACTCCCCATCTGAAGGTGTTTTGTTTCTCTGTTCTACCTTTGTGTGAAGCAGAAACTGAGAAGTCAGAAACAAGATCTCTTGTGTTGTGTAGCTACCTGGGAACAGCACAGTGTTCAGCTTAACCCCGAGCCTTCTCAGCTGGGTAAGCATCTTACCAAACCTCGAGGCGAGCAATCTATGGTGTTCCCTCAGTAATTTCAAGGAAGGACTTCTGTGTTCATTCACAGAAGGACTTGCACTCCCTTTTTTTGCTATTTACACTGCAGAAAAGCTTTTGCAGTTTGTGTAAAGCTGCCAAGATCAATGTTCCAATCCCTCTTCTCATAGAGGCTCATGTGCCAATTCAGACACGGAGCACGGCATTTATGTTGAACAGCGGGTCGCTGGCTGTATTGTGGAGGTGATGATGGAAGGAAAAACTGTCACAGACTAAGAGCTGCTAGAAGAAACGAGGACCTAAAGTGTTTCCAAGCACATGAGAAGATAGAGGGCAGAGCTTGTGTCTGGAGCCAGTAATGGGCATGAAATAAAGGAGAGACCTGACCCTTTATGTCATGCCGTAACTGTCCCATGAACAAGCCCAGGGCCACAGAACAAGGAGATCTCTTTACGTCAAGATGCCTGCAAGGAAGAGGACAGCAAGCACTCCTACACGAGTGCAACCTGTGAAAACACTTACCTGCATCTGCACCGATATTGTTTGATTGTCTCCAAATCGTTTCCTGAGTGTCGGTGGGCTCTGGTGTTTCTTGTGAGTGTGAATGGCCTCAATTAGCCTGTGCTCACGGGATGTGAAGCAAATGATTGCATTTGTTCAAGTTCTTGTTAATTGAGAAATAAGAATATTTGAGCATAAAGTCAACAGTAGATTTATGCTGCCATCAGCTCATAAAGCCAAGTTATTTTCTTTAAAAAAAACCAAAACCAAGAAAACAAACAACAACTAGAAGGAAGATTCAACCCCACCTAACATCAATGGATATTTTTATTCACTGACTCCAGGATTTCATCCCTAATTTTCCAGAACAATGGTTGAAATTAGAATATCCCTTTGAAAGGGGCTTTTTCTTAAAAAAAAAAAAACAAACCCAAAACCCAAAAAAACAACACCAAACAAAACCCCAACAAACCACCAACAAAACCTTTTTAATTCCAAAGACAGTAGTTGAAAGGTGTAAAACTGTGTCTCATCTGTTCAATAAAAATGAGCTATTTCATCTATGTTACTGTTTCTGTTACATCAGATATTTAAATATGCTGAAATAAAAGACCTCAGAATAAACAGCAACAGAAATCATAGAACTTAAAATACCAGAAAACTTCATAATATGGTTATCTTCACATAAACTGAGTCTCAAACTCAGAATTTTGTATTTCTTCATGACAAGACTAGCTTTTTAAAGAGACATAAAATCAAAAGCACAAATTAAAAGCACACATACATGCAGATATGAACTGGGATACTCAAATGTATTACGAAAGAAGTAAAACTGAAGAAAACCCTGCACTGTAGCAATGGTTTTGTTACACTAAAACCAGTGGAACTGCCTGGGCTGTCACTGTATGCTCAGTGGAGGAGAACGGATACTGCATGATGTCCTAGTAGTAACCTCTTTAAATAAACTGGATGTGCTGCTGGACTACACACATATTTCCCTTCAATCCACTAGAACACAGAAGTGGCCAATGCATAATGAGGCCTTCGATGAAGGGGTGTGGGGGAAGAACAGGGCTGTAACTTAGGTGCTTCTCACTCCTCATCTCTGTTTTTCAAAAATATTAGGGGGAAAAAAAGGCACTGTTGCTGGACAGTTTGGTTTCTCAAATTAAATTAAAAAGTAACGTGCAGAGAGAACATTCCCCAGGATCAGAACAGAAAGGTTTCTTCTTACTCCCTCGCCACCAACCCCCAACCTCATCAGGTCTTCCAAAATTTAAAAACTACTGAAATGACTTCACTGCTTCTCCAAGAAAGCCTCACTCTCAGCAGATGGGCAGTAGGCCTTTTTTTTTTTTTCCTTGCTGTCAGGAAAGCATCCGTTCCTCAGAAGCTGTGATGCATCTAAGGAAGAGGGGAGTGAATTGCAAACAGCAACCAAGAACCAAATTGCAAGAAGCAAACTTAATGACCCAGGTGCTGGATTCCATGCAGAAGAAAGTGTCCTCTGAACCTAGGAGGCAAACGTTCATCAGTGCATATGGGGGTCAGGAGCTCCAGAGAGAATGGAAGGATTTAGCATGCAGCTTTTAGTGCATCCCAGCCTCGGTGGCAGCAGCAGAACATGGAAGCAGTCTGACATAAAGATGTGGAGCAAACACCAGAACGAACCCAAGAGGAATTAATTCAGAGGGTGGTGGCAGCGAAGGACACTCATCACAGACGGAAGAGCGCGGCCACAGCAAGTGCGCCGTGAACAGAGTGCCAACGGCAGGGCAGCGTGTGCTGCGGAAAAGGAGGGTTGTAACTGCAGACACGTTAAGAATGTGTTCATTCACTGAAAACAGCACAAAGCTCAGGATGTCCAGAGGGCCAGGGAACCCTTCCTCCTTGAGAAATTAACCCCCCCTTTTTGTTTTTCTTAAAAAGTTACTTTTTTAGCGTTGGACCGTAGGCTAGTCCACTAGTATCCATCACTGAACCTTCCTCCCTCCTTTGCCTCTGTTGTGCTGAGTATAAAGGGCCTATCATTTTCCAGCTAAACATTACCTGTGCTTCCACTACTAGCAAGCCTATAAATAAACTCTATGAGATTGCATGCTGCACATAGATTAGGATACTCCATTACAAGCATCAGTAGCCCTCTATCCTCTGCTGCTACTTTGCATACTATATTGCAGAAATACTCTACTAAAACTAGTCTTTCCTGCTCTCCCACCCTCAAGGGACATTTTTCCTCCCTTTTCTAATGCTTCTGCTCCTTCTTCAGTGTCCACGATACACATCAAACATCTTCAAGTTCCTTTATTTCCCCCCTTCCCCTAATCTTCTGTTCACCCACCATTGTCCACTGCCACACTTACCTCCAGAACATCATCCTCAGCTTTCCTTAACTTTATTCTACTGCTTTATAGTTCTTCTTACCTCCCTTCTGCCTCTGGCTCCAGATGATCCCTATAAAGCCCTCAGATGGCAATATCTTCCTTATTCCTTTCACCTGCTGCTCCAACTTCAAACAGGTAATTCAGACAATCAAATCTACTCAGTTTGTTGTTCTGCTATGTCTCTCTCCATTTTTTCATAACTCCTGACTTTCCAAGCTTCCTTGCATAATATTTCTTTCCCACCTGATTATCCAGGCTTCCCTCACAGTGCCACTTTCCCTGAGCTGTGCTATTCGGGCCAGTTTCCCTATTCTACATGTCCCCCTGTCCTGCAGAAATATCCACCCTTTTCTCACCACTGATAATCCTGAAATGTATATTTTGACCCAACCATGCAGTATTCCCATGTCACCACAGCTCTCCATTTTGCTGTGCCATTGTGCAGACACACAAAGGTTTCAGTCAGTGTGTGAGCTTCCCAGGTGAAGGATCTTTCTTCCATGAAGCTTTAAATGCAGAGACTCTGACACCATCTTGTTCTGACACCAAAGGACTTACGGTGTGGAAAGCAGAGCTCAGAGCTTCCACTCATCCTTGTCTTCTCTCTGCCGTTCCTCAGATCCACTCGGATCTCCTGGCACAAACATGACTTCAGAGTTGTTCTACAGAACTAAAGAAATGGAGACATTTCCCAGGCTTCTGTCGCTGCCCATTGCGGTAACACAGCCCACTGGCTGCTGTGTCCTAGCACACAGAGAGTTTAAATTCACTTCTTATCCCAGCTGCCCCAACTAAATAGTAGTTAAGCAATGGGGAGGCAAGGAGTACAAACTGAGAGGTATATGCTTGGTGTTATTCTTCCACAAACCCTTTCTCCTTCCTACAGTTAAAATTATACTTTACTGGCTTGGCTCACACTTTGGGTGTTTTTTAACCAAATCTTGTTGCAGAAGTACCGGGTCTATGTACCACAGGCCAGAAGAACAATTAGTCTGAGTTATATCATCCACACTATCAAATGGCACTGTAAGTCCCTGCCTTTCATTACACTGCTCAGTGAAGTCTGTGTCTTTCTCTACTGAATGCTGAGAGAAGTGTTACTGTGCAACATCTGCATAGGCAGGAATTAGAGGTGCAGTTTGTATGATCAGATTACACATCATTGTAAAATGGAGGCATAATTTAAACAGCTTACAAAATTTCTTTCAAAGGCACACATCACACAGGACAGGATCAATTTCCTCTGCCTTTACTTTTGCAGAAAGTTGAACTGCTGATCATTGCAGCCTCCTCCATGCATCAAATGGGATCCTGATCCCATATTCAGTTTCTCTGTTTTTCCAATAGCACTCCTCAAATATCCCTTTAAATACCCTCCCAGCCACACACACATTACTCCATAAGAACAGATGGAGTTTATGCACAACTGGCTTTTTCTTCTATAGCCGATCAGAACGAGCAGTCAGACAAGACAGAAAGTTGCTGAAATTCTGAATTCTTTCTGCAGGTTTAAAGATTTTTATAAGTTTTATCATTCACCAATTACACAACATCCATGGTCACAAGCATCTGCTGGTTGCATAAGGGAGTTTAGACAAACTCCTTTTGCTACTTTGCTACTGCAGAAAGTTAAGATGCGAGGGCGTAACTTGATCAAAAAGAGGAGCACCACAGCATCTTTGTTTGCAGGGTGAGCTCCCTGCCTGCTCTGACCTAGGGCAGAAGCGATCAGTGAGAGAGGATGTACTGTACCACACACCCTCAGCACTCAGGGACAGGCACCGTAAAGCCAAGTTTTCCCAGCCGGGCAGGAACAAGGGGAGCTGTAGCAGAGATTCAGCTCTCACAACTTACAGGAAGATTATGAACGGTTCATAATAAGCAGAAGTCTTTCTTGGCAACTGTTTCATATGCGTATGCAGATAATCTATCCATTTGGAAAAACCACAGGCCAGGTATACTCCTGGAACTCATGGATGTATTCCTGATCATCAGAAGACATGCTTACACATCACAGAGCTTCATTAGCAGAACTCTAGCCTTCAGATTTCTGCCTCCAAGCTCAGCTGTTTGTTTCAGTCCATTCAGCTATACAAACACTGGAAAAAAGGAATAAATCCTATTTTATACTCCTTCCTGTTCCAAACTATCAAAAATTCAAACCCAACCACTACAAATGCAACATTTACTTAATGGCATGCTTTGTTAAGTGGCACTGTTCAGCCCTTCTGAATATGCCAGGAACACAGAAAAACAACTTAAAAAAAAGATTTAGGAAAATGACTCTGACTCATTCAGTTTGTTTCTTTTTTTCCTACCATGATGAAACATTGAGCTGTAAGAATGGAGGCTTCCAGGGACCACTTGGGAATTCATGTCACTGCTGAGTCCATTAAACATATCACTATGATGTGCTATTTTTTATTTTCCCAGACTCAGAATTACCAAGTTTTTAGGTATTTTGCTAATAACAAACAATAACAAAGTCAAGAAAATAACTATCACTGGAAAAAAATTGAACAACAACAACAAAAAATCCCGTAACTCCAAACAAAAGACAGCAAATAAATCAGAAAGGAACCTGGGTTGATTTTTCTTTCCTATCCCAAGTTGATAACAGGTTCCTTCAGTTCAAAATGTGGCACATTTCCCCTTGCCTCCTTCAGATCTCCTTTCTACCCTCATCTGACTCTAGTCCTGGCTTTGAAGTTTCTTTCCAAGTATTACATCTTTAGTTTTAAAAAGCTTTTCTTCTGTGAATCTCAAGCCATCTAATCAATTAACAAAGTTAAACTCACAGCTTGTTTTTCAACCAGCATTTAACCTGAAGTTCACTATTTCTTTCAGACCTGAAATTCAAAAACATTTTTCCAAAAATATCAGTCAGTCTAGCACAAGCGATTTATTTCCTCTCTCTTGAAAGGAGCTATTCTTTTGTGAACACTGCCACCAGTGTGCTCCTGGACCCAGCTTTTGCCTCTTGCTGTCCTGTGCTGTATATTGTATTTCTCTGACTTAGATGTAAATCACTCAAAACCAACGAGTTTTGAGTCAATTCTTGTCTTGCTTATGGCAGGAATTTTAGCAAGGATTGTCTACAAAAAACAGTACTGTAGGAGATCCATTTTGTCATTGCCTCACTGAAGTTCAGTACTGTATTTCACTTACTCATTGTATAAAAGTGACTTGTTTAGGACTGGCCTGATCCAAACCCCACATCCTTCAAAGTTTGTATCTAGATTTGAGGGAAACCTCAAAGTTCAAGGCAAACTCCAAACCCTGGGCATAGGTTTGTATTCTCACACACACTCCCCCCAAGACACTGTAGTGCACACTCACACAGTGCACTTACATTAGGATTTAATGGCTTTGTTGCTGGCTGATTTCTTGTCTAATTTCATCTGACTTTCTTTTATACTTTCACAATCCAGTCCCTGTTGACACTGGAAGACAGGAGTAAGTCACTTACAGAACATCATGTTTAGATGCTGCAATATATTGCAGAATACAGACAGAAATAGAAAACGGCAAAGTGTGAGCAAAAGTCACCTCATAACTTTGCCAAGACATTCTGGGCTGGGTACTATTTTATTCAGACTTGTGCAGAATACACATCAATTTAGTTTTGTTTTACATAATGAACACGCTCTGCTTAAAGTCATGTTCCTCCTACAATATAAACAAACCACAGCCTCTATCCATCCTATATTTAATCCATTGTAGCAAGAGAGGTGGGGGAGGGGCAAGAGAGATTGCAGAAGAATTATCTAGCTTCTGTTTCTTGACTTCCAAGAACTGTTGGTCTTTTACAAACCAAAGTGGGGGGAAGAAAAGTCTTTGTATCTAGAATCTGCTGGGTGCTAATTTGACATAGCAATGAGATGAAAGTTGGATTCATGCTAGTTTCAACATCAGAGGATTGGAATGCAGCCTACTTAGCATAGAAGTCAAACAATTCACTGGCAATAGATTGCTTTCCACTTCTAGATCTGCTAAATAAATAGAAAACTAATTAACAGTGTAGTATGGCAGATGTAGCAGGTTTGAATTTCATTAGACCACTGGCTAAGAACTCAAGGAATCGAGAAGCCGTTATATGTCTTAGTGCCTAATGAATCTTTTATACTGTCTTTTCCATGGGACAGACGAGATACTATTTGTGTTCCCTCTGCATAAGAATTTCCTGATACATTTCCATTTAAAATAAGAATGAAAGTGTAAGCCCTTGAAATTACTGCAAGTATTCTTTTCATTTTCCATAAAATTACTTTGTTTCTAAAACAGCAGGATTGTGTGTCTTTGCCTTCTGCATCTCTGTTCAGCTACCTAAAGCTTTTTTAAATATGTTTTTCATGGGGCACTTTTATGTTTCATTTTCTTTATATTTCTTTCTGTCTGATGAAAAGTGGTAATAGATTGACACTGCCTGTACTAGTTAAGAACAGGGATCACACAAAGGAATATCGATACTCACATTCTGAAAGTAAAAAAAAAAAGTTAAGGCATTTCTTTTTAGACTTTTTGCCCCCCCTAAACACACATTAAACTGAACTTCCTATATCCAGAATTGCATAACCAGATTTGACAGTATTAATTAACAATAAAAGTAGTGTTTTGCCCCATAAGAATCAATAAGATAATTATGTTACTTAGGAAATGGTAGTCATATGATTTCGCTTTCAGTGCATAATGAATAACATTAAGTTATGTGCAACAAAAAGGTTTTACAAACCCAACAAAGCCATAGGACCTGTCTGAAATTCATCCAGGAAAGCCTGATTGAAGCCCTGTAGCAACTACCTAATTTTACTAACTCTTATGGATATGTATATATGCCTGCAAACACATACTCAACATTTAATCAAGAAGTACATAAATTCTTAATCCATATACTCCCAGGAGATAGTTTTGGCTGGCATGCAGGAAATACCAGGACCATTTCTGTATTTTAATATTTGGACCTTGGTACATTTTTTGTCACACTCCACATAGTTTCATTCCTAGGCAAAAAGAATTAAATGTCTTTCAAGTGGCCATTATAAAGCTAAGTGCTGTACATAAATATGCATGAGAGGTCATTATTGCCAAGAGATGATGCTTAAAAGGTTCAAGTGTCTCTTACTAAGCTTTTCCTATTTGCTCTATGGCAGCACAGTGACTACTTCAAAGGTGCAGTTGCATCTCCAGACACTGATTTCTGTTTTGTGGCTTTTGCCTCTTCTGATTTCTTGTGGCGTTTCCCAACTATCAGACATAAGCTAACAGGTACCCTTGACAGCGAGCTGCAAGGGCTGGATGCTGGAAACCATCCTTGTACATAGGTAGCTGTAACTGCCCTAGGGACTGCCTGTACCAGGGGCCTAGCTGGGATCCCTGCACACAAGTGTTTGGGCTCCTCCTTTCCACAACATTTGCAATGAGCAAGGCACTGAAATTGAAAGAGTAGTGGTGGGTGTGATGGCAGGGCTGAGGAATGCAAACATACGGTTCCGGTAACTTTGGATTTCAATCTGTTCTTTGACAAAGGGGAGGCCTCAGAAAAGATCACGCAGTCAGTATATTTAGACACAGGCCTATAGCCTGCTATGGTTTATCTTTCCAGCAGCGCTGAGCAGTTACATCCCCAGCGATTACCGTGTGAGCTGCATACAGTCAGCATCTCACTCCAAATCTTGGGGTAGAGTCCCATCAAATGGTATTTTCAGTGGTTCTGTCAGGCACAGGATACCGACCGTGCACTTGTCGGATGTCACATTCACTGTGCATTTCTTCCACCCTTTTTTCTTTTTTTATTCCCTGCCGTTGTTCCAGTGGGGATTTTGGCACTCTCATGTGCAGATTAGCTTGGTATGAAGTCATTCTTTCAACTGCACAAACCTATGCTTGTCAAACCTAGGACTGTTGTGGGGTTGTTGTTTGTGGTTTTTTGCTTTTCTTTTTTTCTGGAAACATGTGGATAGAAGTATGAAATACATACTCCCAGCCTTCTCTCAGCTGCAAAAGAAAATCTCGCTCTCTCTCCTCAACACAGGGTAGCCTGGAGAAGGTATGTAGTCCCTGGCTGATGTTGCTCCTTTTTCCACCAAGTCAGTCATATTCCTCTGTTACAGATGGCAGATTTGTAGATAACCCCAAGAAGCAAATAGGTTCTTTGCTTCTGACCATAAAGCTAATTTATTCCCATGCCTGCATCATCCAAAACACTGTTTCTACCATACCACATCATTAAAATGAAAACTTGTAACTATTTTTATGGTTTAGGTTTTTGCTTATGATCTCAATTGCTTTTAGTAACATTGTCTGTATCCCTTCAGTTCAAGTTGGGGGTATATTGTTCTTACTCTCTGGTTAATGCATCCATTTCTTGAGTTATTGTCTTTGCATTGATCTCTATCGATTCTGTTAAAAGACACGTTATCCTCCTTTCCATTTCTGCGAGGGAGATGCACTTGCATTACAGGACCTTTAATGGCAAGGTTATCTCTCATGCCATAGCCTTCATCTGCAATGTATTTTACTGATTATTTTTCATGACTAATCCTCAGCACAGAGGCTGCTCAAGAGTTGGAACAATCGACGTGTCAGACACTGTTCGGTATTTTGCGCTTAGCTAATGAACACACCCATGCAACAAGGGTCACTGCTGCCTGGGACAGAGTCTTCAGTGGCAAGGAAGGATGTCGTCAAACCAGTAAATCTATCCAGGGCACAGAAGGAACAACACCCAAAAGTATGCATGTTAATCCAGCAAAATTAAAGGTGCAGTAAAGATTTGATAACATTGTCTGAGAACAGCAAGGAAAGAGCAGAGGAACAGCTGGCAGAAACTTCCCTACTCTTTTACAGCGAGCTGTTAAGCGAGGCAAGTGGAGGTTGTACACTCAGACAAGAAGCTGTTTGGAAACAAGGGAAATGACATAGCTGTCAGGAGGTTCACTTCCTCTGCACAAAGGCAGCCTGGCTTCCAAAAAAAAAAAACCCCTTTGCTAATGAAAATGTTGCAAATGCAGCAAAAGTAGCAATAGATGCATTTTTGTTAGCTCAGTAAAAGGAAAGAGAAAAAAAGGCAATGAACTTTTCCTCCCTCCTCAGCTAGAATCACCTACCTACATTTGAGTGCTAGGGCTGTGGCATTTGCTTGGCAGGCTACAGGCTACCTGTTAGGGCAGATGACAAACCTCAGCAAGCCAGTGGCAGTGGCTCTGTTACCGAAATGAGCTGGGGACAGCCTGGGAGCTCATGTCTGAACACTTAACTGCATTTTAGGGAAACGAAATTCTGACACCCAAAAATAAAAAAAAAGGAGAAATGAATCTGACTAGCCTTACATCCATTTAGTTTTGCTCCATGGCATGGCTGAAACACCAGCTCAGCTACCTTTTGAAAAGAAAACAGGATCTGGGGCTAATGTTATCTCAGCAGGCTGGGCTTGCCTGATAAATACAGGTTAGATGCATCAGCCTCCACTAGCCTTGAAGTTGAACGTGATCTCTGGAATTTTAAGCTTCCTCTTTCCCCAACATCTTCCAGCCCCTCCCCAACAAACTATTAATTTTAAAGCAATATGCCCCTAATCCTATCTCCATTCTGTATGGTCACCAAATCACCAGACGAGACAGATCCTCAAGGGAAAACTCACATCCCTGCATTGTCAGTAATGAATGAAATTATTTCATGCTTCACAATGCCCTTGAGGGGGAGTCATACCAATTAACATAACTGGGTTTTTCTTATTACATGATTGAAATTAATGAGAGTAGAGGAGAAAAAATAAGGGGGGGGGGGGGGGGAAGATGGTATAGTGAGGTGTTTCATAATGCATTTTGATTAGTAAATTGAGGATGCGTGACTACATTAGCAAAGCCCAGCCCCTCAGAGATAAAAACTACCTCAAGTCTGAGGAATGTGGGCTCTTTTTGTCCACATTAAGTCCACCAAGACTGAACCCTATTTCAAAATAAGCTTTGTGTAATATTTAAGTGTAGGACAGGCCTCGTGTTTACACCTGACGTTACTGCCTGAGTTCCCTAAGGGCAAAGGTCTCCTAGAAGAGAAGTCCACATCCACTGATGGAAATATAAGGTCTTGACTGTAAATATCCAGACTGCACAGAAGAGTTTAATGCTTAAGGAGGTTTTACAGCCATCCCGAGTATCTACACACGAAAATGAAAAAAAAAAATTGCTTTGAAGCTAAGTAAATACCAAGAGTAGATAGGATTCCTTGTTGTCTTTATCACAGTTGGGCATTAATAAAGATTTTGCCAGCTTTTGGGGGACTAGTTTAATGAAAATATGCATGAGGACACAGCTCCCATCTCATGGTTTCCTTTACAATCAGCTTCACAATACCAATCTGAAATACACCGGGACATTAATAAAATAAAATTCATCATTAAGGGAAAAATTTCTTCCAGGGGAAAGCAAGCTATTCACAGCAGCTGTAAACATCTAACTTCAGTGCCTATCTGGGATCACCAGGCTGCCTCCACAGGCACTAAAACAATCGGCCATGAGCTCAGGGCTCTGGGGCATCAGTCTTCTCTCCCTGCTCATGCTTTGGCTGTAGAAACTGTTGTCTTTACCTCCTTTTTGTACAAAGGTCACGGGATCCTGAAGATGATTCTTGAGGAACTCCCCTGGTAACTGCTCTCCATTACCTCTTCTCTCAAACGCACCCACTGTCATTTCCCCATTAGTCAAATCTTTTTCTGTCTCACAGTTCCCTTTTTAATCCTCAGGTCCAATCATCTACATTTCCTAAGCAAGAGAAACAAGCATTTCCTTTATCTAGGACATAATTCAATTTAATCAAAGAAAGATATCAGTCAATCTGGCATAATCTACTGCAGTAAGATCAAATGTAGCATTTTCTTCCAATTTCCCTTTTTGCCTCCATGTATCTGAATATTCTTCTTTTCAACAATTACGCTCAAGCTCTGCATACAGTTGAGGTTGCCAGTTTTCTTTTACTTACCTCCTTTCAGCCTTCCTCCTTCTGTAGATGAATGCCAGAACCCAAAATTTCAGTATTAACTTGTGCAATCTTTCCAATTTTTCATGTCATGCTGAAATACTAAGAGCAGCAGGACAGGCACCTGGACCAGTCTCACTGGTCTGACAGTTCCCTTACCTCTTGTTCTCACTGTGGACCAATTGCAAGTCATAAAATTTAAAATAACTTTGCTCAGGAGTAATCCAATAAACCTAATCCAAAAAGGTGTTACACAAAGAGAGCTACGGGCTAAAACATCTCTAAGAGGGAGCAAGTTTTGAACATCCTTGCCACATGCTCCAATTACAGTCATCACGGGAGGCCGCAAGAAGTCAGCTGAAATGATGCCTGTGACCCAGCTACAGCTGGGCTCCGGTTCCCCGGCAGCAAACACCCCACAGAATCAGGCACTGAACCACCTTATGTCACTAGGTATCTACAGCACTTCGTGCAAGTTATCTGCCCACTTAGCATGAAACAAGGCTTGGGTCCCATAGCCAGGTAGCCATGTCTCCTCATGCACTCTAAATGCATGTGTTAAAGTTGTGAACTCCATTTAAGTCCATAAAAATTAGATGTTGGAATGCTGACACCTAATTCTTTCAGTCCCTGAACCTTAAAAAGGAACACAAACAGAAATTTGGCTGCCATCCTCACATACCAGTACAGACCTCCCCCACTTCCAAAAGCCTTCCTCCTCTTTGCTCTCAGTTATATCTCCTACAGTGCTAAGAGAGTTCATGGGCGAAGCATCTCACTCCATATCCACCTCTACCCTAAATAACTTCTGCATATTTTTTTATTTCCACCTGGATTCTGTAATCAAGCCCATCATTTAGAGACTCAGCCCCATACCTCCCATCTTACCCAGTGATGTCTCATTGGGAGCACTGAATTCCTGTACTCTTGAAATGTGAGGATGCTAAAACTAATTTTTAGTCCTCTTAAAGTCCCTTTTACCTTCTCTTATTTAATGAAGTAAAAGAATTGGTTTCTAGTTGTATCTGTCTTTCTAGTAAGGATAATCAGCTGTTGTGAGTGCTCCCTGGACCTCATAGACACTTCTCTCATTATACTACTTTATGTTTGGGATGCAGTGATGTCTGCTCTTAATTTCCCAGATACATCTCCCATAGCCAGCTTAAGTTTCCCTGCTGATTGATTCCTTTGGTATCTATTTTTTAAAATAAGTGTGAGGTGTAAAAAACCCTCTTTTTTAATAGTGTTTTGTTTTGGTGGGTTTATTCAATTGTTTAATTCTCTGGTAGCCTTTAAAATTAATGATTGTTTATTTTCTGTCCTTGGGAAACATATAGAAACTGTGACAGACTTTCTATTTCTCCCTGCTGAATACTGAGGCGCAAGTAGTAATTCACTTCCCCGGCAATATCGCCCTTTTTGTCAAGGTAGCCTCCCCGTTGCTCAGAAAAGCAATGGCTGTCTCCCTGAATAACCTTTGGCTTCTTATATACCAAATTTATAAAATCTCTTATTGTGTTCCCATCTTTTCCCATCTCCTTTTCCTGTTTCAGCTTTTTGGATCATTTTCTCGCATTCTTCTTCCACAATAGGCTCTTGTACCCATTCCTGCAGCGCTGACCCTGCTGATTTATAGGTCTCATATTCTTCTCTCTTTATTGCTCTTTGTATTTCCCTGGTCATCCACAATGGTCATTTCTACTCCAAGGAGATTTATTTTTCAGTGGTATACAGATTTCTTGAACTGACTGTACCTTTGAGTATTCCCCCACTGTACCCTGCCTCTTTGCTGTCTCTAGCTGTTTGTTTAAGGATACATATGCCTACCTCACGGCCTTTGGTGAGTTCAGAGCTTTCACACTTCTAATTCTGGGGCGTCACAAGTTCCTGATTTCGGAATGCATTACGTTTGGCCTGTGTTTTCGTATCCTCCTCTGTTAGCCCTCCTGCGTGATGCATCGGGTATCTGGGCAGATGCTGAGTGCCGCGGTGCAAGCCCGTGGCTTTAACAGTATCATCACAATCTTTGCTATGGCATGTATAAGTGCTTCCCAGGTATAAACAAGCTTGTTTTCACAATACCCTCTCTGTAAAGAAAGCAGTGTTATTTACATTTTATGGAGAGGAAACCAAGGTACAGGAGTTACGATCCACGCTCGTGAATGCACGTAAGCGCTTAACTCGAGTTCAGCTGAAAATAAAAACAGTTTTCTGATTACATTATTCCTTTTCTTTTGAGAAGCTTGGCTACTATCCTCTGTGAAGCTTCCCATTCTTTAACATTTTCTGCCCCCCCTTGTCCCACATGCAAGTTCTGCCTCCACCAGTGCCATTTTGTTCAACCCTCACGCTGGCCAAATCCCCTCTCCTCTTCCCCTCTGCTCTCGCACACAAGCTCAAAGTCTCTGTACTTAATTAACAAAGCTGAAGGCTGGGCCAGCCTGCAGCCAGCATTGCTTCCAGCAAGGCAGCCTCTGGACTCTGACAGCAGCATATTTTCCAGCTTGCAGGGTTTTTTTCCCCCCCCCACACCACTGAAAGCATGCATGGTATGGATAAAAAAACATTTGCTCTGTATGCTTTAGAGTATTTAATTCCTCAGTGGTGGGCATTTACTTCCTACACAGATGCAAACCCCAAAATGAACATCATTAACACTCAATCCCCAGCAGATTTTAAGAGGCAGTCACTGTTACAAGCCTCCAAGTCCTCCATCCCCCTGCACCAGTGCCAGATGCTCCTGGCATTCGGTAAGACTTACAGACCCTAACATTTCCCTCATTGAAACCCCACAGAGATGCGTCTGCCCAGACAGACACAAAAGCCCTGCTGGTGCAGGGACAGTGGGTTGCAAAGCCAATGTGTGTCCCCCTACTCTTCCACCATTTCCCCAGCCTTTGCCCTCCTGCCCGCTCCCTGAGGATGCTTGCTCTCTGCCAAAACAGCTGGAGGGAGAAGCCCACCCCAGCCATCCCTACAGGTGCTCAGTTCAGGGCTGCAGGTCACCCACAGCTGACCAAAACCCTGGAGGTCAGGGCACTGTTCCTGCTGTCCTTCTCACCCACAGCTCCTCAAGAGGTCTATCTGACAACACGTGGGGGACATGATGAAGACAGTCTG
The DNA here is from genome assembly GCA_020800305.1 of Porphyrio hochstetteri. NCBI lineage: Eukaryota > Metazoa > Chordata > Aves > Gruiformes > Rallidae > Porphyrio > Porphyrio hochstetteri. The sequence continues at coordinate 50,493,527 of CM036907.1, forward strand.
GACTGAACTTTTCTTGATCTTTGCTGTTAAAGTTGTTCCATGCCATAAGATTTTGTCGTGCATTTGAATAGGAACCTGAGGCTCATACCTTTTTAGTTAGTGGAGATCAGTCTGCACAGCCAGTGGAGTCAAGAGACTGACCGCATCCTAATGGTAGATCACTAGAACAGGTTGCTCAGAAGGTAGTGCAGGCCCCATCCTGGGAAATATTCAAGGTCAGGCTTGATGAGGCTCTGAGTAACCTGATATAGTAAAGATGCCCTTGCTTACTATAGGGCGGTTGGACTAGATGACCTTTAAAAGTCCCTTCCAACCTACCGCATTCTGAGATTCTATGATTCTAATAATAAAGAGATGTCCACCTGGCTAACTGAGCCAACAACTCCATCCCCATTGACCACCCTGAGACCACCAGCTTGCTCTACATGGGGTCAGCTGCCCAAACTGGTGCGAAGGAAGCCCACCTAAGCCTCCCAGTGTAAGAGGCCACCCCTCGGGCTGTGGGATTTTTCCTGCTGTCTCCCAGATTACTGGCATGGGTGACATCCACATCACACCTACAGATGAGCAGAAATGTGGCTGTGTTCTGGGAGAGAGATTCAGCAGGAGCTCATGCATGAGACAGACAGCAACGCTCTGCTGACAGACAGACAGATGGAGGCAGATAGGGGAAATTAATGAGGAGAGCAGCAGGAAAACATCCCAGTGCGGTGCCACAGCCCTGCCTTCACCTACATCACCAACTGACTGCAAATGACCCTGTTTTATCAGACACTCAGCAATCACACAGCATTTGCCATGCTGGGCAGTTTGTGGCACTTGCCAGCTTGCTGTTACAATAAGATGCCAATATTTCGAACAATCAGGTACTCACCACCATAAAATAAAGCTAAGCACTCTAGATCCTGCTTAACAAGCCTGCTAATGCACTATTGAAATCAATGACACATTTGAACAGCAAGAACTGCCCCGAAGCTTTTTTAAAGCCTGCTGTCCTTATTTTTCATTTCAGGAGCAGAAACATTCCTTCCAGGAGGGCACCTTCTGTTTGAAGGACAACGGGACCAAAAGCACAAAGAAAAGGGCACAGATTTGTTGGTAACAAGGGCCAGCAAATAACATCCAACAAGTCACTTCATCTTTCCCTACCTCAGTTTCTTCAGGTCGTGGAGAGCCAGACATAAAACCAGAAATGGCCTTTTCCAGTGCTCAAGTGCTTTGCAACTTGTAGAAGGATGGAAATGTAGTATTGAAGGTTACAGAGAATTATTCTCTAATGGGGTCAAGTGATGTTTGTTTGTACAACGCAGACTTGATAAAGCAATAGCAGATAAAACATATCAAAAAACGTTTAAGCAAGAGCATCCATCACAACCTAAACCACGGAATTCTGTGGGAGGAAAGACCAAGAAAATGGGAACTGTGTAATTGCAGACAGGAAAGGACAATGGGGAAATAATGACAAATCAAATATAGCAACTTTTTTTTCCTCTCTCCAATGACACTTGTCATCAGCTAGCTTATGTCAAAGGGAAAGAAAAATAAATCTCTTGTGACTTTTATCTATTAGATTTTGCTCTGAATACCTGCCACGCTCTGAAGCTGCAGCTGCAAGAAGGCCCAGCTCTGCCACTCTCAGCTAATAGTTTTGATTGTTCTCTCCGAAATTATACTCACAGATACTGACCTGCGAGTCAACCTGACACTCCGCTTCCCGCTGGAAAGGAAGGCCCCCAGATAAGGTGGCGTGTGAGGGACTGGTGCAGCCCCACAGCCACAGCAGAGCTCTGCCACCCTGCCAGTGCTGCTGCCGCCTCCCCGTTCGGGCAAGTTGCGTTGCTGATAGCAAGATAAGTCATCACAATCCACAAAGTGCTGGTGTTTAGTACAGAGTATTTATATTTTATGAATGTTAACAAGCAAGAAGCCCTGCACAACTGAGCAGTTACGAGCTCAAAAGGCTTTGTGAGATATTTTCTCTAAGGGCTCATTAATGTGGTCTTTTAATGGAGTACTTGCATATCTGAATCTTTAACTGTAGCTATAAATAGAGTTTATAAGCACTTGACAGTGTGTGGCAAAGCTGTGTTAGCAGTGCTTGCCCTGCTTTTTTGCAAGTTCCATTTGCAGAGGATATTTAAGAGGTGGGATGTAAACGTTTCCCAAAATGCAGACTTGCATACATCCTAATAATGCTGCTCTGTGAACACAGCTTTTGCTGGGTTTAACACATTTGGCATGTTCCCTCAATAGACTGAGCACCTCAACAAAACAGCTAGTATTGCCATGCTCCTGAAAGGAAAATTAGGGCATAAAGTCGTCAAAGAACAACCCAAATGTCCCGCAGCAAGTCAACAGCAGAGCAGGGGTGGGAACTGATGAGCTCTAATTGCCCGCCCTAATCGTTAAGCCCAGGGACACAAATGCTGCCATTACTTCCCCTGGTGCTCAGAGTCACTCTGGGTGCGAAAGCCACCAGCACTGGCTGATGTAGTTGACAGCTAGATTCTCCCTTCCATACTGGGAGGAATTCCCACCTTACCCTGTGAAAGGTCCATGACATGCGGACCAGGTAACTTTTTCCTCCCGTCCCGATGATCTGTTCAGAGTAACAACATTCTCAGCTCACCAGCCCACGTAAAGCAACCTTAAAGATCCTTTTGCCAGCCCTAGCGAAGAACCAACAGAATTACCCAGCTTAATGTACTGTACAGGAGTGTTGGTTTATGATGACATAGTAAAAGCTGCTGGAGGATCACAGCTTTTAATAAATCACCATACAGTATTATCCATAAAATTGCCATTTCCACGCACTGCAGAAGTCGTGACAGCTCTCCTGTTTTGCCTGGCCGCTTGGGGTGCACCCACATAACGCGCCCACAGCGCACCCGCGCTGCTGCCCCATGCGAAGAAGCCATCACAGGTCAAGCATGACAAATTGGAAGGGCTAATTTCCAAAATGTCAGTGATTTGAAACATCCACCACAGCCTAAGGAATCTGCAAGGTGTAAACAGGCCCTTCTTCACCCTTTTGGTTTCTCACATTATTTTTTAAATAACAGGCCTCTCAAATATTTCCCAGTTGAAACGGGCCCTAACAGCCCCAGCACAGGAACACAGAGCAGCACATCCACCTCCATCCAGCTTCCCACCACGCTCTTCCTATCCTATAGATGCTCTGCTATGCTTCTCCATCGACACAACAGGGGCTGAAGCCCAGACATGTCTCGCAACTCCTGACCCCTCATGGGGCAATGCTTTCCCACCTTCCCCAGTTGCACAGCATATCTACTGGGACAGAATGACATGTACTTTCTGGGGTGTGGGCCCTGAGCACATTGAGAACATCCCTTTAAGATGATTGCAGAGGATGTGTTGCCCTCTTAGGCTGACATCTATTATAGGTCATTATGCAGATTTCATGCTAGTAATTCTGAATTTTTCCATTTTGGGTTCATCTCTGGTGTGACTGCAATCGAGTTTTCCGCATGCATACATCCTGAATTTATTTTAGCTGTGCTCAATGTTTAGAAGGTAAGTGAGGATGCTATTAGCTACCAGTCGGTGCCAATGAATGATCACTTATTATTTTCTCAGTGGTTTGGTTCAGACATGTGAGAGAATACGTTAGCTTGTAATGAGACTATCAGGGGCTGAATTGTTGGAGTGAGCCTGTTGTCAAATGGTTACTTTCGGCAGGGAGGGGAAGGAGGAGGGAAGAGGAAATCAACCAGAACAATTTATAGCTTTAAAATGCTGGGGTTTTTTGGGGGTTTTTTTTCTGAGTGCGTATCAGATACTTTAACACCATTAAACTATTGTAAACCAAAACATGTTTAAATATTTAAGCAGTATTCTTTCCTACACAGGGATAAGTATCTATTTGTCTTGTATCACAATTTTATGCACTCAATGACTTTTCAGCACTGTGGTGTCCCACAGTACAAGCTCGGGATGGGTCCCTCCCAGAGGAATGTGCGGGCAGCTTCAAGGATACTGCTTGAGCTGATCAAGGAACCACGTGTCCTTTGTGCCTGTGTAGAGATATCTCAAAGAGTTTTGCTGCCTCCTCCTCAGTCACCGGTGCCCACTTACCACTTATTTTTCTTTGATCTTTAGTGAATCTGCATCTTCCTTACCAGTCTTCCTTGCCTTGACCTTTTCCCTGTTGCTGCCTTTCTGCTCTCATACACTACTGGTCTCTTCCCTCTCCACCCAGAACATTTGCTCCTTTTCTTGTTTTTTTCCCCACCTTCCTCTTAACAGAGCAAAACCTCTCAATCCTTCAAGCCTCCTGATGTTGAGCATTCCCTCCTATTCTCCACCTGCCTCTTCAGCTTTTCCCTTCAAACTTTCATTTCAAAGGAGCTCTGCTCCATTTTTCCTTCTTTGTCTCTGGCTCGGATTTTCTGAGCTAGACACCACAGAGAGAAAAGGAGGAAACAGCCTGGGACCAGGTGACCAGATCCAAGCAGCACTAGCTAGAAGAGAAGTTTATTTCTGCTGCCTCTCCATGGCCTGGCAGGAAGACCATTTGCTGCAACATAATTTGCTGGGATATTTTTGCCCAGCCGCAGATTAGCTTGGATCCATCCCGTTGAAATGGCAGCTATGGAGTTGCCTCTTTTGGCATTATGGAATTGTCCATAGGAGGACTTTCCACCTGGATTCCAAGCAGGACATCAGATAGGACAAAGATAGGGCACAGGATCTGTGTCTCAAACACTGCCCTGCAGTGCTTAGACTGTTCATCTAGCCTGGTGTCCCCAAAAGGCTACTGACATGGATGGCAGCACTACATCATCATTTGGCTCAAGAAGATTATCAAAAATCATATAAATCACATTTAGGTTTCTGTGGTTAAGATTTGGGGCTTAACCTATTAACTTTGTTCAAGGGAGACTATTCCTCCAGCTGGGGCTGTGTCTTTGGCCCCAGGAAGTTTTGGCAGAAGCAATCATGCCAGTCAGGATGCAGCAGACCCGAAACAGCTGCAGCACAAAGAGGGACTGGTGAGGTGGTCCCTGTCATCTCCCCACATGTACACAGACTGTGCCCCCATCACTGAGGCACCCTGCAACATTCCTCATACCACCGATGCAGGGTTACAGTCAGTCTAACAAGTTATTTCCAGCTCAGTTCAACCAATTTATCTGGGTTTTTTCCTCTTCCCATTTCTGCTGTTTGAACTGGGCTTTACAGGACAAAGCATGTAAGGCACAGAGTTTAATGCTTCCCTTAGCAAGTGCAAAGGCTGTTACCTATTTCAGCACAGGCAGCTGCTAACACAAATTTTGGTCCTGTCCCCTCCCTCCGTCATTCATAAATTCCACATTTACCCCTGACATGAAGAGGGCTGACCCCAGCGTACGACACACCCCTCCTAGCAGCCCTTCCCCACAGCCTGGGCAACACAGTCCTCACCCCTTTCCTCCCACGCTGCCAGGGGGTGCAATCTCTGCCCTGCTCCCTTTCCAGACACCTCTGGGCATCAGCCACCCCTGTTTTTTGTGGTTATATTATTTTCCCCCCATCCCTCAAGCACAGAATTGGGGTGAGCAGCCCACAGCAGGATACGATGGGGCATCACATGCTGCAGGCGAGATGGTTTTTTCCAGGCACATGGTGGGGAGGCTGGGTACCATGTGCAGCATGAAAATTAGGCAGCTGCAAAGCTTGTAGTGCAAACCCTCTATATGTGCTTTTATGGCACTGGATTTATTGCACTTTTATTGGGCATTTACTGAAATAAGTGAAGAGGCATAAAGTTCACAGTAAAAAAAGAAATGCCTTTCACAGCAAATTTCATTATTCTAATTATTGTCTGATAGAGGCAGTTTTGCATAAATTCCTAAACAAATAGATCATATCACTGATTTTAACCTTGGCCAGTCTTTAATGCAGGGTGCATGCTACTTTGATATCAAATCACAACACAACGTAAGAGATGGAGCTTTCCAGCCTCCTGACATTTTCTGCAGAAAGTCATTTTGATAGAAAAATGCAGGTTAAGAGCTAATGAGTAAAACACATTAAAAGCGCATGAACTGAAGCAACACAGAGAAGCCAACTGAAATGACCCCACAGCAATAAGATGAGGATACAGTTAAAATGCAAATACAGTCCTTCTAAAGTGCTGCTTGGGGTAGAAAACAAATTATCCAGAAAAAAACCCCCACCCTGCAACCTACTATATAGCAAGGATGTAAGTTTAAGGTAATGTCAAAGACCAGTTCCTGCTCTTCTTTTCATACAATTAGTCCCTTTGACTTCATTAAGACCTGTCTGAAGGCAGTGCTGGGCAATATTTAGCTCCAAAGGCTGCGGTGTGCAACTACAACTGGCTCTGTATGTGCTGAACTGAAACCAGAGCAGTCACACGGCGTTACTTCCCCATTTCACTCTCAGTGAGACAAAGCAGCGAGGAGGAGGTCTGGCATCGGAACGGCATCAGCAGTTGTTAGGGCAAGTGCCTGGGTTTTATCCTCTGCTCTAACACACGTTTTCTGTGCGACTTCAGCTTGCTCAGCTAAAAGCAGAAATAGCAACACTTCCCGACCGTGCAGCAGCACTTTGGGTTTCAGCTGGCTGTCCCCAGGAAGCTGCTGACCCCTGGGAAGAGGGCTCTGCGGTGGTCTGCCGTAATGCTCCACAACCTCCACCAAGGAGTAAAACAGAAAGCGGCTTCTGCCAAGCATTAGAAGCGAGCGGTCACAGCTCTTCCCCAGTCCCTTTATGTTTGCAGCATATATGTCATTCCTGCTCTTGCCTGGAGCAAAGCTAGTCAAGACAAGCAATGGAGGCATCTCCCTTGAAAGAAAATAATCCCCAAGTTCAAACCCTCACTCTGATACCTCCTCCTCCCAACCACCAAGCCCGGCTGATGCCAATTGCCAGCTGCATCTCCTGGCTGCAGCCACCATCTGCCATGGCAGGAAGGAAGCAGATGTGCAGGGACTTTAACAGTTCAGTGCATGCTGAGCACATGGAGCATCTGCTTTTGCCAGGACCCAGTCGGTGGGTGCTGCAGGACTGGGCTCAGCAGGTGCCCAACGCACAGCTGGGTGAGGTAGCTGCTGTCAGTGCTGGGGAAGGGTCCTTTCACTGACCTCCTTGGAGACCATGCTTTTGAGGGCACCTCCAACCCTTGGTTCCCAAACCTAGCTGCAGGTTGGGGCCAGTGCTCAGCTCATTTCATCAAAACCCCAGCCAAGTTTCCAGACCTTTCCGCACCTCAGTGGCAGCATCTGTCCTTTGAGGTTTATTTGGGAACATTTATAAAGGAGCAGCCCCCAAGCCTTCCAGATGGTGGGTGCATGTGCCCACATAGACCAGGCAGCCTGGGAGGGTCAGTTCTACACTTTCATGGGAAACAACCATTGTGAGATGTCTCAGGCAAAACAAATCAAACTGTATTGTGCAATTTAAGGAAAAAAAAATTACATTTCCATGAGAAACTTGAAACCAAAACCTGGAAATTAAAAACTATTGTTTGTGCAACTGCCTTCTATTGATCAAATTATAGAAAACAGCTATGAGGGCTGTAGGGAAACCAAACACACACTCAACACACCATCCATCTCCATTCCCCAAACATAATTATAACAATATGGGAGACATGAAAAGACGGTGCAATGCTCCATACTGGCAATAAAAAGCTAGAAATATTTGCGGGTATGAACAGAAGCTGTTGAGCAGAGGCAATGCAACCATCTTCCTGGGAGCTGAAAAATGCTCAAGGAATAAAAGCTTTAAAAAACCTGCACTGAAAACAGACAAATACTATTTTTCTTTCTATAAGAAGAAAAAAACAACCATTACAGTATGTATGAAGAACACTGCAAGGTTTGCAACTGCCCAATTTTCCTGGTACATGGCACCCAAATTGTCTTATAATTAAAAGCTGCTATATCACAGACCACAAAAACTAATCCTGCACTATGTCAGTCTCAAAACTATTGCTAGAAAAGGGTCTTACTCAATTTAGGCCATGTTATTGTCACTACTGGCTTTAAGCAACAGGATCCACCCCTTAAAGGCAGCTAGACCACCACTGTACAGGTTTCTATGTATGTGCATGTGGGACTTAAAAGCAAATGATCAGAATTTAGTAGTTGAAATTTCCTTTCTGTGATGAGGATTTATTTTTTTCCTTCTGCTGATAAGGGAGAAACCTTATTAATGAGGCCTCAGTAGCAGTCACACTGCTGTCACTGCACTGTAAGAGATGTACACATTTTTTTTTTCCCAAGGAGGGTTTAACTGCTTTGTAGATCCATAAAGATATTTCACAGAGAAAGCTTTATTCAATTGGAGCTCTTAAACCTCCTTTGTGAAATGTTGTGGTATTTCGTGAGATATGTGGCCTTTGCTATGCACATGATGCTGGTAGGTTTCTAGGCATGCAAGTTCAAGAGCTTTATTTTCCAGATTTTTTTTTCAATCAATTAAGCTCCTTGGTAAGACTGCACACACTTAAGAAAGGAAAAGAAAAAGAACTCTGCCTCCTGCAGAAGTAGCTGAATTCGCTGCCGTTGCCTTTGCAGGGCGGCCTGGACGCTGGTTTTTGGTGGTTCGCAGGTTCACAGCACTGGAATGTTTCTGGTGGGTTTTTCCTCCTTTGTTAGAAGCATTCTTGTGATGCGGGGGATTCCTGTCAGAACCATCATCACCCTCAAAACGCGAGTCATTCCTCTGCTTTTGAATACAGACAGCTGCTGAGCCACCAAAACCATGGCTCTGCCTATACAGAATTCTTCACCGAGGGTTTTTCCTCCCCCCTTAGTGTTGCATTTTTACGTGCTTGTGCACCCAGCCCCTATGGGGGAAGTGAACAAAAGGTCTTTTAAAGGCAATCTCTCAGAATGCTCCAAGTGTGCCCTTAATTGCATCAAAGTACACGTGGGCTCAGCTCTGTGCGGACATAGTTTTAGCAGTAGGTTGATTTTAAGCAAGCCACACATTTTTATACCAAAGCAATGCATAAAAGCAGGCAGAAGAAAAAAGCTTTAATTTAGTCACATTACTCCAGTAAGTAATAATGCATAGCAAGCAATAATTGGATGGAAGAAGTTTAGAGCAGATGTTCCCTTTGCTTTGATTCTTGAGGCAGTGCAGTAGCAATTTCTTCCTTTGTAGCATACATAAATGATTCAGTGTTAATAAAAAAGTTTCAGGCGTGGAGTTCTTCCAGTGAAGGGCTGAGGAACAAAACTCACCCTATGAAACATGGGGCTGAACAAGGGCTTCCAAGTATTCCCCATCCCCATGCCAAAAGTATTTTGAAAGAGATCTGGGGTTTATCCTCAGACTTACAGTACTGGATTTAAGCACTATTTCTTCTAAACACCTTTTCTTCCTCCCCTCAAAGAATTCAGTTGCTTTCCAAAGAGGTGGGGAATTGCAGACCACCTGTCTAGGGGTCCCTTGCCCAGGACATGGCTGGGACACAGGCTTGTTCCAGCCCTGAGGAAGCACCACCAGCCCCTGTGGTGTAAAGGGGGGAAGATGCCTGTCAGGCATCCACTGCTATGGACAGGCTGAAGCAGAAACAGGAGCACCAAGAAGATACAGCAACTGCAGAAAATGCAGTCCCTCCCTCCCAACAGCATCAGCAGCTCCAAGTACACCTTGAAAGTTACTTAAGAAGCATGGGGGAGAAGTCCCAGGCTGCCCCACATCACAGCACTGGAGCACCCATCTGGCACTTCACACAAGCAGACCCTAGAAAGAACACCCAGAAAAGTTTCCAGCCACAGAAATGCCCAGGTAGTAGCTGTGGGGGACAAACAGGGGTCAAGAGAAACTGGGCTTTGGGATGCACCGCTGCGGGGGCTCAAAGAGCAAAAGAAATGCAGCCTCTCAGGGCTCACAAAGAATGAACTTCCCACTGTTTGCTCTCACTCATGTCCCCCACCCACAGCAGAGCCAATCTTTTTCTCCCAATACACAGCAGCATTATGCAGGAAGAGAAGGAAGGAAGACTTATTCCAGAAATGTTCTGCCTCACCTACTGCCCAGGGAGCAGCTCTGGGGTAAAAGACACACAAGTTCCCCAAAATTCACATTTTCCAAAACATTAACTGCAAAGGAAGAGCTTTTGCCGGAACAGCTGGTCCCTCCTGGTCTCTTCTCATCAGCTGCCCCTCTACCCACCCAGCTTTCTCAGCATCTCTTCCAGCTCAGCACAGCACCACAGGGACTCAGGAGAAGCCAGAAGCAAGAATAAGTGAAAATGAAGTAATAGGACTAATGCATGAGATGGAGATAAAGAGATGAGGGGATATAATTCCCTGCTTCTAGTGCTGGAGTTAGGTAAGCTGAGCTGCTTTTCAGTAATTGCACCTTTGGGAAGGGTAATTGGGAATTACACCCAGAAAACAGAAAACAGAATCTGAGAGAGTGGGATAGATCACACATTTAAAGCCAGCCCCCTCCCGATTAACACAATACTGTGCAACATGAGGTAGCGGCTTTATGTCAGACATTAATTTTGTCCAGCCTAGATCCTGCAGGCCTCAGCATCCACCACTGTCATACACTTTGTAGACAGGATGTGCCTGTGATGTGGAAACCTCCTTGAGCTGCCAGATGTTTGGGTCTGGGGTTTTTTTGAAGAGTTTGTCCACAAGTTTTCTTTGATGACTTTACCCGTATCAGAGCAACGTGCTTCCATGCAGAGCCAGCATGACTCCACAGAGGCAGAGCTGCAGTGGTTATGGATGCTAGTGGCTGCAACACTTCACATCTGCACATGAACATGCTGTATGCCAACACCAGTACCTGTGCACTTTTCTGCAATCACACTGGCACACAGTGGTGTCAATTCATCTCTATCAAGTTGTCTATCATACGGCTAGAGGTGGAAGAGGTGCAGAGAACCAACACATTCCCACCATACCAGAGTGGAACAGGCAGCAGCAGGAGGTTGGCTTGCAAGTGTTCCCCCCTTCTGCCCTCCACCAGACTTAACTTCCAATTTTTATTTTTTATTTTAAAAGCATTATGTTAATGCAGATGAACACAGGAAGTTTGGATTGCCTGGATCATTTAATAAACATTTCTCAAGATAGGCATGCAAGACCCAGCACTATGACACCATCTAGATGCCCCCTTTTCTTCCCATTACCTCAGTGCATTTAGCCCACCCTCACCAAGGCAGAGTAAGAGGGTTAGGATTTAACCTCTCTTTTGGCATTTGTAAAGCACCAGTTCCCATTTTATCCCCTCACTGACACCCTGAGCAGCCAGGGTCAGCAGACCACAGCAAATGCAGGCGGCTCCTGTGCACGCAGACACCCACCAATCCAGTAGCAGCAGAGAGGGTGCAGCCCCAAAATGCCACAGCTATGCCAAGGCCCTATGCCTCCCGCCCCACAAAAGTGTCTGCTCTTCCATAGCTAACTCTCACCAGGGACTGTCAGCAAACAGCCCTAGCAGCCATCAACTTCCCACCCCCTTCTGCTGGAGGAAGGGGACACAGGCTGACGCCTGGCTGGCCAGTGCCCCTACAGGGTGGCCCAGATCAGGTGCTTCAGCTGCTAATGGGGACGTGCAGAAGGGGCAGTGGCACAATGGCTGGTGCTGGTCATGCTGACCCTGAATGACACCGCACAGTCCTGCTGCACCCCCAGCATAGAGAGCAGAGGGGTTTGCAAACTGATGGTTTGAAGGCTGCAGAGCTCATTCACTGCCCAACTCACTCCTGAGAGTTGATGAAAAATTCTTTTTTGATTTGTGGAATAAACACCCAAACTGGCATCACTAAAGGGACACCCAACACAGCTGACTCCCAGCTTCACAAGAAACCTAAACTTCCCTCCCTGAGGCTGCAGATAGCCTAAGTGGGGGGGGGGGGGGCGGGGGGGGAGATAGTCTCCCACGCACCTCACCAGAAGCCCTGCTGGAAGCCCCAGAGGTGCTTGGAGACCCATTTCTCTGCTCTGGACGTGCTGTCCTAAGGAGGGGAGAGCTCTCAGAGGAGCCCCACAGACATACCCAAGCTGTATTTGCCAGGCAAGAACAAGCACAGCTAAGATATGCCCCACCACACACACAGTCCCCTGCCCTCCCCTCACACGCCGGAAGGATTATGGGGCCAGTGCAGGGAACTTCTTGTCCTGCCAGGGCATGAACCTTCCTCTCCCGGTCTCCACGAGGCACAAAGCAGCTCCGAGCAGTTTCGAGCAGACAGGCTTTGTACAGAGTTCCTGCAAACATCCCTGCTTTTATTTAAAGCAGAAAACACAGGATGTTACAGATGAGTGGAAAAATGTGAATTGCCCCACTGCCTGCAGAGCCCCTCAGACTGGAGAATGTTTTGCTGGAAGTCAGAGGGTCTCCAGACAGGATTAGGAAAGCACATAGTGTCTGCTTTTGCTTTTTATTTTTGCCCTGCTTGGCTGCAGCTACACCTCCCTACACCCCACACACAAACAGGGTCCCATACCTTCCCTCCCACTCACAGCTTCCCATGGCCCTTTTGTCTTTGACTCCTGGGAGGCCTTTTTCAAACTCCTTTTGTCAGCACCATCTCTTTGAAACATTGGAAAGCTACCAGCAAGAAGCCTGGCTCCAGCTCCCCACCACCAGCACTGGCAGCAGCTCACCCGGGCCTGTGCCAGGCTCTGCCCCTCGGCAGGAGCGCACGGGCAGCCCCAGGCAGGAGCCACAACCAGCTTAGCCCTGCTCAGCTTCACCAGTCATGGCTCAGCAGCTTGCACAGCGGCTGTGTTACAACACCCACCGGCATTCACAAAATGACAGAGCTCCCAAGAACCTGACACCTGTTACAGAGTCTCCTTACACAGCTTTAGGGAGGAATCATTAAAAAGAATCTCATCTTTTTCCTGTTTGGATGATTAATCAAGACAAAGGCCACAGGTAGATCATCTCTTCTTTTGTTAGCACAGGCTTTTTATTCTTCGAGCTAAGCAACCACCAGCCAACCTAGCTAACATGCTTTTCAGGATTAACTGGAGACATCTCAAACCTCTAGTCTCAGAAAATCAGCATTTACGACTTAACCATCCACAGCTTCCATTACTGATGGGACTTACCTCACAGCAGCCAAAGAGCTAGAAAGCTGCAACCCCCAGATCATAGCACAAGCCACACCAATTCTGTGAAGCCAAAAAGCCTTTACCCCGCCATGATTAATTTATACCCCTTGAAGTACCTGCCCAGAGGGCCTTTTAATTGATCGCAATTAGAAGCTGTTGATTGTCCCATCCCTCGTGTCAGTGACCACAATTATATGATCCGGTGAAAGGAGAGACAGTTAGTATTTTTTAAGCACAATTCCACTTTTTGAGCATTGTAAAACAGCTGAGCAGTGTATTGAATGACATAGTATTACTCATATGCTTAAGCACCTGGGTCCTTGATCTTGTGCTTTACAAAGTGCTCTGAGCTGTGCTGTAATTGCCTATAAATATGCTGCTGATCATGCTTAAAGGGACACTGTCAAGGTTGGCAGGCCTACAGCTTGACTTAGTAAAATGACATCTTAAAATTGTTTTATTCTTAGTGTTCCTAAATTACCAACCTGTGGTTTTCATCATGCTTCTTTTTATCAGCCCAGCTCCTAGGATTAATAAGGTTATGGGAGAATGTTCATTTTTAAAGCAATGACCCAGTCATCGAAATAGTATGATAGAGGCTAATGTTCCTAGCCTGAACATGCAAGTGAAAGCACTTTGCTGTAAAACCTATTTCTCCTGATGTGAATGGGCATGACCTCTATTGCCCTTATGGTTTGCAATAAGGTCATCTTGTGTTGAAGCAACGTCTTGTGCAAGAAATCTTCGAGCACAGGGCTGAGGGGACCAGCTCTGGGCAAGTCTGCAGCTGCGTGAAGTACCCGTTTTCCATGGTGTCTTTTGTGTCAGTCAGGAGTCTCGTCCTAGCTCAGCTAAAGGGGAAGGGATGCAAAAACTGTGAGTCAAGGGACAGAGTTAGAAAGTTGATGTGGAGCCTGTAACTTGGGCTCATCCGCAGCAGCTCTGCTGGGTTGAAGAGGGAGGACGGGATGGGGAATCCTGGGGACGAGATTGAGCCCTTCTCTCACTGCCTCTCCTGCGAGCAGCTCGGTGGCTGGAGCCCAGCGGCGGGGAACTGAAGCCAGCTATTGAGACAGTTTTTGATCTCAGGCAAAGAGTGGTGCCGGGCTCTCTCTTAAGGACAGAATACAAATGGCTAAGGAGTGAAAGGTGTCCTGGGATCTTTCCTTTTATGAAGGGCCTGATTTGTTTCCCAGCTGAATAACTCGGCTCCCTCCGAGCGGCAGTCCTCCAGCACGATTTCTGCTTACAGGAAACCTGCAGTGCCACAATAACGAAACCCAAAGGTGCCAGTAAATGAAAAAGCATGGCTCTCTGGTGCCAGGGACAGGGGTATGCTGAGGGGAAAGGGAGGGAGAAACTGTAAGCAGAGGTTGTGCAGATAGCTTTGGGGTGGCTGCATAGGAAAGGCATTTTTGTAAGAGAAGATGTGGCCTTGGCCCCTCACAGTATCCTGCTAGACTCTGTGCCGCAAGGGTTGAAGACAAAGCTCTTGAGTTTCCCAAGACATGAGTCTACAGCCAGACTTCACCTTCTGTTCTGCGTGTGAGGTTAAAGATTTACAGATTGTCTAGGCAGGGCATTAGATGTGTGTTATTCACAGGATAGATGCTGCCTAAACTCTATGGGGACTTGAAGGAACCCTGGCAATGCATAAGAGACAGCTCAGAAAGAAGCCAAAAACGAATAGAAAAGAAAGGTCTCAGAGCCTGTGGAAAAGGGACAGCTGCAGCAGCCATGCCTAGACTGGGACCAGTGGGCACTTGTGGCTGGTGGCATCATTTGATGTTGCAGTTCCTAAGAGGCAGGAAGAATAAAAATCTCCTTCTTAAGGTTTTTTCCAATTACAGGAAAGAGAGAAAGTAAAAATAAAATAAAATCTTCAGGCTGGAGGTCCCACAGAACAAAAGTCAAGTCTAATGTCAGTCTAGTGACAGATCCAGCTCAAAGGTTCAGCTGGTAGGAAGGTGTTCCCCATGCTTCCAGTATGCACCCAAGAGACCAGGGCAGCAGAGTGCCTGTCTCTCTCACACAAATGAAGCCTTGCAGGGTGTCAGTGTGGATGTGGATAAGCACTTGGAAAGAAGTCTCATGTGTCTAACACCAAAGAATGTTCATCTCAGGCTCTAACAGTTACAGAGAACCACTTGCAAGTGCAACTTGCATGTATTTGAAGAGCTTCCAGAAACCAGAATAAAAGCGAACTGAGCCCAAAGTCTGTACTTTCAAAAATCTCATGCTTTCTAGACAAAGCTTGAATCTCCTGATTTGTTTTGAGCTGACTCAATACTTTTAAATGGTTGTCCTTGAGAATTGTAAAACGTGTTTTATTTTTCAAGGTTTATTCCATAGAAATGCTTAAAAAAGCAATAAAGTCAATCTCAATAGCCTTGCTTAAATCCATGATTATATCAGTTCCGTGTTGTGGGTGTGCAGGGAGAAACTAACTGAGAAGGAAATTGTAAGGGATTCCTGTAACAATAATTGCATTGTATGTACACATATATACCATAATAGTAACAGCAGGAAGCAATGGCAGCCTTGCAGTTCCAGAAAATACCCAGCGCCCTTCAGAAATACACATGTATATTCTGTGTTTCCCCGGATTAGCAGTGTTAGGGACCGATCCAATTTGTATGCTGCATCTTCCTTCTGATTGATGGAAGCTTTGCCTGGGCTTCCTTTCTTCAAACCTGTGGCTGTGCCTGATGTTTGCCAAGAGGAACCCGAGTTCCTCAAAAAGGTAAACACCTGGGAGCTGAGATCAGGAGTGTGTAAGGAACATGAATTAATTTAATGACAGTGCTCTGTAATGGACGATATAAATTTTCCCGCTGTAATTGGTATATACGTTCAACAGTTTTATTGTATGTCAGCGCACATAAGTCGGCACAGCTGCTAGAGAGGCATTGCTGAACTGGTGTTTCTCTTCCATGACAAACACCTATTAAGCAGTCAGCATAAACTCTTCTTGTTACAGCCTCTGACATCACCCTCAGGGCAAGCGGACACAGAACAGCAATTGCTGAATTGCATATGAAAATTATAGTTTTATTGTCTATACAAGTGAAGGTTTAACTCCGATTCCTGCTCGAGTCAGCTCTGTTATAAAGGAGCGATTCTTTCAGGGAACAAACAAGCACAGTACACCATTGTAATCAAAGGAACAGGCACTATTTATGTATTGGAAAGCCTCGTTCACAATAGTCCTCACACTCTAATGCCTCAGAAGCAACTATTTTAGCAGCTGTAGAGAAAAAAAAGCACGACAAACAAGATGCCATACAGAGTCAGATACGGTTTTTTTAGAATGCAAATGGAATCATCCCATTTGATACAACTCATATGCATGACTCATAAGTAGGGATCATGTATTTAATGTTTATATAAGCAGTTTCTCCACCGCAGCGCTCAAAGGCTTCCAGTGTCTCTTGAATCAGATCTCCAATATTTTCACGCTTCTGCTGGCTGTAGTCTATCCCATCGCCCGAATTCACTGGTTAATAAAAGAAAAGAAGAACAGGAATGATATTAAATTTACTATTACACATTGAAAAACATGACATAGGAAATTGCAAGTGCTAGTCAGGCACTTTGGCTCTGTCACAAACTTTGTATCTCAAAGCAGCTGAATTTGAAAGCAGGATGGTTTTGGTGTCTCGTTAAGGTTCTACTCGGGCTCCAACTTTGTACACCTTCAAAATCTATGTATGCATTATTTCTGTATGTACTTAGATACTTAAGTATCTAAGCAAGAAATCCTAATAAAAATAAAGAAAACACATTTTGTTACAAATTAAAGATTCTTTCTTACACCGTTAATCTCTTAAGACCATTACTTCTTTATTTCTAACATGGTTATTTAGGACAAAATTCTACTGCCAGGTGCATAAGTGCTTATCTACAAAATGTGACTTAAGTTAGCCTTGCTAGGGCGTGAGATGGGTACTGTTTGGAGATTGCTCTGTGTTAGACATCATATTCACAGCCTTATGTTGCTTCTGATAGAGGGGATGCCGTGTGGCCTAAAAGAGCTATTTGGAGAATCACACACCACTCATTCAATTCCTGCACCCTGAAAAATGTGTAAAATTAAGTCAATGTCAGAAGGACTAATTACTTTTACATTTACTGCTGCTTAATCTAACCTGGACCAGCAAGGGTGAGGGTAGATTTTGCTCCCACTACTGCCTTCACATCCCCAGGTCGATGGGGTGTGGAAGTACAACTGCATCTGGCCTGGCATCCTCTCCTGGCTCTAGGGCCGAGGATCTGGGTTTAACGTTTGTGACCTTGACACCAGTAAAAACTGAAGAACCATACTCATGAAGAAAAAGCTGATGAACATGGGTAAAAATCATCCTTTTGCTTAATTTTCCTGTAAAATCTCTGATTGTACCCTGAGTTTTTAAAAACTTTATCACTTTTTAAAAACGCCTTACACACATTTGTGTTGTGTTGTTTTTTGTAAAATGTTTACACCAATAGAGATGTGACATACAAGGACTGGGCTTCTGAGTGGAAAGGCAGCAATTTTTTTTGGTGATGATGACTCTTAAGCACACAAATACTTTCCTATTTATTTCACTGATGTGAGAAGCCAGGGTTGTGACATCAAAATTAACTACAATGAATTTACTGTAATGATAGAAATAACAGGTTATGGAAAATGCCAAGAACTATTAAATAAAAGGATTGACTTACACAAAATACCAATGCAAAACGAGAAGCACATCACAATTGAGTGCAATTTAGACTAAAGATGGTTTGCTTTTGCAGAAAATAACTGAGATCAACAGTGCCTCATCACCTGTGTTGCATGTACACTGCCAGCACTCCCCAGAACACCTGGAGGTATTTCGGATTTCACAAAGGAAACCCTGAACCTTGACTTAAGTCTTGGCAAATATGTAAAGGAATTACTGACTTTCCAACCATTTGTCCATTATCTGTAATTTTAAGCCTCCACACATGCTCTGCTAATGAGCTTACACAGCTTTCATCATTCTTTCAAAGAAGTAGTAAAGAAATCAGCTCTCTGGAAGTAATGGTGATACATTGCTAAGCAAGTTTGGAGGAGGCCAACAAGATGCCATGATATGTTGGTTGCAGAGGTATTTTCCAGAACCCCATGTTAGAGTCTTTATTATAGAGCATAGTGTGTACAATAAATCACAGAATCACAGAATCTCAGAATCACAAGGTTGGAAAAGACCTTTAAGATCATCAAGTCCAACCATTCACATCCTAAACGAAACCATATCCCTAAGTACCTCATCTACCCTTTTTTTGAACACATCCAGGGAAGGTGACTCGACCACCTCCCTGGGCAGCCTGTTCCAGGCCCTGACAACTCTCAGTAAAAAATTTTCTTCTAATGTCCAATCTAAACCTGCCCTGGCTCAGCTTCATGCCATTCCCCCTTGTCCTATCACCTGTCACCTGGCTGAAGAGACCATCACCTATCTCTCTATAACCTCCCTTCAGGTAGTTGTAGGCGGTGATAAGGTCTCCCCTCAACCTCCTCTTCTCCAGGCTAAATAGCCCCAGCTCCCTCAGCCGCTCCTCATAGGATTTGCCCTCCAGCCCCTTCACCAGCCTGGTTGCCCTTCTCTGGACTCGCTCCAGGACCTCAATGTCCTTCTTATGGTGAGGAGCCCAGAACTGGACACAGTACTCGAGGTGTGGCCTCACCAATGCCCAGTACAGGGGCACAATCACCTCCCTAGACCTACTGGCCACACTGTTTTTGATACAAGTCAAGATGCCATTGGCCTTCCTGGCCGCCTGAGCACACTGCTGGCTCATATTCAGTCTGCAGTCAACCAACACCCCCAGGTCCTTCTCTGCCTGACAGCTCTCCAGCCAGTCTCCCCCAAGCCTGTAGCGCTGCATGGGGTTATTATGTCCCATGTGCAGCACTCTACACTTGGCCTTGTTAAACTTCATCCCATTGGTCTCAGCCCATCAGTCCAGTCTGTTCAGATCCCTCTGAAGAGCCTCCCTACCCTCAGGCAGATCAACACTTCCTCCTAGTTTAGTGTCATCTGCAAACTTAGTGAGGGAGCATTCAATCCCTTCATCGAGATCATTGATAATGGTGCCTTAGATGCTCGATTAAAAGGTGCCTAAGAGAATGGGCAATGATAAAGGGAAGAATCTGCAAGGGAAGACTCAATGTGCTATGTGCAGTCCGTCATTACAATTATTACTTTTTTTTCCTACAGACCATCTGTGCTATATGAAGGTTTGTATCCTCAAGACAGTCATAATTCACATTAATGTCATGACACAAGCTACAACCAACAATACCAGAAAGGTTGTGTCAGCATCGAGGTCACCTGCTAAGTACTAAAATAGCTACCCTACACAGATATAGGAATTAACAAATCTTTCAGACAAAAAAGATAATCATTAACCTGACAGGACAACATCCACTAAACGGATGAGTCAGAATGATCTGCCCAATGCACCCAAGGGTAAATATCTAGTCATAATAATGATGATGATTGGTTGAAAAAGAAGTAGCTACTGAAGTCTAACGGTCCTGGCATGCCCTTCTCTGGTTTGTCTCTATTTCCAAGTTCGTTTGCATGAGGAGCCAACTTTGTCAGCCGCAAAAATGTTGCACATATAAAGTGTGAACATGGATCTGATTCAAGCTCTTTATGGAGTTGTCCTTTGCGAGGGAGAATAAATCAACATGAAAATGCTAGGAAGCACATTTGTCATATCTTTGTCTCAAAGTGAAACGTCTGGCAAAATCAGGATGTATCGAGAACTCTTTTTGGAGCAAATGCTATTGCTGTGTTTACAAGAAACACACTGAAGGAATACTAACAGATCTAGAGGATTACAATGAGGAAAAAAAGCTAGTTCCCAGACTCCTAAATCATGCACCAAGGGTTTTGTGGTCCTCCATGTGAAGTGAAAGGCTCTGCACCTGTCAAGACCTGCACTAGCTGATGAAATCACCTGGCACACCAAGCCCAGGAGTGACACTCCCTGCCCTGCCATCAGCGCTGCTGATGCCAGCTGCTGTAGCCGAGGAAACCCTGCTCAGCCCCTCAGGGACTGAACTCAGCCTTTGGCAGCAAGTGGAGGAGGATTTGAATTGTGTTTTAAAACACGGTTTGTATTTGAGTCTAGACATGCTTCTACTCATGATTCAGAATATTAAAGAAATTCTAGTGTTATTTGTATTCCATTTCATCTCATTCTAAAATTTCATGAGGGTCATGCTATAAGTATAAAATTGTATTGCATTGAAGAAGGATAAGCAAGTTTCTCTCAGTGCATTAAGAGCTCCATAGGGCAGTTTTGAAGTCCTGGAGCGGACAAGAAAGGAAAACTGACCCTTACAGCTCAGTCAGATGTGTTCTTATCTCTGGACATTTGTTAGCATCTGAAAGTGTCCAAGACATTCTTTCAGTTTATTAGATTTCACTTCAAGGCAGGCCAGGTCTTGAATAGAAGGATTTTTAATCCCCCAAATAATAAGTACGTCTCTGTAAGTGTCTTACAGTTACCAGAGCTCACTCTTGGTGGGGGCTGTTCCCAAGGTTCTGCTTCATGGGAAGCACAAATGAAACCTGGAGTTTTCATACACCTCTTGTTGTAGGATGTCACAGTACTTAGGATATTATAATTTCCCCAGATGTTAAATATCTGAGGGATGCTTAGTGTTGGAAGACAGAATAATGTTTAAAAGAGATTTCTGAAGAGATTGTGAAGGAAGCCCCATGTCCCCAGGTGAAACAATGTTTTTAATGAAACTGTAACTTAAAGGCCATTCCTTTATTCTTTACTGATTAACTTACTGATGGATTCTTTACTGAGAACATATATAAACACATATATTTCAACTTGCTGTCTTGGAACAAGTGGGTCCTAGCAGAAATTTTTTAACTACTACAAGTAAACAACAGAGAGCTCTTATATAACGGGATTTTTTTTTTCGGTACACAAATCAGTAAAGCTACTTGGAAAGACAGGTGCCATTTCCCCTTTTTGAATCTTGAGAAACAGAGATACTGACTTACTCCAAGTCACAGAAGGGATCAGCCACAAATCATGCTTTTTGACTCTTTATTGTAGATGATGGAAGTACTATGTATGGTAAAATATAACTATGGCAAAAATATTTTTTAAGGGGCTCAGTTCATCCTAGCCAAACCAACAGGTATTTTAAGCAATTAAAATTATTACAGTAATCCAACATGCCAACCAATTAACTAAGATTTTTACTTCACAAGAACAAGAGTGATGGGACTGTAAAGTGTAGAGGTATTTGTCAGTACAGAACTGCATTTCCACAGAAAAGCCAAGCACAGGCCACTATACAGTTAAGCAGTACATACCATCAGTAAAACTCTTTGTGGAAAATGTCAGGGCTTTCTCCCTTCTAGGAGTCAGCATCAGTGCCAGGAAATAAATGGAAGCTGATTTCAGCTATAGATTGACATGCATGTGTGTCAGGGTTCACATTACATTAAGTTCACTGCTCAGGTACGGTTCAGGGCTTAATTAGTTTTTCAAAGTTCTCTTGTTAGGATTAGTTTAATTGTCATAAAGATGTTGGCTTCCTGACCGGAGTGGAAAATGAAAGCCCCTGATGAGTCAGTGTGGCCGGAGGGAGGAGGGCTCCCTCACATCACTCCTCTCCCCTGTGACTCAGAACTCTGCTTTGAAATTGTCAGCTCCAGGAAGGATGAGGTAGTTCGGTCTCCCTGTTCATTTAATTTAAAGTCTGTGAAAAGTCACAGGCTAAAACTCCCAACCCCTGTCTGACAAGAAACAGAGGGACATCGCTGCTTCATTTCACCCAGGTGAAGAGAGAGCCACCAGGACTTACAACTTCTGGTTGTTACTAACCCAGACCACAACCTGTGTTCCATTCCTGAAGGCTCAAAGTAGAGAACACCAGTCCTACTTGTTTCTTAGGCCACGTCTAGATTGTGTGCACACAGAAGAGCAAAGTGACCTCACACAGGCTGGTCCCAAATCTAGGATGTTGGAAAGAAGAGCTCATAGACTAATTTATGATGGAAGGACCTGCTGGAGTCATCTGGTCCAAATGCTGGGCTCAAAGTCAGCTCCATTTTCAAAGTGAGGTCAGGTTGCTCCTGGTGAAGTATCTGCAGTTGCTTAGTGCAGGGTAATCCCAGAACAAGAAATGGTGCAGAGATCCCCTTGTGCTGACAGTTTTTCACCACCTATTTCAAATGTGATGAAGGGAAGTGCTACTCTTAAGTATTAAAAAAAATATTTGGCGAAGGGGGATTTGCTGAAGTTAGAAACTTCATAGGAGGAATTAGTATCTGTTTTGATACAAAACAAACCTAAAACTTTGGCATAGTAACAGATTCTAACCTGTGTATATAACATTGCTTTTGGAAGCTTAATAATATACCAAAGAAAGAGGCACAGATTTGGCTAAAAAAATTATCAAAATTTCATTTAATATGCTGACTTGAAACTATGAATATATAATTTTGAAATTTGTTATTTAAAAAAAGAACATGTATCTTTCAAAGCACTTTAAAACATTAAAGCTGAAAGTACTAATATACCTTGAGACCTAATCTTTGAATATGCACAGACCTGTTTTTTGACACTATCAACATTTAGAGTTCCTCATCTCTTGCTTTACTTGGCTCTTCCTTCTATTTTTCATCACTAGTCCTGAGTGTTTATCACTTTACAATGCTACAGTGCTGCAGAGATTGCAGAAGAATGTTTCAATCCAAGAAGAAAGCATGTATTCTTGGAATTTAAAAAGAATGCTAATATAGAGACATTCTTGCTCATCATAGATCTTAGGAAAAAAAATTATAATTTTGACATAAATCAGCTAGGTTATCTATCTAAACAAGATGCTTCCAAGATTGTCTTAACTCTCATTGAAAGCATTTTGCTTTAGCATAAAATATAGACTCTTCCTATAGCTTTCTCCCACATGCAGCTAGCTTTTAGTTATTTCATAAATTAGCATTTATTTTAAAATGTAAGTGCTGTTACTATAAATACTATTCAGAAAGTCAACAATTCAGTAAGTGGAGGAAGTGCTCAGATTGGAAAGGAAACATTTGACTGACTTACGATGTTTTACTACTGATGTAAGGCTACTAGAGATAGCTGTAACTACTTGTAAATTGCTGCAGTATTAAAACAAAAAACAAAACCAACAAACCAAAAAAAACCCAACTGAAAATGAGCCAAGACAGCAGCTGTTATCGCAGTTTTCCATTTCCAGGAAATGTTAACAACATCACATGTAATCCTTTCTAAGCCCAGACTTCACTTTTATTTTCTTTCTTTTTTTTTTTTTAATAGAAGTATAAAAATGAAAAAGAAATCACAGATTTTGTATCAAATTATATTAGCAAACACATTTGACCAAAGAGGTAAGAAAACCCAAGATAATATTATTGTGGGGTTTTTTTTTCCCTTTTTATGTATTTTAACTTCTTCAATGAATTTAGACTTTGAAGTTTGCCTCTGTTTGTGCTCCGGATCAATATCAAACAAAGTAGTATTAAATAATCTTAGATAAACAGCATGCTCATCAGGGGAACAGAATCTGGAGGCCGAGATCTCTGTGGCCTTGGTACACTGTTTACTGTTGCAAAATAATACATTAGGTCACAAAATCATACTTAAAGTGCAACAATAGTTGCACCATTTATGTGAATCTGATGTCCTTCCAGTTGTTTTGGATGTATATAAACTGGCACAAAGCAAATACTGTGTGTTAGCTGGAAATCATGCTTGTGTTTGCAAAATTTGCATAGCTTTGCTGGACTGGTGTGAAAGACCAGTTCATCACATTTATTTCTCATCCAAAAATGGCATAATTAATGCAAAAGGAATTAAAACCATGGAAAAACAAATCCTTGTATGTGTGTGGAATAAACATAATTTATTTTTTAACGTAATTGGAAGAGACAAAGCTGAAAGTCCCAAAGTGCTTTAAAGATTGCTGATTTCAATATGAATCGTAATGCTACAACAGCCAATTTTTAACATTGAGTTTATTTATACTTCAAATCAAGGTGCTTGACAAGCCACCCTCCTTCCCCCATTGGAAGATTTTTATTAATGTAGCCAAAATGCTTTTGAGGGAAAGCCCTAGGTTCCTTTTTACAAATAAAAAGCTCAGTAATACATTAGTTTGTGTTAATAACTGTTGATGTGTCTGTGGTACGTGATCTGTCACTTACTAATGGAATTTGTTGTGTTTAAATTCACTGTTCAAAGTCATTACCATTTAAGAACCGTATTTGGTATAGCTGGCCCATCAAAAATTTCACTGACAACCAAATGACTTCAGTGACTGCTTTCATAACTTGTGACAGAAGGCTGAGCCCTCTATTATCTTTGGAATGCAACCATGTAAAAAATAGGTCAATATATGAAAAATTTCTCATCAAAATTCTGGGAGCAGGTTGCTAGATATGCCTGTAAGTTGCTGGATATGCCTGGAGTTGCCAGTTTTCTAGTTTTTCTGTCCCCTAATTAAGCAAAATAAGCAAGATCCCCAAGTCAGCTGAGGGTATTTTAGTGGTGATTTGAGAAGGGGCAAGGAAATGAAAGCTATGAATGACACTGTGGATTTGCCAAGATTTCTTTCATTGCTGTGGGAAAAGGACAGAGTTTATGCAGTTTAAAGGACAGATAGCATTGAAACTGGAATGTGCTATTTTATCCTCAGGCCAGACAGAAAGGAACACTCTGCTCAACCAGATATCTGTATTGTAAGGGTCAGGATATCTCCTTCTGGTGTCTCTGACTTTTTTTTTAATATCTATATTTTTAAAGTAAATTGAGTAATCTGATTACTGTTGCTTTCTGAGTTTTTCCAGTTGGATCAATGCATACGGTAGCTCAAAAAATATATCATTTCCAAGACACAAATTTGCATTCTTTTTATGAAGAACAGGAAGGACATAAAAATACTTATCAGAAGCTCATTAACAGCTATTCATTTTACATTAAGAAAAGTGTACATTTGAATTTATAGCAGCTTTTCAAGCAACCAGGAAAAAATCCAATTCTTATACAACTAAAATGTATTATAATGTGTAGTCTTTACTTATAAGAATGTAAAACAGATAAAAAAGAAAGAAAATTGTGTCCCCTAGGTGTGGTGGTTCTGCTGATTCACAGCTTCTGAATTGTGAAAATTGAAGCTTTTGAAAGCGATACGGGAACTGCACATATACTACACATGGACTGAGGTTTGGGGGTTTTTTTTAGAAAGCTTTAGGAATCTCTCACAAAATTGTCTCTCACATACCTTTTTCAACATTTTGCCTGCATTAAGTGTGAAGAAGGGTAAGTGAATAAGAAGAGTTATTTCATTAGTGACTCTAACTGGAAAACACTCAGCTTTCTTGGCTAAATGAAACCTGTACCTTTTGTTGCTTGTCCTGTTATTCAAAAGGGTCCCAAGTATGAAGAAAGCAAGAGGCCCCCAGCAGCATCCAGCCCAATGAGCTGAAAACCTGAGATCTTCTCATGTGAAAGTCAGTTTCATAAGGAAAGCTGTTATGCTTTGGGAAATAAAGTTGTGTGCAAAAAAGCCAATATCTCAGGTTACAGAAACTTAATCTTCTTGTATATTGGTTCAGTCTTCTGAAGTGATGCTTGGATATGCCAAGAAGGCACTCCTGTGTCCTGTGGTACACCGGTTGGTGAGGATGTACTACCACTAGCATGAGACTACAGCTGTACAACAGTACAACTGTCACCCCAAGCACTTAATCATAGCATCTTTTCATGTCATTTTAAACTATTAATGTAGTAATCTGAAGGAAGAGACATTTGAGGAACGGGGGATCAGAGAGCTTTCCAATATAGTTTACCATATTCTTCAAATATTGTTCTTGCCTAAGCTAATGTTATTTCAAATACTGGCATTTAAATATATCCATTTTGAGAACCCTTTAGCACATTTTACTGATGTTAAATGAACTGAGGATCCATATATTTCTCTGAACATGTATTTCGCCTGAGACAAATTGGTGAAAGCAGGTTGGTTGGGAGCATATTGTTTCTTCTTGAAACCAGGAAGAAACTGAACTTCAGTGACAGTTAGCAGTTAGAAATACCATCGATAACATCAGTGGATATGTGGAAAGACAGAAGATGTTTACATGCTTTTCCAGTAACCTGACCCACCCCTAAGACCACCCGCTGAGATTTAGCAGACTGACATGCTTTTGTAATACACTGAGAAACCTTTTGTTTGACCACTTACGCAACTTTTATTAGCTAACTTGCTTTCCTATCCAATAAAAAATCATTATTTACTATAGGTGTCATAGACTTTAGACTGTGTTTTTTAAAAAATACTCCTAAAAGCACCCCCACTCCCCTCTCCACCCCCAACCCCACCACATCAGGGCAAGGGGGAAGAGTCAAGAGAAGTGATATGGGTGAATGCTCTTGGTCAGCTCAGGCTAGCCTAGGGGTTTCTAACTAACAATGAAGAAAACAGTTAAATAGCATGTTGGAGCACAACATGTTTGAATATTTGTGAGTTTGCATTTTCATGTATTATAATGAAGAACAAAAGTAAAGAGCTCTCAAGAAAATTTTTCTCTGGCAACTTAAATATGCTTCCTCACACTTGGATGATCTCAGATCACATGCACACATTATAACTAGCTTTACATTAATAACAGTGGAATAACCATCACAAGGGGATATTTAGATAAAATTGAGACACACTGAAAAGATAACTTGGAAGACAGCATGACTAATATCTAAGAGGGACATATTTCAAGAGCAATATTGTCTTGCAGTTTTCCTGGAATGCTTATTGCTCAGTGGGTAGGGTCAGCCTCCAGAGGAAAGGGAGAAGTGACACCTCACCAAATCCCTTTATCACCTCTCTCCAGCAGGCCACAGATGGCTGTCTCACTCCTACATTGTTTAATGCTAATGGCTGCAGTGACTTTACCGGTCTGATCCAACTCTACAGCTGCAGGGCTGAATGGGTACTGTGGAAATGCTACATCAAGAGGAACAGGAAACTGTTTCAGAAAAATGTTACCAAGCATTTCTGGACACCAGCAGCTAGTGCAGAATGATGACTTCTGAATTAAGCTATGGGATGTTATTTTAAGGAAAAGAATTACATGTACTAGTTTCCATAAATTCATGTGAGCAAAATTCCTCATGAGTCACCAAGAAATTTCATCACTGAATGGTGACACCCAGAAAGGTCTTTCTGAATCACTTCTCCTAGCACAAAGTTTATTGGGTGCTTGACTGATAAGTAGAATAGACAATTCTTGTCCTGGGGACAAGAATGCAGGCATGGGAGGAGTAGAAGACAAAGAAAAACATAGGTTGAAAGTGGAGGAGCAAAAGCCAAGGATATTAATTTGGCTAATTAATTTTCTTAATTATGCTCCATAAAGGTTCTAATTTGTATTAATATATACATTATGGATTAGCATAGTTAATTCCAGAGTGTAATTTAAAGTGCCACACTGGATGGTGGTCGACATGATATATCTGAGCCTGTTGATTTTCCACTGTCATTCTGTACAATGTGGAAAGGTAGATAGGCTTATCTACACGTCTGTAGCCTAGACCCAATGTCTTTGCTTTACAGTTCTGAGTAAGAATCTCACCTACTTACAAGTTTACTTTGGGAAAGGATTAGAAAGAAATGTCAACCTTATTAATGCAAATATAGGGCTCCTACAGGAATGTGTGGTATCAGCTCAAGTATTGACTTTTTAAGACGGAGGAGGTGAACCAAAGCTGTTAGTAGTCCATGAGGGGAGAGGTGCCAACAGCCTCCTAGTGCTTAAGACCTCTCCTCTCCTATTGTTTTCTGTCCTTTTAATCATATGGGTAAAAAAAAGAAACACCCAAAGATCTTTGGTTGGTAATATATTCATTTTAGAGAGGCATACGCTTTCCTCTCTCCTTAATATCAAAAAAAGCTGAAGAGCCAATAAGTCATTTTAGGCATGCTCATTATCAGATCTAGTGCCTCAGCCATCTGCCTCAACAGCTCCTGAAACTGCTGATAGTTGTCTGGCAGAGATTATAACCACTGTCACAGAATCCTCAGATGTAAGGAAGGAAGTCAGGTTAATATCAAGTTATTTACATATCCTCACTCTCATAATATATCCATATCTAGCAGCTCAGACTGGCTTAAACAAGGGTTATGATTCTAGCTCTGTAGGGGAAATGGCACAATAAGACAACAGCTTGGTTTTATAGGAGAGGAACAACAGTAGCACTCATAATTTTCAGGTAACTGACTGACATGACAACTGTGAAAACAGCCAGGCAGAATTAGAGACACAGGGCAGGAGACAACATCGTGGTACAAGTCTCTTACAATCAAAATGGAAATTTCTGACTTAAGTTAGGAATTGCAGCACTGTCAGGTATCTGGCAGGTGGGCTCTGCCGAAGAATCGGTAGGACTGCGTTGCCCTTACCTCATGGCATAAAGTAGGAGTTACATTCCCAAGAAGAGTGTTCAAGTGAGTGAAAGGCTGATCAGTGAGTCTCACAGAGGTAGCCAGGGGAACAGCAAGCAGAAAAATGTCAAAAATTTTGCTTTTCTCTGAGACTCAAATGCTTGCATCCACTCTGGTGCTACAGCCCACAGGTTTTCCTCTGGGTAGGTATCTATTGCCATTCCATCAGGCTGAGACTGACTGCTTTCTTTGAAAGTAACATGTGCCACAAGACAGTAACAATACCTGTTTCCCATGGCTGTGTTCTGTTTCGCTGCTGCACTGCTTTACAATAACAAATCGAGTTTTCCAGAAGTTCTACCAACTAAAAGATAGTATAAGTTAAGACCTGTTCTGACACCTTCTATACCCCACCAACATTTCTCTCACCATGAGCATACATTTGTATTTCTCCTTTCTGCCCTGATGATTATTTTTCCAGCAACCTTGCCATTTTCCACTTTGACTGAATTTAGACAAAGAGTTTAGAAGTTATGGGACTTGAGGAGGGAGGCAAGACTTAGGGAACAGAATAAGCTTGTGACCTTAAGCCTTATGTTCTTATGAAGGCAGGCAAAAAAAGGATGAGCAATGGCAGCCGTGGCTGCCTCAGTTTTTACTGCTTGAAAACCTAGTGGCGAAGCACCCTCCCAGGAAGCAGGAATCAAGTCCAGCATCATTCAGCCTCTGTGGTTTCAAATCCACAACTTTCAGGATCAGGGAGATTTCACCTAATTATGATATTAGTTACTCACAGAGAAAGGCTCTTTTGACCTCTGTGCTTATGATTTGGCAAGGAAGAAGCTGTAAGACAGACTTTTTGTTTGACTATGAACTTGTGCCAATGTTTTCAGAGAGACCCAAAGTTTAGCACCTGAATCCAATTTTCAGCAGCTACCTGAGTGGGCTGATCCTGAGCCCTTACTAGTTCCCAAATGAAGTCTGCAGTGAGTCAGAACATCTGTACACGAGGCTAGATATTTAATGCCTAAATACAGATTTACATAAATACATCTACAGTGCCAAGTTTTAAGTGTTTTGACTTGAACTAACTTCCTAACAGATGGTTATTCTGCATCTATCTTCATTTATTTATGGCTGTTTATGTTTTTACAGACGTAATAGCTGATCTAAAAGTGATACAAGCCCATTCTTTGCCTTTTTATTTATTTCCATTGCACTAACAGCTAAAGCTATTATTGTATGGCACAATCTATAGAAATTACATAAAGATTATCTTTCTGTCTTGTACTCACAAGAGGTGCTTCCAAATATTCAAGAAAAAACTGCTTTGACCATAAGGCAAAGTGAACAGACATAAATGAGATGGTAGCATCATCTGTAACATAGAAGCTTAAGCATGATATTACCAAAAATAACCCCCCAAAAAATCTTTAAAAAAAAAAAAAGAAAAAAAAAGGGAAAAAAAGAGAAAAAAAGAGAAGAAAATAAAGGGACATCAAGAAAATATTTAAGTACATGTGTCGGAAGCTGCAGAAAATGGAATCTAAGAAAACCAATGCAAAATTTCTCAATAGGACAAATCTTGTGCTATATAAAATGCAGTTTTTGGTATCATAAGCAGATAGAAGTCTGATTCAGGAAACTGTCATGCAAGTGTGGGATTGCAAAATCCAGACTAAAGTGTGTTTACTTCTATCAAAGCATTTCTTAACTAAAGAAGCAAGAAAGCAAGGCAAGCATGTACAAAGTATTGAGAAATGAAGAGCTGCTGAAATTAATGCTACTGAAAGAAATGGATATTGCTGTCAGCTGTATTCATGCCTCACCATGTAAATCAATGAGTTTCAGAAGACAAAATGAGAGAGCAAGTTAACTTTTCTGTGCCCACTACTTATCAGCTTATTTTCAATATGGGAAGTACTACCTATGTTGCTATCTCACAACTTCTTTCACAGTACCAGAAGTATAAGAAAACAATCGCCATCCATTGCCCCACAGACAGGAAAAGGCACATGTGACCATGAAACACTGTGAGACTTCGGTAAGAAATGTCATGAGAAAGAAAATTTCTCAGCTTTGAAGTTGTATTTATTTATGTGTAAGTTGTAATAGCCAGGGAAAGCAAAGTTTGCTGTAATAATTTTCTTACATTACTGTGACATGCATTTTTAATACATGCCTTTAGCTACAACTATCTGAAGAAGATTCAGGAGATCGTTAGATTTGCCAACATTTATTCTACACCTTTATGTGCACTGTAACATCGCAGCATTTGTATCAAGAAACCGGATCTGGAAGGAAACAAGGAGATTTTCCCACTGAACGATAAAGATGTTTTATTTCCATAAGCCAAATAAATTTTTCAGGAAACATAAACTCAAAAAATTATTGATGTAGAACAGTTTTTGTCGCATCAGCTGCAGAACTCCACTGGGGAAAACTGAAAGGAGAAGCCCTTAGGCCACATTTTGTGTGACCTAATTCTTTCAAGGGTATGTTTCTGCAAATTTTTCGGAAGTGACAATGCAAATGAACAACAGTTCCCACCGTGATGTTTTCATGGAATCTCTCCATAGCCTCCAAAGAGCAGATTTTGCACCACCACTACAGTACATAGTTTTGTTGTAGAGTTTAATTACTTTTGGATGTAAATGAGTAGAAAAACAATTATCACACACCCAGCAGAAGCAGCGGTTATGCTTCTATGAATTTCTGGTATTCTACTGCTGTGATTGTCAATTTCAAGTTTCAGTCTATAAGTTACTGCCAGTTAATGATTAGTCTGCGTTTTGGTGAAATTGCACTCCAGTCAAGGGAAATGAAGTAAAAAGACAAGGGGAAAAAGAAACGAATATTGTTAAAGTCTAATTAGAGCAGCAGGGCCAGTGCTGGACTCAGTTGTGATGAGGTTGTCACTCTAATAAATTCAGTACACTGAATTCGGTGCGAGTAAGATCAAATGCTATGATTTGGTTTTCATCGGTGAAATGTTAATAGGAGTGTGGATTCACTTTTTCCTCATGTTGTGAAATTGTTTTTAAATTAATGTAAATCAGAATACAGTCATTCCTGTCTCTGAGAGTATATTTTTAAAATCTGTCCATTTACTTTCAGAAGTTGTACTGACATGCAGTTTATTTTGAAGGAATTCACATTCTTTTTTTTCTCAAAAAGAGTCATTCTTTTGACTTCAGCATCATCATCAATATCCACCAGAACTTCACTTTACCTGTTCCCTATATCAGATAACCATTTCTTACTTACATGGTTATATTTCATGCTGTTTTCTTTCTAAATGAGTACTTGCAGCAAATGAATGTGCTTTCATTTAGCAGATGAAGTTTTTCATTTAACAGCTTAAGACCAAAGTCTAGCTATAGTTGGTAAAACCATGGTAATTAAAAAAATAATGCTTTAAGAATGTAATTGGATTTTATCTCCAAAAAAAAAAAAAAAGGCGGCATATCTTGATATTAAACTCTGTATTTCTCCCCTATCATATATCATATTATTATCATATAATATTTCACCCCTCCTCCAAAAGTATTAATGGGCATTCACAACAGCTTTACTAGCCATATATTCTGGAATGCTTCTGGGTTCGTGACACGTGAATTCATACTTGGTACAGTAAGTGTTGATAATAAAACCTGTCTGAGTGCCCATAAATGTATATTGTGGAGAAACATTGTGTCTGAAGTTTTTCATCCCTCCTCCTACAGTTATTTAACACAGAAAGATCCAAGCCATATATAATCGAGATAAGGCAGAATAGCATTTTAAATTAAAAGGGCCTCATACATGTAATACACATTTTTCCCTTCAAATTGCGTGCAAAGTTTATTTGTAGACCTTTGAAGTTGATGTGAAACTTGAGTGTTTATTCAGCTGGATCTTTAAGTATTTCATATATAATGCATATGTTCCCTGAAATAGTTTAAATTGACTACTGTAAACAAATAGGGGGGATGTTGTATGCAGATCTCAAATATTCCATAAAGCAGACTAAAAATGTAATTTGGACATCAATTCCTTAATGCTTCATACAGTCTATTCAATAGTAAAAGACATCAATAGAATTTTGTATATGATTTTCTACCAGAACCATAATCCCCTCATTCCTTAATTAGCCCATAAATACAAGGAGAATCTAAGGAATGCATATAAATATATTTTTCCCCCTTTTAATTCTGCTGTTCTGAGGACTTCCTCAAAAATTCTTTAGATAAACATCCTTAATATAAACACCTATATTGACAGGAATATTTTCATTGGGGAATAACCGTGAGAGTCCATAATCTCTGACATCAATATTTCCATCATGCTGTTTATTTATCTCTAATGTGTGTAACATTCTCAGCTTTCACCTTTCCCACTGTCTCACGGGAATCAGCTCTTAGGATGGGACAGAGCAGTTCTATAAATTCAGATTCCATCAAGACAGAAAGTGATGTGAGATGAAGAGAATATTCTGTTAAATTTTGCTAAAGCTATGTCTTCCACTCTATCACCTTGTACTGAGGGATTCTCCAGCTAACTAGACCATCAAAGCAGTCCATTTGGATGACCTGGCCTTCAGTCATAGTTCTGAGAAGTTCAGCATGTTGAGAAAGGCCTTTTATCATTTGAGACTGACTATAAAACTATACCCTAGCCTGCCTTATCATGATTAGGCCCTGCTTTTTTCATTGAACACTGCTTGAATGAATTACTGAAATTTATATTACTTCAGTACAGGTACAACAAACTCTGATTATTTGTATTCTTTAGAATTGCCAGGCCAAAGATGTGGTCTCTATCCTAAATGTGAAAGTCCTTTAGGAAATGTACTTCCCACGTACTGCAGAGTGTATTTCTCTATGAGGAGACTGTCATCCTCAGTTACTCTCCTTTATATTAATCATGAATCTATCAATCTGAAAAATAAAGCTAATGGGAACAGAATATAGGCTAATTCAATAAACAGAACAAAAGATTTCAGATTACCTGTCAGAGGATATTAGATTGACCACAATTCTTCCAGCTTTCAGAACAAAGCTGAAAACTCACTTCAAATTAGTATCCTCATAGTCACTATACAAAGCAGCTGAGAAGAAGAAAATTGGACATAGATCAAGTTGGAAAAGGTGAGGTTAAGAGTAAATGAGATTGCTGAGCTATTGTAAATCTAATTAGTTTTTGGAAAATAATTAAATCCTATGATAGGTAACATTAAAAAATCTTATTTGTACGAGAAGGTGAGAAATACTTTACCCAGGGAAAGCATATAATTCTGGGAAATGTTGGTTTAGTAGAAAATAAGATAGGAGGGTTTTCTTAATGCACAATGAAATTCTCATATTAAGTAATAAATGTTTTGTGGCTGTTACCGAGTGCTTAGTTGCAATGGTTTCTTAAAAGGAAAATGTTTTAAGTTAAGAAAATGCAGTAGTTAAAATGCATGTGTACAGTACTTTGTATTTGTAATAAGATATGGATTATAACTGTGTAGTTGACTGACATTCAATTAAAAAGCTTGAAATTAAGTAAAGATGGCTGTGTATTGAACTGTTGCATTTTGGTGCACTTCTGTTGGCAAATCAACAGATTGCTCTTGAAATCAAGGGTGTGGAACTGTAAGTTGAAGAGCAGAGTCTGTAATCAACATGCTTATCTGTCCTTCAGAGCTGTTATCTTGAGCAATGCACATTTTGTTTCCATCTTTTGAACCAAACAGGATCTTTGAAAACATTAGGGCAAGCTTTAGATTATTTTTTCATAAACTACAACTAGCATACGATAACTTCTTTGGAGTGAAAAGCATTTATATGAGCTTATTTATATGAAGATCTGGCCAATTCTATTTAATTACAAAAGAAGATGATTTTTTCCCAAAGATTAATTAATCGCTTATTTTCTGAAACAACAACAACCATCTTAAAAGCACTTAGCAAAATATATTTCAAATGTTTGGAGGTATAATGTAGACCCTAAAGAATAATGTATGTAGTGGCATTGAAAGTCCAATATTCACTCTACATTTATTAACTTTGCCAGGAAGACGTGTTATTTCAGTGTTAAAATTGGTCGCACGTAGCATTCAGTTTGGTTTCAGTAAGAAGAATTGGAGTAATAGAGTGAGGGAAAAATGAAATTTTTAGACCTCTAGATCATGACCTCAATAAATAGTGTGGGACTGAGCCCACCATTTGATATTATAAACTATCAGTGCTGGAGATCATTCCCTGGAGCTGTTTCATTTATAATATTGCCATTAGACCAGATCCACCACAGACCATGGTCTTTAGGGATGTCTATAAATAAGAAAAAGATGAATCTGCTTTTTTTAAGAAAGATGAAGCAAATGACTAAGGAAGAGGTGTTTCCTAGTCCTACTATCTAAGGTTAAATTCACTTCATGAATATATGCATGTCTTCTATTTTAATTAATGAAGGTGCAAATAGCTATACAAATAGGACCTAAGATAAGCCATCTACCATTTTAAACAAAAATAACATTAGTATAATGTATGTAATGCTAAATAAATACCTAGCAAATTGACCTTGGCTGAGGTTACAAATTTGGATCTAAATGCAAAATGTAGCTACTTGAATGTGAATCCACCATTTGTACCCAAGCTATACATTGTAATAATCCTTTTGCACAATTTTAACAGCATTTCTTACTTATATATTATTTATTAAAATACAAAAATAATCTTTGGGGTTTTTTGCAGATAAATATTTTTTACAAGTAACAAACACAAAAAGTATTCAAAATTATGCTACTGTACACAATGTGTTATCAACTGCAGCATGTATTTTAAATTGCTGAAGAATTCTATGGTTGGAGTTTTTTTTAGTTTAGTACCTGTCATTGCTTCACGTTGAACAATTAAACTGGTTAAATACATTGCCTCTCTGTGAATGAGGAAATGAAAAGTACACTGTCAGCATGTTTGTTAGACGTAATTGAAATTAGCATGTATGCGAGAAATGAAATCTCATTTCTTTTTCTAAATTTGTAGATCATATGTTGTACTAAGTAGAGCCTAATTGCCACACAATGCTTCAAATTTCTACCATTACATCTCAACAACTTCTTCTACTTCTGATTTCATCATTATAGCATATTGTCCCACTTCTGGATTTTTTTTTCCTGATGAATGCTTTAATATTTTAACATGTTGTTTCATGACTTCCATATTCTGAATCCCATGATCAATTAGAATATGGATTTGAACAAATAAAATATATATTTTTGTTGTCCCTCAACAGGTGGCCAAATACAAACATAGGAAAGAGAAAACCCAAAACATAAACCCAGGTATACAGGGCCCTGAGCATCAGTGAACATTGGCTGCCTAACTCTCTTCAAAAATGGGCTCCAGTAAAACCCTGAATCCATCTGGGACTCCTTCTGATAAATACACTGCATTCAAGTGCATCACTCATAATTAGGACCCCATAAGAACCTTTTTTTTCCTCATCTCAGATACTTAGTACATATAATTTGATATTTATGTGTGTAGTTACTTACTTCACAGCTTGCTAACTATGGTAGCAAGTTCCTATTTATGTCTCAACTGACGTACATAAGTTTTTCAATGAGCTACACTACCTGAGAAATATGTTTACAAATGACAAACCGGTAATTGACATGTAATAAAAGTGGGCATGGCTACAGTACATGGTGTCAATAATTTAGAAATTTTTTGGCTTCGCTATTTAGAAGCTGATCAGTTGGGCTATAGATCTTGATATTACTATTAAATTATACAGTCCTTAGTAATATTAATACCGGGCTTTTACCTAAATATACTGCTTCTGGGATTGTTTGCAATAGCATAAAAATAAACAAGGTGCAGAAGAAAACCCCTTCAGACAAGAAGCCAAATAAAGCACAGGACATTTCTAAAATCAGTCAGCCCAAGAAGAAAAAACTTTTAAGTATTTTTCTCTTTCCACGCAAGCTCTGGAGGTTAATAAAACATATAAAATCGAGTCAGCAGCAAGATTGCTCAACTAACCCTGAAGTTTTCCAGAAGACATAAGATAAAAATCATCTAAGCTTATTCTGTGACCACAGAAACCCACATGATGAAATCAGTGGCCTGTACAAAAAGCTAAATCAGCTTCTGGATGAAGGGAGAGCGTGTTTCAACGTTATCAGGTAAGTTTTAGACTGAAATTGGTATGAAGACAAAGTGAAGAGATACAGGTAGCATGGCAAATTGACACGGAACTGTCTTTTCACCCCAACAGATGTGATTTGGAACTCAAAGGCAAAGTATAAATTAAATGTCTTTTCTAGTGTCATTCTTGCCCATTTCTCACCATAGAAAATCACCCTGTAATTTTCTCTGATTAACTGTGATTGGCAGCTGTACTCAAATAGTCTGGAACTGTGCTGGAAGTTGTGTAAAATGAGAAAGCTACAACATCTATGTAGAAAGGTAAGGTTGCAGGATACTTGTACATTTATGTACTTTCCATGATAAAGGACGTTTTTCCTAGAACTGAAATCACACATGAAACAAGAAACTTCAGTAAGAAGGACAAACAGTCCTACCTTCCCCCCAAATAACAGTACAGTGCAAGGGTAGAAAAAGGATTGGAAGGAAATGCTGTGTGACAGGTCTTCCAGAAGTTTTCAGGAATGGTGAAGATTATGTACATTGAAGAGGATTAAAAAAATCAGATTTCATTTAAACACAACCAGTTTAAATTTCAGCTAATTAAGATGATGATTACAATGTCAGTAGATAAAACTCTTCTTTTACTGTTTGCAGTGGCTCTCTGCCACTACTAACTTCACTCTCATTTCTTGGAGGAAACTAGTAAGCCCAGCTTTATGTAAATAAATTTCATATTGTGGACAGATAGGAACTGCTTTTTTAATGACTGATAGTGCACATAATAAATCATAGAATCACAGAATGTGTTAGGTTGGAAAGGACCTTCAAAGGTCATCTAGTCCAATCCCCCCTGCAAGTAAGCAGGGACACCTTGAATTAGATCAGGCTGCTCAGAGCTTCATCAAGCCTGACCTTGAATGCCTCCAGGGATGGGGCCTCCACCACCAAATGCATTAGTTCCTGACAACACTGACTCAGTTTCCAGAATGAATCCTGTCCACAGGAAGAATTGTACAAAGTACATACCTGTTTTGTAGTTTAGTAAAAAAAAAAAAATTCACTAGTTGAGCCTTCTTCCTACAAAAAGGCTGAAGAAATGCACTGAACAAGGTACATTTTATAAGCCATTAATTACCAGGGACAACATGAATTCCATGTTTTCCCAGCAGAGTACACTTGCAAGTAGTTTATCTTTCCAATCCTGGTGTCTTCCTGTCTGCCACTTCACCCAGAAATAATGGAGAGGATTACACAGACTTTAGTCAGTGCAGAACCATCAGCCTGGCACCAGAAAGGCTCCTCTGTTGACTTTTCTTTCCATTCCCAATTTGCTAATGCTATCTGAAGATTTATTTCAACCCCTTTCTACTTTGCAAAATTACAGCCCCTTTTCTCACCCTAAAAAGACCCACTCACTCTCAGTATTGGGAAAGTGTCCAAAGTGAACCAAAATTTCTTGAAGTTCACAGCCTACCAGTGCAAGTCATTCTTGTCCACAAACTTTGGCTGTCAACAAAATGCAGGTAAGCAGTAGGTTTGATAGCAAACATTTTCATCAGACAACAGTTACATCAGTTAAACCTGAAACATGCATCAGTAAGATGGATCATTGCCATTTTCCCACATGAGGACAACTGGAATGGTAAGAGAGTGATTTTGTGCTAAATAAGAGACAACATACTCACGCCCACTTAAATCTTTGAATTCAAATTAAGGTCCAGGAGTTAGCCAGAAAGCAGTCAAAATACGTGGGTTTTAGACTGTAGTACCTTACTTCAGGAAACCAGTTAACATATTTAAACCCATCCTAGTTTAGGAAATATACTTGATTATGTGTTTAGCTATAACCCAGTGCTTATGTTCATTATGCAATGTTTACTTCAAATGATTATAAGCATGCAGCTAAATTTATTACCAGAAGAAACAGTTTCCCAAGTTGCTGCTGGAACATCCGCTATCCAAACCTCAGAAATATGTTCCCAGATTGAAAATTAAATGTACAGGATTTTAATACTCATCTTCATTCAGGATCATACTTGTTAATTGTTGCAAATGTACATTCTGTCATATACAAATAAAATATGTTCACTCATGGTGGTCTGAAATGGTGAATGGTAGGAAATGCGATAAAATGGTGTGAATAATAGCAAAGTAAACAAAGATGCTGTAGCTTATTTAGGTTGCTTTTGTAAGCGGGCCAGACATATGTGTTCAACAGGCAGGGAGGAGGCTGGGATGGGCTACTACGCATGGGTGATGTGCCACATTCTTCTCATGCCACAGTCTTGCATTCCTTACTGCTCTGGGTTGTAATCTGACTAGATCACAGCAAACCTGGTGGCTTCGCAGATATCCTGAAGGTAAAGTTATATGTTCCTTTCAATGAATGCCTCTTCTGGGGGATAAAGTTTAGGCTGATTGATTCATCTTTAGGAAGAACTATGACCTTGGTCTCCTGGTTAGCAGAAACAAAAGTGCTGAAGGCTCCCTAGCCCATAGTCTTCCCCTTCTCCTGCAAGGTCTCTGAAACATTTGTCTATTACCTGGAAGATACAAGTTAACTTAATAAAACCCTTGGAAAATACCATAGCTCCAAATCATGGGTTCATTCCTGATTTAAAAAAGGAAAATGAAAATCTGAGCAATCTTTCATATTCTTGGCTGTAAACAGAAGCAGAAGAAATTGAAAGTCAGGCCCTGCCTACTGCTCAGGCTCAGAGATGCACAGGGTAATTAGAGATTTTTGTGTTAGCAGAGTTCCTCTCAAAATTGTTTCTTGAATTGAGAAGCAATATTAAAGATAAAAACCCAACACTAATTAAGAAAAAGGAGACACTTGGGTGGTTCTGCCTGGCTAGAAAGTATTTTCTTCTTGTAAGATATATTTTAAACAGATTTATATTTTTACTAGTAAGGAGAGACCCCAAGTCTGACAGCACAACACTTCAAAAAATTCTATTGAGTTAGATGGAACATCACCTATGAATAAATATTTATGCAGATAGACATGTTAATTTCATACATGGCAATGCTCTAATCTAAAGCAGAAAAGATGAAATCACAGAATTTCATTTAAACAAAACCGAACATAAATTTGAAAAGCAGCATTTTTAAATAATGACTTTTACACACACAGTGATGTGTGAATTACTTTTCATAGATATTTATACTTAATTTTCTTCTGACAAGTGAAAATAGTGATGATTTAAAATCTGTGACAAACTCTTGAGACAAAACTTACATTAAAACAAGAATGGATTAGTGTACAAGAATTTATCTCAGTCCTTTCAAGTCCTCACTTTCAGCTTCACAACTTAGATATTTTCACTTGCAATTTTGTAAAAGCTCAGAAATCTCTATCTGCTTTTGGAAGTCCAGGCATAGATATTCTATTTAAAGTTAGATTGTATATCTACATTTTAAATATTCATACCATCTTCAGCACATCACTATATGAAATGATTCATTACCTTCCTGCTGCTGAATTAAGGAAACAGGTTTTTTTTTATTTACAGAAGATACTTTGGAAAGAAAGGAAATGTAAGGAAAACTGAACATAACACTTAAAATTCTGTTCTACAAGTTACAGTTTCAAGTCCTCCATAAGAATTATTGCAAGAGGATGCTTGTTCTCTAATAATATTTCAGAAGGTCTATAATATCCTATTATGTTCCTATTTGATGGCTTCTTTAAAATCTTAAATGGCTGGAAAATTAAAATGCCAGTGAAGTTTTTAGTTTGTTGGCTTATTTGGTGTGTTTTTAAGCTTTGTTTTGTTTTTGTTTTTTAAATCATACCATATGGGCAATGACATTTTTGCCAGGAATATAAAACATTTATGGATCTTTACCTGATGCAGTGGAATGATGCAGATTTGGCTCTCAGTAAG
The DNA here is from genome assembly GCA_020800305.1 of Porphyrio hochstetteri. Classification (NCBI taxonomy): domain Eukaryota; kingdom Metazoa; phylum Chordata; class Aves; order Gruiformes; family Rallidae; genus Porphyrio; species Porphyrio hochstetteri. The sequence continues at coordinate 50,534,052 of CM036907.1, forward strand.
AAAGAATCAAATATTCATATGTTATTAAAAATATTTTGACTAAAATTTTAGTTATGTCTGAACAACTTAATGTTAAAACAGAAGTATATATATTTTTTAAAAGAATTTTTAATTATTTATTTTTTTATAATAAAAGCTGAATGCAAATTTCAAAAACATTGATTGTTCAGATGATAACTTCTAATGTAAACTAAGCATGGGAGTTTTCTGATACTGAATCAATGCTGGATTACTTTTTTTTTTCAATACAAATGCAAACTAGAAAAAGTTAGAAAAATTACAATGACTACAAAATAGCTTTCTTCAGAAGATATTCTGTAAGTAAAAAAGTTTAATTTTTGTTCAAGTCTAATGCTGAGCACATTTCTAGGTTCTCATTTGCAAGCATTTGTGTATATACACAAAACTTCCCTCATACAACGAAACCAACTGAAGGGCAGGGAACTACTTGCAAGGATAAACTTCGACATTTATGTCGGTGTGTTTGCAGACTTGAGTTACTTAATACTTGGTCATACATATTAATTATTAAGAAATAGTTAATACAATTTTAATGTAGAGCATGGCATGAACTATAGTAGATTGCTACAAAGCATGTAAAGCAGATAAATCCCAGCTGACAAAGTTTTCCTTCTTTTGGGAAAAAAAAAAAAGATTCTCTCTCCCTCATGTGTAGGCTGTTACAAAAAAATATAGGGAAAGCTAAATCTCAGTTGACATAGTGTAAACTCTATATTCCCAAACCATGGCAAAACACATTACTGCCATTTTTATTTCTTTAGAAATCATAATGGAAGACAAAAAAGACCTTAGCCTTACCATCATATATATATTTAATGTTTTGCTTGCTGTTTTGTCTTATTCTCATGTCTGTATTGTCAGAAATAGCAGGTGGATTTCATTCTCCAGTCTGCCAAACCTCCATTAAAAATACTTGTTTAAATATAGCAACTTATAAACTCATCCTGAAACTTTTGCAGGAAATGTATTTTTGAATGGTTTATTGCAGAGTTCTAGCTTTAGAATTAACTATAACTTTATTTATTTTAAGCATATGTTGAAGTTGTTCCATCATAGTTAAAGAACACATTTACATGGTAGAGATTTCTAAATTTAAAAAAAACCCTAAAATAAGACAGTAATCTAACCAGAACCAATGCTAGGAACTCTGAGATGCTTACATGTTACAGATAATAGAACATGATATTTATTTTGAGCTAGATTGGTCTGCATACTCAGTTTTTGGGGAAGAACAGTTAAAACTCACCCAAACCTGAATTCTATCATGAAATCTCTCACACTTTCAAGATGTGCAGAGAGAGCTGATAAGTCAGTTCTGAATTTCTTTTTCATTTGGGGTAATAGTTAATACACATGATACTTCATTTTTGACAAAACTGTCCCATGCTGAATTGTTATACAAATATAATCAATGAATAACAGGAGACATTATCACAGTGCAAAGGCCTGCTGTGTAGTAATGTAAGCAAAGAGTCAGTAAAAAAAGACAGTGGAGTTCTACTAGTAATTCACATCACCTCATGTGAGAAGACTAGTAAAATTTTAGGACATTAGAATATAAAATGAAAAAAGAGTCCTATTAGAATTTAGGACATTTTCGGTCAAATCCAGCCCCATAACAAACAAATGCAATTTTAGACACTTCAGTGCCTACTGTCTGAAATTAGCCCTTCTGTCTTTCAGTTGCTGATAACTTTTTGCCTTGTTATAAACATTCCTAAATTGTCCTCCAGGGAACTGTGTATGTGTTGGGAGAGAGCGACATCAGTGCCAACAAATACAAGTTTCTTCTACTGCATGCAAGTCTTTTCTACACTATTCTTAGGTTTCTGAATCATCTTCTGAAATCTAGAATCCCCTTAAAACTACCAAAGCTAAATTTTGCACAGAATTAGATTCATTCTTAGCATTTTGACTTATTAGAATTTGATTTGCACATTGTTGAAGTCGCTGGAAGGTAATCGCAAAGGCTAACATCAGCCTAAGGTTAGTGTCTTATTCTCCTCAACCTTTATAGTACACTAAGAGATTAGTTTCCTCCTGAGGTGAATCAAAATAGCTAAAATTAGGTTCTTCTTTGGAACTGACTTCTAGTCAGAAGCTTTTTTATCTTAAATGAGTAGAGAGAACTTCTGTGGAAATAGTGCTCCTTTGCCTAATTGCTAACCTTTTGACACACTTTGATTCTTCTTCCTCCTCTCCCTGTAAAAATCAGCTATTCTGGGCACACTTTAATTTTTAATTTTTTTTTTTTTTGATACGTACAATGCTAAAAAAATACAGTATTTTCTTGTACTTTATATTTTATATTTTGGGGCCCTAGATTTGGCTGAACATGTGCCGTTCTTCTTCTACAGGTCCTGGAAGCATTTCTTCCTGTCACCTTTCCTATGCATCTCAGATGTTTGTAGGCTGATTCAGCTCACAGACCCAGCAGAAATACAAACTATTTTTTTTTTTTTTGTTGCTAGATTCATTTTCTGCCAAAATATGTAATTGAATCAGCTCTCTAGGGGTGAGGTGAATGAAGCAGCAAGACCCCTTGGCCAGGAGGAAAGGTGAGAAAGCAACTGCCTTTTTCAGCAGTGGCAAAATACTATAGTCACTCTGTGACTAAGATCAAATGAACAGACCTGCGTGTTCCAGCAGCTGGAACAGACCCTGTGACTTTGGTTAAGAAGTTGCCATGCTAAGTTACTGACCTGTGAGACCCATCATCGCTCCATGTGACCTCTCAGATCCTCTAAATTTCCTTTGAGCACCCCATATACAAGTTTGGTAAGATAAGCAAGAATAAAATGTAATGAAGACAAACTTTTTGAGAGAAAGCATTGATTTGAAGTACTTTATTTTTGTATACTTGAAGTAAAGCAAAGTTATGTGCTGAAAGGTGGTAAAGATTCAGATAGCACATCAGAAATTTTGTGAGAGACAGCAACTATGTTTTTCAGCATAAGGAGTTTTCTGGGGTTTTTAAAAGCAAAATACCATTTTATAGGATGTGTTGAACTTCCGGCAGCCCCAGCTTGAGCCTGTTCTTTCCCCTCATCCCTCCCAGTCACCTAGATACTGGCACCAGAACTGACCTCAGCCTACAAGAATTACAAGTATAGGCCCTGATGCAGGACAATTCTACTTCTGTTTGTAGCAGTCCATAGTATTAGCAGGTCTTAAAAGAAAATACAAAGTATATCATAGTTGCTGCTGTGTCACATTGTCCTGACCACATTTGCTGGGTCACACGTACAGGAGTGGCTATAGACTTTCTTGCAGCTCCCCAAAAATCTTCCTTAATTAAAATCAGTAGGTTTTCTGGTAATGAAATTAATGCACATAAGCAGGGCATTACATTCCTGAAGATAAATACTTCCTTGTTTGAAGATACTATATGAACAAGACTATATTGATGGTGAACTGGAAGTTGTTAAACTCATTCTATTCTGGGCACTTTTGTCACAGTCACTTGTTTTCCTTGTGGGGTTTGTCTGTCGTGTTGTGTCATGTCCCCCCCCTCACTGTTTCCCCACAAACTTCTATTCAGGAAACACGTGGTTTGCTTGTGACAAGATTAACACCTAAATTTCATCTACAGTAAGAAAATAGGGATGATTTGAATTTCGTATCTAGTTGTATTTAAAAAAATAATTAACAAGATGCTGTAAAGATCTTAATTGATATTGGAAATACAAAACATCACCATTTAACCCCCCTCATATGTGTGGACAGAAGAATTAAAATGTCATATTTTACATGTTGACAAAAAATAAAACAGATGGAATTTGGTCATTGGGCACAGAAGTATTTGACAAATGTAAGAACATTAAACAATGAGCCTGTAAATTAATTAATAACTAATGAACTGTTAAAATCTTCTTCCTTATGAAGCCTGGCCCCTTTTTAGTAATTGATTAGGACTTGGTTTAAAAGCCACTGCATTTTAGAAATCTTTGGTAATGTCAGTAAGTGGGAATTCTCCTGCATTGCTCCATTGCAGTTGTGTTGTGCTTTGTTAGCTTCCATTTTATTATACAAGAGAGTTAAATTTATCAGGAGCACGTGTTGAGTGGTGTGACTTCAGCTTCCTGCATGGGAAAAGCAATGATTAAAAAGTTGTGCCTGCAACCTTATGGTTGGAGGGATGCTACTAAAGTTGGAAAAATTACGGTCTTGGGTGACATGCTGTTACGATGGCGAGAGGGTAGTGTATCAGACATTTATTCCCTGTGGTAGAAATTGCATATGGGGAAGGGAAGAAAGCATCATATGTTTGGCATTTGTAAGTCTAACTTTTCTCATAGTAACCAACAGGCTTTACTTTCCTTTTGAGAGGAAAAAAAAAAGTAAAATATCAGTGTTTATTTGGCCAAAGTGAAACTTACTAATTTAAAGAAGTTGGATGCTCTGTCCTTCATGTAAATTCAGAAGCAGTGAAGTTGCCTTAAAGCAGAATGTGGATAGAAGACTAGAAAGAAGTTATTCTAATATTACTCTGCCTTTTATTTTAATTTGCCTTTGACCAAAGAAAAAAAAATGTAATGAATAAAATTATGCACTTGGGAATTTATTAATATATGTAGATTTACATACAGCCTTGGATGGTGGTGCCACTCAAACTTATACTGTATATCCAGGAGAGCAAAGCATAATATGTGAACATATTATATGTGTATGTTCTATTGTCACATAGATAATAACACTAATAAAAATATTAAAGTAAATGTTCTCCTTTGAAATTTCCACACAAGAAATCTACAGTCTCTCATGAACTTCACATTGGAATTCTACACATGAAAGGATGGATAATTGTTTGAGCCATCATTTACTCAAAACATCTGAAAGAATAAGTCTGTACAGAATATTTACTGAATAAATAGCAATTTCAGCACACAAGTTAGTATTAGCCTTGGAGTTCATATTTCTCTGCAGTAGAGTCAGGAGGAGAATGAATCTTCCTTAAAAATACAGCTCAGGGTGAAAATTCGTAAGTTAAAATGTGTGAACGATGAACCAAAATAAAAAAACAAATGATGTTTGACAGAAGAGTAGAGCATATAAAATATAAATGGTTTGAACAGTAAAAGATAAACTAGGCATATTATTTTATGAAAGTACATGTTAACCTACAGATGAAGACAAACTGAACTGATTAGGGATGCTTAGTAAAAAAAAAAACCTCACAGCCCCATTCTCCCCCGTCAGTAATTTCCTAGAAACATTTTGCAGTCTTCTTCCATAGAAATCATGCATATACTTACCAAAAGGTTGTATATCATATCTTATTTAAGAGCATTACAAAATCTAATTAATATCAGAAATTACGTTGGGTTTGGAATGGATTTAGAAACTGAGCTTTTTGGGGGTTAATGGAGCAGGAAAAGCAGCGATCACAGTAGTAGGCCCTCCTTCTCATAAACTATTATATAGTCTGGAAAATAAATACTGTGCACTGTTTCTAAACACTTAAGATAACAGATTTACTACATTGTGACAGAATACTTCCACTATGTATTAAAGGCAACTACAAGAAAGGAAATAATTAGACTGAAAAACACACAGCCAGTACAGAAGAGAGTGGATCCATTGTATAAAATAATAATTCAGTTCTGGTCTCCTTGACAGAAATAGTTCCTCAAAACACAGCTGCTATCATCTTTCTAGCCTGGAGCTCTGATGTAAATGATCAAACCCTGTTCAGACACCTTTCTGGCTTAACCAATTTTCCACTGTATCAGACTTGGAGTTCTGGTTCCACAACTATCACTCTCTCTTCTACTCATCTCTCACACCTTATCAACCTACTCTAATTGCCATGCTACTCACCCTATCAGACTCGAACATGTTCTATTATTGATTGTTGCTCGCAACGAGCTTTGTATCAAATGGAACATATCATCAAAGTTCTTTAACAGAAAGAGCAAACCAAGATGCAGCAGAAAAGGAGAGTTCAAAATCCTCTGCAGTATGAGCTGGAAAAAATGTCTTACTGACACCTGTACCAGTTCTGGCTGTTCAGCTTCCCTACAGCAGCTGCCATGCTAACCAGCTGTAGGAAGTACTGATGTATGTCAGCTCTTGAAAAATCTGTGAAAATCTTGGCCAAAGAATTTTGACTAAATAGATAATTCAGTCTTAGTGCAGCAAGGTATTTTGGCAAGGGAGCAGCAGCTCAAATTTTTTTTTGAAAATTAATTAGTGGAAGAGATGCACGGAAATTCATCTTTATTCCTCGTAGTTTTGCTCATATGAGCCAAAAGGCTCCTACGATGTGCCGCCTTCTTATCTATTTGAGAGACAAGCAAGGGAGTTCCTCTCTTCCATTAAAGCTGGTGAGGGGGAAAGCTCATGAGAACCTACAGCTGCAGTCATAGAGGAAAACACCAGTTTCTTCAGAAGATTCTGTCATCACTGGATATTAAGTTGCTGCTCCCTTCTGTCCTGCCAACATCTCTATCTTTCTATAGCCAAATCTATCCCACTGCTGCTAATGAAGAGACTGAAGGAATGCTGGAGAAAATTACCAGGGAGCAGCACAGAATGACACTAAGCTGTGCCAGGGCAGGTTCAGATTGGATGTTAGGAAAAATTTTTTACTGAAAGAGTTGTCAGGACATGGAACAGGCTGCCCAGGGAGGTGGTTGGGTCACCATCCCTGGATGCGTTTAAAAGACAGGGAAATCAGGTACTTAGGGATATGGTTCAGCATAGGATGGGAATGTTTGGACTGGATGATCTTAAAGGTCTTTTCCAAATGTGATTCTGTGACAGAAGACTTCAAACCCAGAAAACCGAACACTAACTTTTCTGTAAAAGAAGGATGCTCCTACTTCGCCATGTGCAGTCACTGCTAAGAAAGCTGTGTGAAGAAAGCTCTAGGAGAATTCTGCAGTGCACAAACAAATGCTCAAACATGAGAAAGTCATGGGTTTGAGTAAAAAACCCCTGCAGCTCCACACTTTCTTTGGAATGAAGGGAAAGACTATGGAGAGGAATGTGGAACCAATAGGGAAGCTATTGCTTTCCTAATATAGGTAAACATTAACCTTAGTTAATTAAAAGCAGGAGGGGATTCAACTTTTTAAAAGGATAGACAATGACAGGACAAGGGGGAATGGATTAAAACTAAAGGAAGGAAGGTTTAGATTAGATATTAGGGGGAAGTTTTTTACAGAAAGAGTGGTGAGGTGCTAGAACAGGCTGCCCAGAGAGGTAGTGGATGCCCCATCCCTGGAAGTGTTCAAGGCCAGGTTGGATGGTGCCCTGGGCAACCTAGTGTAGATCCAGGCCTGAGGTTGGTGGCCTTGCCTGTGGCAGGGGGCTTGGAACTCTGTGATCCTTGGGGTCCCTTCCAACTCATACCATTCTATGATTCTATGAAAAGTTATTTTTATTGTTTATCTAGGCCTTTGAGAGGCAATCTGAAATATTTTAAGATAGTCAACCAAAGCTCAAATGCTGATTTCTCATGCAATTATAATGTCTTCTTTTGAAAAATTACTTTCATTTTAGCTGCTCATTTTTTGATCAAATGATTGCATCAAAAAAAAGGGTCAGCTTGGGTTCATCTGAGGAGCAGAGCAGAGGAAGTTCTGTGTACGCTAGTTACATAGCTACCAGAAGCTACAGTAGCCTATTTTAAGCTCTTTAACTATCAACTGATTCTACTTACTCAGCTTTAAATCTTAGAATTTATGGTTTAGTTTATGCTGATGATGACCTTTACAATCAAGGAAATCAAATGACAAGAAGTGTTAAGTATGCAAGGATTTATACCACATCTGAGTTGGGGAAAATATCTGTATGAAAACAACAGCAGAAAAAATGCAGATAAGACCTATTAATGATGATGTTTTCACCCAAGACTCTCAAAGCACTTAAGGAGTAGTTAGTTATTATAAATGCTAAAAAAATGTCACAGACAAATAGAAGACATACCCAGCTAATGCAAAAAAAAAATTTGTTTTGAATACTCATACAGTATATGTTTGCTTGTTTTCATAACTACCCTGACAGGAAATATTGTGTCACTAGTTTCATTTTATAGACAAGAAACCAGAGCAGAGGAAGCTTTGGTACAGCAAAGTTAAAAACCATTTAGGATCATGAACTGACCCTAATTACAGACATTTTGAAATCCCTTACATCGAACATACTGACAGACATTCAAAGAGGAAGTAATTTGTATCAGGACAATTGTTAGGTCAGGTGTGAAAGGCAGTTCATCACGTTTAAAAAAAGAATGTAGAGAAGTTAAACACTGTACTGCAAGGAAATCTCACATGCTGACACAACAGGATTTTAAAAACACGATAACATTTCCTCAGCAGACAGTGGTTAAATTTCTCTCAGCAAGGCAACCATAAATGCACCAAGACTGAAAATATGCAAACCAGGAATTTCATTGCTCTAATAGTTTCATTTTAAGGGTATCTCTTTCCCCCCGTTAGATTATCTCTATCAATTAGGTTCATAAATAATCTCATCCCAGAACTTCTGCTATTCAGTTAAGCTAATGGCTTGACTGGAGGCAGCCCCAGTCCTCAAGTGGTTGTTCCCTTCTACCATCCTGGCAAAGGCTACAGGAGTTCCTGTGGATGTTAAATAAAAATGTAACACATTGCTCACCAGAGATCAGGTGTAATTATAAACTCTGCAGCAGGAATGACATTGTAGCAGATGACTACTATGGGTTTTCTTTGCTCCCCCCCCCCCAGTTCATAGTACCCCAATATTGCTGTGAAACCCTGAATTCAGACTGGAAGTTTCAACAAACCTAGCTTTTTCAAGTCCAAAAATTATCATTATTAAAATACTGTATTTAATACAAATGACTGGGTGGTAGTTTTAATGATCAAACTGAATTCCATAACTGATACTGTGGTGGAATAAATAAATGAAAAAAATAGTTTCATGCTTAAAAGCACATAAACCCAGAATTTAACTCCCTTATACAGCAGGTAAGCAAACAATCTTTCAATAAGTATATAGTTTTAATCAGGAAAAAATAATAATCCTGTTTAACACACTGGCTTATGCTCATTAGATGTGAAAATCTTTTTTTTAATAAATGGCACTGCTTACACACAGTGCCTAAATGCGATGACACCTGCCCTAGTGATACTACAGGTGTGGTATAAACACTAGTTTGCACCAGTTTTGTATTGCTTTTGCTATAGATTCTATTACTTCTCACTGCCTTGTATGTATCATGCCTCACTTCTGTGCTTCAGCTGAAGTGCACTTGTTTCGCTCCCTGTTCCTCTTTTAACTTTTAACTGTTTCTCTTTTCTTCACCCAAATAATCAGCTCAAGTGATTGAGCTGGATACAGGCAACTGTTAAACACTGGACAAACTCAACAGTTAATTTATTCAAATGTATTTTTGTATTATTAAAGAAAAAAGGAAAAAATATTTCTACTGCAGTATGCACAGTATTTATACAGGACAACTGGCCCTTGACTAAACTATCAACCATACAAGACACATTTCAGCTGTAATTTGGAATTCATCGTTGAGTTCCCATTAAATGTTACTTTGGGTCTGAACTCACCTGAATATCAAAAGAAAAAGTTCCCTGTAACATTTGAACAAATCATCCTTTCTGAAGAGTGAATGAAAATAATTTTTAAAAGCCTGAAAAATGTGACACATAATGAATGACATGTTGGCACCAGGGTATGAGTTTTAAAATAGCCACAGTTTATATGTCTTTTTTTAGATATACTTAATTAAATAGGTCCTTTGAGACACAAGACCATTTCATCAGCAATACTAATTTTCTGTGTTTATCATTTTTTAACTGTAGGAAAATTCAATATATTAACTTTTCTAAAGGCATGATAAAACACAGCCTTAACTGACTCAAACCAAACAAAAATTTCATAAGCACAGGGTGCTAATTAGAACGTGAAGGTCATAAATAAATGCTACAGCGATTGTACCCTACTAGTTCCTTCCCAGCATTTTTCCAGTGGAAATACTTCCACTGAGGTGCTCACTGAGTTATTAACCACAATTCAAATCTGTAAACATTCCGCATACAGTAATTTGCATTAGTTTCACATAATGTACAGCAGCATTAATTAATAGAGTGGATAGCGCCTGTACATCTGTTAGCTATTAGTCTTTAATTCATTAGATCTTTATCATTTACCTGAGCAGCTCATCGAGAACAGGAAAATGAGACCTTGGCTCATGTCATCTGTAGGATAGAAGAGCCTGGAATATTAAATTCTCTTGTGTATGTCCACCTATTACATGAACAATGATCTTACAAATTTGGGTATAGGACTTGGAAATTTTGTGAACTAAAAATTTGAAAAAAATATCTAGGTCTAATCTGTGCAACTGCTGCAGCTATGCTACATGCCGTTAGAGCCTGTTTAAAAGAACACATGCCTAGGATCTTTCTGATGTAACTAAGTGAACTGCATTCCATAGTTTGACTTCAAGATTTGGCCCAATTCAGAGCTGACAAAAACTATTGTTAGAATGATACAACACATCTACACAATCTAGTTGATTGCTGTGCTTATTTTTCTTTGCTGAGTATAAATCATAGATTTAAATTTAAGTGATATCATTCCTTTTGCTTCAACACCATCCTTTATTATGTATCCATCTCTCAGGTAATGAAATTTAGATATAACTTAAAGACTTTCCTCTGATTTGAAAACATGCTGAAAAATGTAATTTCACAAACAGCGCAACAAATTGCACTCTATATAGCACTGTATATTGCATACATTAATTTCCAATCACTTCTCCACTCTCCAGATTTGATGGGTAACTCCTTTGGCAACTATTCTCACCGCATGTCTCAGAAGTGAGGATATCATAGGCAGCTTTAAATATTTACGCCAGTATTATCTGGGGGTGTATTCCACTTATTCTCATGGAAAGACTATGAGTGCTGTTGGAATCTCACTGAGCTGAAAAGTTTTCCTAAACCATGCAAGGTTCTCTTAGTCTGGGGAAATTTCAGGATTGTCATTAAATATGTTATTAAAACAGATAATGATTTGCTTTCAACAAATAACGTATATTTGATTAATGGAGCAGAAAAGTAATGCTTAGTCTTTCTTGGGACTTCAAAGCTAAGTCTATGTTTGTACTGATATATACTTAAGGAGCCATATCCTTGCTGTATCTCTTGGCTGCAGACACAAAAACAGGCCCAGGTGGCATAGTAGCAGTTTTAGAGCATTCCACCGATATTCTGAAACTATAAAGAAATGGCTTATACACTAAAAATTAGCAAGACCTAAAAAGATAGTAATTCCAATTACCTGAATTCTTGCCCCGATAATGGTATGAAAATGAATATTTTGTGCAAAGGCAAATATGACAGATACCTACACAAACAAGCATGACTCTTCCCATGAAAGCAGTGCTGTCAATGATTAATTTACATGGGTAGGCTTTCCTCAGCACTAGACAGTTGATGGTACGTAGTAGCTGCGTGCAAACGAACAGTGCATTTTCATTCCGATGACTAATTTCTTGCAGGCATAGAGGAACTTCCTCAGAACTATATGTTCACTGTAAATCAGGATATAGCTCATGATTTTTTGGCATCAGCAGTCCCTCTGGAAGAGATTGTGCAGTGTATGATGGAAACTTTCTGAAAATTAGCTGGGTGTTATTGCAATTCCTCAGTATGATTAGAATCCAAAAACTGCAATGAGTTATCTCCCAATTCAAGTTTTTACATTTTCAAGGCACAAGATCAAAAACCAGTAGTCTCTTTCAACGCTGGCAATTATCAGTGTCCCATTAGGTGGATGCTAGGTGGACATTGCAGTACCACTTGATATTTCACTGTGAAGCTGCACGTCTGCAAGCCAGTGTACTTGTCTGAAATGTTTGACACTGTTGTTATTTGAACACAGAGTCTTGTGTTTGAGGATGTCTCAGCAGACAGAAAAGGAAGTGGGAGGAACGAGAGACATAAGGAAGAAAAGGGCATGGAAGGCTGACTATTACAAGATAGTGATAGAGAAGATAGGTTGCCTTTCTGAAAAGGAAAAACAGTGCCCAAGACTGGGAAATAATGAATAGAACTTTAAAAGCTCATATGCCAGCTCATGCTTCGGTGATTTTCTCCCCAGCAATGCATTCTGAACATTTTAAAGGCTGAAAGGCTAGCTGGCAGTAAAGATGAGACACAGTCCACTTCAGAGAGATCTTGGCTGATTTTATACATTGGATACTGTACACTGGAAAAGCCTTTTCGACTACCGAGTTATTGTTAGTCCTGGAGTCTCTGCTTTTTTTAATCTCTGGAGTAGCTTTCAAAGGAAAGTGCAGGTTGATGCTTATGCCCTGTGGCAAAATCCTATTTATTCCTTCATAGTTTAGAGGTCTGATCTTTGTTCTTGGACTTCCTGTGATTCATTTTCATACTTCAGTTTTAATGTGGTATTGCAACTGCAATTCCAGTTATAATCAGGCTTAGCTATGCCTTCATCATGACCAGAAAATGTCTCTGCTATGATTTCTTATCTGCAGGGCTTCCGGACTCTATTCTTCTGAGAGGACAAATAAGTTTAGGACTTCTGCATAGGTCCAGCTGAAAAGATATCAAAGTATAGTATAGGTCTAGAACAATGTCAACACGACACTGACTCCAGGCAAAGGCAAGTGCAAATATGTCAAGCCTTGCTGCCAACTTTCAAAAGACAGGTGACATTCAAGTAAATCCAAACCACTCAGATAAAGATCATAAAAACACCAGCCCACAGTAATGAACTTCTTGCTAAGGATACAAAGTAGTATGGTAAAAAGAATCAAAGTTGGAAAAAGCATACTTTAGACTAGAATCCTTGGAAAAGTAGATGTGGGAACTAAAGTCTCTGTCATAAGTAACGCTAGTTCTTGTTATTCCTGATGTGTTTACTGGAGCATCAGTCATGGTTCAGAATCCCCATTGTGTAAAGTGCTACAGACCCAGGTAAAAAAAAATCATTCCTGTGTCAAAGAGCAAAATAGATAGTGTGGTGAACAGAAAGTAAAAGGCTAATTGTTCACCATGGATGCACATGCCATTTAAATGTGAAAATAACATCTGACAGCAGAGACAATGCTGATTCCTATCACAATGTTACTTTAGGTTGAGCTCATATTAATTTTTATATAGATGCAGCCAGTCTTTTCTAATTCTTCTCATTATACAATTTACTTCAGCTTTGGATCTGAGTTTCACTCTGTATCATGCTTCACTGATTCAGTCCAGTCACAACTGAAATGGTGAATTATAAAATTAAGATGATTCTGAATTTTTAAAGTATCCTCAAAACCTTATTCAGAATCTATTGGATCATGTGGGTTTTGTTCCATTTGCTATTATTTTTAATTGTTTTGCATTATGGAGAGTCAGCTGCAGTAACAAAACTCTTTGATGCTGATAGGTGCTAAGCTCCTGGTGATGTCAGCAGGAGATACAGGGGATCAGCACGCATCAGGTTTCACCCTACAGTCTTTATTGGGATGACAAATATAGCCAAAGCCTGTGGGAGGAGGAAACCTTTGCAAATCTCTGCAGTCTCAAATGTTACAGCAATGACAGTCTCTAGTAATTACATAGCTAACTTCTCTAAGAAGATCAAAATAAAATTGTGGTTTTGTTATAAGCTGCATGAAGTTCAAATAAATTCCTTGGTAGTATAAAAACAAACCGGCTGCTACCAGTCTACAATGTTCATTGTTTTTATACTAAAAATATATTCTGTTCCTTTCACAGGCATATGCTTCAAAAATGCTTCATTCTTGATGGTTTTCTGGGTCACATAAACAGTTCTCAGACAAGCATTTAAACTTTCCTTTAAAGCATACGTGCTGCTATGTTCCCTGCTGAAACAGTTTATTTTACAATAATAGCTTCTTTAAAGATCATATTGGCTTTTTAAAGGTGAAAACTTCCCCTTTTAGCCTCTAAATAAGCAATTTTATCTAGAAATACAATAGAAACGAGCATAAAGAAGGGGCTGTTCACTTGTTCAGATCTCTTCAGTGGTGTAACTGGTTTTCTACTCAGTCTTCCAAAGCTTACCTTCTCTAGTTTTAGAAGGCCTAGGTGACTATGCCCTCAAGAGATTTTTCTACAAACCGAACTATCAGAACATCAGGGAGCATTTCCCTAATTTCAGTCTGATGCATCCTTTTTAAAATTTCATCCTTTTCCATCATCATTATGTCCCATGGTATCAATCCACATTTTTCTCTCTCCTTGGTAGAATTCAAACATATGTAAGCCAAAGTCCTGCCTTTTCAAAAGTATTCATGTAGTTTTTATATATGTATTAATTCCTCTAGCTTCTTAGGATTTTTACTGCTTTCTTTAAGTGCCTTGCATTCAGGAAAAGAAAAAAAAGGTGTTTTTTTCTGGTAACCTGAATTCAAGAAATATTCCAAAAGCAGTGACACTAGATCCATGCATGAAGGACTAAGATTTTCTTAGCTCTTTAGAGGCTTTGGCTACACAAGTTGAATCAGCAATTTTTGTCCTCTAAAGTATGCTGAAAACTTATTTATTGTCCACCATCACCTCAGTTTGTTTTAATCATTGCTGGGTTTTGGACTATTCCCTGCTGTCACTAATTGCAGAAAGGCAGCTGGATAGAAATGAAAACATGTAAAACTGCAACAACTTTCCTTCTGTTATCAAGTCTGAAGGGTGCTACTACAGCTGGAAAATTAATAGTACCAATCTGGGACCATGTGTGAACGGGGTACCAGAAGATGCATTACTTCAGTGCGGTTCATAGCTGTTGCTGTCGGCCAGCGCCTGATTAAGCCCTGACTACAGTTACTGCTGCCTTTCCCAGGGTGTGTGCAGACACATGGCAGCAGATATGCCAACTGCTCTTTCTCTGAAATCTCACCTTGTTACTGCTGCCATGGCACAGTTATTGCTGGCAGTGCAGCTAAACAAAATTTGCACCCTGTGCTGGTTGGGGTAACTCGGACTGATAGGCACTGCAAACTGAAATTGAAAATATCCTGAATCTCATATCCTGAATTTCACATTATATCTACCACCTCCTATTAAATGATGTTTCTCTTCCATCCTCAAAGTAACTGGTTCTGTGACTAAGGATCACCAATGTAAAAAAGATTATTGCCCAGGTCTGTTACACTTGCGTCAGGATTAGCCATCAACAAACATGGAGGCAGAAATGGAGATACAGAATCACATATCCAGAGAACCTGCTCTGCACCTGATCTTCTATGTGTTGTGTAGGCTATGTAGGATATGGTTTTCAGCAATGAACAGAAATAAAATTGGACAACGTAGTTTTGCTTTTTGACCCGGAGAATGACACAGAGCCTTGTTACCAGTCAAACATCAAAACGTTAATTTCAGTGTGAGGCACCTTTAAAAAGAGCAACATAAAATAATTGGTGGCACACACTGAAGGGGTGTAGCTTCATCAACATGAGAACATGCCAAGAAACTGTGAGAAGCACAGATCAAAGAGAGAAATTACAGCAGATAACGGCAACTGTAAAATATTTTCAAAATAGTTCATAGATATTGAACTTGGGAAAACTGTAGTTTCTGAATGGATTCTTTAATTCTGAATAGTAGAATTAAACTATTTCAAAACCAGCAATTCGAATTTGTTAACCACAACATTCATTTCTCAAAATTGCTATAACTTCATTAGCAGAACATTAGGTGACAAAGGCAGGATAGTTTCTGGTTTTAACAATATATTTAGTTTAAAAACTAGTTAGTTTGGCAATCCAGAAACAAGCAATATATTTATATGGAATTTACCGAACAGGCCTAAGTGAAACATTTTGGTACAGCATAATAGCACAGCAAAAGTGACGTCCCCTTTCTTCAAAGTAGCTCAGTAGCTTGAGTACCCTTCCCCAGGACACTGAGAACCACTTCCAATTCTCAATGAACTGTCACTGAATCATCTGTAAACTAACCCTGACCACCTTTCAGGAGAGCTACTTTTGAGAAGGAGGAGCTCTGAATCTAGTATTGGAGTAACTTGCCTGGATTTGCAACTAACACATCAAAGCAGAGATTGCAGCATAGTCTGAGGGCAACACAGTGTAACCTTTAAGATCAGATTCCCTTCCTCATCCATCTAACATGATAGCTCAGAATAAAGGAGAGAACTGGGACCAAGTTTCTGTGCCATAATGAGCAGTGACTGTTAGAAAACAGTTTGGTAATGATATCAGTTCCTTGTGCCCCCTTGCTGGCAAGGATGCTTAGGGAAAGTCCACAGCTTCCATTACTTTGGTTTTGTTCATTCTATTGCACATTGAAATTTTTTTAATTCTTTGGTAATGACTGCTGTAGGTCTGTCAGATCTTGCCTGAGATAACTTATTTGCTAGTTAGCTCAAAAATTCCTAATAAAAGTAAATACTAATCTCCTCAAGATTTTAGCCTATCTTTGAAAGCAGCACTTTAAATGTACTTGAATTGTTCTCCAAAACAATGAAATTTCCTTTTTAAAAATCAGAAGCCAGTGATTGTAGTTAAGCAATTATTCACTGTACCAAAAGAAGAAAGAAGAAAGAAAAAAGGAAGTATTATATCTGATGGTCCCAATCCTAAAAGCATGGTTTTATTCAAGTGAACAGACAATGTCTTCAACTTAAGCTTGTATATACATGTTTGGAAAACACTCTTTAAAAACTCATTTTCATTAGTATTATGTTTATGGCTGCTCATATAAGAGATTATTACTAGGATGACTTATATTTTCAAAACAATTTCATTCCAAATTACAGAATTTGTTTCTTTTTTTCCTCTGGGAAAGCAAAAGACTATTTCCCTCTGCAGACGAAGTTCCTGCAAATGTACCTCCTGTGAATACAGCTATCCAGGTCCAATGGCTTCAATTTCTTTCTGTCCTGAGATAAAGAACTTTATGATAAAGAACCTTTCTACCTTTACAGGTAGAAATATAACCTGTCAGTACATGGCAAAGAACATATACACAAAGAAGAAATCCTGACATTCCCTGTCAGTACCTGAAACCTAAGCCAAGAGAAATGTTAGTTATAACCCCAGCTGTTGCTTTGATCTGACTCCCTGCATGGCCCCGTGAACTGGCACAGGGATTGTGGTTGGAGTGAATAGCTGGTGCCTGGGATGGAGGGGAGGTGGTGGTAAAGGACTTCCCTTTTTGGAAGTTTCCTGTATTTATGCTTGGCATCAACTATTTGGCAATATTGGGCAACCACAAGTCTATTAATAAAATGTACAAAACTAGCCCATATAATCCTGATCACTCCTGTGTACAGCACAGGTCCGTGGACTGTGTTCAAGGAAAAACATGTGACTAATCCCTACAGGATTACTGGAGGAAGAAAAAGAATAGAAGTTGACTCTCTGAGCCATTAGGAAGGAAAAGTTGTTGGATTTTACAGTGATATTAAAAATGCAAGTGACAGTGGCAAGAAATTCAAACTGAGGCTAATATTTTTCAAAACTTCTTTTTGTGCTCTGACAGAGGATACTGTAATACCAGGTAATACTATAATACTGAAATGTCTGAAAACAATAGCAGAAGCTGTAATATGATAGTTCTTTGCTTTACTGAAGGAGTAAAAGGGAAAGATTTTTGTGAAAACCTCTCTTTGCTGTAGAAATCTATTTTAGATTCATTTTTCAAAGTATCCTTTCCTGACAAACATAACAGAAAGATGCCTGCAATGCTTTGGCTAACACTCTGGATAAACAAAGCCCAGGCTGACCACTTTTCAAAATATGAAACAAAAAAAAACAACCCTTGAGAAAAAACGAAAAAGAGTGTTACTTGTTTGTTTTTCTTTTTCTTTTTTTCTCTTTTCTCTTTCTCTTTCTCTTTTCCTTTTCCCAGAAATAAGATGCTCTACTTTTATAGTAAAATTTCACCTGAGAAGCTCATGCAGAAATTTTTGATATTGCAGAGCTAATTTAATTCTTTTTTTTAATTAATTTTTTTTTAAAATTAAATTGCACAGAAATTTAAACACTGACCCTGGAAGAACATGAACACTTGAGTGTTGCACTTAAAATATTGTAACCATCCCCGGTGAAATATGCTTGGATATAAAGTTAGCCACATATGTAACTACGTAAGGGAAGCATTTTAGAGCAAGTTGCTAGTAGTATTTACAGTGGCAAATAGAATCACCAGGTGGCATCCACACAGCACAGTGGAACTCTACTGAGAGACCCCCATGTCAGCACCCAGTGATTCAGCTATACTCAATCCAAGTTGCTACCCCTGCTTGTCCCTAAACTGAGTTGCCCTTCTGGCTTGCTTGGTCATGGCTCAGACATCTCCATGTGCCGCTGCAGTGTAGACGCTTCCAGATTATTTACCAGAAGACAGCATGGAACTCCTCAGCCTATAGCTTTGATACTGTAGAGATCATGACTAGCAAACAATATATGGGTGTCTGAGTTAGTCATTCATATCTGTACACATGTTTATGCACGCCATATAAAGAGAGACACTGGTAACAGTCTGCTGAGATCATATTAGGATAGGCATTTCTACAGAGATCAAATTAGAAAGATTGTTTTATTCTGAATCGCTGTTACTAAATTGCTATATTTGTTCTATGAAAATATTTAACAGTCCTTTGTTTAATTGAAAGTAAAAAATTATGACAAAAATGTCACAGTATGCAAGCTATGTTAATTTTAACTCTTGACTATCTCAGCAGCTTAAATTCTTTGGGTTCAAGGAAACAGCATGAAGCTGAAACAGGGATGGATGTTAGGAAGAGGTTTTTCACTGAGAAGGTGGAAGAGGCTCCCCAGGGAAGTGGTCTCAGCACCAAGCTTGGCTGAGGTCAAGAACCGTCTCAATGATGCACTCAGTCCCATGCTCTGACTTGTCTGGCCCTGTGTGGAGCCAGAAGTTGGACTTGATGATCTTTATGGGTCCCTTCCAACTCAGGATATTTTGTGATTCTATCATTCTATGAAATTTACTTTAGAAGGAGAGGAAACTCTTCCCTTTAAATTCAGTAAGTATTGTGTGCTCCTTCTTTAGATATAAATTTACCCTTCTTATCAAAACACTTCTGCCAATGAGAAATATACCCTGTCCTACTTATTTACCAAGTAAGGCTTATTTAAATAAATGCAGTCTTGTGTTACTTGAAAAGTAAAAAGTGTTTTCATTTAGGTGAAAAAATTCTCTAATGTGAAGATGACAAACCCAATACACTGACCTTCCCATAATCAAAAGGATACAGTAAGATATTCCCATGAGATCAATAAAAGCTTGAGTACGGGATTTTTGTAAACCTATTCTGGAACAGTTTTTCAGTCAGCACCAGCTATGTTAAAATACACACCAAGGTTCCCATGTCTAGCCCAGAACTACAAAGTACTGAAACAAATATTGTTCTGCATTTTGTTGTAATGATTCATATTTTATTTTAGTTATAGTACCAACAAGAAAACTTATCAAAATAGGCAACTGTGGAAGAACTTTACTCCAGTGACATAAAAAAACCATGTCATGAAAAAAAGTAGTATTAGAAATACCTCGTCTAGTAAGAAAGAAGTGAAAATAGAACAGCAACAATAAGGCAATGGCAATGAAAGGTGGAGGCTCTCTTCCTTTATAGACATGCTATGGGTTGACTCCTGAAAGCCCAAGTTAATATTTACTAACTCTAGGCACATTCAATAGCTTCAGATTTTTTTCTTTTAGTGGGGCCACTGCTCCTTTTGTTTGAAGACAGAGCAAAGCTGTGAATAATGCCTAAGAGCAAAATTAAACCAGAAGTAAATGACTTTTTTAATGTGAGACCTTCAACCTCAATTCCAGTTCCCCAGAGGCCATCTTTGACTCCTTCTCACATAATATTCTCACAGATGTCAACTGGGGATAAAGATACTTCCACAAAGAAACGGATGAAGAAGCTGCTGCAGAGAAAGGTGAGCTTACAATTCTCTTTTGACACTGGTGAAGGGAAGTTCTGGCAGTGTCGTTCAGAATGGCATATTTAAATACATGCACTGGAGGAGGTTAATGGTGACTGCAGCTAGCAAGGGCAAACTACACAGCTGTTCAACTAGTCGGTGAAGGCTGCGGCTCAGCTAAAGCAGTGCTCAAAATTAACTCATTTATGGGTGTTATGCACCACTTGCTGAACTGTTCAAAATGCATTTCTTAGTGCATCGTGTTACCGGACCCTTCTGAAGATTTGTTCTGACCCACTAAAAAAAAAAAAAACTAACAAAAAATCCAGAAAAAAGTCATTTTATATGGACAGATTATGGCTCCATTCGGTATCATAAGGGAGTCAGGGGCCAAAAGAAAAAGTCAGACTTTATATTGTCATAGTAACTGATGCGAGCAGTGCAAGTGTTAAGGTTGCCAGGAGTTAAGAAGGAATGTCCCCGGAAAGGAATGAAATTAACTTATTCCCTGATATGGACTGAGTATTTCAGATGAACTTTTATTAAAGTTTGATTCCTCTTCTGGAGTAAGATTTCTAATTCTTTTAATGTATATTTTGTTTGAATTGAAACTTGTCTGACATCCATTGTGATATTTCATAATAACACAACAACATAAAGGTTTTGTCTGAGTTTACAACAAATATATAGTAATTTTTAAAGTAAATGGTTTATATTTAAGTGTAATACAGCACAACTTTCCTCTATCCCCATACCCTCTTAAAAGTTACAGTTGGAGTTTTTAAATTCACAGGTAAATATGAATTTCAAAAATTATGTTTACTGATATGGTATATATTTCAAACATTTATTAAGTCAGTTTACATCTTTATATCTGTGTTGTTCATTGCACATCTCAGAATTCATATGCTCACGAGATCTTCTCAACTGTGACTTGTGAAATGCATTTCCTCACTGTTTTCATTCTGACCACATTAGGTAATTTGGTCCTTTAGTCATGAAGTAGTCAACAAGGCCTCTGAGCCAGGTTTAGTTAATGACATATGAATACAGCAAATAAAAAGTAATTAAATATGCTAGGGATACCATGTCTTATTAGAACAGTGATTAGATATTTGCTGGCTCACCTTCCGTTAAGGAACATATCTGAATGGATGGAGTTTTCATAATTTATCAAGATTTAGAGTAGATCTCAGCATAACATAAGCAGGTCCTTGCACTCCATTCATTTACTGAAGCAGAGACGACACACAAATAAAATGCACACCATAAAGGTATAAGTGCAACTGTTTAACAAAATATTTGTATTTTAAAAGTGTGTATCTGTCTTGCACAAATTAACTTTCCCATGGAAAGCTATTTTTCAGCTACTAATTCAAAACATAATGTTAGCATTATTTAAAGTCACTGACCTTTCTTTACTAGAATCTAATAAAAATTAATAATTACAAATCTCCTCCTCAACTGCTCTGTTAAATGCTTCATATTTAATTATTTACTACTTTCATTAAATTCAGCAAGACTATTGTCATAAGGGAAGGATATCAGAAAATTTATGCAATATTTATCCCACTACTTTATCTAGTAACTGAATTTGCAAAGTGTTTGTCTATGGATTAGGTAAGACTCTTGCTTTTATTAGCTGCACAAAAATGAGCCTGCTTTTCACATCTGCTTCTTCATAATTGACTGTCAACTAACATTGGTTGTTTTTATATACTTTAAGCCCTCTCATGAAAAAAGGAACTCTTTAAATTGGAAAGGTAATATATCTTTCTTTTCCTCTTTTAGTACAAAATACTTATTGAAAATTGATAATTCAAGTGGTTTGACATTAAGTCATTAAGTTTTGGAAATAAACCCCTCCAAAATATATTATCTGGTATTTTTAAAAACAGTATTTGAAATACTTTTTTTTCCCTCATAAATCAGAGACTCATTGCATCACAAGGACTACCTTTGTACAGAGGCCTTTTGCCTTTGTGCAAATTAACCTCTGTACAGATTTATCTTAGTTTAGGATAGTCCAAGATGATGTTAAATACAGCTTAGCAAAAAGAGTTATTATACTATTATTATGCCTTTGTCATAATATTTATTGATTTTGCATACTAATATTTTATACAGAATAACGTTCACTAGATCCTTGCTATCCTTGCTAGATCCTTGCTATTATGATTTTATCCTTAATCTGTCCTGTAGAAGTGGAATCTAGAAAGGCTTTCACTCGTCTGTGTATGTGTCTATATTCATATTCAGTCATACAAGACGAAATAGATTCTAGACTAAAATGCCTATCTCACAATTACAGAAGAAATTAAAGTTATATATGGAGATTGAGGAAATACTAGTTCTGAGACAAAGCTAATTCTAGAGATAAGTTAGATTGCTAACAAGTACAAAGAGTGTCAGATATTACTACTGCCTTTTAAACAGTGCTAAATCGTGCTCGTATTTAAAGTCATGATGTCAGGGTAAAATGCAGAAGGCAGAGGAAACATTGCTGTAAGAATGTTCATCAAAAAAGTTACTCCCATATGTCATTACAAAGCTAGCAGCTGCCTTGATGAAATCACAATTCCTTTTGGTGACATCCATATGGAATGTAGAGCTTTGACATTACCCTTCAGTAAAAGCTGTGGTCTGATTTTCTGCGTGTAGCTGTATTAGGTAATTGTCAATTCTACTTGATATTTTATTCCAAAATAAAAATGTTGTGGAGCGTAGATCTACATGAAATCCAGAGCTACATTTGGTGTTAAATATGTTGTGGTGGGCTTTGTTCCTGATCTAAAGAAAATTGTCTGAGTCATAAACTCACACATTTATGGAATCATAAATGAGGCAGCTTCTTGTCTGGCCTCCTGCTCAAAGCAGGAGCTATGAGATCAGATGAGGCTGCTTGGGTCTTTGTCCAGTTAGTTCTCAGAAAACCTCCAAGAATGGAGACTTCACAGCCTCTCTGGGCAGTCTGCTCCAGTGCTTGGCTACTGCAAGAATGGCTTTGTATAGAAGTTTACATCAGAAGCTATCTGTCTCAAATTTTCTCAAACTGACTTGATTTTTCTACTGTTAACTATCAGGAATATTCTATTTTTTATTTCTATTGTGCTCTCATTGGGGCTTTGTTTGTTGAGAGCAAAGTCATGACAACTTTGGAGGTACCTTGGGAAAGCAGTTCTGCTTCCTTTATACTTCTCACAGATCTTCCGATCCTTTTAAGAACCCCATTTTGTGATTCTTCAAGTTTGAAATGTCCCTTTGGTATCATAAGAGAAGAAAATTGAAATGATGAAGGTGTCTGTTGCATAGGGAGTTTCACTGAATCTAAACCACAGAATATTTTCAGATCTCAGTAATCCAGTCATTGTCACCAACAGTAACAGGATTATCTTTTTCCCACACTGTGAGTGATGAAATGACCTTCATTCATACTAGATATCCATAATCATTGTTTCTGACTTAATTAATCTATAGATCAGTACATGACATACTCAGTATAGACAGTAAGTGGAAAAAAAAAGTCAGAGATGTTGATTTATCCCCATGAATGCCTACTGCATTATGAAATACTAAAAAAAGTCAAGGGAGAAAGAGGGAGCTGAGAGAATCAGGAAAGACTAAGAAAAAGCTATAGATTATATTAATACATGGTTTAAATGATATCTACAAAACCAGAATCTCATACAGATCAAATTTCTGCACACCCAATGTTAAATTTAAAATTTCTCATTTGTGCCTACGTTCATTAGGCCTTTCTTGCTTACATTTATATGAAAACAAGGTGAATTAGCACCCTTTACATTTAAGAGGAAAAGTTTATATCATAAAATGGTATAGGGAATTAATAGATATTAAAGAGTAATAATTAAATGGCAACAGGCTGTACCTATTATGTGGCCCATCATATTTCCTTAATTGCCCCACCTGACACTACAATGGTCAAATTACTAGCATTTCAACTTTAAATGAAATTAGGGTAATTAAGGTGTAGTGACTAATATGAATGTACAAACAGTGAAGGCAACAGGATTTTTAAAAACTAGATTATACGTCACATTATTTGATGATATATATATAAAATGCACCTTAATAACAAATGAGATTGCCAGAACTCTAGATGGACTAATAGGCCATAACTGCCCTGAACATACTCACCTGGGGTCTTCACCCCCACCCCTGGCCATGGGCACCATTTAAGCTCAGGACTGGGCTACTGATATCAGGTATGCCTGTGTGGAGCCTTAGCTTGGCTGGCTGAACCCTGGGTTGCTGCTGTTAGACCACATCACCAGCTCCATCTGCTGAGCTTAGGATCCTGTGTGGGACTCTGTACCATTGGGGAGGGCTGTCCTCCCTGGTGACCAGCCTGTCCTGCGGTCACCTGTGGCTCCTGGCTTGTCTTCAACATGGTGCTGCACTGCTCTTGTTGCTCCTTGGTGGAGATGTGAACCCAAAATTGGTAAGCATCACCAGCAGGACTTGCATCCTTCCACGACACAGAAGGGCAGGGTGGGAATGCCAGTCCTCTAGTTAAGCCTGTGCTTAAGCCTGAGGGCATTTTCTGCTTCATCCTAAACAGCTCTGTTGTCAGCTGTAAGAATGACTTTTTATTTGTTTTACAAACTGCTTGAGTAAAAGATACTTTCTTAGAGCATCTTTAAGAACTATTTTTAATGAACTTTACAGTGTTGAGGGTTTTGATCAGTAAAAGCAGCATTCACTAAATACAAAACCATAAAACCCCCAACCTAAATAACAAAAAGCTAGAAGGTATCCACTTTCAAAATACCTGAATGGTGGAGTGTTTGTCATACCCCAGCTCCACCCAGCTGGACTTGAACCACCTAACAAGATTTGAATTCCCTGATAACAAAGCATTCAAACCTTGACTCCATAGTTCTTTTATAAGATTTGCCACTGTTGCTCTTTGTGTCACGTAGTGGTGTGAAGTTTAGTGCAGAGAGGTCACAAGATGTTTTGTCATGCATCTCAGCTGGCTGTGGTCTCAGCAGCCAGAGACGCCGTGGCAGCAGGGCTGCCAAGAGGCAGCCTATGCAAGCATTCTCTGCATTGCTGGCATTGCTGGAGCAGCACCCTGTGATAGCAGTGAATGTTGAGAGATTACAGATATGGCAAGAATTCAAAGATGGGCTTTTAAGACTGTCTCAGGATTTGATTGGTCATTTAAATGATATTGGGAAGGCTTGAAAGCTAAAGCAACAGCTGCTTTTTCATTGGAGAATCAAGCAATACTAGACAAAATTCATTGCATAGCTCATTTCAGAGTACCTAGTGGTTGAATGGCAAATGACTATTTTTGTACACACGGTACCGTGCTGTTACTGTTCACATGTACACGTGTGAAGTTTTCTGTGTTGATGTTCTAGCTTGAGGCTTTATCAGCAGCACCTGCCCCTTTCTAGTACTTAGCAGAGTAACTACATGGCACAGTGAAGTACTGTGTTGGAGACACCTGACCTCTACAAGTTATCATGGCACTCTGCTCAGGACATTGTCTTGTTCTCCTGCAGGGTTAGTTTCCTGGAGCCGGCTTTACTTGGCCATACTGGTCCCAGTACCTGAATTAGGTTGCTCAGAGATAGCTCATCGTACTGCTTTGTGCAACAAATATCCTTATTCTATATCAGCAACAGGAAAGTAAGACACTTGCCAAATATTTTAACATATGCATACCATGTCTAATGATTATGAAGGACTCCTGTTACAGTTAAAAATGAAATTATTTCTAAAAGAAAATGTTCTAAGTACCTGTATTGTATTTTCTCATGGATTTCTTTGTTCACATTAAAAACCTCCAATTGTGTTTGTAAGTTTGCATAATTTTATCTCCTCATTTTCAGTATGGTGTAAATTATTCCACCGAATATTTCATTCGGGGAACGGACCGGATTCCCTGATGACGGTATTTTAGAAGTCTTTATTGACTACGCTTTATATAGTAAAGAAAACAATACACAT
The DNA here is from genome assembly GCA_020800305.1 of Porphyrio hochstetteri. NCBI lineage: Eukaryota > Metazoa > Chordata > Aves > Gruiformes > Rallidae > Porphyrio > Porphyrio hochstetteri. The sequence continues at coordinate 50,559,955 of CM036907.1, forward strand.
TCAGTGTTAAATCATGATATAAAATCAACTATAAAACTGACTGCTGAGTTTTTAAAATGGCACTTAAATCTTGATTTATTTCCATGAATGCACTGCTTCTTAAGATCAGACTGAGAAAGGTGTCTAGCTACAACTGTAGTTGTTTAATTACACAAATTTGCATCTTCACTTGCTCAATGAGGTCTCAGTTACAAAGTCCACATATTACTTGACTGTCACAAAATGGACAAATTTTACTGCCCCCACTGGATATTAGGACTAGAACAAGGAGAGATTTATGGAAGTATAAAAGCTCATAAATATTCTCACATAACAGCTGAAAATAACACTTCACTCATGCTGTAAAGAAAAAAAGCCAAGAAAAATGCTGATATTCCAACAAGACAATTACATATTTATAGCTAAGTGTAGCTTAAAAATGTCATCTAAGTCCTTAATATTGAGGTTCCAAATCAATTACAAATTTTCCATTTACATCTGCACATCCCTTGTTAGTAAATGCTGTGGAGGAATTAATTTACAAACATGAAATCCCTTTTTTGCCGCCAACAAAATTGTCACAGTAACTATCTTAATTCCCAGGTAGAAAATCTCTATTAAGTATAGATAAAGCTGAGAGCGTCTTTCTCAAATGTAAGCATAAATAAAGATAACGTAATTGTCCCAAACTAAGATGGCAGGAAATTCAAAGATGAGGGGTCATACCTAGAGAAAACCCTAATCCTTTAAAGTAATAAAATGTATTTAAGGCAGACAATGGAACTAACATTTGCTTGATAGTAGTATCATGTACTAGAGATATATCACTAGGGCATTACTACTAGACAAAATCAGGGCTTGCAATTTTTCATAAACTAAATAGTCTAGCTGTTAACATCATCAATGTTTGTTCTAGGGTCTATTTTCTCTAAATCCTGTTGACCAGTTCTGTATCTGGATTTGTGGTTGTGTAAGCAATTTAGTTTCAGGTGGTCAAAGTTTGCTGTAATGTAACAGGGTGCTTATGCCATTAAATACTTTGCACATGTCTGCATGATTAACACAATTTTTCAAGACTCTTTTCATCTCTGTATCTTGTCTATTGTAAAATGATTTGGCTTGCAGTGAAGACTGCCTGCTCAGTATGAGATATGGACTCAGAAGAAGTTACTGCCTTTAAGATATAAAGGCAATAACTTTTTTGGCTTCCCTGTTTGTTCATGATCCCAGGGAAACTGGGGACATGGCAGGGGGGGATGGGTGTGTGTGTGTGGAAGGCAAACATTCACAAATGTTCAGAGAACAAAGAACAAAGGGAAGAAAATTAAAAGGATGCGCTTTGAAGAAAAGTATGGACATAAATTAATAGTTAATGCAGCTATCTTGGAAAGACATAGCCTGTTGTGTTATCAAAATTCATATGAAAACTACATCTTCTTTTCTTTTTAATTACCTTTAGAAATCTCCACTGGTGATTAGCAGTTGCTGCTGAGCCCTGATTTTTATCATTGGATCTTGAACAGCACACGTGGAATGTGATTCTTTGGTACCAGACACAATGAGCCATTATGCAAGCACGCCTGTGTTCACAGACATTTGTCATGAACGCAGTTTAGTATGTGATCCTGCCATCTGTAGTTCAAGGTTAATACCTTCTTGTTTTGAAGCTCATAATGGAACTGAGCATCAATTTGTTGTCATGATGTAGTAGATGTGAGCTTCATACTGGAAATAATTGAAAGCTGTGTTGCTTTTCTTAGGCACAGCCGGTCTTCAAATCTGCCCAGTCTGAAGTCTAGAAACCAGACCTCAGCAAGCTGCAACAAGCCTTCTCTGCTCTGTCCTTGCCCTGCCTCCTTTCAGCCTCTGCTCTTTCCTCCTTAGTCCACTGTACTCTTGTGTACCTAGGTGTTGTCTGCTACACAGCTGATTCTGGCTTACTCTTGCTCCCTTTTAAATCAATAACAAAACTCCATGTGAAGGTCAGGGCACTTTTCTAGTGATAGCTTTTTTATCCTTTTTAGTTATAAAACTTAATAGGTCTAGTAAAATAACAAATTTTGTACTAAGCTAACAAACAAACTTAGTTCCTAGATACGAGGAATTCTTAAGAGACCTGACTTAACAAAACACAGAAAGTAGACTATGAAACTTTGTGGGCCGGGACAATGTATTAAGTGGAGAGACAAGATATACTCTTTAAAACAGCTTTTCTTCAGTGTAAAAGGAGTTATTTGAAATGATGAACTGACTTCTTGTCTTACCTATTCTGAACTTATTTGACTGAAATCTGTCTTGGTTTATGTAAAGCAAGTATAACACCATATTCCTAGCTGCAATAACGCAGAATTAGTTATCTGTTCTTTTGATGTCAATTTTTTAAAGTCTTTAAGTTGTGGAAGTTATCTGATGTTCTAAACAACAATATCTAAAAATACGTGCATTTAAAAAAAAATCCCAAACATGAAAATATAATCATATCTATTGTTCTTTCCCCCTTCATTTGAATGAATATAAAAACAGAGGCATACTGCTGAGGTTATTGGCAAATATCTAGATAACCAGTTCTCAAGAACAGCTCTGCCACATGCTCAGTTCTCTGATAATCCACAAGCAAAATTGCTTAGCTGACAATCAAAAAAACCTGACATGCTTTTGTAAATAAGTACAAAGGAAAACAAGTTCCAGTGCTGTAATAAATAGTAACCTGACCATAATCCTACAAATGGAGTCAGCAAACATGAGGATTGTTGACACAGAACAATAAAAATCATGTGCTTTTTCAAGGCATTAATAAAATCAGAATGTAGTCTTCAACTCTGCAATAAAACGGTTTAAAGTTGTCCTGGTTTCAGCTATGATGGAGTTAATTATTTTTAGCAGTGGATGGAATGCCATGTTTGGGTGTTAGGATGAGAACAGTGCTGATAGCACCCTGATGTTTCTGGTTGTTGCCGGGCAATCAAGGACCTTTCTCAGTTCTTCATACTTCCTTACTAACGAGAAAGGAGGGGACGCAGCCAGGACAGGTGACCCGAACTGGCCAAAGAGGATATTCCATGCCAGTTACGTCATGCTCAGTATAAGGGGGGACTGGGGGGAAGAGGAGGAGACAACGCCAGGACGGGCAGTTTCTGGGTTCGGGGACGGCTCTAAGCTGTGCGGCCTGGGTTCTGTGGTTTGGTGAGAAACTGCATTGTGTATCACCAGTTTCATCTGTTTTGTGCTTTAAACTTCTGTTATTGTTATATCTAGTTTTCTGTTATTGTTTAGTAAACTATCCTTATCCCAACCTGCGTGGTTCTGGTTTATATGTTGTGGTTTCTTTTCCTCCTTTCTTCCTTCCCTTTTCCCCCTCCCCCAACTTTCCCTCCCCCTTCCTTTTAAAAGTACAAGCGACTGTGTGGGGTGCGGCCCTCGGCTGGGGCAAAACCACGACAGTCATTTTGGCGCCCAACGTGGGGCACGAACGGTTGGGATAACAGTAGATCTGACCCTAACTATCGCAATTAAGATAAGCACTGTTGTTTAAGCAATCTCTGGTCACGATGCTGTGGTATTTATTCATAAGGCTGTGTCCATGGCTGTGGCAGCAAAACCACCGCATGCTGTATACAATCCTGGCAGGATTCTTTACTCTCTCAGGTCTGCGGCTCCCATATTTGTTCCCATACTTCATTATAGTGTATTTTATGATATCGGTCTATGATACAATAATATCGATGACCATGAGCTTAATCTGGTACTTGTATGAGGTTTTGCTGTCCTGTCCATTCTTTGGACAGGGAGGGGTTAATAACAGCACTGCTTTCTTTTCCTTTGGGCTAAATACAACAGCTCTTAGGGCAGTTTTTGAAAATCTTCAATATCTCTGGGATATTCAAACTAGCATTTTGCTATTGGTAGGTTTGGGGCAGATGGTTCAGTTTTTGTTATATATCAAGCATAGGTTTATGAATACCACTGAAGAGCTTTCTCCAAGACAGAATAATCACGAGTGTCAGGGCATGTGGCAAAGTATGGGCAAGTACCTAGGTACTTTCTCACGCCCGATGGTTTGGAACTTCACTCCTGAACAGCTACAAGACCCCGATCAAGTGACTGCATACCTAAAGAAAAATTGCTGTAGGTTTCCCAGAGATGGACACCTTACTGCACTGTGCTGGGCTCTGGCCACTATTTATCAAACACTGCTTGATAGCAGGCAGCACTGTCAGCACTGTCAGGGAGAAGGGAAAGGAAACAGACTGGCAGATACTATAGCTGCTGCAACCACTGGGGCTGACACTGCAGCTACTGCAACCCCTGTGACCGACACTGCAGCTACTGTAATCTCTACAGCAGACACTGCAGATGATCAGAAAAACCAACCCACACCAGTGTCTGTTGCTCCCGTACAAAAGAGGAAAGGCACAAAGAAATCAGTTCGCATAGTGACGGATGATGATGATGATCAACCGGGACCATCTCGAGGATATCAGGATGAGGCAGAACCAGAGATTGTTACCCGATCCCTGACTCTGAGTGAGCTGCGTGAGGTTCGAAAAGATTTCACTCGCCACCCAAGTGAGCACATTATCACTTGGTTGCTCCGATGTTGGGATCACGGGGCCAATAGTTTGGAGTTAGAAGGCAGAGAGGCCAAGCAGTTGGGATCCCTAGCTAGAGAAGGAGGAATTGACAAAGCAATTGGGAGGAGGCCGGAAATCCTCAGCCTCTGGAGGCGACTACTGTCAAGTGTGCAGGAAAGATATCCCATAAAGGAATATATTACATGTCAGACACCCAAGTGTAACAGCATAGAGACAGCTGTCCAGCACCTGAGAGAATTAGCTGTACGGGAGATAGTTTATTATGATCTGGACAATTCACGGCTTCCCGCTGATCCCGATGAAGTCCTATGCACTCCAGATATGTGGCGTAAGGTTGTACGAAGTGCACCTTCAGGGTACACCAATTCACTGGCAGCAATTGACTGGAATGATATGGATCCACCAACCGTAAATGAGGTGGCCTGCCGACTCAGGAAATACCAAGACAATGTTTTCCTCTCCGTCATTGCAGCAGTAGAGAAACTGGTTCAACGACTTGACAACAATGTGTCCAACTCCCAACCCGTATGGAGCAATGTTGCAGCTACTGGGAGAAAGCGTCCATCGTTCCAAGAGGGAGAATACACACCATGACGTACATTGTGGTTTTACCTGCTTGATCATGGAGAGGACATGAGGAAATGGGATATGCAGCCCACCTCAGCCCTTCGAGCACGAGTAAATGAGCTGCGGGGTAAAACATTCGCACAACGAGATTCTGCCAGGAAGAAGGCTGCACCAGTTTCTACTGGGCAGTTCCCTAGACCAACTGGAAGGCCTACCTATATGTCTGATGTGTCTGATCCTCTTGAAGGGACCTCTAAGTCCTTTATGCAACCAGTGGAAAACAAATATGATCAGCAGCAATAGAGGGGCCCTGCCTCCAGCCAGGTGGAGGAGAGGGATAATCGGGTTTATTGGACTGTGTGGATCCGATGGCCTGGCACGTCAGATCCACAAGAGTACAAAGCTCTGGTGGATACTGGTGCCCAGTGTACTCTAATGCCATCGAATTATGAAGGGGTAGAACCCGTTTGTATTTCTGGAGTGACAGGGGGATCCCAACAACTAACTGTGCTAGAGGCTGAGGTGAGCCTAACTGGGAAGGACTGGGAAAAACACCCCATTGTGACTGGTCCAGAAGCTCCGTGCATTTTAGGTATAGATTATCTACGTAGAGGGTATTTTAAAGACCCAAAAGGGTACCGATGGGCTTTTGGAATAGCTGCTTTGGAAACAGAAGGAATTGAACAACTGTGTGCCTTGCCTGGACTCTCGGAGGATTCTGCTGTTGTGGGGTTGTTGAAGGTTGAAGAACAGCAAGTGCCAGTTGCTACGACGACGGTGCACAGACGACAATACCGTACTAACCGAGATTCCCTGATTCCCATCTATAAGTTGATTCGTCAACTGGAGGATCAGGGAGTGATCAGCCGAACCCACTCACCCTTTAATAGTCCCATATGGCCAGTGAGGAAGTCCAATGGAGAGTGGAGGCTGACAGTAGATTATCGTGGCCTAAATGAAGTCACTCCAGGTATGAGTGCTGCTGTGCCAGACATGTTAGAGCTCCAGTATGAATTGGAATCGAAGGCAGCCAAGTGGTACGTCACAATTGACATTGCGAATGCTTTCTTCTCGATCCCACTGGCGCCAGAGTGCAGGCCACAGTTTGCTTTCACCTGGAGAGGCATCCAATACACGTGGAATCGTCTGCCCCAGGGGTGGAAACATAGCCCCACCATCTGCCATGGACTAATCCAGAATACACTGGAAAAGGGTGAAGCACCAGAGCACCTGCAGTATATTGATGACATCATTGTATGGGGCAACACAGCAGAGGAAGTTTTTGAAAAAGGAAACAGGGTAATTGAAATCCTTTTAGAAGCCGGTTTTGCTATAAAACGAAGTAAAGTCAAGGGGCCTACGCGAGAAATCCAGTTTTTAGGAATAAAATGGCAGGATGGGCGTCGTCAGATCCCAATGGACATTATTAATAAAATAGCAGCTATGTCTCCACCAAGCAACAAAAAGGAAACACAAGCTTTCTTAGGTGTTATAGGTTTTTGGCGAATGCATGTCCCAAACTACAGTCTCATTGTGAGCCCACTCTACCATGTAACTCGAAAGAAGAATGATTTCCAATGGGGCCCTGAGCAACAGCAAGCCTTTGAGCAGATCAAACGCGAGATAGTCCATGCAGTGGCCCTTGGGCCTGTCCGAACAGGGACAGATATTAAAAATGTGCTCTACACTGCAGCTGGGGAGAACGGCCCGACCTGGAGTCTCTGGCAGAAAGCACAAGGGGAGACTCGAGGTCGACCGCTGGGGTTTTGGAGTCGGGCCTACAAAGGATCTGAGGCCAATTATACTCCAACAGAAAAGGAAATACTGGCTGCCTATGAAGGGGTTTGAGCCACCTCAGAAGTGATTGGAACTGAAGCCCAGCTCCTCCTGGCACCCCGACTGCCGGTGCTGGGCTGGATGTTCAAAGGGAAGGTTCCTTCTACACACCATGCCACTGATGCTATGTGGAGCAAGTGGGTTGCACTAATTACACAGCGGGCTCGAATAGGAAACCCCAATCGCCCAGGAATCGTGGAGGTGATCACAGACTGGCCAGAAGGCAAAGATTTTGGGATGTCACCAGAGGATGAGGAGGTAACACGCGCTGAAGAAGCCCCACCCTACAACGAACTGCCAGAGAATGAGAAGCGATATGCCCTGTTCACTGATGGGTCTTGTCGCATTGTGGGTAAGCATCGGAGATGGAAAGCTGCTGTATGGAGCTCTATAAGAAGAGTAGCAGAAGCCACTGAAGGAAAAGGTGAATCAAGCCAGTTCGCTGAGGTGAAGGCCATCCAGTTAGCCCTGGACATTGCTGAGAGAGAAAAGTGGCCAATGCTCTACCTTTATACTGATTCATGGATGGTGGCGAATGCCCTGTGGGGGTGGTTGCAGCAGTGGAAAAAGAACAACTGGCAGCGTAGAGGCAAACCTATATGGGCTGGTGACTTATGGCAAGATATCTCTGCTCGGTTAGAGAAACTTGTTGTAAAGGTACGTCATGTCGACGCCCATGTACCTAAGAGTCGGGCCATGGAGGAACATGAAAACAACCATCAGGTAGATAAGGCTGCTAGGATTAAAGTGGCTCAGGTAGATCTAGACTGGCAACATAAGGGTGAATTATTCATGGCTCGATGGGCTCATGATACCTCGGGTCATCAAGGGAGAGATGCAACATATAGATGGGCTCGGGATCGAGGGGTGGACTTGACCATGGACGCCATCGCACAAGTTGTCCACGAATGTGAAACATGTGCTGCAATCAAGCAAGCTAAGCGGTTAAAGCCCCTTTGGTATGGAGGACGGTGGATGAAATATAAATATGGGGAGGCTTGGCAGATTGATTACATCACCCTCCCACAAACCCACCATGGCAAACGTTATGTGCTTACAATGGTGGAGGCAACTACCGGCTGGCTAGAAACATATCCCGTATCCTATGCCACTGCTCGAAATACAATTCTGGGCCTTGAAAGGCAAGTCCTCTGGCGACATGGTACTCCAGAAAGAATCGAGTCAGACAATGGGACTCATTTCCGAAACACTCTTATAGACACCTGGGCCAAAGAGCATGGCCTTGAGTGGGTGTACCACATTCCTTATCATGCACCGGCCTCTGGGAAAATTGAACGATATAATGGACTTTTAAAAACTACACTGAAAGCAATGTGTGGTGGGACATTCAAGCATTGGGATACACATTTGGCCAAAGCCACGTGGTTAGTTAACACTAGGGGATCTACCAATCGGGCTGGCCCTGCCCAGTCAAAATTTCCACGTACTGTAGAGGGAGACAGAGTCCCAGTAGTGCATATGAAGAGTGTATTGGGAAAGAGAGTTTGGGTCATCCCTGCTTCAGGCAAAGGTAAACCCATGTCTGGAATTGTTTTTGCTCAAGGACCTGGCTGTACTTGGTGGGTAATGCAGAGGGATGGAGAAGTTCGATGCGTACCTCAAGGGGATTTGATTTTGGGTGAGAATAGCCAATATAATTAATAAAGTAGAAATTTTAATAATTGCCAAATAACCCATTATTGTATATTCATTATTGTTATGATTGCTGTATGTTGTACCATAGCATTATAGCCGGAGTCATACAAGTTAATGAAGAATGAGTGCCATGATGATGGAACTAAAGCCTGGCCTCTCAAGAACTTTTTTTCTTTTTTCCATTTGAAAATAAACTCTGACCCACAGACTATGAGCATGGACCATGCCAGGTGTATCAGTCAAGAGCCTGAGATGCAGCATGCAACGAGCCAATGGAACATACAATTATCCTGAGAAACTGTTACGACAAATGGAGCCTGAAAATCATGGACTAAATGAACTCAACAACTTCAGAGGGATGATTCACAGACTGAGGGAATAAGATCTGTATGCACGTATGTGTGCATACATGTGTACATACATATATGGGTGTGTGAAACACGAAACTGGTTGTACCCAAAGGAAATTGTTGGATCTGGTCATGACGTAAATGGTATGGAATAAGGGGTGGATAATGTCCTGGTTTCAGCTATGATGGAGTTAATTATTTTTAGCAGTGGATGGAATGCCATGTTTGGGTGTTAGGATGAGAACAGTGCTGATAGCACCCTGATGTTTCTGGTTGTTGCCGGGCAATCAAGGACCTTTCTCAGTTCTTCATACTTCCTTACTAACGAGAAAGGAGGGGACGCAGCCAGGACAGGTGACCCGAACTGGCCAAAGAGGATATTCCATGCCAGTTACGTCATGCTCAGTATAAAGGGGGACTGGGGGGAAGAGGAGGAGACAACGCCAGGACGGGCAGTTTCCGGGTTCGGGGACGGCTCTAAGCTGTGCGGCCTGGGTTCTGTGGTTTGGTGAGAAATTGCATTGTGTATCACCAGTTTCATCTATTTTGTGCTTTAAACTTCTGTTATTGTTATATCTAGTTTTCTGTTATTGTTTAGTAAACTATCCTTATCCCAACCTGCGTGGTTCTGGTTTCTAGGTTGTGGTTTCTTTTCCTCCTTTCTTCCTTCCCTTTTCCCCCTCCCCCAACTTTCCCTCCCCCTTCCTTTTAAAAGTACAAGCGACTGTGTGGGGTGCGGCCCTCGGCTGGGGCAAAACCACGACAAAAGTTTATGAATATACTTAAACTTTAGTAGAGCTTTCTCTGATAATCAGGGACTGCATGTATTATTTCAGTGTGCTTCTGCATTAAAATGCTAGTATATATTGATGAAGAGGGCCATTGATATATAGTGGCCATTAAACATTGTATCAGGGAAAGGAAAACGTGAGCACCGCGCTATCTGAGCTTTGCCAAAGAGTCAGAATGATTCCATAGGTAAGCCTTCAACTTATAACTACCTTTACACTCCTGTCTTGGATTTCCATACACTTGCTTGAGCTACAGGGTGGACTGCCAGAATTAGTAAATCAAGACCCCAGGAGCTGACAGTTTGCACCCTCACCACAACAGCTAATCCTGTCACAGCCATGAGCTTGATAAAGCTGCAGATGTCTGCACCAGTCTGAAGCTCAACAAAGTGTTTTAACCAAAACAGACCCAGAGAACTTAGAGATGTTCTATTTCCACAAATTTGGAGAGGGTTTTTTCCACGTGTAAAAAATATAATAAAATATGGTGGTGGAAAAAATATGTCTGTCTTAAACATAAGGTGTGATAAAATTGTCCAATAGTTTTGAAAAAGATTGTGGCTGTAGAAGCACTGTACAAGAAATTAAAGACAGAAATTTTTTAGTAAATCACAAAGAAGCTGTAATAAAGAATGTGTCTGACAAACCAGAAAGGGAAACACAGCCTATCTCATAGTCCCACATTTTAAACTATGCATGCTATGTTTATAGTCAGAAACAACAGATACTGTGTCTGTACATAGAAATACAAAGAGCAGTTCTTTTTTAGGAACTATCTGTAGGAAGAACATACAATATAGTCAACAACGGAGCTGGAATAACCTCTTGTATTCTTTCCAAAGGCTATAGTTCAGTATTTAGCAGAAGGAATGCTATTGTTCTTTTCTGTGTGCTTTTTCTCTTCTATCTTCCCCCTCTTTCTGGTGAAGCATGGATGGGCTTTTTTTTTCCTGTTCTTGCACCTGCTCTGACAAACAGTCCTCCCACTGTTTTTACATGTTCTAACCTACAGCACCTTTTTTCAGCCAGCTTCAATTGCTGTGCTCTCTGACAAAGAAGGCAAGCTTCTGATCTCTGCCACCAATGTCAATAGGTGACCAGGCAGTGCATAACACTTCAAGTGATGAGTAGTTCTGCTCCCCATAATGGAAGACTATACAGCAGTACTAGGCCAGCAATCCTGTTCTGCAATTTCCCTATCAACTCACTGACTTCATAAGTATGAAATGGATACAGAATTAATATGCAAAAGTGTATTTGTCATTTTTATTTCTGAAACTGTTTGTAGAAGGAATGGATAAAGTTTAGTCAAAGCATGTTAAATGCTTGACGGATGTTGAAGATGATCAAATGTTAGTTTGGCAACAGAAAAGATTTCCTTAGAGTAAGCTTCATCACAAAGATTTTTCCTATGCAAAATGCAAACCACATATTTTCCAAAAGAAAAAAACATGGAATAAGCATTTTTGTGTCTTGGGCCTGACGTTCCCTCTGTATTCTGATAACTTCTATTCAGTTTACAGGCAGAGTCAAAGGGGAAAATAATTCCTCGGAATGGAAAAGGTAGGAATAAGTAAATTTTCCCAATTAAAATATGAAGTGAATCTTGTCCAAAGCTTGATTTAAGCTGAATATACTTTTTTCCTTTTGACATTTCCTGGGACCATTAACGTACCAGAGAAAAAATCCTATTCTAGAGGATTTTACTACTTTTTGGAGGTCTTTTCAAAGACTGTGTTTTTCTCACAGCTACTCCGTTAGTCTTGATTCAGATTTGTTACGAGAAGCATTGAAAGGCAAAGTAAACTTTGAATAAGCAATCTACACTGCAATAGAACTTGGAAGCAAAAAATAAGGGAGGTTTGTTGAAAGACCAGGTCATATGGTGAAGAAATGTTTCTTTGCTAGTGTGCTTGATACTTTATAGTGTGAAATGCAAGTATAAGACAAATTAATTCCGATGTGAAGGAAAAGAAAGCTTATTCACAAATGTAATGTGAATTATTTTAAAATATATTTTCACTTGAAAGTGATAGGATCTGAAGAGCAGTAAGTCACAAAACATACACTATGCTGCTTTCATCTCTTTAGCAAATGTATAGAAAAGTGCCATTTAATTACCGGTGATCATCTGCTGACAGAAAGAGTAATATTTTTCCCACTTTCAGATAGTAATGATAGCCTTCAAACACTAGGGAATCTTAAGAAGGTTGCAAAGAATTTATGGTTTTTCTTGGATGTATTTTTTTAAATAATGTCCTTTTATATTACTATTTTCCTTCTACTTATAGAATATATTTGTTCCAGATGTCAAAACTTCTAAGCAAAGGGTATTCCTACCCAAAATACCAGGTTGGGTCTGATTTATGCTTAACGTGCCAGTATCTTGGTATCCTACAGAAATTAAACCTTATAATAAACCCATCAGTTTTCTGCACCTCAAAATCCCACACTTACTCCAGTTACTTTTGAGAAGGGAAGTATTGTTAAGTCTTTACTCCTATTACTTATTTGCAGTATAAATTAATACGATTTGCATAGCATACAGACATATCCCAAAAGGCATCTTTGCAGGATTTTGTAAAACATCATGAGAATTAATATCCTTTGGACCAGCATAAAGGGAGCATTCCACAAAGTTCCTTATGGAAGCAGTAATAAATGAATGGAGAATGAGGAGCTTCATGAGACAACCAGGTTAATCTTCACCTAATTGATTTAGAGTCTTAAATTTAGGGGTAAATTTTTCAGTGCTTGACTTCTGGAAATTAAAATTTTAAGTTAAAAGTTCCTGCTGTTTTCTAGCTGTAAGTACTGTGCTTGATCCAGTAGTCAAGTATACTTTTCCACAATAAAATTATTCTAATACTTTACAAAAACCAGCTCATAGCAGTTAAACTTTTAGCTTTGAGTTAGAATATCTGTCTATACCTTCCTTTTTGGGAGAGAAAAAGTTCACAATTTGAATCACATTATCTCTGAAAGAAATGTGGGGGCATTAGAAATCGAAAGAAAACTTGATTAGAGTTTGAAAGAATCTTCAGAACTTCCACCTTTGTGAGTGTACTGATGTTCTGGCAGGATCGACCCTATAGAAGTACATTTGGCCCATCTATGCCTGAATATACTGCTATTATGATTAAGTAAACTGAAGGTTGCTACAGATGCCCTATGCTTTCCAGTTGTGTAAGTGGACTGATACACTAACAGGGAAAATAGTAGAAGGACAAAGGATTGGAAGAATATTTCATGGCAAAGTTGACTTGGTTGATAATGGCCTAAGAACACTCTGCTGTAAGGTTCCCTTCTGTCTGTTTCCAGAATCCTACTGTGTTCCTCTAAGCATCTATGGGCTTAATGTTCTCTTCCTGAAGCATGACACTAAAAGCATGTTGATGTAATATCTAAGGGCTGGACAACAATCTCCTCTATATTGTTCTCTAATTCTGCTGATACTGGAAGATACCAGAATAATACTGCCAAATATGATCCAGATGAAGCTTTTTAGTCACCTCTCTAGCATATCTTAATACAGCACATCTACTTGATCATTCTGCACAGATGTGTCTTTTTGCAAGGCAACTACTGCACTCTTTTTTCATCATACCACTTTTTATTTCTCTGAAGAAAGTATAGCAGCCTTTTTTTCCAAATCTGTAGTCTGCTGGACCACTGGCTAACCTGTGCTGCTGCTTCTGTCTTCCCCATACCTCCCCACCTCACCCCAAACCAGCAATGCTAAAAACTCCGATATCCACTAATGCCAATGTTTGCTCTGGTTATAATTCTCTGTAGGGCTAAATATTTAATGTTATCTGTCTTCAGGACATTCACAAAACTTCCTGATGTATAGGTAAGAACTTTAGAGGATAAAAAGTAGTATTGCTTCATGTTTTCTGATGTTCCACTGCTGGCAAGATTTGGCACTGGCAATGAGCCCTTGACATTGCAAGGTACGATTACTGCTCTGCTAATCTAGCTGTGCTTTACACCTTAGAATGACAGTGTGTGCTACCTTATGTACATACTGATAGTTGTGTTTAGCACTGGAAGGAATATATATTTGGGAGACTTCTACAATTTAGTCTAGAACCATCTTTTCTATAGTGCCAGATACTGATGATGTAAAGACTAAAATGTGGGCTAGCCTCTAAACTCAGGTAAGTTTTTGATTGTACAGAAATACAATACAGGAAAAATAACATTTTCTTGCAAAAAATCTTAACATACAGTGCTGGAATGTGAAAAATAAAACCAGAAAAGAACAATGTTTTGAAGCTCTGATTTAGAACTAAACCAAACTGAAAAGAAATTCTGGTGCACTTTATGATAATCAGCTCATAAAATTTCCAGGTGAATCAACTTTTATTCTTTAGTCTGTATTTGTCACTGAGTATTCTTCTTTCTTTGTTATTTGTTCATGTTCTCTACCAGGCAACCCACTTCTTACACATTAAACAAGTGTCTATTTATAGATTTACATTACATTAAGCAAAGTGAAGTAATTATCTACCGTGTTATATACCCCATCAAAATTAGTCTGACAGTTCATTTGGTTGGTTTTACCTACGTAACATTGCAGAAAAATAGGAAATCAATAGAATTGCTAATATGTATTTTGATTAAACTGGGGTAACATGTTGTAATTCAATCCATAGTTTAGAAAGGTGGAATTTATTTTTTTTAATTGAAATCTATGTGGCTTCCATTTATGAGATGCTGGAGTATTAATCCTGTAAGTAAAGAAAACTGAAATCAAATGTAATTCAGTTTTCAGATAAAATATTTAGCTAAATTCAGTTTTAAAAGATAGATCAACGTATTATTTTTTATTAATCTTAAACATTGTCACCCTAATTATCTTACTAGATAATACCATTCAAAAAATTGCAATATTTGCATACTTCCAGCACTATAGAAATGATGCTTTTGAATAAATTACAGAAATCACCCAAAAGCACAGGCTTTACTATTTTAGAATATTATGAAAGAAAATTACTCTATTGTACCTGTTGTACTTCAGGAGAAATTAAGAGTGGTAGGTGTAATAGCAACAGAGTAATTTAGGGGCTGAAGTACACAATAAGGGATGTATTCTTGGCACAGTCAATAAGCATGTGTATTTATCTCAGACTCAATTTCTCTTTACACACATCTTTAAATAGGTCGTTATTACCTTTCTAAAACAGTTACAGATCATCCAGTGAAATATCACAATCAAGTCAGAGGATTATACTACAATCCTCATCAGATCACACTGGTAAAACAGCTCTGATAGATACTGTTGAAAAATGCTGTAAAGGCTGTGAATAATAATTAACACTAGCATCTTCAGAACAAAACTCTGGTTAAGTATTTGAGCTGGACAATTTCTGCTACGAACTTAAGTACAGCTGCTCTTGATCCTCATAGGAAACTGAACATATTCTGAGGCACAGGGTGCCCTCAGTACTACAGGGGAGTACTGTTTTGTTCTGATAATTTTGTTTTGGATCAGTGAAGGGATTTCCCCTCTTAGCCAACAAAGTTCTTGGCTTTCTTCTTGGTCATCCAGGCTGTGGTTCCCAGCCCATGACAGTAGACTGCCATTTTAACAATGTCTCTTGACATCTTGTTATCTCTGACTTAACCTGTTTTTCCTAACTAACTGTGTTCCCACTGTTTTTATCTTGTCAGCTCTGGCTCGATCATCTCATGCTGTGTTGAGTTAATTGAGCATGGTAGCCTGATAGCCTTTTTGCTGGACTGCATTTACTAGTAGGAAAAAAAGCTTGTTGAAGCATGAGGCAAGTAGCAGACTTGGGCCAAGAGAATGGGCAGGAATGTACAACTGCTGGTGGCTGAGAAAGCTGGAAGTAGGACATGGATGAGCTTGAACTACTGTGCAACAACAAACCACTAACCACGTATAAAAAAGCCAAGCCTTCCAATGCCAGTCTTATAAGAACCTGCACAGCTTGATTTATATAAAATTGCAAGTGATTCTAAGACCTATGCATCATTTAAACCAATTTCTTAAATAATAAACTGTACATTTTACTACAAAGGTACAAATGCAAGGCTGTAATGGTTAACTGACGCAAACTAAGCCATAATGCATCTCTTGTTTTAATTATTCCAGTGAACTTATGAAAAGGTCTAGGCCGTTATACAAAGTAGGAACACTCTAAATGCCTATACAGCCATGCCCATTGTCCACCTTGAAAAGCCTATTTAAAATCCTCTTTGCCATGATGATGAATCCAGCCACACCAAAACCCACAACTGCTAGGTGGCTATTTTCCTGATCAGTGTTTTCATACTCAACAGAGCTGGTTCACTGTTCTCTTGTGCTTCCCCTGGCTGTTTTCTTCTACCTGTTAATGGCAGAGTTGAACTCTGGATTGTGGGGTCGTTTTGGCAGGGAGTGTCCCTTTGTAGCATGTTTCTGCTATGGGGGATGAAGGAGTCCAAGGATCTAGAACTCTACAAGGGAGACCACTTCATGGGACATAGGGCCTAGCTACGCCGCTTTCTTCTTTCCCCCCTGCTCAAAATGTTCTGTAGGAAGGAGTAAACCATGACAAAAATCAGCACAAAGAGGGATCATTTGCTGCTGATGACATCAGATTATTTGCTACTGTTTAAAGCAACCAGACTTGGTCCCTTCTGATTTACTGTTCATTCCAGCCTTCTTTTATCTTGCATTACATTTATTTCCATTTCAGCCATGTATTTCTTATTCTCATCTCTGCTCTAACTTATGCTTTCACTCATTCTTCTATATGGATTTCTCTTTTTTTTTTATGAAACATTGCCTAAAAATATTTAAGTTCAGTGTAAAGCCTTTGACTTTATGGGCGATGTAGATCTTCACTGCAAAGAAGTTGGTACTTATTTATGAGGCAGTAAAAACGTGCAGTGAGATGCAGAGAGAATTTTTATAGTCTCTCTGAAGCTAATTCTTGAATATTTGTATCGATCCTGTGTCTTTCTAGACAAAAAGGTGAAAAATTGTCAGAGGTACAACAAAGAACCACAAGGCCTGAGAAAACAGTGTACAGTGTGAGACTTCAAAAGTGCAATGTGTTTTAGCTATTGAGAAAGAAGACTCAAAAGTAACTTGACTATGGTACATACATATCTGTAGTTATTTAGAAGATACTATCTACTAAAAAGCTCTTTGGCCTGATGGAGTATATTACTAGAACAAAATGCTCAGTACTAAATTCAAATGCAAATTGAAAATTCAATGCAGATTAGGCATGCAATTTCAATAGCAAGAACATCTGGTTGCCTGAAGGAATGCAAACTAAACTGGGGTTTCAAATAAGACGTAGGTGCCTTTGTGAAAGCTAAAATTCCTTTTTCAGTAAGAGACACGTTTTATTCAAAAACATGTTAGTAGGCATCGATATCAGACCTGATGGTCTGCATATCTCTTTGGCTTTAAAATCTATGTATCTCACAACATTCAGCAATTCAGTGGCCTCAGTTCTACCAGTCTTGCCTGTGCATTCTTCTCTGGGTTCTGCAATGATTGTGCAATGGCTGGCTCTTTAATATGTAAGATTCTTTTGAAGTAGTGACTTCCAAATATGTGGCAAAGTAGAAATATTACTTACCTATGTCATATTGTTTAGTAACTACAGAACTTGTCTTACTAGTTTATGAAGTTTGTTCAGGTTTTGAGGACCAGAATAATTATAACAATTAGGATCTTTTATAAATTCATCTTAGTGACTATAACTACTACAAATTTTGTCCTGCAATTAAAGAAAACTGAGACACGTTAATCTAGATGTTTTCAGGACACTTGGTGAATTCCTCCCAGAGCTAAAATATACAGACTGCAACTGTATCAATGAACTAAAGAGGAGCAGAGCATTGGCCAAGCACTGCTCCACTACTGCCTGTACCGTTTAACTGTTAGCAGGCATCCAGGCACAAATGCAGAGCAACTAGAGAACAGGCCTAGGATATTTTATTTGCTAATACAGGCATGCCCGTGGAATCTAAGGCTATACATACAAGACAATTTCTTCCCTGAAGAACTGGATTAAAATATCTCCTTTATAAATCTATCTAGTCCTATCTTAAAGGTCATTGTAGTGTTCTGAATATGCTACATAAATTGTCACAGGGCATAATAATTGGACTTGTAACTAGAACATAATGTAAATTGAGATTGAAGCCAACAACATTTAGTCCTTGGAAACTGTACTATTGTTTGGCAAAATTAAGAACTACCAAGAGCTTCTACTGTTTTTTGTCATGAGTAACTACCTACATCAAATTACTTAAGTCCTCTCAACAGTTTCTGTATTGTATAAAGGACTAAACTGAAGTCTGTAAAAATGTCATGTTTTGGGACATCCTTTCCAATATTTCATATACCTGTGAAGTGTGCATGTCAGCTTTGAACACAGCACTGTCACAACAGTTTATAATGAAATGTGCACAGGCATCTTCTACTTCATAGTCCTCTTAAAAACACTGTATTATCCCATTTAACCACATCACTTGCCCTGAGAATTCCTGTTGAGGCAGTGATCTTCAATGACCTTATGCTCTTTCCTGAGCTGTAATTTTCAAAGGCAAGCTGTATTATGTAAGTATAAGATACATGCTGTGTTTCCAAGTTCACTACTTTACACCTAGCTATATAAAACCAAATATATTTCACTACTCTCTGGTCATTAAGGTAACTTTTTGTCTTTTTTCATACCTTATTATTTTTATCTGCAAAGGTTTTTTAACGTTACTTGTATGATCAATCAATACATTGATGAGCACCAAATCAGGAAATAATTCTCTCTGAGAGCTCTTTTCACTTCTGGCCATTTCTTTGTTCCCACAAATGACTGCATGTTGATGTCTGCTTGTAAGGATGGTAAGCCAGTCCTTAATACACCACTTGTATCTGATTAATTCCATATATTGCACTTCTGTCATACATTGTCAAACAAATCGATTGAAAGATCTGTCTATACTGTGCCAACATGCATCATTAAATGGCCTATTTGCAGAAGAAATGATGTAGATATTTAACATCACTTTAACAGTCTTAAATGAATTGTGAGGGCTCACCTTCTATGTTTATTACAATTTTTCTTTGTCAAAATCATCTCTCCATGGAGTTACAACAATTAGTATTATTCTAGATTTGCTAGTTGTAAATTCATAGCTACAGCTGCATTGAAAATGGGGTTAAAATTAATATTGTTGATTTTTTTAAATAGGTAAAAAAGTATATTTTTTCCTAATTCAAATCAACTATTATTTGACTGAATAATTTGAATGTTTTCTGTGATTCAAATGAATGATTTGAAATTAGAATTTTGTTTTAAATGACTGATTAAAATAACACAGAACAAAACAGTGGCATAATATGTTACTTTGGGTTTGTCTAGTTTTAAGTACTTATTTACAAGTGTAAATATTTATTATCCCAGATAGGCTGGTGTGTTTGATTAACAAAAAGTATTTCTGTACCTTTTATCTGTATCTTTTCCTACTTATCTTAAAACTTCGAAGAGAACAAAGACCTCTAGAAATATCTTGCATTTACATCCAAATCTCTGATAAACCTTTAGTCCCACCAGTGTCCCATATTCCAGCACCCTTTGGTACTTGTCAGTTGTTTCACTCAGCCCTCAGCCTGGTCTCTGATGTTCTAAAGTGCCATATGATAGATACATATACACACATGCATACTAATAAACACACATGCATACATATACATGCAATTGCAATAAGGACTGTTCTATAAATTCAGATTGCTTACTTGAGCTCACATGTACAAATGTGCTAAAAGTTAACGATTGCTAAATTGGTTGATGACTCATAGCTCTTGATGCTCTGGGGTTTTATGTTTGTATTTAGAAATTGCTACCAGCAACCTTAACCACATATTAGCACATCTTCTGTAGTTGTAGCAATCCTAAGAGAAAGTAGAATGTGGATTTGGTCATTGATTTTTGTCTTTTGCTTACTGTTTGTAGTTAATATCAAAGGATGGAGAGAAGATGGTATTTTCTAGTGGCTGAAGCTCAATAAGAATCTAGTAAACCATTGTTACAGCAAACTTTTCAAAATGAATTTCTGGTAAAGTCTCACTTCTTCATTATGTTCTAATACAGCCAAAGCAATTTTATGGAGAATTAAGCTCCCATAATATTGAAGAATTATCAGAGTACCTAGGATTTGCTATATTTTAATTTAAATGAAGACATCCTCATCTATTTGGTGCTGATTTAAGAATACACACTTGAAACATTTCATATCTAAATCAATAGCAAACAGCATGTGATTCCCTGTACTTCTATTTTGAGTGATTCATCTGTAAACTGTGTGGAATGGAAATTAAGAGAATGTGTTGTGACAAAGTGTGTTCTTTGAGGGAATGATGCTTTTATTTGATATTGTGGAATTCTTTTCAGTGCAAGATTTTTGTGAATTTTCTTGAGTGGCCAGGGAGCCCTGAAGGCATATCAGCTAACACTAAGTTTCTAGACCTGTAATTCAGCAGGTAGAACTGGTTTATCAACTCTGGGAATGAAATTGAAACATCTCAATTTCTCTACTAGTTGGGGTGCTTTTTTTTTAATAGTAGCAGGATTTTGTTGCCTAATTCTTGTGTTTGTAACTTCTTTTGCCCCTGAACCAAACACTGCAAAAGGCAAGTTACTTAAACAAGCTGCAACATATATTTGTCAGCCTCTATAATATGTCATAATTTTCACATATATATGGTCATTGGTTGTAAATCACTGTAACAAGTGTTAGGAAACGCCTTATATGAGGAGACAGCAAATCCATTCTCTACCCATACATTTTCTTCACATGGAAATGGAAAAATGTTTTCAGCCTTACACCACCCAGACATTCCTGTTGTTTCAACAGCAAAAAAAGAAAACAAAGACAATACAATAATTGTAGAAGGCCAGATCCTAACAATAGCAAATGTCAACTGTCTGCATCACAAGCAAGATTTGGCACAGAGACATGTAGTGAGAAATCTGTGTCACTAAAGTTGGTAGCAGAACCTCTGCTAATTTCAAGACTCAGGAGTTTGCATTGGGTGTTTGAAAGAAAAGTAAATAGGCATGTATAATTTAAACTGAAACCAGACAAGCTCATTTTTCAAGTAAATAAAAGGGACTGCTCTTGAAAACTGAAAAAGAAAATGAGATTATCTTTTAAAATTACTTTCCATGTGTTGTTAAGTACAGGTTCCCATAGCATTCCATTTATCCTACTGTTATTTGGTTTCTGAAAATCTCCCAAACTGATATTTGAAAAAAAAGCCCAACCTGTGCGCTAAGGTAAGCCTGAAGAGGACATGTTCAGAATCTTGCAAATGGGATGACTAATACGTATGAAACCATTGGACTCAATATCCTGAGGCATGAGCAAACTGTCACCACTGACTGGTGACTCAGAAGTGCAAATGCTTCCTTCAATCTAAAAAACATTAATGTGGGAGAAAGACAGATGTTACTAAAGAATACAGGACTTACTCTATAAGCCTGAAGATTAATTTCTTTTCCTAAGCCTAATCAGTGGTAGAGGGAAAGGCATAAACGCTTCTGATTAAGTGTAGTTCTGTGTTTGTTACTCCTATTTGTGTTTCCTTAAACATTCTCCATGCTGTGAGAGCTAAGAGCAGAGCCAACCTGTTATCCACTAGCTGTCTGGATATGGATAGTATTTACTTAGAGACTGAAGCAATGAAGGTTTTTTTGGACTAGAAACCAGTTTAAACATGTATATTTTTTTGTACCTAGCCTACAGTACTTTAAGTTGTTTAACCTGTTACCTATCATTAGTTTTTCATTAGTTATTTTCTCCAACACGAACAAAGCATGTTTGATCTTCAGGGGTTATTATTACAACTACTATATAAAGTAGAACAAGGTAATTGTGTACTGTTATTTCAGATCAAAATACACTTTGGCCAATATTTCTCTTGCTTTGATATATGATGCACATTTTCAATTTTTACCACATTTACAAAGCTAGCTGTTTGTCTCCCTGTTCAAAGAAAACTGCTGACTGAGATCTACCAGGAGTTTATCTTGTTGCCACTGATTTTTATCTTCCTCTTGCCTTTTTCACAATTAGTACTGCATATTTTAAGATTAAATCTGTCTGGAATATGCTCTATTCTATGGAACAATCTGCAAGCAACAGAGAACAGTAGCATAGCACTGTCACCACTTGGAACGTGGTAGGCTGGTAATTTTGCTCATAGCAGGCCACAGAGGATGTGGAAGAAACACACGATTTATTTTCTTGAAATGAGCTAAGTATAAAGATCTAAAAGGTAGATTTTAAGGCTGTTGCTGGTGGGCAGGTTGGTTACATGCAGAAACAGTTTGCACAAACTGTTGCAAAACTACTTGTACAAGAGTGTTTCCTGGGAAGAAGAAATATTTGATGGTCATTCTAATGACTAGTCTGTATGTAATACAGTGATTGGGAAATCTCTGAAACTTCAAGCTGCATGTAATTTAGCAAATCTGTGTTGAAAAAAAAAAAACATTTTCAAAAACTTCAAAGTATGTTACAGTCTGAGGTGAATCTGGAGTCTGAAAATCAGAAAATATCCTTTTCTCCAATTTTATCAGTTTAATAAAAGATGTTTCTCTACAAACGAGGCCTTTCATAATTCTTACAGTTTTGCTCAACTCTAATTAAAAAAGTAATTTTGACAGCTCATTCCACCAGATGGAACTGTTCATAATACATTTTTAAATGTTCTTGTTCAGACATTAGCACATATATTACAGTATGTATATGCTGAGGGTCCATCACTGAGACAAAATAACAGCACTATTGAGCACGCAGAACTTTTTCTAGAGAAATTTAACTATACAAAATGAGGGAACACCACATTTTAGTTATAAATTCAATTACAGTAGAAACTGGCAATAATCAATGTATCCTGTTTTGGATTTTACTTCAGGAGAGGTAACCCAGTGGCCAAGATTCTGCTTCCAAAATGTTTTGAAGTTGAATGTCCTTTAAGGTGGCATTGACATCAGTAATGGGCATTTTGGTACAGAAAAGAAGTCATTAATGCCATAACAAGAAAATAGTATCTCTTAATAATCATAATAGATAGAGTTTCCTGTGATACACAGTACATGTGTGGTGCTTTCCTATTGTTCTGTGGAAACTATTGTATTGTTACTGTGAAATCATTCAGCATATTTTATACAAGCAAAGAATTAAGATTAAAAACCTAGTAATGCTTAGTAAAGATTAAGAAAAAAATATCATTAACTAATTAATAAAAAGTTATTGCACAGTAAATAGAGTAGGTGAGGAAAAAATCCCCAGCATGTAGTCCCTCCAGTTCATGCTGGGACCCAACATGTAGGATGACAAAAAGAAATTATCTTAAGCAGACTCATCCTCTGTCTTTTGCATCTCTACATTATGCTACGTTACTACTTCTTAGCAGGCACTTTGTCACAAGTGTCAAAGCTCTGCTTCGACAAAACAGAATCAAGACTGCTTTGATCTGCAATTTTTGTGTTGTGAAACCATTTTGTAACTCTTAAGGAAAAAAAATGTAGATATCAAATTATTGTAATTTCATTGGTAATAACTGCACGTAACAATTCTCATATACACACCATCCTTGTTTGAGAGTGTCTTGAAAGATACAATTTACACACCATGTGCAGACTAAAACAATATATTCTTTGATTCTACAGATTGCTTATGGAGAGCTGGTATACAATGATTATCAGTTATGTACAACTAGAAGCCAAGACTTCATGCTTCATACATTTATCAAATGCTTTATGTACAGTCCCTGGGAAAGGACGGTATTTTTCTGAACATTTTCCTGCATTTTCTTAATATTTTAAAAAATATTTTTAAATGCATAACAAACTCTTTCTTTTAAGGAACACTAATATTTACTTAGGTGTACTTCTTTAGCATCAGAATTTATCTCATAAAAATCTATTCACTACTGTACAGAAGGAAAGCTTTGTAGTAACATTTTATTTGTATAAAGCTGTGAATGGCAGCACAATGAGCAAGCCCTGTCTCTCAAAGATAAAACAAAGCTCAAGGAGTGGATGAAGGCGAACCCAGTATCGATAGCTGTCTGTTTTTGTAGATCATTCTATTTAGGTGCTTATTGCTATAAGCTGACTGTGTGTAACTCGAAAAGGAATATTCCACATTGACATGCGTTGTAAATGTATCCCCAACCAGCACAGATGGCATAAAACGCTTAGTGTTGTTTTCAGACGACATGTCATGCTGTGGGAAGATATGGCTGGAATAAATACATTTTATTTTGCCTTCTGACATTTTTCCATATGATTTAATTATTTAGAGAATAGTATAAAAGAGGGCTTCAGCGTGAGTGGGATCTATTATATACTTGTAAGTGAATACTATACTTTCTCAAATATGTTTTAGAAAATAAATTTGCATGTCATGTAAATAATATAACATTTGGTTGCACTTGGTTTATCTTCTGTATTTTGCCCAAAGGAACAGGTTATTATGAGCTTACTTTCTCCCTCATCTACATAGTCTGAATAGTTTACATAATAAGCAATTACTCAGATATCAATGTATAAATTCATTCATTGCCAGAGAAATAAAAGACTGATTCTACCCTATTTCCACTCCGTCTTTTGACGATAAAAGAAACCAACTAACAATAGTTACATGCAGAAGTGGAAAGAAAAAAGGACAGATTCTGTGTCAGCTCCGTGCAGATGCAGAGGAATCAAGTACAATAACCTTTTACATGCATTAGTCAAGAAATGGCACTGCACAGATACTTTTTTTTCCCTATTGCAGAACAAAGAGCCTGAGTTCATGCATCACTGAATGTGAGGCAGCAGCTTCCCATCAGGGACTGGCTCTTGGGGAGCCCACAGGCAAAACAATGCAAACTGTAATTAGAATACTTTTCTCTCCCATTCTGGGAATAAACAATCTTTTCGTTGTTCATGTTTACACAGATAACAAAATGCTCAGCTGCGTTGTAGTGACTATAGAAGATACAGTGGCAGTGTTGTTATAAATAATATATATGCCAATGTATTTTAGGTTTTCTAATAAACGCAGAAATTCTTTAAACATTTTCAACCTCTTAAATTGCTCAAATATGCATTTTCTGCATAGTATATGACTCAAATTCTGTAATGTGTTTCTGCTTAAGTATACTACACCTGGTGACATTAAAAAGTACTTCATTTGTTGCATTATTTTTTCAAAGCTTCTGAACTGTACTTAGCTAATATACTGAGTGAATAGTACGAAAAACAGTAAATCTGCTTCTCTGACCTCAAGTAACACCTACAGATTTTCTTAAATTTATTTTGGTCCAATAAAAAAATATAGTGGTAGCAGTTTTATTCCTTGCAATTATAATTACTTTACAGTTATGGAAGTCTTTACATTTTAAGCAAGACCTCTGCAGTTGTTTTTCTTCCTTATAAAGCCCTATCTACTTCTAAATTAATTATTTACTTTAAGGAACAAAACACATGGAAAAATTTAATATCTAGTATCATTGCATAGCCTATTTATAAAAGGATGTTATCTTTCAGAGGTGAAAACCAAAGATATTAGTATTTTATTACTACTCTCAGTTGTGCCTTGAACATACTATAGAAAGCAGACCTTCACTAGCTGGAAATGGGTTAAGAGATTTAATACATGGAGTGTTATGATTACTTTTACATCATTGTGTTTGGAATGCATACTATTGTAATATTAACATGTAGACTAACACCATCCAATATTAGATGACTAACAAAAAATTAAGAGCAATTACATGACATGGTCAGACTGGTGTAGAGAAATACTATCTGGACTTTGCATGGGTAAGAAGAGTACCCAAAGGAAGTCAATAAAAAGTGTGCTTTTAAGATATCTACCACACATGAAAAGTAAAATAAGGGTTCATACATGGGCAAAGATTTAAATTATTTTGGCTTGCTGCAGCATAGGTACTTCCCCATGAGAAGCCATGAAAGTGTACTACAGGTAGTAGTTTACCTTCTTACCTTATTATCTTTATTTTAGAACACCTGACAAAAAAGCTCAAGAAATCAAAAGAGCATAGGATGGAGTCTGGCTAGAACACCAGGAGTCAGCCTTGACTTAATTTTTACCTCTTGTTACCATATTTCCTTTACCACAGATTAGAAAATAATAAAGGTAGGGGTACCTTTGCTAGACCTTCCCAAAAATTTTTATTTTACTAGGATTATGAGAATTTCTGAAGTCATTAATCCCTAGTTCAGCTGTTCTAAGTGACAAATTAACATGAACAGAAATAGAGAGAAGGATGTTCTCAATTCTAATTTTGTTTTCTTTATGATCAAAATAGAATTTGTAGATGTCATGAAGTTAGACTGGGATTAAAGGATTTCAGACAAATAATTTGACTTTCTGTCCAAAACTGTTAGACTTTGGAGATCTAAAAATCAGGTGCCTAAACCTATGTTTCTATAACTGAAAGAAACACCTGATTGTCAGAGATTGGGAGTAACTCCTGGAGACATGAGGTCTGTGTTTTATATTCTGAGGTCCTCTTCAGTCAACCCATGTCTTGGAGGAAAAGCAGATATACATATGTATGGGAGAAGTGGCATTTTAGTACACAACACTGAAATTCATACAGAATTACAAGGTTCGAAAAGATGTTTAAGATCAAGTCCAACTGTTCCTGTCCTATGCTAAACCATATCCTTAAGTACCTCATCTACCCTTTTTTAAACACATCCAGGGAAAGTGACTCAACCACCTCCCTGGGCAGCCTGTTCCAGGCCCTGACAACTCTTTCAGTAAGAATTTTTTTTCTAACCTCTAATCTAAACCTGCCCTGGCACAGCTTCATGCCATCCCCCTTGTCCTATCACCTGTCATCTGGCTGAAGAGACCATCACCTACCTCTCTACAACCTCCCTTCAGGTAATTGTAGGTGGTGATAAGGTCTCCCCTCAGCCTCTTCTCCAGACGAAACATCTCCAGCTCCCTCAGCCGCTCCTCATAGGATTTGCCCTCCAGCCCCTTCACCAGCCTGGTTGCCCTTCTCTGGACTCACTCAAGGACCTCAGACAAGTTGCTGTGACCATATGCAAGGTTGTTTATCTGACTCCTAAATAGCCTTCCTGATACACAGCTTGGAATCTCAACCTGGGGATGACCAATATGAGTAACAGAGTTTTTAACCTGTACATTTTCAGCTTAACAGCAAAACGAAACCAAGGTAAAGCAAAATTTAGATTATGGAAAAACTTAAAATTGCCTTAAAGCTGCATGAAAAATAGGTCTTTATATTCTTCTTCTGGACAAAATAATATCCACTCTCAAAAAACCACATTTGGATATAGTTTAAATGATGTTTTTGCAATAAAAATTGGGAAAATTATTATTTCCACCTTAGCTATTTTAAACTATAGGTAAACAAATGTAACTAAGGCCTAGACCTTCAACTTCACAAACTGGAATGAGATGGCAGCTTCTCCTGTACTTAGAAAAAGGTTAAAGAATCACCCAGAATATTGAAACACTAAGTTTTTCTTCTTAGATTGGCAGGACTTAAAATCTACATTTCCTACTTCTCCCTGAAACTGCTCTGATCATCATATCATGCATTAGCCTGTGTTTTATCTATTAGTTTGTGTCTTCCCAGCCACTCCTGTTAAATCAGTTCTGGTTTGCATGTGCTATTTACATGCTTGCTGACATAGATAAGATGTAGGATATTAATCTCTTAATAAGACCATAGAACATTGAAACTCAAGTCCTTGTGCTAAGACATATTTAAGTATGTTGCACTCAGGGAATAACATCTAGATAAAAGAAAAAAACCCAAAACCCCTGGAAAAACATTGTCAGAAGACACACAGCATACTGCAGTTCAGATCTACTCCAGAAACTCAAATCCACACCTGCCAGGTTTTGGTGGGTATTTTAACATGTAGATTGTCAAGTTAAGGACAATCAGCTCCACGCTAATAATACAACTAAGATTAATTTAATAGCTAAGAAAGAAACCCACGATCTTTTACTAACTAATGTAATTTATAATTCTAACATACTTTGAATGGGGTGGACTCAGTCTCAAAGAACATCCAAAGAATTTAAAAACTTTAGCTATACGGTGTAGTTCTTAGAATACAAAAACTGGACAGTGGCAGCCAGACAGACAACTGTCTCACACACTTAAGGTCCAGCACAGATGGAAAGGCTTTGGCTACAGTATCAAGAGTTATTTCTTCCTCAAGTTCATTGAATCTTCAGTTTTCATTTGGAGTAAGTACAACTCCAGACTCTAAAGTTTTGTCCAAGTACAGATCAAACCACATGCAGTTTAACTTATTTTTCTTGGAAGAAGTGGAGTCAATCATTTCATTATTGAACCTGTGGTTCTCTGTGGTCTGGCAAAAAGGATTATTATTGATTTGGAGAATATTTCAGATTACACTCTGATAAAATGAATTACATCCCATAATAGCACACGTAGACCTTCTGTTAGGAAGAGCCAAACCACCAGTTGTACGCATAGTCCTGTGATTCTGTTGTGATGACTAACTTGGTCAGTTCAGTTAATTAAAAGGCAATACAAATTGTTCATTTATGGTTTGATCCAATTCTCATTTCAGTTAAAGTCAATGAGAATCCTATTGAGAACTGGGTCAGACTGACATTTGTTCTCCAGTTCCTGAGTTTGGAAGGTTCTTATGATGTAAGTTTAAGAAAACGTTAAAGCTGTAAGAGACAGGCAGCAAAGCTATGAGGCTATTGAGAGAAGAAATCTAGTAAGATCAAGTATTAAAGAGTTCTGCAGTATAAGGTAGCCATTTGCTCTGATAGTTAATCTCTGAAGTAGCCCTATTCTTTCCTCTCTTGATTGACTCTCACTTCTACCTCTAAAGGAAGTCCACAAAGTCCACTAATGTTGCAGTTAGAACCAGCCAGGGCAGAAGAGAAGAATAATTCTCTAGACTGCAGTGCCACCCAGAGCAGGCACCAAGTGCAGTAATGGAAAAAGGGCAATAAATTAGGTTTGTTCCAAAGAATACATTGCATTCTTCATGCAGATGCAGGTTCTCAAGCTTTTCCGTGCAGTTAATTTTCTAGTTTGTGGAATCCAGTAGGGCTCAGTTAAAGTTAAAAGAACTGTGGGTAGTTAATGGAGAAGAACAAATGGTCCAGTTATCCCAAAGCAAAACTGAGTCAACTTTCTTTGATACTCCATAACTGTATATGTTTAAGAAAAAACTATTTTACAATAAAAACATGGTGATTTTGCAACTTGAAGCTTTGCCTAGTTATTATTCCCAGTCGACAAATAGAAGTTCAGTTATTTGGACTTAAGCAATATAATATAATTGGATTTTCCTTTTTTTAAGCATGGACTTTCTGATTACCCATTCCACAAGTCACAATGCATCTTGACAAGGTTCCAGGTGAATACCCTGGAAAGTCTGCTGTTTTGAAAGTAATCACTGATAAATTTATGATAACAGCTGTAATTAAAATTAAAGTATATTAAGTCTTGTGGACAAGAGTTAATATAATACATAAGTATGATATTATATAATTAAAATTTTACAACTTATATCACATGCATGCACAAGCCATTAAATAATTTTACACTATTTATGTTTTAGCAATTCTTTGATTGAGTTATACAAAAAGCATGGGAAAAAGTTCTGATATATATTCAGATATTATATTAAAATTATATATTATATACAAAATGATGATATTTCTGAAAATATAAAATCTCTTTATGTTGCTTTCTATTTTATCCTTGTTTGTATAAGCAGAGTTACTGTTCCATAGCACTGATCAGAAAGAGATGCTTTGCACCTTACAGATGGATATTTGTAACTGATTTGTGCAAACTAGGGGCCCTAATTCCCACCTACACTCATCCAGCTATGGCTACATGCCACACTGACTCTTCACTTCTGACTATTTGCCCACCTATTTTTTCATCTGATTAGTTTTGCTTTGGGGAAATTTTAGATATTAAAAATAAAGACAATTTGCTTGAATCAATCTTAAATTGGGGAACAAATCCCCCCCCCCCCAGCAAAAAACCTCCAAAAACCAAACCCAAATTCTGTTAGTAAAACATCCAACCAGCTTCTATCCTGCATATAACTTAGTGTTCTCCCACTGACATATTTCTGTATTCATGACAATAAAAAAGTATAGTATCTTACTTGTTTCAACATTTATTTCTCAAGTGCTTAAAATAAATGAAAATCCTCAAACCATCTGAGGATACCAAGATTTTTATTTTACAGTTGGGAAACTTACGAATGATACATAGTACTACTTTAATTAGCTCTTCTAACAAGAAAGTTCGTCCAATTTCAGTTTTAAGGAGAAATCAAGGGAGAGCAAGCTTATTTGAAAACTGAAAAGTGGGGTTTTTATAAGCATTACTCTAGCGTCAATGTTATAACTATAAATACAGTAAGTGGTCAGAAAATGATAAAATCTGTAAGTGATAATTCTTGATACAAATTCATTCCAAATTTTCACATTACTGGATTGCTTCAGAAAGACTAGCAGAAAAAAAACATTTCTGGGGACTACCAGGTTATTTCCTTAATGAAAGGCATATTTCAATAAAGGTACCAAATTTAAAATTTGATACCGACTCCACAGGTATGTCATATTTCTAGCTTATGCCAAAAGAATTCTGTTACAGCAGAGCAGAGGAGAGACAAAACAGTTGTACTGAAAAAGCTATAAGAAACACACTGTGGCTCATTTAGAAATTTAGATTTGTAATTTGGCTGAAATTTCAAATGCGTTTTCCTGAAAACTGGTATATGAGATTAATTTGGTAGGTCAAAACACCAGGAATCTCTTTTGCCACTGGCTCTGTAATCCTGAGTACTACTGGCACGCTCAATTTGGATAAGCTGAGCCTAGTGGATAGGCTGCCAGCCCTCGGGTGTTCATTATACCCAGTATATACCCAACTCTCACTGAAAGTAATTTCCCCCATCAAGTCTGCCAGTATAATTGCCCATGGAATCGTTCCTAACTTCGAGTCATTTGACAGACTTGGGGCAAGAAACAACACTCATGCAATTACACCAACTTGTGAGCAGACTGTGAGAAGGTCTCTCATTTGTCTTCTGTAATACTGATCTGCTTTGACTGTACTACCTCTACTGTACTTTCCCAGTCCAGAAGTGTTACCAGTGGACCATTAACTCCCATTTGCATAACTAACAACTCCATGAATTACCTGAGTATAGGTATCCTCCTGCCTGTCTCATTCTAATCTTTCCTTTGCACTCCAATCAGATAGAAACAGGGTCCAATTCCCAATTTAAAAAATAAACACATTAAAGAAAATTAGTTTAAGTGTCATTACAGTGTACATACATGAGTGTCAACATTTTTTTTAATGGACACTTTCTGAACAGCATTTAAGTACAAACCATAATTTGTCTGTGTGGCTAATTTGACCACACATATTGCAAACTGTTTTCATTTTCCTTTATTGTCCTCTAATGAGCTCATCAAGAGTATATAATTAGTGCAGTAAACTGCATAACACAGGATCTGCCCTAAAGCAGCCAAGCAGAGTTCTTGACTAGCCCCCTCTCCCACTGGAACTCAGTACTGTTAATGGACCATGATCAGTAGGAAGTATATCGAGGGATATGCTCTTTTTAAATAGCTTGTGATCTCTGGCTTGAAGCAACAGTTCTGGGGCTATCACCATCTGTACTGACACACACACGAAAGTTGTTGTTTGTCTTTTTAATGAAGCTACCAAGGTCAATTAATAATGGCTTTGGATGCCTGAAAGACACTGTAAGACAGAACAGCTGGATTCTGTGGCACGTTATCTTTATATATAAAGCTTTTAATTATCTCTGCAGTAAGCAATCCTAGAATCCTCTGCTAAAAATCCCAAATGACCAGTAGATATAAGTTTATAAAGATGCAACTGGCCTAAGTAAGAGAAAACATTCCAGATGTAAGAAACATACAGACCAGCGATACAAGTATTGTGGAACAGTTGGCTAGATTTGAGTGTAGGTGTGCTCTGGAGGACACTTTGCTTGAAAGGTGTCGTTCTTCCTATCAAATATGCAGCATATCATAAAATAATGGATCTGTTTTTTAAGCTGCACAACATATGCTACACTGCCATCAATGATCCTTATGATATTCTCATGTTATATATAGGTTACAATATATAATTTATTCTAATTTTTGAGACCTGCTTACTACAGGAGATGGAAATATGAACACAAGAAATTACAGATGGTTTTGGACCTACCAGCCCCCAAAACGTGTGGAAGACTGTCTGTCCATAGCCCAGAAACAACTCTATAATAGCCTATTTTCTAATCCCCAACTAGCATCAACATGCTCTTTTCAAATGAGATATAGAACAGATTACAAATAAGCAAGTTTTACAATACTTTTATAAGTTAAAATTAAGAAATTTCTTCCAGAAGAGTAGGGTAGCATGCTTTCATGTGCATTAATATCCATCTGTGTCTCTGTACGCGTAAATATATAAACATACATACAAATGATGTCCACAAAAAAAATTTTAGTTCTTTTCTTACTGTCAGCAAATCACAACTAGTAGGACAGTACCTAAACACTGTGCACATGAGTAACTGATATATATGTAAGGCAGGGAGCAACAAAAGCTAGTACAAATTACACTGAAAAACAAGAAGAAAATGTAATCTCAGTTGCTATTAAATCTGACATCACCATTCCTGTCCTATCACTTTTTATTTATTAAACCCTGCATAGCGAAATGGCACATTGAGGAGCTTCTCTGGTAATTAGTTTATGAGCATTGTAATCTTCAGCTGCAATTAATAATGTAAAATATATTAACTGTTTAACTTTAATCCCTGCTGTTAATATACAGAATGAAGTACAGATATGTAACCTGGTGGAAACAGTCTGCCCCTTAAAATCTCAAATAAATGTTATGAAAATTGTACACAAAAAAAGGAAATTCTTCACTTAGTACCAGTTTAATTTATTTTCCAGTGCTGCAGCAGCAGATTTTAAAATTTCACACACTACAATTAAATGTGTTGGAAAAAGGAAAATTAAAAATAGCTTAAGAATACAGAAAAATAAATAATCTTTTTAGGATTTGCTTACATGTGTCTAATTTTTTCTGTAAATAAATGCATACAAATTATAAAGATTCTTAAACACACATTTTTGCTCAACATAAGTAACAATTTACTATATATATATTTTGATTTGCTATGTAAACATTTGCAAACAAAATGGCAAATATATACAGTAAAATCAACAAGCATCAAGGATGTATAAATAAGAAACTAAGCTTTTATCTAATAAGTAGGGACTTTTTTGTCACATTATTTCCCAGATGACACTGCAAGGAGCACTAGATTTTAAACAATGACTCAAACAGTCACAAAGTAAAAAGAAAAAAAAAATCCCCTAAACTTGATACATTATTCTACTCTGAAATAAAGCTGCAATTTAAACTGAACCAAAGAGGCCATTCAGCTAAAAGTTTTGAGTAAGTGAAATTCCATAATGTTTACAAAACTGAAATGCTTATAGAAAAGGCATAGAGAGTAATGCTTTTTGAATTTTAATGAAGATTCATAAAATGTCCCAGATTTTTCATGTGTTCTCATTTCTAAAGCAGGAAATCGGAAAAGCTGTAAAACTCAGAAGGAAGGAGAAAAAGTCTGCTCTTAACTACAACTTCAGGATATAGTTGCATGTCCTCAGGAGTGAAAAAGCATAAACACTGATGAAAACAAAGTGGAAGTGTGGTAATCACCTCAGTTAAACTCAATTTAAACACTTCCAGGTCATACATACAATTTTGGCGTTAAAAATATGTTTCTAGATGTAGGTTATATCTAAGCAAAGAAAAAATGAAATGTCATTCTTTGTGGCAATCAATCTCTGTTCTTTTCCTGAAAGCAGAGCAACTTACTAGAAAAAAACTTTAAAAAAATTTGAAAAGAAATGGACATGAAATGAGACTTGCTTTTGAAACTGAAGGCTCTACTGTTGAAAATAGGCTATTTCTTACACTGTAACTTAAAGGTCGTTATTTGTCTCATATAACAGTTCCTTCAAAAATATTCTCCTTCCATTCATTCTGCTATTGATGTAATTTTTAAAATTAATTCCATACTGACTAAGGTCTTGAAATAAAATTAGCATCTCTCTTAAGACTGTGGATCACCTCTCTTTTGCTGTGGATCAATACGGATCATTGTAGATTTCCCATAATTTACAGTCTTTAATATTTGGAATTTGTGCAGTTCCTACATACTATGCAAAAAACTCTTGATTCTCACAATGTCATTTCATCACATATATATATTCACCCAAGTACTAAACATTGCATCTCAATCCCAAATGTTTGACAGGTTTTAAGAGCATTCCCAGAATCAGCCTGTACTTGAGAATTCCCCAACCCACAGTGGGACTCACAAATCTGTGGAAGAGATGACTTCCAAAGGAACTCTCATCTTGAAAGAAGAACAATCAACTGATTTTATACAAATTTCTGAAACCAGAGAGTTATCTAGAGACAGAGCTGAAACC
Organism: Porphyrio hochstetteri; assembly: GCA_020800305.1. Taxonomy (NCBI): domain Eukaryota; kingdom Metazoa; phylum Chordata; class Aves; order Gruiformes; family Rallidae; genus Porphyrio; species Porphyrio hochstetteri. Next base: position 50,594,319 of record CM036907.1, read on the forward strand.
ACAGAAGAACTTTCTCATCATCCTGCAAGAATTCACAAAACTCTACTTCTGTTCGTATTCAGAACACACACAGTCCTACTGTGGAAGATAAAGAATCATAGTTTCCTGGTACAATGACGGTATAGCAGCAGCTAAATGGGATTTCTGCCCAGCAAAGTACAGTAGAAAAGGTACAGCTGGTTCCTGTTCAGGGACAGATGTTACACAGAAGTCTAATTAATAGTAATTGAAATAATATTGTATGCTTACAACCACTTTCCAACGTTAAGGTAATGTTATGTAAAAGAAAACATAATATATAATTAATATGTACATAAAAATTATAAATACATTGTATAACTACTATATGCATAATTAATATAATTAATGTTCAGGTAAATGAATGTTTGGCACAGTGACTGTCGCTGCATCTTGTAATACAAGCTTCTGCATTTAAACACTTCTGCTTTGATTAGCACCAGAATCTGCTCTCGTTAAGATTTTGAACAGGCATTTGCTTCATGAAATCCCCTGGTTCCCCCAGGCAATTTGTTTCTTGGGGATCAATAACTATAAAAAGTATCACCTCAGTGTGAACGAGCGTGTGAGAACTGGACCCACGGCCTCTGCAGGGCTCCTTTCCATAAACAACATACCACATGCCATTCCAACTACATGAAATAATGCAGCAAAAGGGATCTTTTTCTCATCACTTTGGTGAACAATCGAACTGGACAAAACATGCTAAATTTAATCTTACGAGAGTAAATGTATGCAGAGTCCTGCCCTTGAATAATGTACTATGTATCTCTGGTGGCACTCATGCGAGCAGAACAAATATATTTCTCTCTGCAGTAATGAGAAGTAGTTTTGTTAGATCAAAACATAAAGAACAAAAAATATTAAAAATAGAACATGATAAGTTAATTGACCACTGGTTTTGAAAATTAACAGAAAAGGCTTGATATATTTTTTATTGCTGTAACCATATTCTCAACTGAAATACAGCTCTTTAACAGTAAAAAATCCACCAACTTGAACATTTTAACATGCAACTATTTTACCATATTTGTTAAGTCTGAATTTCTGTATCTAATTAATGCAAGCACATAAACAGACCAAATCAATGAAGAATCTGCATATATTCCAGCCATAAAACAAACACTTTTAATTGCCATCGAGTATGCAGACAGGTTAAAGACGCAATGATATTTGATGACCATTGCTTGTTTAACAACTCAGATTAACAAAGAGACTTGAATTCTTTTACCAGTCTATTGCACTGTGGGATTTGCAAATCAACAGCAAAATGATCTGGCTATTGCCCCTGGAGAACCCCTATGAATGCCAGGAATCTCCACCAGTATAAAGGTGTCAGAAATAACAGAGTAACCTTCTGTGCCAGCTTTCCTTTATATTTCCACACTATCCAACCAAACCCTAGCACATCTGGTTTTGGTAGAAGGTGGTTGTAGAACTGTTTCATTTCTAGGAAAGGAACAAAGCAACGGTATGGTATGTCAGATGCCAGTCCCTCAGGGACAAGATTTAAGTAGCATTCTGTTGGGTATAGCATCTTTTGCTGCCATGTGACCACAGACTAAGTGTTGGAATAAGCTCCCTGGTGCTGCTAAATTCACAGAAAAAGGACTGAATTATTCACACAGTAGTACATTAATACTTGCAAATCATGAAGCTATCTCAGATTAACATCCTAATCATTAACACAAATTAAAACTGTCCTGGTAGTAACTAAAGTAACTTTTTAGTCACTGAAGGAATATATTTTTGGACTGTATCTATCCTCCTGAGGCCAATTGGCAAAAGCATGTTGCATAGCACTTGGCACTGACTATTGAGCCCCAGGTGACATCCATCTGACCTTCAGAAAAACATTATTATGGTTTCAGTGATCTCTTCAGTTCAAAGTGTCTGAAATAATGAGTTGGCTCTAATGCAGCCCAGCAGAGTGGCATTTACATAGCATGCAAAGTAGGAGTATGACAAAGATGGGGCAGAGGGTGGTGCCAAACATGCTGCAAATGTATTGAAAAATTTGTCTGGAAGGAGGTACCAAAGGCATCCACACTATCTGTGATTTATATACAAAAAAAAATATGCACCAAGTCACAGAAAACATGCCTCAGTTACGCCACTTGGCACAGGCCACGTCCATGCCAGACGCAGTGTTAACAGTTAAGTGACATGGATGACCAGGGATCCAGTGCTTGAGCTCAGTATTTCTTTTTTTTTTTAATTTTTAATTAAAAATAAATTCTATTTAGCAGCAAGGATTATTGTATCCCCTGCACCCTGAGTCTAAATACTATGCGAAAAGAAATAGTTGGTCACTGCTTGTTCTTAGTGTAGAAGTTAAGCAACAAAAAAACCCAAGCAGGGAATACTGCATAACATCACACAGTGTATGAATAATACATGCTAATTTCTGTATGAAATAGCAAGACTTACTTCCACACTTTTGAAAGTCAAAAATTAAATCTCCTTTCCTGTGAGCAAAAGTGACTGAGGAACACGGCTTGATGAAGACAATGCAGAAAACATTAAAGTGTCTATACAGAACAGGAAAAAGAGTTCCAGCAAGTCTCTCTCAACCGTCAGAGATATGTTACATTACAGAGCCAGCAGGATGTCAGCAGTGTAGATGTTCACATTTTTAATTCTCTTGAATCTTGCTAGTGTTTAAAAAGTTTCACTTGAAAATATTTCTAAAGAGACACACCATTTCAAAGTTGTAAAAATGATTGTTATTGATTGTTCACATCATTTATGGTCAGTATTTGTGCATTATATGAAATGTTTATGTAAAGAGATGGAGCTAAAATATATATTTAGTAACGAAAAAAGAAGGTTAAAAAATATTAATAATATTTGAGTCAACATGCAAGAACAGATACAGCTATAATGGATAAGAGCAAAACAGAAATAAACTTTAGCCATAAAAGATAAATAACAAACTAATATGGCAAATGATCACTTACACTTGTTTTGTAAATGATCAAGTAGCATATATTCAGGCCTAAGAAATAAGATTCCACAAAAGTTAGAACTTGGGCAGTTCATGTTATTACACCTCAGAGTTATTACACACCCATGTTATTATTTCTCAGAGTTACTTTAACAAAACAGAGTTTTTAGCACATACTGTATAGCAATTGGGATTGTATTTGTACTTTACTTCTTTTGATAGCTTTGTGAAACATAGTTCACAAAAACCTTTGCTCCCTCTAAGAAGTAATACAAAGAATGAAGTAGAGACAGAGCACAGCTGACAAATATGGTATTTACCTTGAAAGGAATATGACCTCAGAAAATGAAAAAATTCTCTTTGGAATCAGTATGTCAACTTTTTATCTTGAGACTTTGCCACTTAGGCAATTTCAGTCCTCAGTTCTGAGTAAGGTCTCCAGAGGTTAGGATCTGCATAACAATTGTAGACTGAAGCCATTAGTCTATATTATTCATACGCAGTATATGATCCAGAGATGTCCCAAGGATCTGGGAAATGGCTGAAATTATATATCAGAGCCCAAAAGAGAGGACAGAATAGGAAACAAATAGGCAACCTGCATTTTGTATCTCTCTTGCAATTAAGAATATTATACTGTAAATATTTTTTCATGTTATTATTTTATAAATGGAAAAGTCTTTAGGAAAAAAAAGAAAAAGGCTTAGAATACACTTCTTGATGAACACACACTCTACTTTGATACAGATTTAAATCTGCAATATGCCTATCTTATAAATCCTGTTCAAGTTCCATAATATTTTGAAATCTAGTAATCGAGGGTTTGGGTTTTTTCTAAGTTACACATCAAATTTTTATTCTCCAGTTGGTCTCCACAAACATATCTCTGCTCCTAACTACAGTTTCATGTTTCTTTGGGATTTTATACAAGAAATACTACCTACGAGTTTCTGCCAGAGTAGCAAGAATACTTTCTGTAAGTTTAATAAGCATAGGTAGAAGAAGAGGTCCTCTGCAAAGGAGGACCTTAAAGTTTTAAGCTTATTCTGTGCTACTTCTTTGTTTCCTTCCCTAAATTCAGCCATTATTTGACCTAATCTCAAGACCTCATAAAAAAAGTTGATATATCAGGACATCATTTTCCAAGAAGATAGGAAATAAATTTAGCATGTCCTCAACAGAACCTTGAATTGCTAACCCCCTACAACAATCTGATGGGATCTTCAGTATCTGCCTTCATTACTAAAAAAAGTTTTAAATCCCTGTGTTCTCTAGTTCCATCCCTACATGTGCAGTATTCCAGATGGTAGGTTTTCAGTTTTGCTGTCCACAAACAAGCATGTGTATGCCGATCTCTTCTGATCAGTTAAGTTTGCTGGACACGTATCTCTTCCTTGCTTTGGCAGTAGCCCTCACAAAACAACTGTTTGTTTACACCAATTCAAGGAACATTAGAAAAAGTATTCCAAAGCAACTAAATCGTTCACATGCATATTTAGGTTCATCAAAGTGTTTGCATTACTAGTAGGCAGAGAAATAAGGTGTGGGAGAGTTAATTTTACAGAAAAAGAACACAACCAATTTAAGAGCTTTCAAGAACAGATTCTGGGAGCCAAGGAGCATGTCTCTAGTGCCTCAGGGAAATTGCCTTTTCATAATGCCTACTGTAACTGTGCTGCTGCTGCTCAATTAACATACCACACAACATTTTTACTACACAGCCTGCAACTCAAACTATCCTTTTGCCTGACATTTATTTTCCTTAGCATGTAATCCTGGACCTCTGTGAGGGTTTGGCTGTTACAACCATTCCACTGGCCTTGATTTACAACTGACAGCCTTGTGAAAATAGTGGAATCTACTGGGACAGTCTGCTTCTCTCTGAAACCTGACACATGGACAGTTCATTCGCTGAAGCTAACTTTGCTCCCAGTAAGGTTAACCTCTCCAGGCTCTCCCTGCCGTCAGTGGAGACAGATAGGTTTCTCCAAAGACAAAAGTAGAGTTTCACATACCCAGTCTTTCTGAATACCTTCTTTTTCTTTCCGCTGCTATCAGGAATACAATACATAATCTACAGTTGAAAATGCAGATCAGCATTTAACACTGCACTCAAATTTGTCTTACATAGCTTTTTGTCAGTGTATAGTTTCTGTTACTCCAAAATACAGCCACCTAAATAGGTTTGGGTATGTTTGCATACGTCTCGGTTATTTCTCTGGTAGTCACTCACTCAAGTGAACACAACTGAAAAGTACACTTGCTTTGCTTATCAAATCACAACACGCACAGATGTACAACTTCTGAGAAAATGACAAGGAAGAGATGAAAATTTCAGAGTAATAAACTGATAACAGGAAGAAAAAGTCAAAACACAAGCACAATTGAAGGAGAGAACCATTCTCAAAAGAAACTACAGAAATCTCATGTATGGTAATTTCAGGAACTTCCTCTACAATGAAAAGATTAGGAAATTTTCTTTCTCAATTTCAAAAAAGATTTCTACCACTTTCTTCCATAATACTTCCCATAGCAGGAAGGTTAGATTTATTTAAAACGTGGCTTAAGACTATTTTATACTGTATCTTAAAAAAAATTCCTCTTTTCTGTAACTGCACACACACCACCCCCACCCCCATTTGCTTTGTTGAGGAGGAAAAGTTAATTCTTAAAATAGATTCTATTTCTTTCGGTGGTATTTGCTGAAGGATTTTCTTTCTTACACATAGACACTGCTAATAATATTAAACACTAAAATATAAAGAATTTTTTATTCTCAGGATTGGCTCAAAAAAATAGATACAACAGTCAAGCCTTGTGTAAGGCTGACAAAGCACAATGGGATTAGGAAATGAATGAAGCATGGGGAAAAAGAAGAAAAAAAAAGAGGGTTGACAGATACAAAGGTGAGGTTTGCTGAAGGAGAAAATTCTTTGATCAAAAAAATTCCATTTTATGGATCCATTTCATTTCTTGAATATCCATTATAATTTGTGTTCTGTTTGTTCTACTCTACTAATAACAGAAAGACGATGAATATTTTTCTATAATTAGCATTTCTGCTCATTTAAGGTATATCAGCGAATAAATTGATCATCACTGTTTATACCACCCTATACTTTAAAATATTCAGTAATATCTGGAGTATGATATAATTGAAAACTACACTTACATTTAATTCCAAATCACAATCCCTAGCTCAGTTCAATGCCCTACCATTTGTCTGTAGTTGTACTATTGTAAAACTTAGGAATCCTGGTCAGAGGCCTTGGATCATGAATTCATCATTGAGACCACCATACAAGCCCATCAGAAATGCATCTAGTTCTGTCTCAGAGAACTAGAACATTAAGTAAAAAGTAAGAACAACATACCAATACACAAGGATTGTTGGGAGTGAAAAATAAATTATACAATTACTGTTGGCACTATAGAAAATGCTTCAGAATGTTGATACCTTAACCAATGTCCAGCTTTATGGAAACAGAAAAGGATCCTAGCTGAAAACAGAAGTTTCTGGATCAGATACAGACACAAATATTCAAATGCTCTGATCTAGTTCCCCTAATTCTCAAGTAAGCAAAGTCGAAAGGGTAACTCTCAACTAGTACAGTCCTGTCAGAGAAGCTGAGATTTTCACGTGGTAATTGCATCAGCACTGGGATGACCAGATGATATTACAACAAGAATAGATATTTTTGCTAGTGTGTGTAAAAGTCAAATGATGGATGTGCAATATAGAAAAAGGAATCAATAGTCCAAAGCTATCGACCTCACAAAATCAACTTTGTTGCCTATAGTGTTCTTCAAAAACTATGAAAAAAGCAACGTCTTGAAATGAGATGAAATGATATAACAGAATAATAACTGAAGGACCTGAAGCACTTTAATCACCTGAGTATTTTGGTGGTTTAATCACAGTGCAATATTTATGCTCCCATCGGTACCATTCCATTACATGGAGCTTTAATCTGTTTTCCTTGAGGGCAAGAGAGAGATGCCACAAGGAAAATTGTCATCCGGAAAAGGAGTTCACTCTCTTTCTTAAACTCCTCTCTCCCCATTACCTGTTCTTTTTTTATTTGATATAAAACCAGAAAGCCAGGTGCACACCCAATCTCTGCAATTTTGGCAATTTCAAACTGAGTGTCACAGAAATAGCTTTCTCAGATCAGAAATCCTAATTAAGCACACACAAATTAAAAATATCTGCAATAAACAAGCATAATATACTTAAATTATTAAATGAACACATATTTTGGATGTCTATTTAAAATAAAAAATACGCTACCTTAATAAATCTAACAGGTTGAAACCATATGTCCTCCCCAAACTTAGGTACATTTGTTTGCAAACACCCATATAAAGAGAAGAACTATAAAGAACACAAATATTTTCTCAGTATTATTTAACACATGCTCTGAAAGTAGTTCTAAAGGAAGCAGGCAGTGCCAGTCCATCTGAAAAAATTTCTCAGTCCCACTATATGCAAACCAACTATTTGAAAAACACAGAAATTAATTACCAAGAAGAAAGGTAGCAATCAGACTACTTCTGGAAGATAACAATCAGACTACTTGTAAGGGGCAGATCCAAAGAAAGACTTAACATCTAGAGAGGAAATTTAGGTGTCTCAGCTCTTTGCAAATTGAATCGGGAGCTTCAGAAGGGTGACATAGAAGTCCACAGGGATTTGCCTACAGCAAACCAATTGTAAATAAGTGCAGGTGCATGTCTGAAGTTCTACTCCTCCAAAGCTTAGGGGGATTTAATCAGAATGGCAGAATGGAAGATGCAGTTCTGATCTATCTGGGGTAGCTGGGGAATTGGGAGCCTGTGGGAACGTAATCCCAAACTGGAGCACGCACTGAACTAGCCAATTCTGTGGGTAGTACTTTACTAGATAAATCTATGCCAGTCTGCACCGTCCTTCACCCTGTAGCTTTGTTAGGTTCAGCAAAGAATTCAGAACTCCTCCCCAAGGAAGAAATTATAGATGAAGCATGCATTTCTGCCTAGCAGTTACACAGCCAAGTTGAGAACTGTGGATTCTTGTTCCAGTTCACACAATTGTATATGCATTTTCTTTAAGAAATAGAATCATAGAATAACAAAACTGTTTAGGTTAGAAAAGACCTTTAAGATCATCAAGTCATCAAGAATGGATTAAAACTAAAGGAAGGAAGGTTTAGATTAGATATTAGGGGGAAGTTTTTTACAGAAAGAGTGGTGAGGTGCTGGAACAGGCTGCCCAGAGAGGTGGTGGATGCCCCGTCCCTGGAAGTGTTCAAGGCCAGGTTGGATGGGGCCCTGGGCAACCTAGTGTAGATCCAGGCCTGAGGTTGGTGGCCCTGCCTGTGGCAGGGGGGTTGGAGCTCTGTGATCCTTGGGGTCCCTTCCAACTCATACCATTCTATGATTCTAAGTCCAACTGTTAACCAAGCACTGCCAAGTCCACCACTAAACCATGTCCCTGAGTGCCACATCTACATGTCTTAAATACCTGCAGGGGTGGAGACTCAACTACTTCCCTCTGCAGCCTGTTCCAGCACCTCATAACCCTCTTAGTGAAGAATTTTTTCCTAATCTCCGATCTAAACCACCGCAGCACAACTGGAGGCCATTTCCTCTTGCCTTATCGCTTGTTATATGAGAGAAGATACCAACACCCACCAGGCTACAACCTCCTTTCAAAGTAGTTGCAGAGCGTAATAAGGCCTCCCCTCAGCCTCCTCTTCACCAGGCTAAACAACCCCAGTTCCCCCCAGCTGCTCCTCATAAGATTTGTGCTATAGACCCTTCACCAACTTCATTGCCTTTCTTTAGACACGCTCTCCAGGACCTCAATGTTCTTCTTGTAGTGAGGAACCCAAATCTGAACACAGCACTAGAGGTGCAGCCTTACCAGTTTTGAGTACAAGGGGACAATTCCTTCCCTAGTCCTGCTGGACACACTATTGCTGATACAAACCAGGATGCTGTTGGCCGTCTTGGCCAACCCAACACCAAACAAGTTAAAAAATAAAGCTGCAAGCAAAATAAACTAAAATTATTATAATTGTTGTATTTTAAAGTTAATGTTGCAGCTATGCATTAGATTTGCTAAAAGCATGACTACAAGATTGGTTTCCAAATGAGACTTGAGAAGCCTGATACCTGTTGATATTAAGACAGGTATAAGTATGCAGAATAGGCAGATGTACAGATACTATTGTAATTCTATGTAAGTCCAGTCTTAAATGTCCAAATCTTCCTCAAACATCAGATTTCCAAAGGTCATCATTTCCCTGAGGAACAAATCCCATAAAAGTATTAAAACAAAGCTTTAGTGATGTGAACTGAAAGCTGATGTGAACTCTTAAATTTATGAGCATTTATGTTTCACTGACATTCTCACACTCCTGGAAGTTCACAGAAGTTCTGATTAATTGTCAAACAAAGTGTTGATTGAGGCCTACACTCCTTTTGAGGTTATACTCATGTTACAGATATTTACATTGAAACACAGGAAGAATTTGATGTTTTCACTATTTTACTTGTCCCTGAATTTTATTTGAATTCAGAAGTCCTAACTCTCACCTCCAAAAGACAACCCTCTTTTCCTTGGCTCAATATACTAAAAAAATTAAAAACTGAAAAAAGGAAGTATTAGATGCAATGTCCACTTTCTGACATAAACTTTTCATTTTTCTTTTATTGAGAATTCAAGATGCTGACTTAATTAGTCTATTAACACATTAAAAATAAGTGCTAAATGTTAATAACATCAATTTAATCACTGCTGAGTCAGTTTTATTTCACACAGACTGATGCTATATATTCAGCTAAGAAATTAGATAGTAATTAGAAATTACCCAGCAATTATGATCTAAGTGTGATAATTCTCTAAATGTGTTACAAAGTACCTGAAAGAGTCTTGATTATATATTAAAGTTAACTATATCATCACCTTAAAATCACATGCTTTGTATTAAAAGTACTAAAGCAACAAATGTTCTGGTTACAGGTTAGTCTTTGTAACATCTAAATTCTGTACTTCAGAGTTCCAGTAGTTTTTTTAGAAACTCCACATGCAAGATTTTTTATTGAAAGAAGTAGGAAATAGACAGAGTTTTGATTTCAAGATGAGATTTTTTTTTACAAAAATGGACAACTTTATAAAACGTCCTTTAGAACACCATCATCTGTTCTCATAGAAACAAAATATTTTTATATTCTTAAAAACATTTAAGGATATTTGTTAAATAGTCTCAGAACTTCATTAATTACACTTGGGAAAGGCAAAAATATATTTTGTTTCTCACCAGTATGATAACAACTTTTTTGAGTGCAATCAATTGATACCTATCTATTTAGAAAGGTGATTTACTGGCACAGGGGATTGCATTTTGGGAAAACAACAATATTTTTCATTAAATGTTTATGAATCAGAACATTCTGAATCCTCTTCTGCTGAAGGTGTGTATCAAAAACCAGAAAATGTGTTGAAACTAATTTGTTCACTCAGATCTGTATGGTCATGATTGTCTTAATCCTTTGAAGTGTATATCCTTAAAGCCATTTCAGAATCTTTATTTATAAATTTCAGAAATAATAATTGATTTCAGAAATAGGAATTTAAAGAAAGCTTTGAAATAATGAAAAAACTTGCTAAATAAGCATAGGAATATAAAGAAATGCCACAGGGAAGTATAAGAACAATTAGAAAACTAGATTTAAGCATACAGTTTATGTTTCTGCTTTTATATGACCAGTATACAAATATGCCTTATTTTAATGAAAGCCTTATGACATTTGGTGATTTTTGTCCAAATCTCAACCATGAATTTTTTGTGTGAATCTCAATTTTCTATTTTGTTTTGGTTGGTTAGTTGTTGGTGGTTTTTTTTTTTTTTGAAAAGAAGGAAAAAGAAAAGATAAAGCATCTAATCTTAGTAGCAGTGGAATCCTAAGAGAACAGTTGCCCGTGAATTATCTGAAATCTCAAAGTTCAGAGAAGTGAAGAGAACCTCAAATATATTACTTTGTAAAAGTTGATGTTAATTTTTTTTTAAATATCTGAAACATGATTTCTGAACACAGAGTTGGCAAACTGTAAAATATTTCAGAGCAGGACTGACATTCCTTTGAAAGCATTTTTGGATTTCCCAGCGGAAGGAGCAAAGGGTTGAAATGTTCTGGGTAAGAGATTTTCTTTAGAGCATAGTCAATCACATTAAAGGATAATTGCTGTTTCTTTCTAATAACCATGAACCCACTGTGAGGAACATCGCTGCCTCTAGAATACACAAGCAGTTCTCAAAATACTCCGAATTCAATACAGGAACATGTTACCTGTAGGCACAGCCTCTTGCTTCTGCAGTTAAACACTTAAATTCTGCTTCTTCCTGTAGAGCCTTACATAGTATTATTGCGTTTCATAAAATAGAGTTCTCCAAAGTACATGAAGTACCTTTCAGACAAGAGAATATCTTTACCTGCGCAAAGTTCAGCTGCTGTAAAGCACCCAGTATAATTCTGCTTTGTGGCTTCACGCTTTGCTGAATGCTACAATACAGCTACATCAGGTATTCTCAGTCATACCTCTACAATTTTATTTTAAAGGCCTGACTAGATAGGTAGAGACTTTCAGAAGGTTATGTTATTTTGAATTTACTGATACCGTCAAGGCAATGTTACTGCAGCCAAAAGAAACTTGGGCTTCAGTCTGTCCTGTTGCCACTGTTTGCCTTACAGTGACAGAAACAAGTCATGCTGGAGCAGGGCCTTCCATGGTCCAGTACCACCCCATACGTCTCTTTCTGAGGCAGGTAAATCCTAATAGTATTTTGTTTTCATTTATACTACATTATTTTATCTGCAAAACTGCTGTTTATCACTAGTGAATAACACAAATTGATGGTGGTTTTGTGTCCGTGAATTGACGTAGTACAGCTGTTAAGACTGCTTGGATTTGACAGCATAAAATAGTTGTTAAACTAAATGAATGAAGTGTTCATTTAACAGTCAGGTAAACAAAACAAGAGAAATTTACTGTTCATAACTGTCAAATCTTTTTAATACACAAGCTTCTGTTTCAGACAGTATTCTGGTATAGATGTACCCAAAGAAATCCTCCTGACACTGAAGACTCCCTTTTTTACCTTGTTACTTTTATCTTCTGCCTGCTTTCATAAAATAACAAACTTATTCTATTTCTTCTTAAACTGTATTTACCTCAGATAACTCAGATTTTTTAAAAGACTGGTTAGTGAATAAGACACACAAAAATAAAAGGCATTGTGAAACAAAAAGAGAATATTTCTATTTGAATCTATAGGTATTTTTCTTTCCCTCTGCACAACGCTGAAATGAGTTTTGTAAGAGTGAATTTACCTTACACAATTAAATGAAAGTTACAGTGGCAGTACAGGGTTCATGATAGATTTAGTAAGCATTATCATGACTCCTTTTGTTTCTTTTATTGTACAGTGGCATGCTTGCTAGTAGTACCTATGCTGGGGAGCTTGCTTAGAGACTGCTAGTCCCCTCTCAGGCTTCAGAGATAAGAAACAGCTCCTACACCGCAGGAATGTTCCCCTGTCACTGGGATGAATCCACGTTCCCTCTCTTGCTCTCCAGATAGTGTTGTGACTTTGGCTAACAGTTTCAACAGAAAGCTTCAACCCTTTTTCGGAGCACACCTTGGCCAGTTGGTGAGGTCCCCCAATAAAGGGGCAGTAGCAGTACTATCACCAACAACAGAACTTCACTCATGTCCTAACGCTCTGCAACAGAGCGCTCAGGAACCCAAGTGGAAAGAAATTTCTACTGCAAGTCAGGGCCTTAAGCTCCAGGGAGGGCACAAATTCCAATATGGTCAGTGCACCAAAACCCCACCTTGCTTACTACCGAGACTTACAAAGCTCATTGAGCTTTCTCCTCTGGCTTTTAGACATACTGCCTTTGGAGGCCTGAATCTTTCCCCATGAGTTTTAACTTCAGTTGTACTGTTTTATTTTTACCTGCATCTCACAACCCAGATGGGTGAGTATGTTTTAGATCCTTTCAATAATCAAAACTTCTGGTATTTTTCATCCAAACTCTCCTTTATTCTTTAAATTTATAAAAATTACCAATAGTAAAATCATTAGAAGTCCATATGAAATACGAATGGATAGAAAATGGCAGAATTTGCCCACACCCAACCGACAGACCTTCTTCTCCATTTCTGTAATTTGAAATACAAATTACAGACCATATGCCTGGCAATCACCTACACAAACTACATCTATTTTGTGTCCCACAAACTGTAATGGTAAATTATATCTGACATAGTTCAATTTGTCAGTTAACAGCATTTCCATTTATACTTTGTGTTCTCACAGACTGCTATAAAGTTTCCCAGAATTCAGAAAACAAAATAAAAACTATTTCTTTGATATATGAAGCTATAAGAAAAATGTACTTCACTAAAAGGCATTATGCAGAAGTCGTCAATAGACACTTTATGAAGTATATAAAAAAAATCTTTTAATAAATAGTTCTATTACAGGTGCTAAAATTTTATAATTAAATACCTAGATTATCTTCTGTTCCAAAAGGTCAGTAGCCCTTTACTATTTTTGCTGGTATTACACAGTTATCAAGACAACATAATCATTATGAAGACACTCACTTTTAGAGACAAGCATATTTGGAAGATATAAGATAGGAAAAGACATCCATATCAGAACCTGCTAATTTACAAAAAGGGCTGTGTTTACAAAAATAACAATAGGGTGATTTGGAAGGAGAAAAAAAGCGTAAATGTCAAATGTACAGTGGAAAAACAAAGGAACTTATGAGAAACTGTGTTTATGGGAATAATCAATATTCTGCACGCAATTAAAAATAACGCAATAACAACTCTGGATAAAAGAACACTTGAGGCTGGTTAAGAAGCCATTTGCCAGTAGGCTGCTTACAGATGATATGTCCTTGCTCCTAAACACCAGAGCCTCCCAGCCAAATCCAGTAAAAATGTGCAGTGGGAATCAGAGTCAGCCACACTAAATGGCTGCCTACAGGAGAGTCATCAAGGCTACCTCCTTTTTTATAACACAATGCCCCTGAAGCCAATAGGAACTAAACAACATTGCTGCTGACTGTGAAACTGTAGCCTTGCCTCAGTGGTCAGAAACAGATGGGAATTTGGAAAGAACTGCTCAGACTTAAGCGGAACAAAACCAAGACCTTCTCAAGCTATTGTTACATTCTGAGATCAGGTAACACTGGGAACTTTGAACAACGATTTACCAATTTTGTTGGCTGAAGAACAGCTCAAGAGATAAGCAGGTGACAAGCTGAAGCTAAGATGACATTCTGTGGTTTTTTTTATCAAATACCTGTTTCTGACATCCTAACATTAAGATCTTAACAATAAACATTTTTTATTGTTTTATTTATAAGCCTGTTTAATATTACAAGGTGAATCATGCTACAGACAAACCATAGGTATTTAGTATGTATAACATTTCTGAAGAACCTATATTCCAGAACATTTTCAAACTCAGTGGGAGTTTTTTCTGCAAGTCTGCTAGGGACCAGTGGAGGAAGAACATAAGGATGGATGTTTTAGATAATAGTAAATGCCCATCTAGTCTAGAAGTATGTGTCTCAAAAGTACATGACTAGGCCATGTAAAGCACACTTTTTTTGTCAGCCCTCAGTGAAGGAAGTACAAAATATAAGCTCTTTTAGGCAGTGGGAGACAGAGGAAGAATACCTATCACCTGCATGTAAGTATTGAGTAAGTTTTGTGTTGTAGGCCTTGCAAATTGTTTCCATTCCAATGCTGGTAATACTGAACTTTCAAAACATTTATTCCTAAAAAAAGTAATGTGTCAATAAAATGTAGCAATTTTTGACTATTACTTTTAATTTCTTTGGTTTTTAGCTCTTAAATGCCAAACATCAATATTATTTTGATATATGCACAAATTCAAACAGCACAGATGTAATGCAAATATGTTGAAAATGTTTTGTTTTGCTCACAATACAATAAAACCTTAGGTTATACTTAGAGTGTGTTTAATATCTTGTTAAGCTATGTACCAAGTTACACATGAGCTTTCCTTATTATTCATCTGAAATCACTGGAGAAAAGCCTAGTCAAGAGAATTTATGGGCTACTTCAGGCTGAAATTTGGAAAAAATCCACCCATGTACTGTATATTCATTAATCAGTGAGAGTCCTCCTTTTTACAGTCTTGTTTTGTGCCAGACACTGAAATTGGATCTGTTAAGGGGAAATCTTCTAATTCATAAGGAGCCCTGCTGAAATGACTTAAATTCAACCTATTGATTTTATTCATAAACTTTCATTCCACAACATGAGAGCCATGGTTCTCATATGAAACATGTTGCATTTGTGAAATTCCATATGTTACTTCAAGTTTCTAAGTAAAAAAGTCACAGACATATATATATATTTAAAGGGATCTAAAATCTATATCTCATTTCAGTCTCCAAGTCACTCTTTGGATGGGCAGCTTTCAATCCGAGGTGAATCTTACACACACTAAAGAGCAAGTTTAAGATAATACGTTCTGTTGCAATGCAAATAGAAAGTATAACAGGAAACAGTCCTGTAGATAACTATTAAAATCCCATGCGTTTAATGAAAAACCTCTTTTGCAAGATTGGGAGGAATTAGCTTTCTTTGATCCATATGGCTGCACGTCAATAACAGAAACTATGTCAGTCGCTTGATAGATAATTGAACAGATAAGTACAGATAGATTTAGTACAGAAAAATATTTTAATGATTAGTTTGGCAAAAGTAAGATACATTGTGTTGATTTCAGCTGGTTCCTGTGATGTGAATGCATTCATAATATATGGTACTTACAGTCCCAGTTATTAAAGATTGAAACTGGCAATGGAGGTTTGCACTACAAAGAAAACAACACACTCAACTATAGATACAAATTAGTTCTAAATTTCTCTATAATAAAATCTGCTAAGTGAGCAGTAATAACTTCAAACTTCACTTTTTTGCTAGATGTTATGTAGCTTGAAATTTTTCTACAACAAGTTCTCTTGACCCTCAAATTAATTAGTTTGATTGCTACTTTTATTTTTATTCTTTCCCAAGCCTGCTGGTAGCAGTGAATCGCCTGTGAAGAGCACAGAATGGAATAAAAAGGCTGGACTGAACTAATGCGTTGGAGGGAGGAAAAAAACCTTTGCAATTTATTAATGTATTCACAAGACTGTTACAAAACTTTACAATTTAATTATTGGAAGATTATAGAACTGCTTCAGTGCTTCTGTACTGCGTTAAATAAACTGTACGTGCAAGGAGTAATAAATGAAATTGTTAATTTCAGTGCATCCTTAGGGAATAGTAAGGGGGGTTTTCTATTATTTAGAGCTCCAAATGGATTTGAGTTTATATACAGTAATAAATCTTAACTACATTGTTAATTAACCCTGCCTCAAGCCCCTTTTTACCTTAGGAGTTGAAAGACACAGTGTCTGTTAGGATAACTCACCATTCATATTCTTAAAGATGTTTAGGACTGGGAGGATTTGCCGATAATAGGGCACCAAGGCCTCCCCCACCATGTCAGTTGACACCACCAGGTGCTGGAGGACTTTCAGCGTGATGCAGATGACCTGTCGGTTACGAAGGCTCAGTGCATCTGTGATGTAGAAAGAACAACAGGCAGAAAGCAGAATTAATTTCTAAATTGTAGAAGGAGGGGGAGGAGTCCTCTAATGGGTAAATTTAATTAAACTGTACTCTGCTGGGGATTGTAAGTGGGCCTTTATTAGCCCAGCTTTGAAAGATCCCAAAGATGGATTGCAGTCCTGATGTTATAAAACACTGCCTTGTCTGATTGTTATTTGTTCCCACAATTTGTGCTGACTCTTCAGTAACCCAAAGAATGCAGCTCATTATTCCCTCGCGCTGCCTGTGTAATAGTAGTGTGGTCCAAACAAATAAAAAATAAATGTTCAGTAAGTACCATTTGGGGCCAATGGAACTGTACAACTGCAAGACAACCTGCAAAGGTTGACAACAGATACATTCTAGTGCAACAATTAGTGTTTGTGTGTTTGTCCTCATTTATTTCATGATCATTTTATTCATTCAGCTAACAATTCCTACTATTCTGAGAATCAGTACAATGAAGCAAATGTTTATAGGGACAGAAAACCCACAAAAAAAACCTTGTAGGCTTTTTTTGAAAGACAAACATTCTAGGAAAAAAAAAGAGAAAAAGATTTTGTCTTGCCTACTTAAATTCTTCTTTTAGCTTTCAGTGTCATGCTTCTAATCTTATGACACTAAGACTTTTCATAAATACCTTTTGTTTCTCTTCACTTTTGATTTCACTAAAAGCAAGTGGTTTGCATTCTCTTTTGTAATTAAAAATGAGTCATGCTCGAAATATATATACATATTTTTGTGCAAAATCCCTCCAGTTATAAAACCTCCTCTGAAACTGTGCAGCTGGAAGCAGTTGTCAAATTTGGTATGCTATTATGTATTGGTCTAATTCTTCAGCGTTCTGCCCACTTAGCATCGGCATTTACATCACTGCAGTGGGAAAGCAAAAACTGTAAAAGATAAGCTCATATTCAATGTTATAGGTCTCATAACCACAGAATTATACAAAAAAAAGTGTAATTACACATAAGTATAAGCACTTTAAAAAATTACAGTGAAGACAACACCGCAATTCAAAGAGGAGTTACTAACGAGTTCTTCAAGAACTATCATTTCACACTGAAGCAATGGGATCCAGTATTTCTGGCTCTAAGGTTTGTCAGTGCAGAGGAATGCTGTTTCAGGGGGAATGAAATAGTGCTCGCACACAGAAGCAATGTCAGTTTTTCCATCTCTTTAAGCAAATGCACTGTGCCCCACCCCTTCTGCTTCTTACTGCGTGCCTGCAGAGTGCTAAAAAACAGAGCTAGAGCTCCTGAGCAAGGCCAAGGCAGATTTGTTGTGTGAATGTGTCTTGAAAATCTGCTGGTAAGTAATGTCCCTTCATGCTTATGAACTGCAGACTAAAACTACCATTAAACGGTTAGAGAGCCCGAAGTATAAAGGTACTATAGTGCACCATAGGATGATTCCAAGTTGAAAAAGTGTTGTTAAATGAAAATACAGACTGAATTTCATACTTATTTGCCAGTCCTTACTGTAGTCACCAGGCAACACCTAATTTTGTACTGTCTCTGAGCACATTAATGTGTGGACAGCAAGTCCATCAGTGCAGCATGCTCCACCAAGTTCCAGCAAAGAGGTTGGCTGTTCCAAATTGTGCTTTCATGGGTAGACATTCTAAGGCTGCTTTAGCAGAGACACACCAACCCCCAGATAAAATTTTAAAGAGTAGGTGAAAATTCCAGACAGGAAAACACTGTCTTACAGAGGAACAGGCATTATCCATTCTTCCTAAAGTGAATGGAAGAGGAAGCTCTGGGATTCAAACACATAGGTGTATTCATGGCTAATTTCTCATACATAGAAATAGTAGCTAACCAAAATAATAGGAAAATTATCTTTATAACTTGTAATTTTCAATACAATAATTATTAGCTATTCATACAAACATGAATGAATATTTGCATTCATTTGTGTGAATTAATTCATACAGAAGGAATAAAATTCATTATTCATACAAATACTTATAATTAACTTAAAGGGCAGAAAGAAATAATCAATGGTAGAAATCATAGCTTCTTAATCCTTAATGAACAAGTTCTACCCACTTTCAGGAATAGTTCCTCCTGATTGTAGAAGCTGTCCTAGAGGATGAGACACCTTCTTTTTAGGCGTGTAGAGGGTGTCATAAGTGGAAATGTCTGTCCAATCACTGCTAGGAAGAACTTTTTTCTGCAGATGTTGGCTCCCTCCAAAAGGTTTTCACAGTTTCATGTTTCCAGAGTTCTGTCTTGTGCAAAGACAGCCCTGGTTTGAGTGAAAGCCAAGACTGTCCTGTTAAAAATTGATTCCTTAATGTAATCAAGAGTGTGAATTACAACTCGTGACTGAGAAGGTGTTCCAGTGAGTGCAACAAGCCAAACACATACTGCATCCAGAAGAAAGTTTTCAAAGAAAAGCTCATCACAGAACCTGTCATGCACATTTCCTTACATCCGAGTTGTGCTCTAGGGGGCCTTGGTGGAACTTTAAGCAGTAATACATTTGTTTCATCTGCTTGCTAGAAAACCAGCTAGATACCTGTCCCACCTCCTTCAAAACAGGGGCACCCCATTCTCCATTTGACACACAAAACAAGACAGAATCTGAATCAAGATTTAGACTGGTAAAGTGATGGATATGGTGGAATCAGAGACTGCAGAATTTCAGCCTGAAGCCCTTCAAATTGCAGAAATCTGCAGTGTGTGTTTGGAAAACACTTGTAAATACCAAAAGAAAGATCAAATTGACTACAGAACTGTTGTTATTATTATTAAATATTTGGACTCTGGTATGCATAGCAGTCAACCAGCTCCTGGCTTGATTATATTAGGCACTGTATAAACATTTAATTAGAGACAGTCCCTGCCCCAAGGATACATCAGTTTCAAACATATGTTTATATTTTAAAAATCTGGTAATTATTTTCTGTGTACTACCATCACTGCAGACCATTCTCCCACATGAATCAAAGGAAGAAATGCAGTATATGAAATAAATATATTTTAACATTTTGAAAAATGTCATTGATATCTCAATGTTAACTAGTCCTAGTATCCTTACACAAGAATAAAGCAAACCATTTATAACTCTTAGTACATTAAAGCTACATGCCCCTAAAGAAGGAAACATGCATAATATCCAAAATATTCCAATTTGAAAGCATGCCAGGCTGTTGTGTCTCAACATAGAAGTTTGCTGTAAGATATGGATCTTCGCAGTAATAGCAAAGTGAGTGACCACTTTGCTTTTCAGTTTCTACTCCCTCAAGGGTTTTTTAGAAGACTTCTCTCCCTCAATATTTCCCTTTTGGTGATATAGTCTACATGCTATATGTTGCACAATTCTCTTCAGCAGCAACTATGAAAAAACCCAACAACCAACCAAAAACAAATTGGCTGTTGCTTGATAGTTCTGATGTTTTCTCCTTTAATGATATATAATCTTGACAGTTTTGCTTGTGATAAGGATACACACCTTTCCAGGAGACCCTCAGCTTAAATAATTTCTCAATATATAATGAAGCATTTACTTCAAACATTTTATTTTCTATTGCTATAGGTAGTTCAGAACAATTATTTCCTGAACTCATCACAACTTTCTTAAATAAAAGAGAATTTCAAAAAGTTAACAGGTCAAATATCTGGTATAAAAACTAAGTATCTGGGTCAGGTCTGTGTTTCTACCATTCAAAGCCACAGTATCAGATAATTATGAAATTCAAAAGCATATTTGAAACACTGAACGTTTTGGGGATGGACAGGGCTATAGATTAAAGTTTGTTAGCAATGACTTGATATACAATACCAAATCATTAACAGTATCAGCAATTTAAAAAAAAAAAGAATTAAAGAATATTGGCAATTGATATAAATTTAGAATTTCTTTTATTAATTCCCCTTAAGAGCAGAGACATTTCTTAAGATACATGCTTCTTGTTTGCTTATCTGTTTAGATAGAAGCAACTTAGGTATGAAGCAATAGAAATTATTATTTTAAAACATTTAAGTCTTTTCCTTGAGTAACACTTCTAACATCTCAAAGACCTAGAATATATGTAAGTTGATATTTTTTATTTTTATATTTTATTTTTACGTGTCAGTTAGGAAAATTCTATCTCAGTCTCAGATGTTGCCTACAGTAGACAACACAGTTCTCATCTATGGGATTGACATATTTTATAAGCCAGGAAACATGACAGCATTTCTCCCAGTACACGGTGAATCTTTTCCACAACACAATTTATTTGCACAGAAGAGATCTAATCAGAATGTTCTTCCCCAGACAGCACATTGATAGCCAAAACTTAACAGAACCAAATGAGATTCCCTAAACTTCCATGTCCTCTCTAAATATTAAAGCTTAGATTTTGGTAGTGATATTTGAAGTCAAGTTGCCGATTTTATTACCTTTAATTTACAGTGGCCTGTAATTATATTCAACCCCTTTTTCAAATATACCTGTGAACCTATGTTTAAAAATGCATTGACAGCTTCCATTTTCTATTTGGGTCTCACAACCAAAGATGAAAACCAATTTACTTTACATTAATATCTACCCACACCCCACCTGCCCCAACTCATAAACGAGAACCCTGTTTTAGAAAATTCTTTGCCTGAAGCAGAACAAGATACATAGAGGAAGTCTCCTGCAGGGCAGCAAGCACTCAGGATAAAGATGCTTCGATTGTTGTAATCTACTTAATCTTGTTGATCAAGGGCTTCTTTTCTTTAAATTCACAGAGGCAGGTTTAAAAAACTGTTAGCATGAAGTGTTCTCAAAATGCAACTGATTAAAGTGATACATACTTCCCTGGCAGAGAATTTTGTCCAAAACTTTCAAAACATGTAATACTTAACTACCTGAACTGATAGAACAGGCATATTATGCTAATTTTACAGAACACCAATGAATGCTGTTACATACAAAACACAGTGTTTAGTCAAGAGTGAATAAAAACCCGAATAACAACCTTGCATTCTGTACTTTTAAAAAGCCAGGTACGATCCCAATCCATTTTATAATACAGGTGTACAGATATTTCTTCCAGTACAACCGAAGGAGTGATGTGCTGCAGTGAGGTGATTAGAAGGAGCAACAGGTGCCAAGGCATGAAAACTTAGCCCCATTTTGTCATCAAATACTTTTTACTGTAAAGTCAAAGCCTAAGGTATAGAAAAGGCTATGATTCATAACTGAACCATTGACATGCGCAAGAAACAAGATCTAGCAGAACACTGAAAAGAAAGAGTGGCTTTTATTTTTCAGCTTTAGTTCTGCTTGTAACTGTAGTGTTTCACTAGACTAGCACCTATAAAACTGGAATTCTATTAACATTTGCAGGCCCTGTGTAATTAACTAGCATAAATAATACACTGAGAATAGACTCCCCAAAACCTTCTCAGTGGCTATGCCAGTTTACAGCATTTCCACCCATTCCTAGATGTACATTTCTTTCCTTGTGCTGCCTCAAGCTACTAAACTGCACTTACCCTCTCAATGAAAACGGATTGGTTGTCAAATGAAATGTGATACCATTTCAGAGAAAAAGATTTCAGGAAAGATTTGGGAAACCAAAGACAGGTAATATTGGCATCTGTACTGCAAAAATTAATATAGTGTTCTAAACATATTGTAGGCCCTTAAATAATATGGACAAGAAAACCTGATAACATGGTTCTCTCAGACTTCCGTATTAGATAAGGTCCCTAACAGAAGGCTTTTGAAACAGTTAATTGCCATGGTTCCCATATAAATAAATAATTGCTTAGATAGGAAATGAAAGCAATAAGAAACAGCCACAGAGAAGGAGTATCACTTGCAGAAATCTGGGCTGCAGTTCATGTTTTTCAGTAGACTCATAGGTGATTTGGAAGAGATGTTTACTAATGAGTAAGTTTTCTGATCATACCAAGTTATTCCAGATGCCAAAGATAAGAGCTGACTCTGACATACTACAGGATTTTAGAGTACAGAATGTCTACGTGATAAAAATGGCAGATGAAATTCCATACTAATAGGTGTTTAAAATTAATAAATTAATAAACTCAGGAGAGAAAAGTTCTAACTCCAACTTCAAAAGTTAGACATGTCAATTGTACATTTCACTTTCCAAACATGGATGAGATTTCTTTATTGAATGAGAAACACAGTTTCTCCTCATAGACAGGAGTAAAGAGGAGAAATAAAGAATCTGGTTTCTCTAACATTGGTAACTACCTGAAATGAGCAGTTGTGAGTGGAAGAATCTAAAATAAATCTTCTTATTAGGCGTACTGGTTGAGGGAGTCTACAGGACAGAAGGGCTTTGGTATTGAAGAATCAAGACTTTTTTTTTTTTTTTATCTGAGACTTTTACTTTCTTTAGAAGCACTTTAAGTCTATAAAAAGATGTTTGTCCAGAGTTAATTTTCAGCAAGTGATCTTAACCAGAACTGGTTCTTATGAGCAAGTCAGGAAGAAGATACCAATTCAATTAAAGGTTTAATTTACTTTCTGTAGATGAGAGAAACCAACTTATATGATTTACAGAAAAAATACAACCCAGAAAACCATATATATTCCATCAAACGATTTCAGCTTTCTGAGATAAGTAAGCATTTAATGAATATTAAATGCTCTTAAATACAGTGGAGAGATATGAGGAGAAATATAAATATAAATGTGCTTAGAACAACTATTAGCAACAGGTTCAACTTTACTTACCTAAATGTAAAAGGGAAGCTGATTTAACATGAAATGGGAATTAACTACATTGTTGTCCAAGATTTTACATGCAAATAGAATGTCACAAAAGGGATTTTTAACAGCAGAGAAAAAGCCTCAAAAAGGAAAACTTCAATGTTCCTTAGGACGGAGATTATTCTTTTTGGACTCAGTCAGAAGTGCTGGTCTGCTGACTGCAACTGTGTAGAAACAATACTTCCATCTAAGTTGCAATTTATGTGCAAAGATGTGAGCTTTATTGGCTTCTAGGCCTATTCTGAGATTGCCCACATGTCCATTTTAGGATTTACAGAACAGAAAAGATTCTGGCAAGATGCTTCAAGATGTTCCTACTGATCAACTCTACTGACTCCAATTTCTGAGCTATTGCATGCTATTCCTTCATTTGTGACAGTAAAATACAAACGATCCGAGTTTAAAAGCAATGCCCTTCTGAAAAATATTTTAGTTTTATTTTAGGTTTGGTGGTTTGGGTTTGGTTTCTTGGTTAACACAACTAGATGAGATATTCACTGAGTTGCTCCACAAACAGTTACATTAGCAAAAGTCAGTCGCAATGAACTAGTGTGAGAGACCTGGGACAACTGGTCGCTTTGTGCGTGATGGGATTGGAAAGTCTTAAAACTATGTTGCCAGCAAATGAAATGTAAATGGCAGCACCACCACTGCCTGTGAAAGAAGAGGAGGTGCTTCCACACAGTGTGTTGGATGTCCCTGATGTTACCCATCGAAATATCAGGCAAAGATGTAGAAACTTCCTGACCCCTCAGTGTTTATATCTGCATGTGTGTCACGAGTTGAATCTGGGTAATTCTAAAGTCAGGAATCTCAGAGTTGCAGAAGCCTAATGAAGGCAACTGAAAAGACTTACGGCTTTACTAATCTGTTGTTTGATTTAGCAAATCTGATATTAAAAGCAATAATTTGACCATACAGAATTTAGAACAAGGATTTTCCATTGACATCGGTGCATTTTTAAAAGACAGGGCAGAGCCAGACAGACCCCTCTGTTCCCTACAAGTAAAGGAATTCTCATGTGCCCACAAGCAGCTTTGCTTGCAACCCCAGGGGTATGTCTGGGTTGTGTTCTGCTCACTGCCATTAATGGTAGTTTGTGATGAGGGGCAAAATTAGCCTCTTTCTGCCTCTTTACCTGCCTGCAATATGAAACAACAATAACGATCTTTCTGGCAAGGAAGATACTCTGCTGTGTTGCGCAGCAGAATTTCCATAATACTGCTACAAAGTACGTTGGCCATACATCTCCATTTATCAATCCAGTTCAAACAACTCAGACAGTGGGTTTGGTTACACCCTCTGTTGAAAAGAGTAAGAAGTCTTAATGCATGTTCTGATTTTGTGTTTTTTTTAGTTGTATTCCTTACAAGTTTGACAAATACAGGCAATTTGGTTTTCCTGTTTATGCCATGCAATGACTATATTTATAAACTATTTTACCATATTTTTCCACTGCAAAATACAATATATTTTGATTTTTTATTTTGAGAAATCAAAATATATTTTTAACATTTACTTCTTTAAGAAATCAGTACCTCCAACCAGAGATTTTTTTCTTCCTCTGAATTTAAAAAGAGCACCTTTCAATGTGATGAACTAAGCTATTTTCAACTCAATAGCATTCTTCCATATTATTTTAAGAATATTTCAGGTATTTTATGAAAGACACTGGACCTGTTAATTTCAAGTATCTGCCTTTTGTTAGTCATTGCCTGTTTGCATAACCAGAAGAAAATTGTTGAAAGGGTTTGGGTTTGCAGTAATGCAGATTCATGAAATAATGTAATTTTAATCTGTAATGATATAGTGTTCAAAATGTGTGAACTTTAGACAAAGGTGAGTGGAGGATAGATTTCTTCCTAAATAGTTAAAATATAATAGAGGAATCTAATATTTAATTCAAAATGTTTTTTAGGAGAGCAACTCTTTACTAATATTTTCCTTTGACAAATATGCAGGAACTCTATCTATAGAGTTATTTTTCTGCCTTTCTTTTATCCCTTTCCCCTCCATCATATCTATTACCTTCCTAACAATCAATTGATTCACTCTTTCACAGTAGAAATATGGTAGTGGTCTAGAAGTCTGGTTAATCAGATATAACTCACCCAATGGGACACCTTAGAGACAATAATATGTGTAAAATAGCTGAGTTTACTGTGGATGCACCTGAGCCACAAATGTATAGCTCTGACTACACTACTATATTACACAGTCATAGCAAATTTAAAGACTCTTAGCAGTGCACACTTTCAGATTCCTTGAGATGGTGGTGATTTTTTTTAATATTAATATGGCTTTAATAAGGAAGAAGCTTTTATCATTGATAATAGTTTCACACATTTAAGCCAATACAGAAGCTTTTTAAATTAAAAAAATAAAAACACTGTAAAATAAAGCTGAACCAACAACTAAATTTAGCTAGCAGATTCTTGAATGTGTTCCAGCATCATAAATTATGGCTTGATTTAAAACCCATATAAATACCCTTACCTAGCAGTCTCTTTCCACTGCTAAAAGCTGTGTAACAGCTAAAGCTTCCAGGTAATTATTTCTAAGCTAGATTCTGGTCTCAGCAAGATTTTAAAATCCTAACTGAGTAGCTGCTGTCATAAACTTGCAGTCTTTTCTGAAGAAACAAATTTCAGCCTTCAAAAAATATGATACTACTATAAATATATTTGGGGAGTGGTGGTAATATACAGATTTAATGAAATTACATCATTTGTTTCAGAAAAAAAACTGTAATATTGTTTTCATAAACTTTCACAAGTGCTACTTACAGGGTAACCATTCTGAATATGATATATATTGACATTTTAAAAAACTACTGTAAGATAGAAATAATGACATCTGCAAATAATGACATCTGTAATTAATCTTCTTTAACTGAGAATAAATTTAATGGAAAAGCCCTACAATTTTGACTCTTGCAACACTATTACTACTATCAGGCTCCAAACTACATTCCTTTTCCCATTTTCCAAAGCTGTATTTGACTCTGTTCATTCTGTATCACAAATACAATGACTCTGCTTTGTTCTGTATTAGCACGGATGCTGAATCATCTCAGGAAAATAGGACAGAGGACAGTGATGAAACCATTACTGATCAACAATAAAAGAGAAGCAAAGTTTATCAAATATGGACATCTATTAGTATATGGGTAGCATACAGACTTCAGAAGGATGATAGTTAATAATATCTACTCAAAGTACTGATCTAAAGAAACAGAAAAGGACAAAAGAATATATCTGAAAGACGAGGTGTTTCAAGAAAAGAAGTTTTAGTTCCAGTGGTATTATATATATAGTTTAGTGATATTACATTTGTATTAAAATAATATTACCTTTAACATAATTTTTTCTACAAAAAAAGTTTGAATATATAAAAGCTTCAAAATTAAGAATTTTTAAAGTGCCAACATTTTATATACAACATTAGTCAGGCAGAACTCCTAATTTTGATAGATATATGGATATGCAAAGTAAAGATAATGATGATAGAAAAGATATCTAATGAATAAAGAAAACTACAGGATTAACAAAAGGATAAAAGGAAACATAAAACCAAAAGTTTCATCTGTTGATTTCTCCTGTCATTTTAGATGAACTAGTTTATACAGTAATGGATTTACATAATAAATATACAAAATCAGGTAAGAATAATGTCACTTCACGTTTCCAAAGACCAAAAGCCACACTAATATGAAAAATGCTAACCAGACAGTCTATTCTTCTGGATTACTGCATGCATGAGGTGATTGAAGGCATAAGCCTTCTCGCCTCATACCTTACAATTTGCTCATGTTTGCAATAATCTCAATGAAGTGTATAGCCCATCATTTTTTATTGCTTAATTATCAGCTTGCCAAAAATCTATACAATATAATTTTAGGGTTTATTTTTTTCATATGCTCACTTACTTTTTATTGGGATAATGAGCTGAGGAATGACAGGAAGAATCTTGTTTCCACCATGTTCCAGCATGTCATGGATTCCTTGACGAGCAAAAAACTCATATGGAAATGTCACTTCACAAAGCCCATCAAAAAACAAAGGCAGATAGTAGTGATAGTCCAGCTTTTCAATCTCCCCCTGAAAATACAGAATAAATAAACAGATAAATGCAATTTTTAGTACTAATACAATGTGATCAGATGGACAAACAATTCATGTCATCTACATGGGTACACTTAGTAAATAATAAATGATTTTGTATCGCTGCATAAAGTTATTAAGTCTGAAATATGGTTTATGGCCAGATATTGAAATCCAGAAATTTGACTTAAAGAAAAGATTGAAAATTAATATGCTCTCATGGATTTTTACGTTTTGGTAAGTCACTATCAGATGTTGATGCTCTTGCTTATAACGTCTTACTCTGTAAGTTACCCATAGGAATGAAACCAGATATTTTAAGAATAACATTCTGTATATCTCAGAAAAAAACTGATCTTTACATCTTCACTTGGACACTTGAAAGAATAAGAGAAAGAATCTGTAACCAGCATCCAGCACAGCACAAATATGTTTGTACAGAATTCCCAACTTTCTAGAATACTGACCTGGTTTCCTACTAACTTCAAGATCAGAATTCTAAAGAAATTCTGTGGGTCTCTACCGTGAAAAAGGTAGAGAAATTATAGACTTTGTGAGGGATTTTCCACTCTATCCTACTTTTCTTCTGTTTTCCTTCTACTCATCAGCACTCTGATATATATATGCACTCAGGATAGACAGAGAGGACCAGAAGTTGTTTGCTTTCAGCCTGTCAAAGCTCTGAATATAGCTAGGGAGTGACTCAACAGCAAAACACTTTCTCTGAACAGAGTATGATTTTCAAAATCACTTGGAGATCAATCCAACTCTTTAGGTACCGACTTCCAGCTTTAAACCACTGTCTCACTACTATCCTATTTTTCCAGTGAGATTATATTTTGGAATTGGGTAGATGCTTCGTCTTTCTCATCTAGCGAGCTTTGTCACATAGACCAAACTGAAGCTCCAAATATCCTAAAAAAAAAATTGTCAGGTTAAGCAAAGAAATACCCAGACCTTGATTTAGAGCCAGTAATCCCATTCTCACTTGAATCATAGAAGAAAAGTCTGAAAGAAAGCAGCCAAGAACTGAACTTGGGTTTTACACTTCTCTGGTAAATCCCATAGTAGGCAAGCAGCAGACATTCATTCCCTGTTTGAAACCATGATTCATTTTCCTCTCTGTTTGACTCCAAACAGATTCTGAATCCTGGTCTTGTGCATCTAAGCTACTGACTCAATTGCTTCAGTCTTTCATGTTGAAACTAATCCATTCATGATAAATGAAGATTAATTGGAACAGATACTTGAAAGTAAGTTCTTTACATCTGCTCTGAGCATGTCACTACTGGCAGACGTACTGCCAATTACATAGTCTCACATACACTGATTATTAATTTCTCATAGGGGATTTAAAAGAAAAATTACATAATACCTATTCACTTACGTGAATGAGATCAAGTGCCTGTAATAAACCATGCAGAAGGAGGAAAAAATGACACCTACTTTTCCTATTTCCACAACGTTATATATGATGGCTTCTCTGTTCTTTTTGCTCATTGGCTTTTTGTTTCAGAAATATCCCAGTGTCAATTTGGAAGAAGTTAAAACATAACTAACAAGCAACCATGTAGGAAGATCTTTACAAAGCAAGAATCTGAAGACATTTACATTCCTAAATAGATCAGTTTTGTATTTCTTGAGGACATTCAGTATACTATGGACAAGACTTGTGAGATGGTAAAAGAAGTCTGCCCCCAAAAACACTGGGAATGGAAGACAGCAATACACAACTACAAACTTCAGCACCTACAAGCCTTAAGTCAGAGCCCAAATCACCCATCACAGTAAGAAATGGTCAGGTGGTCAAAAAATCAGACAAAAAAGGAACAAGAAGCAGCAATTTTTTCCTGTTTTCTGTCAATAGGAAAATAATAAATCCTTCAGTATTTTTCCTTTTACTTCAAATTTGTAGATTATTATATTGCATTTTTTTCTTATTGAATGTGCAGGTTTCAGAAAATCAAAACCTGCAACAGCTACTTGTGTCTGGGGAAGGCTTTAGATGCAAAAGAGAGATACACACTGTGTAGGCTTTTTTTTAAACTAAGGAGAGGTTTTTCCTTGTGAAAAACATCTTTATCAGAGTATGTCTTTTTTTAAAGACTCAATTACTTACATGTGTTGATAACTCTTTCAAAATTACAACCTATTTCCAAACTCTAATCCATGTTAGATTACTGAATCAAGTTTTGCAACTATTTTGCTCAAAGCATATATAGTTGAACCTCTCATTTCTTTTTTCACATTCTTCACTGATACCTCCTCTAGCTGTAGTTTTCTTCTTAAAGATGTGATATTTCTGATACCAAACAATTTTTCTCAGCTGTTCTTTGCCCTTGAAATATGCTTTTTCTGCTTCAGATATAAAGAAAGCTTATATGTTCAAAACTTGCAAATGTTTTTCAGTGATAATAACTGGTCAATAAAAGCTATGAACTTCATCTATCAACTCTGTCTTGCCGTTACACATTACACATACAGAAAAATGGTACATTGAGGTGAATATGATTTCTGGGTTTAAAACCAGAAATTTTTACATTTTTTACACGTTGACACAAAATTTTTTTTACACATGACAAAAACTTTATTATGAAAAAAATCTCTGCAAAATTTAGGTATGACAAGCTGTAGATCATAAAGCATTTGTGTTTACTCCTCACTTCTCAGTTAGGTCCAAAGCCGTAAGTGGTTGGTAACTGGCATGGCTCTGAAAAGGACTCTGCTTTCTAACTAATTTCTTAAAGTGTCAGTTGTCCAAGCACGCAGCCAATTTTTACTTAACATTTTGTACTCTATAATAACTCCCACAATATGGAAGCCAGAAATATTTTGCCTTACATTCTATGGTGTGAAACCCTTTCCTTCTGTGTTTACTATTTAGCTTTTTAAAGCGGCTATTATACAGCTGTTCAGAGAAAAATGTGATTTTTCTGTTTACGCCCACAAAATTCTTTTGTTTTTCACATCCACCCACAATAAATGCTGATTAAAGCTCAGATTCTTGGCAAAACTTGTCCACATCTGACAATAATGCTGCAACTATGGATTTTTAAGAACACCACACAAAACCAACTGTATTATACTCAGTAAAATCTTTTGTTTCACGAAACTTCCATGCTACTTATGTATACTACAAGCTTGCTAGGTGAAAAAGAAACAATATACAGTTCAAAATTGCTGCTTTATCAATGTGTATAACCAATGGACAAGACGGGAGGAAACCTATGGTGGTGTCACAGTTAATTTGTCCGTCAGAAAATGTGTTCCTAGCGAACAGCTCACAGTAAGAGGCAAGTCTGCTGAGATAATGGAAACCTAGCTAAAGGGTCTAGGTTGTAAATAGTAAAAATAAATTTCATGGCTAATCTGCCAGTTAGATGAAGAAAGCATGCTATCTGAGAGAACTTAAGGGACAAAGGTTTGACAATCAGGATACTATTGGCCTTTCCTAAATAATCATATGTAAAGTAATCTGGTAATCTATAAGACAAACCTGAGTTTTAGAAGGTAGCGTTTAAGGTCCATAACTTGATTTGCCATTTCATTTCACGCAAACGATTACTTAATACTAAATGCCTTTGATATGATTAACCAAAACTTTGATTTGATCTCCTAGAAACATTATATCCAACTGCTTATGTATTCATTTAACGTCTTTATGTAAGGCATTAAAATGAGGTACAGTAAAAGAAACCCTGGATTTGTTGGTCTGATAAGGGCAAACAGGAGCTTTTGTAAGGATTGAAAAAAATTTGTAAGCACTCTTTTGTAAAATAATAGTTCCTTTTAAGATTTGTTTTCCATTCTATACCAGCTATTTAATCTCTATTTTCTAGGTTAATGGAAAGAGAAAAGCAGAAACATTCTTGAATAGTCACAGTTTTAAACTTCCTTTCTGATTTTTCTTAAAAGATTTCTTTCAAACTTCTCTCAAAGTTTCTTTTATTTCCTTCCAATACTCTGTACCCGTAGTCAAGATGAAGCTTGTGCATTTCACAGTTTTTGGTTTCTTGCTTTCAGTGTGTTTGTCTCTTGATTCATAATGAAATGTGTTATACTTACACAATTACCAGTATTTTCTAGGCTTCTTTAGATCTAGTTTTTAATGTGGTAATTTTGCTAACAGTACTTACGGTTCAGAGCTCATTTCTCATGTTGCATTTACTCCCTACAAGTTTTCCAGCAAGAAATCATTCTCTTTTTATTCCGCTGTATTTCACCTTTCAATATGTACTGCATAAACTCATACTACAAAGATTTTCTATTGAAAGAGTTTCAGTTTAAACTACTAATTGTGTCCTATCAAAAAAAGGGGTTACTTGTACCTGCATTTTGCATTCTGCAATGAAATGATAAAATACTTATCTTAAAACAAATGGAAGATTATCAAACTTGAAGACAAATGGATAATGGAAAGGGAGAAACCAGATAAACATCCCAAGAGAATGTTTCCAGTGTTACTATACTAGCTACCTGAATTCAGCTGTGAAACTTCATGTAAAAACCACTAAAAATACAGAAAACTTCCATATATAATAATTTTGCATTTACTGTACTGCTTATTACCTGCATGTTAGTTAAAATAGTAATCCTGTCATCAATAAAAGCTAAGGAGAGATATTGTTCTATTATGTTTTATATAGCAAGATACGATTCAATTTTCCATTGTATTATCTATATCTGGATGTCCTATTGCTCTTTCAAATGAAGTTGGAACATGGTAACATTTAAGTTTGAAAACACAGGAGTATGATGTGAAAAGGTTCGTAACTACATTGCAAACCTGGAAGTAAGTGTAGGTCTAAACTCTCTCTCATTTTAGGGGCATATAATCACTAAACATTTTCTAGCTATTATTCCTATCTGCACAATGAGGTGCTTTCTACATATAGCTAAAAAATTAAGCAATACAACTCTCTATCCTGGCAGACCAGTTGCCTAGTTTGCCGCTCTCTTTTTTCCACTGCTTTCTCCCAGCTGACACCATGTGGTTTCTTTTCAAATTATAGGAAAACACTCATAACAAAATGCATCCAATTACTTTTGGCTCTTTCTTGATGTGTATGAATAAGAAGCATGACTGAAACAGAAGTGGTTTGATCAAAATTATTCTGCAATATGGCAAACCCAGTCCATTCATAATCTACTGTAAGCAACGATGGCTAGAATTGGATATGATCATGACCTCTAGAATGTTACTGAAAATCAAGTACTCACATTTGTGTCATTACAGCAGATATACTCCACAGACATTATTTGGAGAACAATTGCTACTAGCAATGGTGATGGTCCCGCATATGATAATCAAAACATTTTCTTTTCAGTCGCCACACCTGAGGCTGGGAATCTAATCTTACTAGGGTTACTGAGGTGAGGAAAAATAATAGTCAGGAAGAAGGTTATATTATTCCCTAAATAACTATAGAATCAATGATTGGGTGAGAAATAGGGGCAAGGAGAAGGAAAGTATAAATTTGTGTAGAGTCCCCAGCTAAAAAAGAGTGTAAAAAACCCAACCTAAAATCTTTTCTTATAAATTTAATCTAAGAATTATTTTTTATTTAAGAAATGGATTCTCAGCTGTGTGTGAATCTTAAACAGTCTGTGAGCTATTTCACCCAACAAATAATCTAGGACATGTCTGGGGAAAAGGGGATTCAACTCTTTAATTTTCATAATTTTTTTAAATTGTACTGCCTGGATTTAGACTTCATAAATATACACTTTGCTGGTAATACAGGTCTTGCCAATATAGAAGAGGGTCAACATACCATACAGGAAAACACAGGATGACAAAAAAAGCCCTGAATTATGAAACACAGGCCTTATAGTGTTACATGCAATCTTAAAGCGACAAAATAATAGCAAAGATTCTGCTTCAGTAGTAAGAAAGAAATAGTCCAGCAGACTAATTAATCATTGTGAGCCACCAATATGATGTGGATATTAAAAGGTCAAACACTAGCCCTTTTTTTTAAAGAAACCCCATGAGATATTTCTGGTCTAGATAGAAAAGCATTAATGCTACTACACAAGACAGATGAGAGCTCACCTGTTATCATCATCAATTTGCCCTAAAATAAAATATTGAGATTTTATTCCATTAATTCTTCATTGGAAATAACCAGGGCTAACTAACATACAGAAATGCCCCAAACTGAAAAAAAAAAAGGAAATTAAGTATTTTTTTAATTGCCCTTATTTATTTGGATTCTGATCACATGAGATTATCAGTCCCAACTATTTCTGGGAAAGCATATAAAAAATACTATTCTTATAATACAGCAAATAGCTGTAGACTAAGCTTAAAGTATTGCTTTCTTTTAGTTGATGGGAAGCCTTAAAAATAGATGAATGTACTCTGAGAAAAGTGCTCTGTAAACATGACTCTGAAAAATGTGAAACAGAATCATAGGGGTTGGAAGGGACCTCGAGAGATCATCGGGTCCAATCCCTCTATATACTTGAGAATTCCCAACATACTTGAGAATTGTTTGTGTGATGCAAATAATTGACCATACAATAACCTCAGTGACAGACAAAAGTATCTCCACTACCTCAGAATGTATGCTTATCTAGTTACATTCTTCTTGATGCTCAAAGACCTACTGACACCTTGTTAGACACACCCAATGGTTCAAGGTTTTTTCTTTACGTGATTTATTAATATGTTGTAAGAGTTCTACAAGCACAATAAATGTGAAACTTCAGATTAAAACATGAAGAGAGGCACTATTTCTCAACATTTTGCTAATCTCTCTTACTGGCAATTGTCTAATATGAGCAATACATGATGCTAAAGATAATTTGCACTTATAATAGCTATAAAATATTGTATGTATCATATACGCCCTGTGGTAGATTAAGTTCCACCCTCAGCTACAACATCTAATAAATCCCCCCCAGCTCTACTTGGGAGAAGTGGAAGACAACCTGTTCCTTCACTGTAGAAGGCACAAAGGATTATCATTGTGAAGAAGAAACTTTCCATTTTGCAGGCACTTAATTAAATATCAGCGGACACCTCTTCTCTGAAAAGGAAAGCAAGAGGATAATACTGTTCGAGTAATAGGAGAGGACACTAGGTAGAGATTAAACAACCCTCTTCAAGGCAGAGTCTGAAGGCAGAAGGACAATTAGGAGGTGCAAGACTCTCCCACCACCTTTTTGAGGAAGACACGTTGATCTCTGGTTATTTACTGTCTGCAATATGGAGTTGATTTTAAACTTTGTTGGAAGAAGAATGAACAATTTTGTCCACACCAACAAAACACATAAAGCAGTATGTCCATACAGGACTCATTTAAAACTGACTTTCTGGAAAAAATATTTATCTTTTGCTAAAAGAATATTTGATTTTATTTTAATAAGATGAAACCTAACACGTCATTTTTCAAGAATTATTTTTGAAGGTAAATCAGGAGACAGTGTCAACTAATTCTATCCTGTTCTAATGGCCTAATTGTTTTCTTATTTTCAGCATTCATTTCCTTTCTCTTTGACAATTATTCATGCAATGCTGTCTGTCAAATCAACTTGTAATTCTTTGGTTTTAATAAAAATAACACAAAACAGAAAAAATAGAGAGAAATAGGAAAGGCACAAAGTGTTGGCACAAAGGCACAAAAAAGTGTTGCAGACAGTGTTAAAAATAACTATCTGTAGATTTGTTTTAATAATTAAACCTAGTGCAAAATAACAAAAAACCTTCTACTGTGCATTGTACAGCTAGAATTGTTCATTCATTCAAATTTGTCATAAGTTTCAGACATACACATAGTGAAAAACTAGCAGCTTTATAGCTTAAGAAATTGTGGAAGCTTCTAAAACATGCCATTAAACATTATCATTTGCATTTTCACACACAATATTTTTTAAAAATATAGTAAAATTTATGAAACCAAATGACTCAAAGACAAATTAGAATAGGTTTTTTTCTGCATTAAGAGCATTTTATCAGTCTGTTCCTACCACATTCTGACTCCTGACATTTAATTCTAGCCAGGAAAGTGGGCAGAGCAGCCATTATAAATGGAATAAAATAGTGGTACTGCGTTCACCCAACAGAAAAGAGGGAAGATTTCTTTAAATGGTTTAAAGTGAGTCTACATTAATACCTTACTTTGGAGATGTTATACAGTTTCAAAGCTGATCCAAACAGGGAATATTTGCACTTTGCAGCAAGAGCAAATGTATTTCTGTATAACCATTATTCCTTTATTCGGAGCAAAGTAAGGGGGTTACTGATGGCTCCTTACATGAGAAGATGTTTTATACTTCTGCTATGGGGGATTTCTGAGCATTGTCAGAGAAAATACCGTACCTATCATATACTTTTTCTAATCTGCAAGTTTTTAGGTTTTATTCCTACACCAACATTGGAAAAATTCTTCCCTCACATTCTATTAATCACTGAAAATGTAACTGTATATTTGTGAACAACATTATTAAGGAATATTGCACAAAACAGGAAGGAAGACATAGAACACAGTGTGTTCATTCATTTCTTATCATACAGTCAATGTTATTGATTTTATGCAGCATTTGGATAATTCTCCTAATGAGAACAACCTACTTTTCAGGTTGATTTTTTAAAAAAGAATCTATACTTCTCAGAAATATAATCAGAATCCTACATGCACAAGAGCCCAGTGACTTAAGTGGTTGTCTCATAAGTTTAGCAAGAGCTGAGAAGACTGTTTAGAACACTAAATTAGGGGTTATATGTGTCTCTTGCTCTTATGAAACAGGCTTGCTAGACACAGAGCAGAAATCTGTAGGCTGTACTCTGCAGATTCAGCTTGTTGAAAGCAATCTAAGGCACAATTTTAAGAGTTAACAAAATAATAGATAAAGGATATCTGGCTCTGTAGATATTGCATTAGGATTTCAAAAAGCTTTCAATAGAGCCCTTTTCAGGAGATTATTAAGTTAGTAACCACAGGAGGCAAAATGAAGTCCTTTCATGAATTAAAAGCTGGTTACAGAAGAAGCAAAAAAGGCTAATGGTGCAGTGCCCTGGGGATTAGCAGAAATGATGCTGCTTAGTATATTATCATAGGCCACAACAATTTAAAATGAAAAGTATTACTCAGAATGATAGAAATTATGGAATACTGCAAAGAATTGAACTTGGCTAACAATGAAATGATTTACCGATGTGGTAAAGACAGAATGCAAGATTAAAAAAGTAAAGACAACAACTTAGTTTTGTAACTTTCAATGATGTTGCTTCTGGTAATTGCATTGATTCACATTAAGGCCAAATCATGTTGGTAGCTATGCAAACATATAGGAAAGGTGGCTCAGTTCAAAGACTGATCTGATCTGTAAAAAGCTCAGCCTGAGGAAAAGGTCAACAACATAGGAAGTATTAAGAAAGATTACTTTCTAATATGGATACTTTATTGAATAAAGATTTTTAAAGCCATAAAAAAATGAACACTTAAAAATGTAATTTTTGAGATACTTTTCTAACTGCTACCATCCTGAATCTTCTGGAAGCCATAAAACATTCTGAATTGTGGAATACCATTTTGTAAGAAGACTTAAAGTGACACATACTGTGCTAGCCAAGAAAAGATAATAAAGAGTTTTATGGACTCTAGTAACACAATCTTCTCCAAGAGCTTCAGGGAAGAAGTTCATTAAGTTCATATAAAAAATGAGGCTTATTTGGGAGGAAAGCGAGAAGTTCTCTGTCTCAAGATCCACAGTTTCCCTTATGAGACTTGCTCTTTGCTTGCTTTAGTCAGTGGAGTGAATCCTATCTTGTATGTTTCTCCTCTCTGAAGGGAGCATTCCAGGAGGAAGTTATTTGCCACAGGTCAGGTGATCGTCTGGTGATCTACTAATGCCACACTGGCCTACCGAGGAGTTCTTGAATGGAGCTAAAGAAAAGGTTCTGATCACTGAGCAGCTGACACCAAGCTGTCACAAAGAAGAGTTCTCCTCACGGAAGGTTGCTGGCAACTTCACCTAATTTTGGATTAATTTAAGTTTGCTACTTTTAGTTATAGCCCTTCCACCATTAATCCAATGGGCACACAGAAGCTGATATCTACAATACTTTAAATACTTATCAAAATCTAAATGATTTACAGTATGGGTTCAGATGATGGCATAATTTGTCACAGCAGACTGTCACATAAAATACGGCAAAGCAAGTCATTACTGTCGGCACATTTGCTGAACTTACTTCTAAAAGGAAATCAAGACAAAAATCAAAATATTGAGATCTAGTCAATCTCTAGCCAGTCTTAAACTATTCCATTTTAAAAAAATCAAGACACAAATATAAGATGCACAAACTACTGGGCATTCCTCCATTTCCTAGAAGCCCTAGAATAGGGCTCCTAACTGAACTTTATTCTCATACTGATGAAGCTTAATTAAAGAATAACTATGTGTAAAGGTAACCCAATTACTCAGGACTTCCAATTGTGTATCTCTAGAGCTAATATAACTCAGTAGCAAGCCAATTTTCAACTGAGTTCAGGAAATGTTTAGTCTGCACCCAGCACATTTTGATCAGTACCTGAATTTCAATGGTGCTTCAGGTAAAAAGGCATCACAGTACTATTTAGGATATTAGACCTGGTGAAATGTATAAAAACACTCTTTTTCGTGAAGATAGATAAGGTTGCTCCAGTAATTGGAATATTTTAAGATGTGTATGCCTCTAACACCTGAATTCTCCGCTCTCCTGAAGTAGATTATAGACACTAGAAAAAACTCATTTCAGTAAGGTGAAGTCAAGCATATTTAAAAAGTGTCTGATCCACCTTGTGGCTTCTTCAGTGTCACAGGAACTAGATTAAGCTCTGTATGGATTAACAGGATCTCTCAATGGGGAGCTACTTTGGTTAAATACTTACTGATGTTTAAGATCAAGGGATTTTCAGAAAGTGACAAGAAGCTGCGAGGACTCCGTGGCATATGTTGACAAAGTAATTGCCTGAACAACAAATCTTGAAAGTCTTCTCCCAACTTTTAGAGTGATTTAGTGGTACATCCATTTGTCAATCTGTTCCACCAGCTCAACAGGCTCATTTGGTTCAATTTCCCATGTATGAAAATTACATTCTTCCCCAGAAAACATCCAATGTCTGAATAGTTCCAGAAGACCATCCTGAATCCAGAAAGATACTAAAATGTGTTGGGACAGTTACTACGAATATTGTATATCTAGGCCAGGAACTTTTACATCTTGCCAACAAAGAAGTTCTGCAGTTAAATCTTCCTGGAACAAGTTGGAGAAAACAGGGCCCCAACGTGTGAATCTACTAACTTCAGGAATAATGCAAAAGAAAACCAAAACATTCTCGCTGTCTGTAAGCATGTCTGAGAAGGAGCATGGACCAAGAACAGTTTTGGAGCAGTGGACTACTTAAGAAGTCAACCACCAGAAATCCTTTGTCACGTGGCCTCCAAGAGTCCTGGAGGATGGCTCTGAAGTCACTTCACACTCTTCAGTCATGGTCTGGTGGAACAAAATACCCGAGGCAATGTGCAGGCAATGCTGAAATGTCCCCAGAGGTAAACTGCAGACAGGTGAATCAAGTATTAAAGGACCCAATTCCAGATTGGCAAAGCCTCAGAAATGGAAGGGAATACTGCACCATCTGCTGGCTGACACCAAACACTGTGAAGGTGTTGTCCTCTATTTCAAGAGTGAACTATGAAACAGGATAGCCAGGATAACATCATAAAAGTTGAAGTAAGAGTTTTGGAACAGACAGACCAGGCTACCACAGGAAGGTTGAAATCCTTCCCTTATGAAAACCAGTGTTACTCCAAATAAATCAAGAGTCAAGACTAGCACATCATTTTCAGAACTGATTGTCTACAACAGGACTAATAGATATCTGAATGAGCTATATCTGTACTTAAAACCGAAACAGTGTAGGAGTGATTCTCTGAGCACGATACACAGCAGTGTGCAAGATACAGAGGTTGCCTTTAAATTGTGTAGTGTGAATAGTGTCAGTAGCTGCCTAGCTTGAATTATGGATGAGTATTATCTAGGCTAATAAGCCCCAGACAAAAATCATACCAGGGACTGCGTTACCTGTGTACTTAAGAGCACTGTGTCAATGCTCAAGGCCATACTATGGCCCTGTTAAGTTTTCTAGGACAAATGGGGATGTTGGTATGACTTACAGAAACCAAGGTGGATAGAGCACCACAGATATGACACTTTAAAGGGGTCAACTACTGATCAAATGCTGACTTAACACACTGAACTTGGAAACCTTTCCCCACATAGTTCTGGTTGCTTTATTAACCATTTATTTGGACACCATTTCCAGACAGAATAAGTCCCTCGAAGGAAGGAGGGGTTTTGGTGAAATCTGTATGGAAAAATATTAAAAAGTACCACGATACCCAAGGCTTTATTTTGTTGGGTTAGAAAAGTAAGAGACAAAATTGCCTTTGAAAATTAAAACATAAAAAGCTTCTGTAATGTAGGTAAAACCAATGGCCATTTACCAAAGTTCAAATAAAATTTCTTCCACTAACATGTCTTAATTCTAACTTAGCAGCTGAATGCGGTGGTAAAGGATTATTTTTCAAATTTAATAGTGCTCTTTAATACTTGAAACAAAAAAAGAAACAATTCCAAATTATTTTCCAAATATCTCACAATCCTTATATTTTGTGGATCTACTTTGTAGGTATATCTGTAGTCTTCATGGAAATCAGTAAAATATTATTTAGAACATATACATACGTAAGGTCTGAACATACTACAGATATTGTGGCAGCAATTGTCAATATAAAATCCTAACATACAAACATGAACAGACAATGAATTGACGATATGACAATAATGTTTTGAATATATATTAATAAGATG
This sequence comes from Porphyrio hochstetteri, assembly GCA_020800305.1. Classification (NCBI taxonomy): domain Eukaryota; kingdom Metazoa; phylum Chordata; class Aves; order Gruiformes; family Rallidae; genus Porphyrio; species Porphyrio hochstetteri. Next base: position 50,634,671 of record CM036907.1, read on the forward strand.
AGCAATATTTTGAATTTGTATAGCAAACTTAAAAGTAGTTCCTAATCAACTCTTTTCAAAAGCTGAAGCCATTAAGAAAACATCTATCTCTTGCATTCCTAGCTCAAAATTAGACATCTCCCCATAAAAATTTAGGATCATGTTTACTATAGTTATTTAGCTTGCTACTAATCTGACACAGCAATGTTTTAAATTTGAACCATCCAGCATACTGACTCAAGAACTTGTTTTCAGGCTAGGTGAATCTCTTCTGGAAATTATGGGAAAGAGAAAACTACCACAGAGGCTGAAATAAATAATAGCAGTAGACTATGGCAATGATAGTTCTGGGTGATTTTTTATTTTCTTTGTGAGTAATAAAAAGGGTAAACCAAAGACAAATTTTTAGAAAGTCAACTGAACTGAAGTAAAATAACTAACAGCAAAACAATTTCTAGCACTATGCTTTAGTATCTCTGCAAACCTCAAGAATTACATTATATAAAATCCAGTATCATAGAGTATAGCAACTCAGCTGCCCAGTTCTGTCTTTTCCATTCAATTTATCAGCAAACAATGAACTGTGTCTTCCAGCATGTTGCAAACTGAATTTGAAACAAACAGGTTTTTATAACATAGCTTTTACTAGATGAAATGACTAGCAAGTCAGGATCATTGAAGCCAGTAGAAAAGTTCACTGCTACAGTACAAATTCTAATGGACAGGTGAAAAAGGGTGCAGGATGGAAGTAAACAACCAAAGAAAGCTAAGAAATTAGACTTTTATCCTGACTACTGGGACATCCTAGGTAGGTTTTGATACAGGAAATTCACGTGGGAGTTGAACTCAAAATAGATGAAAATGCAACAGAATTTTTGGAGAGTTGTTCAAAATTGGGCACTGCTAACATCAAGTGCAGAAGCATCACAACAGATCTTAGTTTTGTGAATATCCTCAATTCAAACTGTAGTCTCAATAAATTACAGTATAGTCAGATTGGGAAGAAATGTGTTAAAAATTATACTTTCAGAAAATAGTTCAAAGCCAATACTTAGGAGACCAAATACTCTATCACTAATCAATTTGAGTTGTCTGAATATGTTGATATACTGATCAGCTAAGCTAATACCACAGAGTATTTTTGTAACATTGGAGCTTGATAAGACATACCGCTAATGTATAAACAGTCATTATTAACACAATAGGTATCTCAATCTTTTAGAAGACTCAGTAGACAACGATCATGCAATGAAGAAATTCCTTTTGCTTTTTCTTCCACAGACCTGTTTCCTTAGCAATCACTACAACATGGTGCATTTGCCATGCAGTATAGTGTAGCCTTAGTAATCTTAGTAGGAATTCTGCACTCAGGGGAAAAAAAAAATAAAACCCAGACAGATTACCATGGACTGAGTCTCAAAGCAGCAGTGCTACACTTGGGCTTTAATTATACAAGCTATCTCACTGCTTGCTTAGCTACCAAAATCATGCTATGTAAAACAGCAAAAAAAAAAAAAAAGAAATTATGCTGTATTTTTTTAAATCATTAAACCAATACAGGTTTTCAAGGTGGGTCTATTATTTAAAAGTTATTAAAATTTTTACACAGCTGTATCAATTTTTATGTTGCTGTAATGTTACTTCAGTAACTTAACTTGCTGTCTGGATGATGCAGTGGGTGTGTCAGTGATGGATTTTTTCTACATGAATCTGTATTTGGACTAAGCTGAGGCAGTACCCAAACCAGTACATTAGCACTGTCTGTACTGTCTTGGCACTGGGGCAGAAAATGAATTTTGCTGTGTAACAAGCTAAAACCAAATGCTTGTCACTACAATTTTTTCCACAGATTTACTTTTTTGGGAGTTTATTTCATGTATCAATGAAGTCTTACTTGCCACCCTACTGCAGTAAGTTTCCAGGCTGCTTGTAAGCTCAGTTGGGAATAAAACATACTATAAAGGATAAAAGAAACATGTATTTATATGAAATGTAATATAAATCCCAAAAGTGGAATAATAAATAAGAAGGATAATGGAATCTGATAAAGACATATTAAAAAAACCCAAACTGTCAAATGGGCAGTGGACAGAAAACAAGAAACCAGGGTGCACAGACATTGCTGGAACACTATAGAAAACCTATGATAATATTCTTTTTTCTTTCCCATACTATCATTAAGTATCAGTTATGCCTAATAGTACCTCAAGAGCCATATAATTATCCAAATTTCTGCAGGAATCCAACAAAGTTTTAAGCAGGTAATTACTCAAAATCCTCTTAATCAATTTAAAAAAATAACAAATGTTTTCATCATTTGAATAATCCAAATTGTATTTGATAGATAATTCAGTGGCTGCTAGGGTACTTACAGCTTTGTTCCTATAATATGAAATTCAGAAGGATCAATTAAACCTTATGATATAGTAACTTCATCTAATCACACCAGACAAGCATTCAAGATGGATATTCTCATAAAATAATGAACACTAAAAATAATTAAACATATTGAGATTTTAATGATCATAATCAAATTTCAGACTTAATACTCTGTTAAGATTGATGATTCTGTTTTTATCTCCCAGGGCATTATCACTATAACAGAAGATGTTTTGTTGAGAATACCTAAAGAGATCAAAATAAGATTTTTAATATTTAGCAACCAACAGTTTCCAGTCTAAAAAAACCCATTCAATTCAATTTTAATAATTGAAAATTATGCAAGGTCTGGAATTTCAATGGATATTTAGGATACATGATACTGAAATTCTCTACAGGAACTGCAGACAGAAGCTTGTTTTTTTAATAACCAAGCCACTAGTTCAAGCTTCAGTAGTCATCTGTGTGAATTCAATCAATGCTCCTAGTTCATCATCGTAAGTAAAAAGTGAACTTCTTTGGCACTAAAAGATGATAAACACTGACCTATCATTTTAAGAAATGAATTTACTTTCTAAAACCAGAGGCCATGTCTCCATTTCAGATATAGTCAGAATGGTTGGGGAGTTTGGGACACACTGTTACGCCAAAGACTGTTATTTGTGCATGTGAGATCTGTAAAGAGGAAGGAGACAGTGGAAAAAAATAGAAGAAATACTACCTAGCAGGTTTCAGAAAGAGAAATGTAAATCTGCCATTCTGAGTCAGATCAGCAAACTCTCTCATGTCTCATACTGGCAAATACTGATACTTCAGAAGAACGAGCAAAAAATGCCTGTTAAAAGCATGTTTCTCTCCAACACTGATAAATGAAGCTTAGGAGCAGGATATGTGTATCTTACAAATTTTCATTTAACCAAGAAGAAAAATTCCAGTTCTTGATATGAATAATTTCTTAGTGGTTTCCTGTAAGGTTACTTTCCATTTCATAAGGATTTCTTATGCATTGCATAATGAACATTCAGTATTTTTTAACTTTCAAACTAGTAAGTGTTGTAGTTTCTTTCATCACTTTTTAGAAGTATTTTGTCTGCCAGTAGAGTATATTCTCAAATAAAACCACAAGAGAGAAGTTTCAGGCCCGCAACAGTAATGCCTGGCCCTTCCATTTCTCATCACCAAACTTAAGTTCTAAGGTCTGCCCTGTAACCACTCTAAGACTGTGACCAAGGTGTGGTTTAAATTGCATGTGAAACAGGAATAGCTTCCAGTTCCTCGGCACTGGATAACTTCCAGACTTCACGCTAGGGAGAATGCGCTTCATTTTGAGAAGTCTCACACTCTTTGTGAGACCAGAACAATAAGAACTCACGTTCCATCTTTATATGTGCAAAACTGCCTGAGTAGGACTGGTTCTGTCAGAACAGGTCTTTTGGAATCACTTAGTCAGGTCTAAGTTTCAGTTATAAAGTTTAAGGCTCACTTTTTAAGCTTTGCATGGTTCATACCTCATTAATAAATAAATTTACTCATCAGCATGAGCATAGAAAATTCTGGAACAATTCAGTCTGAAGATAACACATGAGAACATAGGAACTGAAGTTATTTGTATTTTCCATGTTTCTTCACTTATAATTTCCTTGACTTCCTTATCTCCTATACATTCTCAGAGTAACAGTTCTAGGCCTTTAAAAACAGCTCTTTCCAAGTCATAATGCCTTCACAGCTCCCAACAATATTATTTTGTCGTTTTATAGTGGGTATCAAAGGTATCTTAACTACCATGTTTAAGACATTAAAAAAAAAGTCAAGGATTACTGAAAAGTACATCTAAAAGCAAAAACAGCTGCCACTGTCATGCAAATTTGGTCAAATACATCTCAAGTGACCTCTGTCAAGAGAAACACATAACTAACCCCTTCATAACCTTGTGCATTCCTCACATACAAGAGAATGTATTTACCATTTTGGGAAAAAGTATTTCTTGCTCTCATGCCAAACATACTTACTACAATCACACCAGCACTTCAGTTCTGAATTCAGATGTTCTGTCATGTTTAATATGCCAAAACATTGCTGTTCAGCTCTAAAACACAGTAAAGACAGCCACCAGAGGAAACCCTCCAAAAAACCAAACCAAAAAAAACAAACCCCCGAAACAGAAAAAAGAAATTAACATGCTACCTATTTGGTGGTAGATTATCTATGACAGACAGAAATACTACACAATCCGTAAGTTTGCAAACAAACAAAAAAATAAATCTATCTACACTGAAGTGTAAGTTATCAAAAAAAAAAGCTTCTCATTAGTTGGCAGCTCAGTGTAACTTCAAAAGCAATCCCTGAGCATCCAATAACATCTTTTGACAACCTCCTTATCTCTTACAAGCTGTTGTGAGAGCTGAATCAAACCAGCATATCATGAAAACTGCTTTCTAACAGTATAAATCAAAGGAATCAAATGTGTCTGATCAGTTAACTACTCCTTTTCAGATCATCACAACAGGTTAAGTTTATAACAAAAACTATCATAGACAGACAATCTACTTCTGTCACCTGAACCTAGTTGGGTTTTTTTTTACCATAACAAACAGCATAGGAATATATTAAAGATGATTTAAATACACAACTTCAAACCTAACTGAATTGTGATTTCACATTTCCACATTTAAACATTACATTTTGAAAACAGAGTTAGGAGATTATGTTATGCTAAGCTTTCACTTTCTAGTGCTTTCATGTGACATATTACCACTATCTGCATTCACATCTGCTTTGTAAACATATTTGCATTGACAGCTTCCTGAACACATTGCCTCAACACAAAATTCAGGCTGTGAAGGCTGAAATTACTTACGTATTTGTTGCAGAACACTTCACAACTCAAAAGTCATATATTTGTGTTTAAATATTTTCACTTGTAATAAAGTGGGTGGTTTGTGAAAATTTTATTTTTACCTCATTTTTGTAGCTTTTAAATTTACCTGAACATGCAAAATAGTTTTCTTTTTCTTCTTCTTCTCTGCTCGTATAAAGAGAATAAGGCATAGGACATCAGACAAAATCTTTCTAAATCCAAGAGCAATGTGACTGTTCTGTGATAATTATGGTACATTCCAGACTAGACAAAAGACAATCATTACACTATTAAACCTGTAAAATACCATATGTATGAGTATATTGAGGTTTATAGAAACATAGAATGGTTTGGGTTGGAAGGGACCTTAAAGATCATCAAGTTCCACCCCCAACATGCCATAGGCAGGGACACCTCTCACTAGAGCAGGCTGCTCAAGGCCCCACCCAACCTTATTTTTAACAGTGCACAAAAGCAAGCAAGGAAAGGAGTTCCACCAAGATTTATGATCATGTTAGAAAATTCCCTCCAAATGGCAGAGAGAGTAGAAAACCACTGGCATGAGCAAAGTAGAAGAAAACTCCTGATTTGTTGAATATTTTGACATCCTCAACCCTGTAGTCACCAGGAAATCTATTAGCTGTGGGACAGTTCTGAAAATGCCCATAATAAGATCCTCTTTTTTTTTTTTTCTAACCTACCCCAACTATCCATCACATCCAAAGGATTTATCTTTAATTAATCTATTCCCCTCTAGAATCATGGAATTATTTATGTTGGAAAAGACCCTTAAGATCGAGTACCACTGTTCATAGCGTTAACTGACAGAGGAAAGTTCTAGGTCTGGTAGTACACACCTATCTGACCAAACTATTAAAAAAGTCTCAAATTCCAGGAACATATTAATTCAAAAAATTTGATTCCACACACTGGGTGTATTAGAAGTCAGGTATCTGATTGTTCATGCCTTCTGATATCCTTTCAAACACCTGAAACTTAAATACCTGAAATTAATCTGAAAAACTGAATGGATGAGATAAGCAGCTTCATAAATATTTTTCCCATATAAAAGGAACAATGTTGTTCAAGTTAAAATAGAGGTTTCAGTAGAACATAAGATTTTTAGAACTTGAATATGCGTTTGACAGTAAGGCTTATAGGGTCGCAAGAGTTTAAAAATCAAGTGTTCTCTTTGAATTAGTATTAACCACACTTGAACTCTTATTTTTAAGCTATTTCCTTCTAAGAAACTGCATGATGTCTGTGGAAGTCTGGTTTGGGCAGAGTATGTTTTATGTTTATGTATGAATTTTGCTGTGCATCACTTGTTTTGTATTTATTATCTTTGTCATCACTGTCATTACCATCATCTTCCTTTTTTGTCTTAAACTGTCTTGATCTTAACTCACCAGTTCTACCTTTTTTCTAGTTTTCCCCCCATCTCACTGGGCTGAGGGGGTGAATGGCTGTGGGGTTGTTTTAGCTGCCTGCTGGGTTAAACAATATAACACTGTACTATCATGCACTATACTTATCAAAGGATTAATAGAAATGAGCTGAAGAGAAATCTTTGAATAAAAAGTTACAAAATGTTCCTTTATATTATGCACCATTCTCTCATTTTAAGTCAGCTTTTCTCTATAAAGAAAATGTTTCTCCTGTCCAATTACCCCTGTGAAGCCTTCCACATTTAAGTTTATATTTCTTAGGTTTGTACACTGCAAAACCCTCCTCTCTAACTCTGGAAACAACACAAGTTGATTTGGATCACTAATACCACAGAAGTAGTAACAACTGGAAGAGATTAGCAGAAACAGGAAGTTTGCAGCCAGTTTGAGTGGCCAACTTCAGCCATCCTACAGAAATGATCCCCAACGCAGATTTATCTAGATTGAGGACTAAACTCTAGCATGAACAATGTGTATGCATATTGTTTGAATGTTCTGCGGTCAGACAGTAATTGGAGTAAACCAGGATACACCTGAAATCTAGAAAAGCAAGGAAAGAAAACATCTTGAGTAGAAGATGACCAGTGGAGGTCTGTTCCCTGGGTATAGCCAGACATCAGCAACAATTCGCAGAGTGTATGGGGGTTCAACTAGTTCATTAACAACGAGCTGGACTTGGGCATGCAGATATGAGAGCTGTAGAACTTGCTATAGAATTGAAATCATTCCCTGTGAAAAAGCAAGCAGCTACCTAAAGAACATACAAATGTTTATTACTCTTCTGTCTTACAAGCTTGATGGAAAATGTGGCACCGTTATAGTTTATCTGAATACCTTAGAAAAGCAATATATTTGTTTTCCAAACAAAACAAATTTACGGTGGGAATCCAAGTTCTTAATACATACTATGGTTTATTACACAGACAAAAACAGATACTGCTGGAAATACAATGGCTTTTCCATACGACACACTAAAACAATTTCCAAAACTGTGTTCATATGGAGCAATCTCTACTAAAAAATTCATAATTAGTTCCTTGGAATTCAAGAAAGGGGGGTTGAACAGACAAGAAAGTAAGGCAACCTCATTTTATTACCCCTCTATTTTTCTCCTGGAGAAAACAATGTGTTAAATCCAGATTTGATATTTGGATCTTTACTAATGTTTTGGATCCAAAAAAGGCAGTATGTAATGAAAAATTATGGCTAAAAATACAAATATATTTGGCATTTTACCATATAAAAGATTTTTAAAATTTTGTAATAACACTACTTGGAAAGCATCATGGGGCAATTTAATCTTTATTCTGGCAGCTAAGAGTGAGAAAAACCTACAAGATATTCTAGAGGAAGCAAGCTTTGCACTGAAAAGTTTACAGAGCACAGGACTAACTAGCATCCCATATCCAAGCGGGGAAAACATAACAGTAAATAGCAGTGCAAGTTTTAGGGTTGTATAGCCAGTTCTCTTTTTTCCTCTCCAAACAAAATATGGTTATATTTCTTCAGGGATGTGTCAAATTAACAGGTCTTAAAGATTTCCCCGTAATAACTAAAAATTACATTGACTTTAATTTCCCATTGCCACAGGTTGCTTGGGTTACTTCTCAAAATACAGAAAAAACACACTACAGAATAAAAGCTGCCTACGCAATAGCTTCTTAGTGCAGAAGTGTCATCTCCTCCCGTTTGAACTTGAAAAATTGGCGGTCAATGGTGGGGCCACAGAAGAGACAGAGACAGCAAGGGCTGTCAGTCAAACACTGACTGCTCTAGTTGGGCAGGGAGACAGACAACTGATAGGTGACCTTAAGCACCAGTCACTGAAAGATCTGCAGGTGACAGGAACGTTAGCACTCCTAATCACTGTCTGCAATTTCACACAACTCAAGTTTTAGGTGGAACAGCAGAGTTTGGTCGTTCACTAACCATCAAGAAATATTTAAAATCAGTGAGAACATTCCACTGTCAATATTCTCTTTCATCTTTTATTGTTCTAGGCTAAAGAAAACTAGGGTTTTGTCTCCTAAAATAGACTTGATATACCCTTGCTAATGTCAATAGCTTTCTCTGCATTTGTTCCAGTTAAAAGTAGTATCTTCTGGAAAGAAATTCTAAAAGCAGAACACAACCTAGTCTGTGAGGCCTTCTCAGTGCTTGGTGTGATGATTGTTTCTTTACATAAAACACCCTGCACATCACAGAAGTCCACAAGCATTTTCGAATTACACTGACATTTTATAGTCATCACAAAATGATTCCTCTCTCTTTGATCCCTGTTAATTTCCTCACTTTCTCCAGATGAGGAGGTCATCATTTAAGCCAGAGATCTTACTATTCAATTTCACTTTAGTTTAACTATTTGTATTTTCAAGGTAATCCCTTTTTTTGGGGAATGATGATGTGAACTTCTTCAGTAATGTTGAAACCATTAAATCTCACATTATTCAGCACTCTTTAATTCTTCTCCCTTGGTTTCTACAGGACTTACGAAAGAGATCACTCCTAAGTCTGATAACTGACAAATATTATCAGAAAACTCTTTACATCCCAATATTATTCAATTACCAGTCCATTTTGCCCATCAACTTTGAGAGTCCTATTAATCCTTACTGCTACATTATATATATTAAAAAAATAACCAAATGTTTTTAACAATACTACATCAAAAGCTTTATTTAAATCAAGACAGATAATCACTGCATTACACTTAGAGAAGTTTTTCAATTAGAAAAAAAATGCACTCAGTCTACCATGCTCTCTTTTTATAAACCATGCTTTATGTTATGGCTGTCTTTCTTTTCTTCTGTGATACTGTAAAATTGAAGTTCTGAGTTACTAAGTTCTAAAAACCACCCTGCTTTACTGAATGAGTCTTCAGGATTTCAATTTGGCTTCCTAGTATAATTTTAGTCAGCTACTCATTGTGTTCGTAGTTTAGCCCTGCATCATCAACTTTGAAAGGGACAGATCAAAGAACAAATATGAGTAACAGATTAGAAGTGCATATTCATTAACATTAGAAAATGGGGAGTCTTGTAATTTTCATCCCTATAGAATACATGTCTACGCCTCTGCCAATTCAGACATCTTTACTTACCCTAGACTGAACCGAAAATCTGTTTACAAGATGAATAATATCATGGATAATAGCATCTGAAAACGTACACAGCTTTGACGTACCGAAATCATAACTACAAGCACACCTATAATTATTTAATCAGTAAACAAATATTAGCAGCAATTACAGCTATATACAGAGAGAATATAATCTGTAGTATTTATCTTTAATGATAACAGGATCTAGATTAGTCCTACATGAGCAATGACTGCCTACTTGAAGCTGTATTATATGAAGAGGATATCAACTGGCCTGTTTAAACCTGTTTAAGCACTGTGTTTTCCAAAGAAAAAGATAATTTTTTTTGTGATTGCATTCCTTATGTACTGCTTAATAGTAGTGGGAAGAATGAAACAGTATTCATAAAATGAATTAAAATTAGATCTATGAGTCTTTTTTGCGACAAATTGTATTTACATTTTTTCCAAAATGTTTTCTCATTCAGGTCTAGCAATACTCCTTAAAGCTGGTCACACATAAACAAATTTTAATCCTTTTTATAGGTGAGGGCTGTTGTCTCTCCATACCTTTTTTCCTCTCAACTCTTTCATCCACTACCCTGTCTACTGAAACAACACCTTTCCGTCTTTTCACTACTCAAAGAATTCTGTTTTATCCTTTTAAATAAAAAATGCTTCCAAGGATTGAGATTATTTCACATAAGTTATCCTCCAGAAAGCTTAATATGAGTCCTTCAGCAAACCTGCCTATAAAGTCGGCAACATTTCTTTCAGTTTGGGTTTTTCTTTGCATATATTTTGTAACAAAACTATTATAAAATATAGTAAACATAACTGCTAGTGAAAATAAGACTTGAGTTTCTACATGAAGACATTAAATTTCAATTGTTTTTTACTAATAATCTTTACTTAAAATTCAGAATTTAATTTTAACTTTGAACTTTCAGAACAATTATTTGGCTATATTTTTTCTCTTAGTGAGAAGACAGATGTTACATCTCAGTCCTCTACTACTATATATGGCCAAATTAAGCCAGGAAAATGGAAGCATAAGGCTGTGGATCTGTTACCAGAAAGTCTTTGGTACAGGATACATGCATCTGATTCATAATTAATTTCTATGGAGCTCAGTGCCAAAAAATACCACATCACCACACTCAAGGATTTCAGATATGCATACCTCAAAACAGACAGAAGCAAAGAAATGAATTCACTAAAAGATATAGCTAGAATACTCTTAAATATAAGTAAAGTTTCAGTTGTAAAAACTAACTGAAACTCTGAAACTTTGTCAACTTTGAGGACATAAAAGATATAACAGTAAATGTACCTGGATTGTAAAGTTCTGCCATCCATAAAACAAAGCAGCTTTTATTGTTCTTGATCACATTACAGTGCAGCTGTGTGCTATTGCAAACAGAAACAGATGAATTTAAAACAAGGTTGTTTGCTTAAAATAACTTAGTCCTTGTTTTTAATTGTTTTGATAATAAAAAGAAACTTTTATCAACACAAATAATTGTACTTTGTAACACTAGTATAAATCCATTGCACTTGCTAAAGGATATATCAGATACATTTCCTACAGACTTTGTTATCACCAAACACATTTCAGAGCTGGAGAAGTGTTCCATGGGCATCTGTCATTTTATTTACATGCATTCATGTTTTCATCCATTATAAAAGGAACTGCACGATGAAAAATCCTGAACAATGTATGAACAGGCAATCACACTACCCCTTAAATTTTAGATAGAGCCAGGAAGAGTACAGCAGTGGTAGTCCATTAAAATAATTTCTTCTCGAGAGAAAATGCTATAATCTTATCAAGAGCCAAAGAAGGTGTGTGGCTCATCGCCTGTTAAGGAATGAAATAACTATAAAAACTTCACTGAACTTTTCTGTAAACACTGGGCAGTTGCTGCCGATTCAACTCTGATCCAAATTTTTCAATTGCCAAAAGAAAGAAGTTGTTTCAAGTTTCACCAGGAATGGATGGTGTTTCCTGACATGTCTCTTATGAGGCTTCAAAATAAAAGAATGTTTAACAAAACTAATTGGGAGATATTTAAGGGAATTTTTGGAGTACGATCCTGGTGACAGGAGTTCAAGGAGGCTGAAGTGGGAACTTGCATGGAATTAACACTTCTTTTCTCAAGATTGCATGTGTTTCCAATTTGTGGGAAATACTGGTGTCTTCTGCGACGCAAAGACGACTTCTTCACCAATAAGAATGCTTTTCTATTTCAATAACAATAGCAATTGTTCCTAGTTGCTAACTAAAACTAAGATTCCCAACAGGTAACTATGGACTATGGGAGAAATGGCCCCTCTCTCTCACCATAGTCCAGCAGGGAGAGACAGCTTGAGAGGAGAGGAGGAATGGCAGCAGGTCTCAGCCCGGCGTTGCAGGCGACCCCCATCCCGACCTACCTCGGTTCCCCTAGTCCCTCTCTGTAACAGGTATGAAGCCCTGAAACCAGAGGGAGACGTGAGTGATGATGACATGGGAGCGCTGCCGTCAAGCTTGCCCAAGGTAAGGCAGACGGCTCCACGTTTGAAGACTGCTTCCTCCAGGAAAGAAAGGAGGGTGATAGTTGTGGGCGACTCTCTTCTGAGAGGAACAGAGGGCCCAATATGTCGGCCTGACCCTACCCATAGGGAGGTGTGTTGCCTTCCCGGGGCACGGATCAGGGATATTTCTAGAAAACTCCTCAGCCTTATCCGCCCCTCCGATTACTACCCTTTATTGGTAGTTCAGACTGGCAGTGATGGGTTTGCTGATAGAAGCCTGAGGATTATAAAAAATGATTTTAGGAGGCTGGGGAAGTTAGTCGATGGAGCGGGCATACAAGTTGTGTTTGCCAGTATTCCTTTGGTGGCAGGGGCAAACACTGAGATAAGCAGAAAAGGCCATCTTATAAATGAATGGCTGAGAGGCTGGTGCAAACACAAAAATTTTGGATTCTTTGATCACGGGGCGGTCTACACGGCACCTGGCCTGAGGACAGCTGATGGGAATTGCCTGTCTCCAAAAGGGAAACGGATACTTGCCCAGGAGCTGGCAGGACTTGTAGAAAGGGCTTTAAACTAGATAGGAAGGGGGAAGGGGATAAAGCCAGGCCTGCTAGAGATCGGCCTGGGGAAGTGGTATTGGGATTAGGAGAGAGGCAAGGGGCTCAGCTGAGGTGCGTCTACACTAACGCACGCAGCATGGGCAACAAGCAAGAAGAGTTGGAAGCCATAATGCGGCAGGCAAACTATGACCTGGTTGCCATAACAGAAACATGGTGGGATTGCTCCCATGACTGGAGTGCTGCAATGGATGGCTACAAACTCTTCAGGAGAGACAGGCAAGGAAGGAGGGGTGGTGGTGTGGCTCTATACGTTAGGGAATCCTTTTCTGCCACTGAGATTGTGACTAGGGATGATAACATTGAATCCCTATGGGTAAAGATCAGAGGAAGGGCTGACAAGGCAGACATCCTGGTGGGCGTCTGTTATAGACCGCCAAACCAGGATGAAGAGACAGATGAGGTGTTCTACAAGCAGCTGGCACGAGCTGCACGGTCATCAGCCCTTGTGCTCATGGGGGACTTCAACTTCCCTGACATATGCTGGGAGTACAGCACAGCACAGAAGAAGCAGTCTAGGAGGTTTTTGGAGTGCACAGAGGATGCATTCCTGATGCAGCTGGTCAGAGAGCCCACAAGAGGAACTGCCCCGCTAGACCTGCTGTTGGTGAACAGGGAAGGTCTGGTAGGAGATGTGAAGGTTGGGGGCTGCCTTGGACAGAGTGACCATGAAATGATACATTTCTCAATTCATGGTGGAGCTTGGAGGGGGAATAGTAAAACTGCTACCTTGGACTTTCAGAGGGCAGACTTTGATTTGTTCAAGAGACTGGTAGGGGGAGTCCCTTGGCATTCAGTCTTAGCGAACAAAGGGGTACAAGAGAGCTGGTTGCTCTTCAAGAAGGAAGTCTTAAGGGCGCAGGAGCAGGCGGTCCCCCTGAGCCGCAAAATGAGCCGGCGGGGAAGAAGACCAGCGTGGATGAATAGGGAGTTACTCTTGAGGCTCCGTGAGAAAAAGAGAATCTACCGCCTGTGGAAGGAGGGACGGGTAACTGAGAATGAATTCAAGGAAGTTGTCAGGATGTGTAGAGGTGAAATCAGAAAGGCAAAAGCCCAGCTTGAATTTAACCTGGCCGCTGGGGTGAAAAAGAATAATAAACTCTTTTATAAGTACATTAACAGTAAGAGGAGGACAAAGGAGAATATCCACTCTTTACTGGATGAGGCTGGGAATGTGATCACTGAGGACAAGGAAAAGGCGGAGGTTCTGAATGCCTTCTTTACGTCTGTCTTTAAAGGTCAAACAGATCCTCAGGGTACCCCTCTCTCTGACCTGGTAGTCTCAGCTGGGGAGCATGCTAACTCCCCTGTGATTCTGGAAGAAACAGTCAGAGACTTCCTACTCCAACTGGACTGCCACAAGTCCATGGGGCCGGATGAGATCCACCCGAGAGTGCTGAGGGAACTGGCAGAGGTGGTAGCCGAGCCGCTTTCCATTATCTATCAGTCCTCCTTGCTGACTGGTGAGGTCCCAGAAGACTGGAGGCTTGCCAATGTGACTCCCATTTACAAGAAAGGTTGTAAGGAGGATCCGGGGAACTACAGGCCTGTTAGCCTGACCTCGGTTCCAGGGAAGGTTATGGAACAGATAGTCTTGAGGGAGATCATGCGGTATGTGCGGGATGGCCGGGGGATCAGGCCTAGCCAGCATGGGTTCATGAAGGGCAGGTCCTGTTTGACCAACCTGATCTCCTTCTATGATCTAGTGACCCATCTGCTGGATGAGGGAAAGGCTGTTGATGTGGTCTACCTAGACTTCAGCAAAGCCTTTGACACTGTCTCCCACAGTATTCTCCTGCAGAAGCTGGCAGCCCGTGGCTTGGATGGGTACACCCTCGGCTGGGTAAGGAGCTGGCTGGAGGGCCGGGCTCAGAGAGTGGTAGTAAATGGAGTTAAATCCAGCTGGCGACTGGTCACGAGTGGTGTTCCCCAGGGGTCGGTGCTGGGGCCTGTCCTCTTCAATATCTTTATTGATGACCTAGATGAGGGCATTGAGTGCACCCTCAGTAAGTTTGCAGATGACACTAAATTGGCTGGGAGTGTGGATCTGCCTGGGGGTAGCGAGGCCCTACAGAGGGATCTGGACAGGCTGGAGAGCTGGGCTGAAGCCAATGGCATGAGGTTCAACAAGAGCAAATGCCGAGTCCTGCACTTTGGCCACAACAACCCCAGGCAGCGCTATAGGCTTGGGGCGGAGTGGCTGGAGGACTGTGTGGAGGAAATGGACCTGGGGGTGCTGATTGATGCACGGCTGAACATGAGCCGACAGTGTGTGCGGGTGGCCAGGAAGGCCAACGGCATCCTGGCTTGCATCAAAAATAGTGTTACTAGTAGGAGCAGGGAGGTAATTGTCCCCCTGTACTCAGCACTTGTGAGGCCGCATCTCGAGTACTGTGTTCAGTTTTGGGCCCCTCACTACAGGAAAGACATTGAGGCTCTGGAACGCGTTCAGAGGAGGGCTACTAAGCTGGTGAGGGGTCTGGAACACAGGCCTTACGAGGAGCGTCTGAGGAAGCTGGGATTGTTCAGCCTGGAGAAGAGGAGGCTTAGGGGAGACCTTATAGCTCTCTATAACTTCCTGAAGGGAGGTTGTAGTGAGCTGGGGGTCGGCCTCTTCTCCCGTGTAGGCAGTGACAGAACTAGAGGGAATGGTAGCAAGCTGCGCCAGGGGAGATTCAGGCTCGACATTAGGAAGCACTACTTCTCAGAAAGGGTAGTCAGGCACTGGAATGCACTGCCCAGGGAGGTGGTGGAGTCACCAACCCTGGGGGTGTTCAAGGAAAGACTGGATGTTGTATTGAGGGATATGGTTTAGTGGGAGCTAGTAGTAATAGGTGAATGGTTGGACTGGATGATCTTCTAGGTCTTTTCCAACCTTGATAATTCTGTGATTCTGTGACTTAGGAAACTTTGAGTGCCTAATCCTGGAGGAATAAATATAATTGTGCTCTTTCAACTGCCTTTGAAGACTTTGTGACACAGTCCAGGTGTCACAGGTGCCTTAGCGATGTGGAAGCTGAGATACTGGTGTTTGCAGTGGCTTACCAGGAAACAGTATGGAATCATAATGGGAATTTTCTGCCACTCAAAAGTTCTGTTTTAAAATGCTTCCAAAATGTTTAAGTGAAACTGCAGTGATTTCAGTCTTTTTTTTAAATTCTGCCAATTTTATTTTGAAATACCTTCTGTCAATCTGAATGATCAAAAGCTACACTTCAAATATATGCTTATATTTTTACACAAGGGCATAAAAATGTTATTAAAATCATGATACCACATTCAGTTAGGCTAATCAAATATGAAGCACACTGAGAAAAAAGGAGAAACATGAACAGGTTGCTTCCCTTCAAGGGTCCTTATGGGAAATCTTTTTCTCTGGCCAAACTTTACGATTACTTGAAAACTCAGTTCACATTGTCAACTATATTTAAAATATTTTACTTTTAGGGTCATACAGTCATTTTGTAAACACAGTTTCTGTAGGGTATCTGTTCATGAAATGTTGCATTACATTACCAATGAAAAATCTTTTTTAGGTTATAGCGTTATTTTTACAGAGGGGGAAAAAATCCACAACAAAGAATATAAAATTACACAGTATAAACTAGCACCTAGAAAAAACATCTAAGAACTCATCTTTGTATTTAAAAGATTTGTTTAACATACACTGAACTGCTGATAGTAAAGTATGGTTCCTAAGTCATACGGTAGCACTACTTTTTATTACAATACTGCTTAAGAAATGTTTCCACATATTTTGGAGCCAATTAGTAGGTTACTGACAAGTTTAGGGAGTCTGAAATGCTTTTGTTCATTTTTACAAATCCTCCTCAGCACTCCTATCTAGACAGTTATCATGCTCTTAATAATCTATTTCAACACTTTAACACCTCAGAAGTGAAATAGTATCAGAAATTGTGTGGGGCCAGTAGGTCTAGGGAAGCGATTGTGCTCAGCATTGGTGAGGCTGCACCTCAAGTACTGTGTCCAGTTCTGGAGTCCTCACCATAAGAAGGGCATCAAGCTCCTTGAGAGTGCCCAGAGAAGGGCAACCAGGCTGGTGAAGGGGATGGAAGGAAAATAATATGAGGAGCAGCTGAGCGAGCTGGAGATGTTTAGTCTGGAGAAGAGAAGACTTGAGGGGAGACCTTATCACTGCCTAGAACTACCTGAAGGGAGGTTGTAGAGAGGTGGGGGATGGTCTCTTCAGCCAGGTGACAGGAGATAGGACAAGGAGAAATGGCACAAAGCTGCACCAGGGCAGGTTCAGATTAGATATTAGGGAAAAGTGTTTCACTGAAAGAGTTGTCAGGGCCTGGAACAGGCTGCCCAGGGAGGTGGCTGAGTCACCTCCCCCGGATGTGTTTAAAAAAAAAAAGGGTAGATGAGGTACTTGGAGATATGGTTTAGCATAAGACAGGAACAGTTGGACTCTGATGTTAAAGGTCTTTTCCAACCTAGTGACTCTGTGATAAATTTGAATTTGAGTTACAGCTGATCAGTGCTCTGAGAACTGGATTAATCAGGTGTACTTTCTAAGTGCAAAGCTTCAGCCTGATCTGCTAACTAACAGGGTTCTAACCTCCAGGTGTTTACACACTGGAAATGGCATTTCACCCCTGCAGAGGTAAAAACCAGTACTGTGTTAAGCATCTTCAGTACAACCTCCCAAAAAATCCAGTTTTGCACCTACCCATCACTCATCCAGTCAGTGTAGGAAAAAACAGTCTTTACTAAAGAACTTCACAAGCATCACTTTTTAAAACTGCACAGACTAAGGCAAAACAAGAAATATCCATATGCATATTGTTTCCTTACCACTGAAAGTCCCCTTCAAAACATGAGATCATGAAGTCTTAACTATAATATGCCCTCCAAGAGCCATCAGATTATCCTGGCAGTGTCAGATGTTCTGCATAATGCAATGACGTTTCAATGGAAACAAATCTGTCCTTCAAGAAGATCACTTGGGGACAGCTTTGGCATTTTTACAGCCGCTATTTACTTTCCCAGTCACACAGGTTAATAGCTCCAGTCCATATGCAAATAAATTGCCTATGCAAAGGACCTCTGACACCAAAGATCTTGCATCTGTTTTGAAAGCCATGGACAGCGTCACTGTGTACAAAAGGAAAAGCCAGATTAAAGCAGATCTCAAGCAGCACACACCTCAGCACCTGCAAAATCTTATCAACAGCCATTCCCACTGGTGCCCCACACTCATCTAACTTAAACTTCTGCCTCTCCCTGACCTGACAGGGCACCCATTTTCTCTACAGTAAGGTTTCGATACTCCCCATCGTTTTCATATCTGGATTCTTCCTGAACGCTGTGTTCAAGTGAGGCTGCTTTCAGAGGATGTTCCAAGTTTACAGTCCGCCCTGTGAACCTCAACAAGGTATTGCAACTGTTACACTCAAGACCACTGTGTTTTTGAGTGTTTTTAGTGTTTGACTAATGGTGCTCAGTTGTTGACAATCTTGGCTGTATTAGTCCTCATATGGAAATGTGTTCCATCTTCTCCCAAGTTTCCCTTGGAAACTTTAATCCAGATTGGAAGTTATATTCAGAAAGCAGAGTTAAAGAAATAAAAATAATTTAGAAATTTACATGAGAGTATTCTAAAAAATGTAAAATTCTCCTTGGGTAATTTTTTCTCTGTTTTCTAGATGAAAAAGTTAACAAGAGGAAAAAAACCTGTTATCTGGAGTCTGAGTTTCATCAGTTTTCATACGTCAATCAATCATCACCCCCCAGTAATACATATTTTTCCAAGACATTTGCTGACTGAAGTTATTTAATTTTTTTTCCCTTTTTTTCAGTGGGGTCCCTGTTGCTGTAACTGAACCTAGGTAACCAAATTAAAAATATTTTTGTCACCAGTGGCAGATATGGCTCAAATGCCACAATAGAAATAGATCTACCAAATAAGGAGTTGACATTTTTATATAAACATCTACTCTGAGAAGTGATTGTTTTGATGCTGTCAAGAGGTATTTCTACTCTATGTGAGAGATGTTTTGAGAAAAGATAAAACACATAGCCCAGATACTGAATTGGAAAGTGATTAGACAAAATACATTTATATTGCTACATATGCACACACACATTTATAATATACATATATAGGTATAAAAAAGTAAATCCTTTGGAAAGGTAATGTCTCAGATGAGTAAGCAATTTTTGCACTAGTCGTTAACCTTATGTAAATATATGTATCTTCTATTTCTCAACAATTGCAAAGAGTACTTCAAAAATAAAGGCAGTATCATTAGTTTTCGATAAACATTTCCTGCAGCTTCAAAAAACCCTGTAATTTATTAAATTGAATAAGATTTGATGTAAACACTTCAATGGAGTTTCTTTCACTGAACATTCTGATGTTATAACACGATACAGTGATCATAGCATACAGCCAGTGTAAATGCATGAGAGAAAAAACAGTTAATTCCAGGGCAGAATAGCTCATTTAGCAAGAGTATTTTTTCCACTTCTTTGTATTAAACCTATGTCTATTCCACTTAAGTAGCAGAATAAGATTTACAGATTCAAGACAAGAACCAAGATCATCCCTATAGTTGTACCTAGAACAGCACAAGTGACCTTCATCCTCAGTCCCTTTCTCCTGGGTGGATTTTTGCTAGGAATCTATTTCCTCTTTATTTTTCTCTATTGCTTTTTGAAGTGCAGTTTTAAATCTCCTATTTTCTACATACCCTTTTTATCAACTTTGGCTAATCCATTTTTACTCTTCCTGCTCTTTTCTATACAACTTGCCCAAACTTCTCTCCTGTGCAAATGTTCACCTTTTCTACTTTTAGTTTCTCCACTCAAGTCATATCAGCTTTCTCAAAGACTGAAAAAATGGAATGCAGATATTCAAAATAGTATGCATTGCCATACCACTTCCCACCATTTAAGCCATTATACTTTCTTAATCCTAGGCCTATAACCCTGTGGCAGCTTCACATCTTCAAATAAATTAACATACCTCACTCAAAACATTCTAAAGAAACAAGAACATTAATCATTTTGTTACATTTTACTCTATTAAAATTATTTCCTTCACTTGCATTTCAATCAAGTTGATACTTTTCCCCTTTCCAGAAATTATTATACAAAATTTTATTTCTACTGATGTCAGAAGAGCAATTTTAGCTGAGTTTTCCAGCTTTCATAAATAAAGTATGATACATACATTTTCCTACCAAAAGATATTCTTTAGTTTACCCCCAGAACACCCATGAAATATCAGTAGGATGTTCAATAGACTGTTCATATGTTATTCCATATAAATTATGGAATATGTAAGAAACTGCACCTTTTACTTAGGTGAAATCCAAATAATTCCATATTAATTCATGATGGTTAATTTTTACCAGAAAAGAGATTTAAAGAATGATAAATTCAAAAGCAGAAGACTTCTTTCAGTGATATTTGTTTGCCTTTTAAAATCGAGATAATCCAATTTCTGCTGACCTGCCATAGCTGCATTTTCTCAGTGAATGTATTTACAAGAAAGTCTCTTGTCTTTCAATAGTCCAGCAATGCTAAGTATAGCACATACTGATCTCCCCTATGAGGAAAGGCTGAGTGAGCTGGGGCTGTTCAGCCTAGAGAAGAGAAGACTAAGGGGGGACCTAATTAATGTTTATAAATATCTTAAGTATGGGATGCAGGGGGAATTGGCCAACCCCTTTTCAGTGGTCTGTGGGGACAGGACAAGGGGCAATGGCCTCAAGTTGGAGCACAGGAAGTTCCGCACCAACATGCGGAAGAACTTTTACACAGTGAGGGTGACAGAGCCCTGGGACAGGCTGCCCAGGGAGGTGGTGGAGTCTCCTTCTCTGGAGATATGCAAGACTCATCTGGACACCTATCTGTGCAATATGAGCTAGGGAGCTGCTTTGGCAGGGGGGTTGGACCCGATGATCTCTGGAGGTCCCTTCCAACCCCTACGATTCTGTGATTCTGTTAAACTTCTTCAATGACCTAACAGTTCTGTCTAGTATACCTAGTGCTGTGCTGTGAGGTACATCTTGAAATACTGAGACATTAATCTTCCTGACTTCAGTGAAAATTGTTTATTTTTAGGAGCTCATGAGTTCAGTCCAAATATTGTGTGGCAAAAGGCCCCACAAACAGACAGCACATCTATTACTCAAGAGGAGGAGACAGACGATGGTAAGTTCAGTATACTTGATTTGGATACAGAATTAATAAATACAAAACACCTAGATTGAAAAAAAATGATCTATTTTCTACTGAATTCTCATGTTGGGAGTTTATGACAACATTTAAATCCTAATAGGTTTTGTTTCTTTTATTTTGGGCCATGAAGTTCCATGCCACTGTTATTTATTGCTGTAGCTCTATGTCTCAAAGAAAATACGCAAAATTATACTGGCATTGCTGGCACTTTCCAGTATTTAACAGATAAGGTTAGGCTTTATATTTGATATAATAAACATAAACACAAACTCCAAACTTCTAAAGAGAAACTTTAAATAGAAAGTAATCAGAATATAAAAGTCCTATCAGTTTATTAGGTAGATACTGATTTAAGCAGTGACTGCAAGTCAAATACACTTTTTTAATAAAAAAGGTACTTCAGCCTAGATAGCTTTGTGTCTTACTCAAATTCAATATGAAGCTACAAGAAAGAAAAAACAGCCCTCCATGATTGTTTGATCACAGACCACAAAAGAATTCATCAGTTCATTTTGACTTAAAAATATTATTGGAGAGTTTTTCTCTGACAAGGCTGATTTAGATAGTAAACAATGATCTTCAGTCATTACTGTAGGAAAGATATCTATGAAATCTAGTTTAAAAACTAATAAATCACTTTTTTATTGCTTAATGCAGCAGCTGAGAATAAGGTTTCAGACTTGCAGTTTTACTGTTGGCATGTTTCAGGTCTTTCTCAGAAATAAGAACTCAAAATGCACATATCCTAAAACACATATTGTGTTTATCCCAAAAGAACAAAGATTCTAGACATGCTTTGACATTGATTCTATGGATAATAAAGATGTAATAACAATAGGTGCTAAATATAAACGTCACTTTAGAGACGTTATAGAAAGCTATATCAAACTGAAAAACATAGTATAAATTATGTAAAGGCTTGGTTTTCAACACAAACTATTTTTCCCTGTATGGTAAAACACTATTTCAATATGCATGTTGTCGTGGTTTTGCCCCGGCCGAGGGCCGCACCCCACACAGTCGCTTGTACTTTTAAAAGGAAGGGGGAAGGAGAGTTGAGGGAGGGGAAAAAGGGAAGGAAGAAAGGAGGAAAAGAAACCACAACCTAGAAACCAGAACCACGCAGGTTGGGATAAGGATAGTTTACTAAACAATAACAGAAAACTAGATATAACAATAACAGAAGTTTAAAGCACAAAATAGATGAAACTGGTGATACACAATGCAATTTCTCACTAAACCACACAACTCAGGCCGCACAGCTTAGAGCCGTCCCGGACAACCCGACCGCCCCAGAAACCGCACGTCCTGGCGTTGTCTCCCCCTCTTCCCCCCAGTCCCCCCTTAAACTGAGCATGACGTAACTGGCATGGAATATGCTCTTTGGCCAATTCGAGTCACCTGTCCTGGCTTCGTCCCCTCCTTTCTCACTAGCAAGGAAGTATGCAGAGCTGAGAAAGGTACTTGATTGCCCGGCAACAAATCGGAGACATCAGGGTGCTATCAGCACTGTTCTCATGCTAACACCCAAACATGGCATTCCATTCACTGCTAAAAAAAGTTTAACTCCATCATAGCTGAAACCAGGACACATGTAAACAGACTTTGAGGTGCAGAAGCTCCAGCAGTCCAATCTACTTAACTCATAATGGACTATCACATAATTTTCAGGAAAAGTGAGATCCCTCTCCTACTGAATTCCTCAAATTTTCTACCAAATATTTCCAAATAACTTGCCTCTTGCTCCTTACCAAAGTAACTGAATGAATACATGACCTGAAATGCCATGAGTGTTACTAAATGCAAAGCAAGCCATACAGGTGGGAGAAAACCCTCCTCCAGCAAAATGGTAGATGACCTCAAGAAAAAGGCCAACTCCTTAATCATTCACAAATAAATGCAATGTCTGTGCTCATTAGGGAGTTGTGTATAGGCAGTAAACAAAAAGAGTTTAGAAAGCATGCAATAAAAACAAATGCAGCAAAACACTGTAATGCAAATCATCTGGAATATTGCAGGTACTAATGATCATTTCCTTTCAAAAGGAGTGTCAGGATTAAAGAGAGTTCAAAGATAGTGAAATAGTGAGACTGGTTAAAGATTTAGAATAAAAATCTCAGGAATTGAAAAACCGTGATTAATTACTTCAAGATGGTGATGAATAAAAGTTGTTATATTGGAAGCGTAGAAATAGTGAATAGTAAATGTAAAGATACATTGGGAGTTGCCATGAACAATGGGACAGTCAATGAAATTAAGAAATGAAAAAATATTTTAAAACAGTAAATATTTATTAATAAGGTGCAGAATTAATACATGCCATTCATCATATAGTGTTCAAAAAAATTAAGGGCGGTTCAAATGACTGAATAATCAATTTATTATCTTATTGAAAACATATAAAATAATTTAAATAAATTCCAAAAGTGGTGTTTCCTTTTTTCCCATTGGCCTATACTTAAGTTTTAGCCTCTGGAGCATCTCCCATTCTTCTGTTATCATGTGGACTTTTATTCTGTCTCTGTGACTTAGGGTCTAGCAATACTCTGTATGAAAGAATAAGCTTAAGTCACCAAAATGTATTTTTGAAGACACAGTAGCAACTTGTATAGGCACAGATACCTTTTCCCTTTGGTATATTTTGCAGGGTCACAATACCACCTTTCATATATAACCTTTTGTGGAATTGAAATGAAAACTTCATTGAAAGAGGCTGCCCAGAGAGGTTGTGTAGTCTCCTCCTCTGGAAGTATTCAAGACATGCCTGGATGCTGTCCTGCACAACCTGCTGTAGGTGATTCTGCTTTAGCGGGGGGTTGGACTAGATGATCTCCCTACCCTTCCATGATGCTGCAAAGCTGTAATAAATTTAATCAGTATTTTTAAAGTTAGGAGTATGGGATACCCTGTGCTTCAGAGTCAATTTGCAACTACAGGGAGAAATATTCAGATAACTCTACATTTCTGCAGTGGATCTTTCCTTACTTTCCATTGGTTCTGGCCTTTGATCTAGCATAACAATTCCATTGTTTAGTAGTTGGGGTGCAGAAGTAACGCTAAGGTGTGGATGAGGAATTTGACAATGAAACAATGCTTCAGTGAAGGTAACATTGAGTCTGTTTTTCATGTATTCAAGGTATTTGGAAGAAAAAAGCCTGACCATCTGAAGAGTTACACAAGCTGTAGATAGTTGTCACCTAGAACTTTATCATACTTCACTTCCAAAAGTCATTAGCATCAACTCTTACTAGCAGGAAGGAAAAATACATACTCAATAGGAAAAAAGCAAACGAAGAGCCAGTTTTTTGGGAACGAACCTTAATAGCAGGTATGAGTTATATGCTCCATCTTATGCTGCTAAAGAGCAATATTTTTCTTTGTGTATGTGAAGTTATCAATTGTGCCTTCCCAAGGAAAAGAGTTCAGGGTTTATGTACTTTATAGTATAGTTCTGGAATGTATAAAACTAGATTATCTCAATCATTTGAAATATAGACTACCTATCAACAGCTTAACTGAAAGGAGTAGAAGGGTTTATATATTGCACAGCTACTCAATACAAACTGTCCATTACTGAAAATAGCTCTGTGAACAGTAAGAGGAAACTCTCCCAAGTTTCTTCATGCTTTGAAGTCACAAAAGCATGGCAGAAGGACAGCATAGATGAATGCAAAATTCCTGAATTCAAACATCAGCAGAAAGTATACAGTAAATGGAAGCAGAGATGGACTACCTATGATGAATATAGAGGCCCATGATGACTACCCATGATGAATATAGAGTTGCAGTTAGGACAACCAAAGATTACCTGAAGTTCAAAGCAGAGAAAAAACTACGGGGTAACAAGAAGGGCTTGAACAAGTTTGTCAGAAACAAAATGAAAACTCAGGGAGACTTCGGCCCAGCATTCAGTAAGACACAGAAATGAGTGACGAAGGAGAGTAGCCAGCAGGTCGAAGAAGCAGTTCCTCCTTTCTGTACTTCAGAGACTGCTTCTAGAATACTGTGCCCATTTTGACACATGACATACAACAAGAAGGTGAGAGAACATTTGTTCAGCCTTAGGAAGAGAAAGTTAAGGGGGAATCTTACTGCTGCCTTCACCTACATAATGCAAGAGAAAAAAAAAGAACCTAACTGTTCTCAACTTCCATGCATTTTTTAGAAATTACCAAAAACACCCCATAATTTCTAATTTCTAAATATACAGAATAAAAGTCACATACCAAACAAAAAATACTGTTTACTTAAATCTTTTCATAAGCATTGAAGACATGCTATTTTTACATGTAAGGAAGCACAATATCTGTTTCATCATTATGGTGCAGTCATAGTAATTTAGCTGAAGATACCATGTTTGTGGGGTTTTTTTGAAATCATACATTCCTCACAAAAAAAAAAAAATCAGAGGTAAAATTACTCCAAATCTTCAAAGAATACAGAGGACACAGTAGAAAGGATGAATGCTTTTCGTAACCTCATTAAACTCCCATGTATTAAGCAACCATGTTTATTAAAAAAATAAAGCAGAATAGAAGCATAGAGCAGTGTTTTGGTTTGTTTATTTTTTGATTTTGCTAGGGGAAGCTCTTTTCAAATCACTACAGATTATAAATACAAAACTTGGAAATTTAAAGGTACAAAAATACTTATATCTTTATAACATAATGGATGGACTGAAAAACTGATACTTCGAAAATGTATTGGAAGAAAACCATAGAGAGGTATTACCAAGGTACAAATCTTAACCAAGTCCTGCTGTTGGCAGGCTGTTACTGCACATTAAAGGAAGCAAATACAATGAGGTAAATGTTAACGGTAAGAAGATATACCTGACGCTCTATAGATTTAAATGCTACATTCAATAATAATTTAGTTGTATCAAAACTACTCATAACAATTCATCTTAAAGGAAAATAGAACTACGAAATTTTTTGTATTACCTACTGTAGGGTGCATCCTATTACTTTAGATACCAGTAGCAGCAGAACAGAACATGACAGATGTGACAGCACTGGAACTGGGAGAATGAATCATAAAATTAATGGCTACATATATAAATATGATTTATTTTGAGGGATTCAAAGAAATCTCAAAAGCCGCATAACAGCCACGCTACACAACAGCCATCAAGTACATCAACAAGGAGGATTCTGTCTTTGTATCGGTAGTTCTAGAAGCCTTCAATAAAACCATGTATTCATGCCTGCAAGACCCTAGTGCAGTATCTCTGGCATCCACTATAGGTAGAGAAAAGAAACAGAGGTTCTTTCTGGGGGTGACGGATAGGAGTCTAGCTATTCTGTGTGAGAAAGGTCTATATTAGTGCATTAGTTAGAAGTATGCTTTTGAAGCAAATCTCCTGATCACCCTCACTTATAAAATAGACTTGAAGTGCTTGAATTGGATTCCTCTTAGACAAAGCTAAATCAAAAGATGTGCTCCAAGAGCGTACTTAGTCTATTCCAACTGCAGATGGGTATTCAATCCACAAAATGAAACCATAGCTACTCACCCCCATGAGACATTCAATATGGATGCAGTCACCATTACTGTTTTACAGACCTGTTTCTATCGCGCCATACTGTCTGTTAAGATTGTGATAGTTTGAATTTGTCCTTGAGAAAGTTCCTCTTCCTCTATTGTTTACAGAAGATGCCAACAGGTTATCTGGCTAAGCTAGGTCTCTGAAATTGCAGACGCACAGAGAAACCCAAATCCAAAAGACACTTATGCAAAACAAAGAGTAACAAGATAACAAGGAAAATCCTTTCATAAATTTGTAACTTGTTCAAGCATAATAAGGAGGGATAGAACTGAGCAGTCAGCTTCCAAAATGTGGAGAAATTACTAGTAAGATTCCAAAGGGATATGTGCTGGTACACACTGTTTGTTATATTTAAAAATGAGGTTGGAAAGGGTGATAGCATAATAGATTAAATTCATTATTGGCAAATGCACAGTAATGTGTATGAGAGAAAACAATCAAATAATCCTAATTATACCAATGTACTGCTCAGGAAAGAGATCTTTAAGCTCCTGCAGACAGTTATGAAAATGTAGGTTCGTTGTTTGGCGACAATTAGAAAGGCAAATATAATGGTTGTAATTATTACTAAAAATTAAGTACTGCTCATAAATCTTAATTATGTCAGATGGCAAACCCATGATGCATGGTTGCTGCAAAATTTTGTAGTCATATGACTTTAAAGAGCCTGTAAAAGAATTTGAGAAGATAAAGAAAAGGACAGCATGGACTACCAGAGGTACAGAGTATTTTTTCATAGTGGAAAGACCCAATTAGGCAAGAACTGTTCTGTGAATGTGATGACTGAGCAGAATGTATCAGAAGTCGTGAACAGTATAGCTGGAGTGAATCAATAACAATATTTCAACTTTTTCAGTAAGATAAAAATAAGCAATTGGGAATAAAGTTAAAACCAAGAGAAGCTTTTTTTCCCTCTTTCCATACAACGTGTAATGAAATTGAAGAGTTTATTGACAAAGTATATTGTTGAGAGCAATTAATAAATATATTCAAAAGGATCAGAAAGGGTCCATCCAGTCTTCCTAAATGCAAAAATATGAATTCAACATCCAGATTAGGAAAGTACTAAACCAGTGATAATTAGAAACTGGGAAGATATACTGCGGAATCAAGAAGCAGCATTAACCTGTTGATGGTACTTGCCCTGTTTCATCCTAAACACTGTTAGAAATGAGACAAACATGCTTTTGAACAAGAACAATATTGTCTTTTGAATACTCAGATAAAGTATTTCCTGGGTTCTGAGTCGAAAAAAGTTACAAACATTGGAAATCTACAAAGCAACAATGAATCTACAGTTTTAATGTTCACTGAATTAAAGTGTAAGCTTTTTTGTTCTCATTCAGGGCTGGGATTGTGCTGATTAAAATGAACGGGAGGCTTCTTATCAACTCTAGTAACAGGCCTGAAATTCAGTTTGAAGTGACGTGTATAATTGTCAGTCAAACCTATGAGCTGAATATAAAAAAAATTTGAGGGTAAATTCTCTCTCAATGAAGTTTAGTAGTAGAAATAAAACAGGTACTACTCCTGCAACTAGGCAAATGACATCTATTTACATGTCAAAGCAACTTTAAAGTTATAATATACAAAAAAAAAATTGTAGAAACAGACTACCAAGGAAACTTATTTACCTCTCTAAAAGAAAACATAAGCATCACTTCATTACCATGCACAGAAGCTAATCAGAAAGTGAGAGGGAAATTACTGGAGAAGAAATGATAGACAAAATAATGGTGAAATTGATGATACTAGAATACTGAACTGACTGCAAAATTCATTAACAGTAATATTTAATAACTTTTTTTGTTAAATTTCTGGAAGAGAACTTTTCAGAAGCATTTCAGAGATAGACGTGTGTTTGGCAACTATATTAACCATTAGGAACATCTTGAAGTAATTGTAAGAAAAACCTGTTTTCCAAGAATAGTAAGACTCGTTAAAAAGACAACACAGTATTGCTTAAGGGAAAAAGTTAGGTATGCAACTAAAACCTCTCCCACTTGCTACTGAACTACTATATGGTATTCACTATGTGTTCACTTGCTACAGTGTAAGTCTTATCTTACACCACTATATTTATCACAGAAAGGCATTAGAAGCATCTTTACAATGCATATTCACATTTCACAATGCATATTTCACTTTCTAAAGGAAGTAGGTAGCAGTGCTGTCTTCCTCCAACTATTCAATTTCACTGCCCACTAGCTTTCAAAATCCTTTCTCCTGTCAGATACGTATTTCTTGACTGTTCTAAATCTCATTAAAAACATTCTGACCTCCTGGGTTTTCATTAAACAACACATTTTAAAATTAAGTATATAGTCATTATAAAGTAAATTATATACACGTAATTTTAAGGTGCTTCTGTTTAAGCCTTCTCTTAGAAGATTATTCTCTATGTTATGACCATTATTATTATGCAGATCTATCATAATCTATTGGTTTAATGACTGAATAGACTATCAGACTTGTACTATAAACTTTTTCCAAGTTTTATTGAAGAAACTGGTAACTACTTCTGGAAGATTACTACTTTAAAAGTTAAATGCAAAAGTATTTCTCTCATATAGGTCTGCTTTCTTCTCTGATCAGTCAACATGACCAATTTCCATTTACAAAGCCTCATGGCAGGATTTACTCAAAAGTTTCAGGAAGAGATATTGAGCAAGATGGAGAAAAAAAAACAATGCAATATAAAATTAAGTATAAACCCAGTTTTGCAGTACCTAAAAGTGGCTTACAGGAAAGATGTAGAGGGACTGTTTATCAGAGTGCACAGTGATAGAACAGGGGGTACACTTGATTAGACATCAGGAAGAAATTCTCCACTGTGATGTGAGTGAAATGCTTCACTGTGTATTCTGAGGCCCTACTAGCACAGGTTTCCCTGAGCAGTTGTGGCTGCCACATCACTGACACTGTTCAAGGCAAGGTTGGATGGGGCTTTGGGACATCTGGTCTAGTGCAGGGTGTCCCTGTCCATAGCAGGGGGTTGGAACTAGGTGGGGTCTTTAAGGTCCCTTCAAACCCAAACCATTATGTGATTCTCTGAATCATAATTATGTCCTGTAAAACTTCCAGCAAAAAGAAGGTGGGTTGTTTCGCCCCCCCCCCCCCGCCCCCAATACTTGCATTTAGATTGCATTTCTTCTAAGTCTTGACTAAACATCACTGCCCAGAGGAATGCTTGCTGTAAGATACCCAGCAACCAGTTCATATCAATTCTTGGTCCTCTGACAAGTTATTCTTCTTTCTCTCTTCCTTCCCTCCTTTTAAACTTTTTTTAAGGGAACATTTATGTTCCACAGTCATGATGCAGAACCTACCGACAAGATACATGAAATTCTGAACATACCAGTTGACAAAAGATTGCGTAATCACAAATACTTCAATCTTTTCTGCCTGAAGATTGCAACAGTGTTTCCTATAAAACCCCCACAGTACACGTCATTAATAACCTTCAAATAGTTTCTTCCAACATTACTAGGTAAAGGATAAATAAAGTCCTTTATTAGCAAAAGGACACAGATTTTGCTGTTGTGATTATTTTACAAACTAGACTGTAACTTTTTTGCATTCTAATACACATTTTATTATAAATTAGTGGAACACAACGTACTAATAGTACCCGATGATCTGTCGAGGTCCCTTCCAACCCCTATGATTCTGTGATATAATCACTTGTCAAAATATCTGGAAAACTTAGTTTTCCTACTTGGTTCTTGTCATAACACACAATTTTTGCAGAGATGTATTTTATGTCACAGGCCACTATATTTAAAAGTGTTCATAATTCTCAAGTAAAACTTTGTTGGTCTCACCTCTGCAGTAAAACATAGCTTCTCACATTTTTACTTTCACTAGTGATAAAGTGATACAGATTTTCTAAAACAAAACTGGGGAAGATTAGGTTTTGTTTGGGTTTTTCCCCCCAACTCTTTAGGCTACAATGTATGAGTATTGCTATCAAATGAAATATTTTTAATAACAATAAGTAGTTGCTGTCATATATATGTACTTGACTCTTCTGAAAATTATAATCTATAATGTGGGTATATTGTCACCAAACAAATCAATGAAAGTCTAGATCTAGTAAGTATTCAATACTTCCTCTGACTGTTGTGCAATTTTGAAAAATTTGTATCAACAGAATGAGGAATCATGATATGGCTTTTCTCCATAACCACCATACTACTATTTTATTATTACTTAAGTTTGCTTCAAGAATATAGCCGAAGAAACTAGAGATCTGCAAATGAAGTTGGAGTAGGAAGATTTTTGCCACACCTTCTAGCTACTGGATTAAATTGGAAACTATTTGGAGTTCTCATAAATCCACAGAATAAAGCTACTGACATTACTATGAAGTATCTGTCATGTTTTAGCTTGCTTCACAATGGCATAATCCACTCACAGCTAGAAGTAGTATTTTGCTGTGTTACAAGCATAGGTCAAACTTCTGGAGAAAAGCCATCCTGATAATCTACTGTTAATTATAGAAACGTTGAATACTTCAAAGCAAATAAACAAAAGAAAAGATATGCATTTCTACTAAAAAGAGGGGTTTGTTTGCACTCTTACTGGCAATAAAAAGAAACCCTGAAGAATTAACTAAATACAGTGCAAAGCAGAAGTAGTCCTTTTCAGAACCCTTTGAGATAACCATAGTTATGAAGCCATACAGGCAATTTATTTTCATATCTAAAGGAATTTATTATCTCCAGGAATTATCATATTTTCATATAACCCTTCAATAAGCCTTTCAAGTGGCTGCTGCCATGCAGTTTGGAAGATCATTCCAGATTTTCACTCATGACTAAGTTTCTAGTCACAATTTATAGCCATGTATGTATTCTTAGTAGCCATATTGAGACCTGAAGTTTTGTACAGTATATTCCCAGTGAGGTCTTATCGATGCCTTGCACAAGGCTTTATTTGCTGTCTCTCCTATATGCACTGATGCATTACAAAATTTCATTAGAGACACGTCATACCAGTATTCTATTGCCATCTTCCATTCAACTGATGTTGTCAGAACTTTTTAATCTTCTCTTTTATGTAAGTTAAGCAAAACTGCCACTTGTATCACTGAATAAAAAAATAAATCACTAGGAATCAAGTTAGTATTACTATGAGTAACTTGCAGTATTACTCTCCATATGTGTAACTTTTTGGTATTAAGTTTCAACCCATTTCTAGCATTCCAGCTGACAAATTTGTCTAACTTCGCTTAGTTATGGTTCTCTCTGCATCAGCAACCCATCCCAACTTTGTATCACTATTACTAAAACTAAGGATTACAAATACTTCAAGGAAAAGGAAACGATTGCAAAGTATAGTATGTCCTGCAGAGAAAAACAAAAGAGGCATTGGTACTGTTATTAGACTAAAATGAAGAGTAAAAATGTTACTGTAATAGTGAGAAAATCATTATGAAGGAAATGGCTGGCAACATCAAAGATGTAATGATTAATCTTATTCATTACCTGTACAATATCTTCCATATGCTGCATTACATAATATATGAACAATACACACTAACCTAAACTGATGAGAGTCCCTAATTCCCACCACCCTAAGTGTCAGTGAGAAAGGCAGGAGTAGTGTAGACAGCAAACTGATACAGCTCCCTGATTCATAAGTAATTCTGTCACTGGAGAGCACAGAGCACTGCTCAAACCCCAGTATGTTTTCCAGGATACTTTGTCAATTAAGTGCCTTCTGTTCCAAAAATGAAATATCCAAGCTGATGCTTGTGGGAATAAATTGTCAGAGATGCCATTAGAACAGCTGAGTTTCCTATATCCCAAAAGTTTCTGATAGGCAGAATAAATTAACTAACAGTGCCTAAATAAAGTATCTGTAGGGTTTTTTCTGGGCATGGATCTAGTTTACATCTGAAGCAACTTCACAGAGCAGTTTATGCTTCACTTATGTTACAGCAACTCAAGAATACAATCCAAAATGTCACCATAAAGCTACTGTGGTGGTTCAGCCCCAAGCAGTGGCTGAGCACTCACAGACAGAGCCTCCGTAGATGGGGACAAAGACAGCTTACTGACAAAAGCACCGTGAAAGGGGAACAATAACAGCCCGTGGCAAATTTCACCTACACACAGTGATAACAGAGCACCTTATTGACCTGAAAATCAGAGCGCTGCACAACGTGAGGCCCGACCTGACACCCCAGCCAGACTCGGACTGCCCTGGAGGCACACAGCGGCACCCCTCCCCGACCAGACCCTTTTATGGGGAAGTGATGTCAGGTGGTGTGGAAACAGCCCGGGCTGACTCAGCTCACCTGTGCTGGCTGCTTGAGGAGGTTGGCTCTGGCCTGGCCAGAACCAGGACAGCTACTTATTAGAGAAACTAAACTACACTTCGGTTTCAGGGAGGATATACAACCAAATGCAGGGAGACAAGAAGCTGAAAACTACAACATTCTGCAATGCACTGTTACTGGAAATAAAATCAGATTTTTCTTTATATTTACTTCAAATACCATCTTATACAAGCTTATTTGCTAGATTCATTTCTTGATAAGATAAAGAGCTATTTAGGTTGCCTTACTATAGCTCCATACTAGTATAAAGACACATTATGCTGAGAAAATAAAAGTTTTATAGGCAATATGTACGTCATCCAAAAATGAATGCCAAACCTTAGTATTGCACCATACCACTATGTACTCTACAAATGTTTAAAATCTTAAATTTTATTTTATAGACTGCTAATACAATTACAGCACAATTTTATTCTCTCTCCAACCCTAGTGTTTTTAGGACTAAAATTACAACTAATGATATCTTAAAAATGAATGATCTTCTAAAAACTAATCCAAATACATTGAAAATATCTTTTCAGATATGTTTTTAATATACTTTTCACAACCTAACAAGGCTAAAATATTTTAACCTGTTGGAATAGAGAAGATAGCTAGCTATGGCTATCTACATATAAAAAACCCTTATTCCTACCTGCTTCAATGAGCTATGCGTTGTTGGATTTCTCTGATATAGGAATTACTGTTCCCTATCTTGGTTTTCAGATCAGTGAAGGACAAATACAGCTTTCTTGGACAGAGAAGACTGAAATACTCCTCTCCTCCTCCTATATTTTATCAAAATAAGTAGCACTTTGAAGATGCACAGACGCAGGAGCAAAAGTAACTGGTCTCACCAGTGGGCACATTCACAGATGAGATCGCTCTATGTACCACATGCAGTGTCTTTCATAAGATTTTCAAGATAAACATATGGCCATATTCAAGTAAGTTTCTTTTTTACATTATGTCAAATGTGAAACAGCATCTAGGCAAAATGATTACTTGTTCTTTGTGTTAGATTCCCTACATGCACGACTGAGCTACAAATTGGATTATCTGATCAATTTTAGGATATCCAAGCATTTGGCATATGACCTAGATGGCTTTGTTGGACAACTAGAAAATGAAACAAAAAGGTTACACAAAGGCTTTCTATACAAAAGAGTACATATGAGATGCAATCAAAGGATGTAAAAAAAGCTTCAGAAGGACACTCCCTGAACACTTTTGTTAATGGAGGGAACTGAACCAAAGGTAATAAATATAATCAAAGCCTTCAGAAGACAGTTTCCAGAGATGACTAAAATAATCTAGCTCCCTGACACAGATGAGGAGGTGAGGTCCCACTTCCTCCTCTCTCTCCCCATCTCCATGTCTGGACATGCACCACCTTTCTGGCTTTGCTCCTGTATTTGTCCCAAATACTTGCTCTAGTATTTGTTCCAACTCCTTCCTGACCAATTCAGCTCACCAAAAGAGCAGACCACTACATCAACTCTTGATTTAGTGGGCAAACACTAGACTTAGTCAAGCAGTAGGACATACCCACAGGAAGCAGCAGGAGCCACCTTCATTTTGGCTTCAACAAGCTATTTCATTGCCTCAGTAACTTCCTGTAGTGCTATGGATCATGGCTTATCCAGGGAAGTCTGCAAGTCTGGGCCTGGTTGAGAACAGTGGTTCCATGATCCTCAATAAGAGGTTTGTACACTATCGAATCATTCGTGGTTCATAATATGACAGAAGGGGTATGAAATTAAAGGCCATACCAGAAAGTCCCTATTTGCTGCCACCAATGACTCCACACAGCCAAACCACACTATAAAAATCATGTGTTTCAAGAAAACGGGCAATAAAAGAAGTTCAGCAAGTTAGGCAACTCTTCATTGTTTAGCGTAAACATGACATTTATTTCAGAAGAATCAGGGACAAAAGTTCTGCTCCTTAGTGGCAAGTTCATTAACAGATCTATAAGATCATGCGAAACAAGGACCAATGGAAATCTTAGACTAATTTGTTAAGGTTATTTTAGCACTTCAAAGCTAAGCTTTATTATTTCCAGCACCTGTCATTAGATCTGTCTAGTCAAAAAACCTGATATATATCCAGTAGAATTCTGAACCTGTGCATCAACCTCATCAACGTTTTCAGCAAGGGAAAGATATCTTGTGTACTCTAAGATCTGTAATAAAAAGGGGCCTTTGGACAAACCACTGACTTGTCTGAGTAACAGAAAAAGAACAAGGCAAACTAGTGAAGACTTACTCGTACAAACATCAATGGTCCAAAACAAATGCTATTTACGGTTTGGGGTTTTTCACATGGCAGTACAATGAAAGGAATTTAATCCATAGTTTTTCTGAGAACATAATGTCTCTATAGACATGTTTTAAACAAAAAGCTTCGTGAGGATGAACAGAAATATGCTGGAAATATCATTATTACTACTACTATTACTGTTGTTTTGCTGCTGTTATTATCTGGTGTTCTTAAGAGTTCAAAACCCAAACAGCTCCTCTCAAAGGTTATGTCAAAGCAAGGTTTCAAAGTCAATTATACAGGCAGTCCTTTCATACCAGCTGAATCTACAAAAAAAGTTTCTCAAATGTTCCCTAATGTACTGAAGCCAGGTTGTGTTACTCGCATATTCTCATTTTCAGTTGAGTGCTTATTTATGGAAAAACTAATCTAAGAAATTTTGATATGAAAATATCGGCTCATCTAATACAATGTTTAAAATAAAAATTTGGAATAAGTACTAACCCATCAAATGAAAACTGCCCTGCCCTCAAAGTTCCACTGCCAAAAGATCAGACTTTGACTTTATATATACATTGCTAACATTTCTTTAAAAATAAGGCAATATTTTCTGAAATGACAACTTAGCAATTTATTTACATTAGCTTGAGAAGGGCAGTCTTTAAAGGCAGATTTAAGATCTGCAGTCCTTGAAGGCAATGCCAGAATTCCTTCCCCCCCCCCCCGCCAATAAAATAAGGTTTGGGAGCAAGGGCAACGATGCTCTGACAACTTAAGGCAACTTTTCCATTTTTCCCAACGTAGTTAATGGCACCGCTAGCAAGGCAAAGAACGGCATGTTTATTTCTCTAGCATTCCATCGCCCTGCCTGAAAACCAGGTTGTAACACGACTGTCACAATGGGAAAAGTCAGAATATTTTGAAACAGTTGCGTATAACCCAGTGGAAGTATGAGCAAAAAGGAAGCATTCTTACTCTTTAGACTCAGTCAATTAAAAGAATGCTAAAGAGAATAGAGCATGCAGATCATCTGGAGAATTCAGAACTTAAAGTGATTAATTAGGCCTTATTTTGTCTCGAGCAGATTTACTAAGCTTTCTTCAACTTAGCCCCATTGTTTGTAATTACCAAAATCACACCTCCATTGGCGAGTCGTAGTTGCTTCATGCATGAACAGCAATCTGATTGAGCACTCTTGTTAGGATTTCATTCGTCATTGTAATTAGCCATAATCATAGTCTTCCTGGGTGCATGAGAATGTGCAAACGACCGATTCACAACCCCAACCTATTTGAATATGAATCTTCTCAGTAAGTAGCAATAAAATAGAGGAAACAAAGCGGTTTCTCTAGGGAATTTTGTAAAGCATCCCTGTCTCCAATTCCCGCCCCCCTCCCCCCTTCCCCCCAAAATGTTCCCTTTTTAGTATCTGAATTCTGTTTGCTAAAACAAGGCTTGCTTAATGAAGACAATGGCTTATTATTTCCTTAAGTGGCACAGCAGGGCCCAAGTATAACAGGCCCGGCTCTTTCAGCCTCTGCCAAGGACACAGGGAACAAAGGGGCAGGCAGTAAGGCGGCGGAGACCTCTCCTTACACCGCGCTGTGTGAGCGATTTCCCCGGAGCGAGACCCAGGTCTCGGCGATTCTGGAACTCTCCTCATTCCTGTAAATGACCCACACGTCGCAAAAAAACCCCAACCAAAGCCCCAGAAACAAGAACTCTCAGCCCCTCTCGCAGCGGCGGGCCCGCTCTCTACGGTACGGTTCGACACGGCCGGTTGGGCCGCAAAGGCATTCCCAGGGAGCCACCTACCGGCGGCCCCCGGCCGCTCCCGCCCGGCGCCAGCCGGGAGCTCCCGCGGGAGCTGCTTGGGAGTGGGCCCGGCGTCACGGACGGGCTTCTGCTCTGCCGAGCGGCGGGGCCGTGGGGTGGCAGGGGAAGGGCGACGGAGCGCAGCTCTGGCGCCATGATCTAGTCTCTTTTTACCATATGCAGCGATATTTCGGTACCAAGAGGTCTCGGAGGTATGCGGGATGTCAAATGTAAAACATTCCCAGTTACGTTGCCGCGCGCCTCTGGGCTGAATGAAGTTTCGCGTTGTAAGATCCCCAGAACAGCTCCTCCTGATCAATGAATATGAATTAGTCTTTTGTTTATTGATAAAATAATAACATGTAAACACAGCCTGGGATATCTTGGCATATAGGCTTGCAGTTAAGACTTCTATTTAATCCAATGCATTAAATTCATTTTCTTGCTACAACTCCTTGTTTCCAGATCCTCCAACTTACTAGCACAGCCATGCAATGATATTTTTGATTCACACAAATGTTTTATTCAACCCTATTATTAATAATGTTAATTAATAAGCTATAGAGTAAGTAAAAACTGTAAGTAATTATAAGCACTCCTTCAAATGAGCACAAAACTATGGTATTAATTTAAATGGAAGATATAAAAGATTTTATGTATAGGGATCGATGCATGTCCAAATGTTTCCCACTCACATTCGAGTCAGCAATTGTTAGTTGTAGTTAACATAACACTTCCCTCCCCCCAAAACCAAGTCTAACGTGTTCACGAAAACAACCAGAAAGCTCAGGATTTATCACAACCGATACATGTGGTAACTACTATTTATTAATTTTACTGATTGGTCTTCACTACTTTTAGAAAACTTGCTAAATTGTTGGGGTGGGAGGATTGACATTAGTACTATTTCTGAGGAAGCCATTAATTTCAGTGCCGAGCTGTGATTTCTGGGAGACTGGTCAGACTATCCTGAAGAAATTTCAGCATGGAAGAGACACAAATTAAATCCTGCTAAATGTTGCTTTGCCATACTAGCTCAGAAAATAGTTCCATAGCAACCATTTCCCTGTCAACCCTTACAGTCCATGCTAAAGAATATTTCCCAGATGCTGAACAAACAGTACTGTTTTACTTTGAATAGCAAATATTTCTTACGTTAACAATGTTCAGCAAGATGCCACATAAAGGCACCTGGTAACATAGCAGTTTATGTCCTCTCAGTCTTCTCCATCACCTTAGAACAAACAGAAATCAGGGAAGCAAATAGGACAGACTCAAAGTTTTGTGTTAGTAGCTGCTGTTGCTGCAGGTGCTCTCCTGTTTCATCCCTCTGGGTACATCTCAGTAGTTGGCTGTTGCCACAAACACTCTATAAGGGTATTTGTATTCTGAAGTCATTATTAGAAAGCTAACAAGATTGCACGATCACCTCCTGCCCTTCAGGAAACAACCACACTGAATAATCCCCTTAGCTTAATATGCAAAATATTTACCACTAGGGACATCCTGCTCTCTTGGGGTTTAGATTTATCGGTCAGCTGAAGCAAACAAGAGTTTGTGACACTTCTATAGCATTCCCCTTCAGTAACTTTTGGAAAAGGAAATCCGTGAAAGAGATTCTTCTTAGTTCAATGAAATCTATGTCCCTCTTTACTATTTAATTTAGATTTTAGGACTTCATCCTCCATGTTTGACTGTTTTGGGTTATTGCTAGAAAAAACCCTTGAAAGTCTTTATACCAGCACAGGTAACAATATATCCCATTGAAGCTGAAAGGTAATAAGCTAAGTAAATCTTCTAGCTCATTACATAAAACATAACTGGCTAAATTATAGCAATATGAAATAAAATGCAAAAATGATAATTCATTAATTGTTTAATAAGTTGTTCCGTATACATTTATCATGGCAACATTTCACTAAAATGTTAAAACTTTCCTGCACCAAGAGTCATCAAAATATGAAGAATGACATTCACCTCTCTCATTCAATCTAAGTAACAAATGTATAGGGTGGAACTGGCATATTCCAGTCAAATAAGATTACAGTGACCATTACCAAAAAGATAACCTTAGCATCTCTGCGAACTCCTTGGAAAATGAGCATCTTATAGTGATTCCTCTTTCTGTGGAGGAGTTAAAGGCTTCTTCCTATGCCTTATGCTTAACATTGTTCAGAAAGATAAAATACTTGTTATAAGTGATATTCCACATCACTTTCTCCCTAAATATTGAGGATGTACTCTAATGGATGTCAGCTTGTTAAGAAACAGTTTCTGCTGTCTCAGTATAGTTTTCCATTATGTGTACCATAGATTTGTTTATGCTCAACTACTGTTCTTTCCACCACTGCATGGCTTCTGAAAATTTGTGAAATTTTGGTTGCTATTAAAAGCTTTTTTGTAACACTTATTAACAAAGATTAAGTTAGCATGAAATGTAGATATCTTGGCTTTATTATTCTCTGATATTTTCTATGGAACTCCAGCTGACTGAGACCATGCAGCCTTATCTGAAAAACAGCACAAAGATGATATTCTGAGCTAGCTATAAAGTACTCATTTTATACAAGTATATTTACATAACTATAAACATGTTTGAGTCTCTCATCAGTTGCCATTATTCCAGACAAACAGCTCCGCAAACATATGGATTCCATGCATTATGTTTATGGGCTAATCCTCTGAGTAGTCTTCTGATTGCATAACCACATCACTGCACAGTTTACCTTGTACTCTGGGTTCCATAAGTGTTCTGTACCAATATTCAGACTTGAGCTAGATCATTTTCCACCACATTTCTATATGGCAATGAACTTCACTGTCCAGCATCGACAAGAAATAGTGATTTAGCTTTGCTTGGTGTCACACAGAGGTATAGTGAAAACTGAATACTTGATTAAGTTGGCCACTTCCATCATGGTTCAAGATAGCAGTCACATGCATAATATATTTCCTTTTCTAACTAAAATGCATCCAACTGAGAATAAATAGTAACAAACAGATGTATTGGTTCTTGATTCTATTGAAATTAAAAAGCAAAACATTCCTACTGGTATAATGGAAGTAAGATTAGGCTTCAAACTATCGAAAGGCATGGATAATCGCTGCTTAATGAAAGAGATTTGCTTGAATACATATTGAGGCATAAGGTTTCATAGCTCTCCGAAAAGTTTAAAAACTAACAACTATTCTTTTAATAGAAACATTTGATTTTGATCTTCTGTTTTTTTCTTATGTAAGAGGTAGTTGGTTAAATTTTTCCCTAAGATAACTCTATTAATCTATGATTTTTTTTTCCCCTTCAAAAAGCACATCCACTATGCTAGAGTTAGATTACTAATAGCTGAAATACAGCATTATAATACAAACTTGTTCAAACCTTTGTTCTAGAATACTTTCAGTATGTGTCTACACTCTACCATGCAGGATAGAAAAAAAATACTTATCTTTAGGATGCAGGTAGAATAGGTAGACAAGTATTATAGCCAAAAATTACAGGACCATTCTGAAGTTGCACCACTGAGCACTATGATCTTCATAAAAGTAACTGTTACACGCACTGTACAATCTAAAACGTGATCTTTGTTTTTACAAAACTGTCAAAGTTTTTAACTATAGAATCAACCGTCCTCCCCTCAAAAGGAGTGATTTACATATTCTCTAGAAGGATCCTACTCAGAGAATAAACACGTTGCAAGTTTATTAGTGGCTTGGAGCCTACAAAACTTTTGATTCTTTGACTAATTAAGCTGAAAGGTGTGTTCTTATTAAGAAAGAACAACTTCAGGAAGACAAGGAATCGGTGCAATTGAAAAATGCCTGCAGAGCCCTGGATGCCCTCTTTCTGCCTCTGACAAAAACCTAACATTTAAGGCCATAGAGTATTTTACTTAAAATTTTTCATATAGCCCCTCAAACGTCCACTCCTTGTTTTCCAGACATCATACTTTAGAGTCCTGAATCTGATTTACAGAAGTGCCAAGTAGGAAAACAAAAAGGCTTGGGTATGGTTTTCAAAGAAAAGAATGTTTCAGGTTTGGCTGGAAAATACATTGTCTAGGTTTTTTAACTGAAGTATTTATTTAGTTTTAGTATACTTTGATTCTAAGCAATTTAAAAGCATTTAATTAAAAAATCTGAAGAATATTTTTAAAAGTTTTTTAGTCAATTAGGTCCTTCATAAAAATGTATAAATCAGCAGGAGCTGCATTTTGAACAGATAAATATAATTAAGTAATCTGAACAGTCAAGTCTTAGAATAAAATTACCAGTTTCTAATTAATCACTAAATTATTAAAATAATTATGAGTTAGGTTAGGGTTAGAAGTCTAATACAAGTTTCCCTCTGTGACCTCTTTACTGTAAGACAGATTTCGTAACAAACTAAAATAAACATCACGCAATGTTCCTAGGAACAACTGATTTGATATTCTCTCTCTTAAAATTTTATACATGACTACTCTACTGCCAGGGCTCATACTCCTTTCATTTGTATCAGTACAAATGTCTATGGCCAAGCTCAGGTTGCTGTACGGACCTGATCGCAATAAAGCAAAGAGAAAGAACCCAAAACCCAAACAACAACAAAACCCGCTACAAACATTTTTTTTTTTAGTGGGTTTAAGATCTCCCATCTTAATGATCTGATAGATACAATGAAACCTACGTGCAACTGGGGGAGCATTGAACTGTAGCATGGGACATGAACAAACAGATAGAACTTTTAAACCGGTTCTGATGCAACAGCAAGCATTCATGTAGCTCTATCCCAAGTGCATATCCATCCTGCATAGTAGATGAACAGGGACCATAAGGGAAAAATATATAATTATATAGTTAAAGAGCATAATAATAAATCAGAATATAGTTTTTGTTGATTGTGATATATGGAGTTTCCAAGGTTGTTAAAAAAGCAAATGAAACTTTAAGATTTATGTGGCATCATACCAACAGCATGAACATCTATCAGCAGGGACAGAACATGCAAGCCCAAACTGTGAGCATTTCCATATTAAATAGGATATGTTGTTGGTCGTCAGCCTTGGGTATGGAAGAGCAGAACATGTTGTATGTGAACACAGATTTCCCTAGGAATCCAGCAGTATCATCAGATCATAGAAAGACTAAAAAAATATCCTGAACATCACCACAAATTTCTCCGAGTCTTTCTAGCTCAGTGCCTGCATTTAAAGAAGTCTGGCTTTAAAAACAGAAGTCATTCTTGCAGATAACACTACAGGCAAGTAAAAGGGGCCAAAATGTTGCCAGTCTACATAACTACTCCCAGGTATTGTTCTT
Organism: Porphyrio hochstetteri; assembly: GCA_020800305.1. Lineage (NCBI taxonomy): Eukaryota > Metazoa > Chordata > Aves > Gruiformes > Rallidae > Porphyrio > Porphyrio hochstetteri. The sequence continues at coordinate 50,677,008 of CM036907.1, forward strand.
AAAGGGCAGTTGGATTTGTATTGCTTACTCTGGTCTGGCATTAGCAAAGGAGCAAACCACAGCCAAAGAAATGTAGCCAGATCCAAAAGCCTAGAAGGATTTTTAGATCCCATGGGTTGCCCAACACTACATATAGGAGGCTTTCCAGACATTGCAATGGATGCATAGTTTCTACAGTTAATGCTTGAAATCCTGGTCCTTTGAGGATTATGGTGATTGCCATGATGAATAACAGCTGGTGGTGCTCCTATGACAAAGCAAGCAAATCACACCCTGGGCTGCATTAAAAAGAACATGAGGAGAAAATAGAGGACAGTTAATACCCTCCTTTAATAGACAAGAGTAAGGACACATATGGAAAATTGTCTTGTTCCTTGCCACACCTTAAGATAGATCCCAAGGAACTGGGGACATAATTCATTTGATGGTTACCAAATAAATCCATTATTATTTCATATATTGCCTCTAGATTATGGTATTCAATAGCTCTGTAGGAGATTTATGAGATATTTAATATTTCTCCTCTTTTTTTTAAACTTAAAAATGAAAACAGATAAGCTTCTCTACTTGAGTCACTTTTAGAACCTAATGCTACATGACAGGTACTGTTAAAATTCTTCTACTTTCATTTAAATCACATGAAATCTAGAGGCCCAAAGCACTTTGTACAATGTCAATAGACTAATCATAGTCATTTTAAATGTTTCTGGCTTTCTTGCATCAAGAAGGGATTTTCTTCAGTAAGCCACATCAATTTCAAAGTCTTCAAGAAAAATCAGACTGACACAAGTTTAGAGAGCTGCTACAGTGTGTTGACAGTAGGATCTAAAGCTGGAGGTGTTTTTACATTTACCATTTAGTTATGCTAAACTGAACATGAATACAGACTTCAAACATCTTATGAATGCAATTGTAAATTTACCTGATATGACTAGAAAGTGATAAAGATTATGTACTGAATAAATATATGTATGGATGTATAAATAGTGCAGATGGAAAAAATGTGCGTTTAAGTTAAAGGAGTGTTAAGAATGTAATGGAAGAAGTTAAATCTATTAGCAGCATTTAAAGTTGTACCATTACTTCTGTGTGTCAGTTTCTTTCTCTGTAAAACATCTATGTTTCAGAAGCACTGGCAGCTCTTACTCATTAAGCAATGATACGTTTTGACATTTTTGAAATAAGGGTAACGCAGAAATAAAAAAATAGACTCAGCCACCTAATTTCATAGAATCACAGAATAATTTACATGGAAGAGACCTCTGGAGATCATCTCAACTCTCTGCCCAAACCACAGATAACTGTTTTTATACTGTCCAACTGGAACTTCCCTTATTTAAAATTGTGACTACTGCCTCTTGCCCTTTTGTTGCACACCACTAAAAAGTATCTGGCTCTCTCTCTCTCCTCTGTAACACTTTGTTAGGCACAACCTTGCTATCCACGAGGACCCGCAGGTCCTTTTCAGTGTAAGTGCAATTAGCCAGCCAAGCATTCTTCAAGACCTGATTTAGCTTAAACAAAAAGAAACCCATCAAATTTTGGACTTAAAAAAACCCAAGCAAAACTTTCTTAGAGTTAATAATGAAAAACTATAGTAAGATGCAAGTAAAAATACACCAACCCAAAAAACCTTAAAAACTCCAAAACCAAACTAAGAAAAAATAATTAAAACACATAAAAATAAACCATGACAATAATGATAAAATGCCAGTGTAAAATATTTCTAGAAACTCAGCATGATTTGGGATCTCAGCTCATTATTTAGAAAGACAAGGACTCTGATACAGTAAATACCACTGTGGGGGTTCAACCCCAAGTAAAGCGGCTGAGCTCCACACCCCATTTACTCAGTCCTGAAGAAGGAACAGACAGACCCTCCATGGGGTAGGATAAGGACAGTTTACTGACAAAAACAATGTGAAAGAGGAACAATAACAACCTGTGGCAAATTTTACTTACACCCAGTGATAACAGAGTACCTTATTGACTTGGAGATTAGAGTGCTGCACGAAGTGAAGACCAAACCAACGTCCTGGCTGTACTCAGACTGCCCTGGAAGCACCCAGAAATGCCCTTACCCTGACCCGCCCAGCCCCTTTTACTGGGGCTGGAAACAGCAGGGGCTGACTCAGCTCACCTGGGCTGGCTGCTTGGGGAGACTCTGGCCTGGCCAGAACCAGGACAGCCATCTTTGCTACAGTTTTGAAAATGTGATGTATAAGTAAGATAAAAACTTTCTGGTTTATAGTGATAAAAATGAAGTACCAACAACAGTGGGGAAAAAAACAGAAGTAGTGAGGATTCTAGAATAAACTCACAAACTAAACCAGATGGTGGGAATTTGAAAAGACTACAGAGTGGCTAATGTGCTAGAAAACATTCACACTATAATTAATAGCAACAACTGGGCCAAAGATCTGATGAACAGGATATGTAATAATCTTCCAGAACTTACAGAACAATAGTTTTACACCCCAGTTGATAAAAATGTTGTAACTTTAAAAAAATAATAATAAATACTCTGATGATTATTTTATGGGTTGTAGATATAAACATTTTTGCTAAGGTGGAATTAATGTTTTGAACTTCATAGAATTCTTGGAAGACCAATAAAGTTGTAGGCAACAGTGAAACATTTGGTATTTGCTCTGTGGAGAAGGACCTGGGGGTCCTGGTAGATGACAGGTTGGCCATGAGCCAGCAGTGTGCCCTCATGGCTAAGAGAGCCAGTGGGACCCTGGCGTCCATCAAGAGGAGAGTGGCCAGCAGGTTGAAGGAGGTGATCCTCCCCCTCTACTCTGCCCTGGTCAGGCTCCACCTGGAGTATTGTGTCCAGTTCTAGGCTCCCTGGTATAAAAAAGACAGGGATCTCCTTGAGAGAATCCAGAGAGGGGCTACAAAGACAATTAAGGTCCTGAGAAAACTCCCCTACAAGGAAAGGCTGAATGAACTGGGGCTGTTCAGCCTTGAGAAAAGAAGACTGAGAGGGGATCTTGTTAAGCTTTATAAATATCTGAAGTGTGGGACACAGGTGGAAATGGCCAGCCCTTTTTCAGTGGTCTGTGGGGACAGGACAAGGGGCAATGGCTTCAAGCTGGAGCACAGGAAGTTCCACACCAGTATGTGGAAGAACTTTTTCACAGTGAGGGTGACAGAGCACTGGGACAGGCTGCCCAGGGGGCTGTGGAGTCTCCTTCTCTGGAGATATTTAAGACCTGTCTGGATGCCTACCTGTGCGACCTGTCCTAGGGAACCTGCTTTGGCGGGGGGTTGGACCTGATGATCACTGGAGGTCCCTTCCTACCCCTATAATTTTGTGATTCTGTGATAAGCTGTACTTTAATTACAAGGCCTTTCTTTAGAAGGTGATTAAAATGGCATTGTCATGGTTCTTCATAAAAAAGTGACATTTATTGGAGAATAAGTTAAACATGTCTGTGAGAGCCCTACATGGGTGTAGTTAGAAATAAACAAAAGTAGAAAATACATGGCCCATTAAATCTATGATTTAGATAGCCTAACTTAAATGGGAATTTGTGAACAAAGGACCTGGCTATTTAACAACTTTACCAAGTATTTCAAATTATTTTGCAACAAACACCAACCAAACAACAGGACTCAGGCACGAGGTTTTGCTGAATGACTGTAAAGAATTCCAAACAGATGCACACTATTTCTTGGTAGGTTCTGGGTAGGTCATGGGAACTTCTAATGCTTTAGTGAAATTTGATATGCATGATAGGAAAAGGAAGACCTGAATAAAATCTCTTTTATATAAGGTCATATCAGATCAGACATAACTACTTTAAAAAACTTCTCTGGAGATGAGAGATGCTGGGTTTTATCTAGATAGTACTTTAGAGGCTTATCCTGTAATGCCGTCATTTTCATTATCTGCAGGTGAGAATATGCATATAAGTAAGAGATTTCTTAGATTATATGAAAAACTTTAATGTTTTAAAGGTAAAAACTTAGAAAAAACATTCTAATTTGTTCATGCACATTATCCCCTATCTTGTATAAGGCCGAGAGTAGTTTTGACTTCATTACAGTAGTAACAGCAGTGAAAAAGGATGCCACTTTATAATGAAATATACATAGGTACAGAATTAATTATTGAAGTAGAGAAAACATACTTCACTCTTAGAGAGAGCTCACTTTTACATTCTAAGGTTTATCAGCAAACTTCTTTGATAAAAGATTAAGAGGAACAGCATAATTCTAGCAGTCTCAACATGTTTTTGCTACCTTGAAATTTTCATCAGATAACCCAGTGCTAACCAATAACTGGAATTCTAGACTGCAACTGGTGCACAGCTAAAAATTAAACCACTTTTTGGAGGATTATTCTAACATGTTAGGTGGTATCTCCATATTAGGTTAAAATGTTTCAAAAAAATAGATTGATGATCTGGGATCTTAAATGTATAAATAAATAATTACCTGGGGAAAAACTATGGGGCTGACTTTGCTGCTCTCTGTTACTGTTAGTACTGTTGGTTACTGGCTGTGCCTAAGTAATGCATCAGCATGTGGTCAAGCAATTGGACTAGCTGATCAGTTGTAGGTCCCTTCTAACTGAACTATGCTGTGCTATGATGTGAACATTCCAAATCAGGTTCATGCAAAACCAGTCAGATGATAGTTTAAATTACCCACTGAGGTATTAAATCCATAAAAGTTTGTCTTTCCATGCCCTTGAGGGCAAACAGATTTATCGTCCTAATTACCTACAACTCTGTACACAAGAAAGCGTAAATATTACCTTGTTGTCTGTAATCAGAAATGTCTGGAGACAAGAGATCTCTGACAGACTGATGGCAAGAGCTACAGGAAGTTGTATTCGCTTTATCTTTTCATATTTATACACAGCACATAAGGACTTCTGTTGTAGCTAGACTGAATTTTATGGCCTTTTTATTATTTCACAGAAAGCCTCTATCAAATTTATCATAGCTGATGATAAAACTATTGCAAATATTGTACTATGCATTTCTGATTTAATTTGTGAACGAATGATTTGAATAAGTTCAAGTTTAAAAATGAATAAAAATACATGAATCAATTCAATAAAGATCAAGGTTTTTCCTGATCAGATAATTTTTAACAAAAAAAAAGAAGTATTCTTTTCTCATTTTGGGAAGGGTTTGTAGTATGATCACTGTGGCTTTATGCTGCTTATAGTTTATCAAGAAAGAATAGGGCAAATTCAGTAATGTTACTGAAGCATTTTAGACAGCTATTTTTCCCACCTTTTCAGAAAAGAATCAAAACATAAAAGAAATGAAAAATAGCATAGCAAAACCAAGAAATAAAATCCATGTTTAATTCTACAGAAAAAAAGAGAAAAGAAGAAATGTAGCTTTTGTAGTCTTTTGCTTAAACTAGAAATTTTCAGCTAAATCACAAAATTGCCAGCTATTATTTGAGCTCAGAGTGAATCAACCCCTGAGAAATTTATGATGGTAAGAATTTTAAACAGGCAATCTTATTTTAACTGTGAAATGAGGAAAGTAGTCTTAATATCTGTGACATCCAAATTCCAAAATTTATGCATGCTATGCCATTTTGTATCAACTGGTCATGTTTCCACCCAAACTGGTGCACAAGAACAGAAGGAAAAGGACTGCAGTTTTCATCCATCCAGTTAACACGTGCAGTTTGTTTGTTTGTTGTTTTTTTCCAGCAGGTGTATGAACTCATTCATGAATATATTAAGGAAAAAAATAATAAAAAGATCAGTTAATAATATTGTCTTTCACACTGTGAAAATACAAGGTAAAGCAACAACTCAAAGGAAACTGAAATTCACCTAAGTTCAAGTGTGAAGTTGACACTCCAGCTCAGCTCTGTCAGAAGGAAGGGTTCTGCCTCAGTCAGAGGCTCTAGCTGAGCCCTGCTCTTATTTATTAAGAATAACAGGAGGGGCAGGGTTCCAGGGCTGTTATTAAACAGCATGGCAAAGCAGGGGTCTCCCATCTGAACCAGCCTTTTTAAGAGTCTGAAAGGACAAGATAAGAAGCACAGAGTGGGAACATCACTTGCTGTACAGGCTCAGACAGGTATTTATGATTTAAGTGTATGACCCCTGGCTTCTGACCCTAATAGAATTTCTTTGGATCTGAACAAAACACACCAATGTTAATTGTATTACTTTTTCAGAGCAGAACTGTACTTCAGTGCACTTAGTCCTCATTATAAGATTCACTACATTACAATACAACTCACATTCCTAAAGAGATATGTATTGAGACTGAAGCTGAGATTATATTGGAAGCAACACCCTTTTTAGCCTCATTTTAGCCTGAAGAAATTTTTATCTGAATATTAATACCTCTTTAAAAAGAATCTTCTGAGGTATTATTTTTCCAGCTTGTTGTAATAATTCTTTAAATAAGGCATGGATTTACCTGCATATAATATTAATTATAACATAGAAAATAAGTTCCAATGCATAATATTTAAATTATTTTTAAACATAACGTGCCAGCTATTTTTTTTTAGGTTTTAACTCTGATATTATAGACTTTCACTAGGCCCTACAGCACTTAGATTGCTTCATTATACAGACTATTTAGCTGGTATTCCTTTAAAACCAAAATCAGGTACATTTTTTTGGTATGATATTGAAAGAAGTCACAGGAGAGAAAACTAGCAACCCACAAATTCTGTCACTTAGTACAAAACCTGCAGTATTTACAGTTCCCTACAATTACCAGTTTCCTAAGCATTAATGTGCAAAAGCTGAAAGCCAAGGGGAAATATCTCATTTAAATATTTAAGATGATTTATTTTAGCCTGATAACCTACCACATGTTACTACTACTGTCAAATATCCATGCTGCTATTTGAAATGTAAATATAGACTCAGTCATCAAAGTTTTCATAAAAAAACCCCATAATTCAACCACCTCATGTTTTAGAGGTAGGTACATCTTCTCACTAACACCACTGCTACATAAGCAAAAGTATTGCTTCAGTGAGTTTGATCACAAGGCATTAAATACATGCTTAATCATGAACTGAGCTCTTTCATGCCACATTGATAGCTATTTTATTGAGCTGAACTGTCAACAAGTTTCAAAGGAAGAGGGAATTTGAAAAAAAAAAGGAAAACATTACCTCTTGCTCTTTTAGGAAGTTTTCATAAATCTTAATCTGATTTATTTCTGTTCAAGGATGGATTTACAGATAATAAAGCCTGTAAAAAGCATTTGTTGTGTGAGTATAAGGCTTAAACCAGTTCCTGCTATGCTGTCCTCATGAATAACTTCATATGAAGAGAAATGCATCATGGATATGCAAGAGGAGATACAGATGAAAGAACCAACTAGGAAGAAAGTAAAAGGGCAATAAATCTAGGTATTTAGCAAACCCGTATTATTAATTAGGAGAATAACAATGTCAAGATGAGAGCAGTGCTGAGCCCAGACCAGACCCTACAGCGTAGTCAATGTGAAAATGAATTTGATATGAAAGGTTCATAGAGGCTAGTGACAAGAAAATGACACTGAAATGATGCATTGGAGAGAGTCTAGGATATTAATTGGAGCTGAGTGAGATACATTTGCCCTGTGCACATGTGTAATGTATTATGGACAGCAAAAATGAAGCAATCAAAGGGTAACAAAATACACTGTGTTTATCACAAGCTGATGAGAACAGACATCCATTATAATAAACTTTTAAAGTAGAGACATTTGTGAATATGTTTTTAGAATATGTTTTCAGTGATAGTGAACTTTTCTCCATTAATTCTTGAGACATAGAGTATGAAGGTTTTTTTACATCTCACATTCTCCTTTCCACAATTTATGATTTTATAAAGCCCCAGTATAACCGTTTAACACATCTCTTCAACAAAAAGAAACAAGGTGTTTAAAATTTTTATTTAATTGTTAGAGTTCATTAGCTCTACATTTTCATCATCTTTAGTCAGTCAATAGTATGTACAACATAGGAATAGCCGGTGTGTATGCTGGGTACTGACTTAAGTGTTTGAGATTCCATTTACACGACAAAAATAATTCTACTAGTGATCTAGCTAATCTGCACTGCTCTGTTTTTCTCTCTTGAGTTAGTTGTGTGACACTCAGACAGTATACTTGTCTATGTGAGTTAGGTCAGGATAGCCATGGCTACATGACATCAGATGATTGTGGAAAGCTATAAAGCCATGTTTTTTCCTTATAGATGCTACAGGTGCCTCAACAAGCAATAGGCTCATACTTGTAAAGGATGATTCTTCCTGCTATTCACCGGTACATTTTATATTACTGCTCTGTGTTTTTCAATGCAAAGTCTTACACACGCCCCCCCTCCATTTTAACATTAAATGACTCTATTTGCATAATTCCTACACTAGCTTTCCTAAATTAAAATTCACTTAACTATATGCCATTTTAAACCTGAAATTATTTAAAATAATAAAAAATCAGACTTGATAAGACAAAGTAGTTGAAAAATTTATTCAGTTTCTGAGCCTCAAAGTAGAATGGTTGCAGTATCTGACTACCAGAAATGAAAACATCAAGCACACATTGATTTTTATGTTGTCAATTCCATTTGTTTTGTCACTTGCCAGAAAACTCTGCAGTATTTGGGTAAAAGAAGGAAGGCTGACAACTAATGGACAGAGAACGAGCCATCAGTTAATTGGGATAGGGCTCACAAATCAGAGTAGATACAGAAAATTCATCAACACTGTGGTTTTGCCACTGAACAAAACTTTCTGACAAAGAAGCACTTTTAAAGACAGAGGTTTCTGCTTGCAGCTTAAGTGAAACAAGTCCTGGCACTTCTAGATAGCAACCTTTGTAGCTAGGAAATACTTTTTCTGCCTGAAATACAGCATAACAAGAAGTCTCAGCTGTATTACCTACTTCCCTTCTAACATGTTTCCATTTTTAAGATAAGAGGAAGCTGTTTAACTGAAGTAGGAGGAGGAATTTGGTTTTGTCCTATACGTCAATCTACCAATTTCTCAAGCTTACATCATCACTCGTGTCCCCAAGGGTCCATAGTCATGTGAATTGTCTTTATACAAGTGCCTAGCAAATCATGGTCACATAACAGCAGTCGACCTTTCTTTTCAATCTATGCACTTTTCAGGAGTTATAAATCAGTTGACTTTCAAGCTCGATGAGATGGCATATGCCCTGGTTTGAAGAACAGATGGAAGCTTGGGGGAAAATTGTTTCTGCAGGCTTGCTACAAGCAGCACTGCTCCATAAAAGTGAACCATTCGCACTAATTTCTCACATAAATTATACAGGCAGGGAGCACCAGCCCATTCAGCAGAAAATCTTTCATCTAGCTTTCAGAGGTCATTTAGCAAATTTAAATTAAAGTTATTTCTGATACATGGCTGGGTTTTCATTCCATACGCTTTCAAGAGATGGCAATTTACACCAAATAAAGGAATGGCTTTAATTGTGTATGCAGGGAAAAAGGAACAGTAAATTAACTGCCACAATATTACTGTTTTCTAGAATCCTGGGATAAGCTGCAGCTATTAATTAGTCACAGAGGAGTTAATAATTGAAATATGGCAGCTCTGTATTATACGAATCAGGTAAACTGTCACTACTCTTCGCGAGGCCTGTTTTAGATTCCATCTGAACATGAATCCCCAGATTCAGCATGGATGTTGTTAAAAGAAAGGAGAACTCAGTCATTTCCAGGACAGCATTCTTTACTTTTTAAGGGAAACATATTACTCAGCTGTTTAACAAAGGCACATGTCATATTTTTAATAAATATGGTACTTTTTATGAGCATGGAGAAAGGAGACATTTCATTAGATTTGAAAATTATAAATATGAAAGAAATGGAAAAGACCAGAAGACTGTAAAAAACCTAACTCCAGAAAGAATTACATTTTTGTGAGCTACAACTGGTAAGAAAGAAGAGATTGCATTGAGTAACCTTTCATACATAACATGACATACGTGAGTGTTTCACTGGAAACACTAGTTTGAATGTGCAAACTGAAAACAACTGAGGAGAACACTGATAAGTATTGAAACACTTAGAATTTTATAGGACTTCATAGTAATTTGCTATAGTGTTTTGAAATAGCATTTTATAAGATTCTTTTCTACTCTCAAATTTATTCGTCTAAGACCTGCAAAGATACCTCCTTTTCATAGCTGAAAAAGAACTTAACAGAAAGGAGTAAAGTCATGAATGATTTGTAGATTAAGGGTAAGAAGTAGAGCACCAACAGAAAAATGTGTGTTACAGAGCCATTGGTTATCTAAATTTTTAATTACTATTTTAAGCATGCAGTTAATTGATGTGCTATTATTAAGAAGTGTTTTTCTTCAATTGAAAATTATTTCTAGCATACTGCTTTTGAAAAGCAAGATTTGAACAGACAATTTATTTGGAATTAATGTTTCTTAGTGGTAGGATCAAATCAATATAGAAACTTCATACTTGAGAAACCTATTGTTCCAACACTTCCTGTGTATGTATCATGGCACGGCAACTGGAAGCACCCCAGAGTTACTCAACAAGTTTAAAAATGTTGCCTTAATTGAAGGACACCAGGTTGGTACCCTATTTTAGTCTGTAAGCAAAAGATGGTTAATCTTACTTAACTCACATAAAATGCTAGAGTCAATAAAAATAGTGGCTTCTGAAGAAAAAACCAACTACACACATATTCAATATAAATATAAAATGAACACATTATTTAATATAAATTTAATTAGATACAAGCTAACACTTAGATGTAAGAGAGGGATTTAAGTCTGCTGTTTGATAACAGATGATAACTTCTATAATTTTGACAACCCAGGACATTATAATTTATAGCTGGTCAGAAATGGATTCCTGTGAGCACTATCAAGGACTAAAATCATAGTAGATCAGTAGGAAAATTTATAATATCACAGGGAGAAAAAGGGACAAGATAATGCATATTTATCTATGGCAATAAGGATCCCATTCTGATCCAGTCAATAGGAATTTTGTTGTTTTATTTGCTAAAGATACTGCATTTATTCTGTAGCTATTCTGCATGAGTGGGTATAAATGTAGTACATACAGAAAAATGTTTAAGAGATTTAAAGCACTTTTCATTTAAATTAAAATCAGGTCATAGTTATTAAGATATACCTATATTTTAATATTACATATCTAAAAACGGGCACTAGAACAGACTTGTGATTGCAGTTTTTAACAATCTCTAAGAGAAAGTCACATGCACATCAGTGAAGACGACACTTTTGATTGTCATTAGTTGGCCGCTGGTATCATAGTCACAAAGAATAATGAATGGCATTTGTCTAGGCACAACTGTTTATGAACAGGATTTGCTTGTGCTTGCTTCATTAAGCCATAGTACACAGATTACTAATAATTTCTGATTTAACATGATGCATAAAAGCTATTGCTACGTTTTTAATTCATACCTTTCTTGCTACTACACCACCTTTAAATTTACTGCATTATTGTCTCCACAGAAAACTCAGGGGTTTATTATCTTTTAAAAAATAAAATTATGTATGTAAACTATTCCCTTATACTAACTCTGTTAATATATCTGCGGTTTCTTTTTCCCAGAGGCAGCATTTAAAATTTGTTTCTTGGAGATTGCATTTCTTTACCTTAAATCATATTTCTAATCTCTTTCAATTATTATGTGTTATTTCTGGCTTAAGAAACTCTTGCTTTCAGTTGCCTTCTCTTGAATCCACACTGCAATTTTCTGTTATACCAACACAATAGTATTGGAGAAAGGATTAAAAAGATCACTGAAATGACTAAAAAATGAAGCCCTTTGGGGAAGATAAACAGAAGTCTATTGCAGAAGAAAACTCTGAATCATTTCTTAAAACATTAATGAAGACATTAAATAAAATAGAAACCCACACCACTCTGTGCCGTATCCACTGTGCCTAAGCATGACACATGGCCACTCCTCTTTGTATATAATCGTGCAGAAAGTTTTCATTTTGCATGACAATAGTTGTGGGGGATTTACAAATTTTCTTTAAGATGACAGTGTCCTCTCAAAATCTTTTATTAATAAGATATTAAATAGTTTAGGAAAGAATGGAAAAAAAAACCCAAACCCTCTATGAAAATAAATCCAAAAGAAGGATTTAGGCAATTTGTTCTTGCTTTCTGAGGCTGCAATTCCACAGGCAGCTAAACTAATCTAGCAGTTGATTGCTGTTGGGAAAAAAAAAAGTTCTAGATCCTTCAACTCCCTCCCATTCCAGTGCTTCACTACTGTTTCCCTCGCCTTCACCAATAGACAGCTTTAGCACTCATGGACCCTTTTGTAATCAAAGTTCACAGGGCTGTGAACATGTTGTTAATCAAGAAAAACACGTTCATCTTTTTTTCCCCTGGAGTTAGTGAGATAAATTTACTCACAGAGGGCTCTGATAAGCATCAGCACCACTGCCAAGTGTGACTTCTTAGAGAGAGGAAAAGGTGAAGGAAAGTTGCACCTTCCCTCTCTGATGGTAATAAGCTATTAAAATCTCTCAATTTCTAGAATTACATCTATAATTTGTCTATAAATTGCAAGACATTAGTATAATAACAGGGTCATTCTGTAGGGCAAATGAGCTCCCTCCAACTGTTTTTAATTTGTTTTGGGATTTGAACTTTGGGAAGTGTTGCCTAAGTTTACTTAATACTACATAGGGAATACATAACGATGTTTATGGAGGTAGTTTAATGGCAAGACAATGCCACAAAAATGAAAAATATTGAGAGACATTGAGAGCTCTGAAAGTGAAAACTGGTCCCCCTTCCAAATATACATAAATATTTTGTTTCACTTAGAACTTATTCCTCAAAGAAACAGGAAAACAAAATTTTAAACCCAACTGTTTTATGGAGAAAACCCCAAAACAAAGCCCAAGACAAAAACAACAAAAACAAAATAACAAGAAAACAAATCCAAAAAACCCAAAAAAATATCTTGGTGCTGCCTATAGGTACTGAATTAATTATAGCAGCTCCGAATTTTATATTAACTAATGTACAACAAGTTTATAAAAGCAAATGAATGAGTGATAATAATAAAAATTGGGCTTCAGTGGCATGTTCAAATTATTATCAGTCCCTACTACCAAAAGCAACCTTCAATAGTCTGCAGAAGGAGAAAGTGTACACACAACTCAAATTCATGATGTGAAGTGTGGAACTCTTTTTTCTACCAGTGTAGATTCTATCACCAAGAAATAATTTTAATACTAGCCCCTGAAAAAAACCCAAGTTATGTACAAAAGAGAGTATGAAGAGAAATTAAAATAGTAATAATCACATCCTTAGTGAACATCACTATTCTGGAAAAAACGATAAACCCCCAAAGATGGAAATCATGTTCATTTTAAACTTTGTGTTTTTGAATTTGGTTTCAGTATATTTTAAATTGTTAAATTTTTCTGAAGAATAGAAGCTCTATTTCTCCCTAATTAACCCCATTCCCTAAAAAAATAATTTTTCAAACATTCTGATGACTTTCTGTATGCTACAGAGAGACTGCATTTCAAACACATTCTTAATAATTCAGGAATACTTTCTCGGTTTTATCAACTCCCTTAGTCAAAGGTTTAATTGCATTCTGACCTTTTTTTAATTCAGTAATGTATACTTAAAAATGGAAGTCTTTTTCAGACCTGGACTATGAGCTTTTATAATTTGTAGTTTGGTATGAGATTGTGCAAAAGAATATATTACTACATTTTGAATTAAATTGTTATATACGTAGGCTAAAAGAGAACTACAGGATCCCACATATGCAGTCAAAGGGCTTATAAATATTTTAATACATTATTTTTTCTAAAACAATCACTTTCCGCTATTATCCACTTAGAAATTAACAAATTATGTTCCAAACATATATGCTTGATACACATCAGAAACATATTTTCAAACTATACAGTTATTATTCATTCTCTATTAGGGGATAAAAACAAATACTTCAAATTTGGAAAGATTCTTGAACATTTGCTGAATGATTCAACCAAATAAGTTATTTAAATCTCAAAATCTATGACATTATCAGAATATATGAGTATTATATATTTGCAGCCATTTTAAGGCATTAATATAGATCTGTAGAATCCTATTAATGACCAATAAGGGAGCATGAAAACAAACAGAAGATTTTAATTAGATATTAAAATATTACATTGAATGTATGTACTTTAGCAAGGAATTCACTGACTGCTAGTAGATCCCCTGAATGGGGATGAAAACTCTTGAAATAATTTTATATGTATTCTTTTGCTTTATATGTAATCAAAACCAGAAATTTTTATAATGAGCTACAAAGATGGTGAATTTCTTTTCACAGACAGTAATTTTCTCTATTCACCTTTTAAAAACAGCAAAAGGACTTTTATTCAGTTTTGAAAAAAAAGATTAGGGACATCAAGACAGTCATGTCATCTTTTTGATTACAGCCTCTAACATCAGATAAATTGAGTTTGGTATTATCACAGCTTTTTACATTTTAAAAAAAGTTTCTTTCCCTGTTCTTGTATGTAATGATTTATATGCTGTAAACCTATTTTACCTATTCATCTGTTTTCTTCCATGAGATTGAAAAAGGTTAATTTGAACTTGTACTAATAATAAAAATTACCAACCAGAATGCCATATTACAGGTGTTTTCAAAGACTTTCTAAACTTAAAGACTTAGACTGAGAATTCACATAGCAGACACATCTTACCACAATGATCTTGTAGTGAGATCTAATTTGCTTTAGTCCCTTTTTTAACAAAAGGCACCAAGGTAAACACAATGGCTTATCTGCACAGTTTAATTTTGTCTTTGCTTAGGATTAATTTGGAATAAGAATGCCCCTTTCTAAATGTAGTGAATTTTGGAAATAATTAAGCTAAACAACAACAACAAAGTACTATTACTTCAGAATTAAAGATTCAACACATGCAGTTATTCAGAAATAGTTCTGATTAGTTCCTGAACTTTCTATCTTACCTAGGTCTACAAGCATATTTATATGTAGCCAGCTCTTATAGAAAATTAATCATGGGCTTAAAATTAGGGATATGTAGAACTATTGCATAATGAAGGAATATTTGTGCGTATTTTTTGTACATATTAACACAATTCATGGATATTACAGTATTTCAGATTCTTTTGTGCTAGCTGAAAATTAATTCAATATGGTGAATGTTTTTAAACTTTTAACCTTTTTTTTCCGAAGGTTTTTAAAAAAAATATTTAATGTCTGACAATTACAGGTTGTTTTGTTTTGCTTCTCTCCCTCCCCCCCAGTAATTATTAAAACAAAGGGAAAAAAAGACTGTATGTTGTAGGAAAGAACAAAATCCTGTAGTATTTTTTTTTTTCAGAACAAATCATATTTCTGAGACCCCCCTGTATTTTCTGTCATGCACCACTTGGTAGACAAACTAACAAGAATGACATGAACCATGACACACATTACATCCAAGCAGAGCAAAAAATTCTTTCACAATAAAACATTGATATTGTGCAATTACAGCAGGATTAAAATATCACTGTTATCATTTATTTCCTTTTATCATTCCATGAGAATCATGATTCATGCTAATAAACATAATTTAGCTAAGATTTTATAGAAATTTTGCCTAGACACGTTCCATTGTTAAAATATTTTTTCATTTTCATGAATTTAAGCATTATTGAATAAAATACATTTCTTAAAAAGATTACTTAATCAGATTTATAAACAAATATTATGAACTGAAGAAAGTTAGCCATTAGATGCATGTTGGATATTTTGGCTCTTTGCGTGTGCTTAAAGTAGTGAAAAATACAGACCTTGCTTTATCTGCACTTTTAAATATTAGCTAATGATGAATACTATTCTCACCCTTTTGCAGCAGTGAGCTGCCTCTAATGCAAAGTTTGAACTAGAGAGCTATTTGCCTGCTTCATCTACTTAAACTGCACAATAATCAATGATGGTTGCATGCCAAATTAAACAACAGCTTCAAGTAATTCTACCACCTCAATACTGTTTTCTTGAGCGCCTGCCCCAGAACTCGGTCTGGATTGATTTGTGACTAAGTCAAATGACATGGAATAAGGGAAATAAGGTTGGACCCGGCCATGCGCTCATGTAAGAATAAAATAGTCCACTACTATGCTGCCTTCTTGCATGCATGCTGAAGTAGTGGTAATTGGTTTTGAAAGAAAGGATTAACGGCAATAGCAAAAGCAACTGTTGCATGGCATCTCGATCCTACATTGCACTAGCTACATGCCAATATTTTGCTGTGGTAGGTGGACCCTAGGGAGACATTAGGTCTGTAAGACTGCAAATTCTGTTAAGAAAAAATACATGCTGGATCTTTGACTAGAGACTGCTATTGTGACTTAAGACAGTCACAAGTAGTGTGTTCAACACTTCAAACTGTCAGACACAGGGAGCAAACACTAGAGGTTCAGCTGGAGTTGGAAGGCTGGTAGATAGCAAGTTAGCAAGATATCATTGAATCAAAGAATCATAGAATATCTCAAGTTGGAAGTTACCCTTAAGGATCATTGAATTCAACTCCGTGCTCCCCACAGGACTACCTAAAACTAAATCATATGACTAAGAAGGTCATCAAGACACTCCTTGAACTCTGATGGACTTGGTGCTGTGGCTACTTCCCTGGGAGTCTATTTCAGTGACTGACCATCCTCTCAGTGAAGAACCTTTTCCTCATGTCCCATCTGAACTTCTCCTGATACGGATTCATTCAATTTCCTCATGCCCTAAGTCAACTAAGCAGTCACTAGTATCATCTAGTGGAATGCTAGACCTTATGTTAGAGATATATGCATCAAATAGCAATTAAAATGAAGTAAATTCTACCTCTCAGTCTGATTTTGAGAAATTAGAATTTATAATGCCTGAAGATAAAAAATAAATTCTGCAGAATTTTGCAGTTGCTTGCAAATCACCTGGTGATGAAAGATTACAGTGCAGACTTATGCTATACGCCTGTGAGTCTTAGTTGAGAAGGGGCATTTCTAGAGCCACAGAAAGAGGAGTTGCACTGGAATCTCATTCTGATTGTGGATAAAGTCTTGTTGGACAGAGATTCCCTTTGCTGCAAGGATTACTAATTGTTCCTTATGCTGATTCAACATGGCTACGGGCAACAAAATAGTAGCATAAATCTCTCTTCTATATTTCAACAAGCAAAAATCTACCTTAAATCTAGTTACTAATAAATTACATAGTGCCACTTACCACTCTTTAGGTCTAATCCTGTTGGCTTCATTAGGAGTAACATTAGTTAAAAGATTGCAAAATCCCTCCTTTTCTGTGTTGAATTAGCATAGCTATACATTTAAAATTGACATGAACACTTTAAAACATTCTACAAATCTGACTTATTTTGCTCATGCATATCATGTTCATTTTCTGTAACTATGACTGCCTCCAGCAAAATCTTATTCTAGTCCAATAAATAACACAAAACAATAAAGTAATTCCTGATAACCTAAATAATTAAATAGTAGGAGCAGGTTAAAGATCAGCATTCATTTTTCAAATTAAATTTAAAAGTCTGCAGTAGTTACTTAGAAGATTGGCAAGTTTTACAAATAACATCACCAAGCCTTTTAGAAAGAAACACAGCCGCATTAGAATGGAGTCATTAGGCAATACATTTATTTTGAAGCCAATTAACCTTTTGTCAGAGAAATGTCGGAGCTGTAATGGTTTCAGCAGTGGAGGTCAGCCTCTAACAGGGGCACGTATGACAGCGATTACGCTGTCTGACATATGCTGTAGACTGAGAGTACAGCTGTGGAATGAGAATCTGCCTTCGTTTGTATTCTGCTCTGCATTTTCAGGGAGCAGGCAATCTTGACCTATCCATTTAGGTAATTAAAGCTTCTATTTGGAAGTGTCCTGCAGGAAGGTGAAATTTGGGGGAGATAAATGGCTGCTGCTCGCTGTATCCAGCCACTTCCATCATTTGATGGACTGCCTGGAACAGGCTGCTTTGCCAGGTCCTCATAAAAATAGAGATGAATTGGGCAGGAGACAATTCTCTAAGGCAAAGCAACTCTGTCATCTTCCTTTTTGCAGCATATAATTTAATTGTTAGCCAAGGTAGACAGCTGACTCAGAGGCCTTTCTCTAATGGCTTCCCCACCATTTTCCATTTGCTAAGAAATGATTTCAGTTTATGTACCTATAAGCCAACTTTGTTTGACAATGAGAGATGTTACTTCAATAAGCTCAGCTGGCTGTCACAGCTGTGCCATGACTTACCTTCCACGCGATTTTGTTTCCTTTCGTATCATGCCCAACAGCAATCGGGAAGTCTCCTCGCTCGTAGAACTTGCGAAACGCTGTGGGCTTTGTTGGTCTTTCTTTAAATGCTCCTGCAAGCGGGGGACCTCTTACCTTAAAAAACCAAAACCAAACAGAACCCAAAGAAAACAGTTCAGTGATAATGTACTTTTAGAAAAAGCCCAATTTATACAGCTCAAAATAGAAACAGATAAGAAAGAAGAGTAACATTGATCTCCCAAATTATAGTGTGCTTTCTTCTTTACATGCTATGCTTCACTTCTTTGAAAGTACACTTTAGCAATGATCTATAGGTTTTGTTAACTGCTTTTTTGTTACTATTTTCAGATTGTCCCCTAAAAACTGTTTATATTTCAAAGTAGCTATTTCCATTATCACAGCATTTTTAAGCAAGAATAAACCACCAAGAACATATTTGTGCTATCTATTAGAAGCTGTTTGATAATTAATCATTTCTCCTTGCAAAATATCTTTCTATATATTTATAGAATTCATTTGACTCGATTTCGACCTAATATAACTGTCCTCACTTTCCATTGCCCTTCTCTGACCAGTACGCAATCTGCTTCACCATATCCTTTCCTCAAATGCTATGTGTCTGGCTTCCACATGACTTCCACACTTTCACTATTGATAGTTGAAGCACTGGAAGAAATGAAGTCAAGTTTTCTCTCAGACCTCTGCTCTCTGTGTTGCCTTGGTGGGAGAAATTTGATTAATCTTGGCTTTGTGCCTTATCTGAGTTGTTACTGGTCAGTATATTACATCACCTGAGTGTCTGAATGACAGTCCAATTCCAAAATGCTCACATTGGAACTTTTTTCTCAGCCAAACAGTAGAAACAGCAACTAACAATTGACACTAAGAAAACAGAATTTCAAGTACTTATAAGAAATCTATTGTTTAAGCTAATTAAGCAAGCTAATCTCAAATGGTAAAAGAGACTAAGAGAGCTAAACTAATCTCAAATGTCCTTGACAACGATTCTTCCCTGAGAAACTTTTTAAAAAAAATTTATTTTATTTTCACAGCCATACATCAGGGATAAGAACTTCCTACAATTCCTTGTGTATCTCTTTTTTCAAAAAATGCCTTTATGACTTGCTACCTTTTACAAGAAAGAAAGTGTCATTTTCAAAAAAATGTTGAGAGCTTCAAGGATCATAAATCATACCCAGTATTTTGTATTATTCTATTTGCCTTTATGTCTTCAATGACCCTTCCATTAGTTTCTAGCGGTACAGACATTCGGATTTCCAGTGAACAGAATGCAAACATGTAACATCCTTTGCTTCATTTGTGTCAATCTGTAATTTATCTGTGCTAAATACAGATCTAAAATATAGTTTGCCATTTTTTTTCCTCCAAAGTATTCTGACACCATTTTCCACTGACTGAGGTAGAGGGGTCCACTGGTGGTATGACTACACTGTACTTTACTACAAATTGTTTAAACTAGGGCTATTGAACTGTGACCTATTGTTGCATATTGCTGTCACAGATCACCTCTAGTGAAAACAGATTGGCTATGCATAGCTGTAGCTTTGCTTAGTAAACACATCTGCAGCAGTTGAGAGTAATACTCTTACGAAAAACATTTCTAACCAATGTAAGTAAATCTATACCTACTGTTCTGCAGAGGTACACTTTGTTCTGTGACACTGGTATAAGTACTCACTCCTCTCTATTTTTTGAGGGAGGGAGCTTTTCAGTCATGTCTATGAGTCACTGCTCAGTTGAAGGCACTAGGAAAGCATCTACATTCCTTTCATTTACTTTTCACACACAGGACCTTCACACGTCCTTTAAAACATTCTTTCTAAAATATTAGGGGTCACTGTTCTATTTATTTTTAACATAAATTATTGATAAATGTATATTGTCTTGATTACATGAGTTAGAATCTTTTCTGAGACCAAACATTTTCTTCTTCCCAACTCATAATGGTAAATTTGCTATGAACTTTAAAAAATTTTCTAGACAATCTATTTGTGTTAATTTGACTTCTTCCTATTCTTCATTCAAGAACAAAGAAACTAGAAGGACTAGAAGGATCTTGGTTATCAAATCCATTCCTCTATTATTTCTCTAATAATCCTCTATTTATATACAGAGTCTTTCAAAAATTGATTACAAATCTCTTTTTCCCTTGCCTATTGAAGAGTTGTTGTACATTATCCTTACTTTAGTGGTTAAGAAACCACATCTTAAATAGTATGCCTGCCCTGATTTGCCACTTCAAAAAAGATATGGTAGAATTAAAAAAGGCTCAGAGGATGATAATGACTAGAGGGTATGGAATGACTTTCACAAGAAAAGAATAAACTGGGAAAATGATGACTAAAAAAAAAAAAAGACCAATAAAATCATGACTTCATGGAGAGGATGAATAAGAACAGATTTTCCATTGTCTCCTTCAGAAAGTACAGTGCATCAAAAAAATCTGGTAAGTCATAAGTTTGGAACAAACAAAAGTAGTTATGTATTTGTGCAGCAAGTGGTGGATTTATAGAACTCCTTGGCAAAAATCAGTGTTGGGAATCTTAAAAGTTCCTGTACATTCAAGCTGTGACTAGACAAACTGACGAAAAAGAAATACATTAAGGTTTACTAAATCCACATTACCAGTGATCAGAAACAGAATCATAGTATCACAGAACGGTTGGGGTTGGAAGGAACTGTAAAGATCATCAAGTTCCAACTCCCCTGTCATGGGCAGGGAAACCTCTCACTAGACCAAGGCCCCATCCAACCTGGCCTTGAACATGTCCAGAGAGGAGGCATCCATCCCTTCCCTGGGCAACCTCTTCCAGGGCCTCACCACCCTCGTTTTTCCTAATATCCAATCTAAATCTATCTCTCTTAATTTAAAACCATTCTGATGACTATTATCCTTTTTTACATGGTACAGTCTGTCTGCAGATCTTCTACCATTATATTTAGTGTCTCATGGCCATATCACACTGGCATCTCATAATTACCCTTTGATTAACTGCCACAGCAACTATCTTTTCCAGTTGATGAGTTCTATGTTAATAACAGAATTTCTTGTCATTAGTTTTAAGTGCAATATCTTGTACTTTGTACTATTATATTTAATTGAATTTCTATTACACTAGTTCTCAAGGGCTTCCACTTCCATCTGTGTGACATGGTGATCTTCATCTTTTTTAATAACAACTCCAAATATTATGTCAACTATACATTTCATTATACAATTATATTTTTTTTTGGTCAAGGTCACTAGTGAAAATATTAAATAATTCTGGCCCTAAAACCACTTCTTACAAAGTTCCATTAATAACTTTCATCTAGTATCATATCTCTCATTTCACCATTACATGTCATTATTGCTTCCATTTCAATAGAGAGTTTTTTACCCATCTTACGCATCTCAGTTCTTGTACTGTACAACTAGGAAAGTAGTGTGTATAACTAGAGAATTAGCTTGAATATAGTTTAGAGAGAACTGCTGTTTTTCTCTGTTTTAAAGATTTTTTTTGGCAGTTTGGTCTGCTACAGGCCAGGAATAGCAACAGACTCCAAAGTACTGAAATGATCTTGACAGGAATGAGCCTGCCTAGAGCAAGAAAGATCTGCTTGGAACCAATCAGAAAGACTGTGGAACTGTCCCTGCATTGAAAAAATGGTACCTTGCATGACTGAAGGGTCCTGTTGCTCTGCTTTAAATTTATTACATGGAGGTAACTTGTTCATTTTGTTTGCATCTGATAAAAGTAGATTATGAGACATTCGCTAGAGTGGCTACATTGAGTTAATACTGTTTACCTTTTGCAAATAGTTCCCTTTCATTGCTATCTTCATTACTAGGGAGACCATCACTATCATATTAGGTATTCCTAACACTGTTCTCTTAAGCAAATCACTCTTTGGGTCACTCTAGCCATGTATCTTAGCAGTCTGCCTGAGGAAGAATATACATGTATAATTTACTTTTTCACTTTCATAACTTCTGATCTACTTTGGTTTATGGATTGATGTTTCTATGCTTGGATTTTATGTAGGGCTTTTGGAGAGCAGCCTTTTGTTTCTTTTTGCAGACTATCACAATGCAGGAATTCTAGTCACAGATCCAGATTAATTGCTATTAAAAAGTAAAAAAAAGCAAAAAAAAAATAATTCTGGAACTGAGTATCCACAGTGAGAAGCTGTCTTAAAACCCTTAGGCCAGTTAAGTTCCCCAGGAAGCAGTCAACTTTACTCCTTTTTTGCTTTTTATACAGAAGATAGGTTTTTCGCAATATAAAACTGTAGAACAGTCTTTCCTAACAGCTGAATGACCAATCTTAATAGCTTTTTTCCTCATGCAGATTTAGCATTTCTCCATGTACAACTCATTGGGACCTTCCTAGCTGCAATGCGATAGTTTCTGAACACACATCTGGTCCATAACTTCAGCAGGGATAATACCTAATGATCCTGGTGACAGCTGAATAATCAGATTTGGCAAGCTGATTACATAAACTACACTTTTCCAAAATCTTACAGAAATTCTATGGCTTGAAATTTTAGGGTAAGATTAATACGCTTGTACTGGCTCATGGGCAGCTGGTCACAGAGGGAGTTCCTAGAAGTTGGTATTGGATTTGATACTGTTCAACATTATAAAGATGTGGATGAGAGAACTGAATGCTTGCTTACCAAGTTTGGGTATCATACCAAATTGGGAGGAGAGGTACCGTACACCAGAAGGACCAGCCACCAAGCAGAGAAGCCTTCACAAACTAGAAGACAAGGTCAGGAAGGATTGCATACATGTAATGCCTTGCAAATGAGATAGACTAACCCCAAGCAGCAATACAAGCTGGGTGCGATCTGACTAGCTGGTGTGTAGCTTTGCTGAAAGGGACCTGGGCATTCCTGTGGACAGCACCAAACTTGATCGAGTGGTGCCTTTATAGCAATGAAGGCAGAATGGGTCCTGGGTTGCATCAGTAAGGGTATAGTCAGTGGATGTAAGAGTTCCACTTGACTTATGTTAGTCCACACCCATAATGTTGTGTCCAGTTCTGGTCCTCTAAGTTTATAGAATCATAGAATGGTTTAGGTTGGAAAGTGACTTTCTAGTCCCAACCCTCCTGCCGTGGGCAGGCACACCCTCCACTAAACCAGACTGACCAAAGTCCCATCCAACCTGGCCTTGAACACTTCCAGAGAGGGGGCAGCCACGGTTTTTCTGGGCAACCTGTTCCAGTGCTTCACCATCCTCACAGCAAAGAACTTCTTCCTTGTATCTAATCTAAATGTCCTCCTTCAGCTTAAGACCATTGTCCCTTGTCCTGTCACTAGATGTCCTTGTAAACAGCCCTTCTCCAGCTTTCCTGTAGGCCCCTTCAGGAACTGGAAGGCTAATATAATGTCTCCCTGGAGCCTTCTCTTCTCCAGGCTGAACAAAAACAACTCTCCCAGCCTGTCTTCATAGGAAAACTGCACCAGCCTTCTGACCATCTTTGTGTCATTACTTTGGATTCATTACAATAGCCCCATGTCTTTCTTATGTTGGGGACCCCAGAGCCCAGAGCTGGATGCAGCACTCCAGATGATATCTCATGAGAACAGAGTAGAGGGGGATGATCACTTCCCTTGATCTGCTGGTCACACTTCTTTTGATGGAACCCAGGATACGGTTGGCTTTCTAGGGTGCAAACACACATTGCTGGGTCATGCTGAGCTTCTCATCAACCAGCAGTCTCAGGTCCTTCTCCTCAGGGTGGCTCTCAATCTATTCTCTACCCACCCTGTAGTCCTGTTTGGGATTGTTCCAACCCTTATGTAGGACCTTGCACTTGGCCTTGTTGAACTTCATGAATTTCACATGGGCCCACCTCTCAAGCCGGTCCAGGTCCCTCTGGATGGCATTCCTTCCTTATACTTGCTAAGTTCAGAACAGAAACTGAAAAAAGGGAAGAGGGTGTAGCAGAGGACCATGAAGGTCATTAGAGATCTTGAGAGTTTTACAGAAGATTCAAGAAACTGGATGTGTTCAGCCCAGAAAAGGGAACGCTCAGAGGAAGATCTAATCACAGTTTTCCAGTCTCTTAATAGATAGGTGAAGGTATTCTCTTAGGAAGGATGCACAGGACAAAAGGTAACAGATGCAAATCTTTTCAAGAGAAACTGTTTGGATACAAGAAAAGAGTTCTTTATCATCAGAAAAATTAAACACTGGAATTGGTTGCCCAGAGAAGTAGTGGAATCTGCTTGAGAATGCTGAAGATTTGGTTTGGCAGGGACCTGAAAAAACAAATCTAAGAGCCAGCTT
This sequence comes from Porphyrio hochstetteri, assembly GCA_020800305.1. Lineage (NCBI taxonomy): Eukaryota > Metazoa > Chordata > Aves > Gruiformes > Rallidae > Porphyrio > Porphyrio hochstetteri. The sequence goes on from CM036907.1 coordinate 50,701,593, forward strand.
TCAACAGAAGGGTGGACCACATGATCTCCAGCAGTCCATATCAGCTGAGGCTTCTACATGATTTTAGGCTGCTAAGTAAAATACACAAAATGAAAGCACACAATGCTTTTCCTTGTGATAATGAGATTCATTTTACATTTTATATTATAGTTGCTGACTAAAAAAGTCACACTGAAAGTATTTGGTTTATTGGAAAAACAGTAACAAATATCTCCTTTAATCTAACAAAATTATTTAATTGCAACGTAACCAGAAATATTAAGATTAGAGTTCCATTTAATTAAAGGATAATATTAATGATGGCAAAATATATGAAGCAATAAGCAGCTTTTGAGGTTTGTTAAATGCCAAAGAGAAGTTGAAGAGTTTGATGATTGCAAAACCGATTTAATTCTTTGACATTGAACTATATGACAAGAGAAAAATACAAGACATTAAGTAAAAAAAGAAAAGAGAAAGACCACATTTCTTTCATTGACTCATGGGCATTTAAAGCCATTGTATCAAGTTGCATTCTCGAGACGTTTCAGTGATGACACACTAGAAAAATGACTAAGAAAAATTATTTGTATCCAGATTTAAACAGCAATTAATTATCTGAAGACTGAATTTTGCAAATTTTCTGACTGGGTGTCAAACTGTATGCATCCTCAGGGACATAAACATGCCTGCACAGGACAACTGGTGATTTCCATGAAAACACTAGTTACTGAGCAGTTTAGGTCAGACAAAAATTGACACTGATGTGGAGATAAGTGGTCTTTCCCACATCATCACCTGGAAGCTACAATAATGTATTGTACAAAGGATGGTTTTGTTTTGTTTTGTTTTTTGGTGTTTGTTTGTTTTCTTAGGTTCATTTGTGAAGTATTTGATCCTTAAGGTGGTTTACTTCAAAGATGAGTGAACGGTTATGCTGGCACAAGGGAGGGAGCAGCATGGAGTGGGACAGGAAAAAAAAGGTGACTGTTTTTTTGAGAAGTAGTGATGAATTTATATTGAACATCAGGAATTAATTGATCATGTAATTTTTCATCTGCCTATGCAGACATAGAGTTTTTTTTGCTTGAATCAGAAGTCAGTAATTGCTCAAGTGCTGTGGGGAAAATAAAAGATGTGATCACACATTGTAGGGAATAAAGATATTGAGACCAATGTTTTTGCTTCCTAAAAGTAGAATAGACTGAGATTATACTGTTGTTATATAATGATTCCTATATAAAAACAAAAAAAAGAAGAAAAAGACCAGTGACATTGTAATCAAATGTAATGGTTAAAGACATATCTTTATTTGATTAACCCAGATTTAGATGACAATTGAGAAGAATGAAAAAACTTTCAGCTATTTGTTTGCCAAGTTCCTTACAGGAAAACTGGAACTTAAGCAGGTCTTACTGTGTTTTTCCTTCACAAAAATATTTCATTAAATGTATGTTTGAAGCTATAGGGATAAATATTGTAAGACCAATTGTCTTACAGAGAAAAATAAGTCTTCCTTGAAAATATGCCACATTATCATCTTGTAGAGTGAAATTTTCAGAAATAAAACCATAAATCTTATTTCTTTGTATTTAAACAGAAAAATGTATATCTATAAAATTGCATTGTATCCACAGAATGGAGTCTACTAATGCATGCTACTGTTTCAGCGCAGAGATGTTAAGGTGGTGGCATCAAGGAAATGTTTGTGTAACCACTGACAGGATTTTTGTCTCACTTGTACTGGTGTTAAACTAACAGTCTACTTGGCTGATGAAGCTTAGTCCAACTGGCAGTCCACTGATTTCCCCACAAGAAAGATCACAATTAATTTCCTTGTGTACTGGAGACAGAAGCTGCTGCTAGTCCTAATACAGACCTAAAGTAAAATGCAAGACATATTAAATAAGTTGAATAAATGACACCATACAATGAAGAAATACTCAAGCTAGCAGGAATAAGAACAAATAATATACATAGAAGTATGCTATGTTGACATACAAAGCTTTTCTAGAAACATAAACAACAAGGTCCTCATCCATACAGAGTGATAGACATCTGGTCCTGGCTGCCCAGGCACTGGCACAATTCAGCCTGGTTACAACTTGTGCCTAGAAAGTAAGCCTAGATTCAAAAGTCATAATCCCCTGTTCGTGTTTGTGCAGTCAGTATGCACACGCTTCAATACCTGTAACACAGACAAGCCTTTCATAAAGACAAGCACAGCAATCATGTATGAGAAAACATCAGGGTTTTGGCAGTTACCTACCAACACACCAAAACAATAGCATGATAATAGTATTTGGTGACATATCCACAGAATTTCTAATAGACATAACTAACAGACGTAACATGGGCTTGGAAACAAATCTTAGCAAGTGTCAACAAACAGAATCTGCACTGGGCATCCCCAAGAGTGTCTACTCTAACTGACAGTAAGTAACAAAGCCTGTACTGCTCTGTCTTCATTTACTGATCCTAATTTGATTAAACTAACATAGGTGGTTAATATATTCTACAATCATGTTTTGATTTTGCTATGCAGACATACTGAAAATTGAATGAGAAACTTCAAATGACAGGAGAGGCACAGTAAGATGTCCCAATAGGTACTCTTGAGTTCCACATTAATTCCTTTTATTTAATATCAATATCACAAGCATTCTATATCAAAAGAACATGATCCATCAACATGTATCAGACAAAAGCTTTTTATGTCCAAAAAGAAACAGGGAGATCTTTCTTAACATGTGACACTCTTGATATGCTTTAAATAGTGCCAGATCTAATGCTTAAAAGCTGCTTCTGGGGCTATTGCACAAATCTGGACAACAGATCAAAGCCCATCTCATAGCTTCAAAAGTCAAAATGAGAGAAATCAATTTTAAGACCCCAAAATGAAACTACTGATAGAAGGTCAGCAAACATTACAAATGCTTCTAAAGCACCAGAACTTGAAAGAAAAATCAGACATGTGATTTTGTACAAAGATATTTTATCTCATTACTGCCTTGAGACACTACTGAAAGTAAGTCATAAGCTGCATACAGAATCACTCTATTTCATCACCTCAGAAATGCTATTTTTGATTGGGGAAAAGATAAGCTGTTTCGATAAGCCAGATGTGCCTATGCTACAAACTGGTCTACAGCACTTTGTTCTCAGAAGGTCCTCTCTCCTTATTCTCTGCTGGAGTACAGTGGAAGCATTTCATATAATTCAGATTTCTCTCCTGATGCTTGCCAAGCAATTTCCTTTAATGCAAAGGGAGAAGAATGACAACTACTAATATATTTTTCTCCTTCGTTCAGTCCACAGTCTTTTTTTCTTACTTTATTAGTTACACAAGGCTTTCTGGTGCATCAGTACCACTAAATCTGGGAGCATCTTAAATTTTCCCTGCTTCTGGACATTCTTCCATCTGCAGTCTAATGTATAGAAAAATAAAAATTTACCGTGAGTACATTTGCATTCATGTTTCAGCTGACATGACAAGTGTGCTTCTAAAGAGGCACCCACTCACAGTTCACATAATGAAGCAGTCTGTAAGTGAATGAACTGGAGTCCTTTCAGACAACAGTCAGTCTGAATGAAGAAAATCCCTGAAATGTATAAAATGCTATATCCTCAGCATCAGTTTTTTTCCTTTAATAATGCTCTCCTATGGACCTGGACTCCTCCCTCATGTTGAAGTAACCACAACATTATTTATGGCTGCATATGTGCCTTTGGATGCCAAAGCAAAATGTTGCAGTTCCATATTCTTCAAGTTATAAGAATGTTGTTGGCTAAGGAACAAAATGAAACATGTGGCTTTAATTTTTTTTAAAAATTATATATATAATTCAAATACAATTTTTACGATTTTTGATATCTTTAGTTCTTTACAATGTACCTATACATTATCATGGCATATCTGTGTTTATTTCAAAATAAATTTCAGTTGATAAAGTTGTAATATATTAGGAGAGTTATTCTCAGTCTATTTTGTGCTTCCATCATGCACGTGTGTATAAAGGTCCGTGCTGGAATACACCTAACATCCTAACTTATTGTGATTCAAACAGAAGATATCTAGGGAAGATGATAAAATCAAAGGCATAATATAGCTGTACTGCTTCTTGTTATTTTAATTGCCAGAGTTCTCCCTGCCCTTCCAGTTCAATCTATACTATCTCTTTTACACTCATTTTGGTATTTGCTCATTCCTACACTGAGTCATTTCAACACTCTAATCTTGCATTTTTGTAATAAACTTGAAAAAAACCCAGTTTTTATCAGAAACAATCAATTTTAAGATTCCCCCAAACCCAATCTGTTAATATGTTACTTTTCTATCCTCAAATTACTTTATGAATAATATACCATGTTGGAAAAAATCCACTTCTTCTTTAACGTAATTGAAAAGAACACAACTGACAAAAAGCATCTGATGCTTTCCACTGAAATCAATATATGCTTATAGTCCCAATCCCCAGTAAGATTAGTATGTGATCATATTTTTATGAACATTATTGCCAATAACAGAAGAAATCACTGTGACATTGATTCCACTGTCAAAAAGCCTTTCAACCAGCACTCAGTCAGCCATGTGCCACTTGACCATCTGTGCCTTTTCCAAAGTACACCTTAAACAGATACTAAACTGACAGTGACAATATGGAGACCAGAGAGCATAGTCAATGGTATTACCACATTCACCTGTAGTTTAACCAACTTTCAAAACACGGTGTATCAGAAAGCATATGTGAAAAGCCTTTTTGTATATCTGAGTGGGGTTCTCCACTGACTCAGCGGGCTGTTCTAAGGCTTTTAGGAGAATCTTGAAACCTTGGAAGAATCAGCACTTTTAAAGCTATCTATACATTCTCTACATAGGAGGGGTTCTGCCTTTATCTGTTAAAATTTATCCTATGTAATACTTGAGTTATCTTCATGTTTCTTTCCTTATCTTTACCTACGTAATTGAAATTCAGTCTAGCATTTCATTTTATTTATTTCTTTGTTATAATAGGAAACAAACACAGAAACCCTACAGACACGAATCCTTCACTTCTATTCCTTTCTTCTAGGCATATACATGTAGCTTGCTAAGATGCAGTTTGAGGTGTAAAGTTTCATCTATGCGAATTTATTTACACAAATCTAATTGCCTTAGTTCTTTCACATTCAAATCTGTTACACATGATCATGTAAGGTAGTAGTAAAAAAGGTTGCTGGCATTGAGATTAGAATTTAGGACAAGATGCAATATCTATTCTATGGTTGGGGAGGTTTCTTTTTCTTTCTCTCAGTGCTAATGTTGGTGATGAAGGTATGTATTAACCTGGTATGTATTAATCTGCCTTTTTTTGCAAGGACAACAGATCAATGGCTTGCTTTGATGTTAAATTGAAATCAACCCCTCACAAGAGGAACTCTAGAACGAAAAGAATAGATGCTTAATTCAAATTGTATACGGCTGAAAAGGTTTTAACAATCTCTATTTGTCTGCTTTGCATATAGGCAAAAAAAAAAAATCCCCCTGGGAGAAGAAAAAATTTTCTTGAAGAAAAAGACTCAATTTTGTCTTGTAATAGAAATGAAAATAGCAGGATACAAGCAAAAAGGAGGTCTCACAGAATATGTCTTCACAGATACTGACAGTGGCTGGGTTGTGATTGTGGAGGGACAGACATGTTTTTCATTAGTCACTGTTGTCATTTAACCTGGCCAGAAGCTAAAACAATTCCACAGCCTTTTGCTCACTACCCTCTCCCCTTGCTCTCCCACCCGCCCCAGGGGAATGGGGAAGAGAATCAGAAAAAAAAAAAATTAAAACCTGTGGGTTGAGGTAGAGACGGTTTAATAGGACAGACAAGGAAGACAATAGTAGTAGTAGTAACAATAGTACTAGCAATAATAATTGTAGTAATAACAGTAATAAAAATACAAAACAAGTGATGCACAGCACAGTTGATCACCACCCAGAGCCAATGCTCAGCTAGTTCTCAAGACGAACCACCTCTCAGTCAACTCCCTGGCTACATATGGAGCATGATGTGGAATATCCCTTTGGCCAGTTTGGCTCAGAACCCCTGGCTGCATCCCCTCACAGCTTCCTGGGTGCCCACCTGCCTTCTCATTGGCAGGGGAGCATTAGAAGCTGAAAAGTGCCTGACTGCTTGGCAACAGCTAAAGACATCCCTGTGTTAACATGATTCTCATCCCAAATCCAAAACAGCACTACACCAGCTACTAGAAAGAATATTACATCTATCCCAGTCAAAACCAGGAGAGTCACAATGCTATTACTTCCATAGATTTTGTTGTTCAAAATGCTTTTCATGTTTGTGAATGCAGAATTAATAAACACCTTTTTATAGTCATCTATATTCTCCAAATGGTTTTTTTTTCAATCTCCATAACCACCTGCTTAATGTTTGTTTTCATCCTTTTTTCTTTCAAAACCAATTTTTGATATGTAAAAAGTGGTGATAAAATTTGGTGATGTTGATGTTAATAATTTCAGTGCATCTGAAAGACATACTCGCTATTTCTGGTGCCCACTAAGTCTGCATGGAAATATATTTATCTTGACCAGAAGATATGAAATATTTAAACAGAAAACTTTGAACTTTCCACTCTATAGGCTCCTATTGCCTTTCTATTTACTGAATTTAGCTATTTCTGATACTGAAGCTTTCATGTAGTATCTTTAATCCACACAGCATTGTTACTATGGGCTTCAACAATCTGTCCCATATTCAGACCAGGGAGAATTTTATGGTTTCTTTGAGGTCTGGAAAATATGTAGGACACTTTTGATAACTTTGCATTTTTTTCTTTAAAATGAAGCTATCATTTTCATACTTTATAGTCTGGCAATCTCATATTGATTTTTGTTAATCTTCAGTGACCAGTTTAAAATCTTTTTCATATCTGTTCTCATGCTTTAACAATTTATGTGTGCTGTGACTTAAGAAATGTCTTTAAATCAGTTAAATCACTCTTTGCCTTGAGTCCTTTTCTGAAGCCTCCTTTTCTTCTGCTGAAATGGCTGAATTTCCTTCAGAAGTCTCTAAAGTTAATGTACTGTGAGTTCTGCTATAATTTTTTAAAATGCAGGAGTTGATAACTATTTGGACATCATAAATTCTCAGGTATGTGGTGAAGTAGAGCTAGATCAACATTCTTACTCAGTGTCAAAGCCCTTTAAAAAATCTTAGTATTGTTTCTGTGATCCATTATTTTGGTCATGTTATCAAAAAAGTCTTCAAATACTACAGATCTCGCTCTCTTTTCAGTAAGCTGATTAGTTTTAGACTGGAAAGTAGTGACAGAGGTTTGGACCTTTTTTTTTCTTTTTTTTTTTTTACTTTAAAAAGAACTCTGACACCCAGATTCTTTTCAGCATCATCATCATTAACTGACATATGCTGTCCAACAGTTTGAGTTGTAATTTCCTCAGTTTCTTTCCGGACAAGATCATTAGACCTTAAATGATCACTTCAGCAGCTTGCTAGCCTTCCTGTCCTATATATTTGTGTGATTATAGATTCAGCTAGATATACTTTTTTCATTATTACATACATTTTTTATTCCACTAGACTTGGAGTTAGACAGAAGATTATCTAAGTTTTTCTATTGTTCACAGGAATCTTCTTGGATTTTTTTTTGCATATCTTTTATCCAGCTAGTCTAAACACAGTTTTCATAAATTTTTTTGCATTACAAAGATCCCCATGACCAATATAGAGCTTTTTCCTTTATCTTCCAGCAAATATGACCAACTGTGTATTTTATTTTCCTCATCATAATTATTACCTCTTAGAGTCCTCAGCATCTCAGCAGCTGATCTGCTAGGGTGCTGATGGGAGCAGAATCTTAACCTCACCCCCAGTTTTGAGCTTAGCAGGAAGCATGAAGATACTCATATGTGAAAGTCAACTGAGTATCTTCAGTATATTTTATTAGCAAACTAGCCACAACTACCTACACAGGGAATGCACAAAACTTAATGAAAATTTTATTTTCTTTGTGATTTGCAGAGTCTCAAAAATGAACAGGGACATTTCTTATTTAGGAGGAACTGAAAGGTACATATAATGGCATGCACAAAGGTATGCTCAATGTGCATACCCTTACCGGAATAAAAGTGGTTCTTTTGGATATTATGCTGGTTTAGAGTAAAATTATGTCTAATTCATCACACTTTTTTTTTTTGCATTGTAACATCCACATTCATGTTCAATTCAGTTTAAACTGACACCTCCCATTTAAAGTGTATAGAACATCCTGAGTTGGAAGGGACCCATAAGGATCATCAAGTCCTTACAAAACAAAAGAGCTGGTTCTGGCAGCAAAGGGAGAATGCCCCGGGCATGGAACTGCAGAGTATTGGGATGTTTTTTTCCTAGTAACTTCTGATGTACCTGTACCAGTTTTTAATGCTTCATATGCTAGTCTGAGCAGGGACTGGAATGAAGGTATCTAGTCTCAAGAGAAAGTGCCCTAATCTAGTTATTTTTGTCTTCTTTATTGCATATTTTTTCTACAAGTATTTACTAAAAACTTCAATAGTTACAACATCTAGAATGACCCATGGTTCTAGAACCCTTAATAATGTTTTAATTGATCAAATAAGGATTAAGTCATACCCCAAATGCATCTATTCCAGTGCTATAATTCTGTAAAAATATAAGGTATCCATATCACAGATTAGAGTCTTGAGCTCCAGGATACCACTATATTTATTGAAAAACATTGCTGAAATATATCAGTTAACTAAAAAAAGGAAATAAATTAAGGTGGAACTATGAAGAAACTACTCTTCATAGTAACTACAGAAGAGTGTTAATATGAAGAGAAGCTGAGGGACTTGGCACATTTTAGCCTAGAGAAGAGAAGGCTGGGGGGGGGGGAATCTTAGCAACACTTGAGGGATGGGTGTCAGGAGGATGGGGTCAGTCTTTTTTCAGTGGTGCCCAGTGACAGGACAAGAGGTAATGGGCGTAAAATTGAACATGGTAAGTTCCACCTAAACATGAAGAGGAACTTCTTTACTGTGAAGGTGGCAGAGCACTGGGACAGGCTGCCCAGAGAGGTGGTAGAGTCTCCTCTGGAGATATTCAAAACCTGCCTGGATGCTGTCCTGTGCAACCTGCTCTAGGTGATCCTGCTCTGGCAGTGGGGCTGAACTAGATGATCTCCAGAGCTTCCTTCCAACCCCTGTGAATCTCTGATTCTGTGATTATAAAACCTCCCAAACAGAAAAATTAATAAACCAAATTAATAAACCTCCCAAGTAGAAAATGGTCTAAACATTGTACAGATAAATTGTAATGAAAGATTACTGAAATAAACTATCCATACTGAGTTGAAAAGTATACATTACAGTCGAGAGTGATAAATATTTGATTACTAATGGTACTCATTAGCAATCGGGAACTTTAAGTGAGCATTTTTCAGTTACTGAGTCCTAACTCCTTAACAGAGATACAAAGAAACCTGAGTGCATCAGAAAATGCAGCACCATCAACCACAAACTGCTCCAATTACATCGAGTAGTGTAATATAAAACCTCTTCTATTGAGTTTCACCAAACGTCTGGGTAAGTAGCCACAGTCTCAAGGAATCACATTCTTTCTATACTTATGATAGGAAGATTGTTTCCACCCTAATTATAGAATCATTACCACCATTTTAAAAGGACAGTAAAGAATAAAAAAGCTTTTAAATCTTTTCAAGTGTGGTGTATTTTTAGCCTGGTATTCTAAGGAAAGAAACCAATCAGGCTTCTATAAGGCTGTGTACTCTGTCTCCTGTAACTTTTGAGTACACTGATCAATTGAAAAAAAAAAAAATCAGAGTTGTAAAGGGATATGGTTAGAGAGATTAAAGAAGGCATACCTCAATTAACATTCTTCATTCCACTGAGGAGGGGTGGTAACATGAATATCTCACTTAAATGCTCTGTTTGACCTGTTGCAAGCTACTCTGCCTGCCTGTACTATGTGTCCAGTTAGCATGTGTAGCAGCATGTAGTTCTTTCCGAGACAATAGCAGGTATAGGAGGGTTTGGGAACGAGGGTTTGGGAATGAAGGAAGAGAGAGAACAGTTAGAATTCATACCCAGGGAAACAGGTATGAGGAACACACATCACTGGAAAACAAGCCTTTGTACCTTCCTTCATTTATAAAATAATTTTTTACAATATCCTGCTTATTTTTGCCTTTTTAATAATAAAAAGGCCATGATGAATGAACTTATTTTTATCAACAAACTGAAGAGTTACTCATAGTATCACTACTATGTTGTTTAACTCCACATAGTTTAACATCCACCTTAAGAATGTTGATAAAGTCACTGAATGCCTGTAAAAGGCGTGAGTTAGTTTGATAAGGAAAGGAAATAAATAAGTATATATATCTTCTTTCCTCTAAGGACTAGTTATAATGCTGTAGCTTTGAGAAAGATTCAATTCCTGGTCCTATGACGAGATGATGTTTCCTCTCTCTCTATGGTAACAGTGATCATTCTCACTAGGCTTCACTCTTAAAAACTTTTGCATGAGGTTTTTCTTCCCTCAGGAAGCAGGCATAGTTCACTGTACTTTAATTCCATGAATATTTCAATATTGAAAATTAACATCTTTTAACGGTTTGGTTTTCAGGATATATCATACCACCACAGGCAAATATTCTCCATGGACACTGAAGTTAAATCATAACAAAAGATTTTTAGGACTGTATTAACTTTTCTATTATTTCATCCACCTTCCCACTGCTTGAGAACTATAATATCCAGAATATGCAGAACATCCACATTGCAGAGGACACCGAAGTGTGAATCAGTGTTGAGCAAGAATGTAAACATCATGGTACCGAGAGTGTAAATGGAAGGCACTGTCATGTAAGGGTTTTACCTGGTAGATCTTTAAAATTTAAAACTATTCATCAAAATTTTTATATGGTCACATAAGTTGTACAATTAAATTGCTAGAATTGTACTGGCATCTATATACATTAGCTAATGCTGATTAATCTCTCTGATAAGGTATAAATAGCATTTGGTAAACAGTCATTGTGATATGCACATACCTAAATTAAAAGTTACAATATCTTGCAATAACTAACAAAATCCCAAAAAAAGTAGAATATTAATGAAATAACATTTACAGAAACACTCCTCACAATCGATGATTGAGGAATACTCTCATTTGTAAACTAGAGAGTTCACATGTACTTCCATTCAAATAATAGCGATTCCATATATTTATGTTATGACATGAATACTAAACCCCAATTAATATTTTCAAGGTTTAAACAAATTTATTACTCAAAGTTTAGAAATACAAATAAATAATAGAATGATAAGATCTCATGCTTATGATTTCCATTAGTAACAGAAACTGAAAAGATGATATCCTGTACCCTGAAAAGAAATGAGATCAACTTGATTCTTTTTGATTTGTAATGGAAGCATAAGTACTATAGAAACATGGAAACAGTGTTGTAGCATATAAAAAATGAATCATACTGAAAGAAAAAATTAGCCACAGTTTTGATCCAAAATATGACTTTCTGTTTTTCAGATAGAGCTTATAGTAACTTCCATATTCATATTGTAGCTTAAGAAAAATCAGAATATGCCCTTCTATAAATATTAAAAGTTAAATAAATGTTTAGAAATAATTTGGAAAAGGTGATTTATCTTCTCTCCAACCCCCACAAAAATAAAAAATAATTAAAGCAACCAAAGCAGCTATTTATGAAGCAACAATATATATGTATGTATTATGTAATAGACAAAAAATGTTTTCTCTTAAAATCTATCAGTATGTCCTAGATTGGTAGTAAGAAAAATATTAAGGCCTGAATGCTTCTTGGTAGTTTCCATCAAATTAGTTCACTTCTGGCATTTTCTTCCATCATGTATAATCTTACTTTTACCCTTAATATTCACTGGACACAGCCAAATCAACAAGACAAACTTAATTTCTTACCAAACTGACAAGCTTTTCTTTTTTTCCACTACCCTGGAAAGTTTTAACATCCTATTTGCTCTGAAGTCCAACAGTCAGTGTGTGACACATGGCTTCACTTCTTTTTCTTCTAGCTGTCGTGTCTAGGCCAAATCCTACTAATCCCATGTAAAGAACATAATCTGAAAATATCTTTTGCTATCCTTCTATCCCATGTTTACTACTGTAACAAAAATACATAAGTAATATATTTGTGGCTGTCTCAATTTATCTTCTCTATGTATAACGATATGCACAGACCTTTTTTCAACAGGCTCAGGCTATTTTAAAGAAAAGCTTTGTATTGCTGTTTTACAGGTGAGATCCAAGGAGGCATAAACTATTTCTAGTTCTGCCACCAGCTTTTTGCATTAGAAAGTCAGCGACTCTTCAGTCCCACTCAGTGCTGCGGCCAGCAGTCCCCAGACCAAGGCCAGTCATAGTCATGTCACTATCAATGGCACCAAAAACAATGACAGCACTATACATGTTGGCAGCAGCTCCAGCTGCCTCCTGCATTATAATGTCAGAAATTCTGATCAAATACAAGGAAAGAAGGTTTACATAATTATGATGGTCAAACATTAAAATAGGCTCTTAAAAGTCACTACACTTAATCTTGTCTCTGGCAATCCACATTGGTATTATTCTGCTGGATCTTTGCTGTGACTGAACCTTTTCAAGAAAGGCTTTTGATAATAGATTTTTGCTAATACTACTATGTTCTTTTCTTGGTCCTTATTTCACTCCATTCAGTGCCTCTTTTGTCCAAACCAGATTTCTTCTTCATGGTGGTGTGTCATCAAAGGAGGATGAGACATAAACTGAAAGAAGACAGCTTCTACCAGGCTGCCTTGAAAGAGGTTGTCCAGACTCCATCCTTGCTGATTTTCAAGACCCAACTAGGTAAGGCAACCTGGTCTAATCTCATAGTTCATTCTAAGCAACAAATTAACCAGGGATCTCCTGAGATCCCTTCCAACCAGAATGAGTCAAGAATTTTATATTCCATATAATTAAATGTTATATTTCCTCATGTTAACTTACCCTTCCTCCAGCATCACTACATTCACATTCCTCCTAGGAAACTTTATGGATTCAGTCTTTCATCATCTATCCATATGGCATAAGGAGAAACAAAAGTGTATGCTAAAAATATCTGGACTAGAAACTAGATAAACAGCATATTCTTCTGAGCTGTGGTGTCTAATCATGTCAGAATATAACCTTTGGACTAATACTCTGATTTCTTCTGTCAACACAAGATATCAAACACAAGGGTATTGAGCCAAATTACTAGCACTAATGGCAATTTATATGAATAAACATACCATGACATGATGAGGTTAGGGAATGAATGAAAACGTTATTTCCCTGTAACTGATTTTCTTTGTGGTGATTTGCTGATATGTATGTTGTAGGTGTTTATAAGACTGAGCAATGAAATTAAGACAATTTTTTTTTCTCTGCAGTTTATCTGCAGTTTATCTGCAGAGAGCTTTAACTTGTTTTTTTTTAAATCCATGTACATCAATGATGCAACAATTTTTTTTTCTTTTTAATTCTTTTTACTCCTAGAATTTTAAGATTCTATCAGATTTGACAGTAAAGGGACTGTGAATAACATATAGTTGACATACTTTGAAGAACAGCAGTTACAAGTCTGCTTGTAACTTTCTTGTTTGCTTTCACAGAATCACAGAATCATAGGGGTTGGAAGGGACCTCAAGAGATCATCGGGTCCAACCCCCCTGCCAAAGCAGGCTCCCTAGCACATACTGCACAGATAGACGTCCAGACGAGTCTTGAATATCTCCAGAGAAGGAGACTCCACCACCTCCCTGGGCAGCCTGTCCCAGGGCTCTGTCACCCTCACTGTGAAAAAGTTCTTCCGCATGTTGGTGCGGAACTTCCTGTGCTCCAGTTTACAGCCGTTGCCCCTTGTCCTGTCTCCACAGACTACTGAAAAGGGGTTGGCCATTTCCCCCTGCATCCCATACTTAAGATATTTATAAACATTAATTAGGTCCCCCTTTAGTCTTCTTTTCTCCAGGCTGAACAGCCCCAGCTCACTCAGCCTTTCCTCATAGGGGAGATGTTCCAGGCCCTTAATCATCTTCGTAGCCCTTCTCTGGACTCTCTCCAGGAGATCCCTGTCTTTTTTATACCAGGGAGCCCAGAACTGGATACAATACTCCAGGTGGGGCCTGACCAGGGCAGAGTAGAGGGCGAGGATCACCTCCTTCGACCTGCTGGCCACACTCTTCCTGATGCATCCCAGGATCCCATTGGCCCTCTTAGCCACCAGGGCACACTGCTGGCTCATAGCCAACCTGTCATCAACCAGGACCCCCAGGTCCTTCTTCACAGAGCTCTTCTCCAGCAGGTCATCCCCCAGCCTGTACTGATATAGATGGTTATTCCTCCCCAGGTGCAAGACTTTACACTTGCTTTTATTAAACCTCATCTGGTTTCTCCCTGCCCAGCTTTCCAGCCTGTCCAGGTCTCTCTGGATGGCAGCGCAGTGTTCCTGCGTGTCAGCCACTCCTCCCAGCTTTGTATCATCGGCACTTGCTGAGGGTGGATGCTATTCCCTCATCAAGGTCGTCGATGAAGATATTAAACAGGACTGGACCCAACACCGAGCCCTGGGGAACACTGCTAGTCACAGGCCTCCATTCAGATTTTGTTCCACTGATGACCAAGTTTTAATGTGTGCTCCCTATGAGCCACTATTCAGTTGAAGAAGGGTTCTAGAGTTCCTTGCTCTATATAGAGACAAAGGCAGCTCTTTCAAATCCAAATTCATACTTTCAGGCTTTGGCAATGCTTGGTAAAATATGAATCAAAGTTCAGGGTAAAACTTCAGATCTCAGAGATAAAGACATTTTGCATCAATGCCATCAGAGTGATGAATTCTAGGGAAGCTTGCAATTGTGAATGCAGGTGACCATTTTTACAGGTTCTCTTGTAGTTTGCTGTCTGAAGAAGCATTTAGTGCACTAACAAAGCCAATCACGTACGTAACTCCACTTTAAATATGAAATAGGTAGTTTCTCTGAAGAGAAGAGTGAAAAGACTGTACCTCTAGGGTGTTTCAGTGCACTGGGACCTTTAAAACATGACAGTGGATTGTTTGAGACCCTAGAGCAAATTGATATATGGGCTTATCAAGAGCAAATTGTAAGGGTAATCTCGTAATTTACCTTCTTCATGAATAACAGCAGGGAATTAAATACAGAACTTGTGTTTTAGCAATTCAGACACTTCACAACTATTTCCACTGTTACCTTGTTGCATGTATCTGTATTAATGTTTTAGTTTTGATTAGAAAGTAACTTACAGAAATGAATTTCCGTGTTGGGGCTGGGGCCGGGGGAGGGGGGAGGCGGGGAGGTCTTTTGATAGGTAATTTCCCAAATGGCTTAATAAAATTGCAGAGTTGTTAAACCATGTGTGTTGTCCTTATACTTGTTGTGAAATAACTGTGATAACATACCAGTGATGTTGACATAACTAGCAGATACTGGTGACAAACTGTTACAGATACATTGTAACTAATTCTCTACATGTTTATAGATAATGCCTTCCAGGGCACTGTTGTGTTTGTAAACTACTAGAGTCCTCAGAACAAGCCTACATGCTCATCTGCTAGTAAAAGATTCTATTATCAGAAAGCCACAGCTTAAAGGGTGCTAAATAATAAAACAGGATTCTAACAGCTTCCCCTCCGTCCTCCTGACACAAATAAGTATATAACATATGCAAAATATATAATTTATAGTAAATTCAGCTATAATGTGGAAATGCAGACGAATGAAGAAAAAGCTAAGTGAATGTATAAATGTGATGGCAGAAAGATCCAAAGGGGATGAAGTCATGGCATTCCTTCTGTCGAAAACCTGGGAAGCTGATGACTTGTCATAACCCTTTCTTTTGAGAAGGAGTAGCACCATTGACTTCAGGACCCAGACATGCTCTAGAGGGGTGAACACAGCATCAGCATAAGGCATTGGTCCTAGAAAGCTTATGTGTATCACTTTTAATAGTTTCATTATTGGGCATAAGCAGTAATAATTGGATAATTTTACTATCTTCTTACCTAGCCTGATATATTTTTTCCTGACTGTTAAGACTTTAATTAGGTGAATCATAAAGTCTTGGTTTCGCACACACAGCATGGTTCCATAGCCTACAGGAATCACACAGGGTGTTTAGTCTGGTAACTGTGCCCTTAAGGCTTCGCTATTAAATCTCAGTACAACTGACGTAGAATGTAGGTGACCTAGGCTGTGATTTAGATGCAACAGCCTTTATTTACCATGCTACTAGAGACAATCCTTGTTTATTAAGCTTTTTAAAGAGGTTTAAGCGTTTTATTATTCAACTTGTTGCCAGAAAATTCAAAGTATCATTTCCTGAGACACATCTGGACTGCCAATTGCTTCAATTATTCATTTGTGGCTTCATTTCTTAACCTAGGTACTTATGACTACTATACTTTTGTATACCCTTGAAGCTTCTCAGACCAGCATCTTTTAGTGAAGGCAATTAATTTTCAAACTACTGGTTTGAACTTCAAGACAGAGAGATCACACTTTGAAGATCATGCAAAGGAAAATAGTACCATTTCTATTTCTTTTAATCATAAACCAAAGAATTTTTTAAATAATTCAACCAATACTTTCAACATCCACAGCAATTTTGTTGGTGGTCACTTAGCAAAATCACATTTCAATGTCCATCTTCAATACTGGATATAAAAACAAACACTAGGATGGGATTATTCTGAATAACATTGTATAGTCAGATGCAATAGGCTACAGTATATGCCTGTCAGAGCGTCCAGTTTTCAGTAAGCTAAGATGGATACTGGAAGATAACTGGCAATGTTAACAAATTCTCTACATGGTAAATTTATTTTAATTGTCAGCTGTTTTCTCCACTTTGGTGGGCAGAAAACATTGCAGACACGACAATCACAGAGAAGCTGTCATCGGAAGAGATCTCTGAAGACTCTTAAGTCTTTAATCCTCCTGCTCAGGGCAAGGTCACCTACAGCAGGTGACTTCATGCCTGTGTCCAGTCAAGTTTTGAATATCCTCAAGGATGGTGACTCTATCACCTTTTTGGGCAACCTATGCCAGTGTTCAGTCATTTTCACAAAGAAAAAAGTCTTTTTCTTATGTTTAAATGGAATTTCTTGTGTTTCATTTTATGCCCATTGCTGAGTATGCAATTCATTTTATGAATTATGACTCCTGTTCTTACCTCTGCCGTCAAAGTGGTTCCAAAGAATGTTTATCAATATAGGTGCATTATAGATATAAAAAAATTAAATATATATATATATATATAAAATATATATTCTTGTCACTGGGCACCACTGGGAAAGTCTGTCTCCGTCTCCTCTATCCCATCTCCCAGGCATTTAAACACACTGATAAGATCCCCCTGAGCCTTCTCCAGCATGAACAGTCCCAGCTTTCAGTCCTTCCTTGTATGCTCCTATCCCATAATAACCTTTGTGGCCCTTCACTGGACTCAATTATGTATGTCCATCTCTTACTGGGAAGCCCAGATCTGTAGTTCTTTGAATCCTCCTTGTCTTTCTTGAACATATGAGGGACATTTGCTTTCTTCAAACCCCAGGGAACCTCCCAAGATTGCCATGACCTTTCAGAGATTACCAAGAGTGACTCTGAAGTGACATCAACCAGGTCCCCAGTGAGTATCAGGGCCCACAAGTGTGAGGCTTCTTACAGGTGTCTGAAGAAGGCCTCATCTTCTTCCACCTGGTTAGGTGATGTGTAGTAGATATCCACAAAATTGTCACCCTATTTGTCTAATCTCCTTCTAATCCTAACCCATAAACTCTCAACTGGCTCATAGTTTGTCATGAGACAGGGCTGCATGCACTCCAGCTGCTCTCTCACAGAAAAGCAAACTCCCTCTCCTCACCTTTACAGACTGCCATTCCTAAAGAACCTGTTTCCAACCAAAAATAAAGTGGAAAGTTATTATGGACATTTATTATGGTCAGAAGAGCAGTACAGATTTTAACATGAGTAGTTCTGTTATCTTCAGCAAGGTAACTGTTCCCACAGCTAAATCTATTAAAAAGCTTTACTTTTCCCTTCCTGAAGTTCATACTGGTTTGGGTCATGACTCAAGTGATAACAGCTCCAGACAGAATGAAAAATTTGGCAGCAAGTTCCACAATGATACCACCAAGACCCCCAGTCTCCTCTCAGACAATGATTTTATCTAGTTTCCCTTAGTCCTAAAAGGGGGGTAATCCCAGTGAAGAGTAAATAGATAAAACCACAGCAGAGTGACAACTGGAAACTAGTAATATGGTAGGTTTCACCCATCTCCTTAAATGCACTCAGCTTATCACAAGCTAAGAACAAGCATGAATTCTTTGCTTAACTAAGGATCAACAAAAAAATTTATTGTTGCAAACATGAACTACTCCATCTTATAAAAGCTTCCCATCCCTTCACTCCTGTACATTTTCAAAATCTGCCTTATTATGATGCAGATTTCAAAAAATCAAGCTGAAGAAATGGAAGATTATGCATTAAAAATGGCTGTAAAGATACTTTTTAGTGGATTTTTTGTTTCTAACCTATTACAATTAATTAGCTCTAGTTTTCTTGACAGATACAAGGAACTCATCTGAAGATTTGAGGTGCACACAGAATCTAGCAATAGGTTTGCAAGATACGGTGAATACCTTTTATTAGCTGAATTAGTATAGCTGGCATATTCAAAAGAGAAGCTCTCCTCCAGGGCTGTAAGAGACACTGCATTTTCAAAGCTAAACAGAAACTGAGAACAACCCCTCCCAGTTCAGTTTGTATGTATCAGTTGCACCATCTTGGAAAGAAACGAGTTGGGTAATTGTGGAGTGAGGATGTGGAAGACAGGTGAGCAGTAACTATTACACAGCTATCAGACCTACTAACATTTTAAGAAGGAATTAATTTTCAGTAATACAGTTTTTGATAGTTCAGCTGCCAAGAGCAACTGACAGTAACACCGATGGACGTCAGAATAAAGTGCTGCAGGTAATCATATCACAGAAAGAAGTCATATGACTAAGCTAAAAAGGGAAAAGGATATATTTATAATGCCTTTACTAGTTTATTGCAAGGTCTTGCAAAAATTAGTGCTGTAGAATCATATAAAGAGTACAGTACGATTGTGGCAAACAAACAGAATGTATCGATCTAGGAAATTTGCTGACATAAGGAAATACAAAGTGTTTGTTATTAAAGAGCTTCAATATTTTTAAACTTCTAAAAACAGGTAATAAAGCTACAAAGCTGGGCATCACCACCCTCAGTAAAATTCATAATTCTTTTAAGAATGACAAGAGCAAAAGAAAAACCTAGGTGACTTAGATAGATATATATATCTTCTTGTATGAATAATTGCTTCTGCTTTCAGGCAAAAGCTAAGGGTAGATCACACATTTATGTGACTTCAGAATACACAGTATTTTTATGGTAAAAATATATGTCTGCATTTATAATTTGAGAATAGCTGAAACAATTCAAAAGTAAATAATGATTTTGATTTAAATTTTTTTTTTTATTCAGGACCATCTAAATCAGATGCCACTAAATGAAAGCTTTCCCCACCAGCCGAGGCATTTATTCCAGAAGCATGGAACTTCTAGAGGAAACAAGCAGAACACTTCATGACTGCCTTTTCTTTCACTGAATATATTTCCTTGAATGTAGACAGATGCAGAAGGAATGATATATTTACACTTTAATTTTACTGATTGCAAACATTAAGCTTAAATTTTCTATTCTTATTTTCATAATTAATAGTCTGTGGAAATGGTTTCTTATAAGGAGGTGTATGGACAACATTGCCATTTCCAGGACACTTTCCATGAATAAAAAGAAGTCTAGTCCAATTTGGAAAACTATTTGTTACACAGCTAAGACCAGACCTCCTGGCAAATTTCTGTGATTATTGAAAACAATGAAAATATTGAGCTGATCAAATATTCCATTTTGTCAAAGTATTTACAGTCTCATATTTTACTATCAGTATGAAAATACCAGTCTTAAGTTCCTCTTTGAAGTCTTGAGTACAGTGTTTCTACTATGGATTGTATTTTCTTTTTCAAAAGAAATGATGGTCTTTCACTAGGCAGTTACTGTGTTGACTAAAATGGATTGAACAACTTCTGCCTATTTAGAAGGCTCACCTAATTGAAACTGTGTTTTAGTATAAAACCAAATATTCACATTAAAAATTCATTGCTGAGTTGCTGAAAATATTTACACAACAATAAATAAGATTGAGGGAATTCAGATATTCTCATAAACGCTTTTAGAATGTAGAAGGTAAACTCATTTAAACTCATTGAACAAATTACTTGCTAGGAATTATTTCCTTTATTCCTGAAAAAATGAAGCTCTCAAATCTCAAGTCTATGCAGTCACCTTTTGCTTTGTGCTTATCAATCAAAAAGTCTTCCAGCTAGCCCAAGGAAGAAAGTAATCATATGGTTACTGGTGAGATCACAACTTTTAAAAATCTCAGCAAAAAATGCTTCAGAGGATTATACAGCATTGCCACAAAAAAGAAACTGCAAAGATGCACAGGCAGAGTATGCAATCAGTTAGAAAAACTAATTTCCTAAATTAATCCAGATTGTAACTGGCATAATAAAAACACTGATGTCAGAGACTGGAGTTTGCAATAATGAAGGGACTTAGAGAGGATTAAAGAGGATATAAAGATTATCAGACTAATCACAACTGATATTGGCACAAATCAGGTATCAGAAGCCATATTGTACAACCCTTAGACATGTCTTCTATATTAGAAAGATGAAGACCTAATCTCTCAAAAAATAAACAGAAAAATGTACATTCATAATAAAGACCAGTATTTTGAAAGCCAAGTAATTTCAATTATTGCCCCTTTGCACAACATGTGAACATACAGACTGAACATCTCCAAAGATTTATGTTTATCTTCCAGTATTCCCACTGCCATAGAAACAGGAATATCACTCAAAAAGGGAAACTTTTGAGCAGGCTACATAGCAAATTCTCCATTACTTTTTGAAGATTAAACTTAAACAATATCTTTTGTTTAACATAAACAAGACAATAGTACTGGAACTGAAAATTGTATTAGATGATACACTTTTCAGAAGATGACTTCCATGGAATGCTGATTTAACTGTCCTCTTAGGGTTTAGCTCCAAGCAACACAACACTCTATGTAATAATTTGCAGTTGTGTAAAAAATTCTCTCAAATAATCTCAAAATGAAAATAATAAACTTAACGACATTTTTTTCTCTACCTTCCTTGTGTCACTAAACCAGAATAGAGAAATGTCAAGATATATGCAAATCAATAAGTGGACGGAAAACTTTCCTTCTCATAAGGATTCCATCTTCCTGAATGGTTCTTTGAATATTTCTTACAGTTGGTACATTCCAATTTAAGAAAGGTTCTGCTTATAGTAAACAAGAATTCAAAGTTGTAAGGATGTCACCATTAAAAAATAAGACAAGAAAAGGAAATTAGGTAGTTAGCCACTAGGATTGTAAGAGCTGGTGCCAAGGAATATGGTTCCATGCACATTTTTTTTGTGATTTTGCCAGTTTCAGCAGATTGCAGGCAAGAAGACAAAGATTATGAACCATAAAGCTATAGGTTCTGTGGAGATCCAAACCATATTGACCTACTGCATAGTAAACTATGAGAATCCAAAATTACACCAATGACAAGAGTTAGATGACAGGCAAAACTTATTTTCAAAATTAATGAAAATATCAAGATCTAAAATAACTACAGCTCTGTGACATAACAGCTTAAGTTTTGGTTAAATAAAGATTCATCATGCTTAAAAGTGATGTACAAAGACATTTTTCCTCAATAATTTTAATAACATATTTTCAAATTTTTCCCACTTGTCTCCTTCTTTAACTCTGGAAGAGAAAGATTACTATTCAGCATGTCAATCTGTAAACTGCATTAGACACAGTAAAACTGCAGACAAATGGAATGAGTAACATAATCTTGCATAAGTACAAAGACTAAATGCCATTTTCACTGATGTAACTTACATTTAACTGCATACATGAATCTCATCACACTAGCTGATGAACTAGATAACCTTTCCATGCATGATCTTATTTTGCTTGGTAACACAGAATCTATTTTTCAGAAATATTTGAAGTACTGCCTTACAATTCCTATTTTATCCATTAATTTTATTCATTATATTTT
Organism: Porphyrio hochstetteri; assembly: GCA_020800305.1. Lineage (NCBI taxonomy): Eukaryota > Metazoa > Chordata > Aves > Gruiformes > Rallidae > Porphyrio > Porphyrio hochstetteri. The sequence continues at coordinate 50,723,850 of CM036907.1, forward strand.
CACAAAAATAAAAACATTTCATAAAACTGGAAATATAATCTCTTACCAATTATCATTATCTGGCATATATATTCCCACAGCTTTTTTTGTAGTTTTCTGAGAATATTCTACCAGAATATTCCTCCACAATCTCTGGTCTTTGTTTCAGTGAAATAATTACCTTCAAATATTTCTATCACACTTGTAAGATACATTTAAGATTTTTAAAGGAACTGATACAAACAGTAACCTTGAGCTTCTGGTTTTGAAATGTGTTCTCCACTGCTGTCAGCAGATCCTGTTATTTTACTAGTGCTTCCAGTGGTAATGGGATATGAATTTGCAACAACCAAGTAAAGAATATTGACGCCAAGAAAGGAACAACTGTGAAAATTAAATACCTAATACAAATCTTTGCCCCAATAGAAATGCAGTAGAAAGTTGCAACTGATTTGAAGATCTTCCCTTGACATTGAAAAAGCTCTGATCGTTTCTGAATCAGCAGTGCTGCAGTAATTACTACTGACTGTTGAAACCAATGGGGCAGCATATGAATGAAGCTGCCCAAAATGAGGTGTTTCAATACACACACACAAGCTCGAAGTATTCTGGTATGATTGGTTTGTGCCTTGTCTTCTCCTATATCTTCACTGATTCACTAGTTTCATGGGGCTTTCTGCACCAAAAGAGGGAGGGAACATGGAATATTGTAATATTGTTGCAACATGAACCTGGAAAATTATTAAAGCAACTTGAGGACATCATAATTAAGGAACAATAAATCCTGGTTTACTGGGGAAACACAAGAACTAGAAGTGTTCAGGGTGATTTTCAAAAACACCTCAGGAAAAGGGTACCAATACTGTTATGCTAGAAAGGAAAGATAGCTAACCTGGAGTTACTCCAAAAATCTAGTCAGGATTGGGAGATAACAATAAAATCTAACCAATAGATTAAAAAAATCTTCTGATAAAAGTATTTTTGGAGAAAAGATAAAGGTTTAACTAAAATGATATCAATATTAGAGAAAATATTGAGAATGCTAATCTACTGGGAGATGAATTGCTTATAAAAAAGGCTAAAACAATTTTTAATAAATTATCCACAAAAAACCTAAATACAGGAAAGATACAAAATAAATCAAATTCACGTCAATGTAATAAGTTCTCCTGTTTCTTGTTAATGACATTGAAAGTATTGCATGGTGTCCAAGTCACTGTTTTATGTACACCCAGTGCATTAGGAATGGAAAAATAAATTGCATATTACTGTAAAGTATATCACCAAAGAAATATGATGTCAAATCTTGTGCATGTGTGTGTGAGAAATAGAGAGAAGGGGAGAGACTGCACACATACACAGCCTGAACATTTTTGTCCAATACACCTGAATGGAACACCCAGGAAAAATGAATTTATTACAAAGAAAAAATGAATCAATAATCCTCTAGAGGATAAAGGAACAATCCATGATAAATATCATGGGTTTAATAAAGAACTAATCCAAATGGACTTATTTTTAAAATTTATTTTTCAGATGTGATTATAGAAAAGCTGGCACTGTGCCTTAACTTCATTGTTTGAAGTAGGAAATCATGCCTGCCAGTTTATCTTTGAGGGTGTCTGTGAAGTGCAAACTTCAATAGTGGCTTTGTTAGCACATTTCTACACAATGAGGTGAGCTGATCTAACATCTCACCACTGCTTAAAGGTGGAGCTTCCTTTTTCCCCACTCTCTGCTACTGGACACATACTCCCAACATGACTTTCACTGGCTGATATGCTCCTGAGAGTTCTCTGAGTTGTTTCATCTCAATAATTTGGTAAAAAGCTAACCAAGGAGAAAAAAAGAGAATACTTTGTTGCTGGTTTAGCAAACAAAATCACTTTACACTAGTGTCAGATTAATAGGAGAGTTAGCACAACAATACAGGCTGCAGAGTGAGGAGCAGGGGAGAAAAAACCTGAGAATCAGTCAAGACTTCTTCTAGACGGTGTTATATGAGCTCACCTGCTCATGGACCCATACCTGCAGAAAGGAGAAAGATGGTGGGAATGGCTGCAGCAAAGCATGTGTGTTAATGCGTAGAGGGATGTCTCCTTTTGCTCTGGAGCAAGACAACTACAAAGAAATTCAATCAATGTAGCACTTTTGAGAATTCAATAAATCATCTGAGTGTCCCATTAAATCCTATTCAAAATTTCAGATTACCCTAACTCTATCTACTCTCATAAATATTAACAAATGGCTCTGTAACTCTGAAAGAGATTTCATCGAAGATAGGGGAATTAAATCCAGTGGGCTCTGGACCAAATCTATAGGGTACATCATTTACACGCATCTATAGCTGGAAAATTTCCAAAATATTTAATATGCACTAACTGGCTTAGAACAATTACTTCTTCTAAGGTCTTTCTCCTCAACTCTCTATAGAAACACATCAGGGAGGAGAGTATGCAAATAATTATTCTAGAATAATTATGATTTGAAAAAATCTAAAATGCACAGAAAACAGGGGTAAATATTGCCTTTACATGTACTAAGCCCCTAACTCTCTAACTAGAAAAAAAAAACCCAACAAACCAAAACCAGGGAAAAATGGTATGATCTAACAGAGGCACAAGTTAAAAAAGCTATCTTAAAATTTCATAAGGAAGATGACACTGGAAACTGCTCTAAAGGGTGAAAAATGCTTTGATACTAGAAATCCATAATCTTATTTCTCCATCAGTCTTGGTGGACATTTCAGTCTTTTGTTCCTACTATTTTAGGATATCCAACTTCACCTTAAATCCATTAAGGTCATCAAGTAAAGCATTTTAATATGCTTTTCCTTTTAACTGCCTTAAACTTTCCATTTTCGGAACTGAAACTATATTAAGTAGAAGAATCTACAGATGCTCCTTACAGAGGAAACTTAAGAATTTTATTCAATTCCAAATTACAAATGGAGATGAAACTTAAACCTAATGAGAGGAAAAACATGGCTTGTTCATTGTGGGTTTTTCCACTAGGATCAAAAAAACCCAACCCTTTTTCCCCAAAACTGACACATCAGTTTGCCTAAAATTATCCACATTCCAAAAAGCTCTTCAACTCCTATAAAGAGGAACATAATATAATGTTTGACTAATCCAAATAACAATGTAATATAAGTAGAATTGCAATGATTGAAGTTCAACTGATGCAAACTCTTAACTTTCTGGAAGAAAGAAAGACACAGATGAATATTAACATTCACTGTAATTTTAATCAGGAATATGCAAAAAAGGTTGTGACTTTCTGATATGAAATAGTCCTTGACTTTCATAATTCTTAAGCACTTTCTTTTATCATTTTGCTGATGTATGTTCTATTTTAAAATCAGAAGGATAATGGATGTGCTTCTTAAAGAGTAAATTGGGTTTTATATCAGAGACCTGTCAGCACCACGACAGGTTGACCTGACAGTGGTCTTGCATTTGCAGTTCTCCTTCCTGACTGCTTTTCAAGGTGATAGGTCAATCTTAAGAAAAGTGCAGATTTCTTGATCCCTCAGAAACATCTTAGAGCCGTAACATTCACTGCTTTTATGGTCTTTGTAACAGATTAAAAGCATAGCTATCCTTTGCTGTCACGTACATTTTTTATAAATCAAGGACAGTTAAGATATGGGTTGATAATGTAAATTAAAATGCACTTAATTTTTCTACTGCCTCTAGGACAAACATTGAAGTTCAGGAGTAACAGATACTGATAACTGCAACACAAAAATACTAAAACACACTTGTTTTTAGTGAATGACTTCATCAATTTCACCCATTTTAAAATGAGAAGTGCATTAAGACAGCATCTTAGCATAAACATTAAGACTTTATTTTTTTTTTGGATACAAAGTTTCCAGAAAATAACGGAAATCAAAGCTCAGAAGAGAAATGGTTAAGGCAACATCAGTTGCAATAAAGTACTGGAACACCCTGAACACCCATCTTTGTTCAACAAGTGCTGATCAGTCACAGTACCTCACTGCACATATTCATTAATTTATTTGCTATGCTGATAACCTGATGATAATGGATTTAAAAGAAAATTATAATGTTTTTTAAACCAACTCACATGATAGACTGTTTTGAAGATTTTTTAAAATATAATATGTTACATATAATATAGTTGATCATATCATTGAAGACTACTAGTATCAGCACTGCTCTATAATACAACACAGATGAAAGGAAAAAAACTACTCAGTAAATGAAGAACTAGCTATTACAGAATCTGCTTTCTGTATTTACCAAATTTTATTTATAGGAACTAAACTTGAATATGCCAGAATTCAAAATTTAGCACATGGGAATCGGACCATATAGCACAGATAATGAAGCACTACGTGTAAATAGTTACCATGTTTTTTAAAAAAGGGATTATTATTTTTCAGCATCACATCCACATGTTTCTATTGCAGTAACTTTTTAAAGGTAGTTTCAAATATGTAGTATTCAAATAAAGTAGTTTCAAAACTTTCAAAAATAAACAACATGGCAAATGCAGTACAGAAGTCACTGCTGTCTCTTCTGACATAACACGACTCTTCCAACAAAGTTCTAGAAGGGCATATAGTCTCAATTACATTTCTGTTTGCAATAAATATGTTAGTAAGTGATAATGTAAGTATTCACAAGTAATAGTGTTGCCAAAACTACTTAGCATATTTGCAAGTTAAAAACAGGAAAAATGGATACTGTACTTAAATTACATTTTGGCATTTTGTCTTGCACTGTTAACTATCTAACAAAGTATGATAAAATATTGTGTTTTGGTGATGAAAATACTACAGTAAACCTCCTATATCAATCTGGCCTTCTGGTTGAACCAGCTATTTTGTTCCTTTTCACAGAATTTTTAATGAATGCTAATAACACTGCTTTGAGATGAGATAAAAGAAACATTTTGAAATCAGAAATCTTAGAATCTTGATGACGACTCAAGAAACATGCTAAATACATTTGCTAGCATCCACTCCAGGATGTGTCTAAAATTAAAAAGGAGTAAGGTGTGCAGACACTGGAATCAAACATTTATATTGTAGCAATTTACTTCTCCAGTAACTTTTCCTATTAACCATTTTCAAGTTAATGTTTCCAGAATAATTCCTTAATTATGTCCAGTATTTTCACCTGCTTTTCTTAAAGTTTAATCATAGTACTTTATAATGATATTTTACTTAACCTTTACAAAGATGAAAGTTATTTATGAAAATTGTTATAAAAGGATAGGGAATAGTACAGAGACATAGGTATATATATCTACTCTTCCAAGTAAAACATCTTTTAGTATGTTCAAAGCTGCAGTGTCACAACAACATTATCCTTGGTGGGATGTTTCCTTTTCCTCTCCTGCCTTAGATCTAGTCATGCGAAATTGTTTCTATGAACTAAGTAATCAGGAAACTATATTCATTTTTAGGGAAAAGAGGCGTTTCTTTTCATCCAATTTAGCACACTAAAACCACTCCTCCCAAATACAAAACCTGAAATCTTTTGAATCTGGCCACTTTCTTGTTTGACATGAATATCAGAAAGCAACAAGAAACGTTAAGGATATATATCTACACAGAAAGCAATAGCAAAGGATAAATATACCTATCTACACACGGATGCTCTTGTGAGAATTGGACCTGAATCTCTGCAGACTAAGGGAATCAAATTAATTCTTGTTAGCCAAAATCTCTAACCACAAGTTTATTTTAAAGAGAATAGCAACTGTAGCAGTGGTACAGGGAGCAAGTCCTGACTTAATTTGTTCAAAGAGTACTGATAGCTGTTTATTCTTCACAAAACTCTTCAAACTTTTGGCTTCAAGTGAATGAGAGTACCTCCCTGCCAGAGATGATGACTCTAAGTTGATGTGATACTGTATGACACCATATGCTTCACAATTCCGATTGAATAGACACAAGGGGAGCCTGTTCAGAACAGAAGTTTCGTGGACAATCTTTTTATGGCACTTACTCTCAAGAAGCTGTATAGGGAGCTTAGTGACTAAGCTGCAGATACTATATTCTTCCTTGGGGACCAAATGCCTAAAATTTAGGATTTCATTCTACACCTATTACTGGGATTTGCAAAGCCTCTTGATGACTGCAGTGCCTAATCAAACAGCTGGTACCTGGTTCAAGAGGCAATGCAAAACCACGGGGTTTTGGTGAGAGAAATGTGATACAATCATCATCACAGAATAAACCAGACTTGAGACAAGGATTTTATTGTTGGCAAAGAGTCAATCAGTTATATTTCTCTTGTGACTGGCTAGGAAAAAATAAATCCCAGTAACATATGATTACAATGACATTTTATATTTGAGAATATGTCATGTTATGCCACATTAAATTAATAGAAAATGTTTTAGTGAACTATGTATTTTATGGCAGCTTCCCAAATACAAAACTCTATAGGAATCAGCATTAATCTTTTATAGGTTTCCATAAATCTCTACGAGTGTTATTCCAGTTATGTTAATCATAGAACTTTAAGTAGAATTGTTACTGTGGCAGGAAAAAAATCCTTCTCAATTTTCCTTTTCTTGCATTTCTAGCTCTACTAAACTTCATAATTATGTCCCAACTTGCTATTTTTTCATCGACGTAACATGCATCTCAGTACAGGATATGTAATCAGCCTTCAAGGAGCTTTCAAGAACAGATTTGTCTGGATGACTACTATTTGAAGAAATGCTATAAAACAGCAAGTTGAAATTAGATCTGCAGAGTAACTGAAGTTCATTCTTTCTCACAGACAGTTAAGTGAATAGCTTATTAAAGATCACTATATTGAGATACTAGAAGTAGCAGAATTCACAATGAATGGAATAACCTTCATATTTTTTTTCCTGACTGGCCACTTAAACATGTCGTATCAAAGGAAAAAAGGTACTCACAGAGCTAATCGTTTAGCACAGTATAACATGACAAATACTCATTTAACAATGTTTGCAAGCAGATTTATTCTGAATGCTTTACAGACAGTAGAACGGTAGAAATTTTTTTAAAAATAATTATTGTTCTTATTTAACAAAACAGTAGTATAAACAAGCCAGTGATTCAAAATCAGAGCCAGTCATATGTCTCAATCCTTGACTAGGCATAGTTGTTATTGTATATGTTGTTAACTTTTGTAACCTTTACAAATTAAGGCAATATCATGTGTTCAAGATGCACATGCTTTCCTTCCACTGGGAAAATCAGGTGCAGATATTTAATTAGCAGTCCTATTATAGAATCATCAACTAGAACTTGAAAGTATGGAAATATAAATATATATTCAGCTGAGTTATATTCCTTTATGACAAGTTATGTGGTAATATCTTAATTTAAAGAATTACTCAAAAGATAGGTATAGGTTAAGAAATATACTATGGAATTAAGAAATTAGAACAGAAACTGAAAGGACATTGTTAGATTTAAAAATACCCACCTTATTTTGAGGTACATAGAAACAATTTTATTGTGTTTTTTACAGGACAGCTGATTGTGAAACCCTCCAGTTTTCTAAGTTCTAAACACTGGAAATCAATCTCACATAGGGGTTCCTGTGAGATTTTTCTTATTGTCATATGAATAATCCTCCCTAAACTATCTATCTATCTATCTATCTATCTATCTATCTATCTATCTATCTATCACACTGTAAGATGAACTATTCAGAGATACTAACAAATCTTACAACATTAGCTCAAGACATCAACAGTTTTTTTCTAATAAAACATTGCAAAACGCCTGATCACTTTTCAATCTGCCTCTTTAGAACTACTGAACAAAAATGGAACAAGATCTGTGAATAGCACTAACCAGGGGAATTTAAAGTGTAAATAGCACGAATTACAAAGATAATCAGACAAAATTAAAAAATCTTTATGCTATGAAGAAATCTGCAAGGTTCAGTGGAATGAATGTGCAAAAAGTACTATTATAATCTGAAAAATATAACCTTAATCTGCATACAGTAAAGGATGCAAATCTTAAGGGTGGTCATCACCATAATGATTTTGAGTTACATAGGTTTTATATAAAAGGAACTCTTCCATGTTTTTGAAAATTTGTTTTGCTCATAACACCAACTTAGAATTTCACGACTAGAAATTCTTGTCTTCATTGTATGCGTGGACACAAAAGTGATAAATAAAGTTAGATATATACCTCAGTAATAACTATTGCTTATTGTCAGTATTTTATTTATAAATTTTAGCATTCCTGAATAATAACTAACCCAAATAATTGAAATAAAATACATCTGACACACACATTTCTAAAATATTCATTTCCCGGATACTTGTGTATTAGATTTTGTCACATTTGTCTACATACAGCAGATTTAATACTATGTATGAAATCTCATTTCTGACCCTGAGGACTGAATAATAAAAATTAATATACTATAAAATTCTCAAAAAATACAGCATACTATAAATGCACAGAGAGGCAGAAATGAAGGTACCACGGGCAATCTGGAATCTTGGTATTTCCTAATTTGGTGTGGTTTACAACTAATAGAATACTTGCGCCTATGTAATCCCTCCTATGTGCTATTTTAAAGGAAATAGCAACCAAGCAAACAGATCCACCTTTGGTAAATGAAACAACTTACTCCACTCCCTTTTTGTCCTCCACCTCTCATTTTTTTTTTAATTTTAAGATACCTCGTGACCATATGGTGTTTGTGTCAGAGGCAGAGGAGGAAAAGAGAAGGAAAACGCCCTGGATATGGGTAAACATTTACTGAGAGTGGGAACAAAACTTTATTTCTTCTGCAGACAGTTTGTCAGGGCGAGGATAAGGCTGAGTTCTGAAGATGGGAGAGCTTGGTTCGTTTCGACTCCTGTCCTACCCCTTCCAATATGCAGCAGCTCAGAGACCTCTCAAGCACACTTTGGCAGAGAGGCCCGTCGGTCTCCAAATTTTGATACAGTATTAATTCTGGTAATTGGCCACTGTTCTTACATAAGTAAGAAAGTAAATCTCAATTTTCAAGTTTAAGTATCAGCAAAAGCTGAAGATAATTTCATGTTACAAAAACCACACCATATACTGAAGAGTCTATTTACACCAAATTAAAGATCTGCTGCAAACACTGCAAATGCGACAGCTTCTCAAAGAAACAAATGTAAGAAACTATTAAAATGGAAAAAGTTATGCCATCTAAGTGTTGGGGTATCTAGCAAGGCCTCTATTATCTACCAAGCTATGTCATGAAAGCTGTTAAAATGAGGGAGCACAAGAAATACTGCCATTTTGAACTCTTATTTCACAAAATCCGTGACCAGGAAAAGCAATCTTTGGGCTAATTTTCTCATACTATTTCCATGCTCAAAGGTCAAGCTCTTTAAAAATACTTATTAATGATGTCTGTGTGTCTATATAACCTAATTAGTTATGTGAGCACAGTAACCAATTACGATAAATTTACTTTAAGGTTGCACACACATTTTCTCATCCATGCATCTGAAAATATCTTAGTTTGGTTTTTAAATTATCACATAGCCAAATGGTATGAAAACAGACTTTGAGAAATGGATCAAAGTAACTTAACTGTGAATATAGCTACCCTAACTATACCTGTGTGCATACACAAGAACAAACGGTTATTTATATTTCTATAGGTATCTGTATGAAATATCCCTGAAACTACATGTTACATTACAATTAACATATTTTATATATTAATATGCATCATATTACACATAACTAGACAAATGTTAAAGATATTATAGACCTGTGTTGTGAAGGTGCTCCACTGCGAGCAGAAGGGTTATCACAACACACATAAGCACACTCCATACCTGCTTTAACTGAGCCTACACGGGTAGCAGGTCTGCAGTTTCTGGCATACAAGTGTTCCTCTGGATTCCCCAGTATGTAGCTTGAACTGCACTTCAAGCCACAGCAGCATAAATTTTTATCTCCCTGCTCATACTGAAATCAGACATATGCCAGTATTACAGACAAATCCTAAATATCCCAAACAATTTTTATTTATACCAAGATCTTTGATGATCTGGGTTCAAACAGATACCAATGCTTGTATACAGCTCATCTGACTTCTATAAGGAAAATGAAAATGTGCACAAACTCAAGAGCCTACATACATGTATCTCAATACAAAAAGTGATGTTACATATTAAAATATAAAGTATTCTGAGAGATATACATAGCTTTGTGTAAAAACAAAAGTGTAACTGTGTAATTGATGTAATGTGGTTTTCTTTATCTAGATTCTTTTGGAAAAAAAAAACCCAAACTAATAAAACATAGGAAAATACCAGGTTCCATGTACCTTCTTACTGTCTTTTTCCATAAAATGGTCATGCAAAAGCCCTGCAATGCAAACTGATGGAACTTTATACCCACCACAACCATGCAACTCCAGAAGTCTCAGAGACGTGATCCACTAAACATACAGAGGGGTTGCTTGATGATTCTAATTTTTTCTAAATATTACTTCAAATTCATTTCAAATTATTTTCCTCTAAATTCTTCCTGATTCAGCCACATACATATTTCCTTTATGCAATGTGATCTGATTATCAGAGATAAAGTACCGAACGTGAATCAAACACTGAGAAAAATGTTATTCAGTATTTCACAGAACACACTCTGAAAGAATTTAATAGCAGAACAACATCTTCAAGATGCTAGATGTTATGAGATAATAACTTGGAGAATTAGTAACACTTGACTTCTGCCATGTACCTCTAGGTATGCTTTGTTTAAATTCATATTCACTGTAATTTGTTGCTTAATTATACCCCTGGTCACTTGTAACTCTGGTCCTTTTGGTCAAAATCAAGCCAAATGTCTACTGACATTGCAGAATGACTGCAAACCAAGTTTCAGAAGACAAAGTTAGTTTTGACACCTATACACTGTCACCATCTTGCTATAACCACTAAAATAGTAATGAAAGACTGCTACTATAATTATATGGTTTCAAAGTGCTATGCAGAAGACGACTGCTACTCTTGACACCTCATCAAGTCAGACTATCACAACAAGACTATAACAAAAAAGTCCAGACTGTAATAATAAAAAAAATGAAAGAAATAGTAACTAAATCTTCATTTAGGCTAGTGACAGAATAAATACTGGTTATCAACCTTTTCCATATGTTTTCTCTACTTACATTTCAATACCTCACAGATTTTATAAAATACTAATGAAATCATGTTCAGAAAGATGACAAAAAGCAGAAGGCCAACTTCCAAAAGATTAAAATCAACAGAAGCCAAGATACACAGTAGTACATGAAGCTTGAAAGTTTATGTGCATAACACAGTAAGCTTATTTTCATTAAGAATGAGACGGATACCAGAGCCACTTTCTAGTTATCTTCCTCCCATGGAGTTTAATAAAGTAGGTCAGGTTTACCTGATGTCTAAAAAGCGGATTTTCCAAAGAAGTTGGTTAATTTATTCATCTAGCTTTCTTCTAATCTAGCAATCCAACAGTATATTCAGCCCACATTTATTCTAATCACCATCAAATATAATTACAATAATATAGCTAAGTAGCAGCTAGCCATCTGTCTTTCTCCACACAGAAAAGACAGTCATTAACAAACCTCTTCCAATTCAGATCCTGGAGTTCTAAGTGAAATATAGCTATTATTCAAATGATATGAAACTCAGAAAGCATTTCAAACACTACATTGTAATATTTATTAGTGGCAATAACGTGCTGAAATTTTACTTGTATTGCATAACAAGAAATCTACATAATCTAGAAATACACAGCAAAATTAATGTAGCCCTGTTAACACTAATTACATTGCTGCTCCTCATATCATGGCACTGTAATTATAGAATTTCTTAAAAATTAAAATTTTAAATAGTAAATTTAGAAAGACCTGCATGCTTTCAGGAGGAACAATAGGTATAGGATACACAGATTATAGAGCAAGAATAGTGATATTTAAAAAATTAGACATATTTCGTATATTCATCACACTGGGATAAGAGATGCAATTCATCTCTTCAGGAGGTGGTGGAGAATGGCATTTTAAAATTACAGAGTATAAAAGAAGTATGTCAGTTGATTCTTATTCTTAAGGAGTAGGGAGTTGATGTAGAAATGTGTTCATGCATGGACCCAGGATCTTAATGAGATGGAGACATTCATAAATGTATAGTTTGGCATCTAATGCTATTTGGCAGACTACATCCCATTCACTTCAAGTGAGTTCCATGAGGAACTGACCACAAAGATGGTGTAAAACAGTGAGTTGTTGGGCCCAAAGGATAGCAGTTACCTGAGCAGCTGCTAGGGGTTATGTGACAGGCTCAATACTGAGCTATTTCACATGTCATTACAAAGTTAGACTATGGGACAGAATGTACCCTGAGAAAAATGTGAATGACATCAAATGTGGAGGTGGGCATTCAGAAGTACTTTGACAGGCTGGCAAAATAGCTTGGCAGGAATTTCACAAAGTTCAGCAGCAGTAAATGCAAAGTTCTGCACTGGATCAGTTCAGGCCAGCCACTGATTGGCTAGAAGGCAGCTTAGCAGAAAAGATCTTGAGGATCCTTGTGAACAACAAATTGAACAGTTGTGTACTTTGTGGCAGAGATGAGGCAACTGCATTCTAGACTAGATCTAGAGTGCTAACGGAATTCAGCATCCCCCTTTATTTGATGCTTGTGAGACCGTATTTGGAGCACAAGGTCACGCTTCAGACCCCCAAGTACAAGACAGACATTGATACACTGGAACAAGGCTGGTGGAAGGCCACCAATATGAAGACAGGCCTGGAGTACATGACACAGGAGGAGAGGCTGAGAAAAACAGTTTATTCAGTCTTAAGAAGAGGAGGTTTAACATGAATCTTATTGCTGTCTTCAGTTACCCAGAGATGAGTCAGGTTCTTCCCAGAGATGCACAACAAAGACCAAGAGGCAATGGTCACAAATTGCAATAAATAAAATTCTGACTGGACTAGAAAAGACTTTTTCATACTGAAGGCTGCCATTAGCACAGGTTATCCAAAGATGATGTAGAATTTCCATCCCCGAAGACAATCGAGGTCCAGCTGGACAAAGCCCTGAGGAGCCTACCATAATCTGAAAGTAATGTGAATCTAAGTCACATGTTTTAAACCAACATGAAAAATCAAGTTTTGATGCTCAGGCTGAAGAACTCTTCAGTCTGAATATTCTGTCCAGCTACTACATAATAACCTTTTTATTATTGGGAAAAATGATCATAAAAATAATTTTTAAAAACCCTAAACCAATATAGTCTTCCACAGAATTTGAATTTTCTGCCAATGACCTAAATCTGGGCACTCATGCTTTCAGACTTGGTAGCAGCTTTCAGAGTCCATTAATCTTGGTTGCGAACTATTTCCTTTCTGGCACAGCCAAGAGGAAGATATGCATGCTTACTTCATTAAACCTATCAGCAGTGTTTGACACTGAAGATCAGCATGTGCTGCTGACTTGCCTGGGAGACTGGCAGAAATGACTCAGTCACCCTGAACTGAGTATCACAGGTCAATCCCTGTGTATCAGCTTCAAGACAATTCTGATGGATAGTTTCTTTCCAGCCCTGAAAGCCTTTATTTGTGTGATGCTAGGATTGGTTCTACCTCTTGTTTTGTTTTACACAAAACTTTATGATAGATCTTGAGAGATCACACTTGATGAGTAGCAAAAAAACTAGCATATTCCTTATTTTATTTAATTCCTGCAAATGCAGATACACTGCAGGCCTAAAGTCCTTGTGAAAAACCTGGATGTGTTGTCAAAAAATGTCTGGAATGACAGAGCAAAAGAAAGGTGAGGTACTAGGGGAAAAAAAAGACAATTAGAAGACACTCAGGGCCAAAGACTGCTGAGAAGTTTGATGAGGTATAGGTGTATCTTCTTTGTGGCTGTGCTGGAAAGGAGGCGGTTTATCAGAAACACTAGCAAGTTCTGAGTGCCATAAGCACTGAAGAACTGGCCTAAACTAAGTTACTTAGGATCTCCTGATTCTTCACTGAGCCTCAATCCACAAGCAGTCAGCAGCCATGCATACACACACCCTCACCATCTTTGCTTAACATTTTTGAGTTGTACATTGATGTTGTTAGCTATGTTTGCTTTCAGTCTAGAGTATTGCAAATGCTTCAGCTCAGGATGACATGAATGACAAAAAATTTCTTTTGGTCTGTCTTCTCAAGCTCTTTATATCATACTTTAAAAAGTTAGGAGTGCAAATAATAAGTGGGATATTTCTCCTACTCAAGTCTTCTGCAAAAGCATGTGGGGTTTTGGTTGGTTTTTTTTTTTGGGATAGTTTTATTTTGATAATTTATTTTGAATTTTGGTTGTAGCACAGAGACAGTAAATCATACTGTCTTGAGAAAATAAACAGCATAAATACAGGGTTTATAGCAGGAAAAAAAAAGAAAGCTTATTGATACTTGTTCCATACTCTATACTCTTCATAGTCAAAGTCCTCAGCTATCAGTTTCATTTCAGTTTTTGATAGCACACAAAAAAATTAATGTTTTAATATAGGATGTGAATCTATCTAGAACACTAAATAATTATATACTCTGAAAAATATAAATTATGTGTCCAATACAAATACCTATGCCACTTCTGGCTTCTTGAAAACTATAGAAATTATCATAACTTTCACCAAGACATTTAATCTTACAATAAATTTGTGATGTCACAAAATATTTATGTTCCATAAGACTGGAACTCACAGATCAATAAACAAATGCTTTTTTTTTTTTTTAAAAAAAAGCAAAATCAGTTTTTATCGATGTGGTAAGAATTTATTATCCCATGATACCATCTTTCCTCTACCATTCATACCATTTTATCTCTAAACCAAAGTAAGTTTTCTAATAATTTTCCATAAATGCCTATTCTTGAAAGAATTCCTTTTATTACTCTTCCCAAGATATCCTATTCTACATAAGAGCTCAGAAATTGAGTGGTATTTCCATATTACAAAATGTCCTTCACTTATGTAAGTAGCAGAAACACATCAGTCTCACAGGTTTACTCATGCAAATGACATAAATTAAAAACCCAAATTTTGTATTAGAAAGCAGAGATCTAAACTCTGAGAAAGTTTATTTTCACAATAAAATTGTATAACTGATTTATTAATTGTTCAGACATTTTGGTTCATCTTCAAGCAATGGCTCCTGATGAAAAGGAACTCAATCTTTTTCTTGCCTGTATGACTCACTTGTGAGATTGCAATAATTCAATTTCCTTTAGTTGCTTTGTCATCTCATTTTATTTCTGCTGAACAGAACAAATGAATTTGGGTACCTGACTTCATAACAGCTTCATAAGGCTTAGATATCTATGATGTGTGTCCTTCATTTCTAAGGCAAGAGCATGTGTTGCTCACTTTCAATGGAATTTGAAAAGAGGCAGATTTCAAGCATATTCAGTTGGTTTTACGTGTTATGGAAATACAGAGAACAGAGTGCTCCAATCAAGATGGTTGTTTCTCAAGTTATTAGACACCAAATACCTTATTAAATATCAGCAGGAAAATCTTAATTTTGAGACTAATCAACCAGAAAACAATAAACCTGCAGGGTATCAGGCTTTGTTAGTTTGTACTGTATTGGAGGTATCATCTGGTGCAATAGTTTATTTTCACATTGTGTCTTCTTCAGTTAGTAGCATAATCTTCCAGTGGTTTGGTTGCAAATGTTACACAGCTTTAGAGAGTCTTTCTAAAAACACAATAACCACGACAATATTTATTAAGCTCTCCCCTAAAAACACATCTTATTTCCTTTCTTTGGAAAAACATGGTCCAAAATGATCATTTTAATCAGATAGTTTCTATCTTGCAGGGAAAGATGATGTCATAATAGGTCTTTCAAATGATACCCTGTGTACTGCTCTGTCTCCAGGCATGGGTCTACGGGACACCAAAGTAAAGTCAGCATACATCTAAAGCAGTCAATTAGAGAGGAATGAAGAAAAACATGAAATAGACCGGAGAAAGAAATGTCCAGGTTCTGGCCAGGCCAAAGTCAACCTCCCCAAGCAGCCAGCACAGGTGACCCTAGTTAGTCCTGGCTGTTTTCCACACCGCCTGACATCACTGCCCCCTAAAAGGGATTCGTTGGGAAGGGGCATTCCTGGGTGCCTTTAGGGTAGTCTGAGTATGGCCAGGGCAGCAAGTTGATCTTTGTGTTGGTGCAATAGTCTGTGTTATTGTTGGGTCAGTAAGGTAATCTGTGTTATCATCCGGTGTAAGTGAAATTTGCCATGGGCTGTTCTCTTTTTACAGTGCTTTTGTCAGTAAACTGTCCTTATCCCAACCCATGGAGTCTCTGTCTGTTCCTGCTTTGTGACTGAGCAAGTAGTGTGTGGTGCTCAGCCACTGTCTGTGGCTGAACCACCACAAGAAAGAATAAAGAAACCTAAAAATACAGGCTAAAGAAGACAGTATTAGTACAGAGGGCAACACTGAGTTATGCATGATACAGACCCAACATGAAAAATGTAGTCTAACAGTTGAACAAAAGCCCCCAACATCAGGGGAATTCAAAAAGCCTAAATTAAGCTGTGAACCCAGGCTCCTTCAACTGCTGAGGAAAAGAGTGAGAGACTTAAGCATTTCAAAATGTGCAGGGAGAGAAATCACCTACAGGGAGCTGAATACGGGGTTGTATGTGAATTTCTATTAATCTTTGGAGTTTGGTCCCTTGAATCAAGATTATAAAAATGATACAACTGCTAACAGAAAATGCAGACTATGAAATTCTTTCCTGTAGAGTAAAACTTGTTTTCCGTAAGGTGCTCTTAAATAATATTTCCATCTTTTTCAGATTTATTTAGGACTTAGCATGCAAGCTCAGCAGGTGATGTTAATTTCCCTTCCAATTCACAAAATTTCAAGTCTACAACTTTCACTTCCCAGCAGCATATCCTGATAATCTAACTGCAAAACTATCTTTGCCCAGTAGACCACATTAGAGTTAAGAACACAAGAGTTGGGGCTTTAGAAGAACTACTAACACAAGGAAGTCAACCTCCAGTCTACTGGGAAGGGCATTCAGTTTGGAGTCAGCTGGTGTGCATTTAGCCTCTCTAATGTAGGAACACTAGCCTGTGACTTCAGATGGAAAAGGTCATATTCATATCTTGGCTGGAGCCACTTTCAGAGCAACTATTTTAGCAATCAGAACAAACATTTTGCTTTTCTTTACAAGTTGAGAAGTACTTGCTTAGCCATGTAGCTGGCTAAGCATTTGCGCTGAACGCGCTATTGGGCAAGCTTTTTTTTGTATCAGTGTTGAGTATTGACTTAAAACTAATAAAAATGAATAATGTTTAATATTGTAAAAGAACAAGAGCTCATACTGATCCACCTGGAGGAAGCAAGAGAAAAATAATATGGTGAAAAATCAGCTAAGTCCTAATTAAAGATGACCTGATAAAGAACAGCGTAATAAATATAAATCAGGAGAAAAAAAATACAAAGTTTACTGATTTATTAGTGGCAATTTAGTGGTTACCTTTGCAAATGTATTTTAATATAGCCCCTCAATACACATTTTGTTATTGCTGTTTAATGGAACATTGTACAATAGAAGAATTGTTTATTGCTTTGACAGTGCCATTTGTTTTCTCATTTAAGCTGGGAAAAAAAATCAGTTCTACCTGGTGATAGGGACAAGAAAAAATGGCAATCCAAACAGAAACAACCCTTTTAAAACCCAGTACTTTCCTTGACAAAATATATATCCAAAGGTCATCGGAATGCTGTATACTATTAGCAGGCACAATATTGTCAAAGGTTGATATATAGTTCTAAAATTTCTGTCATATTTGTTTGTCAGATAATAGTAGACAGAAGACTTTGTGAAATCTCATGCTAGCTTAAATGTGTAACTAACTCACTGATTTCCATTGATACAACTGAACTTATTCTGCATTTTAAAAATTGAAGTCCTGGATGATATAAAATTTTAGTGCACTGCCTGAATTCCTCATATTGGACACAACTGGATAACTTTTGATAGCCTTCAGACTCTATCAAATAAAGTATTAAAACTTAATTGTTGTCCTGAATAATAATATTGTAATACATGTTAAATATGTCCAAAGGAATACCAGAAGATCATAAAATAATCATGACTCAAACAGGTTTTAAGCAGAAGTCTGAAGTATGCTACAACTTTACTTTTGTGGATTTTTAAAGATCGTATTTTCTCTATAAGTGGCTGTCTAACTATAGAATATTTACATAATGAAATTTGACTATTTTGCAGCAATTATATTCAGGTATGGACTGCAAAATCCTAATGGTACTGCATTGGTTAAGCCATGCATTGGCATAATTTACATGGACTCTCTGACACCACTGCTACCTTTGGGTTTTATTACCTTCTAAAAAACCGTTATCTTCTAGCTCAACTGTAAGTTACACATTTCATGCAGGAATCACTTTCTGAATTTGATGGTGTATATTATGCAGGAGATTAAATTAAGTTGTACTAATTGTTCCTCTGACCTTAAACTATTAATCTAAAACCTAAAAAAATAAATGACAACACACAAACTCAGAGGGCATGAGATGAATTGGTAAAATACTCTATAAAAGAAGAAAAAAAAAAATCAGCTAATACATGTACACTTCCTGTGAAGAGTATTTTTTTTTCAGTCATAACTTACAAAGCTGCAATTTAAAAGTATGAGTTCATTCCTTTGAGGTTTTTATTTTTACATTAAAAATGATGTAAAGTATTCTAGTATAGTCTGAGGAAAAGCTTTATACCTTCTCTAAATGGTTTCTAGCCATATGGAACTGCTGTTCCCCCCAGAAAATCACTTGTTGAAATGACTGCAAGAGAAACCCACTGATACGAAAAAACAACACATCTGGACGATAAGTCAGATAATTTCAAGACTACGAGTAAGTCCAGCAACTTATGCTAAAGTAGTTCTTCCATTCATATAATAATAATAATGAAATGCACAGTGAGACAAACATTGTAATAAAGAAGTTCATGGGATAATGGCAAAACTGACGGATGTCTTAAGCACAGAAGACAGGCAATAAAATACTTCTATTTGGATTTACATTGACTTTGCGCAGAATACTATATATTGCCTATCAACCACACACACACAAAAATCAGTAATATGCTTATGACTAATGAAATAGGCATCAAAATGTCAGTTTAAAGACCTACTCTTTCTCCAAATGGTCATTATACAGTAACTCGACAGTATGCCATGCTTGCTTCAAGGCATTAAAGAGAATTCTTTCTACACTCATTTCTACAGTGTATTTTATATTATGTTTCAACTTTGTTACACATTGTGCAGAACTTTTGTACTTACTGCAGGATGCGTTTGTTTACTCTAGACACGATAAAAAGTCTTCCAACACACACTCAACAAAAAACCTAATCTGATCATAACCAGACAAATGATGTTAGCTTTCAATTAAGGCATGACATGCTATCCACCTATTTCTGTTATCAGCCTGAAAACAAATCTGTATTCACTCTTGCTATCAAGATCTTGACATTATCCTTTACAAAAACACAAATGAAAAGTAATTTTTTTCTAAAGAAAAATCTTGCTTTCACATGCAAGCATGCAAACTGTTAAATATACATTAACAAATACAATCATAAATGTATGAAAAACTAAATTGTGTCTTATTATAATTTAGACAGGCTTTATTATCTAATTAGAATCTGTTCTGTGAAGTAAGAGGCATGACTGAAGTTCTCCTGGAGGTCTATCTACCTCTAGAACTACATTGCTCTCAGGAGCAATCCCTTGACTTACACGTATCCCTTCTACTTATACCCATCAGACACTAAAACTTGCAGCTATAATAAGCATAGTATTTGCAATGTACCCACAGAGTCAGAGTGTAAGCATTAAACACAAGAATTCCATAATACAGCCCTCAGCACAATGTGACCACATACTGGACCTTTACAGCTTCATCTTACCTGATGTGTATTTTATATAAAAAAGGCACTTATCAGAGCACAGTAAACCTTTCAGTAGAAAACCCCCAAACTATGCTACCAAAATGAAAAGCTATGCCAAACTGCTTATATGAACACCAAACATATCAAGAAATCAACTGTTGCTGGGAGGAACCACCCTGTCTTTCACAGCATTTTTTCTGTCACGTTGTCTAAACATTTTATCAACATACTGACAGCATTGTTTGCTACTATTTTTTGACTTTGTAGTAACCGTCATTCCAGAATCGTTAAGAAAACTTCATGCAAAACCCAAAACCTCCCTAATCATGTCAAAGTTTTGCCAGAATGTTTCAGTTAAACATAGATCAGGTACACATATTAACTAGAAGCATCAGATAGGAAAGAACTGGGCATGGACTCCAGCCCTCTGTCTGCAACAAAGCGAGAACTGACTTCAGCACATCAGTGCCTAAACTTCGGGAGGGAAGCATAGCAAAAATCATAGTGAGTTAGTCATCACCCAGGTCCCCAACTTTGGTGAGGGACATTTAGTTGCTCTCCTGTTTCTCCAGTATTCATACACTCGTTTCTCTAGTGTAAATACCACTATGTTACCTCTCCTGTCCCCTTCACCCACTTAAAGATTCCAATGACACTTAAGTTATAGCTGTGACAAGAGGAGCCTGTGACACAAGGGATGGCATCCAGAGGTTGACAGCTACAGACAGGATGCTGCTTCAACCCTTCACTGCGTTCACTGAGTACCTGGCAGCAGTACTCACTGCATACTCACTGGAGCAGACCATGTAAGAATTAGCTGTGGCAGGGATCTCAGCTGATAAGTCCATGCTTCTACCCAAGCACTGATGCAGGCTTATTCGATTGTGTTTATAAAGTCAACCTTAGATTAATGATGGAGTTTGCTAGTATAGCCATAACAACAACCTGGTGTTACATCCTTTTTCTGAGGGCCAGAAGGGAGACTGACTTGTTTGAGAAATTAAGTGTATTCTCAGTTGTGTTATTTGTTACAGCCTTCACAACACATCTTCAGAAAAGCAGCAAAGCTATTAAAACAAAAACTCTCAAATGCCTTTTTCTTTTTTTTTCCACAGAATCACAGAATGTTAGGGGTTGGATAGAAAGATCATCTAGTCCAACCTCCCTGCTGGAGCAGGATCACCCAGATTAGGTCACACAAGAACATGTCCAGGTGGTTTTGAATGTCTCCAGAGAAGGAGACTCCACAACCTCTCTGGGCAGCCTGTCCCAGGTCTCTGTCACCCTCACAATGAAAAGGTTTTTCCTTATGTTCACATGGAACTTCCTGTGCTCTGTCTTGCACCCATTGCCCCTTGTCTTATCACTGGACATCACTCTTCCCCAGTTCAAGAGTCATTTAATTATCATTAATTTGTCCAACCTTAGTCATAGCAGAGCCATGGAGTGGCCACAAACCACTACTTCTTATGAAGAAGAGGTAGAATCGTGGGAAAACGCAGCTTAGATATGACATCAGAAAGTCTCTAGCCCAACCTCCTTCTCCAGGCAGGATTATCTCTGAGATAAGACCAGGTTGCTCAGGCCTTTTTCTATTTGTGTCTTCAAAAGCTCTAAGGAAAACGGCACAACTTCAGGAAAGCTAATGCATTGCTTGACTATCCTCATGGCAAAAAAGCTTTCCACCAACTTAAACACCTCATTTCAACTCACATTTTCTGTTCTCTAATAATTTACTAGAATGAACAGACTGGCTCCATCTTCCTGACAGCTTTCTCATGTCTATCTCTGACTCAATGGCTCACCCCAGGTATCCTATAACATCTCCAGTCAACTAAGAGGGATAAGACGAAGAGAAAGGCTGAAACCTACATAGAGAATTTTCTTAGTTGGAATGAATGATATCAAGTTGAAAGAAAGAATACATACATACATTCTTTGAGAACTATTGTTCTGGAGTCTGGGTGCTGAGAAAGGGGTATGACAGATGCTTTCCAACTATTCTCTTTCATACTCTCTATTGGCTGGTTGTAGAGGAGTGCCCAGCTGCATGTGGGAAATGCTGATTCAGATAAATCTCTAGTCAACAAGCTGACTGCTTAAAATCTTTTTCTGAGACCACTGTTAATAGCATCTTTCTAATACTTTGTTCTGAATTCATGCACTTGCATTCGAACATCTGAAAACTGAAAAATGCTTACTTCATTGTGAAACTCGAGACAAAGATACTTACATACTCAGACCACTGCTGGATTTTAACTTTTATGAACTCTGTAAACATATAAGAACTTTTATCTCATATACTTAAAAGAGCTTAGCCTCTTTTGTATTAGTTTTAGTTTGCAAATTTTAAAATAGTTTAATTCTAATGAAAGAATTGACAGAATTTGACAAGTATCTCTGTAACTGTCTCAATTCATAATATTTTATTCATTAGTTCATAAAAATCTGATTAGTAGAGGAGTCTTGAAACATCACTGTCATAATGTTTTAAAATCAATTTACATTTACCTCCTTTAGGAATGAAATTTAAAATCTTCCAAGGTCTCTTTCCATGTAAAATATCATGAATCAATTTAAATGATACAAGACAACAAGAAATGTCAATCAAAAACACAAAATGAAGTCTAACTGATAATTTACTTATCCATTTTAAGTCATATAACAGAATTATTTAAAAAAAAAGATTTACTGGAGATTCAAGTGTATAACAGATTTTCATATATGAAGAAACATGATTTCTTCATGCTTGAGGATATTAAACAAATCTTATCATTTTATCAATGCAACAATTTATGAACAATATCGACCTTCCACTGCATTTGCAAAAATTAAGAGCTCATTTTAAAGTATTTAAAATAACAGGAACAGTGTAATTAAGCCACATAACATATAGCTGGGAAAAATAATACAAAATACAGGCCTTCAGAAGACATTGTGATCTTAAGCATTAGTATTTTCCCTATGCATTCTGCTTTTACATTATACCAGCAACGTGGCCATTACAGTAAAAACAAACATGGAATTGGAAAGGAGAAAAACTTTGTGAGGAGAAATAAAACCTCCTTGTGTAGAAGCTTTTCATGCTTGGATCTACTGCATCTGAAGTGCCTCATCAATTCAGTTGCATTACTATGTGTATCGGTAGAAAGGAGGAGCTACGAATATGCAGGAAAAGCAGGCAGGACTGTAGCAGCCACAATTTTTTTTTACCTTATACTGTTAACAAACTATGTCAGGTCTACACTGCTGTGAAGAAAAATCATAGAATCGTAGGGGTTGGAAGGGACCTCAAGAGATCATCGGGTCCAACCCCCCTGCCAAAGCAGCTCCCTAGCACATATTGCACAGATAGGCGTCCAGACGAGTCTTGAATATCTCCAGAGAAGGAGACTCCACCACCTCCCTGGGCAGCCTGTCCCAGGGCTCTGTCACCCTCACTGTGTAAAAGTCCTTCCGCATGTTGGTGCGGAACTTCCTGTGCTCCAATTTGCAGCCATTGCCCCTTGTCCTATCTCCACAGACCACTGAAAAGGGGTTGGCCAATTCCCCCTGCATCCCACACTTAAGATACTTATAAACATTAATTAGGTCCCCCCTCAGTCTTCTTTTCTCCAGGCTGAACAGCCCCAGCTCACTCAGCCTTTCCTCATAGGGGAGATGTTCCAGGCCCTTAATCATCTTCGTAGCCCTCCTCTGGACTCTCTCCAGGAGATCCCTGTCTTTTTTATACCAGGGAGCCCAGAACTGGACACAATACTCCAGGTGGGGCCTGACCAGGGCAGAGCAGAGGGGAAAAATGCCAAACTGCTTATCATCTAGGTTTAGCCTGGACCCAAGTCTCGTTCACTGTGTGGCCATGCAAAAATTTATATTGCACAAAGAATAAATGTCCAGGCATGAAAACAACACCTTTCAATTGTGGTGCTTTAAATGCTTGGGAAATTACTCTGCCAGAATTCAGTTTCATAACTGGTTTTAAATGAATTAAGACCATAATGTTGCCAAGAGGGACATTCTCACCCACACAGCCTGTGCTGACAAGATATTCCCGTTTCTCCTCTTCCTTGCATATGTTAAGAGCTGGTAAAGCTGATCCAACCTCCTCTGTAGTTTCAGAAACACCAAAGTAAAAGCAAAAGGAGAGATGGAGGCATGCAATTAGGACATGGAGGAGGGCAGGACAGAGGGACCAGTTGGTAGCAGGAACTTTGCTTGCCTTAATCCCAAAGACTGCAGTTTGACACTGTTAAACAGCCTGTGTTATTTTCCAGCAGGATCAACTCTCTCAGCAGAACAACATTGTATTAAATGGGATAGCAGTAATAAACAGCCTGAAACATGAAGAAGATAGGACTGCCTTCCAGAACACCAGCAGTTTAAACTGACTCACAGTGTTCACTGAAGTATACTTGTAGATTGTACAAAGTTGCTATTGTTAAACTGGAACAGTTCCTCCAAGACGGACATACTACTGCCCAATAAACATTTATCAAAACATTCCTCTACCTCGACAGCCCTGAAACATACTGCCTTTTTAACAAATTAGCTATTATAATAGAAAGGTAAAAGTGTTTTCTTATAAACAATGCTTTCTTATAACCTTAAAATCAGATCAAAAGCTCTTACTGCTACAAGGTAAATAACAAAAGTATTTTTAATTACACAATATGGATGATTATAAATAGAACATCAAATCACAAATTTCAGAATTTAAGCTAATCACATTATCTCTATGGTTAAAACGAAACCCTTACTATGAGTTATTATCAAAGGGTAAAGGGTAAGAAAGTCTGTTACAACACACATTACTAATAACGGCTCGAAAGAGGAGTTTAAACATTAAAGATTGAGAACTCATTCCAATACATACAGACATAGACTCCTAAATGAGGAATCAAGGGGATAAAAATCCAAAGCTGCAATCCTCTTTTTCTGCTTATTAGCAATAACACGTGTTTTAGAAGATGGGAGTCATGCTTTTGCACCTAGCTAAGACCCTCCTGGGTTGTATAGCTTTGCTTTGTTTTTTGAAATCTAGGAACAAAATAATTCTTAGCATCACTCCCCCTCTAAGGACATCTAGTAGACAATCCCACTTTATCCCTTATACACAGGCTGGCCGTGGTTCATTCCCAGTTGCAGTTTCTGACTGCTTTTATGGATCACATATGGATCTAATATGTGATATTTTCTATGTAAAGCCTACTGGTTTACAAGCTAAGCCAGGAAGAAAATCTGAATTCAGTACTCTGGTCAGAGGAGTTAAAGTTCACATGCTGCAGAAGGATACTTCAACTTACCCATCAATACTGTTAGTAAAGGAGGACCTGTAGAGGAAAGATAAACTCATCCTTTCCTGCTAAATCACTACCACCTTGGAATAAGGAATTTGAGGTTCAGGAAAACCAGAAAGAACAACTTTTCATAGCTCTGTTGGCTCAGTGCTAAGGAGGGGATGTCTTCAGTTCCAATTGTACTCCAAATACATCAAATCTCTTCTAGCAAGAAATGGTGAACATAAAATACCAAACCCCAAAGCTTCCAAAGCTGCTGTATGAGTGATGTATGCACTAAAATATATTGTCCAGTCAGTTTCTTACCTTGCCACTTTCTAGCCACATGAATCCTAACTCCTTGCAACACAGTAAGCACGGAAAAAGATCTTGAGGAAGACATGGAGGCTTTTCCCTCTGTGATCTGTTCACCTCTGTAATCTTCTAACTTGTTGGTTACAAATCTTGTAAAAGTTAGGAGATTTGACTACAATCCCCTTTCTACACTTCCCTTTAAGTAGTAAAATGAATCCTCTCCTTGAAAAAAATGCTTTTACCACTAGTTTATTACAGAAAAGGGGGACACTAACACTTTATTCTCTCATGTACACCTGCAGGAAATAGGAAAAATAACCATTTGGAGAGGATCTGTTAGACTATGCTAAGAGCTTGACTCACTGCATGCTTGCACCAAAGGCTATTAATCTGTACCCAGCTGTTTGAGATGCTGAACATGTTGCTGACAACCCTGTGCCTTGTCATGCTGTTCACAAGAAGAAACATCGTGTCTTAACTATATTTGCCTGCCGTGCTTTCAACCCTCCAGTCAACTGCTAAGCCTTCCATGAGAACTTCATCGATGATGTCAAGCTCTGACAAGTGAGTACTTAAATCTGAAGCTCCATTTAGCCAGTTGCAAGAGTAAAGGGACACCCACTTCTGCATAGACAGGCAATGAAAGAATATTACTCTATCTTGACTTTTTGCACACTGACCCCTGGGAAATTATTCCAGTGGCTGCCTGTCCTCACTCAACTTTTGCAAATTACAGCCCTGGCACTATGACTCTTCCAGGACCTCTAACAGTTTCACTGCTTCCTACCCAGTTACAACCAGAACCTGTGGAGGGGGTCAGAAAACTGCTGACCCTACCTCTGACAGGGCACCAAAGGGGCAGGCAGGCAAGGCAGTCGTGAAACAGGTTGCCTGGAGAGGCAGAGGGGATTCTCTGATGATGTCGGAGGGTTCATTTCTATGACTCAATGAGTAGCTCCAAAGGCAGCAGAGTTACCTGTTTGCTATTGCTTAACAACAGTACCATAGGATATAATATTTGTTAACATTTAGGAAGTTAGAATTGAAGCCATAAAAGTTAAAACTGTATTCAAAGGAAAACTTAAACTTTGATTAAACTCATCGCTAGTTATGTTCACAAAAAAATAAATACACATTTATCATACTCCACTGAAACAGCTGATTGTTCTAGACACCTTTTACATATCAAGGTGTAAAGAAATGCATGCAAATATCTGTGACTTAAGTTTTGTCCAGAGAAGACAATTTTTTTTGAAAAATTAATCCTTAAGCAAACTGAACTGCTACAGTCTATTCCACATATCTTTAGAATTAAACCCAAACATACCAAAAATCTTTACATTTTTTTTTTTACTTTGCATTCTTCCCACTAAGATGCAACATGTTTTAATTTTACTAATAAGGAGAAAGTTTTAAATGTACACAATTTCTTCTCTCTTTAAAGTTCATTTAAAGATGGACTTGTTTAGGTTTTTAAGATGATTCTTACTGACAACAAGCCCAAAGAGATTGCAAGAGGAGGACTATATCAGCAAAACAAAGGAAATAATGTTTTTCATAACTGTTGTCAGAAGAATATATAAAATTTTAAAAAATGAGAACACAAGGCTGCTAACACCTTGAATCGTGTCCACATAAATAGAGTTTGGAAGTTTAATATGAGATCTGTGCTCATATTAGCTCATTGGCTCATTGTTGAACATTTGCATTCTGAACTAGCTGAAGCTTTTTATTGCTAAATGTGAAAAAGGTAGGCAAATAAAATTCTATAAAGCAATTTCAAAGGCCTTTATTCTAGTAGTTTCACCCACATACCTCTAAATTAGTTAGAAATTGGGACTATTACTGAAAGTGAAGCTTGCTGGATCAACTCCTCTTTGTCTTTGAGCTATGAGATGGGAAAACTAATGTTTATTTCCAGTTTAGTATTCTCCTGTACCATGCAGAAATGCTTTATTCATTTTCAGGCTCATTTTTAAAATTAATGTACTTTCCAGATCTTTGCCTTCCTATGTGACATTCACATCAAATTTACACCATACCGTGCCAGTACATGAAAACACTTTCAAACAATACTACAGTATTATTTGACAGCATTTTCCTAAACATAGGGAGGTAGTGAGCCTTGCACACAATTCTGTAGGCTGACAATTTAATAGAACACGCATTGCCAATAAAAAAAACAACACAGAAAAAATGTGGCACCAAAGGAAAACGCTTGGAGGTGAAGATCACAATTCCTGCAGGTGCAGGATACTACCTTATGATAATACTTCTGCAATGCCTAAAGGTAATTGTAGCAACCAGCAAACTCCAGATAAAGTTTTAGCAACTTGCGCACCTCCCTGACATGCCTTATCCCTAGCCCAGGCTCCCTATGCTTCCTGAGCACCTGAGATTAAACGAATTGCCACCACCTCTGTGCTAGCAGCAAACGTACCACGGTGTTTTTCATCATGGCCTTAACAGTGAATCCGTCGGAGACCTGCTGCTTGCTCTTCTTCACGTGCCGCCGGCGGCAACTGCCCCCCGGGGGCTTTGGGAGGGGTGAGCCTGCTTCCTCCTCTACCATCTCCCCACCAGCGTCCGGGACAGACATGAAGCAAAACACAGACTGGAAATAAACAAACGAACACGAACGTTCGGGCTCCTGTAAGCTAGAAAACGCAGCTGGGTTACTTCTGTCCCCCTCCCAAAGAGCGGCAGCCCCACTCACCCCCTTCCCGCACCTTTTCTGCCCCTGACAAGCTGCACCCCCCCCGCCCCCGCCTCTCGCTCCCGCCCTCCCTGGTCCCCTTCTGCATCCCAGCTCGTCCCACCGGTCCCGCTCCTCCGTCCCCAGCCCTTCATGACCGCCTGCCGCTCTGCCTGCCGCCGGGGGGCTTTTCCCACCCGGCCTGCTCGCCGCCCCCCGCCGGCTCCGGCTCTCGCCCTGCCTCACCCCCTACGCCACCCGTCAGGGTCCCTCTCAGGGGCCGTTGGAGGCGGGGCCCCGAGCATCGGCCGGTGCCAGCACGCGCCCCCGACCTCGCGCCCGTCACTAGGCAACGCGTCAACAACCCGCCGCCTTGCCGGCGAGGAGGGGAGGGGTGTGTGTCACGCAGGCGGGGCGAGGAAGGGGGTGAAAAAGCAAAGCCCCCGCCAGGCGCAGCCCGCTGGCAGGGACACGGAAAGGCGGGCAGGCACCGCGCTGCGCGACAGAAATTAACACAAAGTAATTAACACAGGGGGAAAGCCGGCCACGTGACGAGAGCGAGGGCGGTGTGAAGGCCCGAGAACTACGATACCCAGAAGGCCCCGCGCCCGCCCAGCGCATGCGCAGCTCGCCGCGGTCCGGGCCCCGCCGCTCGCACCGGCCGGCTCGCAGTCGCGAGGCGCCGAGCGCTGCGAGGGAGCGCTCGAGCGGCGGCCGGCACGGGTGCGCGCGCGCCTCCTTGTCCTTCCCTTCCCTGCCGCCGCCATGATAGGTGAGTGGGCGCGCCGGGCAGTGAGCGAGCCCGGATGCAGATCCACCCTTTCCTGCCCGCCCCTCTGCTGCCGCCGCCGCCGCCGCCACCGCCACCGGCGCATCGGCCCCGGGGGGCGGTGTGGGCTGGCTTGCTTCCCCTCGGTCCCTGTCGGCGTGTCCAGCCGCGTCCGCTGCCCTGGTGCTTCGGCAGTGTGGTCTGCCTCAGGCCCCGCTGCGGGTGGTGGCAGGTGCCCGCTCTCACGTCCCCGCGGGGACGAGCGCGGCGCCCAGTGGCCGCGGTTCCAAGGGGTCCGGGCCCGGCCCAAGCGAGGGGCGCCGGCTGTGCCGTGCCCTCGCCGCCTCCTTGCTCTCGTTACCGCGCATTTGATTAAAGCACTTCGTGCAGTTGGCGGGGCCGCAGAGAGGACTGGAGGGGGGAGCGGGGGTCAAAGTGTTGAGGGGTCAGTGCTTTGCACCTCTGTCGTGGAGTGACCGGCTTGTCACGGAGGTCTCCTTGAAGTTATGGTTTTATTTCCCCTGAGTATATCCATTTTAAATGCTGTTGGGCAAGGTTTGTGGGGTTTCTGGACACTTTTAGCCTTTTCTAGGGTATCTCTATGGTAGTGGACTGGCATGGTACCTGCTGGTGGTCAGCTGAAAAAGAAGGAACGTGGGCGTAATCATGTTGGTAGTCTGGCCGTTTGGTACTTGGGTCGGCGTCAGTACCCATCTGATGCTGGTGTGACGTGTCGATTGGTTGTTTCAGCAGTTGGGTTTTTTCCCGGTTTTTTTTTTTTTTTTGTAAGATTTATCTATTCTTGGGGATTCCCACAAATTACAGGATCTGTTTTGTACCCCTTTCATCTCATTACACATTTCATCTTGGTTTCATCCTCTCAATTTTGAGAATTGCTGAAAAGCTATGAAGTGTAGTAGATGCACCTGTATTTGAACTATTTCTTACCTTCCTTAGGCTCGCTGTTTCATCCTCAATGTAGGTGTCACAATTGTCCACTTAAGACCTGCTCAAATTGAAGAGTGCGCACTTTGTTGTTAAAAATATTTATTGTTTCTAAATTAAACATCTCAGAAGTTCCCGAGAATCCTATGGGTCTTTCAACTAGACATTTTTTTTTTCTTTGTGTATGAGTTCAAGAATTTAAGTAATGTTCTTTCAATTTTTCAAAGGTAAAAAGAAAGTTAAAACCAGTTATTTATACAGTATATTCTGTATAAGTATTTATGTAAATGGCTTTTCATAATTGTTGGACCTTCCTGGGTTTTCTTGTCATTTGGACTATTGTGGGTTTTTTTTCTTATGTAGCAGAAAAAGCCTTGGCTTAAGAAAAGCACAGAGGGTCAGGTATTCCCCTGTATTTCATCTTGTAGTGTTATGTTTGCTGATTTCATGTCTTGCTATTGTTTATAAAATACATGTGTTTACAGAACTGCTGTGTGGTTTTGCTTTAAATGCTTTAGAAAAGCAAGTTGAGTATACATAAGGGACTGCCCGTGTTAAGAGTTAATTGAAATCTAAATGTTTGCTTGCTGTGCATGAAGGTAACATTTATATGACTGAGGGATTATAATTTTATTTTCACTGTGGCAGACAGAAATGTTTGTAAATATTGATGATGAAATGCACATTCCATTTAGTTGCAAATACATAAACACAATTTTATATGAGTTGCAACCTTAAATGATTTAAGCAAGAGCCTTTTAGTTCAGTGAGGTTGGGGGAAAGTGAAAAAAGAACCACCCACTCTGAAAATACAGGAATTTTCTTCAAAGTCTGTGATGTAGAGACCTACTTCAGTTTTCTTCTGGAAAGATTCCTCTAAACACTTACAAACTAGGAATACCATAACAAAATTTGGGGCAGGAGGAGAAGGGTGAAATAATTTGTGTAATCTGTAGCAAATTTTTTTTCACCAGAGCGTTTAAGAATTATCCTGTGAAACACGTATTTTTTTTCCAAAATGTTCTATGGTTTCATATGTCTTGAAATGCTTTATGTCCTCATGAGTTCCTGTGCAAAGAATTCTACTGTGTAATTGTGCAACACATGACAATTCCTTTAATTGATTTTTAATTTCCTGGCTCATTCTTTCTTATATCCCTTTGTTCTTGTGACGTGGAAAAGGAGAACAAACCTGGTTAACATGTTAGTATTACTGGGGTTTTTTTTACTCTTACCAATTCTTCTCTCTTTGTTTTTATTCTTATTTTTTATCCATCTAAATTGGTGAAGCTTTTGACTCCATCTGCCTCCAAGTGTTTGAGCATGCTCATGTTTCTTTTTTGAACTTTTTGATTTTTCCATGAAGCTTTTAAAGATACTTTGCTGAGGAACACTTTTTTCCCACAGACCCTGGTGTTCTGGAACAGGTTAAACAATTGACCTGTATAACTGGCTTTCAATAGCCTTCCTATGCTTTCCCATTCTGTTTGTTAGTACATTCCTTGTTAGTTTTTTTGTTGACGGAACAGAGATTTGTGGGGAAAGATTTGGTTATAATGGGTTTCTGAGTGCTAACCTATTACTTGGAAAAAACCCTAAAAAAACAAACCACGAGAATTAATATATGCACATTTTCAGTAAGCTGTTATTCCTTGAGGGAGACGTTCAAAGTATGTAATTGTATGTATTGTTATCTGAGTGACTTCAGCATTTACCATGTCATAACAACATGTCAGTTATGGAACAGTCCATTTGTGTAGAAATTCCATGGGCAAATTTATTTGGAAAGTCCATGGCAGCTGACTTGTGTGGCATGGCTGAACTCATAAGTGCTTCTGGAATATTAATTCTAGGGTATATCTTTAAATTTATCAAGGTAGACGGCAAAGGTGGCTCTTGCATTTATAAATGCTTTCAGAAGATTGTTCTGTAGTGTGCATCGCTTCTAAGTGAGGTTGACAGAATAATTTCTTAGTGGTCTTTTCTACACATTTATAGCTTTTTTGTTTTTTAAAAGTTGCAGTGTATTTATACTACTTGTTTATGGACTGTTCAGTTGAGGATTTAAGGAAACTTCTCTGTAGAAATTTATTTAATTTTATTTTGATAATGAAAATCAATTATATAAATGAAGGAATATTTAAGTTAGAGTTTTTCATTTTAGCTAAAGAATACTATAAATATACATTCTGACTGATGCAAGATAGGAATCCTTGAATAAACTACATGACCACTGGGGAGCTAGATTATTGTTGCTTTCCAAATCTGTAACAGTCATGCAAGTTAAATAAGCTGAATATCCACTGCTTGAAGGACCTTTGTCATACTTCATTGTCTTCTGTCAGCCATTCCTCAAAGGAGTTTACTGTAGGTGAAAACATTTCTGTGGGCAGTGACTACGCTGCCATTTACCTTAAGCTTATGGGGCTATATGTCCTATTTCCAGATTTCTGTCTTTGTATTGTCACTTTGCTTCCTATGCCATATTCTTTTCCTGCATTTCCATTTTCTTAGTCCCTTTATTGTGCTTCAGCAGAAGTGCAGTGGAAATGCCTGCCGCAGTTAATTCAAAGCTTTTCATCAGTGTAGGTAGTAAAATATACGACACATATAGGAGTTTAATGTTAAATTATGTCCAAAGGAGAGAAATGGGATAGGCCTTAAGGCCTGGCGAGTGTTAGCTGGAGTTGCTGCCACTCTCTTTTCTGTAATGCTGGGCTAGTTAGGTGCCTTGAGAGCTCGTTTTCAGGGTTTGCATCTGATGTGAGGGTAGAGTCTGCTGGAGACTCCTTGTAGTGGTTTTTTTTTTCCTGATCAGCAATACTCCTCCTGGAACACAAACTTAGCGGTGATTGAGGTCAGTTTTACCAAGGCTGCTTAGCAGCCCCTAGCATGTGGGTGCCCTTAACAGTGCTAACTGTGCTGATGCCCAGAGCTTACTCTGTAACACAGTCAAGAACCAAGCAAAAAATCTTGGATAAAATCTTAACCAAACCTGATGTTTTGGCAGCAAATAGTGTTTGATTACTTTTTAATAAGTTCTGTCCTAAAAGTGGCTTCAAGGTGTCTGTGCCAAAACTGATAAGGTATGAATACTGTCACACTTTTGACTTATGTTTCAATTGTTTTAACATACCTTTTTGGACTATACAGACATGCATGTAAGTTCTCAGACAGCTTAATTGTATCTTGGTTTTGAGTTAACATCTAGGGAGAGCCCCAGGCAGAGTATACTTAGATTTTCACACAGCAGCAGAAATGCAATGGAGTTGTGCATAGAGAGTACAAATCTTAAGCACTGTTATGGTAGGATGAAAGCTATGATTAGATCATGATGGTTAAGATGGTATTGTTGTATTACTACAGTACTTTAAATTTGACATTTAGATTTGCCAAAAAGTTGGAAATTATGTTCTGATGGGGGAAAAAACCCCAAAGCAGTATTTTGCCCATTTTTCCAGAAGTTTTCACAAATTTGTTTCATAAATTCTTTAAACTTTTTTTTTTTAAAAAATCTATTTCAGTATTTGGAATAATAACATTTTCTCAACTTTTGACATTGGTAAAATGCTAGAGTGCATTTTTCTACCTTTGTCAGAAAAGTGTTTATGCTGAAGATCTCAACATTAGGTCTTCATTTTTTATTTTTCTATGGACTTAGAGGCTTATCTGTGTGACAGTGGTATACAGTTTCAGTCTTGGTTTTGTTTTTTTTTTTAAGTGGCAGAAGTCTGTAAGATCTGATACACAAATTCAGTACAGTGTCCATGTGGATGCATTGCACTGTGCTTGTCTGTTACTGCTAGTGTCACAGTTCTGCTGTTTCACAAGGAGCTGCTGTTGGTAGTGCTCTGTCAAAACCTTGCAGAGCTTTTGTGAGGATGTGTAAAGAATATAGAACAAGGCCTGAAGTATTTATGTTACATATTCTGCAATAAGTTTACAGCTAGCTTGCGTACTACTACTTTATGTTATTTTAGAACAGTTACTAATGATGATGATTTTAAGGCCTATTGTTTCCTACCACTAAAAGGGGAAGTAGAAATCAATGTTAACTAATGATACAGACATGAAGTAAAAGATGGTGGAAGGGTTATATTTAAATATGTGTTTAGAAACAGAGGGTGGCTGTTCTTGTAAGCCTAGAACTGATGGAAT
Organism: Porphyrio hochstetteri; assembly: GCA_020800305.1. Taxonomy (NCBI): domain Eukaryota; kingdom Metazoa; phylum Chordata; class Aves; order Gruiformes; family Rallidae; genus Porphyrio; species Porphyrio hochstetteri. The sequence continues at coordinate 50,757,942 of CM036907.1, forward strand.
TGATAACATATTCTGTAGTGAAGATTTTATATATGAAATACTTTTGGTTGACTTAATTAGCTATTAGTTGATTAATTTTCGGTAAAGTTTTAATAGCAATTACAGAAAGTAATTAGAGGTAATTTACTTTTGAAGGAAAAATATGAGTAATAACAATAGTGCTCATGGTCTACTTGGTATAATATTGGATTTTATTTATTATTAATTTGCTTTAGAGGATAAAATAAAGGTAGTAAAATATGAGGATTTAATCAAGCTGAGGGCTTATTTTTAAGTAAGCACTGAAAGATATCAGTTGACATAGCATTCCAGTTTCCTGTTCGCACTTCTTCTGTATTGGTATTGGCATCAGGAGGAGAGATTGGTCAGAAAGTGATGTTAGTTTTGAAGGTGATATGGGATAGACTTTGTGGGTTGACAAGAACTGGACAAAATCTTGCCAGAGGCTTGTCTACCAAAGTTAATTTCTTAAGAGAAGTTTTTCAGTTACAAAATCTTACAGCTGTATAATTCTGTCCTGTGGTAAAGAACTTGTAAAGATTGTAACAGGCAATGTGACTTCAAGGTGTAGGAATAAACTATCACAAACAGCAAGTAACCCATTTTGCAGCTGTCTAGTAGCATATAGCTTTTATGTTCATACCTTGTCACTTTAATGTTGACCTTTTATAAATTAAAAATAATCCAATCTGTTGTTTCACTATTTGATATGCTAATGAAAATGGTAACTACTTGTGTTAAAATTTGGAAGAAAAGGCAAGGCTAACATGGTCTGATGTTATTTCATATTTGATATTATTCTTGCTAGTTCCTTACCATAGAAAGCTAACAGTTCGGTAACTTTAATAGGTTTCCAGTTTTGGTTGGGGTTTTTGTTTGTTTGTTTGGGTTTTTTTTAAGAAGACCGCATTAAGTAGGCTTCTTAAAGGCTTATTTAAAAGGTAAAATAATTCCAGTGGAAATTGAGTATGTAGTTGGTTCCCCAACTTCTCCTCCCCTGCCCCCCCCCCCTCCCCCCCCCCCCCCAGATAAGAATATATCTGTTTTGTAAAGGATTGTTCCAGACATTTAAATGTAGCACCACAGTACCTGTGAGTGAACAAAAAACCCCTTACCTGTGCTAAATACTGTAGGTATAGCACTGGAGATGGATGAAGGTTAATCTGTATGCTTAAAACACAGGTTAGTACGATGTTCTGTTCTGAAAGTCATGCTACAGCTGTGCTGTCTTTAGATATTGCTGCTTCTCTTGCTGCACGCTACCTATTCCTGCCCTTACACCAGCAAACTAATCTTTCAGTTGCAGCAGAGCAACCATCTGTTCAGGCACACTGTGAAGTCAAAAAAAAAAATCCAGAAGAAATAGTTTCTTTTTAATCTGGGTCACTTCCCTGAGTTGGTTCACAGTGTGGTGACATGAAAGTTATGTGGGTGTAACTAAAGGGACATCCCTTAACCTTGTTTTGTTACTTGACCCTTTAGTTTGCCAAGTTGCATACAAGCAGTGGTGCTGTGTAGTGCAGCTTCTTGGCACCAAAAGGAGAACATTTTGGTGCCCTCCCTTCCCTCTTACTACTCAGCTGGGTGTTTCTTGAGCTGATACTGGTATTTGTTTGACTCCAGAATGAGTTAGTTAAGTGACCTGGGTTCTCAAACACCCCGCTTACTTAGGGACATGGGAGGTTTTTGTTCTGTGGGATTGTGTTGCTGGTTTTTTCTTTTTTTCTTTTTTTATTTGGTGGAGGTTTTGTTTTGTTTAGGTTTTTTTGCTTTTTTTTTTAATTGAATACCCTGTATCTGCTTACCATTGGATCAGCTGAGAACCAGTGTTTGTGCAAGGAAGTGACAGTGCAGAATTGGGTTGGCGGAGCTATGACTGGATAGCATTGGCAATAGTTACATCCCTGAAAACCTGCTCTTGAGTTTTGAATGGGTATTATAGAAAAAGATTAAAATTTAATTTCAAGGAAGATATTGGGGCAGCTTCGTGGAATTTTTCAGGAAATATCTCTTAAAGAATAAAAAGATGGAGAAGGCCCCAAACTTTCAAAGATTTAGAGGATATGCTCTAGATAGTTAACATTGGCAGGTCAGCATTTCTGTAGTGGATGAGAGATGAAGGTGGTAGTAGAGACAGGTTGCAAAGGGCTGTGACAGTGAAATATGATTCATACAGCAGTAATCCAGTTAAGGGAGAATGGGAGCCTGGGTAAAAGTTTTAGCTATCTGGATGACCGATCGCTCCTCTGTGTTGCAGTCTTTTTCAGTGTGTTGGTAATCTTTGCTTTCTGCATAAATATTTCTGTTTCTCATTGTTACGAAAATAACCTTGAGGAAGCAAAATGAGTATAAACTCTTTCAGACTTTCTCTGGAAGGATTCAAACTAGAAAATAATGGTGCCAGCATAGCAACCAAAGGAAAGCTATTTGGAATTGTCTACTTGGATATTTTGATCTCATGCTGCAATTTTGCATTTCTTTCTTTTCTTCTTGTCATCTCAGGGTGCTGTTTTGGTTTATGCAACACTACGTGTAGTTCTGCTACAATACTCACTTTTCACTGGAATAATAGCTGGAGGTGTAGATCACCGTTACATTTCACAGACGTGTGGAATACTCTTTCCAGTGGTTAATTTGATTAAACAAAAGCTAAATCTCAGAATATCAAAGACTAGTCACATTTCAAGTGTATGACCTGTTTTACTGGGATGATTTTGAGCCTTTTTTCTTTTGCTGGGGTAACCGTGTTGTGCTGTATGTACAGAACTGCATCATGAAACATTGTGTTCTACTGGATTTATATCTTACTCATTATTTTCCTACTAAATGCTTTGTTACGACTTTAGCAGCAAGATTTTAGAAAGTTGGTATCATGAAATCTGTTATCTGCAGAAGACATCTAGTTTATGTTAGATACATGTGAGTATTCTGAATTTGTTTCTTTCAAGGGGGATGAGAAGATTTTTTTTTTTTCCCCTTGGATTTCTTTTTGAAATAAGCAAGGGGAGTGAGAAGTGGAGTGTTTTGGTTTTGGGGTTTTTTTTGTATTTCTTAAATGGCCACCAAATACCAGTATTCTAATATGAAGATACAGTAGAGACTAAGCAGTGGCTAAAGATGTTATGATGTGATTTTTTGAGCCTTTCAGGTGGTGTCCTACAGGTAAAATATTGATCTTGCAGTTTCTTGAAATTATTTCCCGTTGCCAAAATCCCTACCCTTTCCTGTATTACCTGGTTACCTAGTGATACATCCTTAAAAAGAACGTTGAGTGGATATGTATGTATGTGAACTTAAGACCTGACTCTGTATTGTGCTAAATTCTTGTGACAGAGTTAAGTGACTTCTGAGTCAGTGACTTCTAGCTGAATCAGTCATGAAAAAGGTTTTGCTACCATTTCTTTTTTTCCTTGCTCCTCCCTCTTATCCTCTCTTGCCATCTGTGCATCCTGCCTCATTCCTCTCGCTGTACATATTACTAATTTGGTTGTTGAACTAATAGAACTTGTTATTGTAGCAAAACCCCTGTCATTTCTGGCTGGATATCATCCTTAAAGGAGGACCCAGTGAACACCAAGGTCTGGTCAAGATATGCAGAAGTAGGTAGCAAAAATGGGACAAAATTTTAGCTGGGGTCTTTTTGATCTGTTTATTCCTCCTTGCGAATCTTCATCCTCAGTTGTTGCAAAGTATGCTCAGCTCCTGCTGATGTTGGGAGCATATCCAGAGCTGACAAAGGATTTCACAGTCCTTTGGACAAAAGGCATTATATAAAAGAAGATTATATTTACATTCCTATCTTCTTTTCCTGTGTGACAAAGAAAGATAAACTGAAAATAACTTTTGTAGCAGAAGGATACATTCTTGTGTGTGTAATGTGTAAATTAGTAACCATTGTCAAAACACTTTGTCCAGTCTATCTGTGAGATGACAATAAAATTAAGAATTTTTAATTCCCTTTATTCACAGAAACAATTAGGAAAAGGCCTATGCTAACAAAAGTATGGAAATGAAAAGATTTTGGAATGCATAACAACAAATGCTACTGCTCCAGAATTTCTGCTAAAGTAATGTGTGTATCTACAAAAGATGCATTGAAAGTAAAAAGTATTTTGGGGTTCTGGTTTGATGTTACTTCCTCAAGAAGTAAGGTAGCTTTCTTAATGGAAACATGTATCTCCCTATTTACTGAAATAAATTGATTGAACTAGTGTACTGCTGTACCATGGAACTGTCAGTTGTGTAAATTGTCAGGCCACAGAAACAAGCAATTATGACAAAAGTGCAGGTTTTTCAAGTTGTTACATTTAGTAGGAAACCAAGGGAAAGTAAAAGTGCTAGTAGAAACTTTGTTACTTTGCCAAACAGGTCTATCTGAAAGTGTTACGATTTATTCTTTTAAATCAATTTTTTTTTTTTTTTGGTAATGCACTGTGGGTAAGTGTTTTCGGACTGAAAATCAACTCTGAACACAAAATGTAGCCAGTTTTCCATTAAAAGAAGAAAAAAATGGAAGTGTTAGAAATTTGCAGCTATAGACCCAGACTGCCACTGTAGTGATGGGTTTGGGGATATGTAGCTTGAATTATATAATTGTCAGTTATTTCACAATATGTGATTTCCAAATGTTGTACCTTACTTAGGCCTCTCACAGTCCCTTTATATTGTGATGAGTGCAAAAGGAGTCTAAAGTTGGATTACCTTACAAAATAAGGATAAAAATCCATCAGTGTTCTCTTGTCTGTTTTACTCCTGAAGCTGATCAAGATGGCAAAAGAAGTAGTTCATTGCTGTATACTTTTTGAGGCAGACTGAAGCCTGATTGGTTGCACTAGAAAGTCTTTATGTTGAATCAATTTTCTCAATAAGCACATACACATCTGCATTAGTATTGTTAAAGTTTGATCTAGGAAGGATTGTAGCACAAAGGTTGTTCTTTGAGGCATATTAAAGTAACTGTAAGACATTTACCATGTTATTGCAAAATATGTTAAAATTACAAAAGATGAGAGAAAGCATTTAAGTTCTCCAACCATTAGTCAAATATGAAATTTGAGTTTGACAATTTTAGAGGTAGAAATTAATGAACACTTAATTGTGAGATTGGCTTTTATTTCATGCCCTTGAGAAATGTGCACAGTGGTAGCTGGAATTTGTGCTGGTAAAGATGCGTGTCTTCTGAAGAAGGCTGTCTGATTAATGAATTCTCATTAATTCAGCCAAAAGATTGCAGTGAATAACTTGTCACAGTTCTGATGCATTAAGTACATGGTAGCGTTATGTAGGACGTTTCAGTGATGTCGTCTTTACAGTGGCTACTTGCCTATTGTAGTAAGTCACAATTTTCATCAGTTCCTTCACAATATATCAAAATGCCTAATAAATGAAGTGGCATTGTAAACTATTTGCTTCAGGGAAATTAACCATGTTAACTGCTTTCCTGCTTTGTTATCTGTAAGGAGTTAGAGTAAATTTTTACAGCAAAAGCTCTGTCTTGTACTTTGGAACCATTTGAGCCCATCTGCAGAAATGAATACCCCTATTCATGCAAGCAATCTCTGTGGAGGAAAGTTTTTAATCTCTTACTCTAAAACTATTTGAAGCTTTCATCTCTTCTGATGATCTCTGAAATTATGATATTATATGCTGCCGTTTTCCCCTCCATTTATTTTTGGAGGGGGGGAAACTATGATGACACACATGCATTTAAAAAGAAGGATTGGCCATTGCTCATTAAACATCTCAAAAAAAAAAAAAAAAATCTGTCTGCATCCCATGTACAGCTTTTAACCCATATCTCTTCACTTTTTGTGATTAAGGAAGTGATTTTCTGTACTCCTCTGGTTTGAGCTAAGTTGAAATGATGAAAGCAAGCTTTTTATCAAATTAAGATTCTCAAGGAGTGCCTTGCCATTAGTGTTTTCCCTTTTTAGCCCTGATTTTGAAAAATCTGGTCAATGAGATTGTGTGTTTCTTTTTTGTGTTTAAAGGTCAGCAAGGTTATATGTTAATTTGTATGAAATGAAAGCATGTCTTTTTAGAGAGCAGTTGTCATCAAAAAGTTTTGGTTGTGCTGTGATATATGTGAAGGTTGTAAGAACAATGCATTTATCACAAGTTAGATATACTTGTTCGCTGTAGGTATCTGTGAAAACTTATCTGATTACAAATGTCTGAACTTTTTTGGTGTGCTATGTAAAACACAAGGTTTGCATACTAAGCTTTGGCCTCTTTGGGGATCTGCTTGGTAGAATACCATGGGTCAAAGCCCTAGAGGGAAGAGGGGCCCAAGAAAGCTGGTTACTTTTTAAACTACCACACCTCTAATCTCAGGAGTGATGCATCCTAATAAGGAGGAAGTCAGGCAAAAGCACCAGGAGGCCTGCATGGTTAAATGAGGAGCTCCTGGGAAAATTCAAAATGCAAACAGAAGCCTACAAAGGATGGAAGCAGGAGCAGATAGCATGTGAGGAATACAGAGAAACTGTCCAAGTAATTAGGGATCCTGTTAGGAAAGCTAAAACCCTGATAGAATTAAATCTGGCCAGGGACTTCAAGGGCAACAAGAAAAGCTTCTATAGGTACATTACTGATAAAAGGAATACTAGGAATATGGAGAATTCTGAGGTTCTTGAGGACTTTTTTGCTTACCTCTTCACTGGCAAGTGCTCTAGCCACACTGCCCAAGTCTCAGAAGGCGAAGGTAGGGACTGGGAGAATGAAGTACCACCTTCTATAGGGGAAGATCAGGTTCAAGACACAAGCAAGTCTGTGGGACATGAGATGAATCCATGGGTCCTGAGGGAACTGGCAGATGAAGATGCAAAGTCTCTCTCTGTCCTATTTGAGAAGTTGTGGCAGTCTGGTGAAGTTTGCACTGACTGGAAACGGAGGAGCAACTCTGATTTTTAAAAAGAGAAAAAAAGGCTTGATAAACTATGGGCCAGTCAGCCCCACCTCTTGTGTCTAGGAAGGTCATGGAGCAGATCCTTCTGAAAACTGTGCTCAGGTAAATGGGAAATCAGGATGTGAATGGTGACAGCCAACATGGCTTCACTAAGGGCAAATTGAGCCTGTTAATTTTGGTGGCCTTACATGATGGGGTTACAGTGTTGGTAGGTAAGGAAGAGCAACTGATGTCATCTACCTGGACTTGTGCAAAATATTCACACTGTCTTTCGTGACATCCTTCTCCTTGAATTGGAGAGATGAGGATTTGATGAATGGGTTGTTTGGTTGAATTAGCTGGCTGGTCGCACTCAAAGAATTGTGGTCAATGGTTTGATGGCCAAATAGGAGACATTCTTCAGGGTGCTGGTGTTGTGGTATTGGGACTGGTTGATCTTTGTCAACATGGACAGTGGGATTGAGTGCACCCCCAGCAAGCTTGCCAGCTATAACGTAGAAGCTAAATGTGACTGTCAGTCTGCACTGGCAGCCCAAAAAGCCAACCGTTTCCTGGGCTGCATCAAAACCAGCATGAGCAGTAGCTCGAAGGATGTGATTTACTCTGCTCTCATGAGAATATCTGGAGTACTGTGTTCAGCTCCAGCAGCCTCAGCATAAGCAGGACATAGGCCTGTAGGAGCAAGTCCAGAGGTGGGCCACAAAGATGGTCAGAGCAACTCTCCTATGAAGGCAGGCTGAGAGAGTAGAGTAGGGCTTGTTCAGCCTAGAGAAGAGAAAGCTCCAGGGAGACCTTATTGCAGCCTTCCAGAGTACCTGAAGCTGGTCTGGGCATGGACTGACAAGGGGTAATAGCCTTAAGCTGAGGGAGGGCAGATTTATATTACGTATTGGGAAGAAAATCTTTACTGTCAGGGTGGTGAGGCCCTGGCACAGGTTCCCCAGTGAAGCTGTGGCTGCCCCCTCCCTGGCAGTGCTCAAGGCCAGGTTAGATGGGGCTTTGGGCAACCTGGTTTATTGGAGGGTTTCCCTGCCCATGGCAGGGGATTAGAACTAGCTGGGCTTTAGGGTCCCTTCCAACCCAAACCAATCTATGATTCTATGATACTTGCTTTTCTTTGTTTTTCTAATGTTTTCCTGTGTTTTGTGTAGCTCTTCTATGTTTTGTTTAGCATTTCTAAATGTTTTGCTCAGTGGTTGATTTCTCCTTAGCACTTTTTTTTTTCCTCCCCCAGTAAATTTAGACAATAGAGCTGTCTTGTGTCAGATCTAATATATCAGATTTATTAACTTTCAGTATAAAACTAAGGATATTTAGTTAACTTCAACAGAGTAAGAATCACAAGAAACGGATGTATCTGAGCTTTTCAAAACTACTGTGTGAGCTTTTTCTAAGACATCCTTTCCATCAGTGGAAATGGTATCTCTAATTGAAGTTTTCCCTCCATAATTCAACAAAACAGTGTTCAGCTGCATTATGTCTTTGTAATTTTCTTTGGTTTTTTAACTTTTAAAAATATGCCAATGTTGCAGCTTTCTGATAATGTGCTTTGAGGTCATGGAAAAAGTGTTTTCCATTTTGTTCTTTGGTGTTAAATAGAGGGATTGTGGATGATGAGATGAAAGTGGACATTATATTCCATCTCTGGCATGTGTTTCTCTTTCCAATTTTAATTGTGGGGGTGTTTTTATGAGCTGAAATGTTTTTGGTACATTTATGTTTGCATTTCTTCCCTTTGCTGATACAGTGTCCTCTGTGGAATACTCTCAGTAGAAGCATATGTTCAGAACTTCAAAGTAATTACACTATTACTAAAAGCTTCATAATCAGATTACTGAAACCAAACGTTCAAAAAATTTGATTTTCCTTCATCCAATCATATCAATTTCATTCCAGTCTGCTCTCCAACTGATTGAAGAAACATGGCAGGACAAAGTCAAAGACTGTTTAGAATGTCTAAGTCTGGTATAGACCAGTTCCTGAAGAAGAAAAGGGAGTTTACAGCAGTCTTGCATCTAAGAAAGCAAAGTTAAACAAAAAATACGTAGCCCATCTTAACAGTAAGGTTTTAGTAGTACATACCTCTGCTTGGCAAACTGGATGGAGATAACTGAAGCACAAGCTCTTCTCTGTATGATAATTGACTGTCTTTCTCAGAAGTCATAGCTCAGCGTGTTTCTGAGATACTTTGTCTACAAAATACTGTTTCTATTATCTCTTCTCTTCCTGTAAGAATAAATTGTTGTTCTGACCAAATGGTTGTAGCCCATGTTGAAAAGCTGTTTATTTCCAAGAACAGTTTTCATTTCAGTTTAGCACAGGGCTCAAGACTTCAGAAATTCTTAGTCAGATTTGCAAGATGTCAAGAACATGAACTATACATATTCTCCTTTTTTCATCTTCTGTAGTTCATCTGGAAAATACAAGGTCTTTTAGGAATATGATGTGGTTCTTACTGGTCTTGAATAAGGCTGGTTTTGTTATGGTCTTACCAGGCACTGACTGTAGCAGTTGGTAAGACATTCTAGATATTTTTCCTTGAAGTTGTATGAAGCTGCAGGCTGACGTCTGAGTTGAGTATTTTGACTTACTTTTACATAATTGTGAGGTATTTTACTGATACCAGCTCTGCTACTGTGATAGATCTTGCTTTATGTAAGCAGATGGAGTTCTGAGATGGATAAATTCTGAAATTGGTTACTGATTAATGTTTTGAATCTTTAAATTCTCTGGGTTTTTATATAGTCTACTTTTCATTCTACTCGCCCTCATTGTGCACAGTAAAATAGTAGATGAAGCTGAAAAGTTTATTTTACAGTACTTGTAACAATTTCCATTAGAGTTATCTTGTTGGAAGCAAATATCCCATCTGGTTTAGTCTTTAACACAGCAAAACTCCTTAGTGAGCTGTGTGGCAGAGCCTGGCTGAATTCCACACAATAAGGCTCTTGGCCCTAAGCAAGATGAGCACAATCTGGTTCCCATATTTCTAATAAAGGAACAAAAGAGTTGCTTCATTTGCTTTGTTGCATTATGTTTGTTTTATGCCTTCCTTTCTTAGAATAGCTGCTTTCCTGCTGTTCTCCATTCTTTTTTTTTCAGTACAGGTAAAATGAAGTGCATTACAACCTTATAAAAGTACCAAGCTCTCCTCTGAAATAACACTAAGACTTGGATTTTTAAAGTATAGAGGGGTCCTTTGGCCACATCAGTCTCACTAAACATCTGAAGCTTAGGGGAGGCACTTCAGGAGCAGTTTCTGTTGCCTTGCTTGTTCTGCCATTAAACACAAGGCTTGACTAACCTGTACTAAAATCAATGGGAGTTACTCAGCTGTTCCCAACACTGCTCTGAAAGTTTACCTGTGCTGTCTGAATTCAGCTAAATGCTTCAATATGTAACTTTATTCTTCCATTTGTACTGAGAATTATTGACTTCTATATACTTAACACAAGTTGATTTTACTGTTTGGGGTGTGTGTGTGTAGCTCTGCCTTGGTGTTGTGAAACTGCATGTCTGAATGAATCTCTGGATTAAATTTAATATTTTTCTTTATTTATATGGAGATTAAAATATTTGTACCTTTAAAAGGTAAGCATCAGATACTTTAAACTTCTGTTTAACACCATACAGTTAATCTAACTTTATATCAAATCGGTGAACATCAGCTGTATATTCACTTACCCTTTTGCAGAAATCTTGGGTGTCAGTCAGGTAGTATCCTGACCAAAGGATGTGTAACTTGCATTAAAGTGAGCAGGCTGTTTTGTTACATGAGCTTTATAAAGTCATGTCACAAACCTGTGTAGAATTTTACTTTTTTTTCTTCTCATTTCTGTGGGGTTTTACATTCAAAATGCCAAGTATTACTCAAATACTAGTAAATAACTCTTGTTTATTATATTACTTTTATTCACTGGCAGACTTAAAATGTTTCTCATGGTGCATGACACTTCTGAAAGCTTGGTATTTCCCCGTTTCACCAGACAGTGACAATAGTTCCAAAAAAGGTTTTCCATTCCTGATTTTTCAATATTAAGAAATTGACATTTTTAAAAAATGTAAGTAAAATTAAAGAAAAACACCCCACTACACAACACCACTTTCCATGGGTTATAGAGGAGCTATTAGTGGTAAGGAGCTAAGGTGTCCTTGCATATCACTGTGGCATTCAGTATCAATTCCCATTTAATTTCAAATGTGTTATTTTAGAACTGTTCGTATAAAAGGTTTCCTGAACTAAGGGAAAGCAGACAGCCAGCTGTAAACCAATTTAAGATGCAATTGCCACACACAAAAAAAAAAAATCACATAGTTGATTTCATGTGAATACATCTCTGGAAATCTTATTTCATTTCTAGACAATAATATGATTAGGCAGCCCTTTGAGGACAGAGGACTGTGTGCGCAGGAAGGATTCTGATTTACTTTGCAATTTGTGCAAATGGGGGGGTGGGTGAGATATAAAATCAAGAAATGCTTGTTTTCCTCCTTCATTTTTATCTACATGAAACTGTTGTACATGTCTACTTGCTCTATGTCATTAGTAGAGAATTAGACTTTAACTCAACAGTGATGGCGTGCTCAAATAAAACAATTCATGTTTTTTGAGAAGGAAAGTTTGAGTCACTTCTATTGGTTCCCAGCTGGATTTAGACATCAAGTGTCTTAGGAGAAATAAATGACTTTCTGAGAAGGCTTGTCAACTGTTTTGACCATTAGGCACTAATGAAATACTGATTGTCGTTGGGAGTTTGTCATGGAAAACAATCTTCCTGGACATCACTGAGCAAGGCATGAACATGAAACACTGGGGAACTGGTATTGTGTAGATGCTACAGAATCTGTACCCAAAAGCCTGACCCCCTTTGTTTTCTCCAGCATAATCAGAAAAGATTAATCCTAACTTCACCTTTACAAGTATGTGGGTAATGTGTCTGTGTAGTGATGCTACAGGCAATAAAGACAGTCTCCTTTCTTCTTGTATGTCAGATGTGTAACACTAAAATGCATACCTGAGCCTTTGCCCCTTTAGCCTGTATCTGTGCTGGAGACTGGCTGCTTGTTACAGCAAGCCACTCACTACTACCTTATTCCCTAATACCAGATTTTCAAATACTCTTAAATACTTCTCCAAAAAGTCATACAGATGTTAGATGAGGAAGGCCAGGTTAAATCCTATTTAAGCCTGGAGGTGGGAATGAGGTGAAACTGATTGCTGGAGGTGAAAAGCAGAAGGGAAGAACTTCTGTTCTCTCAGTGCTGCAGCTAAAGATGTGGAGTCATTCTCATCTGTACTTATGAGTGGTGGAATAGAGAGAATTTGGGAAGCAGAATTGTACTCTTTATCCTCTTGGCTGGATGTGGTGACCTGTTTTCCTTCCTGGTGCTTTCCAGTTTTCCTTTTACTTGCAACAATTGATATAATTTTGATAGTGGTACTACATAGAAAAATAAACTTTCCCCTTCCTGCTTTTTCCCATTTGCAGCACTTTTCCACAGCTGTCTAGCCACTGTGGTTGTTGATTCCCATTATTTGAGTGATGTGGTGATGGTCTAGGTGAATTTGAGTTTCATGTGGAAGTTGGCTGGGATCTGACATTCTACATGAAATTAGCACTGGTTGGCATTGTGATTCTCAAAGATATCTACCAGATTTTATATAAGTGATGGCTCTGCCATCCTTCTGTGGCATCATAGTGGTAGAGCTTCTTATCAGAGTAGTCTCATATGAAGATATTAATCAGTTAAGTCATGTAGCAGACATACCTGGTTTTGTTTTGAACCTAACGTCATTTAGAGTTCTGCATCTTGCTATCTGTGAAGTCCAGCTTTTTTCTTTCTGAAAATCTCACGTTAAAAAATTTAAAATATTTATAGAACTTAAGTAGGTGATCAAGAAGGTGTGGTCTCTTACGCTATATGAAGGACCTACAATATTGTGTATTTGGGAGTTTTGTCTGTTTCTCAAACTGTAAAAAAAAAAGTATTTCAGTAATAAGTGCTTCTGCTTTTTTTTTAAATTAAGGTTTTTATTGGGTTTTGCCCTTTCTTAGAGAATTAAGTTGTCCACATGAGTGCACTTGAAAAATGACAAATTATATTGATTTGTTTCCTCTCAATCCTTCAAGCCAGAGCATCCTTTTATTTTTTGTCTCCTGTCTACAGGTGTGGGGAAGATAGGAAAGGTATTGACTATTCTAAATGCTTGCCTTCAAAGCCCAGGAGATCAACTTTGTATCAAAAGAACAACAGTGACAAAATCAAATCTTAATAGCAAGTATTTGTACTAAACTATCTCCCCACGCACCCCCTACACTCCCCCCAGGAAGAAACTAAAATAAAGCAAAACCAAATTAAAAAAAACAACCTAGGGCACACACAGACTTGGACTGTCATTGTCATAAAGCTGAAAATACATAGGCAATTCTCTTCATGCTTTGGATTAGGCTTTAAGCCTAGCCAGCTGGGTACAGGGACATATTTCTTCATTTCTTTCTTAACACTGGTGTAAAAGGTTGCATAAAGCCTACATTAAATAGTAGTATTGCTTATACAAGTTAAATCCAGTGTTAGTGTGGTGGCAGGTTAAAGAAATGTGTTTGGGGGGGCAGAAGGCAGTTAAAACGCTTAACAATATTAAAAGAATCAAAGTTGATTTTCGAATTTTCAGATGACAAAGTTTTTAGTGCATGGGCCATTATTCATCATACTAAGCTTCTGCAGTGGTCTTGCTTTGCTTCTACACCAGAATTAATTATGTAAGCATAAATCTGTTTTTTTCATGGTGTTTTACTGATGCAGGAAAGCTAATTTTTTCTCCACTGAGTAAATTATGAAAATGTAGTTTGGATGTCTAATCCCTACCTTAATGTGCTTGTACTGAATACCCCTTATTTTTTATTCTAAATCTGTCCATCTGGTCAGTGTCATGTGCATTGTAGTCAACCGTGGAGTCATATGTGGTACGATTCTGTAGGAGCCATCTATTCCCATGACCATGAAGAACGAAGTCTTGTGTTCTTCATTTACGTATAGTAGTTCGAGTCTGTTGTAACTGCTATACAAAAATACTTAGAGTATTTTTACTATGGTAAAAAGTGTTCCAAATCTAAATCATAATACTTTTGTATCATAGATACTTTAAATGAAATATCCTTTAACAAGAATATTTTATTTCAATTAAGGATTAAAGGGGTCTATTTCAGAGCAAGGATAGGATGAATACCTTTGCAGTATAGCTAGGTATATGGAAATCTGACACTTCAGATCTGCACATAAGCTATTCAGTAGCTAGAAGGAATTTTGTTGGCTTTACTCATCTACTAAATGAATATCAGCTTTTAGAAAGAGGTGTAGAATTCTGGATTTAGCCTGGAAATTGTAAGAATTGAAATTCTTTAGGGCTTTCAGGGTCCCTAGGCTCATGGTAGGCTTCTCATTTTGATAGTAACACTGCTTATCTGACTTTCCCTGTTAAGTTGTTTCAATAAGAGAGATGCCCTAAGAGTGATGCCCCTGTAGTGAACTAAGGAAGTTGCCATGAATTATTAATAACAAGCAGAGTTTAATGTGGTTTTATAGCCCCTGAAGGAGTTGCAATAGTGTACTCTGTAAAACCATTGAGTTCACCTGATCTTGACAAATTGGAAGCATCAAAATCATACTCCTACTTGTTAACACAAAAGGGGGGGAAAGGTGACTTGGGAATACGTCAATATTTAGCCTTATTGTAGAATTTGAAAAGGATAATAGTGAACAGTATTCCATAAATAACTGTCTCCTGTCTTTGTGCTTTAATGCAGTCGGCTAATACTTTTCTGTGAAGTTAACCTTTGTGGCTTCATTTCTATTTCACTGAAAAAGAAAATGGCAAGTTTGTGATATTGCATCTATTGTTTATGCTGATAATATGCTACAAGTTAAAAATGTTCTCTGTAGCAATAGAGTAGCTAACAACCTCCCTCCCCAATTATTTAAAAAAACCCAGTACTGTCTTAACAATAGATCAACCAAGCTAAAATTGTTTTGTAATGGCATTAAGATTCCAGAGTTGATGAAATAATTAAAATATGTTGCTGCCAATTTACAGATCTAATAATGAATGCTTGTCACAAGAATATTTCCTTTGAAAGGACTCTTCAAACTGACATCATATCTTCATTAATATATAGTAGTAATGTCTATAATTCTCAATTATGTTTATTTTTATTCATTTGTTACTTAATTACTTAAAATGATCTTTAAAAACCAACCTGAATTTGGCTGGTTTACCACTGGTCACGAGAAAGTGCCACTGAAGAGTTTGAGCAGTCAGTGCTACCTTTCCTTTAGCATATGCAGACTCACCCACTGCAGAGATGTCACCGGGCAATAACCATCCTAATAGCGTGGAAGTTTGTGCAACTTCTGTTTAACTTTCCCCCTAAGAAACAATGCTTCACTTCATGTGCATTAGTTAGTGTTACTTATAATGGCTGTTGACTACAAATTATGGTTCCTACAGTTATACTAGGAAGGCAAATGTTTTTACTGCATCTCTCCTCTTAAGCTACTTACGTTTTGATCATTTGACATGGAATAGTTTATACATCCTCTCAGGGTGAGCAGTTATTTCCGCAGCCTGGCTGGGATTTCTATTCTGATTTTTATGGCATAATAGAGCTTCTGGTTCTCAAAAGCTATACTAATTTTCTGTTGAGTCCAAGGTATTCCTCTAGTTACAAACATGCCGAAACTTCTAAGATATAAATCAAGACTAGTTCAAACAGATGAATAGCTGTCATTTAAAAAAAAAATGCCCTTTATGGTATTAGCAGTCACCTTAGTGTTTCCGTCTTGCTCCGTTTATAGGCTTTTCTTTTCACTGTATTAAATTTTTCTTTCAGTAAAGTGATATATGAACTACCTCTATACAATTCCACTTCTGTATTTTCAACAACTACAAGTTGTTGTCTGGCTTAGTTTGAATTTGGTTTTAGGTTGATTAACTTCTAATTTAATTCATTTGTTATTACAAGGTGCTATATTAGCTTGCAAAATATCTGTAGAGTTTAAGACTCCCCAACTGCTTTCATTAGTGTTGATTGGTGTAATCGTAATGAACTCTACATTAGTCCACTTCAGTGCAAAATAACATAAATTTAATGTTATCTCTAGCTGGGCTTTTTAGACTCTTCTTTAAGCATTGATAGATAAGATCTGGTGAACCTTACTGTGGCACTTCACAGGTTATTGCATGCAACCCTCAACAATATACTTCTGCCAGAGACTACTGGCAGCACAGCAAGGAGCATGTTGAGAGGCTTTCCTCAGATGCTCCAGTCCATGGTTGGGTATCACCCCCAGAGGATTATCTCCTCTGAGTTCAAGAGTGGTCCATCTTGATGTGCAGGCAATGTGGCATGGGTTAACAACGGGCTCTTGTTAAAACACTAAAATAAAAAGGAAACAGGGGAAGGTGACCCAGAAAGGAGTAGAGACACTGTCCAAACATGCAAGGATGAGGTTAGGAAAACTGAAGGATAACTGGAGTTGAATATGGCCAGGGATATGAGTGATAAAAAGAAGGGATTCTGCAGGCGTATCGACTGCAGAAGGCAATCTAGGGGAAAGTAAGGCACAAAAATACGCCCCCTCTCCAAACCATTGTGTAATTATGTTCAGCAAAGAGAGGGTAACTAAATAGCTGCAGGAGATCTTGTCTTAAGCTGTAGCTGTGTGCTCAATAAATATAAATCATATCTCATCTAAGCAACTGATTTTATACTTCTCTGCACCAAAAGGAGTACCTTAGAAATTCTCTCTTCATTGATTCTTATGTCTCCTCCATGTGTTGCCTTTATTGAGACCAGTATAAGTATACTCTTAATTTGGAAACTTTTTTCAAAAGATGATCTTTATAAAAATTATGATGAAAACCTGAAATCTCATTTAGCATAGTGAACAAAAAAAAAGAAAAAAGAATGCACTTCCATCTCTATCAGTTTAGAAAACTTTACATCTTTCTTCCATGCAGGGTTGTTGTCTTCTGCCACTTGCTATAGAGAGGGAAGGACAGTTTTGAAGTGCTGCGTAGTAAACAAAATGTATTTTTTACCTTCTGTGGCCTATTATTAAAACACTTTTGCATATAAAAATACTCTGGAGATGAGGTATTGACTTGATGAGATAATTTGTAATCATTAAGTAAACCAAGATGTGTTACATAAAGCTGTTTGAAGGGCTATTTCCTATTCATTTGCCATTACTTACAAGCCTGATTTCCTAGAACAAAACTTCTTATTCCACTTGTATGTGATAGGGATATTGTCCTAGTAAAGGCAGTTTTGATGATTTAGTCTTCACAAAAATCCGTTCAGCAACTGGCAGCTAACTAGAAACATTGCTGGTTTTGTTTTACCAATAGTACAAATTAGGTAAGAGGAGAAAAGAATTTAAGAATTCTAATGCACTGTATGAGTTATTTCCCCATTGTGAGAATAACCTGCTAAGCTTCAGCTGGTTAGATTCTTTGACATTCAGAGTGTGAGATTCAGTTAAAACAAAAAATGTTTTTGAGATGATATGTTAGACTGAACTTCAGTAGCTGTAGAGCTGTCACACACTCATCTCTGCTGCCCTCCTAAGGAGGCAGGTAGCTTTTGGCCGAATGTGAGGCTTGCAGAGATGATACTCACAACTAAGTGTAATGGGAATGCTCTTAAAAGTACTTGTCTGATGTGATGTCAGGGGAAATGGAATTTCCTACCTAGAGTATCCATTGGATTGTGGATTTAATTTCCTTCTTCCACGTATAATTATTAATTTAAGAATAGATTTTTATTTTATCATGCTTATTTTCATTGTATGGTTTCCCATGTGTGCAGAATGGCACATTTCTTTTGTGTCATGTGTTTTATAGATAGTCAATAGGTTTAAGAACTCTAAAATTGAATATATGTTTGCTGAATGTTTCTTTATGCCAGCAGGCTGAAAAATAACTTATAAGCCTGTGCTCTTTCAAGCAGCTAACAATTGACACACCTGCTCACTATTCTTCAGTAGTCATATTGATTTCAGTGAGGGAAACACTGGAACTATTAAAATAAGAACTGCTGTCAGAGGTTCAAAAAAGATGAAAAATGTTGAAAATTCTCCTTAGGTTGCAATAACATTTGGTATAAGAGTACACCAAAAACATTAAAATTAGCTATCATTATATGTTACTGTTGTTTGAACTGAGTAAGTTTATAACCTAGCAGTGCTTAAAGGCAGTTTTAAAATTTGCTGGTTTGTTTTCAGAAGAAACACTGTTCTACTAAAAAAAAAAATGTTTACATGCTCTATGTTATGAGGAAGGAATGGAAGCATGCTTAGGAGGTGGGTTTGAAAGTACATTTTCTATTTTTGACTTACAACACTTGAATTTTTTTTTTACTGTAAGAATTCTGGCTCTGAGCTTTTTTATTCTGTTACTAGAACTTTTATGGACCTCTGTGTCAAACTTGAGGAGAAAAACAGTTTTAAACAATTAGGAGTGTATTATGAAGTCCAAAGCATTGTTTGGAAGGATGTAAATAGTGTCAGAAGTACAAATAGAGGCTTTTGGTTTCTTTGTGTGCATCTGCTGCTAGCTGTGGGGACCTCAGTTGGTCAAGTGAATCTGTTGTTTTTTTGGAGTATCAGCCTTCAAACTCATGCATTTCAAAACTTGTGACAAGCTATTCTAGTTAATCCAGGATTATAAAATTTAGAGCTTTTAAAATGTATTACCTTTTTAAGAACCTCGCTGCATGCTCAATGATAAAGTGCTCTTCTCTTGATAATTTTATCCCATATTTTCAGACTTCACCATCATGTAATGTTCTCTCATGCACCTGTGCTCCGATAAGATCATATTGGGAAGTAAGCTCATACACCAAGATTTCAAGAAAAGTGCCAGGAAAGACTGGCACATGTGCTATCCTAGCCAGTCAATTTAACTTCTTATTGCAGTGCAAAGTACTGCCTTCTAAAATTATTTGGTTTTAGATTGCAAATGCTAATCTGACCTGAAATCATTAGCAATCAAAACTAGTTATCAAAAAGATGTAAATGAACATTTTTTGTTTATATCCTAAAGACAAACGGCCACATTAGCATCCTAGCAGTAACCTTATTGGCAGTATTGGCAAAGCGGCGATTAGAATGAATCACCTTCTTAATCCTTAGTTTGTTCAGGGTATCTATTAGTGGTTGAAGCAATTAGTAGAGAGTTGGGTAGAAGGGAAGGGTTTGGTTCATTACAAACTTAGCAAATATTCTTGTTATCTCTCATTAGTTCCCTCTACACAGTAGGCTCTAGGCTAGGTCTCACCCAGCCTTATAATGATAGAAATTCTTGTCTGAACATGTATGGAATGAGAACACTGAAGAGCAGCAAAAACCCCAAATTATCTGTTTTCAAAGAATTTTGGAGAGAGGGGAATTAACTATTAGAAATACACACTGGAGTAGACAACCCTCTATAAAAAGATAAGACAGACAAATATGCAGTGCAAAATTTTTGGAGTATTAACTAGGGGACTTGATTTTGGAAGTGTAGTGACAGATTCTAATGTCTTGAAAATAGCACTGCTGGGGCTTAGCATATGATTTGAATTCTCAGTTTTTTGTTTTCTTCCTGATGGAAGGATAGGATAATGAAGTGGCGGAATTGACGTGCCAAAACTAAATATACAGACAACTTTTTCTTCCCTCTTGTTTTGCCTTGATCTCTCATCCTTACTCATTCTTCCACTTAATGTGTATCTGCTTCAGGTACAGCCTTCTAGTACCCAAAGGGGACTTACAGGCAAGCTGGGGAAGGACTGTTTGTAAGGGCATGTAGCGATAGTAAGAGGGGCAATGGTTTTAAACTGGAGCAGGGTAGGTTTAGATTGGACATTAGGAAGAAGCTTTTTGCTATGAGAGTGGTGAGACACTGAACAGGTTGCCCAAGGGAGGTGGTGGAGGCCCCATCCCTGGAGGCATTCAAGGTCAGGCTTGATGGTGCTCCTAGCAACCTGATCTAGTTAAAGGTGTCCCTGCAAAGGAGTGTCCCTACAAGGGGGTTGGACTAGGTGGCCTTTAACGGTCCCTTCCAACCTAACGCATTCTGTGATCTAGAGCGAGGAGAGGAAATGGCCAGCAGATAAAATACATCTGGCAAAATACTAAACCAATATTGCCTCAGTCACATTTCTTCCAAACATCAGGTGCTAATTTCTTCCCACATTTCAGGAAATGGCTGAATAAATTATTTAATATAACAATTTTTTTTACTGGACAGGTAGGTGAAAGAAAATGTTTCCAGGAGTGATTTTTAATTTAAGACTTTTTATAAAGAGAAACTTTAATGAAGTAGTAACATTGATACATTGTGTGCTTATATACTTCTGTGAGAGGAAGGAGTAGCATTTGCATTTGAGCTTGTACTGAGTTCTGTAATATGGAACAACAATACAAGCACTACAATAATGTGTTCCTAATTCTTACTTAAATACAGCTATGAATGCAAAGGCCCCTTAAATATATTTACTCTGATTTTTGGTGTGAAAAATAGAAGTTAGGTACCAGTTTATAAGTTGTGGCTAATCTGTTGCTTTCACTGCGATATTGATTAGCAATTTCTTTAAAATACCTCTCCAGTTTCTAATTACGTTAGTTTATACATGTTAACTTAACCTTTTGTTATTAAAGACCAAGAAACATCTGATTTTATTTAGCAGTGTCAGTAGCTGGTGTATTAGGATGACTGAGTATTTGTATTAGTCATTTTGGCCCTCTGTACAGACAGGCTGCAGTTTCATGTTATGGCCAATTTGTTAGAATGGAAAACCAAAACAACAACAAAAAAGCTCAATCATCTCCTCCACCCTCTGTCAGGTGCTCTAGTACTCTCACTTGCCTCCTTGAGTGTTAAGCTGATCCAGAGAGTGAAACTGACAGAAAGTGTTTGTGTTTTCCCCTTTGTGCTGTTTTTGGCTGTTTAGCTCATGGAACTGGTTCCCAGTGGGACCAGGTGAGTACTAGGAGGTAGGCACAAGAGAAGCAAAGCCACTGCAGACAAGAGATGCTCCTGAGAGCAATTCTAAAAATTCAGGCTTGTGTGTGCTGTTAAAGACACATTATTCAGGGTTATACCTGAATCTTACTTTTGTACAGATGCCAAATATCTGTATGGGAATTTTAAATGAGTACTAAGCTAGTGACTGCAGAGATGTGGTTGGAGTGACTTTTTGAGGATCTGTTTTAGAAATTTAGATCTCCTTCACTTGCTTAAATACTCTAAAGCTTGATGACTAACTTTCAAAAGCCTTATATGCTATCACGGCTGTATTAAGCAGTATTAGGGTATTCCTGTTTGTGTAGGAATTAACCCATCTCTTCTGCTTTCTGATATGATGATGCTCAATGAAAGCAATGGCAAAACTCCAGATGACTTCCCAAGGATCTGAATGAGTCCCTTAGTCATGGTATGGAGTTATCGCTCCTGGACATGCCTATAATTAGTATAGGAGCAGATTTGGAATCCAGATATTTTGTAAACTTGGTCCTCAAAAAGATTTTGTGCATAAATCCTTAATTGGGGTATTGGCTTAAGTTCTTAGATTTTTGCTGGTACAAGACTTAATAGCATTAGCCAGACACTGTAGTATTTGTTGATCTGTTTACTGCTATGTGACCTCTGTTACCTAAAGACTGACTGAATCCTAGAACCCCATGGATTCGTTCCTTCGAGCACAATGAAAGTATTCTTGAAAAGTCTTAAAGCTTATCTTACTTGTCAGACCTTTACTGGGTGATACTTCAAAGCCACAGAAGAATTTCTGGAATGATTTAAACCTTTCTCATAATTTCTACTTTGTGTTCCCAGTACTAGATGCAGGTAGCACTGCATTCACTGACACCTACAGAGAATACTAGATGTAAGATGAATAAGTAGTAAATTAAATGAAATACACTTCTGGGGAAGATTCAGATGGAACAGTTGATAATCACTCCTGATTTTTATTGTGAGCTTTTTTTATAAGGGGCTACTAAGAGTCCACATAGGATTGAATATGTGTCCAGCATAGACTCTGATAAGATAGTCAAATGATAGGTCCAAACCACCTAGTGCATTATGTGACTATCATTATGTGCCCTTTACATTCAGTTCATGGATTAAGATAAAATTCAGTTTATCTTCATAGAATCATAGAATCTCCTGAGTTGGAAGGGACCCATAAGTCCAACTCCTGGCTCCACACAGGGCCAGCCAGGTCAGAGCATGTCACCGACTGCACCGTCCAGGAGCTTCTTGAACTCAGCCAAGTTCGGTGCTGTGACCGCTTCCCTGGGGAGCCTGTTCCAGTGCCTGGCCACCCTCTCAGTAAAGAACCTCTTCCTAATATCCAGCCTAAACCTCCCCTGTCTCACAGAATCACAGAATTGTAGGGGTTGGAAGGGACCTCGAGAGATCATCAGGTCCAACCCCCCTGCTAAAGCAGGCTCCCTAGCACATATTGCACAGATAGGCATCCAGATGAGTCTTGAATATCTCCAGAGAAGGAGACTCCACCACCTCCCTGGGCAGCCTGTGCCAGGGCTCTGTCACCCTCACTGTGTAAAAGTTCTTCCGCATGTTGGTGTGGATGTTCCACATGTTGGTGTTGGTCTCGGCCTCATACTGTTCCCTTGGGTTCTATTATGGGTTACCAAAGAGAGGAGATCATTGCCTACCCCATCACTCCCCCTCACCAGGAAGCCACAGACCACAATGAGGTCTCCCCTCAGCCCCCTCTTCTCCAGACTGAACAAACCAAGGGACTTCAGCCTCTCCTCATACGACTTTCCCTCCAGACCATTCACCATCCTCGTTGCCCTCCCCTGGACACTCTACAATACTTTTGTGTCCCTCTTATATTGTGGCACCCAAAACCACACACAGTGCTCAAGGTGAGGCCACACAAGTACAGTGTAGAGTCGGACAGTCACCTCCCTGAACCGGCCAGCTTCATGCACCCCAGGGTACGGTTGGTCTTCCTGGCTGCCTGGGAATACTGCTGGCTCATGTTTAACCTGCTGTCAACCAGGACCCCCAGATCCCTCTCAGCATGGCTGGACTCCAGTGTCTGATCCCCCAGTCTGTGTGTGCAGCCAGGGTTGCCCCTTCCCAGGAGCAGGATGCGGCACTTGCTGTTGTTAAACTTCATGCTGTTGGCGATTGCCCAGCTCTCCAATCGGACCAGGTCCCTCTGTAAGGCTTCTCCACCCTCAAGAATCAACAGCTCCTCCCAGTCTGTTGTCATCTGTAACTTTACTTAAGGCACCCTCTAGTCCTGTGGCCAGGTTGTTTATGAAAATATTGGAAAGACTTGGACCTAAACCAACCTAGTGACTGGCCGCCAGCCAGATGTAGCCCGATTCACTGTCACCCTCTGGGCCCGACCCATCAGCCAGTTGCCCACCCAACGCCTTATGGCTTTGCCTAGGTGTGTGCTGGGCATTTTGTCCAGCAAGATGCTGTGAGACACAGTATCAAAAGCCTTGCTGAAAGCCCAAAAAATAACATCAGCTGGTTTCCCTTGGTCAACCAGCTGGGTGACCTTGTTGCAAAAGGAAATCAGATTGGATAGACAGGACCTTCCCCTTCTGAACCCATGTTGGCTGTGACCAATGACTGTGTTGTCCCTTAGGTGTTTTTCAGTAACTCCCAGTATGATTTTCTCCATAACTTTACCAGGCAGTGAGGTGAGACTGACAGGCCTGTAATGACCAGGGTCTTCTTTCTTATCCTGCTTGAATATTGGGACAACAGTGCTGTTGCTTTTCTTTCACATTGGTGGTTATTAGTTTTCCACATTTTGCACCTGAATTCGAAAATAATAAATACAGTAATGTTTTACTAGAGTTCCTTTCTAGTATTGGTTCAGAATGCCTGTTGAGACAAGTGTGTGTGTATGTATCTTGTATGAATAAAGTTTTATATCTCCTCATTTGTTCTCAAGTAGCCATGTAAAATCCACTCAGATTTTTCTTTTTCTGTGGATATTAACCTAAAATCTTATAAAATTTTCCATTTTCTTTACTAGTTATCCACTACTGAAAGAAATCACAATTCTGACCTGGCTGGTAATGAGAATTCTTATGAGGTCCATTAAATTCAGTTTTTTATTGTGCCTTTAAGTTTTGGCAGTTTATCATTTTAGAGTGGGAATTACTTCATGGAATTACTGTCCATGTTGAAAACCAGAGGAATAGAAAGTAAATTTTCTTATATTAACCATACATATCCTGCCTTGCATTCAGCTTGTGCCTGGTCTTTGTGCTGACAAATTGTCACAGAAGAAATGTTGGACACCTTTAAATCAGGACTTAATACCTGTATGAACTAGTGATGCTTCTTGGACTTGTTATATGTAAATCCATGGAAATCAGTATTTCTAGAAAGAAACAGAATTGGTGTTGGGGGGTGGGTGGTGGTTAAGAACTTCTCTGCTGTATGGCCTTGTACAGCATGCTCTGGTGAAGACATACACAAAGATAGAAGCACATTTAAATCCTCTTTCCTGAGGAGTTCATTTTACACACATACACAGGCTCACCAGTTGTTAACCCAGCCTATCTTCATGTTTTCAGTGTGCTTGAAGCTGATGATTTCAAGAAAATCTGTCTGAATATTCTGGAATATTATGAATATTCTGACATGTGATCAATAGCATTATAAGGAACGTGCATTTTAAAGCATCCTATTTTTAAGAAACTAAATACCTTTAAGTGTTGAGAACTTTTTTCCCCTCTTGGATTTCTTTTTTATTGCATAGGAAAACAGAATTCTAATATTGCTCTTTTTTTTTTTTCCTATTTTTTTTCTTTTTCTTCCCCTCCAATAAAATCAACACAGATGGAAACTGAAGACAGACAGATACCAAGCCTTTCTTTTAATTCCAACTCAGTGGTCTGTCTGGTTGGAGAACAGGAACTTGACCCTTTGTGTTACTGTCTTGCATGTTTTTCCCACGTGAAAGCCAATACAATCTGCAAAGCCAGCATAGATAAAGAGCTCCCTAGGTTTGTAGGATAGTAACAAGACTGTTTTGTGACCATGCTCTGAAGGCAGACTAGAGGTGACAGTATTATTTACTTTTCTTGCTTGGGGTCCAAAGAGAGAATAAATTGCTATTGATTTTTGAGACATTACAGTGAAGTGTCTGGATGCCTGCAGAATAGCTGGGTGGTAAGGTATTCAGAGTCTGCATGGAGACTGCTTTTTGAAATGAAAATTCACTTTATTGTTCTGTTGTGTTTGGTCAGTTTTGGGATTTATCTTGGATTTTGGTGGTTGTGGGTTTTTTGGGGTGTGTTTTTTTTGAGTTTTTTTTTTTAGAACCAGTTACTGGAACACTTTGTGGCTGCCGTATTTTTTATGAATGTATTTTATCTCTCTGAAAAACAGAATTCAACAGCCAGTTTATAGCATTTTGAAATAGATGGATAGAGTTTGGTATATGACCATCTGTGTACACTACTGTTAGGAAGGGAACGATGAGTGTTTGCATGAATCTAACTACTTCATTGAAGACATCCCTTCCAGAGGTATAGCAGTTTTAAGAAGAAAATTAGCTGTGTGAAAGTGAAAATGATACCCAACTAACAGTTTTCCCCACCTTCTCACAGAGCTGATTTCTGCAGATTATTCTGGTTTGATATAATTAGTTTACAGGGTTTTGTTTTGTTTTCATTTTTTTGGGTGCACCTCCCCTGCTGCTTTTATATTTGTCTGCTTGAAGGTTTTCTAGCATTGCTACGTGGCAGTGACACCTGCTGGGATGGATCGAGCTGAAGCATCTGAAGCCATGGCTGCTGCCTGTCAGCTCTTCTCGAGTCAGCCCGTGTGCCCGGGGTGGCAGCCGGGACGACTCTCGGTGTGCCGCTCCCCTCGAGGGCATCTCCTGTCGTTCCCGACCCAGCAGCCCGACTCCCTTGCCAGATTTACTGAGCCTCAGAAACGCACTAGAATGTCTGTGTACATTTGGGTCTCTCTGCTGGGACTTCAGGTCACAGCACCAGACAGGTGGATGTGTGGAAAAATAAAAGGAAAAAAAAAAATTAGTAATAAGATTACTTAGAATGGTGCATCCTGAGAATTAATCTTCTCTGCTATGGGGCCATATATCAAAGCAAAATTTGTCTCTATTTTAGGTGCCCTACGTTTGAGTGTTTACCATTCTGCCACACTAATTCGTGACTGGATACGTATGTATTTGCTTGTTTTGCCATCGAAGGGGGATTTTCCTGTATGATGAATCTTCTCAGGACCATCTTCCAAATGTAAACAAACAGAAGCCAATTGATTCTTCAGCTGAAAGAGTGTAAGGGAGCTACAGCTTCCTTCTGCCACTAAGCTGAATTGACTGAAATTTCCAAGACTTCTACCAAGTAGAGTTTTCAAATTATGTGGAGAACTGTGAAACTTGCAAATATTTCTTGACAAAAGTCAGGAGCAGTGGCATCCTGCAGTTATTCCTGGGCTTCTGTAGTCCTGTGTTTGCTTGTATTTAATATAGTTATCTGATTTGTAGTTTAGATGCATTTGTCTTGAGATTTGCCTGAAAACAAGCTGCGTAGTTGAGCCTGAGGAATAGCTGTAATTATTGTGATTTCTGTCCTGGACACTGTCTCTTGGAGACACTGTGAAGACTTAAGTAAAGCAGTTCCATGGACAAGATTACAGGGATTTTGTCTGTTCTTAAAGCCACAGAAAACCTATATTTTCCCTTAAAATTCTCTGGTTTTGTTTCTCCATTCCATGAAGAAAGTTCTCAGAAGTGACACCAAAACTCTTAGGGCTTCAGACAGTTACCAGTAGTCTTTCCCCACTCTCCCTCTTCTCCTTTCCTTGCTCTGAAGGCTATGTGCTGGTGCAGGATGATGATGCTGGGTGAAGTTGTGTTTCCATTGATACCAGCAGTGGCAGAATCTCTTCTCTGCATCTAGGTACACATATTATCTGTCCATAAAACCTGTGTGTGATATTCAAGATTTAGTTAGTTGCTGTAGACAAAGAAAATGCATTTTTTGACTTCTGAGCAATACAGCTCTGTAAAAGATCAAAGACCCTGAAATTACTTCCCTTTATCTTTCCTAAGTAAGGGCTACTTTTATTTCCCAGACTGATGGACATTAAGCTAGAAGCCTCTGTAACACTGAAGCCATGTTACAATGAGCCTGTGCCAGTAAAGATCAATAACTGCCACTTAGTTGAAGGGTAACAGTCTGTTCCTACCTGAACCAGTAGTTTGCCCATGACAAATAATCCTTGAGGATAATCAGATCACACCACTTGATTTAATTTACTTTCTACAGCAAGAGTATTTTAGTTAGGTGGACCACAAACCCTGCTGGTTTAGCATGGCTTCGTATATATTTGTTCATTCATCTTATTCCAGACTATTATATTTTGTTTCTATTTCTTATATCTAAAGTTTCTTGCTATACAGTGTGAAAAATATTTTTGCCTTTAAAACATTCCTTACCTTAACTCCTTACAGCAACTCCCTAGCCTAGTGAGCACCAGCTTCCAGAGAGATAAAACTCATTCTAAGTTCTGATGGTGCCATTTAATATCATCTGATGAGAGACTGGTGGTGGTTTGTCTACTCCTGGCAGACTCTTCCATCCAACAAATGTTTTACAGTTAACTTTCTGTGGAAGCTGAGCAAATGTCTTGCCCTGAGTTTTCTCGAGAGGTAAGAGAAATATCAAAAGTGGGAGCCAGTCCAGACTATCTTCTAACATTGATATCCTGATCCTGTCCTTAGGTTCCGCATTGTTGAACAATGGGCTTCTAAATTTGTGTAATGATGCTCGATCATTATGGTTGTCCTTATTTATCTATGGGATGTTTTGCTTTTCAATACTTAACCTATGAAACAGCACAATGAATTTTATATATCTTCCATTAAGTATAGTATTAACACTGTCTCTGCAGGTTATCATCCTTTATAACATTGCACATGGTATCAAATGAGTTAATGCTGTTGGTCTGCACAGAATCTATTTTTATGACAAAAATAAAATTACTTTGAAAAAATGTAGTTTAATTGAAATCCTATTTAAAGGGAAAAATTATGTTATTGATTATGATCAAAATGTCCCAGATGCTGATGAATTCATCAATTCCTGGTTTAGACGTGTTATAAATCTTTTAGTGGAGGCAGGGGAATGTGAATGAGATGAATATTTTCAAATTACAGCTGCACATTACTTTTCACATATAAGTTGGTTTCTTTTGTTCTTTTCAAAGTACCTGAGACTGGAAACAGCCTTTTAAGAGCTGCTGCAGAAAAATAACACACAGTGAAACGTACATTATAAATCAAGTTGAAATCAAACTGGTTTATGACAATAAAAAGCGTGTTTAAAAATCATGACAAACTGTTTCAAAGCTTGCTGAAAAATTATTTCATTCGTTTGCTAGAGGAAAAAATGTTAGTAAATACTTGAAAGCTGAATCTTTTTTGCTTATAGTGAGGAATCAGACCAATATTGTTCAAGTACGGTAAGTTGCATCATCTTTTATTCAAATTTTGAGATCAATAATCATAAAGTAATATTTATTTCCTGCAGTAATTTGAAGATTATCCATGTTGAACCTGTATGATAGACCTACAGCATTATTATTTGTGGCAATGAAAAACTCTTAGGCATAGAAGCTACTTACCAGTAATAGTATATTCCCAGATATATGGCATCTTACTACAGGTGGGAAACCTTCATTTTTGTGTATGGACGAGGTGAATCATAAACTGGATACACTTTGGAGGGCACCTTACCTCTGCCTAAGTTCCCAGAAGAATTTGGCTTCTTGGGTAGACCTAATTCACTTACCCTCAATTTAAATTCAAAGCACACCTTGTGATATCAGCCTTTTACATGGGCAGCAGGTGGTTAGAGACCACTGACATTGTGTGTCTATCACAAATCCTATGAGGAGTGGCTGAGGGAGCTGGGGCTGTTTAGCTTAGAGAAGAGGAGACCTTATCACCACCTGAAACTACCTGAAGGGAGGTTATAGAGAGATGGGTGATGGTCTCTTCAGCCAGGTAACAGGTGATACAACAAGGGGAAATGGCACAAAGCTGTGCCAGGGCAGGTTTAGATTGGACATTAGAAGAAAATTTTTTACTGAAAGAGTTGTGAGGGCCTGGAACAGGCTGCCCAGGGAGGTGGTCGAGTCACCTTCCCTGGATGTGTTCAAAAAAAGGGTAGATGAAGTACTTAGGGATGTGGTTTAGCTTAGGATGGGATTGGTTGGACTTGATGATCTTCAAATGTCTTTTCCAACTGTGTGATGCTATAGATAGACTGCTTTTTATAATGAGGTCCTCTATTATGGTTGGTCTGCAATGCTGAAAATACTAAGCACGTTGTTTCGCTTTGCAAAGACATTTGATATGTTTGAGTAAAGCTAGGTGCACTGAAGGATGGCACAACCACTATTGTGCTGCTTTGGTTTGCTGTTGAAGGAAGTGCCTGGTTATCCAAAGGAGGGGGATGTGCATTCTTTTCATAACTGATAGGATATAGGGAGGAAAAGTGAAATAGAAATAAATCATTTTTTTTCTATGATACTTGTGGCAGATTGAACCTTTTTTCCTGCCGCCATATTTAGTCGTGGCCCTTGTAAAAGTATTTAACTGCTATGTAATTCTTAGAATAATAAATTGTAAAAGGAAGATTCCTGGGGGGAAAAAAAACCCCATTATAATTATTCTAATCTTGCAGAGAAACTGAATCAAACTCCAAATTAGGGAAGTGTTTAAATTAGAAACAAGAGAAGAACCTGGAGTGTGAAACTCCATAAATAATAATAGTTTCCCAAATATAATGGAAACAAAACTTAAGTCTTCTAAAACAGGGAGCATGTTAGTAAATGAAAGACTGCTGCTACCAGTAAGTGGTTTCAAGTTTGTATGTACACGAAGGTGTAGGTGGCAGCAGCCTCAGAGGTATTGTCCAGACTTTGCTTTCACAATCAAAACCAGTTATCTTTTATCTGTCAAAAGCAGAGTTCACAGTCTACTTACAGCAGTTGTAATCTTCAAAGATGTAAAACTGCCTAAAGAAATGCTTTTCTCATTTCTCAGGAAATGGTATTCAATAGGTCCAAGGCAGTGTGGGTGGACAGAGAAGCTACCCTTTGGTTCAGGCTCTGAGGACTTGACATAGAGGCTTAGAAATCTTTGAGGTTGAGCAACATTTCACTCATCTGAATAGTGAGGGAGGAGAAAACGCAGCTAACAAGTTTTTGTACAAAAATATTTTCTTTTGTGGCCCAGAGGATAACAAGCTGAAGAGAAACTTCATAATAGGCTTTATTCTGGTTGCCTCCATCAATATACATTGTCTTATATTTTTCCCCATAACTTCTGTATTAGAGGTTACTGACTCACCCTGTTTTTGTGATTTTTGCCCTCCAGCCCCTTCACCAGCCTGGTTGCCCTTCTCTGGACTCGCTCCAGGACCTCAGTGTCCTTCTTATGGTGAGGAGCCCAGAACTGGACACAGCGCTCGAGGTGTGGCCTCACCAATGCCGAGTACAGGGGCACAATCACCTCCCTAGACCTACTGGCCACACTGTTTCTGATACAAACCAAGATGCCATTGGCCTTCTTGGCCGCCTGGGCACACTGCTGGCTCATGTTCAGCCTGCAGTCAACCAGCACCCCCAGGTCCTTCTCTGCCTGACAGCAATCCAGCCAGTCTCCCCCAAGCCTGTAGCGCTGCATGGGGTTATTATGTCCCATGTGCAGCACTCTACACTTGGCCTTGTTAAACTTCATCCCATTGGTCTCAGCCCATCTGTCCAGTCTGTTCAGATCCCTCTGAAGAGCCTCCCTACCCTCAGGCAGATCAACACTTCCTCCTAGTTTAGTGTCATCTGCAAACTTAGTGAGAGAGCATTCAATCCCTTCGTCGAGATCATTGATAAAGATGTTGAACAAGACTGGACCCAGGACTGAGCCCTGGGGGACGCCACTCGTGACCGGCCTCCAGCTGGATTTCGTTCCATTCACCAACACCCTTTGGGCTCGGCCATCCAGCCAGTTTTTAACCCAGCTGAGGGTCCACCTGTCCAGGCCAGTGGCAGCCAGTTTCTCAGTCAGAATGCTGTGAGAAACGGTGTCAAAGGCTTTACCAAAGTCCAGGTAGATCACATCCACAGCCTTCCCCTCGTCCATTAAGCGGGTCACCTTGTCATAGAAGGTGATCAGGTTAGTTTGACAGGATCTACCTTTTGTAAACCCATGTTGACTAGGCCTGATCCCCTGGCCATCGTGCATGTGCTGCATGATAGCTCCCAAGATGACCCTCTCCATGATCTTCCCCGGGACTGAGGTCAGGCTGACAGGCCTGTAGTTCCCCGGATCCTCCTTCCGACCCTTCTTGTATATGGGTGTAACATCTGCCAGCCTCCAGTTGACTGGAACTTCCCCAGTCTGCCAGGATTGCTGATAGATGATGGAAAGGGGTTTGGCAAGCACATCTGACAGCTCTCTCAGCACTCTTGGGTGAATCCCATCTGGCCCCATTGACTTGTGGGTGTCTAACTGGCCAAGTAGGTCGCTAATCATTTCCTCCTGAACCATGGGAACTTTGTTATTCTTCCCCTCCCTGTCAGCCAGCTCTGGAGGATGAGTACTCACAGAATACCCTTCTTTACTGTTAAAGACTGAGGCAAAGAAGGAATTAAGGACCTCAGCCTAGTCCTCATCCCTTGTCACTAATGTGCCATCAGCATCCAATAAGGGCTGGAGATTCTACTTGACCCTCCTTTTACTGTTAAAATACCTATAGAAGGACTTTTTATTATCTTTTACAGAACTGGCCAGCCTGAGTTCCAGATCAGCTTTAGCCCTTCTGACTTTCTCCCTACATGATCTCACTAATTTCCTATAATCACCCCAAGACACCTGCCCCTTCTTCCAAAGCTCATATTTTTCCTTCTTTTCCCGTATATCAGCCTGAATCTCTCTACTCAGCCAGGCTGGCTTCCTTGCTCACCGACTCCTCTTCTGATGGACTGGGACAGCCTGTTCTTGTGCTGCCAAGATTACCCTCTTGAGGAGCAACCAACCCTCTTGGGCTCCTTTGCCCTCAAGGGCTGCCTCCCATGGAATCTTATCGAGTAGCTTTCTGAACAGTCCAAAGTCAGCCCTACAGGAAGTCTAAGGTGCTAGTTCTGCTGTCTCCCTTCCTTACTTCTCCCAGTACTAAGAATTCTATAAGCTCATGATCACTATGCCCCAGGCGTCCTCCAACCTTCACATCCCCCACCAGGTCTTCTCTATTGACAAACAACAAGTCCAGCAGGGCACCTTCCCTTGTGGGTTCATTCACCAGCTGGGTCAGGAAGTTGTCTTCCAAACCCTCCAGGAACCTGCTAGACTGTTTCCTCCCTGCTGTATTGTACCTCCAGGAGACATCCGGTAAGTTGAAGTCCCCAATAAGGACGAGGGCTGGTGATCGCGAGACTTCTCCCAGTTGTTTAAAAAACAACTCATCAGCTTCCTCCTCCTGGTCAGGTGGTCTATAGCAGACTCCCATCGCTATATCTCACTGATTTCGTTCTCCTCTGATTTTCACCCAGAGACACTCGACCCTGTCTTCATCATACTCCAGCTCTAGGCTGTCAATGCATTCTCTGACATACAGGCCTACCCCACCTCCTCTCCTACCCAGCCTGTCACGCCTGTATAGTTTATAACCAGCCATTGCAGCACTCCAGTTATGTGAATTATCCCACCACGTTTCTGTGATGGCAATCACATCATAATTTTCTGTAGTTACAAGGACTTGTAATTCCTCTTTTTTGTTACCCATGCTGTGTGCATTGGTGTAGATGCACTTTAGCTGGTCTATTGATCTTGTTATTCTCCTTGGGGAAGCCTTGCTTCCCAAGTGACAGCTGTTTAAGTTACCTAGCCTATCAGTAGAATCCACTAGAATTCAGTAATTCAACTAGTAATTCAGTCAGAAGTTCTGCTCAAACCATGAGCAAACTATCAAACAGGAGGAACATATGCATGAAGTTGAAATTAAAGCAGGTATTTATAATCCTGCATAAAAGAAAAAAAAGAAACTAAACCTGTACATAATCTTGGGGTCTTGTTATATACTTTACATCTTATTTGCAAGCTTGTAATTTTTGAAACTGATTTCAAAAGTAACCTGATTGTTTTGGTTGTAATCTATCAAAAGGATAGGAACAGTATTAATGAAAAATGATTACGTAGATTTTAGTCACAAGCAGCACGAAGGTCCCATGAGAAGTATCAGGAGCTTTGTTCAGGGATTGGCAAAACAAAGGTCTGAGGTTATGAAGCAGTAAAGGTGTTTTAGTAGAGCTTAAGGTAATTTTTTTTTTCCCTGTTTTTTTTCCCTAACACAACAGTAACAACTCTTGGTCACTATTGACTTGCACTATGTTTGTAGCAGTGACCTAGCGTGGTGAAAGGCTCCACATCTCATTTCCAAGACTCTGAGCCATGTAGTCCTCCATAATTTAATTTGATGCAAAGCAATTATCAGCCAATTGATTTTCATTGATTGTGCTATAGGACAGAAAAGAAACTACTTCTGGGACAGCCTTCCACCCATATTCAGGGTAAGCAGAGAAGTGTTTAAAGCTACCTAACTGTAGCTATTGATGACCTTAGGCATCAGTAGGAAGTATGTTTCTTGCTTTACCTTTTCTGTCAGCATATTCCCTCTAAACTTCCGTAAGCAGTTTATTGTCCTTTTGTTGTCCCTTACTTGTGCTTTGTTTTAACCAGTGCTTACCTTCTCCTTTTTCCCTCCTCCCTGTTTCTTGAAGGTTTTTTAGTATCTTTTCCCCTTCCCTATCACAGTATTTTCAATTGATAGGTGACTTTTCAGTCTTTCTCTTACACACATTTTATGTCTGTCCTTATTTATTTCTGCCATATTTGATGACCCAGTATTGCTTTTCTGCCTGGATCCTGGATCTCTGTTCTCTAGTCTTTTATCTTATGATTCTCTGCTTCTCTCTTACTAATACTTCCACCTCTTTTGTATACCTGAGTTGCACCTGTAAAGCTCTTTAAAACTATAGCTGAGTGTACCATTTGACCCAGATGTCTACTTGCTTTTATGCTGTGCATACTTCACCTAAGAGATATCCAATTGAAAGTTATTCAGATTTTCAGACTAAAAGACTTTAATTTATTGCACAGTTGCCTATCTTTGCTAACTGACTTATTAAGAACAGGAATATATGGTACAGGATTTAATGCTGGGATATAATTTTTGACAGTCTCAATGTTATGCATAGAAAAGTAATGTAGCATAGATTTAAGAGTTTAAAAAATTATTTTAATAAAAGATTTAAAGCTTTTGAACTATTCTGAACAGTTTTAGGCCTTCATTTGTAAAATACTAATTTAGTTGTGTTGTTATTGTAAATCTTTTGTGGAGCATATTCACCGTACGTTGAACATCGTATCGTAGGGTAACAAAGCTTCCTTCTGCCATTACATTCATATTGTTTGAATGTTATTGTACTTTTCCTCTTAAACGTTAAGTGTTGTTAAGACTTGTAAAGCCACTTTGGTCTTTTTTTGAAGGATTCCAACATGTTGTGATTCTCTCCAAAATGACTGTTGCTCTTTCTTATATTTACAAAATGTGATAATTCATGTGAAAAACCCAGAAAATGACATTGCTGATTGGAAACTCACAGTACTGTTCTTTGGTGTAGTAGTAATTTTCTGTATATTTATAAAAAATAGTTAGAAACCTTTTAGAGCAATTTGGAGAAATGTCCTCTAATTTGCATAGTTCTGGAAAGAGTTTTCTATCAATAGTTTGGAGCTTTGATGGAAGAGGAGAGAAGAAATGACCACTAAGTGTGTTTAGTAAGACTCTTGACCTGCAGAATTGGGCACATCATTCTAACAGAGATTTCCATCCTACATTTCAATAGAGTGTATCTGCTAAAATAGCACTAGTGCCTTTAGCTGTTCTTGTTTTTCTTAACACAGTTTCCTTTAGGGTAACATGGTGTTAAACAGGATGATTTTGTTGCTTTGTTGCTCTGACCTGGGCATGCTTTTTTTCTTTTCACTATTAATTAATTTACTGTCTGTCTTGGGTTTGCAACCTTAAAGTAAGTGGCAAAGTGAGAATTTTCTTTTCGTTTTCCTTTTCTTTCAACCTAACTTTTGAAAGAAAGGCTAAAAGTACTTCAGGTCTGAACGTGAAAACACTTATTGAAGAGTCTTTTGATGTGCCACATAATTGGGGTTTGGGTTTGCTATTTTAGATTTGTAATGCTTTAGTCAACTAAAGAGGGTGACTGTATGGTGGTATAACCCAAGCTGACAGCTAAGCACCACGCAGCTGCTCGCTCACTCACCCGCTGGTGGGATCAAGAGAGAATCAGAAAAGCAAAAGTGAGGAAACTCCTGGCCTGAGATAGACAGTTTAATAGGTAAAGCAAAAGCCACACACACAAGCAAAGCAAAACCAGGAATTTATTCCCCACTGTCTATGGGCAGGCAGGTGTTCAGCCCTCCCTGGGGAAAGCAGGGATCCATCATGTGCAGTGGTTACTTGGGAAGAGTAATGCTATTGCTCCAAACATTCCCCTCAAGTCTTTGTATACCCAACAGCGTTCTTGCTGGTGGGATGATGTGCCCCAGCAGAAAAGGCCTTGGTTCTGTGTAAGCACTGCTCAGCAGTACTGAAAACTTCCCTGTATTATCAACACTGTTTCCAGCACCAATACAAAACTTAGCCTCATACTACCTATTGTGAAGAAAATTAACCCAGCCAAAACCAGCACACTGTGGATTGGTTTTTGCTTGCCTTCTGGATTTAAAATGTTTGAAAGTGTATTCTGTATGGCATCAGAACAAAGGAATTTATAAATCTTTCATTGGTGGTCTCAAAAAAAAAAAAATTAAGGCAGAGCTTGCTTTTTTCTCAGAAAATATTTGCATTTATCATGTGCATTAATAATTTAACATTTCAGTAGATTTGAAATGGTTCATGAACATAAAGAATAACACAAACCCGTGACTTACCTCCTTGGCAATATAATCAAGTATTAAATAGTGATACTGAGTGGGTAGATGTTTTGATATTAGGGTTTTTTGTGGGGGTTTTTTTATTTGTTTTTTGTTAGATTAAGTTACAAATCTCAAAAGGCACTTGATATTTTCTGTCAAGTACCTGTTTAATACAATTGTAGGATAACTCAGATTGGAAGGGGCCTCAGAAGGTCATCTAGTCCAAATTCCTGGTCAAAATACAATCATCAGTTAATTCAGACAAGGTTACTCAGGTCTTGAGTCCTATCAAGCCTTGATAATCTTCAAGAATGGAGTTTCCACGACCTCTTTGAATAAATTCTTCTAAGGCTTGATTGTTCACTTTTAATAAGGAATAGATTGAAAAGAGAAAGGGTTGATTATTAAGACAAACACTTCTGTGTTCTTAACCTGCCTGGAAGGTTTAATTCTTGCTTCTGTGAATTTATGATGTGACTGAGAATGGTGACATAGGTCATGCATGGAATGTCTTTATAAAATAAGTGTATTCATGCTGACTTCCTTGTTTGGCTGTCTTAGGGGTGCTAGCAGAAAGTACTTTGAGAACATAACACTAGCCCAAATTTACCAGTGTTTTCTCTCTAGTAAAGTTTGATAGTATCTTCAGAAGTCTGCGAGTGCTTTGAGTCCATTATTCCCATTGTCCTGTTCTAGTCCCCCCCATATTTTTTTTAGAATCTTAATCCACTCTAGTTATGTTGTTAGTTCTTGCCTGTTTCTGAGAGATTTTTTTTGTTTTCAGGGCAGACTGATCATTTTGGATGGATGTAAGAACAAGACAAGTGATATATTATTCCTCAGTCTTTCACTTCAGTTTAGGATTTTTCTAAGACAGAGTTTGAAGCTGCCTTTTTATTTATTAGGAATTGGTAGTTTTTTCCTTCTACTTATCTAATTACCTTTTGAACCCATGTATCAATTAAGAAAGGATTGACTGATCAGGGGAGACTATTGTCTTAACTATTTTCCTGTGAAACAGGAGTGTTTAATATTGGAAAGAGTGGGAATGACATTTACTACCTAACAAAGAGGGTAATATATGTAGTTTTGTGAGTATTTATATGATTACAATGGCAAAGATAACAACTGTTTGTCAAATTAAATAGGGGAAATGAGACAGCTGAAAACTGGTAAAATAATAATAAAATTAAGCCTATTAAAATAATCCTGCTTAACCTAGTGAATAAAGGGAAAGGGGAAGCAATGTCTTATGAGAGTGGCTGTTGGCAATTAGCATTGGGAACATTTATTTGATCAGCATCGGTTTATAAGAACAAGAGTGCGTCCCTGCAATGTTGTGGGTTGTTGTGTGTGGGTTTGGTTTTTTTCCCCCAGTTTAAATTAGAATTAACTTTCAAAACTTAAGATTTCTTACCTTTTTAGCTACCATGGATAGTTGCATTTAATTTGAAAATTAATTTACTCTAAAAACTCAGTCAGGCAGTGTCATGTAAAACATGTGTCATCATCAGTTCCCTTTGAATGCATGGCTCTTGAGAGTGCCCAGCAATTCAGGGGTACAGCTCAGCACAGTACGGAACTGAAATTCTATTCATAATCAGTAAAGATGGATTCTTTTGTCTGCTCAGTGATGACAGCAGAGCATAAGAAAGGGTGCAGTATTTGCCACCCACTATGTTCTTAGTACTGAGCTCTTGCACGTAGAGCAAGGAATTACAGCCACCTCCGTTCCTGCAGCATGTAGAATTTTAAAACGATCAGTAGTTGACAAAGTCTGCTATCTTATAATACTTTTTAAAACACTGTCACCAGAGGAAGAGAGCATGATATGGGATCAAATATTTTACCTTACGTATTATTTTCTTTGTTTATTAGCATTCCTTCATACAGAGGCTTATGTCCAGTCAATCTTTAGGACACTTTCTTTAGGTTGGGGGTCCTGAAATTCTGTACTGGGAGTCCTAAGCAGTACTGTGCAATGAAGAACTTATTTGAAATTATTTGGGGGCAGAATGACAGATCAACAGCAAGATCAGTTCAATGTGTGGGAGAGAAATCCATCTATCACTGATAAGTCACTACTTGTTAATGGATTAATTAAATAGCCTCAAGTAATCCCTTAAATGATTTCTAGAATACGATGTGGTATTTGACAGTACTATGATGTTCTCTGAGTTATTGTTCCTTTTTCTCTATGAATTGGAAATAGAAAAATGCTAAATATGTATGGAGAATTCAATTTTATTGATAGTTTATTTGACAATGAAGTTCAAGATACAATGATTGCAACCATTAAACAGTAGATCATAGAAATGAAATGCCAATGTTGCTCTTATTAAATAAGTTTTCAGTTTTCAGATATCACTTAACACCATATCATAGTCATCATTGCATGTGTAGTTAAAAGTCTCTTGTCTTAGTATACTAATATATTGCATGCTAAATAAAATATCTGTGGACTTTTTGCAGTATTATATCAGTCAGGCACAATTATGGCCTCAAGTGACTAGGGCTAAATTTCACAGTTGCCACACACATACTTAAGGATTAGTAGTTTGGATAGAACTAGTAGGATCATGAAAAGAAATAATAGGTCACTTAGGATAGTGGAGGCTTCAACTTTGAGAAAAGAAGTAAGAGCCATAAAACATAGAGAAAGAGACTTTTTAAAGATGCCTGTCATGGCTTAACCCCAGCCAACTGCTCACTCCCAGGCAGCTGCTTGCTCACCCCACCCCTCAGGGGATGAGGGAGAGAATCAGAAGAGTAAAATTGAAAAATTCATGGGTTGAGATGAAGACAGTTTAAAAGCAAAAGCTATGTGTGCAAGCAAAGCAAGACAAGGGATTCATTGCCCACTGTTTGTGGGCAGGCAGGTGTTCAGCCATTCCCAGGAAAGCAGGGCTCCTTCATGTCTAACAGTTACCTGGGAGAGAAATGCCATCACTCTGAACATCGTCCTCTTCCTTGTCATCCCCCAGCTTTATATGCTGAGCAGGGATTGTGCCTTTGGTCAGTTGGAGTCAGCTGTCCCAGCTGTGTCCCTGACAACTCCTTGTGCACCCCCAGCCCACTCGCTGGTGGGGTGGTGTAAGAGGCAGAAGAGGCCTTGGCTCTGTGCAAGCACTGATCAGCAGCAACTGAAACATCTCTGTGTTATCAATGCTGTTTCGAGCACAAATTCAAAACGCAGCCCCGTGGTGGCTATAATGAAGAAAACTAAGTCTATTCCAGCCAAAACCAGCACAATGCCAAATCTATTTCAACAATAAAGGGAGAATTTTGTGTTATATAAAGTAGTATTTTAAACAGGAATGATCAGTCTTTTTCTATTAGTAATTTATACATGGGTCTTATTCAAGGCAATGTTAAAGATGATCATCTTGAGTTCCGAAGTCTCCCAAGATAATAAATTGATTTTTATTTCAACATATGTTGAATGTCCAACTACAAATAGCTTCGAATTAATCAATCCCTTTTACAAAATTATTTTCAAAATGGTACTGATTCATTTTGTCACACTTTTCATTGGCTTGCATGATAGCAGTAATTCACATAAATACTCAAAAGAAGTGGCTGCCTCTTAATAGTTCATTTTTTGTGTCTCATTCTTGTCTCAAATACACATTTTTGGGGATATGCACATAAACTTAATGTGACTAGTTAATTTTAGTAAATTACTAAAATATAACAATAAGTAGTGGTGTAAATGATGTGAGTCAGGCTCATGCAGTGAAAGTACAGTTAACTGTTATAATTGCAGAATTTTACTATATATTTATTAACCTTTACAGAATTAAAATGTATTTATAGCACTGTTATTTGCGTATTTGCCCTATAATAATATATTGCCATTAGGGAATCTTGCATAAATAGACATATTCAGAATCTATAATTTTCCTGCAAGTTTGGTTTTGTCACAGAAAACCAGGCGGACAATGCAAACATTACTGTGCTTAACACTTGCCTTTATTCAATTAATGAATAATTACAAGAGAGCTTACTTCCTTAAGTGCACTTATCTCCTCGTGTTTTTAGTGGCTTGAAGTTCATTATGTTTCTAAATGAATAATAATACATGCCAAAGAATAAATGCCACTTGGGATTACAGTTGATGACCACCCCCAGTCTGGCTCATCATTTCCAATATTTTCATCTTATGGTTCTAAAGATTTTCCTAGTAATTGAATCGTTCCTTTTTGTGACTGAGCTCCAAAGGGGCTTTTCAATTCCCTTGTTTTCTATTGTAATCATAAAATTATTTTTTTTTTTTTATCCCAGGGCCTCTTTGTTAGTAAAATTTCTTTAGACATAAATGAAACATGAAAGCCGCCTAACTGGGAAGAAAAGAGATTTAGCTTCACTTTACTAATCAGGCCTGATTTAAAAAAAGCCTGTTCTTATAAAACTGTTGGCAGGAAAAGAAATATGTGGACTTGCCATTAGAAAAAACAACGAACCACAACGGAACAAAACTTTTACAGTTCAAGCTATGGGAATCAACATTGAGAACACTCTCTATACTTGTATTTCTTGAAATAAGATCTTCTTTAAAGGTCCTAAAAGTTTTATGGCAATATCCAGCTGATTTCCCCTCCAAAACCAGTAAGACCCTTTTTTTTTTTTTTTTTTTTTCTCCTCTTTACCTCAAAGGCAACTCAGTTCTGAATTGAATTCTTTGAATTGCAGTCTTCAACTTTTAAAGTCAATGTGGTCTAACCCTGGCTCTTAGCAGTGGGAAAGGAGACCACATTTCATGAGTTTCTCAGTGAGTACTCACAATTTTGTTACGTTGTGTAACTGTGCAGCACTGCAGAATTGCCTACTTGGCACTAGTCGAGGGCTCATCGGACAGATGGGTGAGATTTGCACCAAAGAACTCCATGGATGCTAGAGAACAATGAGGGAATATTTAAAAGAAAGGAGCAACAGCTTTTCTTTTGCCATCTTAAAGATGTTCTTGATGGCATATGACAGAAATAGAGTACTAAAACCTTGATAGCTGCATATTTAGAAGACTAGAATATATAAAGAAGTCTTCATTTGATATGGCACAATAAACCAGACTTCAAGACCTTTCTTCAGTTTGATTGTATAAACCTGTGGGGTTTGATGGGATGCTTTTTTGGTTTTGTTTGGTGGTGGTTGTTTGTTTTTTTTTTAATAGTGACTGTCAGTGGAATTATTCAAAACAAAGATCCATTTTTCTGCACTGCTGTGTCCTAGTGACAAAATTATCTAACAAGGTCATGTGAACTACCTGAAATCTGTTTTGGGTTTGATGTTTTTCTTTGTTTTAATGCCTGATTGTGTAACAGAATATTTAAGGATTTTGGAATATATGTGAAAGAATAACATTTTATTGTGGTGATGGATGACATAATATGAATAAGAAATTAAATAATAAACCCTATAATTCTGGAGAGATGTTTATAGAAGTAGAGATTGTTGTTCATCTTTTCAATCATAGGTTGGAAGGGACCTCAAAGATCATCTAGTTCCAACTCCCCTTCCAT
The DNA here is from genome assembly GCA_020800305.1 of Porphyrio hochstetteri. Classification (NCBI taxonomy): domain Eukaryota; kingdom Metazoa; phylum Chordata; class Aves; order Gruiformes; family Rallidae; genus Porphyrio; species Porphyrio hochstetteri. The sequence goes on from CM036907.1 coordinate 50,799,449, forward strand.
GGTCAGGGACACCCTTAATAAACCAGGTAGCCCAAAACACCATCCAACCTGGCCTTAAACGCCTCCAGGGATGGCACTTCCACAACCTCTCTGGGAAACCCGTGCCAGTGCCTCACCACCCTCATAGTAAAGAATTTCTTCCTAAAGTCTAACCTAAGCCTACCCTCTTTCAGCTTAAAGCCATTGCCCCTTGTGCTATCACTGCGCTGCCTGGTGAACAGTCCCTCTCCAACTGTCTTTGTTTTTAAAAATCTATTATGGTGATCTGCTAGGTAGACTTACCAGTATCTTTATTAAAAGTCTTCACTTTGTGGTGATTTTCATGTAATCTTCATTATACAAGGAGATCTTAGATTGTATATGTCTTATTTCATTTTGGATGCCTGCTTATTTAAAGACTGGAGACACACCTGCAAGAAAATGCTGTTGTGCCGGATCCTGTGGTGTTAGTGAGAAAGGGGGAAATGTTTTTGTGTTGCCTGAAAAGCTTCAGATTTACAAAAAAAAAAAAAACTATAGGTCCAGTCCACTTAGGAAGCAAATATTATGCAGAATCGGGACATAAATTAGTATAGAAAAGTTCAGCTTTATTCTTATGGGGAACATTTCTGTGCTCTGTAATAGGAAGGGTTGGGGGGGTAAGGAAGGTGGGATTTTATGTTGGGTTTATGGTTGGTTGGTTGCTTTTTTTTTTTTCTTTTTCCTCTTTAATACTTTACTGAGTAGCAGATCGTGTAAAATTTTTTCTGTGGAAACTGTACAACCTCAGGGCATAAGGCACCCTTGTGCTGCCAATGTGTGGCAGATCTACTGTTACCACAGACCAGCATACAGCTCTTCTTGCAACAAATTTATGGATATTAATACTTGAGGAAAGTAAATTTTCAGGTGTGTATGATAAATATTTAATTTCTGACCTAGCTTTGATCTACATGGCCTTGAAATCTTATCTTAATAGCAATCTTTGCTACTTGACTTCAAATTAAAGTAATTTTGTTAGGGTTTTTTTTTTTTTGAGTGGGAGCAGATACTATACCTTATCATCTGTAGATTTCTATTCCTCTTAATTTTGAACTGCAGCTTCTTGAAATATTATTAAGCATTTCAGTGTTTCTGCCGTGTGCAAGAAAAGTCACAATTTCAGTGATGGGTGAAATGTTGCATGTCTATAATATTTATGAAATTGGGAAAGAAATAAGCCATTAAATAATAGTTCTGAAAAAAAATCTCAGTGATGAGGGTATATATGAGTTTTCTTACTAATTTGTCATTGTGTACTACCTTTTTAGTTTTAAAATACTTATGATGATGCCTTTTGAATAGCTGAGGTGGACTAATCAATGCACTTTCAGTTCAAGTTCCCAATTTTTTTCTTAACATGTTGAGGTTTAGAGATTTTTTCCTTGCACTTCTGAAATTGTATTTCAGAAAATTACTACATCAACAATAGGCCTCAAATCATACGATGAGCTCCTGCCTCTCTTCAAATTAATCTAGGAGCCTCATTTAGCTCAGTGTTTCATATAATGTTTTTAGTATGAAAATGAACATTGAATGTCTAATTTGGGATACCATAACTAAGATGCTAGGGCTGATTGAGAGTAACCACCTTCATGTAATGGTCATGTCCTGTTTTTACATGCATGTGCTGTCCCTCTGATCTTTCGGTTCAAAGAGCAGGCTTTTAATAGTCAGTTGGTCAAAGCAAGCAATGCTAGGTGAAGAATTAGGCATTAACTCAGTGGCAATATGAAATCTAATTTTTAAGCAACCAATTAACTTGAAGTGTTGAGTTTCATAATGAATCTGACAGGCACAAGCTGAATCTGTGATTCTGTGATTCTGCACAATGGGCTTCTGATGAGAGATACCGTAACGTACATTTTAGTACCACAGCCTCCTTGTAGACCTGTGCTGAATCCAGTAAGGTGTCACCAAAACACTCGGGTTTACTGAGCTCACAGTGTATGCGGAGAAACACAGAACAGGCTGTATTTGGTCTTAGGAAGAGAAGGCTGAGAAAAGGTGTTATTGCTGCCTAGTGTTATTTAATGGTATGATGTACAGTAAGATGGGGCTCTTCTCACAGGTACACAGTGATAGACCTAGAAGTAACAGACACAAGTTGTAAAAAGGAAAGTTATATATATTAGGGGGGAAAAAATAATCATGAGAGTACTCAAACATTGGAACAGGCTGTCTGGAGAGGCTGTGAAATCTCCTTCCTTGTCATTCATACCTTGACAGGACACAGCCCTGTGATATAATTGGGTCTGCTTTATGCTGTGGTATGGATTAGATGACCCCCACAGGAAGGTTCTTCCAGCCTTAATAACTCTGTGATTCTGTGACTCAACCCAGGGTCCCCATCAGTCATGCTGGTACTAGGTATCTATCACACTGCCAGTCTCCTTTTTCCCTTTGTCTGTCACTGATGTTGGGCTCCCATGCACTGCAGAAAGCTGGCTTGAAGAATAGTGCAAGAAGTAGCAGGACTATTCCATCAGTTCAGACCAAAAATTCAAATGGAAAAGAACCGGAAATTTAATGTGTGTAAGGCTGCATGTGTGAAAATTCAGTGTTTTATTTGATGGACAAATCTACCTCAGAGGACAGGGCATAAACCCCACTATTTTAGCTGTTGATACCATTTACATCCATATTTTAGAAAGTGTAATATATTCAGGGCAGCAACTTTGTCAACCAGATGTCTAACTCTAAAGAAGTGTGTTTTTTTGAAGAAGCAGGTGCAGCAAGGCTAGTATGGAAAAAAGCAAAATGAAGGGTGCATCTTGTTGGTGACCCTGCTTTGTATAGTTGGACAGCTGTCATCATTAAGGTGTCTACTTAGGCAGCATTCTTTGAGATGGAAGCTCGTAGGCAACACTGAAGCAGATTCCCTGCTGCCTGCTCAGCTGAAGACACTGAATGGTGTGTGGGAGCTGGGTCTCTATTCTGCCAGTGTGGGTCTTCCCCAACAGGCGGTATTTGTATTCGGTCCACCAGCTCAGCCAGGCACGGGGGGTGTGTGTGTGTGTGTGTGTATAGCTAATGGTGTAGAGCAGACTCCCTTCTTGGCTCTGTAAGAGGCTGCACGCTGCTGAGCTGTGAGAGGGGCAGCCCCGTATCAAATCCGATGCACTCCAGGACCCTCCTGTTTTGTTGTTTGCCTTTGTGAAACTAAATTGCCTGATAGTCAGGTAACTGTAACAAGTCTGTAAGACACTGTCTACAGGTGAAAGCTGCATCAATATATAAAAATCATTTTAGAAAAATGTTTATTTCAGTGAAATTACGTTGTGTTGGCTTCTAAAGTGATTCAACTGAAAAAGTATGTCTTTTGTGCATAAAAACTCTGGGGGTGTGAGAAGTATAAGAATGAAATGGGTCTTGCACCACAGAAGCCCTAATCTCACATTCCCAAAAGCTATTGGGACCTACTGCTTATAAATACAGTTTTCAAATCCTTCTCTACAACAGTAAAACACTTGACTTGGAGTGCTTTGTCGCATTAATTTCTTTGAAGTCAAAAGGCTACTCATGCTCTTGAGCACCGTACTCTTTAGAAAATGTTTGCAAGATTGGCATTTTATGAACATGGTCATCATAAATACAGGTTTCAGAATGTAAGTATGAAAGCATTTTCCCAGAAGGGTGATGACTTTGAACAGTAGCCGTTATGCATGTGTGCTGTGTAAGGAACAAAGTCAGAACACAGCCTGCTTATAACCTCCTGGCAGCAGCTGTTCAAATATTGTTTCTCTGCTTTCCAACCCTGCAGAGAATTTGGCTCACAAATATAAACATTGTTAAGTTGGTAGATGGTCTTATTCACTAAAAATAATAACTGCTGGTAAGTAATAATCACAGAATCACAGAATTGTAGGGGTTGGAAGGGACCTCGAGAGATCATCGGGTCCGACCCCCCCTGCCAAAGCAGCTCCCTAGCACATATTGCACAGATAGGCGTCCAGACGAGTCTTGAATATCTCCAGAGAAGGAGACTCCACCACCTCCCTGGGCAGCCTGTCCCAGGGCTCTGTCACCCTCACTGTGTAAAAGTTCTTCCGCATGTTGGTGCGGAACTTCCTGTGCTCCAACTTGCAGCCATTGCCCCTTGTTCTATCTCCACAGATGACTGAAAAGGGGTTGGCCAATTCCCCCTGCATCCCATACTTAAGATATTTATAAACATTAATTAGGTCCCCCCTCAGTCATCTTTTCTCCAGGCTGAACAGCCCCAGCTCACTCAGCCTTTCCTCATAGGGGAGATGTTCCAGGCCCTTAATCATCTTCGTAAATAATAATAAGATGATGTACTATTCTTTTTCAAACCATGACTGTAATATTTTCAGGGAGGCAGTTGGCAAACAAATGCTGTCTTGTTTGGTTACTCAATACAGACTTTTCAGTGGTCATTTACAAAATGAAATAACTTATGTAGTAAAACCAGCATGTTAGTAGAGTTGGTTGCTGCAAATCTTGATGAGAAAGCTGCTTGCAGGCTATCATCAGTTAATACTGTGAGGATTTTCCCCCCTCCCCCAAACATGGTGAAATTTTGTCAAGGAAGAAAATACCTGCCATTTCAGTGTGTATCAGATGCTGTGTACATGGGAACCGATCAACTATGATAATACAAAATCATGAAACAAAACAGACTGAAGAATAACAAGTGTGGTGGGTTGACCCTGGCTGGAGGTCAGGTGCCCACTAAAGCTGCTCTATCACTCCCCTCCTCAGCTGGGCAGGGGAGAGAAAATTCAACAAAATGTTTGTGGGTCAAGATAAAGACAGGGAAAGATCATTCACCAGTTACCTTCACAGGCAAAACAGAATCAACTTAATTTGTTGCCAACTAAATTAGAGTATGGAGAAAAAAGCATCTCCCCCCACGCACCTCTCCCTTTTTCCTAAGCTTAACTTTACTCCAAATTTTCTCTCATTCCTGCTTTCCAGCAGCACAGGGTGACAGGGAAGGGAGGTTGTGGTCAATTCATCGCATGTTGTCTCTGTTGCTCCTTCCTCCTTAGGGGGAGTACTCCTCACACTCTTCCCCTGTTCCAGCGTGGGATCCCTCTCATGTGAGACAGTCCTTCATCAGTTTCTCCAGCGAAACAGCTGCAGTTTTTCACAAACTGCTCCACTCTTCATGGGTCTCTTCCACGGGGTGCAGACCTTCAGGACCAGACTGCTCCAGTGTGGGCTTCCCACAAGGTCACAACCTCTACCTACTCTGGCATGGGGCCTTCCATGGCTGCAGGTGGATCTCTGCTCCTCCATCATCCTCCACGGGCTGCAGGGAGACAGCCTGCCTCACCATCATCTTCTCTGCTCCAGCAGCTGAAGAATCTCCTCCTTCACTGACTTTGGTGTCTGTAGAAGTGCTCCTTTCACGCTCTCTCTCACATCTCTCTGGCTGCCCTTGCTGTTGCACAGCAGTGGGTTTTTTTCTTCTTAACTCTGTTATGCCAGCAGCGCTACTGCCATCGTTGATTGGCTCATGGTGGGATCTGTCTTGGAGCTGGCTGGTATTGGCTCTGTCTGACATGGGGGAAGCTTCCGGCAGTTTCTCACAAAAAACACCCCTGCCCTGTAGCCTCCCTGCTACCAAAAGCTTGCCATGCAAACCCAGTACAGCAAAGTAAAAAAACCTCACCACAACCCAGAAACACATTTGTCTTTAAATAACTTTTGAAACAAAATGAATATTCATGAACCTGTAATACATTTATGGCATGAAATGAGGGTAAACAAAGTTTTTATCCTTCATGGAAGCCGTGTCAGTGCTAGAAGGCAATCAGGTGACTGGTAATTAAACAAAAACGTAAGATGCCAGGCAATGTATACAAGGGAAAAAAGCCTCATTTGACATTATGTTGTTCTTTTTTTTTATTTTGTAGGACTACAAAACAATGCTGCAGAAAGGACTTTTGATCTATGTTGTTTCCATGCTATATTCCAAGAAAATTTTCCTGGTTTTCTGTCTGCCTACTGCTAAGGGTTTTCAGCCATTAACTTGGAAAGTCTCTTGGAAGTCTAATAGATCTCTTCCAGAAAGTACTTTGAGAATAGTAACCTGTAGTTACCCACTACTACTCAAAAAAAAAAAAAGAAACAGTCTTGAAGAAAATATGTTTTCTTCCTCCATCTCATTTACTCCTTAGTTTGGTAGAGCCAATAGCTTTAAGTATTTGTACAAGATCCATATGTAACGATGTTTTCACTTTGTATCCAGACTTGCATCTTAGGAGACAGCAAAAAACCAGATTTCACTTCTGAGTCCTTTGTTATCTGAAAATGCTTTGTAAAAATTTTCTTCTATATAATTGTTGTAGCTGGGTTTTTTCTTTAAACTAAAGAAAAAACTGTAACTTGTAATACTGAAGTAAGTTGCAGATAATGTATTTTAATACTTGCCTTCAATATTGCAGTATGCCTGTTATATGTCTTACTGACATGGAAGCTCTTTAAAGAGTGGGTGAAAGATGTACTCTATTACCAGTATTCAGATAATTATTTCAAATATTTGGAATGAGGATTACTGAAAATTTCTTCTTGAATTAATCTTATGCCACATGCAAAACATAAAATAGTGAAGTTGTGAGTGAAGAGCTATGCTAACGTTTGTAGTGTGAGAATCTTCATCTTAGGAAGATTCTTTGCTGATGGCCACACTGAAATATGAAGTAATTCATATTACAACTGGTCATCATTGGGGGTAGGCCTGCAAATCTGCTGTCACAGTGCTATTTTCTAGTACAGTAAACTGGATTCTATATTGTTCCTAAATTATCAATTTACTACTTTGGCACAGATTTTGATTATTTTTTTCAAATCTGCAGTTCTCAGAGTTGGATTTTTTGGTTGTTTCAGATGACTGTCTGCATTTGAGGTAACAAATAGTAAATACAGTAAAACCAAACTTTATTTCATTAGTTGCGTATTTCCTCACCACGTTCCTCAGTTACTGCTGTAGACATGGTGCCACAAATAGCTGTGTCATAAAGGAAAAAAGGGGGAGGGTGTAGGGGTCAGAGCATTTCCTCAGGGACACTTCAGGAGAGTGGAAGGAATGGCCAAAGTTCTGCTTTCCTGATGAGATGGGCAGGAGCTGTATTTATGGAGCCCTCAAATGCTAAAAATCTTCTGTATACAGTGGACATCCCTTTCAATTCCTGGGAAGTGCAGCTCCAAGGAACTCCTGCAAGCTCATTCTGAAAGCTTCAGACAGAATAACATAGCAACCTAAATCTTTGTCCTGTGCAGGACACAAATCATGGATACATGGATAACTGTTTTAGACTTAACCTGCTCTTCCTTTTTCTCTGAGTTATTGAGATTACTTCTTAATTCACACAATTACGTAGTATCAGAGGAGTATTTAAGTACGTATTTATATCATATCCTGAGCGGAGATGTTCTTACTAAACGAAACATACAAATTGGGTAATTCAGCCTAGATGTTTGTGAAATGCTTGGCTGGAGCTAGAAGTGCTGTATTCCTGAGTATATGGTACATTAAAAATTGAGATGAAATCAACTTTTAACGCTTAGGTCACCTGAGTTTCTGAGTTAATGAGTAATTGATTTTTTTTCAGTGCAAAGGTACACTGCATTTTTAATTTCTGTCTAAATGTGAAAAATTATAACATTAATGCTCCTAAAAATTCTGCAGATGAATACAGAAAGCAAATACATTTTAAACCTTAAAAACTAACATCCACATAGAGATGCACTTGACAGATTGTATAACCCTTACTTACCTAGTGCAGCAGAACATTTACTTTTCATGAGAAGCACCTTTAGTTTCAGGTGGATAGGCAGCAAGCAGAGTTAGACCTGCAAACATTATATGTAACTCTACAAGTGTAAATTAAGACTTTTGAGCTGCCACTTCCAGCAAGTGATTCTGTTTTAGCAATTAAAAGGCTTTATATCTCAATCACCTAAAAGAAATTAAGGAAACAATCTATGAAATGCATATTTTTAGGCATATGCCTATCACTATGTGATGTATGATTGTTGATTGGATAAACTTGACTTTGAAACCATTACGAAACAGGCGTATTGGAGTTAGAGGTCTGGCTGACAGAGCTGCTACACAGAACATATTATGTTTTCTAAGATATGAACCCAAGTATTATCAACAGCTAAAATACTGTGCTCTATGCCCAGGCCTCTGAAAAGACATATTTGCAGTTGCAATATCAGGGTAACATGCCCCAACATTTGAATGAGTAAAAATTGATGATTTTTAAGCTAACTGATGTGTAGAGCATCTTAAAATAAAAGGAAATCTGGGGGTTTTTTTTATTTTTTCCTTAGACTGTAGGTTTCCCTAAATTTTTCCCCTTTATTTCTCAGGAACCACTGTTATTCACTCCATCCCTTGAAATCTGATTATAGGGCTCCATGGTTGTGATATGATGCAATGAGGATGTGTTTTCTAGCATTTTACAATAAAGACTAATTTTAATATATTACTTTTCATAAAATTGTATCCCAAGACCCTTTACAGTATGACAAATTACAAGCTGTAAGATATTCTGTGCTATAAATCATAGAAAAGACTTGTGCAAATGTATTGCCTGGTGAACAAATTAAAGCACTCATTGCGCATGGCAAGTAACATTTTCATACATTAAACAGTTATGGTATTTATTTCTGTAGCACTAAAGCTTGCCATGAGTGTTTTGCTTTCAACAATGAAAGGTGACAGCAAATCTGCTTTTCTGAAATAATTAGCACATTCATCAGGGCATATTAAGCAATTCCAAATTATTTTTTCTTGTAAGGTTTTGGGTTTTTTTTCAGTACAACTGAGAATCAGCAAACTCATAAATCACAAAGACAGCAGAAAGCACTGAGTGCCAGATGAATAGCAACTAAACATTTCCACAGAAAAGTAGTAAAAACACTGCAAGTAAAATAGAGATTAATTTAAAAAAAAGTGTGATTAAAAAACTGTATTGTCAGAATGCATTTGAGATAAGGCATAAAAATGACATTGGGCTGGACAAGAATGGTCTATAAACTCAAAATTTTAGTCCTATAGCCACATGTATACTTCTTTCAAGAAATGCATTTGTAATTGTATTGATGGGTTTTTCCCCAGAGGGCCAATATTACACTTGGTTTGAGTCTTACAGAGTCTGATTTTCCTCCTCAGAGAATAAGAAAATGGGAAGGACAGGAGGAGGGGAAAAAACCCCAACAAAACAGCTCTTTAACAAAAGCTTTATTACATTGCAAATCTGTAGGTTATTCAATGAAACAGTATTAGCTCCTGTTGTAATTGAAAGCCTTTGGAGATCATTCAGTTCAACTCACTTCTCAAACCAAAGTCAGTTTGGTTATTCAGAGATTTGAATTGCTCTGAAGGCAGAAACTGCACAAGCCCTTTTGGCAGCCTTTTACTTGGCCACCCTCATTGTATAATTTTTTTCGCTTTTATCTAGTTATAACTTTATGTCTTCTAAGTTTTTGCCTCTTGACCCGTGCGTGGGTACCAGTGAGAAGAGTCTGGCTGCCTTGTCTCTGTGCCCTCCCACCAGGAAACTGAACGCTACAGAATATCCCTCCTCAGCCTCCTCTAAAGCTGAATGATGCTCGTGCCCTCAGCTTCAGCTTTACACTGTCTTCTACTGGGTTTGCTGCCATATATCAAGTCTTTTACAAGACTGGTAGGACCAAACTTGGTCACAGGACTCCGGATAGATTCTCACAAGTGATGAAGATTATTCCCCTCTCTTATCGCTGCCACCTTCTGGCTGGACTGTTGCTAATGCAGGCCACTGGGTTTCTGGGTTTCAAGCGCACACTGCTGACTCGTGTTCAATTCACCGTGTACCAGGAGCTCCAGGTCCTTCCGAGCCAGCTTGCTCTCAGAATATCCTGTAATTGGGTTATTCCACCCCAGGTGTAAGGCTTGTTTACCTTTGTGAGTTCTTGTCACACCAGTTCTCCAGCTTCTTCTCCAGGCTGGTCTTGCAGCATATTGAATGCTGTCTGCAGCTTAAACTGATGCGTTTCATCACTTGTTCCAAGATGAAGCTCTGTGTATGTGAGCAACTCCTTCGCACAGACTGCAAAGGCCACTTCCTCACCTTCCCAGCCTGTCTTTCTTGAAGAGCTTTTATCTATCCACAGCAGTTCTCCAGTTACATGATTTATGCCTCTGTATCCCTCTAATCCCAATAAGATCATAGCTCTACAACTGTGCATAGATTTCTCATTCTTCCTGTTTGCACCCCATGCTACGTATATTCTTTTAGAGGCACTTGAGCTGAACCTTCAGTCACATTGCTTTCAAAAGAGGAAGTGTGAGCGCCTCCCTCATGCTGTTATCCTCTGGTCTCTTTCACACTAGCTCTGCACTGGTACTGTGGATGATGATAAGCTTTCTCCAGCATACCTAGTTTAAAACCTTTCTTATCAGGTCAATCAGTCTGTTTGTTCTCTTTGTGTCTTAAGGGAAATCCTCAAATACTGTAGAATGGCATGGTAATGGGATGGGACTTGGCTGTTTTACTGCACTTAAGAAAACGATGGTTTCATTTCTAAGGCTGGTATTTGCTGTGTTATTAACTTCAGGTGTAATTCAGCAATTACATTCATCAGATTTTGTTCCAAACCTAAAATGTAGAGCTCAGGATTAGCAATGCTTTGAGTTTGAGTAGTGTTGATAGAGATAGGAACACAATAGCTGCTTAGTGCTGCTAATGCAATCAATCTGTGCCGTGTGTTATTTCACTGTGACTGCTCTCTCCTGAGCTAGGTTAACTCAGGAACTGATAGCTCTCATGGAAATTATTTCAGCTAGCTGTAGTGAAACTGCATGCTTAGTCTTTTTTAATCTACTCATGCAATGTTTTCAGCTTCCCAGGTGGGTGTTAGATCCTCCTTTTCTTCAACTTATTAAACATTTTTTATCATTTGTGTGAATCTTAAGAAGATACAGCTATTTTCTGTATGAAATGTCTCAACAAAAATTAAAATTATAAATGTATTTTATCTACGTTACCGTCTTTAATTTATCATTTCTCTCATAGAAAAAGACTCATCAAGGCTGCTAGCTCTTTAACAGGGAATTTGCTTGAAAACTTAAATCACGACTGTGATTGCATTTTTTACTTTTTATTGATAGTTCATAATGAGGCCAGCCCAAAACTGTTAATCTAAATAAAGTGATTTTATTTCCCTCAGCACACTGCTAATTAACCTAATTTTGGTCATGCTGTGGGAAAGAAGTAAAGCAGATAGGAGGAAGATAATGCTTCCTCATTAATTGGCTTATGCCACAGAAGGCCTTGTTGTAATGAAGTCAGACTTGACAGTTTGAGACTGGCACTGCTGGACCCTTCTAAGGCACTGAAGTGTGGAAAAAGTGAGTAAAAGAAGCAAACTGTAACTGCCCTTGGGGCTAGGGTGAGGGTAGTGAACACAGAATCCAGATGAGACATCTGTAACTGCCCTTGGGGCTAGGGTGAGGGCAGTTAGGGATGTCTCATCTGGATTCTGTGTTCTGTGCAACTGCAGATATGTGGCTTTGGATTGCATTTGTTGAATTTTTTGCCCACACCATAAATAAGTTCTTGTTTTGAAAGATTTTCCTGTCAACTCAACAGCTGGTACTGAAAGTAGTTGGGAGAAGGTTCCTAATACTTCATTACTCCATATTTTGTCACTGGGAGCCATGTGAACACCTGAAATGAGATAGGTGTCAGGAAGGTGTTCTAAGTTTCTAAGCATATTTTGTCAGGTTGCGATGAAAAAACAGCTGGAACAAAATCTTCCTTTCACTGACATTAAGGATTACTGGGGAAACAGAATCTGTTTCAAAACAGGGAACAGAACACTGACTTAGAAGGCTGTAATATGGGAGAAGAAAAGATTAGAGAACAGCTGGTTGGGAATCTTCTGAGCAGATGTCTTTTTGTCAGAAATCATTTGCCAGTTGAATTTGATTAACACACTCATCATAGATTTTTTTCCTTGGTGCTGTTGGAATTTATGGTCAAAATATAAAGGTAAATAGTAACTCTAACCCAGAAAAAATATGAGCATAATGTTCCTTTCTTTGCCTCTTGCAGACTGCAAACATAAATATTGTTAGAATTTCCCGTATCAAATGCATGTGTAAACTATCACATGGTTAGTTGTTTTTCTTGCCTCATACCCTCTTTATGTTGTCTGGAAATTTTGAGCAGAACGTTTCTGAAGTCTGAAAGTTCTGAGATGCAAAATCTGTCTCCTGGTTATCTCTGTAAAGCAGTATATGTTAGACACAAAGGGTACAAAATAAAAAGGAATGGTGCAAATTAAGGTATGATTGAGCTCTGCCTTGAACACTGTAAAGGACTTAATGTGGAAGGTGATATGATGCCAGAGTAAACATTAAGGTGTATGGAGATGTTTAGAAAACTGTGAGAGATACAATATTGGTTGCAGTGGCTTAGATACCACAGAATTGGTGGTCGTGTTGTCCAGACCCCTGCTTAAGCAGGGCCACCTAAAAACACATCATGTCCAGATGGCTTTTGAATACCTCCAGGATGAAGAGTCCAGAACTTCTCTGGGCAACCTGTGGCAGTGCTCTGTCACCCTCATCACCCTCTGGGCTCTGCCTTTCAGCTGGTTTTCAGTCCACCTTTCAGTCTGCTCACCCAGCTCACCAGCTTGTCTATGAGGAAGTTATGGGAGGCAGTGCCAAAAGTCTTACTGAAATCAAGTGACATACTTGACTGAAGTATCTTCATACTGAAGATATGATAGAGGAGAAACCATAAAGGCCATCACTCACTGGGATGAAAGGGTAGAATTATAATCTGTAGTTTCATCATGGTAACTGGCAAAGCTCACTTAACCCTAGTGTTTATAGGTTCCTTACTAGAATTAGAAAAAGAACAAAGGTTTGCAGATCTAGAACTTAGTATCAGACCACGGGTGTATCAGTGCACTGATAGCTTGAAATGACAAAAGAAATAGTGTAATAAGAAGATACTAGAGGCTTTTTAATTTATTTGAAAGTTTCCAATTAGTACAATTTATGAAAATAGGGAAAAATTAATTTAAATTATTACACTTTTTTTTTCTGGAAGCCAAGGATTTTTATAGTAAAGATGCATTAATTATACAGTTAAATATAAAGTAACTTAGAGTAGAGAAGCATTTTGATGCATACACATTTCAAAAGGACTAATGTGTTTATCTTAATAGCAATGTACGTTTTCCTATGAAGTATGGAGATGTTCCTGTTTGGGAAGGATTTAAAGCAAACCTTTAAAATTTTTGCCTTCTAGTTAGTCATTTTGGCAAGCTAAACCTGCAAATCCAGCTGATAAACATTTGTTTAATGGTACATGAAAACTGTTGGGTTTTTGCCTCCCCCCCTTGTTTTTTTACTGTGATGATGTTTATGGACTGCTACTAGAGAAATATCTGAATAATTATTGATCTTGGAAAAGTGGTTTCTTTCTTGAACAATATAAACATATGAAGGAGAAAAAAGAAGTATGCAAAATATAAATAAACTAGGCAAAGTCATTTATTCTTAGCTGTTGGAATTGTGGATCTGAATTTGCATAATTAGTTGTTAATCAAAGAGTGGAACTTCAAGGGTCTTCTGGGCTGCAGGGTGGTTAAAAAAAGGATTTTACTTATTCTTTTAGTTTTGTCTAGTTGGCAAGAATGCCTAAGCTGTGTTCTGCGAGCGATTGTACTTTCCATAATTGATAGTTATGTTAGAGTTCTTATATTGCAAAAGCAATAATTAAGATTTAAACTCTAATACATGGATGGTAAAGTATTGTTAGAAGCAAATGCCCTAAATTAGACATGGCTTCTACAGAATGGATCATTAAAAAATGCTAATTGCTTTCTATATCAAAAATCATTATTGCATCATTTCAATGCTTGTCAGAGTATATGCCCAGGGCTACACTGCTTTTAAACAGCCAGAGAAAACCCTGATGCAAATATGACTGTTTTCAATATATTCAACTTCCAGTTTTACAGCAGTACAAGGTATATGGCCATAGCTTTAGTTCACTCAGCTTTTTGTTTGGGAGGTGTCTCTCTACAGGATTCAGTTGCTATTCAGTCCATTAAGCACTGTGAATACTAAATGCATTTTGTCTGGTGAAGTTGAAAAGATGTGAGAGAGAGGAACAATACTCAGGAGGAAGAGTACTCCAGTTAATAATAACCAGCAGCAGTAAAATCGGAAGAACAATTTGTATATAATTAGCCAACAGGACAAAAAGACCATATGGTCAAGCGTTATGCATTACTTACTTTTCTGCAAAAAAATTCTTACAGACTAGGCCTTTCATCTAATTAACTGAGTAGAATTATTTTATTTATTTATTTGATACTAAAATAAAATGCGATTTATAAATTAATATAAATATGCCAACATGCTTTGGTTATTTTTGGCTATGTTTTCTCTTCCAGATGGGAAAGCTGTTGTCATTCTTCCATTTGATTTTAGGTAGCAGGAGACCTCTAGAAGTATAATTTTAGGTTTGTTTCTAGCACATTGGCATTGACTAGAGACATAGATCTGCATATTACCATGAAAATGTCAAGATGTGAATTATACAATTAATCACAATTTTACAATTGAATTTTAAAATTTTAGGCAATTGCAATGTAACAGCTGATCCTGCCTGAAGGAGAATGCAGATGGATAATGTCAGAAAAATATATATGCTTTCAGTGGAGATAATAGACAAGAATAGATCACTGTCAGATAATTGTTGCAATAGTCAGTACGAAAGGAGTGTTTCTCAAACATCCACTTGTTATGTACATTTCATAGAGCCTTCTCCTTATGCAGTCTCTGGGGGCCTTTAGGTTGTTTGTGTCAGCGTTGGTGTTGTAAAATCTGCAGGCTGGTTACATGAGAAGCCTTAGCTTAGCTGAGTCAGAATAGCAGCAGGAGGTTAATTATGCATGTGTAACATTAGGACCGGGTCTTCTCAGGTCATCGGATGTTGACATGCTGTCCTCTTCTGACTTCTTAAAAGAAACCAAAGAAAACCCTCCCTGCTTTACATGAGATTTCAAGGCTTCCTGTCATGTAGCCAGTTCTGGAAACACTTTTTCTAGGCTGGGCATCTTTGGTGTGCTGCCCAAAGAGCCACAGTGGGCTGGTGAACTGCTTTGCACCATGTCCTCAGAAGGACTAAGTATGTTGAGTGCCAACATCACATTCACAGGACTGTTCTGTTCCATGTTTTGGAGATAGTGTGTATTTCCTGTCTGTTCTGTGGTGCTGTGCAGTGGAGAGATTGAGTCCAGGCAGACTGTTAAGAGTTGACCTGCTAGCTGGTAACATTCTTCTCCAGTAGTATATGAATACATAACCCAGCTTTTGATTATCTTCAGGTCTCCTAGATCAAGAGCAGCTGTTGCGCAGGATTTGTAGTGAGCACAATGAATGTGGGAGGGATCATGGTCTTAAAAATTTCCGAAGGGAGTTGAAGACACAAGAAAATGTTCATCTTTGTTGAACTGGGCATCATGAGGTCCAGTTACTGTTGCAATGATAGGTGTTATCTGTGATTAGATTTAGTTGAAATTCAGAATGTGTGTGAACGTTTCCTGAAGCTCTTCACTGAGATGAGAGCAAGGATAAATGACTGTAGTGAATAGCATGAGGGACAAATGAAAGCATGGAAGTTAATCAAAGAGAGCTTAAGAAGTGGGACTGTCAGCAAAAGAGGAAAGAAGTTTGGATTTGAGGATGAGGAAGAGCTAAAGAAGAAACAGAAGAAATTAAAGAGGAAGTAGGAGTTTAAATACAACCTCCATAGAATTTTTTTTTTTGCTAAACTAACTTCTTTATGTTATACTAGTCCTACAATTCAGTATTTTTTCATTAGCAGTTGTCAGAATGTACATTTTATAAATGCTATTCTGTTTCTTAATCCCTAGTTCAATGGACAGGCTCTTTCTTGGTTTTCAACACATGGGCTTCCATCTTTTTGCCTTTTTCATTTAGCTAGCCCCAGCCAGCAAGGCCTTCTGGATCTTCACCATCAGCAGATGCCCAGCGGGGATCTCCATGTGATTAAACATCACAGTAAACACAACCTAGCAGCAGTTTTTTGCAGCCAGATGGAGGAGTGAGAAGATGTGAGAGAAAGAACTCTGTAGAGTCAATGAAGAAGGAAGGGGAGGAGGTTTCCCAGGTTCTGGAGTAGAGATTCCCCCAAGGCCCATGGAGAAGAGCCTGATGAGGCAACCTGTCCCCCTGCAGCCCATGGAGAACCCCACGCTGGAGCAGGTAAAGGCACACAAAGGAAGCTGTGACCCCATGGGAAGATACACACTTTAAGAGTTACACACCAGGCATAATAAAAGGTGGTAAACAATATTTTTATCAACAGTTGCAAATTTATTTTAAGGAAATACTGAAGATTCTTCATAAAAAATATAATCTGTAAGGAAACATGAGAAAACAGCTATAAGAAAACCTATAAATAAACTTTATCTTGAGCAAGTTATGGCACAATTGCAGAAACTACTTCTGGGTCTTTGGAGGCACCATCTGTTTCCCTTCATTAATCAGAGATCACAAGAAAGTCTAACACTTAATTACACTGTTTGCTTTTTCTTTCTTACATAATTATAAAAAACTTTGATATCATTATAGTGTAACACATATACCATGACAAAATTATTAATGCTGGTTTTGGGGTGTTTAGACCTACAAATGAGAGAAAGTGAATAGTTACAGTTCACATAGCAAATGTGCTTGCACTGCTGCACTGATGAAAGCTGATAGCATAATTTTTTTATGATCAAACCATTATTAAAAATAGCAGGAAAGAAATACCAAGTGCTATATGGTGAATGATGTTGAAATTGAGCTATAGCTTTCAATAAAGTGATATTAGCTGTATAAATGTGTTTAGATGAAAGAGATGTGCAGGTCTTTAGTCTCTCAAAATACAGTTTTATGGCTATATCTATGACTAATGTATTTAAGGTAATAGTATAATTATCTGACTGTGATGTTACTTTAGCTATGAGAAATGAATTCACATAGAATTTTCTCTTATAAAAATATAGTCTTTATAATTGGAAATCTTTCTTTTAAAATATATTGTGGGATCCTTTATATGAGAAGCACCATCAGGTCCTTGCCTGAAAAAAACGCTTCAGATTTGTAGTTCATTCTTTAAGCTAAATGAGGCTTTCTTTTAAAAAAAACTGTGGGTACAGGAGGCAATTATGATGGTTGATGTTGGAGCTACTCACTCACCCTTCCCTCCCCCAATGGGAGGGTTGACATAAAGACAGTTTAATAGGATAACAAAGGAAGATAATAATAAGAACAACAACAACTATTAAAGAAACAAGTGATGCACAAATCCAATTGCTCACCGCATGCAAAAGAAAAATAAAACAACTTGATGCCCAGTCTGCTTCCAAGCAGCAGTTTTGCCTTCTGGCTCACTTCCCTAATTTTGTATGGAGCCTCACACTCTGTTGCAGGGAACATCCCTTTGGCCAGTCTGGGCCAGCTGTCCTGGCTGTGTTCACTCAGCTTCATGTGTCCCCAGCAGGGTGTGGGAAGCTGAAAAGTCCTTGACTTAGTGTAAAGACTACAACTACCTCGCAACAACTAAAAACATCAGTATGTTATCAACATTATTCTCATACTAAGTCCAAAACACAGCACTATAGTGGCCACTGGAAAGAAAATTAACTCTATCCCAACCAAAACCAGGACATGTTTTAAGAGTCCAAATCAAATAGATTTGATTACTTTCCACAATAGATTAAAAAAAAATGTATAATTATTATGGATGATACTACATCAGGAATACTTCCCACAAATAGGCAGCGCAGATGAATCAGTCAAACATTACAGCATCATAGCAGGATGTTGACCAATATGTCATGTCTGAAATTCTTCACCTTTTACGTAGACTCTTCAAAATAAACCTATTCTTTTTGTCTGAGATTTTTGAAATTCTGGGTAGAAGCAGTCTATTAATTTAATAACTTAATGAAAAAAATCTATTAAATAAAATTTCCCTAAGTTACGTATAAATACTACTTCCTCTGTTTGTCAAGATCTTTTCCTGCTTTTGATGTTTGCAATACTTAATAGGAAAGTCTAAAACAAATTTTCAATGTAGCATTGTCAAATACAAAGAACATTGATCTGAATGTAACAGCCAATGTATTGGAATTGCCAACACAGATAATCATTGCTCTTTGTGGTTTATAAGTATTAAAATAACTTAGAAGTGGTGTATTTAATTATTTTGAAAGCATGTTTTTTGAATATAATAGCCGTTACTCCTTCAAATCTAATCAATTGTTTGAATTGCTTTAAGGGAAAGTAAAAGTAGATGTGTATTCTTAGAATACAAAAAGCATTGAAAATGGGAAAAAATGTATTCTGGCTTGTCTTTGTGTGAATTTTGAAATGCTCTCTTTGAAAACTTCCATCATTATCAAGCAAAAATGCATGCTGAGGTTATGAAATCAGATACACTGTATTGTCACCAGAGACAGGCTTTCTAATCAGAGGAGAAGATAATTGAAATAAGTGTTAAAGTGGGAATGCCACTGCTTCACTGGTGCTCCCACTCCATTACAGTATTAATATTAAAACTTAGCAAGGTAACGACAGGGAATAGTTTATAAGAATCTTCCCTTTCAGCCCATTACTTCTAGTTTGGCTTACATTAGGAGTTACCAAAGTTGCAATCCACTAAATTAGTCTCTGATCTAAGGGTTTCATTCTGCTCAGTGACACTAATAGCAATGCATATGTAGTTTAAATGATGCAGACCTTTGACAAATCACTTCCTTTATTAAAGGAAGAAACGTGAAAAAAACGTAGCTGTCATCCTATTGACAAGGCCAATAGAATTGTAAAAGAATCCAAATTGAGACAAAGCCATCTTTTCATAAGGTAGCAGCTGCTTTTTGAGAAAGCTTTGGAAGAATTTATAGGGACTGTAGAAGACAGGTAGGAACCTGTCTTGCTCCACACTTGCTCCAGCTGTGGGAGATGAATAAGCTATAGACCAAAAAATCATGTGAAGAATTTCTTCCTAGTATCTTATCTAAATCTACCTTCTTTTAGTTTAAACCTGTTACCCCTTTTCCTATCACTCCATGCCCTTGTGAGCAGTGCCTCTCCAGCTTTCCTATTGGACCCCTCAGGTACTGAAAGGCTGCAGTAAGGTCTTGTCGCATCCTTCTCTTCTCCAGGCTGAACAAGCTCAACTCTCTCAGCCTGTCTTCATAGGAGAGGTGCTCCAGCCCCCTGATCATATTTGTGGCCCTCCTCTGGACTCACTCCAACAGGTCGTTGTCCTTCTTGTACTGGAGACCCCAGAGCTGGGTGCAATATTCCAGGTGAGGTGTCACCTGAGTAGAGTAGAGGGGGAGAATCACCTCCCTTGACCTTAGATGCAGCCCAGGATACAGCTGGCTTACTGGGCTGCAAGGGTGCATTGATGGCTCATGTTGAGCTTTTCATCAACCAGTGCCCATAAATCGGCCTCCTCAGGGCTGCTGTCAATCCATTCTCCACCCAGTCTGTAGTTTTGCTTGGGATTGTGCCGACCCCATTGGCAAGACCTTGTACATCGTCTTGTGAGTCCACAAGGCAAGCAGGCTACCATCTAAGTGCCATGCCCTATCTTGAGGGTTTTTTCCTGCCTTAAGCATTCCTGCTTTAGCTCTGTCCTCTCTGCGTTCAGATGTATCTGGCTTTAGTAGAACTTCATCCCAGCATTTATGTCCTTTGTCATCTTTGAGAACTCTGACGCACTCTTTGTTGGCTTCTAAGTGCAACTCAGTTGATGGTTTGTTCTCCTTTAGATTGCTGGCTTAGAACAGCAGCAGTTAAACTTATCAATATAATAGCGTGAGGAACCTGGATTTTACAGTTATGCCTTATTGTCTGGATGAGTAAAAGGAGAAGCTTCTTCAACCATTGAGATCTGGCCTTGATTAAATGGTGAACTTCTAATCCAGCATTCACTGTGTCAGTTCCTAAGTTGGGTCATATCACTGTTGTTTCACTGGCTGAATTGAAGTTATGTTGATATCCACTGGTTTTAGATGAGGCACTTTGTGACTGAAGAACTAAAATAGAGTTGCACAGGAAATAGATCATTACAGCTCTTGGAGTGGACTGATGGAAGCAAGACTAGACTTTCCTGTCATTTCTGAGTCAGTCCACAGAGGTGATGGTCTAACGTTTCATCCACTTTCGTCACTTAGCATTTATTGTGTCTGAGTATAGCAGACTATTTAGGGTTTCTGATCTAAGAAAAGAATAACATAACAATAAAAAAATAGAGAGAATTGTTTTATCTGTTGGTAATATTTACTTTTCATTTAGTAGACCACAGCCACAAAGATTTTTTGAGTACCATGCAGTTCAGGGAGCAGTATATTACTGTTTTCACAGCAACTGTGTTCTGCCCCATAAAAAGGGTAAATATGTCTGAATAACTTGAGGCAACAAAGAGATCTTATAGAAAAGCACAGAAATAAACCAGCATAACTCTACTCAGTTTATGAATATACTGGCATGCAGTGCTTATTTTCTTAGGCTATTTTGTCAAGTTGTCATTTGGAATTCAAAATTTACCTTTTTTTTCCCCAACATGTATTTCTCAGAGGCTTAATCTTAGGCAGATATAATCATCAGTACAATAATGTTTGCAGTTTGAAAAGCTGCTTGACATTAAAGAATCATAAAAACGTGAAATATTTCACTCAAGGAAGTACGTTCTTTTTGAAATATGTCAAGTTATATTCTTAGTGACTTTGTGCTGAAAACAGTTTCTTATAAAAACTGCAGGTGTCTAATATTAAATAGTATTCAATACAATTCATTGAGGTCAACTAATTTTTCAGATCCATCATTTTACTGAGATAGCAATTTTCAAAGTTCTTTATTTGACAGAAGACTCCTTCCAGTAAAGGAAAGGCTTTCCTTTTTTAATGATGAATGCTGCATTCATTTCTGACTAGGTATTTGAAGAGACATCCTTTTACATTCTGAGTACTTGGCTCATGTCAACTTTTCCCTGAATTTACAATAACAATGTGAATTCTTCAATGAAATTGTGCATTAATATATGGCTTCAGAGGGAGTGCAAGCAAAAATCACAGAATCACAGAATCACAGAATTGTAGGGGTTGGAAGGGACCTCGAGAGATCATCGGGTCCAACCCCCCTGCCAAAGCAGGCTCCCTAGCTCATATTGCTCAGATAGGCGTCCAGGCAGGTCTTGAATATCTCCAGTGAAGGAGACTCCACCACCTCCCTGGGCAGCCTATTCCAGTGCTCAGTCACCCTCACTGTGAAAAAGTTCTTCCGCATGTTGGTGCGGAACTTCCTATGCTCCAACTTGCAGCCATTGCCCCTTGTCCTATCCCCACAGACCACTGAAAAGGGGCTGGCTGATTCCCCCTGCATCCCCTGCTTCAGATAATTATAAACTTTGATTAGGTCCCCCCTTAGTCTTCTCTTCTCAAGGCTGAACAGTCCCAGCTTACTCAGCCTTTCCTCATAGGGGAGATGCTCTAGGCCCTTAATCATCTTCGTAGCCCTTCTTTGGACTCTTTCCAGGAGATCCCTGTCCTTTTTATACCAAGGAGCCCAGAACTGGACACAATACTCCAGGTGGGGCCTGACCAGGGCAGAGTAGAGGGGGAGGATCACCTCCTTTGACCTGCTGGCTACACTCCTCCTGATGCATCCCAGGATCCCATTGGCTCTCTTGGCCACCGAGGCACACTGCTGGCTCATGGCCAACCTGTCATCTACCAGGACCCCCAGGTCCTTCTCCACTGAGCTCTTCTCCAGCAGGTCATCCCCCAGCCTGTACTGATACAAACAGTTGTTTTTTTCCTTTAAAAATCAATAAGTAAATTTTTGTCCCATCCAAGATGAAATTAAAAAACAAAATCTGATTTTTCATTTTATGAGGAAGCTAGCAGGTTGAGTGTAGAATAAAGCCTAAATCTCAACTCTGTGCGGCTTCCCTCTTTCTTAAAATAACTTTGCTATTACTATCTTTGGAAAACTTCCATTCCTACAAAAGGAATCCATATTCTGTTTTTCTGTTTGCAGCAGTATTTTTTCTCAGGTTTCCAGAAGATTTTGTTTCCAAACAGGTGACAGAGCAGAGTACTTATTTATTTCATATATAAACCAGAGTGCCTGATTATTACTTTGAATTCAAGAGGTCTCTCATTCCGCAAGACCAAACTGTGACTTTGCTACAGATCAAGTGAAAAATACCAAGAGCTCTACATTAATGAAACCCAATTTAAGTGGTCTTATCTTGCTCTGTGTTGTGACTGAGAATAGAGGCTGGTAAATGAAGATCATTCATCCAGATTTTGTCATGCAACACAGTACAATGAAGATTTAACTAAACATATTTATTGAGTGCAAACAAATGAACAGGAACAATAAACAGAAAATTAAATAAATTGATGCCCTTGAGCTGCATACAAATTTAAAATGACTAACACAATCCAAAAGCAGGTGTATCTTGGATCAGTTCAGCTTTCCTCTCACCTTTGGAGACAACCCTCTTATACTAAAAGCCATATTTGAGCTAAGATCATGATGTCAGCGAACATGATGGTCAAGTACTCTATAACCTTTCCTTGTCTGTAGGTCAGAGTCTTTGTGGTACTTCAAGGTGAATCAGATAAGGCCATAGACCCCACTAAAATCTAATCTTGCAGAAGAGGGGAAAAAAGGGACTTTATTTTTCTGGGGATCAACTTGTGCTGCCCATGAAACCTATAGGAAACTTGGACTCTAGATTTCAGTGAAGCCACTTTGCTTTTCAAGTTAAAAACTATGTCAAATTCTAGTTCCAATGAATGCACTGTGATTAATAAACTAATGCAGAACCATTAAGGTTGGAAGAGATCTCCAAGATCATCTAGTCCAACTGTCCCCCTACCACCTATATTACTCACTAAACCATGTTCTTAAGTAGCTCATCCAACCTTTTCTTAAACACCCCAAAGGACGGTGACTTCACCACCTCCCTGGGCAGCCTGTTCCAGTGCCCAACCACTCTTTCTGAGAAGAAATTTCTCGTAATTTCTAACCTGAACCTCCTCTGGCACAACTTGCAGCTGTCCCATCTTGTCCTATCGCTACTTATCTGCAAGAAGAGGCTGACCCCCAGCTCACCACAACCTCCTTTCAGGTAGTTCTAGAGAGCAATAAAGTCTCCCCTGAGCCTCCTCTTCTCCAGGCTAAACAGTCCCAATTTCCTCAGTCCCAATTCCCTCAGTGGCTCCTTGTAAGACTTGGGTTCCAGACTTTTCACCAGCTTCATTGTCCTTCTCTGGACACGCTCCAGGGTGTTTCTGAGGTGTGGATGAAAATATGGGTCTTCAAGTGACATTCTCACATTTCAATTAGGCAAACCAGCAGTGGGAAAATCAAGCCTGTCTGTAGGGATGTGTCTGTAACACTGAGGGAGCTTTTCAGAAGCGAAATACTATCTTGCACCTACTAACTTTCAGCTGCTCTTTCTCTCCCCCTGCCTAGAACTTG
This sequence comes from Porphyrio hochstetteri, assembly GCA_020800305.1. NCBI lineage: Eukaryota > Metazoa > Chordata > Aves > Gruiformes > Rallidae > Porphyrio > Porphyrio hochstetteri. The sequence goes on from CM036907.1 coordinate 50,823,033, forward strand.
AGCTGTCACACAGCTGGCTTAACAGCTGGTTAAAATAGTAGCCAGGTAGTAGCAGAAGGGAAAAGGTATTAAATTGGGATATTTCAGTCTATGCATTTAAATGCAGACCTACATGTCTTTAAATTTGTACTAAGCACTTGCCCTGAGCTATGCTCAATATGAAATGCAGTATTTTGACAAAGACGCTCTAGTTACCAGATGTTCTTAGTATTTGGTGATTTAACTTTCTGACTGTGTTTGTGGTTTTATTTATAAAATGGAGTGGTCTGGGACTTTTCAAACCGACAATATTCTATTTTCTGCCGGAAGTCTTTAGCTGAGATCAGTGGGGATGCTCCAGTGAGAATCTCAGGGCATAATCAGTACAGCTGCAAAGACAGTTACTTCTTGAAGAACTACTTCTCTTTGTATTGCTATCCAATTCTAAAATTGCTCACACCAGCTGGCCTGGTGTGTGTGCTGTTACGCTTACTTGACAAAAAATGAATTCACACATTTTCTACGTCTTCAGATCTTGTGGTATATTACATTCTAGTCCAACAAATAATCTTAACCATTTCCTAATATCAGTCTCTCTTTATCCTATTGAGACTTCTACCAAGTTCATTCAGGTCACTTTCAAGATGTATGGAGAAATTATTATGTTGTTGCTTCAAGTTAATATTGGATGTTCATCTTTCTATTGTTATTTACATTTTAGAATATAGTAGTCACAGGACTTCATCAATGTCTATAAATATGTGATGGGCGAGTGTCAGGAGGAGGGAGCCAGGCTCTTCTCAGTGATGTCCAACAACAGGACAAGGGGCAATGGGTGCGAGCTGGAGCATAGGAAGTTCCATGTGAACATAAGGAAAAACCTTTTCACTGTGACAGTGACAGAGCTCTGGGAGACGCTGCCCAGAGAGGTTGTGGAGTCTCCTCTGGAGACATTCAGAACCTGCCTGGACACCTTCTTGTGTGACCTTATCTTGGTGATCCTGCTCTGGCAGGGGGGTTTGACTAGATGATCTTTCAAGGTCCCTTCCAACCTCTAACATTATCTGATTCTGTGACATAAAAAGAAGATACATATCTTACTGATAGACAAGTAATTTTTTTTCTTTGAAGGAGGAGGTAAAGAGCAATGAAGTACATCTGTCAAGAGTTTCAAAAAAAACATATATATATTTAAAATTGATAGACAAACAAGACGACCATGCATTTGTGATGACAAAGATATATGTCAGCACTTTTGTAATAAAATTTAGGGATATATAAATCGGCAATAAAAATTCCCCCCAGAATGACTTGTTGTTAGATTCCTAACTCTAGAGGAATATATATATCACATAGGAGAAATAGATAGAGATTTCAGCATCTGAACACATGACAGTTCAAATGTAAATGCTACAGGAGTAAAGGAGAGAGGGAAGTAAGTTCTTAATGTGTAATATCAGGAGCAGGAGTGGAAAGTTTCGACTGGGCCACAAGATCCTGGATAATTAGGCTTTTTTCCCCCCTCAATTTAGGTGATATAAATACCCGATATATAGTTTCTAAGGTCACTTCTGAAAGAATGTCATGAATTGTGAATTTGTACTCTAAAACAGTAGGTAGCTATAAAAATGTGACAATTTGATAGATTGGCTGTTGAACTCCATTTTGAAAGACCCACTGTGTAGTTTATGCCTCTTTCATTTGTGGTTTAGTGCTGCTAAGTTGCCACACTTAATGTTGCAATTGTGTATAACCTACAATATATTGGCTGCCTAGCATTTGAATCTACAGGTTACTTGGTAGGGCTAAAGGGTTGTATGCTTTACTCTTGTATTGGAAATAATAGGTAAAATTTTTCTGTATGGCTAATTAAACCAATTTTCAAGGGAAATGGGGCTGGCTGAAGATCACTATCAGTCCATTTGTCAGTCCCCCATGTTTCCTCCCTGCCTCCACACTCCCTGATAGATTTTGAACATGAAGGGTTCTGATAGGTTATTGTGTTATCTTCTTGATATGGTACTAGTTGGGTCAAGCAGGAGTGATGCACAACTGGATTCTGCTGTTAACTAACAAGGAAAGAAATGGTTGTGGTAAAATGTGGTAATCAGGGACAGCCCTGGGTTTAGTGACCATGAAGTGGAGTTTAAGATCTTGAGGGGTATGAGGAAGGAGAGCTGTGGAGTTCAGATCCTGGTGTACAAACAAGTGGACTTCATTTTATTCAGGAAACTGTAGTTGGGGTCCCATGGGAAGCAGCTCTGTAGGGTACATGAAGTCAGAAAACTGGCAGGTCTTTAAGGGCAGCATCCTCCAGGTGAAAAAATTATCCCTCCCTGCAGAGATACGGCCAAGGTACTCAATGCATTCTTTGACGTAATCTTCACCTACAAGTTCTCCCGTGTTTATGTGCTTAATGACTCTGTTTGAGGAGAACTCCCAGCAGTGGACAAGGATCAAGTCAAGGATTACTTGTGAGAAATTGGACCATACGAGTCCAGGGGACTAGATGGTTTCTATCTAAAGATGTTGAGAAAATAGGTTGTACAGTATCTCTTTACAGTATTTTATAAGGAGGATCAACATCTGAAAGTAAGCAGACTTATTGATGACGCGTATGTGCATATAGAGGTGTATATATATGCCCCTATGTACACACAGAGTTTTCAATATACAGAATTATGTCAGTTACTGTACAAATAGAAGGTAACTTCTAGAGGTTTCTTTCTGCCCAAAGCTTAGTTTTATGATTTATTTTATATTCCTGCATGTAATGTCTAACTGTTTAAAATTGACATTTTAGTTTAATATTTCTTCATGTGCTTACTTAAAGAATAAATAAACCAAGAACTGCTTATGAATCTGAAGGGGTATAGCAGTATTTTCATAGAAGCATCATCTGAGATGTTTTTGCTGATGTTGCTAACTTTAGACAAGATGTCTGAAGGGGGAAGAATTACAACAGTAGAGATTATTTAATATGAAACAACCTAAAGAGACTACGGTTTTTCATGATTGGCAAGCAAATGCACCGTTCTTACTTAAAGGCATTTTGTGTGTCGAAATGGAAGTCCATTCAAATATCAAGAAGTTGCAGTGGAAAGGCAGACAAGATAGATTAAATGAAAAAATCAATACAAATTTCCGAGGGTTGTTCTGAATAGAAATAAACCCTTTTCTTTGTTGGAAATTGCGAAGGAAAAAAGTACCGTGTACATATATTGTCAGTCCCAGTGATACCCAGTTGTCATAAATTTAAAAGCAAAGCAGTTTTTAATTCTGGAAACAGAGCTTTTGCAACCAAAGGTTTGTGGATTTTCTTTGCTGGGTTTTCTTGCTTGTTTTATAACTATAGTCCTGCCTGGATTAGACAGGTTGTAGATTCTTTTACATGCCTTAGTGGCACGTGTGCATAGCTGCACAAATGTCCCTGCCCATGGCAGGGGTTTGGGACTAGATGGTCTTTAAGGTCCTTTCCTACCTAAAGCATTCTACGATTCTATGATTTTCCTAAATCCTTGTAAGGAAAAAAAAAAAATCAAAATTTATAATACAAAAAATGTAATAATGTCATCTGGTTTTGAATAGCCACTGGACTCTGCTCTATTTGGAAAAGACAATGTGAAGAGCTTCTGTAAGAGCACCAGTGTGTTTGTTTTCTTTTCTCACAGCTATTGTAAGTGCAGATGTGCCTGTGGCTCCCATCGGTGCATGTGCAGAATAGCTCTGTATTGGGTATGTAGGAAGTCTGGTCTCCCTGCAGATGATGTGGAGCCGATTAGGTGCATGGAGTAAAGCCAATTCCTGAGATGTGTGGCAGGGTGCTTTCTGTACCTGAGTTATTTTTACCCTATTTATCAAAGTGTAAATAACACACAGTTTAGTGCGGTGTTTAGTCATCTAATTTCAGATTATATTGCTCACCTATGCATTTCTTACTCTGCTTTAGTACGGACCCCCTGCCTAAAGCCTTCTTTTTCACTTTCCATCATATTTTCTATTACAGCTTCGAAGACAGGCTAAGGACATTGTCATAGTGTCTGAGTACTCTTCTCCTGAGATTATTACTGATTTTTTGAAATAACTAAAATATCATAAATCAACTGAGTTAGGGATATGGACAATGGATACTAAAATCTTTAGTCTGAGACATAGACAAGACTGGCAGATAATTTTTAAAATAGTTAAAGTGGAGTTTGTGTTCATTCCAAAATTTGCTTAAATCCAGTAATTTTATCAGTTCTGTATATTTAGATAGTATAAGTTCAAGTACAATTTGACTTTTGTAGATACATGATTGAGAGATGAAGGGTTTAATAGTGTGTATTTTTCTCTATTTTTTTTTAACTTACCTCACCTTTGGAGTTTGTATTAAAGTTGTTACATTAAATGGCACCCACATATAAAATAATTGAGTTATTTTATGTTTTGTGGGTTGTCATTTGTTTTCTTTAGGAAGACATTAGGGACAATGAAATTAACACTACTGAAGTGCTTGTGCTGGCAAAATTGAATAAAGCAGAATTAACGCAGATCTGTCAAATTCTAGGGAGCGGGGAGATAAGTTGTCTTGAACTACCATTAGGGATCTGTCAAACTTGGGTAGGTACTTGAGTAACTTTGGATATGTGGTCCTTCAAGCTTAATATTTTCAGAAGTTGTATCAGGGTAAGGGCTGGTTTTGAAACATTTTTTGAAAGCTGTAACATATCTGCTACCAGGTAAAAAAATTGTACAAAGTTCACTTTTGAGCATAACCTTATTTATAGTGCTTCCTTAAAATGGCAGACATTGGGAAGCACGTATCATCAATAAAAAATACTTAGCAACATACCATAAGAATAATATCACAACACCACCTGTAAGTAATTCTAAAATTGCTCTGACATTTTAAAGTATCAGTGTGTGCTTTAATATATGCTGTATTCTTAATATATATCTTAGATAATACATAATTAAGTTTGAAGACTTCATAGTTATCAACAAATAAGGTTTTAAAGACTGCTGGTATTTCCTTGAGTCCATTCTAGTATTTTGCAACAACTGCATATGTTTTGTTTTTAATCACCTCATTAAGACATAATGATCTTCTTGCACTGTCATACCAGATAGCCTGTTAATGTGCTGGAATAAAGCAAAAAGCTATCAGGGGCATATATTAGGGTTGATTAAGTATTCGTTGCTTCAATTTTACTCTACTCTAACTCCACTGAAAGCAATTGAAAGATGCAGATAGACAGGTACAGTAACGCAGTGGTGAAATGGATCTCTTAACTATGCTTTGGTTATTGAAAAGAGAAGAAACGCCTGCAGGAAAGTACTTCAGTGCAGTGAATAGTGAATTACACTCCAAGAATTTTCTCTGTGATCAGCACTGTACCTGAAACACTTGAGAAATAAACAAGCTTAAGACAACTTGTTCAGCATCTGATCAAAGTTTGACTCTTACAGTTGGATTCCCTGTCATACACTGAATGAAGTTTTAGTCTTTGTAGATGTATGGATCATTTTAAAACAGTAATCTGACAGATCTCAGAAGACCAGTATAGAAATCTTTCCAGAAGTAGTACATAAAAAGACCATCACAGTCACAATAAATTTTGCTGTCCACCATTTATAACATGATGGGGAGATTACAACATCTAATCAATAACCATGGCTGTAAACATCCTTCAGTCTGTAGTAGTGGAAACTAACCTTTTAGATGATTGGCTACTTCTTGGCCACTGGAGTAGAGATAAGACTGTCATGGCAGACTTGTCTTCTTTCCCTTCTCTTGAAGAAGGCACACAGTGCAACAAGAAACAGCAGATTGGTGACATTGCAAGCAATGTAGTCAGCTTTGGCTTTGTGAGATACATAGCTTTAGAATTCTTCAGGAAGTGATAATCCTGACTTGGGCTCCCTGTTCTCAGTGCTTACGCATTTTATGTAAATATTGCTACATATAAAACCGAAGCTGTACAGCAATGCTAACCTCCATTCCTGCTGTTCTCAGGTGAGAGTCCTCATTCATTCAGATACTAAATCATAATGCTTATTTCCTTATCTCTGTAGTCTTCGATCTCCTCACTCACAAGGGTATACCTGAAGTAAACAGACTAAGAATGGCGTGAGCTTTTTCTTGGTTATTAGGGAACCATGCATGAAGCGATCAAGGAATGGTGGGATATGGGAAACTTAAATTAATTCAGCTGGATGGAGACTTAATCATAGTATCCAAGGCCTTTGATGATTGTGCCAAGATATTGATTGTGTAAGTTTTCCATATTCAGCTGCCAATCAGACTAAGCTGGTTGTCCACACCTGGAGGGGTATTTTTTCAGTCCCTTAAATAAACAGAGGGTAACAAGCCAAATCTCTTTTAATCATATGTCTGCAGGTCTGTTGTAGAAATCTGGACTCTGAACAGCACCCTCTCCCCCTACTGCTAGACCTGCCCATGTCATGCAGTGCAGCACAGTGTAATGATATTCCACCTGCTCCAGTGTTCCACTGAACACAGGTATTCTAGCTTATATTCAGGAAAGTACGTACCTTCAGTATCTCAGCTCAGTGCTTAGGCCAGTTAGCCCTGCACTTTGCAGAACTGTTCAGTCCTGGTGAACCGATGCACTGACACAGCAGTTTTTTGTTGTCAGGGCTGGAACCCTTTCATTCATTAGTAGCTCCTGTGTCCGTATGGCATTACATCACACAGGGACAACATGCTCTTGGTGTCTATGTCAGGTGGGCTTCTGCTTTGCATCCTGGTTGTGAATTCTGTTTGCAGGCCCTAAGCTCTCCTTTTTAGGTCATTTGCATGCCTACCCTAGACTATAAATTCCATGTTGTGATTGGATTAGATATGATGATATTCTGTGTTGCTACATCTAGTAGGATCATGACTTGCTGTACAAATACAAAAGTGAAACAACATAAATGAAGTGAAACATTGCTGAGAGATCACAAAGCAGGACTGTGGCAAAGTGAAGTGTAGAATCCAGATACCCTAAATAAAATCCAGTTTTGATTAGTATGTTGTGTCATAGTTTGAAATATATCTGCCTCTTGATACAGATACAGCAAGTACCTGTGAACACTAGAGACAATTTTTTGCTCCATGTTTAAGTAAAAGTCAGTTTCAGTCCTCAGCTGTCCCCTGAAAACCTGAGGAAGGCATCTAACCCTAACTCACATTAAGCTATAAAGTTATAGAGATATTGTGGGTCTCTGATAATTTCCTAACTGATGTATTTTCCTTTGCTAATGGGATTTTATTAAATGTGATATGTAGCTGTAAGATCACATTTGTCTGGGCAATGTTTCTTTATATCTGTATTAGAAATAAGTAGACAGATAGATGTGTCAAGAGTTATGGTGGGAAATAATTGCCTAATGTGATAAAAAGTAACCAACTATTATGCCCAAAGTAAAAGGCTAGCACACTAGTCATAGCTATGTAAATCAGTAGAATCATTTCCTAAGAGGTTTTGTTACTAAGAACCTGCTATATAATAATAATGCTATTTCATTCAACACTTTCCCACTAATCAGGGTTTTTTGGTGATAGGTCTTTACTGATCTTCTCAAGACCCAGTTTAAATAGCTAAAATACACTTTCCGAAGCAAATCCAACTGTAGAAACGGCCTCAATTTTAATTTTTAAAACATAAATAATAGTGTATTTTTAGTGGTTTGATAAGTGTTGTGAGCTGTTTTCAGAGTATTATCTTGGAATTAAATGCTACAATATTCAATATGAATTTCCAATAGTTTTGTATATATGTGTGATAAGACTGATTTTAGTTTGGTTTATTTCCTATTAGTAGATCTGCTGTATAATTTTTCACTTCTACTAGAAACAAACCCCCTTTAAATATTATTTTCTTTTCATTGTTATAAATTAATTTCCTTGAACTCTGGAAATATTGTTCTTTTCATTTCTCTGTGAAAAAGTCAAAACAATTCATGAATAACACAGAGTGTTATTAGGAATTTTGGTTTGTATTGATCATACTTAAAATAAGTGCTTGTGTATTCAACACAGATCATAAAAAACTGCAATCTTCTGTCTTGCTGAGTGCTTTGCTGTTCTAAATACGAATAAATGCTCCAGGCTGCATGTGCTGCATGTGTTTCTGGAAGAACAGAATTTCGTGAACAGTATGGCTTCTTTTTCTCTTTCTATTTTGAGATTTATAGTATGTATGAGAAACTGGAGTGGAAGGTGGAAAGACCAAAGCTGAAGGTCTTGTTTTGCCAGATTACTTTTCTGCACATTTTGTTTCGAAGTTTGGAGTAATCTAATTTTAAAAGATACAGAAAAATAATGGCAGTATAAAAAAAAAAAATGTTCATACTGAAAAATTTACTGGCTTGGCTAATAGTAACATATTTCAGATTCCCTTAGTGTACCCATGAAGTGATTTGATTGCTATAAATAGTTCAGAAATTTTTTTCGTTATGTATTGTTTGCTGTTTTCCCAAGCTTAATATCAGCCTTGATTGAAGACTGGACAAAGTACATGTGCATAGTATATTTGTGTCCCTGCAGGTCATTAAATTTCTTCCAGGAGTGTCAGTAATTGATTGCTTTGTTTGGGGTTTTTTTGTTTGTTTATTTGGTTTTTTTTGTTGCTGTTGTTGTTGGAAGCAGTACATTGTTTTTTATAAAATTATGAAGAGCGCACAGCAACCATATAAACCATGAGCACCACTCACCTCTAGCATCAGAGAATGTTTATAATAATTTGATAATTGGTGAAAATAACTTTTATATATATCATAATGATTAATTGGGAAATATATTAATACAAATTCAAAGATTAAATCTGCCACAAAAAAGTTAAATATTTTATTTTGATTGTCAAAATTAACAATTGTTTTGCTTTTATTATTTCAACAAACTGTTGAGATGGGCCTTTGCTCTCTGAAAGATTTAAACACTGGGCTCCTATAAAGACCTCCTAGGTTTTGGCAATGGATAGTTAATTAGCTGTCTGAATTTGAAACATATGATTTAGTATCCACTTTAAACATAGCTCGATTTATTTAATATTAAACTATTTCATTAATTAAATCTATTATAGCAATTTTCAGTTTGCAGGTCTAGTGGAATTCACAACATCCTCATTCTGCCTCTGAGGGCTTGGCAGAGCCAAGAAACTCTAGAATCTTAGTCAAATCCTGTAGTTTTTCTCTTGACGAAGAAACAACGTGAGAGGAAAACAGTGTTGCTTAATCTAACTACTTATTGTCGTCTTTATATCCACCATATATTTATGTTATTTGACAGTACTTTAAATTCCCCTATTCTTTGTGTACTTTTATGTATTGTAAATTACACTGTAATTTTTATTTATTTGGAGCTGATATTCTGCATTAGGTTAAGCTTCACCACAGGCTTCGTCCTGTACTTTCAGCCAGTATTAAAAAACAATTTAAGTCATGTAATAATAAGCTAATACTGCCACTATAGTCTCAAACAAATAAAGGCTTAATATAGTTCCTGAAATAAATTGAAACGTTCCCATTAACTTTCACCATCCATCAGATTGTCCCGAATTATTCATTCCAAAGTTTGTTAATCACAGAAGCAGGAAAGGGTGTAACTGGTTTGACCTTGCGTACCTGAATGACTGTTGCATCATGCTTAGATAGTTTGGTGAATCTCTTTGTTTTAATTGCTTGTAGTTGGCACACACCCTCATAACAACGTAGTGGGCCTTTTTATTTTTTCTTTTTTACTTTCGGTCTACAAGCAATGGAAAACTTGTGTGTAAGTGTTGCTTTGAAAAGAGATATTTAATGAGTTTCTTGTGTCATTATAAGATATCAATAGAAATATACAATGTATTTAATGTGAAATACAGAAGAGATTCAGAAACATCAGGTGTCATATAGTAAGGCTGTATTCCTAATTAGTGTCAGCAGCTACTTAGCAGCACTGCAAGAATTAAGAATTAATTGCTCTGTTGTTTTCTTACTGTTTCTTTTTGAAGCGAATTTGATAACCCAGCTAACTGCATTGCCTGTTTGACATTGACATTCCACGTGCACAAGGAACAGAAGTTTGTATTAATGGTGACCGTAGTATTGTGATTTTCCAACAGCGGAATACAAATAGATTTGAAGAAGAGGAAATATTTCCTGACTCCTAGTGCTTTAGCTGCAGGCTGATAAATAGTGTGGTTTGGAATCAATTTCAGCATTGATCTGAAAGATAATCCTCTTCACAACAACCACGTCCTGAGGTTTTTACTGTCAGGTGTGAAAATGAATGGCAGGTTCTAAATAAATAAAAAAAAAAAGAAAGAGAAGACGGAATGAGGCCTACAGGGAGAGGGGTAGTTATTTGTCTGTCACACATGAGCTAATACACTGCAGACATCTACTTAGAAAAAAAGCGAGCTGTACACGGAAAGGGTATTTATTTTCTTAATTGCCAAAACGATGCTCTGAAATTGAAGAATCAATCATGTTTATTGTTATATGTGGGAAATTAAAAATATACAGTATACGGTAATTTAACTTGCGGCGCAAGGAATCCATAGTACACTTCTAATCGATATTCTGTACTTCATGCTAGCTTGGCCATGTAGGGCACTGGGAGGGGAAGAAAAAGCTACGGATGTAGACTCAGCTGTTCAACTTGGAAGGCTTTTACTCTATAACTGCTCCACAACAAATAAGGATTACAGGAGGTACCTGAGAGAATACATTGGAGTTGGAATGCATTTAACGTGCTGTCTTAAGGATTTCTGGGCGTCAGAAACAAATAGTTTTAGCTTATCAGGTAAAATATGCTAGAGGAAAGAAAAGAAAGATTTTACTGTCCTGCCAAAAGATGAAAAGCTCATCCAATCCCATAGGCCGCTACATTAAGGCACTCCATTCTATCTAAGCCCTTGCCATCTTCATTATGTTGTCATATCATCACACTTGGTTGGAACACAAGGGCATTTCTTAGTGAGATGCAGTCTGATCAAGTGTTTCCCCCTGGAACAGAGTGTGTCCATACGTCAGCCTTCAGATCCTGTTTGAACTTAATGTGATATCCTGAACTAGTTTGCTGATGTGAGAATTCAGGGACATCTGACTTGTAGTTTCACTCCCCTTATCTAGAGTTTCCTAGGATTTTGAAATATTATGTCTCTGAATGCAAACAATTTAATTTTTCAGACTCAGCAAATAGCATAAAAATGTCAGAGCAGGTAGTTCTTTATAATGCGTATATCTTCGTTATATATTATGACATCTTTCTTGCATCATTTAAAGCACTTTAAAAATGAACAGTGATGATATTTAAAATGTCATGCAGACATCTGAGTTTTTCTATCACCAAAATGAATTTGATTTCATATCTGAGATACTGCATCAGCATTCTGTCAAAAAAGGTAGCCAGTATTGTAATGGTTGTACTGTTGTTTGCTTTTAAGACTCTCCTACTTCCTTGCAACAGTTTCCAGACTGGGCTGAGATTGTTGCGATGATGTTTTATTATCTCAGGTCTTCAGGAGCTTTCCAGGTATTGTTTTCACATATCATTCCACTTTCTAAAATAACTATTTCCCCATGATCCAGCTTTCTTCCAATCCAATAGAACGTGTACCTGTAGGCAAAAACCTGGCCTCTGTGAAATGAATGGAAATTTTGCCACAGATGAAGTAATGAGCAAGGATTTCCCTAACCTTCCTGCCTTTAATGAGGATCCATGATGGCAGAGAGACAGTACAAAAGTACACAAGTTTTTCTGACATGGGTCCCAGTGTTTTATTTAAATTTCAGAGACACCACAAAGCTTGTAGGAGTTGAAGTGGGAACTTCCATACTTCTTGAGATATGTTGCAATAAAGCTAAGCATGGTGGATAGAAGCTAGGTATTGACATGAAATGTTTGTTGCCCAAAAAATATTTCAGCATGTTCTTTTAATTAATATTTTCAGGACACTTTGCAAAATTAGAAAAGGTATAGTTTGCAAGAACGCTACTGACCAATGAAATACATCTTTCTGGATGTCAAACTGGAATATAGAAAACATTTGAATTACGCAGAATATGGAGAATTAATAATCCAAGGCAAGCTGATGAGGGATTTTCAAGTAGCAAGAAAATAATTATGTCTCTGGATTTGGCCAGGACAGTAATCCTGGGAATGATATTCTTGCAAGCCACTGTGAATTCTGTGTTTCATAGTCACCAGGACTTAATTTTCATAACCTCCAGGGCAGCATGTTGCTCTTTCCACTTAAGGAATATTTGATTTAAAAAATATCCAAATAATTTTGCTACAGCTTAATCCTAAAGCCTAACAGAGATTTATTTGATATAGAAGATGTATCTGTAAATATAGGGTCATTCCATTTATCCATAAACAAGAATTATTCCTTGTCTACATACCTTACATTTAAAATTGGATTATAAACTGCTGTTGAATAATGGTATCTGAAGCAAGCAGTTGTTTTCTGAGTATATGAGTAAATTTACTTTTTATTAATTCACACTTCTGAATCTCAGTTGGAAATTGCTGATTTTCATTGTTGAGTGAAGTAGTTCATAAGTGCCAAATTTTACTAATCCCACATAAATCTCTGTGTAAACATCACTAAATCAAAAAGTACATTGGCATAAATAAAATACTCTCACTTCAGTAGTTACTTGCCAGATGAAGTATACTGAAAATAATTTTACTGTCACATATATTAATTGATGGGAAGCTATTGTGCTTTGGATTTTTAGGTCACTAGACTATAATAGTGAAAAAGCACACAAAAGGAAAGTGAAGATAATTGCAGTTCAAATCATCTAGGAGTAGTGCTGGCGAAAAACCATTTTATTAGCTGCTTAACTTCTGTCTGGGCTTGGATGATGAAATTGGCTTTTAGATACTGATGCAAGTCTGGATTAAAATTGCTGGTTTTATTGATTTAATTAGTCATGTGCACCTTCGATTCCATTAATGTTTTTTATTGGCTGAATCGATACAAATTATATTAGTGCTTCAAAGCATGAATATCAATTCTGGTAGGCCTTCTGCTAACACTTGAACCTTAGGGCTTTTATAGAGGAAATTACTTGTACTTTTTCCAATTTTTAGAAACTTTTCTTCACTTCTGGGAAGGGCATTATTTCATTAATCAAGAATTTCCTTCTATGGAGGGAGCTATTTCTAAGTATAATGCTTGGCCTTATATTTCAGACCCCCAAAAATTGAATTTTTTGTCGGTGTCACCTAATAAAATTTGTGTCTGCATTTAATAATGTTTGGGCGGGGGGAGGAGTGTTATGGTGGAATGAAAATATAAGTGAGGATAGAAGAATAATAAGAACAATTGGAAATGAGATTAAAAATGTGTCTTGCAAGGTCATTAGCTTGGAAGTACGATGAAGAGTACTTGTTATTTAATATATTTTCCTGGACTTTAACGTTGCATTGTTGATCCATCTGAATCTTTGCCAGTTGCTTGATGAAGATCTTGGTGAGTGACAGTGAACAATGGAGATGGAATTAAAATAAAATTTAGACATGAATATTTAATGAAGATTTAATAACATAAGACTGGAATAGTGATTTAAAGTAGAGCAGTGTACAATGAGTACTGAGAAGTCACTCACCTAAACAAAAATTTCTGGACAAAATTTGTTCCTGATTCTCAGGACCTTTGGAAGACTTTAAGCAGGATGTTTTACATTAAAGAGCGCAACAATTTCCTCCTTTATTCACAGTTTTATCCACTGTGTGCAGTTGCTCTGCAAGAGGAGCATAAGCAGACTCTCCAATATTCCCTCTCTTTTCCATAAGGTTTTAATAAAGCATATTGGAGGCAGATTAGCCAAATAAACTTCACACACTTTATACAGGGCTTGCATACTGGCTTTTTATCTCTTCAAGATAATAGGAATAATAGCTATGCAATTAAAATTGAACTGCGTCTTTTCTGCTGAACAGGTATACTATTATAAAGGTGTTTTGAGAAAGGAAATTCATAAAGTATTTTTTTAAAGCTATTAAAATTGTAAGGAGTCATCTTTGTGTTTGATCCTTGAACTGAATATTTTTAAGACAGTTCTTTTGGCTACGGAACTGAATACATTTGTGCAATCACGTTTTGAGTCTCATTGTTTAAAAGTTACTTTGCTATGAGTTTTGGGCAGAACTGCACTGTACAACAGACAGAATTACATGGACCTGATCCCGAGCAGAGCCTCTGCAGCAATCATGCCAATGTAAATGAGACTAACCTAGTCACTCCTTTGGTAGCTTGCTACTAGAAAATTGAATGTGTGGCAGAATTGCCTTTAAGAAGAGAAGCAAAATGGAAAGCACCAAGCAGTGTTAGCCATTAAAAAACCCATCACTTTAAAAAGTGATGGCTTTAAACTCTAAGAAACCTGTCAAATTTAAGCTATATCTGTATTAATGAAGTTCATTTATATTCTAGGATAAATTGTGACTCTGGCTAGGCAAGGCAACAATGTCTTTTTGACCTTTCCTCTGCCATCTAACACTGCAGTGTCAGCTGTTCTCTGAACAGTAGCTTTATGCCCAGGGGATATTACAGCTTTTCTGAGAGAAAGATCTCTGTCCATGTCTAACAAGCCACCCACGTGGCAAAGTAAGATATATCCTCAAAAGACTGTATGTATTTACATGAGGCTGGACTGGATGAGTTCTAGAGGTGTCTTTCAATCTAATTTATTCTATGATTAAATTAATCATGCCAGGTTGTAATGGCTATTTTAGCCATTTGTGGATCATCTTGTGAGTATGGTAATAGCTGTGGCTATCACAGTCTTAACGTGTAACTCATCTGGATAAAAAAAGATGATTTGCAATAATAGCATATTGAGAGAGCAAACAAGAAACATAGCCCATAACAAACAAACAAACAAAAAAAGACCTTAGAAACTATTGTATTGACTATGCTACTTAATTTTCTTAAATCAACAGAGTCCAGCTAATGGCCTGTTGGAATAGTCATAGAGTGCTGACCTATTGCCTGCTGCCTTTGGTCTGCAGGAGGTACAAAATACTTGCTTTAGAAGTTCAGAAATAGCTGACCAGTTCCTTTTGCGTACTGCTGGATGAGAATTTGTAGCTGCTGCTGTACCATAACATGGGAATACTGCTGCTGCCACTACAGGGACCTGCTGGGGAACTGCAGCACTAGGACCCAGCAGAGCACGTGACTCCCAAGTTAAACCACCTTACAGGTTACCAGGTCAGTAGCAGAAGTTTGGCAATATTAGAAAAAATTAATATGATCAAGACAAAATATTTTTAACATGCATTCACTATATTGAGTGGATACTTACAAGATTTTAGACTGCTTTGGATTCATGTCAGTTAGGTGAAAACTCCAGCTTCACATTTTTAATTACTGTCAGATTCCCAGCTGTCTTTCGTCTTGATATTATAGCAATACATTTAATAATGTAGAAGCCAAGAATAAAAAAAAACACCAATACTTGATGTTACTTGGAAATATCACTGATTTTTCCAGTATTGGCAGCTGGTCTCCTGGACAGGGTTCACAGTTTATGAATATGCCAGGGTTGACATTACGACAGAACAAATAACTTTGGATATTTCTGTACAAAAATAAAATGTTCATGTAACTGATAAAACTGTTCAGATCTTAGGGCTGCTGCTATCAACAGTAGGTTTTCATTTAGATGCAATACACCTAAACACATTTTTGCAAGACCTAATAACATATTGTACAACTTGGAGCATTGCCTCTTCCTGTTCCATAATGTCAAATCTAGCATAAAAGAATGTGTCTGATGCTGCTCTTATTCTTGCTGTTCCATAAAATATTCCCTTTATTTTAAATGAAAATAATTTTTAGAAGAGCAGTTTATTCAAAGCAGGACACAATAGTTGGAAACTATGTCCCTCTGACATATATGTGAATTTTTAATAAAGCTTAATGCATCTTTAACATTGATGTTCTAGAATAAAGGAAAAAAAATAGCTGATTGACTTGACTCCAAATATATCAGTTTGGAGAAATGTTTTTTCCACAGTTATCCATTACCTCCTGGGAGTTCTTGTTTGACACCCTAGTCTTCTCTTTAGCATGGGTCTCTCTGGCTAGAATGTATTTCCTCTTGGTTACTCAGAATTACACAACTGCATGGATCATCATCAGAAAAAAAACTATGAAAGGTCATGGACCATGTAAGATGTAGTCTTTCATCAAGTTCAATGTGTGTAAATCTGTCTGCAAATGAGGGAATAATATACATAATGTATAACATGGGCATAAAGTTTCCATTTGGTCAAGTGAAACTAAATCCTTGATTTGGATGGAGCTGACCCCAAACCAAAGATATCATTTTGACCTTCCAAATGGAAAAATCCTATTTTCCCATCAAAGTGAGAATTCTCTTGAGGTAAGGTTTATGACTCTCTGCTGCATTCTGTCAGATGAATGTGGCTGGAAGCACCCAGCCAGATCTGCTCCTCTGTGTGCATGTCCCTGTTCCTGTGTGCACTAGATTCTCTCTCTCTGACTGGGACAGGGATAGATCTGTGCCAGGCTTCAGGTTCTATAATCCCGTTTGGCTGATAAACTCCTGTGACAAGGTCTCTTGTAATGTCTGAAGATTTTGCTCTGCTCATTATTTATTTAAATAAGTGATCTTTGCAACTTTCCTATTTTCCTCACCCAGCTGGGTCGATAATGTAAAATAGGCATAGAGTTATATCGTTTAGCTTGATTGCTAATATTAATCAACTATAACAATTTCTGATACAGTCATATATAGAGAGATTTACTTTCATTTATCGCTATTGTTAGAAAATAGCGAACGATGATGGACAGCTTGTAGTTCTAAAGTGTAATATCTATTTATTTTGGAGCCCAGATACACTTCAGAGAGCCAGTATACTCACTCCATGTTAGTGAGTTGCTTTGCGGGGTTTTTTGCTAGAGACTTTTTAATCTGGAGTTGCTGTAATGGTGCTGAGATGCAGACTGAACCTGACACACTGAGCTGGTAGACAAAAATTTAAGGAAAGAAAAAATAAAACGCAGCATTTCTGTTGAAAATATGTGAGCTTCCTTACATTGCAGACTGTGATTTGGAACTGCATTGAGAATAAATTCTGTGCCATTGTGACTTAATCCTAAATTAAGGACAGAAAAATTTTGTCTTTTTTCCTGTTTGTTAGGGTTTTGTCAATGTTTGATCATTGTGAAATACGCACCAAGTGAACAATGTCCTTTTATGATGCAGAGAGAGACAATAGCAGAAAGGGCGCCAACACAGAAAATAGTTAACTAGGCTCACAAAAGCTGGAGGGGGAAAAAAATAGAAGCTGGTACACTGTGTTCCACAAAATTTAGTATAGCATTTCAGTGATGCTTCTGGTAGAACTGACAACTCTGACAGCTCTATAATTTCTTTGTTGTTTGGACCTAGCACTGGTTTGTGTCCATACCACTGAAATCTCTTTGAAGCATGGTATACTCCCCTATGCCTTCTGTGTTGTTTGCTGGCATGATAGATGTGGCACAGCCTTTTGCACCTCCCGTGCCAGGTGCACCAGGCATATGGCAGGTTGATCACAGTACCCTGTGAAGACCAGAACGTGCTTTATGTCCACCCGTGGCTGCTGCTTGAGCTTATTGATTAAACACGCTGTGAGCTGCATTGTGCTGTTCAAGGGCAGGGTGGCAGAGAGTGGTCACAAAGCCATTGTGAAGAGAAGGGCATTCTACTATGGCAACGGTTGCTGCGATTCTTGAGCAGCTAAGTACGTCTAGATTTTTCAAGGCATGAAGGAGATGCCTGTCTGGGATGGTTCCCAACATCTCTTCAGGCAGCTATGGCTGCGCTATACCTGTAGTTCAGGTCAGCGCCACTTGCAGCAGGGAAGTTCTGGGCCCAGCAGGGCCATCACACCCTCCTCGTTGGCATGCAGACTTCTGGAGAGGAGTGTCTCCATTTCTAGGTGGAGTCTGGCAATCCCAGACTCATACCACTGTATTGTCTTTGACTGAAAGCAGATATTATCTCTCTTTCATTGTTGGGGGTTTTTTTTAAATATTTTTTTTTTACCATGGACACTATTTGTCATTCTACAGGTTAGAGTCCATATGCAAACTAAGACATACACATTTGAGGAAAATTCCTAGAGTAACACAGAGTAACACAGAGTGCCACCTTGTCCATAATGATAGACACCGATGGCAAATCAGAAGTAACCTCCTTCTCCTCCCAGATCAAAAAACCTAATAACTATGAAGAATATTTTCAAAGTATACTTGACATTAAATGTAATGAAACTACATTTTTTTTACACTCGTAAATATTAATACCAGAAAGAAAAAAAAATCTCAAAATAAGTTCAGATATCTCTCTCATGTTTTAAACTGACTTATGTTTCAATGAAGTTTGAAACAATTACCTGATGGCTAGGATATCATATGTGGGTTCCACCTCTGCTTCTCTAGCATTGAGATAGCTGTACAGTTCACAGGCAGGAAGCTCACTTGTGTAGATGAGAGGGCTCATCCATCAAATATCTACTGTACAGAAATAGTAAATTGCAGTAATTACTGTCTGTCTCCAACAGCACATATATTTTTAGAGATCCCTTTTTCTGCAATGACTCAGTTCTTTGTGTAAGGTTAAAGTTCTGGTCTCGGTTTCTGGACTGAAAGAAGAGTGTATTTCTCACTAAATGTTTCAGTAGAATTTTCTATTTTCATTTAGTTGCACAAAACCAGAAGATCAAGTGTATCTGTGCTCTCACACGTGGGGCTGTTCCACTGAGTGCTTTGTATAACCTGTTCTTAGTTTTGCCTGCCATTGGTTTCAACCGATCTATACGCTTACTGAATCAATGGTGTCATACATCTGCCTTATTATTGTATTTCCCTACTTCTCTGCCTGTCAGTTTACATATGAATCTATTTTATTGTTTTATCTACATTGGCTAGAGGCTCGTTGGGACAAGAACAGTGTGTGTTGCTTATTCACTTGTTTAGCACCTAGTGCAAGAGGGGTGGGAACACTAAGCCACGCACCATCTCTGTTTTAACAGCTACTGTTCTGCTACTAGCAGTCACAGGTGTTTGCATTGCAGTCATTGTGCAGCACTTGGGAAAAGCTGCTTGTTCTTCGGCTGTTTCCAAATAGATTGTTTCTTAGAGGAAAACAGAAAGGTGGTGTTTGCCTTGCTGGCCACCAGATATAGAAGTAGCCATTGACAGCAGAAACACATTCTAGAAGGATGGAACAGAATGAGGCCTGGAATATCAAGGCACCATGTGAAGTAAATCCTTTTAGCATCTTTTCCTCTCTCACCTGTAATGGATTGTCTTTGTTTCCATAGCTGCACCAATAAGACAATCACATCCATCTCCCCATGTCATTTACCGGTCAGACTTTTATCTGACCTTAGTTGTCTGAAGGCTTACAGGTGTCTTGATATGGAGAATTGTACCTTGACTCAAGCTCAGATGTTTGTAGGGCTTATCGATTGCAAACATAGAATCCAGTTACTATTTATTTATCCACCGTAACTATCTCAGCCTGTTAGTGTTTATTACAAGAGTTCAACAGGAAAAAGGAGAGTAAGAAGCAGTTAGGAGCACTGCCTTCACCAACTCCATTTTAGTTATTGTTTGAATGTCAAAGCCTTTCTTCATCTGCAGAGATGTTTGTGAGAAATGTAGTTGAAAACACCTACTGGTTATTTTCAATAAGGTGATGAACTCACGTTGTCACTTTTGATGAATGAACCACAGCTACTTCATTTCTGTAGTTGCATGAAATTCAGAAGGAGGAAGATAGCTTGTTTCCTCAAACTTGACAGCTTTAATTTTAATTGCTATAAATAGTACCAAAGAATGCCATATTCATTTATTAAAGTACTTTGTTTTGGTCACAGGCTCTTAATGGTTTCAGCATTTATGACATAGTAGGTGACTTCTCAAAAAATTCATGATAGGATGGGTAAGCTGTGTATTTTGCTACATAGCTGAGACATATTTGAGGTGCAACAGAACAGAAGAAGCTGAGAACAACCCTAACGAGTTATTTCTTATTAACAGCAAACTCTGACGATATACTTGTGAATGAGAATATGAATTCCTTTACTCACATAAACATGTGCCTTACTGCTTAAAAGGCTGAAAGAATTGTGGCAGACTTTTCTAACCCATGCATAGTGACCAAAGACTATTTTGTGGCACAGCTGTGACACAGCATCAGTGGTTATGACGTAAATTCCAGTTTTCAAGGCTTTGCTGACTATGTTTACATTTTCTTGAGATTTTGTGTTTTCTTTTTCCATTTCTTTTTTCTTTTTCCATTTTCTTTTTCAGAATATTAAGTTATATCATTACTGATGACAAGCCAGAAATTTTAATAAGTTTGCAGCAGCTTAGTGCCCCTGCTTTATCCCAGTGTGTTCAACACTATGCTTTTTTGCAATGAGAGAAGTCCATCTTTTTCCATTTATTGGATCTTAGTAACTAATCATGTTGCAGAGTTTTGTGAAACTTTCTCCTTTTATCCAGTGCTTATCACCTTGCTCTGAATAGGCTGCACAGAGGGAACTGTGGCATGCCAGTGTCTTATACCCAGGGCTCTGTCCTTTAAAACTGTGTATCTGCGTTGGATCTCCTGGACAATATAGGGAGCTCACGAGATCACAACTGCCTTCTTTAGCCAGACAAGTCTACTCTGGACATGAAATAAAATGAAAAAACAGAATTTCTTAGTATTATAGTCAGTATGTCTACTCTGATTCTGAGATCAAGGCACAAAGTTTTTCTTTTGACGTTGCATGTGTTTTGTAATGTCGTTACACTAAAGATAAAAAGGTTCTGTTCTCCCCAAGAGGAAAGAAATCATGCCCCTCTTCTCAAGTGGAAAATAGAAACTTAAGGAAAACCAACTATAGATTAGAAAAGGAAGAACTGACTCAGTTTTGCTTTTCCTAAATCTAATACTTTGTGTTTTGGGATCATAAAGACCTGATGACCTACCTCTTTGGCACTTTTTTCTAATTTCCCTCCCCAACCCCCCGATTTTTTTAGGGGAAAAACAGTCTTAATCACCTTCTTTTATATTCAGTTTCTTGGGTTTATTTGCAGTATACTACCTAGTTCTTAAAAAAAATCAAACAAAAAGCATTTGCTCTGCAGTAACGTATGTCGTTTTCCTGAGTATTATGCTTTCCTGCACATACCAGTGAACAGGTGTTGGCAGTGGTTGCCTAGGAAAGCCAGCACAGAACAGGTAAAAACTGAAACGATCAAGATGAAAAGAAACAACAAAAGCAAACAAGAGAAGAGATTGTTACTATCGTAAAAAAATGAGGAACATTTTTCTTCTGAAGCACATTTGACTGAAAGTATGCTTATGAAGGTGAGTGGCTGTGATTTCATAGAAATAAGATCTAAACATGGAAAAAAAGGTTTAAAGAAGTTGGTGAGAATTTTTTCAAGAAGTGTCAGCCAGAAATTGAGGGAAATGTTGAAAAGCCATCTCCTTTCCTAATACTCACGGTCATGTTACTGAATTTGAGGCAGTCTTATAATTTTTTAGTTTTCACAGTTTGGAATGTTTAAAAACAAGTAAATTAAAAATTAAATCTGCGCTCTCCACCAGAACTCTTTCTAGGACTGATTCTGAGCTTTGAGAACACTGTGAGTCATGTTCTCATGGGTCTGTATTCTTTTCTTGTTTCAAAGAACAATTAGAGAGTATCCTTTTATATATTGTGTTCCTCTGGCTGTGGGATATATTACTTTTTCTGGATTTTATATTTCAATGTACTTCAGGATGCTCTGGATATAGATAATTAGGTGACATATGGAAGTGATCTGTAAAAACAGGCTGTCATCTAACTAGCATTACATACAGCGCTGCATCCATCCAGACAGCAGCTTCCACTGGCTTTGGCTGTGGATATTTCTTTTTTTTCCTCCCTCCTTCCTTCCTCCCTCCCCCCCAATCAGATCCCAGAATATAAATTGAACACTAAAATAACATAATTACAGACTGCCTCAAGAAGTGCTGTTGAAGAGTAATCTAGAATATATTCTAAAGTAGGTACCAGATATGGAGTTAAAAACAGTTATCAAAGATGTAAGAGGAGAAGCAGGACAGCAAACACATGTTGAGCAGCCCTATGACCGGTGTAGTTTGTTTTCTCACCCAAGCTGGGAGTGAATTAACAGTTTAAGTAAAATTCAACATGAATTCACTATGCTCTCCACCCTTCTCATTCAATGTCCTGACAGCATTTGGCATGTTATGTGTCAAATTTCCCACAGTTCAGTGGATTTGAAAGACTCTGGGTGATATGTTCATTAATCGTGGTTTTCTCTCTGGAACCTACAGTGTAATTAGAAATCTACTTAATGTGATGGTAACTATTAAAGTCAAGCCATTTGATCATTTCTTTCTTGTTATAGAATTGTTGCAATTCTAAACTATGCATGCAGAACACTCAAAATTCCTATTAAATTAATTTAATTAAAATTTAATTTATGGTTGCAACAGTTTCTAGAATCTGAAAGCTAAAAGCACATTTCACATTTAAAATATTGTACAAGTTAAATTGTTTTGTTTTCTTACTAGAAAAAACACAGATGATGTTATATAGAACCCAATAATGTATTTTTATGTAATTTAGGAAATAAAAAAAAAATAAAGTAGCCAAAATAATTGTTTAATGCTTACATATGCAGAGATACTGATAGCAGACTGCTGTCATTTGTATTTGCACATATTGTGGAGAAAAAACATTTCTTCATGTTTGAAAGTCAGTTCTGGGACCTTTTCTTGGCTGTGATGCTCACTTATGTCTTGTAGTTTATGTAACTCCTCTGTGCTTCTGCATCAGTAAAATGGACAAACCTATGTTTAACTAGTATTTGCAAAGGCCTTCAGCATCATTTTTGATCTGAACTGTATTGGAAAGTCTACTGAAGATCTGCTCAATATTTTTGGAAATCTGGCCTTTTCAATTATATACCTAGATGACAGATGTCTTTGAACATCAGACGTGGCTTTTGAATTCACAGAGCTTTTAAAAATCTGAGTAAGATTGATATTTAATATGTGCATTGAACATGGAAGTAATATTAGTTGCTAGATATATAAATATGTCGAGGCAGGGAAAAAATCCTTTATTTGAGAAATAGCATTTAAGCATGTAGTTCGCTACTGTATCATAATAATTGCATAGTAAGCTCGTTCATCCCATACCAGGAAGTCCTTTCATATAAAAACTTTTCCTTAGAAGATGTAGGGAATATGTGAATTTGTTTTTTGAATTAAACTTCCTGTAGCACTGAAAAGTTACCTTTTAGGGCCAAAAGTATTTAAATGCCAAACTGCTATCACTTCATGTGGAAAACTTAGTGTAGAGTGTAAATGAAATTAAAGATTCTAGAAAATGCCCTTCCCAGAATAATAGATGATGTGGAAATAAGGAATAAGATTATGATTCTTTTTTCTTTTCCTGCCCAGAACCTGAGTGTCCTGTTATGTCAAAATGACAATTTGTATGTTATGTTATTTCCCTTACTTTGCAACACCACTGAAAATTTGTCATATTTTTCTGTATTTAATTTCCCTCACTCTTAGCTGGTATTGGTTTTGTCTTTGAAAGCCTTGCGTTGGTACTTTTGATTCCTGAGATTTGAGAGAGTTTAATTGATCAGCATTAACATGATTTGATCTTTACAATAAAAAAATTGCACAGTTCAGTGTAATCCTGCAATTTTTGATAAAGTGCCTATTTTGTTCTGCAAACAGAACAATAAAAAGAACTTGCAGGATCAGACCTGATAGCTTATTTTGGAAAGAGTTCTTTTTAAAATGCTTAAAGCAAAGAAAATTATTTAAATTTTATCTTTATTGAGACCAACTAACTGTGGATAGAAATTAATAGTGGAGAGACTGTCAGCAAGATTGGCAAATGCTTTGAGAATTGATTTTGTTAGTCACCGGTCTTCACATTTTCTATAGAGTATTTTTACAGTAAAGAGAATGGTAACCATGCAGGCACTATATTGATAAAAAAATTGAAAGAAGTATTTGTACTTGATTTTTGTTTGTTCTCTGTCTTTATAATATCCCTTTGTAAATCTTTAGTTAAGGAGATTTCATAGTAGAAAAAGAACTGGCCTTGCAAGGGAACAGGCTAAGAAAGTTCCTGGTTTTCATGAGATGGCACTAACCTTTGAAAAAATGAATAGTGTAATTTCCTTTCTGGTACTGATAGCCCTATAGCAGGCCTAAAATAACTGGATTAAAGAAAATTAGTGTTTGAAATTAAAGAGAACATTTCGTGCTATTTTTGATATTCAGTAATCTCGTAACACCTTTTCAAGGGGAAGAAGCATTCATTGTTGTTGCCAGTATTTAAATTATGTCCTTTTAATATTCTTTAGGAGTTTGAGTAACAACAAGCTGCCTAAAAACAGATACTTTGCATTGTAATGACAGACATCTCAATAAAAATATATTGGCTTTGCCATACGGACTTCCTCAGTACAATTTAATTTAAGCAGACTTTCTAGAAGTTGGATTGGATAGTGTCTACTTGACATGAAAAGCTATGTGGTAATGTTCCTTTATGCTATTTAAAGCCTGTCTTCTTTCCTTGAAGAGAAAAGGCTTTGGGAAACCTGGTTTAGTGGAGGGTGTCCCTGCTTATGGCAAGGGGGTTGAAACTAGATCATCTTCCAACCCAAAGCATTCTCTGACTCTATGATTCTATGAACAATAGGGTGGTTTCCATTCTGATTAACAAAGTGCAATTCTTAGACCTTTTAAGAATTTCTATCATTACAAAATGCAGGATAAAAGCCAGAGAAAATCAGGAGGAGTCAGACGGAGATATAAAATAGATAACAAATTGTGTATTAATTTAATTATATTGATTTCATGGTATCCACACTTTAGAAAGAATAAAAGAAAACAGAAGAAAACACTAAGGTATTAAAAAAAACTTATACAAGCTTTTTCAAAGAAGACACATGTGGGACCAAAGAAGCTAAATTAAAATAGTCTAGCAGAGAGTTGAGCA
Organism: Porphyrio hochstetteri; assembly: GCA_020800305.1. Classification (NCBI taxonomy): domain Eukaryota; kingdom Metazoa; phylum Chordata; class Aves; order Gruiformes; family Rallidae; genus Porphyrio; species Porphyrio hochstetteri. The sequence goes on from CM036907.1 coordinate 50,848,060, forward strand.
TATAAAAATCTAAAGAGATAATTATTCATTTTCTAAAGTCAAGCAGTAGCCTGAAGCTAAGAAATGAAAGTTTAGGTGAGTTATTAAGAGTAGGCACTTAATATCTGAGCAGTAGAATAGTCTACTGAAAGGAATGGTTCTACTACATAAATGTAGGTACTTAATAACAAGCTAGGAAAAGACAGAATTTGACATATAGTGCTGATCCAGGACTTGATCCAGTGCTTATTGCAGTCATCATCTTCCTAGAGGCTGGATTAAATGTGCAGTGTATCAGAGTACATAAAGTGCTGCTTCTTGCTGTGATTAAATAATACATACATTGGGCTGATATGAGTTTATTTATTTAATCTTCTGTAATTCAGATGTAAAAGCGAGACCCAGGCAAACATTGCTAAACAGGTCAGCATAGGCCTGAGCGCCATGAAGGGCAAAGGCATTCAAATTAAATACCAGCTTAAATGCTTACCTAATTTGGATCTCAATTTTTGCCCACTTTCAAATTTCATCTCTTCTAACTATGTCTGCTAACTTTCAACTCTGGATTTCTGTGGTATGTTGAATGTATAGAAATATTTGGCATCCAGCATATCTTCAAGTATTTTCTATTCAACATGGCTTCCTTCTCTAATTTTAAAAAGTATTCCTATTAATGCTAGTCAGAAACTATAACTTGTTTTGATAACACATATTTAGATAAAAACTAGTCACAGTGAAATCTGAATCACATCAAAATCACTGTAATATATCGATGATGTACTGTTATTAAATATTTTCACTTTGCTCTATGCCTCATAATGCAATGGGAGATCACCAGAACTAATAGGTATTTTCAGTATTTCATTGCTATATACCATACTTGCTTGCCTCCCAAACCCCTGCAAAGCAAAGGATGGTGCTGCTTTGTAGGGTGATGATATGGGGTAAAACAGAAAAGCCAACTGGAAATGAGATGAGGGTCATCTTGTCAGGATCATTCAGAAACAAACTCATGTTCAAAGTAGGTCTTCAGTTCTGCAAGTTTTTCTTCTGCCATGGTTGTGTCCCTTGCACAACAGGCCAAAGTAATTCATGTTGTGATGACTGAAATGTGCCATTTATGTGAAAAGCTTTTTGGATTAGAATTGCCAATGGAAAAGCTCTTACACTAGCAATATAAAAAAAACCAAACAACTTTGTTGCATAGCAGGCAGTGCTCTGATGAGTGTAGCTAGGAAGGAACTGTCAGGGGCCTGAGCCAAGGGGCGTTATCTACCACATGTCAGCTGAAATTATTGATGGCAATGTAGACCTTAAACCACTTCCAAAAACGCTACAGTTAACCTGCCTAACTTACTTACAATCAAATGCATTTGCATTATCAGTCATAATTAAGAGATAATTGAAGAAGCTTTTTATATAAGTCTTCCAATTCAGGGTTATTGTGTGGTTGAAAACTGTGACTGCCTTCTTCAAGAGGACTTGTAGGAATGAAAGAGAAGGAGGATGGGGGAAGGAAAGGAGCTGTTTGTTGATTGTAAGTTCAGACTCAGACACAGATCAAAGTATGGAACTTGCTCTCTGATGACTTAATTAGGGTCTTCTGTCTACTAGTTCTGTTACTGGCTTTTTTTTTCCTGAGAGATAACTAATATATGACAACTGTCTTGAGATTCAGAATGACCAATTCTATTAGTTGTACCACAGTTCTGGTGTCATATTTTGTACAGGTAGTCATCACAAACTACTTGTACAATCACGCTTCTGCTCAGTGGAATGCATAATATCCATCTTTTGCTTGAATTTTTCCTCAAGTGAGTGTTTCATGTCTTCTAATCTGCACAGTTTAAGGTTTCACTAAACCTTCAGCATTGCATGTTTTGGTATTTCTACTTCTCTTTTGGAATAAGTTTGAAAATCAATTCACTCAAAATGTTACTAGAGAGAACAAAAGGCAAAATATTGTTTTAGTTTTTTCCCCAAATCAAACTGAAAACACAGTTTCACATGTGCCTCAGTTTGTCCCTTCATAGTCCCAGTTCCTTATTTGCCTTCATAGTCTGTATGTTTTAGTTATTATCACTAATGGAAGGATACCATAGTAGCTGTGGCCAATACGGGTTTCATCCTTTTTTTTCACCTTGTTTTATAAAAATCTGCAAGAAAAAAAACTCACAACTGTTTTTTACTGTAAATTGTCTGTCAGTGTATTAAAGAACATCACCCCTGTAACAGTGAGCAATCTGGTCCCCCAAAGGTCCAGAATAGAGAGATGATCAGTGTGACAAACAGAGGAAGGTGAAAACCATTCTCCAGAAGATTTATGAATAGAAATACTACATACTCAAAGATTTATGAATAGAAATACTACATACTCAATCAGGCAGCAAAGTAGCAAACTGTAATGATTTGATACTTTTATAGTTTCCTTTCCTAATTTGGGGGGATTGTTTACATAATTGATATTGGCTTTGACTTAAATAATGTAATTTTTCTCACAGAGTTCATAGATCTTGGCACATGCAGTGAGGGATAATGCTTGAGAATGGTTTCCTTGTAGAGAGGGAGGCAATAAATAGAGGGATTTTGAGTGACAAAGCATTACCGAACCGACATATCAATCTTTCAAATAATTGTTGAAGCTGCTTTTGTGAAGTCCAGACTTTTCTCTGTGGCCATTAGTAACTGGGAGGTGATACAGAGGATATAAAGTAAAAAAAAAGAAAGGAAAGAAGAGAGAAGGAAAATTATAGAGTAAGGAAAAAAAAAAGAAACATGTTTAGAGTTCCATGATCACTGAGCTATATTAACTTATATTAACATGGCTGACAGGTTTGAGAGGAAGGAGATTGGAGGACAAAGCTATTGGCTTTGTTAAGACTGATGAATTAGTTCATTTACTACATCTGGAATTCAGAAAGGCCTTTTACTGCTTCTAGGCTGGTAAATGGGAGAGTGAAGTAATTGAACCAAGAGTCTTTTCAGATACCGAATGGCAGCATGTAAAAAAGACACCAAGTAATGTATTGGGGTCCATTCTATAATCCTTCATACCTCTCCCTTCATACTCTCAAACAATGCAGAAAGTCTGGTACATAAGGATTCCATACTGCTGGGCCACACTCTTATTTTGTATGAAAATCCATTGATTTTTACAATTTATCTTTCTGTGTTTAGTTCTCTGCAGTATTTTTACTGACCTCAATGTTTCTCAATGTACCAAACACAAGTTTTTTGGAGAAGATGAGGCTTCAACTACAGGCTGGGCAGAGAATGGATTGAGAGCAGCACTGAGGAGGACTTGGGGGTCCTGACTGATGGATGACAAGCTCAACATGAGCCGGCAGTGTACACTAGCAGTTCAGAAAGCCAACCCTGTCCTGGGCTGCATCAAGAACAGCGTGGCCAGCCGGTCGAGGGAGGTGATTCTGCCCCTCTACTCTGCTCTTGTGAGACCCCAGCTGGAGTACAGCTCTGGGGTCCTCAGAACAGGAAAGATGTAGAGCTGTTGGACCGAGTCCAGAGGAGGGCCACGAAGATGCTCAAGGGGTTGGAGCACCTCTCCTGTGAAGACAGGCTGTGAGAGTTGAGCTTGTTCAGCCTGGAGAAGAGAAAGCTCCGTTTGTCCTAATTGCAGCCTACCAATACTTAGTGGGGTCCTATAGGAGATCTGGAGAGGGACTGTTCACGAGGGAGTGCAGTGATAGGACAAGGGGCAATGGCTTTAAGCTGAAAGATGGCAGGTTTAGGTTAGACATTAGGAAGAAATTCTTTATTATGAGGGTAGTGAGGCACTGGCACATGTTTCCCAGAGAGGTTGTGGAAGCCCCATCCCTGGAGGTGTTTAAGGCCAAGTTAGATGGGGCTTTGGGCAACCTGGTCTAGTGAGGGTTTCCCAGCCCCTGGCAGGGGGGTTTAGAACTAGATGATCTTTGAGGTCCCTTCTAATCCAAAGCATTCTGTGATTCTGTAAGAGTTCTCAGTACCACTGATAGTTAACTTCTAGGTTGTTTGTTGGAGAAGGTATTTTTACTTCTTGGAAATAATTTTTTCAAGGAGTTAAGTATTTTGTATTCTGGATGATAGCAGGAAGATTAATTTTGGCAATAATGGAACAGAGTTGGATGTCATTAGTTGGAATCATGCACATAGTATGCACTCATTATACCTACGCTAAGTTTTTTCCAAATGACTCCCTGAAGACTTGTCTGTGTGGGAATACTGCTTCAGAGTAACTTTAATGCATTCAACTCGTATTACCTGGCAACCACTCACATCTTTTCACAAAGTGAGTTATTTTGTGCCCTACTAAGTAATCCTTGGAACAGCATGCCTTCTGTAGTGAGTTTGTGTACTTAAGATTTGCTAGCAGTCCCCCAAATATCTTTGCACCGTGACTGTCATGTCTGTGTATCTATATGTGTGGAGGACAGCTTGACCAAATGTCACATCATTCAGATGCTGGCAGTCACACAAGCATTCATTTTTCGGTACTAGTAAGTTCGTATTCCTCTTCTAACAACTGGGCCTTCAGTGAAATCCTTTTTGGATCTGTGCACAGCTTGAGAAGTAGACTATCCTTTTGGAAAAGAGCTATTAATATAGGAGGTACATTTTTGCCTCAAGAAGGGTCACTCGAATGTAAATGGCCAGAATACAAGGTAGTACGCAAGGAAGAACAGCTGTTCCTGCAACTGGAACAAACTGTAACTCTGATGTAATTACAAAGAATGCTGATTTATTTCTTCATCTGCTAAGGAATTAGCCTGATGGCATTTTTCTGTATCTCTTCCAGGTGACATAGTTAAACACTCAGAGCACTGGTTAAAAATTGTATCACCCAAATACACTTTCTTTGGAAATTAAGCTGGTCACTGGCCCTGTGACCAAGCACTGTGTAACCTATGAAAATATTCAGACTTTGGAAATTATACCAGAAAAAATCTATTTAAAGAAACTACAGTGAAGGAAAACTGCATTCATATTTTATATTGAAAGAGATGAAAGAAAAAACCAAAAGAAGTCAATGGTTTGAAGTTGCATAAGCAGTTTTAATGGTTATTGTTTCTTAAACCATTTAGTTTTGTCCCAAATGAGTAATGAAATGCCCAGTCAGCTGTTGAATGGGAGATCAGACGGTACAGTCAAGATGTCCCCCCTGACAAGTGGAATGGTCAAACCACTGGGAATGGGCTGAGGACAATTATTTCTTCAGTACACACAGGAAAAGGTATAATTTCCTCTGCTGGGACACCTTATACTGTGTGAGAACACAGAAGTCAATTATGTTAGCTATACAGGACAAAAATCTCCAGTGTGGGTGCCAAGGCTCTGGATCAGGTTGCCCAGGGAGGTTGCAGAATATCTGTCTGTGGACAAAGCCCCAAGGAACCTGCTCAGACTTCAAAGTTAGCCCTGCTTTTAGGTCAGAGTTTTACTGCGTGACCTCCAGAGGTCACGTCCAAACTGAGTCGATTACTATGAGTCGATAATCCTGTGTTGTTAGGGTCTGTTACCAAGTTGTTAGAAGAGGCTGATTTTCCTTCATGGAACTGATTGAAAGGGAAATGGCCAAGTGACCAGGGCTGGGGAAATTGGATTCCTGCTCATGGACAGGTTAGCAGTGAGCAAGTGGAATAGGAATAATGTTACTGAAGCAGAAATCTGTTCATGATGCATTCTGCTGTCTTTAGTTTCAGGAAGAAAACAGTACCTCTAATGCCCTGAAGTAAATCAAAAACTTAGGAGTTGCAAATAAATGAGTTGAAGTCTCTAATATGTTTCTGATCTGTAATTCGTGGGACTATGTTTCGACACTAAATCAATCAGCATTGCAGTGTCTGCCATACAAAGGAAGTTTCTTTGAAGAGCCACTGACTTGTTCTGTGACCCGTTGTGAGTTGTGGTTATACCCTGAGGTCTTTTGATCTAGGATTTTTATAATAGTAGTACCAAAGGTAAGAGTTATCAGAACAAGGAGAGTACTTACTTACTTACTTACTTACTTACTTACTGTGGAGCATGCACATGGAGAAAAAGGCACACATATGTGAGAATATGCCATTTTGTCCCTTATTTCAGCCCAAACCACCTGAGAAAGGTCAACAGCAGAATTACTCATGTTCTGGCTTGTATAAAGGGCTTGATTGTTCCGAATACGCTTTTTTTTCTTGAAGTTTCTTTTAGTTATTTTTTCTGACTGTTGAATATTTTTTTTCATCTACCCAAGAACAACAACAATTCTTGTGTCTGAATTACAGAAGCAGTTTCCAGGAAGGGGAAAAAGGTCGAACCAAATCGGTGCTTTAGTAGTTATTAGTACTTGACAATTACAGTAACTGTTTCAATCAGACAGAAGTCCTATTAGTGTCCACAGCAGTAGATTTCATTCCAGGTATTGATACGGTGTTGTGTTGCAACCCTTACAGGCTGACTGACTGACTGACTGAAGTGAGTCAGTGAGCAGCTTAGAGCTGGTTACAGTGGGAAAGAAAACCAAGGTAATATTTTAGCAGGTGTCAAGATGTTTGAAGTGCTGTATGAAGCACTAATTTAGTATTTGCATTAAAAAGCACTGCCATTTCTCAAAGAATGTCTTTTTATGTGTTTGGTCAGATGCAACTGTTTGGAAGGTTGAACTGTTCACCGTAGCGTACAAGAGATCTGATAAAATAAGAGCCATCTTATAAATGATAGTTTCACATAAACTAAATTTTAGGCTATGTGAACTAAGGTGTGATCTTATAGTTAAAGACTTTCTCTATCCTGTAAATATAACACATAAGTAGATGCAGCTAAAAACATGTGCATGTCCTTAATTACAGCGTTTCCTTTGTGAATGTTTAACTGCGTATCCTTAATCTTGCAAGGACACCTGGTCTGTAGGTTAAGGAATGTCTCTGCTGGTCTAACCCTGCACTGGGATGTATGTGCCAGCCTGTGCCTGGCCCTACACTCTTCAGCTGGATGGTCATTCCTGTTTGTCTCGGAAAGCAGACGTCAGTCCTCAAGTTCTGCATGTCTGTTCTCATAGCACCCCAACGTGCGAGACATCTGTTCTAAGCATAAGTGGTTTCACAAGTTGCTCTGCTGTCTTGACTTAATTACTGGATCATCTTAAGTTGCCTTCTGTGAGAAACAGATCTGGAATTTTTCTTGACAAAAGAAAATGAATTTCCTTTAAAGAGAAAGGACTTAATGATAAGGCAGTCATAAGAGAAGAGTCATCACCCTGGATCCTGAGATAAGTTAGAAAGAGTAAGTGGTATCATGGAAAACCATTTAAAATGCATAGATTTCAATTCCAGCATAGCAGCATTAGCACTCATCAGGTTTAACTTACTGAGCAGAGGTCAAAGAATGCTGTTTACTAGTTCCTGGTTTGTGCGAAAACCTTCTATGTGAACTACAGCATCTCTTCAAGAAAGATGTTTGGTCCCAATTTAAGGGCTTCAAATCATCCCTTGTGTACCTGGGTAAATTATTTCAGTGATCAGTTGTCCTTGGCAGAAAAAAAAAAAAAAGTGGAAGTCTTAATTCTATTCTCCAATTATTGGCTGTTAAATCAACTTTAACCTCTTCATGGATGAAAAAGAAAAACTGCAGTTTTCTGGTCTAAGTATAATGGAAAGATTTCTAAATTCTAATTGTTCACACAGCTCATTCTCCCCAATTTTTTCAGTACCATTTTCAAAGCAATGACAGCAAAAATGGAATCCCACTGAACTTTCTTACTTTATGTACTACAGTTATAAAGTGGAAATAGAGGGAGTTATATTCCCCTGCTTGTGTGTTCAAGATAGAAATATTAATTCCACACGTTGACAGGCTGCCTTGAAACTGAACAATTACTCAGAGCTACAGTTAACTGAATGGTATTTTGCCTCCAGTTCCTTATATAATACTAAACGGCCCCCTAACAAAGAATACTCCAGGGTATGACGATTCCCAATTCAAAGCCATCAGTTATATATAGTATAAAATTGTAATTTTCTTTTGAATACTCTGTATGGCTAAGATAGATTTATATAGGGTAAATACATTTTTATAACAGTATGTGTTAAGAAACGGAAAGTGGAGTACCAGCTGACAGTGCTGAGCATTAGAGTCTCCTGTGCTTATTTTCAGATTTTTAGAGCAATAGCACTAATTTTAAATCTCTGAGATGAAGCATTCTCCCTAATGAATCAAACCTGTTACAGCTCTTATACTGTCATCTTTTTTGTCTTTTCACCATTTCGTAGTCTCAGATGGAAACTTGTTTCACTCCTTTTTTTTGTCATAAATCGTCTTCGAAGTCTAGCAAAAGGTATCTTTAAGATCTGATATATTGTGCATCCTCTTAATAGTCATCGTGCAGCAGGCTGCAAAATTATGGGTCTAATTTTCCTTTTGCTCTAGTGCAAATCTCTTGAACTTCATAGTTTTACATTACTGCAGGTCTCTGAATTTTAATGAATTCCAAAGTTTTGTAAAATAGAAATGTAACAGTTTCATATATAAACACCATCATGCCATTATTCCAGGATGAAATCCTGAATGTTTCTTCTTTATTTAATATGCCTGTATCGTAGCCATTTTTAGATAGCCAGTTTTAATTTGGCTGGATACTCTTTATGATGGTGAGGGCTGCAGGGTCCTAGATGTATGTCTCATTTAAAACAATATCATTTTGCACTGTGCAATAATGATCAGACCCTGATCTTTCACCACTTGTGGACCATCTATCTTAATAGCATTTATCAGGATTGGATGGATTTCTTTCAGGCTTCCCTTGAAGACTGATCAGAACACACCATACAAGGCTGATGAACTTAATCCTCCAGAATATTAAACTCTTGATCTCCTTCATGGAAACTCATGTTTCCTACATAGGTTTTAGGGAACCGGAATAGAAATGTACAGCTGAGAAGATTAATTCTGTTATTCATAAAAATAATAGTATGAAAAGACTTACAGAACACATTTACCTGCTTTTTATTAATTTCTGCTCATGAGAAGAGACTTAACACTGTAGATCAGTTTAAGTGTGTTTAATCTACCAGCCCCGGTACTGTTCTTTTCCCTCCCACATTGAGTAAGGTAAATTATCCATAAAATAATGAACACAAGAAGAAAAGCTTTGGTATGAAGGGCAATCGAAATGACTTTTTTTTCGCCCCTCCTTGAAATCAATTACAGGTCAAAGGGGAAAATGGTAGTTCATGAATGTGATCACATTTGAAATTTTATTGGATATCTTCTGAGCATATTGTCCCATAATACTCCTAGGCTTTTGTTGTAAAAACTGACACTCAGAAATTTACATCTTGGAAGGATCAATGTACTTTGTGATCAACGGAGTCAGGGTGTGTTTTTATTTACACCTGATTTGTCCAGTTTTATGCTGATTTCCCTTTTTATACTCTATGTAGAAAGAAACCATATAAGTAAAAAATGCAGCGTAGGCCAAAGATGCATTTTTAAGTAATTGGATGTTGCATTAAAATGTCCCTGGGTTTCTCTTTTAGTGATGCTTCTGCTTAGAATTGAGCCAATCTGTCTTCATATTTCCTCTTCTCCACCATTATAATTGATCTGGCAGTTCGCCACACTTAGACCCAGACAGTAATCACTTGGCATAGAGGATATTCTGCCTCCCTAATTTGACTGACAGAATAAATCCTGTTTTTAAACTGCTGTCGTGTGGTTTTTTATCAGTAAATAACACACATTTTACTATGGCATGTGTACATTGAGATAGACAGCTATGTCTTTTTAATGTGCCCAGCCAGCAGCAGAGGAGGAGTCATGAAAAGCAATCATGTTTTCATTAGCTCTACTGTACAAGCGCAAACCTTGAAAGTGATTCTTAGGGAACAAAATAAACCACCCTAAAGCTTAAAGATATCTGTTAAGTTTCCTTCTAGAGGAAGTCACATGTGTGTTACACTGACTAACAAGCTGCAGAAAATGGGCTTTAAACATACAGACTATTTCCCTGTATAAAACATTGCAGATTTTATTACTATTTCTTTTAATATTGCATACTATAACACAGATGCAATCACTGAAAAACATTATGAGTTTGGGGAAAAGTGTTTGCATGTATAATTCCTCTATTAGCAGTGGTAAGGCTCCTGTTTTGCTCTGTTCATGTCGCACGCAGTTGCATCTTGCCTAGGAGAGGACAAGCTGTATTTGGATGGCACACTTACTGTTTTCAGTTATGTTCAAAGAAATAATTGTTTGGTAATGAATAATCTGCTGTCAATAAACAACAAAGTCCCTACTGTAAACAACATATGCTAAATGGAATCGCTCTATGCGCAAAGATCTCCCAAAAGCTCAAACTCAGCCTCATCAACACTGTTTGGGAATTAGTACTGAAAAACCACAAAGGTAAAATGGTTCTTAGATGGTCGCCCGTGAAACCATCTGATCAGCATCGATTTTGCTTAAGACAAATAGAAGTGTTGTTGCAGTAGTGGGAGTAAGTGTTCCGGGCAACAACGAATCGCTAAAACGCACGCGTTTGTCCCTGGATATGACAGATTTTGGGTTGATGTGTATCTTGGTCTCTGAACATCCCGCTGAAGTTGATAGAGGATAGAACCAGTTTCTGCAGTATGAGGCAGGATTCTCCACCTTTAGAAGGTTCCTAATGAGATTATTATTTTCTCGACATTACCAAACTATTGGACAAATACCAACTTCCCTTTCCAGAGGGAAACATTCCACCCGGATATACCTGTATTTAGCCAGACCTTCTCCAGTAATATTTTCCCCTTTTTATCTTCTGACTATTCCTTCTCACAGGTAAGGTGAGGTGGGTTGTAAACATGTAGGTTGAATACCCTATGCTGCTCGATAAATGAGGTCTGGTCAAACACCAGAAGGTAATCAACTACGTTCCCTTGCCTAAAACCAGAATCAGTTATACTTATTCATCAGAACAGCCTGTAGATGGAAATTTGACAGTCTCCCACAGCTTTGATCCAATAATCCAAAGAGAGATACACTGGTTTTTAGACCTCGTATAATTTGAATCTCAAGCAATTCCAACACCTTGTTTGGTAGAAAAAAAGACAGGAGACATTCAGTTTATTTTTATAACTTTACAGCTGTATATTTTTCTATGGAACCCAAGAAAAATTGAATTTCTGAAAGAGTCAGATCTCAAAAATATTATCTAGTAGTGATTTTGTAAAATAGTACATTATCATTTCAGAATTTTAGGTCATTACACGGGACAGATACAATGATGCTCTGAGTGCTCTGGCAAATGTCAGAGCTGTACAGCCATATCACAAAGAAAGGCCTTGCTTCCCTAGCTGCCGTGAGTGCTACTGGAAGCTCCCGAGTCCTCTGGTAAACATTTGCATTCAACCCTTCTGCTATTCCTTCTTCCAGATTCCTGTATAATAAGTTTAAATTACTAAGAGAAATAGAGCAAATGAGCCACCAACAAAAACATAACTCCTAATATGTTTATTTCTCATGTACTAATTACATCATGCTGCTTAATTTGAATACTGCTAGTAAGTATCGATACAGTGCTTTTTGTAGTATTGTCCATAGTTGGCAACAGCAGATAAAAACCTCACCTTTCTCAAAAAAGATAAGCTATAAAATTGCTATTCTCCCAGTCTGCAATCATAAAGCTAAAATTTTTTACCTTTACTCAGAAATCATTTCTGTCTCATTTAGATTGAAAATATTTGAGTCTGTTTCTTGGGCTTATGTAATTTTCTTTTAAGGAAAAACAGTAAGAAAGACAAATTGATTTGTTAATCAGATCAAGGTTTGTCATCATTTATCAAATCCTTAATATTTAATCTGAAAAATGCTATTACTCTGAGCAAATAGCATTTCAAAAGTTGCAATGTTACTTTTCAGGTATTCAGCTCAGATGATAACTGAGAGCATCATGATGTGAGATTATTCTTGAGTGCCTTCTGTGTGGATGATTATATTTACTATACTGTGGAAAAAATGATGATGCTACACACTATTCTATGTCTTTCTTTGCCCTGAAGAAACACATAATTTATAGTAAAAATTACAAAAAGATTTCAGAAGCTTTTTAGCTAGAGCTATTCCTCTTGTATCACATCAAATGTGTTTTCCCCAGTGAATTATTATAACAGGTCATATTTCCACCTTCTTTTCTAGATTTGTGTCTGATGTCATAACCTATAAAGGAAAGCAGCTTACAAAAGCCATCTATGCATAGAGTTGGGTTTTTCTTTAAATACAATTTACAGAAAAAAGAGTTTAACTTTTCCAAGGTGATTTGCACACAGAACATGACTTCATTTGAAATAAGCCTTCCTTGTAAAACCTGGATAAAAGAAATATTTTGTTTAGCAGAGGCTAGCTCATGTGGTTTAGTTTCTTGTACTGAGGTACAATTAGAATGTAAATAGTAATTTACAATGAAGACAGCAATATCCTTTGGCATTGGTATTCATGTTATAGGTTAGAAGCATCTCAGTGCCTCTGACTGGAAACTGCTACTTAGCTTGTGAAAGTTTGGGAACTGGTGTTGGCAATCCAATCTTCTGTCTTATTTAAAGTGAGACTGAGAAGAGCTTCTGTAGAGTAAGTACACCGTGCTGCAAATGACATTTCCATCTCACTCAAGCCAGAAGAAAGTGTCCTTTATGAAGAAATTAACCTAAATCCTGTGAAACAAATATATTATTTACATTCTTATTCTTAAAAGAGCTAATATTAACAATGTCTAAAAAGAATATGTATTTATTACTACTTTATTTTTTTGTAAAATCTGTTAGGTATAAAAAAAACCCTAAATGACATTTCTCCTCTCCTGAGTAGAGGTGAAGAATTTGTGTTTTTAGAGAAACTGTACACTTCAGAAAATATATAGAAATACATATTGATCCACTCTGTAATTTAAATAACCTGCCCCGAGACTTTCCCTATGATGTAGCAGCTTTTGAAGCTGTAGCTGTCGGAAGTGTGTATAAAGAAGTGGCTGTATCACTTGACGGTCGGTTGACTGCTCTACAGAGGGATTAAATATAGGGGGAAAAATCTCATGGGTGTCTCTGGATGCATGAAATACATGAGGTCTCACATGTGTAAAACCACTTATTAGCAGAGGGTGCCGTATGCGTTGCACAATAAAGATGAGATGCTTCTGCTGTTTTTACTCAAACTTGCCTGTACATTTAAAGTTGCTGAGCTGGTAGTTACTTAATTTCGCCTAGTGCCTCCATAAAGCCATTTGAAACAACGAGGGAAGCAGATAGCGGGAGTCCTGTTGTAAGAGTTGGGTCAGTAGTCCTGGCTGCTTGTGCCATCTGGGCAGAAGAGAGGGGAGTGGGAGTGACGGTCACGCTGAGTGTAAGCTCTGTGCCATTAACAAAAACCTCCAGTTTTCAAAGGGTGAGAAAATTTACTGTGAAAACCATCATAGCTAGTGAAATAACAGTAGAATTTTAAAAAGTTTGATTTGGAGCTGGGAAGACAATAGAAGATGGGGTCGGCAGAGTGCCCCACATAGCCATGGCTATGGCAGAGCTCAGGCAAGGCCAGCGCGCCTTGGAGGGCACGTGGGCAGAGGTGGATGTCCTGCAGCTCTCTCCTACAGCTCAGTCTGGTCTTTTTGTGTTATTTTCCCTTACACTGACTTTTTGGCTGGTAACCTGGAGTTCCAAGTTTCCTTTTGCTGACACATGCAGCTTAATATAAAATATCTGTGGTATATTTGGGATGGTGTGCTTGAAACCCTCAGTCTGTGTCTCCCTGCTAGATGTTCTGCTCCCTCTGGAAATCTCGTCACATGGCGAAGGCTACAGTACTGGGATCAGAGACATTTTAAGGCATGAAGGTATATGGTATTTCTAAGACACGTATTTCCTCCTCTTCTGTCAGATTTGGACCTACTTGTACTTACTTACAAATACATCTTGGCTGCCACAGTGCTCTGATGTTAATCCACTGGTAATACTCATAGGAAGCATATGTCCAGGAATTAAGGTGTGGCCACTATGTCTCTTCACAAGCATATGAAGAATGTTGAGTGAAGGATTGACTTGACCTGTCAGCTAGTTTGCTGAAGAATTTGCTTGTGGAATAGGGCATCTGTTTGATGTGGTAGCAAGGCATTACATTGATTCTAAGGCAAAATGCAGAAATGTGCCCAAGGGAAAAGGTCAAGATACTACAGTTTGAGGCAAAAAATTTCAGAGACAGAGCAATCCCCCATCAGATATCTGGCTAGATATGATGGTATGCCTGTCTTTCCTTTTAAGTAAAGTAAATTCTGCATATTTATGCTTAACTTTAATTTTTGTTTCCCTATGTTGTAGTACTCTATCAGAGGAAACAATACTTGGTGATTTATCACAGTTCCCAAAAAAGGAACTGCAGGTCCCAAATCCAGCAGGATGTGCGAAGCAAGGAGGTTTGCTCACAAGCTGCTCTAGCCTGTGAGGCTGACTGTGGGATTGGGAACATTAAGCCAGACTTGCAAACACCAGAAGGTTGACAAGAACGAATACCAGAGAGCCAGGCTGTGGCTGGCTGTGAATGGCAATGCCAGCTATGACCTAGGCTTATGCATCACTGCATGCCCAGCAGCTCACTTCTGGTATATTAAAAGCAGGAATTATTTGCCAGCTTCAGCAGTGTACAGCCTCAAGCATCCTAACACCTTTCCTGATAGTAAGGCTTGTTTCTTTGCACCTCAAATTAAGACCTGCATTCAGTTCTCCTATAATCTTTAAAATAACAGCCAAACACAGATAACTATGCAATAATTTACTAGGTTTTCATCTAATTCAGAAAAGAGATAGTGTAGCTGACTGTGCTGATCATGCTTTCCAGTGGTGTTCAGTGTCTGATGGAGTCAATACAGTGCACACTGTTTTCTTGGCAAAGGCTAGAAGATAAAAGAAAGCTTCTGATGTGCTCGGTGTGATCTTGTCCATTTTCCTATAACTTTGTGATAACATTTCTCAGCTTGATGTAAAACTCAATTCTTCCATTTATAACATCTGCATTTGTTTTATGCATGATACGTATACCTTTCTTTTTAGCAGGCAAACTAGGAAAATAATGCATCATTAATGTGCTTTGGCCAGTTGAAACTGCTCTTAATTATTCTGGTGTTAAAAATAGTTGTTAAGCTCCACACTTTCAGAACAACTAAGTGCTTTCATTTTACCATGTCACACTTTTGTGTACCCAGCAGTCAGTCTTTCAGTGTGCTTGGAAGGCTGAACCAGGGATTTTAGGTACACAGTTTATTGGTAATGGATGTTTTTATATTCTCTTTATTGCTGTGTCCACAAAATCTGAAATTGTAAATTTCTGCAAGTGTAAATTTGGAGAGGAGTTTTCTTTCTCACTCTCCAGTTTTTCATTTGGTTTGATTACTGACCAGTTTCTCTGAGTAGTAGTAAAAACTACTGAGCTGCCAGGTTTAGTATTTGAGAGTATAAATGCTCATGCTACTGTACCAGAGCTCACATCACAACTAGAGACGGGACTGTGAGCAGTGATAGTGGTGCTGCAAGGTGCAAAAGTTAAATGCTGGTAACGTGAATGTGTTGCTCAAATCCTAAAATCTGTGTGTGGGGAAACACCACATCACCCTTATAATTTTTTTTTGTGGCGCAAAGTTGTGAGGTGTTTTACAGCCCCTTTCTTTTTTTTTGCACAGAGTGGGAAGGAAGACATTATTCTTTTTCTCATATCTTATGTGTTAATTTTGCCTGTATTTGAAAATAATATATATTTTAAAAATATGTAATTATAATAAGGGATTTAAAATGGAAAAAAAATTTCTTTACTTCTACAAATATAGATAACTCAAATCCCAGACATCCAAATTGTATGTAGTTGTCTCATCAACTACATTATTCTCTATACAGTTTGTAGGAATTCTGATTATATTAGTGGAACAGAAATATACACAAAAGAACACAGTTACAGACTGAATATTATGGTATTTTTAATTCTATTTAACTCATGAATAATGAACTAACATCACGCACACTTCATAGGTAATCAATACCTGTCCTAAACAACCACACAGTTAGAACAGTATTGCAAAGAAAAAAAAGAGTTGGGGATGAAGAAAGCATGTTCAAACTCACGTAAAGTTCCTTGTAAAGCTTCCTTTGTGAGTGGCAACTTTGAAAGTTGACTCTAGTCAAGTGAGCAGCATGCCCCAGATAGACCACTACCTGTGCAGCTAAGCAAAGCTAGCAGTGACCCTGGCTGTGTTACAGGGGCAGCACACATTGTTACTGGGCACAGATGAGGATTTATTTCTAACTTCAGGCACACAGGCTAGAGAGGATTGTTTTTTCACCTTCAGAAAACTTCCCACAGTCCCTTTCCCTGCTTCTCAGGGATGCACCACCATGTAGATAGTGATGCATTACACCGTCTGGCCCCGATGCTCATGTCCGTTTCAGAAGTGAGCGATGATTTAGTAAGAAAGGCGGGTGCTCCACTTTTTTGGAAGGGATTGTCTGTGTGCACAGGAATTACAGCCAAACGGAACAGCCTCATTGCAGGGAACAACTGCTGAATCGCAGGAACACACTTTAAATCGAATCAGGACTGAAGAGCTTATTGATTTATTAACAACATGTAATTAACCGGCAGCCAGTGAACTGTACTTGTGGGATCAATGTCAGCATACAACAGATAAACCACGATAGGAGACACCTCAGGACTGTAAACATATCCTTACAATTCACTCCACGCCCTTCTCTCCTCATTCCAGGGAAGCTCTCATGGTGCCACACAGAAACCCCGCACAGGGCTGGGTGGGTGCAGCCCACTGGCCCAGGCAGTGTGGGTTACAAGCATCCCCTTCTCTGCGAGTGCCAGCTGCTATAGTTACACGCACCCCCTGTGTGCCTGTGCTGCTCCCTACGCCCTACTAACAACATGCTGGTGAGAAGCCAGTCCCCCGTCAACCCCCTCAATGGGGGGCAGGGTACAGGTGGCAAGTGATGCAGACGATGCTCTGTCAGGTCTAGGTGGATGTTACAATGCCAGTGGGGCAACTTCAGGGAATACCAAACCCCGTGTGGCAGCTGCTGTTACTGAGGTCTCTGCTCGGTCAGAAGTTTCCCTGCCTTCACTCCTTTTCTCAGAAGTCTCTTGGTAACCCTTAGCTACTGTTTAATCCAGCTGGTGGTCCCCTTAAGCACAATGTCACTCTTAATTTCCACAGTGTTAACAGTTTTTTGGGCAGACACCCTCTCAGCAGGGACAGTTGTGGAAACTGTGCACACAGGCTACACTCCTCACATCACCTGCAGTTACCTAGGACATGATAGCACAGATTCCTTAAAATCTTGATGCAAAACTGGGCTTTATTTCCCAGAAATAAATCTGGCAAAAAAGGTGTAGAATTTTACAGCGGCCAAATAATCACTATATAACCATAGGACTGGCAGGTATGGATTCAAAGACACAGAATAATCATTCCCAGATGTTAACGCTGGCGTCTTGGCCGCAGAATATAGTATTTCCTACACTGGGTTTGTTTATTAATACCTTCCCAGCGTTTCAAAGTATGTCTGTAACTGAAATAACCTTCAGCCTGATGCATGTTTGATTTAATGAGCTCTTTGATTTTGGTCTATTTGAATGCCACAGTATGTGACTGTAGCCACAAGAATATACACTGCAGTTCTTCATGCAAGAATGTCCCATGGTGAATGAGGACGTACAAGAATCATAAGGTTGTGGCATCGTGAGCATTCAAACAAAGAGATTTTTCCAAGAGTATTTTTCTGTGCTATTACATTATCCCAGCCTGGTTTTTGGCTTCCTCTTCAAGGAATCTAAGCAGCGTAACTTGCAGATGAGTTATGAATGGTTGAGTTACCCCATTCCACTAAACGTTCCCATTTCAGGCTTCAGGTTTCCATGTGCTCTCTTGTCAAGGCTTAGTGGCCACCTAAATCACCGCACTGCTAGAAGGTTCTGCTTCCTCTTAATGAATGCTTTGGGCAAAAAACAAAAGGCAGAAAAATGACAAGTACCTAACGATCAGTAGTAGGTTCTCTCCTGTGGCTCCTATAGGAAAGCCCAACAAGTTGAAACATTAGGGCATAGTTAACGCAGAGGCTGTCACTTGATATAAAGAGCAGGGAGTGATGCAGCTCTTGCATTAGAGTACTTCGGTGTGCTGTGCTGAAGGGAAGGGTAACACTGAGATTCCTCCTTAGGCACCCTTCTTAGGAGCAGCTTAATTGAAATCACAAAGGACATTTAGAGTTTTTCCTGGGCTCTAACTAACCCGTCATGGCCATGAACATCATTATTGTGGCTTTTATTTTTCTTTTTTCTTTTTCTAACCTGCAGCAAACTGTGATCATTGAGCTTTGCCTCCCATTATTCATCTGTATTAGCAGCATGTGCAGTACTAAATCAGCAGCGGCGGGGAAAGAAAAATGTGCAGTTACTTTCTGAAATCCAGGTACAGGGACCTTTCAGGTGTTTGGTATATTTTTGGTACAGGTTTTTTTTTTTTAATTTACAACTACTGTATTATGGTTGGGTGCTATAGTCTTTATTTTGCTTAGAAAGAAACTCGTGCTGTTTTCCCAAATGAGATGTGCTGGCGTGTGCAGAGTCGTGGATTTTCAGTTTTCCTGGTTTATGTTCCGTTGACTTTAGATTGTGAACTCTTTACAGCAGAGACTATTTCCTTTTATGTTTATACAGTGCTTCACATAATGGGAATCCAGCCCTAGCTGGTGGCATCTAGGGAAAGCACCATTCTTGAAGGGCTATGTAATTTATGGCATACAATTTTACCACCTGAAAATGGTAAGGGTTGAGATAAGCAGAATTAATACAAATTTTTTGCTTAATAAAGACAAGAGAAATACATTTCCACAGATATCTTGCCTTCATGACTGTGGATTTGAAAAATGAATAATAGATGTAAGGTAGGCCCTTTTTATTGCCTACCTAATACCTCCAACATAAAACTGTAATTGAGCATAAAAACATAAATTCTCCTGCCGCAAAACATTTCTTATTAAGATAAACCTGTCAGTATGATGATACAAGCAATAACCTTGGATTACAAGAATATGGGCTAGAAATCTTTATAAGTAATCTAACAGAAGTGCTCCCTTATTGACTTATATTTTAAGAATCAATTGCTTCAGATTTTCACTGGATTGAGAAATTGGTTGAGAAAGCCAGAATAAAATGTATATAAAATACTAATATCCTTGTTTCTGCTTTCTCAAAATTTCAATCATGCAGTTTTAGCACAGGAATGACTACTATGTTTGCTCTTTTTTTCTTCTTCCTTTTTCCCAGCAGTCATGTGCATCCAAGTACACCTAAAAAAGCCTAAAAAGAAAAAACCCAGGGCTCAGCCCAGCTGCAGAATTACACCTGAAATTCTGCATCTGTAAATACAGTACTACTCACTGGCTCCACAATCTGCATTTTAGTTTACAGTTTATGTTATTACACATATTAGCACACATTTAAAAGTAAATATCTCACACCATCATCATATATTTGTCATTCATTTTTCTGAATGAAACCAGAGCTGATTCACTAATTTTTATGTACCCTGTATCACAGATAGACAAAGGGAATACTGTGTGCAGCAAGAGGCTATTTATTGAAAAAAGATGGGTTCAAGCTCTGTCTCTCCTGGTACTTGCAGTTCTACCCACAGTCTCATAAGGTGTATATAACATACCAAGAACACAGCTCTGCTCCATTTGTTGGCGCATATTTTGCATTGTGCTACTGTGTTACGTGCTTGTACTTTTGTTTTATTCTTGAGACCAAAAGTGGAATTGCCTTTTCACAAACCAGCACCAACTGTAGCGATTATAATGTAAACCCAGAAAAGTAATACTTTAAAGCTTCCAATTATTACCGAAGCTTTTCAATTAATAGGTGATTCCATGAAAGCTGAATTTTAAAGCACCTAAATTTATAGCTGCATTTAATTTGAAAGTGTCCCTTAGTGAAATGGAATCATTAGTCAGGTAGTATGTAATGTAATTAAAATCAAAGAAGGGTGGCATCACTTTCAATAGGGAAGATTCAGTCTGTGTTCGAAACAGTAAGGTCGGACTCTTGATCTTTTTAGTGGTGAGTTTAGTTGGTTAAAAATGTAAGAAAAATATATATCCTTGTCATTCAGGCATGTTAAAAGAGATTTCTATCTTGCATTTTGACCCACAGTATGTACATGTAGGCAGTAAAATACACATTAATACATGTCTTTTTTGTTAATAGCATATTCTCCTAATTAGTTCAGTCAGGTTGAGTCCTCTGTCTTTCAGTATTTTCAGCAACAGATAAGCTTCCTCAAAGCTGTCCCTCAAATGCATGTCATCCCTCTTCTAAGTGAATCACATTAAAGTGTGATTGTGCACAACAAGGAAGCTCAGCTCCAGACCTGTAGAATCTATGCTGAATTTTCAGTAATGCTAGGTTGGTCTTAAGGTAAACACAAATGCTTTTGATGAAGAGGGCTGTCATTTTGCGTGTCTTGTCTACAGAAAAATACAACATAGTAGTAGCTCATCTCATTAGCAGGGATCCTACTGCAAGTAACAAGACCAAATAAAACTACATACTCATTTCTTTCTCCGTGTTCTACAGAAATATTAGTATTGTCTGTGTGTGACTTATTCTGCATGTGTAACACCGGTTTTCCAAATGTCACTATGCCAGTGTTGTGCTGAAATCACTTGGCACATTTAATCAAAACTAAGGCTTGAACCTTCCTTCAGGAATTGTGATTTGAAAAACCCTATAGAAAATAAGTTTCCCCTTGTAAGAAGAAATTTGAAACTTCCTTTAGTGTAAAACAGTAGAAAATTTATTTAAGCGAACAGAGCAAATATCAGGACATTCCTTTGCTCCTTTTGCTTGTTTAACCTGATGGTGGCTGTTAGCAAACAAACAGGGTACCATGGGAAAATCCTGAAACCCGGGGTGGGGGGATCATCATCATGTGATGCAGTTCTGAAACAAAGCAAGAGTGCTGTAGTCTGGTAAATTTAATTCCACTTCTTTTGATGGTTTTTGTGTGAAATTGCAGAGGCAGTTGCCTCTACTCCTTAATCTCAGAGTTCTCTGACTTGAAGCCACGTAGCCGTGGCCATTACATTCCAGTGCTTTCACTGTTGCAGCTTCTCGAGCTCTTCTCCATATACTGAATTCATATATACAGAGTTAATTAGCATGAGGGTATCAATAGTTCTGTTGTGGTTTAACCTGGCCTGCAGCTAAAACCACCTACAGCTGTTTGCTCGCTTCCCCCTCCTGATACAGGATGGGGGAGAGAATTGAAAAGGAAAAGGGTTCTCATGGGTGAGATAACAACAGTTTAACAGGACAGAAAAGGAAGAAAGCAACACTAATAACAGAGTATACAACACAGGAGATGCACAGCACAGTTGTTCACCACCTGGAACTGATGCTCAGCTAGTTCTGAAGGCAAACCACATCCCAGCCCACCCCCCAGTCATAAACAGAGCATGCCATCATATCGTACAGAATATCCCTTTGGCCAGTCTGGGTCAGCTGCCCTGGTTGTGCCCCCTCCCAGCTATCTGGGTAGCCCTCCCCATTCTCACCAGCAGGGCAGTGTGAGTAGCTGAAAAGCCCCTGACTGCTTGGCAACAGCTGAAACATCAGCGTATTATCAACATTGTCCTCATCCTAAATCCAAACCACAGCACCACACCCATGGCTAGAGGGAAAAACCTATCAGCTGAAACCAGCCCACTTGAATTGTCCATCCAGCAATTCAGTCCTGGTAGCAATTTAAATCTAGAAAGACCAAAATTCTGTGTTACTTTTTGGGGAAGGACTTGTAATAGGTGGTGAATGGATAATTAGAGCACAGATCCTTCTGGATAGCAGCTGTTCCTTATATTTGCGTTTGTTTAGTGTTAAACACAACAGGTCCCTGTTCATGCAACAAAATTAATGGAGTTCAATGAAAATCCTCTTAAATCCTGTATCTATTGAAGTCAGTGGTCATTTCGCTACAGGTAGCAGTGATGAGAAGCATAAATCCCCACATACAAGCACAAGGCACTAATGTTAGTGAAAGATTTGCTTAAACATCAATATGGCTGATGAAAGAGAAACAAGGGAAAAGAAATTAAATTCTGACAGGAAAGGTGGTCATGAAGATGACAACACCAAAGTTTCTCACAGTCCCACAGCACCATTTACTGCATTTTTCTTAAATAGAAATGACCTTCCTAAAACCGGTTAAAAAAGAAAAAAAGAAAGATGCACCCTAGATTTTCTGACCGGTGTGTCACTGAAAGTTTACATTATAAGCTGAAAATAGTTTGCTAAGTAGTCAGAATTTAAGAGCAATTTAGATTAAAAGTTTTCATGCTTATTTGTGCAATGCCTCTGGTACTTCAGCAGTATAAAAAGATTTTCTTGGCTTCAAACCATTGGATCAGGGTTATTTTGACATCCTTAATCTCTCTTTAAGAGCATTAGATATTTTTCTATTTAAGAATCTGAGTGGTAAAAGGTAGAAAGAAGTAATTTTCTAGAAATAGTGCTTTTAAAAAAAGTTATGTCAGCAAACACTGGAGATAAAAGAAATGACTGAATTCTAAGCTAATGGTGCCAGAGATAGTACAGACATACAGAGTTTGCAAGGTCTAAGAATATTTTGGATAAAATGTGTAGCTTTGAGCTGACTAGCCTTCCTGCTCACGTATGTATGAGGAATTCAGCCCTAAGCTTAAGAATCCTCATTTCAGGGTAAGGCGATTCCAGAAGAAATAGTCTTTGGGGACCTGCAACAGCCAAACCCACCCTCTGCTAATTAGAGGCGCTGCCTATTCCTGGAGCAAGAATGCTGCTACCAGCATGGGAGCTCTTAGTCAGGTGCACAACCTTTTAGGGCAGTGGCTCATGTGATGATGAGTTAATTATTGGTAGGTATTCCACTGAATAAATGAATGACCCTTTCAGAATTTTAGCAGGAGTTAAAAGTTTATGGTTCTACCATAAAGCTCCTAGTAGCACTCGGGTACATGCTAGATTATATTCTAGTGATGATGAGAGGTAATAAAGTCACAGTGTATAAATCCTTCGAACGCTGACGTTGGTGAGGGGTGACAGTGTACTTGTTACTTAGCTACAGCAGATCCATTCTACAAGGTGGTCTGGACAGTGCACCAGTATTTGCTAATCCGACCGGGTTCTGTTTAAATACAAATTAATGCAAGGTCAAAGGTCATATGCCCATGAAACAAAGACTGTGCCACTTCTACAGGATGCTCATTTGGAAAACAGCCAAAGAACCTAAGGGTGATAAAGGATGCTCTTCAACTGAACATGAGATCCAGTGTGATATGGTGCCTGATAGAGCAAATGTAAATCCTGTACACAAGCAGGGACCCTTCAGTTCAAATTGCACCCATAGATGACATTTATGGGAATATTATTGGGATGCTATGCACATTTCTGATGTCCATATTTTGAGGAGACCACTTGTAATTTGGAAAGAACTTCAAGAGCAATACAAGATCTGGGAAACCTGTCATACGGTGGTACAGTAAAGACAACAACTCAGATTATTTTGTCAGAAAGACAGTTGCAAAATTCTTTAAACAAAGTCTGCAAATACTGGCATGCTAAGAAGTTACCGTAAAGCAGGTTGTTAGATCTAACAGGCATACAAGAGAGAATGCACAGAGACTACAGCTAGACAAGATTCAAGACAGACAAAATCAGGCTAAAACCAAGGTGTGTATTTTTTAGAATGAAGTTAACAAAACACTTTTGTGGCTCACTTAGAGGTATGATGGTGTCGTGGTTTAGCCCTGGCTGGCAACTAAGCACCACACAGCTGCTCAGTCACTCCCTGCTGTGTGATGGGGAACAGAATCATAAGAGTGAAAGTGAGAAAACTCCTGGGTTGAGATACAGACAGGTCAATAAGGAAAGCACAGGCTGTGCACACAAGCAGAGCAAGACAAGGGATTAATTCCTCACTGCCCATGGGCAGGCAGGTGTTCAGCCATCCCCAGGAAAGCAGGGGTCCATCATGCGTACCATTGCCCCATGCACACCCTCTCCCCCCCCACTCCCCAACCCCTTCCTCTTGTCAAGCGCCTTGTAAGCTGAGCATGATGCCATATGGTATGGGGTGTCCCTTGGGTCAGTAGGGGTCAGCTGTCCCAGCCATGTCCCTTCCCAACTTCCTGTGCACCCCCAACGTACTCACTGGTGGGGCAGTGTGAGAAGCAGAAAAAGCCGTGGCTCTGGGTAAATACTGCTCAGCAATAAAAAAAACCCCACCTCTGCATAACAACAGATCTGTATTATCAACACTGTTTCCAGCACAAATCCAGAACACAGCCCCACACTAGTTACTGTGAACACAGAAAAGCCAAGATTTTAACTGTGAATTGTTGAGAGATGTTCCATGAAAGGCCTATGAGAATATCAAGATATTCTCCATGGGTTTGCTGCTCCTGCCACTGCAGTGCTACATGGCTAGAGCAATCTTGCTATCATACTTGAAGTATCAGGTGTCACTTCACCTGAGAAGATTAAAATACCCCATGTAAGCGGCCTGCCAAAAGAAGTAGTTAGGATATTCCATCTGTGAGTTGTGCACAGTACGTCTTTAAGAGTGATGCAGGTAAAAAACTCATATTTAATAGTCTGATACCTTGCGGACACCAAAATGACATGATGGTGACATTTCTGTCTATACTGGAATAGCTCTTTGGATAAACTGTAGGATCTTGCTACCTTTCCATGCATGTATTTTGGCTGTATGTGCATAAGAAGCCACCAGTTTATAGCAGAATCTTCTGCTATTCTTTAAATACTGTTAAATTTCATCTTCTGTGGTTTCAAATTTTTAGATTATCCAGCTCTTCTTTAATCCTGTGCTGTACTGATGATGCCTTCCAACTCTGGAAAGTACAAATTAAAGTATCTAAAAAGTAAAAATCAAAGAATTAAAGAGCTATTAATCCCCAAACCAAAACTTACGGAACTCTAATAAAAAAAAAAAATTATTCTAGCATAACTCATTGTTCTCTCCTTTTTAGCTTTTAAGATCTTACATTGGAGAGAGCAATACAAGTTCTACACTTTCATTGCCATGTATTAGCTCCACTGTACTCCAGACTGATTTAATCTTCACTTTCCAATTTTAAAAGAAAAAAATACACAGATGAAAGCTGTTCCATAGAAAGACACATATTTAGCTTGGCACAGAGCTTTACAACTTTGTAAACTTATATTGCTTTCTGTCTCGTTTTTCATTTACCTTTATGGGCTTAATTATAATTCCCTTCAAAATTTCTTTTAAAGGCTTTCAGCTATTAAGGTAAGATTAATGAGCCTGTAATTACCAAGATCACTTTTATCAGTTTCTTAAATATACATGTGGCACTTGCTACTCTCCAGTTATATGCTATTTTCTTAGCAATACTCTTTGGATTTATGTTTTCATGTTTTAGTTTTACAGAGGTTGGAAATGATCCAGTCATACTGGGATGTTAAACTCTGGATGGTGTTTCATGCTGATATGTTGTATTCTGTATACTCCTCTCCGTTAGTCTTCTGTGTTAGCTTGCATGGTTTTGATTATTAATTTTACTGATGTTTCAGCTAATGCTGGTACTCACCTGACATACATCGTTCTTCTCATTCATATTTGAGAAAGACTAATGGAAAATAATAAAAATTAAAAAAAAAAAACACACAAAAAGAGGGAAAAGCCCATTTGGCATTTTTGGGCTGCTAACTACTCCTGAGACAGATCTAGTTAGACCCCCTGACAGCTTTTGGAAGGTGCAAACAGGTACCTAAGTTAAGATGCATTCATTGAGGCACCTGCAGGAGTTCCTGGCTGGCTGCGCTCCCAGACCTTTCACTGGGCATCCAGTCTTTACAGACCACACAGTGTTGAGGGTTGAGAGAAGCGGAGAGGACATAGTGACTTTAACCCCAAAAGCAGACACCGAGGATGTCATTCTGTTTCCAACACACTGTCACATTGTGCCATTCAAGACGCTCTCCTGTTTCTTACCTGGCCTCTAGGTGTTGGCACCTGGTGATGTGAATGGTCTTCCATGTGTCTGTGCGCTACCTGCAAGCCCCACTTGCAAGTCTTGGATATCGTGGTGCATCTCAAATGGCACAGGGTACCTGCTCTAAGGGAAAGGAACTGTGCTTCCATCCATAACATCACTGTACATGGAGCATATGCTGTGATTCTACATACCCGTTTCTAGCCTGTCTGCAGACCACAGACTTCATGGCCTATGCATTTCTGGTCTTTAAGGATCTCCAAATGCGGTGCATATGCTTGATGGCAACTGTGACATGTAGGTTACTTCTTAGGCTTCCCCAGCTATTACTGAGAGCAGGACGAAATCTGTAAGATAAGCTGTCTAACAAGCAAAAAGAAGGGTGGGACAGGGTTAAATACGACCTTAGGTCTGGAGAGGGGAAGTGTAAAAAGAAAGACCAGACTAATCCTTTCAGCATGCTTTTTGTTAGTAGCTATATTCCTCACATATTAGACACATTAATTCTCACTATTTTTATTTTCTCAGTAATTGATTAATTCCATAATTGATTCATTGTATATGTACTTATTGACATAACTGGTTCACTCCATTACTGATTATCTATATTATCGATTCATAATACTTTATTTCTCTCCATATTTACTTCCTATATTACTTGATTCATCATATAATTACTTCACAGCTTAATTGAATCGTTGCACTATCAAGCAATTCCACAGTAATTGCTTTCAAGATAATTGATTACTTGTCAGCGTGACCAATCATAACTCACCTGTCATTCTTTACAGTACACTTTGTATTTCCTCCTTCCTACTTCTCATAACTGTCCTTTTGTCCTCCTCCTTCTGTGGCTTCTATGAACTCTACATAGACCTCTCTTCAGTATCCATTAATTAGTTCTCCATCTCTTCCCAGTTTGGTTCGTTATCTCGTTGAATATGTGCTTGATTTCCTGTTTTCCCACCCCAGCTACATCCCCTTGTGTCTGACATTCGTTCTTTCCAGCTTTCTGATCACAATATAATGCTTGAATCTCCAAAGGAATGGTCCTGGTCATTTCTCAGAGCCTCCAAGTATTTTTTCCTCCCCTACATCAGTTTCTGATTTTGTTGTTCATATTAGCATAGTGAAAGATCTTGTTTTGCATATGGCATCCAAGACCTTTTATTTCTCTGGTAGTTGCTTATTTGCTTTATATTCTTGCTTCCACTTGTGGTCATTAAAGAATCCATCAGTACCTCTTGTCTTTGCATTGTGTGTTTCGCTGGTCAGATCCATTTCTGATTGCAGAAGCTGACTCTCTACTTGCCATTATGCCTGCAGTTTTGCCCTGCCCTGGCTGCCTCTGTACATTCTCAAACTGCACCCATTTTAGGCAGCTTGAGAACATTTCTCTTTTCTTAGTTTAAATGTGGCCGAAATTGAAACTCTTTCACGTCATAAGCTACAAACGCAACGCTAAAAACATGAGAGCTGGTTTATTTGGTTTGCGTGGCAGGGTTTCGGTGACGGGGGGGCCTAGAGGGGTGGCTTTGCGAGAAGCTGGCAGAATCTTCCCCCAGGACCAACAGAGCCAATGCCAGTTGCCCTTTGTCCTGAAACAGTCAACAACTCAGATTCCTTTTTGGTTCAGCTAAAGCCCATCTTTTCCATACCCGTTCTTTATATTTTAGAAGTTCTGCAATTCATAATAATTATAAATCTGCATCAGCTACTCAGTTGTGCATAGTTAGGATGTAGGTGTCTCAGAAAATGCTACCATGACCTTTGGTTTCTTAGAGAACAGCTTAAATCTTCCCCCTGTCCTTTTTCTGCTGTAAGAGATGGCCTATGGTTCGTTGCTTTCATCTTCAGCAGTCAAGTCACAGGTATTATACACCCAGCTATGCATCCAGTAGCCTTTTCCAGATCCCTGCTTCCCAGAGGAATATACTGGAAGGAGGATGGTCTGAGTCAATCATTAGGGGCAAAGTCCCAGTGCTTGGTTTGGTTCCCCTTTTCAGCTAAGTGTACTTCCACTTCATGGTGTTCTCTCATCCACTCAGAGTCTGCCTGGGAAGAGTCTGCAGTGTAGTCCTGGGAGCTTTTTACAGACTGAACCAGTTAATCCTTTATTCAAGACAATTGTTTTCTTGAATAGTTTTCATTTTCTAGAAGTCAACATATGATTGCAAGGATGCATTCTAATATTTTTAGCAAGAAAACTATAGGGAAAAGATACTGCATTAAACAGAAGTATAGTATTTCTAGCACAGAAAGAGATGGTCTGCAAGAAAGGTACTGGAAGGTACTGAAATCCTCAAATAACTTTGCCCGTGTGAGAAAGTGCAAGTTGGAAACCACTGGAAGCACAAAGTGTATTTGGAACCATGCTTCAGGCTTGGTCATTTAACATCTGTTTAACTTAGTGCAATCCTGAAGGACTGATCAATGGCTACACTTAAACACATCTATTAATTTGAAATTTTTTAGGTCAAAGTCAGGCCTTTGTAAACATGAAAGAATTTCTGTCTTTAAGAAAAACTCTTCTCATAAGCATTTGCTAAGCATCTTCACAGGAAGATGAGGAGAGAAGGGCAGAGGAGTGCAGCGGAGGAAGCTATTTTAATAGTGCATCGAGGCAGATTGCTTCTTTCCAGCTAGAATTTTTCTAATTTGTTTTCTGTAAACATCACCACTGGCTTAGTAATGATGAATTTATATTTATTTAGCACACTTCATCTAAATAATTCCCCAAAGGATTTAATAAATGTGCTAAGAGATAGAACTAATTGTAGATAGTCTTTAAAAAAAGTGTTTAAGCCAGAAACTGAATTTTAGTTACCCATTAGGTGAGAAGGAAAAGCAAACAAATAAGTAGTTGTGGGGAGTATGATGTAAGTGTATCCATCTTTAAAGAATGTGCCATGAAAAATGTGCCAGAGAACATCCGTAGTTCACATCAATGCTCTAGAAGCACCATAGAACACATTGATTTTGTATGCTGGGGCTGAATGCCAGTGGGAGCAGCCTGTACTCTGGTCCATGTTCTCCAGAGACCTTCACTTGTGTGAAGTCAGGCTGGCCATGGGACAGTAGCACTAATGCTACACGAGGGCTGCACCTTCAGAGCAGTATCACCCTCACGCTCCCAGCCAGGCTCACTGCTGAGCTTGTAACAAACTTTGATTGGGCAAGTCATCACATTTTGTAACATTCTCACTGCTATTGTTGTTTTTAAATAGAAATGATGGCCCCAGCCAGTGAAGCTCTGACCTGGGACTCAGATGTTCTGTGTCACATTGAGGTCAGATCGGCTTCCTGAAGGGCCATGTATTACTGATGGAATTTGTCCCGAGCTTCCGTTCTTTCTTTGCCACATGGAGCTGTCATTTATACTATGAGGAAATCATTGTGGTTCGGTGGGAGTAAAAACTGCTGATAGCCACGGGCTGTACTTGGAAAAGCAGACAATGCTGGAATGAAACAAAGAGGGATATTATTTGTAAAAATATAACCCTGCACATTTAGTGTTGGAAAATCACCTAGTACATCCCATCTAATAGTAAAACGCATACATTAACGCTGGAGATACTTCGTGAGAAAGTCTGTAGAAAGGTCAGCGAGGGTCATCAACTTATTTTATTGATGTGCTGGTACTTGAAGCTCACTAGAGGATTATCCTTCTGCTTTGTAAGCATCATACCTTATTTTGAACGGTAAGAAAGTGGAATCAAATTAATTTAGATATTTTGATTATTAAAGTTAGTTTTTAGGCCGGGGACAATCTGTCTGTAAGTAGTCTGGAGAGAGAGACTGATAATCTGTGCGGCCCACATTAGTTAGCATGTGCATATGCTGCATGCAGCGAGGTGCCATTAACCCTAACTTTGTGTTTCATACACTGGGGCATTAAGATGAACGAGACCCTGTCACAGTGTTCACAGAAGTCATCACTGTAACGTGACACATATTCTGAAGAAGCTTTGTATAAATAATTCCTGACATTTTTTCAAATATCACTTTCCTATATGGAGGATGTCTATCTGTGGCCTTAATGGGTTAACAGACGTGAATCAGGGAAATAGCATGCAGTATTTCAGGAAATGTTTACCAAAGCTGACATTGATCTAAACCCAGTTTTTCAAACTGAAAGAACAGAGTCCCTTTGACAAAGTCATTTATCCTACCAGTTTATCTCCATTAACTACAGATGTAGCGTGGGTGACTCTTTCGTAGTGTGTTGTGTCTGTGATAGTTTAAACACATCAAATACTCTCGTGGTTAAATGATTAAAGATTTACGTGGCTAGAACCGATGAGCTATTTAGGATCTCATCAGCTGTCATTTATTGCAAATAACCTTTCCACTGCTAATACAGTTTGCTGTAACATATACTTTATACCTACCCCTTTTAGATGCTCCGAGGTCATCAAAATAGATTCATCATTGTCAGCTTCCATGTAACCCAGAAGACTGCAGTTTGTATTTCAGACCTGAGGAAAAGCTCCTGTGCCTTAAAGCCTGTCTCCTCTTTATCTGTCTATAGCAGTCTTCAGGCATCCTGTCTCCTTAAAAATGTCACAATCACATCTTTAGACTGTCCCAGTACAACAGCATTGCTGGTACACTAGCCAAACCTACTCATCTAGGTTCCTTCTATAGACAGGGGGTCGGATGCTCTGCAGGTGCGAAACTCATGTTGATCTAAGAGGGAATCTGGAGGTTAGATGCTTTATGTAGGTAAAGTGATAAAAATCCAGTAACAAGTACTATACATTTTAGTGTTGAACTTAGTTTCTATGCCATTCAAGGACAGACATTTTCAAGACAGTATGAGCATGCATGTTGAGTTTTAGAATGCTCAAAAAATGTCAGTTAATTTAGAAGCTCATCTCAGCTCAACTGCAGTGTCACTCCACAAATTCAGACTCATAAAATATGCAGTGTTTACATGCAAGAGTCATCTCATATAAAAAAAATAAAATCAGCTACATCCTGTATGTACACACTAATCATCTGAAAACATGTATTATTTCTCTGGTCAGATGTTAGCTACGCATATTATTTTTTCTTCTAACATGCATTATTTATAAGAAAAAAATTAATAGCTTGGCTAGTGGGTAAATTTATATTGTCACATGCATGATAATTTTTTAAACTTCCATTATTTACTGGATAGAGCTGCTAGACTTCTCCACTGAATAAACAGAAATCTTGACACAGTCAACAAATTTGCAAATGCATGGTATTTACATAATCCTTTTCACAGAAGCATGCACAATATTTTCAAGATCTGTTTGTGAATAGTGTTAATTAGAAAGGCAATTTATGTTCTAATGGACCCTAAAAGTGATTATGGTCTCCTCAGTTGTTCTTTCCTTGTTTAGATTCCAGCTCAAGAGATTTTTTGGGAGTATCTCTTTTGTCAGTGTAGGTGTAGTGCTAAAAGTCCATCCATGCTGCTTTCAAGGGCATTAAATTATGTTTCCTCCACTTTAAAGACATTAGTTTCAATATTGAGGAAATTCAGATTTACATGTGTTGTGATAACGTTTGAATGCAGTGCTGCCCCATTCTCCCTATTTTTATTTAAATTATTTCTGTGACAAATGTGGATGTTAAATGTGAACTTCTGGAAAAGCTGTATCTTGATTAATACCTCCCAAAATCATAGAATCATAGGGGTTGGAAGGGACCTTGAGAGATCATCAGGTCCAACCCCCCTGCAAAAGCATGCTAATTTATGTACTTGAACTATTGATTAATGAAGCTATCCTATCTGTGACTAAAGTCAGATTCTTTGATATGATAATTTTAATGAATCTCAACAGTATATTTTTACTTCTTTTTTATACAGTATATACTTCTTTTTTGTACAGTATATTTTTACTTCTTATTTTTACTTATTTTTCTTTACTTTTATTTTTACTTCTTTGTGAGGCAGTCTTTGTTCTGCCTTGCACCATGTTGATGAAGGTCTACATTAAATGACTGGAAAATACAATCACTGCCTTTATTTAGTGTAAAGAATAGCACTTTGTTTTTGTTTTGTTTTAAGATTGGATAGCTTTTAGTTTCTATTTAAGAAATAGGAAAAGAAAAAAAAAAAACAAACACAACAGCAAGGGGTTGTAGTTTTTGCCCCTATATTTGGATCTGCTTGGGAAGGGTACCTTGCTTTCAAGCTTCTGGTTTTGCCAGGACTGGGCCATGGCAGCTGAGCACGCTCCCGTGTAGGAATCAGTAGATGGTGTGGAGTGGAGCGAGGCCTGAACATGTTGCCTGCACATTTATGCAGACTGCCTAAGGAAAAACCTGCAGTGATTGCTGTCACTCTGTTATCTGAGAGAATGATCCTTCTGACAGAGACAATTGCTGCCCCAACATTGCTGTTAACGTAAAGCTGTAAAGCTGGAGTCTGCCCTTAGGTGTGATTTTGAGATCTCAGTGGAGCTCCCGAAGCGTTTTCTTTTTCCTTGTACATACTTGCTTCGCATTAGTAAACGTATTTCAAAATATAAGAATTAAAGCTGTAGACAAAGGATGCTGCTTGGGACTGTATTCCTTCAGATTCACCTTTCTTGGAGGCCAAGGTGTGGATAATTTTTTCAGAGAAAGAGTACAGAAACGAAACATTTGGGCTGGCTTTCAAGCAGGATCTGGTGTTAAACTATTGTTACTATCATTGTGGGTTATTATCAGAGGCACAATATGTATTTTCAGTTGGGGAAGACTCTAGAAAAGGGATTTTTTTTAGTATGTTGTTTGTCAGGTTTTAAATGATAAAGCTTCAATTACACCTCCCAAGGATATGTATTATTCCTTAGGTAATCAGAACATTGGGAATTATTTGGTAGGACAGCTTATAAAACATCCGCAATCCTTTCCGATAACCTAATTTATTTAGTATTTTTAAAGTTAATTTGGTATTTCTGGTTATAATCAACTTCGGAAATTCCTAGCACAAAACAAATTTATTCTTGAAGAATTATGTAGTAGCTTATTATTTATTGTATTTAGCTTCTCCAGTAGCGGTTTCAAGCTTTTCTAAAAGAAGCTGGATAAGAGTGCCAGAGGCCAGCAGATAATGAGATAACTTATTCCACACCTAGAAGGCGCTATTAGAAAAGTTAATTTTTAAGATGTCAACTGCAGTATAAATGCAGATAAAATTAACAGGAAGATAGCATGTCGTACCCCCTATCTTATTTTTGTATTACTATGATTTATTTCTGCAAACAATAGTTGCTTGAAAAAAACAAGTTACTCCCTGAGTCGTGACAATGATTGAGAGCTGGTTGAGCATCCACCTGCTTGAGTAGGCCTGTTTTGTCACCAAATGCACGCTTCTGTAATCTACAAACCAAATGCAAGACAGTAAAATTTATTCAAGCAAGAAATACAAATTTACCTCTCTCTGATCAGGATTCCCAACAATTCATCATTTTAATGTATGCTTTGCCTCAGCATAAAAAGCTACTTACGGGGCTTTAATTTACTCTGATATGACATGTTGAACAAAGCAACGCTACTTAGAGAACAAGTCCTGTTGCAGTTAACACTGCAGTTAGCCTGAGGAATTCTAATGCTGAAAATAATTTACTGAAAATGACCTGTCAGAGTATCACCTGTTCAGCGATGAGGCAGGGGAGAGTGAAACCCCCCACAGGACACAGCTGCAGAACCAAATGAAGGTCGCAGGGCCACGTTTCAATATCGAGCTTGTTTCCCTTGCGTTCTTTGTAGTCTATGAACTTCTGACTTTGTTATTTAGTATGTTTGATATATTGATCAGTAAAGGTTTTGTTAGTTCACAGCACTGGAAAAGTTCAGTAAGGCCAGAAATAACCACCTCTTGTATCTTATTTGCTGTATTAAAAATAATCCTTTAGGCACAATTTGTCTTTCCCTGCTGAAAGAAAGTAATCTAGATGTTCGATGTTTATTTGCTATGAGTAAATAAATGGTCATTTTATGTCAAGCACGGACTAGTATTTGTTCCCATTGGAGCCCAGCACTCTCTGACTATCCTCTTTTAGATATTCCAGATGTAGAAGGCTTAATGATTAATACTAAATTTACTTATCTGAAGCTAAATCACAATGCCAGGACAAATCACAGTTTGCAGAGTATATAAATTTTAATACACAGTTGAAATCATGTCGTGAATACGATCCTCATTACCACTCTGTAGGCTATGCTCACTCTCATGACAGCAGGTATCCAGTGGCCAGGAAGAAATGCACGGAGTGAGAAATCAGCTCAAGCTCAGGGCTACACCCAAAGCTCCTTTTATTCACTGTTCTATTATTTCATGCTCTACGTTTGGCCAAGGTGCTGGGCCGGCACAGGCAGGAAGACGTTTCCCCTCTTCTGATTATCTCAGAGATGAATCCTTGCACAGCTGGTTGATTCACTCAGTTGACATAACCAGTTGATCTACTGAACTGCTGCTGGCTGATGCACTCAGCTGATACAGCCGTTTATGTAGACCAAAGGCCACCCTCTGGGCCTCTTTGCATGGAGGGAAGTTCAGCTGTCTCTGCAGCAGCTGTTGCCAGTCACTCCCTACATCCGTCCCGGAGCTTCAGAAGCACACTGCCCTTGGCCATCTCCTCTGAGCCTTCTTCCATTGTAGGAGCTCACTGATTGATCACAGTTCCTCAAACCCAATACACAACTGTAATATCTGTCTACCACCTTTCAAAAGTCTTAGAGGCACCTTTGCAAGAGTTCCTTCCTTCTAAAAGTCAGTCAAGCAGTTTCCTTACCTAGTGCAGCTGATGGTTCTCCACACACATGAACACAACAGGGTGTCTCACAGCAGTGAACTGCAGTGATAGTTCACTATATTCAACACTTTTCAGACAAGCTGATTCTACGTGTCAGCATGACATCAGTCACTGTGGATGCTGACGTGAAGTGTAACATGAACCAGACTGAAAAGAGATGGTGAATTTTTTTTTTTATTAAGTATTATATTCAAGGAAAGAAATAGATTAGTAACAATGATTAAATAAAAAGCCACACAGGGTTAATTCAGAAGCTGTTTCTGAATTTAGGTCAGTCTGAAAAATTGTTTGGTCAGAAGGTTTTCCTGACAGATTCACAAAATCAGCACAAAGATTCCCGTTTTCTTTTTATCTAAATACAGCTACAAAACTTACTCAAGATACAGAAGAGTCAAGCTTCTATTTTCACTTGTTTGGCTTTATTATTTGATTGGTCCATATCTGGAATAACAAATCCTGTGTGAAGTACTACAGGTTAATTTAGATTTTCATCCCAGCTTAATCCCTGGGAAGCCTTTCCAATGTCCTGCGTGTGTACCACAGCACACCCAGAGCAGCATCCATGTCTGTCTGCTCAGCGAGTGCGGAATCAATCTTGTGGCTCTTGATCCTCTAATATTTTTGGAGTGTGGTTCATGGGGTCAGGATTGTTGATACTATATCAACTGTATTCCTTTTTGCTCCAGTTTTAAAATAATTCTTTCTTGAATTGTTTTTCTTTGATACACTAGTTCTCCAAGCTGTGCAGTTAAATTTAGAATGAGATTTAATGGAAATACCAACATGATTAAAACATGTTTTTCTTTATATTGCTTAGTGACACAGAAACGTTTAGTACTGGTGATTTAGTGAACTGCATTTGGAGCTGGACTAATCTGGTTCCTCTCCGTATCACCCAAAACTCTTCAGGAAAGGTAAGCAGTTGGATTACAGCACTGTGTGTTCCATCTTTGCCCTGGGCTGGTTCTTGTGTTTCTCACAACAGTGAGGCATGGTACAATGGTCCTTTAACAGTGAGGCCTGGATTTGATGCAGCCAGACAGTGATACAAAAAATGAGCGCCCAGCTCTGCTGCAGTTCCCATCGGTGTAGAATGAGGAAGCCACTCCACCTACTTGGTAGGGTGAGCTCTGTGCCTGAGTTATGGGTGCAAAGTTTTCCAAGTCCAGAAAATAAGATTCATTTGAGCTGTCAGCCTTTGCAGAATAATACAGACTCCTGACATTCTCCTGCCAGTGACCAGCATATGCAGATCATGGCAGAGTGTGTGTAATGTGTGTATATATAAGGCATATATACATAGAGGTAGTGTATGCGTATGGATAGTATACATGAGTGACTCCTAAAGGAACTACCTACCAAATAACCTTTCCATGGTATTTCAGCTTTTCTAGTGTGTTTCCTGAAAGTTCCTGCATTTTCAGGAGGGCTGTTCAAGCAGGAGTGGTGCTGTCAGGGAGCAGTTTGTCATGTGGTGAGCTCTGGTCTTGGGCCCAGGCTGTTTCTTGGCTGACTCAAGGCTTGCAGGGGCACAGGTAGCAAGCAGGCACCCAAAGCATGCATGGTCATTAAAGACACAGAAACTCTGTTTTTCAAAACAGGTTTGTTTGGGGTCAGTTTTCATTTTTTAACTGAGTTTTCTGAGTCTTTTCTTGTCATGACCTTCCCAGAGTCATTGCAATAACACTATCCAATCTCAGCTTGCATACATGCAAATATACTGAAGGAAGGTTTTCCCAAACTACTGTTGCATTTTATGTAAAGCAGTTTTCCATTTTTGTTTAAGTTATTATTGTGTCTGCTTTAAAAACAAACAAACAAACAAACCAAACAATTTTTAGATCTAGGTTTACTTCAGCATTGTGCTGCAGTTATTATTTATTTTTTTAAAAGAAATAATTAATTTACTCTTCCAGGTAAAACTAATGCAAGGGGGGTGACACATTCTGAGTCAAAAGTTACACTATCCCTGCTATATTAAAAGAATCCAAGTTGGACATATTGGGCTACCTTATTTAATGTCATGGGCAAGGCAGCAATAAGGAGGAGTGTTCTCTTCTACTGGAGTATTACATACTATGCAAGGATTGCTTTTTTTTTCCCTTGAAAAGTTATTGAACCAACTGAAGCAGTATTCAAGGTTCATGGCTAATTTTGGTTCCAAAAAGACCCAGAGTTGCACTGAGCTACTGAAAGGATGAACATCTTGATGAAAAGTGCTAAATCATTTAAAATTATACAGTTCTGCTACTTCAGAATACAGCAGGTATTTCAAACTAATATTTGTATCAGTGTCCTTTTGTACATGTCTTAATTTAGGATTCCTGCAAGTTCTGAGAAACCATAATTTTTTGTTGAGTGCTTTGTTTGAGGAATCACATATTTAGTTTTTTTATACAACTTTTACTGAATGACTTTGTGGAATTTATTTATGAAATTGATATTGACATACTGAGAATTTAGGACTATTCCATGTGGAACTTTTGTATGACAAATTAATATCAATATTTAACTTTATAAAATATGTGACTCTTGGCTTGAGATGGAAATATTTTGGCAAGAGCACACTGAGAGATGTACTGAGTTTTCCTTATTTTCTTCCCCTGTGATACCTGTACTATGCTTTATTTTCCTTCTACCCTTTGTTATTAAAACAAAAATAAATACATTGTTGATTGGATAGTTGAAAACAGTTAAAATGTTGAACTGTATTCTTTTCTGCAGATATCCATCCTGTATCCTTACCTTTAGTGTGTGTTAGAGGATCTTTGCAAGGTTCTGATTTTTTTTGTTTCCTAAAAGGCATGGCCTGGAGTAAGGACATTCTTCATGCTGCTTCATGAGTTACCTATATTACACAAGAGAAATGCAGAACACTTAGTTTTATTCCCCAAATCATGGCACTGACTGTAGGTCCTCCCTAAGCCTGGACGAGCCTTCTCTTCCTCCTATTTCTTTTCTGCTTCAAATCCTTCCTTGCGTAGTTTCATTAGTCCCTTTGTCTCCCTTTTGCATTGGTCTGTTATGCACTGAAATTTATTTACTATATTTTTCAAGTAATTTTTTATGAGTCAGAGCATTGTCTGGATAGAGGCTCCGGAGGTCCCCTGGGTCCTCCTGGCATTTCAAGCTAAGGATTATCACTCTGTGAAGTCAAGATGTTTGGTGCTTCCTTCAGTTTTACAGGGCATCCATTTCTACATCAGTCCTGCTCATTTTTTTGGGATGAAAGGGCTTAACAGTATTCCATGGATGGGGCAGAACACCACTACTGAAGATCCAGGGTAGTCCAAGCCCACCAATTGCTTCATTTGCTTGTGCTCCTAGCTCCTGCAACAGGTGAAAGCCAGAAACTTTCAGGATTTTCGAAATTTTTCCTACCTCTCACTAGGCCAGAGAGGTTTAGGAGTGAAAAGCACATAAAAATGCTGGCTTCAGAAAGGCTGGATTCTGCGAGGTAACATTCCCTCCTTAATCTAATTTAATACACTTCTGGGTTTCTCTGCTTGTTGTAAAATCCTTACAGAAGTTGTTTATTATGGCAATGAAACAGTTTTGCTAACATAGTGTAACTGTTTAATTGCTGTTGTTGTTTCAGTTGCATTAATCATGCAAAAAAAATCTTGCATGGGATGCATTATTAAACTAAATAATGGTGTGTTCTGGCAGATTTAAAGAAACCCTCCTACTAAAGTGACCTGTGTGAATTATCTGGAAATCAAGAGACACGTGCTAGGTCTTCTGTGTTTCTTTTCATGAAAGAAAATAAGGCTTTCCTCTCTCTGATGATAAACCTTTGCAGATTCGCAAAGTACCACCATATGAGGATCACAAATAAATAATGGCTCAAAGTGCTTTGTACTTTTTTTTGCTACTGATGTCCCTTCCCTTCTCCATAATGAAAATTACTGTTATTTAATGGGAGAATTACTAAATATTAAGTTGTGATCAGCTGTATGATTTATGATTAATTGTTTGGAGGAAAGAGCAACTAAAGAAACATACTTTTTGTGTAGCATAATAATGTATATAAAGATACATATGCATGTTTTACTTCTCTTTTCTAAAATGAGGATTGTAAGAACATTGTCACTCTTTTGTACCTAACACTTGACATACCAAGTTTAAAACAGCATTTGCTTCAGAATTCTTACTCTCCTTGAACTAAATTAATTTTTCTGCTAAGTTTCTCTAATTACTTATTCCTCTAATTTTTTGGCCTTTTAGCTTGCAATGGTGTTTAATTTTTAATTTCAGTCACTATTCAGAGCTCATACATGCCATTAAAAGGTGTGGGTTTAGTTGGATGATTGGCTTAAAACATTTTATGGTTTTATTTAAATAAATCTTACTCTGATTTTATTCGTATTTCATATCTATCACTTGCCTAAGTTGACATGGTTCATTTTATCTGTAAGCAACTGGCCTAATATGTTGCTAACAGTATGTTACTAAGATGGATATATTGACATTTATAACTATCTCTCATAATCATTTTATCCCTAAACACTGTAAAAATGTAAAAAAGTTTTACTGAACTCAGTGAGGTTATTTACATACAGAATTATTCATACACCTAACTTCATACACTGGTGAAGCCTATGTATGGTGCATATCCTATGAAAAAATGTACTAATTTACAGGTATAAAGCTGCTGATGCCCAAACCAATATAAATAGGATGGGAGGGAAAATTTTGATCAGCAGAACTTGGCAAACACCCACTGTATCTGAACACGCCATACAGTTTGTAACGTCAATATTCTGCAAAGGAACGCTATCTGTTAAAATCCTTACACTTTATTTCTAAAAGCCTCACATAAAGTATGCTTTATACAGGGCTCAGTATTTCTGATGCACTGGTGTCTTGCTTCCACCATCTGCTTTTATGGAACTATTTTTACCTTAACAAGTATCAGTGGCTGCCTTGAGTGGCCCTTTGATGTGCAGTCAATCACAGACGAGAATAAAATTGCATAATAGACCATAATTTCCTGTCTGATCATAAGCTCAGCCTTGTGTGCTGGGAGATTTCCTTCAAACTAATTGACAAACACATTGGCACAGGGAGAAATCGGCTGCAGCTGTGTGCCTGTTTTGCCAGAAAGACAGAAAGAAAGGAAAATCTTGAGAAGTATTGAGTTGTTTGTGATATTGGAATGGATCTTCTTCTGGGAATATTCGCAGTTAGAATTAAGAACCTGGATTTTTTTCTGCAAAAAAGACTGCCTGTTCTTTCAGGCCTCAAAACAGGTTTTGAAAATGAGCAAATCCCATAGAAGACTTTCTTGCTCTTTTAACATCGTTACTGCTGACAGCAGGGACAATGCAAACACAGCACACCTCCCAAAAGAATAACTTAATGCTGGCCTACCTTATTTTGTGCAGATTGCTGAAAGACCTGGTCAGCACAATCAGCCTTTAAAAACAGATTTAAGAGAGATTCTGCTCTTTCAAACTGTATCGGTGGTCTGTTTGTCTGTTTCAAACTGTATCGTTTGATCTGCTCTATCAAACTGTCCTCACGTTCCCCACAGAAGTAGTGGCGCATGTCTTCTTTCCGCCCATGGATGCAAGGTGTGCAAAATGGGATTTCTGCAAGAGAATTTGTGGAACTGTGCTGTGCTGATAAATCTTA
The DNA here is from genome assembly GCA_020800305.1 of Porphyrio hochstetteri. NCBI lineage: Eukaryota > Metazoa > Chordata > Aves > Gruiformes > Rallidae > Porphyrio > Porphyrio hochstetteri. The sequence goes on from CM036907.1 coordinate 50,888,513, forward strand.
GTAGCATTGTTACCCATTTCAAAAGGTTTTATGGAGCCTGTATTGCTGCCTCTCACTAAGCTTCAGATTTTCCAATGTAAGGTGGAAGACAATTTAATTATAGAGAAGGACATGTAACCAAGCACAGATTCATTGTGTTACCTGTTCAGAAACTTTAACTTGATGCCTTGTGAGTTAGAATGAAAATTCTGAGCCTCAGGGTTGGTTTTGGGTTTTTGTTTTTTAAAGAAGTCTAAATTTTTATCTAAGAGAAACAAAAGGGGTATTCTAACTTAAAAATTGTTTTAAACAAACTTTCCCTTTGGCAAGAAGGAACTGATCCATCCTGCCATCGTCAGTTTAGCTGTTATTTCACATTTTAATTTATGTGGATCTTGCTTTTGTCAAAGCAAATCTTTTAACTAATTTTCTTTATCTGACATTCATGGGTTGATACTTGGCCACAAAACCTTTGGCTTCAGTACATTACATGTGCCAATGGAAATGTGCTCTTCCAAGGGGAATTATGACCTGACCTACATATTCCAATAGCTGAGATATTTTGATCTATCATGGTAATTAGATAACACTTCAGATTATAAGGCCTGCTTTTTAATGGTGGAATTATTTTATTTAGCCATCTTAATCTTTAATAAAAACCCCGATAGTTTCTTAGCTATCTAGTAAAAAACACCTCAAAAGTATAGGCCTGCAGGCCTTGAAATGCCTAACTTCCTATCGGCTGTGGACCTAGATCTATCAGAGAGAGACAGAAACCACTATATGATCTTCTTCAGAGTTGCAGATGTGTGGGGTAGTAAAGGTAAATTGAGCAAAACAGCTTGGCAGAGAATTGGTAAAGTGGTAAGAAATGTACTCAGCAAATTTGTGGCATGGTATAGTTCTCCATGGTCTTCACTGTTTTGTGTGTGTACCTGTAACATATACAAGCTTTGGCTCTGCTTGGTGTAGATTTAAAAAAACCCGACAGGACAGAAGCAAAGTTGCTTGTACTGTATCTGAAATTTTCCATAACTCTTACGCCATTATATTCAGCTAATTTACTATATACATCACCATTTATCAATGTGACGTCTCCTACTGTATTTCGGCATTTCATTATGATTTGGAGTTTTTATTTTTTCATATTTATAATAGCGTTTCATTCATGTGCCCAGTAAGCATTTTTTTGAGAATTGGAGTTTCTACTCTCATCCTACTCAGCAAGTTCATGTCTACCTCTCTCAGTGAATGAGAATTTCCCTCTATACCGAAATAAAAGCTTTCTGAGCTGGGGACTTTACAGATATACATGTTCTATATATATCTGTGTACACACATGCTTTTTATACATTTAATATAATTAAGGAAGGATTATAAATTACTATATTGCATATATTTTAAATAGGTCAATTAATTTCTTTGTGTTCAGACAATATACTGAATTAATAGAATCCTAGTGTGACATTGGGATATCTGAAATTGTGTTGCTTTTTTTTCATCTAACTAGCAGTTTTACAGAAGGAATGACAGACTGTTCTGGGCAATGAATTTGGGTCATATGTTTTTGCCCCGTAAAAGTAGCTGCTGGGTATTTTCTTGGGTCAGGGACTTACAGATATTTAATGTGGGAGTGTTTGTTATTTGGGTGTGAGATACATAGCAAAGGCAGATTTTTATAACAAACAAAAACAACAAAGGGAGGAAGAGCTTTGAAAAACACAAGAGGGAGAAAATTATCTTTGTAATACAATACATTTTCAAGCTTAGCCATAGGAACTTCTTTTTTAATTAATTCAGAAGAAGAGTTACACATTTCTATAACGCAATTGGAAACGTCTTTGGTAACCCATCATTTTATATATCTCTTTTGATTTAAGGGGTTAAATTTTACCCTCAGAGGAGGAAATAGCTAAGATAGTTTTACTAAAGCTAGTGTAATTAGGCTCCTTAACTGATCTTTACATTACATCATTAACAGATGTAATTTTGGCAGAAGAATTTAACTTGGACCTGTCAGGGTGAGTTCCAAGGTGCTACACGAGTGCTGTACATTTTGGGGAAAACCACACACATTTTTCAGATATTGAAAGGCAGGGACATTGTGAAATTGCTTCAAAACTCTCAGCCGTATGCCCTCCTGAAAACGCTGGGGCTGGAGCTGGCTGGCTGGAGCCAGGGGTGCGAAACATGGGCAGCTGTGCTTCCTTCGGGCCAGGGATCCCTGTCGGGAGGTGACCTGGCCCTGCCAGACCCCACCGGCGGGAAGCCGCGGGCTGTGGAGTCCCCCACAGAGGGGAAGCGCCCGGCAGGGCCTGCGCAGCTGGCGCTGACCGGGTTTCTGGCGCTGGGGAGGAGGGTGGCTGCGATGGCCCTGCCTGCTCACGGCCACCTCGGCCGCATTGCGTCTTGATTAAGGGAGCCTGGCTCCCAGCAGCAGCTCTCCGCCTCACACTCACCCCCTCCACGCGTGTGTGCGGTTTTAGGAGCCTGTTTTGATACTCTTAATTTGCCACGCCTGAAGAGATGCTCATCTCCTCTTACCACCGTGCTGGCATAAGCACAGCCCCACAGCAGGGTGGGCAGTGCTGGGTGTGTGGCTAGGGCAGAGCAGGGATCTACCCCCAGGTCAGTGCAGGGTGGCGTGTCAGGTCACACCTGTATGAGAAGCCCAGGCAGGATGTCTGGTCTGGGCATGGGCCCTGCCTTGGCATTGCTGAGACAGACAGGCCTGGGGGCTGGCATGGGGCCCTGGGCCTTGGGCAGGGACAGTCAGGGCCAAGATGGTGTCTGTTCAGGCCATCCTCCAGAGCTGGCATGCTCCTAAGTCTGCTCTGCCACAGTAGGAAGTTTACCTTCATGAAGAGGGTTTCTATGCCGGTGGTTGGAAGGAATAGCAAAGCACCAGGATGCAGGGTGAGGTTAGCATTTAAATGTGAAGGGCAGGGGTATGACTGTCCCTAAACATTGAAACTGATTTTTCTGCTTGTAGAGAGCTATTTTCAGGTAAATTTGGAAGGTGCTCAAGGAAAAGATGCTGTGGCATTTAGCCTCTATAAATTATGTATCAGCCTTTAAAGCTGATATATAATTTCATTTGTGCATCATGTTTTAAAGCAAATTGGGGAGCAATTGTAGCAATACTGGGATCCCCACAGATGTGATAAAAGCAAACACAGAGATTCAAAAGCTAACATTGGATCTGTAAATACGAAGGAAATAAGTCCTATTATTTTTCTGTTCCCCAGAGCAGCTGGCTTCATCCCCTTCCTTCAAGCACTGCACATGGCTATACTGGATAGAACCATGTACTGGGCTAACACTGTCCTGGGCTATAACAATTTTTATTCCCTTTACGTTTTACTTTGTTTTTATTTTTAGTAGTTCTTGTAGACATTAAACAAAGTGAAAACAAATATTTCCATGTCAATAAGTGGGTAGGTAGTTATGTTTTTTCTGGGACTTACGTGATTTTTATATGTGGGACCGTTCTGTTTCTACCTAGATATTTCAGTGGTATACATACACCATTTCTATCCATATTTTAATATTGATTGTATACAGTTTTATATTCATTTGTCCTATACTGAACAACTAACAAACTCCATGAGGTTAGAAAACCTTCCTTAGTCAAGTGTCACAGTTGCCATATTTATCATACATTTGTTTGAGTGAATCTTCAGCTGTCCTCCAGTATTTCTAGTATTTAACAGAATGTAGATACCATAAGAAAAAAATGTGTTACACTCCTCTGCAGTTACCCAAATGTAACTGCTGAAACAGTGGAATCTCACTATTGCAGTCCTCACCTTGCAGTCCCCTTTACAGCCTTAAAGCTACTGCAGTAGTCCTACTTGAGATTTTCTGACCCTCTTATGAATTGAACTTGTGCAGTCTATGCAAAAATACTGGAACATTCTTCCATGGGACAGGGTTAATTTAAAAGCTGCAAGGGTACACACTTTATTTTTAAATTTAATACTTATTAATACAGAAAACTGTAGCATATAGCTGAAAATATGTAGAGTTTACAGACTCTTATCCATATCCAAGCACATTAAAGAACAGTGTGCATCTATTTAAAATGAAACATGAATTTAGCTTGATTCTGTATCAAGGAAGTTCATGGCAGCTTGGTGCTGACATAAGCATCCAGTAAATCAGGACAAAAATAGCTAGGAAAATAGCATTTTGAAGAGACTTTTTAAGGAAATGCCAACATAATTTTAGTGTTGGGATAGCTAGCTATGCATTCCTCCATCTTTAAAGAGAATTTGGATATAGTAAAACTGAATTAATTATTCACAGGAACTAATTCACTGGGCAAATTTAGCTTGTCTCTTGGATTAAGAGGCATATTTCCTAGAACAAAATTAGGTTACTGTGAGAATTGCTGAGTTTAAAATTTGCCTCACTGCAATACAAAAAAGCAACGGCATGTGCATGCATAGTTCTGTAGATGAAAAAAGAGCAGTGCTGAGCTCTTGTCTTTCTTATTTGCCTCTGTTCTTGGTGTGGACTACTTGGTAGTGAGGAAGAGCCAGGAAGAAACTGTTAACCTGCCTACTTGGCACATTTTACTGTTACATTCTGTGGGTACATATGTGGAAATACAGACCCAGGACATTGGCGATGGAGCTCACATAGACGATAAAAACAAGAGTCATTTTAACTCCAAGTATTCCTGTCTCCATCAACAGTGACTGTAAGCAGGGAGAGACCCTTCTGAAGACCACCAATAGGGCGAGCATGTATATTTCATCCTTATGTTCTCACAGCTGGTTTTAACTCAAATACCAGGAGCTTAAAAATGTATTTTTCTAAGAATGGAGGAAACAATAATAATCTTGTGACATTATCTGTTACGTTTACAGTACTTGCATGGTACGTTCCGCATATGACAGGAAAACATAGCCTTTCCAAGCTCAAACCTCATACAAAATTTATACAACCTACATCTACATCATCACTGCCAGAGCCTTCCAGAATGTCTCTTGCAAGGAGGAAACACCTCGTTTTTGTCACTTTGAACCTAGCTCCTACAAGCCTAATATAACACTCCTAAATCTTGGAATGGGACCGCCCAATCCTCGCTCACTCTTTCCATGCTGCTCCTAACTTTGTAGAAAACTATCATCAGGCACAAATGTAGCATTTGTGAATCCTACTGTATTATTTTCCATAAACAATTGTTTGAGTGGAAGTTGGTCATGATGTCTATTTAAAAAGGAAGTAAAACAATCAGAAATCTAAATCTTAAATTTTTTTTGTTAACAAACAAGGACCATTTCATATTATATTTACTCAGTGGTAGCTAGAACTGAAGATGTTTCCGTGAGACAGTTTATTCCTTGCTAAGGAGAGAAATTACCTCAGCAAGGATGTTTTTTTATAGACGTTGTTTATGTTAGATTACTACATTGCTCTCTGTGTGACTACATCATAAAATCATTTGTTAGGTGAAGGTAATTTACAAATTATCAGAAGCAACCAAATTACTCCAGCTTAATGAGTTGCCACTTAATGCCTGTGTAGGCTCTTTTTCTGCTGCGCCTGTGAAGTTGGCTTACATTAACATGCATTAATTTTATTTCACAAATGCAATGATCAAGGAGGCCTCATGCTGCCAGTTATCATGGCTCAGCAGTGAGTGGTGACTCGTTAAGTCACGGTTACCTTTGTTGCTTATACCTGTCAGTCTGGACGTGGTACAAAATACACAGCAGAGGATTTTTCCAGGGAAACATCGTACCAATGCATCGACACCCGCAACGACAGCCCACCCATCTCAGGGTAGTGTGTAAGGTACACTGAATGAGATGGGTGAAATCACCGTCTCCAAGACGCTATCTCACTCCTTGTGTAGACAGCAGAGGTTCTGTAGTTGGATTTCCCTCTCTGTATAGAAGGGGACTGTTGGCTGTTCAGTGCATGGGCGTCAGGACTCAGGATTTCACTGTCTTGACTTTGCTCCAATTTGTCAGAATTTGGCAACTTTTTGATGAAAAGACATCTGTTTGAGCAGTTTTTTGGAGAGAGCTGAGGATATTTTTGCTAACAGATGAAAAGGCTACATGAATTCCTGTGGGACTGGTTATTCTAATGCTGATGAGATTTTATTTTGTCACATACATATATATATATATATATATATATATATATATATCAAGAAAAAAATCAGGCAAGCCAGTTGGTCAGAGCTTTGTGACAGTGACAGCAGCCTCCAAAGCGGGACTTGATCCAGTGGAAGTAGGGTAGAAACTAAATGGAGCTGACTGAACCATCCTGCTCCCTAGTGCTCCTGGAAGCAAAAAGTATTGGGAAGGTTTCCTATTCTGATGTACAAATATGTGAAGAATATGACTGTAACTAGATCCAGTTTGCTGGAGCTGCTGTGGAAAGACACTTCAAAGGACTTTGCCCCAAGTTATTTAACCATTTAATTGGACTTCCAGTAACATGTGCTGACAGGCTCTTTAGTAAAAGCCTGCCACAGCTCTGAGCTCTTCCTTTACAGTCCTGACCTCAGCTTTCACAGGCTCCCCAACTCACCTTTTTCTTTCTGTTTTTTTTGTTCCTCTTTAATCTTTTGCTTTACTTCTTCCCCTTTTTGCAATTCCCTTAACACCCTGAAAACCAGGAATTAACAATAAAAAGTTGTGGAACAAGTTTTACTGCCATCACATGGTATTGGGTTTATCTGCTGGTTTCTCACGCTACAGATACACTTGGCAATTGCCTTTCTACAGCTCCAGTCGTAGAAATTCCGGGCAGCAACTGACAGTCACTCAGAGCTCATAAAGTGCCTACAAATGTATCTTATGTTCATTAAATATAAAGATTAAAACAATACAGCAATATTCTGCTGTATGATTGAGGATGCAACAGCCCTAAGCATCTGAAAAATTATGTTTTAATTTTATTTATTGAAATAAAATGGATGCTTAGGGCTGCTGCCTGTGCCTTGACAAGTGATGTGCAGTTGTGCTGTAATGGGGAGAATTAAAGAACATTTCCATAGTAGTCCTGCTAGAGTGGTGAGGATTTTGCATTATCTCAGTTTCTATTTTCTTTTATTTGTCCTTTCTGTACATTTTCCTTTTCTTTTAATCTGCACTAAGATCTTTAGGATACATTATTAATCACAGTTTATGAGAAAAAAGGAAGGGCTAATGCTTTCTAGTGTGAAATAGTCTAGTTGTAGGTGTTTGGGCTAAGATGGCTGTGCTCTTACATCATGTACTGAGCTAAAGAGGAAGTGATCACCGCAGACAAACACTGTCACAAGACTTCTTTGTCCCAGTCTTAGGAAAATGTATTTTAAAGGTCTTCTCATATGACCTCAGTAGGGAAAGGACTTTTAAAATTCAAGAAAGTTTCACGTAGGTTAAACCTTGGTTATATTCTTTTGTCCTTAGGAAGAACGGGGAATAAAGAGTACTTGAAGCTCTCATAGTTATCGTGAACACGATATAATTGCTCAGCAATAAGATTTTAAAGTTTAAATGTGTGCATTCTGTTGCCACAGATTATATATTTTAGGTTATAGCTTTTGTTTGGTGTGCAGGATTGTGTTATTCATTACTTTAAAAAGAAAAAGAATTGGCTATTTTACATCAGAACTAGAAAGAAAAAGTATGGTTTGCATGTAGCAATGTAAAAATATCTACGATGTTTTTTTCATTCCTGGGACAGTTCAGTTATTTTCTTTCTGTGTATCAGGACTCTGCGTTCACAGGTGGTTCACAAGCAGGGCCTACGCTTCTCCAACGTGAGATGTTTATCTTCTTGATTCAGAACAGGGAAACCCGTGCGATTGATGACAGTGGGGGTTAAAGCTTTGGCAGTTTTGGTATGAGCAGCAGGAGGAGAAAAGCTCCTGAATCCCAGGGCCCTGAGAAATGGCCTGTTGAGGTCCTGGCAGGCGTACCTGCCCACCAGTTTTCTTCCCACCTGCACTTGTCATTCTGTAGCTCCCTACGCATCTGTCCCATGTACTTGTCTCTGAGTTTAACCAGTTTGTATCTGCATTTGCTTAAATTTCCACTTGAGGTTGTACTAACATGCTGAATTTTAACCAGGCACAGATGACAGGCAGGTACGTGTTTCTTTCAGTATCAGAGTTCTGTGTGTATCAGCCTCCAGTGTGAGGGCTGGACACATGGCCAGGAGCAGCTGTGTCTTAAGCTACCAAGAGTTTAGTTACAATCTTCACTTGCTTGTATTCCCTTCACTCACAATTCTTGTATTACTTCATGGGGAAAAGTTACTCATTCTGTTATATCCAAAGTGATTGACTTGTGCTGCTGTCTCCATTTTGATGGTGGATGCAGCGATGTATAATACTGTTTGTACAACACAAAACCTTCACTATAGCAATACTGGTGCGTTCCCATATTGTATTCATATTATTGCAGTGGCTCATTGTATGTGATACAAGTCATTTTGAGGGTTATAACTGCTTAATTTTTAATACAGTCACTTGAATTCAAATCAGCTAAAAGTCAAGAAGTTGAGTTCCTTGGGAACTTTTAATCAAAATTAATGCAAGGCCGCTTCCATTGTGATAACACCAGGGTTTCCTCATGACCACATCACCCACTTCTTTCTGGGATTTGTGTTGGTGCTTCATTCTGAGAGGGAATCCAAACAGAGGGACCCAGACAAGAAGACTGGAAAAACAAAGAAGTCTTGATTTCCATGCAGTGATACTGAATGACAGCATTTTAACACTTAGATGGTACTTCTTGTTCAACAGGAACAACATCAATGTCAATGCATTTTTTATGTATTTGAGATGAAAACCAATGCCAAAACAGTGAAGTTTTCCACCGCTGGGAGCTAAGATTTCTGTGTATGCTTCCACTCTCTGGTCCATTTGGGGTGCAGGAATAGGTGGAGGGGTGCGGTTTTACTCCTCACGTTAAATTGCTAGTCTCTGTGAAGACTCTTTACATTAGGCTTAGCCAGCTTTAACCTACTGCTGCACGCTAGAGCATCTGTATATACAGTCTGTTATGTCTTCTTTGCACCTGAATGCATTTCATGTAACCTGCAACTCTGCCTGTTCTGATTTTGAGGCATTAAGTTTCTAGGGGGAAACAGGTTGCTCGGTATGAATTCAGTTCCCGCCTTCCACCCAGAACTGAGAACTTCCCCTCTGCCACACTCGCCGAAGAGGCATGCCTAAGGACTGAGCCTGCAGACTTTAAGAAGCCACTTTCCACCACCTGAGTCATTATGCTGGACCAAAAAAATTCATATTGTGTAGGTCCAAGCCTGGAAAACAGGGGTATTTTCATAGGGAACACGAGCAATTCTGCTGGAAATATGTAAATTACTTAACTACAACTGTTCCCTTATGTAGCACTTGCTGATCCTGCCAAACAAGATATTAATAGTGTCCAACTCATTAAAGGTAAAATCAAAATTACTGCATGAAGAGGTACACCATAGATTTCTGAGAAATTTAATGAAATATTTATATACTTAGTTTTGGTTTGCTTTTTCAATTATACCACTTTTCTCCATTTAGTAAGGTGCTTAAAATGTGAGATTTTAAAGATATGTAGAGATTTAGGTAGGTACCAAGAAAGCACCTAGGTACCTCTTGATCCCTCTGGGAATCAAATCCTTGTGATATTTACAGAGATTACCTTTTGACGTGACAATCAAGTCTCCCAAAGTTTCCTTTTATCAGGCAAGTTTTGGTGTTTGCCACCTCTTACAGACATGAGAGTGGAGCCTTCTTTCTTCAGCTTGGTTTGGCTAGTTCTTAATTTAGTAACTCTCTTTATTTCTTTTGGAATTCCATCAGCAGTTTAGGCCTCAAGTAAATTCTCTAATCTTCTGTAAAGAGAATATTTATTTAACTTCTAGTAGACAAACTTTAAATCCTAAGTCTTTTCAAAGTATCTGTTCTTTGGATGAGGTCTCAAATGTCAGCATAACTTCACCTGTGATCTTTTAAATAACGTGTGCTGTTAAGAGTATCAACTTGATAGTGATTATTTAATTATTGAGGTGAAATGTCAAAAATATAATAAGCTTCTTTTTTCTTAAAAAGACAGCTTTCAATATTATATTAATGAAATTCTGGTTTTATTCCACAGACTGAAGTTTTATATTTGATCTTTTTATGCTCTGTGCAAGTAAGCAAAGGTCTCTCCTGTTCTTTTTACATTAAAAGAGTTGATGGATCGCATACTTTATAATAAAGTACATGTGTTTAAGGGCAGGTTTTTTGTGGATTAGAACTGTGCAGCAAACAAAGTTTGGCGTTCTATCATTTTTCAGATTTCACTCTTCAGGCTTGTAAGAGAGCATTGTAATCTTTGCTGTGGAGTGCAACATGTTGCACACACACCCCTTTCCTGTGTTCCATTGTGGTCACAGTTGTGATACTGAAACTTATGATTCCTACACATTGAGGAGACCATACCTGTAAAAATGCACTTACTCAAGGGAAGCGTGGGGATTGTTGATGGTGAGCATGAATGGTGAACATGAATTCTGCTTCCAGCAAGTGTGTTGGATTTATACTGTCCTTAAAAATGAGTACCAGATTGTAATTAATTTAAATGAAACTTGTTTATGCTTCTTTTATCAAGCGCTTTCCTCTTACCAGCACATTTAATTTGCAGAGTCAGTGCACTTGGCAGTTTTTTTAATTTCCTAAACCAATTGCAGTGGCTTTTGTGAGAGTAAAGAAAAAGAGGCTTACTAGTAAGGCAGAAGTCTTTAGAAATGCATATGTATGAATTTCATCTGTATGCAGATGGCTATTTCATCTGCTTGTGAGCATATATATAAAAAGATATACATTATATATATATGCACATAGAGCATAGTATATTAAAAAAATATATTCCTCATTGATTTAACTATATATTTTGCACTGGCCCCAATGATGTTATTTGCAGTTGAACATTATGGGTGTTCCTGGAAAGAAGGGAAATACTCAGTTCCCATTATCTGGAACTACTGTTTGTTCTGTAAATCCCTCTTTACTCTCCAAAGCACAATCAAAAGAAAATTAAATCTCTGCTGATTTTTCTCAACAGTCTGAATATGCAGCTTGCACACTTTAGTTATTTCCAGAACACCTTTAAATAGAAATTAAAACCAGTAACAGGATGTGCTACAGGAGAGTGTGTAACAGACTGCCATGCATATGCACTGCACCCTGCCTGACCAGCATTACACAATTTTGCCCTGCATTTTAGTGCATTATGAGGGTACTTTCAAGTCCAAAACTTAAAATGTTATGTAAAATTTTGTTGGCATGCTGCCTTGTCCCTTAAAGATTAGCCAAATCTGAATTGAAGATGTGAAATTGCAAATACAACATCCACTGCTCAGCAGAAGAAACAGTGGCAGTGTTCTCAGGCATATTCAAATGCCTTTAAAGTATCTGACAATTTTGGAGTGCTCAGGTAGACTTATGTGTTTGAAAAAGAATAGAAACCTGATTTTCAGTTTAAAAAATAACAATTTCTTTAGTCTCTATAGATACTCTTGAGCTTATGCTTCTGTCAGCCATTGAAAATGCAAAGGAATAACATTTTCAGCCAAAAACATTGCAGTGGGAATGGGAAATAAATCTTTAAAAAGACTGGTTGTTACAATCAATACCCCAGCAGTTTAGGTGACAGGTACCCACTATCTAATTGATACAAATGATTTTTTGTTTTATATTGGCTTTTGCTAGTTCCTTTGCTGCCTGCCTGTGGAGCTATTGGTTGAAGCAGCCCACTGGGAACATGCCTGCCGTTCATATGATCCCCGTGGCTGGTATGGGTGTTATGAGGCTTTTTCCTGTTTCAGAGTTCTTGTAGTCGCTCCCTGGACCATGGGCTCAATGAGCACATTCAGACTCTTTATGAAAAACAGCTCTACCAGCTGAATGGCAGGAAGCTTATGACTTTATTTGCCAGACTTTTCTGGATGTATAAACCAGTTGCTGCAGCTCTAAAAATGATATGGCTGGTGCAGTAGTGATTTTCTGCGCTGAAGGTGGATGCCAGCAGGAGTTATGTACTGCAGATATTTTAGTGAACTCTGAAAAGACCACGCTCTCATACAGCACTCCCAAATATTTCTGCTAGCCTGTGATTTTCTCTCTGTCGTTATCTTCTGTAGAATTATATCTGTGGGAAACCAGTTTATATGACTGTGCTTTTACTGTGTAACAAGGAATTGTTTACCCCTGTATTATTTAATGTGTTTTAACTCTAAAGCATACCTCAGTTTCCGACGTTTGTTTGTTCTGTGCAGTGGGGAAGAGCACAAGGGGCACAGAAAGTGTGTGTGCCCCATCCCTGCAGAGGTTGGAACTGAACTGAATATCTGTTGTGCTGATTAGTGACTGCTTAGGTGCCTAGCTGGGTCTTTCTTGATTCTGCCTGATCTCTGTAATTTCTGGTGCTGCCAAGGGGAAACACATGAGGTTTATTTCTTGGTCACTGACTAGTCTGTGATGGGTTTCAAAACGGTCCACTGCACTATTAATAGCTTTTTCTGAAAATAGTGTGTGCTCCCTGAAATGGGAAAGGGAGCTTCTTGCAGTCACTCCAGCAGGAACACCTCATGAGAAATGCTCACTTTAAAAGGTCTTTTGTTCTTGTTCAGTGTTTGTCAGGTTCAACTCCAGCCATGGCTTCCCCGTGGAGGTTGGTTCGAACGCCAGCATCCTCCAGCTGAAGGAGGCAGTTGCCCAGCGACAGGGAGTTCCAGCTGACCAGCTGCGGGTGATTTTTGCAGGGAGGGAGCTCAGCAATGACTTGACACTGCAGGTAAGTCTCCCTTGGTTGCTTCGCTTCTGGAGAGCTGCCAGCTACACTGCCTCTGCCTCCAATGCTGCCAAACTGACATTCATGCCTGAGATCTAATAGAATAAATAGTGCCTGGGGATTCCTTGAACTTTACTCCACACTGCTTCATTAATTCTGACCTTCTTAATTATGCATTAAAACAGCAAGCAGGAAGGATAGGGAAAGAGAGAGAATACGAGAGAGAGCACGAGAGAGAGCTCTGCCTAGTGAATAAATGTTTACTGACTACAGAAGCAAGCAATGCACAATTTCTGTATCTGTTCAATTTCTATCTTACTTATTCCATTTGAATCTTAATGAAGAAGGATGTGAATAAATTGCTCTAAATCAGGCTGCACAGTCATCACATTTTATAGAATTTGTAACCCAATTGTGACCCCTGGAGGATGGCTACAGGGCTGCTGCTGCTCCCTGTGCTGCTGCGCATGTGTGCGGGGGGAACATGCTGATGGAGGGGTGGTTCCAGAGCAGAAAGCCCACAGAAGTGTACGCCAAACCACCCACAAATGTGTGAAGCTAAGAGAGGTGCAGGGAGCGTGGGAGAGCTGCTGTAATTAGGCGTCTGGATTTCAGCTCCTGAAGGTTAGCTACCTCTTCCAAAAAGGCAGATAGGTGTTCATCTGTGGTGAGTGGTAGTAAGCATGGAAAGACAGGTTCAACGTTTCTCTTGTTTTCTTTGCTAACATTACAATTGCTTTATAAATAGATTTTTGCTTATCCTGTATGTGGGTTTGGTGGTTCACTCAGGTACCCAGGGCTTAGCGTAAGTAAGACATTTGGGGGACTTGGGGAAGTCAACTGGCCTTTTCGACAAGGTGCAAGTATCACTTTAATGAAATTGCTATCCTTCTGCAGTGGAATCAAAGAACGACAGCTGCAATCTGTAGTAGCACAGGTGATTATATAAAAGATCCCTCACAGGCAGAACTATTTTAGATTAATTTGCACTCATATTTCAGAGGTATGGCTGTACTTAGAATGACTGCTAAGCCCGGGTACAGAAAGTCACTACTGTATTGATAACCTATCACTATTTCTCCTTGGGTATGATATTTATTGCTTTGCAAAGGGTTCCAGGGAATTTCAGCACACAAAGTATAGAAATACAAATTGTTTTCAGTCTCCATTATCCATGTGGATAATGCATATATTTATGGCATAAATAGCAATGTGCTTCACTTTCTTAGATGTAAAAACACATATGTGAAATGTAAGAATAGTAATAATAAAAAAAGTAAATTGTAGAAGTTGTCAGTTGCCAGTTTCTAGATTTTGGTGTCTGTGGTGGTCTGTCAGAAGCTTCCGAACCACCTAGGTTTCCTGGGTAGGTGTAGGTATTGGTGTTTGCTGCCAGTTTGTGTCACCATGAAACACAGGTTTTAAGCCCAGTTTTACACTTGCAACCAAGTTTGTGTCAGCTACAACATACAGTATGTTGCCAATTAAAAATAGCTTTCCAAATCTGCAGGCCTGCTGCTTAATTTCACTGGAATGTCAGAATTACCACGTGTAGTCAAGACTTTATTATTTAGTAAACTGGACTTAAACTGATCTCTTTGATTCTTGGCTTCTAAAGCAAGACAGGAAGTTCAAAAGCTCTTTCAGATGGTGTAATCCATACTTCTGTAATAAGTGTTTTAAATATCAAAATGATTAATAGCAGCAGCAGTGTATCAACTATGTTGTAATTCTTGATATTTAATTACTCTGCTTCTGTGTTTGCAGATTTTTATGTCATATGTTTGTGTATGTGTACTTACTGTGGAAATTTGTCAACACAAGAAGAACACTTGAAAGTTGGAGATATTTGAGTTCCTGTGGTAGGCTGTTTGGGCCTTTTTGCATAAAAAGCTGAATGCTGGTACAACTTGAGTGCTAGTGACATACTAGCTGCCCTCTTTTATGTTGCATCTGTAATTTCAGAGCTAACATCACATACGATCAAATTAACTAGCTCTTCTTTTCCATTGTGTGCAGAATTGCATGCAGAATAAGAAAAATACAGCATGGATTTGTATCCAGCTGACACTTTTAAGTTATTTTGGTTTATGGTAATGTAGAAATTCTAGCAAGACCATTTTGTCCTCCCATTTTTCGTAAATTACTTTTGAACTTATTTGCCCAAGAAGCTGTGAGAGAATCTAGAGGTCAGGAGGGAGAACTGATAGTAATATAGATATTGAGATTATAGAAGATGTGGGAAAAGCTGTGATAATTGCAGGAGTATGGAGCAGAGATATAGGAAATACTCCAGGATAGCAAACTTCATTGGTTTCACAGCTCACAGAACAACTAGATTTGTCTTGACAGCTACTTTAGGATTTCAGGCAGCTGATACAAAACATAACTGAGAATGTGAAAACTCTGTTTGTTTTCTTGTTCGGAGAGAAGGAAAAATCTTTCATGGTAGCTGAAACCTGCAGAAAGATATGAAGCTCTAATAGACAAATATTAAAAAGAAATTGTTAAATGAAAGAAAGTGCCAAGTTGAAATCTTAAATAAGTAATTTGATATCAACAACAATAGTAAAAAAGCGGTAGGAAGAATGGAAGTGAAATATGTGTGGAGACATTTAATTTGGTACCTCAGATAAGTGTCCTTGAAAACAGAGAGGAATTTGACTGAACTGATTCAGCTTTGCACAGGGGAGATCAGTATCTTTGCTTGTGACTGAGGGGCAGGTAGCAATATTAGAGCCATGGTAAGGAAAGATTGGTAATGACTGGATGAGGAATGAGACCTGCAAAATTTGGAAGGAATTAAAACAACAAGCTGCTTCCTAAAAGCACAGCAAATGGTGTTCACTTTAGGTTGCTAAACATTCCAAAGAATGATGAAGAGCTCCCTGCTGATTATAGTTCACTTTGGAATGAATAGAAGTAATTAATTAATATATACCCAAAATAGGAGTTCTTTCAGAAGGCTGTCATGAGTATATGAGAATAGTGGTGAGATCTTCCTGTGGCAGTCATGAGGGTGAAGGAACAGAACCGTGACAGAGTCACTAAAGGAATAAACAGGAGGTAGCTGCGTGTCAAGAGCATAAAAATATTTCAAGGGAGATGACTTCTTACAGTAATACTGTCTTTGCCTCCTAGAACAGCAAAATTAGTTAACAAGCTTTCTGGAAGTAAAGTGTGTAATATTTATTGATACACAATTTTGCTCAGTGCAAACAATTTGAAATTTACTACTGGTAATAGAAGCAGTATCATATTAATGCAGGCTTGCCCTTTCTTGGAAAACTCAGAATCCCCTTGTGTGAAGAAGCTCTTTGCAAACAGTTTGTAAGAGATATTCCCTGCCTTGCAGAGCTTACAGTGTAAATTAATAAGGCAGACAAATGACGCTGTGGGAATCGGTAGCTTGGCTTGTTCACAGTCAGTAGCAAAACAGGGATAGAATTAAGTCTTCCATTTCCCAATCCAGTACCAGGTCTGTTTGACAGTGTTTCTCCTGTGAGGTAAACATATAGAATACAGTTCTTTGAAACAGAAAAAGACTAAGTGTGTGATTAGTACCGGGACTTGTTAGATTTAACGCAGTGCTCTGCTGAGATGGCTTCGAAATCTGAGTTAGCTTGCATTTTTCTGGAGCATATGCTTGACGCTTGCAGCAGAGTCTTCACATGAATGTGTTTTTGACTGCATCCATTCATATAGGTGCTTTCCTAAAATTATTTACACATGCATTCAGGAAACAAACAACCATGACTAGAAGTATTGTTAAACACTGGTGTGTGAGCTGATCAGCATAACTGACAATGAGTAAATATGAATGGCATAACTTCAGTAGCAACACAGATGATTACTACTGCAGAGAACGGAAAAGAGAAATGGTAGGAGAGAAATAGTGCTATAAGTAGTGTTAGCATGCTGCAGTTTGGCAGTGGTTTGGAAAGAGTGTGCTTTTTTGTGGAAGGGTTTCTGAATTGTAAACTAGTATTAGAGGGCAGTCCAGAGGGCATCTGGCTCTACTGAAAGCACTTTCCAGTGCTGCTGTGCGAAAAGGTCAAGGACAGAGAGAGTACCTTGTGACTTTATATCTCACATTTTAAATATTTATTAAAATAGAGTATTGTTACTACCATTGTTCTTAGTGAACGACTTTTTTATTAGAAGCAGGTGTTTGAAGAATGTAACATTGCATTTTATTGAAGGACTTTGTGTACCTAAATGTATGGCAACTTTCTTACTCTCAAAGCACAGCTCAGTGCAATTGAGCTTCCAGCTGTTCTTGTATTCCCATTTCAGTTTACTGAAGGTACAAACGATAACCCAGCGCAAAATGTGTCCCAAAATGGCAAATCCTTCCCCATTTGCTCAACTTTAGTTATAAAGCCATGAACTCTAAGATTAGAATGCATCTTTTGACACACACAAGTAGTGCCTTCTGTTAAAACCTGCAGTTTTGTATATAGGATGCCAAATCACTCATGGGAACATCTTTGATATTCAGGAGTTTTGCAGGTTACAGAATACAAGCTGAGCCAACATTTGCATACGTAAACTCTGTTTGGAGAGATTTGCTCCTAAGAATCCTGACTTGAATCAATCCTCCTATGTGAAATTCAAAGAGAGAAAATGATTTTATGTGTGCGTGCTTAAATCAATATTTTGGGTCAATATTTGATCGACCTGTGGATCTTTTCTTGCTTGTAAAGCTGGAAGAGATGTGTATTGTACTTCTTCAATACCAAAAAACCTAGCTGAAGATTACTTAGGTGTACTATAGTAATAGAGGAAATCTAGAGACGCCGTCTGTGTTGCCAGGTAATACAGACTTGGCTAAATCAGTGGATAACAGTACCACTCATTCTTGCTTTATTTGGTGGCTTCAGACTCACTTTGTGTGACAACAGAGACTCTACATGTTGAAGAAGTTTTTTCCAAATCTGAGGAGGGCCTCATGGTATTTTATGCCCATAACAAATGTAGAAAGTACCATGTAGCCATGTAGAGTATGAAATTAAGTCAGGGCCGGCTCAGGTCTACAGATTTTCAATATATGTTTAAGAGGATACATTGCTTCTTAATTGTTCTGGCAGATCAAGATCTAAATACATTATTAAATTAGACCTTTGAGCCCATTAACACATTTCTATTCTCCTTTTAAATGCATTGCTGTTCTTTGTATGCTAAGTTTTTTCTGGAAGTAGGAGACTATGAAAATAATTTACCTATACCTAATTAAGGGAGAAATTACGTTCAAGTAGTTTGGCAGCTCCAGAAAGTTTAAGGGAGCTGCAGGACAGAATGATACAGTCATAGGATGGTTTGGGTTGGAAGAGACCTCAAAGACCATCTAGTTCCACCCCCAGCATGGACAGGAACACCCTCCACAGGTTGCCCAAAGCCTCATCTAGCCTGGCCTTGAACATTGTCAGGGAGGGGGCAGCCACAGCTGCTCTGGGAGACCTGCACCAATGCCTCACTATCCTCAGAGTGAGGAATTTCTTCCTAATGTCTACTCTAAATCTTCCCTCCTTCAGCTTATAGCTGTTACCCCTGTTCCTGTCACTCCATGCCCTTGTAAACAGCCCCTCTCCAGCTTTCCTGTAGGCTGCTTGAGGTACTGGAAGGCCGCAGTAAAGTCTCCCCAGAGCCTTCTCTTCTCTGGGCTCGACAATCCCTGTTCTCTCAGCCAGTCATAGGAGAGGTGCTCCAGCCCTCTGACCATCTGTGTGGCTTTCCTCTGCACTCACTTCAGGTCCGCGTCTTGTACTGGGGGCCCCAGAGCTGGATACAGTACTCCAGGTGGGTCTCAGGAGAGTGGAGTAGAGGGGGAGAATCACCTTCCTCATCTGGTCATGCTGGGATCTAGGATGACCTTGACTTTTGCTGGTAACTTCTGGATTCTTCTGAGATTTTTTTCTGTGTTGTAGTTGGTCTGCTGATGGTCGAGGAGGAAGTGTGACAGGGTTTTCTTTGCAGAATTTTTGCAGCGTGCACTCTACAAGTTTGTATATATTTTCTAGAAGTATCTGGGTTTTGGTACCAAAATGAATAATGTGTTGCCCACTAAATCTTGTTCATGGTTCCCTGGAATAACACTGTTGGTGCCAGTATTCTTACAGGAGTCTTTCTAACTCATAATATTTCTGAATGACCTGTGTTGGCCTTTTAGAAACATTTCCAAATTTCTGAATATGAATTTCTTTTGGTTTCCACTTTGCTGACAGTTTCAATACATTGGGACTCCATTGAATTAATTTCCATTCCACCTATGGTTGTTATTACTGTTTTATATGTGAGAACATTTTCAGGCAGCAGATGAATTATTACTTTTTAAAAAACTTCGTTTCTCTTAGGCAGTTAAAATTCACTACATTGGGGCCATTAAGTGAATTTTATGGAATCCATTACTGAAAGAGCAGTAGCTTTGCGTGGGACTGATAGAGAAACCGCAATACTATTTGCATGAAATACAGTATGTTGATAAGAAACTTCCCTGGCTAACCATTGTAGTTCTTCTCAAACATGGGTAGTGTTTCAGAATGAAATTATCTTGAGAATTGCACTACTATTAGATGAGCTTTTATTTTTGACCTGAATACTTGATTGGACACGCACTTGTTGAAGCTTTCTCCCTTGTCGTGAGTATAATCCAATTCATATGTTTACAATCCTGTCCATTTTTTGATTTGGATCCTGGTTGGGTTGCAGGAGGGAAAATGTGTAAGAAAAACCTTCAAAAACTGTGTAGTTTTTGGAATGGTGGCAGTGAGTAATAGCTTTTATGAGTTTCTAAATCATGACAGTAAAAGAAAGGTCAGTCCATGTCTTTCATTCATCACCTTTCTAAATTGTTGTGGTGAAAAAGTGTTTAGCATACTGCACACCATTACCAAACCCCACAGTTGAATTAGCAGAAGTTCAAGGATACAGGGGAGTGTTTCCTCCCTTTTCCTCAAAAAACATGGTATTGACTATTCTGGTAGATTGCATTTATGAGGAGGGATGCATAAAAAAGTATTTGTTAATTCATAACTAAAATAGAACAAACATTGACAAATATTTGTACTGTGTTAAAAAAACAAGGAAAAATAAGACTTATTTAACACTTTACATAGTGAAAAATCTGGTTTATGAAGCGGGAAACTGGGGCAGTATCTGTGCATTGTTTTTTTACATGGAGAACTTTGTGCCTGGAAAAAATCTTAAGAGATCGAAATTTCAGTGTTAAAAATACATTTTAAACCAACAGGTAGCATGCCAAATATACCTCCTCAACAGAAAGATGGGATGAAGTCCATTGCCATTGTAATTTCATTGCTTTAGACTTAATTTTGCTTATTTACATTTTCACAGCGCTGATTGTCTGAAATGTCATCTGTAATGCATTCATATTTGTAATTAGCAAGGTCACACAGCTATTTAGTAAGCCATTCTGGGTTTCCCTTTTTTTTTTTTCCAAGCTTTTGTCACTCATTTTAATTGAAAATGTGGGAGGGAAACTTAAATGCTTCATGTCTGATTGTAGTTTTGGTCACAGATAAACCTCCATACTCTAGGAGACACTGAATTATTCCTGTTAGGAGTGGCTTTGATGGGGAAGTACTGGGGGAAAAGAAGTCAAAAGAACAGTTGCTGCATTATGGCTGCAAAGGCCCCATGAAAGGAAATAACATTGATCATTCTAAAAAAATAACACCAATGCAGGCTTAAAGAGAAAGAAGACAATTTTTTTAGAAGTTATTGAAGCAAAATTAGGTCTGTGGTTCCTTACATATAATTCAATTGGAGCAACCCTTGATGAATTTTCAATTCCTATAAGCTATCTGCTGAACTCTAAGATCCTGTTGAAGAAATTAATGTGAAGTGCCTAAAAAAACCCATGAGTAACAAACAGAACAACAGCAATAGGTTTCTCTCCTCATTTTAACTAAGTAAAGCAGAAAAAGACCCTGTTTTACAAATGAAATAATTTTCACTTTCTTCATATCCAGAGCAGGTTATTTCGCTTTTTTCCTGGTAAAACTTTACCTCTGTTGATTTAGAAAAGTGATGCCATTGACTTTTCATGAGCTAGCATCCTCCCTCTCATTCTCTCTCCCTTTTTCACCTGGGAAAGTTCCTTCACTGGTGTGAAATGCTGTACCTTCCACCCATAGAAGTATGGATGCGACTCCCATTCCTGCTGAGTCCAGTTACCAGTGCTGTTCCTGAATGAAGTGATCAGTGTTTTCCTCACTTGTACTGCTTTTCTTATTATCAACTTCCCACAGTTCAAGTCACTTTTCCTGCTTCTGTTTCTGCCTCTCCAAACGAACTCCAGTTCTTTGAAATCCTGTTTCCATCCACTATCTGTTGCTCATTGCAGTGTTAAACCAGCTTAGGAAACTAGTTATTCCTTCTCATCTTTCCCTTTCCCAGCCTGTGAAATAAAGGTGGGGAGAGAATGAGGAATGAAAGTTGCCTTGCAGATCTGCTCTACCTGCCAATGAGCTGACATTTTCTTCTACTGATGGTTTCTGTCTCTCCTTGGATGGTATACTTTGGTACTAACTGTTGACCTCCTTGTTTTCTGATCTTCTTGTATCTAACCAAGAAGCTGACAGATCTGCTGGAGGCTGTTGAGCTGCCAAATTATCTGCAGGTAGTGGAGAGGGCCTTGTGGGCAATCTAAGGAGCATTGTCTCATCTCAGACAGCTCCGCTCCTGGCAGGAAAGCAGCCCTGTTATGAGATATTGGACTTCGTGTGTATCTTTGTATCAGTTTGTCAATATATGTGTGATTATGTGTAAAAGGTTATCCCCTTCTTTTAGGTGGTACCTTTGAAAAGGTATCTAAACGTTGGCAACTTTTCGTTTGGTGAGGTTACACTTCTCATGAAGACACGTGTAGGATGACACCACAGTTGCTAGTTTTATGGTAGAATTAGTGTAAGAAAAAGATACCACTAATGAAACATTTTTAAACTTCAAAAACATTTCTAATACAGTTTTTTCCTATTAACTATTTGACGTAAAACAGCATGATGGAAACATATAAAAGTTTTATTGTCATATATTTGGTATGCATGATATAACAGAGCTCTGACTTTGTGGTTTGTTTCTTATGCAGCTCATGCCAAATTATCCTATAAAGTATTTTTACTGTACTACCTTAGCAACTTTAACGTTATCAATCTATTAATTTGTATCTTTCACAGTATGCAGCATATTGTGAGTATGAACCAGATAAATTTGTGCAAGTACGTTTAAGTACAGAAAACAATAGATACTTTCCTCTTTAACCACATCATATAACCTTTATTCCAGCATTATTTTTGTTACCCGAGACGGTGATTTGGGGGTCTTTGTTTACCACTCATCTTACAGCAGTGTGTTTATTGCTACAGCTTAAGCACACATAATTTAAATTGTCTGAGCTTCAGGAAAGGAAGAATCAATCCAATTTTAAAAGATCTAAATGCTTCTACTCTTGGAATTTTATAGCAAAGATGTCTCAATGACAGTAAATGACAGTAAATAAATAGAAAATGACCAATTGGATGTATATCATTGGAAACCTTATTCTTTGTGAAAGTGTTCCCGTTTTTCTTTATTGGTAGTGAAAACTTTTGTGCCTTTCTTCTGGATGTGCTTAGCTCTAATACTGGAATTTTTATTTAATATTTTATGTCGTTTTTGTTTCTGGCAGCAAGTAGTGGGGGAAACTTCTGTTAGTTTTCTCAAAACAATGTCATAAATTTTTACATCGTCATAGGAATATTTTAGATATATTGCACTATGAAAGCACAGAGGAAGTGGTGCAACAAAGCAGCAGAATAACAAGGGGAAGGAAAGAAATGTAGAAATGCATGCCATGCTGATTTAAATGTTTCAAGACTTAGTATCAGAAGGCTAGAAGGATTCTGGGAATTTCAGATAAAAAGTGTTCAGGTTGATCTGAAAGGTTTGGCAGAGGGCTGTGCTTAATTACATGGCATTTACTAAATGTGAGACAGATTAGATGAGCAACTGAAGAAAAATCTATTATATGGCAAGGTTCATGAAGCATCCAAGGTTGTCCTACCAGGCAGGGAAGCAAGAGATAAGGTGAAGGTTAAGGTTTATTAGAGATGACTGCAAAAGCAAAGAAACCCAAGGAACTGGATTGCAAAGGTACATGAATTGACAGCAAACGCTGTAAGCCGACATTTAGAAAATTTCCAGTAACTATTGGAATTGGGATTTTTCAATGTGTCAACATAATTTGCTATGTAAGAATACCTGAGGAGAATATAAAGAACCTCCTTCAAAGCCTAAGACTTAAAATAAGAGATGAATGTGTTCTTGCCTTCAAAAGAGGTGTGATTGCATGCAGAAATCTGCCTTAGTGGTAGACCTTCTAGGTCTGGTGACCCAGTAGGTCACCAGACCCAACTGATTTC
Organism: Porphyrio hochstetteri; assembly: GCA_020800305.1. Lineage (NCBI taxonomy): Eukaryota > Metazoa > Chordata > Aves > Gruiformes > Rallidae > Porphyrio > Porphyrio hochstetteri. The sequence continues at coordinate 50,911,704 of CM036907.1, forward strand.
TTAAGTTTATCATCAGATAAGATTAAAGACTTGTCCCTTGCAAAATGGTGATTTTTTTCTTTTAAAGTTAAAAAGACTGGATCTTTATTCAGTACATTTTTAAAGAAGAGGAAAAAAAAATAATAATCCAAGCTGCAAAGCAGTAATCCTCACAAGTCTATTGTCTGGGAAACTGATTTAGGAAATACCGCAGCACATTTACCTGACTTACAGCTAGGCTGTAAATGCATTACCTACGACAATAAATTGAAACAAAATAATAAACTTAAACTTGCTCAGCATACTCAATATTACCATTTATAATGAAGGCATATACTGGGAATTGTTGTCATATAATCCAGCAAGGCCATGGAAGAGTTATGCACTGCAGAATTGCATGCAATTCTAAATACATTATAGGAAACAAGGTTTGGGGAGGATGAACCGGTAGCTGTTGATTTGGTGGGATATATTTTCAACCAGAAATGCTGGCTGTAATCGCTATTCAGCCAGGTAAGCACTTAGCCTTAATATAAATTAGAGGTAGGAGTTCTAATTCTGATTTCTGAAGAGTGGCAAAACTGGATGCAGTAGCACGTAACTGTGTTAGTGCCTACACTATATGCCTGCAATGATTTGTGCACTTGCTTTTCAGAGGACCATTCTGTAAATGCCATCCTTTATCACTGCAGAGGTAGTAAAAGCAGCATCCCCAGAAGTGTTCATTTCCGATGGAATTCATTGCTGATCTCATCTATTTAAGTGAATGCAAATGAAAGCTCTCTCTCCAGTTTCTCTGAAGGATTGACGCGTTTCTGACTGGTGAGAACTGCACAGTGTCAGTCTCCAGAAACAAATGGAGGAAGATTGACACAGAATGGGTTTATACCTCAAGTAGCCACAGGATTTAATCTCCTTGCATTTCTGGGTGTATATGTGTCAGTCATAAAGTAGTCTGTGAATTACTTATCTCCTGACATAATTCAAATCTCTCAGAAATGTTATTTTTCTATTAAAAAGAAGGATTGACTTAGCAAGGCCCCTGTGGGCTGTAGAAAATATTGAAGAAATTGCTATCGATAAAGAAATGAAATACAGAAGAGGAGAGAGTTCACTGTGTTCACATTTAGGGAAACTTTCCTGTGTTCTGTTGTTTCACTGCATTAGGAGACATGCTACTTCCATTGTAAGGTAATTCAGTGTGATGTATTGTGTTTTTATAGTTGAAGCTAAAATGTGAACTCTTCTAGCAGCAGAGACCAGTAACAGCCTTGCAGGATATACACTGGTGCCCCGTGGGGCCAGAATCTGCAGTTTTAAAGTTGCACCATGCTGGAGACTACCATTCAGCACCTGGGTTCCTGGTGCTGCTTATGTGAGAGGTGTTGCATTGGAGTTTAGAAAAGAGAGGATTTGGGAGAGAAATAACCTTTCCTAAAATGAGAGAACGACGAGGTTTGCTTTTGAGGCTTGTTTGGTCATTGCCCACTTTGAAGTCTCTTTGTGGCAGCTTCGTTCAGTCCTTTTTAAAATGGCATTGGTGTGCTGACGTTTCAGAACAGAACGGCATGTGAGGTCTTGCTGCTGAAGAGTGGTGTGTCGTGTCCTGACTTCTTCACATGACAGGGAAGAGGCTGAAGTATGTATTTTAATGTCTCAGTAATCCTCACAGTTCTGTAACTTTATGTTGTTTTAAAGAAGACTACTTCCATTTTCTTGAGTAAAATGGAACTTAAATTACTTATTTGGCTGTGTCAGGCTGGTACGTTTCTTGTGAAATGTGGGAAAGGCTTGTGATATGCACCTTTATTGCTGATAGAAATTTAGAGCAATTAGTTTTTATCCTTTTTTTCATTGTAAGTTACATCCCTGTGATTTGATTATAGCAGGGTGTTTTAATTAATTTCCAGCCTTTCATCCTGGAACGTGAACTACAGGTTTTGGGATTCAGGAGGCCCTACAACCTGCTGTTATGAGTCCACATATTCACTAACAGTGCCAATATTGCTGCTTTTATATTGTAGTCTACTGTTACGTAGCTTGTGTTAGGGGTTCATTCTTGTGTAGCCAAGATGTGTTCATTGTGTAAGAAAAAGTACTCTTTCTGGACACCCTGTCTAATCATGTGTCATTCAGACACTTTTTTTTTGCTGATCTCAAACATGTTTGCTGTAGTCAAGATTTCATCCAACACAAGAGTTTAGGTTGATGATCTGAGGTCTCACACAGCAGCCTTCTGGAAACTTTCCACCCTGAGACTGAATGACCTTGAATCAAACTTTCATTCCTTTTTTATCAAACTTCCATTTACAGTTGTGCTCTTTGATGGTTTTGTTTGTTGTATACTTTACCTCTTCCCCAATGTATTATACTTTAATGTAAGGTAGGTCAACTGCCGCATATAAAGCAATGTTTGTGTTTTAAACGGAATATTCTGCAGAAGAATCGGGGTTCTTCTGGTGACAGGACAAGGGGGAATGGGCTCAAGCTGTGCCAAGGAAGGTTCAGATTAGACATTAGGAAAAAGTTCTTCACCAACAGGGTTGTCAGGCATTGGAACAGGCTGCCCAGGGAGGGGGTTGAGTCACCGACCCTGGATGTATTTAAAAGACAGGTAGAGGAGGTGCTCAGGGATATGGTTTAGTAGAGGACAGGTATGGTTGGACTTGATGATCTCAAAGGTCTTTTCCAACCTTGTGATTCTGTGATTCTGTGATTCTGGAAGTTCTTCCCTTTTGCCTATAGCAGTCTTCTTTTTTTGTAGTTAGGTGGGAAGATGTGTATTTCATCATACATTATGTCAGTGGGTAATAACTAAAGCTTACACTTGGTTTATTTTCAGCTGTTAGTTTTGCAACAATAAAACAGCAGCTGGAAAGTGAAAGCATAAGATGCCTGCTTTAGTCAGTAAAGCTGGACAGGTAATACTGCCAAAGGTTGAATCTTTATGTGCCCTTGACTTTCTTACTTAGTATAAAGCTAATTACCAAAGTCCTCTGACAACTTAATTTTGATTAATCTCTATGATTAGGATGTTTCGGAGGTTGAAAGCAATAGATCACAGAGTTAATTTAACTTCATGAAACAGAAGCGCAAACTCATAGGACCTTCTGATTCAGTTTGGTACAGAGCAGTCAATCACTGTACCAAAATTTCATTTGCATCTCTAGCCACTCAGCACTAAACAGTGGACCACTGCTGATTTCCTGCTGTCTCTCAGTACTGTCCGACTGATGCAGAACATGATAGCTCAGGATACACAGGAGAGGGAGAACAGAGATCTCTGTGAGTTTGGGATCCAGAACACTAGATTAGCAGAACATACAAATTAGTTATAAAGTGTCTGTGTAGATAATGATAAAGCTTCCTCCCATTTTCTACCAGACACTGGTTATGTAATTCAGGTGTTCTAAGTTGGGTAAGGAGTGCAGTTGTTTTTATTCATTCTGCAGTGCAGCCTTGGAGTGCATGAAAACACATTTTCTTGGTTGAAAAGATGCACTCCAGTTGCTACTGGCAGTCAGTCTATGGAATCTGACTCCAAGCGATTCTGAAACAAAACCCCTCTGAAATGGCCATTTTGTGGATGTCAGGTTCTCACAGTCAGTTGTCTGGCATGCAGACTTTCTCTTACTGGGCACTGCTGCTTGCCAACACAGACAGTGAGAGCTGCTCTGTGAAGAGGGACTGTTTATCATCTTCAAAATTATCTTTCTCAGAAGTTTCTGGAAAACTTTGGAGAAAGATGAGATTAATACAACATATTCTATAGTAAAAGGTACTCTTTGGAACAGGTTCATCCTTTTGCTTTATGTTTCTAAAATGTGGTCTTTTCACTTGCATTCAAAATATGCACATTGAGTCAATGTTCACCAACTTTAAGTAAATAAAATTGATTTATAAATTAGTCCATACTTAAGAATGCAACATTATATGTCTGTTTTCTTTCTCAAACTGTAATTTATTTGTGGTAGGTGTTAAATTCTGACACAGTCACAATTGCATCTTTACTCTTTCCTGTGACCATTACACTGTTGTGTTCTAAGAACCCACCAGAGATTTGAGATTTAACTAGTATTAAAAGAAACAGGCATTTTAACATCTGAGGGCAGAAATGGTTTCTGTATCTTTTGACTCTTCTGCCAGACACTAAGGGTTAAATAATCTGTTAGCAATAATTTGATTTCTGAATTTGTTGTGGTTTTACCTCAGCTGAAAGCCAATCACCATGCAGCTGCTCTTTCTAAGAGGGTGTAGGGGGTAACTAGGAAGGGGTGGGGGGAGAAGGGAGGGAAAAGAAAACATCACCACCCCCCTAAATCTCATGGGTTGAGATAAGGACAGTTTACTGGGACAGCAGGGAGAGAAATTACAATAGTAGGACTTTATAGCAAAATGTATCAAACTGGTGACACACAATGCAGTTTCTCACTGAACTGCACAACTCAGGCCATACAGCTCAGAGCCATCCCGAAACTGGACCATCCCCAAAAACACAAGTCCTGGAGCCGTCCCCCCACCAGCCCCACCTTTACTCTGAGCATGAAGTAATAGGTATGGAATACCCTCTTCGGCCAGTTTGGGTCACCTGTCCTGGCTGTGTCCTCTCCCAGCTTCCTGGGTGCCCCCCACATTCTCGATAGCAGTGAAATACAAACAACTGAAAAGTCCCTGACTGCTTGACAACTAAAAACATCCCTGTGTTGTCAGCACTGCTCCCATCCTAATTCCCAAACACAGCATTCCACCACCTGCTAGAAATAAAATTAACTCTGTTCTAGCTGAAACCAGGACAGAATGGAACTTCTGCAAGCTTCCTTTATATTATGAAACTGAGGAAAATAGGGCTACAAAATACTTAACTCATAGTTTAACAATAATAATTAAAAAGTTTAAGCAAAAATGTAAAACAAGGTTAATACACTGTTTATTGGCAAGTCTGATGGACGAGACCCCTTTGCAAAACCAAAAAATATGAATTAAAACCTGTTTTCAGTCAGCATTTTTAAGGTAATGATTTTTTCTGTGGTCTTAATGGATTAGAAACATAAGAAAAAATGAAGTAGGGGTTTCACATTCGTATAAATAACATTTTCTGGTGTTCTTTTAAAGCTTCTTATATATTACTGGTTTTAGTAAAATCAAGCTTAGTTGCTTCAATTTGGATTCTTTTCGTGTTTCAGAAACTAACGGTCTTCAAACTTTAGATGAGCAGGACAAACAAAGCTTTAGGTAGGAGTTGCATTGCTGGAAATTGGAAGCAATCATTTCCCCATCGTTTTATGATGATTTTCAATTGCTAACAGTTTTCAAGATGAGAAGACATGGAATCAAGCTTTAGAACATATATAATAGCCCATCTTATTCTAAGGTTTGTCACATAGCTGAGCACCAAATGAATGAAATCTCTGTATTCTCCTAACTTAAGGAACATGGAATTGTTTGGGAACAGCTATATCTGCTCAAACATTTATTCAAAATATTGTTTAACAGAAAAGAGCAGCTAAATGTATCCAGACACATAATAATTTGGAATTCTAAGTCCTTAATGCCTGAGCCATCAGGCAGTGCACACTTTGCTGTGTCAGAACAGCAGCAGAAGCTCATCATGGCAGAGTGGGGTCTCCTTCCCTCATCTGGAAAGCTGAGGAACCTCTAACAGATGTACCGTCTGGAGATAACTGCTGCTAAAGGTGCGGAGATGAAAAAACCTCAAACCATGCCCTAATTTATCCCATTTTTGATGATAGAGTGTATTGCCTTTGCAATGTGAAGTGTGTAATAGCCGATAGTTTATTTTTTTGCCTCCTAACTACAAGCATAAAATTGAAAATAAATTTTAATTTAATGAATTTTAAATAGCTTTAAATAGAATTAATCGGACAAAAATGTGTGCGTATTTAGCTTGAGAGGTCATTTTTTTCCAAAGAAGACTCCAAATCAGTTGACAGTTTCTGGATGTAAAATATGTTCTTTTAGCCAATTTCAGGGTGCTACAAGCTAATAATATTTTAGCTTGTTTTGCTGCAAATTTCTAATGCATAAGAACACAGACTTGGTAAATGCCAGGAAAAGACTAGTTCAGAAAACATTGAAATTTATGAAATATAAATGAGATCTGTATTTCTGTATTACAAACGAACAGAAATATAATTTGTTGCTCCATGTTTGTTGCTAGCTCTTTCCTGAAGGATAGGGAACAGGATCCTTCATGTTGATGCTAAAGTGCCACCTTGGAAGCAGCAGCTGAAAAGTCCTGTTTATTCCTTCTCAAAACATTTGGGTTTTTAAACTAAACCACCACCCAGTCACTGAACACATTTGGGGTAACTGGGTAATTCTCTGTAGAAAGAAAAAATGCCATATTTTTTTAAATCAGCTGCCACACTTGGGCAGTTAAGCGTATCAAGGAAAGAAATAGATATTAATTTATACTCGAATGTGATGTTAAATCAATAGAATTTAACAGATAACAGACCCATTGCTGCCACCTGCTAAGTGGGTAGTGTTTTTCCAGTGTAAGAAAGTGTTGTTTTGGTTTTCCCGCCTCACCTTTGAGATGACTGAAACTAAACTCTAAAACTTTAGAAACTTGAATAAAAAGATCCATATGGAAATTTGACTTGCTATTACCTTACTTGGTAGATTTTTTTCTGAGTAGGTAAATGTTTAGACAGTATTATCTAAACTTGAATCCTTAGAGCAAAATACCAGAGCTCAGGATCTGGCAGAAAGACCAAACTAAGCCTTGAATTGACAGTGATAAGGAGGATGAAAGATAACTGAAATTCATGCTTCTTTCTGTGATCCCATTCAGGCTCTTTTTCATTGTTAAAACCAGGCAAAGGAAAAAGATCCCAAACAAACCCACAATACAAAAGCACAGATAGATTAAGATGATTATATGGGTGTATACTGGAGGCACTTTGGCCCACTTTGGAAGAATTAACTCTTAGGAATTCACCCACCTAAACTCTGCTCTCCAGGCTCCTGGTGCTCCTCTTCTCTGTGCCTGTACTCCCCAGGCTTGCCTCAGCACATGGTTTCATTCTCTCCTGTCCCTTTTCCCACTTCATCCTGGCCAGTCCTACACCACTGACTGTTCTTATGCCTACACCATTCTCCTCGTCCCTACAATATCATGAATGCTGGGAAATAGTTTTCCAGTTTGCCATAATAAAAATGTTTATGTTAAGTAATTGTGAAGTTACATATTTTTTTTATTCAGCATAAACTATCCCTCATTAAACAATCATTAGAAAGTATACCTAAAAATGTATATTATATAAGTGCTAGATGTCTTTAGCAATGTTGGCTGTTGTCTGTAGGGCGTAATCCTGTTGTTTAGTCTGTGATTTCTAATAGTAAGCATTAACACACATTAGTATCAACTACTTCTTAGGGAATAGAAATGTATTCCTTAGTGTTCCCCAGTAAAACAAATTTGAATGCATGCAGAAATAATATTATATAAAGCATTTACAAATTCCCCATATATTTTAAGCAAAAAGTCTGTTTATTTTGGTAATGACTCTCCCCTTTCATGCAAGATTCTGGCATTACATATCAAATTCCTCAGTTCAGCAACTCACTGTCTTGCAGGTCAGCACACATATATCTTCTGGATATCAAAGTCTATCACTCCTTGTTCAGAGTATGAGTCCAATATACAGTGTAAGTCACTTGGCATCTTTACACATTAAGAACATCAAGCAGCATCCTGCTTTTTCCAAATCAGTTAGGACCTTCTCAGCAAACAAGCAGCTTCATGATGTCTACAGCTACTAGATGAGTATCCTGTGTTCGGAAAACCACAGCTGTCCCCAGTGCCCAGGGCACAACAGGCAAGAGCTGCGGGAAGACTGCCAATTAATAAAACCTCAGCTTCAGAAACAGGGAATGAAGAAACAGCTACAGTCCACTTTCCAGACTCTTCTAGCTTAAACTGTCCTGTTTTGTTCTCTACCTTTATTCTGTAGTTCAGAGTATTCCACCTGGAATTCATGTCTCTTTTCCTTGAACCAAAGAAAGCCAAGTTGCACATGATCAAGTTTGTGAGCAACAAGAATCCTTCCTGGATTTGAACTACAGGCATTAGCAATGCAGTGTTTTGCTGCTTCTTTCCCAATTGTCTCACAGGAATTTAAACTTGAAAAGAAAAGTTGATTGCCTGCAAAACTGTTCTAAACAAATCCCTAGGTTTTTTGGCATGAAGAGTTATGCTGGGAGATAGGATGGTATTCAAGCCGGTTGCTGAGCCACCTATTTTACAGTATTATCTGGTTTAAATGAAATTTCTTCTCAACTCTACCATATTTGTTTCATTACATTAATAGTTTTTCTGTAAGCACTGTTTCATTATTTTAGGGTATTGTATAGTTCTATGAGTTATAGAGGTAATATTTTGTTTTGTTTTGCTGAGTGCTTAAGTTCCCACTAGTTGATTTTTTTCTTGTTCTTTCATTGAGATGATACCTTTTTTAATGTGCTTCCAAGCTGCACTAGCACACAGCACAAATTCTACTTTCTATCTTTTATCACAGTTATCTATTATCAATTCCATGATCTATCAATTCCATGATCTATCCTGCGTTATTGCATTGATAGGCCTGTGATTACTGCTTTTCATTATTACAGGAGAGGCATGAATTTCATTCTTATTCCTGTCTTGTTCCCTGAAGTAGTAAATCCCTGGAACTCCTCACAACAAATAATCCCAACACTGATTAGAAGAATAGGAGGGAAGCCCTTTCCCCTCTCCCCACTGATGCTGAATCCTCTTGAGAAGCCATGTTAATGAAGTCTCAAAAATGGCATTCCATATTCACCATCTTTATGGAAGAAATCTTGTTTCGGATGTAAAACACCTTAAAAGTGGTTTGTCACTCCAGAACTTCCATGTGAAAGCTTTTTATATGGCTAGAGAGTGCAGAGTGATGGCAAGTCAGTCCCAGGACTGTAGTGCTCCTCTACTAATGGGGAATCCCTTTTCTGCTCTTGCTGCCATTCCTTCCCATGGAAGTCAGCTGGCCCCAGCAGCTGTTGCTGGGACATTCCAGGCATAAATTGACTTTGAAACTCTCACTGCTACCATTTGCCTGCGCTCTCTGTGGGGTCTTTATAAACGTTTTCAATACAAAATTTAAACTCCTTTTCTTCACTAACACTTTAAACTGATAACCTTTTTGGGATCAATTCTTGAATTGCTGTCTAAACCACCAATTGTCCAATTTAATGGGCCTCAATATGGTTATTCTGTCCAGCTTTCATTCATCAGCTGTCCCTTTCTGTGCCTCTCTCCAAGAATCCTTCTCATAAGAGCCTTCTTCACTGGCAGGTCCTTGTATGAGCAGCTCCAACAAAGGTGCTACACAACAGCTACTGCTGAAAGGAGAGGTGATTAAAGTGCATTAAGAAAAGGAATGTAATTTTTTTAAGTTAGGAAGTTTACCAATGATGACTGTCGTAGTTTAACCTGTCAGGCAGCTAAAACAACTACACAGCCTTTCACTTACTCCATTCCCCAGTGGGATGGCAGAGAGAATCAGAAGAGTAAAAGTGAAGTAAAAGGTAAAACTCATGGGTTGAGATAAAGACAGTTTAATAGAGCAGAAAATGAGAACGAAAATAATAATAATAATAGCAATAACAATAATACCAATAGTAGATTAGTAGATATATCAAACAAACAATGCACAGCACAATACTCACCCCCTGGAACTGCTGCTCAACCAGTTCTCAAGCTAAACACCTCCCAGCCATCCACCTAGTTAATTACAGAGCATGATGTCATATGCTGTAGAATGCCAGTCCACATCAAGAAAGGCATGATTAATAGCAGGGGTGTTTCCACTAGGTAAATCCAGATTTTCCATGCAGTGTGTGTCTCAGTCAGTCTCCCCCTTTCACACAGCTTTGCTATTCTCCGTTGCTTATCATGGTAGCAGCTTCTCCACCACGTCTCACAAAGTATGTTAGCAGCTGTATCTAACTCCTGGAGAATTTATTCTTATTACACCCTATGATCCCTTAAGGATTTGTTTGGAGGCTCTTCTTATATTAATTTCTTCCCTTGCCTCTGGTAATAAAAGATCCAGTCCAGCTGTGGGACATTAATCTAGTCCTTGATCATTGATGTATCAACCATTTGAATCTATGGTCATCCTTCCAGCAGGATGGTAGAAGAAAGCCATTCCTCCTAGGTCATCTTTCACTCACGTATATATATAAAAAAACCATATATATATATATATATATGTATATATATAAAAAAAAATATATAAATTTTTTTTTATCCTCCGTTTTGTTTTTCAGAGCAGGGTTTTTGTTACAATCCCCTTTAAAGCATCAGTGTTGTTTAAATTTCATTGAAGTCTGGAAATTACTTGCAGGGTTTTAGGGTTTTTTTGCTAAGCTATATGCTTGCAGAACTCAGGTGTGCCCTCACATTTAAGGTACCAGGAAAGCTCAATTTCATTGACAGAAGAATTCCTTCTGGAAGACTTTTTCTGTTCACATCTGTAATCAAGAGAGCTAGAAAATGAGTACTTTCAACCAGAGGTGATAGTTCCCTGTCTAAGTGTCTAAAAAACAGTTATAGAGCTTCATAGGTTGCTCTGTTTGTGGTTACCAGACCCATTTCTGTAGAGTTTAAACAGAAGACTGACTATTTTTTGCAGAATATCACTTGTCCTGAAAGCTGCAGAGCTGGTACCAGGATCTTTACAATCAGGAAAGTCTAAAGCCAAGGAAGGTTGCAGCATACACTGTTCTGTTATTTCAGTGGAAGGTATGCACAGAGAGCATACCCAGCAAATACCATTAAAGGAAAGGATTTGTAGAGTAAATAAGAATGCACCCCTGTCAAAAAAAAAAACAAACCTAAAAGTATATATACACACACAAGTGAAAAAACAACTGGCCTTTATTCTTTGTCTTGATCCAGAAAAAGTGTGTCCCTAAAACACTTCACCTTAAAGGTAACAAGGTAACCCAAATCTTTTCATGTTTGAATTTCTCATTTAAGTAGTTTTCTCTTTATCCTCCCCCTGCCCCTTTTTTTACCTGTGGTGGATTTCGTTAGGAGAGGAGAGCTTGAAATGATGCAGTCTGTTATTCTCAAGAAGAGGTCTTCCGTTCAAATGATCAATGTCAAAGTATTTCTTATTCTGAGCTTCGTTATTTATATCATGGCTTAAGTTGTTTCAGAATCTAAACTAAATCGTTTGTGATTTCCAGGTGTGGTGGTTTGACCCTGGCTGGAGGCCAGACGTCCACCCAAGTGACTCCATCACTCCGCTTTTCAGATGGACAGGGGAAAAATAGCTATTGAGAGGCTTAGGAGTTGAGATAAGGACAGGGAGAGATCATCCCGTAATTAGTGTGATGGGCAAAACAGACTCAACACAGAATAAAGTCCCACGGGGCTTCAGCTCTTCACCAGCTGCCTCAGCGTGGGTCACTGCTATGGGGTGTAGTGATAAGTCACAGAATGTCTAGCAGTCTCTCATGCCCAGACTGTGCCAGCCTGGTCCTCCATGGAGTCACAAACTCCCCCCTGCCCACCCCAGCAAACCTGCGCCTGCGTGTTTCTCTCTGTCTCACTTAACTCTGTGTCTCTGTCTCTCTCCACGGGCTGCAAGTGCTGGCAGGGGCTTGCTCCAACACGGGTCACAGCATCTTCTGTCTGTCTCCACCTGCTCCACCATGGGTTTCTCCACGGGCTTCAGGGGCATCTTTCTCTCTGGCACCTGGGGTGCCTCCTCCCCACCCCCTTCCCTGGCCTTGGTGTCTGCAGTGCCTTACATCTTCTCACTCCCTTCTCTGGAGGCAAAAAGCAGCTGCTAGCCCTTTTTTTCTTCTTAAATGTGATTCTCAGAGGTGCTGTGACCATTGCTGATGGGCTCGGCTTTGATCAACAATGACTCCAGCGTTGAGCTGGATGGTGTTTGCTCTCTGGGGCCTGCAGAGAGCTTCTGGCTGCTTCTTGCAGACACCACTCCTGCAGCCCCGCTTCTCCACCAGAACCCAGTCATGCAAAACTACACCACCAGGGAAAGAATAAACAGGTCAAAAGGACTCTCTACTGTTGAAAAAATAGGTATCAATGACATTTGAGTAGTTTCCAAAAGAACCCATCTCTATCAGAAATTCAAAAACCAACAGCAAAACAACAAAAAAACCACAGCCAAATCCAAGCAAGTATTTATTCTTTGCAGGTCATTTCTGTAGCAAAAAAAGGAACTGGGATTTTTTTTTTCCTCTCATGAGAAGCATGTATTCACACAGCTATAAAGTGAGAGATACTGGAGTAGTTCAGGACAAAAAAATGGTTGGATGATGCAGTAATCTTATTTTCATTGATAATGTATTTTGTTAGATGTGCTGGCTCAATGAAAGCTGCTCAATTGAGACCTTGTTTTCAGTTATGAAAATAAAATTAGTTTATTTCTTGTTTTTACAGTGGCATAAATGCATACACCTTGTAAAAAGAAAATTCAGCCATGCTTACTTGCTCTGCCAGAACTGAATTGTATACATTAAATTGCTGGCTCCTCTCTGGATGGATTAGTTTTGAAAGGTCCTTATACTGCTAAATGTAAAGTACATGTTTTTATTGTATTATTGCATGAAAAATTCATTGATTGGAGTAAATTTTAGTGCTACTGTGAAGTAGAAAATGTAATAGACTTAGCAGAACAGAAACAAGTATACATTTCACAGCAGCAAAGGTCTAAGTGTCAAATAGGAAGGAATTGTGTATTCCTGTGTTCACTTGCGAGCTGCTAGGACGCTGCAATGGGATCTGCAAGAGCAGGGACCTAACATTTAAGATTACATGTGAGGCTGGTCTCACTAGAGCCACGTACATGTTCAGACTCTTGCAAGAATGTCTGCAAGACTTTACAGATCTTTCTATTCAGTTAGCTGGAAGTAACTAAATGAAATTGCAAAGTTGTCCATTTAAACTGCAGATTGCTTTAACTCTGGGCTCCAGGCCTATAAATTACAGCTTCTTTCTCTTACAGAATCATATAATCACAGACTGGTTTGGGTTGGAAGGGACCTCAAAGCCCATCTAGTTCCAACCCCACCTGTCACAGGCAGAGACACACTCTACTAGACAACGTTGCTCAAAGCCCCATCCAACCTGGCTTTACCTTTTCCTGTGCCTCTCGTGCTTCTTTCTTTAAGCCTTTCTCTGTGGACAGATACTTGATACCGAGTCACATTTTGTGTATAAATGTTGTGCCATGTGTGGGCTCCTAAACCAGTTCATCCATGGAACTCTGTGATCTTGAGACAAAACATACTCTGTATTTGATCGTTATCTGAGGTGGTTTCTGACTGGCATATTGCAGGAAGGGCAGTTGAGCCACTTTTTAGGCACAAAGGAATGAACCTTACAGCTACCTGGGAATCTGGCTAAGACAGTGTCTTTGGCTGTCTAAGGCAGCATTTCTCTGACTCCCCTGTATTGTGGCCTGTGTAAGACTGAGGGAGATCCTGTAGTGTGGTTTCCTTATTGTTATCTGGAGGTTTTTTTAGATAATCTGTTTCAGACTGTTACTGCGTTCAGAAGAGTTTCAGCTGCAGTTTGTAAATTCCTATAAATCAAACTAAAACTGCTACAGGAAAAAATAATTATAATCTTAGGAAGGATGTTTAAAAGTCACTTCCAAAACCCAGCCTTTTTTTTTTTTAAGAAAACATTTGTCCTCTCTATTTTTTAAATTATTGTTGGCATTTAGTATTGCAGCAAATTACTTTGGGGCCTGAAAGGCAGGAAAGTGTTCTGTGTTCTAGATTTGGGTAGAAAACTGCAGGAGCCTCAGAAATTGCTGTTCCTGATAATGGACTTCACTCTGGTCAAAAACACCAAAAGCAGGCCCCTGTCAGGACTGAAACGCTCATAGAGAGCATCATGATCTACTGGAGTCACAGGTCCTGAATCCTTCAAGTGAAGAGGATCCTGTAACACTGTGTGCAATACAGTACAGGTTCCTACTATTGCTGAGCTCTTTTCAGTCTGTTATCAGTAGCTTTTGCTTTCTGTACCTCCCCAACATCTGACACGTCCAAGTGCAGGTAAAAGCCATCAGCAGGCCAGGGGCAGGACGTGTTTCAGGAACATTCTAGCCAGAGGAGCTCCCTGCTACATACAGACAGGCACTGATGCTCAGAGTTGCTTCCAGCTCACTCTCGACAGCATGGAAGCAGACACAGTAAATCAAATGGTGACTGCTCTGCACATTTGTTTTGAGATGGTAATGTGTTAATCTTCAGCTGAAACATCTGCTATAACGAACTTGACATTTGCACTAATGGCAGCATCAGTTTACTTAATGTCCTGCATTAAATTTGCTTCCCAAAAGATTTGTCCTTTTTCAAAGAGGAGGGTGAATTCGCTACTGATGTTTTTGGAAACCACAGAAGAATTGGCTTTGTAAGCATTTGGCTGATGGCTTGCACAGGGGCTGGACTCTGGGAAATGGTACAGGAAGCAGCAGAGCAGGGTTGGCTGGGGAGAAATATTCTAGATTTGGTGCTTACAGGGCAAATTTATGAATCCAGGGAGCAGCAGTGCATGGAAGCAATTAATGAAGGCTGAATCCAGTCCCCAGTGGTTTGTATTGTTGTAGGTTTTTTGGTTGGTTGTTTTACTGGGGGCTTTTTTCTAAGGCTTGAGAGATGGGACTTTTTTTTAAGTAGAATGACTATGACGTAAGACTTTCTGTATAACTTAGTTCTATTTCTAATAAAAACTCCACCCAGCTGCTTGTTTAGAAATTCCTGCTGGCTTCCTTCATATCAGCTAGCTAGAAAAAGAAATTAGCAGTTCAGTATTATAAGACAAACAAAGAACAGAGCTCTTATTTCACATGTTTGTATCTTCAGCTCTCTATTTGATTACTACTTATTTTTAGTATTTTTTTTTTCTGTGTAGTAGAATCTGGGAGATTAAAAGTATCCATGGTAAGAGGAAAATCCACCAAAACAGATCCTGGTTACTGAGGTCTGTTCTCTGAAAGGAAATGCTTGAAGCAGAATTCAGTGCTCTGTGTAAAACAACAGAAAACAGTGAGGATTTATTTTCCAAATGAGAGCATTTTTATTTACATTTCCATAATGTTTTTGTATGGTCATGCAGTTAATCATAACATGATGCAACATAGCAAGAAGTGTTGAGACAAAAGGACCTACACCTTTGATGAGGTATCAGTTACATGGATTTGGATTTGGAGGAGATTTGTAAATTGGGGAAAACATCAGGCTCACTTTTGTGCATAAACTCACAAGTACCATTTTAAAACCTCATTTAATCTGAAATAACAGTTTTAGCCTGGTAGTGATTGTTTTAGCCGTAGCTGATTTTTGCTAATAAAAGCATGAAAATGTAAATTAAATATAGCCTCAATTTTCTGGATGACTGAATATGCCACAGGGCTGGAGCTTTTGACATTAGTGGATCTCTTGGGTTAGTTTCTGGTTCTTTTTCAGTTATATCTTTTATATACAGATATTTTTGTAGGACCAAAATGGGGTTATGCCAGCATAACCCCATTGCATTTTAGAAAAGCATCCACTCACCTTTTACAGAAGTACAGCTACTTTTCCCTTTCAGAATATGCTAAACTGAAGAAGCAGCAGCAAATATTAGTGCTTACCAATTTTCCTTTTTGATCTTCATTATCTTTGTTGTACTGCAGTTTCTGCAGATTATCTGGGAAGGGTTAAGGTCACAAGGAATAGTGCTATGCGTTTGTGAAATGTTTTGAAATATCTAAATTATGATGATGACTTTGTGTTTGCAAAGTATATTCAACCATGTAGATATTAACACCTCCTGCTATTCTTATTAATTGCATTGATGCCAGCCGTTTATAAATAATTCATCTCCCTCTCGTGGCATTATTCCTTCAAATCTATGTATGTTTATATAATTCAAATTTTATTCAGATTTCTGTCAAAAGAATGTAACTTTGGTTGCAAAGTCAAGCACTTGCAAATTGAAAACGGCATTTTTATGACTGTCAGTACAGCGTTAATTCAGCCCCCCCCTTCTGCATTCATCCGGTGGGCTGAGTGATGTCCCCTGGAAAAAAATAGGCTCCAGTGGGGTAATTAAAATTTAAATCACAATACATAGATATGAATGTGGCGAGGGGGGAATTAAATTTGTACAGGCCGCTGGGTAAGCCTGGCATTTCCCAACTTGCATGTGCTTGAATTTGCAACCTCGGTGTGTTTATAAAGTAGGTTGTTGCAGACAAATCCTTATTTCTTTTAAAAGACAAAAGAAGGAAGCTCTGGTAGACTGTGCTTCTGCAAACCCCTCATCTCGCAGCCTCTTTAAGGGATGTCGAAGACTTGAATTCTAAAACTAGACAGCTGGCCCCTGAGCTACAAGGAGTGTATTAGTTTGCTGCTAATGCCGATGGGGGTGGGAGTGTATTGATGCAGATTTCTTATTGACTAACCAGGCTCTAGTCCTGCGTGCAGAGGTATGGATTTCTGCTGTGTTGGAGGGCTGGAGTAAGTGCTGAGTTACAATCACACGGAAATGAGACCATCCAACTGGCAGGCTTAATTAGGTTATATTTCCACTTCCATAATACATGGAAGGAATATTTTTAATGCATAAAGCAGTAAATGCAAACCCCAGATAAATCAATGTATCAGTATACAGCGAGCTTAAAGGTAGTTTCAGGCACAAAATGAAGAAACACGCTGTAACCAACTGTGTTTATATAATACATGGTGGCACAGAGGTTTAGATATGTAAATTAGTTCTTCCCAAAGTTCATTTAAGTTTTGGGTCCCCTCTAAAATTTGGCATTTAATCGGAAAAACTCATTCACTTTTTGCATACTGTGAATTTAATGACACTGGTTTTTATAAGATTCATTGTGTGATGAAGGGTTAATTGCTCGTTTATAGGTAAGAGAAAGTAACAAAGGGCACTAATTTCCATCTGCATAGTAACAAAGGAGTCAGTAGTGCTACTGTTACGGCGGTGACTTGCTGTTACACTGCGGTTACATTTTTCTGAAGTTTAAAGTAATAAATTAAGTCAGAGGTACCAGAAATTGTGTCTCTAAGGACAAGTATGAGTTCTGTATCAATACTGTAGCTACATTTATACTCACGCAGAAAATGGAAATATTTATTTCATTCTTAGAAGACAACAGAAAAGTGTACTTCGTGTATGCCAGGGAAACATCTTGCATTGATCTGGGTATCTAAGGAAGCTGATTGGCAGCGTTTCAGAAATAGTTTTAAATAACTCTCTCTGTTGTCATTTTCCCTTACACATCCTCAAAGTGCCTTCACTTGGCCCAGCATTTTCTTCTGAATTATCTTTGTTAATTCTGTTCCCATTTTGTGTTCTTTTAAGCCGTAACTAGCTGATTTTAGAAAGTCACAGGGATATGCCTGTCCAAGTGAAGAAGAGGATAAAAGTAAAGTGTTTTGGCAGTGCCTGTCAAGTCCTGATGCAGACATGGGGGAATGGATTAAAACTAAAGGAAGGAAGGTTTAGATTAGATATTAGGGGGAAGTTTTTTACAGAAAGAGTGGTGAGGTGCTGGAACAGGCTGCCCAGAGAGGTAGTGGATGCCCCGTCCCTGGAAGTGTTCAAGGCCAGGTTGGATGGGGCCCTGGGCAACCTAGTGTAGATCCAGGCCTGAGGTTGTTGGCCCTGCCTGTGGCAGGGGGGTTGGAGCTCTGTGGTCCTTGGGGTTCCTTCCAACCCATGCCATTCTATGATTCTATGATGGGTCGTGTGGCAGAAGAGAAAGTAGTTCTGTTGATACTCCATTCAGAGAATTGATGGAATGTTACATCATCATGAGTTTTTTCACCAGCATAAGACACTTCTATGTATTTGCTAGAACTCTGCAAGGATTTAGCAATCTTGACAAACACAAACTTGTCTCTTCCATCTGCTGGACAGCAAACATTTTACTAAACATTCAAGAGCAAACATGAGAAAAACCCCTCTTTCTGCAGTCGAATTTCCACAAAACATTTTCCATCTGTACCCATGCTGCTAAACACTAATCAGACTCTGCACTGTGCACTGTTCCCACTGTGGGCTTCTCTAAAGTTAGTTTTGTTTACCATGTGCCAGAATATTTTCTTGTTTCCTTTTTTCCTTTGATAATTCAAATTAAGGTGTATTTCTCAGATTGTCTTAGGTGGGAGTGAATCTGAGTCTTCAGGTTCACAGTTGACTGACCCCTGAGCCTGTAGAAATGATCATAACATATTCAACTGGGGCATTAAAACTTCAGGCATGGATTGCCGAGTGCCCCAGCACGGCACTAGGCATCTGGCTGGGACCCACACCCGGGCTCTGATTCAGGCTGTGACGTGAGAGCCTGTGGATCTCACTTCAGCCAGAACTTACATTCTTGACTGAAGAAACATTTCCCCACAAAGAAATCACTGAAACTGGCAGGCTTTGACAGTTTTGGTGTAAACAAATCGTCATCCTCTGATAAAACACGTAGATGAAATATGCCTGGGAAGCCCTGCGGGGATCCTGCTTTCCTGTTTGGCATACAATAGATACTTGATACTATGTTCTAGTTTTGTAACTTACACCGTTTTATATGGAGTCTTTAACCATCCAAAGCATTTAGTGATGCTGGATTTTATTATTCACTGTCGGTTTATATATATTAATAAAGGACAATAAATCTTGCATTTTATCCCATCTTTTTAAAAAAATAGTAATTTGTTTATGGTAGCATCAGGAGCCACTGTGAATGTAGACCCTGAAATATAAAACAGACTAAAAATATGTATACTCTATCCATAGGGGGGTTTATTTTCTTCTGGTGATTTTCATTATAAATGAATTAGTTGTTCCTTTTAAGAGCACATTTGCAATTTAATTTTTCCAGCTATCAAGCATTAGACAGTTGATTAGCTTAAACTAAGAGGATTCGAGAAAAATTCTTCATGCATGATTTTCAGCTTCAAGTAAGATGTAATAGAATAAAATAGATGTTAATTAAATACCTCTGGTGCTGGATGACACTACCACATTATACAAAATAATACCAATATTTCTCTCCCCCAAATTAGTATCTAGGACACTGTCTTACAGAATTTAATTCTTCATGTGGCCATGCAAAATTTTATGCCCATGAAATATTGGCACACACAGGGATGTAAAATTTTGATAGAGAAAAGCAGTTACAAATACAGTAATTAGAGCTACATGTCAAGACTAGGAAGTTGAGATATTTGTGGCGGTCTACTGGTTGTGGTTATGTTTCTTTGAAGCAGAAGAATCTGAAAGGTTCCTGAGCCTCTCTCCAGTAACCACAGTTGAAAATGAGGCCTATCAAAACACAGTTCTGGCTCCAGTGCAGGGTGTGAGGCCCTGCTGAACTGGTACCAGCACCAGTGGAATTTTTTGGTAATTCCCCTAGAGTAAATCAGAATTACAGCCCCATCCCCTGAAAGGTACATGTGTAAATGAAGCAGGGCTGGCATGCTTCCCTACTCTAGTACTGCTGTCATCCAGGCACTGGAAAGTCCTGTTAGTGTTTGATAGAATTAAATTAGCTTTTTTGAAGAAATCTTAAGTGAATGCTTGTGTAACTGTCTCTCAATGGCAGTGAGAGAGCAGGGGCCAATTAGGCTCCAGCAAGGGGCTTCCCTGCAAGGGCAGGTACATAAGATAAGAATCACAGAATCACAGAATCGTAGGGGTTGGAAGGGACCTCGAGAGAACATCGGGTCCAACCCCTCTGCCAAAGCAGCTCCCTAGCTCATATTGCACAGATAGGCGTCCAGATGAGTCTTGAATATCTCCAGAGAAGGAGACTCCACCACCTCCCTGGGCAGCCTGTCCCAGGGCTCTGTCACCCTCACTGTGTAAAAGTTCTTCCGCATGTTGGTGCCGAACTTCCTGTGCTCCAGTTTACAGCCATTTCCCCTTGTCCTGTCTCCACAGACTACTGAAAAGGGGTTGGCCAATTCCCCCTGCATCCCATACTTAAGATATTTATAAACATTAATTAGGTCCCCCCTCAGTCTTCTTTTCTCCAGGCTGAACAGCCCCAGCTCACTCAGCCTTTCCTCATAGGGGAGATGTTCCAGCCCCTTAATCATCTTCGTAGCCCTTCTCTGGACTCTCTCCAGGAGATCCCTGTCTTTTTTATACCAGGGAGCCCAGAACTGGACACAATACTCCAGGTGGGGCCTGACCAGGGCAGAGTAGAGGGGGAGGATCACCTCCTTTGACCTGCTGGCCACACTCTTCCTGATGCATCCCAGGATCCCATTGGCCCTCTTGGCCACCAGGGCACACTGCTGGCTCGTAGCCAACCTGTCATCAACCAGGACCCCCAGGTCCTTCTCCACTGAGCTCTTCTCCAGCAGGTCATCCCCCAGCCTGTACTGATGCTGATGGTTATTCCTCCCCAGGTGCAAGACTTTACACTTGCTTTTATTAAACCTCATCTGGTTTCTCTCTGCCCAGCTTTCCAGCCTGTCCAGGTCTCGCTGGATGGCAGCGTAGTGTTCCTGCATGTCAGCCACCCCTCCCAGCTTTGTATCATCAGCGTACTTGCTGAGGGTGGATGCTATTCCCTCATCAAGGTCGTTGATGAAGATATTAAACAGGACTGGACCCAACACCGAGCCCTGGGGAACACCGCTAGTCACAGGCCTCCATTCAGATTTTGTTCCACTGATCACGACCCTCTGAGCCCAGTCCGACAGCCAGTTCTCAACCCACCTCACTGTCCACTCATCTATCCCATGATCTCTTAGCTTTTCTGTCAGGATGTCATGGGAGACAGTATCGAAAGCCTTGCTGAAGTCAAGGTAGATGACATCCACTGCTCTCCCTCCATCCACCCAGCCGGTGATGAGATCATAGAAGGCTATGAGATTGGTCGAGCACGATCTCCCCTTGGTGAATCCATGCTGACTACTCCTCATGACCTTCTTCTCTTCCAGTTGCTTGGCAATGGCATCCAGAACAAGCTGTTCCATAACCTTTCCAGGGACAGAAGTGAGGCTGACTGGCCTATAATTGTTAGGGTCCTCCTTCTTGCCCTTTTTGAAGACTGGAGTGATATTGGCTATCCTCCAATCCTCAGGAACTTCTCCTGTTCTCCAAGACCTGTCGAAGATGATAGCAAGCGGCTCCGCAATCACTTCCGCCAGCTTCCTCAGCACACGTGGATGTATCCCACCCGGGCCCATGGATTTGTGTGCATTAATCCCTTTGAGCCGCTCCTGGACCACCCCTACCTCAACTAGAGGGAAGCTCTTCATTCCCCAAACACTCCTACTTTCATCCAGGATCTGCGGGTCCCGAAGGGCCTTTGGAGTGAAGACTGAGGCAAAGAAGGCATTCAGTATTTCCACCTTCTCATCATCACCCGATACCAGGACACCCGCCTCATTCATCAAGGGACCTACATTATCCCTGATCATCCTCCTAGTATTCACGTATCTGAAAAAACTCTTTTTATTATCCTTTATATCCCTTGCCAGTTTCATCTCCAAGCGGGCTTTAGCCTTTCTAGTCGCGTCCCTACAGGCCCTGACAACATCCCTATAATCCTGCCAGGTGCACAGACCCAGTTTCCATAGTTCATAAACCCTCTGCTTCCCTTTGAGTTTACACATTAGCTCCCTGGTCATCCACAGTCTTCTGCCTCTCTTTCCCGATTTCTTACTCAAAGGGATGCACCTATCCTGTGCTTGGAAGAAGTGCTGTTTAAATGCTAGCCAGCTCTCACAGGCTCCCTTGCCTTCTAACAGCGTAGCCCACGGGATAGCTCCTAAAAGGTTGCAGAAGAGATCAAAGTTAGCTCTTCCAAAATTCGGGGTAGCTATCCTGCTTTTTGGCTTGCTTCTTCCACTCAGGATCTTGAACTGGATCATTTCGTGGTCGCTTTGTCCTAAGCTGCCCCCGACCTTCACCTCCCTGATGAGCCCGTCCTTGTTAGTAAGAACAAGGTCCAGCACTCGCCCTCCCCTTGCAGGTTCCTGCACCATCTGTAGCAGGAAATTGTCCTCAACATACTGCAGAAATTGCCTGGACTGCATACGACTGGCCGTATTGCTTGCCCAGCAAATATCTGGGTAGTTGAAGTCCCCCATAAGGACCAGGGCCTGGGATCTCGAGGCTACTTCTAGCTGCTCATAGAAAGCACTATCAACCTGCTCCTCTTGATCAGGGGGCCTATAGCACACACCCACAACAGTGTCACTCACACTAGCGTGACCCTTGATTCTTACCCACAAACACTCGACTGATGGGTCATCTTTCCCCAGGTGGAGCTCAATACATTCAAGCTGCTCTCTAACATAAAGAGCAACTCCTCCACCTCGCTTCCCTAGCCTGTCTTTCCTGAAAAGCACATAGCCATCCATGACAGCGTGCCAGTCATCCAGGCTGTCCCACCACGTCTCTGTGATCACAATGAGATCGTGGCCCTGCGACCGCACAAAGATCTCTAATTCTTCCTGCTTGTTTCCCATGCTGCGTGCATTTGTATAAAGGCATTTTAGTGGGGCAGCAGGTGCAGGTATCCTCAGCAGATCACAGCGAGATTTCCAACAGGGGATGGGCAATAGTGGCTCCACTGAGGAGTCCTCAGGGCAATCCCCAGAATTTTCCCCACTATCACATGGAACAACATCCCCTAGTCCGTCACTGTGCTGCTGGCATTTACCTTCTTCCACCACCAACTCACGTTGTGTCTCCCAAAGCCCATGCCTAACCCCAAGAGCCATCATAATATCCCCTCCCCGCTTCCTAACTAGTTTAAAGCACGCTCAATGAGCCCTGCCATCTCCTGGGCAAGGATTCGCAAGGATTCGGCCCCAAGAAATGCTGCGTGTTTGGCTGAGGCTACAGTCCATTTTTACCTTGTTGTTTGCACTGTTTTGAAAGCATCTCTTTGTGCAGCCAGTCTGTCAGAGGGAGATACTCCATGGGCTTGAAGCAATTCGCCTGTGGCTGTGGTGCTCAGAGAAGTGTGTGTGTACTGTGATCATCTCAGAGGCACATTGGGTCTTTGCACTGTCAACTCCTTTCCCATTTGGTTTCTGTTCTTTAATGCTGCTTCTCTCAGATACTGAGCAGGGAGATACTGGAGAGATGGCTACACCTGACCACTGCAAAGGAAAATTAAAGCCTTCTGTACTCACTCCCCTTCCTTTCATTAGTACAGCTAAATATCCCATAGCATCAGAATTTTACAAGTAACATGCATGAAACTGTTTTCCCGTTGTTATTATGGTTTTGGATGGGGGTTCTTTTATCTTTCAATTTGTGGTGCACATTGATTGCCATGAAAGAGTGTATACAGCCCACAATAGTTCCTCGCTGAATTTTGTAAGAGAATGCATTCAGCTGAATTATGTCCTGGAGAAAAACAGAAGGGCAAAGCTGCAAATTTGTCACTTTGCTGACTTTCCCATTACACCTTGAGGGTGAGTTCCTGATACACAGTGGTACCTTTACAGTCAAATCCCAGGAGCAAGCTGCCTCTGGCATTTATCAGTGACAAACAGATAGCCATAGAAAGTTGGCTGTGTCAGCATGCTATGTGAGATGTTGGCCCGAAGCCTGCTAGTGTGCCACTTGGAATGGTTAGGAGGAATACATGCATTGGAAGGATTGACTGATCACTCAGTTTAATTCATTTGCACAATGACCACAGTGGCAGCGTTGTATAAACGGGAGGCAGGAGTGAGTAGTTTCCATTTGCTTGCTGGCTTATTTGCAGGTATAGTGTGGTAATTCACTGTAGGCTTCTGAAAACCATATTCTTGGTGGGTTGCACGAGATTTTTTTCTTTGTGGTGTGCCAATATCTTTAGAACAACACCACAATTAACTCAACTATACTGCATTGACTTCAAATACTAGATAACAGTATCATACACTACCTCTTAATATACATTTAACTGTAAACTTAGAAGTGTCTTTAAGCCTCTAATTTGAATCTTTTCATGTTCACCTAGAAGTAAATTATATTCTAGTACAGATCTCTGGAAAGGACATGTTATTAGAAGTTAATTTAGTGTCTGGATTTCTTTAATTTTTCCATGCGTGGAAATGAAAATATTTATGATAGTTGTTCTGAGGTGTTTTCTTTTTTTTACCCCTAGATCTTCCTGAGCATTTTTTCCTTGTGAGTGTGTGCATCTTTTGCAATTTTTCCTTATACAAGATACCCAGAATTTCAAGGCAAAAAATGGGTTTCATTAGCAAGCACAAATGCCCAGTGAAACTGAAGGTGATGTCTTAATGCTACTCTGAAGCTGTAGAGCACATGCATACTGTAGCATTTCTACAATATTTTATTCAAGCTATGTTAGATAAGGGTATTTAAAAAGTAATCATTAAGCATGACATGCCAATTTTTTAAAAAAATACAGATAGATATGGAGCACCTATTGATTGACATCTGCATGTAATCCTACTTACCAGATTTAGCTAAATCTCTCTTTGAAGTGTTGTTAGACTGAACTGAGATGCTTTCATGAAATTTCCTGTTAGATCCTAATAGATTTTCCTAATTTGTCATCTATGGAATAAATTGCATAAACTTAAAACTCTTTAAAATGTAAATAGAAAAGGGGAAATCTGTACTCTTTCTCCAAAAGTCACTTTGTGATTAAATCATTCTGTACATTTTCCGAGAGTTACTTCTTTATTTTAACTCCCTTAAGTGTATACTTTCTAAAAGGCAAGGCATCAGAATACTCTTGTGAACAAATACTGACAAAATTAGTATTTAATCAGTGTACTGGTCCAGGTTTAAAGTTTTTGGCCGGTCTTGCTATCTTTTTTACATGCTTTAACTTTTGGTTTTTTTCACTTTTTACAGTGTTTTCTTGTGTTGTTTGCTTTTATTATTTTTTTTTTTTAATTTACTCTCTCTTGATTAGTACATGAATAACTCTGTTGGCACCATAATCTGTTGGCACAATCTTTCCAGGACTTTTCTGATTCATGATTTGTTTATTTCTCCGCTTTTGCATAAAATCTTGCCTTCATAGTGTTTCTCTATCACATGTAATTGTAAAGATGCATTTCAATTTATAAGGCATTAAATCATAATCACTGAATGAGCATTCTGTGTATCAGTTGGGTTAGTAACTGAAATCATAATTTCATCTAGCATAGATAGCTGTTAGTGTTGTGTGTTTATTTTGTTAATCTTTCATTCAATGTCATTTTTAGCCCTGCAGTTTTTAACCACCTAGTTGATAATTCAGTCAAAATAAAACTACTGCTATGGGACTGAAGATATCTCCAAACTTCATGGATTTATTGATCCCTTTATGAAATATTTAATTGAGCTGGCATTTCTAATTACAGATGTTGGGTTCTTCTACTGGCAAACTATTTGGAAATGCAGTACATTAGCTAGGGACTTTATTTTGCTAGCATTTCTGAAGCTGAGGGGTATGTTTGCACGTTACATGAGTTACTGTGCTCGTAGCATCTAGAGTTATACCCCATGCCTGGCAAGAGCAGGTGATCATCACAACATCAGTTCTCTATGGCCAGAGGCTTCAGGTTGGACTTGAAGAAGCTTATCTGAGCAAAGAAACTGTGCAAAAGCATATGGCTCTGTATTTCCATTGGGGTTGTTACCTGAGGTGGATGCATTTAAAATACCTTTGAGGTATGCCTACATTTGCTACCCTTTTCTGGATGTAAATTCAGGATTTCCAAAAGCACTTCAGTGGGTAAGGACTGAGTAGCAGCTGGAGAAATAGAACCAAAAATTAAGCATTTAAAAAAATTAAAGTCCTTTGGATTGCCTTTCTTGCAGAAGTGTTAATAAGGATATAGATGTGTAAAGCAGAGACTTTATGAATGTGCTAAAGAGCATAGCAGGCACTGAAGCAGTACCTGGAATTGTACAATAAGCTGGCGTGTATGGTGACAGTGGCAAAGCAAAATAAGAGATGGCTTTTGCCCTTTGTGTTACTCAAAAAAAGACTAGGTGAAAAACAGTAAGTGCTAGGAGGAAAATGTAACGGAAAATGAGAAACAAGGAACTAAAAAAACCACAGTACATCCAAATAGCAACAGTTTACAGGATAAAGATAGCAACAGTAAAAGATAAGGAATGAAAGATTTCTCCTGACAGTTACTTCAGGTGAATTGAAAACACTTTTGTGAAGAGAAAAAATAATATGAGAGGAAAAGAAGTCCAGTAATAAATGAGATGAGGAATGGAACTGCTGAATCCTTCTGGTTTCTACCCAGCAGCCACATCTTCCAGGCAGTGGAGAGACCTTGGTTTAAATGCTGCTTTAGAAAATGATTACTCCTTGCTGTTTTTTATCAGCAGAAACAACTTCTTCGTATTTTTATCCCCTTTATGTTCCTTACGTACCAAACAGAATAGTTTCTTATTTCTAGTTAATTATCTTATTATGGATAACTGGTAAAGATTACAGTGCTGCTCGCCTATCCCTATGTATGCAGGTGGAGGCTAAAGCACTCAATACTGTTTTTCCTCTCAGTGCACCAAACGGCATCCAGCTGTGAGACCAGAGATAGGTCAGGACGGAGGCCTCGGTGCCTTGCACCTCTCTGAAGGCAAAGCATGCCAAGCTTCCCCTGCACTGGGAATCCAGAGTGGTAGCTGCAGGCACTCCATGTCTGCCACTCACACCTGTACCTGGCTTCTACACTCTGCTCAAACAGCCTTCCACCTTACTGGTTCTTGGAAAATGCTGTAAATCTTAGTTGGTTTACAAATTTCAGGATTTTTAATCTCAGGAAGACTTTAGACTGAGACTTCTCAGGATGAGACTTATACCTCTGATAGGAACAGTTTATCCTTTATTATGTGAGGTTTGATTAATTCCCTCACTCTCTTAAGGATGTCAGTATCTTGTGGCACTGTGTGTTTTTATTAGGTAGCTAACACATAGTAGCTGATATGTCAGTGAATCACTGTCAGGAGCAGTGAGGTGGCCGTCCCTGTGCTCTGCTGGGCCAGGCACCACGCAAGGCAAGCTGGCCAGCCCAGTGGCAGGAGCCATGCTGGGTAAGGCCTGGTGGTGGGGCAGGTTGAGCTGGAACCAGAACCTAAAGTTGGGGTGCAGGAGATGTGTGGCCAGTCACAGGCATGGCTGCTGCCCCATGGCACATGTGGAAGGGCAGCTCGCCAAGGAGGGGCCTGGCCCTACTGCTGACAGCCCATCCCAGCAGCCTGGTCCATTAGTATGCTGCACTGCAGTGAAGCTGGCCCTGTGCACAGAGACTGATGTTAACTACTCAGTCTGGCCTTCCAGGCTCCTTCTTGCTGCCTGGTGATTTTTCAGCTGCGAGGAGCTATGATGGCAGTCTCAAAGGAAGAGCTTTGTTAGCAGAAGGGCATATAAAATTTTCACTGTACAAGCAATAAAGATTGAAGAGGGTAGGATGCTTTTGCTCAGCTTCCCCATGTGTGCCTGTGCTGTCTCTGTGTCTTCAAGCTCTCGCTGTCATAGACAAGTTGCAAAATTTTCTGATCCTTGCTGCAAATTGGCCCTGAAGTGCCACAACATCCCAGGAGCTTTGTTTATATCTCATCGGTCAAAAATAAATAGGCCTGATACATCTAGTTATTTTGAACAGTGATGAAATGCAGTAAATAAATGTCACCCTTGATGCTAGTAGAAGCAATACAAGAATATTTTATAGGCATCTACTGTATATTCTGAAATACTACCTAAATCTAAGATAGCTGAAAATGCAAAATACCGCATAGGGATTTTTATTCTAAATATACAAGTGAAACAGTTCCAAAAAGGGGAATGGAAATGTTGCAATGTTGAGTGCTACCATGGCTTGACTAGCAATGTTCAGAACATCCCTAGTTCAGAATTGTTTGTGTGAGCTTTGATTTAAGTCCAGGCTCAGCAATATGCTTACCTGTTTTCTGTGTTGTCTTCCATCGCTGTTGTCTACATTAACAAGTAATTGAGTGGGGTAGGAAGGGATCAGTAGGTCAAGCATTTTGCATCGAGACACCAACATGTTCAGTATATGGGATTCAGGGATTTTCCTTAATTCAGAGCCATCCAAGGCACCGCTTCCCCTTAGGGATTGAAGTGCATTTTGTACACATCTGGTCCAGTTTTCTTCACAAGGAATCTAGTTAACGTGCATTACACTGCTCTGGAAACCTGACCCATTTCCTAAAAAATGGAGATGTGGGTTGATTCTTTTAAGAACTACTATAGCAGTCTGAGCCAAAATTATAATGCAAATACATTTTACATATTCTGTGTATTTAAATGTTTGAAAGCTAATAAGGCTCATCTTCTGTAACATAATAAGACCTGTGATTAATGATAGCATCGCATTAGTGGTAGAAACCATAAGACTGCTTTCAAATGACATATTATCCAAACCCAAGTCTAATTTTGTTCTACAGGATGTAATTGATGCATTTTTTAATGTTTATTTTTAGTTCTGTACTCAGTATCCAGGGGGAATTGGAAACCACTGGCCTGGCTACTTGCTTTAATTAAAAGACTGTACGGAAAAAAAAAAAATCTGGTGACACATTATTCATACCTTTTTTTCCTATTAAGTGATTTTGATTGTAGAACATCACACATCGCTGGTCGCTATATGGACCGTGTGGCAATCTAAAGTGAATATGGTGTTCCAGGCTATGCTGATGGAATAACAAGAAACAATACATGAACAGTAAGAGGAGAAATTGGGCTTTGGAATAATGATAACAGAAGTTGACATTGGGAAGAAGGTTGTACATCTTTAATATCCTTAAATAGAAGTGTTTATTTTTCTTAATTCTCTAGAATAGCTTAAAAATTTGCAGACCTTTTGAGGATTCAGTAAGTACAATAATACATAAATGGCTGATACCTAGATGTTGTCAGCATAAGAAATGTTTTAGTTCAGTAAAAGGACAGAAAAAACCTGGCTGACAGATCTACTCTGCACTTCCCACCTGTGCTTGATAAATACAGAATAACAGCAGTTATTGCTTTTAAATGTATCTTTTTAAATATTTGTCAATTTCTCTAAACTTCTTTTTGTTACCAGACAGAACAGTATGTTTGGAGGAGGAAAAAACATAAAAGATGTTTGAAAGGTATTTGTTCCTATTGGTAAAATGACCAAATTCATGGGAAAAAAAAAAAAAAGAGAGAGAGAAAAGATTAAGGAGCTGGAAACAGCATTCTGCCCTGCCCTAGTTGCTAGAGTGAGAGTGTTGTATTGCATACTGCAAATTGGCAGTCAGCTATCGTCATTCCTTTGAAAGTCAAATGGCTTTAAATCAGAGCTTCAGCTTATGTCGGGAGACATTTAAGCCTTTTCCTTCCTTTTTTCCAACATAAACATCAGTCATGCAGCCATTTTCTATTACAAATTTGAGAACACTTCAGAGAGGGGCTGATTTCCCTCCATGTTAAGGTAATCCTGTAAAGGTCACCGTCTAACCAATGTGAGCTTCCAAGATAAGGTACTAAGAGTGAGCATTTTTCTCTTATGTGACTGGATATTTGAGAGCTTGCTTTGAAGTTTGCAATTCCTTTGCCAGCTGGTTCCCAGTTTGCCAAAGCTGACCTAATAACATGTAGCTGGTAACTTATGAACTTCTGATAATTACAGGAGCACTAGAACAAACCTCCAAAGCTTGCTTTCTCTTGGTCAGACATTAGCCTGAAATCTGAGAGGAAGGTTAATTGCTTTGCTGTTTGCCTGACAAGTGGGTGGCTGCTCTTTCTGGTTTTTAAGAGGCCAGTGGACTTACATGGCTTTGTTGGGATTTACATTCTCCCGTAGCACATAAGACTGTAAGCCAATAAAGGTGTGGATTTGTCTTTGTTACAGCACTTTCTGAAATGAATAAGGATATAGAATGTGAATTATGTTGGTTTCTCATTTCAAAAATGATAAGCAAGCTCATACTTCGTTTTTGTGTTGGCACTTTTTATATAAATTGCCCCAGAGACTATTAGCTGCTTGAGAACAGTTTGTTATCCTTAACTGATAGTGTTAAGGGACGATCTTTTGACTTACTTTGCTGCAAGCAGTCTTGCAAAGCTTTGTACTGCTTTTTCATTTTCAGCATGCATTTGTAACTTTTTAGAAATTTCATTCTAAGGAGTTAGTTTAACAAAGGAAAAAAAGGCTACTCTGGTCAACCTTCAGATGATTAGAAGTTCTTTTCCCAGCTCCTCCGAAATACATTTCATTCAAACTTCCAAACAGACAGGATAGTAATTACAGCTGTTGGGCTCTGTCAGCATACTCTGCCTTGGACTGCTCTCGTAGCTGAACTACTCTGTTCCTTTTCTGATCCTCTGAGCTATCCAGGCATTCCTCCTTCCCTTCAGAGCTCATTCTTTAGCTGGGCAGCATGGAGAGAATTTCTTTACACCTATTTTTTCCCCCTCCTAACAAGTGGTTCTGCAATAAAAGAGAAAGCTTGTTAAAGTTGTAAGAGTTTAAAGAAAGAAATAAAAAGGAACACTTAAGGGATCTCATGGAATTTCAGCATTACTGCCGTAAACTCCTAGAATAAAGGAAAATAGGACTATTTAGCAATTTAACTCCATGACTGAGAATTAGTTTTTGTTTCCACTGTAATAATATTGAGGTTTAAAAAGAATTTTGCCAGGGTTTTCTGATGAATCAGTGGCTGACCACCAATGCTGTGTTATTTATGCCTTTCAAAAAGAACCAGGTGTTCAGGCAGACAGACCTGTAAACATATGCCTAAGTGAAACATATGCTCACTCGCTGCTAAGAAGGTGTTAGATTATATGAGTGACCCAAATTGGTTTTTTATATTTGAAGACTTTGTCAACAAAAGAAACAATCTCAGAAAAAAACCCTCTGATCATCTTCAAGACTGCAGCAGGTTAGCTCAGGGATCTTACTCTCATTCGACTGAGTTTACTTCATTTAAATAACGAGTTTCAAAATGTGTTCATGTGGACATTTATAAGGTATTCGAGGGATAGAAGAGAGGACTGCTGGGAGTGATGATGTCAGATCCACCATCATGCTGCATAGTGCTAACCATGTCTTCAGAGCTCCGAAGTATGCCCAGCAGGAAAGAGGAGGGCTAATGATTTTACCAGCTGACACCCCCTTGCTCAGACCGTCTACAGACAGCCACACTACCCTGTGGTACTCGATTCCTTGATTTACTTGAACTGATGGCATTTTCCTCACTTTGTGTTTAATTTATGCACATCAGATAATTAGAAGGAAAGAATTCTTATATTTTAAGTGTATTTCTTTGTGTCTCATTTCCTGTTTTAATTTACAGGCTGTATCTATTGATCCTCAAGGATGGTATCTCTTTGGTGCATGTGTCCCCTACCTACCTATTCATTAGCTATTACTTAATGGTGGAAGAAAGAGAAACTTTGCTTATCAAATTGATTTTGACATCAATTCCCTGGTCAAAAAACAGTCTGTAATATCTTTAAAGAGCTGTGGACAGCATGTCACCTTCCACACTAACAGGAAAAAGTGCTGTAGACAATTCCACAACTCTGTGCATATATCCTGAAGGTGAACAAGATAGTCTCTGTCTACCGATTTCTATTGTGTCCTGTAATCACTAAATGCGCATTCAATTCAATATGGTTTTCAGAGGATGTACACACAAAAAATTATGTGCTTTTTCAAAGCACCTAGACCTGTAAATATTCATGCTAAATAGACTGTCAGGTGGATAAGGATGTGAAAGATCAGACTTCTCAATGGCTCTACTGTTAACTCCACTGAAATATTGTAAAAAAAGATAAGTTAATTTGGTAGTAAAAGAACGTTTCCTTCCTGTATATTTTCTTGATCTGACTAAGCATTTTTTCCTGCTTTTTTGCTTTGTCAGTGCTTCAAACAAATTTTAAGAGGAAATGATTTGAGCTACCATTAACATTTAAATATCCTTCCAATTGAATCCCCACTGCTGAAAGGCCCCACTCGTCTCAAATTGTGGTAATTTCAATAGTGTTTGGATCTCTAACTAGTAAGCTAAAAATTCATTCAGTGGTGGCATCACAAGCTATGCAAATGCTGCAAGAGGGAACACATTTTTAATGTAGATTAAAAAGGGAGTTACAATAATTGAAATAATACAGAAATATTTTTAAAAAGATTTTAAATATTATATAAAAATATGACTGGCATTGACTTGTGCTGATACTCTCATTGAATGCGGTCCCATAGAATTATATATTCCTGTTTAAGACATCAAATGACACATATATTTTAAGAAATAACAAATTATCTACAAAAGCTAATTTTTAAGAATGTATTTTTTAATAATCTTCTCTAGAACACTTCATGATTTATTTTTTTTTTTTCCTGAGCCTTTAGTGTTTTCATAAAATACTTTAATATAAATTCTGGATGTGATTTCATAAATTAATTTAGTAACATCTTCTCTTTATAAAAATGTTACTTGAATCCTAATTTCTTATTAGCTTACATTTTGACTCCTTTTTAACTCCTTATGTTCCATTTGCCTTGCAAGTGTGATTTTGATATTTAACCTTAACTACTCAAATAGACATGAACAACAGGAGTAAATAGTAGATTCCAGTATAATAGCCTTAATATATATACATTTGGTCTAAAATTAATGGGAGACTTTTGACTGATTGCTCCACAAACACTCAATATAATCACTACATCACAGCTGGCTAAAAGGGATAGCTCTGGAATTAAAGAAAGAATGTTCTTTAATGTCTTGAAACAACTTAAGCGTACTTTTTTCATCTTAGATGTAGTAAATACAAAGCCAACATATATAGTAATAATGCAGGCATTTCAAATTGACTGATGTTTACCAGCTATATTTGCACCACTCTTTGAAGGGCATTCCTACCCAGCTAATAAGATGGATTGTCTTATTTTATAGCCCGCTTCAAAGGTACTGGATGAGATGCCAGAGTTTCTGATGAAAATATTTCAGTTGTGATGAAAGGCTCTTTTAAAATGTTGGATTTTCCTTTTCCTCTTCTAATTTTCACTAAAGCTCAAAGCTGTCAAACTATTTCATTCTAAAAGTCAGCATTTATCTACTTTCTCATGAAGACCAAATTCCATTCATGAGAAAAAGTTTTTAAAAAAATCAATGGAATGGCTTGTGAGTGGAAAGAGGAAGGATGAAAGTACTATTAATGATCAGAATCAGGATATCTGTCCTACCAGGCTTGTTTTGTGCTTTGGCAGTTACCTTTGATTATTTTTTGTAAGCAAAGGTTAAAAAAAAACCCAAAAAAGTTGGACAGTTAAAAAAAAATGGTTTAGATGTTCATGGTTTGATTTTTTTTCCTGCAGTGTGTTTTACTCCAGTGCCTCCTGAGATCCCTTTTAATTTTCATGGCATCACAGCTTTCTCACTGATCTAAATGGATGTTGACATTTGAAGTTTGTTGATTTACAAAATGTCAGGTAATTATAGGGAGAAAATGAATTACATCCTCCTTTCTCCAAATGAATGTTAGTATCATGAACTAACCTGGGATTATGAAAAACTTAGTTATAACTGACGTGTTATAAAATAATATTTTATTATCATCCTGTGAGTCTTCCTGTAGTCTTACAGGGAAAACAACAGTTCTATATAATTTGTTTCCTTTTGCTGCTGGTCATTTTTTTGGGAAACTATATCATAACTTCACAAAATTTCTACTTTTGGAAAAGGTTACGGTAGTCATTCTAAAGAAAATTGTTGAAAACCTGGGGAAATTAATACTGTTGCAATGATGGGCTTAATAAAACTATACAAAATTGGAAGAGAATGCTTTTATCTTTCTCTTTCTGGTCACAGCATGCTAAAAAATACTATTATTAGGAGTGACTTCTCTTCCTGTTCTGTTTTGTACCAACCATTTTGCTCTGGTCACCCGAGCCCTTTGCAGCATGTGACTCCGTGGATACAATACCTAATTCAATAGTGCTGCTGCTTTTTTTCTACTGTGTTTTGCTTGGCAGACCCCACTTTGTGTTTGACATTCTGTAGGATTATTTTCAGCTTCATTCACTACTGTCATCAATTTAATTCTTTATTTTAAAAAGATATATGCGCCTCTTTGGCTACACAATATGCCACTGCAAAGCTGCAGAGCTGCAGTAGGGATCACCAGTCGTAGCAGGGTGCAGTAGTCCTTAAGTGTTCATTTCAAAATTTCCTACTGCTCCAAAGATAACTTTCCAAACTGTGGGAAGAATGTAAGTATGATAGTGTACCGCTATGCTGATTACTCAGGCAGCTTGAAATATTATCTCTGAGGAAGAAGGAGAGGAAATTCCTCATTTATATGTAGTCATATGAACTATGAATCCAAATTGTTATCTTTGAAATGTCAACATTATCCTTTTGAAATGGAAGAGGTAGCACGGGCATAAGAATAGTAATGTTATCTAGGAGAGCTGGAAATTCACTCTGCACTTTGCCTTTTGGACTTTACTCTGTGCCTTGTGTTTTCTTATCAGTCTTATGTATTGCAGGCTCTTCGTGTCATTTTTTTCCCTCTGAGCAGAGCCTGGTAAGAGCTTCAAGTATTGCTGAACTATGAACAATATTAATTTAAATAAATTGGTTAGGCAAAATTACAGTTAGGTGGATTTTTCAGAAGAATACAGTAGGAGAGCTGGCTCCCATCCAGAGCATCCCTTCCCAAGTTCATATTGGAAAAAAAAAAAAGAACCATGTCCTCCTTAAAGCCTTGGTAACTTCAGTGTCTAAGCTATTTATCACAACTTGTTAGGTGGCCAGGGCTCCAGCTGCACCCATCCTGTCTGCCAAAATCTCCGGCTTCAAACCTGACAACTTCTACAGTTATTCATAGGTTGGAATTTTTCAATCGGTGACCTTTTGAAAATTTGTGGCAGCATGAAATTCACTTACTTACCTATCTAAATGAATAACAGAAGGGATCCTAAAGTGCTTGCATTATTCATTTTCACATACATTTCATAACTTCTTTTCTTGGTATACTTGAAGTTAAGATGGCTGGAAACATCTTTTTTTTCTGTGTGGTGCAATTTCTGAGTTTTAGCATTTCACACAGAAGTCCATCTCTTGAGATGTTGATGAGTTGCAAGTATCATGAGGACAGATATTATATACAGAGAGCAAACCACAAAGTTAACTAATTACAGAGTAAAGTAATTGTGGGTTGCTTCTTTTCTGTTTCATTTATTAAGCATCAGAAAAGAGATGTCATTTTTGATGATTCATTTATTTTTGGCTGGTGCCAAAACACTGTACACGCATAAAGTGTTCAAAGCATCATTTCAAAACCACTACCCTCTTTCAGAGAATGAAACCTTAAGTTAAACAGAAGGCTTTAGTCTTTTCAAATGCCAGTTCATTTCTCCAGCCTCTCCTGCTGGGGAACATATGGTGGCACAGCAATGAAGTGGCTTTTCACCAACGGGATTTTTCTGCTATACTGCAGGATCAAGCAAAGCCAAAATGTTTTCATTCATCTCGCTCTGGGAACTTTGATGAGCTGTTAAATGACAACAGTGTCCAGGTACTTCACTATTGAACTTTTTTATATTGCAAAACATGAGGTGGCATTACCCGATGGTCAGGTGGTAGAATTAGGTACTGAGCGCTTTAGGAAAGCTTTGCTATTGCTCCCAGCATGGTTTTGTTCTCTCAGCAGATTTTATTTTAGGAATTGCTCCTTAAAAACTTCAGAAAATGCCTCAGTGATAAAAACATTGACTCAATTTCTTTTCCATTTGTACATAAGAATAGACTGTGAAAACACCACCTTTTTTTAAATTTCAAAGCACATTAAGAAACAGCAGGTATTTCATAATTGACAGCCACGCTGCATTTTCTATAGGTCTGCACAAAAATAAAGGAAGATAAAAGAAAATGAAGCATAAACGGATATGTAAGAACAATTTTTTTTTGATTTTTCAGATGAACACGGGGAACTAAAGAAACTTACTAGTTTGGTCATTGAATTAAGGGAGGATTGTGCTAATCTGTTATATAGTCATTTATAGGTAATGCATAAGACATTGATTTAAAGTTCCAGTTGGCAATTGTCTTTGACAATGACTATGATGGTTCCTTTAGCATTTAAAACAGATTGTTTTTTCCATATATATACAGAAAACATAGAGCTTTTTTCTCCATTTATATTTCTTTCTGTACAGTGTTTTACTTACTAGTATACTGTACTTATTCATCACTCTATTATAGAAAATCCAAATAATGAAAATATGGAGGAATGGCAAACATGTAGTGTAATGCACCTTAATCATTAAATCAAAGAAAATTTGGAAAATAACTCAGGATGATTGTAGCAAAGAGTATTTGATGCGATTTGAGTCTTCACCCAGAAAGTGTGATCTGGAAATTCGGGCATTTGGCTTCATGCTGAAACTACAGACTAACCAGAAAACTAACCAAAAAAATGTTTTCATAGTAAGAAAAGACTAATTTTGTTCTAGTTACACTAACAAAATCTTCCATGTTTCACACATATGTTGTGTTTGTCGCTTTTCTTCCTCTGACGTAACTCTGTATAACATGTTATTCTTTGTCCATTTGATAGTGCTTACATACTTGCTGTTAGCATAAATAACTTTGAGACTAGAGCATGTCCCCCAAATTTACTGGAGTGATGGAAAATCCATCTTTTAGCCAGATAAAATACAAGTGCCTTTCTATAATTGAGCATGAAAATCCTATTGAGTTCCATAACTCGCCTTGAATAGCAAGTTTCTCATCTTCATTTGTAAATAATAGATTCAGTTTTGAATTGAGGATTAAGACTACTTTTGGAGTAAGTAACCACACAACTGGTAATCCTTAATGTCTTTTTAGCTCTGTAATAAGCAGTTTTTAATCAGAGCATTTTGATGTCAGCTTAGTGTCTTCTGAATTAGATTTACTGTCATTTGATAAAATGTAACAACTTTAAGAAGAAAAAAAAGCAATAGAATTGAATGCAAGCAGCAATCTTTTGGGGGGAATGACATCAAAGACAAGGGTACTCTGTTTCTATTAAATCAAGGGAGAAGGCCCAACACAACAAACTGATTTGCAAAATGACAGTGTGCTAATTCTAAGCCGAAGGAAAAGGAGTAAATATAAAAGAACTCTTGATGACTTTCACTATTGCCGTTTTTCCTAGCAGCCCCAATAACTGCAATAAATGGTTTAATTTTTGCTTTATGAACTCCAAAAAAGGCATTACACGAGTTGCAATACTTTGCTTCCCATTTTTTCTGCTGTTGAAAAATGGAAGGAGAGTGATCCTGAGAAATATAAACAATATAATTAGTAGAAGCAAATCTATGTTTTGCATGCTGTAGTCTTTTCTTAGATTTGTTTCATATTCAGTAACTTTTTAAGCAGTTAGATTTCTGGTTGTAAAATAAATTTGGAGTAATTTTATGCTTCAGCAGTATGAGTCATAAAAGGAAGAAGAAACTGCCTTATGTAGAGATTGTAGGGCTTATTAAATGGCTTATATATAGAGATGGGCTTTTGTATGGCTTAGAAACTTTATGGTAGGATTTGCACTTAACTACACTCCTTTCCTCCTGCTATTTCTGTGATGTTTACAATGCTCCTAATCTAATGAAGTCAGATTTCTCATCTAACATACACTGACCTATTTCTCACTCTTTTTATACATAACAGTACCTTCTGTGTGCCCCCAAACTCAGAAACTCCTCAACCTGTTGCATATTAGTTAAGGTACAATTTCTGAAGCTTTTTACTGTATCTTTTTTTGCTCCTTGCTTCTTTACCAACCTAGAATTTTTCCGTATTTGAGGAAAGATTAATTCACCATGAACTAATTTAAGAAGGGTTTTACAGAAAATAATTTATAAATAAGCTGTCACTTTTACCCTTTCCCTCCCCCAGGCAACGCTGGGATGTATGTACACACTTGAGAGAAAATTTTCAAAAAGTTCAGCCTTGCTTATTGTCTGTTTCCATTGAAGTTCAGAGGAAAAGTTAGCGAGAGTAATATTCAGCTAAAACCAGAATTTCTTAGAATTCCATGTGTGAGCTAAATGTATTTGTTTTGTAAGAAGAAAAGGAGATGATAAGTTGCAGACTTCTGAGTTCCTAAACAGCTTAGAGTTGGTTTTTTTTGCTAGTCTATTTAATTAAGAAAGAACAAATTCAGAACTGTGTAATGCCATCCTATGTTAAAAGTACCTTCTTAGAAATTATCCTCACTCCTTACAAAAGGCATGTTGTAAATAGCATTTCTTTTTTTATTGAGCCTATGCTTTTTTGGAGAAGAAATGTCTTAGCTTCTATTTAAGGAAATATCTGCATTTAATACTGTTAGTAATAATTTTGTTTAATACTGTTATTAATAAATTTGTTTGATATTAGCTGGGAAGTAAAGCTTTCCTTAATGACATAGTTCCTTGAAGAACGTATTTCTGTCTTTTCCAGAGAAGATAGTCAGCAATATTCTACCACTATTATGTGATAAGAAATCAATTAGTAAAAAAAAGGCAAGATACGGAATGAGTACAAGCACTGGAAGTGTATCCTGGCACATTTTCAGATCTAGTTCCATGCAGTGTGCGTGCCTAGGGCATAGCACAGTACCTGTGGATGGATAGCAATTTTCTTGAAGGTGTTTTCTAAAACTGTGCGAACAGATGCATCAAAGACATTGCTAAAAATGTAAGCTCAAAAGGAAAAAGTCATAAAAATAGATTAGATGTGAAGTATGGGCAGAAGCAATGTCCCAAAATCCTGATGCACTGCCTGTTGATTCTGCACCAGATTGCAGGTATCATGCTGGGGAATGCACACAGGAGTTTACGTTTCAAGAATGAAACCAGCAAGGCAGCTTAGTTCATTTTTATTCTAGTATTTTGTTACTCACATGTCTTAACAAGATAATAGGGACTTCCTTGTAGCTTATGGCTGTGAGCTGCTAGCAAAAAACTTTCAGTGGTGATAATTGCCTGAATAGTTCCTGAATACTTTCCTGTAGTAAACATGTAAGACTAATTTTGCTGTAATAAACATTTAAGATTACTGTAGCTATGTGATTGTATTGGAAAGAATAAGGAAAGTAAGCAGACAAGAAATGAGGACGTGTATGTGGGAAACATGCCCCTAAATGATGCAAAACTGTATACTCAGTATGTCTAAAAAGATTTTGCCAGTGTTTCCAGCACATACGTTATTTTTAAGGCAAAATCATGTTAAAGTAGTGCTAGCCTTCCCAGTAACACTTGATTCTCAGTGTCTTGTTTTAAAAATTGGAGAAATGCCAGAAATACCTTGTCCACAGGGAAGT
This sequence comes from Porphyrio hochstetteri, assembly GCA_020800305.1. Classification (NCBI taxonomy): domain Eukaryota; kingdom Metazoa; phylum Chordata; class Aves; order Gruiformes; family Rallidae; genus Porphyrio; species Porphyrio hochstetteri. The sequence goes on from CM036907.1 coordinate 50,950,994, forward strand.
CAAGAAAATTAGAGACCCTGCAGAAATTTCCAAAGGGAAGATGTGGTAGAAGTCAGGGTACAGGTACTGTGTATTGCAAGGGTGTTTCCTAAGTGTAAAACCCCCAAACTTACTAGTGAAACAGACCAAAGTCAGATTGCTGCATTGATTGGAAAGGGTGCTTGCATAGAAGCTGTAAAACTAAATAGATGCAATGCTGCAAGACCTCATTGTCATAATTTTTACCATATGATTTTGAAATTCAGGTTTGCAGTTGAATGAGTTTACAGTATTGAATTTCCCTTCAGTTTCTGACCGAAAAAAATTCATACAGCCTCCACTATTTATTGAGTAAAAGGGTCATAAATTTTAACAGATCTGTTATATAAATGATACAACTGAGATGAGCAGAGTAGAAATATCTTTATAATGAACAGATGTGGCTGTGTTTTAGATAGCGTGGCATTGTTTTGGATATGGAAAGCTTCACCTCTGCAGCTTTGCCACCAGTGATAACAGGCACAGTATGAATTATGAAGCCTAGAAAGCATGTAGAACAGCACTTCCACTCAGCTGTCATTAAGCACTGGATCCACTCAGATGAGGATCTCAGTTCCCACAGTTCTTCTATTGCCTTCATTCCCATTATTGATTTAAGGTCTGAAACAACTTGCTAGTTGCCTGAGTACTCTTGTTCTGTTAGATCTGACCTAAAATAGTAACATAGAGTTCCAAGTTAATGAATGCCATAAGTCTGGGGAAAGAAACCCAGGCCAAAGTACATTTAAGGTAGCACTTGGAGAAGGAACTAGAGAGTAGGCCTTTTTTGCCAGCTCCTGGAGTCATGTGGACTGATGGGACTCTCAGTCTGACATCTGAAAGCAAGAGGAGAATCTTTTACCAGTCTCTCTCTGTGATCTCTCGGATGTCAGCTCGGTCCTCCTAAGTGTCTTTACCCATCCTTTCTGAAAGCACAAAGGATTAAAAAAACCTAGAGTAGAGTCCGTTTCTTTTCAATGTGGAACTTCCTACAAGGAAGTCACTCCTGTTGAGAATTGTAACAAAATACTAGAATAAAAATGAACTAAACTGCCTTGCTGGTTTCATTCTTGAAATGTAAACTCCTGTGTGCGTTCCCCAGCATGATATCTGTAATCTGGTGCAGACTCAACAGGCAGTGCATCAGTGACATTGCTTTCTCCCATACTTCACACTGAATCTAAAATCACATTTATCGAAAATGTGATCGGGCTATAGAAATGTTCTTGATTTTTAATTTTTTTTTGTTTTTATTATCCATGTTAAATAGTCAGTATTACCTCAATTTAATTTGGTTTTCAGTATAGGTTTTAATGCATATATATAGAGTAACGCTTCTCTAAGTTTGCCATCCTTTATGTCATATTCTTCCCTTTATGGAGCTTCGTATGTCTAGCCATGAAGCTCTTGGGCGGAAGTAGTTTCTGTTTGCAGAAGCTGCTGTATCAGTAAATGAAGGCTCTATTAGCAGCATGGTACATTTTTCTGAATTGTAGCCATCTAAAAATTAGGTGTTTAACCAGAGCTAATTGTGTATGTTGTGTTTCTAATCATTGGAGAATATTAGATACCTCCAAAAGAAGGCCAGCTTGCCCATCTTAGTAAACAGTGATGGTGATTTTCCTTGCTCTTCCCTACAACAGTATCTAGATGTCACATCTGAGTTTACTCTCTGGGCTACAGTGTCACTCACCTTGTAGTATGGGAAGGATGGAGCAGAAAACAGAAGCACACATATGCCTGCACACAAAAACTGCTTCTTAGCATCTTGTTTACTGAACCCAGTTACACAGTACCGTTATTTATGTATATGATCACTGAGACCACAGTAACAAAGTTTGGTGATCAGCAAATGAAAAGCAACAATCTTTCTCCATCAGAAGAGGAGAGAAGGAACACACCTTGCTGTCACTGAGGTTGCAGCTTTGATCCAGCACAGCATCCTTAGTCAGGGAGACAATAATGAGACAATTCTTCTCTGTCAGTGCTTGCTTGCTTCTTGTACTTGCTGGGGTTGTGACTGTCTTATGCCTCCTGTTATGTCCTTTGTGTTCTGAATGTGCATGCTATAGTTTGTCTGTGTTGGGTATGTACTCTTTTGATCTCTTTCTTAGGCGTGAAATCCTAGGGACTGTAACTTGCCTTTTCCAATTTGTAATTTAATCTTTCAGGCCTCTGATACCATCCTGTGCTTGCACTTACAAAGCCCATACTGCAAACCTGTGCATCTATTCTTGGAGGCTTCTGCTACCAAGAAATCGTGTTAAAACTTCACTCTTAAATTATGTTAATTTAGATGATAGAGGTAGAATTAGTTGATGTCTTTACCTAAACAGCTAAATGTCTTTTTATCTGAGGAAATTCCACATCCTTAGTTAATGATTTAACAGTAAAGCTCTTTAAGATTGATCGGAAGCCTAATAAAGCTTGTTACCAGTCTGTTTTCTTGGGGGTTTTGTGGGATTATATACTGAGATCAGTTTCAAATCCAAATTCCAAATTCAGAAATTCCATGGATAATGTTCTAGCTAGGACATTCCCTGTCAACCTCAGCTTCATTAATTCGTCTGTCTTTACTTGTGTAGTTTTTGTGCCAGATCTCCATAAGGCTGTATGACTTAAATCCTCATATGAGAACTAGCACTTGTCTTGACATGTGAAAACCGGGACCCCAGCTAGTGCTTCTATAAAAAGAGATGAAATCTATGCCAAGAAATACTTTTCCAAAGATTCTTCAGTCTGACTTCCATACTGCAGCTGAGTCCTGTGGAGTCTTGTATAAGCACGTGCATCATAGCAGGCATACAAAGATCATTCTGTGTGTTAGAAAAGCAGCAGCAGGTCTGGTACTGCAGTTTTCAGTAAAACAACTTCAGTGCATCAGTATTGGTCACCTAGCTTGTGTACTTAGGAGTGAGTGAAACGGGACAATAGCAAAGGTTCAAGGACTTCTAAACATTTTTATTGCTAGCATACAGTCTGGTGTAGGTTTGATCTGCTCCCAGGCAGTTCTCAGGAGTGGCTTGAGTCAACAGCATATGGTAGAATCTGTTCCAAATAGGCACTTTAGATGCAACTGTACTATTTTTAGGATGAAAATAATTCTGGCAAGTGAATAAAAATTGTTCTGTTGCCAGCCTGGGAACCAGAGATTAGTCCCTAGCCCATTTTATTTACTCTTTTCCTTCTCTAGACCAGTGTCAATCTCAAAAGTATCAGGGATTTCTTTAGATGTGATATAGTCTGTTTGTGGGGCTTTTAGAGACTGGTAACTGTGTGGTCTATACAGAACATTACTCTTGTCCTGTATAGTTTGTTGAGCTTGTCTCGTGCCTTGGTATCCCTCACAAGCCAAACGGTGTTCCTTATCTCAACCACGCATCATTGATCCGAGATCCGTGAACTGAGAACATTCTCATACTCAAGTTTTCATATGATAGAAGCTGTTTTGAAGCTTAGGTCCATTTAGTTCATACAGAAATTTTGACAGTGAACATGCAACACTAGAATTGCAATTTTTACAGTATTCCTTTGGGTCCTACTGGAGCTTCCAAACCATTGCAGGAGATTCATCTTCCACATCTGCTTGGAAAGTCCGTCCATCCCTCTTCCCTGAGATCAAGTTTCTGTTCAGAACCTGAAGGATCTTACAGGATCTGGTGTTTTTTAAAGCTTGACTCTCAAACCATGACTGAAAAGTAGCTCAAGAAAATGTGAAAATATCAGGAAAGTCAAATAAAAAGCATGGGGGTATTTAGGAGAAAGCAGAAAACTGCACACACATAATAACACGTGCTAAAATTTCATCATTGTAGGAAAATGTTCTCCATCTGATATCATTAACATTATAAAAAACCCCGATGTATATCACATATAGTCTATGTGATCAGTATATCTGCAGGTACTATCTGGTTCTTAAGAACCTAAGGATGTGTCTAATTGTAGTATGCAAAGAGTTTCTCATCCTCGGTGTCCTAATGAGGGACACTACTGAGACGTATCTGCATAGTTAAAGAGTAGATTTGGCAGCAAATGTAAGCGATAAGGCAGCACACAAACTGTGGCAGTCAGGCAGCCTGAAACAATTAGTCTAAAATCTGTAAAGACGTGAAGTTTTTGAAAGATGAGAAAGAAATTTGTGTCCCTTTATGGACACAAAGCAAAAGAATGTCAGCCTTACCATGAATTTCACAAGAACTGGCTTGCTGGAGAGCTCACAAAGCAATACTGCTGAAGAGAGAGGCAGTATGAGTTTTGTTTCAAAGACTTGGATTCAGAGCAAAAGCTGGAATGGGAACTTTTTATAATTGCCATTTCTAAATCTTGCAAGGCAGGAAAGTAGTTCTTTTCCCCAATAAATTGCACATTGCTAATCAAGCCCTTGGGGGAATTCAAAGCTAAAAGAAGAGGTAAACAAGACAAAGAAAAACAGAAACAATTATACTAAAGTGAAATGAATAGCTAACTCTGAAGTTAAACAGAAGAAAAAAGAAGATTAGAAAAAATGCAGTGAGGTAGTCCCTTCTGTTAAAGTGTCAGACTCGTCCAGCTTCCTATAGCAAAGGGTAGCAGCAGGTGGGAATGAAACCCATGTGCGCGCTCCTGATTTAGAGAGTGTCTCTGAAGTGATGGCAGGGGAAGTTCACAGAAAATGGGCTACAAGGGTTAACAGCATATCTTGCTTTTGAGTTGCTTCTAATCCAAACCTTGCACTGTTGTAACTGCAGAGCCTTTTTCAGCTCCTGTATTCTGCCCTCAGTGTCAGGGAAAAGAACTTCATCGCTGGTAGCGTGTTAACATACATTTATGAATTTTAAATGCACCGTGGTTGTTCAAGTGGTCAGTCATCAAGTACAGGGAAATGAAATGATAGAACAGAAACATGCAAACTGCTGTAGTTGTGATGCTTCATTAAGGTTCCTGAAATGAGAACGTTTATGAGAACTTGACTTTGAAGTCCTTATCCATGAAGCTGTTTTTCAAAAGTACTGCCAGGACGAACAAGCTCTTTTAAGACATAATGAGCTATAAGGTATCTTTCCTGCAGCTGTGTCAGCTTCCATAGGAGTTAACAGGGGCTTATGTAAACAGGATGTAGACACAGGCTGTCCTAACTTTGGATTCCTTATCAGCCCTGTCATGTGCACTACTACTTGCAGCCATCAAAACAAGCAAACAACAGTTTAGTGGAGGGAAAATGTAGAAGGACGATTGGTTTTATATCAGGATATTGGCTGCAAATCAAGCAAAGTAGGAGATGGGCTTAAGTACGTAGTAACCACTGTAGCTGAGAGGCACTTTCATTATCTGTACCTCTTTGCAGACACACATGGCTTTCTGAAAAATCCTTTAACTGAAGTTTATCATGGTTTTTTTCAGCAAAGATGTGTTTTCTTTAAAATATATGAAAATTGGTTTGATAAAGGAGATCTGAGTTTAAAAAGGCTACTTCATCACACAGAACATTTTCATTTTTAAAAAAAATCCAAATGGTGGGATAAATGACTATTCTGAGAATTTATATTTTTTTAAAAATTGCTGTTGGCATGTTAAAATTATGTTTTTCATACAATGAAATATTTTCATTCAGATGCACCAGCATCATATAACAAGGGTTAGGGTGGAGAGAGTAGGATATTGCTCTTTTGTCTGTAAGACTCCATATTTGGAATCTAGAAGAAGAAAACCAACCAGATGGATAGAGAGGATAACTGGTCACATTTTTTTGCAATACAGTTAAGACTCAAATCCTTTGGGGAAAAAAAAAAGAGTGATTTATTTTAATCCCCTAGTAGGAGAGAAAAAATGGAAATCATGTAGGAAGGTTATAAATTATGCTTGAAAATTTGAAATCCAACAGATAAATTCCTCCTCAAAGTAATAAATATGTTAAAAGTAAGTTAACTGAACAAGAAATTCTTTGACGCTTTAAACTGTGCTTCTCCTTTCCCTCTGTTCTCCTTCAGACTTGTATTTGAAATTTTTCAGTTTAGAGGGAGATTGTAATTGCTGTCTCTGAAGACACAGCCTGAGGCTGGAGCTTTAAACTAAGATTTTATTTTCTAAATATTAACATGCAGAATGTTGGATGAGTAGAAAAAAAACATTTTCAAAGTGAACATTCAACGCCCTGTATGCAATTCTTTTACTATCCACTGGTTTGTGTAGTGTTGATTTACTGGCAAATGCTCAATCAAAATTGTAATGCACAAAGAAGTATGAAATCTTTTTTATTTTCTTCTACCTGTGCTGGAATTAAGCACTTAAAAAACTTTGAAAACCTAGGAAAGCACTTACACAAAGTTATTCAGTAAGATGAAGAAATAAGACTTTCAGATGTAAGCATGTATCGTATCTACTGTCTAATTTTAATTTTTATTTTTTTCCTGAGAGAAAAGGTATTCTAGACAAAGGCTAACTAGTGTTGCCTATTGGTTTTTAACTAATTTTTTAATATTATACACGTTTCTGCTCTTCAATCATATCCCTGCATTCAATTACACAAGAACCTCATTCATTAGGTGATTGAAAAAAGCTTTTGTACTTTAGACTGTGAATTGATGGTAATTAAGTGAGGATACAGGAGAAAGTTTATGTTTGTATCTCTACTTTCTACCTTCTTTATAGACCAAATAATTAAAAATTAGAGACTAATTACATACAAACAAAAAGATTTGAAGCTTTCTGCACTCCAAAGAGTAATGTACTGAAATATCAATAACTCATTTTAAATAGCTGAAGTTTCAGTCACTACTTACAGAGCATTACAGTAAAACACTTCAAGCAGTTTGTGCTCCATTTCACTGTGAAAAGATAGCATTCTGCAGTGCTGATTAGTAGTCTGGGATTCAACAATACAACTTGCAATATATTTATTTAATAAAAAATGCAATGGTTTGTCTGTAATAAGAAAAGAAAATCAGCAACAAACACTGAGTGAAAAAGCAAAACTAATATATTCTCTTTAATGACATCTGATGGGAAGAAGCTGGATCTGTACAATTTACTGGGTTCCAGACCTATTTCCTTATGCATTTTTCTCTTTGGGTTTTATTCACAGTTGGTATTTTTCTTTCTTTATTCTGTGAGCACTGCTCCATCTGCACAGTGTGAGGACATTCCTTTCCATTGCCACCTCCACCAAAAGCCTTTGGTCTTTTTAGTTTTCAATTTGGTTTTGTAACGTTCAGTTACTTAACTGAGCATCGACACATTTTTGACAGTGAAGGGGACATTGCAATGGAGTAGATTCTTTGTCAAATGAAATGTGAACCAGGAAGAATGCCTTTCCCAAAGAAATGCTTTACCTCATAAAATTCCTAGGGTTCATGCAGAAGTGACTCTGTAAAGCTTTGCGGCCTGTGTTGAATCTGCATCCAGACCTGAGTATCATAATAGTGCCCACGGACACTAAAAGCTGTGAACTTCATTTTATGCAGGTCATGGGCAGCTTAGCACCTGAGGATATCTGTATATTTTCTGCCCTGTGTTGAATTTGAAATCATAATGTGGAAGTAAAGACCCTGCTGTCAAATACTTGTATTCTGAACTACTCAATGACTTGGTATGAAATTAGGTATTTTACTTCAGTTTTTATATGATGCATATAAAGCATTTATTTGGAATGTTAATTTTCCAAATATGCCCTGAGGAGTCTAAGAATAATCAAGTGTAAATAGCTTTTAACTTGAAATACCACTAATAACAAAAATACAGATATAATAGAGATTTTAATAGTAACTAGAAACTGTGGTGATTAAAACTGACATGACCTGAATGTCTCTATACAAATGTATTTAAATTAACAATATTTTGTAATACTGCTGTTCCAAAGAATTAACAAAAATCTTCTAGAGAATGATCCAACTTTTGCAGCTCTTGAATGCTAAGGATTATGTTTAAGAAAACTGTGGAGAATGGGAATCTGTGTCAGATCTGCACCTGCACCTATGCTGTTGTATGATACTTCAACAGCTTTGGTGTAAGTTTGGAAATTTGGCTTCATTCTTATTTGACACAAAGACACGGTCGTACCTTGGAAGCGAGAAATATTTGAATGAGATTAATAAATTTGTCACCATTTAGTAATCGATATAAAAAAAAAAAAAAGAGAGAAGGAACATACCATAATAAGAATGATGGCATCCCTAGCTTTGTTCAATCCAAGGCAAAAATGACAGTGTGACTTTCTTTATGAGGCAGGTTTCCCAAGACAAATATTGTTAACTTGGAATGAATTGTGCAGAAATTTACACAGATTGATCTTTGTTTTGAAATTAAATTACTGCTGCTTCGAATAACAGATGCAGATACCTTGTGCTTCATTGTTCAAAACAAAGTAGAGAATATGACAATAATGTTAAAGCAAATTAATCATATCTGGTGGAGTAGTTTTCCCTTGGAAAAGGCTCATTTTGCATAGTGGGAATGTTTCTGAAGACTGTCAATTCTGTCCAAATTGTCAGTGGGTAACAACCAAACCTCAGAAATTCCATTTTGCAAAATATCTGGGCATTTCATTCCATTTCAGATCTGATTCAAATGTTTTCATGAAAAAACAGCAGAGTATTTGAGGGACAGATGTACATCTTTGTAACATTTGATGTGGTGCCAGAATCAGTCTCCCATATCTTTAATAAGTGCCCAAATAGCAACTATTGGCTCAGTTGAAGAGTGCGGTGGTTCGGCCCTGGCTGGAAGCTGCTCTGTCACTCCTCAGTTAGACAGAGGAGAAAATATATAATGAGAGGCTTAGAGGTTGAGGTAAGGACTGGGAGAGGTCATTGACCAATTAACATCACAGGCACAAAACTCAACATGGAATAAAATGCATCTAATTTATTACCCAGTCAAAACAGAGTAGGAAAATGAGAAATAAAACCAAATCTTAAAACACTTTCCCTTCCACTCCCCCCTCCCTTCTTCCCAGGCTCAACTTTATTCATGATTTCTCTCCCTCTTACCCCCTCAAGCAGCACAGGGGGAGTTGGGGATGGGGGTTTCAGTCAGTTCATCAAAAGTTGTCTCTGATGCTGTTTCCTTCTCAGGGGGAGGATTCCTCACACTGTTCCCCTGCTCCATGCAAACCCTCAATACAGCCACCCTCAATCTCAATCTTCCATCTCCTAAACTTTTAGAGGATTAAACTACTTTTGTTAACCCAGCTGTAAAAATATAATGTATGCTTTTATGTCCTCTAATAGTGTATGAACCCTGCCAGTTGTTTGTCATGTTGTGATGATCAACAAAATTATTATTATCATTTTCCTAATGCATTGCCTGTTGCACATACCACCACCCATTCCAAGATTCAGCATTTTCTCTCTTCTTTTTTACTGGCTTCTGGAATGCACTTAAACTTCAGGCTCCAGCTTCATATCATTATCCATATCCTCCTTCTTATAATTTTTTTGGGAAAAAAAGTTTAATCTGTAAGATAATTTCTAATGCAAGCCAAAGTTTTACTTATTTTATTAAGACAAATTTTAATACTATATTTCTGTCATAAGAAAAAATCTTAATTGTATCTGATCCAAAGAAAAGGTTGAATTCCCCATGAAAATATTACTTTTGATTTTTGTCTCCCTTCTCTTTCCTAAAAATTTGGAGCCATGTGATACCATATGAAAACTTCATAGTCCAGTGGATTTTGTATTTTTAATAGAATTTTCTTACCAGAAGCTTTAACATTCAGTGATATCACTTTCCAGAATGTAATGCTCAGAACTCTGGCAGTCTGGCTGTGTTCCAATTTATAAAATTGAAGTGGCCACAGTTCACTAATTTTTCTATGTAGAAAATAAAGTTGTTAGATGTAGATGTGATAAATATTGCTAAGTAATGGATTACACTGTATAAAGCAAACAGTAATTGTTTTACGGTAGTTATTAAAATGTTCTTTCAGCTTGTGCCCAGAATCAAAGTTGAAGTGATTATTATTTTCAAGTTTGGTAAAATTTACCCTACTTATTGATAGAGAACCAGAAGTTTGGTGAAAATATTCTAAAAATAATAGAGTATAAAATAAACCCACTTTAAAGTTGATAACAGGAATTAAATGTCTCTGGAAATATCTATATATATCTATACTGGAAATGTTTGTTCATTGTAAAGGCTACAGACACATTTCTTTTCTTCAGATTTTAAAATCAGCATTTCCTTCTTCTAAGGAATAATTTTAGAATTGTTAATAGTTTTTTCTTTTGAAATAATCATGCTCTCCATATTTGTTGCTGTAATTTCTTCCTTGCATGTTATTTTAAGTTTCCCACAAGAACCATATTTCAATCATCATCCCATAATATTTGGAGGGTTTTGAGTAAATGTCATCACCTCATGCACCTCCTGCAGATTTTCTTAGCTATAGCTTGAATTGATTTTAAAGTTGTGTTTTTCCCATGTCTTATAGCACTGTGAACTTAGTATGGGAATAATAACATATGACTTTCTTAGAAGAGTCTGGATGGGAAGCAGCTGAAACTTGAGGTTCCTTCTGACATCATTTGTAGGCATGACTAAACACTTAGAAGTAATATGAGAGGCAAAATAAGGAGGAAGAGAGGTTGGCAAAGTCTCTGTGAGACATTTAGTGTCATTCTCCCCTGTGGGTCTTCTCAGTCTGGACTTGCCCAAAGCAGACTCTCAGCAGTCCACAGAGGACACCCAGTCACTTCAGCAGGGTCAGAGCAACGCTTTGGTTCGTATCTTGGCAACTACTTCCTGTGTCCTTCTGCAGGTAACTGTAAGGCGAGGACAACACTGATGTTCTGGAGATGACAGCACACCTTATAAAGAACTAATATTTATAACTTTGTTAGAGAAGATACAGTCCCAGACAAATTTTACCTCATGCAGGTTTGGACAATTTGGCATAGGGTGGTTTTAACAGTTTATGAATGTATAAGCATTATTAATCATACTAAAAGGACACATTTTAGTAATTGGCCACTTTTAGGAATGCCTCACTAATGTTGCAGGGATCCTGGCATGGTGCTCCATCACGACTTTCAGTACAAACTTCGGACAGTCATACAGAACACGTTTTTATCTTTACATTCCAATTACCATGAGAGTGGCAGAAGCTGTGATAAGTCTCACATTCTCAGTTACAAGTACTAATTATTTGATCCCAGACTCAAGTGGCACAGTAATCATCATCAAGCCCAGTAACTAATGATAATAGATGAAAACCTGCTGATCTTCCAGCTGCCAGTGACAATGAGAGAGATATTATGAAGGCAGAGTAGCAATTTCTTTGTTTAAGACTGCATTGGACTATGAATATTATCTTAACAGGTTTTCCGAGCTTTGGTTATGAATAATAATAATAATCATCATCATTATCATCTCATCTGTATTTAATTTAGGTATCAAAACATCTATGCTTTAAATATAGATTATATGAATGATTTCTATATAAACTCCATAACACAGAGTTTTTACATACTGTACTATCAAAAATGAACACTTAGAAAAGTTTCCTATAGTGTTTTGTGATTGTTTTTAATCTTCAGTTTTCTCAGTAGATATCTGACAACTTAAAATCCCTGTTTTGATACTATCATCTTTCCTTGATTACGAAAAACAGCAATTATTCATTTAGTCACATAAATTACAGAACTGACTTCGAGACTCAACTTCTGCTGGCAGGACTCAGTAGCATTGTGGAATTTCAATGACTTCCATAACCTCTGAGTAGAAATAGGAGTTTTCAGCAATCAACATGGGTAGAGAACCACAGAGCCTTGCCCCAGACAGTCTTAGTAAAGTCTTTTGGTCTCCACTTGTGAATTTTGAAAATATGTATGCAATCTCTGGAATTTAGTTAAAAAGTAGTATTGCAATTTAATTGAATCTTTTGTTTTGGAATATTGATCTTGTGTCATCCTAAAATTGGATAGAAACAGAAACATAGATTTTGGTCTGGAAGAAAATTATGGTTTTTGAAAATCATGGCATTTCTCTTGTCAAGGTTGTGTGGTAGCAGAACCACCAGCTGCAGTTACTGACACGGAAGCAGAAATTGAGGCAGTGCAAAGAGATGTAAACCTTTTGGAAAAAAGTCTGTGGGAATATATATACTCCAAGAGCTGAGCTTTGACTGCACTGAGGAGGCCTAAGCAATGGCTTTGGTAGCTGTATACTTTTGGCTGGGTTCCTGTACAAAGACCATTGTATCTAACCAGATTCTTGATGGAGGGTAGACTTGTGTTTCTCCCATGGTCTGCAGAGGAATTCCTTAGTACCCTGACAAATTATTAGGCTTTATCTTGAGAGTTAATTTTTGAATATTTGTAAATTTTAACTATGCAAGACATGAGCTGGAGTATCCTTTAAAAACAGCCAGCAGTTTTATTTAATAGATGATCGGCTGAAAGGACTGTCTTTTGCAGCACAGAAGCTGGAAAACAGTGCCATGACCCAGGCTGAATGCTGTCTTACCAGTCGAAAATTCACACAGTCCTTATCAAGCCTCGGAAATCCCTTAGTTGAAAACAAAGGAAGATTTGAAGAGTGAAAGGGAGGTAGTACACTTTGCCTATTATATTTCTCCCATCTGCTCTTTACAGCCACTATTGAAAACAGGTTTTGTAGATGGATGGCCATTTGGCCAACTATTTAAAGAAAGACAAGGACAGTGCATACCAGAACATGAGATTTTGAGACTGAATGTGTATATTAAGCACTAGCCCAGACTATTTGTAAGGCAAAGATAAACCAGGCAGACTAAATTCTGGAAAATCCTAATTCCTTTTGACATCAATTATTTTCTTTTTTAAAATAATGTGTCACGTTTTTGCCACATTGAGACAGAAGCTCGAAAAACATCATAAGTTATACCAAATCATAAATAATATTTTTTTTTTCCTTATTGGATGAGAGGAGGGTGCAAGAACAGCAATGAATGTGCTGTACCTGTAGCCGTCCTCCTCAGGGCCCTCCAGGATTCTTCATGTCTTTTGAATTTAGACCTCCGTTCTTTTTCAGACTTGACTCTGTATGCCTACAGGATCTGCTGTATTATTAAAGGTCTTATTTAGTCTTATTTTATAAGGGTTGTTTTAACCTGGCAGTCATGAAGGGTTGTTTTAACCTGGCAATCTCAAAGCACTTTACTGAGGAGAAAGGTTTTATATTTCAATTATATGAAAACTGTGGCAATTGAAAGCCATCTAGACTTGCTACTAAATGCCTGCTGGATCATACTGTTATATTTGTTCATGCAACCTTTTGCTGGATTGACCAAAGAAAGTACTTGGTGGAATGTATGGATAATAAGGGTAATTTATAATGATAGCAGTTTTAACAGGCTTTTTAATTATCTTAATAAGATAGAAGAAATGACTGGTTAAAGAATGTGGTACTCAAGTGTCAGGGCTTTTTGAAGGTTGGGGTGTCAGTGGTTCCGTATGGTGGGACCATCAGGGCAATGCCCAGCAGCCAGGGCCCATCCCACCCCAGGCAGGAGCAGGCAGTGGGACAGCCCCAGTCCCCAGCATTGGGCAGCCCCCTGGGGATGGGCTGAAGACAGGCCAGGACATAGGCCTGTGGGTAGGCCAAGATTAGTGCGTCCCATGGCCAGGCAAAGCTGTGGGAGCTGGAGACCAGCCTGCTGCATCGCTGCTGGGGCAGGGGCTGATGGCTCTGGGGGACTGACCTGGTGTCACAGGCTGTGTGGGTGCCCTGGGGGCCATGCAGGGACAGTTTGGGCTGGTGGTACATACCATCAGGGCCCTGACTCAAATAGACAGATGTATAGATTGAATTGATGGATGTATAACTCTCAGAAAGACCCCCTAAAATGTCTAATAATTAATATAATAAGATGCAATTCTGGACATCCAAATATGTATTTTTCCCTTCACACTTAGTTGAACTCACCACTACTAAAGCAGGAATGAGCTTCTGTACGTTATTTTTTAACACCAGCCAGATATTATTTCAGAGAACAGTCTTTGAAGGTGCAGATGATTTGACTTGGGTTTTGTGGCTCATAAAATGAGCCAGAAAGCTGAAGTAGTTGCCAAATTCCTTACACATTTCCTGAAAATGTTGGCGTGGAATTATTTGAATCATTGACTGGAGTTAAGAGTAGGAGATGCTGTTGATGAGGCATGCATCAATCATTTCCACATTTTAATAGCCTCCATATTCATTCTACTGTTCTCATGCAAAACATGAAGAGAATTAGCATTTTGTCATGAGCCTCTATCAGTTCAGTGCTTAACAGTTGGCATTAAGTTATGTGCCAGATGGGTGGTTTTAACTCTTAGAAAAGGAATGGCTATTTGGATAAAACACCCTGCAGTGCATGAGCACACAATTGAAAAATCGGAGAACTTGAGTTGTAAAAAGGTTGAAACACCTGGGTTAAGAAAAAGAAAACATTGAAAAACACACACAACAAACCATAGTTGGACGTATGGCGCGTTAGTAACAAGGGATGAGAACAAGGCTGAGGTCCTTAATTCCTTCTTTGCCTCAGTCTTTAACAGTAAAGAAGGGTATTCTGTGAGTACTCATCCTCCGGAACTGGCTGACAGGGAGGGGAAGAATAACAAAGTTCCCATGGTTCAGGAGGAAATGATTAGCGACCTACTTGGCCAGTTAGACACCCACAAGTCAATGGGGCCAGATGGGATTCACCCAAGGGTACTGAGGGAGCTGTCAGATGTGCTTGCCAAACCCCTTTCCATCATCTATCAGCAATCCTGGCAGACTGGGGAAGTTCCAGTCGACTGGAGGCTGGCAGATGTTACACCCATATACAAGAAGGGTCAGAAGGAGGATCCGGGGAACTACAGGCATGTCAGTCTGACCTCAGTCCCGGGGAAGATCATGGAGAGGGTCATCTTGGGAGCTATCATGCAGCACATGCACGATGGCCAGGGGATCAGGCCTAGTCAACATGGGTTTACAAAAGGTAGATCCTGTCAAACTAACCTGATCACCTTCTATGACAAGGTGACCCACTTAATGGATGAGGGGAAGGCTGTGGATGTGATCTACCTGGACTTTGGTAAAGCCTTTTACATGGTTTCTCACAGCATTCTGACTGAGAAACTGGCTGCCACTGGCCTGGACAGGTGGACCCTCAGCTGGGTTAAAAACTGGCTGGATGGCCGAGCCCAGAGGGTGTTGGTGAATGGAACCAAAAATCCAGCTGGAGGCCGGTCACAAGTGGCATCCCCCAGGGCTCAGTCCTGGGTCCAGTCTTGTTCAACATCTTTATCAATGATCTCGACGAAGGGATTGAATGCTCCCTCACTAAGTTTGCAGATGACACTAAACTAGGAGGAAGCGTTGATCTGCCTGAGAGTAGGGAGGCTCTTCAGAGGGATCTGAACAGACTGGACCGATGGGCTGAGACCAATGGGATGAAGTTTAACAAGGCCAAGTGTAGAGTGCTACACATGGGACATAATAACCCCATGCAGCGCTACAGGCTTGGGGGAGACTGGCTGGAGAGCTGTCAGGCAGAGAAGGACCTGGGGGTGTTGGTTGACTGCAGACTGAACATGAGCCAGCAGTGTGCCCAGGCGGCCAAGAAGGCCAATGGCATCTTGGCTTGTATCAAAAACAGTGTGGCCAGTAGGTCTAGGGAGGTGATTGTGCCCCTGTACTCGGCATTGGTGAGGCCACACCTCGAGTGCTGTGTCCAGTTCTGGGCTCCTCACCACAAGAAGGACATGGAGGTCCTGGAGCGAGTCCAGAGAAGGGCAACCAGGCTGGTGAAGGGGCTGGAGGGCAAATCCTATGAGGAGCGGCTGAGGGAGCTGGGGCTGTTTAGCTTGGAGAAGAGGAGGCTGAGGGGAGACCTTATCACCGCCTACAACTACCTGAAGGGAGGTTATAGAGAGATAGGTGATGGTCTCTTCAGCCAGGTGACAGGTGATAGGACAAGGGGGAATGGCATGAAGCTGTGCCAGGGCAGGTTTAGATTGGACGTTAGGAAAAAATTTTTTACTGAAAGAGTTGTGAGGGCCTGGAACAGGCTGCCCAGGGAGGTGGTTGAGTCACCTTCCCTGGATGTGTTCAGAAAAAGGGTAGATGAAGTACTTAGGGATATGGTTTCGTTTAGGATGTGAATGGTTGGACTTGATGATCTTAAAGGTCTTTTCCAACCTTGTTATTCTGTGATTCTGTGATTCTGTATGAGATCTGGTGATGTGTTAACCTTTCATGGGAATGTCCCTACAGCAATGAGACATTGGTCTAATCCTGAAGCTGTTTATAAAAGGAGAGATGATAAATGGCTTTTTCAAGAAAATTCAGAAAAACATGGCTTTTATGTCCTTTCTTTTTAACATGTTTGTATCTTTTGATCTTAGGATAGGTCTAGGCCGCGATGAAAGAAATGTCAAAACACATTTTGACTTTGGTTTCACTTATATTGATCTTTTGGAATATAATGAATACACCAAGAGGCAGAGCCTATAATGTAGTATTTAAGAAGTCCTGTTCTGAGGGCAATGCTATTTATCTTGAAGAAATTTCTGTAGAGCTCCCTTGATTTTATCTATTATTGTAATGCAGGTTGCCTTCTGTTGATTTTCACACTTTATGAAATGTGTATCTAGTTATTACACATGTAAAAGCTTAATAGAATTATAATTATAAATTCTTCCTTCCGTGCACTTGCAAGAGTTTGGGATCGATTTTTTTTTCTTTGTGTGATCGCTTGAGTACAGAAAATCCACAAAGGAGACACGTAGTACTATCTCTTGTGTAATTACAGAGAGGGTTTTTAAAAACAGAATGAGGTTGTGGAAAGTGGTTTTGAAGAATTGTGGAGACAAAGAGGAAAATGATTTAATGATGGAACATGAAGAACAAATCAAAAGGTTTATATGACAGGATAGGTGCAGTCCTGAAATTAGAGATAAGCGATAGATGTGCAGCTGTAGCTGATGAATTTATTTATGTTTCTTTAGACATAACTAAATAGAGTATTGATCACTGTGCTTGTGTAACATATTTGTATTGCATTTAAATAATCTCATGGTTCAAAGTTTTTGCTGGTTTACTGCAGATAATTGGAAAAAAAGTGTTGCATTTTTATGTGTTATACAGATTCTGGGAGTTTTTCATTTTCTCTTGGCCACAGGAAGATGGGATATGGGTCAAGAAAGCCTTAGTAGCTTTCTAATAACTGCAAGGGGAAGTTCTTGTTTGGTGTGCCTTGTTAGGTGCTTAAAGCAATGACTAAGATGATGTTTCATCCATGTTAGCTTAGAATAGGCTGAAGGATTTTTCTGGTCTTCATTTGTAGCATGGTTTAGTTCTTTTTCATTTAATTACTGAACTTGCTTTGTGTAATAAATTCCCTTCCAGTGCAAACATAGAACAAATGTATTTTCCATTATATTTTCCATTATTTCTTGGTGATCACTTTTTTTTTTTTTTAACTTTATGAATTTTAGTACTTATGTTTGAAGTTTTTGAAATAATGAATTGAGGAAGAGTTTGCACTTGTCGAGTGTGAAGGGCAAAGAATGATTATTCTTGTGTACCCTTCTGAAGAAATACATATTATATGGTAGTCTGTTGTGGTGAAGCACTGCATTTAATAATCAGGTGGTGCCAAAGAACAAATAAGCAAATAGCACCAAATAACTCAGTAGGAAATTTTAAATCTCTTGCAACTATTCAGTCAACCTAATCTAAGTGACACTGAATATGTCGAAGTACTTCACCAATTTTGTTGATATATTTTTCAGTAGAGTGTTAACCATGCCTGAAGGAGTCTGGTAAAATGTATTGAAATTACACAGCATAATCACATCTGTGAAATTCTTGAAAAAATAAAACTTCCCAGAGAGCGGTTGTCAACCTTACACTATTCCCTGGCATATTTTGAAAAAGGCTTCAACCTGATGAATAATATTCACGGTACAAGTTCTGCTTCTTTGCATCTTGTGAGCTTGTCATCTTTGATTCTCATAAAATGTGCTGTTGCTCCACTGGAAATATTCTCACCATGATTTTCTGTCCACTGATGACTTAACAGCATATCTACATTTTAAATTCCCTTAAGATGATGAGAATTGTAAGTGTAAATCTTTCAGGGAAACTCCTGTACTTATTTTTGTCATCTTTAGTCTTTGTATCCATCAATTTTTTAAAGGATTTTCAGCAAAATTGAATGTAAATGTATTTTGGTGATGTGAATATTTGTCTCCTCTCAGAAACTGTAGAAGCATAAATTGTGGCAGTGCAAATGTTTTCCCCTGTTATTTGAAAACCAAACAATAGGATCACAATATTGTGATCCAACTGATTCTTTCCCTATTTTGTAGAAAATATATGCATATATATCCAGGTTCAGTGAAGAAATGTTTAAAAATATCTATAATTCAAGCACAGACTCAATTAATCTGTCTACTGAATACAAATCTGTCACAGGAAAAACAAATATGTAAAAACAAAAGCATAACTTAATCTACACATGAGTAGTGTATGTGGAAAAATCTGCCAGCTATGGCGGTTGGTTTTTTTTTTAATTTTGTAGAATAGTCAGACTGAGCACATACATATAACATTCCCAGGTCTTTCTCTTGTTCTTTAATGAAGCCTACCTTTATGCATTTTTTTGCCATATTGATTATAGGATGAGTAAGGCTAAATGCCCAATTAACATAAATAGGCTCCAAGCATAATTCAACACTTGTATGACATTCTGTGAAGAATTATTAGAGCCAAGTACTGAATGGCTTTTCATTTCAATGGAAAGAAAATTAAGAAAATGCAAATGAAATCTAGAGACCTCTTGGGTTTTGTTTAAAACAAAATATTTGTAAAAGTAAATTCAATAAAAATTGCTAATTAATTATGAATTGGAAACCCACTGTGGAATATGAAGTTTTTCATATTAACGAAATCAAAGATCCTATATCACAAAATGTACTTTGTTCTTTCTTTTGAGAAGTTAGTTTAATTTTCATTGTATTTCCTTCACTGAATCACAGAAATTGTGCTCTAGAGTATCATGAAGATACTTTACTGAAGATTTAAGTCTACTTCAGTTCATGCTGAAATCTACACGAATTGGAATTATTCCAAACATTGTGATTCCACAAAGAATTCGTAGGTATTGCTTTGCAAATGTTAATATGTTTACTATGAACATATTTCTTGACACCTAGGTTGGCTAAAAGGTGGTTGAAAAAGATTTACCTTGACCTATTTCTACCATGCAGTGTCTGAAGGGCAAAATTCTTTTAAACTCCCCCTCACCCGCTCGGGAACTACTCCCCACTCCAGGATTTTCTTAGTTTATAACTAAGATTAACTTTTTAAATTACAGTCATATAATCTCAGACTGGTTTGGGTTGGAAGGAACCTCCACACCCATCTACTTCCAACTCCCCTGCCATGGGCAGGGACACCCCCCCACTAGTCCAGGTTGCCCAAAGCCCCATCCAACCTGGCCTTGAACACTGCCAGAGATGGGGCAGCCACATCTGCTCTGGGCAGCCTGTTCCTGGGCCTCACCATGCTCATAGTGAAGAATTTTTTCCTAATCTAAATCTACCCTCTTTTATTCTAAACCCATTACCCTGTTACACTCCCTGATAAAGTGTCCCTCCCCAGCTTTCCTGTAGGCCCCTTCAGGTACTGGAAGGCTGCTGCAAGGTCTCCCCAGAGCCTTCTCTAGGCTAAACAAGCCCAACTCTCTCAGTCTTTCTTCATGGGAGAGGTGCCTCTGATCATCTCTTTGGCCTTCCTCTGGACTTGATCCAACAGCTCAATATCTTTCTTGTACTGGGGACCCCAGAGCTAGATGCAGTACTCCAGGTGGAGTCTCACCACAGCACTTCCCTCTATCTGCTGGTCACATTGCTTTTGATACAGCCCAGGATACAGTTTGCTTTCTGGGCTGCAAGCGTGCATTGATGCCACATGCTGAGCTTTTCATCAACCAGCACCCCCAAGTCCTTCTCCTCAGGGCTGATTAAAAAAGCTCAAGGTGATTAGGTAAATTTACAGGGATTAGATAAAAAGGAATAGAAATTAAACAGTTTATAAACATCTTTGCTCTTTCCACACTGTGTTCGTCTAGATGACTTCAATTTAGTGTCAGTCAACTCAGTTTTCTGAGGGAAAAAAAACCGGGTTCCCTTCCATCATCTGTAAAGTTTTTCAACTCTCTTCTCTTAGCAGTCCCTTTCCTTTGCTGGATCCTTGGTTTTCTCTTAATCTTTCCTGTCCCTGACACACTTAAAGCCTAATCTCTTAGGAGGAGGATATCGGCAAACCTCCATGCTACCACAGGAATGAGCGGCTATCAGGACTTATGCAGAAAATACCTGCATAACTGTAGTGTAAGGATTATGGAAGATTCAGAGGAAAGAACCTGGAGGATACTCAGCTAGTCAAAATGCTGTTACAGATCCTTAAGAGTTAACTCTCCAAGGAGAGCCTAAACAGAGAGGTACATATAAGCCATGACTTCCAGCACAGCCAACCCAAACAAAGCGAGCTGGGGGTGCCGCTGTTTTCATTGACTGCAGACCAGCTTGCAGGAGCATTTCTGGTAAGCATCTTGTGCTGTTTTAACGGTTCTAATGTGAAGGAAAATTCAAGCTACTTTGCTCCCAGTGCTGTGCTTGATTCAGTGAACTTTTGTGCCTGATGAGCTTTCCTTCCTCCTCAACAAGTTCAGAATTGTTTGTTTATTGGATAGTTTAACCTCTGAAGATGTTCTTTCTGTGGTATGAAATCCCAGAAGTGGTAATAATCTCCAGAACTGTACTGTCTTACACTATTATCACATCATGACTGTGTCTTCTGACCCCACAATACATGTAGTTTGTAAAAAAAATCAGTATACAGGCACATTCCAAAATTAATCTGTAAATTATACCTGACTATTCACTCAGCATTTTAATTCCAGTTTCCAACTAGTTATGACCAACATTTATTTATTTTTCAGTGCATGTTGTACTGATCTACGTATGTTGTACAATAGAATTTATAGCAAACAGTTCATTTTTGGCAAAGGTATTAAAAAAGTCATGTTCTTTTCTTGGGGCTGAAACTATGGAACATCTTTCATATTACCTCCTGTATCTCCAGAGGAAATAACATTTCTTAAATAACATATCTTAACCCTGCTCAACTTTCCAGTCCCCTTTCTAAACAAAACTTTTCTTAAACAGTAACTGAAGGTACTGAAGGTAGCAGCTTCCAGTTTATGGCTAGCCTGCCAAAGTATGAAGGACGCACTGTTCTGTGTTATCCTGTATGCCACCGGTGTGATAGGGGCCTCAGAGAAAGCAGAAATAGGTGGACACATCTACTGCTTAAAAGAAACTTCTCTGCTTTCTGTGAATCGGGGTGTCTGCTTCGCTGTCCTTACAGATGTGCATATGTATGCAGGTCTGTGCTCACCCAACAGACTGCTGTTCTTCAGCAGAGCTCCACAGTCACAGTTTCTAAATCTAGCGCCATGGAGATGATGCCTGATGTCTCAAATGAGGGCATATTTTTAACACAGGAACATCGTTATTTTTCAAGTTCCTTACTGCCATTTTCCCTTTTCATAAAGGCTGAGGTTGTTTTATATCAAAGAGAAGTTATATGGTTTGGAGAGCTATTTTTAATCTCTTGAAGTTTGAGTAGTAGGGACCTCAGGCAAGAATAATTCTCACTGTTAAGTAGGAGATTAGAGCTGAGGTCTAAGATTTGCATAAAGGAAAAGGTGTACATCATTGTAAGTATCATTAATATTTTTGAGTCCTTAGGCAATTAATGAAAGGACAACTTTAGAATTTCCCTTTGGGTGATCTTTTAATATAACAACATATCAAAATATTATTTGTTTAATTGTATTTGACGTATATTTCCCAGTTAATGTTTTTGTTGTTTGTTTTTTTTCCTGAAAGAAATCATCAAAGTAAATTTTAGTGGCAAGGCTAATGCTTCCATAAAGGGCTCCTAATAAACACTTCATCTAATCTTCAGTATCACCAAGCAGATAATATATAAATCTTTATTTTTCTTTTGCAAAGCATAGAAGACTCTGAGGCAGCTTCTGAAGCAACAAATTATTGCTAGCACTTCACTATGACCCTCAGTATGACCCTTGATGAAAGCAATCTTTATCTCTTTGTGTCTCAGTGAGCTCCAGATTCTGGCTTCCTTGTCTCTTGCATACCAAATTCACCAATTGCTATTTGATTTTTGTTTAAAAAATGAAAATAAAGAAACCTCAAACAACTTTTTTTTTTTTAGGTCAGTGGCTGTAACATTGCAAAAGATTTTAAAATCTGCCCACACACTTGCCCAGGCAAAAGTTGGGAGGGTGGGGGGGGAGCGGAGGAGGGGGATGCTTTTGATTTTCTGTGGAGGTTAAGTGTGGAGAGACAAGGAAGGAGCTGAGGGATGAGTGGAATATAATTTCCCCTACATCAGTTGGTGTGATAAAATCATGAGTCAATTTTATGCATAGACTGGAATTTTCCGTGGCAGCATGGTTGAAATCATAATGCATGATCATTGTGGAATTAACCACTGTGATTTTCCTGCCTTGTTGACTGAGCAGTCTCTGCTTGAAACTGCCACCTCTGATAAACAGAAGGATCCTGCCATGGTAGAGAATTAGTAGATGTTAGAGAATTGTCGCAGTTTATCCAGGAAGGTACCTGTGCTAGCTTTAAAATGTTTCAGGTGGGACTACTAGTACTACACCTAAGGAAAAACTTTTTCCCTGTGAGGGTGACGGAGCACTGGCACAGGCTGCCCAGAGGTTGTGGAGTCTCCTGCTCTGGAGACATTCAAAACCCCCTGGACATGTTCTTCTATGATCTAATCTAGGTGATCCTGCTCTGATGGGGGGTTGGACTAGATGATCTTTCAAGGTCCTTTCCAATCCCTGACATTCTGTGATTCTGTGATTCTAATACAGCTGTGGCAGTATGGGTGGAGCTTAGTATGGGAACTGAGTTGCTTCTGAGGCCACCAGTAAGAACATACACTGTAAATAAAAACACATGCTGTAAAGTCAGAGTCTTCTGCTCTTTTACAGGGACAAAAAGACCTCCAGTTGGAGAAAGCCCCTGGGATCATTTTGTCTCACAGTGTTAAATCGCTTTGTGTTAGCATAATTCTGTGTATGGGGAGCAGATTGGGAGTAGGTGCTATCTCCTGCTGCTGAATCACACTGAGTGCAAATGTCAGGGGATTACACCAGGAGTGTGGAAATGCTTTTCATTTACAAAAAATTATTTGTGTGTGCTCTTACATGAAATTGTTCATTGTGGAAAAAATGAGACTGAGGGGAGACCTTGTCATGGTCTGTGGCTTCGTGATGAGGGGGAGCAAAGGGGCAGGCGCCAATCTCCTCTCTCTGGTTACCAGTCATAGAACCCGAGGGAACAGTATGAAGCTGAGATGGGAGGTTTAGGTTGCACAGGAAGAGGTTCTTTATGGGGAGGGTGGTCGGGCACTGGAACAGGCTCTCCAGGGAAGAGGTCACAGCACTGAGCTTGACTGAGTTCAAGAAGCATCTGGACGATGCACTCAGTCACGTGCTCTGACTTGGCTGGCCCTGATGGAGGCAGGAGTTGGACTTGATGATCCTTATGGGCCCCTTCCAACTCAGAAGATTCTATGATTCTATGATTTAATTCTGTGAAAACAGTTAAAAATATTGGGGTAGAGGGATGTGTGATGCTGAAAATTTCACGAAGTAGATAGTGAAAATGAGTCCTGTCTAATCAGTCCATTGTTGATAGGGAAAAAAATATTAATATGGTTTCTTAGCCAGGGAGTTTCTAGTTAATTTTTCATTAAAAATAAAGAATTAAATCCCAGAATTATATTCTTGTTTCTTTGTTTTGATACCAGCTGTAAGTTGCTGGTATCTTACAGTTCTTATCATTTATAACCAGATCCTAACTTATACCTCCGATTTAAGATAATTGCATATCATGTGATATTAAAAAATCAAGTGATTTTATTGCTGTATTAGCCTTTTTTAAAATTCCCTGGTTTAAATACAGCTACTAAAAATCTGAAATGCATCTCAAATAGGAGACATTCCATTCCTATTCTGTTTCGTCTGTCAGTGAGTAGTGGGCAATATGAGCTGGTTTAAACAGTTTAGACAAGCAATAGTGTGATTGCTGCCATCAGATTGTTCTCTAATCTTTACAAATTTGTAAATCGAGTTAATGGACAGTTATGCATTAAGCACCATTATTCAGTGTAATGGAAGAAGCTACATAAGTCTCTTTTCTGCAGTGAGGTTGGTAAAAGGCTCCTGTCCAGTGCAGTGACAACATAACCATTGCTGATCTGATGAGAAGCTAAGGTGGACACCTCAAGAAGTTGCCTGTTTACAAACTCGAGAGAGGTTACTTGGCAGGTTGCACGGGTGGCAGAAAGCGAAAGCTGGAGAGCCTGTGTGTAAGAAAGAGCAGTTAAATGGGTTGGCTGTACCAGTCTAACTTCTTGCGACCAACTGGGACCCAGCTAGTTCCCTTCATCCCATTTGTTTTCCCTGCTCGAGGGCACAGCTGCCACTGCTCACCTCTTGAGCAAGTGCAACTAATCTGTGATGTGTACACCCTCACCCAGCAAACAGGACTCCTTTTATTGTCAGGTTCGTTTTCTGCTGCTTTCTTCCTTTAGTCAGCACAGTCCTGAGAGGCTGACGGCAGTGCAAGGGAGGGTGCAGGTGGACCCATAAAGGCATCTCTTGATAAGGATTCCTCTTGAAATTGTGCTGGGCTCATCATTCAAAAAACAGGGTAATGACTCATGAGATTTTTGTTTGTTAGCATTACCAAACCAAATTGCAACAGTTTGGTCATATTGAGAGATCATGAGAATGGTAATTGCTGTCAATCAGGAAGTTAGAAAAGCACTGCTCTGCAGCGCTGACTAAAGAAAATGTCAAACTCTGACACTTTTATAGAGGCATCCGGCTATTTAAATTTTTTGGTGGTAATTACCAGCATTATGGGAAATCATAAAATATTAAAATGTTCCTGTCTTTATTAAGAAAGAAATGTAATCCTGAAAAAGGTTACATGAGCTTTTGTTGCTCATGTATGTAATAGATGCACTTACATTCCTTATTCAGAAGCAATATTTCCTTTAAAAGAAAACCCGTTCATCAAATTATTTGTATCTTCCCTCCATAGTAGTTTAGCAAGAATTTCTAGAGACCTTGTTTTAAAGATCTGGATTTTCAGACAATTCCATAAAACTCACTGAAGCGAGTACTAGTGTAAATCTAATGTGAGTAAGATTAAAAGGAGCCTTTAATTTTTACAGTCTGGCTGCTAACTTCTTTATAAAATGGTTCTTAAGACATGGAATTGATTAATGTAAGAACCATTAGTTTTCTGTCTTTCTCTTGTTAAACTTTATGGCTTGAACGACTTCTCAGCATATTCTGTGTTTGATATTTCTACCTTATGCAATCAAGTAATATATCAGTTTATTAGAGTTCAACAGATAATGTCTTGAGTTGTATTTTTTTCCACCAGTTGGATCTTTATAATACCTCTCCTCTGCATTCTTCCTATATTTTAATATAAAAATGATTGAGAATAAAGCTGTACACATCAGAAACGACTGTGTATTTATTCACATACTATTGATTAAAAAGTGTTGCAAAGCATCAGGCTTAGTACCAGTGGCTGTGGAAAATCCTTAGAAAAGCCTCATTAAATCACAAATCCTCACAGCATTTTGTTGCTGTAAATCAAGCTAGGTGGCAGTTCCATGAAATAGTTTTCAGCATTACAAAATGGAGTGTCTCATGCTGTGGTGGACTGACTTTGGATGGATGCTAGGTGCCCACCAAAGCCACTCTATCCCTCCTCTCCCTAGAAAAACATTGGGGGAGAAAGCAAGATGGGGAAGAAACTCGTGGGTCACTATAAAGACAGTTTAAAAAAGCAAAACAAAGGTCACATGTGGAAGCAGAGGAAAACTGAAAGATTTATTCTCTACTTCCCATCAGCATGCAATGTCCAGCCACTTCCCAGGAGGCAGGCCTTCAGTATGCTCCAGAAGACTAACATCGTAAATAACAAAGGCCTTCCTCTTCCTCCTCCTTTCTCCCAGCTTTTATTGCTGAGCAGATGTTACATGGTATGGAATATCCCTTTGGTCAGTTTGGGTGAGCTGTCCTGGCTTTGTGCTCTCCCAAGACCCTGCCCAGCCCCACTCTACTGGTGGTGGTGGGAATTTTGGGGAGATAGATTTGATGCTGTGCCAGCGCCGCTCAGCAGTAGGCAAAACACTGGTGTGTTATCAACGCCTTGCTAGCGACTGACAGATGCACAGCGCTATGAGGGCTGCTGTGGGGAAAATTAACTCCACCTCTGCCAGATCCAGGACACATATTTAAGCACAGATTAATGTAAGGAAGTCAGAGATCTTCACTGTTGCCTTCATCAGAATCTTTTAACATAGACTACTCAAGCCTTTTTGTATTTTAAACTGCTATAGGTGTTTCAACATCCTCCTTAGAAGTTGATAGGATGGAAATGACTTCTTCATCCTCATATATATTGGTACACCAATATATACCCTTATATATATTGATACACTTTCAATCTTCTCTATTTTTGGGAAGAAAAAACATTTTGTGCACTTCTTTTTTATTATTAGTGTTTTTCTGCCTGTATCTATAAGTGGGCTTATGTTACTCTAAAAATTCCTTTTTTATTCCAAAATACTTTCTAAAACCCTGCTTATTTTCCCATGAAATAAATTTAATTATGTAACTTTGGCATCTCTTATTACTTTTTACATCAACATTAATTTCTGTTTGTTTAATTTTTTGCCCACTTCTTTTTCAAATCCTATTGTCATTTCACCACTGAACGGAGGAGTATGTTCTAAAAAAGTGACTATTTCTCTTGAGTCTGGAATCCTTTGATAAACTTTTATTGAGGGAATACTACTGGTAAAGCTTTTGTAAAACATGCAGAACTATAACTATATGAAATGTGTACTAGCTTGCTACTGCATGACAAATATTTTTGTTTGATAATACTTGCTAATACTTGCTAATTAACCTTGAAGTGTGTGCAGCTAAAAATCTCTTATTTGTCTAGGGACACAGGGTTTTTCCAGTATATTAGATCAGAAATAAGAAGAGTCATCAAGGTAATTTTTTTGCTGAATACACTTGGTTGTATCATCATGAATCTATCAAGTATGCTTACATGCATGAAACATGCAAAATGTGCATCAATAATATATGAATTAGATTCCAAATAGTTTAAAAGAAGAAAAAAACCCAACAAATTAATCCATCAATTCTATAGCTTCTCTGATTCTGGGCTAGAACACAGATGTGGAAATAGAAATTATTTCTTCATTTCTCATATCCTTTTCATGATTATAGCAGTCTCAGATATAATATATAAAATCAGAGCAGATTATACTGAGAAACAGGCTTCTTTGGCCAATCATTATAAATACCCTATTTCAAAAATTCCCTTTCTGATATATTTTCCAGCCCAGTTTGTAATAAGAATTTACTAAGGAGAAATACATTTTCATCTAGAATCTTCATGTTGTATTCAGTTACGTTTAGTCTGATGATAAATGGAAGAAATAATGTTTTGAAATTGAAAATGTTGTATGTCAGTAATACAGGCCTGAATATAGCTAAGAGTAACCTATTAATTGGTCCAGGAATTGAGAATTCTTCTGTTGGTGCTATCAATTTACTTGATTTTTCTTGAGCAGTCAATTAAACATGTAGGTATTTGATTTACATGAGATACTGGAAAAGTTCATAAAGTTCTTAGGTGTAGGTATCTCTACAGATGCAAACAATATTTCAACTAGGACCAATTATAACTTAACATTGACCATGTTGCAGTGACATTTGTTACGTAGAAATACATGTATCCTGGTCCTCATCAACAAATACCCTCCCTAGGTGACATTCCTCTTTGTGGGTCCTCTATTAGAACACATAGAGCAGAAGATCATCAGTGTTGAACTGTAAGAAAAGCCACAGAACACTGATTAAGACGATGGTCTTTCACTTCCTCAAAAAAGAGAAAGAAAATCAGAGGGAATGGCTTGACTATTGTTACACTAATCTTTTAAATATGAATGTCAGCCAACTTCAGGGTGCCTAATGTACAGATCCAAATCTACACCACAAAAAGCTCTAAGGAGGTCAGCAAATTATGCAGATGTTATGCTATGCTATCTGTTAGAACTGCAGGAATGAAGATGTCGAAATTCAGATCTTCTGCAGTGAAAAGATGAAGTGGGAAGCAATGGACATGGGAAAAAGAAAAGGAAAGGATACTGGAGAAAGAAATCTGTAACTTAAGGAGGAATGGGAATGCTATTTCCAAACAGGAGGAACAGATTCTTTTGCATGTTTGCATAGAGATTGGACTGGGTAGGGCTATGCTGTTGACAGGGAGGAAAAGGTATTGAGTCCGTTATCAGTTGGTGCAGATGGGCACAGACCCACGATGCTGATGTGTCATGGCAAAACCCCAGGTGCTGCATACTGCTCAGCTTGAACATTGGCCTATGGATTTCTAGGTTTCCATTTAGCTACGGGCATACAAAGCTTTTATCCCTTATCTCTTACTGCATTTTCTTATGAAACTATGAGCTTTCTGAGTTTTCCTTTTTTTTAACATCTCTATCAATTTGTTGTAACGTGTATTTGTGGTCTCTTGTATGTTCTTCACTATTTTTTAATACTCCATCCTCTTTTCATCTGTACAGTAGCATTCATAATTCTTTAAACTTTACTTATTTAAAACCCCTCAGTGTTCTCTCAACAAATCTGTGTCTTGGATTCAACTGCTGACAAAAATGAGCATCAAACTTGACCACTGAACTGAATTATGACTTCAATGCCATTGCTTTCTTTGCTTGTAAGACTGTGACCCAGAATGACTTTTTTCCTGCTTAGATTTTGTATTTTCTGTATAATATAGCTAAGTCAATAAAGAGCAGTGTGTGAACAGGAAGACAGTAAAGCTATTTTAAGAAGAATTGAAGCATACATAAGTAAGCTTATCCAGTTGTGCATCTTTCTTTGCCAAGAGAAAAACCTGTTGTGCTTGGTGTAAAAGTTCAATAACTGGTCACTCAGGAACTAAAGACATCACCAGGGTCATGATCAGTCAGTCCATGGAAATGACCTTCCACATTTTTTTCCAGCTTAGCTTATAATAAAAAGCCCTTTCCTAAGAGTTATTCAGACTTCTTCCCCCCTTTCTCCTTCCCTCTGTATATCAAATCAGCCATGAAAAACTTTGTTATGACAGCTGCTAATGCAAAATTTAGATCAATTTAATTTTTTTTAACTTTTGCTGAAAAAGTGGTGACATCTTGAGCTAAGAGCTCTCTTTTTATAAGATCTTGCCAGCCAGTGAATTAAGTTTTTAAATATGAAAATAGCATGGTTTTGCTAAGTCTGTCCTTGAAAGAGAGAAACAGTAACGTGTCAAGGGTAACAAAAAAAGGATTAAAAAAAAGGATAACCAACTCCAGTGGAATAAACCAAGACAGGAACAAAATGGATAGGATGCCCTATACTGAAGTGTCTTTGTTCTGAAATAATAATGGCATTGGACAGGTAATAGAAGGAAGCTGGTGGAGGGGAGGGTTGGAACAGGAGGACGTAGTGCCTGCAAACAGTGCAACTGAACCAGCATTTGTGTCCCCGGTTTGGATCATGCTACCTAGAAAATGGTGAGGAGATATTGAGCAATATTTATACTGTGTGTGGATAGATGGGTGGATGTATGCTGGCTAAATCTAGTCTGCTGCTTTACCTTGATTCACTTTTTTGTAAGATCTGCATACAGGTCACATCCTGTTCAGCTGCAGGAGTTATTCAGACTTTGTTTTGAGATGACTTCAGACTCAGTAGAGGCACACACCTAAGGAAGAACAGCAAAGCCAGCTGATGTTACTGTAAAAGCAAATGTAATTTATGGTGCTATACATGTGTGTGGTGACTGCAGCTGCCCATGGGTTGCCTTGTGATGTCTATACAGAGAGGCATACAGAACGCATCAGCTTACCCCTCGGCTAAAGACGTATATCCTCAACACAAGGATGCATTCACATACCACAGACAGTCTTTAAAAAGGGCAAGAAGGAGGATCCTAGCAATTATAGGCCAGTCAGCCTCACTTCTGTCCCTGGAAAGGTGATGGAACAGCTTGTTCTGGATGCCGTCACCAGGCAACTGGAAGAGAAGAAGGTCATGAGGCGTAGTCAGCATGGATTCACCAAGGGGAGATCGTGCTCAACCAATCTCATAGCCTTCTATGATCTCATCACCAGCTGGGTGGATGGAGGGAGAGCAGTGGATGTCATCTACCTTGACTTCAGCAAGGCTTTCGATACTGTCTCCCATGACATCCTGACAGAAAAGCTAAGAGATCATGGGATAGATGAGTGGACAGTGAGGTAGGTTGAGAACTGGCTGTTGGACCGGGCTCAGAGGGTCGTGATCAGTGGAACAAAATCTGAATGGAGGCCTGTGACTAGCGGTGTTCCCCAGGGCTGTGTTGGGTCCAGTCCTGTTTAATATCTTCATCGACGACCTTGATGAGGGAATAGCATCCACCCTCAGCAAGTACGCCGATGATACAAAGCTGGGAGGAGTGGCTGACACGCAGGAACACTGCGCTGCCATCCAGAGAGACCTGGACAGGCTGGAAAGCTGGGCAGGGAGAAACCAGATGAGGTTTAATAAAAGCAAGTGTAAAGTCTTGCACCTGGGGAGGAATAACCATCAGTATCAGTACAGGCTGGGGGATGACCTGCTGGAGAAGAGCTCAGTGGAGAAGGACCTGGGGGTCCTGGTGGATGACAGGTTGGCTACGAGCCAGCAGTGTGCCCTGGTGGCCAAGAGGGCCAATGGGATCCTGGGATGCATCAGGAAGAGTGTGGCCAGCAGGTCAAAGGAGGTGATCCTCCCCCTCTACTCTGCCCTGGTCAGGCCCCACCTGGAGTATTGTGTCCAGTTCTGGGCTCCCTGGTATAAAAAAGACAGGGATCTCCTGGAGAGAGTCCAGAGAAGGGCTACGAAGATGATTAAGGGGCTGGAACATCTCCCCTATGAGGAAAGGCTGAGTGAGCTGGGACTGTTCAGCCTGGAGAAAAGAAGACTGAGGGGGGACCTAATTAATGTTTCTAAATATCTTAAGTATGGGATGCAGGGGGAATTGGCCAACCCCTTTTCAGTGGTCTGTGGAGACAGGACAAGGGGCAATGGCTGTAAACTGGAGCACAGGAAGTTCCGCACCAACATGCAGGGGAACTTTTACACAGTGAGGGTGACAGAGCCCTGGGACAGGCTGCGCAGGGAGGTGGCGGAGTCTCCTTCTCTGGAGATATTCAAGACTCGTCTGGACGCCTATCTGTGCAATATGAGCTAGGGAGCTGCTTTGGCAGGGGGGTTGGACCCGATGATCTCTCGAGGTCCCTTCCAACCCCTATGATTCTGTGATTCTGTGATAAGGTTTGGGCTAGAGGAAGGCCTTGTGCCCAGGTATGGTATTCAGAACAGTCCCTTACAGCTTCCAAGGAAGAAGGATTACAGCTTACACAATACTGTGAAGTTCTGCCATACTCCCTCCTGTATCCCTCCTCCTTTCAGTTCCCTTCTCCATCCCACACAGTGTTTGCATAAATTCCCCAGGCATAAAGCAGTGTCTAGTAGCTGAGGGATTTACCAGACTTGAACTGCATATGTTATGCATCAGCACAAGGGCTAGATTGTTGCTTTATTTAAAAAAAAAAAACAACAAACCCACAACAGGAGACCTAGCATGCTTTAATTTTCTAAATTTGTTTTGCTTATTTAATTTATCTATTGTGTTTATTACCTGAGTATAGATTACCCCATAATCATGTCATACTGGTTTTGGGAAAGTCATAGGGAACATCGCAAAATTCAATTAAATATTGTATGACATATAAAAAAATATATAAAAGCTCACATTATGGAGCACAGTGTCATAATTAGAGAACTAACAAACACTTGACATAACATATTAAGACACCCAGCTGTTTTAATGCGAAGTGCAATCAGTCACTAATATCCCTAGAAATAGCTTTCAAAAAAGCAGTAGACCCTCCTGTTTCCTTTTTAGCTGCTGTTGAAGACAAATTGCAGCTTTGCTGTCACTGGACTATAATTTTTAGGCTTGTTTTCTAAGGAAGAGCAGTTTATTGTTATTCTGTTACCTTCGTGTGCACATCTGCCTGTTCAACTGCCTGTCTCTGCTCTCACATCAACCTTCTAAACTGATGGGCAGTATCAACCAAATTTGGCAGGAAGACAAAAATCTCAGGGATTTTAAAAAGAAAAAATAAATTGTGAAAATCAGGTTTTCAGTGGAGGAGAAGAAAGCAAGCAAGTGTCCCCACTGAGGAGAGGATAGGCAGAGCTCAGCTGCTGTCCGCGCCTTCTGGCAGCAGGACCAGCTGGTCAGCCAGTGCGGCTGTGAGGCAGCCACCGTGTGTTCTGCCAAGTGGTGGGGTCAGAGGGTGCGTGAGGGAGCTCACAGAAATTCTGCAAGATCCGTGGATGCGATGGTGAGCTGGCAGCGTGGCAAAGGGGAGGAAGCATCCTAGGAATGCACAGGGAAATCGTACTTGTTAACGTAGGAACAGTGGGATGTGGAGCCAAAATTCTTAGGAAATCAGATTTTATTTGTTCTTTTCTTCATGGCACAGGTTGGTTTACTTGTTGGGGTTTTTGGAATAAGAAAAAGACCCTCGTTCCTTTTCTCACCTTTATAGTCCAATATCCCATGTCAGTTGCTGAGTTTCTGTACTATCACCTTCTCATTCATTATTATCATCAGAATGTTTTTAATAAGGGAAAAACATTGTATTTTTTCTTCAGTCTTATTCCTACAAGTATCTGAATTCTTTAAGTTGAGTTTTTTCCATGAAAATTAATCCTTTGGCAGAATTTTTCCAGGAAAAATATCATTTGAGATACTTACAATGAAAATAATAAACCAGAGCATAGCAAGAATTGGTGTCAAGAAAATTTCATAGTAAGTCATCAGCCTATAGGACATTTTCATTACATGTTTTTGTATGTTTAATACCTCATCACCTCATCATTGGGATAAAACCCCAAAATTAACAAATGTCAATTAGTATATGATAGACATGAACTTCTTGAATTTTAAACAGATAACAGAAATATTCTAGTTTTTTGTTTCTCCCCAGTTTTGGTAATTGTTATCACAAAATATATTAAAGATATATTCAAGATTCAAGATATTGTATGTTCTGTAGGACTTTATAAACATTCATAGCTAGTACCTCAAAAATGTTGGAAAATCTTGAATTGAAACAAAACAAGACAGAAATTGCTAAGAAGTTCTTCAGAAGAGACATCTTCAGACTGACATGCCTGCTAGAGCAATTACTCTTTTCTGCATATCCATACATTAACATTGAAAAATTACAGGAATTTAGCAATTTGTCTCCCTCCTTAAAGAAAGAGATGTTATCACTATTTTCAGTATTGCACATTGTATTTACCAGGACAATTCTCATATATAAACCTCAAGATAATATCAGTAGGCTCCAGCATTCTCTCTGATGTGTATAAAATTATAGATTATCTTTCTTGTACTAGTTTTAAACACTAGAGCCTTCTTAAGAACCAGGCATTACATTTTTGGATCTTACAGTAATGTAAGGATCATTATAGAAATGCATCTTCTACATTCTTAAATAATGTGCTTTGGAAAGAAATATTGTGAGAAATGGGTTTTCTTTCATTTACTGTCAGAAGAAATGACTAATCTGCTACTTATCATGTTGTATACAAAAACATTAGTGTCTTAAAAATTTAACAAACATACTTTAGTTGCTCAAATCTCGGAGACCTTCTTTGTTGACTGCAAAATGAAGGCAGGGTGAGACAATTGGGGTTGTTCAGCCTGGAGAAAAGAAAGCTCTGGGGAGATCTTATAGCAGCCTTCCAGTACCTGAAAGGGCCTACAGGAAAGTTGGGGAGGGACTTTTTATAGGGGCATGGAGCAATAGGATGACATGGAATGGTTTTAAATTAGAAGGGGGTAGATTTAGATTGGATATTAGGAAAAAATTCTTCAGTATGAGGGTGGTGAGGCGCTGGAACAGGTTGCCCAGAGAAGCTGTAGCTGCCTCCTCCCTGGAAGTGTTCAAGGCCAGGTTGGATGGGATCTTGAGCAGCCTCGTCTAGTGAGAGGTGTCCCTGCCCATGGCAGGGGGGTTGGAACTAGATTGTCTTTAAGGTTTCTTCCAGCCCTCACCATTCTAAGATTCTATGAAAATCTTCTAGTGAGGTCATATTACATGAGAAAATCAAAAGGAAAGGCTTTTTTTGAGAGGTTTTACCTTAGGAAGAAATGGTGGAAAACTTCAGTTTGTGCCTTAACTTGATAGCTACTGATAATCCAGATGAGAAAGCATCATAATTTTTTTTGCCTTGAGCCTCAAGTTAAGAAATTTTTTCCTCTTTTCATCAGTAACATGATAAAAATGTTAAACATTTGCATTTGGCGCATTTAAGCTTTCTTCACCAGCAGAGAGTTTTCTTCTTTTACATTACCAGCAGTTTACCTAGGAAGAAAAGTCTTTACCAAATCTGCCAACCTATCCTGTAGGCATCCTGTCATATACAGGAATAGTTAAAAAAACCCATCAGGGATAAATATAAATAGCATAATAGGAAAGAGTCCTCGTGCAGTGCTGTTTTTAAGAAATAAATGAACTACTTTCCAGTCTGCTCTTGACCTTCTTACCCTTAGAGATACACGCCCACACCCATCCCAACCTCCCTGCACCTTAAGGCAAAGCTGCTACAAACAAAATATAAATTTTGTATGGAAATTTACACTCTTTATGTTATACCTGTCATTTTCATCATATGTTTTCTTATTATTTAAGAGCTAATAATTACTCTTTCATCACTTTCTGTGTACCACTCATGACTATAGAGCCTCCTTTTTCTCTCTGAAGTCTTCCATCCTAGTCAATACTGAGAAATCATCAGCTTTTCTCCAGCATTCTTTTGAAAGACAACAAGCTTGCCACTTTTGTGCTGAGTGGGATCAAGTCAAAACATGCTACTAAAATCCAGCAGCTCATGTACCTAGTCACAGAGGCCTCCTGCCTGTCTTCATCTGTGCTCACGTATGTATTGCCTGTGTGACAAGACATTGTGATACAAGATGGAGATCTGTGTTGGTCCTGTCACTAGGATTGTTTCTTCTGTGATGTGATTCAGCATAATGCTCTGCTACCATGAAACTATTCTCCTTAGCAGTCCAGGAGAACCTGGTTGGAGCAGCTTAGTTCTAGTCTGTCTCTGCATCTATAAATTTCATTTACGGATTCCTCTAAAAGCAAGCACTTAGTCTCCCTTGTGCTCTTCTGTCTGGGATATTCAAGACAAGATTCTGTCTGTGAGGGGCAGAAGACACCTGACGCTCATGCATACTTATGAAGCAAACACCTACACAGCACTTCTGTGGGGAGCACAAGCCTCCAGTCATTTGCCCATGATTTTGATTTAATTTGTAACTTTTTTTTCCCTTTTCCCTTAAGGTGGTTGTATATATGGTTGTTGTGGGCTTTTCCTCTCAGGAGTCAGAAATGGCGAATTTTGCAGCCTCTTCTCTACCATGCAAATTGTTATATATTCAAACTTGTCACTGCAGGAGCTCACTCCATTCTGGAACTCTGTCACTGTTCATTGGCCTTGGTGTGCTGTGAGGCTTCTGGAATGACATTTATTTGTACAAACTGAGGATCTTGTCCAGATACATTGAAACCTTGGTTGCTGTCCAGGTTTATCAGCAGAGAACATATGGTATTTGTTCAGAATGTATTCTTCGTCCACAGTCCTAGGAGATGTTTGAAATGAGCCTTCAGACTGAATAGTTCTCAATGCATTATGGGTTCAAGGAGGTCAAACAAGACTTGCAGGCAAAACATTCTGGACTTGGAACTTTTACTAAAATTAATTTATTGTCAATTAACACAAACTTCTGATCACTGAGTGGGGTATTGAGTAAAAAAGAAAACATAAACAAGTAAACACTTACGTAAACACCTCACCTCTCCCTTCAAAGTCCTCTTATTTCCACTGTGGGTTATGTTTGGTCCCTCTTGCTCTCTTTGGGGAGGTGATGTGCAGCGCAGGCAGTTGGAGTCAAGAACATAGCGGTTTCTGTCTGACACTCCTTGCTGGTTTTCCTTTGCCTCTCCTTTGTTCTGAGTGTTGCTGCCTGGCACGGGTCACCTGTGGGCTTCAGTCCCTCAGAGGTGTCCCTCCTTGGTGGGGGGTGCCCATGGGCTGTAGTACCTCAGGGGTCTCCCCACTGTGGTATGGCTTTCCTGTGGGCTGAAGTCCCCTATCAATGCCCCATTTTGGCATGGGGACCTTTCTTCAAAGAGTGTCTCTGGACACGTTACCACCACAATGCCTGAGCAGCACATGTCCAGCTATCTTCCCAGCTCCATTCCTCCAGCCATCTGTCTCCATGAGCATCTTCCTCACTCGAATGGCTGCAGGTTTCCGTAAATACTTAGGAGCTGAGGTGCCACAGGATGACCTGCCTGGCTGCAATTTTGGGACATCATGTGTTGTTGTCACCTGTTCCAGAAGTGGCTGGGCTCAGCTGTGTCACTGTACAGGGCAGCTCATGACCTCTTCCTGCACAGCTCCCCACCACAGACCCTGCTACCCTGCCACACATGTCCCACACAAGTAAGACTGAAAGCCCAAGATGCTGTATTGGTGTTTTGATAATGTATATTCGCTTTCAAGTTTGATGGATGTCTCAGGAGGATATCTGGAAATCAAGTCCTCTGTTGAATCTTCATCTTTTCTTCTTAGAAATATTTGCCAATGGAAGCATTCCTTGGAAAAAGGAATATTAACAAATTTGTGGAGGCATGCACACACGCTTTCTTCCTTTGTCACTGATGGGCACAGTGGAATCATTACATATGTTTCTGTTGTATGGAGCTCTACGGGGTCATGACATACCCTTCAGACTCACTTTTTATTTCCTGATCGATGGAGATGCAGCCACAGTCAAGTGTAAAATGATATTCATGTACCTTCTGCCAAGAAAGGGAAAAAAAAAAGAACAACAAAGGAGAGAGAAGCTTTTCTGGTAAGACTGAAATCAGAACAAGATTGCTTTTGATAAAAGATTGATGAAGAGGCATTCACTGCTTGCAGGAGAAAACATTTGTGAAAACAATTGATATTGGAAGCTTTTGATAAGACATGCAGAAAAAATTCATTTTAATATTTATCGCTTGTTGAGAAATAGATAGGCAGCTTCTGCATGATGAGGTCATGAAATACAAGATTGGTTCAGGAAAATTCATTACTTTTGTCCCTTTTTTTTCTCCCCTGTTTTGGTATTAGTCTGCCTCTTCTCAACTTTATATAACGTAATTTTTCTGTCATCTTTTATAAAATACTTGGGTGCCCATCTGGTGTGAGAGCAGGCATAAAACTATCTGTTAGAGCAGAGGGCCTGAGTTAACGCACTAGAAGTCAGTATTTGTAAACCATATTAGAGATAAGCCCAGTAAGATCAATCCTCTTTTATGGATTTGTGTTAAATTACATTGACTGATGCCAGGACAGTCTGTCCTATTTAGTTTGGTTTTTTAAAATCCATGAAATAGACCCTGTGGGTTTAAATCAATGAAATAAATTACTTATGTACGTATTCTGTGATTTTTGTGTCGTGGGACTTGATTTTATGTCCAGTTTAAACAAATGGGAAAACAAATACAAAATGCAGGAGCCAGGGGAAGAATAGGGCTTCATGAAGCAGAGGAGCATCCACCATTAACGTTGTCCCACTCTGCATTACTGGTCAATCTAGACTTTATCAGTGCAGATGCTGCCAAGCTTCTTAGTGCTTTCTTCCTGCCACACTGCAGGGCTGCTGCAAGAACCAAACGCTTGAGGTCAAACCAGAACATCAGCTGTGGTGGAGCTCTGAGCCGTGTGTAGTCATTAACACCAGAGAAATCTGTGAGAGGAGAAACTGAAGCGTCTTGAACTGTTTATGTGAGAGAGAAAATCGGTGGAGTGATATGATGAACATGTAAAATAGCACCTATAAAGTGGCTGCCGATCAGAAATTCTTATGCAGCTGTTTTGTGTGTGTGATGTAGTGGGAGTTTATAGTATGGGTGCTGCAGTTTGAGGAAAGATGTCATTACAGCTACCACGTTGACAGGCCTGTTGGAGATAAAGGCAAGACATTTCCTAGAGGTTTTCTGTTGGTATACGAAATTATACATCTGCATGCAAATAATAAAAATCTCTAGAAGGACTATGAGATGCATGGGTCCTCACAGTAATATTGCCAGTGTAAGGTAAAAAAGCTTCCCCTGGGTAAACTTCCCTTTAACAGCCTTCTGCAGAGGTTCTCATCATTTTCCCTTGAAGCAATTGGCAGTGAGCAAGATAGACCCTCACTGCAGCTGTTATATTATTGGATTGAACTTTGTGTCATAATCCTCCGATTCCTTCCTGCCCCAGAATTTCCTCTGCTAAAGTATAATGTTTTAGTCTTCTCTAAAATTGCAAAAATTGTTGAGAAATAAGATGAAATCTAAAAATGATCTTTTCTTACAATTACAAGTACTGTAGAGTGAAAGTTGCCACACTTATTTTGGTGGGGAAGGGTTTGAAGATTCTGTTTCGCAGCTCGGAGGGAAAAGGCATCTCACAGGATGTTAGGAATTTATGAAAGTAATTAGTGATGTTTTACTGAATACTAGATTAAATATTAGCTTGGAAAGCTATGTAAATGTCCTGATTGCAAAAAAGAGCTGTCCCTGGGTTTCAAGCATTTGCATATGTTCATTTAGAGAGACCTTCAAGTCTAACTTAAATATGTATAACTATGTTTTCATCTCTATCACTCACTGATTTGTGCAACTTGTGGAGCACAGATTAAAATTAGCTGCTTTTTTTATCATGAGAACACAGCTTTTAATAGTGAATTGCATCATTTTGTCTTTGCAAGTAGATCATCACTGCCTGCCTGAGTGGTGGACCAGTGCTTCTGTGGAGCCAAACCAAGCTGGATCTGCTCTGCGTGCATTCTTTTTCCGCATGCATCCTGGGTGGCAGAGGCTGGCAGAGGATTCCTCATCCCATGGAGTTTCTGTTGTGCCATAGCTCCTGAAGTACTGACGTATTATGATTAATCTACACATTGCATGGAAGTTTTTTAAGGATCCAGAAAATAATTTTGAGAAGAGGCCTTTCACCAGTTTCTTCTGAGGGTTTGGTTTTCTTCCTCAGGTACAGTGGAGGAGCTGTCAGTGGCCATTGCTGTCAGAAAACGACAGCATGGGTTTACAACTGTAGTGGTTTCACCTCTAAGGACACTGACCCCCTGTAGCAGTATCTGTATGATTTTTCAGGATTTTTAGAAAGGTTTTTATACATAAAACTACATAGGGCAAAATTCCACAATTTTTATGAGCATCTTTTGACTGTATCTTTAACAGTGATAGATAGATATATAAAAAAGTTCTGACAGAAACATAAACTATTATTAATACAGAAAAGAAAAGCAGATATGATTAATTTGGTTATATTTAATTAACTGTTAATTTGCCTTACCAGTTGTCTTAACTTTGCAGGTTTTTTTATTTGTTCCTTTTAAAGAGTTGCCTTAATATATGACAGGCTTACGCAGGTGATCCTAGAGAGTTGAATCTCCAAGTTCACAAATGACTATTAAGCTGTGTTCATGTCTCTTGCTCATTTTCCTTATGAAATAACACTTGATAGCTTAACTCTCCTGGACAATTTAAGGCAGAGATGTCCAAACTCATGGGGCTGGTGGTGGGAGTGTATGATTTTGTGAGGAGAGAGGCCCATGCTGGCAAACCTCTGCTGGCTACTATCAGGTAAATGCCTGTGGCCAAAGTGCAGCTGTGGTCAGGCTGCCAATCACATAAGAGGGTAGATTGTCCTAAAATCCCCTATGTGATTTGTTGGCCAGGTGAGAGTTTGGAAGTGTACCTAGTGCTGTGACAGAGGATGTGGCTTCCAGTCCCCGAAACAGTTCCAGGCTTTTTGCTACTGGCAGATAAGGAGCATTCAGGAAAAAGAAGTTATGAACAGTCCCAGTTTGCTGCAGGTACTGTACATGGTGCATCCTTGGATGTGTACTGTGGGTAAGTGATCCTTTAGCAGCTGATGGAGGTTTGGTATCTCCACCACTTGCAGTTGTACCCTGATACTGAGTAGGTCCTTCCAGAAGGATCTACTGTCAGCTTCTACAGTGACTGAGAGGTTTTTCAGATAACCTGTACATTGAGCCTTTTATATCCTTTTATATCTATTAGCTGTGCCTGCACAGATGCCTACAACCTCTTTCAAAATGTACAAGTCCTCTAGGGCAGCTTGGATCCATGAGCTGGGTCTGTTCAGTCTAGAGAAGGGAAGGCAGAGAGTAGATCTCATCAACACATATAAATACTTAAAGGGTGGATGTCAAGAGGATGGGGCCAGATTCTTTTCAGTGGTGCCCAGTGACAGGAGAAGTGGCAACTGGCACAAACTGGGACACAGGAAGTTCCACCTGAAGATGAGGAAAAAAAAAAATTGGTTTGAGGGTAGCAGAACCCTGGGACAGGCTGCCCAGAGAAGCTGTAGAGTCTCCTTCTCTGGAGACATTCAAAACTCTCCTGGACATGATCCTGTGCAACCTGCTCTAGGTGATCCTGCTTTAGACGGGACTCAGACTAGGTGATCTCCAGAGGTCCTTTCGAACCCTGACCAGTCAGTGACTCTGTGATTCTGTGACTCAGGTGTGGGTTTGCAGCTTGTTGGAACTTGAATTTACAGCTTAGGTGCTGCCTTTCCAGACCAGCTAAAATAGTGCTAAAGCCTCCTTGAGCCCAACAGAGCTCTCATCCTGCTTGTTTCTTGTCAGAGTCACATCCTGCCATATCTAGAATGCCATTCTGAACTGGCAATGCCCTCTGACAAACAGCATCCAAACCCTGAGTAATGATTTTAATTATTTGCAAGTAACGTTGAATCTTCTGGCCTTCTATGGTGTTCTTTATCCTTATCAATCACAGGACAAGTGAATGCAGTAATTGGTAATATCTCATTAGTCTGACAGTGTTGAAAACCTTGGGGTTTTTTGTTTGCTGTATCAAAATATTTGTATACATTTGATTCTTGTACTAAAAAAGAAAAGTAAAAGCTTGAAGAAAAGGAATTAACGCTGGCATAAATTTACTTGAAGGCATGGATGCTCAGGAGTACAACTGGTACTAGAACCCAAATATAATGAGTTCCAGTACTCGACCTGAATTAAGCAATAAAAAATTTCCACACATTTTAGAGTTAAAAACTGCAAGAAATAAATATTGAAACTTGCAAATTAAAAAAGATGGGGCGGCTGTCCCCTGTGTTTAACTTACAGAAACATCTAACCTAATGAGGTTCTACAGTGCAAAGTGTCAGGTGTTGCACTTGGGCCGGAAGAATCCCAGACATAGATACAGACTGGGAGAAGAGCTTCTTGAGAGTAGCCCTGCTGAGAAGGACTTGGGGATTCTGGTGGATGAGAAACTTAACATGAGCCAGCAGTGTGCTCTTGCAGCTCGCAAGGCCAATGGTATCCTGGGCTCCATTAGAAGAGGGGTGGCCAGCAGGGACAGGGAGGTGATTGTCCCTCTCTGCTCTGCCCTCGTGAGGCCCCATCTGGAGTCCTGTGTCCAGATCTGGGGCCCCCAATACAAGAAGGATGTGGAACTGTTGGAGAGGGTTCAGAGGAGGGCCACGAAGATGATTAGAGGGCTGGAGCACCTGCCCTGCGAAGAGAGGCTGAGGGAGCTGGGCTTGTTCAGCCTGGAGAAGAGAAGGCTGCGGGGGGACCTCATTGCAGCCTTCCAGTACCTGAAGGGAGCATACAAACAGGAGGGGATTCATCTTTTTAAAAGGATAGACAATGGCAGGACAAGGGGGAATGGATTAAAACTAAAGGAAGGAAGGTTTAGATTAGATATTAGGGGGAAGTTCTTTACAGAGAGAGTGGTGAGGTGCTGGAACAGGCTGCCCAGAGAGGTGGTGGATGCCCCGTCCCTGGAAGTGTTCAAGGCCAGGTTGGATGGGACCCTGAGCAACCTAGTGTAGATCCAGGCCTGAGGTTGGTGGCCTTGCCTGTGGCAGGGAGGTTGGAGCTCTATGATCCTTGGGGTCCCTTCCAACTCATACCATTCTATGATTCTATGATCTCTGTGTTTGTCCTGGTTCTGGCCAGGCCAGAGTAACCTCCCCAAGCAGCCAGCACAGGAGAGCTGAGTCAGCTGTTTCCACACCACCTGACATCACTTCCCCATAAAAGGGGCTGGGTTGAGGCAGTGTGCTCCTCAGTGCCTCCAGGGAAGTATGAGTGTGGCTGGGGTCTTGAGTTGGTCCTGGCATTGGTGTGGTACTCTGTGTTCTCCTCAGGTCAATAAGGTACTTTGTGTTATCACTGGGTGTGACTGGAATTTGCTGGGGGCTGTTATTGTTCCCCTTTCATGGTGTTTTTGGTCAGTCTTGTTTCTTCTCCAGGAGTTAGGGGGGTGGTGCTCAGCCACTTGTTGGGGCTGAACCATGATAGAGTTGAATAAGGGAATTTCCTCCATTGGTAGAAATGTGGGAAAGCTTCCAGATCCCTGGCCTTCCTTATCCACTCAAACCAGCACATTCCTG
The DNA here is from genome assembly GCA_020800305.1 of Porphyrio hochstetteri. Lineage (NCBI taxonomy): Eukaryota > Metazoa > Chordata > Aves > Gruiformes > Rallidae > Porphyrio > Porphyrio hochstetteri. The sequence goes on from CM036907.1 coordinate 50,993,766, forward strand.
TTTGTCCTGTGTCTTTTCTGTTTTCAGTTCTAGTGGTAACTTGTTTGAAGAAAGGAGGATAACATGCCATGCTTGTAAGTTTTACATCCTGTTAATTGCAGCCGGCCAACTCAAGCATCATTTGAATGGACACCATTAAAGCATGTGAATATAAGCTCTGCTTTGCTCTTAACTGTATGCTTCTAACCATGCACAGATGACTGCCATTGAATTCACTTCAGAGCTTTTCTCACTCAAGGCACAGAGGGTAAAAACAAAAGGGAAAAAAAGAGAAATGTGACTTTGTACTTGTCATTGGCATGAATGATGTTCTCAGTCAGTTTTTGAGAGGGACCTAAGCTGAGACTGGACAAGATCAAAAAGCTCTAGGAAGCTGAATTTGTAGCATCTGTACCACAAATTATGGCATTGACCCTTGCAGGGATAAGAGAAACACCAGCTCTTACTTCTCAGTAAGATGAAAATTCTAGGACTGTTAAAGTCAGCTCCCAGCTGCAGCCAGAAAGGGATCTCATACCATGAAATAATAATTAACACAAAGAGACGCTGTGAGGGGTAAGGGTTGCATCTTACCCATTGGAGTACCTGTCTGCTCTGATAAAAAGCATGCTAAAAGACAGGGACGAGCCTTGCTGTGTTCTGATGTGAAAAATTCTTGTCACAAAGAGCCAGAGGCCCAGCTGGTAGTCTCTCTGCTTTTCTCTTACTGAAGTGTGCCAGTCATTGGCTCCGTCATGTTTTTTCTTCCCTTTATTGTGTGGCTGGATTACCTGTTTTCCAGCGTTAAAATGTGTCTGTACTGTACTGTTTGTGCAGCTCTAAGACAGAGATGTTTTCCAAGCCCAGGCTTGCAAATCTGAATTCCTGTTGGTAAGGAAAGTTCACAGGAGTTTGTATGCTTTCTCAGCACAACTATTAACAAGGCAATTTTTTTGGAAGTAACGGGCTTTTAAAACTGACTTTTAGCATAGCTAGCTGAGTGAACTAGGTCTGATCCTCTACAGAAACCATCATGGTGGTTTTACCAGTAGAAAGACTTAGTTGACAATTGTAAAACCTGTTGAATCTCTACACTGTGAGAGAAATGGTCAGCTAATCTTCCATACAGAAGGGGTTTAGTTCTGAACAGAAGGCAGCACACATTTACTAATCTTCCTTTAGTCGTCTTGTGGTACCTTTATCTGTTTCCTGTAGTCTCTCTAAACCTAATAAATGTATCTTCCAGCAAATCACTGCACAAGTCTATGACAAGCCAGTTGTTGTGGGCATCAACTTTAGTAAAAGTATTACATTAAATAGCTTTTATGCCCAATCTCAGAGAATCTGAAATTTGATGCTGCCTTTGATAGGAGCTCAGAATTAGACTATTGGGATGTGAATACACTAGTGCCTTAATTCGAAAGAGGAGCTTTTGAAATGGATCTCCACATTATTTCCATTTACTGTGTGTTTGTTTGTTTCATGGAGCATCCTGATAACAAACTAAGTAGATGTCTTCTGAATGAATCTAAACAGGGAGATGTGTTTCAGAACTTCACCTACTGCACTCCAGTTGCAAAAGAGTGAGTAGTCATTAAGGAGAGACCAGAGGTAATCTAAACTCAAAAAGCCACCCACTTCAAAAACCTCAGCCCCTAAGGTCTAGTGTGGATGTCAGGTCTTTAGTTCCAACTGGCTTTCTCTGGAGAGCTGCTTCTGTTGGTCTGCATTACTTGGCAATGTGAGGCAGTGCATGCTTTGCTGCTTGGTAATGCAAACACAGCCTGACAGATCTGAAGAAACCTCTGTCTCAGAAAAACTTACATTTTTTGCAGCCTTGGCACCACTGAATTTCACAGCACATGTCCCTTCCCCATAAATGCTCACAGATTTGCATTCTTCCTGCATGTGTTTTCAGAATCTGAATTTTGATCAGAATCCAAATTCTACAATTTCTCATCCACATGAAAAGATCTGCATATTCCAGATTTTTTAGATGTTCACAGTAGGAATTAGAATTGATCTGTGACATATCTATAAAAAACACACGATATGTTGCAAACTGAATGTATGCAGAAGAGAGAAAGCCATAATAAAAATAAAATCCTCAAATTAATTTTCAGGAACCTTGTTTATCTTAATCTATTTTTTCTAACTGAATCTGAATACTGAACTTCCCTATCATAGCTTGATGCTAGATCAGTGGAGATTTCTATCTTAAAATTGAATGGCTTTAGGGGGAAATTGAAGATTTTTTTTTTTCCCAGGTAAGGATAAAAGCAAACCCTTAAAGCAGGTTTCCTTTATCTTTTTTATGGGTCATTATTCTCTTGTTCTGATGTTCAAAACCATCTTTCATCTTTGACTCAACAAGGCTTTCTCACCTCCCTTTTGTAGTGGTAAATGTAATATACAGGTTGGTTATTTAGCAGAATGAGTCCAGATTCACAATGATGTCATGTCTTCCATTTGTGCTGGGCATTTTTTGAAAAATCACACGGATTACTTAAAAGTAAAACAAAGGATCTTTTCATTTTAATAGCAAAATGTAATTCTTTATATTATATCTTAGCATTCACCTTGTCAGTGTTCTTCCTTTTGAAATAATACAAGATTGCCTATGGGATGGGAAGGAAAGAAGTGGCAGAGATCCTATGTGTCCTGGGCATAAGGATTAATATATTGTGTGTTTTCTGATGTGGCATACATTTTACAATTAGGAATTGTGAAAAATCTGTAAGCTCTCTGACTAGTTTGTAACATGCTTAACAAACTAACAAACCCTTCCCAGCCTCTTCTATGCCAAAGTGAACTACAGTTAGATTTGTTGCTGTACTGTGTGATATTGTACTGCATAGGTTTTCCAGCACTGCCCAGTACGTTTGTTTATCCTGCTGAGACATTTTTAGTAGGCGTATCCCAAAACTCCCATCTGGTCTTGGATGGGAGTTTTGGGATAACTGTGGGGTGTCTTAGATGGGAGTTATGGGATAACTGTGAGGTGAAAAGCAAAGATTCAGGTAAAATCAGGGAAAGTTCTGGAAAACGCTTGATTTACTGTCCGTGTTTGTAGTGGTGGGTTAAGAAGCTACCAAACAAGTTTGCTCAGGCTGCCCATAGGCTTATTTATGGCTGGTCTCATAGCAGCTGCTCAAACTGATAGAAAGATGCATGTACTGGGGTAAGAAGACCAAAGTGCTCTTTGGTTGGGATGTGTACCAGGTTCTATCCATAAAGCATGAAAGACATCTGTGAATGACCAGTTGAAGTAATTGAAATAAATATAGCTATTAAACTTTTGAGGCACTAGGCACAAAATTCATATGAAGATTCCCTTTCCACAGTAGAGTATTAATGATGCATAGGAATTATTTCAGGTCTCTTTGGAGAAGGGAATTTCCTGAATTCCTTTCTCCAACTTTACAGCTGCCACTGCAGTCCCCTCATCAGCACAAGGGACTGTTGAAGTCTTTAGGATATTTTCTGAGTTCTACATAGTGACTCCTAATTTTTCAAATGCAATTTATGTCCCATGTATGTCCTGACAGCTATTAGGTGTCTGTATGTGGCCACATTCATGCCTATTCCTCAGATGTTCACTAAGGCTTGACATACATATTAAGTGAAGGCAGAGAGGTCTCTGACCAGATGGGCAGCTGCTACATGGCTGAGAAAAGTTAAAGAAGAGTTTAATGGGAAGAGGATTTAAAAATCAATTTAATTAAATCAAATTAACCGAACAGTGTGCAGTCCACAGTCCTGGGGCCATGCTGCAGAAAACAGTGCTGATTTATGAAAGCTTTTCTGAAGTTAGTACCTTTTATCACTATTTAACTCAGAATAAAATGTGTCAAAAATGTTATTCATTATAGTATATGCTTGTTACTTGCTCTTTTTTTGGTGTGGCTTGAGAAGAAATCAAAGCAAAGGAAAATACAACCTGTACCTGGTAGATAATAATGTTTCTTATTTTATGTTTACAGCTGGAGATAACATATTCAGGGTGTAAGTTCCACCAGGTAGTTCAGTTCAGAAGATGGAATAATAATGAGGTGCACTCAACTGCACTTAGGAAGCAAGAAACAGTCACAAAAATTTAACTGTATTCATTTTTAATTTAATGTTATAAACTTTTTATCGATGTGTTACTTTCTATACAGATGTTATAATAAATTTCAATTTTATACGTTGTTCTTAGTGCATGGTACATGAAATTACTAGTAGGAAAATACTGAGGAGAAAAGTTTCATGTGAATTTAGTGTTTATTTGACTATATTTCTCTTCCATTTTATATCAGCATGATATGTTCTTAATATCACTGTTGACATACTAATAGCTCTGTAAACATAACATCAAAAAGTTTGGCTGCCTTCTATGTCTTTTGCAGATCATTATGCAGAGTTTTAAAGGGAATGAAAATAATCTAAGCAGGTATTTTAGTGTTCTAAGCTGTCTCATGCTGTCAGTAAAACATTTTTATTTAACTTAAGGATTAATTTATCTTCTGGGGATTTGTGCTAGGCGGCCTGCATTAAAGATAAGTTATATTAATAATGGGGTGAATTGGTGATGCCATTTGGAAATATGTATATAGCATTGCTAAGTTCTTAGATTGTGTACGAAAAATAACCCTTCAATGTTCCTAACTAAGAATTATGTCTGTGTTCCCTCCACTGAGCTAGAAATTAACATTAGTTTTGTGTCTTATAATGGGAGAAAGATGGAAATGAAGCTTAAAGTGATTTGTACGTGAAGGAAGAGAGTGAATTTGGACTTAGTTTAAATTTAGCATGAGAAAGTTTAAGTACCACTGGTTGAATACATTTTCATACCCAGCAAATTATTTCTTTATTAAGGGCCAGTATAAAATCATAAGTCTCATACTTCTCTTTAAAGAGTATCTTTCAGAGCAGAGACCTATTGTGTTATGCTGTAAATCAGGCGATTCTATTTTTGTAAAGCCTAGTCAATGCTTCCTGCTACACAGAGGGACCATTAGCTGGAGGAGCTGTAGTAAATCACACACTATCTACCTATCTCTTCTTGTCCAACTTCCATTGTTCTCTTTGCTAAAAATTAATGGTATCTTAATATGAATGTGTTTGGCTTTACCCTTTTTTGTATGGCATTACATAAAAAGTACCTGGTAGAAGTTAAGTAGCAAGAAGTTCTCGTAGTGGGTATATCATATTCCACATGGAAATTCAAAGGAATGGTAAGATTTATGGTTATAAGAAAATGTCCCAGGATGCTGGATTATCTTTCCTTATGAAGTGTAGATGGGAGTTTCTTCCTCTCACCTGACAGCTGCATATGAGGCAGAGTCTTTGTAGAGGTCTTCAGAAAGTTCAGTTGCATAGGAAGAGAACATACAGATAATAATAATAACAAGAATTACATACATTATATATGTATTATGAGATATATATTATATACTGATATTGCTCCTTGCTTACTGTTTGCTTTAGTCCTGAATTATAAATTGGCAAACATAATCTATGACAACTTCTCAGAACACAGCTCTCACTCTAGGACAGGTCATATAGCAGCTCTGATTTGTTTCTCAGGAGGCCTTCATGGATGCCACTAAACTTCATTTGACTTTTTAAAAGTAATTATTTTACTTTTTGCACTACCATTCTCAAACAGTAAGAGAGAAACCACATATCATACTTACAGTACAGTAACACCAGACTAAGTCATCTTATACAAAAAGGTTTTTTTTAAGGCTGGTGTGTTGTGGGATGAAAGTTTGAGAGTATCTAAAGTGTCTACTAAGCAAAAATTTGCAGGCGTTACACTTCATCAGTGTGGGTCATTTTATCAGTCCCTAAAAATGAGTCCAAAATGTATTGTATTCAATGTGGGATTGTTAAAAGAAAGATCGTAAAAAGATTGGCAAGAAACAGCTTATTGCTTTATGTCTCAGTGAAGGTGAGGTTTTAATGAGGTAGCTGTGAAGACCACCAGAATTTATAAAAAAACAAAACCACGTAAGAGAGTAATAAAGAGTAATGTCAGAAGGTCTGTTTGGAAATGAATACATACTGAACATTCTAGAAACAGTAACTCAATGAAATATCCAGTTTTTAGATTTGTCTGAAAAAGGTTTTGTGTTTTTTATAATGTGAATGTCTTTCAGAAACATTTGCCTATATTTTGGTTGCAGTCCAACATATTTCAAACACTGATGCATCCAACATCTGTCTTTTTTCCCCTTTTTTATTCCTTCATTTCTTTTGTTTCATGGCACAGAAGTGATTTTTCCTAACACGTGAATCAGCCCAAAAGTTAGGGTTCTGTGATGGATAAAAGGATTTTCAGTAGCAACACACGAATACAAAAGTCTCATCTTTCAGGAAATATCTTCCAAGGCAGGTTGTGACTGGGAATCAGTGTATGCCTTTCCCATCCTGCTCTCTAGGACATATTTTAGGACAGCCTGGCCCAGATGTGCAAGATTTCCTGCTCCAGCACAAAATATTGAGGGGGGAAAAAAAAAATTCTAATATTTTGGAAATACTGAAAAACAGTGATTGCTTTTGATAAGCAAGAGGTCTAGGAACATAATTCACCTACAGCGAGTCACACACAATTCACATGAAATATTTTATTAATTTGAAATACATCTAAATGATATGTCCTTCATTCAGATGTGATGTATGATACAGAGTTAGGAGGCAATTGATAACTAACCTGAATTAACTGCCTCATGAAATATTTTGCTTAATCTGTCCTATAGTTAGCTTCTTGTCATACACCACAGTCACTAATTTAGTAGAAACAGCAAGATGTATTTTCTAGTGTATTATTGAAACTAGAGCTGCAATTAATACCTTTATTATTATTTATATTCCAGAAATTTGAAGGGATTCCTCCTACAATAATTTTAGCCGAATAATGACTGACTAGTTTTCCAGATTGAAAAGACTTGAAAAAATACATTCTGTGTTTATTTCCTGCCTGCAAGGCTCTGAAATTTCTAACCTTTGGGAAAATTCAGCAGTTGTAATGCCAAATTTTTGTCCTTTGTTTAGGTATCATGGACTGTGGCTATCTTGAAAAAGGAGAAAATCTGAGGATCTTGGAAGTTCCTAGCATATTTTGAGTAACTTGAAAAGTAAATTGGTAGCAGTCATTGTGCTTCCGTGTTCCATGTGAGGCCAGTTCAACATTCTGTGCACTCATCTCCATCTCAGATAGCGCTGCCCAGGGGTCATTGGCAGCGATGCCCTGCCACTCGAACAGAGTTGCAGTGGAGTCACTGATTTTTAATAACTTGCCTTTCATTCCTGTTCCCAAGGAGGACAATGAATGGAGAATGTGTTGGAGGAATAAATGGGCTTTGGGCATGTGGTTCTCTGGTATTATTGCTGTCAATAATATCATGAAAATCTTGTCATCGATGTCTTATATCGGCAATTGGGGTACAAAGCTCCACAAAAGCTGACTTGCAACTGTGAGAGCTGGAGGAGTCTTAACTTTTCTGAGTGAAGAGGTGATCCAGTGGAGCTTTCATTGAGATGTTTTCTAGTTCTCTTCAGTTCAAAGTGATGAGCTTTATAATGCTTAGTGAGGTAGCATAGGATGTCACTACATCTATTGGCTGGAGGCGGTAAGGAAACAAACAGGTGAGATACCTCTCCAGTGGCTCCCATCTAAGTGCCACACTTTATGTAAGCTTCCTCTCCTCACAAAGACTCTCTAAGTATCAAAACTCTCAGACTCTGTTCCGGATTTGTTCCAGAGTTAGTCTTGAGACTCTTCAGTTATCCCTGGGCTTACTAATGGGATAAAATAAAAAGGATACAAACACACAGATTAAAAACTTAGGTGGGGAGGGAGAGGTAAAAAAGCTCTAACACAATGAAGCCGTAATGAATGTGGCTTATCTGAGAAACAATAAATTTATATTGCCATTTACTGTATCCACCTTCATTAGCTGTCACTACAGAAAGAGGTTTTAAGCATTGCATCACATTAAGAATGTCTGTCCTTATTTTAAAGGTGCTTTCAAGATATATTATTCCACTCCTGTTAAAGCATGGCAATATGCCAAAGCCCTGCCTCCCATCCACTGGCGTTTGCCACTAGTTGTGTTAAAAATGTGGTGATTCTACATCACTTATTTGTATCTGGTTGCTTTGAGCTTCACTGTTAGCTGCTGAACTGAAAATTCCCGTGTGCTACTTCATTTGCTACAGTAGTCTGACTTTGGAACACTAATGATACTAGGTTTTGGATTTAGAAAGCAATCCTTTTTCATAGCACATTTTTTTTATCCTTCCTTTTATTCTATTTCTATGGCATGGTCAATGTTTAAATTACTACAAGAACTGGATAGGAAGAGATTATAAAAATTAGGGTACAAATATTCTGCTAAGTGAAGGGGTTTCTGCCTTTTCATCACATTTATTTGAATAAATAATTTCAATAATACATCTGTTTTTCCTTCTAGGTGTTGCTTAGCACCCACAACATTCTGAATACTAAATAAGTACAGTAATGTATAACTCTGAAAATGTTCAAAAGGTGAACTGAAGTCAAATATTCAATATCAATATACTGTATTCCACAGCATCATTAAATAGGAAGGAGTTTCTGATTGCTGGAATTTAACTGCTAACTGGTCTGTGTAATTTAGGCCCAGTGGTGCACTGGCTTTTTCCCCTTGCCCCATGTGGAGCAATATTTAGTTCACTGCCACTCAGCAGACAGAATTCACATAAATGGAGGGAGACATCAGATCAGGGTGCTGATTTGCTTCATTATTTTTCTAGCGGTTAATTTTCCCTTCAGATTTCCCCTTGCCATGACTTCTGGAAGACTGAGCTCAAAGCTTATTTGTTTTTTTTCTTTCTGTAACAGTTAAATAAAAAATGTTAAGTCTTCTTGCAAGTCTTGCTTCCCATTTCTGAGACCATCATGGCTCAACAGAAAGTAATAGTATGTCTGTATGTTTAATTTTAGGTAATCTCTACTTCCAAGCTCATTAATACTTCAGCTTTTGTTCCCTGTGTAATAAAGACTTGTTGCTTTATTCTTGCTTTTTTGAGTCATTGGTCTGTAATCATGGAATGAAAATAGTTTTGCTCTTATAATTGATTTCCTTCTCTGTCTGCTGCTTTTGAGACTTGGCTTCTGTCCTTGGGTTGTGAGAAGGTTAGCGCAGTAGCAGAGTGGGGTTTGGTGGGCTTGATTTTTCTCCTTTCTGGGAACTTCATATGATTTTTTTTTTTGTGTGTTTAGAAGGTAACTTTTAATGTCTCCTTACACTATCCATGGGAAAAGATTTTTTGTGCAAAGTTGGTGTGTCGTTGGCACTTTTGCATGGGTTTTGAAGAAGTATCGTGCTATAGGTGTTCCAGAGAGCCTTCTTTTATTATTTCATTAAATATGCAGATAAATGAGCAAAGAGTTCCCCTTATTTTCCCCTCTGGTACTAAAATGCAGCACAGTTTTAAAAAAAAAAAAAAAGGCCAACTGGAAACCCAACATTTTGATTCTTGTTGTTAAACTGCTAGGAATGATCATACCTTTTCTTGAGCATTTACCTTGTGTGAATCTCTACTGAGTGGCATCAGGCAGTCTTGTATCTGCTTAATCTAATAGGAAGCAATTAGGCAGGCTATTACTGTTTGCACTCTGTAGGCCCCAGGGATTCCTGCACAAACATGTGGCTCTCCAGATAATAGGAAAAGTTTGAACTGGATCTTAGGTAGTAGAGTGTGAACAATTGCTTTTTAAGTTTGGTAGATAACAAAGAAAACCCCAGACACCTAAAAATAACAACTGGCAGTTAACAGAAAATGAAAATATTTCAAATTCCTTTTCAAGTCAAAACACCACAAGAAATTAGCTTAGACATGCATACATTCAAAGTTTTGAATTCAAATTATTCTCTTCCCTAGTGTTTCTTTAAATAAAACATTTCAAAATAAACAGTATTTTACTTCAGAAAATATAATTTGACTTCTCTAGTGGGCTATGGTTTTGTTAGATGGAGAACACTTCTTTCAGTATTGATATTGCTATCAAAATATGTTGTCAAGAAAATACCTAGCAGAGATCTGTGAGTATAAGAGCATTTCAGAGTTTCTAAAACAGTCATATTTTTCCTCTTCATAATTTATCTCAGTCTCCCAAAGTGACCTTCTAGTTTGCCCACAGCTGGCAGCACCAAAGAATATTGTTATTCACTCAGGATGTGCTGATTCAGCCTTGTGAATTCAACTTGAGAATTCAGAAAAAAATAAAGAAGCAAAAGGTCAAAATGAGAAAAAGACTACATTTCATTTTATTGCATTCATTTTTCCAAGTTGGCCAAAACTTATTCCCTGTGAAGAACTGGTCCCTAATATTGGGCTTCATCACTTCTGGATCTTCTCAGCTCCCTCTGCTCTAGTGCAAGGAGATATTTCATAATCTACAATATATACATTTGCAGTATTTCCCTTTGGACTATGGCTCTCACAGGCTTTAATTTGGATCAACAGATAAGGCAAGACAATCTCTCTAGAATCATTAATAAAAGATTCTCAAAAGAAATGTTTCCTGAGGCATAAAACAAATGCATGAAGAAAATGAAAGTGACATTGACATAAACAATTGTATCTTAGATTTGTGTTACAATAGTAACCTAAGGCAAAACCTAAACTTTTACAGACACAGGTTGAATTCTACCTCTCTTTGCACAGACAAAAGCTGCACACCTTGCCCATCTGCCACCTACAAAATGTAGTCTGCTATAATACTTCAATTACTTTAATTCTGGGAGTTGGGTGGTGTTCTCATCCAGGTCTCTTCACAACTGATTGCAAACTTTCTTGTGCTGTCTTCTTGCTTTTCTTGCAAAGGTTAAGAATTGCTTTCCTTTAAACAAAAGCCAAATTCAAGTCAAATGTAGACAGAACAAGCATTACAGAACTGCTGATTTGGGATTCCATGTTTGTTATTGCTCAGTGGCTTCCCGTATCAAATATGCTTAGTGTACAAATCAAAGGATCTTGATTGTTTTTCCTAGCTGCTATCTTTGGAAAGATAACTTGGGATCCACTGATTGATCTTTCCTGTGTCTATGACCTACATTATAGTCATCTGTAGTGATCTCAGTGTTCCAAAGTTTGTTTTTGCTAAAGAGATGTCAGAAAGCAAAGATACAGCATGTTCACCTGCTGTTTTAAAATGAAAACTTTTTATTAAGCGAAAACCAGGACTATGCTATTTCTGTGGTCATATAGATGTATAATTGACCAAAGTGCAAATTTTGCATATTTTTATCAAGTATGTGGTTTGTTATTGGAGAGAGAATAGTAGGTAAGATGGGTCTCTCTTTGGCCCTCGCTTTGTTTCTAAGCTAACCACATCCACTCCAGCCTACAAAAAGAACTAGAAAGAAACCTATACTTTTTACAGATCAAGTGATTTAAACCATGCATCTAAATATGTACAGCAGTCAAGATCAATCAAAGCAGTTGGAAAAGGTTGTGGTTTTGTGGGGATTTCTGTTTGATTTAAGCTGCCCTTGCTGCCCTCATTCTCTCTTCTGCGCCATCCCCTCAGTGTGACTGTAACACAACATCAAGCTGTGAACCCAATCAGGGACTGATACAAACTTTAAAAAGAAACAAACTGAGAAGGATGGTAGATGCTGAGAAAAAATAAAAGGCAGGACGGGGCTGCTTAGGCAAGGAAAACTGCCAGAAGAGATGCTCAGTAAAACATGGTTTGACTGACAGTTGATAAGGGGTTTCCAAGGTTGTGCATTTTAACATTTCACTTTGCAATTCTAGCTGTAACTGAGCAAATTACTTTTGAGCTCCTCATTCTCCTAGGTTATTAATTTCTCTTAGGTTATTAAATTCTTTAATGTTATGCAGTATACTTAGTTGAAGTTTGAGAGTGACAGCCATGTTTTGGATTTTTTGTTAGTGAATGAAATTATTAAGCTATTTAAATGGGTCTTGTTAAAATGTTATGGGCAACAAGTTGGACATAAAAAAAGAGACCTTTAATGTCAACATAATGTTTTAAAGTTAAATTCTAATAACTGCTATGTTTGAATATTAATACTGGGGTGTCCTTGCTCTGACAAACCTCTGCTGGCTGATTACCGCTTCGCTAAGGAGAGAGTGTGTTATTAAAAATTCAATTTGAAGAAAAAAACCTACAGATTTTTGTCTTTTAGAACTGCTTTACATAAGAAAGAGAGGTGTGTGGGGGGAAGTACTGAGAAATAATGCAAGAGAATGAAGGAAACCCACTAAACAGAAATAAGGTCAGCAGAGAAAAAGTGGCAGAAGAGAGAGTGAAACGAGGGTATAAAGAGCACTAAAGTAACCTGTAAAGGAATCTTTTGCAGTTAAAAATGAATGTCATTATTTCAAATACAAATGAAGTATTTAAAATGTTATATAGATACTGAGACAAATGTTTCTGAAGTCTCTTTCTGTTCTTCCCAAATGTAACTGGCAATCTCTTGACATTTCAGTGTAGCCATGACCAACCTAATGGTGCTGCATAGAGTTAGAAAATTATTTTCTTGAGGGAAATCCATACTTCTTTGTTTGTAGGTTGATGTTTGTATGTGTTTCATTACACTGGAGAACTAGTTCTGGATATCCAGGAGGTATGACCCAAAAAAGAACAGGTTTTGTTACAAGATGTGCTGTGGAAACATCAATACAAGTCTGTCTTGAAAATCCTTCATTAATGATAGTTCATCTGAAAACTCTTTAATTTCTAGTTCTAAGGTAATATTTTGTTTTCCTATTCTTTATGTGGAAAACACTGAAGTAAATGTGAATTCTATCCTGATTTATCATGAGTAAATTTTTCATAGGATCCTTATTCAGCATCTTTTTTTGAAGACGTAAAATCTGGAAAGGCGGTTTAAGAATTACCTCAGATGAGAACTGAGAGGAATTATTTATATATATGTGAGACCTCTTGGGTTAATGGGTAGCAATCGTTCTAACAGGAAAAACTATAGAGGTCATGTGATCTTCCACAAGCTTCCTCTAATTCTGGAGACAATGGGTGAAATGTCATCTTCGGAAAGAATAAGAAACATGTTCTGAGTCTACATCTAAAGCCAGTTTTAGATTAAAAATTGCATTAGGGATAAGAAAGAAATACCAGTCTTCATCTTTACAAAGATACTTTGGAGTAGCTTGATCATGAACTCTGTGATGTCAAATGTGACTGTAAATTGCTATGTTAAGAGTATATATCAGCATTATCTGTGCAAATGCATTTTGTGTACTGAATGTTCTTAGCACCTGATTTAGTAGTGCTCCCTCTGGAGTTTTTCCTCTGTGCCAATATACCAGACTTCTTTGGAACTGCTGGCTCTGGTCCACGATTTCCTTGTTAAATGTTTAGAATTTGTAAGTGTTGTGACCCTTTTGCCAATGCAAGTAATCCTAATTCCAGCAATTTACACTTGTCACTTTGCTTTAAACTCCATTACTGCACACTGAAATTCTACACAAAATGCCTTGGAGACCATTTAACAAATAACAAATTGGAGATAGAGGGATTTTGTCCCTTATGTCACAATTAATTATTTATTGGGATTTTGGTTTTGTGTTGCAGAATTGTGACCTGGCCCAGCAAAGTATTGTTCATATTGTTCAGAGTCCACAGAAGAACAATCAGAACAATGATGAGACAGAAGATAACCATGCTGGAGGCATTTTAAAAGCCTTGGAAAGAGAACCTCAAAGTCTGACTCGCTTAGATCTCAGCACCAGTATCCTCCCATCACTCTCTACAGGGTTGGCTGTTATTCTGGATACTACAAAACCCAGCATTTCTCTTCCCCCTGAAAAATCAGGTAAATCAGTGATTTGGTACATTTCAATGCAGAGACCTGAACATTTGCCTGTTTCTTAGCTCCATACCACAGGGAAAAAAATGTTTTATAACTAAAGGAATACAAATATATTCAGATATTATAATATGATGTGTATTCTAGCAAAATAAGTTTGATTAGTGACTAAATGGAGTGATTTCTTGCGTTTTTCCTTTCTCTAACTTCTCTTATGCTAATATTTTTACAAATTATTGTAAGCTGGCAAAAACCTCAGAGGTCTGAGAGAGCAAAAATTTCTCTGTAAAATTTCCATAACAGAAGTTTCCTTAACTAGAATGTAGGGCAGCTTATGCATTGGAAGCATGTTTAATTCCCAATCTGTGGTAATGTTTTCATATCCATACATTTTATAAAAATATTTATAACCAGTAGACTTATTTATAAAAACATAACTACTATAAAATATGATAATTCATACTGCGGATTTTAGTAGTTTTTCATCCACCACATTATTACTGAGAATATCTTCTCTTCATCATGAAAAATCATCTGAGGCACAGGTTAAGTTACTGTAAATGGGTTGTGCTATAATATTTAAATGTGTTCATGAGACAGAAGCTCGAGTCAGAAGGAAATATAAGAATCTCTTTGCTATTACATTAATCTCGTAGTAACTCCCTCCTCACACACGGTCTAGCTAACCCTTACTGACAACTCTGTTTGTCCCTGATGAAGAGACATCATTCTGTGCAATATCAGAGCGCAGTCTGGTTTGGTTGAATAGTCCATCAGAGATAGCTTTTTAGGAAGAGTGGAGTGCAAGTACCCCTTATCTTACATTATAGAAGATTAATGCCAAACATATAGGTCTGAAGTACCAAATATATGTTGTGAATATGAGAGAGATACCTCTGTGACTAACCTGACAAGAGAAATCATCCTGCTTAACATAATGGCTACTAAAACTATTAAAATAACTTCTGGAGAATTTCTTAAGTCAGTCATGCAGAAAATATACAATTTGTGGGAGGGTCACAGAAGTATTCCACAACTGACTTGATCAACCTCTCACTGCCAACTAATGATGAATGAGTGCAGTTTAGGAACAAATTAGTACCCAGCTTAATGATCCACATCACCCAGTCTGAATGAAAAATGAGGTAAGAGTTTTGCATGCCGTTTTAAATCTGTTAAGCTCGGGACAGGGTTTCAGGATGGGCTTACTGTCAAAGGAAGGCAATGGTGTGAGCTTTTTAATGCTACTCTTTAGTTTTTTCACTACTGTACATGATACATACAGGGCTGTAGTAGCATGTAAGGCCTTCTAGTGTTTGTCGAGTGGTGTTTTTTTCCAGAGACTCCAAACTCTGAAGCCAAGTACAAACCGACAGGTATCTTCTATTGCAGCAAATATTCTCATGGCAGAATGGCAACTGAGGAGCAATGTATTGAGAATATATGTGAACTAATTTTATCTGTCCTTAAGCTAAACGTCAGAATAAAAGAAAGAAGAGCCACTCCAGTCACAGCTCTGCCTGAAAGAATGTTAATAGCAAGTACTTTTTAAAAGCCTGTTATCCTCTCCTTGTCATGTTTCTCGCTATGGAAACATATCTTTGTTGAGGCGTGCAGCCCCACCATTTCTGTTCAATATGGGGGCTATTGAAGTTTTTGTTATTAGGGCTTGAGGTGGCTTAATCTGAGATAAGGAGTAGTCTGGGTTAACAATAATCCAACAAGGAAAAAAGAGGGAAAAAAAAAATCTAGCGATCAGTTTTCCCATCAACTTTACTGTGTGGAGAGGATTTTCTTTGGCATATTTGGAGTGAGTAATAGTACTGGGTATGAGTGGCTGAAGGCTGCATATGCCACCACTGCCACTTGAAATTATACTCAAACTATTGTCTTAGAAGATGAATGCTTGTTGGGGTGATCAGTCTTCAGTAGAAACCTGTGCAGTAGAACTAAGTATAATATTTTTTTTCAATGTGTCTGAGATCACGTACAATGTGTAGAGGTGAAATCTAAACTTAAAATTCAGAGGATTCTTTAATTATTGTTTTGTCTAACATTTCACAGCTGATCTGTAGTTGTAGCAGTAGCCACTAAGATGATTCATTTCTTTCTGAAGCCTAAGGTATTTCTGTTTGTAGCCGTAGGATACTGACCCTGCTTTTGTTTTATTTGCCCTCCTTTGAATTCTGGGGTGGGGGGTGAGGGGGGAAGAAAGAAGTGTGGTAACTTTTGCATCACAGAAGCTTCTTCCAGAAGCATTTGCAGAATTTCACTTGGAAAGTAGTGGTTTTGAAGTATTGAATGCTTGGAGGTCAGTTTTACCAGATTTGTCTCTTTCCTAGATTGCTACGTTGTACTGCTTTTTTACATGTAGTACACTTATGTAGTATAAACTACTGCACTTGACCAGACAAAAAACCCTTATAGCCTGGCATCCTGTTTGCAGTAAGAGGCATTATCTGCTTCTTGCAGAAGAGCATAACAAGGTATCTGCCTCCCAGCTCACCCCCACTTTAGTGGTGAGTAATAAAGGCAACTCTTGACTCCTGGAAAACCATCTTACTTATACTGTGTTTTTAACATACAACACATTTGTCCATGAGTGATTCAGAAGTTTGAAAGCCATTAGCAGGTTGAAAAGATACGAAAATGAATCTAAATAGTCTCTGCATCAAAGATTACCAGGTTTCTTCTCTTTGCAGGCACAGGTAATAGAAATACCTTTGTCTGTCTGTTAAGTAACACCTTGCACGATTTCCAATGAACATGTGAAAGAATCTCAGCACAGGACTTTCATCCTACCCCACCCTCACCTAATTTACTGTCTGTCCAATATCTAGGACAAAGTGCTTTGATAAACAAAGTGTAAGCAAATAAACTATGTTCCATTATGGCTGCATAATAATAAATGCATGTATAGGGTGAAGGGATTTGGGCCTGAGAAATAGTAACTCAGAAAAACATAAGGGTTTGTGTGGCTCGTCAGCTGAATATGAGAATGTATCATGATGCCAGGTCCAAGAAAGGTACTGTGATCTTTGGAAGTATAAATAGAAAATATTAAGTTGAATGGAGAATATGTTTCCCCTCTGCTTTTGATAACGATGTAACTAAATCTGAAATGCAACATGGCAGTTTCATGTCTAAACTTCAGGAAAGCTGCTGAAAAACTTGTTAGATTCAGAAGAAAGAGTCACAAGAATCCTACAAAAGTGCAGGTCATGACTGGCATATATATGTTGGTATAATCTTGTGGCATCCATGAGAGTGGAAATATGATAACAGGAGAGCCTTAGATCTTACAAGCTATTTTGGGATTTAAGCTTTCATTGTCTAGAAACTGAAAGCCAGAAAATATAAATACCACACATAGATTTTAAATTGCCAGGAAATCAACCACTGACACAAGATATCCTGGCTTATAATAAATTCGCTATACTTGGCTGTGTAAATATAGGACCTTTTTTCTGAAACATATATCCAGTAGCAAAGATTGGACTTGAACCTAGAAATAGTATGGACTGTGCTAGGCAGGAGGTCAGACTGCACAATCACATTGCTTTCCTCTCTAAATGCATTTATCAGCTATCCATGTCAAGCAAATTTGTAATCTTGAAAAAGTATCAAGTTTGACAGATTCTCTTTTCTGTAAGCTGATATTAATGTTGTTACTTACTCAATTCACAGTTTAGTCCATTATCAGATGGTTGATTATTTTGTCTGAAATTATTTGTCTGAGGCAATTGTCCCCCTGTAGCTGGCACTGTTGAGGTCACACCATGAATACTGTGTTCAGTTTTGGGCCTCTCACTACAAGAAAGGCATTGAAGTGTTGGAGCATGTCCAAAGAAAGGCAATGAAGCTGGTGAAGGGCCTAGAACACAAGTCTTATGAGGAGCAGCTGAAGGACCTGGGGTTGTTTAGCTTGGAGAAAAGGAGGCTGTGGGGAGACCTTGTTGATCTCCACAACTACCTGAAAGAAGGTTGTAGCCAGGTGTGTGATGATCTCTTCTCCCAAGTAACAAACCATAGGACAAGAGGAAATGGCCTTAAGTTGCTTCAGGGTTTAGATTGGATAGTAGGAAAACTTTATTCACTGAAAGGGTTGTCAATCACTGGAACAGACTGCAGAGGGAAGTGGTTTTGTCACCATCCCTGGAGGTATTTAAAAGACTTGTAGATGTAGTGCTTAGGGACACGGTTTAGCAGTGGAGTTGGCAGTAGTAGGTTAATGGTTGGACTTGATCTTAAAGTTCTTTTGTGACATAAATGATTCTATCCTAGGGAGCTGCTTTGGTAGGGGGGTTGGACCTGATGATCTCTTGAGGTCCCTTCCAACCCGTACGATTCTGTGATAATTCCATGATTAGATGTGGTCATCATTACTTAGATCTTTTTATTTTAGATTGGCTGTTAGGAAAAAACTTTTTACTGAAAGAGTTGTCAGGGCCTGGAACAGGCTGCCCAGGAGGTGATCGAGTCACCTTCCCTGGGTGTGTTCAAATAAAGGGTAGGTGAAGTACCTAGGGATATGGTTTAGTTTAGGATGTGAATGGTTGGACTTGATGATCTTAAAGGTCTTTTCCAACCTTGTTATTCTGTGATTCTGTGATTCGCAACACTTAAATAGTGTTCATCTGGTCTGTACCCTAGAATATCCTGGGTTTTTTTAGCCTTTTAAAGATACTTGCGTGCAAGTCTCCTCTGTCTTCTTATCTTTCCACCTTCCTCTATACAGAGAAACGTAAATAAGATACTGGTATATATTGACTTTGGTGTGCCAAGCTGTGAATTCTAGAAAAACAAGAGATTAATTATTTTCTACCCAGTTAGGAAATGCTTTACCAAAACATAATATATGTTAAAACCTCCTGTCCCTACAGATAAAATGAGTTAGGGTAGGTAAAACTCTCATTAGCAAAACCTCGGTATTGCTAAGGCTTAAAAGCATAAAGTGATGAGCTAGTTCCCAGTCTGCTTAAGAGTCTGATATGAGATACACAGGCAAAAACTTTTAGAAGGGAAAGCCATAATTTAGATTTGGGTAGTCAGAACTGTGCATGCTTCAAGAGAAGCTCAGACGAAGTGAAAAAAACAGTATCAGTACAACTGGCGATATTCTTGCCATGGTATGAATTCTTTTTTTGATAGTATGAATCGGAATGATTATAGATTAAAAGGTTAAGACTTTTTGTCAGGTTCATTTGACAGTTTTATAAAACTTAGTGTCAAACTAGTTGCATATGGGGCAATGGTTTGGTATACAACTCTACCTCCCCATTTTCATATGTTCTTAGGCTCAGTACCCCTACCCACTACCAAGGTGAGTACAACTACATCTTTTTCTTGTCCTCTTCTTGAGAAGGCCATCAAAACATGAGCACAGATCCATCCAAAATGGCCTTCACTGCTGCAATAACATCTCTCTTGGTACTCAGAGACATGATGTTCTGTAAGTGTTCAGTAACAGCACCAGACAAAGCTAATACAACAATGAACTTACTTTATCATGACCTGATTTTGGTTCACTGTGTCACAAAACTAAATATCTAAGAATTTACTATTCCCTTGGAAAAGGGAAAAGGATTCTTAAATATTGTCTCCTGTCACTTAGCTGTATTTTTACATGGACAATTAATCGGTATAAAGACTTTTTTCCCTTGGCATCTGAACAAATAATTTTTTGATTAATTATAAATTAATTAATTAATTGTACTGTAGATCCACGTTATTGTAAATCAATATTTTGAGGAGGGGAAGTCAGTATTCTGTGTAGTTTGCTTTTAGTAATTGCATCCTTTTTTCCCAGAGTTATAAAAATTTTGTTCTAACAACAAATGATCAGAGTGCTTACACTGACCTTTCTTAAATCCTTTGAAAGATTAATATACCATTTAATGGTGGTTACATGGTTCTTATGGTAGTTCTTTTGGCATACATTAATTTGAGTATGATTCATATTGCTATAAAAGAAAACGTAATAAATGACTTAATATGCAAGCAGTGTACTGTTTCAGTAGACACGTTCAAGTAGTTAGGTTACTATGGTATTTTTGGATTTGCTAAACTGAAAGCTTACTTTTGTATTAGGATTAAACCACCTTTAATGTACATGAGAATGCATTACGTAGCACACTGTGATTTAGCCTACATTTGATTCAGGGTTTTTAAAATGCATTATTTTACAAACTTTTAAACATGAAGTGCAAAATAATTTTGAGGATCAATCTACATCCAGTAAAAGTAAGGAGTTAATTTACTAGTTTTGAAAAAAAGAATAAAGTACCAAGTCAACAATAATATAGCAGTTCTGATTTTGGGCAATACTCTCTGGGAAGCATGGCTGCACATTTTTTCATTACACCTTTATACATATTTTCTATATGTAAAATTTTGTTTTAAACTTTAAACAAAACAATCAAATTCTCGCATTAACAGCTCACTTTGTGCTAGTAGTTAGTTCCTGAACATTTCTAATCATTATCATTATGTGTTCATTATAGATGCAAACACGTTAGGCTTTAGCAGTTAAGCCTTTTGTCCTAAATGTTCTGTGAATGTACCATACCACAAAGCTGACACCACATAGGTTACACTGATACCTTATAGTCACAGAAATCACCTTGATAAGGCATGAAAGCTCTTTGACAAGAGAAACTGGAGCTACAGCAGATTTGTTTTTCTTCCTCTCCGTTTTTTCTCTTCTTGTTTGATATGTTTATACTATTTGCTGCCTGTCCTGAAAGGGAATGTCCTCTGTGCCCATTACTGCTTATCTTCATTTTGGTTTTGCTAGCACCCCGTCATGGGTATTCCATACCTGCAGCATGTTCTGCACGGTAGCAGTCCCATGTGCTTGTTTTCTTCTGTTTTACGACTTTTTCCTCATCTCAATGCCTCCTGTGTGAAACTACACCTGTCTTTGCCCCTTGGGTGATCGCATTGCTTATACGCTTAATGGAAAACACTTACACATTGTGCCCGACTAGGTAATCACAGTGTTACAATGTGCTTTTCAGAGGCAACTGTGTTTTAAGTGTGCTCACCTGAGGTCTGAAAATCCAGGTGTGTACTCAGAGAAGATTATGACCATAGCCTTCACGTATGGTACAGTGATCCATATGTGTGGAACAAGAACGTCTTTAAAGATTTAGATGAGTTTGCAAGTGAATTGGTAGATGTATTGCAGAAGTTCTCAAACTGTCATCCGTGTTTGAAGCTCTGAGATCCAGAAGGGTATTGGAGATCCACTGAGGTAATGATCGTAGTGCTTTAGCTCAACTTACTTGTTTTCAACTGCTAAAACATATTGCAGTTGTGTTAGTGTACGTTAAATTATCCCTCCTGATTAACTGCTGCTGCTTCTTGGTGTTTGGAGTTAAGTAAAGGCATGCTTCCTGTTCAAAATTGTTCATAATAAGGTGATGTTTATCAAACAATACTCTACTTTTTGATGCACAGCATAGAAGAGGTTTTCTGGATACAAGTCACATCTCAGCCACAAAAAAGTTGTCATACAAGATCAAACCAATTGTGTATCTAAATCTAGTTATTTACCTCTTTTAATACTTACCCTTATGGGAAGTATCTAATACTTCAAAAGAAAGAAAACATTATGTGTTATATTTTAAAAAAAGAGTATTCCTTTTTGAAAGTAATCATCTTTGTCTGATTATCCTTCATGTCTGCTGTCTAAGTTGACAACACCGATAATGGTGTTTTCTAATCTGACCTGCACTGACATAGCTTTTCCTAAACAGTCTCCAGTGTCAATTCAAGGGTTAATTGGAGAACAAAGAGAGAGAGTTTTCAGCCTACCAATTATCTGTGGCTAATTGTATCAAAATTTGTTTTGAAATAGTTAATCTTAAGAAACATATTCTAGCTATTCTGCTTCCAGTAGGGTTGTGAAAACTTGTCATTAAGAAGTCCTTAGAAGTTTGCTCTTACATATATTGTATCTTCTGTTAGGGTTATTAACCCTTGACAGCTCACTGCTGCAATACTTCCAAGTTTTATATGTAAAAATTGATATCCCCTCTTCACCTTCCAGCAACAGCAAAAAGTGATTTTATAAGACATTAGCATAATGGAACCTTTTCAATAAAGTGATAAATTGAGCCCATTTCAGAAAACAGAACACACACTTGATAATTTATTGCAGTCAGTGCCATGCTGCAGACCTCATTCGTATCATATGCTTTTAACGCTGATGAAAACAGTGCCATTTCCCCACACCTTGCATTTCTGTGAAATTAATTTGAGAGGAGAAATGTTCTTTTCTAATAGAGCCAAAAGCACTTCTGGGAATGCTCATCTTTACATGACATAATTATCTCTCATGAACGTGTCTAATTACTTTATTGTTTTTAAAAGCCCGTTCATGTTAACTGAAGCTGGTAACATTTACAAACTCCCCTGTGTCAAGGGATGTGGTGGGAACATTGCTTTGTCCTTGGAATGTATTTTCATTGTTTATGAGTGACAGCATAGATGGGCTTTCTTCTGCAAATGTATCACTTGCATCTTCGCGCCACCAGCTGGAGGTGGCAGTTGTAGGTGGAGAATGTTGTGTTGATGAAACAAATCTATACGTGTTATGCTTTCCAAACTGATTGTTGGCATTAATTCATTACTGATGGCACTGGTAAAAATGGGAAGGTAACACTTAGGAAACACCTCTTATATGTGTAAGAACACTATAATTGAGCTGTAGGGTGATTCTTTTTTAATAGGAAGACTCCAGTTGTGAGGCACAAATAAGAACGTTGTCTTTAAAGTTCATTAAAAATCAGTAGTTGCAGCTACTGCACAGCTTAGTGCTGTCACTACATGGTCTCTGCTATGAACCCTTACCACTCAAAATGACAGGAGAGACAGTCTTCTCTCAAGTCACGTGCTTGAAATTCATTAATATCATTGGGAGTTCTATGCAGACAGCAAGGACATTGTGAGAACAGACCTATTAGAAAGGTTTGATCTACAGAAAGTAATTACATGGAACAGATAGTTTAATAAATTCAGTTGGTACTAGAAGATAAAAAATGGCCATAGAAAATGCTCTGTCTTTATAGAGACAAATAGCTTCAGCAGGACTAAATTTGAACTTCTGTGAAAGGTAAAGATCATTGTGTCTGGCAGGAGAAGACAGATTCTCTGACAGTGTTTTTTTTGAGGAAAATAATGGTTGTGGTAGGAAAATAGGCAGTCAATTCAGAAGGTCTAATTCATATTCACAGAAAAGCAGAATTAAAGTCAGTGCATGCTCTTGTGTTGCTCTGCCAAAAAGTCTTTAGAATTTTGCTATCAGCTCTGTTTCAGTGGAGGTTTCACATTTCCACTGCTACCTGGCTGACTCTTGCTAGCGATGCAAGGCATTGGCCTTCGTGTCTATTCAGGCTTCTCTTCAGAGACTGCCAACAAGGATTTCTGTTGTTTTGTTCATCTTTTGTGCCTCTTTTTTTTTGTCTCTTTGTTCCTTTCTTTCTTTTAGAGAATATCTAACAATAGTAACTGAATTTCTGTATCAGCTTTATGTGGATTTCCAAAAACCCTTCAGTGTAGGGTTTTTTCCCTGGTCTGAGGTACACTGAACCTCCTGCTCAAACCTTGCTCATCTCTCTGCATGTTCTTCTTGAGGCAACACTGCCCACATTATGCCCAGCTACTAAGATATTTTTTCCAGTTGGAACAGAATAAATGTCCATGCTGTGCAAGCAACCATTGCCCTATGTAATTAATAAATATTTGCTATGATTTTTTACAGTCTTGATGTTCTGTGGGATCTATTTGCACTGGGAAGAAAGCTGAATTTAGGATTACAGCATTTGTGACCAAAATATCAGACTGGGGAAAAAAAAAGAGAAAATGCTTTTCTTGATCTTACTTTCACTTCTGAGACAGAATGATTTGGTGACTGACAAGCGACGGTGTCTGGAATATTTCTGAGCTGGATTATATGTGCTGTGCGACTTTTCTTGTACAACTACTATGTCAGAATCACAGTTAGTGATCTGAATCACCTTAGTGAGGTGATTAGTCAGAATCACCTTATTGAGGTGTCCAGGGTCTGGAAGTCCCTGTTTAATGGTTAACCTTAAGATTAAAAACCCATGAAACTATGTATTCACTGATATACCTGAAGCTGTATTTTAGAAGCTTATCTGTACTGTTGGTATCTGCAGTGGTATTCAGTATTAGATATTTGACCTTGGGAACATGTCAGATTCTCATTTAGCAGTTATATCCAACTGCTTGTTGGATAACTTGTATTTGCAGATGAATGCTTCAGATTTAGTTATGGCAGTCTATCTACCTGTAAATGATTTCTCATTTCTGGAGTAGAATATCTATAACTAAACTTCTACTTAAAATGCAAGCCCACCTGGTATGTGTGTATATATATGTGTGTGCATATATATGTTCATATATTTTAACCACTTTCCCACTCAGCAAAACAAAGATTAAAAAAATCAAAGGTGACAGCTGCATCCTGAGTACTCCAAGAGGCACAGTTTCCACTCTCCTAAATTTCTGTGATGCCCTGCTGGTGCAATGGTCAGTTCTGTGGCTCCTGACATTTACCTGTCAAAAGAGATGGACAGGGAGAGAGAAAGAAATGTTGGAATGTGGGAATGAGGATTTGAGGAGCAGGATATCATGCTCCAGGTTGAGCCTTTTCACCATGTACAGTGTACATCAGTGTTCAGCTTCATGCAACACTGCCCAACAAGGATTTTACCATAAACCCCAGTATCCTGGTTTCCAGTGCTGGCTGACATTACTTCATTGTATGTTTGCTCTGAAGATGGTTTAACCAAAGTCACATAACAGACGTAGAAGCTCAGCAGGCTGTACATGTAAACACATCAGTGAGGATTGCTATGATTCCACTTTCTGTGCATTTAACTTTAATTCAGTAAATCTGCTGCCTCTCAGCTAACCTCTGAATAGGGAATTCTGTTAATTCATGGCTGGAGGACCTTTGAGGTTCAAGGTCTTAGGGCTCAGTTGCAAGTGCACCCTGTCTCTCTATCTGCCTGTCTTTCCCTCTTTTCCTGAAATAGTTTATTTTGTATTTTACTTCATCCACAGGAGGAAGTTAGCTCTTTGCATGTGTAAAAATTGAATACTCAAATATGTGTTACTTAAACTAGCTGCTGTTTGCTACCCATTGCTTAAATATCTGGGGCTGGCTTTCATAGTCTGGAAGACCTGCATCCCTTCTTCCCAAAGGCTTTTGCAGAATGATAAAGAAACGTCATATATTTTCAAAACTGTCTTTTAAAAACCAAAGGATGTTGCCACATATCCAACATTTCAGTTTAGAGCATGTATGAACACAATACGTTAAATTCTAGTTGACTTCTTAAAATCCATTCCTATTCTTCACAATGCTATCCTGAAATTGGATTATATGAAAATGATGCAATAACCATATTATGTTGTGGCAATACAGTATGGTGAAGTGTGATTCTTATACAATTTTTTTCCATGTTTCTGGACAAAGTCTTTAAGAGAGACTATAAACTAATAGAGATCGTGTTGCTTCTTTAGAAATAACTAAGGATCTTCCTCCACATACTATCTTTAATGTTTTCCATGTTGTTAAATAGTGACTTCTCTAAATTAAATAGTTCAATTTTGAAGTACTGGTATTTTCCCTCTGTAGTGAAAAGTGTTTTATAAACAGTTACAAATGCATCTTTCCCAAGCTGTTTTCTTGGTCGCTATTATTTCTAAGAGAAGTAAATTGACTTTAAAATTTTAGTTCTGTGAGAGCTTCAGAGTGAAGAGCCTGACAGCAGGGCATTGAGAATGAAGAGGGAATACTACAGATCAATTGAAAAGGCAGCTTCTGTGGTACACTGTTGTGCAACACTTTGTAACATGCTGAAATATTTGTTAGGATAAAAGCACTGGCAAGTTATTTATTACATTAATGGACACTCCTGTTTTCATCAGTCTTTTATTTTTATAGAATAGCGATGTAGTGTTTGTTGAGGAAAAGGAGAGAACGTGCAGGGTTAGATGTAGTTGTGAGTCAGATAAGCTATTACTTGTCATATTTTTCTGTATTTAAATGCACAGTGGTTATATACAGTACAACTAAAAACAATTAGCTTTGACTTGGAGAGCACTCTTGCCTTTAGCAGAGCACCAGCTAGTATATTATTGTAACATTTTGGTAGTGTGGATTTGGATCTCCATACCTTCTGAAGATCCATAGTGAGTTTTGGGTGCACAGACTTAAACTACCAGCTATGCAACTGATAATGTCATTTCTGTACATGTGTCTGTCTCTGGTGAAGATCACCAAAACCAGTGTCTGAAACCATACTGAACCTGCAGCACATACACTGAAGTTGGAAGGTCACAGAAATGTTTAGTGAGGCTTTCAGAGACATGTTCTCTCTCATTTTCTTTTAGTTTATGAAGAAATAATGCTGTTTCCTCTGTTCAGTCACTCAGACTAGGGACTCTTTTTTGGTCAACATAACACGAAAGCTTTAACAAACCAGTTATTCAGTGTGTCCTTCAATATTAGGACTGAAAAAAAAAAGGATGTTGTGGTAGGGGAATGGATTTAGATTAGCTGTTTGGTTAGAAGCTCAATTCCTATTGTGTTTCATCCCAAAATTTTAGAGTAAACCTCTGTCTTGTAATCCTATCCATAGCTTCTACAGTGTTACGTAGGATCATCTCATATAAACTGTATCTGCATTCATATTTATGCAAGGTATATACTTTTCTAAAAATATTTATTCCCCTTTTTTTGGCCAGCAATTAATTGGCTAGTTTATGCAGTCAGTCACATTCATTTAAAAACTTACAGCATCTTCCATATTGTGGTTTCCAAATACTCATCATTCTTCTCTCTTGGATTGCAGCCTGTCAGTAACTGTGGGCTTCTTTTACTAATTGTGGCTTGGAGCATTTTCTGAGGTTTGTATTAGGTTCTGCAGCCTTACATTATGATATTTTTACTGATTTATTGAATATATTATAGGCTATAGGATCAATTTTAAAAAAACAAATTTCTGAAAATCTGTGTACTATTTGGAGCTGAAACTCTTCTTAAAGTGTATGTATATGTGAAAGTAACTCTTAAGACAGTTTTAAGTAATAGGTACAACGTTACTGGTCCTCATTTTTTAGTTCAAGTTGCTTTTCAGTTCCTTTTAGAGCTTTTTAAAAAGTTTTGAATAATGGTATTTGTAACAGTTATACATTGATTTTTCATTTTCAATAGTTGATTAATGCCAGTTGATATATGTTTGTTTAATATTTTTAAAAGCTTTATGTTAAATTTTAAACACTGAAGTTTATATATGTGTAAATCTGTGTAACCACAGTATCTTTTATCTGCTAATCAATTGTACATACATCTGTTTTCTGCTTTTTCTGGTGGTTGTCACTCGGTCTCTGATGAAAGGGGCTGGTGAATAGGGAAAACAAGTTAATCTAAATTCTACCTTCTAATATAACCTTGAAACATGTTTCACATATTTCTATTTAAAGAAATGTTGATTTGATAGGTTTTATAAGACATTATCGCTCTCTAAATCCATCCAAGAAATTTTGCATGCAATTGTGAATTTGTAAGTCTTTGCATTCATAAACTCCATATATACATCATATATTTTCTTATCCACGAAAATTATCTGTTCTTTGCAAATAATATGGTTTGGCAAATTCAGATTCTTACTAAATGTCAAGGTTGGGAGTTTGGATTATTTTGAGATTTTCAAATCCCAGAGACCTTTCTAGTCTCTGTCAGTACTAATTTTTACAGCTAGAAAACGTGCTTCACCGACGCTGGTTTTTTTGAAGTGGAAAGGTGTGGGTGAGAAGTATTTTGTTGTTGAAGTTGCTTTCCGTTATCTTCATTATAGTATTAGTGTTGAAGTATCTTATTGCTAACCTGAAATTTCAGTAGTGCCACTCCAACAGAGTTCTTTAGTTCTGCTGAAATGTTCTGTCCTTTGATGCTATGCATAATCTTACTTTACCCTATTTCTCTTACGATAGAAGGTTGACTTCTATTTTGTGAAAGTAAGATGATTATATTTGAACTTGAAGCTCCTTGGCAGTATAGCTGTCCATATTGTCCCTATATAGAGTGACATGCTCGTTAGCTTTTCACCATGTTGCTGCAAGAGAGGTGTATTGTAATTTTTACTAAATATAAATACACCTCTGACTGAGATGATTAATATGAAAGCATTTCATGCTCAAAGAGCTCCACTTTGATTTAATTTTTAGCTCATCAAAGGCAGGTGAATGTGTAGCATATTATTTATCACGATCTCTTTGGTCAAACTCTTACACTACTATCATTTAGTAAACAATAGCCCTTATGAAATGACAAACACCTTCTTTCACTTTCTAATCAATACATTGTGACATCCTTTTAGAAAATTGTCAATAGTTCTGTCTGTTCTACATTCTTCTGGTTCAGCCCTTATCATTTTGTAGCTCATCTCTTATCTAATACAGCAATTTAGCTTTATGTATCCTGTCAGGAGAATATACCTTTCCCTCATCATGCCTTTTTTTTCAGAGTTAAAACATGATTTCTTCGTTTTTAATTTCCTCTACTATTTTTATACCTCTTTGATCGAGTCTCTGACTCCCATCTCCAACACTCAGCTTCTCTGCTTATGCAAAATACCTCTTTGATAGTATGCCTGTTTGTCATGTTGTTCTAAATCGGCAGATCACAGTGCTGCTGTCTGATTCTTTTTCTGTGCTATGGAAGGAGCTAGTTTGACTTGCATCTTCCTGTGTTTATTATACTCCTACTGGAGTTTATTGTCCTGGAGTACAATAAACACAAGTACTCCTACTGGAGTATCTCACTGGTGACATTTTCTGCCCTCTGTTTTTTCTGGCAGTATCTCTTCACATGTGTGACTTCAATATTTTAATTTTGTTCAATTAATATAATTATTTTAAAACCCTTTTTGCTGCCATTTTTTACCTATGCAATGTTATTTCCCTACTAGGGTTCTGTTCTGCATCTTCCCTTTCTCCTGCTGCTCCCATTCTCCTGCTGTCATTGTTTTAATTTTAAAAAATGGCAGAAAATGAGTCAAAACTCAATGTTCAGTTGAATGACTTTATCTCCAACCTGAAAATTGAATCTTCAGCAATAAATGTTGTTTAAAGCTCAAGATCATATCTTGAAATTCAAAAACAGTCAAAGAAGTTCAAAGGAAATGCATAAAGATTTATAATCTACTAGTTTAAACACATGAGAATTGCAAAAAGTCCTGTTGGCATTTAATTGCTGCAGTATCTGCTACAACAGAGATGAATATCTTCAGTAGTTGTGGGTTCTTCTGGATACAATCAAGAGCATAAATATCTATACTATAAAAAAAGTAATTTGGTAGAGACTCATGGATCAGGATCACTTGATGGGCAGGAACACAGAATGCCTCCAGCAGAAGGCATGGTCTCACAGTATCATAGAATGTTAGGAGTTGGAAGGGGCCTCGAAAAGTCATCTAGTCCCTGGCCTAAATCACACAAGAATGCATTCAGGTGGGTTTTGAATGTAGTCAGAGCAGGAGACTCCACAACCTATCTGGGCAGCCTGTCCCAGTGCTCTGTCACCCTCATGGTGAAAAAATTTCTCCTTATATTCTGGGTTGGACAGAAGCAGGACCATCCTGTAGAAGAACTATCCTGCGTCTTTCCCACTGAAGCTTGGAGATCAAAACAGGTTGGAGCACAAGTAAGCTATAGCCTTTCTGAAGGGATCCAGCAGCAGATTGAGATGTAATGTTACTTGCGTTTCTTTCTCACGTGAAATATGACGGCAGCTCAAGATTCATTTAGAATAGTGTCCTACTGGAGTCGATAGCTTCAGCCAGTAGCTTGTTTAAATCAGTCTGCTAACAGTATTCTCCAGGATGCTGTCCAATTCTTGGTCACTTTGTCTATGTCTCTCATGATTTTGTAGACTTTTATGATATTCCCATTTTACTGTCAGGTTTATTGAGCCAAAACCTCATGGTTTCTTTAAGTGCTTATGCCATGGGTGCTATGGTTTACCCGTTCCCTCTTTTTTGCTGTGTTTTCAGTTCTACCATAGCCTGCTCTAAGACGAAGAGGGTAGAATTGCAGATGCTGTTGAAAATGGAGCACGTCATGGATTTTTACAGCATTTGTACAGCACTTTCTTCTGTTTTTTCCCCTCTATTCCTCTCTTAATTACTAGCATTCAATTTACTTTTTTGACTGCTACTGAGCATTGAGCTGACATTTTCATAGAACTATCTATTATAACACCAAGATCTTGTTTCTGTGTGGTAATAACTAGTCAAGACCATCACTGTTTGTGTAAAATTATTTTTCATGTGTACATTACCTTACATTTATCTACAATGAATTTCATTTTTCATTTTATTATTAGTCACTCAGCATCCTGCATTCTTCAATGTTTTTTCCAGTTGGCCTTCATTTTCACCATCCTGAATAAAATCATACCACCAAGCAAACTTTGTCATTTCACTGTTCATTTCTCTTTTTCTGATGGTGAATACTCAAGTCCTGGCACAATTTCCTTTTGTGACTTCAGTGAGAAAACTGATCATTTATTCCTGACCATTGTCTCCTGTGTTTTAACCAGTTATTTGGCCACAAGGGAATTTTCCTTTTTATTCAGCAACCATGTAATTTCTATTAAAAAAAAAAAAAAACACCTGCTGGGAAAGCTTTTTTAGTGCTTTAGTACCTTGAATAACTTAATTATCTTCCAGAAACTTACCTCACTATTCCTTGGGTGCTCTAAAAAATGAACTTTCCCAGAATGTTTTGTAGTAGAGTAACAGACTCTATAACAAAACCAACAGCAAATCTGTGACTTGCCTTTCACAGGTACTGGTAGTTATTGCTGATATATTAGCTTGCCTACAGCTGTACAACATTAGTAGAGTAGAACTGTTTTTTTTTTAACACTGGAAGTAGAGAGCTAATACAGAGAAGTTCTGTAGGAGTAGCCATTATTTTGACTGAGGGTGTGCTATTTGAACTTTCAGTGAAAAGAAACATTTAATTAGATACTGTGACTGGACACTAACACTAGGAATAAATTCTCAATCCAAGCAAGGAAGCACAAGGTGAATTTTATATTCTGTATTGTCAAAATGCTGGTTGTCTAAATTGTGCATGATCTCCCATGCAGGTGTACCTTTGTGAAATGCCATAAATTTGAAACTATAAATAAGCTGATACAATCTTATCTTCAATTTGCAAATGCAGGCATACATTCTATAAATTTAGTTTCCTTTGGTTATTTTCCTAAGTTCTGTTGTGCATTCTCAATTAAAAAGCTGGTGATTTAATGATATTTTGCCCTTTGTCAGATCAGTCAGTACTTTGTTTCTTGTTGGACATGACAGGTATTTTCTGGGATATCACATGCTTGGCACCAACAGGCTCTGCAGCTTCCTCTTCAATCTCCTTCCCTCCTTGGGTGTTTAACTGGTTGTGTCAAAGACCAGCTGTGACAAGTTGTGTAACCTTGGATCAGACTTCTGTGAAAAGAGCTGTGTGAGAAAGTGCTGCAGGAAGCCTTCTTGGAAGTCTCCACCTCACCCACCCTCAGTGGGCCCACTGGCCGGGGAGCTGCATTTCAACTCAGGTCCTTTGTTCCATCCCTGTGTGGTGTTTTTAGGTATGCTGTGTCTGGTTGTATATCATCTTGATCCCAGCTCTCACTTGCTGGCTTTGTTTCCTGGCCTGACATGGGACCAGCCTCATCCTTACAGACTTGGTTGGTGTCCTCTGGTCTATGAGTGATCATCACTGCACCTGCCTGGCTCGCCTTGCTCAGGTGTGGTGGGTCTGAGCCCCCGTAGGCTCGACCCTGACTGCTGTTTGCCATACCATTGCCATTGGCACTGTCCTTCCCCTGCCGTGCTGCCCCTGGGCACCTGAGTGTTCCAGATTTCTGGGGTGTCCAGTCACGGCTATTTCCCTACCATGCTGCTGCCTGTACAGAAACCTCCAAGTATGCATGTTCTTAACTTCCACTTAGACAAAAAGGAGGGAAATTGAGCTGCACTGGAGCTGGTAAATGCAACTTGCTTTTAATTCATAAACACTTCTTAGTTTAGTTGCTGAAATTGTGCTTGACTGAATCTGCTGCTCATACTGAAGCCTACAGTGAAAGAAATGTGCTTAGATTTCTGGAGCAGCTTTGCTTCCCCTTACATGCCCAGGCTTCAACCCAGAAGTCCCTGCCTGCACATAAGAATAGGCCAGTTCCAGCCAGTTGTTACCACTGCAGGTCACAGTCAGTCCCCTCATTGAGGTAAAAAGCAGCTCAAGGTGGTGGTTAGCAGGTGTTATGGCTGGTATGTAGCGATTTCCCTGTGCACAAGGCATACATTTCCAGGGAGACCTTTTGATCCCTTTAGTCTTGAATGCTTTGTTGATGTACAAGGTCTCATTGTTTGTCTCCCATGTATCATTTGCCAAGCTTTCAGCAGTCTCACAAAATTGTGGGTTTTTTTCCTTTCCCCCCATGTTTTGTTCTTTGGCAGAATCACCACAATTGTGTATTTCTCTTTTTGCTGCCCTAACTCCTAATTGTTAATATGAACCACTTTAGCTTTAGTGTTGAAGTTTCCTCCTTTTTCTGAAAATCAGAGAACAAACTGAAGAAGAATGTATTATGAGAGGTCAGGAAAGGAAATGAGAAAGGGGAAAGGTAATTACAGAAGTTAGCTGAGTAAGAAGATAAGAGAATAATTTGGGTGAAATATGAGAGAAGATAAAAATAAGTGATGCTGGGGCTCGGGAAAGGGAAGCAGAAGATTCTTTTTGGCTAAAGATTGAAAGAGCCCAATAAACAATTTAAAATAGAACATATATTCCTTTGCATTTTTTAAATTAATAGGAGTTTCCTGGGATTTTCCTCACACAAAAACATTTCCCTGAGAAGGAAGGAGTTAAAAAAATAAATGTCCCTTTATTGTCTTTGTCATTTACTTCTGATATTCCACACAGGCATTACGCTCTTTTCAGCTAGACTCCAACTCTTCTTAATATCCTCCCTAATTTCCATTTGTAGTCCTTGTTACAGCAACAAGTCCATTTCTTTTTTCTAAATAGCTGTGTCTTCCATATACTTTAATTGCCTGAGATCCACAGACATTTTGCAAATCGTATTTGACTCTCAAGAAAAGGAATTGGTTTTTTTTAAGGGTTAGTCTGTTTAATATTGTTATCCATACTGCAAAATACCACAGCCGTTTGTCAGGAGTTCATGTACAGCATCACCAAGTGAGATTCATCTCACCTAATTTTAAAGGTTTGCAGTGTAGGTATCCCTGCCAGCCCTAGGAGTCCTAAATCCCCACAACAGAAAGAAACAGACCCTTTTAGGTACAATTTATCTGGCATATTTATATCTTTTTGTATCTACTTTAGGATGAATTGAATCAAACCATAAAACTGCCCATTTTTCTCACTTGAATATAGCACCAGCTCAGATGAATCTAGCTGTCAAATAAATGTCACTCTCATGGTCTAAATCAGATAGGTGTCATAAAGAATAAGTATCATAATCATCAACAGGTAGAACCATTTTATAAATATGTGCATCTACATATATGTGTCTGGGGAGGAAAGCTACGTGCTTTGTGAAGTCTTTGCAGGTAAAGATGGGCAGGTAAAAAAAAAAATAGGGGCAGAATGTATTGGTTGTATTTTTGGAAAGCAAATGGGATCTTTTAACTCATTTGTTTAGGTGAAGAAGTGCAATCTCCACACTTTTTTTTTTCCTAAATGTAGTGTTATGTGGAAATGCTCACTTCTTTGAGACAACTGGGCTCACACTGCAGATGTTTTCCTACTGTGTTGAATCAAGCGAAGTGCTCAAAGTGAAAACAGTTGGAAAAAGACTTTTTTTTTTCCCCACTTCTACCTCTGTGTTTTTCATTAGGTGAGTGCAAGCTGCTAAAATGCTCTGAGAGGTCTCTGTCAGTCTACATTTACAAATCACAACTAGTCAAAACATAAATATAATGGCATCTGAAACAATGTTACGTTTATGTAATTGTCAGTCTGTTGAAAGACTTCCTGTAGCTCTGTCCTCTTAAATAGCTGAGCTAAAGGACTCAGTAATCGTTCTCATCTATATGAAAATGCAGTTCAAATGAAAACAGTAGGTTAGCTCCTAATATCCCTATTCAGATTTTATTCACTTAAACAGTCATATGGACGATAATGGGTGTTTTGACTGATTAGAGATTTCAGCATCAGGTCTATAGTCATTATGACTAATGTTTTCTGATTAACTAGTCATGCATATCAAAATAATTGGTCTGTGCTATCACTAACATGTACAAAGCTCTGGCAGCATGTTCATCATTAACAGCACAAGAATAAAGGAGGTAATTCAGGTCCTAAGGAGCTTAAAGTGGAAATGGGGAGACAGTACAAAACACTGGAACACACATCAGAGAAAGCTACTTTCTCTTTTTATACAAAAAACACTAAAGGGAGAGAACAGTTTTAATACTTCTTGAGATGACATATTTGTGAGGAAATTAGTTTTGAAGAGGAAGAAAAGAGAGGTGGTCTCATTGGGGTGAGAAGACAGGTCCCGGCATAGATCATAAATGGGCAGTCTTTTGCATTCATCTCTTCATAAAGTTTTTTGAGGCAGTGAAAGCAACATAATTAAATGAACTCTGTAGAGAAAAGCACCAAGCACTTTACTAAAACTAGCCTGTAATAAATAGCTTTATCTGATTATGTTTGAAAGTGAAAACTTCAAAATAAAGATAGTTTCCTGAATTCTTACTAAACTTTAAGTTATACAACAAGAAAGTGTGTGCCTCATACATTACCTTATGGATATATGTTATTCATATATATGCAAGTGCATATATATTAATATCTATTAGCCTGATCCCTGTTAAATGTACATTCTTTAAAATTTACTGGAGATGTTGGAGGTATAAAATGATCAATAAATTGCTTTTGAAAGTGGAACAAAAGATTTTATCTGTCAGATCCACTCCTGCTTTTTGACTCTATCTCAGACTTCTGATATTCAGGTTTGGGTACTTTGCTATGTGTTTCTCTAAAACGAAACAAGAGGAAGCAACCTACACCGTGGCTTATTTGAACATTCCTCATTTCTTTTCTATGGCTAATTTGAGGATCGACATCAACAGATAGCTAATATAGAAAATACACTAGAGAGAAAAGCATAATCTGAATTAATAGCAAAAGCTTTGAGAAAGGTTTTAATGGAGACCAATGACAATACGTGAAACCTGTTGTCTTCATATCTTGGACGTTATTATAAGCTCTGAACATACAGCATCAAATAGTCCTGTAGTTTTTTTCCTTTAGGATTTTATAACTACACCAAGTTGGTATTTTTCACCTTGAAAGCTTGGCCTAGTGACTCCATCTGCACAACTCTTTCTCTCTGCCATTTTAATTTCATTATTCTACAAAATTTTTCTCAGCTCTTTCTCACAACTTTGTCATTTCAACCTAAGAAGGCAGAGCCAAGTTTATGATGGTGGGTCCTAGACCTTAGACACTCAAACGCAGAAAACTAAGCTGGAGGAGGAGATGACAGGGGAAAATTGCTTGCAGAGGGCCTTATGGAGAGGGAGTTACAATAGTTAGGATATTTCTGTGTCTCCTGATGCTTTGTCTTGCTCCAACACTTTTCTTGTGATGTTTCTTCCATCTCCCTACTCTAGTATTGCCTTTAGACACACTTTTGATAGTTCTGGAGGTCATTAAGTTTCTCCAGTAATTGCAGGACTTGCATGAATGAGAACATCAGTAAAGAAAAAGTCAATCAGCACCATGACATCATGTTAATTACATAGTATTCATTGTAATTCTAGCTTGGAATTATTTCTCATATACTTAAGGAGCTATTAGAATCCACAGAATTTTGTTCAGTACAAAATAAACTAGAAAAAATTATCATTGTTGTTTTTCTTGACCTACCATGCATTCCTGAATGACAGGGATTCTGTCCCTAGCACTAAAGGATAATAAACTTTCAGTATTGATCCTTAACTCTACCTCTGCTGACTTTAAGCAATTCAGTTTACATAGAGTTTAAACTTGGGTTTTTTGAAGACATTATTTCTGGATATTAGAAAGGAGGTGTGATGAATTTAGGTTAATATGTTATCTCTTCTGCCATGTTATTTGATGGTTAATATAAAAAGATAATAAGAATTGTAATAATTTATTTCTAACATATGAACTGAGCCTATAACTTATTTCTGGAGCTGTCTTAGTAGGTTAGCCATACTACTGCTTTAAAGTCTGGAATGTCTTGGAAACATCAGTAGTTGTTCTTGATCAATTAGTTTCTTGCTTTATGTTTTACTGTAATTTTTGTTAGGAAATTTTGTTAGGAAAGTAGAGTTCTAGGTATTGCTTGTAGATTAAAACCAGAAAAAAAACCCAACCCAAAATAGCCCAATAAAAAACCTCTAACAGTTCAGACTTGTTTTCTGCTTGTTCCCACATGGCTAATTCTAAATGTGCTACTTTAGGAGACATCCGTTTAGTCTGTATTCTATGAAAGTATGTGTCCTCCTTATCCAATGAAGTCTCAGAACTATTAAAATAACTTCTAGAACTCACAGAAAATAAATAATATTTAGGAAGAATGGAGGGAGGATCTGGTGACATTTTTAAAAAGTAATGGAAAAGTCTAGGAACCTAAAAGCTTAATTGAAGTTGCTGAAAATCCTTGGTGGAAAAATCAAACACTTGGCAGTAACTGAAAGAATCCAAGAACAAGAGTAACAACCAGCATGAATTTATCAAGAAACAGATCAAGTTGAACTGTGGAAAGAAGAAAGCTGTAGATATCCCATGCTCACTGTTGTAAGCATTTTGACAATTTAGCATGATGCTGTCATTAGCCAGCTGGGGGTCCAGATGTAGATAAAAATAAAGTTGCTGCAAACTTGTCTACTAATCTGTAGCTGGGAAGTAGTTATTAGCAGCTCATCATTAAAACAGGGGGATATATTGAATGGGTCTGCCCTACATCTTATATTAATCAATATTCTCATCAATGACCTGGTGGATGGAACAGAAACAACACTTATTAAATCTGTAAACATCACAAAACTGGAAGCGACTCTGGGTAAACTGAAGGACAGCCTGAGAATGTAAAATGATGATGACAAATTGGAAATAAAGTCCAGAAAAAAAGCCCGCACTGCTCAGAAGGGGTCAGCACAGGGTATTGCACTTGGCTGGCACAAATACAGCATGGCTTGCAACACGTGAAGTAGGTAAGAGTTTGAAGGTTCTTTTTAGATCATAGACTGAACTGGAACCAATTAAGTTATATCTAAAATGCTAAGCAAAATATTATACAGGAGCAGATAAACAGAAATTAGCTTCCAAGATGTCTTAAAAAAATAAAACACTAAGCCAAAAGAATAAGTACCTTATTGTGTCCAGCATTAGAAAGGCTTCAGCTGGAAAATTATGTCAAGTTTAGGGATCTGCGTGTAACACTTTTTAAAGTCAAAGAAAAATAGTTTGAACTCTAGAGAGTGTTATATATGAGAAAGGAATGACCATGAAATAGAAAACCAATACAAAAACCTGCTGCAAAAAAAAAAGAAATTGTTTTCCATATCTTTGGTGGAATGTAGAGGATGTAACTGTTAAATTTCAGCATGTAAAATTAAAAGCTAAAAATAAGGAATATCTTAAATACGTCAAAGTACTATAACAGATGACCTGAGGAAGTAGGCTGTGAATTCTCTATAACTGCCATTGGGAGAGGCACTTCTTGGGACTCACAGAGGAGCCATTCCCTTACTTTCCCTGAAAGAATCAGTCCTGTAAGTGTTCTCATCAAGTACAAAGGGCAGTTAAGATATATGTGTCAAGGCACTTTAGCCAGGCAGTTGTGCTTTAAATGAGTGTTGCTACCTTGAAACAAGTTGTTAGAGGAATTCACCAATTCAGATGGAAATGACTCATTTGGCCGCCAAATTATCACATGTGAATAAAATTAAAGACTTTTTTTTTTGTGTGTGAGTTTCCAAGTCAGATTTAGCTGAAACTTGACATGTTGGAGATGGGTTCTGAAAAAATTAGCCTATGGTCATGTGTTTAAAAATGCTTTTGGATCTGTGAGAAACTCAAGTTTGTAAGTTTAACCTACTCAGTTTACAATAAATTAAAGAAAAAGGCTTTCCAACAAAATGACAGATCTTTGTCACACCATCTTTAAAGGTAAGACTAGCAGGATGGTAGCGGCTCAAAGTAAGTGGCTTCTCAAAAGACATGATGATGTAGTGTGGGAAAACTGGAAAAGATTATCTAGAACAATGGATGAATCATTGATGATCAGAGACTAGCCCTTGCCCCACAGCTATGTATTTGGAATATGGAACCAAGAATTGAGATTGTTGTGACTTTGCCTTCTCAGCAAAGAATAAGTGCAGATAGAGCACATTTGTTCTTCCCTCAGTCTTCCTCCGCCCATCAATGTATGCAGTGGCAAAGAAGGCTAGTAGATATAATTTATTTTATTTATTTATGGTGTTAATGCTCACGTTCAGTATCAGAATCAGCATTTATACAGGGTCTTCCATTTTTTTTTAACGTGTATTTTGCTGTGTCTGTACATTCTTTTTAAGTGCCAGTATTATACATTATTAATGGAAAGCTTTATGAAAACTTATAAACTGTGAGTGAATGAGGAAAGGCGTCCTAAGGTTGGTGCTGTGGCAACTTTAGTGATTACTGGCATAGTGCCATAATTACAATTCTTATTAGTATTGCTACGTCAGAGCTGGTGCGTAAAGTAGATTCCTTTTTTTCCTGTCTCTTTTGGTTCCCCTCTGAAAGGGAATTCAGGAGGGTGCTGTCTCAGCCAAGGGCAATGCTAAAATACACAGTGCCATTAGCAAGTAAAGAGTTTAATGCTGGCCATTGTATTGCACTGTATGATGACTTTTAGCTTTTGCAGTTTTAATTTTGTCTTTGCTACTCCTGGTGATGCTTCTCAGGACATACACCTAATGATGTAACTGCACTTGGTGGAACTGAGATCAGCACATCTGCATAAAATCGTGGATGGAGTGCTGAAAATCTTCCTAAAATCAGAATGTTCCTCTTGTTGTGCCTTTCCAGCAGCCTTGTTATAGCAGACATCTCAAAAGTTATTCTGGGTCTCTGAATAGATCTGTGCTGCTTAACTGCTCCAACTCATTATATTATAAATTTGTTTCTTGTGTTTCAAATTTGTGCATAGGGGATGTGTTTGGAGGTACTTTTTATATTCATGAAAAAGGGAAAAAAAATGGAAAGTGCTAAGAAAAATGAATATTGAGCTAACATAGTCTATTTTTGCACGGAGTAAATATCAAGCTAATGCATAAGATTTATCCTCTATAGTAAATCAGTGATATGTCTCATTTTAGGTCTCTCCTATGACTGCTATTTTTTACTGCAGTATTCGTTCATGGTGATTTATGCCATACTATCCTGTGAATATTTTGCAGAGTATTATCAATAATATAATTTTATCTTTGGGTCCAGACGGAATGAGCTTAGAACACAAAGCAGGCAGGAAGCGTGATTCCTGCCTCAAGTAGTTTACTGTTTGAAATAAACTTGGTATTAAATGTGAGACTGGGACATATTACATCAGGGAATGGAGGGCTGGATCAGGAAAGGCATCAGCCCAGTTAACAAAATATTTTATTCTATAAGGGCTCACGTACTCGATAAAATGCTTCTGTTTGACTGGAGGGTTCATTAAAGCCATGGCAGGAATTCTGCTGGAGAATAGGACCGAATTAGGACAGAGAGTAGCGGCATCACAGATCCACTCAGGGTAAGTGCTTCTACATGTGAATAGAAGCAACAGTCTCATTAGTCTCATTAGACCGCCTGTATAAGAAATCAGAGCCATGGGAGAGGACTGGCAGTACCACAGTAGGTAAAGGGCTCTGGTCTTGCTTGAGACAGAGTCATGAATAAATAGCTGAAATCATCTTGTTTATTGAGAGCCTCTTGTAGCAATACCATTCTTGCTTCCTTAAGTCATGTAGTATTTTCTTTGAATTGTGCTAAAGGCATTGCCCTTTCGTTTTATTGATTGAGTGAGCTGCTGATCCTGCACAAAGGAACCACCAAAAGTAAAATTCAATTATTTGCAAGTGTACTCCTCCTCATGTGCAATATCATAGTTCAGATTTTTGTTTTGTTAGATTCTAGCTCAAAACAAATCTAATCCAGACATGCTCTTAGTCCTAGTGTTAAGAGCCTCAGGCAAAATATGAGTGAATGGAGATTCAAATGTCCAAAATTTTGTCATATTCAATTTGGATTCACCTCTCAACGTTGTACTATATATTAAATAGTTCAGCATAAGCCTTTTTTTTTCCCCTTTAGCTGAACTATTTAATCTCAAAACTGTTTTAGTCTGATTTGAGAAGTGTGCTCTCAACCTTTTGAGTTGTACTGACTCATCAGAAAAGTTTCTGTGTCCACAAAAACTGAATTAGGTTTAAAATCTTCTATGTTTTATGATCTGCTATGGTGATTAATATTCCCCAGGGAAGTATAATGAAAACACTTGATAGATCAGTTGACTAAAATTGATATTGGATACATCATTGAGGTACTCTAATGTAGTTTAACATTTCTGAAAACTGGAAAAAGTGTTAAAAACTTCTTCTTTTATCAGTGTATTTCTCTTTGAAGATATCTACATTTTCTTAAAAAAAAAAATAATTGGATGACATAGTTCCCTGAAAGTGAGTTGTGGAAACTAATTGTGCATGTATGTTAGCACACTTATGATTACCTGGAACATGAAATTGGTAGGCATTTTCGTTGACTGAACACGGGGTCTGACCCTTACCATGTGAAGGTTATGTAAAAATAAAGCAAGTCAGTTATTTTTACATGACAAATATGGCTCCAGATGATATTTACTATTGTAAACTGTTAGGATTAAAATACACATTAAAAAATATTGCTGAGAGGTATGAGAATGGATAAAAAGACAGTGAAAAACTCTTGATCTCAAAGGGACTGCTGTTGATTCCAAATTTCACCATCATTAATGGGTGAAATCTCCACAACCATTCCTCTTAATCAGGGAAAAATCTGTTAAAAGCTTTTCTGGTCTCAGTTCAATGTCTGATAATAAGCTTGAGTCTCTGAACTTGGAGATGTCCGGTCTATATTAAAACCACACTATGAATCTTCCATCATTTTCAAAGGAATAGCAATAGCCATCCTAAAAAGGGGCTTACTCAGAACAGTGATCAGGATTGCCTGTGAAATCAAATTCATTAGTATTGCCCCAGGCTTACACAATTCTCTGCGTATCATCTTCTGTTTCACAGTTTCACAGAACAGAATGCGTTTCATTTCATTTTCCTTGAAAATTTACTTGGCCTAATATCTTGGCAGCAGCTTACAAACTTTTCTAGATTATACCACTGCCAGCAAGAATAAAGAAATGGTTCCCAGTCTTCCAGGAATAAAACTAAATGTGCTAAATTAAATATTTGTTTTCTTTCTGTTATATCAGTCAAACTGATCTTTCAAACTTCACCCAAGGAAATATTCATGCAATTTGAACTCGCTAAAACTTGCAGCTAGGCTAATTTAGACTAGGAGTAAGGTGCAAATTATGGAGATCTCATACATCACTGGCCAAAGATTACAGTTGGTGCTCCTCACTCGTAAACTCAAACTCAAGACAGGATGCATTTTCTGGGAGTTATGGTGCAGTTCACCTGTAGCTA
Organism: Porphyrio hochstetteri; assembly: GCA_020800305.1. NCBI lineage: Eukaryota > Metazoa > Chordata > Aves > Gruiformes > Rallidae > Porphyrio > Porphyrio hochstetteri. Next base: position 51,035,383 of record CM036907.1, read on the forward strand.
TTGATCAACAAGCAGGAGTTACTGAGACGTGCTTTTTTTGTTACTGATTTTCAGTATACATCAAATAATTTTTTTTATTGTTTTGTTTTTCCACCCTGACAGGTGCAGCTAGTTACAACAGCTTTTACGTTTTTTGCAAAAATTTCTGCCGAGCTGTGAAACCTGGGAAGCTGAGGGTCCGCTGCAGTGGGTGTAAACAAGGAACACTGACGTTGGCAAGGGTAAGTGTGCTTATTTGTTTCAAAGTTTTGGAGTATATGGGAATGATACATCTAGCTTTATCTATTTGCATACATGTGGCTATGTATATCTACTTAATTTTTTTCCTTGCTGTTACTGAGAAGAGTAATCCAAAAGTTTATGAACATTTCACTCACTCATCTCCATTATTTGCAGCACACAGAAGCAACACATTGCAGACTAGAGCTCCAGTGCTGTAAATACATTGTTAGCATTGTATTTCAAGGACTAATGATTAACCTGGCAGTATGCAGAACGTATACAATTACACATGTGCTAAAGAGTTGGAATTACAGATCCTTATACAAAGCTGGGAGCAGTTGTTATGGCCACAGAATACAAGAGAAGTTGCTATACATTTCCTATTGCTTCCTATATCCATTTCCTATTCAGGATAGACAAAACCCCAGACATTCTGTTCAGCTTGGATACAGTCAGTCAGTGCTGCTGCAAGACATTGCAGCTATCACTGGATGAGTTTGAACCTTGTGTATTGCATTGACAGCACACGACATGTGTCCTTTACTACACTCAGTGGCTTCCTTTGGCATGCCGACTTTGGGAAGTGATGACTTTCACACCTGTGCCATCTGGTTTGTTCCTTGTATTAAGGAGACTTAAATGAATTCCAAAAGTTTTCAGGTTTTACAGGATCTGCTAAATAGTGTTCTTCATGTAGGAAACTAAAAAAAAAATATATATATATATAAAAGCTTGCCTGTATCACCATGCTACAGATCTGTCAGCAAAACTATTTTTTTAAAGATTTTCTTTCCCCAAGTCTCCATAAGCTGTGCCTGACCTTTACATGGCAACAGCAAGTTCCTTGAGAAGCTCTCTTGTGCCATAAGCAGCAAAGCACCATGTAAGCCAGTATTTGTTACACTAATTCTTTTATTGAGATGAAAGTGAATACCTGTGTAAAACCCACACAAAGCTTTGGGCAGCCTTAACATACTCTACATGCTAATCCTTTTCCTACCTAAGCCACAAATGACCAACCTAATTAAATTGAGCTTTCTTTTTCATGGTGTGTTGACTGACATTTTAAAATATTACTTATTCATTTAAACAGTCTAATTCTAATACCTTATTTAACTGTCATGCCTATTTGCATAGCATTATTTTAATATATGATGCTCAGGCTAAATTTATGATACTATATTTCTAAGAAATTAAAGAGCCCACTGTTTTTATTTTTACCAAAGACATCCATCTAAATATTAAATTTGTAATTTTCCAGATGACATTAGGTTGGCGTTTTATGAACATTTCATGACCTAATGCTTTATGGGAGATATATACCAGACTGATTTAATTATAAGAAAACATCAGTCACTGCAAAAGTATCACCTCTCCCTAGTTCCTCTAATTAATCAAGCACAAAAGCATGTCTGGAAAGACTGGAGTGTGGGAGTCTTTTGTAGACCCTGCATAAGGCTGCCAGCAACTTTCTTCAAATACCTTGAAAATTTTAGTCATTCATTTCACATTGATTTATATCTTTCATTGCTTTTAAGATTCTAAAAATATTTATTTCATGTGTGCATACAATGCTGCAATTAATTTCAGCAACCATGATTTAGATAACTAGGGTATTCCTCTTTCCAGAAAAGAAACCCCAACAAAAAACCCACAACCCTTCCTGGCCATTGCAGTCACATTTACATTCCTTTTTGTGATGCCATAGCAGTGTTCCATGCCCGTGTTCACTCTGTAATGAAAAGGAGAGTGCCTACCTGCAGATGGAAGGCCTGGTTCTGCAAACTGATATACACCAAGCTCCATACATAAAGCACACCTTCTCAGTGTAACTGACTACCGGCGCAGAATGAGTTTTGCATAGCTTCCTCTATAGTTTTTGAGTGTTCCTTACAGCTCACATCATTATTTCACATCTTTTCAGACATGGGAAGCTACAGTCAGGTCTGATTTAAGTACCTGCAGCTGAGATAAGACTTCGTTTGTGTCACTGACAGCACATCTGGACTTTGTTCTGCCACTGGTGCATACAGTCCTGTTGCTGTCCCTACTCCCTGTGCTCCAGAGGAGCCTCCTGAGTTCACAGGTTTTGTTAAACCACCTCTGCCACGGAACCGTTCTTTCGTCATTTGTCATATTAGGGATATTGCTTTTGTCTATTGCTTTGCATCTTAAACTAACAAAGAAATGGACATTTCCTGAATTTTGTTTCTCTGGCACTATGAAGAGCTTGTCATCTAGGTAGCTTGTCAGCGTAGGCTGTGTGGTACATCACAGCTCTGGAAGGGAAAAGCTCTAGTGTCTTTCTTGCAGGGACTGACAAATTATGGGTCATAGATAGTTTAAGTAGTCTTTCTAATAGATGATAGTGATACTTCTGTATTTCCTAGGAAGAAAAAGATCTTTAATACAGTCATTCTGTTTGAGTTCTTACTTCCTAACTCCATTTTAATCAAGTTATTTAAGTAGGGTGTTTTCTTTTTTAATTAATATAAACTTAGCAGAGATTCTCAGTAATCTAAAATAAAAAGGCAGTTCACTTGTGATCTGTCTTTTTTTAAAATATATCATTGTGAAACTCCATTCCACAGTGCACTACCTCTCACTGCTCCTCATTTCAGATCACGTATTTTTCTTGGAATTCATTACTTGTATCCTGGCTCAGTGATAGAGAAAGAAAGGAGTTCTGCTCACTACATCAGAGAAAGGCTGACTGAAAGAGAGAGGGACAAGTGGCACCTCTGCCATTATCTACTCTTTACCACTGCTGAGTCAGCATCTCCCCATGCTGGTTACCACTGCTGGGGTAATATTGCAGGCAGGTTACAAAAACTCAATTTGTCCTTTGAAGCTGCAAAATAAACTCCACTGGTGGAGTGCAATGTGATAAAGTGTGATCTCATTCACAGGCTGGGAGAGATACTAAAAATGTGATTGAATTCTTGAGACTGGATGGCACAGGTATTTGTCTCTCCAAAATTATATGTTTGCTGTGAGGATAAAAATGTTTTTGATACATGACAAACATTGTGTGTTAAAATACTTCTAACTGAATACTGTGCATAGGAAAGCTACCAATGTAATGTGTGCTCCTCGGTCAAACTAACAAATGTGAAGCAGTCATTTATTGTTGGGCTTCTGCTAATGAACGTGGTAGTACAAAAATAGCTTAATTTCCCTGCACTTGGCTGACAAAAGTGGTACTTACGGGAAATTACATGTATTCAATGTATGGGCTTCTTTCTACATAAATAATGAAAAATGTCTCAATTCTGACATCTAAATTGCCACCACTGGGCACTGATGCTACTGCTGTTTTGAGAAGACAAGTGCAGAAAAAAGAGCTCGGAACTATTTTTTCCAGTGTTTCCACAGCCTCAGAAAATGCTTCTGCATTAGTTACATTGAATCATCACACTCAATCATAAGCCTTTTTTTTTTTTTTTTTTTTTGTAAAACAGTGTTTTTTGAGAGCAAGGAAACTTGTTAAGATACAGATATGTTATTCTGCTGTGTAGCCAAGGCCCAGATGTGGCCAGATGCCAGAGAGAAATCAGGCATATGCAGATTCTTTCCCTACCTGCTATGCAGGCAGATAGTCTCTTTTGTGCACTTGCTTCTCTCGTGACCTGATGTGATGGTGACAAGCCTGTTAAGTCTGAACTGCCAAGGCTCTAGTGTGGGACTATATTGTGAGAGGGAGTCCCATCTCCCAGCGGTGTTTGTAGTTCATGGACAATGCCATTCTAAAGCAGATACAAAACCTTTATCTGTCATATCCATTAGATAGTTTGAGCAGTTTCCAATAACAAAGTCTGTCTCAGAAGAGGACATTTTTCCATCATTGCAAAGGAAAATGTATCACTAATTGGCTAGACCAGCGGAGCAGGGCTTCAGCATTAAATAACTTTAGTACTGAGCTAACCCAGAATCCAGAATTAGTGGTGGAACTTTCCTAAGAAGGATCATGTGGGGGCTGCAGGTCTGATTCTGCCATTGCTCAGTCAGTGTCTTCACTGCATTTAGTAGTAAAAGTATCAGAAGAAAAAAATAAAGCCTCTGTTTCTACAGTAAGAAGTTTGTTTTCTTTGATGATATGTTAGATTCAGCCAAATCCAGACACACCCTGGGGAGGCTGCTCTAACACGTATTCCCCGGGCCTGTTTAAGATATTGTGGCAGTTATTATAGAAGTGAAAAAGCTCAATGTTGGGTTACAGCAATTTCTTTTAAACTATTTTATTCTTTATTCTCCACTTTTTTCTTTGGTCCTGAGTCTCACTTCACTCTGAACCCCTTAAAGGACAGCCTTATGCTTCCACCTATCTTGTACAGGCTGGACTCCTAAGTGCTAAGCTCCATCTGAAGAGAAAACAGGCCCCAGGAACATGTATATCCAAACTTTTGGGAGGATTCAGAAGACTTGATACATTTTATTCAGGCTTTTGGCTACCTCTTTAATTTCTTTTTCCAATATCCCTTAAGAAACTTTCACTACGTTGGTCATCAATTGCTTAATTTATGTATATACAGTAAATGAAACCAAATGCATACTTGATTTATGAAGAAAATTATTCCATCTATTCCAAAAGACAGAAACAGCAATTCTTTGATGCAAAATAATCTTTGCAAAGGAAACAGCTTTGCCTCTGTGTTGAACAAATAACATATAGTCTTTTTGTTTATTTGAGTGGGATAAGGAAGTATATTTTAACTTCTAATTCTATTAGAAGCTCTGAGATATCTATGTATGATTTACAACATTTATTTCATGATGTGTTTTCAGTGAGATTACACATTATAAAGTGTCTTAAAAACTGGAAAAAAATGCCAGTTATTGGAAAGAGGGAAAATCACTTTGGTGTTATGTACCACTCCAAGTCGTGCTGTGAAATAAAACTGCCCTTTAATGTGGAGCCTGAAGTGGGTTTTCTCCAGCCTTGGTGACAACAGTCATAAATGGAAAGGAAAAGAGTTACCAAGTTTAGTTTCAAATTAGACTTTTACACAAGTCTCTGAATCAGGTATCTAATGATCCCTTTTCGCCAGAGAAGACAGATGTGTGCCTAGGAATATAGATGGTGCTCAGCGTATCCTGTCTTCACAGTATCTGTGATATCATGGAAGCAGAGACTCACAGACTTCTTGAGGTTAGAAGGCACTGCTGGAGGTCATCTAGGCCAGCCCCCCTGCTCACGCAGGACCACTTGGACCCTTTTTCCCAGGACCACGTCCTTTTGAATATCTCCAGGAGTGGAGACTCCACAGCCTCTCAGAGAAACTTGTGCCAGCATTCAGTCACTCTCACAGTAGAAAGGTTTCTCTTTATGTTCAGACAGCACCTCCTGTGCTTCGGTTTGCACCCATTGCCTCTATCCTGTCACTGGGCACCATTGAAGAGAGCCTGTCTCAGTCTTCTTTATGTCTTCCATTCAGATATGCGTGCACAGTGCTGAGATCACCCCTAATCTATATTTCAGTATATCACTGAAAGCCTGAGACTGGTAAAAAATACCATCGTCAGAGTAACACTTATTTTCTCCAAAATATTTGTTGCATTTGAATTGCTTTTGTGTAACATTGCACATTGAATTGTAAACGAGGATCCTTTGATAAATAGATCCTGTTTTTCATAACTCCTGCTTCTCCAGAAATCCTTAGAAATCAGGAGCACTGACCGTTGGGTGACATGGGATCATGTCTATATGTAAATCAGATTGTGGACTTTATCTGTTTTATTCTTTATTCTTCTGTATTTCTGTTCCTGGTTTTTGTATCTTTTTGTTTAGGTTTATACCTTTGGGGGAAGAAAAAAAATAAAAAGGGAGCACCAACAGATGTGATGATAAGTGAGCTTCATTCAGCTTTAGTTTGGGCTTTTATTGGTGACTGCAGAGGGGCTACTTTTTCCCCCTGCAGGCATATGCGCAGACTAAAAGGTGTGAGCACAGAAAAAATAATATATAGATATCTATCTATCTATCTATACGAATCTTTTGGATCCCATTTTCTACTCAGTGGAACCGTAATGTGCTGTGGATGTGTTGCTGGAATGTATTACAAAACGAACAAACTTTGGGCTGTGACAGTGGGTTTTTTTAATATGGCAGCTGCCACTGAGATTCAGATGTCCCAGTGCATAACTCTCCTAATTTGCTTTCTTTATTAAAGTACAGCCAAACTTCTGTCTTCCCAGTATTATTCCTTAGATAGCCATGGGTACAGAGAGATCATGCTTGCACTACATTATTTCAGCATTTTTTGTAATGCTGAATATTAAACAGTTCTAAAGGGTCAGTGATTTCTTCTTAATTTTTAAGGGGCTGGAAGAGCCAGCACACCAGCTGGCTCCTCAGGAGGAAAAATATAGCTCTATTTACTTAAGGTGTTGTAGTGGCAGAAGTAGCAAATGTCAAACTATTTTCTTAAATGTGTACCTGCATCATCGTTAATAAGCTGATCTAATTTCTAAATTATTATTAATTATAATGTTTTTATATTAATTGTTGATAATTAAAGTGATTAAGTAAAACATATTAAAGTAATGGCTTACTTCTAAAAGAACTGTAACCAGTTCCCTACTCTACCTCCTTGTGGAAGAAAGCCCTTCAAATCTGTACATTTTTGCCACAAGAATTTTGTTTGTAGTTTGGCTTAGGATTTTTTTTTCTGGTTTTGGACCGAATTGGTTAATAAAAAAGGTTTAGGGTACATAAACATGATGTAAGTAAAAACTCAGAATTGTTTAACTAAAGAATCAGCTAATTTTAAGTTATATTGATTAAACTTGTTTGGATAGGATGGTGATGTGAAGGCATTAAGGTCAGACTTGTTAAACCTTTCCTCAGAGCTTCATTAGTATAAGACATCTTTAAGATGATGCAACCACAAACATGGTAGTTATATTGATTTAGCTTTCTTCGTAGAGTTATGCACTACTCTAATGAAGGTTTGCCCTCTCTTCTTGGGGAAATTTTCCTAATGTGTAAATAGGCCTTTAGGGACACATGCTGTTGATGAGTTAGTAAATTGTTAGTATTTATTTGAGTTTTTCTGCTGTAAGCAGCTGGACAAAACAAGACGTCCTTGATTCCCTTGTATGAATTGCCATATGTTTAAAGCTTGCTCCTTATGTGGGGAAAAAAGACAATTGAGTTTGGAGGTATAGCTTGAATATAGGAGAACTTTATGGGGTTTTGCTTTGGTTTTTTTTTTTTGTTTGTTTTGGTTGGGGATTGTTTTTGATATATGTCAAATTCTTCTGTGTTAAGAACTTCATTATATTAGCAGTAGGTTGGGGTGGTTTTTTTGTTTGTTTTATACTATACAAATATAAATTTAACATTGAAAATACTTTTCTAGATTTTATTTGAGAACTGTTGTTTGGCAAGAGCTCTGAACGTGGATTAATTATTATGTAGGACTTAGTTTAATTGCTTTTGTTAAAGGTAGAAATAAAAGTATGGGGTCTCTGTAATTATGAAACATTTTGGAAATGACTTGCAGTGAAATATTCTAGCACTCTAATAATGTGAAAATCTCATTTTAACTAAAATAGTGTGGTTTTTGTCAAGACAATACACATAGACTTTTTGGGAAAATATTGTGGTTGTGAATGAGGAGATTTTAAACTTGTTTGTAGGCAAAGCAGTATACTTCCTAGAGTGGGTACAGCTACCTCACATCTCCATAAAGCTGACCAGTTATGAGTGAGAATAATGTGTCCTGGTATAAGCAATTTTTTTAGCTACATATACCTTTGCAGCTGTCACAGGATCGTGGTATTGTTTGAACGGTGTTAAAATGGCATTTTAAAAACTCTACAAATTTTTGACATAGGCAGAGAGAAGGAATTCATGAGGCTTTTCAATCAAGAAATGATTGAATATATTGGATTCAGTAAAATATCTGATGGCATTAGAATTTAAAAAAGAAATGTCTTAATGAAAGGATTTTCATTAAAATAAAATTTCAGGCAACATCCCCTAAGACAGTCAGAGAGTAAAGAATACAGAGAGGCTGAGATCTCTTTGAGATATCTTCCCCACCTCCCCAGAAACATTCAGCCAAAACCACTGAATACCTGAATCTAAGTTTGTGTATTCTAGCACTGTGTATTTAAACTTACTGTTTTGGGAGGAAGATAAAGACACTAACTGTAACTATAAAGACATTTTCTAGCTCGTCTTGAAATTCTTGGCACTGATGGTAGGTTTATAGGATTTTAGACCTTATGTCGATAGGCTTGCTGAAGCTTTAAGCAGTACCCTCTGTTCAGACTGCCTTTGATATTCGTACCAGTACTTAAAAGTATAGTCTCCTGACCTGTGGCTCCTAAACGCTCTACAGCTAGCCTGATACAAGCATTAACTGGTCTTGTTGCTGCATCTACTCATGGTGATACTTGAGCAAACCAGGTTTGGGTACCCTTACCAAGGGCAGTCTGTCTTCCTGGCTAAGATAGGTGGGCACGCTGTCGTAACCGACAAGAGAGTGATATTTTTAATTAGATTTGGTCTGTTTGTGCTCGTCAACTGTTTATGCTGGTGGAAGCATTTTGCAGTTGTTTGGCATTTGCCTGTACATGCCTAGGTTCTAAGTGTTGCTGCTTTTTAATTTTTTTTTTTTCCCCTTTAGTTTTCCATTCAGGCAGTATTCATTAGAATCAGTATGTTCTACATGTCCAGATTTCCATAAGCACTGCTTGTGCTGTCAAAAAAGTCAGCTCAGCTTGGAAGAAAGCTACCTGTCTCAGAGCAAGGCAGTGCATTTTAGCTGAGGCCTCAGGTTCCTGTGAAGAGCACCTGGTGGTTTTGCTGGCTTTCTTCTGTCCAGCTCCCCACATAGTGGGCTGGATGAAAATCCTGCTGTTGCATCCCTACCCAGGGGTGTTGCCAAGAGTGATATCCATAGCTTTGAAAAAGAAAAATGTACTAACCAAGTGTAGTGTTATTTGTCTGCTACAAATATAGACATCATAGATGGTAGGGCATGTTCTCAGAATATTAAAAAATATTTCCGTGAAGTATGTTGGTCCTCTCTTGGTTGCAGTTTGGCTGTTTGACTATTTATTTTTTACTCGCCCACCTTCTCCCTCCTCTTCTCACCTAAGACTACCCATCTGGATGCCTACCTGTGGGACCTGTCCTAGGGAACCTGCTTTGGCAGGGGGGTTGGACTTGATGATCTCTTGAGGTCCCTTCCAACCCCTACAATCCTGTGATTCTGATCACACACTGCCACCTGTACAGCTAAGAGGATTATACAATCTTGCAGTGTCCTCACCTGAACAGCACGTTCATTCTAGGTGTTAATATTCTCTCTGTATATTTTGACTTGCTTGATTTTAAAAATTTAGTTTCAGATGGAAGAAATTAATTCCCCTGAAGGTAAGGTTTTCATTTCAGTCAGGTCTAATTGCTTTCTTTCTTTTGAACTAACAAACTTGGGCAAATAAGCAAGGATGTGTTTAACCCAAGATTTGCTCAGTGTTATTTATGGTGCTTAAGGGTGGGAGAGTAATTCTGTTTTAATATTAAATCTCTTCGGGATCTGTAGATGTATCTGCTTTAGTTCAGATCCAAAACTACCGAGCTCCTTCTAAATCCCGTTAGGAATAATTTTGGACAATTCCATAAAAAACAGTCACCAAACTGAAAGACTGTCTGGTTGTCTATATGAGTCTTGAGCCTCGTGGAGCTTTCTGTTGGCATCAGGTCACCAGATTAAGCCTCTACCTAAAGTATGATGATACTTTTCTTGAGAAGGAAAATGGATTTAAAACAGTGCAGTCAGCTGACATCAGAAGGAGAAGTTCAGGTATCTCCTGCCTTATATCATATAAATCAGTTCAGTCAATTGTAAGTGAGAATTTTAGGGCTGTTTTTATTCTGGGTTATTAGGAAAGAATAATGAAATGCTCTGTGGTTTACAATATTGAAAATCCCTGAAAGGAAAAAAAAAATTATCCAAAATACCAACTCATGCAAGCGAATGGGCTTCCATTGTGCCATAGTTATTTTTTATCTTCTAGAATTTCACTTTTTAAATTTTATCTTAAACGTGTTTTATTCTAAACAATTGTGTGGAGTCATACATGAGGTTTTCTGTTATAAGACCGTGTCAGAAAATCCCACCAATTCTTGAATGGGGACATACAGGATTGATTTTAAAAATAAAATACTGTTGCTTCACTCTCAGGCTTTTGAAACAGTGTCAAGAGCCTTTTTTTTTTTTTCTTTTTTCTCTTAATTTGCCTGTGGGTCTTGACCTTGTGGTAATAATGCCTTAGCATGCTCTCGTAATTATTCAGTGGAAGTTACAGTGCGTGAGACCTGGTTTCGCCCTCTCCCCGTGGCTAACGCAATTAAGAGGAATGCCGGATGGGGCTCTCCAGGTTCTAAGCTGTGATCGGAAAGGAGAGCCAACAGGTCGCCTCCTCGGTTCTGCTGTCCCCTTCTGCCTCCCTGCTGCGTTTTTGCAAAGGCAGACAGCCGTTCCCTGAAATTCAGGCCCAGTGGTGAAGGCTGAGATTGCTGACTCTGGCAATTTAAAGAGGAAATTAGAATTCAGAGGCTTTATTTACAACAACTGGAATGAAATAGCTAGATTAAGGTTCTTTTAACCTCTAAGCTGCTTTTAACTCTACAAATTGTGTAGTTTAATTTGAAATATTTGTACTTTGCTGGAAAATTTTTCCCTCAGTTTAACTCTGTTCTGCTTTTACTTCTTTCTGGCAAATCTCAATTTGTAAATTCTATGAAAGAGAATTGTCATTTTGTAGCTTTCTTATTTAAAATATAACTGAGATGCTTGACTCTTAGGTCAAGATGTCTTAGGACATCTTCCTGTATGCTTCAGGGAGGCCACATAGTTAGGTACAATCAGTTTTCCTCTTTATTCTCTGATAAAATTAATTAGGGGGCCTGAGTGATTGTGTCTCCCTAGGTTAGAAGGGGAGGGAGAAGGTGGGATAGTAAAAAATAAATAGTTTACTTTTTTGCCAATACAGATACTCGTTTTGTGCTGGCCAGCTATGTTTCTGCATGAACAGTAACACATCACAAGGAAATGAAAGTAAAATTGGGTATGGGTCCTGTTATATTCTGATAAAATCATGACTGTTCTTTCCTAATGCTAAATTTGTTGAATGCCAGCTCGTCCATAACTATAAAAAAAAGCAGCTAATGCATAAATGGATTCTGGCAATTTTAAATAAAATTTTAAAACCTGATATGACAGGGAAGAATGCTAAGAGGTAACCAAGTGTGTAAACACTAAATGAAGGACTATCCTTATTTGCGAAAAATCCACTGCAGCGAGAAATTGAATTGGGGGCTTCTCTCAAAAAAGAAGGGCTACTGTAGCTAGTGAGCCAAATCAGTGCCTGATTTTGTTCCCTTTACAGTAATAAGGTTATATGAGACTCATAAACAATATACAAATGAGAATAAATGTAACTGAGTACTATTCTCTGCCCCCCTTTCCCCCCCCGCAAAGGTTCTCCTCCAAATAGTAAAGTACTGATTATGCCAAACCTTTAAAACTGGATGTGACCAAGCATATTAGGAGGGATGCACTTCATTTGTTAGAGCATATTGCATGAACAGACTCACCTCATCTGGTATTTTTTACTTCACACCAAGGATTTTCTGTACAAAGCACATATGGATGGTATGTGCATAGAACATATATGCACATATAAAACAGTAGATCCTGTATTTGTTACCCTTTCAACTGAAGAAAGATTTTACCTGATCAGTGGAAACAGCTGGTCCAGAACCTGGTCTTTGTTGGTATTTTAAGTGACATAGAGGTTAATGATAAAGAAAAGATTGCAAATTGCCTTTGCTGATACTGACTTTTAATGAGTCTCAGCAATGTGTAGCGGGCAATTTCAGAAACTAGACCTGTTAAGAATTAGACTGTAACAATCTTGGCACTGGTTTACTGTAAATAGATGCATCCCACTTAGGAAAACAATTTGTATTAGACTTACTTCTCTGTATGTACTTTAATTATACATAAATGTTCTCCAATTATACAGTGCACATAAATCCTAAGGCTGCCGGTGAAAGCTAAGACAGTAGTTAACTTCTGGGACAGGCTATTTTTATTAAGTAGGCCCTAAGCTTCCTGTACTGTCAGGAATTTAAACTGTCTCAGTGTACAAAGTGCTCCCCAAATGCTGTGTCTTATGCAGAGAAATGTTGTATCAACCAGTATAGGATACCAAAAAAAAAAAAAAAAAAGAAAAAGAAAAAAAGAATCAAAGGAGAAAGAGGAGGAGAAAAACATGTGGATCTGCTCCCTTTCAAATGCAGACTGTTGAGGCTGCAAATCTACCACTTAGTCACTGTGTTCTCCATTTGACCATATGGTTGCAAAATCTTGTGGAATGATACAAAACCCTCCTTCTGCTCCTGGAAACAAAATGTAGTGAACAAGGTGGAAAAGAAAATAATTTATTTTACTCATTCTTGCTTTAATATGTTTTAATTTGAATGGTGGTGTTACTTTATGGAATCTGTATCTTGTTATTTGACTCAGTTGCTGTCTCTGCCCTTGAAATATATGGGATGCTCCCTAAATATAATAAGAAATAACCAGGATTTTTACGTCTAGTTCTAGTGCTCTTATAGCTGAACTCCACACACAGTTAACGCTGAACAGAATGCAACACACCTATTAACAAGATATCTCATATTTGAGCAAAAATTGGAAGCACACAGATAGAAAAAGAAGTTATTTTTGTGGTCCATTACAGCCTTATGTCAAGCTCAACCCTGCCACTGAAGTTTTAATGAATTTACTGGTAATGAGTCTCCATACAAAATGGAAAAGGACATGACTGTCTGTAGCAGCTCCTTGCCTGTCCTCCTGGTCTTTGCAAACGAGACCAAGAAAGGAGGGATAATGCAGACCTAGGGGAGGACTTTTGGACAGAGTCAGAGGAGGGTGAAGCTTAGAGATTGTGTAAAATCCCTTTTACATGAGTCTCATGAGGGAAGAGGTCTCAGTCTCTCACTACCAGCACCCTCTCTACATCAGAATAAAATTTCAGCATGGGAGTATTTGGTGAGAATCATGTCAGGATGGTCTCTTTTGGCCAAATAGCAACAGATAAGCAAATCAGATTTAAAAGAGCTCTTCACATGGCTTCAATTATGGTGTTTTACGGATACAGTCTAGTTTTAGTATAGTGTAAAATCTTGTAAACAACAAGACCCGTGCAGGGCGCCTTTTATCTGCAGGAAGTCCCACTGGCTGAAGCTGTCCTCAGGCACTGATCTATCTCATTGCATGATGCTGGGGAAAACTGATATGGAGAGACTTAAAATCTGTTTACAGGGTGCTGTAAAACAAACAAAAAATTGTTCTGCTTTTATTTTAATAGCATAATTTTTATATATTTATGGTTTGAAAGTCACAGCATTACTGTACACAGGGTCATTTTATGGATACAAAATATACAAATATGGTTAATTAACTATATAATATAAAAATATTAGAGTAATTCTAGTCTTTAGCAACTGAGTAAAGGTATAGATAGAGTTTGAAAGCTCCTTGAACAGAGAGGCCATCACTGATACCTTTTTGCACTACAGTAAAAATTGAGATCATAATAATTGACTTGAGAGAAGCTATACTTCATCCTCACCCATGAAAGTGAAAGGAAAATTAATCCTCTCGAAAAATTAATCTTCAAAGGTTTTACACTCCTCTTCATCACATTTGGAAATTGTTTTGGGTGAAAAAAAAACCTTTCCTGCCTTTATATTGTGGTAGAAACTTTTCACCATGATTTTTTATCTTTGTAATAGGGTTTAGAAAATAGTAGTATTTACAGCAGCAGATGCTCAGCACCATAACAAAGCCACAAACTACAGACTACTGCTTCTGTGACTGCTGTAGCAGAAAATCTTACGTGGAACAGTTAAAGTGCAGACCCCGTTGGTTAAATTGACCTGTTTGCTACACAAGTGATTTCAGTCCAGGTGACAGTAACAAGGATGGAGTTGAAAATTTCTCTTGTGAGAAAAGTAAATCTGGCATCAGCTATGTCAAGAGATTTACAAAACCAGTAATTTAGTTTCCTAGATTTAGATTCCTGTCACCACCTGTCTGCACATGGATTTGGGAATTCATTTTCATTTTCTAGCTGGGTGTTTGCCAGTGAGATAGATGGTCCTCATGGATTACAGAGCAGAGCAGAACTTTGTCCCACACTGGTGGTTGTAGCTGAGCTTCCTAACCCCTGAGACTTATGCCAGCATGGTCTTCAACCTTGGTGCTGAAGGGTCAGCTGTAAAACACTTTCTAAAGATGCTGTAAATCCCACTGTAAAATCTATCTGCTTAGGGTATTGTAATTGCTGTTTATCTTCTCCCCGACCCCCCCGACCCCCGGTCCAGGACCAAGCATATCACTTTCAGAACATATGGTTTCCCTCAACAGATAAGGTACCGTGGAAAGTTACTTCTGTTCTGTATTACCAGTTCTGATCTTCAGCCCACCAGGAACTTGTATTTCCTATGTTCATGATTTAGGCATTTAAGGAGAGAGTCTATTAATTTATTTATCCAAGAAGACTCTTTTTTCTTTCTCTGTGGGATAACAGTGAAATTATCAATAAATAATATGCCTAGTCTTCCTTTACATTTGCACAGTATTTTTCTTTCTAAAGGGCAAGAAAATACTGGGTGTCTGTGAATGTAATAAACATACATAGGGAGAAAAAAAAATATTTATAAATTCAGTATTGAAATCCATTGTGGGATCTGGGGGACAGATCTTGACCTGACTCCCTATATTTCTTCACTGCTGTCTGCGGATGTACCAGAGTGGGCTTTAAACTGGGTAACTTGGACCACAGAAGCAGAAGGTCAGGAGTTCAGTACTGGCCAGCTGACTCCACTTCTCTGATGTTTGTAGCTTCTGTTGAGTTCCAACTTGCTCTGTCTAAACTTCTACCAGCACCTAACACAGTCCTTTTAAAGGTCTGGCATTTCTACATCTACAGGCCCACTCATAGGAGTAAAGCCTATTTTTAATGAAAAACAGAGTAGGATCTTTAGCATCCCCTTATGCAGGATAAGCAGGCAGTTTTTTCCTGTTTAAAGTCTTGATTAAAAGTTAATAAATTAATTAAATGGACTTTAATGAATTTAATGACATTATCTCTGAGAGATGGAGACCAAGGAGACTTTACAGACTTACAGGAAGTAGAGTTACAGGATATGGCTTAATCCTGAAGGCTACACTCTTCCCCCATCTCCTTCAGCAGGAGAGGAAGAAGTGGGTTCTTGGTTCCTCCCTTGTTTGGCACTGAGGAGTTTACCTTAGAACTGGGGTCTCTATATTTGATGTCTTTACCTAGTTGCAAGGTGTATAAGCAAAGAAACGGTAGACAATTTGGAATGATAGGAAGTAAAGGGATAGCAGTTGATAGGTGTAAATAAAAGTTAAATGCCCTCCCTTTTCCTCTCATTGCATTGTTTCTTTCTCTCCTCACTGGTGACTTCTGAGGTCTCATGTGTTTGCTCCTCTACTCTTGTCAGCTGCCTGCATCTTATTTACAGGCAAAGCAAACCATCTCCATTTACTGGCACTGGTTTTGCTTTTCTCTGCTGTCAGAGTATGATCTGGCTAACCTTGTATGTTTGAATAGGTGATTTACACACATGTTGTAACAGCAGTCCTTGACAGTGCTGGGTATGTGATAACTATTAAAGAAGTTAACATTTTACAGAAAATATAAAAAGTATTTATATTGAATCACAAACAAAACTGACAGTCAAGTCGGTAGCCTGTTTCAAGAACAGGCTTCTGTCAATAAGCAGCTCTTGCAAAGCCAGATTTCTAAAAATAAGGCTATCTAGTCAGAAAATTTTAGCTATAATACATTATACAAAAGCATGCACAGGAGAGTAACAAACGAGATTTGTTTTCTGGGTTGTGCTAAAAGTTTCTATCTCCTACCTTTATTTTGTCTCAGGTTTTAATGTGTAGTTGTAATTGGGAGGAAAGGAGAAAAACTTCAGTGCATTGAGTACTGAATGAAAGAAATGGAAGCAAACACTTCTCAAGTGAGTTTATTGCTTTTTAATTAGTGCCTGTGGGAAGATACTTTGCTTTATCAGTGCCTCTTATACTAGTACTACCTTGAAACAGTGATGTGCAAAATTTCTCCCACATCTCCCACCATCTTGCGTAGCCCCAGAGCAGACATACATAAATAAGTAATGGAAAAGCTAGGAAACAGACTCAATCATGCCTGCTTTGCAGATGCCTGATTAAGGAAGAAAAAAAAAGGAGGGGTGTACAGAGGAAGATGAAGAGTATATCCTTCATAAATTCACTCTAACAGCTGTTGTGTGAAACGCTGGGATTTGCTATTCCACATAGCACAGGACAAAGGCAAAACTTGCAAGAATATATTTCTCTATGTAATGAGGCAGGCAGCCATGCGGTTACAACATTCGCTTTCTCTGGGACACTGCTGGGTTCTTTGCCATTGCATTTAACTGCTCTCAGGTACCAGAGTGTCATTCTCACCTTCCTTATTATAATTTTTCCCCTTGTACTCCCCGGTAAATGGGAAGTTTTACAGTGGAGCAGCTGTTGCCAAAACCATTGACCTAAAATAAAGCAGTCAGTAACTTAGAAACAGTTGGTCGAAGTCACTTCAAACTTCTGGGTACAAGAAAACAGAAGCAAAAGCAGCATGACAACTGTTTGCTCAGGAACTGTTTTGGAAAATTTTATTAAGCTTGTGAATGACTGCTGCCAACATGGTTTTCCTGTTCACTCAGCTGGATTTCCAAAGATAATCTCAACTATAAAATTGGAAGCAGAGTAGAGCATTGAGAAAGTAGGATATTCTTTCTGAATTAAATCTTACACAAATAAAAAAAAAATACTTAAGATGATTGACAAAAAATTTTAAGAGTTATATAGAGGTAAAAATGAAGGGTGATTTGGGGGATTTTTTAGCTCGACATTTTATACTGGTGACTTTGGACAAAAATCATTAGTAGATCACCAATTTCACTTCAAAAATAAGTCAACTTATTTGTTAAAAAAATACTTTGCAACATCTCCTTGGCTAAAATAAGGCAAGTTGAAAACTGGAAAAGCCTTGTGGGGTATTATATGCCTGTATGGTAAGTGTAGCACATCAAGTCTGGTGTATAGTCTGAAGTCCTTTAGTTTAAATTGCAGTGTTACATCTGTTTTCTAAAACTAAGATTCTAACAATGTTTCTTTTCTTCCTAACCATGGAAATTAAATTTAATTCTTGAAAATCAGGAATCCAAAATAATCTTTGCTCTGTTATCATTACTGTAACACAGCGCGGACCACATTGTTTTCATGAAGATTTTCAAATAAAGACACTACACAGAGCCAATTGAATATACAGGGGAAAAATCTGACTGCCACTGTTGATCTCCTGACAAGCGTTTGCTCCCTATCTTTGTCTCTATTCAATACATGGTGCAGAATGTAAGAAATGGAATGATCCCCTCAGAATGGTTATAATTAAATATTATTTACGCAAAAGGCCATACTCTGGTCATTTGTGTAAATATGTACTTAGAGAGGCTTGTTTATATATTAAAAATCTTAGTGGAACAAATCATAGAATGACAGAATCACAGACTCCTGAGTTGGAAGGGGCTCATAAGGATCATCGAGTCCAACTCCTGGCTCCACACAGGGCCAGCCAGGTCAGAGCATGTCACTGAGTGCATCATCCAGATGCTTCTTGAACTCAGCCAAGCTCGGTGCTGTGACCACTCCCTGGGGAGCCTGTTCCAGTGTCTGAACACCCTCTTCGTAAAGAACTTCTTCCTAATATCCAACCTAAACCTCCCCTGTTGCAGCTTCATACCATTCCCTCGGGGTCTATTGCTGGCTGCCAAAGAGAGGAGATTGGCACCTGCACCTTTGCTCCTCCTCCTCAGGAAGACATAGACCATAATGAGGTCTCCCCTCAGCCCCCTCTTCTCTAGACTGAACAAACCAAGGGACTTCAGCTTCTCCTCATAAGACTTCCCCTACAGACCCTTCACCATCCTTGTTGCCTTCCCCTGGACACTCTACAATACTTTTGTGTCCCTCTTGTACTCTGGCACCCAAAACCACACACAGTGCTCAAGGTGAGGCCACACAAGTGCAGTGTAGAGTGGGGACAATCCCCTCCCTGGACTGGCTGGCAATGCTGTGCATGATGCACCCCGGGATATGGTCAGCCTTTCTGGCTGCCTGGGCACACTGCTGGCCCATGTTTAATCTGTTGTAAACCAAGACTCCCCCAAATCCCTCTCAGCATGGCTGGTCTCCAGTGTCTGATCCCCCAGTCTGTGTGTGCAGCCAGGGTTGCCCCTTCCCAGGGGCAGGATGCGGCACTTGCTGTTGTTAAACTTCATGCTGTTGGTGATTGCCGAGCTCTCCAATCGGTCCAGGTCCCTCTGTAAGGCTTCTCCACCCTCAGTGGAGTCAAAAGCTCCTCCCAGTCTGGTGTGACCTGCAAATTTACTTAAGACACCCTCTAGTCCCATGGCCAGGTCGTTTATGAAAATATTGAAAAGTCCTGGAGCTAAAACAGAGCCCTGGGGGAACCCCCCTAGTGACTGGCCACCATCCAGATGTAGCCGCATTCGCTATCAGCTTTTGGGCCTGACCTGTCAGCCAATTGCCCAGCCAAATTGGCAGATTTTATCTGTCTTTTCTGATAGAAATATTTTCTATTAATGCCTGTGTAAGTTTTGACTAACCATCACACTCTTCAGTGGTTTGAATTATTTTAAACTCCTCAAATGCAGATTGTGTATTTTATAACACATACATTTTGAGGGTTTTTTCCAAGGAATGCATTTTAGCTATTGGATTATTATAATTTAGGGATAGTAAAAGGTGCCTAAGAAAGCTTTTAAACCTCTAAATCAAGAGCGAAGCATATTAATCAAGTACTTCCGAGAAATGCCCTTAGACTTTGAGGTATTATGATACCATGTCTTTGATAACATGTTGCATTTTAATCTCCTTCCCTGTTTATTCTGAGTGAAATATTTCTTAAAAGTGGAATAATTTTTTTTTTAAGTTTGTACCTTTAAATAGTCTTTAATTGGGAAGTGTGTAGTTTTTAAATAAAATTGATACAATTTTAAAAATTAATAAAATTTAACAAAATCTTGTCATTTGGGCTGAGATGTCTAAGGCTCAGGAAAAGAGCATGTTTTATATCACCTCTGAAAATGCTGCTTTATAATAGGAATTCTGATGGATCAATGTCCATGGCATCATTAATAGCTATGGTATGGTATTGAGGGAGGTAAAATGATAGTGTTCATATTAGTTCTGTGTTGCTTGAGCTATTAATGACTCAAATACTTTATTGCTTGTCATTGACTATGTAAGCTACTCAAACGCTGATTCAATCTTTTAAGAAAACTGCTTGAAAAAAATGTGTAAATCCTCTGGAATGTATTTTGATGAATGTCATCAACTCCTGAGGGTTTCTAAATCATGACAGAATTTGCCACACACCACACAAAGATTACTTGCTGTGTTTATTAATATAGGTCTGTTTAACTTGGGGCAAAGATCTTCAGAAAATGCAGGCAGTATTGTGGAGTGGAAGAGAATTTATCAGAGAAGGGAGATGTTATGTTTTCCACTGGTACATTTTTGCTTCTTTCTGAACACTTTGGAAAGTGCCTGACAACGTGCAGCTTCCTGTGAAGCCATGGGGTTTGCATCGAACTATTGCGCTTGAAATGAATTTTGTTCTCTGATCTTTTGCTATACCTGATGCAATGCCCTGATGGACCCCTACAGAAGCCCCTGGTGAGGTGTAGAATCCATGGATGTGAACCTCTTGTATTTCCAGCCCAAACCACCTACCAGAGCATATTTACCTTTAGATTAAGATCCCGACATTCTCTGTTGTGCAGTGAAATCCAGCATGTAAGGTTGAGACCACACGGCGATACAAAGTTGTTGAGTCTATTTCTGTTTCCATTGATGTCTTCAAAACACTAAAAGAAACCCCTTTCCTAAATAGTACCTCAGTGCAAATGGTAGCAATGAAAGTATCACACTCAAGGATCCATATTCTTCTTCCTCTGCAGGATCTCAAAGGAAAGCAAATTTAGCCCCAGATTACAGAAAAACTGAACTGGGAGAGACCTTTGGAGGTTGCCTAGGGCTATGTTTGGTTGGGTTGTATCTCTAAGGATAGAGAGTTCACAACCTCTCCTGGCAACCTGTTCCAATGTTTGACCACGCTCACAGTGAGAAAAACACTCATCCTATGTTTAAATGGAATTTCATGTTGTACATGCCCATTGCCTCTTGTCCTTTCACTGGGAACCACTGAGGAGAATCTGGCTCCCTCTGCTCTATTCCCTCTATCAGGTATTTGTGTATATTGATAAGGTCCTCCAGAGTCTTGTCCAAGCTGAACAGTTCAAGCCCTCTTGTATAGTCAGATGCTCCAGTCCTGTAATTATCTTGGTAGCCCCTTTACTGGATTCACTCCACTATGTCTATGTCTCTATTGTTCTGGGGAGGCCAGAATTAGACACGACACTCCTGATGGACCTGACCAGGGCTAAGCAGTGAGAAGGGTTCACCTAACTCAACCTGCTGGCAACACCTTCTAAGGCAGCTCAGGATATTGTTGGTTTGCTTTCCCACTACGGTACAGTGCTCATTCTTTGTCCTCCCAGAACCACCTTTTCAGCAAAGCTGCTTTTTAGGTGATCAGCTCCTCTGGCGCAGTGCAACATTGTTGAGAGCTTCAAGCATAAATAGCTGGTGGAACATCCACATCCACTCAACAGATTCTGATTTTATAATTTATAAATAAATACCCACGACTGAAATAAATTAGTGTTCATATAAAGGTGTTCCTCCATCTTCTCAGCATACAAGAGCTTTCCTTAAGGCTAAGTGGAGTATAACTCAGTTTAGAATTCCTTCTGGGAAACTCCTGATTTCTAAAATAATACTAGGTGAGTATTCTCTTAGTAACTTCAGAAAGGTTGTAGAAAACCATTTCTGATTGCAAACCTCACATTTTCCAGCCACTCTTCACAAGCACCTCCCATATTATGACTGCCAAGTCTCTAACCAGAGGGGTGGATGTCCTGGCTGATATAAACAATTACAGATTTTTTAAATTTCTTTACTGGAGAAACTTCGGCCGAGTAACATGAACATCTTTTCTATTTGTCTGAGCCGTGTGGACCGTTGGATCTAAAGAGGACTGTGGAATGAACCTTACTCTCCCCACAGGTTGTTCAGAATACAAATGCATGCATCCTCAGAAAAATGTTTTGGGGACTCCTATGTTCTTTTTTAGCCAAATGTGATGTTAGATCTGCAGTCAGCATGGACTCTTCCAAGGCAACTCGTCACTGCAAGCACATAGATGTGCTTGGCTGATGCTTTCCTTTGTGAGTGCACATTCCCATTCACTTTTGCACATGTTCCCTGCTCATTTTCTACACAATTAGCTCTGAAAGTGTTTAAGCATGTACCCATGTTAATAGTTAGAGAGATGCATTTGCTGGTTAGTAAGATTAGTAAGATGTGCAGCTCACTGTGGGTGACAGCAATAAGTAGACACTCCATTGTTTAGTGGTACTCCAACTCTCATTTACAGAGGGCTCTACGCTGACAGCCCTATTGGACTAAATGTGGGGTTTGGAAGTATCACACTGTTTTATGGAGCTGCTTAGGACTGCACAATGTGCCGTGCTTATTTTCTGGGTTATTGTCTGGTTTAAAACCATTAGAATTTTTCCCAGCCTATTTGTGTAGTCAGCTGAAGCGTGATGTCAGTACTTTATCAGTCTTCAGCTGCAGAAGCTACCTGCTTTGCTATTTTCCTTCCACCCCACCTATGTCAGCCTGGAGCTCTGTCATTTAAGTTGTGTCTGTGTATCCGGTAGTGGTGATGGATTTTAAGACAATTATTTAGGCTACAGGAAAACAGTGGGATGTATAGTCAAGAGTGATAGTCATTAGGAAAATGCTGTAGGGGACCGTGGCAGTTTTAAACACTGAATTTGATTAATGAGAAAAAGTGAACAACATTTACTGCAGAATGTTTTCTGCAAGTTTTTACTTCCTCTAAAGATAAAATGAGGCTTTTTAAAACTGGAAAACATTCAAATAGCTTTCATTGGTAAATATAACTAAACATAAGGTTTTGTTTGTGTCTCTGCCTTTCCTAATTGCCGGTGTCACTTTTGCTGCTCTTATAAGGTGTTTGGATCTTTGCCTGTATCTCCCCCTATTAGTAGCATGCAATAGGTACAGTTTTCTTCACTACCCACAAAAATCCAGTTTAACATTTGAGCACTGTGGAAGTGGGAAATTACAGGTGCAACGTATCCAGCTCTGAAACCACAGGTCCCTTTGAAGATGTTTCTTAACAACACCAAGTCTCACATACATGACCCGACTGTGCAGACCTCGACTTCACTTTTTAAGAAGGCTTGAAATATGCAAAGTCATGGTATAGTTTATGTAAAATCCTTTATATTCTTTGCTCCATATGTTAGATGTTTTTTATTCTGCATTTTTTGAGAACATGGGTGGCATGCAGATATTGCACAGTTTGCTATCCTTCCAGTAGGCACTCTGAGAATTTTCTTATCAGTCATCTTATTTTGCTTAGCTACCCCACAGAAATTTTATCTGTCAGTGTCCCATGACTTACAAAAATCCTGTTGTTTTTTGTGAAGGATTCTGTGTGCTTGTACCTGACAAGATTTTGGAGGCAAAAGAGCCTTATATTTTTAGGTTCTGCTTTGACTAGGTGTATAGGTCGAAAATATTTTCTGGTAGCCATAAAGATAGTAATAAAAAGCAGATCAAAAGGAATGAAGGCGTAGGCTTTATATTGGCTTGGACCTAGTAGCTTTGATGGAGGATTTTGGGATTCACAACACCAAAGACGTTTCTTCAGCCTTGCATCCCGACATCTTTTGTCTATTTGGCAGTTCCTTGTGCACCAGTGTGGAGTGTTTGAGGCAGGATCTGTGCTCCCAAAAGTTCAGATGTGTTCTGAAATCCAAGTTTCAAGCGAGCTACGGATGCCTTTGTATGGATGCAAAACATAGTGCATCCCCTCTGAAAAACTGGGAGTGATCTAAGCTGTCTGTATAGGCAGATGCTGTAGAGGAGGTTGTTGATGCTTTCCATCTCCCTTTCTCAGACTAATTCAAACAAGTCTAGAAAAGGCAAACATATTTATCCTAAGGATGGAAGGAAGCAAGAGAAAGATTCTGTATCCATTTCTATATCTATTTTTCAATGTTTGTGAAGTGTTCAGTACAACAGAAACGGGGACTGTGAAAGATGAATAGTTAGGTGTCAGTCAATTTGTCTTCCAACCAAAACCTGCAGCAAAGACGTTATGATTGATTTTTTGACAGTACATTTAGCTGTTGGCAAATAAAAATAAAAAACTTTATAGTTTTGATCTGAAACATGGTGTAGATTATTAGGAGGGAGATTCCTACTAAAGTTAACTATTTTCAGCAGTACCAGAGAACACACCAGTGTTTGTTGGCAAATAAGAATGGTGAAATGGTTCTTTTATTGGTTTTATAAACACAGGAGATTCTAAAGGAAAGTTGGTAAAGTGGAGAATTAATTTCTTGGTGATACTTTATAATTTCTAAAAATTTCTTAAAAAGGCCTCTCACATGTAACTTCACTAGCATCATGAATGTGATTTGTTTCCTATTGTAATGAAAATAGGATTTACTGAAAGTCTGATATTACATTAGTTTATGCAACCAACCAGCCTAGCTTAATTGTTTTAGGTAAGCAAAGTAAAGAATATAAATAAGGAATAAAAATTGTAAGTGAAATTTGGGATACAATATTTATAGATAGACAGGGTTTCACAGTGCCCTTTCTAAATGAGGAAATACATTTACAAAAATTAGGTTTTCCTGTGAGTGAGGCTGACCAAAAGCCCAAAGTAAGCAGGAGCGTGTGAAGCTGTACTAAGGGTCAATCTGCTCACTGTGTTCTAAATGTCTTATTACTCAGCAGTAAGGGACCATCTCTTGCTAGGGAAGGCCCATCACATCCTTTAGAAATGCTGTGTTCCAGTGGCACAATGCTTTCCAGACAACCCAAGAAGGTCCAGCCATGAGAGAAAGGATCAAGCACAAAGACAGACGGATGCTGTTAGAAAGTCCGTCAGCAGGGCAGTACCATGGATTTTACTATATGAGTTTTCTTTTTGAGGTTAAGCTTTGCTTTAATGCTGGGTTTGGTTTTTTCATTGCATTTTTGTTTGGGTTTTTTGTCGTTTTTTCTCTTTTGTATTTACAGCAACAGGAAATAAAAGACTGCTTTTAGCATAGCAGCTAGGAATTTACGTTTGGAAAGCCTCAGAGCAGAACTGCCTAAACAAATAGACTTTTAAAGAAACTCTTTCAGAGTTTGTTACTTTTGCAGATACTTGGCAGGCCCAAAATAGCTCATTCTGATGTATTTAATAAAGCAGTTCACCTAACCTTTCATTTTTCCTACACTGATTACTTATGTCAATATGCTGAACTATTACATAATCATATTAAAAATATTTTAAAACAACAGGATTGCTTTTGCTTTTAAGAATGCATTAGATCCAGGTCTCATACTTTTCCTCACTTTGCTTTTGTTAAGGCCTTTAGTTCCTTCATGCTTACTTTTACATCCTTCTAGTAGAGTCTGATTTTCGTGTAACCATGCAAAAAGCAAGAGTTGCTTTCTTTGCTTAACATACATTTTATGTGATAAAAATAGTCCAGTGCCACCACTACATGTACCTGATGGAGCCCAAATGGTGGGCAGACGATAAAGTGGAAGTGTGGTCAGTGTCATCTGGTAAGACCTTTCCTGAGAAAGGGAGTTTAGCAGTTGTTTAATATACTTCCGGTTGAACTGTGCTGTAGTTTCACCACTTGATAGAGGAGAGAGATTTTGGGTGGAAGAACCAAAAAGAAAAGACACATTTTTTCCCATTTGGATCCATTGAAGGGAGCCAAAGAGAAAACATCACGCTATTTACTTTCTCTAATAAAGAAAACAAGAAAAAAAAATAATCAGGTGTTTTCAGAGGACAGGGATAAGTAGGTTCTCAGTCTTTCTTCTTTTTAATAGCATTCAGTAATAGTGTTATTACCAACAGCATACTGAAATTTAGGAATAAGTTCCTTTAGATTTAAAGTGTGAGATCTTAGACCAAGATTTTGACTTCATTGCCTTGTGACTGAATTATGCCTAGCAATTCAGATCCTTGTCTTTCCTGTGTATGGAGTTCACAACTAAAAGAACATAGCCTGGGAGAAATAATAGTTACCTCAGCCCTGAACCAAACCCACAATGCGTCACCTTTCAATCTGATGAGATAAAGACTTTTTCCACCTTTTACCTTAATTTTCAAAACCCCTGTGTTATAGCAGATGCAGGCTGTTCTTTCAGTGCTTGCAAGCATCTTAGCACTTTTCAGGGCAGCCTGAAAGGACCAACCCATCTCTGTAACCAAGGAGAACCTCCCAGAATTGCAAAGGTTTTGCGTTATCATCTAAAGTAAACTGCAACAGGGATTCTTTTAATGAGGCAACTGAGAGGATGGAAGTGGTAGTTAGGCTATGTGACACTGTCAGAATGTTGCTAAGCTTTAGAGTGGAATAATTGCAATTGGCAACATCCTCATTAATCATAGCTAATGTTAATGATAGCTCCCTGTAGTGACTCATGAAGAGGTGATGGCCTTAGTGAAAGCTGCCTTAGAGGCTAACAGATGGTGGTTGAATTTCAGTGTTTTAAATATACAGTTGTTCAGTTCTTTTAAGTAAGTTGACTTTTTTTTTTCCTGCTGAATAAATAATATGGGAAACTTGGTATTCAGTCCTACTCTTTACTGAGCTTGTTTTCTTGAATTATTGAGTACATAATAGACAATAGTAAAAGGAAAACGTTACAGCATGTATTGTAAATTCAGATCCATGTATACAAGTTAAACATTATGTTTTCTGATCTATGTTTAATACTATAGATGTCATTTTGAATGTACTGAATAGCACTAGAGTGTTTACTCTTACATATTATAAGAAATATCGACTAAGATGTGGGAAAAACCATAATAGTCTGCTATTTCATCTCCCTGCTAACGCTTCATAGCTCAATATTCAGTGTTTCACCAGTGTTGCTAATCTCCCGGTTATGTTTATAAGTGGCTTTGGCTTCTGCTGCTCTTTCTTAGAGCTTAATGAGTAAGAGAAGAAAAATCAGCTCTTTGCTAAGGCACTAGGTTAGAACCTCAGGAAACTTCAAATTTTGGCTCTTCTAGCATTTTACTCATGAGCGTAGGTATTTGAGAATTCTAGTCTTGAATGAGTAAGATACTTATACTTCAGTTAGAAAACTGGAATTAGTCCAGTGCTTAAACTTACTACTTCAGTAAATATGTCACTGAACTGAAACTCAATACCAATATTCTCTAACAGAAGAAGAGAAACAATACATCCCTATTTCACCAGGGTATTTGAGGATTAATATATTAATACTTTAAAATGCACATATAATACAGGAATAAAATTTTTACATAAAATTTCAGGGTTAGGGATTTTTTTTCATCATTTGCATTTCCCTTGCTTATTAGATTTTGCTTACGTACCTCTTCTGAGCTTCCTTTTTATATGCTTAATCATTTTTTTTTCTTTCTCTAGCAAGGTATGGCCTTAAAGTGTGTAAAGATTTGTTACCTTGGTTTTTGCATGCATATTTGAAAGTGATATTCTGGAAATAGAATTAAACAAAGGTATGGTCATGCAATAGCCAGATAGGAAATAAATTTTATCCTTTTCCAGGGTTAGAATAGCTTTTATGCACTTAGATGAAATGTATATTGACCCTTCTTGTTCCCATCATATGCTTATCTCTACATTATCAATTACTATGACATCATATCACCTCATGTCTTTCAGCATTATCTTTATCACTGTGACCTGGTTTCAGCAGGGATAGAGTTAATATTCTTTCTAGCAGCTGGTGTAGTGTTTGGGAGTTAGGATGGGAGCAGTGCTGATAACACGGGGATGTTTTTAGCTGCTGCCAAGCAGTCAGGGACTTGTCAGCTTCTCATGCTGCCAGTGGGAAAGCGGGGGGCATCCAGGAATCTGGGAGGGGACACAGCCAGAGGACCTGGCCCAGACTGGCCACAGGGATATTGCATGCTATGTAATGTCATGCTCAGCATGTAACTGTGGGTGAGCTGAGCCCCTACGTGGGTCTTAACTGTTGGTCAGGGCTAAGCCACAACACTCTGAAAGGGTTAGTCACAGAATATATTCTCTGTAATTATTATTTTACCTTTAGATATGTTTCAAGATGCATCATTTTATTGTTTTGTGAGCAGACTTGTCTATGAATTTCCCAGTCTGTTTAAGTATTAGCTCTTCTTTCCAGCTTAGTATGTACAAGAATGCCAATTCTGGAACATTTAAAGCAGACCTTTAAATATAAATTCTCACCTTGACTATGGCAATAGCTTATCCTGTGTTGAACTAAGTCCAGCCTTTAGTCAATTCACCTTCTTTACATACCAGCACCTTCTTTACAAACCTTTTGGTACTTTGTTGTTATCACCACTACTTGTTGTCTGTCTTACAACCATTTTCCAAGCGTACCAATTGGAAAGCAAAGCATATCTGTATTTACATGGGGCTTTTCTGAAATGTCATGTCAAAACTCCATCACTTAATATCAAGGGACCTGCTGAATAAGAAGTAGGGCATTGAGTTAGTCACGCCTCTGAACATTGCCATCTTTTGCTGAGCATCGGTGTATCACTGGTACACTATTTATGCAATAAAGAAAATGTTAAAAGTACTGTAATGTACTGCTGCATGTTATATCCCTTGATTTTATAGCATCTACAGTATTTTTTAAGGGTACAGTGTTTTGGCCTAAGGACACAATACACTGTAGTATCTTAAGATAATTCAAAGGAAAACCTGCAGGTTTTTAATGATGTGAGCAAACTTCATTGCAAGCTTTATCTGTTCCTTTATGAATGTTTTCTTTGATTTTCAGCTCCCGTGAGCTCACTGATATCTGAAGTAAAAAATATCTGACCTTTCCCTATGTGTAATCAGAAACAGGGAAACATTGTAGGGGACAGGATGTCAAATATCAGCAGTCATTGAGATGCAGGGCGTTGCCACTTCCCTGGAAACATAGCATGTTAAAAACCATTTGTGGAGGGATTACAAGCTGAACTGGTGAGACAGAAAACTAGATTCATGATTTAAAAAGAGGAAACCAAAGAGCATCCATCATCCAGACAGATAGCACCCTTAATTGTATTCCCTTTTAATTTGGTCTGTTCAATAATGCATCATGTTAGTCATTTAAGTTGCATCTCTCTGTGTTACAGTGTGTTGCAGGTAGGAAAGTAAGTTTATTATACCTAATCAAACAATTACAACACAATTCCAAGGCAGGGAGCTAATGAAGGCTCAAAATAATAAATTATTACTTCCCAGCAAAAATTCCAGACAAAAACCAAATAGCCAAATGCAAAGAAATGCTGTTGGCTAAATTAAGGCCAGTCAGGGTTCAGTGTTTATTTCAGGGAATCACATATAATAACTTTTAAAGCTGTTTCCATTGTGATATCTGAAGACAATCCTTTGTAGCTTACAAAAGCTGGTAAGATAAATGAGTTTTGTTATATTTTAAAAAAAAAATTAAAAAGTCCTTTTCAGGAATGGTTTTGTTTCATCCAAGTTAACTCAGTATTTGTGCTAACTTTATATCACAGTGTGTACATATTGCAGTATGACAGCACTGTCCTGCCATACTGGTACAGAAGAGGGAATCAGAAGATCTTGCTTCATTTTCCATATGCTGTAGACTTAAATTATTATGTTTATATTTTCCCTTTGTGTAATAATTGTAATACTAATTCTCCCTTCTGTTTCTCAAATTCTGTAAGATCACAAATGTGTTGTGTTTTTCATGGTGGGATCTGCCTTCTCCAAAACTCTTTCCGAAGCATATGGGAAGGTAGGTTTTACCTTATAAAAACTCCAGTGTTTAACAGCTAATGAGAATAAACTGCAAATTTCAGTCATCTCTCTATGCTTCCTTGAAAATCACATTCCTTCTTTTTACAATCCAGACATAACTTGTGGTCCTAATATTATTCTCAGGCAACATTCTTGTGTCTGTTTAGTTTTCATCTGTCAATTGATAAGCAGACAGCGATACTGCCACTGACTTCATTGGGTTTGAATCAGGTCTTAACAATGGGCTGTGACTGTCCCTAAAGCAAATCATGCTGTCTGGTCTGCTGAAAATTGGAAGCACTTCATCAGCCATGGGGCTACCCACCAGAATTTTTTTTAAGGGTTTTTTTTCATATCTACTGGAGTTTCACAATAGTTTCGTAGTTAGTGCATTTCACTCTTTCATCCAGCGTTCGTTTGGAAAAATAGCATGTCCTCCACAAATTACTCCTTTTCTTGAGCACAGAATCAATTTTATGGAAGTCTGCAAGTAGGTCCATTAAAAAACTAAATCAGATTAAGCTGGAAGGTTAAGAAATTTGGCACTCTTCAGTCTTCCTCCCTAGCAGTAGCCAGAGTACAGAATGCCATGCTTTTAAGTTGCTAAATGAGTCTGTTGTACTTTCAGTAGTGGCTGCACTGCTTGTAAGGGGAAAACTCATACTTAAGAAAGGGAATTTTCTATTGTTGCATGTTTGTTCCTGAAATACTACATTATAATGTCAGACAGCCAAAATTAATGTCTGTAGCTTTGAAGATGTATCAGATCTTTCTTTGTAGATTTTTCACATCTTTTGCTAAGCCATGCTGTTAATCAGATTTGATTTGTCGCTTTACTTTTTGTTTTGGTTGCATCTACATACATCTTTTCTTTTTTTTTTTTTCATGTTAAGTGTTTGTTGAGTCCCGATTATGTCTTGGCTTTATGCTCTGCTTGTTTCTCTTGCCATGTTGTTAAAATTGCTCCTTAGATTTAGATAAAAGCTGTTTCCCCGAATATGTAATCCTTTGAGATTGTCTACTCATTTTAGTAGCATGCATTTTAGTGCAAACTAGTGAGACTTAAAGCATATGATTATACTATTATATCCATTTTTATTCTAGTTGATATTAGACATTAACCACATGTTCCTTCCAACAAATAGTCTGTGATACTTTTACAGGGAATGTAAAATGGAAACTATTATACCAGCTGTATGAAAAGTTGCTCAGAATGTATATTATTATTTTAAAATGGAACCTCATTCTTCTCTTGATTACATGTTGAAATCTTATGGAGAGTTTCATAGGCTACAGGTTCAGTAGTAGTATATATAGTGAAGGACAAAATTATCTTCAGTGATCCTATGCAAAGGAATTAGGTCGAATCACACTTATACAGCTTATATGTCTGAAGTGCACTTTCTGCAGCACAGAAGTGCCAAAGATGTCATTTGGTAGTGGTATCATGGATTGATGGGATGTCAGAGGAGCTATAACATCAAGTACTTTCTAGTTGTTCACGTAAGGTTCATTTTAAGAGACCAAGCCAGCATTTGTTTCATTAGTGTGGCTATTGAACAAGTTAAAATTACTATGCAAAACAGAAGGTGAACATATATACATAATATACATATGTATATATAGAGAGAGGGAAAGTGTAAGAGGAACTGCTTTTAGTCTCATCACTTTGAGTCAGGCTGCTTGGACAGGCAGTGGAACTTCGGATGTCATGTTTGCCTTCCAAGGAGTTTGATTTTAAGGTTGGGATATCATTGACTTTGTTGAGATCAGTAGCATTTACCAGTCCATTTTCTCTCTAAAATGCTGTGCAAAATAACAGCATCAACAATAAAAGAAGGAACAGCGAAAGCTAATTTTGTCAAATCATCCTGAATAAAAACAAACAATCAAAACCAATGAGCCCTCTTAGGCAGAGCGTCCATGAAATTAAAGGGAAATTCGAATCATATGTTGCTTATTATGCGTGACTGCCACAGTTTGATGTCTGTCTGATGGTAAAATCAGTAATCTATTTTTCTACTCTGGCTTGTTCATCCCATCCCTCTCCCCTCCCGGCTCATTCATCTTCCTTATAGCATAAGACCTCTCAGTTATTCAAGTAATCTTGCTTCTAGCATAATACCTTTCTTATTCAAAATACCCAAGTATTAATTTTTTCTTCTCTCCTTCCAGTCCTATAGAGGAAGTGTTTTCTTTACTTCTACGAGGACAAAAGATTTAAAAAATAGGTACCCATTTGTAATTTCAATCCTTTTGGAGACAGAGGTATTTTTCTTTGGGATTCCAAAAATAATTGCTCTGTGAAAGATGATTAAGCGTCTGTCCAAGTGCATTTTAATGAATTCTTTTACTCTTTTGTGTGAGGTGCCCTAAATATGATTTATACACAAATCCTACCTGTGACATAATTAAACTATATTAATAACCTTGGCAAGCAACCATGTTTTCTTGTTATTAGAAACATAATCTGTCACTTGAATTTATGCATTTATTTGTCCTTCCTGCGCACGTTATGTGCCTTCCTATTTGCTCTCTAATTAAAAAGCCAACCACAATAGGTTGGCACTACATTAATCTGCTGTGATTCTGCGTGCATTTCCCTTGGACTCAGTATCTTGTTGGGTCATAAGATCTTCTAAATTTGCCTACAAACATAGTTAATAAGAAATTTTGGAAGAACAGCAATGGCTGAGTTTGCTAGGGAGAAGGCCGCTCGGTAAGCCCAGTTGAACCCCTTCATTAGAACTAGTGTAGATGTGTTACAGAACATGGTTGCATTGGTAGAGCAACAAGGGCTTGCTTTGGTAAGATGCTGTTGTAAATCATAGGATAGATTTCAGTGGCTGGCTTTGTACTTGCAATACCTTGTAGTTCTTTGCATTTTAACTTACAGGGAAAGGAACTGGGCTTGGAGTTTTTTTCTTTCTATTTTTCCTAAGGATGAGTATCTTCCTGGCATTCCTATGCTGACAAATAGAAAACCCTGTTTGAGATTTCTTTTTCCTGTTAGGGAAACAGATTTTAATTTACATACTTCAAGGATTAGCAAAGCAATAATTGGCAAAGAGGGGCAAAGAGTTATATTACTTTGTCTCACTTTGTTCTACAATTGCAACTCTGGGAAGAAGTCAGCAAAAGAGGGAAGCAGGTCAAAACTATACCTTATGTCCCTGCATTGTGGGTGTGAGCCCTGGCTTAGGTCCTCATGGGGAAGGCTCACCCTGACACTCACAGTAGTGTTGTTGGGCTGTCAATAACTCAGTCTCTAATTGTCTATCCAGAAGTTTCTACAAGCTTGCAACCTAGTAACAAACACTGACAAAATTATGAGGAACAGCTTGACAGTGTCCTTCTAAGATAAATGTGTATATTAGAGATTACACACTTGAGTTATAACTCAGATGAGTATTTTCATTTCCAGCATGCTTCGGTTATTTTCTTAATATCCATCTGTTTCTGTGTTTAGTAATTTATACTTTATTTTCTGGCACAAATTTAGCTCACAGGCTCAAAAATAGGCTGTTTGCAGTGCATTTTCTGGACCGCTTATGCCTTCCTCCCGTCCCCAAGCTCTACAAGCCAATGATTGGATTGACTCCCAAGCATGTGTAAGGCTCTATTTGAGGCTTTACCTCTGTGATGCCCTCCAGGAGCTCAGTCAGAAAGAAACACGGCGCTGTTTTGCGCATCTAATAGACCCATGGCACATGATCTGCCACAAAATTAGAAACAGACTTTTTGAGGCTTTTCATTTATCCAGCAGCACCAGAGAGCTGCAGGAGGCATGCTTAGTGTTTCAGAGTGAAGTTTGGATGCTCCTTAGATCAGAGGAAGTCAACTAAATGAAGCAAGAGAGAAGCTGCTTCATTTTAAGACAGCTGTTGTTGGGTATCTCTATAGATACTAGCAGATCCCTACAGATCCTTACAGGCAGGGAGTCATATCAGGGATGAGTGTCTGGCTGCTAGGTGTAGTGGCTGTTAGGTTTAGTTGTTCCAAGATTGCATCCTATCACCTGGAACACCTTCTTTTCCATGTTACTTGAATTACATTAATTATTAAACTCAGCTTTAATCAAAATTATGGAGGAAAACAATGAGAATGACTTATTAATTTTCATAACATTATTTATCATGATGTATGACATGGAAACAAATATTTTTACTTAATGTGATTAAATGGAATTTTGGATGAAAATATGTAGGTATTTTAAAGATTTTTAGGGTTAAGATTCGTAAATTATTGTTTGAATATTGGCATCTCATTAAATCCTCTGGGATGTAAGCATATATTTCAGTATAGTGTTGAAAAGGCTGGGTTCAAGCACAAACTAAACTTTTTATGTGCTTTAATGTTGGCTTTAGTAGTAGACTTCTGAATCAATGTGGTTTTTGTTTCTTCATCGTGGATACAAAGGCAAAAATTGACTTTTTTCTAGCTTTTGGATAAAGTTTTTAATCTTTTCAAATATCAAGGAAAAGTTTGCTTTCACATTGTGTTTGAAATACTTCTCAATTCTCCATTGCAGAATCTCAACTGTGTTTTATGTCAAGGGTTTATTACTCGTGGAGGTCTTGGTCTGTAGTGTATTGTACATATGTAGACCAGTATGGTCAAGGAAAACACCACTGCTGCTTACAACCAGCTTTTCAAATATTTTGTTTTGTACAATGTTGTACTGTATGAGAATTTCAATTTTAGGTTAACCTGTTCTCAAAAGCAGAAAAGCACCTAGACCTTCATACTTCCACACACATTGACAGTATGTGTTGATATTTGTTAACACAAATGTCTAGTCTATAAATTTATGGAAAATAAGATTGAATGAAATAGGCAGACGACACTTTTTTGTGTGTAGTGTATGGTATTTGGCATATTGCCAAGCTTATTTTTAATGTATCTTAACATAATAACATGTAGTATTGTGCAGAAAGTTACCTTCTCTCCTCCATAGTTTTCTTGTGAAATCCATATTTCCCAATTGCTGCTTTTTTGGGGGAATGTTTATAGTATAGCTTCTGAGTGTAGAAAAAAACAAACTTCTTGTAGCAATAAATTCCTACTGACATAATTCATCTGCGTGTGCTGGACTAAATTGCTTTCCTTTTGTGCAGCTGTTTCAGGGGATTCTTTTGGAAATGCTTGAGGTTGTTTGGCACCTTTCATAAATGCAGTACTTGTCACTTTTCTTCCATTGGCAAAACTACGCTGCTTAAAGAATAGAGGAAAGTGAACATAACACTCTTTTTCTTTTAAAATAAAGCTAGAAAAAGTGAACAGCTTTTACATTCACAGCTCTCTCTCCCTGCCCCCCTACTGTGCTTTATTTTTCAGTTGTCATGATTGTTTTTCTTCACTGTGTGGCACAGAGCACCTTTGAAGCCAAGCACAATTTATTTTGCCAAGACAGATGCTATAAAACGAAGCTGAACATGGCAGATGTTGAAAGAGTTGTATGTTTGCAAATGATTACCTGCCATAATATGTTTCTCTGATTCTTTATTTTTTTCTGAAACACTGGACTAGAAAAGAAAGCAAGGTGGCCTGGTCTTTCAGTGCATGGCTTGATGCCAAGGAAAAGGAAAAGTTTCGATGCTCTCTTCTAGGCTTGAAGAAATAGCTGACATCCTAATTTAATTCCAAACAATGTGTTGACAACAAAGACAATGAAAAATAATACACGACTTTGAGTAAACACCTTCTGTCTTTCCTTAGTGTAAATGAACTTTGCCCTCCTAAAAGTGACTTTGAAGGTTTGGGTAGAGAAAAAAAAGACAAAAATCTGATCATTTCATTATAGAGCCTTATATTGCAAGAACCCAAACAGATACTTATTACAAGATGCCTTTGTGTTGGTAATTTTGTTTAAATCTAATTCTGAAAGTGTAATGGAAAACAGAAGATGGAAGAAATTTAGTAACAGGAACCATTTTCCACTGTACTTCTAAGAATAACTCTAAACAAGTGGGAGATAAAAGTTTTATTTTTTTAATTTTTGTTTAAGTGAGACATTTAAAGCTTTTTTGAAAACAGTCTGCAAAAAAAAAAAAAAAAGATTGGATTGAAATTGTTCAGTGATCCATTTTGGAGATCCGCTGAGTGTTTTCATTTGAAACACAGTGAGCAATTAATGCTGAGGAACCTGTGCTACACTGTGCCTGATATTCTCTTGACGGTGGAAAGTCTGTTCAGAGAAATATTACAATGTCAGAAATAAACCCAAAACTCCATGTTTACATAATCTTCAGAAACAGACGATTCTCCTAAGAGCATGTGAAGACTTCAGTGTGCTGGGTTTTGAAAAAAACTATGCATCTTCCAGACTCTCCTTGACAGTAAGGCAGTGCTCCTGTCAGAAGCTTTTTCTGTGCTCTCCTGGAAGTCAATATCTCCTTGGTACAGGTCGATGCAATTTGCATCTGACTTTGCCAACTGTGGTAACACCTTTTATCCCCAGAAAAAGTAAAAAGCGCTTAGACAGTGCGAGGTCCATCTGGCCTTGTGTAGTCTGTGCTATTTGGATGGATAACTGGTGTATTTTCGTAGCTGGTTGGTCACTGGAGCTTCCTTACATTCTCACTATGTTGTGATTCTCGGCAGAGGAAGATGAATGTGTATATATAGTATATATCTCACAGCACAGGTATAAAAGTTAATCAAGAGATATCCAACTTGGAAAAAAAAATCAAGTTCTTTTTAGCAGTAAGAACAGTGGCATAAATGGTATTTACACCATGAAGAGATGTAGGGATAGATATGGGAAGAGCAGCAGCTGAGGTTAAAATTAAAAAAACCAGGGAAGCCAACGCACAAATAAACAAACAAAATTATGAATGAAGTAGAGAGCTATTGAGTAGATATTACTCAAAATATCTTTATAATAATCAGAAAACATCAATACTATTTATGTACATATACTCTTTATATATATATATATATTAAATAAAAACCCAATAGTTTCAGTGTTACATCTTGTAGGACCCAGATGAATTATTTCATTGTAAGACTGGAGGGTACTGTACAAAGATGGATGTGAACAACTCAGTTGTAATCCAGTCATTGCTGAATGGCTTTCAGCTCTTTCCTCTTTGTTGCCTAAATACCCACTTAACAACCCAAATGTCCTTGCCTGGCTGTGAAGCTCATTGCACAGGATTTTTATCACCCCATTTCCTTTCAATTCCAAGCTTATTAGTTAAAATAATCTCCATAATTCTTAGTTCATCACACCATCAATGTGAAAGAATATTTTAGAAATAGATCCATATCATATAGCTTATTAATTATTTTGAGGATCTCATCCTGTATTTGTTATACTTAATAGCTTTAGGAATTATATAATGGAATTAATTGCTCCTATATGGAATGCTGTGTGGAGTGAGAGATAGGAGACACATAATGGAACTTAGCAAATCTAATACAATTGAGCTGTGGGAATGGTGTGTTGCAGTGAGGTGTCTGTCTTTCCAGAAGAAAAGGCTGGATTCTTGACGGGGGGGGGGAGGGGAAAGCCTTTTATAGCCAGATTTGATTCTTAAATTTATCACGAGGCAGTCCCAGCTCCCTGAGTTGCTCAGTCGCTGCCCTTCCTATAGCTTCTGGCAAAGGCTTATGGATGAGACTGACATCCATTCACCTCCAGTTGGTCATGAATGTGGGGGACAGGGTGGTCAGAGCAGGCAGCACTTAGGTGACTCATCGTCCTTTCTCCATTTGCCTCAGGATGTTTAGCTGTGCCTGCCGTAAAGGGGTTCTCAGTTTTTCTGTGGCTGTAACTAGCTCTAGAGCTTGTGCCTCCCAACACTCTTTTTTTCTATGAGCTACGCCCACAGAATGAGACTTAGGAGGTCTGCAGATAGTTATCTGACAACAGGACTTCCATTTCCAGAACTCTCCTTCATTTCTTTCATCTTCTTGTTCTGCTTCTTTTATATTTTTTGTTGGTAAATGTGTCAGATCAGATAATAGCTTTTCTTAATGCTCCTATTTATACTTTGAAAGTCTGGAAGATGAAAGACTTTAGGGAAAAAGTTGTTTCTGCCTTTTTTCCTATTTAGAATCATAGAATCATAGAATGGTATGAGTTGGAAGGGACCACAAGGATCACAGAGCTCCAACCCCCCTGCCACAGGCAGGGACACCAACCTCAGGCCTGGATCTACACCAGGTTGCCCAGGGCCCCATCCAACCTGGCCTTGAACACTTCCAGGGACAGGGCATCCACCACCTCTCTGGGCAGCCTGTTCCAGCACCTCACCACTCTCTCTGTAAAAAACTTCCCCCTAATATCTAATCTAAACCTTCCTTCCTTTAGTTTTAATCCGTTCCCCCTTGTCCTGCCATTGTCTATCCTTTTAAAAAGTTGAATCCCCTCCTGTTTGTATGCTCCCTTCAGGTACTGGAAGGCTGCAATGAGGTCCCCCCGCAGCCTTCTCTTCTCCAGGCTGACAAGCCCAGCTCCCTCAGCCTCTCTTTGTAGGGCAGGTGCTCCAGCCCTCTAATCATCTTCGTGGCCCTCCTCTGAACCCTCTCCAACAGTTCCACATCCTTCTTGTATTGGGGGCCCCAGATCTGGACACAGGACTCCAGATGGGGCCTCACAAGGGCAGAGTAGAGAGGGAGAATCACCTCCCTGTCCCTGATAGCTGATATTCTTGTGGAAAGAGACATTTTCGAAAGACAAGGTTAGCCAAATTCCCTTCTCTTTGTTGTGCTACCTTCTCAACAAACAATGTAGAAATTTAATATCATAATATGAGTAATTGTAATATTAATATTACTGATATGTAATATTAGTTCATTTTAGTTACATTTAGTTACAGTTAGTTACATTTCAGATAAAAAAATGAAACATCAGTTTTCCACTGCACAAAGGTAGGCTTGTTTATTTGTGTCATCACAGGTTTTTCTTAAAGAGCTTTCATGGCACTCTTCAATCTAATAGTCCCTGCCCCAGCTTTTATGACTCCCACTCGAATTTACTGCAGGCTTGCAAACACTTGTAATTCTCAAGAAAGTCTGGTTGAATCAGAGTTATTTCTGCAGGTCCTCTTGGGATGAGACAAATTTTGTGACTCAAACCAGCTTATTTGAAACAAACTATTGTTTAATTCAGTAGTAGGAGAAGTAGTAGAAGAACGTACAAGAAGAGAAGGTGATTTTAACACAAACAAGCATCCATACTTGTCAGTCTTAATACAAATACTCCACTTCTGTTAAATGGGCTTCAGTCAGCTTCCAGGCAGTGTTTGATTTTTTCTCCTGTTGGAATTAAGTCCTTGCAATTGCATAGCAACCACCACCATAATAATCAAAGAAACGAGTGGATCATTTAACATTGTTACAGCATTATAGACAAGTTACAGATATTTCAGGGTTGTCTTACCAAATACGTTAGGATAGCACTAACACAGATGGGACAGTTTCATTAAATTATTGCATGTTTCACTATTATTTACGACAATGGGTGACAATGTGCAACTTAGAAAGAAAGAAAGGCAAAGATATACAAATTTACCCACCTTTCTGTTAATCCTCACTGTAAAATAACAACAGAGCACGGAAACAAGTGGTTGATTGATAATAGGAAAGGCTACAGATTTGAAAAATACAAATGGCAAATCAATGATGGAAGAACCACCTTGCAATGCTTTGCTCACATTGACTGTTTTAAGGTTGCCATGTGTAGCAAGATGTAACCTCAGCATCTTCTGCAGTCATGGCACTTCATGTTCTTAAATAACAGAGCAAGGACAATGCTCTGAAACATCAATTTCAATCCCCCAAAGAGAAAGCTACTGATGTAAAAGGTCGGTAGAAAGGGCCATTTGCTCTACAGCTGTGTGATATGGGGGAAGGTAGAAAAACAGGAAACTGATGCTCAATGTTGTTGTAGTGAAATGTGTGTCTAACGAATTGGAGACACTGCTCAAGAACAGTTCACACTTAAAAAGCATCATCTGTATAAAGCTGCCAGTCAGTGAGGGGCTGACTTATCTGTGCCACAGCTAAGTGGGAGAAATAATAAACCTCTACTCTATCTCATTGTCATTCCCTGGTTTTCTCATTCACTGTCCTTTTTTCACCTTTTCAACACCAAAAATCCCTCAAGAGAGGCAGATAATTTCTGCTGCTGTCACTTCTGCTGATTTTTTTTAAGTCACAAAAAAATACTCTGCATGATATTTCTCTCATAACAATGAGCATGCTGCATTTTTAAGAGAAGTGATTCTTGCATAAACATGACTTGAGCAACTAGCCATAACTGTACGGTGATTCACTTTCAGCTCCAGACCTGAGAAGTCTTTGTATTGCATTTTTAAAAGGAACAAAATTCTGACAGGTGCTCCTTAAAGGCTGAGCATCAAATGTAGATTTTCTTCTCTCTGTGCTCCTGCCCCTGCACCCCCATACCAGCACAAAGGGAGAATCCATGGACCACAGGTGTGTGCCGGAGAATTAAGAATTATACCTGCAGTCTTTGGGCTTCAGGGTAAGAGAAAGGAGGAAATTGTTTCTGTCCATCTCCTCATTGCTGCAGCATCTTGAAATAAAGACAAGGGAGTATTTAGGATCTGATCCAAAGTCCAGTCAAGTCAGTGGAATGTTTTTGCCAGTCGTTGGGGAGCAGCATGGGAAGG
Organism: Porphyrio hochstetteri; assembly: GCA_020800305.1. NCBI lineage: Eukaryota > Metazoa > Chordata > Aves > Gruiformes > Rallidae > Porphyrio > Porphyrio hochstetteri. Next base: position 51,075,340 of record CM036907.1, read on the forward strand.
ATGATTGATTTACATGTTCATGTTACATACCCTAAGGCATATATTCCGTACTGCTTACATATTCAGTGTGCATACTGTACTTAAGCTTGGACAGTCGAGGTATGATTGTGATGAGACGCTTCTATACTGAAGTATTGCAGGTTATACTCACCTGTCAGTAATACAGTAGCATGGTTTTTAATCATGCTCAAATTTGATTGGGATTTTTACGGAAACAGGTTGAGGAACTGTGAGCCATTGTGCTTTCCTAAATCCTTTATTCGTGAATTTTGGAAGTTGAACATTGTTTATACATTTCAGAATCCATTGAAAAAGATTTAACTCTAAAAATACATACAAAATTGGAGAACAACAGATCTCATTTAAACTCACAATGTTTTGGTATAATATGGAATATGAATTACATGGTTAAGTGAACCAGAATATAGAATCATAGAATTATAGAATGGTTTCAGTTGGAAGGGACCTCAAAGCCCATCTAGTTCCACCCTCCTGCCATGGGCAGGGACATCCTCCACTAAACCTCATCCAACCTGGCTTTGAACATTTCCAGGGAGGGGGCAGCCACAGCTTCTCTGGGCAGCCTATGCCAGGGCCTCACTACCTTCACAGTAAGGAATTTCTTCCTCATATCTGATCTAAATATTTTATTGAAAAGTTTCTACTTACTATTTGTGAGAACCTGCATTCAAGAATCTTACAGTTCTAGGAAGTTGTTTTCTTTGTGTGGGTCATGTCTAAACTGAGACATTTATTCCACACTCCATAGGTAAAAACAGGATGATGAATAGGTTGTGTAAATGAACAGAGTAAGATCTTGCTCATAAGGAAAAAAATATATGTGCTTATACACAGAATATATTTTTTTTATTAAAAACCATAATTAAACTATTATATCAACTTTGGGATTTTAAACTAACTCACTGAACTCACTTGTTCTTATGAACCTTAAAAAATACTCTGTAAATAATAATCTGGAGAGGATCTTTCTTTTGAACCAATTTAACAGCTTGTTTCCAGGAGAATTTAAACAGATTTGCATTATTAAAGGACCATTCTTTGCCATCCAAATATTTTTGGGATGTTGTTGTAGCTTTGCGTGGCTCTGTTCTGGTGGAGAAGAGGGGTGCAGGGGCGGCTTCTGCAAGAAGCAGCTAGAAGCTTTCCCTACACCCGGCAGAGTAAACACCAGCCGGCTCAAGGCCAGACCTGCCACTGACCAAAGCCAAGCCCATCAGCGATGGTCACAGCACCTCTGGGAATCACATTTAGGAGAAAGGAAATGCAAGCAGCCTCTTTTTGCCACCAGAGAAGGGAGCGAGAAGATGTAGGAAACTGTGCAGACACCAAGGTCAGTGAAGAAGGTGGGGGAAGGAGGGACCCCAGGTGCTGGAGAGAAAGATGCCCCTGCAGCCTGTGGAAAAACCCATGGTAGAGCGGGTGTCCCACCGCAGCCTGTGGAAGATGACAGGGAGCAGAGACCCCCACCTGCAGGCCATGGAGAGGCCCCACACTGGAGCTGGTGGAGACATATGGAAGACGCTGTTACCTGTGTTGGAGCGAGCCCATGGTAGAACCTGCAGCCTGTGGAGAGAGAAAGAGAGAGAGAGAGAGAGAAATCTAGCTGTGTCGGAGAAGGTTTGCTGAGGGGGTGCAGGGGTTGTGATTCTATGGGGGACCAGGCTGGAGCAGTCTGGGCCTGAGAGACGTTCTGTGATTCTATGACTGCACCCCATAGCAGTGACCCACACTGGGGCACTTGGTGAAGAGCTGAAGCCCTGTGGGAAATGACTCACATTGGAGAAGTTTGTGAAGGACTGTTTCCTGTGGGTGGGACCCGGCGTTGCAGCAGGGGAAGGGTGTGAGGAATGACCCCCTGGCCAAGAAGGAAAACAACTCATGAGGAAATGACTGAAACCCCCATTCCACCATTCCCTGCCCCTCCCCATATCACCCTTGGGGTGAAGAAGGGAGCGAAATCATGACTAAAGAGAAGTCTGCTGAGAAGGGAGGGGTGGGGGGAGGTGTTTTAAGATCTGGTTGCACTTCTCATTACCTGACTCTGGTGTCACTGGGTGTGCAGGGCAGTGTCATAAATGAGAGAGTTTCTTTCCTTTATTCCGTGTTGAGTCTGTTTTGCCCGTGACACTGATTGCAGAATGATCTCTCACTGTCTTTATCTTGACTCCTAAGCCTCTCAATATATAATTTCTACTCTGCCCAGCTGAAAAGGGGAGTGATAGACCAACTTGGGTGGGCATCTGGCCCACCAAACATCTAAAAAACTGGTTTTGCCTTTTTTTCTTTTTTTTAATATCTTTTCCTGTTTATATTTCAAGTTTTCCTGACCAGAAAGGAATGCAGATATTAAATGTTATTCTTTTACATACACCTTTTCTTATATCTTTTACATGCTATGGTGACCTTTATGCCTTTGTTTCAAATACCTGAAATAGATTCCCATGTGTGATGATTTATTTTTAATCATTGTTCAGTATTTCACTCAAATTGTGTACTCATGTGATCATGCTGTGAATTAGAAAATGTTATCCTGTATTTTTTGCTGATGGTTAAACTACAGTGCAGAGAAATAAAGAGCCTTTACTGTCAGGAACTGTCAGGCATGATTTTTCCCATCATAGAGAAGTGCCTGATTTCGTAGGTCAGAGATCTGCAAGCAGACAGAGAAATGGTGCATGAAACTCATTACTACAGTGGGGACAGAGGAACAATTACACAGAGAAACGGATGCAACTGAATTTTATTGCTTTTTTTAATTGTTAAAAAAAAGTGCTAATTATAAAATTTAAGGCATGCTGAATGGTCCTAAGTGCCACATTACTGAGTGTCTGTCTGTATAAAGGCATAAGGTAATAATTATGCACATGGAAATTGTGCAGTGCTGCCTTGGTGTGCACACTAACGCAAAACCAGACTAACTCATCTTTTTCAAAGGTGCTGAGCAAGAACAATTCCTTTTAAGTCTATAAGGATTTCTGGTGCTCAGTGCTCTTGATCATTACTAGCTTTTAGTATTTTATCTGAAAGGTGCTTCATGTAGCAAATTGCATGGAACACACTTTCCCTTAGAAGTATAATGGGCTGAGACTTTCCTGATGAAGTTTCAAGTGTCAAAAGATGAATATGAGGTGAAGAAAAGTTGATGGAAAATGTTTCTAAGTAACATGTAATTTCTGTTTAATATGTGCTTTTATTATATTTGTAGTGGCATATGCAAAGCAATTACTTTGTGGTCATAAAGCACATCATTATGTAAGGTAGGAAATTATTGATAGGGTCATTCTCTGTATTATGGATGCAATTTATTCTGTAATTCTTATTGTTTAGCTAATTTTTGAGATGGCTTCCTAAAAGGCTGTATGGGCTTTAACCTTAATCTTCTAGCTTTCTGTAAGCCTCTCCACTTGAAACTCCTTAGGTAGCCCAAAAGTGTGGATGCAAGCAGCTTCTGTGGTATGCAGCAAGAGCCAGCCCTTGTATCAGACTATTTCTTCTCCTTACTTGAAGGAGAAGTAAAAAATATCACTAAGAATCATCTAGACCCCATTCCAGTCTCCAACATGTGTTCGGATAAAATGGGGAAAGGCAGTTGACAAACCACCAAGTGCTTTGCAGCACAGTTAGCCCGCTGCCACAGCCACACTGCTCTGCTGCCAGCCCCCAGCAGCCCTGTGGGCCCCATGCTGCCCAACTGCCAATAAACCCTCACTTAGCCTTTTTTGAGGAGAAGCCCTGGATTTCTGTGGGTGACAGGCACGTGGTTGTTTGATAGGTTTGTTTTGCCTTCTCCTATGAGCAACTCTTAATCATAACAGAGCTCATTACCCCAGAAATGTTTCTGACATGGAGTTTCTGCCCTTTCTCCGTTCCATCCCTAAAAGGGAGACTAATTTCTGCAGCTTGTGGAGCTTGAGAAAATAATAGGCGTGGTTGAGGGGAGGAAAAAGGACAGCAGTGAGTGACATTCAGGAGAGGAGGCACTGGCAGTGCAGAAGAGGCCACTGAACTGTTCTAGAGGGAGAAATACATATGCAGGGAGAAAGTGATGGGAGGACAGATGGTAGGGAAAGTTGCTACAGGACCACCCCAGGTGGAGGGAGAGGAAGAGAAGGAAGTGCTGGTGTGGGAATTGGGTAGACTGGAGAACCAAGGCTGTTGGACAGGGAAGGGAAGAAGGGGAAGCAGTGAGGGCACTGAAAAAATATTATGAGAAGGGAGTGAAATAATACTAAAAAAGAGAACAGATAAGAATGCAAAGATGAATATGAAAATACTATTAAAAATCATTGTAATTTTAGTGTTTATCATACAAGTACTGTCTGTGTAAACACTCAATGGGAAGCTATGAAGAAGGCAGAGACAGTGGCAGCACAAGAGGCACTTTTTTTTCTCTTTTTTTTTTTTTTCATGGAGTGGTTGAACTTTGAAACAGCTTGTGAAGTCTCCATCATTGGGGATATTCAGAACCCAACTGGACATGGTCCTGGGCAATAGGCCCCAGCTGGTTCTGCTTAACGCTGAGGGCCTGGCCTAGGAGATCTCTAGACATTGCTTCCTACTTCAGCACATCTGTGAGTGTGTGGGCATTTCCAAGGGGTATGAAGAAGATGGGGCTGTTATTTTTTTCTTTGCAACAGTACTTTCAGAGTTTCTGCTAATAATTTGCAAGGGCCTGGAGGGATATGACAGTACCTAGGCACGTAATTTGGCTTGAATTCTTGGGGCTGAGGTTCTCCTCCTCTTCAGAAGTAACAGAAAAAGCCACAGTTGATAAAAAATATATGCAGTTGCTTTTTGTTATAATAAAATCTCAGACTTTGCCTGCATGATTATATATCCTGCTGATATATTTGGGTTAAACTAATTGCCAGCCCCTGTGTAACAATACTGTTGTGGTCTTTTCTTTTTTACTGCACATCTTAAGTTTGTTTTAGGACACAACAGTTACTTTGTGGTCATGGTCTGATACTGTGTAAAGTAGATTTTTTATGGACAGCCTTGAATTTGAAAACTTTTTATGGAGATTTGCAGTTGCAGAGAACTGACTTTGTAATTAATTTGGTCCCTCTGCTGTCCTGTGTTTTTATTTCATCAAGGACATAATTTAAAGGAAATAAATAGGATGGAACCCTTGTGATTTATGAAAGAAAAGTATAAATGTATGGTCACATGCAGACATTTTTGGAAACATATTTCATCTGTGTAATAAGCAAATAACACTGAGTGTGACAATACATTTCTGCTATGGATTTCAAACTGTCTCCATTAAACTGTGTTTCTTACCCAGAGATCTCAGCAACATCGGTTATCAACATGCTTGTTTTAATTAGTTGCTTAGTTTAAGTCTTTCTTTGTTTTATTCTTGACATTTCTTACCACAGTATCTGAGAAACTACACAAATATTTTCACTAAAAATACTATTTAGGTGGAAGTCTCTATGTTATAGGATTCTTCAGCCTTATTTTAATTACTCTCTTGGCCAAGTAGAAAGCCATTACAATGCAATTACAGATAAAACAAACATAAAAATGGAATTAATTTTGGATTAGTCTGTGCTATGACTCTCAGTTATTATCCCCAGAAAACATAAATATTAAAGGATTAATGAAAGCATTCTGAGACAAATGGTTATAAATAAAAGTAAAATAACTTATTGGGAGAGAAAACCAGAAACAGTAGAGCATACGAATGCAGAATAAATTTGTTGGGTCAGACAGTATTTGGCAAAATCCTCCAGCCCATTGTAGATCAGATTTGATTCCTGTTGACATTTCTTTATAATACATCATAACCCATTGTTTTACTTCAGATTCTTTTTGCTTTGTTAAATCTATCAGAAATTCCTGCCACATTTAAGGTACATGGACTTCTCTTTGCCTTCAGTGAGCTATTGTCCCTCACAGGTTCAGAAAAATGATTGAAAGCACAATGCTGTGGATGTTAGGATCCACAACATGACTTGATATACATATTTATTGTGTCAGTGAAATCTTGCAGTGTGTAACAGCTGTGTAAGTTCAGGAATGTGAGTGAGACTCACGGAACGTAATTGGCTGAAGCCTGGGTGCAGCAAAGCTCTTTATTTCAACGGAGAATGGTTTTAAGTTTGAAAGTTAATCCTGTGCTTGATTTGCTGGGCTAAAGCTTTTAAAAATACCCAGGTTATATAAAGAATGACTTGTGTTAACATTCATATATTGGCTGACAGAGCAAATGATTGGCAATGGTTTTATATATATTATCTTGATAACTATGGAGCTACAGATCTGAAGTAATTATCTTCTGAAAAAGCACAGTTGAATATGAGTTGCATCTTTGATACCAAATAACCCATAGTTTTGACTTAGTATTACCCATTTTAGTAATGGTAAGGATGATTTCTTAAACTTCTGGTCAGTTGTAAGCACCTCCTGGTTACATGTGAGGAAAGGATTGATTTCCATATTCAACGTTTGGAAGATTTTGCTTTGTGACCTTTGTAACAGATTCTGAGTCATTACCAAGAACAAGCTTCTGGTTGCAACTCCATAAATATACAGTAATACTGTTGAAGCCATTACATTTCAAATATGAAGACCACTCCTTGCCACATGCCGTAGTTCCTTTTTAAGACTGTCAGGAGTTTCTTTCTGAGCCATCTCTACCTACTGACCTAGTCCCTGTGCATCCATGGTGAGCTTGTGTGAAAAGCTGTGGGGAGTTCAGTGGTCCACAGTGAGTTTCATAGGTATTACTTTCCATATTATTCTGCTGGGGCTTGTTTTACTTTTCTATTTTCTAAAAATAAATCAGTAGTAGTAGTAGTATTGCTACTGCTGCTTTGAATATTTTAGATATTGTAAATGCCCCTGGATGACTAAACCAGAAACTTCTACTAAATAAGAGCGAAAACTGAGAGTGGTAATATAATCACAAACCTTATTCTCAAGACTATATTAGCATCATCTGTTTAATCTCATATGTTTGCTGCTTTGTTTGTCTAATTATTTTTTCATTAGAAAAACTAGATAAATGTAGTTTTAACAGATTAATTTTGGAATGTATTACTAAAAGCCTCACTGAATAATTGACATTTCAATCTTATGAAAGGGAAGTTTATGAAATATTGTTTGCTTATTTCCAGAAGCTAAGATTCTGGTTTCTACATTACTTTTTTTAGGTTAGAATTTTAGTCAGAAGTTCAATTAGAATGAGACTGGGGAAATGCAGCCTGACACAGTAGTTTGATATTTTTCTTAAGTATATCCATTTTAAATTATATTAAATTTTCAGAGTATAGTTGTCCTTGTCAATGAGACTGTATTCACGTGAATGCCTTGCTGGCCATTCTCAGAGCACACGTTACTGGGCAGTAGCTGTATTCCACCTTACTTGCAGGACAGGTCTAAGAGTAATAATTCTTTGCAGGTGTATTATTTTTCTTCCACTCAAGAAACTTAATACATAGAGGAAACATGAACTGATAAAATCCCTCCCACTTCTTATTATCAATTAATATTATCTATAGTCTTAAAGAATTTTAATGTAGGAGAGGGAAGCCAAAAACTGGCAGATTGCAACTGAATTTCTACGTATGTAAACAAAGGGAAAATAGAATTGAGTTTTGCAGAGTATCCACCCACCCATTGATTTATCTTCTGCAAAATCCCATTCTTTTTTAAATATGTAGAGTCTTAGTGGTTAATATATATGTAGTTTCTTAGTATTTAATATCTAAAGTCTGTTTTCTAAAGCCAGGTAATCACTATTATTATTGAATGTCTATATGTAATTAGCTAGTTTTTGTAAAGGAACCCTGAAAATCAGGATTCTGAAAATGAGCTTCAGACTAAGAAATTTGACAAGTATCAGAGAGAATATTAGCTCTAAAGCTGGGTATAAAGATCAGAAGTTTTGCCTTACAATCCTGTCTATTGGTCCATAACAGGACCAGCAAGATACAGAAACATTCAATTTGGATTCTTACCCTACTCATCTCACATTGTCCTCTAGTATGATAATTTGTTCTTAGATGCTGTTTCCTACTGTCAGGCTTCCCTCCAGCATGCAAACAAAGCCAAAATTATCTCTTCACACCCTTGAAATAATTTATTTTTTAACTTATTATATATCCTCCAGTTAGCTGTCTTGAGCGAGATTCTTTGTGGAAAGTACTAAATTGTACTTTTATATACACTTTTTTTTATATATTCATATATATAATTTGGATTTATGTCCCTCTTGAAGTAAAGATGAATACATTTAAATTACAATCTAAGGGTACTCCAAAACCATTTCACTCTCTTACATTGTCTTGTTCTCTTTAAAGGCTTGTTTGTCTGGTAGTTGAACACTAATTATATTTAATATTTTTCTCTCTGCTGTTACTGTTTATCATTTGAAAGATATAATTTATTTCACCTTTTTTTTTTTAACCTTTCAAATGTTTCCTAATCCCAATCCAAATCCCTCCCCCATTACCATGCATTGTGAGGCATAGTGGTACCTCTTTGTCTGCTCCAAAACCAACAGAAGGTTTATGGGGGCAGCACCTGTTCTCATTCTTCTGAGCGGAGGTACAGCTTGCTTATTGAAATCTGTAAACCAAACACCAAGACACTTCTAATGTCAACACTAAGGTCCAAAAGCTCATCATGAGCTTACATCCACATCTGTCATTGAACAGCAAAATATCTGAGTACTGAAGCAAGAAGTAGTTGATATGTTAAGAAGGTGGTTTTGTAGATAAATTAGTATAGGTATCAACACAGAAGGCTGTAGACTCTGGGCATGAATGGAGGGGAGAGTTAGTGGGGAAAAGATAATTTAATTTGTGTTATATATGGAATTTTTGGCATATCTTTTCCACAATGCTAACTTAAGCATTCTCTCTCCCCTTACTTAGTCTATGCCCTTTTCTGGCTTTGTATCAAATATTCTTAAAGGCTGTTGATTCTCAAAGAGGCTTTGAAGTGGCTATCTTCTAAAGAGCAGGCAAGGATATTTTTCTGTAACCTTTAAGAAGTAAATAGAAGTAGGGGGGGAATGATCATGCATGGAGTGAAAAACATCACTGCAGATTTACGAAGAATAGTGCTTGAACACATAGAAGAAATTGTGTTTGTTTATGATGATCCTGCCTTGATAAAACAAATACCAGGGATAATACCAAAGATTTTAGGTGTTGTGTGAAACAACTCTTCTGTTGAATTTGTGGCTGAGAGCTTTGAAATAGTGAGGATGGGCAGTTTTGAATGTAACTTTGCTATTTGTTATACTGTATGCAGATATAAATGGTAGAAATAAAAGCGTCTCTCCTCCTGTTCAGTTTAATAGGAAGAGCTCTAAGAAATAACTGTAGATCATAATGTTGACTTTACAGCAAAGGGAACATTACATTCTAATGAAAAATCTGCCATGTATCATTCATAATTTGCTCAATAATAATTTACACATGGCTGCACTTTATTGTGTTGAACAGAATGTAATCAGGCTTGATGACCTTTAAGTCCTCTTTCAAGTTAGGTATCTAAAACTGTGATCTGCACTCAGCAAGGTCTCAGAATTGCATTTTGTACAGGGCTTTGAAATAAAAAGCCCTGTCTGCAGAGACACAATTCATATCCAATCTGGGGACTGGCAGTACACATTCACAATTAGTCGCAGCTTTGTGCATGCCTCTGATTCTGATTTTGCCCCTGTCAAATTGTAACGTATTGCATTCACTGATTGAGGAGAGGTGCTGCACAGAGCCAGAAATGACAGAGAGAAGAACACAACGTTTCCCTAAGAAAAATATTATTATGATATTAAAATCAATAAAAAGTACATATAACATATATGAGCTGTTTGGTAGGATGCACTAGCAATGTACTGGCTTCATTTCTAGAAAAACATGCTTTGAGATAAAGTATGTTTTGTTGGTAAAAAGGTAAGCTCTTTTGGAAGTGAAAAGTGACGCCCCTCTCTATGGTGTTAGAGAGCAGAGATCCTGGTACTTTGAAGGGGTTTTTGAAACAGCCGTGGATTCTAATATGCAACTAGAAAAGATTAAAATTAAACTCAATGTATTTCTTCTGGGTAGAGCACACTGCTAAACCTTTGATGTAGTTAGAATCACTTCCAGCTTCATTAAAAGCAAAAGACAAAAATTACAAATCTCCAAATTTAATTTTTTCTCATCAGAAGCTTTTTCCTGGGATACCTTAATCGTCCTTCTACAGAGGCCTTCTATTTCTTTGCTTCCTATTTGAGATGAAGTCTAATGGGGCTGAACTCAGCTTTCCTCTTCTCTTAAAGCCTAATTCCTTCCCAGCCATGCCACAGCAATATGTTCTGCCTTGGTTAAGCAGCTGGACTGCTGTGACAGCAGGTTGCTGAGCCAGTGTGACCTCTCACAGGAATTCCCCAGCCGTTCCACTATTGATATTAAATACATACACCTGCTCAAATAAAGACGTATTGTTATGGCATTACACAGGTGTGACTTAAGGCTCAAGAGAAATAGAATGCATGCTTGTTTTGTGCATAACTATTATCAACCAGAAAACAAATTGACTGTGGTCCCCTACCTTCCCCCATGAGGAGCCACACAGATGGAAGTGAAAGAGGGAAATGCAGCTTTGCTTAAGGCCATTCTGTTGTCCAAGGCATCCTGGGATCTGCTCATTGCTTATTTCAATGCTTTTTTATGTGCATTATACTATTAACTAATATAAGTGTATTAGTCATCAACAGTTTGATAGATGATCATGCTACCCTAACATTTGGTGTATTCATCTATTTGACTTACAGTATTTTTGTATGCAATTGCATGCAAGAAAGCCCAAATATTACAGCCCTTTTAAATTTTGTTCAAACTATTGTCATGAATTAAAAGGCTAGAGTTTTGTCATCTTTAATAAAAAAGAAGCATGGTCAAAAGAAAATGTAAGCTAGGTAGCAAAGTAAGAATTGAAATCATTCATAGATAATAAAAGTTCAGGGTTGTTTTTAATATACAATATCTAACTGAAACATTATGAAAAAAAAGGTTCTTTCAGCCTTAATAGATGTTCAATAAGACACTTGTAATAGTTTGATGTCTGATTTCAAAAGATTTGCATTCCCAGCATTCTCCAGATGTGCAAAACCAGGAAACAAACTTCTCTTTAGCCTGCAGTTTTGCTTCCTTAGGCCAGAGAAAATGCTTATTAGTGGTTATTTTGACAAGTTGAACATTAACTAGCATGTAAACATCTAATTCTGACCTGCAGAAACATACTTTTTATTCAGTTTCTTTTTCAAAATTTTTTGCCTGTTCTGTGTACTTCTGCCATCAGATACATGTTGTGGACCTAATCTGTACTTAGCAGCGTGGCCAGGGGAATTTGTGTAGTCTAGAAACATTAATTCTTCCATACAGAGGTCTTCCTGCATGTTGGTAATGCCACACTGTTCCCATTACACTGTTTATTATGCCTTATTTAATGTGCCTTTATTGAGATTCACATACTTATTTCTTTCTTATTTACACTATGACTATGTTCGAAAGCCACCATAAGCCCCTCTTATTATGAATCAAATTTTCCATGACCTCATATCTCCTCAAAAGGTGTGAGTAATTAATATCAGCAGTGGTTTTAATGAAAAAGAACTCTTCAATAACATTTATATCAAAACCAGCAAAGAAAATACAGTTTTCTTCCATCTGAGTATCTGTAAGGAATAGATTCACCTCTCCCAAACTTTAACATTTATCACAGAGATAGTTTGAGTTAACACTGTTTTCTTTTTATTGGTAAAAAGGAAGAGACAATTTCTGGACACAATTCACAGAATCACAGAATCACAGAATCGTAGGGGTTGGAAGGGACCTCAAGAGATCATCGGGTCCAACACCCCTGCCAAAGCAGGCTCCCTAGCTCATATTGCACAGATAGGTGTCCAGACGAGTCTTGAATATCTCCAGAGAAGGAGACTCCACCACCTCCCTGGGCAGCCTGTCCCAGGGCTCTGTCACCCTCACTGTGTAAAAGGTCTTCCGCATGTTGGAAATTCACCTTAATCATTCCAGACATCTTCTTGAGAATTGGCCCAACTCTGAAGATATGTATTTTTCTTCATTAGAAAGGGAACTTAGGAAGTCTTGCTCAGACATAAATGTCTCTAACTGGTTAAATAAATACCACCATAGGTGTCTCTGCACCAGACTTTGACAGATATAGGTACTGCGTAATGGTGACTACCCGGCGCAGGGCCATAACCCCAACCCCTTCCACTGTGGAGGTAGCCACTCAGCTTAACCAACCGCAGAAGCGTGCTGGGGTGCAGGTCTTGGAGTGCAGGGACTGTCACAACATGCTTGCGGCAGCAGACAGCTCTGAACATGGCTGTGTACTGTGTGAGATCATAAGGGATCTCCTCAGCCGTGCAGCATACCTGCAAGAAGAGGTAGATGTGCTCAAAGGTAAACTAGACAGGCTCATGAGCACCAGGGAGGCTGAGGTGGAGATAGATCGCCAGATGAGCCAGGTTCTGTCCTCCCAGCCAAAGAAATGTGAATACCCAGTAGATAGAGTCCAAGACCGGAGTGACCCTATACCCTCCCCAACGCAGGACAGTATAAATGATAAGGACGAATGGAAGCAGGTGCGTGGAAACGGCAGTAGGAGAGTACCTTCCAAGCCTGTCCTTCCTCCACAAGTCCCTCTGAGCAATAGATATGAGATCCTATTACAAGGGGACCAGCCGGATCATGAGATGGCAGATAGGAAAATCACTTCCAAGGTTGTGTTCCCTAGGACAAGACCCTCCAAACAAACCCAGATGGCTGATAGGAAAGTTCCTTCCGAAGCTGTGGTTCCCTAGGACTAGAACCCCTAAGCAAACCATCAAAACATCCTCTGTTAAGGCAAAAACAGAGGTCAGGGACACGGATTATTATCCACTTTTAATTTTTCAAATAGGTAGTAATGAAACACATAAAAGAAAACTGAGCACCATTAAGAAGGATTTTAGGGCCCTGGGACGCATGGTGCGAGGATCTGGAGCACAGGTAGTGTTCTCCTCCGTCATTCCTACTACAAGGAATAGGGAGGGTTGGTTTGAGAAGAGCCAGGAAATAAATACCTGGCTCAGAGCCTGGTGCGAGAAACAGAACCTTGGGTTCTTTGAGAATGGGCTGGCTCGAGCCTCACCAGCCTTGCTTTCGAGGGATGGGGAGCACTTATCCCCTAGGGGCAGAAGGATACTGTCCAAGAAGCTGGCAGGGCTCATTAATAAAGCTTTAAACTAGATAGGAAGGGGGAGGGGGACAGGGCCAGGCTAGATGGAAAAAAGCCTGGGTGTGTTGGTGGAGTTACTGAGGGATGGTGTGCTGGTAATGACCTCTGGTCAGCCACCCTAGTTAATCAGGTGGATAGTGTTCTTACTCTAAGTAGATATGTAGCTACTACTGATAGGCTAGGTAACTTAAACAGCTGTCGCTTGGGAAGCAAGGCTTCCCCAAAGAGCACAACGAGATCAGTAGACCAGCTGAAGTGCATCTACACCAATGCACGCAGCATGGGGAATAAAAAAGAGGAATTAGAAGTCCTTGTAAGTACAGGAAATTATGATGTGATTGCCATCACAGAAACGTGGTGGGATAATTCACATAACTGGAGTGCTGCAATGGCTGGTTATAAACTATACAGGCGTGACAGGCTGGGTAGGAGAAGGAGGTGGGGTAGCCCTGTATGTCAGAGAATGCATTGACAGCCTAGAGCTGGAGTATGATGAAGACAGGGTCGAGTGTCTCTGGGTGAAAATCAGAGGAGAACGAAATCAGTGAGATATAGCGATGGGAGTCTGCTATAGACCACCTGACCAGGAGGAGGAAGCTGATGAGTTGTTTTTTAAACAACTGGGAGAAGTCTTGCGATCACCAGCCCTCGTCCTTATTGGGGACTTCAACTTACCGGATGTCTCCTGGAGGTACAATACAGCAGGGAGGAAACAGTCTAGCAGGTTCCTGGAGGGTTTGGAAGACAACTTCCTGACCCAGCTGGTGAATGAACCCACAAGGGAAGGTGCCCTGCTGGACTTGTTGCTTGTCAATAGAGAAGACCTGGTGGGGGATGTGAAGGTTGGAGGACGCCTGGGGCATAGTGATCATGAGCTTATAGAATTCTTAGTACTGGGAGAAGTAAGGGAGACAGCAGAACTAGCACCTTAGACTTCCGTAGGGCTGACTTTGGACTGTTCAGAAAGCTACTCGATAAGATTCCATGGGAGGCAGCCCTTGAGGGCAAAGGAGCCCAAGAGGGTTGGTTGCTCCTCAAGAAGGTAATCTTGGCGGCACAAGAACAGGCTGTCCCAGTCAGACAGAAGAGGGGTCGGCGAGCTAGGAAGCCAGCCTGGCTGAGTAGAGAGATTCAGGCTGATATACGGGAAAAGAAGGAAAAATATGAGCTTTGGAAGAAGGGGCAGGTGTCTTGGGGTGATTATAGGAATTTAGTGAGATCATGTAGGGAGAAAGTCAGAAGGGCTAAAGCTAATCTGGAACTCAGGCTGGCCAGTTCTGTAAAAGATAATAAAAAGTCCTTCTATAGGTATATTAATAGTAAAAGGAGGGTCAAGGAGAATCTCCAGCCCTTATTGGATGCTGATGGCACATTAGTGACAAGGGATGAGGACAAGGCTGAGGTCCTTAATTCCTTCTTTGCCTCAGTCTTTAACAGTAATGAAGGGTATTCTGTGAGTACTCATCCTCTGGAACTGTCTGACAGGGAGGGGAAGAATAACAAAGTTCCCATGGTTCAGGAGGAAATGATTAGCGACCTACTTGGCCAGTTAGACACCCACAAGTCAATGGGGCCAGATGGGATTCACCCAAGGGTACTGAGGGAGCTGTCAGATGTTCTTGCCAAACCCCTTTCCATCATCTATCAGCAATCCTGGCAGACTGGGGAAGTTCCAGTTGACTGGAGGCTGGCAGATGTTACACCCATATACAAGAAGGGTCGGAAGGAGGATCCAGGGAACTACAGGCCTGTCAGCCTGACCTCAGTCCCAGGGAAGATCATGGAGAGGGTCATCTTGGGAGCTATCATGCAGCACGTGCACGATGGCCAGGGGATCAGGCCTAGTCAACATGGGTTTACAAAAGGTAGATCCTGTCAAACTAACCTGATCACCTTCTATGACAAGGTGACCCGCTTAATGGACGAGGGGAAGGCTGTGGATGTGATCTACCTGGACTTTGGTAAAGCCTTTGACACAGTTTCTCACAGCATTCTGACTGAGAAACTGGCTGCCACTGACCTGGACAGGTGGACCCTCAGCTGGGTTAAAAACTGGCTGGATGGCCGAGCCCAGAGGGTGTTGGTGAATGGAACAAAATCCAGCTGGAGGCTGGTCACAAGTGGGGTCCCCCAGGGCTCAGTCCTGGGTCCAGTCTTGTTCAACATCTTTATCAATGATCTCGACGAAGGGATTGAATGCTCCCTCACTAAGTTTGCAGATGATACTAAACTAGGAGGAAGTGTTGATCTGCCTGAGGGTAGGGAGGCTCTTCAGAGGGATCTGAACAGACTGGACCGATGGGCTGAGACCAATGGGATGAAGTTTAACAAGGCCAAGTGTAGAGTGCTACACATGGGACATAATAACCCCATGCAGCGCTACAGGCTTGGGGGAGACTGGCTGGAGAGCTGTCAGGCAGAGAAGGACCTGGGGGTGTTGGTTGACTGCAGACTGAATATGAGTCAGCAGTGTGCTCAGGCAGCCAAGAAGGCCAACGGCATCTTGGCTTGTATCAAAAACAGTGTGGCCAGTAGGTCTAGGGAGGTGATTGTGCCCCTGTACTCGGCATTGGTGAGGCCGCACCTCGAGTGCTGTGTCCAGTTCTGGGCTCCTCACCACAAGAAGGACATGGAGGTCCTGGAGCGAGTCCAGAGAAGGGCAACCAGGCTGGTGAAGGGGCTGGAGGGCAAATCCTATGAGGAGCGGCTGAGGAAGCTGGGGCTGTTTAGCCTAGAGAAGAGGAGGCTGAGGGGAGACCTTATCACCGCCTACAACTATCTGAAGGGAGGTTATAGAGAGATAGGTGATGGTCTCTTCAGCCAGGTGACAGGCAATAGGACAAGGGGGAATGGCATGAAGCTGTGCCAGGGCAGGTTTAGATTGGATGTTAGGAAAAAATTTTTTACTGAAAGAGTTGTGAGGGCCTGGAACAGGCTGCCCAGGGAGGTGGTCGAGTCACCTTCCCTGGATGTGTTTAAAAAAAGGGTAGATGAAGTACTTAGGGATATGGTTTAGTTTAGGATGTGAATGGTTGGACTCGATGATCTTAAAGGCCTTTTCCAACCTTGTGATTCTGTGATTCTGTGATATTAACTTGCTTGTATGCTCAGCACTGAGGTGTTCATGTGATTCGTGTAACACATTTTAAATTGTCTTAGGTAAATAGGGGCCTGAGTGTCAGTGAACTGTGATGTACTGATGCCTCACAACTTCCACAGTAGGTCTTTGATGTATTAGTTGCATGGACATTCCAAACCTGGGTGGTGCAATGTCTAAAAACCTTTAAAAATCAAATAGATAATTGGTGTTAATGAAAGAAAAACAGGGTGTAGAAATAGAATATGCTTGTTAGTTTCAGTATTTTGGAGAAATACCACTAAACAAAGTCTGTAGTTTGCATCAGTATTATTGAAGTCAAACAAATACATGCACTCAGCTGGGTTAATGCATTATGTCATTTACCTCATTCAGAGTTGCAAAGCTTCCTTCAAGTAAAACAAAATAGGTGTGATGCTGATGGAAGTGCATAAACACAGAGTTTCAGCTTCTTTAACTGCTCACACAAAGTGCTTCCTCGGTTATTTTTTAATTCTGAGTAATTTTCAGATAACTGCTCCAGCCAATTGAGGTTGAGAGCCTATTGAGAGCAGTTGACAGTAGAGCATTGGTCTGGACATACCACCAGAAGAGAATTTGCGGGTCCCTCCTCCTAGCAATAATATTAATACCCCCAGCATCTGGTTACAAAACAGAGATGTCTGACCTCAGCACATTGCCCATGTTCCCTGTTGTCTACCTAAGTATAGTCATTAACAGTTGCAGGCACCAGAACTTCTATTCCCAGCTCAGAATTGCTTCAGTCTTTCCCTCGATTAGTGTAGACCACCTCCTCTGGCTTGCAAATGAGATCCAGGTGCTGTCTTAGCACACGGACTTTGTGTTGCAGCTGCACCTGGTCTCAGGATCCACCAACTGCCCTGGCACTGACCTAGTGCTGCCCTCATCCTTCTGATTAGGGAACTCAGCTGCACCTGAGCTACAATCAATGAGCAATGATCCTGCTCACCTGTTGATGTGGCTCTCCTCACCCTTTGTTCTGCCAGTCTTGAAGAGAAACTCCTGAGAGAAGTATTGGGGAGTTTTTTCAGTGGTGTACAATGGTAATGTTTCAATGTGGACATCTTCTGAAGGTTTCTTTGGGTATGTTTCTTGTTCTGGAAATTAGAGGGTTTTGGTTTTTTTTTTTTTTTCTGGTAGCTGGTTGTCTTACCTGTATCTCTCTGGACCTCTGGGCCGGTAGGCTGGAATTACAAAATCCAAATGTTTAAATGTATTGTCTTTTTTCCTGTTTGGATCTTTAAAAACCCTGCTGTTGGAACAGATTTCTTTCTAATGCTTTGAAGAATAATTTTGTTAAGCCTTTCCTTATTTTCTTCCTCTGTTACCTCTCCAAACTTCTCCCTTCCCTGGAGGGGGGGAAAAATCAACCAAAGAAAAATTTGAGGTTAAAAAAACTAACAAAACTTGTATCCTTGTTTGACAGTACCAATCTCTTAAGAGTACCTCCTAGACCTGTGCTGTATTTCTAGTTTGAAATTTGAGAAATTTCTCATTATTCTACAGTATTTTAAGAAGATGTATCATTTTACTTCCATTTGTCCTAAAGGAATATTTGGGAATCATATTTTCAGTTGATCAAAATAAATGTGTCCTGATGAGTTGAAAATTAATATGTTGCAATGGGTAGATATGAAATATTCCCTTTCAGCTTACATCTGCTTTCTTTAGGGTGAAGCTACTTCACCTGAGACTTGCTGTGGAATTAGCTGCCTCAAGGGAGTTTAAGCACAACTCACATCAAATATTCATCTCCTTTTCCCCTCAATATTTCCCTATTTATTTTTATCTCTGTGTCTGTTTGTGTGTTTCACCAAAAATAACAGCACTCAGGTTGATAGAGTAGAAACATTCAGTAGCTGATTAGCACAGTATTTAAAGAGACAGTTCAGCCAGTAAATATCTGTGATGTTCTCAGCTGGAACTAGGAAACTGGAATCGCTGATAGGAGTCAGGGGGAAAAGTGCAGTTAATAATTTGTAGATATTTACACCTTTGCTGGTTTCTTTCACGGTACAAAGGCATTAACAGAAGTGACAGAAATGTGTTATGAGCTATTTACTTGGGCTATCTGGAGGGATTTAATCTCGCTTGGGTCATGGAGTTGAATTCTCTGGGAATTGGTGTTACCGTGATAGGCTGTAACTGAAGGCCTGGAGTGCAGAGATAAGACTTTTAAGTCCAGCTGGAATTAGAAGCAATAGAATTAAGTGGATTGTAATGCTGTAAACCTTTTGGTTCAGATCCTGAAATGCCTCTGGATGGTAGTTCAAATCTCTTCCAGATGGAGGTTTGGCTCTGGGACCTACGCGAAAGACAAACACTAGCAATGTCAAGGACTTTTTGGAGCATGCACAGCAAGATCAGCCTTACATGCTTCAGCGTGCTGCTTGTTGTTCAGTCTTATGGTTTTTCTTAATGTGATGGGGTGGGGTGGTTTACTTGCTTCAAAAGGCTAATTTTCCACTTCACTGGCACACACGTCTGTCTGTGGTATTTCTTTTAAAGGAAGACTGGGAACGTGTTTGAAAGGTCATTGCTTCTGTAACAAATGAGACTGGGCTGAATATAGCTGGCATACGCAGATCAGTTTGAGATAACAGGGACTGCCATCATCAAAAACATGAAACATCTACAAAGGAGCTGTTAAAGGTTGGGTTTTGGGGGGCTTTTTGGGTTGTGGTTTTTTTTGTGTTGCTGTTGTTGTTCCCTATCTTCCCTTGAGTTAGCTTTTCAAGGAAATGTTTTAAAATAGTAGATGCATGGAGACCTACAAACACATGCTTACTTTCCATGATGTAGTATGTTTCTGTGATCATACAGTATAATGAGACAGAAGTGATAATGCATGAGTTGACAGATTAATTCTATACTTAGATTAAGGATGAGAATTGCAGTCCATGATTGTGAAATACAACTTGTTTCTCTGAGCTTAAAGTAAAGCAGTTTCCTCTAGTGCAATAGGAAATACAGTCTTTAAGTCTGCTGAAGAGAAATAAAATTATAGATTTGATAATATGTTATGTTGTTTGTAATACTGAAGACAGTACTGGTTTAGGGATTATTTTTTAAATTCTTAATTTTTTAAGATTGGAGTAGAGAAGGCCTTATTCTGATTTCAATGGAAAATATACTTCTATAACAGAAGCCAGTTGGACTATTTCAATTTTTCATTTCTGTAATATTTTTATTTTAAAATCAATGTTGTTACTAATAATGTTAAATTTATACAAAGTCACGGGTTATGCTGAATTTAAAAATGAGGCTGTCTCAATAGCTCCTAGGAAATAGAGAGGAAATCAATATATTATGGATTTAGAAAGTGGTGGGTAAAGAGAGAAAGTGTTGTTCCCAAAACCACTCAGTAGGTGAAAGCTCTGAACAGAAGCCTGGTTTTTCAAATCCCAGTCCAGAGCTATTCCTTTTAGATACTGGACAACAAACCCTTTCTATGATACAGTAAATTGATTCTTACAAAACTGCAGACTACTTTGTCATTTGTAATATGATTGTGTTCCATGCTCGTGTGACTCTGGATCTCAAAGGAGCTATGCCTGATAAGAGTTTTTCCAGTGCACTGTATGGATATTTGCACAGCGTAAATAATTATTCATAAACAGTTATTGTTCATAAATGTGTATCTGTAGTCAATCTGGTGGGAGCACACCACATTCTCTCTACAGAATAAGACTTCTTTTCAAAAGTGCTTTTCCACCTGGGGAAGCTTGGAAGGATGAAGCAGGTGAGAGCTGAAGAATCAGACAGTGTGAATATGGCTGGGAATTTTTTTGGTCTTGTTTAAATTTTAAGAAGTTTGGTTTTTTTTCCAGATCTAAATGTATTGTCAGTGTGCAAAATAGCTCACGGATATTTATTTGGTGTTCCAGCAGTGTGCAAACCTGTAGAAATTATATGAGAGGAAAGCTTCTGGCCTTATATTTACTATTCAGAAATTGTTCACTTGGAATTGATGGAAGGACATTGGTGTGAATTAAAAGGAAGGTAACGTAATGCTGATGAGTGCAGTAGCATTCTTATCAGTGTATATTAGTTCTGTGTATTTGTAATGTAGTGTTTTACTGATTTGTGGCTGTTGTTGGCATTCCAAGTCAGTGAAGCTTTGAGAAGAGACAGTAGATCCTGTTTCAACTTGCTGCCAAAAAAAAAAAAATCACCACCTGCAATTGGTGACTTTTATAGCTATTCTTTAGCTCTAGGTATAGAGAAGTAAAGCATCCCATAACTTGTGAGCTATGGTAAAGAAGCTCTATGTAGCTAATCAATTACTTGCTTTTCCTCTCATCCCGGGAAGATGCAGTGCATTCAACCTTTTGGTTTTCGTCAGAAGCATTCTCTGTGTTGTATCTGGTTTCAGATTTTGCGACAAGGAGATACTCCACTACATTTTCTTGTCTGCACTCTGAGGTGCTGGATTTTTTTATGCTTTCCCTTTGCGAAGAGAAGCCATTACCTCAGATTATAATCTTGTTTATAGAGATGCAGTTTTGCGCTATTAATTTCTCTGCAGATGTAGTTAGTGCTTGTTCAGAGCTGACCCAAACTAGAAATCAAGAGTATGAAATAACAGTGCAGAACAAATTGTATCTAACACAGAAACCGAATCTGGAAGAAATGTGAGAGACCTGGAATGGTAGAACACAGTTACAAAGAGCAGATGCGTAGAAGTGAATGGCTGGGCTAGTGCATGTGTTCCAGGAAGAGTTCTGCACGTTCTTTTTTATTAATACATAGTGTGCTGTACTGTGCTTCTGTGTTCTGATTACAGTGCCAGTTTGTGATGCTTTTCATTATTACAACTAAACTTGTTATAGCTGAGCCTGATGATGATAAATAAATAAAAAGTACTGATTAAGCCACTGCCATAGGCACTGAACTGTGAATTAGTCATAATATCACTTCTAGTTATCACCTCAATTCTATTTGTTGTCACAATTTACACTGAGCTATATGCAAGGAAAACAACATCATAGTGATAGTTAGAATGTTAGTCTTGCATTACAAAATGCCAAACACTTAAATAATGTATCTGTGACAAAAGAAACCTCCTAGAAGAGATTGCAATAAAAGGAAAGTCTGCCTCCAGAATAAAATGTAATAGTCTGTGGAAATGCAGGATTGTTTGCAGTGACTGTCATGCCAATGTAGAAGTACCCTGATTTAATGTTTGAGAGGGAGTCTGAGCTGCTGTCCTTAAAGCACTGCTTTAGGACAAGAAATCAAGTCTGAGACTGTGATACTAAGTCATAGGAATGCATCTGTGTTATGCCACAAAATCAAAGGGCTGGAATAATTCTGTGAGGAAAGGCTGAGACAGTGGGGCTTCTTCAGCCTGGAGAAGACTCTGGGAAACCTTGCTGCAGTCTCCCAATACTTACTTTTTTACAGTGACTGTGGTGAAACTGTGGAACAGTTTGCCCAGATGCCCCATCCCTGGAAATGTGCAAGGGCGGGTTAGACAGGTATCTGAGCAGCCTGATCTAGGCGAAGAGGTCCCTGCTCATTGTAAGAGGGTGGGAACTAGATGACCTTTAAAGGTTCCTTCCAGCCCAAATCATTCTATATGCAGTACCTTGATGGCAAAGGCCATCACCAGGATCCTGAACTTTGCTCTTCTATTGGATTTCTATAGGTCAGTTCTCTAGAATTTACTGGACATGGCTACAGACAGTTTTTCTTTTAATTAATGCTTCTATACTTCAGGGGGTTTAGCCCAGAATGTAAGATTCAGAGAAATTTCAGGTGTCATAATCCAAAACAGGTTCTTGGTTTAGGGATTTTCTGCTGTGAGAAGAGGTCCATTACTGTTTATCATGCAGCACTGGAGCAGCTGTATTTTTTTAACAGCAGTTTTATTTCACAGGAATGAATATTTCCTTGTCTTTATTCCTTACTTATTTTTATGTTTTAGGTCCTTTTTCCTGCTTTTTCAGCTTCTTCCTAGGCTTTCATACTAGCTGTTCTGACTAGGTTTTGCATGCTCAGATGTCTGCCTGCCCCCCGGGGGTTCAGTGTTACAGATAAGATCTCTCCAGGTTTTCACTGACCTGCATGGCACAACCTGAATTCTTTAACACTAGCTGTTGTGTAACATTCTTGATAAATAATCTTTTCTTTTGCCTGTATTAGCAAGATCGTGTTTGGGGAGAAAGAACCTACTGTTCAAGTACCATGCCTGCTACATAACCTGTAATAAGTCCTGAAGGAATCAGAATAATCCACCAGATGCAGAGTTTCCTGTATTTTTGAATACCTACAGTAAATATGCATGCTGTGCTAAATATGCAAAACGATTGCTGTGGTGGGTTGTGTAAAGTTAACAACAACTGTAATGTCTAGGGAAGGGGAGATAGCAAAGATGACAATGTTGTTTAGTTTGGTTTTTGGTTTGTTTTTTTAGTCTTTGCTATCCTATTGCCTTTCCTTTTGGAACATAGTAATATTATTATTGCTGAAATTGGTATGGTTTTGTCTTCCAGGGTTTCTGATTATGTGTAAAATCAAAAATGGACTATATAGCAATCTCTTTTCTCCAGGTACTGTGGTGTGTAATCTTGATTTTACAGTTTTATAGAACTGTGCTAACTGAAAAAATTGCTTGAACACCTTATGAAGTTAGTCTCTTGCTAGTGGCCTTTTTGCTTTAGACTTTTGTGTTGATTATTCTTAGAATCCATTCTGCACTTTCATTGGTTTTTTTTCTTTCATGCACATATCCAGTTTCCTCAGATCATGGGTCTTTCCACAGGAATGGGGGAGAGATACTTTGAACAAAACAAAACCAGTGGAAATAAGGGCACAGTTGATCACACCACAGAGAGGGAAGGGGAATGGTGGGAATGTGTGGCTGAGGTCAGTATACTCTCCATATGATCTACCACAGCCTGAGTAGGTGATCTGAAGGTTATCTCTTGTGACTTATGAAAATGAATTGATGAGCTGATGGTTTCTCCAGGTATTGTTTGTAACAGGAATACTCTTAACTTCATCTCTCTGTTCAATCTTGAATACTACATATTTTACATATTTTACATCTTTTACACAGTGAGGGTGACAGAGCCCTGGGACAGGCTGCCCAGGGAGGTGGTGGAGTCTCCTTCTCTGGAGATATTCAAGACTCGTCTGGACGCCTATCTGTGCAATATGTGCTAGGGAGCTGCTTTGGCAGGGGGGTTGGACCCGATGATCTCTCGAGGTCCCTTCCAACCCCTATGATTCTGTGATTCTGTGATTTTTCTTGGAAAAGGATTTTTAAACATCTTTTGACAACATGACATGAAATTATTACTGTGGCATATTCATGAGGCTTGGATTTTTTTTTTTACATCTCTGGTTTATTACATTTGTTAATGCACAACTCAAGTTCATTTGAATTACAAGGTGTCTAATTAGCATTATTAGCAAAATTCAAATTGTAGTCCTTGGCTTGTATAGTGGCTTATTTTAGATGTTGTATTCTGGTGTATTAATTTATATCCCATGCGGACAGATCATCTCTGCCTAAAATAAATGAATGTGCTTAAACCTTTCTGTAGGACAAAACATTTAGGTTATTTTTTTCATGTTCAACGTGAAATTATAACTGGGAAAAAAAAAAACTTCACACAAAAGATTTCACCTACCCTGTTCTGCGAAAGTCTCCTTAAGGAAGAAAAAGTTAAGTCTAATCCTTATTTCTTGTGAGCTATAGAATCACCAGCGTGTTTTCATACTGAATTTCACAGAATCACAAGGTTGGAAAAGACCTTCAAGATCATCAAGTCCAACCCTTCCCGTCCATCTCCCTGAGTACCTCGTCTACCCCTTTTTTTTTTTTTTTTTTAAACACATCCAGGGATGGTGACTCAACCCCCTCCCTGGGCAGCCTGTTCCAGGCCCTGACAACTCTTTCAGTAATTTTTTTTTTTTTTTTTTCTACTATATAATCTGAACCTGCCCTGGCACAGCTTCATGCCATTCCCCCTTGTCCTATCACCTGGCTGAAGAGACCATTGCCCACCTCTCTA
Organism: Porphyrio hochstetteri; assembly: GCA_020800305.1. Taxonomy (NCBI): domain Eukaryota; kingdom Metazoa; phylum Chordata; class Aves; order Gruiformes; family Rallidae; genus Porphyrio; species Porphyrio hochstetteri. Next base: position 51,099,748 of record CM036907.1, read on the forward strand.
CAACCTCCCTTCAGGTAGTTGTAGGTGGTGATAAGGTCTCCCCTCAGCCTCCTCTTCTCCAGGCATATGATTTGCTCTCCAGCCCCTTCACCAGCCTGGTTGCCCTTCTCTGGACATGCTTGAGGACCTCAATGTCCTTCTTATGGTGAGGAGCCCAGAACTGGACACAGCGCTCGAGGTGTGGCCTCACCAATGCCCAGTACAGGGGCACAATCACCTCCCTAGACCTACTGGCCACATTGTTTCTGATACAAGCCAAGATGCCATTGGCCTTCTTGTCCACCTGGGCACACTGCTGACTCATATTCAGTCTGCAGTCAACCAACACCCCCAGGTCCTTCTCTGCCTGACAGCTCTCCAGCCAGTCTCCCCCAAACCTGTAGCACTGCATGGGGTTGTTATGTCCCATGTGCAGCACTCTACACTTGGCCTTGTTAAACTTCATCCCATTGGTCTCAGCCCATCTGTCCAGTCTGTTCAGATCCCTCTGAAGAGCCTCCCTACCCTCAGGCAGATCAACACTTCCTCCTAGTTTAGTGTCATCTGCAAACTTAGTGAGGGAGCATTCAATCCCTTCGTCGAGATCATTGATAAAGATGTTGAACAAAAGTGGACCCAGGACTGAGCCCTGGGGGACGCCCCACGTATGTTCAATTGATTTTAACCCTACCACCCAATTGTGGAGAAGTGAAAGATGGCATTTGCTAACAGATCCTGAAGGTCCTTCATGTCCAAATGGCTGATACTTCCTCAGAGCTCCCCTACTTGAAGGGGTCTACTGTGGTTAGGAATAGAAGTTACTAGTGTAAGGGTAAACTATTGATTTTTTTACTTGTGCCAAGTCTGTCAGGGCCTCAATGGCACAGAACAGGCCTCAATAGGCTGAGGGAGATGGAGCCCGGCAGTCCACTTTCACCCTGGGCAGGGCTGCAGTGGGGGCCTGGAAGGGCTGCCTTCCACAGTCCAGGCCCTGGTGCTGTCTGGGAAAGGATGGCTTCCCTGGGCGGCTCCTCACCACCTCACAAATCCTGTGGGATGAAATCTGTGTGCTGCAGCAGCTGCTGCTTCAGAAGAAGCTTAGGTACAAAATAAGTTTTAAGTTGTAGTCATGTTACAGCTTGTTACTGTGACTTGGCAGTGGCAAAAACAGGAACAGAAACAGCCCTTAAAACATGGTCTAGTGTTTTTAATGTAGAGAGCTGTAGCTCAAATAACTGTGAGACTTCTTGCTTCTGTTGGGGTGTTCTTGGCTTGGCCCAGAAGAGGGATGTGTCTTTGAAGTTTTGATTTCTCCTGTCTGAGCCCACTGGGTTTGCCATGGTCAGAAAGACCCTTGGAAAGTCACTACAGTGGTGATTTGTTGTGGTTTTTGGGTTTTTTTAGATTAGAAATCCTTAGTCTGACAGATTATTTGAATGGCATTTTTTTGGTTGTTTCAGGAGACTCTACATCTACTTCTTTCACAGTTAGGAGTCTCTCTCTCAAAGCTAATGTTTAATGGTATTCTTCTCAAGCAGTCAAGCCACAGCAGTGCTTTTCCAGTTCAATTTCTCAGCTGCAGTTGCTGTATTTGAATTTTCTTTTATTCTCTGCAGTTATAGTCATTTTTTTCTTACTACTTAACCATTTTTGGTGAGGAGGACCCACTGAAATAACTGTCCAAATGATGTTATAAATATTTTTAGCTTTTATTATAAAAAAAATTGTTTGTGATGGCAACACAGTGCATGTTGTAAAATATTACTGGTGAAGAGGTGAGTCTGCAGACCTTTATCTTGGATATCTTTGTATGAGTCTTCAGTATTTAATTGAGATCAGTGGGATTTCCAGGAATAGGACATTCACAACTTCACTGGCACAGACTGCCCAGAGAAGCTCCAGCTGCCTCCTCCCTTGCAGTGTTCAAGGCCAGGCTGTATGGGGCTTTGGGCAACCTGGTCTAGTGGAGTGTGTCTGTGACAGGGGGTTGGAACTAGGTGGGCTTTCTGGTCCCTTCTACCTCAGACTATTCCATAATTCTACTCTTGCAAGTCCTGTAATACAAAATGAAAGAAAACTAGAACTTCTTAAAAACATCTTATTAACAGGTTTTTCTTTTTGTTTTGGTGCTTGTTTGGGTTTTTTTATTAAACAAAGATAGATGTAATAAGGGAAGAAAAAGCAATGATCGATACAATAGCATGATGGAAATTGTTTTTACTATACTTACCTGCATGTTTGGTTAGAGTTGTGATTCTCTGATCTTTGGTTTGAAATAGCTAGCACACAGGAGGTCTACTTAATTGCACAACTGTGAGCGGTTCAGCAAATTGTCAGCTACTTCATTTTGGAAGAGTTATAACTATTGACATAAAACTCACAATTTACTAATTAGACTGGGTGCTCTGAAAGGAAAATTTCATCTCTGAGATACTGCTATAAATCAAACCAATAGGTTTAATCCAGCAGGAACGTAAAACATGTGATTAACTCTACTTTGGTATTATTTCTTCTATGAATAAAGCTATCAATGTACTTTATTGATTGCTCTACTGACCAAAGTCAATAATAAGTAAAAGATTTCTTCTGATGGATTTGTATGCTGTGTAGACTAAGCGGTTAACTTCAGTCACCCTGTTCCTATTCCCCAAACCCATTTATAACTAGCCCAAGGAATAATTTGGTAGTCTTGTTTTTTATACTGTGCTCCCTACTGTATGGGAGATTCCATGTCAATGTCAGGCCATAGTAAACTGGTTCATTTTACCTGCAGCGAAGCACGGAGTAGGAGACACTCTCACTACTACTCTGTTACGACATGCAGAGTCATGTCATTCACTGTAACACTTATTAAAATGTGGCGTGTAGGAGAGAGCTCCACTGTGTTATTAAATTATGAGTTGCCTCTTACTTCCATGATTCTTATCACCTATGTTCTAGTCAGTTGGTGTTAGTCATGCCAGAAATGGGGGGGGCGGGAGGCAGATTTTGTAACAAAAATTACTCTTACTGCTAGAAGTAGCTTTTGCAGGTCTGTGTAAACTGTTGGTAAGCTTACATTACTTCTGCTTTTGTGATAACTTATGTGGCTAAGTAGAGGATTTTGGTCATAAGGTTGCTGGTCTGGCAGTTTTTGCCTCCAGTAGATTATGTAAAAAATATTGTAAATAGAACAGGAAGTACTCGCTAACCTACGTCAATAGTAATCTCTTTTATAAACTTTATTTTTACCTTCTCTCTCTGGATACCATTAAACTGCTTTGGGAATTTGCAGATATGCATTTTTGTGCTAAACTGGATACTGCAGTTCATAGAGTTTTACTTACAACTAAAATGATGTCTGCATGATATCTGAACATTCAGTAGAAATCTAGCAAATATCTTATTTAATAACACAGTTTACCTTGACAATTATGAAAACTAAAGAATGCTGTAATAAATATGGAGCTTTACATGAAAGCTGTTATTCAAATAGATTTATTTCTTCTGAATTGAAATGAGATCTCCAATCACTTCGCTATTAGAAGCATGCCATACAAATCTTTTCTGCTGAGTCTAATTGAGTATTGCTCATGTAACAGCTAGATTTTTCTTAGTAAGTGCTTTAAAAGATGATCAGATTGCTCTCCTAAATGAAGCCTGGTGGGAACTTATAAAACATAGATCAGTGTATCTAAAAGTCTTAATTTTTCAACTCCATTACTGCGCTAATAGAACAAAAGCTTTAATTTAAATGTGTTAAATCTGTATGTACTATGCTCAGAAGTAATAATCTAGCATTCAGCAATGCCACTCTAATGACAAGTGTGGACTGTGAAGAGAAAATCATGTTCTGGGTTAAGGATGCTGAGAAAAAGTATGAATGCACTGGTTTACTAATAGTAAATAAAACTAATGAGTTGGTGAGAGTGAGAGCATGGTCAGGCACTGGCACAGGCTCCCCAGGGAAGTGGTCACAGCACCGAGCTTGAAGAAGCATCTGGACGATGCGTTCAGTCACATGCTCTGACCTGTCTGGCCCTGTATGCAGCCAGGAGTTGGACTCAATGATCCTTCTGGGTCCCTTCCAACTCGGGAGATTCTGTGATTTTATCGTTCTGTTGCTGTTCATGTAAGATTCATAGCCTGTGTTAAGCTGAGTTTGCATATGTATGTTTTCTATCTGAACGCATCTTGGTTACTGCTGTCTGGGGGACAGAGTTGTCTGGCACTGGGAGCAGTGAATTGTGGTAGCTTGATGTGGATACCCCTGTTACAGAGCAGCCAAAAGTAAATATTTTTTTTATTAAGTAATCCTACCATTTTGGGGAGCCCTTTTTGTCTTATTGCATCAAAGTACTAAAATAGTGCTGATGAGTCACTATGCAGTGGTTAACTGTTCAAATACTCTGGTGTAGACAGGTCAATAGCCACCACTTTGCAGAGGAGTCTTGAGTGCTCTCATGATTTGTATTAGATTTAGCAGTTTTTCAGTGGCTTGTATGCTGATATTTTTTTTTAAACCCTCTCAAGTTCTAGTAATTGTTTCTTACATTATTTTAAAAATCCTTCTGCATTAATACTTGTCCCTCAGCTGGGTCATTTGTTCAACATTTTAATGATTTATGTCTCTCATGTAGATATTAGCTGGTACAAAGATGTGTTTTAATGATATGCTGCTGCATATTGTTCACTGGGGGAGAATATAAAGCAGGGACAATACAAAGCATTGAATACATGGATAATTTCCAGCCTTTTAAATGATTCAAATTCTTTGAGTCGCTGATTTCTATTGCTGACCTCTGCTTCTGGCCTTTCCTTGACTTCACAGGTCAACAGTTCTGTCACAAACTGCTTTTTGAATAATTTGTCATTTGAGATCTCTAGGTACTATTTCTGTTCTTAGAGATATTTATTTTTTTAAAGTGGTCATTGACCAAAATTCAGTTACTATTTCACAATACAAAAATCAGATCTTGGCTACTGGATGGAAGGTACACTGGGAAGAGCGTACTCTCCGTGGTACTGGGCAGCAGTACAATGTACTGGTGGAATGTAGGCAGGTTTCCAGTGCTTCCCTCATAGTTTGAAGAAACACCTCAGTCCTCCCTGTTCTTCATTCTCTGAAGAGCAGTTTCAGTTGAAATTTTAGCATACCAGTTGCCAACTTCTTTTCCCCTCAGAAAGGGAAAGAAAAACTGCCATACACCCAAAGCATAGAAATTGCCAGACCTGGTTACTTGGGAAATGCTGAACTACATTTGCTGTGATTTCTTCTGTTCAGTGATATACTGGTGTTCCTATTTCTTTCTTTATTCGGTCATTTTCCTATTTATACATCAGAAAAGCCTTCTCTGATACAGCCATTTTAATGCACAGCATTCTCTGTGAGCCATTTGGCTGTGTACAAGAGGGGCAGTTGCTTTAATCTTGCAATCAGAAGGCTTTGTTCTGCTCACAGTGTGTTCTTGATTAATGCAAGCTAGTAATTACAGACACTGCAGCGTGCAGTGTGACACCACCACAGTGACTGGCTGGCCTGCACTTTGACAGGCTTTTCTTAGATTCAAGAAATAATGATACAAAAATTGCATTTCAAAATGTTTATCTCACCAGAATTCCTAATTTTATTTTGACATAATTATAGCAATGGCATTTAATAGAGCTGTTGCTGAAGAAACACTTACAATTTGAATGCACCGTTTAAGACAAATTTCCTTTTATTTTTTCTAACTTTTTTGAAGCTAAAACATGACAATTCTCAGCACACTAAATCTTTCAGAAGTGTATTAAGTTATCACTACTAATAAAATACGACCCTGAAGAATGCCAAGCACAGGTGTGGGAAAGGGTGTTTTACCTTTCTTACAAACTTGGAATATGAGGCATAGAATTTTGTGGGTATGTTTGGTTAGGGATTTACTTTTTGGTTACTTCTCCCCCATTACTGCTGGACAGGCACAAGCTCGCAATGTTCTGCCATTCCATGTTGGACTCTTCTTGCTGAATTAATTTGTTCCTTAAGAACTTGATGTAACTCTAGCTGGAACAAGGAGAAAATGCTGTTGACTTAAAGCTGGGTCTGGTTAATGTTACCAAGAGTTAAATGTATATGACTTTCTTACAGACTTTATGCCCATCAGAAGGAAAAAAAATAGGAAGTTATTAGCTACAGTGTGAGTGAACGGCTGAGTAGTCACTGATAGAGTGTGACTGTGCTACTAGTTGCCTGTGCATGTGCTTTTAGTATGTCTAGAGTGAAAGGTGACATATTTTTGTTTCAATCAGAAAGCTGCTTCATGCAAAAAGTACTCTTGTGTCCGTGAGAAATGTATGAGGAAATTACTGTGAAGAGTAACAGCAGTAAGTTCACACTAGCCTGGATGCACAATAGCTTTCCCCTGTAGATAAGACCTTAGAACGTGAACGCAAAGTTCATGCAACTGTTGTTACTATTAATAAATAAAAAGATATTGCTATATTAAGCATATCTGGACCTGATCCAGTACTAGTTGTAGTACCTGAATTCTGAGAGTAGCTGATAAATGGTATCAATTCCTTTCTGTTCTGATTTCTTTAAGAATGCTTCCTTGATTATGTTTTGCAAATCAGCTGCCTATTTCTCAACTACTATAAGGTTGTGGCATAATCTAATATAGTGACACTGTTTCTGTTTCAAATCAATTTTAAAGATTTCTAGAATCTCACTCAGCCTTATAAATGTTCGTATGTGTGTTTTATTTCTTTTGTAAGAAGTACTGTGCTGCCTTACTTTTTTTTTTTGATGGTTATGAACCTAGGCCTGCAAACTTCTGAATTTTGGCAAACTTTTCTTCTGAAATAACTTCAGTGAGGTTAAAGGATTAATTCCTCTAAAGAATTTAGCTTGAAATTCTTTTTTATGAAGTCCACGTAATATCAGAGTTAATAACATACCTGTGAAACTGCTTCTACAAGACTGTTATTATTGCACAATTATTTTATTGTGTAGCAATCTTGTGGCTTGATTTTTTTTTTTTTTGCGTATGCTACCATAGCATCATTACCTTTGAAAGTCTCCTATCAGTCACACAGGGATGAGCTAATGGGAAGATTTACTGCTGGTGCTATTACCACAATTAGGAAAAAGTGGTTGTGCTGGTGCTTTCGTTGGGTTTTTTATTCATTGTTCCTCCCCCACCCAGAATTAGAAGGCATGCTTCCTTCTTATTTCTTACTCTTTCTTTCTTGTATTCTCTTCCCAAGCATAAATTATTTAAGTATTATCCAAAGATATAGAAACCTACTGAATTGCTCTAAATTGGAAAATAATAAGGTATGCTAACAAATTTCAATATGAAGAAAGAGGGATGGTGTTAAATAAGACTGTCAGGGTAAGTTTTCCTTGGTTTTAAGTGATTTATACTGTATCTTTATGGAGTAAAGTTTTAGGTCTGTAAAAGGAAAAAATAGAAGACCCTCATTAACAGCCACTTGACCAGATGATGATAGCGAGTCTACGATGCTGAGGAAAATGAAAAGCTTTAAAGTGCAGGAAAAGCAATTATGATGAGATGAGGTTGTGTTATGGAAAAGTTGATTAAAGAAGCTGCAAGAGAAGGTAATGTGGAGGACCTGGTTTATAATGTTAGTAACAAAGATTCATTCTGTAACAGTGACTGTAGTACATTTACATTCAGCAGCTTCTGAAAAAATTTGACAAAGACGTGCTGGTTAATGTTATCATTTTGTGCTTAGTTCTTAAAAAAAGGGAAGCTTGTTAAGAAGAGTCTAAGAAGGGGAGGCTAGTAGTTAAGTCTTTGGAGGGGATGTGTAGATTATACTGGAGTCAGATATTACATGCACAGAAATTCAAGGGGGACTGAATGGAAGCTAAATTGGGGGAGTGGAAAAACAAGCAGGCTATTAGAATCAAGGATGCATATTTCAGAAAAATAAGGAATGAGATAAATTAAAACAAATAAAAGTAAATCAAAGGAAAATAAACTCATAATTCTGGCACCTTAATGCAATTAGGCAACCAAAAAAAAAGTTTACAACTTGCAGGCAGCAGAAAAAAATCTGTTACTGAGTAATTTTAAAGTATAGGACAACTACTAGGTGATTGGTAGGAGAGGATAATGTGTAGGTAAACAGCTCGTTCATCCTTGAGGGAAAGCAGGTATGTTATGTTCAGTATATAGGAACCTGGGAAGTAACTGTTAGGAACCCCTTTGTGGACCTCTGTGACACTTCATCTGCAGGTAAAGTGGCAGATGGAATTCAATGTACATTAATATCAAAGCAACATGCACTGGGAAAATAAATTTTACACACACACAATGGATTTTGACATCTCTCGTATGCAGGAATGAGATCTAGGAGCTGTGACAGAGAATTCCACCAAGGTGTGGCCTCAGTGGTTAGTAACCATCAGCAAAGTAAATTGAATTTTAATAATTAGGAAAGAAATAAAGAACAAATTCAGAGACACCATCATCCCACTCGCTAGTCCAACAGGTAACTAAGTCTTGTATGTGGTGTGATGTTTCTCATATTCTACTCTATCATATTCTAGACAGAGTAGAATTGGGAGAGCTACCAAGTAAGTAAAATGTTGATCAGAGGTAAGGAACAGCGTGTGTATCACTTTTCCTGGAAAGCAAACGACTGAGGAGGGGGTATGCTATAGATCTGTATGTTCTTTTGTGACATGGGGGAAAAGGAAGTTTCATTTGATGCTCCTCCCATTTATTTCAACTGCTGAGTTAAAAACAATTACAAAGAGGTAGTTCTTTATACATCTGAAGGAGGCTCTGCTCTTCTTCCTACAAAATCTCAAGAATTCTAGAGCTTCATAAAAGGTCAAAATTCAAGGGAATAATCACTGTCAAACTCAACTTGATTTTAAAGTGATTTTAAATAATGAATTCAAGTCAATGCCCTGCACCAATTTCAAATAAAGCATTATCACTTTCTGCATTATGCTGCAGCTGTTTTTCTCCCAGAGTCCTATCAGCAGGTAGTCACCCTGGTGTCTGTCTGCAGCAAAACTTACATGTGTACAAATTTCTTACCAATCTCAAATGCCAGCGCTTCAGCTACGGCAGCAGAGGAGAGCAGGACTCGGCACAGACTGAGCTGTGAAACAGCTTCTCAGAAGGCTTTGAACTGACTCAGTAGTAGGAACTTCGTAGCTGCCTCGGCTGTGTCTGTACTAAGGAAGAAACGCCTCCTGCAGAAGTAAAAGGAGATGGATCTAGATGTACTGGATTACTTTGTAATCCAATTATGATTTAAACAGGCAGTTAAACCTCTTGGCTGCAGTAATTCTCTCTTCTGGGTGAAGTTTTCCTGTTATTCCAGAGTAGTGACACTATCCCAAACACTGAGTAATCCCAGTAGCAAATATTTTATTTATTTATAATTTAGTTGTTTTTCTGCTATGTATATGAATATCTGTATGCTTCATATGTATTTCTCAGTTCAATTTTTATTGACTATAAAATAAATATTAAGAGTTGTGAGATGAATATTAGAAGACTTGCACTAGCATAAATTAAACTTCTTATACACTGGGAAATATTTTTATAAATTTTCCTATATATGCCATATATATATATTTTATTTTTGTTAGATCACACTGATAAGGACACACTTTTGCAATTGTGAAATAATAATGATGATTTGTAATCTTCAAATTTACTTTGTGTTTTGCAGTACACTCATAAATGAACTGTTTATATTCAAAAAAGTCATAGCAGTTTGCTAAGGGTTTTCTATCAGTTTTCTTTCTGTGTTTTTATGTTGTGGGTGGCTTTTTTAAACAATGACAGACAAATCTTGAATTTAATGTAAATGTCCAGGAACCTACTAACAATTATTACTTAACATTTTCATTATTTTGAATTATAGTTAGGTAAAGGCTTTATCTGATGACAAGAAGTCTAATTTGTTTACAGCCAGCATTATCAAAATTCACCTTAGCAGCCCATGGAAACAGAAAGAGATTTCAATAGAGTTAGAACCATTTAATGCTTAATCAGCCAAATACAGAAACGTTACCGAACCTAGTCTTTGTGTTATGCTCCAGTCTTCCTAACTGTGTATTCTACTTCCATCTGTTGCATTTTTCCCCGTTTTCCCCTTAGTCAGCTGCAGGCCAAGGTGTAAACAGTGTTGAATCAGAGGATGAGTGTAGCTTTTTAATCATTATTGACTCCTGTTCGCAGCACTGACATCAGAATGGAGGGGCTTTACATTCTGTCAGTGACTGAGCTTTACTGATTAATATTGTCGTGTAATCTGTTTGGCATTTTTTAGTGTAAATGTGAGAAAACTGTCTAACTAAAATCTAAAATGGGGGTAGAAAAAGAGGCAACAAAACCTACTTATGTGTGTTTACTTATTAAGTAGATTAAAGCTTTTATATGCTTTTGTTTTCCTTTGAAGGGCCCATCTTGCTGGGACGATGTGCTGATTCCCAACAGAATAAGAGGTGTTTGCCAGTCCCAAAGGTGCAATGGAAACATAGCGGTAAGATCTTGTCATGTTTCTCCAAGTGCTGTGACACTTACAGGAATAACTTTGTGACAGTTCCAACCATATTAGAATTGCAGAAATGAATATAAGTCGGCACGTGTAGAATGCTTCCAAAGAGGTGTTCAGCATCAGGTAATGCAACTTGATGTTTAGCAAAAGGGAAGAACTTAGTTGCTGCTTGGAATGAAGGAGGAAATAATTTCTTTCCCTGAAGTAGAACTCCTAGATATTCAAGTATGCATAGGTTAAATGCAGAATGTAATACTTAAATGCTGATGTCAATGCTTAATTAATAATTATTGTGTATATATCAGTGCCCCGAGAGCTTCAAATTTCTATTTCATCTTGCATATTGGATCTTTGATACTGGATTTTCAGGCTTTGTCCACAGAAGCAGATTCTTCACACTGATTACTCTACAATCTGTTCTCCCACATGCTCATTGTTGATGTCACTTTGGAAAACACTTAGAGTAAACAACAGTGAAAAGCCTGTGTAAGCAGCAGCGCAGACATTTCAAATTTGTAATGAAGATTTTTCCATATCATTATGTATACTTGTATCTTCTAATACGTTAGATACTGTTCGATAGTATTTAATACTAGAGAGGCCTTAGAGGTACTTTCTTCTCAGGGAAAAGCTTAATTTGAGGTGTTCTTTCTGGAGATAGCTTTTAAAGACAAGCATGGTACTTTGATGAATAGAATCCTTTCATATGTACAAAGAGATGCAGATTTGGACAAGATAAGTGCCTTGTTGTCAGAGGCACTCACCTGCTCTGGTTCAGTCTTCTCTACGTCTTTCCAAACAAGACAGTTGTGAAGTGGCAAGTCCATGAAGTTCCATAGGTGTCCCCTGCTTGGCCACAGATAGTGTCAGGAAATATTTTGTCTAACTTCACACACCAAACAATTGTTTTAACAGCATGGGATTTATGGCTGTCTCCATGCACAGCCAACAGAAACTAAGTTCTCAAAGCTTTGGGGCTTCTGCTTCTGTGTACTCATTGTAATGGCAGTTCAACCACTCTCTCAGAAGTGGCAGGTTTTAGATATTGATGTGCTATTCACTCAGCAGTACTGAGCTCTGTTTGTTGTGTAAAAGAAAACACCACTTTTCCCCTGGGTATCTTGGGTATAGTCTACCTGTTGTTATACTTCAGGAAACTAATTGCAAGAGGGGAGACTCCCTGACTTCACTTTTGCAACCTGTTTGTTGTCATTGTACCACTACCTTCAGGAGCAGAAGTCCTTCCTGTTGTCCATTCTTTAAAAATACAGGCAAATGTAGAAGATATAACTTGTTTTTTTTAATTTTAAAAAGATAAACAAAACAAAAACCATCACTACTAACAAAAAACAAACAAAAAACCCCCCCACAAAATTTATGGAGCAGTGTACAGAATGGAGCAGTGTACCATTCTGGATGAGGGAGGAGGGGAGGGAGCACTGAACACAAAATTAAAATCTTAACTAGCTAACGTTGTGGCAAAGAACCAATACAGAGTCAAGTAAGTCCCATGACTCCAGTTGCTCTTGATGCCTCTGGCAAGTTGCATACTTAGCAGAGCCAAGGATCAGTGTTATTTTTCAGTAAGGCATCACTGAACAAAAATCAGGACACATTTTAGGCAGACATGTTGCAAATGTAGTTTCAGACCACCCAAGCTACAGGCATGAGACTATAGTTGAAATGTGCTGTTCCTTCTAATCTGAAACAATTTTCCTTTCTACTGCCTTCAAACCCCTCTATCCAATGGTGTTGGAAATTAACCCAACTGGGATGTAAGAATAGTCTTCCTTTTTATGATCTTGAACAAGAATTGCCAGCAATTTTGATATAGTTAAAAATTGTCATTAAAAAAATAATCAAATTCTCTTATCTACCTATCCAGTGGGTAACCCTGCACCAAATCTTTGAACTAATCACTTCTTTCAGGGACTAGAGGACTTCAAGGCATTTTTCTTGTGTTTTGGGGTGGGAGTTTTTTCAGCCTTCATCACTGTGGAAACAGATCTTCACTTCCTGGGAAATATTCCAGTCCAAAGACTTAAATCACTGATCCCTTTGTTTTGTGTTAGAAACTACATAGAGATCGTATGGATGTGCCTCCAGGGATTTGTCACTCTTCTCTGCTTGGGTAAAACAGTCTAACTATCTGAACTTTGTCTGTTCCCAGAACTTTTTCTACTTAAAATCATAGAAGAAATGGATGACAAGTCTCTCAAATCCCATATGTACAACAGATATAAAACCTCTTGCTGGTTCCTGAGGTGATCTGCACCTGATGGTTAAACCCTACCACAAAAGCAAAGGAAGACCATAGCCAACTCGCCCAGGCTAGGCCTTCTGCATCCCTTTGCCAATATTGTCTCTGGGTTATCATTAGGCAGAGGAATTATGTGTCTGCAGATCTTGGGGAGTAATTGGGGAGAGGGAAAGGAGAGAGAGAGAGGTATTTGTTACATGATTTTGGTGGGTTAAGGTTTGTCCTTACAAGCAATCTGAATATATTTGATACTAAATTCAGTCAGTAAATATCTTATTCAAATAAAATATTTCTGAAGTGGATTTTTTTAGGCTCAAACTTCTGCAGTTCTTGAAAATACATGCAGCAAGCCTTCTATCATCCATTGAAATGAATTTGTGATTGTGAAGAGGACTTTCTGCTTCTGTGTATAAAACCACTACTACATTTTCTTTCTCTGCTACTCAAAAAACATCAAGAACCGCAGAAATAATGAGGCTCTTTTTATAGAGCTGTAACTCCTCTGTAAATGACTGAAGTGATGATTTCATAGGAAACTGTTCTGTATCAGTCCCACACTTAAGTGAACATGCATCAGTTTCTGAATGACATTGCCATGTCTCCAAGTTTAAGCATAGGACAAATTGTTTTGAACTTTAGAACCCTATGAAAAAGTATTGATGCTCTGTATGCGTTCTTGAGATTCTTGCTTGACATGCAGAGAGTTGTTGTAAACTTTAAAATCTCAAACATTAATGAAAGGGTTAAAGAGGTTTATAGATCAGGTGTGGCTTTAAGGCAGCGCAAATAAGGAAACACAAAACATAGAAATGTATTTCTAGCCCAGTTTGATATGTCTCACTATTGTTATCTTTTTTTTTTTCCTGACAAAGACTGCATCAACTGTCCATCATCCCATCGTAACTGCATAGAATTTTTATCTCTTCTTCAGTCCCCAAAACATGCTAGGTTTCAGCAAAGTATTTCTTAAAGAAGCAGCAGGACTTATGTGAACTTAGAAAAGAGTCTTTAAGTACTGGATTTCCTTAAATATCAGTATAGCCTTCTAATCAAGCACCACAGCAATATCCTGTGTCCAGAGCCAAGCTTTATTTTCATTTTTGGTTGCTTATTTTTTTAACTTTTTTTAGTAGTGGTATATGGCCATTATGCATGGTTTTAAACAGTTGGATTCCAGTTGCTCTTCCAACATGTGGGGGTAACTTTTCCTGTTGTTTTTCCACCTTCCACCCAGTTTGAATCTTGAAACTTCATGTTGAAATTTTGGAACATTTGTCATGAATGTTTGTCTTTCTCCTGTCTCCTGACGTTAGGTATAGCTCTGAGGACAGCAATATTATGTAATCTTTGTGTAGCCAGTCTGTTCCACAGGGAGTCTGTGCTCATCTGGAATAGACTGGACTAAGAAATCAGGGGAATAGTGTTCATCTTGGATGCTTTAAGTATACAGCTTGTCAGATATTGCCTTTTTTTTTTTTTTAAGCATTGCAAGATACTGTGTTTAAATATGGTTCCTTTTTTCCTTTCATTTTGCTTTGATCAGCTCAGACCTGTTTCAGTTGAGAGCAAAAACAAATTCAGTAGCAGTTAGAGTATCAACAGTGATGTAGTAAATTCAATTATGTTATCAAATTATGAAAACATATAGTAAACTAAAGTGCTATCATCTCGTTATAGGAAGACTCTGATGCATTGCTGTATTACTTCATCACTGTACACAAAGAACAAAGATTTGGTTGGTTATTTGTGAAAGGAACCATGTCTGTCTGCTTGGAGACGTTAGCATGTATTCAATGTTAAAATATTGCTATAAGTAACGTTAACTCTTGGTGTTTCTTCATTCCAAGAAAACTCTTGATTTTTGTATTTCTTTCATTTCATTGATGTCCATGTTAGTTTGCCTTATGTATTTAGAGATCGGTCCAGATATCCCATGCTTTGAAAAAAATAACTCACAGTGAGTATGGTGGAACAGGAGTGCTAATTAAAATACTACGTATGTATTCTTGTAACACACCCTAATACCTGTGAAATAAGATTATGACAGCTTCTTTATTCAGACTTGAGAACTAGTGAAATTCCATAGAAGACAAGCTTTAAGGGTATTTTTCCTATCTCCCAGAGACTCCAGAATATTCTTTTTTTTTTGTTTTGTTTTTACTATTTAGGTACTGTTATATTCTTCTATGCCCAGTGATATGGCAAGTAAAAAGATTAAAACATAAATGGTAGTTAAGTAACAAGCAAACCACACCCATCATTGTAGTTATAGAAAAAAGTATTTTAGAAGAGGCCAGAGCTAACACACTGGCAAATAATTACACAGAGTTTTCTGGTTTTTCAACCCATCAGAAACCTGTTGTTCCCCTTCTTAAACCTATGCATTAACTTGATTTATGCTTCCACAGTGAAGATGAGAAACAGTTTGGGCATCCAAAGTTTCTTTTCCGTAACAAAAGAAGCTTCTAAAGTTTTTGTGTGAAGTGTGTCTTTTAAAAGCCTAATTAAGAACAATGTCCAAAATCATTCTTTTAAGTTTATAACTACAAATAATGTATGTTTCTTACAGTAAGTAGAATAACCATAGAGCAGAGGTAGTACTCACTTAGTAAATTATATCCTAAATTAAACAAGCCTTGCTTAAGCTTCTTGACCCTAATTTCCGTAGAAAAACATGACGCATGACTGAAACAACCAACACCTTGCGGTATATTAAGACAGATCTCATTGTGGTGTTAAATGTCACCTTTCAAGACGTTTGTGAGCCTCCTAATGGATCACATCTGTAACAGTACAAATGCGTGCAAGCCAGTAAGCTTTGGATTCCTCTTTGTAAACTATGTGAACTATAGAAGCAATTTTTAGCATGTACTAACTTTGTTCCTCCAAAAACATGTTAGCAGTTCCTTTAACTTCTTCCCATATATTCCCATTTCTATGTTGTTTCACTTTTATTTTTCCCCCCTTTATTTCCATGATGACCAGTTGTGGTCCAAAACATGATTTTTCTTTTTAGGGCGCACTGCTATGTGTGCCAGTATTTCAGGATCCTCTGTTGTCCACCTGAATTGCTCACATACAAAATACGAAGCCTGAAAGGCTCACTAAAGGAATCCTTTACACCACAGAAACTTCAAGGTGTGTAATTGGCATGCAAGGAGGGGAAGTGATCCGTGGATATAAAAGCAGAAGGAATATTCTGATCATTTTGCCTAACCTCCTGTGCAGGGCAAGTTACAATCCTTTCCTGAAGTAATAGATTGTTTTTTTGAATGAGAAGATACAATTCAGGACAGCGTGCATCTTTGAATTTAAAAAAAAAAGTGGTGGATTAAATAAGAAAACTCATCTGTGATTTATTTGGTTAATTAATTGCCTTGCATGTTAATAATGTATGTTTCTAGTCACATGGTTTAAAAAGTCCAATTTTTTTTGTCCAGCTTCAGTTTCAATATATTGTTCATTACCAGGAGCCCTCTGTTTCTTCATGTTGGTGTCTATAGACTAAAATTCAGGTACACCTCATTCTTTTCATGAATGTTCTGAGAGATAAGTAGTAGAACCTCATTTTCCAGTCCTTAGTAATTCTCTTAGTTGTCTGCTGCACTTTTAGGGCTTTTCATAAATTTCACACATCAGAATCAAGTACAGTTATAGCAGAGATGTCATCAGTGCCAACTCCAGAGATGACAGTCTGCTTACTTGTGTTGATATCCAGCACTTTTATTAGGCAATTTAACCATAATGCCACCCTGAGGATTCCAGACATTTCAAGTTACTGCTTTCCTGGCCAGAGTCCCTCTTCCTGCATGCAAGTTCCTTACTTCTAAAGGTGTGACTTCATTTTTGGAGTTTTAAAATGCGTATTTTGTGTGTGATCTCAGCTGAGTGAGCTGTTCTTATGGGTTTGTCAGTGACTTACTTTCCATTATTTTCCACTCCTCCACATTTTTTGCCATCTGAAAAATTTATGAGTAATTACTTTATGCTTTCTTCCAGATCATTAACAATCATTTTGAATAGCATAGGGCTAGAAGATGATCACTGCAAGACCACCTTGAGAAACAGACATTTGGTGATTCACTGTGGGGAAATTACACTTTGAAACACACCAGTTAAATCCATCAAACATTGATCTTATAGTGTTCTAGTTTCTTAATCAAAATGCCAGTGCTATATCAAATGCCACACAGTAAACTCCAACACCACTATCACGTTGTTCCACTAAACTTGTAGTCTCATTAAGATGTCAGGTTAGTTTGATAGTTACCATAAATCCTTGTTGATTGACGTTAATTACACATCCTTATCTTATTAATCAAGTACCTATTAGCTATTTATTGTATCCAGTGCTGGTATCAGGCTTACATGCCTATAATTACCTAGATTACCTCTTGTAAAGCTGCCCAAAACTATGGCATATGTGGTTCTGTTCCTGTCAGGCACTCAGTTTTAAGTCATTGCTAAATGTGGAGTATTACTTTGTTTTGCCACCTGTGTATTTTCTAAGGAGGAGCAGAGATGGGGAACAACACTGAAAACAGCGCCTACAGGATTTTGGAATAGCCTACAAAGGTGCTGTGATTACCTTACGGTATTTTTTTTCTAGGTCTTTAATTTAATGTCCTTAATAGCAATTACAGATTGAAAACGATTATTTTAGCACTTGATTAGTGAAGAAAGAAAGAGGGAACTTGACTTTTCATAGTATTTAAAGATCTTTAATATGTTTTAGGAGGTATTTGCATTGTAGTCACAAATTACTTCAGTTCCCCTTTTTTTTTATCCTCAGTTAACTCCTTGGGAAACTGTAATTAGATTTTTGTTTTTACAGATATTCTTAAAGTAACCTCATTCTGGAGTAGATGTATTTTTACTTTATAAAGAAATTATGTTATTCCACTTCTTAGTGCAGAAAAATCAATGATAGGTAAAAACTGAATTATAAATTAGAATTCATTCTATACAGGGACACAAAAAGCTAAATTACTTAAAGCTTTTAAAATTAAGACCTATTTTCATTTCAACAAATAATTAAAAAGTGAACATTTATTCACGCTTCCCCATTGTAGAAATACAATATTTCTACATATATTGGACACTTTTTATGGGCCACAAATGTGGTCTGCATCAGAGCCCACCACCAGCAAACATAACATGTATGACTTAAAGTAGTTGGTTATAAATGATGGGTTTTTTTGACTGTTTCTTTAAGAAACTTTTTTAACCAATGCATTATTTTTGGCACCATAAAAATCCTGAAACCGAGATCAAGCCATATCTTTGGATCTGTTCTTCAGTTTTCTTATGTTACCAAGAGAGTAAGGAGCTGCTAATAGTACTTGTGGGGAAAAAATGAAATTATGTAGATATTCTGGCAGACGTGGAGGAACTTGCTCATTTGTACTGTGTTGAATGGTCTCGAAGTTTAGCTCATCTTGTGCATATTGCAACCACCATTTCTATTTACAGGTGGGGAAATGTCACAAGTTTTTAAAAGATCAAACAAAATATGCTGAAGATTATAATGCTTCCTTCAAACAGATCCTCTGCTCTTTGATGTTGTTCAGAAGTTGCTAACACTGCCATTGGGGGGAAAAAAAAATAAAGCTTCTGCTCATTATTTCTTGCATCCATGGTTCAGTTCCAGAAAAACTTATCTGAAAATATGAGCATTATGCATGCTTTCAGAGACATTTTTTCAATGTTTTATTCTGTGTTTGTATGAGCCACTGCTTTGCATGATTGTGCTCAGCTACTCGGTTTAGCTGGTCCTTCAGAATTGCCTTCTAAAAATAACTTCACATCTCATTCAATGACAGAGTTCTTGAGAATTTCTCTAGGTAGTGTAGATGCTTCATCAGTTGATGAGAGGCAGTTTCAGGTGAGCTGAAGATTTGTCCTATATCAGGAATAAGTGAGAGTTGGCAAGACTGATACCTTAGGTTAACAAGTCAACAGCTTCTCTTCAAATGTGATGCCCCTAGATTCACTGAAAAATAAGTTTTATACATGTTTTATAAATGATCACTTTTATATCCTCCTTGAGACTGTCAGTAACAAGAGTTCAATGTTATGGAAAGTGAGCTGGGCACAGCTTGTGTTCATCTGACCTAGATCATTCACAGCCCTCAAAATCCCATTGAATATGTTGAAAGGCAGATAGCATTTGCAAACTAAAACGGAATATAAATGCATCTGTAATGTTTTAAAGAAATTTTACTTTTGGAAATGTCTGAAAAACATGCTGTTTATGTACTGCAGGAAGGAACTCTGTACCCATGCTGTGTTGGCTGACACTCTGATTACAGCATCCCTGTTTTGGCTTTGGCACTTTGGCAGTATTTTTTTTCCAGTTATTGTGATGTTCAAAACAATCTTATGGAGGTTCCTCTTTGCACAATATATAATTTAATTGCAGAACTCCCTACCATGGTATATTGTGAAAGTTATAATGGGTTAAAAAAGTGATGAACTAATGGAAAAGAAGTCATAATCACAGACTGGTTTGGGTTGGAAGGGACCTTGAAGACCATCTAAGTTCCAACCCCCTGCCACATGCAGGGACACCCCCCACCAGACCAGGTTGCCCAAAGCCCCATCCAGCCTGGCCTTGAACACTGCCAGGGAGGGGGCAGCCACAGCTGCTCTGGGCAGCCTTGTCTAGTGTTTCACTGCACTCACAGGGAAGAATTTTTTTCCTAAAGTAAAGAAGTTCTTCCTAAGTCCACTGAGAACAATTAGACATGAAGATAGCCTTTCTGTTTTATGAGGTCTCTGAGCCATAAATTGCTGGAGCTTGAAAACATTCTAGGTAAATACCCTGTTAGGTTTGTCCTGTGTGGTGTGTTTTAGGTTGGCTTTTTAACATGCTTTCTAGGCACCTACTGTTAGCTTCTGAGACAAGATATTGGACAAGCGGGACTGCCCTATGGTCTAGTGTGGCCATATTCCTGAAATAACCAAATGTTATCAGAACACTTCTTGGAGAAGCCAGATATTTTAAGATTGAGATATATAGGATAAACATCACCAATATGCTTGTCACAATCTAGATGGAGCCTCAGTTTTTAACATTTACACTCTGTGTACATATATATGTATTTCTTGAGTCTTTATTTTACCTATCATGAATACTAAAAGAATGTAGACTTTGCATTGAGTGTATTCTGTTCTTATGCCAGGGAGACAAGTAAGGAAAAAGTTGTGGGACTCCTACTGACCTATTATTGCCGTAATGTAGTCCTGAGCCTAATAGTGAGAGCAGCGTTCAGGTTGCTCTATTTATCTTGTATGTTGTTCCACAAGTCATTTCCATGTATTATTTTGGGGGATTATACTCTTTGTGCATTTGAGCCATTAGAGTTTTAGAGGTATTCATGGACCTAAATAAATTGGGAGGCAGTAATTGAAGCATGTGAATCAAATGCTGTTATATTACAGATTCACAGAATTTTAGAGGTTGGAAGGGACCTCTAGAGATCGAGGCCAACCTCCCCCCCGCCCCGTCAAAGCAGGCTCCCTAGGAGCCTGGTAGAAACAGACAAACAAGAAGATCCAATAGAATCTGCTCCAAACTTCAGACCTGCTCTTTTTTTTCTTTTCACACAGCTTATTTCATACATATTTTTGCACGTGTTGTAGCAATGTGTCTACTGTGTTCAGGAATAGATTTTTTTGTAATTCAGTGGATTTCAGTAACACTTTCACCACATCTTTTGTTTCTCACTGCACATGACACACAAACAGTATGCCACGGTCTGCAGTGGCGGAAAATTTATTACTGATGATTGAAACCTTGGATTTCCACTCAAGCATGTAACATGTTCTTGCAGTCATCTATCAGCAATCAAACCAGGTGAAGGTGATTTTGTTAGGGTATAGTATGGTTTCTTAGGACTCTCTTCTCAAATGTCAGGCAACATTTATATGAAGCACCATTTTTCCATTCAGATCTGGCAAGTACTGTTGCCGGGTGTTTAACAACTGTGTCATTTTGCAGGCTGACATGCAATGTGATATATTCTGCTAGATCTAAAAGCTGCTGTAAAATTTACCTTGGCATAGAATTTGTCTCCCTCCCATAGTTTCTGTGCTTGATGTGCTAGTCTGAGATTCTAAAACGTGAAGACATTAAGTTTTGACTAACAATTGTCTACTCTGTTTTTGGTCTAGCTGTTTGAGACATCATGCCTGTAACTGATTTGGGATCCGTTTGTAAACTCTTCAGTTTGTGCCTTCTGCTTCTGCGCGTACAGTTTATGGAAATAAGCTCACTTTTACAATCAGAACTAAATTTAAAATAAGCATGCACTGTTATAGGATGTGCTGGTGTGAGAATGCAGTCAATGGCATCACCCATGAGCTTTTCTCACTAGGAGCTTTGAGGTAATTCATGTTGGAAGCTCTCCTGCGAATGATGGTTCATGTGAATGCAGTAGGTGGTTCTTCAGTAATCACTATCAGAAATGCCTGGATTCTCATAGTAGTGTAACTATACGGGCTCATGCAAATGTAGTTGTCTTCAGTATAAAACATATGCTTCTAACTAAGAGCAGTCAGATATGAGCAAAACCTCTATTTTCTTGAGTCTAGGAAGTTGAAATTGTAATAAAGAATTTCTTTCTGATTCTGTTTTCTGCCTTAAGCATCTTCCGGAGTTGGGGCATTAAAGCATATACCCAGCTTCAGATATACGAACAGCCTTCTGAAGTTAACACTGCTCTATGATTTAAGCACCTGCCCCAATGGGATGGGACATTAGTTTGAATATGTAATAATAATTAACTGAATAGATAAATAAAAATGGCTTACTTGAAGCTCTTACAGCCTCATTAGAAATACTCAACATTTTGGCCTGGTTGCTGGGAGGATGCTAAGAAGTACAATATTTCCTTCTTTCAGCACAGTAGATCGTTAGAAATGTAGGGTTAAGAAAACCCCACACCACAACTTCTTAAGAACATGTTATCCATATCCACCTGCTGGTTTTGACTTACGCATTTCAACAGTTCTCTTCCAAACTCATGTGAAATCTCACGTGTCTGAGTAATACCTCTGCTGATATGTTGTACAGTGTATCACATTGTTTCAGTGTTTGGGGCATTCTGAAATGAAATGTTCCAGTTTTTCCACTGTGATAATTTAGTGTATGTGGACAAAGTAACTGCAGTTATGAAATGTTCTTAAAAGCCATCCATGCTTAAACTGCAGCCAGGAAATGAGGAAAGTCTTCCGGTACAAAGTGGGTTTCATCCTGTTGATGCATGAGGTTGTTTCATGCCCCTGCTACCCCACTGTTGCAACATCAGAACCAGGGCAGGCATAATCAAGTCACATCATGGGTTTTATTATTGGAGGCTTTAAAGAAAAGTGACATACTTCTCATGCCTGCATGGCAATTACTAAGAAATACCTTCTCACTGAGCACCACAGAAGCATTAGGAGAAGCTGCAATTGTGCATAGCTCATTCTTTTCAAGCAAAAAAATACTGGCCCCACATAAATTTTTGGTTGTAAAAGCAGGAAAAAGTAACAAAATTAATTTTGGGGTTAGCTATTAAAGGTGGTGTGACTTTTCTGTGTTGTAGAGGTGATACCCACAAACAGGTTGATTTCTGGAAGTTTATCTTAAACACTAGTAGGCAATAGTGCGTTGCTTGCAGGATTGCTAACCTGTCCATAAGGATTTGCTGTGATAACTTAATTCTTGTAATTTAAGTGTTACTGGAGGATTTCTATAGCTGGAGTTCTGTGACATTCTCCTTCTGCTAATTTTTTACCTCAGGGAAACCTGACCTAAACAATTTGTGCAGTTTATTTAAATTTTAATGTAAAAATATTTAGTTTTCTAAGTAGCTGTAAGTCATGACTGTTCTTTGAAAATATATAGAAATAAATATGCGAAGTGTATGAACAAGAGGAGAACATTCTGGAAAACACTGGGTCCATATTATCTCCCCTCACCACCACCCCATCCCTCAGCCCCCCAAAATACCCAAGAAAAAAACAACAAATCAAAAAACCCCCAAAAAACTCCTGAAATAGCTGCATCCCCCCTCCTCCAGCCCACCAAAAAAGTGTCAAAGATCAGAAGGTTCAAACCTCTTAAACCAGTAATCCACATGCATGAGCACAACATGTGCCACTGCATTGAACGTAACACAGTTTCCCCTTACCACATATGTGTGGTTTTTATTTTAAAGACTTTAAAATGCATGTCAGACATTGAGTTAATTTTGAATATATTTAACTAGTGTCTTGGAACATGCTTCTTGAGGGCCTGTTTCTCATTTGGTTTTTGGGAAAGCTCGTGTGATCAGGAGAGGCTCAGAATAAACAGTGCAGGTTACCTAGGAGATGGTGTACTGGAGTAAAAAGATTTTTCTTATGGGGGGGAAAAAAGTCATTCTTGCATAAAATGGTCCTTTTTTTTTTTTTTTTCCCCCCACTTATTTTTCATGCTTGTAGACCAGGTTGTTCTTACCAACTTTAGGTGGACTTGTTGCCTGTTTAGGTTTCAACCAGGGATCCTTACGGTACTTGTCAGGAATCAGAGTTAGATATTAGTTCAGGTCCCTAGATGTATGAGAGTGACACAGTTGGAATTGTCTTTCAGTCTCATGAAAACAGTAGTGTGTTGTATCTGGGACATCATGCAGTCCATTAATTTCTGTTCTTCCTGCTTGTGTTCTCTCAAGAGGAAGGGAAAACTTCATTTGGCACTCACAGTGTTACTAATGTGCTAGCCTTCAACAAGGTAAAGGCATAGCCCACATCATCTTCTTGGTACCAGAGGTCTGAACCAATGTGGTTTAGAGTGTGTGCCCCTCTGGAATTAACTTCCATCGAGGACATTTGATGTACATAAAACGTTTGCTGCTTGTTTCATCCGGTCTGTGGAGAAAAGGGTACTTTACCTGTGAAGTTAAAGCAGGAGGGTACCACCACCCCTGCTGGGCTTGTGGCTGACGCTGCTCTCTGCATTCAGTATACCTGAGTGACCAGCTGGAGCAGTACATGGGGGATCACCATTTGGGTATAGGTTTTTGCAGGTGGTAAGCTTGAGTGTAGTATTGTCTCTAAGCTGTACTGCCCTGGGTTCCAGTCCCTGCGTTCCATGCTAGTTAAGCATTTTGCCTGATGGGCTCGATAAAATATGGAGCACAAGAATTATTTGTGTGTGCAAGGATGCAGTTACATACCCACTCTCTAGAGAGTGAGTTAGGAGTGCTGTGTGTTTTTTCCGCATCAACATGCAGAAGAACTTTTACACAGTGAGGGTGACAGAGCCCTGGGACAGGTGGAGTCTCCTTCTCTGGAGATATTCAAGACTTGTCTGGACACCTATCTGTGCAATATGAGCTAGGGAGCTGCTTTGGCAGGGGGGTTGGACCTGATGATCTCTCGAGGTCCCTTCCAACCCCTACGATTCTGTGATTCTGTGTTCCAAGGTGTTGCCAGGGTAACTCCTATTATGGATCTGGGGAAAGTGACTGGAAATGTTACTTGTCATATTAAGGACTCCTTTGCTAGGGTAGGTAGTGTTTTAGATGTTGACAGGTTTTGTTTCCTCAAGACTGGGTCGTGGTGTGATAGTGGTTAGGTGAGTTCAAACTGTAAACATGTGACAAGGGTAAGGCAAAGCAAAAAACCCCCATATCTGATACCCAGTTGTAACCTGAGATTGGAAGGGGGTGCACTTACAGAATTTACAAGCTTGCCCATTCAAATGAAGCATGTGTGTGTTAGAGAAATCTGTTTCTCATTTTAACTACCACTGAAGGGATTCTTTGATGCAATGTACTTATCCAAGGTCTCCCTACATGTGTGTTACATATTCATGAACATATAGGCTGTGTGATGGAATGTTTGTTTTCAAGTTGCGAGCTTTGCCTAGTGAACACTGCTGCTATTAAATGGGATAATGCCTGTGCAGAAAGATTAGCAGTCAGGGAACTGGAGGCAGTGATAGGTGCATGGCAGTGTCTGGCAAACTCTATTTAGTTGCTTATGCCATCTATGGGAGAATTTTGTAGTCTGAAAAAAGATTTGTCATAACAAATGTTGCAATAGACCTGTTGTGTTTGTGTGAATACAACATTTGTGAGGCCAAATTCGTCTTGTTGGCTCAGTTACCTCTGCAAGCTGTACATCCTATGTAGGGAACTTGAGTGAAACCAATGAGTATCTCTGCATTTGACTGTGCCTCTGCATACCTGTAAGTTGGGGCAGCTTTAATTTCCACCAGTCATTTTGCTGGAGGGCTGCCCATGCTCTGGGCAGTGTGAATTAGTGGGTCTTCGTGTGAACACTGACACGCCACTCAGTACCATGAGCCCCTCTGTATTTACAGCACTGGAGACTCGGCAGGGTGTGTTTGAAATGTTGCAAATAAGAGAATATATCTGGACAGGTTTTTTTGTTTAATGTCCATGGTAACACCTCTGTCTCTGGTTTTCCATTGTTTCTCTGGTAATCTGTCACAAGGCAATGATCTTGGTCATGCATCTGCATCTTTTAAATTACCACTCTTTGTACAGCACTTTCTGTAGGTAGAAACATCCTTGGTAAAATCAGGGAGCTCAAAGTGTTTTGCAATGGAGAGCGGTCGAAGGGTCCTGCCCACAGTCTCCTGCCTGGTCAGAAGACCAGAGGAGATCGGACCAGGAAATAGCACCGGTTAGGAAGAAAATGTGTTTCCAGGAGAGAGATGCAAACTCTCTTACTGTTCCTAGGAGGACCACAAGTTCCACACACCTGAAGGCCAAAGGGCACGGTACAGTTTATCTTTAGGTCTTAAGTTTTCTCATTCCCCAAAACTAGGGATGCAAACCATGTACTCTGAACTGCACCTGGCTGACCCCACTACTAAGCTTTCCTTGTGAGAGATGCTGGCTGGCATGATCTCAAGCATGTCAGGGACCTTTCCAACAGTGTGTTTGTACAAATGACTCTCTTCAATCACCCAGAATTGCTCGTGAATATTCTTTAACAATAAGCTGTTTTCTAGCATGACTATAGCTTTATTCTCTCTGGATACAACCTTTTTAGTTAGGAAAAATCGATTTTTTTTTTTTTTTTTTTTTTTTTTTTTTCCCCTGCTTGTTCTTATGAGGACATTGTAAATGGATAAAGGTTTGCTGAAAAAACCAAATGAAATCACTTTACTCAAAACAGTCCATCAAGACACCATCAGCTTTAATGTAAAGCTACGCAAATAGTCATCTACACTCGATAATGTCTATGTATTAAATGGTCTGAAAGGGAGAATGTCCACATCTTTCTGGTTTTAATAACAGAAAATACCTTTTCAAATCAGGTATGCTGTCAACTACTGATAAATATTGGCTGATTTTGTGCTGTATGAACATGAAATATGTTTGTTGTGTTAAATGCTTGTTAAAATTATTTGCTGCTATTTTTTTTCAGATTTCTTATGCTAGAAACTCTAGGTAAGAGTACAATTCCAACTCTTTTTTCCTCCAGTAGTTTTATACAGGAGATAATGGATTTCACACTGTGACCTGTTTTCTAATTCATCTCGCATATATATTGCACCTGGCTCATCTGTATATATTACACATTGAAGAAACAAAATACCCCCCAGACCTCCCCCCCCCTAAAAAAAAAAACCCAAAACACACACACAGCCAAAACCTAAACAACAACAGCAATGAATATTATACTAAACACCAGAGAACAAATTCAGTTTACTAGGTCTTTTTCGGGGTGGAAAGTGGTTTTTTGTTTATCCCCTCTGCTTGCATCATTTGCTGCAGCCCTCTGACTTTCAAGAATATTTAGTAACTTCTAAGAATTTCCATGGAAAATTTTTGCAAGACTTTGGCCTATAAGACATTTTATTACATAGTGGTATATTCAGTTGTATAACGATGTGTCGGTTTGGGTATTTTAATATGTGTCATGCAAAACACTGGACACTTGTATTTCTTAAGTTTGAAGTAATGAATCATTAATCTTTCGAAAATTGTAATGGGATTGTGAGGTTTTTCTACTAGATATAGTTCAAATTTTGCTTTTTAGAACATTATCAAAATGCTTATCTCACTAATGAAACATCTTTATCTCATTTCACAGAAGTGGAAGTAACAACAGTAACGTTCCCTGTGTAAGGAATTATGAACAGATTATATTTAGCTGAAACCAATTAAAATTTACTAAGCATGTACATAGTCCTCTTACCTCCTTGGATGATGGCAATACAAATCAACTATTTGTTTCAGTCTATTCATGTGACTATATTTAACATTATTTCCCCTTTTCTATTTAACTCATTCGGGGCATCATGCAGGCTTTTTGGTTTATGCAAGCTTCAGTTTTTGTGATATAGCACAAATTTTCCATACAACTGTTCAGTCCCTATATAAGTAAAAGGTTTGAACCAGCGATCCAGGGGAGAAAAAAAACCTAAACAGACACATCTAAATTTACTCCCAACCACATCTACTCTGACAACCAGAAAAACCTGGAAAATAATTATTGCAAAAACATTGCAGAATTTCCCCAAGCCTTTGGGTTTAATGTGCCTTGCTGTATGTAGTTTAGATGTTACCAGACATTAGATGCTGTGTAAGTGACACAAGACCTACTCTTTAGCACCTTTGTGAAAAGGATACTACTAGAAATATAAACCCTAATAATTCAGTAGACTTTGATTAAGACTTAAGGACAGCATAGCTATAGGTATGGTAACAGAATGCATAGTCATGGCAAAGAGCATGCTTCAGAAGAAAAGCAAGAAGTTGCTGGGTGGCAAATAGACTTCAAAAAAATCCATTGCCTAATCAATGAACATTCAGGAGGTGCCAAACATTTTTGAGTAATCAGAGCATAAAGCAAGCATATCTTGTATGGAGGGAGAATATAACACTTGGGCCATTTCCTTCCTTTCCTTCTCTTACTGTTCCCAATATAACTGGGCAGTATCTTGGCTGGTTTGTTCTCATTGATATCCTAATCTATGGCAGGCATTGGAAAGGTGACAGAACAAACTGTCCAATTTTTCAAAGACGAGACACAGAAATGAGGCAAAGAGCTACTCCTTTAGTATTACAGCCTAATTCTGTCTGCCTGGTGTTCTCACATAAACACTGATACTCCCTCTGAGGCAGTCTTCAGGCTAAATGAAAGATGTCTTAGTACCTTTCAGATGTGTTACAGGCTTGTAGGTCATCTATATGGTTAATGGATGGATGTGATGCACTAGGAAGTAAATGATATTAGCTGAAGGCTGAAAACCTAAACCCCAAAATAATTATTTTCTTTTTTCTTTTTCCTTTTTTTTTTTGTTTTTTAAGATGGCTGTTGAGTTAAAAATATCTTTTTTCCAAAGCTTTGAACCTGACCAGTTCCTTTGGTATCAAGGGATGGACAAAATTTAAATATTTCAGTCATAATAGGATCATATGGATGGGAATCTACAGCATATATTGCAGAAATGCAGCAGTCTTTGCAGACTTAACTATGAAATTGGTCATATATATAATACTCATGAAAATAACAGTCAATTAAAGAAATGATGTAGTTAGATATATGTGATGTGTTTTCTCTGTGGGCTTTTCTCTGAAGCTCAAGATATGATTCTTTGGGAGACCTTACAATGTAATGTCACGGGCAATATTTACAGATCAAGTATGGGAATACTGTTTCTTATACTCTTTTTGTAGTAATTTTGTGTTCTTGATAACTATCTTTACTCCAAGTGCTTGTTAGCATGATTAGAAAAGAAACAAATCACTCAAACCTGTAATTACAAACAACTTTTCATACCATAAGAAACACAGACTGTGGAACTGATATGGTATAGTATTTGAGTTTCCTTCCCTCCTTAAGCCCTTTTTCACATAAAAATT
This sequence comes from Porphyrio hochstetteri, assembly GCA_020800305.1. Classification (NCBI taxonomy): domain Eukaryota; kingdom Metazoa; phylum Chordata; class Aves; order Gruiformes; family Rallidae; genus Porphyrio; species Porphyrio hochstetteri. The sequence goes on from CM036907.1 coordinate 51,128,371, forward strand.
CAAACCTGATTGCCAGAGGAAATTAAGCTCAAAGTAAAGGATTGATTCTCTACAGGAAACACTTGATAACAAATTTAAACAGTTGGATTCTACTTTAAAGAAGGCTGATGGGAAAGTTTAAGTCCTAGAAATCAGCACTAATGTTCAGGATATGATGATTATAATACATTCTAAGTAGCTACTCTGTGACTGAGACTTCCTCTGTGGCTCAAGTAATTCAAAGGAACTTTTCCAAAATAAAACTGTCTCATATATACTAAATCCAAGTGAACAAATTCAACAGAACAATTTGGGTTGGGCTCCAGAGGCTGGTCTAGGTAATTTAATCTTCCTGACAACTTCAGTCTTGGTTCAGCCCAGTTAGTGTTAAGCAGTGATTGTATTTCTAAATGAAACACAGTTGGATGGAGAAGAGAGGGGAAGGGTAGACTTTGCATTCTTCCAAGTCAAGGAAGGTATAAACCTTTCACATTATTTTATATGAAAGCGTGGCCATTCTCATTACACTTACAGCTATCTTACTATAACTTTACATACCACGGACAGTACCCATGACACTTTAGGCATGCATTTCAGGTGACTGGCTTAATGTTTATAGGAAATTTGATAGTGCTGTGAACTAACAGTCCAGTCAAAGATCCATTTCGTAAGGAGATACAATGCTCTACATCCTTCATTTCTTTGCCTATACTGTGAGAAAAGTGTTGAGAATGAGGGCTAGGTCATGCTGAAGAGTCCTGTTCGTTCTGGTTTTGTGTCATGGAGATACTGCTACTTGAAGGAATGACAGCATAATTAGTGGCAGGATTGCTTGAGCCTGAGCCAGTGCTTGCAGAGAAATGAAGCAAGTATTCTGCATTGGCTGTCTTTAGACAAGAAAAACCAATGAGAAGTGCTGTGGTTAAACATGAGAAAAGTCAGTTTCATGCAGAGTACTTTCCTGAGTGGTTGAAATAATATTGGGTGGGGGTAGCAGCAGCTAAGGGATTGTTGTGGTTTAACCCCAGCCAGTAGCTAAGCACCACACAGCTGCTTGCTCACCATTCCCCTCCCTTGCTCTGAAGAGGATAGGGAGAACAATAGAAAAAAAACCTTGTGGGTTGAGATAACAGTTTAATAGGATAACAAAAGATGATCATAAAACAACAGCAGCTATTAAAAAAACACAAGTGGTGCACGAATGCAATTGCTAAACACATGTGGAATGGAAAAACCCAACCTGATTCCTAGTCTGTTTCCAAGTAGCAATCCCACCTCTTGGCTAGCCTGCACAGTTATCATAGAGTCATCATGGTTGGAAAAACCCTTCAAGATCATAAAGTCCACCACTGTAACCTCTAAACCATCTCCCAAAACAAAAACATCTTCTGAAGTGAAACCATATCCCAAAGTGAGAGGTATCCAGAACGTGATGTTCTGTGACAGGGAATGTCCCTTTGGCCAGTCTGGGCCAGGTGTCCTGGCTGTGCTCTCCCAGCTTCTTGGGCTCCTGGCAGGATGTGGGAAGCTGAAAAGTCCTTGACAGTCTAGATGCTGCAACTACATAGGAACACCTAAAACATCAGTGTGTTATCGGTGTTATTCTCCGACTAAATGCAAAACACAGCATTATACCAGCTACTAGAAAGAATTCTCTCAGCCAAAACCAGGGTAAGGATTCCTGAAGCATTTGTGCTCTCTGTTTCTACTTTGTCTTTTCTACTAGATAAGGAAAGAAGAATACATGATAGGTGCTACATTTCTTGTTGCTTTTCTTATGATCAAAAGTCCTTCAAAACTATAGTTGCATGTTATCTCCACAGGCCAGATGTCATTACAACCTTGTATAGTTAATAACACATCATGCTAGCTATTTGAATCTTACGTATGTCTAATTTCTTTTTTTAGATTTTAATTCAAATTATTAACTGAAAAGTAATAACTATTGGGGTTTCCTTGTAGTGTAGACAACAGATATGTAAGCTGTATGCACCATTGTACAAAAATGTCCTCATTGATATAAATAACTGTAAATCATATATAAGTGATGACTCCCTTAGAAATAGTAAGATCTTTTCAGTTATTAGTAATCTTGGTTACATCATGTTAGACTGCTGATTAAATTGTAGCTCTGTCTGTCCTTTTCGTAATTTTTGAACAACACTTCCAGGGAATGCTGGAAGAAAATGAAAGGTAGAAATGTTGTCCCATGGCAAGGGGAATAAATATGTAAGGAAAAGATTGTTTGTGATGCATGCTTTGTTTTCTGTATGAATGTAGGCAAAAGTGGGGTCTGGGCTTGATGAAAGCAGGGGCTTTTGCTATTTTTTAGCCCTTGAAAATGTATTATAAGAAATAATTTTTGGATGAGTTGTTAGATTAATTTTATATGCCTAAAACTTGGCTTTAAGTGATTTGGTCAGGACTAAAACACTAGGTCTTGTAAAGAATTATGGATAGCATGTATATGTCCCATCCCGTAATCCAGCTACCCACTCAAAATACTTCCTGTATCATAGGCTATCTGTTCAAATATTTGATGCACAGTAAATGGTTTTTGATATCCTCAACTGAATAAAAGGTATGGTGAATATGTTTGATTCTGAGAGAAAGAAGTGGAATTGTGTTTTTCTTGCATGAAATTATTTAAAGTCAATCAGGAATAAGAAGGAGATACTGTAGAGGTGTACCAATACCTTCTCTCAAATATAATGTGGCTTTTAGTCACTTGGAACATTTAGATTGCAGCTGTTACTGCTGAACAGAAAAGAAAGTTTGGAAAAGTGTAGGAGAGTCACGTTTCTGCCCCAAAGTGGTGCTTGTCTCAAATGTGTAGTAATATTTTAAAGAGTTAAATCCCTCCCCCATCCTTTACACAGGTCAGAGTTGATGTATTCACAGAGACCATGCAGACTTCGACAGACTCAGTGTAGAGTTGGCAAAGTATACTCATCCTTAAAAGCTTTTATCATGAATAACAGACCTTTGTTCTTCGCTAGAGGCATTTTGAGAAGGGCAATGGGGTTTGGTCAGAAAGCAGGTATTAGAGAAATACTCATATTTCTTTTACGTTTTTATGTTGCTTTTTTTCTTGCCAGATTAAATATATACATCTCATAGACATTGAAATTTGTTGTCATTCTTTGCATCAAAAGATGTTTCAACTTATCTTTGAGGTCAGCTTAATTATCAGCAGTGTATTAACAAGGCTTACTACATAATGTTTAATCTCTCCTGGGATATCAGAAAAAGAAATGCTAAAAAAGGCTGAGCTTCCTTTAGGATTTTTATACCAATTAAAGAGGAGTGAATGAGAAGGAGGGGTGGGAACCTGCATTGTCCTGTGTATATGTTGTATGTCAGCTGAGATGCTGGATGTCTTGTGAAAAGCATTGTGTTCTCCTAACAGGACAGTAAACTGGACTGTGGAACTGTATCAAAAGGGTAAAGTTTCTTTTGGGCCTTATTCTGTTTCAGACCCTGGCTTCCCACTGGTGGTTTGTGTAGGAGTTTGACCTTTTACTTAGACTGGTTATTTGACCATATAGAAGACAGTTTACTTAATAGGAATATGCATACTCCTTCTTTGTTTGAAAAGACAAAATTTAGGGAGAGATGGTTTTGGTAAAATATCAAAGATGATTGTTTTGATAAATGTGAACATTTTCTTCTTGAATTTCATAAAAAGTAGCGAACACTGACCATCTATCTTTGAACCTTTTCCTCCCCCTTGCACTTTTTATGATACTGTGTGAAACAAAAGCAGTAACAGGAGTGAAGAATAGGATCAAGTATATAAGAGCAATGCCTGCTCCCTTCTCTGAATAACAATCTGTCACATACACTGCCAAAAGGAAGACATTTGTAGTGTTAAATAGAATGTTCACAATTTCATGGGACCTATACCTTTAGGCAAGAAAATGATCTAAAGGTATTCACCGCAGTAGAAGGTGACCATAAAAATACTCACTTTCAGAACTAAGAAAAAGCACTAAATTTTTGTCTAGACTTTCACAGTAATTTTTTGATATCCTTACTCATTGCTAAACAGAAATACCAAATTAAAAACAATGCAAGCATTCATCAGCATTCTTTTTACCAAGTGAGAACACAAGTGCAGAAATGAGGCATAGTCTGATTTCTTCTATTTTAAATTATTTTAGGAGTGGTTGAATCGTGATGTAGACTGCATGAAATTTTGCCCATCCTTTTTATGTTATTCTCTAAGCTTTTTTTTATTATAAGGTTAAAATTCTTAAAGTATTCTGTCATACGGCATAAGTTATGGCTGAGTGAGAGGGCTCAGAGGTTGTGGATAAGCAGCAAAGAGTCTAGTTGGAGTCCCGTAGCTAGTGCTGTGCCCCAGGGGCAGTACTGGGTCTCATCTTGTTCATCACGTTCATCAGTGACCTGGAGGAAGGGACAGAGTGTGCCCTCAGCAAGTTTGTGGATGATACTAAACAGGGAGGAGTGGCTGACACACCAGAAGGCTGAGCTGCCTTTCAGGGAGACCTGGACAAGCTGGAGAGTTGGGTGGAGAGGAACCTAATGAAATTCAACAATTTCATAGCGGCGGGCAACAGAGATGAGGTAACTGTAGCATCTCTCATATGAAGAGAGGCTGAGAGAGTTGGGTCTGTTTAGCCTGGAGAATACTGAGAGGGTATCGCATCTTTGCTTATAAGTGTCTAAAGGTGTGTGTCAAGAGGATGAGACAGGTTCTTTTCAGTGGTGCCCAGTGACAGGACAAGGCACAAATTGGAACACTGGAAGTTCCACCTGAACATGATGAAAAGCTTCTTCACTGTGAGGGTGACAGAACACTGGGACAGGCTGCCCAGAGAGGCTGAGGAGTCTCCTTCATCTGAAATACTCAAGACATGCTTGGACATGATCCTGTGCAGCCTGGTCTAGGTGATCCATCTTTAGGAAGGGGCTTAGACTAGGTGATCTCCAGAGGTCCTTTCCAACCCCCAACATTCTATAAGTTTAAGCAGACATTTTGATGTCGACCTTTAAGAAGTAACAGCTGCTCATATGAGTGTGACTGTGGAAAAATTAGAGCTTTAGTCCTAAATTGGATCACAAGTTCTCTATGCCTGTTTGGAGATTAACCTTGGAACATAAATGATTTGCCTTGAAAATTTTCTTCCATAAGCTATCGTATACTTGGTGAATGATTAACTAAAAGAATAGCTACAGTCTACATGGAAAGTTGGAGAGTGAGAAGAGTCTAAATGCTTCACTCTTATATTTTAATCTCAGCAATTTCTTTGCTGGAATTGCCTCTGAGAAGTAACCTGTGCTGGTGGGTTGCCTTTTTTCATATCTTCAGATGTGTTTTCCTCTACATAAAAAGGTTCTGCTTGCTACGCAAGTAAGTTAGGTCTCTGGGAAATCTAGTAGGTGTAACAAATAAATACTTGTGAGTATTTGAGTTCATCACTTTTAAAAGTCTCCAGACAATTGGAATGTGTATGATGATGATTAAAATAATAAATTTGGAGATGTGGTGCACAATAGATCAGAACTGTCAGGCACTCATCGTACTGACTTGTTCAGATTCCAATCTTACCTTGTACTTCTGAACTCCCATCACAGCACAGGTGTCTCAGACCTACAGATGTAGACCGTTGTGTTGATTTTATAGAACTGTGCATTGTGTGGATTGATACCTTTTGTTTTTCAAATAGCCAACATGTTATAAATGCCTTAGTTTTACTGTGCTACCAGTCTGAACACATTTGTTATAAAATACTTTTTTTATTCTTTTATCTTGATTTCTTCCGAACAAATACTTGACATATAATCTTGAGGGATTTTATTTTCTATAATTTTAATGAGCTCTCTGTTCTGTTTGCATTTATTATTGAGATTTCCTATTTCTTTAATTGCAGTTTACTCAAGCAGGGAGCCTTTCAATGAATAGTTTTGGAGAGTGGAAATATTTTCTTTTGTTATTTCAAATAGTATTTTCACGTTCTATAATGTTCTCCATTCAGCAACACCAAAGCACATCACAACTGTAATTAGTAGAGGAATTTTCTTAAAGCAATTTTTGGGCTGATAAACAGAAGTATAGAGAAGTAATTTCCCTAACACTACAGAGAAAGAATTTTGAGAATGTAGCACAAGACATTTTTCTTTCTTGCTTGCTTTTTTTTTTTTTTCCCCTGAGTAATATTCCATATATTTTAGAGTACGGAATAATAAACATGCTGCTTTATTTTCCTTCCATCTTCATTAAATAGCTTTCATGAGGAGAAACTTAATAGCCATTGTGAGGTATTATCAAAAGCAATTAGAATCATCAAACAGATGCTCTCTAGGGAAAAAAAAAGTCTAAAGCAATTTCAGGTGTTCTGGAGCTTCCTTCCTTTCTTACTCTCTTTTGGCTGGTGATCCAAAATAAGTTTTGTTATAGTGAGAAAGTAAATCTATTACAAATTATTTTTGTATTGTCTGTTTCCTTACACATAGTTTATCTGTTCTGGAATACTGAGTTGTCCATATTCTCTTAGTTGTATGCAAAAGATGTACCGAAGCAAGGAGATATTTTCAAGCCTTCTCCCGTGTTGAAATAAATCCTTCTTACCATTTAATTCAAACAAAAGTAAAATCAAAGGCCAAAGAAAACCCAAACTCCAAAAACCCGTTAGTAAATAACACAAAGATTAATGGATACATTTTTAAAGGTTGAAAATAAATTAAAGTTACAGGTTGTGTAAGGTTTTCGTGTACTCGAGATTAATGTGTAGCTCCATTGACTCATTCTTGTCTGCAAAAAAGCTTCAAGTTGAGCTGATATTTAAAATCTGTGTGCATAACTGGGTGTTGAGCAAGAGAAAAAGCTTGGGAAGCCTAAAGTCTTGTCTAAGGATGACTTTCAGCATATCTTCTTTCTTGAGACTACTTCCTGTTCTTGAGAAACAGGACAGGAAGATAATTTAGGTCTTGAAAAAACTTAGTTGTGTGTACATAAGTACAGGTGACTACTTCATAAGATTTGTGAACAAGTACTTACACCTTATCCCTTAGTTCTTCTAACTGCTACTAACACATGCTTCAGACATTGAGTCCTTAACTTGTAGTGGCATCTGACTTTCTTCTATGCTGCATCTAATGCCTACATCAGTGCTTCTCTGAGAAGCGGGGTTGACTAACCTGTGAGGAAGGTTGTATTAATTCTTCTTAAATCCCAGTTGCCACATTCCACCTTAGCGGTGTTACTGCATAGTACTGTGTTTGTCTCATGTAGAAATACACAATATATCTAAATGGCCACCACTGAGATAAAACAGTAATTGACAGCTGTTTCACAGATAAAGTCCCTGCTGCAAGGGTAAAGACAGAGAGAAAGTAAGAGCTTTTTCTGGACTGACTTTGGTAGAGCATTGCAGTAAATCTCAGTGCAAGGCTGTGTAGAGGGGAAGGCGAATTTGTATTAAACAAACTAGATTTCATTCAGCCACACTCATTATCTTGTATACCTGTACTAACAAGCACTAAAATATGTGTCCAGATAGTCTAGCTATGAACTTGGGGTGACATTAGGAAACACCAACTAGCAAGTCTTTTTAATGGCTTTTTGATCATTCTTGATGCTGGGATTTGGAAGTGACTTTTGCAGCATAAGGAACTTGACAGTAACTATAATTTTTTTCCTTCATCCTGTCCTACCTCTGTGAGTCACTAGGAAATGCTGCTGATTTATTCACTCTCTTGGTGTCTTTTTCTTCTCCTGCAGTTTATTTTCCCCCCCCCCTTTTTTTTTTTTAAGACTTTTCCTAGTCTGCATGTCTTGAGAATCATCTGTGATCTTAATATCTTGATGTTATCAACACCTGCAGTTCTTTTATGCCACCTTCTTGTAATTTCTTCTGAGGCTTTTGCACCCTTGCCTTCCAATTCTCACTTCATTTATATACCATTCTTAATGTTTTCATTACAAACCTCCACAATCTGATACTGGAAGTCAGGTCTCATAGAAAGAAAGAAACTGCAAACTGTAATCTGTGGCTCCTGTTAAAAACACGTGTCTTTAGACTACTTTTATTTACATACACATAGAGTGATTTGGACATTTAAAGTAATCTCTTCTGATAAAATTTATCAAAGTGCAGCATGATTGGTTTGGCTTTCCCTGGGGTGCAGTGGAAAAAAGAAGAGTGCACATAGTTATATAAAATGTGTTATTATAATGAAAGGAGACTAAGAGACTGTATAGAGCGATATGGTATAAAGACACTTAATTCAAATGCTATAATATATAATTGAACCTGTAATATATGTCTGAAGAGAGCTAGAGCTTCCCTTTTTTGTGAGGGTAAAATTGTATCATATAGATTTCCAGCATCACAAAAGCAAGGCCAAACTTTACTAATTTAGATTTAAAATCTTGTATGGTAGAGGTCAGAAAATGGTAACATATCTAACAAAAGAAAATGTGGAACTATTAATGCATAGTCACAATGCTTAGTGTTCTGACTTGGCTGTCCTTAGATGAAGTCAAGATGGAGTATTTTTTTCTGTATATCAAGAAAAATCACAGAATGAAGCACACTGATGTTAGATTAGTACAAAAGTATATATCTTCCTTGCTAAGAAAATCACTGAACAAAACACGCACCTAGACTGGTATTTTTTCAAGGGATTCCTTGTAAACCTTCCCTAATGATTGTCCTCCTTTTCTGTTGGCAGTAGTGATTTGTCTGTTGTCTCAAACGTCGGTTAGCCTAAGATAAAGGGAAGACACGAGCGGCAGGTATGTAATCTTCTCTTTATTTCTCCTTCAATATTTCAGGAGTTTTACTTTAAATGTGGAGCACACCCAACCACTGACAGTGAAACATCTGTGGCTTTGAACCTCGTTACAACCAACAGTCGCTGTATCACTTGTATAACATGCACAGATATTAGGTAAGTACAACAAAAAGTGTCAGAGACACACAATCTTGGTGCTTCAGAGTACTTATCACTTTAAAAATGCTTTTTTACCTCTGCTGCTTTTGGTTTTAGGCTTTTTTTTTAATCCCTGTTATCACTGTTGAAAATGGGCCATGTTTTCAGGTGTGTTCTTTGTGCTGCTGGTGTAATTAAAATTTATATTTTTATACCACAGTTGAATTGCAGGTGGAAATCTGACTACTTACATTTTAGCTACAATGTCAGGTGATTTCAAGGGGGACAAACTGTTCCTGCAGAAAGGAACTTTGGTGTTTGTTTTATAAATCAAAGTAAAATATCTCATGATGCATCTGTTCTCATGTTCTTGTTTATTGCAGTTTTAAATACTGCAATCCATCTTACCATATAGTATTTGGGCACATACATTCCAGAACACCATTACTTGCAAATGCATGGATTAAAAACCAATTGCCCGAGAAAGACAGCTACCATTGTTGTGAAGAATTACCTGAAACACATTTATCTACTGATTAGAGGATGGTTTGAGGTGGAACCTCAAAACTAATAACACAATGTTATACACTCTAAATATTGCTATTGATTAGCCTGCCTTTTGCAATAGAAGAAAGAATTTAGAAAAATCTTGTAGAATAGCAGGAAGTGTGAAGGAAACTGTTAGGAGATATCTTTTGGGGGAAGAAAAGCTGGATTCCTGGATGTAAACTTGCTTTGGAAAATAATAGGTTCTGATTCTATCCCACACAGTATAATTATGTTGTGCCTGTGTGCTACTGCATTGATAGCAGCTGATTTGTTGTTAAGAGTATTTGGCTCAAGAGAATGAGCCTTAGTTAGAGATTAAAAGATAATTGTGCTTTGAAGAGTATGGTGTCAATCACTTCCCACGTACGCTGCATTTACAGTGTTTCTGTGTGTCTCTTTCAGGTACTACCTTGCAGCCAGTACATGCTAAATTACATAGGTAGCTCATCCTCAGTGGTTAGGTATGCAGCAGTATTAACCTCTCTGTAATTAAGGATAATACACAGTTTCCATTCTGAGCTGAGCTTTCTCCTTTTCCCAAGAACATGCTTACTTAGGCTTGAGAATTGGTTAGAATTGTTTCTATCAAATTTGAAATGGGTATGTTGACATTTTCCTGAATTGATACATTCAGTACAGAAGTATTCAGCCATATTCATAAAGTTATATTTTTTCCCCTCTCCTTTATGTCAAAATCCTAACGGAAAAAAGATGTAAGACTTAAATGCTCTTTTGACCCAGTATGTGTAGGCCATGGAATTACCTGTTCAGCAGGAGGCCAGTGAAATAAGTTATCCCAAGAGTGAGCAGGAAAGTACTCCAGCAGCTGTCTTGCAGTTTTAAAGGTTGTAAATACACTAATACATTTATGTAGCCAGAACTTGAATTCTCATACTTCCTTCATTGGTGTAGGTTTTCTCTCTCGTTCCTCAAGTGATGCAGTGAAATGATAAAGAGGATATTCTCTCCTCTGCCTTACTGTATCACAAAGTGATAAGGATTGGAAGAGATCTCTGGAAATCACCTAGTTCAGAGCAGGATCACCTAGACCAGGTTGCACAGGATCACATCTAAGCAGGTCTTGAATAGCTTAGGAGAAGGAGACTCCTCAGCCTCTCTGGGCAGCCTGTCCCAGTGCTCCCTCACCCTCAGAGTGAAGAAGCTTTTCATCACATTCAGGTGGAACTTCCAGTTTGTGCCTGTCACTGGGCACCCCTGAAAAGAGTCTGGCCCCATCCTCTCAACACCCACCTTTAGATATTTATATGCATTGATCTCAGTCTTCTTCAGGCTAAACAGACCCAATTCTCTCAGCCTCTCTTCAGATGAGAGATGCTTCTGTTACTTCATCATCTCTGTAGCCCTCCGCTGGACTCTCTTCAGTAGTTCCCTGTCTTTCATGAACTGGGGAGCCCAGAATTGGAAACAGGACTCCAGATGTGGCCTCACCAGGCCAGAGTAGTCGGGGAGGAGAACCTCCCTCAACCTGTTGGCCATGCTTTTATTTATGTACCCCAGGATACCATTGGCCTTCTTGGCCACGAGGGCACACTGCTGGCTTGTGGAGAGCTTGCTCTCCCAGCTCCTTCTATGCAGTGTAGCTTCTCATCAGGTCATCCCCTATCCTGTACAGGTGCTTGGGGTTATTCCTCCCTAGGTGGAAGATCCTACACTTGCCTTTGTTGAATTTAATTTGGTTCCTCTCCACCCAACTCTCCAGCCTGTCCAGGTCTCCCTGAATGGCAGCTCAGCCTTCTGGTGTATTGGCCACTTTACCCACTTTGTTGAGGGTACACTCAATCCCTTTGTCCAGGTCACTGATGAATATGTTAGCAAGACTGGATCTGCTGCTGACCCCCTGGGGCACAGCACTAGCTACAGGCCTTCAACTATATTCTTTGCTACTTATCCACAATCTCTGAGCCCTGCCATTCAGTCAGTTCTCAATCTACTACATTGTCCACACGCCTATACCACGCTTCCTAAGCTTTCCTGTGAGGATGTAATGGGAGATTATGTCAAATGTCTTCATAAGATTTTGTGGGTGAACTCTTCTTCTGTACACCTCCTAATCTGATCCCTCCCATGAGTAGGTCTGTTGTACTAGTCTGTAGAGCTGCAGAAGATGAAATCAGCAGGAAGTAGGCAGTATTATTTCAGTTCCTTCCCTCCTTCATGGTTAACTAACATGAAACTATTTTACCTTTACTCTGCCTCAGTTTAGGTAGCACATGGAAATGATAGTTGTGAGTCAAAAGGGAGAAGTTGCAAGGGGTGCTTGAAGTCTGTACTGATTCATATGGGGTGTCTTCTGGAAAGAGCTAATTTTTGTAGCATCCTCAGTGTTGTATTTACAGAACTGGTTCCTAGGAACAGGTTAAAGGCCGAATCGCAATCTGTGTTACATTGGTACCTCAGCATTTTGCAGTAAGAGTTACAGACTAAGTAGCTTAAGTGTGGCTCCTGTTCCTTCTAACTATTCACTGGGCAAGAGGAATGACTTCTTGGGATAAACTGTACTGAACTCCAGGACCTGTGTCCACTGGGTTCTCAAGAACGCTGAGTATTTCTAGACTGCAGGAAAAGCTGTCTGCTCCTGAAAACTTCCTGTGTGTGTTAAACTCTCCTTTCTACCGTAAAAAAAAAAACAACCAAAAAAGCCCCCAAACCAATTAAGAAAAAAACCTCCAACTTATCTAAAAACCCCTTCTCTAGGAAATGTTAGAGAAACTAAAATAGAAGAAAATTGTTCTGTCTCATCATGTCAAAATATTGATACACATTTCTGTGATAACTGTAAGGTTTTAAGAATGTATCTATACATTAAATGCTGGTTATCTTTCACAAGTTTGATTTTTAAAGCCTTAAAAGTCTATTTTGTAGTTTTGTGTAATATTAAACATTTGTGGGTGGTACCGAGAAGACATTTTGCTATTTCATTTTTTGTATGGCTTATTGTGAGTTGTTAAAATCTAATTTCTCATGCATCTTTAGATGAATGAAACAATTTTCAAATTAAAGCTGTAAAAGATTATTTTAGTTCCTGTTTCTGATTTTATCCCTCCCTCCCCAGTTTCAAGGAATATCAAAGTGAAGCCCATTTTGCAAAAAGCTAGAGATAGGACAATTAAATAATTTATCAATGTTGCTCAAAGTTCATTGTAAATTCTTGAACTACTTAAGAAATCTCTGCTCAGTTTTTTGAGTTTGTAATTCTTTTCTCCAGCATACTGTTCTTGAAATATTTGTATATAGCTCAAAGAAATTACACAAATACCCATAACCTGTTTACTGTAGTTAAACTTTTCAGTATTTGTGCTGGCAATTACTTTCTAATACTCCTGTGAATCTGAAACGTGGCATTGGGGGCACTGTAATTTGTAGCATTTCCTGAAACTTACTTTCATCATTCTGTAGCATCCAGGTGGAAAAAAGGAATAGCTGTATTTGGTACGTTAATTATTGCTTTGTATTAGCTTCTACTGCAGTCAAACAGAAGAATCGTCTGCTCTTCAAAATGCATTTTTCTTTCTCTTTGCTGAAAAATTTTGAACAGGGAAAGGTGACAACCAGGTACTATTTATGTATTTCTTAAACCTTATTGTTCACAGGAAGATACACCGTTTCCCTAGTTGTTTGTGTCCATTTATCATGGACAGTTAGTCTACCACAGGGAGAGCAGTTAAGCTCCAAGAGTCTTGGCATGGCATAGGTATGGTTTTAGTGAGGTTTGCAGAGCTCATAAAAAACATTTAAAGCAGTAGTGTGCTCTACGGTGTATATAGAAAATAATGCAGAATGGAAGTAATATTTAAGCCTATTGCCAGTTTTTATTCTCAAGTTTCCAGTAGGCAGACTTTCTGTTTGCCTTGGGTTTATACTTGATATGAAAATTTTCATGCAGCTCTGACTGACAGAGTGAAATACTTCAGAGCCCAATACCCTTGTAGGGTTATGCTAAATCCACAGGCAGCATTCCATGTAGTGTAATGCCTTTCAATGTATTTTGCTTATCTACTGCAGGGTTGGTGTGAATTGGCAGCCTTTGTGCATGTTTTTTTTCTGTAGCATTCAAGGTGATGGGTTGCTATTTTATGTCTTTGAAGAAGCGCTTAATAGGTTGAGCAAATGGCTGGAAGTTGAAACAAATACTAAAACTGTGCAATCCTCAAGGGGAGATCGGCTTTTGTCAACTCTTTCCAGTAGAAATAACATCAAAAGGGGTTAGGAGTACCCCAGGGTACCCATAAATCAGGCTCAGAAATAACAGCAGTGTTAAGCAGTATAAAAATAAAATGTGCAGAACAGAAGTGCCTCATGTCATCTTTCACAGACTAGGTAGGGTACAATTCCTAAAGGCACCATTATTTTTAGCCTCCAACAGATACAGGTAAGTGTAAAAGACACATAGGCCTTGCTGTCACGTAATCGGAAGAAAAAATTCTTCAGGAGGAGAAGTATTTGCTGTTGTGTTATCAACATTTTTTATCAAATAAATCCATACTGCCTGATTTTGGACCAAAAAAATTGTTTTGACAATGGAATCCTGTAATGTGTTTTTCTGCTCTTTGGACTTCCCAACACTGGAGTTGGAAGCAAGAGCTTCGTTTTGCTAATGGTGAGAGTTAGAAGTGCTTATGCTAGATGTTCTTCAAGGGTAACTGTGATGTGAGGTCTTTGTCATAACTCATCCAAATCAGTTCAGACTGTGATCATATTAAACTCTATGGGCAGGAGAGTACTGGAGAAGGTCAGGACTTGGAGGAAAAACCTCAAAGTGAATGTACTATAGGAAGTCCTCTTAGAAATTCAGTAGGCATTCTTGTCCTTCAGTCAATAAAGAATGAATGACTCTGCATGTCATTAGGGGTAACTCTGTGTTAGTCTGGCTCTGGTGGGACTACTTTGAGCCTCCTGAGTTTCTCACTAGCTCTTAAATCAGTCATCTGTTTTTTTTCAGTCTATTTTTTTTCTGAAAGAAAAGTGGAACTTACAAATTTTTCCCTCCCACAGTAGTTTGTGCCATCCCCATCACACAGTCACTCCTTTCTGTTACTGTGAAGTTAGGACTGAGCTTTATTTTTATGAGGTATTGCTTCCAAATTGGTAAGGGATAAAATCATTTGCTTCTCAATAAATACATGACTGATTTTCAATTGTGGGTTTTACCTGCCAAGGGAAGACCAACTTCCCCAGTTTATAGAGGTTAGTATTTTTGTAATCTAGTATTTTGGGGGTTTATGACATCATTGTTGATAATGAAAGCTCTTTATTGAGCACTACATGCTGTCCCATAATGCACATTACCATTGTACATTGCTTTCAACTAAAATATTTCTTCTATTACAGTTCAAAAGATTGTTCAGAAATTTTTGAAATCATTCACCTCACCTTCCTTTTTTACTTTTTGTAAACTGCTGGTGTTAATGCAGTCTGGACCTCAAAAAAATGAGAAAGGATATCAGAGGAGAAATATAGCACTGGATATGACAAAAAGTAATTGGTAGCAGATCTGGCATGTTCAAAACCTTTTAAATACAAAAAAAAAAAAGTCTAGAATCTTTTATTTCATTATTTGAATTAAATGTTACAGCTGAAGGGACAATTTGCAAAATTCAGCTTCTGAAAAGGATCCATACCTGAACTGTAAACGTTGTCAAAGTGAAGGAGCTGTCCTACAAATTTGATTCAGGTCAGTTTTGCTCTTATTTGAAGAGTTTTACCAGGGACCTCCTGTTTCCCCACCAAGATCTGAATGCAGACTGTGTCCATTAAAAGACATTGCCCTTGTGGTGCTTCTCAGAAGAGTAAATAGCACCTTATTCTATACTTATAATTGCTATTTCTCTTCACTTCTGGGGTATAGGATCCTATAATTACCCCTTGGGTCATTATAATCCAAGTAAATTATTAAATCTATATTTAGCTCATCTTGCTAAAAGTACATTTTCCCTCTTTGTGACCTGTGTTGATAATGTGATCTCTGCTCCAAATCTCTGCCTGTTACATTTTGCTGTCTTTTATATACCTTGAGTAGTTCAAAGAGGAATGGGAAAAGATTATGTTAAGAATTAAATTTACTTTGTCTAAGTACTATGACCATCAGGGACAATGTCTACTGCTTTCTCTCCTAATGCTCCTGAAATTAATGGGATTTCTTAAGAATCACTTATTTAAAGTACGAAATTAATGAAATATCAAACTAAGAACTGTTACTAATTGGTTTAGAGATTTTTCCTTTTCCCTGATAAGGCAGACTATAGAATAGTGATTGTTACGGCTGTAATATTCAAGTTCTGATACAAGCAAAGCTGTGCAGTGAAAACATTTTGTTGGTACTTTTAGTGCTATTTTAAAAAGTGAACAAAATCTAATAGTGCCAATAAGTGACCTTCGCTTCTTTAGATGTGCATGCTGTGGGTTTTAAACTCAAACACTTGTACCATGGGCTTCCCGAAGCTGTGCCTCATGCATGAAATTCCCTTGTCTTAACCTTTCCATTGAACTGTAACCACTAGTATACAGCAGCCCCCTATGGCAGTGACAGGACAGCGTTGCAGTTCTTGCTGGTTGCCTCTTCAGTGAGACAGCTTCCAGCTTCTACACATTTGTGCAGAAAAGAATAGATTGGTGAAGCTATTGTAGTGTCATTTTGTACATGTCCTTTCCTGGCAGGGGACAAGTGAGGACGATTTTATGCAACCTCACTTGTCTCCTTTGCTAAACATAAAGCATGAACTTTTTTCTTTCCATCTGGGACAACAAAATCTACCTATTTTCCCTTCTTTATGGTGCAGAAGTTTTTACTTTGCTTGGCATATGTGTTATTGTACACTTAACAGGAAGGACAAATGTAAGGGAACGTCTTGACTTAGTCTCCTTTTTTCTTTACACTTAGCCATATATTTGTGAATGTAAATGTGTATGAGCTGTGGCATGCTCACATGCTTTTGAAATAGTCACAGCTAAGAATTTTTAAGGTAGTAACAAGTGAATTTTATTTCTATTTTGAATTTATTTCAGTAATGTGCATCTCCAGCTTCATATGGGATGCACGACATATCATCTGTTTCATTTTTTCATTTGAAGTTTCACCTGAAGCCTGCAGATTGCAGAATATTATCAGTAGGCTCTATATTAGATATGTTGTATCTTCTCTGCCATTCTTATTTAAGACATGATTAATAGTGAGCTGTTTTTGCAGATTTCTTCGCTTCTGTTAACAAGACACAAAGACTTAACAGTTTAAATGTACTTGGAAGACTTAATAGTTCTAAAACTGAAATGTGTCACATATCGAAGTACACCATGTGCAAAATTTGGTGGACCTCACTTCCAAAATATTTTGAGGAAGCCTAAGAGTACAACTGTTTGCCTATGAGCAATCAGTGAAAAATTTTACCTAATGAACATTTTTTTTTCTGCAAGTGCTGTAAGTTTGAATATTAAAGTTAGAATTCATTTGCAGTGTCTTAGACAAGCAGAGTAGCAGATGTTTGTGAAATGTTGTTCAAAGAGACTTTTTTGAAACTTGCAAGCCCACAGTATGCCTTTTCTGCCATAGATGTTTGCAGAATCAGGTGTTTGTGACTTTCTTTTCTTTATTTTTTAAATTAATTCCTTAACACATAACAGAAAATTTTAATCTCTGGTTTGTTTTGCTCCAGGCAAGATTAGTAATAGCTGAATATTATCACCATCTGATAGCAGTATAATGACCTATGAGAAATGTTATTGGAGGTGACAATCCAGTTGTCTTTGCAGAGCTGTCCATGTTTCAGAGACTCGCTGTCAGAGGTGATACTAATTTGGAAATGATGCTGTGAAAAGCCAAAACCAAAACAAAGCCTTGGTGACTATTAAGCAGGTATTCTTTATTGCCGTGCTGGGTGCACAGGGGGATCGCTCCTCTTAATGTGCGCCCCAAATGAGTTAGTGTCACAGCTTATATGCAGGTTATACACACATATTCATCACCTTTCTGAGAAATTATTAATGTATTCATTACTTTTCTGAGAATTCATTATTATAGGTTTCTACCCTTTCCCGCATGTGTACTACAGTCTTTAGGTGGTCTTCAAAGACTCTGATGATCGTTTGCTTCATCCGCTCATCTTCATCACTGTGTTTTTTGCCATGAACTATAGCCCTTATCACAGAATCACAGAATTGTAGGGGTTGGAAGGGACCTCGAGAGATCATCGGGTCCAACCCCCCTGCCAAAGCAGGCTCCCTAGCTCATATTGCTCAGATAGGCGTCCAGGCGGGTCTTGAATATCTCCAGTGAAGGAGACTCCACCACCCCCCTGGGCAGCCTATTCCAGTGCTCAGTCACCCTCACTGTGTAAAAGTTCTTCCGCATGTTGGTGCGGAACTTCCTGTGCTCCAACTTGCAGCCATTGCCCCTTGTCCTATCCCCACAGACCACTGAAAAGGGGCTGGCCGATTCCCCCTGCATCCCCTGCTTCAGATAATTATAAACTTTGATTAGGTCCCCCCTTAGTCTTCTCTTCTCAAGGCTGAACAGTCCCAGCTTACTCAGCCTTTCCTCATAGGGGAGATGCTCTAGGCCCTTAATCATCTTCGTAGCCCTTCTTTGGACTCTTTCCAGGAGATCCCTGTCCTTTTTATACCAAGGAGCCCAGAACTGGACACAATACTCCAGGTGGGGCCTGACCAGGGCAGAGTAGAGAGGGAGGATCACCTCCTTTGACCTGCTGGCTACACTCCTCCTGATGCATCCCAGGATCCCATTGGCTCTCTTGGCCACCGAGGCACACTGCTGGCTCATGGCCAACCTGTCATCTACCAGGACCCCCAGGTCCTTCTCCACTGAGCTCTTCTCCAGCAGGTCATCCCCCAGCCTGTACTGATACAAACAGTTGTTCCTTCCCAGGTGCAAGACTTTACACTTGCTTTTGTTGAACTTCATCTGGTTTCTCACTGCCCAGCTCTCCAGCCTGTCCAGGTCTCTCTGGATGGCAGCGCAGTGCTCCTGCGTGTCAGCCACTCCTCCCAGCTTTGTATCATCGGCGTACTTGCTGAGGGTGGATGTTATTCCCTCATCAAGATCGTCAATGAAGATATTAAACAGGACTGGACCCAACACTGAGCCCTGGGGAACACCGCTGGTAACAGGCCTCCAGTCAGATTCTACTCCACGAATCACAACCCTCTGGGTTCGGTCCGACAGCCAATTCTCAACCCACCTCACTGTCCACTCATCTATCCCATGCTTTCTCAGCTTTGCTATCAGGATGTCATGGGAGACAGTATCAAAGGCCTTGCTGAAGTCAAGGTAGATGACATCCACTGCTCTCCCTCCATCTACCCAGCCTGTCATGAGATCGTAGAAGGCTATGAGGTTGGTCGAGCACGATTTCCCCTTAGTGAATCCATGCTGACTACTCCTCATGACCTTCTTCTCTTCCAATTGCTTGGAGATGGCATCCAGAACAAGCTGTTCCATTACCTTTCCAGGGGCAGAGGTGAGGCTGACTGGCCTATAGTTACTAGGTTCCTCCTTCTTGCCCTTTTTAAAGACTGGAGTGACATTGGCTATCCTCCAGTCTTCAGGCACTTCTCCTGTCCTCCAAGACCTGTCGAAGATGATAGAGAGCAGCTCAGCAATCACCTCCGCCAGCTCCCTCAGCACACGTGGATGTAACCCATCTGGGCCCATGGATTTGTGTGCATTAATCCCTTTGAGCCGCTCCTGGACCTCCCCTACTTGAACCAGAGGGAAATTCTTCATTTCCCAATCAGTCCTACTCTCATCCAGTGTCTGTGGGTCCCGGGGGGCCTTTGAAGTGAAGACTGAAGCAAAGGCGGCATTCAATATCTCCACTTTCTCAGCATCCCCCGTAACCAGGACACCCTCCTTATTCAGCAAGGGACCTACATTATCCCTGGACATCCTCTTACTGTTCACGTGTCTAAAAAACCCCTTTTTATTATCCTTTATGTCCCTTGCCAGCTTAATTTCCAAGAGGGCTTTAGCCTTCCTAGTTGCATCCCTACAGGCCCTGACCACATTCCTGTATTCTTCCCAGGTGCTCAGACCCTTTTTCCACGATTCATAGATCTTCTGCTTCTCTTTGAGTTTGCTCAATAGCTCCCTGTTCATCCATGCAGGTCTTCTGCCTCTCTTTCCCCATTTCCTCCTCAAAGGGATGCATCGTTCCTGTGCTTGGAAGAAGTGCTGTTTGAATGCTAGCCAGCTCTCTCAGGCTCCCATTCCTTCAAACAGCGTAGCCCACGGGATAGCCCCCATTAAGTGGTGGAGGAGATCAAAGTTAGCTCTACCAAAATTCAGGGTAGCTATCCTACTTTTTGGCTTGCTTCTTCCACCCAGGATCATGAACTGAACCATTTCATGGTCGCTTTGCCCTAAGCTGCCCCCGACCTTCACTTCCCTAACAAGTCCATCCTTGTTAGTGAAAACAAGGTCCAGCAGCCGCCCTCCCCTTGTGGGCTCCTGCACCATCTGTAGCAGGAAATTGTCTTCAACACACTGCAGAAATTGTCTGGACTGCATACGACTGGCCGTATTGCTTGCCCAGCAAATATCTGGGTAGTTGAAGTCCCCCATAAGGATCAGTGCCCGGGAACTTGAGGCTACTTCTAACTGTTTATGGAATGCGTTATCTACCTGCTCCTCTTGATCAGGGGGCCTATAGCACACTCCCACAACAATGTCCCCCATACCGGTTTGCCCCTTGATTTTAACCCACAAACACTCGACAGAAGGTTCATCCTTCCCCAGGTGGAGCTCAACACATCCTAGGTGCTCTCTCACATAAAGAGCAACTCCTCCACCTCGCTTCCCTAGCCTGTCTTTCCTAAAAAGCACATAGCCATCCATGACAGTGTGCCAGTCGTCCAGGTTGTCCCACCACGTCTCTGTGATTGCGATGAGATCATGGCCCTGCGACCGCACAAAGATCTCTAGTTCTTCTTGTTTGTTCCCCATGCTACGTGCATTTGTGTAAAGACAGTTCAGTGGTGAAGCAGATGTAGGTATCCTCAACGGCCCACAGCGAGATTTCTGACAGGGGACTGGCAAAAGTAGCTCCACGGAGGAGTACTCAGGGCAGTCCACAGAATTTTCCCTACTCTCACGTGGAAAAACGTCCCCAAGTCCACGACTGTGCTGTTGGTATTTACCTCTTCCCACCGTCAACTCCCGTTGTGTCTCCCGAAGCCTAACCCTGGCAGCCGCCTTAATATCCCCTTCCCCCTTCCTAACTAGTTTAAAGCACGATCGATGAGCCCTGCTATCTCCTGGGCGAGGATCCGCTTTCCTTTATAGGACAGGTGAGCCCCATTAGCAGTACTCATGCCAGGAGCAGAGTACACCATCCCTTGGTTAAAGAATCCAAAGTTCTTGCGCCAGCACCAGCCTTTTAACCACACATTCAACTCGTGGGTTATCCTGTCCTGCTCTGAGCCCCTCCTCCCACAAGTGGGGATAGAGCAGAATATTATTTGGGCTCCCCCCCCCTCAACAGAGCGCCCCAGGTCCCGGAATTCCCTTTTGACAGCTTGCAGGCTACACTTTGTGATTGCGTCCCTGCCTGCTTGAACTATCAGTAAGGGATAATAGTCAGTGGATCTTACCAGGCCTGGTAGCCTTCTGGTAATATCCCTGACCCGGGCTCCAGGGAGGCAACACACCTCCCTGCGTGTAGGGTCTGGCCTACATATAGGCCCTTCTGTCCCTCTGAGAAGGGAATCTCCTACTACGACTACCTTCCTCTCTTGCCTAACAGAGGCAGTCTCAAGGCGTGCAGATGACCGCCTCACTCTAGGCCTCCGCTTTCTCTGAGGCAGAGGGGCTCCATTCATCTCCTCAGGTACCTCCTCCTCAACTGTCAGGGCCCCAAACCTGTTGCTCAGGGACACCTGAGGGGGTGGGGTAGGTAGGCAGGGGGAGTGCCTACGACGCCGAGTCGGGACTGTCTTCCAGGCCTCCTCGGGGTTTGGGTCACTCCCATTAACCTGGCACGGGCAGTGAAGGGGGACCGTCTTCAGGTGTGAGGTGTCATCCCGACTGTCTTCCTTTTGGGACGCCAGGGAGCTACTCCACCAGTCAATCTCTCGCTCGCAGTCCCTGATCACCCGCAGTGTTTCAACCTCTTCCTTTAGTTGTACCACCAAAGCAAGCAGGTCATCGACCTGCTCACACCTCAGACAGGCTAGGTGTTTGCCTCTTATCCCAGGCAACTGCAGGCTCTGGCATTCCCTGCAGCCTGAGACCTGGACCGCAGCATCCCCAGCCAGGCCCTCCATCGGGGTTGCCCGAGATTTGCAGGGGGAACCTCTGCGCCTGGTGGAGACCATGGTTAGCTGAGCACACAGCAGACAGGGAACCCTCAGCTCGCCCTTTTGTACTCTGCGAGCCGGTCCTCTGAGTATACCCCCTCAGCAAACTAGGAGGGGAGGCTTGCTCGGCCTGCTTGCTCTGCCTGCGCGAACTGCCTCGCTAACTGCCGCGCCACGCCCTTCTGACGCGCCACGCCCTGTTTGCCCGTCCTGTTCGCCGCGCTCCGGGTCGCCGCGATCCCAGAGGCCTCTCTTGTATGGAGAGGGATAATTCCTGTCGCCCTTAGCTCCGCCCCCGATGAGTCACCGCTCCGGGCAGTGCAGGGGACGAACAATGGCTGTTAATGGGTGCTGATGGCCACTGATGGGTGCACCTCTGCCTCTCTCCTTTTGATCTTAGGTGCTTTTTGTTAGTTGCCCTCGCGGATCTATGTCCGGGGGTTGTTGCTCGCAGAAAGGGGGTCCCTCGACGGAGTCTCCCGCTTCAGAGCCCTGCTCCTCAGCAGCTTTTTGTTTACCAGAGCCGTAGGACTGGTCTTGGGGCCCCTTGTAGCCTTGAGTTTTCTTGTTCTCAGAGATAGTCCTGCTAGAAAGCTTAGACTGTGCTGGTACACACATTCCACAGTGCCATTGCTGCAAAATATGTTACTAGTATCTACCAACGTCTAGAGAGTAAGTCTCTATTAGAATCATTGCTGCATAATATGTTGTTAACACCCAAAAATCAACAGACTAAGTTCCCATTAGATTCAGCCCACTTTTTAGAAGCCTAATAAACTCAGCAGAGACCTGTGTTCTGAAGGAATAAGGTGAACAAATTGCAGAGAAATGTGCCTTTTAGGTCTCAACTGAAGTATTGTGGGAGGGTTTTGTGGAGGAACCTGAGCTGTTGCTGTCCGCTGAGCATCTGGCAAGTTGGCTAATCTTGCACTTTGCTAAACTGAGAGCTGTCGAACCATGGTTTTTACAATCTATGACACTCCTTTGTAATATTTTAAAAATAGACAACAATAAGGAATCGAATGTGAATGTCACAGCTGAAGAAAATTTTACAGAATCAAAAGCAACAATGAGATGTCTGCCCTTTTAAAAAAATGTCACTGCTTTAATGTTTTTAATGAATTGACATTTAGTAACTAACATTCAATGTGTTATTAATGAGTCATTGATGGAAGATGGGAGACAGATAAATGCTCTTTGGAAATGAAGATAAGCATAGAGAAATAACGTGTCTGTTGTGTGAAAATTGTTTTCAAATACGTTTCAGATAAAGCATTGTGTCTGGCTGTGTATATCTGCACAGAAATGTATATGTACACATATGGATCAACAGCATTCATAAAAAACCTAACATTTAAACCTAAATACTGTTTATTTATGTAAGAAGGTGATTTTGTGAAAAATGTTGCTCTGCTTCCCGTTTTACCCACAGTTATGTATTGTTCCTACTGTATTGAGGCAGATTTGAAATCTAACATATCCCTGAGATACAGTCCATGTTACCAAATAAGGAATGCACTTATTGTTATCTTTCCAACTTTCCCAGCCATGACCCCTTTGCAGACTCTCTCTAGCTACCTGGTGGCAGAACTACTCTGTCCTGATTAACTGGACATCAGCAGAAAGTTGTAAAGAGTTAGTAATTTGTTAGAATTTACATTGATAATTGAATAATCTTTTTAAGCTGCAATGTCCTAAATAAAATTGAGAAGAATGAATGTAACTGTAGCTTTAGCTATACAGAAAAATAAGTAATCTGTACATTTAGCTTTATAAAGTGCTTTAGAGGAAAAGCAGTAACGTGAACAAGCATTTGCTTTCCACTGTGGTTCATTTTTTCTAGGTTGTTTTTCAGTCATAAAATCATAGCAAGATCATTGACATCTGCTGCAGCAGTATTGTCAAACTCTTATTATTGTAATTTAGCAAAAAATGGGAAAGGAAAAAAAGTATTTTTGGAAGATGTTTGGCATTTATGGCATTCAGAAACAAGAGAAAAAATGTTAGAGAAAGAATGAAGCAGCCTGGCAGCAAACACCTAAATATATATATGGAAGAATAATTTTAATTTGCAGAAAGTTAGCAGAAATGTAGCTGTACCAGGCAAAAGTACCAGGAAGTAATTGCTGAAATCCAACACATGAAGGACCGTTCATAAGACAGAGAACCTGTCATTAGATGCAGGGAACTTTATTAAATGTTGCTTGAGACTTCTTAGAGTCACTTAATGACCTTGTATGGAACAGTAACTGTTGTCCTAAGTAATGTTTTTAATAGCCATTCAATTCTTCAGTGCAATAGCTCTGTAGGGATTGCCATCAGTTTTCATAAGCACCTAATACGAATAAATATTTTATTAAAATAATAATGTTTATGAAATATGATGGCAAGTGTGTACGTATTACTTTCAGTAGATGTCTGGGGCAAGGTACTAATCCCAAAGTCTAGAATCATATCTTTGATATGTATTAAGTTTGGGGGTAGATGGGTATGAAATTTTGTCTGGGAAAACAAGGAGTCATTTAGAATTATACTTGAGAAATATGTTATAATATGTCACAGATGTATGATAATAATAAATGGGCACACTTATTGCTTTATTTCTCTATAAACCATGCTGTAGAATAAACTGGCATAGCACTGTACTGAGCTGGCATCAGTGTAAGTTCATGCATTTCCTATCAAGAGTTATAAAAAAACTCAGCATGCAAAGCTCTCGGTACATTACAGTTTGTACCTGTTTAAAAGCAATAGATGGAACTTTAGGGGAAATTATCAGCTAGAATTTTTTTTCTCTCTCCTTAGCAGCCCATGATCATTCATACCTTTCCTCTTCTTTCTCTCCCTCATTTTGTGGATGTGGTTAAAAGTTGACTCTGAAGATGAGAAAGTTTCTGAAGCCAGTCTTACAGAGAGTCTGTTTTTTATTTACTTCTACAACAGAAACCAGTAGGGTTCTAGCATTCTCGGATCTTCTGCAGAGAGTAACAGTATCGTTGTTGTATATTGGTAAAAGATAGTAAACATTTTAGTTCATTACCAACTAAGGTATCAACAGAACTAAGTTTTCCTTACAAGGGAAAAATCCAGGGCAAGGTCAGGCAGGGACAATGAAAATAAATTCAGGCCCCTGGTGGAACTTGAAGCATAGACACTGTCAAGTTAAAATTGTTTATAAATAACTGTTATGAACTTGGTGCAAAAAAGATGCTGATTTGCAATGTGGTTTGAAAATGACAAGAAATAAATCATAGGGGCTTTCTTGTTAAGTTCAGTCAATGTCTGTGACACGTTAAGGGAGCTGCCTGCAGACATTTGAAGACTGATAAAAATGGAGACCATTAAGGGAATGATCATTTTCCCAGTAGAGATTTGTAAATGGTAGTGATGCTGCACTGGCAAGTCAATGTAAGAATACTACAAGAAAAATTACACTAATTAAAGCATATTTTTATATTGATACAAACTCCTATGCTAAATCTTCTATTTTCACTTGAGATGTTTATTTCAGTTTATTTTAAATTAATTCCTTATCAGCATACATTGGAATGCAATAAGCAGGGTGAAAACAAGTACAGCTGTCCATCAAAAGGTTTCCCATTCTTTTTACTGTCATTCCTCCCATTATATTGATGTAACTTTCTCTTGCAGAGGAGACCTATCTTACAATTGATCATTGTACATCAAATGTGATTGTAGTTAGAAATGCTAATGGTAGAGTTCAGTATTAGTAAACAGTGATTAAAATAGCAGAGGAAGCATGTGCTGCTGGATAGCAAGATAAGGAAAAAATATGCCTACCCTGGTAAATACATGAGTTAGCATAAATGCCACTGCTTTGTGCAAAGATTTCAGAGTTTTTCTGCAGCTATAGATCTTAAAAACCCCTCTCTCTGAGTCAGTTTCCGTTCCATGTCACTTTAAATATGTGGCCTTCTGCGTGTTTGTTAAGCAAACAGGAACTTTGAATTTCTTCATTTATATATAAAATACATATGTGTATATATATATATAAAAATACATATGTACATGTACTTGTTTCTTCCTTTGTCTTGCTTTCTTCTTTATAAGCACTCTTTAGTTATTTGAAGCACATTACATCTTTACTTTTTTTTCCTCCCCAGTAATTACACTATTCTTATTTCAGTTTGCATAGGAGACAAATCTGCCCGTATTTCTGGTAAAAGCAGGAATCAGAGAGAGTGTTCTTTTGGTGTGGAAATGCCATTTGCATTTTTCAATTTGCATATTCAGTTCCTCTTTCTTCTTGTTTTGTTCTCAGCAACAGAAAGAACAGTCAAACCTGTTCCCATAAGGTACATTCTCTGTGATCGCTAAAGCCAGTATCATAGAAACAGCTGCCAAGAAACCCAGGACCAGCCTTTTGGGAGACACCGTGCAGGAAAGCTGACTGCACCCAGACATGTTACCTCTATGAATCTGACCAACCTGTTCTTGGGAACAGATTCACAATGCACATGTCAATCTTGAACTATACTCATGAGCGAGACTATGCCCTTGCTCCCTATACAGCCTCCAAACTGGGTAGCTTGTATTGGATTTCCTGACAAAATAAGTTATATTTATTCGCTTTTTGGTATATATGCCTCAAAAGCGATGTCCTGGTATCAGTGGAGAAACAGAGTGCCTGCTCAGAGCTGCAGTTTGCTTCCTGTTCTGCCCTCTTGGCCAGCCTCTCTTCCTTCTCTCCTTGAATAGAAGAGGAAGGTGCACTGAGCAACATAAGAGAGGAAGAGGAGAACAAAGCTAAATCTACTGCCATTCTTCATCCCATCCAGCCTATCCCACACCCACAGTTAACCAGATTTGAATAGGAATGACACATGCCCATGGTGGGTGCACTTCCTCTCACCTTCAGCATTTTCTCCTGTCAGCTGGAAACCCAGCAATGGCTGTGCAGGCACCTTGAGCAACTCGCATTTGACCCTTTAGACTCTGATTCTGCAACTTTGTGGGTTTGGGTTGTGGTCTTTTTTTTCTTTTTAAGGATGTCACTAGAGATAAGTGTTTGCAGGTTTGCAGTTAGGTACTGCATAACCATGTATCACTTTCACATAAAGAGAACTAATTTTTTTTCCAGCAATAAGTATCTTCTCCAGATGCACAGCCCGACTCTCTTGCGTTCAGCTCTGACCTTGAGAACTGATTAACAAGATTGTAGTCTGAAGGATGCAAGGCTTCACATAAAGCACTGAAGCATGTTCAGGCCCTTGAGGGGTACTTAGAGTATCTCATAGACTCTAATGGTCATTCCTTTCTCTTTAATGCTATTAGGTGATTCTGGCTTATGGCAATCTGTAGTACTTTTCCCTTTATTTAATTTCTGTGCTACAGATTTTATGAATTATCCTATTACAAGCCCTCTTCTGTGTTTTAAAGACAAAGTGCTCTATATGTCTGGTATGCCTAGTATCTTCTCCAACTACTCAGATATTTTGGTTTGTTTTATTGGTTTTACAATGCCATAAATTGTGGCACAGTCTGAAGATGAAAAGTTAAGGAGACTTACAATTAGCTAAACTTGAAAACTAAGTAGTGCTTGTGAAAAGCGTGCAGAGTGCCCTGAGTACAGAATACTAAAAGGAAAAACACTCTACATTCAATGCATTGGCATTTCATCCGCCTTCATGCAATGACTTTTAGACACTGCATCTAATATTAAAGAAAAATCTCAGGAAATGTTCTAGGCATCATTTGCACAGCTTTTGTTTTTTTTCAGAGGTGCAAATGAGAAGAAAATCAAGACTGTGGTGTGCCAGCTCGGCAATATAGGATTTTTTTCCCTGTTGATGTGCTGCCTATACATCAGATAGACAGTGCTTTAGTAGGCTTCCTCCCAGTAGGAGATGTTCAGATTGGCCTACATAAGCAACAAAATGTGTGACCTTCTGCTACTGTCCTCTGAAAGGCCTCAAGGAGTTCCTTGGTCAGAAGCAAAATAATTAATTTCTTGTTTCTGAATTTAGAAATTCCATTACGGCTGTGTCAAAAACCAGTGTCTTCAGTTTACAAGAGTGCCTGTGTTCAAAAAACTTGTCACAGAACCTGCGTGTCTGAATTTAGTATGTGACCTTCATAACACCAAAATTTTTGTGTCATATTTTATGTTCTTCCTTATCATGCTTCATGAAAATAAAATTACTATTTTGTTATTTTAATTATTTTCATTCAGGCAACTGAATTGATTGTCATTAGTGGCAATCCAGAAGATATTTGAAGAGAGCAAAGGGGTTAGAGCTCCCTATTTGCTGCTAAATTATATCGTAATACAAAAATGCTGTTTCTATATTAAATTAAAAAAAAAGAAAATGTGGATATCTGATTTTTCTTCCCCAGGTGCAGGACTTTGTACTTCCCTTTGCTGAACTTCCAGAGGTTCCTGTCAGCTTATTTTTCCACTCCTCCCTGCTTTGTATCAGCAACCCTGATAAGGATACAGTTGCCCCGATTGTCCAGACCATTAACAAAGGTGTTGAACAGGACAGGCCCCTGTATTGCCCACTGGGGTACTCTGATAGTCACTAGCCTCCAGCTAGACTTCACACTGCTGATCACCACCTCCTGAACCTGGCTGTTATGCCAGTTTTCAGTCCCCCTCATTGCCCGCTCATCCTGCCCACTCTTTATCAGCTTCTCCTTTCTGGGCGAGTGTTGAAAGCCCGACAAGGCATACCATTTTCCCAGAAGTGCCTGCGTCTCGCAGAATCACAAAACTGATCTGCACTCCCCTCCTCTAACAAGCCCAGTTAACTATTTAATGGCAAACTGTAAAATCATTTGCTACAGTTTTGTTATATGAATCACACCCTGAAAGGGATGGACTTCCAGCTGCATAATTCCCCAATAAGCCTGTAACCTTTGTAGAGTGGGTTTTCTGTTGTTGTTGCTGTTGGGGTTTTTTATTGTTTTGTGGGGTTTTTTTAAATGGCAGTAGTTTATTCCATAATGAAAACCGGGGGTAGGAGGAAGAGGCCTGTTGTAAATTTTCTTGTGAGAGTTTATTTTGGTTTAACCTTTGGTTGAATATAACTTGATAAATTAGTTAGCAAGTGGGTTTTGATTTCTGATGCAGACCTTGTAGTTAATGTACTTCCCTTGTTAACACCTATGTTCTATGGCAAGCAAACTGAAATCTAGCTACTAGTCTAAGCAATCAGTTCTTAGTAACGAAGAGGATTGTCCTTTACTATTCAGTTTCTTAAAAAATAAGCATTATTGTCCCTAGAAAAACAAGTCCTTTGTGTGCTGGCAAATAGGTGAAGCAATTCATCATGAGCTCCTAATACAGTGTTTCTGGCAGCTGTCTGCAGTCTTGAGTGTGCCATAATGTGTGTTCTATAAACACCCTTTAGATTCTGTCTCCTGATTTGTCTGGAATTTATAACAGAGGTTGGGTAATTCTTGAAACCAGCACAATACCAGAATCTCTCTTCCAGCTGCTTCTAGTGAATAGCTCCTAAAGCACCTTTTCTCTAGGCAATCCTGAAATGCTTCTTTCTTTCTGTCATAGTACTGTAATCTTTACTGTAGTCTTTGCTGACACCTTGATCATCTTGTGCTTTACTTACTACAACCTTTTCATCTCTCTCCATCTTCCTTTCTGTAAGACCAGTTGCTCTGCCATTGCTGCCCCAAATGTCTGGCTATTTTTTTTAATGTTTTCTAAATATCCCTTGTTTAGCTGATGACTTCAGAAGAGTGGTAGCAAATGATATGTTACTTAGAAGATCTATCAAAATATTTTTAATCCTCTTTATCTGTTGAATGGATCGTCTAGACTCAAACCATTTATAAATGAAATGCTGTCTGATTCTGAGATGGTGTTTATTTATATGGCTGTAAATTTTCTGAGTGTGCTTTACCTGCAGATTTCTGCAAAGAAATGTTTACAGGCATCACTGGTTGTCCCAGCATAGTCTGATTTAACCATTCACTGATTACTGCATCAATGCTCAGCACTGCTATGTACGTCTGATGTCAGCATTCGTGATGCCTGCTGATTTCATATACTCTGCAGCCATTAGCCATTGCTTCTTTGTTAGCTCTCTTATATCCCTAGAATTTCTTAAACATTTTTCAGATCCTTTGTAGGCTACAAAAGTGTCATATAAAGCAACATGCCACACAGTAGTAAAGGAAAGAGTGTTTATCTGAAGAGTGTCTTTTGCCAATTTGGTCTGTCTTGATGAGGACATGTAATACTGGCAAAAGCTGTGAAGCCAACTCTAATGACATGGCAGTGTTAGCAGCAGAGGTCAGCAAGCATAATATGCACAAAATCCTCTCATGCAAATGTTTATTTAGTGGAAATAGAGATGTTCACAGGCTCTAAGGGAAAAACCTGGCACATCTACATGCTCATGTTCTCCTCCCTCCCTCTCTCCCCTAGTGTGCCATGGTTAGTTGAGAAATCTACAATACAACACAACTCAAAATATTAAAAGATAAAACACTACAAGAGTCTAACGATAAAACAGAATAGGGCAGCTTTAAGATTTTTCTTTTCCCTATAAAAACAGCAAAAGTTGTCAAGTTTAAGGAATAACAAATACCAGCAGAGAGAAAACAACCTAAGTTCTAGGTTACATCCCTAAAGTCCCTGGAAGAGGTGGTTATCTTAATATCATAATTGTCAGGGATAGCAGAGTGCTGACAGTTTCAGCTTGGAATATCAAGCATTGTGGCATAATATTGCAAATTAATTGTGAAATATATGTATTCACACATACAGTATAGATATGCATATATATTCACATATAGGATGTCTTATGTCTTATGTGTATATATGTACATCTCTATATCGTGTATGTGTGTGTGTATAGATATGTGTCACTAAAAGCTGACACATGAGGTCATGATACCGAGGAACATCACAAAATTATATTCAGTGACTTCAGAGGGAATGTTTATCTTATAATGGTGAAGTTTGTCTAAATCCTCAGAATCAATGCAGATTTTTTTCATATTTTCTAGATGTCAGTAAGCCTCTAAAACTAGAATAGGATATACTGGAAATATACCTATAAGTTGTGTTGGTTTGGTTTGGTTTTCATTTTTAACTTCAGGGTGAAACATCAAAATTTTACATGAGATTTTTCAGGATTTGTTTGGAGTTTTGCAAAACAGAGAAACCCCTTGAAACTTAGTAAATATTTGAGACCTTGGTAGAACATCACAATATTAAAAATATTAACCTTAACATTGAAAAGTTATATTATTCCCATTGGGATCATTGACAAAATTCCCCGGACTCTACAGCAGTGCAAGATCATTGCTGAGTCACAGAACATCTTGAGTTGGAAGGGACCCGTAAGGATCACCAATGGCTCACTTATTCAAAATATACCTGACCAGGTGTCTTCTCAAATACTGCTCATGTTTGTAACCCTGGCGGACTTAAATGTCAGTGAAGGACATGTTAGTACTCTGTTAGAGATGATGTACAAATGCATCAAAGTTTTCTAATATATTATCCTGTCCTTTTTACTACAGGTTCTTACTCATAGCCTGTACTTTCAAGAAACTCTACAAACAGTCTCACTTAAAGGCTTTCTTTTCAGGACTTTCGTTGTCCAGACATAGAAGAAAAAGGGTGAGGCTTAAAAAAGAAAAGGAGTCACTTTCGTTCAGTACTGTTCAAATATCAATACTTACTTCAAAACATTTTAGAGTATGAGTTCAAAGAAAGCTATTTAAGACATTAATAGCATCCAAATTAGCTATACTCAGTTAGTTAAATTATCAGAATAGCTATTTTAACAATGTACCTTATTTTGCATTTAACACCTCATTTCTTTCACACAATAAGGAGTACTATTTGAAAATACCCCATTTACTGCATGCAAAAAGTAGTACATTTATTGTTATTTAGTGACATTGGCAAGCTGTGAAAATTTTGTTCCAAAATTAAATTCCATTATTTAGAGTTTCATAAATTATTGTACCTTTGACTTTCTACCTCTCTACATTTGTATTTGAATTATATTTTAGTTAATGAAATAACACCTTCTAGAAACCTGAGCAATTTAAAATAACGATTCAAAGCATCCTACACATTCAAGCACCCTACACATCCGTCTCAATCTTGCTGCCAATTTTTATGTCTGTAAAGTCAAATTCCCATTGCACAAACAGGGTAGAAAGCTATTATTTTAAGAAATCATTAGAATAGCAGAGGATATTGAAAGAGTTTTTGTGTAAGTGACAAAATTAAATCAGAAGGCAAGGTTGAATAGTAACTGTTTTTGTAGACACCATAATGTGCCAAGGTGCAGGAAGTGTTAAAAGGAGTGCTCCCTACCCCACATTTGTATTCCTTGTCTTTACAAAGTCCCAGGTACCAAAACTCAGACATTTTTGCAGGGTTTTTTTGGTCTGTCAAAGTTCAGGTATTCCAGTGTTCCTGGAGCTACAAAGAATGGGGAGAAAATTCAGAAATGTGTTTAGTGTGTTAGAGATGCTGTGAACCTGTGAGAGAGGTTTGCATCCTGTGCCACTGGGGCAGTGCGGCCACTTGGCAACTCCTGCTCTGGTGGGAGTGTGCTTCCCTATCCCAGGAAAAAGAACACAAATTGAATCTGCCAAGGTAGCATTTCCTTTTCTCTGTCTTCCATTTGATTCAGTGTTTAGTGTTACTTGTAATAGCAGAATATATTCCTACAGAGGTGTCCTTACAATGCTGATAATGTCTCTTATGGCTGTTAGAGGTTCTGCAGAAAGTTCAGACCTGAATCGTGACCTCAGCTCAGTAAGCAGTTCAACCTGCAATTAGCTCGGTGCCTCTGAATAATCCCCCCAAAGCCAACAGGGTTTACATGCAGGTGTACGTGCTTTGCTCTTTCAGGGCCTAGACTCATCCAGTCTAATCCTTCTACTTTTTCTGAATGAGTCTGTCTGTGTGAGCTCGGATTTGTAATGCTTTTCATCACAGGAAGCAGATCTAATAGTGAATATTCAATGTTTCAGGTTTGTATTTCTGAAAATGTCTGGAGTCGTGAGAATCAGAGTATCATTGGAAGGGCTCTGTCTGCTACCACTTGCCATCTTTACCAATAATCCATACTAATCTGTATACACACAAAAAGGTATACTATATGTGCCTTATCCTTCATTTTGCTATTTATCCTGATGCCTTGTAATGACCCCTTGTCTTCAGGGAGATATTTATCAGATATATATCAGAGTTTCCTGTTTTATAGAAAATACATTGTACATATTTGCAATTGAGATGGCATTTATCTAAGGGTTAAAGTATTAACATTGGTAACAAAATTAGGAAAATTAATATTTCTCAGCATGGTGGAGAATATTTTTGGCATTTCAAAATGTGTTACAGAAAAGTGAGCATTCCTTCATATTCTCGTTGCTGATCAAGAAACAGGATACTGTTACTCTGTGTTCATGTCCCTTTTTTAATTTGTTTGTTCTTTTCCAAGTGTAAGAATATGTTCTTTCTTTTTCCATGGCATTCATAGAATTGTATTAAAGGCCTAAGGAAGCCAGGAGAAAATATCCTATGAAGTCCTTTCTTCCCTTGTCCATCTCCTTCTGTTTATTGATTCAGCAAAGAATTTTAGGGGATTTTTAGATGGAAAGAAAAAGCAAAATGGAAGGAAAAAGGGAAAGAAGGTTTTACAATAGATCTGATACAAATGTCTAGGAGGACATTTTTGATGCCAGCAAGCATCTTTATTTATTTAAAAAGAAAAATATTTTATTAGATGTGCAGATCTTTTATTAAGTGTGCAGTAAGCAGTCACATAGTTGAATTGTGCTATAAGAAGATCTAAAAAGAAAGAGCCATTATGAAGTGGATTGGTCAGTATTGCATTGTCCTTGATTTTAAATATTAGTAGCTAGTCTTGTCACTTGGGCACAGTTTCCATAAAAATGGTAATCTCACAGGAAAATTTTCCTCTTAGCATTTACTGAGATTTGTCTTGGTGTTTACTGTGTGCAAGAGTAAAAAATATCATGCAGGTTAAAGGATCTATTTTTTTTAAATTTGCACTTTTAACATTGCATTTCACAGTTCTTTTAGCTTGGCTTTTCTTATCATGCCCATAATCAGATGCCAATGAAAGATTGATTCTGCAAAGCTCCGAGTACTCAAGTGTAAATATAGCATGTCATTCTAACAAATGTTTAAACATGTGAGTAGTGGCTAAATGCACCAGTAGAAGAACAAAGGCTTATTCACATTAGCTTTTTTTTAGTTGTTCCTCACTACTTTTTTCTTTTTCAGTGGTTTGGTTTGTCAAAATTAGGTCAGAGTAGATTTTGAGGGCCTGGAACAAAGATGCAGAGATACCATGCAAGCAGGTACTTGCAAAATCTCAGTGAGGGCAACTATCAGTCTCCTGGTGGATGGATTTCCGAACCTGAGACGGCAGAATGGTCAAGAATTACTTTGTCAGTGGCAATAAGGAAGCTTAAGAGGCAAAATTATTTTGGGAACTAAAAGTTGGAACCTTCCTTCCTTGTTGGGACCTTTTTTTTGTTGTTGTTCCTTTTGAAGAAAATAATTCTTGGTTGCCATTAGATGTAATGTTTCTTGGATATTTAAACCTTCTTTGCTACTTTCACAACAGTATACTTTTCTTAACTATTTTTTTGGGTAATTACCAGTAAGTGCAGTAAGCGTGAAGTCAGTGATGCGTAAAAAGGGTATAGTCATGTAACTACTGGCAGACACCAGAGAAGTAACAGCTTGGTCTGGACCCAGTTGCCTGTAGGGTAAATATTCTGTAAACATTGACTCACAGTTCACTTTTCTGACCTGTGTTTCTGAGACACCACTTGTGCAGCTGGGATTGCAATGGCTGCCTTTTTGAAGTAAAACAAGTAAACAGAGACTTTGCAAATACAAACTTGTATTATCATTTTCTTAGTTTTAGCATTCAGCACGTGTCGTAGAAGATACTTTGGCAAAAACAACTACGCACACGCGCACACAAATGGTGTTGGAGAACAGAAATGTCTGGTGTCACTCTACCTGCGTGGGGTTTCTCCAGAGACTTTGACACACCTTGTTAAAACCGAGTCATTCAGTGGTGACGCGTTGTTGGATACAGCGAGATGGAATGAGTAGCTTAAGCATTTTCTACAGGTTGCCATACACTATAGTTTGACTCCGACACTCTAAATATCCTGATCTTATTTACTGAGGAATGTCATACTATCTGGTCTAGGTCTGGTTATGACAACTGCTTCCTTCATGTGCTGAAAGAGGTACTGGAAGGATTTCTTGCTGGCTTTCTCGCAGGTGTGACTTGCAACAAAGGAAAGTGAGGAAGCCTACTTGTTCTTAACTGCAGCTCCTTGAAAATGATAATTTTCCCTGTGCAGAGCAGCTTGTTTTAGAAGGCCTTGTAGATCTAAGTGGAACTAGATAAGTTTGTGTGAATGGTTGCAGTCTTCATACCTTTATGTTTTACTTAAAAAACCTTGCTGTTTTGTTCAGCTGATAGTTGGGCTAGTATAAAATTTGCATGACTGCAATGAATCAGCTAATATAGCTGGCTTGCTGCTTGCAAATTGCTGTTGGAAAAGGCAAGCAACCAGCAAGCCCTGGTATATGCCCAGGTTCAGGAAAAATGGTGGCTCTTGCAAATAAGAGTTGTCACTATTAGAATTACTTCATATAGAAAAGAAATCTCTGGTTAGGAGTTAGTAAATCAAACAAAGTGTCTATGGAGCCAGGTTACAAAAGTGTTTTTCTTCTGGCTTTAAGAGATCAAAAGGCTGTCTCCCTGCCCTGAGTCTGGGGATTAAACATCTATTTCAGGTGAGGATGTTAAATGGTGCCATGTGTAGGATTTTGATTCTGGGTCTGAGATCCAGTGCAGACAGTTTGCATGTTTATTTGGGGTTTTTTTTGTAAAAAGGTATTGATCCATTTGATATTTTGATATATTTTAACAGGAAGTATTCAGAAAATATTTGTTGGAAAAAATGTGGATGCATGGACAATATTTCTTACAATTCTTATAAGGAGATTTAAAAAAAAAATCAAGACCAGCATCTTTGTGCATGCCAAGACAAAGGATTTTAAAGGCAGTGAAAAGATTTGGTTTTAATTATATTTTTAGACACAATTGACAGTTCATGGATCCAATGTTGAGCAACCTAAAGCAAAATAAATTTGTTATGAAATTGATTTTGAACAGACATCAATAGTCAAAATCCATTATCTCTGGTAACAGGCTGTTATAATGGCAATGAATATCTAATGAATAAATTTATTTGATTTGCTGAGCAACTAAAATAATTTAAATTTTTTAATGAATAATTAATTTTTGGTTAGTTTAGAATGGGAAAGGACAGGTGTGTTATGTGACCTCATGCTTTGGGGAGGAATGGTTAATCCTGATGAGATGTTTAAAGGGATGATTTAGCTCAGCGTAAATGTGTATCCATTTTGTTTCTGTAGATCTTTAAGATGAGGTAGTGTACTTGTGCTTTGGGTACGAAGTTAGTCTGCTGGAAACTCAGTGTTTAGATAGAACACACCTGTCTGACTGTATTTTAGTATGGGAAGTAGAAGACTGAATACCTACTTTAGGAATCATTTAGGCTCCATATCACCTTGGAAGCTTAAAACTTCAGCATTGCCTGCATTTCAGTAGTGTCGGAGGATTTTTTTTAGGCTGTTATATCAATGCTACCTTTCACAATGTGCTTGCTGCCCAAAATTATTCATGATAATCTCATAGCTGCTTTTTGGACCACGTTATTTTTTCCTCCTTCCCTATTGCAGGGAATTTACAAGTGGTGTCTGAATACAATTTGTACCCAAACAATTTTTTTTCTATAATTAGACCAGTTGTATGAGGTGGCAGACAAATTCCTGAACAAAATTTGAGTTCTAGTCTTTTCCCAGTGTCTATGTTTTCTTTTTTTAAATGACTGATTGAAATTTTTGAGGTTATTACCATGAAAAATCAGCAGAATAACAGTTGTCTGTCCAGGGAATCATAGAGTTGTCTTTGTCACTGTGATGTATTCTTTCCACAGAAACTTTCAGACCTTTGTAATAGTTGTGGTTCAAGTGATATTACTTTCCTTAACTTGCCTCACTGTTATTAAATTGCTGATGCTTTGTTGCTGAAGTATATTCGCCCTCTCTGTACCCGATACCTCTCCAACTAATTCTACTCTGAAAGTCCTGGTTTAATCTCTTGATGTCTGCAAGTTTTTCCTGTTCTTTCAGCACCTCAGAGCTCTAACTTATTTGTATTTGATTGGCAACCTTCAGTTTTGTTTGTCTGATGTAAAAAAAAAAAAAAGAGCAATTAGAAAGTTTTATAGAGTGAAATATTTTATGTGCTGATTTTATGAGTGTAGCTTTATTATTGTCGTGATTTTAAATGGCAATGGCATGAATTTTCTGTGCTGGGTGAGTTATTAAAAACTTGAAAACTTTTTAACTCCTGCCTTCAGAACAGTTTTTTTCTTTTTCTTTTTTTTCCTTATTTTTTATAAATCTCCTTAATGATGCCTTCTAGGTAAAGAGATAATTTCATGGGAACATCTGAAAACACAGCTTTTTAGCTGAAGCTTTGCTTACTTTGCAACCTACATGCATGTTTTGACAATCAAGTATGTTTCTTCACTGTTGAAATACTTTTGCCTTTCAAGAAGATAAAATAAATAATTTGCTAAATATATTTTAACCAAAATAGAGAGGTATTTACAGTGGGATATAAGTTCTTTTCAGTTAAACGTTTAATGATTGAATCAAAACCAAAACTGATATTTTCATAGCTCTTGTATGCTGCTAAGTAGTGTAGGTGATGCTTCCCAAGCTACCCCAAAAAATGGAACTGAAGTAGTTGATCCCCTCCAACTATTTTTCTACTTCTTTCCATTTTTTCCTGAAAAATTATTCTCCTGACGATCAATTAATAGCCAGGTTGGTGCCAATTGTGCTGCTTACATTGTGGCCATTTTTATAACCCAAACTTAACCTTTCCATAATGTCACATATGCTAGCCTTAGCTAAATCATGCTCAGAAAAGGAAATATAACGACCTTAAACTGTTAAGGTTACCAAGGCTATCTTTCCAGTATAAGATTACTCTGTAAGAAAGACCATGAGGTTTTGTCTGGTTTAAATGACTTTTTGAGAAGAGGACTTGAAAAACTTACTGAAGTTTATATCCCACATCTTCGTAGGTTTCATCTCAAGGGATTTTTTCATTGTTTATGCTAAATTTGCATGTACTCAATTCACCTAAATGTTTCTTAGCTTCTATAGACTTTTTGACTGTTCACAATTAATTTTTTCTTGTGCGCTTTAAAATGTCAGTATTTCAAAACCACTCTAATCTTCTTTCTGCTTGGCACCTAATATTGCACTATCATATAAAGCAGGAAACAAGAGTCAAGTCCATCACTGAATATGATGGTATTTTACTACTTCTGCATTCCTTAAATGTTGGGGAAGGAGGTAGCAGTTGGATTTCAGCATGTTTTACTGGCCATATCTATCTAGACAAACTCTAGAGGGGAAGCTAAACCAAAACAATAAGCAATTTAAATGTCTCCTGATGCCAGTTGGTTGCAGAAGAATATATTTTGTAGTTTCTTATTCCCATTTTCCAAACAATAGACGTGCTTTCTTATTAAACTATAATGTTAATCATTTCTATCTCTGGGCTGGATCAACTTCTTTTTAGTTATTGTTACCCTAAACTTGTTTTCTATTTATTTTGTTCTCTTGTTTCTCTGTATTTTGTGAGACTTACATTGTTTGAAGTGATTTGAACTAAAAATATAATGCTTTAAATCTAGAATTGAGGTCCAGATGTATTTTATTTACTGCCTGTAGCTCTATTTACCCTGAGTGTATGAAAATTATTTCCACATGAATCTCTTTTGGCATGTAGCATTTGGGTTTGAGGCTAAATTTGACCAACTGCAAGGTAACAACTTTTGGCAAAAAACTTGTTCATATTTCACTTGTTAGAACCACAGAAATGGTTTACTTCTATCCAGTAAATACCTTCTTGGAGATTGTATGTGGTCTGACTTCTACTTACTTTACAAAACTTAATTTTAAATGGTTTTTTTTTTTCCTTCTTTCATGGATTTCTGTAGCCCAGTGTTCATTTGAAATTGATTGCAGAGACTGACCATTTGAAAAATTAACTTCCAAAATTAAGATTACCTTACGTCAAATTGGAACTGTACTGAGTTCTGATCTCTACTGCTTCCAAGTTTCTACAAGAGTCTGTTTCTCTAAATAGTTGATACATCTAAATGTTGGATAGCAATTCTGAAAGCTCAGTTCTATGATAATTTTGTGTTAGGAATGTGACCAGAAGAGATGGCATAGTTTTATGCTTGAGCAGCGAATGGCAGGAGCTTTCATCTCCTTTTAATTCTCTGGGAAAGGACTATGCACAGTGAGTGGAAGTAGGAAACTGAAAATGCAGGCTGAGTCAAGAGGGATATGATTGAGTTATCTGTATCTCTTTGGGAAAAGAGTTGTTGCTTTGGATAGGTAATCTGTTACACAGGAACATATCAGAAAAGCTATTCAAAGTATAAGCGAATAACACAGTGGAAAAAAAGCGTTGCCATGGCCTAAACCACTCTTTTTTGGGGATTATCCCATATATATAAATATATATATATGTGTAAGGAATAAACTCATAATCCAATGATAATGTTCCAAAATTAAAATACAAAGGATTTCATAAACTTTGCAATTTTTCCACTGATTGAGCGAATATTTGCACTTTTAGTTGACAGTAGGGGACTGAATGGACATGGAGACAAAGCTACCATGTGTCTCTTCTTTTTTCATTTTTTTACTCTATATCCCATGGCAGTGCATATTTCTTGCTCTTTCTAAAAACAGGAGGCTGGGGGGTTTTTACCCTTAAGATACTCTTAGAAATCAACAGCCATGAGACGTAATTTCCAACCTCAGTCACAGTTTGGGCACAAACAATAGTGGTATCCTCCCCAAAATATTAACACTGTCACCTCTGTTTTAGAAGTTGGGTGCCCTACTTGCTGCAGTCATTGATTTCTTGCTGGTATTGTTAGGCTTAAAAAAAAAAAATCTCATTTTGCTTCTCAACTCAGATTATTGTTAGGGATGCATTCTTGTTGTTCTTTTCTAGAATACTTTTGAGATACGTGTTCTCACAGGAAGTTAAAATCACCCTGTCAGCCCATGCTATGTTATGAACCCATTAAGTGCAGTGAGACAGTGTCACTAACTGAGGAACTTTGCTGCTGCTGGCAGTGTCTGAAGGAAGATCATTTCTGTGTTACTCTGTACGGTGCCAAAGTTGTTGTGCATGTGCTTATGGGCATCCCGTAAACACAGCAGTAAGAGTTTCAGCATATACTTTTCCAATTTCAAGGGAAAATTATTATTCTTCTCACTAAGGAACCCGACTCCTCAGATGGGAAGAGACACCCCATGCATCTTGCACTACTCTTCAGCCCCATCCAGTATCTAGAGGTTCCTCACAATCCCAAGTCCATGTAAATCTGGCCTGGCATCATCTTTGGAAGGTGACAGAGCTCCCTAGTTTGCAGTGACATTCCTAGACTTTCTCTCCACGCATAAGGTGTGGCTTGGTGCAAGGGAATGGATCCATACTGAAAATGCTCTAAGTATTTCAGTTTATGCTCAGGTTACATTTCTCTCCATAGTTTTGGTCTCATACTCTTTTTCAGTCAGCAAATTAGCATAGAATAGATGCTTTTTAAGAACATAACTTGTAGCAGAAGCTGCTGAGATAGTCATTATGAAAACAAACTAGTGACTGAAGTATATGATGTGTCTTGGTTTAAAAGGCAATTTACTTGTAGCTGTTGTGAAAGGCAGAAATTTTTGGACACTGTACAACTGCCTGCTCTTTGGATAGGTGCTTTAGGAGCAGCCTACAGCAGGCATAAGAACAGTTGGACAGTGACTATTCATTTGGTGAGGCAAAACAGGTTTAACTACTACTCTGAGGGTGCTACAAGCAACAGTGTATCAACTAGGCAATCTGATTTCTCTACAGGTAGAAACGTTTTTACATTAATCTTGTGTCTTGTGTCTTGGATTTTATTTTGGGACGTGTGGAGAACATCCCTCACTGGAGAAGTACTTTTTGCTGCTGATTTTTTCTAAACTTCTTGCAAATCGGTGTGAGGCACATTTCATGCTTGATATTAATACTCATTCAATACTCATACACCTCCGTGTGTGTCCTGGCAGGGGTTTTCATGGATAGGTGATGCGAGTCTGTCTGCTTCATCTACTCTTAAAGATGAGTTGCTGGTTCTGAGCAGGCGCATTCTGAAGTCTGCCTAAATGTCATTTTCTATCTATTAGTAGAATGTTAAGGAAATATATGGATAGGCAGAATTAGGGTCTCTTCCATGATGCATGGAAGATGTGGTCTTGTGGGATACCTTGCCTTCATCAGAAGCACTCGAGGAGGGACAGTGACAGTTAAGTTGCTTTTTGCTTTGTTTTTCCAGTAGGAAGCCCTATATACATGCCAAAAAGAGAAAAAGCATTAGATTGATTAAATTGGCTCTCCCTGAGTCCATGCTAGAGTTTTTTCAGGAGTCTGTAAGCAGACTATTGCTTAGAAGCAAGCGTTCAATAAAAAAATCAGGTGAGTCTGGTCATGGTGCAGTACACAGGTTGAAACTGGCCTTATTCCTTTTCATGACAGATGCATTTGCTGAGCAGTGTAGAAAGCCAGAATGGTAGAAGAGATGTGCATCTTGCACATTTTGTTGCACTTCCCTTGCCCTTTTCTTAAACAATCATTTACTGTTAATTATGATGGGAAACAATAATGCTTTAACAAAACGTAAGTAACTCAGATTAATCAGCTGCTTTGGAGGCAGACACTTCCTGAGTTCCCTGGGGTTTCTATCAGCAAATTGTAGTAATGATGCTGATTTGTGCAGAGCTATTGTTTCAGCTGTAAATACCTGAATTGATTACCTAGGAGCCCTGGTCTCAGTGTAGCATTGTTTTGCTTTGTTCTTTATTATGTTAGGTATCCTGCATAGCAGGGGGCCTGTAACCACGGCAGAGTCACCTTGGGACTTGAAGTATGGTAATCTAAATGAATTCTTTGTTGCTGTAAATTACCAACAGAACAACAGCAGCCTGCTCCCACTTTTATAAATATGTATGGTTTCCCTGCCAATGAAATTATGATGAGGGATAGATCACAGTGAATTAGTACCTGTCGAGCAAATTTGATAGGTCATTTTGTACTTTAATTTTATTCCTTCTTCTCTGTATTGTGACACAATAATAAAATTAACAGTTCTGCCCTCCTTATAGCAAAGGCTGTTGACCACACTAAATATTCTTTTCAGAAAATGCATCATTGACAAACGACAGATTCTTCTATACAGCTTGATATCACATCTGGTGCATATGCAAAGTGCCCACAGCGGTGGTGTGTGCTTGTACATGGTGATGTATGAACTCTGTCACGTTGAGCGCATCTGAAACAGTGCGGGCTGTGCAAGAGAGTGTCTGATCTCTTCTCGTTCTCTCCCCCCACCTCCTTTCCTCTCTTCCTTGTAAAATAGGACTGTCTGGGTCAGCCTCACTTTCAAGTGTCTGAAATGTACCAAGAAACAATCGACATTTCTTTCTTGCCATTTCCAGTTTCAGCCTTTAATTATCACTTATCAGATGAGACAACTTCATAGCAGGTGGCATGTCTTCACCTTAAAATGGTCTCTCAAACAATAAGTGATCTTATTGTGTGAACCACACAAAGCAATTATTTTCTGCTGTTCCCACGTGCCTAGCAAACATCTGAAAACAGGCACTTTAAAAGAAATGTTCATGTGAAGATCAGATATGAGATTAGAGAAAAAAACATCTACATTTAGTAGGGAGAGCCATGTTTCACTAACAACTTTTTGATTTTGCTAACCCAGATCTGCAGTTAGATCTTAAAAATCCATGTTAGCAAAGGGGGTCTCCTTCCAGGAGAAGCAATGTAAGCCAGACTGGAAAAATCAGAGGAACTAGGGCAAAATAGCAGGAGTTCTCAGTTGCTTTTTTACTTTTTCTTAGCATACTCTGAGGCTAGAATTCGTTTGGTTTAAGATAAAAGGAATGAAAAAGGAAACATTCCTTATTGCTGGTATTGTTGTGCCAAAGCATTTAAATAGTCAAACACATGCTTCCTAAAAACAACGCTCCCTTGAAATTAATTTTAATAAAACATGAATGGCTCTGTGATGGGTACATTACTCAACCCTGCAGCAATAAATTAAGGACACACACCTCAAGGGGAAGTCCTGCCCAAAACAATCATGTTCCCACAGAGTAGAAGTCTAAGATACTGGAACACTGATATTGTGAAAAATTAGATTTTGATTCTGTAGGCATATGTTAGCAACATTAGTGCAAGTAGTCTCCAGTGAATTTAACTGGGTAACTGCTTATCTCTACTATACAAAGGTGCCCAGTCATGTCCTCTGTTAATACTTTTCCAGATCCAGTCTCTGATGAATTACTGGCTTTTTCAGAATAGCTGTAACTGTCCTCAGTAACATGTCCCACATTGTTTTTTAGAGGTGGAAGGCATCCTTCTTTTGCCTACCTGCAAAGTAAACAATGGCAAGAGTTAGTAGTTCAAGAGTATGTGATGTGTTATGCTGTCTTTAGGTTTTTCCAAATGCTCTCGGATCATTGATGCAAACCAAACGACAGTGCCAGCCAAGTATTTAATGCATCTGTTTTATAGGTAAGAGAACTGTGAAACAGAGGAGCCACACATCCAAAGCTATGAGCTTGGCAGGGAACGCTGAAGTAAGCAGAGTGTGTTTAATATCTGCTGAACTCTTAAGGATCTTCCAGGGGACTTAGATATCTTCCCAACCTTTATAAGCGAGATGATTTGTCAAGTTAACAAATGCTAATCTTCAGGCATTTATGTTTAAAGCTACCAGCCGAGAGAACTCTGCAACTGATACAGTGAATTGCAGCCTAGAGACAGAAGTCTTCTCTGCACTGCTGCTTCTGCTCGCAACTGGAAGGCCTCTTGCCATGGTGCAGTGTGGGGCTTCTGCAGCACTGTGCTGGCAGGCAGCCTCAGTGCGGCTCTGCAGGAGCAGATGGGAGAGAGATCCAACCCAAACTCTCAGTGAACCTTAGGATGCTCATTTCTGTCATTCTGCTTTGGTGTGGTTCTTCATCTTCTCAAGAGAAGTATCATCTGTGCCTGTGATTTTTATCTAGAACAGCACCGTACCTCCCCGACTGAGGCATCTGCTTACTACAGTATATGAATACTATGAATAAAAAGGGAATTAACATAGAAGGTGTGTTATGGTTTTCTCATATGCCTCTTGTGGCCAAGCAAGGAGTAACATGAATTTGGGAAGGAAAAAAAAAATCAGAGGCTGTTTAGTACATCTGGATGTACAGAAATTCTGTCCACAGCTAAATACCAAGCTGAAGGAACAGAGAACTGGGAATAACTTGGTAAATGAAACTGTTTACTTCAGATGCATTTTCTGTGGCTCTGGCAGGCTTTGGCCAGCATGGACTATGGAAGTATATTCTTCAATGTCTTTCACTTCAGAAGTATCAAAAATTACTTGCTTTCCAAAAGATGATACTACTTTCATAATTGTTACAGGCTTATATATATCTAGAATCAAACTGGTTGCATAGAAACTTTCGTTTTGGTTTGGTTTTGCATTTCATCTTAAGAGCAAAATATAGGATAGATTACAGTGGTTGGGCATCTTCCTGCTGGTGCATCTTAGACAGAAATGTTTGGTCCAAATTCTTCCCTGGTATAATTTTTCCAAGCT
Organism: Porphyrio hochstetteri; assembly: GCA_020800305.1. Lineage (NCBI taxonomy): Eukaryota > Metazoa > Chordata > Aves > Gruiformes > Rallidae > Porphyrio > Porphyrio hochstetteri. Next base: position 51,172,966 of record CM036907.1, read on the forward strand.
CTGGTGATTAGGCAAGAATTAGTTTGGCCCATTGAGTTTATATGAGCTAGAAGTTAGTTTTCTGTGAGAAAACAAAAAAGTGGCTCTACCAGTTGAATAGTTACTTACTTTGATATTGGAAAGGGAATTTTAATGCGCTTTCAAAGTATATTTTTATTAAATGATGTTGGAAAGACAATCGTATTTTTAGAAGAAGGACAAGCGGCATTATTTATGTTGTTTATATTCTTTGAAAGAGCTGCATATCATCCTGAAATGGAGGTCAGGGAGTTCACTATCCTAACAGGAAAGAAAACAATATTCTGAAGAGAATTCTCATGTGACTGTAGTATATGATCTGATTCATCAATTAACGTGCCAGGTTAGGCTTGGCTGCCTACCCCATTGCAGTGGTTTTTCCTTTCTCTGGAGCTTCAGTGAGGCTTGGTTCTCTGGTAGTCCACAGCCAAAGAGTTGTAAACAGCAGCACAAGGACAGGAGGGTTCTCTTCTAGATGTCTTTTTACTAATTAGTGTCTGAAAATGTTCTTATTCCAACCAATCAGGTTTGCAGGTGGACAGATGACATTCCAGTAACCATGGTACATGAGACTGAGGCAAGTCTTTGGGATGCAATAAGTTAGCAGTTGGCAAGGGAAACAATTGGCTTCTTAAGCTTAATGAACTCAGAAGCTTGTTTGCTCAAGAAGTGTGGGAGTTTGTTGGTTTTTTTGAGATACCTTGTAGCACACTGAACTTGTGTTTCATTACGAACTGGGGAGTTGAATCTGCATGTGAGGCTTTAGGCTGATGGGATCTGTGCATGATGCCGAGATGGTGAGCAATATACTGCTGAGCTACTACAGCTATACTTGGCACACAGCATCCTCTACAGGTATAGGCTGACGTATACCATGGCAGAATAATACATTATGAAGCCATCATGTCTGACTTTATGATGGCTTTCCGAATTAGTTGCATTTAGAAGGTTGTATGCCATAATTGTTTCTTTCATTAACCAGGAGGATCATTTTAATGCTAGTTTTCAGTTTTGCACCTTTTTAAGATTGCCTTTTTCACTGCTATTATTTTGTATAAGTGAGACACCTGGGAAGAAATAGAAACCATCCAACTCATATAAAAATCTTTGCAATAATAGTGAGCGTTGAGAAGTGTGAGTTTTCCTGACCTTGCAGGTGCCAGAAGTCTGCTGTGATACCAGATGTCAGGCTAAAATAAGAAATAGAGAGAAACATTATTAGAACACAAATTGATTCTTTTTTTTTACTGCTAGCACTTAATTCAAAATCTACTACATAGGCTTGTCTCAGAGATTCCAGAGTTTCTACTAGAATTTTAAATTTTAAGATTTTCAGGCTTAAAACTGTTCTGTCTTACATGTATTCATAATCATTTTTGTGCTAATTCTGAAGGGTTGAGAACTTTGGCTAAGGGTATAAACTAACAATGCTGGAACTTAAATGCCATCACCTGATTCTTGTCCCTTCTTTTGCCAGTTAAGCAGATGCTGAAGAGACACACATCTGCCTCATTTCATACATGCTCATTGTGCTTTTTGAATCCTCAAAAATAGCTTCAGACTGTAATAATGAGAGCCACAAATAAGTTTTGATAATTATAATCCTCAGGAGAAAAAGGACCGCACTCTCAATTTTTAAAACGTAGATTCTATTTGACAAGTATTCCGGATTTGTATTACTCTCAAAAATCTAAATTTAAAAAAGCAAACGTTTGTGTTTATTCACAACTTATTCTTTTTCCAGAAAATCACAAGCAGTCTTACATGAAATAAAATTTCATGCTTTCTTTGCAGCAGTCTAACCATACTAGACTACCTTTCAGTGGAATTAATATGCTTAGCTCCATACAACAGTACAAATACTCCTTTCTTTGGAAAGCCTTTCCTTTGGATGTATCACTGAGAACCAAGAGTTAGAACTGCATTAGAATTACCCCAATAAGTAAAACCAGATACATGACCCTTGGAAGTACCACATCCTATATTGCTAAAATTCTTAACCTGTCTAGAGAAATCCATATGATTCCTCATCTGCACTAGACCAAAAGAACAGCAAAGGCACTTTACAGAATTAAACTTGAATGTGCTCTCTGTATCCTATGACCTGAAAATTTGAGATTTTTGATCCATCTCTAATTTAAATACTTTAGCATATTTTTCTCTGAATTCTGTGAATTAACTGCAGTATCAGCCATTTTTATTTCTCTGCTTTGAGGCCAGTTTGCCTAAACTTCTAAATAGACGTTGCTTCCCTCTGTTGTTCCTGTTCATTTCTTTCTGTGATAATCAGTCATTCCAACCAAATCATTGTATAAAAGCAACACATTTTGCTCTTCTGTGACCACATATGGAGAGTGTGTCTGTGTGTGTTTGTAAACAGGTGCATGTGCATTTGCACATCTGTACCAGTGCTTTGATATATAGAGATAGATAGATATATATATACTTGTGTGTACATATATGCATGTATATGTACCCACTTACAAATGAAATGCTGTAATGGGGAGCTATAAACTGGCTAGATTTGTTCATCTTCACTTTTGTTTTTAAATACGCACCACTGATGGTTCACATTCTTTTACCTGCAGGTTTCCTTCCTTCTGAATTAATTGGAATATTAGATTACTTTGTTTTCTAATGCTAATCACAGTGCCTTCACCTTTTACAACGGGAAGGTTAAGGCAATGTAAAAGAATACAACAAATATGATACATGATCGAAGGTTACAGCAGCCAACAGTAGTTGAGGTGACGGTAGAACACTAAAAGATTAAAAGAGGGTAAAAGGCTAAGGAAGACCAGCTGGCTCTGTAACATATTGCTGTTCAGAGTGCATTGCTGCTAAATTGAAAAACGGGTTCAGACTGCAGGTTTCCAGGACTCTGCAGTGTGGAATGCATACCAAATGTGGTTACTTCAGCCTGGGTGGAGAGTAAGGGAACATGAACTATTGAATGTTATTGGCACTGTTAGCAGCTGTTTACTCTTTCTCTGGGGCATAGGTTAAGGACAGGGACAAAGCACAAAAAATCAAGAGAAAGGAAGTGGATAAAACCAAATAGACTTTGGAGACACTGTAATCCCTTATCAATTGCAAAATAGGAATGATGTATCTCTTTTTTCAAAGTAATTTTTTTTTTACATGCATGCTATCAGAATGAACCTGCAAGGCATTTACAGTGGTTTTTAGATATTTACTGGGGAAAGATGATTCAGTCTGGAAATAAGAGATCTGTGGCTTCAGCCTCTCTTTATCACAAATGTCTGGGCAACCTAGAGCGCATCTGTTGCCCACTGCCACAGTTGTTATAAAGAATGTCAACAAGGAGAGGTAACAAAAAGATGATGCCTAAGGCATCGATCTGAATCTAGAAAAAACTGTATTCCTATTCCCTTTCTGATAGAGGCTTCATCTGTGACCTTCAAAAAGTTGTGCACTGTCTTGTCCAAGGCTAAGTTCCCCATGACCAACCAGTGTGTTGCTGCTGGTCTGTAACAGTGTTGTGAAGGTGGGTGTTGGACTGTCCTGGTTCAGCCCCACCTGGTAGCTGAGCATTATGTGGTTACTCACTCTCACCACCACCCTGGCCACACCTCTCCTCCCCAGTTAGGCCTTTTTTATACTGAGCAAGATGTCATACAGTATGGAATCCCCGCTTCGGCTAGTTTGGGTCACCTTTCCTGGCTGTGTCCCATCCCAATGTCTGGTGAAAATTATCCCTATCCTAATGAACTCAGGACATCTATGCATTTTGAGAAGATGTTTCTGATAAAAGTTAGGGTTAGGCAAGCAAGTGTTCTTTATTTTCTGGGGTACTTGTATAATGACATATCAGTATAGCTAAGAAAAACCCAAACAAACCATCCATTTTAGATGTTTTGTAAAGGTGTGCTTCAGAATAGTGAAAAGCTTCCCAGTGTTTCCACACTTATATTATGTTCTCTAAGGGAATGTATTACTTATGGAGCAAGATATCAGTGAGCATGGTTTTTAAAATTGCATTAAAAAAAATTCTCTGCTCTTTTTAATTTTCTGCTTTATTGTAAATAGGCTTTCCATTCTTCTTTGTGATTAGATCAAACTTTGCTGGAAAAAGCCATCTTTATATACTTTCTGGCACAATAGGTTCAAAGCTGGTTTAAGAAAAAGCATCTTTAATTGAATCTCTACTTCCCGTATTTTGTGTGTCGCAGCAAAACATCTGTTCGGCTTCTTCAGCAGCACTGTGCAAAGAGCAGATTGAGTTTAATTATTTACACCTTGTATCAAGCAAGGCTCAGCTAGAAGTTCTCTTTCCTAGTTTTATTTCCAAGAAAGGCTCCAATCATAGTTCCCAAATCTATGATTTCCCTTCCTAGGAAGGGAAGTTTGTAACACCTTCGTTGCATTTACCTGTTTACTTTCCACAACATGTTAATCCTTAGAAGATTTACTCCAAAACAAAATCCGATTGTTCTCATGTCTGTATATATGGGAAAATCTTTTGAGCTATTATTTGGAAACAGTTTGAATTGCAGAAATGTTTGTGATCAAAAAGATCACCTGAGGGGTGGGGGGTGGTAAATAATCAAAATACAGTTTTATTAAAAACATATCTCATCACTTATGGTAGTGTATAGTAACATAAAATCACTGTAGCTTTACTGCTATAGGATATCATGATCTGCATGGTTGCTGTATAGTTTTCTAGAAGAAAAATTAAAATATTCTACAAGAGAAAAAAAATCTGTCTTCTGCTCTCCTAAAAATCAGATTGCATGTGAACGTAATTTCACTGTATTAATTGACTTACAAATTATCTGTCAGAGTGACTAAACCAGAAAAAAGTCTTGAAAGCTATAGTTCATGAAGACAAAACATTTTAAAATAAACATAGCATTTTAAAATCATAATAATAAATATTAAACTGTCCTTTACCAGATTTTTTTTAAAAAAACTAGATTACTGGTACTATCTATTTAGTCTACAGACACATTGTACAATAATTAACGCCAGCCCTGTGAACCATTTAAAACTGAAGAGAAATTATACCAGTCGTCAATGAAAATTGTAACTGTTTACTGAAGTAGCAGCTTGTTAGGGTAAATCAGAGCCACAGACTGGTTTTGGTTGGAAAAGACCTCCAAGCCCATCTAGTTCCAACCTCCTGCCATGGGCAGGGACACCCTCCACTAGATCAGGTTGCCCAGAGTCCCATCTAACCTGGCCTGAAACACTGCCAGGGAGGGGGCAGCCACAGCTGCTCTGGGCAGCCTCTTCCTATGTTCCCTGACAAACAACCCCTCTCCATCTTTACTGTAGGCTGCCTTTAGGTACTGAAAGGCTGCAGTAAGATCTCTTTGTACTGGGGACCGCAGAGCTGGATGCAGTACTCCAGATGGGGTCTCATGAGAGCTGAGTCGAGGAGCAGAATCACTTCCCTTGACCTGCTGGTCACACTGGTTTTAATGCAGCTCAGGATGCAGTTGGCTTTCTGGGCTGCAAGCGTGCGTTGCTGGCTCATGTTGAGCTTTTCATCAACCAACACCCCCAAGTCCTCCTCAGGGCTGCTCTCAAACCACTCTCCACTCGGCCTGAAGTTATGCTTGGGATTACCCTGATCCGTGTGCAGGACCTTTTACTAGGACATATTGAACTTAATGAGTTTTGCACAGGCCCATCTCTCCAGCCTGTCCAAGTACCTCTGGTTGGCATCCCTCCTGTGCATGTCAGCTGCATCACACAGCTTGGAGTCATGGGCAAACTTGTTGAGGGTATTCCTTTTTTCCCCTTTTAAAAATGGGAGTTTTATTTCCCCTTTTCCAGTCAGTGGGAACATCACCAGACTGTCACAGCTTCTCAAATATAACGGGGAGCAGCTTAGCCACTTCACCTGCATTTCCCTCAGGACCTGTGTGCAACTGGCAATGTGATGTCTTGGATCTAGTATTGGGATGCAGGGTGCTGCAATCGTGAAAGGTGAGGTTCGGGACACAAAAGAGAAAGGCCACCTGAGGCATTCTGGACTTTTCTTAAGCACCTATTTCACTCAGCATGGGAAGATCTTTCTTGGCATCACAATGTCTGATCTCATCCTTGCCACTTCTAAGATCATTTTTATGCCTATTTTTCAGACTGTACATACTGAATGATGGGAGATAGGTGGGAGTAAAGAGTGGCTGGCAGTGCATCCTGGTCCCTCTGTGCCTAGCTCTTTTAACACAAATAAACTGGCTTTAAATAAATAAAAAAGGGGGGAAAAAGTGATTTTTGTATTATTCTTTTGAGCAGCTGAAGCAGCTCCTAGTATTCCCTGAGGGTTTCCAGGAACACAGTTGTGATGTTGTCAACAAAGGAAAAAATAGCACAGCAAAGTGAATGCAGTTCTCTTGCTCATCTGTGCCTGGACTGATGCAGCATTGGAGCAGCAGCTGCTGCCTTTTGCCAGCAGTGAGTTCTGTGCTTCTGAGCGTGGAGTATCCATGAAACTCCTTAGTTATCCCTTTAAAGAGCAGCATCATTTAGAAATCAACCAGTGGAGCTTATTTCTTATTAGTGGTAAACTGTAAGCGCCCTAGAATCCAAGTAAGTTTGGGCTGGAAAGTATAATGAGATTTCTGTGCCAGAGAATTATTTCTGTTTGATTTCCTGATGTATGGTCAGGCTGACCTGCTGCTTGGTATTTTGGCCAAACTTGTGGTCATGAGCTAATGAATAAATTTAAGTCTGAAAGAAGTGGCAACAGAGAATGAGAAAGGTTAATTTATCTTGTGGCAAAACAACACAGATGTTCAGCTTTCCGTATGTTCTGGGCTTCAGAAAAACACAAAGATGGTTATGATAATAGGGGGAACATAAAGAAAAATACACATTGAAACTAGAGGTGCTGAATAATTATTCTTTTAATTTCTCCCAGGTCCATGAAGAGTGAGTAACTGTATTTGTGTGGCCTAGTGTAAAACATACCCCTCTAACTTTCCCCAGCTGCAATTCTGCTTGAGTTTGGGAAAACGACTTTGTGTTTTGCTGTGGCCCCTCTGCTAGACCCAGGACAAGCACAAAGCCTTCCCTGTAGCTGTCCCCATGTGTTGGGTTAGACTTGGCTGAGACAAACTCCCATCGAGCAGCTTGCTTACTCCTTCCTCACAGAGGAACAGGTGGAAGACGGCTCATGGGTCAAGATAAAGACAGGAATATTTCACCAATTACTATCGAGTGCAAAATGGACTCAACTTGGGGAACATTACCTTAAGTTATTGCCAATTCAAATAAATATTTAACCAACAGAGGCAAGAGTCTGTCACAATTCCTCTTCGTAGTGCTGTTCTTCAGATAAAGCATTTACCTGCCACTGCAGACAAACACTTTCCTCTTTTTCACATGTATCATTTAGCTTACCCCTGAGATTTGGCAGAAAATTTTGAGAAACATTGATTGTATTGGTGTGGAGAATTAAAAATAAATGCTTACATATATTCAAAAGGCAGGATTAATGGGCTGAAGCTGCTAAAAACAAGGGTGGAGAGAGGTATTTTGTTGTGGTAGGCTGCAGAGGTTTGACATTACTTAAAGAAGCAAATTACTTTATTACTTGCCAAGTCTACCCTGGCTTCTGGGTAGCTGTTGCGTTCCCAGGACTACGCCTGCAGTAGCACTGGCTGCTCTGGCTCCATTCTTTTCCCAGATCTGCACTGAGATCTGCACCCAGCTGTACAAGCTGCAGTGGCCGCTCTCAGTGATGGAAATGCTTTTGCTGCTTGATTCATTTCATCGTAATGGTATGTGAGGGCTGACCCTGGCAATTGTTGGAATCTTTCAGATCTTTCTAACCCTCCATCTAATGGGGAATGAGACTTATCTCAAATATCACTCCGACAGCTGCAGATTTCTGGATATCTCAATAATGATCAGCATCTTCTCTGAGGGGGAGGTTAGCTGATGCTCTGGTTTACAGTACTTGGCTGGAGCTGTTAAATTCTACAATTTTTATAGGACAATTATTTGAAGTATTAAATATATATATTAATGATTTCATGTAATTTTAAGATATATTTAGTATTTGAAATCATTGTCCTGTAGAAGTTGTAGAGTTTAATTATAATATGATATACATATACACGTGTAATTCCAGATAATTAAGGAGATAGAACACACATTCATGTTAATGTACAAATTACTGTAAGGGAACCCTATCTCACAAAGAAAGTCCCAAGATATCTCACAATTTCTAAGAGGTACTGTATAGATGATGCCTTACCATTTTCATCAAAAGAAAAGCACTCCAGTACCAAAAATATCCAAACTGAAAGCAGGCTAGACACATTTTTTTCCATCAAAATAATTTAAAAAATAATTTCAGTTTTCAAAAAGTTGAAAGTAATTGTTATCTGCATTTTCTTGTTCTTATTAAGAATGTGGGGTCCAAAATACTTTATCTGATAAATTTTTTAAAATCTGTTATTGCTATCATCTATGTTGATGCAGTGCCTTGTGGGAACAGGAAATTTCTTTGTCTAACATCCTTGGTGTTCTCTACCAGTTAAGCACCATCTTTCACACACATTTTTTATTGCCAGGACAAGGGGCCTTCGTCCATCATGGAAGGATCAGGTTCATCATGAAGCCAATGAATGTTTTTCTGGGCAGTAAGAGTTGAATGTGTTGTGGTAGCAAAACTGATCTATTTGTACTGTAATCAAGCAGATGGATTTGGCATATTTGGTCTGGAGTAAAGTATTAGATTTCACTCTTGTGTAATAGACACATGGACTTCTCTTTGAGCTCTACCTGGAGTAACATTTGCTGCCTCTGTTATTTTAGTTCTTACATGGGAGGGACTAGTGAACTTTAGGCGAGTTAATTTGTAAGCAAAAGACCCAATGCTGTTGGGAACAGCTTTACTATTGAAAACTCTTATTTTTTAAACAGGAAAAGCAAATATGTGTTTAAGTTCTGACTGGCATTTATCTTAGAAAAATGCTGAAAAACAAAAAGGGAAAGCAAAAGTATTGTCTCCAGGAAAGAAACAACAAATAAACCTCCATCTTGCATGAGCCCTTGCAATGGCATTTGGCGCTTTTCTAGAAACGGAAAAGTCAGTGTAGGAGAAAAAAGTGAACAGCTGTTCAGCTGCACAACATAATGATAGTACTTCATGCTTTCTGTTTTGCATGCATTTTAAGAGACATGGAGTTACTAATACAAGCTGGGCACTTTATGCTTGCCTCAATGAACTCACAGTCAATTTCAAACTGCAAAAAAAATGGAAATTGAAAACAAATTGTAACTAAGAAAAACATTTTGTAAGATGATACTTCACCTTAAAGTTCCATATGAACACTATTACAGTACATTAAAAGAACTTCTGGAGAGGTTTTTCTAGTTTGCGTGTATCTAGTTGCAAATGCTTTAAAATATCTTCAAAGATTTTCCTTAATCTAAATGTATTTTACTCGGAGCAAGTCATCTGGGACAAGTGTGCAGCGTATTCCACTTCAATTAGAGCAGCTATGCATATCTACTGACTTAGGGTGATTATTCTGTACAAATTAAGCAAGCAGGTTTCTCAACAAAGATGGCAAAATATTTTAGCCAAGAGTATCACTCAGGTTTTTTAAGTTTCTTTCCCCATCCTCATTTTACCTGTTCAGTATGCCTCATATCAGTAAATCTTTAATCCGATTGATTAGACATCTCAGAGCATTTGCATCATGATTACTGCCCACAATATATTTTATTATTTTGAACTGCATTCACCTAAAATCTGCCTTGTTGCAATAGAGTTGTGTTAAAAATCTGTGTTAAATTATTCTTAACATCCATCAACACTATTTTTTTAAATTGTTAGAAATTCCATTACCTAGATTTCACATACGGATGAAGTCTATTGCATTTCAAAATAAGGAAGCCCCAGTCATATTCTGATGTCCTGTGTGGTAAATTGTTCAACAGATAAATTAAAAGCAATTTATTACTGTTGGAGATGTGATTCAAACCCTTCTGACCAATCAAACAGCAGTGCTTATTTTGCATTTTAAAAATATCCTCCCCTGAAAAATTCTTGGAGTGGCAATCTTTCTCTAAAATTGAGATGAATTCGATTATCCTGTAACAGTAACAGCCATGAAAATTTAAAATGCATTTTGTATTTCACTTTACATGACAGATAACACAATGTAAGCATAATATCAAATATGCATTTCTTACACAGCTTTGGTATTGGAATCCTGTCTTGGTGTGAGAAGTGAAATACCTGCTGGGTTGCATTTCCTATGATATCTTTATGGCTCCTCTCTGTTTCTGAAATGTGTAGAAGCATTTCCCAGGTTCCATAAATATATTCAGTTTGAACGTGGACTGCTCCAGCTGTCTACCTCAAACAGATCTGAGCCACTCAGCATGTTGGTACATCAACTGACCTCAACTACACAGTTTGGCTTCCTTATGTTTGGTTCTCGTTCCTTGATTGGATGAGCAAATTTTACTAGAGGTACCTCAAAGCAGATGGCATGTGAGTAACACCCAGAAGTGATTGCATCTTTGTAGCACTTCTTCATCACTTTGTTGTAGTAACAGTGACCTGATCTCTCATCAGCAAAGGTGATTGAGACTGGGTAGAAATAAATAGAACTGTTTCTAAAACTGATTTCTAAATATACCAACTGAAAAAACTCTATCCCTCTTACTGGAAGGGGAAGGACATTACAACTGCCTTGTTACTTCTTTTTGAATCCTAAAATACAATTACATTTGTACAATTCACCAGGTATCTACGGGGCAGTTTTCATACATACAATAGGAATATTCCTTCTGTGGTGGACCAGCGTATAGTAAGGCAGGTGACAGAGGTGGTAAGCCACTGTCAGGATACAGGGAAAGAAATCCAGTAACATTTTTCCTTCTACACTCTCTAAAAATTCTTCTACTACAACAGGTAGTCCATTTGGGAATTGTGAAGGGATGCCTCCAGGATTTTTCTCATGTAAAAGCTCAAAAAGGAATATATTCTTGCTGTTCAGAAAATATACTTGCTGTTCTGACAATTTTAAAGAATATTTTTACTTAATATGCATCTTTTGTAATGAATCTGTGTATCAAAGAACAAATTTTGGCTTTGCTGTCTTCACTAAGGCAATGATTTCTGTTTATATACATACAAGTTACCAGATAGCATTTTGCAAGGAACTTCCCTGTGAATGATAAATCAGAAGTAATACCTGTATTGGTGGCAGGGCTGCAAACTCACTCTCTCTGCCACTGAGTTCAATAGGTATTCTTCCATTGACTAAATAAGGAGAATATTGAGTCCTCATGATAAAGCAGGGAATAAAATAACAGAATAAAAATAATGGAATAAAACCCTATCATTGACTTGTGTGGTCAGAGCCAGGGTTTCAGAAAATAAAAGGGGACTTAATGATGAGCAATTTGCAGCCGCTGGGAAGAGTGTCTTATAAAAGGAGAGTGTCCTTGAGATGGAATTGAGGAACTTAATCTTTAGGCATTATTTTCATTGTGTATGCCTCCCTATGTAGATAACTGCTGCATCTGACAATTGAATAAATAACTCTGAAAGATCTTTTACTAGCCATTGAAGTGACTGAAGAAACTAGGGTCTAACTCCTTTCCAGTGAACTTATAGAGGATTGACTTGAGAAAATAACAGAGTAAAGACAGGACCTTAGTGGAGGATTTTTGTTTTCACCTGTGAGTTCAGGAGCTGTAAATTTTGTGTCTCCTTTGGAGTTCTGGTTGTGCTAACATGCTGAAGGAAGTACAGTGATTTAAGTTGTTCCTAGACCTTGCTGCTTTGTGGACTATAAGAAAAAAAAAACTAGACATCAGTAGTCTTTACATCCTGTCTAGCCACAGAAAGCTGATCATCATTAGGAAGACTTTCATGAAAGTCTTGAAGTAGTAGACCATGATGCTGAAGTTTTATCTATTTCAGAAATTGTGCATGAAAAAGCAGAGTGACTGGAAATAAATATTTATACAAGAGTGGATATTAGACTTGGGATCTTAGCCTTGTCCCTTCTAATATAATTTTGATTTAAAGTTGTTTGACTTTTAATTTCTGCAGTTAATATTATTTAAAGTTTTAGATGTTGTTCTTCATTTATCTGGAAACTCAAAATTACAATTAATACACTGGGGTTTTATGTCCTAACTCCAGTTGCATATTTACTTTTTAAAGATGATATAGCAATATGATTCTTAATTCCTGCTGTGCCTTTCTGTAGACACAATAGACTTGTGCTTTAACCTTCATTCTTGTTGCTATTGCCTGACTTTCTTCTTTGTATTTCATTTTATATGACAGATAACACACTGTAAGCATAATATCAAATATGTATTTTTTACCTAGCTTTGGTATTGGAATCTTGTCTCAGTGTGGGAAGTGAAGTACCTGCTGGGTTGCATTACTTTCAGGTAATCCAGAATTGTAATGCTTGCCAGGCTTTGTCCATGTAAAAATTTCAGGTTTTCGTTTCAGTCCCTTCCACAGCAATCTCCCAAGCATAACCGAGCAATTTCTGGAAATGACATTGTGGAAGACAAGTCTGTTTGGAATAGGTTGAGATTTTTTTAAAATAATGTAGTCATGAGCTTTTCTTACAAAGTTGTAGGACAATGCTGATTTTTCCAAGTGTTTTTTGGCAGCTTCATTCTTTGCTGCGTTGCTGAAAAATCTGTAGCGGTCATATGTGGCCAATGTGCCTGTTGGACTTGAGCTTCACTTTGTTCTCCCTTTAGAGTTGGCTTTTTGTATTTCCCTATTCTTTGTAGGAATCCTATGCACTGGTAGTGCTTTCTTGGGTTTCATGCTGGATTTTATGAAGCTCTTTCCTCTCCTGAGCGCCTTGCTGCTTCACAACAGCTTCTGTAAAGAAAATAACAGAACAAATGTATTATGCTGGTTGGTGGCTAGCAGTAAGCGTTCAGCTAACAGTCTCTGAAAGGACAGAGCTGGAATAGGTATATGTTTGTCACACGGCTGTGGCACTATTGCAGCTTCTGCACACTGTAGAACAGAGGGACAGACATGCATTATGCATACACTGCTGTTTCTCACTCAAAACATCAGTCACTAAGCCATGGTATTGCATGAGAACCAAATCAAGTGAAAGAGAAGGCAGATGCGCAGAGGCTCAGGAGCTCGGTAATGTGAAGACAATTGACGTTATGGTTTGTTAGTGGAAGGTCTGAGAACACATAGGTGATCTAGAATGAGGTGGTTTTGGATTTTGTATGTGGGATGGCTTTTAAGACTACAGCAATGCCATTCTGAAATGGCATCAATTAAAAGAATATCAAAGTAGTGGAATGGCAGGAGAGGCAGGTGGAGATTTGTGGGCCTGATTGCACACATATGTGGAGCTTAGTGACCTCTCATACTACGTGTGCATTTGTTAACTTTTGAAGGAGTTGGGCATGGATATAATGCTAAAACAGGTTGGCTGTTTGATATGGCAGTGGGAGATTTTAAAAGTTTGATCAAGATTGCTCTTACCATTATATCATTTGAGTGCAAACATAGACCAAAGATCAAACTCCATAGCATTGGAGCTATGTTAGATAAGTTCTTCGGAGACTGGGAAAATCATTGACAAAAATCTGGGACAATAGTGGCTCTATTTTAGTCCTCACATCTGTTCATTTTATCTTAAAATCTTGAAATTGCAATCTGGACCACTGCAGTTTAACTATCAGTACCTGTTTGTAACACATGTACAGTTGTTTTGGGTTTTTTTTGTTTGTATGTTGGTTTTTTGTTTGTATGTTGGTTTTTTGTTTGTTTGTTTTGGGGTGGGTTATTTTGTGGGGGCAGGGAGGTGGTGTGTGAGGAAAGGAAGTAGGTTCAGAATTCACTGGTTCTGCAATAATCATATACTTGTGTTCCATCTTTGTATGCTGTGTCAATGTTAAACCATATTCATTCCAGTAAAATAGTAAAAAATGGATCGTATTATTTCCTTGTAGTAGAATTGTTACTGTACATAAGAAGAACTCTGCTCAAACATATAAAATAGCAGATAGTAGATAAGTTTTTCTACAGGCAGTGATACCAGTTATTCTTGTTGCAGAACATTTTTACTTGGTTTTGCTTTAAAACTAAAAATAAAATTGTGGTTTTAATTATGAAAATGTAATAATGAATTGCCAGCTTTTTTTATTCAGCAACCAACATAGAGAAATATTATAGCCTGTCCTGAACACCAAGGGAGAAACCTACGTAAGATTATACATGCTAATTGTATTGAATCTGGTAAAACTTCTTTTATTCTAGTTTTTGAGAAGTTTGATTACCTGATATTAACTCGACCTGAATGAACACAGGAGTAGTGAGAAATGCCATAAAAATGAGGGTTCCATTGTATGTGGCAATACTTATGTTCCATGTGATGTTATTTTTCAAAAATGAGCAATGGAACATGTTTGAAAGGAAGCTGTAAAATCCTATAGGGCACTTAGTTGTGCAATACGGTACCACAGGGAGAAATTTCTCTCTGACTTACAATTTTCATCCCCTTGAATGTGACTGCAGATACCATTCTTACTCATCTAAAGTGTCATAGCAGTACCTCCTAGGGACAAGTATACTACTGTACAAACACTCACCTAGGGCTACAACAGTTAATGACTCTTGTCTGAAAGACTAAAGACCGGGAGAAATGGGCATTCACCTCTTTGCCTACAGCAGCAAGTAACCCTGCATCTAGTACTGGTACTGTAAGTTCCATTGTAGATGAGGATTAGTGCCAGCACGTTTTATTTTTGTGGGCAGCAGCTGTGAGTAATCTCCCCCTAAAATCTGACTGAGAGCTAAGAAAAATAAAGCTAAAACATCTGTGCCAGTTATGCACAGCTGTGTCTGCCTTTGTGAGTATATCTGCAGAGCTTACGGTCTGATAGTTGCCCATTTTTTTTTGCCCTATTTAAAAGGATATGAATTCGTAGGAGTCTGCAGCACAAGTAAAAGTAAAATTTGGGGAATCACTTTATGTTTTATTGCATCTTTCTTGTTTACAATGCTGCTTCTTGCTTTCCCAGATTTCCATATTTTGTTCTTAACAAAATGCTTTGAGGCAACCTTGGGAACAAATAAACAAGCTAAAATCTTTGATAAGAGAAAGTTTGCTTGCCAAGGAAGCTGTCCTGTCACTCCTACATGCATCCTTCAGTTCATCACAATATTACTCAGAAATTACTTCTATTGAGCCCTGTTCCGGCAAGGACCTGCGTGTGCTTAGTAAGAACTCTGAGTATTCACAACTTCCTTGCATCTTGCACCTGGCTCTGTTTTCTGTCTGCATTCATGCACCCAGTGATCTTTTAATCAGATGCAAAGCTGGACTAGGACACCTGATCTAAACTCCCTTTTACTTTCAATGAATTTCAAATCCCATCCTTGATTTATTTATGTCTGCTTCTTTCAACACTACACTTCTGTAGTGTTTAAATCCCCTTTAGAAGTTTTGGGGGGGGCTTACTGAGGATGTTAAATCCTGATATACCTTGTGTCATCATTACATCTATGGGCCAGTGTAAGCCAGAGATATGACCATCATCATAAATTCTGAGCGGGTGTCCCATTTTACAAATCATTTCCATCCCCTTTTAAATTTCACGTTAAAGACAGCCTTTAGTTTGGTAACAGCATTTTTTTCATGCTCAGTCACATGTGGTATGTGCATCCAACATTTCTCTTTTTCTGATAGTACGTAGTAACGCCTACTTAATATCCAGATTAATTCTCCACATTAATCCTCTCACCAGTCACGTTAACACATGAATATTTGTATCTCCTGCGTTACCCTTTTTTACTGCATTTGTGGCAGATTCTGAATGACGGAAAGAAAACCAAAAATGAACACACTGCAACCTGAGGCAGCCCCAGGACTTGTTTTAAATGGCCATGATATTCTCAGTGTGTTCTTTAGCTCTTCTAACAGACCCAAATAACATATTTTCTTTGCTAATAAACCCTTCAGTCTGTCTTAGATGCAAACTTCAACACAGACTTCCACAGTTAGTCTAGGACCATTATGACAGACCCACTGCCTATCCAGTGTGGACATTCTTCTTGGTTCCTTACGAGTTCTGTGATTCTCAGTTGTTTGCAATCTATTTAAATTAGAACTTATCTTCAAGATTTCCTAGAAGATCAGTGTTCCACCAAAATCTTATTTACTGTATATTAATTTTACTGAAATTCATTCTCGGCAATAAGAAAAAAAAATACTTTGATAACTCTAAAGAAAGAACATCTTAAACTATTATTAATTGGCAGAAATAGAAAAACAATTTCACATAGGCTGGCCATGAGTAAGTTTTAGTGTAGAAATTAGAAGCCTCCAGCTCCGAGAGGAGAGCTTCTCAGTAAGAGTGATGCTGGGGAGCCCTGCTCCATCCTTAATGAATTTGAAGTGGGAGCTTGATTATTGGTGGGATAATGTGTGGTTTATACAGCAAAAGGTGGATTTTGACTGCCTTCTAAAGTTATCTTGACCTTATAGAAGCTTAGATGGATAAATTGGGTGCTTTCCAGGGGGAGATTGTGTGACTTGTTAGCTTTGTTAGCTCTTGATAAAGAGCCTTTTTGCAGCTTGCTTTGTGCTGTTCTGACCAACACGAACATATTGATAAGTCCATGAACTTACAGTCCCAGAAGCAGAGTCAAGGTTTCTGCTGTGGTTAGAAGTGGAAATCCTGCTTTCTCTCCAGCACAGATGAACCCAAGCAAGAGCTTGTATAGTACCTGACATTGAATGAAACAGTAAAATGTTTAGTCTTTAACAAGAATGACATGTACTTCTGAATGTACTTAAAACACGTTTTTTCCAAAATCAGCCCATTACACTTAATTATTCCTTAAATTGATAATCATCTGAGATACTCTGCATCGACTGTGTTAAGAAGCAATCTCTGTTGAGAAAAGATTTCTCCACCTCCACCTTTTGAAGGAGTCCAGAGAATTCAATTTTTTTTGGATGATGCAAGAGTACTCATATATTAGAAATGAACAGGAGGAGAAGATGAAAAGGAGTTGTAGGATAGCGAAAAGGAGTGATGATATAGGAAGGGTAAATTGTAAATATATAGTGAGTTGTATCAACTCATGTTTTTTACTGCCCACTGTAATTAACCTGGAGAAGTTGTTAGAGGAGTCATTTAGAGGAATCATACATTCAAGAATCAAACTTTCAATTTTACCTGTATTTAAAATAACTTTGGTATACATCATAGTGCTTCTCTATTCACTCATAATAACCCAGGATGCATCATTTTAAGAACTCAAATAAATAAGTTTAGCAAACTAGGAAATGGTGACAGCCTGAATAGCTAGACAGTAGAATTTTGAGTCAGTCATTTACACATATCGATATTCTTATTAAACTTTGCAAGTAAAAAATAGTTTAAATAATTTTTGGGGTTATGGTCAATGTTATCTGCATCTTTGATAATATCTGCAAAACATCATAGCTGAATAACATTAAAAAGTCCTGACTCTTCTACATTTAGATTTTAGTATGAAACTGTCACAAGCACAGATTTCTCTGTGTTTTAACAAACTATTGACAAGTTGCCAAAGCCTGAGCAAACACAGAATCAAAATATACTGATTATAAACTTAATCCAAACCAAATTTATAGCTGAAAAAATTAGATAAACTTCTGCTGTTATCATTTCTCCTTGATATTCATCATGTATTTAGTTTGGTTCTGATTATCCTTGTAGAAGTTTTCATGGTCAAATTTAATAGGAGTTGGGGGGGGGAGGTG
This sequence comes from Porphyrio hochstetteri, assembly GCA_020800305.1. Lineage (NCBI taxonomy): Eukaryota > Metazoa > Chordata > Aves > Gruiformes > Rallidae > Porphyrio > Porphyrio hochstetteri. Next base: position 51,190,749 of record CM036907.1, read on the forward strand.
TGTGTGTCGTGTTTCAAACAGACCAACTCTGATTCATACCAATTGTACTTTTTTTTTCATGTAGCCACCAAGCATCGTGCGTTAGTGAAATACAGTTACTGTTCTTAATTATTGAGATGGGAGAAAATAATTGAGATCACCTTAGAAAAAGTAATTTAGTGCTTTTTCATTAGTTACTGAAGTTTCCACTTCCAGTTAATGTTCCTCAATGTTTGCAGTATAGAAAAGATTGTGATCATGTAATGAAGACCTCTGGATGACAGAAGAACAAAAGGAAGATGATAGAAGTTTTGATGTAAAGCACTTTTAGAACAAAATCTTTGATAGAAAGAAACAGGGCTTCTAGCTCAATATCTACTTAACTAGTTGTCTAGCGTGTACCTCCAAATCGCATTGACATTAACATTTTTGCGAATTCATGTGAAAAATGAGGTGTATTTCATGAAGCAAGTGAACTAATATGCAAAATAATTAAGTAGCTATAAGGAAGTTCTCTTCATAGGCAACTTAATTTAATTTTCTGTCTCTATTTTAAGAAGTCTAATTTTTCAGGAGTCAAAATTTCAGGTTTCTGGAACATGATTTCAAATTTAAGTAATATAAAACTTTCCTTCCCCCCATTTGGTGTAGGCTTCGTGTTGTGTTTTATAATCTTTCATTTCTGGTGAATTGCCTATTTTTCTTTAATGATAGATGTCATCTGTACATTGCATTTCTTCATTTTACATTTCCCAACAACTGTGTTATTTACTTCCACACTGAGAAAGAATTTGTTCGATGCTCAAATTACCTGAGAATGCCAGGGAAGATGTTTAACTTGCAGCAAGCACAGGGGATTTTTAACACATTACTGTTAGAAAGGGAAGAATAGAGTAAAACCTGTGCGAATCTACAGGGAGATAAAGAACTGAAAAGCTTAAGGCTTCATTTGATTAAGAAAAGTCAAACTGAAGACTGTCATAGAAATGTAGAAGTAGATATACCTCACGAGGCCACCTAATCAAACCTCTCATCCATGGTAGGATCAAATATACTGAAATTAATCTAGACTGGTATTTGTCTAGCTTGCTCTTAAAAAACCTCTGAGGATGGAGATATTGTACCCTCCAAGCAGTCTGTTCCATCCAGTATCTGTTCTTTGCTGTGCGAAAGGATATCTTGTGTCTTCTGCTCTGATAGACAAGCTGATGTTTCGAAGCCTTTCTGCATGTGGACACCTAGAGCAGAGGATCACTATGTTCTTCTGTCTGTTTGCCTATTGGAAACCCTCCATGATATCTATGTCCTTTATCTCTTTTCTAATCTGAACAAAATTAATTCCTTCAGTCTCTCTATATAGCTCAAGTTTAACAGAAGACTTAATGCTCTGTTGTTTTCCTTTGAAACAGCTCAAGTTTAGCCATATTTACCTTAAATTGTGATGCTCAGCACTAGGTGGAGTATTCCAGCTGGAGTATTCTTCAGCAATTCATGGATCACAGTTGCCCTCAGTGTAATACATGTCATATATATATATATATAAAAGCCATATTGGAGTATGTCTCCACGTGCTCTTGTTGCTCTGTATAATTCATGGTTAGTTTGTATTTATTTAAGGACATACTCAATATTTTATTTATGCCTTTCTGCTGCCTAATAACTTATTCTGCATTTGTAGTTTCCATTTGATATTCAGAAGTTATCTGTTTACTGTATCTGGCTCATTTGTGGGCTACCTCTTAAACTCTGATCCTGGCTCTTTGGCATTTGTAATCTTTCCAAAGCTAGTGTTGGAGGTGAAAGGTATGCTCTCTGGTCAGTCCTACAAGATGTTATTGAAGACTTTGAATAGAGGCAAATTTAAAGCCAGATACTGATAATTGCTCTAGGCACAAGCTTTAATTGATGTGTGTATATCATGATAGAAATTTTACCTGTGCTGTTTTCCCGGCTTGATTCTGAGACTGTTGTAGAGGACACTATCAAGAAAAGATCTAGTTTCTAAGCTACCCAGACTAGACTATGAATCCAGCAAGCAAGATTTTATGGCAGTACGTTTGTACAACCTTGATACATTTTTAAACTGTCTAAAATACTAAAGGAATATCGTAGATAAGCAACATGTGGCTTTTGGGCTAAAACCAAACCAAAACACAGAAAAAATAACCACATCATTTATTTGCAAGGAAAGAAAATAAATCACAGGAGTAAGAGTTGAAAGAATGAATGCTGAGACTCCATCCTAAATGAGACCAAGGAAATGCTGTTGCTGCGTTGTTTAGACTGCTTGTTGGCTTTCCCTGTTTCTGTCTGTGTCCCGTGTTTAACATTGTATCCTCAGAGATGCATATCCTTCTGAAGCTCACAGAGGATGCTAAGCTTCCTTCTTTGTCTGAATCTGCAAGAAAAAATATGTAAAGTAAGCAACCTGGTTTGTTTGATACTGACAATCTGTTAATGATATCCACCAAAGTTTTGGAGCTTATTTACAAAATCATGTGTTCTTTTTTGAAATCAAATTGATTAAATACCAAGGAAGATGATAGAATCATAGAATCTCCTGAGTTGGAAGGGACCCATAAGGATCAAGTCCAACTCCTGGCTCCACACAGGGCCAGCCAAGTCAGAGCATGTGACTGAGTGCATCATTCAGACACTTCTTGAACTCAGCCAAGCTCAGTGCTGTGACCACTTCCCTGGGGAGCCTGTTCCAGTGCCCAACCACCCTCTTAGTAAAGAACCTCTTCCTAATATCCAACCTAAACGTCCCCTGCCAGAGCAGGATCACCTACACTGCACACAGTACTCAAGGTGATAAAAACAAAAAAACCCCAACAACAAAAATAGGAAGATTTTTCTTGTTTATTTCTTGGGGGTTTTTTTGCTTTAATTTTTTTCTGAAAAGACATTCTGGTGTTAGGTTGATATCAGTTGAGGTCAAATTTTAGACAGAGTGTTGGCTTTTTCATCAGGTAAATTGAGTCTGTTTCAAGGACAAAGTGGTAGGCTAATCGAGAAAATTCAGACCATTATTCAACAAAGTTCATTTAATGAATCCACAGATCCACCTGTAAAATTTAAGATACTGTAACAATTTAAGATCGCTTAACATCTCATAAGCCAGGGTTTCCATTAACCTTGGTACCTATCATCAGTAGTTAGACTGAAATAGAATAAAAGAAACAAATAATCAGAAGCAAGGGCAAAGATGACCAGGGTGACTTCACGGTCACCATGCAATTTCTGCTTCATACAAACCTATAACCCATTAATGGGTTGAGATTTCTATTACATCTTCTAATTCAGAAGATTGTAGCAAGAGTAGGAGGGAAAGTCTGATTAAATAGTATGATGGATAATTAGTGTGTGAGTCCTCAAGTCCTGGAGCAGTCTATATAACTTCAACATATTAGTACTTTTCTCAAAAGTAGGAGTTGCCATTTGGTCTTGCTGCCATAGTACCTACCTAATCTTATATCTTCTGAAATGGTGCCCCTGTTGACTTCGGGCTAGAGAAGGGGAATGTCAGCTAATAGGGTCTGTAATTAGCACTTACTTTCTGCCCTGGGAGACTATGAGAGACTATTTTTTTATCATGCGTATTTCTATAGTATTATCTTTTTTAAAAATACTGCAAATTTTTCTTCACTCTATTTGTTAGGATTTTTCTCATCTTCCCTCTGCAGCTGAATTTGAGCACAAAAGCTGCCTGTCCATCTGTAGAACATCTGTAAATCTCCTTGTAGGTATGGAATGCAAAATGCTGTAGTGTTATATGAAGATTTTTCCACATTTAATTTTGACTTTATTCAATGAGCTGCCTTTCCCGAACTCATGACAGTAAGTTGTACTGCCAACCCACTTAGCCCCATTTTGAAATGTACAATTGCATATAGGGAGGCTAATTGTGCTTATTTTTCCTAGTGTTACCAGCCTCACACTGTTTTTATAGCATAGAATGCATTAAGGAAGTTAAAAAATACTGCTGTGGCCCACTTAGCTACCACATTATTATTTATAGACTTATCTAATGCCACTTACAGGATACGAAAGAGTTGGACAATAAAAAAGTACAACTGTGATTACATTACACCATAAAATACAACATGCCAGCCTGTTAAATGCTAAATCAGTGTGAATCTCAGGCATCATCAGTTCCTTTCTAAATATTTTTCTCCCTATAATGAGGCACTGATGCTAGATAATTTATATTCTACTTTCATTTTCTATCTTTTTGTGGTTTCAAATTTTAGACATGATAATCATGTTCCACAAATCATTGATTGAATTCAGGATTTGTTCTTAAATACAGAATCTGTGTGCTTTCAAAGAAGAATCAAATTGCAGTGATTACCTTTCAGTCCCTGCTTTATAAGATTTAGGGTAGTATTTGTAAATGGCTTATGCAAAATTAATCATACCTTGCAAACTACATGAGGGGAATCATTCACAGCAATGCAACATAATCCAGCGGATGAAGCGTTGGTCTACAAGGCAAAAGAACACGACTGGTACAAAATGCTGCTTGCTATTCCTCTTCTGTGTGCTGTCATATAAACAGTGCCATGTCCCTATAATACTCTTTTTTTTTTTTTTTAATCCATCTTTCACATTACATGGGAAGGAAAAATTAGGTCTTACAGTGTTTTTCTTTACTACCTAGGAAATCTCAGTCTTGATATTACTACAAACTATTAGGCACAGCTGCAATGCAAATAATAAGTCATAATTGGCATCCAGTGTTCATTAATAAAATTAATTGATCATTCAGAATTTCTCTGATATAGCATCTTAAAGGCACCCAAAGCAGATGCAGTGTTATAGCTAAAGGAATGTATAGACTCATGGCTGGGCTAGCTTACTGGAAAGGGATTGGAATTCAGTGCAAATGGATGGAAGCAATAGAATGGTTGCAGTCTGGTCATGCAGCAATGAAACACCATAGCAGTTTGATTCTCTGGTAGCAAAAGGAGATAGAGTATTCCCAAATTTCAAATTTGAATAATAATTGGACACAGTCTTGGGAAAAGGGCCTTGTATAATCTTGACATTAACTCTGATAGCTTCTGCCACTCTGCTGGTATCACATCCATTTCCCTGAGATTGAGTTTTATCAACTAGTCTTCGGCGATACTCTTCAGTCTCGACCAGATGCTCTGTAACATATTTGGCAGCATTTTCTGAGTCAGATGGAAGGAGGAGCTATGCAGCTGCTTTTCAGCAGTATGCAGGGAGCTCAAATAGCTTTGCATCCTCAATTTATCTTTCAGCACCCAGATATTCATTGATACTTGTCAATAGTGAAGGAAAAGAAATCTTGTAGCATTTCATGTAATAATGTTCTTAGGAATGACTGTCAGTTCTTCTTGGCAGTAGTAAGTACAGAAGGATCTGAATCTCTTGTAGAGCAGCCAAATTTGTTCCCAATATAGTTTATCTATGGAAATGGGGAGCTTGGTGAAGGGATTCCTTAATTTGGGACTAGACATGAGCACACTTAGAAAATACTGGAAGCTGCCTTGTGCGTGAGTTCGTGCACATGAGTTCAGCCCAGGAAACCCTTGAAAAGGGCTTGTGTGAGCCTGGCCAAAATGAGGACATTCAAATTTATCAACAGCTTTCTGAAAAGGATTGTTTTTCATAATCAAAAGCAGTGGAAACAGTTGATAGATTCAGTATTAGTAGAGGTGTCTGTCTTAATCTGCAATTTCTCATCCTAGTTAAAAAACTACAGAAGTGGTAAAATAATTGTCTTAATATTCATGAACTGGCAGTTTATTCTTTAAGATTCTGGGTGTGACTGTGTGAGAAGAAAGTTTGGGTCTGATGTCTTTTTAGATTAGATATGTTTTCCTTGTACAAAGACTTGCCTGGCAAAGCATTACAGTGTGAATAACTTTTGTTGAAAGCACTTGTGCTTGAAATAATTCAATGGTGTTAATGTTTGCACTATTAGTTTTAGGCTGAAATAACTGAATTATGAAGTATAATATATTACATGCTTCACCAGATATAAAAAAGTACATATTTTGCTGAGAAAATTGGGTAATTAAATATGCAAAAAGGTCAGAGAGTTACCTGATCTGCATATGTAGATATACATTCTAAATGAATACATATGTGCCCATTTGGACTAGACTGTTTGAATAGTAACTTGAAAGCTTGCCCATGTTTATATGAAATACATATAAATATGTTTTCAGGAAAATATTTCTACGGTGTGAATATATATTTGTATATTTTCAAATTTTTAATGAAGTGAATTGTACAGACTGCAAAATAACTGCTGAACAATTCTTAAATTCTTATTAGGTTCCCCCTCCCATTGGTAATTTGAGCTTTTGTACTTTTTGTTTGCTCTTGCTTAGGTTACTAATTACTTGAAATACCAGTGTCTTAGTCCTTCTGCTGTTGGATCATGGAACAGCAGAGATAACCAGGGAAATAAAGATTCGGTGTTGTCAGCATCGCAAAATTATTTTCTGTATTTTTAGTGTGTGCTTCCATATTTTTCATTGAAGGAGAATTCCATATTCTTTGTATGATATTTCTACCGTGGAAATTGAGTATCCTTTTGGGATAAATGTGTCAACAGAAAGGCACATCACAAAAATAAATGGAATTATTGCAAGCAAACAATTTTCAGCTTGTGTTCTCAGGACTCTTTATTTTGATTGATGTTTCACTCACACTGGGAATCTTTCCTGATAATGTAATCTTGAAAACAGTTTGGTTCTTCTCTGACCTTTGCATTCAGAAACATTTGTTGAAGTGGTTTTGCATGCAATTTCCCCCCCCTAAGGTATTGCAGGAAATTCTGATCAGGGACAGTTTCACTTAAGTGTAAAATGGCTCTGCACAAGATCACAAGTTTAAAGGAGGCACACAGATAATATTTCTTTCACATTTTCTATACAGCTGCCTTGGTTTTATCATGCTGGCACTTTTCCACCTGTCTACGCCAATACATTAAGAAATATAATAGCAACGAGGATGCACCATCAAAGAAAGGACATTTGAGTTCAGTTTCTCTCCAGTATGGGGCTTGACTTACTCCCTTGTGTGTCTTGCTATCACATCTTTCTTATTTGCATCTGTATACCTATCTGCGTTCCAGACCCTCAAGCCCAGTTTGCTGATTTTACTTGCTCTTTGTTGACTGCTAAGTGTGAAAAGATAAGCTCCGTGCTTGTTGGAAAGAAGCAATAACAAACCTGTTGTTTTTGTACATTACCTGTGGGCTGCAGGGCCCCAGGGAACTGTTTGTGTGACTCTGATTTTGGTGGCTGCTTCACCCCATGCCGTGGTGTGCTTGCACACTGGGGCAGCAGCCTCCTCACACTGGCCTGAGACTGGAGCCAAGCCGCCCACCTGACTCTTCCATTGCATGTGAGGTAGTGCATGAGCTCTCTGACTATTGTTTTCCTTGTAACCTTCCTTTTCTGACAACCTGATCTGAGCTATTTACTAGTAATGCCACCTTAGGGTATAAATCACTTTATCCTTTCCAGTTCACTTCACCCGAAATGCCAACCAGTAAAAAAAGGGGTCTTGAAACTGATTATGTAACTCTGACATCTAAATAGAAAAACTTTCTTCATGTCAAGATGACTCAGAGCTTTTCCCTCTGTTCAGAAATCTATGATATCCTTGTGGCAGCTGCAGTGGCTCCTCACATGACATTAAGTGTACTTTAATTAATAGAATCAAGAAGCTATTTTAGCAGAGGAAGCAAAAAAGGGTGAGTTAGCACTTTGCGTAGTTATCTTTAGCAATGTTTCCCAATACCAAGCTTTGAGAACAAACTGTCACATGTATAAGTTTCAAAACCTCACTAACAAGGCTAATCAAGCTTTTTAATGACAAAGTCTGCCGAGTCACTGTGCAAAATTATGATTATGATCAATTTCCTTAGGGGCTGTGTGACTGACAGCAGCTGAAGCTGGCTATTGCACAGCTGTAAATTGAGATGTGGTTCGGTTGCGCTGTTTGCTAACCAGAGGCCAGAAATCCAGACTGGCCTGTGGAGCTGCACAGGACATAGTGTATTTTTTAACTGTTTCGTGTTGACAAACAAGACTAACAGGGCAGGATTAAATCTTCCCTACTTTTGCCCCAAACTCTTTCTGACCTTTTGCTGTGCTCCCCACTGCATTTGACATTCCGGTGGAAGACACAAAGCAGCACAACAAACATTCTCAAGGTTTTCTGCAAGGAAAATTATACAAGCTACCCTGAGTCCAGGTTGACATTATGTTCTGCCATTTACATTTGTTGTCTCACTAGCATAAAACAGGTGGCCAAGTGGTTTAGTTAGACCTTTTGGGTTTTTTTCATGTCAGGACAACCTGGAGCTAACGGTCCTTTTTAGCCTCCCTTTGTCTAGATACGATCAGAGGAAGTGCTGAACTGTTCAGAAGTCCCAGCGGTCTTGCAAGGTGCTCAACTTTTTGGCATTCTTCCAAAATAGCTTTCATGTTCTTTAATCTATGCCTAAGGACAGGACTGAAGTGTCCTCCATGCTATAAAAGCAAGTGTCCTCTTAAAAATTTCGTTTCTTGTGCCTGGTACAGTTTGGGTTCAGTAGCAAGTGTGAGATTTTGTCAAGAAAGATAACTATGGTCACACATAAACCAAACTTTAAAGTTATTTGAAATAATTTCGAAATCTTCATATGAGCTCTACAAAATGAAAAGTTGTCTCTTAGAGTATTTAGAGACTAGCCCATCTGCAACAAGGAGTTGAGTTGCCTAAAACAAATAACTTGGTTTGTTGGGTTTTTTTTTAAAGATGCAAGGAATAAAAGCTAGGAAAGAGTTGCATTTTTCAAGTGCAAAACAATGCCCCATCTTCTATTCTGTATTCCTCCTTGCATTCATTATAAGCTGGAGAAAAATCTTATGAATTTTTGAAGGTAGGTTCTTTTGTTTGTTTTTAAAAGAATTTTGGGGCCCAGACTTCATTAACTTTTAATAGGATCTGTGATCATAAATGACTCAAGCCTTTTTGAAAATCCCATCCTCAGTCATTTCTGTGGCTGTCTTGCCATTGCAGCTAGTCTTCTGTCTGCTCTTTGCAGCATCAGGTGCCTTCATGCAGAGGAAACAACCTGCTTGACAAAGAGATGTCAAACCATGGCAGGATAGCTGGCCTGTTGTGGAATAGCAGCTGTCAGAAGGAAAGAAAGAGTTTGAGTCTTTCTTTTCCTGATCACAGGTGACAGCTGAGAGAAATAGAGCTAGATTTTAATGCTGGAAACAGGTTTTATTTTAGAAACCAAATTGTTTACTTTTTTCCCCTACTTTTTTCCTGTTAGGATGTATCGTGCCAGAAATGTTACAGTCATCCCATGGAACAGACCTCTGTCAAGCCTTTCTATTTTTCTTTATGTATATAAACATAATTAGAATATTTTTTTGACTTCTGTTAGTTTGCAATGATAAATTTATTGTAATGCCCAGTGTGTACCTTGCTAATGTTTTTGTTCAAATTCCTTCTCTTTAGAATGTAACCACAGCAGAAAAAGGTTTTACAGTGATGTTGTGTACTGTAAAATATATAGGAGGATACATAAATCCTTGACACTTTTCCTTCAGTAACTGCCTTTTGATAGTCTAGTACTGGGATGGATCCTTCCCCATAAATGATAAGGCTGGTGGTTCTGGGACTTTCTGACATTGTTTTAATCTTTTCCACATGGGCAGGGTTCTTTATCAATATCAGTTTGCTGTTCAGACAATAAAATGAAGACTGAGGCGCTTGTGAAATTTCTTCTTGAAGTGAAACATTCAAGCTGACTTGCGTGGCTAATCAAGACAAAAAAACAAGCCTAAGCTTAGTTAACTGAAAGGCACGACTAAGCAATTACTCACACTATATAATACCGTTTCCATGCAGCCACCCACATGTTTTACTGATCCCCAAGACAATCGTAATACTGTTCTGTCTCCTTTTGAAAGGAGTGAAGAGAGGCCTTTTGGAAGTCTGACTTAGTGGTATCCACCCCATCAGGAAAGTAATATTCCACTCAGGAAAACCTTATCTCAGGATCCTTGAATGGTAAAAGCACCAGCTGAATCGTGACGGTAAAGCAATAGTTATATAGCAGGCAGGCACCTTGGAGGAGAGCTGCAGTGGTTACTTTTAATTCTTTTCAATACTTAAACAATTACTAGACAGACAGGAAGTGAATGACCAAAGTGGTTTTAATTCTTGTCACAGTTTAAGTAACTGCTCAGTAAGTGATGTAGCCAGCTTTTATACTGAATGCTATTCTGCTAATATTTTTCTGTGATAACAGAAATGAATTGAGACAGGGATTTCATCTGACCTTAGGAGTAAATGGAATGGAGAAATATGCCTAATTTGGTAGCCACTAGACTTCTGGTGGGTTCAGTTGCCATTTTAAAAGATATTATGAAGTCAAGGGATGGAACATTAGGTAAACATACCAACAATGGCATTCTTATCACAGTTTGGGATCCAGGGTCTAAGATGTGTTTAGTAAGTCCAGAGTAGTGTTCTAAGTTGAAACTAAATATTGTGGGGAGATCTTATTGCCCAGTGGTTTAAGAGGTGAAATGCAATTATGTTTGTGGAGTCATATAGTGAAGGTATCAATAGAAACCAGTGTTGTAACTTAAAATTAGGCATGTTTTCGTCTGTAAAGCCACACATTGGAAGCATTTAGAAAGTACTTACCTGTTGAAAATATTTTGATTTAGTTGGTAATGCTGAATAATTAATAAAACTCGTCAAAGCAGAATATATCTTCGTTTCAATGATGATAACTTAAGAAGAATACAAGTCCCAATCCCAATGTAATGGTTATAATCAGTTTTTGAAACACAGGAAGATGCATTGTGGGTGGTAGGCAGTCAATCTCTATGTGTGCCTTTGTAAATCCTGCTGCGTCAATTCTAAAGAAGTATAACCAGGGTGAGATCCAGATATATTTCCTTTAGAGCTGTAGTGAAGAAAGCAGGCACAGCCTTCAGGACTTCACTGTGCTTTTTGTCATCTGCAGAGTTCTCAAGGCACATTGTGCCTCCTTTTAACGCCAGCACAGAGAATAGTCTTGTTTCACGTTAGAATGGTCCAGTCTGGATGACACTGATAAATCTGAGTTCACATTATTCAGTCCTTTGATGCCATGGAAATATTATTTCATACAGTTCAAATTGCGGGGATCACTGCTTATGGTTTGTGAGTATGAACACTTGGGGAGAAGTCAGACATGATTTTTGTTTCTTCTTCCTTGCACAGACTTAAATCAGGAAAAAGTACTGAAAGTAGTGGGTGTCACATAAGGATCAGTTGGTTATAAATGAAAGGCTTGATTCAGGCCTCGGGGATTTGACTGGAATCCTTGTGACTTTAAAATGGGTCTGAGTAAAATTTTGCTGTAAACTGTAGGCAGCCTACTTGGAAAATTATTTCCTGTAGCTCATAGCTTTTCAAGGACTATGTCATGATGCTACCTGCAATGAACACTCTAGTCTCTGGATAAATAGAAATTTATCCTAGGATGATGATTTACAGTCTTGACAGAACTCAGTGGGATGTATATTAACCTGAATATCCATTAGCCACCTTCCTGTCTTGAAAAGGCCTGTTTTTAAGAGCTTCTTTAACTCTCACTACTTTTGCAGTACCTGATGGAATGATGGAATTCGGCACAACTGCCAGCAGATGTTAATCATGTAGCTTAATGCACTGCTGGAGGGCATTCGCATTATGGTGGTGAGCGTGGTGTAAGTACCTGTACAGAACAGATTAAACCATGTTGCCCTGTGTGTTTTCAACAGATGCCAAGCTCTCCACTCCAGAGAACCGGCTCGCAATGAAGCCATCAACTACTTTCTTCTGGCTCAGTGTCAGTTTTTTAGTCTACCCTAACTTCATGCTAACTTTTGGCTGGCTTTATTGTTCTGGGCTACTTCCTTTTCCTAGCCTCGTCACCTTTATCCTCTGGCTCTCATGAGAGCCCTCTCTTGGCTCTGCTGTCACTACCCCATTTATTTAGTGGCTATTTTTGAAGATTCTGTTGTATAAGCACTCTTTCTGAGCATGCTTCAAGATTTTGCTCTTGACCACTGTTGTTGCCCCGTTTTCTACTTTCACCTCTTGGGGGGGGGGGGGGGGGGGGGGGGTCTTTGCTATTTACCACCATACATGCTTCTTCATTCTAAATCTGTATCCCATGGGAGAAGCCCACGGTGTCCTTCCTATCTCATCTGGGAATTTTCTGTTTTCTCATCTATAGCACATCCAAAGTCATAGAGAGTTTTGCTTTCCAAATTGTCCACCTGTTATTCATTCGCTGATTTTGCTGACAGTGCTTCTACCCCGGTACCCTGGGCTGGAATCAGTCAGCCTGTGGGACTTGTCTGAAATTGGAGTTAACATCAAAGTTTTCAAAAGATTCAGGGAGGAAACAGTGTATAGTAGGAAAATTCAATTCTATGAAAAACTAAGTATCTCACATAGATATGTTTATTTTTTCAACTAATTTGAGTGAATGATCCCACTGAACGTTCTCTAATTGGCTCCCAGATCTTGTGAAGTGCAGCCAGCTCACCCAGCTATCTACACACCCAGACCTGCTTCTCTTACAAGACAGAACTTGAGGTTTGCTGGGTTTTTTCTATATTCTGTTACACACAAATTGAAATTTTGGTAGTCTTCTAAATTCCAAATATTTGTAATTTTTCTCTGTTAAAATGACTACTCCACACTAATTAAGATCCAATCCTGTCTCTCATTCTTCCTCATTAGTGAAAACATCTGTCAGCACCTTTCTGTTTTACAGCTTAAATCAGAGACATGTTGAAAATATGTCTAGATCTGGAAACTTTAATCTCCTTCTCTCTGATTTTCTTATGCTTTTTCTTCGTTGCAAATACTTGCAGAGTGTTGCTCACATGTGGTCTCTCTCTCCTATCATTCAGTTGTGCAATGTGTTTAGGGTGTCAAAATGAAACTTAGGCTATATACAGTTGTCAAAGGAGCTTAAAAAGAAGTATTTTACAGTAATTTATATTGTTTTGGGACTAAAGAAAATAATTTTCATTTCAGTTCGCAGTATATTGATGTCATTATGAGGATCGATCGTAGATGCTGCAGACTTGCCTTCACCATATGTTTACAAACTCAATGTTTAAGACCAAATAATATGAATTTGTGGAGGTTTTCCCCTTTAATTCTTATTATTATGAATTTTCATTTTGTCATTGAAGCATTATTGATCATTGTAACCGAGTCCATATTGCTGAATTACAGCCACCGAAAAGCAGACATAGTAAGTGACATTGAACTACAAACCACTTAACTCTAGATAAGGAGTTTTCATGATTCAAAGTCTTTTATTTATTTTCCTTGACGCCAGTTACACATAACAGTGTTTGGGTGGGTGGGGGGGTGTGTGTGTGTGCACATGTACTCCCTCTCTCTTTTATCTTTTCCTCTTTGTTTCCAATTTACCGATACCTGCTCTTTATATTGCTAAAGCACTGAAGTACACTAGTAGTATATCCTTTTTTTACTGTCAGGTTACTCCTCAAGTGAAGAATTAGACTATTCTTTTTTCTGTCCCTGTTCAAAATCTGTCCATTAAATCATGCTTTTAGTTGATAGGGCTTGGGGTGTCTCATGGCCGGATGAATAGTTCCTCATTCACTTGGAGTGATGACCTGCACCGTTTGTATCTGGGGTGGTCACTAAACCACTCAAGGTCTGGGTGGTTCCACAGTGACTTCCTTCCCTCCTTCATGCGCGTAGAAGCGTGAGGGGTGTTCAGTGTGCCAAAGCACAGAGAGTGAGGTGATATATGGCTTTTCTAGGGACAGGGGAGTGTGGGGGGGATTTTTGCTGTCCTGTAAAGACAGGGAAGGACACAGTAACTTATGTGAGGCTGTGCTATGTGACTGTTTACACCTGAGCTAGGCAATTTTGGTAAGTCAGGCTGGCTATACTGTGAAACCTGTGTTAAAACCTAACAAGGTTACTCTTGAAATCTCCTCTGACAGCTATTTAATGCCTACCAAGTGCTGAGGCTATAAAAATGCATTCTGCAGCAACGTTCAGATAATAAATAGCATAAACAGTTTAAAGTCACGGGCTTGTCTTTACAACTTTATTCTGTAACAACAGGAAAGTTAACCTTAAACCAGTTCTTGTTTCATTTAAACAGACTCAAGTATAATCTGCATGTTCTTGATACAATATATACAGTGTCTTTTAGAAAACAACTGTGACAAAATAGTCAAGAGGTGTATTTAAGGGATATCATTGTTCTCCAACAGGTACTGTTCTGTTTGCATTACTAAAGTTTTTGTTTTGTTTAATTATTTTTTGCACCTTCGGATTGGAAATACCGATTAAGAAAGAGACAAGGTGCAGGCTTTTATGTTTTGTTAGAATTTCCAGTGGTTTGTTAGACTATATTCAAAGTACTTTGCTTTTTATAAGGTTGAGAAATTGAAAAATGCAGGAATAATAAATGCCATTTAGTTGTTTGCATACTGAGTGTGGTCTTACCTGAATTCATTAGTTTTCCAGCATGTATCTAAGAGGGATAAAGTTAGCTGCGTTCACTTGCATGAGTGGTCCTTACTCTCCAGTGTATTATTAGCACCTCACTGGGTATCTTTATTGTATATGCAAATATGGTGGCATTTGAATTTGTATTGCGTGTATAGGACAGTCAGCTAAGGCATGCCTGCCATGATAGAGACAGATTATTGTATGTCCTTGAGTGACTCTCGATACCCTACAGTGGTCTTTTAGTTAAAACACACTTAAGGATTGTCCCTCAAAGCATTCTGACTGCTTCAACTCAAGAACACGTGTGCTGTAGGTCAGAGAAACCCCCCCTCAGTGCCCAGGACTCTGGTCTGTTTTCTTTTTCCTGGTGGTGGTGGGGGAACATATCCTCTACCTTTACTCAAGTAATGTTATTAGTACAGTTATCAGCTTTCCTTTTAATTTTCTTTAATTCCATCTGGCAATGCACAAGTGTTGAAAAATTATCTGCATTATTATTCAGAATATTAATATTCCAGAGGAAGTCATTGAAGCTTTTACTTGAAAAACAAACAAACAAAAATAATCCCCTCAAAAAAAGAAACATTAAAAGAGGAGGGGAAAAAATACAGAGGAATAAAAGAGAAAAAGGTAGGTTCATTTGCCTTTTGAAAATTGTCAGTATTCTTGGCTACCTGAATTGCAACCATAAATACCTGTATAACTGTAATTTAATGCCATATATAGAGAGTTGAATTCAGAGGAACCATTGAAGTGGAATTGAGGCATATAAAAGGAAAGATGACAAATGTTGGCAAAAGTATATAGTCTATTTTGTATGGCTTTAGTAAAAATATAATAACATTGGAAAGTAATCTGCATTATAAAATTTCAAAGTCTGATCTGGTTAGAATCAATCCTTCCCTTTCCCTCTCTCCTCCTGTCAGATTTCTGATGCATCTGACAGTGCTACCAGGCTGTTTATTACCGCGAGGGATATCAGAGCCCTGGAAGCTTCTGTCTCTGAGCAGAAAGCCATATTCAGTAAAATGTCCTCTGAGGAAGGATGCCTCTACAAAGAAAAAGAAATCTTTGTCATAAAGAGTAGGTGCAGAAAGAGTTTCAACAAAACAAGTCACGAGGATATTCTTTTAGGCTTCATAAGTATCACCCTTGTATCACTACAGCAAATTCATTGGTAAAGGTTTGATATAATGCCCACCCTCCTAAAAGTTTTCATTCCTTAGCTCCTAAACTAGTGCAGTGATATTATGACATATACTGTATTTTATGCAGTTTAAAGCAGTGATTTATTTTTAGAGAGTGAAAAGCGAGCAGCTTAAGTTATATATATGACATCCTTTCCTACACTATTGACTTTATTCTTAACAATCTTTATGTTGGATTCATTATTAAGGGAATTAAAGCACACATTCCCAACTGGGATTTTTCCTTCTTTAATGTATTTACCCTCCTTTTTGAGGTATGGAAATATTATTTGCTTCATCTCTTCATCTGTAAAATGTGGATAAGTGATGTTGAAGGCTTATTTGCAACAGGGGATTTAAATGGAAAAGCTATTCTCATAATAACTGTTGCATTGTGCATGTCTTGCTGTGTTTCTAGACCTGCACAGATTATTCTGGAACGAAATATCTGCACAAGATAGTCAGTTAAATATGGTAACTATGTCAAGGTATTTATTGTGGGATAATTGTTGCTGAATATCTGTTCTAGTTAGTTGCCCATGTAGAACAGACCTCTCTCCATTTATGCCCTGCTAATCTCTTGGAGAAGAACCTCAACATTACTCTTCCAAACAATAAGCTTCTGCCAAGGTGCAGGGAGTCCTTACACTGCCTTGACAAAAAGACGGCTTTATATAAACAGTAACTAACATTTATATTTACTTTTTTTACTGAGAAGTGTAGGGATTTTCTATCTGGGAAGCACATAACAGCTATAAAGGTGCAAGTTATTGCACTTTCCTGGCATAATTACCGTGATTGTCAGCTACGCTCTGATTACTTATTTTTTTCTTACTAGTGTGATTGTCAAAGGCAGCAGTGCTGGGATTTTTGGGTTCCCACATGGCTTGAAGAAGTAGAAATTTAAAAACATCTTCTCTTTGACAGGTATTCTGAACATATTTGATAGGCAGTCATTAGAGAATAAAGCTGGGATTTAGCAGTCTCATTTTACAGGCTCACTTTTCTATAGCATTATGTTAACAAAAATCCTGATGACAGAATACAAATATGTTGAAAATGAGGGACTGAGAGCCCAAAGTGAGCTATAAAGCAGTTTTGAACTCAAAAATTTTCATGGGCACTCTGACAGGCTCTTTTATCCTCATCAGCTTCCCACCTATTCAAAATCCAAGTCTTCGATGTGGAAAACAAATAAAAAAGGTCTCTCATCATAATGTACCGTGTGGTATTTTTGCTGTGCCTCACAAGGGAGTAGGTTAAGCAATAATAAATTATTTTCATTAGTGACCTAAGTTACTGTCTGAGAAACACTCAAAGATTTGAGGTTTAAAACATGGCTTTACTCCATCTTCTGTCTTCTGCAGACAGCTGTTTTCCTGAAAGCTTACACAGCCATTTGTTATTTTTAATTTTCTTTTTTACTTTAACAGATGATTATCTATTTAGTAAATGCTATTTTTTCTCAGCAAAACTTTCTTACTCAAAAATTTACCTATTAATTTAGTTTCCCTCTGAACTGCTGTATTCTGGTCTCCTGTTTCTCGTCTCGGGAACTGTCCAAAGTAAGCTTCTGTAGGATCACCATCTTCCATCCAGCATTGCTGTCTGGTATTGGTGTAGGTCTCTCTACAGGTAAAGGTGGCTGCCTAATCAGCTTTCCTTTTACCTGTCTGTCCTGGTTTCAACAGAGATAGAGTTACTTTTCTTTCTAGTAGCTGGCAGAGCGCTGTGTTTTGCATTTAGCAGGAGAACAATGTTGATAACACGCTGGTGTTTTCAGCTGTTGCTTGGTACTTGTAGTGCCTGTGCCAAATCAAGGACTTTTCAGGTTCTCACCCTGCCAGGTGCACAAGGAGCTGGGTCAGCACCACCAGGACAGCTGGCCCAGGCTGGGCAGAGGGATGTTCTCTGCCACAGGGTGTGAGGCTCTGGATGTAACTGGGGAAGTGAGCTCAGAGGTGGGATTGCTGCTTGAAACAGATGGGGCATCTGGTTGTTTTCTTTGTTTCACATGTGGTGAATAATGGGACTTGTACTTGTTTTACATTATGTTATTGGGGGTGGTGTTATTAATATAAATTAGTATTATCATAATCTGCCTTTGTTATCCTATTAAAATGTCTTTATCTTACTTGATTTTTTTTTTCCCTATTCTCCTCCTCATATCCTTCTGGGGGTAAGGGTGAATGAGTGGCTGCTGGATGCTTGGTTGCTGGCTGGGGTCAAACCATGATGCTGTCTTCCCAAGAAATAAGTACATGTTTCACAATTTGAATTTTACTGAAAAAGTAAGAAGGAGACTCCATTCCCCGAATCTGTGACTCTGGCAATCATTGTAATTGTAAGCTCTGGTAATTTTTATTTTCCCATTTGAGTTAAATGTCTTGATTTAGATTGTTTGTGAAAGACACTCGTTCTGTTCCCACTGTGACTCTGCAAAGCACAGACATCAGACACTCATCCTGATTCAGGACAGCGACATGCTGTCTCTGTTGTTCACCTGGTGAAAACGTGCTTATTATTCCAGACAAGTAATTTTATTTCCCTATGCCTTTTTATCTCCCCCCATGCCTTTTTACCTCCTTTGTTTATTTAGATTCTTATTTTTCTCATGTCAGGAACTGTCATTCTGTATTTTATAAAGTTCCCAGCACAATGAAGTATCAATCTTCCCCGTGTCTTCTGGTACGACTACAATTTAAATAATGAGTAGTTAACTTTGACCATCTTGTAAATCCATAGCATTTTCATGAGTTGAGAATTGAGAGAAGTTTCATGAGTATCTTCCTTCTATTGTAAACAAAAAGATTTATTTATCTTATTTGAATGCGGGGAATTTATGTTTAGGACTGAAAAATTCTGAAAAAACTTTGGAACTCAGAAGCCATCTTTGCTACTGGTTCCTCAGTGGCCTTAACACTGAAGATCACTGAATCCATTCACAGACACATTTCTGAGTTTAATCTCAGACTTCCTCTGAAGACAGCCAACACGTTATGTCACTGTGTCTAACCTCAGACCAAGATATGGCTTCGTGTACTGTTTCAGAATTGTGGCAATTTACTGCTGATGCAGCCCAGGTGAAAATACCTTGTATGAGACAATCTTTATTCTTTTTTTTCCCCTCTTTGTTATGTGTTGTTTACATTGAAAAGGCAACTGCTAAAAAAACTGTGTTGTGGACTCAAAGACATTTAAGGAAAGCGACAGAAGAAAGAAAAAGCAGGAAGGCAATTTGGGCAAGAGATAAACCATAACTGAGTGCATTTTTTGAATTCTTGGGCTTTGGGAGGAGTTTGGTGTCTCTGTCATAATTTTTTAAAGGAAATTAATTTAATTTATGGAAAAGCATTTTTTTGCTGTTGGTAAGGTTAATAATAGAATGGCAGAAATCTCCAGAAGTTTTGTCAGATGTTTTAGCTGCATAGAAAGGGGGATACAGAGAAGGACAAGGTGCACATAATACAAAGGAGGTCAGAGAAATGCCAAAGCATATTAGGATCCAAACTCCATTAAAA
This sequence comes from Porphyrio hochstetteri, assembly GCA_020800305.1. Lineage (NCBI taxonomy): Eukaryota > Metazoa > Chordata > Aves > Gruiformes > Rallidae > Porphyrio > Porphyrio hochstetteri. The sequence continues at coordinate 51,209,980 of CM036907.1, forward strand.
TCCTGTCTGGCAGAGGTGGGCCATTTCTTATTAACATCTCCTTCAGGGCAAGCATGGGAGATGTTGCTCTGATGCTGGCAAACTAAAGTTTTTGCTGCCTTTCTTTTATGTTTCTTTAAAGTTTACGTAATTCAGTGGTCTGGATGCTGCTTTAGGAGATTTCCATATACAGGGCGGATGGGAGCTCTTGAACTGACAATAGGGGACTTGGCAACCTTTTCATTTTCCAGCTCTTTTTATGCCTTTTCTTCCCCTGGTGGCTTATCTGGCATGCAGTGTTTCAGTTAGTCCAAGAAATGCTAAAACCTCTCCCACAAAGTTTACTTAATCAAGCTGGATATAAATAATACTCAGTAGTCTGATTTTCCGTGTTGAATTTACATCTTAATTAATTATGTTTAAAGTGTGTAATGTGAGCTTATGTTTTGAGAACAAATACCTTTGGTTGCTTTCTGACTTGTGTTTAATTTCTTAGCATTTCAGGCTATGTTTTGATTTGATTTCGATTTTTTTTGTTTGTTTATTTTTCTCTGCCACATCATTAAACATTATCAAGACAAGGGGAAAAAAAAAAAGGCAAGACCTTGCCAACCACAGTACCCTGTCGAATCAGGATGCACATGATATCCAAGTATAATTTACAGAGCAAAGCCCCTACCTGTGCTTTTTTCATAACAGTCTTTCTAGATTTTTTTCGTGGTTCTTTTCTTTTAACATAAATGTAGACAGGCTGAAATAGATACTAAGTAAGAAAGCAAGAACTAGAGAAACCGCTATGAATTATTCATAAATTGCCTTCTTTTCTGATGTATTTGATATTTTCTTTCTTTCCAAAGGATAAAAGATATTAGGAATGGGTATGTGTGCCAACGTTAAGGTACATCAAGCTTGGTATTGTTCAGTATTACGACAGGAAATCCTTCAGTGAGGGTGGAATGTGTGTACAGAAATAAGTATGTTTGATATCACAGGGAGCTGGAAGACTACTGCATATTTTTATTATGTTTTGCAAACCAAGCATTCTTTTAATTATTACTATTATTTTGTGATACAGTGACATAAAAATCACAAGAAAAAAAACCCCTCAACATATTTTAATAAATAAGCCATTTGTTTTGCTACTATCTCAGGAAGTACTGTTAAGGGCATAATGGGGGCTTTTGGGGGATTTTTTGATGTAGATCCATTCAGGTACAAAGGAATCTGAAGAGTCATTAGTGGGAAAATATAAAGACAGGGATCAAAGAAAAGGATAGGATAAGTAGCGATAGTAGGATAGGATAAGTAGTGATAGGACAAGAGGGAATAGCTGCAAGGTATACAAGGGGAGGTTCAGGTTAGGAATTAGGAGAAATTTCTTCTCAGAAAGAGTGATTGGGCATTGGAATGGGTTTCCCAGGGAGGTGGTGGAGTCACCGACCCTTGGGGTGTTCAAGGAAAGGTTGGATGAGGTACTTAGGGACATGGATTAATTAGTAATACAGGTGGTAGTAGGAAGGTTGGACTAGATGATCTTGGAGGTCTTTTCCAACCTTAATGATTCTGTGTGTGATTCTGTGTGTGATTCTGTGTGAATGAAGATATTCGGTGCTAACTTGGGAGTTTGTCTGTGGTTTCAGATCTGTAGGAGCTCTATGGTGTAACCTTGATTTAAAATTGAAAGTAAGAAGGCACATTATTTTTGACATTTGGAAGAATATAATACAATACATTATGTTTTCACAGAATTGCTGTTTTAGAATAAATTTAGGGCTTACTACAGGATGGGTGTTGCTAAGGGTCTTTCTTCTTGATGGAATTATCAGACCTTCCATCCCTGAAATACATTTCCTAAGGGCTACGTATCAGCAGTGGGACTCTTTGCCGTACTGAAGATGATGTGTTTCATTTGAGAAGATAACTGACAAGATATCAAGCTTATTTTGTCAGACAATTTAACATTCAACCTGGACAGTTGCAATTGCAGAAGTAGTTTGCAGATTCCAATGGTGAAAAGGGGAATAAGATGCAATTTTAGCATAAACTCCCTTTCAGCTATTATTGTTGCTTTCACTAAAATAAATTTGCACAGAGGGAGAAGAACACAGGAACCGGTTTGGTTCTCATCTGAGCTGAAGTGTGGAAGTTTCAATTTAAATATATAGATGGGATAATTAATGCTGAAAAGATGCCTTTTTTAAATGCTCGAACTGTAGGCCAGATTAACTGGCCTCAGGCTGCTTCCTCATGAAGTGACTGGTAGTTACAGCTGTGCTGAGTTGCTTTAAGCATGTCCTTACTGTTAAGAAAAATGGGTCCCTGAACCTGTCATACCAGTAAGCATCCAGACGCTGTATTTTTCTTGGTTTTGGCTGCTGCATGTAGCCTGCTCCCTGGATAATCAGACAGACATGCTTCAGCTGCTGGTTTCCAGTTGTTGCAATAATGTGCTAACATGCTGGTCCCCTGAAACAGCCTGCTTATTAACTGTGATGCCCAAAATGCCATCTGGAGTGTTATTCAGAAATCTATAATTATTCTGTCTACTTCTATTTGATTGTCTGCTTTGTTCCAGTACGTGTGCTCTTTATTCCTTTTCCTTTTTTCTTTCCTTTTTTTTATTTTTTTTTTTTTATTTAGCATGGAAACATTTCATCTTCACATATAGCAATACCAACAACTCTTCTCTAAATTTCTTCTGCATGAAGGTGAAAATACAAACTTTCTAGAAGTAGTTCTCAGAAACAAACTGTCTTCAAGTGAGAGTGGAAAGAAATAGCATAATAATCACTTTGGCAGAAACTAGTAATCATAGAGGACTGAATTCTCTGCTTCCTGTGTTTGTCCATTTACACTTGTACATCGTGGATATAAAATATTTCCAACTGTGACAGTTGGAAATATTTTATTGCGCTCTCAGTGTACATGGAAATGACTTTGAGGTGCAGGTCAATGTGGGATGGATTCCCGAAGCAATCAGTGAGAAAGGAACCTGCAAATATGCAAAGTAATTTGTTTCATCTGCCTACATCATCACTGTTCATTCTGCTATGTGAAATCACTCTTGAGATCTTGCTAAAAACACAAAGAACTCATGAAATTAGTTTATTTGGGTGTTAAACCTGATCTCTAGGGATTTGCTTTGGCTTTTCATACAAAGAATATTAGTTGCAACCAGCTAAGAAAACGGTGATGCTGACAATAGAAAATAATATGAAGGAGGTAACTTACATGGCAATAAATGTGAAAGATATTATGCGCCATATGAATTAAACAGAAAACTTAAAATATGCATCCCCTAGGTGATTTCAAGAATACTATATCGTGTTGAAATGTCTTAGCGTAGAATCTCGTGACAGAATTGTCCCTACATCACTTGCTGGCTGCTGCTAACGTAGGAAGCATCCAGAGCTTTCTCTGAGCAGTCGTCAGCTCTTCCTTTTTCTGTCGAGGTTTCTGTGAGCAGGAAACAGCTCTTCTCGCGGGGTAGGACAGGGGCGAGAAAGAGTTAAGGCTTTTAATATGATCACAGGCGTATGCCAGCCGAGGCCAGAGAAGTATGTATGAAGGATGAGGGGGTTAATAAATGGGCCGGAGATTAATAAATAGTCAGTACTTAATTTCAGTTTCTTGTGTTCAGAGAATTGAATTTGCAATCCCAGCGCCGGGATTGTGCGGACGGTAGCCCCATCTAGGGGCAGATCTGAATATTTCGGCTGCCTGGAGCCCGCCTAATGGGGGAAGGGAGGCTCTGGGAAATACCCACGGCCAGGCTGAGACACAGCTTGAGAACAGGAGCAAGCGCACTCAAAGCCTGATGCCTTTTTTAGTAGGAGGTGGTGGAAGAGGCTGCTTAAAGTAGGGATTTGAAAAATCAGGAGGAATTCTTAACGTGCTAATACTGTGGTGCAGTGGTCCCGTGGCACGGGCAAAAGTGGCAAGTGATGGCTGAGGCCTGCCTTGCCAGTGCCAGGCACATCATCTGCAGCAGCAGGGAGAACTGCAAGCTGCAGTTTGGGCTGTCAGCAAGGCCGGAGCAAGAAAGCAGAGCAGAATGTTTGCAAAAGGCCAGCCATTTCTCTACAAAATGCCAACGGGTCTCTGCTGCTTTTTGCGTATCTTCCCTAGCATTAATTTTGAATTTTAGCTGTTACGCTTTAGCTGGGCTCATGTAGGGGCCTCTGATGAGAAGAAACACAAGACCTGAGCTATCACCCAGACTAGATAACTTCATCTCCTTTGAGAAAATGATTTTACAGATGAGGGCTGAGGGCACTGGCAGGATGATAGAGAAGAGCCTACACCGGGGCCCTATAAATTGTGCCTGACACAGAGAGAGATTTTTTGCTCTTCAGCCCTTAACTTTCACAAGCTGCTTTTTTCCTGTAAAATGTGTTTGGTGGTTGTTTGGGGGGGATTTTTGCTGTTTTTTCTTGCCTTTTTTATATGCTTTATGTGAAAATTCATCTTTGAAGTTGAAAATATAAATAGCAAGGCAGTTAGAAGAGAAAATATTCTGTGATGTTATTGAAGTGACCTTGTTGCCTTTATTTTCACTCCATGCTCTTTTTTTCCTGAAATAAAATTATTTGAACAAGATAACCTCTTTGTGTCTTTACAGAAAATGTGACCTGCTCAGTCAGTTGCCTTTGCAGGGCTTTCTTAGCTTGGGGAGAGAGAAAAGAAAAACTGACTGCATATAAGACTCTAGAACTAAGGTCAGCCATTCTGGATGACAAACTTAACAGAATTATGTCAGCCCTTTCCCCCCCCTCCTCATTCTGATCAAGTGATCCTGAGTAGAAGGAATAACCAGATTAGGGCTTCAACATGATGACTATTTGCATAAATGAGCCTGTATGTGTGACTGGAACGAGCAGCCTAGCATTGGCAAAGCTCCAGAGACCCTAAATCAAAAACCAAAGAGAGAGAGAGACAGAGACAAGTACCATATTCAAACATAAGATACTGGGACAAATACTTGCATAGTTGTGTCACTGTGGGATGTTTATCAGCTCTCCCACCTTAACATCTTTGCACAAGTTTTGATGAAGCAAATACTTTACTGAACCTGAGAAAAAGACGTCTCACTGCAGCACGGAATTCCTATGGCCTTTTGAAATAATAAGCATATTTTCCACTTAACACACTCAAAAAAACACCCTGTTGCATAGCAAAGCCAAAGTCCAAGCAAGGCTTCTTTCACCCGGTGTGTGTTAGTAATAAAACTTCTGAGCTGTGTTGCTGTGTTTGTGTGTGCTGTGTGGCAGCCCGTTTATGCATTTTCCACTGTGCTGGGGCTTACATCACTGTCGTATTAGTCTAAGCAGAATGGAGCAGATTGTTTATTTTGGTTTAGCTCCGCTTCAGGCTGTAACATCAGATGTAGCTCCTAGAGTGACAAATTCCAATTGCAGTGTCACAGATTAAACAAGGGTACAGAGGAGCCCTGCAAGCAGTTTTGTTTCTCATGAGAGGGAAAGGATACTGTGCTTGCTAAAGTTAGTTTATATGATCCCAACACAAACAAAATAAAATAATCTTCTCCAGTAGCATTCTTCTGTTTAAAAAGTACATTTATTGCCCAGAACCCTCCATACACACTCTTCAGTTTGGGGTTGCAATCTTCAATTAGTTTGTTAGCTAGTTAGTCACCTTTTATTAATGATTGGTGGATCTCTGCATTACTTGTATGAAATATAGCAGGCTTTAGCTTTGTTTGCTCTACTGTATGCTAATACCACAGTCACCGAATCAAAGAATGGTTTATGTTGGAAGAAACCACTGGAGGTCATCTTGTCCAAGCCCCTGCTCAAGCAAGATCACCTACACCAGGCTGCTCAGACCATTTCCAAGTAGCTTTGGAGTATCTCAAAGGATGGAGATTCTACAAATTCTCTGGGCCAGTTCTTGGTCATCCTTACAGTAAAAAAGTTTCTCTTTTGACAGAAGCTCTTGTGCTTCTGTTTGTGCCCAGTGCCTCAGAGGTCCTCTCACTGGGGACCACTGAAAGGAGCCTGGATCTGTTGTCTTTGCACCTTCCCTTCAGATATTTATACAGTGATGAGATTCCCCCTGAGGCTTCTCGTTCTGCAGGCTGAACAGTCCCAGCTCTCTCAGCCTTCCCTCATATGCGAGATACTCCTATCCCTTAATAATTGTAATGGGCCTTTCCTGGAATCTCTGTAGTAGCTCCATGCCTCTAGTACTGGAGAGCACTGAACTGGACCCAGCACTCCGGCTGTGTTACATCAGTGCTGAGTGGTAGGATCACCTCCTTTGACCTGATGGCTGCACTCCTAATGCAGCCCATACTACTATTAGCTATCTCTGTGACAAGAGCTTATTGCTGACTCATGTTCAATTCAGTGTCTGTCAGGACTCCCAGCTCCTTTTCTGCAAAGCTGGTTTCCTGCTGGTTGGCCCCCCTCATGCACTTGTGCCTGAGGTTATTCCTTACCAGATGCAGGACTTTGTACTTCTGCCACTTAGATAAGTCTTGTTGCTTTTGACATTTATCAACAGATCCAGTTCTAGGCAGCCGTTGGCTTTCCTAACTGGGCCCCTGCATGTTTGGACAGTGCTTCCACATTCCTTCTAGGTTACCTGACTCTGAGTCCACTTTCTGTATACTGCTGTTTTGTGTCTGAGTTTTCCTAGGACCTCCATGCTCATCCGTGCAGGCCTCCTGGCACTTTTTGCCTGACCTTTGGCATTAGAATGAGCCACTCTTGAGGTTGGAGGACGTCATTCTTGAATATTAACCAGCTTTCTTTGGACCCTCTTCCCTACAGGACCTTATCCTATGGGACTCTTCCAAAGAGATCCTTGAAGAGGCCAAAGTCTGCTCCCCGAAGTCCAGGGTTGTAATCTTATTTCTTCCTCTCAGGATCCAGAATTTCACCATTGCATGGGCACTCCAGCTAAGGCAACCTTCAGACCTCGCATCCCCAACAAGCCCCTCATTATTTGCAAGCATGAGGTCCAGTAGAGCACCTCTCCTTTTTTAGGTAAAATGGCTAGGAGTGAACATCTCAAACTTTTCAGGTGGCCATTTCAGGACAAGTAATTTTGTAATAGATATCCTTTCATCTTTCTTTCAAGTCTGCACTGCTGTTACCTCTAACACCCAACTTTGAAGGGTTTGGCTTCCTTAAGACTGTTCCATCGATTTTACTTTCTTTGCATGATAATTGAGGTGACATTTTTACCACAGTTTTCTGATTGTTCTGATTGTGACCCATTAGCTGGGAAACACTGTGAGAGAGTTGGGACTATCTGGTTTTCCACAAAACTTTGACCTCCCACTGGTTTTACAGTTGACCAGTTTTACTGTCCTCAGCGTGTAGTCAGTTCTGATTAATGCAGAACTAAGCAAGATTAAAATTAGGCCCCATCCTCTGAGTACAGATAAGAATCTCAACAAGGTTGCTGAAGCTCTTCACCTTTCAAGGTACATAACAAATGTCTCCCTGGCATGTGCAGGATGTTGAAGGTCGTGTGGGCACATGTGGCTTTTAAAGAGCTACGGCTTTCTCCCCTTCTTCCCAAGAGTGTTCATTTAAAGCATAACCAACCCCATCATCATCCAACTACTAGGTAAATTAAAGGTCTTATTTCATCATATAACATCTCAAATATTGAATATTAAAAGGCCAAAAGTTTCTTGGTAGCTAATTGAATGTAAAATTAAGATGTGAGTAATGCTAAGAAGAAATCCTTTGGCAACGTACAACATGCTGTGTTTATCATAAATGAATCCATACCTGCATCTCCAGTGTATCTAGAAACTTGCGAGCTTGTGCAGTAAATACAGAATGAGGAATCAGACTAACAGGGAAAATGTAATGTGGCATCACTTGCATGGGAGGGTCATCCACTTGTATTGAATTAGATTTCTGGCCCCACGGGAATCCAGGGTGACCAGGCTGGCCTTGATTTCAAAACAATAGCTGAAGGTAGAACTAGAGAGATGTTGAAGGATGAATCTCAAGGACAGAAGAAGAAAAACAAAGTAGTAGGGAAGTAATTTTGGAGGAAAAGGAGTTCCTTCAGGGAGTGCTCTGTTTATTTAAAGGGTGGAAGAACTAGCTGCTGAAAGCATGGTCTCTCGACAGAAGATGCAAGAAAATATCTTTTAAAAGAAAATAGCTGCAAATATATGAAAAAAACCCAGCTAGCTATTCCTATTTTTAGATCTCTGGGATGTCTCTGTAAAGTCGAAAAGGTAGTTAAAAAGAGACAGAGAAAGGAGCAAAGACTGAAACTGTGTCGGTGGCACGCAAAGAAAATTCCTCATGCTTTTTTAATATGTATCTATATATATATTGTAGAGTTCATGATTATCTATTTAAGGTTGTTTTCTCTGCTACAAGTAGTCAATGTTAGGAAAATCAGAACACCTCAGTAGAGGTCAGGGATTTTTTTTCCTGTCGTCAGCTGACATGTCAAGGTGGTTTTTTTAGCTGTTATGTTCACAGAGTGCAGGACACAGATATTTCTACACTTCTGTCACTTCATGTTTAACTTTAAAAGGAATATGTGAAGCAGAATTGTAAGATATGTAAGCAGCTGACATGTCATATGCACTTGGAAATGTGTCCTGAATACTAACAGTGTTGCTTCTAATCCGATAAACTTCACCCCTTGTAACAAGGCTGTCTGTAGTGAGGCCAGCCCTCAAATCAAAAGGTCCTCTGCACGAGTAGGCTGTGCCTGTGTGGGCACTATTTATAGACCCCGCGCAGCTCCCGCCCGCAGCCCAGCACGAGCAGCGTGGTGACTCAGAGCGCCGGGAGGCCGCCGGGCCCCACGGGACGAGGAAATGTCAGTGACTTCTCACACTTCGCCAAAGCGAGCTGGGGTTCAAGGGCTGCGCTCTTCTCTAGTTTGTGTTTAGAGACAGAAGGCAAACCCAGTGAGTCATGCATGGCTGAACACATCACCGACAGGCTGGCTGATGCAAGAGAGAATGGGAAACATAATTGCTAGGTTATGTAATTGGGAATGTGTGAGACAGTTTTGTTAAGAATTGGCCTGAACCTTCTTCAGGGATCAGTCGTGCTCATAGGGTTTGGTAGTTTCTGGACAAGCATTGATTTGGATCACTGAGTATTCCTAGTATTCCTGGTTGCTGCCATTTCAAGGGTTGTATTTGTTTTGGTTGTTTTGGATATTATTTTGTGGGTTTGTTGTTGGTTTTTTTCCTTTTCCTTCCCAGTCTGTGCATTACCAGGAGATTATGAAGTTTCCACAAAGGAGGAATGAGGCAGAGGGCTGATGATGTAACTGCTAGGGAGCTTGGCATAGAATCACAGCTTTGAGATTCACTGGCCTTAACTGTACCCCAACTCCTGAATAAGTGGTATGAGCAAAATGCTGATTATGTTATCTGGGGCAGAGGGGAAAGGGTGCTATTTTGATAAGCAAGGAAATTCTGGTAGATGTTTTATTGGTTAATTTTATTTCAGAATGGAAGTTTCTATCTTCCTCTACTTAAAAATACAAAGACATCCAACGAAGGCTAAAGCAGAACATTTTCCAAATAAAATTAAGCAGATGTACAGGTGCAAACCTGTTTTCTGTATGCAGCTGCTGTGCAATTACTTTTTTTAGGTGTGATTTAAACACCTGGTCTGCACCTGTCAATTTAAGATATTATTATTTTTCACATTTAATTGTTTCTTTGTCATTACGCAAAAAAGTGTAAGGCAAATTTTTGGACAGCTAAGATCAATAACATTTTAGCTATTGTTGATGATGAAAGCAAAATCAGACCTAGGAAAGAAGTGGCAAACCTCAACTTTTCTGTTAGTCATTTTGGTAACTTCCTTGCCAGTGTCCTGTGTAGTATTTCATCCCTGTGATATTAGTTGCTCCTTCTGTAGTATCTTCAGAGCAGGAACACCAGATTTGGTTACTGCTTTCACGCTAATCACAGATACACTGTGCCCATCTGTATAGAAATGTGCTGGTCAGGGCACAAAACAGCACTCTGTCTCTTGAAGACAGCATAAATCCTTTGCATGAACTTGTTTCAAAGACATGAAATGACATTGAGAGCAGGATGTATGACTTCAGGCAATTTTGCACTCCTACTAGCCCTACTTGTTAACATAATTTGCACAGCTGCATTTTCTATGTGACCTCCATGTCTCATCACTGAATTTCAAGGCTCTCTTCATTACTACCAGAAAAGTTTCTGACTTCATTGAGATTAGAATTTGACAGAAAAAATCATATATATGTTAGAAAAGAGATTAAGTAGAGTTATTTAAAAATTAAATATAAAATATAGAATCATATAATCACAGACGGGTTTGGGTTGGAAGGGAGCTCAAAGCCCATCTAGTTTCATCCCCTACCATGGGCAGGGACACCCTCCAATAGTCCAGGTTGCCCAAAGCCCCATCCAACCTGGCCTTGAACACTGCCAGGAAGGAAGCAGATACAACCTCTCTGGGCAACCTGTTCTACTGTAATGATATTATCCATGATGATTGCAAAACATCTCCTGGATATTTTTTCACATGTTAAATGATTTTGATTGGTTACATTAAAATTTTGTTTTGCTTCTATTCCATTCTGTTCCCAAGTTCCTTTTACTAATCTTTTTTTTTTTTTCTTTTTCCTGCTACCTAGACTGTAATCCAGACCCTAGCTCATGTGCAGTGAAGGCAGAGGAAAACTTACCTTAGTAAATGCCTGTTAATATTTCTGAGTTTATTTGCCTTAGTTTCTCTCAGAAATTATTGGGATACATCTCAAGGTTCTACCTATAACCAGTCTTGTCTTCGGAGGAAGGTTACTTCCTCCAACTGAGAAGGATTGTAACAGGAGAATGAGTATAAATAGTGTCTCTGGAAATGATCTGTGTGTTCTGGGAAAGCTGTAGATAAATATGAGAAATCAAAACTATTCATTAGTGCTGACAATTATGGCTTTTATGTCTCCTCTGAGGAAGTACAGAGCTTGCTTGCTGTGTCCTTCTCTGAGCACATGCTCAGGGAGAACAAGATGGGGGGTAAGATCAAAATGCCATACGCTTTTTTCCTCCCCTCATGTCAGTCCAGTGTGAGGTGGGAAGTAAACTGCTTCATTGAAACGAGGGAAAGGTGGGCAAAAATGATCTATTAATGGGGATTCCCAAAATACATGCTCTTCTATGCACACTCCTTTTCCAATATGGGTCTTTGTGTAAGTTCTGTGACATTTATATGAATAGTTTCTTGCTAGTTCATTAACTAAAAACCTGGTCTGCATGAAGAACAGAGGAAATGGCCACCACAATTTTTTTTTCCTTCCAATATGTCTTTTTTCAGAAGTCAGCCCATGTTAGCATCACAAACAGCTTCCACAGGATCATCAGAGATGATCTATTAAAAGAATGCTTTGCTTCCATTCCTACAATATTCAGTAAATTTTTAAGAGGGATCAATCTCACGTGTACCTATTTGTTATAGTCTTTTGCTGTACTTTGTACCTCATTTTGGTATCCAGGTCTGGAACTGAGTGGTCCTAGAGAAATGCAGAGTTGTATCTGAATAAATGTCAGTCTTTTTGAGTGTTACACAGACCACTAGGTCAGGTGGACAGATGTGAGAAGATCTTTCCCAAGTCCTCCTGTACAAAAAGCAGTAGATTACCTGAGTCCTACTATACCGTAATTCCTTGAAAGAAGTGGCTTAAAGAGACGTCGTGCTGTGTTCACATTGGGCATTTAAATTCCATGCTTGTTCTTGAGACAAGGGCCATAACAAGATCGGAAAAACTCCCACAATATGAATATCTTATGATAATGGTGGTAAGCAGTATAGAAAAATGTCAAAAATAAGCCATTCTCCCTGCTAGTACAATTTTCTGGTGGACATAACTATTTTCTTAAAACTATTAAGGGGAACTAGCTGTTTTGTGCACTTACAATCTACCAAGTCAGAATACATTCAATGAGATTTGCTAGCCCAAGGCTCATTCTTCTTCCCTTTGAGTGAAGGTGCTGATGTGTAGAAGGTGTTCTCAGATAACTGCAGCTTGATGTTTATGCTAAGGTATTTGCCTTCAGGAGGAAAGAGTAAAATATTATCTGTAAATTATAATGATAGTGAGGAGTTGAAAAAAGTGAGTTTCTGTGAAGAAATCTCTTTATTATAACAATAACTTCAGGGTGGTTTTGTTTATAAGATAATAATCGTATCTTTGGTTGAGAGTGAAGACTCGTTTAATGGGAAGCACCCTCAAGTTATTGTTTGGATGAATGTATAAACTGAATATTCATATTTGAAAAGAAAGATGAGAAAAAACATAAAGCATAACATAAAGGTGGTGAAAGATGATTCTCAAAGAGGAAATGCTCTTGATGTATCACTTCTATCTCACTTTACTCCTTCTCTACCTTACCTTGTTTTCCAGTCATCATCTTTTCCTCTATACATGTTAAGAGACACAGCCTTAAAGTTCATTTTCAAAGTTAGTTAGAAGGGAATAACTGAAATGTACACAGTGGGAACATGCTGTATCCAACAGTCCTACTCCCCCCTGGAGTCCCAGGGAATGAAGTGGATAATGTGACTTCATCCCTTAAGATGATATCCAATATTCTTCTCTTCCTGAGTCTTTCCAGGGGTTTCATCATCCACAAGGATGCAAAAAGAGGTCATGATTCTCTCTGCTCTATTCCTTTGGGAAGTTTTTCTTCTGTGTAATTTACAGACAAGATAATTTTCATGGGCTATCTCAAGAAGTTTGGTTGTGGGAATGGAGATTTAGCCTAAAAAATAAGCAAACAGAATAATTCAGTAAGCTTTGGTTTTAAGAGCAGGGTCCCAGAATAAACCTCTTCTACCATAAATCCATACTATTAAATTCCCTTAGTTTTTAAAGCAGGGTGGCTACATGCAGATGGCTGTTGGAGGCAGCACATGGCAACCCCTGGACTGTGCCCAGGAACTGTTTGGGACTTTGCTATTTGGCAAGCCTGAGACCATGCCAAGGCCTCTTCTAACAATTATCTGCATAGACAGTTGCATTCCAGCAGCATAAAAACTTCTGCTGTTGATGTTAATTTTGCAAACAAAGATGTAGGGAGTAAGACTAAATAAGGTATAAATCCTTGGAATAAATCAAAAGTATGTGCAGCAACGAGAGGCCAGTAGGGTACAAAGGCTTTTTGACTTTTTTTAATTATTCATCTTTAATTACTGAAGAATGGCGTGGTGCCGCTTGTGCAGGTGAAGTTAGCCATTCCTCCTCTCATTGTGCTATCCCATTATTCTCCCAATTTCATCAGTTACCTCACTGATTTTTTTTTTTTTTCCTGAAAACCATGCTAGACTGATTTCTGACTGGATGTATCTAGTCTGTCAAAGTTGAGTATCTGGAGAGGTGATGGTGAATGTGGCTACATCTGGCTGGCGGCCAGTCACTAGGGGGTTTCCCCAGGGCTCTGTTTTAGCTCCAGGTCTTTTTAACATTTTCATAAATGACCTGGACACAGGACTAGAGGGTGCCTTAAGTAAATTCTCAGATGACACCAAATTGGGAGGAGCTGTTGACTCTGTTGAGGGTGAAGAAGCCTTACAGAGGGACCTGGAACGATTGGAGAGCTGAGCAATCACCAACAGCATGAAGTTTAACAACAGCAAGTGCCAGATTCTGCACCAGGGAAAGGGCAACCCTGGCTGCATATACAAACTGGGGAGAGGGATTTGAGGGTCTTGGTTGACAGCAAGTTAACCGTGAGCCAGCAGTGTGCCCAGGGAGCCAGAATGGCCAGCCGCATCCTGGGGTGCATCAGGCATGGCATTGCCAGCCAGTCCAGGGAGGGGACTGTCCTGCTCTACACTGCGCTGATGCGGCCTCACCTTGAGTTCTGTGTGTGGTTTTCGGTGCCACAGTACCAGAGGGACACAAACTTATTGTAGAGTGTCCAGGGGAAGGCAACAAGAAGGTGAAGGGTCTGGAGGGGAAGTCTTATGAGAGGCTGAAGTCTCTTGGTTTGTTCAGTCTGGAGGAGAGGGGGCTGAGGGAAGATCTCATCATGGTCTATGTCTTCCTGATGAGGAAGAACAAAGGTGCAGGCACCGATCTCCTCTCTTTGGCATCCAGCAATAGACCCCGAGGGAATGGTATGAAGCTGTAACAGGGGAGGTTTAGGTTGGATATTAGGAAGAGGTTCTTTACGGAGAGGGTGGTTGGGCACTGGAACAGGCTCCCTAGTGAAGTGGGCTCCCCAGTGAAGTGGTCACAGCACCGAGCTTGGCTGAGTTCAAGAAGCATCTGGACTCAGCTCAGTCACATGCTCTGACTTGTCTGGCCCTGTGTGGAGCCAGGAGTTGGACTTGATGATCCTTCTGGGTCCCTTCCAACTCAGGAGATTCTATGACTCATGTCAGAAAGTCAGGAGCCTGCTCTTTGGGCAAAATGGAGTGTGTGGCAGTGCAGACTACTTGTGATTTGCAGTTTTGCCTGTGCTACTGAAGGCTGGGAGCTGCCTCACAGGAGAGAAAAAATGTGAGTGAGCCAGCTTAAACCCAGGACTGGGAAAGAAGCATTTACCATTGTTCAGTGGCAAAAGCTGAGGGTACAAGTGATATAGGCTCTAAGAGGTCATTGCATGCAAAAGAGCCAGTATGGAGAAATCAGGGCACAGTGAGCTGGTGCTCAGTAAGTTACAAACGTTCTGAGGGAACATTTAGGGAGGCTGCTGTGCCATCCCTATTGTGTTCCTACTAATGGTTATGGTCTTCTGGTATGGTCTGCTGCTGAGCGCAGTTGCATGCACATGTAAAAAACAATGGGTGAGCCAGGGCAGTCATCGAGCTCCCAGGGGATCGCTGGGAGGAATAGAGAAGATCAATACCCAGTGGTCCTTGAGCTCTGAAGAACCACATCCATGTGAAGTCCTCTATGCCCTGTGAAAAGGAAAGACATTGCACACTCATACTGTCCTGTTGGTTGTTCTCATATTCCCACTGTCAGCTGGCATCAGGGCTTGGGTTAGGGCAGCTCATGAGCTGCTTCCTTTGTTCACGTTTGTCATCTTTTGCTTCCATTACCAAGGTCTTTTTTTTTCTCTCTGGTGGAGCATTAATGAGATTTTCAAAGCACAGGCGAAGGAAAAGGAGCAGGTTCTACTGATCTCCTTTCAAAGCATGACGGATTTACGAGACTGCTGTAGACAGCTTCTCTGATAGATTACAGGAAAGGTTTCTTCTCCAGCCTAATCATTGTCCATTCCTTGATATCATAAGTTTCAGCTGTTAGTGCCGAGGGTGGTTTTATTATTCCTGAACATGGAGGTCAGACAAGTCATGTCTGAGCAAACAGGCATAGCACGGAAGTAACGCCAGGTACTAATATGAACATACCAGTACATGTAACATAGAGTCCTTGGGAGGCAGGTGCTGTTGCCTGCTACACTGATCACGGAATCTTACAGGGAATAATATGTCACTTCTGTAGCATGAAAAAACCCTTAACAACAGCGTTAACAAGAGCACTGCTGAAAGGAGCACTTGCCATCATGTGCACTAATTTTAAGTGTGCCTTTTCTTCCCTCTTAGAGTCTTGTTTATTGCTGCCAGGCTGTTCCTGGGTTCTGGCCTCTTGGTGCTGCTTTCCAACAGAAATAAGAAACATGAAAGCACATTTTAGAGGAAAACATGTAACATAGCAGAGGAGAAAGTAGGTCAGATTTCACTTGCCAGTGCCCCTTTAAGTTAACAGCTATGGGTCAGAATATATTTTTATACAGAAGCACAGCCAGAAAATCTAAGTTTGCACAGCTATGTCTCATGCTGTTCATAACCTTCACTTTATGACCTTTGATGCATTGTGAGGCAAGTGATCAAAGACACAAAACCAGCTGGTTTTTTCGTTGTTTTAGTGGATGTAATGTGCCAGTTTTCTGAGAATACTGTATTTATATTTGCTGGGGGTTTTAATTGTCATAGTCTATGTAAAGATTTGTTTTCATCCCATTGGAAGGGGAAAGCAGGGATGCACTTTTGTTGTTTTTTCTAAAAGTCCATGAAAGACAGGATGCATAGTCAGACCAGTGAGATTTCTTTTTTAGTACTTTATCATTGCTACTTTTCCCTTGTAAGGTCTTGATATGCATTTCAAATGTCTACCCTTGTCTAAATATTTATGGGCTTGCACTGCTACTTACAGGTTGTCTGCAATTGCTAGGTCACCTATTCTAGCATATTGCTCATTAAAAGGCTGGATTTGTTGCTGTGTGTCCTGTTTCTGGCCAGGCCAGAGTCAACCTCCCCAAGCAGCCAGCCCAGGTGAGCTGAGTCAGCCCGGGCTGTTTCCACACCACCTGACATCACTTCCCCATAAAAGGGGCTGATTGGGGAGGGGCACTCCTGGATGCCTTCAGGGCAGTCTGAGTGGTGTTGAGTTGGTCCTCCTGTCCTGCAGTACTCTGTCTGGTCCATAAGGTATTCAGTGTTATCACTGGTTGTGACTGAAATTTGCCACGGGCTGTTATTGTTCCCCTTTCACGGTGCTTTTGTCAGTAAACTGTCCTTATCCCACCCCATGGAGGCTGTCTCTTTCTCCTCCCTGAGCCAGCAGCATGTGCTTTCCTCCAGCTGCCTCAGTTCTGAAACACAAATAGTTGTGGAATTTTTCTATATTTCTGTTTTACATAAGTAGTAGCACTTTTATAATGGAATTTAGTACTCTAACTGGAAGTATTTTGAAATATTTTCATGGTAAGGAAGCTGTGCACTTAAGGCATCGTAAAGAGGCTATACTTTGAATAGTTTTGAATTAGACTGTACGTGATAGACAGCAAAAGCAGGTGTGGCACCAGCTTTGTACTAATGAGAAGACTATACTCTTCCTATGTACCGTTCTCTGAAGAAGCCATGTGATGGATGAATAATTTGGTTTATTTGGGCATTGTAATTTTGTTCTGCTACAACTGTAGAGTCAGAACTGATTGAGTACTTCTTGAGAACAGTATTTCTGTTAATTGCTTTGATTGTTTATGAAGTATGAGAGCGCCTTTAGTGTCTATGTCACCAAACTTTATCTTTTGCGTAATTTCTTTTTTTTCCCCCATTTTATTCAGCAATTCATCTTTTCTTGAATGGTACTTATTGATCTGACCTGTAAGTTAACAAAGATTCATTTTAGAATGGCATACAGATCCATTTATAAATGAAATGATTTCATGGTACTTATATAGAAAGCTTTTTGAAGTGCAGGAAGATTGCCAACATGAAAAAATGTATTAGAAATGCAGAAGTGTGTTATGATAAATATAGCGCTCAAAGGTGGGGTTAAAGGCTGTGATATAGCTGTGTGCATTCAGATTTATTTCCTGCACAGAAATGAATCCCAAATGGCTATTTTTGCTTCACTGACTGTAATCCCAGCAAGGCAGTCTTATAGACATCTGCTAAGGTTTTTTCTTATTATTTGGTTAAGATTTTGAGATTGAGGTGAGAAAAATCCAACTGTCACCTAGAAATGACCTTAAGGGGGTTTCACAGATTTGTCCAACATGTTTTTCACAGATTTCTACAGGCTTAGATCTATTCCTTCCTCCAAAGTGCTTCAGACTGTGGCTACTCACATTTTCTAAAACATAATGAACCGATACATGTGGTATGCTGTTTAACCTTTACTCGGCCAAGCTTTTTTTAAAATCTAAAGATCAAGCAGAGGACAACTTGCCCCACATTTTCCTTCAGTAGGCATTGGAAGATCTATCAGTTAATCTGCAGTTATGTCAACTAATAATTCCTTATGCTAAGAAGCCCCTCGTGCGCACAGACATTGGGTTCACTCTCAGCACATTAATAACTGTCATGAGATTTGGGGATATACTAGAACAATTTATTTCCCCGTGGGCTTCTTATCTAAACAAGATCAAGTCTTTGTATCTTTATTTAGCCAGTATACCATGGTAGTCTATCTGAGAATTATCTGTGTCTTGCTGCTTCTCAGGAGAAGGAGGAAAGGGCGTACAGACCAGATAGCACTTCCAACCGTGCCACTGTTGTGCCACACAGTTATGCGACAGCAATAACATGAAGCAGAAACGTTTAGGTTCTCTTTTCTTTTTCATTTAAGTAAATGCATGCTGATAAAATTCTAATGAAAAGGAATCAGAGCACAGGAGCAAGTGACTTATTATGGAAATTTTCTGTGATGCATTGTAATGTTGGATTTTCAATTTTTAAAAGTGGTTACATTCCTAATTGGTGAACAAAAAGGACCAATTTATCCCTTGCTGTGAGAAACGTTTTTCTTATATATTATTCTCATGAAGCCTCTAATTCAGCCAAACATATTATGTAAATGGAACCTATGAAATACCTTCTAAAATATACATCAGATTTACCTTACTAGGCTGTTATGTTACATTGAGCAAGAGCCCTTGTTACACTGTATGGCAAATTTTTTGACTTTCATAATATTTTCTAAAGTAAATTGTGTTTGGTTCAAGCAAGGTTTCTATTAACAGCTCTTGGGATTATCATAAATGTGTATTTACTAGCTTCATCCAGGCATTATGTACATAATCTCTACATCTTCATCTTTATGGATCTCAGGAACAGAACTTTTATATCTCTTTTAAACTAGAAATGCTTTCTTTTGATGCAAAAATCCACGAATGTTGGACTGTAGTGACTGTTCTGATGCTGAATGAATTTGGATAAATCTTCATTGCATCCAAATTTAGTTTCTCAAAGCCTTATGACACAGATACTGGGGGCTGCAGAATTTCTGGGTAGTGTAAGCTATGAAAGTTAAGCTTGTGTTTTGCAACATGGTCAGAACCCAAACTTATATCTAGTTTGTATACATTGCTTATGAGACTGATAGTGTTAAAAGATAACACATTTTAACATTACTGTTGTTTCTAAAGATGCAGTTGAAATGTATACGTATGTGGCTGGGCCCCTTTGGAGAATATAGCTTGATTTCAAGCAGTTGTAATATATTTAGAAGTATAATTTATTACTGAAAAATAATTTACGTGAGTAACTGATTGTAATAGTTTGTTTCCACAGTGAAGTGCTGTTTAGTCTTGGTCTCATACAGGTTTAGGTGGAAGTGTTAATAACAGCACCTTCATTTCTGGCCTGGCTTTTTTAAGATACTCAGCTTCCAATGGCTTTCTCTTGTGGATCTCTTCTCATAGATAAGATATATTTTTCTTTGAATTGAAGGTCAGAGAGGTATGAATTTAGATCCAGGGAGCTTCCCATGAAACTAAAAAAAAACCAACTCAGATACTGCACCAATAAAAATGAGCAATTAACCCTAAAAAATAGATACCCATTAAAGCTATAGGCAAATTTGATTATATCTGCATTTCGGGAAGAAATCTTTGGGGTATTTTTCTTAATGTTATGTTTGAGCGGTGAGCCATGGGGACTTTTGCACCGTAGAGACAAGATAACTGTTCCTCCAGCTCTCTATAATTATTTTGGGACTATCCAGAGCTAAAATGATACAGATCAGCTTCTCATTTTGCCTTACAGCTGTCTTTTTAAAATTATTATTTGCTACATTCAGAACAGCAAGTGGGCAACTAATAAGGATTAGTAATGCGGAGGTTTTATTTAATTCCATTTTTAAGCTGCTTTATTCAACAAAATCGTTAAAACATAGAGATTATATTTTTTGAGATACCAACATACTGCCATGAATTCTATAGTATGTGCAACTGTAAAGCACATATTCATGGAAGATTAAATGCTTATGTACAGTATCTTAAATTATTATTGATTGCATTTTGCAGTTGTATTCCCACATTGAGGGCCTGGTGATTCATTGTTTCAGTGGAATTTCAAAGCATCGTGTAGCAGGATTTACAGAAGCTATAGCAGTATTGCTAACTCTAACGACTTTATCACAAGTCCTGTTGTATTTGATGTTGTCTTTTAATACTTGTCTCCCAAAGTACAGTGAATATGTGAGAATTCCTTCTTTTATTTTTAAAAAATAATTCTCTTTCTTCCTAGTTACTAAAAATGAATTAACATTTCACTAATTTCTCCCCGTGTTTCCCCGCAGAGAAATAGGAGGAGTAAAGTAGTACAGCAATTGAATGGGAATCTCACTGTTCAGCTTAGCACGCTTCTCTATTTTTCCAATGTTGATAGTTGGTTGGTAATACTCCTCAAGAAGAGATAAGCTGGCAGCATTGTCTACATTGCTTATTTTTTCTTTCACTTCCAGTGCATGAGTTCTGAGCAGTATTTTGAGTCACTGCCCCTTCTTGCTTTGGTTACTGCTGGAGTGCTCCTGAGTGTAGGAGTGTTCCAGCTCAGGAGGAAAACTTTGTTCTCACTTCAGGTGTTTCCTCTCTGTGTCTCCCAAGCTTGGGATTTCCATATTTAGTTGTCTCCATGTAGGTGCCCATGGTGGGTGTCTGAGCTCCCATAATGGTCTGTGGAGATTAGGTCCATACAGACAGTGGAGCCAGGTGGGTGACTCAGTTTGCCCTAGTGCAGGAACTTGGTGACTGATCAGCTCCAATCTCCACTGGGAATATTGACTATAATTTCTCACTTAACAGGCAGGTAGATGTTTATATATAGCACTGAAGTTGAGGTGTATTGTTCTCACATTGAATCCCGTACCTCTGACCAGAAGCTGAATGGTTTTGCTCATTATTATTATATAGAGTTTCAGTAGCTGTCTGATGAGGCTGAAGGCACAGGGTGATCTATCCAAAGTCCTATTTAGTTTTCCTAGCTGGTCATATTTCTTTTTAATCCTGCCTATCACCATTTGATGTTTTACCACATGTGATCTTAACCTTACCTCATACAAAAGATTTCTTTTACTAAAGCACTTCTCTTGCTTTAGGTCCCAGTTTTCAGTAAAGTATCAACTTTCAGTAAATACTTAATTCCTTTTCCTCATATCTGATTAATGATAAAAAGAATCTGCAGACTAAACTATGTTTTTATGATATAAAAATCTTGTATACTACTAATGAAAAATTATTAAAAATTAGAAATCTGAAACAAAGTTTTTTGTGGACTTTGGTCCAGTCCTTGTTCATCGTTTTCCCTATTCTGTTTATAACAGGAGCCCTGTGCTTGTGTTCCAGTGCGTGCATCGCCATGTCATTTGCCTTGACTGTTTCCATTTGTACTGTGTGACTATGCTGAATGACCGTCAGTTCATCCATGACCCAGAACTTGGCTATTCCCTCCCTTGCGTAGGTATGCTTTAACTGATTTTCTTTTTGAAGTTATGTCATTTTTATTGCAGGGCAAGACTTTTGCTATGCTGCAAACTGATTGGTGATATCTGTGGAATTACACTGTTTTCATGGGGGTTGTTTCGTTTCGTGGAGAAAATATTTGAATGTTGAAGCGGTTCTTGCTGACCATGTGAGCTGGTTTCCAAATTGCATTCATTTTAAAAGCAGATACAAACTTTCCTCACATTAGTATTTCATAATCAAGAAGTACTGGCAAATATTAGCATTATACTTCTGGTTAAAAAAACCCACCTTGACCTCCACATTTCCACTTGCAAATTAAGTAAATTGTTAACTTTCTTGGCCTGTCTTCAAGTACCAATAATAAAAGGACTGCAACAGGAATTTCAAATAGCCTTGAGGATATTGAAAGTACAGTTGTAAAAACCATTTACAGTTATTTAATTGCTTCAGTAGCAATAGCCATCACTTCTCATTTCACTACAATTGCTGTTTATGTGCCATCTCACTGGGTCTCATTTTACTTCCCCCCCAACAGTCTGCTCTGCTACTGCATTTACACACTCATGTAAAACACTTTTTAATGTTGTTTAAGAACTTTTCATAAGTAACCTAACAGGAACTTTATACCCAGTGCTCTTTCCTTGCCCTTGACATTACTGGAATACCATGTGGTCAGTCTGTAGTATCTGTTCCCTCCTTGCTTCTCCAGGAGTTAATCCATTTTCTGCTCCCACACAATTAATCAGCCACCTGAGATGAATCCATCCTTCCCCCCTCCCCCTTGCTTATCAGGTCTCTTCCCTGTTCTCCTGTTAGCTGTTAAGTTAATCAGTTATCCCAGTGATGCATCAGGCAACTCTGCGTTTTCCTCTCTTACGGGCCTCCATGCAGCTGTGGCTAGTGGCACGGAGCTTCCTCCAGTTCAGGCTGTTACGTTTAACTAACAGCCCTTCCACCTTTTCTGTCTGTAAACCCATTGCTAGTCTTGCTGCACAAAACTTGTATTAGGATTTTTCCATGTATCTGGCAATAGCTCTTGTTTTTCCAGAAGTTTTGTCTGTCCTTTTTTCTTAGAGGGGAGACAAAGAAGTTTGCAGAAGTTTTTACCCCTATCTGTCAATGCAAGTCAGGCTTTTTATCTCTTCTGTGTGTTGAACAGTATGAGAATTGAGGAATAGGTGCAGAATAGGGATGGAATGAGGAGGAAATGCAAGAAGACAGCTGAAATGCTCTGGGGTGCAATTTCAGTCTTTGATAGGGGAGGAAGGCATATGCTTGGCCTAAGAAAGGGCCAATAATAAAGGATGCACAAAGGATGAGAGAACTTCTGCTGCTCAAGTGAGACAGGGTTCAGCTGTGGGAATGGGAAAGCAGCTATTTCTGCCAGTCTAGCCTCAGCTGTGTTATTCTTTAAGTGTTAAAATAACTAATTATAGAAATGCTAAAATATTGCTAATCTTAAAGCTTCAGAACTTCCAAAATCAGAAAGTTGTTTTCAGAACACGACACATTAAAATAATACTTGCAGTAGCAGTAATACAGTTCTGGTGCATATTCTCTCTGTTCTCTAGTTAGCAAGAATGTTTCTTGGAAAAATTTCTGTGGATGTTCTGCCCTGTGCTAGTGGGGTGCAGAGGTTAGGTGTGCCACAGCACAGTGCAGTGCTGTGCAGTATAGAGATTCTTGAGCTAGAGCCAAATAGTGATGCTGAAGGTAAGGAAGTGTAGTTCTGTCAGTGTAGCATGTAGGATGGATCTTTGACAGTTCTGGGTAGTTGATGAGGACTGACCAGGCAAATACTACTAAAGGACCTGTGCTAGTACCTCTGCACAGGGGTGTGTGGTGCTGTCTAGGCATACCTGCTTATACACAGCCAGCCTGCTTATCTCTAAGTATTGACTTTATGCTGTGCTGGCATGCTCTGTGTTGGAGTGGATGTCAGTCACAATTGCTGAGTATTCAGTGGTTTTAAATAATATTCCATCTAAACCTAAAATTGATTGCTACCTCTGCCAGTTCTCTTTGTTGTGTTGTTGGTTCTGTATCCATAACAGCATTTGTAAGAGTTATCTTTCAGATGACTTTGTAAGATGAGTCATCTAATCAGTGTAAGTGGTCCATTTCTGCAGCTACCTGAACCTGACTTTCTGGTATACAAGAAATGTGGTTGTTTCTAGAGTCAGGTTATATTTGATTTAAGAACTGATGACTATTGTTTGTCCTTTGAAAGTCACGAGACCAAGTTGCATCACAACTGTGAAGAAGAGGAAAGCCTGAGTTGCCAAACCCTACTGTCTTGCTGTTCAGCTAGAAAGGATTTTAGCCTCCTTTGTAGCTATGGATCTAGCAGCTTTCATCAGCTATGAATTAAGTTAAGAAACATTCAGAACAGTATCATGTGATTTTCTTTTCCACTTCGCATGGCACTCCTCCTGAATAGGAGTATCTTCATTTTTGCAACTGCAATTAGCAGTTTGTATTTACATGTGAGGACGGTAAAGCACTGTTTGACACAACTTTCTCTGATTACCTCAGTGAAGCCTAAAATCCATTCCCCTTGACAGGAATGAATACCACGGGACATGCCATGAAAAGACTTTCTTACTGTGGCATTGCTGGTTTAATACATTCTCTCTAACAGAGCATGACTCAAAGCAAAAAATAATAGATCTGAGCTTTATTGAAAAGTTAGATGCTGATTTGAGCCTGCTTCTAAAAGGAATACAAAACAAAGTTATATTTACTGTAATGATATTTATGTTGTGGTAGGTGACAAGGTTGCACAGACAGATCAAAATAGCCTATTAATACATGTATTTTTAAACATCACAGGTTAATGCTGAGATAGTATTTATGATGTCTTGGATGGGCAACACTAGTACTCTGACTCCAGACTTTATAAGTAGTATTTCATATTTTCTTTTATGAATAGATTTACTTAAAAACTAGCTCATTCCTTCAAGGCATATGTGCACACATTGCCCTGGAACTGTACAGGAGGGTTTGGTTTTGTAATTAATCCTGTTTAAATTGTTTGCACTTCCAATTAGTTCTGTTCATTCTAGAGTTTTTCAAAAATAGAGATAACATAATGAACATAGCCTGCAGTTTCCATTAACATTTGACTCACTGTTCCAAATTTTTATCAAGGGAATGTACCAACATAGCAAGTTTTTTATATCTTTTATTGGATCAATCTAGAGGTGAAAGCATTGCACACACACCAGAATAAAAATAAACAGCAGCTGCTACAGCAAAGGGTCACTGTGACAGACAAGATCAGTGTTATCATATGTGTATGATAACTTGAGCTGGAAAGGTTCTAGGGATTTCAGATAAACAGTGCTTCTCAACGAGGTTTAATTTCTTGCTTCCTGGCACAGATAGACCAGAAGATGCATTTTGTCATTGTGTTCAGGTATTTTGTGTGGTAATTTCCTTGCTTTTCTTTGATTTCTGTTATGTGACCTATTTAATCAGGAGATGCTATGTTCAGAAAGCAGCTATCATCTCAGCTGATGAGCTAGGATATATCACCTTGATAATGCCATAGCTTCATTTTGTTCCAACACAAAATGT
Organism: Porphyrio hochstetteri; assembly: GCA_020800305.1. Classification (NCBI taxonomy): domain Eukaryota; kingdom Metazoa; phylum Chordata; class Aves; order Gruiformes; family Rallidae; genus Porphyrio; species Porphyrio hochstetteri. Next base: position 51,234,746 of record CM036907.1, read on the forward strand.
GTCATTGCTGTGGTTTTTGGAAGAACAACATTAATTCCTTAGAGCTTAGCTGCTAATCTAGTGCTGGACAGTGCTACTCCAGCTGAGAACCACCAGTGTTGAGAACCAGAGCTCTAAGCACAGTAACTGGTGCATTGATACAGGATTAGCTGTCCAGTGTAGTGTGGCAGCAACCCCATGGCTCAAACCCACTGTATCAGCTCAGAGCAAGGATTTATAGATGGAACTGGCTGGGTTTCACTGGTCATTAAGATTAAAAAAGTAAACGTTACAGATTATACTCTCTCTGCCCTTGTTAAATGGCAACAAAAATCTATCCCATCTCTCTGTATGGTGTCTTGTATTAATGAGGCTTCATGCATAGAAATTTCCATGAGTGGTGACCTCCAAGTATCTTTGAAATAATTAATAAGGTGCTTAGAGGGACAGATTTGCATATGCATGAAAGATCATTTATGGTTATTTAGTTACTGTGCAGGGCAAAGAATCTCACAGCATTTCCTCAAAGCAGGAATTGTATACAAATATGCAATGCATTACCCCATTTAAAGACATACTGTTCCTATGAACACCATTTCATTTTTAAAATAGCATTACAGCATTATGGGTCTTGCTCCCTGGGGTAAAATAAGCTTTCACAGATCTTTGGTAGAAGAAAAGTTGGTGAGGCCAAGGAAAGGCAAGGTTTTAAATTGCTGTAGGCACTTTGCAAAGATTTCTTTGCATCAGTTTATTTCTTATGAGTAATCATATGCATGATGTATTTTAAAGGAATCCAGATAAAAGATGCAGCTCTCCTGATGACTGTGAAACACTATTGTATCTGGAAGTAATCTGATTTTACCACACAGATATATAAATAAATAAGTGCAATTACCACCAGCTTGTGTATGGAACTGCTAATAAAAGGACTAAAGCTTTAAAGTATAATAAATTGCCTTAAGAGCCATGTTCCACTGAAAGAAAGCTTCTGGGGAATGATTAAGGAGGCATATGTATTACAGTTAATTTTTTTATCTCCATTACATGCTATTTGTATAATAACAGGGTGCTCTTATTCCTACGGAGGATGTCAATGCAGTGGTGAATCTCTGAATCATCTTTCAAAATGATAGTACCTGAAAAGAACAGGAGAGAATAAAGAGGGTAGCCTAAGCAAAGTCTGCAAGTCAAAGGGAGGAGTAAAACTGTACTTGATGAGTTTAGCCCCAGCTGGCAGCTAAGCCCCGTGCACCCGTTCCTTCATTTCCCCCCAGACCCACTGGGGAGAGAATTGGAAAAGTGAAAGTGAGCAAACCTGTGGGCTGAGATAAAAACAGTTTACTAGGACAAACAAAAAAAGGATGATGATGGTAATACAAAACAAATTATGAACAGCATAATTTCTCACCACCCAAAGTCTGTGCTGCACAAGACCCCCATCCACCTAGCCTCTCAGCCCTGCCCCCCCCCCCCCCCCCCCGAGTTATAGACAGAACATGATGTTGTATGGTATGGAATATCCCTTTGGCCAGTTTGGGTCACCTCTCCTGGCTGTGTCCCCTCCCGGTTTCTTGGGTGCCCCCACCTTTGAGTCGGCAGGGCAGCCTGAGAAGCTGAAAAGTCCTTGACTGCTTGGCAACAGCTAAAACCTTCAGTGTGTTATCAGCACTGCTCCCATCCTAACATCCAAACACAGTGCCACACCAGCTGCCAGAAAGAAAATTAACTCTATCCCTGCAGAAACCAGGACAATTTAAGAAATCCAAATGGTGTGTTTGAATCTTTTCTGTTATAGACAAGATCTCCAACTTTAGGAGGGGTTTTAAAAAACAAAGGGTTTTAAAGTGAAGGTCAGTGATCTATGAACAGAGCCTTCTCAAGAATGTGACAAGGATACAGAATAGTTCAGTGGGGCCTAAAATCAGTGAGTGCACCAGTTGGTACAAGAAATAAGATTTACCTGGTGTGATGCCTTGGTATGTCAACAGTTTCTGAAATCTGTGGTGTCCAATAACCCTGCTTAAAAATATTTGAAGTAACTTAGGAAATCAGAAAAAAACAGGATATGTCATTGTATTATTAGAGGAATAAAATAAAAGGGATTGAAAGCACATGCATTTGCAGCTTTAGGAAGTTCTTCAAAGTGGTCCTTAAGTTAAAGATTTAAAGGGTGTTAAATTTTTGACAGCTACAAACTTTTTGTAATTTCTAGTTAGTATGAAATATCTGAGCATACAGAAGCAGGTGTAGGAGGCTGGAGAAATGTGCTTTAATTTTTATGTATTGTACCTCTTAGAAGAGTTTTTTTTCTGCTCTGAGGAATTAATAATCAAGCAATGACAGTTTTCAGAGCTTTTGTGATGACAGTTCTAGTTCTATTTTTCTTTTTCTAGCTTTGTCCATGCCAGAGAATGTGTTTGTATATCTACATGTTGTCTATTAATGTTCTTAGAGATACATATGAGAGTCTTTTGGAAGGACATTTGGCAATAAATGACTTTTTTCTCTTTTCCGGAATCTCTATCATTAATTTCCCATGTCTGAACCTTGCTATCTGATGTTAAGAGGGGTTGCTTGCCCACTAAGCTGTTTCTTTTCATTGTCCCTGAGTGGAAGCTGCTTGCTCCTTCTGCAGAGGGAATGCAAGGACCACAGTGGTGAAGGGAATTATAGAGGAGGAAACCTGTCTCTTCCTGTCAATCCCAAAAAGTTCTCAATAAAAAGCAGATTATACAAGCTACTGCACATGTACATTGGTTTGATGAACAGTGAACCTTGGATCATTATATAAAAATAATGCAGAAGTTCAGTCTACTCTTTAATTTTGGCTGTTCTCTCCTGTGCATTATGAGCAGAATAAGTATTTAGTAGGGATTACTTCCCTTCATATTCAGACTATGACAACTATTTTATTATTCATGTTACAGTAGTTTGAACATACTCCATTGACTTAGTTGTATATATTTCTTATTAAGAGGCAGTGTCTGTCCTTTTGGGATTATTTGAGTAGATAAAGCATGGGATGAGAAGCAGAGGCAACAAATCATGTGGAGGTTACACGAGAGATCACGGAGTTTGTGTGGATCCCAAGTGCAGTCTCATTTCAGTGTTTTTCCCATGAGCATATTGCTGGGTTTTTTACTCTAAAATGTTTTTAAAAGTAGATTAATCTGATTTTTCTTCTTTTATCTTTCTAGAAACTCTTGGTCAATATGCTGAGATGAGTAATGATTTTTTTCTATAATGTATGCGCACTGACCAAGTGGCATGGCACTGTGCAGCACCCTGGAGAACAAAGTTTTGTTGACAAAAGATCATCCAATTCACCTCTTATTTACTCAAAGTGTTGGTGGCTTATCAAGTACAGCTAGACTGCTTTCTCCCCTGGTCTAGCAGGTGAAGCTGACCTGAAGTCATTGAAGTAACTGAGTTTATTTAAACCAGACAGAGAAGGGAACCAAAAGCATAAAGATAAAGCAGATTTTTACTCTCAAGAGTTATTTGAATTTGAGCAGTTTCCTGAAGAACTCTTATCGTCTTCTGCGTTCTCCTCTCCCTGTGGGCATAAAATAAACATGAACCAGCAGTGTATCAAGTGTTTTTTTAATGTTCCTTTATTAGCACAAGTGCATGAGGCTAGCTCAAAGGACAGGGTTATAAGTCACAACAGCTTCATTGTTTCCATGTTCAATGTTGACTTAAGTTCAAGCAGCAACATCTGAGGTTTGTTCCCTCAAGTCTTTGCTCTGTTTCCGTGGCAGCAGATTGCCAACTCCGTATCTAAACAGCCCCCAAATCTATAGAACAAGCAGAGCTTGATCCCATAGCATATTTGAGGCAGGCATTTGATTCTTCGGAGAAGTGAAATCATGCCATGTGATTCTTACAGAAATCTGAGTTACCATAATTAGATTCAGCATGGGATATCTTACTATAGGTGTTTTTCTCTCCTGTCTCTCGCTAATTCTTCTGTTATAATATATTAAACTTGTAAATTGGATGGAGATGACAGTCCACATAGGCTTACTCTGGTTAGTAATAATGAAGGGCAAGAGATAATTACAAAAAAAATCTTGCTTAGAAATTAATTGGCTTTAAGAGCAACTAGGAATGAACTTTCAAAGATGGCTTGTTGTCCTATAAAATAAGGTTGTCCAATATCACAGTAAAGTAGGTGTGCTGAAGCAATGGCAGAAGTGTGTTTGGGGGGACACACGACACATCCATCTTTCACCATTTCTTTGTCCAGCTGAAGTGGAGACTTCAGCTAGACTCAGTGAGAACTGTGACTTTATCTTCAGAAATGAAAGGTATTTGTTCTGAGTGGAAGTGCTTCTACCCACATTGGTTTCTCTTATAATAATCACTTGAAGTGGGTAAGTCACTTTTAAGCTGCCATCTGATTGAGAAAAATTACCACCTATATGAACGATAAAATCAAGCAATAGAGTCATATTAGTCATCATCTTTACACTTAACTGCTTGAATAGGTTTTTAACTCAAACTGTTTTCTTATTTGTCTTATATAAGTGCTGCTGTAGCAAATGCACTGATTTTGACTGTATCTCCTCCAAGACCATCTTCTCCAGAGAAACATATTTTTTACAAAAGACGGACTAGCTACTGAATGAAAAACTTTCATGTTCACCCATGACTGCATCATCACTTTGAACCCAGTTGTCCCTGGATGGTGGTTAGAAGTCCTGAATGGTTTTGTTTGGTCCTCCCATTCTAATCTGTGTGTAGTTAGTCTTAATAAGGAAGACTGAATGAAAGATGGGAATGATGGAGATATCATAGAAGGGAGGAATAATATACAGGGAAGGATTCATGAAGGGAAAGAACTGAGAGGCAAAAGAGGCAATGTATTATGGAGGAGTGTTGGTGACTATTCAAGAAATGAAAGAAAAAAAGATCTAAAGAAGAAGTGTGGGTAAAATGAGAAAATAATGTCTCCAGCTTCCCTCACCTTTTGGTGAGTCTGGGAATTTATGTTTTAAAGACAGCATTCTGGTGGTTTATATGTTTGTATTCCACAGACTGGAGACACCTGAGTCTTTGTCCTAAAAATGTGCAGCAGAGTATAGACGCTGTTAATTTTTACAGCTGGAATGTGCTTGAAGTCTTTATCTTAGACTTTGAGAGCAGCCTGAGGGAAAGCTGACCTTTCCTGCCTGGAAAACCAGAGGTTTCCTCATGGAACAGTTTTTCTCTGAGCAGAGGGCTGCTTTCAGTATAGCGCCATCTCTGAGGTGGGCTGTGCAAGCAGGTGCCTTTGTAAGAAATCATTGCTGCCTGCTACCGTGTCTGCTCCATAAACAACCTGCGGGGACCAACTGTGGCACATTCAGCATGTGTTTAGTCTCGGAAACCTGGTGATTAATATTCCCCGAGTCACTTTCTGAGCCTGGGTCTCCCACGTGGCAGCATGTAGAGCTGCTGCCACATCACAGAACCAGCTAAGGACATTCCCCTTCAAGAAGGAGTTGGCTTTAATTAAATTTCTGTGTCTGGAAAGTGAAAATCTAATTTTCTTTTTGACATTTTCTATATTACTACTTAGAGAAAATTATGAAAATAATTAATCGCTGTGAAGCAGACATCAGCATTATAAGGGGTACAAAAATATTGCATATAAATAATACTACTAATCACCAATCTGTTATAATTTATTGATGCAAGTTCTTATTAAAACCCTTAAATCAGATTTGTTCTCAATATAGCAGATGTGTCAAATGATTGCACGATGTAGGTGCAAGCGAGGGTTATAAAAAGTAACATGGTTCAAACTGCACCTCAATAAATTATATCTCCCCAGAAATGTATTTCAAGAAAAGAAAGAAATGGGGAGAAAGGAGATCAGGTGTATGATTCAGAAAAGAGATTTTCATTCTGTGTCTGGGTCAAACATAGTGGTGGCTGAAATTTGCGGTAGATGAAAGGTCTGTATGTGGTAACTTAGTGTTCTCATTTTGGTCTATGTGGAGTGCATGTTCACGCTACAAAAGCCATCATGTCACCTATTGTCAGTTGGTGGCCTTGTTTCCTTCCCTAAGAATGCAGAAAAGCATCTTGTAAGCATGGAAATCAAACCGTCTCTTTGTAGCTGAAGCACTTTCTGGAAATCAGAAGAGAGGGTGGAACAACATGGTGTCATTTGCTCTGATGAAGTGCCACTGAGACACAATCTGCAGTGCTTTTATCAAGGTCCTTTCATGCTAACTAAAAAATAAGACGTTTATGAAATCTGAACATCTGCACATTGCAGTATGTCAGTCTTGACATTGACTGAAGTATCACATTTCAGCATTTTTCCTTAGAATTTGATGCCATAGGTCAATTGTGAGAATTGGTCCTTGGATATTGTAATCTATTTGCTTGAGACTTGTTGGGGTGCTGCTGGATGGTTTGGAATGCCACTGCACAGCGAGGGTAGATGACACTGGGCAATGGCGCTGAATGTGGGCAGCTGGGAGAAGACATGGAAAGAGGTCCTGGGCCAGGAACATTTGAATTGTGGGGTTGCAGCCTATCGCAATAAGAAAACACTAAACTGTCAAACTATTGCTTATACAGATTTGTCACCATATGATAACAGAGTATTCTTATTTGGAAATAAGTCTAGATTCTTTAAGAGGAAAAATATACATGTTGAAGCAAATGGTGAGCTTTGATGAGGTCTTGTAAAGGAATTACTCAGAGGCTTAAAGGTAGCTTTTTTACTTTTATGCCTGATAAATTTGGGCTAGTTTAGAAATGTTTGTTTCATTTTCCAATTATAAAATAATGTAGCCTTATTATTTCAATGAAAGTAACAGGACAACAGCATCTGCTAGGAGCATTTAATATACCTTTATTTATTGCAATACTTATATGTTTCGACCTTTAAATATATGTAAGCACACTAACATTGTGATTTGCAGAATTTATGGCTGGACAGAATCAGGGACACTTTCTAAAAAGGAACTTTTCTGGTGCGTGATTTTGTCTGATGCATAGCCAAAGTAGAGGATAAAAGGCAGAAGAGATACACTTAGTTGACAGTGGCAGTGGAACTTAGATCTTTCTTATGTATTGTTTAAATGGCTTGAAAATGAGGGTGAAGGAGGTTCTCTTATAAGACTTTCCCATCACTGAAACACTCATTGAAGTGAAACTTGCCAGACTCTTGCTAGTTGTGTCCTTCACTAACAATTCAATTTGAAACAGTGTTCACACGTTCCCTGTCAATATTTTGCATACGCTGCTTACTGCAGATGCTCATGGATATTTTTCAGCAGTAAATACTAAGTTGTAATGCAACAACATGCATAAGTTTACATATGTGCAATGTTATGCCTTAAATGCCTTGAGCAGACCTAGAATGAAGCACCAGGAAGCATCCTGTAATCTATTTGTAGCAAAGGTCAGAATGCTATGGGAACAATTATATTTGAAACTGAGAGCATCTAGTAGGATCCTAGTGTGGTCACAGTCATTCACGATCTGTCTGTCAGTACCTGTTCTCTGTTCCCCTTTGCCCTGGATGTCTCTTTCCCAACCTAATAAAAAATGAGGCACCTGCCATAAAAGCAACGACCTGGCAAAGTGCTTAGTTGTCACCATTTGCTGCACACCTCAGCTACTCCACCTTCAGCTTTGTGGCTCACACTGCAGGATACACTCAACAATGCTTCAGGAATTCTTTTGCTGTTAGATGTTTGCTGAAATGGCCAAAATATCCAGGGCAGAATTTTATTGTATTAACACAAAAATAGAATTCCAAAGAAATTCTCACCCCTGTTTAAGTTATTTGGATGTGACTGTGAATTCATTTTATATATGTGTAAAACACAAATAGCTTAGTTGAAGGTGTTAAAAACCAAAGTGGAACATCTTACTTGTAAATACAGTGAAAAGCCTCCTGCTTAGCTCTTCTGATTTCTTTCTCTCTCTTTGTTCCTTTTCTTTCTTTTTTTTTTCTCCTAAGAATAAGCCTATTCTGATTCCACCTTTCTGAGGAGCAAAATATTTTCTATTTTGTCTTTCACTGTTATTCCCTTTGCTGTCTGCCCATCTTTGTTGCCTTATTTTCTGATCCCTAAATATTACTGGCTTGCCCTCTGATTCTTTTCCATCTCTTTTTCTCTTGCTCTTCATTTCTCCTTCTGTCTTTTTTTCCCTCTCCCTCACCTTGTCACACCTTTCTATCTCCTCCTGCCCTCTTTTTTCTAATTGAGATTCCAGTCACTCTTGATCTCTTCTGTAAGGACCACAAAGCAGTGAGGCCTCTGGGCAGATAAAAGCATAAGGAAAATTGACTCTGGAGGTGGAGTAATGTAAAGGGGTCACTTCTGAGGGTCAGTTTTATTGTCTGTGATCACTGGGAAAAGGGCATTTGGTATTGTCCCTTGGATGCGTAGGTGAGCCAGCTATGTCTTAACACTGACCTTTTTCTTCCCTGTCTCTCTGTGTCCAGCTTTTGACATCAACTGGTGAATCGTGAGTAGGAATATTCACATTTGTGTCTCCCCTAGAGAGAGCCAATGAGAGTTACAGAGTAAGGCTGCTCCTCTCTGATAGTTTGGTCCAAACCAGCTGCTTGGGAAAGAAAATCCTGAGTCAAATGGAGTGTGGGACCTGGAAACCTATTTACTTGTTTTGTGATGAACTCATCCTGAACTTCCTTATCCTTCCCAGGCAGGAAAATGGTTAATAAGCACTGGGGCTTTTTTCTCTCTTCTGTTGCCATGCATGCTCCTAAACACTCACAGGCACAGCCTTCAGCAGGATTTCTGGCCAGCTAAAACTCAAACTAAAATACAAAAAAATTGAAAATTCCTTTTGTTTGCTTTCTACTCCATTTGTAATGTGAAAGAATGCAATGGCAGGTACAAAGGAAGCTCAGCTTGTCAGTTAAATAGACTGGCTGGCACAGTCAGACTTTGTTTTTCATGATCCATTGCCCCAAGTAATATCCTCTGTTTATATCGCTGCTGGAGGAAGGCTGGAAATTATGGAGGCGTTTTTGGTAATAACTGCTAGCAGGGAGACAGTATTTACCAGAGTGTCTGTGATGAGACTCTCAGGTAAATAATAAGCATTTTAGAAAAACTACCTAATTATGTATTTAATCGCTTGGAGCCGTTCCAGTCACTTGGGAAAATAATGTGCATTTTGTAAATCTACCTAATTATTTATTTGTGAGGGAAGTCATTCTAGCCTCTGGGGTAAGTAGTGTGAATTTTATGACTTTCCATACAGATCTGTTCTGCTTGAGGATGTCAGAATTAAAAAAAACCACCCCACACACCCCAAAATACCAAGCCAAGAGAATGCAAAAACACATTGGTAGTGAATGTAGTAATTTTTCTGCTTTTCTATCACAAGATCTAGTATTTTTATCAGGGCTTCAAACTATTCTGCTTTAACATAGCTCTCTTCTATTCTCAATGGGAAGATGAGCAGTGAAGTTCAAGCAGCAGTAGTTGTAGAAGGCACACCATCTGAATAGGGAGTTTTGAGGCCACTAATGAATCAGGCCAACTCTAGTCAGCTGTTATTAAAAGCTTCAGCACAGTTAAGGTCAGCAACTGCGTAGTGTCTTTGCAGTGGATATGACAATTTTCTCTTACAATGGTATGAATAATGGATTGCATACTTTGACCATAATTAGTTCCTAGCAAAAGAACTGAATGTCTGATATATATCTGTCGGAATTAAAATAAGTCAGTTTTTTTACAGTGTATCTGTTAGTCTGTAGGGAGTTATTTATTCTACTAGTATACATTTTTCCCTCTCAATATGTGCTTTCTTCACTCTGGGCATGTTTCCTTTATTTAAGATTTCATAGACTAGTTTCCATAGACTATCATGAAAGCTATTTTGAATTTACTTGGTGTGATGTTATTTGCTGTGTATTTTTAACTGGTGCAGAAGTCCACTTGAGAAATCAGTTTTTGGTTTTGCAAAAAGCTAGAAATAATATTGATCATAAAATATATCTAAGCAGAAGTATTTTAAAATGTTCTATTTACCCTAATTGATGAAAAATAGAATTTTCATAATAAGAAGTCTAGTCAAGAGGAATTGTGTGAAGAATCCATTTCTTGACGTTGCATTTTCTTACAAAGTAAATTAAGATCTACTTCTAAACTTGCAAAATGCTATCAGCATTTAGAATGTTTTCATTATCAAAGCAAACACAGAATAATATTCAAGAAAAAAAAAAGTCTTTATTTGGGAAACTAGTCATAGCCTCCTTATCTCCTTGTGACTTTGTCTGGATTTGTGGGCATGTTACATGAAATTCTCTTCCCATCACGGAAGCAACATCCAAAAGCTGAAGACAAAACAGTCACATTATGCCTGTAACAAATGTTTCCCCTAAAGGGCCTAATCTCTTGTGCTCTGTTGGATGACATCCACAATAAATAAGAGGAAGACATTTGAACAGAGATTTCTTATGTCATTCTGTCCCCATTTCTGTTTCATCCTAGGGTAACTTAGGGCTCCCCCACCTTTTACTCACTGCCCTTATTGCAAGAAACCTGTAGGTCACTCCTTCACTTCCCTCTTTTTAGAAAATTTTGGGTATGCTACCACTTAGACTCAGTCCTTCGCCAATGGAAGGAACATTGCTTGTCTGCATAATTAGCAGTACATGCTTAACCCAGTTGGTTGGTACCCAAATGCTTATGTTTATGCATGGACTTGCATAATTTCCTGGATAAAAGAATTTTCATGCATCAAACTCATTGCTACATAGCATCAATGTCATCAAGATGGACTGAATCACTGAACTGCTTTATTATTTCTAAATAAACCCATTTTCCCTGCATTTTTGCAGCATATTTGGAAATATATCCCAATCTGAAAAACGCATTGTTTCTAAACGCATTGAATTCAAAAGTAATTTCCACCTGTCATACATTGTATGACTATCCAGATGCACAGAAAGCATAACAATGTATTTCATGTTCCGGATGAAGCTCATGAAAGTGTTTTCCCTCCCTTTTTCCACTGCTTTTAATTCTAAGTCCCTGTCAAGCAGGATTCTGCAATAGATTTGACATTTAAATGCTGAACATATAAAATCAAGGTTGTTAATGGTAAAAATCCCCAACAAAACAGCTTCAAATTTATCTATGTTATTCTAATTTTGTTTACAAAATAGTAGCATTCACAGCATTTGTAGAACTGAAAGAATATATGACACAGTGGGCAGATCTCACCCTCTATAACTACGTACTGAGGCAACACAGCACTGTGATTTAGTGCAAATAGCCAGGTCCAAATTTAGAGCAAAGCTAAGATGATTTAAGCTGTGCTAGATTTTAGCCATTTAGACATTAACTAAAATTTGGGAAGGGAATAGTATTTCTCTAGCATTGTCCAGCTCCATGCTGCGTTTGTTCTCATGATGTTTTACAAGCTATATAAGGGATGCTGTTCAACAGATCACGACCACAAAATTCAGGACAGCCCCTGCTCATCTCGCACTAGGAGAGTTTCCTAACTACAGCGATCCTTCTGTCCTGCTTATCTGTGTTTTGAGGTTACTGTCTCTCGCAAAACAGCCCAGATCTATCCATTATCAGTCTGTACAGGTTCACAGCAAAGTAGAATAATTGAAGTGATGTTATATGCAAGATAAGGAAATTTTTACTCATACTTTGGGCTATTCCAGAAATCAGGCATAATGTGTGACCAGGATCTTTTCTCAAACATGATTACTGCTTTAATTATGGTAATTAAAGCTACTGTGTAATTCATATCATCTCCTAGGTTAAATGTTCAAAAGCACCATCAAGTTGCAAATGAGAATTACAGCTTCTTTTTACTAGAAATATTTATAGTCCTTTTAGAATATTGTTCTAAATTGTTACTTATTTTCCTGAAAAAACTGGAGTTACGTATTTTTAAAAAGGGGAGATTTTGCTGTACAACTCCCAGTGACACGTAAGGGAGCTCTAGATGGATCTTGGTATTTCAGAATTTAAGCTAAAATTATTCATGCCATAAAATCCTTCTCCCCAAAAGTTTAAAAGGGTAGCCATCTGAATCCTGAAATTGAAAAGTATCTAGGATGAGGAAGATTGTTTCATTTTAACCATAACACTGAAATGTAATGCTTTCAGCCCAGTAATGCAACATTCCTGAATTTGAAAACTTTACCTTTCGTGGGCCCATGTGTATGTAGGGTGTGTAGGGAGCTTCTTGGTCATTTATATAAGCACAAGAAAACAAAGGTTATTTCTTAGAGAAATTAAATGTTTATCTTATGTACTGTTGAAAAATGTGGATTTATGCCAACCATAAAGACAAAATGAGATGAAATTCAGATCCTCAGAATCCAAAACTGCAAGAGTCTTCTTATGAATGGCAATTCTGTATTTTGGAGAGGTTGTAAATATAAAATGTTCTCTAGACCATATGTTGTGATATATCCAAGGAACCTGAAAATATGGTCCTCTGTCTTTTCTAGTTTCTCACACTTCTGGTAGGATGACATTCTTTTTTAATTCACTCTTTGCTCTATTTTGAGAGGCAGTTTTACATCTGAAATTAAGGCATAGTACTAACAATCTGACACATACAGTATGTTATTGTTTGCAGCCAGAAAGTGTGTACTAATGCACTGGAAAAATCTGGAAAAGATAACACTGAAATCTTGGCTTGCTTCAGCCACCCACTTACAAACTGCTGATCTGGCAGCGTGTAGACATAGACTTACACCCAGAAATTTGGGCAAATCCAAGCAGTATGCTATGATTTGCACCTGCAAAGAGCAGTCCTGATTCAGCTTGCTGCTTTGAGTATTTATAATATGAAGTGAAATGACTAAAGTAGTCTGGCATTTCTGGTCCCTGTCTATCAAGTTTCATATGTGTGCAGATATGTATGTATGTCTGTATTTTGCATGTACATTGTATTGTCTGACTTCATTGTGACCAGAATTATATTTTTGGAAGATAATGCAGTTCAGATGAACAAAAACATCTTTATTTAGCTTGATATTACATTTTTACATATATTATTTAGCTTTATCAGCTAAATTTAACTATGTTGGCTAAATCTTACTCTTGACCATTCTTTCAATATAAATCTGTCAACTTCTCTGTTTTTTTCAATCCACTGGGAAATACCTTTATGCTAGTGTTCAAATCCAGTTGAATATCTGTATATAATACTTATCACAACAGAAAGTAAAAATGTAATTACAATCAAAGTGAATGCTTTTAAGAATGAAATATTACTTTAGTTATCCATATTTAAACACATATTCTTGAAAGACAATTCTCCTAAGCACATCTTGTAACACCTTAAATTTTGTCACATGAAGCTTTCCCCTGATTTTACAAGCCCTTCACTATTCCTTTTAAGTGGCTGGAGAAACATAACTTTGCAATGTAAATATATTACTTTGCCTATTAGGCTTAGAAGAATTTTTCTCTTGCCCTTGGAGAAATGAGACCTTCCAGGCGTCTTGAGACAATGATCACTCAGAAACTGGCCTTCTCTGACAGTCAACTCATTTTGTTGAAGCCAGAGTTGAAAAACTTACTGCCAAAACACTTGCTTGTATTTCCTTGTGTATAAACTAAAACACTAACTTGTGTTTATGTTACCTGCAATACCTGTTGGTAGCCTGTATGTAAAAGGACAGATTTAAACTCAGGTTGTGTAGGAAGCTCCCTGTGAGGCTTCTCCCAAATACCGCTCTTCACAGTTTCCCTTGTGTGCCTGCTCAGACAGTCTGACTCCTGAAAAGGTCACTTGTGTGTCACATTGCATAGTGCCACTATGCATGTGACATGATAGCCATTCATGTGATCGTTTCTAGGCTGTGTGGTTGTGTACAGTTATAGCCACTTTAATCAACCCTCCTGCCCTCTTCCCACCAGGATTTGTACATTTTGTAATGCAGTCTGCAAGAAAAACACTTTTGCTTATTTTTCATGTTTTTTGTCTTCTCAGAATGTGCACAAACACTGGTGAAAGTTAGATTTGCTGAAGAGCTGGTCTGGGCACAGTTCACTGCTAGAGCTGTGCCAACCAGAGATATCTTCTTGCAAATCTAAGGAATGAAAATGGAAACTTTATGCTCCTAGACAAGGAAGAATCCCTGATTTCCATTTGCACATGCTTTTAGCTCATAGCAGACTTTAAGATTATGACACTTTTTATATGGTGGAAATCTGCTTTGCATAATTTGAGAGGTTTTAAAAAAAAAATTATACTATTCCTCTCCCTCAGGGCCCTCTACAGTTGGAATCTTAGTGCTAAGGGAGCCTGCTTTTACAAGCAGATGGATATGAAAAATAATCCTAATAAAATTTGTAAAACTCTTTTTAACATTTATATAGCAATATATTTGTAAAATATATATATAGAATACAGGATGAATGATGGGGTTTATGGCTTAATATTGCTCAGTTAGGATGACTTGCGTAGCTCCCTCATGGTTTTGCCACTGTTTATTTTATCCATTACAAATTCATGTTATGCATTTTATATCAACATAAATATTTGTGTGTGAGTGACTAGTATGCATATATATTCTGACACAATACATATGTGTGTGCACTCACACATGGACATAGGTATATAGAAAGGTATAGCTTTCAGGTTTGAAGTTAAGAAGTCTTTGAACTTGCCGTCCTGCTTTGGCTGCCTCGTTTAGTGAAGTCGGATATTCCTTTTAGGCATTTCTCCACAACTCCAAATAAAGTCATTTGGATATGATCCTATATGTTATTTTAGAGGAATTGAAGCACTGACTATTAAGAAACTATAAACATTTAACATCATATGCAGCATACGTATTCTGCAAGTGGGTCAGTTACGGTGGGAATTTCGGACTCTCTTTTTCACTATTTCTTCAAGTTGCATTGTTATATTCTTTCCATCAGTATGGAATATTCTGTTCTTTTTTCTTCTTGTTGTTTTGTTCATTCAATCATAATTTCTTTTTTTTTCCAAAATCCATATTTTTTACCATAATGTGATGCAATATCATGTAAAACTCATGTAGGTGTAAGAGGATTGAAGGTGAAAATAGATATTAATGAGAAATAAACAAAAAAAAAAAAAGGAAAGATGGGTGAGGACTCCAGCCAATAGAAACAGCTACAGAAGTAAAAAAGACACAGTTGGCTGGAGGGAGAAGGCATGGAATTGGCAGTCTCTCTTCCTTTCCAACTCTCCACAAAAAGCAGGGGGGAGATGATTTCCCCACCTGGGGAAAGTTTCGGTGTAGGTGAAACTTTTCTTCTTTCCACCTTTTGGTCTTCGGTGTTAAAACTCCTGAGGTGTTGAAGCCGATATCCCTGCTCTCAGGAACTGAAATTGACTTCAAGAAAGCTGCTGTTTTGCCATGACTGTCTCTTCCCTGTGCTGAACACCTGTTTTCTCAAGCCTCCTCCTTAGTGTTACTCACTCATTGTGCATGCTCTGTTCGTTCACCTTTTATTCTGGACTACCTGGTCACTCACTTCTCTTCCTTCTTTTTATGATATCTCTTCTTAATGACACTTTTCCCATGTTATAAAACAACATTTAAGGAATAAGTGATATTTGACACTAGTGACATGTTCAGCATGTTGCTTATGTCTCACAGTTCTTCACATGTGTGTCTTGTTTATTCAAGACCTATGTAATTTACTTAAAGCAAGGGTTTGTTTGCTAGTCTGGCTCAAGGGGAGTTGTATTGATCCTTGGTATTGTAAGCTTCAATGTTCACAAGAAATGAAAAAGGGATTTAATGGTAAGTATTAAGGGGAAAGAAATATGCAATTTAGAAGACTCTAGGAAACATTTTTAAAGCAGTGAGAAGGATACTAAAATATGCATAGGGAGATGAATCAAACAATGCATAATGTTGCCAGACACAAAGATGTTCTGGATGAGTCACTGAACATAGGTGAAAAACTGAGGCAGAACTGCAATACCATTAGATACTGTGGGAATTATATTTGAGATAAATATAAGCACAAGAAAAAGTTGGTAGAAAATTATTCTGTCATCTAATTTTGTTAGATAGTGAGAATCTATATGGCTATTAAGCTCTGAGTGGTTAGCATCTTGGAAACCCTGCTGAAGGACACAAAGAGATCATAGTTATTAGAAATGAAATGGGACACAATAGCTCTATTAGAACCCCCATTTCTAATAGTCCTTTGCTGCTCTCTGAAGCGGTCAGCACGGCATCTGTCTGTTTCTTCACTGTAAATGGCTGAGTATTCTCTGCAAATAATGCAATCAACTACATTACTGATAATGCTTATATAATCCTTGGTGACTGGAAAAGGCACTTTGTTACCTCAGGTGTCAGTTCTAGGAGAAAATAATGTGTGGATGGAACAGATTCTTTTGTATGGGCCAGTACAGTACCTGATAAACCAGAACGAAACAGGCTTGGAAAACTGGTAACGCTATGACTCCAGGACTTGATCTCATATGTAAGACTGTTAGAAATTTGCATGTTTGGCTTAGTTATGAAATAACACACTTCAGAATAGTGATCTTACTGAGAGAAAGGACATTAGTGATGGATGGAAGCATCATTGAGATATGTAGTCCTGAAAGAGTTCTTCATCGGGAAAAGCTATTGACTTTGAACATTGCTGTTAAAAGTGATTTCAGAGTATTTTGGCTTTCTGTGCCCAGGTGTTTCAGGCCACCAATGTAGGTAATTGATGAAATATTAGTCAAATGTATTTCAGGTTTATTCTGAAATAATTTTATAACTTAAATGTTAGATGTTTGATCAGACCAGTAGACAGTTCAGACTGAAACTGAAAACAGAATTACTTTTTCCACAGAGTTCTAATCATGTCTGGTCACTCTACAGAATTTATGGCATGCTTTGTATGAATTGTGACTTGGCTTTTTTAATGACTTTATATTCAGAGTTTCTTAGTGGAAATTTGGTACAAATACTCAAGTTTCCAGACTGAACAAACAGAATGGATTTGTGGATTTGGGTTTGGAAATCACCAGGTGCTGGCCAACTGCAAACCAAACTGCAAACCAGCAAACAGGTCAGAGCTCCAAAAGCAATGATGCTGCTGGTCGCTGTAACTGGAAACATCCTTGATCTAAAGCTGCTATCGCTCGTAAGAGGGGATCTGCTTACAGAACAAAAAGTAAAGACTAATTAAGTTTTTTCAATGTCAGAAGAGTCACTGCTGGTATATCTAGCACTGACTAGATCATCTTACGAGTCATGGCAGTGTATACACACCCTGATGTTCCTTGGTCTCACTACTTGGCATCCTTTCTGTGTGTCTTCAGATCTTGTCAATTCAGCTTGCTCTGTTGCAGTATTTCCTCTCAGGTTTGCTGGAATACTTAGTGGCAGGTATTTTCTCAGTTCTTCCATTTTAACATATTCTTCCCCTCGTTATCTCTCTCCTACTCATTAGTGTATTCACTTCTCAGCTTTGGTCAGCTGAGATGTCGCAGTGTCCTCAGTGCAGCAATAGGGTCTTTAATTCCTTCCCTGTAACAATCCTTATCTGTGCTCTGTGTCTTTTATTGCCCTCCATCCCATCCTCCTTTCTTCCATCTGCTGCTCTTACTGGGCCATTTCCCCTCCATTTCTGATTGAACTTCACCAATTTCTTTTTTCTCTCGTCTTTTCCAGACTCTCACTGTTTTATTGCTTTGGCAGCATGAGGTATCTAATTTGCTTTCCATCCCCTCTTTTTAGCTCTATTGGCCAGCTTTACCTTTCACTCTATTCTTTGGCCTTGTTATGCCTCTTCCCTGCTTTTATCACCTCCCACCTCCACTCCAATTCTGAGCACTGAATAGGGAAGCAGTTGGCAGTCAGCTTCGCGACTGCTAATGTCCTTTGAATGAGTCAGAACCTATGGAGTGAATGAAACAGCCTGGTTTAATTTGGTCAAGCTGTCTCTTTTTATAAGAGCATGGGTCCCAGTCACATATTCCTGGTGTCACCGTTTCCAGTGGCCTAGTGGGTGTGTGAAGCCCCTTACGTTGTTCCTAGGCACAGATGCTGCCATCTCTGCATTTCAGGGTTTGGGGTTCTTTTTGGAAGGAGCTCTTTTTCTTTTCTTCCTCTTCCCAAATTTCATTATTCTCTTTCTGACGCCCCCTTTTTAACTTCACCCATCTTTAAGACAAAAAGGTTTTGAAGTTGGTTTCTGTTCTTGAAACTGCAGCAGAGCATAGTCAGGCATGGCTTCAGTTGCTTCTCTCAACTGTGAGAAGTGAATCACCCTGGTTTGGCGATTCCCAGTTAATTGACTGTGGTACCCGAGAACAGACAACACTGACTGAAAAGTTTCTCACAACTGAGACATTTAAAGGTCTGTCTTCTTCGTGAGTTCTCTGCCATATAATAGATTATGAGCTTTTATATGCACCTTTCCCTCTGACAGTTACAAGGTCCCTTTCCTCTGTCTGTCTGCTGATTTTCACAGGAGTTGTGACAATTTTAATTTGTGCTCATCTGTAAGATCAGCTGATGTGTGAAAAAAATAAATAGGGGGGGTGAGTGGTAGATGAAGGCAAGGGGAAAGAGACTGTCAGATGCACACAGTAAGATCATTAAAAAAAAGTCCAACTTCTGAGGTGTGATGTCAAATGCATCCTAAATGCCTTAGCTGCAGCTCAGGTTTTTTCCATATTGCCATTCTGCTGATGCAGGGAAAGGTAATTCCATTACCTTCCTGATGACTTACAGTAGTAGTAATTACATATATGATGTTATTAGATTCTCAACATTCTGTATTATGACAGGTATGATTGACTTATTGATGAATTTATTAATTCAGTCCAGAGGACAGAAGTTTAAATATTGACTTTTTAAGACTTTCACATGTGGGCTTGTCAGGCTGAAAAATGTCTTAATGTCTAATTTACAGTTCTTTGAAATCACCAGCTTTTCCAGACTTATTAGTTTCAACAGTTATTAGGAAATAAAAGTGAATTAGCACTTCCAGTACATACCATGAAAACATATTTCCCCAAGGTGTAAATGTGTTACTTGGTAAAATTGCTAGCCAGTTGCATCCTGTCAATACACAGGATGCGAAAGCTTTGGATACATCTAAATAATAATGAAAAAATCAGTTTACGCTTCGCAAACTGTAATAAGTCAAGAAACAAACGTTCCGGTGTCCTCTGGATAGCTGAGGTAGGCTGGGCTGTCGTTCCCATTAACAGATGAATAAGAAACCAGTGTGAAACTTTCACATGTTGAGTGGATGAAAAGACTTTCAGTGAATATACTAGTATTTTTCCAACCTCCTTGAAGTGAGATATTTACCCCCTGGAGATGAGCAAAAACCCTATTTTACTGAGATTCCTAACCAGGCCAAGGAGCATTGGTTGTTAGCAATTAACCTTCCAACAAACTCATCCTTCTGTGGTGGCTTGATGTGTTAGAGGAGATCCACACGCTTTCATTGCGGTCTTTGCTTTCAAGCTGTTTCATCACTCCTTCTGGCTTCTTCCTCCTCTCATCCCCGTTCCCTCCTCTCATCCCCATTCCCTCCTCTGGGCCTTTGGCATCCTTTTTATATCAAATGAGAAGAGATCAGCTTTTCAGGATTGCTTTTAACTCCTTGCTTTAATGTTTGGAAAGATACTTGCTTTTCTAAAAGGGAACAGTCATTCAGGGTGAATTTTTCTCTGCCTTTTCTCTTTCCCCCCTCCCCATCTGGGAGAGAATTCTCCCCTCAGTCCACTGAAAAAAAGACTTTCATATGGATTTTCATATCTTAGCAGCAATCCCTATTCGTTCCAGCTTCATTAGAAAGACCTGCAGAAGGTAACAAGCTATTAATTAATGTTGAGTTAAAATGGGAAAAATAAACTTGCTTTAATTAAGCCAGGTTCATAAGAGCCAGGATTTAACTTCCTTAGAGGTGAATCATCATCATGAACTAATGCAAGTAGTGACTATTACCTTCTTGTCACAAATCAAAAGATCTACAAAGGCAGGCAAGACAATATGCTAAAAGGTCATGTATTCAGAATCAGACTAACAAAAAAATATTTGCTGTGATTAAAAGAAGGAGCTGAAAAATATTAGGGAAATTTTTACCTAGAGTGTTCTTTTACATTTTTTTTTTAAATGAATTTGTATGTGAGTGTTAAAAGAAGCTTATGACATTTGTGCATCTCTGGTTATTTGCATAAGTATAATAATAACTATATAATACTTGATTTTTAAATACATGTACATAGGCAATTAGGAATGTACTTTTTAAATTAAAAATTTATTAGTGTTCTTCAGAATTATATAAATTTTCTGTTATTCAGCCTGACATACAAAGCTGAGAGGTGTATTTTACTGGCAGGAGAGGGTAAGGAAGATTAAATGACAATATTACCGTTATATTAATGAAGGAGATCTAACCTTGCTATATGCTTAGCTTTGAAAAGTGAATTTCACCTTTACACAGAGAGTCCTGTGGAAGTCTGTTCCTACAGCATTGCAGGAGATTGGCTCGTCAGATTGAGTGTTAGCCAGTGTGAGCAAATGTGTCCTCATAACATCAAGTAAAAAGTTAGGAAGATGTTTAGAGATGGATTCTCCACTACCTTCCACTTTGCCTAGTAATTTCCCTCTGTAGTGCTGCTGTATGTCCACTTTACAGAGTTGTAAAGGGCTGTAGATGAAAAAACGCTTGTGTCAAGTTCTCCTAGTCCGCTTCTCCCCCAGCAGTCGTGTCTGTATGAATGGCTTGAGAGTTGCAAAATCATGTTTAGAACGCCCCAGCCATACAGAAGAGAAACACTGGGGACCACATTTCTCTTTCCTGTTAATCACTGTCAATTTGCAGTAGTGCTACTTAATTCAAATTTACGTACTCCAAATTTACCCTTTATCTTAGTGTAATTAAGTAGCATTCTGCCTCTGTATTTTGTTCATACGTTTAGATGATATTAAAACCTAGTAAAACTGAATTGCTTCTACTGCATGGGATGTGGCAACAGAGTAGTTCAAGTGTCGTGCTAGGGAGCCAGGGCTACTTGCTGCAGCCTTGTGGTGGCCTTTTGCTTTAACACCACCCTGTAACTGGGAACTTTGTCCTTTGAGCTGGGTAGTCAAAGGCTTCCAGGCTCGGCATCAGCCACATTGCTTTGCTGTTTGCTATCCACCACAGAAAGGCATCTAACTTCTTTTATCTGTGACAGAACAGTGGTCCAGTTAATTTTTTTTTTTTATACGAAACACTTTCTGCAAAAATTTGAGAAATATTTTGTATTCAATACTTGATCAAGATATTTTTAAAAATCCATAAAAATCTAAACACATGAGTAATTTTTGTTCACATAAAGATCACGCTGTAGTATAACTAGTCTCCCCTCACCAGCTGCCGAATCCCTATTAAGGTATTTCTCCCACCTTTTAACTGTATTTGTCATTAGAGATTTCCACCAAATTCCATTAAATTCTGGTACTCTGCACAGTAAATAGCCATGAAAGCACCATGCTTCTTAGCACAAATCCTAAATCCCCTGCTAACACCTTATATTACAACCGTCTAATTACCGTGTTCTGCAGTAACCTTGTGGGACTTCCATAGGTAATTAGAACTCCAGAGCGTTTCTGCAATAATCCGGTAAGGACCTCTTAACTAGAAAGGATTATGTGGTACTAATATTTTTGCACCCACGTGTTCTTCACAGTTAATTGTTTCAATTAATATTTGGCAGCAATGAAGAAATTCATAAAGGTTCATAAACTGAGACAGTTCTCAGGAAAGTTTTGAGGTAAATGCATTGTAGTTGGGGTCACTTAAAGATACAGGACACTTCAGAAAACACTAATTCCTAGGACATTAAGCTATTGCAAAAGCAGATTTTTATATTGCTTCTAGGAGAGATGTCTTAGCTTGCCCTTTCCCCCTTTAAGAACATAGTATTTGGGTAAATTCTCTTTTCTTTCCTTGGAAGTTTAAGCAAGTAGTTGTACATGAAGAATACTGTATGAGTAGAAAGTATAGTGAGTATCCTCTGATACCGTACTACAGACAAGTCTTTGATGACAGAAAATAGTAGGAAGAGCTATTGAGATGTTTCCTTGATTCTGGGTGGCTTTATTTCACTTTAACCTCACCTTCCCTCTTTTTTTCCTTTGAGAACTAAGGATTCAGCAGTACAGGCGCACACTGTTAATTA
The DNA here is from genome assembly GCA_020800305.1 of Porphyrio hochstetteri. Classification (NCBI taxonomy): domain Eukaryota; kingdom Metazoa; phylum Chordata; class Aves; order Gruiformes; family Rallidae; genus Porphyrio; species Porphyrio hochstetteri. The sequence goes on from CM036907.1 coordinate 51,256,871, forward strand.
CCCAACTCCTTCAAACCTTGGGTTTATATACTACTTACCATTTTTAATAATGATCCTGATTCTTCAGCCTTTGCAGTCAGTGTCAGGCCAATGGTATTTCTGTAGTTATAACAGCATACAAATCTGTGCAAGGAAGAGAATTACTCCATCCTTTCTAAGGTATGGGACGTAGAAAGCAGCTTTGATCCCAAGGGCACGTATCCCTCCTTTCTGCCTCTTACTCCCCTCAGACATTAGGCAACCCTCCTCCACCCTCACTTTGCTGCTTCTTACAGCTTCCCCCACTGCTTTAGAGTGGCCCCAGACACGCACTTACTCCCGTGCCAGGGTAGAAGCAGCAGCCCTAGGAAGGCCTAGAGAGAGAGCGGGCATGCGAGGGGCATGGTGGGCGTAGGAGCATTACTCCTCATTCAGCCGTGTGCCTGGCACTGTTTTCCATTTCATACTGCCCTTTCTACATTGTCAAGTGAACGCTTTATCTTCAGCTAAAAGACCTAATGCTTCAAATCTGCGTGGCTCATCATACGTACCAATCTAATTCATTACTTAGCTATTGGTAGGGTAATGACTACACTTTATTACTTAGCTATCAGTAAGATAATGACTGCATTTTATGGTTATCTAGCCATACCTTTTTAGTCTTAAAATGCCTCAGATTTTTGTTCATTGTTTTCTGCTTTCTGTATTGTGCAGTGGTAATTATTGGCTAACTGTAATATCCTGTAGAATAAGGACAGGTCTGGAAGGAGTCATTGGACAGGTTGATTAGGAGGGCACTTCTTTTTCTTGCATTAAAAGGGCAGAAGAACAAATGCCATACCAATTTATCATCATATGCAACCTTTGATTAAACAATTTTTTACTATATCAGTGTGAGTGGCTTTTGGCTTCAGAGCAGATTTCTGAAATTAAGAACTTCAGCAGAAAATAGAGTCATTTGTTTAGATGATTATTAAATTAAAAAGTCCAATCTGGAAGTCACCTTAATTAAATGTAAAACTGAGTCCACTGAACCTCTGTGCATTTTCAAATCAGAGCATGATACTTCCCTAAAATATCACAAATTGCCCCTATTCTGCCAGTTAGTTCTGCTGTTTTGCAGCCAAGATTGTGAGTTAGACTTGATTAAAATGAAACGAGTTGTTTCTTAGAATGTCCTAGTCTATACAGTCTTTCCTTAATGGCCTTCTATCTATTACCAAGTTATGAATTTCATTTAATTTATGTCACAAAGCTTCCAAAGAGAATACATGATAACAGTCTTAAAACCATAAGGATAATAGATTTATGCTTATGTAATTTCTTGTTCTTTCTACAGCTTTGAGAAGGTCGTATATTTTTCCCTCTGACGTATTTAAGAGGGAGAAAGAGCAAGTATGTAGCTGAGTAGGTGTGTGCACAAGAACCGTGTGTAGTTTTACTGTGATAATGGATAGTGACCATGTAAAATTCTCAGGGAGAATTCACCAAAAGATTACTTCTGTGTGGTCAAACATTTGAATAATGTCCATACAAATCACTATTCTTAGTGAATGGGCTGTGGCTTCTGTTTCTTATTGAACAAAAGAAAATTTTCTAGCTGCCACACCATGTGGGTAAAATTCAGATTTAGTGATGCTAGCAGAATTTACATGTTTCGACAGGGTAGGATTTTGACACAGCTGATGTAGGTTTTTACAGCCAGAAGCAAGGGCACAGTCACTGTTGCTGTATTGCTGGATAAGCTCTTCATCAGGTGGATTTGGGGGGTTTTTTTGACCCATTTTTTTCTTCTTTCATTATATTATGTTATTTATAGCCTTTGGAGATAAACTGTTCACAGAAAATATTTAAAACTCTTAAAAAAAAAAAAAAAAATCTCCAAAAGACAAAAGTTCTGATTCTAGATATGGAAAGTTCCTCGAAATTCTCTAAATCTCCAGCAAATCTTACCTGAAGATAGGTACTATTTTTCTGTACATGTAGGCTTATTCTCTTGAGACTTGAAATTAAAATTTTCACGTCAAATACTGAAACAGAGTTTCTTGGCATAGCAAAAATGAATGTTTGCAGTATGCCCACAGAAGACTTTTGCCTGTCCATGTGAGTTCTCACTTCTCCAGCATTTAATTTTTAAAGTGGATCTTCATGTCCTCATTTTCCCAGTGCTCTTTTAACAGTAAACAGAGGCTATGGACATGCCATTTCTTAAAATTGGTGGGGGGTTAGGGGGTGCTGGTGAATAGACACACACTATTGATTCCTCTAATGAATCCATATGAATTATGATGGACCTGGGAAGAACCTGTGTATAACCCATGCCAGCTCAGTCACAGGCCTGAACAGTAGTCTTCATAGGACCAGAAAATGAGTAGACAAATGCCTGTTTCTTCCCAGGGAAGGCAAATGTCCCTGGATGTATTGATACTCTTCTACGAAGAAAGTCTGTAGAGTCTCCGTTTTGGAGGCAAGCCAATGTTTTTGCAAGGGCTAAATGAACTACTCTCTAGACCCAGCTTTGTACAATTCGCTGAGCTCAATGAACTCTTTTCTTTTCTCCTTTCCTCCTCATTCTTCTTTGTTACTTTTAACAATGTGTAGTAAAAAAATTGGCAGTTATTCAATGGAATCACTGTTAAGCTTACACCAAAAGGAAGATTTTTTTTTTTTCTGTGAATTTGTACTTCCAAGAAGATGTCATAGTTTTCAAACGAGGTGGTGAGACTCTGAGTTAACGCTTTTTGAGTAGCTTGAATAAAAGGTTGTCTCTGAGTCTGTAAAACAGAAGCAGTGAGGCACAGTACCTCCTGGAGTTCCCTTTGGCCAGTTAGTCTTTGCATTGGCCTTAACTTGGGTCTTTGTCTGATGGGTGCAGTATTGTGCAAAGTAGTCCTCAATACAGCTTAGAAATATCAATGGAATGGAGGCTCTGACTGATTTATTTTTCCTCCTTTTTTGTTTGTCTGCATCAAAACAGAGTTGGCTCACAGTATTTCTTTGCTCTATCATTACTTTTCTTCAGGGCTTATTCATTTAAGCCTCAGGAGGAAAATGTCACATTTACTCTTTTTTTCCTTTTTTTTTCTTTCTTCTTTTCTCTTTTGTCTATTATTGCTGTACATCACTGGTGCTTGTAGCATGCCATTTCTGTCACAATTGTACATGGCCACCCGGACAAACCTGCTCCTCGGCTGTTACACACAAAAAGGCTTTACAAAGCATAATTAATGGAGCGAAGCAAAGTGACTCACATATGACATTTGTTCTCCTGAAGATTAAATGAACATTGTGAAGACCCTGGTGAGGATGTAAGAGAAAAAAGAAAGGTAAAAATGTAGGTAGGATTTTGCTAGTTTTGTATGTGTGCTAAAATGGAGATCTACAGCAATATGCACCAAGGCCATTCCTCTTTATTTAATATTATCTCCACCCCAGTCTGTGAAATATGAATGGATGAATTTTCTTTGCTAGAATGAATCAGGAGCATGATGTCCAGTGACTATTATTTTTATTAAAGTCACAGAAACCTTTTTATATAGAAATACTAAAGTTATCAGGTTGCCATTTGTATTGCACCATTGATAATGTAATGAAATGTCATGTTAAAACTAATTGATGATCATGAAGAGGTATTTCAGGACACCATTATAAGTTACACCAGTGGTCCTTTTCTCAGCAAAGCATTAACCATCAGGGATGAGTTCTGAGTGTCTCCTCAGTCCATTTTTGCTCCTGAAATTGTGAAATTAAAATATGACAACTGTCCATACACAGAAATTTTGGCAGGCTCACTTTGTGGTTAATACAAGCTAGGAAACTAAAAGAGATCATAATAACAAGTGACCATACCGGTGTACTCCCTGGGGAAGTTGTACCTTTTCCCAAAAGACTAGGAAGGTTACACTAATAGAAAATTATTATAAAAACAATTTTGCATAAATGGCTCTGTGTTTTATTAAGATCCTCAAAAGGATGGTATTCCATGAGTTCTGTCCAAGTACAAACTGGAGTTACCTCCTTTTGTTAAAAAATAGAGTTGCCATAACAACTTAATGTAAATTTCCTGTGACTTATGTAGAACATTATTTTTAGAACTTTGGTTGCTTACAATCTGCAAAATATTTCTGTGTAGATATCAGTGTTTTGTCTTCAACCCTTTTGTTTTTCATGAAATGAGAATCCAGTGTTTTGTTTCCTTCAATAAGCTGATGAAAGTGTTTTAAAAATATATAAAAAAATTCCCCAAACCATAGTTGAAATAAGTAATCATATTTTCAAGATTAAAAAAAAGTCTTCTAAGTCTCTGAAAAGTCTGTACAATGTGTGTACGCTGGTGACTAGCAAAGTTAGGTTGTTGCTGTCAATTATTTCCAACTGAGTAGCTTATCACTGATATCACTAAACATATCCACCTAGCACTAACTAGCCGCATTTTTGTGTGTATCAGCAGTGTGTAACAGGAATTGAGTTATTGACAACCCCTTGATGTATTACAGGAGTTCAGTGTTGAAATATGGGTTGTAGCTAAACTTGGTGTAACGTTTTTGATTTAGATTTGAAAAAAATAATGAAGGGCTTTTGCAAAGCAAGATTATTTGCTGTGTACCCTATGTTTGTGTGTACTAAGATAATTTAGCACTTTCTCATATCCTTAAAAGTAGACCAAAAAAAAAGGAGAGGGTGAAGTGGGTGTTTTAGTTTTGTATAATTATTAGCTTGGTTATAATTATATTTTTATTTCAGTTGTGAAGTTAAACATTCTGGTACACTGTATCAGTCTCCATTGGATTAATTCAGTTGTCACATCTTTGAATGTTTATGATTCAGGATTTGTTTCCAAATTTATAGTAATTGTTCTGATCGATACATATAAATTTCTAAAGGGTGGATGTCAAAAGGATGGGGTCAGACTCTTTTCATTGCTGCCTGGTGACAGGACAAGGGGCAATGGGCACAAACTAACACAGGAAGTGCTGTGTTCAGAACTCCAGATGAGAAAAAAAACTTCACTGTGAGGATGACAGAGCACTGGGACAGGCTGCCCAGAGAGGCTGTGGAGTCTCCTTCTCTGGAGATATTAAAAAACCCCTGTGTGACCTAATCTAGGTGATCCTGCTCTGGCAGGGGGGTTGTACTAGGTGATCTCCAGAGGTCCTTCCAAGCCTGACTATTCTGTGAGTCTGTGATTCTGTGTGTCTCTGCACTATAACAGAACATACACCAGAGGCTTATCTCTGATCTTCTGATAACTGACCAATCCGAGGGTTTGGTAGTTGGTTCTCAGAAGGTATATAGTATCTTAAATATCCTCTTCAATATTTTCTCATGGAAATGAATACATTACTTGAGTTTTTGTCATAGCTAACAGTAAACATGTAGATAATTTTGCAAAGTTCGCTTTGTTGTTTTTTGTTTGTGTTTTTTTTTTAAATGTCTAATAGTTCTAGATAAACTACTTTAGTTCTTTAATGCATTGATGATGCTTTTATCTACTTTGGGCTTCTTCTCAGTGTTCTGATTTCTTTGCTACATTTGTTTTCATCTTGTTCTTCTGCTACTTGTCTTTTACATACCACTTTGCTTTTGCAAAGAAAGAAGTGGGATCTGTTTTCTCTGGTTTGATTTTTATTTGACTTCTAAATAGTACATGCCATAATCCAACAAAATGAATGCTAAAACCCAATTTGTAATTTGTCATAGTTAATGTATTTTGTTGTTTTACAGTAGGAAAAAAATGTAATCTCTATCTTTGTGGTGTGTCACACCATTGATTTTTCAAAGCAAACCCCACTGAAATCAATTGGGAGTGCTGCATATAAATCCGTGCCACACTATGTTTTTTTATTTATGGGTTTAGTTAAAGGGGAAGTATGCTAGAAATCTCAGCACAACACTATCAAGGTCTCTAGGATTTTTTATTTTTTCAAAGTTCCTCCCCTTTTATGATCCCATCAAAATGCCAAAACAAGATGTTTATCTAGTCATGTAAACCGTCCAGGGAAAGTAGATAAATTTAATAAATTGAAGAGCTTACAGCATCATTCAAGCGATTAAATGGATTCTGCACCACCTCTTCCCTCCTCCATATCCCCACTCCACATTATTCTTATCTGCAGGATTAGATTCCCTATTAGGTCTTCTGATAAGAGTTCTCATGCTTTCTCAGAGACTCACAATCCTCAGGGCACAAGGGCGAAGTACTGTGCCTGTGGGTTCATACATTGTATCACATATTAAATCAAGAAGAGGATTCAGGCTGCAGTGAAGACTTGAGCACAAGTAAACCTTTAAGAAGCAAGACCTGGAACTTCACTCTAAAATCTGTGTCGTGTTTAGATATTGAACAGTGTGCACTGTGGTGTGCTAAAAATACCACTTCCTGGCTACAAATCAGACCCTTGTCTCTGAAATCAAACCAGACCGTATTTTCAGTAAAATTAGCACATTGAACAGTTGTCTGAGATCCAAAGACAAAATCAGTTATTTTGAATAAAATGCTTTCTTAATGTAATTACAAATAAGGCTTTAGTTGAGGGTTCTGGTGCTTGAGTTCTGTTGGGTTGTTTTGACCAATGAGCAGAGTTCTGCAGGTGAGCACTTGAATCTGTTGCCATTATTAAGGTCACCATCAGGTCCATTGCAATTGGATGGCTCCAGTCAGTCCTTAAATATAAAAGATCTCCCATCAGCCTGGAGGTCTCAGGCTGTGACCAGGGGTCAGCTGGTAGGTGAATGGTGGATATATAGCTTTGAGAAAAATGGATGGATGTTTCCTGATTCATTCAGCCTGTCTCCTACCTCTTACAAACACAATCCCTAGATAAACCAGAGGGCTTTTGTTTTCTGCCTGTCAGAGGGTGGCAAATATCCATACATGAGAACGAGGTTCTGCTTTCTTTTTGCGTGGTTACATTTTCAGACACACGCAGTGTCTGGGCACATTTGTATACACATTCCAACCGTGTGTTTTGTGTCTGTGAAACTTTGCAAGAAATACATCTAAGTTACAAATAGCTCTGCTTTCTGCCAATTTGAGTACCACTGCATGGAGCGTGTGTTCACTAAGGAGTAGAGTTCTCCAGATGAGCTCTTGATACTGTCGCAGCTATTAAGGTCACCAAATGGGTGACCTTATATCACACATATGTTTTGGGTCCATTGGTTACAAATGATGTTTTCCTTAATTTCTGTCTGAATCTAGGACTCTACACCATTCCTGGATTTCAAATGGCAACTTGGTTTTGTTTGACAATAATAGTGTGATCCAGCCAATATTGCTGCAGAAATTGAACTCATGGCTCAGGAATAAAAGCACTTAATTTTGTTTTTATGGTGATTAAGTTGCTGTGAGGTTACTGCTACTGTAACTTTAAAGGAAATGAGTGCATGTTATCTACAGGCTAGACTAAATTAGCTCCAGTGATTTTTATATCAGCACTGAATTGTCTAATGTATTTTTTTCCATTTCAAAAGGGTAATACTAGTTTTATCACAATGATATATCATGTCAGTATGAGTTGGGGAAATACTGTTGGTTTCTATCCTTTACATGTTATGATTTGCATTACTTTTGGGAGATTCTGTTCAGCAGTAGAGAGTAAGATTCCGTTGAGTTGCTCTTTTATTCAAACCAAGTAATAATAATTCTCTACCAGAAAAATATTTCTCCCCATCTGAAATTTACATTCCAAGTTATAATCCAGGGCTGCATTTCGGTTTTTTGAAAGTCAGATTATACAGACTTTCAACAGAGATTTTACAAATTGCAACCAACCCTGAATTGTTCTATCAGAAATTTATGGTATAAAAATATTGAGATCCTCTGGTTGTGGAATCCAAATTCTTATATGTATATATGAATGTGGAGAGAGATATATATTTTTAAAAATATTAAGTTGGACATATAGATATATAAAAAAATAACACTAAGATGTCCCAGATACCACGTGATTTCTTAGCATCACGAGCAGCAGCTATGCTACATCTAAGGTATCAGTATTTTCTTACTTAACTGAGTATAAAATATCTGGTTTTGCACTCACAAATGAATGGAAACAGTGTGGTGTTTCACATAAACATAAACTTTTAATCAAAGGATTAGCAGGCCACTAGAACTGTGAATAAGGAGGAAAGAAAATTAAAATTTTCATCAACATTAAAAACTTTAGAAAATGAAAGGAGCAATGCTTGAAAATTGAAGGTTCTAATTTAGATTGCTGTTCAGGAAAAGCACATAATAAAATTGAACTGTCCTGGAAATTGGATTTCAAAACTTCTATTGTTGCCTCAGTTGAAGTGTGGTCACAATTACTTACTAAACACTTACTAATCCACCTCTGTTTAAGGCTAGGAAATAGAAAGATCTCTGAAAGTAAGAATGTGTAAGTAGCGTATGCCATTGTGTAGTTTCCACTGGATGAGAACCAAAGTAACTTTTTACTTTAATTGCAGCAAAGTTTGTTACTGGGAAACACCCCTGGTTCTCTAGACCTAAATATCTACTTGGTTTGGTGCCTAAATTCCTGCTAATATCCATTTGAGTGCTTCTCTTGAGTCAAAAATGGCACATTTTGAGTGGCATTGCAGCTTTAGGGTTCAGAGAATATGGACCAGCACGGGTTTGGTCATTTTTTGATAAGCCTGACTTTACCATAGGAAAGATGGAAGATGGAAACGCATTGTAGTATCTGCCGTGCTAAATCTGTGCCATCATAACTCATAAATGCTGCCATTCAGGGCTTCTTGGCAGCACGCTGCAATGAAAAATGTCCAAGAAGTTCTAGCGGAGGAGCTTCTTCCCCAAATTCTTCAGCAGGCTATAATGGATCATTTCCAAGAGGATTTGAGATTAATGTGACTTCTCCTTTTCCTCTTACACTGATGAGATGTCTCATTATGCTCAGTCTTTTCTAATGCATGGGCCATACTACAAGATTTAATTTATTTATTCTGTAGGTGATTTCCATTTCCTTTCATTTAGCCTTCGGGCGAGGTAGCCTACTACACAGCAGCCCCTGCTGTTTGGAAGGGACACGAATGGATGTCTGAAACAGTTGATTCAGCTTAAGAAAATGAGTCAGTGCAGCTCCAACATGGCTTCATAAAAGGGAATTTAATGATAGCAAAGTATTCCTATGGTTCAATAGGATCCAATTCACTGGGACTTTCAATAGAACTTTTTTAATCAGAATATGATTTTGTGGGCTTTTTTCCCAAACATTAGCACCCCAGCTTCCAGTGGGAGAAGGATTTGAATCTGTACATTTGTATATTTTACTGATATACTACATCTGTAGGTATATTTTCAATTTTTATATAGAATGTTTAAAACATTTCAAGGCTGTACAACTTTATTAAAGGGTATTTTGGGGTTTTTTAATATGAAATTTTCAGTATTAAAATGAGAGGAGATTTTAAAGTTTTACAAAAGCAGTTTTCTCTTTAATATTTGAGAAGAGACTCTTCTTGCTCAGTCCTTTAATTGTCCCAGTATCTTTCAAAACTCAGTCAATGAAATGCTAAATACATCTGTTATATTCAGACTTTAAAAACTACGCTTCAACAGGATGTGTTTTCTGTGAACAGAACAGTCCTAGGACATATATAGAACAAATCTTGTTTCATTGGGTTAGATTATACTGTGGGGTTTTATATTTAATTTTGTGGGATTGGGCACTGTCCTGGAAAAGTCTGGTAAGGCAGGTCCAATTGACTGCTTTTATATTTGAATTGCTTTTTAAATCCCTAGATAAATACTGAAACACTTTCTACATACAAAGCTCCTTGAAAATACTGCTTTATTCAAAAGGAACAGCCTCTAAATCACCTTCAAGTTTAGTTTATTTGCTATTATTTTTCATCTTTGAATTATCCAGCACCTAACACTAAGAGTTAACCTTCTTGATAATAACAGTCTGAAAGTGCCCAACATGGGTATGTTGGTAGGCAAGATTACAGATTTACCTAACAACATATACCACACTGAGGAGTCTAAAGGTCAAATTTACTATATTTAGTCACAGTGATAATTTTTTACCTCTTAGTAGTACTAGTGAAATCGCTTGCAAGGAGTAGAGATTTCTTCAGTGCAGAGCTGGCCAGTTTTTCCCTTTCCTTTTTAAAGTCATGAACACTTTGAAGTGCCCCAGCTATTGCAGTGTACTGATTTTAGAAAATGATTGACTATTTAATGATGCCCATTTAATTCATTTGGAGAAAGATTCAGGAGCTTTAACATTTTCCATTCCATTGATACGATATAATCATGCAGCAAATGCATCAAACTCTTTCTGTTCATTTTTCACCCTGCCACCATATATGTTAGCTGAAGCAGAGGAAGCAGCTCAGTTCCTGATGACATTATTACAACTACATTTATAAACCAGCTTGGGCTGTGCCCATGATGGAACTTTTGTTCGGTGCTTTATGGCAATTTCTCAGAGTCTGTAAGCTTCAGCCTCATCAAATATGAAAAATTGTACTTTTATTTGACAAAAATACATAATTATCTATTGACTAGGTTCATTATCTCTTTTAATGTTTCATTACATTAGTAGCTTTCTTTCCCCTGGTGGCACGTTTTCTCTCCCAATGATGCTAGTTATTCTGTATCTAATTAACAAAAAGTTGTTCATCTAGTAAAAAAAGAAACAGACATGCTATTCATATTCTCCTTAGTAAATTGTCTTCAATAATTAATGCAAATAGACTTACAGGGTTGTGAATTTTGATGAGAAGATACTCTCGAAGGTGAATTATTTGTTTTAGGATATTTTCCCTGCTAATCCATGCGTTTTTATGTCACTTCATCTAACTCTGGTTTTGCCTTAATCTGGAGGGGTGGGGAAGGGACATTTTAAGTTTTTGAGCAAATGAGGAGTGAGCAAGTGTCATCAAAACAATGGAAATCTAGATTAAGGTAAAACTCTGAAAAGCTCTAAGACACATTTGATGGAGTTCACACGTGTAACAGAACATGGATTTGCAGTACTGGAAAACCTCACAGCAAGAACATTTTCCTTACGTCACTGTAATATTTGAGTTCCAACTTTTATGTTTGAAGAAAGGAAACTTGGTGCAAACACAAAGGACTGCAAGAGATTTACAAAAGAGATCACATTTCCCCCCTTCTAAGCAATCTCTTGGGAAGGGGGCGAGGGAGAAAGGAGAGCATTTTTGTGGCATGATGCATTCCATCCATCTTTTCATCCATATAGTTTGTGGAATTGTTCCAGCTTCCTGGTGTTGCACAAAAGCACACAGTAATACACTTGTGCAGCTCTGGGGTCTGAGAAGAAAATGAACCCTGCTGATGCCAGCACCCTATCAAGCAGCATATCCTGCGAGCTCAACATTGCACATTCACTTCGCTTCCTTCCTGGGCATTCAGGCACGAGTGAACTCAAAACAAATGCCATCAGCAGAGTCCAAAGTGTTCTAAAAGGCTTAGTAGAAATTCCTTGTTTCTGATGCTGTGATTCAATTGAACTCTGGGAATTTATATGTATATCTACTGCCATTTTTTTTCCCCTTCTTACACTGAAGATAGGGGCACAGGATTCTTTTCCATTAGACCTTTTTTTCAGTTCTCACCTCTTTTTTTTTTTTTTTTTTGCTTGCAGGCAGGGTTAGTCAGAGGAGGGGATTTTTATGTGCTTTGAGTTTTCTTTTTAGTAAGCCAGCACACATGTCTTGGTGTCTTGCAGTATCAGACACAGTGCTAGTAGGGAGGCTGATTTTACAAGATACCTGCCTTCATATTGGAGGGGTAGGATCAAGCCCCTTGATGACTAAGGACAGAAGCTCACCATTCATGATGGTGTATCTAACTGTGAATAGGAGCTAGAAGTTTAACCTCTTTTATGCCACAGGCTATGTACTATGTGTCAATACCATCCTGTCAAACTACTTATTAATTCATTAAAAGATGGACTTAACTGTTGTTTTGGAAAGTTCGCATTTCAAACTTCTCTTCACAAGTTCCACGTGGATCTGCATTTGGAAATGCAAATACACAGAGTGTTTTTTAAGTAACAGTGTCGCACCATGTCAGCTGTTTCATGTGTCAGTCTGCCTTTGTCACATAGGTGTCTGTGTTGGTGAAACTTGTTTATGCAAATTTATTTCTATAGGAAGGCCAAAGGTACGTATTAAAGGGAGGGTTTGCTTCTCAATGTGTGTGCTTTCTACCAGTGACCATGTTAAGAGCAACCTCACCGATCTGTACAAAAGTTTGAAAGTCTTGTACTCATTTAGTGTCCCCTGCTGGTGTTTTCGGGAACAGCCGGATAAAGCAGGGTTTGAGTCAACGTTTGTGTTTTCTTCTTTTCTAGCACAAATTAAGAATTACGAGACAAAAAAGGAGTACAGATTTCAAATCGTTGCTATTCCTGAGATAATCTAGCTTGAGTAAATTTTTAACCTTATGGAAACTTTGGCTGGGAAGTAATGGAAAATAGTACTTCAGATTGAATCCAAATACATCCTCTGTCTTATGGAAACAACATCCTTCTTTTTTTTTCTTCCCCTCCCTCTTGAGAAATGCCATCCCCTTTACTTGCATTCAGATTCTTCAAAAAAGCAGGAGGCAATTGACTTCCAGTTGGTGCCATTGTCTGAGGTGCAGGAAATTCTTTTTTTCATTTGGGACAGAGGTAAGCCAAAGTAACTGTTCTACAGGTGTGGGAAATAGTCAAAGCTCATGTATTGAAAATCCCTTCTCATATGATATTTACATTGATCTCAACAATGTTTGCCTGCTAGGAAATATCAAGGTAGGACTTCAGGACCTGCATTTAGGTCTGCAGGCACCCAGAAAGCATATGTCTTAGAGCAGTTCTTAATCTGACACTAATTGAGTTCTTGGTCCGTTTTGGACCTAACACCTTTCCATTCTGGAAAATTCTTTTCCCCCCACCATAAGACTCATGGCTGACAGGTGCAACATGCAGTGGGGTTAGGAGCAGCAGCTCCCAGATCCATCATAAGTGCTCCCTCTCCTGTTCTCCAGCAGAGGATGCAGATCACTGAGAATGGTGAGAGACCAGTGCGTTGCCTCAGCAAGGGTTAGGCAGCGAAGATGTGGGGCTTTTTTCTTTTCTCCCCTCTCTCCCTCCCTTTCCTTTCTTTGAGATGAGAAAATAGGCCACCAATTTAGTGGGAACTGAGACCGGCCAGGCAGTGCTGTCAGCTTTGTGTGCTCTGTGGCTGCCCGCCATTTCCCAGACCATCGGCAGCCCTCTCTCACTGTTTTCCCTGGCTGCATAAAGAGAACATTGTGTCTCTTGGAAGCTCTGGCTTATACCCTGCCCTCTATGTGAGAAAAGGAAATGTTCCCTCTGTTCATGACTTAGCAACGGTTGGCAAAAATGATGTCATATCCATGGTAGCGGCAAGACGAAAAGAGGGAGAGAGAGAGAGACTGCTTTTTTAGACAGATTTTATGCACCACACTGTTCCATGGGGGGCGGAACAAAGGACAGGCATTGTAATGTTCCATTTAGAACAGAATACCAGCCTATTTTTTCAGGCTGGAAAGAAATGGGAATTATTTACGACTGTGTTTGAGAGTCCCATTTAGTAACACTATAGCATGGAATATACAGGATTATGTCTCTCTAGGTTTGCATCACTTTATTGTTTGCTACAGCCCCTCTGTTACAAGTACATGTGCTAGCATGCTCTCCTTTATTTTCTCTCTTTATTGCTATGAAGTTCATATTAAGTAAAAGAATATTGCAAATTGTGCATGAAATGTTACGGACTATTACACAACTGTAGTATTTTACTTTCATGGTCCCGCACTCTATATGTTAATAATGCAGTTTTACTAACATTCTGATGTGGACTTCCATGAATTGAGTATCAAAATGTGAGCTTTTCTTGGCCTCTGTCTCTTTGGTTAGATATTGTACACAATATATATGTATAATTAATAGTTTTTGGAATAAGCCTGCTCAGGAAGCGTGTGTCTGCATATGTGACTGAAGGGGAACCTGGGAATTTGGTAAAGCCGATGACCCTAGCCTCCAGTTGAGATCTGAGCAAACTCTAAAGCTTGTATGGATCAAATTAAGATCCCTCCCTGGTTTTGTGATGGGGGATGCTGATCTTCGGTAGCTAGTTATTAAACTTTGACAGATTTACAATGAAAGCATATACATTTAATCTCCCACTCCATCTCCATTTTGTACGTGTTTCCCTGGAGAGCAAGGGATAACCTTCCTTGCTTAACAGCAGAATTTGAAACTCATAAAGACAGGTTCCTCCATATATGAAGTGGTCTGGTGCTGAGCATCTTTCACTGACTTGGAACACAAAGTGCCTCCTAACACAGATTAAATCCAGAGTGCGAACTAATGCTCTGCATCAATCCTAGACCTGCACTGAAAATAGTTTTCTTTTAAATGTACATGCCAGGTTCTCCTGCTTTCTTTGTTATTGTTCTGTTGTGCCTGTTTTCCTCACTTTGTGTTCCTTATAGATGATGAACAGTGCTGTCACTGGAGATTCCCATACCATGTTCCCAGATGCATGGTATCCAATTTATTGGCAGATGTTACACATTGTGGTTGTTACTGTCACAGTCACTACCTCCTCAATAACTTTTCCTAAGAAGGAGAAATACTGCAAGGGATGTAGCTTTTTTCCAAAGACATGCTTTTGGGGATCAAATGAAATGGGATAGTACAGCTTTGAAGAATGTAGGGTTTCTTTGAAGAATGTAGTAATAATTGGCCCCACCTGGAGTATTGTGTCCAGTTCTGGGCTCCCTGGTATAAAACAGACAGGGATCTCCTGGAGAGAGTCCAGAGAAGGGCTACGAAGATGATTAAGGGCCTGGAACATCTCCCGTATGAGGAAAGGCTGAGTGAGCTGGGGCTGTTCAGCCTGGAGAAAAGAAGACTGAGGGGGGACCTAATTAATGTTTATAAATATCTTAAGTATGGGATGCAGGGGGAATTGGCCAACCCCTTTTCAGTAGTCTGTGGAGACAGGACAAGGGGCAATGGCCGCAAATTGGAGCACAGGAAGTTCCGCACCAACATGCGGAAGAACTTTTACACAGTGAGGGTGACAGAGCCCTGGGACAGGCTGCCCAGGGAGGTGGTGGAGTCTCCTTCTCTGGAGATATTCAAGACTCGTCTGGACGCCTATCTGTGCAATATGAGCTAGGGAGCTGCTTTGGCAGGGGGGTTGGACCCGATGATCTCTGGAGGTCCCTTCCAACCCCTACGATTCTGTGATTCTGTGATAATCTGCATTAACTGCTTGCCCAGTCTGGTTTTCCCTTATATAGCAAGGTATGGCATTGTTTTGGAAGTGAATCAAATATTTATAAAAGTATCCTATTTTGAGGTGGAGAAAAATTCTGTTGGGTCCTAAATGAGGTGTTGCCAACCAGTCTGGTATAGAGCTTTTTGCCTCCACAAGCTCCTATAGCATTTTGTTTATTCTTTCTGCAAAACAGAATGAACCTCTTTGGAATAGATGTTGCCAGCTCTTCTTGAATCAGGTTTGATATGATTTTTACCACTGCTGCAAATTGATTTGGAACAGGATTTTATTTCTGTTTTCTGCCAAAATTCTTATGTCATTAATCTCTACTGACTGGAAGAACCATCATAAATACCAGCTCAGGCAGGTGTAAGGAGGCAATCTCTCAGGTACACAAGGCACTAGGAATGGTCTCCAGAGACCCTCAAGCATCAGCTACAGATTAAATAACACTACACACTTAACTTGTGTTTGCTCTGTTTCAAATGTGGGCTTCAAAATTTGGTATCACCTTTTGGTTTGGAATGGATCTGAACTGTAGCCACAATAGCAGATCTAATAGCATAGTTACATCTGAGACATCAGAGAGAAATTGCACAGGTGGCATATGCATCCAAAAGAAGCATTTGCAACTCAATAGAGGGCTGAACATGACCATTTATTGTAGCTGCGTTAAGGATCTTTTGCTTTTCTTAAGGGTCAACCTTTCTATTTTGTATTCTTCCATTTTAGATAAAATCGTTGCTATCTTCATTAAAATTCTTTTGTGCATCTTCTGATGGATTTATGGTAGGAGCACAAGTACATCAAGGAAAAATAAACAAAGGTTTTCAAAGTGTGTTCGGTTTGTTAATTGGCTGTGTCAATAGCAGATGGACATTTCTCCCTGTCCACATGTCCTTATGTGCTGGAGCTCCTTCATCTAGCTGCAAATTTAGTATCAGCCAGACACAGGGAAAGCATGTCCTGCTCGTGCACACATGAATCTCTTCTGAAAGTTTCTCTGATGACAACAGATTAGGTTATTTCTCTCAGCTGCCAGATAACTCCTGCTTATCTAGGGAAGGAGCACAAGCTTTTTCCCTGGGAACTCTCAATACCTGTGAAAGACTTTGAGATCCACAAACATGGTGTGTGAGATATTGCAAAAATTGGGGTTTTTTTTTAGTTTGAATGAGAGGCCTGAATTACTCATTTTAATATTCAAATATGTATTAATTTACTATCAAAAGGGAAAGAATAAACTGTTTCTAAAATTGCACAAACTTCTAATTCCTTTAATTTACAGAAAAAATATGCTTTCCTGAAAATAGAGGTTGAACTCAGCAAAGTGTGCTAAAGTGGACATAGTGGGGCTTGACCTGGATACAGTGTTGTAGATCCCAGTTTTCCTAAAGGTAGGAGGTTCACTTTATCAGAGAGGCTGTGATGAAAACCAGTTGCCTCAAGGAGTGAAAAAAGAGCACATCTCGTTTTTTAGCATGTACTCAGGGTTCTGAAAGCTGTTTCTTCATGAAGACGGTCTTTGTGTGTCCACCTTTTCTATATGAGCCTTTTAATCAGAGCAACGTCTGCCTTCTCTACTGAAAGGCTGCTGGCATTTCTCTGAATCCTACCTTCTGTGCACCTAGGTGGAAATTACCTGTTTTCTCTGAAAGAAACTGGGTCAAGGAAGAATCCTGGCCACAGTGCCCTGCATTTGCGTCCAGGGGGGCTGAACTGGCTGTCTCATGCAGGCCCTGGTCTGTAATCTGTAACTTCAGTGGACCTAGGTGCAATGATAAAACCTGCAGCTGTGGCACAGCGTATTTATTCACTGATTTCTGTATCCGCAGGAGCATGCCTGTCCTAGACACTGTGTAATAATGATAAGTGCAGCAGTAAAGGAAACAAGCCTTTCAACAAAGCTGAACATCATTTAAAAGGCCAAGATCCACTTACCTTCTCTAAACCCAAACCTTCTGACAACTCCCGTATCATGCAATGCTCCTGAGTCTGCAGGGCAGGGTATCTAAGTGAGCCAATACACTAGAATGCAATCGAGATATGCTTACTGACAGTGATGTCAATTTTTTTAAGTCCACATAGCACAAAGTAGTGCCATTTGGATTTTACCATGTGTATAGATGTGCAGTCAAACAATATCAGTCTGGTGTCAGCATACTGACTGTCCTGAGATGTTAGATCCTGCTATCTGACCTCTGTTAGATTTCATGAGTCCCAGCTTCCTGCAGCTGCATCATTGAACTCTGCTTTATGTGAACTTTTGTGTCCTCCTAGGCAGACCTTCGTATTATTTTCTTACCTCCTCTCTTGTCCCTGTATACTCACTGGCTTTCTTTTTATGTTTTCACACCTTACTGTCAAATACAGCACCAAATCTGATGCCTATTGACTGATTCTTCCTCCTGGTCTTCTCTCCTATGATGCCCATTGCTTTTCTTGTAATAAATTCCATGCTTAGCAACATTTACATCTTTGTTGTTCGCTTCTGATAGAAGTCACTTCTTTTCTTTGACTTTAGCATGATCTCTGCTTTACCTTCTAATTTCCTTTCCTTCTTTTCATGTTGACTTATGATGATAGCAATGTAAACTCTGTGGGTCAAGAAGCCTTTTTAAGAGCTATGAAAATGGTGTGAATTGCTATGTGACTTCGAAAATATATTTTTAGTAGTCTGTCAGGGAATTTAGTACACTAACTGTTTCTTGACCGTAACGGCTTTCTCATCCCAGTTTTGTTGCAGAAGTTCTCCACAGTGTAATAAAGTACCACGTTACTAGAATGAAATTGCATGCTAGCATGAGTGTCAGCAATTTGTATGTGGTACTCTTTTTTTTTTATACACAGGTCTGATATAAATATTCTGAGCAACAATGATGGTCGTTAATTGGCCATCGTACTTGGCATGCATGCCGTCAGCTTCACCAGGGATGCCAAGAAAGATAATGTTCAAGGAGAATACTCTGTATACTTACTTAAAAGTGTGTCCCCCAAAGCTTTGAATTCAGGAGAAAGGAAGCCAACTTACCTTGAGCATCAACCTGCATTCACTTCCAAATTACTTTTAAAAAGAGAGATCTACAGTATTCTATCTTCAGGTGTGTCTGTCATTTCAGTTATTGATACGCTTCAGTTTGGCTTCGTAGAGGCATAAATTTAGAGCCTTCAGCAGTTTTTCTGCTTGTTTGCTTGATGGAACCAAGGCTCCGCTTATTGCCAAGCATATCAAAATGCCATCTCATGTAGCTCTGCGTTTAGCTAAACCTGCTGTTAAGCAATTTGTTTCCTTGTTATTTGCTTACTGCATCCAGGACCTTTCAGTTATTTTTCAGAAAGTTCACAACATTAACAGAATTCCCCATTTGCAGAACTGACTAGCACCCAGTGCTTAATGTTTTCAATTTCAGTGTTGGACGAAGTGTTTGTTTGAAAGAATGTATTACAAATGCATTTTGGATAGCTGCTATCACTTTCCCCAAATCAGGCCAATATTTCAAAACTCAGCTTGCCAGCATCTTTGGCACTCTGTTATCCCGTCACATGACGCCTGTACTGCTAAGTACTTGATACCTCGGCTGTACTTTTAACATCTATCAGATATCTGGACCTGTGGTATCAAAACAACAGATTAATGCTTGTGGCAGTTACTCCAAGAATCACAGAATCACAGAATTGTAGGGGTTGGAAGGGACCTCGAGAGATCATCGGGTCCAACCCCCCTGCCAAAGCAGGCTCCCTAGCTCATATTGCTCAGATAGGCGTCCAGGCGGGTCTTTAATATCTCCAGTGAAGGAGACTCCACCACCCCCCTGGGCAGCCTATTCCAGTGCTCAGTCACCCTCACTGTGAAAAAGTTCTTCCGCATGTTGGTGCGGAACTTCCTATGCTCCAACTTGCAGCCATTGCCCCTTGTCCTATCCCCACAGACCACTGAAAAGGGGCTGGCTGATTCCCCCTGCATCCCCTGCTTCAGATAATTATAAACTTTGATTAGGTCCCCCCTTAGTCTTCTCTTCTCAAGGCTGAACAGTCCCAGCTTACTCAGCCTTTCCTCATAGGGGAGATGCTCTAGGCCCTTAATCATCTTCGTAGCCCTTCTTTGGACTCTTTCCAGGAGATCCCTGTCCTTTTTATACCAAGGAGCCCAGAACTGGACACAATACTCCAGGTGGGGCCTGACCAGGGCAGAGTAGAGAGGGAGGATCACCTCCTTTGACCTGCTGGCTACACTCCTCCTGATGCATCCCAGGATCCCATTGGCTCTCTTGGCCACCGAGGCACACTGCTGGCTCATGGCCAACCTGTCATCTACCAGGACCCCCAGGTCCTTCTCCACTGAGCTCTTCTCCAGCAGGTCATCCCCCAGCCTGTACTGATACAAACAGTTGTTCCTTCCCAGGTGCAAGACTTTACACTTGCTTTTGTTGAACTTCATCTGGTTTCTCACTGCCCAGCTCTCCAGCCTGTCCAGGTCTCTCTGGATGGCAGCGCAGTGCTCCTGCGTGTCAGCCACTCCTCCCAGCTTTGTATCATCGGCGTACTTGCTGAGGGTGGATGTTATTCCCTCATCAAGATCGTCAATGAAGATATTAAACAGGACTGGACCCAACACTGAGCCCTGGGGAACACCGCTGGTAACAGGCCTCCAGTCAGATTCTACTCCACGAATCACAACCCTCTGGGTTCGGTCCGACAGCCAATTCTCAACCCACCTCACTGTCCACTCATCTATCCCATGCTTTCTCAGCTTTGCTATCAGGATGTCATGGGAGACAGTATCAAAGGCCTTGCTGAAGTCAAGGTAGATGACATCCACTGCTCTCCCTCCATCTACCCAGCCTGTCATGAGATCGTAGAAGGCTATGAGGTTGGTCGAGCACGATTTCCCCTTAGTGAATCCATGCTGACTACTCCTCATGACCTTCTTCTCTTCCAATTGCTTGGAGATGGCATCCAGAACAAGCTGTTCCATTACCTTTCCAGGGGCAGAGGTGAGGCTGACTGGCCTATAGTTACTAGGTTCCTCCTTCTTGCCCTTTTTAAAGACTGGAGTGACATTGGCTATCCTCCAGTCTTCAGGCACTTCTCCTGTCCTCCAAGACCTGTCGAAGATGATAGAGAGCGGCTCAGCAATCACCTCCGCCAGCTCCCTCAGCACACGTGGATGTAACCCATCTGGGCCCATGGATTTGTGTGCATTAATCCCTTTGAGCCGCTCCTGGACCTCCCCTACTTGAACCAGAGGGAAATTCTTCATTTCCCAATCAGTCCTACTCTCATCCAGTGTCTGTGGGTCCCGGGGGGCCTTTGAAGTGAAGACCGAAGCAAAGGCGGCATTCAATATCTCCACTTTCTCAGCATCCCCCGTAACCAGGACACCCTCCTTATTCAGCAAGGGACCTACATTATCCCTGGACATCCTCTTACTGTTCACGTGTCTAAAAACCCCCTTTTTATTATCCTTTATGTCCCTTGCCAGCTTAATTTCCAAGAGGGCTTTAGCCTTCCTAGTTGCATCCCTACAGGCCCTGACCACATTCCTGTATTCTTCCCAGGTGCTCAGACCCTTTTTCCACGATTCATAGATCTTCTGCTTCTCTTTGAGCTTGCTCAATAGCTCCCTGTTCATCCATGCAGGTCTTCTGCCTCTCTTTCCCCATTTCCTCCTCAAAGGGATGCATCGTTCCTGTGCTTGGAAGAAGTGCTGTTTGAATGCTAGCCAGCTCTCGCAGGCTCCCATTCCTTCAAACAGCGTAGCCCACGGGATAGCCCCCATTAAGTGGCGGAGGAGATCAAAGTTAGCTCTACCAAAATTCAGGGTAGCTATCCTACTTTTTGGCTTGCTTCTTCCACCCAGGATCATGAACTGAACCATTTCATGGTCGCTTTGCCCTAAGCTGCCCCCGACCTTCACTTCCCTAACAAGTCCATCCTTGTTAGTGAAAACAAGGTCCAGCAGCCGCCCTCCCCTTGTGGGCTCCTGCACCATCTGTAGCAGGAAATTGTCTTCAACACACTGCAGAAATTGTCTGGACTGCATACGACTGGCCGTATTGCTTGCCCAGCAAATATCTGGGTAGTTGAAGTCCCCCATAAGGATCAGTGCCCGGGAACTTGAGGCTACTTCTAACTGTTTATGGAATGCGTTATCTACCTGCTCCTCTTGATCAGGGGGCCTATAGCACACTCCCACAACAATGTCCCCCATACCGGTTTGCCCCTTGATTTTAACCCACAAACACTCGACAGAAGGTTCATCCTTCCCCAGGTGGAGCTCAACACATCCTAGGTGCTCTCTCACATAAAGAGCAACTCCTCCACCTCGCTTCCCTAGCCTGTCTTTCCTAAAAAGCACATAGCCATCCATGACAGTGTGCCAGTCGTCCAGGTTGTCCCACCACGTCTCTGTGATTGCGATGAGATCATGGCCCTGCGACCGCACAAAGATCTCTAGTTCTTCTTGTTTGTTCCCCATGCTACGTGCATTTGTGTAAAGACAGTTCAGTGGTGAAGCAGATGTAGGTATCCTCAACGGCCCACAGCGAGATTTCTGACAGGGGACTGGCAAAAGTGGCTCCACGGAGGAGTACTCAGGGCAGTCCACAGAATTTTCCCTACTCTCACGTGGAAAAACGTCCCCAAGTCCACGACTGTGCTGTTGGTATTTACCTCTTCCCACCGTCAACTCCCGTTGTGTCTCCCGAAGCCTAACCCTGGCAGAAGAGGAAGAGTAACATTGCATGAAATCATCTAATTACAAATGCTTTTAAAACAGCGGTGGTTCCTGCTCTTGAAATCAGGTATAGAATCTAGCAATAGAACCTCTGGGTATAGCACAAAGCATCACATCATTGATGAGTAATCGTGTAAACTTAAATTAAAGCCCAAAAAATGTCTAACTTTTGTTTATGTTAGTGATTGATGCCCTGTGATATTAGAGCGATAAGATGTACAACTGCTCATGGGAGCAGTTATTAGTTTCTGCCTGGACTCAGTTATTAGGTGGCTTCACAAAAAAATAGAAATTACTGTGGGAGACAGAGGTTACTGTTTCTAAGAAGTAAATGTTTCAGCCTTGGCATTCAGAGACTCAGCTCTGTGGGAAGCCAAATTCTGTAAATTTAGTCTTTGGAATAAGAGAAAAGCTTTAAGGAGTGTTGCCAGGTGTGTTCAGCTGGCACAGTCTGAAGTCCTTGGGCGAGTTCGATATCACATGAGCACATGTTTTGTTGTATTGTATCCAGAAATGAAAGCTATTGTAAATGATGCCTACATTCTTGCTGAAATTCTCAGCCAGCACTAGACAGCTGTCATTCTGGTTCTGTGTCTATTATTGTTCTGTCTAAGCTATTCTAGAATAAATAGTACAAAATATTTATTGACATAAATTTGCTCTGTTAGAAGGTGTCTTTTAAGAGAGCCTCCTCCTGAGCTGTCTAGCTGATGCTACATAGTTTCAGTAAGAAATGCTTGGCTCAGTAAAATAATTAATTTTAGTCAAAGGTGAAAACTGTTCTTTATTTTCTTGGATGGGAGGATACATCACACTTCCAGATCCTCTGCAGCTTTCTATTTTTACACACTTGGCTACAATACTGTTTCTGCTAACCATTCACTCCATGTAGAAGAGGTTCGTTTGTTTCTCTTCACAGTTCTTTTTGTGAAAGAGTTTGCTCATAGTTCTTCTGCTACACATTTTGAGGTATTAGGTGCAGGTTGTACCCGTGTTACCTGTGCATGTTCTGTATACTTCGTATTTGTATTCCCTGTGCAATCGGTGGAGACTTGGCTGCGCTATGACGCTGCTGCTGTTCGATACATTATGCTGTTATCAGGCTGAACTTGTGTTGGCTTATAGTCATTATTTCTGCAACAGGGTGAGTGAGATAGGGAGTTCCTGCAGTAAATGTGGATGCTTGCATGTACTTCAAAGTGATCTGTAGACATCAGCGAAGCAGAGTCGTGTTTACATCAAGGATACAGGGTTACCTTTTTGACCTATAAAGTTGGGCCAGGGATTCTTAACACATTTTGTTGTCTCTCTACCACAATGTATGCACATTTGAACATGTTTCTTGTGAATCCATTTGTTGGAGAAGGGCAAAAAAGAATGAAATTTTCATGGAGTGAAAGTGTTTGATGATAAAAGGAGATTCTTTCACGTGGAGGAAAGTTAAAGTGATTCATTGTGCAATAATGAATGTATAGGTACCTTCATCTCCCTTTATGAAATCCCTTCCATAGGGGATGACAAGAGTAAAAATGTACTACGTGTGTGCTGTAAATATTTTGATATAGCTTAATCTATAATTACTCACTGGATATTATTTTATTTACTAAAGTAGAATAAGAGTAGGGTTAAAATTAGACTGGTAATATCTGTCTTTTGTCAAGAAGGAAGGATTAGATTAAATGACGAATCAGTACAGGAATTCCATATTTTTGATTTGTTGGATCTTTATATCATTCCCTGTTAGTAAATCAAAATGTGGAAAAAACAAAAGAAAGCTGTAAGCCCATTGCCCTTCTTCAGTTCTTCAATTTATTTATAGGCTCACGAGTCTGTCTATACCTAGGATATATCAAAAATGGAACTGTTATTATTTTATTATGCTATATAAGCTCAGTTGTTAGGCAAGTTAAGTAAAAAAACAACCTCCTGTTACATTGCCATAATGATTTTACAGCACATAAATTTTAAGGGTTTTTTTCCTAATTCTGTCTCTCCCCATAGCCATCAGAAAGAATTCTGCCGGTTTGGTGCAATTCGTATCTGCCTTGTGGCAAATCACTTCTTTCCTTCACAGCCACAGTTCCTGCATTTGAAGTAACAGTAGGGGAAATACCTGCTTTATTGACTCAGACTTCACAGAAAGAGATCTCTGCCCGTTTAAGCCAGGCAAATACTTGAGTAACAAGTATGTGGAAGTTTTAAGTATTGGCTTACTAGACATGATCCAACAGTGAGCCACAGGTATGGGCTTGTTTCTACCTATTAATAGATAATAGGAAATGTCCTTTTCCATATGTATTTTCTGTTTTGTGCACTCATGGCTTCCATTGCTTGGTCACAAGATACACTTACAAAGAAGGGAAATATTAATATTCCTACTTTAGTGATGGGGAACTGAAACATCGAGTCTTTGGCTTGCCCAAGGTCGCAAAGAAAGCTGACAGCTGAGTAGATATCCCAGGAAGTATTTTTATATTCCCAAATCTGCAATCATCATTTTATGGCCCCTGAATTATTCATTTCCCATTGGAAATAATTACCACAGAGAACTTTGCGCATTTCCAAGATAGAGTACAAGCATGTTGTAGTACTGCTGTTATGAGGCTTTATATATTTTTCTTTAAAATCAGCTAACCCTATTTTATGTGTTAAATTTATGTATATATTATGCACTGCCCTTTGTTATTTCCATGTATTGCTTGTGAACTAAACACACAAAAAAGAAGCAATGAATACATATACCTCATCAAAGAGAGAGAAAGCATTGCCAGATTTGGGAAGAATGTCTGAGTGGGCAATTATAATGTTTCAAGAGCAGCAGCCCCAACAAGCATGATTCCAAGGGAAATTTGTCCTTCATCTCTAACACTAGCACCTAAAACCCTTTGGTGGAGTATCTTGGTAGTAATAGATGAAAATGTGATTCTATTACTGAGTGGAAAAGAAATAGACCACACAAATTGCTAGTGAATGTTTCTCTGATCTATCAGGTAACAGAGAGTGTGAAGATACACATTCAAAGCTTTTTGATCTACTGATTTTTTTTCTTACACAAGTAAAGATTTAAGCTGACTTATACAACTAATCATGTCTCATATTTTCTAATTCAGAGTACATAGGTTTGATTTTAGGAAGTGTTTAAGGGATAGCAAAATTATTTAATAAGTATAACACATTTGGTGTCCTCTATTTCTCCTTCTCTTGTTCCAATACAAATGCAAAGCTGCTGTGTGGTAATTATTTGCCTGTATGTGTCCTGCCATAAAGATATACTGTTTTCCAGACAAAGAGGTGTTGCACATCAGCACAACACAGTGCATTGTAAGAATAGAAAAAGATTGAATTCGTGATTATACAACAAAATATAAAAATTCCAGAATTGGAAATTAATGCCATAGCTAAGGTTGTGGCCAGGAGATACTGCATGGGCTTGCATATATGAAATTTGACAGATACTTAAAAGGCTAGAACAGATCCTCCTAGAAGGTATGCTGAGGCACATGGAGGACAGGGAGGTGATTCAGCCAGCCAGCATGGCTTTACTAGGGGCAAGTCCTGCCTGACTAATCTAGTGGATTTCTGCAATGGAGTGACTGCATTAGTGGACAAGGGAAGAGCTACAGATGTTACCTATCTGGATTTCTGCAAGGCCTTTGACATGGCCCCACATAATGTCCTTGTCTCTAAGTTGGAGAGACACAGATTTGATGGGTGGACTGTTTAGTGGATGAGGAATTGGCTGGATGGTTACATCCAGAGGGTGGTGGTCAATGGCTCCATGTACAGATGGAAAACAGTGACAAGTGGTGTTCCTCAGGGGCCTGGTGCTGTTTAATATCTTTATTAATGATATTGACAGTGGGATTGAGTGCACCCTCAGCAAACTTGCTGATGACACCAAGCTGAGTGGTGAGATTAATGTGCCAGAGGGATGGGATGCCATCCAGAGGGACTGGGACACGTTGGCCAAGGCATGTGGTATTTCTTGCCTTTACTACTAAGGCTTCAGGAATGTTATTGTGAGCAAGGAAATTTTAATTATTATTTATTATATGAACTTATTACTGTTCAAAGTATGACATTTGGAAACGCCATTTGTAACAAAGAATATGTGAAAATAACAGCATTGGTTAGTCACCCATATGTCCATATATCTGAATGAGGTTATACAGTTAGGAAACTGTATAGCTTGCTTCTGACCTATAGAAAAAAATTCCATGAACTCCTTACTCTCATTTATCTTTGTAGAACTGGACTAGAGGTGCTGGCTTTGTCTCAGTGTGCTTTGTCTCTTATCTACCAGTAATTGTAACAGCAGCAAACTATTCACACCCAGTTGTAATTGTGTGCCTGATGGCTGTGCTGACTAAAGGACCTGTAAGTGCCTTTAGCTGAGCAGTTGATACTAAAGACTTAAGTCTGCTGAAATGGTTAGTAACCACTGAGCAGTGGCTTCATAATTCAGTGGAAGTTAGCAGTAGGGATAAAACATTGTAAAATCCAAAGAATTTCGGGTTTACTTTTTGTTCTGTGAGTTGTGGTGCATCACCCCAGCTGTGCTGAGCCTAGAGCAGTGAAGACACTTTTGCTCAGCCTTTCTGAATGCGAGTAGCACTGCTCCACCAAGACTGGATGGGCAGACACTTATCACAGCTCAGCTCTCACAGCTGGTGGTAACATGTCTAGATGTGCTAACTTTGTGATATATATGAACCTTTATACAGTAAAGAACATTTACAGTGCCGAATACTAAATAAATATGGAAATGTAAGAGGTTGCAAAAATTGTGGGGTAATCTATCATTTCACAGTAGTCTCTGCAGGTGCTCACATCGTAACGCACATTGGTCTGGTTGCCACTTCAGGCTGTCCGATGTACACTGAAAGATATTGTGAGGTTGAAGGGAGAATGGGAAACCAAAAGAATTTGTTCCCTTTAACCTAGAGAAGTGAAGATCTGAGAGGGAATGTAACTGCTGCCTAGAACTATTGCGGAGCTGCTAAATATTAGACCATGAGAAGTGCTAGAGAGCTATGTTCAGATAAAACCAAATGGGTATAAACTGTCCAAAAATCAATACAGGACAGAAAATATAACTTTTCTAACCATTGAAAGCTGCTGTTTTAGAACAAGTTTGGTGGATGTTAACAGCTTTAACACTTTAATGATACAGCATGATGAATTTTGGATAGTGACTGTAAGAGGTAGCTGCCTACAGAAGTAAATATCCATACTTGGAGACTTAGGAAGTGTATTTCTGTGATATGGTTTAAATTTTGGTTTTATTTACATTTATTTTTTCTAGTCTCTGTTTTTTCTTTTTTCCTTGAAGTGAAAGCATACAGGGAAAAGATATAAGAAAGTATGGGAAGCCAATCCCGACGCTTGTGAATTCTGTTTTAGGAGAGGGGCCAGCAGTAGGTTCTCCTGTAAGCTTTTTTTTTTCTCTGGAGGTTATTTTTAAAGCTTTTTGTTGATAAATAAGGTTCCACCTTTAAATAAAAGAATATATCGATACAGTATCAAAACATAAATATAGAAAGCATGCAATATAATTAAAACATTAATAGGCTGGTACCAACTGAATACTAGATCCAACCATTTTTATATCCTGCATTTGATCAAGTTAGTGATACTGTATCTGTTAAAAATAGTAGCAAAGATGGGACCAAGCCAAAATATTTGGATCTGACTATTCAGAATATAGGAAAAAAATTGATCCTAGATCTGAACTTTGTGCCTCCAATTCATTTTTAGATAGCAGTTGTTAAGAGTTTCTGTGCTGCAGAAGTCCCATGTTTACTGACAAATATCATACTATTCTTGTGAATTTACCATTTTCAAGTGCTGCCCCAAGAAATTTGGTTTCCAACATAAATCTTCAGATGAGAATAAACTTTTCTCAAATCCTGCCTTTAATGCAACTATGCTATTTTATATTGGGGAGAATCAAACTATTACATATATTTAGTTTGTAGTATTAAACTATTAGATCAAAATTCTCCTTTCATTCATACTCATGCACCCACTCTGAGTTACTAAGTAGAGTAACATTTAGAGTAGTGCTCAGGGACTTTGTTGCGTAAATCCCATTAATGTTAACTCCCAGGCACAGTGCTGAAAATGTACCCTTAAGTGTCTGGCAGACCGGTGATTCTTATAAAAACTTATAAGCCATTTTCATTTTTAAGTAGTGGTCTAACACAGTGCAAATGCAAAGTTATTAAATATTAATGATTTAAGAAATCAGTCTCAGGCTTTGGATCTAGAAAATAATTGTTGCCAATGCATCTTCCACTGATTTAGGCATACCCTCTATTATTTCAGAATGTTGTTAATTTTTTTTCTACCTAAGCTTATCTTTATTGTTGACTTTAATATATCTGTTGGACTTCTTATTTTGGAACTTTTTCCTTACTTCATTACTCTTGAAATTGTAGAGAAAAATCCTCAAAAATGCGATCTCTAATTTATTTATTCATCTTAAGCTTCATTAATAATAATTCTTTGATGGTTAATATTATTGCAAAGTATTTATTTTTTATTTCAACGTTAAACCCATTTTTGAGGAATGGACAGAATGTCCATTTATATCAGAATATATTAAATGTCAGAATATATGCCCTTTTGTGCAGTTTTAGTTAACTTGTAGATACATAGCGGTCTGATGACTCAGAGTTTAGGTAAAGAAACCTGACAACTACCACAGTCATTGTATATTTGCTGAAAAAAGCAGATGCTACTGATTCATACTGAGAAATTCCAAGGAGGAAATCACAAGTAAATAATACTGTGCAACAAAAAGAGAGTTAGAAATTCAGCTTGCAGCTGCAGGAACATAATTACACTGAAGTGTAGAAAGTGCAGGTAGAAGGATTTTTAAAGGAGAAACAGAACCCCAAGTTTTGTTTGGACAGGTTGACTATGATGTTACAGTTTATCCTAAGGGAGCTTTACTGATGCTAAATATGATTAGCACGTAGTGCCTTAAAAATTAGATTAATGCTTTTTGGTTGCACATAAAGTCTTGTGTGCACCGTAACTTCAGCGATACTGTGAGTCTGGCGTTTCAGACCCTGCTGCTGGCCTACACCCCAAAATGCAGCGGAAGAAGCCTGTGGCCCCACTGCAGTGATGCCACCCACCTGCCTATGGCAGGTTTTCCCCTGCCTCTTGTTGCTCCTGTTGCTGCAGTGTTTCCCCAAGGGCTTCCTGCTCCAGGGGAGAGATTCATTTGGAGCAAGGACCATGTCTCAGGAGGGGGGCTACGGCCTTTTCTTCAAAAATACTGGGGTTTCATCATCTCTCCCTTAAGCCACTTCTGTACGCAGGAAGACTGTGGGGAAAGGGGGCGGTGTTTCTCTACACACAGGCTGTGTCTTGAGGCTGACACTCCTGACAGAAGTGGCTTGACAAGCCTGTAAATAAAGACTTCCTGGTGCATCTGGGTCTCCCGCCAAGAGACCCCATCCAAGCATTTTGAATATGTTTTTTCAGAGAGATTCCCAAGAAGATGAACCAGATTCTGCTAGATAAGTGCTACAATACATTTCTGCTCTTATTCTGGTTCATTTTCTAGTGCAAAGTTTTCTAGCAAGTTTTCTGATATCCTCCATTTATCAAAACAACAGAAATATGTTTCTTCCTTTTTGACATTATTTTCTTGGAATGATGTCAGCTCTTCCAGCCAGAGCATTTTGCTGCACAGCTTTGCTTGAAGGGAACTAGCTGAGAAGCTTTGCAGACTCTTAATGATATACAATAGGTTTTAGAGAACAGTTTTGAAGGGGGAAGGAAACTAATGTGCTAAAATGTTTCTGAAAGGAGGAACCAGAGAACTCAGATAACACAAGGCCTGTCATTTTACTTTGAGACCTGAGTAATGAAATGGTAGAGAAGGATCATGTTAAAAACAACTGAAACTGAATTGTAGAAGATGTGTGGCTAAAAACAAATCTTAATAATTGTCATGAAATTACTGGTTTTGTTAGAAAATGAATAATGTTGAAATAGCAGGCTTCTTGAAAGCCTTTTTATCACAGCTTAGCACAATGCACTAGAAGAGCACAAGGTACATCTTGTGGTTTTTTGGTTGTGTGAAAGATCTCAAATCATAGTTAAGCTGCTAGATTATAACAGAAGCATGAGGTAGAAGAGAAATATGTTCTTGATCGTATTTAACTTTTACGAAACAAACAGTTGCAGAAGAAATAAAGATTGAGTAACTGTAAATAATAGAGATAAACCATCAGTGATACAGAACAATGGCTAAGTTGACAAATTGGAAAAAGTGGGCATTTCATTAGGGCAATATATCTGGAAAGAAGGAACATGAATCTTATTTACAGAAAAAAGGAATCCATCCCTCAAAAGCACTTATTCTGAAAAAGATTCAAAAGGACATAGTAAATAATCGATCTGACACTGATCTCGGTGCAATGCCACAGCATATAGAGCTAAAGTGATCCTGTATAATCAGTTGAATATCACATAAAGAAAGAAAATGTCATTACTCCCATTTTTGGTAGTGTGCTGAGAGCTTCTGCAGTTCTAAATTCCATGCTTGAAGAAGTTGAATATTTTGGAGGTTTCAGAAGAGTCCCATAAATCATAACAGGAGAGAAAAAATAGAGGTCACAGCAAAACAGTTTCACGCAGTACAAAGAAATACATGGCCGGGTCATCTTAGTTTAATAATGAAAATCTTAAAGCATGACTTAATGAGAACTGCTACATCTCTGGAAGACAGACTTTTCATAGTAGCAAGTTTTCACTCTGTTGGTGATGTTGAAGACAAGCAAATACAATGTTTTTAACAGTGAAGACAGTTAAACATTGTGATTGGTTCTTCATCATAGGCATCCTTAAAATAAAAGCTACATGTTTCCCTGAAGGATAAAATCATGTTTCATCTGGAAAGGAGTTGAGGAAAGTTTTTTGGAAGGTGTAATAACAAGCCACAGGTACACAGAGGTTCCTTCTCATTTTCAAATATATCAACCAGTTAAACATAATAATCTCAGATTTAAGTATTGCACATCAGTAGCATCATGATCTACTTCATAGGCTTTCTACAAGAAGCAGATTTATAACCCCATAATTTTGAAAGATTACGCATAATGTTCTAAAATGCTTTCTCTGTTTTTTCTTCTTAAAAGAAGTAGTGTTTTCTATTCTCCCTTTCCAGTTAAGTGTGGAGAGTGAAATGACTTGCACCATAAAATACAGCTACTCTTATTCCCAGGTTAGTTTCCTATCCACATCTGTGTCCCAGCACCTGGATTCTAAGGGATCACAGTTCATGCTGGCTTTGTAGAAAGTCATATCCCTCAAAGGAGTCAGGCATTTAAATATTTTTTGCCTGGCATATTTCATTTAAGAGGAATTATTGTCATGGAAGTTGTGTACACATTGGGGAGTTAAGGTGAATAAAGACACACTTTTTTATGGGACATGTGGCAGGAAATCGCGGACAAGACTAACAAATGAAACTCTGCTTTGTTTTCCTTTCTTTTTCTTTCCCACTGAAATAAATAAAAAATAAGAAACATAAAGAGGTAGAATAGATCTGCCAGTTCAAGAAATTAGTGTGATTGATGGAAACTAAAGGAAGGAATGTTTCTAAATTGGTCAGGCTTTTATACCTGTATACTACTGAATGGCTTATACAAATTAGCTCATGGGAATAAATCTTCTGTGTACAAGGAAAATTGCATGATCACTCTGTCTTATTTTAGCAACACTCTTAGACATAGTCACACTTATTTCTGATTTGTTGAGTTCTGTGCTTACCCCTTTATTAGCCTTTTTAATTTCTTCATGTCGTTGCCAAAATGCTAGTTTTATGCAGTACTACTTGTGTAATCCTCCAACTTTCCATGGAGAACTGTTGGCAGATGCTGGTAATGTTTCACTCTGCTTTTATCCTTTCATAAAGTAAACTGCACAATTTCTGGAAACAGTATTTACCTGCCAAGGACTCATTAGCGATCCTACTCAGTGCTTGCTACCTTTAGCACAAGTGATAATCATGCAGACTAAAATAGCACTCCTGAAGTTCTTCCTCACTCTTTATGACCCCAGAGTAGTAAAAGCAAAATCACCACCTGTTAATCATTTTGATCCCTAATATATTTCTCACCTGACAGACATAAGTTTATCGAGTTTCTCTGAACTTTCTTGATTTCAGAGAGAGAATTTTAGTCTATCCAGATGTGAACTTCTAAATAGTCTACTTAGTTACTTTAAAACTGTATGCAGCTTTGATTAATAATGTTTTAGAAGACACTTAGAAATGTCCCAAGGCAAAAATCTATTTATACTAATTGAGAAGAAAAGCAAGCTGATTTCTTTCTTTTTCCGAGGTATTTTATATTATTGCATGCTGTGCAAAAGCTACCAACCTTCCATTTTCACTGGACACTTCAAGTGAGTTATCTGCCATAACAGAATATTTTTTTTATCATGAAACCCCATCATTTTTCATTTTTATATATGTGTGTACACAAAATAATGTGGAATAAATAATTTAGGAGAAAAAATTAAGTACTGTATAATCTTTAGAATTTTAACTATTCTGAGGTGTGGGCTACAGTCTCACTCTGCAGGCAGAATTTGACACATTCATTTAAGCAGAAGGACAAACCTTACCTCTTCCAAAGTACGCTGATTATGGAATCTCTCCCTTTTTCCTACTGCCATCCTGAAGTCTGGCCCTTGTGTTGTCCCATTTTCTCATGGTTTTCCTCACCATTTCTCCTTTTTATCATTATTATTACACATAGCAATATTTCTTCCTAACTTCATATCTGGTTTTTATTCCCATTTGATCATTTCTTCATTGTCTCTCCTATAGAATGTATTTAGTCCTAGCTGGAAAAGACATACTATTCTGCTCTGTACCAGAGAGATCCTGGAAAGATAATTACCTGCCAAAGAAAACTAAACCATTGATATGATAAATTACACACAAGGCTTTTTCCAGACTATGTAAACTTATGTTTTACAGTAAATTATACTTCATTATATATTTTAAATATATTTTTATTTATATATCAATCTCTGTAAGTGTCAAAGAAACCACATATGCATTCATAATTGCCAGGTTCTAGGGTACACAGTAGAGTGTGCAGTATAAACCCCTGGATTCCCAGTGTTCCTGATAGCCTTCTATAAGTTCCTTGGTATCTCTGGTTTACTGTACACTAAAGCTATTGTTTTACTGACACCACAAATCCTATTCAAGTTGGTGTTTATGAAAGAAATCAGACCTGGCCTCTGTGGGGAGAGTTTTGTGCAGAAAACATCTCTCCCTGCCAAATCTTATTAGTTCTTTGTCTTTTCCACTCCCCCCAGGAAACCCAGATCATGCTTTATCATGCTAAATACCATGTGAAACATTATCAGTGGAATTACTCCTAATTATGGAATGCTCTAGTCTATTAATTCTGAATTCTCTGGTTTTTGGGAGATCCCAGCTTGCTTCTTTTTTTCCTTGTCACAGTGAGATTTTCAAAGCTATCTACATGTGTAAGGTATGTGGCCACCACTGACTGTTAGTAGGAATTGTGTATCTGGCACCCTAAGCCACCTCATAATCTCATTCAGAAGAGACTTCACCATTTCCCTGGTGAACCCCCTTTTCTCTAGAAAAGCAATTTAAGTCTGACCAGAAGGATGAGCTTACAGATTCTAGACTTTATTCACATGCATATTTAATTGTAAAATATCCAGCCAGTAATGATAAGGAAAGAAAGAGATGGGAAATTAATTAAAATGAAGGTTGCAGCTAGCTGCTTAAAGTTATCAGAGCAAGTGAAAACTCAGTCAGCGACTGATTTCCTTGATGCTATTGTCTATCAAGGCTCCAGGCCAATGAAGAGGGACTATTATGGAATTTGGTCAATAAAATCTTATTTGATCTATTACAAAACCCCTGTAATAAGCCTTTGCAGAACCATTTCAGTAGTTCATTTGAAATGGGATCCACATGTGATACCTTCCAAAAGTAACTCAAAAGCTGCTCCACTGAAACCAGCATCACTAAACAGTGTGTTAAAATGCATGCACAGAAGAAGGGCAGATCCAGGCCTAATTTTTATTTACTGCATTCAGAAATAGCTAATATTCTTGTCAGGTTTACTTCTGCTCTAAAAATTAGAATGCATATGCAATTCAAATGAGTTTGGTGCTTAGCTTTAGAGTTGAGCTGAAAAAAATTCTTCTATTTTCTGCAGTTTCTTTGAAGTCATGAATTGTCCAAAGTTCAGTTGAAAAGGTTTACAAGCCTTAGGACACCTCTCATTGAACTTCATATTGGATATAAAAAAGAAAATCAGGTGAAGTTCTCTTTTCATTGAGGTTTCCTTGGAAACATTCCCTCAGTACTTCAGCACAGTACATTTTACAGAGTTCTACAGAAAAATAGGGATTTCTCAGTCTTCCTCTAGAATCGCAGGTTTTCACTGCAGCAGCCCTGAAATCGCTGGAACAGACTAGAAGAAGAAAAGAGACTTAACCCAATTAGTCCCAATGTTGAATTCTGGAGGTTTGTTGTTGTCCAGAGGCCCAGTGAAAATGAGAAGCACATTATTTCCCTGATTATCTGAATATACTTTGTGTCAATTCTGTTTTGGCCAAGTGATAAAACATTGGTTTCAGGAAGTGGCAAGCTCTACAAAGGGGCTCATATTTCTCAGGTTTTCTGTTTCTTAGCAGAGGCAAATGCAATGGAGTATTTCGAAGGCCTTTTTGTATGCTAGGTGATGTCCTAGAAATAAAAATCAGAAAAACAAATTGCTCTTTGCATTCCTGCTTTCAGCAGGAACAAGGATTTTGATATGTGTGTTCTATGACACTGGTGGCTTTCCATTTGTCCAAGGAGCTGGCGGCAGCAACTAACACAGCTATTAGTTCATCACTCCATAATGAGGCAGCGCTTACGAATCTCAAAGCCTCTGGTTCCCTCAATATGCAGGTAGTGTGTTTTACCAGGTGCATAATTACTGATACTGTTGCCCCGTTCCAAAGTTTGTGTTATGAATCATTCAAATGGAGCCACTAAGGACTTTGCAGCCTGTGTGATACTGAACCAGGCAACAAAAAGTGGAGTTTGTGCAGCACCCTATGTACCGTGATTGCGCTCTGACTATTGAGTGAAACAATGGCACCAAAGTGCAGTGTTTATTGTGGTTTTGAGCACTACTAAAATACTTTGTCAGCAACTAAATGAGCATTTCTTTATCAACACTGAAAATTCAATTTTTAGACTGCAATGTGGAAATAAAAGTTGGTTGGATCCCTCTTTGCTTATTTTTGCTGCTGTTATAAACTTACTCATCCCATTTTCTTCTTGCCTCTTCCATAAGATTCCTCTTACAGACTTTTTCAGTTCTCTTGTTTTCTGAATCTCTGTGAAGATTCACTGTTGTGACATTTATACATCCTGCTGCAAGAAAAATTAAACTCGTAGTCTTATAGAATACTTTTTTATTCTGTGATTGTTATTTGAAGATGAATCAGGAAGCACATGTTATGAGGCTGGTGGAATAATGAGACTGGGAAGATGTTATGTTCGATAGTAGTCCCTCCTTCCCCATTACATTACTCTGATTTTGCAGAGATTTTTTCTAAGGACACGTAAGTAAATAATGCTATGACAAAAACTGAGTTTTTAGCTACTGTTGTATGATGATGCTCTCTGTAAATCTCTTCGTTTTGATCAGTGACTAACATAACTGTAGACCTGTGGCAAGATTTTATTATATAATTCTGAGAACAAATAATGAACATAAGGTAGTTCATTCATCCTTGAACTGTGCTTCAATAATGAGTTAAGAACTAAAATCTAATAAAGATAGTAGAATCTGAAGAAGTTGGTTGTGGAGCAATATGCAATTCATATGGAGTTGCTTTTGGATTACAGAATTACCCTTTCCACATTTTTTTCATGTCCTTAAGTGCATCTTACAATGGCAAATTCAATTTAATAGACACCTGGTAAAATTAGATTATTTGAATGCATAAACTGAACTTGTGCACTTTTATGGGCAGAAAGAACTATTACAATTAAAACAGTATAGGGTTTGCATGTGCAATTAGCCATTGATTTCACATGCACATTTCTTTTCACAGTGTATTTGGGAATCAACAGATTAGATCCCTTTGTATGAGGTAAATTGAGCATGCAAATATTATTTCTTTTACAATGCAGTAACAAACAAATAGCTCATTTACTTGCATAATGTTAATTGGTTATGTTAACCACATTCATGAATGCACATTTTGTCTTTGCTACATGTTCCTATAATTCTTTATAGTACTGTAAAAATGTATAGTGCATAGTCCTAGGCAAAGGATCTTATCACCCTGCCTTACAATACACCAATAAATAATATTGGGCCCAGTTTTAAAAATAGCTTCATAAAGCCACAGCTCCAAGTCTGGCATCTAGTGCAGAGGCTGGTTTTTTTCAGGAGCGCTCGGCGCCCAGCTGTTCCCACTGAGAACAGTGAGAGCTGATGAGTAGTGAGCATTTCTGAAACTCTGGGCTCTTGTTCATAACAATTGAATTTCAACTGTATTTGCCAAGAAAATTCTATGCTGTCATCTGGGCAAAACCTCTTCTTTCTAGAGATACAGCATTCCAAGTATTTCAGCTGCAAAATAAACTTATTCTCCTCTGTTTGAAGAAGAAACTAACTAGTATAACTGATGGGGCAGGAGGAGGTGAAATAACTCTAGTATACCTAGCACAGAAAATGGAAGAAAACTAATTTCACCAGAAGCTATTTCCTGTCCTGTTCAGCCTTTGCAGATGTAATTGTGCAAACATCCCTCATTCTAAATATTTTTCCCTGGGTTTTTCACAGATATACATAATTTAGGTCAGTGTGTATGCACCTTGTACTTTACAAAACCTTGCAACAATGTCATACGTTAGTAAAGTTATGTATTTCTCATGTAAATCTTCCATTAGCAAACAGTCAGAAAATCCTGAGGATAAAAACAAACAAATCCATTAACAGAAAGGAAGGGTAAAGACCATGAAATCACAATAATTTTCTACTTCAGTGTCCTGGTTTCAGCTATGATGGAGTTAATTATTTTTAGCAGTGGATGGAATGCCATGTTTGGGTGTTAGGATGAGAACAGTGCTGATAGCACCCTGATGTTTCTAGTTGTTGCCGGGCAATCAAGGACCTTTCTCAGCTCTGCATACTTCCTTACTAGTGAGAAAGGAGGGGACGTAGCCAGGACAGGTGACCCGAACTGGCCAAAGAGAATATTCCATGCCAGTTACGTCATGCTCAGTATAAAGGGGGACTGGGGGGAAGAGGAGGAGACAACACCAGGACGGGCAGTTTCCGGGTTCGGGGACGGCTCTAAGCTGTGCGGCCTGGGTTCTGTGGTTTGGTGAGAAACTGCATTGTGTATCACCAGTTTCATCTATTTTGTACTTTAAACTTCTGTTATTGTTATATCTAGTTTTCTGTTATTGTTTAGTAAACTATCCTTATCCCAACCTGCGTGGTTCTGGTTTATAGGTTGTGGTTTCTTTTCCTCCTTCTTCCTTCCCTTTTTCCCCTCCCCCAACTTTCCCTCCCCCTTCCTTTTAAAAGTACAAGCGACTGTGTGGGGTGCGGCCCTTGGCCGGGGCAAAACCACGACAGTCATTTTGGCGCCCAACGTGGGGCACGAACGGTTGGGATAACGGTAGATCTGACCCTAACTATCGCAATTAAGATAAGCACTGTTGTTTAAGCAATCTCTGGTCACGATGCTGTGGTATTTATTCACAAGGCTGTGGTATCAAAACCATCGCATGCTGTATACAATCCTGGCAGGATTCTTTACTCTCTCAGGTCTGCGGCTCCCATATTTGTTCCCATACTTCATTATAGTGTATTTTATGATATCGGTCTATGATACAATAATATTGATGACCATGAGCTTAATCTGGTATTTGTATGAGGTTTTGCTGTCCTGTCCATTCTTTGGACAGGGAGGGGTTAATAACAGCACTGCTTTCTTTTCCTTTGGGCTAAATACAACAGCTCTTATGACAATTTTTGAAAACCTTCAATATCTCTGGGATATTCAAACTAG
Source organism: Porphyrio hochstetteri (assembly GCA_020800305.1). Taxonomy (NCBI): domain Eukaryota; kingdom Metazoa; phylum Chordata; class Aves; order Gruiformes; family Rallidae; genus Porphyrio; species Porphyrio hochstetteri. Next base: position 51,294,969 of record CM036907.1, read on the forward strand.
CATTTTGCTATTGGTAGGTTTGGGGCAGATGGTTCAGTTTTTGTTATATATCAAGCATAGGTTTATGAATACCACTGAAGAGCTTTCTCCGAGACAGAATAATCACGAGTGGCAGGGCATGTGGCAAAGTATGGGCAAGTACCTAGGTACTTTCTCACGCCCGATGGTTTGGAACTTCACTCCTGAACAACTACAAGACCCCGATCAAGTGACTGCATACCTAAAGAAAAATTGCTGTAGGTTTCCCAGAGATGGACACCTTACTGCACTGTGCTGGGCTCTGGCCACTATTTATCAAACACTGCTTGATAGCAGGCAGCATTGTCAGCACTGTCAGCACTGTCAGGGAGAAGGGAAAGGAAACAGACTGGCAGATACTATAGCTGCTGCAACCACTGGGGCTGACACTGCAGCTACTGTAATCTCTACAGCAGACAGTGCAGATGATCAGAAAAACCAACCCACACCAGTGTCTGTTGCTCCCGTACAAAAGAGGAAATGCACAAAGAAATCAGTTCGCACAGTGACGGATGATGATGATGATCAACCAGGGCCATCTCGAGGATATCAGGAGGAGGCAGAACCAGAGATTGTTACCCGATCCCTGACTTTGAGTGAGCTGCGTGAGGTTCGAAAAGATTTCACCCGCCACCCAAGTGAGCACATTATCACTTGGTTGCTCCGATGTTGGGATCACGGGGCCAATAGTTTGGAGTTAGAAGGCAGAGAGGCCAAGCAGTTGGGATCCCTAGCTAGAGAAGGAGGAATTGACAAAGCAATTGGGAGGAGGCCGGAAGTCCTCAGCCTCTGGAGGCGACTACTGTCAAGTGTGCAGGAAAGATATCCCATAAAGGAATATATTACATGTCAGACACCCAAGGGTAACAGCATAGAGACAGCTATCCAGCACCTGAGAGAATTAGCTGTACGGGAGATAATTTGTTATGATCTGGACAATTCACGGCTTCCCGCTGATCCCGATGAAGTCCTATGCACTCCAGCTATGTGGCGTAAGGTTGTACGAAGTGCACCAGCAGGGTACACCAATTCACTGGCAGTAATTGACTGGACTGATATGGATCCACCAACCGTAAATGAGGTGGCCTGCCGACTCAGGAAATACCAAGACAGTGTTTCCCTCTCCGTCATTGCAGCAGTAGAAAAACTGGTTCAACGACTTGACAACAATGTGCCCAACTCCCAACCCGTATGGAGCAATGTTGCAGCTACTGGGAGAAAGCGTCCATCGTTCCAAGAGGGAGAATACACACCACGACGTACATTGTGGTTTTACCTGCTTGATCATGGAGAGGACATGAGGGAATGGGATATGCAGCCCACCTCAGCCCTTCGAGCACGAGTAAACGAGCTGCGGGGTAAAACATTCGCACAACGAGATTCTGCCAGGAAGAAGGCTGCACCAGTTTCTACTGGGCAGTTCCCTAGACCAACTGGAAGGCCTACCTATATGTCTGATGTGTCTGATCCTCTTGAAGGGACCTCTAAGTCCTTTATGCAACCAGTGGAAAACAAATATGATCAGCAGCAATAGAGGGGCCCTGCCTCCAGCCAGGTGGAGGAGAGGGATAATCGGGTTTATTGGACTGTGTGGATCCGATGGCCTGGCACGTCAGACCCACAAGAGTACAAAGCTCTGGTGGATACTGGTGCCCAGTGTACTCTAATGCCATCGAATCATGAAGGGGTAGAACCCGTTTGTATTTCTGGAGTGACAGGGGGATCCCAACAACTAACTGTGCTAGAGGCTGAAGTGAGCCTAACTGGGAAGGACTGGGAAAAACACCCCATTGTGACTGGTCCAGAAGCTCCGTGCATTTTAGGTATAGATTATCTACGTAGAGGGTATTTTAAAGACCCAAAAGGGTACCGATGGGCTTTTGGAATAGCTGCTTTGGAAACAGAAGGAATTGAACAACTGTGTGCCTTGCCTGGACTCTCGGAGGACTCTGCTGTTGTGGGGTTGTTGAAGGTTGAAGAACAGCAAGTGCCAGTTGCTACGACGACGGTGCACAGACGACAATACCGTACTAACCGAGATTCCCTGATTCCCATCCATAAGTTGATTCGTCAACTGGAGAATCAGGGAGTGATCAGCCGAACCCACTCACCCTTTAATAGTCCCATATGGCCAGTGAGGAAGTCCAATGGAGAGTGGAGGCTGACAGTAGATTATCGTGGCCTAAATGAAGTCACTCCAGGTATGAGTGCTGCTGTGCCAGACATGTTAGAGCTCCAGTATGAATTGGAATCGAAGGCAGCCAAGTGGTACGCCACAATCGACATTGCGAATGCTTTCTTCTCGATCCCACTGGCGCCAGAGTGCAGGCCACAGTTTGCTTTCACTTGGAGAGGCATCCAATACACGTGGAATCGTCTGCCCCAGGGGTGGAAACATAGCCCCACCATCTGCCATGGACTAATCCAGAATACACTGGAAAAGGGTGAAGCACCAGAGCACCTGCAGTATATTGATGACATCATTGTATGGGGCAACACAGCAGAGGAAGTTTTTGAAAAAGGAAACAGGGTAATTAAAATCCTTTTAGAAGCCGGTTTTGCTATAAAACGAAGTAAAGTCAAGGGGCCTACGCGAGAAATCCAGTTTTTAGGAATAAAATGGCAGGATGGGCGTCGTCAGATCCCAATGGACATTATTAATAAAATAGCAGCTATGTCTCCACCAAGCAACAAAAAGGAAACACAAGCTTTCTTAGGTGTTATAGGTTTTTGGCGACTGCATGTCCCAAACTACAGTCTCATTGTGAGCCCACTCTACCATGTAACTCGAAAGAAGAATGATTTCCAATGGGGCCCTGAGCAACAGCAAGCCTTTGAGCAGATCAAACGCGAGATAGTCCATGCAGTGGCCCTTGGGCCTGTCCGGACAGGGACAGATATTAAAAATGTGCTCTACACTGCAGCTGGGGAGAACGGCCCGACCTGGAGTCTCTGGCAGAAAGCACAAGGGGAGACTCGAGGTCGACCGTTGGGGTTTTGGAGTCGGGCCTACAAAGGATCTGAGGCCAATTATACTCCAACAGAAAAGGAAATACTGGCCGCCTATGAAGGGGTTCGAGCCGCCTCAGAAGTGATTGGAACTGAAGCCCAGCTCCTCCTGGCACCCCGACTGCCGGTGCTGGGCTGGATGTTCAAAGGGAAGGTTCCTTCTACACACCATGCCACTGATGCTACGTGGAGCAAGTGGGTTGCACTAATTACACAGCGGGCTCGAATAGGAAACCCCAATCGCCCAGGAATCGTGGAGGTGATCACAGACTGGCCAGAAGGCAAAGATTTTGGGATGTCACCAGAGGATGAGGAGGTAACACGCGCTGAAGAAGCCCCACCCTACAACGAACTGCCAGAGAATGAGAAGCGATATGCCCTGTTCACTGATGGGTCTTGTCGCATTGTGGGTAAGCATCGGAGATGGAAAGCTGCTGTATGGAGCCCTATAAGAAGAGTAGCAGAAGCCACTGAAGGAAAAGGTGAATCAAGCCAGTTCGCTGAGGTGAAGGCCATCCAGTTAGCCCTGGACATTGCTGAGAGAGAAAAGTGGCCAAGGCTCTACCTTTATACTGATTCATGGATGGTGGCGAATGCCCTGTGGGGGTGGTTGCAGCAGTGGAAAAAGAACAACTGGCAGCGTAGAGGCAAACCTATATGGGCTGGTGACTTATGGCAAGATATCTCTGCTCAGTTAGAGAAACTTGTTGTAAAGGTACGTCATGTCGACGCCCATGTACCTAAGAGTCGGGCCATGGAGGAACATGAAAACAACCATCAGGTAGATAAGGCTGCTAGGATTAAAGTGGCTCAGGTAGATCTAGACTGGCAACATAAGGGTGAATTATTCCTAGCTCGATGGGCTCATGATACCTCGGGTCATCAAGGGAGAGATGCAACATATAGATGGGCTCGGGATCGAGGGGTGGACCTGACCATGGACGCCATCGCACAAGTTGTCCACGAATGTGAGACATGTGCTGCAATCAAGCAAGCTAAGCGGTTAAAGCCCCTTTGGTATGGAGGACGGTGGATGAAATATAAATATGGGGAGGCTTGGCAGATTGATTACATCACCCTCCCACAAACCCGCCATGGCAAACGTTATGTGCTTACAATGGTGGAGGCAACTACCGGCTGGCTAGAAACATATCCCGTACCCCATGCCACTGCTCGAAATACAATTCTGGGCCTTGAAAGGCAAGTCCTCTGGCGACATGGTACTCCAGAAAGAATCGAATCAGACAATGGGACTCATTTCCGAAACACTCTTATAGACACCTGGGCCAAAGAGCATGGCATTGAGTGGGTGTACCACATTCCTTATCATGCACCGGCCTCTGGGAAAATTGAACGATATAATGGACTTTTAAAAACTACACTGAAAGCAATGTGTGGTGGGACATTCAAGCATTGGGATACACATTTGGCCAAAGCCACATGGTTAGTTAACACTAGGGGATCTACCAATCGGGCTGGCCCTGCCCAGTCAAAATTTCCACGTACTGTAGAGGGAGACGGAGTCCCAGTAGTGCATATGAAGAGTGTATTGGGAAAGAGAGTTTGGGTCATCCCTGCTTCAGGCAAAGGTAAACCCATGTCTGGAATTGTTTTTGCTCAAGGACCTGGCTGTACTTGGTGGGTAATGCAGAGGGATGGAGAAGTTCGATGTGTACCTCAAGGGGATTTGATTTTGGGTGAGAATAGCCAATATAACTGATAGAGTAGAAATTATAATAATTGCCAAATAACCCATTATTGTATATTCATTATTGTTATGATAGCCAATATAATTAATAGAGTAGAAATTATAATAATTGCCAAATAACCCATTATTGTATATTCATTATTGTTATGATTGCTGTATGTTGTACCATAGCATTATAGCCGGAGTCATACAAGTTAATGAAGAATGAGTGCCATGATGATGGAACTAAAGCCTGGCCTCTCAAGAACTTTTTTTTCTCCCTTTGAAAATAAACTCTGACCCACAGACTATGAGCATGGACCATGCCAGGTGTATCAGTCAAGAGCCTGAGATGCAGCATGCAACGAGCCAATGGAACATACAATTATCCTGAGAAACTGTTACAACAAATGGAGCCTGAAAATCATGGACTAAATGAACTCAACAACTTCAGAGGGATGATTCACAGACTGAGGGAATAAGATCTGTATGCACGTATGTGTGCATACATGTGTACATACATATATGGGTATGTGAAACACGAAACTGATTGTACCTAAAGAAAATTGTTGGATCTGGTCATGACGTAAATGGTATGGAATAAGGGGTGGATAATGTCCTGGTTTCAGCTATGATGGAGTTAATTATTTTTAGCAGTGGATGGAATGCCATGTTTGGGTGTTAGGATGAGAACAGTGCTGATAGCACCCTGATGTTTCTAGTTGTTGCCGGGCAATCAAGGACCTTTCTCAGCTCTGCATACTTCCTTACTAGTGAGAAAGGAGGGGACGTAGCCAGGACAGGTGACCCGAACTGGCCAAAGAGAATATTCCATGCCAGTTACGTCATGCTCAGTATAAAGGGGGACTGGGGGGAAGAGAAGGAGACAACACCAGGACGGGCAGTTTCCGGGTTCGGGGACGGCTCTAAGCTGTGCGGCCTGGGTTCTGTGGTTTGGTGAGAAACTGCATTGTGTATCACCAGTTTCATCTATTTTGTACTTTAAACTTCTGTTATTGTTATATCTAGTTTTCTGTTATTGTTTAGTAAACTATCCTTATCCCAACCTGCGTGGTTCTGGTTTATAGGTTGTGGTTTCTTTTCCTCCTTCTTCCTTCCCTTTTTCCCCTCCCCCAACTTTCCCTCCCCCTTCCTTTTAAAAGTACAAGCGACTGTGTGGGGTGCGGCCCTTGGCCGGGGCAAAACCACGACATTCAGTCAGTCAATGGGTTTCAGCTCTTCTGCAATAAAAGAAATTAGTCCATTTACAGTCAGTGGCTGGCTTCTTTGCTGCGTTGGCAGCCATTGGGGTTAGAAACATTTTTTTTGGCTAATGAAAGATGGAGAATGCCTTCAGGAAACATAGTGATTCCAGCTCTCATGATCCGGTGATATAAAATAATATCGTTGAAATTCTAACTTAAAATGACTCTTCAATTTTATTATGAAAAAAAGCAGGGAATGTTCAGGCACATTAGAGTTGGGCAAAAACTGAGCTGTAAAATTTGTGGATTTTGTTTTCAAGTAAGGCACCAAAACCCTGTTTTTGTCCTGCTCCTGCTTTCTAAGACTGAGACATCATAATGTGAGGAGCCTTTCTTGCAGTTATTTTTTGTCGTATATCTTTGCAGAGATGGCAGACGTGTTGTTTCTGCCCTTGCTGGTTTTAGCCTGCCACCAAATTCATTAAGAAAGCATGGAAAAATTGCTAAAGAAAATGAAGAAATAGCCTGATTTACTAGAGGTGACAGCAATTCCATTGTATGTGAAATAAGAAATCATTTATGAAAAAAGAGTTTGAGTTAAAAGGAACATAATTCTGTCCTCACATTGTGTGGCTACATTTCAAAAGTTGTAAAAACTTCCTTTTAAAAGCTATGGTTGAGATCATTTTACTTTACTGTCTTGCACTCTGCTTTCAAGTAATTTCTCATTTTTGTTAATGTTATTCAGTAAAATCTATTTGCTGTTGAAAGAATAGTATTGAATTTGAATTGAGCTCCAAGGAAAGTAAACTTTTCTTTCATGCGGGGTTGCTGCATACTCCAGTTCCTTTTCGAGAAACCAAAAGATGAGTAATTTGTAAAGTTTAATTACTCACAGGTTAGCCATAAACTAGTTCAAAAGGAGGGTAAGCGATGGATATTTCATTTTAAATTAGTCCATATCTTAGTGTTACCTGTCAGTGGTCAGTATTGTGCTATTTAACCAGAAAAAAACAAAGGAGAAGCAAAACAAACAGTGTTCAGAACACTAAAGAGTAGTGTAGTGTAGCAGTATTTTTGAGTGCTTGAGTAAAATCAGCAATAGCAAAAGCATTTTAACACTATTGCTAAGAATATTTTGATAAGATTTATGAATTCTGTGGTTTGGTTCCCACGTGTAAGAAAATCTTCAACATTGATAATAAATGACAAAAGGAAGAACAATAATCAAATCAGATGGTAAACAGCCTGTAATTTGGAAAATTATATATTCAGCCCACTTAACATATCCAGGCAATCAGTTCACATTCAGTACATTTCAGGAACCAAGAATTAATTTGGCAATTAACCAAAAAGTAACAAAAAATGTAAAGATTATTATTTACGTGTGAGATGTTTGCTAAGGGCAACTTTAACTCTCTGCAGTGGAAAAATACAGTACAGTCTTTTTGTACCTGCAGTTCTAGCTAAATTTATTATCTTGATTATAGCACTACTCTTGAAGCAAGTATATTTTTCTCCATGCAGAAAGAATCCCTAAAACATTGACTTCACATCCACGTAACACAGTTTGTAGTTTCTTTTTTACTTTATTAAATTAGGATGAGGAAGAAAATCAAACAGCTCAGTTTGAATACAATATTGCAGTCTCTCCAAGTTATATAGAAATTATTCCACCTACCCCACATCTTCAGATTGAGAAGCACTGAAGGTATTACTTGACTATTATTATTAAAAGTTACATTGTTTAAGAGTTGTGCAATTAGGTCTAATGTACTCATTGTGTATCTTGTCAGGCATGACACCAGCTACAGCATAAACTTCAGTGGAGGAGTTTTATTTATTAACAACCTACTCCAGAGTTGCTGTCATTTAGATTGAAAAACTCAGTAAACTAAAGAGATGAGAAACTCTTTGTATCCTCCAGTGATTTTTCCTGTATAGAAAGGGGCATTTTGTGTCTCATGAAGCAAATATTCTGACATGGTTCTGATCCTAAGTATTCTGTTTTATAGGAAGCTCAAGGTAACGGAACTCGCTGCTTCTTTTCTCCCTCTCTCTTGTAGATGTCCTTCACAGAAATGCAAGGACTTTTAAAGTGATTTCCAGGCTTTCAATCCTCCTTGTATCAGCTGCTTAGTGCCTCAAGCTAATCTAACTATGATATATGTAAATATTTTCCCTTGCAGGAAAAGTGCTTAAAGCTATTTCTATGCATTGATTGAGCACATTAGGCTAATATTTATCCATTTGAAACCTGGAGGTTTAGCAGTACATCACTTAATAGCTATGCACCTATTATAAGAAGTAATTATACATAAGAATATCAAAGAATATTAAGTCCCATGTGGAGAAATCGTCATAAATGGTTTAATGGTGATTAAATCTGGGGAAGCTGGTTTAGTTTGGAACACTGCTTATTAATTTTAGAAGGTGCATGACTTTCTGAGAATTACAAATAAATAGGAGTAATAATGTTTAAGCATCTAATGACATTCTGAGCTGCAGGAATGTGGCCTTCAGGTTTCTTGCTGCAGTTGTGTGCATTTGCTGCAGAGTCTGCAGCCTGTGCATTAAATTCTCATTGTTTCAAAATTCTATCAGCGTGGTGTATGTTCTTACACAGCCATACAGTTTATCCCTTTTGTTTGTGCTTGAAAGAGTTCTTCAGCCAATGTATCTAAGTCCTCGAGACCTTTACTTCCTCTCCTCCTCACCCTTTTCCTTTGAAACAATACCACTACCCTTTGTCTTCACTGTTGCTACACACTTTCTTATGTGAAAGACAGATTTTTCTCTTTCTTGTTCAAACCAATGAATAAGTACGGAAGAGCCATGCCTTTCCAATTTCATAGAATCATAGAATTATAGACTGGTTTGGATTGGAAGGGACCTCAAAGCCCATCTAGTTCCATCCCCCCTGCCATGGGCAGGGACACCCTCCACTAGACCAGGCTGCCCAAAGCCCCATCCAACCTGGCCTTGAACACTGCCAGGGAGGGGGCAGCCACAGCTGCTCTGGGCAGCCTCTGCCAGGACCTCACCACACAAAACCAAAACCAAACCAAACCAAACAAAAAATAAAAATGAAAGAAAAACAAAAAATAGGAGACATGCAGGCTTCTGAGAATTGATCAACCAAGCCAGTGCTATGTGTCTGATTAGACATTCTCCAATGGATATACCTTCATCACACGTTCTATCTTTGAAACAATCCAAGTGTCAAATTCTGTTTTTCTCTATGGAATGAAAATTTGTTCTTGATATTGTGAGCTTGGTTCCACAGGGAATTAAAGGCAATACCTCCAAGTTTGGCATCATATGTTTAAAAAAACCACATTTCCATTTGCAAATTAATTGTAGTTTCCATCCTGTCATCATACTGTAAAGCATATAACAAAACCTTAAAATATTCATTGTTCAGGTTTTGTGGTAGCATGGAGCCAGTGTGATTTCACTGGAACTACTATTGAAACTAAGTGCTGTTGGGAAAATGAGGGCATAGATTAATCCCATTGACTTTAAAGGTTTGCTTGCACACTGGCCTTAAAATCTGACCTGTTTTGTTTGTGTGTGCTACTTGTGCAAATGACTCATCATCTAATTCATTAGAGTTACATCAGAGATAAAATTGGCATATGTACAATAAATGTACACTGTTTTAATTCCCTTATGGGATGGAGGACATATGTTATTTATTATGTACAATGATGTCAGACATTAACTTAATTTTTTTGCAATTTTATCTTGTTAGACTTAAATGTAGATGGAATACTAACTTGCAATTACAGTCTTTGGATAGTGTATGATAGAGTGATCTATACTCCCACAATTGATTTTAATACTCTTTACAGTCTAGACACTCTTCATGTTATTGTTTAAAGTGCAGCTCAGCTTTCCAAAGCAACTCTGTGAAAATGCTGTAGTATGATTCTGTGCTTATTCTCTGCCAGTAACTCCAAAATACAGTTTATGCATTTAAAATACAGGTTTGCTTTAGCTGTTGCATTTTTAGTAGCTGAAAGTCTCCTTATATTGAAGTGTGAGTTCTTGCACGCTGTTTGCAACCCAGTCCTCTCCTCCAGTTGATAAAGAATGTGCCATCTTCTGTTGCCATCATTCACTTAGAGGAAGGGATGCTATGTCCACTTACACACGATATGATATGATATGATATGATGCCACCAGCATAGCGCAGGTGAGACAAAGATTAGAGACTCCCCTTTGCTGTGATCCCTTAGACCAGATAAAAGGTCTGCAGTGTTGGAAAGCGCTCCCCAGGAGAGCATTCTGTAGTGGGGGTGTGGTTGAAGACCGACAAAGTTTCATTCAGAGTATTCCTCTGCAACCCTGGTACAAGGATGTGAGGGAACCGGAAACGGAACATAGCAAAGAAAATGCCCCGGAGAGTCTGGGAAGCTCTGTAATTTATGGACTCTCATAATTTAGAGTGTAAATCTAAATTCATTTTTTACATAAATTAACATCAGGTTTTTTCTTTAATGCTACAAGTTACTGTCTAAATTTAGTGGTGTATTCCAGCTCATAGAATAGCTAAGAATCAAGGTATTTCAAAAGATTAAACTTTCCCTCAGTTTTGTGTGACCTTCTCTCACATGCCTCCACATTCTTACTTCCCTGTTGTAAAATAGATAATGTCATAAAAGCTGCATTTCTTTGGACAAGGGCAATAAGAAATAACCTTGGTTTGGTACATGAGACTTCCTGTCTGTAGCTTCTTCTTGATTTGCTACAAATGAAGACAAGAGCAATGAATGTGCAGGTGTCTTGTTTATCTTGTAAATTAAGAAATGTGACAGAATATGTTGTCTCTATGTAAGAGAAACCAGAAGTGTATCCTATAATATACCTGCAGTATACTGTATTATTTTCCCCTGAAATAATTAATAGAAGGCGCAGAATCATCTACAATGCTTGAAAACTCTGCAACTGTATAAAAGAATACAGGGTGTTTACATGAAATTCACCTGCTGTAGAATACCAAGCTCTCAAAAAGCCACCATTTGACAATGCTTCAAGGAAGAATTAAGATAAAACAGATTGCTCATGTTACAGCTATCTACATTTCAGAAAAGATACAAAATTTGGCCTTCCAGACCTCTGATATCCTTTGGACAAGGTGTTTAACCTCCTTTGGTCCAGTTTGTCCCATCTTCCTCTAACATATGCCATACAACTAGGGGCACTGACTCCGTAGTTGTATGTATTGTAAGAAAAAAGGGCTAGAAACAGTCTGAAGAACTGATTCTCAGAGATTCAGATACAGTTAGACTGTTTTCTCACAGTTTTGAGTTATTTTAATTGCTTTCTTGGTTATGAATTTACAAAACAAGGCAACCAAATTCCAAAACGCATCTCCTAAATCAAAAATGCCTAAATAACTGATAAGTCTGTAAGATACAAACAAAAGCAAACAAACAAAATAAAAATTGTGTGCAGAATCATTAGAATAGCAATTTTATGTAGAAAAGTCTTTTTCGGGGGATCAACTATATGCTTATGAGATGTATGCATATTGATAATCAAAGCTGTTCAGTGTTTAAATTAAAAATATCACATTAAATCCTACTGCAAAAATACTGCAAGATCCTGAGCAAAAGAACTTAATGCATTGTTGGATATCAAAATATGTGCAATCATTTATGTTGACCAAGCAGGAGTGTATGTTTCTCGGGCAGGAATACTAAAATACTCTCCCATGCTCCTGCGTATTTGTGATTGGGGAAAGGGTGAAGGATCTGTCGTATTTCCTACAAATATAATCCATGTTTTTGGGTTTAGCTGAAATCATTTGCATAGGTTATGATTAGAATTAATAGGGAAGATTAGATAGAGGCCCACTTTTCTTCAGCTCTTTAGCATGGTCTTTCACTGTTAACTGAAAAGACCTTCCTTTTTCTGCCTGCATTAAAGACAACTTCAAATCTACTTTTTTCAAATGATAACTTAAAGCCCTCTCTGCTACATCTCATAATTTCTTAGTGATATAGCTTCTGGCTTACCTGATGTGTATTTCTGATATACCTGCAGGATTTATAAATGTGTATGTCTGTAGATTTTGGCAGTAGAGACAGCCACAAAGCTTGGATGCAGATAGGAAATTTCATAATCATTTGCTTATTTAGTACTAGAGGTTTGGTTCAGGTTATTTCTGATTTTCTGTCATATCCTCAAATGTACATAAGTTATTGCAAACTGCAGGTAAAATGGAATCTGCTTTTATCATTGCCTTGAATTTGGATTGAGAGCAGACCTTGAGAAGGACTTGGGGTTGTTAATTGATGTGAAATGCAACATGAGCCAGCAATGCACATTTGCAGCGCAGAAAGCCAACCATGTCCTGGGCTACATCAAAACCAGCATGACCAGCGGGTCAAGGGAGGTGATTTTGATCCTCTACTTTGTTCTGAGACTCCACCTGGAGTACCGTGTCCAGCTCTGAGGTCCCTAGTACAGGAAAAATGGAGCTGTTGGATCAAGTCCAGAGAAGGCTCATGAAGGTGATCAGGGGGCTGGAGCATCTCACCTATGAAGGCAAGCTGCAAGAGTTGGGTTTGTTCAGCCTGGAGAAGAGAAGGCTCAGGGGAGATCTTACTGTGGCCTTCCAGTACCTGAAGGCGCCTACAGGAAAGCTGGAGAGGGACTCTTTATCAGGGAGTGTAACAGGGTAATGGGTTTAGACTAAAAGAGGGTAGATTTAGATTAGGAAAAAATTCTTCACTATGAGTGTGATGAGGCCCAGGAACAGGCTGCCCAGAGAAGCTGTGGCTGCCCCGTCTCTGGCAGTGTTCAAGGCCAGGTTGGATGGGGCTTTGGGCAGCCTGGTCTAGTGGAGGGTGTCCCTGCCCATGGCAGGGAACGAAACTAGATGGGCTTTCGGCTCCCTCCCAACCCAAGACAGTCTGTGATTCTATGATTTTGTGCTGCAGCCCCCACAAACTTTCTGGAGTTACCAAACTACTTGAACTGCAATTCTATGATTCTATCACTGTAAGTCATGCTTAATTCCATATTTTTACCTTTTTTACACATCTTCATTCTTACCATTATTTAAGAAATGTAACTTTGAAATATACTGGCTGAACTCAGAGAAGAAAACCTTTTTCTTATCCTTTTTTTTTTTACCCTGGCACAAATATCCTGCTTTTTCCACATTGCTTACAAAAGAAATAAAAATACAATTATTCTGAGGGACTATCAACAACGCTTTTTCACTTCAGTATGTAAGTCCTAACCCGGTTATAGGAAAAGTTGGTATTTTTGCTCAACCCTCTAGTCTGAAGATTCATGATGTAGAAGCACTTTTCACTGCAAACAAAATGGAAATGTATCTGAAACCAAAGTTTTAATTACATTTGTCACGTCATAGCAAGAAAGCTGCCACCAGCTAGAGGCTTGAAAATGATATCATCTGACACTGACAGGTAGTGATCCTATTGCAAGAAACTGTAAACAAATTTCCAACCTGTATAATACTGATTTAGCAATCAAGAAGAAAATTTCAATCTTTAGTATTTAAAAAATACAATAAATACTTAAAAAGCAGAATATTTTGTTTTTCTATGTTTCATCAAGCAGTATTAAATGAGGATGGACGCTTCTTGAAGTAGCTCATCTCTCGCAGATGTGTAGCTGGAGTCACAAAGGATATTATTTTCCAGGCAGATGGATTTTTCACCTATCAGAGGGTGACTCAGAAATCCCTGCTGTAATTACCTTCATTTTCAAATACCTTTCTCTGTTTATTCATGTTATAAATGATGGTTCAGATTTTGCGACTTTCGTTTTATTGAAATTGGGGTCTGTTTTCTTTTAATGAGTGTAGCCAATGCTTGCAGCTGTCAGTTATAGAAAAATATATAACCATTTGTCATTCTAAAGTTTAATCACCTCCCTGCAGTATTGTGTGTTTATTAATTGTAAGTCTACAGTCAGTGCTTCAGTGAAAACTAGAGCTAAACAGAGGATTCACTTCATTGATCTATATTAAAACACGTATCCGTTCATACCATTTTGTTTGGCTTTTTTCCCAGGCTTAGCTGAAGCTGTGGTATCTCCTACACACTCTTTACGTAGCGTGCCATCCTGTTTGTAATCTGACATTACTGTAGAGTTGCAACAAATGGGATAACTAGGGGAAATGCCCTACTTTGTGAGAGATCATTCCTGTATCCATCACAGTTTTAGTGATGGATACAGTTTCCTTTTCATCCCACCCCCAGAATCTCTTCTGTCCTGGTGAGGCGGAAGCAGAGAAGACAACCAATGTTTGTGAAAAGTAGACACAGAAGCTGCGTAAACTACTATTTCTAAGCAGACTAAGCAGCAAATTCTAAGTAGAAGCTATTTTGTAGAGAAGACGGGAATTCATCTTGGGATGCCTGCGAAACCAGGTTTCAGGTGAACAGGCCTAGGCCTCATTCCTAATGGCAGTGGAACCTTCTTAGCTGCGTTGTGTTTTTCCTCACACGTACCTGTGACCCCTTTGTGACATCTATACTGGGCAGTATTTGAGTATAGCAAGGTCCGTTCATGCTTTACCACTTAAGTATTCTAATTTCTTAAAGTCTCCTCCAGCTTTTCTGCCTACCCTCAGCAATGACTGCTGTAGCGGGGTTTTTCCCCTGCGGTGTAATGGCAAGTTTGCGCTGTGTTTTGGGGGCCCTGGCGTCTGCTTATGACCAACGTGGGACTCTTTGTTAGGTTCTGCATTCAGAGCAATTGCTAAGAAAAACCAGCCTCCTGGTGGAGAACAGTAAATATGAGATAAAAACCCTAAAATTGCCTTCATGCAAAAGTTTACCTTATTGAATCTATCTAATTGGCTTTAGGAACAGAATGAATCAGTCAGGTAGTTGTTTTGGAGTCTTTGTTACTACAAGTTTAGGGAGCAGTCAATGATTCTCATTCCCAGAGTGCTCTGGTTTCTAGTGAAGAGTTTTATGTTGTATGATTGCTTCTAACTCACTTGGTAACCATCTGAATGCAGATTCTATATATGTGATGGATGTCCCCTCTGCTCAGAAAGAGAGTATCTTTTTCACTATTAGTTGTAAAAGACTGACGTGTGTTCTGGGGGTATGAAATCTGTTATATTCTGTACAGTCACGGCTTTGATTGCTAAGAAAAGTGGTTCTTTGACCAAAAATATAGCTTTACGTAATGATAGAATGTTTCTCAGGTTTTCAGTAAGTTCAGCAGCAACTTAGCTAATTTAAATGCCGAGGGGGGAAAAAAATGGTAGCAGAATTTTAGTGTCTGATCTTCTTGTAGGTTTCAAATGAGGGTGTTTTCTGTAATACCGTTGTTCTAAATTATTGCAAAGTACGAAATATTTTTGCTGTACCACAAAATGTTACAGGGAATCCCTGGAGTAATACATTGCAAAGAAAAGAAATCAAATTATTTGCATGCATCTGAGCAGTAGCTTTAACTTCATGTTACAGTAGTCTTCCAAATCTTTTGAAAGTCCAAAGACAGTTAATGGATGTCTGCTTTTTTCTTGCTCTATTTTTTCCTATCACACCCCTTCCTGAGCCCACACATCTTGGATAAATCACTTCATTCAGCTCTTTGTTAGAATCTCATATTGGCTTAAGCATATTACATTAAGGTTTTACCGTTTATGAAACAGGGTCATAAACTCACTTCTTTTATAGCAGATTTTGTGTTGAATTAATGTAGATGGGATTTTCCAATAAAAACTGGAAAGGTTTCATGTATCAAAGTTATGATTGGTCTATTCTGATCAGATGAAGTTTTCCCCTTACCTTATGTGGGGAGTTAGAGCAAAATTAGTGAAAAATCATTCTTAGTAAAAGCAGAAAAAAAAGTATTTCCCACTTTTTATTCTTTCTCAGTAGATAATGGTGACTGGTGCAGCATAAAACCTATTTGTTGTGTCTTCAAAGTAGGAAATTTGCTGAATGGCTGAGATTTGTTTTCCATTGTTTTATAGATGTATTTCTAGTATCTGGTTGACCTATGGCTGACTTGTAAGGCAGATATTAACCTAAATGTATCTTTGCTTGAGTTGGCTCTTGAAAATGAGCTGCAGGTCATTTGTCTTTAGGCTTGATCCTGTTTGCAGTGCATTGTTAAATTTTTAAGATTCATCCAAGGAGCCCACAAAGCCCTGAAGTAAACCGGGAAATTTTCACACAGTAATACCAGACTGTATTTTAAAATATTTTTGAGACATCTAGAGGAGGACACTTTACTGCAAAATTTTGCATGTGCAGCTTCCTTTAACAAGCTGTAATTCCTTACTATTATATTCTTAACAAATTTTTTAAAGGAGGGAAGTGTAAAATGTGTGGTCTATTCTTTTTGTGTAATAAGCATTCAACAAAATTTTCTCTACAAATAAAGAGCAAATCTTTTAAAAGTATTTCCTTCAAATGAGGCAGTCCTCAACTTGTTCCATGGGGCTGTAGCAGGCAAAGGCCTGATCCAGAGCCCAATGATTTCCCTAGGCAGTGGATGGATTCAGAGGGCCACTTCTGAGGGAAAGAAGAGAGGGTGCAGTTCTCTACTGATGAAACCTTTTGCAAGTGTGGTCATCAAGCTGATGCCATCTACTGCTGGAATGTAAATTCACATCCTGGTTATATGCCTATTAACTGTGTCACTAAGTCTGCAGGTTATGATGTGTCTCCTGTTTCGTTGCTAGTCACCACCCAGATGTGTATGCATGATAGACAATAAATAAAATAAGATATAAATATTTCTTTTAGTAGTGCACAAAGGGGAAAAAAAAAAAAGGAAGTCCAAATACATTCTAAATCTGTGATTGAAAAAGAGGCTGAATCACAAGGGAGTAAAAGAAAATGTGCCACATAAAGCGGTGTCAGTGGGGACAGACTCAAGCTGTTCATATTCCAAACCCGTATTTGTCATTTTGCTTCTTGTTAAACCATTAACAGGCTGTTACGATGTTTTCAGTATGCAATGTGTGACAGAGTAGGAATATAAATTTTGTGATGTACATGGCCAGAATGTGGCATAATACCTGTATCAGAATGCTGTGACAGTAGGTAGGTATGTTTTTAAAAACGGTGATGTGCCCATTTAGAACATTGTGGAAGCCTACTATTCAGCAGGCATGGTATTTTTCAACACAAAAATGCAACAAATCCCCAAAATAAATAAATCGTATCTATTTAGTGATCTGAATTACAAAGACAAGCATTAATTGTGAATCACTGCGGTCTGAGTGTTGTTCAGATCTGAAGCCCAACACTCTTGTGTAACAACTGAAAATGGATTGCTTGTCTGGCAAACTGCAAAGCTTAAGTATTAGGAAATTGATATTTAAGTCAGTTTTAATTTTTTAATGTTTTCAGATTATCCACTGATTTTATTTGTAGTTGAGGAAACTAAGGACATCTAATAAATCAAACCAAAGGACTTATGTTTCTCTGCTTTGGTATCTGAATTAGTGAATATGCATTTTAAAATTGATTTCTGTATGTTGAATTTGGAAGTGTACATTGACCTTCCAGGTTTACTGGGTACTATGAGTTGCTTAGGTGCTCCTGGTGTTCAGTCCATTTCCTTCACATTTCAGCATGAGTTATAGTCATAGCAGATGTTTATCTGAACTTCTAGAAAATAAAAGATTTTTTTTTTTAATACACAAAAACCTCTTAATGAATTGTGGTCAGTGGCTTCTATCTAGTGGCTTTTCATTATTTCTGGTAGATCCTATTTTTCAGTAGTATTTATGGAATGCTTTGCTGAATAATCAAGCACAAATTAATTTTGGCATGAATCATTTCCCCAAACAGAGCAGTAGATGCATATAGATAACTACGCATTTCCTAACCAGCAGAGCAAAGAGAAACAAAACCAGTTTCCCAGTGTTTTCCTTAGCATGTGAGAGATTGTTCCTGTTGCACAGCTTTTTCTAAGGAAAAGTTACTGTGTTGTATTTACAACAGAGAGTGTTCACAGCCTAACACCTCACTGTGTACCGATCCTTCTGTTTTTGCAACAGATGAGTTGGATACGGCTCTTTACTCCTACTTTCTTCTCAGCACAGAGGTCATTCCTTTTTCCATCATCTTTTTAGCTGTGTAAATTGTGCACTGATTTTGCAGTACATTTACCCTGACTGTGCAGATAAACCTGTGTGGCACAAGAACTGAACCATTCTGAACTCCCCTAAAATCAATGGAAATATTCTGACTTCTGTGACGTTTAGATGATACTGATAATATTCATTGAACTTTTTAATAAAAGAAAAAAAAGAGAAAAAATTCTTATAAGCAAAATGTTGTGGGGCACTTTTTTTTTAAAATATTTAGTCTACTTGATTCAATGCCAGTTTTATTTTTCAGTTTTCAAGAGCATCAACCTTTTGTTGGTTCTGTTTTCCAAAGCTGCTAAGATTTCCTGTCTATGAATAACACGTTGTGATACAAAAATCTTTCTTGGATTTGTATTTTACTAGCAGGAAAGGAAGTATAATTCTTAGAATATGCCTTCTAATAGTTGTCCCTGCTAATTCTGCAAATCATAGTAACCCAGTTGTAAATCTAAACATCACTTCTCTTTGTTTTCCCAAGAAGGAGTTGTCTCAGAGAGACAACATGACTCACCTTTGCATTCCAGTCTGATGAATTCTGAGACTTTAAATTTGTGTATGCCATTTGAATACTCACTGGTGTGTTCTGTACCAACTTCACAGTATTAATCACAATAGTACCTTATCTCTGACCAGAGAGGGGCATCCTTTCCTTTGGCAGGTTTTGGAACAGCTACCTGTTACCAGTACCTAAGCACGTCAGTAATCTGAAGGCTACAGCCATGCAATTTATCAGCACTTTGAGAAACTGGAGTAGTTTCATGGTAGGCTCATGGAGATCTACCTGTTTAATAAAGCATGTTGACATTTCCTATAGCTTGAAAATGGAAGAGTAAAGGAGATCTGTATTCTGTTGCTTCCTGGGCCACTCTCAGCTGTCACAAGTGTCAGTCATTAGAAAGAACCAGAAAATTGAAGGTTGTGTTCCACCTCCCTCGGACAGCGATGCAGTTGGTCCCTTGCTTAGCAAGATGGAGTCAACAGATGACAAATACTTTGCATTATCTTCCCAGGCACATGAACATAAGAGAACCCCCAGGAGATAGTCTGTGTCTTGCAGGAAAAAGGGAAAAGGGCAAAATAAGGCAGAGGGAATTTAGGAATGAGTATGATGCCTATAGTTGTAGGTAGCATGGGTGAAGAGTGTAAAACCAATTAAAATAATTCGTCCCACGCCTCAGTTCTGTTCCTCTTGAAAGTTACCAGCTGTTTTACCATGAAATTCAGTAATGACATCCTACTTGTACTTATAACTATGCTTCGGTGATACACTTAATGTGACTATGACATTTTCTTACATAGGACCACCTACACAGAACTTCATTCTGCATCCACTCTGAATTTAAACCTGTCTTTAACAGCATAAAAAAACAAACCAAAGCTACTATATAAATCTCTTAATTTGCATTCAGCACGTATAAAAGCAGCTTGATTTTTTTTTTAATAACATTTAAAAATGGACTCTGTATATTCAGATTTAACTGAGGACATAATGACTATTGATTGTCATATTGAGACAAAAGTAAAATCCTGTAATAATACTCCCTTAGACTTACTCATAGATTACTCACCATATTTTATTTATGAATAGCTATGAATTAACTAGAAGATTTGGTCTGAATTCTATAGCTTTTCATTAAATGTTACATAATGTTTGTCTTTCTTACCTCAATTTCTGCTGACTTAATTACAGTTACTCCCATTGATGTAAGGTCTCTCTAGTAATACCATCATTATCAAGACAACATTGCTTATGTTCCAGGGTTCTGACAAATAATACTGTCAGTGATAATGCCCAGCAGTTGGAATTTAACTGGTTTTTTTAAACCTATGTTCTTTGTATGCATATGTTGCATTAGAGAAAAGGGAAAGAGTGGAGGCGGTTTGGGGTGAAATTCATGCTGAGTTTGTTTACTTCCTACAGAGAGATTTTAAACTCCTTGGTATCCTATGACTGTGTGTTCATTATCAGGAGACAAATTAACTATGTTTAAACCACGTCTTCTAGGAAACAGAATAAGAAATGCATGAAAATTCACTAGGAATGGCAGATGAAATCTGGACAGGCAGAAGGTGGAAAACAGTTAAGCAGTCTAGCTGTGAGATTTCTCTTTAATAAGCCTCTCATAGAAAAAGGCCAGTGACAAATCTATACCAGAACACTTACAGGTCATCACTGTATGTCTTAATATAACAGAATTCTTAAGAACCCTCACATTTTTATAATATTACAAACCTTATCTCCAGAATCTTTTTCATGCACAGTTCTCCATGTTCCACCTCATCCTCTCTTCCCCTTCCCCATAAGGGGAGAAAGTCTTTGTCTTAGAGCATACGTGGTGAGGGGGAAACTTTAGAGGGAAGTATTACTGTTTTGGGGAAAAGGGGGAAAAAAAATAGATTCATGGAAATCAGACAGGAGAAAAAAATCAAAAACGCAAAAAGAGAGGAATTAACTGCCAGATACATAGCTGATACTTGTTAATTGGTAGTGCTGACATAGACTATTCCTTCACCTGTACCCACCCACTCATTGTGTCCCTGACTGCTTCACTCTTCTGTACTCAACCGTGCCCTTGTTTTCAAATGCCATTTCATTTTGATATGCCATTTTGTGAAGCATCTGAAAAACTTATAGATATCATTGAATCCCCACTGGAATACCGTGGAAAATATACACTGTAGATAAATGTTTGGAATTTATTATTAGACATAGACATACTATTCATTCTGATGTTCTGACTCTGAATTATGCAATTTTATTTCTTGACTTTTACCTTATTATATTCCTTTCACCATATATTGCTGAAGAGATGAACAAAACAGAGGACATGACCAACAAGGAGAGAGCAGTTGTCATACTCAGCTCAAGGAGATCTGGAACCTAGGAATGGGGTTCCTGAATAAAAGGATTCTTTGTCTCCTTACACTGTCTAGAGAAGGCACCTCAGAAAACTGCCCTATAGGCCTAAAATTATCATTATAAACACTTCTGTTGTACGTATTTAACAGTAAGACCCAGGGCAACTAATCCACTGAAGTTATTTAATGCTACCTGCTGCCTGTGGCATCAGTATACATTCAGTAAACCAGAATCTGCTTAGCTGGTTTCAAAGAAAGATCTAGATGTTTATTCAGACCTCTTGAGTGTATCAAAATCTCTCTACAAGAGGCTTTTGAGAGAAAACCATTAATTCTCCAGCATGTAGAAGCAAAGCAGCATGAAAATAGCCTTTCTCACATGAAAAATGTTTCAGAACATCTTCAAACCTCACTAAGGCTTCAGTTCCAAAAGTGGAAGGGGGTGGATCATAGAATTTTGTAAAAGTATTTAGTAAGAGCTGAGGACATAAGAGAAGGTTCTTGCAGGGTTGGGGTTTTTCCACAGTATTTTCTGCATCCAAAGATTTTTCCTTGGTGATCTGTTTTATATAAGATCTAAGAGTAAGGCGGGGAGGGGGAGGAAACATCTTTGTCTTATTTTTTGGACTTTTTGCATGTACTCTGACAAATCAGAATATTTTCAAAAATAATACTCTCGCTTTCTAGTGCATTCTGTGTTATTAACAACAAAGTTCTTCCTCCACCTTTGACATTCCTTTTTTCCTGGTCTTCAATTGCAAAAATACCCTTCCACAGCCATGAAGTGGATACCTACAAAGGATAGCCCTGACTTTATGAAGCGAGGTGCCTTTATTTTCCCATGTTATCAAGGGCAGCAAGTTCTCCAATAAATGACACAGAGCACCAAAATTAGTCTTGTGCTTTGAACTGGCCTCTGGAGAAATGAATCTCTCACCATCAACCACAGAGAAAGACTAAAAAGGCTAATCTTCCATACCTGAAGTTATGAGCATAGTAAGTTATAAACATATTTGTTAACACCCTCTTTCACATTTAATTAGATAGTAAGAAAAGCAGATTTTAAGCCTGTGATTGTGATAACAGCTCTATGTCTTGGTTGTTAAACGGCATCAGTCAGAGAAATGACCATGTTTCCATCCACCCAACTGCAAGGTACGCTTTTAGAAGCAAGTAAAGGGTCCCTCTTACCAGAGCCCTCACTCTTTCTGAATTGGTACCTTATCATCTGAGTCAGCAAACAACTATTTTTATGGCATAATGACAAACAGGAGTATCTTTTGATTGTAGTAACAACTCTACTTGGAAGTGAACTTCATTTCTACTTGCCATCTCTCCTTAAATCTCCACTTAGTCTAGAGGAGATTTTCCTTCAGAACTGGATTGATTTCTGTTAGGCTATCTGCCAGATAGTAATGCTTGAGATTTGGCATCTTCGTTCCTCAGCTGTTCCCTGAAGTACAGTGCTTATAATTTAGTAACTCTAAATTTCCTGTTAGCATTTTTATAAAGGGGAGCATAAATGTCCTGGTGGTATTTTGGAGAAGGTTCCTGAGATTTTTAGAAATATACTGCCAAGCAGACTGGTGATAGTCAATGTAGCCTGTCTTCTAATCAGTATCTGAGACAGAAGGAATTATATGCCCTTTATTGGCAGTTGAACAATTACAGGTGCTTTCAAATAGGAAATAAACTTTCTTTTAGTCCATATCCTCGATACCTGCAATTGCTTTGGAGAGGGATTGCCTTATACAGTATCACAAGCTTAATTTTACTGCATTTACCTCAGACATCTCTCTAGATCAGTCCTTACACTTTGTCAAATACACATACAAAATAGAGGTAATTATCCCCCTTTTGTGATGTCAGCAATGAAAGTAAATCCACTGTTCACCAAGACTGTAAAAGGTGATGCAGAAAAATTATTTTCATTTAAAACAATCAACAGTGTACTTTTCCTTTGCATTTCAAAGGATTTTTTTTCTTTGGCTGCTACTGTTTGGATCTTTTTACAGAAATGTATTCCTCTGATTATTAAAAACCATCATCCAATTTCCAGTCTAAGTATATCCATAGTCATCTTATATCCACTGGTTTTATGGGAAAATGAATGTTGAGGGTTTTTTTTCCCCTGTGTGGCATTTACCTGTATCATGTTATATGACATTCCCTTCACAAATCACTACTCTTTCGATCTGCTTTCTTGGATTCTGTGCTGATATGCAAGCACTTCGGTCATTTCTCCTTCACCCTACCCAGCTTACTGATTCGGCAGAGTCCTTCACGTACCTCTTCTTATAGGTATTTATTTCTAAAATCATATGTAGGACAACTCTTCAGACAGCATTTTTCTCAGGAATTGTAAGAGACTTTACCTTTAGAAGATGCTTTTGCAGTTCTGTTGAGCCATTTTAGTGAGATAGTACAAGAGGCAGGTTGTGAAATAGATAAAAAATAAACAGGGTGGGATACATGAAAACTGTAATGCAATATGAAGGGAGAAAGACAGAGCAGCGCAGTACACAGCGTGAGATCATATAACCCAGTCACTAGTAGGTGTGGAAGATTAATGCTTGCTACTCTGCACCATTGCCTGTAAACCTTGCTCACCAGCACAGTGCAACAAATTAGATGACACCCTTGTCTTTGTTTTTTGCTAGAGTTATTAAATTATAAATTTTATAACATAAATGATTATTCTATTTGAAACTATTATGACTTTGTATTGTCTTATAAGACATATTTGTTATTCCAGTGTGAAGGTTGATGTTGAGGTAGCTTCTTTCTTTGTTTCCTTGGTAACTATGCCTGCTGTCTGAGCATACTACAAAACGCAGGCACGCAAGCAGGCTGAGCAACTTGTTTTCACTGGCCTGCTGCTAAAGGGGAAAGAAATTCTGATGAATTTGCATTATAGAGACAAACTTTTCTAATTAATTGTGCGTTGCTTTGGAAACTTTTTAAGGATACACGTAAAAATTTGCATTCTTGTGTTAGTGAATAGGACACCCTATTTGATAAGAATGTCGATAAACAGCATGCCTCTCCTTTGGGAATTTTCAGGGAAAGAATTACAAGTGAAATCATCTTGGTGCTCTTCATCTTGTTTAAGTCTCTTTCATTAGTAAGTAGATAAAGAAGCATGCATTGTGATAGCAGGGTAATAGATTATAGTTCCATAACCCATTTAAGCTGCAATAATGACATGGAAATGAATCCATAAAATTCAGATTATATCATCTCAGCATTGTTTACATTTGTTTCTTAATCTCTTCTGTTTATTGTATACCATTAACATCTTTGGCACAGTAAAATTACTTGGTTTGTATTTTCCTAGTGGAATGCTCTATTGGCAAACCAATGCATACCTGTGTGTCACCTGCTCCTACTGCTACTTATTCACTAGTGGAGAAGCGCAAATGAGTCATGTAAACAAAAATGGTGTAAAATACATTACCAGACTCAACCAGTGTCTATGAACCACAAAGAAAGTGAAAAAGTTCACATAGTGCCAAGTTGGAAATGTTGATTGTTGTTGACAAACATTCTGTGGTAGGCTTTCAGCAGGATCGAGATGCGTCTGTCTCTGTGATTCCAAAACTGGAAAGTACACTGGAAAAATCATGATTTTGTATTAAGTATATCAAACAGAAGTTGCATTTGATTTCACTTCAGTGCTAGGAAAAAGCTAGTTATTTGAGGAAATGTGTAACAGTCTAAATTAAGAATGTACGAGTAGTATAAATTGTGTTATTTGGTTTAGTGATAACACCCTTTGCTGCACCAGTGTCTCCACTTTTATAGTATCTGGAGTTGCAGGGGAAAATGTTATCTTTTTATAGTGTGGTATGAAAATTTTAATGCCTAATATATTCTGTGAAAGACTGTAGTATGTTTTACTACTTTGATCTTTTCAGTGTTCGGTATTTTGATTGGCTGGGCATTTTGCTTCTTCCCCACAGGTTTCTGAGACTGTAAACAGGGGAAAAATTAGAGTGGCCAGTCAGTCAAATTATGGAATATTGAAAAGGTCAGAGCCATACAGAACTGTACTTAACTTATAGAATATATGAAGCATTAAAATTCTGATAGCTCATTCTTGTGCCATGGATTGCAACATGAGAGCAAGATGCTGCGGTTTGAATCTGTACCTATGATGGTAATTATAATGAGAATGGAAACCTGATACACACACAGCCTGCTGTCATTCCGAGTCCTTTAAATTTTAGTACAAGGGCCTTTAAAAAAGCATTCTGCACGTAGGTCTAGAAATATATTTGTATGTTTATTGAAACTGAGGTCTCATACAGGCCCAAACTACAACTTTCTTTCTTTATAATCAAGGAGAGACCAGCTGTAAAGACAAAGTGACATTAATAAAAGCAGAAAAGTGCTATCTCTGGTTTTAGAGAGCTTTGCATGATGTAATATACACAAAGACGTGATCATGACTATAGAAAGGAGATTCAGAAAAAATGTCTGTTCTGAAAGTTTGGTAGAATACCTTTAGGAAAAACTGGTGTTCCAGGGGAAGACAAAACATGTCCAAAACACTGCACGTTTGCCTTTGCGATGCAGATATTATTTTCCAAAGTAATGACAAGGGAAATGAGTGGTGGAAACACTATTTAAGAATTAAATTTAAAATTCTAATTTCAATGATCTTTTCATAGCAGAAATAACAAGATTCTTTCCTTATTTGAAAAGTAACTAATCCATTTTAAAATCCAAGTACATTACTTATTTTCTTCTAGTTTCTTTGCAATTGTGAATACTATGACTCTCTAATCTGGGTCTGAGCTGCAATGGAAACATCAGGATACA
The DNA here is from genome assembly GCA_020800305.1 of Porphyrio hochstetteri. Classification (NCBI taxonomy): domain Eukaryota; kingdom Metazoa; phylum Chordata; class Aves; order Gruiformes; family Rallidae; genus Porphyrio; species Porphyrio hochstetteri. Next base: position 51,320,683 of record CM036907.1, read on the forward strand.
GACTTAACCTCTGCCAAGCATGTTGAGTATTTTAAAACTACTTAAACTTTTAGAAACTTGCAAATTCAAGTGCCAGAGTAGCCAGCTCAGGGACAATACTTCATCACAAGACAAAAGCAGTTCCATACTAATTGGCTTCCCATTTAATAATTATAAAATCCCAAGCACATGGATTTTACTTCTCTCTTAAGACAGTTAAGTCAGATGGGAAAAGTAGAGAGGGATGGGGAGAGTAAGACATGAGGGGAAGGGAAAAGGTTAAGGGCATTTCTAGCCATATCAGGTAGCCTTTTAGACTAGTTCTGCCTTCTTGTGAGATTTACTTTTTGCAAGATAGCAAAAGTTGATGTTTTACCAGCTTTGTAGCAATTTTTTTATTACAGTGCAAATTCTTCTGGACTAAACAGATTAAAGTTATATTTGAATATATATTTTTATGCTCTAGAATTACTTGGTGGAGTATATAATGGTTGAGAAGAACTGATATATCCTGGTTCAGATCTTGTTAATTAAGCTACAGACAGGTTTTCCACATTGTTTCCTTCTGTACCACTTTGGATTACATCACTACCCCGGACTGAGGTGCTTATATCAAATGGTGATGTTTATGTTGGCTGGCTGAGTCCATGAGTTGTTTGAGTGTTGAGGGAAAAAAAATCTTTTGTTCATTAGTTTATGCTGTCAGCAGAGCCATGGTTTGGGGTATATGTCAATAGACACTGTATTTGTGATATCCTTTTGTGTTGCCTGGCTTTTTATTAGATGCATATAGTGGCATTATCTCAGATTAGGAAATAGGAATATATAGGAGGAACATTTGCCTAGCATCTGCCCAGCTAAATTGGTAACTGATGTCTTTGAAGCTGTATATGACTTTCCTATTCCCTCTTAAAATATATGAGGAGCTGTGAGAACCTACTGCCTGCTACTGACTGTTCAAACACAGCCCATTGTGTTCCATTTTAGTAATCCCTTTTTATCTCTACTTGACTACAGGAATAGGAACAATGTCTGTCTGTTCCCTGCCTCCCCCCTCCCTTGGAGATTTATGATGACAATTGTTGCAACTGATTGTTTATACACCTCTGACACAATGAGACCTCTTCTCAGGTGGCTGAGAGGCACTAATCTAAAAAAAATATGAATATGCATATGAATATGAAATGTTTGAAGAATTCACAGCCTTATATGCTGAGTTGGAGACAGTACCTTGAAAGAATAGGTCCTTGTTTACCCAGCCTTCTTGAAGGCACATCAGACATGCCATATCATATCAGTCATGCCTAAAAGGTGGTAATCAAGTTTGTTCTCCAAGAAATTCCAGTGACATAGGTTTCATCTCTTCTCTGTTGTTGATCTGTCCCTTCCATCAACAGGCTTCCTAGACAGATGAACTAAATATCTTTTGCTCTGATTCAGTTGTATTGTTTCTCTACTGGATTTGGTAATTGAGAACACTGTCTTCTTGCCTCCCTGCAGTTCTTTATCTATATTTAGTATCATAGAAGGGTTTTGGTTGAAAAAGACCTTCAAGATCATCAAGTCTGACCATCTATCCAGCCCTACTAGGTCCAACACTAGACCATGTCACAAAGTACAACATCTACTCTTCTTTTAAACACCTCCAGGGATGGTGACTCAACCATCTCCTTGGGCAGCCTGTTCCAATAGCTAACAACCCTTTCAGTAAAGATACTTTTCCTCCAGACCGTTTCCCTTGTCCTGTTACTAGCTACCAGGGAGAAGAGACCAACCCCTACCTCACTACAACCACCTTTTGGGTAGTTGTAGATGAGATCTCCTCTCAGTCTCCTTTTCTCTAGGCTAAACAATCCCAGCTCCCTCAGCCACTCCTCATAACATTTGTCTTCTAAACCCTTCACCAGCTTTGTAGCCCTTCTCTGGATACACTCAGCCATCTCGATGTCCTTCTTCTAGTGAGGTGCCCAAAACTGAACACAGTACTCCAGGTGCGGCCTCAGTAGTGCTGAGTACAGGGGAAGGATCACTTCCCTACTCCTGCTGGCCACACTGCTGCTGATGCAGGCCAGGATGCCACTGGCCGCCTTGGCTACCTGGGCACCCTGCTGGCTCATATTCAGCCAGCTGTTGATCAACACACCTAGGTCTCTCTCTTCCAGCTCTCAAGCCACTCCTCTCCAAGCCTGTAGCTTTACATGGGGTTGTTGTGACCCAAGTGCAGGACACGGCACTTGGCCTTGTTGAACCTCATGCAATTGGCCTCGGCCCATTGATCCAGCCTGTCCAGGTCCTTCCATAGAGCCTGCCTACCCTCTGGCAGATAAAAAAAGCACTTTCTTAGAAAGCTCTTACCTTCCTTTTCCTCAGCCTTCTCTTGTCTAGACAAAATCAAAACCAAAACCAAATAATCAGATAACCATTTGTTGCTTCCTACACTACCCCAGTCTAGAGTCTTGTACTGCATTACACAAAACACAACAGTCCCTTTGAGTCAGTCTTATCCAGGACAAGTAGACTGGAAGAACTACTTTGCATGCTCTGTGCATGACATATTTCTTTGCATAAGCTTATTCCATATTAACTTTTTTCTGGCTACAGCATATCAGATATTGTAGAATTGGTCTTCACAAATGCAGAACATCTACAACTCCATGACTAAAATCATGAGGTACCATGGATACTTAAGTACTCTGAATATTGGTTCATTTTATTTAAATTTTTAAATGAGGTTAAAATATTCAGACCAGAGGAAATCATGAGGAACTCAGCTGACTGCTAATAAAGGTAGAAGATTAGGCAACAGGAAAGCAAATGAAATTCAACGTGCCAAGCACAAGGTTATACAAACTGCATACATGAGGCAGGGTTTCGAATAGCTTGCTTATGTTTAACATTGTTCTTAATGTGCAGCAAGTATAGATATTTTAAATCTAGATATAGCTCTGTTAGAAAAAAAAATAATTACATAAATATGCTTGCTAATTCATGGTTCTTTTAGCTTTATTAGTTTCTTCCCTTTTAGACTTGTAAAACGCACAATTCATCTGGGGTTTTAGCTCAAATGTTAAATATAGAGCTATTCTCACTGGTATTTTATGAATCACAGACAAAAACATAATTTAACATCTTTCCTTCACAATAATATGGTGGGGTGATAAATGACAGTTAAATATACTTAAATGTTATTCTCAAATGAAACAAGTTTTACAGTAGAGGGATGACTGAATATGTTGGACTGCTGAGTTAGCTACACTGAAGCTGGAAAAATAAATAAAATGTGCAAAAAGACCTTTGCTGGTTTGAACTCTCTGTAATTCTTATAGCGGAAAGCAACAGATTTTCAGAAGGGGAAAAAGATACAGATTTAGTGTATTCTTTAAAAATGTGTGTGTCAGAGGGAAGAAGGCGGAAAAAACTAACCAAGGAGGTGAAAATTAATAGTATTCAGACAGAGAACAAAACCCTGAGAATTGTGAAAACATAAATAATCTCCAAATTGGTAAACTAAGATGCAGTTCCAGATTATAGTTATGGAAGTATTTGCAAGAAAAAATAATGTAACTCCGGAGATACGCATTGCAGCTACTTCCCATCTGGGGCCAATAATGTCCTCTAGTCCAACCCCAGTGACAGGTCTGTCCCAATCCCTCTCTGTTTGTGCAGACTTACATTTGTAATGCTAAAATGAAATGCTGTTTGTTAACATGCCTCGGTGTTGCTCTTTGTTGTAAGCAGTGTCACTGGACCTTCACAGTACTGGTTGGGGGCTGGTGGGTTAACGGTGGATTCATGCAAAATTGACATATAGCAGATTTATGCTACACTCTTCATGTGTCGGTCACCTTGTTCTGTTAGTGTAATGAGATATCGCTCTGTAAAATTAGTCAGAATTATTTATGGAATCTGTTTGCTGCATATTATTCTAGAGAACATAATAGCTGGTTTCATTTTTTATGATGCCAAAAGTTTTAGATAAAATGTATGGAATATAAAAATTCCCAGTAGAAGCAGCTAGAAGAAAACAATCTTTGGATGTTAGTGGCCCAACTCTTAAGATGTTTGTGATTTCTGCAAATCAGTCTTTGTTTCCCTTTCATTTTAATATTAAGTGGTTGCTTCATGTTCAACTTTGCTCTTTGATGCAAAGTGTTTGTTTAAAATAATGATTTAAAGAGACTTTCACTATTAAACATCAAAGTATAATACAGTATATTAATCCTGGCTGTAAATTCAGTAGCACACGGGGCAGATTCTTCCAGATCACATGAGATCTTCAGTGTATTGGATGCTTACAGGTTGAATTGTTTAGCCTTCCTTCCTAAGCTTAATTAGATTCACCCTAGATTAACCCCCTGGAAGAAAATTAGAATAGCTGTAGATAATTGATTGTAAAGTTCTTACTGATATATAGTGCAAAAAATATTATGCAGTAAATATAATTAATGTAAATGTTATTGCATGTTTGGATATAAATTTCCTTTAATATTTCACTTAATTGTTTTACATATCTGTGCAATTATGAACTTAATATTCTGTTGTCTTATTTAGTTAATTTTTATGCAGTTAAATAGAAGGGAATAGCCTTGTCTGAGACAGATAAAATGTTACGCCCACTGTCACTTGAACAGAATTTTACTGTGTCCTAATGATTTTAACTTTGAAATTATTTTCCTTGTTCCTAGTATACAGGTAAAACTGATTAACAGTTTTACAAAAGATAATCCCAATGCTAAAAATCAATAATGCAATATGAAAGCTTATTCAGTCATAAGAAACAGCAGTTTGTTGTTCCAGAAAGAATCTCAGAGTTTGTATCCCCAGGAGCAGTGTTGGTGCTTCTCATGTGATAATAGATGTGAACACTTCAGAGGAGATAGCAAGTTAGCTGATGATAAAGCAAATCATTGTGAACAGTGCAGAGTGATCCAGAGGGATTTAAATGAACGAAGTGTCTTGGCCAAATGTATGGTGAAAGCTATTAAATATAGTGTGTGTGAGGCTAAGACTTAGAAACAATCAGATAGGGAAAAAACCTTGCAAACAAAATGTTCTGAACTTCTTTCTCCAGAGAGAATTCTGTACCTCTTCAAAGGGGCACTGAGCCCGGCTGCACTGACACAGGTTCCGTCCTGATGCAAATGCTTGCCTTCTCTTTCCGGACATCTCTCCTAGCACCCTTTCATGTTCATACATTGCAAGCTGTCACTGGGTCTTTCCTAATGAATAATTTCAGGGATTCTCTGCAATGCAACTAAGAGGTCTGTGCAGTCATTGGAAGGCAAGTAGGCATGTGAAGCACCTTCCAGATGACAGACTTATTGAACAGTAGGGGTTCAGAGGGACCTCTGGAGATCATCTATTCCAAATGCCCTGCTAAAGCAGGATCATACAGAGCAGGCTGCACACATCCAGTCAGGTTTTGAATATCTCCAGAGAAGGAAAGAATAACATTTTATTTGTAGGAAGACCTCTCCAAGAGAAATACATTTGATTTTTTTTTTCTTTTTTTTTTTTCTTCTATTTCAACTGAATCAAGAGTTGGAGAGAGACTGGTTAGAAAATGAATACCCAAGAGTTTCAATTTGGGAAGCAGTACTGTGAACACAGAGGCGAGTGGCATGAACAATATGGTTTTAATCCAAAGTGGCAAAACCAACAAAAACTTGTATTTTAACCAAGGTCTGGAGAAGTTGTACCATGAGGGAAGAAGGTGGAGAGCCCGGAGAGCATAATTACTTGGCAAAGCCAGCATGATCCCTTATTTCCTTGAAAACTCCTGTATTTCTTATGTCAGTTTATAGGTTTGAAATTATGCCTAGGAATTATTCCTTCCATTTCTCTTCCTTTATCTTCCAAAAATGGCTTGGGTTCCATTTTTATCAGCTCACATATCATTTAAGAGAGAAAGACAGCAACATTTTATAAATTGACAGCTCTGACAGTAAAGTAAACTCATGTCAAATGTTACATGAAAATCTCAAATTTTTACATGCATAATTTAAGTGTCCTGAAACACAAATGTCCAGCAGTTTTTAAACTAGAATACTGGTGCATATATGCAGGTAGGGTTTTTTTTATTCTCAACATCTTCATTGCACTGGTAGCAAGAGCATCAATATCCTCGATACTTAAGCTATTTAGGAGAAACTTTATGTGCCTAAGCATAATATAGTTCACTGCATTTCATTATACTAAATGGCTTTTTAAGTTAAAATTCAGAGATACGATTACAGCTTTCTCAAGATTGTGTGCTGTCTCAAAGTAAGACAGATTGTTGTTGTTGACTGGAATTTTCACGGGCATTTTAGAGTGCTTGGGCATGAATCAAAAGAATTTTGAGGGTCTTTATTGTGTATTCAAGTCAATGGTTATTTAGGAGCCTTAATAGGAGCTAGACATCTTCAGAGTTTGCGGGATCTATGCATTGCCTCTGCTTGGGTATCAGTGGCTGTCAAACCTGTTTATTCCCATTTAAGAATTCCAGGCTTGCAAAGGTTAAATTTTGTGCTCATGTCACAGTATCAGTTGGTAGCTGCTGCTGTTTTCTTTAATCCAGCCAAGGACGTGCTCTAGTTGTGCTGCAAGTCTCATTCCGGAGAGGCACACCTACCATTTTTTGCCTGACAAAGAAATGCGTATTTGTTACAGGGTGTTTTCTCAGGAAACTCATCAGTATCTGAGATGCAAGTACAAGGGTTGAAACAAGTTTATTAAATGATTCTTAAAAATATTCTCATTATTTTATTGTACTGTGTTAACATACAGATCTATAAGTCAGATTAGTTGACAGACAAATGCTATCTTTCGGAAACAACAAGGTTCAGAAAAGGATTAGAACCTGGAAAATCAAACATCTAATCCTGCTGCCTTAATCTATATAAATGATTTGAAGTGGTAATATTAATAATATGTTGTGCTGATATCAGGTACAATGTATGTGCAAGCTAAGTTGCAAACACTACCTGCCTGCCAGCTGCAGTGGTTGATAGCAATAGATTTTCTCATGCTAACGCTTTTCGCTTGTTCTCTATGGATACGTGTATTCAATATACCTGATTTTCTAAACTAAAAGAGAATCAATGACTGAAAAATTTTATTTTAAAAAGAATTTATATTATATTTTTGACTGATTTGCTTACCAGATAGGTCGATATTAATGTAAGATATCCTCAGAATGACAACACAGTTAGAAGAATCTCCACTTCAGTTTCATCCATGATGTATACTCAGTCTCCTGAGTTGTAATATTTGACACTTTCTCTTATCACTTTGGTCTTGTTATCTTTGACAAAATTGCATATTTCTGAAGTTTTGCAAGTAAAACCTAATCAGTTATCTCAGTGTATGACAAAGAAGCTATTGTAACAAAACATTTTAAGGACATTTTTTGCCTACTGAGATCTGCTCAGATCTGCTTAGTCCTTTGGAATGCTTGGATGGGAACTGTGATGTAATATTAATGTCAACTTACTGCATGGTATTTTGCATTACTGTAGAGTCCACAATTTCTGGCAAGGAAAACTGATACTTTTCTTCCCATTTTACCAGTGAGGGAAACTGATGTGCAGAGGAGTCAAGAAACATGTTCGTGGCTGGGGGCAGCAGCAGCTGCAGTAGGGGCAAAGCTGCTGAGAGAGAATTCAGTAGCTTGCTTGTTAGTTCTTACCTGTTCTGCATGGCTTCAAGAGCACTGCTGACCTAGGATTGGTTGTTGGAGGTTTCCTCATGACTGCAACTAGATCACAGAGGGTTTTGTAAGCTTTGTCTCCCAGTCTGCTAAATACACACTTTTGTCATGCCACTGTATTCACTATTTCCTAGGAAGTTTTCTGTTCAGGCCTCATTCATTTGAACACATGAAACATCATTTCATATGTTTCCTCTCTTTTGAATAGCTTTCTTTCCCGTGTGTTTGTTACAGCAAAAGTAATTTCAGTGAAACTCCTTCAGCTATATGGGAAATTCTTTTTATTTGTTTCTTCAGTACTTGCTAGGTATACTGGACTTGGCTGGGATGGAGCTTCTGCAGCATCCACAGCCTCTCTGGGCAACCTCTTCCAGTGCCTCCCCACCCTCATAGTAAAAAATTTCTTCCCTACATCTAATCTAAACCTACCCTCTTTCAGCTTGAAACCATTGTCCCTTGTCCTATCACTACCCTCCCTGGTGAACAGTCCCTCTCCCACTTTCCTATAGCAGCCCTTTAAGTATCGGTAGGCCATAATTAGGTGTCTCCAGAGCCTTCTCTTCTCCAGGCTGAACAAGCCCAACTCTTTTAGCATGTCTTCATAGGAGAGGAGCTCCAGCCCCCTGATCATCTTTGTGGCTCTCCTCTGGGCTCTCTTCAACAGCTCCATGTCTTTCCTGGTCTGAGGACCCCAGAGCTGGATTCAGTACTCCGGGTTGGGTCTCACAAAAACAGAGTAGAGGGGCAGAATCACCTCCCTCGACCTGCTGTCTACACTGTTCTTGATGTAACCCAGGACACAGCTGGCCTTCTAAGTGAGCTGCTAGCCCACACTGCTGGCTCATGTTGAGCTTGTTCATCAATCAGCACCTCCAAGTCCTTCTCCTCAGGGCTGCTCTCAATCCATTTTCCACCCAGCCTGTAGTTGTGCTTGGGATTGTGCACTTGGCCTTGTTGAACTTCTTGCAGTCCACATGGGCCCATCTCTCCAGCCTTTCCAGGTCACTCTGGATGGCATCCCTTCACTCCAGCATGTCGACCTCACCACACAGCTTGGTGTATTCGGCAAACTCACTGAGGGTGCACTCAAGCCCACTGTCCATGTCATCAACAAAGATGTTGAACAGTGCTGGTCCTAGTACTGACCCCTGAGGAACACCACTTGTTATGTACCTCCATGTGAACATTGAGCCATTGACAACAGCTGTTTGAGTGCAACCACCCAGCCAGTTTCTTATCCATCGAGTGGTCCATCTGTTGAATCCATGTCTCTTCAATTTAGAGACAAGGATGTTGTGCTGGACAGTGTCAAATGCCTTGAACAGTCATTGTTGAATGCCTTCCACTAGACTCTCTGGCACACACTGTAACATTCTTTGGGAACACTTGACTCCCAGAAGTTGTTGACTATCTTAATATACAGACTGCCTACCAGGTACTTCTTTCTGAGTCTGCCCATATGATAGAGGATAGTAAAGCTTTATACTTCATTCTTAGAGTTGACACTGAAAGCACTCTGGCAAAGTGGTTGACCTTGGCAGTGATATCTGCTATATGCATTGCATACCGACTCGTCAGTCAGATTTTACTCTACTGTTAAAATTCAGAAAACTTAATACCATCGGAAGTCCAGAACAACACAAAAACCACTGGCTTAGCTCATTCTCTGTGTTAATTCTAACAACAAAGGGAATCTGTGATTAGTTCAAATGCGTAACCAGTATAGTAAAAAATCTGACCTTTATGTAAATTCTTCTGTGTGCACACTTAGAATTCCCTCTGAAGAGCAAATTCTCCAGCTGTTATTGTTCCTAGGACATGTTCGCAGTTAACTTTTCACATATAGTTTCTGTTTTGAAAGACCATTGGATAGGGCTCATAGTAATTTTAGGTGAAGCAAAGAGTTAAAAAACCCAAGCCAAAACAAAAAACCAGATGGTGTTCCTTTTATTGAGATATGAAGCTATAATGTATGATAACTGGCCAAAGTCGCCACTTAATATTATTCCTCCTCATGTCATTTTTTTCTTCATTTCCCATTATAGCAGTAAGGAATTTTTTTAAGGAATATAATTTGTACAATCTGATATGTCTGAGCTCTGCATACCTTGTTTTCGTGCTAGATCACCTTACTGAAAGTGAAGGGAGGAGAAAATTTTGCTGTAAGCTAGTATTTTAAATCAGACATCGGACTGAACAGAACATCTTGTTTGGACAGGAGTGAGTTCTGAGACATCCTTCACTTGCAAGGTATTTCTCCTGGTTTAAACTTCACATCTCATCTTGGGATTCTGGGACTGTAGCTCTTTAAACTCTTTTGTTACAATAGCTACTGAAACTTTTTAACAAGACATTCAAGATTAAACAAATAGAGTCTAATATAGTCAGTTGAAATCAGAGCCATTGCTGGTATCTTTAACTCTTTCTTTACAACTTATTAAACTTTTTAAAGTGAATTTAGTGTTTACTAACAAAAGTCAACAATACTAATGGAGCTAGGGATTCATTTGTCCATGGCATAGATATATTGCTCTTATGAATGTACTGCTATCTGGAACTAATGTTCTTTCAAAAAAACAAATACTCTTAAAAAAAATGGAGGCTGTGATTCTGTATCCCCACTCTCTACTGAAGAAGCTAATGTTATCATCATTATTCATTTGTCGTTTGCCGTGACTTTGAGGAAAAAGCTGCACATCAGTGCAACTTGACTCTAATCTCTCCAAATAGTCCACAACTGCATCCAGACCAAAATCTGATGCAAAAGAATTGTTTAGCTAATATTGCAGTGCACATGATAAACAGCTCTGAACTCCCACTAGGTGAACAAATAAAAAGAAACCCCTTTTCTGAGTATTAAAATACAAGTTTTTACCCCGTCTTTCAAGACTGATTTATATTAAGCTGCAGGTTGACATTTTAGTTAGGTCTAGAATTCTTTAGCAGACCAGTTTAATGCTGCTTTTATTCTGAGCAGTTTAAGGACACCAGGAGAGTGAAAGAGAACTTCTAGGACTATTATCTAATATTACCTTTCTACAGAGCCCCTTCTGATTAAGAATCACTTCTATGTATATCACCATGAACTGTAATATTAAATATCTACTCCTGATTTTTAAGTTGCTCAAGAAACCATCAAAAATTGTATTCCTGGAGAAACCTCATCCTGCAGAAACATTAACCAAACACCCAAAAATTCATGGAGAAGTAGATACATATTAACTGAGAGAAAACCTAATACTGTGGACTTGGTATTTTGCTGCTCAGAACACATCTAAATGACCCCCTGTAAAGCCATTATTTTATGTTAATAAATTACCAGAAGGACCATTTAGCAGTAATTTATTAAATTGAGATTAAATAAAGTATGAATTTAACTTACCATTATGAATTAAACCAGAGCTCAAGGCCATAGAGTCTTGACAAACAGGAAAAAGAGATGATGGATGCAGGCAGATAGAATCGATTTTAAAATGGCTATTTCTCTGCTTTTGAGTTGCAAGCAGTTTTCTTCCTAAGGAGATTTTAGGAGAACAGAATGATTTTTTTTATTCAGTGCAATTTTCTTATTTTGGTCATTGAAATACTGCCTACCACATTTGTAAATTGATTGGCCAGTAGCAAAGAGCTTAAAAGAATCAAACCCTGAAAAGTTTGTTTGAAATAATGCCCTCTATTATTTGTTGTATTCTGGTGAGTCAAAGATAATATATTGATCTGGACAGAAAAAGAGTATGGAGTGTAATAGGTTCAAGGAAAATCACAAGTGCATGGTATACAGTAAACATCTTTTGTGTGTATGTAAATGTCAAAATTCAGATGCCACACATTCCTGACTAGAGAGAATCAGGGTTGCAAGTGCTTTCTGAAGAGAAGTCAACAACCAGAATGTAGTGAAATGATCTTTGGCATGTGAGGAGCCCAGGTTACATCAAATTTTTATGAGGGATTTCCTTTACATTTACTAATTGAGTTATGCACTACATATTGTGCAGAGGACTTTAGACAGAATAAGAGAAGCCCTGTGGTCATTTGACTCATACCTGGAAGAGGTGTTGTGGTTCAGAAACCCCGTGGAGAGAGGCAAGACCCACAAAATCTCGATAGCAGGTATCTCATCAGGGGAAGGGTGAATAGGTTATTCTTGTTGATGTATATGCCCCAATGTAACTCACAAGTTCTGTGTGTTAGTGACCAAACTTTTGCTCCTGGGCTGACTTCCTTATTAGTAAGGGTTATGGATGCTGATCAGATTTATTCACTCTGCTGCTTTTGGTAGGTTTTACAGCTCAGTTCCTTGTGGTAACCTGGCTTTATGCAATTCATTTATCAATTCTCCTGTTTAACAAATACATATAGCAGATTTCTCAATATAGATAATACATACATCTCATCAATAGATAGTCCTTTTTACATGCAAAAATATTCAACACATTTCATATTACTTTATATCTTGCTTTCATTTCAGTAGTCTTTGATGTAGTGAATCTTTAACAAGTAGCAATAGGTTATGGCAAGTGGGTAATTTAATTTTCTTAGCAGTCAGAAATGGAAAGGAGGAAGCAGCTGTGGCAACCACTGCAAAAAGAAATTAAGATAGCACTGGAGCTGGTCCTTGAATACATCTCTTAGCACTGTTTATCTGGTCTATACAAGTGTTCTGCAAATGGGTAAGATTTCTGGCTATCATGCTAGACAGTTTGTCTTACTGACACTGTTTATTCCCTTGTTTTCTTGTTGTTCTTGGGTTTTTTGGTTTAGTTGTTCATTATTTTAAAGTTAGATTGGAAGCCTTTTCATTCAGTGTTTCTACAACATGAATGAACTTGTTCTGTAGTTAGATGATATGCTGATGATAGTAGCAGTAATCTCAATAAAAATAATGCCACAATGAATTGTTAGCATTGATCAGTCTATGTTTGGCAAATGAAAAAAAAAAAAAAAAAACCAAAACATCCAGCTTCTGTTTTTTAAGGCCAGAGTAACTGAACAAATATGTTTGATAGCATTATTATGTGTGTAGGCTTTGGATTGCACTTTTTGTCTGTAGATTTTAAAGTGCCTTGTAATTCTGATACCACCAATTGGCAATTAAGGAGATTGAAATCTAAAGAGGCTAAAATGAAAGGTCATTCAGCAAGTCAGAGCTAGGGCAAAGAATAGATCCCCCAGTGTCTTTACTGTAATATCCTTTGCCCCATCTTCTATATCTTGCTGTAATTACATGGAAACTAGCAAGTGCCTCATTATTCTCATCTTCTAAGGAACTGTGTAGGGCAAGTGATATTTTATTATATAGGAATCAGAAACTTTTGTTCATTTTGTCTTTTTAACTACTTCTGTTCCTGACAAGGATTCAGCAGAAATCTGTAAAAGGTTTAGCTTCATAGATATACTCACATATACTTATACCAGATAAGTTTCTGATCAGCAAGATACTCCAGTATGTGCCTTAATGTTCAGCTTCATAAATATTTACCTTTCTGCTGATGTGAGACCTTATGTCATAAAACATACATATCAATGAACTGAAATGGTGGCGTATTGCTTATGTCACATGACTGAATAATGCCTTCACTTAATTCAAATTTATGTTTGTACGTCACCCATCCCAATGTGTGACCCGTCAACATAACTGGGTTTAGAATTTTGCAATGAAAGAAGGAAGGGGAAGTTTAGGTTGGAAATTAGGAAAATTTTCTTTGCTGAAAGGGTTGTTAGCTATTGGAACAGGCTGCCCGGGGAGGTGGTTGAGTCACCATCCCTGGAGGTGTTTAAAAGCAGAGTAGATGTTGTACTTTGTGATGTGGTCTAGTGTTGGACCTAGTAGGGCTGGATAGATGGTCAGACTTGATGATCTTGAAGGTCTTTTCCAATCAAAACCCTTCTATGATGGAGATGCTGGCTTATTTCCCAATCAACTTTAAAATATTAAATATGACACTGTTACCATAAGTGGTACCATTCTTGTTTGCCTATTTAGCAGTGGCAAAATGTGGCTTGTTCTTGACTTCATGGTTAAGAACAAGACTGTGGTGGATTGGCCGCAGTCAGCAACTAGGCACTCATCGAGTCACTTGTTCACTCCTCCTACCACAGCAGGATTGGGGGAAAAAACAGGAAAAGCAAGAGAACTCATGCATTGAGATAAAGACAATTAAGCAAAATAAGGAACTTGTTCACTGCTTCCCATGAGCAGGCAGATGTTCAGCCATTTCCACACAGACCAGTTATGTCATCATATGTTATGAACATCCCTTCAGTCAATTTGGGTCAGCTGTCCTGGCCGTGTCCCCTCCCAACTTCTTGCACACCCCTTGCCTACTCACTGGGGTGCAGAGTGGGAAAGGGAGAATACCTTGATGCCATGCAAGCACTGCTCAGCAATAGCCAAGAGTGGTGTGTTTCAGTTACAAATCCAAAACACGGTGCCATATGGGCTGCTCTGAAAAAAATTAACTCCATCCCAGCCAGACACTTCAAAACAACATCTATATCCCACTGCAAACACTTTAAAATAACGTCTGTATTTGGTAGCACTGCAGGGGCAAATGAACATCTTTCTTTCAAATGGAAAAGTAGATTTATAGGAAAGTATTCCAGAGTCTCTGTTTTTACTAATGTTACTGTTACAGATGTGCTTTGTGCATGCATTAAACAAAATCACATCGCACCATGGTTTTCATGGAAAATAAATGAGGACAGCTTTTTCTTGAATATATTTCCACATTCCTGGAATCTGATACGTGCTTTTGACTGTTATGGGTAATTTGCCAAAAAGCCATCTATTGCTTGGTAGCTTTGTTTTTTTGCTTCGGGATATAATGTTGCACTACAAACTGCACTGAGAGTCGATGGCAGAGATTTGAAATTAAATATGAAGGATTATGCCTAGTAACTGATGTAGGCATGTGTATAAAACCTTGAAATGTAAATTGTAAACATTTAAGTGTCAGACCAGTGTTTGTACATTTGTGTAGACCTTTATGAGTGTTTTTTCATCCATCATTTTCCCTCAGGAGGTACTAGAAATATAGATTCCCAATACCTGACTGTGCAGGTTTGGAAGTTCTCATTCAAATCCTACTGAGATGCCTGAAGATCAGTTGGTATGTTGGCAACAGCATTATAGAACGAACTATCACACACAGTTTGGCACAGCTGGAAGTCCACATGAGGGTAAAAAATTGAGTGAACATGAAACCTGACTGGCCATTTTTGCTTCAGACATGATGGTACTGTTAGGTCAGATGTGAAGTGGATCTGCACTGGTAGAATAACTTTGCATTGCTTCTACTTGAACTGATCTTAGCTGGTGGTTATGTAGAGGACTCAAGGCTTCCATGCTGTCATTTCTTCACCCATCATGAGCACCACACCGGTAATAAAAGCTTAAGTAAACGATGAAGGGGAAAAAGCAAAACAAGATTGAATTGATTTTTTTCAGTGACCTACAGAGCATATTAAATTTCTTAGATGCATGAAAATATTAGGGTCGCTATTGCTCAGTTAAATT
The DNA here is from genome assembly GCA_020800305.1 of Porphyrio hochstetteri. Classification (NCBI taxonomy): domain Eukaryota; kingdom Metazoa; phylum Chordata; class Aves; order Gruiformes; family Rallidae; genus Porphyrio; species Porphyrio hochstetteri. Next base: position 51,335,868 of record CM036907.1, read on the forward strand.
ATGCTTCTTGCATGCTAACTCTGCTTACAAAAAAAGGGTACCAAAAGGCTAAAAACACAAGAAGAAAATAGGCTCCGAATATACAAAGTTTGCAAGAGAGATCTCCATAATAAAATGTGCTTAATAATCAAGTAAATAAAACCTATTTGTTTACTGGGTTTGATAGATTAAAAGCATTAAGCAAACCCCTCATCTAGAAGTTAGTATCTGTTCCTGAAAATCATAAAAATTATGCCTGTGTCAGCATTTAAAACATTTTAAAACCTTCAGTATTTATGCTGATTTAAGGAAAACTCAATTTGTTGTTGGCACTTCTTATATCATCCTACTCCTTACTGCTCCTGCACCCATATTTGGCATTATGAGCCACATTGATAGATATCAATATTAATCTGCAGTATTCTCGTGAATACAGAAACCCGAAAAAATTCTGTAGGCCTTAATGTTTAGAAAAGATTTTCAAGTTTTAACAAAGGCAACAGGCATGGACCTGTTGAAGCTATCAAAACACTGTAAAGTCCTTTTTTATAAAAAAAAACCCACTCCCAGAACCCAACAATGTAACAAGATAATAAGTAAGCACGAGCTCTCCAGTTGACTTTGAAGTGAGTTCTTTTGTTTTCAAAGTTGTGGTCCTGTTCCTTTACTGGATTTTGTAGGAGGATGATTGGATCATGTTGCAGGTTTTTTGTGAATCCCTGTTACATGATGTACATCATCTGTGCAAGGAGTGCATGGTTAGTTATCCTATGATTAATAAGACATTTTAATTTGCATTTTTTCATCCCAATAGTACAGTTTAGTTTTTTAATAAGCATTTGCCATTTGCATCAGGAAGGCTGTGGTGCTTTTGCCTCTGTGCTGAATGCCTAATGGGATTTTATCCTATGCTTTATGGTATAACTGCCAAAAGTCAGTTTAACCTGGAGCATGGGCGTTACATTTAACAATTCCTATAATTTTTTTTTTTGTCTATCCCATCATCTATTAGGGGGGAGAAGGTGGTGTGAGGAGGACATCAACCAAGTCTGCTTTCAAAATACTTACTCTCAGACAGTAAGGAGAAACTTCAACAAGTGTTGTGCTTTTCACATGATGATTCCAAGCAGGCTGCCTCAAATATATTTACATTAATTCACTGGCTTTAGAAACACAGCGAGAAAAGTTCCTTTAAGGTGGAGAAAGAGAATGTAATAGAGCTTCTCTGCTTGTTTATCTATATGCATATTCACACTGCAGAGTGCGCATCTGCAAGCACTGTTAGCCAGTGTTACTAGGGCCATACTCTAACCCCTGCCTCTGCATGTTCTTCTGCAGCTTTAAGAAGAGTGAGGCCTACTGCTTCCTGTCTCTTTCTTCCAATGTTCTGCAGAGTGGCAGTGGTCCTTCTGGGCCTGCCTAAAGCAGGGTACTGTCAACTTTTCATTATTGTTGAAACCCTCTTATAGCTTCCTTGAGAACCAGCCTGTATTCCTCGTAGACCAGCACAGCCATTGAAGTGGCCAATCTTTGACAGTAGTACAGAAAGAGTTCTAAATATGCCTTTCTACTGTGTACCTTGACCCTGTTTTATTCAGTGTCCTATGAGATTTTATTCTGATAAAAAAAGGCCTTTTCTGTTCACACTTTGACTCCCAAGCTCCATTGCACCTCCTCTCTGTGTAGCAGTGCTAAAAAAGGAGCTCTCTACTACATTGTCACTAGCCTCAAAGCCCTCAGATTCTATTTTCCGGGAAAGCCTTCTTTAATTACCAGTAGGAACTGCAGTAATTCATATAGTGGCATATGATGCCTATTAGTCATTCCTGGAGCTTTTAAATAGATTAGCTTCCTCTTAGGCTATTCCCCTTGAATAATCTTCTGGATAACACATGGTCTTGAACCTCCAGCATTATTCAGCTTCTAAACTTTTCTTGGCTCTTAGTGCAGGGCTTTTAGATCCAGCACATTTAATTTGACTCAGTGCAGTTTTGGAGGAAGTTAAGCAGGGCATGAATGTCAAGGTGAGAGAGAAGAAAGTCTTGCATTCCAGGACAAGGTATTAAATTTTATCGAACCCCTTCTCTCTGGAAGCTGCTGTCTCTGCTGAGAAGAATTAGGAATTGAAGACTTCACGCATTTGTTCCTTTGTGGGGGTGTGTGTGTCTATGCCTCAGTTTTGAGCTGCTCATTATGAGGTGCTCTTGGACTGTTATTGCATAAAGTCCTTGCTCATTTGTCTTTTGGGAGGGTTTGCTGCAGGATTTAGGAAAGGACTATGGTTTTTTGGGGTGGGGGGTTTATTGGTGTTTTCCAGATCCCTAAATATCTGTGAGTGGTCATCACAGCTGTGGTTCCTAGAAGACAGTCTCAGTAGCAAATGTGAGGGATTCCAGTAGGTATCATCTTTGATTACAGATTTTCATCTGGAGAGCAAAGACTTACTCCTTCCTTTCATGTTGAAGTACTCTGTGCACATGGAGATTTTTGAGCACTCTGGGTACCTTTAGCTATTTAAAACCAGCTAAAAAAAAGGAGATGCAACTATAGGTTTTACATTCTCTTCAGATCCCAATATTCTGCTGTATCATTTTTTCTTGCTATTGAGGCACCAAGAGTGAAAAATTCACGAACTGTTGTACTTGCTGCTGCTCTCTAGGAATGGATACAGCAGTAATGCAGCCCTTAAGGAGACACACCTTCTTAAGTCCTATCAGATGGGTACAAAGTATTGTTCCCTACTTCATTAAAATCCCTGTGTACCTGAAGCAGTAACCTCTGGTAAGCAGACTGACATATTTTTAACCAAATTAGTTTGTCTGTTATGTAGAAACAGATAGAAAGTTCAGGAGTTTTTTGGCCTTGTCACCTTCTGAATTTTCTTCCTTTCTTCAGTGGCCACTATCAGGGTGTCAATCATGTTTTCAATATAGAAGAACTGGTGAGAGCTCATTTTTCAGGGCAGAGAGCTTCACAGCAAGTATTTCTGGTTGCAGAAGAGACTGAAGGGTGGCGAGCAGCATTAGATATTAAAAAAATAACCCTTTTTACTAGAAAGCTGACCTTGATGACAGTTATTCCATACAGGAGATACGATCACATCTTTTGACCTACAAGATGCTATCAAGTTGTTACATTGGATTATATCTAATATTGGAAACAGAGTGGGAGTGCTACCAAATTAGTGTCTTCCTTTAGGTCTTTTCATGGCAAACAGTTTCTTCCCAAAGACTTTGGCTCTGATTGTTTATGGAAGGATATGATTATCCTTTATACTTGGTTTGTAAAAAAATAGCTCTTTTCATCAACTGTTGAACTCTGTCAACCTGATTCTGAATGTCTTAAGATTTGCTGAGTTTAAGTGGGAAATGCCAGTTGGTTCATTGTCAGTTCTTGGCATTTACAGTGGCAAAACTGGATTTCATAGTAGCCCCTCTTTAGTAGCTAGAAGATTGTTAGTAGAAAAAGCTCTGTACATCTGTTTTCAATCTCAGTTGACTCTTAAAACACTAGCTAGCACTCAAGTCTTGCTTTGCTTGGATGGGTCATATGATTATACAAGTCTAGCCAAGCATACCAGACTTTGACTATGAAGTTTGTAAGCATCATATCTTTTCATCAGGAATCCCTTCATGACCATTACTTGCTTGATACATAACACAGTAATTATTGTAAATTAATATTCATAGTTCCACACGACTACTGAGAGATACTTAATCACATCTGGAGAAGCATACTGGTTTATATTTTCAATTTGTGCAGTATGACAACTAAAGATGCTTTTCTTTGGTACTGAAGAGCCCATTTGACTGAACCAAGAGCTCAAGGATTCTATGCTGCAAGTTCAGTGTGCCTAGAGTTATTTTTGTCAAATATTTATACCCAGTGTATTGCAGAACAGCAAATCTGTAAGGTGGTAGGCAGTAAAACTATCATTCTCCTACACCAAACAATGGTACTGTTAGATCCTTTTAACTATGCATTAATTATGCATTTTGTCTCTGTACTTGGTGCACAGGTTATCAGATTCGTTGCCTGGCCTGTCATCATTGAAGGGTGAAAACTTGATGATGCTAGATCATGAGTAAAAAGTTAAAGTGATGGGTTAAATAATTCTAACAGGAAGCTTTTAGAACTGGATCTACTCTAAGACTATTCTCCTTTTGCTTCAAGAATCATTAAAAAGACAATAAAATTCTGTTCCAGAACCAGACTTCCTCGTGAATGTCTGGGATACATTCTTAATGTTGTTGTTGGGTGAGATGATAAACACATTTCCTTCGGTTCCCTTCCTTCCTGACTTACTGCACATGGCAATACAGAACAGACTAACCAAGCTATAGATGGTTCCAACTACAAACCCGGGAAGTAACAAGTTGCCCTTGTTCATTGACACAAAACCCCCAGAAATTCTTTTCTAGATGATTTTGATTATTCACTGGAGCTAAACTTTGATCTTTTACTGGTTCCTTCACATTTCATTAAGGTGCTGTTTCACTTCTGCATCCTGAAATTAAACTCTTACCCATTTTATTAATTTTTCTACTGGTAGTTTTTGAGGTCTTTGATTAAACTTACTTTGCCTGTCATTCAATGAGGTCTTGATCTTGTACTGTTTTCTCTAATTAAACACCCATTTGATCTACTGATGACATGTTTCTTTTAGGGTGGGAGAATCTTGATAAACTAACACACTGGGTGCCAGAAAATCTGACCTAAGAGTGGATGTGCATCCTCTGTATATCTTCTTATATTGTTTTCATTGAGGATAAAGTTTTTCCTTTGAGTGCCCTCAGAGGGTTTTTTCTAAGGAGGAAATAACTTTGTCATTGTCCTTCTCAAAATCACATGCTGACACTGCTGAGACAGCATTGTTTACTGTGGTTATTAGACATGTCTTATCTTTTTATATCTGGTAGAGGATTCTACATCTTCCGTGTAATTTTTTTGACAAAATTTATCTGTGGTCAAATGTTATCAATTGTGAGTTGTCAAGTGTCTCACCTATTTTCCTATAGAGACTTGCAGATAAATGGTTGTGTAAAGATGTAACACAAAATGCAACTTTAATTTTGACAAAATTATCTACAGAAGTTGATGCTCATTTCCTCCATTTATCCTGGGAGACACAGACTTTCTTGAAATCTCTGAGGTTGTATGTTTCTCTTCAATTACTGGGGAGATAAAGTGCATGTTTCCATGATCCCTGTCCTCATGTCTGTATCCTAGACAGTATTAACAAGGGGCATTGTCAGGGGAATCTATTAAATGTGTTGGGTGAGCAGTGAGATCTTTTGCAAACATATGGCTTGGCTAATCATAGTAGCTATTCAGCATACAGGCTTTTCCCTCAAGTCCAATAATTGTGTTTATATTCATAGGTTGTCCACAGCTCTTTTCTCTTCACTGTTGGACTGAATCTTGTCATTGCCCTCTTTCAATTAGTATGAAAACACTCGTAAATTTGAGTTTTGCCACACAATTAAAAAGCTCTTATACTAGCAATGATGTAAGTGTCACATTACACTGAACATGGAATATGGTTTTGTCATCTGGAGTTGCATCCTAAATGGGCTGGATTCTGAGGTCCTGCATGGGAGCATCGCACACTTGTACTGGGCAGGAGCACTGCAGGGAGTGTCTCCTGAGAGAAAGATGCTATCCTCCATGTAATGATTCCAGGTATTTTTCAGCATCAAGACTTTATGCCTGAGCTGCTTAAAAAGTCACCCAGCAGTCAGGTTTTATGCCTAAATTTCACATTGATCTGAGTTCTTAGTGGTTGGAAGAGTCTTGTCCAAAACACCTGGTGTAGTTTATATGAATTTCCTGATTGTATGTCTGTCATAGTAGCTGAAATTTTCTTATAAATGTGTCCCTATAAAACAAATTTCTCTTGGGCTCCTAAAATATTCTTCCTATTTAAGCAGAATGGAAGAATTGGACATAATAGAATCCATATTGCTCTCTGTATAAAAATACAAACGTATTTAAACAAAAAGATACAGATAAGTACTTATATAAGAAATTACTGCCTCAGACATAGGTTATAGATCTTGTGCAATCTTACTTTGCTATACTAAAATCTGGTAATCAGGAATTATGATTGTTACTTAATACTAAACATTTTGCTTCTTTTGAACTCAAGGATAAGAAATCTGGATAATTGTCAAAGTTGTTTATCACAAGAAAGCTGCTGTATTGCTAGAAGGACAGGAATTTTTAAAAGATTTAAAACAAAGACCCTTGAAAGTGTGGGTGCACATTCGGTCTTTATTCATGTAGGTGTTAAAATCTGTGAGGTTTTTATTGAACAACTGAAAAACTGCTATCATTAGACAAGCCAGCACTTACTCTTTCATTTCAAACCAATATCGTCTAATTGGCACTAATAATCACATCTGTTTTTCAGCATTGCTGAGTATAAAATGACTTGTGCATCATCTGCATATGTCTCTATGGCCATTCCAATACATTCCCTCATAATCATATGCAATTAGAATGCCCTATAGAGTCCTTCAGAGTTTTATGTCAAATTTTGTGAGGGTTTTTTAAAATGCTTTTGAGAAGTGGAAAAGGGGCTAAAGCTGTTAAAATGCAAGTTGTTCAAAGTACAGTGGTTTCTCTTAGTTTCTTTCATTAACTTTCCATTGCCAAAAACTTAAAAACCTGAATTAGTAGGGTAGTGATTTTGCAAGCAGAAAGCTTGGCTGGAAAAACTATCCTTGAGACATATTTTCTGTTTGTCTTATTTTTTAATCAATCTTTTCAGGAACACTACGGTTTGTAATCAGCTGGGGTTTTTTAACCTACTTTCATTTCTTCCCCAGTTCTCTGATGTATGGCTTATGCAGATATCTGTGGCATTATGAAATTAGCTTTCAGAAACTAAATAAGTTGCAGCATTTTCAGCCATATTAGCAACTTATATGCTAATTTCTTGACAATAACAAAAAAGTGATGCAGTCTGATATATGCAGCATCTATTCTTGCTACTTATTTTTTACTTGTCATAAATTCCACCTATAGGGAATGTGTAATAACTTGCCCTGAGGGTGTTTAAACTAATCTTCATGAGACATTTATGTTCTCAGCACTTAGTGGCATGTAAAGTCCATGCCAGTCCTCAGAGTTATCACATATCCTGGGGGGTGGGGGGGATGTTCTGCCTTAAAAAACACAACTCAGTTCTCTAATCCATTTTAAGATATAACCACAGATTATGTTGAGTTTTGCCCCAGTGGAAGTTTTTTAGCAAAGTATTACATTAGCAATGGTCAGTGGCAATAATAGAAACTGTAATATTAGTTGGTTAGTTAAGGGAAAGGATGACTGAGTTTTTAATTGCTCTGATCAGAATTTTAGAAAAGGTTCAGTTCCCAGTTATCTCTTTGAGAAACTCCTTCGTGCTAGTGAAAATTCCATATTTTGTATCCTATCTCTAAAATAAGCACAACAATCTTTCTAATAATATTTCCCATTCTGTAATAATTTTGAAAAGGTGGGCAATAACCTGTAATAATTTATAGACTATTGTCTTTTCAGGTTGTACTGCAAAGATGGAAAAATACATGCTTATGGGATTTTATGTAGATTTCCCTTCCCCCCTGTGTTTTACAGTAAGACTCCCTAGTAACTGAGGCACTAGACAATTAGAGTGCCCCAAATATTGGATGTATTGCAAGACAAGCTGCAAACTGCTGCATTTCTCTTCACATAATCAATCAATATCTAGTAGGACTTAGAAGATCAGATTTGATGCCACACGTGACCCAGGCTATTAATTCACAGAATCATAGGGGTTGGAAGGGACCTCCAGAGATCATTGGGTCCAACCCCCTGCCAAAGCAGGTTCCCTAGGACAGGTCACACAGGTAGATGTCCAGACAGGTCTTGAATATCTCCAGAGAAGGAGACTCCACCACCTCCCTGGGCAGCCTGTCCCAGGGCTCTGTCACCCTCACTGTGTAAAAATCTTCTGCATGTTTGTGCGGAACTTCCTGTGCTCCAGCTTGAAACCATTGTGCCTTGTTGTGGTGGATTAGCTTGACAAACAGCCAAATTCTCACCCATCTGCTTGCACCCCTCCTCCTGTTGAATAAGAGGAGAAGACAGGATAAGAAACCTCATAGGTTGAGATAGAGATTGCTAACCAGTTAGCATTGTGGGTGAAAAAGACTCAAGTTTGGGAAAAATTATATCATTTATTGCCAATTAAAATAGATTAGAAGAGTGGAAAAAAACCCAAACGTTAAAAACCCTCAATTTATTCAATTTTGCTTCTTCAATTTTTACTCTATTACCCGCCTCCCACCTATCCCATCCCATCCCATCCCAAACCAGCAGTATGGGCTATGGTGGGGGGGGGTGAGGGGGAGGGTGGTTATAGGGATAGTCACTCACAAAGATTTTTCAAGACTGTTAGTGAAGTCAGCCAAGAGATGTTGAGCAGATGTCCAAGCTGCAGTTTTCTCTGAACACAAAGAGAAGATACTTAGTCCTTTTTTCTTATTTTGCACTTTTTCTTGTTTACATTGACCCCTTTTCAAATGTCTCTATCAATTCAAATACAATTTTGAGGCTTTTTTTTGGCTTTTTTTAAAGTGTGGTAACTGCTGTATCATACTCTGATTTTAGGCATTGCAGCAATCTGAAGTAGAGATGGGAGCTCAGGACAGGCCTAATGCAGTGAGGATTTTGTTCTGTTTTTCATTGTTGTATGCTGTGTTGTATGGGGAGCGCTGCTGGAGGCAGGCAGGGCATTAGCTAGGTGATTCATCAGTTTCCATAGGGCCAGTTTTTCATGCCGCAGTTAAAAACTCATTGCGCCTTATATTGTACACAGCTGTAAACAGAGATACAAGTGAGCAGCAGGGAACAAGCACAAGATGAATAATAAAACAGGAAGAGAAATAAAGATTGCAAACCCAAACTGGGAAATGACCTAGAAGACACATCTGTAAAATCAATACAGCTATATCATACAATACTAACTCAAAAGTAATTCAGTGTACATGTTAGTCTAATAACTAAACTAAATTCACCTTTACTTACATTGAACATGATTGAAACTCAAACCCAAGCAAATTTTATGCAAGAATTGTGCACAGCTAACTCTAACCTGTTGAAAGTTAGATTTTGCTTATCAGCTTGAGACAGTTCAGATTTGTTATGAACAGGGAGCTGTGTAGCTGGGACCGGAGAGGTGCCTGATCACAGGTAACACAGCTGTGAAAGTAGCTGTCAGGAAGTTTCTTCTTTGATAAATTCCCTCACTGTCTTCAGCGGGCTGCCCTGGGGCTGAGATCACGTGTGTCCTGTCATTCAGAAGCCACATTTTTTGCCCCTGGAATGAGATTATAGCATCCTGTGCTGCCTGTACTGAACACTGCTTGATGGTTCTCTCCTTTTGGGTAGAGTGTGTTATAACCAGGCTACAATCGAAGTCTGGCCACTGGTCTTCCAGATTTACACATCTTCCTGACTCTATCTCTAAAACGTGCAGGGTTGAATTGGTTCCAAGACAGTTTTTTTCAAAGTACCCTTATTTAAGGTTTAGCTTGGAAAGGTTTAATTTGGAAATAACCCCAATTAACTGCATTTGCTGGCTTATTGTAACTGTACTTTGCCTTAGGCAATTTTGATTGAGAACGTATAAGTTAGTGATACTTCCCGTTCTAAGGGCTGCATCTCCTTTAGGTAACCCTAAACTGTTATTTTCAATCCATTTAGTTCTGACATTCTGTCAGTTCACTCTTTCTTATACATAATGTATGAGAAGAACATTTAAAGTACACTTGTGTTTTGACACTAATGAACAGTACTCATAATACTTTCCTAGGAGCTAGATCCACAGGAATTAATAAGGGTTTGGAAGGGACACATGTAATAAAAATGTCTAAGTCAGAAGTGCCATATTGTAACTAGAAATCATGTCTCTGAATTTTTATAATGAATTTCAAAATTAACATTACCGCTTAATCACATTCATCTACAGTTTGGTTTATTTAACGTACATAAATGCTAGTATCTTGAAAGGGACTGTTTCAAAATCCAAGTTTTTTAAAAGGTGCAGTTTGCTACTAAACCTGAGGACCTGAATGGCTGTTTCCAGAGGAAGGATTGTCTTTTGGTTAAGACCTCAGCTAAGAAGAGAAGCCATTGACAACAGTCTTTCAGAAGTATTGGCTCACTTTGTATTTTATGTAAAGATCATTTCTAAGGTACTAATTTTTTCCTTCACTCTTTTTTCCCCCCCTTTTTACTGTAAGAGGAATAAAACAAAGACACACTCTTCCTGCATATTCTTGCTCTTGACAGTTTAATCAGAGAAAATGTATTTCAGCCATTTGACATTTATTTATGGTAATGAAATTGATTCAGATTATGTAACCTCCCAAAGCTCTTGGAGGTAATGTGCTTTCAGCTTTTATATGTAGTAAATTTAAGTGGACGACTGGGGAGAGTAATATCAGCAAGATAAAAAGAATGTCATGGATCGAGCTTGCAAATGTGTAACTACAAAATAGAAATGATCAACCAGAAAAACATGCCACAGAGTTGCAAGTTTGTACAATTCATTCTTACTTTTATTCAAGAAATATCATTTATTGTAGAATCCCATTTCAAATCCTGTTCTTGGTCATGCTCTATTAACGTTTATGAGAGGTCTTATAGTGCACCAGTTGCTGATTATTCGAGATACGACTCTTGTGTTAGGTGACATGGCATATTCAGAAAAAGGCTGTTAATTCTGCATATAATCTAAAATCACAGACAAAGATCATAAATAAATGTTCATTTTTAAGGAGTTTGGTGCACTAATTAAGTATCACTATGCTTTGCAATTCTTTCTGTTTGTTGAATTTTACTTGTGTATATTGAATGTTACCAGAACTTTTCTGATACAAATCAGTGCAGCCAACAATACTGAGGTGCATTTCAGATGTCCAGAATCTGCAGTAGCTGTCAGGTACCACTGCAAGTTGTAGCATTACTAATAACAGCCTGACAGGCCAGCACCAGGATTGATGTTTGGCATTCACATGCATAAATACTTGATGCAGAGTTGCATAGTTCTGCTCTGTTTTGAACTTTGTCCTCCTGACCTGATACGTCAGCTCTTCTCCTTTATATTTTTCTTATTAGATATCAGGGGACACTTTGGACAAAACCCTGTTTGTGAAACACCTGCCAAAAGCAGTGATGGCTCTAACTTTTACCAAATTCTTTCAGCATCACTTCAGCAAAGTATTGTCTCTTTTTATTTCTTATCTGGGCTTGACTGCTGGTACAGTGCTTAGCCATGACTGTCCAGCACACTCAGTGAGGGAATTAGCATTCAGTTGTGTGGTGCATTGTAGTCTCCAACAATATTTAATGAAAAGAAAGCTCACCTTCCTTCCAATACTGTCATTAGTTGTGTTTATTGCAGTATCATGCAATAGCCAGTGAAAAGTGGAACCTGCCATGCTAGCCCCTGCCCAAGAGAGTGGTAGACAGACTCTCCACATTCTGATCAAAACAGACCTGAATTGGGGGAGGAAATGAGGTAGAAGAATATGTAACCAGACAAAACAGTGGATGCAATAAAACAGTGTTACCTGTTCTAGCATTTTAGAATTGTTTTTGAATGCAGATGTTAAAAAGGGTTAAAAAGGGAAAGAAAAAGTTAAATGAGAAATCTGAAAGGAAAGGGAATGATGGGAAAAGAGGATTCAGATTGTAAGACTAGCAGTTAGAATAAGACTCAAGAAGAAATGCAATATAGCAGCATACTCCTGCCAGTATATGGGAAATAATGTATACCTTAGTATTATGATAGAATAGAATTTAAGACCAGAAATATGCCATCATAAGTATCTGACCACCTACTTAACACAAGTCACATGGCTCCTTCTTCAGCAATGTCATATGCAAAAGAGAAATAGCAACGCAGATAGAAATGAAAAACAGAGAGGGAAGTAGTGAATACATAAAATTGAATCTGCTTTCGCTTTAACCTTTGTTATTTTTTAAAATAAAAAACATTTTAAAAGAAGTGAAGTAATTCTGCTCCTCCTAGTTTTAAGTGTATCTTTTTCTCATTATGAGGAGGGACGAGAATGAAGGGAATTGCACATGTGAGGTAGGGAGTGCCCTTTCCTCACAGTATTTCCACATATTATTAACCTGGAAGAACTGAATGGTCAGGGTTGGAAGGGACCTCTGGAGATTATCTAGTCTGAGCCCCCTGCTAAAGCAGGATCACCTACAGCTGGTTGCACCGGATCATGTCCAGGCCGGTTTTGAATATCACTGGAGAAGACAACTCCACAGTCTCCCTGGGCAGCATGTCCCAATGCTTTGTCACTCTCAGAATGCAGAAGGTTTTCCTCATCTTGAGATGGAACTTCCTGTGTTCTGGTTTGTGCCCATTGCCCCTTGTGCTGTCACAGGGCACTAGTGAAAACAGTCTGGCCCCATCCTCCTGATATCCACCCTTTAGATATTTATGTGTTGATGAAATCCCCTCAGCCTTGTCTGCTCCAGGCTAAACAGACCCGGCTCTGTCAGCCTTTTGACTTAAAAGAGATGCTACAGACCCCTCACCATCCTCATCACCATCCACTGGACTCTCTCCAGTAGTTCCCTGTCTTTCTTGAATAGGGGAGGCCAGAACTGGACACAGGACTCCAGACGTGGCCTCACCAGGCCAGAGTAGAGGGGGAGGAGAACCTCCCTCGACCTGCTGGCCACACTCTTCTTTATGCACCCCAGGAGACCATTGGCCTTCTTGGCTACAAGGGCAAACTGCTGGCTCATGGAGAATTTCTTCTCCACCAGGAATCCCAGGTCATTCTCCACAGAGCAGGTCAGCCCCTAACCTGTACTGGTGCTTGGGGTTATTCCTCCCTAGGCAGAGGATCCTACACTTGCCTTTTTTGAAATTCATTTGATTCCTCTCCACCCAACCCTCCAGCCTGTCAAGGTCTCCCTGAAAGGCAGCTCAGCCTTCTGGTGTGTCAGCCACTCCTCCCTGCTTAGTATCATCCACAAACTTGCTGAGGGCACACTCTGTCCCTTCCTCCAGGTCACTGATGAATGTGATGAACAAGATGAGACCCAGTACTGCCCCTGGGGCACAGCACTAGCTACGGGACTCCAACTAGACTCTACACTGCTTATCACAACCCTATAAGCCTTGCCATTCAGCCAGTTCTTCACTGTCCACTCCTCTAACCCACACTTCCTAAACCTGCTTATTTCACAAGAGCCTTTGCTTCTGCATTTTGCATTTGGGAAATATTTGAAGGCAAACTAAAATTTTGAGCACTGATGCACGTTGAACCTGATGACATTTTAAAACTTCTCATCACTGTTTGTCTTATCCTTATTATACATCAAACCTGAAGCTTTGTAGTTTGAGAAGTTGCAATGCTAAGCAGCTGTTGAGTATAACTGTAATGTATTCTTTTAATTTTAAATGAAGGGTGGATGTGTCAGGTAGATATTCTCTACAACTGGATTGAACTAATATTGCCCTGCTGTTTTGTTCCATTGACTGAATCATTTAGCAGCACATCACAGTACTACTTGATCAGTACGGCACTTAGCTCTTATGACTGTCTGGGAACAGTCTGTCTCAGTGATTTATCGTTATGCAATTATTCGACTTCCTCATTGACAGAGAAAGGCGCAGGAAGAGAGGAAATGCTTTTATTTTGGAAATTATTTTATTTGAAGCATATCTCAGTTGATGGAATAGGACTTTCCTTTGTCACTGTATGAGCACATGGCATCTGTGTGACCTTAAATGTGCTTTGCACTGTGGAAGCCTATCTGCTGTGAATTCTGCATCCCAATACAGATGTGCTTGTTGCTTTAATGTGTAGTACTCTGATCAGCTATTCTCAGTCTCTGTTAAAAGTCCGTAATACTAATTTATTTGATTAATTTCAAAAGAGCCCAGCCAGATTATCCCATTAAGTTAATGCTACTGATTTTTAGCAGATGTTTAAAATAGAAAATTCTACTGAGGGGAATTGCAATAGTCTTTTGCAAGCTGAATTTTAGTTACAACAGAGTAAACTATTTTAAAGCTTCTTTCTGTAGGTACTTTTGTAAAGAGCTATGAACTGTGGGTTTATCTAAGATGGTAATAGTTTGTCTTCAAATAATGTATACAGGGTCTCATTTGCTTTGTAATGGGAGCTATTTAAGTCTGTCATCTCCTTCAAAAGAAGGTCTAAGAGGCCTAGGCCACTTTCTGAAAATGTCACTCTGACAGTGAGTGAGAACCTCTCTTTAAAGAGCTCCAAGAGAAAACCTTTCAAGAGCTGCCATGTGAGAAACTTGGTGATTCCCGGAGGGAAAATACAGGAATTCTATCAGAAGCAGCAGATCAGTGTTGTGAATAGTGCCTAAAAAGCAAAATATTAAAGTACCCGCCTTCCATATCATCACAATTCTTTCTAATTGCAATCCAGGTAAAGATGAAATCAGCCACAACAGAATAGGTGTCCTTACAGGATTACAGTACTGTTGTTTAAAAGAGACATAGGAATTTGAGAAGTGTTGAAAGATAGTAAAATTAATCAAAGAGAAACTAATTCACACCACACTGGTTAGAGTGATCAGATGTGGATTCACTAGGATTTAGAGGAATGTGCAAGAGTTGGGTCACACCACAGTGTTTTGAATGCCCAAGGTTGGGCAGAGAGCATTATACTTTAAAATTAAGCTTGGAGCATTTTTAAAGTCATTTTTTTCTTGGGCGAGGATCTTATTCTAATAAATGTGAACTTCACAGAGGTGTCTTTGACTTGAACAAGTTCTGTACGTGACAAAGGGGCCATACTTGCATATCTGTGTGGAGGGCTGCACTGTAGTTAGGTGCTGCTTTGTCATTTTCTGCAGCACAGTGAAAGAAGACAGTCTTAAGCCAGATGCCTTCACATAACGCTACATCAACAGGGGGCCAGAGAAACAGCCCAGCAAACCTGTCCCTCAGGTACTTGCACTGTGTTCCAAAGAACAGTTCAGTAAAATACACATGCACAAGCTATTTTTCACAAAGAGTGAAATATCTCCCAGGTCTTTCCTAGGTATTTTTAATCCTCCTTCCCTTTTCCTTTCGAAACAGCACAGACTTTGTAGTTTTCCTTCTCATTAAACTGAAAAGGAACAGTGCAGGAATTGATTAGTGAAGAATGAAGTTGAAATGGAAGCAGCTTTTTTCCCAGTCTGTGTGTTCATTCATAACATAGAAAGTCTATTCACTTCTTAATGTACTGGCATTTCATGGTTAGATACAGAAAAAAATCCATTATATTTACTGACTCTTCTGACCACACAAACACATGCTTTCTGTAGGTGTTTTCCCTCCTTTTTTTAACAATAAGGTTATTTACATGAAAATGAGAGTTTGAATTTTAAGTGTCCGTCTTATTATTTCACTAAATGCAATTGATAGAAGTAATTGGTTGCTGTGGAAATACTTCTGATGTCATAAGAACATTATTGTGATTTTGAGTATTTAATAGGAAGGAGCAAATGAGCTATTTTAAAAAGTACCCTGTTTTCATGAGACATCTTCACAAACCTATTACAGATAATGAAAGAGAACATATCTTGCGTATATCTTGCATTAAAATATTTGTTTGTGAAAATGATTTTATTTGAAATGCTTTAATTTTCACTAGTTTATTGAACTGTTAAACCTCTCAATGAAGGACGAAAAACTCAAGGCGCTTAACAAGTAATGTTTTTCATCTATAGGCTTCTAATTTTTAAAATGATGGCTTTAGCCTCATGTCAGAGAGTTGCCTTACTCCCTTAAAACAATAATCAGTTTGGCCAATTCATTTCAGCACTTGCTTATGGAGGAGATTGAGGAAGAAAATCAGGATATCCTTGGAGAAAATTGTACAGCGCTTTCTGTGGCACATAGATTTTTGCCTGTCCCCACCTACCCATCCATAAAATCCTAAATCTTGTATAGCCTTTGGACTAACCAGCTAACAAATTGATCCAGTAATTAGAAGCAGAGGGATTCTACAGAATTTGTTCTGTCACCTGGTGCTCATCTGGAAGTTAAAGAGCTCTTTGTATTTCTTCTTATATTGTCTTTCCCAGGACATACTGCCCAGGCACAATTAAGTTTTACTTCTTTCACATCTTTCATGACCTTGGGCTTCATCTATATTAAGGAAAAGAATCTGTAAAGATAGAAAAGCATTGTTAAACTGGATCTGTTGTGGGTTTGGGGTTTTTTTATGTCTCTTCTCACTGTCAGCTTGTAACTTCTGGTATTGTAAAGGTGCATATATTGCTTTTAATTGGTAAAGCAGTTCTTGTGCTTTTTTATACAGACACAGCCTGCTTTATTTTAATGTTCAAGTATTCATACCAACAGTTGAGAATATTTTTTGTTTCTCAAGGAAAAGATAAAGATAGTTACCAGATTAGCTGTTGCTCACAATTGCCGGAATCTTACCTGAGAGTAGGAGGTCTGAATACTACTGAGATAAGCTGCTCAGAGTTAAGGCCATCACTGCTGCCTTGAATTCCACCAAAAGTTCAATCAAAAGTCTGTGAAACAAAAATGAAGAGCTTATAACACACTTGGCGGGGGGGGGGGGGGGGGGGCGGGAGTGGGGAGGAAGAAAAAGTTTACTGATGCAAACTCAGACTTGTGAAGCTCAGGAAACATGGTATATGTCCTCTTCACTGTGTCACCATAATTCTGTCTCTGTATTTCCATGCATCTCAATGAGGAACGAGATTAGCTGACTGGTGTAAAGTTACTGTGCTGATATGGTAAAGGTGTGTATACCTCTTGAAGGACAAAATATATCTAATTTCAGTGCTAAATTCTAGATACTGTTTCAGGACTGATGCACAGGCAGTATTTATCAGCAGTCTGATGGCAAATATGACTGTTTTTTCTGGGCCCTTGTGAGTGGTAAGTGAAGGTTATGACTCAGAATGAATTCTAAGGGCAAAGGTAAGTCAAGCGATAGCTGTTACACTGACATTCTCCTTTCCTTTTGGTAGGAGATGGATTTTCCTTTCTACCAAATAGGGAAAGGAAATGCTAGTCACATTCACTATGCATTCAAATACTTAGTTACTGATAATAAAATAATCCTTCCTAAATATTGATAATCCCTCATAAATATTGATAAGAAAATAACCCTTGCCCAAAAATAGATCGTCTTTGCCATTTTCAACAACCCAAATGCTAATGTAGACCCCAGGAATTCCTCAGCTCTTCCTTTTTTCTAGTAATAAATATCAGCATCTTCAACTGGAACTTAGGTGGCTTTTTAGTTAAAGTAGGGAAGCTAGCAGCATGGCATTTTTGTAATTGTTTGTAATTGAAAACCTTTATTCTTGGAACTTTCTCAAACTACCTTCTTTTTGTTTAGCAAAAGGACGTGAAGTTACTGCTTTGCTTTCTGGGAGGTGCTCAATAATCATCTGTGTGGTTACTGCATTCTATTCACTCATCAGTTCTCTTCCCATTCAGACAATTCAGATGCATTAAACACAGTCCATTTAAGCAACAAAGAACTTTTGATCTTGTAAGAAAGTTTGGCACAGTGATGAATAATAATGATAAATGATGTCATTTATCATGATAGTAATGATAAATAATGTCACAAACATTACATAATTCTACATAAAGCATGTAAGACTACCTAATAAATATTATTGTATTATTGTGTTAATATGATTAAGAGAAAACTCTAACACATGCAGTGCAAATTATCTATAAATTGGTAATCTGCATCAAATATTAGATTTAAACCATGGTCTTCCCCTAGGCTTTTTGCTGTTTTGTAAATTACTTCTCAGTGCCAATACATAAACAAATGAATTAAACAGTCAGACTTCAGCTTTTGTGTAACAGTTCAACAGTTCTGTTACTACGGGAGTAAGCGGTGTGATTTCACCCTGTTTGCAATACCAGAGCTATTCCAAATGGAAGGCCGTAAGATGGGTTACTTTCAACCCTGGAACGGTAAAAGAGCAAGGCAGGCAAACAAACAAAAGCCACCTTTCTGCTTTTCTCTGGTCTTCTTGATTTTTAACACTGCTTCTTTTACTTGTGTCCTGGGTCTGGCAGAGGTGGAGTTAATTTTCCCCACAGCAGCCCTCATAGCGCTGTGCATCCATCGCTAGCAAGGCGTTGATAACACACCAGTGTTTAGCCTACTGCTGAGCGGCGCTGGCACAGCATCAAATCTCCCCAAAATTCCCATCACCAGTAGAATGGGGCTGGGCAGGGTCTTGGGAGGGGACACTGCAGGACAGCTCACCCAAACTGACCAAAGGGATATTCCATACCATATAACATCTGCTCAGCAATAAAAGCTGGGAGAAAGGGGGAGGAAGGGAGACATTCATTATTTGTAATGCTTGTCTTCTGAGTAACCACTACACATAGTGAATCCCTGCTTCCTGGGAAGTGGCTGGACATCACATGCTGATGGAAGTAGAGAATAAATCTTTTGGTTTTCCTCTGCTTCTGTGTGTGGCCTTTTGCTTTTGCTTTGTTAAACTGCCTTTATCTTGACCCACGAGTTTTTTTCCATTTTTTTTTTCTCCCCTCCCTGTCCAGCTGAGGAGAGGAGTGATAGGATGGCTTCCACCCACAATGGTGTCCAGCCAAGGTCAACCCACCCCAACTTGCTTTGACTTCGGTCCTTATGACAGTGTCTGCCTCAAAATCTGGTAGCCATTTGTCTGATGCTCTGATTATCTAAGAACAATTTGAGTACTGTGGTTTTCAGAAGCTAGTAAGAACACCCCCTTCAGATTTTTCTGTTCTTTCTCTCTGTTCTTTTTCTGTCAGTCTGCTGATAGACAGGAACTTGGTTTCTTCTAATTTTTTTTTTTTTTTTTAATTTGCCACTGCTCTGAACAAACAAATCTGAAATGATGTATTGTAGATTTTGGCCTTTAACTATTCACATGTGGATTTATGGGCACCACTCATTCCCTTATAAAAGGCTGGAGATTTAACCAGGTGCACTTCTCTCTGATATTCACATTCTCGTTTGTAATTGCCTGAATTCTTTGCCTTGACTACAGCCCAGCTTTTCTCCATTGTTTCCATGAGCTCTTTGGAATTGAGTAATGAAGGGGCTCTACAAGTTAATTCATTCTTACCTGCAAAATCTTTTTCTTTTCATGCCAAAGTGTCAGTTACTAGTCAAAACCCCTCTGGCTGAGTATCTGCAAACAGAATAAAGGAATAAGGAGAGGTTGCAATGAAGTAAATGGAAATAAAAAATATGCTTGTCCCTGTAGGTTTGTTGGGACTCAGGGAAGCCCCCCACTCCACACCTCTCTATGGTTTCAAGCTGCTTTAAGACAGAAAAATGTCCATGTGGTTTCTCGTTATCCCACACCTGCAATAAGCTTGCAAAGTCATGCAGAACATGGAGGTGTACGTACTAGCTACGGATAAGGAGTAGGAGATTATATATCTAGTGTTCTACCCCCAAATTAGACCCAGTGTCTGCAGCATAGAAGCTGTCAGAAGGTATGAAGTGGCTGCTTAATCATACCTCAGTGTTCTTAGCTGAAAACAGCTATTGGTGATAAATAAAGTTTGAAAGCAGACCCTGGCAGCTGTGAATTGTTCCATTCACCTCAGTGTGTTCTCCTCCTCTGTTTGAGTTCTGAGCCCACAATACTGCCAAGTGTGTCTGTTATTTAGTGTGAAATCTTTCACATAAATTCTATTTAGTGCTAGCATCCTCAACAGTGCCAAAGCAAAACCTGTGTCAGCCTTTGAGCTGAAGAGCTCCTTCACTTAAATGAACCAGATCTTAAACTAGCTTGACCCTTTACACCCTGAGGCGTAGAAAATTTAATGGTATGAGTCAGGATTTTCAGAATAATTTGAACCTGAAGAGCATCTTTTATATGACTAGTAATTCCCCCTTAGCTGGAGCAGAGTCACTAATTCTTTGTAGTTCTTTTGAGATTCACTTCTACAAAACTGTGCTATGGCTTCTAGGCTCACTTAATATATGTCCCTTTCAAATGACAGAAAGCACAAGGGAGAGATTTCTGTGTTCTCCTAACCTATACAATGGTCAAGTTACTGGGGTTTTTCTCTCCTTTTTTCTACTTTTTCTTTTTTTTAAACTTACCAAGTCAAACCAAAAATTCATGTCTCTGATGATGTTCTGCTATGTAAGTGGGCACATTTTTCCCTCAGTGGGACAGTAAGAGAAAGAGTATGAAAAAAGCATATCAGGATGTGAGAGCAAGCCTGTAGCAGTGCTTCCTCCTGTACAGCTTCCCAGCTATGACTTGGAAATGTCTTTCCAGCCATCTGCACCTTAGGACACCCTGATTAGGGAAACTGCTTTCACTTCACCTCCACCCAAGTTGGAATTGCATTGAATACTGAAGCTGGGTGTTTGGGGGGTTTTGTTTGTTTCTTTTGGTGGGTTTTTTAACCTAATAACTTTTTCTAAAATAATGTAGTCCAGAAGAGCTAGCTTGTCTAGAAGCTAGTGATTGAAAATCTGATTGTGAGCATTGATATAGGGGTCTTCTTGAGTGTTAGATCTGTGGACCAAAAATATGGTATCATCGTATAGTAATAGACTACAATTATAGGCTGTCTGGTACTTCTGATGGCAGTTTTTTTTCTGTGGCAACCACTTTCATCATAGAACTGTGCAGTGTCAAACTTTAAATATGTTATTTTAAAACTTGGTGATTTCCCCCTTGCTCTTTGCTTGTATCTTGCTGTGGTCACGTAAAGGACAAATATCTCTGTATAAAAGGCAGAGTTGTAAATGATGAGATAGTGTCTGAAGCTGACAGCCTTCATTCATTGTAATATGTGTAAAGAAATACTGTTATTGTCTTAAGTGGTGCTGTCATGTTCAGCTTCTGTACTTGCAGGAATTTCTGCTCCTTTCAGAGCAACAGACTGACTCAAAGAGTCAGTTTTGTATCTGTGAAAATAATGGAGAAGATGGGTATCAACTGTAACATTCTGTGTTTCTCTTCGATTTCTTCTTGAGTTGTTAAAAGCTGGAAAGCTGGTTATTTGAGTCCTACTCAGGTGGGCTTTCAATACCCACCTCGCTATGTACATGAAGGGCTGCCAATTTTCTGAACCCTGTTACAGAGCAGAATATCTGCCCTTCTAACCATACAGCATGGGGAGAATTCAGGGCTTGTCTGAGGAAATGTTATTAATATTTACGGAATTAAGTTAAGCTCCCTTTACCCTAAGGCAAGAGCTGACAGAGTAGGAAATTACATCCCTAACAGCTATCAGTCTGTATGTTCCATGTTCACTTCTGCTGTGGAAGCTCTTTGGCCCATACTTTGAAACTAAATTTGCATGAGGCTCATTGCTGCAGTTCTCAAATGGAGTAATCTACTTGGTGGCCAGAATGGACTGAAAGTATTTACAAATCTGCTGCAGCTTCATGCTGTGGTTTACTGTGCCTTACCCTCTTTGTGGAGACAAGCCCACACAAAAATTTTTAACTTTCTGACAATTAAGAGGACTGGGTTTTTCTATTGGTTAATAACAAATACTTGTGCCAGAGTCTACTTCTAGTTATACCCATTTTTTATTTTTATACTTCAGGTTCCAGTCCCCTAGAGCAATAAAATGTTGCTGTTCTTTATTTCCCTTAGGAGAGCAAATCCTTCGCTGTACCCCACCCACAGCCAAGAAGCAGTAGTGGAAGTGGCACATAAATTTGTGTGGTGGCTGGTTTTGCTAATGGACTTGGTTCAGCTGGCTACACACATCATGTCATTAGAGTGCTTTCAGTAACCCATGGTGTCTTGAATCAACTCCAGACAATGCATGGAACACAAAGCCATATGTCTTATCACTAATGATATGTACCCGATGTCCCTGAGTCCATTTCCCAGTCACTTGTCATGCTATTTTTACATGAGATGTAGTGAAAACAGTATTTTTCTTATCTGATTCAAGAAAATAATTTGATGTATCTTATAAATTAGGTTTTTTCATCCTTCTTTGAACTGCCATAACTACTGATCCGTGGACAATAATCCCCCACCCCTTCTTAAGTCCCTCTTTTTCTGCAGAGTCTCAGACTTATTAGCATTGATGTCCTGAACATCTTTCCCTGGGGTCTGTTCAGTAACTATGTCATTCATAGTACATAATTTCAGAAAAAATTACAGGTATTATTGAGGTCAGATTCGTGAGGTATGAAGGTATGGCTCTGTCTGGAGGAGACCGAGAGAGAAAACGGTACCCAAAATCATACAGACACGGAACTGCTTTTTTAAAGTAAAACAGCAATAATTATTCTACCATTGAAAGGAAAAGAGATCTTGGAGCTGGATACGGACTTAAAACTATTGGGGGGTGTGTCTCATTATGATACTTCTGGACTCGTTCATTTGTCATGTTTGATGCCTATTAATAAAAGTTTTATAAGCATTTTACGTAAATAAATGCATGGAACCAAGGAAAACAAAGGGAATTAGTGCATTACCCTACTTGCATGTATTTCTAAATGTTTTAAAATGAAAAATATTAGCTAAATATTAGAAAAACAATATTGTTTCAGTTACTCTTAAGATCACTTTAAATTTTCTTTCTTTTGTAGACATTTTAAGACTCCTGTTTATAAATTGCCTTTAGCCCTTTTTATTAGCTCCTGTTATAGCTATTGGCTCTGTTAATGGATTTTATTTGTTTCTGCTTGTGTCCCAAAACCAAATTAGTGTAACTAATGTACCACTGTAACTTTTCATAACTGTCTGCTGCTGAAAGCAAAAAGCAAATTCATCAAGTCAAAATATTAACACTTTTATGTCCTATTAAATATAAAGGCAAAGAAAATTGTCCAGGACTCAGCATTAAACCCACCAAGTTTAATGTACTGTGGCAGATTGAGATTTGACACAATTTCCCTCTGTGGAAATTGTCCTCACTATTACAATACCCATACTAAGCAGCAGAACTGGGATAAAGCACAACAGAAATGAGCCCCATTTGGAACATAGGTTACTCTTCCAACAAGTTGAGAAGTGTAGTCACTAGTCTTTAAAATAGTCTGGTTTGTGCCTAGAAAACTGGTTGGATACTGACATGATGCCATTCCTTCACATTTAACAAGCTGTCTTCTGTATTTTTCATTTGTGAAGCTTTTTGGCTTTTCACAGAAATAGGCTTGCTGAAGTATTAGGGAAGTAATGGATGGATGTACCATCAGCCTGGCGTGTATATGCAGGTGTTACAATAATTGATGAGGAAAGAAAATGGCTTTCCAGCTCACGCAGCAGTGGAATAATGTGGCATTGTACACAAGAGCATTGTAGAAATTAGAGTAAACACAGCAAATGTTTGATTTAAATTTGTTTTTCTCCAACCAAATTCAATATGTTCCATGCCTGGTTTGGTTTGTTTTTTTCCTCAGTGCCTGTATTTCTCTAGCTCTGATAGTGCTGGGCACCAGCACTGAGAATAATCAGCCCAAAGTCATCTAGGATGAGCTAAAACCCTATTTCTTGTACCACGTATTCCAAATCACCAAGATAGGTTATATTGTTGTACGCTCTATAGTATAAACCCTTCGTTCCCACTAGTTTCCCATTAATTTTTAACAAATGCTTTTAGAAATACATTCTTACATATCACTGCAGTACGGACTGTAACACAGAAGAAGCCAGAAGGTTGGCACTTACCACAACATGCAAACAAGGGAGAAATTGCTGCAGATTTGAAGGCAGTAAGAGCTAAACACAGTCTGTGAATAACCAGGAATGATACTGCATATGCCTGAAAGCTCCTATGGATACGTCATGCAAACTTGCCCAGATGCTTTTGAATAGAAATAATTGCTTAGCATTTTATCTTTCTTATGTTTTATCTTTGTCTCTCATTTTACATACTATTATTTCAGAGCAGGGCAAGTAAGTTTTGAGACAATGGCTCCTTACGGGGCCCATTTGCTTACTGCAAATACATTAAAGAGAGCAAATCCTAAATCTGGCAAAAAAACAAAACAGGGGAAATAAATAGTAGTTTAAAGTTGTGATTTAACTTCTTAAAAGGGAATAATAATAATGAGTGCTTAATAGACTAAAGTTGGTCCTTTGCTGTATGCTTTTTGGAAAAGTTTGCAATTTTGTAATTAGAACTCTGATTTTAAGCTTACGCATATGTCTTTATTTTTCAATTCTTTCTTTTGTTTGCTAGTCTCCATAGGTACCTGTGTATGTGCGTGCATTTTATTAGTATATCAGATTTTAGAGATGCTCTATTAGCAGTAGTGATGAAGTGTCCCCTATAGATTGGTTGGCTGTGCTAGGGTCCAGGAGCATCACTGGCATAAACCTGATTTTTCTCCGATTTGGATGTTGAAGGAGCAGACTATTTACTATCAGATTATCCTGAGATTGGCAAAATGTAATTCATACTTACTACTTTTGTAAGATTCAACTCCTGTCACTAAAATTAATACAAAAAGTCACAAGCAAACTCATGGGGAAATGGGGAATTAGAGTTAATGCTCTCTATTTATAAAGGCAAAGAAGCATCCTTTTGAAGCCAGATCTTGCTAGTAATTTGTTATCCCTTTCATAGTTTTCTTGGCCAGGCAGAACAAGGCAACCAATAGCTGTTAGAAATATAATGTTGTTAAGAGCTCCAGAGGGCTGTTTTTGAAACATGCCCTTCACAAACAGAACTGTCTAAATGAGAGATGTTTCAAAATACATTCTGGGTGCTTTATTTCATTGGTTAAAGAAGAGCAATATATTTACATTTTATTCCCTTCTGTATCTGTAACATCATTTACTTCACAGTGACCTATTTAATTCAATATTTTGTTGCAATCCTCTGTGGTTACGTTGACTGTACTTAAATCTTAACAAAATCTTCGGTGTAAGAACAACCGAGTCTCTAAATACCTTGTTAAAATATCTTCACTACAGTTTCACAGCACTTTTCAGTCTGACAGATTAACACATAAAAAGGCAATGTGTTTTATCCCCTTTTAGCCAATTAAAAATACTTTCTTTCTGTTGTTTAAAGCAAAAACTGTCCCTTTTTCTGTCACACCAGCCAACAAGATTTCCAATCAGCAAGGTATGTCAAGTCCTACTTTTCTCCCTATAGTACTGTAGTACAAAAACCCTTTATATAATCAATTGCCTCATTTTATCAGTGCTTATCAGAGCAATCCATGTGTAGAAGAGGATATTTTTCCTCCAGTTTGAAGGCTAAAGTGTTGACAATGAGGATGGTTAATTGCTCTACTTTATTCCTTAGTGTCATGGAAAGTGAAAATTACTTCATTTCACCAATAAGTTCAAACAACTCAATTTTTATCCTGGGGAGTGTCTTCCCTTTGAGGCTGTAGGTCCTGAGGTAACCTTTGTCTTAGCCAGTGGTTCTTAATCAGTAAATGGGCAAGCAGTTGCCCAGTTGGGCTGTGGTCCTCAGGTGATCCACAGAACTGTATTACTGACTTTGAATGAACACATTAATGCTAACAGTTTTAAATTAAAGGAATCCTGACAGCCAAAAAGATATTTGGAAGATAATTTAGTCTATCACCCAGGAAGTTTGGGAAGGACTGGTTTTTAAACCATTAAAATATAGAGGGTGGAGATTGAACACTTTGATTCCATTTGATACTTATTCCATAGTAATATGTTCTTCCATGTGGTGGAATATGTTTTCAGCTCTAAGAATAAAGGCAGACCGTCAGGTTTATCCTGATAAATTTCTTTCTCTAGTTAGTTATTTGGAGGGGGTGTGTGTTTCAACAAATGGTTTTATATAAGCTTTTAGTTTTGATGTCAAAAGTCCAGCAGATTACAAACAAGCTTTTCATTGAGGTTCCTCACCTGCTTCCCTGGTCTGCTTGATATCAGTTATTTAAAATATGAAATCCAAGCAGATTTTTGGAACAGAAGATGGGCAAAGGAGGAAAATGTTCACTGTTGACTTGGCAACTTTGAGTCTTCACTAAGGATTAATGGCTTTCAGGCCATTAGTATCATCCCTGTCTTCCTGATATTTGCAATGATGGGTTATGCAGTACTTTTAGAAATGCCAATTGAATGTTCCCATTGCTCCTTGCCACCACCTTTCATGAATCTCTAGTATCTTTTTGCCTTTTAACATAGCTGAATCACAACAGTTTCACTGCCAGGGAATCCTCTGTCCCCATCAGCTCGTGACTCAAAATATTTGAACAGCAGCCACAAAGATCAGTAATCTGATGTCATAGATTTGTGGAGCTTAAGTTTTGGGTGCATAATTAAATTATTTAGTCTTGTATCATGTATGTCACAGAGCAGCATGATGAAGCTTTCTTTATTTACAGAAGGCATCACACTCGCAGGCTGTCATCTTGCTGACGGACTTTAACCACCCCATTTCCATAAAAACTCTCCTATAAACATCTTTAATTTCAAAAATATCTATAGTTAAATCACTAGGATGATGTATCTAGAGATGACTTGATTTAATATTTGTAGGATTATTCCAGAGATTAGATCTGACATGACACAGCACAGGTTAAATTATATTGTCTTCACTTCGTAAGCACTTACAGTAGCTTAGGAGTTTACTCTGGTTTACAGTTACCCTATTCCATCTCTGACTGAGGAAGGTGAATCACTAAAATGATAAAACAATAAACGTGATATAACATCAGAAAACAGTGAGGAAGTTGAGAAGCACAGCAGTCCTTGCAGCTGGGAATATTTTTAAACCCAAGTGGAAAGGGAGGGAGATGACTACAGAAGCTACAGGGAAGTAGATGATAGGGTAAAAATCCTAGTTCTAATGAATTTCATAGCTCCATGAGCGTGTTGGCAAATATTCTTCCCTACATATATCTTGGGAAGAGAAGATAAAAGGAGCATATCTACATAAAGCATTCTATGGGAATGGAGTATCAGCTTTCATCTGCTAGCTCTTCCATGTTAAGAGTTAGGAATGATGAACTATATGCTATACAGGTTATATTGCAGCATGTTTTATGAAATATGTTCATATTTGAACTGGTAAATGAAAGTATGTTTTGCATATGTATTCATGTTGAAGCTTTTAGACTTTAAACTCTCTTTTACATGTACTGAGATTTGAGAAGGGTCCTCTTTATATGCATCAAGTTATCACTTTGTAGATTAGCAAAGTGAGAATTTGAGGCATGATAATTAGTTTTGTCAGTTCTTGTGTGTTACTGTCCTTGTGATCCTTTTGGCATCAGAAGGATTTGGACAATTCTTTAAAATTCAGAAAATATTCAGAGCAAGTTTTTTGCAGAAAAAAAAAAAAGATGATTTCTTGGATGAGGGCCACAGCACTTTGTATGTTGGCATTCCTCCTGGAATTATCACAGCATTTGCTGAAGGTTATTTTAATTCTTGTTTTGCACTATTTATTATTGAAAAATGCATTCCTTAGTACTTCAGCTCAAACATAAATGGAATGAAAACTCCATCCTTTTATTTTCCTGTGTTCCTGAGACTTGTACACATTATTTCCTTGCACATATATAACTGTTCCTTACCAGAGAACACAAAATAACAGCCAGGGAATCAGAGTCCATATTGTGGGGGTTCATTAAAAACTGTTAATATTCAATAGGAATTATCAGGAAAGCACTTCTTATCCATGATATTGTGCCTTTTCACCAGTCAGGAGGACTGGCATGATGGAAGAGGCTCTAAAACCCCTTGATAGTGCTGAAGGAAGAGATCCATTCAGCACTGGAATAAACCTTCTCCCCAGGCAGGTCTTAAGAAATCATGGGATTCTACAGAAGGATCCCAGCTGAAAGCAGGAATCTCTTCCGTTCCACATCCCACTTGATTGTGAGTGGCACTTTCCCTTTTCTCCTCTTCTCCTAGCACTTTTTTACACAGGCTTTTACTCTGCTCTCACTTCTTGCTGACACAGCCAGTCTGCCTCACTCATTGTCTCAGCACTTTCCATCCTCAGTCACAGTTGTGAGGAGTGAGTGTAAATGCTGCCTAATCGGAATGCAACTGCTACAGCCATTGAAAGTATTACACAGGTTGCAGGGCAATGAATATTCAGCACTTCTGCCTCCCTCATTGAAACAGGGACTTCTCCTAGTCCATAGTCCCATTTCTACATTACCTTCACCTGGACATTAAACACCCCTTGCTCCAGGAGAAGAGGGAGAAAAAGAGAGCAAGTGAGCATATTGAATCAAATAGTTTTTTTTCTTTCTTATAATATCTGTATTTTATAATTTGAGGGCAATGTTGAGCTCTTTCTTGCATTAGAATCATTCCTCCAAGACTAAATTTTTAAATGTCTTTAATTACACTTAGTGAAGGTAAGACATGAGTACTGGTTTAATCTTCTAGATGGTCTTGCAGATTAAAATTAGATTTATACATTTGCATAATAAAAGTAATGTTGTGAAAGAAAGCAGTTTGAGTATGTGAGATAATTGCATTCGTATGAGTTGCCTTGGGGCAACCCTTATTGCATTGAGCTCAGCACCAGCCATTATACCACCGGAGCATTTTGCATTTTTATGTAGCAGTGCAATAGAATTTAAATTTTATGCACAATTAGTCTTGTATTGATGTATAGTTTGTAGGTAGGCTTAAGCAATAAAACTGAGTGTAAGTCTCAAATGCAGTTTTTTGTTTGGTGGAAGAGAAAAGAGAGAGAGAAAAAAAAATCAAGTTTTGAAGACAGTAAAATTTCTAGGAGTCCAGAAATGATATTAATACAATTCTACTGGTTTCCATCCAGTAGCGGGAATTACCAGTCTTCTACAGGGCCTCCCCTAGTACAGTATTTCATATACAAGAAGTTCAACATGAATATTGACAAATCCTGTGGCAGCCCTAATGACATCTCTTAAATTTGGACTTCTCCCCTACCATTTGCCTTTACGCACTATGGTATTTGAGAAAAGAGCTGATGCTGAGGTATTTACGAGTTGAGTGCATGAAATAGAATGCCGTCGCTACACGCTGTGTTCTAGTAAGCAAACAGTCTTTAGTAATTTGCTCAGACATGGACAGGAATATTAGCAATATTCATGTAGGAAATGGTTATTAACAGTTTTCCACTCCACAAAGCAGAACACACAAGCACAGTGGCACAAATGGAAGGCTTTCTTTGCAGCACTGACATCTCGGAGTATTTTGCAATGTTCTTTCACATGACATTAGAGTGACTTGATTAAGTGTGATGCAATATTTTACACAGTTTTCAAATTTAAAGGCAAATATTTGAGTTCTTTGTTCATTCTGATGGACTTTACATAAACTAAATACCTGCTATGAAGGCAGATAGTCCTAGAACAGCAAAGGAATTTTTAACTCTCTTAGCCTCTGAAACGCATCTTTCATTCTGTCAGGAGTAGGGCAGAGTCAGAATGCTAATAAAGTATCTCCTAAGTCCCTTGGTTTGTTCTTTTAAATTTATCCTTATGACTCCACAAGTCTTGTGTTTGTCAGCTGCCCTCTTGACATGACACCTACCAAATCACTGGAGGTTTCTAATGATGAGCCAAAAAATGACAGGCAGGCAGAAGTCTCCCACATATGCCTAGTCCTGTGCCTTTTATGCCTTCTAAATAATACTATTGAAACTGTTGGTGTTATTGTTCTGGACTTTTATGGTCTTGACCCTACACATCTCTATCTCTGATACTCTTTATTGTCTTGAGATACTAGGACTTTTCACTGATTCTTGATCACCTCTTCCTTAAACACTCTTTCAGGGTTTGGTTGTTTTTTTTTTTAAAAGCGCACTGAATCTGGAATGAAGAATACTCTGTGTTTAGAGTTTAAATGCATATGAAAATATGAAAATACCTTTTGAGCTGCAGGAGTGAAAAGGACTTTTGTGGAGGAAAAATTGGTTCCCCAAGCAGGGGAAAGTCTTCTTTCCATTACAGATATGGTTTATTGCATTGCTTAGGTTAAACCAGACCTCTGCCATTCTCCTGTTCTGCTGCTGCCTTCCTTCATCCATGGTGGCTTTTACAGAAACCCTGTACTTCAGGTTTAAACTTTTACTTCCCCAGTTTGGTTAAAGGTGGTGTACTTAGGTGGAGCAATGTGTTCAGTAGCAAAAGCATCTTAAGAAATTCACATGCGTTCCCCTCCCTTCCTGTCAGCCCCTTGTTACCCTTGCAACTTTTTTCACTACCACTTTAGTTCTACTGATACAATTCTTTCTCAGCCAAGTCACTTTTATTTAAAAAGCTAAGCAAGAAAGTGTCTGAGATCTGGATCTTTCAATAATCAGGTTTTCAAGCAGTTAGGTTGACATGGCTGAGAGGATAATGGACTGGAGAAGCCTGGTCATCTAGCCTTGCTACTGCAGTTTCTTTTGCAGTCAGTTCTTAGAGAAGTCTAGGGCTACAGAATTGTACACATCAACTGTATTGCTCCACATCAGGACCAGCCATGTAATGCATTTGCGTCCTATGATACATTTCTGTTTACTTTCATAGTCTTCCCTATAGTTTTACATAATTCAGGTTTATGCTTGGAAATATTTGATATCCCTTCACTGAAAAGCCTTCACTGAGAGCACTTGTCATGCCTGTTCCTATGAGTCTTCCAGATACAAGGATGCTCACAGCTTCAGGTGCTGCCTTGGGAGAGTTGGTCAATTTATGAAGAAATCACTGTTTTATTGGACACAGCAGAAGATAATGTCTTTATGCCTTTCAGGGAGCAATCACCCCAAAATATTCCCTTCTAGGCTTTTCTCAAAGCTGTGCTTTCCTTGAACTTCTCTTGCTGTCTCTCTCATATTGCACTTCCATGTAGCATTTTATGGTAGCAGTGCCAGTTTCAGGTATGCCTGAACAATTTGCCTCCCTGGTCCCAATTCCTGGCCATACCCATAAATGGGCCAGTGGAGCTTTTGGGGCTGCCCCAAAAGACTTAGCTAGATTGACAACAATAGGGTTGTGGTGAGAAGTTAGCAGTTTTTATTGTGAAACATTCCCTTACATGTAAACTCACAACTGTCTCAGCATGGCTTTGGGGCAAAAAAAGACTTTACCCAGACATTCAGGGATGGAGCTCCTTAGATCAAATGTTGCATGGGATAGTTTATCTGTTCTATACCCAACCCCTCACAGAACAGTAACCAGAAAAAATCTTCCACTGACACATGCTGCTGTGGTTGCCTTTGCTTTGCACAGTCGCCTGGTCTTGTTTTTGTTTGGGAGACCAGTACTGGCTTAGTTGCTGCATCAGAAATGAGCACATTTTTTTCTTGAATGTCTCTTAAAAGAAATCAGGCGTTTCTACAAACTTTTTCCTTCATTGTGAGGATAACATAAAGGGGAGGAAAGGAAGGGAAATGCCTCTCAGATTCATTTTAGACCGTTATAGACATGATGGAACCCAAGTGTCTTCCAAATTTTGGATGATCTTTAAAAACCTGCCTTTTAGAAAAGTGTCCAGAAGGAAGGGAATTTAATTACATTTTATTGTGTATTTTGAGAAGATAATGATGATCTTAATGGCACACAATCTTAATTAGGTCCTCCAAACCCTAACTGCATTATAAATTCATTATTAATTATTACCTCCATTAAACTGAAATTTTCCAATGGCTAATTTGAGGAATCTAGGTTTTCAAGTGCTATTAACATTTACAATGGTTAGAGAAAACACAAATTATTTGAAATGGTCATTGGAATACTTCATTTTCTGTGTTGATATCATCATTGGGAGTGAAAACAATGCAGGTGTGGCATGTTATGCCAAACAAGGTGTCTCACACTATTCACTTTAATAACAGGTAATTATATTCTGGAAATATTAGCCAAAGTGCCTTAATTTTCTAATATGAACTCTTTCTGAGGTTTATGGGGTGGATTACAGTATTATTCAGCATTCTACAAAGGGAAATGTAATGCATATATTATCATGACTGCATAACCTGTCAATGGGTTAAAGTAGGGGAATAGCAAGACTATCTACTGGGGAAAGAGGCAACATTTCAAAGACTCATTTCGGGTTTCTAATCTCTTGAGTTGACATACGGGGGTTA
This sequence comes from Porphyrio hochstetteri, assembly GCA_020800305.1. Taxonomy (NCBI): domain Eukaryota; kingdom Metazoa; phylum Chordata; class Aves; order Gruiformes; family Rallidae; genus Porphyrio; species Porphyrio hochstetteri. The sequence goes on from CM036907.1 coordinate 51,367,891, forward strand.
AAACAGGGATTTATGTTTTTCTGCGGGTAGCTGAAAGATAATTCAAGGTCATGATACGCAATGAGAACTTTGCCCCTAAAAATTGCTTTAAAATGAGTCAAGTACCATTTTGAAATTATTGTCAACATCTTGGAAATATACTGACATTTGGCCATATTTTGGTAGCAATCCAACATTTGATTAGGGAGCTTTGGAATGACAAATGAATTTTCTATAAAAGCATCAGATGAAATATGTGGGCAGTTTTACTAAAGTGAAGGGATTTTTCACATGTGGGCAACTTCATTAAAACTTGGAAAAAAAAAGATAGAGGGGATTTTTTAGCTAATTGGTAAACAGCTTTGTGGGATTCTAAGGATAATATTTCTATTTGAAATATCCTGGGTTTTTGAGCTTTTTAAATTTTAGTGTTATAATAATGGCAGTGTATTTAACTTTGAACGCTAATTACACAGGCATCCAATGACATTTCTAAGCTATCTCAGCACTATATTTATTATAGAAACAGTTAAGGTATGAATTTATGAAACTCAGTCCTAAGAGGAAAATCCGTTGCTTTTCTGCTCCAGGCTAAGATTAATCTTTTGAAATTATATTTATTCTCATTTGTTGTTTTTTTACAAGTTGGCCCATTCCATGCTTGTTAATTGTCTGAGAAATACTAAGGCTCTGTATTTTGAATTTTGGTCAGCTACTACCTAATTATTTTTATACTTATAATCAGTAAATTGGAAGTATTTATTACTCCAGTTTCAAAGTATTTATTTATTAAAGTTTGCATTATATATATGGAATAGTTTTACAATAAAATTTCAAATGTAGTTGCTTACACTTACAATTTAAAAATCTGTATCTAAAATATTTATTTTTAAAGAACTATTTCTGCAAGGTACTTTATGAGTAAACGCACTTTCCAAAAGATTTGTGAAATATTCATAAACAATCATTTACCAATTTTTATGTTCCGTGAGAGAAGTTAAGTTAAAGTAGAGTTCACGGTAAGATCATTATCATCATGATAATGGACTTGATGATCTTAAAGGTCTTTTCCAACCTTATTATTCTGTGATTCTGTGATTTCATTCATCCTGAATTATAGAGATGTTATGTTTTCTTCCAGAATTGAGCATTGTAAACCAGAAAATATCAGCAGTAAAGTTATGTTTAAAGTAAAGCAGGAGAAAGACAGCTAAGGCATCTAGATGCAACCTCTACGCAGTCGCTTGCTATCATAGTGTGCTAGTCATTCCATTCCAAATTTCCAAGTAATCCTTGAAAATGTGCAGCTCTGGCTATGACTTAAATAGAATTCCTCCTAAACAGATCGGATTTTAAGAGGCAATATAGGTCATAGAAAGGTTGTGTCATTGTGAAAACATGGATGCAGAACAGAGTTGTTAAGGTACAAAAGTATTATACTCAGAAAGTCCTGTCTCTCAGAAGCTGGCTTAAAACATTGTTTTGAAAATACATATTTTAAACAGGTTCATATGCAGCCCCTTGACCACTTGCTTTTTAGGAAAAGTATATGAGTTCACCCACTGGGAAAATGAGTATTTCTCATACAATGCTGTTTGTTCTGTTTGGAAAGTGGCCAGATCTGCTGCTTTGCTTACAAATGTATCAGCACGAGCATCCACATCCTTAACGTTAATCTGCAGTTCTTACTGCTTGCCAGCTAAGTATGTTGCTGTCATTTCCTTTGCTTTCATTCTTTGTGTTATCATTTATATTTTTGGAACTTTCCTTCATTTTAGATAGGGAATGATAACTGAACCCCTTGGGTCTTACCTAACGATGACCTTCCATGTAGTCAAGGGAGAGTTATGGAGCTTTGTATTAAAGCTTCTGCAGCCCTCTCTTGCACAAGTATGGGAATACTAGATAGAGTCTACAAACTTACTCTGCTTTTCTACAGATAATTATGTGTGCTTCATACATTTGAACATTCTGGAACAGAAGAGAAACCTCTAAAATAAAACAAAAAAGTTCAATTTTAGGCTATTTTTGGAAATTATCAGTCATTTAAACTGCTTTGGAGGTTTGATTCTGCTACATATTTGCTGTCCGGTGGAAATTAAATCCTTATTATTTCTAAACTTGTAAATTTCTTCGCCATAATAAAAAATCTTTCACTACAGACAACTTAATGTTAACAATTTGTAAGGGAAGATAGTAAGTCCTAACTGAATTTAAGTAATGATTTCCAAAGTAGACCTATAAATCTACTGCAGTTGGAGTGCATAAGGTCTCAAAGGAAAGGGAACTTGTGACCACTGAAATGAATAATCTCTAAACTGCCGGTAACTCACACTGTTATTATGGCCAGTAATTTCTTTGATGGGAGCCATTGAGATAGAATATTAAAACAATTGAGTGATAAGCTTAATATAGCAGCTCATTCAACACAGAAGTTCTATTATATCAAATTATTTGTGTTACTTCTCTTTCCTGCAGCTCTAGTAATTATTGTAAGTCTTAAGTAACATTTTAATCCTCAGGACATACTATAAATCAAAACCTAGATTTCAGAAATTGTCACTCCAGCAAGCGAGGTTGTACAGAATTTCACTAATAGGAATTGACAGATAGCAAATTGTATTTCCACTCTTAGCTTGGACTGAAATTTCTTTGAAAGGAATTTACCATTTGCTGCAAGCACCACATCTGTATTGGCTTTTCAAAACCACTTCACTCTGGACTAACTATGCTTCCATTTAGGATGATGAGAATTTTAGCTTTGCTTTCATTGAATTAAATAGTAAGTTGATACTAATTACATTTCAGGGAATAATTGACTAATCTGGAACAGGTTGAAAAAATCTGATCACATCTAATGAGAAGGAATTGGCTTGCAATCTTACATCATCCTCTGTTTTCTTGTAAAGTCAGAAGGGTGAAGGACTAAAGCTGAATATTGCTGAGCCAGTGTTTAACTGAAAAGAGAGCTCCAATGGCAGCTTTGGAGTCTTTTAAAATACTATAGGTATTTCACACTCAGCTATATCCAGAACTTTTCCACGTTTGGGATTACAGGGGCTTGCGAAGAATTTTCAACAATGTGTTAAAATACTGAAAATAGTTTAGCTTTATGCAAGAGGTTTCCAGTCTTATGTCTTTCTGCTTATGTAGATATCGATGCACATAAAGTTGTTCCACTGTTCTTCATAGATACAGTCTTGACTAACATGATAAAACAGTACTAAAATAAATTATACTTCACACGTTTCTCGATTAAGAAATAATCTTCTAGTTATTATTGACAAGGGAACAAATGAAAGGCGCAAACTTCCAAAACCATTTTAACTTTCTTGCTCAAAACTTGCAAAATCATAGCATCCCTGTATAAATGTTAAGCTTCCTCTGAGGATTGTGGCAGGATTCTGACATATTCGGTCAATAATCTTGCCTCATCACTTCCAAGGCCTTCATGCCCAGCTCAGCAAGGCCTTGATGTTACAAGGTCCTTTGGATTTTACCTAAAGGGAACTAAAGCCCTTTTACACTCCAGTCCTGCTTTTTGTTTCATTTGACATTACTCAATAGTTTTTGCTGTGTCTAAATTAGAACAGTGTCTAATAGCTGTCTGATTGCATTCATCATTGCTACAGCTTGACAGGTCTGCAGCATGAAGGTCATATCAAATCCCAGTTCACATAAGGCAAAGTTCTGATTTATTTCCTTCCAGAACTCTTGTGAGGCAACCACAGCCAGCTGGACTTTTTACACATGTACACTGTGGATTATTGGTTACAGTCAGACTTGTAGATGTAAGGGTTGGGGTTTACATAGTCAGAGTCTTGGGATACTCACCTGGATATATATCAGGAGTTGTTTTTATTAATTCTTTGTGGATGAATCGTCAATTTTCTTTTTACTGTGTGTGTTTTCAAACCACACATCTATTTTAAACCTGTCATAAATTTCTCATTGCTGATTGACCTCTAGTCAGTGATACACCCTTCCAAAAATGTATCTTTTTAGAAGATAAGTTTATTAGTATATTACCTAATAGTGATATAAATATGATTACATTGTCAATTGTGTAGAGAAAAGGCTTGCAATATTACTTATCAACACACTGCTTATATACCTTCACTGAGACTCTAAATTGCTTTTTCTTTGTTGCTATATCTTACTTCTCACACATGTCTGGAAAGTATTTATCATTTGGGCATCTAAAAATTTAGAAATCTTTTCGTATTCTGAAACGTGCAGAGCTACACCTCACTTCAGCAGGAGCCATATATGATGTACAAAGAAGCCATATATGACCTACAAAGAAATGTTTGCACATCCTTTTCCGCAGACTAAAGAAATGGTCTTCTCAGTGATTGGTAAACGCTTATGCTCTGTATAGATAAGAGGCAGATAAATACAACATCTCCATTTACCTTTTTCTGCAACAGCAGTGTTTTTATCTTTTTTAATGTTAGCAAGCTGTCATGGAGTACATCCATGCCCTCATCAAACTGCAAAATTGAGATGACATCAAGTAGTCAGCTGAGATTTCCCATCCTGAACGGTGGCACAGAGCTATGGAACTGCCATTATAGACATTTAAAGAGGGATGAGTAGAAAAGAGGCACACTTAGCAATCTCTCAGTGCCAAAACATCTTTAAAATACTCAGTTGGCAAAAATTAAAATACTCCTTAGGCTGCCATGAATCATGCCATAAGATGAATTAGCTTCTGTTTGACTCCAGAAGTTAGGGATGGAAGGGGCAAGGTCTGTACTTAATACCTCCTCTATGCTATGTCTCTCACCATTCAGATTCCTCCTGAGTTCTTATAAAATGTGTGATGCACAAATGTTAATATATGTCACTGTTGGAAAAATTGCATGTGAAATATGGAGAAATGAAAAACACCGAACACAGACCCTGCAGCTATTACTGTCAGTTGGATTTCACAGAGGATCTTGAGTGATAGGTCGGCCCAATATTATTCTTTGGGGTAAGGATCTTTTCAGCATTGAGTGTACTGTCAATCCAGCTACTTAAGTTTGTAATTATTTCTTATAATTCAGGGACCTAAAGACATTTTTTTCTGGTTTTATTAAGACAAACCTTTTCTCCCTGTGTCCTCAAAGGAAACTGCTGGCAGTTGTGAGTTTGCTTCATACAGTTCTTATACTACCCTGAGACGAGCTTTGGGAAGTAGTGCTGATGGAACATCTTTCCATGATTGAGAAAATTGTCTTCCTGTCGACACTAGTTATACAGTTTTATGTCTAGATCATATCTGTCTTTATGTGATTTTTGACAGTCCTCCACAAGGATTGATGGGATTAGTTCTAGAATAGCCTTTTCACATATGCTCAGACAACGTCCGGTCTCCTTTGTCTTCCCAAGATCATGGAACAGCACAGCTCATGCCCTCACAGGTAAACATGGACAAGGATATCAGCTCTAGCAATTTTTCAGTGGCTTCATGCTTCTGAGAAGCAATACATCAGCTAGCATGTCTAGCATATTGACAGAGGACTCCTTTTGTCGCTCTCATTCTTGTCACTTGGTTAATTTTTTGCCTGTTCCTAGTTTCTTCCACACATCTGTTCCCGCTAGGGAGTGTAACACTCCACATACAAAGTGACCAGCCAGATTCTTCCCTGCAGAGGGTTCATTTTGTCCTGGGAGATGTGCATTCAATCTTCTGTCTGTCTTTAGATGTCTCCCACATACTAAAGGAATGTTACCATCTCAGAGAGGTCTCTCTGCTTACACACGTGTCTCAGCACAGGTCAGCACAGTGTCTTCTGCAGCTCTCCTCGTATCAGTGAGCTGCTGTCAGCAGCATCTCTATCCTTGTTTGTCAGGAAAATGCAGACCACAGTCCTGCAAATGTAGTCCAGTGCCTGGGTTGAGGCATCACAGTCAGTGTGCTAATGGGTCTGGCCCTGAGAGCTTGCAGGTTAAAGAAAATCTGATGTGAAAAATAGCTCTGCAAGTGCTGAGTGTCTTCAATGCTCTGTATTTTTTCTGTATGCTGCAATCCCTGTCTCCTCTTTCTGTACATCCACTTTCAAATTTCCTAGGAAACTATGCCCATTGCTCCCCTCTGTTTACCAGCTACAAATGATTGTTTAGGCCGCTGCTTTTCCTCCTGCCCAGCTAAGCCATCCTGCCTTCAAAATGGAGAGAGTTTGTTTCTGAGCACTGAACTCAAAACTCATCAGAGCTGTTGCATGAGAATATTACAGGCTGAATAAACGTCAGATTGCATCCTGCCAATGAAGCAATTTATTAGCAAAATTTACTTTAAAAATAGAGCTTCTCAAGGCCCTAAGTTTTGTTTTTTAAAATAGTTGTATTCCTAAAGCAGAGGAATTATATGAGAGCTGTTACTTAAATGGCATCCTCTGGCTTTTTGTGTGGGCTTCAGGGATGGGAATGGGTGGGCTCTTAATAACTCCTTTGCCAGCAAGCTTGGTAAATAAGCCAGGTTAATTAAAGAAAAGGAAGAAACAGGCTGTACCTAGTACACTGAAATTGCAAGTTACAACTTTTCTGGTCTTTTGGGCAAATAAAAAGGGGGTTTTATTATTATTTTGTTTTATTTCTTTTAAATCCCACCTAAGCTTATTTTTATTCAGAAGTCTGAAATATCTATTCTCTTGGGTAAAACATACATTAATGTAGAATATAATAACTTTAAATAATTTATTACTGTTATTATTATTTTTGGGGGAGAGGCAAATCTTGAAATTTTTTAATCTTATATAATGCATGCATTAATGTGAGGTGAGACATATTTAAATATTGCTAAGACTTTGAGAGAAAAGTCAGAAAATAGGAAACTGATGTTTTTCCACGCAGCTATGACTGTTCTTCTTTCTCCACAAAGTCATAAAGTGAGGATTCAGAGCCAGATGTTATAACTTTCAATTGCCATTGCCTTCAGTGGAGGTTCCCAAGGTAATTGCATGGCAGCCTTGCCTTGTCATTGTCAAACAGAGGTTTGAGTCTGCTACAGATTGTTGGTATGTATTTTGTAAATTCAAGGCACGGGATTTATGGTTTTCTGTTTGTAAAGGGTAGCTGGAGAATTACCTCTAGCAGTGTAATATTTTTCTATGTAAGATCACTAAGTTAGGCCTAAGTCCCAGTTTACAATGCTGAGAGAGATACTTAAAACTTCAGTTTTGCATTGGTCATTATATTCAGAAGGAGAATGTGCAGCTTTCTTGCACGGCTTCAGCCCTTTCCCTTGGGAAAACTGCCATGGATTCTGCAGCGCCCTTGCACATGTCATCCTCTGGTAGACGTACAGATGACCATATTGTCTATTTAATTTGACATGTTCACCCACCATTTAGCATAGTAGGATTATTAGCACAAGAAAGGCTTTCAGTTCCGCTGTAATATAATAAATGTTATATCATCTCTGTGCAGCTAGATGCAGCACGCTTTACATAACCAGAACTTTCAATCAGAAAAGAGACACCTACACCTGACACCTACCAGAGATTAAAGAAAAACCCTCCAAAATCATACCTGTAGAGGGACCTGCAGATGAAAGACTAAGGTACAAATGGACATTTCATTTTCCATTTGTTATGGTTCAGATTCTGTCTAGGTTTGAGATCCTTATTTCTCCTAGCACAGACAAGAAAACTGAGGGCACCACACAAATTGTCTCATCCTCAAGACTTTTCTGCGTAAGTTCAATTTAGGTTCTACATACACAGTGAATACTCCAGAATGTTGTGTGTGCAGGTCATGTTGTGAGAAACCTGGTACTCTTTATGAAACTCCAGGGCTTCACATCTCCATTTAGAGAAATCGTTCTTCGTAGCCTTCAAATCAAAGTCTGTAAGGCACATGTGCAAAAGTGCTTTCGGTTTCCATTTCTCTGCTTTGATGAAAGGAAGCTGACAATATAATATACAATATGCAGCAGAATACAGTGCCTTTGCAAATATTGTGTATTTAAGGGTTAATTACACTGCACTTTTCTCATATTACTTAATAACATGCTTTGGTGACAGTGGAGAAATTCCACTGAACATCAGTCATTGTCTAGCGTCGAATTTCCAATCTTGTGCCATTTCATCTGTCAGAAAATAAAGTGATCCTTGTAATTTACTTGTTATTGCGGGATCTTTATAATGAAAATTACAAGGCTACTTATTACAGAGTAAATATAGTGCTCTTTGAGAAATACTTGTCCTTTAGAAGATGAAAAGGAGGAGGCTGATGGTAGTTTTCTTTGTTCTTCCTATTTGTTTCCTATACTGATCTTTTGTTCCGGGGTTTCAGCTTTCAAATAAAACCTTTTAGTTGTCCATTTCCACGCATTAGTTTCTGGTTGTCAGATTTTTCTCCGTTTTGTTTTCTTCCTCCTTAATACCTCACACCACAGCTTGGCTCCTACTTTCCTCACTCCTTAGACACTATGTAAGGCATTTTGAAGGCCTATAGTGACTACTTGCAGGCTGGATGTGGCAAAGCAAGGTGACAGGGTGGTCTGAGGGTGGTGGTGAGGCTAGCCATGCCATGCCGTGCCATGCTGTGCCAGTGGGGCGTGCCACGCAGGGTCAGCCATGGCCCTGAGATCACTGGGGAAGTTCCAGAGCTGGAGCAGGCTGAAATAGAGCCAGGAAGACAAGCCATGGCCATGGCCATAGCCCAGAGTTGTCTACAATGCTTCTGCAGCGTTGCTCAGGTGCAAGGACACATTCAGTTTACAGAGCTGACTGTCAGTGTAATGCTGGTTTTCAGTAAGGCTATTCAAGAAGCAGGGGTGGCATTGTTTGGAGTGTACATGGCAAAAGCAGTCAGGGTGGTATTGGTTTCTCATCTGCTGCCTCATTTATTTGGCATTCTGTTTGGATGGTTCACTGAAACTATCATCTGAGCACTTAGTGAAAGGGCAATTAAGATCTTAGGAATTATTAGAAGTGACAAAACATGGTAAACTGAGAGCACACCCTGTTCTGCACATATCAAGTGTAGTTTTGGTTATTGCCTCTGAAAAAGAAAGTACTGACTATTGTTTAAATATAGGGCAGCAAAGATGGCTAGAGGTATGGAATAGCTTGTGTGTGATGTGATGGTTATTATTCTGTTCTGACAAGCGACATCTGGATCAAGATGTGATGGAGTTTCCTAAAATCATGAGAGATATGGAACAGACTAAAAGGGATTTACCCTTTCTTATGATGTGAGAACTGGATTCGTGAGAACTATGAGACAGCAGGTATAAAGCAGACAGAGAAAGCTGACCTCATGCAAATTAAAATTATGGAAGTTATTGTTTAAGGCTATTGTAGAGACAAAAAGTATTCAAGGTTCCCAAAGTCACTAGATACATTTATGGAAAATTTCCCAGAGCAGCAAGGGAAGAAGGTGATCTGGTTGCACCCTCAATCGCAGAATGTCCCTAAACTGCAGTCTGCAGAAAAGGATGGTATGCAGAAATAGTTAACTCTTCTTGTTTCCTATGCTTTTCTCATAGCATCTGTTACTGGCCTGTGCCAGAGACAGGACACCAAGAGAGCACTTCAGTACATGTATCTATAGTACTGACTGCTAACCTCAGCTTCTCCCAAACGAAAGCTATCTTTACTTTCCCAGAAAGGAAGCAAGGAGGGTGAGGAAGGAGGAAGAAGCAGGGCTGGATGATTTCTACCTTTTGTGTGTTGTGCAGCTCAGTGCTGCATCTGTGTCACAAGTGTGTGTTATGTCCAGCCGGTATTGTGGAGGGCACAATTCAACCCAGTCCTTTTCGGCCTTTGCTGACCTCTCAGAAATTATTTTCCTGGCTGCTTCTAGCAGAAGGTAATGCTAAGAGCAATGGTTCTACAATATTGTCAAGCCTATTATTCATGGCCAATACAGATGGATTACCGAGACCTAACTTTGAAGGTAGTTAGCTTTTCAACTACTTGGATGGAGGATTGGCTCAGCTGGGGAAAAAAATGCAGGCAATTATTTCTAACACTGGGTTTCTTCTTTATCTAATGTGTAATTTTCTGAAATACTGCTGTGTCTTTTATCAAGAAATAGAGGCTAGCTGGCTTGGAAAATCTAAGATAAGGAGTCTCTGAGGCAGGAGTAATTGGTTGTGGTAGATTGGGACAAATTAGAACAGTACTCGACAGAATTGTTTACTGTACTGTGTACATGCCACTTATTTCAGCCATTTCCATCATGTTTCCCTTTGTCTCTATTTATTTATTTATCTGTTTAATATTGAGATAGTCATTGACATTAGCTTACTTTCCTACATGAGATTCTCCTGAATAACAAAGACACAAAGCATTAGCCTGAGACATAAAAATGTCGTGTGTCCTCTTAGATTATGCACAGTCTGTCTTTAAATGTTAGCGTTAACCTTCAGTTCAGTTGGATCTGTACACACAAGAATGAAAAAATGCAAACTGACACTTGTGTATTTTTTTATTGCAAATATTTATGTTTGTCTTCAGATCGTATTTTCCAGGTACAGATAGAAGTTAGGAAACTGTTATTAGAGTTGTAGGAGGTTCAGTTGATTAAGTGTCTGTCGCCTGAATCAGTTTTATATCACAGCTCTTCTAATTCAGTGGCCAGTGCACAAAAAAAAAATCACTGTGCCTTTCAGGTGTTTGCTACCTTGATTTGTTATTGTCCCAGCGAAGGAGAACATACTCCTAATGATCTCAAGTGTGCTGTGTTCCTGCAACCCACTCTCCATCAAATACAAAAGTAACAAAAAATAAAAATAAAACTAGATAATGCTCCACAACCTTCAAAGGGGAACAATAAATACAGAGAGAGGAAAAGGGAAAAGAGAGAGAGAAAGGAGATGTGCATACACATACCCAAGAATTTGTTGCAGCAAAGTTGACTTTTGTGTTCAATGCCACAGAGTGCTTGAAGGCAGCCACACTGTTGACTCTTTTACAGAGACTGCAGTAAGTGGGAGCAGAATTAAAATGGGGAAATATGTGAAACACCCATGAACGTAGTACCCACTGATGCTACCTTCCTGCAACCCCCACAGCAGAATGCAGCATCACCATATCACAAGTCAGGCAAGGCATACTTCATGGTGTAACCAGTAAAGCGGGGAAGAGCTCTCTCAATGGAAAGTCACAAATAGCTGTGGAAGCAGAGATAGCAAAATGATCAGTGACAGCAATCTGTAGCCAAACATCAAAAATTCTGCTTTGCTCTTTTTTCCCCTCCTCCCCTGTTTCCCTCGATAGACATCCATCAAACTGCAATAGGATTTCTGCTGGCCAGTTTGTGTCTTGTAAATTGACAAGAGAGGGGAGAATCACTTTGCCTGGAATCCCTGCTAAATTACATGAAAACGGGATTTATGCTGCATGTAAACTGTGTAAAGCCAGTCAGCTTTTAAGTGGAAACCAATTTTGTAGTGTGTAAGTATCATTGATTTGTTAATCTGACAATTTTTTTTAAACAAGCTGGTGTGGATTAGCCAGTTCTGATTGTATGTCTCCTACAAGTCATTTTAGTGCTGGATAGCTTGGTGGGTAAAGCACTAGAAATTAACCTTAGAGACTCCTGCCTATAAAGAAATTATTGATCTTTAAAAAAGAATCAGATAATCTCATTAGATCTAGTTTTCTATAGCCTGAGTCTAAATCCTGCCATACAGAATCATTTATCATAATTGACGATCTTTTTCCTGAAGCAGACAGGAGATAAACTACAATAGAAAGCAAATCCTACAGGAATTGGTACAGAGGAGCAGTGTGAAGAATTTCCAACCGATTTGATGCTTAAGGGATGTTTTGTTTCCCCTCCAAATAATTCTAAGGGCTTTTAGCTTTTATGTATGTTTTTATAGCTGTATATCCAATCGTTGTCAGGCAGGGAAAAAAAGCGTCTCTGAAATTTCATGCATGGTGGTATTCTGGAGCCAGACATCTTCGTAGAAGGAATGAATTTCTGATCCATGACATAACAGACACAAGTAGAAAATACATAGCAGGAAATGTAATATTGAAAGGCAGAAGTGATACAGAGTTCAGTACTTAACATATAAATGACTGCTCAGGAGTACTCTACAGAAAAAATAGTTAACATGGTGTCAAAAGGTAAGTGTACATGCAGCGAGACCTAGTGTTGTTATTTTTTACAACTGCAACTCAGTGATCTACTGAAATGAAGCAAAGTCAAGTGAGCATTTTAATGGCATAAGAAAAAAAATGCTGAACCTTGCCATTAGTTTCAGTAACTTGACTGTCCATTTTGCAAAAGGAAAGCAAAGCCAGAGGAGACTTGGTGCCGAAGTTCTGTCTCTCTGCTGCTGGGGAAAGGGGAGATGGCTTGTGTGCGAGGGAGAGGGGGTTCCTGGGGGGACACCAGTTCTGACTTGGCTTATCAGCTTGCTTAATTGTTAGCATCAAGGTCAGAGATGTTCCAGTCCTGGTTACTAGTGTCTGCATCAGCATTTGTAGTGCCAAGCTATGCGACTCGAGGATCCCACTAGTTATAAATTTTCAAAACGACTTTTTTTTTTTTTTTCCCCTGTTTGGAAATGATTGGTACAGCAATATCTGTACCCAAGAGGGGTGAGGAGGGAGGCAGGAAAGGTGCATCCCCCTCCCAGTGCTCTGACATCGGACTGTGTACCCTGTGGGGTTTCACACATGCAGTTAGTAAGGTTGCAGCCTTGCCCCTGTACCTGCCTACTCTGGCTTCAGTCTCACAGCTCAGAAACACCCCAGTGTTGAAAGACTACAGAAAAAAGTGTAGCTGAGGGGAAAATAATGCACGTGCTTCAGACATGGGAAGTAATTCAAATATTAGAAGAAATAGTGCTATATAGAGTGTCTCATTTAATTAAGATATATTAGACCTGTGATAATGGGATTATTGTGACTTTAAAAAAAAAACCATTAGACAAGACTAACTAATTGCAAGGCATGGCATATCTCTGTGTGAGGTGGTAAAGATAAGAGATGTATGCTGCTGCTCTGGATCAACTCGGAAGTTATTTGTGGCCGTGTAAGTAAAGACTAGAAGGAGTATCCTCTGGCATGGTGTGGCAGCTGTTCTGTACTAAATTGCTGGCATAATCTCATGAAATTGCTTGCACTAATTCACTGCAGCATGCCGATGAGTCTGATGGCATAACGCTGAGCTGTGGGGGTTCTCACCTGCCCTGTACATAGTAACTCATATCTCTTTTCCCCGGTGTTCCTAGTCCAGTGCAGCCCCACTGCACTTGGGGTGAATTGTAACAGCCTCGGAAATTTATGACCACAGGAAATTTATGACTGCAGCATCGTTTTCTGGCCCATCAAAAGGCCCTCTCCACCTAGAAGGGCTGTGTTTTCTCTTATATGCACAAGGGACAGAATTAATCAATTTGTGTATCGGCGTGATGGCTAAACAGAGCAGAGTATTTTTTCAATATTTTGCAGATATCTGTGGGTATTTAAAAATACTCTTCCACCAGGTAGCAATTGTTCAGTATTCCTTTGCTGGTACTAGTGTACCAGTTTTATCCCTCCTGATTATAGGGTTTATCCCTCTTGATTAAAACAAAAACAAAAACAAAAAACCCACACTGGACTGGACTTCAACTGTACAGTACAAAAGATGAGGAATTGTTTTGTTATTCTCAATATTATTTTTGAAGTGTGGCAGGAAGAGCCGTATGTTAAAGTGGTTTGTTTATTTCATAGGCAAATAATAAGTCGTGCACCATAAAAACAGATAGGCCATCTTTGATGTTCATTGACAGATCCAAAGCAAAGCATTCTTTATGAGAAAACACTGCATTGCTAATAAAGCACTCCCAACAGCCGAGCTTGTGCTGCTTAATTTGTTTCCATGGAGTGATATTATAATTCTGACATACTGAAAAATCGCCTCGCAGAGACTCATATTGCATTTGTTGCCGAATGCATCTTTTATATAACATTTGTTATTGTAGTGCTTGGGGTGTCTTCAGAGGAGTAATATTCTAAATGAACCTGGCTGTATTATCCCTTTAATGTAGAGTAGAATTTTGCATTAAATTTTCAGCCTATTTCAAATGTGTTTCGCCAGCTATTTATTGCGAGTGGTCTGTTTGAGAACAGGGCCAGTATATCAATATGAAATCAGAAAAATCCTTAACTCCCTATCTTTGGGGAACCTCTCAGGTCGTTCCAATTCTTTGCAGTTAGATGAACAGACAGCATGAACTCTTGTATTTATGCCCGCCTGTCAGGATTTTTTATAGTAGAAACACGATTCACTGTTTGTAATGCAGGATTAGCCTGTCTCGCGCAGTGTTATTAGAATTAGACCTGACTAGAGAGTGACTTAATTTCTTTTTCTTCTGTATTTAACTTTGGTTTTCATCCCACACCAGCTTTTGCACTCCCAGGAACACTCTGCCTCTTATGTTAGAGTAAATATTGAAGAACATATGTATTATTTGTCTGGATCTGCAGAGACAAAAACCGAGAGCAGTATGCTGTTCCCCCTCTGTGGGCTTCTGTGTTCTGAGCTGCCAGTAAAATGTGAAAAGATTGCACTATGATGTCCTATTAGACCTCAAGACTGGAAGGACAGTTTGTATTGAACACAGGCATTTTTCATAATTATGTTGCCTGCAGGGTTACCACCTGCCCTAATTTGATCTGATTAAGGTGAAATGCAAAACCGTCCTCATTTCACAAGTGGAACTTTGCCATGTACCCTCGTGGAGAGCAACAAGATATGCATACAAGTGCTGCTGCTGTGAAGGAGGAAGAAAAATGTTACAATTAGATAACAATTAAGATTTCAACTCCATTATGTGAGTGTGGGTCACTTTTAGACAATTGCTTCTTTCTTTAGTGTTCTGGAAATGGCTTTCTGTCATAAAATCCCTCTGAAAAAGAGAAAATCATAGCCATTCATCCAGATATGTCTGTACTATTCTGTGAGACATAATATATTCCATGGCTTTTTAAAATTCTCTTTTGGTTGGATAGGTTTATTGTCCATGAACATTTATTTTTAGAGTAGCCTGGGCTTGCCTCGTAGTCTGAGTCATTTATGTAGCAATTTAAATATTTGTCTAAGCTCTCAGTGAAAGGCTCATGTTGAAGTCTTATAAATGCTGCATAGATTAAAGGAATAGCATTTTTTATATACTGTTTATTCAGAATGACATCATATCCTAGGGAAAAAAAAGAAATGCAAAAGTAGGAAGAGAAGCATTGCTGTTTCTGGGTCACTGAATATTGTTTGCCATTCTCCTTTCTCCAAAAGTAATTTTGTGCATGCTTATGCATGTGTGAGTAAGACAGCAAGACCTGCATGTGTGCATCTTGGTTTTTTCTGGCATCTGGGGGGGTTTTTTGAGTTTCTGACATCTGGGGTTTTGGGTTTTTTTTGAGTTTGGCATATTGATCTTCCCATACTGTGGACAGAAAATAACCTTTAAAAACTGCATGTTGATATCTCAGAACACTAATTTTGTAATTAAAGAGATGGAAACCTGTATCTGTTCTCTGACACTTGGCCACATCTTTCTTGATGGTACAATGGCTTGTTCTACGTTACATAGTCTGTGTAATAAACTCACTTTGTAATATATGACTGAGGTGAAAATTTATTGCAACATGAATGACTGAGACTTTTCTTTCTGTCATTCCCAAACTTATAGGAAGAAAGCTTTCTTATAAATAAGCTTTTAAGGGGAAAAAGAAGAAATATTTACTCTCTAAATATGATTTTCAGCACTTGGGCTTTACAATATCCTTCTGTTATCAAGCCATCAGCTGGAAAACGGCAGTGTGAACTTAATTTCAGCTTAGAAACCTTTCAGTGTGTTCTGTGTTGCACCTGTTTAATTCTGGCATTCAGAAATTACAGTCTTTTTAAAGACTTGCCCTTCAGTAATGGGCAAATTAAATTCTTCTATAGTTATTCTTACCTTGTGTTGACTTTTATTCGGTGATAGTTGGATTTTCCCTGAGAAGACAATCTCCTTCCTTATAAAGTCTCCACCACATGCTGAAAGCTCCTGACCTCTCACTTGCCTCCTCAAAGGTACTGATCATCATCAGTGCCAGCATGAAGGTGGGAATTCGAGAGAACAGAATTTACTTTGGAGATTTCAGCTACTTTCTGAATAAAAGATGAGAAAACCTTTCATGAATTGAGCTGATTGAGCTAAAAACCTAGAATACTGAGAATTAAGAGCTCCTTTCAGCCCAGATCCCTGCAATGAGATTTTCACTACCAAGGCTTATATGGCCTATGGTCTTGAGTCTTCCAAAGGAGGGTTAAGGCATCTCTGTTGTATCTCAACTAAAAAGAAATAAATCACCTGCTTATGTTAGGAGCCTTAGACTTGCTGATTTTCTGACTCTTTAATGTTACGAAAAAACTGTAGGAATAACTTCTGTTAATTAAGAAGCATCTAAAAAATAGCAAATGATGTTGTTTCTGTAAAGTTTATTTTAATTCAACAAAAATCAGTACTTGAATGGAAAGAAGGGAGTCTTCTTTTTACTTCTGGAACTGCTGCGTTTGAGCAGTAAAGGTCATGGTTCAATTTCTCATTCCAGATAGGCAGCACGGATTTTGTTTTGTTGCATGAGTTTTGTATTGAATGACTTAACTGAGAATTTATGCCTATCATTTAAACCAGAATGTTGAGCAGCCAGTTGGTACAGACCTTTAGTCAAATATGTTTGCACTATAGCATGCTTGCCCTGAAGGCTTGGACAATAATGAATTTTTTTAGAAAATTTGCCCCCTCGGATGGACTCTTTCAGCAGTTCGTCACATAGTGCTGCAGCATATACAGGCAGCTGCCAAAAATAACAAGCAATGACATGCTGGCATTGTGCAGCTCAGTACAATTCAGGGTTTGAATGCTGATGTGGGTAAACAGTACTTGTTCAGGTCTATTTTAAATATTGTTTTAAATATGCAAAAAGTAAGCAAAAAGCAAGTTCTGAGCTGAGATGGCAGGTCAGTATCCCTGCTGATATTTTCTGTTGTAAAGATTAAAAGAAAGACCCTAGTAGAAAATGGCTAGTGTGGATCATTTGGCTTTAAAACATCATTAAAAAACCCAGTAAGTAGCAGCACAGGGAAGGGCAGAGCCGTGTGCAATGTGAGACAGCCAAGCCAGCAGAATTTTCTCTAATCTGAGATGCTCCATTTGCTGTCAGTAGTCAAACTTTATGTGATCCTTTCCCAGCTCTTGCGGTCCCTTTGCAGAACTTTTTGCACAAATACTCCACAAAATGCCTTTTGTGTCTTTGGATGATTTTGAAATGAGGTGCATACAAACAGAAATGTAACCCGCTAGGTTGGGCAACTAACAACTCTGGTTACTGGTCAGAACAGGACAAGTGTTGTGTCCTGACAAGTGAACTTTCACGAAACTTTCTTGAATATTAACTTCAGCAGGCTTTTTGATAGCAAACAAAAGCTTAGGTCTTTTTACAGCATTTAGAAGTCAATCACAAAAAAAGAAAATCAACATGATACTGTTTGACCAGGGTATTAACCAGGAGAAAAGGGTATTTAAATACTGGTTTGGTTTTGTTTTGTTTTGGTTGGTTGTTTGTTTGTTGGGTTTTTTTAAAGCAAATAGATTTCTTATTGCAGATTAAGCTTTACAAAACAGGTTATATATCCTTTATCAGCACAGAGGTTTTTTAACAAAGTACTACATTTTGTGTACATAGCCAATTTTTTTGCTAGTATGAACATGTGTAAGCAGCACTGACTTGACTATAGCTATGCTAGTTTGCTGGAGCTGGAGAGAACTGCCCCACCATTTGTAGATTTACAGAGACTTCAAAAGACTTACAGGAAAGACCTTCACCATGTTGACCTCTGGGTACGTAAACCACACGCTAGTATTGCTTGTCGTGCTCTCTGGTTTGGCACTGCCCAAGCATGGAGCTGAGCTTTGCAGCGAAAATACCATGCCTACTGACTTTGAAAGGACAGAATTCAGTAGTTCTTACTTTTGAAAATACCTCCTTTTATTTTTTTCCCCCAAAGGAATCTACATTATTTAAAAACTCCAATATATGTCTTTTCAGTCATGTATCTGTTTTACCCTGCTGTCTACTTATCACAGAATCACAGAATCACAGAATTATCAAGGTTGGAAAAGACCTAGAAGATCATCCAGTCCAACCATTCACCTATTACTACTAGCTCCCACTAAACCATATCCCTCAATACAACATCCAGTCTTTCCTTGAACACCCCCAGGGTTGGTGACTCCACCACCTCCCTGGGCAGTGCATTCCAGTGCCTGACTACCCTTTCTGAGAAGTAGTGCTTCCTAATGTCGAGCCTGAATCTCCCCTGGCGCAGCTTGCTACCATTCCCTCTAGTTCTGTCACTGCCTACACGGGAGAAGAGGCCGACCCCCAGCTCACTACAACCTCCCTTCAGGAAGTTATAGAGAGCTATAAGGTCTCCCCTAAGCCTCCTCTTCTCCAGGCTGAACAAACCCAGCTTCCTCAGACGCTCCTCGTAAGGCCTGTGTTCCAGACCCCTCACCAGCTTAGTAGCCCTCCTCTGAACGCGTTCCAGAGCCTCAATGTCTTTCCTGTAGTGAGGGGCCCAAAACTGAACACAGTACTCGAGATGCGGCCTCACAAGTGCTGAGTACAGGGGGACAATTACCTCCCTGCTCCTACTAGTAACACTATTTTTGATGCAAGCCAGGATGCCATTGGCTTTCTTGGCCACCCGCGCACACTGTCGGCTCATGTTCAGCCGTGCATCAATCAGTACCCCCAGGTCCATTTCCTCCACACAGTCCTCCAGCCACTCCGCCCCAAGCCTATAGCGCTGCCTGGGGTTGTTGTGGCCAAAGTGCAGGACTCGGCATTTGCTCTTGTTGAACCTCATGCCATTGGCTTCAGCCCAGCTCTCCAGCCTGTCCAGATCCCTCTGTAGGGCCTCGCTATCCCCAGGCAGATCCACACTCCCAGCCAATTTAGTGTCATCTGCAAACTTACTGAGGGTGCACTCAATGCCCTCATCTAGGTCATCAATAAAGATATTGAAGAGGACAGGCCCCAGCACCGACCCCTGGGGAACACCACTCGTGACCGGTCGCCAGCTGGATTTAACTCCATTTACTACCACTCTCTGAGCCCGGCCCTCCAGCCAGCTCCTTACCCAGCCGAGGGTGTACCCATCCAAGCCACGGGCTGCCAGCTTCTGCAGGAGAATACTGTGGGAGACAGTGTCAAAGGCTTTGCTGAAGTCTAGGTAGACCACATCAACAGCCTTTCCCTCATCCAGCAGATGGGTCACTAGATCATAGAAGGAGATCAGGTTGGTCAAACAGGACCTGCCCTTCATGAACCCATGCTGGCTAGGCCTGATCCCCCGGCCATCCCGCACATACCGCATGATCTCCCTCAAGACTATCTGTTCCATAACCTTCCCTGGAACCGAGGTCAGGCTAACAGGCCTGTAGTTCCCCGGATCCTCCTTACAACCTTTCTTGTAAATGGGAGTCACATTGGCAAGCCTCCAGTCTTCTGGGACCTCACCAGTCAGCAAGGAGGACTGATAGATAATGGAAAGCGGCTCGGCTACCACCTCTGCCAGTTCCCTCAGCACTCTCGGGTGGATCTCATCCGGCCCCATGGACTTGTGGCAGTCCAGTTGGAGTAGGAAGTCTCTGACTGTTTCTTCCAGAATCACAGGGGAGTTAGCATGCTCCCCAGCTGAGACTACCAGGTCAGAGAGAGGGGTACCCTGAGGATCTGTTTGACCTTTAAAGACAGACGTAAAGAAGGCATTCAGAACCTCCGCCTTTTCCTTGTCCTCAGTGATCACATTCCCAGCCTCATCCAGTAAAGAGTGGATATTCTCCTTTGTCCTCCTCTTACTGTTAATGTACTTATAAAAGAGTTTATTATTCTTTTTCACCCCAGCGGCCAGGTTAAATTCAAGCTGGGCTTTTGCCTTTCTGATTTCACCTCTACACATCCTGACAACTTCCTTGAATTCATTCTCAGTTACCCGTCCCTCCTTCCACAGGCGGTAGATTCTCTTTTTCTCACGGAGCCTCAAGAGTAACTCCCTATTCATCCACGCTGGTCTTCTTCCCCGCCGGCTCATTTTGCGGCTCAGGGGGACCGCCTGCTCCTGCGCCCTTAAGACTTCCTTCTTGAAGAGCAACCAGCTCTCTTGTACCCCTTTGTTCGCTAAGACTGAATGCCAAGGGACTCCCCCTACCAGTCTCTTGAACAAATCAAAGTCTGGGCTACTCTGCAAAAAAAAATGTCACCTAGAAACTGATGTTATCAAAATGGCATGAATTCAAGTAAAGAAGCCCATGTAATTTTTTTTACTTCACTTTTTTGTTTTTATTTTATTTTATGTTATTTCTTACTTCAGTTGTAAGGTGGCCAGTACAAGGTATTTGTGCACTAAAGCACAAATCTCATGATTTGTAAATATACTGTTGGCAGTATATTTACGAAAACTAAATCATTGGATGGTTTAGTGTGTCCAACAGGCTGAACTCTGCTTATAGCATTTTGAAACAAATCTGTAGGTAAGGCATATGATACTTGCTGAGGAAAGTTCCGATATCTCTAAATAAGCATATATTTAGGCAAGAGAATAACCTCTTGAACAAAAAATCATTTGGTTTTCTTTCTTGGGGGAAAAATGTTCTATGAATCTCCAGCGATCACAGTAGACCATCAAAGTAAATATTGGAAGGAGAAGTATGAGAAAATGGATCTGAGAATTTCAGTTTGCAAATGTGTCTCAAATGCATGATGAGCATTGAGAATTCAGGAGGTAAATGAATAAGGCCTTTGTTAGTAATAAATCAATAGGTAAACCTAGTGATTATAAGCTGATTTTATTAGAAGGTTTTGAGTCTGATGTGTGATTTTATGATTAACAGTGGTTAGCAATAATTGGTCTTCCAAATAAAGTTGTGTGCCCACCTGAATCCCCTGCGTTTTAAAACCTGCAGATGTAAGACTTGGGACTTGAGATGACAGTTATTCACAAAACAGTTTTGTCACCTTTCTTTCTTTAAAAATTAAATCAATCTTATACAAAGCATACTGTAGGTCTACAAAGTAATGAAGCTTTAAGTTTGATTTCTTTAGAAAATTACTTAGGTAACAATAGAGAAAAAAATATCAACAATTTACTATTTCCATAATTATTGCTCATGAAGGTTATAAAAATTGTGCAAATGGTTATAATAATAACCTTCTGTGGGATCTGTGCAATAATATTTCTACATCTTTCACAAAACACAAACACAAGCAGTATTCCAAGCATAGGTTTATATGCTTATGTTCTGCAAGTTACACACTTGATATTCTTCACGATATCTTTTCCTCTTTTCAATAAAATATTTATGCATTCCAGGCACTCTCCTTAGTTTTGTCTTTGTTCATATTCACATAACATCAAAAATGAGAAAAGGTCACCTAAAACATCAAAACATTTAATTAACACAAGCACAGTGAAGTCGCTTCATACTTTGAAATCGTTGCCAGTTCCCATAAGAATGACGACACTGTCACCAGCACAGGATTGCTTTTCACTGGAAGAGACACAAACAGTAGAAAGGTTCATTTTTTACACCAATATTCCAATTAGTTGAACAGGTTGGTAGAGACTGGGATAATGACATAAACAAATGCACACTTATTGTGGGATTTTAACCCTATAAAGTTTTGTGTGAAAGTCTAGACCAATTCCCTCTTCTGGCTACCCCAGTACTGTTCCCGTTGTTATCACACACAGTGCAGGGATGTGCTCCTCCTGCCATTTCTGCTTGCTCGAGAGAGTTGTCTGGGTTGGGCTTGGCTGTGCTGCGCTTGTACTTTCTGCATGGAGTACCGGCTACTGTGTCCCACTGTGGGTGGATGGTGGCAATGCTCTGGATGGATACCTGCTGTAACAAGCTGCAAGCTTTCCTTGCCATCTTCCCTTGCTGTGCATGCACGGCAGGCCAGTGTAAACTTGCCTGTATACATGTATATACAATTGTGGCTATTTTGCAAGTACTGCCATTAGAGCATTCCATTTCCAAACTTTGAGGGTTTGTTTTTTTTTAAATATGGAATATTTTTCATACCTGTACGCAAGTCAAATATGATTGTATGTGGAGCAGTCAGAAAAAAAAAGACATACATCATTAATTTTCTAAGCATGAAGCGGTTATTCTCATGTATTTAAAATATTTTTCAGTTGCAAGCTTGCTTTAGCAATTAGCACTGTGGAAAGATACCTTTTGAAGGACACTGATAAGATATTCTTACACGGTTTTGTTCAGAGCTCGCAAAAGGGTATGTACTTTTCAGCATTAACAAGCGTTGATGCAGACATAAATTTTAAGTGAGAGAAATAGGAGTTACATCATGCTCACAATGTAAATGTTCAGTTTGCATGGAGCAGTATGATGGGAAAAATTAGAGACTCAAAGTTAAGCGTTTGCAGAAATGATTGGGATTGCAGCTATTGGGTGAAATTGAGCTGATCTAACCTTAAAAGTCACTTGTACATCTTACCTAGTTACCTTAGACTCCTCAGTTAATGGAGATAAGTGGATACCTTTTTGGGCCTGGAACAGACAATAGGAATTGCCCCGTGAAGGTATTTCCTTCCATTGACTAAAAAGGAAGTGTGCAATGAATACATGAAACTCATACAGCAAATATTTAGACAGTTAAATACAGTGAATTTCATGCAACTTTTTCCATCTTTGGGGAAAGATGAAATGTAAAATGCAAAGCAGGAAATAATGCTACTACAAATGTGTGGTAGAAGATGTATCTTACAATCCAGCAGTAGAGATGTACAATCCCATAGAGATACAGGCTTATAGCTACAGTCAATTAAGACATTGGATGGTTTTCCATGATTCTGTATGGCGAAAATTCCTCAAGGGCCCATCCCACCCCAGGCCAGAGCAGGCAGCTGAGGGCAGTGGGGCAGCCACAGCTCCTGCCATTGGGCATTTCCCTGGAATGAGGAGGGGCCAAGGCTGGGCCCCGACATGGGCTTGTCTCACCAGGGCCTGGCCCATGGCCAGGCAGGGCTGTGGGAGCTGGAGACTAGCCCTGCTGTGGTGCTGCTGGGGCAGGGGCTGACAGTCCCCGGGGCTGTCATGGTGTCACAGGCTGTAGGGGAGCTGCAGGGGGCCAGGAAGGGGCACTCTGGGCTCGTGGTGCCATCAGGGCCCTGGCACTTGCATTGGTTCTCAGTTGGCTGTATTTGTAACGGCAGTCATTTTTTCTGCTCTTGTTTTGCCAGCTTATGCAATATTAAAGGGTTGATTTAATTTTTTTCTTTGCCTTCTCACTGGAGAACATAAGTCATGCGAAGTGATAATTTTCAGCAAAAACAAAAACAGAAGCTAATTCTGTCTGAGGAAAAATATGTGAAGACTTGAGTAATTAAATTTGTAGTAGTTAGAATCATAGTTTAATTACAAGTGTAGCTGAAAGTGTGCGTTCAGACCAGTTGAAATTGGGGAATTTATGATGTTAGGAGACATTAAACTGTCCTTCCTAAATTTTGCTTCATTATTCTTCTCTTGGAGATACATATACTTATATGAACAGATTAAAAAAAAATCTTTTTATCTTTATGAAGAATACCACAATGTAAATTGTAAATTTACAGTTGGAAATCTCTGTAACTTTGAATGTACCTTTTATTAAGAGGTACAGCTTTTGGAGTTAAATAATAAAAGCAATATGAATATCAAGCAACAACAAAATTAATCAAACAAATAATCTGGGGTGTGATGGAACATTTAGAAGCAAATAATAGGCTTAAATTTAATTTAAGTAATAAATGCTTGAGTAGAAGCAAAGAAATTACTTGTGATTTTATAAAGCTGCTGGTGCTTTGAACTGGGTATCACCCCTTTATAACTTACTTTACTGCTTGGACTCGGGTTCATTCCTAAGACATCACATTAGTTTTATGGGTCTTACTGCTTTGAGGTCAATGGACCTGTGTCAAAGGGAAAGTGATATAAAAATACTAAAGGTTCACATCATTTTTGTATTTCTTTCATCTTACTCTGCCTTCACAGTTACCAAACATCTGTAACAGTCGTCATAGCTGTGAACATACAGAACACATAGGTTTGAATGTGAGTTGAAAGAGGGAACTAAAAATTTAACTGCCATTTTATCAGTCTGCAGATGTCCTTAATCCTGCATTTTGGCTTCTAAGGTAAAGGCAATTGTCCATGCTTTTGCATCATTTCCTTTTAAGATTCTTATGTGCGATTTTTATTGATTGATTTATTTAATATTCCTATGGTTTGCTTTATGTCTGGAATTTTCATGTATGTCTGTACTTTTTTCAAGCAATAACTGGTAAGAGGGAAATGGAAAGTTTCAGTAGTTGTAGAGACCGTTGATCATAATAGAGTTTCTGTACTACCAAGGGCATGAAAGCTAATTGTCAAAGTATTCTAACAAAATAGCTGAAATCTCAAAAGTACAGATTATATGTTTCATGTGGCATGTGCTAGTTGTACATCAGAGACTTACAAAATCTTTCTTTTAACCTTCGGTGGGCACAGTCTCCCAGTGAACCCATTGGGTGCTGTGATTAATAATTTTCAAGTCACCATGTGTGTTTGTATATACATTAATTTGTTGAGGGAGATATGGGTGACTTTGTGGGTTGGATGACAAATAGTTCTTAATGCTTCTCAGCAGAATAGGTATCGTTTAATCTCTTGTTTTCATTTACGGAATGGTTATTTTTCTATAGTCTTTGTCTCTAGTCATGATGCAGGAATTTAACATCATCCAAGACTTTGTCAGAATGCCTAGATATTTGGTAAATATTTAGATATTTACAGCCTTGGAGCATGTTTTAAAAAATTTTACTTACAGAAGAAATTAAAGAAGAAATAGGAAATATCAGTAATGCATGCAAAAATATCCAAAACAAAAGGAAGATGTTTCAATCTTACTTCTTTTTTTGTTTTCTGTGTTTCTTCTTTATTTTCATTTTTTTATCAAATTATTGACAACAATAATTATTGTTTTACAACAATAATTTCCATTGTTTTACAACAATAATTTCCATTGTTTCCTCACATTATTTCTTCTGCAATGTGAAGATCTGAAAGGACTTCTTAAAGACACCAGACTGTTAATGTGTGTCAGTATAATTCAATACTGCATAAGTCACTGTTGCTGGAAAACATCATGCCAAGAGTGTCATGGTTTTCAAATTCTCTCTCCTCCTTTGCTGGTAACCTCGGGATCCCTTGTACAATCGGTTTTCAAGATCCGGTGAAAATCTGGACTATGAAAAGATTGAAAACTATATTGGGCAAGTCTCTGGAAAAAAGTATACAAAATATTACATTGGGAAGAGGATGCAGCAATTGACAACCAGTAACACTGGAAATAAATATTTGCATGTTAATGTATATGTCTATATATATCTTCATACTTTTACACAGTCTTTTACCAAGATCCTTGGTCCCAAAGTGTTTATTGTCTCTAACATGGTCAGAAGAGAGGATGTGTGTAAGCAGCTCACATAAGGGAGACTATATAAATTATGCATGAGGGCAGAATGGGATGGATTTCTGGAAGAAATAGGCATTCAGGAAATATGATTTCAAGGAGAATGGAAAAGGGAAAAGTTCTTGCTAGACAAGAAAAAGGAATCTTTTCCATCTTAAGGGATTTAGTGAATAATAAATTGGAAAGGAAGAGAGGGAAGAAAGAAATGATTGGTTGAAGAAGAAGCTGTAAAGACTGCAAAAAGCAGAGACAAGCAGAAAGCAGTTTAGTTGGTGTTACAAAGCTAACATCTGTCAATAATTAACTTGCGGTATCGTATGAAATTATAATTATCCTCTACACTTAGAAATTCCTATAGCAGTGTACAATCAATGCAGATATTTTCAGGGGAAATTACATGCAGAAAAAAAAATAATTACATAAGAGCTTTAGGGTAGTAGAGAAGAACCATGTTTTATGCGGTGAGTTCTGATCTGAAACACAGGGAAGTCAACAGTTCTGGAGTACAAGTCAGGCCTCAGGTCAAGAAGTCAGGGAGACAGAGTTTGATGCATTCAGGATTTGTGTGAGCTGGAAGATGGAGATATAAATGCCAGTGAAAATGGACAGAAAAATGCTGCGCAGCAGTGATTCTGTGGCAGAATTGTAAGGACAACCTTAACTGCATTGAGAACAAGAAAAGCAAATAAACATTATGAGCCTAAGCCTGGGGCAAATGGGGAGAGAAAATCAAAAGGTGATGCAGAGGTCATGGTCCTAGAAGTTCAGGAGAATAAAAGTCCTTTAAGAGTCACTTAGATTCAAAACTCACATATTCAAATGTAGAAATATCCTTGTATGTGAGAGTAGGGAGGAGGTGAGTGGAAAGAAGCCTATAAGAATATCATAGGTCTTATTGAATGGAAAGGAATAGTAATATTTAATAAGAGACAAGCCATTAAGCACATTCTTATCACATGCTTAAGCCTTGGCTACCCTAAAAGGCTTTGATGATTAAGTTGTATTGATGCTGCATTGTCCAGCTGTACCACATCTGAATGGAGATAAAGCATTTATCAGTAAGAAGCTGATTTGAATGCAATTTACATCCATTCCCTAAGTAGAAAAATTCATACAGTAGATGTCTTGTACTAGTATAACTGTGTCTATAGTACGGGTTTTGCCTTTTTTAGTTATGTTGCTTGCAAGTATAAAGGCTTTTCCCTTTACTTTGCCAGCAAAAGATGTGAGTGTAGGCCATGCCTCATTGGCTTTGAGTGAAGCCACAGTGCTGATGGAGATTTCCTGACAACTGTCTCCAAATTCATTTGCATCCTTTTAATGGCAGTCATTAAGAGTGAGAGGTAACTATTTGTAGTTGCATCAGCAAAAAAGCAAGTTGATAAAAATTGTAGTTCCTCCCATATTCTGGGAAGAACTATGCTTTTAATTCCTTTTAAGGAGTTTTCTCTGTTCACAAGCAGATGCTTCAATTTATGGTAAAAAGAATAAAGCCCAGATGACTTTCACAGTCTGCACTTTCATCCCTTGCCAGAAGTGAGTCTAGTAGTGTACAAAAGCAACTAGCAGCCTTGGATTTCATCACCAGGAAGGTAATCACAGTCTGAACAGGTCAGGAAAGTGCATGGTGTGTCTAGCAAGACGTATCCCCTCTTACTGGCTGGTACAGATGTGAAAGTCTGTGGTGACTGTACATTAATCTGAGTGCAAAGTTCTGGCAAACCACACCCCCACCTGCATAGTTGGTTTGCGTTTTACACCTGTGGGTGACAACTACATATTTGGAAACGGGCTATATTTGTAACAGCCAAAATTAAAGTGATCTGGGGAGCCTATGAAATCCTTCAGGGAATCAGGAGAAGCCGATATTACACTTAGAAATGAGTCCAAACCTGGTGTGTGAATCAGAATTCAGCTTTGGGCAGCTCCAAGGTTTTGATGTGAGATCCTCTTTTAACAGGCTTTATGGCTTCCATTAAGGAAGGCTGGTGCTATCTGGCAGACAGTGCTGCCCTTTTCATCTTGCTTTTGTTTGTAGTCCTTTGGGGAAAGGGCTAAAATATTCAGGATGTAACCTTTCCAGGCATTCTTGGACGCATGCTTGGAAACGTGGATTATTTGCTAGATGGTTTTCAGCGTTCTGGTATGTGCAGAAACATGGCTAATCTTTCTAATCTTCTTTATCTAAGGTAATCTGTATATTCTATCCTCTCTGCATCTATGTATCTTATGCTGACAGTGCACTGACAGGAAACTCTAAGATGACTATTTTTGTTTCTTGCCAACAGCTGGCTGTCCGGACTCCTTGATTAAAGAGCTTCATCACTTCAGGATTCTGGGAGAAGAACAGGTGAGTTAGCATCTCAAAGGCAAGCATCTTAATGTCTTGAAAGATAGACGCTAATGAGACAGTTTTGTCTCTCTCCAGGGAGGCAGAGTGTATCTCATGACCCCAGTGACCTGAAATGTGGGGAAAAAAACACACAGGAGATATATGTGAGAGATTTTTTTTTTCATTCTATCCATCAGCCTTGACAGGTTATTAATTGGTACATCTGCTATCTGCCACAGCTTTCTGGGTTTCAACTACAGCAGTAAACAGCCTCTCTAAAAAAACAGATAGACAATCAGACTAAGGGGTTGATACTTACAGCATCTCATGATATTATCCATCTCTTTTTGTGGCCTTTTTTCTCTTTTAAAAGTGTGTTTCTCATTCAGAATTATAGCTGTGCTTTGCATTCAGAAAACTGTTTCTGTAGAGGGATCTTAGGAAAGCATAACAGTGAATTATGCTTTACAGCACCCGCAAGGTGGTTATAGTAATTATTTTGTCAATAATGAAATTAATGTAGAGAGATATTGAGAAAATGGCCTGAAATTTTGAGACAAGTTGAATTTTCAAATGATGCTTCTGAAACTCAAGAGGGCCTGAAAGCTCAGCATTAGTGTGTTATACATAAGAATATCTGCATCTTTTAATGAACCTGACACCAAGGCACTTACACAAGGTTCTATGAGGGCTGTGGGAGAGGTAGGAGCAGCTCCAGCAATGTTAACTTAAGATCTGGTTTCTTAGTTTTTAGATCAGATTATGTTGTCAAGAACACCCTGTTGCTTCTGTTCCCTCTCCCTGTTCCTGCTAGGACCTTTTCTAGGCTTGCAGTTTTCCTCCACCAGCCCTCCTCTTCAGTTGTTACAGAAAGTCAAAAGCCAGATTCCTCAGGGACTCAGCTTTTCCTCAGCAGGAAGGCAGCATGAAGGGGAGTCTGGGATAATTTGTCTGACAAGAATGGAAAAAAAGAGACAGAAAACATTTCTGGACTTCCCTGTTCAAGAAAGATGGGGGAACTACTGGAGAGAGTCTCGAGGAGGGCTGGATGAGATGATGAGGGAACTGGAGCATCTCTTTTTATGTGGAAAAGCCGAAAGAGCAGAGAAGAGAAGAGAGAAGACTGAGACGAGATCTGATCAATGCCAATAAACATCTAAGGGGTATATGTTAAGAGGATGGGGCCAGATTCTTTCCTGTTTTGCCCAGTGACAGGACAAGGGCCAATGGGCACAAACTGGAACACGGGAAGTTCCACCTCAAGATGAGGAAAAACTTCTTCATTCTGAGGGTGACAGAGCACTGGGACAGGCTGCCCAGAAAGGCTGTGGAATCTCTTTCTCTGGAGATACTCTAAAACCTTCCTGGACATGATTCTGTGCATTCAGCTTAGGTGATCCTGCTTTAGCAGGGAGGTTGGACAAGATGATCTCCAGAGGTCCCTTCCAACCCCTGCTGTTCTGTGATTCTGTGAAAACAGGCTGGGCCAAAAGAGATGCTGGAAGCAGGAATCTGGTGAGATTGAGAACTAAAGAAGAAGAAATAAAGGAAATTATGACCAGGATAGATGGGGGCAAGAGACTGGTTAGAGCCAGCTGACTAAAGGAGGTCAGAGTGAGATGAAGCTTGAGGACACTGCAGGGATAGGACTTACTGGTGAACAAGGGTAGAAGTAGAAAGCAGAATAGTAGGGATAAGGCTCTAACAAGGAACTGGGACCAAGGACTGGAAGGGAATGACCAAATATGGAAACTTGCTAAAGAGATTGGTAAATAAAGTAATATCTGTACTCAGTGAGCTGCATGAGGAGGTCAGCTGAGCAGAATAGTGGGAGAAAAGAGAGATTTGAAAGAAGAGAGCAGCTAAACCAAGAGAGAATGAGTATGAGGGAGAGTGCTGAACCAGTCAGACTTTGATAGCTCCACTGACAGAGCTCTGAGGATGGAGTTGTAGACCTCAGCCTTGCTAATAACCGCTGACAGAGCAATATAGTTTATTGATGGACTTTTTTTTTTCCTAGTTACTTTTTAGAGAAGGAAGTGGTAGACATAAATATTGAAGGCTACAAGAGTTAAGGGTACAAATGAAGAATGCAGACATTAAAAAATGTCAGATTTGAGTTTATTTATGTCATCATGTTACTTTTTTTCTTTGTTCCACTCACCTAGCCTTACACCTTTGCACTAAGAGAGTATTAAATCATATGATTCCATGCAAATTTCAGAAGTGGGATGATGTAAACCACAAGGAACCACAAAAGGAAAGATAATTCATTTCTGTCCAATAATAAGAGAAGCCTTGAAAAGAGTATAGAAGTTTGATAAGAAAAGCCTTGCTAATCAAGTAAAAACAGAGGTTTTGCCAGATGCAGTATTTTGATATTCTTTTGGACTTTCATAATTAAATTACCCCTCTTTATATTAAATACACCTAAACAGATGAGACATTATTGCCATCGTGCATAAGGCGTGTAAAACTATGCAGATGGAAAGGTTTTTTGCAGAATGGGTCTGATCTATAAATATTTGCCTTTCTCTGAAGCTGGCTACGCCAACAGGTTATTTGGATTCAGTGGTTATGATCATGGTCTTAACTGATGTCTGCAAATGGTGGGCATTGGCAAGAGGCTGGAATTATTCCATAAACCCATACAAGTATAAAGAATATTGGAATTATATTCTGTCACTATAAAAACATTGTTATCATCAGTCTACTGATGACCACAGTGCTTGACTTTAGCACATCCTTTGACACTTAGGGAGAAGTTGATGTGAAACCAAGGTAAAAAAAAATTAAAATACATCTAAATGAAGAATGAAAGAAATTTCAGGCAAAGTCCTTATTCATGTGCACATCTAATTGTTTCTTATTTGGTTATATATCTACTTTTTAAAAAATCTGAAAGTGTGTCTTTCTATTTTCATATATGCTAGATAGAAAAAAAAATGTAACTAATTATAACATAGTTTTATCCAGACTGCTTAGATTTTTTCAGTATTATCAATCAACATGTATTTTCTTCCACTCCAAGCAACAGTCAAAGAATAACAGGGACATGTTACTGCTTCACATCCAATCTTGATTTATTTTTGAAATGCTTATGTGTTTAAGGCCAGATTACAAAAGCAGAATGGACTATTGTGATAATCTGTTCTGATCTCCTTTAGAATAGACATTACATGGCTTTCTTGGATTAATTCTTGTTTGAACTAGAGTATATTGCCTAGAAAAAGCATGCATTCTGTGTTTACAAATCACTTGCAGGCATTAGATCCTATTATACCTCTCAAAACAGAAAGACAAAAAATTCGCAGCCCCTTTTCCTTCCACCACTACCAGCACCAGTATGCTCCCTAGATTGCTCTAATTCCTCAGTGTCCAGATCCTTTACATTTCCAATTGCCTTTGCGCTGTCACAAGGCACTAGGTGATCACCGTAATAAAAAATTACTTCAAACTATCACTGCAACTCAGAAAAAGCCACCATACCCCTGAAACAGGACTAAAAAATTGCTTATACAGCAAGAGAGAGCCTGTTTGTCAGTCAGACTGTCAGCTAAATATGTTTTATACAGAACAAAGGAAGCTTTCGGTTCGAAATGGACATTCCCACTGCAACTTGTACGTTCAAGTTAAACCAGTGGCTGCCCAGTGAGGAATGTAATTTCCCTTCTAGGTTTCCCCACTAGAGCTTCCTGTTTATTAATCTAAGAGGTGCCTTAGTGCTCTTGGGCAGGGATGAACACAGCTCAGATTCAGCTCACGATCCATCACAGAATCACAGAATCGTAGGGGTTGGAAGGGACCTCAAGAGATCATCGGGTCCAACCCCCCTGCCAAAGCAGGCTCCCTAGCACATATTGCACAGATAGGCGTCCAGACGAGTCTTGAGTATCTCCAGAGAAGGAGACTCCACCACCTCCCTGGGCAGCCTGTGCCAGGACTCTGTCACCCTCACTGGGTAAAAGTTCTTCCGCATGTTGGTGCGGAACTTCCTGTGCTCCAGTTTACAGCCATTGCCCCTTGTCCTGTCTCCACAGACCACTGAAAAGGGGTTGGCCAATTCCCCCTGCATCCCATACTTAAGATATTTATAAACATTAATTAGGTCCCCCCTCAGTCTTCTTTTCTCCAGGCTGAACAGGCCCAGCTCACTCAGCCTTTCCTCATACGGGAGATGTTCCACACTGCCTCCCAGACAAAAATCCCGTTCTGCAGTAGTGGGTGATAGTTGGTTCCTAGAAAAAGAACTTCACGTGTGAGTGGGCTGAAAAGTGAGTTGTTTCCTTAAACCCAGTTTTCCAACAGTTCAGATACCCCTGTAGCATGAACTTAACCGTCCATGTTACAAGTTCATTAGTTCTCAAATTGTTACAAGCTTTATCACCGCTGTTCCATGTTCTTGGTTTTTTTCCAAGACACTGATAAAAAATTTAGGTGGCGTAAGGCCAAGAATCAATACCTTCAGGATCTTTTTGGAAACACACCTGCTTAATAATGATTGCCCGTTTACAATTTTATTTTAGATATGTCAGATAGCTAAGCGTTCATCCTCTTAATATATGGCATGTTAATTTTGTATCACTCCAGATACTTAATCAAAGTGCCACGCAGCAGCAAGACAAATGCCTTTAGAGGAGTCTGCTTCATCAACTCTCTTACCTTTATCAACCAAATTTCAGTCAAATTAAAATCAAGCAGCTGTTGCTATTACAAAACCATGGCCTCTACCCTTTGTTCACCAAGTATTTATTTCCTGTAAATACTTACAGTATATAATTTTTGTTGATGTCACTAAGAGAGAAAATTTTTGACCAGCTTGCAGGATTCAACCACTTGAAAACATGTGTCTGCCTCTCTACCTGTCCATCCAAATAAAATGTTTCTTTATCTAAATGTAAGCATTGGAGAAAAAATAATGCTGAGAAAGAAGGTCTTCCTGTTTTTCATAAAAGCAGTTCTATAATAATGCAACAGTAGTCCAAATAGCCAAACTTCTTAATAGTCTCCTGGACACATAAACTCCCATATCTCCTGTTCCCTCAGGAATGTACATTCTGGCAGATTCATTCTAGCTGGAATGTCTCTTTTAAAGTTTAGTTGGTGGCAACAAGATAGTTTTTAAAGACGGATTTTTTTTTTTAGACTTTATGGAAACACAGTCATGGTCTCTGTGGTGCCAACTTCCTTGGTACATGAAATGTGTTGCAGATATATACCTACCTTCCCACATAAAACCAGCTTCCAGAGTAATTGGCTTAATATGCAACACAAATACATTTAGCAACAGATTGCTACTCCACTTGGTACATGACCTATTGGAAAGGTGCCAGAGAGTCTGACCTAGAAAAGTCTCCAAAAGCAGCCTTGACTGGTCTGGTTTGGACATCCTTGTCACAGGCTTTCCTAGTGCACGAAAATCTGTACAAGGCAGAGAGTCTCATGGACATGCAGCCCCTGGAAGTGTAAAGCCTGAAGCTTTGTAACTGTCCGTTGCTCTGTTGAGATTTTTCTTGCGATTCAATCTCACTGTTCATAATCCATCATTTTCCCCTCGCATAATGGATGCAGACCAACCTGCTGGGTAACTGCTTCACTTCATAGGTACCTGAGATGCACTCAGGATTGGGATGGAAGTTTTACTAGCAGGGGAGCTACTGAGAAATAGCACAATATATGACAGCTAGTCACCTGCAGGAGCCATTTGCCCTGTCAGGCTGGCTGTCTCTGCATGTAAATGCAAATAGTCCTACAAGGGGTGATAGTACAATCTGCTTGCAAAAATATCTTAAAGATGCACTAATCATGGTCTTTGCCCAAATAAAGTGGAAGCCAGGTAATTCAACAGGTCGGTGCCAGACAGCAGAGAGAACACATTAATTCAGATCTGAACACTACAATATACCAATGTAGTAAGATGACTTGTAGTGAACTGTTATGGAGTCTCCCTAATGACTCTCTGAGAAACTTCCCTCTTCTCCCCAAAGTGATAAAAAATAATAATAATAAAAAAAGGTTTTTAAAAAAATCTTGTTTAATTGTTTAAATGGAATATTGTGATTCATTAATAAAATAGCAGCTGCATCTGAAGGCTGGAAGGGAAAACAGCGCAAGAACAAGCAATCTGCTGCTATACCTGAGTGCCCCCAACAGGTCACAGCACAGATGAAGCAGATGACATGCTAGTGGCAGGAAAAGACACTGTTAAGAAATGTATAGCTGCACTTCTCTACTATATCATCTGCTTTGACAACTTTGCAGAATGCATTGGCCAGTTCCTTGATGTTTTGACAGGGGAGTGATCAATTTCAACAGAAGTCCCCTATCAGCTGCTACTGAAACCCATAGCACTGCTGTCTTTTTCATTAGAAATGTTGTGGGTGTTTGTACCCCTGGAATCTGAGCAAGCCACAATGGGGGCTTTTTTTTCCTTTTTTTTTCTTTTTTTCTTTTTTTTTCACATTTCTTTGTCCAGTGGGGAAAAAGTCATGCAAAGGAATATCCTGCTTTGAAAATCTGCAGATGCACATCCCCATACTGTTCAAAGGTGGTGTAGGCTTCTGCTAGGTTTTTCTGTGAGCTGTAATTTGGAGATACAGAAATCTGGTTTGAAAAGAGCACAGTGTGGAGAGACATCCCTTACCATCAATTGAGACTTTAAAGGAATCTGTATACAATACATGTGAGTGGCAAGGGGAAAGTACTTGGGGGGGGGTTTGTTTGCAGTAATTCTTGGAGGAAATTTTTTTTAAGTATATGTCACAGAATATGAAAGTGAAGTCAGTCTTAACTTAATTGATAAGTATTTACCCATTCAGGCAAAAGTAATGTCATGTGACAATTCTAATTAATCAGCTGAGTTTAGTGTAAGTATCTGTCAAATATGATCAACAAACTGCTTCTCAAGCATTTGTGGTCAAGATAAACAACACTTGGAAAAAATTACTTCTCAATAATTCACACGCTGTTTAAAAAAAATATTCACTGAATAATTTCTCCAGTTCATAATTACTAAACCTAAGCTATTTTGTTAGTATTCTCAAATCCGTATCTTTAGAAGTATATTTCCTTAGGGTTCTGTTCTTTCCCAGCCAGTCCCCTGGCTGCGCCTACTACTCGGTGTGAGTCATACCTATACACATCTCTCCGTTTCTTCCACTTTTCTGCCTAATACCTAATTTCTGTCCATCTCATTTGGCTTACCTTTTGGATTTGTCATCATCATCCCATCACTCTACACCACTTTTTTTTTTTAAATAGCTGTAGTTACACAACAGACTTTACCATCTTCCACTGTCACGTGACCAGTGACGTGTTTCTCCTTTCTTCCTATGTTATCACCTACTTTGAACATCTCCTAACTGCCTTCTTCCCTGACTTCAGAGGTAATTACAATCCAAGTGAGTTCCTCAGCTTTGTCTCTCCTGGATTATCAGAGCTTTATTCTCTTTGAGTTCTTGTCATAGGTAGTGCATCTCTACTTCCTTACTCCTTTTTTAACTTCTTGTCTGTGCACTAAAGTAAAAGCAATTTATATTTGGCTCAAGAGCTGAAATAAAAAATGGAAAAAAAGAAAGGAGAAGGCATCTGTGATCAAAATTAATTTAAAGGATATTCTTTTCCTGTCAAACTAAAACAAAATGTCATTTTGTGTAGGACCAAAATTTCCATTTGTTTACTTGCCTGTAACAACTACCAGTGAAAAACTTGAGCTCTTCTTAAAATAGATGAATTCTCTTCAACCCAACTTTTAGTAAATTCAGAGACGAGATTTGAATTCCAGCATTCAGAGTCTCAAATGGATGTAGAATAAGGGACTTCTTCCATCCCTGGGATTACTTTGGTCTGCTTTCATGGAGTGTGCATCTATTCACTCTTGTGACTTGAGAAGTGGAATTTCTGGAAGCCAGATCTACTTCAGTGAACCTCAGTTCCACAATTTGTGACACCCCACAGGGGTCACAGGGAACAGATTGCTTATCTCCAGCATTCAGTCTGCTCAGACTGATCCCACAAATACCTGCTGGAAGATCAAACTTCTAATTTCTTGTAAATACAGTGCCAAGCCATACACTGTGATTAGCCCACTTTCTATATTGCATCATACTGCCTCTCATATATTGTTTGATTTCCAATAAGACCTGCTCCAGCATCCTCTCCTCTCAGTATTCTTTATTTTCTGTGTTCATACTACTCATTTTGTGCTTTCTTTCATATCATTCTGCAAACTGCCATCTTTCCTTTCTTTCCCCCTCTCAACTCCAGTTTAATTTTATCCATCAATTGTGTTGCTTTGCTACAGTCAAGGGTTTCTTATCTAAATATTTTCATGAGACTACTTTACCCAATTTTCTATGACTCTCCAAAGTCAGGCAAATTCTAGCTCTCTAGAAGGCGGTTTCTTTCTGGTCTCCTTTGTGGTGCTCCTGTGAGGACAGGAAGAAGTTGACGCTCCACACTTGCTCTTCCTATCCTGCCACTGGCTAGCAAAGCAGCCCAGTAACTCAGGAAAAATAAAGTAAGAATGCCCCATGGGGAGCCATGTCAGTCCATCTCCATTTAATCTATGTTTTAGATGGCACTTTTGTAAGCATTTTTACTAGTCCAATGAGTACTAAGGGGTTTGTACTTTAAGTTGCCTAATTACATTATGGAACTGATTCTTGGGGTTTTTTGTAAGTGTATAATATATATAAATAAAGTGCTTAGTCTACATTATGGACTAATAGCCTTCACAATCTAATTTTGAAGCACACAGATGGTTATTTGATTTATAGGAGCAGTAAAAATAATCTGACTCCAGAAAGTAGATTTTCTTTCCTCTGAGACCGTTACATGCAGTTAAAAGAAACAAGTAATTGAATTACCTTAGAAATTTTGGCTTTCCATCTACTGTTAAACTTTTGTCCAAAGTTTCCTGCAAGGCTGCTACTGAGCAGATGCTTTCAGGTGTGAGGAAAAAATAGAAAAGAAAGAAAAGTGTTCCCAAAGGGTAAAAGCAAAATTAAAATAGCACAAGTCATGTGTGCTGTGGCAGGGGGGAAGGGTTAGAACAGATGATCCTTCAAGATCCCTTCCAACCCAAACCATTCTGTGGTCCTATGATATTAAAGTATAACTTGCAAATTAAATAACATGGCAAGGAATGGCAGTGTTCACAAAGAATATTTTGTAAAAGTTTGGTGCATCCGGGGGCATTTCAGTTTTGTTTTACTATTTGAATCCCAGTGTAACTGAGAAGTCAGCAATCCATAGTTAAACCTGGTTTATTCCTGTGTCAGCCCAATGGTTTGGTTTACATTACCCTTGATTTACAATATCAAATGGCTGAATTCCCACTGGTTGAAAAGCCAGTACCATTCTAAGACTCAAGGGAAACCATCCCAATCTAGCAACAGCAGAGCAGGGTCTAAATTCTTACAAATATCCAGCTTCCGTGTCTATGTTATACTATTGTTTATAATAATTTATTAAAACTAATTTCTAAAGGCCCTGACAAGTCTTTACAAGCAAATATTGCAGGAGAGAGCTTTGTGATGTGGTTGAAAATTTTATTCACTAAAAAGTATAGATATGGGTTGATGGGAACAATTCACAAACTGAGCAGAAAGTTCACAACAGGATGCAGTTTTCAGAGAAAAATCAGAATATTTTATATCTACCTTGTTCATATACTTTTAGCTGTATTAGCACCAGTGATATGGAGTAAATCATATTTTTTAAAGGTTCATTGGTTGGTTGTTTTTTTTCAAATAAGCATTGAAATATGTGGTTCTATGGTGAATCTGGCAACCATTTATCTACCTGTATTTCTGAGGATCTTATTACAATAAAATATAAATGCCTGACATGCTTTGCTCAAAACCTGATTTCTAGCAGCAGTAGACGGCTGGTGATTTCTTTGTAATTTTATGCCCCTCATTACCATAGTATTTGATGTCCTCATGACTATTAATGGATTTTGCCTCTTAACACTACAGTGAAATCAGCAAGTATCATTCTCTCTCTTTACAAACGGGGAACTGATGAGAAGCATAGATTAAGAGACTTAGGTGAAAACCACAGGAAGGCTGTGCTGCTGCCGGGAATTGAAATCAGGTTCCATGAATGCCAGTTCAGTCAAGTTCCCCATATATTAAACTTTGTAAGACATTTTTCCTTAAAATAATAGGAGTTATTTTTCTCCTTGAAGCATGCAGAACCATTTTACACATGATGAGTGCACCTCCAAATAGGAGGCACATTGATAATAATTGGGTAATAGATATTGTGAAATATTTTGAATGTACAGAAGTTAGATTCATCTTTAATGAGAGTTCTATATGTGTTAAGATATCTGGCTTAAGTTAGTTTTCTCAGCTTCAACTATAGCACTTCCACAGGGTGAATCACTGTACCTATCTTAGACATCACATGTAAGTCAGAATAAATTCCCTGCTTGGGATCTTGGTTTTTTTCATCCAGTATATTTGGAGCCTGTGTGGCTTGTTTAGCTTAGGTATTTAATTTTTGAAGAATTAAAATTGTGTGAGGTGGTTCACAGCTATTTAGTCATCTAAAATACCTTAGACCGGGTGACTTAGGATCAGAATTATTGGAACTGATGCAGCTATTGTGGGAAACAATTTCAGGTTTCAATATCTAGCAAATTGTCTGATCTCTCCTTATTGTTAACAGAATAGGGCACGCCAGGACTCAGTTCTTCTCATGCTGATGCACAAATCTAGAATAGGATGGATGAATTGCATCCTATCTCTACTGTTAATTATTAAAAGAGACTAAGTAACCGGTGCAACCACAGCTATCATGTCTACAGAAATCCAGACTGTCCTGGTTTCAGCTATGATGGAGTTAATTATTTTTAGCAGTGGATGGAATGCCATGTTTGGGTGTTAGGATGAGAACAGTGCTGATAGCACCCTGATGTTTCTAGTTGTTGCCGGGCAATCAAGGACCTTTCTCAGCTCTGCATACTTCCTTACTAGTGAGAAAGGAGGGGACGTAGCCAGGACAGGTGACCCGAACTGGCCAAAGAGAATATTCCATGCCAGTTACGTCATGCTCAGTATAAAGGGGGACTGGGGGGAAGAGGAGGAGACAACGCCAGGACGGGCGGTTTTCTGGGTACGGGGACGGGCTCTAAGCTGTGCGGCCTGGGTTCTGTGGTTTGGTGAGAAACTGCATTGTGTATCACCAGTTTCATCTATTTTGTACTTTAAACTTCTGTTATTGTTATATCTAGTTTTCGGTTATTGTTTAGTAAACTATCCTTATCCCAACCTGCGTGGTTCTGGTTTCTAGGTTGTGGTTTCTTTTCCTCCTTTCTTCCTTCCCTTTTCCCCCTCTCCCCCAACTTTCTCTCCCCCTTCCTTTTAAAAGTACAAGCGACTGTGTGGGGTGCGGCCCTCGGCTGGGGCAAAACCACGACAGTCATTTTGGCGCCCAACGTGGGGCACGAACGGTTGGGATAACGGTAGATCTGACCCTAACTATCGCAATTAAGATAAGCACTGTTGTTTAAGCAATCTCTGGTCACGATGTTGTGGTATTTATTCACAAGGCTGTGGCAGCAAAACCACCGCATGCTGTATACAATCCTGGCAGGATTCTTTACTCTCTCAGGTCTGCGGCTCCCGTATTTGTTCCCATACTTCATTATAATGTATTTTATGATATCGGTCTATGATACAATAATATCGATGATCATGAGTTTAAGCTGGTACCTGTATGAGGTTTTGCTGTCCTGTCCATTCTTTGGACAGGGAGGGGTTAATAACAGCAGCCAGTATGGTGGGGGCACTGCTTTCTTTTCGTTTGGGCTAAATGCAACAGCTCTTAGGGCAGTTTTTGAAAATCTTCAATATCTCTGGGATATTCAAACTAGCATTTTGCTATTGGTAGGTTTGGGGCAGATGGTTCAGTTTTTGTTATATATCAAGCATAGGTTTATGAATACCACTGAAGAGCTTTCTCCGAGACAGAATAATCACGAGTGGCAGGGCATGTGGCAAAGTATGGGCGAGTACCTAGGTACTTTCTCACGCCCGATGGTTTGGAACTTCACTCCTGAACAGCTACAAGACCCCGATCAAGTGACTGCATACCTAAAGAAAAATTGCTGTAGGTTTCCCAGAGATGGACACCTTACTGCACTGTGCTGGGCTCTGGCCACTATTTATCAAACACTGCTTGATAGCAGGCAGCACTGTCAGCACTGCCAGCACTGTGAGGGAGAAGGGAAAGGAAACAGACTGGCAGATACTATAGCTGCTGCAACCACTGGGGCTGACACTGCAGCTACTGTAATCTCTACAGCAGACAGTGCAGATGATCAGAAAAACCAACCCACACCAGTGTCTGTTGCTCCCGTACAAAAGAGGAAAGGCACAAAGAAATCAGTTCGCACAGTGACGGATGATGATGATGATCAACCAGGGCCATCTCGAGGATATCAGGAGGAGGCAGAACCAGAGATTGTTACCCGATCCCTGACTCTGAGTGAGCTGCGTGAGGTTCGAAAAGATTTCACCCGCCACCCAAGTGAGCACATTATCACTTGGTTGCTCCGATGTTGGGATCACGGGGCCAATAGTTTGGAGTTAGAAGGCAGAGAGGCCAAGCAGTTGGGATCCCTAGCTAGAGAAGGAGGAATTGACAAAGCAATTGGGAGGAGGCCGGAAGTCCTCAGCCTCTGGAGGCGACTACTGTCAAGTGTGCAGGAAAGATATCCCATAAAGGAATATATTACATGTCAGACACCCAAGGGTAACAGCATAGAGACAGCTATCCAGCACCTGAGAGAATTAGCTGTACGGGAGATAATTTATTATGATCTGGACAATTCACGGCTTCCCGCTGATCCCGATGAAGTCCTATGCACTCCAGATATGTGGCGTAAGGTTGTACGAAGTGCACCAGCAGGGTACACCAATTCACTGGCAGTAATTGACTGGACTGATATGGATCCACCAACCGTAAATGAGGTGGCCTGCCGACTCCGGAAATACCAAGACAATGTTTCCCTCTCCGTCATTGCAGCAGTAGAGAAACTGGTTCAACGACTTGACAACAATGTGTCCAACTCCCAACCCGTATGGAGCAATGTTGCAGCTACTGGGAGAAAGCGTCCATCGTTCCAAGAGGGAGAATACACACCACGACGTACATTGTGGTTTTACCTGCTTGATCATGGAGAGGACATGAGGAAATGGGATATGCAGCCCACCTCAGCCCTTCGAGCACGAGTAAATGAGCTGCGGGGTAAAACATTCGCACAACGAGATTCTGCCAGGAAGAAGGCTGCACCAGTTTCTACTGGGCAGTTCCCTAGACCAACTGGAAGGCCTACCTATATGTCTGATGTGTCTGATCCTCTTGAAAGGACCTCTAAGTCCTTTATGC
This sequence comes from Porphyrio hochstetteri, assembly GCA_020800305.1. NCBI lineage: Eukaryota > Metazoa > Chordata > Aves > Gruiformes > Rallidae > Porphyrio > Porphyrio hochstetteri. The sequence goes on from CM036907.1 coordinate 51,409,108, forward strand.
AACCAGTGGAAAACAAATATGATCAGCAGCAATAGAGGGGCCCTGCCTCCAGCCAAGTGGTACGCCACAATTGACATTGCGAATGCTTTCTTCTCGATCCCACTGGCGCCAGAGTGCAGGCCACAGTTTGCTTTCACCTGGAGAGGCATCCAATACACGTGAAATCGTCTGCCCCAGGGGTGGAAACATAGCCCCACCATCTGCCACGGACTAATCCAGAATACACTGGAAAAGGGTGAAGCACCAGAGCACCTGCAGTACATTGATGACATCATTGTATGGGGCAACACAGCAGAGGAAGTTTTTGAAAAAGGAAACAGGGTAATTAAAATCCTTTTAGAAGCCGGTTTTGCTATAAAACGAAGTAAAGTCAAGGGGCCTACGTGAGAAATCCAGTTTTTAGGAATAAAATGGCAGGAATGCGTACCTCAAGGGGATTTGATTTTGGGTGAGAATAGCCAATATAATTAATAGAGTAGAAATTATAATAATTGCCAAATAACCCATTATTGTATATTCATTATTGTTATGATTGCTGTATGTTGTACCATAGCATTATAGCCGGAGTCATACAAGTTAATGAAGAATGAGTGCCATGATGATGGAACTAAAGCCTGGCCTCTCAAGAACTTTTTTTTTTTCCTTTTTTTTCCCTTTGAAAATAAACTCTGACCCACAGACTATGAGCATGGACCATGCCAGGTGTATCAGTCAAGAGCCTGAGATGCAGCATGCAACGAGCCAATGGAACATACAATTATTCTGAGAAACTGTTACGACAAATGGAGCCTGAAAATCATGGATAAATGAACTCAACAACTTCAGAGGGATGATTCACAGACTGAGGGAATAAGATCTGTATGCACGTATGTGTGCATACATGTGTACATACATATATGGGTATGTGAAACACGAAACTGATTGTACCTAAAGAAAATTGTTGGATCTGGTCATGACGTAAATGGTATGGAATAAGGGGTGGATAATGTCCTGGTTTCAGCTATGATGGAGTTAATTATTTTTAGCAGTGGATGGAATGCCATGTTTGGGTGTTAGGATGAGAACAGTGCTGATAGCACCCTGATGTTTCTAGTTGTTGCCGGGCAATCAAGGACCTTTCTCAGCTCTGCATACTTCCTTACTAGTGAGAAAGGAGGGGACGTAGCCAGGACAGGTGACCCGAACTGGCCAAAGAGAATATTCCATGCCAGTTACGTCATGCTCAGTATAAAGGGGGACTGGGGGGAAGAGGAGGAGACAACGCCAGGACGGGCGGTTTTCTGGGTACGGGGACGGGCTCTAAGCTGTGCGGCCTGGGTTCTGTGGTTTGGTGAGAAACTGCATTGTGTATCACCAGTTTCATCTATTTTGTGCTTTAAACTTCTGTTATTGTTATATCTAGTTTTCGGTTATTGTTTAGTAAACTATCCTTATCCCAACCTGCGTGGTTCTGGTTTCTAGGTTGTGGTTTCTTTTCCTCCTTTCTTCCTTCCCTTTTCCCCCTCTCCCCCAACTTTCTCTCCCCCTTCCTTTTAAAAGTACAAGCGACTGTGTGGGGTGCGGCCCTCGGCCGGGGCAAAACCACGACACAGACTAAATGGGATGACTCCTACTTTACATCTCCAGATAAGAATAAGATCATGGGATCAAGTCCGGACAAGATATTTAAGGATGTTCCAGCAGACAACCACCTGTGGTTTACTTTACCTGTCTTGATTCAGTGGCCTGAAACAGAACAATTCACATTCCATTAAGGCTGATCATGGGATCTAAAAACATTCAAGGGCTTTTGAAAACTGACTTGCTTTAACCACGTTAATTGCATCAGTCCTGTGTGATACGTATGGCTGTGGCACATAGGAGAAAATGCCTCCAACAGATATAATCTGTCACTATATGCAAATAATTAATAATTCAGGAATAAGTATTTTTGAGCTTTACAAGCATTTTATAAATGCGCCCTTAATGAAAAGTGAATCATTCTGTTTCAGGCCACTGAATAAAGACTTAAATCCATTTATGTTATGTGTGACTGTGTTGTGGCAGCAAAAGTGTGTATGTTCTGCTAATACATGTTTTAGTTGGTTGCTGGCTTGGTTGCTACTGTTCAGGCACAAGGAGAAAGAAATTGGAAAATGACATCTTATAAATGTATCTGGACTTTGAAAGTACAGGCTGGTAACTAGATGTCAAGATGTGCAAAAGCATTTAGTAGGATCTTTCCTGTCTTAAAATTGATATTTTTTTTTTTTGCTTTTATGGTGTGAAAATTACTGATGAGAGTGCTCTGCTGGTTTGGTGTGAGTCTTGTGCTGAACCAGTACAAAATGTTAAATTTATTGGACAGAATGTGAAGGGTTTCTCCACCTTGCCAATTGGTACACTGGACATTTCCTTTCTGTAACTTTCTCCAAGACAGATTGATTCCCATCTTATCTGTCTCCCATTTTTGTGTATCAACAAAAAATAACAGGAGATGAGAGGAATCTCTTCATGCCCTTTTGTTCATTTTTTTTTACCTGAGAATTTATAATGGAAATAATGACACAGTCTCAACTACAGTGTCACTGGCATTTGCCTCTGTAATGAGAAGCTGCTAACAATCCTACATCCAGCACAATATTCCCTTTTAACAGGGTAAGGCACTCACTATCTTCACCCTCAGGTCCAGTCTCTGCCTTGAAGAAAATTTAGATCAGCAGAGAGCTTTGCAGCTGTGGTTAAACATATTTCTCTTCAAGGCCAGCAGAATGACTTGGGGGACTCAGAAGGTATTTAGTGCAAGGAACACAAGGAACTGAAAATTGTTGGAATTCAACATTAAATATTTATTCCATTACTCTAGATTCAAGCATAATTACCACAGAATCACAGAATGGTCGAGGTTGGAAGAGACATCTGGAGATATCTAGTCCAACCCCCCTGCTAAAGCAGGATCACTTAGAGCTGGTTGCACAGGATCGTGTCCAGGCAGATTTTTGAGTATCTCCAGAGAAGGAGACTCCACAGCCTTTCTGGGAAGCCTGCCCCAGTGCTTTGTCACCCTCAGAATGAAGACGTTTTTTCCTCATCTTGAGATGGAACTTTCTGTGTTCCAGTTTGTGCCCGTTGCCCTTGTCCTGTCACTGGGCACCAATGCAAACAGTCTGGCCCCATCCTCCTGACATCCACCCTTTAGATGTTTATAAGCAAAGATGAGATCCCCTCTCAGTGTTCCCCAGGCTTAACAGACCCAGTTCTCTCAGCCTTTCCTTATACGAGAGATGCTCCAGTTCCCTCATCTCATCCAGCTCTCCACTGGACTCCCTCCTGTAGTTCTCTGTCTTTCTTGAACTGAGAACCCAGTACTGCACACTGGACTCCAGATATGGCCTCACCAGGGCAGGGTAGAGGGGGAGGAGAACCTCCCTTGACCTGCTGGCCACAGTCTTCTTTATGCACCCCAGGATACCATTGGCCTTCTTGGCTACAAGGGCAAACTGCTGGCTCCCGAGAGTTCTTTGTACACCAGCAATCCCAGGTTGTTCTCCACAGAGCTGCAGCAGGTCAGCCCCTAACCTGTACTGGTGCTTGGGGTTATTCCTCCTAGGGGGACGATCCTGCCTTTTTTGAAACTCATTACATTCCTCTCCACCCAACTCTCCAGCCGGTCCAGGTCTCCCTGAAAGGCAGCTCAGCCTTCTGGTGTGTCAGCCACTCTTCCCTGTTTAGTATCATCCGCAAACTTGCTGAGGGCACACTCTGTCCCTTCCTCCAGGTCATTAACAAGTTGAACAAGATGAGTTGAATAACAAGATAAGTTGAACAAGATGAGACCCAGTACTGGCCCCTGAGGTACAGCACTAGCACTAGCTACAGGCTGCTTATCACTTATAATAACATAGGAAAACAGCAGCTGAATTTTTGAGTCTTACATCCAAGGAGACTTTGCAGTAATGCCTTGTATGTTCATCAAAATACTTGGATCTTCATCAAAATACTTCTCATCAAAATACTTGGATCTTCCAGGCCCAAGATGCCAGTATTTCTGTCTGCCATTCGCACACACAGTGATATTTTGAAGGTCTTCTCTCCTTTTAGCTTTCGATTTTCTTTTGAGATAAAGTTTCTTTGGGTTCTTTGCTAACAGGCAAAGGTGGATATTTCTGGGTTGGTAAACCTTTTATCTTTTTTTTCTTCTGTGATGTCACACTTTTATGCCTATGTGTTACAGTTCAGAAGTTGCATGCTATTTTTAAAAACTCAGTGTAACAAGACATGTTATGGAAACATTTGAAGAAGAATCTTCTTAAATGTACCCACAAAAGATGCAGTGGCATCCCTGTCTTTATAATTTATCATTCTTCTTTCTGTCATTTGTGTATGAGGTTTTGGCCCTATTATTTCAGTTTTCCACTTGTGATTTCTTTGGAGAGGAGTGCAGATTGCTGAGAGAGTTTTTAATTTGTTATCCCAAAAAAAAAAAAGGGACCAGGATTTTCATGAGAAGTTAAGGATAAAAGTTTATGAAGCACTAAATACTGTTGTGAGTGCTGCAACATAAAGCTCAGTTTTGTTCCTTTAGCACACCATCAAGTCATTCTGCTCAAGGAGAAAATTCATGCTACTCCCTTCCTCTTTGGCCTTTTGGATTTGCCTGTTTTCTTTGGGGCTGTTAGGACCAAATGCTTTCATTTATTTCACTCTACAGTAGACCAGATTTATAGGTGAATCCGAAGCCTGGTTTACAGTGGTTCTATAGCCACCAGTGTGGAACTGCACCAATGCAGAGCCCTAGAGTCGATGTGATTTACATGTATGCAGCATGATTTGTACTTGCTCAGCTTATCTCAGGCTGAAAGCAGGGTAAGTTAGACCGGGGAAAGTTATTGCAATGGCATCAGTCATTTTAGAGTAGGCGTTCTTGTCAGTGAGGATACAGTGAGTATGTTATTTAATGTTGCTGTGTGTCAGGGTCTCCATCATTAAACTGGAGGCATTTCCACAGCCTTTTAGGCAATCAGGATGCAACTAGAGGAAAAATTGCAAAAACTAAGAAAATTTCCAGGGAGATCCTGGGAAAAAAGCTTCACCAGGCACTGAAATAAATGTATGTCAGAGAATTATTTTGCCAATCAGTTTCATGAAATGCGTTTTGAAAATAAAGTTGGCTGGGCAATTTTTAACTCTATCACATTATACTGTACTTCTAGCAATAGATTCCTGGGGTTCTTTTGTGGGTTTCCTTTCAATCTGTATACAGCGTTTATCAGTACCTGTTGTTGGACTATATTTATGATGTTTACCATATTTTTTAATCATAATATAAGAGTTCTTGAGGTTACTTACAGAAAGAGTCTGCTGTTTTCTTGCTTTCAATATCCCACACAATTCTTTGGTGGTGAAAATGACAGCTATGTGTCAGAAAATGATGCATATGATGTGAGCTGGAGCAGAGTGACACCCCATTTAACAACTCTCCAAAGTTCTAGACGTATGATAAATAACCTGGACTTAGCATGTGAGACAGTAGGACAGCTGACGATTACGTGGGAGAGATTCAAGCACAGAGTTTGGGGGAAGGGACATGTTTGCATGCTCTTGGAAGTTTAACACCGGTCTTTTCTATTGTAGTACAACCGCTACCAGCGTTATGGGGCCGAGGAGTGTGTGCTGCAGATGGGAGGAGTGCTGTGTCCAACCCCTGGCTGCGGAGCGGGTTTGCTTCCTGAACCAGGAGTGAGGAAAATTGTATGTGAACCAGGCAATGGAATAGGCTGTGGGGTAAGAACATACATTTTCCTACTAGTGGTGTGGAAAACAATTGGAATTTTGCAATGTTTGAATAAGGGAAAAAATATATTTTTCCATTTCCATCGATGACTCTGAATTGCCCATCACACTGGAGTGGGATACTGAAGCTCAATAAGCAATTTAAATACAGCACTGTGGCTTAGGAACAATCGCTTCATGGTATAGGCTACGTCCATTCCAGAATTCTTTGCTTTATTTGGTTTAAGAAGTTACTGAGTCATTACAGTAACGAATTGGACTGTGCAGATGACAATCCAAATGCACTTTGATGTTCTCCTAGCACTTAGCAGAAACCATTAGGATCTTGAGCAAACCATTCATTATTGTATTAACTCCAATTTTCTTTATAAGTCATAGAAAAAATAGAGAGAATGATCGATCTGTGATACTACAGTGACATTATTTACTCATTGATGAAAAGAAATATAGAAATATTTTAGTTTTCTTATAAAAATTGCATTTTAGCAGGGGGAATGAACAATTAATGGTGGATCTCTGGAAAACAAAATCAGATGACAGTGGTAAATGCTTTTGCTAGGAGGTCAGATCACATGGATCAGTGACTTTTCAGCAGTAGAAAAAAACAGGTACCTTACGAGAATCAAGCTGGGGGGGAAATACAAAAATGTAGAGAGAAATCTATATATAAAAGAACCCATTAAATGTTAGGTCAGAGTGACTTAACTGATGTTTGAACTAAGTGACTCTTTCCATGGTTGCTATTATTACTGAATTCAATTCAGGCTATGAGCGAAGAGAAAATATCTGTATTTATAAAATATTATCATGCTCTTGCTGTTGTCTTTCTTGTGGAAAATGCATGTTTTATTGCAGTTTAGATGTTGCCCAAACTGATACCATGGAAGAATCATAGTTTGCCAAACTAGGAAGTCGAAGTAACTTGTCTTCTGTGAGTAGGTTAGCATCTGTCGACCTTGGTAAAACTTCCTATCTGTCCATGCAGTGGTGCATGTAAAACAGAGCACTCCCCAGACTCACTGAGCACACACAGGGCTATAACATAAAGGAGGTGGGAAAGCAATAGGAAGCGAGACTGAGTAAACAAAAAGAAATGCCTTTGGATTAACTATTAGGGATTGGTTAAAAAAGATAAAATCACAAACAATTTTTGCTCTGCTCTCTGCCTTGAAGTGCTGAAAATCAAAGTGTGTTTTGCAGCTTCATCCATCATCATTCTGAATCTGCAAATGCCCTGTAAATGAAGTGTACATAGCATAAAGGATTGATGTATTGCCTGGTTTAGCAAACTGCTCTGTTTCCTTTTATGGAGTCTGCGCCACGCTTGCTAGTGACCAGATCTGCAGCCTTGAGTTTAACTTCCCCCTTTGCTTTGGTTTATGTGATGTCTTGAACATTAGCGTGTATGGTTCACTGAGGCTGAAATGAGAAGCAAGAGGCTGGTCTGTAACATAAGGCCCTTCCTCAGGATCTGTAATGGACCAGGGTGAAAATACATGTTTTTGAATCTGTATTTGCACACCCTGCCAAATGGTAACCTTGAGGAAGATTTGTTGCAGAAGATTTCCCATGGTGAAAGTCCACTGGTGAGTGCCTGCAAGAACACCAAGACAGTTAGGAAAGCTATTTATTTCTGCTCTGTTTTCATAGTCACTTTGAATGATCTCCATACAGAAAGTTAAACTATGGTGGGTTTTTTCCCCTGACAAAACTACCCTTTTTTGTGTGAAGGCCTTCCACTCCTCTTTGTAGAATCCAGGCACATCCACTTCAGAGCTCTGGGTTCCCTCACAAGTGTACACAATGATCTACAAGCTCAAAGAAAAGCCCAAGACAAATGTCCCTTTTGTCTATCCAAATAAAGGTAGCAAGAGATGCCTTTAAATGCTTACCTGTACAGCTTATGTTAGACACGCGTTCCCTGTTGAATCTTGTAAACAAAGAAATAAGGAAGGCAATATGAATCTGGAGATTATCTATTAATATCTTTGCCACCCTTTAAGCTGTACTTTAGGTATGTAGAGTCTCTTTTGGGGTATTTGAACCTCTGTCTTTGGGTGAAGTTCAGAGCTCCGAACATATTTCTAATAGCAGAAGTTACATCTAACATCAATGCTCTATTATTAATCCAGAAGCCCTTGTAGAAAAGTAGTTGTCTACTGCACAGAACAAACTGATTTTTCAGGTCTGAATTGTAGTATAAGGGTAGCTAACAACTGTCAAGTAGTTGAGGGTTTTGATTAACTGATGAGATGGATCAAAGGAGGGAGGAGGGATAGCTTTGCAAGAGAAAGTTGAGACAGTAAATTAGAAGGATCTTGAGAAGCCGTTTTAGAAAAGGAGAGGCCAAAGAAACTAAACAGAGAATAAGCTGGCTCAGGGACTGTGGTGAAGTAAGTATTCCATTATTTGGAGAGAAAACTCTGTGAGGTAGTCCCAAACACAGCACTCTAACCAAACCCGAAAGAACAGTGAGCCAGGCTAGGATACAGACATTTTCCCTTCCTCAGTTTCTTTCTGTGGTACCAGAAATGAGGAACCAGAGTGTCTTTTTGCAAAGTCATTGCTAGTGTGAAAACTAAATGTGAGTCTCAAAGAGCTTGCTCTTGATTTGCTAAAAGGTCTTTGGGAAAGGTAAAGATGGTGGATTTTGCTTTGCTTCAGGAAATTTGAAAACAGCAATATGTTGGAAACAGCCTGGCAAATATGTAGACAGAACTGTTCCAAAAGGGTGAGGAGGGATGTTTAAATTTAAGCATCCACATATGTACCCTCTGCTGTCAGACCCTGCTGTCTGTTCAGGCTTTCAGGCAAAGAAATACAAGAAGAAGAGAGATTAATATTGACTTGAAAAGTAGCATGCAGATATCTTTTTAATCATTATGAATAGCTCTCTCCCAAAGCTGTGTTATGGTACCACTGACTGACCTCACTCTTGCCTAATCTTTCATATTTTTTTATCATTAGCCATAAACATATTAATTGATTTACCAAGATATTACCATTATACACTGGGGATCTACCTTCATTATTATGCATCGGACCTATGTTACTAACTTTTATTGCTCAGATATAAAATTTTGACATATTTAATACAAGAAAACAGCAACAAAACATTGAAGACCGTGCATATTGTACCAGCTAGCCTGGGTACAGGAAAAGCTGTAGTAATCAAGGCACACAAAATCTCTATGAATAAAACATTTTTGTCTTGTTTTATATTATACTGACATAGTATTTCCTACACATTAAAGGAAAGTTTGGAGTTAAAAGCTAATTGGAATGGAGCTTCAAAAGAAACTATGTTACTTGTTTATTAAATAGCACACCTTGGTTGCATACAGTTCACCTGTCTTGCAAAATGTCCATTCACTGACAGTAAGTTTCAGCGGGACGATAGCTGACTGATGTGCGATTGCATCCCAGCCCTCGCTCCAGAACCATATAAACGTTCCACAGCATGCAATATCGGTTGACTTATCTCTTGGAATGGGGTGAGATGGGAGATCAGGGGTAGTGGAGGCAGAGCCTCTGTTGGTCTTTTCCCCTCGAGTTTACTCATTCCTAGCATAGTCTATATAAGCAAGAAGAAGAATGTTTTTCGAGAGATCCTCTGTAGTTTGATAATCTCTTGCTAGGAGACTTGACTCTTGAAGCTATAGCCAGGTTCCTAATCTCTGGGCAACAATTTAAATTGTCTTAGGAGCAAGCTGTCGTAATTGATGATTGTGTGGCACTTCATTCATATCCACTGGTGTGAAACTCCAGTCAGCAAGTGAGTACTCAATCTCAGTGTATTAAATGTGCAAGGATAAAGGAAGATTTGTAGTGTTGCAAAGGGAGCACAAAATTTGGGGTTATTTAGGCTCTTTTACACCATATTTACTGTTATGTGCATAATGCCATTGAAGAAAACCAAGACTTCACAAAAGATATGTTCCCTTCTAGGACAGGTGAAATTTTAGGACTGGAGGCTGCAAGAGGCCCCTGAAAAATCAATAGATATAAGTACCATGTCTTCCTTATAAATAGAATTCCTGGGCCATTGTATTACATAGAACAGAATCCCTAAGGCAATTTCACTCTTCTCAGCAAATTTTTCACATTGATTTCTTCTTGCATTCTTCTTCCATGGCTAAGGAAGCACATGTCTAAAGCAATTGTGGTGTATTTGTAGAATTAATAATTGTCTGCCTTTTCAGAAAGCTTAACAGAGTAGAGTATACTCTAAACTAGTTACACCAGAAGTGCAGTTCACATTCCTGTTTGCAAAGCTCTTTTTTGTGATTCATTATCTCATCTTCATGCATTTCCTACCATGCATGTTCCATCTACAGTGATGTCCGTGTTAAGCATAGTAATATACATGTAGGGAAACCCTGAATAATTTGGAAAAATGCTTTTTTTTGGAGAGAAGTCTGAATTATAAAAATGCCAAGCAAGAAGTTCCTATTCACTTAATTTTGTTAGTGGGTCATATTCTTCTAAACTTCCGGAGTGGGGTTTCTTATTTTAGGAGTTTGTATCTCAGTTGGAATGCGGTGTGAATGCACTTGTGCTGCCTCTGGGACCTGACCTATCTCACGATGCTAGTTCTGAAGTATTTCATGTCTTTGAAGGTGCAGAATAGTTTGTAAGAGTACCCCAGTCTAGAAGTGAAAAGCAGTCTCCACATCTGGCAGTTGTCTTTTACTGCAAATTCAGCTCTCATGTGTTGCCATGATCAGCACATACTTTCTTTTTGCAGTTTCTATCCATCTTGTGTCTGGCTTTGACACATTATTCCATACACATCACCTGATCAAACTGTTTGAAAGTCTGACTAACCTAAAAGGCTTTATTTTTAAGCAGAGGTGTAGGTATAAGTGTTTGGTCCAAGATGTGCTTTGCTCCTTCACTAGCAGTGCCAGGAAAATCTTGAATGTATGTAAAGAGAAAACAAGCACTTTTAAAACACTGCAAGATACAAAGACAGACAAGTGGAGTAGAGGTATTTCAAAACAATCTTTGAAGACATTTGCACTGAAAAATAATCTTAATTTTATAATCAGACGAAGAAAAGGTCATGGGTGAAGAAGGGTTGCGTGCACAATGATCTGAATTTTTTTCTCAGTTTTAAGATGGGAATGAAAGTTGAAGCAGCAGCAGACATAAGAAGCTACGAGGTTTTGAAAAACAGAGGAATTATTCAGAAAAGACAAGACCTTGAGACCTTTATGTCATTTGTGAAATACTGAAATGGAAATAGGAGATAGCTGCTATCTGGTGCTGGTAGTAAAATTGAAGAGTTACTCTTTGTTATTACATTTCAGGTATCTGTCCTTGTTCTATATGTCATTGAATTTTTGCTTTTAAGAAAATTCACCAGAAAGGTATTACCAGGATAAGGTAATAGCTGAAGATATTGCTGAGATTAAGAAACCAGCTCACTGTGGAGTGTTTCATAATATTATATCGGGAGTTTTTTCAAGGGGAATGAAAATGAGACAGACATTTTCCATTATTGCTAAATGCTGAGTTGCTGCCATTGCACCCTGAGCTCTAAGCAGTAATCATGTACTGCTTTCTTCTATTGAGTGGGCACTCTAGCCTTTAGAAAGTGGAATTCCATCTTGTTGACACATTGTGCTTCAGTAGCTAAGCAAGTTGTTTCATGCTAAAATATGACAGGCTCTCTCAGGCTGATCAAAATTCGTTTTGGATTTGTAGGGGTTTTTTTTCTGGTAATGTTTTATGTGGTTGAAAATGAACTGTAAAAGCAAGGTGCTTTTTAAGATCTGGTAGAGTGTTGATGTTTTAATAAAATGTTTACTTTAGAATAGCACTGTGCAATTAACAAGCTATGTATTGCTGTCAAGGTGCATTATTTCTATTGCCCGTATCTTGCAGTGCTGGAATGCATTGATCTGGTGACTGATACGAAATTCAACTGTCAGCGGCGAGTGGATAAAGCAATCTAGAGAATGTTTCCATTATTAATAACATGGATCACATTAGTTCATAGGACTAGCAAAAGCAAAACAAATGCTTTTTATAAGGAGAACAAATCAATTACTTGGACTTGGTTCGATAGCTCGAATAACTGCTTTTTCCTTTACCTCCCAAATCACGGAGCGCTACCTGGTCAAACAGCGTTAGAAAAGAACATGTGAGTCTCTTCGGCTCTGAGCTGGAAGTGAAACTTCATTAGTTTTTTTCTGCTAGATGTTCAGAATATTCTGGGATCTCCCATGCTATGTAATCAAATTCTGTATCCCCTAATTTATGTAGGGTATAGCTTTCCCCTGATTTCTGCATTAAGTGGGCATCTGGAAATGGTGGCTGTGCACGCACATTGCAAATTTTATATCGAATGGGCAGCGTCTTCGGTGTTTTGGTTTGATTTATTATTCTGCTGCTTGCCTGGTAGGTCACCATTTAAAATCTACCATGTGTGGTCTGAGAAAAAAAGGAGCAAGGAGGTAAAGAGGTAGTCACCTGATAAAGGGATGGGCGCTGCTGGCCTCTAATCTAGCGTGAGAACACAGATAACAGAATAACACTGCATTTGAGTCAGGGAAATTGTGTTAGAGGAAACGAGGATAAAATCAAGTTCTTGTTTATAACAATAAGTCAAAACTGGAGGTACGGACCTTGGAACTAGAGAGGATAAAACTAGCCTCCATGAATGTAAACCAGCTCAGACTGAGGTTTTTAAACCAGTGTTTTGCAGAAGATAAATGCTCCAAATTTTACCATTTTCTCTAAAATAAGAATAAGCTCCAATTGCAAACATGTGAGACCCATTTTAAAATGAGAGCTGCAATAAAATAAAGAGTTGGTTTTAAAATCACAATGGTACTTGATTTTAGGATTTATCAACTAAATCTTAGTCTTTGTAAACTGCTTGATCAAACAGTCTCCTGGAATGGTGCCAGGGATTTTCATATTAGAGATGCCAAACACTCAATTTTGTCACTTGTTCACTATTCAGGTTCCAGAGCTGAAGGTATCTGGGCTTCAAATTTCTTCACCTGTGGAAAGAAAAAAATTATATTTTACAGTAAATGAAATGCAGAAAAGCGCACAATTTTAAATATCCCCAATTTACTGTAGAATTATTTTAGTACTTAGATTTGGAAAAACAGCTCCAAAAAAAGTGCCATCTCTGGTCAACTCTGATTCCTTGTCTTAGGTTCCCATTGAGTAAATCATACTCTGATGCTCAGGTCAGGATTAAACTGATCACCCAATGTGAAGGAGAAGTCATAATTTTCTCTCAGGTCTCATTGGCTGGGACTTGATATTCTGTGCCAAAGTTGATGGATGAGCTACATACCATCTCCAGGAATTTGGGGAGCATTTCTCACTTAGAAATTCCTTGTTATTGCAGGAGCCTCAGGCTTTGATGACATCTTTGTCTATTTTGGTCTATGCCTGTGGCACACTACAGTTTAGTCTCTTGACGACTGAAGTGTTCTTGTCTAATTAAAATAATTGGGTCCATGTAGCAGTATCTGGGTGATATTTAATGGCTTATGATGCTCAGGAGATTATATTAGATGAACTCATAATTCTGCCAAGCCTTAAATATACTGGAAGTTTATGACTGGAGAGGACTTGGAATTACGTTTTTCTTACTACTCCTGTCCTCTTCAACAAAGTGCCTAGAAGTCTGTCTGGCTGTCAGGGGACATTGTTTTATCTTGTGGCCCATCAGGAAAGGCGTGGAGTACAACAATAGGAGAGAAGGAGAAATGAGCTGTTTACAGGAATCTCCAGTTTATTCTGCATATATGGGAAACTGCACTCTGTCTTCTGACTTCACATTCTGCTTACATGCAGGATAAGATTATTCTCCCTTTTATGATAGAGAGGAATATGATGGAAAAGTGTAGCCGTTTTAAACCAACTTGTGTTTCCTTCAGCTAATGGATTAAATCCTGGTGATAACAGTCTGTCCCGGACCACAAGAGGTGCCTGAGCTTTCCTCCTTACACAGTTTATATACTGACGGCAGTTTTATAATCAGTAAGATGAATACAAATAAATTTGTAAATTAGCAGAACTAGGGGTTAATGGAAGATTTGTTATAAATAAACAGATCTATCACTGAGTCACTGGAGGGGGAACAATAATGCAATCAGCAGAGGATGTGAGCTTAAGAGTGGCAGCCACCGAGGGCAGGATTCTAATTGTGTAAGAGGCTTATTTGAGCAATATTCTAAAAACTTTCTGTATTTGAGCAGGAAAAAGAAACACAGGCTGAATACAGAAAATCACTTATAAATGAAAAGGAAAATAAATATGAATCAAGGTAAGCTTATTTATTGCCTTTCATACAAAGTTTCGTATGAAGGCCTCCTGAGGCACTTTGGCTTGTATTATTGTAAACTGCAAGAGCTGCTTAATCAATGGGAAACGATGGAGTGAAAAGATAGCACCAGAACAATAAGATCTTAGATTAAAATGAATCTATTGACTGCCATTTGTAGCTCAGCCAGGGAAGGATTTCAAAGTTTTGAATGCTAAAGAAAAAATGTCCTTATTATTTTTCTGGTATAATTCTGGCCTGTAACCCAACTCAGAAGGGAATCACAAGGCACGTGAAGTGAGCAGCTCCCCAAAACGCATTGCTTTCTACAGTACTTGTGACACTTGTCTCCACGTCATTGGATATCAGGGTAAAAAAGTGCAGTAGAGATTTGGGGGTTAAGTCTATTCTGTGTAAGTACAAATCCGGAAGGCACCGGTTAATGTCTGTTTGGAACTTACAAATAATGGCACTTTATTTTTACTAAAAGGAGTAGCCCAATTAAAAATGTTTCTCCATTAGCTGATCAAAGAAATACCTGAAGGGTTTTGTTCTCAGCTTTACCTTGACTCTTAAATACATAAAATCTCTGGGGGTCACCCAGGCTCGTGGTTCGTTCTTTCAAGGCTGCAACAGCAGTTTCTGTGTGGAGGGCATAAAATGATTGCCTACTGAGACTGTGAAACTCTTTGTGATGAAAAAGGGATGGCACAATATGCAGAGTACAGGCTTACCATAGGGAGGGGCTATAGAAAAGCTAGGGGTAGAGTGCATTAACCCTTCCTTAAGAACATGTTTGTTTCTGTGAGGACAAACAAGAAGTTGACTGCAGCTTCCCAATGCCCTTCTTGGGTTTACAACTATGTAGGATTTGTTACTGGAGCTTTAAGCAAAAGCTCTTTCAGAGACTGTGCATTGGGCTATGCTCCTTGAAGAGTGGGAGAAAAGTGGCATGATTTAAAATATAACAAATTGTGATTTTCCTACAGAAAATAAACAACTTTTAGAAATAATATTAAGTGAGCAGAGTTATTCTGAGATCAACTTTCCTCATCACTACTACTTCAGTAAGTTATTTAATAATGATGTCACGTGCAGAACTTTATTTCAAAACCATTTCAAAGAGATAGCAAAGCCACCATTCCACAATCAAAGCTGATTTTGAAGTGCTGAAACAAAGCTGATTTTCAATTATCAGAGTCAAAAAAAAGCAGCTGAAAACTGTCTTGATTGCTGCAAAAATGCTATCTTTTCATGTTGGATAACTCAAAACAAATAGATGATGCTTATGAAGCTTCAAACAAAAATCCACTTCTGACAAAGCATAAGCATAAAACACCCTCAGCCTGAAAGAGACTATCTGGAAAAGTTATATTCTTGTGCAAGTGAGTCTGGAATAGAAGTTGCCTCTTAACCTTAGCAGTGATATTAAGGTCACTACAAAGTAATAGAGGGAGTAAGGAAAATGTTGCAAAGTCAAAGGCTAACTATGAAAATAAAATAAAATGAACCAAGTTAAATAAAAGACATCCCTTACACAGTAAACTAGTAATATTCTTAATGAAAACAAGGGCATAGATTTGGAGAACCATGACCAGTTGTAATTCAGTGGGAAATAACAGAAAACCAGAATGCAGTATGTGCTCATAAAATCATCATGAGGGAGAAGAAAAGGGAAAATTCTGATAGGGATAATATATCTGTGACTGGAGGCCATGACTAAGGGCAGAAAATCATGGGAGGATAACCAAGTCTCAGTTAACTCCATTTTATCCCTACGTTTCTCAAAAATTAAATCATTTATACCACTCAATTATGGTTGGCTTTTTTTTCCAAAAGCTCTCAATGTCGAATTGAGTGAGAATCACTACCAGGATAGAAAATCCATTCCACTGTCACGTAAAAGTTGTAAGTGAAGAGATAAAAAGTAAAGTTTAAAGGTACTGGCGGTTTGCTTGTTCAGACTCAGTGAGCAGTAAAATAGGCTGGTTAAACTGGGCATTGCCTCCCTTACAAAATATCATATAGCACTAGTATGTTTTCTACTTATCTCTGTCATTTTCTCTTTTGTGCATATGAAAGTATATGTAATACCCAGTAATGGCAACAATAAGTTGTTTATAAGCACCTGAAATGGTTATTATATTGACTTCTGGGCCACCAATCTAAAGCCAGTGCATAATCTGAAAATAAAAATTAGGTATGGGGCATGTTCTACATTATCATATATAAAGAAATCTCAACAAGACTTTGTTTTCTACTTACTTTTCCCTTCAGAATAAAATGAATATGAATTTTATTTCCTTATTTTGTTTAGGGAACTTCTTGTATGTCTCTTAATTGTGCTTTTAGACATTTCCTTATCTTTTTGGTTAGGATGCTTATTTCAAAATCTTATTTAGCAGAGTTGTTCTGAAAAAGAAAAAGTTATTAGTTGAATATGCCAGTTGTCAGCATAGTCAGTGACATTTGAACTAAAGCAGAAAACGAAGATCTTTAAAAATGCCAGATCAAAGCTTAAAATCCACAAGATCCCCAGTGGAGATGGAGGAGGACTGAATAGGAGAATGGGGGCAACAAAGAAGCAGCCTTAAGGTGAGGTCTGAGAAGACCTGGTGGGATCTTACTGAGTATTCAAAACTCTCACAAGAGCACCGGTATCTTCACTCCCTCTTGACTTGAAGAGTGAGAAACTGCTCCTGTATTTCGTGGGAAAAACCTGGAAGGAGACAAAAGGAACATCAACTTGTGGCTCTGCTGAGAGCCATGAGTGACTTTGTTGGAGGCAGTAGCACACCTCACGTTGTTTGCTTGGTCCCTAGTGAGCAGGTGGAGATGTAGAGTAGCAGCTAGTGAAGTGGAGGTTTCTCCAGAGATCCTTAACAAAGTCTGACAATGGTTTTCTATAGGAAAACCTATAATATATTAAATCCTTTGATGAGTGAGGCTGGCATAAAGGAGTTGAGTGTAGATTAGAGGATGTGTGCCTTGGCTGTGTGCACTCAGAATCATGGGAAGCTGCCTGCCAAATCTGCGTGTAAATGCAGATGCTGATAGCATAAACTATGGCTAGAAATGGGGGTGCATGGGTGTGAAAGCAGCAGTGGGGGCACTACAAGTGTCTCTAGAGTGAGTGGGCTATCGAGTAGATGGAGACTTTAAATGCACAAGTGTTGGATGTACAAAGAAGAGCCCAGACACATGACCATGATATTTTGCGTGAGTTCCTGGTCATTGCAGAATTTTTATGGGAATTTATACCGATTAGAACCTACCAAATTTTGTGTTTTCAACTAGCTACATTTGTCATATCACAAAATCCATTACAGCAACAAGGAGCTTTTTCTGGGCATGAAGTCATTATGTAAAGTTACTCAGAAAAGTGTTTCAGATTTGGAGGCACTAAAAACAGTAGCATTGCTCTGAGTTAGTAACTCACCATATCCTCCTGTCTGGTAGTCAGTGAGTTAAATAAATCAATGAGGAAATAAACTTAGCAATAAATGTACAACACAATAATAGCTTTTATATGCTGCTGTGGTTCTCACCAGTGGTGTTTTCATAATATGCATCACAAGCTTTCAGTGTTCAGGGAAACACATTAGTGTTTTTGAATTGTTTTTATTACAAGCCATGCAAATAGTGTTTGTCCCAGTGGGATGTGACATTAATTATTAGCAAAAGATCTCTTACGTGATTTCAGTCAACAGAGAATGAACAGTTCAATCTTTATTTTCAGAGTGCGACATATAACTATTCAAAATCACATTAAAAAACATTTAACCCATGCAGAGTATTCCTGCTGAAGAGATGACACATGGCAGAAATAAATTGCCCTAATAACATTTGCAAATGCTATCTGCATAATTCAAACATGTTCTCCTTCATTATGTTTCAGTAAAAAACAGTATTTAAATTCTTTCATGTGGATGGCCAGTGGTCAACTTCTGAAATAAATAAGTGTGATACTTTTAGAGATGGAATGTTTTAGAATAAGTCCCCTAGATACAAACAAACAAAAAATCAATCAGAAAAAAACCCATACTTTCTGGAAGTGAAACAAGAGTAAAACAGAAATGAGCAAACTTGGGTAACTGTACAAGGGAGCTGACAATTCAGCAAAGAAATCATATTAAGGGTAGAATGGCAAATTATCTCAGCGTAAAGGAGGACCAGGAAGGGTAAGGGAAGACCAACTTGCTTGAACAATGACCTTCTTCATGACCTGAAAAGTAAGAAGCGCATAAAAAATTTAAGCAGTTTGTATCACTAGGAACACATAGAAAAACAGAAAACACACAGGGACAAAGCTAGAAAGTGGAAGACATGAAATACAATACTTTTAATATAAATTCTACCAAAGAATATTCAAAAAGCTTTCCATAAAGAAGCAATGGAAACATGAGCATGAAAGATCAAGGAAGCTTTTGTTTGGTTTCTCATAGGACAGAAAAAAGTATCGTTAAATAGCCCCAAGAAGGCATAAGTGTTTACTTGTTTTGTTTCAATCTTAATTTAAAAGGTCAACCCTTCTCAGATGGTTAGCAGAGCTAAAAACAGTGAAACAGGATTCATAATACCACATATAGTGGGGAAAAGACAGGATACAAACATGTTTTCTAATCAGTTGGGCATGATGAAATCTTTCCTGTGGGAACGGCTCAAGAAAATCCAGAACATTAGTGGTCACTTCTAAGAATATGGGTAGGGAAGATTTTGAAAAAGGTGAAAACATGAAGTCTGTGTCTAAAAGGAGGAGAAAAGGGAACCGAAGACTTACAGACCAGCAGGTTTAACTTGAATTCCTGAGGGAAGACTGCATCAAATAGTCAATCTACTGGTAATTACTTAGAGGACAAAAAAGAAGAAAGCCTCAGGAAGTGTGGATTTAGCAAGAGTTTAGCACATCAACTTTGTTATGCAACTTGTGGGTAGGAGAGAAGTGGATGATGTCATCTATATTGAGTCCAGTAAAGCTTCCCACATTGTTTCATATGTAAGTCCCATTGGCAAACTAGGAGATACATGATGAGGTGATAATTTCATTAGGTGGATATGTAATTAGTTGGAAAGCTGTGTATAGACTATTTATCAGCATTTCAGAATCAAAGTGGAGGGATGTTTCAAATCTGTCCTGAGTTTGACAGCTTTTAATATTTTCTCTGATGCCTTGATGATTTATTATATCGTAAGGTTATTAAATTTGCATAGGGTATGTAGCTGGGGGGCAGCAAACAGCTTGGAGCTTGATAGCGATTCAGTAAGGATAAATGTAAGGTTTCTATACTCAGATAAGTAAAAGCAGCTGTGTGTTATGAGAGAAAGCAGCATGGCTTAATAAGATGTGGGAACTGCAGAGGATCACGATCTGATCTTGAGTCAACAATGTGATTTTGTAAAAAAGGCAAATGCTGGTCCAAGGTGTATAAATTATATAATAGTTTCTCCTAAACCAAAATAACAGGTCAAATGCACGGTGAGGAAACCTGAAAACCTGAACGATGACCCTATTTTCCTTTCTGATGTTGTGATTCAGCTAAAGAGGAAAAATGCTGCTTTTAATAATGTTCCTTATCCATGAAAAGGGTCTTTTTTTCCTCCCCTCTTCCCAGTCCACTTGGTTTTGAGGAAAATAACCTGGTGAGTTGTGCCATCAACAACTTTCTCCGTATCTGCTTGACTCTCTCGGCTCATTCCAATCTGTAGCAGACTTTGCTCTAAAAATACTGAGTCCCAAATGAAAGCCAGCTGACACAGATAAAATCTAATAAGTGCAATATTGCAGAATGCTTATATGCTGTCAATGACTAACGTACATAAACTTAAGGAGAGTACATATCCCTGGTGGGTTTCTAAATACTGCTCTACAGAAAGACAGCCCTAGCTCAGAGTGACATTAGTTCTTCCTCCTCTCCTGTGAGTTCCTACTGCCAGAATTTGATTAGATAATCTTTTTTCTTCGAATAGCCAGCTGCTTATGAAATGACACTGCTGATACTTCATGATAACACATAATAAACTAGCCACCATGTCATAAAAACACTGTGGACATTTTATAAGGAAAGAAACATTCAACTTAACCTTTAAAAAAGAAATCTGTCTAGTTCCTACAGTCTATGATTTCAGAGCTCCCAAATGTTTAAGACATCTCCCAGCTCTTTGGACAGTCTGGAAATGGCACAGGAAAGCCCACACTGTAATTGATTTGGGTGAAAATTTTCATGGAAACTGTGGAATTTGAGGCATAGCATTGTAAAAGGAAGGAGAGTGTCCATTTGCCTCCATATACAGCATTAATATCAGAATAAAAGAGAATTGGAAAAGTTGCACTAAGTCCTTTGTCTCAACAAAGATCCTTTACATTTTGTGCCACATAAATCTCATATTTTATTGTCTTTTCCCTTGAATGTGTATTAAAATTGGGAAGCTATTTACCATCACCAAGATCCAGAAACCTTTGTATGCACAATAGTTCTTCAGTGCTGTTTTCTCCTCTGTCCTTTACACCAACCTACTCCTTGTAGGAGTCTTTGATAGAATTAATGATGCGTAACTCTGCTCTGCATGTGTGTAGGTGCATGTGGGTTTTCCATGCCTTTTTGTACTACTTGAATTCTGTCATTTGTCTTGTGGTTTCAGCCTGTTGCCCCTTCCTTACCAAATTCTATAAAACCAGTAAAGGAAACCCTTCAGAGTTGTCATCAAGCAAGTGAAGAAGTATTTCAGTCTTTCTTTCCCAGGTATTTTCAACTAACTCTGCTTTAAAACAGAAAAAGTACCTTTTTTTTTTTTCTGGTGATATTTTCATATTTATGTTAAAATTTCTGAGTACAACAATATTCACTTCATTCCCTCCATCATTTATTTGCAGTATATTGGTTCCTCAGCAATTAACTTTTCATTTAGCCTTTCTGTTTGTTGTGTGTATGTGCTTTTACCTTTCTTTGTGTATAGTTTATTTTCTCCCCTTGCACAATCCTCTCTAATGGAGCACTTACCTTGAGTATTGTTATTACTGTTTTTAAATAAGCCAGTTCCTGCTGTATGGGTTTAATCAAGACATTTTTCACAGTTTCTCCATTTTATCTCTTTATTGAGACTTTCTTGTGATTTTACACAGAGAACAATACGTACATATACATGGGGTGGCAAAAGAGGGATTTAGGAACATTGGCAGGCAGCAAAGTCTTATTCATTTAAAGGTACTCCTGGAGTATGACTGTGTCTTCTATGGCATTTCACTTTGCAATATTTTTATTTTGTGAATAGTATAATCCCTTTCATAGACAGTAATTTTGGTCTAGTATTCATTATTCAGTTGCAATGAGACTTCATCATTAGTATTTTTGCGTATTCCTGCTTTTCAGACTTCTGTTGCCAAACCTTTCTATTTGAATATGCTGAGGAGATGTGTAAGGAAAAGTACTGGATTTCTAGGAGTGGAATATTGTTTGTATCTGAGTTTATTTCTCATGTGGGGCCTGTTTAAAATAGTCACCCAAAGCAGATAAAACAAATTTGAAAATCAAGTTCTGTCACTTTTTATTTAACGTTCTGATATTAAAATTACAGGGGTTTTTGCCACTGCCAAAAGCAGGTTATCATAAATGGAATTTGCAGAAATATGTGAGTGACATCAAGCAGGATACACAACTTATTTTTTCAAAGCTTCTTCAATAAGGTTTTGCACGTATGCATATAGGGTACCTATGAAGAGTCAATGGAAATTACACATAAATATTAAGAGCAGCAAGAACCCATCTTAGAGGCACTGATACCTCGTTGATATCAGTGCAACTGATCTCTTATTATAAGCTAAAAATGTATTTAGGAATTGAGTGGAAAATCTTAGGTTTTTTATGGACTGATTCATTTCACTATATCAAAAATGTGTATTAAAATGCATTTGGAAAATATTTATTTTTGTTTCTCAAGGAATGGTTGTATGCCTTGCAAGCAATACCCCTAAACCTAGCTTTAGTATTATGATATTAATATTTAACAAAATTATGTCACATTATGATTATTTGTGATGAAGTAGTTTTGACTGGTGTTTTAAACTTTGATCATCAGGCGGAAGGAAAAAGCTAATGGGAATCTTCACTGGGTGTTTCCTTTTGCTATAATGTCACTTCTGGCATTGGCTATTTTAATTTGTCTGGTAGTCGGCTTTGCTTGATATTCTAAGCAATTCACAGTGCCTCGAAGATCTTAGTAATGATAGGACCTCCTTGCATGCTACTCTATTTTCCCTCAGGTGGGAACAGTCCTCCAGAGAATGATTAGCTGTTCGTATATGGCCTTTCTGAGATCTGATCTCTCGTGACTTGTCTTGGAAAGCTTTCTTTCCTTTGCACATTGTATAGTGAAGAAAAATTAGAATGGACAGTTTAAAAGCTGGAGATTCATCATTGTAGGTAGCTTTTTCATTTAAAACTGTCTTCTTTTTTTTTAAATAACAAAGGCTATTTTTTCTGACTATGATATGTGCAGTCAGATCAAGCAGGTTTGTTATCTCATTCAGTTGTACCATCATGTAGCACAGTTTAACTCTAGCTGGCATGTCATTAGAGCTTGTACTGCAATGTTTAGCACTTGATTGTGGATCAAGGAATTGAAAATAGTGACCAGTTAAGTGAGCTGTCAATAAGATTAAAGGACAGGGATGCAATAACTTCTCATGTTAATGTTCTGGTCTTGTGCATACAAGCGAGCTCTGCAAAAAGCTAAAGAATTTGTGTATCTGGGTTTTTTGGCAAAGGAAATTGGAAGATTTTTTCTGTTGTCTTGACTTTCTCCACCACATATCTAGAGTAAGTACCACTTTGATGAGTTTTTCTCAGACTATTTTGTTCCATGTACTTTGAAGCGATGGGGAAAAAGCCTGGTGATATCAGTGACATACATGTGTGTTGTTTCTTGTCATTTGTAGTGTCATTTGGTATGTGAAGATTAGTCAAGATAGAGGAAAGCAGTAGTTGCTGCTCATCCTAAATTGTTTTAACAAGCAAATTATTATTTTTCTTGCACAAATAGACAATTTCAAGAAGAGTTGAGCAGAGCTCAGAGAAGCTAAAGCAAACACTAAATGTCTAGACATTTCCTCACCTAGAAGGGTAGTTGTTAAGTTTTATGGTATAATTTCACAGGTGGTTAACTATGTGACTTCTAATATTTGGATGGCTTTTTTTTTATTACTCTCATAATTGTAGTAATGCTTTGGGGGTTGGGGGGGAACTTCCAAACAATGACTATGCCACAAACCTGTATTCTTCATTCTAGCCAAGATCAATTTAGAAGTTATAGAGCACTGAATGACACCATCTGACTAACACATGCAGCACATAGGAGACCAGAAACAATTTCCAGCAGCCAGGCTACCAGTAGTCAGGGAATCCCATCTACACTCTCTTCCTTCTCAAATGGTTCCACAGCTCCCTGTGCAGTGTGTAAAGCCACCAGAGCATCCAGTATTACATTTCCTTTTTATTTTGAATAAGAAAATTGTGAGGACAATGGAAAACTGTAGTCAAAAGGCCCCCCTGTCCACTTACACTCCTGAAAAAACGTTTGTCCCTCCAGTTGCTGATTTTGTCAGAGTAGTAGTTATTATCATATAGCTGCTTCTGGAAGTGGCCAACTGCAAATCAATCAATGTTGCTGTTTCTGTTCATACTGTCTTTATGAGGTGTGCAGCTGAACCACGCAGAGGTGGAACCTTTGAGCAGGTCCCCTGAAGACAGAGGACAGGAATTACCCTCAGCACTTCTGTGATAACCCATGCTTACGTAGAAAATTTGAAGTAGTATATCTAATGTTGGTCATGTCTTTCTTTGGGAAGTAAATCTCCCTGTAATATCTTCCTGGTGTTGATTAGCCATCTAGACACACGCTGTAACTCTACACTTGTACCAAAGGGTGCACACGTCATGCACAGTTGAACGTCTTCAGGAGCTGCAAGTGAGCAGGAAGATGGGTCTGCGTTGCTGATGGAAATGGTTTGAGTAACAGTGGACTTGAACCATGCTTGGAACTGGATCAAGTCATGTAGCATTTGCCTTTGCAAAACTGGGATAGAGAGTTGGTCAGAAGATACTTTCTCTAAAGTATTGATTAAGATATCAGTAAATATTGATCGAGGTACCCAGATAAGGGGCCATAGCTTTGCTTTGTCTGCAATGTAAGTCTGATCTTTGTGTGCAGTATATAGGAAACACCTCTCTTTTCTGGTGAAGACACCTATTTACTTATTCCCTTTTGCTCATAGCCACCCATAAGTCCTCTCCAACAGTCCTAAGTTTCCATCTTCCTTCTGGAGCAGCAGCCTTCCAAGGCAGTCTGTCTGCAACACCACTTAGTCCTGAAACATCTTCCTCAGACTTGGAGGAGGTTTTCTTTCCCAGACATACAGTCAGATTTGGGAAAAGTCTTGTTATTCACTTCATCAGATGATTCTACTGTGCATCTTTTTCTTCCCATGCCTCATACAATCAAAGTCATTGCCCCATCAAACTACTCAAGACTTGCAAAAACGCAGGTGCTGGTATCTCAGGAAATGTCCAATGCTTTCTCTCAGTATAGCCATGGAGATTTTGCCCCTCTCCACTGCCCACTATTTTCAAAGTATGCTATGTCCGCTTTATTTTCCTGTTAAGACTTAGCTGGAGATTGTGATGTGTAAAGCACTTGTGCAAAAACAAAAGACCGATGACAGAAAACAACTACAGATTTTAAAAAACATCTAGTATCAGAAAGCAAATATTAAAGGTTTCCACGCCTTTCCCGTCACTTAGCACTGCTATGCTATTATGCTAGACAGCTATCTGAACTGGCTAAATTTTTGTTCTGGAATTTACCTCCACCTGAAAGTGAAATGCCTGCCACCTAGCGTTATTCCTGTCTCCTCAGGGGGTTTTTTTCTCTTCTCTTTCCATGCAAAGTTTGCCGCAGTTCTCTGCAGAAATGGAAGGCCTTTGAACTGAAACTGATGCTCCTAGACAGTACAATGCTGTTGTCATCTATGCATTTACATTTTCCATTCTCCTTGGCTTGGCTATTTACTAGAAATACCAGCTTTCTATAGCCTTAAGACAGAAAGAATGTCTTACACTGTGTACTTCTAGAAGCTGTTGCAGTGCCCTGTAGGGCATCCTAACTGTTGTCCTAAATTGAGATGACAGTGTTGCTCATATTAAATTGCCTTCTTGCTTGGCTTGGCATGCTGGGATCCATATCTATTAATGCAGGAGTGTCCAAATGTCCTGCTAGGAAAGCAATTTGTTCCTCAGTAGGGTGTCAGGGAAGCAGCTGGTCTAAGAAACTATCAGAGGTGATGTTAGGGGCAAGTTCTGTTTTTCTTGATTTAATGGAAATTTTTACTGATCCATCTCCTTGCCTGTCCCCACCACTTGTCAACAGGGCAGCGCATATCCATCTTCAGCCATCTCCTATCCCTCCCAACAAGCCTGTCATATCTCTCTTGTGGAGAGACAGGCTTTCACACAGCCTGAGCCTCATAATAGACACTTCAACAACAGCAAACATGTTATTAATGGACTTTTTTTTCCAAGATGCCCTACAGAGACAAAAATTCAGAACATTTTTACTAAGTATCAGTTTATAAACCTCCACTTGAAGAGGGAGATTCTTTCCCAAACTGAGGTTTATTTTTGTCCCTCTTCTCCCCTCTGTGCACATGTACCATAAAATACTTTTAACCCCTTGAGCAATTTTTATCAGTTTGGGGGTTTTCCTATTTACATTCTAAATTTATTTTCAAGTCTTCTAATGAAGGAGAATCTCACTCAGTGGCTTATTAATGTTAATATAAGTTAGCTGCTGTTTGAGGTGGCTACATTTGTGAAGCTAGACTATCATTATGACAGAAATAATTTTCTAGTGGTCCTAAGAGGAAGGAGCATACGAGCAGGGTGTGACAATCTGTATCTTTATGGCTGTTCTTACATCACAATACAGGAAAGTATAACATAAGGTATACCTATGGTACATAAGGAAAGCATGCATATTACAGAATGCTTCTTTATTAGGTCTGTTTGGAAAATTCATGAGGGCTCCATATATTTAATCATGCAGTCTGTATGGGTTAAATGGCTGTAAATTTATTACTTAGACACCATGATGTTTACGTCACTGAATAAATCAGAAGTTCTGTCAACAAATTCTGGATTAAGAAGTACATGAAAGTCTGTTTACTGCTAAACTCATTTTCTCTCTAAGATGCAACAAAACAGTTTGAATTCTGAATGTAATGAAATTCAGTAAAAAAGCCAGCCCTAACCTTAGCTTTCTTAATTGTTCCTCGGTGCTTCCAGTCTCTTAGGACTGCAAAAACTGCATCGTTTTTCAGAAGGTAGCTGCTGAGAAGTAGTCTTAATGTAAAATGGTTTGTCAGATTTTAAACTGAATTAACCCCAATAGGATAGGACCAAGATATGTCAACTAATTTTTTCTTACTACTTAAAAAAGCCATACACTATCTGTATTATAAAATACACCACTGAGGCTAATAAATGCTTCCCTGCTACTTATTTTCATTTTTTTATATCTTTCTGGAATTATACATTATAGTAGACTTTTGTAAGTGGAAGTTCAAGAAAACAAAAGTTTTAACTTGCAAAGTTGACATCCTTCATTGAAAATCCAAATGCTCAAATTCAAATCAAGGGTGCCCTTGATTTTACTTAGATTACAGCTGATATAATGGCATGGAAGTGTCATAAACCTTCAGTCTGTAGTTCAGCAACATGGATACTGTAGTGCAAGATAGGAAGGACCTTTGTTTTGGCAAAGAAGAATGAAAAGTTAATTTTACAATTCGTTCCAATTAGATTGAGAAACTCTTCATGAAGCACCACATACTCTCCCTGCAGTCCTCTAGTGCTCTCATCACATATGTAGTCTGTAAAATGCATTTGTGGCATAGGAAATGCTGTGACAGTTAATTCGTGAAACAATAAAAAAGCATTTATTTTCTATACACCAAAAGGGGGTTTTATATTTATATGTGTTATATTTTTTAATTTCTGAATCTTTAATCAGATAATAAGGGGGGGTTAACTCATTTTAACAGGAAGTTTTCATAGAAAAAGGGTGGGGTTTTTTTATTTTTCCATATTTTTCCATAGCAAGGTCATTATAAAAATGCCCAACACCACCACATATATCATTTAATTTGAGGGTTGCTCTATTTTCACAACAGATTACTTTGTTTCAGAGATTTATTGATATATTATAAGAATGGGGTTTTGCTAGCATTAATAAGTATACCTTCTTTCCCTTGAGGGAATCCTGGCATCTTCATGGTCTTGATGTTGGATTAATATTTTGGCAGAACTTGATTTTAGATTTAGCTGAGTTACAGCTATGTAAAAATTGTTGCTAACAGGTGTCCTATTTGGAGTTTTTTCCAAATGCTGATAGATGGGTTTTTCTTTGTCTCTGCCTATAGATAGTGTGATGTAATACTGTTCAATATGTAAGTTATTCTACCATTACCAATTTTCATTTGTATGATCTGTCATGTATGAGTTTTCTTTGTGTTGTTTGTATAATGTCTAGTACACTGGGGTTCCTAACCCATAGAGTTGTGCTTAATAAATTAAGAATTAAAGATATATGTCAGTATGTAAATGAATACATGTAAGTACATACTTCGCCTTTATATGTATGATTTTCCAATAGAGGCAGTAATAAAGCAGCAAACTTTACAGGGGGAAAAAAAAAGGAAAAAAGTATTATTTTTTAAATACATCAAAACTGTCAGAGAATTTGGGTCCTTTACCTTCTGTGGCATAGATGCATTTACTTATAAGGCCAATGAACAAAGTAAGACCCACTGGAAATAGTTTAGCGCAAATATTATGAGGGATTTGTTTCTTTTCCTGGGCAGAGGCGTATGGTGCATTGCAGACATGTCTGCACGTTGTAGTCACAAGGAAAGAAAACTGAGAACTGTCTGTCCCCAGCAGGTTTGAAGTTTACAGTTGCATCTCAGGTGACTTTTACTATATTATGTAACAGATGCTCCTCCACCAACATAATATTACAGATTTGCATCCATTTTGATATTTTATTATAGAGATTATTCAAGTAGTAAATATTGAAGACTGTCTAATGTTCACTCCATTATTTAGATCTTACATCTTCTTGCAATATATGGCAAACAATTCAACTCTGTGTCACAAGAACCATATGAACATGAGAAAGGTATACTATCATTTCAAGTATACGTTCTCCTGTGCCTTTTCTCTTTTGATAGTTTTATAAATTTCTACATGTTTTATACATTTTTCATTAATATTGGAAAATGTCTTGGCACTGAAACTCCATTATGGAGGAAAACAATGAGATCAATTTAAAAGTGTCAAGGTGACAGTAACCTAAAAGGGAAGTTCTTGGAGATAATAATTTAGGGGGATGGGATCTGTGAGGCTGCAGATATTTCCTACATGCATGTGCTTATTTATTTGCTGCCGTGTTCAGAAAAAACTTAAGGTACAGCGTATACATGAATAATCATCACAACATCAAGAACCTGAACTCAGAAACTGCATAAGAATACTTGGAGTTCTTTCATAGCTTTTAATGGAAATTACTCCTGATTTGATTTTATGTTTGCATATAGAAAGTAACGGAATAGAAGAGAATCTGAAATACTCTAGGCCATCTTCTTAACTCCCCTGCTGATCTGTTTATACTAATCCAATCATCCTCAGCACTAAAACTGGATTAATGAGATTAGCACCAGTGAAAGTCAATTCAGCCACACTGAAACTTTAGTCTGTCTGAGATTGGCCTGGAAGTGACTGGGTCATGATTAGGTGGAGCATGATGAAGTTGCTTCTTTCCCTTGTACCTCAGGATACCCAGCTCCCTGAGCTGAAAGGAGGGGAGTGGGGGTGGGCAGAATGAAGCCCCCATAATCCAAGGGGAAATGGTTAGTGATGCAATTTAGACACATACAAATCTGGGATGGAATCCTCCCAAGGGTGCTAAGGGAGATGGCAGAAGTGCTCACCAAGCCACTTTCCATCATTTATCATCACTCCTGGCTAATCAGGGAGGTTTCAGTTGACCGGATGTTAACAAATGTGACACCCATCTACAAGAAAGGCCAGATCATCCTGAGCACTTTCATATGGCACATAAAGGTCAACCAGGTGATCAGGCCCAGTCAGCATGTGTTCGTGAAAGGCAGGTCCTGCTTGTCTAACCTGATCGCCTTCCTTGACAAGTTGACCACTTAGTGGACGAGGGAGAGGCTGTAGATGTTGTCTTATGAGACTTTAGTAAAGCCTTTGACAGCATTCTCCCAGAGAAAGTGGCTGCTCATGGCTTGGATGGGCATACTCTTCACTGATTCACACATTTTATTTAAGAGGCAGATAGTTTTATTTGTGCTTTGTCAAGGTATTTTAACTGAGCCATTGTATTTTTCAGAGTTTAAATGCTGCTCATCTTCAAAGTGCCCATTGTAGGTCATTAATAATATTCTCAGTATTCTCAGATGAATCTCCTCTCCCCTTCTGCTTTCTTAGATCTTTCTTATTGTTCTTTTCTTTCCAATTTTCGTTATACCAATGAGTAGTATGGGCTATGTTTAAACTGTGAACCAGACATAAGCAGATGTGGAGAACAAGATATTTCAGTGTTATTCTTGAAAGCCAGGAATAGTTGCCACAGTAATGTAGTAGTGTATGTATGTTTTGTCCTCATTCATTGTTGTATGAAAATTCTTATTGAAATAACAGTAAAAAGCTCTCCTGAAAATGTTGACATTTGAGCAGCGAATCTTGTCACTGGCCGCACTTATGACATTGCAAGTGTCCAAATAATTAGGGGTATCTGTGTGTTAAACCTTATTTGAGAAACTATGATTTGAACCTTTGGTACCCAGAGATTGGGTAAGTCAAGACTATGTGAGCAAATAATTATTAGTATGAGGTTTAAGGTTAGAGAATTATTATTGTGACTTTGAAGATGTGCGAGTGTGTGAGAGAAACAGTGAGGGAATTAAAAATATTCTTCCCTGTGCTGCAGCTGAAAGCTCACAGTGAGACAAAGTCCATCTCATGATAAAAATGAATGCCACTGCAGGAGCTGTCTCCACAAAACTGAGGTATTGTTTACTCAGTCTAACATTTCTCCTGCCAGTTGGCAGATATTTTTTCAGGAAACAACCCATCTGCTGCTTGGACCACATAGTAACTTTGCAACTCACTGCTTGCACTGTTGTTTCTCATCTTGACCTGTGATCAAAAGGTATTTGTGATTCAGTGACATTGCAGCTAAGCAATAAAATCAGAATATTTTAAGCAATTGCAGTCCAGAAAATAATTGCATATATTTATTTTCAGAACAAAGTGTGTAGCAACCGACGACACTAGGAAACATCAGATGCTTGAGGGGTTCCTAGAAATTAGTGTTTCCCCAAAGATGGTGCCCTGTTAACACAGTTTATCCTTTGTTCCCTCTAACAGCAATTTGCACAGCACTTCTGTGAATTTTTTTAAGGAAAAATTCATTACTTTTCCGTGAAAGATGGGTCACTGAAACAATTGCTTTTGAAATTATTAACACTATTTTCCATTTGGGGGAGATTATTTTCCATTTTCGTTATCATATTTTTTATTGTGACATATATGAATTTCAGTGTTTCTCAGTCCTTGGAAAAAGAATTTCTGTTTGCAGAAAGGACAAATAAACTGCTTTAGTTTAAATACTACTGTACTTAAAATACAGTATAGGCTCTATCCTTTATAGGCCTTTGCTTCCTTTACTATTCCGAAAGATTGCTGTTTTTTCTCTTTGCATCAAGGTTTGCATGAGAGAAACCTGATGAATGGAGCTTGGTAGCTGTATCACAGAGGACAGTCAGGGACGGAGTCATCTTTCTAAAGTGTGTTCTGAGTCTGGATTAATTTCTTCACCCTTTCACAAAATCACAAAATCACAGAATCTTTAAGGTTGGAAAAGAAAAATCGCTGCCGATGATTCCTCTGGTCAGTAAAGGGACCACATCAATGAATAAGCTTTTGGTTCAGCCATCTAATGAAAAAGAGACTTCGAGTCACCAAAGTGACTCAAACATAGTATCATATAAAAATGTTATATTTGTCCCAAAACAGCATGTTTCACTTCGGTAGCAAAAAATATTTCTGCCATAAACAAAGCAACAGATATGCTGGGGGAGATTTAAGACAAATCAACAGCGGAGGAAGAGGAACTGTAACTTCCCTCTTCTCCAGGAGGTAGGAAACACTTGTCCAACGCTGTTCATCTGATGGTCTTTGAAGTAATTTTGAGGAGGAGATGTTTCCAAACATTCAGTGGTGTTCAGGGCATTTCGCCTGAGAGACGAGGGTTCAAGGCTCCTCAGGCAGAAGAGGGAACTGCTGTCTCCTTGTCATCTCCTCCTGTGCTTTCTTGATTGTGTGAATATAGCCTGAGAAAGGAGAATCCACCACACCTATCTGCCTAGCCCATGCCAAATCCACAAATAGTACTGGGGAGACCGAATCAATGTTTCTAGTGAATAAGACTCAAACCTGCTAAATTTGCTTTCCCTATTCAGCATACAGGAAAGGATTTTGGCTTCTGACATGTCATAAAATAAAATTGAATGGAAAAAATATTTCTTCAGCAGGCTCTACCACCACCCCACCCCCCCAAAAAAAAAAAAGAAACCCCAAAAAAACCCTTCCAGACATTTCTGTCTGTCCAGTAAAAATCCCAAAGGTGTCTAAGAAACTTAAAAGAGGAGCAAATGAGAGAGACCATGCTGCATCTGTTAAAACAGACAGATGGCTTGAACAGAAAAATTGCTTATTCTCTCCCTCAACTATAATGTTCTCAGCGAGTGTCTCTGTTGAAAGGATAAGCATGAGAAGAGATAATAGGATCTTAAGATAACTAGGAGCATATCAACAAAGCCAGTCTAGCACAGAGTTATAAACAAAAATTATCTTGGTAGTATTTGATGGCCCTCCGCGTACTGGGAACGGCAGCCTCTGCTTTTCTGTTTGGAAGAGGTATTCATCACATTGTTGGATAAAATTTATCAGGAAATAAAACCTATTTGGTTCACGTTAGTCAAGTGGCTGGGGACTATTCTACATATTTTTGGACGATTTTGGCACAAGTGTTAAACACCCACTTTTGTGAAGCATATGGTGTGGTGTAATGGGTTGTCTAACTGATTTTTAACAGATTGTTGGGTCAAAGAGATGATAACTTCAGCCTTTTTTTTGTCTTCTGAATTCACTGAAAACCTATCAGAGGGAAAGACCATTTAAAATTGCACACCCTTGGGAAAGACAAAGTGGTACTGAGACATTAAGAACAAAGAAATCTGGTAATTTTTAAATGCATCTTGGGGGCTGGGGAGGAAGCCTCATGTAGAAAACTATTTCGTTTCCAGAATCCTAAAAAGCCATGCAGTAGACTTCCATGTCACTCCTTCAGTAAGTAGGAATTTCTAAAAGGGGCTATGGTTTACTAAATAAAAGCAGGGCTCAAGCTATTAGAAGTCACTTGTAGACTGTCAGTGTTACCAAACGGCTAGAATAGGTTCGTTCACTGGTGGTCGGTAAGGGGGCTGTGGCTGGCAGTCACTGTAGCTGGTCTGCAGAGTCGCAGAAAATGCTGTTCTAGTGCTTGTCCGGAGAAACTGAGGATATACAGGACATTTTGAGGGCTGGTGATGGTCTGTGACCACCAAAGGTTTGACATACCATGGTTTTCAGATGATTTTACATACTAATAATTTACTTGGGGACCTTCAAGACAGAGTTTACGTGGGATTAAAGTGACATAAATAGGTTAGGTACAGTGTTTTCAAAGGCATAATTGTATTCCCAAGAGTTAGACTGTGGTAGCATTAGTTACAGTCATGACAGCTTGAGTCACCCTTTTATTTATGATTGTTAAATGTGTGACAGGTTCTGTGTTTTTTTAGTGACTGGTGCAGCATGTACCTCCTTGTGAATGGGCTTTCTTGACGTTACTACAATAATTTTTTTACTGTTATCATTAACATGCAAGAACAGCCACTTTATTGACTCCATTTGAGCTATTTCTGTTACAGAATGCTACTTAGTATGTAAAGGTGGCCAAAACTGTCTCTTTGCTGGAATTGCTAATTTTTTCAAATTTGAAAATATCTGTGATACTTTGGGAGTTGTTGGATGTATGTTGGACATATCTGACCAAGATTAGGAACCTCCCTCTGCTGAAAAATGTGAAAGCTTCAAAGATAAAACTTAAAGGAAAAAACCCCCTCAATTTTAATCAGTTGTTATTCCTGTTTATTTCATTAGGAATTTGCTTTTGTTAAAAAATGAATGAGTACTTGAAGGTTTTGGAACCGAAACATTTGTCTTCACGGAATCTCCAAATGGTGAATATCACCATATATTATGTTTCATGAGCAAAGACAGTTAACATGACTGCAGCGTATAATCACTGATCAGCAATCTAGAGACAGAAAACAGCAGCAAAGTCATTAGGTTGCTCTTTTCTAAATCTCATTCAAAGCAACAAATTGAACCCTGTGCATTTGAACAGGGATCACCGTTACTAGACAGTAAATTTAGTAACATCCTGAGGTGGTACTAGCATTGAAATAAAAGTCTCGCAGTCTGTTGGTGAGTTAATATATCAGAACAATACAGTTCATATCTAGTAGTCACAGAAATAAAACCTGTCATGAGGGCTAAATAGATACTTTTTTCTTTTCTGTCTTCTGTCTTACATCACACAGAGAGTAGTTAAATGCAAAAAAACTGTCAAGTCTACCAAATTTCAGAGCAGTCTAATGCACCTGGCGATTTTTCCTTGTTATTTGAAGAATGGTGTCTGTGCCACTCAGCGTTACCTGTTTGTGCCCCCTGTTCTTCCTCTTTCAGTTTTCTTCCCACCAGTCACTCTGCTGCATTTGAAAAAACATCACTGCCATCAAAGCCAGAAACAGGGGTGAGGTAGAAGCACAGCTGCCAGGATTATACAGTAGCCATTACCTGTGACAACTCCCAAGTTTGTCTTTCTTCAAGGTGTCAGAAGAAGCTTTTAAACTATTTGAAGCTGTTGGTTTACATTTGTTTGCAACAACTTCTGATGAGCCTCACTTACAAGTAGGAGCTGAACGCACACTTATTCCCGTCGTGCAGTGATAATTCTTTTCCTAATTCAGATAAAATGGCATGATAAAGGAAACATTAGGTTCCACTGGCCTAATTTGTTGCTCAATGGATGTACATAATCTAAATAGGGATCTCATATCACAAGTAGCATCAGACTGTCTGCTTTCATTAAAAAAAGATTATAAAGCACTTATCAGTCAAAAAAAAAAAAAAATCCCAAACCAGTCTGATAAAATGCACAATGGATGGAGTGATAAATTACTGTTAAAGACTCTTATCTAATCTGGCCAACATTTACATAGGTACAAATATAGGTCTCACTGGTGGAACTTCAGTTTCAGTGCACACGGAACAGAGCTGCGTTTAGAGAGTGACAGAGTAGTTTAGAGGCTGATTGATCAGCCCTGGGCCTCTGTCACTGTGCAGGTGTTAGAGTAGCGTTGTCATAAGTCCAACATGCAATTCTATACTTCTTGCCCTGGCATTGTCACCGCTGCCTCTACATCAGTAATACCACAGCAAAGTTATAATCCTGCCTCAGAGCTGAAACTTTGGAAGTGGAATGATGAAAGGAAGTGATGACCAGAAGAGAGGGAGTGAGGAAAAGGAAGCATGAGGGTTACAGTAACATGTTATTCCAATTATCTAGGTTAGTTTGGTTTCTGCTTAGTTACTTCCTTTTCTTTCAAGGCTTCCTCTGTGCAGGATAGGTTTCCATGGGGATTTACTCTGGCAAATGTTTAAACTGTCATACGAGATACAGAAATATTTTAGGAAATAATTTTTTAATAGCTAAAAAACAGATCCTCAGCTTGTTGTTGCTTTGCAGTACTTGGGCAATGTAAAACAACTGGGAAATGCCCCAAGGAGGACCTTTGACATGCTTCTGCATTTTGGCTGATTCTTGCTTATATAATGATCCCTGGTAGATTATTGTCATTCATTTTGAATCAGGTCAACCCTGTTTAGCTCCTGAAGATACTCAGAAGATTCAGGAGAGTGGTCTGCAAATCTGTTTTCTGTTCTTCAACTTAATATAGGACATTAAACTAAAAGACCAATAAATGATTCACAGAAACTACTTAATGAATAATTGGAGTGGTAAAGTAGTGAAAAACTCAAAGAGGTAGAAAGTAGATATCTTTATCTATCTATAAAGATAAATAGTGTCTGTCCACAAGATAATAAGCAATGCTGTCTATAGAAAGCATTATTTATAACCATTTTTCTTTCAACATTTAATTTAGTGATCATAATTGAATCTGTAGTATACGTTGTAAAATATACAGATTTGACATGTTGACTGAGCTAACAATGCTGTGGGATCCTTCCTGGGATCCTTCCTTGGGAGTTTCAGAGATTTTGCTATTTAACTGTGCAAGCGTAGCACTACATTGCCATGTTTTCTGCTGCTTATTCACATGCGCTGCAGATTGGAAAGTCACAGCTATTAGTTTATCAAATCAATGAAAGTTTGAAGCAATAGCAAAAGAATATAAGGAAAGGATGTAATAAGAATAATTATGGAATCCAGAAAAAATGTCCATCCAGGATTCCTCCTCTGGAGAGGTAAAAAGATTTGGAGTAATAAATTTTAGCCTTTACCGTAACACCATTCAGAAACAAATCAGCCATGAGGAGTGGCCCTCACAGCCAGAATACTTTAAACCATGATAAAAGAATAGTAAATTGCTAATGTTATTGTATTCCAGGGGAGTTGCCTGTGGTTTCTAAAGTAAGAAGATTAATGAAACTCCAAGTGCTAATGGCGAAGAGTAGGTGTTTGACCTTAGTGCAATCTGAGTCAATCAGAAGCTTGCAGAGAGTATCCTTAGGCTATTTTTCGATTGTTAGATGACCTGTCTTTGAGTACTAATAAAGCATTACTCTTTCAGGCTGGCAGCCTGGTACAGGTATACAGAGAACAGCTGTAAAACCATCTTAAAGAAGCCATTTGCAAATTTCATCATAAGAAAGGAGGAACTTCTTAAAACATACAGCCACAACATGCAGTGCCACAGATATTCTGGACAGTTCTATAGGTCACAGAATAACCTGCAGAACCCACTAAGATTTAGACAAGCTTATATTTCTCTGTTAGGTACCCGCTGAACTAACTGTGTAAGGTTTATATTTAATCTTTTAGAACTGCAGCTTTCCTTCCATCTGGGACACAGTTTATCATGACATAGCTAAATGTAAACCACAATGATGAAATCACTGGTTAGTACGCATGCCTAGATTTCCCTGAATATTTGCTTCTCATAATTGTCACCCTGAACAAGATCAGCAAAAACACTGCAGTTGTCAGCAGGGGCACAGGGGGTACAGCTCCTACAGGGCAGGGGGGCAGCCAACATCCATTCTGGGTCTTCTGAAAGATTCCACAACCCAGTTCTACTTTTACTGTAAAGAAGCATTCCCTGCTCCTAAAAGATTAAATTAAAGAAAATTTCAGTGATGAAAAATTGTACTCCTTAATGCTTTAATTATTTTCATGTGAGAAACCCTCTTACAAAGCTTTCTATGATCTCTTTTTGTTTGTTTCATGAATTTAACCAGATTCTTATTTTCTGTGGTCAGGAAAGGAACAAGTTTATTGAATGCCCTTTATGGAAGTAAAATTGTTTTTTGGCTTGCAAGAGGTCATGCAAGTAATTAACTTCAATCAACAAGAAGTGTCAGGAGTCCAGGGGAAATTATGCAAGTATGTTTCTCAAGTTTTAGTGATAATTGTCTACTCATCGTGCACCAGTTCTTTAAGGAGCTTCTAAAGATAACTAAAAAAAAAAAAAGCTCTTCCTTGTTGAAGAAAGGCTTTGTTGTTATTCTAGATATGATTTAGTACAGTCTTCAGCAGTTAATCTGTTTTTAATTAGGAAGTTAGCATTATGCTTCTGTATAGCCTAACAGAATATTGTCCACTTTGATGAGGGTTTTTTATTAATGAGTGGTCAGGTACTTTTATTAACACCCTGATTTTTTAACCATTAGGTTACAGTCTAATCATGTTTCCAAGGTTTTCAAAGAAATATTTTTATTTAAGTGAAAACTAGTCAGGTGGGTCCTTGTGCTAAAACATTTAGATAAACCTTACTATTACTAGATTCCAAATTGGTCACACTTCTGGCAGCCTTCAATAAACTCATAGAAATTACTCAAAGTTTAAAGAAAAACCCTTTGGAAATTCAAGAGTAATACCCAAGTAGAACACAACTGCTTGTTACAATCACCTGTTACAATCTTTATTCTGTTATCTATGAAGGACCTGCACCTACAAAGTAGTCTGAACTCTTTGGCAGTTGTCTTTATTCAAGCCCGTTGACCTGTTCTGTACTCAGTGACTCTTTGCGCACTAAAATTTAATTAATTTTAATTATGTGCTTTTTGTCTACACCAAGTTTTTCAAGCCTGTGTATACAATGTATGCATAACGTCCTGCTCTTTTCAAAGGTGAATTAAGAGTAAAACTCCTTGCAGAGTAGACACAATCTGAAATACAATTTGGAAAACTGGTACTGGGGGAGGCCATGCTTGGTGTTGAATCAGTCTTTCTGAAGCAAGGAACTGCCTTTATATTTCATGTCTGTAAGGTGCCTAGGAGAAAGCAATCCTGACCACTCACTGCTACTGCTCATCCCACTACCATGCAACTGATAATCATCCGTGAAGCAAACACCTTGAAATGATGAATCTATATGTGCTGGTACCTCAAGGTGAACTCCAAATGTCAGCATGAACATGCTACTCTTGGACTGTTCCTGATGTTGAAGTTTCTGTTGGAAAGACCAGGCAGCCCCGTCATAAAAACCATTCCCCCAAACATAATTTATTGATGTAATTGGTAGGAACTCTGTGATCAGTTTTGTTTATGATGCACCAAGAAAAATACAACCAGCATCACCATAGCTATTACCTACCAGTAGCTATGTTGTTTTCTACTGAAGTCTGAAAGCAGTAAGGAACAGTTGAGTCTTTTTTTTCCATTGAAAGTGGTTCATAAGTCTGAATATCCATAGGAAATGTTTCAGTTGAATAAGATGTCTGTGTCTTAGAGAGTCACTTTAAAAAGTACAAGCAGAGAATCAGAGTTAACGGATTTGTTAATTCAATATACAGACCCAAACTGTATAGTGTAGTAGACAAAACGTGAAAAATGGAAGACGCTCATACAGAGAACACATTGCTGGAAACTAGCATGAAATGCTATGGCGATACATCAGAAGCTGAAAGGATAAAGTTTTGTTTATTGGAGTTCTTAGTATATATTAAAATATTAAAATTTTCAGCCAGTTGGCTTAAATCTGAACATGGCATATAAAAGAGCAGTTCATCTTGTTCACACTTATACCCATGTCCAGTCTTAGCTTATTGGACAACTGTTTGATGATCCTCACATTTTAACATGGAGAATAGAAAGTAAGTTGTCTGTGGAGTATCATTAATGGACTTTTAGATGCCATACTCTCGAAAAGTTAGAGTGGTTATAGGTGCCTTCTATTAAAATAAACAGTTCCTTTAAAAGTCCTTCTGTGTTAAAGGAGTGTTGATATACTGGCATTCCCACTTAAAAAAGAAAGGCTTTGTCAGACCACATCCTTCTTTTTTATATCTAAGTTTCCCTGGCGTATTTATAGCCCAGAAAATGAATCACTATTTGGCTGTATAATTACAATAATTCTGTGAATTGCTCATAGTTTGTGTGTTTCTATGGGTGAAGGTATACATATCCATATTCTTTTCAGGAAAATGCACAGAGATGTGGGATGAGCCAAAGCACAAACTAAAAATAAATTATGCCAACCACCAAACAACTAGGGACAAAGGGGTATATACATGCATTGATATTAATTTGTTAATTGTTTTTTATATATACTATATACATGCATGAAGAAGCATGCATATATATCCGTTTGTTGAAAACTTTACTCCCCAAAATACTGGTGAAAAGATTATTCAGATATGCTTAGGCAGAATTTCAATGTTGCATGACTGGGTGTGGAGAATAGTATCACTGTCAGCATGTGAAAGGGAGGTTAGGTGAACAGTAGAGAAATGGAATTGTATCAAATGCATCTTCTTATACAAAAATGTAGAGTGATCTTTGGTCTTTGATCCCTTAGAACACAAACTGCTTTTTTATGGCTAAAGAACAAGAAATCAAACTGCTCTTCTGTTAAAGGTAAACTGAAGAAAGTAAAAAATAAATATCTGTTCCTTATGCGTAATAACACATTGAAGACAATGAAATCATGGTAGAGCAGTAAGAATGGCTTTCAAGTGTCTTCTAAATATACAAATAGCAAGTAAACCAGACATAAAAGGGAGAAAGTAAAATATACATATAAGACTGAAGTTGCAATTGTCATGAAGGAAGAAGAAAACTAGGTAACTCATGAAGCAAATACCCTTTTTATAAGGCAGTTTTCTCATTGGAAGAAAGGGTGGAAGAAGAGTACCTTACGTTTTTCACCAGCCTCTCACTGAAGAGAAATACTAAATTACATATTGCTCTAGAGACAAATCCAGGGCATACCCACATGAATTAATGAATTTAAAGAAATTCATTCATTTGATCCTAATATAAAATATACTATTGAGATCTATGGTATTTTTGCTAGATTTCTACATACTGGAAAGCAATATTCCTATTACGAAATGTTCTATTGATAGTAATAGTTTGATAGATTCAAGGAAATCTATCAAAAGGTAAGGGAAAAAATGAACAGAAGAACATAATTTATGAGATAATCTGGGTGGCTGATTGCTAAAAAAACATGGTAAATTCTATAGAGGCAAGGTTGTAATTAGTCGAGTATGCTTTGCTTTTCATGATGATTTAGATGTTGATGTTGATGAACAAAAGTGGATATTATGATTCCCTCTAGACAATTCTGTGCTCCTTAGAAACTGTTTTTAAATAACAGATTCTACTCTATAAGAAGTAGAATTTGAATCAAAGATACTTTTTTTGTAGTGAGGTTTTAAATTGTTTTTCATAGTAGAGAAATGGTAACTCATCACTGGAACTTGCCTTTCTTTAAATATAAATTACAGTGAGTCTTTGTGCCTTTTTAAATATCTTGTTTAAAGATAATGAGTTATTATCTCTTTAAATTTGTTTCTCCCTGATGAGCTAGCTGTTGTGAAAACTGTCAGATGAAAACAGGCTATGGAAAGTGTGACTCATGTACAAAATAGTGGGCCTGCCCCAAAACTCTGTCAATAGGCTAGTTCTTTGACCTGAAGGCTGTCTCTAGGATGAGAAAAAAACTTTTGGTTTCTCTGCTGTGTGCTAAAGTTGGTACTTGCAATGTGAACTCTTGTCCTCTGGAAACAAAACTGAACCGGCAGTTCATTTCACACCAGACACTGAGCAAAAGTCAGATGGTAATGGTCTGACTAGAACTGAACCAGTGGCTAAATGGTGATAGGATGGGTCTTTGAACTAGCTAGGTCCAACACCTCTAGGCCATAGATTCCTGTAATTCAAAATACATATTTTATTATGAAGTATACGACAAAAGCAGAGTGGGTTTTTTTCTAGAAATTTCTGCTTACAGCCTGTGACATTTTTTGAATATTTATGCAACATATAGAAAATATGGAGGGGGGAGGGGGTTCCTGGATTATTAATAGCCTCTTAGAAATTAAAGTGTTTTTCTTATTCCATTATTACTTATAGTTATTAATGTTTGGGGGTTAATCCATCACTGATATTGGATTTAGCAGCTTGGCACTGTATTATACCGTGTTATCTGAGTGCATGAGAGAGGGGTCTTTTAAAACATTATTTAAGCTTCCTTGCTTGTAGGAATACTAATGCATATGAATGCAAATAATGAGAGTTTGCAGCCTAACTGATTCTTTCAGAGTCCAGTTGTATATCGGTGGGAGACGGTGTGAACTCTGGACGTGTTTTACCATCAATAGCTGATTGGAAGTTTGCAAATTTTCCTTTCAGATGTGGAACTAATAAAATACTCTTACTTGAATATACCTGAGATTCTTATTTGAGGTCCATGAGATCTGCAAGGGGGTGTGTCTGTTCCAGCATTTCAGGGTATGAGGCATTCAAGCATTCATGAAGCAGAGGACACTTAGAACCTTCAATGAAAATTTTTAAGTGGAGAGCTAGCTTATTTTTTTAGCAGAATATCCTAAAAGTAATGTTTGGTGTGTTCTTAGATGTCTGCGTGGGCACTGTTTTGGAATGATTTAGTATTGTATATGTAACTTATTTGAAATATGTAGACGAGATTGTTATATACAAAGAGAATCAAATACAAAGATTCAGCAAGTCTGATAATTGGCACACTGTAAAACAGGTAGTCTGTGATTTCAGTGATGGGACTGAGTTTAAATGAGTCAAAGCATCAGATCCATGAAGGTAAAATACTTAACTTTTTCCTTGAAAAGTCAGCTGTTCTAGTCAAAGCAGTAGTTTTTAGCAGTCATACAGTTAGGAATTTCACAAGGGTGAAACGATCCTGAAAAATTTCCTGGGTCTACCAAGTAAACATGCTGCCTTCAGCATTAGGCATTCAAGTCATCCCATTCTGTTTACATTATTTAACAGTCACACATATTTATGCCAGGTTGATCTCTGGTTTTGTGTTTGAATTCCCATAAGAACCTACTGAAGCTCCCCAGAGGATGAATGTAGTATGGCATTTTCTCCCTTGTCGGTACATCAGCCTACAAGAAAGTTTTTGACCATTATTTACCACATGACAATGCAAGGGTGACAACAAGCATTAACTTCTTCTACAGAGTCTTGGAAGACCACAGATAGTCCTTGAAAGAATCTAGTTTCACTAGTTGAACTATAGACTTCAGGAATTTCTTTGGATTTTCTTGGAAAATTTGCTTTTGGTCATGAATCAATTCAGTTTAATTTGATAGTTTCTTTGTTCAACAAACTAGAAGTTAAACTTTATTTCCAGAAAGTATTGAAAAAACCAAAAAGCCACCATCCTTGCATGTATTTATATTTTGCCTGCTTTTTCAATATTCCCTTTATTTACAGATTGTTATTCATCATAGTAAAATACACAGAGCTGAAATACCCAGAAAAGTTGTGACAAGCACGACCGTGGCCCACCTTCCCCTTTCCCAGAAGCAGTAGAGCACAGCCCTGGCCCTGGAGACAGGTTGTTGGAAAGGAAGGGTAAAGTCAGGAAAGAGGGAATGTGATCAGACACAATGTATAGGACTTTTGGGGACAGAGGTAGGAAGGTACTTTTTAACAGCTGTTCTGCTCTGTTAGCTAAGAAGGATGGAAAATATCTTTTTCTTAAGAGGTGATAGTATGTATTCAGCACCCCAACAAAACGGGTTTTGGAATGGTCCTAGTTCCTTGCTCTAGGTATCTGTGGGAAACCAGCATTCCCCCACCTCCATTATATCAAGGAGAGCAGGAACTGCTTCTTTATGA
The DNA here is from genome assembly GCA_020800305.1 of Porphyrio hochstetteri. NCBI lineage: Eukaryota > Metazoa > Chordata > Aves > Gruiformes > Rallidae > Porphyrio > Porphyrio hochstetteri. Next base: position 51,451,769 of record CM036907.1, read on the forward strand.
TTGTGTAGGAGCAGTTCGATGCAATTTCTGTGTCACGTCCTGTAGCCATACACTGAATTTGGCAGTGCAGCAAAGATCCCTTGCATGGTGTTTCTTTTTAGAAAGCTTAATTAAAAAGACAAACAAGGCTGCATTATATCGATAGAAGGTAGAGCCAAGAGAAATGTGACATTATTTTCTGTTCAGTTTGCTCTGGTACTAATATCCAACAGTACTGCAGTACTCCAGGGAAGGGACTACAAACAGTGTTCAGCTGAAGCGTGCGATAGGTTATTGCAGTTTAACAGAGATGAGCTCTGCTTGATTTCAAGGATTTCTCCGTGTACTTTATATCCAACTTAATGTAGACTTCTCAGCATTATTATCATAAAAGTGGTCTGTGGGGACTAGGAATGAAGCCTGACATAGATTTAAAATGGAGACCCTTGATAGGATTTTATGACTACAAAAGAATTTAATAAATAGAGGAATGATGATTCACTGATGTAGTGAAAGTTATTGAATCCTAAGATTCTGAAGAAGAGTTCCCAAAGAAAGGCAGCAGCTTCTGCTGATCAAATGATTTCCTGCTGTTATTTCTGCTCCTACATCATGCCTTCATTTTCACCCAACCATGAAGCTTTTTTTTCTGGGTTTCTTTTTAAATTTTGAATTCAGGAGTATGAGATTTTTGAAACATCAGTTTCAAAACAATTTCCGTTCTGTCATCTTGAGCCTTGGTAGGAAGGCTGCATAAGTTTGTGAGCAGTTGAGACAAAGTTTCAACTTCTTCAAGCTCTGTGGGATAATTGATAGAGATAATGATTTAGGCAGCCCTCATACATGCATTAGTCAGAAGGTGTTATTTGTCAAGTGTTTCAGTCACTGAAAAATAATTAAGTGCTTTGTGATAGTGGCAATTTTATGTCATGGCTTTGTCCCACACAGTCTGAGAACAAATTAAACTTAAATCAGTCATTTTGGCAAGGTCCCTGCTTCTTACTGGGATTTTGTTGGCAACTTAAATACAGGGGGGAAAATTATTATAAATGCTAAACTAAACTGTGAGACAAATAACACACTAGCATGTGATGTTCATTTTGGTATTTAATACAAAAGTGAATATGTTTCCTGACAGCAAAGATTTTCCAGCATGCCAAAGGTTTCAGTGCTGGCACACAACAATTATCAGTGAGGTTTGCTACAGAATTTACTTCCAGATTGTTGTACAATCCTGTACTACTTTTATACTGGAAAGCTACTGTATTTACCCAACTGTTTCCCCTGGCTCTGGGAGGGAAACACATGACAGAAAATACTTAAGGCTTCTGCTCCCATGACATTGCCAGAAAGGTCATGCAGCAGCAATGAGCTGCGTTTACCACTCTGGAATTAAAAAAAAAAAAAAAAAAAAAAAAAGAGGGCTATGAATAAGATCTGATCCAAATACACATCTCCTTGGCAATAACTCCTCAGCTAACAGGTCTCTTTTCACTTCACAGGTGTGTCTTTGCTTTGCTTTGTGTCTTAGGCTGCACTTAATTTATGGTGCCTAAGTGGAAATGTGTCTCAGGGATGTGTCAATAAGGCAGCACTAGTGAGTGGTGCAGCTACAATGCAAACAGGGCAAAAGCCAACACAGTGTGCCCATCAGGGCATAATACAAGAAGTAGTTTTTTGCTGAAGGGGGTGTAGGAAGGAGGTGAACTGTGAGACCAATTACATAACTTCAGCGTCTCAAGGAACATAAGAACCTGCTTTGAGTTAGGAGCCAGTTAAAGACATTTTCTGCTGGATCAGTCCAGGTATGACTCAGTATGAATACAAGTAACCGTTAGAGACAGATATGAGAAGATTTGTGTCCCCCAGAATTTTTAAAATAACTGCATCTGACTGCCAGAACTGGAAAATAATCATAAGATCAAGTACCAGTTAATGCAGTGTTTTTACACCCCAAAAGCAGTACTGGTATTCATCTGCATTCTGAATGCATTGCAGACTTGAATTACAGAATGATATTTGCTGTTGCAACAGCATCGGTAAGAAATCTCTTCTCTTTCCTTGGCCCAGGCAGTAAGACACCTGTCCCATGGCAGGAGGCAGCAGGCACTCTCATTATTGTCTATTTGTTACTGTGCGAGAAAGACTTACCCCCATTTTTTACAAACAGAGCACCTGGTATTGTAAGATTAAGAAACTTGTTCAAAGCCTCAGGGGTTCCATACTCCCGTTTCCAACCCTGAGCATTTAAATTACAAACTCTCACTTGGTAAAAAGGGAAGTTCTTTTGTCATGTAGAGATGAAAGGCGTGATATTCCTCTCATGTACTCCACTGTGAATCACAAATTATGCCATTGCAGTGAGTGGAATTGCTTAGGTAACTTCTGAGAGAAACCAAAACTGCAGGACCTTTTTAAAAGCACCAAAGAGATTTAGGAGCACAAATCCATCTAGGTCTGAATGTATCTTGCGTTCCTAAGTGATTTTGATGCTACAGAAGCTGCAATCCCGTGTTGCATTATCTCTTCCTAGGTGGTTGCTTTGTCTTTACAGTGATTATTACTTGGTTCAGACCAAAACAGACAGTCCAGGCAGAAACAGCAGGTTCTTTACTTGCCCATTAAGGTTCCTTTCTGTGGAACATTATAGAAACTTACAGTATCCCGGTGATGAGCTAAAGATGCTTGAATTATCCTCATCTTGGGAAATTTCAAAGATGGCAGTTTTTTCATATATATGTAAAATGTGTCTGTGTGTCTGACTCTGTGTGTGTAACAAGATTAAGATATGTTTCTGTTCATCGCTTCTAAAAAGCTTCCTTTGCTGCTGCTCATTTTAGCAGGAATAAGCAGCTGCCATCCTGCATACTGTTCCTCTGGAGGACCAATGCTCTGACCTTGTTTCCTCGGCACATATATCAATTTCTGTTAGCGTAAGTAGCAAACCAAAAATTCCTACAGGAACAAGACCATGTGCCCAGTTCCCTGTGGGGATACCCCAGGAAAACAAATATGTACAGAGCATTAGCTGCATCGCTCCTTGAATTGCTGAAAGGTGCTAAAAGACCTTGGTGCTGAGCAGTGAATAAAAACTGGACATAGTGGAAGAGAATTGCACAAAAATCTATTGTCTTGCATTGAAAAAAATGCATGTAATTGCAGTAATGTTTAAATTCTGCCAATAAGCAGAAAACAAAGTCCTAGTGGATTTTAAGTGTGCAATGGAATATCTGATGATCAGTCCTTTAACAGCCTTTGTGTCTCTGGATGTAAACAATGTATATAACAAGTATGTCTTAAAATCTTCAAAAAAAACCCCAAGCTGGTTTTTTTCTGTAGTTGGTTGGGTTTTTTTCAAGAGAAAGAATACTTCCTTCTGAAAATTCACTGCATTGGAGTAGTAAGTGCTTTTGGCTTTTCCTGAGGAAAAAGCTATTTGGCATAATCTAAGTTAATTAAGAAACCTCCTTGCTTCCTTGAGTGTCTCGCTGTTTAATTAGGGTAATGTATGCTGGTTCATATTAAACTGAAGTTCACCTTAGCTCACCCCGTATTTTTTCAGCTAATAACATGTAAGCTGGCATCTGGGTGTTGTCTTTTTGTCTATTTTGTGTGTGATCCATGGTCATACACAGCCATGAAGAAGAAGTTCAATCCCTTCTTACTGTGGCACGTCCCAGGAAGAGTCAGGACAAAGTGTGGGGAAGTCACTGTAATTCCGGTTTGTCTCTAGCACTCTCACAATGGGTCACTGTCTGATGTCAATGGCAGAGGGCAGTAAATCCTGCAAGGGACCACAACAGTTTCATACACAGCAATACTTTTGTTTCTTTTTGCAGTCATTTTAAGCATGTCCTTCAATAGTGAAAAGTGGGAGGGATTTCTCTTTAGCAATTTCACTTTTATTAATACTCCCATGGATTTGAAGTCATAGATCTTTTCTGGTTTCTCATTGTAAGGAGAATTTTCTTATTCCTGGGAATAAGAAAAAATCTGTTGTCTGAAGAGTTTTTGTACCATATTCATCAATACAGGCTTGTTCTCTTCCTGAGTAATCCCTCAGATATTCATTTCATGGATCATTAATTAGTGGCTTTTATTCCATATCCAAGAAGAACTAACTCAAAGGCTTCATGCTTTCTACAACTTAGTTGTCTGTGTTTGTAAACCACTCAAGGCTGGATGCGTCTATGACTTTGACGGGGAGCTCAAGGGGAAAGTTCTTTTCTGTACTGTAAGATTAGGTACTGCTTTGGGCATCGATAGCGTAATGTCTCTCCTGTCCCTGTAACACACACACACACGCATACTTAGTTTCTTCCTGCAGACCTGCACCTGCATACAGCCATGACAAATGCAACCTAGGTGACAAAGTGGTAGTTACCGCGCTAGTTAGCTTTGTTACGTCCTCACTGGAAGCTAAGGTTTGCTATTTGATTGCCTTCCAGTCAGTGACTTAATAAGCTAATTATTTTGTAGAGCAAAAAATTCCCAGAGCTGTGCCTGTGTGAGCAATTTGGCCAGGATTCCTTCCCATCAGCACTCTGCACAGTCAAACATTTTCTGAATTGTTGGCAATTTTGGATCACTTCTGGACAACTAATCTCCAAATGAAACATAATGGGGCAGTTGTCCAGATTTTACTGGTAAGTATGGATACAAACACAGGTAGACAGCCTGCTAGGTGTGGCTCCCAAAATGGTATCCTGATATCACACATCAGAAATTTTCCTTTTAATTGGACTTGTCACAATGAGATCAGACGTACCAAAAGAGACTTTGTGATTGTTTTGAGACAACCCTGGAGACCTTTCAGTTTTGAAGACAACTACATATTTTTCTAATCTCTAAATAAAGGGGTTTTTTTAATTTCCTAGGTAGATGAGGACCTGCCTTGCCTAAGACCGTTTGAAGGGGCATTTGTTGCTATGAGGGTTTGGCTGGCAGAGGAGGCTTTCTGTAAGCACCAACAGGTGCAATCACACATTAGATGGCAAGTAAAGCAAATTTTTCAGCATTGTCAGAGAGGGTAAGATTTTTTACAAAGGAGCCAGCATTTACAGTATTATGTATGCTGCCTGTCTAAACCTATGGTCACTTGGCACTGAACCCCTAGCGATACTGGCCAAGTAATTTAGATGGCACATGTGTTCAGATGGCACAGCTCCACCCAGGCTCAGAGTCAGCCAAGAGATCATCCATCTAGGAGCATCAATTGGTACTGTAGATAGTAGGGTTTCAAGCCAAAAAGAAGTTTCCAAACAGCTGTCTGTCCCTGTATCATATACCTAAGGCTACAATGGTATGTGATTGATAATCAAGTTTTTGCTTGGATTCTTTTTCAAAGTATAGCCCCTCTGTAGATGTAGATACCTTGACCCTGAAGCACAGAGCTGGTACTTGGGTGGGTCAGGAGAAAGAATTACAGTCTCTGATGCCTTTTCAGTTTTGGGTAGCTGAGGAAGCAGAAAAATCCCTATTGTTCTTTTCTAGAACAAATGACATTGAGGATTTCTGCTGAAAACTTCCCCATTGTTATCTGTCAAAAGCAATTACTAAGAATATGAAATGAGTTAAGTAGTTTAGGGGTTTGAGTAGGAAAAGCCTTCAAAGTCCAAAGATGTTTTAGACAGCTCTGGTATACAATCAACATTTTGGTAGTAAAACTCATGCTCATGACATCTACAGTCAACCTTGAGAAAGAAAAGCTTTTAAATACACCCTGGTGACATGCCTTTGCTGTGCAACCCAGAGCCCTGGCTCTTTGTCCTGAATATAAGGAGCTGTCACGTGCGTTATTCTGAAAAGATGAAATTGAGTTGCACAGACTACAATGAAACTGTCAGTGTAGACCAGGCAGCACCCCAACGCTTCAACAAGCAGTAGGTGAGGAAGTAAAAACCCAAAGCCCTAACTGTAAAAACCATGACTGGTGAGCAGACTTACAGGAAGTGATATTCACAATGTGAGAAGGTAGAGAGCTTGCCATGTAGTAGGGACAACTCTTTCAAACAAGACATCTGCCTCTGTGCCCAAAAGATTTCACATTTTCTGTGAAGAACACTAGCATCAGAAAAGTTTGATCTAAGATTACTAGGTGGGATCAGAAGCCAAACCACAAAATATACCAGGCTGAACATAGATAGGTCACAGCCACTGGGAAATGGGTTATAGGAAATCTCTTCTGTCTTGCAACAGCTGAAGTTGGCCATTGCTTAGACACGTCCTTGCACACTTCCTAGGCAAAGCATTTCACAAAATGTTGGCACAAAAATGCAGGTTCCTTTGTGGGTTTCTCATTTTAGGAGAACAGTGAGAATGCCATTGTCTCACATATCAACTGTGAAACAGAAATCAGACAACAAATTGAATGCAACTGATAAGGATTAAGTGAAGATTAGGGCCTTAATATCTAAATCAATGGACTTGGAACTAGCTAAGTGGAAGCTGTAAGCACAGAAGTTTGGTAGAGTTTAGGCAGCTGAATAATGACATGAAATGGAGTTTGATCTCATTAGAATATATGCATCAGTATCTGTTTTATCATTGATCTCTGTGCAGTAAGGAATGGGAAAGTTACGTGTCTGAATGGGTTCGAATTCTAAATTTCAGCTGGCGTATGTACTACCAGCACATCCTTCAGAGCTCTCCAGGTGTCCTGGGTGGCCCAAAGACAGACAGAACCATACCACCATAATGTAGGTCTCCTGGTTCATGTAGATGATAAGCGATTTGAACACCAAATCAAAAGATAAGAATTAGGCTGTTTTCTTCTCAGATTTCAGGGTGCTTCATGTGAACAATTTTAAAAATGTCTGTATCACTGTATATTTTTTTAATATCAGAAAGATCTGAAAAGGTACCATGTAGATTAGCACACTGGTACAAAAATGTCATGTCTTTCTTTCATTTGCTTATTTGGCCATTTCAGAATTCTCCACAAAGTGACAGGATGGATAGTGGTGGGAAGGAACAGAGAGGAGAAAACCCTTATTTCTAATTTAAAAATTACAAACTTCAGAGTGGAAAGAATATTCTTTAAAAGTCAGAATTCCTCAGAATATCAGAATGTGTGTTGGCCTGTGAGTTTCTATCTCAAAAGAGCACATTTGAAGCAGATTCCTTGATGCACTTTGATTCACATCATAGCATGTTCTCAGGGCACATCAACTGGCCTTTTCTCCTGAAGAAATTAAACCAATTGATGAGATCCAGGAGCTTATATCATGTGTTCCTGCTGCTAATGAGTACTCAGTCCACAAGACAGACTAAAGCTGGGCTGAAAATAAAAACCTTGAAAAATTAGTGTAGACAATGTGTCTCCTGTACCAGCTGTTGCACTTTTCAAATCTGTTAGGTTGCACTACCAAAGAAGGCTGCTCTGAATGCAGAGAAAAAAAGTAAAAAGCATTATGATCTTAAGCTTATCCTGTTGAATTAAAATAGTGACTTTTTTTTTTTCCGTGACTGTGGTTTACCTCTGCAAAAATAGGGTTATCCCTTTTTTTACTGGAAGCATCCCCACAGCAGTCCTTAGAGTACAGTTTGGATTTCAGGATGTATCTCCTGCTTGCAACAAGGTGAAGAGTGTCCAATTTTTACAGTATTATTCAAAAGCTACTTATTACAGCAAAACTTTGGGATAGGGGTTGGATAGCCTGCTAATGTCAAACCCAAGTATCATTTTGGCTTAGAGGGCTTTCTTTCCAGCAAGAGACACTTTAATGACTGGTCAAATGTACTAACCATCCACTCCTTGCCTTAGGCCTTCAAACTAATTTAGAATGTCATTAACCATTCAGTAATAGGAAAGCATATGCCATGTTATCCAGTGCATGAAAAATCAGATAAGAACTTCTACTCTACCGTTGGAACTGCAAAATAAATAAATAGCTAAATAGCTCATAGTCCTAAAAGAAATCTGTGTCCTGTGAATGTGAAGTTGGAGCATCCGTAATGAAGCAGAAATGAATATATCTCCATTTGGTTCATATATATGTATATACAAAAAATTGATTTTGAGACATGTTCAGTCTTGCTGATGATTTGATCCATTCAGCAAGAACGCACTTTTCATGGTACCTTACACACTGCCAACTGACAGAGGATGTCCCTTTTTTCCTTTCAGTGCAGTGAATTGAAAAACATATTCATTTGTATCTTGGTCGTGTGTTTGGAACCAGTCTTCCCTTTCTGCTCGTGCCTGTGAACCTGTTCAGGTTTCATGCTCTTTTGTCATTGCTTGCCAAGGAACTTGGATTTTCACTGAATGAGAAAGGGATAGCACGTGGTCTTCCTATTTAATTGCATAAAGCCTCACGCTTCTGACCTCAGCACGTCTTACAGAAAATGTCACAAAACCCATATAATCATAAAAGGGTGCACATGAGCAAAAAGAAGAAGAATTATATTTAAAATTATCCACCACTTAGTGCTTTAATTTAATCTCCTAGATCTTGATTAGCATAGCTTTAAGAAACATTTTTTCAGAGAGCCTTAGCAAAAATAAAGTCATTTATTCAATGAGAAAGATTTTTTTTGTTTGAAACTAGTTGCATATTCAGTATAGAACTGAAATAGATTCTTCTCCACTTGTCAGATGAAAAATTGGTAAATGTTTCCATTATTAATTATCTGCAGTAACTATTTGCTGGATGAATTATTTTTTTTTATTAATTATGTATCCAAGATCCAAGAGTGCTTTACAACTGTAGTTTCAATTCCCAGTTGATGTAAATTGGCTTTGTTTCACTGGAAACAAAACATCTATATTAGTTTACACCAGCTGAAGATCTGGCTCCAGAAATGCAGGGCAGCATTGAGATTTCAGACCTGCTGAGCAGCATGCAGCTCTCCATATTAAAAAAAAAAAAAAAAAAAATTAATATTTTTTCCAAAACACCAGAAGGACCTGAGTTTCTGCAGTAAAAAGCTCAAAACCATGTGCTGAGAACTCACTTCATACCAACTGAAGGCTGAACCCTCCAGCTATCTCAAAGGGATGGGGGAATGTTTTACAGTAAACGTGGTATCTCCTGCTGCAGTCACAAATACTTCTTTGCTTCTACCAGCTTCCTTTCACTTAACCAAAAGAGGCACACCAGCACTTTAAGAAAAATCTGATACATCAATTCACTTAGCTTTAAACCAATAACAGTTTGCGAAACCAAGAATCAGAATTGGTTATCATTTACCAGCTCCAGCATGGATACTACTCTTCTACTATTTATTTTAAATTTTTTTGCTAATCTTTCATTAATATTAACCGAAAGATCTACTCAAATAACTAGTCTCAGACTCTGATTTTGCAATTTCATCAGAGACTTATCAATAAAATGTAATTTGGATCTCTTCATGGAGAGAGGTTGACACTTTTATTCTGTAGCTTCTGCCTGAGAGGTAAAAGAGAAAACTGGACTGTAAACAAATTCCAGAAGTTATGAGATGGAAACAAAGAACCTTTCTCCACCACTAAAACAAATCGCAGAATTGTGACAGGTTCTTTGGTTCTTTCTTTTTGCCCCCTTTTTCTGGTACTTGTTCAATCCTCATGGCTCACAAGTGAGTTGTCAAGAGTGCCTCAATAACTTCAGAACATGTGGGCCAGTTCTGAGACAACCCTGTTGCTTTGTAAAGACAATTCTGTTGTACCACTGAGAAACTACAACTTGAAATAAGAAGGTGCAAAGTCCACGGCTAAACTGTAGAGCCAAACCAATCCTATTCCTTTTGTTCCCTGCCGCTAAGTCCAGTCAATATATATTTAAGTTCAATGCAGGAGAAGAGAAGAAAACAAACAATACCTCTGATTTAGACATTGTGAAGCTCTAGGGCAACTTACTCATTTTTAAGAAGATACTGTGGGTAGTAGCTTTGTGGTAAACAAGAATCATATCGCCGAGGTAACATGCCAGGGTCTCAAAGACTGTAGGAAGCACAGCTAGATAATCACAGAATCACAGAATCACAGAATTGTAGGGGTTGGAAGGGACCTCGAGAGATCATCGGGTCCAACCCCCCTGCCAAAGCAGGCTCCCTAGCTCATATTGCTCAGATAGGCGTCCAGGCGGGTCTTGAATATCTCCAGTGAAGGAAACTCCACCACCCCCCTGGGCAGCCTGTGCCAGGGCTCTGTCACCCTCACTGTGTAAAAGTTCTTCCGCATGTTGGTGCGGAACTTCCTATGCTCCAACTTGCAGCCATTGCCCCTTGTCCTATCCCCACAGACCACTGAAAAGGGGCTGGCTGATTCCCCCTGCATCCCCTGCTTCAGATAATTATAAACTTTGATTAGGTCCCCCCTTAGTCTTCTCTTCTCAAGGCTGAACAGTCCCAGCTTACTCAGCCTTTCCTCATAGGGGAGATGCTCTAGGCCCTTAATCATCTTCGTAGCCCTTCTTTGGACTCTTTCCAGGAGATCCCTGTCCTTTTTATACCAAGGAGCCCAGAACTGGACACAATACTCCAGGTGGGGCCTGACCAGGGCAGAGTAGAGAGGGAGGATCACCTCCTTTGACCTGCTGGCTACACTCCTCCTGATGCATCCCAGGATCCCATTGGCTCTCTTGGCCACCGAGGCACACTGCTGGCTCATGGCCAACCTGTCATCTACCAGGACCGCCAGGTCCTTCTCCACTGAGCTCTTCTCCAGCAGGTCATCCCCCAGCCTGTACTGATACAAACAGTTGTTCCTTCCCAGGTGCAAGACTTTACACTTGCTTTTGTTGAACTTCATCTGGTTTCTCACTGCCCAGCTCTCCAGCCTGTCCAGGTCTCTCTGGATGGCAGCGCAGTGCTCCTGCGTGTCAGCCACTCCTCCCAGCTTTGTATCATCGGCGTACTTGCTGAGGGTGGATGTTATTCCCTCATCAAGATCGTCAATGAAGATATTAAACAGGACTGGACCCAACACTGAGCCCTGGGGAACACCGCTGGTAACAGGCCTCCAGTCAGATTCTACTCCACGAATCACAACCCTCTGGGTTCGGTCCGACAGCCAATTCTCAACCCACCTCACTGTCCACTCATCTATCCCATGCTTTCTCAGCTTTGCTATCAGGATGTCATGGGAGACAGTATCAAAGGCCTTGCTGAAGTCAAGGTAGATGACATCCACTGCTCTCCCTCCATCTACCCAGCCTGTCATGAGATCGTAGAAGGCTATGAGGTTGGTCGAGCACGATTTCCCCTTAGTGAATCCATGCTGACTACTCCTCATGACCTTCTTCTCTTCCAATTGCTTGGAGATGGCATCCAGAACAAGCTGTTCCATTACCTTTCCAGGGGCAGAGGTGAGGCTGACTGGCCTATAGTTACTAGGTTCCTCCTTCTTGCCCTTTTTAAAGACTGGAGTGACATTGGCTATCCTCCAGTCTTCAGGCACTTCTCCTGTCCTCCAAGACCTGTCGAAGATGATAGAGAGCGGCTCAGCAATCACCTCCGCCAGCTCCCTCAGCACACGTGGATGTAACCCATCTGGGCCCATGGATTTGTGTGCATTAATCCCTTTGAGCCGCTCCTGGACCTCCCCTACTTGAACCAGAGGGAAATTCTTCATTTCCCAATCAGTCCTACTCTCATCCAGTGTCTGTGGGTCCCGGGGGGCCTTTGAAGTGAAGACCGAAGCAAAGGCGGCATTCAATATCTCCACTTTCTCAGCATCCCCCGTAACCAGGACACCCTCCTTATTCAGCAAGGGACCTACATTATCCCTGGACATCCTCTTACTGTTCACGTGTCTAAAAACCCCCTTTTTATTATCCTTTATGTCCCTTGCCAGCTTAATTTCCAAGAGGGCTTTAGCCTTCCTAGTTGCATCCCTACAGGCCCTGACCACATTCCTGTATTCTTCCCAGGTGCTCAGACCCTTTTTCCACGATTCATAGATCTTCTGCTTCTCTTTGAGCTTGCTCAATAGCTCCCTGTTCATCCATGCAGGTCTTCTGCCTCTCTTTCCCCATTTCCTCCTCAAAGGGATGCATCGTTCCTGTGCTTGGAAGAAGTGCTGTTTGAATGCTAGCCAGCTCTCGCAGGCTCCCATTCCTTCAAACAGCGTAGCCCACGGGATAGCCCCCATTAAGTGGCGGAGGAGATCAAAGTTAGCTCTACCAAAATTCAGGGTAGCTATCCTACTTTTTGGCTTGCTTCTTCCACCCAGGATCATGAACTGAACCATTTCATGGTCGCTTTGCCCTAAGCTGCCCCCGACCTTCACTTCCCTAACAAGTCCATCCTTGTTAGTGAAAACAAGGTCCAGCAGCCGCCCTCCCCTTGTGGGCTCCTGCACCATCTGTAGCAGGAAATTGTCTTCAACACACTGCAGAAATTGTCTGGACTGCATACGACTGGCCGTATTGCTTGCCCAGCAAATATCTGGGTAGTTGAAGTCCCCCATAAGGATCAGTGCCCGGGAACTTGAGGCTACTTCTAACTGTTTATGGAATGCGTTATCTACCTGCTCCTCTTGATCAGGGGGCCTATAGCACACTCCCACAACAATGTCCCCCATACCGGTTTGCCCCTTGATTTTAACCCACAAACACTCGACAGAAGGTTCATCCTTCCCCAGGTGGAGCTCAACACATTTTTATTTCCTTTGGCCTGTTGGGACTTTAGATTTTGCTGAGTCTTCTCAAAACTGCTGTCCTTCCTTTCCTTCCACAAGTCTGTCCCTCCATACTCTTCAGAAAAACTTGAGTTACTCCTTCAGCCTGAACAGCCTCTTGAGCAACCACTTCACCCCTTTTCACTTTTTCTGTGTGTAACAGTTCTAAGGACTTTGTCCTTAACTCTATTTTCTTCTCTTTGTATAATATATTCTGGGGTGATTTAATGTGTAGTCACACATTTAACCTGACGATTCAGAGACCTACTTCTTTACTCCCAACTTGCCTCTGCCACCCAGACTAAATTTTTCATCTACCTCCAGTGTCTCCTCATGGATTCCTGTTCATGCCATAAAGTTAAATATGTTTTAATTAGAAGTCTTTATTTTTCTCCCTACTGTATCTTTTGATTACCATGGGCAAGAGAACTACCCTTAGATGCACGACTTGGTACTTATCTTTAATTTTTACCTCTTTCATATCTTGGTGATGCTTCAAAGTGTTTTTCCAATTCATACGCATCTCTAGAAATATTTGATGAGAGCTGTGTTGGCTTGTATTCTGATTAAGAAAATATCCTCTTTTCTTGCTTCCATTCAGATTTCTGCTGCAGGGATCATCTACTTAACCAGTACTTTTAGCTATGCAATCTTTCTCTGCACCCTCCTTCACCTCTTTATTCTTTACCATATTTAGCCAAAGCTACTTGTCACCTCTTTCAAGACCTCCCACAGACTATTGTTCCTTTACATACCATTTGTCATTCACCAACACAAAGTATTGATTCCCATTCTTATCAGCCCACTGTGGCAATGTCAGCCTCAATCGTCCAACTGTATTATTGCTTTGTACCTTCCTGCTCAGAAAAGCTCCCTATAAATAGCCACACAGAATTTCTTACTCCAGTTTCACATCCTTGACAGTGAAGCATCTGCTTGCTTTAATGTCTACCTACAAAATTAGTTGAGAACAATTAGGACATTCATCTGCTGAGATTCCTGCTTGTTGTCCTGCTCTATTATTTCCCGTGCACCCTCACCTCTCTATCTCCATCTGTTGTCTTGTGTCTTATTCTTCTATCTTTGTTATCGTCTTTTGTGATGCCTCTCAGAGTGGAATTTGTTCCTTGGGTAGTCCATATCAATTGCACAGCACAAAATAACTGCATATGTCTGAATACATGTATAAGTTGGTAGCAACATCATACTTGAGGGCAGAGAGGAAACGGAAATAGATTAATGAAGTTAACAGAGGTAAGATAAGTATTATGTTTTTATTACTGTTGTTTAACGTTTAAAGCTCCTTTCAAAACAGCTTAAAACTGCAACTGCTGCAGAAAGATTTCTTATAAAACGCACAGAAACCAATATTGACATTAAGATATAAACTGCATTCAACAAATTAAAGTTCACTTCTTAAGAGTGGGCTACTCAGGTGACGGGGTGAAAAAGTAAAAAGATTCCCTGTTCCCTTCCCCATTCTTGCCAAACTCTATTGAAGATACAAAGTAAATATCAGCCATTTGCTGAAAAGGAAAGAGCTAAGTGCTGCTCTTTCTAGTAGGCCGATACTGCACATAGAAATTTCTTTTTTTGAAAGCTTAGTAATAAGAAAAAAATGTTTCTCATTTTTCTATAAAGCATTCCGAGCATTCAAGGTAATACAGAAGGTAGTCATTTTCCATATGATAGTTCTCCCTGTGTCAGATAATGATTTTGCAGTCTTTGAAATCCTGACTCAAAATTGCTCTATATGTTTTTATTATTATCATTTTTTCCAAAAAGCTTTACAAAGGAAAGACAACATGAGCACACCGCTTTTATTGTGTGGGCGTGTTGTTGCCTCTGTATAATAGACTCCCTAATGTTCTTGGTTATAATGTGCAGCATTGCACATGTAGAGCTCCGGATTTCCAAACTCCATTTTCAGGCTCAAAAATAGCCTTTCATTCAGCCAAAGGATTTACACCTGATTATAGAGCTGTGTAACTTTTTGTTCTGTTGTCTGGTCAAGAAAGCATCCTGGGCATCTCATTGCTGTTATTCAGGGCAAAGAACCAGTGTGTGTCAGCATACTTTCGAAAGCTTTTGATTTTTCTAAGTATACAGCTATAGATTTTAAACAAAGTCTCCTAGAGGCTTCCTGAGGATAGTGATAGGTGATTGCCAAAGCTGTAATATCGGAGTCATTCCTTTTCAGCAAATGGCTGATATTTACTTTGTATCTTCAATAGAGTTTGGCAAGAATGGGGAAGGGAACAGGGAATCTTTTTACTTTTTCACCCCGTCACCTGAGTAGCCCACTCTTAAGAAGTGAACTTTAATTTGTTGAATGCAGTTTATATCTTAATGTCAATATTGGTTTCTGTGCGTTTTATAAGAAATCTTTCTGCAGCAGTTGCAGTTTTAAGCTGTTTTGAAAGGAGCTTTAAACGTTAAACAACAGTAATAAAAACATAATACTTATCTTACCTCTGTTAACTTCATTAATCTATTTCCGTTTCCTCTCTGCCCTCAAGTATGATGTTGCTACCAACTTATACATGTATTCAGACATATGCAGTTATTTTGTGCTGTGCAATTGATATGGACTACCCAAGGAACAAATTCCACTCTGAGAGGCATCACAAAAGACGATAACAAAGATAGAAGAATAAGACACAAGACAACAGATGGAGATAGAGAGGTGAGGGTGCACGGGAAATAATAGAGCAGGACAACAAGCAGGAATCTCAGCAGATGAATGTCCTAATTGTTCTCAACTAATTTTGTAGGTAGACATTAAAGCAAGCAGATGCTTCACTGTCAAGGATGTGAAACTGGAGTAAGAAATTCTGTGTGGCTATTTATAGGGAGCTTTTCTGAGCAGGAAGGTACAAAGCAATAATACAGTTGGACGATTGAGGCTGACATTGCCACAGTGGGCTGATAAGAATGGGAATCAATACTTTGTGTTGGTGAATGACAAATGGTATGTAAAGGAACAATAGTCTGTGGGAGGTCTTGAAAGAGGTGACAAGTAGCTTTGGCTAAATATGGTAAAGAATAAAGAGGTGAAGGAGGGTGCAGAGAAAGATTGCATAGCTAAAAGTACTGGTTAAGTAGATGATCCCTGCAGCAGAAATCTGAATGGAAGCAAGAAAAGAGGATATTTTCTTAATCAGAATACAAGCCAACACAGCTCTCATCAAATATTTCTAGAGATGCGTATGAATTGGAAAAACACTTTGAAGCATCACCAAGATATGAAAGAGGTAAAAATTAAAGATAAGTACCAAGTCGTGCATCTAAGGGTAGTTCTCTTGCCCATGGTAATCAAAAGATACAGTAGGGAGAAAAATAAAGACTTCTAATTAAAACATATTTAACTTTATGGCATGAACAGGAATCCATGAGGAGACACTGGAGGTAGATGAAAAATTTAGTCTGGGTGGCAGAGGCAAGTTGGGAGTAAAGAAGTAGGTCTCTGAATCGTCAGGTTAAATGTGTGACTACACATTAAATCACCCCAGAATATATTATACAAAGAGAAGAAAATAGAGTTAAGGACAAAGTCCTTAGAACTGTTACACACAGAAAAAGTGAAAAGGGGTGAAGTGGTTGCTCAAGAGGCTGTTCAGGCTGAAGGAGTAACTCAAGTTTTTCTGAAGAGTATGGAGGGACAGACTTGTGGAAGGAAAGGAAGGACAGCAGTTTTGAGAAGACTCAGCAAAATCTAAAGTCCCAACAGGCCAAAGGAAATAAAAATGTGTTGAGCTCCACCTGGGGAAGGATGAACCTTCTGTCGAGTGTTTGTGGGTTAAAATCAAGGGGCAAACCGGTATGGGGGACATTGTTGTGGGAGTGTGCTATAGGCCCCCTGATCAAGAGGAGCAGGTAGATAACGCATTCCATAAACAGTTAGAAGTAGCCTCAAGTTCCCGGGCACTGATCCTTATGGGGGACTTCAACTACCCAGATATTTGCTGGGCAAGCAATACGGCCAGTCGTATGCAGTCCAGACAATTTCTGCAGTGTGTTGAAGACAATTTCCTGCTACAGATGGTGCAGGAGCCCACAAGGGGAGGGCGGCTGCTGGACCTTGTTTTCACTAACAAGGATGGACTTGTTAGGGAAGTGAAGGTCGGGGGCAGCTTAGGGCAAAGCGACCATGAAATGGTTCAGTTCATGATCCTGGGTGGAAGAAGCAAGCCAAAAAGTAGGATAGCTACCCTGAATTTTGGTAGAGCTAACTTTGATCTCCTCCGCCACTTAATGGGGGCTATCCCGTGGGCTACGCTGTTTGAAGGAATGGGAGCCTGCGAGAGCTGGCTAGCATTCAAACAGCACTTCTTCCAAGCACAGGAACGATGCATCCCTTTGAGGAGGAAATGGGGAAAGAGAGGCAGAAGACCTGCATGGATGAACAGGGAGCTATTGAGCAAGCTCAAAGAGAAGCAGAAGATCTATGAATCGTGGAAAAAGGGTCTGAGCACCTGGGAAGAATACAGGAATGTGGTCAGGGCCTGTAGGGATGCAACTAGGAAGGCTAAAGCCCTCTTGGAAATTAAGCTGGCAAGGGACATAAAGGATAATAAAAAGGGGGTTTTTAGACACGTGAACAGTAAGAGGATGTCCAGGGATAATGTAGGTCCCTTGCTGAATAAGGAGGGTGTCCTGGTTACGGGGGATGCTGAGAAAGTGGAGATATTGAATGCCGCCTTTGCTTCGGTCTTCACTTCAAAGGCCCCCCGGGACCCACAGACACTGGATGAGAGTAGGACTGATTGGGAAATGAAGAATTTCCCTCTGGTTCAAGTAGGGGAGGTCCAGGAGCGGCTCAAAGGGATTAATGCACACAAATCCATGGGCCCAGATGGGTTACATCCACGTGTGCTGAGGGAGCTGGCGGAGGTGATTGCTGAGCCGCTCTCTATCATCTTCGACAGGTCTTGGAGGACAGGAGAAGTGCCTGAAGACTGGAGGATAGCCAATGTCACTCCAGTCTTTAAAAAGGGCAAGAAGGAGGAACCTAGTAACTATAGGCCAGTCAGCCTCACCTCTGCCCCTGGAAAGGTAATGGAACAGCTTGTTCTGGATGCCATCTCCAAGCAATTGGAAGAGAAGAAGGTCATGAGGAGTAGTCAGCATGGATTCACTAAGGGGAAATCGTGCTCGACCAACCTCATAGCCTTCTACGATCTCATGACAGGCTGGGTAGATGGAGGGAGAGCAGTGGATGTCATCTACCTTGACTTCAGCAAGGCCTTTGATACTGTCTCCCATGACATCCTGATAGCAAAGCTGAGAAAGCATGGGATAGATGAGTGGACAGTGAGGTGGGTTGAGAATTGGCTGTCGGACCGAACCCAGAGGGTTGTGATTCGTGGAGTAGAATCTGACTGGAGGCCTGTTACCAGCGGTGTTCCCCAGGGCTCAGTGTTGGGTCCAGTCCTGTTTAATATCTTCATTGACGATCTTGATGAGGGAATAACATCCACCCTCAGCAAGTACGCCGATGATACAAAGCTGGGAGGAGTGGCTGACACGCAGGAGCACTGCGCTGCCATCCAGAGAGACCTGGACAGGCTGGAGAGCTGGGCAGTGAGAAACCAGATGAAGTTCAACAAAAGCAAGTGTAAAGTCTTGCACCTGGGAAGGAACAACTGTTTGTATCAGTACAGGCTGGGGGATGACCTGCTGGAGAAGAGCTCAGTGGAGAAGGACCTGGCGGTCCTGGTAGATGACAGGTTGGCCATGAGCCAGCAGTGTGCCTCGGTGGCCAAGAGAGCCAATGGGATCCTGGGATGCATCAGGAGGAGTGTAGCCAGCAGGTCAAAGGAGGTGATCCTCCCTCTCTACTCTGCCCTGGTCAGGCCCCACCTGGAGTATTGTGTCCAGTTCTGGGCTCCTTGGTATAAAAAGGACAGGGATCTCCTGGAAAGAGTCCAAAGAAGGGCTACGAAGATGATTAAGGGCCTAGAGCATCTCCCCTATGAGGAAAGGCTGAGTAAGCTGGGACTGTTCAGCCTTGAGAAGAGAAGACTAAGGGGGGACCTAATCAAAGTTTATAATTATCTGAAGCAGGGGATGCAGGGGGAATTGGCCAGCCCCTTTTCAGTGGTCTGTGGAGACAGGACAAGGGGCAATGGCTGTAAACTGGAGCACAGGAAGTTCCGCACCAACATGCGGAAGAACTTTTACACAGTGAGGGTGACAGAGCCCTGGCACAGGCTGCCCAGGGGGGTGGTGGAGTTTCCTTCACTGGAGATATTCAAGACCCGCCTGGACGCCTATCTGAGCAATATGAGCTAGGGAGCCTGCTTTGGCAGGGGGGTTGGACCCGATGATCTCTTGAGGTCCCTTCCAACCCCTACAATTCTGTGATTCTGTGATTCTGTGATTTTCAGCGCAGGCTAGAAAAAGCCAGAGAGGATTGGCAGCAATCGGGAGGAAGAGTAGGTTAAGTATTTAATGAAGGCTCAGAAGAGGACAACAGCTGAGAAATACTTTGAATGGAGTTGTGGAGTTATAGAATTGTATAGAATTTTATAACATTACATTTTTTACAATGAGAGAAGGTTCAATGAACAGCTTTACTATGGGAGAAATTCTTAAATAACCATTACAGTGTTACTACTGATAGCAATCCAACAGATGTGTAAGAAATAGAACCAATAATAATTGACAGTATAGTCTTGCCCCACATAGCAAGCAGGATTAAGATGTGATTTTCTGTGTGATGACATAAAGAGATAAAACACATTAATCTTCTTTACTACTTATAGTAATATAATTCTGTCATGCTTTACATACTACCATGCTAATACAGATGCCAAGCACTTAATAAAGTTGTCAATATATTTGGATCTAGTTTCACATGTCTATAGCGTTACGTTATTTTATATTGTTGGTGGTTGTCTAAGAGACTCAAAACTTCTGACCCCACTTAATGTAGGAATCACCAAAATAAGGCATTTCAACATGCAAAAGTGGTAGTAATAAGTGACTATAGGACAATGTGACACAGAAAAAAAGGTGAAAAGAAATAGTAAGTTACAATATGAAATAGTAAATGGTCATAAAGAGACTGATATGACTGAGATCTCACAAAAAAAAGTTTGGGAGACATCCATTTTGGAATTTACACAGCCAAAATACAAGAATAGGAAAACGAGAAGAAATTCATTGCTTGTGGCAGGGGTGACGACTTGGATAGTCTGTTTACAATCAGTTTCTGAGTTATAACTGATGCTGAGGATTATTTCTTTTCATGTGAACCTGAGAGTACTCTTCCTTGTTATCTTTTTTCCCTCTTTTAATTGAGAGACGAGAGCCCTGGGAAGCAAGGGCAGAAGATTGACAAGAATGAAGTCTTTGGTTTCAGGTGTTCTGTCCCTGAAAAGGATTGATGCAGGGCAATAGGTTGGCTTC
Source organism: Porphyrio hochstetteri (assembly GCA_020800305.1). NCBI lineage: Eukaryota > Metazoa > Chordata > Aves > Gruiformes > Rallidae > Porphyrio > Porphyrio hochstetteri. Next base: position 51,471,765 of record CM036907.1, read on the forward strand.
TGTGCAAGACAGTTAGCTTAGCAGAGGTGACATTGCCTATAAGTGATGTGTATTAACCTGTCAAAGTGGATCAGGAGACTATGCCACAGAAAAGTAAAAGGTTATAAAAGCACAAAGACAGTTCTACGTCTCTGTCCATTTTCCCCAATGGAAAAAGAGATGATGTGCGTCGGGACCCTATTGAGGAAGTCCTGACTATTTCATCAAAGGTGAATCATTCAACGTTAAAGGAAGGGGATGCAGGAGTGAGGATTGCACTGAAAGCATTTCTTCTTGGCAACTATCTGTAGGCTTTTTTACCTTTCATGTATTTAGCAAGAAGTAGCTGAGTTAGAACCTTCCACACAGTCTCTGTTCATTTGTTACAGAGATGAACTGTAAACCAGGACCCTCAGTACTTCAGTGCGACGCTGAGGAATTCACACTTTAAGGGTGAACATGTAGATGGAAACACAGGAACAGTGACCTGAGGCAGCAGGCAAGGCTACACTCATCCGTCTGTACAGCAGCTCCGCAGCTCTCAGTGAAGGAGGTTGAATCAGGCCTTTGATTAAGGTCACAAAGATAAACCCACCATTAAGTTTAGTCATGGTACACTAATATGACTAATAGAGAAATATATTTCAGAAGTTCTGGGGGTTTCCTTCTGAATCACACAATTGCTATCTCATGCTTTTGTTAATGTGTTTGATGTAATTCACCTCTGAGCAGGGGGTCTAGCATGAAGGTTTAAGTAGGACATAAATGACACACAGTCCTTGTGCTGGTCCCTCCAGAAGCAGCAGATGTTGCGCTTTTGTGATTTTTATTTTTTTTCCATAATACACGCTCTTCTGTGCTGCTGGGTGAATTGCTTTGCCACTGGAATTATGCTGCCTCCTGTGAGGATAAAGCTGAACCAGCCAAGCTAAAAAAGGAATTAGATTTGGCCTTAGCATGCATGACCAAGAGAGAACGCCATCGAGATGCGTCTAGATGGAAAAAGTTCAGCACTCCAATGCTGAGGCTAACCACCACCCTCTTTCAGGTTTCAGTAAGCACACACGTTGTCATTGTTTGATGTGAGAGACCTTAGTGTTTTTGGAGTACACGCTGCTGTGTGACCTTGCTGTTTCAAGAACATTTTTCTTTGGGGCTTTTGGGAATCTGTTTTCTTTTTTGCTGCTGACCTCTAATGATAGATGTGTCTGAGCTTACGTGACAAATATTTTTCAAGCCTCACATAGGTTTGTAAACTGTATTTGCTGGAGTTTTCATTACTTCCTTCCCAGATCACAAAAGAAGATTTTAATATAAATAGATAGGGTTTTATGGCAGCATTTGTTTGATACTTATTACCATACGTGATTTCTTTTTCAGTTAGAGCTGCCTGGGGATAGAATGAATAAAACTATATGGTTTTTGTCCATTTTGACAGCTACACCAGAGAAAAAAGAAAACTGCATACCCATCGTATTCCTTCAGAATGCATGAATACGAAGCTCCATTATCTAAGCCATTGTTAGTTTTATTACTGTAATTAACTGAATAATTTATTATTTTAAAATCAGGAGCTCATATTAGTCCTCCTGTGATTCTATAAACTTTTACATTTTAAATTTTTTGATCAAAAGAGGAACATTATTAAAGAGTAAACGTGGTCTGGTTTTCAGTACAAAGGCCCTGGTGTAAAGGTTTTGGGTTGTATTAATACTACAGCTAATATATATAAACCTGACAACTACCTAAGGGACAAATTTTCACTTGAGTATCCAGAAAAGTCACTAAAATCCAAGTGCTGGCACAAAAAATAATGGACTATTATTCACTATTATAATAAGTAGGTATATGTCAATAGCTTCTTAGTATTACTGTGGCAGAGAGATACATTTTTCACATTAGATGGCTTTGTCCCCAGCCTGTGTGGTAAAGCAGTACCCCTGGGTATGGCATAGGAAAAAAAATTCTTAGAGAGAAATGAAAACAAAAAGCAGATATTTAGTGCTCCAGACTGACTTAACTGCAGGAACATCTTATCTGGGGGAAATACTAATTCACATAGCCCTAAAATGTAAGTGTGGAAAGAGTGTTCAGTTTCAGGTGGCCACATTTATAATTTAGCCTTAGATAACCTATGCTTTGTTTCCTCTGTCTTTAAAAGTAGAGATTAAGATGTTTGTAAGGACTACTGAGTTTGTGAAGGGCTTTTTTCTTAAGATCTTTACATATTGCAGTCTTTTAAATATGTCTAAAATATCAGCAAAATTATTTTCAAATGCTTTAATGTTACCTAATTTAAATGGTACCAGTTTATGCCATAAATCTCAAAAGCTCTAATCTTATCTTAAAAACTTAGTGGAAAGTAGCTGTGGATCTGTGAAAAAGAAGTCTCAGGAGATTGAAGGCATAAATTATAAATAACTTCTGGAAGCATTCAGGGTTCACTTATCACTAAGGTAGTGTGTCACTAGTGCAAAAAGTACACTCTGATTATAAAATGTGCTGCTGAAGTTAAGTGTCAGATGACTTTAGGGAACAGTCTGGCCTGGAAGGAAAACAAAACTTATTAACAATCTTCCTAATTGCCTTAAATATATGACAAAGGTCTGTTAACAAACACATCTGATATTATTCATGGATCAAAATTGGGTTTTAAATTCCAACTGTTGTATGAGTAGAGAGCACTTGCTTAGTGCATTAAATGCAGAGTAACTAAGAGTGAAGCAATGTGGTGTGATAAGAATTCAGATTGCAAAATCATGCAGGGATTGCCATCAACTGAATGTTTAGGATGAGCAGCAAGTAGGAATAAGTAGTCAACAGTTTATGCTAGGAATGTAAATATGTGTGTTTTAATCCTGTGCTGTATTAGGAGAGTAGGGTGTTGAAGAGATTAAAGTATCAGTAATTGTTCATTACTTGTCTAATCTGATGAGTTTAACTGGTTTTGTACTTAAGCAGTCACCTCCACTTTTTTCTGTTAGATGAGCAATGTAGAAGGAAAAAAACCTGTTGTTGCTGCTTTTCATTCATATTCAGGAATGCCATGGGCTATCATCGCTGTTTGTGAACGTACAGTCTTCAGCTGTGAACCCCGTGATCGTGCAGCCCCTCAGCAGTGGCCAGTGTTGTCAGTGTGAGAAGGGGCACCCTTCTCTTTTGGTCCTCGTGCTCTCAAGTGCTTTCCACACCTGGGGCACATTCCACCAGGTTTTGTATTCAGAGCTCTATGTGTGTGATTTATTTTCTTCTGATTGTCTTGTTTGTGTTTACCTGAAACCAAAACGCCTAAGGTATCTGAGACGCTTGGGATTCTTCCTGCAGTAGTGAATTTATCCTCAGTCCTGAACATATAAATCTGTCTCACTCTACCTCAGAAGCTGGTGAGAGTGAAACAAAAGATAAAAGATAAGCATACACACTCGTGCCTGTTTACTAAATCCACTAGGTTAGACTTCAAAATACACCTTCTGAAATGTATTTTTAAGGTGAATCATTAAATCAGGCTAGAGCGTTGCAGTCAGCAAAATTTCCTCAAGTATCGTACTTTCATAGGTGTTGTCCGTGTGCTGCCCTTTAAAAGCAAGCCTGGAACAGGCTGCCCAGGGAGGTGGTTGAGTCACCTTCCCTGGATGTGTTCAAAAAAAGGGTAGATGAGGTACTTGGAGATGTGGTTTAGTTTAGGATGAGAATGGTTGGACTTAATGATCTTCAAAGGTCTTTTCCAACCTTGTGATTCTGTGATTCTGTAATAAGAAAAAAAAAAAAAAAAACACCTGTGTTTCATCAGCAATGCACGTAATATAGGTGAAGTTCAGCCTCTGTCTTCTTCTATGTGCTCACAGTTGCTAATCTCCCAGAATTTTCTTCGTCTACCCAGCCCTCTCTGCTTCACCTCCCTGAAAATGCAGCTTATCCAAGAGCGTTTTTCCAAGTCATAAGACTTTTAAATAAGTGTGGATTGTTTGAGATGTGGGTAAGATATTTGATGGTGCAGTGTAGCCATCTTTAAAATACTTGCAGCACCTTTGTAAAATTGCTGTTTGAGGTAATCATAGTATAGGTTTCCACACAGAAGTAGAGGTCAACCGTATTCTGGAAAACAAACTTAGTTTAAAAATAAATGAAAAAAAAAAAGAGAAAGAGAATTGCAAGGAAGGAACTGATTGCACAGTAAAAAATCACAGGACAGTTAGAGATGACATAGACCTAAAAAATACAAAACTGCAGTCTGCACCATCCATTAATTATAGCAAACAAAATAAATGTTCCTTTATTGCTTGTTATCCACAAAATTCTCTCCAAGTGAAATAATGTTTCTTTTCCTTTTCTGTAACTTTATCAGGACTGCACTGTTTTATCTCTGTAATAGGCTGTTGTACAATACTAAGTGTTTTATTTCTCTGTGTAATACCTAGACAAGCTAGATCACATCTGTTTAGATTCCAGCAGTGGAAAAAGTTTAATTTCTCAGCTGTAATGCAATGGGCACAATAGGTTATTCTAGATAGAATAACATTGTTTCTATCAAGAAAGGTGGGATTGTATCAGGAGGAGGCATTAGCTGGAAATAATGAGTTCCTGCTATCCCCGCCAAGTACTTATTTTGCTATATAGAGATGTCATAATTTTCTAAGGATGTTACTGTGATAAAGAGACAAAGAAAACAGTTTTCTACATAGACATTCTAAGCAATTCAGGAAACATGGAGGGTGTTTATGTTGAGCTTGCGGTGCCATAGAGAGGTTGGTTTGAAAAACGGAATCTAAATAAAATAGATACATGAACTCAAACATGAAGCTTTAAAATAAATTATGTGGAATAATATATATATATAGTAAGTAAGTATATTTAATTGGGTCAGGTTAAGCTTCAGATGCCTTTTTAAGCTTCTTAAACTGTAGTAGAACTTCATTAATTCTCAGTTAATCTGTCAACAATAGTAGTCGCTGATCTCCCAAGCTCACTTCCAAGCCTATAGGGTTTTCCCATAGACTCTTCTGCTAAGGAAACTGTAAGAAAGGGAGCTGCAGAACCAGAGATGTTTTGTAGTTTAGGAGATTCTTACTCTTCTTTATTGGTTTCAGTTCAGCATATGTATGAATTTATAGATGCAGTTTCCAAACTTTATAGAAACAAAACTCTTATATCACAGAATCACAAGGTTGGAAAAGACCTTTGAGATCATCGAGTCCAACCATACCTGTCCTCTACTAAACCATATCACTGAGCACCTCATCTACCTGTCTTTTAAATACATCCAGGGTCAGTGACTCAACCCCCTCCCTGGGCAAAATGAGGCAGGTGGTCTCTGGTGGTCTCTTTAGGGTAAGCCACAATTCCTGCTAGTAGCAGTTGCATACACATGAAGTGTTTGCATGCACATTAAGTTTTTTAGTAAGAAAAAACAGAGACTTCATGAGTAAGTCTTTTAACATACAAGGCTTGTAGTGAAACCCTTTCCATCAGCCTTTCTAGGGGAAAAGGTTCTTTGGTAGATGAAATCCATCTTATTCCTTTGACAAAGATGACTGTGAGAATGCTAATAACGTGTCACCAAGTGTACCTCAGAAAAAAACATACAGCCAGGAAGGTTGACTCTGCTGGGAAGAAATTAAGACCTCAGTTCATTATCCTGTTAATGACTTATTTTAACAATGACTTCAGAGTTATTCTGCATACATTTGGCAAAGATCAAGGATAAAAATATTTTTAGCACTAATGGGCTAGTCTGGGATTTTTTTGAGGCTCTTAGCAGCATAAAAAAGAGCCTGATAAACCACCCAAAGCAAAATCACAATTTTACTTTCTTCTGCTGCATTGTTTTAGTCCATCAGAGAATCACCCCAAGTAGCTGAATAATTATCTCGGGGATAAGTTATCAAGCCTGAAAAGGATGTCTATGTTAAAAAGAATATTGAGACCAGTGTAACTAAGATGAAGGAAAATGTTTTTCAGCAGTGTGCTGTGGTAGAAAGTTTCTGTCTGTCTTAGAGAGCGAATAAGAGTAAATGAGTCCATTGATAAAAAATCATGCAGAAAAAAAGTCAGGTTTTCCATCTTGTGGAAGAATCCAACTCTGTATTGTTGGTTACACACAGATTGGGATGAAATACAGATTTTTATTTTTCCAGGATGCAATAATCAGATATATGCCAATGCAGCTCAGACAAATATTTCTTAAATTGAACTATTCTGACATTTTTTCAAGGCAAAATATGTTACTGTTGCAATGATGTGAGAATCCAGCTTGCCACAGACACGTAGATCGGAGCTAAATCACCTTGTACATGTTCTGGATCAGTGTTACCAGGAGCAGCCTTTTGCATGTCATATTTTACAATGTCAGGCTTGAAGAGCACTACATTAATGTTTGGAGACATGGGAAGCACTTGTAGCATCATGCCTCCTTTTTCTCTGCTACGCTGGATGTCTTAAATGAAGTTTTGGTGGTGTGCAAGCATTAGAAAGTTCACAAGACTTAGTTCAGGTTTTGGGGTATTCTGAGCCACAGAAAAGAGAGTGATGCACAGTGGGGAGTCCGAGCCAGTTAATGTTGTATTCCTTTCTGGCTGGTGCCCCTCAGATCAACTGATACCCACAACTCTGCAGCCAGCACCTTCTCTTCCTATGGGCAACCAAGAGCTTTACATTGTGGAAGAGGTGGAGGAAAAATGCCATATCCACAGAATGGCTGCTGCCTTGTTTTTCACCTTTTAAGGGCCCTAGTTGTGACAGGAGGCTTTAATGACTAAATGTAGCATAAGCAGTAGTTTCATGGTGTTCTTTAGTCTTTGACAGAAAGGTGGGTGTTGCACTGCATCTTCAGAGCATCATCATTATTATTATTATTACTATTATTGTTGTTGTTGATTATTATAGGGCATGCTGAGATTTTGCCTAGAAAAACACCCACTGGAAATTAAAAGCCCTTCAGACCTGTGGAAAGATATCAGTAAACAATCAAATGCAGCTATAGTTCAACACACTTAAAAATCCCACAGTAAATTCAAGACCTTCAAGGCAGCAGTAAGAAGCATATTCTTTCAGAATCATTGCTGAACAACAGAAGCATCTATTGATATGGAGCCCCATCTGTTAGATATTAAAGTCAGCCAGAGTCACACAGGGTCTATCTACTCCACCCAAACCCTCCAGCTATATTTTCTGTCTGCTTTTCTTAGATATGCTGGTGAAAGTGTGAGGCTTTTATGTTTTTCACATTCTTGACATGTCAGATGCTAACAATTTAGCACACCATTTGGGAAGAAAACAGCTAAGATTGCTTTGTGAAAATCTTAGGTGCTTTTAATATATTTGATTCAAAAGGAGGAAGAAAAAGAAAGTCTCTGTTCTCTATTGTGCTGGGACTAAGGTTCTTGACACTTAGGGAGTGCTGCCTAATTCAACCATGCAAGACTGCAATGATTGCAAAGCATCCCTCATGGTTTTAGCCCACGTCAAAACATTGAATTTGAAAGAGAGGAATTTGGAGCTACCAGCAGTGACCCTTTAGAATGATGGATGGGTTTTGCTACTCACTGGGACCTGTAAAGCCTCTGTGAAATCCACTATCAAAAATCCCAAGCTCAATTGAGAGCAATTTGTTTGTCACCTTCACTTAGAAGTGCCCTAGAGAGAAAACATTTCAAAAATTCTTCAAGAAATTTGAGACTTCAGTTAATCAATAGTTTGGGGCTGTAAGCTCTATAGAAAAGATGCCACCATCCTTGCAGACTTTGTAAGATTTAAAATTTGAGGTCTGTCTGCCAAATGAGAATCACTGAAGTCCAACATATACAAACCTGCAAAATTAAAAGGAGCAGTGATAAACTCCTAGAGGTTTTGGCAGGACACCTCTTCTACCTGTTTCTGTACAGCAAAATGGTGTCCTCAGCAAATCTGTCAGCCTGCAAAATGACATTCCTATGGAAGTGGCAGATGTGGATCCATTTTGCTGGAAAATGTAAATAAACAGCTCAGGTCAGTGCTTATGCCAGAGCTCTTCAATTTTGTTTCGTTCATCCCATTTTGACTATAATTAAGAAACAATGATCAAATAGCTTCACCATATGGGAGCATGTACTCAATAGACCGTGAAACAAAAAAGCATTTGAATGGATAATGCTACCCTTCTAAAAGTCAGAAGACTCAATCCCTGGTGTGTTCCATAGCTTCACTGTGCCCATTTTGACTTGTTTCTCCTTCTCTTTCTTTTCAGTGGAAACAACTTTCAAAGAAAGGTCTACCCTGTAAGGCATACAAATAAATCACTTTAAACCCACTTTATCCCAAATACTTTAAGAAGATATATTTATTAAAACCTCTAACAGCTAAGAAAAAAATATGAAACAGGTGTTGAATGCATTCTTACTTACCCAAACAAATTTTTTGGACTGGGCTTAGAGAAGGGATTTACCTTTCAATGAATGAAAGCCAAACTGAAGGGAGGGAGGGACCTCAAATTAGAGCTGTTACATTTTGCAAAGAAAATGTTCTATAGTGACCCTGGAAACTGAGGAAATTGCAAAAACAGCACGTATCTAACTCTTTCATTGGGAAAGAAAACAAAAATTAGGTTGGAGAAAAACCTAGGGAAAACTAGTTTTCAGAATAGCTGAAAAGCATCTTTGGCTTGCAACTCACATTTAGAGCACTGTAATTACTTTAGCAACAAAATATATATTTAAAAAAATATTAATTTTCATAGCATAATATCTCTTTCCAGACTTGTTTCCAATATTGTGTACATCTGCAGCAATACAGATCAACTTTAACAGAAACATCTTGGACTTACACAGGGTTTCTCTGAAGCAGAAATCTGAACATTCTTCATGATGGAGACAGAGTACTACCTCTACTGCATGTGTAAGCAGAAGCTTTCTTATCATGTAATATCAGTTTTAGTATGGACGTCTTAGTACATAGGACAGCACAGCGAGACTAAGATAATACTCTTAGACAAGTGTTCAAATGTCTTAAAAAAATCCCAGCTTGACACTAAACTCGGAAAACTGTGAGTTTAATAAAATGAGATTGCAATTTTGGGGGCATCTTTTCTCAGTTGAGAGTATCAAACCAAACCAAACCTATGCAAGGTGTCTGTAAATTAAAGATTCTCATATTCCCAAGAACATTGGTTCTGTCAACTCTTTTCCCTGTATGCCATTACTTCTGATGTATCAAGAACTTTCTAGCTGTCACTTCATTTCTCAGAGACTTAATTTAATAAGATGCTAAATTTAAATAGCATCATAGGCAAAATCCAGTAGTCTAAGTAGCTGGGGGAAGCATTAATCTGTCCTATGCCTTCTACTTTTTTATTTCTTCCTAGAGAACAAATTGATAGTGCACAAAAGTCTGGTGCATTAGTGGGGGGACCTAACATACCAGCATTAGAGAGTGGCTGTGCGAGAACCTTTTTTCCTGAGGAATAGTCAGAACCTTTAAGAGCTTTCATTGTTTTCACTCATAAAGTGACAAATTTGTGTGTTTAATTTAATTTGGCATGTGATCTCATCCAAACAAACCAAAAAACCAATAATTTTCTTAGTAAGAAATTCTTCCCTCTGAGGGTGGTGAGGCCCTGGCACAGGTTGCCCAGAGCAGCGGCAGCTGTCCCCTCCCTGGCAGGGTTCAAGGGCAGGTTGGATGGGGCTTTGGGCAACCCATGGAGGGTGTCCCTGCCCATGGTGGTGGGGGTTGGAACAAGATGGGCTTTGAGGTCCCTTCTGACCCAAACCAGTCTGTGATTCTATGAATTTTGAAACTTTTTCAATGTCAATGGCATCATGTGGAAAACACAGGAAATACAGGGCATTGTTAAGCAACCTGTAATTAAAAAACTGAAGGAAACTGATGGAGCACATTTTATGCAGAAAATTTCAGTCACAGATTGTTTTCACCTTTAGATCTTGTTAAAACTAAAGAGAAACTCTTTTTTTCATCTCACTTGCATATAACTGTGGATAATTATAATCCTTGACATTCGCTTGGTAAGTGTATATATTTTTCATCCTTCAGAAAGCTTTAATTTCATTTAAAACACAGTGTGCATAAGGTTTATTGTCTGTCCTGCATGCCATTGCAATTGATTAAGAGAAACAACCTGCCCTCCTTGATTCTCTCTGCTTGTTACATAGACCTTGCATGGCAATGGGAGGAAGAGATCTGAGCTGCTGGATCACATTCCGTTTCTAAAGCAGCACTGCTAGAGAGCCACACAAATTGCTATCTACACAAATTAGCAGAGCTTGTAGAAAGCAATCAACCACAGGTCTTAGTACAGTCTGGATTAAGATGGGGGACAGGTTAATGAAGTACAGCGACACAGTCCCATTCTCACTACCTTCCCTCGTGAGTGGGACTCTGGTAGAGCCATGGCAAGCACTTTTTCTTCCAATAATTACTGTTACTTTTATAGAGTGCTGTCCCATCCCAGACTTACAAAAGTTTTGGCACTTTACTGAAGTACTCCGTCTTGGACTATCCTCACTGTACATGATACCTCAAGCAGCAAAAAATGTAAGCAAAATTGTTCTGGAGCCGCCTTGATTTTGAGATACATGGCTTGTGATTGTGGGTAATATGACTATAAACCTTGCACATCAAAATGCCTTACAAAATCAAGAAAAAAGTCTCTCACTCCTTGGTAGATGAGTCCTGTTAGGAACATGTAAGCACTCAGTTCTCACACTCACTGACTGATTGTTTCAACCGCTGATTGTTTTATAAATTGCAGAGCCTCTGAAATAGCAGAGTTGGGAAATGCCACCCAGGTCATCCCTCTGCCAGAGCAGACTGGTCCTTCCTTGGACTTCGTGCAAGCTCGGTTCAAACAGCTTCAGAGGCTACTGCTATATTATTTTGTAGTGGTTTCTGGTTTTTTCAAGGAGAGCTCAAAAATGGGATATAGTCACCAAGGACCTGCAAGGATTTTGATGGGGAGTTGCAATCCTGTCACTGATTTTTGCGTGGCAAGATGATCAATGAGAACATCTTGGACCACAAGCCATCTGCAGAAACAGGGAAATGCTTCAATATACAGTCCCATTGCCATCCGTAGAGTTAACAGAAGTATTTTGCCAGAATTCATATTTGGCAGCCATGTAAGAAATAGTATACCAAGGAGGAAATATGCAGCTGGACTTGTCCTCTTCATTGGAAGGTAGGGGAGTGATGGCAGGCATCACACAGGAGTGATGGCAGACGTGCTTCCCTGAGCTAAGCATCAGCTTTAAGCTCAGTTCTGGAGGTTACCAAGTTACATGTGTTCTGTCTAGTCTAAGGAAATCCAGTATTAAAATAACGTTATAATAATAATATAAAAATAATAATAATGTTATAATAGATACTCAAATCCAGATGCAGGTCTAGATGAAACCCTGGCCATCTCCAGTAAAGCTACAGTGACATTTCTTTGTAAATAAATTAATTCCTATACTCAGCAATTCTAATAAATTCTACATACTTTTATTAATTAGGAATCAGGCATTAACTAGATTTCTTAGCCTGTTGTCTGGACAGTAAGTGGTATGGAGCTTAAATGCTTAATGAAAGTTGCAACAAGGCTGAATTAGGAAGACAAAGAAGAAAACCATTTTAATTGAGTTGTAAGAGATTTTAGTAAGAAAGCTGGTTTATGAATATTGTGAAAATGACAGCAGCAGGCATACAGTGATCATGAGATTGAAATGCAGAAGCCTACACAGGTCAAAACCACCAGGCTTGTTCCTGCCTTCTAAGTTACTTTATTCTGTAAGGTTTTGTGAGCACGACTGCTTACATAAACATTAAATGGTACAAAGTGTATCCTGTTCACTTGAGCACAAAAAAGGGAATTTTTTACTAAATATGGTTGCTGAATTTGCAGCAGAGATTTTCAAATATATATATTACAGAAATTGTGTTCCAGAAATGAACTCTTCGAGGTGGATTAATGGATAGTAATAATCATTCAAGAAATATAATTCGTTATTGGCCATAGTAGTTAGAGGGTAAAATGCAGCTTTGGCTTACAGTTTATCTAAACTGGATATAAAACAGAGCTAGAAAGCAGCATATAGCAAATAGGATGAAGGCAAAATAGATAATAAATAATAGCAATTAGAATTTGTCGAGTATAGAAAATCAACAAAAGCAATTAAAGATTGAGCTAAATAAATATTCATGGCTTCTAGAAATATGAAAAATTAAAGAAGATACAAATAACGAAGACAACTGTGTCCATTGTTAAAAAGAGCCAAAGCTGGGTAGTCTCATCTTTAGATCTAGTCAGCAAAATTATCAGTAGTGCACTATAAATACTTTAGCTCTGTATATGGAAGAAAGTTGCATAAGGCATTTTCTTTCATGTGCAGACTTTCCAGTCTTTTTACTAACTTGGAAGGACTGCAGAAATGTGCACTTGGTGTAAATAGTTCTAAATAAGTAGTTTGAATAATATGTATTCAGAAGTCCTGAAAGAGATAGATAAGGAGATCTAAAGTCCACTGATGCTCTTTCTAATAAATCTTGGAACAGGGTAAGTTCTGGTAAAATGAAATAACAGTGATGAAGTGCTAGCTGTTGTTGCAGTATATAATATCTTTTCCCTATTAAAAATGTCAAGCAGGATGTCCCAGGTAACTATATGCTGGTTAGCCTGACACCTATCCCTGACCAAAACAAGAAAGTGCCAATGAAATTAAATTAATAAAGACTTAAAGGGCAAGAAAGTAATCAATTTCAGACAGCATGACTTTATAAAGAGAAAATCTTGTCAACAAACTTGATTTAAATCTCAGATGTAATGACATACTTGGTTGATGAATATAATTGGGTAGAAACGATACACTATGATTTATTACAGGGGGTTTGACTTCATAACTTATGACATTCTAATGTACTGAACAGATGTCAAAAAGCTCTTGCCAATGAGAAATTATCCTGGATGAGAGTGATTTCATTGGACTTTTCATAGACATTGGTACAAAGCCACATTTTAATCAGTGATCTGGAGGTGAATGGAAATGACCCATTGTAGAACTTGTGGATGACACAAAGACTGGTGGGAACTGTAAATAAAGATAGTCATTCTCAGCAACTGAGATCACAAACAAAAGTCACTTTAATATACCTGCACAGCCTTACAACTGCCTCCCAAATACAGGACTACATTTACCACAGTGATGACCTTGACAAGGCTATGGTAAGGGCCATGCACTCCCAGGATGATGCATCACAACATCTAAATTGATCCTTAGATGTGAGAACAGGGACATCGTGACTCAGAACAGTTGAAAATTTGAGGAGGCTCAGATAGGAGACACAGAATTTATTCTAGAAATGGAGAAAATGCCTTAAAAAGTGAGACTGGTCAATTCATTTAAGTAAACTGAAGAGACCAAGGGGTGACGGATCCCCTTCCTGGGGAAGGTGCTCATGGATATTCTAATCCATCAGAGAATTTCAATACTTAATAATGTAAGACTTTAACAAGAACCAATATATGAAAACCAAAGCCAGACAAAACCAAATTGGACTAAGACCTTGTGCATACTATAGCTTTTCAAAAACAGAGTTGTTATGTCTGCACAAATGGTGAATCAGATGTTTTCACAAATGATAATATGAATGTTGCACTTAGCCAGTAGCGTGAGACACGATATACTGAGCTCAGGAAAGCAGTGCATTGTATCATTGGATTGTTCTACCTTATTCTCTCTGAACGAATGCTGACATATAAGAGCATTAAAAGCATTGCCAGTATTCCACAGCTGGATTTATTAATTACTGCCCAATTTAGAAGGCAATATTTTATGGTAGAGGTGGCATTATAATATAATACAAAGCTTTCTCTTCAGAAAAGTAACTCAGTTTTAAAGTGAATATGGTTTAATCTTAACTATGTTTTGGGCTTTCTCATTTTCCCATTGCAAACATACCATTCCATCAAGTTTTATTTGTGCTAATGGTCACAAAAACAACTTGTGTGTCGTATTTCACAGAAATTCTTGCAGAGCACATTAAACTCTTTAGCAATAGAGAGTCCCAAATAACAACTCCCATGCCATTGTAAATGGAAGTGACCTCTAATGCAAAAGTCAGAATTTAGGAAGTCATGGGTATTTTTACTTCTGAAGAACATATTTGGGGCAATGCAACAAATAAATGTTTTTCTTTTCTTTCTCTCCCTCTTTCCCATTGACTGTGAGAACTAAAACGCTCTGCTGGTAAAGTCAGTAACAGTATTCAGCTTTTATGACTGAACACTGCTGTAATTTTTTAATGTCTTAATTACAAATGGAAACAAATGATGTCCTACTTGGAAAAGGCAGTAAACAGGAAATTGCCATTGTGGGCAGGAAAGTGAACTATAAAAAGCAAACCCAGATAAGTCAAATTATACAAAAAACACCCAACTACACTTTGCTTGTCAAAACGATTGCGGTTTTCATCTATAAAAAGATGCTTCTGGGTGGTGACTCAAAACCCCTACATTTGCTATTTCAGATGTAATTTCCCTCATTCCATTCCCCTCTGTTGTCAGGAGTATAAAAAGAGACACACAGATTGCACACTGCCTCAGCAGACATCCTGTGAGCCAACACAACCATTTCAGAACTCTATTCTTTACTTTTGTCATACTTGGAGCTGTGTTGGGCACAGGATTTTCCTGTGTATGAAGGTAAAGATGTGCTACAAAGTAAGAAGGACAGTGAATTTGGCCGTTCCTATAGTAACTTCTGCCAGCCAGGGATAACAATTGTTTTAGTTGGATATGGGGGCAAGGCTACACTGTCAGTCTTTAGTGACTATGAAAAACTCATCTCTTCTGGTTTTATCTTCTCTTTTTCTTTTTTTTTTTTTCCCCTCACCCTTGTCAAGGGGAGCACTGGTTGGTTTTTGAGCAATTTTTGTTGTTGTTGTTGTTCGGGAGGATGGGGTGTAGTAGGGGCTGGTAGCTCGGTCAGAGATCTTCCCTCTTGGTCCAGAGTTCCTCCAAGGGAAATTGCAATCCTGGTACTTTGAATTTGTGACCTAGACTCAGCAACATGTCTGTCTCTTTCACAGCTTTGCCCAGGGCTCCATTCACCTTCTGGGGAACTTCTTTCTTCAGCTCTGCTTCTCTTTAAGCCTTTCTAGCAGCTGGTGTCCTTGTAAATTCAAGGGCTGCCCTAGGCCAAGAAAAGCCAGAGGCAAAAAGTTCTTGCTATCTGCTTTCACCCTTATTAAATGTCTTGTAAGGGAGCTTGACCAAGTCTTGTGCGAAGACAGCAGCTTCTGCTGCCCAGCAGCCCTGTCTACACAGGGTCACCTTCCCCGGTCCCTGCTGAGCAGGACTGGCATAGGAAGCGCTGCACAACCAGTCCAGCACGTGGAAAAACACATCACTCATATGGAGATGGAAACTGATATGCAGAAATAGAAATGAGTGTCATGAAGGAGGATGTCTTCCTCTTCATGCAGATAAGCTGCTATTATTTTTTCTTCAATCTGCATTTTGCACAGTCTGGCATTTAAAAGAATGCAGTTTCCCATGCAGTTTCTTCTTCCCTTCCTGTGATCCAGTAGGCAGCATTTTGTTTGGAGATGGAAAATGGTCTCAGACCACACCTGGAAATCTTGCTGCAACCAGCATCTGGCTACAGCAGTGGAAAGCCAGGGGTGTTTTGAGGGGGATCACATTTTTACTGCGTTTCTTTAAAGCCTTTGGTCAAACTGGGGGTGAAAAGCACTCCTGACAAAAGTAGCTAGTGTGTGGCACTGGCACTTGAATAGAGCTGCGTGTTGAATCTGTGAGGCACTTCTAGGCACAAATGCAGTTTGATAACTTAATCAATAAAACAGTTTCCTTTATATGTACAAGAAAATTCATTTTAGAGATTATTTCTTTATGGTATTTTATCTGTGGTCCTCAGCACTTACAGCTGAGCACTCTTGATACTGTATAGCCTCAGAAGAGTAAGAAATCACAATTAAGACCTGTAAATTATCCCTGAAATGACATCAGTTTTTCTGTAGTTAAATAAGCTTCTTTTCAAAATCTGTTACAAAAATATTATGGTTGAAGACCTAGGAAGCCAAAAGTTAAGAAAATGTCATATTAGCATATACTATTAGCATATTAGCCTTGACTCAGCTGCAGAGACACAGCTAATATGTACTCTTGTCGTCTTAGTCACAGTAATCACAATGTATCATAAGTGAGCAGGATGCAAGGTTTTGTGTATGCTGATGTTTCTGATAAAGCCTGGTCCCTCCATATGGTTTTATTAATTATGCAAACAGTGCATTAGCAAAATTCAGGTGACACAGCAGCTGTGGCTTTCACACATTTTCTGAGGAACGACAAGCTGTATGTCATTAAACAGTGAAGCTGTCAGATAATTTTAGAAAGAAAGTGAATCCTCCATATTTCTTCTTTTTTTGGAGTAAGTTTAATTTTCTGTGAATGGGAAGAACGTCTGTATTTAGAACTAAAATCCATTCATTTACAGCCCATGTATAATATAGTCTTTGACAACTAAAGAATCTTGCTGCAGTTCTCTTGATACTCTGATCTGCAGAGACCATCCTCTGTTGGGTGAGAGAATAATTTGCCTTTTGTACATCACCAGCCTTGAGCTTCATCTGAAAAAAAAAGTACCATGATGCTATATATGTACATAAAATCCTTGTTCAAACAATTCCCTGTTCTCTTGTATTACAGTATGAAAGCTGCTTAAGGAAATAGTCTTAAACAACTCAACTCGTTCTGACTGCTGTTTGATCTGTTTTCCTACTGCAGTTCAGCAAGTACAGTGATTAAACATACCGGGTATCCCAGAGCCATGGTGTTCCCAACAGTGTGCATGCACCACGTTCCCGACAATCATAGAATCATAGAATCATAGAATGGCATGAGTTGGAAGGGACACCAAGGATCACAGAGCTCCAACCCCCCTGCCACAGGCAGGGCCACCAACCTCAGGCCTGGATCTACACTAGGTTGCCCAGGGCCCCATCCAACCTGGCCTTGAACACTTCCAGGGATGGGGCATCCACCACCTCTCTGGGCAGCCTGTTCCAGCACCTCACCACTCTTTCTGTAAAAAACTTCCCCCTAATATCTAATCTAAACCTTCCTTCCTTTAGTTTTAATCCATCCCCCCTTGTCCTGTCAATATTCAGCATAGAGATGAGTCTTATTACTAAGTATTAAAAATCTGGGGATGCTTGTGACGACCCTAAAGCCACATCCAAACATTTCTAAAGGTGTCTTGCTTTTAGTGAGAGCCTTACAAAAGCCTGTGCTTTATTTGGCTCTGGGAACTCTTCGATGTCTGATTTTGTTTGCAGTCATTGTAACTGCAAATTTCTGTGGTTTAGATGTTTTGAATAAACGTGCATGGTTGGGACACTGGTGTTTTCCACTTCAGAAAGAAGGGAAAAGAGACTGAGAAAAGCATGAAAGGAATGGCTTTTTAAATCAAAATACTGACTCTGGTTCTCTACTGCATAGACATGTGATGGGCAATCGTAGGATATGTCCCTGACGGTCGAATAGAAGAAATAATCACATGCAACAGTATCTTACTTCAAAAGTGACACTGTCAAAAACAAAGAGAACATTTGTAGTGAAGGGCATTGCTCAGAACAACTGAAGTAGCTAGAATTTTGCATATTTACAAATGAGAAGTGTAGAAGACAAAGAATAACTGTGGAACGGAAGTTGCACGTGGCAAAGGTATGTGGGTTCAGAATCGCTTGATGACATTGAAGAGTTTACAGGTTTCCTGATCTTGGGCTTTGGAATATTTTGTATGCAAAAGGTACTGACTGCTGGGAAGTGCCTTCCAATTCTTTGAAGCTTGGGTTGAGGTTAACAGGACTCCTGAGATGAGTAGGTGGTGGAGTCTGTCAAATCCAGGAATTGGGGGAGGAGAGCTCCCAGTGAAAATCCTAAAGCTTTGAAATACAGAGTGAATTACATTTGCAAAAAAGCCCCAGCTATCTGAAAGTGAAGGAAAATGCTTAAACATGTCCGAATGCTATTACATACTTGTCCTTTGCATGCAGCTTGTGTATAGCATTCTTGCTCTTACAGCTATTCTGTTTAACGTGCTCTTTCCAGGTCAAGGGCTGTTTTTAAAGTTTTATGGAGTGCATACCTTGTAATATAAATTTTGAACAACTGCTTGTAAACCTCATAGGTAAGCTGAAAATGTATCCAAGGCCCTGAACTAGAGCTGCTGTCATGTTTCTACTGAAGCCCCACTCTGGGAAGACAGGGAAGCCCCCGGTTGCTGCTAAACACAGAGCACCTCCTGCTCTTTGCTGAGCAGCCGTGGACCAAGCTCCTAGTTGTCCTCCTATAGCCATTTTGAAAGCCTGTTAGTGAGAAGCTGTGAGGTTTTTGGTAGTTTACAGGGCAATTTCCAGATGTTGATGTCTGTTGCAGATGTAACTGGTGCAGCGGTTGTGCTCACTTGCTCTGTGGTTATTTCACAGCAGTTTCCTAGGTTACAGTTGGCTCCGTTTTCTTGCTAGCTACAGCTTTCTCCTAACATTGCACCCTCCATATTGCCCTAACTAGGAGGTGTTGGTCTGTGTGTCCGCTTTCTGGGTGCCTCAGACAACCCCTGTGTGGCTGAGCTGTGCAGCACAGAGGGAGGTTCTGCCCTCCCTGCTCTGAGCAGAGAGCAGATGCTCAGGTGTGCTCCCCAAAACTTGCACTGCTTGTCCCTATCTCGCAAGCATTACGAAGTGCTTCGATACATGGCCCCCTCGCTGGAATATTCAAATTTATATGGGCAATGTGGTACAAATGACTGGGAAAAGGGGACTGAGTGCCAGTCCCAAAGGTAGAAGTGAAGGGATCCATCCTCTGAAAAGCCACGTGAGGAATTTCAGAATGCGTGTTTCAGAAGTTTCTACGTTACTTCCCACAGTCATTCAAAACTGCAGGGGATGAGCTTCGGGAGTTGTGACCTCCTGGAGGCACCACGGTGAGTTAAAAGCTGGACCAGAATCAGAAGTCAGTGTTCCTCTAATTTCCAGTTCTTAGGTGGCAATGGTATGGGTGTTTCAGAATACTGTTAGTGACCTGGAAGATTATTATCAAGGTACTACTAGTCTAACTAACATGTTAGAGCATTATTCCTTCAATGGATTTAGTAGTAATAGTAGTAGTAACAACAATAATGAAAAAAAAATTCCATGGATGTGTTACTTGCAGAAGCACACCTATAGCTCAGTAAATGGGTGTAGCAGTTGTAACAGCTTCCACACATGAAAGATGCTCTGCCAGTAAACCAAATTTAGTTGCAAATCTGTATATGGCACCTGATTGCTTCACCATTTTTTTAAAAAACTCCTCTGTTGTCTTTGGAAAGATAGGTTAGGGGTTTATTTTAATGTTTCTAGTAAAAGTATTGCATTTGTTTTCTTGTCATTATCTAACACATAATCAAGTTGTAGATTATTCTGTATCAATTTGCATTTTTACTTAACTATCTGAGTAGTTAACTTAGATTCACTTGAAGTACATTTACCTATATTTATAGTTAATGATGTATACAACTGTTAGCTAGCTTGGGAAACAGGCTTTTTATTATTGTATCCACTGTGACAAAGCTTCTACAGAACTTAGAAAGATGAGAGGGCATACATACATAAGCAGCCTGATTTCCTCCATTTATGAAGTGTCTACACAGAAAATGCTAGTATGAAGTATAACTGAATTTTAAAACTAAATTATCAGATTAAATTTTCTGAGATTATAAACGTAAAATCAATCTGGAAAGAAACTTAAAATCGATATAGACATTCACTTGTGCTTTTTTTCTTTTAAAATAACCACTGATATCAGTGGAAGATCTGCTTGCTTTAATTTCCACATTAATCATTGTGGCTCAGAAGGAACAGCTCTATGCTGGTGTGAACGATCTTGAATAAAAATCTGGTTTGAAACTTACTGGGAAGACGAACAGACCTGGATTGCCTCATTTAATTACCCAGTTTGTATTTAAAAGTAAATTGCAAAATGTAAAAACAATGTCAGCTTTATAAACTAAAGGAGTTTAATGTTTTTAATATTTTTAACCTGGTCTTTCAGGACCGAAAAAAGCAATGTGAAAAGAAATGTCAAAAATAACTATGATCTGAGGAAGTTCAAGGGTAAAAAATGTACCAAGGTATGTAGATTCTTTTCTGGCTTTTGCTCGTGGTATAACTACGAGAGAATTTAATCTCCCTGTGTCAAATACCCCTTAAAATACTTTTTGATTCTGCTTTTCAGCAGAAAAGCAAGATGGGCTCGACTTTATGAGAATGGGCTGGCTACTCAGATTTATAAAGATACATAGGAGCACTATTGATCTGGAGGAACTGGAAAAGCCCCAGTAATGAAAAAAAGAGGTTAGCTGCTGTCAAGAACTGCTGTTTCTTTAAGATGATACAGAAGGCTGTATAATTTGTAACAGACTGGGGAGAAGAATTGGTTCTGAAGCCCTTAATTTTATATTTGGTTTTAAATGCTCATTCTCTATATAGTTTTTCATTGCTTAATATTACACCAGACCTGCTTTTATGTAGTCAGCATCTCGTGCATGACAGACGAGTTCCTGTACTGCTCTTCCAGCAGGGGCATCACAGAAGATGAGGTTTAGTGCAAATGAAGCTGCAAAGTAGTGAGGAATGCTTTCCAGTTTGGGTTATTTCTGGCATTGCCATGGCCCCAACATAGTTTAATAAGCCTCAGGGTAGATCAGCTTCTGTAGCTTCTGCAGTCGGCTGGTATAGCTGTCATGGCATACACTAGGGCCCCATTTTTGGCTCTACTCCCCAACAAGTTACTCCTGCCAGAGCTTGTTGGCAGCAGCGGTGGGTTGTACCAGCGCCAGCGCCATTGCCCTGGTACCAGTACCACAATAATGCCCAGTTCTAAATCTGTGTGACAGTGAATTACAGCCACTATTACTGTGCTCCTGACTGCTCCACCCTGGGCAACTCATCCAGCTTTGCCAAGTCCTGCCTGGCCCTTGCAGTGCCTCTATTCCCTGGCCCCAGGGCTGAGCACTGTCACATGCCTGGAGCCTGCACCCAGGCAGAAGCAGGACATGGTCCTCCATGGGGCGCTGTGGCCATGCTGCCATATGATGTCACCAGGAATAGCCATGCACAGCTCTCTAGGAGAGAGTAGGAGCAGAACAAGCTACTGTAATAGTCTCTTAAATCTTCACAGACTCCAAGTAGATGAGGAAACTTGCTGAGACCAATGTGTCTAATTATTTCCACTGGAGTTCTCTTCTGTGTGCTTGACCAGACTCTCTTTAAACAGTGTAGATTTTTAGCATGCATAACATCCTTTGGCAGTAAGGTCCACAGATGTATTGCACATGGCACAAGGAACTGCTTCGATCCAGTCAACTGCTTTGAACTTCCTTCTTACTATCTGTGTTTGGTGCCCCCTGAATCTTGTACTGAATCAAGGTGAACAGCCACAGAACATACACTGAATTTAACCTGCCACTTTATCATCTAGTCTTGTGAGGTTCTTCTGCAGTTCACAAACAGCCTTTGTCCTTCTCTAAACAGCATCGTGTCATTCTCCTTGCTGCAGACTCTCAGCTGGGGGTGATGAACAGCAGCTCCCGGCACACATCCCTGGGAAACCCCACTCATGTAGCACTTGCACTGCAAAGCCTGGCTGTTTACTCTCTGCTCTGAGTCTGCCTGCAAAATGCCGCCCATTTGTTTATGTGTAGGCCTAAGCTCTAATAACCTGTCTGCCTGGTCCCTCTGTGGGCACTACGCAGTCCCTGTGAGCTAACACCACATCTATCTGCCAGCAGCTCTGTGCTGCTCTGAAACACCTAAATCAAACTGTTCTACGTGCAGAAGTTCCTGTATTTCATTCTAGGACATTAAATACTGCAGTATTTAACTTCTGTGCACCCAAGCCCTTCATTAGATCTAGCCTGAAGTACACACCAACACTGTTCCTTTGTACAGGAACAGTGGAACAGAAAAGCATTTGAAGGCACTCACCTTTTTGCAGTCCTTTACTGAGAAACCCAGCTACGCTTCTGAAGGAATGACAAACGTTGGGCTGAGGTTGTCTGCACAGTCAGGAGGCTGAAGTCTTTCTTTTCCCCGGTCTTCCTCTCATACTTCTCTCTCGTCAGTAAGTCTTTGGATCTCTGAAGACTTCTGTCACTGAAATGAGGAGCCTTACGTGGGAGCCAGAACTAGACGTGCTTTGGACCCAGGGTGAGACCTGCTGCAGGGAGTCTCATTCTCAGCTTTTTGCAGGTGGATCTCAGCTGTGTCTGTTGCACTCAAAGCTGCAGGATCCCTTTCACAACCCCCTTCCCAAACACATGCCAGAGGCGATTGCATAGTCCTAGAGGTTAAGTCAGTTTAATAAATACCTTCATGTTCTTCAGAGGATACGAAACCCTCTCCCCAGTGATTAGATTTGGTTTCAATAGAATTCATGTATGTAGGAAAGACAAACACTGTGTAGAGTAATCATTATGAACCAGTAATTACAAGAAAAAATCCTAATTCACTTGTCTTTGAACCCAACAGTAGCATTTACCCTAACTGGACAGTGATGCATTCTTACTGCATATTCTGCCTGGACCTTCAACTGCCTAGAAGCCATAAAGCTGAACAGCCCTATTTTTTTCTGAAAAATAGGCATGCTGAAAAGATGAAAGAATTTTGCATCTCTGGAGATAGATTTTGTTAAAAACATGCCAAACCAGACATTACATATACTATATACATATGTATACACACATGTACAACCACATATATACATTGTATACATATTTATATCTCATATAAAGAACTAGAATGAAGTCATAATTATAAACAGAAAAAGCTGGTGGCCAAGATGTGAAATGAAAATGCCTGGGAAACGATAAATCCTTCATTACAAGTGTGCCTTTACTTCCATACTGCTTTCCGGTATGGAAAACTGTTAGTTGCTTCATAGCCTGCATCAACTTCTGAGAGCGCCCTCCAGATTTTTAAGAACCCATGTCCTTTGAGGACTTCACTGTGGGTTTTCTCCTTCAAGAAATTTCCCTGTGCCTCCTGGGAGATTCCCAGCCTGGATTCATGTCCGAGTTGCCAGGTCCCACTCCTTGTCCCACCCCATAATGCCCCACATCCAAGCAAGCTCCTGCTGCCCTGGGAGCGCACAACAGCACCCCAAGGGCAGCAGCCATTGGCAAAGCAAAATGTGGTTTTCTCTATTCTGAACTTGTTTAACAAAACCAAGATATTGTAGTGACTACAGAGTCAACTACAAGCGCAGTACGTTTGTACCCTCTGCTGTGCACATAATATGGAAATGGTTCAAAAGCTCTGACCTTAGATATTTATTTACTGTGCATTTTATGTGCATGGTAAATGGGCTGTGTTTGATGTGTCAATCTCATTGTCTTTACATTGTGT
Organism: Porphyrio hochstetteri; assembly: GCA_020800305.1. Classification (NCBI taxonomy): domain Eukaryota; kingdom Metazoa; phylum Chordata; class Aves; order Gruiformes; family Rallidae; genus Porphyrio; species Porphyrio hochstetteri. The sequence continues at coordinate 51,495,177 of CM036907.1, forward strand.
ACGTGTGCCAATGCCCTCTGCTGTAGTCAGTGCACTAGTATATCATATCTCAGCCTGATCAGTCAAGAAATCATAAATACCTTTAAAATGTTATTGCTTGGTCATCTCTGGGGGACAGTCTACCTACATTATAAGCTCTCCTGGTGTTAAATAGACAAAGAGGATTCATGGCTTACCATTTGTTAATAATGGCATGAGGAAGAGTTCATTTTTAGCTTTCTTTTTTATAACTGGCTTTTTCTTCATGGCTTTTGTCTATGAGCTCATGCTTGTTTATGACATCAGAACTGTCTCCAGCTGTGGTGTCACCAGCACTGTGTTGTGGTCTTAGCGACAATGAATCAGGAGGAAGGTTAAAAAGAAACAACTTCTACTCAGCTACCTTGCTAATCAGCACTCATGGCTGGGAGGGGCGGGAGGGAATCCTTCCCAGAACAGAATGGGGATTATTTGATGGGAGAGAGATTTGGGAGTTGTTTATAGAAAAGTCCCTAAAGCCTTTGGACTAACATACAGCTGCAGTGCTGAAAGCAAATCAGATGCTGGATTGTATTGCTGGGGTAAACAAAGTGAAGCAAAGCCTGGGAGGGGCTGGTCTTGTTACATAAGACACTGGGTTACATGACACTGAAAATGCTGTAACCCCTATTGTGTCCTGCGCCTCTGGGTATAATTGCTCTTGAAAAAAAAAAAAAGGAACAAAGCAGAACAAAATGGTAACAAGTTTCAAATATTTGAGAGCACTAAAATGTTGTAAAATAAGAGGTTTTCTTTCAGTGGGAAAAGAAAAAAAAGAAAAAGAAAAAAAACCCACCTTCAGAGTAATCTATTGAAAGTGTTTGGATTTAGCATACAAAAAGCTAACCTGCATGTAGGTGCATTTCTTTTTTCACAGTCACAGAGAGCAAAAAATGAAGCCAAGTAATGTGAAAATCAGATGATGGAAACATAATGAAGGCTAATGATTACATAAAATAGGTTACCAAAACCCTTTTGAGGGCCTTTAAAAGGTATCTCTCTGCCTTTCAGCACACACAGCTGCAAAAAGGATAGAGAGTTAGAGGAGCACGAAAGAAAATGATCGAGAGCGCACAAAGAGGAGCCGATTTAACAATGGGACATGTCACTCTGTTCTCTACTCTGTGAGTCCTTACCCTGTGTTCATCACTATGTATCTGCTCCGCACTCCCGTTCCCCCTTTATCAGCAGACTTAGCCTGTCAGAGAGCGTGAGATGAGCTCACAGGGTTTTGTCCTGGTTTTGTATGGGAATAAGTCTCATGCAGCAGCACTATTTCTGGGTCTGCTGATCTTTCACACCCCTGTAGTAACTTGGTAACCTGTGGGGCTCAATCTTAATTCTGTGTTACCAGATATATTTCCACAGATTTCATGAACAGGTAGTGGGATAGAAGTTACAGAGACACCTTTCAAATGCCCTGACCTGCATTTTGAGCTCAAACCTGATTAAACATCAGAAAATCCATATAATCTCTCAAACTCATTATACAAATGTCTGCAAAACTGTCTTCTTGATTGCTAATGCTGATATGAAAGCCTTCTTAATTTCTTTCATGCCGGGCAACTCCTAAAAAGAAGATGTTTTGGGGTTTGGATCGAACTGAAGAAGATGCATACCCCAAAGCCCTGCTCAGTATTCTAGCTGTACCAACTGGCCCAATAAAAGATATTGCCTGACTCCAGAGATCTGCCCTTGAACAAGACACTGCTTTTCAGCAACTATATTATGAAATGAAAAACATAACATGAAATAACTGCATAAATATCGGGGGTGGATTTATAATGTATCTTTACAGCTAAAATAAGTTTTTAAGAAATTCTTGTTACGTGCAGTTTTGCTGTTATGCTGTTTGGATGTGGAGGTATTTGTTCATCTGCTTTTGGCTGTATTTTAGTCTTGCAAATGATTTTTATACGACCATTTACTCACAGAGAAAACCCAAGAGAAACTCTGCCTTGAATGGGAAGTACTTCATTAAAGTGGAACCCACTGCTTCAAGAGGATATTAAGACAAGTTGTCCAGTTTGATGAGAGATATTTTTAAAAGTTAAGTTGCAGTCAATGTTTGGACAGTTATGCCAACCAAAACCAGTATTTATTTATAGATAGGACAAAGAGGGCAGGCACTGGTTGTTCATTGTGATGATCCTGACAAAAGTTTCCCGCCTATTTTATCTGCAGTTAATTGTCCAACAGAATTCAGTTTTCAAAGAATATGATTGAAAAAATTTAACAGCATTTTTGAAAAGTTGCTGCAAAAAAAGAACCAGAACTTACAGGTTTTGTATCTCTTAGTGTTAAATCCCATATAACCAAATGGACTTCTTTTTTTTTCCCCCCTCAAATGAAAAAGACAAAACCCTGTAAATCCAGAGTAGTCCCTGGTTCTTGCTAAATATCAGTCAGGGTTACAAGCTTTCAGAGCAAATTGATAAATTACTGACAGTTGTTTAAGAATTGAACATGATTATTGGTTTGTAAGAATCCTTTAGAAGAGGATTCCATATTTTGTAAAAAAATTGAACGCACTGAATTTTGTTTGATGCACAGATTATTGGAAACATTGGATTATTCTAGTTACAGGCAGCTATTTGAATTAAATGCTAGCTGCAAAACGTGTGTGCCTATAGGGCTGTGGTACAATCCCGTAGAGTAGCTCTGGTATTCCAAATGCCAATCAGGATTATAGGTAGGAGAGTGTCTTGAGAAATAGCAAGGTGCATGAAAAAAAATCTTTCCCAACTATCTCTTCCATTATTTCATTTTTTGTTTTAATGAAGAACCTTTTGGGGAAATTGCTATGCTTGAATAGCATGAAGAATGTACATGACATTTTATTTCATTCACCTGTGACCCTGCCTATTATTCTCCCCAGCAGTCCAGAAATGAAACATTTCATAAGCTATTTGCTCTTTACTGGTCATTTAATTATTATGCACCTCATTTCTTTTGTTTAGTTGTTAAATTAAAAAAAAAAAACCACCCACATTTAATTTTCTCTGAGTTTGGGGCTATTTTATAATTTCATAGAATATTTGAAGGTGTGTATGTTACTGTAAGATAACACTGGCAGGTCACTAAAAGCATTTGCCTCTGCCTCATGCTTCACAACACCCACGAGGCACGCGTTATCTCAGCGTACCACACGTCTTGTTAAGCTTTACAGTTTCTGTGGCTGATGGACAAACTTACTGTCAGGGTCCTAACAGGAATGCTAGTTTTATATGTTTATAGCTCTCCCATTGTCTACAGTTCAGTGCCAAGATGCACATCCATCGTGTATCATATGCGTATAATGTGAAGGCACTTGGACCAAAGTCAAGAAAGGGGGAGTCATAACACAAGTTTCCTTTGAAAAATCTGTGGAGAGATTTTGAGTGCAGAGCTGCTAGTGGGTTGAGATGGCCCAATAGCAACACCAAGAACACCAGTTTTTCAAATTATTTACTGGTTTAAGAAAAAAGTTCAGTAGAGAAGATATTAATAAAACAAGGTTTACAAAGAATCTGCTTATACTTGAGACCCGTTCCAGAAAGACTATTCACATGGTTTAAGTTAAGCTCATTCGTATTGGAGACCTGATGTCTAGCCTGCTACTCTCAGGAATTAGACATCTCTCATCAAGAATTATGCATCTTAATTCATTGTGTAATGCCATGTGTATACATCCTTAGCAGTCATTATGCAAGACAAAACCATCTAATTGGATCCCATAGTGGCAGCGACATCTGTCAAAAATCAGAGAAATTCCTTTTCTTTAAATGAATGCTTTTCAAAATATAGCAAATGTGTACATTATTCCTTGACTTCAAGGGCAATTAGTTAATTTTGTTTATTGTCATATTACTAGTTCAGGTGGCATATACTTTATTCTAAGTACAGAAAATCATGCGTTTTCCTCTTGTAAAATTGTTTCCCTTTGGAAACTGATTCATCAAGAAAAGGTGCTGTCTTGTGTGCATGTTCTGAGCAGATGGCTAGGTAGTTACTTCAAGATGATTATCTAGAGCGAATAGTTGTTAATTCTGACTTTCTAATCTTATCTTAACAAGTGATGAACATTGACCAAATTCCTGGAACTGGACACCAACTCCTCAAGTCCACGAGCTGAGGCTATATAGTGAGCTGACCCTAAGCATGGGATTCATTTCCAATTTATTCATTGAACATGAGATTGAACAAAATGTTGATACAAACCTTGATTTTTCCAGCTTGGGTCCATTTTTAATTTGAAAACATAACACTTTTGGTTAATAGAAAACAGAAATAACTTGAACTGTAAGTCAAATTGTATCCTTTTCCCATTAATACCTACCAGGTTTTCATGAACTACAATTTTCTCATACAGCAGCTGAGAAAAGTGATGCACACTTGATTCTCCAGTGGGAAAATAACACATATCACAACCTACAGTGGCAAATTAAAGTCTGTTTCTCTCTGACAAATGTAATTTTGCCACTTCTCGGTGCAAGCTGGCATGCTTTGCCTCCTTTTGTTTTGCTGCTTATAGAAAAATGCTGACCTCCTGTGTATCCAAAAATCAGATTGAAGTCAGAAGGAGCTTGTGGCACACAGTTATGGCACACAGTGTAAACTTAGTATGTAAAGGTAACACAATGTAAGACTCAAAATGAGGTTTGCTAATGATCCTTATTTAATAAAAAGCTCCAGTAATAGCCCTCAAATACTACAATAAGACAACTGGGAGCTATAGTGGTTTGAGGTCATTATTCTTGAGTGCTTTTAATACACTTTTCAAAAGTAACCTTTCTTTGTTTTCTGTGGGAGCTGGCAGGTTGTCTTTGAAGCCAAAGAACAAAAATACGGTGGGGTCATACGCTAACAGAGGCTGTTTGCTTTCTACTTTGCATTAAATTCCCAGGTGCAAAGAGATTTCAACTTTGAGGGGAAAAGTGAAAAAAAGGACAATTATTTTGAGGTAAATGATACTTTTCTGTTTACCAGTGACCCATCAGTATGTTTCTTTTTCCTTTGATTTATGCAGAAAGAAAACCCAAAAAAAGGCCAGAATATCATGATTAGCAACAGAGTGGAACCACAGGCATGTACATTCTAGTAGTGGGGATTAGGCACACACCAGTAATTTCCTCAGGCTCATTTTATCTGAATAACATATTTTAAAAAAAGCAAAGTTTCCATCCCCCTCTGCCCTTGATTAATTATCAGTGTTTTATGCAGGTCCTGAATACAGAATGTACCTCATGCTACCCTACTTACCATTGACTCATTTGCATAGAATGCCTGAAGGATAACTCAGGAGGTAGAAAAGGTGAATATCTCCAAACACATACCTTTTCGTTCCTACCCCAAGAGCAATCCAAAGTCTTGTGGCTCCATAGCTGAAAGACTTCCAGGTGTGGCTCCTTATGAGCCTTTTGAAATCAGGGAAGGGGATGAGAGGAAGAGATGCTACACCTTGTGTTAGCTCAAAGCAGCATCAGCTAGAGCAGGTTCCTCAGCTCAGGTCAGGTCAAATGAGGTTTTGAATATCTGCAAGGATGGAGTCTCCACAACTTCTCTAGGTAACCTGTGGTTGTGTTCAAAGTCTAATAAACAACATTTACTGCTTTCCCTTCTTCCACCCAAACCAGTCACCTCATTGTAGAAGGGTATCAGTTTAGTCAGGCATGATGTCCCCTTCACAAATGTATGCTGACTACTCCCAATCACCTTCCTGTCCTTAACATGTCTGGAAATGATTTCCAGGATTATTTTCTCCATCAGCTTCCCAAAAGACCAAGCTTACTATGACTGGCCTGTAGTTCCCTGGATCCTGCTTCTCACCCTTCTTGAAGATAGAAGTGACGTGGGGTTTCTTCCAGTCCTCTGGATCCTCTCTCCCCTACTTGCCAGAACACAGTAAGGTAATCAAAAGTGACCCTGTAAAGATACAACCATAATGATATCAACCAGCTCTCTCAGCATCCCCACCAAGGATTATAGACTGATGAACATCCAGTATGAATCAATAAAAATAATCTGATCCTTCTTCAGCAAGGACAAATCTTTCTTGCTCCAGACTTCCCCTTTGTTCTCAGGAACCTGGGATTCCTGAAGGGAAGTCTTGCCAATAAAGACTGAATTGAAAAAGGCACAGAGTACCTTGGCCTCTTCCATGTCCTTTGTCATCAGATCCCCTGCCTCATTCAGCTGCAGGCCCACACTTTCCTTGATCTTCCTTTTGTTGCTGATATACTTGTAGAAGTCCTTGATGCCTTTTGTGTCCCTTTTCAGATTCAACTTCAGACAGGTTTTGGCTTTCCAAACCCCTTCCCTGCACATTTGGATAACGTTTGTATATTCCTCATAGATCCTGGCTCCCACCTCTGACACGCTTCATTTTTATGTCTGAATTTAGATGGGAGCTCCTTGTTCACCATACCGGTCTCCTAGTACTATTTATTGGCTTCCTGATGGTTAGGGTGGACTATTGTTGAGCCGGAGGTGATCCTTAAACATCAAACGCTGTCTTTGACCCCCATTTTCTCCATCACTGATTTCCATGGGATTCTTCAAAGCAGGTCCCTGAACAGGCCAAAGTCTGTTCTCCTGAAGTCTAGGCTTGTGGTCCTGGTTTTTGCCTTGTTTTCTCCTCTCAGTATCCTGAACTGCATCAATCCATGGTTGCTGCAGCCTAAGATGCCTCCAGTCTTCACATCTCCAAACAGTTCTTCCTTGATGGAAGTCTGAGGTACAGCAGTCAATGTCCACTTGTTGGCTCCTCCATCACTTGTGTCAAGGAATTGTCATTGGTGCACCCCTGGAAACTTCTAGATTGCTCATGCCCTGTTGTTTTGCCTCCAAGGCAACTAGAGAAATACAGTGCATGTTGGATGATTTGTAGATCTGTCAGAAATCCAAGGAAAATTAAGAAAATTGCTGAGTTGTAAAAATATTTTTGATAAATATGACTTATGGAGCATATTTTTGTCAGACAGGGATCTTGCTATTCATCAATATATGCTGATAGGGAACAATATTTATTGGGTTTATACACATGTGTATGTATTTAGGCTCTAAACAGGGAGCTTCTTTTGCTAAGAAGTTTATTGTGTGGTGCATCAAAATGGTGCCGAGACAAGTGCCAAATTGTTTGCCCTTCCTGTAAACCAGCTGATGTTCTGAGCTCACGTTTCAGGCATCGCTCTTTCGTGGTTTGTATAATTACTATACACAAAATGTCTGGGATCAACAAACCAGAAAAGAATCAGTTTGAAAGGTCAGGCAAGAAGTCACATTATTGACTAGGTATACACTCTGTGAACACAATTAGCACAAACTGTAAGTTTTTAAAAACATTCTTGTTTCAGAAGAAAATTACTTGAAACCACACTGCTAGCCTTTGCACTGAAAAGAAAGTATTGAAGTTGAGGGATCATTAATGGGAGCTCTGGGTTGTGACAGGGTACTCCGGACACGAACCAGCCCAGTTATCATTGATTTTTGATCAGTCCTGTGTTTCTCAGGAAGCAACTGCTTCTCTTCCTTGAAAAAGGAAGCATGATATTTTCGTTATTAATCCGATGCTTTCTCCATCAATGTTTATGGTAGGCTTTGCAAAAATATGCTCCATTCAGGAGAACCAGATATGAAAGTTTTCCAAAACTGTCACAATTTCTTTCTGTCTTCTAAGTAATTTTTATTTTTAGAATGCTTGGAATTGCAGATTCTGAGTCTAAATCCATCCTTCAGAGCTTGGAGTTGATGGATTTCCAAGGTCTGGCTATGTTTTAATTTTCGACTGAGGCTTAACACTGAGATTTCATCTGGTTTTGAAATTTTCCCATAGTTTCTCTGTGTTGTTCAATGTCAGTGTTCAGGCTAAGAAACACCTCTAATTGTACTCACATAGTGCAGGATTTTTTAATAATGTAATTTTTTTTTAGTAAAGTACAGTCAGAACTGGAACCAAGCAGTTGAGTGGTGCTGGTTGTTAAAGAGAACATGGATTGGATTTGATGTTTGTAGACTAGCTATTCCCTAATTTTAAAGGATTTGCAAACATAAACTAGAAGCAAAATAGAGGCTTAAGATCATTCCTTCCCTCCTCAAAAAAAACAATCCCCTCAGAGAAATACCCTAATGCCTTGCTTAATCTGGTCACTAAGAGGAAAGGCTCGGTCCCTGGACCCTTGCGCAGAAGCTCTGCGTTTCCTTTGAAGAGAGACTCACTGAAATCTGTTCAGTATTTTCTGCTGTCCCTAGCACATAGTCTAGATGTGTGGTTTGGAGATAGCACCCAATAAAATACTTAAAATAGCATCAAAGTATCCAAGATACTCTATTTTGCTATTTTCTTTGCTAGATGGTCCTATTTAGAAGGATGCTCTTTTTACAGGGCTTCAGCTGTTACCAGATTCGAGAGAAGCATGATGCAACGGCCGTGAAACAAGGAGCACCCCTCGCTCCTTTGTATGTGTTTCAGGGCATATGAATACCTTTCCTTCTGTATGAGACTGTCTTGTCAGGACTGGTTTTGCATGTGTCAGCTGCTGGTAACCCTGGACTGGCTCTTAGCTGTTGACTAGGGGGGGGTTTAGGCTCTTTTTCAATTGCAAAAGCTTAGCAGCCTGCTTGGGTTGATTCCTGTGTCACCGCTGCCATCTTCTGGAGTTCTCGATATTGCCGGGTGGGCTTTTTTTAACGTAGCTAGATGAACAAAATACTCAGTCTGAATGGCGCGGAATAAAAGTTAGTAGGTGGAGTGCCTTGGTTCTGTTAGGGATCTCTACAAAATCATTCAGGGAAGTGGGTGGCCCGATTTCTATTGCAATTCAGCGTGAATTAGGCACTGGGTAATTGCTTCGCTCTCATCAGCTTCCCAGCCTGCCTGTTCAGTAGTTCATTTCAAGAACCACGTTAATGAATCCATCAGATTTGCAGGTCTGTTTGCACATATAAATGTGGAGCTAGATGCTCAAATGCCCAGGGCATGCATGCATAGCAGCAGTATTATCATATGGAAATAGGTTTGTCATACTGTTTAAGGGCATATTAATTGAACTCCAAAGCTGCTGGAGCAGGAGCTAAAGCCACAGGCAGTAAAATTCATTTCTCATGACATTCCCTGTGAACTGATATATGCATTCAGCAACAAAACATCTTTTTCAAACTTGGAAGAAGTGATACTTTAACATCGCTTCCAATTGTGGCTTTGTTGCAAGAAAAACAACTTTTGGCATCTCACATGTGAAGTGATGCATCTTCCACAGGAAGAGTATTTTCAAAAGGTACGCTGTTACACTTCTTATAAAATGCTTTGTCTCACACTTCCTAAAGGCATCTCAAAGTAACTATTGGTTTCCTTTTTTGCATTCTAATCCCTTAAAAATCAAGCTTCCTTCCATATAAAATTTTACCACTTCTTCTTTGTAACCATTTCAGTGGTGACAACATACCTATTACCTTTTTTTTCTTTACAACGTAACTCATGCTCTGAGTTTATCTGCTTTAGTGTTAGTACTGTATTGTTCCACTGGACCTTCAGTGAATTTCTACTACTGTGAGAGAGATACAGTTTATGTTTTAATATGTACCTATATATATTGCGTATTTAGAGGGTTGGTTCTCTTAATTTTTTTTCTTTTTATCAGTTATAAGTGGAATGTTACATTCTTCTGTGGGATACTCAAAATACAGAGAATCATATCCACTAGATTCCAAATTTTTGTTAAAATAATCACAGTTTAGATACATTTTACATCCTTGACAGATTTTAAAAGGTTTGTCATATTCATAAATTACTAATCCATATATCCCTTGCGTTTATTTTCTAATGTATTCCATTAAATTATAAGGTGGCACTAATACTGATTTTATTTCAATGATTCCTCTTAGAAATACTGTGTAATTTATTATGGAAATCATTTATAGAAGTCTTAGGTTTACCTGCATCCACTTTGCATTTTGTTAGTCATCCAGGCATAAAATTGCTCAAAATTATGCACTAGATTGATGTGGCTAGGTGCCTGTACCACTTGCTAAAGTTACTTAAATGAGAACAGAATTAAGGCAACACACAGTTGTTTTTCTCTCCAGCGGTGCCAGCAAGAACCTAATATTGAATTCAGTTTCTCTGTCATGTCTGTACTACACAGTGAAGTAAGGGATCTCTGTAGCTCTACATCCCCGTGTTAGCTCCAAGCAGTGCTGAAACATCTACCCAGCATAATACAGCACACACAGAGACAGTACTCCAGGTCCCAAATGTGCTATCGCTGCATTACCTGCAGATGACTGACATGGCCACAAGACTTCCAGCAGGGCTACCTGAAAGTTCCTCAGCAGTGTAAGCTGTGAGTAAAACCCAGTTTTGCCACCTGAAGAAGGAGGAAAGGGGCTAGGTTACTGCTGTAAAAGAAATGAGAAGGCAGAGAGAAGTGGATACGCAGGAATTAAGTGCAGGGGAAGATGCCTGACTGACAGCTGGTCCTGAAGGAGGGGTCAGAGTCTGCGGCAGCAGCTATTTATGAGGTTAGGAAGAGCTTCTCAAAGTAGTGATGTTTAACATCTGAGGTCTTGTCATAGCCCTTGTAGTGTGACAAGCTAGAAGCCTTGCTCTGTTTGCTGTCTGCAGCTCTGGCACAAGTGAGGTAAGTAACAGGGACATGAATGTCTTGCTGTCTTTAGCAGCCTGCTGCTGCAGGCAGCTGCCTACTTTGGTTAAGCTTGTTCCGCTTCCTTTTCCAGAGGTAGCTTGGTTGGCATGAATCTGGGCATCCCTTCTCAGTGCATCAGGGCACGGTGGTGTTCTGCTCCCAGTTAAAGCTATTCAACTCTGCCAGGGACAGCTAAGCCTGTGCAGACAACCCAAACTCAAGGTACTTTGAAAATTCTGCAGTGTTTGAACTCATGTCTGCTTGGGTGGTCAGCTATCGGGTGGGATTCCTCCGTAGTAACAAGACCTGACTCTGATGTGCATAAGCACACATAATAGCACAGCAGGTAACAGGTTTTTGTACTGTCGATATACCACATAATCCTGTTACTAATGCTGCTTTTTAGACTTCTAATTCCTATTTTCTGGAATGAGATAGTAAGTCTGACATCCCAGCCAACATGCTAAGAACAAGATTGTGCAATACCCTTGTGGGGTAGAGGAATCTGGAAAGAGCATCACCCCTTCTCCCATGGGGGCCTGAAGTCATTTCATCAGAGAGAAGTACCTGGCTTCCTCTCAGCTTCTTTCTTCTGATCTATCCCTTGGACCACAAGGCAGTGCAAAAGGGAGAGACATAGTAAGATTGCCCATCCACTTAAACCAGCAGTTGAGTTTAGGGAGGTCTGGGGTAGGTTCTCTGCCCATTTTACCAATCCATCTCTTAGGCTAATGCCACCTGATGGCAAGCTCCAGGAGAGTCTGTCTGCCTGGAGACACAAACTCATCAGCACTCACTGAAGAGCCTGGGGATGTATGGGCCATCATCTAGATCTTGGGGAATGAGCCCATGGGGTTTTTGCAGGTCAGGAGGGAGACTTTCACATTCAAAAGAAAAGCACTGAAATGTGTAAGACATTTTGATGCAGTCCTACACTTAAAGCTTTTAATGTTTATAGAAAATTGCCTCTTACAGTATTGATGGCAAATTGCCCCTAGATTGCAAAAGCTGCACAGAGACTGCAGCTATATTTTTGACACCATGTTTTGACAGATTGTCACGCTTCTCACAAAAGTTTGATTTTAGATGAAATATTCATAGCAAACGTGTGTACTTTATTATAAGGAAAAAGACCAAAATTGCTCTGCAAGTACCACCATGCTTTGCAATTGCATTATATCTGATAAAACTGGTGTCATTAAAAATGGATGCTTTCCTACTGTGGCATTTATCTTCATTGTAGTATTTGCAGGTTTTTCTATGACTGACAATTGGCAAAGCCACAAATCCTGAGTAAACACAGCCACTGCAGATGGTAAATATTCTGCTTTTAAAGTTCCTTGCTGTAAGCACAAGAAATGCTAAAAGACAGGGCATGTGGGTGGCGGTCTCACACTTGGTGCTGAATGTAACGAAGTGCCAGAGGCAAAGTCAATCCAATACCCAAGATGTGTGGTTCACAGCAGGAGTGCAACAAGGACTGTGACATTTGGGGAGGGGGATGTTTTTAATTGACTTTGGATGGAGATAAGTAACAAAGTACATAAGTTCAAAGGAAAAAAATGCTTAGTCTGTTTTTATGGAGGTTTCAATGCTAGCCAAGCATCCAACTGCTCTCTTACTCAAAAAATATACTGTATGGTAAAACCTTTTCCCATGAAATTTGGGGTCTGTGGGCTTTTCTTTAAAAAAAGTACTAATCTGTTGGCATGTATCACTTGTACCATGATAATCTGTACTTTGGAAAGGGCAATTGGGAACAATATTTTTCTAAATAAAAACACTAGAGAGAGACAACTTTGGGTATTGTGGGCAGTGCCATTCTATATGTCACTTTCTGATACCTTTGGTTTCCCTTAAAGCATGATAATATTTTCAATAGAAACGCTTGCTCCAAGGAGCAGTCTATAGTTTCACTACAAACGCTCATTTAGGATTGAAACCAGGTGTTTTATAGTATTTTACATTTTCAAGGGCTTTTTTCAACAAGGTGATCTTGTTATCAGGTGAAAAGAAAGAATTTCTTGCTTTTCCAGTGTTTTGCATGTGTGTTACTATTTAACAAAACACTCTTCAGGTTTGTGGTTTTTTTTTAATAAGCCTACCACCTAAAAACAACCTACCTGAAAATCCTGCTAGTCATTATACATTAAACAAATATACATTTGCTGTATACAGGATAAACATGTGCTGGTTAGAACTCATAGTAGCCTCTCCATAATTGGTTGCTACTTATTTGCACTCCCCTATCATTTTCATTTACCAAAAAACCCCCATGGAAATACATTACCAAATACCTTTATTAGGCTAACTTTTGACCTTGTGGAACCAGAGCGTGGTCCTTTTGAGGAAGCATCTGAGATCATTAGTGGGACTCAACTGTTTAAAAACTGGAAATCTCCCTTACAGTGATGTTGTATGATCTTGGTCAAGTCTTTTTGGTGTGGATCCTCAATGGCATTTGGATTTCCACATCAACTTAAGATCCTCAAATTTTAGGGATCTGTGGCCAAGGATTTCTATGAATTAGGCTTCAGTCACTAAACCAAAAATAAATAGTACTTTGCTGCTTCACAGGAGTACAGCAAGAGAGGTTCCCTTATAATTCCAGGATGCTTAGATGATCAAAGCCATGCAAGCATCTTAGAATGCTATATTATTTTGCTTTGACATGTAACATAGAACCAAGCTCGTTTTGAAGACTTAATAAGTCTATCTAGTTCCATATATATTAGATTATACTTGGCTTCCCTTGTATTCTCTTTAGAATATACAACAGCCTTCTCACACTACAGTATCCTTTAATGTGGATTTTCCAGCAGCTTATTAAATCATGAAACTAGTACCTGTTAGCTGTGGTTTATTTAACCCTCAGAACAAATTAAGATTTTAGTATAGTACTCTCTTGGGTTTGGACTTGATTTTAGAGGAGTGAGTGAGTAGAGATATGGAAAGTTTTGAAGTACCTGTTTGCCTGAGAAGGTAAGATAAAGGGAAGACGGTATTTTAAGTAAGAGGTGAGATCATCTGTGCTGTTTTTCTGTTTTCATATAGTCAAGTTTGAGGAAACTCTGCATCTCTCACACAGAATCACACACACAGAATAACAAGGTTGGAAAAGACCTTTAAGATCATCAAGTCCAACCATTCACATCCTAAACGAAACCATATCCCTAAGTACTTCATCTACCCTTTTTTTGAACACATCCAGGGAAGGTGACTCGACCACCTCCCTGGGCAGCCTGTTCCAGGCCCTCACAACTCTTTCAGTAAAAATTTTTTTCCTAACATCCAATCTAAACCTGCCCTGGCTCAGCTTCATGCCATTCCCCCTTGTCCTATCACCTGTCACCTGGCTGAAGAGACCATCACCTATCTCTCTATAACCTCCCTTCAGGTAGTTGTAGGCAGTGATAAGGTCTCCCCTCAACCTCCTCTTCTCTAGGCTAAACAGCCCCAAAACATACTAGGTTCGTGCTATTGGCAGAAAGTTCCAGTACTGCTGGAGATGTTGACCCTGTCTTCACTGACTAGCTTTAATTTTCATGATTCCTATCTGTAGTGAGGGGTCAAGATACCAGCACTGAATAAAAGAAGATCAAAGAACTGATGAGAGAATGTAAACCAATTTTGATAAGATTGCTAGTCAATATATTCTCAATGACAGCTGGTCATACCAGAAGAAACTAATTTAATTTTCTGCTGAGATTACAAACTTCATAAGAAAAAAGTAATTGCACAAAATCAGTTTCATTTTTGGTAAAACTTCAAGGTACAGAATATTCTGATAAAGAAATCGCCATACTATATCAATAAAAGGCTTTAAGGGTCTGTGTGCCAACTGCCATGGCTAGGGTCTGTGCAGCAGTCTATCATCAGATGCAGTACAGGGGCTTCCCTGGGGTGTGGTCCTGTGAATTGAGAACCAGCATATTACAGAAGGTAGCAGGGTATTGCTAGCAGCATTCAGCAGGGACCAACAGCAAATCTGTCGTGATACAATGCAGTGATCCAGAAGTAAATAGAAGAATTCTGCTGATACAACACAGAAATGATACAAAGTTCAGTCAATTGTAATTAATGACAAAAACAAGACAGACACCAGAAAATTGCCATGAATATGATTTGGTACTGGTGGAGAGAGGAAGGAGGAATGGCTTAACTGGTGAGGTGTTTTGAGCCTGGCTGGAGGCCCAATGCCCAAAGTCACTCTATTGCTCCCCTCTTCAGCTGGACAGGGGAGAATACACATTGAAAGGCTTAGGAGTTGACATAAGGACAGGGAGAGATCATTCTGCAATCAGGATCACAGGCAAAACAGACTCAGCATGGACTAAAGAAAAAAAATCCAATTTATTACACTACACACCCAATGAAACTAGAGTCAGATAATGAGAAGCACAACCAGATCTTAAAGCACCTCCCCCCACTTCTCTCTTCTTAACAGACTTCACTTTAATCATTATTTCGCTCCCTTCTCTCCCACCAGGATGGCACGGGGATGTGGGGACAGGGAATTGACTCAGTCCCTCACAAGTTGTTTTCCTTCTTAGCTGAGGGGTGCATTCCTCACACCCTTCCCCTGCTGCACCGTGGGGTCCCACTCACAGGAGACAGTTCTCCACAAACTTCTCCAACATGAGTCATTTCCCACAGGGCTTCAGCTCTTCACCAGCTGCCCCAGCGTGGGTCACTGCTATGGTGGGCAGTCATAAATCATAGAATGTCTCTCAGGTCCAGCCTGATCTCCCACAGAGTCACAAGTACACCTCCCCTCACCATCTCCCCAGAAGACCTACTCCAGCATGAGTCTTATCTCTGTGTCTCTGTCTCTTTCCATGGGCTGCAAGTGCTGTCAGAGGCTTGCTCCAACGTGGGTCACAGCATCTCCTGTATGTCTCCACCTGCTCCAGCATGGGGCCTCTCCACAGGCTGCAGGTGGGGTCTCGGCCTTTTCCATGGGCTGCAGGGGGACACCCGCTCCACCATGGGTTTCTCCACAGGCTGCAGGGGCATCATCCTCCCCAGTACCTGGGGTACCTCCTCCCCTTTGTCACTGACCTTGGTGTCTGAACAGCTCTTTACATCTCACTCCCTTCTCTGGCAGCAAAAAGCAGCTGCTTGTGTGTTTTTCTCATAAATGTGATTCCCTGAGGCGCTGTGACCGTTGCTGATGGGCTCGGCCTTGGTCAGCAATGACTCCGGCCTTGAGGCAGCTGGTGTTTGCTCTCTGGGGCCTACAGAGAGCTTCTGGCTGCTTCTTTGCCACAGCCACCCCTGCAGCCCCCCTTCTCCACCAGAACCCAGCCAGGCAGAGCTACAACAGTAGGCATAAAAGTTTTTAACAGAAATTTTGAGGGCCATTAAAACACTGCACCAGATGTATGAGTGCATCTTCCCTCACCTGGTATCTTTGATATAGCTGTGAGAATAAATGTCTTGGCCAAACTATATCATAATATCATACTTGTAAATGACAAACTCATTTTCCTTTCAGCAAAAAAAACAACACACACACGAGCTACACTCTGCTCCCACTTCCCAGCTAAAAACACTGGAAATGGGACAGTCAGGAAAAACAGACCACACCTTGGTTTCACCATCCTGGATGTTATTGAGCATCATTCTTGGCACTGTCGACGCCATCTGTAGGGTTTGAATTCCATACAGCTGACCAGAGTTTGGTCTCATTTTACCTTTTGTTTGAATGAGCATAAAGATAAGAGGGTTTTAAAACCAGGATGTAGACTTCTGTTGAGGTTTTTTAATACCTCCTATTCTGAGGGTCACTTGGACTCAGGATTTCTGTTCAGTTCTCTCACACATTTTTACAGATATTCAAAAGCCTGTAATAGCACACATACAGGTTATATTATTTTCCAGTGCCTAAATCCCTTAAGTGCTTTGGGGATTTCGATACTAATCCTCCCTTTAATGCATAAACCTAGAGGGTAGGTTTGGGAGGGACCTTTGGGATTTATTCTTTGTGTTGGTTGTTTTCCAACTGAAGAATCTTTCAAGGGTAACAACAGTAAGTGCTAAATACACAAAGACATAGAAAGTTTATATGCTGTTTATATTATCATAGCAATCAGAGGTCCTTTTTTTTCAAATAAAAGGAAAGGAAGTGTGACTATTATTAGTAATTACAATACTTACAGCAATTTGAAACACTTAATATTAAATTTATGCAAAAGTGTTAAATCCTGGCTAAACAACTTAAATCCTTTTCTTTCCGAGGGCAAAATAACTGTATTAATATTCATGAAGCCACAAAATACAACTTAACTGACAGTATTTTTGCAGTTGCTGTATTTTATTACTGAAACTTTATTATATTTTTCATGTCTGAATGTAAAAAATGAATCAAGTATCACAAACTGCTCTCTGTTGTAAGTGGCATGCCTTTTCTTTATGATGCATGCTTTGCCATAAAAAGGGAGAGCTTAATGCATTTCTGTTGGGAAATGCCTACTTATTCTGACAAACCGATCAGCCTCCGGGGTGGGTTTTTTTTGCCACAGAACTGATTTTACATCTCATCCATTATCTAATAAGATGTGAAAAGAGTATTCTGTGTCTCAAAAAAAAAAAACCCACCACGCTTTGTTTCATTACAAGGATGTGGCAGGCTCACTCATGGACTTACTTGTAGGATATACAATTGTTAGTGAAAGGCCCACTTAGACACTTGTGCATGTTGTTAGTACAGCAAGCCTATAGGGAAAGCATTGGTAACGTTGGTCCTAAGGATATTTTCTTTTAAAGGTAAGTATAAAAAGTGGCCTCTATAATGAGAAAGTGCATTTCATATCTTTAAGTGATACAGCATGAGTTCATGAATTTTATTAGAATAATAAATAGCAATGCCATGTAAATTACACTGTGAGGCAGCCAGAATGTCTTCACAAAATACATGCCCTGGGTTGTTTTGTTGGTTCGGAGCTTTTCCTGTCTTCAGGATGTCCTGCTTTTCAGTATTTATAAAAGGTTTAAAATTGCACTTGCAAGGGAAAAGTGGGAGAGACACCAGAGTGAGGAAAACATTCTAAGGCATTGTGTGATAAAGCAAGTGCATACAAAACTCTTTCAGACAAATGTTTTCAAACAGATGTGTTCATAAGGAAATAAAGTCATAAAGGAAAAAGAATAGGGGACACAGTAGGAAATAGTTCAACCTGGCCTCTTGTACAACACTCCTTGCAAAAGTGCCTCCACTGTTAAGCTGTTTGCTAACAAGCATAAGCGAATTAACAATCCAGTGTTAGTTGAAGTAAAATAAAACATTTTAAATCACTGGCAAAATAGTGGAAAGCAGTTACAAGAAAGCAAACAAATTATTAGGTTTGATATCTCTGGAAGTTAGAACACTCACTCCATCCACTCCTCATTTCCCTGACTCCCTGAATACAGGATCAACCCTTTTGGACTTGCACAATGGTGCTTTTCATAGAAGTGCAATTTCTTTAGCATGACAATGAAATATGATTTTCAGCACTTCTTAGAAAAGTGACAATTCAGCTTGAAAGAGTTCAAAATGAAATTGCAAAAGCTGGAATTTGTGGCAGACAAATGTTCTAGTGTCATGTCCTCCTGATCTCCTTTATTCATTACATGTGAATGCAGCTCTATATCTAAAAATCAAGGCTGTTTATCAGTCTTGCTTATAATGCCAGTCAGAATGGCTTACCACTGAGAGATCTTTCAGAGTCAGCATAGCTTTAAAACAGCATGAGACCCATTTTACATTATTGACTTCTCCCCTTACCTGCAAGGACACAGTATTTAATGCAGCATTGATGTGTCAAAGATTGTGACATGTGTCAAGAGAGATATCTTCATTTGAGAGTTTAAAAAAAGGCATTGAACTTGATACTAATAAACCAGTTTAGGTGGCAGAGATGGCTCAGACCAAGATAGGGACAATTGTTTTACACATCTGCAAAAGACCTCACTTTAGAATGAAGCCTTATGTAACAAACAATGCAATTCAAGGAAGATGAAACCAGAACAATTGCTAGAAATGCAATAAGGGCCTAGAAGCATTCCCTTAAATCCCTGTTAACTAACCTATTGCTTTGCTCTTTATGTGGATTTTTTTTCAAGCCATTCTATAAAAGTCCATGGCAAGGATATAGTTTTCTAGAAAATGGTATTTCATACGACCTATATAAAGTGATCATCCCCTAGTAAAGTCAGCAATAGTTTTCCACATAGAATGAATATGATTCAGAACTATGAATAGACTATTTCCATTAGTAAACGCTATAAAGTGGAACTGCTTGTTTCATCCAGCACCCTTCTTCTATAAACAGATTTTACTGCAGGAGAAACACACCCAGAAGTATCTAGTATGACTTTATGTCTCTAAATGGACCATGTTGCAAAATCTCATTTTTAATAATGGCATTCATGTTACTTCAACAAAATAACAGCAAAATTGTTGTGTTAATGATCAGAGTGTATAATAAGATGCACAATTAGGAGGATTATGGGAATTTAATGGGATGAGAAGGGCAGGAGATCATCTCCTGCATGACTTAAGATTGTAACTTGCTGTCTATATCCCTAATGTTTTGTTATGACTTTTGATCTTTGGTTTGTTTTCCAGTTTGTGTTCTGCCGTGAATGTAAAGAAGAATACCATGAAGGGGAATGCAGCTATCTCCTCAGCACACAGGGAGCCGTGGCCCAGCAGGTAGGGATCCCACAACTCATTACATCCTGACCATTATCCTCAGCCCATCTACTGCGACATTTGTCAAATGGGTCCTAATTATAATCCTAAATAAAAGTAATTATATTCATGCTGAATACTCTAGCCATCGGAGCTGCCAAATTGGCTTTGGAGTGGATTTCAGGCACTTTGATTGATAGAGTAGCTGAGTTCTGTCAGGAATGCACAAGGCTCTGCCATCAGTTGATAAAGAAAAGGCTTTCCCAGTGGGCTTTTGGGGTTGTCTCTATTCAGTGTAAGCACTTTTGAAAGGCTTTCCATAGCCTTGCTGCCTTTCAGCTTATTTTCAGTGCACCAGTCAGGAAATCATGTGGATGCTTGGACTGAACAACAAGATTTTCATACAGCCTATGCAGAAAATTCTGTTGATAATTTATGTTTTAGCTTAGAGAAATAAAAAATGGATTGCCTAGGCCAGAAGCTGTTAGAGGATAATTATTCTAGTCTGCTCTATAATTTTGTATCTGTTGTAGCTATGGGTCTGGACAGGAAATAGTTTTTCTCTGTCAGCATTTCTTTTTGTTTGAGATTCCAGTTTCCTTGCTCTCTATGCCAAATAAATCAGTCTTCCAAATTAAAAAAATAAATGGAGAGAAAGTAACAGGAGAGAGATCCCCTAAATATCTCACAGCTTGATGCCTAGGGTATGCTCCTAGAAAGCATTAAAAAAAGATACTCAGATGTCTAGCGTGTTTGCTGCTAGGAGGAAATTTGAACCCTGAGCCCCCTCCCACAACTCAACTTGACATATACAGAACTGTGGGCAAGTGCTGATGACTTGTGTCCAGCCAGCTCTCAGCAAGTAGCTCATGCAGGCAGGCTCTGTCTGAGACTGGCTTTTCAAACACAGAGACTGGGAGGGAGCTGGAAGCCTACTGGGAAGCTTTGCTACGTGCTACCTTGAGACATTTTGTCTGCAATACTTTGGAGACACTGCACCAGGCTATGAACTATGTAGAGATTCTGCTCTTTAACCTTTCTTAGTAAAGCTCTTCTTATTTATAAAAAGAATTAGCACTCCCTGAGACAGAATTAAACAGCCTGTATCCTAGTAGTCAGTCAGGGCATCTACCAGTGGTGGCCTGAAAAGTGTGCAGTATCACACCCCAAATCCATCTACTCTCCCAGCACTTAGTGGTATGTGACTCAGATGTAGTATTTTATCTTTAGCAGCTATCAGCAAAGTGTTATTCCATGAATCTGTACAGCACTCTTTTTCAAAAGAAGATTTGTAGCTTAACTACCCTTTATGAAGAACAATCTCCATTTGTTTGCAGTGACCTTAGAACAGCCTTCCAGCTCCCATTCCCATTTATGTAAAGCCAAAATAACATCATCAGACACTGAAAGGTACTTAAAGTATCCAATAGCCTGGTAAAGTAATAGACCAAGGCACAATGTCTTACCTGAGTTAAACAGAGTTACAACTTGAATGTATTTCAACATGAGCAGTAAGCCCCTGTACATGTTAAACTACTTATGCCTACGTCAGACAGACAGACAAACACACGCACCTGCAGGCGGGGAAGGGCAGCTTGCTGGGGCAATGGGGACAGGGACAGCACCCACCAACCCAGACACTCCACCCACACTCAGCCCATCCCGGAGCCAGACCAGCCCCTTTTACTGGGGCGTGATGTCAGGTAGTTTGGGAACACCCCTGGCCAGCTCAGCTCACCTGTGCTGGCTCCTTGGGGAAGATAACTTTGTCCCAGCCAAACTGGGACAGCCTAGAATTTTGCCTAGAATACTCAAACCCACAATGACGCCTTACAAATGAGTTAACAACGTTGACTCTGGCGAAGTTAGAGTTTGTGTAATTTCTGTGCTCAAGGGTAGAGGTAAAGGTGGGCTGGGACAAATCAAAATGCCATGGGAGTAGTACTTTATTTTAAAATTCGTATATTGCTTTAGCTTGTCCTTCATCCATCGGGTCTGATATCTCAGTATATGAACTGCACCCAATTAGCCCCGTTAACAGGAAAATTGACTACTTTACCGCTCCAGTGTACTGTGAACACTTTTTCTGATCCTGAGAAATTTCCCGTACTGTCAGAGAGCTGTTCCTCAACAGCTAAATGATAGCACCAAAATAACTCTTGCAGCCATGCAGATCGGTTTCCTAGCTTCGATAAGACTACCCAAAATTTACTTAGACTGCAACTTAAGCTGATCACCATAGGCCAGCCGCCTTTTCCCCTCAGAGAGCTGCACTAAGCAAGGCTCTCCACGAGGTGGTGATGTGCCACCGAAGGAATGTTTTCCCTGGAGCTCTGCAAGAGGGACAGCGAACTCTCAGGTAGACACAGGCGGCAAGGCCGGGTACTGGTGAGAGGTTGGTTTCATCCGAATAGCACCACTACAAAGCTGTCCTTCAAGCAACAATGCCGTGTGATGCATACAACGCGTTTGTGGGGTACGTGTGGAAAGAAGTGCGTGTGTGAGGCTGTTTTCATTGCTCTCTCACTAATTTAAACATTTCTCCACCTGTGCTGTCAGCCTTCTTGTTCTGTTTGGGTGTCCCCTGCTAAGTGCACAACCCTGTGTATCAGAGTTAGCTTGCTTTATGGTACTGCTTAGGGAGGCAGTGACAAGGATTGTTTTATCTTTGATTGTCATCTGCTTCAAGGTAGGAATAATACACTTCCAGACAGGTCTTCAGCTCCTGCAGTTCAACTCCTGTCCAGGTCCTTTCAATATCATTTATTTTCTAATCAGATCTTATTGTCACAACTCCTTCTGGGGTTTTGGAGTCAGTCAGATACACTGCCACCACACTGTTCCTCTCAAAAACTGGTGCAGGATACCTGGTCTCAGGAAAATACTTTCCATAAGAAAACTGCACATTTTACTCCAGCCTCTAATGGCTACAGGACCTTCTGTTGTCTTACATTTCTGAAAATGCCTGTACATTTCTGAAAATGCCTGTACATCTCTGACATTCCCAGTATGAAAAGAAACACTGTGGGTAGAATTAGGGCTAAGTCAGTGTGATAGAGGTTAATATGGTGGAGCATGAGAAGTGCAAAAGAGGAGTGGTGTTGTGGAGGACTTGGGTAGCCAGAAGCCGATGGCAACAGAGAGAGCAGGAAGAGCAGCCCTCCCTTTCAATGGCCTCTGGAGGTGCCAGGGCCCTGCAGAGGCCATCTGGTCCCTGGGGCTCTCCATCGCTTTTGGGGCAGGGCCTGGCACCTCCCTGAGGACAGGGATGGGCTGAAATTATGGAAGGTGGCCCCTCCTGTGGGCCCATGGCCAGAAAGGGCTGTGGGGAGCTGGAGATGGGCTCTGCTGCCTCGGGCAGAGGTCAACAAGAAGTTCTAGGCTGTAAGCATGGTGAGGGAAACCCCAGGGGACTGGGCTGGGACAGCAAGATCTGGCAATGCCCTCAGAGCCTGGCACCAATTTGGGAAGCCTTGGAAACCTCAGAAAGAAAGGTAGATGCCTGATATAGAGGCATTCAAGTGTCCATGAAAGCCAAGAGCTGATGCGAGCGAGCGTGACTTACAGTGGAAGCTTTGAAAAGAGGAGAAGGGAGAGAGCAGAAAGGGAATAAGCCTGTGAGATGACCTGGGACAACAGTGAGGGTCCAGGAAACAGAAATGGCAGTGGCAAAAGGGGACTGTGCAAAGCAGGTTGTCAAGGAGTAAGAAGGAAACCTGAGGATAAGTGAGGCAGAAATGTTTGGACTGCAAAGGGATGTAGGGCAGCAGGGAAGGAGGAATAGAGTTACCTGGCAGGAGGAAGGAAGCTGGCAACCCCAGGTGTGGAGCTCAAGAGGGACAAACCAGGTGCCATGCATGGTACTTAAGGGCTATTCAAAATAAAGGCAGTTGAACCCTACAAAGGTGGGAAGCTAGAGGGCATTGCTTGCTCTTTGGGGGAGAAAAGATAAAATCAGCAACAGCCACTCAGGGAATAGCCTGGCTTTACAAACTGGCACATCCAGTCTTTCGGATTTATGTGTAAATATTGCATGGTTCATTGGGATGGATAAAATGTCCCCTTTCATCTGGAATGTCCCTTTTTTAGCCCTGGGACCATTGAAAATTCATCTTACGCATTTACTGGTGCAAGGCTGATTATTTCCCCATCTTAGAGAGCAAGTTACATAATTTCAGGGAAAGTAAGATGTATCTGTGGCAACTGCAGTTGAGAAACTTTCTTCTGCTTTCCATTGCCACCTCTTGGAGATGTTTGAAGGTTGAGATGTGAAAAGAAATTGGTTTTGATGGATTAAAAGGCACAGTGTGCATGATGGAATCAATGACACAATAAAGGTGACTCCAGCCAGATTTAGGTTTAGAAATAACCACATAGTCCCAGCTATGTACACCACAAAACCAAGCTTCCTGGCCGCTTTTAACCTCACCCATATACAGTCAATGCTGCTTGGGAATCTAGCCATAAACCAGCTTCCTCTGTAAATCCCCAGCTTAAAATTAGCCTAGCTTCCCTAGCACAAAACCATTCTAGACAGTTTGCTTTTTCCAGGATAAGTAATGCACCTTCTTGCTCACTAGCAACTGCACAATAAAATGTGACAATGTATTAGATTTTAATATGTACAGAGTAGTTCTCAGTACTGTTTTTGTGCTGGGCATGTTGATCAGACACCTACAAGGTCAAAGTGTAATAACAAGAGCAATGACACTGATGTAAAATTGGCACAAATGTAAATAAGTGGATAGAATGTGGGAACAGAGATGTAAATGTTAAAATATCCAACATAAACTGGATTAAATGCGTTGTAAAAATGTACATTTTTGAGATGGGTCTATGGACAAATTTCCCCACAGTGGTTTTAGCAGAGATTATGTTGTCCTGCCAAGCCAGTGAGTCGGTGATTATAAAAAGCTAACAGCTTTTGAGAAGGTTTGCTTTTTTCAGAAATTGCTTTGAATTTAGTAAAGAGAATAAATTAAGCATCATGATAGATTTCTATAGTACAGCTGCACACAGTTCACTCCAATCACCTGCATTCAAAGGCTTGAATGTAAAAGAACATCCTATGTCAAATTCATCACTCCACAAACCCAGTCTGGCAGTCTCTGTAGGACCCAGATGTAAATCTAGTTCATCTCATTTAAACAATCTCCACTATTAACCCTAGCCCAGCAACAGCCATAAACCCAAACCTACATGAAATGTCCATGGTGGCCTGAAGTCTTAAAGCTTGCCAACTGCCCTCTTCTGTTTAACTTCCTTCAAATGCTGTCAGGCCATATCTATTCTTAGCCCAAGCCTTAATTCCAACTCGGCTAGTTCTAGCAACCCTGACCCTGCAAACTGTGTGATCCAGCAAAATTCATGACTAAACATGTATCTTTAGCTTCTGGTACGTCTAAAACTTGTTGCAATATTTTTCTGCACACAAGTCACAGAATAGGTTAAGTTACAGAATAGTTTGTGTGAATTTCTGATATTTTGCTACACTGAAAATTTTGTTACCTGCGAAAGGTGTTCAGTTCAGACCAGGTTCATTGTATATGCAAAGTAAAAAATTATTGTTAGTCTTATCAAAGACTTAGCAAGCTAATCAAAGAACTTTTTTTTTTAGTCTACTTACAATAATACTAGGGGTTACAGTTCAAATTCTATATGTTAAAATTATTGCTGTGGAACTGAAGAAACTATGTAATGTGCGATCTATGGTGTGATTGACTTAATTTGGTTATGTCTTTGCTCTCTGTCATCCCTAAACCTGTTTTTACCCAGCTCTCAAGGCTGCATTTGTGTAGCTGACCACTAAAGAGTTGTTTATAGTGTCAGGGCCTCCCGTGTCATCCTGTGCTGGTGCTTTCAAAGCCTCTGCTATCATCCCATGCCTTCACTCCTCTACATGGCATTTTGTTCTAAGGTCAAAGATAAAAAATTCGTGTAATGTTGTTAAACCAAACAATTATACAAAATTATATAGAAGCAAAATAGTTAATAACCACCTGGTTGTTAGATAATTGCTGTCACTTGCAACACCAATTCTCTGGGCAGGCCAAGACAAGTCCAGAGAAAAACAGATGGGTTCTGAGGCCTCTGTTTCTGGGTTGGCACAAAGACCGTGGCCTCTTAAAAAGAAACAGCAAGAGCATTTTTACTGAGCCACAAAGCTACATGTTCTAAACCCCCATCTACAATTAGGTTCAGTCTAAGTTTGTAGCTAGTGCTGTAAAACTTCAGCTCCACTCCAAAGCTGTGGGATGCTGCCTCAGCTGTTTGTTATTTGGGACACCATCCTTCCTGTACTCATGTAGCTGTTGCAGGGTCCAGATGCTAATTTTGCTTTGCTGCCACTGACAATATAAAACTTCCCCAGAAGCCCCATCAGCCCAGGAACCATCAGCCCAAACCAAAGAAGTGCAGTGTCTCAGCTGCGTCAGTGCAGACCTGATCCTGTGCATCAGCACAAGCCACCCAGGCCCTGACTGCGAGCCTGACCTCAGTTCCTGACCTCAGTCCTCAGGCAAACGATCAGCTCTGAAGCAGACCCATTTGATGCTTTTTGCAGCAGAGGTGAGGCATGATTTGATAATCATGCCCATGTGTGTGTATACATCCAGGAAAGCCTATCCTGTCACCTGGCACCCTGCAGAAATGTTTTGTAACATAGTTCCTGGAAAGGTTCCCAGCTGGCTTGGGCTGCAAGGGAGCATCCAGCCCTTCTGTCCTTTCTGTTGCCTCACGTATGCAGATCTGGAAGCTGCCAGTAGGTGGTATAAAATGTACAGACATTGCTTGCCGGGCTTGGCTTTCCATCCACTGAACATCTGTTAGGCTATTTGCCTGTGGATTCCCAGGAAGCATATAGGGTTGTGAAGCCTGGTGTCAATGTAGGTGGCAGTTTGATGTAATTCTACAGCAGAACATATTGTCCCACGGTGAGCACAAGATACTTCAGAATTTGATTTTACTGTGGAATTCCTGAATGAAAGTGCTTTCAAAATATCTTTAGCTGAATTATTTTAATGCTAAGATATGAAATATTTAGCCAATGCTTCTGGAAAATCAAGCATGGTGCAATGTGTTTCTTACAATATTGCTGTGGAATTGAAGAAACTACGTAATGTGCATATGAAATTGTAATAGCAAGACAAAATGCTGACAAAATTATGGAATTTCATATGTCTCGACTTATTGTATAAACAAAGCAGCAAGCTCCTTTTTCCTTTTTTGCTTGAACCTTCAGTGAAGGGTGAGCTTTTAGGGAAAAAAATATATATACTGTTAGACTCCACAGTTATATGGCCTTCCGAATCACTTCTTGGTTCTCAGTGTTATGTGTTTATGCTCTAAATATTGCAAATATCACTTTCAGAATAGTTCCTTCACTATTTCCACAGACTTTCCTTACTGCTTTTATTACAGTGGGAAACAGAAGGTGAGGTTTTTGAAATGTACTTGTAGTACAGACAAGAGTTAAAATGAGGAACATGCAGCATTTCTATGGAAACTTCTTCCTCCAAAGAGAGGCAAAATTAATCAAAATGCTTCATAGTAAATGCTGACCACAAAAAAACATGAATTATTTCACTGCATTTTCGTGAAAGAAAAAGCTACTGAGGAAGTTCATCATACATAATATCTTTCAATGAATCCTGAGTCACAGTATGAAATGTGGCACATCTATTATTAGACCATTGATTTTTTTTTTTCCATCAGATAACTTTTAAAAGTTAAATATGTCCTTTGTTCCACGGGTGGAAAGCAGTTATACAAGAATGACCTGTATTAGATTAGATGTTCTGCTTCAGAGCAGTGTAAATTCAATATTCACCAGCTACCTGAATTTAATTCATGCTGATATGAATGGCCCCAACATGGAGATTGAGATCCTTGATGTGCAATATCACCAAACCAGAGCGCTCTGATTTTATTTAGTGCAAGTCTCTTTCAGCTTGGATCAGACACAATACCCTGTGTGTATCACTTTGATTTTAGCTAGTTGCTGTCATCACAAAGCAGCTCGTTTTTTTAATGGCAGAATTCCCTAGGCACACCAGAGAAATTGGCTTACACAAACTTGTTTCATGCGAGTTTCAGTGGATCAGTGTGGTACTGATGCCTTTATTTTTCCAGCATATGAAACGTGTTCCCATTGATGAGTATCTTATCTGTTTCTGTTCTATAACCATTTTCTAGTGTTTTGATTAGCCCAGATCTTTCTCTAGACTAGAGTACCAGTCCTATACTTACGCACAGCTCCTTTTGTGAGATTTTTTGACTCTTAAATGACTCAAATAATGGATTTTTTCCAAGGGTCTTCTAGCCTATCTAGTGGCCCAGACATCTGTGTTTTTCCCCCCACAACTTAGGTAACAGACACCACTAAATATATCTGTATATAATGCAGTGGATGTTGGAATTTTACTTTATACATCTAATGTTTCTAGCATTTTGGACAAGAAACTTTGCCACAGATGTTTTTTTTAGTCTGGATGGCACTGCTTAGTTGCTGACTGTGAACATACACTTCATTTACTTCTTGTAGTTCTACCAACAAGTCGATGTGTGCCCTATTGCCTGAATGAGATGCTGCTTTGAGAAGGGCACTTTATTTCTATTTCAAGATGCTTTCTGTCTTTATAGGACTTTTTCCCAGTACTGTCTGATATTGATTAACTGCATAAAAAGCTTTCCATGTACATGTTCTTGTATTGCTGTATGGTGCTCGGCAGTCTCTCTGGTCCCTCTATCCCTGATAGTTTTTCCAAAGGTCTCAGCACAGAAGAGGAGTAAATCAATGTCCTTCAGTGTGACCTGGAGATAACAAGACAGCCTTTTCCCCCTATCTCTCTAAGGAGATATTGCAGAGGAGATGTTGAAAAATGCTTGCAACAGCTCTTTCTGTAGCTTCCTGTTATTTATGGGTATTCATGACTGGTCATAACGTGCCGCATAGTTGAAAATCAAAAAAGTGATTCATAAAGTGGTATGGATGGAATCTGGTAGCCTTTCACCAGTGCTAGGACAAGTATTTTGTAATAACTGGGGAAGCAGAGCATATTGTGTGAGGTCAGTATCACAGATGATCAAGGTCTCCTGTCCTCAGCAAACTGACGTGTAATGGACACCTGGAGCATCTCTGAACTTCCCTTCCAAGACCGGGCAGGCCCAACAAAGTGAGAACCACCTCTGCTTGGTCTAGGCCATTGTCAAGGAGATCAGGTTTGCTAGTTGAGGATGAAAGAAGGTGATTTAAGTAGACACCGATAATGGAGAACTGCCACGCAACCTTTCCTTTACTGTTTGAGGAAAATGCAGATAAATAGATGTGTGCTTGCAGTCATTGTGTGTGGAGCCCTAAATAAACCACATGAACACTGGAGGCTCAGAGGTCAGTATGGTATGATTTCTATGATTTCTTTACTTGAATCAGGGGAACTCCATCACTGTACCATTTATCCACATTTGCTTCCTGCAGCAGGAAGCTTTAAATTTAGCATTCAGCAAGACTGGGCTTAGGAGAGATGTTTCAGCTCTAATGGGCTGAAAATACCATGCTGCTGCATCTATCTCATGCTAGAATTATTGCAATGGAAAATACAAATTCAATAATTCACTTTCTTTCAGCGGTTTGTCCTTTACTGATCGAATTGCATGTGTGCAGTTTGAAGTTGTTTATTTTAGTTATCCCTAAGCTCTCACAAGTTTGTTTTCAGAACTAAGATCAAATAACTTTATGCAAATCAAATTTGCAGTCTGGCATGTGAAATTTTGTCTCAGTGTCATTTGCTATTAGGGCACAACAAAGATCATGCAGATGGGGGGGAAAGTGTGTTTCCAAGTACCGAACCACACAGTTTGGAAAAAAACAGCCACTGTGAAGCTCTTCTGGGTTGACTACAAAAATTAAAAATATATGAGATCTTCTCATGTTGCTATTATTATCAAAAGAACAGCAATGTTTTGCCACTGCTATAGTGACTTACATCTTGAACTGGCTATAATATGTTAAGTAATTAATTCCCATTACAACCAGGTGAAATTAATAATCATTTTCTTTCTGTCACCAGGCAAACTGAGGCTCAGGTCAAGCGTTCCTCGCTGTCCCCGTTTTATGTTCAGGCCTCTCTGAGTTAGCTCAGATTGCTTGCTAAAGTCATCCTTCCTTAAAGATCAAGGTGTTGCAAGATCAATACTAGATTATGTTCTTTGCTATTAGCCTGAGCAGCTTTTTCTATTTCCCAGAACTTACTAATGTGCTGTTATATAGAGGTCATCCTTTTGCTGAAGGTGCAGGGCTGAGTTCCCTCTCCCAGAGCAGAGAGCCAGAAGTAGAAGTCACTTCTAGGATACAGCTGAAAAGACTTTGTTCACTTTGGTCACCTTGATATTGAAAACATTGGCAAGTTGGAGAAATATTAAAGTGAGGAGCAAAAGAAGGGATTAAAGGGCCAAGGAGACTGATGTAGGTAGTAAAATAAAATAAATAATACCATAAAGACATTTTTGAGGTTTCCTGATTAAAAAGAAATTGTTGGGTTTTTTATAAGATGCATGTTGCAATGGCCACCAGATGAGCTGGATGCAAGTTTCTGCAGATGTTGCTCTTTGTTATTCCAGTTTAACTCATGTGACTTCAGCCAAAAAATAAAACTCACTGACATGGCAACAACTTACGAGTTTTATCAGTTGTGGTTTAGCAGAAAGCAAGAAGAGTTATGGTTGTAATGCATGGTTAAAAGTTTGGACAATTTTCTGTCTTCCTAGAAATAAGTATGTGGAAAAAAAAAATCCATCTAAATAAATATTAAGTCTGTCCACATAATGGCCTGCAAGTATTTAAAAGATACACACAAAGAAGTTACAGGAATTTTTGTAAATTATGTTATTTAGTTTAAGATCATAATTTTCCGACATGCAGAAAAAACCCCCACATTATGAATGGAGAAAGAACTTCAAGGGTGGAACCTACATTCATTGTTTACAGGTACTGTTTACAGAGCTGCCAGCCTGCTGTGATAGAGATGACCCAAGGCACTGCCATCTCTTTTGTCCTTGTACTATCATTTTAGATAGGAAATTGCCAAGTAGGACACTTGTGTAGATTATGTAATATTGTCCCAGTCATATATAGGGCAAACACAGGAGTCCCTTTTGAAACACTCTTCATGATGACTTTTTCCATCTGAGTCATTCTGTCTGGGGAGCCACTTGCTTTCATTGTTCACTGGGTTGTGGGGTTTTTTTCCTTCAAAGTTTTGTGTTTCTTCTTTGTGCCTCTTCAGGTGTCTTAAATTTATACAGATTTCTGTTTGAATGAAAATCTAGACCTCCAAAATGTAGGAGTACATTTTATTATGAGAAACCATTTCCTTCCAGGGACCCCACCACTCTGGATGAAGAGTTGCATTGCCTTTATTTCACGAACAGCTTTAATCCCTGAGGCAGAACCAAACCTAAAGTGTCTGACATGTCACAGCTCAGCCAGGTTCATCTGGCCCCTGCTCCACCTGGCCTTTTTAGCTTTGCCTGTCTGTGCATTTGCAGCACGGCTTGATGCCCCCGGTGTCGTGGCTTTGCCCACCGCTCAGAGCAGGGAGCAGCAGGGAGGATGCAGCCTGCGCTCCAGCTGGATGTAGGAAGGCCCCCCTGGATGGCACATGCACCAAATGCTGCAGCTCCCCCTGCTATCCCACAGCCCATGATGTAAACACAATGCAGATTTTGTGTACACTGGGAGAAAGCCAGTTTGCCTTTTGGAGCAAAAGCTCTGCATGTCTCACAAAGCCCAGCCTACCTGGCCTTGCAGGCACTCCTGTCTGTTTCTCGTGGGTAAATAGTTACCAGTCCAGTGTAGCCATCACGTCCCAGCGAAGCCCTTCAGTACTGTACCCCAGGTGGGCTTCCTTTCTCTTTGCAGGGATACATCGTCGATGAACATGCAGCCATGCGAGCCCGATGGGAAGAGGCATCTAGAGAAACGATTAAGAAGACAACCAAGCCGTGTCCCAGCTGCAATATTCCGGTAGAAAAAAATGGTAAATTTACTTAACTGTCTTTTAAAATTAATTTTACAATATAAATGTATGAATATGCATGTGTATGTGTGCACACTATTATTCCAAGAGAGCACACAGAGCTTGAGTCTTCCCTCTGTCACTTACTCTAAATCATCCTGAAATCACTAAATCTAAATCACTTAGATCTAAAGACACTGATTAAGCCTCATGAAATGCCCTGCTATTTTATTCACTGGGAAAATGAGATACACAGGGGTACATTGGATGTAGCGTTGATATGACTGAATGT
The DNA here is from genome assembly GCA_020800305.1 of Porphyrio hochstetteri. Taxonomy (NCBI): domain Eukaryota; kingdom Metazoa; phylum Chordata; class Aves; order Gruiformes; family Rallidae; genus Porphyrio; species Porphyrio hochstetteri. Next base: position 51,526,800 of record CM036907.1, read on the forward strand.
CCAGTTAGTTGTCTAGATTTTCCATTGCCACCGGAAAAAACAGACATTTGTAGGGCAAAACTCATCTCACCATGAAACAGAACATATTTCTAATGTGGGCCAGAAGAATCGCACCTAAAAGTGGGGTGTGGAGAATTACCCCTGCTGTAAATGTCTACAGAGCATATAGCTAAATTTGGGTGAGATTAATCTCAACCCAGTGACACGCCCATGAGCAAGTCAGAGGAAGAAACATGAGTTCTGTCAAACTGGTTGCACTAATCAACGCTTACTTACCACATAGGAAGAAAAGCAATCTGATACAGGGGTGGTTAGAATGGAGAACAGGAACAGTAAATAGGCTATACCCTATATGTTCCAAGCTTTAATTGTATTTATGTTAATTAATCAAAACACATTAAAATGATTAAGTAAAAAGGATATTTCTCAGTTTTGTGGCATCACTCATTCCAATGGGATGCTGAAAATGCCAAATAAGAGGCTGTAAACTGCAAGGAAAGAACACTTCGAATAGTGATGCCACAGAAATATTACTGAGGAAGAAATAGGACTAAATTCTGAAATCTGGGGTTTTATGAAAGAAAATAAGGCAGTTGGCAGATGGAAAGTGGGAGACTTCTTCAAGCACAAGAAGCAGAAGACAAGAAAGCATGAACTCAAGAGTGGGAAGGCGAGACAAGATTTGGCAAAGTGTAGAGCACAAGGTGGGCAGCAGAGGAGTGATAATAGAGGGGGAGGTCAAAAAGATTATTTACAGACTTGTAAAACGGGCTGGAAATGAGAAGTTTGAACTGGATTGGAAATAGACAAATAATAATCGTGACTATTGATACTTAACAGTTTGTGCATAGCCAAGTAAAATAGACAACCTTCTGGTCAGGCTTGTGAGGACCTTTACTTTCTCTTACTTTGCTACAAAACCTCTACTGTTAAATTACAGGCAGTTGTCACTTGTCACAAACAGGATATCCCTATCTGACACCATTTATACAACTCCCACTAATGTTTAGGGAAGTTGCTTGTAAAAATCCTCCAAGTATCAAAAAGGATATGAAGGCCATTACACTTTTTATCTTTGAAAGAAAATATTTATTGAAAATGGATAAGAAGCAGGAAAAGACCTTTCCTTGCTTATAGCCTGACCCATGTCAGAACAGTGCCTTGTAATGCAAAATGCCAATACCATGGCAGAAGGCTAGAAATATTTCATCACGCTGGCATCGGCCATTAAGTGGGACCTCAACAGGCTGGGAAATGGGCTGAAAGAAACCCTATGAAGTTCAACAAAGGGAAGTGCACTGGTTTGTTGGGAGCCAATCTGGAAAGGACCTGGGTGTCCTGGTTGGATGTGAGCCAGCAATGTGCCCTTGCAGCGTTAGGATAAGAATCAAGGGCAGGTCAAGGGAGGTGCTCCTTCCCCACTGCTCAGCACTGGTGAGACACATCTGGAGTGGTGGCTGCAGTTCTGGGCTTGCCTGTACCAGAGAGACATGGACTGGAGCAAGTCCAATGAATGGTTCCAAAGATGATAAAAGGACTGCAAAAATAAATACCTGCTTGGGGGAGCAAAGAAGATGGAGCCAAAGTCTTCTGAGTGGTGCCCACTGAAAGGACAGAAGGCAGTGGGCACAAACTGAAGCATAGGAAATTATATGTAAATATAAGAAAATTATTTTTAGTGTGTGAGCAGTTGACGACTGGAACAGGTTGCTCAGAAGGAGCTTCCATTCTAGGACCCATTAAAACCCAACTGGAAACATCCTGTTTCATTGACCCTGCTGTGAGCAATGGAATTTGGACTGAATGATCCCTAAAGGTACCTTCCCGCCTCAGTGACTCTGCGAAGTAAGGCATGAAGCTTAAGAAGTGCAGCGCTTGCTTTCTTCTCTGCTCATAGTTACTGCACGTGCCACCTTCTAGGTTGGCATTTGTAAACTGAAAAAAGCACTTCTGCCTCAATGCAGCTGGTGTCAAGAGACTGACAACTGTACACCGAACAACTGCCAGCAGTCCTCATTTGGGAGGGGTACACTGACTGCACGCAGGAACACTGCCTCTTACAATGGACAGTGGCAATGCTGACAACTTTTCTGTAATAACCAACATTTCTCTATGTCAATAACATTTCTGCAGTAGCCTGTATAGCTGTAGGCATTGTAGAACGCTTCTGTACATTCGTAACACAGCCAAAGTGAAAGAGTGAAACACGTTCCCACAGCTCAATTCCCAGTCTGAGTGAGTTTGAACACGCATCCACGTCTGTCAGAGGACAGCTGTACTTACAAAGCCGTAGGCCAGGGTGCTTGAGGCACTCTCCACCCTGCTGATCTCAGCTGCCGTGGAGCCGAGTGACACGATTAGTGTGGCTTACCAGGTAGAGCACACATTTAACAGGAGGTGCCTGCTGGGGTTTGGGTCCTGCGCCAGGACTGAGATGTGGTTTGCCTGATGATGGTTTGATACAAATCATGAGAGGATTAGATCTAAACTTTAAGTGTAACACAGAGGCTGGCCATTGGCATGCTTACATTTAAGTAAGATTAAAACGTTTGGCAAATTGCATCTCTTACGCAAAGATACAAACTGCCAGACAGACCTTTTCATCACAGCTACTTTTCTGTCTGTGTCAGATGAAGCAGATTTGCCTGTTTCAACAAACCAGTTCTTGTGTCTTCTACTGTTTTTACTTTCTGAGAATCATTTTGGAGTGACATTTATAAAAAAGGTGGTATAAGGGTAGCAGGTCGTACAGTAGGGAACACACACTCCCTATACCTCCTGTCACCATCTGGAGTCAAACCAAGATGACATTTCAGCATTTCTTCATACCACACTCTTTTCCTTCTGTTTGAATTATACAAGAGATCTCTTTGTGTGTTGAGCAACATAATTTTCACTTGAAGTGTATTTCTGTAGTGACCTTTGACAATGTTGATGGTTTATATATTACAAATTAAACATGTGATCAAGGTTGTGAGCAGAGAGATTATAGCTGCTCTCACAGTATGGGCAAGCAAGAAACCCAACACACAGGAACCATTGATGAGATCAAAAGGCTGCTTCAGATACTAAGAAGGTCAAATCAACTTAAATTACTAATGTCCTTTTGATATAATCAGCAGTCAGCCAACAAAGACTGTATCTTCTGATTTATTCTCTTTACAAATCTCAGTTGTTGAATTCAAATTTAAAAAAGAATTGAATTTTGTTCATCTTACGGCTGGACTAGGGTAGAGTATCCTTGAGCAGACACCTCCATGACTGCTCTGAGAGGCCACAGGCTGTCTTTTCCCTATCCTTAGCACAGTCTTTCTGATTTCCTCCTACTCCTGCAGTCCCTCAAATGAGCCCAGCACATTACACCCCAGCGAGAGGGAGTAGAAGGTTTTAGAAAGCCCAGGAAATGTATTCTTCAGATTTGTACTTCTCTTTTATTAAATATTCTACTTGGTTAGTAAATGAACACCTAAAAATTTTATTTTAACACTGCTAATTGTTGATTAACATCTCTCTTTGCCAAGTACCAGAGCTGTTCTGTTGCTGTTTTGCAGGTGGCTGCATGCACATGAAATGTCCTCGCCCACAATGCAGATTTGAGTGGTGCTGGAACTGTGGCCTGGAGTGGAACAGGACCTGCATGGGAGATCACTGGTTTGATTAGTGGTGCTGAGGCCAGCCCATGTTGCTGCTAAAGCTTGTTTTTATCAGGGCCAAATTCTGATCTCCAAGCTTCAGTGGAAGTCCCAGTGGTTTCAGGAACATGGAGTTCAGAAGTTGGCCCGAATTGTTGGGTTTTGCTTTCTTGCATGTGCAATCATACCAAGATTCACATTGAAATTATGCCAAGGGTTTTAAATCCGCTGTTAAAAAAAAAAAAAAGTAATTGCTTTAATGGATAGACTTGCTCATCAAGGTAAAAAGAGGGGTAAGTTGCACACTTCTGAATCTCTGCAGTCTGTCAGCATGGAGAGTGTATAGTTACCATGAGGAACTTCGCTTGACATTTATAGTCGGAAAGCTCCTGGAAGAGAGAGCAGCCTGCATATGTGTGTGTGAGTGCATCAAGGGGAGTGGAGAATGTTCCCTACATCAGTTGTTTCTCCTCTGACCACTCCTTTGCTTATTCAGCGCAGTTTTTGATTTTGAAGCAGTGTTTCTTAAAAATGTCCCAATTGCTAATAGCAGTGGGGCATTCATCTGTCTCAGCTGGAAGTCTGAGGAAATAAAGGGATAAAGACATGAGGCACCAAAAATAAGAGACTGAACTGGTGGACTAGACTCACAGGCTTCATTTTTTGTCAAAGGGAAGACTGTGGCTTTTCAGTGTTTTCTCAGGGTTCCTTCCTAACAGGCTTTTTGTAGGAGTCTTGCTTTCAAACCAATGTCTCACAGAAACATAGGATCATTGAATCACAGAATGGGTTGGGTTGGGCTTTATGCCATATTTGTGCTTGTGCATTTGTAACATACCGCTCGAAACCTGCCTACACACTCATTAGAGCCGTTGTTACCATTGGAGGATTAGCAGTTTCAGATCTAACTGTGCTGCTGTTGCACTGGTGACTGGATGCAATTATCTGTTGTGCAAGCTGCACTCGCTCGGCTTCGTTTGTTTCTTGCACTTGGCAGAAATATTTTTGGACATGGCAAAGGGAGGCAGGACGAGACTTCTCAGGGGTTTTCTCCATCATCATTCTCCTAAACTGAATTAGAATGTGGGTATATTTCTGAAAATGCATTCACAGCTCAAGTGATGTGGGGCAGAGGGACATCTTTCATTTTAGAACATTAACACAGTAAATAAAACTTAATAGTATTTCCAGCCTGAACAATCTCACAGTTTGGTGAGCTTTACATTGCTGTCTTATTCTGAAATTAAATGGGTCATGTCCACATCCAACACACCATGTAAAGATTTGCACAATTCAGTTTTGAAAAAAAACGCACAATAAAGTGGTGAAAATTTTAAAATTTATTTCTTTTTCTTCATTTGATTCCAAATTAAGCGAGTAGAAAGATGTTGGGTGGGTCCTGCATTTCCTTGACAGATTCCAACTCCCAGCTGAGAGGCTAGCCCTTTGATTTAAGTATACTATTAGTACACAAAAGAATCTAGAGCCATGGACTTCTTTTATCAAGCTTGAATTAATATTTTCTATGGCATGACTGTAGAGTCCTGAAAGTATGGGTGTGCCTTGGATCAGCCAGCGCAGACCAAGAAGCTTAAGGTATAAAGAAGTCCCAGGCTTCCTACAAAAATGTCCAATTGCTAAAAGCAGTGGAGTTTTCATCTGTCTCAGCAGGAAGTGATATGAAAAGTCTGAGGAAACAAAGAGATGAAGGCACAAACATGAGAGACTGGACTGGTAGAATTAAGGAAATGAGAGAGAAAGGAAGTGGCCAGGAGAAGACAATGGTCATTTCTTAAAGACCATTTTCCTTTTTGGCACTGTTGAACTAAAATATATACATTAACATCTAGGGGTGCAGTAGAATGTGGCAATGTAGCTCATTCAAGTACATTATCTTAATTGGGATGTTTTACTGTGAGCTCCGATTATTTCATGATTTGGTTTCCTATACCTGGGTCTGTTTTAAACTTGATATGGCTTGTTGCCAGCAGGCTAGGGAAAGAGTCACAATGCTTAATTTTACTTGGACAGTGTGTTATGCAGGAGCTTATCACTATACATCTTATCAACAAGCTTTTGGAATAAAACGTCTGAATCTCTTTCCCATTTTTTAGTGTCTTTCTCATAGAGAAAAAACAGTCACTGAGTTGGAGCCTGCCCTAACAAGTTAATGTTTTAATTGTCATGTAGAAACATGCAATTTATGCCCCTGGATCAAGGTCCATCGAAGTCAATGGACTATAGATCAGCTCCTGTATTTCTTTCTGGCCTGGGCAGGGCATAGCAGGCATGAGTCATAAGGCTTGAATAGAAACATCTCTTTCTTGAGAAGAACTTCTCAGAGGATGGGATTATGAGCGTTTGTTTAAGACATAAGCAAGGGCAAGAAGGGACACTGAAGAACGGAGCTTCTGCATGGACTCAAGATCATCCACTTTTAGAGACTGACTTTATATAGGCCCTTGACACATAAGGTTTGTTCACACAGTCCAGATTTACACCCTCTTAAAAAAAAAAAAGTGTTTCCTGCAGATTTTAATAGACCATGTCCTGATCTTCTCTGTGTTAATACATATGCATCTGTATGCATATATGCACACAGTTTGAGACAGTACAGACTGCAAACCTGATTTCTGTTTACAGTGAGATTCTTGCAGTTTCCACCATTTAAAAGACATGAAAAAACCAGCTTTACTGCTCTGCTGACACTGTGAGGATGCTGGAATTCCTATTGACTTGTGTGAACTGGACCTAAAATTTTCTACACTGTTTTGGGGTTTTTTTCATGGAACATGCCTTTAAAAAAAACCAGACCAAACAAACTAACACTTTAAAAAAAAACATAGTAATTTGAAACAAAACGAAACACAACAAACCAAGTCTTCAGTGTCTATTCAGAGTGTTCCTCTTATTTCAGTTCTGAATCCATCTCACACAACTTTTGTTACCTAGTTGGTTCACTAGCCTCAGAGGCTTGTGCAGAGACCTGTTGTGCATGTGTGTGGTGGGGCCTGCTGAGTTTTACATACGACTGGCCATTGCTAGAGGCATGACGGCAACATCCCTGCCAGAGACAGGGTCCAGAGCTCCCACATACTCTTGGCTCTGCTGGCATGGTGGGGGGAGTCTTCCTTTTTTCTAAAAGATGTGAAGTAGCATTGCTTGCTACTGCCCTTGAATCCAGCAAACACTTCCTCTGGGTCAGCACCTACATCTTTGGAAGTGATCCTGGGTAACCAGAGGGATAATGAAGAGAAACAGGACTTTTGAGATGTAAAGTTTTCAAGAGCTCTGTAAATGCTATATGTTCTAAGAAGATGATTTATTACAGTGATATAAATCAGGAAAAGAAGTCTCTATATGTTTTTACATCTAGGTTTGCCTTTGTTAATTGAATTCTCTTTACCTCAAACCTTCTTCATCTTTCAGATTAAAACAATTACAGACTTGTTCTTGGTACTGCAAGCTGGGCTCCTTTTAGTGTGTGTTAAATGGATTAAGTATAGGATGTATGCTGAAACATTATATAATAATTATCTTTATAATAATTCAGCTCTATAACAACAACAAAAATCTCTAATATTTCATTCCAGCTGGCAGTGAAATCTGAATACCGAGCAGATTAAGAAGAAAATATATAACAGCTTGGCTTCCTCAGGAAAAAGCATATCTCAAAGTTTAACATAAATAATATTTTGGGAGCTGTGACTTTGACTAAAACATCATTTATATGTCTGCCTTATCTCGTCACAAACTGCAAGCCAAAGAATTTCATTTAAAAAGGGAGACTCTAAGAAAACTTCAGTAACTGGCACTCCAGAAGAAACTTTTCAGCACGGCCATGAAATCAAAGTCACAGGAGGACAGCAAGCAGTGAGGTTTGCTTTCTGTTATGAGTAGTAAAATACTGTCTTTAGTGCAAACCAGTATGGTAGCAAAGTTCTTTGCCCGCTGATCTTGTAGATCATGTACACTGAAGTAAAATTTACATTTGTGGAGGGGAACCCGAGGCACTTGGAGGTGAGAGGTGAGATTCCAAGAGATTCTGCTGCCCTGGAAGATTGGGAAGATTTAGCCCTTTGTGCCAAACTCTCTCACACTTTGAGGTAATGACGATAAGAACTGCTGTGTTCCTTGTGTTCGCTGTGCTGCTCAAACCACTACACAAGCAAATCACTGGGTGCAGTAAGCTTAATATGCAACACTTGCATAAAGGTAGAAAAGATAAAGCACACTGTCAACTCCAAAGATTGATTAGCCCCTTGCTGACAAATTATCTGATTCAGTGTTTCAATAGTATGGTGTTAGATGATCATGAGATACCCTACAAGGAGATGCAGTATAGCTTCTAACAGATAGACTGTGTTCCCAGGCCACAAAATTTTCGTGCTTCCTTCCATTCCCCTTCAAGCAACAGAAAAGCCTGGAGAAGACAGCACCAGACCAAAGCTGCCCAAAGAAGTAAACCCCATGTCTAACTGTTCTTGATGGTCCTTCAGCAACTTCACCCAGATGTATCATCAGCATTGGCAGTGATTCAGCAAAAAGAGACAAAAGCACTACTTTACATTGTACCTGACTTGATTACAGTTTGTAAGGAAATATTTCTATCTCTAATTGGCAAATTTAGAAAAGCACACCTCCCTTTTTTTTTCAAATGTGTTTGTCTACTGATCCCGGTTCCGTCTATTTCTGTATGTGTTTGCCTGTGTGGTTCCCCTTGTTTATCACCCACTGATTTCCAGCTGTGGCTCCTCTGCAGATAGTTAATGCTCCAGCAGTTTTCAGCTTGATTGTCTAGGAACTACTAGAGTGCATGGACTGAGTACTCCCTTCTCGTATCCTGGGTAAGTATGTGCGAGCAAGAAAAAGTGTAAATGGCTTTAAGCAAGCAGTAAGGTAAGCAAGTTGAGAGAAGCTCAGTTAATCATATGGAGAATCATATTTAATGTAGTGATTTGTGTATCTGCAGGGATTCTATTTTGTAGAAATTAGGTTGTATGCCATTTTGGTTTTCTTCATTATTATTAATAGTGCATTTTTTCTTTGCTTTTAATTTGTTTTTCTTGTCTGTGGCTCCACTTTTCTGAATAATGGAGTAATGGTTGTATGCCAGTAGATAAAATATGCAGCAAGACATCACCTGTTACATGACATTTTGGCTTTTATCCCTAGAAAGCTTGAGGCATCCACATAATCCATGTAGGCAGGGAAGTGCCTTTATCTGTATTTTACAGGCAGGAAATTCAGTCTAGCGAGCACAACCAGACTACATGGAAGCATCAGCTTAAATGCACATCGGCAAGTTTGAAGTTCAAGGTCCAGAGGACACCAGTATGACATTAGGAACACAAAAAAAAATTTAAAAAAAAAAAAAGTAGGATTTTTGGTGGCCGAAAGAACAGTGACCTAACCTGACTTCCTTTCCAACCACTGGGAATTTTACTGCTGGCTTCACTGGGAGAAGGCTAATTTAGAGACTTTGAAAACACCATTTAGTTTGACTTTTTAGCAGTACATAGGAGATCTCTGGGAGAACTTGATGTCCCAGTTTCCTCTTTGTCTCTTTGTTAGTTGAATATTTCATCTACAGAACACATTCATTCTCACTCTCTCCACCTCATTCTAGTGCAAACCCAAATCCATCAAGCACTGATGTCAGAGTTGTTTTAAAACCTCTGGTTAAGTACAGCTGAAGCAACACACTATATACTCATTCTTACTTGGTACAGGATTGTGTTGTCTCTCAAACAGTAACCTTCATCTGCTGGTTGCCAGACAAAAACTGGTTGGATGAAGGCTTTAAATAATGATCAAAGGATAGTGCTAAAATGAAAAGCAGCGATCAGTAGAATGAAATAGTATTCAGACACTACTTCTTTTTGGGGCCAATATAATGTTTTGCTTGGAATGGATGCTAAGTGCTCCTGAATAGGTTCAGCCAACTGAGTTTGTTTATGCCTAGAAGCTAAACCTGGAAAGCCCTTCACTGGTCTTTTCCAAAGTAGAGATCACAATATGGTAAAATGGTCTGAAAAATGTTTAATGAATAGCTGAAATCCAAGTGCTCAGTGATAGAACAGATGCAAGGTTTGCTTTTTTCTTTTTAATCTGCTTCTCAACAGCAAAAATGACTGTGATATTTACATTAATGAAACTGAAATCAATTCTGATTCAAGCTTGTAAGTTTTAGTGGTGATGTAACTGAATCTAACACTATACCAAAATGTTACTCAGGCTTTGCTTAGCAAATATTAAGGTGCTTATTAGCTGAGTTGCAATCACTCAGGTCCTTATTTTATTTCACAAGTATAATGATCAAGGCTATTCCTATTGCCTCATTCTGTTGGCTTTTGCAGAAAGCAAACATAGGCTTCAAACAAGCACTAGCAATAAGCTCCTGTGTAGTAGGATATCTCCTCCTGAACTAGCAGTCTCCTCTTGTGTGACATTTGCTGTGCACAAGTTGAAAACAATCAGTGGCATTTCATTTTTAGTCCTCTTTATTGGGTAGGCTTTGGGGTAGAATTGAATAAATAAAAATATAAAGCCAAGTCTACACAGCAGAAAGCCTGTTTTTCTTGCTGTTCCAGTACAGCTGTATCTCAAACCTATACCCGTTTAGTAGACCAGTGCAGTGTATAGAATTAAGCTGTAAATCAGAAAATTTACATATATATTTATGTCATTATATTGCTATATTTTCTTAAGACCTTTGCTAGTCTAGAAAATTCATAAGCCACTTCCCTTCTCAGGGAGGGACCATTCCAACAGATCCCTGTGATAAATGACATCTGGGGCAGTCCGACTGCTTGCACATCAACTGTATCATCATCTGGGTGAGCTGGAGTACAGATTACTCTCATACTTGGAGTTTCATACTTGTAAGCACTCAGCTCCCACTCAGGAACACAAAAATGCCAGCCTGTCAAAGGTCATCATCTTTCAGTGTTCTCAGCAAGGGTAGAGGTGGTGCACGTACATAAAAGAGAGCAGTTGAAACTTTTTATCTGATTCTGGATGCTGAGCAGTAAGGAAAAATCTGGCCCCAAGAGACTTTAAATCTGTAAGGTTGCTCCTTCAAAGCCCAAAAAAAGTCCATGATCCAGAGGCCTTTGTATTGAGTGCACCCAGTGTCGTTTTCTGGGTTAGTTTCCAGGAAACAATGTATATGTCATACTATTTTGCTAGTTGTGTACATTCAAACATTTGTATTTGATTGTAAAAGGCCTTAGCAGAGCTTTAGCCAAGTCTCAGATAAATGATGTATGCTTATTATTACACAGCACTGTTTGGTCCAAAGAAAAAAAATGCTGTTTCTTATTGCCTTCAGTCCACTATAGAAGAGAGCAATATTTTTATAAGTAGGCCTTGACAGATAAGACGATCTTATGAGGTCCCTTCATATATGTTCCTACAGCATTGTGTTGGCCTACTCCCAAATGAAAATTCCAACTTTGGGAACTATTCAATCAATTATTTAATTGCTTGCAGGAAGAGATAGATATCTAGAAGCCTTTCTTATTAATGCAGTCATTGTCGCAGATCCAGCAGCTTCCTTTGCTAGGCAATGGAATCACCAGACAGATGTCTCTATCAGGAAGTTTTCCTGATACTTAACACCACCTAATTTCTTCCCCCTTCATAATACTGAGATCTCAGGAGTAGAACAGTCCTGTTAGTTTGTTGTGTGCAGCCCACAGGCACATTGTGTGTCTGTAAGCCTTTCCACAAATTTACAGAGTGCTGGGGCAAGCAATTTTTAAGTCCCATTTGCTTTCATGGCAAGGCAATTCTGGAACCTGATCCCAGCTGCTATTGATGAGAAACCTTTTCATTCCAAGGTATTCGTGGCCGCTTTGTAATTATTTATTATTATATCAACATAATTTGTAAGGTTTTCTTTTTCCTGTTTATGTTTGCTAATCCCTTTGTTCCCTAATTGGATGGAGTAGACAGCAATCATATTTCCACTACATTTGTTTTATTAGGCTTCACAGGCCAAGCTTAAACATTTGGATCAACACTTTTCTAAACAACCTAGAATCAAGTTACTCTAATTTTACTTTCCCTTTTTTCAAGTGCAGGAGATGGGCTTTTGCATACGATGGCAGGCAGGCATGGCTGCACTGCTGCCTTCCATGGGATTCATGCCTTCAGGGCTCTATTGGAAACACACCTGACACATGCCAGATCGCAACACGTTGTTCGCAGACACATCAAGCTGGCAATTAATAGTCATCTTACAATGATCTACCTCATTCAAATCCGTGCTCACCTTGTTTCCAAACGATGGATGGACCTCTGATTTATGAAGTGTCAACACTTTCTTTCTAGCTTTATTTTTCTCAGTTTCTGAATTTATACAGTGCTAACTGGCTCCTGCTGCACTTCTCAGGATTCCAGCAAGTTACTGCAACGTAAGTACAGAAGCATCCTTTGCTAATCACCCCTGTACACATTTGTGTTCTGTTATAAATGTTTTTTCCACGTGCTACAAGAGCCTATTTTTACTACTTTACAGTACCATAGATGTGCTATGTTCAATGAATCTGGGAGCTTGATGGGTTTGGTAACTAATTTCATTGTTTGCCAAATGAGTTTCCATTCTTTATCCTCAAGGTTCATCGACCCTGCTGTTGGTAGACATCATGTAGATGTCGGTTAACGTAGTGGGTTGACCCTGGCCAGCAACTAAGTACCCACCCAAATGCTCACTCACTCCTACACCCACCAGGATAGGGGAGAGACTAGGAAGTGTAAAAGCAAGACAAAACCTCATGGGTGAAGGTAAAGATAGTTTAACGAGTGAAAGAAAGAGAAAAAAAAAATAATGATACAAAAGCACTCACCACCTCCCACAAGAAGATCCAGCCAGTCTCTGAGCAATGGATACTTTAGAAAGAAAGCTTCCCAGGTTTTGTTGCTGGGCATGATGTTATTTGACATGGAATATTTCCTTGGTTGGTTTGGGTCAGCTGCTCCCAGCTTCTTGCCCACCTCCAGATTCCTCACTGGGTGCCAAGAGTAAGAAAAACAGAAGGCCTTGGTGCCATGCAAGCACCCACTCAGCTACAAATGAAACAGTGGGGTGTTGTCAGCACTGGTTTAGACACACATCCAAACCCCAGCACCATACAGGCTGCTATGAAGAAAATAAGGTCTGTAGCAGCCAGACCCAGTACAAAGAGCTTGCTTTAAACTAGCTGGCACAGGGTCCTGCTACACATGGTCACAGCAGCTTGAACAACTCCTGCCTCAGCGTCCCAAAGTGCTCGATGGCTAACAAGGGTTGAACTAGCAGTGGGAGTATCAATATGTTTTCTGTACTTGGCTGGCAGCCTATTCTTACACATTTAGTGTCTTTGAGATCTTTGTGCCTTGGCAAAATCTGGTTGAAACTGGCTAACATTGAAAAGCTGCTGTGGGATGACTGACAGACAGCTGCACAGACAGACATATTTGGACAGCAAGGAAGCTAGGTTAAAACCAAGCTACTGGTGAGTGTGGAGTAAATTCAGAGAGATGAAACTAAGGAGGCTAAACAGCCTCATTTAATCACAAAGCATCAAGGATTCCCCAGTCCAAGCGTAATTTCTACTTTAAACTGAGATCAGAAGTTCCCCATTAACTTAAGGGGAAAAGTATTGTATAAATTTGCATAGGTGGCTGTGATAAATGATTTCATTCCTCCTTCCCCCCCTCCACTTCCTCATCTGGGGCTGTACAAGGAAGCATGAAGAAATTTTTTGGATTCAACCCAAAAGCTGGGCCTTGTCCTGTGGTATTAGGTGCTGATTTTACTGACACATGGGGACAATGAGGTTGCTATTAATTAAAACCCACCAGTGACAAAAATTACAGAAATTATCTGATACACTTTCACCAAGTGTCTGCCTGTTTCTCAACCACAGATGAGATTTAGAGCGACCACGGTCCAAACCCGGGCACCTCAGTTAAACACCTGGAATTGGTGGGATGACCCCAGTGGCAGCCAGCCTGCTTCTGACTGCTATTTAAAGATCGCAAGGGCACAGGCAGCACAGCTCCCAGCTCACCAAGGAGGACGTGCAAGTCACAGCTGATTACAGTCAGACTCTTTTCTGTTAGTGGCAGTAGCCCAGTGACACGCGGATCGTGGAGCCAACCTTCTCACTTCACGCAGCTTAAAGCATGTGCTACTCAGGGGGGAGATGAGAGGAGGAAAGAACAGAAAGGTGGCTTTCAGTGGTCTTGGTCTTTGGTCTATCAGCTCCGTGGCTGGCCCCAGGTTTTTTGCAAGGAGGGTGTCGTGGCTGAGCCCTGGCCAGCAATTGAGCCCCATGCAGCCACTCATTCACTCCCTATCAGTGGGATGGGGCAGAGAATCGGAAGAGTAAAAGTGAGAAAACTGCTGGGTTGAGATAAAGACAGTTTAATAGGACACACAAAAAAGGAGATAATATGTATTAATAATATTTACACGATACAAGTGTAAACAGCACCATTTCTCTCCACCAGAAGTCAATGCTCCTCAAGACCCCCAGCTGCCACACAAGACCCCCAAACTGCCCAGCCTCTCTGCCCACATGCACAAGCAAAGCAAAACAAGGAATTCATTCACCACTTCCCACAGGCAGGCAGGTGTTCAGCCATCACCCTGAAGCTGATGCTGCGCAAGACCCACAGCTGCCTCACCCGGCCCCCAGTCATAAACAGAACGTGACATCATATGGTATGGAATATCCCTTTGGCCAGTTTGGCTCAGCTCCCCTGGCCGTGTCCCCTCCCAGTTTCCTGGGTGTCCCACTCCTTCTCATTGGCAGGGCAGCATGAGAAGCTGAAAAGTCCCTGACTGCTTGGCAACAGCTAAAATCTTCCCTGTGTTATCAGCACTGCTCCCATCCTAAATCCAAACCACAGCATTACAACAGCTACTATAAAGAAAATTAACTCTATCCCTGCCAAAACCAGGGCAGGGGGAATATGAAGAGTTTTCCAGAGGGGATTATAATGGCTCTTTATCAGTAAGTGCCACTGTTTGAAACAATGCCACAAAATACCATCTTTGCATTTTCTCACTTTGTTTAACAACATATGGGGGATTTTTAAAAGTATGTTTTGGTGCTTTTTTATTAAACTCATTGTACTGTGGTGATTCGCAGAATATAAACTATCTTTCTAGATAGTAACTTTTTTTTAAAGACACATTTTAAAGAGCTTTTTTCACTCTTTATTGCAGTATCTAAGAAACCTGAGGGTAGAATCAGATTTTTGGCTTCTTTGCCATTTGTGTACTTCTGAACATTTTCCCCAGAATTAGTTTTGTCTTATACCACCTAATAGGAACTAAATAAATTGCATTCTATAGATATTGAGTAGACTATTAAGAAGGTATACCACATAGCAAGTATGATTTTATCTTCTATATATACTTCTTGGGACCTATACTACTCTATAGCATGGATAGAGTTTTCCTTTCTGTAGGATCAAAAACCTCCTCAACTCTTGCACTTTTTTTTTCCCTGAAATAAATTTAAAATAAAACAGTTCACTGATCAGATTATTCAGAAACACACATAATATTTTAGCATACTGCTTGGTGTGAAGCCCGGCAGCAAATGCCAGCACCACTGGGTAAGTGGCTTCAGTGCACGCTCTCTGCAGAGAGCAATAGCTTGTCAGAAACCATTTCTCCAAAACAGCCTCTCAGGAGACCTCAAGACTTCCATACTCTGACAGCAAACATAATAATATTAAAATCTTCTCCTGTAGCTATAGATCCTGTGCAGTTCATTCATGTCCTACTTCGGTGAGAAAGGAAAAAATAAGCTTTTTATGTTCAACCATACCCCTTTGCTACTTCCTGGCTACAGGCATTGCGAATCTTGCAAGAAGTGGTACCATCTGCCTGCTGAACTACCACAGTCCCAGGAGCAACAATTTGGTCTGGATTCCTTCAAATAAAGGAAGTCTTTGCATCAACAAATTAAATTTGTTATAAACACGTCAACCTACAAGGGAAGTCGGGATCACCGGAATATGCATCCTGACCTGCTTCCAACGACTGGTCTGGCCTCAAACACAAGGCATTAATGTCTACTTGCAGAAATCTCTGCAACACAGTATCTCCTTCTGTAGCTGCTTCAAATATTATTCAGTATTTCCCATTTAATAGCAAAAAACCACCCCAAACGAGCACTAATATGTGCTTTTTCTTCAGTTTTAGCTTCTTACAGTCTTGAATAAGTAAAGCAAGCGCCTTGTAACTTCACTGAGAAGTGAGCCTTGAAGAGTGAGCAGTAGTAGGGAATTTCAGTTTGAAAGCTGAATGTTTTCTAGGGCTACATGGAAGAGCTTTATATGGAAGGCTGATTGCAAGAGCTTCACTATGAAGGGAAGCAGTAGGCATACTTCTTCCCTTTTGCTGCTACAATCTCTTACATCCCAACTCTGTAGTTGCCATTAATTACAATAGTAGCTATTATATCTAAGGGACAATGTTTTGACCCTGTGCACACAAATGGCTGGGTTATCAAATGTCCTGTATTATAGTACAAAGGAAGTTGTTAAGCAGGATGATAAAACAACCTCATCCTCTTTCGTCTTTTGCTGTTTCAGGCTGCCTCTGCATGCTTCAGTCTCTGCCAGACAGGAGTGCCGTGCATTCCGACAGAGAGGCTGTGCATGTGACTAGAAACTGTACATAAGGTAATGGAAAAACTGCATTTGATGAAAAGAATTTGGACTTAATGACACATCGCTCTTCTTGTGACAATCCAGATTCCTCCTCTTAATACCAAGTTCATTCAACATCTCTCTGGTGAGAACCTAACTCATCCCAGATGATTGTCTCATTCCCACATACCTTTCTGGTGAAAAGAGGGGGGTGGAGGGGGGGGGCATTTAGAAGAAGCACAAATACACTGACTGTAAATCAGGCCTGAATTTTCTTTCCTTTTTCTGAACAGCAGCACCAGCAATCATGAAAGGAGTTACTCACCACTTAGGGTAAAGTTGGCAGGATCAGACTCATGCCCCTGGCCTCACTTCACAGACAAGTTGTGAAAATAACTTGGACACTGTAACAGTCAGCACAATTAGAAATGCCCATGAGGGCTGAAACAACATGCAGTAAATACCGGCTTGTGTTGCTGCCACACACATTGAACAAGGAAGATAAAACAGTTTTGAACAACTTCTCATTAAATAAGGCCTGCTTGGTCTTTGCTCTGAATATGGGAATGGATCTGTGGAAAAAGAACCAGGCAGCCATGTAAACTGAAATCTATTTAACATCTTAAGACCCACAGAGGAGGCAGTGAATTTGCACAGGACACTTTCATTCTGGCATTTCTGTCTTGGAGTGGTTGACTTTGCAACCTTCCTTTTGCTGCTTATGTGTATAGCACACACATCTAAACTTAGACTACTCACCACATTTGAAAGTTATTTGAGCTCACCCTGTAAGATGGTATGGTAAGTATGTCTTTACACTAGCTAGCAGTGGACAGTAGCGTGGGATTTAACTGCTGCCACAGTAGCTACCATACAAATGGTGAATCTTAAGACTACTTACAAAAGCAGTAATCAGAACAGAGGTGGTGTTCTTCCCAGAAGCACTCCTGGTGTTCATTAGTACATCTGTTACGTTCCTGATACTCATAGCGGTTATGGTGGTACGATGAGTCAGAACTTGCCACCTGATTTTATCACATGCCACTTCTCCTGCATTCTCCCCTCTCGTTTCATTTCTTGATACAGTGCCCAAAGCATGGCCCAACACTCAGCCTCAAGGATCTGCCAGGTACAAGTCGTATCAGAAGGGCGGGCTTGTTCGGGAGTTTCGTGGGGTTTGTTGCCCTGCCTGGAATTGGACTGGTCTGTGATTGCTAGACCAACAGCATTAAAAGGCTTACTGGCTCTACAACGTTTGAAATTGCATGAAGTAGCCACATTTTGCTAGTCAGATTCATTTCAAGATCTGTTGCACTTCTGTGCCCTCTCCTCTCTCCTGAGGAGAGCTAACTGTGGGTAGTAAGTCAGTGTACCTTCTATACCTTTCTGCATAGATCCGATGTCAGTGAGGACCTTGGCAAATATCCTCTGAAGAATTTTGCTGAAGTGGCTGAAGACACTACTGTGTCCATCTGTGTGCCCTGACCTTCTTCTGTTACATGCCTGATTCCAATCAACAGTTAGCATTGAGCAGTTCACCTTTGCGGGGGCAGTGTGTTGAAAACCCTTGGGCTATGCCTTGGAGCAGTTAAACACAGGCACATGTTGCTCCTTCATCTTTTACCAGACCAATAACCTAAGAGGACAGGAAGGACAGCTAGGAGACTAGTAACAGATGAAAGCCCCCCCTGTGAGATTTGGCAGAATCTGTCTGTTAAAAAGCCCCTTACATATGTTGGTAAAGCCCAATTAAATGGCCACAGTTTCCTCTACTGTAAACCAGTACCTAGTGTCATGGAAACTCATGGAGCTACCCTAGGTTTACACTAGTTAACCAGTTATACCTGTTCATAGTTCAAGCCCTGATAAATATTTAGCCAGCAGAAGGCAAGGTTCCCTATGCTCTCCACTGACCAGACGCGTGTCAGGCCAGGGCACTGCTTCTGCTCTACAAAGCTGCAGATCCATCACATTCTCGCCTGCCCCCACATCACCCCCAGCAGCACTGCCACAACCTTCCCCAACGTGATTTGCAGTCACTCAGGTAGTGAGCTGAACGCGGCAGTAAGGGATTCAACTCTTGTCTAATTAAGACGATGCAATCAACTGGTCCACAAGCACTTAAGGATCTTCGTAATAACTCTATTTTTATCAGCACAAGTGCCAGGCACTGTAGTGCGAAGTGATCATTAGTGCTGATATCTGAAGTCAGGGAAGTTTCAGCTTACTGTATTTTCCCCCGTGAGCATTTGCTCTCTGCCATTACTGTGCTGGCTCCCATTCGCTGCTAGCAGCCAGTAGCAAGCAATTTGCTCGAAATTACTTTAAAAGTACTGATGGCCATGCTTCCAAAAATATGCTCTTAATAACCAGCTTCTAGGCACAATTTTAGGGTACAGGAAACTAAAAGGGGAAAAAAAAAAAGGAACAAACTGAAATTGCTTTTAAGTGAAAAAATTGGGGAAAGAAGGTTTTGAAGAGCTGCTTTCTTGTGAGAAGGTGCATATTGTCTATTTGTTTGCCTTCATTTCCTAATTCAGAATGGCTTTTAGATTCCCATACATATTTATAATAAAATAATTTATCTATAAAGTTAAATTACTTCTGCTGCCCAAGCCTGTCACTTGTTGCCTCAATTTAGCTGTGGAATATTATTAGTAATATTTTAGCAGCTCTTAAAAGCCTTATTGTGCTCCATATTGTGTAGCATTATAGCAAAACAAGACTTTATGCCCTTAGAGTGTCATGACCCAGGTGACTGGCATTTCCTCTGGCACACTCTTGTGAGCTCTACTGTAGTAACAGAGCAACAGTTAGAGGACAAGTCACTCTTGGAGACACATAAGGTCCTATTTCATTAAGAGAACTGAAACTTGATAAAAAAATCCACAAAATTCTATGAACGCAGCTGGACCCCTCCAGCTATGATGCACAGTGATTCAGCATATGAGCCCAGGAATCTCTTTTGGCTGTTGGATTCTGCAAACCTCACTTATTTTCTCACATGATGAAGACTCCTGCGCATGCAGGGCACTGCTGTTCAAAACTCTTCATGTCTGTAGTGGTTTGACCCTGGCTGGAGGCCAGACACCCACCAAAGCCACTCTATCACTCCCCTTTTCATCTGGATAGGGGAAAAAATTTTGAGAGGCTCAGGAGTCAAGATAAGGACAGGGAGAGATCAGTCCACAATCAGTGTCACAGGCAAAACAGACTCAACACAGAATAAAGGAAAGAAAACTCTCTAATTTATGGCACTGCCCTGCACACCCAGTGACACCAGAGTCAGGTAATGAGAAGCACAACCAGATCTTGAAGCACCGCCTCCCCTTCTTAGCAGACTTCACTTTAGTCACGATTTCATATCCATCGTGGTATGGGGAGGGGCAGGGACTGGGGGAATGCGGATTTTGGTCAGTTCCTTAGGGGTTGTTTTCCTTCTTGGCAAGGGGGGGCATTCATTCCTCACCCCCTTCCCCAGCTGCACCGTGGGGCCCCACCCACGGGAGACAGTCCTCCATGAACATCTCCAACGTGAGTCCTTTCCCACTGGGCTTCAGCTCTTCACCAGCTGCCCCAGTGTGGGTCACTGCTATGGGTGCAGTCATAAATCATGGAATGTCTCGCAGTCTCTTGAGCCCAGACGACTCTAGCTTGGTCCTCCCCCTCCAGCAAACCTGCTCTGGCGCGGATCTCTCCCTCGCTCATCTCTCTTTCTTTGTCTCTCTCCAGGGACTGCAAATGCTGGCAGGGGCTTGTGCCAATGTGGGTCACAGCATCTCCTGTATGTCTTCACCTGCTCCAGCGTGGGGCCTCTCCACAGGCTGCAGGTGGGGTCTCGGCCTTTTCCACGGGCTGCGGGTGGACTCCTGCTCCACCATGGGTTTCTCCACAGGCTGCAGGGGCATCTTTCTCTCTGGCACCTGGGGTTTCTCCTTCCCCTCATCTTCCCTGGCCTTGGTGCCTGCACAGCTCCTCACACCTTCTCACTCCTTTCTCTGGTGACAAAAAGCAGCTGCTTGCATTTTTATTTCACCTATATGTGATTCCCAGAGGTGCTGTGACCATTGCTGATGGGCTCGGCCTTGGTCAACAATGACTCCAGCGTTGAGTTGGCTGGTGTTTGCTCTCTGAGGCCTGCAGACTGCTTCTGGCTGCTTCTGGCAGAAGGCACCTCTGAAGCCCCGCCTTCTCCACCAGAACCCAGCCATGCAAAGCTGTAACAATGTCTTGGTGAGTGAATGTAACACTGGCTAAAAGATCCTTAGGCTGCAGTAAACTGAGCTCTGGCAAATCCCTTTGTGCTTATAGAAGCTTTACTGATTTCAAGTAGATTTTGGGAAAGTCCTGTTGTCCACAACTCAGTGGAGGGAGGGTCCAATTAGGATTGCAATCATGACTAGTGCCAATGTATAGGGCTTGTTTTCACAGTCTTTTTTTTTTTTTTCTGCCTAAATAAGGTACTTGAATTAAGAGAGAAGAAAACATTTCAGACCTGCCAGGTAGAAAGTTTTCCCTCTGGCAAAAGATGTTTAATTGGCTGTCATGATAGTATCACGCTGTCTGATGTAGGCCTTGTAACAGTCCTAGTATGAGGTGGAGGTTTTTCAGCCATGAGTTTTGCAATTGTATTATCTCTGTTGAAATAAACACTGATTATTCTTTTTTCTTCTTCGTGATTTGCCTTATGAAGAAAAAGAGACAGGAAAAGAAGACAACAGGACAGAAGAGACATTTCCAGTGTATAAACAAACTCAGACTACTTAAACTACTCACTGATGTCTCAAATACTACAACTCATTGGTGTGGCAAAAGAGAGCAATGCTTAGGGAGTCAGCTGCTCCATCTGTCTCAAGGAGCAGCTGGTGATGAGATGCTGTTATTGATGAAATGGGACTGCTAGGTGCTGATTTACTGCGGTTGGTGTAGCCAGTTCTGATTCATGCTGCCATTATGGCTCCCATGCCAGGGCAGCAGCAGGCTTTGTTGGTAGTGTACATAATACTCGGGACACCTGTGGTTCAAAAAAGTGTGAGAAGCAGTAGATTCTGAGTTCTTAGGTAGACTGTTTTGTGTTTGAATTGCTGAGTGACTGATAGATCCCAGAGCTGAGAGTTTCTTGGGCTAATGATTCTTAGTCATCTGGGAGTTGGTGAGTAGGAAATGACATAAGCTATGTTCAGATTGGAAAAAAGTATGAATCAGTAGGGTTTGTGGGATTAATAACATACTGCTAGCATGGAAGTAAGATATAAATAAGACACTGTCACATCACTCAGAACAGTTGTGCTAAACCTATAGCTGCACCAAACAGCTGTGACTGAGCTCACAGATCCAGGAACTGGTAAGAATATGGGCTCACCAGGTTCTGTGCGTGAACAGTAGGGCCTTTCTTTGCTAAAATTGATGGCTTGAGCTCAGCACTGCTGAGTTCAGGGGCACCTGAACTCCTGTGATACATGTCAGTTCGTAGAATGACATTGAGGATTCTCTGCAGAGCAAGAGGTGCCTCTTAACACCAATCCAGGTCCTTCAGCCCAATCCATTTTTAATCTATCATACCAAAAAAATGTGATATGCTGCATTCAGCTTTGGTACTTCTGTCTTCTTTGTTTTATGCCATCTTCTGATACCAACAGATACCTAGCCAAGGCAATTCTGATACTGGGCTATAGAGTCAGTCTTTCTTAGGTAACAGTCCATTCTGTGTACTGTATATAACAGTTTTCATGAGAGATTATCTAAAGTTGTGGTTATGACACTGTCCTGGTGAGACTTTCCTAGGTGCTGTGGGTTTCTGGTGAATGCATATTCCAGATTACAGTCTCATTGTGAGCCCTCTCTACCATGTAACCCAGAAGAAGAAGGATTTCCAACGGAGCTCTGAGCAGTGCCAAGCCTTGGAACAGATCAAACAGGAAGTCATCCATGCTGTAGCCCTTAGGCCTGTCTGGACAGGGCAGGATGTAAAGAATGTTCCCTACACCGCAGCCAGGGAGAATGGCCATACCTGGGGTCTCTGGGAGAAAGCACCAGGGGACACTCGTGGCCAGCCACTGGGGTTTTGGAGTTTTGGAGTTGGGGCTACAGAGGATCTGAGGCCCAGTACACTCTGACAGAAAAAGAAACACTGGCTGCATATGAAGTGATTTGATCCACTTTGGAAGTGACTGGAACTGAAGCCCAGCTCCTCCTGGCACCCCGACTGCCAGTGCTGGGCTGAATGTTCAAAGAGAGGGTCCCCTCCACACATCATGTGACTGATGCTACATGGACTAAATGGGTCACACTGATCACACAGTGAGCTCAAATAGGAAACCCCAATCACCCAGGAACTATGGAAGTGATCATGGCCTGGCCAGAAGGTAAAGATTTCAGAATGTCACCAGAGGAGGAGGTGAGGCCCCACCATATAATAACCTGCCAGAAAATGAGAAGCAGTATGCCCTGTTCACCGATGGGTCCTGTCACTTTATGAGAAAGCATCGGAGGTGGCAGCCCACTATATGGAGACCTACATGACAAGCTGCAAGAGCTGCTGAAGGACAAAGTGAATCGAGCTATCTGGCAGAGGTGAAAGCCATCCAGCTGGCTTTAAACATTGCTAAACGAGAAGTGTCCAGTGCTCTACCTCTATACTGACTCATGGATGGTGGCATCATCCCTGTGGGATGGTTACAGCAGTGGAAGCAGCAAGTGGCAGTGCAGAGGAAAACCCATCTGGGCTACTGATTTATGGCAAGATATTGCTGCCCAACTGGAGAAGCTGGCTGTAAAAGTACATCAGGTAGATGCCCAAATATCTGAGTCCGGCCACTGAAAAACATCAGAACAACCGGCAGGTGGATCAAGCTGCTAAGATTAAAGCAGCCCAGGTGGACTTGGACTGTCAACATCAGGGTGAATTTACAGCTTCTTGGACCCATGACACCTCAGGCCATCATGGAAGAGACGGGTCCATGATTGAGGGATGGACTTGACCATGGACACTATCTCCCAAGTTATCCATGAATGTGAGATGTGCTGCAGTCAAGCAATCCAAGCAATTAAAGCCTCTGTGGTATAGAGGACAAAGGCTGAAATATAAATATGGCAGGCCTGGCAGATTGATTACACTCCCACAAACCCACCAAAGCACATGCTATGTGCTTACAATGGTGGAAGCAACCACCAGATGGCTAGAAACATATGTAATGTCCCATGACACCGCCCAGAACACAATCCTGGGCCTTAAAAAGCAAGTCCTCTGGAGACATGGCACCCCAGAAAGAATTGAGTCAGACAACATGCCTCATTTCTAGAACACCCTTGTAGACACCTGGGCCAAAGAGCCACTGTGGCTGTATTTTATCCCCTACCATGCACCAGCCTCCAGGAAAACTGAATGGTACAATGGGCTGTTAAAGACTACACTGAGAGCAGTGGGTTGTGGGACCCTCAAACACTGGGATACACATTTAGCAAAGGCCACCTGGTTAGTTAACTCCAGGGGGTCTGCCAGTCAAGCTGTCCCTGCCCAATCAAAACTCCCACAGACTGTAGAAAGGGATAAAGTCCCCATCGTGCACATGGAAACTCTGTTGGGGAAGACAGTCTGTGTTGTTCCTATTTCAGGCAAAGGCAAACACATCTGTGGGATTACTTTTGCTCAGGGACCCAGATGCACTTGGTGGGTAATGTGAAAGGGTTGGGAAGTCCAGTGTGTACCCCAAGGTGATTTTGGGTGAGAATAGCAAATAGATATAATGGAACTAGAACTGACTTCAGTAACCATTGCCCAGCATCTCCCTTGAGATCAACACCTTCAACACACAGACTGCAAGCATGGACTACACCAGGTATGCCAGTCAGAGGTTAAAGATGCAACATGCAACAATCCAACATCACACACCATCTGTCCTGCCCCACAGGCTATGGATATCTGTGGATATCTATAGGAATGATATCTTTGTATGCATATATATCTCAAAGATGGGGAAAGTGGTAGCGATTAGTTGAAAATATAGGATCTGGACATGTTGTAGATGATATGGAATAAGGGATGGATAATGTCCCAGTTTTGGCTAGGATAGAGTTAATTTTCATCACAAGGAGCTGGCACAGGTGATCTGAGCTGGCCAAGGGTATTTTCCATACCATATGACATCATGCTCCCCACTAAAGGGGGCTAGGTGGGGAGGGGGGCTCTGCATGGCTCTGGGGTGGTCTAAGTATGGGGTGAGTGTCACTGCATATATTCTAATTCCTGTTGTTGTTCCACTCTCCTTGTGCTGTCCCAGAAAACTGACCTTATCCCAACTCCTGAGGTTTGCTTTTGTCTCTCCATATTCCACCCTCTCCCCCCACCCAGTCCCACAGCAGGGATTGGGGGTAGGGGGGGATGAGCAAGCAGCATGTGGTGCTCAGCTGCTGGTTGGGGCTAAACCACGAGACATTGATCTGACACAAGGTGTCATGCAGGTGTTCGGGTCCCATTAGTGAAGCAGGCAGCCCTCTGATGAGGTCTTTCCTAGCGACTGTTCCATGGTACTGCCTTAGTACCATGTTTAGGTGGCCATCTCCAGGAGGGTCACCTCTTCAGGGCCAAGTGGGAGAATTGCCCAATTTCTGAGCCATTTGGGCAGTTAGCCATAAGCTCTCTTAGCACAGTTTCATCCTGGAGAGGTATTTGGAGCAAGGCCTTTGCCTCAGGTTTGAGGAACATATTAAATTGGTGACAAGGGACTGAGCAGTCTCAGGCAGTGCAATGCCCAAGGAATCTGAGGATTGGTTTCAGGACAGCCTGCCAGTGGTTGGTAAGAGGTTGCTAATTACTATCAATTGAAGTGATTTTTCCAAAGGAAGTGGATTGCAATTGCAAATTCACAACTGCAATTTCATACAGACCACAAAGGAGTCATCTGAATAAACAGCCTTTGATTCAGCACCTCCTTAGCTGGATTCAGGCAAGCTGGGCACTGGCTGGCTGTCACACCCCTAGCTATCCATATGGCCCCCAGCACATTTCACAGAATCAAAGAACAGAGGGGAGAAAGATACAATAGAGCAGCTTGTGCCCTGAAGCCAAGATGTAGGGGCGGATTTCTAGGGTGTAAATTGAATCAGGGCCTTATACTAAAACAGTGCTGGAGGCTGCTGTGCTTTGTGCTAGAGGCCACACACACTTAGGACTGAGGCAGACAAGGAGGCAGACAGCGCAGGGGAGCAGCTGGAGGTAAAAGCAAACTCTGGCAGAAATGGCCTGATCTTTTGTGTCTGGTAGTGGTTATGGAGAGGCTCTGCCATCTATCATACAGGGGCTGAGAGTTTTGGAAAGGGAAAAGGTGTGTGGCATCATCACTTAGTTTGCACCTACCAAAAGGTATTCTGCTGTTACATGCCTTTCTTACATCTCCAGAACATCCTTTTAAGCTTCTCCTCATGCACAGGTTGCAGGGCAGCAGGGCATGGCCCAGGACTGGAACCAAACATGAATTCACAGGTAAATCATTAGTAGATGGCAAGGCACCCAGAAAATCTTTCACACTGAGGCAATTTCACTTCTGAAAGTATAACACGACCCTTGCAACAGTGTTTTCATTACAGCCTGTCTTAAGAGCATTGTGGTGTTTGGAATAGCCTAAGCACCATGAGGCCTGGGCTTCTGTCAACTGCTCTGTGATTTTTCTCACGGGTGTCCAGTCTGTTTTTCATTTCTTGAATGCCTTCCTTTTTGACCAACTGCTGCAGAGGGTTGATCAGATGTCTTCATGAGATTTCCAGCAGTTTCATGTAAAAACATTCCTGTTTTAAGGTTTAAATGTTCGCTTAAGAGTTTTTATTTGGGAACTACTTTCCTTTTCTCTGGAACCTGGTATTTTTTCTTACTACAGCACCCTTATTCAATAGCTAGTTCTGGAGCTTTGTCTGCATCCACAGAAATCAATGAAATGCCACTGGGAGCTAGGTCAAGCCCCAGACAGAAAATGAAGAACTAAGGGGTCAAGGCAGGAGACCCAGCTCCTGCTGTGGCATTGGATTTATGTAGGCTCCCAAAACCACAGCTTCAGAGGGAGAAGGATTAACAGGAAAAAATTAGAGGAAAAGTAGCACCCTCTACACATTTCACACAGGACACAGGTGTGCTCTGTTAGTGGGACAAGGCAGTCTAAATATATAGTGTTGTCCTGATTTGGGCTAGGCCAGAGTTAACTGTCCTGAGGAGCCAGCACAGGTGAGGTGAGCTGGCCAAGGGTGTTCCCAGACCACCTGACATCATGCCCCTATAAAACTGGGCCAGGTGTTAGAGGGGCAGGTCTTTGTAGTTTCTGTAGGGGTGCAGTGTGGGCAGAGAGTTTGCTGGTGTTGGGTTGGTAAGTGCTCTGTGTGTGTTCTGTCCTGAGTCCTGTTGTTCATCCACCCCTCTCCTTGTGCTGTCCTAGCAAACTGCCCTTCCCCTGCTGGGTGCTTCTATCCACTCATTCTCCCCATCCTGCTGGGGGGGTTGAGGGGGTAGCCAGTGGTGCTGGGGGCTCAGCTGCCAGTGGGGGCTGAACCATGACAAGTGTATGGTATTTTTTCAGTGGTATCACAGGTGTTTGACAACCCAAGGCAAAACAAGGACAAAATCTTGTCTGACTCTTTCACCCCTCTTTTCTCAGTCCTGTGCTTCTAATGCTGCTTCTCTGTATTCCCTGTTATCATGTCTTGTACCATCTATTTTTGCAATTTAGTATCAAAGATGCTGTCCCAATTTTTTTTCATTCCTTAATGCACATAAAAGGCATTTACAAGAACTGTATTTGGTTTTACCTAATTAGCTTTTAGCTAATGCCTTTTTATTTAAAAATCTATTTTGTCAACCACTGGCTCATTTCAAGAAAGAAAGCAATAGTACAGAATGCCAGTTATGTCCTTTTTTGAGGGCTCAAATTTGCTCACACTGAGTATCTTAGCCTATAAGGTGTACCACTGAATTTAACCCTTGAGTCTTCAAGAATCTTGTTTCCCAGAATGACATAAAAGTTTGGGGTCTTTATGACTTTAAGTAGTGGACTCTACAAATACATTCTTCAGCATGGAAAGCATAGTGCAGGGTTGGTGAGAGGAGCTGCAGTAGGCAAGAGTTCTTCAGCCAGCAACATATAAGGGTGAGTATTTTGCCTGTGGCTTCTTGGGGCTTTTTTTTAAAGGACCTTTCCAATTCTCTGTAACTGAATGGCAAGGAAATAACCAAATGCTGGCTTCAGTGTAAATCTGGCAAGGGAACTAGAGCTGCTCCCTGTCAGAATGAAGATGAATGCTTGAAGTGTGGCTTACAGCTGCTACAGAATTTGTTCTGAGCTAGATCAAGAAGCACACATCACTGGGGCTGATGTTTTCTCCAAGTTAGTAAAAGTTTAAAATGGTAAGTTCCCATAGCTTGTCTCTGCTGCAACATAAAGCAGCCTTGTCCTTATCCTGCTGAAGTATTTCCTCTTCTAGGTGAGGAAATATACCTGTACAAGTGAAAAGAATGGTTGTGTGTATTTGTTTCTGACTCTTAATATCTGTGTAACTATATATATGGAATAGGTATTGCCCTTGAAGACCTGGAGAGCAGCCAGTGTGCCTCTTCCACTGTAAACTTGATGTAAACAGAGTGATGCATAAGCAGCACTTGTTATTACAGGGTCAAGGCTGCTCTGGCTTCTAATTTGTTCAGACCAAGACTTTGTTCTACAGTTGTGTGTGTGTCTCTGCTTCTGGAAGAGTAGTAGCCTCCTGAGTATCCTCTGAACAGCATTTACCTTTGCAGCTTCAAAGGGATTTTTTTCCTCTAAGATCTTAAAGGAATTTTACCCTGCACACATACCCATGACCATGGCACGTGCTGACACCTCTGTTTCCAAGATGCCATTGAAACCCTCCCTGTTTTGTCACTCTCTGAACCATGTTTGATCAGAGCTGCAAGATTTCCTGCTGCCTCCATGGCAGCAGGAGTGTAACTTCTATTTACTGACTCTGTTATCCCTGCTCACAGTGGAACAGCAGTTATAATAGGTGCAGGAGGGGTGTCTGTGCATGTGTGTAAAACTTCTGTTCTGTCACCTGTACATATAGGTGTCTCTAAACCCAGACCCCTGAGCTACCAAGTTTGGGCCCAAAGTGGTCCACACAAATTTTACTTTAAATTAAAAAAAGCCCCAAACAAATCTGTGCCACTTTGTATCAGATGTGTTTGTAGAAAGAAACGAAGGCCCCTCTTCTCATAGCTAGGCTCAAGTTGAATACTTAAAACAGTTGACTGGAAATGGTATTTGCACAATGTGTGCAAGGAGAGCATATTGTGTGGATGTCAGAAGTGAAAATACTTGGTTTAATTCTGTGAAAAGTAATTTGGAAAATGCTTTGTGTGGTATGATCCTTGGCACTTACTGAAAGAATGGCATTCTTGAGAAACTATGAAGGCACCACAATTGATTAGTACCCAAGGACTTCTTGCAGAAAATGAAGCATGCTGAAAGAAGAAACATGTTAAAAGAAACACTTTTTTTCTCTGCCTCAGCCAGTATTCTTTCTGTATGTAAGGGGTCAAATTGGAGACTTCGGGGCTTAAATTCCTGTAAGACATCTCGCATGGCTCTTTTGCTAATACAGATTCAGTTAAAGAATCAGTCCATTCTAAAATTAGCTGTGGCCCCACAGTTTAGCTTTAACAGGTGTCCTGGCTCTGGCCAGGACAGAGTTAACTCCCCCCATGCGGCCAGGCCAGGTGAGCTGAGTACTCTGGGCTGTTTCTCTCACCCTGTAACGTCATGCCCCAGAAAAGGGGCTGGTCAGAGAGGGGTGGGTGTCTGTGTGGTCCCGGGATGGCGTGAGTGCAGTTGGGCATCAGGTTGGCCCTTGTGTGGGTGCAGTGCTCTGTTACTGCCTTGTTGGGTCTGTTACCGTTCTGTGTGTGTGAATTCTGCCCCGGGCTCTGCTGCTGTTCCACTCTGCCGGTGCTGTGTTGGTACCTGCCCTTATCCCAATCTGCAGGGGCTCAGTCTGTGTCCCCTCCTGGGGCAGGGGGGGAGCAAGTGACATGGGGTGCTCAGCTGCTGCCTGGGCTGAACCACCACAACAGGATATTTCCATTTGTGGGAACCACGCTGCTTCTCTGCAGGGAGGTGGTGGTTTCTGTATGAAAACAGTGGATCTACTGTATAGCTGAAGTAGAGGAGAAGCTCCAGGCAGCACAGTTAGGGTTAGAAAAACTTGCCTGGAAAAGCTAGTTACAGGGGCTGGCTACCTAGTGTGTGGGGTTTTTTTTTTATTACCACCAACAACCCCCCTGGCATTTATCACTGATACACCTGCATCTATATTAGGACCTCTCATTACAACAATGCATTGCATCAATGCCTGCCTTTTTTTTTCCCCCATATCTAAATAAACTGTTAGTACATATTAACCTGTGTACACATCTTTATCTGGTTTGATATAGGAAAATATGTACAGTCATGCTGTATGCATCAATCCTTACAGCAATCCCTGAATGTGTTAGCTGATTTTAATCAGGCCCAAAAAAAGCAGCCAAGATCTCGGACACAATTACTTTCCCACAGATTTCATAAAGGCTGACAAGCCAAGTACAGGAAAGACTTCCTGTTATTGCTTGCATGGAGGGACAGCCTGCAGTTCAGCCTTTATTAGACTCAACCTACACAGAAGAGGAACGTTACAAATGCTTTTAAATGCAGGAAACATGTTTTTTATAATCTTTATCTTAGATATTAGAGAATCTAACCATAAATCATGCAGCAGGAGCAAACTGGACTCCTTGAGTGCAGTCGCTCATGGCAGCATGTGATAGTGTGTCCCTATATACTATCCACCCTGTCAGTCTGGCAGCATCAATGCTATGGGTGCTGCCTCTTTCTCTAAGCTGGCACTGCTAGAGCCACAGAACTTTCTAGAACTGACAAGCTTTTGCCTGCAATTAAGTTTGTGAAATCAAATTCACAAGGCATAAGTGTATGTGGTAAGCAGCTGGGGCCCAGGTGTTAGAACCAGCAAGCAGTTAACTTCACATCAGCCACAAGAGATACTGGGGTTCCTTACCAACTGGTGTGTGTGCTCTACCCAGCAGGAGTCTGGGGGTTCTGGTTTGGGGTTTTTGGTTGTTTTTCTTCTCACAGAGAAGCTCATTGAAAGTCGCCGATTTCATACAGTGAGAAATTGCTGTTGGATATCTGGGAGGAGTCATCGACTGGCCTAAGTTCCTGACTCAAGAGTTGAGTCTTGCCCAATGCAAATAAGGAATTTGCATGCCCTCAAGCAATGTGGAAAGAATTTCATTGAGGTTGCAAATTCAAGCACTCAGAACAAGGAAATGCCAAAATTGAAACCTGAAGAAACTTAACTAAGCTGCTCTTGGCTATGTGCTGTTTGGGTTTTTTAATTAGCTGTACAAACCTTAATATAGTCAGCGCTCTGGAGGGTAGAGCTTAAGGAAAGAGAAAGATAATCTGATTCCTTTTTATCCCCCTTGTTCATAGCACCTACAAAATAACACTGAGGCTCTCACAAACCTTGCTCTTAATACAAAACCAATTTTTTTCTATGGACTTTCCAAACCCAGCCTTTACCATGGCATCTAACAGTTTCACAAGATTAATACATTTACCACTTAAACCCCAATTTAAATAAGAGGGTTTTACAATTCACATTTTCCTGGTTAGACCTTTGAGAAACAGATGTACTGCATCAAAACTAGGATTCTTTTCTCCACTGAAGAGTTCTCGGGTGTAAAGCAACCTTAAATTCTGTTATATTCAGCTGCAGCTCAACACTAATAGAAGCAGGAATCCTGATTTTCATCATGGCCTCACAGAAAATGGGGAGCATACAAAGAACCAGCTGCAGAGAGTTTGGTCTCAAGGCTGGGTAAGCAGATGTTCAGGTGCTACCACATTCAGCATCAGGGTGCCTGACTTTTGAACTTCTTGCCTCTCAGAGAACACCTAGACTGTGAGTAATATGCCTTGGAATAATATCCTGAAAATCTGTATGTGTAGTACACAAAGCTGCTTAAAGTAGCTAGTAGGAGATGCTTAGGACATAGTTGTGCTGTAAGCCCAGCCACTCTCCAGGATTTAGGGATGTTAAGTCTGTTCCCTCTGCCTGAAAGTGTCATTTTATTTTTTAAAAATTTTTATTTTAAATGCAGCCTTTTAAACTAGGGCTGGAGAAGTACCCTTTACCAATCTCTTACTATGTAATGGTTCAGCAGTCAGACCACTGACCTAGGGATGAGCTCCTTCATGATGAAATGGGAGGAAGGCCACTCAGTATTGACCTCCAATACAGAACAGTCACTCACCCACCCCACCAGCTGGGCTCTATTAGAGCCCTGATGACACCCCTAGGACTCTAACCAGCCTCCCCTGAGAGTCCCATCCACATGCTCCACCCACAGATGGGGGTCCATTTAAGCCCAGGTCTGGGCCTGCAGTCCATGCCTGAGCTATCTAATAGATACATGTGCCTTCAATTTGGTCTCCTGCCTTGATTCCTGGATGGATCTATGTTGTAGCTATGGCTCCACCACCTGCTGCTCCTGACTGAATTTTCTGCACAATCTCTGCACCTGGTGTATTACTTCATCTTGTCCAGGACTAGCGAACGGGCACTGCACTGGGATTACTTGGTCCAGGTATTGTGGGGCAGTGCTCTGGCTGGTGAGGTACTACCTGTGGTCATTCTGCCTGCTGAACAGCAGCAGCCTTGATTTTGCTGTTCTCTGAGAGAGAATTTTAGCTTCTTGTCCTTAAGTGTGGTAGTCAGGATACTTTCCCCTAGAGAATGCCTGCCCCCACCGCCTTCAGTGACTAGTCTGAGAATTCTGGTTTATACCCTCCTTTTACCTCTGTTTAATGCATAGTTCCATAGTTCAGTGTTTGCTTCGAGTACTTTTAAGCAAATAGATTGAGGGTGAACAGTGATGTTGTGCAGCTGTTACAGACAGGGCTGTAATGGGGCGCTGCCCCAGGCAGCTCATCCCAGCCTTTGCTTCCCAGCCCTGGTGTGATCATTGCCCCTGCAGAGCTGACAGCGCTGTCCCGGTGATATGTCATCCCAGGCATTACCACCTTCCAGTGCTTTGGGTGTTTAATAGACTCAATTCTTCCCACTCTATTCAGGGAAGCTGCCTTTCATTCCACTGAGCCTGACAGCAAATGTTTGTGTTTTCACGGACAGTGAGTATGGTGTGTCAGGGTACTCAGATGACTGCCATCTGCATTTCTCTTTCTCTACAGCACCCGGGCTGTGGAGCTGGGATTTTGCTCGGCAGTCTGAAACTTGAAGTGGCGGATGCTCGCAGGTGCCCTTCACCCTGCAACAGCTTGCAGCCTGCCCTCCAAACAAGGAGGGCCTCGGTCCAACCACAGCCCAGCCTGTCCCCTCCGTCTCGAAAGGGATGTCTCGGCTGACAGCCGAGGCGGCGGCGGCGGCTCTCGGGAAGTGAGGGCTGCCCCGCGCCCCTTCCCCGCGCCGCCGATGCCCCCTCAGAGCCGGCCACCCTTCCGCCCCGAGCTCCGTCTCCCCGCGCTCCTCAGCAGTGAAGCGGCGCGGGAACCATGGCGGAGCCCTCCCGCTCCCCCGCGGCCTCCGTCGGCCGGCACCCCGAGGCACAGGCGAAGCCGGTGCGGGCAAGGGTCGCCCCTACCCACCGCCCCGGGAGGAGGTGACATGGCGGCGGGGAGGGAAGGCGAGGGGCGCCCTTTTCTTCCCGGAGCCGCCCGGCGGGTGGAGCCTGGCGGCCCCGCCCGAGCCGGCCGTCTCCCGGCGCGTGCAAACTAGTGGCAGTTGGTGCGGCTCGGCTGCCGCCCCGCCGCCCGCCCGCTCCCTCCCGGCGCCTCAGCGCGGCACGCCTGCCCAGGCCCGGCGGCGCCAGGTACGTGCTCTTCCCCTGGCAGCCAGCGAGCTCCTCAGGTGCGCGGCTGCCCTTCTCCAGCCGGCGTGGAGAAAAAACCAGCCCGAAAACAGACCTACTCCGGCCCCCTCCCCAAAGCAGCCGCCCCCCGGCACGCTGTAGCAGCGAGGCGAGGGGCCGGCACCGCCGGCGGGGTGTGCGAGCGAGGCGGGGCGGGAGGCGGGCTGCGGACAGAAGTTCCCTGATTTATTCGCCGCCGGGCCGGGTCCCCCCCGTCGCCCCCCGGCCCCGTCGCGCCTCTTCTCCCGCGGCCGCCGAGAATTTTCCTGCCCCCGCGGGCCCCCTTTGTGTGGCGAGCGCGGCCCGCGCTGGGGTTTCCGTGGAAACGGCAGAGCTGTGGCGGCCTTGCCCCGCTGGGCTCGCCCGCCCCCTCCGCCGGCGGGCGCAGGGCGCTGGCGGGCGGTCAGCCGGGCGCGGCGGCCCTTTCCACTTTCGGTCTTCCCCTCCTCTCTCTCTCTCTCAGCGGCGGTGCTGGCGGTGGCAGGAGGAGGGGGTGGGTAGGGCGGTTGCCGTGGAAACGGGCGGGTGCGATCGCCTGTTTGCTGCCGCCTTCCCGGAGGCGCTGCTCCTTCGCGGGAGGGCGTAGCGCGTCCCGGTCGCCGGGGGCTTCGGAAGGGTCGTGCGAGTGCCCGGTCCCGGTCCCCGGCCGTGGTGCCTGGCTTCTCTTTTTTTTTTTTAAATTTTTTTTCCCGTGGTACCTTCGGGTCCGTGAGCTGAGGTGGCGTGAGCAGTGGTTAGGTGGAGGAGAGGGGGAGTCCGCCTCCCTGGTGATGTGTTCACGTGTCGTAGGCGCTCTGCTTTTCATCTGTGTCTCCTCATAAAGAGATTTAAACCGAATTAAATTATGGCCACGAACTGACTTAAGGTGTGTCAGCAGATACAGCGTGCTGCAGGGGAAACTCCAAGGGTGTGTGTGTATTCTTTATCTAACCATCCTTTGTGGCGTTTATTTTCAACAAGTGAACACTCCTATGGCCGAACAGCCAGCCAGCAAGAGAGTCAGTTTGAACAATGTCGCACGCAGATTTCTGGTCTGGCGCTTTGTTACGTGTTTCCGAGAGTCGTAAATGTTGCAAGACCACGTGCAGACATCAAAGAACCGTGCACCTTGTGCAGGTGCCTGTGTGGGAGAGGGCGACCTTGCTGCTACATGAAAACTGGTGGAAGGATGCAAGAAACTCTCTCTCAAGGAAATAAAATCCACAAGCATTTCTTTAAAACTAGTGCTGTGTCCAGCCCAGGAAGTTGTACCAGGCGATTGTAGTCTCAGCTTGTACTGATAATCGCTTCACACTAGAGTGGGTTGGAAAAGAATTAAAAGCTGGTGGAGTTAGAGAAACTATTGCAGAACAGCTTAGGCTGATATTTGCAGCCTTCTTTCTTAACTTCTCATGTGAATGATAAGTTTACATTAAACATAGAGGTCTGTTTATAGTGTGCTGGGATTACTTCTGTGTAAATAATGACTGCGTGGATCCCCAGAATAGCTGATGTGCTGTAAAGGTTTGTTTTCACTTCTGACCTGCAGCTTTGTCTTGCTGCTTGTATCTGCTCTAGTGCTGTGTTTTTCCAAATACAGTGGATTAAAATACACTTTAGGTATTCGTGTAAATATTATGCATAGCTTTGCTTTTTCCTACCAATGTTCTGCATAACAATGCCTGAATAAACTGTCTAAAAATGAAACTTTAACTGTGTTTTATGGAAGACACAGGTCCAGGATTCACGAGGAAGAGCATATTGGAAAGCCTGTGATGAACAGAGGAAGTACTGTGAGCTGCTGACAGATGAAGGGTGATCTTAAACGAAGTTTAGTTGTTTAGTTGGCAAGCACTTAAATAACAGAATTTACTGATTTATAAGAAACTATAGGTGTTATTTTTTTTAGGAATGGAGAAACTGCACAGGAAGTCAGCGCTTGTCCACAGTCACAGAACAGATAATGCTGTGCTCAGAGCATAGTAATTAACTGTGTTTCTTGAAACTCAGAAGATGTCAGCTTGGTGAGGAATTTTTTTTTTTGGTTTTGTTCTTTTTTTTTTCAAGTAAGTCTTGCTCTGTCCAGTGAAAATCTGGAGACAGTAAAGCAGGGTCCATCTTCTCTCTGGAGTGACTGTAGTACATCGTTCACAGTTTAATGTACTTACTGTACCATAACAGAGAAGAACTTCTTTGTAGAAGGGTTCCCTTGCAGGTGATGGATGAGGATCCTATGACTGTGCTCTGCCCTGCTGAAGAAAAGGGGTTTATTGTTTTCTGTCGAATACCCTGATTTTATTGCTGGAAGGTAAAGACAGCGAATAATACCCCTTGAAACTTCTTCAGTGCAGGAAGATGCAGCCACAGCTATGCAGAGGTTAGCAAGATACTATTGTGTCACACTTGTGCCCCACAGGGCTTGTATTAGTAATCTGGTCTTAAACTTCTAAATGTCAAATGTCCATTGTGTGATACAGAAGAACACTTCCCGAACTATTGCATCACTAATAGTGCTGTTGGTATGTCCCAGTATGGGAGCAGATCAACAAGGGGGTGATAACACATTATAGAACACTGTGCATATGCTTTAGTGACACCCTTTGCAACTGTGGGCCTCCTCCATTCCTCCCCCATTAGAAGAAATGTTGTAAGAGCCAAGGCTGCTGTCTCCTCCTGTTTGGTGTTAGCTGTGCTGAATGCAGTGGGCTTTTTTTTTTTTTTTTGTAAGGAAATGAGAACCATTTGAGGGCAGTTCCCTGTATCCTTTGTCGTGTTTCAGCTCTGGTACAAGGCAGCTGAATATGTGTCTGTTCCCAAGCGCTTCATCTGCGGCGTGTCTTTCCCCAGTGATTCAGTTCCAGGTGTTTGGAAATGTTTGCCCACCAATCTGCTGTTTGGTGGTCTTAAGCTCATTCACATCTGACTGTGCGGTGAGTACCCTTGATCACCTCTGACTAATGCTCCTGTGCTTTTCAAACTGCTGACTCACTTCGTTTTTGTGTGTTTGGGTTTTTTGTCTCCTGTGTTCCTCCAGTGTCTCAGACTAGCGATGTGGTAGGGTCAAGGTAAGGTCAGGGAAAGAGGAAATGGAAATGATGAGAATAAGTCTGTTTTGTGGCATGGATGAAGGTGCTGTAAAGACCCCTCTTTGATAATGTGAGAACAAGATGATGTCTGTAATGGATTTCTTGAAAAGATACATAAATCATGTAATAGGAACTAGGCCGAGCAGTCTAATAACTGTAGTGAGCCCACAGCTGGGAGATGTTGGGTTATGGTCCTGCTAGCGCTCTGCTCTTCATTTTGAATTAAAAGCATTTTACTATATGCCACTGTTTTCACTGTCAGCCCTTCTGTCTGTCTTGTTATATTTTGCCATGAAGAGTTTTAACACTGAAGTAATTTTCTGTTTCTTGCAGAAGGGCTGACCTTGCTTAAGGTTTCTGCTGTAGCATCAATAACAGGAACAGGGAAAGACAGTTAACCATTTCTAGGCTGGAAAGGAGTCAGAGATAATTTACTTGCTAGAAGATTAGGAGCTGCAGGCAGAGCCAAACACAATGATTGTGTGTGCATGTGTGATTGTTTATTAAAGTCTGAAAAATTTCTGACGTACATCAGATTTGCTTTTAATCTGATCAACAAAGTTAATTTTCAATCACCTTTTTCTAGCAGGAACCAGGTGAATGAGTGGGCTTGCATATACAGATTCATCTAGGAGATTATGGAAGTTTTTTACCTATCAGAAAAAGAGGAAGACCTCTGCCTTAAAACTTGCTGTTAAAGATAGGGAAAGAACATACCTAGGGGAATCTATGTGTAGAAATGGTACATGGTATTTTAAAAGTTTTCAAGTGACAACTATTGTGTGAAAGTTACTGTCCTGCTCCTTCCCCTCTTCATGTTATCCCTGTTTTCATATGCCACAGTTTGCCTCTTCTTACCATTTTTTTCAGCACTTTGGAAAATACCATGACTGCAGATGCTTTGCTCTTCTGGAAGGTCTGGAACTATTCTGTCTGCAGCAGCCTACACCTGTGCTTGAATAATTCATGCCATTTTCCCCCTTCAAGTCACAGGTAGAGTTTGTCAAGGGTTAACAAGCTGTAGTTTGTTTTATGGCTCTGAGGATACCTTTAGACAGTGCTGAAACTTGCACAGACTTTTCCTTGGGTTTTTTTCCTTCTCTCACCTTTTGATCTGGTACTGGTGAAAATTACCATAAAGCAGTGCACTAACATGCGTATTGCCAAATGTGCAGGTGATAGGCAGGAGTGATACCACTATCTTCTCACAATCAACAAATAAAGCACAAGTATCTAGAGGATCCAGGTAATGGAAAGAAACTCTCCGTTCTTGTTGCCCATTAGCGGTAGAGGTTCAATAGGGTTATAGTTAAGCAGAAAGGTAACTAGGAAAGTGCCACTCTCGGGTTCATTGAGCCTTCAGTGTGTTGCTGTCTGCTTTTATTTTTACACGCCTATGCCTGTACCTCTGAGAGTGTGCATCAAAACTGCATTTCTTCTACGGTGAGGACAGAGAAAAGCTTCATTCTGAATTTAAGCCTTATAAAAACTCTCACATTTGAAATTGGCAGGACAATTGCTCAAAGCCAGGCATTTAAAAGGATGTTGTAGAAATTCCAGGTAGGTCTTGATTTACCTGATGTTTAATTTGGTGTGAGATTTATAAAAATGTTCCTGGATTCTTTTCAGCGTGTTTAGGAACTGTAATATCTGTGCACTTGCCATCAGTAAGGTAAATGTTATCGGATCAAGCATTGCCTCCAAAAGATTTTGTTGGAATTTTAAGGTGGTTTTGACTGGCCCTGGCTTTAGATGCTGAGAATGCAAGTTCATTGATTAGTTATACCACACTTGGCTGTTTTTGAGGGCTGATGTTTTCTAAACAAGGACTGTTGAAGCTTGTTGAGAGATTTCTTTTGGTTTCAACAGGATTTGAATTGGGTCCAAAATAAAACCTCCCTGTATTATTGGACTCGATAAATCCAGTGCCTGTGATAAAGGCTTTTATTCTCTGATGTTCTCAAATTAAATCAGACTGTTAAGGGACTGATGATAGGGGAGAATGAGATGGCTGAAAGTATTCAGAGTTTATGGTGTAGCAAAACAATTCTGAACACTCATTTCTTAAAGGCAGAAGTGAGTGAAAACTGGTGTGGAATGGGACTGCTGAACTGTGGGTAAAGCACTCCTTGTATATGTTTGGATTTTTACCTGACATCTGGATGTCTGATTGTTTTGTGTGGGGGTGCAGCTGAGCCTTTCACTGAAGGAGGCATCTTATTTTTTTGGAACCATACCAACCATATCTCAGCTGTAAGACATGTTTTCCAAGTATTGGGTGTTACCTCTTTAAGGCAGGAGTTGGTTTTCTTTGACTCATAAATCTGGAAGCTTCCCTGCCATATTCATTCTTCAATTAAACTATTTTCTACAGAAAGAAGCATTAGAAAATACTTAATAAATATTAATATCCTGTGTATCCCTGTCTTGGTGTGGCTAGTGTGGCTACATCTTGTGTGTACATTGTACATTGTTGCTTCCAGTTCTGGGATGTCATTTTTGTAAAGGGGAAATTCGTCTGCTTCATACTCTTCAGTGTCATATATAATAGAATACAGCCAAATTAAGTGAATATTTGGAGGTTAAAAAAATATTGCAAATCTTTTTCTGTTTAACATTTCCTTAGTATTCAAAGAGCATACTAAGCATACTAATGAACATTATTTCATATTAATTAAAATTATGCAAATAGTGTAGCTGAAGGAGGCAGTCTACCGTCACAGAAGATCAAAAAACCTAAGAGCTTGCTTGGAGTTGTAATCAGATAGATAGCATTTTAATTTCCAGCACTGTTAACATCTTATGATTTGTACTGGAAGCTTTTGGATCCCTTCACAGACAAGGTCAGTGCTGTTCCCTCATAACCCTGTGATTAGGAAGCACAGAAGATGTGGCCTGCCCCGTGTACCAGCTGTGTGTCTGGCAGCACTGCTAGCAGGGCTCAGATCTACCAAGTGGGAGAACGTGGTTTCCTCCAGCAGGCCATACCCCTGCTTGGGAAGAGATGCTATGTTAAAAGTATTTCTACTGTTTTTTTTTGGGGGAGACAGTAGAAAATTTGTTAACAGGCCACAGTCTGGTGGTGGAAGTCCCACTTGTAAACCACTGGTACTGCCACCATGGTGTTTTTTATGGGACCATATTGAGGAAAGAAAATGATCCTTTTCTTAGTGCTGATAATTTTTCTTCTTATTGTTGTCCTTGAAGCATCTAGCAATACCTTTAATTCCGTCTTGGGTAGGAAAAACAAGAGGGATGTATGTTTGTGTGCACATGCCCACAATACTGTCATCTTGGTACTGAAGTTGTAGCTTCTTGTTTATAGTACGGAGCCATCCAAGTTGCTGAATACTTGGTTTTCCTTTCTTGAGGAATGGAGAAAGGAAGGGAAAGTAGAGTTCATTAGATCAACACATACATCTTGGTTTGCACCATTTCCTGCATTTAATCCTGTTTATCATCTGCTGCCACTGAAGATCCTTGTGGGATGTGTCCGTTCCACTTTTTCAATGTGGTGTGTCAGAAGTCGTGGCAAGGGTGGCAAAGAGCTATGGGCACGGTAGCAAAGGAGAATGAAAATTACTGTTATGTGTTGAAAGCTGCAGCCCAGGCAGTTGGTAGGTTGTGGTTCTGGAGTTGACTCTGCCATGGTTTTGCAGTGTGACCATTGCAAGCTCTCTGGCAGTGTTCTGAGTTCCTGGTGTATAAGACCAAGGGGCAGCAAGACATATAATCGCCAGGGTTATTTTACTGGTGTCTTTTAAGTGGCTGAAACTTTTAATGTGAAAGGGAATGGATAAATCTAGGAAAGGTCAAAAATCCACACTGTTTTTTAATTCTATCAGTAAAGGGTTTGATCTTGCGTATAGAAATGGACTCATACTTGTGGAAAATCGACGGGGAGACAGCCACATCCGATGATGTCCAGCAAGCCTCAACTTTATTCGGTTACACATCGCACTTTTATGGTTACAATAATTAGCTTATGCATATTGCAAAAATTGAGCTCATAATTGGTTCAAGATAAAAGAACATCTCTGCCCATATTGGCACATACTCTGAATGCCTATGGCTTCTTCCCCCGTGCTTAGTTCCTCTTTCCCATACTTTACTATCTTAAAGATATAACGTCTTTGTTACATCCACCACCTTTCTTACGCCCTTACTGCTTGACCAATTTCATTGTACCAAGCTCATGGCCTTTGGCCACCAGCCATGATTTCACAAAACTCTCTACACATACTATTAGGTCTGTTGGGTGGATGTGAAACTTCTCTGCTTGGATACAGTTGCTTACATCTCTTAGAGGTGTGGCAAGCTGCAGAAGTGATGCTTTCATAGTGTAATTTTGTAACTAACTCACTGTGGGTAAGAATAGGAGGATTAAGGAATTAAAACTTTAAGTATGTGATCCATGCTTCCTTGTTGCCTTGTGCCTAAAGCTGGTGTGGATGCAGGGAAAGCATTTTGTCTTTATATAGAGTATATGCAGTTCCTGCACCTTGTGCATTTCTGTGAATATAACTTACAGTTCTTTAAAATAAGATGAGTGACCAGTGTTTGGCAAAGCAGAAACCACGAGTCCTCATAGGAGAGACCTTTACTAAAGCTTATCAGGAGAATGTTTGTGTTCCCAGTACAATTAAAAATGATGGTAATAAAAAGAGATGCTAGTTTTATACCAGCTCCTGAATGATCCTTTATCCACTTCCTTCCTTTTCCCCACTTATTCAGGCTCTTTTGTAATAAATGTTTTTAGAATAGCTACTGGAGAACTCGTAAGCAATTGTGTACTGTGTTGGATCTTTTCCTGAAATGCCTGGTGCAGAGGTGACCAGCCATAGTGCCGTGTGCTCTTGATGCTGGGTACCTTGCTGCAGGTGGCAACATCCTGCTGTCATGTCCCTGCTGCCTCTGTGGAATTTAATGGGTCAGTTTCCCATGCACAGGAGCAATTGTTGCAGATCTGAATTGAGATGTTTTCCACAAACCATGCATTAAGGACCAGTGGCTTAACTAGACTCGCTCTGATCTCTGTAGCTCAAATGTGCAGTTGCCTCAAGCTGTTCTCTATGCCAATTCATATATCATAAACACAAAAGCATATGTATTTACATACATATATATATCTATTTGAGAAGATTTAATTTGCTTGCAAACATCCAGATCCTGTTTATTTGATAAGCCACATTTACTTTGCAGCAACCCAGACCACTCACTGAAGTGACATGGTGAGACACAGTTGTTTTTTTGGGGGGGGGGGGGTGTTTTTTATAGAGGGGGTGCCAGGTGACAGTAATATGTGGGCCTGGTTATTGTTGGCTAAACATTTAATGCTGCCTGTGAGAGCAGATATTAAATTGGCTATGAGCACATCATATATAGTTGCTTGTCAGTGTTCACTGATAAGTGGTTATTTTTGAGGAGTTATCCAGGTTGTTTATATTTGTGTGACATTGTAGCCCACATCCTGCTTAGATTCTCAGTGTATGTTCTTGTAAATTTTTGTTTGCTATTTAGTCCTGCTCCCTCCCCCCCCCCCCCCCAATCCCTAAATTTGACTTGGCAACATGGCAACACAAGTAACTTGTTAGAGTAATGGACCCAGATAACTAAAAGGTGAAACAGGGCTTTGTAGTACCCAGGACTCAACTGTGAGGTCAAACTCTGATAGACTCCTCCAGGTCTTAAATATCTTAATGCAGGTCAGTCTTTTTCCCAAGTAAATTTCAGATGCTGTGCTTTGGAGAAGTACATGTATCAATGTTATTAAAGTACAGAAATTTGGGTGGGAAACAGTTGAAGAGCAACCATCAGCATGCTGGCAAGAAGCAACTTGCCACTACTATTTTTTGTAAACTTGATGCTCTGCACCTGAAACAACCTGAGACAACTGCTGTATTTCACCCTCAGATATTTTTTGAGGATTTCTACAAAAGCTTAGAACAGAAGTGCTTAGTTTTTAGGGGTTTACCCTCATCAGATAAATGTCTCCCTCAGCATCAAGCCCTGCAGTCCCTAAACACTGCATCTCCAGTATTGCCTTGTATTTGAGGGCAGCTTGCTCCTGCTTCCTTGTTCCAGCTCCCTTCTCCCTGAATATTACATGCCCCTGGAAGTAGGAGCAAGACCGAACTGCTCCTCACAGAACTTTGATCAGTGGATCCCCATCTTTCTCTCTGCTTTCCAGAATATGCACGTGTCTCCCAGGCTGCCATCATCCCCCTTGTCTTGCTATATAAACACTTTTTACTAGGTAAAGGGACAACTACTGAGGCTATCAGGGCTAATAGCAGCTGTGCTGTGCATCTTACCAGCAGAGAGTATGCATACACAGATGGAGAACTCAGTCTAGGTGGGCATGCAGAGTTTGCATAGCTGTCTTGCTCTATGTCAGATCACAGTGGGAAGAAAATAAAAAAGGG
Organism: Porphyrio hochstetteri; assembly: GCA_020800305.1. Taxonomy (NCBI): domain Eukaryota; kingdom Metazoa; phylum Chordata; class Aves; order Gruiformes; family Rallidae; genus Porphyrio; species Porphyrio hochstetteri. The sequence goes on from CM036907.1 coordinate 51,569,518, forward strand.
GAAGGGGAAAGAATTATTATCAGGTAACTATTACAGAACTTCCTGGGTTACTTTAATTGCTTCAGTTTATCCTCTGTGATGCTAAGTATCTCTGCTTACTAGACAATAAATAAAAATTCAGTTGCATAGAAAGTCTGTAAATTGAAAGCCTAAACCTTGCTGGTAGGTGATATTTTCTTCAGTCTTTGAAACAGCCAAACTGACTTGATCTCTTCTTTGTGATGGTGTGTATTACAAAATATGAATGTAATACATATGAATGTATGACTGACTCCTCAGGAATCAGTCATGACTGACGGGTTCCTCAGGAATGACTGACTCCTCAGGGGAACCTTAAATATATTTTAAGTTCTCTTAACTTTTAGGGAAGCACTTAAGCTCAAATTCTTCCTTGATATGTGACTTTTCTGAGGAGGTGGTGTGGGTTGACCTTGGCTGGCTGCCAGGTAGGTGCACATCAAACCACTTCTTCAGCTGGTCAGGGGAGGAAAATAAGAAGAAAAAAAGCTTGTTGGTTGAGATAGGAACAGTTGGTAACAGTGTAGAGCAGTGAGAAACTGAGGCAAAATTAAAACCACCTTCCCCCAAGCCCCTTCCTACCAGGCTCAACTTCACTCCTGACTCTTGTATGCCTGCTTGCCCCTGCTACACCTTGAGCAGTGCAGGGGCATGAGGAAAAGGGGTGCAGTCAGCCTGTAACTGTTCCTCTCTGGTGTTCCTCTGCTGGGGTCCCTCCTACAGCATACAGTCCTTCAGGCACTGACTGCTCCAGCTTGGGTCCCCCACTGGCTGCAGTTCTTGCCAGAAAACTTGTTCCCAAGTGAGCTTCATGGGCTGCAGCTTCCTTCAGGCTGCCTACTCCATTGTGGGATTTTTCCATGGGCTGCAGGTGGATCTCTGCTCCTCCACGGGCTGCAGTGGGACAATCTCATTCACCCTGGTCTTCACCACAGGCTGCAGTAGATTATCTGCTCTGGAGCATTCCTCCCTTTCCGTCACTGACCTTGGTGTCTTCAGGGCTGTTTCTCTCATGTTTTTCTCACCCTCACTCTCAGCTGCTTTGCAGCTTTTTTTACCTTTTCTTAAATGTGTTATCACAGATGTGCCCTCAGTAATATTGATGAGTTCAGCTTTGGCCAGTGGCGAGTCCCTTCCACTGGCTGTCAGAAGTGGGGGGCAGTTCCTGGTGTCTTGCATTTCCCACCCCCTGCCAAAATCTTGTCATATAAACCTAACATAGGAAGTAATACTCTAGCCTTTGAGGGAGGTGGGGAGTAATTAAAATCCTAATTAAATATAAGGGACATAGATGGATAACTTTTCCTCCAGACGTGGGGGACTTTTTTAGTCTAATTGGGGTTTTTTTATGTGTTTGGCATATATTCTCCTTGAAGGTGAATATAAAAGTAAGGTGGGTACAACCTTACTTTTGCTAACTTTTGATGCTCACTGACAGAAGAGCACAAGGGCTTCCTGTGACTTGCCTTGTATATGTATTTCATATCCAGAAGCATTATTAAAATGGGCTCTGAAATGAAATACAGTGCTGTTCTGATGGCAAATAAAATTCACTTCAAGGCACTATTGAAACCTGTAAGGCTGTAAATCTGACCTGAGCTATTTCCAGTTTTGATCTCTGTAACTTACTCATCCAAGAACCTGTTTAGATGAGAAAATGCAAGAATTGGGGCATCATCATCGTCATCTGCTTGGTTGTTCTTAACTTGCAGCAAAGCATTTTAGGACTTCATCAAAGACTAGACATAAGTGAAGACCTTTGTATAGGCTTGAAATGTGCTGGTCTGCAAATAACAGGTATAGTGCTCTCTTGCCTCTGTTTGTAAGTATGGGCAATGTTAGCTTAGCCTAGATGGTGTCAGATATAGGTACTATACTGCTTTCCACATTCCGAGGACTCTACTACATACACTTTGGACAGAGTGGGTGACAGTTCTTTTTGCTGTGGTCTTGTGCTTTCTGTAAAAGGGCACACAGTTGGGTTCTTTATGAGATCGCCAGTTTAGTCCTGCAAGTCTTATAGGCTTTGAGAAGTATAAAGTAGCATTGTTAACTGGCAGCAGCATCAGCTGCAAGAGAGGTGTTCAGCTTGCACATTGCTGGTGTAACACTGCCTTATCTTCTCTGTCCTCCTGTGGTCAGTTATTCTAAGCAGAAGGAAATGCTGAGAGTAGGTGAAGTAGAAAACAGTGTATCTTGCTGAAGGGTAAAGCTTGCGGGGAAATGAATAGTTGTGGAGTTTGCTTTTAAACCCAATTCTGGGATTCTCTTGCTTACAGTAATAAATGCTTGTTGACTTGCTTCCTAGACACACATTTGGAGGTTGAGCCTTTTTTAATTTTTTTTTTATTCAAAATACAACTGTTATCAAAGAATGTCCCTATCTGTTTTTGATGCTCTGGCAGGCCATTTTCTTCTGATTTGTTTTAAGAAGTGTTTCATAGAAGAGAGCTTCTTGGCAGCTCTCCGATCTTAATGGCTTCTGAGCAAATGCATCGATTGGTCTTTTTGTTTTCAAAAGATAGCTGTAATTTTCAGTCATTATCCATGAGGAAATAAGTGTAATTTATTAAACCAGCATCGTGGATTAAGAATTAAAGACCTGATTCTTTTATCACTTAAACTGGTGTTATGTTGATGTTACCCATGAGGAACTTTAGTAAGACAGAGCGCAATTGGAAGAAGTTCCTATGAACTCTTGAAAAGCAGGCTTTCATAAGCTCAGAATTGATTCTTGAAAATAAATTTCTACTTTTTTGATGTTTGTACCAAGAATGAAGTGCCTTTCTTGGAATTTGGGTAATGATAACAGTCCAAAAAGTATATTTAAAAAACCCAAACCTTCAAAGAATGACCTTTTGCCTGAGAAACACAGCACTTAGCTAGCACTCTGGATACAATGTTTGGGTTGCAAATTTTGTAAGGAAAACAGTTTGCATTTAATCAGAAGAGAAAATTAAACTCTCTAGTTTCCTTACTTTTAAGTAAAATTTATGCAGTAGCTTTAATTTCTGGTTCCTTTTACAAGCAAGTTGGTTAGATGCATTCTTGTGGTGCTGCTTAAGTAAATTTAGTTCATCTTTAAAACATGTCTTAGAAGCTTTACAAAACTGAAATTTGGCTAAGGTATGAAAGTGAGGAATAAATTCCTTTCAAACATTCCATTGTGGCTTCATAAAATTGTAAGACAGTAATTACATTTTATTAGGGTCATCTCGCCTTTGTTTATTTTAATTCTGTGTTTTGTTTTAAAGACCCAGTAGGAAGTAGTTGATTCACATGAACATAACTTTTTGACTGTTACTACATTGGAAAAAAAACCAACCCTGAATTGATGGACTAATGTTCTGCTGAATTCTTCCTTGTCACAAAGTCTGTCGATCAGCTGCTTACTACAGTAGATTTCTATTGGTTATATCAAGTAGTGATTTTTCAGGTCTCCACTGTAAGTAGACAGTGCTTTAATCTTATTTTATATTGTTGGTTTTTATTTTAACTCAATCCCTTACTGATCTCTTGGAATTACATAACAGGCCAGCTAGCAGAGAAAACTTTTGATCAGTTTTAGCCAAGGATGGTAGAATAAACCCAGTCATGAGGGTCTCGGGCTCTGAGCAGACTTTTAAACCATCCACTGCTTGCTTCCATTCTGACCGTTGTAAGGAAGTGATCTAATCCTGCTACTTGGTGCAGTAAAGTAGTCTGATTTAGGGAAGTGAAATCTTGTCGCTTTCACTGTAAACTTATGAAAAACTTGGGTTTGTGTTGTTTGGCTCTGTCTTCAGAATGTGCGGTGGAGGGGCTGGGCCATGAATCATGGCAGTGGTTCCTACGTTTCTCATTCTACTTAACGTTCAACAAAAACAAAGCCTTGGTCAAAGCCCATGCTAATAAATTGTCTGCCATCCCCAGAAACGTACCTGTAACCGAGTGGTTGGTCCAAGCTGGAAAAGCTCTTTGCGCAGTACCACGGCAGTAGTTAATACGGTGAACAGATGCCTGTTCAGCTTTTCTGAGTTACAGATGCTGTCTGCTTTGGGACTGAATAGTACAGCAAGAGAAAGGGAACAAAGTCTGTGATACACAAAGAACACATTTGTCTGCTAATAATAGGTTTGGGACTGCCATAAACTCTTTATATAAATTGTACAACAATACAGATTCTCTTAAATCTTTCGTCATCTTCCTTGCAGTTGAAAACCTGGCTAAATAACTTCCTATCGCTTGCAGCAATCCTTGCGTGTGTTCTTTGCTGTGGTAAGCATAGTCAGCAAGGGCAGTAAAACAAATGTTTCAGGACACTGATCTAGACTCAGTGCCTTACATAATGTGGTCTCATAAACTAAAAGGATAGGCATAAAGATTTTTTTTTCGTTAGTTAATTCCCAGGGATGCTGACAGCTGCTGTTTTGTTATTGCCTATGACTGGCACATTCAGAATTCCTGTCTTAGGGCTTCTTTCCTGGGGAAACTCTCCTACGCCTGGAAGGGCAAAACCATTTAGGAATGGAACGGGGTGGCAGCAGCTCCTGCTTAACTGTATTCAAAGTACTGGGATGTTGTTTACTGAGTGATCGTGTCTTCCTATTTTTTTCTCCTAAATAATGAGACTAGCTGGTGACAGTGAGAAAGGGAGGTCAGTATGGTATTTGGTAGGCCAGAATGCTTGGCAGATGACACTGCCTGTGAATGCTCAGCTGCTGGGGTTGGACTGGTCCTTCACAAAAATATATAGTGTTTCTTAAGTAACCTAAGATTTTTTTAAGGTTTTTTTTTATTTTTTCTGAAAACACTGCTGGGTCATAGGTTAGTACTGTTATTGATGTTTGCTTTCTGGGCTTATGGAGTATAACTGACAGAATTACAATGTCGAGGAATAATTGAACGAATTGTGTGTATTGTACATAGCCAAGCTTTTATTTTCTTGCCAAAATCAAGGATACTTGAATGTGACAAGGCAACAAGCCAATAAAGCTAGAATTAAGGGGCTCCTGCTACCTCGTGGTTGGGGAGCATGGCTGGCACAGCCTGTAGAGGAAGGCACAACTTCTAATATAAAATGCTAAAGCTGGCATTTACTTTGGACCCGCTCTTGAAGATATTGTAGCCCATGGAATGGAGTCATGTGCTCATGGGTTTTGCAGAATTGGGACTGAAGTGTGAAAATTTGTTTCCAAAGTCAAATGTAAATTTATTCAGAAATATGGTATTCGCTTTCCATGCTTACTTTTGTAAATATTGTCATCAGGCCTTTTTCTACAATATAATTAACTTTCATTTTAATGTATTTAAGTGTAAAATGAGAAGTTTGTATTAACAGTCTGTTTATAGAAATCGATGCACTCTGTAACTGCTGATACTATTTGATTTTGCAGGTCTTCTGAATTTTGGGTCTTTCACAGCAAATCATGGACATCGTTGGCTTTCTGAAGTCTCAATTCATTTGCCACCTTCTGATCTGCTACATATTTATAGTATCAGGACTGATGATTAACTTCATTCAAGTTTTCACACTTGTACTTTGGCCCATCAACAAGCAACTGTTCAGGAGGATCAACTGCAGGCTGGCTTACTGCATTTCAAGCCGTAAGATTCACTTTTGTTTTTTAAAGTATTTTCATACTTCGTCTCGAGGGAATTGGTAGAAAAGTTCTGAAAGAGATTTCAAAGTAACCTGTATCAAGGTCACTGTTTCTTCCTATACCACTTGTGTTTGTGTGAGGAGGTGTATGTTTGTTGAAATGTCCTGTTCTGATAAAATGTTTTGCTCTTTTATATTGGGATATTTCCTTGACTCAGGACGTTGAAGAAAGACTGCCTCTTGTTTGGCTATCCATCATGTTCCATTAAGCCAAATGAGAAATATTGACCAAATAATAGCTGAACTTGCTGAGATGCATTATCTGCGGGCTTAGTGTTAACAAGGCATTTCCAATGATGCTTTCAATCTTTTTATCACACGTGATTTTCTTTATGGTCTTGGTTTAAGTGTTTCATGTGCAAATACTCTTCAGGGCTGGAAAATAACAGTAAAAAAGAAAAGTCTTTGATTCCATGTGCTTCTTTCTTAAGCCAGTTGTAAACTGTTGTTTCTTTCAATAGGCATTTCAGACCTTAACCTGTATCTGTATGCATTCAGTATACACATATAGTTATAATGTAAAACACAGCAGGTAGCCTGGAAGCGTTGAAAGAAGTTGGGGGTGCAATTATTTTTATTTTCGGAGGGAGGGATGGGAGCATAAGCTCAGGGTATTACTTCTAAGAAAGACCAGACCTTTGTAGCTGCTGGGAGATGTGACAATTCACCAACACTTGACTAAACAGGTAGTTCCAGTGGCAGGAATGAGACCTGTATCCATTCATTTGTTGTTTGTTGGTAGGAGGTTGATATAATCTCTGCATATCAACAGTATGTAGTTTTCCTGATATTATCAGTCTGCTTATATATTTGTTTTTTAAGAGCTATGACTGCCCTTTCAGCACTGATTTATTGCAGCACACCTTCTGACTTCCACATAATTGCTTTCAACTTAGAGCAGAGAGCATTCTCCACAGAAGCTGCTAAAAATACGGTAATGTGCCTGTGCTCAGTAGCTGGGAGAGTGCTGTTAAATGTGCCCACCTTCCAGGGAGATTTCCCTGGGCCTTTCTGAAACTAAAAGGACTTTCTAAAAATGAAACTGTTGTAAAATGCATACCTTTTGAGGTTCCCTTAAGATTATTCAAGTGTGATGTCACTGTCAATGCTGAGGAAGCCAACGGATGGTTTCCTACTGGGAAAAGCAGCCCTCCAACACAGTGCTTAAGAATTGTGTTGCAAAAATGCAGCAAAATGGTTTCCTTCAGGTCACCTCTTCTGCTACTAGGAACCTGGAAAGGGAAAACATTGTTAGCATTCATAATGAACTGCTTCAGGGAGAAATCTGCCACATGTCTCAGATTGGAGGCCACCAGGGATTATTTATCTCTCATCAGGGAGTCTGATGTGCTACTATTCAAAGCATTTTTTAAAACATACTTTTGACTTAAATTTCAAAGCTTCTTCAGCATGTATATGACCAAATAATTTATGGGTGCTGTTTTGTTATTTCTATAGTAAAGTTGTTCCTGATGAGAAGTTTTATTTTTGCTGTCCACAAAAATGTATTTCCCTGAAGTAGTGAGTTTGTAAGTACTATTAATTTGTATGTACAAATAGTGGCATGAATATGGCCAGGTTTTTACCTTTTGCCTGGTAGTAGAGTATGTGTTTGAAGCCATGGAATTTAGAAGATGGCACTGAGATATTAGCTGTTTTAGACTCTCCAGACTGAATCCTTTAGCTGCTCTCAATCTAGTCACAACTACACTGGGGGCTGATCATTGGGTGAGAACAAGTAATGCTGCATGCTTGTCCTTGGTTAGGCAGATGGCCTTGTGCTCAGGGTTTGATCTAGTCTTCCATGTTGACACCACTGGAAATGGTTGTGTTGCGAGACTTTTGCCCAATCACTGTCAGCACAAACTATCTCTAGGTTAAATACAGTTATTTTAGCTTTACAACAGAGCATACTAGCATTTGATATGAGTCATCCTTATCTGAGTGATATTTGAAAAGGGGAAAATGATAGCTAATTAAAGTAGTATTTGGGAGAACTGAAGAATTCAGTAGACTAATCCAAATGAATGTGTTTTTGTGGTAGTGTATGTGTAAGATAATGCTTTTTGGGGGACATTGATGTGCTGACTAATAAATAACTTAAGGTGGGTTTGTATGGATCTGACGAAGGTCATGGAAACATCCCACAGTTGGAGACAATGAAGCTTACCTTTGGAGGAGGTAAAGAGGAATATGCTTTGCAATGGTGATAAGCATCATGTTGCTTTGAGTGCCTGGTACAGCCTGAGTCACTGAGTCAACCAAAGAGTGAAATAGAGGGGGCATGGTTTAACTTAAGAATGGAATGAAAGCAGCAGCTTCTTTTAGATCGTGAAAGTTCAGTCAATTTCCATTTGATGTCAAAGCTAGAAATAAGTTGATTCCATAAAATCAGGGGAGAAAATTTAATCTTTGACAGTATGCTCTTTGGGAAAGTTTTGAGGGTTTTTTGTGGGTTTTGGGTTATTGTTGTGGGGTTTTTTTGTTGGGTTTTTAAGATTTCAAGTAGTAATGGAGTTTTCTTCTACCCCTTTTCTTCCTATCTCCTTTCTTACACAAGGACACTTCATGTGCAATGCCTGCTGCTACAGTGCATATGGGAAGCTAAACTGCTATTGTGATTAATGACTTGTCGCCATTTCAGTAGTCCAACTTGACTTGGGGGTGCTTGTCTGTCACATGAATTAAGCCAGACTAGCTCAAGTAAAAGTATTCCTAGAGTCATTAAGGTTGGAAGAGACCTTTATGATCATCAAGTCCAACCATTAACATAACACCATGTCCACCAGTAACAATGTCCCTAAGTGCTATGTCTACACATCTTTTGAATGACTCAACCATTTCCCTGGGCAGCCTGTTCTAAATGCTTGATAACTTTTGTGGTGAAGAAATTTTTCCTTATGTTTAGTCTAAACATCCCCTGGCACACTTTGAGGGCATTTCCTCTTGCCTATTGCTTGTTCTGTAGGAGAAGAGGCTGACTCCCAACTCACTACAACCTCCTTTCAGGTAGTTGTAAATAGCACTAAGGTCATCTCGTCAGCCTCCTTTGCTCCAGACTAAGCAACCACAGATCTTTCATAAGACTTGTTCTTTAGACCCTTAAACCAGCTTCACACCTTTAAATGGCTGTATGGATTAACTTTGGTTTAGTAGTTGAGGACATGTAGCTTTGTGAGCCACTACTTCTCTACTGTGAGTATGGTAACAGCACTACAGCTTTTCTCCTTAATTACTGACAACCCAGAAGGCTAAAGCCATGGACTTCAAATTTCTCTTCATCAGTGCAACTTAGAGAAGTCGTAGAAACCTGCTTTCCAGTTTGAATTTTCAGTGGAAAGGATTAACTAGAGCAACAACTTGCTTTTAATGGAACAGAGCAGGTGTAACGGGGCACACCAACTTACCTTCAATAACTGGTGTTGAGAAGGTGTTGTCTGTCTTCAGACCTTGTGTGAATCCTGGCTTGGCCAGGTAGGGTGAGTTTAGCTTCTCTACTGACTTGCTTTGTTCTGTATTAGCCTCGAGGAGAACTTTCTGATGAGTGTTGCAAATGAAAAAATCCTGGTTCTGGTAAATTGCCAGTTGTTCAGCCATGGCTTTTTATGAAATTTGAATTGGTTAAGTAGCTTGTAATTGCAGATTGGAAGCCTTGTTCAGCTCTAGTCTCCTGCTCCCCAAAGGGTGTGTTAGCCACTTGCTAGATTGCAGTTTGGGTTGCTTTTGTAGCTCAAATATATTTTTCATGTTTTACTTTGAATAAACTCTTCTTGTTTCGTCCCATTACCCCTTTTGACAAACATCTACACAATAATTGTTATTTCTAGGCCTCTTTCCTCTGTATGTCTCAACTTTTACTGAAGAGTGCTAGTGCAGAGAGTGGACATTCAACTTGGAAAGAGCAGACTTTTGTCTGTGTCAGTCCTGAAATGAGCTAAAAGGCAAGTACAGGGTTCATATACCCTCTTTTATGTTTTTAAGTTTAAAAACAAACAAACAAAAAAACCCCCAAAGCCTTTGGGCTTCTAGTACTCAGAAAATATTTTCTGGTTCCACGTATGTATTCACTGACTGGTTCAACTGCATCTTAATGCCCCTTTTGTAAAATGACAACCCTGATAAACTCTCCCTAATACCAATCTCCACAGAGTGCACCTCTTAAGGAAACTGAACACTGCAAACCTCAACAAGGTGATAACAATAAAAGTTTTAAAAATAAGTGTGTTTGGAAAATGGCATTAGAACAAAGGTTGGCAAGCAATCAATCTTATTTTTTATTTTTAAATAAATTAAGGACATCTTGTCCTCAGTCTCTTTTTCCAGGAGACTGAGAGCCAAGATGTATGCCAAGTAAGGAAGCACTTAATGTGGAATACATCGTAGTTCTCATGGATGCTGTTTGTGCCTGAACTGGAAGAGGTGGAAATCCATCTTACTCCTCCCCCCATATCTGAGGAGATATTTTGCAGGAGAGAGAGCTTCTTTAGTGGTGCTGGGTGTATTTACTCCAGAAAGTATTTGCCTGTGAGCAGAGCAGTGGTTGATAATTTGTCTTCTCGATGCCACTGTGTTGGGATAAAATCACCTCAGATGCACCCTGTGCTCCCAGAACGAGTGACAAAGGGGCCTCCTGCTGACTCTCCACACAAGGTGAACTTTGCATAAACAAAAGATCTGCCAACAATGGTACAGTCACGTGGACAGGTGCATAAGGGCTTTGAAAGCAACTGACTTAGCTTCTAATCTGCCTTCATAAATAAATTACAGTAGTACTAATACCTGTTCTTGTTCTGTGAAAGGGGTGTTATTACACCTCTGGATAGAGTTACCCTGTGTAGGCTTCAGTTTGTAAATCCCTCTGAGGGGCTGGCCCTTATTTGCATGGCAAGAGCACCCCGATGCCTGCTCATTGACTGCAGCAAAACCAAGTTCAAAACTGAGTCTTCTTATGACTAAGCTTTCTAGAAACAAAACCAGAGGAAACTGAGAACTGCTTCAAGCTCATCATCTTGGCTGTCTGTAATGAGACAGTAAAGCTATTTACATCCACATACAACTCTTGGGTTTGCAATGAGAGAACTGGGTATCCAGATAGAGCTCTGTGGTAGTATCAGGGCCATATTAATCATCAAGATTTTGTTTCTCTGCATGCAACCCACTGCCCACTTGAAGTGCACTTGCTTGTTGGTCATACTGAGGTGGCTGGAGCAGAGAGAATTCTCTCTTCTGGTGCAGTTGTGTAGGTGGTGAGGGTTGGGAACCAAGAGGGACACAGAGGCAGGGCTTTCTTCTTCCTCCACTTCCATCTGCCACCCTTTTACACTGCAGAGAAAGCAGTCTGCTGTTGTTCAAAGTATGCCACAGTGTCCTTAATATAATCGTGTAGTGCTTTATTTATAAACTGAGTTATGCTTTCACTGTAGATGTAACAAAGATCTTTCATAGGCAACTTAAGACTGCTTTCTTAGACTATTTACAACATTGTTTTGAGTAATGTGTGCAAAATTACTTCTTCTCAAGTGCTACTTGTCTGTATAAGCCTTTGTTTCCACATACCGTGTCCGTATGAAGCCACTGGTAAATGCTGAAAAGTTAACAACAAATAATGAGGGAAAATTGGAGGCCAAATTTGACAGTCATGCAAAGAGAAAATGTTGATTTGAACCTTTGGAGAGGTAGACTATCACGTAGTCTTACTGTTTTCTCTTAAGCCACGCCATGAGTTTGGATAACTGTAGAAATGGAGTGTACTAAGAAAACACCCATGTTAGCTTTAATTTGGATAAACTGCTGCTGAGGGCAGGATAATTACGGTAGCATGGAGATCTGAGTAGCCAGGTGTGCCCAAGTACCTACCCAGGCAATGTGGTGTTTGTTGCAGCCTGTGTTGAGATCCATGCTGCTGTGGGCATTTTATTCTCAGCACTCAGGCTACCTTGGGTATCTAGACCAACCATTGCCATGCCTCATTTTTAATGTAGTTTTAGGTTTCCTCCCATTTTCCCAGCAGATCTTGAAGTAGCAGTTTACAAGTCAGACTAGGGGGATGTACTGCTTGTAAGTTCCAGTTGTTGGTGTTGATCATTGAGCTGTGTACAGTAAGGTAGATGATTAGCTTCCTCAAAAATCTCATTTGGTAGAATGATGAGTATCATTGAATCTTTTGATTTATTTGCTCTCAAAAATTAAATGCATAGGGGTATATTGTGTGTGACAGATTTTGTTAAAGATGAATTACGCTTGGAGCAGAGAACAGTGTATATCTATGTCATTATATGGTGATGTTTAATTTTCTAACTTGTGCTGTCATCCCTTCCTTAAGTAATGCAGTAACAATTAGCACTGTGTCATAAAAAAAGATCTAGTGAAAAGTGAAGTGATAGGATTGATCTCACCTTTTGTTGCTAGCAAGGACAATATAATCTGAGAAAGTAGTTTCTGATTTACTGAAGCCATCAAAGTAAGAGAAGGGGGAAGTATTCCTCTCATGTAAAAATAATATGTGACAAGTTATGGACTTTTTAGCAGTATATTGTTAGCTTTTACAGCTAGAGTGCCTTTTAGTGTTAAAATAAATAAGAAAGAATTCCATTAATGTGGGGCAAAACTGTACTCTAATTTTAAACAGTCTGTGTATCTAAATTTTATGACTTCAAGGTTTTGGGGTTTTGCCCAAAACATACTAGTAGTCAGCAGTCTTGCAAAAAGCTCTCTGGGTTGTACCTCTACTGAGAATGTATCTGTTGGTAAACAAAAGGTATCACTATTTGTTCACAACATAATGTTGAGATATCAGTAGATTAAACGTTTCAAGCTATGAAGTACACTGTAGCCTTTATTGGTGTGTTTTCCAGCTCCTACTTACTGAGTTCTGGGCTCTGAGTCTTCTAGGTGCAGCGGGGCAGAAAGTAGACTATGGCATGTACACCATAGTACTGAAATATGAACCTCTTGACTCTTCAAGTGATAGGCTGTTTAATGACATTCATAAAAATCAGTCAGGATCCATTTTGGGGTAGAGGGGAGTTCCCACCATTTTTGTTTGTGAATGTGGTTTTGGAATGTTTTCTTTTTGTTGCTGATTATTCTCTTGTCATATGATAGCACGTGCCCCAGTATCCTCCTATTGAGTTGTCTAAATTACTTTCCTGCAAGCTTCTGTATACAGAGCTAACTTCTGGTAGATCGTATTTGTTCTTACAGTTGAATTCCCTTTTGAAGCCTTCCAATGGGTCCAGGTAGAGCTTTGTCACCCTAAAATGAGTTCTGTCCTCGAGGTACCAGCTTCCTTTGCTTTGATAGTGTAGATGTTTTTGTAGTTCGACAGTTGTAGGTGCTTGTAGAGTAGAAATCATCGAAAGCATCATCTACTCTTATTTGTTAACACCTTCCTCCAGCCTGCTTCCTTATCCCCTTTTACACCTGTTATGTACTTGTGGCAATGCTGCTGCCTATCTGTATGGTTCCCCACTGAGACCATACCTTGAACTTGTCTAATTTGGAAAGACCGAAGGAGCCAATCACTGCAGCAGGTTCTCCATTATTTTGCTGGTAGAGTAAGATGATGTGTTTGTTCTCTGCATCCATCGCAGCCTGAACTCCCTTTTTTCCAGATTGTGTTAGCAGAATTATATTCATCACTATGACTAAGTCCTCTGCAGTGCCTACCAAATGCCTCCATGTTTTCCCTACTGCCATTAACTTGCTCTATCAACTAATAACATTTCAGTCCCTCTCATTTTATGCCACTTGCAGGCATTGTTACCCAGTTTTCATAGTGGTTCAGGTATTGGCAGTGAGCTTCAGTGGATCCACTGAGAGACTGTAGTGATTGCAGGTATGCTGTGTGACCATGTACTGTTCTGTTCGTGAAGGTGAGATTGCATGACACCTGTGCATAACCTTTAGCAGAGTTCTTAATTCAACCTAAAAGAGAAATGTTCTGTTACAACCAGCTCTTAGTTTAGGAGGAAGGGACTGCTCATGGGAAAATATAAAGAAAAATTTCTTCACTGTGAGGGTGACGGAGCGCTGGGACAAGCTGCCCAGAGAGGTTGTGGAGTCTCCTACTCTGGAGACATTCAAAACCCAGCTGGACATGATCCTCTGTGGCCTAATCTAGGTGATCCTACTCTGGCAGGGGGCTTGGACTAGATGATCTTTCAAGGTTCCTTCCAACCCCTGACATTCTGTGATTCTGTGAAAATGGATGTGAAAAAACCTTTTGATATTGATGCTTTCTATCGAAGACTGATGAAGAGCTAGAGAGATATTTAGTCTGATCTTTGAAAAGAGCATCTTCAGTATCACTGATATTATTTTGCTGTTGCTGGAGACTTTGTAGAGGTTTCTTGTCTTCATTTTCCTTTTTTTCTTTGCCTCAGATTCCTGATCTGAAGAAGGGTGATGGTCATAGCCTGCAGACTGGAGAAAGGGATGGCAGGGAAGCAATAGAAGGTGAACCACATTCTGTTTGGTGTCTGGCATCTCACATCACAACGTTTCTAGCATGTCTTGTTAAATATAGTTCTGGCCAGCAAGCTTCCTAGATTCCTGAATTGGGGTAAATCTGGAGTATTTGTGTGAAAGCACTTCCATCTGACATGACATAACTCGGGAGCATGATGTCTAATGATCCAAGTCATAGCATAGAATATAAAGGTATTAATGTTTCTACAGGTTCAGTGCTACAGTTGCTCGTTCATTAAGGGTGAATGTCAAAATCAGAGGATCAGGTTCTTCTTGAGAGGTATTTTTAGAAAATCCATTTTAGCTTTAGGCCTGATCTTAATTGCTAAAATGGTACTAAATCTGAAGGGTAGCTTCTTGATCCTGTAACCTTCCTGCAGTGATGCAGAGAGTGCCTCATTGCTCACCATCACCAGTTACAAGGAAATGCAAATTAGTGGTAATCCAACCCTGTCCAGGAAAGAGTGGTACCTCCATGGGCAGAACTACCAAGAGAATTGTTAACTCTCCTGTGTTTGGTCAGGGAATAGATGTACTGATGTAACATTCAACTGAGGTGCAGTATGTCTTGTCTCATTTGCTATTGGTGAGCTACATCTTCTCCCTCCCCTGCTCCCTTCTGAGCAACACATGCTGTTGAAAGTGTACACCTTTGTGAGTCCCCTCCTCTCGAAAGCATGGAAGTCATGCAGCAAGTTGTTGTGGAGTAGGTTTTCAGGTTTGTCCTGCAGTGATGATTTTGGCAGCTGGTCCAGTGAAAGTATCTGCTGTCTGACTTTTTACAGGAGCATTTCCAAACTGCTAGGAAGTAATATTTCCTTTCAGCAGGTACTTGAGGTTTTCCAGTATGACAATTAAGATGATAGAGCTGCTAAAGAGCACACACTTGGTCCTCCTCTGTGACTAGGTGGTTATTTCCTGTGGCTTACTTGCAACCTTCAGGCTTTACACTTGAGGATTATGTTGTTTTCTCACTTTGAAGACTGTTGCAAGGTAGCAGGGTCTTGTTGGGTGATCTAAACCTCTGTTGCTGAATCCTGCTGTGACAGGGGGATTGGACTAGATGATCTTCAGAGGAGAACAAAATCAGCGAGATATAGTGATGGGAGTCTGCTATAGACCACCTGACCAGGAGGAGGAAGCTGATGAGTTGTTTTTTAAACAACTGGGAGAAGTCTCGCGATCACCAGCCCTCGTCCTTATTGGGGACTTCAACTTACCGGATGTCTCCTGGAGGTACAATACAGCAGGGAGGAAACAGTCTAGCAGGTTCCTGGAGGGTTTGGAAGACAACTTCCTGACCCAGCTGGTAAATGAACCCACAAGGGAAGGTGCCATGCTGGACTTGTTGTTTGTCAATAGAGAAGGCCTGGTGGGGGATGTGAAGGTTGGAGGACGCCTGGGGCATAGTGATCATGAGCTTATAGAATTCTTAGTACTGGGAGAAGTAAGGAAGGGAGACAGCAGAACTAGCACCTTAGACTTCCTGTAGGGCTGACTTTGGACTGTTCAGAAAGCTACTCGATAAGATTCCATGGGAGGCTGCCCTTGAGGGCAAAGGAGCCCAAGAGGGTTGGTTGCTCCTCAAGAAGGTAATCTTGGCGGCACAAGAACAGGCTGTCCCAGTCAGACAGAAGAGGGGTCGGTGAGCTAGGAAGCCAGCCTGGCTGAGTAGAGAGATTCAGGCTGATATACGGGAAAAGAAGGAAAAATATGAGCTTTGGAAGAAGGGGCAGGTGTCTTGGGGTGATTATAGGAATTTAGTGAGATCATGTAGGGAGAAAGTCAGAAGGGCTAAAGCTGATCTGGAACTCAGGCTGGCCATTTCTGTAAAAGATAATAAAAAGTCCTTCTATAGGTATATTGATAGTAAAAGGAGGGTCAAGGAGAATCTCCAGCCCTTATTGGATGCTGATGGCACATTAGTGACAAGGGATGAGGACAAGGCTGAGGTCCTTAATTCCTTCTTTGCCTCAGTCTTTAACAGTAATGAAGGGTATTCTGTGAGTACTCATCCTCCAGAACTGGCTGACAGGGAGGGGAAGAATAACAAAGTTCCCATGGTTCAGGAGGAAATGATTAGCGACCTACTTGGCCAGTTAGACACCCACAAGTCAATGGGGCCAGATGGGATTTACCCAAGGGTACTGAGGGAGCTGTCAGATGTGCTTGGCAAACCCCTTTCCATCATCTATCAGCAATCCTGGCAGACTGGGGAAGTTTCAGTCGACTGGAGGCTGGCAGATGTTACACCCATAGACAAGAAGGGTCGGAAGGAGGATCCAGGGAACTACAGGCCTGTCAGCCTGACCTCAGTCCCAGGGAAGATCATGGAGAGGGTCATCTTGGGAGCTATCATGCAGCACATGCACGATGGCCAGGGGATCAGGCCTAGTCAACATGGGTTTACAAAAGGTAGATCCTGTCAAACTAACCTGATCACCTTCTATGACAAGGTGACCCACTTAATGGACGAGGGTAAGGCTGTGGATGTGATCTACCTGGACTTCGGTAAAGCCTTTGACACCGTTTCTCACAGCATTCTGACTGAGAAACTGGCTGCCACTGGCCTGGACAGGTGGACCCTCAGCTGGGTTAAAAACTGGCTGGATGGCCGAGCCCAGAGGGTGTTGGTGAATGGAACAAAATCCAGCTGGAGGCCGGTCACAAGTGGCGTCCCCCAGGGCTCAGTCCTGGGTCCAGTCTTGTTCAACATCTTTATCAATGATCTCGACGAAGGGATTGAATGCTCCCTCACTAAGTTTGCAGATGACACTAAACTAGGAGGAAGTGTTGATCTGCCTGAGAGTAGCGAGGCTCTTCAGAGGGATCTGAACAGACTGGACCGATGGGCTGAGACCAATGGGATGAAGTTTAACAAGGCCAAGTGTAGAGTGCTGCACATGGGACATAATAACCCCGTGCAGCGCTACAGGCTTGGGGGAGACTGGCTGGAGAGCTGTCAGGCAGAGAAGGACCTGGGGGTGTTGGTTGACTGCAGGCTGAACATGAGCCAGCAGTGTGCCCAGGCGGCCAAGAAGGCCAATGGCATCTTGGCTTGTATCAAAAACAGTGTGGCCAGTAGGTCTAGGGAGGTGATTGTGCCCCTGTACTGGGCATTGGTGAGGCCACACCTCGAGTACTGTGTCCAGTTCTGGGCTCCTCACCATAAGAAGGACATGGAGGTCCTGGAGCGAGTCCAGAGAAGGGCAACCAGGCTGGTGAAGGGGCTGGAGGGCAAATCCTATGAGGAGCAGCTGAGGGAGCTGGGGCTGTTTAGCCTGGAGAAGAGGAGGCTGATGGGAGACCTTATCACCGCCTACAACTATCTGAAGGGAGGTTATAGAGAGATAGGTGATGGTCTCTTCAGCCAGGTGACAGGAGATAGGACAAGGGGGAATGGCATGAAGCTGTGCCAGGGCAGGTTTAGATTGGATGTTAGGAAAAAAATTTTTACTGAAAGAGTTGTGAGGGCCTGGAACAGGCTGCCCAGGGAGGTGGTTGAGTCACCTTCCCTGGATGTGTTCAAAAAAAGGGTAGATGAAGTACTTAGGGATATGGTTTAGTTTAGGATGATCTTAAAGGTCTTTTCCAACCTTGTTATTCTGTGATTCTGTGATCTTTCGAGGTCCCTTACAGCCCCTGACGTTCTGTGATTCTTTACAACGGTCTTGGCATAGTCTATGCTTAAACATGCTTTTTCCAACTCTGTGTTCAGAAGTAGGAATCCTTAAACTCTGGATAAGAAACCAAATGGATTGTGTGCAACACAATTCTTCTGTCTGCCTGGCTTTGGGGAGGCACCCTTTTGCCAGACCCATATTGGTCCTTGCCAAAAATCATGTTCAAAACAAAGAGATTACATTGCAATTGTTTGTGGGTACACTTTTTTTCCTCTTCTGTTAGTCCACTTTTATTAGTATTTTACATCTGTGTGCTTTTTCTGTACTCAAGCAAATTGCATTAGTGGGTCAATAACATTTCCTTTCTCTCATGGTGTTGAAGCGGGAAGTACAGTTCAGTCTGGTTATCATTAGCTGTGTTTCTAAATTAAATGTCCAGTATATTGCATTTCTGAGTGTGGGGCTTTCTTTCAAAGTTAAACAAGCGAGTTTCCCAATACATGAGGGATTTTCCATTGCACATAAAATTCTTACTGCTTATTAGTACTTATCTGGCTGGCTCTGTTGAAACAAAATCCAGGATTCAGTATGTACTGCTAATGAAAGAGTTTGATGAATGAATGTATCTGCTGCCTGTGTTAGGTGAGGAAATACAGAGCAATTGTACAGACTTAATTTTTCCCTGTCACTTCTGAAGAAGCTTACCCTTGGTTTTTAGGAAGGCGTGGGAGATCTGCAGCTGTGAGGCTTTTGACAGGGCCTCTCATTTATATAGCTTTGCTACTGTAAGGAAGCTCCTTTCCTGTACCACCTTCAAATGGTGTGAGGTGTATTACTGGATTTTAATATTTTTTTTCTTAAAGCAAACAGACTTATACCATTCTCAGATATTTTCCGTGCTTTTCTCCTTGTTCATATGGTATCTCACCTAAAGATGTGCAC
This sequence comes from Porphyrio hochstetteri, assembly GCA_020800305.1. Lineage (NCBI taxonomy): Eukaryota > Metazoa > Chordata > Aves > Gruiformes > Rallidae > Porphyrio > Porphyrio hochstetteri. The sequence goes on from CM036907.1 coordinate 51,588,211, forward strand.
TGTGCTAGTACTCTGCAGTTTGCTGAACGCTGTATAGTGGCAAGCTAGCTAGAGAGAACTGAAGAATCTGTTACTGCCTTAAATCTCAATTTATCTGTAGGGCCTGTGTGATAGACTTTTGTAATACTCTTCTTTTACAAGGGCAAACCATAAGGAGTTATACCTCACAGTACTCAGAAAAGTGCTTTCTTTGGCTGGATTGGGTTCTGTTTTCAGAAATTGAATGCAAACTGATCTCATTTGAATTTTTATGAATGAGTTGTTCTACCCACCAAAATGTATCAATTAAAGTTTTATTATTTGAACAGGTATTGATTGCCTTTTGTGCTCATAAAGGAGGAGGAAGATACAGAAGCAAAATAGCTGACATACCTCTTTCCAAACATTCTTAGTCTCCCCAAAGTTTAAAATTGAGACTACAGTACATTTTCCTTTTCATATGATACTACTTTTTCAGTATTTTTTTTAAGACTAGAGTTCAGAAAATTTCTGGTTGGATTGAAGTTTACCATGGAGTTTGTTTTCCTTGTGTTTTCATAGGCTCTGACTCAGTGCTAGAACTCTGCATTAATTCATGCCTAAAATTCAAGTTTTCCTGAAAGGTGATTTAAATTTCCTTATTTGTATGGTGGCAGACCGTAGCTTCCTGTAGGTACATGCAGTCCTCATGTGAGACTTGGAAAGGCTGGAGCAGCAGACCCATGAATCTGAGATACAGGCTTTAGTCTGATGAGAAGTGGTAGATTTATTATTATTTTTTTGATGTAGAAAGGAAATGATAGTTGGTAAATAGACCGTTACTCAAGTTCAGATGAGCAGAAGGGCAATGTCCCAAGAGCATCTCAAGGTGTGTGGCTTACATTGTTGGACTTAGTGGCTTGAAGCTAATGGGAAAGACAGGATGTGATAGGTACTGCTGCTCGATATATGTACCATGTAAATAAGTTCTTGAAAAATTCTTTTCCTATGCTGGAAAGATGGGAATTTGACCTCTAAGTTCTTCCTGTGTTATGTAGGGTGTTGTAGAGCTGTAGTAATCTTCAGGACTGTTTTTTCAAAGGTCATTCTTGTAAATGATATGAGAAGGTTAAAAAAACTGTTGAGTACTTAGTCTCAAATGGGATGGAAATCACAGTGCTGAATCTGGCCTTCATGCAAAGAGTAAGAGGTCAGATCCTGGAGTCTCTTTTACTTCGAGATTGTGTCATTGATTTTGTTTCTGTTGAATAATCCTGTAATTGTGATCACGTTTTTAAACAAGGAACACCAAAAAAAGGATAGGAATGTTTTCTGCTCTCATCTAGGAGCAGTGTCTGTTGCAGGTGGATACTTTTATAGGATGTCTTTCTTGAGATAAGAAAAATAAATTTTAATATAAGAAACCCATGGGACCAACTAGTCTGTCTGGAAGGGCATTACAGTTGTGAGGTCATTCCTGCTGCTCCCTTCGGTGCCTCATTAGGCCTTCAACAAGGAGTCATGTGCTGGCCTTCGGGCACAGTCCTGGTGGACAGAGGAGCAGGAGATGCCTGCTTGACTGTTATCTGCACTGACTGGTCCTATTGCCACAAGGAACCGCCGGTTCATTGAAATGTAGGAGTATTGCTAAATTCCTTGGGGAAGAAGGATAAGAGGAGCCTTCAAATATGAGACAAATATCTCTGACACGTGGCTGTTAAATAATTAATTTCCCCAAAGGGTTTGAAAAGAGCATTTCAAAACACTGACTACTGCAGATCTGTATGTGTGTTCAACCCGTTGCACTTGTGAGGCTGGCTTTGTTCCACAGGCTGTGTAACTTGGAGAAGCTGCTTGTAGGCAGATTGTGTAGGGATAAAGAACAGAAAAAAGCTGAAAAATAAAATGTGTGAAGTGTGCAGCTATTTTTTCTGAAGGGGGGTTTGCTTTCAACTTTTAGCATGGAGGTAGTGTGTGTTTTGAGAGGGAGGGTGATAATGGAATGGGAGCTGGGAGGGAAGCTGGGAAGTGAGGTGGTGTGCCACTACACGTGCAGTAACTGGAAGGGTCCTGTGCAAGGCTCATGCCCAGGTTGGAGATGCTAGCTCAAATACTAGAGGCTTGCCTTATGTACAGGCTTTAACTGCAAGTTCTCAGTTCCTGTTGTAGCCCCTGTGAGCATCTGTGGTGTTTATCCCCAGCTGGCAACTCAGCAACCACATGGCTGCTCTCACTCTTCTCCCACCCTGCTGGGATGGGGAGGAGAGTTGGATGGAAGAAGGTAAAAGTTTTGGGTTGGAGTTAGAACAGTTTAATAGCAAAGGAAGAGGAAAATAGAAACACTTAAAAGAGTATACAAAGAGTATACACAATGCAATTTGCTCAGTGCCCAGAACCTCATGCCTAGCATATCCATGAGCAGCAGCTCCTCCTCCCTGGTCAGCCCTGCCTTACATCCTAAGCGTATAGTATGGAATATGCCTTTGGCTCATTTGGGTCAGCTGTCCTGGCTGTCTCCTTGTGAAAATTAACTCTGTTCCAGCTGAAAACCAGGACAATAGGAAATACTAACTTTCAAGATACATGAAGACTTGTGCATTTAAGAACTTGCATTAAATCTGATCCTGGTTCCCAAAGCAATTACAGCTTGGCTGTTACAGTAACATAAGCTTGGCTGCATTAAACTGTCTGTAGTTTGTCTTGTTTGCTATGTTCCATCTGAGAAAACACTGATGACACCCTATCAAAAAGGGTGAAACAAGCTTTGTTGATGAAGTGTTGTCTTCATTCTGTAAGAAAATTAAATGGATCGTGCGCATGGAGCTGAGGCACAGCAAGTACCAGAACTACTGTTGTGTAATGTTGGTCTTCAAAGTTACAGCCATAATCTTTCAATAAAACAACCTGTTTTTCACTTATTACACTAGCCAGTTTATGGATGACAAGCATTGAGGTTAAATTGCTAAGAATATCAAATCACAGATAAAGCTTTAACTTTGTAAGGGGTATGAAAAGTCTAATCCTTATTTTGTGTAACTCAGCATGGCAGAAGAGTGACTACACTGGAGTCAAGGATTCATTTTCTGCCAGTTGAGGATCTGGCCAACTTTAGTAAATGCCAGCAATGGGTAGTAGTGGTGGGGAATGATTTGTATACCACCAGTCTTCAGGAACTAATGTTTAATTATGACTAATGCAAAAAATCACATTTCAGCTTAGCGTTTCATTCCATTCTTACAGTTTACAGAACCAGCTGGGAGGGTAGGATGGAGTTTTATTGTTTGCTTGGTTTGTTTTTTACCTACAAAATATATCATCCTCTCTCCTAAGCTGTGATTTTTATCTTGAAGTTGTGTTGACAAATTTCTTGGTGTTGGGAGGAGGTGGTTGTTACAACTTCAAAGCGATAGCTTTGTTTGTACTTTCATATTCCAAATGACATGCTGATGAAGTGTTCCTTTTAGCATATTATTCTTTGCCAGTCACAGCTACCTTTGCATGGAGCATGCCTTTGAGCAATTGCCAGTGAGCTCTGCTTTGAGCAGCCTGAGTGTGCTCTGTGCTCTATCAAAGAACGCTGCCTTGCACACTTGCCTGGGGACTGTTGCTGTGTGCTGCATGCCTGGCCTTTGCTCTCTGCATCTAAAAGCTGAGCAATGGCAGTGGGCTCTGTGGCTCCCCCCAGCCCCTTCCCCCATGGATGTTAAATGAAACCCTGCTTCCTCTCAACATTCCCTGTTGAATTGTGTGGGCCTTTTTATTACAAATAGCCAGCTCTGGTATAAAATCAGCATGTACTTCGAAAGAGATTTTTAAATCTTCTTTTAGATATATTTTTCCTTTGCTGTTTAGCTATTTTTCCTTAGCAAAGAGCAGAGAGACTTCTTTCCAGGTTTGGGGCTGGCCCCTTGATCTGGGCCATCTGAGAAGAAGCTCTACTCCCTGCCATGCATCTTTCTCTGCAAGAGGATGTACCTCTTGCAGAAAGTTTGTAAATCAGAGTCTTTCTTGTTGAATGTTTAAGATCTGCTTGCTTGGCCCACTGCTGTACTATGTCAATGAGTGATATGATATGTTGCAACATCAGGATTTGGAGAACTGGGATGAGTTCTTGTGGAGACCTCCATGCAAGTTTCGTCCTACAGAGCCAGGCTGTGTTGGAGGAGCGTTTGCATGCCATCTGGCTGGAGTGTTGTCCATTGCTCCTGTGCCATTTTTTCATCAGGGTCACAGTCAGAAAAAAATTGGAGGAAATGATGCTCGCAGCAGCCTAGGTCATGAGTGACTTCTGTCCTTCAGCTGAACTTGCTGACACTGCCTCTTCTACTGCTATCAGGCTGCATGGCAATTCCAGTTGGAGAAAGACCTGAACTGGTAAAACTTAGAGAGTTTTCAAATAACATCGATAATAAGAGAGCACTGGAGATACCCCTAGACTTTTTCTGTCCCTTCTTGGTCCTGTAGTGGTGCAGGCTTTTGTAAAGACATTGAAGCAGCAATGTTGATAACACAGGTGGTTATTGTCAAATAAGGTCAGTAAATTCAAATACGAGATAGTGTTTATTTGCACTGGCTTTCTGATTTCCAGCTTTTTAGGCAAGACTTTTAGAGACAGTCCAGATGGTCTGCATAGAACCTCAAAGATCTCAGGTACAGTGCCAGCTGGTAACCTAATAAGTCTGCAGTCTGCCCTTGATGGGTCTGATACAGCAACTGGAAGGGGTGCTAGTACTTGTGCTTAATTTCAAGTGGCTGAAGTCCTGTGATAAGTCCAGATGACCATTAAGAAAGGTTGATCTTAAAAAGCTGTAAGTCTCCCTAATATAAAGAGGAAATGTCAGTCTGCATGAGCTAGAACAGATTATTTCAGTCAATTGTAAATCAGTAGTGTGCATAGCCTAGAGGACGGGAAAGAGGATAACTTTGTCTCCATCACCTTGCAAGCTGATAAACACTGAATCCAAGTCAGTGAGTCACATGGATGCTGTGTGTATTTAACTTTGAGAAAATTGGGGCAACAATGGTAAAGATAATTCAGAAAGGAATTATCTTGCAAAGTTCAAGGAGATCACTGACTCTTGGAACAGACTGCCTCTTTTGTTCTGGGATTTCTGTACAGTTTTGCTCAGTTTGACATGGAAGAAGATTTTGGTACCGGATATACTTTGTGTAGCACTTCATTCCCTGCTTCAAGTTTTTCCTCTTTTTCTGTGATTCTGTTGTGCTAGAAATACTTGTAATAATGTTAAAAGAAATATCAGTAGTGTGTACGCATCTGATGCTGTGATACCTTCCTACTCCCTACACACACATGCCTTGTGTGCGTCATGGGTCTTTATTTTGCTACTACATGACAAGTCAGATCATGCCTTTTGAGAGAAGCAATAGCTATTCCCCCTGTACCTACTTGAAGTGGTATTTCTGGCTGTTGGTCTTCGTAATTTGCAAAGCACTGAATAGGAAGATGTCCTATTCAGTGAAGTTACCAGAGAAGTGTGGCCCACCTTTTGTAACCATCAGAGGCTGCCTTTTTGGAAACTGAATAAAAGAGCATAAACTGGGAACCTGTTGATTATGTCAGGTTGCTATGTACCACCTAAGATAAAGCTGTGTTTCCTGTGAAGACTATTCTGAGAGTACAGCAGTGTTGTGCAGACATGCAAAAGCAAGAAGCTAGTTACCTCCGTGTGCAGTTTCTGCAATGTTGCATTGGAACACTGGGACTATGAAGAAAGAAAACAGTAATGCCTTCTTTTTTTCTAGGCACCCTTTTAGTCTGAGCAGCAAGAGGTTAGGCCAGTGGCAAGCTAGTGGCGGTGCATCCTTGCCAGTTGGAGCACATGAGCTTGCAGGCTGGCTGAGCAGATCACCTGTGGATTCATTTTCTAACTTTCTTGTTGCACTTAAGCTTGGAGGAAATATTAACCCAACCACAGTGGGAATTTAGAAGCACTGGTGTAATATTGTTATATATTTTGGGTGTATGTCTGCCTTAACATAATGTACTATTTCCAATGTATATTATGTTCTTTGGCAAGAAAAAGTGGAGATATTTGTATATTTATATATTTGGATAACTTTAGCTTGAGGGGTTACACATACACCCAGTACAAAAATCAGTTTTATGTGTACTTGGTAGGTATATTTGATCTGTAGTACTTTATTTTTAATTCATGAAGGCCATTTCTTTGATTTGTAGTTTCTGACCTTATTGTCCCTTGAAAGAACACTTTGTGACAGTCACTGTTAGGGATTAAGAAGCTAAAATAAGCACCGGGACATAGTTCTTGTCTCTCAAGACCTCACGTGATGAGATGCTGTAAGATTGCAGGCAGAGACAGGGAATTCATGGAATGTGGCTGAAAAATGAATAATGGCTTTGTTCTGAACAATGTTCTCAAAGTGACAGAGGTTCCGTAGCTATTCACCATTAACTCTGATGATATAATGTAGGTACTCAGGCAGCGTTTTTGTTTCCAGTCTGAAATTCAAATGGAATATCTTGTGCATAAGAAGACCAAGTAGAAGTTATCTGTCTTAAGTTTAAAAATAAATTTTATAGCATGTTATTTCTGGTAATATGTGGGTATTTGTTATGAGTGCACTAGTTATTTGATATCAAAAGCCAAACATAAATATTATGGGAAAAGTACAGAAACCTTAGATGACTTCAACCCTAGTTTTCTTGCTCTGCTTTTCTGCAGAGATGGTAATTCCTTTTTTATGTGTTTACACCTCTATGAAATGTAGCTCATAGTTACTAGAGGCTTTATTTAAAAGCACTGCAGATTTTCTTGGGATTTAAACTACTTTTTACTTAGTTCCCTAATTAATTTTTCTTCCAATTTGTGCTAGAGGTTGCTATCTTTGGCAACTGGTAGTCTCTTTTATCACCTGTCATTTTTCTCTGAGGTAAATTCACATAGTTTCCCATCAGTAACTGAAAATGCAGTTTAAACATGTTGAAGGCAAGGCTTTAGACCAACAATAAATAATGGGATTTTTTTTCCCTCTTGACGTACCTTATTGTTTTCAAATGGTTTTTTTCCAAAGTCCAAATTTTTGTTTGAAGATAAACTTATGTGTAGAAATTAAGACTATTGTCTTAATAGTTATATAACTTCCCTAATTTTTATATGATCTGATTAGTACAGATAAGCAATACGTATGGCAAGAAACCCAGTCACATGGGTGTGCAGGCTGTTGTTCTGAGTTGAAAGTATGGGTTAAGATGGACAATGTTCATCATCTTATAATTAAGTAAATGTTAATGATATATGTAAAATTCAATTATGTTTAAATAAATACAAGTTAAGACTATGAGATCTATTAAGGTGATTCACATTTGCTTTTGTGCATACATGAACTGTCAAATCCTGGTCCCCACTGGAAGGTGATTTTCAGCTGAAAACCCCTTTGGGAAACGTTTCTGGCTGGTGCTCCCCTGCTTGAATAGAAGCCTGTGCATGTTGCTGCTTCCTACTTGTCCGGTGAACACTCCATTCAGCCTGTGGTAGCACAGCTCTGCAGTGTGTTTCTCAAGCAATAATGTAAGAGAGGAGATACTGGTCTATAAGACAAAGCCTCTGTCTCTTTTGAAAATCTCACACTTTTTCTTTTTTTTTTTTTTTTTAAATGCCAGGAAATAGGACTAGAAAGGAGTTCTGTATCATTGAAATTCATACTGGCTTTAGCAGCAGTATAATGGGTTTTCTTGTTCAATTTATAAAGCCCTTAGATATTTTTAATCTGCCAAAGCAATTAGAAGCAGATTTGGAATATCAGATACCTGTATTTTTAAACACCTTACACACAATTGTGCTCATGGTATTTAGCTTAAATTGTTCTTTTTCTGCACTGTTACTCTGCTGCCGTCTTAAGCCATATTTGTGAGGAGCATCCCAATCCTCTTTCAGCATTTGTTTGATCGCTTGAGTGAACCAAGCTTTTCTACTTTCTGGTCATTCTGATAGCCCTGGTCTTCATCTGCTTTGTTTCAGCTTTTCTGTCCTGAGAGTGGATGTCTGGTACCGATGTGCTGGCCCAGAGATTATCTCAGTGGTGCAATGCGCTATTCCCTTTCTTTCCAGGAGCAAACACCCTAATGCTGGCTTTTTCCTTCTTAGAGCTATATAATATGAACAGAGCAGAAACTTTCAGTGGCAAGCTAATGTTCTCAAATATCTCTGTCATTTCCAAATTATGAGACTCTGTTTTATTAGTTCTGCAAGGCATCACACAGTGATCTGTGCTGTCAAAATTAATTCCATTTCTGTTACGTTACCTCTCAAGATCATCTGATTCTTAAAATGTGTTCTGACTTTGTGTCATCCACAAAAATTACTGATTTGCATTTCTTTATCCAGAGCGACCAGAAGACAACAAAAATAGGTAGTTGCACTTTTAGTTTAGTTCTCAGTTACAGCAGTTTACTGATCCTCAGTTTCTCTTTGGTTTAATAGCAATTTCTTTTATTTTTATGCATTTTCATTTTTAGTTCAGCATAGTCTGGGCGCATTAGATATGAAGTGTCTCATTAGGTTATGAGATTTGCGTTACCTTTGTTTTCATGCTGCTTCTTGGTGAACAGTCTTCCTTCTTGCTTTCTCATTGATGATACTAAGGCAAAAGTGTTTGTTTTGTTGTTGGGATGGTCTTCCTTATCTACTGAAATTTCTCTCATCCTAGCTAGGAATGACTGAATGACTGTTCTAGCATTAGCTGTATTCATTACTCTGCTCACCATTCAAAGGCAGAATTTAATCAGAGTTGAATTATTTATAGTTGTACTGGGTCTAACTGGTACAGATTTTTTTTTCCTTAATAGCCTGTATGGTGCTGTGTTTTGGATTTGTAACTAAAACAGTGTTGATAACGCACCAGTGTTTTGGCTATAGCTGAACAGTGGTTGCACAGTATCAAGGGTTTCTCTCTTTTCCCCACTCTGCCCCCCTAGCGAGAAGGCTGGAAATGTGCAAGAAGATGCGAGGGGATGCAGCCAGGACAGCTGACCCAAACTGGCCAAGGGCATACTCCTCGCTGTATGTCAAGCTGAGGGAAGGGCTGGTTTTTTGGAAGGCAGCCACTGCTTCAAGGCAGGCTGGGCATCAGTCTGCTTGTGGGATGTGTCAGTTGATTACTTTTGTGTTACTTGGTTTTTTAATTCGGTTTTATTTTTCCCTTCTTCTTCTTTAATTTTCTTCTTAAACTGTCTTTTTATCAACCTGTGAATCTTGTTGCTTCTGTTCTTCATATTCTGTCCTCTGTCCTACTGGGGCATGGGGGAGTGAGCAAGTGGCTGTGTGGCACTTAGCTGCTGCTGACGGGTAACCCACAGCAGTTATTTGTCGTACCCAGTCTGGAGCAACACGGCTGAGGAAGTGTTTGAGAAGGGAAAGAGAATAATCCATATTTTTCTGAAAGCTGATTTTGCTATAAATCAAAGCAGGGTCAAAGGATAGGTCCAGTTTTGGGGAATACTATATCAAGATAGCCCCCAGAATATCCTAATCCTCTGGGGGGATAGAGGATCTGGGGCCTGCAGCACCCCAAATGAAAAAGATATTAGCAATGTACAAGGGAGCTTTGCCCTGCTTCAGAAGTGGTTGGTACAGAAGCATAGCTCCTCCTAGCTCATTTTCTTAGCTGCTGACCAGGGTTAACCCATAATATATGTCTTCCTCAAATGATATAAAAAAAAAGTGCCCTCTGTTATCAAATGAAACATGGTGGTGTTCATCCAGCAGACTTCTGAGTCCATCCCAGTGGAATGGATTATTTGCCCATTCCCTTCATCTCCCATTCACTTAAAACCAACATGGCTTACCCATACTGTCTTTTTTGCAAAACCAAATACCCTTGGCTACTGAGGAACAAGAAGCAAAAGTCTTCCTTTGTTCAAAGCTTAGGTTGCACTCTGGAATTGCCCTTCCACTCTGTCTCTCCAAGCCTTTTCTGTTCTAGCAGGTGGGTTCTTTTTTTGGCCTGTGCCATGCAAAAGTTTACAAATATATCAGGTGTTTCTTTCTAATCTCTGAAATCCCAGTCAAAACTGGTAAAATTCTTAAAGTGACTGTGCTCATCTAGTGGCCTCTGTGTTTAACTATTTGTATTTTTTTTCTTCTTGTTAGCTAGTGAGATTTTTACTTGTGTTTGCATCTTCAATTATTTCCTTTTATTTTCTCTGTTTGTATAAACTGTAAGTCCTGTAAATAGCTGGCATTTCTTCTGAAAGATTATTAAATTGTGTCAGATTCTCAAGTTCTATTCAGAGCAAGCTGCTTCTAGCCCTTCTGGTATCAGGAAAGAGCTTGAAAAGAAACTAGAAATTAAAATAACTGGTGGCAAGTTATTTTGTCCATACATTTGGTGTTTTATAATGTTTGGGAGCAGAATTGCAACCACTGCATAATTATAAGGGGGTGGGTTTTTTTTTTCCACTCTGTCCATTTAAGATGTCACTTGCTTAAGCTTAATGTAGGTCACCTTGCTCTCATTTAAGCTTCTCTTTTGGGATTTAGATAGTAATATGCCATTCTAACCATCAAAATGACAACTGGAGTTATCTCCTATGTCCCGTACATCCAAGCTAACGTTGCTGCAGCAACAACTTCATCACCAGAACACTGAAGCTAGTTCCTGCACACTCCCCTGGGTAAGGCATGATGTAGGTCATACTTGATGAAAGGATGCCAGGCGATGGATGTGAGATGATGGATTAGGTGCTATTTTGCTTTGTTCCAGGGTGGGTCTGCGTGCCAGAGTATGAAATTTGACTTCATTGTCTCTCTATAAAGTGGCTGCACTAAGGGCTATCAGTATTACTATCACTGCTGAACACTTAACACCTTTTAAGTTGCTTCTCACCAGATCTCTTTATATTTTCACTCCTAGCACTCGGCTCTTCAGCCTGTAAGTGCTTGTACAGTTGAATGTTCTAGATTTCCTGGTTTGCGTACATCAAATACTGAATAATTTAATAAAATGTATACTCTAATAGTGATGGAAACCTGACCTCAGCTACTGCTTGCTGATACATGACACTTCCTTCTAGTTAGGACACAGCAAAACTTTCCCTAATATTCCGTGCATACATTTCTTATTCAGGAAAACTGCCTCACAGTACAGACATCACATAGCAGTTGGGACAGAACCCCTCTGAGCAAGCTTCTCCAGAATGCCTTCTGCAAGGCCACCTCAGCAGAACCTATTATTCCAGTACATGCCAGAAACCCATGTTAAGCTTCAAGAAGGTGATGTGTAGTAGATAGTTGCGTGCACATAGCAGTTGAGATAGTAGATGATGCTGGTGGCTTGAGAGACACAAAGTTTGTGCAAGCTAAAAGAGTGGGCTAGTGCTGTTAAATAGGTTCTACTGTCTGGAGCCCAACCTGCTTTTTGGGGGGCAATAGGGATTACTTTCTGTGAAGTGTGATTTGTTAGACATCATGAAGTACTGTGATAGACAGTGGCTGACCACATGGATAACAAGAGGCTGTAGTGTATTTGGCCTTTACTGTATGGGATGATGCTGTTTGATTGGCTGAAGACAGTTGGGACGGACTTTAAAAAAAAAAAAAAAGATAATATAAACTATTTGCAGTCAAAAGTGTTGTTTCTTATTAGAGCTGTTGATGTACCTGGAAAACTGGAAAGGATTTGTGTGTGCAGATAAGCCTTCAAGCCTAAAGGAGAAATTGCAATCTTCAGGTTAAATTCAGATTGAGAACAGTTAATCAAGTGTTAAATTATCTACTCATCTGTTAGCCTGTGAGAGGAAGAAGAGTTGGTACACATGGATTAGGGGAGAGTAGAGATACAGGACAGAGAAAGACAGGGAAATGTCTGTGGACCACTGATACTAGTTAGAGTTATATAGCCATCATGGAGGTGACTGAAACAGTAACTTCATAATCATGCTTTCCAACTATCTTCTGACTGGTTTTAATATATTGTAGACTAGGTTTTCTTTGAGAGGAAGCAGAAGTCACTCTCATGAACCCACCAACATGGAAAACGTGCACATGTGCTCAGGACAGGTGTATGTTGTTTCTTCTCAATTAAACTTCTTCTGTAAGAGTGTTAGTAACTTCTTCCCAAAACCTTCTTGGGGATGGCTTGCTAGCTGGAGTTGGTAGCTTTCGGACATTGTTTTGACCTGTCATCTCCCTTCTGCTTGTAACTGATTCCCATGAAGAACTGGACATTGAGGTCTTTATGATAAACTCAGTGGTCATAATGTACCATTCTTGAAGTGAAAAGGCTTACTCAATTAGCTAGGTAGGGAACAGTATTTCTTAAACTAAAGATATGCAGGCTTAAAAATAATAAAACAACAAGAAGGCCAAGGATGCATGAAAGAAATGTTATTTTCTGTGTGTATCTATATAGGAAGTTGCTTAAAAGAAAGAGTTGAAACGAGACTTGTGTTTTGTTTTCTCTGCTAAGCAGTTCCTATGTGGTGGTGCTCGTGTGCGCGGTAGGAAAAAGCCAGTAGTGTTTTAGGCAACAAGAAACCACATCCAGAGAGATGCAACCACCTGATTTCATGCCCATATAAACCAAATGTTGGTGTCATAGGAACTTACTGAGCAGCACTGTTTGTTGGTGCTAACTCCTTTGAGTAGCACATGCTGTACTGAACTCAGCCATATGCCATGAAAAAGACCCATTGACTTTGCTGGAATGTAAGACTGATAAAGAAAAGTGCATTAAAAGAATTTCCTGCAAGGAAATGATGAAATAAATGGATCTTGGAGCCTGAATATATGAAAGAGCTGGGCTGTGGTTATCTTTCTCATTGCAAGTACATCAAGTAACTAACTGTGATGGGTGGAGAATTAAGACTAATCATTACTCCTTTTCTCTGTGTTGGTGATTTCTGTCCCTCAAAGTATAGCCATGACATGTTATTCAAGTGAGCTGCTTACAGGATCTTTTGCTGGGACTAGGGCCAAAATCTCCAAAAGCAGACTTGCAGCCCATAGAGAATGTTTTGTTTGGTTGGTTTTATTTTCACATTTACGTGATTTTTCTTCCCATCAGCCTCCCACCTTTTGCTGCAAAGCTTTGAAGGAAGGGAAGAGAATTCCAAAGATAACAGTGATTATATCACTAGCTAGGGTAAATGGGGGTGGATACTGGGTGGTGATCCTAAGGCAAGAGGGGCCTGAATTTTGGTTCTCTTCTGTTTAAACCACTCAACTTACACATTTTCCTACAGGTGAAGACCAGGACCTTTGTCTTGGCATCGACCAGATTACTCCATTACGCTTCACCAGTGCTCACATGCACACCTGCATGTATTGCTCACAGAGAGTGAAGAATGGAATGGAGTCTGCTTGGAGCTGGGCTTCTGATGCCCTGGCTCTGTGAATGTCCTCCCCCTCATCTTGGGGAAAGGGGGAAGGCGTTGCTTGACATTCCAACTGCAAGCTCCTCTCCACACAAGAACTAGCTTTTTTTTGTTCCCCTCACAGGAAATACGTATTTTCAGATAATTTTTTTTTTCTTGTAGATGTGTGATAATGTTCCATCTCTGAGCTCCAACTGTTTAATGTACCTAATCAATGCAAGCTTACAGCAGCACTCCTGCCTTCAAGTTTTCCTCATAATTACTTGTAGTTCCTGCAGAGAAGGGACTAAAGACCAGAAATGATTGGTCAGGCTAGATGCCATAGTGAAATAGCCTGTGAAAAGAGGCTGTGGGGTCTTCAATACTTGGAATTGTTTTACAAACCTCTTAAGCAGTTTTGCAGTTAATGTAGTAGGTATTCAGGGGTTTAATCCTGTTTGTAGTACACAGAGGGCTTTTGAGTATTTCAGAGAAGATAATAGACTTGCTTTCCTTAGGTACATGTAGACTTATTTTGTTCTATGGAAGATGTTTAGGAGGGTGCACCTAGTAGGTGAAATCTGAAAATATTGAAAGGTAAGAAGTTATGATTTTAATCCCTGCTTCCATAGACAGGCATGGACTGGACTACACTGTAAGTCTGTCTGTAGCCTTAATTTGCCTTTTTTTTTTTAATGCTTCCCCAGTCTTCTATGTAGTGTACTCATCACACAACCATTCCTCCTGTCTGGTCTATGAAATGGTGCTCACAGCTTGCCCGCTTGTGTAGCTCTTTATTTGCATTGGAGAGTTTGCTATACTTTCACCATATGTTCCCATAAGAATATTGAAGCTTCTCTTGATGTTACATTGATACATACATTAACGAAAATGAAGGATGTCATGAGGGAAACTGTTTTGTTCCCTTTAAAGTAGGTTATGTACTTACTGAGTCAATAGAAAACTATGCTTTTAGTTGCATGTTAGGCATTTTATGGTTAATCTTGTAAACAAATGTTTTCATGGCTTATCAAGAATAGTTAGCTAATGGCATTACTAACAACTTTTGCAAAGAACAGTGTTAAATGTTCCAGTGACTCATTCTTGCAAAACTGAGCCTCAGTAAACTCTGTGTTTTTCTTCCCTTAAATGTTTTTCTATAACTGGTTATAGTTCAGGTCAGCCTTGGAGACGTTCTCTTTTTAGTTATTTGTTCTGAGGCACTGAGGCAGTTGAGGTTTGTGCAGTGAAGTACTAGGAAGCAGTGTGCTCTCTCAGGAGGTAGGGGCTGTTCAGGGTAGCAGGGTGAGGGTTTCTTAATTCCAGAAAAGTAAAAAAATCTCAAAATTCTTAAGCATCCTGAATATCTGTATTAGGCAGATGAAGGTATGTTTTCTTCCTACCATCAGCTTCTCTGAAGCTACTTGTAATGAACTGCAAGGACTCTGCCTTCAAAGCAGGGATGAGATTTCAAGTTCTTTAATTTTTTCTCCTTCCTTTGTATTAATTCTGTGTAATTGTCACTGGAGGAGTTGGTTTGCAAGGTAGAACCGCCCCCCCCCACCATGACGTGGGTGAATGTAACTTTACCAGCTCAGTTGTGACGTTCAAATTCAAAAATGTCATGAAAGGGGGTGGGAAGAAGCCTTAGAAATCTTGGACCAGCCTTGATTTGGAGCAGGAAAATTCTTTATTCTTCCAAAATAATTTTTTAGTTATACAGTCTGACTGGTACAAAGAGGAGGAAACTTGCACTGATTGTCTACACTGTGAAGGAGGGAAAGGGAATGTGTATGAATGACCTTGTGCTGCTGAGCCACCACAGCAAGTTTCTGGGTAATAAATTTCTGTGGCAGGTTGTGGAAGTAAGCTGGTGGCGTGATGCAAGAGCAGCACAAACTGACACTACTAATCATTGCTGGAGAACCACAAAGAGAAAGGAGGATGGGAAGAGAGAGGAAAGAGTAAGGAAAATGAGGGGAAGAAACATGTTAAGAACTTAAAGGCTGTCACATGTATTTACTGTATTTAATGCAGAGGCATTCAGAGCCTGTTTTGTATTTCTGCAGCAACTGTGTGAGCCCATCAGTGATAAATGGGTATGCAAGGTGAGGAATAGGGACCTATTACTGCCGTACTTGTCGAAACAAAAACCTTGTTTATGTGAAGCCTAAGGAATCAAACCACCTAGAAATATTTTTGTCGATTTTTTTTTTAAATGTATTTGAGACTGAAAATATGTAACTGAAGATTTCTGTGCATCTGGCACATCTAGATAGTGAGATTCGTGATGTATTAGGTTTTTTTCAAATTGCTTAGGAAAAGAAAATAAAAACACACTTGAAGTGGGATGGTTTGAAGTTGTTTTGTTGTTGTTTTTTTTCTCCTCAGATAAAATTGGCTTTTTCTTCAAGGGAGCCTTATGGTTATCTCTTGTTTTAGGGAATAGGTTTAGTGACAGGAGAGGTTAATGGAGAAAATCCCATCTGGCAGATGTTTCTTCTTTCACTTGGGTTCCTAGTTAAACAAAAGGCAAACTAATCCTGTCACCAACATCCTTTCTTTTCTGTGTTTGTGTTCTGCCCCAGGATGTCACTGTAGATTCTATAAAGGTTTGCAAATTACAGCATGGTGATGTGTTTTTCCCAATTATTATTCAATTTTGTGTTTTGGGAAGTGTGAGGGGGTTTATTCCCCAATCAAGTCTAATAGAAAGCTACACCCTTGGAAAGATTTGAAACTCTGAGTGTGTTAGAAGGCAGACTTTAGCAGAAGTCTGGCAGTGCAGCCATATGTATGCACTGCTGTATCCCCACACCTGTCTTGCGGAGATGTGAGCATCTATGGCTTCGCTGGGAAATGGGTTTCCAGCCAGTGAACTCCTCGTCCTGTTAACATGGGGCAGTTTAGGTTTCCTTCCAATCACTGACTATTGTTTTGGTTCATGATAGGATGCATTGAATAATGTGTACTCCTGCCATGGTAGTAGCTACCTGCTCTGCCAGGGGGCTGACAAGTCATTTATTGGTTCCATAATTATGGTTTTATCATATTAAGGTAATGTTATTTGAATAGAGGTTGCCTATTAGCCTGGCTGTAACACTGCTAGGTGAAATTCATTCATGTTGCTAATGCCTGTTCTCCAGTGTACAGCACAATGTCATCCAAAAGCTTCTGGCAATTAATTTTGCTAATGATGACTGAAAATGTAGGTGACTTGTTACTAGCTGTTTGCTGTTTTCAGTTGCTAGTTGTGGCCAGCGAGGGACCTAAATTGAAAGGATTTCAGAGGTGTTTCAAAAACTGGCCTGGTTTCAGTCTTTCCTGAGGTGAATGAGGATTTGTGGTGCTTTGGGCTGCCTGAAGGCAGGAGAGCATCATGGGTGCCTCATCCTTCCAGCAGAGACATTCATATGACACAGGCGTGCTCTGAGGTAGGCTTCACTTGGCGAAGAACAACTTCTTGCATTAGACATTTGCACTGGTGCAGAAGTTTTGTGATAGCTTTGATAGGAAGCAGTTGTGTCCCTCAACTCCTCTGCTTTTCTGTCCTGATAGACAGCATTCATTAGTCCCATGGTCCCCCCAGCTCAGGACATGAGTTGCTTGAGGAGAGCCATTTGTTTTAGATTTTCTTTTTCCATCTCCATGGAGATAGAGCTCTCCAAGCTTGTTGGCTTTACTGGCTCACTTTAACTTCCTATGTCCCAGATCTGAGAGGCTTTGCTAAATAAGGATTTGGTTTGCAGGTCTTCTGGTCGGGCTTATAGTTACAAGCAAAACAAATACGGAACTTGCCTGCTCTTGATAATGGGATAAGCCAGTAGGAAGGTGAAGGCTATAGGATGGTCACTGGGAGGCTGCTGACAAACCACTTCCAGCTTGTAAGTGCAGCTGTGTTTCAAATAGCCCTCAGTGTCCTACCAATCCTTGTATCATTTCTTAAAATTAGGTTTTGGGAACAAACCTATGTGCGAATCCAAAGTGATTTTGAGGTGTTTAACAGTGATTGCCTTGTTTCCCTACCCCTCCTCTGCCCCCCTATTTGCTTCATCAGTTCATCAGCTAATGGATATGCAGATAGTTATGCAATTAATAACTGCTCTTGGCTCTGCACAGTTTGCGAGCCACCCACCTTGTCTTTGATTTGGGGATGGATGTTCCTTACAGTCTGAGCTATTGACTTTGCTCTGGATGATTGATACACCCCTGTCAAATGTAGAATGCATCAGTCATACCAGGGAATAAAAGTTTTGACAAGCTAACAGGATCATGCATAAAGTGTCCATGTAACAGTCCTGGTTCCAGGTGTCTTGTCCAAACTGCTTTCTGGTCTGTAATTGTTTTTAGAGGAGCATGAGGACCTGTATGTGGCAAGAATAGGTGTGTTTTCTTCTATAAGCTTGTTTTGTTCTTCGTGTAATTTTGTTGTAAACCATAAATAATAATTTTACATGTATTTTGGTAAAATAACTCGTAGCATTGAATTTGTAATTTTTAAATAAATTAACTTTTTATCAATATTACTGTGAAAAATTTCTGCTCCCTTCCTCCATGCAATCTTATGTCCTTTCTCTCCTCTCTTCCCCCTCACCCTGCACCTTGCTGTACCAAGATGTGTGGTTTATGTTCAGCATTTCAGCTTCGTAACAGCCCTTTCTTTGCCATGTGCTGTTGAGGTGGCTGATGTTTTTCAATGTGTTCTTAATTTGAGGCTTTGCACACTCTATGTACATTCATTTATTTCTTGTTCTTTATTCCAGAGATGGTGATGTTGCTGGAATGGTGGTCAGGCACCGATTGCACCCTCTACACTGACCCAGAGAGTTACCACAAATATGGGAAGGAGAATGCCATCGTAATCCTTAATCACAACTTTGAAATTGACTTTCTCTGTGGTTGGAACTTTTGTGAAAGATTTGGAGTCTTGGGGGTGAGTTTTATTTAGCATTTAAAGGAAACTTCCTCTCTTTGGATGTGGGGAGGAAAAAACTCCACAAAACATATTCTTTGGTTTTAAAATTTGTCAGATCTGTGTTGAAATTTCACAGAATCACTAGGTTGGAAAAGACCTTTGAGATTATCAAGTCCAACCATACCTGTCCTCTACTAAACCATATCACTGAGCACCTCATCTACCTGTCTTTTAAATACATCCCGGGTCAGTGACTCAACCACCTCCCTGGGCAGCCTGTTCCAATGTCCTTTCAGTGAAGAACTTTTTCCTAATGTCTAACCCGAACCTGCCCTGGCACAGCTTGAGCCCATTCCCCCTTGTCCTATCTCCTGTCACCTGGCTGAAGAGACCATCACCTATCTCTCTATAACCTCCCTTCAGATAGTTGTAGGCGGTGATAAGGTCTCCCATCAGCCTCCTCTTCTCCAGGCTAAACAGCCCCAGCTCCCTCAGCTGCTCCTCATAGGATTTGCCCTCCAGCCCCTTCACCAGCCTGGTTGCCCTTCTCTGGACTCGCTCCAGGACCTCCATGTCCTTCTTATGGTGAGGAGCCCAGAACTGGACACAGTACTCGAGGTGTGGCCTCACCAATGCCCAGTACAGGGGCACAATCACCTCCCTAGACCTACTGGCCACACTGTTCCTGATACAAGCCAAGATGCCATTGGCCTTCTTGGCCGCCTGGGCACACTGCTGGCTCATGTTCAGCCTGCAGTCAACCAACACCCCCAGGTCCTTCTCTGCCTGACAGCTCTCCAGCCAGTCTCCCCCAAGCCTGTAGCGCTGCACGGGGTTATTATGTCCCATGTGCAGCACTCTACACTTGGCCTTGTTAAACTTCATCCCATTGGTCTCAGCCCATCGGTCCAGTCTGTTCAGATCCCTCTGAAGAGCCTCCCTACCAACTCTCTCAATATCCTTGGGTGGAACCTATCCGGCCCCATAGACTTGTGAATGTCTGATTGGCCCAGGAGGTCTCCAACCATTTCCTCCTCCATCATCGAGATCTGTTCTGCTCTCCCTCCCTGTCTTCCAGCTTGTGAGGCTGAGTATCCAGGGAACATCTCACCTTACTATTAAGGGCTGAGGCTCAGCCGCTGTCCAGACTTAGAGGTGAACCTAAAGCAATGCAGTGCAACTATGTGGAATACTGAGACAGGGTTGCTTGGACATTCACAGACATTTTAAAAGCATTGTAGTTATAGCCCATGAAGGAGATTTTGATTTTATTTATTTATCTTTAACCTCTAGAGGTCATTACAGTTGTTTCTGTCTGTGTGCTCGCTAGGTAGCTGTTACGGTTCATTGTGCTGCAGAAAGATGAGCTGTTCAGTGATTCTTTCCCACTGAATTGTAGAATTTGTTTGCTTTCTGCAGTGTAGTCTTACAAATCGCAGCTTGAGTTTGAATGATGTAGAGCCCATCTCTCAGAATGAAAGAGCTGCCATCTCAAGTGAAAGCAGTAACCAGGTTATAGCTAATAAGAGATTGGGGGAGGAATGAGTTATCCATAGTTGAATACACTATTACAGCTAGGAGTACATGTGCATTTGTTTTCAGGGCTGGGCTTTTTGTTTCTCTTATCAGCTCAGGGGGATGACTCATGCCCTCCTTCTGAGCCATCTTGACTTAACTCTGTGGTGGTGACAACATTCTCTACCTACAAGGAATTTAGATAAGTGTTCCCTCCTCCTAGGAAGGCAGACAAACACCTCATGTTGGTGGTTTTCTGCAGCATCCTCTTCTAACTTTGCTACTGTCCACTGTAAAAAGTCCTGACCTTGGACTGTGTGAGCCTATGACTTTTTGTGGTCTTTCCTTTGGACTCTGGCATTTTCTGGACATTTAGGCACCACTCCAGTCACTTTCAAATTACAGTAATGACAGCCTTAAAAAAAGGGGGGGGTGGGGGTGGCCTTAAAACTGCAGTAAAATGAACTCTTACAGGCCCTGCCTATTACCAAAAGGAATTTTGGCTTCTGATTCCTGAGGAACAATTCTACTGTCATGTGTAGGACTTGAGCTCAGAGCTGGGGGATAGCATGAGACATATAAGGAACCTGTTTCTGGCAGGCAGATATACATGCCAAAACAGTTTTCCCTTCTATGTCCTCATTCTACAGTGATGCTTTGGTATACTCTGTCTCATTTTGTAATCCAAATGGCTACAGTTCTCTGAATATAACTGTGGTTTAGAGGGGAAGGTGCTGCTTCAGAAGGTGCTGCACCATGGTAGAAAATTAAAGGATTATGGCCTGTTTTGGCTAGGATAGATTTTCACAGGTAGCCAGGAGAGGTGAGCCAGGCTGGCCAAGGGTGGTTTTCCATACCATCTCATGTTATGCTCACCACCAAAGGGAGCTAGCTGGGAAGAGGCTTCATGTGGCTCCACAATGGTCTGTGTGGCCTTAGTGTCTGGTTGGTCATCAGGTTGGTAAAGTGCCTTTTGTTACTACTGCTATTAATGTACTACTCATTAGCTTTAATAATTTGTTTTTACAGCTTCACAAGGTAATCAGGGTTACATTAATTTTTTATATTGTTCCCTATGCATAAAAAAACCCGCCACATAGAAGCATAACTGTTCAACAGTTACAGTACTGCACAAAATTACCCCCCCTTTTTTTTTAGATGCTGATAATTATTACTCAATTTGTATTTTTGCTTTTCTTAGGATTCTTTTAGGAACTGATAGATGTTGTTTTTATAATTTAATTTAAAAAAAAAAAAGCCCAAACTATTTTGGTCTTAAGTAAGGTACTGTGGTTTTATTTCCCAGAAGGTATTCCAGGAGGAAATAGTTCCCATGTGCTCTCATTTGTGTAGATGTCTTTACACAGCAAAGCAGTGCATTTCCCTGATGGGGTAACCAGTTGAGGTTCATATTAAGCCAGGTTAAAAAAATTAATTTAAAATGATACGCAGTCAGTTCCCTGATTAGATTGTCTACACTGGAATGTACTTGGCTTGGGGAGAGTGAATGAATAGGGATGGAGGGTTGTGCTGGTTTTGGCTGGGATAAAGTTAACTTTCTTTATAGTGACTAGCACGGGGCTGTGTTTTGGGTTGGCATTGGAAACAGTGTTGATAATATAAAGATTTTTTTGTTATTGCTGAGCAGTGCTTACACAGAGCTGGGGCCTCTTCTGCTTCTCATCCCACCAGTGAGGAGTCTGGGGGTGCACAAGGAGTTGAGAGGGGACATAGCCAGGCCAGCTGACCCCAACTGACCAAAGGGGTATTCCATGCCATATGATGTCATGCTTAGCATATAACTGGGGAAGCTACTGAGGAGGTGGGATTGCTGCTCAGAGATAGAAAGAACATTGAGTTTTGGGTTGGTTTGAGTTGGGCTTTTTTTCCTGCAGGTGATGAGCAGTTGCGTTTGTGCATCACTTATTATTATTTTCCTTTGTTATCCTGTTATCACAAGGTTTTTCTTCTGTTCTCTTCCCCATCCCTCTGGGGGTGGGGTGGGAGAGGGAGGAGTGAGTGAGCAAGTGGCTGCATGGTGCTTAGCTATTGGCTAGGGTTAAACCATGAAAGGGGTGTAGTTTGGTTTGACTTTGTGCTGCCTTACACAAGTTTGCAGTGTTCGAAGCACTAAAGTTTGGTGTGGCAACACAGTTAGGAACAAAAGAATGCTGAGGGTTGCCGTTTGGGAAGAGAAGTAACGAGACAAAGGCAAATGTCCTTGATTGCATCCAGCATTTTGTGGGATTTTATATTTTATGCTGTTTAACTCTGTGAAGTTTCTATGCAAACTTTAGGTATCCACCCTAAGCTGACCTCATGTCCACTGCAGATGAAAAGGAAATCTTACACATGCCATCCTAGCTCCTTCATCTGGTCTAGTGCTTCTCTGCCCTGTTCTGGCTTGTTTCAGACTGACCTTCTCTCTCTCCTGCCTTAACTAATCCAGCGAAGAAAGGAGAGGTGGCTGGAGAAGAGGGAAGAGGGAGAAGGTGAAGGCAACTTAGAGCTGAAGGAGTTGGGACTGGTAGTACTTGGCTGTGGCACTCAGACAGAATGGCTTGTGACATCCAGCTGCACTGCAGCCCTGGTAAACAGCAGTGCTCTTAAGTGTCTCAAGCCTGTGTCCAAATAGTATTTTACAGCTTGAACTTCTGTTAAATGAAGCCATTGAATGCTGTAATTTTTTTGCTTGGTTTTGCTCACTTAGAAACAAGATTAAATTTCCTTAAGTTTCCTGTCTTGCCCCCTTTGGCCCCAAAAGAAAAAAAGTCTTTCTCCTTTCGTTTTTGTTTTTAATCATGATACGATAACTGCCCCTCCTGGTCTTAGTTGCAACATTCAATCTGTACATTGCCTCTTTTCCTGTACTGGTTTTCTCCTTTGTCCTTAGCAAAATTGCCATAGACCCAACAGGTTTATTATGCTCTGTCACTTCAGGTTTGTTTTTATCAATGTGGTTTTAGGGGTTTTTGCTGTTTGCAGGGGGGGAGTGGGAGGGGGGAAGCAGGAGTAGCACAAGCTCTTGTTTGGTGTCAGTTTTGTGAATTTGAGTACTCTTGTAATGACACAGTTCTTGTACATAGATGGCATGAGGTTCTCTGCTTTCATGAAAGTTTTTTTTTAAATGGCTGTGGAAGAAAATCTAGCAAAAAGAACCAAAGAAGGTGCTAAGAATTTGAGAAGTGTGCGTGGAGGAGGAAAAAAGAAAAAATAACAACATTGTAACATTTATTTTACTTATGTTTTTTCTTTAATGTTATATTTTTGGAGCAACCATTTAAAATGCTAGAGGGCACTGGGTTGACAGTGCTGAGTGAGAGCCAGGGATCTCTTTGTCTATAGTAGAGAAGGAGAAAACCACATAAAGAAGCAATTCTGTACTTGTTTTTACTCTTGAAAATTATTGTAGCCACCAAGATTGTCTCGCTGACTTCAGTGGGACTCTATGCAGCTGAAGTTACTGATGTGCAAAACACCTTAGAAAGGTTTTTGCTGGTGGTTGGAAATTAGAAGGAAGCAAACTTTAGGCAAACCAATGTTCAGCTTAAATTATTAATCATCCTCTATTCCACTTGTGTTTTTTGTGAAGGGATCTTCTTTTGTTTTCACTCCTTGATGTTTGTCATGCACGTGTACTCACCTTGTGCTGCCACACCTCGGTGAGGTGTGTAGGAGGAGGGAATATACGGGTGCTTGATGTCAAGTCAGCATCACGCTGCTGTGGGCAGCACAGGCTGCCATGGGGATGGCTGAGTCCTGACAACTCCTGATACAGAGGTCGTTGCAACAAATTGTGAAGGAAGGAGAAGCTGTGCTGCCAGCTTGGCTTTCTGTGGAGTCAGACACAGCACAGCCCCAGCTGGGTAAGCTTTGTCCATACCAGTGTTTCCTAATAAAAGACAGGGCCGTTACGATCCTGAGCAAGGGTGACTGATGACTGTGTTGTGGATGCTCCACTTTTCCACCCCATGGTAGTGCAACATCTGATGAGATGCCAGCTCTGATGTCTGTGTGTGCTCTGTTGTGTAAATAGATGTGGACTTGGTCAGAGGTCCCTTCACACTGCTGTGACCTTCCTTTTTCTCTGCCTGTGCCATTCCAGTCCTAGGACTGCCTTCTTAGTGCTGTACAGCCTAGCTGCTGTATCCGCATTTAAAACACATCACTAGCATTTAGTTTCTTCAAGGGGTCTGCTAAGCATCCCTTTGAAAACTGGACCCACTAGGCACCAGAACTTGAAATCAGGACATAGACATGTTCTGAGGAGGGAGGTGTTATTCAGGGCTTACAGCAGAAGCACGTAAGTACGCTCCCTGCCAGGATTCACTGTACCCTTCTGCTTAGCTGCTTGATCTGAGCAAGCAGTGATAAAATACCTTTTCTTACTAGTTTTAGTAACCCTTTTTCTGAGATTAAGACATTTATATTAACAAAAATTGCCTACACTTTGATGCTAAACCTGGTGGTTTATCTGTTCGTTTTCTGGTGTTTTGAGTTTCAAACTGGAAAGACCATCAGCATTAATACCTCAGCAAAACATAAACATTATTTTGAGTGGTTTGTTATATTGGCATCAAAATTGGTGCATTTCCAAAAAAGGACAGTTTATTCCTTGGCCAGGTAGACAAGGCAGAATACAATTATGAAAAACTAGTTGTTAATTATCTTGCTTTATGTTACTTATAAAATATTGCCAAGCACATGTACTAATTTTTAACCCTAACTATTTGTTCCATATGCCAGGAAAACCAAATTTATTTTAAAAGTTGTTTATGTTGAAGCTTGCTCTTGGATAAAACTGAACGTGGTGTGAGAAGAGACTTTTACTCGGTTAGTGGATGGAACTGATAGGTGTGTGAACACAGTAGTTTGTTTGTTCGGTTTTATATGTTAATAGAAGCTATCTAGTTATTCATGTAGGCAGGCAAAGCTACATTATTTGTATTTAACACAGCATCTTAAATATGCTTGGGCCTACATCCTCTAAAATATTGCTGTTACCTCTCTGACATGGACAAGTTTTATTCAATATGAAGTGTTGGAAATCATGAGTGTAACTAAATCTGTGGAACTACAGCTTTGAGTGACTAAAGAAATGATCTTTCCATCTTGATGTCCTGGAGAGTAAAATACAGAGTGCTATATTTCAAAAATAGAGCAAACAGAATCAAAAGGATGCCAGTGCTGAAGGTAGCCTGGAGAGCAAATAACTTACAAGGCAAATTGCTGCTGCTAATGGTTTGCAGCTACAATTAATTTGTTTTGAGACTGTGGAACAAATTTTGTTAGACATCCTCAGCTTGCAGGTTGTTTTTGTGCTGTCTGTTGCATTCTGTGATCAAGAGGTGTTGAATAACTGAGGCTGGACTTGTAAGTCATGACTTTCTGTGACAGCATGGCTGTGCAAACTTATCTAAAGTAAGCTTGTAAATTAGTTTGGGGTTTTTTAATGCAACAGTGTAATCATTCACAAAACAAGAACTTTGTGGCTATTTCCATCTAAACAAATTGACCAGAAGAAATTAATCAATCTCTGGATCAAAATGCTATTGCTGTAGACAAGCTGTCTCCATCCAGTGATAATGTCATTAAACATCTGTTGGCATTACACAGTTCTGAACACTGAAAATGTCTGAGCGCCTTCAAGAAGACAGCTTACATGGAATAAATCAGTGCTTTTAATGAAATGTATGCTGCTGAAGCAGCTGAACTTGAAGGTTAGAAATGGCTGTCACATATTCATGAAAGCATTTCAGTAAAGGAAAGGTTAAAGCCCCAAATCAGCTAGAACTGGGGTTTTCCCCTGAGGTATTTACACAGGAGCTTGACATGGGTAGACAACTGAAACAGAGTAGGTTATAGTTCTACTTATTGTAAGAGAGATGGTAACTTCTGAGGGGAAGCCTGATGTATTCCTCCCACACAAGAGCAGACTTGTCATTATAGTGCACTGAAGAGTTTCCTTTCATAATGAGTTCTGTGTCGTTAGCCTTACTTCTACTCCAAGGATAGGTGAGGTGTACAAAATAGAATAAGGTGATTTAGTTTTGTTTTATGTGCATCTAAGGAATCACACATTCATGTGTTTAAAAGAAAGCTTTTGAATCTTAAAAATGTGTTGGTACAGAAAAGGAGTAAGAACGTGCCCTGGGGAAGAATTTTAACATCTGTTCTGCTTTTGTGGTTATACCTGTGCTATGTGATGCCTCAGCTCACAACATCTTGTCTTTGCTTTACTATGAGGAAAACCAACAGTGGGAATTTCTCTCCTGCCCCGTGTTTAACTTGTATGCTGTCGTGGTTTTGCCCCGGCCGAGGGCCGCACCCCACACAGTCGCTTGTACTTTTAAAAGGAAGGGGGAGGGAAAGTTGGGGGAAGGGGAAAAGGGAAGGAAGAAAGGAGGAAAAGAAACCACAACCTAGAAACCAGAACCACGCAGGTTGGGATAAGGATAGTTTACTAAACAATAACAGAAAACTAGATATAACAATAACATAAGTTTAAAGCACAAAATAGATGAAACTGGTGATACACAATGCAATTTCTCACCAAACCACACAACTCAGGCCGCACAGCTTAGAGCCCGTCCCGGACAACCCGACCGCCCCAGAAACTGCACGTCCTGGCGTTGTCTCCCCCTCTTCCCCCCAGTCCCCCCTTATACCGAACATGACGTAACTGGTATGGAATATCCTCTTTGGCCAATTCGGATCACCTGTCCTGGCTGTGTCCCCTCCTTTCTCACTAGTAAGGAAGTATGCAGAGCTGAGAAAGGTCCTTGATTGCCCGGCAACAAATCGGAAAACATCAGGGTGCTATCAGCACTATTCTCATGCTAACACCCAAACATGGCATTCCATCCACTGCTAAAAAAAAAGTTTAACTCCATCATAGCTGAAACCAGGACATTATCCACCCCTTATTCCATACCATTTACGTCATGACCAGATCCAACAATTTTCTTTGGGTACAACCAGTTTCGTGTTTCACACACCCATATATGTATGTACACATGTATGCACACATATGTGCATACAGATCTTATTCCCTCAGTCTGTGAATCATCCCTCTGAAGTTGTTGAGTTCATTTAGTCCATGATTTCCAGGCTCCATTTGTCGTAACAGTTTCTCAGGATAGTTGTATGTTCCATTGGCTCGTTGCACGCTGCATCTCAGGCTCTTGACTGATACACCTGGCATGGTCCATGCTCATAGTCTGTGGGTCAGAGTTTATTTTCAACGGGAGCAAAAAGTTCTTGAGAGGCCAGGCTTTAGTTCCATCATCATGGCACTCATTCTTCATTAGCTTGTATGACTCCGGCTATAATGCTATGGTACAACATACAGCAATCATAACAATAATGAATATACAATAATGGGTTATTTGGCAAGTAGTATAATTTCTACTTTATTAATTATATTGGCTATTCTCACCCAAAATCAAATCCCCTTGAGGTACGCATCGAACTTCTCCATCCCTCTGCATTACCCACCAAGTACAGCCAGGTCCTTGAGCAAAAACAATTCCAGACATGGGTTTACCTTTGCCTGAAGCAGGAATGACCCAAACTCTCTTTCCCAATACACTCTTCATATGCACTACTGGCACTCTGTCTCCCTCTACAGTACGTGGAAATTTTGACTGGGCAGGGCCAGCCCGATTGGTAGATCCCCTAGAGTTAACTAACCACGTGGCTTGGGCCAAATGTGTATCCCAATGCTTGAATGTCCCACCACACATTGCTTTCAGTGTAGTTTTTAAAAGTCCATTATATCGTTCAATTTTCCCAGAGGCCGGTGCATGGTAAGGAATGTGGTACACCCACTCAATGCCATGCTCTTTGGCCCAGGTGTCTATAAGAGTGTTTCGGAAATGAGTCCCATTGTCTGACTCGATTCTTTCTGGAGTACCATGTCGCCAGAGGACTTGCCTTTCAAGGCCCAGAATTGTATTTCGAGCAGTGGCATGGGGTACGGGATATGTTTCTAGCCAGCCGGTAGTTGCCTCCACCATTGTAAGCACATAACGTTTGCCATGGCGGGTTTGTGGGAGGGTGATGTAATCAATCTGCCAAGCCTCCCCATATTTATATTTCATCCACCGTCCTCCATACCAAAGGGGCTTTAACCGCTTAGCTTGCTTGATTGCAGCACATGTCTCACATTCGTGGACAACTTGTGCGATGGCGTCCATGGTCAAGTCCACCCCTCGATCCCGAGCCCATCTATATGTTGCATCTCTCCCTTGATGACCCGAGGTATCATGAGCCCATCGAGCCATGAATAATTCACCCTTACGTTGCCAGTCTAGATCTACCTGAGCCACTTTAATCCTAGCAGCCTTATCTACCTGATGGTTGTTTTCATGTTCCTCCATGGCCCGACTCTTAGGTACATGGGCGTCGACATGACGTACCTTTACAACAAGTTTCTCTAACCGAGCAGAGATATCTTGCCATAAGTCATCAGCCCATATAGGTTTGCCTCTACGCTGCCAGTTGTTCTTTTTCCACTGCTGCAACCACCCCCACAGGGCATTCGCCACCATCCATGAATCAGTATAAAGGTAGAGCCTTGGCCACTTTTCTCTCTCAGCAATGTCCAGGGCTAACTGGATGGCCTTCACCTCAGCGAACTGGCTTGATTCACCTTTTCCTTCAGTGGCTTCTGCTACTCTTCT
The DNA here is from genome assembly GCA_020800305.1 of Porphyrio hochstetteri. NCBI lineage: Eukaryota > Metazoa > Chordata > Aves > Gruiformes > Rallidae > Porphyrio > Porphyrio hochstetteri. The sequence continues at coordinate 51,616,616 of CM036907.1, forward strand.
TATAGGATTCCATACAGCGGCTTTCCATCTCCGATGCTTACCCACAATGCGACAAGACCCATCAGTGAACAGGGCATATCGCTTCTCATTCTCTGGCAGTTCGTTGTAGGGTGGGGCTTCTTCAGCGCGTGTTACCTCCTCATCCTCTGGTGACATCCCAAAATCTTTGCCTTCTGGCCAGTCTGTGATCACCTCCACAATTCCTGGGCGATTGGGGTTTCCTATTCGAGCCCGCTGTGTAATTAGTGCAACCCACTTGCTCCACGTAGCATCAGTGGCATGGTGTGTAGAAGGAACCTTCCCTTTGAACATCCAGCCCAGCACCGGCAGTCGGGGTGCCAGGAGGAGCTGGGCTTCAGTTCCAATCACTTCTGAGGTGGCTCGAACCCCTTCGTAGGCGGCCAGTACTTCCTTTTCTGTTGGAGTATAATTGGCCTCAGATCCTTTGTAGGCCCGACTCCAAAACCCCAGCGGTCAACCTCGAGTCTCCCCTTGTGCTTTCTGCCAGAGACTCCAGGTCGGGCCGTTCTCCCCAGCTGCAGTGTAGAGCACATTTTTAATATCTGTCCCTGTCCGGACAGGCCCGAGGGCCACTGCATGGACTATCTCGCGTTTGATCTGCTCAAAGGCTTGCTGTTGCTCAGGGCCCCATTGGAAATCATTCTTCTTTCGAGTTACATGGTAGAGTGGGCTCACAATGAGACTGTAGTTTGGGACATGCAGTCGCCAAAAACCTATAACACCTAAGAAAGCTTGTGTTTCCTTTTTGTTGCTTGGTGGAGACATAGCTGCTATTTTATTAATAATGTCCATTGGGATGTGACGACGCCCATCCTGCCATTTTATTCCTAAAAACTGGATTTCTCGCGTAGGCCCCTTGACTTTACTTCGTTTTATAGCAAAACCGGCTTCTAAAAGGATTTTAATTACCCTGTTTCCTTTTTCAAAAACTTCCTCTGCTGTGTTGCCCCATACAATGATGTCATCAATATACTGCAGGTGCTCTGGTGCTTCACCCTTTTCCAGTGTATTCTGGATTAGTCCATGGCAGATGGTGGGGCTATGTTTCCACCCCTGGGGCAGACGATTCCACGTGTATTGGATGCCTCTCCAAGTGAAAGCAAACTGTGGCCTGCACTCTGGCGCCAGTGGGATCGAGAAGAAAGCATTCGCAATGTCGATTGTGGCGTACCACTTGGCTGCCTTCGATTCCAATTCATACTGGAGCTCTAACATGTCTGGCACAGCAGCACTCATACCTGGAGTGACTTCATTTAGGCCACGATAATCTACTGTCAGCCTCCACTCTCCATTGGACTTCCTCACTGGCCATATGGGACTATTAAAGGGTGAGTGGGTTCGGCTGATCACTCCCTGATCCTCCAGTTGACGAATCAGCTTATGGATGGGAATCAGGGAATCTCGGTTAGTACGGTATTGTCGTCTGTGCACCGTCGTCGTAGCAACTGGCACTTGCTGTTCTTCACCCTTCAACAACCCCACAACAGCAGAATCCTCCGAGAGTCCAGGCAAGGCACACAATTGTTCAATTTCTTCTGTTTCCAAAGCAGCTATTCCAAAAGCCCATCGGTACCCTTTTGGGTCTTTAAAATACCCTCTACGTAGATAATCTATACCTAAAATGCACGGAGCTTCTGGACCAGTCACAATGGGGTGTTTTTCCCAGTCCTTCCCAGTTAGGCTCACCTCAGCCTCTAGCACAGTTAGTTGTTGGGATCCCCCTGTCACTCCAGAAATACAAACAGGTTCTACCCCTTCATGATTCGATGGCATTAGAGTACACTGGGCACCAGTATCCACCAGAGCTTTGTACTCTTGTGGGTCTGATGTGCCAGGCCATCGGATCCACACAGTCCAATAAACCCGATTATCCCTCTCCTCCACCTGGCTGGAGGCAGGGCCCCTCTATTGCTGCTGATCATATTTGTTTTCCACTGGTTGCATAAAGGACTTAGAGGTCCCTTCAAAAGGATCAGGCACATCAGACATATAGGTAGGCCTTCCAGTTGGTCTAGGGAACTGCCCAGTAGAAACTGGTGCAGCCTTCTTCCTGGCAGAATCTCGTTGTGCAAATGTTTTACCCCGCAGCTCATTTACTCGTGCTCGAAGGGCTGAGGTGGGCTGCATATCCCATTTCCTCATGTCCTCTCCATGATCAAGCAGGTAAAACCACAATGTACGTCGTGGTGTGTATTCTCCCTCTTGGAACGATGGACGCTTTCTCCCAGTAGCTGCAACATTGCTCCATACGGGTTGGGAGTTGGACACATTGTTGTCAAGTCGTTGAACCAGTTTCTCTACTGCTGCAATGACGGAGAGGGAAACACTGTCTTGGTATTTCCTGAGTCGGCAGGCCACCTCATTTACGGTTGGCGGATTCGTATCATTCCAGTCAATTGCTGCCAGTGAATTGGTATACCCCGCTGGTGCACTTCGTACAACCTTACGCCACATATCTGGAGTGCATAGGACTTCATCGGGATCAGAGGGAAGCCGTGAATTGTCCAGATCATAATAAATTATCTCCCGTACAGCTAATTCTCTCAGGTGCTGGACAGATGTCTCTATGCTGTTACACTTAGGTGTCTGGCATGTAATATATTCCTTTATGGGATATCTTTCCTTCACACTTGACAGTAGTCGCCTCCAGAGGCTGAGGATTTCCGGCCTCCTCCCAATTGCTTTGTCAATTCCTCCTTCTCTAGCTAGGGATCCCAACTGCTTGGCCTCTCAGCCTTCTAATTCCAAACTACTGGCCCCGTGATCCCAACATCGGAGCAACCAAGTGATAATGTGCTCACTTGGGTGGCGAGTGAAATCTTTTCGAACCTCACGCAGCTCACTCAGAGTCAGGGATCGGGTAACAATCTCTGGTTCTGCCTCATCCTGATATCCTCGAGATGATCCCGGTTGATCATCATCCTTATCCGTCACTATACGAACTGATTTCTTTGTGCCTTTCCTCTTTTGTACGGGAGCAACAGACACTGGTGTGGGTTGGTTTTTCTGATCATCTGCAGTGTCTGCTGTAGAGATTACAGTAGCTGCAGTGTCGGTCACAGGGGTTGCAGTAGCTGCAGTGTCAGCCCCAGTGGTTGCAGCAGCTATAGTATCTGCCAGTCTGTTTCCTTTCCCTTCTCCCTGACAGTGCTGACAGTGCTGACAGTGCTGCCTGCTATCAAGCAGTGTTTGATAAATAGTGGCCAGAGCCCAGCACAGTGCAGTAAGGTGTCCATCTCTGGGAAACCTACAGCAATTTTTCCTTAGGTATGCAGTCACTTGATCGGGGTCTTGTAGCTGTTCAGGAGTGAAATTCCAAACCATCGGGCGTGAGAAAGTACCTAGGTACTCGCCCATACTTTGCCACATGCCCTGCCACTCGTGATTATTCTGTCTCGGAGAAAGCTCTTCAGTGGTATTCATAAACCTATGCTTGATATATAACAAAAACTGAACCATCTGCCCCAAACCTACCAATAGCAAAATGCTAGTTTGAATATCCCAGAGATATTGAAGATTTTCAAAAACTGCCCTAAGAGCTGTTGTATTTAGCCCAAAGGAAAAGAAAGCAGTGCCCCCACCATACCGGCTGCTGTTATTAACCCCTCCCTGTCCAAAGAATGGACAGGACAGCAAAACCTCATACAGGTACCAGCTTAAGCTCATGATCATCGATATTATTGTATCATAGACCGATATCATAAAATACACTATAATGAAGTATGGGAACAAATACGGGAGCCACAGACCTGAGAGAGTAAAGAATCCTGCCAGGATTGTATACAGCATGCGGTGGTTTTGCTGCCACAGCCTTGTAAATAAATACCACAACATCGTGACCAGAGATTGCTTAAACAACAGTGCTTATCTTAATTGCGATAGTTAGGGTCAGATCTACCGTTATCCCAACCGTTCGTGTCCCTGTTCGGGCGCCAAAATAACTGTCGTGGTTTTGCCCCGGCCGAGGGCCGCACCCCACACAGTCGCTTGTACTTTTAAAAGGAAGGGGGAGGGAAAGTTGGGGGAAGGGGAAAAGGGAAGGAAGAAAGGAGGAAAAGAAACCACAACCTAGAAACCAGAACCACGCAGGTTGGGATAAGGATAGTTTACTAAACAATAACAGAAAACTAGATATAACAATAACATAAGTTTAAAGCACAAAATAGATGAAACTGGTGATACACAATGGAATTTCTCACCAAACCACACAACTCAGGCCGCACAGCTTAGAGCCCGTCCCGGACAACCCGACCGCCCCAGAAACTGCACGTCCTGGCGTTGTCTCCCCCTCTTCCCCCCAGCCCCCCCTTATACCGAACATGACGTAACTGGTATGGAATATCCTCTTTGGCCAATTCGGATCACCTGTCCTGGCTGTGTCCCCTCCTTTCTCACTAGTAAGGAAGTATGCAGAGCTGAGAAAGGTCCTTGATTGCCCGGCAACAAATCGGAAAACATCAGGGTGCTATCAGCACTATTCTCATGCTAACACCCAAACATGGCATTCCATCCACTGCTAAAAAAAAAGTTTAACTCCATCATAGCTGAAACCAGGACATATGCTTTTTTAAATGTGCAAAATGTGAGAAAATAGTTACTTTAGCTTGCTTTCTGGGCAAGAGTTCAGTGTTCTAAAGTCTGGGAGGGAGGACTATTAGATTGCCTTTTCTGACTCTGTTCTGGATGCCATGTACATCCTATTCAGAGCATACTTAGCTTTATGACAGGTCTCATGATACTGAACACTTACTGTAAATAAACTTTAGGATCACGTGTCTTTTCTGTTTTTTGGGGATGACACTGTTACTGTTTGCCTTGCTGTGCAGTGACTTACACTAGGCTGTGGCTGACAGCTGCCCGAGTTGTGGCTGAGGTGGACAGTAGATCCCTAAGTTTCTAACCCTCCTTACTCCGCTAGAAACACTTTGCATCTCTTGGATTTCTTGAGGCAAAGCTGTGGCTCAGCTGTCTTCCTCAGGCATGTATGGGGAAGAGCATATGAAGTGGTCTGTGTGCTTTGAATGGAAGATGTACTGTACATATTATACAATAAAAAATGCTCTTTTTCAAGAAGTATGCTAGAAATATTTACATTTATGTTGGAGATAATAAAATTACTTGTATTGAGTAACTGAGAAAAGGAAAGACAGTGGGGGGTGGCGGGGAGGGTGAACCAGCCAGAGAGCTAAGGAAAGTGGTGAGAGGAGAGTGTTTTTCTCTGTGACCAGATTGGAGAGCTGGAAGAGGAGGCAGGGTTCAGCGTTGCTGCTGCCATGCAATGAGGACTAATGTCCAACATGGTTTAAAAATTGATGGCTAAAAGCGTGTGGAATCCTATGGTTGCTTCTTGTGAGAGAACTGGGTTTGGAGTCCTGATCTGGGCCCATCACTGAAAGACAGAATGATCAAGAGGAACCGCTTTGTTAGGCAGTGTTAAATCATTTGACAAAGATGGTTCCTACATTCTTAGAAACGGAATTGTCTCATATTGGCAGAGCAGAAGACGATGTGTAGCAGCAGTTAGTGTAGCTGTGACGTGCACTTGCCTTACAGTCTTATGAGCTTTTAGATAGCTTAATTATTTAAGGCATTTTCCTTCCTAAGGAAGGAGAGCAGATGAGAGAAATGAGCTGAGATAAAGAATTAGGTCAAGTCTCTTCCCCTAGTAACCAAATGAACAACAGTGATCAAAAAATAGAAGTGAATAATTTCTGTTGATGGTAATTTCTACCAGAAAATCATTTCTGCTAGTCAGATGTGATGTACTGGAATGCATCCACAGAGCACTGTGATGGGATAACTTATAATGGTATCAGAAACTGGACTGTAATTGCTCCGTCTGTGCTCTAAGAAAATGCCACTGTTTTCAGGAAATCCTGAACTAACAGTTTCTATACACACGCACACACACATGTGCACATCTGCTAGTTTATTCATTAAATAACAAACGGAAATGTTAGATGGCTCACCAAGGCTGGCTTGGGAGACAGGAAAGGAGCAAGTGGAATCAGTTCTGCTGACGAAAAGGATGTCAGTCTGAGATGATCATGGAGTTCAGTTCTGTAGCAGGGTTTAAGATCTGAAACTTGCCAAATGCTTGATAAACCGTAGACTTCTGGAGGGTTTGGACAAACTAGTTCGGTGTCTGCCAGACCTGTGAGACAGGAACAGTACTCTGTTTGAAAGTCACTAATGTAAGTATCTCTGCCTTTTTAAACAAACCTGAATACAAATTAAATATCTTTATTGCTGTTCTTGTTGTGATTGTTGTTTAAGATTTCACCCATTGGTAAACCACATGTATGTAGCAGTATATTGTTGTGTGGCAATGGCTCTGTGACTCTGGTTCTCATTCAAAATAGGTTGGGTTTTTTGTCACAGTGAGCTGTCCTAGCTTTGGAGAGTAGTGTAGCTGCAAGATGTCTTAAAGGAACTTGAGTTGCCACTGCCCAGGGTCTGCTTGAATTAATTTAATTTTAAGTAGTTTAAGTCTTTTGCATGGATTTCTCAGTGTTTGAAGGAATTTGCCTTGTTTTGGGTTCTAGCATTTGAGTAGGATAGACATGTGGACACACACATATGTATTTAATTCTGGAAGTCATTGTTCATGCAGATGTCTAAGATTAGATTTGACTATTCTGTTGCATGAAGAAAAACTTCTTTGTTATGCTTTTTCACTTGTGCTAAAACTGGGACTGGTCAGTATGAAGCAATGTATTGGTGACTAACTGCATGTGTCATACCCACAGAGAACTCTTTAGTGGTGTAACTCTGTTTTACTTGTTTTACCTCTGTCTGGCAGAGTTCCAAAGTGCTTGCAAAGAAGGAGCTCTCCTACATGCCTATCATTGGCTGGATGTGGTATTTCCTGGAGATAGTCTTCTGCAAGCGTAAGTGGGAGGAAGATCGGAAAACAGTCATGCAGAAGTTGCTGAATCTCCGGGACTACCCTGAAAACTTTTGGGTGAGTGACAACTAACAAGTGGAGTGCAAGGTGCTGTAGTGCTTGAGAGGGATGAAGGGCATAAGGAATACGTGATAGTTGCTCAGTTCCTCCTGAGGACTTTGATTAATGCCCTTTTTGGCAGCATCGGGAGCATATTCTCTAAGAATTGAATTCTGCCATGAAATTCCCATGTAATAGTCTGTCTTGTCTGTTTTCTTCCTTTGTAGTATGGAGCCCTACAGATGTTATTGTAAAAATACCTCCACTGTGATCCATTGTGATCTTCTAAATGCAGGAGGCTGGAGAGCAGTAGATGGCAGTGTAACAGATGCATGTGACATCATATTGAAAGACGTCAGCTGCTTTCCTTACCTAAGCTCCCTTCTCACAAAGACTGCTGAGTTCATAGTAGTATTTTCTCCTCCTATTTCCCTGTGATTCTGCCATTCCTGTGAAAGTGTTAGGTCAGACATGGCCCAGTGGAAGTGAAAGCCACAGATACATGCCTGGTCAGAGAAGTGGCCCCTGGGGCCACCAGCTGTGTTACAGGGAGAAGATTGGTGTCACCTTTGAGTAACAGGAAAGTATTACTTTTTCCATCACCGTCATTTGTTTAGTATTGAGTCTGCTTGGCATTTCCTAGTCTGGGAGTGAAAAGCCTTTAATTATTTTTCTCTTCTCAGTAGTTGGAAAAACTGTAATTCTTGTGAGCTGATGGTGGCAAGGGAGGAATTCAGTTAAGGAAATGGTACCTTAAGCAGTCTCACTGAGGCCTGCAGAAACTATTTCTTTAAGAAGTGGTTTCCTGGAGAAGATACATACATATATATATATATATATATAAAAATATAAATGAATATATATATACAGCATATATATATATATATATGCTGTATCTCTCATTTTAATTGTCATTGATTTAAATGAGCTCTAAGCAATCAAAACTAAGCTCTGTGCTTGGACGATGATTAAATGACTTCCAGGCAGGAGGCTGTCTAACAAAGAAGCAATTCTTCGTTTCTAGTTCTAATGTCTCTCACGGGGATCTGCCCTTGCTTTGTGACTCCTAAAAGGTGTTCTGTACACCTAGGCAGCTCAGCACTAGCTAGTAAGCACAAATCACCACCATCCTTTATATACTGCTGTAGAGGAACTACTGAAAAGGAGCTATACTTGTAGTAAGAGAGGTGGTTGTTGATATACCCCCTGGGGTTAATGCAGTGTGGAGTTCTAATTTTCCTCTATGTGGTGACATCGTGTCAAAAGACACAGCCTTAGCGCCTTGGAAGGTAGAAAGACAGAGCATTTTAAGTGGTCTGGAAGGATTTTCTCATCAGTTTCTGTATGTTTCATCTAGCTGTTTAACATTATGCATGTGATACATGAGAAGTTGTCTTAGGTCTGAGGTTGGCTGCTTGGCTACTTTTCTTCAGCTGCTGTCTTTGTTGGCTTAATCTTTACTGGCTAAATCTTTGCTGTGGGTGATGAGGGCTTGACTTGTGCGACTCGGCAATGTTCTCTGATGTGTTAGTTTGCATTCAGGCTTGGCAGAAAGCAGATGAACAAGTGGTGAATCTCCAAAGATCTGTCTGCTCTGCCCTGCCTGCCAGTGGCAAAATTGTAATCACTCATGTCTGAGCCCTTCCACTGTATAGTTCATAAGAGGATGAAGCTTTCAGTTGTCCTGTGTCTGCTGCCTTACATGTGTTACCAGCTCATTGGGCCATAGTGAAAGCAAGTGTGTTGGAGTGAGGGCAAGCAAGCTGGGCACTGAAGCATTACCTGGAAATGTGTTTGGTTTAGACACTTACCAAGTTTTAGATACCATGACAGTTGAACACCTTGCCATCAGTGAGAGATTTGTAACAGGAGGTATGTTTTGAGTTTTTCCTAAAATCTCTTTAGAGATGGAGTGACTCATTTAGAGAAATCAAGTCATTCTGATAGCAAGTAGCAGAGCATTTGTTAAATAAAGTCCAAAGGCGAGAGTTCAAACCAGAGGATGCAAATTGTAGGGAGCAATTGAGACGGTTTGGTGGTGGAGTTTTGGTGCGGTTTTTTTGTTGGCTTTTTTTTTTTAAATCCAAGGCAATTACCTAAATGTGTATCTGGCTACACCTGTCTCTTCTAGCAGTGTACATTTGGGCTGTGGTGAGGCCTCTGGTCAGACAGGCTTTGAAGAGCTGAACTGCTGTCTAACTGTAGTTTTCTCCTGGTTTTAGTTCCTGATTCATTGTGAGGGCACAAGGTTCACAGAACAGAAGCACCAGATTAGCATGCAAGTAGCCGAAGCCAAAGGCCTGCCCAAGCTCAAGTATCACCTGCTGCCACGAACGAAAGGATTTGCTGTCACAGTGCAGTGTTTGAGAAATGTAGGTAAGGAAAGTCACAAGGAACAATGCTAAATGGTTACTTCATCTAACTGCTGTCACTGCCATGCACTTCTTTTCCCTGTAGCATGTTCTGGGATCCTTTGACCTTTATTTCACTAGCCTCCAAAAATGAAAGATTGGGTTGTACTAACAAAGTCCTGGGGCAATTTGGTTGGGATTTTTTTGCTTTGTTTTATGTTATTGTGAGTCAGGGGTCTCAAGGTTTGTACGTACTGCTAAAGGATAATATTTCTTAGTATTTACTAGGCAATCCTATTCTAAATGAAGCAAATACGTCACTTAAATATTTTTTTCTCTTAAATAGCTGCCTCAACGCCATTTTTAAATAAAAAATATTCTGCTTTAGATTTCTATATAGATGTGCTCTTTAGACTACGTTTGTGGAGGTGGGAAAGGGGAGTAGACCTTCACCGAAGACACATGCAGGCAAACTTAAAAATAAATTATTTATTCATTACAGAAGATGAGCTTTCCTTTGCTGATGCTGTTCTGAACTCACCACCACCGCTTACTTCTGGTTACTCGCATTTGCTCACTTTAAAGTGACATCAGTAAGAATATGGCATGCATGCCTTTGAAGTGATTTCGTTGCCTAATACAATCCATCGAGGTCATCTGCCATGTACTTCATGGGCAAAGGAAATAGGGTGTTAAGTAGCCATAGTGCTACAGTATCTCTGGGGTTCGGTAGATTTATGATATGCAAGAAAGATAAAGTGATTGGTGGTTTAGAAGAAAATGTTCTAGCTTGACTGAAGTTAATGTCAAAATTACTTTTGTCTTTGAAGACATGTTTTTATGTGGCATATCTGGGATAGCTGCTGTAAAAAAAACTTTGCAGTCAGCTGTCTTATTATCTGTCGTGTTTCTTCTACATATACTCTTGCAAGTCAGGTAGATGATATCACAGTTGTGGCTTGTCAGGCATCCACAACTTCCCACCGCCAAAATTGTTAGCATAGCTTGGATCTTTCCTGGTGTGTGAAGAAGAGGTAAGTTATGTGCAGCATCCAGGAACTCCCATAAGGGCATGTTTGAACCTTCCCCCTTATGAGTAAGGGTGACTGTTTTGCTAAGGGTGGGGGGAGATAGACTTGAGGCACTGAAAAAGAGCTGTGTCAAAGCTCTGTGACCTCCAGTGCCCCGAGTAAAGAACCTTCCTTCCTAATTTTTTTCATAAGTGACAATGGGTTTCTTTTCTCTTCGAGACTTACTTTCACAAACAGTTTGCTACTGATTGTTTACTTTCACAGTCATGCAGTTTGATTCTTAAAGGAGTGCTTTTAATTTTTTAATTTGTTATAATATTTTTATTGGTGGCATTAATACCAGTTTGGTGGTACAGATGCAGTCCCTGGGAACTTCATTTCTAGAAGGTGTTTGCTGTATTAATAACTTACTGTTAGGTTGTAGAGTTTGCTACCTGTACTGTTCATGGAAGCAAATGAAAATACAGATCTGTTTCTAAAACACTTGTCCATTACTAACAATAAAATAAATGTCATAAATATTGCAATAGATATATCTAACTGTTACTTTTATTGCCTGGCTGTATCGGGCAGCTTCTTTTGGTTATTTTTATTTAGTTAAAACTTGTATTTAAAAACATGCCTCATGATGGATTGTAGATAACTCCAAGTTGTCAGCCTTTACCTCCATTTGCATGTGCTGGGTACTACTGTCCTAGAGAAAACACGTGAGAATAAATTCCAGGGTGATGTTCTCATGGAGTCCAATATCATGGTGTTTGTGGTTTGCAATGACATTTTTCCTATGACCTGGATGTTATTCCTTAATGTTTTTCAGTGTTTAGTGAGGCTCCTGGTCATCCTCCTGAGCAAGCTACCAAGTTTGAGAGGATGAGTGATTTTTGATGCAGATGTTAAATAAAAGGATTGCATCAAGGTGGCTATCATACCAGCAGTACAGTGAAGCCCACTGTCTCTTCCCCCTGCCTTTCCCAGTCTTCACTGTGTGCTTGTGTGAAGCTGTATGTAGGCATACTCATTGCCTGTAGGTTGGTTTGTCAGGTGATCATTCTGGCATAATATGCAGTGTCCACAAAATAATGCATGAAATTCAAGAGGATGACTTAAGTAAGAAAAATCCTGTCTAGATATGTCATCTGAAGATTTCTTTAGGTCAAAATGAAGAAATTAAATCTTAATTTCTTAAGTACATAGCTCTGTCAGAATGCTGTACAGAACAAGAGATTATAGATACTGAAAGCTGTGCAGAAAGCAAAACAAAAAAACTAGCCTTGTTTTGTTAGAAACTAGTAATTCAGATGGAGGCGGGGGGAAAGTTTTGTATTATGATCTTTTCTGAGCCTTTGGAAAGGCTTCCAAATACTGAATTATGTGTATGTGTGTGTTTGGTTTTTTAATCAAAAAGACATTTTCAGGTAATTTATTTGAGAAAACATCTCAAATGCTGCATAAATTAATGAGTGTGAGACAGTTGCAATGTTTTGAAAATACCATGGAGTTATTTTTTTACTTGGTTCAGAACGTGAAATTTCTGGACTCTTCAGCCTTTAGATGAGAAAGTCATGAGATACCAGTTCTAATTATGTGATTACAAAATACATGTTTAATGAAAAAAAAAAAAAAATCCAGTGTGTCTCAACATGCTGGTGCTGCTTTGGCTGTGGAAGCTTTCTGGCAATCTTCAATTCTGTGCAGTCCTTTTCTTTGACACGTCTCCAGTTGTTATTTTTCTCCACTTTGCAAATGGAAAAGCTTAAGACTTCAGTTATCTTATATCTGGATACAGCAGAGATCTGTTTAAACCTGCACATGCTGCTGTTGTCTTGAATTTGGCAGTGATTCACACCGTAAGATTTCAGTGTGGTGCTAAAATAGACTGGACTGAATATAAAACTAGAGACCATTTACAAACTGGAATGGGCTTTTTTTTTCCCTGGAATGAAGGAATTATAAAGATGTTCCTGACCAAATCTGCGGAAGTTGTTTCAGAACAGGAGAAGCATCTTTCAATGTGTCTGAACAAGTACCCAATTCATATCTGAATTCAAATGTAGATGTCTTCTAAAAGATGAAAAAACAAGTGGTGCATATATCATACTTTATTGTCATCCTGTTGTCGTTGGAACAATCCCATGCTATTAAAGAATAAACTAAGAAGCTTACCCTGTATAAACCAAATTGAGCTCTTGTCTTTAATTACATTAGATTAGTAAATTGAGTAGAATAGTAAAATCCTTCTATACTAAGAAGCTTAAAAATGGAGGTAGGTAATATATTTAAAAGTAATTTCCTACTTGTTTTTGGTACAGGGACAGTAGTGTGCTTGAAGTAGATTTTTGGCTTGTGCTGTAGTTTTGAGTTTGGGCTAAAACCCCAACTGTAGTAGGAAAATAATAGAGCTGTTAGTGAATGATACAGTCTGTATGCAGTGACAGGGTTTTGGCCTCTGTTTTCAGGATTTCCTTGCAGAGCTGAAGCGAGGCTGTTCTGTTCTGTACTATGAATTCTGTTTAACAGTAATAAATGTTGTGGTGAGTTTCTGGGGGCTGATGTTGTGACCAAGCCATATTTATCATTAATAGCTAGAGAGGCTTCAAAACCAAAAGCAAGTATATTCTGTGTAATAAAAAGACTTTCTTAGGTAGGTCAAGAGCTCTCACAATAAAGGTTCATCACAGTGTTCAGTATTGCAGAACTCCAGAGGAGAAAACCTGAAATACAGCAAGCTACACTTAAAATGTGTGCTAGTCACTTCTGTGTTAAAAAAAAAAAAAAGAGTTTTGTTGCTAACACTGATCTTGGGATTCCTACTGGGATGCAGGATTCGTTTCAGTGTCAGGAAAACTAATTGCTCTCTGGTAATTTTGTGACATCAGGAAAATAGTGTTTCTGAGGGTGTGTTCCAGGGAAACTCTTTTGAAACACTTTGTGGTTTAAAAGGCTGAATACTTTTTCTGTAGGAACTGCTTGTTAATGCTGTCTTGGTTTTAACTGCAAGTGACCTTGGCAAATACTTCTACTGCGCAGTCCTGAGCCACAGCAGCAGTGTTTTCTTCACACTGAAAGTTTGGTTCCATTTCCTCACAGCCACACATCTTCAGAGCAGCCACCCAGCTCAGGCAGGATGTGGTCTGTTACTCTGTCTCTGCCTTTCCCTAGAGCAAGTGCCTCAGTTATCCAGTAATGGACATGAAAGGGAGATTGTTTTGAACCCCAGCAACTCACAGTTGTGTTCAGCCAGACGGCTGAACACACACTTTATCCATTGTTAGGCAAACTGTATAATATTGCTCATTGTTTATAGAGCCTGTATCTGCCTGCTTATCTACCCATGATCTGGGGGGAGTTGTCATTCACAGTAAGCTGAGAAAGCTAGTCGTTTTTCAACCATTTAACACTTACTATGTCCTCTGTATGTTAACTGTCAGAAGCTATGTTCCCTGTGCCAAACCTTCTGCACCTGATGGGGAAGGAGACATGGATGGGGAGAGCAAAGCCTTCCATTCTACTGGTGCAGTTCCTGGAAGGGTTTGCTGGTTATTTAGCTTCTTAAAACCTGCTTGTTTAATATTCCATTGTCATCTTTACCTTGGTGAAAACTCAAACTACAGTGCTATTGCTGATGACTTTGTATTTAGATATGCTGCTTGTCTGAGACAGAATTGCTTATTTCCATTCTATTACTTCAATAATCACATAACCTGTTTCTCTTCTTGTAGTTTCTGCAGTCTATGATTCTACCCTCAATTTTAGAAATAATGAGAATCCAACATTGCTGGGAGTTCTGAATGGAAAGAAATACCACGCAGATCTATATGTAAGGCAAGTAATCCATATTTTAATTCCTTTTTGGCATATGGAAATATGCATTTACAGTCACAATTGCACAAGTAAGGAAATATTTTCTAGTAGGTAACAGGAAATCTTCACAGAACTGCAGATAAAAACTGCTATGCGATTGGAAGGGTTTATTGCAAGCTATAAATATCTGGGAAACCCACGAAGCTCAACAGGGATTTTTGTTTCAGTTTTTAATCTTTTAAATTTTAAAATATTTTAATCTTTTAAATTTTAAAATGTTTTAATATTTTAAAATTTTTAATATTTTTTAAAAATAAATTATTCACTTGTGTGTCTGTTTGTCAGCTCAGCAGCAACAGTGGGGCCTCTCTTCACTCACTTGGTCAGAATACCAAGTATCTATTATGTGTTCAGATATGATGGCTTTATACTGGTCTCTGGCACAGTAGTTCCCGCTCAGGACTGTTGCTGTCTCTGGTATAGTTGTTGATGTATTTGACTGCTCCTTCCTCCCTACTCAGGAGGGGGTTGTGAAATAAAAAAACAATTAGCTGTATTCTGTGTCATTAACATTTCCAGTGTTTTCCCGTATTCCCAGGGCAGGTTCTACCAGCAGCACCCGTGCTGCAGACACTCAGGGTATGTGATAGTTAAGGGTTGGATCATAGGAGCTTTTCATGGCAAAGTTGGTTTTAGCAATTAACTGGGGGCCATCACAGATGTTCTTTAAAATCTTCCATATTTGCTTACTAAAGTGCTGTAGGTGTTGCACTCTGTAGAAGTTTTTAAAATCTGCATGGCCTTTTTTGTCTCTGCTTAAATTTCATTGACTTTTAATGTTAGTTATAAGATGACTTTCTTAAATAAAGGAACAAAATAATAATGTCACAACTCTTCATTTATTGACTGTGGATAGGACTGTCCTGACTGTGAAAAGTGCTCTCCTGCGATGAAAGAAGTTAATTTGATGTTGCTCTTAATGGGTATTAATTAAAATATATGGTTTATTGGAAAAATGCAAAATTAAATATTGCAATTAGCATGCCTAAATGAAGAAGACAAGGGGATTTTTTTTTTTCTGTTACATAATTATTGATCAAAATTCATGTAATGTGAAGATAAAGCTTTGCTTTGTCAAGAGAGGGGTTTTCAGTGATAGGAGGCATTTTGCTGGGAATTATCCAACCAAGCTGCATGTCACAAAAATGATAGGAATTGGAAATGTTACCTGAGAAATAGTAGAATGCTGTACCCTAGGTAAAAGGAGAACAGTTTGGTTTTTCTCTCTAATCCTAGCTGATTAAATACACTATACAGGTGGGGCAAGAAATGATTTTGTTCAAAACCTTTGGAAACAGATACTTGCAAACCTTTATCTAGAAAGTAGCTCTGATGCCCTAAACCATAATGCATTACTGTTTCAGAAATCTAAATTTCTGAATTTAGGATATTTCACAAAACTGAAGATGACTCTAGAAATGAACTAAACTTTGCTGATCTGGGAGCTGTTAACACAAATTAAAAAAGGTGAAAAAAGTAGTGAGTCTCCTGTCAGGTGGATAAGTGCTGTTCACAGGAGCCAAAGCATTTAATATTCTTCAATTTCTCTTGTTTACTCTTGGCAGGCGGATTCCGCTAGAGGAAGTCCCAGAAGATGAGCAGGAATGTTCTAACTGGCTCCACAAACTGTATCAAGAAAAGGTTGGTTTTTTTGTCTAGCACCATGTAACTTGAGGTTGGCTTGTTAGTTTTTTGGTTTTTTGTTTCTTCAGACACAAACTGGTCTTGTGCTGTCAGTCGTGATTGCCTCTATTTTGTACTTAAAGAGCAACAGGATGAAAACTTAAACAATCTTTAACAGAATAGTTTTAAAACTCTCCTTTACAAAGTTGCATATGGATAAAACCCCTCAAGAGTCTCCTGGGTGGTAGAAGGATCTCCTTCCTGTTAAAGGCACCTCCTTATCAGGAAGTAATTTGCAGGCTAAATGAGGTATATTTTACTTTAGTCTATTAAAATCTTTGTCCCTTGTTTTACTATTTTTTAGTAAGACAAAGAACCCACATTAATAATAGGCTGATGAATTGCTTTCATTTTATGTGCATAGAAAGTGTACATTTAAGATTCCTAATTACATAGGATGGGGCCAGAATAATAATCACTGTGGGGTTTTAGATGCCCCCTGATTTATTTCTTTTTTTTCCTCTGAAATACTTTCCTATGAGCCCTTTGGACTTTCAGAATCTGTTTCATGTGGGTTTTAGTTTTAAGAGTGTAGGCTGGGAATGCACTCTTTGAGTACAGCAGCACTCCCATTTCAGTCAGCAGGAGCCATAGGTATGCAAGGCATGAGGGCCTGGCAGCTCACTTTGCTTCAGTAAATTGATCTAAGATATGCATTCAGTCTGGAATAACAACATTGCTTTGGATTTAGAAGTGATCAAATATGGCTATGCTCTGGTTTCCTCTCACTGGGGCAGCAAACTTCTGCTATGCCACTTGTACTCCACTCAAAGCACCATGATAGCACTTCTCTGATGACTTTTTTTGTGGTCTTTCTTCACTTCAAACCGTGACCATTTCTGCTTTAATCCATAAGCAGCTTCCTTACAGGAATGTGAAAACTAAATACGTGTTGAGACCTCAGCTGTAGGTCTACTAACTTTGTCTCTGATCTGCCATCTTGTAAATTGTGGCTCTGACACCTAATTGAGGCAGGACCCCTATCAGCTTTCAGCAGAAAGGCATTATCCTGCCCATGGGCCTGTGCTCTCTCTACAGGCACGTCAATGCTGAACATTGCAGAAGTCCATTTTCTGCTACTGTGACTTTATCTGTAGCCCTCTTTCATGTTCCTGAGAAATGTTTAGACGTTTGCAAGACAAGAACATAAATTAAATGAGAATGTGGTGATTGTTTTCCCGAATGCCTCATTAGAGCTTGCAGCAAATCAAGCCTTTTCTGTTGTTCCCTCTTGGGCCAACACTCGGTTATTTCTAGCACAGAGTGTACGCCTATCCTGCTTTCCTCACAACAGCTTAGTTCGCTGGTTGGTTAAATGCATACTTTCCTAGGATTAGGAAGGAACATGTGTTCAGATTTCTTTTCCCATAAAACCTTTTTGGTTGTCTGGTGGGTTTTTTCTTGGTTGGTTGATTATTTTAGGTTTGATAGTGTTGTTGTGTTTTGTTATTTTCTTTGGGGTTGTTTTCTGACGGTGGCATGTTCCTCTTCCTTCAGCTGTTTTACATTAGTGAAGCTGATTTTATTGCAGTCATTCCTGGTTTACATAAGCCCGTGTCTCTGTAAAATCAGAATGGGAGAATACAGAGCAAGGACTACTTGAAGAGCTCCGAGATGATGAAAAGCCCACCTGCACAGTAAAAAGGCAATTCTGTTTCACCTTTTTGCCATCCATCTTTAAAAAGATAATCAGATCTTAGATTGGATAGCAAGCAGCGTTGCCACCTAAGTGTTGTTTTCAGAAATTAATTGTTTCAGGTTAATGCCATGAAAGTCAGTAAATATTTATGATAAAATGTAACAAATCTTTGTTCAAAGGGCAGTAATTCATTACAAGATAATGCCCTCATCCCATTGCTTTGTCTGTTTTGGTTTTAGCACTCTGCTTTCTGTTCCAAAGTAAGACAAGGTGTGCATGCTACTGAAAAATAGAGCCCCTATTTTATTTTGCGTTACGGTAGCACGTGCCATTGCTTATTCTCAGTGATTTTCATAATTTTACTGTATCCTCTCAAGATTTACATAGTGTGCACTGAATTATGCTCTAATAGCATGATTTAGTAGGTGGGGCTTGCCACTGGTACTGCAGTCAAGGCTGAAGTGCTGTATACTCATGATGTACAGGGACACAAAGCTGCTTGGCAATGAAACCAGCAGTTAGTGGATATGAAGGAACATGACTTTTTTCCTTTTTCTTGTCTTTAGCAACAAGTGGGAGTCTTTGAGAACCTTGTTCCGTTGGGTTTTTTACCTCATTGCTTGATCTCAGTTACATGTACCTCAGTCTGAGATTAGTGCTCTCTGGGAATCTGGTGTTGATGTTCTTGCTGCTTAAACCTCATTTTCTGGTTTAGCCACCGCTGCAGATGTGATGAACAGGGCCTTGCCAGATGAGCAATGGCACTGTGCTGGTCTAAACCAAACACTGTTCTCTGTCCTATTCCAGGCTTACAATAAGCACCATGCCCACGTGCTTCTTCCTTGCCTGGGGTGAATTTTGTCCTTCTGCAGATGGCCAACACTGTATCAGTTAATGACACGTTATGACAGACGTGTGATTCCAGTTGCACAGTGCCTTTTCTCTTGCATCCCTCATGTCCCTCTCCCTACCGCTGCTAGAAAGACTCCCTTGTGTGTAGCAAGGATCAGATTGAACATCTTAGTGTGCCTGCTTTGAAGAGGTGCTGTATAGTCACAACTCCGCTAGCTCTAGCCTGTTTGTCTTCTATTTTCACTCCGTTACTGCCTCAGTGCCTGAAATAGAAGCTCTGCTTGAGAATCTTAATTTCCATTAAAAAGAAAGCGAGCTTCTAACTCCTCTCATTTGTAAGGAAAGCATAGAAAACAGGGCATGAAAATATATGCCAGAATGCCCCGGGGAATTAGCCAAGCATAACTGAAAAGAGGAAGTGTACAGAACTGCAGGGCTTGGGAACAAAGGACATATTTTTGGGTACTCATTCTTTGTGGGCTTCCTCATGAAAGGGCAGTGGCATACCTCTGCAGCTGGACTGCAGAGCAGGGAGGAAGAATCCAATTAACCTCTCACAAGATCATGGATGCTGCCTGATTCCCCCCCCACTGCATTGCCCACACCACTGTCTGAAGTAACACAAATTTGGTGGGGGCCTTAGAGGGTGAATGTTTCTATGTCTGAATATGATACTTGGGTGGGTGGGGTTTATTGCAAACTGGAAACAAGCTCTCTGTGCAAAGGAGTGGAAGGAACTTAATGTGGACGAGGTGACAGTGGGAAATCTTGAGGTACATTGTGGGTGTAACTGCTGCCTTGAGCTGTCGGTGGGTACCGTAGGCACCTTTGCAAAAGCTTAGCAGACAGACCAACCCACAGATGTCTTCTGCAAGGAACGTGAATGTCTCTTTAAGGGTAAGGGATCATAACAGAATTCAAGAGCAGTTCCCCACAAGGGTGTGAAACATGTGGTGGAGGTGATGGCACTGACACTGTTCTGCTTGGTGTAGATTTTTTCCATCTCTCTCAAACCTGTTGGTGAGATGTGGTCAGTGGTTTTGCAGCCCCTGATGCTGTGCAGAACACAGAAACAACTGCTGTGGTGGCTTTGAGTCCGTCTGTCTTGCTGTCTGCAGTAACAGGACCCCTAATGGCCCTACCAAAACCAGTCAGAAATTCTTCACTTCTCTGGGTACGCCACCAGTATTTAGAAACCTAATTGTATATTGTAGAATTCAATTTACTGATGTTTAGTAGCTCTGTGTTAAACCAGTCATAAACTAAAATCCTCCAGGCACTGTAAAGGAACCTTCCTGTGCTGTGTAATTTGTTGAAGACAGCTAATTAATTGGCCGTTGTGCTCCCAGTGCAATCTAGCTCACATGTGCAAGACAGTCATAATTTTTCTAATCTCAATAAAGAGTGCAATGCTTTAATTACTGTGTAATCTCTTAAAAGCTAAATGTTCCCTTTGAAATAGATAAAATGGTAGCAGCCTGTAATTGCTTGAGTTGCCATTAAATAATTAAAGAATTGTCTGTGTCAGCTGGGGCGTAAGTAAATGTAAAAATCATACCATAGGAAAAATAATCTTCTTGTGGTTGATTAGGACAATCTTGGGGTTTAGAAAACATCATAAAGCATGCTTTCCTCTGAAAAAATTACAGCGCTTCATTCTGACTAAATTGAGGTTCCTTTGTCTATGAGTCTAATTCTGACTTCACTAATTAACTGGTTTTATGTGATAACACAGATTAATAATCTTTGCTTTTGAACCAGAAGGAATTTCCCCCCTCGCCCACCCACGTTGATATCTTGGGTTGAGCACATTGCTAAAAACAACACCGTTCATCCATATGGGCTCTAGAGAAAGGTACTGAATTCTAAATTATCTGTGCTTTAAAAACACACCACAAAAAAACCACCACCAAACCCCATCCCTTATCTTCTTCAGATTGTACTGCAAGGGAGAGTCCTTTAGGCAAAACCAGTGAGAGATTCTAACCACTTCACATGGCAGACAAGAGGGGGGGTGTTCTTTGGAGTACGGGACCAGGTGGTGTCTGCTCAGCTTTTTGGACAGGGCTGTGGATGCTGTTTTAGAGCAGTGATCGGATAAAATATTAGGGAACAGAGGATCCACTGCTGAACATGTTGCCCAAGTACTTCTCTGGCTTACCAGTGGTATTTGCCCAGTGGCAGTGGCCCTTGCAGGAGGTTCAACAGTGATTGTCTTCACTGCTGCAGGAGTGTACATACCCTGACCCCTCTTGTTTTCCTGGGGTTGTTATACTCTCTAGGCCTGTAATTTTTCATGCTTCTATATGTAGGAGAAAGAAAGGATGCACACATCAATGTAAGCTTTTTTTTGGCCATGTGTTCATTGACTTCAAAGTACAAGCTTTCCAGCCATGACTTGGCCTTTGATCTTCCCCCATGGTTACAGGCATGCAGAAAGAGGAACATCAAAGTCAGGAATGGCTAGTTTTGTTGGCAGATAGGGATTTAATTGTTGCCCTCCTTTGTTTTCTGCTAGGATGCATTCCAGGAAGAATACTATCGAACAGGAACCTACCCAGCAGTCCCTATAGTACCCCCCCGACGACCATGGACGCTTTTGAACTGGCTTTTCTGGGCCTTATTGCTGCTATATCCTCTATTCAAGCTGCTCATCAACATGATCAACAGTGGATCATCTCTGACACTGGCTAGTTTTGCGTTTGTCATTGTAATGGGTAAGTTTTCTAAAACAGATTACTTACAGGGTAACCGTCAGACATGATTTCATGAGGCTTAATAAAGAAAATTACTTGTGAATTCAACAGACCATCTGATAGTATATCCACTTTAGCATGGAATAGGGTAAATAGATTATGGGTTTGGTTTATTTTTGTACAGTTATGTTCTTTTTTGTAAGAGCTGCATACAAAATCTTCTGTTCCTGTAGATGTCAAAACAGTAATTCAGTAACGTTCCAGTAGGTTGCATACAAGAGGCTTTCTTTGTTTTTGTGGTATGTTGCTGGGCTGCCCTTTGAATGCCTAGAAGAGATGCTTAAAGCTCATCTATTCTGTGTAGAATTCTTTCATCTAATCCTGGTCTGATATGTCATCCTCTGGAAACCCATGAACTTGTGATTTGAGGACAGCCTGTTGCAGCCACCTGCTCTGACTGACTCAGCACAGGCCATAGACTATCTCAGGTGATTCCTACAGTTGCTCTGGTAGTTCTGAATTGCCTTGATTTGTGTTTAAACTAGTTAAGTTATTTAAGAAGAGGAGGAAAAACAAAATGAGGAGCTGGCCCACAGAAAGGGAGGCAGCTCTCATTAGGTGTCCTCACAGAAGCAGGAACCAGGTCAAGTTGGCAAATAACATCAGACCTGGATGTCTGTGCTTTATGGCCTATTAAGCACAGGTTTCATCACCTTAACACCTGTGTATATATGGCAAACATGCTTTGAAAAAGAAATGGAACTTCAGTGCTTCCATCTTGGAGTGAACTTGGATGCAGAGATTTTAGAGTTAGTTTAAAGGGACAGGTCTAAAATAAGGACACAGAGGAAACAGGAAAACACGGAGCGTTTTCTTGTCTCAGAAGTGCATCTTTGCTCACCACCTAGGAAACTGTTTCTAACACGTAATAACACAAAATCTCTTTATGTTATCAAAAAGTCTGAATCTTGAGCAGGTCTGATCAAGACCTAGTCTGATCAAGATGAATTAACTGATCGCCTTTTGCCCATCTGCAAAGAGCTTGATGTGGTTGGCACACAGTGTTCCTGTTCAGAAAGTGCCCACCACATCAAACTGTGCCTAAGCTACTGTGGAAGCTGCTTAGAAAGATAATTGGAGCAGGATTGACTTGTGTGTCTCTGTGCACGTGCACAAGATACTTGTTCTGTGATGCTTTGGGCTGGAGGAAGGAAAACAAGAGCAAGGACAAGGCCCAGCATAATAGTTGGTACCTTGATGTGGGCAAGGTAGAGGAAAAGGGAGGGGAATCCTGTCCTCACCTGAAGTTCTTAATGCTTTTTACCATAGGAATGTTTTATGTAAAATGTGTAAGAATTTCTTGAAGCAGTGACTGCAACTTAGATGTACCTTTTTTTACCCATCTTACTTGTTGAAGGCGAAGTATCACTCTCCCCCTTCCCCCACCCTCTCTGCCTGGTGAGTTGTATGGGAGCGATGAGTGAGTGCCATGGTTGGGGTGTGCCCCTCAGGAATGGGAGGTGTTGGGTCAAAATCCCCTTCAGTTGCAGAGAAAGGTCATTTGGTCTCCCCTGTGCTCTAGTTCAAAATGGGTAGAGAAGAGTGGGCGGGGTGAGGTGTGACACCACTGCAAGTGCTGCGTTGCTGGCAGTAGCACTGGAGAGGACACGCATTCTGCCTTTGGAAGAAATGCTGGCATAGTCTGTATTTGGTACTGGGCTGTGGAGCGGTGGCCTGATGGGCACACAAACGTAGCTGTTGCAGAATATTTTAATGTCTCATCTTTCCTTCAGCATTTTCCTCTTAATTTAGCTTCTCCACTCAGGAGGCCGGTTGTTCAGGTGCCATCCCGAAGTGCCTCATGCCTTGTGTACCCTCCACAGGGAGCCTTTCAGCGTAATTCAGGGTTCTGGATTTTAACCTCAGGGCTGGATGCTTTAATAATTGATGTTGTGGTACCTGTGATGTTTCTGGATTTAGCCCTTACTAATTTAGTTGACTGACACCACATCACTCACCCCCCACCATAAAGGCAATGTCATCTTGCTGTTAGTGGCAACTAGGTTATACCTTCTGTCTGTCAGGGAGGGAAAGAATCGCTGAACAAAAAAAAAAAAAGCTCTACTAAGAATGGACAGCAAGAGTCTTTTTTTTTTTTCTTTCCCTTTTTTCTTTTTTTCTTCCCCTTGCTGTCTTATGCCCCACTTAGCTTTCTTCTGCCTCTAGCCACAAGGAAAGCAGGCGCTGTGAGCACGCTTCTGAACGCAGGGGTAACACAAAGGTTCTGCGGTTATTTGTAACACTGGAACTGACAGCAAGCCACAGCAGCAGTCTGCTGCACGAAGGAACGTCTGGGCTCCAGACTGAGGAGCGCATTAGGAGTGGTGAGATTAACAGCCCACTGCCATGTCTGTTGCTGCCACGTATGTGTCTGCTGCATTTGGGGGATGCTGCAGGTTGCAGCCTTTGAAAGATCCCCATGCTTAGCCACAGCTAATATCTGAATGCCTGGCCAGGTCAGGATTCGCAATGTAGTGGAAGACACCACATAGCTTGTAGTAGTGACTGTTGCCTGGTTAGATTCAGCCAGTCACCTGTAGCTGATGAGCAGACAAGAAGAAAGATGATAGCATCACTTATTAGCAGATAGCAGCCTCCATGAAGCTGTGTAGGGAAGAGACTGTGGGAGTGGAAGGAAGCTCAGCCTTCAGTGAAAACAAAAAAAAAAAGAGGTGGCTTATCCTGGTCACTTAGAAGTGGATGTGTCCTTACTTGCCAAAAGAGCAAAGGTTCCCTTCGTATGTTATAGTCTATTTCTGTTTTACTCTCTCTCTAAAGCAATGCTATTGCCAGCTGGGAATCACTGGTCTCTTTCTGTTGGAAGCATCTAAAAATCTTTAGTCCACAGCTTAGTTTCTGTTTCTGTAGCAAGGCCGTTCTTCCCAAAACTGTGTGTTGTATCCTCAGGGGTGTATCTGTCATGAATGTCCTGGGAGTGACACAGCTGCCTTCTGACAGAGGAGCAACGAGTATTTTATTTTGCAGTTCGTCTCCTGCTTGAGGCAAGGTCTCAGAGGGGACTTGTGCAATGGCTGGGAGGTAGCAGCAGATGAAACACAAGTGTGCCGTGGTTGTGACCCTTGGTGCCAGCTGGAACTGCCTGCCTGGCACGTCCAGTGTGTAGCAAAGCAGAGAGGGCTGTGTTTCCCCATACGAGCAGTGGCTGGTACCTGCTAGCTCGGCAGTGTAAAAGGAAGCTGCTTCTGTAGTCAGAGGCACTCACTGCTGTGATCAGGTGGTAAAATCCCCTTTTCACACTGCTCCTAGTGTACCTTCCCCCTCTGGTTGTGAACTGAATCAGTACAGGTAGCTCTGGGACTGTTTATTCATGTGGCCATCTGATGGCTTACCCAACCCCCAGAACCAGGAAGCTTATTGCAGTTCCTAATAGCCCGTTGTAAGGAGATGCCTGTTTCTCAGGCAGATCATGGGCTCTGGTGCTGCCTTTATTAGCTTAGGTGCAGATAGCACAAGATATACCCAAACCTATGACAGGAAAGAGTGGAGGAACTAGGAGATCCTTTTGCCTGGGACCCCTCAGGTTTGTTTTCAGAGTGTCATTTGTCTTTCAGACAGTGCTAATTGTACATTCCAGTTAAACACTTGCTGGGTTGTAACTGCCTGCTCAGGTGGAAAGTACCACAAGAGAAATGCCCCATGGTGGTCACACTGGGGTGAAAGCACTGTAATCCCTCAGACCCTAACCCTCAGACCTCAGGAATGAAAAACCAGTTTATTTATAGCTCTGCTGGTTCAGCTCAAATGCTTTCAGCCCTAAATAAATGATGTTTCCTCTTTATACAGAGAATGCTGACCAATCCCTTCTTGCTTTGTTGTGCAGCAGTTCAGCTATTTATACTGAGATATTAGCACAGAGCGCTGATTATTATAACTGCTGGTCTGGGACCAGGAGCCAGTACTTGAACTGACACAAGGCAGTCCCTGCTCCAGAGGATAAATGCTCGAGTAGTTTGAGGGACATAAGTCTCTTTTGAAAACTGCCTTTAGTTTGCCAGGACACCTGGCAGGAGATTTTAGGTATGTAACTGCTTTTTAAAACTTGGAGCCAGCGTGTTGGTGTTAAAGCAGTGAGTGACTCTGTCAAATGTCAGTATTTGTATTTGACGGCAGCTGCTTCTTTTTTTTTTTTTTTGATTCTTCCTGCTTCCCCAATCCCATTTGGCTCCAAAGAGCCCCCTGTTAGGTTGTCTTTCATCTTCTGGTGGCTTGTGTTGAAGAGGACAACCTTCACGCTCTGGAAGTACTTTATTATGGAGCTGTCACCAGCAGTTAAAAGGGGGTTGCTGGCTCCGTATGCAACAGATGAGAGGGCTGCTCTTAGCTTTTAAATCAAGAAGCATCTCTTACATGTCTGATGCTAAAAACATAACTGCACCTGGGCTTATGGCATGGGGCCAGCAGCTTGGTACCAGTTCAGTTAGAGGCAAGAGAAGTATTTGCTCCGAACCGAGCGTGAGTGGTGACGAGCCAGCTCTGATTCCGCGGGAGCTGCCGTGTGCCTCCTGCGCGGTGCTGTCAGAGGGCCTGTTGCCACGCACTGCAGCACAGGCTGGGCCCGAGTCCCTGGTCCAAGTGCAGAGTGTGGACCAAAGGGTTGGAGCGTGATGGGATCTGGGCAGCAAGGCTGTTGATGCCTGTAGGCTGAGGTGAGTGTGAGGTGAGGAGGAGTACATGAGCCTGCAGTGTTGCAGGAAGACTTTCAACAGGAACTAATCAGTGTGCAGGATTCTGCCTGTTGGTGGAGCTGCCAGGCACTCTGGCCTTTCAGCCTGGTGCCCAAACCTTGGTATTTGTTTGTTTGTTTTTTTAATTATTACTTGCTTGTTTCTTCTCCTTTGTGATAGTTAAGATGGGCCCTCAATGGCAATTTCTACTGTTTGTATAAGCTTTGGTTGTAGAAATTCTCATTCCAATGTATAACCTATATATCTTAGGTGTACAGCAGATGGTATATGGGAAATTTTAATGTCCCTAGGTGCTGTGCTGCTTATAGCACTTGCTGTATAGTATAAACCCTCAGGTAACAGATGAGAAGAAATCCTGAGGTGTGAGAGAAAAGGTGGGATTCCTCTGCTCGGAGCTAAGGTTTTGCTGAGGGATGTGGTACTATGTGTGGAGGTGGTGGTTTTCCTGGAGCTAAAAAATTTTCTGAGAGACATATCACATTGACTGTGTCAGTTTGTGTTAGCCCAGCCCTCCCTCATCCCCCAGCACTCCAGCAAGCAGAGTGAGTCTTCAGCAACCTCCTGCATGTTTTGGCTGGTTTGTTACGATGGGCAGAACGATGGCAGGAACTCAGTTACTTTCTGTAGTTTGCTGTAGAGCAGTGCAGGATTGCTTCAGCCAATAGCTTCTCTCTGCTGCTCTTCTCAGAGTGGGCTTCAACTCTCACAACTGCTTGTTAGGCACAATTCCTGCTTGATCTCCCTTTCTTCCCTTCCTTGTAATAAACCCACCTATGTTCCCCTTACTATAGCTGTATTTAAACCAAGAGTGGAATAAATCCTTGAACATGATGGTATCACTGGGGTATGCACTAAGGCTCCAGGAGATTTGTGGGGAGGAGGCAGGCAGTGCAGGGAGAAACCACCAAGGCACCTCTCAGCACTTACCCTCCTTTTCCTTTCATAGGCTTGACAAGCAGTCCTTTCTTCTTGCACCCCATCTTCCCCAGGGTGCTGAGGGCTGCAGGGTGAAATGAGGACAGAAGGGCAGTGGCAGCTTCTGCCACTTGTGCAGAGAGAGAGAGAGAAAAAAAAAAAAGATACCTGAATCACTGACCTTGGTATTTTTTGCTGTCCAGACAGTGGCATTCTTGGAACTGGCTGAAATCCCCAGTGTGCTGTGTGGTTGCTTAAACAGCTGCTCTTATTTGTGCTCTGTGTCCATCTCCAGATGCTGTTTCTGTCCCTTCTGGTTAAAATCTTAATGATTTCATGCTTACTATTATGTTAAGATCTCAGACTACTGGCTACACATTGGATCTTCTCTTGTCTTCTCGAGCTTATGGCCATTGAAGTGTCAGAGATGGGTTTTTCCTTTCCTGAGAGTGAAACCTGTCACTTGTCCCAGCTTTGTGCATTTCCACTGACTCCCCAGGAGCCACCTCCCAGTCTGGGCTGCGCACTGCACAGCTGTGAGTGGGTCCTGCTTTCCTGGTGTGTGGGCATCCAGGAGACCTGAGGGGAGCCCCACAGGCAGCCCAGCTTCCTCACAGCACCGCTGTCTGTTCAGCCATCGCTGTGTCATGTTATCAGTTACCACCTGCACTTCTAGAAGCTGGCAATTTACCATCATACCACAAAACAGGCCTCTGTGTGAAGTGCTGGTATGTTGAAAGAACATGGTGCCTTTCATCCAAGCAAATCAGACAGAAGACAGTAGCTGGGACAGGAAGACACCTCTGAAGATTGTCTAGTCCAATCCCCCAGCTCAGAGTAGGGTCACATGCAGCAGGTTGCTCAGGGCTTTTGAATATCTCCAACGATGAAGTTTCTACTGCCTCCCTGCATGGCCTGTCCCAGGGTTCAACCACCTGCACAGCAAAGGTTTTTCTTTTTTTTTTTGTTTTCCTTTTCTCCTTATGCTTAGAAGGAGCCTCTGGTGTTTCAGGTTGTGCCCTTTGCCTCTTCTGTGCTGTCATTGGGCACAACTGAAGAATGTGGCTCCATCTGCTTTACACCCTTCCTTTAGGTATCTATATACATGGATAAGATCACACCAAGCTCCTCTTCTCCAGGCTGTGCAGTCCCAGTTCTCGCAGCCTTTCCTCATAGGAGAGATACTCCCTGAACTCCCTTAATCATCTCTGTGGCCTTCACCAGCCTCACTCTGTGTGCCCCAGTCTCATACTGGGGGATCTATACGGGACCCAGCCCTCCAGGTATGTCTCACCAGTGCTGAGCAGGGTGGGAAGGATCCTCTCCCTCCACCTTGAACCACTCTTCCTAATGCATCGCTGGGCAGCTTCATCCTGCTGTTGCACAAGGGCCCTCTGCTGTCATCTACCAGGAAGCCCAGGCCCCTCAGCAGAGTGGCTTTCCCGCCTCTCCTGTTTCTCAGAGATATATATTAGCTTTTTCACGTTGCGTTAATTAGAACATCAGTTCAATGGTCTGTGCGCCATTTCGTGTGCTTGAAGCACACAGAGAGAGGTTGTGTTGCATGGCTGATGGGGTAGCGCCAGGTTACAGTTGGACAAACAACTGGCAAAGCACAAGGCAGCTCTGGCTACCAGCTGACAGCCCCCTCCCATTCCTGTGCCAGAGCGGCACCTGCCAGGACACAAGGTGTTGTCTCAGCCCTGCTCTTGGCAGCTGATGCCTGGTAGTGGTGGGGAGCCTCTGGAGTCTCTTGGTGACCTTGGGCTCTGACTTGACCACAGCGAGTCCTTTGGCTGGTGAGCTGTTCCGGTCACCTTAGGGGGGTAAGGACTGATGGGAACGAGACATTTAGAGCACCTCACAGGGGTGGGCCTCTACACCCCCAGGTAGGAAGAAACTGGGACATGGTGGCTTGCAGGGGGAAAGCTTGTGGCTTTCTTGGTGCTTTCTGGAAGAAGTGTTCTGCACAGAGGGAAGGTGTCTGTGACTCCCAGGTAGGTTTAGGTCTGAAAGGTGTGTGGCAGTTCTGCATGGTGAGTTGCAACAGACTTTTTAAAAATAAGTGAGCTCTAAATAATTTTGTTGAAAGCCAGGAGAATGCCCTTCCCCCCTCACGCCTCACAAGCAGACACATGATGAGTATGTTTTGTCACTAAGTGTCTGGGAGCCAGGTAACACCAGCACCACTTCACAGCCAGTCTGGTCTGAGGTTTGACAGAGCTGCTGGGCACATCATGCCTGTGCCCCTTGCTCTGCTGTTGGCTCAGGTGGTGTCTTCCCTGCTGGCTGGAGAGGAGGTGCCCACCCTGAGTACGGTGGGGAGTGTACTCGTTACAGGGGCACAGCTTCAGTCAGAGGCCCAGTGCATAGGTGCCTTTACTACTGTGCTGTGCTAAGGCAGAGCACTGCTGGTGTCACTGAGAACACTAGGCCTGTACAGAGCTTCAGCCTGCTTCTGAGGCAGCTTTTAACTTTGTTTTTATTTACTTTGCAGCCTCTGTTGGTGTCAGATGGATGATAGGTGTTACAGAAATTAACAAGGGCTCCACCTATGGCAACAATGACAACAAGCAGAAACGAAAGTAGTGTCTTCAGAGACTGCTTCAATCCAAAGGGAACCAATGCAACTTCTGAAAACTCTTAAGTGCATATCATGGTCCTTCGAGTGAGATCAGAGGAAGGGTAGGATAAGCAATCGCCGTGCGTATCTGAATTTGTGCTCCTGTTACTTTTCTCTGGGGTTTGGACTAGATGACATGCTTGAAAGATGCATTCCTTTGTACACGCTCCACAACAGGTCTGCAGTTGGTTGGCTGGTTTTCCTATACTGTGGTTTAAGTTTCTAAGGGGGTAAACCCACCACCACCTAAGGTGCTTGTATGATGAGACTCCACGTGAAGGCTGGCTAGAGGTGCAGGCTTCATCTTTCTTACCTTGCTCTAAGGAATGGGTAAACATCAGAAGATTGTTCCAAGATTATTAGAATTGATAGTTGTGTAGATCATGTGTTGAGAATTTAACAACTATAATCCATTGCTGTTTAAACACAGTAAAGTAAGATGCTCTGCTTGGTTATACCAGTGTTGGACTGAAGCAGCTCTACTGAACTGGCAGACTTGCAGTACAGTTTTTTGATACCTAGAGCCTAATCCCCCTGTGTGCACCACCTGGGCCGTTTAAAACTCCAGCCAGACCCTGGCTGAGCCCCACTTCGGCATCACCCAGACTGCAGTTGGGCCTTGTGGCCTAAGCAGAGCCAAGTTACCCCCTGCCACAACATTCTCCAGGCCACATGTCAGAGGGACAGCTGAAACCTGTGTTTCTTTTGAGATAAATGCTGTTAATAGTTTGGAAACACTGAGGAAAGAAACCTGAAAGGAATCTGAACACCAACTAAAATTCTGGGCCTCTCTAATGGCGCTGGAAACCAACCAGCTGGGTACGCTGTAAGTAATGTGACGTGCATTAACTGTTACGCCCCACACCCCTCCTTGTCGTGATCCCAATTAATCTGCTCGTCTGTCCTTTCTGGTAAATTAGTTTACATGGTGCCTCGTAACAGTCAGCCTGAGGTAATACTTACATTATCTTCTGCTTTTCTTTGGGGGAGAAGAGGGGAAGCAGGAGGGACACCTAGGGCAGGGGTAGGGCTTAGTTTTTTATGGCTGTCAGGACTCTGTGTGACACCCTCTGAATTAAATAAAACCAGAATCATACCCCTTGGGAGAACTACACTGTTCTGACATCATTGGTACTGATTGCAGGGCATCCTCCCAGTGGGTAAGGGGAGGTGAGTTACTAAGAAGTTTTTTTAAAAAAGGAGAAAAAAAAAAAAAAGACTTCCACCTACCAGCAATTATCATAAAAACCCCCTAAGGTCTGAAACCTAAAGCTACTGCTAGTGACCAGCGAGGATTACATGAGACACTTTTGGTGATGATACATTCTTGTGGCATGTAGGACCAAACCATGACAGACTAGGAATGAAGAGCATGGTGGCTCCAGAGCTGAAAGGGACCAGCCTTCAATTCTAGCAGCTGGCTTTAAAAACACTTCTCTCTTTCTGTAATAGACCTGAGGCAGGAGAAACACAGGCTAATACACAGAATGCAAATCATTCCATGATGTTGAGCACATCCGATCATCTAGAAATGATGTCTTTTTAACATGCAGCACCTGAAGAGCAGGTGTAGCAGTGCTTTCAGCAGGGACACTAGGGGCAGTAAAACTACACCATGAAGGATGGAACAGGACTTGCAGTGTCTGAGGGATTAGTAACCATCTTGTGTACACATGCATTCCCTATGCTTGGAACCTCCCTGGAACAGGCTGTATGATGTCATGGATGTAAACACAGACTTTAGTTTTCCAATGTGCGAAATAGAGCCCGAGATCAGAGAATGTGGCCATGCTCACAAAGTTGCTACAGCCCAGGCCCTGCACTGCTCCTCCACCCTACCGCTGGAGACCCACATCCCCTGACCGGCAGGGGTGGCTGAGGGTCTTGCAGTTCCCAGCAACTTCGTGAGCCAGGCCTGAAGCCTCGCGACACAGGACTTCGAAGCCGGGTGGGAGCGTGCGCAGCTCTCTCCAGGCTGGCGCTTGGCTGTAGCCATACCTGGGCTTTGCTCGGGTGGCAGAAGGAACGCTAGACCCAGGGGTGAGCAGCTGTGGGCAGCAGCTCCACCCACGTGTAGTGATTGACCTTGTGAAGAGCTGCTGCTTCAGCATGCTGGTAGGAGACATTTAACATCCCTTATGAACCTCGGTCCTTTCCAACTGCACACAGCACCCTGACTCCCGGAGGTAAACCCCAGCCACATAAATACTTGTGAACGAGGCTCCAGGCTGCGCCCTACCTGCTCCCCTGGGACCAGCCCCCCGGAACAGGCTGAGGGCCGAACACGCCAGTCCCGGATCCATCCTCCTAAGCACCTGTACGAGTCCCAGTGCCCAAGGACTGCACCACTGGCCCTTCCAGCGTGCACTGGCATGCAGCAAAAGGGTCATGGCACTTGCCAAAGGTAAACAGTCCAGTTCACTGTATTAGAAGAATGACGTGTGTCATTAGGAAGCAGTGTTTGCCCCTCCTTCCCACAAGCAATTGTATGTTCTACAACTGCCTTAACAAAGTAGTCTTACCGTCTGTTTATACAAAAATAAAAGTACAAAAAGCTGATGTGCAGCAAAGTTTTCTTTTGGTTGGCAATAGCAAAGGAGTGACAGGACACCACTCACCTTGATCGGGGCTCCTCAGCGCTGTCCTCTGTTCTGCATACGAGGGCACCTGAAACAAGGCAACACCTGAAACACCGGCTGCACGGATACTTCGGATCCCTGCAAAGCAAAGCACACAGCAGGCTCAGGTACTTTCCTAGCCAGGTACTGAGGATGACAAGGCACTAACCGTCCTCTCAGGACTGAGAACAGAGAATTGAAGAGAGGGAAAGTGTGTTTAAATTCAGCACTATTTTTGTGAGCCTAGTTCCACCTCACTAGTGGTAGATGCACACACAGGCTCCTGATTCCCAGATTTAAACACTACATTTCTTGATACCTTTTCAACAGCTCACCCAGCTGCTAAGAGCTCCCCTGCTCCTGCAACAAACCCAGGAGTTGTGGATTAAGATGAGATGGGACTTTGGCATAAAGCCAAACATTAAAAGCAAGTTCTCTTCTTTTTAAGTTACCCATTTTAAGGCCTAAAGCTGTAACAGGAATATGTGAACTTGCACTAATGGTTACAAGAAGCAGTTTTAAGAAGCCATCTGTAGGAGCAAGCCAAACAACATCATCTAAATAGATGAAGCCTTACAGCCTGTTTCTTCCAATTGCTAACTGCTTCTACCCCCTCTCCATTTTCTGAGACTGATGGCACCTGGTGGGGGGGGTGGAAAAATTGAGGTACAGGATCAGAAATCTGTTTTAAAAAAAACTTACCAATAAGGCCTTGGTTTTGCCAAACAGAACAGAATTATCTTAACTGACTCTGTGGCCACAGCAACACCACGCAGACCTTGCCCTTTTCCTTGTTCATGGTGCACCCACTCAGGAGGGAAGTTATGTCAGACCATGCCCTTAGGTATCAGCCAGTGTCCAGGAACTGCACAGCACCTTATTTCCTCAGGAGACAACAAAGGCAGAGTCTTGGTTCTGTTATCACTTGTGCAGCGCAAGATGCTTCTGCCACATCTGGACCTCAGAACACAGACTACTGCAGAAAACATGGAGCTCATTCCGGGTAGGTCTGTTGGCCTAGCAAACTTAAACAAGCATTGAATCTGGTCACAATGTGACCTGACCCCACCTAATTTATTTTCAGAAGAAAAGCCTGTCACCAGCAAGCTCCTAAAATAAACCATTTATTGAGAAAAAACTTTTTTTTTTTTAAATTTCATTAATCAGCTTTGTGCATAACAAATCTGAAGCTCGCCAAAAAACAAATAAACAAAAAAACCAGTAAAAGTTCACAGTCAGTGCACTCAACAAACATTAAAAAACAAGGTCCGTAACGCCTGATAACACTACAGCATTTTCCTGAACCTAGAGAGTTCAAAAATACTACGTATTAACATTACAGTTCTCAGTCAAATGAGAAACGGGAGAAAGAACAAAAAAGGTCTGGTCCATATACAGTAGTAATGGCACTTTCACTGAAACATGCAGCTTCTTCCAACTCGCAGACACTGTCACATGAGCAACATGTGCCAAGTAAAACATACAGGAGCAGCAGAGGAAGTGACGCCCGTCACTTGTGCAGTCTTCGTTAAGTCCAATGTTTGTACTGTTTCCCAGCACAGTCTTTATGTAAATATTACATACAGTAGTGATTCAAAGGTATCTTGCCAGAGAAAAAAGGCCAGAGACTGAATACTTCATTCTTCATCTGTGCAAACCTGGGGAGGACAAAAGGCAATTAACACGCTTGTCTTCCTGCAGCAATGAGATGATGACACGTGATCTCTCCCTCTTCAGCGCCGTCACGGAACACTGTGGGAGCTGGCTGCTTTCTCCCCTGCCACCCAGGGAACAAATTCAAACTCTTTAAAGGCAAATACACTGTCACCCTGCAACTCTCCTGTGCCTAACGCAGCGTCCTGCCTCCGCACTGGCTGGGACCTGGCTCCTGTGACAGGGAGGGTGCGATGAGCCCAAACACGGTTACTGAACAGGAATCCTCCAGCAAATAAACTGCACACTGGAAAACGGGGCAGAATTCACTAACCTGCTGTGTGCCTACTTCTTAAAAAAGTTGCTAATGTGCCCTCAGTAGCAGCTGCAAATATTTACCTGGGGTTTTTTTAAGCAAAAAGACTTAAACCAAAGTTCACATAAGACGAGTGAACTGTCACACCAAGTGCCAGATGAGGTTAAGTACACACTGAAGCAGACCCCTGCAATGAAGGAACAGCAGGGTTTTCAAGCACGTGCTTGTTTCACTTTGTTTGGAGGGGACCCATCTCTGTTACAGGAGTCTCTGCACATGTACCCACTGAAGCATTTGGCACAGCCCTTCAGCCCAAGTAACCACCACTGAGCTGAAGCCTGGCAGTCAAGTCTTGACCGTAAGGACAGCACATCTCAGAGTGGCGCTGGAAGCCTTCGGCACAGTGCACACCAGGGTTCTTTTAGTTAAAGGTTTGCTAGCAACATCACATGTACTGCTGACAAGTTGCCAAGCCCTGTTTCCTGGGCAGCAGCACCTTGCTCCCTGACAGGCTCCCAGTGCCACACCAAGCCCTGCGGCGCAGCTGAAAGGGATTAAGCCAACAAAAGCTGCTTCCGATTCCCATCTCCATCTTTGCAGCCAAAGCCCCGAGACAAACCTTGACAAAGGGGTGATCGAGGAGCTGGCTGGCTGTCCACCTCATCTTTGGGTCACTTTCCAGGCAGTGGCAAAGGAAGTCCTTCCCTTCTGGGCTCACTTTGTCAGGAATAGGAGGTTTATGGCCCATCCCCACTTTATACATGATCTGGAAGTTGTGCTCATATTCGTGCCAAGGCCTCTGCAACAGGTAACAGGATTGCTAAGTGCAAGGTTTAGCGAGGAACTTGCTATCCCATAGAGCATGTAGCTCTGGACCCCAGGACATGAAAACTGCCCCCTTCCCTCCCCCATGCTCACAGAGTTCAGTGTGACAGAATTTGCAGAATTTGTGGCCAGAATTTGCAGAGAAACTGCTAAGAACAGTTTGCAGCATTCGGGACACGAAACTTCCCTACCTTGCCCGTGACCATCTCGATAACAACGCAGCCCAGGCTCCAGATGTCTGCTGCACGACCATGCCCTTCTCCTTTAGCTCTTGTAATGACTTCTGGAGCCATGTATGCTTTGGAACAACACATGTGATGTCATTAGGTCATACAGCAGAATACACATTAATTGATTAACTGCACAAACCAGATGCTTATTCATAGAATCAGTGAACCATCACAGAATGCTGAGGGCTGGAAGGAACCTTAAAGATCATCAAGGTCCTGGGCTGGTCACCCTAGCCCAGGTTGCCCAAAGCCCCATCCAACCTCACCTCGAACACTGCCAGGGAGGAGGCAGCCACAGCTGCTCTGGGCAGCCTGTGCCAGAGCCTCACCACCCTTACAAGGAAGAATTTCTAATAATAATAATCTAATAATTTAGATTATTAATCTAAATCTACCTCTTCCAATTTAAAAACATTCCCCATCGTAATTAATTACCACTCAGCTTTTCTTGCTAAGTTTTGTCATCTGCTGGCTGCTTCTTGTTCTGTGACACATCTGTGACACGTCTTTCAGTTTGGAACGCAGCAGCAGTACAGCACATGCTTTCGGTTATGTTCATTTATTTAAAAACAGATGAGGCAGCTGTCACTGAGATCAGCCACAGAGAAAGAAAGAACCCCAGCAAGCACAAGCTTAAGTGTCTCTGTAGTTGCCAGACAAATAGAAACTTTCCAGTTACATCATCACCGATGCTTCTGGATGCAAAGGCCATCTACCTGGGTATGGCAGAATCAGGTTTTACCCTGAAACACATCCCTGTGCTCCAGCCCAGTGGGCATAGGTATTTTCCTTCCTGGTAAGGAGACAAGCACCTGCATGCTTCCTCACCTGCTGTCCCCAAAGTACTGTTCACTTCCCCAGGCATTGTCTGGGTGTTGTTCTTCAGTTTCACTGAGCAGCCAAAGTCTCCTAGTTTGATCAGGCCAGATGAGGTCAGGAAGATGTTGGCTCCTAGGAAACACAATGAAAGACAGTAACACCTGTTAAACACCAGCACTGAATCAAGGATTGGGGGCTCCTCTGTGTTCCCTTGGAAGCTACACACTAGAGAACAACTGAATTCACAGGCAGGTCTTCACCTGCGGGGTAAGTGTGGAATATGACAGCATCAGAGATGCTCCCCGAAGGGGACGTGGCCAGTGCACCACCACCAGTGGGGTTTCTGTGGGTTTGTGTTAACGCCGAGCCTACCAGATGTTGACAACGGAAGTGTTCCAAACACAAAGCAGTACAGCAGGCAAACTCAAGCTCATACAGGCTCGTTATGAGAAAATACTCCTCCAGGAATTTGTGAATTCCAGAGCTCGTGAGCCTTGCACTGTGAACAAGCACCCATCCTTAGGGAGCTTCCTGGCAGAGGCCATTGCTGTGTACCTCCCACTAGCCAGCACTTCCGTTCCGCTGAGTCAAGACAGAGGATGTTGTACAGTTGTGTTGTCATGGCAAACTTGCAAAACAGAGTTTATAGCATTTCATTACATGTGCTACCAAATGCCTCTTCCTGCCATGCTCTACTTGCAGAGCAGTTTCTGGAGGAGGGCACTGTTGGAATAGCTGGCTATACTGCCAGAATACCCTAGGCAAAACGTCCCCAGCATAGCTGAAAATCTCCAGGGGAATCTGCAGTTGTCTTCAAGTCACTTGTTCTACACAACACTGCAAAAGCAGCCAAAGGGTTCTGATAACCAGAGGTTTTCTTTCATTCAACATCCTGCCAGAAGACCTGCTGACAGCCAAGAGAAGATGGATAAAGCAGAAGGAGCTCACTGTGCAGGTCAGGGCAAAGCCTGGATTCTGCAAGCGTCACCATGAAACCAACCACAAGAAGGCTGCCCAGGTCACCTGGCAGAAATAGAGCTGGAGCTGCGATCTCTCTCGAGGGAAGCTGTCTGGCTTGCACAGCACAGAACCGTACGCCTACATGAGGAACAGGCAGATGTTGGGGCTTCGCAACACACAGCATTTTCCCATGTCACACAATCACAGACTGTGCTGAGCTTGGAAGGGACCCAAGACTGATTCAAAAATGGCTCATCCGAGTTCAGCCTTCAGAAGTTTCTCACTTTGGTTTCACCCTGAACATAGGTCAGTACAGGAGTCACTGGTTGCTCCTCCATGTGTTACATTCTCATAGTTAAAGACTTTTCCCCATTAGTTAGCTCAGCTGGGATCCCCAAGACACTCAGGGAAAATCAGAAGAATCCTCAAAAGGCTCATGTCATAAAAAGGCAGTGCAGGTCACTGACACCACACCCCTGCCCAGCTCTCAAAGGGCTTCTCTAACTAACTACTACAAAAACACCTGGTAAGAAAAGCAAGGTTTATTTAGACCAAGAGGTGCTGGATAGAGCTGCACTATAAAAGAGGGAGAGAAACCAATTCCCATCTTTAATTACTGTAAGCCTTTACAAGTTGTGGAAGAAGAATTAACTCTCAGTGAACACTCTCCTGCACACTGTGTCCCTAAGTTTTCCACTCCCAGCATTCAGGTGCCGGCACATACTCCAGATCGGAATTCTGTGGCTGGGTTCTGCTGCTTGCCAGAGGGACATACGTGTCCAGAGTCACCCTGCCATCTCAGGCCGCGTAACAGAGCTGGGTACACCATCCCTCAGCTCCAGCAACACACCAAAGCAGAACAAGGTGGCAGCTCGATAGGACACTAAACAGGAGCAATGCAGAAGAGTGACAGTTCCTCTATCAGCAGCTTCTTCCTCTGAGCTACTGCCCACAGCTTTTCTCCTTCTTGAGATCTGCACGGAATTCCTTGTCATGCAGAGAGCAGGTGCACTTGGCCCCGACAGAGAGCTTCAGGAAACAGTCATCACTGGCAAACACTTCTACAAGGATGCTTGGGAAACCTGTGTTCCCCTTCCTCAAGAAAGCAGCATCCAAATTTCACAGAGGGCTACAAGGTGGTTTCTGACTACCACCGTGGGTGGGAACTGGCAGAGACAAAAGTGCCAACAATCTCTCTTCTAACTGAATCTAAAGTTACTGTTTGGTTAAATACAGTTCAAATCCTACTTAAGAGGCCTTTCAAACCAAAGTTTATGTTTGGTTGGGTGGGTTTTTTTTAAAAAGTAACAACAATTTCACATAAACATTACCATGAGAATCTCTGTTTTGGAGAACAAGACAAAGCTGTATGAGGAGTCTTTATAAAGAAGTGTTCTTGTTAGATGGAACCTGAATCCCGCAGGCCTTGGGTAAGAGGAGGAGACACAAGGGTGGTACTTAAAGGACGACTGATCCTTTTTATCTTTGAAAACTGGGAAGGTAACAGAATTCCTAACCTAACAGAATGCCTGGCCTACCCGCATGGCTAATAGCAAGATCAAACCGGAGACTGTGGTGCAACAGCAAAAAGGCCCAAGGCGCCCATCTGTTGTGCCAGCTCTCCTCCTACACATACACGACCAAACGAATCTTTGCTGGATGTAATGGCAGAGGCAAGAGGTAGCCCAGTGCTACACAGCCCTGCTGCCGTCCACACCACAGAACCTCCTGAGCAGACTCCAAACAAAGGGCCAGAGAAAACAACAGCTACGACCCAAAGCATTTCCAGCCAGAGGTTCCTGCACCTGTGTGAATCAGCCTCAGGCTAAGCGCAGTGAAAACTGTACTAGTGTGATGCTCCAGAGGAGCTGGTGTAAAGACTCCAAGTCTGAGGAGGGGCCCCAGAAGCCCCACTGTGGCGTAATTCCACAGAGAGGGGCAGCTCAGACACTCCTCAGCCCATGCCTCAGCTGTGCAGCAGCCAAATTCATCCAAGAAACAAACAGACCAAAAGCTATCCTTTTGGTAAGGAAAAGATCAGCTTGAGCATCCTCTTTTACTGAGGCTCCTAGAAAGCACGTGCCCGTAGTCTCCTGTTGAACAGCCTTCTGCCTCTTGTGCTCATCAGCAAGACACAAAGGCAGGAATGGCAGAAACTTTGAGTTAACAACAAAGCTAGTAAGAGGGCAGTAACACAACAGCACTGATGAAAACTTGCTGGCCTGAAGTGTCTCATTCACAGGTTTCTGATTTACTGAGGGTTCAGATACAGTCTGTTCATTCTCTGCATTCATTCTGCAAGCACGATCTGAGCAGGCTTCAGGAATCACAGAGAGAAAGCACCAGGCGTGACCCCTCTCAATCCAGCACTTGTGAGACCACACGTGCCACGCTGTGTCTCGTTTTTGCACCCCCAGGTGCAAGACAGACACTGACATACTGGAGCAAACCCAGCAGAGGGGTATCAGGATGGCCAGAGGACTGGTGCACACGGTGTGCCAAGAGACGGAGAGATGGGTCTGGCTCGAAGAAGGGAAGGCTGGGTGGGGGTGTGTGTGGATTTACTGCCATTTTCAGCCACGTCAAGGGAGGATACCAGGAAGATGGAAACAGACTCTCTCCTCAACAATGCACTGTGAAAGGATAAGGGGCAATGGACACAACTGCAACCTCTGCAAATTCCAGGGAGGTATCAGGAAAATGTTGCTCACAATGGGGATAAGTCAGTCACTGGGACAGGGCCCAAAGAAGAAGGAACCTCCATCCCTGGAGATACTTGCATCTCAGCTGAACAAGGCTCTGAGCAACCTCACCTGATTTGACATTGGTTCTAATAAGGAGGTTGGCCCTGTTTTGAACAGGGGGATCAACTAGCGATGCCCAGAGGATCTCTTCAGCATTAAATATTCCATCAATCTTGATCACTGAGTAGAGCAGCTTCCTTCCAAAAAACAAAGTAATTAGAACCAAGGGATCTAGGCTTAAAATTCAATACCCAGAATGGAGATTTAAAAAATATCCCAAAACCCTTTATCATGCCCTACACCCTAGCAACAACTCCTTCACATGCTGGTCCAGACTAATAAGAAACAGTGCAGCCAAGTGTAACAACCAGCCAACCCTACCACTAGCTGGCTCTCTCAGCCACTGGTTGAGAAGGAATGCAAAGCAGCTCTGCCTTGTTTCATCTTCTACACTCACAGAGCTGGATGCCCTAGTAGCATCTTGAAGACAACGGTGGCAAAAGTGGACACTACTAACTGAATGACTCAATTTTGGAG
Source organism: Porphyrio hochstetteri (assembly GCA_020800305.1). Lineage (NCBI taxonomy): Eukaryota > Metazoa > Chordata > Aves > Gruiformes > Rallidae > Porphyrio > Porphyrio hochstetteri. The sequence goes on from CM036907.1 coordinate 51,656,702, forward strand.
CACAAGGTACTTGCAGACACCAACTGCAGGACACATGTAAACAATCATTCTTAAGAGATCCACAGGGATGTTCAACAAACTAGCCATGAGAGATCTAGTCTGATCTAACAACGAGATTCCCATAGGAAAGCAGTTCTAACAGTCTGAATGGCATGTCATCATCCTTCCCTATCAGACACAAAAAAACCCCACAACCAAAAAAAGAAAAAAAAGAAGAGTACCTGACTAGGTGAGAGCTAACAGTAAACCCAGAGTTTTCTTTACTGCTGTTAGCCTGAAAACCCTATGTTGAAAAGCATGAGCACAAAGAGGGACAGAAGAGGCTTCCACTGTAACATCAAGGATCCTTTATAACACTGCCCTCTGTGGCTCGCCTTCGTTTTCTGTCACCAAGTCTGGGAAAGTCTGTGCACAGATGTGCCTGGGGGACCCCCTGCTTACAGCTGCTGTTACTCTGGGGAACACCCCAGCCTCTGATATGAGGAACCTGTTACAAAAGAATCGCCCTCAGATCACACAGCATTACAGTTCCATCAAACAGCTCTTTGCACTTCACTGCGCTTCCCTGATGAGAGGAAGACCTATTTGGAGACATATCCAGAAATCAGCAGTGACATGGAGCAGCACAAAAGAAATCCCTGTCAGGCAGCCTTGGATCTGGATCACAACGAGTTTCCAGGGGAGTGTAATCCAGCTAAGTGGAACTTGGGTATGGAACGATCGAGTAAAGGGCAAGGAGGGCACTGTGAGAAGCACAGAGGGAAATCCACACAGCGAGAGGAACCTTTGGTCAGGAAGGAGAACCAGAAAAAGGCAAGATTGCTGGGGAACGGGAATGAGGGAAAGTGTTTTCTAGGAAAAAAAGCCAAAACTGACTCAAGAGTGGCCTACCTGGCTGGGAGGCCTCTGGATCGTAGATAGTTCTTTTCCCAAATGAGAAGCACGAGGCCAAAGGACCAAGAGCAACTGGGAACCTCCTACACTGCTGCGGTGATTCAAAACCCTGTGAGCAAGAGGGACATAGAAACCCAGCATCGTTGGGTTGCACTGCCTTGTCACAAAACCAGCATTCGCAGGGCGCATCGTGTGCACCGCTTCCCCTGCCTTCCGTTCAGGTGCTGCACCAGGTGAGCAAAATATGCCAGACTAACAAAAACAAGGTAACTAGACATGGAGGATGTTCTTGGAAGGCGCAGGAAAAGAAAAATGAATGTGAAATGTGGACTGACACTGGGTGCCCTAAGCAAATGCCAAAACCAACCCCCCTTCAGTAACTGTGGTTCCAAGTCTGCTCATTTTGTAAGCAAAAGCTAAGAGCATGAGTAGATAAATGTATGGCAAACCCCCCACCAGGTAAGTGGCTACCGTATCCCTTTACCTGCTTTTTATTACTATGTTTCATCAACCATTCATATGAAAACCCTACAACTCTCCTGGAAAATGGGAATCACAAGGAAGAGTTCTGATGAACAGCTCTAGCACTGTGCACCGCTTGTCGGCTCCCACAAACGCCACCGTTTCTTGCATAGATGAGAGAAACCAACATTACCTGATTCAGGGTGTTAGTTCTAGAAACACAAGGACCAAAATTCGAGTTTGGATGAATCCCCAACAATCTTAACCACCGCTACAGAAACTGCATAAAGCATGAGCAGAATTTATGAGCCTGCCATGCCAGCTGTGAACATTTTTTTATGCTCTGCACTTAAAAAGGAGTTAGCCAAAAACTTGTAAATTGAAAACTGAAAAATGAGTGGAAGGCTCTATACACTTAATGGCCGCATAGACAATGTGTGTTCAACTTGCAGACGCGTCCCCCATCCCTTCTCCCCTCCCCCATCGCCCCATCTCCAGCACTGAGACAGCATCACCTTTTTGGTTAGCGTTACCTTTGATGTCTCGATGAACAATACCATGCTCGTGTAGCACATTGATGGCGATCGTGATTTGCTTTGAGTAGAGCCTAATGACGTGCTCCTGAAGGCCCAGTTTTGACACCTCCTCCAGGGTGCCCTCATCACAGTACTCCATGAAGATGTACATTTCTTCCTGTTTTGGGAACCAAACCAGATTTCATTGGTTTCAATTTTTAAAAATATCTTTCTTTTTAAACACTGAATTAGGCTCAAGTTTTCCTTCCATTACTCTTTTCACAAATGATGGAGGAGGGAAGTACTAAGTACTACATCATGTTTTCATGGAAATACCTCTTACCATGGAATGTCTAATAAATCATCTCTTCAGAACTTTGTTCTCTTGGGCATGCTTCGATGGAAGATACTCTGGTACACAGCCTTGGAAAACCTACCTGTATCTGCATCGTTTGTATGTACCCGGTACTATTTGGAGGTATAAAATGCATCACTCTGGCATCAGCCAGAAAGCCCTCTGGAAATCCCATAGGTGCATTACACAGAAATACAAAAGGCTCCTTGGCATATTTAGAAATAAGTGAAGTGGTGTTTCAGGCTTGCTTTCTCTCTCCCAGTTCCTGCAACATCATGTGCTGACTGCTTGGGGAGGGCAAGGGTTTTGCTGTTCTCTGTGGCTTGCCCAAGCAGGCCAACTCTAACTCACTGTCAGGAAAAGTGAGGTTCTCGTTCCCTTTCTCTGCCTCCAACCTCAGCCAGACTTAACTCAAACAAAAAGCTCTTCCTACTACCAGCCTGAGAAACCAGTGACCCAGAGGCACCGGCACCAAGAGCTCTGTCCCCCAGGAAAGAAACGCAGACAGAAAGAAGTCTTTGTCCCCTTCTAAATCAACAGTGGGTCAGCAAATCAGCTTGTTCATATTAAGGAAATCAGTCAAAGCCACACGCTGCTTTCCAGCCAGACATCAGGCAGGAGTCCTGTTCCCTAGGCAGAGATATAGCAAGGGCCTGAGACTCACAGGGAGAAGCAGGAAGAGCATGTGGGAAGCAGAGAGTAATAAAATGTAGTGTTATCTCAGCATGCCACTCTGGAACCCAGCTCTGTAAGCAAACCAGGCTTCACTAGTTCTGCTGCTCAAGCAAGAAAACTCATTTTTCCTTCCAAAGAGGTGCTAGCAGAATTCCAAAAGATAGGCTTCCTTGAGATAACTGTGAGGCATCAAGACTTAAATGCCAGCACAATTTTTTTTTCCCCAGGAATCAACAAGATATTGGTACAACCTTTGCTGCTAACAGTGAAAGGTTTCAGTGAGTCTAGTCTTTATCTACAACAAAAGTTACCATACTGTCTCTGACACAGCTTGCTTCTGGAGCAGTTCAACTCTTTCCAGAACAGCAGCACAGAATAGCTCTGGCATTACTTGCTCTATACACTTACTGTGAACCTTCTCTGTTTATCTACCAGTTCCACAAAATTTCTCCAAACTGTGTTTCAGATACCTCAACATTCAGAGGAATAAAGACACAGCAATTTGCAGTTATCCAGACAATTAAGCTAAACTAGAATGTTTTCAAGTAAAATCGCCATGACCAAGAGAGTCTTAAAAGTCTCCTTCCCCTATAAAACCCCCCAGTAATTTGTTTTCTTACCCTGTGGAGCTCCACACCAAAGTAACGAACAAGGTTAGGGTGTTTGATGCCTTCAAAAATCTTCAGTTCATCAGCTGTTTCTTTGATGGTTTTGTGATCATTAGGTTGAAATCTTATCTGCAAGAAAGATTTTTTCCATTATTTTGCCATTTCTTATTAATAGGAAACAAAAAGAAATAAACAACTCACAAATAAAAAAAAACCCCAAACAATCCATCCTAAACCCAAATACAAACCAAGACGACAGCTAAAAGCTGAGCTGTTTGTTGGCTGGGCTTTTTGTGTGATGATACTGTTTAAAACAACCAAAAAACCCCCAAAATACCACCATTCCATCCCCAAACTTGAATGAAAAACAATACCAAACTATTTTTGGAAAATTACATGCAAATATGATGATTCATGAACTTCACTAACTTTCTAACCGCAAAATGCTCCTTCTTAAATGTATAAACACGCATGTGTGCACACGTACATATACCTATCCATCTCTTCCAAGCTTGCCTTCTAGCTCATATGTGGTAGGCAGACACAGTACAAGAGAATCTGAAAGTAACATCAGTGAGACCTCATTCAAGACAGACAGTTGTCAGGTACTTCATCAACAGAGATTCTAAAGGTTCTGTGAGGGGTTTCCTCACTGAGAATGAGGTGGCTGCAAGGAAAAGGCGTGGCACCAAACGAATATGGCTGTAAAGGTTTTGATGAAACAAACTTGATTTCATTAGCCCTCCTGCAATGTGCCACAATGGATTTTTTTCATGGAGGAAAAAGAATTATCAAGCCTTCTGAAAAAGTGATTTAAAGCTTCTATTCACACCAAGACAAGCAAAATGCACAGCAACCTGTGGAAGGTGGGATTTCTGCCATACTGGTCAAAAGCAGAAAATTCACTGAGTACAGGACATCTGCTAAGGAAATAAATGCCGTATTTTACCTTTGGTTGCTAGGATGTTACAGTTGTTTTGTTCTGTGTAACAATTCCAGGATACACTTTGTACTCAGAACAGTGGTAAAATTAAGTACATGGTGATTATAAAAAGGTGACAAATGACATTAAAGTATTTTACATATTTCCTAACACTTTGAAGTTGTAACACTGCGTATTTGCAGTAAAGCCTGTCTGCTATAATTTCTAGGGATTTTAATGACACCATGAATAAGAAAGTGAAGTCTGAAGCAATCTTGGGGAACTGGGGGGAAATGCAATGGTTTTAACCAGTTAAAAAAAATAAATCTTTCTATAAGGAATCCAGAAAAGCCTTTTATTTGGAGGCTGCGAACAGTTTGCATTTAAGGCCACAGCCAGGCAGCAAGGAACGTTTCTTGGTGAAATAATTCTGCATGTTAAAAATACAACAGGAAAAGGCAGCATGCTGTGCATTTAACCTACTAGTGAAGTGTCCACCAAACAAGGTCCACACTACACTCATGTGAGCTTCTGCTAAAGAATGCACACATGCTAATCTGTAAAAAGCACCTGCACCCAGAAAGCAACCTGGAATTCCAGAAACAGAGAGTGCTACGGATGGAGGGGAAATGTTATTTCATCAGGTGGGAAAAAAACCCCCACCAGAACACAAAAATTGGTGTTAGTCAGTCACTGAATGAGTATAGTATGAGAAGTGAAGCACATGCCTTGCTTTCCCACACCTCTGAGCTCACATAGGCACCACGCCATGTGTAAGAGCTGGCTCACAAAACCCAGCTGCTCTCGCATCACCCGGCTGGCAGGGGAACTGCTGCCAGCAGCTGATACTGGCAGCTGTCTCAAGATGCACAATGCAATCAAACTGAACAATACAAATATTTTAAAATCTGAGGTGCTGTAGGGAAAACAGATCTCTACACCTACACAGCTTTACTTAGTTCTACCCTGAAAATTAAATCTTCTGTACCCACCAGGTTAGTCAACAGTTTTGTGACTCAGCCTAGCTCACTTGAACTATAGGAGAAGCTGAAAAACATCTGATGTGACACTTCCTATCTATCACTCTAAGGAATGAAGAAAAAAAGGAATAAAATGTGAGATGAAATACTGCAATGCAAAATATAAGTTTGTGTACAGTCTTCACTAATCAGAAAACTCCTTCCAAAGTAATTTAAGATCTCTTAATGAGAGTCCACACACATTAAGCAAACTTTCATCACGGTCACAACCTGTCTATGAGATTAGTGACCAAAAATAGAACCCAAACAAAAGTCTTATCCATTTTATATACATTTAACTTGAAAGTTGGAAACTGAAAAGAAAAAGCTTAAGCAACTTAAGAAGGAAAAACTGGTCACAGCAGATGTGGCTATGTGGAGAAACAATTTGTCTTCACATCAACTTTTCCAATTAGCTAAGCACAGTGTTCAGAAACCCTTAATGTCTGCTAAATCATGCACATCACAAGTGCAGCAGTGATTCTTGTACACAGACTACTCACTTCCTTCATAGCCATTAGCTCACCAGTGTCAACACTGATACAGGTATAGACCTTCCCATACTGGCCTTCACCTGAAGAATTGAAAGAAAAAGAAGTTAATTACACTGCATTCGATAAGCAGCACATACATCAAATGCAGTCAGAAAACATCACTGAAAACTGAGCTTGCCACGGTTATTCACCTTTAATTTCATGTAAAAATGCAAGTAGTATTAGGTGTTACAGGTTAAAAGCTACATTCATAGTCCTGAATTCAAGCTGATTAAAAGTAAAAATATGTCATTAACAGGCTGACCTGAAAGAAAACTTCTCATGAATATGAAGACTTTCCCCACAAATCCCAAACCAAAGGGGAAACAACGGTCACATGGGGGAAACAACAATATCGGTGAATTAAACAAATCCCAAAGTTGGTGCTCACTTCCATTCATATTTTTCTGGTTCTTCCAAAAGCAGAGCTCATCAAACATTTTATAGGGTTAAGCACATGCAGGAATCACAGTATCATACCTACTAACTGCCCTAGCCAAATCCTTCTCCTCCTTTGTTTCTCGCTGTTTGCCCCAGTGAAAACTCCACTGCAGTTGTACACAAAGGAAGCCCTAGCTGCGGGGGTATCTTCCCTGTTAACGTTCTGATTTCAGTACAGCTGGTACTACCTGCACGGAGCCCCAAGATTCCAAAAGGTAAGGCTTAGATTTCCTCCACAAATACTAAGCTTGATATTTTAGCCTGATAAACGAAGGTATAATGAACGTACCAATTTTGTTTCCTCTCTGCCACTTGAAAGTCACTTTTCTCAAACCTACATGCATGACATTATCATAAGATTTCGGTGTGTCACAAACTTGGCCAATGATGTTCTTCCTCCTCATCTCTCTGTATCTCCTTTCTTCAAACAACTGAACAGACTTTTGAACAGCTTCAATCGGTGCTTGCTTGGAAGCAGTGTCTAAAAAGAGTGATGAACAATTTCCTTGATTGAGAAATATTCGCTGTGTTTATAGTTGGTTAACTTTTGATACCATGTGAAGTGACCCAGGTTAGAAGACAACTATTTTGTGAGTCTAGTTTAAGATGTAGGACAAGAACATTTTAGCAATCACATATGAAACTATCACTTACGAATCACATATGAAACTGAAGTAAAATGAGAATACTGGTACTTTTCTAATCATCTCTTACTTGATTTAAGGAAATTAAACGTAGGAAATGCAATGCGCTTGTTTGCATTTGGCCTGTAACTAACCACCAACTGGTAGTGGAAATCTGCTAGGGTCCTTGAGAGCATCCAGCAAAGGACAGGGAAGGTTTTGCCCTACAGAGATACATGAGGTTTCTTGGAAAATTTGTAGCATCTGTTATGTCAAAGATTTGGAGGCATTAAGTCCAACTTTCAAGTCTTATGCAACAGAATCCTAAGAGTGAGGCCAGAAGAAATCTCAGGGCAGCATTAATTTATCCCCTCCTTGTGAGGCACAGAGGTCACACATCTGTCACTGTTCACAGACAGGAGCCAAGCCTGTTTCTATCAGCCTCCAAGAGATGGAGCTACGGATACTCTCAAATGAGGTATTCTCCTCAAATGAGATATGCCCGCCTATAATTAGCATCACTTAATCTACGCTAAATCTGCCTCACTGTAGTTTTAAACCAAAGTATTTGTATTGCTCACAGTGGGCAGTAAAATCAGTTCCCATTGCAGCAGTCTTCTAGAAATTTTCAAGTTTTCCCTCATTGTTTTCTAGTTTAAACAACCTCAATTCCTTCAGTGTTCATGTTCTGAACAAAAAATAAGCCTCCTAGATTTTGGAAAGAAACCCACGTTGCTATTCCTCCCATGTTCTGAGCCACATAGCACCAGGTTTTATGTCCCACAAAACTTTTTTCTAATGTTTCAAGAGGTTCCACCCTGCCAGAATATATGCAAGCACACTACATGCATCTACCCTCACAGCACAGGAGTCTTGGAAGTAATCAAGTTACTTTAAGCTTCATGAAAGTAAGCAGCAGGACCAAAAGGAAGGTGCCCCATAGTAGCCTTGAATTTAGGACACAGTGTAGGATCACGCACTGTTAGACACCTAAAATCCCACGCTGGGGAGATATCTTGAGAAGTGATGAAGTGCTTCCTACTGCCATGCAATTCATAAGTGGGCATTGAACAGGGACAGCGAACTCCAGCAATGCCTGCAGTAATAAATGTACTTATTGTAGGGTTATGCAGCCCAGAGAATTGAAGGCTTCAGGGAGACTTTACAGCAACCTTCCAGGACCTGAAGGTGCCTACAGGAAAGCTGGAGAGGAGCTGTTTAGAAGGGCATGGAGTGACAGGACAAGGGGTAATGGCCTTATGCTGAAGGAGGGGAGATTTAGATCCATGTTAGTAAGAAATTTTTTACTGTGAGGGCGGTGAGGCCCTGGCACAGGCTGTGCCAAACAGAGAAGCTGTGGCTGCCCCCTCCCTGCCAGTGTTCAAGGCCTCGTTGGACCGGGCTTTGGGCAACCTGGTCTGGTGGAGGGTGTAGAACAAGCAGGGTGGTGGAACTAGATGGGCTTTGTGCTCCCTTCCACCCTAAACCAGTCTGTGACCCTACGATTTTGCAGAACACTGCCAGTATCTTTCAGAAACGAAAGAGATGTAACTTTTATGAAGTTTAATTACTGCTACCTCAGAGATTACACCTTGTGACTTCATTAGCAGTTATCTTCTACATGCAATCAGGATCTGAGTTTTTTCCCCTTCCCCAGTACAAAGCTGTGAAAACCTCTTCACAATCAGCACTAAGATTCTACCTTTTCTTCCAGCACTAGTTTAACAGACATCAAGTTACTCTACAACTCCTAACACCTACCTTTGGTCTGGTTGATCAAAGTTCTGAGCTCCCAACTCCGCCGGGATGAGCCACTTGAATCTCCTTTTGGGTACGATGGTTCTAGAGAAATAACACTGTGAGCACAGAAGTGGCTTTACCTCATATGAAGGACTATACCTCATATTAAGGACTATACTGCTATATTCTGCAGAAGCTGAGATCTTACATCTATCAGGACTAATACACCCTACAAATGTGTCTTGAACTCAAAATGACTTCGCCTCAAAAACAAATGATGGAAGCTGTTCTGAAAGATGACTTTACACAGGAACAGAGATCCCTCTCCACAACTGAGGGAAGCATTTCAAGTCAGTGCACTCAAAATCAAACATGTAAGAAATCTGCAGGAAAACAATCTTCTAAAGGTTCCTTAGAAAAAGACCTATATTCATCCCAACCTGAGCCAGTTTCCCATTCATACAGATACAAAAGAAAGGGAATAAGCATGAGGCAGACAAAGTTTGCAACGTCTGCTCTAAAAAAACCCCAACCAAAACCAAATCCTCGCTAGCTCTTTAGTATAACTTAAGGCATTTCTTTCTTTGAAATCTACCTTATTTTGCAGGATGATCGCCATACTCTGTCCTAGGGAGCCTGCTTTGGCAGGGGGGTTGGATTCAATGATCTCCTGAGGTCCCTTCCAACCCCTACAATTCTGTGATTGTGTAGTATCAACTCTACTTGGCTTGGGATTTTGTACTTAATTTTAATTTGCACAGAACACATTACCTTAACAATCAATGTTTTAAGCTATTTGTTGTAATATATACCACACATACAGGGGCTGGGGAAACCTAAAGGAGGGGATCAAGTCATACAGCTTGTCTGTTCTTCCAGGATTCAAGTAACAGCAAGTATTAGCGGTAGTTAAAGAACTGGATAGGAAACTTGTCCCTGTCCTGATAGGTCCAGTTCACACCTCATTAACAGCATTTAGAAATTTACTATTTCATTTTGAACACTGGAAATTAGTTAGACATCAGGAAATTCCTTCAGGTTTCAAAAGTAATATGAATGGCAAGAGAATAGTGGATATCTCCAAAACCAGAACTTACTTTGACAATGTAAGCACAGAAGTTAAAAATGTAGGATTTTTCAATGGGAAAAGTAAAAAAATATTTTGGAAAGGGTAAGAACTAGGAACATGTATATGTTAATTACATAAACCACCTGTACATCCAGGTTACAATCTGTTACTGTGACAATCACCTTCTCGCTCTTCAGTGGGACTGGAGTGACGACTAAGGGATCTGAACTGCAACTCAGCTGCTATTGAAGCCAGTCGATCATTTTCAGGGACACTGGAACCCCTGTAAAAAGAACCAGGGTACTAATTAACTTAGCACTGCACTAAGTAACTAGTAGTGACAACTGAACTGCAGATTTAAGAGAGAGAGAACCTCTGAAGCCTAGGACATGAACCATGAAACATGGAAGAAAAACTGGTGCTGGAGAGGTAAAATTGAAAACCTGTTCCCTGCTATTTTTCCCCCAGGGGAAGACTTTTTGTATCATTTTAGCTATGCCACTCCATGGAAGAACCCTAAGCTTCAGAAGCAGACATCACCTGCCCGTAACAGAATCCATTTTAATGCCTTGTAACATACTAGTAAGACAGCAGGATGCAGCTGGTGCCGGGCTTGGCTACACATCACAAGCGATTCAGCTGGCTGCCAGTGTGAGACACGTTACCAGATAAAGGGTGGGACATGAATTGATGTGCTCCTGCTGCACTGCAGGTACAGTCGCAGTCCAGTCACTGAGTCAAAACTAGTGGGAAGAGCTACAAGCCAGCTGACAGGAAGGACGGTGTTAAGTGGCATCAGCTTGACTGCTTGGAGGCCCTAGCTCCTCCAGAAAGCAAGGAGTAGGGGTAGATACCTCAGAATAGGACCCAGATGAATAACCATGCTGAACAGAAATGGAAGCAACACTGAGAGAAATGAGTCTTAAATCCTTCAATCTTCAGGCACCTTTCTTCAGCCCAACACATCAATCAATCCACCCATGTTTCAGAGCCACATGAAATTAAATTCCACATGAAAGTCTTTCCACAGCAATTCCCTCTTGGACAAGGCTCACTTTCATGTTTTACAGCAAGGTGGGGAAGAGCTGTGACTGATGCCTCCTTTAACATAACGCTTTAAAAGCAAGGAACAGTGTGATGCCAGGTATCTTTCATCTTTTTGCAGTTGTTAGCTTTCTGTGAAGTGCACACACCTATGAGGACTTCACTACAGTCCTAAATTTGCTTCTGAACTGTATCTAATTATTACTTAGTTACAGAAAAAAAGAAAGAAAAGAAAAGAAAAGAAAAAAGAGAGAGAAAAGATACAACCTTCATCTTGAGAACAGAAGCCAAGACCCAAGACATGCTACTCCCATGGAACTGTTCTATATACAGTGTTTGCTCTGCACTCCCTACTACTGCCAACTTCTGAGAAGGAACTGAAACTGAACTAGTGAAAATCCTCAGTACTCTTCAGGAAGTTGAGGTTTTGATCAGCAAGAATGCTGAGGTTCTTCTCAGCACATACTGAGCAACAATCTAGATGCACAAAAAGCTTAAAAACCAGCAAAGCTAAACCACCTCTACAACGAGGTAGCAGCCAAACAGAGGAACTTAAGTATCACAGCTTTGAATGCAGGTGTCTAAAAGTCTTTTCAGGCCCTTCTTAGCCACCCAGATCACAGAATATCCTGAGTTGGAAGGGACCCATAAGGATCAAGTTCAACTCCTGGTTCCATACAGGGCCAGCCAGGTCAAAGCATGTCACTGAGTGCATCATCCAGATGCTTCTTGAACTCAGCCAAGCTAGGTGCTGAGACCACTTCCCTGTGTGGGAAGCATTCCAGTGCCTGACCACTCTCTCAGTAAAGAGCCTCTTCCTAACATCCAACCTAAACCTCCCGTCTCAACTTCATACTGTTCCCTCGGGGTTTATTGCTGGCCACCAAAGAGAGAGATTGGTGCCTGCCCCTTCGCTTCCCCTTGTCAGGAAGCCACAGACCACGGTGAGGTCTCCCCTCAGCTTCCACTCCTCCAGGCTGAGCAAAACAAGGGACTTCAGCCTCTCCTTGTAAGTCCTCCCCTCCAGACCCTTCACCATCCTCGTTGCCTCCCTCTGGATACTCTCTAATACTTTTGTGTCCCTCTTGTACTGTGGTGCCCAAATCAGCACACAAAACTCAAGGTGAGGCTGCATCAGCGCAGTACAGAGTGGGACAGTCACCTCCCTGGACCAATCTTTCATGGTCTGTATCCAGAAAGATGCCATGCATGTAATTAGGCAAAGAAATACAGTAAAAGATAAGAAAACTTGCTAGATTTCTGTTCCTGCATAAATATAAAATGATGAATAACATCCCTGGCTAGCTCAGAAATCAAACATTTACACAGGTCATTAGTATGAACAAAACGTAAACATCTCATCATCAGAAAGCTCGATGTAAATAGCCTGGCTTTGCTGCTTTGGACTTTACTTTCTAGTTACATTAAACTGTTGAGTTTTTTCCTTTTTTAAAGAAAAACTTCAACAGAACTATGGTGGCATTTGTGCATTACGCACTGCCTAGTTCCTACATTAAACTTTTAACAGATACTTAATGCCTACAACAATTTAATAAATTTCGAGTTCCTGCAAAGTGTATAGAGTTTGTTTCCGTGCTATTCCAGCATCAAGACCCTGCACTTCTTGCACATGAACCTAAAAACCTCTTTATTAATCCAACAGATTCCATTTCTTTTTTGGAGCACAATTGAACAAAATCCATAAATCAAGACTGCAAAGAGTTAAAATGTTTGCAACCTTCTTTTAATTATATTTAAACTAGAAATTTTGTATAAAGATAATACATTGTTAGTATTTTGCCTTCCTCAATAAACAAAACACCAACAGGCTCCAAAATTCTGCCTCTGCTTTAGTAATATTTTTCTTCCAAGTCCTTCATAGGGAATACAGGGGGTTAAACAATGCTACTTAAAAATCTAGGTAGTACATTAAAAGAAATTTACAAAATCATGGAATATTTTATTAACAACCATCAGAAATGTAAAAACTGAGAGCTCTTATAAAAATATACTTCTTTGAAAAACAGGCCTAGGCAATTAGCCTAAAACGCTGCATTAACTTTCATGGTACAATCCAACTTAGTTCCCTCATAACACCTTCAAGCACGTGCATGCTTCTGCAGTGCACCTGGTGACAAATTTACAAACCATGACAGTCTGCTGGCTACCAACTGAAAAATATTTATTAAAAAATAAATAATTCATAATCAAGTCATATCTAAGTTCATTTTGGTCACCATCAACCCACTGATCCTTCACTACCTGTCCCTTCTTTTCTCTGCAGCTGTGACACACAGTCAAATCATGTGTCTCCGTTTATACAAGTCTCTCATACAAGACAGCTTTTGGTGCTCTGCAGTAGAAGTGAGAATCCAAAAAGCTATTTATAAACTTATTATTTGACTATCAGGATTTTCAGGCAGGTGTGCAGGAAAAGAAAATTTACAAAAGAATACATCTAGAGAGCCCGGGAGACATGTGAAGTAACACCAACAGTGAAACATCACACCCAAACCAGAGGCCAGAAAGCAAGGAAGACATAAAAAAAATAATTATAAAAGAATCACTCCTTTCCAATCCTGATGGGTATCAAGCAATACAGGAGGGATTTCCATATCCCAACATAGGAATGGTTGCTTTTGTGTTAGGTTTGTTGAAGCAAGAAATAAAAACCCCTCCTCAGATCTTATTAATTCTGTGTTTGGCACTGCACAGTATTTCAAAATATTTACGGCAGCCAATAGCAACAACAAAACTGTTACCTAAGGCAACCAAAAAATATCCTTGAGCTCATTTGGCTGTTGCAGTCACCTTAGTGCAAAATGTTAGTTATCAATACTAATTATGTAGTACAGTTATACCTATGAACTAACTGGCATACTTTAATTCCATGGACATTTTACTGAGCAAAACTGTGCCCTAACTTCATCAGAACCACACGCTTCACCTACTGCACTGCTGTTCATACATTTTCAATCTGAAAAGCTGTCTTATCTATTTCCAAACACAAGGTTTTCATCGAGTCAAACATGAGTGAAGGAGCCAGTGGAAGACATAATGGGACGGAAAAGCACGGTGCAAATGGTCTACTAGGATGCACGTATGTGGAAACAGTTGTATGGGTGATGCAAGTAGAATGAGGCTGCTACATCATGAGGCAGAGCTACCTGGTATCATTTGCACTGCTGACAGGTTTGGGTTGAGCTGAGTCGCTACCGGCGGGAGCGGGGCGACTGACAGCAACGCTGCAAGGGTTCCGTGCATCGCAAGGGACACTCCGTGTGCTGTGGCAAGAAGAAAAACTTCAGGAAACAGTTTAAAAAGGAAAAAAATGGGGGGTGAAAGTTTATTTTAAGTAGTAAATTGTGAAGTGTGCATAATAAGGCCTGATTTAAAAAAAAAATTCAAATACATAGAGCCTTTTATGTGGAATTATTTTGGGTATCAGAAGCTTCAGCTGTCAAAATGTATTTAGAATAATAATAATAATAATAATAATAATAATAATAATAATAATAATAATGATCTTCAAAATAAAAATCTCCAAATCTCTATAGTGCTGGTTTCTGCCAACAGCTAAGCGACTCTCAGGGGAAAAAAAAAAAAAGAAAAAAAGAAAGAAGAAAAGAAAAAAGTCAAGCACAATTTGACTGTGTGCTTGATCTTCGTGAAAAATAAACATGGCACGGTTTATTTAGAAATTTCTAAAACCTATTTTTGCATTGAGTCTCATGCCCACTCTTTCAAAGGGAAGCAAAATCATTCATTGGTTTAATGGTCTTCACAGCAGGGTGGTAATGACGCAGAAATGCCACCATGGTCCAGAATGCTACATTTTAAAGTCTCGTCTACACTAAACCACAGAAAACGCTATCACAGGCACCTACACAGACATTCAAAGTAGGGAAGGCAGCAAGTCTTGTTAAGGAGCAGTTTTCACTTAATTACAGCTTGTTACACTGAAACACTGTTTTCAGGAAAGACAAATTGCATAGGAACAACTTAAGTGAGAAAGCATGCACGAATAAAACCTCTAAAATAAAGGAGGGGGGGAGGTGGAGAAACGATATTCTTGTTAAAAGCACATCGATAAAATTCGTATCGCTTGCTTATTTTTGCTGCCTGTTCTGCCCTCAACAGGCAAGAAAAGGTGTTCCACTTACTAGCAGACAGCACAGCCAAGACAGGGTTAAGCAGGCTCAGAAGACTGTACTAATGGCAAATACCTGAAGCCTTCAGGTGTGGGGATGATAAGATGAGGGTTGGGTGGATCGCTGTGGCACCGAGGTACTTTTACAGGACGGGGGCTGTTTCGGTGAATAGCTGGGGGAAAAAGAAAAGAAGTAGTACATTTACTCTGATGTCAGCAAAACTGTTAAGGCTATTTCAAGATGCAAAATTTTTTAAATTCCTATTTTCTAGATGTAAGTTTGAACTGGCATATATTTTCTTATTCTGTAAGAAAAATGCAAATAATGCCAAGTTTAAATTAATCCATTTATGTATTAATATTATTCATATCATTGTATTGTGTAACTCATCTATAAAATAATGAAAATTATCCAGAGAATTCAAAACTAGCAATTAGATGAGTACTTACTTGAGTAAAACTACACCTTCATCATTTCAACTTCACAGATTAAAGATTTCTTATCTTATTGTAAAATAAGCATTAAAGCAAATGAAAACCAAAAAAAGCAAACAGCATTATTATGTTCCTTTTGCATCAGAATTCATTCTCTCAGACAGTAACACAAACAAAATTTAGCTGAGAAATGAACCCAAGTATGACAGTTTTACCCGCAGTAATGCCCCCCGTGACAGTCTGACCCAGGGAAGTGATCCAAAGGGGTCAAACCTAAAGTACCATCATCTTATATCCTGGTGCCTCGCTCACTAAGTGCCCACAGGAGTAGGCTGCAGTATCTTCCACTTCCCTCATCCCATCCTTAATTAGCCAGAAAAACACAGTGACATGGCAAGAGAGCCGACTGCCCATCAAAGCAGGAGTCAGCACTTTCTGCTTAATAACGGAGAGCTGAATTTCTGCCTTGCCTGTGCTGCCAGGACAGGCAAAAGCTGCCAGGGCCCGGTGTCGGCTGTCCTGGTATAAATCAAGGACACCAGTGGAATACCCAGAAGGCAGAACCTAACCCACTGGGGTTTTCACAAAGCAAAGAGACAGGATAACCCAGCAGCAGCCCCCCAGCTATGTGCCTAAGGCAGCAGCATGGACACAAGAGGGTCCTTCCTCACTTTTGGGAAAAGGGGTGAAGATCGCAGTGGGTTTAAGTCCCTCAACGTGGCATGCAAACAGCACCAGGAATTCTTATTTTTCTCCTGATCATGAGGCAGGAAAGGGTATCTGCAATATCGGCAGCCAGGATACAGTTTATGTTTAGTTATGTTTACTTCACATGTATTAAAGCTTCAGCCTGCCATTCAAGTCTGCACCACCCCCTCCCCGTGCCTCTGAGCCAAAAGCTGTCAGGCACTTTAGTTGTGTTATCTGCTGTGTCTGCAAGAGCATTTAGAAGAGTTTCAGGGCATCGGGATGATCAGACCAGTCATTTACCTAAAACTGCCTTTCCTCTGAACAGTGTATCAAAAACAAATGCAAAGGGTTTACAGCACAGTACACAATTTGGCTAAAATTTAACTTAAACTATGGTTCTTTCCAGAGTGCTTGACTGACTTTCACCGTAGAAAGGTTACTCATATAAAAGTTTCTCATAAAAATTACACTGAAACTTATATTTTTCTGAAATACTGAAAAACCTCCTCTTGCCTGAGTCAAATTACCTTCCCTTCATGTCTTCTGCCATCAACTCTGACCAGAAAATGGACATGAGGAGAAATAAAAGACAACGTGGTATTCTGAAAGTTAAACCAGTCAATGGACTTGGAAGGAGGAAGAGAGAAACAGTGCTGAGAAAAGAGATATGTAAAAGGGAAGCACAGCTGAGGAAACATCCTTTTCTCAAGATAAGTAGTGAAATATGTTGGTTTCACTCTAATGCCAAATATTTATTTTTTTTTTACACTATGACAAATTTTGTGATATTGGAGAACTCCTTCCCACAGCTCTGTCATCAAGCCCCCAGGGGTACCTCCTCTGTACCTCAATACTTACATAAAGTCTGTCAGAAGGGTAAATTTCAGCAGAGCCACAATAAAATTTTGTGAGAGGGAGCTGTAACTTCCTCCCTAAAAAGTTATAATAATTTCTTTATCCAACCTTAAAAAAAAAAAATCAATCACAACCCTTTTCCAAAAGATCTGCATGGCTTCACTGGGATTCAAGGAGAAAGTCAGAGGAAAGCATCTGTAGAGCTTTTAAATGTCTTTGGTAAAAATCCCCATCTATTTACACTTTGGCAGGCAATGGTTTCACACCAACAATCATGAAAAGCTTAAAAATACTTTTATTGATATTTCTAGCTTTTTACAATTACTTTACAATCAAAATTCTGTAACAGCAACAGCAAAGCTCCAGAACAAACACCAGTAACTTCTGCCTTACCAAGGTACAAACCTGTAACAGGACTGTGAGGCTTTCCAATAACGTGCCCAATGCACTCGTTCATCAGAGCCTGTAAACTCTGGAACAGAACAAAGAGACAAAGCTGTGATGTTTTATGTTACAAGAGAGCTGATAAGGTACACAGTAAAGGTCACTGTAATAAAATTACACTGGTTAAGTATTTAATCTGTCAAGTAAGTTCTATCAATTATATTAAACTTCTGGATCCACATTAGAGTTTGGACTTCACTGATTTTTTTTTTTTCATTTTAAGCTACAAGTCTTAAGTCTTGCCATGCCTTCTGACCTTGTTAAAATTACATAACCATAAAAACTGAACATTGATATGCCATAAAGAACATGTCATAATATAAAGCCAGAGGAACTTAAAAATATCCATTGTTAATAAAATTAAAAATCAAGCTTGCTGGAAAAAGCTGCAACCACCTCCTCTGCCCTCCTTCTCCCTACCCTATGAAGAAACACCCAAAGAAAATGCGAGAGGGGACAGCCTGAATCGCAAAACTGAAGTCTGTAAAAAAAATATGAAGTACTACATATTAAAAAACATCCACTTTCCTTATCTAGTCATGAAGCTAGCAAACTTTTCACAAAAAAAAAAATTGTTAAATACTAGTTAAACCACTGAACTGGGGCTTGGGTAATCTGAATCTAATTGCTGGGCGTACTATTCACTGTGTATGTAACCTTGGACAAGTTGTTAACTCTTCCACTGGTTCAATTTACTTGTCAGAACACCAGGGACAAAATATGTCTGCACAATAAAGAAATAAAATTATGTTCTCAGGTACAGTTGCTATGAAGGCAACGTCTGTGTATCAGTCACTCAAAGCAGTTGCAATTGCTTCGAGAAATTCATAAATCAGTGAAGAACAGAAGCTAAAAGCCAGATTAACACACACACAAATAATTACAAAAAAATTATTTAGTCTGTGATTGGCATATTTTAATCAACCCAGGCTGAGATGGAATCTCAGCTTTAGATCTAGACAGACTTTTTTTTTAAATGATATTAGGTATTATTTAAATAAGAGATCGGGATTGACATACACCTTTCCAGGTGAAATGCTGTGACCTGTGTTATTCAGGAGTCAGACTAATCAAATGGCTTCAAGTGATGCTCTCCAAAATTGAAATTCAGTTTAAGAATAAAAGCATTCAGAAATGCAGTCAAGGTTTTAGTTTTCCCCCTTTCTCCACCATTTGCTCAATGAATTCACTCCCATCTTAAATAACACCAGCTCTGAATTCTCTTCACTGTACCTCTGTCATAAAACCCTTCCATCTGAAGTAGTGCCATGGCATCTTAGGTAGTAATCAGTCACCAGAAACACACTCAGGCATGACTCCTTTATAATAATAAGGTTATCAATTCCATTTTTGGACAAAATTACCAGTTTATAATGTCAAAGACCACATGATATTTTCTGAACTTCTTTCCTCCTTAGAAGGTTCTCTCTAAATACTGAAGGGATGTCTAGCAAGACAGAATCACTAACATATACATGCATTACTCTTCAAAATACCAGGTGTTCTAGGAACTGTGTCAAAGCAAGTAAAAGTTGAAGGGCTAAAGTATTAATGTATTTAAAATACAAGCTTAACTGTCAGTTAGGCAGACAACCCTTTCCTAATAAGGCATACAGGGGACTAAAACATAAAGTGAGAGCTTTTTATAAAAATATATGGGAAAAATTACTAAACTCCATAGTTTCTGTATTACACAAGATTACTGTGTTTGGCATTTCATAACACATCTTAAAATTAATAAAAGTCAGGTGCTGACACATTCTGGTGTTTTGTGGCACCTGTGCTTTCACTTCTCAGTAGTCCTGTACCAAGGTCAGAGAAACAAATACTCAGAATTTTATTTCCACAGGCAAAACAGAGCACATTAAAAAGCCAGTTTTAGTCTACCATTTTAGAAACAAAATAAAGATGCTTTTAACACTGTTCCATGCTGGCACAATTTGAAGAAATACACTTAAACAACTGTGATTTTGTATTCATACCCATAAATGAACTTCAAGTGCTAACTGAGCCTCAGAAGCTTGTATTCAGAAATTTATTATGACAGCTATAAATTGTAACTGGCATAAAGGTGCTGTCAAATTTCCCAAGAGACAAAGGGAGACAACTGCCCAAGACAGTACCAGCTGTTTGTCAGCAGTGTGAGAACAGTAATGCCAATGGTCACAAGCATGCTCTATCAGAGTCTTACAAACCTAAGAGGTATCAACCCTGTCACATACATACAACAGCAATTGTTTCAGAACTGCACCTGTACTCAGACACAGCTGTTTATAAACTACCCAGTATTATATACTTCACATGTATTTAGAAATAAACAAACAGAATAGTTTATTCCATACCAAGAAGTCATCTTCTGGGAGAGCTGAAATAAATGCTGGCTCAATGGCTTGAAGAAAATCAAAACCTTGAGTTGCCCACCTGTCTCAAAGAAAAATAAAAGATAGAAAGTGGATTGGTCTTCAGCTAAAGCCACCCTAAGACTTTCAACCAGATCCAAGAAAAGTAAATGGCAGTTACTTATTTTTCCCCTGGAAAATATGTTAGAATATTTTTTAAATGGATTAATACATAAGAGGTAACTATTAGTACAAGCTAATTATGTATTTGGCTAGTTATATTCAGAAAAAGTCTAATTTTAGCAAGGACACAGATGAATAAGGTGAGCAGGCCATGCTATATATATATATATATCTTAACTATCATATGTGCTATCTTCAGGAACAGTATCATCAACTGACTCATAATACATTGGCAACAAGCCAAACCACTATGTCCCCTGATTAAATTCTTTCTGAAAAAGGACTGAGAGAATATTAACGATTTCATGACTATCTGATCAACAGCAACTGGGCACCACTGCTTACTTTTAGACCTCCTAGAATTAGCAGCTTCGATCTACAAAAGTAGAATCACAGGAGATCCCAAGTTGGAAGGCACCCACAAGGATCATCCATAGTCCATCTCTTGACTCCACACAGGGCAACCTAAAAATTAAACTGTATCTAAGAGCATTGTCCAAATGCTTCTTGGTCTGGGGCCACAACGAGTTCCCTGGGGGGCTTGTTCCAGTGATTGAACACCTGCTCAGTGAATAATGTTTTCCTAATGTACAAACCTGAACTTCCCCTAGTACAGTTTTAAGCTGAAGCCTCACATCCTATCACCAGGCACTAGAGAGATGAGATCAGCACCTCCCTTCTCTGCTCCCCAATGTTGACTTTGACTGGTGACTACACTGATTCTGAAAAGGTTTTCGGTTACTTCTAGAATAATCTCCTTAATGTTACCAGGAACTGACAGGCCAATAATTACTAGGGTCTTCTTTCTTGCCCTTGAAAATTGGAGTAACATTTACTAGCTTCCAGTCAAGGAGGATCTCTCCAGATTCCTAAGACAGCTGATAAACAACTGAGAGTGGTCTCACAGTAACCTCAGCAAGTAAGTGCAATTTGAGATCACTGGGCACAACATTACTGTCCACAGGCTACAACAGGAACATCCACAAATGCACCCAATGCTGCAATCCTAAAACTGAAGAATTTTAACCAGAGTGGTTAAAATCTTCATCTGTGGGCCATACTTTAGGTGTTTACAGAAAGGACTAATAGGATGACTTTTACAGGAGGGTAAAGCTTCCATACATGCACATCATTGCCACAACTGGCATGAAACAATACTCCTTTCTCCACAGAGCTCCCACAGAATGACTGTTCATACTCCACAATCTTTACTGGCTCCTGATAACACAGCACTTTTGTTCCAACCTAACAACCCTTCTCTAAAGTCTTTTAATTGTTTGGGACCAATCATCTCTACTTTTTCTTGCCATTTTCTGTTAGCTAACATGAGGCAAAACGTTCCACAAAATCTGCTAAGCAGCTGGAACATTCATTTGGCTTTATGCATTTACTACTCAAGTTGCTTTCAAAATTGAAGAGGCAGAAGCATCAACAATTCAGAAGAAATACTTCTAAAAAATAAAGCATTATTCACAGTGTGAAGAGTCCTGCCTGGTATTTAAACATAAACTGCTATGGCAGTAAGAAGTTGGCTGTTACCTGGGTCGAGTGCCTCGTCCACTCTCGCATTTTGTCAGCACATAATTCATCCATTTTCTGGCAAAGCTGATGTACTTGTCTCCAATTTTTTGCCGGAATTCTCCAGACATCAGACGAACAACCTCCTTATGGTACTGTAAGAAACTGAACATTACTTTTCAAGTACTAATGAAAACAACAAAAATACAATTTGCAATATTCCCTAGAGGCTAATACAACTCTACGGTCCCGGAACGGCCACATCCTATTCTTCCCTAACAGGGTTCTATGCAAGCAATTGCACCCCTGTAGAAAACATCATGAAAACATAGGATATAAAATGTGTTTTGGTGAGAGGAAGCACTTGAGCCATATTGCCTTCTTGTGTGTGTATCACAGAATCACAGAATAACAAGGTTGGAAAAGACCTTTAAGATCATCAAGTCCAACCATTCACATCCTAAACTAAACCATATCCCTAAGTACTTCATCTACCCTTTTTTTGAACACATCCAGGGAAGGTGACCCAACCACCTCCCTGGGCAGCCCGTTCCAGGCCCTCACAACTCTCAGTCAAAAATTTTCTTCTAATGTCCAATCTGAACCTGCCCTGGCACAGCTTCATGCCATTCCCCCTTGTCCTATCACTTGTCACCTGGCTGAAGAGACCATCACCTATCTCTCTATAACCTCCCTTCAGGTAATTGTAGGCGGTGATAAGGTCTCCCATCAGCCTCCTCTTCTCCAAGCTAAACAGCCCCAGCTCCCTCAGCTGCTACTCATAGGATTTCCCCTCCAGCCCCTTCACCAGCCTGGTTGCCCTTCTCTGGGCTCGCTCCAGGACCTCCATGTCCTTCTTGTGGTGAGGAGCCCAGAACTGGACACAGCACTCGAGGTGTGGCCTCACCAATGCTGAGTACAGGGGCACAATCACCTCCCTAGACCTACTGGCCACACTGTTTTTGATACAAGCCAAGATGCCATTGGCCTTCTTGGCCACCTGGGCACACTGCTGGCTCATATTCAGTCTGCAGTCAACCAACACCCCCAGGTCCTTCTCTGCCTGACAGCTCTCCAGCCAGTCTCCCCCAAGCCTGTAGCGCTGCATGGGGTTATTATGTCCCATGTGTAGCGCTCTACACTTGGCCTTGTTAAACTTCATCCCATTGGTCTCAGCCCATTGGTCCAGTCTGTTCAGATCCCTCTGAAGAGCCTCCCTACTCTCAGGCAGATTAACACTTCCTCCTAGTTTAGTGTCATCTGCAAACTTAGTGAGGGAGCATTCAATCCCTTCGTCGAGATCATTGATAAAGATGTTGAACAAGACTGGACCCAGGACTGAGCCCTGGGGGACGCCACTCGTGACCGGCCTCCAGCTGGATTTTGTTCCATTCACCACCACCCTTTGGGCTCGGCCATCCAGCCAGTTTTTAACCCAGCTGAGGGTCCACCTGTCCAGGCCAGTGGCAGCCAGTTTCTCAGTCAGAATGCTGTGAGAAACGGTGTCAAAGGCTTTACCAAAGTCCAAGTAGATCACACCACAGCCTTCCCCTCGTCCATTAAGCGGGTCACCTTGTCATAGAAGGTGATCAGGTTAGTTTGACAGGATCTACCTTTTGTAAACCCATGTTGACTAGGCCTGATCCCCTGGCCATCATGCATGTGCTGCATGATAGCTCCCAAGATGACCCTCTCCATGATCTTCCCTGGGACTGAGGTCAGACTGACAGGCCTGTAGTTCCCTGGATCCTCCTTCCGACCCTTCTTGTATATGGGTGTAACATCTGCCAGCCTCCAGTCGACTGGAACTTCCCCAGTCTGCCAGCATTGCTGATAGATGATGGAAAGGGGTTTGGCAAGCACATCTGACAGCTCCCTCAGTACCCTTGGGTGAATCCCATCTGGCCCCATTGACTTGTGTGTATCTGCATCTGCTGATGTTTAACACTGTACATTTAAGAAACACCCAACACAAAGGGTCTGTGCTGTAATCAGAGGCTGAACCGCAAAGCAGCGTTCATTTTTAGTTACACTGCAGGTGACATTAGGGGATAAACAACATGAATATGTACATTTAAAAAATGAAACAAATATCAGCTGTTTCTTCATAGACTGCCCTTGGATGTATGTATGGGTATGATATACACTTAAAAATTTTAACAAGCTTACAGGAATCAGACAGTGGAACAGTATACTACATGCATCTGAGCATGGCATTTCCTCACCAGCACTCTAAAGCTATATGCACTGCATCAGAGAACCACCATACACTCTGAAAGAAGGACTCATCTTTCACTATTATGCTATTCTAGGCTGAAAGACAGTGAGAGGCCAAGTTACACAATGACATTCAATATCAAAGGATATTTCTGATTTCATCTAAAATGCTGCCAAGCAGCAGAGCCTACAAGACTACACCTGAATTCATAACACTCTTAAAGGCTTTTAAGAGTTCCAGGAATCACTGAGTGGCATCTGAATTTAATAGATCTGTTCTTTTTCAAATGTTTTCACTAAGATTTCTGTGGCAACACACTTGGGGTTTTTTTTTTTACAATGTTCTGCTGGAATTCTTTGTATTTCCACAGAGTTATAGTTACCTTATTTGCACCAATGAGAAACCAGAAGCCTCATCTGTATTTTACCAAAACTACAAAACAGATGTGTCGTTAAAGTTTTGGTTTCCTTACCTCAAACCCAAAATTATAACCCTGAATCATGGCTTCCCGGTAGTATTGCTGCAAAGTGGCAGATTCAGATTCATCAACTTCAGCATCAAACTCAGATGTGAACATGTGATCAACTCTATCGATGGCACTGCTTATCTTATTGCATAGCTGTAATGCATCATTCTGTGTAACAACAACAAAGAGGGAGGGGGGCATCAAAGTGTTTAAATTCTACAGTTGACAAGACTAAGGCAAATATGCATTTAACAATTACATCCTTTTACATGAAAATGTACTTTAATGACATCACAATTCATTCAGTCTTCAAAAAACACTTTCCAGCATTTGCAATAAGCAAGTCATATAATTAACTGAAGTATTACAATGAGTTTGTTTGCTTGAGATTAACTTTAAACACAAAAGACAGCCAAAAGTGTGTGTGTGTGTTGGGGGGGGGAATATAAAAACACCAAGAAAAATCAGACAAGTATAGAGAGAATCTGTTTTCTATCTGTAACATGACCAAGCCTTTGGTTGTAATTGTCACCCTGGCATGTGGACACGGTTTCTACTGAACTCAAGGGGAAACCCACAGACCTGATACTGCAACTTGAACTCAACAAATCTTTGCTTCTCTGGGTCCCAAAAAGAAACAAACAAAAAAGCCCAACAAACAAAACCCTCATCCAACAACAATAAAAAAACCCCACCCAAACCCCAAACCACCACCAAGCCTCCTCTCCAAGAGGAAATAAGAAAGACACACCTACCCATTTTTATATCACAAATCAATCATCTTTTCCAAATACAGAGGAAAAAAACAACACCATGTTGTTTCTTGGAAATTATGGATTTTGATACAATTTCTTGTTAGGAACTCAATCACTATCAATTCAGCAGTCCTCTCATACAAAGATGTGGCTATTAATATTCCTATTGCATTACGAACTTGTTTCCTACTTAGTGTAAAATAATTACACTGATATTGCTCAAAATGACACTCAAATCTTTTGCAAAAACAGAATGACAACTGTACTAAAAGTAAAGTCCATAGAGTTTATAGAAGATACCAAAGCAGAATGTTACCAGCACTGCAATCAAGCCTCCTTACAAATTTTTGCTTATCCATGAGCAAAGTAGTCAATTTTGACTGAAATAATTTTGAAAAATGATTACCTTTAGCTGTTGTAGAGCTTTGGCAATGACTGGTTGGCTGGATGTCTGTTCCTGGTGCAGAGATATTAGTCCTTCAATAGACTGCTGGAAAGCTTTTCTCTGACTCACAAGGTGGGCAGATTGAATGACTACAAGGAGGAGGTTATCAACCTAGGAATACAAGATACAACTATCTGTTATAAACAAAATCCTCTCTATAAAAGCAGAGATTTATACACTGGTTTGGGTAGGATGAGACCTCAAATACTGTCTCGTTCCAATGTACCTGCCACGTACAGGAACACCCTCCACTAGACCAGGTTGCCCAAAGCCCCATCCAAGCTGGCCTCGAACACTGCACTGCCAGGGATCCACACCTTTTCTGGGCAACCTGCTACAATGTCCCACCACCCTCACAGTAAAGACCTTTTCTTCCTTGTATCTAAACCACATCTCCCCTCCTTCAGCATGAGGCCATTACCTCTTGCCCCATCACTCCACACCCTTGTAAACAGCTCCTCTCCAGCTTTCCTGTAGGCCACTTCAGGTACTAGAAGGCTGCTGTAAGGTCTCCCCAGAGCCTTCTCTTCTACAGGCTGAACAAGCCCAACTCTCTCAGCCTGTCTTCATAGGACAGGTGTTCCAGCCCTCTCGTCATCTTTGTGGCCCTTCTCTGGACTTGCTCCAACAGGTACATGTCCTTATGTTGGGGGTCCCACAGCTGGACACAGTGATCTCATGGGAGCAGAGTAGAGAGGCAGAATCACCTCCTAATCCTGTCCCATAGGACCAAATTCCAACTCTATTGTTTGGGGTTTTTTTTCTAAAATATGTAATTACCTCTCCCATCACTATTCATGAAAACTGAATTCACACTGTAGAGCCTGATGCTGGCAATTCGAATTGCTAAATTCTCATCTTGCGAGCAGAACTCTATTAGGGCAAATGTCACACCAAGGTTTCAAGGGGAACATACTCCTATTCACTTCTGGAAAGGTCTGGGAAACAGTGTATTAAAATTACCTTCACAATAGTTGCACATAGAAAGGCAGCAGCTAAGCAAAATAACTGTATTTTCTCAAAGCAGATGAATGTAACAACCGTCGCATAAATAAGCAGGTTTTAGTCACGTAATGTTATACACCTCAGGAATAAAACCTACCATTGAACAGGAAAAGCCATAGACTTTGCTCAATTTCTGAAAATCATTAAAATGCAAGAATATGTTTTGGAAACCAGAGCTCTGATATTGCCCAAGTCTATAAATGTACAGTCACAGATGGCATTGCCTTCTCTGTGGCACTGAGTCACATACTAAGCTCTGTTGATTTCAAACTACAGATAATGCATCCACAACGT
The DNA here is from genome assembly GCA_020800305.1 of Porphyrio hochstetteri. Classification (NCBI taxonomy): domain Eukaryota; kingdom Metazoa; phylum Chordata; class Aves; order Gruiformes; family Rallidae; genus Porphyrio; species Porphyrio hochstetteri. Next base: position 51,683,399 of record CM036907.1, read on the forward strand.
TAATCACAAAACAATACCTATTTCATCCAGATTTTCAACACATCACCCCCCAAATGCTTTAAATGTTGACTGGGTTGTTTTATGCGTATTCATTAAACAACACCTTGCATTTTCCCTAGTTTGCAAGCAAAACATGTTTATCTGAATACACAGGACACAATCTTTCTGAAGGGCTTCTTACTTCCTAACCTTTCAATATTGGATTTAAAAAAAAAAAAATATCAGTAAACAGCATTATACACATCTAAAGACACACACAGGGACTGTGTTTTATGTGCACGTACATATGTCAGATAAAATACCCTTTGTAAACCAAATTCCATCTTCGACTGTTTTCATCTGCTGAGTGAGATGCTAACTTTGGTAGAAGTCCAATGAAGTTCTAAGCACTTAATCAAAGACTATTTTTTTAATTGTTCAGCCTGGACAACAGACAAACAAGCACTAACATGCCTGTATGTTAAAAACAGCAGCATGTACAGGAGTGGCTTTTTTCAACTGGCTGTACTTGCTAGAGCCCTCTGAACGCTAGAGGCCAGGCACAGTGACATGGAAAGTCACTCTGTTTGTGGACAGTAGAACCCATTTATGGTAGGGATCCAAGGAACCGCATGACATACCGAAAGGAAAATGCACTTAGTTTAACACACGGGTATGGGAACAGGAGGGGCAGGGAGCTGCAGCTGGCTCACTTGCTGGAGCATAGCAGAACTGCTGGCAGGGTACCCCTGTTGGATTGGGATGAAGGGAAGTATGACTGGAAAGATTTCTTCCTGCAGATCTGCTGAATATCCAGTAGCTTCCACAGAAATTTAACTTTAAATGTCATAGTTCACCCAAGATCAAAAGTAACTGGTTTCACGCCTCAGTGCATGGAAAGCACACAACTGCCATGCTTATTTGGAGACTGCTGAGCTCTTGATAAAATACAGTTTTCAAGTCACCTGCTCTTGGTGAATCCTGCTTTAGCAGGGGGCTTAGACTAGATGATGTCCAGAGGTCCCTTCCAACCTCAGCCATTCTGTGATTCTGTGTAATCCTTCTAAGAACTGCTAACATTCTTGAGACCACACCTGGAATACTGTGTCCAGTTCTGGGCCCCTCAGTTCAAGGGGGACATAGAACTCCTTGAAAGAGTCCAGCGCAGGGCCACCAAGATGATTAAGGAACACCTTCCTTATGAGGAGAGGCTGAGGGGGCTGGACCTGTTTAGTCTGGAGAAAGGAGACTGATGGGTGACCTTATTAACCTCTATAAATACATAAAGGGCGAGTGTCAGAAGGAGGGAGCCAGGCTCTTCTCAGTGATGGCCAGCAATAGGACAAGGGGCAGTGGGTGCAAGCTGGAGCACAGGAGGTTCCATGTGAACATAAGGAGAAACTTTTTCACTGTGAGAGTGACGGAGCACTAGGACAGGCTGTTCAGAGAGGCTGTGGAGTCTCCTTTTCTGGAGACATTCAAAACTCACCTGGATGCATTCCTGTGTGATTTAGTCTAGGTGATCCTGCTCTGGCAGGGGAGTTTAGACTAGATGATCTTTCGAGGTCCCTTCCAACCCCTGACATTTTGTGATCCATTATATGTAATACTTGCATTAATACAACTAAGTATCAATCCTACTCTTAAATTTAACCTATGAAAGGACATATCTCATTTAAATTTATGTGGTTAATCTGAAGGATAAGCATTCATAGAAGTGTAGAGCTCACAAACACGGACAAAAAACACAAACCCCAACAAAACCAACCCACCTGCATGGTTCGTAGCGTATCAACCGTTTCTACTTGTGGCACTACTTTGACTGGCTGACCTTCCCATGCACTCCAGCTGTCCTCTAATTCATGGTCTTTATCACTGTGTTTGGTCATTAGTAAGTAGGCATCATATGCAACCTCATCTGAATCCTTTGAGCAATCCTTTCCAGCAGCTGCATTGAGGAGCTGCAAAATCACAGCTTTTTGCCCTGCAATACTATTTGGTACGAATACTTGTAAACTCTCGAGTCCAGGGATTTGTACCTGTAGAAAAAATTAAAAATAAGACTGAATGAGTCAATCTCACTGCCTTCCATGATACGTAAGATATATGTTGTCTCATTTAAGTAACATGGTTTCCATCTAAAACAGTTGTACAAGACACATACTAAAACATTCAAACATTTTTGCATTAGAAGTCAAAATGCATTGTAAGAAATTATGTCTTGAAATCCCCTAGATTGCCGGCTTTCAGTGACATCTTTCCCTGCACTTTCAAATGATCCTTCTACATATTCTTCTAAAGGAATCTTCTTGCAAAAAAGTCTGATTTCACATATATAGTATATATGTGTGCACATGCATGCAAAATACAGGATCATAGTCTACTATTTTCTATGTAAACATGTCCATTAACTTATATATCTGTTTACCTCAAACTTTAAAGCATTTATTCTTCATAGAACTCCCTAGTGTTATTCCTTCCCTCCCACAAGTAAGCACTAAGGAAGCAAAATGGCCTTTCCCAAGACAGAGAGAGAATCTTTGAGAAGACAAGGAACTGGACACTGATTTCCCAAAACACAGACTAACATTCTCACTCACACAAACACAGGTCCCGAAAATAATGTGACTGCCACAATTCAGTATTAAATTCATGGTATTTTTAAATGGTGAGACATAAATGCCACATTAACAAATCTGAAGTATGTCAATACCCTTTGACATTTTGCTTAGCACCCCCATTCTACTTTCATGCCTCTAAACTGGATTTACCTTCACATACTCTTTTGTTTTCAGAACATTCAGGAGATCTCGCACCGGGCCTGACAATGCAAATTCTGCTGCTATTTCAAGGTCCTACAAGTAATGACAGAACATAAGAGTATGCTTTCAGATTATGTTTCTTTAAAGCATATAAGTAAGATGACACTTTACTATTAACTTACCTTCCTCAGCATTTTAGCAAAACCAAGAGCTTTGGAGGCCCTTTCTCTAGCTTCATGAAATAGTTCTTTGAGTGCTCGGCTGGTCTCTATAACAGACCTCCTGAAACATTAGTAAGAATGAAGCGACAATGTTTTTGTAAGTCATACTGCACTTTCACAGCTATTACAAAATAAGAATTATTTACATATATGTCAGCAGAAAGAGCACAGAAAAGATATATTCACAAGCAGCTGACAGAAATAATTTGAACTTGCACAGCCACATTTTTTGATATGGATATAAAAACTAAATTTAAAGGACATTAAATAAATAATCTCTCATACCCTCAACTCAAAAGAAGGTTACTAGGCTTCAAATGAACAAAATGATAGTCCATTACTACTGCATACAGAAATACCAGCAATAAAGTCCACAAAGCCTTAAATTTACAGTTTTAATTCTAAGAAATAAAATGCAGCATGTACCTGTCGGGTATAGAAACATGAGTGTGTTTATTATTATTAAGCCAAAGGGCTTAATACCTGATTTCATCTGATGCAGTACTGTCATCGGCACTGGCCCAAAATTCATCACAACTGTCTTGTAGTCCAGAATCTAAAAATATTCCTGTAGATTTCAGCAGCATTCCTGCAATATCACTGTAGCAACAGAAATGGTGGAACTTCAGAGTCTTATTCAGGTAGCATGGCACCTTAAACTTCTTCCTACTCTGTCCAACACAAGAGAGCCGCGTTGCCAAGTCCGCCTGCAGAAACAAGCAGCATCTTGGGGTCCCTCAGTCACTCTGTGTGCACAGGGCTAGGAGGAACAGGGATGTTCCGTAGAAGCAGGCATTCCTGTTATAGCCAGAGCAACCTGCACTTATGGCATCCTACAACTACAATCATTATTATAATCCATAAATTCACAATCAACTGATTACTGAGGCCTCAAGAAGCCCAACCTGGGAATCCTGAACAAGTGCTGACTTGAATACGTGTCTGGTAAAAATCAACACCATAAGCAGCATATTTAAATAAAACCTACCAGAATAGTTTTCCAGCTTGAGCTTCACCTCCTCTTATGTAAGGAGTTATTTCTTTGGTGAAATTCCATTCTTCCTCCAACAGATTTTTTAAACTATGAGACGCCTGAGGTAACTGCTGCAGCATTTGGATCCAGCTTCGCATATAATCAAAGTAAACCTGTACACAGAAAGAGGTAATTTAAACAGGAATCATTACACAACATGTATCTAAGGACAATAGCTTCTCCAATCAACAATCTCAATATTACACAATTTGTAGAAAATATTTCTACATTTTTCGTTTGCTATGACTGAAAATGAGCTACATGTTTCCTCACAAAAGGTGCAATTCATGGCTCAGGATGTAGAAAGTGCTACTAAAGTATTAAACACTACATCTCCATGATTATTTTCTGACAATATTGACAGTATCACCATGTTGTTTCCTGTGCTGCTGTTTACCACTGTATCAGTGAATACCCACAGTGGCCAGAGTTTTTAAGCTGAACTACTGGAAACCAGTTTCTAAATCTTTTATTAACTGGATTACTCCAAAAGGTTTTCTCTCAACATATCCTCCTGGATACAAGTAAGTGCAGTGAACAGGCTTCTCAGATTCTACATTATACCTCGTGTTCCTTTATATTGTCTTACATCTCACCTTTATTTAATTACTGTTTTAAACCAACATAGAACTTAGGTAAGTGTAATTCTACAAACATCTGCCCTTCAGGATCATATTGAATGCAAAAAATAGCTGCAATTTGGTTTAGTTCAGTAATCCATAATGTCAAGCAATGTCCCTCTTTAGAAACAGTTAAGATACTTCCTACTGGTTTCTGTTATTTATGGACAATACCATAGTAATGCCAAGATCATATAATCACAGACTGGTTTGGGTTAGAAGGGACCTCAAATCTCATCTAGTTCCAAGCCCCTAGCATGGACAGGGACACCCTCCACTAGACCAGGTTGCCCAAAGCCCCATCCAACCTGGCCTTGAACACTGCCAGGGAGGGGGCGGACACAACCTCTCTAGGCAACCTAGACCAGTGCCCCATGACCCTCAAATTAAAGAATTTCTTCCTAATGTCTAATCCAAATCGTCCCTTATTCACCGTAAGGCCATTACCCCTTGTCCTGTCACTCCATGCCCTTGCAAACAGCCCCCCTCCAGCTTTGCTGTGGGCCCCTTCAGGTACTGGAAGGCTGCTGTAAGACCTCCCTGGAGCCTTCATTTCTTCAGGCTGAATAAACCCACCTCTCCCAGGCTGACTTTACAGGAGAGGTGCTCCAGCCCTTGGACCACCTTCATGGCCCTCCTCTGGACCAGCTTGAGCAAGTCCATGTCTTTCGTATGCTGTGGACCCCAAAGCTGAATGCAGTACTCTAGGTGGGGTAGATATGGAAAACCTTAACACTCTACCCTGGGTGAGGTCAGTACTATCACAGAATCACAGGGGTTGGAAGGGACCTCCAGAGATCATCTGGTCCAACCCCCCTACCAAAGCAGGTTCCCTAGGACATATGGCACAGATAGTACGTTCTGACAGCCTCAAGCTGAAGCCCCATTTGTGACTAACTCGCCTTTCACTCTCCCCCTAATTCCTCTTCCAGTACTTCCCTTTGCTACCTTGCCTGCCTATGCAGGAAGTCCACAGGAAAAGACAAAAAAAAATCCACCCCTCACCCCCCTTTAATCCTGTCCTAACCTTCTGATTTTGTACAAGTTTTGCCTACACCTATGCCTATTTTCAGTCCAAATCATCTCTCCAAGTCTTTGCCCAGCTATCCCAATCTTCTGACAATCCTGACCATTCATCCAATCTTTCTTCCCAGCTGCTGGCACTAAAATAACCTGCAACTCTGAACAGGCACAAACTGTGATTCTTTGAAGTCTGAATATTTATTCTGATTTGCAGTCCTGTTACCAGCCCTTTCAAGACCTACAAAAAGCAAACTACTTACATAATTAAAACTGTTGCCAAAGGTCAAGCTTTTGCCTCAAAGCACAAAAACACTACAGCTACCTAAAAATCCAGGTAAGGGATTTCAAAACAGACAAGATGAACTATTTTCCTTTCATCTAGCCACGTCACTTTTACTGGAAGTTTCTAGAAATTTCAGACAGAGGTGAAGGCAGTCACGCAGTGTAAGAAACTTCAGGTAAAACATTTTCAACACATAATAGGAAAATCATGCATACTCAACAATGCAAAAAACACTGCTGACAAAAAACTAGTGATGAAGTATTAAGATGTATTTTTGGTTTTTTCCTCCCCACCCCAGAATAGCGGGAACAAAGTTTAAACAAGTCACAGAAGAGCAAAGATCAGTCACATCCAAAGGAAGAGTAATTTAAACCAAATTTACTAAAGAATATTTCATTACTGTATTTCAGAGACCAAATGTTTGTCTTGAAAATATTTGTTTAACCTATTGCAATAATAGGAACACATGACACATTACTACATTAATAGCTGAATGCAACACCAAGATATCGAGACATGATGCTAATCAAACAAGTGTATTTATTTCTTTATTCAATACTAAGTTTGTTAAAATTTTAAGCCAAATGTATGGAATTTACAGTTCTATTTATGAACCATTTTATTGTAAACACTAGCAATTTACAAGCATACTGCACCACAATCCAGTATTAGTAAAATCATTGCTAAAATGGTATTGGCTACTGTGTTACCTTTATAAGTCCATTAAAACAATAAAGTTATGACAAATTAGCACAACAAAAAAGATAGGAAGAGTTATACCCAAGAGAGACAATAGATTTTAGAAGCAATATTCAGATAAATACACTTACTAGAATCCCAAATATTTTCTCCTCTTTGAAGCTTACCATTAACATTTTATGCAGGTCCTCTTCAAAAGAATCAATGTTGCAATCAATCTTTTGTAAGTCATCTAACACCTCCCGTAACATAAACTGGTAATATTGCTTCATTAACAGGCCACCCTTCAGAACCTCTTTACACTCTCTCACTAGCTGCAAGAAAAAAAAGAAAAAAAAAAAGAAAAAACCCACCAAAAATTGCCATCAGTCAAGATGTAACTCTTAAATTCTCCCTGGGAAGGGAAAGCTTCATTTGACAGTCCAGTTTGTCTAAATACATTAGTTTATCACTACATAATTTCCAGTCATTTTAGAAACACGTACAGTCACTTTACAGGTCTTCAGGAGACATGTGACAAGTTTTCCAGGATTACTTAATTACCATCAAGCCATTTCCAATATAACTAAGTGGAGGCAGATGTTTCAGACTTCATTACTTGCTGGATAATTAAAAAGTTTAGAAGTGGGCAAGAGGACTCACAATCATCAAATCATTAGTTTATATAGAGGGAAGTCAGGAACAGTTTGGCAGATTCCTAGAGATCTATGAGAAATGTTTTACTACAGGAAATCTACTGAGCAACTCTTTAAAACTTGTACCAGACCTGGAAACTTTTGTTTCCCTCAGCACAGCTCACATGAGGAAAGTTATCCTTTCAATAACAGAAATGGTCCCTTTTGGCAAAAGAGCTGTAACCCCTCCCTGAAAGCTGACAGCTTTTAGTTATTTGAAGAAATGTGCACAACCACAGATACAGGAAAACACCAACAGCAAAATGGTTTCAAACCTACATTAATAAACACATTTCTTTCACAAGTTCTTCCAGTGCTAAGCAGATCTTCTTCTGAAATTATTAGGTCTGACAACCCCTGAGCTTCTCTAATCAACAACTTCATTAAATCAAGAGTCTGAGAGGCGTTCCTTTGGATGGTCAGAGGGAGTACAATTGTTGGTTGGTTCATCTGCTTTTTAAAATCTTGTGTAACAGCTATCCTGGCAAAATAATGTATCAATATAGTGGACTCAATGCATGAGAAATTATAATCGCATGAAAGCAAAAAAGACATATGATGTTACTAATATTAATCCTCATATTGAGGTGGAACTTCCTGTGTTCCAGTTTGTGCCCATTGCCCTGTCACTGGGCACCAATGAAAAGAGTCTGGCCCCATCCTACTGACATCCATCCTTTAGAAATGTATGTGTTGATGAGATTCCCTCTTGGTCTTCTCATGGGTAAACAGACTCAGCTCTGTCAGCCCGTCATCATCCTCCACTAGACTCTCCCCAGTAGTTCCCAGTTTTCTTGAACTCGGGAGCCCAGAACTGGGCACAGGACTCCAGATGTAGCCTCACCAGGTCAGGGTAGAGGGGGAGGATAACTTCCCTCGACCTACTGGCCATATTTTTTTCAATGCACCCCAGGATACCATTGGCCTTCTTGGCCACGAGGGCACACTGCTGACTCATGGAGAGCTTGTTGTCCACCAGCAATCCCAGGTCCTTCTCCACAGTCCTGCTTCTCAGCAGGTCAGCCCCTAACCTGTACTGGTGCTTGGGGTCACTCCTCCCAAGGTGCATGACCCTACACCTGCCCTTCATGAATTTTATTAGATTCCTCCTCTCTGCCTAATGTGGAAATCCAATAATCACACATATATATCCCTAAAATGTCATATATTTAAAAAATGAATGTGCATTCTTTGCTCTCCACTCAACAAGTCTGTGGTAACCTACTGGGGTTTTTTACCCTTGGATCAACAAAGAAAAACATAACTTGTTCAAAGAGTTTAAAACTGCTATTTAAGTATTCATTATTCACTGAAACAGGTGGGACATGACAATATTACTTATCCATAAAACTTGACTATGGCATATCTTCACTTTCAAAATTTGCACAGTAATATTTGTCTATTGCAAAATAAAACACTCAAAGTTTCATTAAAAAATAAGATTTTTTTCATTTAAATAATACTGCTATGCAGTGATGTGTAGTGCTATTACATAACAGAATACAGGATTTATTTAAAAAATCCTGTAGTGCTAATTTTAAGCATCAACATTTGGAATTAAAACTCATGAGGCAATAGACAAACAAAAAATAATGAACACACTAAAGACTGTGTATGTATGTAACTATAGGTGATACACAAAACCTGATTCAGCAGAGCACAGTAACTAGGCAGCACATTGTGGTCCTACTCCAACTGGTGCCAGTCACTTATCATACACCAGGTAGGTGTGACTTTTCACTTTCCAACTCAGCCAATGCATGGCACAAGACAGTAACAGACCATAAGCAATCTGTACAAAAATTCAATGGCTGATTTAAGGACTATTGACCCCAAAATTCCAGGCGGTACCACGAGCTGTTAAGATGATCCAGACAGTGTGCTGATCATCAGATATGGTTTTCCTCATCCAAACATATCCTTTATCTGGCTGCTTCTATAATCGCCAAAGCACGTTCGAATACTACCTGGTTAACAGGTGTGCAGGTAACAGAATTGGTAATCATGAAATCAGCACCTACATCAACATACAATATGCTATTGTGCTTCTAGTGATAAACTTAAATGGGTGTTGATGAATAAGAAATTACTTATTTGTAAACTGCATTTCTCTATTGCAGACTTCTATAATCTGGAACTAAAAATTTTCTAGCAGTATTGACCTAATTTCTTCCCTGACTCTTCTAAGGAAGAAGCTCCAATGAAATGACAGTATCATATTACCTTTCTGAAGATACAAACTAGTATGAAAGATCCAGAGATCTGACAGTTATTTCACAGATGTTCACCGTGCTGTAAGGTTATAACAGACTAACAGTGTCTAGTTTAACCACCTAACAGAAATAACCTGTGTATACATAAACACACCCCTCCACTTCTCAGCACAAATGCAGAACTTGAAACCATCTTGGGCTGTTCAAGAAAACTACATCACGTGACATCAAAAGAGAACAGCTCACTCTGATAATACAAGATCATGAAGATCACAAAAGCTATTGCTAAAAGTGAAACATTAATGAGATGGCTCAAAAAGGGGAAGCTACTGAGAAAGGAAGACAGAAAAAGCATACTGAAGGAAGCATATATTCTGTATTGGTTTTCTTTTTGCATGTATACTTTCTCTTGCAAACCAGATTTATTTTTTAAGTAGAATTGACTTTCTAATAATAATAGTTTATTCAACCTAGAGAAGAGAAAATGCAAGGACAATCTAATCATAGTTTTCCAATATCTAGAAAGTAGTTACAGAGAAAAGTGGAACACTTTTTCCACAAAGATGCATGGTGACCCAATTAAGATGCAACAGACAACAAGCTGCTTCAGGGAAATTCTGTTTGGATACAAGAAAAAAAATGCTTTACTGGAAGAAAAAATAAACACTGGAACAGCTCAGCTGAAGAAACAGTGGAATGTGTCTCTCACTGAAAGTATTCATGATCTTCCCAACCTTAATGATTCTACGATTCTATCTGGCCTAGCAAGGTCCTGTATAACCCAACATAGGGCCCAGTATCCAGAAAGCTAGACCAGAGTAAATCCAAGCATGTAATTCTGTAGTATTCTGTGAACTTGCAGAACAAAACAGACCCCCAGACTCTGCTCTGAGCCTGCTCAAGACTTCAGGAATTAGAATTTTACAGGAAACAAATGGATCTATTTGTGAAATATTCTCCACAGTGCCTTTAAGTGCTCAGCGGTACTACACAGGAGAGCAAGCATGTTCTGAGTTGAATTCAATTTTTCAATGTAATTAGCAAGCCAGTATAGCCATCAAAACAAGTGTGTAACAAACACACTGATTGTTTTCCAGGAAGAAACTGTCACTTTTACTTAACTTGAAACTCACAAAGAGATTAGAAAATTTCAGGGCAAAAAACCAGCCCCACTCTCTGGGTAAAAAAGGATATAGTGTGCTTTGCAATACAATATGCTACGCTGTATTTTACTATGAATCTTAATATTAATTAATGGAGGGTGGAGGGTGGAAGGTAAGATGGGGTGAGGAAGAGAGAAGACAGAATTTCTTTGCGACCATAATATAACTTGGCAATTGATTCTGGAGTAGCAGATAACTGGAACATGAAATCATAATTGGCCAAAGAACTTATTCCAATGCTTACCCTTAAAGAGCAGCTGATAAAACTGTGACCTGTTTGTATTAGCCAGGAAGCAGGCAGATGACTTCAGACAATTTTATTATGTCCTGGAGTAGACTTTGAACAACAGCATTAATCTAAACAGCCTTCACTGTACTGGGTAATGACCAGAAATCCTCATACAACATTCCCAACCAGTGACATGACTGACTATGTTGGGTCACTACCCACAGAAAACAGCAGGTATTTATACAGACCAATGCTGATCACCTTTTTTCCTTTTTTTTTTTCCTCTTAATCAACGTCCACTATGTGCCCACTGCACGTGGGCAAAGGTCTTACATTTGCAAAGAAAAAAGGATCAAATTTAAGTAAAAAAGAATTACATAGATCCCTGAAACTGGTTACACTGCTTAAGAAACCCAAATGGAGGAAGATGTGCTGGACAAGGTTATATAGATTGTAATGCAAGTGGGACAAATACTATCTACCTTCGCTGGTGATAACTCTTTAATCACCAGTTTTGATTCCTGGAAGTCTAAATCAGAGAGGTTGCTTACTGTGGAAAAAACATCTCCAAATGAAATACAAGACTATTTATAAAAGTTATTACATAATTACACATTGTAATTTCTTAAACTAATCCTCTTCAAACCGATAACCTTATCATAATGAAATGACAAAGTCATTCCAATAGGAAATATGAAAAAGAAACAGTTGAAGCAAACCTGTTTAATACTCAAAAGAGATGGTTCTCCAGCAGGTCTTTGTTCCAACCTTAGCTTGAGACATTCATGGATAACATTGAGAAGGACTCGGCAGAGGACCAAGAACGCAGGTTCAAAAGATGGTAAATCCATGGATTTCAGCTCCTCCCATGATACAGTACTGCATTTTTGCTCACAACAAGGTGGGGAATTTAATAACTGCACGTAATCTGAACACAACATGGGATCTGGAAATTCTGAAAACTGTAACAAGAAATAGGTATCATGAAAAGGATCCTTAAATTCCTTAGGATTTAGCATTTACTTAAATCAGCACATGTGAAAGTCTCCTTTTAAAAGGTAAGATTCTCTTAACTGGCAAATCAACCACAGAAGTTTCAATTTTTTAATTTTTTTTTTAAAGTTAACTTTTTTTTGATGATCATCAATTTGAGGTAAACACTTATAGACCCTTGAGAGTGAACAAAATCTCTTACTTTATGTTTCTGTTTTAAAATTTTTAAAGCATCCATTGAAGTTGAAGATCACCTCACTACACAAGAAAAAGCTCCTGTCTACACAAGAAAAAACTGCTGACTGAGGTTACGATGAACATGCATGTTACGCCTTACATAATACATAGGAACACATATTCAGGTCACTATAAGATACTTGAGAATTTCAAAATATAGAAAAAAATTCTAGAGGCCTTACACCAATAACTGTATCTAGAGAAGTAAGTTTGCATTTGACTACGTCAGGTGAGCAATCTCCTTCCTTTTCAGATACATACAGCAGATAGATAAAACTCCACTTTGTAAAGTAATGCAATATTTGAGAAAGTGTCCCTAGTTAAATTGAACAAAACTATTGAAAAAACTTAGGAACTTTGGTAGATGTTAAGAAATTGAAACTGAATTTTAAAAAGGAAGATAAAATTTAAAAAGATAAACCTGTCTTTTTTTTAATCAATAAATATATTTTTCATTTAAAGAAAATCCCATTTTAAATTGGAGAAAATAACTGAAACTATGTGAAATAGGCATCTAGATATCTACACCCTGTACCTTGTGATACCATTCTAAGCAAAATTATACGTGGAAGCACTGAGATTTAATTTAGGAAGAAAATTTGGACTGCAATATGTGTGCAGCTCTTAAAGATAACACACTGTATATCATCTAAGGATAAGACTTGTTTCAGATTAAAGTTGTTTCATTCTAAATCTCATTTCACAGCTGCTAACTATGACACCTGAATATTCTTCATTCTGATACCAGAGATAACTATCATTTGTTAGGTTGTTCTTCAGTGCCAATTTTAAATAACATCACTTCAAAGAAGGGGAAACGCTACCAGAAATTAGATCATATTATTAAGTGCTGCCTAGAAAGTTAAACCAATTTAAGCCATTTTAAATCTCCTCTATTCAAAAAATCTAAAAGATTTAATTTTTTTAATTGAGCTTACAATTGTACCAGCTCTGCTTTCTCACCAGAGAAATTTTAAATTCTGTGATGTTTCTCTATTGTTATGTGGGATGGAATAGCATTCATTACTGCCTGACACTGGCACAAAATGTATTACCCACTGTAAGTTCATAAGCGCTTTAAAAACCCATCAACTTCCTATGTGGAGATAGCAAACATGCAGGAGTGGGGATTTCCTCTACACCTAGTTTAGCTGAAGTTTAATCACTAGCTGATCTACAGTATAAGAACTTATCTCCTTAGATGGCATATTAATCTCTTTTTACTGACTCTTAATAGCACCAGAGCTGAAGGCTTTTATACAAGCCTTCATTAATAGTGGATCATGAAAATACTAAACTTCTGAAGTAAATAAAAAAAAATTAAGTCGTCTTTATAGAGACATGAGTATAGTGTTGGAAAATTTAGTTCTTACAAAATATTAAAGAATTAGCCTATGAGTAAAAGTAACACTGTCAAATTGAATATATATGTTAGTTTATTTTCTAACATTAAGGATAACAGCACGTGACATTAGGGCTCAGTATCAGACCCTAAACTTCTACTGTTCAATTTATCTAATCTTCAGAGGGCCCAATCCGAAATGTTTCAGGTGACTACCAAAAACTTCTTTAAAAAAACCCCAAGAAACCAAGTCCAGGCTATTTATTCAGTTCATACATATAAACAGGGTACACAGGCTTAAATACCATTCTGCTAAAATATCTTCTCTGATTTTGTAAACTAAAATAAGAAATATTAGCCATTTCTTTTTAAGATCATATCCCACAGCTTCTACACAAAACAGACTCTATAGTTCCCAGAGGCTTGTTAAAGTATCAGAGCCTGTAATGGATGAAATTTGTCCTTCAAGAAACACTAAAACCAGGTATCTGTATAAACATTAACAAGCATTGAAGATGAAATGAGCATTAAAATGCATACAGTGGAGGAATCCAGAAAACACATTTTAGATGAAAGATGGTGTTTAACTAACAATAGAAATGAAAGTGTGTCCAAAGATTTTTAAAGCATATGTACACACAGTCAAGATACTACAAAGCCCCACAACAAGCAACCCCAGCTGAAGTAAAACACATTAATGAAACACAACAAAACTCTTAACAGCTCTGGCAGCAGAGAAATACCAAACTGAGCCACACTAAACCCCCTCCACGACACCACATTCAAAGTAGTGTCAATTCAGAATCATCTCTTGTATTTAATTTTGATGTCATCTTTTGCTGCAGCAGGTACCACACTGCCCACAAACAGCATTTACTTTTTTTTTTTTGGACAATATTCTTTTGATTTTGTGGCAGGAAAGAAAATTACAATTTTATAGCATTTACCTTTAGTCACAATGTCATTTCTTAAGACAGAGCAATGTTCCAAAGAAAATGTAATAATCACTGAAAATGAACATTCAAAGAAGTGGCAATGGCAGAGAAGGAGAATGAAAATACTAACCTTGCACAATTCTTTTAATGCTAAATCACCAAAAAGCTTAAATTTTGTGAAGCTGCAGGAAAGATTCTAGCTACTGGTGATTCAATAACTTGCTTTAAGAACACTTATGAAATCAAAACACTTGAGGCATTCAGCAATTTCAAAAATATATCCAAAGTAGCTTTCAATGCCCCCAAATTACATTTTATTTCCTTTATCTTTAAGGTATTTCTACCTATATATTAAGCTTAATTTATATCTAAGTGCACATGGCTTGGGGGTACTTTTGGTTACTGAAACAGATACCTGCAGGCTTTGCTTAGGCACAGGACTCTAGAAATACACAAAGATTTTCTTAATGCAAAGCTTCCTAAAACACAATTTGAAACCAATCAGAGAATAAATAAAAATTCAACTAATACTGTAAAAACTGAAGGTAATATCTACACTGTGAACAGTAGAAGAACTTTTTCAAAATTCTGTAACTTTATAAACATAAATGTATGCATCCTAAAAATAACCTCCAAGGAGGACAAACAATTCTTGATCCTTTTAAAAATGCAACAGCAACATGTCAAAGACCACATGTGGCATCCATATTTGAACAGGCACATTGGGTAAGATACTCCTTGGATTCTGGACAAAGGTGAGGCTTCGCACACAGCGCCACTTCATCAAGGAGGGCAAATAACCCTGACTACTAGTTCTTCCCAATATAAAAATGCCTAGAAGTTTGGTAAGAGTTTGTATTAAGAAACAATATTCTGCATTGAAGCAATTAGTGACCAAAACTTACCACACGATACTTGTCCTTCGCTTACTGCTTATTTCATAATTTTGCTTTTATTAACTCACAATGATTCTTAATTAATGTAAAATGACCCAAAGAAAAAGATAATAAACTAAGAGCTAGCTGAAAAACAGTACATGCTAACATGACATGCTTTCATAGATTCCAAGTTTAAGAGATTTTTCTGACGTGGCCTCAAGCATAACGTGCCACCACAGTTCTTCATGCATTTAGATGAAGAAAAAACACAAAACATCAGCGAATTTTTCACCAAGGATGTCTTGCAAACAAGAAAAAGAAAGTGATCGCTTCCATGTCTAAGCACAAAAATTTAACCATGTGGAAAAAATAATTTTCTACTGGAATTTTCCTGACTTAAGGCTTTAGACATTAGAAAATGCAATGAAAAATAAGTTATCATTAAAGTGTCATTTCAATTACAAACAAGAACAGGGAACCAACCAGCTTGCACTTCACACATTCTAGTTCAGGTCAAATGACAGCTTCATTTCAGTGGAAGCAAAACTGGGCTCTTTAATCATAACATACACTATCCTTCAAACACCAACAAAGCAAACAAAACTTTCGTAAGGTCCCAATTACTCCAGTTTCACAGTACAGCAGGGGAGGTACTCCTGTTATTCATTCACACCGGTAGCAACCTACCTCCAGCTGGTGATCACTCCTTACCAACGCCATACGTGCCCTTTGCAAGGAACCATGCATTAGCTTGTGCAGTCTTAAAATTAGTTTCCTCAACCCCATTTGCTTCAGTGCTTTATCTACAAACGGCCTGTAAATAGAGGTCAAACAGTGTTGGCTGCAGCTTGCCTCAGTACTGCACTCTGGAATAACCCAAGAGGCAGCGTAATCCCCAGATTCAAGCTTATCGAGCCTCCTTGGAAAATGGTCCTGAAAGTCAAAATTTGGCTTATTAGTAAAATTGTTCTTGATGGCTTGCCTAAGTTCCTCAACACTCTCCTCAGAGATTTGTTCTTCACCATCACTCTCCTCTGTGCGCATTCCTGAGGATTCTTTTACTTCTGTTTCCCTATCAACTTCTTCATCCTCTGGATCACTGTCTCTAGATGGTCGAGGAGAAGGAATTTCAAACACTGGCCAGCCAATGTTAGAAAGATTTTTGATGCCCAATACAGTTCCCATAATCCTTAGTTTTTGATTTAAGTCTTTTGTAATATTTAACCATAGACAGAGTGCCTGCACTCTGTCTTGGAAGTCCTTTGCAGCATATTTTTCATAGTCCTTTTGAAGAGCCTGCAGAGATGGATAAAGTGCTTCTATGTACTCTAGCAGCTCCATTATCCTCTTTACTTGCTCAAACGAGACCCGCTGGCGATGGAGGTGTTCATGGTAGCTTGGGTAACCCAAAGGACTAGTTCCATGTTTTGCTTTGCAAACTCCTTCTCCTGAAGTACCATTGAGACTGGCTCCATTTTTTACATAGGAGAAGCCTCCGTAGTTCACTTTAAAGGTGAGGATTTCATTGATGATATCGGGGATAGCTTGACGTGCTGCATAGAGATAGAGGTCTTGGTCATTAATGCTCCGGCCAGCATGCCAAGCTTGCAGCTCCAGCCAGATCAGTTCATTGGATCGGTTCAGCCAGACAGAAGAGGTGTTTTCCTGTCCTCTTTGCTCCCTGTCCTTTTTCTTTGACACTGAGGTAAGTTTCAACAAAAGCCGCAGGGTTTCAAAGAATTTTAAGCGGTCTGCTGGGCAGTCGGTCCTAGAAGTCTGGCGTGCAGTTCTGGGTATTGGCATGGGCACAGAGACTGGAAGCTTAGCATTGCTACAGCCAAGGCTGAGGTAAGGCTTATTGAGATCAACATCTGGAATTTTTTTTGGCAGAGACCCACCAACTGAGTCTAACATAAACGAGCACTGCACGTTTTTCTTGTGATCTCGTTCTGTCGTCCTTAGGGTGTCTCGGATCTTTTTCCCTTGTTTATAGCTGTGCTCCTCCACATTCTCAATGGGTTTCCCATTGTCTTTATGAACAGTCTGAGTTGGCACACTCATCTTTTCTGTAAAAGAAAAGGAAGAAAAATGTCATTGCAGCAACAAGAAAAAGCATTGTTCAACCCAGCTCCTGATCACATTTCTTAGGTTGAGCATAAAACATCATTTAATAGGCATGCATAGAAGTAAAATGTAGTCTTGGAAATTACCATTAGCATAACTAAATTAATAGATTTTTTTTCCTTCTCTTGTTTTGCCTCTTTTGTAGAAAGCGCCTCAGAGAATTCTCATTATCCTGAGTATGCCACCTACTGAGAACTAAGTATGAACAAAAGAATGGTTTCCAAGTTCATTTTGCATACATTTGTCACACAACCTCCCAAACAAAAACTCAAAATGCCACAGAGCATTATTAAGCTTTCCAAGTCAAACAGAATTAAAAATACTCCATTGCACGTGCAATTTCATAAAATCTGGAGCATGTATGGATTCTGAAATTCAGCTTGAATGCTCCAATCCCAGCTCTTGAGGGGCTTGACTTTAGCTCTCGGGAGCCCTCTGAAGTTTTCACGCACTGCGCCTTAGCACCAGGAGCCTACTTCCTCACTCTGACTTGCTCTTTCTGTGAGAGTCTGCAGACCTGCGGCTCCAAGAGAAGTGCCTCAATCTGGGCTTTGCAGATCAGGACAGGAAGAATTACTTGCTGTTATAACAGCTCTGCTGGCAGGCTGGAGAGAAGCACACCTCTATGGTGACTAGCTGCAGTCCACAGATCAACAGTTGGAACACAAGCCACACAGTCAGAGGGCCCCTGCTTCTTCAAGAATAGAAAAGACTTCGAGAACAGTGCCTGAATACTTCATCTTCTTTTCATTGTTCTCTGTGACTCCAAGGATTATCTGCTGTATATGGCTCATTCCCCACACTAGAAGTAGTAAATGCCTTTGCTACTGTGCTCCTCACTATGACATCCATTAATACCAGAAATACCAACAAGCTTATTTGCAAAACAAGTCTGCTCTGTGGAAACATGATACCCTTTCTATATATGGAAAATCATGATAGAGAAAGATCCATCAAACCAGCATACTTTTGGGTGGCAAAAACAGGAACAGCATTTCAGAACACTAAGCAGCACTTCGCGTGCAATGCTCTCTGACTTCAGTTGCGCCTTGAGTTCTCAACAATTTGCAAAACACATCCCAGAATCTCTAGCTTGGAAAGATTCTCTAGCTAGGAAAGCAAAAAACCAACAGAAGTTTTTAATGTGTGGTATTTGCCTAGCATCATACATATTTCCATGACAAGAATGCTATCATCATATGATGCACTTCACTGACTCAATTATCAGATGGCCCTTCATTCTTGTTTCTTTCACTATATACCTTCCAGCATCTGCAACAAAAGAAGGTACAGTCATACATAAATCTGTTTCCTTCATCACAGAATTGCTAGCAATCTCTACTCATGTAAGACAGCAGTTTTGCAAAAGAACTGGTGTGGTAATGTAGATCAAGGACTATCAAAGGTATGTACAAAGGCACTGTATTAAAATTGCAGAGATGTCTGAAATGAAAGTGGAGAGGTATGTGAGTCAGAGCACCTTTCACTGTCTATTTCCATTACAAACCCTGTTTTCAGCTGTTAATGACCAACAAGCAGTGTGACTGCCTGCTTCCAATCCCCATATCTACAAAGTATAACGTAACTCTTGCTATAGTTCTGTAGGACCAGGGCAGGACACAATGCATGCAGTGGTACTTAACTCGGGGCAGGGGCGTTAGGAGGGAAGGAAATTATATTCTGAAAGATATGAGGAAGAAAGAAGAATCTCACAGTCATCACAGAAGCTATTTCTTACAAATATGGACTTTAATAACGTCTCTTACACTACTTTTATTTCAGGTATTCATACAACTTTCTCTAAATAGCTACCAAGGAAAACAGCAGATGACATAAAAAATGATCTCAAACACAGTTTTCCTCCTGGAAGCGGAAACCTATCAGTGATTCTAAGGAACTTGCTATGGAATTCACTATTGTGAATTGTACAGTTATTTACTCAGACACTACTGTCAGACAGAGGTACCCCCCCTTGCCAGTCACTAACTCATGAAGTTACCAGCACCAGAGAGAACACAAGACTTAAAGTCCTGCTGAGCATATCAGCTTGAACTCCGTGTCACAGCTGGTACTGTGACGAAGAGGCAACAGCCCAAAGAGCTCAGACAGGCAAGCAGCGGGAAGATGTGTTCTGCATTGCCAGGAAGGAAGAAGGGAGATGAAGGCAGTTGGCAGAGATGAAACACACACACATACACATTCCCACCCAGAATCTGAGGTAGATTAGAAATGCATCAACTTTTAAACAGCACTTTCATGTTACGCATTTTGGTGACCCTGCAAAATAAATGAAAACCCTGGCACACTTAAAGATCACCTTCTGAACTTTAGCTACCAGGATGTCCCCTAAAGTCCTCTAGTTTCTATTTTTAACATATTATTCTCCTTTAATATTAATCTTCAGATACCCTGCCCTACTGAAACACACTGAAAGAAATGCAACTTAAAAAAAAATTCATTATTAGACTTCCAAATAGCCCTAATACTTGAATACTCCTAATTCTTAAAGTCTAGGCAAAATAATCTACAAATTGTTTCAAAATCCTCTGATTTAATCAAATAAACAGGATGATTCAGATATACCTGACAATTCTGCAATGAGTATCAATATTATAACTGTATGAGTTCCTACTACTAATTCTATTGCAGTTCTGTAACACTGACTTACATTAATCTGTAAAACAAGTCCAGCTGTACTAACAAATTCTGAGCTACAATTACCTTTCATGCTACATGGCACAAGTGCCACAACTGAGCAATGATCAGTTGGTGAAAGGGGGCACATGGTAAAGTCTGAAATACTAAACAGCTCGTTATAAAAAAAAAAGGCAACAAAATGAACTTGAGGAACCTGATGGTGGTAAGAAAGTGGGGTGGACAGAGGTCCCCCTTCAAGTATGAAGTTGCATAAGTTTCATACTAAAAAGCAGATGGGGCATTGTTGGGTTTGGTTTGTTTTTTTTTTCTTACATAGTCCAAGAAGCTAACACTTCAATAATTCTTTCAGTTGTTTAAATACATTAAGTCTGTTACATGCAAATGTCTGAATGTCTGAAAGTTATTTCAAGTTTATCTTTTAAACTGATTAGTTATATCGAACTAACCACTGACTTAATTCCCTCACTGAGGTAAAACCAATTCATTCTCAGTACCAGTGTATGCATACATATTCATGGTCAAGCAACTAGTCCACTTTGAAGTTATTGGCTTTGGGGTGGGTTTTTTTGATGGAGTCTTTTGGTGTTTTGTTGGTTTGGGTTTTTCTTACAAAATAGAGTAAATTTTCTGAGATTGTGCATATAGGCAAAGTTAAAAAAAGAATACATTTTAGAAAATACAAGACTATCCAATTCATAAAAAAATAACAAATCACATTCACAGCAACCAAGAACAGGATATCACCAGTGAGAAGTAAGAACCATACCCCTCACGAGTAGAGAGGTCTTGCTCCAAAAACTCAGAATCTGTTAGCAGGGATAAAAAACAGCTCCTTGTTTTCATAAAGGCACCAGTCCTCATTATGTGCTCAGCACCAGAGGGCTACTATGAAATATTATGCATTATAATTCTTTGACATCACAACTTCTCTGTTTAAAAGCTAATCTTTTTTTTTTTAAAGTACAGAAACAAGAAAATCACAGAAAGCTAATATGTATATATAGTTATGCTATATAACTACCATACACAGAACTAAATAAGGTTAATGTTGCACTAGAAGGGTTCAAACTAGTGTTTGGGAGTTAGGATGAGAGCAGTGCTGATAACACAGTGTTTTTAGCTCCTGCCAAGCAGTCAGGGACTTTTCAGCTTCTCATGCTGTCCTACTAACAAGAAAGTAGAGGCACCAGAAAGCTGGGAGGGGATACAGCAGGACAGGTGATCCAAACTGGCCAAAGAGGGTATTCCATGCCAATTACGTCATGCTCAGCGTAAAGGGGGGCTGGTAGGAGGAGAGTGCATGGCTCCAAGATGCATGGTTTGGGGATGGTCCGTTTTTAGGGACAGCTGTGAGCTGTATGGCCTGAGTTGTGAAGTTCAGTGAGAAACTCCATTGTGTATCACCAGTGTATATTTTGCTATAAAGTCCTGTTACTGCTATTTCTCTCCCTGCTGTCCCAGTAAACTGTCCTTAATCCAGTGCCTGAGGTTTGCTTTTTGATTTTTCTCTTTCCTCCCCTTCCCCACCCCAACACTTCCTCTCACCCTCTTACGAGAGCAACTCAGTGGTGCTCAGCTCCCAGCTTGGGTGAAACCAGAAGAGCTAACTGGCAAGTATAACAAAATTTCTCTACAATTCAGTTTAAGGAAGAGGTCTCTTGGTTAATGCTCTCTTCACAGTGACATTATTCAGAAGCTTTGGAAGAAGTTTGCATGGGCTCCTCTTGCATGAACTTGCACTCCACAACTCCATGCAACTGAAGAATAGACTGGTTTCCATTATTCACACTAAACCACATATCCTTCTCCCCTGTGCTTTACCTTGAAAACGTAACCCTGGCAAGTAAATGCACTCCATGAGAGTGTTTCCTATTTCTTATGAAACCATTTAAAAAATTGCTTCCAAAATATTACCTGGCAATAGTCAAGCTGTCGTACCAACTCTGGGAAACAGCCTTGTCTGACATAGCCGTTTTTAAAAAACACACAAGACACCCAGACATAATCTGTATGAAAATCTTAAAACTTCTTTTTGTACCTGTCATTAGCTCAGAAAACCTACTAAAAATGCATGTTCTCATTCTTTTTTTCTTGGAAGGACAGCTTGAAGAGACATAGCTACAAAATTATCTTTTCAACAAGTAATTACAATATTCTGTATCTGCACCAAATTAAAGAAAGAAACGCTTAAAATTCATACTTTAAAATAAAAAATGTTTTATTTAGTATAAGATATATTTGTCCTAATGTTACTAAATAATGATATTGCAAGTTATCTTTGTTTACCCACAGATTTGACCTTATGATTAGTATCAAGAGAAGTAAACAACGGTAATTACAATTTGCTTCCATGATACTAAAGAGTAAAGAATAATCACTGAAAGCTCTATTTTTCTAGAAAACAGATTGTGAAGTGCTTCAGAACATGAAATGGGTGCCTGAGAAGCAATTACTACTAGGAACTATTACTAGCACTATTACTAGGAACTGCAGAAAAAAATTGATTGTAACATACCTCTGAAGGTTACTTTATCCAACCTCCAGCTCAAAGCAGGGTTTATTTCAGAATTAGTGTAGCCTGCTCATGATCTTATCCAGTTGTGTTTTGAAATCTCCAGAGACAAAGAATCAACAACCCAACAACCTCTCTGGCAAACAGTCCCCTGTTTGACCACTGCAATGGTAATCTTTTTTCTTCTAATACCCAAGAGCCTCACTTTGCTAAAAATTACAATAGCTACCTCCTTTAACTGCAACTTAGTATTGGGCTCCATCTTCTGTCTTTCTCCTGTACCAGGTAATGAAGGACTACTACTATGACTTCATGTACACTTCAGGCCAAAAAGAGTAATACCACATCTACCTTTCAAAGTGGAGCGGCTAGCAGGTCTCCCAATGTTGTTTTTCTGATGCTTTGTGGACATACGCTTTATCTGTCGGGGTGTACTAGGAGGAGAAGTTCCATAGAAGGTGTCAGCACTTGCTTCATCTGATAATTCCTCAGGGTCAGATTCAGAGATCTTGCAAGTAGCATCTTCTGATTTGCACTCTTTCCTGTAGAGAACAAGTTTAAAACCATGTTGTTACATAATTTTTACTTTCAGTATCTGTTTAGAAAGCTAATCCATGGAGAAATCTCAACCACGGCCAACCCTCTGTGTTTTCCCGCTGCAGCAATGTGTATTTACCTCAAGCTTTTCCACACCCATAAGGGCAACCTTCCAGTCAAGAAAAGCATAGGCAACATACAACAACGAGGGTGTGCAGGTTGCACATCACTAGGAGAACACAGGATAAGCATACATGCATACATAATGTATTTGTTTCTAAGAAAAATTACAGCAAGCCTAAACTAAGAGACACCAATGCAATGCAAGACGGTCAATCTAATCAGTGGCAGAGACAGCATCAGAGGTTTCCCCTTCAATCCTGTACCCCTGAACTTACGCGTACCATGAAGGAAACTTCTAAGTTCACTGAAAAGGCTCTCCACTCTTCATAAAACTTTTAACTGAATATATTGTATGCATTTTCCACTGATTTTAATGTTAAATATGCTTAACATCAGAACATCAGGTAGCAAAAAAATAACAGGGCCCACATAGGAAGTTTTTAAATTAGCTTTGATTACTTTGGCACTTTGGGAAAGATACTGGTAATACTCCTAAAGCCTTTCCTTTGAGGCAATTCTAGCAGTCATACAACTGCCCACTAAGCCAACACTAAGAGCTGATCTATTTGTAAACTCACTTAAGGAAAGAAGAAAAAAAAAAGGGGGGGGGGGAGGGGAAGCAAAGCCATCATTTTTCATATGTAAACTCTGGGCAAGCTCAAAGACAGCATCCAGTGCCGAGGTTCTATTGTCAGACTAGGGCAGATGTAAGGCAACTACAATGGCAGGCGTGCACACACTCTTATATTAGGATTTGCTTTAAAAATAAAGTATGACAAATAACAATAAATGAGTAATCACGTGGCCTGGTTTAATCTAGCCAGCAGCTAAAACAATTGTGTGGCCATTCACTCACCCCCCACTCCACCTGTGGGATGGGGGAGAGAATTGAAAGGGAAGTAAAACTTGTGGGTTGGCATAAAGCCAGTTTAATAGGACAGTAAAGGAAGACAATGATGATGATGATGATAGCAATAACAACAATAGAATATGCAAAACAAGTGACGAACTGCACAATTTCTCATCACCTGAAGCCGATACTCAGCTAGCTTCCAAGCTGTGTTGCCTCCTGGCCCACTGCAGTGTTATATATGGAGCATGATGTCATACGGTATGGAATAGCCCTGTGGTCAGTCTGGGTCAGTTCCCCTGGCTGTATTCCCACCCAGTTTCTTGTGTGACCACGCCTTCTCACTGGCAGGGCAGCATGAGAGGCTGAAAAGTCCCTGACTGCTTGGCAACAGCTAAAAACATCATCATGTTATCAACATTATCCTCATCCTAAACCCCAAATACAGCACTACTCCAGCTGCTAAGTAGAAAATTAACTCTACCCCTACCAAAACCACGACATCTTGTCACATACCCTTTCCTTCCTCCTGGACACTTGCTCTGTCCCACCAAATAAGATCATTTCAGTGGAGTGGCAGTTTGGCACAATGACACTAATAGCTGCATCTCTGCATTATCAAGTGACACACAGAATGAAACTACTCTCAGCCTGTGAACTGCATCACTGCCCCACCAATAACATACCGTTTGAATTCTTCACAGTTAAAAAGACCCACAAAACAATGGAATCCTCTGGTCATGTCAGGCTTCAGGGCAAACTAGATGGCAGCAGGACAGGGTTTTAACCTCCCTTACTATCCCTTCTATCCACCTGATGTTTATCTACATAGGGTAAATACAGACAAGGAAGAAAAAGGAGAGGAAGAGAAGGTTCCGAGGCCAAACAAACCATTAACTGATTGAATCCAATCGATGGGTTGAAGTTCAAAGTGGCATCAAGATCTCGACCTTCTCCCAGAATATGGGACTCGTTACCCCAGCACAGTCCTCTCATCGCTGCCACTTCCCACTAGTGCCATACATGCAACTCTCTTGCTTTAACACAAACATAGGAGAAGAACACGCACCACTAGCTTGGAGGGGAAAAAACCACAGTTTGCCTGCCTCCCTCCACTCACATATTTTATTACTAAAGCATGTGCCCAAGTAACCCCACCCTGACTGTGGTAAAAAGACATAGAGGCAAAGAAACATTCAACCTAAATCACAGTGCAAGGCGAGCAACAGTTCCCAACAATCAATTTCACTTGAATCACAAATGACATTTTACTTGCAACTATTTTTAAGGCAGAGGAGGAATGTTACTCATGCTCTGGTGGAGCAAGTCTGAGTGTCTGCAGGAAGAAATATGCCAGAATATTGCCAGCCAGTAGAACAGCAGTAAGTCTAGCAAAATAGCATCTCAGATACTGTGCTTTTTCGTTGCCTTTAGCTATAACAGAAGTAAACAGCTTAACATGCAGAACAGCTATGTTCTCTGCAAAACTATGGAAACACTTAGTGTGTGAAATTACTCTCCTCACGTTACAGCTTGGAGAAGGCAGCAGGCAACTATTCAGGCAAGTTCACCAACTATCGTAGATGAACTTTAGAGGTTACCTAAGAAAAACAACTCGTGGTACCCTAGCACTACCAGTAGTCTGAGTCCTGCAGTGAACTTGGCCATAGTGGCAACCACACAGAATCACCAGTACTTTTTGCCTAGTTTCCTTGCGTTGGGAAATCACACTGTCTGTGTCTCTTCCAACAATCCGATTTAATTAACTACTACTGGCCAAATATAACAGAGAAGTCTTAACTCGCTCCTACAGATCTTGTGGAAACAGGTGGATAAATAACAGAAAAGGATCCTGTAAAAGTGCTGAACTGAGAAAGCAGAACACAAGTTTACATCTTTCTGAACACCAGAAAAATTTTATTCCTGAGAATTCTTGCTAACAGCTCTACTTACTGCATCAAGAACTTCAGACAGAGCACACCCTTCTGATCTTGCCAAAGACACATCAACCACAGGAGACCAAACCACATGAAACAAGAAGTCATTAGTTCCAATGCTTATGGAACTATTTATTTTTTCAGTGATCTCACTGGCCTGGCAATGCACAGGGTGGGGTGCTGATGCTCTTGCAGGGTCTGGCAGAGCAGATCCTGCTCTACTCTTATTACGTCTCAGTTCTAAGGCAGTTTTAAACTATAATAAGTTACCTTGTTATAAAAGACCAGTGAAAACACTGCTTTCCTTCTGGTTTTAAGTGAGTAACCTCTTCTAAGAGCATAAGGATCGAACCTCTTCACCAGGCTGAATGAACTGATGCTTAAAGACCATAAACCAGTTCTTCTCAGCAGTCACTACTTTGTTTCTTGTTATGTCCGATGAGTGTGCGTGAAGCCCAAAAGTATTCAAAAACACCCTCCACTCTCACACTGAATTACATACATACCTATACAGCAGGAACCAGAATGACTTACTTAACATTCAGACATTATCTTTTTTTCTGGGCAATTCAGTAAGCTGTTAGTTTGTTAAAAAACGTAGCAGGTTTATCACAAAACACACAGCACTTGAAGTCACATCACCTAACAGCAGTCATGCTCCACAGAACCACTCTTGTGGTTCTCAGCTGATGAGATGATCTAACTGGAGCTGGGTGGTCTGCTTAGAGGGAAGAAGGCACAGGTTGCAATTCAAGTGTAAAAATTCAGCATGATCAGTTTAGGGTTTGTGTACAAAGACTGTATCTCAACTCAGAGCTCGAGTTAATGCCAGAGAACACAAAGATCCAGTTTCACCAGTGAAAGCCTTACTGTACAACAATGTATTAGACATACACAGGGTCTGAATTAAAGCATTAAAGCAACTGCATCAGCTTAGTCATGCTGGCATCACTTTTTCCTCATCCAGACAACATTAGGCATGTATGATCATCAGCAGGAACCCTCTGGTATTAAAATGAGTTATAATTTAAACAGATTGCTGACACAGCATTTGTAATGTTCATGTGTTAGTTACTTTTATGAACTAACCAGAGACTAATTAAATCTGCAAACCTATAAGACGCACTGCTGGCAAAGCCTAAATCAGATTATAGTATTGGTTATTATACAGAATTGTTGTTTCCTAAATACTGCTGCAGCCAGAGTTGGGTAACATTAATCAAAGCTAATTTCTTGTTTGCTACCAAGAACTACAGGTTTTCTCCCCCACAGCCAGTGAAAAGCATCCTAATCTTAATTAGGCATACACCCAAAAAATGAAAGCTCAAAGTGTGATAATCAAAGTTACTGTTTGCCAAGGACAGTTTAAACCTAATGCTTACAAGGAAAACTGGAAGTGCATAGTTGTCACATCAGTCTATTTATAGGTTGCTCTCAGTCTCAATTTTAATAAGCAAAAATGCTTCTCATCAATTTTATCCTAGAAATTCAGGAGACTGTAGGCAGTAGCCATGAAACAGGAATACTGGAAAGTTGCAAGAGTAGTATGGTTAGGAGGAAAAAAAAAAAACACCACACCACGCACACACACCCTGACAGCTCTGAAATGCAACAAAAAATAAATGACCAAGAACATTTCCAACAAATAACTAGTGTATATTACACCAGTGTGCATTCCAGCCTGAACCTGAAGAGACAGAATGCAGAATTTCCTCAATTTGTATATGTAGCTGATGATATGATTATTTTTTTAACTAAGTCAAAGTGTTGGCAATGTATCTATAATTCCAGCTTAGCTGTGAAAACTGAGGTAAATCTTCTAAACCTTCACAGGCCTGCAAAAAAAAAAAAAAAAAAAAAAACCCACAAGAGAGGAGGAAAACCGAGGTATGAAGTAGCAGGACAGGGAGCAAAAAGTCTGGTAACCATTGCAGTTGATAAAGGTCATAAGCCTTTGGAAAAATACAGTCATTTGTCATTAAAATAAACAAACAAGAAGACCACTGAAGATCACATGGGGACATGTTAAAAGGCCAAAAAGTCACACTTAAGCATGTGGGTTTTAACCAGTGTAAACTTTTTGCACTTTACTGAAGCATTACTCAAACTTTCAAAGTTTGTAACAACCAATAACAAGAGGTCATGCTAAAAACTGACAGCTGTATGGGGGAAACTTTTTTTTAATGTTCCCTTTATATCAGCTACCCTTGATCCTCACAAGCAGGAGTTCGAATATATTAGGCACTTACATAATTAACTTGGGTTCAGCTACTGCTTATCATCCCACACACTGCTTAAAAGCTTGCTGGGAATCAGTAAAGGTCAACAGATCGGACTACAAGCACACAGCAATAAATCTGAGTTAGGCAATTACAACGCAGTAGCCAGGCTAATCACCCACCACTACGCTTAGGAAGCTGTGCGTGTGCTCCACAGGCTGCTGCCGTCAACAGCATCCTGCAGTTTCAAAGACATTACCCCATGCACGCACCAGTACGGCTCTTTCCCAACGCTTCCTGTGGCACCCTGCCATCTCCGTACAGAGAGCTGCAGGAGTCACAGCATCGCAGAACGGCAGGGGCTGGAAGGGACCTCTGGAGATCATCTAGTCCAATCCCCCTGCTAGATCTACGTGCAGGATCACCTAGATCTGGTTGCACAGGATTATGTACAGGTGGGCTTTGCACATCTCCAGAGGAGACTCCACAGCCTCTCTGAGCAGCGTGTTCCAGTGCTCTGTCACCCTCAGAGTAAAGAAGGTTTTCCGTATGTTCTGACAGGACTTCCTGTGTTCCAGTTTGTGCCCACTGCCCCTTGTCCTGTCACTGGGCACCACTGAGAAAAGTCTGGCCCCATTCTCTTGACATCCACCCTTTAGATATTTGTAAACATTAACAAGATCCCTTCAGTCTTCTCCAGGCTAAACAGACACAGCTCTCAGCCTTTCCTCATACTGTACAAGGTCTGTACAAGGTCCACCACCAATTACCAAGTACTTGTTCTTGACACTCAGTGCCTTTGCTTAAAAGGCAAAGTGTCTGTTTTTCAAATATATGCTTCTTAACAGGGATTCAGCTTGATCATTAAAGTATGCAGGAGGACAAATCTTCGATAGCCTCTTCTTAGTAACATACATTGCAATTATGTTCTTGGCAGAATACTGTTTATCTCTGAAACAGAATGGTTGCAACTACATTTAGGGAGACCTACCTTAGCTTTAAAACGATTTGATTGACAATGTGTAGTGCTTGTGTTTTCCACTATCTTAGCTAACTGACAAATTGTCATCATCCTAGAGCTGCTGGCAATGCAAAGAGCAAACAGGATTTTTAGGTACCTATCTCTGCACGTGTTAGAACTGAAAAACAAAACGGTATCAACTTAGAGCTGCTCAACACAACACAACTCTGGAATCAGCAGCTCTGACTTGTGTGTAGCACTGGGTTTTTGTTTTGTCCACACAGCACAAGAGAATGTGAGAGCACCACTGGACCAACAGCACAGGGAAGGAACTTCATTATTCAGCCTGCAGCAGTTTGGGAAACTAAGACCGAGCATTAAACAACCTAACCGGGAAAACAACTTAAGATTAAATGACCTCAAGTACAGGGATGCTCTCTGGTGTGAGCTCCTAGTGTTACACTCCCACATTATGAAAGCATCATACACTCCTTTACTCACCTTTTACAAATCCCTTCTTCTGAGAGAATCTGTAAGCTTAAACAAATGGACTTAATCCTGAAAAGTTCCTGAACTGACAGCAGAAAGGACTATAAACCAAATTTTGCATACAGTCTTCTCTTAAAGATCTGCTACATTTGTGAAGTGTTTGCAGCTACTACATTCAAAGCAGTTACTGCAAACTGCTGCAAAGGCTGCAAGAGAAAGTCACAAAAAACCTTGCTTGCAGCACAGTTCCAAGGCCATCAGTAAAAAGCAAGAAACAATCTTGAGGTTTTTTCATTATTTCTTTTTTTATTATTATTACAAAGCAGCAAGAATTTGCTCTGATTGCACAAGTAGTATTGTATTTTTGCTAAATACATCCTGTGTAAATCTAGCACAGTGCTTAAAGGGGGAAAAATAGCCTGGTTAGCAAGATATTTAAACTGTGTGACTAGCATGGGTATTTAAATCGTGTATGTCACTTATTTCTATTGTGACTATATCTCCAGACACAGTAAAAGAAAACAAAAACCAACTGTTCACATTAAAACCCAATACTGACACACAGTAATGAGCATACTTGACCTCATACTCACATTTCAAACTCATCTGCCTGAGCTCGCCATTTCTGAGCAGTCAATATTAAATCTTAGTCACCAGTAACTTCTGGCTGCTACCAATGTATTAACAGCACTTACTATTACAAACTTAGTAATATACTTGATAAGATTTTTAACAGTATAACTAAATTTGACTTGAAACTAAGGACCCATCCATCTTCTTAATTTATCATCCTTAACATAATTTGGGTAAGCTATAGGAAAGCACCAAGTTTTGAGGGCTTTTTTTTGGGTGAGAATCACTACCATGATCATTAATTGTAGATACAGTCCTTCTCAAAGCTCTTCTGTAATTTTACAGAAACAGAAAAGCCTTCACATTATGAAGGGCAAATGCACCACGTCTCTATTAAGGTCTCTATCAGCTTCATTAAAAATTTCATTACTTTTGGAAAACATCATTGCTTGGCCAATGAATACCCATGGTTTTGGGTAAGAATTGGAAGGGACATCTGTTACCTGCTGCCTTACCAGATTTCAGAGAGAACAAGAGCACACAGACCCATGCCACATCCCAGCAGAAGAACAAAAAGTACTGAAAGCAACTTTGAGCTGAAGGGGAGAGCAGTAACAAAAGCTTTGACATTCCAAGTTTCCAGCTCACAAGGATCTTGCAGATAGTACTTTAGAAAAGAGGCATTTGGATAACTTGACAATAAAGGTGTTTTTCTGCCAATCTCAGAGTGGAAGCAGGGAACTTCAGAATATCATGGCACGAAGGCTGTATTAAACAGGCAGGGAGTAAGCACAAAATAAACACATCGCTCACTAGAACACTTGCTGCCCTTACAACTCTTCCTTCAGTCGGTGAGTAAAAAGCCAGACTAACTCTTTTTGTTTCTCAGGACCTGAGAAACCTTTTCATGCCCGCTTCTCTAAGTCACTCTGTGTATCCCTATGATCACCCTTACATCTGCACTATTCTTCACTTCTCCAGGAGGTGGCTAATCCTATCTAGTTAAATGCATCCATCTCTCACCTCTCCTGAAAGCCAAGACATAAATATTTATAAGGGTCACATTTAACCTTCCATCAATTCCTCTAACCATCAAAGCAGATGTTATGTAAGGCATAGCAATGTCAAGGCTAAAATGAGTAAGAAAAAACAAACCTGAAACTTAGCTTAAAATTAGAGGAAAGTTTGAAGGAGACGCTTAAGAGATGCTAAAGATAATGCCTGGAAGGAATTCAAGGAAAGTGAAAAATACTTTGTCATGTTGCTGTCTTAAAACAACACCCTAAGACAGGCTTTTCTGTAGTCACTAAATATTTCAAAATAATGTTTTAAAGAAGACATAGTACCAGCATAACAGTTTCCATTTTAAGACGCTTTCAAATTCAAATTCAGATGTATATAGCTACATTTTTGCTTCATGAGGAATCAGGGGAAGGCAGAATATGTGATCAGTGGTCCAGATCATCTAGAAACAAACCACTAGCACGCTGGAGAAAAAAAAGGTGGAATGTGGGGCAGGCAGGGAGGAAAGAGATCTTACTTACTATAGAGATAGCAATTTACCATTTGCTGCTGAAACTACTGGGGAAAAAAAAAGCACTCAGATCTTTCAGCAAGTTAAGTCTGCAGATGCAAATTTTATAGAATTTAAGTTTTTACTAGAACAGCTTCAGTAGAGAAGTTTTTAACAGCAAAAAAACCCATGAAATAACATTAAAAAAACCATTGAGATCTGAAACGTAAGGAAAGTTATTTCTGAGGCTCTTGTTACTGTGTTAATTATGAAGACTACAGCTACAGTAAGCTGACACAAAAAGGGAAACCTGTCCCAGTGCCCCTTTTGTCTCCCAGGTTGCACATCCCTGCTCCCTCTGCACAGAAGCCAATAATCATGTGAACTCACCAGGGGCGGGAAGACATTAATTTTTTGGTGCATCAGTTACTCATCAGGTCAATAAGCTGAAGTGAAAACTCTATTATAGACACTCACTGCTAGGTCCAGGACTGCAGCGGAAGAGTTTGGCTACCTCCTGGGGAAGAGACCAAGGAGAAGAAAGCAACCTGCTCTTCCAAGACATGGAGTGTAATGTGGAATCACACCCCCAATCACTTCTCTTCTGGCAGCAGCTGAAGCAATTTATTAGATGACTGTCCTTTCTGCTTTCCACTGACTCTTTGCCAGAAGTCATGAGCCCCAAAGATGCACGGGTGTAACTAAAAGTACCAACCCTGGTTCGTCAATGGTGCTGCCAAAACAATCCAGCTTAGCTGTAATGTCTTTGTTAATAAGATTTTTCCAATCTCAACAGCTTTAATTTTAAGGAACCAAATGTACTTGAAGGTGCGCTAGCAAGTTTCATATGGCAGATATTCCTACTAGCTGAGGGGGGAAAGGGAGGGCTGTTAGTAGATAAGAACAGTAATTTCTAGTTTGGTCAGCTGCAAAACTAATTTTTTTTTTTTTCCTTGCAGCAATAATAAAAGCAAAATACTCGGGCAGGAAGATGCTTAGGATAATACTTACATCACCACCAAGAGCTTACTGAATTACATAAATCCAGTAGTTTATTTATAAATTAGGTTTATTTATAAATAAAGTCTTGTCAACCTAGAAATAATTACAGAAACACTAAAACTTCATTACTAAATAGTCAGAATGTAACAGTAACCCTGTAACAGCAATGCTTTGCTCACTATTTGTGCCTTGTTTATCTTTGAAGACTATAACCTGCGGCATTGCTGCACAAATGCGAATACCCAATGCTGCTATGAAGCCCTGACCTACATCTTGCCACCTGCTTGGAAACATGGGTTTACGCTACAACAGCCCTGCTAACAGTACAAACCAAGTACAATAAATCCCAAACCATCCAAGGCCTGAGGGAAGTGCAAAGCAAGTACTTCTGCTGCAAAATCGCCAGTGGTTTGTAGCAGGACTTCTCTGTGACAAAGCAACTGCTATTTCTGCAGAAATCTACAAGGAAGAAAGAAGTCATAATTGGTGAAAAGATGAATGTAAAGCTTGGAGGTAAATAGTTAATCTTTAATTGATTCCAAATGACATATTTTCCCCCTTGGTAACTCTCAATTAAGCTCTTTAATTAGAACAGAAGGACCCAGCAAGTGTGAACATCTCCTGGAAAGAGTCCAGCAGAGGGCCATGAAGATGATTAAGGGTCTGGAGCACCTCCCCTACAAGGAAAGGCTGAATGAACTGGAGCTGTTCAGCCTTGAGAAAAAAAGACTGAGAGGGAATCTGATCAATGTTTATAAATATATCAAGTGTGGGATGCAGGGGGAAATAGCCAGCCTCTTTTCAGTGGTCTGTGGAGACAGGACAAGGGGCAATGGCCTCAAGTTGGAGCACAGGAAGTTCACACCAATACGCAAAAGAACTTCTTCATGGTGAGGGTGACAGAGCCCTGGGACAGGCTGCCCAGGGGGGGTTGTGGAGACTCCTTCTCTGGAGATATTCAAGGCCCCTCTGGATGCCTATCTGTGCAATATGAGCTAGGGAGCCTGCTTTGGCAGGGGGGTTGGACTCGATGATCTCTGGAGGTCCCTTCCAACCCCTACGATTCTGTGATTCCTGCAGCAGACCTGAAGCACATGTCTGACTGTAGCCAGTTCTTCCCATTTCAGAGGTCCTTACAGCACTACTATACAGAAGAGCAACGCTTATTTGAAGAGAGAAATCCAAACAAAATCTTCTGCTTCTCAAGATCTGAAAAATCACATGTTCAGTCTTGTAAAAATTAGTAATACTTCAACATTCTTCACAAAATTCTCCTATGTTCTTCTCGGGCAGAAGCTTCTAAGGACTGATTACTACATTTACGACAGAGAGTGTCACAGAACAATGGAGAGGTCTTGAAGCACCTTTTGACTGACCATAATAATACGGGAAACGTCAAAAAGACGGAAATTGTCCAACAATGAGTTAAAAATAAACTAAGCAAAGTACAAATTAGTATTCATCATCGTATCTTTTAATTGCAAGCAGAGATAAGATCTATGGAGATCTATTTAAATGATCTCAGGAAGTAATTTCTCTTCTGCAAGTTACACCAACTAGAAGTATAAAAATTAAATAAAATAGAACTCTTACAGTTTTGGCAGTTCATTTTCTCATCTCACAAAAAAAAATAATCATCAGAATTTCTTGTTCTTTTTTACTAGTAAATTTGGAAACAGAAAAAGGTTAACTAATTTTCCATATGGGATTATGGTAAATTTTAATGCAAATTGAATTATGACATAACATCATTTACAAAATACACATGTTCTTTCAGCTCTAAGCTTTTTTTTCCTTCCCATTCACAAATAAATTATTGCATTAAAACTATACCATATGTTATTTCAGTAAGAAAGAACAGACCTATTTAATTCTGACATTAAGTGTGAAATGTTGATGGATTTGTCAGGTTTCCACATTCACATTTAAGCATACCAGGTAAGGCTGCCAAAAGGTCAAAAGTTAGAATTGTATAAAGAGAAGCTAAGAAAGTTTCACCCTGGCCAGCTAGTATTCATCTCTCTTCAATGCCTCAGAACAACTAATGTAAAAGTATTAATTGGTTTAGGTCGCGATGCTTCATTCTTAGTGCTACTTTGTCAACATCAATGATATCCTCTCACTTTTGGGAATAAAAATATATTTTAAAACTGAAATTTCTACAAATGAGAAGCTCTGAAATATGTTTTCATCACTAAAGTAAAGATGGTTGAGCATTACATAGCACAGTATAAATCCAACGGAAAAGTGCTGCACTTAAGCTTTCGGCACATTCACAAATCATATCCCAAGGTCTCAGGCAACACACCCAAAAAATAAAGTATATTTAATTAAGAAGTACTTATGAAAAATCCATACTAAAAAACTGGATAGTTTTTCAGGAAAATTAAAGTCACAGCAGGAGAAGTTACATGCTACCAGGGAAAAAAGATACTATGACAGAAAGCTTTAGGCTGCTAGGGTCAATTATAAAGTTATCATATATCACAGTGATAAATTGGGAAACACACAGACCTAGGATAAAAGACAAGATCTGTAACAGCCATTCTTTCCCCATGCACCAGTGCGGAAACTTTACACTTCTGGCTGAAAGTTTTACTCCTAGATATGAAAAAGCTACCAACTGGTTTCAATCCCAGAGTTTCAGTTCATCTTTCAGGTTAAGTCAAAGTCTAAATGAACCCTAAGGTGAAGCATCAAGAGTTAAACATGTTCTTAGTGGAAACCAGTGCTTAAGCAGCAGATGCCGGACTCCTACTTTGCAATCTCTGGAAAGCCCAGGCAATGCAATGGAGCTGTGGTACTCTGCGCTCCTTGGAGTGTCTCAAATGCTCAGTGGACATGCCCATGGAAAGTTCTACAGCACAGCCGAGAAGTAACACAGGGTAGAGGTAACAAGCCTTTGTTATCATTTACTGGATGAATGTTTCATAGGTAAAATGGTAAAACAAACCCAAACCTTTACAAATACAGCTCTCAGAGAAGCCATCGGGCAAGTAAACCAGCAGCACACGTAAGCTAAGAGCACAATAAATCACTCGTGTATACCACACTAGGAAGTGTCCCACAACAGTCAATACCATTAAATGTTACCAGGACAGAATGAATTTCCTCCTTCTACTCCGTGACAGCAGGAGACATTCATCGGGCAATAAAGTTATATCCTGTCTTGTCTAGAATGCAGAATAAACCAGATCAAGGTCCATGGCAAGGTGATAAGATTTCACATACAGAGTTCTTGGAATGGACACAAGGGAGCATTTGACAATTTGGGAATGCTCAAACTCAGGTGTTAAAAGCAAACATTGGCCAACTGCAGACATAAAGCCAAACTGCAAGGATGAGCATGGGACAATTACCAGCTCTTTAAATGAATAAGCTTCTAAGTTATTTTTTTAAATCCAAAAATTATTTAGTTAATAGATTACAGACTAAACAGAGGATCAATGCAGTTAACACTCGATGGAAAAGAAAATAAGTAAGAGCCCTGCAAACATAAATGGCACATAGAACAGCAAATCCAGCCACACAGCTGAAGAAATATGAGCTGATATCCCTATCTTCCTGTGCTGACAGAGGTCAGCACACTACCTAGCAGTTGTAGCATTAAAAAATTGTCCTCTGAAACTACTTTCGACGCAGTTTAGAATAATGGTTCACATATAATTTAAGAAGTGTGGTTGTCATGGAAGCCAAATCTTTATAAGCCTCTGAAAATCCCAGTTTGCTCCCTTAAAAGAAAAAACCAAAACAACCTACTGCATATCCCTTATCCTTTCTTATAAATTGCGTAGATCTGTTTTTCATCACAGCACAGTTTGCATTGCACAAGGGGCAGTATCACTAGCTTACATAAGAGTAAAACCAACCTTGACAGAGACAGCACTAATTAACAGACACAAAAACAACGCAAGCAGCCACACAACGCAGACTAATCCTTGCTGCTACAAATGCCAAAGACATCTCAACTAGCACTTTGTGTGTTTGCGCGTAGGTGGAGCAATCAGTCATTCATCCCGATCTTGCACATGTAAACAAGAAAATGCAATACATGAAGAATAGAGATTACATCTCACCTCTTATAAATGCATGAAAAAATTAGCAATAAAAAAAACCCCGATGGCAAACCTATACACTTAAATAATATTCCCACTGAAGTTACGATCCTAAGTTAATAAACCAGTTTTAAACTCTCTCACTGCTGATACTACATCAGTCATACAGACACTCCGGCAAACAGAAAAATAGGCTGAGCACAATTCATGACATGACCTCAGGCTTCCCCCAAACAACAGATGCTGCAGACTGACAGCCCAATTCATTGTCAACACAGAGCCAACAAACTGATAGACAGACCACTGACAAATTCCCCAGCACAGAGGAAGCCGCCACATTATTCATAATTCTGTCCCACTTTATTCACCGCCTTGCTCCTTCCTTCACCCCTTGCACTGGATGTATGCCAGGAGAAAAGAGGGCTCTAAGCAATCAAGGGACAAGTTAGGGTAGCCCTACGGCTCTTCGTGCCTTTGCAGTGCCACCAAAATTGGCATCCCAACAAAGGAAATGCTTAAGGCCTCATTTTTCTCTGTAGTGGATTTCGTGCCAGAAAATTCTCAGGAAAGCCTAAAATTGGGCTCAGAAAATTTAAAGCCTACAGGCCATAATCAAGAAGCACCAAACATGCACCCACTTTAATTAGCATTCTAAATTACTTAAGTATAAACATCTTATCTTGCAAACTTTCTGTTTGATTTGTTACAAGGACTGACGCTTCAATGTGAATTCTTTCCAAAATGTTTTAATAGTATCTTTTTACCCATAATCACTGCAGACTGCCCAATGTCCAAATGCAATCCTGTCTGAAAAATCAACATCTGCTCATGTGTTCCCTGAGTATTTTTCAGTTTAGAGCTGCCTCTGCTCTCTCCCCACCCCAAAGCTTCAGGAAAGAAAGGAAGACCTAGGAAAAGCAGTCTGCTTTTGGAGAGAGATTCTCAATCAAATGCTTCAGACCACGGACTGTATAATTAAAAAAAAAAAAAGCCATGAATATATTGCATGCTCACCTTAGATTTACAAAAAGTACCATTACACTTATATCCTGACAAGACACAGAATCCTTGCACAAAAACAAATTTCCAACACATAAAGCAATCTCACAACAATAAATCAATAAACTTTTTCTTTTAAAAGAAATTTAAGTGTATCGCTAATGAGGATGACTGAGTACTTCTCTGACAGAATTATATTTAACTTAAAAATAATGCATTATAACAATGCACTCCAGTGCTAGCCAGAACATCTCTTTCTCTAAGAGCACACTTACACTCTACAAGCAGGATTAAAAGCTATCTGCCACCAAGGGGATTTCAAATTCTCAAGCCTGTGCAGTCACACCAATTCCAACAAGATTCTGACTTCACGACCACAAGGCTGAACACCCAATGCCTCAGATCAACTTTAATCATGTTGAAAAACCTTCAGATACTTCACTCTTGCATTACTTTTAAGAAAAAAACAAGTACTATGTAGAGCCAGAGAAGCAGTTCTGCTCTAAAGCAGATGTGAAGTTGATAAACCAAGTACACACAGAAGTGAATCACAGTGGAGTACGCGCATTACCCTGCACAAATTAAGGCTACCTAATTGTTTTGAGATATCTCCTTCCCACCCACCAGCTCACTCTGAAATAACCAATTCAATTTTCATTTGCTGGGTAAAGTTGCCACCACACTATCCACACCCACATCCGACTCATTTAAACTGTCTTTTAATAAGCAGAATCCAGCAGAGGTCAGAAATGGCCCTAGACAGGAAATGCCTCTGTGTTTGCCATTCGGGTGCTGCAGATCACTCTTCTACGTGAAGACAGCCCATGTCTAGGGTCATGCTGTTGTACAAACTTAATTTTAAATCACTTTCTGCTTAACCTGCACTATTACTCTTTGAAGATACTGTAAAAAGAAAGTTGGAAGCTTACAAATTCAGCTGCCCTACTGGCATTTGTATTTCATAACATTTCTGTTAAACCTAATTAACTGTTATATCCCTTCTGGTTTTGGCATTCTCGTGACGTAATAAAAACAAATCATTAAAATGCATTAAAAAAAACTCAAACCAGACATTGTTCAACTCCATAGCCTCGATCCAAACTGGAGTTTGGAGCATCACCACTTCCCTTTTATTACATCAGTACAAAAAAGTAGCTCACAATATCCAAGAATGATCCCAGGAACATGACAGCACAAAGCTTTTAGCACAGCACACCTGGAATACAAAGCACCTGACTATTGCCTTACAGTACTAATTGATCACACAAGCAGTTTAAAAAACGTTTCCTGAATGCCGGCTAGTGAGAAGTGAAGTACATCAACAGGATGTTATGTTAAAAGGAGAAATAATTGCCAGGGAATTAATAACTTGGATTTTTGCAACACTTCTGCAGCCAGTTGGAAACACTAAACCATGAAGTAATTTGCATCCCCATCTCTCAGCAGGGCACAGATGGGAGACTTGCAAAAAGCCATTCCGCGGGCCAGCACACTCAGGAGGTAACAGCAGTTGAGAAAAAGCTGGAGGCACCGTAACGCTAGCCCTCTTCGTGGAAGACTTACTGCTTTTTTAAACTGCACCTTTTGACAAATATCGATCGTGAGGGTGGTCACCAGGAGCGATACTCCGAGACCCTGCTATTTTATCGGCACGCCAGGGAGAGCCTAGCTACCTGGTCGGTAGCTGCTATCACGGCTGCTACAAAGACGGAACAGCCTTCCAGAAGGCGGTGTTTTTATCACTGCAGCTCACAAGTCAGCGAGCGTAGGTCACACGCCTCGTCAGCCTGGCGGGGGGCTCCGGCAGCTACTCCCCCTCCTCTCCGCACGCTTCGCCACCGCCGGCTCCGGCCCTAACAGCCGGCAGAACTTTTCCCCGAGAGCTGGCCGTGCAAGTGCCCCAGAAACACCCGCCCGCTCCTGCTGCACAGCCAGAGAAGATTTGGTTTTAATTGCAAAGTGCCCACAACACACTGCCTTACCCACCGCAGCCACTGGAGGTTCCTTATCGAAGCGCTTTCTCGCTCGGTGGGCGCTCTGTGAAAGCGCTGAAGCAGCAACCGGAGCTTTTGCACCCCGGAGGGGCTGGGTGAGAAGGTTAAACGCGCAGCGCACCCGCCGCCGCGCCCGGCCATGCCCCGGCGGCCGCGGGTGAGGCAGCCCGCGCCCTGCAGAAGGGGCGGCTGGCGCTTGCAGCCCCCGGCCCCCGCGCTGCAATCTGGCAGCGGGCGGCCGGAGCCGCTCTCCGCAGGCAGCTCCCTATTTGGCAGCGCTGGGTACTGACCTCCCCGGCGGCGGCGGCTCCTCCATGGCGGCGGCAGCGCAGACCAGCGCAGCGACGTCTCTCATGCATGCACCGAGGCTGCCATGGCGGCGAAGCCCAGTGCGCGGCCCGGCCTGGCCCGCTGCCGTGCAGGGGGTGCAGCGAGGAGGAGGAGGGGTGAGGAAGGGGGGGGTCTCTACCCAGCTGCAGGAACCCGGCCGCGCAAATGCGCCCGTGCGGCCGCCATCTTGAAAACAGGCTCTGAGGGCAGAGAAGCCGGGAGCATCGCTACGGTGTGCGAGGAGGGACCGGACGAGCCAGAGGCGCTCGCCTCGCTGCGGCCGGGCAGGGGGCGGGGAGCAGTTCGGGGCGTGGGGTCCCGCTGCCCCGCTGTGGGGGTGGCCGCCCCTCACGAAGGCGATGCGAGTCGGGTGCGCTGTGCAACCGCGGGGTTTCTCTTTCGGAACACGAAGGGTGTTTCTCTGCGGTCCTCCGGGAGGGGACGGTACCCGGGAGGGGCCGCGTTTGTTTAGGCGCCAGGCGGTGATGGAGGCGCGGCGGGAGCTGCCGCCCCGCCAGCTGGCGCCGGGCTGCCTCCCCGCCCGCGACAGAGCTGCTGGCTGTTACCCACTGCCATCCCCTGCGGATGCCGGGGTCTCCAAACTGGCAAGATGCCACAAGGTTGGCAGCCAGGGATAGGAGAAGGTTCTGATTTCACAGAGGAAAACGCTTTACCTCAGCAGGTACCGGCTTCCCGCTGCCTCCGTGCGCGGTGGCCGAGGCTGGAGCTGCCGCAGC
Organism: Porphyrio hochstetteri; assembly: GCA_020800305.1. Lineage (NCBI taxonomy): Eukaryota > Metazoa > Chordata > Aves > Gruiformes > Rallidae > Porphyrio > Porphyrio hochstetteri. The sequence continues at coordinate 51,724,296 of CM036907.1, forward strand.
CTTCTCCAAGCAGCTGGAAGACACGAGAGGCCCGCAAGGTCCCCGCGAGGGGACGCGTAGAAGAACGATCGGGACTGCCCATGGCTTTGCGGGTGAAAACAACACAAGCAGGCATCGTCTGCTCTGCTGCTTGTGGAGCAGCTTGCTGGTTTTATGAACCTGGCCTCCCAGAAGCCTGCAGCAGCACAGGCTATCGGCCTGGGACAGCGCTGGAGCCGCGATATCCATTTGGAAATACAGGGAGGAAAAATGTCATTTCCTGAACTACAGCTTGGCTGGAATACCAACGTAAACGCCCTTCAAAGGCAGAAAAGTGCTATGAGCTACTTCACTAACTATCCCTGAGAGAGCCTCATCTTTTGTTTCGTAGGGCTGGAAGCAGAGCTGTAAGCCCTGGCATCAGGAGTCTCTATATAAACAGTATGTTATTTCTTAAGAGTGAAATTTGAACTTGGACTGGAATCAATGCTTGATGCGACACTGCTTCATTAAATTAATCATACAATAAATTTACACAGACTTCCACCCTTTATACTAAATTCAGTTGTAAGATCAGTTGATATAAAGCTGCTCATGCATCTGTCCAAGTTTCAGAGAAGAGTTTGCAAATTGATTACAACAGGCCCTTTGAAATAAGAGATTTTTGTTTAAAGCTGAAATGCAAAAGATACTTTAAATATATGTTTATCATCTGAATAAATACATGTGTTAAAATGCGGGACTAGTTGAGAACATGCAGGATGCCAGGTTCCTGCTTTCTATAGTTCAAGAAAATTACCGGGAACATCGTGATCCTGATGGTCATGACATTTACACATCAAGATAGTCAGCATTTATGTGTGGAATTATTACTTATGGTTACCCCATATAATGGGAAAAAGTCATATTTAGATTTTTGATCAAATACTTGAGCCTAAACCCAAAAAGCTGTTCTAAATGCAGGTATAATACATGCCTACTAATCTGTATTCATTAACAAAGCCTAGAAACTATAGATGAAGAAAGTCAACAGTAGAAATTCTGATGTGCTAACCTAGTAAATTATTTACCTCCATTAAAACAATTTCCCTAACTCTAAATCAAAGCTGCTTATTTCACAGTATGTGCTTTTGTAGTATGATTGCAAATAATAAAGGTTCAATATCCTTGAAACAATTTCATAGCAATGGCTTTTAGCATTCTTTTTATGGACCATTATGGACCAACATCTGACACCATCTCTTCAGGGGGCTGCAAGGCAGAAAAGTCTTTATGTTTAGCAATCACAACTAAATTTTTCATCTCCTTCGCTTCTTCAATCGAAGCAATCAGTGTAACAGTATGTTAGAGGCACAACAGTTTCATTAACTCTTGGGGTGGAGGGTGGGGGGGCAAAATCTGATACTACCTTTTGCCACAGATGTGGTATGATGGTGTGGATGCACAGACATTCCAGGGGCCCTTAGCAAAGGTGGAACTGGGGTCTGCCCACTGCCATTACTTCCTGTAAACATTAAGATGATTTCCTGAAGCAAACTGGGGTTCACTGCAACCTCTCAAGCAAGAAGGTCCAGAATAAATATCCCTGCAAGCCTCTGTTTAGGACCACCCAGCATATTGGGTTGCATCACTTACCCTATAACAGAGAATATGCTAAAACTGCAGGTAAGTGGCCAAGAAAAGAAAGGCTGTAAGTTTGATACAGAGGCACTTCTCTGCCTGCCATAGGCTGGTAGCGACCAACACAGCTCCCAACAGCAAGGAGAAAATGGTAAGAGGAGAGGAGTATGGATGGCCCACAGAGAATTTAGGAGGAAAGGGAAAGAGGTGTGGGCATATATGGAGCTGACAGTACAGGGAACAGCAGTTGACACAAAACTGTCAGAGCCTGTATTAGAGACAATATTTGGCAAAGACAAAATTTAACGAAGTTACAGAGGTCTTACAAAAATTGATATGTGTGTGATTCTTTTAATTGTTTTTTGTCTCCTTTTAAGGAATACCTTTTTATTTCGAAGACTCCCTGACGACCAGTTTGTGAGTCTAAACATACCAGCATTGCACAGGTGCATGGAAATGGATAAATGAAATCATTTACTCTGCTTCCACTACTGGAGCAGAGGAAGGCACAAAATTAAAAACAGACATCTCAATAAATGATGTCTTAATCTGTCAGAAGAATTAGTTAAAACTTTTGTAATATTAATGGGTTTTACTGCCTGATGTAGCAAAATCATGACCCTAAAATTTTAGGTTTAAAGAAAAACAACAGGCAACTATAAAATACACAAACCTCTTTCAGTTTAACTTCTGTGTTTAGTTTCCTCCTTTTTTCACCAAGCTTGTGGGTTTATATTTTTAGCAAGTTCTGCGATTACTTAGGAATTGCTTTTTATTCCAGCAGCACGCCTTTTATTACACCAGCAATCCTAGAACTTGCAATAAAAATTTAAGAGATGGCAATAACATCCTAGTAACAAAAAACCTTGTCTTCTAAATGCGTTTTGAAATTTTTCCTGCAATTACCCTTTAAATTTCTATCTATTCCCGAGGCATAGATTCTTTTATTCCTTTCTCCTCATTTCATCACAACTACCAGACAGGACTGTACATGCAGCTGTGTTTTTGTCATTTATGAGTTGAGTTCTACACCTCTTTTCTGTATACAAAAATTATTAGTGGAGAAAGATGGGGTGCATGCAGGTAATTAAATATGTTACAAAAATATCTTCCAATTTTTTTCTCCCAGTACCTGTCACAAGACCAAACTTTTATTTCACTTCATGGATGTTAAGCAGAATAAGGCAGAAATCGTGCTCTTTTTTTAATGCAGTTAATGAAATGTAGTGATCAGAGGGTTCTTCACCGTGAACTACATGCAATAATTAAACTCTTGACAAAAACACATTTGTGGATTTAGTTTTTCCCTCCAATAAATTATTTAACTCCACCAAAAGCTGTTTAAAAGTAAAAGTAAAGTTAATTAGACATAATTCCACTTTCAGCAGTAGACACTGGAAAGCAGCCTGTTAGGTACAATTAGTCTAGATCTAGTTAAATATGCTGAAGATAGAATTTTCTTTTTTTCTTGGTCACAGATTAGAAATGCCCTTTGCTGGTGCAATGAAGAGTAAAACATGAACAATACCTGCAGTTAATATATAGAAGACAATCTGACACCATTTCCTTCTTATGTAGATATTGCCACTAGCTACTCCAGAGTCAAAATAAAATACCAAGATGTATTTCTACCTGGAAATATGCAGGTTCTTCCATCTACAGTTTTGTCGCTTTCACAGGAGATCAGGTTGGGGTTTGTTTGGGGTTTTTTTGAAAGAAACAGATCTCAGTTTTCAGTGTCGTATAACTTGAGCTTTGCTGCAATTGATTTGAAGCATGAACCTCTGTGAAAGAAATTAAGGAGTCACACTGTATATACGCCTGGTCAATCACCCGTTACTGCTGTGATTCATTCACTTCAGAAGCTCCCGTGATAGCTGCCAAAGCTTGTTCAGCAGCATGGTTTAGCACCCAGGCTATAATAGGAGCCAGCTAGCTTGACGGAGGTAGAGTATTTCTGTCTGAGCACTGTCATCTCACATGCTGCATGTCAGATTGCACAGGGCTTGATATCATTAACTCATCACTATTAGAGGAGTATTTGTTAGTAAGAGTAGCATGCAGTCAGAAACATTCCTGGGATTATTGTTTTATCACTTCCACTGGGTGTTTGGGTTTGGTGGGTTGGGTTTTCTTTTGTACTTCCTGTCCTAAAAAGCAAGTGTATGTAACACTGCTGCTAACATTATTAAAATAGCATAACCCACATAAGAGAAGTGAAAACCTCAATTCTGCTTAGAGCAGTATGTTTTTACTGCATAAAGCTGGTCTTTGGGCTTCGTGTCTGTAAAGCCAGGCATAGCTACAACCACTGGCTGGTATTCAACGGTATCTACACGCTGGGCATGGGAAAGATTGACCTTAGATACAAGAAAATGTTTCTGAGTCAGCATGTGTATTGTAACAGCCTGGCTACAGCAGCTTATGTCATCCCAAGAACTGACTTTTGGCCGGTGGAAATAAGCTGCGCTGAATTTAGTGCTACTGGAGCTTGATTATGAAGAGCAGAGTAAGCTTGCTGCAAGCCAGCTTGGCTCCTGCTCAGTCACACCGCCATGCTTTCCCACCTGTGTAACAGACATACTCGGTGACCAGCCATGAGGCGTTTAGAGATGAGACGAAGACCACTGCAGTGCTTGTTCGCATTTGTGTTCAATACAGTAATTTCATGTTCCAAGAAGCTCCACTGGAGAACTGGGGCCCATCCTCTCAAATCACCTTTGTAGACACAGAGCACGTCCATCCGTTTCCTGTGTGTGCCTGACACTACAATGTACTGCGTCGTCATGTGCAACGCTCCGTGTTTTCAAGCATCTCACAAGTCTGAACACTTCAAAAGTTTTAAAAAGTGGTATTATTGTCTTTTATCAGCCCAGAAAGGAAAAAAACTCCAAACTTCCAGACTGTATCTTTTAAAATATCTGGTTGAGCATCCAAGATTCTTTCTTTATCTGCCTTACAACAGCTGCATTATCCCAGCAGAAAAGAGCTGTGAGATCTGTATCAAACTTCATGGCCTAGGATATCTTCTACAGCTCCTGTCCATCTTTCCTTCTTCCTTCTTCTCTTTCTATAAAGCGAGAGTAGTCACAGAAAAGCAGCGTAGCTGGCATATTCCTTTAATCCAGCAGTTCCTGGCTGTTGCATCAACTGTACGGAGTTACAAGCAGTCATGAGAAAAATTTAATCTTCATTTAATGTTAATCCCTGCAAACATTTATATATACATCAGTTCACTTACATAACAGGCATGCTGAAATCAGTGGGGCAACCTTGAGAGAACAGTTACTCATATATAAAAATCTTTATAGGATCCATTTCCTCCTCCTGCTCTGAATCATTTAGAATAATTAAGCACCCACAGCTTCACAAGGTGAGTTTTGTGGTGAAATTCTGTTCATGGTTCAGTTCTAATGAACAACAATGGGAACTAAGATATTCTCCGCTCGTCACAGTGTCTAACGAGAGGACAGCAATATAGTAACTCATTCTACAACTCCTAGATGTCTCCAGTTCTGCAGCAGTTTAGGTTTTATCTTACCCCTTCATTTCTGTCCACTTCATTACTTAAAAAAAGCTGTTACCTCATTGTGAACATAACTATTGTCATCCTTTTAAATACTTCCACAGTTCCTACAGTATAAAACACTCCGAGGAGATAATCACCTGCCATTTTAAATTATTTCAATGTATTCAGAGGGTTTTTTTATTCTCATTTGAGTATTATGAGCCTCACTCATTATTTCTGTAATTGTTTTGTGTTTCCTCTTCTTCACAGGTACTGATGCTTATTTTAAAACACATCCATGCTAGGAAACATAGCACGCAGCACTTGAAATAACTGTTGAATGATGTGAGCTGATCTGCTTTCCTGGCAGCAGCAGTCTGTGCAGCTACAGCCAGCTGTGGAATGCAGTCTGTGAGTGTTGCATTAGGGAGCTGAGATCTGTATGGCACTCGCTGCTGAGCAGCCCCAGGAGAGGAAGCCTCCATGCATTTAGCACCTCTATGAGGCAGTTCGGAAGGAGTCCCAGATGAACGACACTGCATCTGAAAACCTTCCTAGACAAAAAATAATGGAGAACCACAAAGGACAGTGCTAGAATCTGTGGAAGCATTGTGAAAAAATGGACAACCAAGCTTCACAGCTCTTTCCCCCCTTTTTTCTTCTTTTGTCTTCCATCCCCAGAAACCTTCAACCAACCAAAACCTGTATATTACATAGAAGTTGAGAGATTCTTTTTTTTTCCCTATTCACTTTGTACGATGGAGTTCATACATCCTTCTGCAAAGAATCAGAGCACCACAGATCTGCAGGTTACCACCTAGCATTTGGCTGCCCTGCCTAGTACCTTCCTCTGAGATGAGACATCCCCAGGATCTCCAGGTACATACCGGTTGTTGCCCAGGTGAGACACTGCAAGGCAATGCATTATGCCTGTTGGTCTGCTTGATTGAGACCGGTTTCTGAGCCCTTTTCCTCTGACTCTTTCTCCTGCCAACTTAAGCAACTCTCTGCTCCTCTCATTAGCCAGGAGACTCTCTGAAGTTGTTCAGGGAGGCTTGTATCATTTTGGGGCTGAGAAGACCAAGTAGGAGATAAAGTGGTTGATTTAACCATTCCTACAGTCCCCCAAGCATAGGAGGGAGGGCTAAATAAAAGAAAATTAATAATCTCAGTGCTCTCAACTATGCTGTCTGTATGATTGATAACACATGCAGACTTTCTCTAACAGTGTCAGAATTTTTTCAGCAGGGTCTTCATGCATTTGTGAGTGAAAAACAGTGCTGCATCAAACATATTGGTGCTCATCACCTTTCTGAAACTTGCCTTCAAGTACTCTACATTTTGACCTCTCCTAAGGATGGATATAGGTTCAAATAACGTGGGTCAGAATCGAAAGCAACTACAAGCTGACTGTCTGAACCATGACTAAACTCACTGAAGCATTGTGTGACTTCTGACTTCAGAATTCACATGTTTTCATCTTTAAATTGACAACTAATATTTCAGCACTGACACATGTGTGTTTCATCTTTTGAATTAGACTGCATACTAGCCAAAACAAAAAAAACCCTCAGTCATTTAACCAGGTACTCTACAGAGATGAAGAATAAACATTTACCATGGAATTCAAAGGATAAAATTATTGCAGAACAAGTGTTCTTGGTACAAAGACAGGAAATCAGACTGTTGGGTTGTTTGGTTTATTTTCTCTGTGGCTGCACAGTCTTCTTATGGAGCTCTACAGACCTTTATAGTTGCAAGGAGCACAAATCTTAGCCCAGTTACACCTTTTTCTAACATCCTCCATCCTCTCCCCGATTTGCCTGCATTCATTGTGTTTGGAGGGGCCACACAGAGCCAGCAGAACTACCTCTGTGGATGATTTGAGAAAGTTTGGCTGTTGGATGCCCCATGGAGTTTTATATATCCCTGGTAATTCTATTATCCCACATGTGGCATAACAGTTCCTTCTTTTTTAGTTGTTGATGGGAAAATATGTTACAGATAAATAAAAAGCAATCTACCTTTGCTGTTTTGGCTAATGTGATTTTGATTTGCCTATGTCACCATGACGTTTTTGAAAAAGGAGAAGAAATTTGGGGAAAATGTGAAAATGTTAGCTTTTATTTTAATGTATTTTTATTACCATAGCAATGGCCTCAGTGAAAGTGAGAGAGGGTACGTTATTTTTGGGTGGTTTTTTTCCTAGGCTCATAATTTTCCAAAAGTCTTCACAATGAACCAATATTTTCCAGATTCAGACACCATACAAGAAAGGGTTTTGTTAAAATTTGGACAAAATACATTTAGCAATTTGGAATCACATTCATGTTCTTTCATTTCTAAGAAAAAAATATGGATTACTTTCCTACTTTAACTACAAATCAAAATTCTAAAAACCCCAGTGAACTGGCATCAAAGTAGTTCAGGTGAACAGCATCTACAAAAAATAGCTTGGTGATGTAACCATGCATGAATAGGTAATCCATGTGAAGAGTCATTGCAGTCTAAGGCCAACCTAGTTACTGCTTTGCAGTCACTGCCATACTAATGCTCAGGGAAGAGCAGCCTATCAGGGAAAGAATTCTTTCTAGTGCTTCTGCCAAAGGGAAGTTCAGTAGCAGAATCTGAGACAGGAGTATCTGTTTACAAGCATTAGATTTTTATATATGGGTTTAGTTTTAAAGGGGTATACAGTTAGTCTCATCAATATGTGACAATGATATCACCAATTCCATGACTGTGTTTTGCTTGAGAGCAAAACCAAAGTGACGTCATCTATTTTTAACCAATTAAGTCGTTAAAATATTATGTAACCCAAGCATAACTTGTAACTTTATTCTGCTTTTCTTAGCACTGCAAAGGCTTTTGAAAATGCTCTTTTTTAAAAAATATGGTTGCAGTCTGAATCTGTGGGCGGGTTTCACTATGACTGTGAGGATACAATGTGCTTTGTTTTTTAAGGGCAGTTATTTTGACTCTAAATGGCACTCTGAAGCCATTTAATTCCTCAGCAGTTGCTCTCAGTTGTGGCGATAATCAGAAATACAAACAAAGGGGTCAAAATTCCGTTAGTTCTTTTTTCTATCCAGGGAAAATAGAATGAAATATTGTGTTGGTGGAGAACAGGATGACCTGATTGAAGCTGTCATTGCCCAGTTCCTCCTCTTCTTACAGGCTGAATGCTGTAAGAGCATGTTTGGGTCCTGTTTCTCTGTTTATAGATAGTCTGGGAGATAACCTTTCATTATCCTTAATCCCAACAGAGCCACTAGTCAACTGGCCCTACTATTTAGCCCAGACATTAAGACACTAAAGTAAAATATACTGAACTCAGTTAAAAGACTCCAACTCTCTAACGATGCGTGGATGTGGCAGCATACAGAGCTAGGGAAAAGTGCTTATCTGCAGATTCAACACTCAGTTTTCAACAGGGAGAGCACACAGTATTCTTTGTGCCATATCGGAGAAGGTCTGCTGACTAGAGCTTGCTTGGTCACCTGTCGGAAGCATTCGGTATGGGTAAGTTACAAAACTTCATCACATGTTGCATAACTGTAACCTGCCTGAGATGAGATCACAGAATTATTTATCTTCTAACCAACTCTTTGGATGGACATTTGAGCTATGACCCACCTGTCAGAGGTGGTCTCTCATAGTCTTCATTAGGCATAAATGACCACTGACAGAATTAGAATGTATGTATTCTATAAGCTGTGAAAGATGACTAATATATACGATATTTCTAAAGAGACAAAGTTGATGTAAGAGTAGCACTGCTATTCTTATCTGGATTGAAAATTTCAAGAATAATGCTTCAGTTAAAAGGTTTTCATGAAAATATAATATTTGCACATTTATGGAACACCTTCAAATGACAAATGAGCTCTGGGGTTCCCAGCACGCAAGAGATACGGACATGCTAGAGTGAGTTCAGGAAAGGACCACAAAGATCATGAACGGTGTGGAGCATCTGGGACCTGAAGAAAGGTTGAGTTTGCTGGGGCTGTTCAGTCTGTAGAAGAGAAGGCTCAGGAAGGATCTTGCCAATGTATATAAATGCTTGATGTGGGAGGAGTAAAGAAGGTGGAACCAGGTTCTTCCCAGTGGTGTCCAGTGAAAGGACAAGAGGCAATGGGAACAAACTAAACCACAGCAAATTCCGTTTAAGCATGAGAAAAACTTCCATTACCACAAGGGTAGTCAAACAATGGCATAGGTTGCTCAGAGAGGTTGTGGAGTCTTCATCTTTGGACATATTCAAAACCCAACTTCTTGTGGCCCTGAGTAACCTGCTCTTTCTTACCCTGCTTTAAGCAGATGGTTCAGATGAGGTGATATCCAGAGGAGTCTTTCCACATCAACCATTCTGTGATTCATCTCATAAATACTTTTGAATTACAAGCAAACAAAGAAAGTTCATTAGGAAATGTAACATTTTTAAAGCACATAATTTGCCACAAATTATGTGGGTTTTTTTTAAATTATGGATTGTGACTAAAGAACAATTGTAGTTAAGAAGTTATTGTAAAACACATCCTTCGCACTGCTGTTAGGTAGCCACTTTTGCATCTTAGACTCTAACTTCCTATCAGAAGAAGGTGCACAAAGACTGCTTATATGGATATAAGGAGAGCTTTGTGAGCAAGTCCTTTTCCTCCTCCTTTCCAAAACTGTGTCATTTCTTACTAACAAACTTTTACAGCTGACCATATTGCCTTTTTGTAAATTTATTTTATACTTTGACTGTAGGTGAATTGTTTTAAGGAACTTTTAAAGTACAATTAACATTAACAATGATGTGTTTGGGTTTGTACTTCAAATGATACAAATCCTGATATTCAGACTGTATAGATTATAAACCATTGCATTCTACATGTCAAATAAAGCAAGCCTCTTGTTATTTGGATGCGGTCGGCTTTACTCCTCTACAAAAAGTGTATGTGAAAGCCTTATTCATACGTACTAAGGTAGACCCTGAAAAATCTTGGGCTCCTCGGATTTCAACAATTGTTTTCCCTGTGTGAGGTGCCCAACCAAGAGACTGTGTGCTATTTCCCACGCCTGGCACTGCACCTCAGCTGAGCTTTCTGATATACTTTAATCATTGCACTGCCTGTATTTAAAAAGAGCCTGTAAGTGTGTTTTGTGTAGCAAGTGCCTGAAGTCTATTTCCATTGTTAATATTGTTCAGAATTACATTTTATCCTATTCCAAATCTTCTTGTATCCACAACAGCCTGCCAGCCAGAGTGTGGAGTAAGAGAATTTAACTGTGAATGGATCTCTCTCCCTGTAGTAACTAGCTCACATAGACTTCAGAAAGGGATGCTTTCCTGCCTCATCACTCATCTAAAGAGGGTAAGGGCAGAGCTATCAAAATTACTCTCTGATGTAAACATTGAATCAGAATCATAGAATGCAGCAAGTCTGAGTCTCCTAGAAAGTTGCAAACTATAGGAGTCACAGTCACAGCTTGTACTGTTACATCACAGAGTCCAGTTTCCTGTGAACTGTAAGGTCAGATGACCTTTATGTACATTAAGAAGATGTCTGCCTGAGAAAGCAGTAACAAGTAACCAGCCTTTTAAATATGCCATTGAATGTCTTTCCTCTTTGATCATCGGCGTTTTGGTTCAATAACTAAAGCACACTGACAAGTTTTCTTCATATTATACTACTTGCAAATTTTAGTGCAAACTAGAAGTGAACCTGATTTGACATCCACAGAGCTGTGTATGCATGTGCAAATGTGAAGATTCAACATAAACTAATTGTGCTCATTTTAGTTGTTGGAGTCCTGGAAGCAGATTATGAAAATGTGACTACTATATAAAAATAATCTGAAAGACACTGCTCAAATGTGCAGTGTCTGTATTCAGAGCTGCCTAAAGAATCATCCAGCTTACTTATATGATGTTACAAACATGTCTGCTAGGTTTTCTAACTGCGTCTTTTTAATATATCTCACACTTTGGGTTGGTTTATTGCTGGGTTTTTTTTATTATTCTAGTTATAAATATAACATTGCTGTTGTATAATATGAGGGAATGGGGAAGAGCATGTGGTAGGTACTGCCTTGCTATTCTAAGCCAGGCCTTATACTAACCTGGCTTTAGTGTTCATTTAACAATGGTTGACTGCACAGAATTTAGCTGATTTTTTTTTCAAAATCAAGAAGTCTACCTTAAAAATAAATTAGGTTTAATTTACGTCATTTATTGTGACGTGTTTATGAACCATGCTTCTCACCTCTGTATATTGCTGGATTTTTCTCCTTCCTCCCACTTGGACTACATGGCACAATGTTCCAAAGCATTCTCACTCAGTGTGATCTTCATTTCGGTACGATCTGTCTAGCTGAAAAAGGTTTTCTTGGTGTATTGCATTGGGAAAAACCTGGCAGAACTATAAGTACAGCTCCAGCAATGTTTATGAGTATAATTGAATCTGTTCCCATTGCAGCATAAAACTATAATAAAGTGTGCATTTTTACCAGTACCACTAAACCAATAATAGAGCTGCTACTGGCATACAACACAGACATCCATCACTAGCTTACTGTCAAAGTCTCATTTATTGTGCATACAAGTATGAAAAAAGTTTGTTCTTATCAATAAAAGAAAACCCAGTTTCAGGACTTTTTAATTTTTATTTTTTTTCCAAGGGCAAAGAACTAAGGAACAGGCCACACAGCTTAGCTGTTGAATGCTCATCCAGCTGCATGCTCTCCATCTGCCGAATATATTATCAGAGTAGTACCCAGATTCCTTGTCTATAAACAAAAGCCTGGAGATTCTCCTTAGTGCCACCAGCAAGCCTTGATATTCAAGGTTTGTATTTCCTTAAAGCACTAGAAGAGGAAAGAAATTTTTCCAAGCCCTTAACACCCACCCAAGTAAGGAGGATAATTAATATTTACATTTTTCAGTCTAGTTCAAGGTCTTCAAACCAAGCTGGCCTGTTTTGCATTTTCTGCATGAAGTGCAAAAGCACAGAGGGAATCGCAGTGTTCAGTGCCTCTGAACATCTTTGCAAGGGTATGTTGCTCTGCCTTCAATCTGCATTTGGTAGGGCTGAAACTTAAAGGAAACATTTGCAAAATCAAAGACCTCCAAGTTCAGCTCAGTGACCTGGTGAGAAATCCCTTGTGGCTTTGCAGAAGGATGAGGTCACAGCAAAAGGCCAGACATATCCAAGGCCAGGTCATTTTTGCTGCAGGCCTCCTTGCTCATGCTCTGTAGAGTCCTGACCTGCCGTGAGCCTGAAGGGTAATTGCACTGCAGAGCTTCTACTTGTCTCTCCCTTGCCCGAGTGCTTCATCCTCTTACGGCCACAGGTAGTAGCAGAGTGCATGGCCCATACTGACTTGACTTTCAGGTTATTGTGGGTGTGAGTCATAACCCTGCTACATTCTGCATGGTATCTGCAAGGGTCGAGGTACAAACAAGGTGACTGAGGAGGTGTTTTGCCTCTTGGTTGGACTTCAATACTCAGCCACAGGTAGAAAACGCAGAAGACATTGTTGAGGGACTCTGGTTCTTCCCTCTCCCAGCTCTTTAGTGCAGTTGGAGGAGTATTCAAGTTACACCTGTTTAGGGAAGGTGTAACCTCTGACTTGGGCTGCCTAGCTGGCTCAACAAGCAGGAACGGGTCAGGGTGATGCAAGCCCTGCCCATGCCCTTCCCTGTCAGACTATTTGTTCCCTCATAGGTATCAAGAAGACTCTGAAGCTTTTAAGTGGGGGGGAGGGTAAAATAGCCACACAACCATCTCTGAGAGCTACAGAAAAAAATAACGTTGCATTTTTACAGCGTTTTTACAGCCATAAATTTAGTGCATTCATTTAGGCAAAAGGATGCCCCTGTAAGGCAAAACATGGAACTTACAAGAGCAGGGAGAAGATAGAATGGGTATTTGGCTAATGGCTACTGAGCCATTAATCAGATATTATGGTGCCAGGACAAGTTCGTTAATTTTCAGCAAAGAGCAGTTGAGAGTCTTGCAATAGAAAAGGGTGCTAAAAGTATTTTATATAAGGGAAGCTTGCTCATTTGTACTATTGAAAAGGCCAACATATTCACTGTGTATGAATTTGGTTTTGAGGTGTTTCCAGGAAAAATACAATAGTGAATAAAGGGTGCTTCATCCACCAAAATATATTTTCAAGTGCTCTTAGGAATGAAACAGTCACCAGCTCTTATGACACTGATTGCTTAAAAAATGGATCCTTTCAAGGGAAGGAGGACAATAAACTGTTCTTGCAGAGAGTCTCAGTCGCTAGCAACGTTGGCCAAGTTTAAAGATTTGCCAGAGAGTAGAAGCTAAGTATGTTCTAAATCATATTGGGCTTATGGTTACAACTGGACAAGCAGTATAGTATCTAATTTCACTGGACAAAGTTAGGTCCTTGTTCTGTTTATGAGCTGCCTATTAACAGCTTTTAAAATTGCAAAATAAACAAAAAAAACCTCCTCCCAAATGCATCACAAATTGACATTACTTCTACAAAACATTCATCAAACAACTTTAAGCTAATGCCTGTTGCAAGTATTCCTGAGAGTATTTGATGTTTGAGCCATGATATTTGTGTGCTGCATGACACTCGTGATGTATTTATGCTGCATTTAGGCTTCACTCAAAAGGTTGCTGCTGCTCCCTGTACGGGGAGGCACTGTGATCGTCTTGTATCAAAGCTCTGAAAACAAGGGAAGGTGCGAGATGAATGCTGGTCTCTCCCTTCACTAGTGACATTCCTGGTTTTGATTAAGTAAGTTTCAGCTACCAGTGCAACACAGACCTTGGCAGGTAAGCAAAGAAAATCTCTTGACTTTTCTCAAAGTGCTACCAAGAGGTGACACCACAATGCAAAAAAAAAAAAAAAAAAGATGATGTTTCCCAAGATTTCTGCTTGTCCCAGAGCATTGGGAAGATTTTTTAAGTCCCAGCTCTAGGAGCCATGTGAATTAGAGGCAAATATACACTCAGATGAAATTTCTATTTTCAGTTTTGAAGCACAGTGGTTAAAGACATGATCCAGAAATATTCTAAAGTTTCACTAAGCAAAACAGGCAAACAGTAAATAAAAAAAACGGCCTACATAGTTAGGCCAGCCTTCTCATTCTGGGGACCTGAATCACGACTTCTGAATGCTTGGGTTAGCAATTCTGTATTTAGCAGTGACCAAAATGTACAAAAATAGCTTCTTGCTATTTGCACAGCTATATTTATGCCTGGTAAAAGCCATCCTAAACTGCTAAAAAAAGAAATCCAGACCTTGGCAGTTAGCAGGGCATGTCCACAAAGATCAATAGGCAACACTGCCTTTTGAATCTGAAGTTCTCTACTAGTGCCTCTCCGTAGTGACAGACAGACAGGAGCTCCTCTGAGGCACTACTCCTCCTCTTCTGTCCTTTAAGTATGATGCATTAAGCTACTGTATTCAAATCGATTGAACTTTCAAAAGGGCAGGCTCATTGGGCAAAAAATTTATCTCCTTTTAAAGTGAAAAAACCCCATGATCTCATAAGCTACATAATTGGAAAACTGTGGAAAGAGTTCCTGACTGAATGCAGACAAGCCTTAACCAATTACCTGCATTTCCTGCTCTTGTCTGTCCTGGTCTGATTTATTTGTTGATCTTACCCACTCACATATGTCTTATCTCTTAGACAGCTGGTTCCCTGGGACAGAAACCATCACTTTCCTTTTTTCTTTTCTTTTTTTTTTTTCCCTTAATAAGACAACAGAGGATAATCTGGCTGGACTTTTCCACTTGATATATTTTAAGTGTTAAATAACAGTTTTGGTCAATTTCTAGTCTCAGTGTTGTGTCCAAAGCTGTAACAGAAAGCAAATGAAGTACTGGAAATCAATTTGTTTGAGAGTCTATCTGGGAGACTTCCTGCTCCTTCAGGAATACAGTGTTTGTTTGAAAGTTGACATCAGGAGTAGCACAGGTAAGTTTTTCCTCTCCATCGTGTGTGCCTTCTGAGATACACATATATACACATATATACATTCATACATTTATGTTAAAAATGTATGCCTCCTGTTCTGTGTTGTCAGTCTCAACAATAGAGAAGCTCTTTAAAACTCCTCCAGTCCAAATCCCAAATGTGGGTACTTTTTTTTTTTTTTAGTATCCAGCATGAGAACCTGGCCAACCCTTACTCAGAGAAGCAACCAGCCTCTTCTCACCCTAAAGTGGCTTGTGCAAGTGCCCATTAGCCACTGCTGCACCTCCTCAGGGCACCAGCTGCTCCCTATGCTCTAGCCTAGGAGATCAGGACAGACCATGGGTGGGTCTGTTACTGTATTGATCAGTAAAAAAAAAATCCCAACTCTCACATGAAACCAAAGAAATCAGAACAGGGATCTCTTGTGGGAGATTCTTTTTCTCTAAAATAAAGCAGAGCAATTTTGCAAGACATGGGCCTGAATGCAAGCCTGTGCTGGCACTGTTGACTTGAAGATGCTATGATGGAAATTTCTCCATGTCTCATTTTGATTTTCAGGTGAGTTATTCTGCCTAGAATTCCTGTTTTTCCTTCCCTTCTAAAACTTGTGTCATTCTGTCTCTGTCGTGCAAAATCATATGTTGTACTAGTTGAGCTATTTACTGCACTTATCTGTACATACCTATATAAATACATTACATATACTTTAATGGGATATGTTTGTAAAATATACTGGCGTATGCAACTCTGGTAAAGATGAACAGGTTTAAAACTATTCCAGAGGTGTTTTGGATGGCTGTATCTGCCAAATATAGCTAGCTGTGTAGCGATGTTTGATAGCTGTTGCATGGCAGATTCTTGCACATTATTCAATAGACCTCAACTTGTCATTACATATTTATTAGAGGTACATGGAAGCATCCCTGATTTTTATCTCAATAGCGTCCTTTGGGAATCAGTTCCCATTGTTCTGGATTACATGGAAGACAGGATCTTAGAATTACTCCATTTTACACCGTTAGTGTATCAGTGAGTGGTTAGGACACACTGCCAAGTCATTTATCCTAATTTAATGTTAGAATTATGATTATGTGTAAATTAAAAAAATATGCAGAGTGAACTATACAAATAACTATGGAATGTGACCTGTCACAGCAGTCCTTCTGCATCAGTTCCTCTGAAGACCTTCTGTCACCTGAGAACCCGCGCTTTTTCTCCACCTTCCCTCAGGGACCACAAGCTATCTCATCAGCAAAACACTGGAAAACAAGCAGGCCTGAGTGCCACAAGAAGCAGTAAGGGTTTTCTGTCCTTCTATGGGCTCTAGCTTCGTAGAAGTGAAATCCTGCTCTTCAGTCAACATTCACACCAGCTACTTGGGGAACTCTTTCAAGACTACCTACAGAAATTATGGTAAGATTTTTTTCAGTTGCGTTCTTTCAGCCTTTTGCTGACATGTATGTATCTTTTTATATATAAAGATTGCAAAATAGATATAAAAAATGCCAAATACCTGGCTGTACTTTTTTGATATTTGCATATTCCATAGCTCTGTCATTTTACAAAAAAAGAAAAAAGCGTTTTATTAATGGCAACTGCTATTATGTTACTCGGTTGCTTAATGAAATGCTTTACAGTGAAATGCAAAACCCACATGCTCTTCCAGAGGATTTAAAAAATGTGATTATAATAACACACAGACTGTTTGTCAGTCCAGCTTCCAAGCCTGTACCCAGTAGGAAAAGTCACAGTGAACGTAAGCATGGAAAGAAATATGTAAAAGGTCCTTGCTAGTATTACATTTGTGCATCTGTAGGGACAGGGATGACAGCTAGCCAAGTGCCCCAAATACTCAATTTATCCTTTGAGAGAAACTGCGTTCACAGTTTTTTCTCTACAAAGACGCCTCTAAGCTTGGATTCTTTCCGATGATGCTGAATGCCAGCTTGTTTTGCAAAGAGAAGGAAGGGATTTAAAAGGACATGAAGCTAAAAGAACTTATTCTGGCTAGATGGGCAACATAACTAAAGGAAGTTTGCATTATAGAGGCAGAACTTCTTACTTCATTGCAGTTTGTGCACAAGATCATTTTATTGCTGTTTAATTATTTCCATTGCTTGTAATGCCCTTCTTGTGTCCTAAGCGACCCCTCTACCTGTGAAAATAAATAGACACTAGAATGGCCAGAGGAGGCCCTCACAAAAATCGTATGACACGGGTCATTTTTTTTTTTCTGCACCAAGACATATGATCCAGAGAGTTTGGCTGAAAGCATATAATCCTTCTCTGCAGTTCTTGATATTCAAGAAGTGTTTGCACTATTAATTTTTGTTGTCTGCGTTAGACCTCTTGGTTCCATGCCCCTTTGTTCTTCCCTGCTTAGCCCTGGGGAGGGATGCCCTGAGGCAGAACCAGCACCAGCAGCTGAATGAAAGGCTTTTCTCAGCCATCAGAGAAACAGATGGGCTTATTGCTTCAGCTCCTCCACCAAACTTCCCCTGCACAGGCTGGTCAGAGCAGTCTGGCCAGGTCCAAGAGCACCAGCTCTGCAGTCAATCCTGGAGAAGTTGCACCTTTGTCCATTTCTATCTAAATGCATCTCATGGCAAGGCCAAGTCATTTTCCCCAGTCCCTGTCATAAGCCAAATAAAAGCCCGATTTGCCCTATGTTTGCTTGTCACTGTGTAGGGATTGAGTTACTGCAGCAGCCCTCCTGGGTGTGGGCAGCCAGCTGGGGACCCTAGCAAGACGAGCACCCCCTGGGTTGTTTGGCCCAGCATTCACAAGACATGCTGGGGCAAAAGCTGAGGGACCAGTGGCAGAAGGACAGTGGAGGCTTCTCCTTCCCATTCTGGTCTGTAGCTGGGGCCTCTGCAGGCAACAGCTAGGCCAGGCAGAGGTGACTCACTGAGGTGATTCAGAGGTGACCTGTGACAGAGCTCACCTCTGACAGGATCTGACCAGAGTTATTATGGATGACCAGCTGAGAAGAACGGCAGCAGTGGGGCATTTCTCAGTATTGATGGAAGCTGCAGGGCTGTATTTGGGGTTGAGGAGACTTTGCTCCTGGAGACCTCTGGCAGCAGGTTTCCCCAGCTCCACTGTAGGTGCGGCCTGAGCCAAGCCCGCAGGTTGTATATGTGCAGAGCACTCACAGATGTGCTGCTGGTGTGCAGTAAGAGGTGTGGGAGCTCACGGGAGCCTGCGCGAGAGCAAGGATCGGCAGCAGAGGTGTGGGAAGCAGCAGCTTCTCTGGCCACGGGAGATTGGCCTTATCCCTACCAGCCTGTTAGTCACACAGCTTGCTGCATACTGCAGCTGCTGACTGCAGCTGTAGTCATGGCTGCCACCACCGCAAGTCACACAACTCAGTCTCTTCTGCTGCCTTAGTCATTTCAATCTGCTTTGTAAAGGGAAGTCAAGTGAACTTTTATGATTAGCTGGATTAAAAGATTATCATCCCAGTTGCTTGCTTGCTGCTTTACAACTCCTGTGCTTTTACCATGGGGCTTTTCTGTTCTGTCAAATCATATGAAAAAGAAAACAACCTGTTAATGTCAGAATATGGAGGGATGGGTTAATGGTGTGAATACTCTGAGGGATAGTCTGGTCTTGGGGACAGTTGAAACAATTTAACTGGCTGCTACCTAAATCAGGTTTTATTTGGAATCAACTGTAATGGCTTAAAATGTCACCATTTCCTAGCTGTCCCTTGCAGAGTAGTGTTCTTCTGCAGGCAGCTACTGCCCATCTAACTGAGCTTCACTCACAGGTTGCTTGCTTGAGCATGGGGTGGTCAGTTCAGACTGACCTCAGCAGATGGGGCTTTTAAACTCAGCCAGGCAACTTTGCCCAGAGGCTGGTGTGTGGGGCTCAGAGGATGGGCTATTTCAGGGGGTGGTCCTGCAGAGCTGACAGCTAAGAACAAATTGTCAAATGTAGGCAACAGTATCTTGAAGCACCTGAGCTGTTAGTATTCTAGAGGTTCAGCCATTATGTTTGGCACTTTAAAGTCCAGATTATCTGAATTTTCTATGTACTTGTAAAAGGAGTATTTGTAATAATGAACCAAAGTAGTTTTACAGAACAAAATATATTTTGAATGTTTTGTGGAAACAGAATGAGTTTTTATGTTTAGCCTCATTTGTCTTTTTTCAAATCAGCCCATATTGGATATATAACTCAGGAAGGGTACAACAGACCACCATACTGGATCTATTTGCTATCAAAATCCTCTCAAAATACATAAATTATGAAAGTTATAACTGCACTGACATAAACTTTGTGGTTTGATAACTTTATGTAAGTGACTGTAATATCGTACAGTTACAATGTCATATGCAGGGACTTTGGTCACAGTTTCTAGGATGCAGAGGGCACTGGGCACTCCATAATTTTAGATGACCCAGTCTGATTTCTTGTTCTCATCTATAAGATAACAAATACACATTCCAAACACCAAGGAAAAGAAAAAAACACCAGGGAGTGAAACAGTATTCTCATCTGACTTTCTGTAAGAAACAGCTCCCAACCTAGCCTAAAGCACTTCTGGAAACGTACCACACCACTGCGGCTTCACAGATTAGGAAAGCATGAGCAACTAGAAAATCATATTTCTTGGCCAGAACAGGAGAGCTCACTTTCTACCAAAACCACAGAGGTTCTTTTATTTTTAAGTTAAACACAGTCCTACAGGGATCTGGACAAAATCATAGAGGCTGGGTATTTAAAATACTGTCTCCCCCACATATTCCATAGGAACACGCCTGGAGGCTCACGTGGCCATAACCCAGAGCAGGTAGGCAATGCTTTTCGGTTTTAAAGCTGTTAGCAAGCACAAAGTCAGTACGCAGAAGAGAAACCATGGAAGCAGATAGGCATGGGTTGGCACCTTCCTCTTACTCACTGGGACTGTAAGCACTGCCTTACCCAACGTGCCTTTTCAGACGCAGGGGTTAAGCGTGCCGGACTCGGAGGGGCATGCCGTCCTGCAGTGAGCACCCCGCAGGGTGCCCAGGCTAGGGGTGCCTGCAGAGGGCGGCAGCTCCTCTCTGCCTCCTCCGCTCTCTCCCACTGGAGCTGGCAAGGGAGGTGGTGCGGAGTTGTGAGGCTTTTTATGAGAAAACTGGACAACACTATGCAATGAGCCTAAGTGACCGAGGGCTTTGGCCTTGTGACTCTCTTCTTTGCTAACCTGGGTCAAGATTTTTTTTTTATTCCTTGCACCTCCATTTCATCTCCAATTCACTTCCAAGGCCCTTTCTCCTGACCTGCTCAGCTCCATGGCACCAAGCCCTGGGTCCCAATCTCTGCCTGGAGAACTCATAGCAATACTAACCACAATGATAGTCACTATTAATAAGAAACAATGCCTTTGAATGTGGCATCTTGTACAAAGAAAGTAAAGAAGAGCTACCGAAACAATCAAAAAACCCAGGCAAGACTGGAACCCAAAGAAAGCAAAACACCAAAGTTTAAAGAAAACTTTTCTATTTACTGCATATATAATGGCCGGTTCCAGAATTGTGCTTTGCCGAACGTATACTGGGGTCCAGTGTCTCGGGTGGAGTGGCAATGGGTAAGAAACAAAATGCAGAAGCAGCAGGAACAGATTTAAAGGTCAGCAAGCTCATTCACTTTGGAAAACAAGTGAACACTGCAATACTGTGAACAACACTGTGCCTACTGTCTATTACACCACTCCCCGTGACTGTTATCCCACTCCTTTTTCGTTGTCATTATAATATATGTCTCAGTGGAGGACTGTGAAACATCAGATATAAGAGGAAAAATTGCAAAGCAGTAAAGGAAATAGCTTGCATATGTGTCCATGGTGGAAGGGTGATGTGCAGGTATTCGCACTTCATGGAGACCATGACTTGCTGCTGGCTCCATGTGAACAGTCAGCCCAAGAATGTTTGAAGAACTGGGTATTGATATTACTTTTCCTAACCTAATAAAATAGTTCAAAATGGAAGCTGTGTGTCTGATTTTCCATTTACTTGTCTAAAAAATGCTACTGTTTCCTTTCCCGCTCCCTATACTTGTTTTCCTCCAAGGTCCTGTAACTCAGTTCTAAGGCATGCACACCAGATAACAAAAGGCCCTTGGAGGTTGTTTGAAGTAGTTCCTTGCCACTGCCTTCAGATGTTCAGTCAAATAACTCACTAAGAGGAAGGGAGTCCCTATCCCAGCTTCTCTCAGGGCTGTCACAGGGCAGCTATAGGCACCATGGACCAGGTGGGAAACCTGTCAAGATGAGCCAAGGGCTGCAGGACTCTCCCTTGAGCACTTCCAAAGTAGGGTGGGGAGGGGTACCACTTAGGGAGTATGGAACTCATGATGGGATGCAGGAGAAGAACATCTAACAGTTGTACAGTACTTATTTTGGGGAATTTATGGAAGGAATCAAAGGCAGGGAATGGGAGGTTTTAATTTTATTTGGGGAGAAACAAGTGTGGGAAAACAGGGGGAAAAGGGGATAAAAGAGGCTGATAGCATGTAAATGGGTCGGTGGTCACCACATCTGCCTAGCCAGGCTCTGCATCTGATCAGTGCTGTCTATCCTGTCTTCCCATTAAACTCCATTTCTACTTTACTGGGTGGGGGACTCTCTATTCTGTGTGCACTTGTGTGTGTGTGTAGGTTTAAGTGCAGCAACTGGAGTGACACCATGGGCCATAGTGGCAAATAGAGAGTGCAGTGTGTGTATATTGTGTGTGAGCATGCATGTCAGCGTGTGGTCACCAACGAGACTCAAGCATGACTAACCAGTAAGCAGGCTAGAGACCTGGGAGCTACTTATCAAAGCAGCCACAAACCTGTAGAGATCAGAGAGCCTGAGAGCTGGTTATCAAGAGGACAAGAGGGTCCTGTGACCATGTGACTGACTCTGTGTATGTGTGTAAATGTGTACGTGGTTGTCTGCATGGTGGGAGTCTCTGCCCAGCCATGATACAGGCTGGACCTGGGAACATTGAGGTCTGTCGGGTTAATGGATATGGCAACCCCTAACAAAATATACATCTATGTGTTCAAAGTCAGTAAAACAAAGCTGAGTAATATTTCCTATTGGTATATTGTTCTGAATGGTCACCTTTCCCTATCATATGCCTCATCGGATGCTTCACATTTGTCATTTGCTGCAGTTATTGTGGTATTTATGGAGCCAGATTTTTCCAAGCAAGTTTTAGGAACTCATAAAATTAGTTTGAGACTACATTGAAGATACATTGCCTTTCATTACCCTTGGTGTTGTTTTCCCCTAAAATGTGTTTGCACATGAAATAGAAGGTTAAGGCACTTTTTCTAATTAATGCATACTGAGGTCTTCTGGTTCAAATTTGTGTGAAAGCTTGATTTTTGGCCTGCTTTTTCATGCAAATCATAGCATTTTCGTAGCTTTGTCTCTCATTGCCCTTTTCTTGCTAATGCCTCTGTCATTGCTTCCTTTAGTCTTCTTTCACTTTTTATTTCCTGTCTGCTCCTCTTTTCTCACTTGGATTTAATGAAACATGAATCTAGGGTCAAACATTTTCACCCTCAAGAGTAGGATGAATTCAAGGCAAAGCTCTTCTGAGCAGTTCTCACTTCAATAATCAGGTTCCTAGGGGGAGAAAGTGCCAGCGATTTTATTATCTGGCTCCCAAGCTGTAAGATATGATTAAGACCTTGAGTTTTCTTACCTTTACTGGGACCTCCCTTGTCATTGTTACGAGGTCTATTGTTGCAGGCTGGTTCAAACTGGGCAGACACCGTTCGTGTTATGGGAGCGATCCAGCTCTGGAAACAATGGCTACAGTTCTCTGCAACATTTCTGTGACTTTGCAAATGAAAACAGGTAAAAGTCGATCTCTGGGTATTGTGGTTAAATTCTCCATTGCACAGCTGTCCCTCTCTTTCCATCAGTACTGACATTTCAATCCTGAATCACTTCTTTTCCTTTCTGCTCTTTTAAATGATTTCAACAAGGGAGAAAGCAGCAGAGGGAAAAGAGAAGGAACTGAAATCAAGTTTCCATATAAATTTGGCTCAGTGGAATGGGCGAGGAAATAGCAAAGGAACTGTGAATTAACTCAGTTAATAACCAAATACCTCCTGCCTACATGCAACAATGTGGTTACCAGGATCTGTATAGTTTTGGAACTTATGCTGGAATGACTTTGTTTCAAATAAAATGTCATAAGCAACACTCTTCCTGACATCCAGTGAACAACACTTCTTTAAAGGAAGTTTATACAGATATGTAGTAAGATCAAAGGATGGATCTGATCAGCAAAAATTCGGTTTCTATGCTTTGAAAGCAAAACCTGCTTTAACTTCCATCCTCCTGGCTGACACAGAGACCAAGGCAGATTCGGTGTCAAAAGAAGTTTCAGTACTATCTTCTGCCCAAGTTGAAGCATGATTTCAGATCACATGTCTATACTTCCACTGTATGGCTTCGTCCTGCCTAAGGAGAAAAAACACTCTCCCATGTTTCTTATATAATGCTCAGTTAATTGCAACCACAGTATTATATTTTGTAAATTGGAGGTAGAGCAATTGGAAGATACATGGAATGTACACGCATTTTATTCCTATTTTTGCTTTTTCCCTCAGGAAATGAATAAAAATTATGCAGAAGGAAAAGATTTTCTTTGTTGTTACACATACTTGAGCTGTGTTCTTCCGTCCTTACTGTTTTTAGTGATGAACAACAAACACAATGAGCATGACAAAGAAATGATACAGGTTAAAAAGAAGGGGGGAATAACTGTTGAAAGAGTATGAGCAGAAGTTAGCCATAAGGAAGAAGAGCATCTTCTGCCTCGATGACTTCACATGCTGCCTGCTACAGCAAAGGCCTGAAAGTGCGCGCTCGTGCGTGTGTGTGTGTGAGCACGTGCGTGCTTCCAGTGGAAAAACAGGTACTTTGAGTGTTTTCTGGATTATTGGAAGAGGTATTGTAAAGATTTCAGAAAGATGTCTGTAATTTGTCAGTACAGTATCCTTTAAATAGAGTGCAATTAAGGTATTTGCCTTATTTGTGAAGTCTAATTCAAGCTATCTTTAAACAAAAATAAAAAGAATTTCTCTGCAAAAAGGAATATTAATAATGCATTAGTTGTTTTAGTATCAGAATATATATTCTCAATAGCAGCAGTGCACGCTATTATTCTAAGAAAACAAATGGCAGATAATAATGTCAAAGAGATTTCACTGGACTAGTTTCAGTTTTACAACTGCGCATGAGTTAATGCCATACCTTAAACAGAAGATATTTTCTTGAGAAAATGGAATCTTTCTGTTAATGAACTCATAATAATACTTTATTAGAAGCACAAAAGTGTTACATCACTATGAACTGAGAACTGTGTTGCAAATAGACCAGGTTTTAGTCAGTTTCTTTTCTTCACAAATGCACATTTTAAGGTCCGCTCAGCTGTCTATACCATGTAGCTGAGGGTGATATTTTGACTCCGCTGGAGTTCGTGACAACTCTCCTTGATTATGGTGACACTTTGATGATCTCGTTTTCATGTACACATTGAATGAAATATAGTAGTTATTCTTCTCTTTGCCTGTTTAGCTTTTTTATTTTGGTTTGTGCAGAGGAAAGAAATTCTCACCAGTTAATGATAGGACAATAAAGACTACATAATAAAAATAGTAAGGTGATGGCTAGGGAGCCTGCTTTGGCAGGGGGGTTGGACCCGATGATCTCTCGAGGTCCCTTCCAACCCCTATGATTCTGCGATTCTGTGACTGTTAATTCATGGAAATGTCAAAAAACTGTTTTGATGGCATGAATATACCTGTAATATGGAAAATAAGGAAAATTTACCAAAATTTATATGAGGCCATGTAACATGGAACAGTGCATAAATTAATATCAATTACACATCCTGACTAATGATTTTGAGTGGCAAATCTCCTTAGATATTGCAGTGATCATAACAGTCTGTACCAGAGTACCTCAAAGGTCATCACAAAAAACACTCACAGGCATACACTGTCCTGTTTCAAGAAAATGTCAAAACACTGAGACTTTAGCAGCTTTTGGAGCACTTCATAGCCAGCTGGGTGACTCCTGCCTGGAATCTAAAATCTCTCTACACTCCTGTAAAATTCTCTTGCCCAGAGTCTCCTCCTTTTCCAGGCAAGGGAAAGTGCTTCACTTTCCTGTTCTCTCAGCTAAATTGTGCTATCTGATTGCTTATATTTCTCCTCTCATAACCTAAAGAAATGTCTGGAAGCCTTAGGCTACCTAGGTATGAGAAAGAAGACATATCAATAAAAATAGAAAAGTAGCACACAGGAGACTCTGTGGTTGTATATAAAAGCTTGCATTATGGCAGAAGACACTGCTTGACTACCTTGTCCAAAGAAAGCATGTGTGGTCACAGCCCCCCGGCCACAAGGATGATATTTGATGAAAAATCAGTTCTCTCGTATCTCAGCAGCAAAAAAAAAAAAAGAGTAAATAAAAAGGCCCAAAGTTTCTCTGTTTTTCCCATCCCATTAATGGTGTGCATGTTAAATTGGAAGGACAACGTTCTCAACATATTCTTGAGAACAGATGGAAGTGAAGCAAGCTCTCTGTCAATGGAATTATGTACAGTGTAGGTGGATTTATCTGATCAAGTGCCGAGATCCCCAGTGTAGATGTCTCCTGCCAAGTTCATCACACTAAATTCCTCTTGTAGTCAATGAGAGAAATGAGAATTCCCAGGATGTGGCTCATCCCTACGTAGACATATATGTTTATTCAGATAAACTGTTTCCAAATACCTATCTCTTGATTGGAAAGGGAATCTGAAGGGTGACTAATTAGTCGCAGACTAGTTAGAAATCAGTATTTGCCCAATATCTTAACTTTATCTTAAGTTACCTAAGTTGAATCTAACTCTGCATTTCTTTTCTACTAGGAGCAGAACAAGAAAATATTCTACTGTATATTCCCCAGGATCAGTGTTACTATTTCACTTGGCTGTATGCTGGGGCTCAGGGTAGAGGTCCTGAATTTCAGAAAATCACTCTATTAATCTGCCTTTTGTGGAGTCCTAACATCCTCCTCTTCATTTTGTATTGTTTATGCCCTGTAGTAATCCCAGGCTTCATATTTGAACTTGGACACTACAATAAAAAAGACATCTTATTTTGGTTGCCCTTTCCAAAGCTGAAGTCCAAAGGGTGTACCTTTTTTGTACCTTATTTTTCAGTTCATTTAATTTCCTTGATATCCAGTAATTCTTGAATATCTAAAATAATTGAGAACATTTGGTATATTCTCGGTGCAGGACATATAAAACATTAAAATGGCAAAATTAGCTTGTAGGGTATTTTCATTATAAAAGAGTGTCAAAACATAAAGCTGGGATAATTGAAACCTGTTCAATACAAAGCTTCTTCAAAGGGTTTTGACTTCAAAAATTTTAACTTCATGCTGGAACAGAAAAATGAGACATGGGGAAGTGGCCAGAGACATAGTGACATTTGTTTTGGAGGTTGTGGTCCCATCCTTGTTCCAAGTGCCAGACAACAGAGCTTCCTGGACATATAGAGAGTTATTAGAAAGTTTCAGAGAAAAATAGATTATCTGTTCTAGCCATCTCTTCTACAGCAGTGCAACTTTTTCTATGTCAGTCCTATAAGAGATTTGCCTAACCTGTCCTAAGACATCTTTTCAGCTGATCTATTGCAGGGCTTTCTTGTTATGCCATGGCAGATTAGTCTTCATGTCTGTTCTTTCAAACTTAAATTTAAGCTTTTCCATCATGAATATAGAGTTTCTTAAATGGCTGAAGGCTTCTACTGTGTCTATTTACCACAGAACTGCAAGTTTTCTCTTGAGATCAAGAAACCTGTGTCTTGTAGGCTTTGTTCATGGACATTATTTCAATATTTGACCATTCTCTGGTCAGTTTGAGAGTCCTCTCAAACTGTCTTTGGAGATACTGTGCCAAAACTGGATGATTTTTGTACTAAGCTCTCTTCAGCATGTGAACAACTGGACTGTTCAGTCTCTTTTCCACAGACTTGCTATACATCTAGCTATTTTCCACTTCATTTTGTCTAATTATTGTGGCTGGATAAAATTAAGGTCTTGCAGTGCCCTTTTTTCCTGACTGCTCTTCCAGTTTGTCAAGATAATGTGGAATGTTACTCCTGTCCTTGAGTGTCCTGAAACAGGTCAACATTAATTATTCCATTATACAGCTGAGCCATGGAGAAACAAAGTAGTAGAGAGTCTGGTTGGTAAAGAAATCTGACCTCTGAGGAAAAATGCCAGGACTCCTGTGCAATTCACAGTGTTTTCAGTCCTCCTTTATTGAAAATTGCAGTTGCGTAACAACTGTAGATTGGCAAGCCAAAGGACAACTGAACCTTACCCACCATCTGCTCACTTGTTTTCCCCATCTGTGATGAGTCTGCCTCCCTAGACTAAAGTATTTTTTTCTCTGTCCGCAGAGCTAGGATCTTCCACAAGTGAAAGTCAGTTTTAAGAAGCCACTGGGACTCCAGGCAGAGCCTGCCTCTTGGGAGACTGTGCACTTCTAGGCTCTGCAAGGTGCTTTCAGATAATTTTCAGTGTAGACAAACTTCTGTCAGGGAATTTAAATCAGAGAGAATTCACTCTCAGTTCTGTGAAATTTCAGTCTTGTAAATGATAGGACTTCTTCCCAACTGATATCAGTCTTTGCTTTCAAGTTTTCACAAGAGCTGTAGGAGTTAAGAACAGGCTTCCTCATTAGAGTAGTATATTGAAGATAAGCTTTCAATATACATAATTTTACAATGGACTTCAGTGGTTTTTTATGTGTAATGGCATGGTACAGCTCTTCAATTGCAGGGGACTAGACTGAAGGTCCTTTTCAGTCCTGTATTCCTTATGTTGTACCTAACTCCTTCATAGCATAGGCGGTTGATCAGGCAGAGTCTAAGATTCTGCTCAGAGACATTGTCCATGATTTTCAGAATGTTATCTACATCTTTAGTTAAACAAAATGAGGCATAGCAATTTCAGAATAACAGCATGTTTAGTAAGGCAAGTGTGTCTTCACCTTTCCCAGCACCCAGTACAAACATTTAAATATTATTTTGTAACATCTTACATTCCAGGTCATGTTTGGAGATTAAAAAATGGAGATTGGAACTGAGGAAATTATTAACTTCATTTACCACATTTGTTTGCTGATGTGTAAGTCTAGTGGGAACCAATAAAACTTTACACACACACAGAGAGCTTCCAGCCCCAGCTGTCTGGGCCAAAATGGGGATTAGCAAAGCTGTCTTTATTTTGATTTTCTATGCTCTGGTAAGATCTGATAAGTAAAGTTAAACCCAAATATTTTTAAAATCAAGGTTGTGAAGTCAGGCTGTGATTTTCAAATTTTCTGAAAACAAACCAGTGACTGAAAGCAAATTAATGATTCCCACAGTCACTGCAAGAACATCAGACCCATATGGTAGCTGAGGACTGAAAAAAATCAAGGACCTTTATTCGACTGCTGTCTGAAAATGGTGATGTGTACATTTAGAGCACAAATGTTTTGCATTAAAGACTTGTGTGTCATGCCAAGAGAATCTGTAGCTCTCAACTTGACTTTGAAAAAAATCTTTTGTAAGGGCTGGCATAACCCTGAGAATGGGTGCCATGGTCCTAACAAAGGTTGTGATTTAGGGAGGAACTTAAGATACAGAATTCAAGCGCCACACTTGAGCAGTACTTGAGTATTAGGCTTGAGAAGTTAAGCTGCAATCAAGCTGGTGTGAAAATGTCTGGCTGTGACCGTGCTAGAGAAACCGCTGTTAACCACCCTGTTGTCCAAGGTCACTTCCCTGGTTACCCCTTCATAATTACCTTTGAGGACAGGATATAGTCTAGACAAGGGCACCTGTCTGATGTTCTTAGAACTAGATTTTTTTAAGTCTTTTTGAAAAGCTCTATTTTCATTTCAGCTGAAACATCAAACTCGACTGAAGTGTGGATCTGGTCCTATATCTGCTTATTGCCTCTATTATGATATGTTTCACAATTTATCAACTCTAATTTTAATCATTTTTTTCTGAAAGCCAAACTTTTTAAAAGCAGCATGAGCAAAGCCACGGAATATTCACTCTTTTCTATGACTACATGTTGATGAGGCTTTCTTATTTCATATAAAAATAAGAGCAAACTGGGCTTTTAGATTAAAATGTAATTTGCAGTTGCCTATATGTTGCAGATTTGTTTTTCAAGGAAATATAAGTGGATTTACAAAATGCTAAGCAATACAGTAAACTTTAAAAAATATTTATACTGCTTTTCAGCTTATCTGTAAAAGATTCTGGCATTAGGTGTAAACATTTCAGCAAACATAGTACACAATCAGCTTTTGTGTGACATCAAAAATGTTGGCACATTTTTGTTTAGACATTAGATGAGCCTGTTTTACTATTGTAGCTGCATTTTTAAGAGACAGGAACAAGCATGTCAATACATTTTGTACAGCTATGTAGTAATTCAGAAATACCACTTGACAAATATGTAGAAAAATAATAAAATCTATCAGGAATGTACCATTTACACATCGGGTTATTAAGAAAAAGTTATTTTATCTGATTATCCTTTCTAGTTCCAGATAATGCAGTGCATCTTAAATATTTTTGATTAACCCAAGTTCTTTTCTAAGAGAAGTGTCTGCAAAGCAAATAGATTAGTTATTTTTATGGCTGTCCTGATAATTTTTCCTGTGCTATTCCTATGCTTATAATAGAATGGGCTTCAAACCATGATGATGCATGTTGCTTATGTTTTGAAATCAGTTTTTAGGTTTTATTTTTAAGTCAGTTTAAGCCTTTTCTTGCTGCTGCTTAGAGATTCAGTTAAGTCTCATTCCCACGTGAGTATGCATCCCCACCCAGATTCTCTCCTGCTCAGCTTCAACCAGCTAAAAGGCATGTTTCTTTATGAGCAAAAATGAACGAGCAGCTGAACTGGAACTATTTTGAAGCACACAAGGATTCTGAGATTAGAGACGAAGAGAGTCACA
The DNA here is from genome assembly GCA_020800305.1 of Porphyrio hochstetteri. Classification (NCBI taxonomy): domain Eukaryota; kingdom Metazoa; phylum Chordata; class Aves; order Gruiformes; family Rallidae; genus Porphyrio; species Porphyrio hochstetteri. The sequence goes on from CM036907.1 coordinate 51,754,378, forward strand.
AATATTAATTGCTTTGTGATCCTGTAAGGGGGTGTTAGAGAAGTGAAGTATTCTGTCTCACTGTCTATCTACTTCCAAGGTCCTCCTTGCTATCAAAGAGTCTCAGAATGGTTGAGGTTGGAAGGGACCTCTGGAGACCATCTAGTCCAACCCCCCCGCCAGAGCAGGATCACCTAGAGCAGGTTGCACAGGACAGCACCCAGATGGGTTTTGAATGTCTCCAGAGATGTTGCATTTGATTAATTCATAACTTTGCATGTATTTATCCACATGCCTTCTCTGTGAACAAGTTAAGGAGCTAACATAAATAGGGTCCAAAATGGAATAGCGCAAAGTCTCAGAGTATCAACTGGGAAAACCTCTCTGCCATGCACTAAGCTAGTGTCTGTCTTCAGAAGCACTACTCTGTGCTGCTGAAGGCTCTGTCTTTCCCCTGCCTTCTGTGTTCCTCACTACCCATACCAGCAGCACTACCCTGTGCCAGTCCCAGGAGAATGAGTCGTGTAGGTCCGAGGTTTGAAAGCTGCTAAGTGTATTATAACAAGTGCAGAATGTCGGTTAGGTGTGAAGTGATGTCGATTCATTGGCAGTGTATTTTGTTTCAGCTTATCTTCTAGAGTGCAAGAAAAGAAAGGGGGAGAATTACAGAGGAACAGAAGACAAAAGGGGTGCTATGCCAGAAGTGGACAGGTGGCACACTCCACACACCAAAGTTTGGTCTTTTCCTATTTGTCTAAATATTAGAATGATGCTTTCTGAATTATGCATTAATAGTGTGCTTCAAACAATTATGTACTATAGATTATAAAAGACAATTACTTATTGCTGAAATTAATTTATAATTAATAGTTTCCTCCACATACCTCTCGCTATGACTTTTATTTCTTACCACAAAAAATAAGCAAGACAGAAATCCTTTTAAGACATTGCATAATTTCCCCCACTTTTGATTAAAATGATAGCATGGGATCACATTCAGATTGGTCATGTTTCTGCCTAATGGTTGATAAATCACAGAATCACAGAATCACAGAATCGTAGGGGTTGGAAGGGACCTCCAGAGATCATCGGGTCCAACCCCCCTGCCAAAGCAGCTCCCTAGCTCATATTGCACAGATAGGCGTCCAGACGAGTCTTGAATATCTCCAGAGAAGGAGACTCCACCACCTCCCTGGGCAGCCTGTCCCAGGGCTCTGTCACCCTCACTGTGTAAAAGTTCTTCCGCATGTTGGTGCGGAACTTCCTGTGCTCCAACTTGCAGCCATTTTCCCTTGTCCTATCTCCACAGACTACTGAAAAGGGGCTGGCCAATTCCCCCTGCATCCCATACTTAAGATATTTATAAACGTTAATAAGGTCACCCCTCAGTCTTCTTTTCTCCAGGCTGAACAGCCCCAGCTCACTCAGCCTTTCCTCATAGGGGAGATGTTCCAGGCCCTTAATCATCTTCATAGCCCTTCTCTGGACTCTCTCAAGGAGGTCCCTGTCTTTTTTATACCAGGGAGCCCAAAAAGAAGGAAGAGCAGAACACACTTCAGAAATCTAATTATGTTTCTAAATGTATTATCAAGGTAAAATCCTCCCCACGAAAGCCAGAGTTTGTCTCCTGAAGAGAAGGCTGGTCGAATGCAAAAGCAACCTGAGACTGGTCAGCACTTCATACATGAGCCAGTCTTAGTGGACTAGCACGCTATCAGTACGCATACCTTACAGTAGGCATATTTCACTGCAAATCTAAAGATAACGACTTGAAGTACGAAAAACTACTTGTATCACAGCCAGCAAAAGAACATTTATTACAGGGTTTATTGATCACGGTACTTTACTGAAATAACGTGTCTCTCGCATGAATGGACAGCAACATGGGATGATGTTCTATCTGTGATGATGACACTCCAGTAAATAAAACTAGTATTAAAGAGGTCAGGAAAACAATATATTCATATACCAGCTGGTTTCAGATTTCCAGAATGAGGTTATTTTCATTCTATGTTTCTATTTTCTAGGAGTTTAGGTATAAATTACTGTAACAACCCAGATGATAAGAAGAGGACCTGGTGCTACACCACCAACAACACAATGTGATGGCAGTATTATAGCATTCCTCAGCGTCCAGTGACAGCATTAAAATCCCTGGGAAGACTGGGGGTGAGGGACCGGGGGTGAGAGGATACAGCTCTGCTACAGAAGCACAAAATACAATGGGAGGTGGTCATTTGTGCTGTAAAAATCTCTACTAAAACTCTGCTTGGCTCCATTCATTGTTTATTGATCTTGTGTGCACACTATAAAGCTTGTGGGTAGAAAGTAGGGCCTTTTGCTCACAGCGCAACTGACACCAAAGGTTTTTTTAGTCTGATGATTGACAGGTTAGGGAGTTCTAACTTTCCTATTATAAGTAAGAAAATATAAGAACATATCGCAAACAAACACAACTGAAGATAAATGGCAAAATTAAAAATACTGGGCACCACATCTGTTATTGCATGTATTGGCAGGGTGGGGAGGAAATGAAAATGAAGATAAAAAAAAATAAAAAGGTAAGAGTAATTTATTTTTAAATGCTGAACAATAATCTCCTGAATCTAAACAATGCAAAATTACATTTGAATAAATTTGAGAGCTGTATGTAAAGGTTTTTCTTCTTTAATACAAACAAATGCAGCGTACAGAAGTGAAATTGAAATGCGAGTACTCCTACCAGGTACCATCTGTTGCATGAAGTCGTTCCAGGCACCCTTACAAATGCCTTCTGGTCTTTATTCTCAAACATTCCTGTGACTGCTCGCTAATATGTCTGATTTTCTAACTCACTTTTATCTATTTCATGAAGGTGGGGGAGGGGAGGGGCTATTATTTAAATTTAAACACTAAGTGAAATTAGGACCTGTTTTTTGCTGTTCATTACAGATGCTGATATATCAATGCATTGTTCAAGTCCAGAGGAGTGCTACTGAGAGAGCGAGCCTTGGATTATCATGGAACAGTTTCTTTCACTTTCATGGGAAAGAAATGCCAAGCCTGGAGCTGGGTGATGCTAGATCATCAGAACAGAACAGATCAGCAAGGGAGTTCCCAAATGTGTATGTTTGGTTTACATTCTTTATACTGTGTAGCCAATTGCTCTTTCTATCTCCACAGCAGCTGCCTTACAGTACTAAACAGTAGAAGGGAATGCATGTGGTAAAATAAATCATGTGTCCAAACATTAAAAATGACCATTTAACCATTTTTTCACAAAAATTAAATTGTGGACTAAGTATAAATCAAAAGGGTTGGGCCCTTTAAATTGTCCTTAAAAAATTTAAAAGTTGTCATTACTCTTCAAGAACATATTGAAGAACAGACATTCAGACATATGGCAAAATAGCTGTCTGCTTTCCAAAACTGTCTCTTTATAAATATTTGAGAGAGCTGCAATAGGCTTCAAACTGCTTTAGAGAGTAATAGATGGAAGAATTGAACAGCTTGACATTTGTCAGTGGCCTGGACTGTGTTTTATATGGCAAAGCAAGCAAAATGGCCAGCAAACCTACCCTTAGTTGTAAACTGGAATGGAAACAATAAGACTAATTTAATTAATTTAGCTGACTCCCATCCTTTTCAGCTTTCTCAACAGTCATTTTTCCCCAAATTCTTCCAGTGTATCATTACATCTTCCCACATAAATGTCTGTTCAAACCTGCCAACAGCTCATCTCTTATTTTCTGTTCCATCCCAAATCATGCTTTTTTAGGTGTTTGAAAGGTTTCTGTTTGTGAAACTGCTGGAGATTTTTGATTGTTCTGATTCAAGATGGAGAAATTAATTGAACTCTAAAACTCCATTCCCTTCACTGTCCCATACAACTTTCACTATGCAAAAACTTATATGGAAAAGCTCAGTGAGTTCAGTAGAACTACTGCTAGATAGGAATCCCCAAGTCATGTGCATATGTCTTTGTGGGTCCTTGAACCTAAAAATTTTAATGGCCTCATCTGTTGTTTTCTCAGTTTATGACAATGAAAAATAATGTTTATAATTTTATTATAAGCTCCAACTTATGAAATATGATTCTGTTCAAATGTGAAACTGGATACTTTCTGCAGTTGCATATATGTTCTAAAGAATGCCAGTAAAGAGGAATACTACATCATCAGGCATTTCTCCACCAGTGGGAACATTTGTACAGCCTGCAGTTAGGACTCTACAAACATCGTTAGACTTTATTAAAAATTAAATGGACAGTTAGGCTGCTTGCTGGGAAAGTCCCTAGACTCTGTCAGCCCCCAAACTATGTCTTGGCACTGTGTGAGACCATGCGAGGCAGCATGGGCCAGAGCCATGCCAGGGAATGTGCTATACAATTAAACAGTTTGCACCATCAGGAGACAGTGTGCAAGCCCACACTCTGGCCATGTTTAGTTTCCTAGCATAGGCATAGTCTTTGTCCCTTCTTCAACTGACAAAGAACATCTTGATACTGAAATCATTACCAGACAGGCTGGAAGGACTAGGACAAGAACACACGGCAGCATTAGGAAGAGCAGTGGACAAGGAAAAGACTACATGTATTTATCCAGGGAGTTAGTAGTACATCCCGTTCAGGGCATGGACACAGATCACCCTCTGAGATGGGTTGTAGATGTAGTTTCTGGGGTGCAGATAGTGTTTTATTTGTACTTCTGAGTCAGCAAGAGAAAGTATGATCCTGGCATTGTGGCAGGATGCACTAAAAGCCTGGCAAGAGTGGCAGATGACTTCAGACTGGGGAGGGCACCAGGGCAAGGGAGATGTCACAAGATAAAACCACAGCTTAATAAAATGGAAGCAAATTCAGAGACAAGAAGAAACCCTTGCCCTTCCTCAAGTTCACAGGAGCAAAACTACCAATGAAGTGGGAGGGCAAGGTAGAATTCTCTGGAAAAGGACAATACAGCTAACAAAACATTGTCTTTTAAGTACTGCGATAGACAAAAATTCTCAAACTTAGTCTTTTTCGTGCACATGTATTTATGTGCATAATTATTTATGTTTGTCTACCTGGAAAATACATTGCACTACTGAAAAGTAGGAGGGAACACAGACTGTGCTATGAACATTGTTGCACTTTGGAGGCTGCATCCCCTTGGCTATCAAATGCACTCATCTACAGCACTGTCTTAGACTCTGAAGAACTTGAAGAAAGGGGATTTGACTGTAATGTGGGTAGATGGTGGGATAGGAAATAGGCTAAAAATAATTTAGGAAAGATCTATGTCCAATTTCCAGCTAATATAGTGAACTGGGAATAAATTCAAAGTTTCATACATATTCCTAATCTAATACTACCTTCGGGCTATAAACAGCTGCTATGCTTTCCTTGCAATGAACTCCTCTGTCCTTCAACTCCACAGTATGAAGTGACTCATTCTAGCCCATGGACTTTCTCTATCCTCACTGCAAGTCCCTAGAGAGCACATTGCTCTTAGAGGTTTATTTTTCTAGTTCTTCGGTCCTGTCACTACATTCACTCATTTTCTGTATAATTTTTTGACTCTATTTCAAGTTTCTGCTTGATGCTTTAAACAAATCAAAATTCTTCATTAGTCTTTGCAGTTCAGTTCTTAGATCATTACTTAGGTTCTCAGGTGATATATATATATATATACACTATCCTCCACTGAAACTGTAAGAACTGAAAGGCACACACCGTGCCTTTGCCCTTCCTTTTCCAGCGCTCGAACTACATGACTACACAGCACATGACGCCATTCCTCTTTTCTGTTAACTGATCAGTAAGGTGGGCTGTAGAGAAGGACAAGCCCGTTATAGCTCCTGACTCCTAAATGATGTAAAAGATCTGTCCAAAACCTAATTAGCCATTGATAATCAAAAATAATCCCAGAGACACGATGAGTCAGCACCCCAGTGATCCTGAGCAGACCACCTGAACGCATGGAGATCCAGCGCCAAGGGGTGCTTGTTGTGCATGTGTGTGTAGGAGTGTGAGCAAACGAGTTTGAATGAGCATAATCAACTTCTTTAGACATTTTGCAGAAGAAATTACCTTCTCCTTCCATGAGTTTTGTTACATTGGTCTCCTTCAGTGCAGATTACAATGCGGTGCGGCAACAGCTGCAGATAAAGCTCATGCCAGCAACTGAGGGGCTGCTGCTGCAGAGGACTCCCTGGCTCCTGTTGAGCTCCACACCAGTGCTGCTACACCACCTCAGGAGAGGAGCTTGTGTCTTCCCTGGCTTTCTGTAACCATGAAATACAATACATGACCATACTATCTCAGGCAAGCTCAGGAGTGCCTGTGCCAGATGCTGTTAAGGCTAATTACTTCAGCTGCTGTATCTTGTTGATGTGGCTACCCTGCTTTTTACTCCTGAGCAGAGTTCAAAGCTCTCTTGGGTGAATCACAAACCTGGCAGAGACAGGTAGAAGGAGGACTGGAAGGATTGTGAATGTAGAAAAGCAGTCTGACTCCTTTGCAGAAACAACTCCTCACATTGTTCTGTAAAAATATGAAATAAAAATACAAAAAAGAATTAAATTAAGTTAATCAAAGAATGGAATGATATGAAATAAAAGGCCAGTCTTAGCTCCTGGCTGCCTCTAGAGCTTTTATGCCTTTACAGCATACAGATTTATGATATTTGTGTAATAGATAGGAAAAAAAATCCCTAGCCAAAGTTCAGAATATGCTATTTATGTGCCTTTGTACGGCCCTGGTGATATATTCACTTCATTTCTGTGCCTCCTTTTTGCACGTTACTGATTACTGCTGTACTGTCTACACTAGCATATTTACATTCTTTCTGCTTCAAGGAGACAGCAGAAGACTTTTGTTTGTCTTGTCCAGGACAGTTTTGTCCAATATGCACTCACCTCCTGGGGTCTTTATTGCACCCTGCAATGTCTTTCTGTCTTTCTCTGGGTTTCTAGTTATGCTTCTTGTATTAACACAGTGGGAGCCAACTGATCCTGAAAATGGACTGCCCTCTCCTGGAAAAGCAGCGTGCATATTTGTAGTATGAAATTCCAAGTGCTGCATTTAAATTATAGTAAATTTTAAGAATAAAATTTAAATATAATCCATTATAAATTATGGTAAGCTAACACTCTGAAAAGTAGCCAAACTGATGGCTTGTTCTGCTCTTTCATTATGCCCTGTGTTTCAGTGCATTCTACAACAAAAGCAGGTGAAATATCCATCCAAAATAGCCTGTTCTCTGTGGGGCTGAATCTCACACCTATTTCTAGCTCTCATAGACGTTGCATTGTTCTAGGCTTCTCGGCTCTCAACATTTTTGCTGTCCTTCTGCATTATTAATCGCCATAATTCCATTTTTCTTTCAGGGCCTCCCATAAATCATGAAGACAGCTGAATTGTGAGACAGACAGATTTTCCATAGGCAGGTTTTCCTCTGTGAACACCTTTCAGACAGCAGTATGCGGCTCTTGTAGCCTCCATGCTCTGGAATTTACCTAACAGCCACCACGCTGATTGTCAAGCATGAGGGCTATTTTCTCCTCCAGATGCTATGCAGGCAGAAGGAAAGAGTCAGCAAAGAACCCTTCTGTTTCAGAGGTTTCTCATACTTAACCATTGGCATTAGGCAGGATTTTTTCAGGGTCTGCTTTGCTTGAAATGGAAGAGACTTTTTCTTTATTCAGAACTGTTACTGAGTCTCAGCACTAGACTACACATAGTCCAGTAATGTATCAAATGGCTGGATTAAAAACTTTTTTGTTGGGCAGGTTGATACAAGTCTTCAGAGCTCTTCAGCACCATTGTTGACAACCAATTACAGTGCAAAGTTAAAATGTCATCAGATCCTTAGTGCCTACCTTGTCTCAGTGTGCAAACATCAGAGGTGGGATTTATCTGCCCAAAAGCAGATGCATAGGGTCATTTAGAAATCCTCAGGTTCTTGAGACATGTGAATGGGGCTGTTGGAAATATTACATGACATGAAGGAGACCCGGTCCTTTCTGAAGTGGCAGCTGTAGTCCCCAGAGGATTCCCTAGGGAGTCTAAAATAGTAATAGATGCTTTGCTTAAACAAGTCCCAGCTTAGCTGTAATTCTTCTGACCTCTTTGGAAAGAATAAGTGAGTCTAATCAAGGTTTCTGCCTTTAGCTATTAAGAGGCATAAGTACATTTTACTGCTCCATGATAATTTAAGACATGCAAGAGAGGAAAAGGAAACAAGCTGCTGTGCATTTGAGTCTTTACTGTGCCTTATAATACTACATTAATTTAGAATAGAATAATACCATGCCTTATTCTACTAAAGAACCATCAGATACCAATGTAGCTATTTCCATGCTTCATCTTGCACTGGCACATTGATTCTTCTGTAGCCCATTCCACCACGGTCATCCATGCATCCAAACAATACCATTTCTCCCAGAATGTGTCATAAATAGCATTGCTTTTCTCTCTGATAGTATAATGAAGTGCCGTCTTTAAGCAAAAGACTGACAAGCTGTCTAGAAATGTCAATACACCCAAAAAAATCATCTGCATTCATAGCCCCAGGAATAATTTTCACCCTGTGTTTGAATAACAAGTACCCTGGACTAGATTCAAATACCCATTGCACAAGACTTTCATCATCCTGCTTTTCTCCTTGGAGAGCAGAGACTAGATAGAAAAGATTTTTAAGGACTTCAAACTGTTTGAGCTGTGAATTTTGCTGCCTGTGGTTTGGTCACATTAATTGAGCTTTTTCAAAAGCGCGTGCTTTGTTCATTCCCCTGCAGAGTCAACACAGATACCAAAGGCCAGCCTGACTCTTAGTTTTCCTCTTCAGCATCTGTTCTGTAAATTCCAGTGACAAAATCTTTGTTGCTTACAATGACACATATGGCAGGAAGAGCACTGTTTCACCCCAGTCCTAAAGCCAGTTTGGCTGTATAATCTTATTAGTTAAAATGTTTCTGTGTTTTATCCCATGTCCTCACTTGCTGCTTGTGCTAGTTCAGTAGAGCTGAGAAAGCTTTTCACAATATCCCATTTATTTCCCACACTGAATATTCGGTACAGATTAAAAAGAGTAAAAATATGTCTAGAAGTTATTAAATTTATCGTAATAAATGCACATGTGTACAGCAAAAATAGAATAATGCTGTAGGACAGGTATTAATATTGAGTAAGTTTTCTAACAAAATAAAATGCCAACAGTTGCTACCATGCCTGTTATCATGGCAAGAGCTGAGCAGATGATATATATCAGAGGGAACATTACTGCAATGGTACATTTTCTAACCAAACAACCAAACTTGCATTTTTTACCATTAAATATCTGCTTTATACATATATATATATATGCAACATACATTAGCAGATATACCCAGGAGACTGTTTCTCTGGTTTGATTGGATAATGCTGTACTTCCATCACTCATATTATTAGAAGAGTTACATTAGTCCAACATGTTTTTTGCAAGTGTCTTGACTTCATTGTCTCATAAAGACACAAGGCTAAAACAAAGCTTTCAATCCCAATGCATGATGACATTAAAAACCTCATTGTCCATACCACTCCCCTAAAAAGACTACCCTTCTTCCGTCTTAATCACTAAGCACTAATTGTGTATGATTTCACTTGTGCTATGCTTAATAATCTTAGATGTGTGTAATAGAAACTGATAAAACTTTTAACAAGGTCTTTCTTAAACCATGTTTCTTTGTTACTGTTACACGCTGGTTTAGAAGCCATAGGCTGCATAACTCTGTAGTTTTTCATCTCCTGTAGAAGGCAGATATATTTGACAGGTCAGGTGTTATATTAAGGATTTTATACTTCCCTCATAACCCCTTTCTCCATGGTAAGGGTAAGGATACTATAGCATCAGTAAGTAGCTTTATTAATTATTTAATTGAGTTGCTGTATTGTCAATCTCACCCTTGCCTGTGAACTAAGTTTTCTGGTTTATCATGGTTCTAAATGAAAAATATGAACATATTTTGATAAAGATTTTAAGTTTCTGGTGGCTTTCAATATAGTTAAATTGTAAAACATAATACTGTACTGATTTCTTTATAGCAGCTCTTGTATGTAGTCACAAAATGTTCAAAATACTGTTTTGCTCTATAACAGAAATTTTCTAGCATCAGCCTATTTCAAACAGATGTTCTTGTTTAGGAAAGTTTGGATTGAGCTCACTCAGCAGTGTGATTTTCTGTGTGTGAGATCAGTTCCATTAGGGAGAAAGTAATAATCTGTTACAAATTCTGTTTTTCTTGGAAAATTAATGAAAAAAATATAAATAAAACCAACTTTGAAATACTTCTAGATTATGTGCAATACCAGGATTGCATCAACAGTGTTGGTCTCTGTATATTTATTTTTGATACACGTAGAAATATGTGGCTGGCTAGATCCAATTTTAATATTTAGAGTAAGCCTATATAAAAAGACTTGCTTCAAAGTACATAACATGCTTTCACAGTGTGTGTGAACCAACCTGCTCTGTCTCAACCCTGTGTACCTCTTGGTTCTTCTGCTACCACCTTTATTGGCCCAGCTGGCATGGCTGGAAAAATCAGATGAGCTTTTAGGCGCAAAGAAGGGCTTGTGCACACAAAAAAAATGTCTAATTTTCCCAAATATATTAGTAGATCTAACAGAAAATATTAGCTCTACCTATAAATCCTGTCCTGCCTGTGTCCTTAGATCACCATCACAGCAAGAGCAAGCAAACAAAAAGCCTTTTCCACCTTTATTTGCATGGAGTGGAACTCTGTTCCAAAGGCTTCTCAGTCCACAAAACGATTTCCACCTCTTTAGAAGATAACTGAACTGATAGACTTTTTCACCTCAATTGTTCTGATGTAGTTCAACTGACAAAAATACCCAAAAGTAGATGTGGCTATGGAAGAGTTCATACAAATGCAGATTCTGGCTGTGCCTTGCCCAGCATGAGCTGCACATCCATGTATGATCTTTACTCATATATCTCTATCTTTATGGGGTTTCCAATGATGTGACTTTACTAGCTCATCTTTCTAAAGGACCGTATCATCCTAAAGGGTGATGAAAGCTACTATCCTTTCTGGAAGGATAGCTAAATCCATTTCTAGTTCACTAGATCAAGCGGGCTTGTTTTGCTTTGTTAATGTGAAGTTCAGGTGTGGAAAAGGAATTGGATTTGTACAGTGTCTCTGAATGTCATGGCCTCTTTCCCAGGGCACCTGAGTTGGCATTTAATTTGCTAATGTAGGGCTGGACCTTAAAAAGGCATTTGCAAGCCCCCAAGATCTGCAAGTTTTGCTAAGGAGCTACGCTATAGATGTCCTGCTTTCTTTACTGTTACCTGAGTGTTCTGTTCCTGGGTTTGTTCCCACACATGGAGGCACGATTTCGGGGAGGGGAAAGGGACAGTCCCTGTAACTGTCCTACCCTTAGGTAGAGACAGGTGTCTCCTCTCTCTCACCCCAGGCAGACAGCTTAGATCCTTTCTTATACAAATACCTCCTCCTAGTGTCTAAAGATTGCATCGTTTCAGTCTCCGGGAAAAAAACCATAATGTCTCAAGAAAGAAATCTGCATCACCTGATGGTCTGAAACTCCAGGCGCAGGGGAGAGGCCAGAGGAGAACCTGGGCAATGGCTGCAGAGAGGATCGTGCTGCTGAGAAGCTGTTTGCCAGCTCAGCGGGGAAGAACGTGGCATGACCTCACGTCACAAAAGGGAGGAGAATAAAAATAGTTCATTACAGTGTGGGTTGGCCAGCATGTCCTAATATAAAGGCCAGCAGCTTCTGCCTGTAGGAATTTAATGCCTAATTGTTTCCAAGGAAAAATAAAATTGCTATTAGAAGGGACTTTATCCAAAAGAAAAAATTCTAAAGACATTTTAGAGGTGGAACAGTTTCAGCTCTTATGATTTCATAAAAACATATCCTTTACAGGAAAGAGAGTAATAAGCTGTGGTTTGGTTTTGTTTTTTGGGGGTTTTTTTGCTAGAAAGCCTAGTTGTCAGCAATATGAGCTGAGTTTCAGATTTGCTGCAGAGCAGAGCAGAAGCTGAAGATGTCTGAGGTCATTTTAGGCTTAATATTACAATTGGACAAATGATACATTGTCTTTTAGCTCCTATCTGTCTTCTGAGATGACTGCTGACAGTTCATTTAAATTAAGTGTATGCAGTTGTCACAATTGTTCAGGACTTGTTTTATACTAGTGTATTTTGTCCCCACAAAGTGACCTGTGAAAGGATATGCAGCTGAACACCACATCTATTGGGGGAAAGGAGAGGTCATGCCCTCAGACGAGAACAAGATTCCCCTCAAACGGAGGCCTAGTTTGGGACAGAAAAATAAATTTTGACCCAAAACCTGAAAAATATGGAGGAAACAAGTAAAATATAGGGCTAAATAGTCCATACATTATTCATATAAGGTACTGTGTACTTATGTACAGTTTTGACATTTACTTTAAACCAAATATGTCATGTACCAATAGATGTCATAGCAAATTATTATCTCTTGCTCAATGAAATGCCTTCATAAAATGAGTAAGTTCTTCCCAAGGGCTCTAAGAGGTGATTGCACCAGTGCTCCCTGTGCCAGTCCAGCTCCCAGCACTGCACTGTGCAGGAAAAGCCACAGCAGATGTAAGCATGGAAAAAAAATCAGGATCAAAGGTCCTTATTGGTGCTAAATTTGTGCATCCGTGGGTATAAAGATAAGAGACAGTGAAGTGCCCTGAACTTTCAGTGTTTCCACTGCTTTTGCAGATTTTTCCCTGCAGAAATGCCTCAGACCTTGGACTCTTCCCCACAGTGCAGGATGCCAGCTTAGTCGGGGGAAAGCAGGAAGGGATTTAAATGACGTGAAACAAAATGGGCTGCTTCTGTGTTTATAATGAAGGAACTGTGTGTGCAGGTGCCCCTGGCCTTGCCTGGCCTTAGCCTGTGCCCACTGCCCCCAACTTTCTGCTCCTGCCTAGGGTGGGATGGGCCCTGGCTGATGGTGTTCCTTAGGGAGCCAAACAGCTTTCTCCAGGGTCCTTGCCATCAGGAAATGGTTTGCACCTTCCTGTTTGATCCCCTGCTCATACCTTAGTTGCCTCCAGATAGCCATTCCACCAGTGGGGAGGGTGGCAAGTCAGAGCCTGTACAGGAGCTGATGCACAAGAAGTGTCTGTCTCATTCAGGTGGGGCAGGGGGGATGACCAGCTCAGCTGGGCAGAGCATCCTCCCAGCTGGATGAGCAGAGACACTTTGCAGACTTCAGGAGCTGTCACGCTACATTCAACCCAGTAGTACTTATGCTGTCTCCAGCCCTGTCTGAGCATGTTTCACAGCAGCATTGGATAGACCCCTGCATGTGAAGTCATCCCAAGACAAGCTTTTTCCTGAGCTAAATTTCGGGAAGACAGCCCTTTGCCCCAGGTTTACCATCTACCAAGAGGGTATTTATCACCTAACACGTTAGACTACTAGCAGGTCTAGCTTTGTCTGCAGCTACAATGAAGGTGATCTAGAACCACGTGTAGGAGCAAGCTAAGCATGAACAATGTGGCAAACAGCAGGGCTGTAGTCCTCCTTGCCTTGCCTGTGTGCGAGCTTTGCTGGGATAAGGAGCAGCCTGTCTGGTCATTTGGAGTGCAGCTGGAAGAGTGCAGCTGCAAGAGCACAGTCTGGGGCCACATGGCACAGGGGTGTCCTTAAGACTGTGACTCAGTAGAGAGCTATGAGACACAGCAATCATCTCAGTTATGTCAGCTCAGATACTTGTTCTCAAGCAGCTTTTTGAGACGCTACTGTCATACACCTACTTTAGCAGTGCTGAAATTTATCATTAATGTATAGTGAATATGTATTAGGTTTACGAATAAGAATTAACATGTGTTAGTTGCATGTGTTTTACTTGAGGTGTTCAGCATGTGGTTCAAATTTAACATTACATCTGTTTGTCTGAATGTATTTCAGAAAAAGCCTGACATTAAATTTGTTATGTAAATATAATCCATTCACAAAGAGGAACTACTAGGACCTATTAGGCTTGTACTATCCTGGATCATTTTTTACAACTCTGCTAATTTCTCACACGCTATCAGATGTGATAGAACTACAGCAAAATGCTTTATGTGTATATCAGGAAAGCCTTAACTGTAAGGATAATTGTTATCTGCTCTCCTGAGAAGGCTGTGGAGTTGCCATGCTGGGAGGTTTTTAATCTATGGTTGTTCAAACAGGGGTCAGGAAGGGTGTGGTAAAGTTGATTCTGATTGAGGGAGGGGAGATGGATTAGGTGACTTCTGGGGACCATTTTCCAGCCTTTCAATTGCTCTAGTAAAGCACACAAATTCACACTTTAGGTATATGCAGTACATTTCAATATAAGATTCAGTTGTTTGTACCTACATCCAGGAGAAGAAAATATGCAGGAGGAAACGAGCTCTATGCCTGTGCCTCAAACCTTCCTCAAAGGCAGCAAGCTAGAGAGACCTTTACTTTTAGAAGGATTTAGTCCTAGGCAACCAGCTGTTTCTGACTATTAACAAGGACATCATTCCTCTGAATATGCGCCATCAGAGCTCTCTGTCCTTCAGATGGGTCTCAATCATATACCAAGATGTACACGTCATAGAGGCTAAAATGAATATCAGTCTCTTATTTAACAAGGTCATTAAGGTCAAGATGTTTTTCTGAAGCATGTTATCATCTGATAATTCATTATCTGTCTGTTCCATATAAAGAGCTTTCAGTGGTCCTGGGAGCATGCTGGTAGTGCTGGTGGTGCTGATGCTGAGAGAGCCTGGGTGGATGAGACCCTGAGGCAGGAGAACAGCCATGGGGTGGGAGCCAGAGGCCCAGTTTGATGAGTGCCAGGCAGACACAAACTCTCCCTCACCAGCTGTGGGAGAACTGGCAGAGCCCAGGAATTCAGGCCTAAACAAGTCTGACTTGCATCTATTTCTCGTCATAGCTGGGGGGTACTCCAGATAAAAACAACTGAACTGTCAAGGTGAAGCAACTCCAGAAGTTGCAATTATGTTGGGAAAAGCAGGGGCAAACCAACTGTGCTCAGTGTGCCCTCAGGCAGGGGGAGCTGCCACTTGAATTAAATGATGTTCCTTGGAGACACATATGGGAGACACTTTGAGAAAGGAGATTTCTGAGTGTTCCCAGGGCGGTTTGGAGAAGATTATTTTCTTCTTTCTCTGAAGAGGGTTATTCTCCTCAAGCAGTCTTCCTGGGGCAAGGATTCAGTGTGCTGCACTCTTCCCAAAGAAAATAAAAATGCACTAAAAAATGATCTACAGCACTGAACTGCAGCCTGCCAACTGAGCAGAGCATGCAGATACAACCAAGGTGGTTAATGGGGATGGTGGCTGCGGGAACTTGTGTATGTAAAGCTCTGGAGTCCTGAAAACGCAACATTTCCCATTTTCATGTCTATGAGCTGTGAGAGGAGATGAGTGCAGAAGGAAGGCAGTAGGTGCAAAAGCCATCCTGCAAAAGAGGAGGATTACTGCCAGTGGCTTGTGGAGACTGGCAGCACAGATGTTTTGAGGAATTGTTTAGGTGTCATAAATCTAATTCACAGAAGAAAAGTACAACAAGGATTATCTAGTTCAACCATTGAGACATAGGAACACATACAGACTGAAAATGTCAGACATTTATCAAACCTGTTCTTGAAACTTTGGGTCACAAAGTTCCCACAATCTCCCCAGGCAAAATTCCAGTCTTTCACTCCCCTGTGTGAAAGAGATTTTTTTTTTTTCTAATTTTGATTTTAAATCTCTTTTGTATATTTAAATCCATACTGCTTGCCTTATACTCCACATTTTTTGTAAGATAATTTATCTACTCTTCTTTTTAGTAACCTTCAGATATATATGTACACACAAACATACATACATGCATGTTATAATATTCTTGTGTATTCATCCAGCAATAGAATTTCTAGCCAAAATAACCCACTCTCATCCTGTCTCCTTTCCTCTGACCCACCCAACTCAGCTTCCCAGCATGTTCTGCCTGATTTACAGTTCTTTAATTTGGGAAAAGTAAAACGTTTTCCTGTCAGCCAGTCTCATTGATTTTTCAGGTGTATAGATGAGGCATAAGGTCAGTGTAAGATTTCAATACTTACCTGTAGATTTTGAACCATACCTGCCTCACAGCCCAGTAAAAGGATTATGCTTAGTGCATAATTTCCCTTTCAACTCCAAAATAAGCCTGAATTTACTAACCTCACCGCAGACAGGCAGTGAAGCATTTGCTGCCCCTGTTTTATAAATGAGAAATTTGCTGCAGTGTTTTGTCCAGGTGGCACTGTTGATGGGACAGGTGTTTACATGCAAGTGCCTGAGAAAGAGCTCTGAGCTCCTGGTATGGTCAAGCAGACCCATTGCTCCAAGTGGGGAAGGCACTAGCTTCTCTCACCTTCTCCTTTCTCACAGACACTCCCTAGTTAGAAACACAAGCAACAGGCAGTTGCATGTGAAGCCAAGAGCTCATGTGCACCAATTTCTGAAGTGGGAAGGGCCAATGTGGATTTCTGACTGTGCCACTGCCCTGGCCATGCCATTTTACTTCTTCACCTGTTGCTTTGTACCAGAGTAATCTCTTCAGGACTGAGAAAGTCTCATATGTATCTCAAGCACCTAGTGCTTGGGCTTTGATTTCAGGTGAAGGCTCTGATGTTAATAGTAATCATCGTCATCATCAGTGGCATCCTCTGGAAAAAAGTGGAAGTATCCATGAGGACAAGCAAATGATCAGTAAGGGAGCTCTCAAAAAATGAGGTACCAAAATTCATAAAAAACAGGCTTTCACCTGTTGTTGATGAATGGAGCTAGGTATCTGTGTTGGAGCTAGGTATCAATGTATCTGAGCAGTGCCCTAATAGTCTACCTGGATCAGGTTGGTGTCAATAGACAAAATCTATCACGAAGCAAGAAACCATTATAGAGTTAGAGAACACTCATTCTCCTTGGAAACCAGCATGGGGTTAGGAATTCTCTGACTAAACATGGAAAAAATAAACAAATTGGCTAACCAATAGAAAAGCTGTGCTCACCACTCAATATCCACTCTGTTTTTTCTGGTGGCTGATCTCTCACTTGCTATTCCTATCAATATGTCTTTACCAGGAAAGGTAAATCAGGGATTAAAGAAAGTATGAAGTGTTTCAGAAACTGGTTGTCTGGAACATAGGCTCGTCCAATAAGGATTCACAGAATCACAGAATGTCAGGGTTGGCAGGCATCTCTGGAGATCATCTAGTCCAATCCCCCTGCAAAAGCAGGATCACCTAGAGCTGGTTGCACAAGATCATGTCCAAGGGGGTCTTGAATGTCACCAGAGAGGACACTCTACAGCCGCTCTGGGCAGCCTGTCCCAGTGCTCGGTCACCCTCAGCATCAAGATTTTTTCTCATGTTGAGATGGAACTTCCTGTGTTCCATTTTGTGCTTTGTCCTGTCACTGAGCCGCACTGAGAAGAGTGGCCCCTTCCTCTCGACATCCACCCTTTAGATATTTGTAAGTGTTGATAGGAAACAATAGCTAATTTATATTCATGGAGCTTCCGACTCACATTATTTGGCTCAGGAAAATATGGAGAGCTGAGTTTCAGAGGAATTTTTCTGTCATTATTTATTCACAGAAGGAACTGTCCTTGATGAGAGATACTTGATTTCTCAGTCACTTGTTTGGAGATGTATTCATTTTTTTTCCTGTTCCTAGATTTGTTTTCCTCCCAGGAGTGCTTAACTTGATTTTAAGAACCAAAAATTATACAAAACCTGTCCAAAAGCCCTCTGAAATCAGCAGAAATATTTATATTCCATGGACAGAATTTACTGAATCAGCAGCTGAAAGTATACCCTTGATTAACTGACAGGTTTCCTGTTCATCACTTACAGAAAACACACACTCCGAGCCAGTGCAGCAGAGCTGCATGATGTTCCCCAGCGAAGGTGTAGAATGAGCAACCATGAACAAATCTCTTAATCCAAGCTGAAACCCTAATGAAACTATTTTATTATTTGACACTTGACATTCAAATTCCTTTTTATTTTCATTACTGTGCAGCTCTACGCTTTTTCCAAATGAATTTAAGAACCTTAGTTGGAATGTACAACTCATTTATTAGTTTTATATATATTTATTTTCCTTTTCAGGGGGGTTGTTTCTTCTCCTCATTTTTCTAATTTAGATTAAATCTGTGCTATACTCTCACAAAATTTGAGTGGGTTTTTTGTTCCAAATAGGTCTCTCTGTTTTTCACTGCATCATAACCTTTATTATATTTTTTCAGTACCTTGCAGGGATGTTATGCTTGGCTTTTGTCCCTCGCCCTCTCTCATTCTAGTTTTGATCTGTATTGCGTGCTTGTGTGCTGTCTTTCCTGCATGGAATATTGCTTTGAGAGAGAAAAAAAAGGGTTTGAATTCATATATATTAACTAAGTTCAAATCAATTGAATTAAAGCCTTTTTATTGTGGTGGGAAGGAAAAGGGGGAACAGAGAAAGAAAATTATATTTGTGTAAGATAAATTTCCTTACAAACTAGTGCTGTAATATGAGCAATGAAAGAATAAATCCCTTGGGATTTTTTTCAAGCCTACAGACAAACATCTCCTGCCAGTGTATCATGAGTGCTGACACCTTTGCTTATGCTGGGGTTTTAATAAGCTCCTACTTGTCAAAAAAGTATCATCTGCTGCACCCTTCTGGAAATCATCAGAACATCACATTCTGCAGAAATGGCCAAAGAAAGTCAGGTAAGATTACAGCACAGTTTTCCTGAGCAGAGATGTGCCTTCTAATGTTTCTAATAGAAGATGGGCATAAAATCTCCCTGCCTTTGATTGGTCTAATATCTGAATGAGAACCAAACGAAGAGACTTTTCCCTGCAATTTACTAGCAGATCTAGAGTGGCTCCAGACTTCTGCATTTACAGTCTATGGCATTTGCTGTCTGAGGGCAGAGCAAAGTAATGCTGTTGGTGGCAGAACAAGCAAGACATGGCTCCATGTGGTTTATATCTCTGCTTGGTATGCCTCCTCCCTCATCTCTTGTGGACCTTGTCTCTCTCCTGAATCAAAATGGGAAATCTTCAGGTTCTCCATGCCCTCCTCACTGGCCCCCTAATCCTGCTTCTTCTCATTCATGTCCCCATACTTTCCCTGTGAGGCACTCAAGGCAAAGAGGCAGCCCATTTTTTTCCATGTCCATATGTACAAGGTGGATGTTCCTGGAATACACCTCGGCATGTACTGACATGTTGGTTGGAGGGTAATGACCTGCTAAATGAATAGTGTTTGCTTCCACCATGTGTGTCCTTACAAAAACAAGTTTTGGTTTCTTTTCCCTGTCCAACCACTGATTTTCTGAAGCCCTGTAGGAACATTGGAGTTCTGTCTCACTGCCAGGGGTGGTAGAGGCTGAATGATATGCTAAAAAAGTGACCAGGAAGGTAGGGATGCGGATGAGCTGTGGATGTGATGGTACATGGACACAATTGACTGCAAAACAGTTAACAAGACCAAGCATTTGTTCTCCTGCTGGTGTCACTTCCTTTGCCTATCGGGACTGCAGGTTACACACTAGGTCCCTAATGACAGCCTTCAGCAGTGGCTCAGAGCTAAGGCAGGAAGGCCATTCCCCACTGCCTTTCCACCAGCCCAGAGAGCACCCTGTGCAGATCTGACATAAGAGGAGCTTTGCCTGGAGAGCACTGAACCAAAGTGAGCACTGCCTCCCAAGTCATGAACAACAAAAAACAACTCAGCATTGGGAAACGGCTGAGGGAAGGAAGCTTCTTTCCCCTAGGAATGTTCTGGTGATTGTTGAAACAAATTCTGATACAGAGATAGCGTTATCAATGTCTGGTTTTGAGGCCTGGTTTACACAAAAGCATAAACCAGAAGCAGTTACAGCCTAAGCAGTACAAGTCTGTGACTGGAAATACCATTGGAACCTAAAGCTGAATGTACTGGACTGTGTAGAATTAGATTGTGCCAGGTTTCCTCAGTTTCCACCACGATGATCCACATCTTTACCTTAGCAAAGCAAGGACAAGCAATCTGAGAACAAAAACATGCCCCACAAAGCATGAGCACATTCACATTTCCTAGCATCCCATACAAAGGATTGAGTCTGACGTGCTAATCCATCCAATCCAAGGTTGTTTGAATGGCCACACCACGGCAAAGAGGGGCACAGCACGGGACAATGATTAACTTAACCTACCTGCCTTGTTTGTTTGATGCTGCCTCACTCCAGTGCGAGTCAATAAAACTTTGTGCACCGACACACACAACTTCCAGCACCTTCCAGCTGGGCCAAAATGGGGATTAGCAAAGCGGCCTTTCTCTTTCTTTTCTTGCTCAGCCCAGGTAAGAGTCCTTTGCCTTCCGCTTGCCTAGGTGAGATGGGGCCGAACGCTCGCAGGCTCCCTTTGGTGAGGGGAGGTCCCCCAATCTCTGTGTCGCCACTTACCTGTACAAGGATGGATTTGGGGCTTGCTGGCCAGTGAGAGCTGCTGTTGAACCAAGCAAGAGCTGAGCTTGCTCCAGTGTTGTGTTCGTTAGGCAGAGCAGAAGCGTGAGAGCCTTGGTGTCTGTGTGGAGAGCTACTGGCTCCCTGTGGACATGCCTCGTGGCCAGAAAAGGGGGCACCCTTGGAAAGCAGCCCCAAAACTTGCTACAACACCCATAGCAGTCAGTGACTCATCTGCCTCTGGTTTCAGCTGGCATTGGAAAAAATGCTAAAGCTTTTTTTTACTGCCAAGCATTGCTAAGCACACTGATACTGATTTTCATCCTTTATGATAGGAGTTTTAATTTTTTTAATGGAATATGTAAAATGAAAATAAAAATTAAATAGCTCCTTTATATTCCAGCAATTTCACATTTACAAACTTAGAAGAAAACATTCTACCTTGTTTTCCAGGGGGCATTAGGTAGACGTTTAATCCTTAGAAACTGAGATCAACCTTCCCTGGAATATGTCTAGAATCGTTTCTTGCAAATCTAAAATAAGATAGGTGTTAATAATATACGAATTTCAAGTTCATCTACAAATTCAGTAAATAAATATTCTACATGTAGTATACATTTCAATCTGATTTCAATCAGATATCATATTCTCTAGTAATTTAACATATCACTGTATGGCCCTTAAACAGTACTTTTAAAGTGTTCTTAAAAACATATTGGTACAATTTGTATGATTTTCTAATAGCTTGGACATTAAATATGATTGGACATTAAATATGATGGAATAACAGGGATGTATCGTATCATTGTGCTGGGTTATAAAAGACAGATTATTAAGTTACTTTTATTTGCTCATTGTTATCTGCTCTAACTCACTCTGAATTGATGTTCCACAAACCTGCCCCACAACTATTTTTTATGTCTTCTGAATTTGTAGTGGTCAAGTCCGCAAAGATACACATATAAACCAAGAAATTATCATGTATCGTGCCTGGGTTTGTAAAGAATTGGATGTTAGCCAGAGTAATACATTCCCCGCTGCATTTTTAAATCGATGGTATTCAAGTTTACCCTTTGCAGAACTAGGTAACTAACATCACTTTTTTCTGTTATCCAAGCTTCTGCCAATCTGTACTGTGTTTTAGCTAATGCATAACATCCAAAATCTTGTCTGTTCATTCTTAAACCAACTGAAATTAAAAAAAAAAAAAATGGTTGGTTGAAAAGGTATCCAAAATAGAGCTTTTAGGACAAACATGTAGCTTTAACCAATGAAGTTTGGAGAGTAGTATTTTCCTATTCTGGTCCCCTGCAATTCTGGAACAGTGGCCTCCGTTGGCTTAGGAAAAAGGTCAGGAGAGGAAACAGTTGTTTGCTGAGTGCATTGGGAGAAATTGTGCTCCACATAGTCCTACCATAGTAACAGTAGGATTCGATGTGGGAGGCCCCTGCGCCAGGGATTTCTTAAGACGTGCAGATTTTGTAGCATTCAGCCAACTCTGGCAACAGTTATAAAAGATTTCCCCCAGGCAATTAATCATCTTACTTTCATTAGTGGCCCAAATACCTTTTATTTTATATGAATATGTGTCATGTGGAGGTAGGTGATGGATGACCTATATATATGTCATAGGAGTTAATTACGGTGGAGCTATATTGCAGGGAACTGAGCCTAATATGGGTGTTTGCATAAAAGAATGATTCACAGCATTACCTGTGAGAATGCTGTACAAGACTATGAATTTCCTGTGTCTGGCAATAATAATAGCTTGAAAAGTGAAATAATTAAACTGTGTCACTTCTGTAACTTTGTAATTTGATGTTGGATATGGAAATAAACTTTTGTACACATTAGGAACAGAAATGTACAGTCTTTATCTGCATAAAAGGAAAAAATTAATTAGATGGCAAACTCCATTTTGAGCAACATCATTTTGGAGCTGCTAAATGTATTAGCAGGTGCATCATATACAGTATGTGCAGCTTTCAGATATAATAATATTATTTGATTTGCTCACTTAAAATCTTGGGTTAATTTGTTGCAACGGAGATGGAGCTTGACAGATTCATTAGTAATTCTGATCAATGCATTACAATAAAAATAATGGTGGCCAGTGTAATAGACTATATAGTCGTCTTATGGTTGAGATTTCTTGCTCCAGGGCAAGAAATTTTAGGACAAATGATTATTCAGTGACAAGTAAAACTAATGATTGCACCATCCATGTAGGAGATCATAATCTCACATCCTCCCAATTCATGCTTCTCAAAATCCTTAATATTGGTATCACTTCATCTTTCTCTGACTGGTGTTTGTTTGACACCGTCTAGTCCCTCATACTCTTGTTTCACGTTTCTTGTTCTCATCTTCAAACCCATACATAACCCTACTCTGAGCTGCTTCCTTGCATCTCTCTTCTGCTGTTTTTTTCTCCCATGAGTTCCAGTCAAACAGCTGGGATTGTTTCAGGACACAGAAATTTCCTCTGAGTCTATTGTGCTTTACCCAGAACTACAGAAAATAAATGGTGCCTTCACCTGTCAATGCTACATGAAAAATAGGACTCAAAGTCACAAATCTGCTTCACTGCAACATTATAATTTTTAATGTCTGGACCTTTTCCTTCCCTTGTAGTGAAAGGAGATATCCTGGATAACTATGCAAGAACAGACGGTGTTTGGATACTTACTCGAAATAAACAGTTTTACGAGACATACAATGAAAAAGAATGTGCAGAGAAATGTGAAGCAGAAAGAAATTTCAATTGCAGGTAATTTCTGTTGAATCTTAAAACTATGTCATTGTGAGTGACTGCATATCAATGATGTTGTCCAGTTGCTGACGCAAACGTGCCCATGCTGCTGCACCTCTACTTAAAGCAGTGTTACCCAGGACTGTGCCTTTAGCTTCTGGCTTATTTCCACCCATAAGTTACCACAAGGTCAAGTAAAGGGTGGATTTACTATGTGTTACTCATCCTGTAGTAAGCAGTGTCATAGTAGGGAAAGGTGCTAACCTGAGCCACAAGGATGCTGTTGATAATGTTTTGACGATGCAGTAACTAGTTTCCCATGCTGTGACTTAGACATCAGCCACTTCAGGGCAGTAGAAAATGACAGTCTCAGTGCCTCAGATGCTGAGTGCAGTATCTGAAAGGTATAAATGGATACAAGACAGTGCTGCTAAATTAAAAATTTATAGAAAACTTATTGTGAGCTGAATAATTTGAATTGAATTAAAAATACTGTTTCCTATGTCAATATTGCTTCCTTCTCAATTTCAACAGGGCCTTCTTATTCACCAGAAAAAAGCTACAGTGTTTAACGCTGGCTGAAAATGCCAAAATGACTGTGACGTTCAGCAGCACGGATGCAGTTCTTTATGAGAAGAAAAGTATGTATGTAGTAAGATGGTACACATTTATACTGGTTTAACTGCATCCTTGCACTCTCAACTGCAGTACTAGAGCACCACCATTGCAGGTGATGACAGCTTCAGTGAGGTGGGCCTGCACCCACTATGAACTGGGCTGAACCTGACAGAGACTTTCACATGTAGCATCAAGGCTCCTTTTATTTGACCTTATATTTCACTCCTTTAGTCACGTATTATTGGGATCAGGAAGAATAAACATACTCTACAGGAATAAATGCATGATTTTAAAAAAATGATGCATTTCTCTGCAATTTAAGTATTTGCAGTCCTCTATCACAGATCTAGTAGAGTCCTTGGCCATAAATATTTTGAAGAATAAAGGATTATCTACTTCTGTGTAACCAGTTCTCTAATTTTCTGTAGTAATAACTCAGTGAAGAATTATCTAATTGAAAGACTGTATTAACTGATAATTGTTGGGATTTTTAAAAGATTATAATTAAGTATTCATGTTTTGTAAGATCGTTTGTTTATATTTAATTTTTGTTGTATGCCAGGCTCGGACAAGTGGCTTGGTTTTAAATATTTTAATTAATGAATTAATTAATACTTTTATACATTTTTAATAAATGTTATGTATCTGGAAAATTATGGGGCTTTTAATTAGACTATCTTCATAAGTTTTGTGGGAACACAGATAATGCAGTCACACTAACTTCAATGTATCTTCTGGGGAAAAGAAAACTCTTTTACTAACTGATATGTAAGATGAAAAGCGAACGTTTCCTGTAAGAACATTTCAGTTTGTTTGAAAAGACGTGTTCAGTGTCTTTACAATTCTGAAGCATTTTAAAGATACAGAGAAAACAAACTTCATGAATAACCATGGTGTAGATTCCCTCTGCCATATCAAGGCTTTAGAGAGAGATCAGTTTTTGTCCAAATTTCTGGCAAGTACAAACTGATACAGTGCTGATGAATTCGTTAACTTCTGCCACAGATCTGGCCAAAACATTAAAAAAATGAGAATGTTAATGTTTAACCAGTTGTAGCCTAATTCTTCTGCTTCTAGACTGGATAAAGGGTTGCCAGGTTCATGGCATCAGGTGCAACTCCGCTTATTTCAGTAAGTACCAGCTTAACCTCTAGCTCATTATCAGCCAGTGACATTTTGTTCTTGTGGTGCAATACATGTTCCTTGGTGTCTTCTTGGATTTTCTCACCAGTTTTCCTGAACTTGAACTTCATGTTTATGTTTAGATCAAATTGCTAAAGACTTATGAGCTAGAATTTCAAGTGTACTGCTTGATTCTTGAGTGTTATTATCATCATATTCCTTCCTTTTTAAAAAGGAAAAAACACTGTTACAATTGTTTTGACAAAAAGATGTTAGGTCTACAGTCACGTCCTCTTCAGCCTCAGTAACAGCCCTCACAAGACTGAAGCCTATGGAGAGTTCTTCTCCACTTCTATTTTTCATGTGTTCCTCATAGAACACTGATGTGCAAGTCATAAGGACAGAAGAACATTGGAGCAGGTTCAGCACAAATGAAATATCTGTAGAAATAATGGGTGTAGTCAATGCCTCAACATTTTAAGTGTGATTTTTAAAAATTTTTTTCCTGCAGTCAAAATTCATTAGAGTTTTCCTTTTGGTTAAAACAGGATAAAGGAGGAACATGTGCTCTGTAAATTCATCTGTGTATGTTAAAGGTGAATAGACACGTGCACAAGTCATTAAATATTAAATTGAAATTATCCTTTCTAAGTGAATAAATAATTCTCCTTGACCCTAATTATATGCTGTCACAGAGGGCCAGGCAATAACTCAGGCTTAAATTGGTACAAATCAAGACAATATCCCTAGCTTCATCAGGGCCCCTTTGCATTGCTTGCCATTTTCCTAGCTCTTCCAAACTTCTGAAACATTTGAGGACAAACATCTGATTTTCAAGTCAGCAGCAAAAGACTTGATTTTACATGCATGAGCCTTGGCCTCTCAGGAAAAGTAAACAGCACAGCTTGACTTCTTTCTTTCTGCCTCCTCCAGAGCTATTTCCTGGAAGGCTGGTTTGGTGCCTCCAGATTATATGTTCACCCCCATGACCTTCTTGAACAAAAGTAATCTGGAAATTAAAAATCTAGAGCCTTCAGCTCTGCTGCCCATATTACCACTGAAGCCACCTTTTCCTGCAGACAAAAAAGGCCTAGCTTGGTACTCTCTCATTCTTCAGAATGGATTTGTCTTACTTACTTTTTATCCTTAAGTGAAACTGTAAGGTTAGATACAGGACTGCTTCTGTATCTTCTTGGAAGTAGAGCTTTTCCTTCCTGGCCATGATCAGGACAAAGGAAATGTCACCACACGAATCCATTGCAGAAGACACTGAGTCTAGTTTCTCACCCTGAAGGACCAGGTCCTCAGCTTGTATATAAGTGCCTGTAATGGCAGGGTGTCCCACATGAATAGAGGCATTTGGCCAGGTATCAGGCCTAAGTGTCCCATGTAGGCATGGTGGGCAACCACCTCTCTTGCCTTCACTGCCATCACTGTATGGGCTGTCTTCATGTGCAGCCCTTATGCAGAGTTACCAGTCCTTTGATGTAATTGGCAGACCTTTTCTGGTCATTTTTAAGTAGAGGCTGGGTCTTCTCAGCTCCCCCTACAGACTGAGTAGAAATCAAGTCTCCATATTTAGCATCTATCACTGTCACTGAAAGCTGCAGTCAGGCAGTGCCACAGCTTGGCCAGTAGGTCATGGATACAAAATTCCTTCATTTGGAATTTATTTTCTCTTGTCCTATTTTATCCTTGTGCTAATAGTCATTCTTTGAAACAGCCCAACCCATATATTCAAGCTTAAGGCATCTTTCTTCTATTTTTCACTAAGAGGAACAAAGGAGTATCTCACTCTTTCTGAAACTCACAGCTACCATTGTCAACGTCTTTGTGAATTCTCTGAATAATCCGAATGCCAGCATTTGGCATCTGTAATGGCCCCAATCCACCTCAAACCGGTGACATTTCTCAAAAGGCTGTTAAAGTACATGACAAGTGATTCACCTTCCTAGAAACAACCTAATTATCAGAAACAGCATCACCCAGCCTGAACTTGAATTCGCAAAAAGACATTTCGTCTCCTTAAGCCTTAGAAAAGTTTTCCGTCCCTGACATGACTCCTCAGCACCAGGAAATAGCTGCTGTAAAACTTCTTTCCGCTGAGATATGATGGAATCTCTTCTGCCTGGAGAAAGCAATCTCTGGGACATTTTTTCACTCAGCCACTCCCTTAGGTTCACAGTGTCTGTAGAGTCTCAGCTATGCCTGACTCAGATCTCAGAGTTTGTAACAGCTACTCTGTCTCTGACAGAGCTTATTTTCTTTGGTTTTGGATTCAGAATATCTGTCCAAAACTTTAAAACTGAAAGATTCATACTTCTGTGAGTGTTAGAGTTTGTATGGCTGTGCTGGGGCACCCAGTGTTATGCACTCACATTTTACCACACCACAGACACTTCGGGATCTTTATGCAGACCATACTCTGGATTGTCCAAAGGTATATGTCTGACAGTTACAATTTCACTTTCCTTATGCTAATGGCAAAATTCCATATGAGGAATCCTCTTCTGATTGCAGCTTCCTTGTTAATAGTAGGCATAATCCACAAAGCCCTGATGCATAGCTGTTGTGGGCTATGCTCACTACATTATGTTGAGTCAGATTTCTTCCCATCCACACCTCCAGGAGTGCCTTTTCCTTTGGTTTAATTGGCCTCTCAGAGTTTAAGAACCATGACGTTTTTACTAGCTCAATGGCTATCTGGGATTCTTACCTTCTTGTAGGGATACTTCTCAAAGTTTTGGCACTCAGTCACTAAAACATTTCTTAAGAACTTGAGTAGAGACTTCTTCTTTACAGAGCAGTTTCCACAGTCAAGCTTTACTCTTGTTTTGACATGTAGTTTGGCTTTTGATCTGATCTCTCCTTTGAGGAACACTCAGGTGTTAGAGGCCAGCACAGAAAACTCCTGTACGGGTCAGAAAAGTAAAAGGATCAAACAGAAAAAAGCCATGTTATCAAAAATGCTGTTTAAGAGGGATCAAATACCAAGGCTATTGACCAGACATGTTCGTGCTGGGACCTGCTACAGGAGTATCAGTGTTGAAGCAGCAGTGACAAGACCTTTGGGCACCCCAGGAGTAACCTGACAAGCGGGTAGCAGCTCCCATTTGGTAAGACATGCAGCACAGACATTTGTATTCCTAGCCATACACTGTGATGGCAGTAATACTTGCAAGGTGTCCAAACAAAGCTCAGCTTTTCCTATAAAACTGGTCTCCTGTCCTAGCTCTAATGTTTCCATTTTATATTTTGGGGTTTAGGGGGATCTTTCTTGTGCAAGCAAATTGCTGGAAGGGGAAATCGGGGTCACTTCCCACAATAATTGGAGATTTTTCAGTGCCTGTTGCCACTAAAAGCATCGTCAACATGCCTTGCTTTCTCTCTGCATTGGAATCCCACTAGAAAGTACCTGGGACTCTGTGGCTAAGAGGAATCAAAGGTTTGGGAGCCACTTATGTGACAAACCTATTTTTGACAGTTAATGATTTTCTCTCTTGAAGAGATAGTTGCATGACACCCGCACTGCAAATATGCTTATGAACAGTGCATGTCAAAGAATCTCCAGCTGCAGGTGAAAGACCATCCTCTTTATGCCAGGAGTATGATAGTGTAAGCATAAATTTTATACATGTTACAAAAAATTGTATTATACAATGTGTATACATATACACACACAATGATATACTATGTGTGTATATATATACATACACACATAACTGTGTATCTGCTTTCTTAACTAGATTTAATTGCTGTATAAAAATGCTTCAGGAATTTTCCTCTGTAGTTGCCCAGTGGTTGGTAGCTAATTTGTTTTAAAATACCTTAGGGGATCACATATGTGTTCACATGCACAAGAGGTTCAAAACATGGGTATAGCATGGTTCAGTTGATGAACTTCATAGTTGTATCTGCAGATTCTCAGTTTTGAGAGATAAATGTTGTAACACCATTGAATTAACAAAGCCAATTCCATTTCAGTTTACCTTGCCCAATGTAGAAGAGGGATTGGGAAGGACTACAGAGGAATGGAAGCCAAAACTCAGAAGGGTATTCCATGCCAGAAGTGGGCAGAAAAAACACCCCACAAACCAAAGTACGACCTTATTCATATTTGCCTTCATTTAGTTCTGAATCTCTTCTAAGCTCCCCTAACTTAATGTGTATAAACTCTACAGGGCATGCTATCAAAGCCAGCTGATTCCTTACTACAACTTTATCTTCATCTGTTTTGTTACTTTTGACTCTACTGGTAAAAAGCTGCAGTGATCTGGAAAGGGTGCATTGTCAGCTAGAGTAGTTGTGTCTGAATGCTGGGCTCTTAAGAAGATGAAATGTTCCTATCAACATGTGATAAAAGTTTTGCTATTGGTGACTGCAGGCCATCATTTCTCTCTTCTGTATGAGGTGTGACAAATGAAAGCAATAATAGCTGTCCAGCAATATGACCCCCTTCCTGCCATCCAGACAGTCAAGGAGAAACATCCAGGAAAGTATTTAAGTGCCAGAGGGAACTGTGGAGGCAGCATTTTCTCAGGGCTGGCTGCCACTGGGGTCACTGAAGCAAACATGGAAACAGAGGTCCTATTTGCTCTGATCTATGTTGGAGTTTTATCTGTTAAAAATATTTTTACTGTTATTCTAATGAAACATGATTAAATTTTTTGTTTAAAAGCCATTTAGTCTTCTCTGGGAGGATTTCTATAGGAAGAAGCCTCGGGTCACTTGCATCGAAATCTCTGCCGATTAGGATGCGGTTGTGTTGGGTGAATAGCCTCTAGTAACTAACTACTCTAGAGCGGCTGCGTTAAGAAAAATGCATGATAGAGGCACAGGCCATAGTGAGCTGACTAGATCAGCTGGATGCAAGTATTAAAGACAGTAATTGCCTATGAGGCAAATCCGTATGGGCTGTAAGCTCACTCATCAACCTAGGGAGAAGCTACAACTAATGGTAGTTATGGGATATTTTCCAGATTTCATTTATAGGTTGCAGTGTGGAATCTGGTTGTTTTATTTTTAGTGTGAATGAATAGAGCCCACAGCTAGCTGAGCAAGTTGGACAATTCCCTTCTGCTCCCCTGAATTACTGGAATTAAAACAGAATTTTAATACTTTTACAGTTATACACCTGAAAAATACCCCAATGCAGAGTTGGATGAAAACTACTGCAGAAATCCTGATAATGATCCAATCGGACCCTGGTGTTACACAACAGATCCTGCTACCAGATTTGATTACTGTAACATCCCAGAGTGTGAGGACCAGGTCACACACACTGAAGAAGGTATATTTATTTTTCAGAGAAGGAGTTTTCTAGTAGGTAATAGTATTCCTGCCATTTGTTCTTGCTTTATTATTGTGGATTGGTTTCAAATGTGAATTTAAATCAAGCTGGAACTTAAGTTCTCAACACACGCATTTTCCTAATTGGCTCCAGCAATCAAAGTATTTTTGTAAATACGGAGGACCTGAAATTTTTTAATAATTTGATGATATTTCCCTCTTACCCCTCACAATTTATTTAACTTTAACAGGAGCAAAGATTCACCCAAGTGCTGTGTTACATACGGAACTCCCATCTCTAACAGTACATACAGATAGTGACAAAGTCCTCCCTTCAAATGACAATTTCTGCAGTGTGTTGAAGACAATTTCCTGCTACAGATGGTGCAGGAGCCCACAAGGGGAGGGCGGCTGCTGGACCTTGTTTTCACTAACAAGGATGGACTTGTTAGGGAAGTGAAGGTCGGGGGCAGCTTAGGGCAAAGCGACCATGAAATGGTTCAGTTCATGATCCTGGGTGGAAGAAGCAAGCCAAAAAGTAGGATAGCTACCCTGAATTTTGGTAGAGCTAACTTTGATCTCCTCTGCCACTTAATGGGGGCTATCCCGTGGGCTACGCTGTTTGAAGGAATGGGAGCCTGCGAGAGCTGGCTAGCATTCAAACAGCACTTCTTCCAAGCACAGGAACGATGCATCCCTTTGAGGAGGAAATGGGGAAAGAGAGGCAGAAGACCTGCATGGATGAACAGGGAGCTATTGAGCAAGCTCAAAGAGAAACAGAAGATCTATGAATCGTGGAAAAAGGGTCTGAGCACCTGGGAAGAATACAGGAATGTGGTCAGGGCCTGTAGGGATGCAACTAGGAAGGCTAAAACCCTCTTGGAAATTAAGCTGGCAAGGGACATAAAGGATAATAAAAAGGGGGTTTTTAGACACGTGAACAGTAAGAGGATGTCCAGGGATAATGTAGGTCCCTTGCTGAATAAGGAGGGTGTCCTGGTTACGGGGGATGCTGAGAAAGTGGAGATATTGAATGCCGCCTTTGCTTCGGTCTTCACTTCAAAGGCCCCCCGGGACCCACAGACACTGGATGAGAGTAGGACTGATTGGGAAATGAAGAATTTCCCTCTGGTTCAAGTAGGGGAGGTCCAGGAGCGGCTCAAAGGGATTAATGCACACAAATCCATGGGCCCAGATGGGTTACATCCACGTGTGCTGAGGGAGCTGGTGGAGGTGATTGCTGAGCCGCTCTCTATCATCTTCGACAGGTCTTGGAGGACAGGAGAAGTGCCTGAAGACTGGAGGATAGCCAATGTCACTCCAGTCTTTAAAAAGGGCAAGAAGGAGGAACCTAGTAACTATAGGCCAGTCAGCCTCACCTCTGCCCCTAGAAAGGTAATGGAACAGCTTGTTCTGGATGCCATCTCCAAGCAATTGGAAGAGAAGAAGGTCATGAGGAGTAGTCAGCATGGATTCACTAAGGGGAAATCGTGCTCGACCAACCTCATAGCCTTCTACGATCTCATGACAGGCTGGGTAGATGGAGGGAGAGCAGTGGATGTCATCTACCTTGACTTCAGCAAGGCCTTTGATACTGTCTCCCATGACATCCTGATAGCAAAGCTGAGAAAGCATGGGATAGATGAGTGGACAGTGAGGTGGGTTGAGAATTGGCTGTCGGACCGAACCCAGAGGGTTGTGATTCGTGGAGTAGAATCTGACTGGAGGCCTGTTACCAGCGGTGTTCCCCAGGGCTCAGTGTTGGGTCCAGTCCTGTTTAATATCTTCATTGACGATCTTGATGAGGGAATAACATCCACCCTCAGCAAGTACGCCGATGATACAAAGCTGGGAGGAGTGGCTGACACGCAGGAGCACTGCGCTGCCATCCAGAGAGACCTGGACAGGCTGGAGAGCTGGACAGTGAGAAACCAGATGAAGTTCAACAAAAGCAAGTGTAAAGTCTTGCACCTGGGAAGGAACAACTGTTTGTATCAGTACAGGCTGGGGGATGACCTGCTGGAGAAGAGCTCAGTGGAGAAGGACCTGGGGGTCCTGGTAGATGACAGGTTGGCCATGAGCCAGCAGTGTGCCTCGGTGGCCAAGAGAGCCAATGGGATCCTGGGATGCATCAGGAGGAGTGTAGCCAGCAGGTCAAAGGAGGTGATCCTCCCTCTCTACTCTGCCCTGGTCAGGCCAAAGAAGGGCTACGAAGATGATTAAGGGCCTAGAGCATCTCCCCTATGAGGAAAGGCTGAGTAAGCTGGGACTGTTCAGCCTTGAGAAGAGAAGACTAAGGGGGGACCTAATCAAAGTTTATAATTATCTGAAGCAGGGGATGCAGGGGGAATCAGCCAGCCCCTTTTCAGTGGTCTGTGGGGATAGGACAAGGGGCAATGGCTGCAAGTTGGAGCATAGGAAGTTCCGCACCAACATGCAGAAGAACTTTTTCACAGTGAGGGTGACTGAGCACTGGAATAGGCTGCCCAGGGAGGTGGTGGAGTCTCCTTCACTGGAGATATTCAAGACCCGCCTGGATGCCTATCTGAGCAATATGAGCTAGGGAGCCTGCTTTGGCAGGGGGGTCGGACCCGATGATCTCTCGAGGTCCCTTCCAACCCCTACAATTCTGTGATTCTGTGACACGTATCCCTAAAGTTTTATTCATTTGGCTAGCCTGTAATGTGTGCTCTTCTGCGTTCCTTTCATCATTAGCTGGATCAAAAACCTCTATTCCTTTCGGTGTCATCTTCCATGAATAGATTAGGACCAGAATTCACCGTGTGGTGAAAACCTTGCTTTCTTTTCATGCTGCCTAGGCCCTGCAGGGGAATGCATGCGGTGTAATGGTGAAGACTACCGTGGAGAAGTTTCCAGAACAGAGTCTGGGCTTGAGTGCCAGCGCTGGGATGCCCAAGAGCCTCACATGCATGCATTTACCATGAAACAGTGAGTCACGCTCAACACTGAATTCATTCCTGCAGCATCTGGGAGACCCTACCTGCAGGCAGCCTAATTGCTACAGCCGGCCATAGCTGACTCACAAGCTTCTCTTTAATTTTCAATGCGCAGTTTTCCAGACAAGGATCTGAAGATGAATTATTGCCGTAACCCTGATGGTGAACTTCGGCCCTGGTGTTTCACTACCAGCCCTACTAAACGCTGGGAGTATTGCAACATTCCTTCTTGCAGTGAGTCTGGTTTCCTGAGATCACTCCAGAGGGTAGCGTTTCTCGTTAAAGCATGTGGGGAGGGGAAATAAACAAATCACAGTTCTCAGGAACCTAAGGAAATCCTTGTCAACCAGGGAAAGTGCACATTAATAAGCAAAATCACTTACTAAATTTCTGTTGCAGAAGATCATGTGAGGTCAGTGAGGATGTCATGAAGTGTAATAATGCCAGAGATGTTAGGGAAACCCTACCTTGTCTTCAACCACCTTACTCTTCAGTTCACCTGAGAGGCAGGGCATTCAGGTTAAATCAGGTGACAGCTTTCAGAAGACGTGCTAACTCATGGAAAACACCTAAACCACCATGTGGTCACGCTCTGATATTTTCCTTGTGTCTGGCCACCTCGGCCAGCACAACCTTTTTCTAGTAAGGGATGAATCCCAAGAGAGAAGTTCAGGCCTCAGGAGAAAAGCCTGCCTTACCAGTGAGATAGCTTAATCCATATGCCAAAGAGCATAGCTATATTGAGCACAGTAAACCTGGACGTTTCCAAAGCACTGAATAATGAGGTTAATATTGCTGTTTGTAGGGCTGGACTGCACTTTGAGAGGAAAAAAAAAAAAAGAAAAAAGAAGTTTATATCTCTAGAGCTTGCTTTCTTATACATCTGCACTTGCCAGTGCTGTAAGCAGCACCATGTGTTTGCCAGATGTAATTCACCTCAGCATGCTCAATTGGGATGGAAGGATGACTATTTATGGTCTTTTGTATGATAAAGTAAATTAAGACAGTTACCATAGCATGTCCATTTTGTGCTTAAAGCTTAAAGAAGGTTTAAGGAACAGACCAACCTTTAGAGTCATCCTCCTTTACTCAGGAAATTCCATATGCAAAGTATGTATCCTAGGTATGAACAGCAGATTCATCTTCTCTCTGCCTTCTGCAGGTTCTGTGCCTCTGACTGTAACTCCTACTTTATTTGCTGTTCGACACATGCCAGATCAATTCACTTTATTTCACTCCTCCTTTGACCCCAGTTTCTGAACTCGTTGACTCCAGAGGCTCAGCTCTAAAGCCTGTCTTTCTCTCACATTTTCTTCTTGACCCTTATCGCTTCTGCCCTTCCACCCTACCTGTGTGTATTACGCTGCTGTTCTCCCTTCATTCTGCTTCATTTTACAAGACTGTAGAGGACTACGTACTGCCTTTCCAGCTCTGCCCTCAGGACTGCAGGTACAAAGTCTGGCTTGACCCAGAAAAGTTACTTATTGTGAAAATGTACACGTTGCTTTTGCCATGGCTTTCGACCAATGTCACCCCTGCTGAAATAAAGAAAAAAATTAAAAATTGCATGGTTGACAGTACAGAAAGCAGATTTCTAGTACATTTGAAAGCATTTTCTAGCAGCATTCATTCTTTTCGTTTTCTATTTTTTTCTTCTTTTTTTCTTTGTTTTCTTTTTTTTTTTAGATCCTGCTACAGCTACTACACACCCACAAATCTCTGGCCTGGGCTCCCAGTGTCTTTCAGGGAAAGGAGAAGACTATCGAGGCAGGATAGCTATCACCGAATCGGGCACTGCCTGCCAACACTGGAACACACAGTTTCCTCACAGGCACGGGTGGATTCCTAACAGATATCCCTGCAGGTATGCGGAGCCTCAGCATTTTATTGAATGCCAAAGAACATAGCTATTCTTCATAGATCCAGATGCAGAGACAAGTGTAGCACAGGTTCTCTGCAGCTATGTTGATAAGCTGTTTCCTCTCCTTTTGTCAGCTCTCCTTACTTTTGCTCAGCTCTTGCTCTTAATTTTTTCATGATTGCTTTTCTAGCAGCTCCTTTATTCTCAGGTCTCACCTGCCTCCTTCACATGCTACTGCAGAGTTAGAAGTATTTACAAATTTTATGTTAAAAATTCCCCACCTGTGCTTCAGCACACTTTCAATGCATTATTCTTCTAAAGAACAATACTCCAAGGTCCAAAATACTCCAATACATCCTTGTCCTCCAAGATCAAAGATGGGTACACAGAGCATTTTCTGAGGACTCAGCTGGGACTGAGCAGGGTTTTATCTCTGTATTTTGATCTTGCAAGTTGCAAGATGGATCCATCCTGCAAGTTTTCCTGGGTGTGTGAAACCCTGTCCAACACTGCAGGGCAAAGAGCAGCCACGCTTCCAGGGTCAGTTTGTGACATACAGCTTCTCCTGGTTCTTAGTGTCAGGTAACACCAATGGTTCGTGCTTTGAAGTCAGCTTTTACTGGCCTCAAAAACAAGAGCAGAAAGTGTAACATTGGAAAAGTTCTTCATATATCATATGAAGATTTTAAATTTGAAGGCTGATGATGTAACCACTGAGTTGAGTTCTGCATGCAGTAGTGAGCAGTCTTGCACGCAACTTTTCTTGACTTCTGTGAACAGTGTGAAGCCAGTTTTTCTGTTTCAGGGGCTTAGAGGAAAACTACTGTAGAAACCCTGATGGAGAGAAGAGGCCTTGGTGCTACACTGTCAACAGCAGGATTCGTTGGGAATATTGTGCAATTCCCCACTGTGACGGGACAGAACAAGGGACTACTGGTATGAGTAGTAGAGTATACCCGAGATAAGGACTTTAAAACAGCGAGAGACTTACTATTTCTCATTGCAGATCTTTTTTCAGTCACTTTGTCATTGCTGTAACTGCAGCATTTTTTTGCTTGGCATGTTGCAAAACCTGCCAAATTTTGAACTTTAATTGGTTAAGAAGGTACAGCAAAGGAGTTGTTAACTGAAAAATGAAAAACAGGTGGAAAGATACGAAAAATGCTAAATAAAAGGCAATCCTATTTTTGGAAAGTAGCCACAAAAGAGAGGACAGGAACTTCCAAAGTAATAAAAAACCTCATCTGAAACAGCTATTAATTTAAGCACAAAGCCAGCAAGAAAGTCTTATTGCAAGCAAAAGGATAATAGAGAGATTAAAGTTAAACATAATGCCCATTTTAGAAATATCTCAGGGGAAAAAATCACTAGCATCTAATCTTTGGGGATTTTTCATGTGAACTTTCTCATCTTTAATTCAAACATGTTCACATATACCCATAGAAAACTGGGGGGCAAACCTTCCTTCCACTAATGACGTCTGACATATGCAGGCAATCTGTGCGAGTTTTCCAAATACCATGGGTAATGCCCTTCTGTGTTTCATGCTGGCCACGATGCTCTCACTAGACACTGTCTGTATAAACGAGTAATTAGTTATTGTCATCCTGTGTGTTTGATGCTTTCTTGTGCCTACTCAGTAAGAACATTTCTGATGCAGAAGACCAGTTTCTGTTGTTTGCTTCAGATGCGCCTGTGCAGGTTCCCCTGTCAGAGGAATGCTATCGAGGAACAGGCCAGAGTTATCGTGGCACAACTTCTGTCACTGTATCAGGAAAGCAATGCCAGGCCTGGAACTCCATGTTTCCACACAGGCATGAAAAAACCCCGGACAAATTTCCAAATGCGTACGTTTATCTCACTTTTTCTTGCTTTATCTGGCAGTGACCGTTGCTGAATGCATTATCTTTGTAGATCTATGCTATAAAACACTGTCAGGGAATGTGTCTACAAAAGAGATTTTTTTCCCCAAGATCTAGAAACATTTTTCTGTTATTCTCCATTTTAAAAACCTACATTTTCTTTGAATTCTGAGTAAAATACAGCTGTGACCCTTTATTCTTAAATCTGAGCTTCTGTAACCAACACTGGGAGACTTGTATCCAAATTCTGGGTACTTGCTGAAACATGCATTTTGTTTATGCATTGGAGACCTTTGTGGTGGCCTTTCTATTTATTTCATCTCGGGGGACACACCACATTTATGCTGCAAAACACACAGTCAGATATATTATGATTAGAACTACTGTTCAAATGTTCTTTGTAATTGGAATTTGGCACCCAGAACTGCGTACGCTGAATTTTCCCTCTAGATTTATCTTCTTCAGACTAACCAAACAGGACCAGTGATGACTTAGAGAGCTAATCATAAATACTAATGTGACAGCTGTTAATAAGGGTAGGAAAGCAACAGGATGACAATTGCTAGGAAATCTATCATTGCTTGGGGCATTACAAGTATAAGCAGGAAGGTTGATACTTTTCTAATTTTTTTTCCTTTTTTATGATGTCACTTTTTTGGGAAATTTTCAGTCATATTTTGGCATTAAAAATACTGATGTGTTGAAACTGAAACATCCTCAGAGAGAATAAAAAAAATTTAAAATCAAGCTGTGAAAATGTGGAATTAATGCTTTCTTGCATATTCAGGAAAAAAAACATTTCAGGGATTTTTTTAATTCTGTGACTGTGCTCTGATTGGGAACTCTGCAAATTATTGATGAGAGAAATTCTACTTCCCCCTGCCTCAGCAAGTACAGACATGGGAGTGTTCCCATTGAATTCTAGAAGTCTTTTTTGGTTTGGGGCAAGGGAGGATCATTCGCTAAGTATTTGTTTGCCATTCTTTTGAATATGAGAAAGAACCCTGTAACATTTACAAATGCGTGTTTATTTCTAATTCACACATTCACACAATTATGTATGCTCATATATAGGCACTTGGAAATTAAATTGTTGGCATATCGGTCATTTTTTTAGCTGCTCAGTACATTGGCATATTACAGCTAGAATTTAAGCCAGTAGTTGAATTACGTTTCCTTATGCATAAATATATTCATGACTGATGTACATGTGAAATATAATTGTGTTTGCTGGTAATGAGATATCTGGCAAGAAGTAAAAAAATTAATAAATGTATTTATCTCTACATAGTACAGATCCACATCTTTTTTTTCAAGATTCCTATGATTGCTTTCAGTCTGATACAGCTTGACTATTGTACTTATTTTTGCAGTGATTTGAGGCACAACTATTGTAGAAACCCAGATGGTGATAGTAGCCCATGGTGTTTCACCACTGACCCTGACACAACGTGGGAGTACTGCAATCTCAAGAGGTGTGACGATCAAGAGCTCACACCGAATGACCCCCCTGCAACGGCAACACAAAATGTTGGCCTAACTACACCCACTATATCTGGTAACAGCTGACTATAAGTGTCACCTCCTGTCGAGTCTCTTGGTAAAGGAAATAGTAATCTATCACAATTATTCTTGAGTAGGGCTGCAAGAAAATTGTCACATCCCTGCTCCACCTTTCAGATCTGTACTGTTGAATTTTGCAGTGAGTACTCTTTTGGTCAGTTTGTATTCTGTAGCCTATGCCATTTTATAGTGCATTCTGTAGGATATAGTTCTCATTTGGGGGAACAAGAGAAAAATAGACCAAGTTTCTAGTGTTTCTGTATCTGTGTACTACTGAAATACAATCACAGTAAATGCTGTTACTGGAATTTTGCTTGTACTGTTCTTTATGTTTTCAGAACATGGACCTTACCTTGCTGTGTAGTTCATAGGCAACCATCTTTTGCAAAATGTATGCACCAGGAGAAACAAGTTTTTACTCTATTCTGCTTTGTTTTCTTGTTAATTAATACTCCATGTTGGTCAAAGTGGTTTGACTTTTCTGAATGTCTGAGCTTCCCATGGATTATTTACCATTAGGATGGTGACAGGGTTGGATAAAAGATATATTCCTAAATGAAGCTGCATACTCTTACTTGTGTGGAGTGGAAGAAAGTACCTGAAACAATGTCCTTGGAAGCAAAAATTGCTCTTTCAGTGCTGGTAACTCTGAAATATGTTTCTCTCATGGAAGGGGCTTACTGATACCAAGTTAGCAAGAATCTTGGAGCCTTTTCAGGTACTTGTAACGTTACAGAAAATGTTTAGCCTGAAGTTCCTTGAATTTTTTTCCAATTCAGTTACTCTGTACATCCAGGAAGACGTCTATCTTGACAAACTAAGAGATCATCACATCACAGGGTACATTTTTGTCTGTCTTTCTGTTGTAGACACTAGAGAATGTGCCAGTCCTAAAGGTACTTAATCTGTCTTGTTTCTGTTTACCACCACCAGATACAGATTCATTTGCTAACAATAATTTCCTTCTTATCTTTTTTCACAGATTGCATTAATGGTAATGGTAAAGATTATCGTGGCACAGTAGCAAAAACTGGAACGGGCAGGACTTGTCAAGAGTGGAGCTCTCAGAAACCTCATAGCCACAAGTATTTCACTCCTGTGACTCATCCAAGAGCAGGCCTGGATAAAAATGTAAACAGCTGCTAATGCCGGTGGTGTCACTGAATATTTCTCTGTTCTCCATAACCCCTCGTGAACACTTCATGTTCAGTCTTTATAGACCAGGCTAAGCATATCTGGAAGTCATCACGGTGATAGTCCAACCTATAGTATTGTTGAAGAGGGAAGGATACATTTTACATTACCTAGGATGTTGGTACTTGAAGCCCAGAGGTACACTATGGGGTGGATGCTGACAGTGGCACAGAAGAAACCATAGAGGCCTGCCCTGATTTCCGCAGACCCCGAAGCAATGCCTTTTGCTGTTTGTCACAAGCTAAGCAGCCTGTTGGCAAACTCTTGGAGCTGACCTAACTTGCTGTCATTGACTTTATGGGAAAAAGGTTTAGGCCAACAGGAAAGATTTTTAGTGCATTTACTCATTTTCTGTCAAACTTTACTTCTCACGAGGCCTTAAAAAGCAATAGACCCCGGGGTGACTCTTGGCAGCAGAGGAAAATGAAAGCAATTTTATCATGTTTTTCTAATTTCATCTAATGGTTTTGAGATGCAGGAAAGAAAGAATGTTATGATCGGAGGAAAAAGAAAGAATTTAACATCCAGTGGAAAAGTCGTTGGGGAAAATAATTAAACTTTTAGTTTAACACTTTTTTTAAAAACATGCACTCATAAACTTCATTCTGGGCTAACATTTGGAGTCTTCATTCTCTGTTTTTGTAATTATTACAGTATTGCAGGAATCCTGATGGAGATATAAATGGTGTTTGGTGCTTCACAACAGACCCAGAAAAAATTTGGGAGTACTGTGAAATCCCACGCTGCTGTAATTATCCTTAAAGACTTTTCTGTCCTCCCTTTCTGCTTGTTATGATAGTTGCAAAATGTTTTCAATCAAGTCACAAAAAAATTGCAGTAAGGGGTAGCTTTAGATTCGAATTTAGGTCTGTATGGAAGTTGGACACAGTCAGACACCTGTAAAAGTCAGCCAAAGTTTAGGTAACCTGGTGCTAAGGATTATCAGTAAGATTTCATAGAAAGCAATCCATGTGCCCTTTATCATCAGTGAAGCTAAGCATTCAGAGTTGCTAGCTGAATTTGAAATATCCAGAGAAGCCAGGAGGTGAGGTATTCCTTCTCTCAAACACAGATTTCCTTGATTTTCATTCTAGTCTTCCCATGCACTTTCCGGCAGGACTAATGCCTCAAGAACCTCCTCATACACTTTTCGTGCTGGTTGGGAGCACCAGAGATAACATCCTGGGAAGCCCTTTTCATGCTCTTCTCACTTAATTTTTATTCTGATCTGGATGTTAAAATAATCTGTCCTTAGATATTTTGGCTTTTTTGGGCAGTTGAGAGTTAATTATTTGGTCATGGATATTTTACACAGATTTCCTTTTTTTTTTTTTTTTTTTTTTGGATAGTATTAAATACACTGGAAAATTCAGCAGCAAAATAGTTTTCACCTTTTGTGGTGGTGCCCTGGCAATGGGTATCAATAACAGCTGTAATGTACTGGGAGCACTGCTTGGCACACCTGGCAGTCATCTCATTTGCTTTATTTTTCCCTTCTTTGCACACATTTTGATAGATTTTTTTTCTTACTATATATGGCAGGGATATGGAAAGTCTATTTCTTCATCTCGTGCATTATTTTTACTACAGTACTATCTGGAGGCCAGGTCCCATCTCTGTTGGACAATGTAGCATACCAACCAGTGAAGAGTGGTCACTCCCTCAGGACTGTGTGGGATATTCTTCACGCTGGCCCTCTAATGTGTACCTCCAAGCAGCAATGCATTATGATTGTGCACATTAATTTTGTCAACCAGACCTAAAAGCTGCCCAGGGAAAAATAATAAGGAATGTACAAACAGCACGTCTCACAGCTGTAAAAACCTGCTCCCCAGAACTGCTGTGGTGGAGCTTCACTTTAAGACCTGATCTCTCTTCAAAAAAGCCTTTGAATATCCAGTTTTTAAATTAAGGTGTAGGGGAATCTTATGGTCTCTTGCTTTTTATTAATTTATTAATTATTTCATACTTGAACTAATAAAAATTAACATACATAGCACCATATGCAGCTCTCAAAGAAGCTATTTGGGTCCTCAATTAGCACCCAAGCTCAATCTATTTTAAAAAGTTCAGAGACATTTGGGGTAAACATAGAGTGAGTAGCATGAGGACAACATTGGTATATTTTGTGACAGGAGACTGTGACTAAATTTTAATTATCTAGGGATTTGCTTGAACTCAACCAAAGCGTAGCCAGCAACGTTTCAAAGAATTTAGAAATTGTTATTATTGTCTGGGCAGTAAGCTTCCACTTTCTTTAGCTCTCTTTTCCCCCTCAAAGTCTCTATAGGTTTTCTCTTGGGAATGGGGCTCATTATGTTACCTGACTATTATTTGAAATAGTTAA
The DNA here is from genome assembly GCA_020800305.1 of Porphyrio hochstetteri. Taxonomy (NCBI): domain Eukaryota; kingdom Metazoa; phylum Chordata; class Aves; order Gruiformes; family Rallidae; genus Porphyrio; species Porphyrio hochstetteri. The sequence continues at coordinate 51,796,385 of CM036907.1, forward strand.
AAAAAATTTCCAGGTAAATTAATATTTTGTCATGTGAAATGTGATATATTAACCCCAGGTTTAAATGCTCACGGTAATGATAATATAATGGAGCCTAAAGGTTTATTTGCTCTTAGTTTCTATTAACCAATCTAAAGAGTGAAAGCCTAAGGAAGATAATGACTCCTGCCTTTCTCTTTTCATCTGATTGCACTGTGGATGGCATTATAGAACTGCTTTACAGTTCTCCATTGAAGCTTTTTTTTATTCTGTAGCTTTTCAGCATGACTGTGGAAAAGCCCCGCTGAGGAGTGAGCAAGCCTGTGAGCAGTATAGGATGTGTGACGCGTTTCCAGGGTCTTGGCCTTGGCACATCAGTCTCAGGATGAGGTACTGGTATTCCAGACTGTATCACCATCCATGAACACCAGGGTTTCAGTAGAAAGAGACTGAAAAGAAGCAATGCATATACCTCTGGAGACTAGCATGTAAAATGAAATTAGTTTTTTTAGTCACTATATTCACAGATAGCTGCTTATTGGGGCACTAATCCCAAACTCCCCACTTTCTCCTAAGTCTCTAGAAGGCAAACTTGATCTAAAGATACTAAGTATACTTTTATTTACTGAAATGGGTAAGGAATAAATAATTCCCATTGAGGATAATGACAGTTAATTCCAGTGGGGCATTTAGGCCTAGGAATATAGCCACCCACCCACACTGTGTATGAATGGATTATGAACTACATCACAAGTGAAATTGTTAGGAAGTGTAATTATTTTTATTAAATTCCTGAAAGCAAGAATGCCCTGTTGCAAAAGTTTCACCAGGGTGCCAGATTTCTTTTCATGTTTCTCATGTCCTGGAGCAAATAAAGCTTGTCCTTTGAAAATCTGCAGTTGACTTCTCTTGCCATTGGCAAGAAAAAAATTATGACTTGTAAAAGGCTTGAATAAGGGGCATATTGCTAGTTTGCTACTGTTTCCCATTGTGCACAGCAGAGATGATGGAGAATTGACCTTGCAGTCTTAACTCAATGTGATTGTCTGTTCTAGCACCAACGTGCACCATTGTGCCGGCACTCTGATACACCCACAGTGGGTGCTTACCGCAGCGCAGTGTTTGCAAGAGTGAGTATCTGCTGGAATGAGTGACAGGCATTTCCTGAAGCCCTGTGAGAAAATCAATAGAGGAGCAAGATATACCCAATAAGGCACTTTCTTTACTCCCTATTTCCTGTCTATCTTGCCAGCAAGCTAAATTGAGGTCACTTCTGTCTTCTGCCCTCTCCCCCACCCCAAAGCACGCCAACAAAGATTGTTAATGACATGCTGCTGCTAATTGCACTTGGAAAAAACATGGCTAGCAGCTTACCCTTAGGGATTCAAGAGTTGTGAACACTGCAAGAAGTGCCACATTACTTACAGCCCATGGGATTTTTCACTGTCATAAAAATAAAACTGTTAAAAATGCCACATTTTCCTTCTCCCCAAGGGTAAATGCAGGCATCTATTGGTCAAGCAGTAGCTTGACTACCTTGTTAATTGCAGTTCTCCAGGGAAAGCACTGGATTTTGTAAGAGAGGTATTTGTGATTTCAAGTATGGATGTATAACCCTGCCACTATCATTTCCTCCAGGTCAACAGAGACTTCTTTGTACAGGGTGTTTCTTGGGATACAGAATCTCAATGCAGCAGAGCCATCCCTGCAGATCCGAAGTGTTCAGAAAGTATTAAAGGAACCAAGTGGAGCAGACATTGCTTTGCTGAAGTTGAACAGGTACCATGTCAGTCCAAGTTTTCCATCCCTAACACTTTCATTCTGAAGTCATGAGCTAGCTTAGCCTGGAGTTAGCTCTGTGGTGTGGTTACAGTGTGATATGGCACAGTGTGAGAGTCGCTTTGAGTGTTAGTGTAGGCATCTGTTCAAGGGTAAACCTTTCTCCTGCCAAATGCCCCCACTGGCAGAAGCCATGTGAACTTCTCACACAGTATAGGAAGGGCAAGGAAAAGTTCGGGTGGGAATGATTGCCACCAACTGAGTGGCAGCTCCACTGAAGCAGTGAGGGTGGAGGCAAACCAAAACAGAGTTGTGTCTGGAGGATCTGCTTGAAGGTTTTTCCTGCTCAGCCCTGAGAGCTGTGAGCTCCAACTGACGTTTTGGCCAGGAGACATCACAGCTGCTGAAGGGAGCAGGTAGAAGTGCGCAGTTTCCCTTGCAGTGCTCCTGGCCAGGCCACATCTATGTTTCGTGAGCTGCGGAACTGGCCAGCAACTCAGTAAAGCCAGATCCTACTTGTGATGTAGTGAAAAATTCCATGTGTAACTGTAATTGCCTGAAGGCTTCTTTTGTGTCTTGCTTAGATGTCTAAGCAGTCTGCTCTGAAATATGTGCAGTTATTTCAATGTAATTCATTCCCTTTTGGAATGCTCCTGAAGCTTCCTTATTGGTTTCCTTCTTCTTGCACTCACCACACATGGATTAAAGATCATTAAGAGGACATGTCTGAGCTGAGAGGATAGTTCTTTTTGAAAATTCACCATGCAGCTTTAATTTTTAACAATTTCACTTAAATTTCAGTTCAGGTTCTCTGATGCTTGATTAATCAAAGTCCCACTGACTTTAGGGGAGTAGAAGCAACTCATGCTCCACCAGTTTTACCAGTTTGGTTGTAACTATGTTATTCAGTTCCTCTTCCATAGGGTGCTCTAAGCACATTTGCCCTGTAGATACATGCATGCTATAGCACTGTCATCAGTTTTGCATCAGCAGCACTTACTGGCTGAACACATTTTGCATATGAGGTGCCATAAATAACAGATATGGACATCATATCCCACAGGCTTACATCAACAGTGCTTGTTTTCTGGTTCATTAAATTCCATCTTTATATTTGTCTTCAGCTTTCTTTGTGGACCTTATTATTTCCTAATCTACACTGTCTATTCATGAAATATATCAACCAAGAAAATGTGATGTGAGAAGACTGGTTGATATTCCTATATGCTATTGCATTTTGTGGCAATAGACAAGACTTTTCAGAGAACTAGTCTGGTTGCAATGAATTATATGCCTTGCTCCTGAGCAGACATGTGCTGTCTGGGACTTCATACTCCCATTTCAATGTCATGTCATCCATATTCTGGTGTATTTTCTGAGGTCTTGCTCCCTGCTTTCCTGTTCATTTACCTACCCAGACATCACAGGCCTCTGATAAGGTGTCAGTGTCCACCTTTTGTTCATCGCCATTGTGTTTGAAGTACAGTCCCTTGTGTACCAACAGGTGTTTTAGGTGCTATATCATTTTAGGACGGATGTGGAATTTCCTCAGTGCAGAATAGGAGCACAGGTAAAAACAAAGGTAACTTCTTCATGTAGAGAAGACACAAGCTGCAATGCGCTATTGCTGTAGCTCAAAATGTTTGCCTGGCTACTGTCATACCAACAGGTCAAACAGGAGCCAGAGTTGCTGTGAGGGCATTGCTGTGAGTGGAATTAGACCTGAGGCGCTAAATGCAACTTTGAAGATAAGGTCCTAGAGGAACATCACTAGAAACCTAGAGAAACCTGTAATCCAAGAAAAACCACCATCAATCTGAGCTGTCTCATTTTTATCTCCTCTGGTCTATCAATTTTCAGGAATCCTTTTAATAAAAATTGATTTTATTGAGAAATGAACAAACTGGTTTTGGAAACTACAGAACTGCTTTATATTCTTTTAGGGAAAGAAACTCGCACAGGATTAGTATCATGAAATCATGTGAGAGTTAAGGTTTGAGATCAGCATCTTGGGCTGGTGGGTTGAAGGATAGAGTTCAAAATGATGATGATGGCATTGGTACAACTGCAGCTTCAACACAGGAACGTGTTAGCATCTCCTGCCCTCCTGGACTGCTGTGTTCATGTTTCATTCAGATTCTTGTGTTGGAGAGATCTTTTTTTAAGATAGGTCAGAGTCATTTCTCTTTGGACTCTCATTCTCTTGATTTTTCTTGGGGCTGATGATCTTGGCGTCACCTGATTAGGAACAGGAGGATTTCTTAGTTCTCTTTAATTGGACATGGAAGACCTCACTAGCTATCACATCCCATCACATACTTTGAAAATCAATCTGGGCCTGAAAAGATATTATAAGGTTTCATTTTACCCTGACCAAGCACCTGGAGTTCATTCATGTTCTTTTACTCTCTTCCACAATCAGAGCTAGCCTTCACAGGGTAGGTTCCTGACAGTGGTCAATCTCATTTAACAGCTGGTTCAGACATACTTTCACTGTGCCCAAACTGTTCACACTTGTATGACTCCTAGGGCAATATACCTTTCAGAAGCCACCTCACCTTTTCACATCTACATATGAAAATCAATAATTGATCAGACAGTTCAAACCAAAGACCTCCCTGTGCAGCATTTTCATGTTCTTCAGAGCTGCCTCCCAGGACCATGTGCACTCCATATCAAGCTTTATCCCTATTCTGAAGCCTCCAGGTACAACACTGTGATGAGGAAGTGTTTTATTTTGGTATTTACTTTATTGAGGTGCTAGACTTGGTAATGTGTGAGATACTGCATCATACCACCCACAGTTCTATCACCCATGTAACCAGAGGAGAAAGGAATTTTCCACAACTTCAGCTATGTCTGCTTATTTACTCATTCATTCAGCCTTCCCTCCTTCTGTGATGCCTCAGAAAATGTCCACAGCCTCCAAGGCAGGGAGGATCTGAGATAAATCAGATCCACACCACCTGCAAGGGTTGTTAAGGCAAGGCTTGGGCTTGTGCATGTTCCTGTACACACTGCAGGGGTAACCATAGATCTGTGCTCTGGCACTGTGGTCCAAACACAGTTGTGCTGTGACTGTGCCAACAAACACATCCCAGAAACTTTCAGTTGCTGTAAGTAACTTTTTCTTTCACTGAGTGACCAGGCACCGTCTTACAGCCATCTATACAGTCTTAAGGCACCATCACCTTCTCCACCCTTCCCATGAAGAGCCTTCTGAGTATGAAGACTGAACAACCTGATGATAGTTTTTCTGATTATTATCTTTTAATTATTCTTTGTTTGTTTTTCAGTCCTGTAACAATTACTGACCATGTAAAACCAGTTTGTTTGCCTGAAACCAATCAGATGGTCGAAAGAAACACAGTATGTTTTCTAACTGCCTGGGGAAAAACAAGAGGTAAAGCATATCTGATGTGTGTGACAACTTAAGAAGGTTTTCAAATCCTATTCCAAAATATGTACACTCGTGGGACCTGAAAAACACATTTTACTTGAGATTTAACTAAATCAGGAGTCACCAGGCAACGTTATTCTTTTTATTTCTTTCCCTCAGAGCTTGATTTTTCCCCGTCAGTCCTCATAATAACTGAATTAATTAAGATTCTATAACCTTTTATCTCTGTCTTGGTCTATCTTCAGCTTAGATATACACTGCATTAGCACAAATAAGGACAACACTCAAATAATGCTCTTGCCTTTAATTTTGACCTTCAGATTGACATTTTTTTTAACGTCTGAATGAACCTTGCACTTGCCTTCCTACTGTAGGGACCTACAAACGCTGCAGACAGATAGAATATATGGCCAAGCACTAGCTGTAAGACCTTATACAAGGCATCCCAGCAACCATGGTGCCTTTGAATCGGAACTTGCTCAGACCCAAAGACCTTTGAGGCACAGGCAAAATTAGTTCAAGATGAAGGTTTTTAATGTCTTTAAGGGATTTTAAACCCCTTAACTGAATTTTGTTCACAGTCTAGCATTAAAAACCAGTGTATGTGCTCTCCTGCCACCTACCTCTTGCTCCACCTGTGCTCAGGGTTGAGAATACCCCTCCCTCTTTGTCTTGCTTTTACTGCAGCAGGAGGCAATTCCTCATCCCCGAAGCTTCCAGCGGTGATGCTGGCATTTGCCTTTGTTCAGTTCCAGCTTCCGCTCACACATTTGGCCTTGCTGAGCTGTATGCAAGGGATGCCCTTCCCTCTCCCTTTCCCAGATGGCACCTTGTTAATACTTCACCTGTAAAAAGGAGCCAATGGATTCCTCTTTGTGTGCTCATCCACAGAATTAAGAAACAGAAATAACATGAACGGAAGGTGTCCCTTTCTCTGACTTTCACCACAAAAAGCCTTCCACACAGATAGCAGTGCCGTTTTCCCCTTCAGGTGTCATTTAGCTACAAAAGTGATGCTACGAAAATAATGCTTGAGAATAATCACAGAATCAGAATCACAGAATTGTAGGGGTTGGAAGGGACCTCCAGAGATCATCAGGTCCAACCCCCCTGCCAAAACAGGCTCCCTAGGACAGGTTGCACAGGGAGGTGTCCAGATGGGTCTTGAATTTCTCCAGAGAAGGAGACTCCACCACCTCCCTGGGCAGCCTGTGCCAGGGCTCTGTCACCCTCACTGTGTAAAAGTTCTTCCACATGTTGGTGCGGAACTTCCTGTGCTCCAGTTTACAGCCATTGCCCCTTGTTCTGTCTCCACAGACCATTGAAAAGAGGCTGGCCATTTCCCCTGTGTCCCACACTTAAGATATTTACAAACATTAATAAGATCCCCTTTTAGCCTTCTTTTCTCTAGGCTGAACAACCCCAATTCATTCAGCCTTTTCTCATAGGGAAGGTGCTCCAGTCCTTTAATCATCTTCATAGTCTTCTGCTGGACTCTCTCTAGGAGATCCCTGTCTTTTAATCGCTTTTCTATTAGTATCAATATTATGAAGAAACACATTCTCCAGCATAGTTGGTATTTACTGGCTTTCCTCATCTTTTTCCTTCTTATCTTGCATTTCTTTCCTTTCTGTTCAGCTTGCCACACGGTGGCAGTTGCTTCCTACATTCTAGTGATCACAGGCACAAAGAATGGTATAGGCAAGATTTCTTCTGGAAGTGCATTAGGATGGAAAAATCAACAGGCCATCGTTACATTTAGACAGTGGGCACGAGAGCCCTGCCAAGCCATGCAACTTGTTCATGAAATCACCAGGGGAAGGGGAGCAGAGCCAGAGCTTCACATCTAAATAAACTGTGTTTTGGGAAAATTCAACCTTGGCTTCAGAAAAATCCTCCTAGTCTGGAAAACACTATCTCTAGGTTTAAAAGAGTTCAATCTAATATAAAGCAAATCCAGGCTAACATATTTTCCCCTGAAACAAGCCATTGCCACTACACCTTAATGAAAGCCTACAAGTCAACATGATGGCTCAGAAGACAAAGCATCTGGTTTTATTTATTTTATAACACCATGCAGAATAACTCCTTATTGTTGACTGTAGGTATGATCCAAGTACAAAAACGTTGAAAGCTCTTTTCAAGGAGCTTGGCAACATAAGTAGATCTGGGGATGGATCCCAGTCCATTTGTTACTGTAGCTGCACCTGAGCACTATACCCAGGCTACCATGTCTAACTGTTACATTTTTTTGGTTGTTCATAAAGGTACCGATACAGACAACAGATTAAAATACATGGAATTCCCTGTGCTTGAAAATAGAATATGTAATCACCCTGAATTTCTAAATGGAAACGTCAAAAATCATGAATTTTGTGGTGGATTTACTTTTGGAAGCATAGGTAACTGCCAGGTAAGAATATTCTAGCTTTGAGCGTGAGCAGATCAAATGACAATTTGTACTTTCAAGGCTTCAGCAATTCAAGGCTCCCACATGAAACATAAGAACTGAGGTATACATAGCATTTTCTTCTTCACTCTCACAATCAACCAGAATCGTGTAGAAAATGCTGTTGGAGTCTCCAGGGAGAGCTACGGAAATGATTTTAAGAAACAGCATTATAAAAACTTTATTCAATTTGTCCTCAAGTAGGTCAGAGGGTGTAGAAAACTGAGAAACTTCCTTTTTTTGTGCAATTGGCTCCAAGGTGATTTGAGCATGTTCCCACATCCATAATTGGTTGTTGGGTCTCACTTTTTCCGATCAGAGGAATGGTCTGGATGCTTGGAAATAGGTTTTGTCCTCCCACATTTTTACTCCAGCATGACTAATAAAACACCCTCCCTTTTTCTACAGCCCTCAGTCATATTTTGACATCTTCAACATTACACAATATTGTTCCTGACAGTTATTTGCTGTTTGCATGTCTCCATTACTAGAGGAGTCACCTTACTCTCAATTCTCCTCCCTAGGCTGAAGTTGGAGGACCTCTGGTCTGCCAAAATAAGGACAGATTTGTCCAATATGGAGTCACCTCTTGGGGACTGGACTGCACCCAGCCACTAAAGCCTGTTTTCGTCCAAATTCCTAGTTTTGTTTCTTGGATCAAGAATGCAATGCTTGCCCACTGAATCTGGACGCAGGCCAGCTTTCCTGGAAAGCAGTCCCTGTGTCAGAAACAGCATTCCAAATGAGGTTTTAAAATTGTAATAAATCATAAGAATATTAAATAAATATCATTACTGGCTGAGCATGAGTAGTTATGGCAAAGCAATAGCCAAGTTGACCAATTAGTACTGGCAGTGTGTCCATGTTGTGCCTGGTTAAGTCAACAATATTGCATGTGGCAGCAGTTGTAAGGTTCCTACCTCACCCCTCTTTTTTGAGACATGCTCCAACTCATGAAATTGGCTTCCTCTTTGTTTAAACACCTGCTTTTCTCCTTTGTGCATGCAAACAGCTGGCCTATCTCTGTGAACAAGGCCTTGTCTGTGCAAAAATCTTTATCCCAAATCAGGCCTAACTCTGTACCTATCATTGGCATCTGTTCTCCTTTTTGTTGTTCTTCCAGGAGTAAGAAAGTAGAGACCAAACCCAGTCACCACCTTGTGTAAGAAAAGGCCAAGTTAGACTGTGCCAGTGCTGCAGGAGCTGGGTGAAGGCCTGGTGGGATTGCTTCTTTGTGGGGCTAATTCCCCTCCCCCTCACTACCCAAGCAGAGCTTTGTGCTGTGCAATCATCTAACTTTCCTGGGTTAGATGTTTGCATGGAACAAGCAGCTACCCTTTCTGATGGGCAAAGTGGTGAGTTGGATGGCATGTGGTACAGGTAACATGTTTGTGAGGCATTTGCACAGAAATCCGGCTCTCACTTGTGACACCAACAGTTCAGCCCCGACATAGAGTTCAGGAATTAAAATTAAATGCTCTTTCAGTTTATTTCCTGAAGAGACAAGGGTATCTCTGAGGGCTGCACAAGTGAAGCTGGGTGCCAGGGCACTGGTGCTTGCCATATCTGGCTCAGCAGCTCATCCTTCTGAGTGCTCTGTGGCGAGGAGGTGGAGAAGGAAAGGACACCTCCAGGTTAATCAAGCCTCTCAATGCCATGGAACCTGGCCTGGTTGCTACTCAGAGTGATGGAAAAGGTCTTGCTATTGAAGGTGTCAGGAAAGGCTGGGTTAGAGAAAGGCTCTTCAGGCAGTACTGCAGTGACCAAATGAAATTGCTGAGTAGGTTATGTTCCAGCAGGATCAGAAATCAGCAGGAACCCACCTGTCCCAATCACTCCAAGTCAATTACCTATTTTCTGTGGATCCCTTAACAGCATGCTGCTTCCAAACAGAAAATGTAGTGACCTAATAGCAGAAGAAATGTATACCTCATATGGACATGTCTTTTGATCTTCTCTATCTGTTCTTTATGGCTTCCATTATGACCCACCCATCCATTTCCTTTGCTCATCTTTAACTGTTAACTTTTGCTGATTCCTTCCAGATCCTGAGTATTGTCCCCCTTTTTGAGCTCCTGCTCTCCTTCCATCCAGACTGCCTTTGGTTGTTAACCCCCTACCGCAGCCATAAGAACTAACCACCCTTTTTAAGGACATGGCCCTTAGCATGAAGTTTCTCACACTGTCACAGACCTCCATGCTCTGACCCAGAGAGGCTGGAGATGGAGGTGAGTCTCTCCTGCTTGTTCCTGTGTGATTGGCTGTTACAGGGGAGCATCTTTCAGGCTACAACCACTTCTGCAGTGTTGTTACCATTCACCTCACTTAATCCACCTGTGAGACAGGGTTGGAGAAAACCTGAAGCATGAACCCAGAAACAGCTCCTTTTGCTCCATAATGCACTCTCTAGTTGCACAAGTTTTCTGCTCAAGTGCAGCACTCCATGTGTGCCTCCCTAGTTCTCCTCTGGTAATACAGCCCCAGAGGCTTTTCTTGAGTTCTGTGCTTGGTAAACTTGGATATTTTCAGAACCTGTTGAGCATAATCTTTCCTGAAGCACATGAAAGTCTTGCTGCCATCTGGCACTGGCTTTCTATTCCCCAGGTACTGTTAGTTTTGTAACTTCTGCCAATAGTGCTGCTCCTTCAAAAAAACCATTAGCATGTATTTCCTGTAATAACTGACCAGACCCAGAAATTATTGATGTTTCTCTTGGTGCCTGTGAACCATTCTTCAGTTCCTATAGGCTTTGCCTAATGGAAATTTCAGGTATTTTATGTTGCCTTTTGCTAGGAGATGCTGCACTGTACCTGCTGGGGTGGTCTGCCAGCCTAGGCGATGCCTTTACTTGCAGAGGTTTTATACAGTCCGCCCTTAAGTCACAGATGGCAGTAGCACAGATGTGTGCAGCTGAGTAGTCCTCGTGGAACCCAACAACCCCACACATTTGTCGCTGAAATGCTGCCACTGTTTTGTGTAAACCAAAGGTATTCTTGATCTCAAGGTTTGAAAAAGGCCATTGTCCCCAGACACTGATGTCAGAGCACCTCTCAATACTATTTGGTTAGATTTGGGGTGACTGTCAGCATAGGTGTCCCTGGATACTTTAATAAATACAACAATTTTCATGTCACCATGCATCACTTTTGGAAATCGTGTTTCTTTCCCAGAAATCTTCATTAGCAGTCCATCCTCTTACTACAGGATGCTTTTAGGGGCTGAAGACTCTCTTTGGCCTTCAGTTTACAATATTCTCTGAATCTTCTTTGACTTGGTTCTGCAGTTATTTGAGTCTATTCTGGGTATCATTTTGTCACTTAGGGCTTTTTTTTTCTTCTTTTTTTAAGATTTTACAGTCTGGAAATCCTACATTATTTTCTCCAGATGAGAAAATGACTGGAGTTTTAGCTGTTCCCTTGCAGCATGGGAATTCTTATTTTACTATCAGCCATCTCTACTGGTTCTGACACGTAGTGATACATTACTTTCAGCAGGCTTCTTGTATATTCCAGTCTTTTGGTGTGTCTAATAATAAATCTATTTTTATGTTTACAGTGCAACTCATTACTACTCATTTGGCAAAAATTGAACATAGTATGCTACAGCCTTTTTGGAGACATGGCATATGTAAATGGCGTATCTTTTAGAAATTTACTCTGAGTTATGATATAATAGGATATAATAATGATAAAGCTGATCAGCAATTTTTCAATGATTCCTTAAAAAAATTTCCTGATAAGAGCTCAGGAGTTCACATGAGAGTCAGGGAGGGGGGTAGGAAACAAAAAGAAACAACTTTTCCATTGCTGTCTCCGGCAAATGCAAGCTGTTTAATCTAATAGCAAGGTCTTTTTGCAAAGGGACCTGAAAATGATTAAAGAATAAAGGATTTTTATGAAACATCTATTAAACTGGGACCATCATCAACACTTTTATAAACGTCTTGTAAACAAATATGTTATTGTATGTTATACACATAAACACACACACACTCACATGTGTGAGCACACACACATATAACCAGATCATTTTTCTAGCCAAAATATTAAATTAAATCTAAAGGTGATAGTCCCACCTCACTGAAATATTTGTGACAATCTCATTGACTCAAGTGGTTTGAACTGATGCTTTTGCACCCGGCCTTGAGTGCAACACACATCATCATTTGATGCTTTGCCCTTCTAGCATTTCATTTCAATTAGGTTAAACTGGTTAGAACATCCTTCCTTTATGTGAGTTAATGAGTCAAGAGCAAGCATAGAAATAAACCTACATGTAAGTGACGAGTAGAAACTGCACTGGCAATTTCAGTGTACACTTAATGTGAAAAATGGGGGTGGTTTGTCCCTCATTTCTGAAACTGTCATCGAAGCGAGGAGCCATAAACATTCATCCCATTTCAGTGACATTTCTAGACAGCCAGTTTCATCACCAGTTCTCAGATGCTGGAACCATCATATCAGCATACACTGCTGCAGGGATCATTGTATCTAACTGTCTAAGTGTGTATAAAAGCACCGGAGCAAGACCTTACAAATAGCCGGCATTTGCTAAGGTCTTTGGAGGCACTTGGGCAATTGTGGGGTAAATGCAAAATCTCTTCACCATGTTACCAAATGTTTTCTACACACACAATCTCTTCTCCTTTCTAGCCACAAGAGGAATAGTGGTTATACTTCCATTTCTTCTTTTTCTCTTCCACATTGTGCTGCCACATAGCCCCCACCCTCACCCAAGGACTCCCCAGTTACTCCAAACATTCTGAACAGTAGTCAAAGGGTTAATTAAGCTGCACCAGGAAGCACTGATAAGAGTTCAACAACCCTCCCTCCAGAGCAGCAGCCACAGCTTTGTCCTGTGATTTGGAGGAGTGGAGACAGGAACTACTTGCCTGCTGAACCAAACAAAGTGTAGCCATGACCTGCCGGGCCCCAGTCTCTGAGGAGCCTGAGCCCAAACAGATACACACTTTCTTGTACTCTTCTAGGAAGGGAACAGAATTAAAAAGAAGAATAGGCATACCGGTTGGATTGCAGGCCCTCTTAGATTCTGCTTCTCCATTTGTGTTCTACAGCTCCACACCTAACAAGTGACTCGGACTTGCAGGCAGGATGGCAGCTGTGGTTCGCTAACAGAATAACAAAATCCAGGCCAAGCTAGCACACAGGACATGTGCTCCAACCAACAGAAACATGGAGCAGGCTGCAGCAGATCCCTGCAAAGGTTTTGCTGCACCATTTCCCGAATGCTGCTAGTGCTGGGCACTACGTGCTGGGACACTTGGGCAGGACTCAATGCTGCCTGCTGTGCTGCTCTGCTCTACACCATCCTTGAGCCTAGGCATAGTTTCTCTACAGCTCTCTGTCTAAGAAGCTGAGAATGCTTTTGCCCTGCTACCTAGCAGTGACATGACAAAGCTGTCCCTTGAGTACAAAGAGTTCTAGCGCACAGCATGCTAAATGCCACTGCTGCTGAACCGAGTACTATTTCTAAGTATTTACAGCTGAATTCACTCTTCAGATGCTCAATTTTAAGGGACAGGACTGCATTTTGTCTTAACTGCCTGCCATACAGGCTGCTGTCAGATTCTCTATGGCATTAATACTCTTCAGAGCTCTGTTAAAGGCAATTGCAGGGTCTCTGTGTTTCCAGATGTTCGTTCAGAAGCACAGAAACACCAGTAGTTAATTATTTAGATCTTTCTACTGCAACAATGACACTCAGTTTCCTCACGTCCTAACCACTCTGCTTCTCATATTGTCTGTCTGACTTTATTCAGCAGGTTTCTTCTATTTGGCAGCAGCCAGAACAAATTAACGTCTCAGAGACAAAGTCTTTCACTACTAGAAAAAACATACTTTCTGTGTCCCCTTACTGTCACTGCTACCTTTTTCCCTCCTCAAACCCTCCCCACCTTACTCGCAGCAGCTCCTGTTCTTTGAAGCCATCCACATTATCCCTCTGGGGTCACTGCCCAAAGTGCCTGGGAATCAGAGGTATGTAAGCCTCCCTTTTGTTCTGCTTGGTTTTGAAAAGAAAGTAAAAATACCTTCCTTATTTCCCAGCTGCCCATGGATCTATGCCATAGTATTACCTTTCAGAGCCCTTACATGAGTTCCTCTAGTTCCCTTTCACCCCAGTCTTGCAACTGTGCCATTGCTTTATAGCTGCCTTTTGAGATTTTCCCCTCTGAGCAACTTAATCTTGCCTTTGTTCCTTCCTTAGCAAATGAGTGATATCTAAGTAGCTGTTTTCTGACTTCTTCTGATTCTGAAATTTAAGGGAAATTATGTGAATTTATTCAATAAGGTGTGACCTGTGTTCTGACATTGTTTGCAATTTCTCTTGTAGGGGATGTTTTTTGAGCTTACAGTAAACCCAATTTCAAGGGTCATCTTCTATTTAAAAAGCCACCTACTGTTGTTTATATTTTAACCACTGTGCTAACTAATGTACCCTGACTCTGAAATAAGATCTGATAAACTTCCACCTATGGTAGGCCTCACAATGGTCAAATAAATGAGAACAAACACCACAAGACCAGAGCTGGGGAAAGATTTAGACACTGTGTGGCTCTATGAGTGAAAAGAAGAAAGGAGAAAAGGCACGAAAGGGGTCAGATAAGTCAACACAATGCCTTGAGAGGTCACATCCTCGTCACAAGACAGCAGTGAGGAGTGCCAGTCTGGCAGATGAAAGACACTTCTCCTGTTTTGACATTTTCTTGTGGAAAACTTGCAGAATTATCATTTTTGTACCAGGATCAGTTGCTGACAATATCCCCAAGTCCAGTTTTCTGGGATCAGGTCCATTAAGACTGACATCAATAATATTTCTCCACATCTGCATTCTCATCTTTGAAAGAAATGGCAATACAAGTCTCCTTTCCATTCCTCAGAGACACTTTTGGAGCATCCACACTGAAGTGGGTGCATTTTAACTAGGTTCAAGGCAATGAGATTGAGAGAAGTACCAGACCCCAGCCTAAAAGTGGTAACTGCTATAGACCTGAAGGACTATATGGGGACCTTTAACATGAGGTAAGCTTGCAAAAGAGTGCTCGCTTACCACAATGTTTGCAGATGTTCCCAAACTATCCTGGTCAGCAGATGTTTGCAAACTCTCCTGGACAGCAGATGTTCCCGAATTATCCTGGACACATGTTAACACACATATGGTTACCACAGTTAGTTCCCTTGGCTACTACAATCAGTTTCTTTTGTTTTGAAAACCTGCAGGAGATTATCTCATTGTGGTTTTCAAAGAGTTTTACAAACATTTAAAACTCAAGGCATTTCAAACCTCTCCCATGCAGGAGCAACAGCCTGATGTAATACACATATGCAGCAAATTTCTTAACACTTTAACCACCAGATGTGTATGGTAACGCAGTTACCCAGGAAGTACCTTAGTGGAAATGGGGGATACAGAAGGATGGAGAAGGTGCCAGAGGAGCTGGGGACGGGACAGGGCTGTGCAGAATTTTCCATTGGACTAAGGAAAAAACAACTATCTGATAATATCTGATAATATCTGAGAGAAAGGAGGCAAGCAGATTGTGGTTGGGGACAAGACAGTGGTGAGGGAGTCAAGGGGTGTGGTGCAGGAGAGAAGGAACCCAGGATCTGGAGAGAGAATTGAAAATGGGGTTAAGATTGTTAAAACCATATGGAGCTAAACCAGACTTGAGTAGCCCTCAAAAGCCTGCCTGCTAGTGAAGCCTACTTTGTGTTCTCCTCCCTCA
The DNA here is from genome assembly GCA_020800305.1 of Porphyrio hochstetteri. NCBI lineage: Eukaryota > Metazoa > Chordata > Aves > Gruiformes > Rallidae > Porphyrio > Porphyrio hochstetteri. Next base: position 51,811,736 of record CM036907.1, read on the forward strand.
TTTTGTCCTTCTTTCCCAATGAGCAATTGTCCGTAAAATCCAATAAGCCAAATCCCACATACAATTGCACAGTATCCAAGCCTTTCTCTCTGTTACCCTTCAAGTGATTCCCTGAGCTGAGTCCAGCTCCCATCAGCTCCTCTTGGGTCCATCTACTGTGTTCCGTAGAATCATTTAGGGTGGTAAAGACCTTTAAGACCATTGAGTCCAGCCATAAACCTAACACTGCCAAGCCCACCACTAAACCATGGTCGCCTGAGCGTCTGTGTATATCCCACACCGCGCTGTTCACAGGTTGTGTTAGAACAGCTTCAAGCACAGAAGACAACCAGATAATGTGGTATCACAGCATGCTACAGCAGAGAAGTAGCACAGGACTACAAGTAGGATCGTCACTAGATTTTTCCCATTACCTGTAAAATAGCAGTTAATCTGGTTCTTGTATTAGAATGCCTCTCTTCCATGTTTATTCCTGCACTCCTAGCTTTATCCTAACCCTTCAGTACAACACAATTTCTACTTAAAGTAAGCAGGACAGCAAGGAGGTGGATAGCCTTGCTAGTTTTTAGAAGGAACTCATGACTCTACGGACAATTCACCTTCAACTACAGAAAACTGAACTGCATGATCCAGCAGTGACCATTCAATGCTGTTTCCTTCGTCCAATATTCAGGCCCCTCCTGCATGTGGTGAGTCACCAGCACATTTAATTCAACAAGTTGTTTTGAAGCAACAGCACTGACCTAACTGCAAGTGAAGACATGAAATGGTGCTGTAGTGCAAATTTTCCAAGGCAAAGGCCACTTGGGAAATGCAGAGTGAGCTGATGTTGAAATCAGGATAACACATGGATGAGCAAAGTCTGACACCCTCACTGGATGAGTTTATGCATACAGTGTGAGGTTAAATGTCTGGTAAGGAAGAACACTAACTAGCTGGCTGTGAGACTTACACCTAAAGTTATGCTATTGTACTAAAATGCACTTTTGGGTCTTGCTCACAAATAGAAGGGGGAAAAAAAAAAGCCTAGGTCAAGGAAGCATGGGTGAGTAGGAATTCTTTAATGAAGAAGTAAAATTAAACTATTTTACAGAGTTAATATTATCTGGATTGGATAATAGTGCTTACCCTGAGATTAAATGGAAGTTGATCTATAAATCTATACATGCATGCATGGCTGAAATTACTATCGGGACTCTAGTGTAAGGAGAAATTCAAATTATGCCTGGACACATGATTTCCCATGCTTTCTGGCAACATTTTGCTGTCTATTCTTTAGCCAAGAAAGTTCCTAGCCATTAGAGAACAAAAACATGCCCCACAAAGCATGAGCACATTCACATTTCCTAGCATCCCATACAAAGGATTGAGTCTGACGTGCTAATCCATCCAATCCAAGGTTGTTTGAATGGCCACACCACGGCAAAGGGGGGCACAGCACGGGACAATGATTAACTTAACCTACCTGCCTTGTTTGTTTGATGCTGCCTCACTCCAGTGCGAGTCAATAAAACTTTGTGCACCGACACACACAACTTCCAGCACCTTCCAGCTGGGCCAAAATGGGGATTAGCAAAGCGGCCTTTCTCTTTCTTTTCTTGCTCAGCCCAGGTAAGAGTCCTTTGCCTTCCGCTTGCCTAGGTGAGATGGGGCCGAACGCTCGCAGGCTCCCTTTGGTGGGGGAGGTCCCCCAATCTCTGTGTCACCACTTACCTGTACAAGGATGGATTTGGGGCTTGCTGGCCAGCGAGAGCTGCTGTTGAACCAAGCAAGAGCTGAGCTTGCTCCAGTGTTGTGTTCGTTAGGCAGAGCAGAAGCGTGAGAGCCTTGGTGTCTGTGTGGAGAGCTACTGGCTCCCTGTGGACATGCCTCGTGGCCAGGAAAGGGGGCACCCTTGGAAAGCAGCCCCAAAACTTGCTACAACACCCATAGCAGTCAGTGAGTCGGTTGTCTCTGGTTTCAGCAGGCTTCATGCTATGGTGGTTTATTTTTTCTGTGGTTGTCAAATACTGTGATCTTTATTTTGTTTGTTTTGAAATTTGTAAATGCATTGTGAAAAAACAAACCTCAAAGGAAAGGAAAAAATCTTGTACACACTAGAGTTTCAGTTTCTTTCATAGTCACAATCTTAGCAGGAAATTATTCATCCCATGTGATAGGGAGGCCAAAATCTGGTCAGAGTTTGTTTCTGCAGTATTTTGGTGCTGCAAGTCCATTTTTGTGGAAGGTATTACAAACTGTTTTGTAACACACAAGGACCGAGTAAGGCTCTTTACTTGTGTCCTTTTGGGTTTAGGAGATTGCAACTATTATAGAAATTTCTAATAAGTATTCTCTGACAACTTTAAACTTCAATGAACTATGGGGTTCAGATGGCACATCTTCTTTCAGACCTTCTGTGTAACTATGCAGCCTGTTGTGATTGCAGTTAAAAATATAGCTATGAGTGTGCCAACATGTATTTTTTAAAAAAAACAACAATAAAATACACAAACATTTTATTTAAATGGTTTTTAAAAATTAAAAAGTTAACAGAAAAATATATGGGTAGGTTTCAGCTAGAGCAGTCAGAGACATGCCCTAGCATAAAAAATTCTAGATATTATTTAATGTTAAGAATTATAATCTTAATTTATATTCTAGATTCTAAGATTTGTTTTTACAGAAGAACAGCCTCATTCAAGTCAAATGCGCTCCTCAATAAGTAAGAATTTTATACGGGGGAGGAAAATGGAGGATTTGGGCTTTTGTCTGCAGTACACTGCTTTTGTTTGCAAATCCTTATTCAAATTAATTTCTGAAAAAAGCAGTAATACATCTTTATATAACTGAAAAAATTCCATAGACATAGGAAAAATGGTAGCAAAATATTTAATGCATTCTTTTCCACCTTGCATACATTTTGATTTCTTATTCTTCATGTATTATGCCCTGCCAAATAATCATAAGAGAGAACGGGAAAAATATTTTTATCCAAATCAACTATGACTCTGTCAATATTTTTAAGGTGTCAGAACAGAAGTAAGGTTGCATGGAAGTTGTACCATAATAGGAATTCTTTACTTTTATTTCTTGTCCTTGTGGAGAGCATTAGAGCATCTCTATGATACTGTTTTAAGGTAGTTTAATGTTTTCTCTCAAAACTGATTTCTATTGATGTCATTTTTATGCTGAAATGAGTAGTGGAATCAGTGATTCCTGTGCCTGTCACATGAAATTTTATTGTATCCTTTTTTCACCTTTTTTTTTCTTTTTTTTTTTTTTTAGCAGCTATTCTTTCCTTTCATCCATACTGTTAAAGTGTCAGCTATTAGGGCCAAACTCTTCCCTAGACAAAACAAAACCTAGGCAGGACAAAACCTCCAGTAGCCTCTCTGGGTACAAGAGGAAGCATAATTTGGTTTTTGTGCCCATTTTGCCAGTTCCACCTTGCAGGTGCAAAATTATCTTAAAAAAAATACTCAACTGCAGGCTGAGCTGGCACTTGGGTGAAGGAATCAAACTGTACCAGGAGGCATATCAGCCTGCCTCACGCTACAGGGGAGTGTTACTCAAGAAAAGGGTGAGTAGTTGCCTTCCTCAGCCTGAAAGATGTTTCACTGAACATCCTGGTGGGCGTCCTCAGTCACACTCTGTGGGTCTGAGTGGGATGAGGCTGCTTTTGGTCCCTCCTGGTGGCATCGGGCTGTGGCTGAGAAAGGGTCATCAGAATAAGGAAGTCCCTCCCTTCATTCTGGCCAGAGTCTGATTCATACCCTGTATGCCTTGTGTACATTAATCATGTACAGCACAGCACCAAAGCAAGGCACAGAGCAGAACTGAGATGTTTTGCAAAGACCGTGGGCCAGCTGTCTGTATGGGGTTGAAAACATGGGAAATGAGCAACTCCCAAGGCCAAATGTCATATGCTCACCTGATAAAGAAACTGTAAAAATCACAGGACTTGTGAAACTCTGTGACAGTGCAGCTGGAAGATGTGGAAGTCACAGTTCTGTGAAGTGTAGCTGAGGATTCAGAGATTGCATAGTGTAAAAGAAAAAGGACATACATAATGGCAAAGTCCTTTACAAGGATTGTACTTTACTTCTAAACATAGCTGTGATTTTTAGCATCCTACATATTTCACATACATCTGTAGCCCAGAGGTTGTTAGGTGAATTTATTCACAGGTTTAATATCATGTGTTAACTCACAGCAATAGACAGCATCATCTTTTACCTTGATTAATAAGTTCCATAAAGGATTATTACAAAAATGCTAAACTGAACTTGAGCACAGTGGGAACTCCAGTGACTGAAGATAGTTGTTTCTTGCAAGAGCAAGAGCATTTGAAAAGAGGCAGCTAAGGTATCTACCCACATGGGTAGATACCAGCAATGGAGAATCATTGTTTCACATCCTTCCCAAGTCCCATTTCTCCACTTTCTCCAAAGTATTGGTGACCAATATTTTCCTTTTGAAACACCTCACTTTTTTTTCACTCCTTCAGTTGTCGTCTCTGTTCCCCTCTGTTTATACACTAGGTTTATGTTACATGTTATGACTTTCAGAATGATAGAAATCACCACTCGGGCCACTTCTCTGTCCTACCTTACATTGGGTTTTCAGTGATGTTACCCATCACCAAACTAGGAAGGCTACCTTTACCCATATTTTGTCACCATTAACCCAGATATTCCACCAATTAAACGATGATGTTACTCAACTATGTAACAAAGAATTTAGCATGAAAGTTAGACATAAATTGTATCAGCATTCACACTTTTACCTCTTTTTCCTTTTAGTGCTAGGAAACATATTAGACAGCTACGTGCAAACAGAGGGAGCTTGGCTGCTCAACCCAAAGAAGAACTTTTATAAGACAAATAGTAACGAAGAATGTGCAGAAAAGTGTGAACAAGAAGAAAGATTTACTTGCAGGTACTTTCCACTGGTTCCTGTATGTATCTTTCATTGCAGCTGATGGAGCAGTCCACCTGATTTATCAGCAGCCGTAACTTTTGAGGGGTTTCTTAGGAGTAAGGGTGTTTGAGGTTTGCTGGAAATACAAAATATGTATATAGAAAGAGAAATTCTGGGATCTATGGATGAAGAAAGCTGAAATAGAGGAATTAAGAAAATGATGTTGAATTTTTATTGGAAAACATGGTACCTTGATGCACAGCTTGGTACACTGAAAATAAACCTCGCATGTTTTTATCAGGATTCTTGTACGCCTTTTGCAATAAAGAGTCATAATTAATTGCTTGGAAATTTAGGACAGCAATAATATCAATCCTTATGTTCATTGCATTGCCTATTATCTTGCAGATGCATCCATTATTCTGAATTTGACTAGAATTTGGAGTTATGTAGCCTCTATTTACTTTGAGAAAGAGATGTCCATCTAAACCGTTAACAATCCTAAACCCTACTTCCAGACATGCCTTCTCTTTGCACTTGCATTTAACCAGGCTAAGGAGGTTAGGGAGAAAGGCAGAGAGGACAGGTTTGTAGATTCAGATTGTATAAGCATAGTTTGCAGAGCATTACTGTTCCCTATTCATACACGGCACCATTCAATAGCGTCTGCCTGGGGGCTGAGCCTGCCATCACCTGACACTGAAATAACATCCCTGTTTTATCCCTGCCTCCCTAATTAATTACATGAGATCTGTTACAATCACTAAAGAACGGATACTATCTGGCAGGGAATGCTCTGGGGGAAGAAAGGAAATGTTAGACAGAGCTTTACGACCAGGTCAGCACTGCAGCACCCTCATATTTGTGCTTCACACCAATGGGATCAGATTGATACTTCAGACTCGTAACCCCACCTTAGCAGCGCATCGGGCTGTGTTTATTAGCTACATCCCTACTTAGAAATTTAGTGTTACTGAGAGCTCAGCTTGGATTGTGGGTAACTATCCCCAGTTTTGACCCAGAACAGCCATCACTCTCCAGACAACTCATAGACATGGTTGCCAGAGGTGAATCCAGGTGTGATCTCTCTCCTTTTGGGGGAGGGTGTGCAAATTTACAAGTACAGGCACACCTGGCCCATACCAGTTTCTCACAGAGCTACAGGATGGGCTTTTTCAGTATTCACTTTCCTTTTATAGACCTATTCACTGGATTCCCCGTTGCTGTTGCTTTTTTTTTTTTTGGTTCAGAAAAGCCAGCTGTAGAAATTACTTAGCCTGTCAGCAGCTTTCGCTAATGCTATTGGAAAGGGTGCACCATCCGCTCGGGTCTTGCAGGCTCACAGCCTAGGCACTTGCTGAAAAGACAAATGGCAGTGTTTCCTAAAGCGCTCACATTGTTTCATGTACAATCACTCAGAAGAGTTATACAAGGTAATTCAAGGTCCTGGCTTGTTGTGTTTTACCTGTTCCTTGGTGACTGCCAAATACTGCAAAACACATCTCTTCTTGAATGGCCCTTATTTTTTTAAATAAAAAATTGTGTATATATTCTGTTCATCATGTTCTCTGGCATCTCTGGCATATTGTAAACATCTTTATTTAATCCCTTGTCATAATTTGTTCACCTAGTTCCCTTTCAAACTAAGTTTGGTATGAAGCTGTAGGAGCCAAAGTCCACCACTGAAAATGGGAGCTGCAATACTCAGTGATTTGTGAAACATCACTCAATCTTAAATACCACTGAAGTACAGTGCTTGCTAAAATTAAAACTGAATACTAGTAAAGGTGTTCAGGAAAAATAATGCACACATTCAGCTATTGTTTCTTACATTGCTCTCTCCTCTTTGTTTCAACAGGGCCTTCTTATTCAGCAGTAAAGAGCAACAGTGTTTAACATTGTCTGAGAACACCAAAACAGCAATGATATTCAGAAGAAAAAATGCAGTTCTCTATGAAAAAAGAAGTATGTCTGTATCTATGTCGTCTTATATTATTTCGCTGCGGTACGCTTTCCAGTGGGACTCACATGCCCCTGTAGCAAAGGGAGGCTAAGCCTTCATTGGGTCAGATGAAGTGGGCAGGTCAGCTCTTACCCAACGCTTATCAGTGCTCCAGCACCTTTCCTGCTTCTCAAACTCTGGGTTCCACTGGCAGATGAGAGTAGGACTGATTGGGAAATGAAGAATTTCCCTCTGGTTCAAGTAGGGGAGGTCCAGGAGCGGCTCAAAGGGATTAATGCACACAAATCCATGGGCCCAGATGGGTTACATCCACGTGTGCTGAGGGAGCTGGCGGAGGTGATTGCTGAGCCGCTCTCTATCATCTTCGACAGGTCTTGGAGGACAGGAGAAGTGCCTGAAGACTGGAGGATAGCCAATGTCACTCCAGTCTTTAAAAAGGGCAAGAAGGAGGAACCTAGTAACTATAGGCCAGTCAGCCTCACCTCTGCCCCTAGAAAGGTAATGGAACAGCTTGTTCTGGATGCCATCTCCAAGCAATTGGAAGAGAAGAAGGTCATGAGGAGTAGTCAGCATGGATTCACTAAGGGGAAATCGTGCTCGACCAACCTCATAGCCTTCTACGATCTCATGACAGGCTGGGTAGATGGAGGGAGAGCAGTGGATGTCATCTACCTTGACTTCAGCAAGGCCTTTGATACTGTCTCCCATGACATCCTGATAGCAAAGCTGAGAAAGCATGGGATAGATGAGTGGACAGTGAGGTGGGTTGAGAATTGGCTGTCGGACCGAACCCAGAGGGTTGTGATTCGTGGAGTAGAATCTGACTGGAGGCCTGTTACCAGCGGTGTTCCCCAGGGCTCAGTGTTGGGTCCAGTCCTGTTTAATATCTTCATTGACGATCTTGATGAGGGAATAACATCCACCCTCAGCAAGTACGCCGATGATACAAAGCTGGGAGGAGTGGCTGACACGCAGGAGCACTGCGCTGCCATAGAGAGAGACCTGGACAGGCTGGAGAGCTGGGCAGTGAGAAACCAGATGAAGTTCAACAAAAGCAAGTGTAAAGTCTTGCACCTGGGAAGGAACAACTGTTTGTATCAGTACAGGCTGGGGGATGACCTGCTGGAGAAGAGCTCAGTGGAGAAGGACCTGGCGGTCCTGGTAGATGACAGGTTGGCCATGAGCCAGCAGTGTGCCTCGGTGGCCAAGAGAGCCAATGGGATCCTGGGATGCATCAGGAGGAGTGTAGCCAGCAGGTCAAAGGAGGTGATCCTCCCTCTCTACTCTGCCCTGGTCAGGCCCCACCTGGAGTATTGTGTCCAGTTCTGGGCTCCTTGGTATAAAAAGGACAGGGATCTCCTGGAAAGAGTCCAAAGAAGGGCTACGAAGATGATTAAGGGCCTAGAGCATCTCCCCTATGAGGAAAGGCTGAGTAAGCTGGGACTGTTCAGCCTTGAGAAGAGAAGACTAAGGGGGGACCTAATCAAAGTTTATAATTATCTGAAGCAGGGGATGCAGGGGGAATCAGCCAGCCCCTTTTCAGTGGTCTGTGGGGATAGGACAAGGGGCAATGGCTGCAAGTTGGAGCATAGGAAGTTCCGCACCAACATGCGGAAGAACTTTTTCACAGTGAGGGTGACAGAGCCCTGGGACAGGCTGCCCAGGGAGGTGGTGGAGTCTCCTTCACTGGAGATATTCAAGACTCGCCTGGACGCCTATCTGAGCAATATTAGCTAGGGAGCTGCTTTGGCAGGGGGGTTGGACCCGATGATCTCTGGAGGTCCCTTCCAACCCCTACAATTCTGTGATTCTGTGATTCTGTGATTCAAAAGAGCATTGTTGCTCAGGGAACGCAGAAGATGCTGGGAGCAATGGAGATGCTTGGTAGTCCCTTCTCTCCTCTCCTTCTAAATCAGCCGATAACATACTGCTGCGTCTTCTCTATCCCTGCTGAGGGTACTATGGGGAGCTCCTCGTGCTGGCAATGGTTTCTGAGACAGACTTTGGCCACATGAAAACTGATGGAAACTACCAAATAATTTCATTTGTATCACTATAGGATATTCACAGTTTAATTGGGTGGGGCTCAAATCAACTTTCTTTCATTGTACATGTTGTCAGAAGTGTTAACTGTGCTGCACAGAAGAAAATATCTATTTTTATAGAATTTGTATATCATTATAGAGCTTTGTACTCTTCAGTTAATGAATCTGGTGAAACTTTTATCTTAATGTGTATTTTTATGGTGTAATTAATCGATGTTGTGACTTTTTGTATACTCCTTTTTTACATGTTTTATTTCTGATCATTCTGATCATAGATGAGGATTATTTTCTGAAAATAGGGAATTGTCTTTAAGAAATGGCAACTATCCAGGTTTTTTTACCATCTCTTCTAAAATTCTGTCACCTTATGGAAGATGCTGACAAATGACTGGGTTTTAAGGCTATTTTTGAATTACATAACTACGCGTGGAGCTCTTGCTATATATGGAAAAGAAGGAATGTGTTTTATTTTTAATGTAACATTAGTTTCTCTGTTTTGTTCTCTGACTTTAATAATATACAAGGGAGAAAAGATCTCCTTATTGATCTTTCAGACGTAAGGTGGTAGGATTTGAATAGAACTACTACTGTTCTGAGTTAACGGATTTGGTGAACACTGCCTCTCACCATTTGCTAACTTGTAACTTTTTAAAAAACCTTAATTTATTTGAGAATATTCAGAAATTGAAACTATAGTAGCTACCAAGAACTTGGTGTGTGAAAAGGGAAAATGAGCCGGGCTCTCAGCTGCTGCAATTGCGCAGTAATTTCAATAGGCCAGTTTCTAACCAAACGTCAAGAATCACAATAACTAGACTGTAAATAGCAATGAGCTCAGAAAAATGCATCCTTACACCTTTTCTAACCTGCAAAGATTTGTAGGATAAGATAATGATACATGTATAGCACCTGCAGGAATATTTTAGGTAATAGTTCAGTTGTTTTAGCTGGATTGCAGCTGAGCACTCAAATGAGATTTTACTCAGACATTGTGGATGTGAGACCACAATGTCCAGAGAGGCTGCAGATATTGACTGGACAAAGGTCTGAGCAGCCTCAGCTCAGAAACTGGCCATGCTTTTTACGAGGGTTTGGATTAAAGACAACTGAGGCTTTTTTCCAGCCTGATGTTTTCTGAAGCCTATAACCAGCTGCTTTTTTTTCTTTTTTTTTTTTTATATATAACTGATAGATATTTTGAGGTTTTGAACAAAAGATATATTTATTATATCCAGAAGCTGGTGGGAATTTCCCTAAATCATGATTAAATAATGCTAAGAAATCTTCTGCAATTCCTGTTGTAGAAGGAAAACTGAATGGATGAACTGGCAAATGACAAAGTTTAAAGCTTGAACAAACAACTTGCATGTAAATAAACATTACTGGTTTTGATACAGTACTGTGATCAGGATCCAGTGATTCAGGGTTTATTTTCTGAGACATCCTGTGGATTTTCTGAGGTTAGATCCTGAATGAGAATGCCACAATATTCAGTGAGGATTTGTTACTGCATCCTTTTAAGTCTTCTGAGGTCATGGGCATGGATTTTAGTTTCTTCAAAAGCAGAAACCCAGCAGTAAAAATGTGAAAAAATGTAGTTTCCTGTAACCAAATGTCCAAAAATTGGACATCTACCTGCAGAAAGCAAAAGATGGACCTAGGAATCATGACTATATAAAATGCAGCCCACTGTCTATGTGTCACATGGTTTCTCTGTTGCTTGTCTTTTCATTTGCTGAAAGTCTCAAATAATTGCATGTCCATTTTCATGATAATATCCATTTAATCTCTTGTTACAGAACAGAATGGAAAATGTAACTTTTACTTAGGCAGACCACATCACTGTCTCCAGCAGCTGCTGCTGTCCTGATACTTCAAGGAAATTCCTTTCACGTGCCCAGGAGCTTTTGAAATACTATTGCTGAAACCAATATTTATTTATTTTTTTTCAGTCAAAGCAATTACTTGATGAGACCTAATTGATCTTATTATTGTATTCAAGGAAAAAAATGACAACTGGTATCAAATTCACAGTTTAAAAATTATTTTGTTCTATGGTATATACTGTAAAAGAGACAGTTAACCTTATATAAAAAGGTCATGCGTTTGGGAATTATTATCTATATATCTGTTTGTAAATAGTTAACCCAAGAGGCATGTGTTGAGTTTGGGGATCAAAGTTAGTTATTTGTCATCAGACAGAAAAAAACCCTAGAGGTTATATAAATGGTCAAAAGTTTATGCAAACAAAAAGAGTCAGCACTTGACTGATTCAATGTTCAATTATTGAGGGTTTTAATGTTAATTTATTGCAAAATTGTTTGAGGGATGGAAATGGCTTCCAGCTAAAGTTTCTAGAGTAAACTTGCCCAACTGAAATAAAGATGTGTGTAAAAGTACATCTATAAATCCTGATCTAAACTACATATTATTCCATAGAAGAGCTGGACCTTCTTTCAGATTTAAACGTTAGTTCATTTGACAAGACAGATCTGTGTAAAATGACATAATTTCTCCAGTTTTAGGTTAATCTTCTGCTTGTATGTCAGCTTCGGCATAACTTTGACACTGAGATAGTGTGATGCAAAACTGCTTCTCCACAAATATCTGATTTGGATGCTACTTGGACACTGAGACAAGCCAGGTCACAACCTAAAACACAGATTGCTTCATTGCAGCTGGAAAGGAGAAACTGGCTGATGAAATAGTCCCTGACCATAATGTTAAATGAGTTTCCGGCTTCGTTTTCCAAGCCAGAAGACATGTTGCCTGACAGTGACAGTCCCTAAACTGCAAACATGAGGGAACGTGCCAAGACCCTTCAGCCCTCACCACAGCCCCCGCCTCCAGCCTTCATCCACCGCCCCTTGCAAGCCTGCTCCCCGCACCCCCCCTCCCTGCGGTCACCAGCTCTTTGCTGGGAAAGGTGGTTGTTCAGTCCTTCCAGAAAGATCTTAAAGGCTGCAGTGGGGTTATGGTTGCTTCCCCCTCCTGAGAAAAAAATTACAACACTGAGCGTTCAGTTCATATTTAATGTGATGACTAATAATTTAAAACAATTTGATTTCTTTTAAAGCTACTGATAAAAATACTGGGCTTATTCAGCATTAAAATTCCCCTTGACTTATATGATTTCATGGCTAATTCTTTCACTTCTTTTTTTTTCCTTTTTTTCATGGCTCTACTATTACATTCTAAAATCTGAGAGTGCAATAGCATATATACTACACGCCTTCAACCAGCTATCAATTTTAGCTTGTACAGCTGAGAGTCATTGTTTTAGCATATCATGAATTAATTAAATCTCATTCATCAATGGGGAATTTTAATGAAACTATGTCATCTCCATTTCTATGATTTTTTTTTATTGCTTATTTAAACTGGTAAAATGCAATGTCTGATTCTGTCCTGTTATCTTCTTCAAGGAATTCAGGTGGCTCTCTTTTAAGGTTTGATTTTAATTACTGTGCATAACTTTAACATCACAGGAGGCAATGAAAATAGAAGATTTAAATGCAAAAAAGAATATTTTATTATTTAAATCTACTACAGGTTGTGTTACACCTGTCTCTGGAATTCTGTTCTATAAGTTTTTACTATCATGAAAATTTTTCAATGCTAATTAATTCAACTTACACATCAGATAATTAGTACATTTTTACAACATGAGCTATTTTTGACAGCATAAGAAAGTAAAAATATGACCAAATATGCCCAATATATTGGCATAAAAATTTATTTTGTGTGCTAAAATCTGATGGACATGTCATCATACTGATTAATTAAGCACATATTTTTTCAGTCTATCTTCTAGAATGCAAGAAGGGAACAGGGGTGGATTACAGAGGAACAGAAGCCAAAACTCAGAAAGGTGTGCCATGCCAGAAGTGGAGTGATAATGCCCCCCATAAACCCAAGTAAGGCCTTTTCATATATATTTACATGTTTTTCTGAAATTTTGCTAAGCCATTTATATATGCCAAATAGTCCTACAAGTAATTTGTTTTTCTTTCTTATTTCTTCTTATAAAATGTTTTTCTACAGTTATTGTTAATACCATAATTCTCTAAGCTGAGTTGTAACTCAGAGACCTGCAATTGGGGCTACACGATCAATAGGGACATTATCAGCCTTGGCAGTTGCATGAACAACATCTACAAAATGATCTTCAGATAAAGATTTAATTTTTAGCATCCTCATCTGAATGGTTGAAATGCTTTTCTTATTCTAATCCCATTTTAATTCTGTTCCAGTTACACACCTGAAAAATATCCCAAAATGGGACTGGAAGAAAACTACTGCAGAAATCCCGATGAGGATCTAAAGGGACCCTGGTGTTATACAACAGATCCTGCTACCAGATTTGATTACTGTAACATCCCAGAGTGTGAAGGTCAGGATACGAATTCTGATTTCTTTCTCTTCTTGGGTGATGCTTTCAAGAATGTGAAGTTATTTGGATACTTCTATTTTTACGTATTTGTTTCAAACTTGAGTTTATTTCAGCCTGAAACTTTCCAAGGACATTTTCAACACCAACAAGGAAGATATCAAAAAACCTCCAAAACAGTTATACAAAGTCTTTCCAACCCTGCCCCCCCAATTAAAAAGTGGTATATGAGTGTACTAACATATCATAATCCTAGAATTAAACCAAATAACAGTTGATCATCAATAAAACATGACTTTCAGTTATATCTTAGTAGTTTTAATTTAGCTCTTTGTGTGCTTTTTCAATTGCATACTATATATGTAATCAACTACTTGAAGTCATCTTCCCAAGAAAAATAGTCTTTTACTTTGCCAAAAAAGGACAGTCCTTCAGCCTTTTGCTCTGATCAGGCTTTTGAGCTTCATGTGAGATAAATATAAATATTTATGGACCAGTTCTTCAGGGAGTTTCTGTCTCGTCATTCTATCTTCCTCCTATAGTGGAGTGCATGCACTGCAGTGGAGAAAACTACTATGGAGAAATTGCAGAAACGGTGTCTGGGTTTGAGTGCCAGCGCTGGGACTCCCAGCATCCTCACTCTCATGGATACCTCCCAGAAAAGTGAGTCAGACTCTCCGGTGGGTTGTTTATTGTCCCTTCCCCAGAGAGGATAGTTATGCCATTACACAGCCATTAGTGACTTTTTTTTAAAAAAATTAATTTTTCCTATTCAGTTTTCCAGAGAAGAATCTGAAGATGAATTATTGTCGTAATCCAGATGGTGAACCTAAACCCTGGTGTTTCACTACCAACCCAAATAAACGCTGGGAATATTGTGACATTCCTCGTTGTGGTGAGTCTGACTTCTAGACTTCTAGACACAAAGACATCTAGACACAAATGCATCTAGGCAGCTTCAATTCAGGGTGGTTCAAGAAGCTAGAACAAATGTAAGTGTAAAGTCTTGCACCTGGGGAGGAATAACCGTCTATGTCAGTACAGGCTTGGGATGACCTGCTGGAGAAGAGCTCTGTGGAGAAGGACCTGGGGGTCCTGGTTGATGACAGGTTGGCCATGAGCCAGCAGTGTGCCCTGGTGGCTAAGAGGGCCAATGGGATCCTGGGATGCATCAGGAAGAGTGTGGCTGGCAGGTCGAAGGAGGTGATCCTCCCCCTCTACTCTGCCCTGGTCAGGCCCCATCTGGAGTATTGTGTCCAGTTCTGGGCTCCCTGGTATAAAAAAGACAGGGATCTCCTGGAGAGAGTCTAGAGGAGGGCTATGAAGATGATTAAGGGGCTGGAGCATCTCCTGTATGAGGAAAGGCTGGGTGAGCTGGGACTGCTCAGTCTGGAGAAAAGAAGACTGAGGGGGGACCTAATTAATGCTTATAAATATCTTAAGTATGGGATGCAGGGGGAATTGGCCAGTCCCTTTTCAGTAGTCTGTGGAGACAGGACAAGGGGCAATGGCTGTAAACTGGAGCACAGGAAGTTCCGCACCAACATGCGGAAGAACTTTTACACAGTGAGGGTGACAGAGCCCTGGGACAGGCTGCCCAGGGAGGTGGTGGAGTCTCCTTCTCTGGAGATATTCAAGACTCGTCCGGACGCCTATCTGTGCAATATGATCTAGGGAGCTGCTTTGGCAGGGGGGTTGGACCCGATGATCTCTGGAGGTCCCTTCCAACCCCTACGATTCTGTGATTCTGTGAAATAGAAGAGGCCCCAAAGATTTAAAAAAAAAGAATTTTTTTTAAAAAAAGAGTAAAAGACTGCTGACTTTCATCCCAAAGGACAAAAAAGAACCAAAAACCCCCAAAAAGTCCAAACTTGAAATGAACCTCCGATAGCTCTTTTGAAGCTAGACATTTCTGTCATAGGAATTTCTAATGGTTTTGCATGGAGTACATCATCTTCCTTGATGTGTTTTTCCATGACCAGGCATTTTGGTGGTTTGCATGTTGCTTCCAATGTTCTTCTTCCTCATGTTTCACTCATCCTGAAAGTCTTGTGTCTTGTTTTGCTCTTCCAATTCAGTTCCCCACCTTTGCAATTTCCTTTCCTCTAAAGGCCTGTCCTTGCCACGACAATTTTCCTTGGGGCTTCTTACCAGAACTCTCACCAGTTGCAATACATCTCTTTTATATCTGCACCTATATCTGCAGTTATCACTGCTGGGCCTGCCACTTTCACCCCAGGTTTTTTCACAGTATTGCTACTTGCTCACTTTCAGATTTGTTCTGATGAGGCCTCTAGCACTAGGTTCCATCTGTAAAGGGGCAGATGCAAATGTCCTTCTGTCACTTTGATTGCCTGTGCAGATATTAACATGGAAGAAGGAAAAGTTAAGATATTTTCAGATCTTTTATCTACTTTTTGGGCTTTCCAAACACTTTGTTCTTTAAACCTTCCCTGCAAAGAAAGCTAAAACGCCTGCTTAATTATAATGCTCAAAGTGTTCTGGGGATTTTTGTTTGTTTTTTACTATGTCTAGAAGGCCCTTTTTAATTTGATTTCCTTTTTCTGTGATAGCAACACCCCCACCAGTTCCTGCACCAGGGCGTCACTGTCTATCAGGAAGAGGAGAAGACTATCGAGGCACGATATCTGTTACTGAATCAGGAAATACTTGTCAACGCTGGAGTTCACAGTCTCCCCACACACATGCTCGCACTCCTGAAAACTATCCCTGCAAGTATGTGAAACCTCACCATTACTCAGTGCCCATGAGAAGTACCAAAGCACAGAATCACTTCATTTTTCTTTAACTTTGCTCTTCAACACTATTTTCTTCAGTATTACAACACTGTTTGGTTAGACCAACATCCACCACCTGCTGGATTCCATCATTTCAGTTTTGTTGCACATTTCTTTCTATCTGCTTTGTTGCTGTTGGATATCAGCATCTCATCTTCTGACTTTCAAGCTCTGCATTAATTACTTTTTTCCTCTTCAGTTCATTCTTTTCCTGTATTGTTACTGGGGTGATGCAATGTGGAATAAGAAAGATCCGATTATGATGCTTTCTTGGGGCAAGACTTTTTCACCCTGTGTTTCTGCTGTGCTGCTCTTGGCCTCAAAGTGCTAAATGAAATAGTCTCTTTGTTCATCCATCAATCTAGCATGCATCTGGTTTTGCACATCCAAAACACCGGTGCAGTGCAGTTATTTATCTAGTAAACAGCATCAGTAAATGACAGCAGCAGTTACCCACCAGTAAATGCAACAGTAAACTAGGCAGCAGCATTCTGCTCTTCACAGCCTTTGCTAGGTTTCCATCAGAGGCTTTTCTTAGCCAATTTTTCTGTTGCAGGAACCTAGAAGAAAACTACTGTAGAAATCCTGATGGTGAGAAGAAGCCATGGTGTTACACCACCAACAGTAGTGTAAAGTGGGAGTATTGCACCATACCCCCCTGTGTTGGGTCAGAGCCAGAGGAGCCTGGTAAGAGCAACAGGAGATGTCCAGAAGTGAAGGGTTGTCATGGTTTATTTTGAAAAAACTCGGATGATTCTGCTGGGTTGTGTTATTGCTGCAACTCCCAGCACTGCTATGTATCAGTTGAAGTCCTGAGTTTGATGTGGATCCCAGGATGGTATGTTCAGTTGGGTGGATAAGTGCAGAAGGTTTTAAGTCATCTACTGACCCAGCTCAGGAAAAATTGCAGTAACATAGGTCTGTTCCTCTTCCCAAGTGAAGGTTCCCTCCACCTCTGAATTTTTAAATGCTCCATGGAAAAGTTAATTAGTTTTGCATGCCAGATCCTGAAAACTTGAATCCAAAGCAAAGCCTAAGATAATTTAAGAGCATTGAACGAAGACTCCATAAAAAGCAATCAAAAGAAAATTCTCCTTAGACAAGGCAGGCTGGTTCCACACACATACATCTGTGGCAAAGCCACAGATATTCCCTTAGACTGGAGAAGTTTTGATCCATATGTGAACTATTTGGATTGTTAGCTGAGATAAATCCTTGGGCATGACAGTAAAACTGATGTGCAAGTGCTTTCAACCTAGCGCAACATTAAATTTTTACAAACACATTTGGAAATCTTCCTTTTAATGTACAGTCTGAGAAGGATTCTGGCATAGACAGCATGCTGTGTCAGTCAGGGAAATACTCTGGCTTGTTGGTTTCTGTTGGCTTTCTATGCTCATGTATAAATATGAAAGTATTGAGATGCAAGGGACCGGTTTCTGTTATTCACTACAGCTGTTGATGTGCCTGAGCAGGCTCAAATTACTGAGGAGTGCTATCAAGGCAATGGTGTGTCTTACCGTGGTACTGCTTCTTTCACTGTCACGGGAAAGAAATGTCAAGCCTGGAGCTCCATGTCACCGCACCGACACAACAAAACGGCAGACCGCTTCCCAGACGCGTACGTGCATTCCCCATGGCCCTGCTTCACTGGGCAGTGGCCATTCATGGACTTGTTTCGATTTCCATCATCTTTACACAGCAGTGATGCTAAAGCTGAGAAGGGAGTGTTCTTGATAAAAAGAATCCCTCCTTTTTCTTCTTTTTTTTTTTTAATGTGGAAACATCTTCTATTAAACTCACCTTGAAAAAAAATACAGTTGTCACTAATGTGCTTTAGACTAATCAGTTGTGTGCTTTTGCATTGCTCCTAAAGGAATTAAGAGTTATAAATTTTCCCTTGTACTGAAAGGAACTGTTTCTATACATGAGCTTATTCATGAGTTTGTCTTCGCTGCCTAGTCTGCAATCCATCAGAGCTTTGAGGAAGGGGCGGGTTATTTCACAGAATCATATAATCACCTGGGTTGGAAGAGACCCTTTAAATCAAGTCCAACCATAGCCTAACCCTGACTAGTCCTCCTCTATATCATGTCCTTAGGTACTTCATCTATAGAATCATAGAATCACCTGGGTTGAGAGAATCACCTGTGTTAGTCTTTATTCCTTATGTTTACTATTTATTTATTCCAAAATTGGAAAAAACTGTTTTTCTTAAAAGTTATTAACGTGATTGTAAAAGTAAAAAGAACTAGAACATACACATGTGCCTTTACTTATTTGCATTTTTAAATGGTATTCTACTATAAGCATTAATCAATTAATAAGTATTTGACATATTTAAATATTCTGTATATGTTCTTTGATTTCTTTATACTGGAAAAGGGATTTTTGCCATACGCTGTACATGATAAATTACATATGCTCACTCTGTAGCAGACCTGCTTTCTAAAATGTTCTTTCAAGTTCTCCTCAGAGCAGTGTCATGGATGAGAACATTATATGCTTACATTCGTAGGGACCTGAAGAGCAATTATTGCAGGAACCCAGATGGCGATAACCGCCCATGGTGCTACACCACTAACCCCAATGTGAGATGGGAGTATTGCAGCCTGAAGAAGTGTGATGATCAGACATCAGTGACTTTACAAACTGTTACTCAGACAACACTGGAACCAAATCCTGGTGAGATTATTTTCTGCTTCCCCCAGAAATGCTCATAACCAGCAAGCTGTTTTTAATGGAAACATCATCAAGAATTTATTGAGCATGAAATACAGGGAAGTCCAGTTAATTACAGAATTTATTGTGATACTGTATCCACTCTCTTCACTTTCTGAACTTGCAGAATTTATAACCTGGTTACTATATCTGACTTTATATTAATATTGCACCTTTTATGTACTACATCTGGCAACATTAGAAACATGAGGAAACAGATGGCTAATAGCCTCCACACTTCTGTGGGAGGGCCACTAACAGTAACAACAAATATAGAGGTGGCAGCATTTTGCTGGCAACTGTTCCAAAGAAGTCTTTTCCTGTGCCGTGCATTCACACTTCCAGGGCTTCATTTCCCACCAGAAGACAGCTGGCTTTTTTTTAAATTCAGTTCAGATGCAACTTTCTTATGCAGTAAATGGTTAGAGTGCTGCAGCTTTCATTCATTTGCTATGACATATTCTTCTGTTTAGAAGGCTAATAATTTTTGCTGAGTGTGTACTACTGCTTTTTACCTACTGTAAAATATGGCATTGGACAGACATCAGTGTAGGGAAAAGACTTTATGAGTGTATGTACTTTGTAGTCCTTGCTTCTGGATTCATGAGGGGTCTACTGAATCTAAGCTTCTTTGGTTTCTGATGTTCCTGGTCATGAAGAAAATGTTCAAAATGCGAGGAAATTGTAATTTTTAGCCAGCACTGACAATATGTTGTGCGTCTTTCCTTGCATACATATTATGTAGGATACATAAGTCCTAGTAGCGTTTCCTCAAATTTATTTCTGCTTCACCACTATCAAGTTTTGATGTGGCCAAATAGCTCACAACTAACGGTCATTTCCTTTTCCTCTTTTTTCACAGAGTGCATTTACGAAAATGGTAAAGATTATCGTGGCACAGTAGCAAAAACCGCAAGGGGCAGGACTTGTCAAGAGTGGAGCTCTCAGGAACCTCATAAGCATGACTATTTTACTCCCACAACTCATCCAAGAGCAGGCCTGGATAAAAATGTAAGCAGATGTTCATTTAAGACTTGCTGTCATTGAGCTTCACCCATCTTCTTCGTGGTCCCTCAGGAAGCATTTCATGTCAGGTCTTTGTAAATTAAATTTTTTTTGTTGGTTCAATTCAAGAACCTGATCATGCTAATTCTTGTGGCCATGAGCAGTCTGTATTTCTGGGGGGGGACACAGATGCTCAGAAACTCTGTTACGTGCTTCTGCAGCACAGAGAAGGGACTTAAGATGGCCACTTACTAACTGGAGTTGGTCTGTGGGCAGCATCTCTGTCTCCTCTGCCACAAAGAGCACCTGAGATCATTGGTTTCAGTAGTAACAGTGTTCAGTGCAAGTTCCTTGAGATACGTAGCTGATGGATTGCAACCTCCATCCTCTACTAATTCCCACTCCAGCCCTCTGACTTCTGCCACAGCCCATCATACATGCATCTGACCCATGCTGCAAGTCATTCTCCATCTCTAACCTTCATGTCTCTAGTCATAACACATGTACTCACCACTAGTTCTTGTAACATCCCATATACAATACTTGCCTGGTTTATGTGATATAAAGAACTTTTTTGATATTGTCAATTTGGACTATTGTTTGTCCAGGTACATGATTTTAGAGCTTGCTTTAGTCCATCTTCTGATGGCATCACATGCCCTGTGCTGAATTCCAGCTCAGATTGGGGAAACTCTCTCCAAAAATCTGCTTGCCATAAATGTTTGGTTCTTGCATTTGGGGAAAAGGAAGAATATATTTTCTTCTTTTTCCTAAGACATAATACATATCTCAGAGTAAGGAAGGGAACTAGAAAAATCTATGGTACTGTATAGTTGTGTGAGGTTTCTGTGCCAAGCAGAGATCAGTCAGTATGGCCAGTAAAACGTAGCGAGTGATTCAGCTAACCAGATACCCCGTGTCAGTGTGAATACTGCGCCGCTGACCCTAGGACTCATAGGCATCACCAAGCTGTGCAAGAACAGCTTGCACAATATACCCATTTGTCCCGGAGTCATGCAACCAGAGTGGATGTGAAAAGACCTTAGGGCTGACCCTACTGCTCCTGCTAACAGGAACAGAAGCAGGAGTGGACTTTTTAGTGCTTTTGAAAATCCCATCAAGATCAAGATCTCCTACATTTTGAGAGCTTACATGTCCAGGATTGTACTAGTGCAGCTTAATGTCTGAAAAAAGTTGGTGTTGCATTTTTATTATCTTTTTTCTAAACTCACAGAGCGAATAGCAAAATAAATAAATAAGTAAATAAAAGGAATTGGACATCACTTATTAGTAAGGAAGTAAAAAAAAAAAAAATTGTATTTGATTTGGTGTTTTCATTCTTCATTACAGTATTGCAGGAATCCTGATGGAGATGTGAATGGACCTTGGTGCTACACAACAGACCCAAGAAAAGCATGGGAGTATTGTGACATTCCCAAGTGCCGTAATTATTCCTTTAAAGACTAGTGTCTCCCTTTCCTGTAACCGTTTTATGCCAACTGAAGGACATTCAGTGATTAATCTGAACGACTGGTCTAAGACAGCGCAATAGCTTTAGACTGGAAATTAAGGCTGTGAGGAAGTAACGCTCAAAATCTGTGTCTGAAGCCTTAAGAATGGTGCTTATTCCTTGGAAATCCCAAGCTCAGTGCAGCATGTACATGGAGCCCACCAGAGCTCATGGGGTTTTTCCTCTGTGTTTGAAGATAGGGCTATTCCTCTGCATGTGTGGCCAGGCTGAACAAGGGGTGCTCTTATCCCAGCCAAATGTTTGTACCTCCTGCTTCTGTGCCTCTATTTCTGTCCAGGGTGTAAAATAGATTTTCCTTTCTCTGATACTGTGCTGTGTCAGATGTCTGCAAAGTGCATCTGGCCCTAAATATTTTACTAAATGTCCTTGTTATTAGTTGTCCTGGGTCAACTGAATCAAGCCATTCAGCACTCTGAGTGAGGTGGTGCAACAAAGCATAGGGTGATAAAGAGTTACAAACATTTTGGTTTCAAGTCCTTCCATGTCCACAACAGCAAAAGCTGTGCCTGAAGAGAGGTAGTTCTGACTCCAGAGAAGGGTGACTTTCATGCTGCTCTATCCTTTCTGCTGTGAGCAGCAGAAAATGTGCTCTGATCAAAATCCCAAAATGGAGCAAACAAGAAAAATTAATACGTTCTATACTGCGACAGTAAAAATACTACTGCACTGAAGGTGTTGGGCTGGGACTCTTAGGAGGGAAATGGCATTTTAATGTGCTTATTGTATTCTTTTTGAAAATTCAATTTCTTTCTAAAGTTAATATTGCTTCTGTTCAGTTGCTCAGCTAAGGAAGAGAAATGCGGCTTTTGCCTTTAACTTCATTAGTTAGTTCCTTTTGCTGACAACAAATTCTAAATTCTGTTTTGATAAGTCAGATGGCTAAATAAGAACTACCCTATTTTAATAACTCAGAGACATCTGAGGTACCAAAAGATCCTGAGATAACAGAAGACAAAGTTTTGCTCCATGGAGACAATCATTGTATTTCATGTGCTGTACCACCAAGATCAGTTTGAAAACATCAGCCAGTGCAGCTGGCATCTGTAGAGGTTGGGGTAATGATTTCTTTCTTTCTCTCATTCTCCTTTACCATCTGTTTGGTTTGTTGGTTCAGTTTAGGGTTGTGGTTTTCTTTTATCTGGCTGTAGATCTGTTCATGTGTAATTTGCTGACCACTGAGAAGTGTGTGTGGAAAAAAATTGCCAGGCATTTTTAAGTCTTCCAGATGAAAGTAACCTAGCCAAATATGGGTGGTACATGGCATACAATTCCCTGCAGAGATTCAAAATCTGAAGTGACAAAAGTAACAGGTTCAACTTCTAGTTTTCTGAGTGAGCAGTGAATGTAAAACAAATACGATAAAGTTCCCTCTAGTGATTTTTTTTCTTGTTCAGCAGCTCCTGCTCAGTATGAGTGTGGAAAATCCAAGTTCAGACCAAAACTGTGTGCTCAAAGAATTGTTGGTGGGTGTATTTCACACCCACACTCCTGGCCCTGGCAAATCAGTCTCCGGTTCAGGTATGGCCATTCCCCATTACATTAGACTTCACATGCAAGGAAACTTTGTGTAGGATGTTACGGTACATGGGTACAACATTCTAAATTTGATTTTAACTTTAAAATAGCAACATGTGTGCTAATCTTAAAGAATGTAATTTACACAACCAAGAATGATCCATTTTGTGATAAATACCTATAAAATCAATACAACCACTGGCTTCAAAACCCTTTTCAATAAAAGGCAGAATGACTTTAAAACTGCCACTATATCTTATGGGAGAATCAGTACCCTATGAGTAGTAACAGCAGTTTGAAGTATGGCTAGTACAGACCTTACATTGGTCCTTCCGTGTAAGCACATGATCTAACTGACAAAGTTAGTAGCAGAATTAGGAATCAAGGCCAGTTGCAGAGCTTTCTGACTGTGGTCAGAGCTAGATAAAAGCCAGAATCTTTAAAGCAGGACATATCACCGCACATAAGGTTTCCCAGTAACATAAATACAGGTTAAGAAGAAAGATGAAAGGTGTTTTCATACCAGGCCTTGTAAAAATGTCCTCACAACCCTACCATCATTGTAAGAAAAATTGTTCAAGGGAAGTAGAAAGTTGATTCGTAATGAAAATGTGGAATAATGTCTTTCAGTTTGTAAAGGCATACATGTTTGAAAGATTACCTGATTAACCATACCAGAATTAGCTTTCACACTTTAAACCAATGCCCTTGTCATGCCTTTCTGCTCTGTTACAGTTATAGCCAGCATTTCTGTGGGGGAAGTCTGATAGACCCTCAGTGGGTTCTTACTGCTGCTCACTGCTTAGAAAAGTAAGTATCTGTTATAGCCTGAGCCAGCATTATCTTACATTAGATAGAAAATCAGAGGTAAACCAAAACAGACCCAATAACCAACCTGAGCTGTCTCTTGACTGTCTCTTGACTCAGTTGAGAATTAAACCAAGTCTATCCATCATTCATTAAAGCAGAATTTTGACTGAAGAAACACTCAAAAGATTGACAGGGATAACTTTTGACAATTTGATTTCATGTGCCATAATAAGGGATTAAGAAATATACATTTCTGCCAAAGCTAGCTTTATTTTTCTGGCTTTGACAGAACAAGGGGCCTGGTAACATTGTAAGTGGTCTATGTCGTGGGTGTGTGTTCATCAGCTCACTGTGTGCAATCATTTCCAACAGGTCCTCACGGCCAGCTGCATATCATGTATACCTGGGGTTACACACAGAAAGAGCACTGGAGACATCAGTGCAAAAACGAGAAGTTGAGAAACTGTTCAAGGGGCCATACAGGGCGGACATTGCTCTACTGAAACTGAAGAGGTGCCTTTCCACCTGCAGTGTACCTTTATTCTGATGGGACAACTGGACTAAGTAGTGGCTGCTGGTGGTGTGGAGATGTGTGTTTGTACACACTGTATTCAGTCAGCAATATAAGACTTTCTTCCCTTTCTACAGAAGCTCCAGTGGAAACCAAGGGGATTGAGCTGCAGGGCTTCGGAAAGGGAAAGGGCTGGCTTGGGAGGGGATGAGGGCTAGGACAGTGACCCAGGCTGTCAGCGCTCTGGCTGCCAGCTGCTGAGAGGTGAGGCAGTGACAGCAGAGTAGGAGGAGGCAATGCCTAGAGGAGCTTTCGGTCTGTGTTTCTATGTGACTAGGTAATGAGGACTGAAGGCTGCAATACTAGCATAATGTCACCCCATGCTGTTTCCATGTTGTGCTGGGGAGATTCCTTCTTGCAGCACAGGCAGTGTGCTTCCAGTGTGCAGCCAAACAGTGTGTATGTTTGATGCGATACCAAATATGACCCTTCTTGCATCTGTTTCCATTCATCTGAACTCACCAAGGCGCTCTGCAGTCAAAAGGAGTATGTCCATGCAGCTGCAAACTTGTGGACATACAGTGCTCATGGTTTCATTTACATGGCTGCAATGCAGGTCCAAAACAGATGCAGGGTCATCACAATTATAATGGCTTCTCCGGTGAGCCTGGCCTTAGCTGCACCCAAAGGCAAGTCAGACTGACTGGGTTCTGCCATGTGCTAATTGTCCAGTTTGAAAGTGAAATGGTCAGACTGGATGCAGAAAGAGCAAGTTAACACCTACATGTTAAATGCCACTAAGTAGCTTTGCAATTAGTTTTTGTTGGCTATGCCTTCACCGAAGTCAAAGCATTCTCTTGGATTTATGTTAGAAATTTTAGTATCAACAGTGTCTACCTGCTCTCCATTTCAGATCTTTTCCTTTTGTATCTCACTTTTTGGGGTATTAGAGCCTAAAACAAAAGCAGTTTTGCACATCAGACAAAACCTTCACCTGAATGTCAGGATTTCAAAGAAAAAAAAGCTGGCTGTATAGAAAATCTTTTTAGAAACTTGAAGGTGGTATCAAGGACAAATGTGCTAATTATTGTTCCTGTATGGGTCATTTGTTTGTTTGTTTCAGCCCAGCAATCATCAACGATCGTGTAATCCCAGTTTGTTTGCCAAAAGAACATGCTGTGTTAGGAGGAAGAGAGGAGTGCTATGTGACAGGCTGGGGGGATACAAAAGGTGAGAATGCAGTAGCACACTGGAAATCTCTCTGCAAATTGGTGTATGCTTGCATCCAAAGTGTGTTTTCTTTGTGCCAGAAAAACCCTACACAAGCTTGTGTGCATACTTATTTCACAAAACTCACCAGGTACTGCCATTCTTTCCACTTTCTCCCTCTGATTTACAGTCTCCTAAATAACTCAAAGCCATGTAAACTGAACGCACCTAAACCAATAATAAAAGAGGAGAATCAGACCTAAGGAGCTGCTAACTCTTATCTCTAAGCCCACTCTGCTTTTCCCCAAAGTGAGCTTTTACGCCAGTGGGGAAGGAAGTTTTTTCTAGATTTATGCTATTTTTTAATCACACAAAGGTGAGTTTGCCAATTCTCTTCAATGATTTTTTCTCTCATTTGCAAAACCTCCCACTCTGTCTTGGTTGAGAAGGGCATCGATACCTTCTGTTCCTCCTTGCTTCTGCCCAACATTTGATTTTTTTCAGCTGTTGACTTCCTACCTCCTTACTTCCACAGAGAAAAAAATCAGATTCAGAGAAATAAAATTACTGTGGGAATGAGTCCCACAAGTATCACTGGGCACTGGATCCATATGGATGTACTGTGGGAGAAGGAAGGTCAAGCAGTGCAGTGTGGATTTTGATGGGTGGGTGGTAGAGGGTGATAAGTACAAAGGTACTGACAATGCTTACTGATTTTTGGCATCACTTCATATTATACATGGAAAGCATATGCATAGTGTGTAAAGACTATGCTTATCTTACTGCCTATCCATATCTCAACGTTTGTTTTGTGAAGATGTTCGTTTACCTTTGTCATTTACTGTGGCTTGGGTTTGTTTGTATTTGCAAAGGAACTAAAGGAGAGGGTGTCCTAAAGGAAACTGGTTTCCCTGTAATCGAGAATAAAATATGCAACCGCCCTGAATTTTTGAACGGTAGAGTCAGAAAACACGAGCTCTGTGCTGGAAATATTGACGGTGGCACAGATACCTGCCAGGTAAGGGCATCTGTGAGCTTCAGAGTTGGTTGTAAGTACATTCAGACCAAACAGTGCTTTGCTTTCTGGGCTTTAGAGATTCAGAATTAGCCTAGGGATGTTGCCACACCACATGGTATTCAAGCTGAAAAATGCACATGAATTCTGCTCTTCCCTTGCTCCCTTGGCTGCTCCTAGGAAGTGGGGCAGGTAATTTTTCTTAGTATCCTGAACTACGAGGCTCATGGAAATACATGGCTGTCCAAGCCAGGTATGGAAGCTAGTTTAGAATGACTAATGGTCAGATTTTTATTTTCAGACCACTTTGCTTGCCTCAGCTAGACTAGCTCCAATGTCCAAGCCAGCTCAGTTAACAACCTGAAACAACTCAGCTAGCAGTCAAGGAACAATGCAGTGGAGTCTGTCAACAGGCATACCAAAGGAATGACTAATTTCCAATTGTCAGTGCCAGCACGTGTGAAAATTACACTGGGTGAAGCAAAATGCATGCTGGACTTCCCTTTTGTTAAAAAGGAAGAATATGTTTGGCAATAGCTGATCTCCCAAGTGTAGTATGAAGGCTTTATCCAGAAGGCTAGTTTTTTTAACTTGAGTTCTTCAGTTTCTTTAAATACATGAAATGTCTCAGAAGAGCTTAATGCACTGAATGAAGGTGGAAACTGTCCTTCTACAAAGCTAGAGATGACTGTAAAGAACTGTGAAAACAGCAGACTGCCTGCCTCATCTGGCAGGTCAACGCCATTGCCAAAACAGCACAGATATGCTATACACAAGCACTGTGGTGGGCAAGTAGACCATTGAGGGGTGCACAGTCATGTCTGAAGACACATGGGTTGAGTGCACACATTCACTTGGTCTTGGCTCATCTAGTAACAACAGGAAGCCATAAAGACCTTGGAGAAGAGATCGAGGGAAGAAGCACAGTTTAAGGTACTAAGGGCAATCATTTTCTTTCTTACCAACTCCCCTTACTTCAAAAATAAATGTAATGCTTGGATGATGGGATGAGATGAGTTTACAACAGTAAACTCAACAGCATGCATAGAGAACTCTTCTCTGGCTAGAGCTCCAGTGCTTCCTTGTGACTTGTGTGCTCCTCACATGCAAGAAGTACTTCTGTTTGTGTGTCTCCTGTGAGAAGGCCTCCCTTGCACATGGGGCTGTCCATGAAGGAATAATCCTGTTCTTTATCTGTTTAGGGGGACAGTGGAGGACCTCTAGTCTGTCGGGACCAAGACAAATTTGTCCAACATGGAGTCACCTCCTGGGGTCTTGGCTGTGCCCAACCTATGAAACCTGGTGTTTACGTTAGAGTGTCCAATTATATTTCTTGGATTAACTACGTAATGGAAAACAACTGATCCTGGGTATGGACTGCCCTCTCCTGGAAAGCAATATGCACGTTAGAAATAGAAGATTCCAAGTGCAATATTAAAGCCAAAATCATTCATAACTAGAATAAATATGATCATCCTTTTTAAATTGCTATAAATTAATGGTTATTGCCAAGAGACCCAACTGACAGTGTATTACCTTCTTTCTATACATCCTATGGTTTACTACATTTGACAACAAACTTACCCACCTCTCAAATACATTTCAAAAACCCCAGCCTCAACTGTGACTGGACATCTGTGTTTCAATCTTATATTAGGCTCTACAATGACTTTTTCCAAAGATGTTGCGCTTCCAACAAATGAAGAAAGGAGAATACTTCTCATTTTCTATGAGTTGTCTGAGCTTCTTACCAATTTAGTGATACAAACCGTGAAGAATATCACTGTACATGTCTTATATGTATGTGAAGTTTTGTTAGCTATGTATGCTATTGTTAAATACACAGGATGAAAAAAAGAAGCAAACACATTTGTCTTGTATTCTCAGATTTTTTATTGGCATGGAATCTGTGTGTTAGCAAAAGTACAAATATTGCATCAGTGATATAAAACCATGAATATAAAATAGCCTCACCCTAAAGTTAGTCTACAGTGAAGACAGAGAAATAATCATTACAGCAAGTAATGATTGTTTAATGTATTATACAAATGTTGTTGTCCATAGTACCCATCATGTTTCACTATGTAACTTCATCTCACTACATAACCATTACATGTACATTTTTCTTCTCTAAAAGAAAATGATGTACACATACCTGTGGTTATAGGAAGTGAGAGCTCAGAGCTTTAGAGATGCTTCCCAGGGAAAGCTTAGCTCACACTTGCCAAAGTGAAACACTTGCTAACTATGAACACCCCCCTCTCATCCTGCACCCTTTGCATTCTCAGCCAGGGAGCACCCCACAGGTGCCTAGGGACCCCAGCCTCTGCATGGACTCCTTCCTGCATCCCCAGGGTGTGCTGATATACCCCAAGTAACACAGGTACTTCCTGGGCTGGGATTTGTCTTGCCCGCTTTCTGCAGTGTAGAGAGATGTCCCCTCCCTGGAATGCCAAGCTGCATATCATTTAATTTAATTTCTCTTTTTATTTTCTATATGCATGTATACACATAGGGGTCACATCCTACAAGTTGGTTGGGGTTTTTTCTCCCATAGGCTGTAAAGGGAGATAAGAGCTATAAAACAGACTTAGGCAGTAGGGTGATTTTTGCAGCTTCTACATCCACAAGTCTTATTCTGGAAGAAGCAATAATTTCTGGGCATTGCCTTCCTGAGCAGGAACAGCTCTCATAAGCCAATATAAATGCAAATTGCGAGAGTGTCGATGGGAATAAAAGTTGCCACTTGGCACTAAACCACTTGCACAGACTAGATGAACTAGCAGGGCAAATTTGGTGGCAGCAGCACATCTGGAGCAAGCAGCACATTCATTCATTTGGTAGTCTAGAAGGCCTCTCTGCAGGATTTCTGAGGTCATGTTGAATGTGCACCTTCGGCACCTTTGGTAAGGTGATCCTTTGGCCACTATGGACATCACATCTCTCACTCCACCTCTGAAGTATTTGGCTTCAGTGGCAGTGTCCAGCTACTCCTGAAGAGGTGCCTCTCACTAAGGCGGGTCACAACAGTTTTTCTAGTGTCAACCTGTACAGTTTACGAGAGCTGCTTTGCCACCTGAGAAATTTGTAGGACTTTCTTGTAGGACTCAATGTGGTTTGAGGCCCAAATGAATTTATAGTAACTCTTTTTAAACAAGCAGCCTGTACAGTGGTCTGCACAACCCCAGCTGGTTTGCCCCAGTGTCCTCCTTCTATGAAGATCTCCCCTTGCTTCCACAGCCTCACCTGTCCTCTCTCACCCACAACATCGTAACCCCACCATCATCAAAATGTTGTTTGTACAAGAAGTTACTATTCACTTCACAACTTTCAAGAGGCAACCCAAATGTCACAGTGATGGAAGGATTTTCCATCCTGAACAATCCCCTTGTTAGGGATAAGAGTTAGCTCAGGAGCCTTTACCAAATGCAAATTCTACCTGAGGCTGTTAAGCACTATCATATTAGAAGCCAGAACACACACAGAGGCTTTACATATGAATTTTTAGAAAATAAATACATCCAAACTTCTGACATTGCTCCTAGCCATTTTACATGCTGCAATATTTCATTCCTGAGCAATATGGGCTGTTCTGCAAAGCAAGGAACAGTCTGAAATGCCAGAAACAATTCTTCGTGTCTCTCCCTTCTCACTACATTTTGGTTGTCCACAAACAGCAGCAACTGGCAAATAACATTGACATCTCTTTAACTCTAAACATTCTCTGCAGTCCTTCTCAGACTGCTGTAGTGTTTAAGACACCAATTATAAAATGTAAAATTCACAAAGAAGAAACACGAACAGGGAGAGGGAGGCTCAGCTCGCCCGGCGTTGCATCGCTGGCTTCTCTGAGTGCTATGCCTGCAACGTGGGCCGGCCGGGTGCGAGGAAGGCAGGCCTGAGCTCGGCAGCCAGGTGCCTGCGCTCCCATCCTGTGCTGAGACACTGCACCGAGCCAGCACAAACCCACAGCTTCCAGTTCAGGGCTGGTCTCTGCCAGCCAGCTCTGGGGAGTTCACAGCTATCTGCGGAAGAGCACACTGGTGTAGGAAGTTTTCTCCCTGAATAAGTAGCTCCAGTTTTGGATTTTCTTCTCGATATTGCCAGTTGGCCAGATACACGAGGACATTCCCATTTAGTTTCATATCTTTCAATCACTACTATCTTGCTAAGCATCCCATTGACCTTTAACTACATGTCAGAGAAGTCAGAAACAGCCTTGAACGATGGCCCTTTGTTGCTAACTGCTCAGAGTATGCCAACATTAGGCCGAGAGCACTAGGAAAGGTCCTGTTTTCCTCCAGCAGGTTGGTGGTAGGGGAAGATGCTGGGAAAAGGCAGGGAGAGTCAGGGAACCCTTGAAATGCACAGGATACTCCCCACCATAGGGAACCCTGCCTGTGTGTGCACCTACCTGTGTGTGCTGCTCAGATGGTTAGACTAGAGCTGCGCTGACTGCAAGGTTTCCTTTACTCATTTATGGTATAAACCTTCAAAACTTGGCCCTATATTTACTTCTGCCAAAAATGTTGTTCTCTGAGCTTAAAGGGCCATTTTAAAAAGCTCAGCTGTTTTCTTTCTCCTGTTTAATTCTCTGTTGGTAACAGGATACATTTCAAACACCACATCTTCTCAAGTCCATTGCTGTAAGGAGTGTATCGCTTGCCTGTCAGTGGCCAGGACCCAGCGCTTGATGAAGAAAGTCATGCAGCTGAAAGTGAGGGCGGCTGTCCCTGCTATCTGCTTGCAGAGCCACAGATATGAACATATCTCCTACAGGTCAGCTTGAAACACCTGGGACCAGTTAATACTTCCCTCCGTAACCAAAGCTCTTGTCTCATCCCTGCTCATCTTCCAAAGACAGCTTAACATCCCCTTCAACAGCACAAGTAAGTTATCCCAAATGCAGAAAGATGCCAAGTAATAATGGTCAGAAGACAGAAATTGCAGATTGCCTTGGCAGTGGTCAGGGAGAGGGAATTTGGTTTGTAGAGATGGGCAAAGAACATGTTTTAGAAGAAAAAAATCATCATGCTCAAGAAAGAGAGGGTTGGACAAGAGTCAACAGTGGACAGCAGGCAGAAGCCCTTCCCTCAAAGATATGGAAGGACCAGGGGACAGGGAACAGGACAACAGAGTAACACATGAACCCCAGATGGGCCCGGGGGCAGCAGGACAATCTGACCTGCAGAGCTAATGCCCTGTGTATAACAGGACCCCTACATAAATCCCTATGAAGGAGAGGAGGAAGACTGCTTCCACATTTCAGAATGCCCTTGAGCAGGGAGGAAAGTGGGGTTTTTTGTGTCAGAGGCTTTCTGGGGGAGAGGATCAAACCAGAGCAAGGTTTTCCTGATGCACACCTCTGATTCCTATCCCAGCCAGGCAGAGAAAGGGCCTTCCTGATCAGCACCCTCCTTCCTGAGCCGTCAGATCTTCTATTGGTCCAGATTCTCCAGAATCAAAGGAGAACAGGTTGAAATACTCATCCTTCCCTTCTCAAAGGCATCCAAATCTTAAACAAGGAGTATCATTTCAAAGCCTCCCCACCAAAAGCTATATGCTAACACTAGAAATAAATGACTGGCTCAAATATGTAAAGAAATAAATAAGAGCTCACTGAGCTGGATAGTACATCTTTTTAACGCTGTTCTGTTCTCTACCAAGAACCACAGAGTGTTCCCTTCCTGCAAACAGCATACTCAGGAAAAAAAAAAAAGAATTTATTCCATATTTCTAGAAAAATACACTGCTTATTTTAAATGTCCTTGTGCTTAGAAGAAGATGGAGTTTAATCCATACTCTGCAGCAAATTCTGAAGTGACGGCAGGTGGAGAACAAATTCCCAGTATGGGAACACGGTTCTTTGCTCAGTCCTGTCCTTCAAAGGTCAAATGTAAGAATTGGTGTCCTGGTGTTTCCATTTCTTGCCACATTTACCAAAATGACTGAAGAAACAGAAGAGAAGAGGGGTATAAGGAAGAAAGAAACAACATAAAATGTGGTCCAAGCTGTGGTCCACACTGCAGTACTTAAACATTTACTTTCTATATAGGAAATTCCCTCTTTCTTCAGTTCATACATCAAAGCAGGCTAAATTTGTTGATGTAATATCCAAAGCTACTGCTCATAACATTAATGTATAGCAGTAGCTCCTCCAGAAATTTAGCCAAGGTGTAAATGTTCCCTGTGTGTCTGCAGTGCAGTGGACAGTCTGGCTTGCCATGTGCCAGGAGTGGGAAACCTGTGCTTGCAACTCTTCAGCACAAAGTCATCTTGTATGTGACTTCTCAACGACCTCACAATCGGTGGTAATGCTCCCATGACCCTAGCCCCTTCTTCACGGGATGTTTTGAGAGAGGTAATGGCTGGTTTTCTTGAGCAGAGAGCTGCAGGCTACACTTTGCTGTATCTCTCTTGCACACCATTACATTCTGCCTCTAGAGGTGCATAAGATGACTTTGTGTCTCTATGAGAAAAATACAGACTCTACCCTCATAGATTTTTGTGACAACCTGCCTTAGTGGTACTGAAAAGTTCACTCTTCTGTTGAGGAAAACACCATCTGCTCATAACATCAGCCTAACTCGGGAGTTCACTCTGACACTTGGAAAACATCAATAAGTTATGACAGCTGATAAGGTTGGAGAAGAACACCCTCAGAAAACCTCACCCAAGTAGAAGTAAGAAAATACATATCGTACCTTGAAAGCTGCTCCACATCTTCCACTGTCTCTGGTAAGGAGATTCCCTTCGTCTCTGGTAAAAGCAATACTAGGAGCCCGCAGACAACTGCGAGAATACCTATGAGGGACATCAAAGAAATCAAATTTAAAAAAAAAAGAAAAAGAAAGAAAGAAAATTGTGATTTTCTTATTTTCAAGGCTTATCCACTGAGGAAATTTTATTCAGATTAAGGTTGAAGTGAGATTTTTCAATTGCAACAGCTATTGGTGATTGCCCTGCTGTTATCAATCACCCTTAATTAATTTAACCTACTCAAAAAAACCCTAGAAATTAGTTTGCTGCCTGAATTGTTCCAAAAGGGAGATCTTAGAAGTAAAAAACCTGAGATAAATGTACACAGGCAAGTGTACAGAAACTGCACTGGAACCATAATGGTATTTCTCACACAAAACACATCTGCCTTTGTTCGACTGGCTCTGTCATGTAGATGCATCTGTGTTTCTTGAGGTCACTGAGATTTTCCTGAAATAGTCTCTTCGTGTATCCATGGCCAAAGTACTTTATGTGACTCAGGACAAAAATTCATCCTTGGGAAAGAGCTTTCAGAGACAGAGCCAAGCTGAATTAGTTCATCAGGAATGGTTATTTTGGAATAATTTCCTGCATAGATACAATGTAAATAATGTCATAGGTAAAAAATAGAAGGGCTGGAGCAAAAAGTAAAACGTTCCCTGACCGTTGCACAGTCCTCTCTGATCCTCTTTGATTTTGTAGCTGTTTCCTCAAGGGAATTCATATGTCCTTCAGCAGCAGCAGAATTTAGGAATTAGATGATGAGAACACCATACTTCTACATATGTCTATTCTTGGAACTATGGTAATATTTTAAAATGTCTCTTGTCTTTCCATTTTTGTTTTCAAGCTAAATTTGTCATTAGCTCTCATTTCACTCCTTATTCTATCCTACCCTTTTGGTTTTTTCCCAGTCATGTATCTCTTGGTTTTGCCACAGACACCCTTTTCCTTGTTGGAAATAACAGAATCACAGAATCACAGAATCGTAGCTAATTTTTCTTCCACAGAATTACTCCACAAGGCTCATTTTTACCAAAATGCAACTGAGGAAAAGAGTTCAATGGGAATATGAAGTTATGGTTAATACAACATCCATAGTCATACCTGTATATGCCAAAAAACCCAAACCAAGTATTTTTTAAAGGACATTAACCTCTCCTCTTGGGAGACTAAGTTTACTTCTCTGCAATTACAGAACCTAGATGTATGGTTTCTAAGTCTTAAAGCGTGGCACATAGTCACTTTTATGCTCCTTCAGCCAGGTGACCCAAGCAGACATGAGTTCTCCCATCGTGTGCAGTGAAATCACCCACATTTCACCTATCTGCTGTTCAGCCGCTTGCTCTAGGTGTGAAGGTTGAGAGGGGCTGGTCTGCGGGGCGTATGAGGCTGTGCACTACACTTTTACCCCAAAAGAAAAGCTCTGTTAGGAGGAGGATATTTAAACCAAAAGTATATTTTAAATCAAATCTTACTGAAAATAATTAGAGGTAGCTCCAACCAAATGGCTGCTAATCGGAAAAGCAGGAACGGGGCTATGATCCCACCTAGGTCACACAAACTCGAGCACAGGGAAACACCAAAGTTTCTGCAAAAGAAAAACAGTGCAAGATATTTGAGAGGTGCTACCAAATAGATGCACCAGCAGTTTAAGGAGTAAAATATAGAGTTAGGTCCCAAATTGTCTCATCAGTATATGCCCTCCACATTGAGCAGTGACTCTACAGTTAGGGAACTCTGGAGAAAACCAGGTGTTAGCAAAAAAGCAGTGAAACCAGGGATAGGGAAAAGCAGAGGGAAAATTTTTTGACATACCTCAGTGTCGTAGGGTACAACTCAGTGTTCACAAGGTAGACGATTTCAAAAGCCATCGTGATGCCCAACCTTCCCAGTGTGGCAACTGTTGTTTTGAGCCATGGGATATCTGTTCATTCAAAAAGAAACCGGGTGAAGTGTGTCCTGCTGCACCAGCAGAGCCTTTCTGGGAGCCTCAATCCCTGTCAGCAGAAGCTACATCACAGAAATGCTGGATCAGTGCAAATCAGACTGAAAGGCCACTGCTGTAGATATCAACCTATATTGCCATTTATTGCTTTCCAGCATCATGCAAGGCCACTTTGGGGAATAAGGAATCACTTCTAGTTGATTGATTCAAGATGCTGGTGTGGCATAACAGCATGGGTGGGGGAATGAATGTTAAATGCTCCCATGACTCAGTCCAAATTGTGCTCTGGAAATGAGCATTTATTTATATAGGGAAGTTATGCTGTAAGAAACATTGTTGAATCATCTCCCAAAACCTTCTAACCTTTAGTTACGTCTAAAGGTGCATCTGCAGCAACAGTAAAATAATTCTCATTAAAGCAGGCCAACTACACTTCTTAATTTGTTTAGCCACTGCACATTAGACACACTCTTAATAGTGCTATTCCTGGCCATCCTCCCCTTCCCTGGTTCTTGTTTTTCACAGATTCACAGAATTGTAGGGGTTGGAAGGGACCTCCAGAGATCATTGAGTCCAACCCACCTGCCAAAGCAGGTTCCTTAGGACAAGTTTCACAGATAGGTGTCCAGATGGGTCTTTAATATCTCCAGAGATGGAGACTCCACCACCTCCCTGGGCAGCCTGTGCCAGGGCTCTGTCACCCTCACTGTGTAAAAGTTCTTCCACATGTTGGTGCGGAACTTCCTGTGCTCCAGTTTACAGCCATTGCCCCTTGTCCTGTCCCCACAGACCACTGAAAAGGGGCTGGCCAATTCCCCCTGCATCCCATACTTAAGATATTTATAAACATTGATCAGATTCCCTCTCAGTCTTCTTTTCTCAAGGTTGAACAGCCCCAGTTCACCCAACCTTTCCTCATAGGGGAGATGCTTCAGGCCCTTAATCATCTTTATAGCCCTCCTCTGGACTCTCTCCAGGAGATCCCTGTCTTTTTTATACCGGGGAGTCCAGAACTGGACACAATACTCCAGGTGGGGCCTGACCAGGGCAGAGTAGAGGGGGAGGATCACCTCCTTTGACCCACTGGCCACGCTCCTTTTAATGCACCCCAGGATCCCATTGGCCCTCTTAGCCACTAGGGCACACTGCTGGCTCGTGGCCAACCTGTTGTCCACTTTGTACCTGACATGACCAGCCCAGGGGCCTTACGCTGCCCCAGTGGTTCTGCCCGGATGTCCTGGCTCCACTCAAGCCCTGGCACCCAGCCACTGCCCTGCTTACATCATCATGGAGGCTTTACAAATCATCAGGGGGTGCGATGGTCACATCCGCGCTGCAGGGCATCTAGCTCTGTGCAACGCCTCAGCAGTCTGAGTGATCTCTCTGGAGAGCTGTTGGCCTCTGGAGGAGAGTCACAAGGAATGCAATAAACCCTTCTCCAATGCCCTTGGGAGACAATGGTCACCCACAGGGTCTAACCACAACAGAGCAGACAGTGAAAGCAGACAGAGCAGAGAGTGAAACAACAAGCCTGAACCTGGCAGAAAGGGGAGCTCTGCCACTTGAGAGGGCTCTGGCAGTGATTGTGTTTTCTCAAAACTTCAATAGGAAGAAAAAGAAAACATTTCAGTTTGCTTTGAACCAAAAAAATGAGATGCTTGGGGTTATTTCCCTTCCAAAACAACTAAACAAACCCCCATCAAATTTCATCCCATGTTGCGAGACACTGCCTTTGCCCTGAAAAGTCCTGCATGCAAATACTTGTAAGAAAAGCAAAGGAAGAACAAAACAAATCCACGTTGTCTCTCTGGCACCCCTTCAGTCCACCAGACACCCTGAGGTGAGGGTGACGTCCGTGTACCTTCTCCTTCTGCCAGGGGACTCAAACTGTGTGAGCATCCCAGCGTGACAGAGCACTCACAAGCTGCCACTGCAGCTTTTCCCATTTGTATAAACAGACTTTTCTTGCAAGCAAGACTTGGACCTCAGGTGTCCCATTTTTGAGCAGCCTAATCCCCTGGCTGTCATGTCCCCAGCCAGACAGGATGCCCTCAGCATTTCACCACTATTGAGAACAGGCTGATGACAGCATCCTGCTGGCCCCAGGCCACAGTTTTCCCCCTTTGCTCTGGCCATGCTGGCCCCACATGATACTCCTGTTCTAACCCCAGATGTACTGCACCATGCTCAGGATATGGTGTGACCCAAAATACATGAAGGTGCTGGAGTTAGTGGTCCTGCCGGTGTAATTACCCAGTGCCACTCTGTTTCCTCCTCCTGCCACAGCCCTAGCTCCAGATGATCAACAGTCCCCAGTCCCTGCTGTCCCAATGGGTCCTTTATATTTTACTTAACAGGTGGCAAATGATGCTGGCAAATCCAGCACATGACATGGTGACCAGGCCTTCTGTGCCCAAATTGCTGTGCCCTGCTGCAGGGAAGCTTCGGTGGAAGCATGGGGTGGCTGGCATCTGCTTGCCATGTGGTGGCTCTTCTGAGAGGCATGCAGAAGTAGGGACCTGGGGAAAATCCACCAGGACACCAGAGTCAGTGGTCAAACTGATGAATACAAACAAGTGATGACTATGTGATATCCCTGGGCACAATCACACAGCCACCAGTCCCTTCCCTATCATTTCTGCTTCTGTTAAAGTGATGAAGCTCCTCAAGCATACAGTATAGTTTTAAGTGCTTCTGGAGGAATTCCTTTCAAAGGAGCTTTAACTGAGGCAGAGGTGAACTAACACACCTCTTGGAAGGATTTAATTTTGCAATCACCACAAACTGCCTGTTTGGGCACATCATACTCTTGAAGTGGCTTCTCATGGCCCTTCTCTAGGAAAACAGTAGCTGCACAACATAACTTTGTGAACTAAAACCTCTCAGACTGTCCAGGACTGCCCCTAAGACAGGAACATCTCTGGGGAGGAATAAGCCTCTCTAATGCTCATTCAGCTTCTGGTCCCCAGCTATGCTAAGGTAAAGCATGCTGATACATTCACTTCAGAGTGCCCCCAAATGCTTCCCCAGTGATGATTAAAAAAAAATACAAAGAAAGGATAGGATTGTGGGAAGCCTGTGTGCAGATAAGAATCACTTAATCAAAAGCCATACCTTTCTTCTAATCCAATAACACTGTCCAAACACCTTGGATGGTGAGGGCAGGGCAACTATCTCTAAGTTTTCTGCCTCAGCCCCTACATTGTGCTGTGTTATTTGAAAAGGAGAAGACCAACAAGCTACCTAAGCTAAAAAGCTTATTTCTTACATCATTAAGTGTCTTCCAAGTCAGGGAAAGTAATTTTCCTTTATGTTTCTATGCTCTTCCCTTGTATTTGCCTTCAAAAACAGTAAAGGGCCTTTAAACTTTTCCTCTTTTTTAAGACTACATCCAGCTGCTGCTCACCACCCATCAAAGGTACAACCATTACACAACCCAGCACAATCTACAGACAAACATGGTCTGCTGTTCCATGACTGCAGTGCTGCTTGCATCAACAGACACTTTTTATCTTCAGTTTTGCACGGCCTACTGTCCTTGTTTAAGAGATGTCAGAGAGAAATAATTGGCCTGAAGAGCCTGATGCTGAGAAGGGAATTACCTTCTGGCAAGAAGGCAGTAATGAGACATGCAATTCCTGCCACGATGTTGCTTATTGCAAAAGGAAGGCGCCGGCCAATGCGATCAATGGTCACTAAAATTAGGAGAGCAGCTGGCAGCTCCACAGCTCCTGAGATGAAGAAATCTAGAAAGAGGTTTCCTCCAACAATTCCTAGGCGCATGACAAGTCCTTGGTAGATCAGGGCACTTGTGAACCTAAACAGAAAAGGAAAAAACCCACAAATGTTGAGAGGCAAACAAAATGACTATAAGCAGTTGGAAAGATCCTAAATGTCACAAGGGAGTTTTTCTCCAAATACCCCCACCCTGGTAACAAGCTGCACTGACATGGGCACTCACCAGGCATACATCAGGATGAGCGTGTTCCTCCTCATTCGGGGAGTTCTCACTAGGTCAAGAAAGGAGGGGTTGCTGACCTCCTCATTGCTAACAGTGATCTGAGGAGAAAAGCAAGCAGTAGAGTCAGCTGCCAGGAGTCAGGCAGATGCTGGGGCAGAGTTTCTGTGTAAACAAGGTGCTCAGCAATATTCCTGTCCAGCAAAGGTGCTGATGAGCCAGCTTGCTCAGATATGGGAAATAGCTTATAACTGGACACAGCTGTGGCAGTCCTTAGTGACCACTGTGCAAAAGTCAGGAAAAAAAACCAAAATACTGAACCAATCCTGATGAGAGCGGAAAAATTACTTCCTTGTTGTAAACTGGAAGAGCTTGACCTGGAATTTCTTGGAAAGCAATACTAAGTTGTTGTCACTGACAGCAGAGCTGCCTTCTGCCAGAGGTGACAGAGAGGAGGACACTGTGGCAGGAAGGGCAAAGCGATGGGCTGATGGAAGCGAGGAGAGAGGGGCCGAGCAGCAAGCAGTGGGCTGAGCAGCATGGCTGGTGGCACAGCTGGGCAGCAGAGGGAGAGCAGGTCTGTGAAGGCACCTGGGTGCTACAAAACGTTCATCTGGTGAAATTCAGTGGGTCTTAGAATACACAAGCACTGTGCTGAATATGGCTTTTACCCTGGAAGAAAAAAAATCTTGGAAAGTATAAACTAACAGTCTTGTACTGCCTACGAAGTGCAGCAAATATGTTCACAGCTTCCTCCAATTCAGTCACAATGAGGCACTCAATGCGATCATTAGTTAGAAGGTTTAACAATAACAGAAAAGGGCAGGATTTCATACAGCCTGTGTTTACACACTGGAGTTCGTTGCTAGAGGATATTGTGAGCCAGAATATCAGCGGGACCAAAAAGGAGTTAGGCACATTGATGGAGAATGTTTTTAACTGTGGCCAACAGTTTTTAACCGTGATGTCCAAGCCAGGTTGGCAGCCCTTCTGTTTGTATGTTCATTTAGCAGGTGAAGAAGACAAGGAAGAGAAGGCAGAGGTGGTTTTAGGCAGGAACAAACCTGCCCAAGAGCTAGCAGCAGTGTCTGGGACTGCCATCAGCTCTCAAAGCAGCTGTGGGAGACGTGGGGTTAAACCTGCTGGACACTTTTTAGGCGGATATCAGGCAGCCTGCTTGCTTTGACTCTCAGTTATCATTTCCCTCCTGAGAGGAGGCCTAAGAGAGCAAAGAGAGGAGTAAATCCCTTTCTAGGACCACAGCACCTGCTGCCCATGTGCCCAAGGAAATATTGCTGGACAGTGGGGAGACCAGAATGAAAGGATGGAGAAGCAGGTCGGAACATGCAGATCCACAATGAGAACATGAGTAAAGCCAAATGCATTGCCTGGGGGTCTCATCAGGTCAGCTAGGGCTATGCCCAAAGCTTTTGACCTGTGTTTGTTTTTCACATCATAAGGTAGCACAGATGCTTTTCAGTGAGATTTGGCTGGACATATTTACATGTGACTTTTTAATAACTGAGCAACACAAAGCTTTGTTAAGTGGACAGAGAAGCCTCACATTTCTTTGAACTTTCTTTCTACTCCCTCTTGCTTTTCTTCTGCAACCAATGCCAGAAGATTTCTTCAAAGCCCTGCCACTTCTGCTGTATGCCAGAGCCCTTTGTAGGACAGGCAGCTGTTGCTGGGTTTCTGCATTGCTCTGGGACTCTCATATTATGGTTATAAAGATGCCATAACTTTTTTTATAAAAGCAGGCTGTCAGCCATCAGTTGTGACTCTGTGCAAATATTGGTTTAGTTTTCCAAAGAACTGAATATCAATTCAGCACGGCTGCTACCACATATTTTTGTGGTTTAATAAAGTGATAATAACCCCAGACGTGAGTGAGAATTTTTTTATGGATGAAGAAAAAAATCACTGCAGAAAGGCAACTCTTTGTGGAGAAAAAAAAAATGTTCTTTTTGTTCTTTGAAGTCAAGGAGAACTTTGCTATTCACATCACTGCAGTCAGGAATTTGACGACAGGGTCCATGGTTCCAAAGATACACTATCTGAAAACTCTGGAGGAAGTTTATAACCAGCTTCCCTGAAATTTTTATGTCCCACTGAATTACATAGCACTTTTTCTGCAATAATATTTAAAGATTTGTCGCAGCACAGACATATAGTTCTGTGCATGCTTAATTCTGCACAGGACAGTCCATCCATGTATGTCTAGAATACATATGTATATAAGTTAATATATACATCTGTCTAGACATCTCTATATTGTAGAAATATATATATATATAAAGGGAGAAGGATTTTTGATACACAACTCTCTCAAAAGGTAGCTCTTACTCAGCTGTTTGCAGTCCATTCTGCTTTTGAACAGAGACCAAGAAAAAATTTTTAAAAAGCTTAAAAAAACCCCAACCCAAACATGCTGGGACTATTGCAAGCAACAGGGAAAAAAGGAGTTTATAATTTACAATTAATTTCATGAGTCCTGGATGGAGACGAACTGCACACGTGTCGTAACTCACAGGGCAAAACCAGCAAATATTTATCTGTTTTCATACAAAGATCATCTGTGGTTTCTGCATGCCAATACAAATGCAAGGCTGCTACATCCAGAGACATGCAAGGGACTTGGCCAGTGAAGTTGTTACAGACAATCCAGTGAATTGTTACAGACGTGTCAGAAAACCTTACCCAAAATGTACTGATGGATAGTGCCTCTCTCTTCTCCCTGCCCTTCCACACCTGCACCACTTTGCCTGAAATCCTGGTGAAAGCGAATTCTGACGCGAGTTAATGTGAGAAATGCACTTGATCCGTGACTAATGTGCTTCCTGGAGATGCTCTCTCTCCTCTGGGCACAGCACCAAGAATGACAGACATTGTATATTAAAAAAGTCCCAGGAACAGATCCAGCGTGAATCTGTATGTGTGGAGGTTAATCTGCTGCAGCTGTGAGTGGCCTCGGGTCATGAGCAGGGACGTTTAAGTAAAAAAGCTAATATAACTTAAAATTCAGGGAAAGAGGCTTATCTCCATTCTGACGTGACATACTGATAATGCTGACGTTTAGAGAAGCGTAGGGATGCACAACTGAATGCGGAGGGGAAGTTGCATCAGCACAGCCTTCCCTCTACGTGTCTCAGGCCACACTTGGCGCCAGGTAAAGCTGCCCAGGATGGGGGAACCTCACCAGCGTATGTGCCCCAGCCAAAAGCAATGAATGGATTTACCCTTTTCTCTCCCCTCAGCTAGCCTTTGCAGCCCGCCCATCAAAACTCCTGTCATGTCACTTCACTAACATACTAGCTTCATCCTGCGTATCCCGTTTCTGAGCCAAGGAAGTTACACATAACTTTTTCCCCTGATAAACCTCCCTCCCTGTCATTAACATTTGTGTGCTCCCCTGAGCAACATAACATTCATAGAAATGCTGTTTTAGCAACATTACAGCAATTGAACAAGTTACGAATAAAGCAGCTGGCTGC
Organism: Porphyrio hochstetteri; assembly: GCA_020800305.1. Classification (NCBI taxonomy): domain Eukaryota; kingdom Metazoa; phylum Chordata; class Aves; order Gruiformes; family Rallidae; genus Porphyrio; species Porphyrio hochstetteri. The sequence goes on from CM036907.1 coordinate 51,854,310, forward strand.
GGAAATGTACATGTCAACAGGCTCATCTCTCTGCTGATTGTTCCACTTCTGACATTACAAAATCCTTGGTCCAGAGTCATACACCCAAAGAAGTGCAGCATAAGTTAGGGCTCAGCTTCTCTGTAAAAGCTGTTGTGTGAACTTTACCTTGCCAGGACTGTCATTCACATGTACTTAATGAAGTGGAAAGATAGTGGAGTATTGGTATAAATCAACTGGAAATTTCTATGCCCCTGTTGCCATATACCCCTTCTGGTGTACACTTCATGCAAGGTCTATAATTATAGCAGGAATGGTCCTGGATAAGCAGAGCTGCTTAGGCTGGATGGATGGTTTATGAAGCCTGTTTATCACCAGGCAAATAAAATCTCATGGAATTATGAACAGCTATTTGGTGTTTCAGAAGAGTGCCAGTAATTACTGCTTGAGTTTCATCCAGAGTTATATTATAGGATTTTAGTGAAGCACCAGGCCTTTTTTTAATAAACTAGGCTAAATTTGAAGGTTCTCACTTGCTTAAAAGGAACTATGAGAAAGACCTAGGTAAGATACCAAGCTGTGGGAACCCAGGCAGCCAACTACCTGTTACAGTGTGCTACACACCTGATGATATCGCTTCCTGACAGGATGGAAGTACCATTGTCCCTCAGGCTACTTTCTGATATTTCCCCCAACGTTTTAAAGCAGGAGTGTCACAAATGAAAGACCTAATTAATTGGTTTGCAGACTTCCATTTTTAGGCCATGTCTTTCCAGCCAGTTCACTTTTACCCTCTTGCAATTAACAAAGTAGGTATGGTACTTATTCTGGTGTGGCACTTCAAGAGTGTTGCCCATCACATAAAGAGAATTACATTTTAACACAACTGAATCTTCAAAAGAGTTATAAAGTTGAGAGAAAAAACCCTCTTGCAAAAACAGATGACAATACCTCTGAGTAATGTGGTGAGAGATATTTCCCATTGTGTTTTGCAATGTTGTGCATGATTTTTAATGCCTTCTCTCCTTTTTTGCGTGTCAGGAGCCAACGTGGAGATTCAGGAACCACCCTGTAAAAACACAGAAATCATAGTGTGTTTGCCCTTTAACATCACAAGTAAATTAAAGTCCTTTGCCTTTTGCCTGTGTTAATACACAACACACTGTATTTTTCAGTCTTTGGGATACAGAAACTTTTGTGGACTGCTTTTCCAGTCAGTCTCCTGCAAAATATCTGATCCTTGTGGGCAAGAAGGAAGAAAATAGACTATATCAATACTCTCCAAGGCTGAAGAATAAGAACTCTAACTATTGTATTTGCACAATGGATGTCAAAAGTATGATAACCAACAAGCAAACAAGGTACCTGTAGAACAGCAAGCAACAATGAAAGTCAATGCTAAACACAGGTAGTACCAAATACAGGCAGACCAGGGGACTTCTAGCTGTATCATTATAAGATAGACATATATACACGCTCTCAAAAGTATACATATTTTATATATGGGACACAAAGCAATACTACTGATTGGTGTTCCAGGTTCTGCTAGCCTGGGGTTAAGATGATTCACAATTTAAAAGTTCACAACAAGCCCTGTTTAAGGAATCAATGTGCAGGAAGAGGGTGTGTGGATTAGTTTCTTTGGATCCAGCCCTCAGGATGGTTGCACTCCAGTGGGACAGATGTTCACCATGGTATAGTGCTCTGCTTTCTCATTACTTACTGCCCAACTCAAGGGACCTGTAGAGCATGTTCAGGCTTGAACTGGGTATGCGATTAGAGGTAAAGGTGGGGTCCCAGGGCTGAAGGAAAAACCAGACTTTGGTCAAGTTAACCAGATACACAGCCAGCCCCAGGCTAATCAGGGGTCTGTGAAGGGCCAGCTGTGGCTGGTGAGAGAAGCAAATCCTGGACAGAAAAAGGAAATTAATGTATGTCTGTGATTCACTAAAAAGAATTAGAAATTCCAAAATCAACAATGCACAAATATCTTCTTAACCTACAACATCTCACACACTGGAGCCTTTAGACAACAGCCCAGGTCTCAAGGTGCTTGAATACCAATAGCAGTAATGACAAGAGCAATGACTGCAACATTACCAGTAGTAGAGCAGGAAGAGGAAGTTGGGCAGTGAAATGGCCAGCTGGATCCCCTGCCAGGTGGGAATCAAGTATGCAATTCCAGGGAGAATCATAATTCCCAGGGTGAAGAATATCTGAATCACGATCCCAACGATCCGCTGGTCAGAACCAACAATCTCTGTCACTGAGCAGAGGGCAAGCCAAAATAAACAACACAGAAACAAACCTGACTCGAAAGAACAATGTTAGTGGTGGAACATAAGGAAGGATAGCACCGTGTCTGGTCACAAGTCTGTCTAACACAGGGTCTTGTCTTCAACAGCGTAAGCATGGCACCAAGACTGTCCAGGGCAAGCATGTGTGACGTCTCCTCATCAGTTCAGCCACCATTCCTCAGCTAGAGGGGTTTCTGACTGTGTGCTTACTAATGAATTAAATAGGGCCAGCGCAGGAGTTTGAGAGTGAAACTGTTAGCACTCTTCCTGGCACAGTTTTGGCCTATGCCCCCTGCTAGAGGATCCCCCAGGCAAGGGCTGCTCTCAGTGGATAACATGGACAAAGTGTCTGTGGGGAAGAAAGTTTAGCCATACCATGCTGGTTTCTCTGAGGGCTGAGGCATGGCACGGTGGACAGCTCGTTTTATTTATTAGTACAAGGATAGCCTTTGTAGTCTGGTTGGTTTGGGGGTGGTTACACATTTTGGTAGATTTTTATATTCTGTGAATGTGTCTAATAGCCTCTGAAACCCACGTAAGCCCATATCTCAGGCCATGAGATGTGTAATTGAGATGAACAATGCATGAAATGTCCATTTCAAAACTGTCACCACTACCTAGCACTGTCCCCTGGGGTGCTGCATATCTGAACCTTTCTCTGAAGTCAGGCAGTGTGCTCTGAGCATGGCAAAAATGTTCCTTTCTGTTTAAATGTGTCCATCTTACGGAAAACAGGAGTCTGTCATAAAACATTTTACTGCTGAGAGCACTTGCCAAAGATTTAGGATAAAATCTCAGTTTAAAATTAGGCCATGTGTTTGGAGTGAGGGGAAAAGCAGCTTTAGATTTTTCCAGTAAACTTCATTGCTTCTGGGCTTACTTTAGATGCTGTGAGGGCTAGACAGGGGGCTGGAGGAAGCACCTACATCACCATGGTCTTCCCAGATCTCACTGTAAGTGTTTATGTCTGGTTGCAATTCTGCTCTCACTTGTCTAAATTCCACCAGGGATTTAAAAAAAAAAAAAAAGTCTTGATGGTACAAATTTTTGCACTATATAATGTTACCACTGTGCTTTGGATTATCTTAGTTGATGCTATTTATAATAAAAGCTTCCCTTCCTTTTCCCTTTTCAGGAAATAATAATCCCCATACAGAGCCTGGTGCCCAGCCTGTGAAGAAATCCAGTTAACTCCTATGAGCATCTGAGGAGGATGTTCAGACTCTGCCAAAATGAACTATGTTCCTGCTTGTGTGTCTTTTTTGATTTGTGTTTTGCTCTGCAGATTTTGATCCACTTGGTCATCTTCTACGTAAAAGAAAACATTTCTACTCCTCCAGCTTGTAATTATTTATATTAATTCCTCCCCATCAGAGTCCATAGATTAGATAGCCATAAAAGCCTTCAGCTAACATCCACAGAAAGTGATGGATTGCTGCTGAATTGCCTACAGCCAGCTGCACACAGGCATACTCAGACACCACAGCGATGGGTACAGAAGGAGTGTCCGGCTGGTTCTGAAGGACACATCACTCTTGTTGGTCTGCCGTAGTGCACTGCTTCTTCCTTGCTCTTCTCCATGGGATCCTGTCAGGCCAGGCAGGCATCATTTCCATCTCACAGCAGTAGTGAGTAACAGAAGGAGTTTGCTCTTATGGCCGTTCTCAGAGGCCATCTCTGTACCAGCAAATTAACAGATGCTGCCATGTCAGGAAACGCTAGGCTGTTTAGCTGCTAGAAGGGTCCCCAGTATCCTCTGGGCACAGGCCTGTGACTGCTTCCACAAAAAATTCAGTTCAGGGACAAGCTTAGAGCAAGTTACAGTTTACATACAGCCACCTTATCTTTGAGGACAAAGGCATTAACTAGGATGGAGTTGGGTTATTCATTGTCTGCCAACCCCAGGGACAGTGCTTTGCACCCAGGAAAAAATATTATCAAGACCAGGCGTAGTTGGACTCCTCACCCTCCAAAACTCCCTCACTTTTCCTAACCAAAAAAAAAAGAAGGTAACAGTTCTCACCGATCACGTAGCATGTCATCCAGGTTCCCTTGCCAAACACACCTTGGAGAAAACGGAAGATCAAAAATACAGTGAAGTTTGGTGCAAATGCCACTATGATGCCACATATCCCATCCCCGAGGCAGGAGAGCAGGTAGATCAGGATTCTGCCATATCTGTTGAAACAAGGGAAAGAAAGTGAAAATCATGAAAAGCCACAGTGATGTTTTTTTTCCTGGCATCTCATTTTAATGCTAGATCGCTACAACAGTTATTACTGTCTTTATGTCACTAATTTTAAAACTACTGATGTCCTCACCAGCCCCACTTTTATTTTAGAAAACAGATTCTCTTTTTGTAGTTAAATGAAATAAGGGGAACATTTGTTGGGGATTTCTGTTTTCACAAACTATCTCCTAATAGTAATTACAGCCAGCTCTGTGAAATTTCTTCTTTAATTACTTTATGTCACTTTCCACTGCTTTGTTTAGATTTAAGACTCCTTGTTTTTGAAGTCTGTCTAATGTTTTCATAAGTCTCATTTTCCAGCAAAAAAAAAAATCATCATTAATAGTTGTGCACAAGGTAAGCCATAATTTAAAACAAAACAAAGAACCCTAAAAAACACAAAACAAAACAAAAAAAAAAAAAACAAAAAAAACCAAAAACCCCAAAACCCAACAACAACCAAAAACCCAACCCTCCCTGTAGTTTTATGACAACTGTGTCCTTGGACACACAACTAGAATTTCCATTTTGATCTCTTCTCTGTTATGAGAGTTGCAGAGTTCTGTGTTATGAGAGCTGTGTCAGAGAGTTGTGGCGAATGGAGCTAAATCCAGCTGGCAGCAGGTCACAAGTGGTGTTCTCCAGGGCTCGGTGCTGGGGCCGGTTCTGTTTAGTATCTTCATTAATGATCTGGACAAGGGGATGGAGTGCACCCTCACTAAGTTTGCAGATGGCACCAAATCGTGCAGGAGTGTCGATCTGCTGGAAGGCAGGAAGGCTCTGCAGAGGGACCTGGACAGGCTGCATCGATGGGCAGAGGCCAGCTTTATGGGGTTCAACAAGGCGAAGTGCTGGGTCCTGCACTTTGGTCACACTACAGGCTTAGGGCAGAGTGGCTGGAGAGCTTCCTGCAGGAGAAAGACCTGGGGGTATTAGTTGACAGCCGGCTGAACATCAGCCAGCAGTGTGCCCAGGTGGCCAAGAAGGCCAACATCATCTTGGTCTGTATCAGGAATAGTGTAAACAGCAGGAGTAGGGAAGTGATTGTTCCATTGTACTCAGCTCTGGTGAGGCCACACCTTGAGTACTGTGTTCAGTTTTGCGCCCTTCACTTCAGGAGGGATGTCGAGATGCTCGAGCATGTCCAGAGGAGAGCAACAAAGCTGGTGAAGGGTCTGGAGCACAAGTCCTATGAGGAATGGATGAAGGAGCTGGGGTTTTTTAGTCTTGAGGAAAGGAGGCTAAGGGGAGGTCTTATCGCTCCCTACAACTACCTGATGCAGCTGTTTCAGTCACCAAAATGTTATTTGTACAAATATTTGTTCATTTTGTTCAAATTGTTTCATAAGAAGAATTTATATAGGACAAAATCAGGGTATTTTCAACCAGATCCATTCTTCTGAGTGGTGTCAAGGAGACAAGGGTCCATTGGTCTGGCTGCAGCATTGCTGCTATCCATGTGGAACATTCATACTTGTAGTTACATTGTGATTGAAACACAAATACTCCTAGACATATAGTTTTGCTTTAATAGCTATCTGTTATGTCTCTACTCTCACACAGACTTCAGGTGCTGTTACCATAACTGTGCTGCCAGGCACTGAGCAGAGATATCCAGTTAGCAAGTGCCATGGCATCTTTTCTGCCTTACTTTATCCCTTACTACTATATTTCTTGGAAGGACCAGGCTTTCTTTAGAAGCATTTTTGTTTGTTAATACAAAGTCTGTTATCTGAGGTGACATTCCAGATAATTCTGTAAGTATTCCTGCCTACAAAGACATCATACATTAAGCTATTATTTTTACTACAGGCACCAGAGAAAAATAAGAATGTACTTTCTGACCTGAAGCAATGTTTCTGCCGGTGGAATCATCAGTGGTGCTCTCAGCCAACACATAGGTTGACTAAAATTAATAATCAGCACAAACCAGGCTCTTTCTTCTAAGAGCAAGGTAGAGCTTATGGGAGCTCCCTGCTCTGAGGCAGGTCGGCTGCTTGAGCTTGAATATCACCCACGTGTTCTTCTTGGTATTCACCCAGGTCTAACACAGATGAGGACCAGCTGGAGGGAGCTATGACCTCAGTGGTAAGTGCATGAGTCCAGCCTCTGAACAGAGGATTACAATACTGAGTCCATTCCTTCTTTTTTCAAGTAGCTGCTTTCTTCATCAGTGATGCCTATTAAACATCCTCCAGTAAACACCAGTCCAGAAAACTCTTCTGAATGCTTCCTTTTCATTTCTGTGTCCTTCTGCCCTTCCTGGGTCCAGATGTGCAGAGAAAACACTGGAAACCGCAAGAAAAGCTCTTTTCATGACATTTAATTTCCAAACGGCATCAGTAAGAATGATGGCGTGAAGTTTCCAGCCCAAAAGGAAATGATTGCATGGGATGAGTTTTGTTAACCCAGGCTGGGGATGTTTATTCAAAGTGAATTAAACTTTCAAAGTGTTGATGCCTGCTTATTGCAGGTGGCACTACAAGTGATTTCACCTCCAAAAATAAATCAGGGGCCAGCAGCACTTATACAGTACCTGTCTGCAGCGTAGCCCAGGGTGAACGCACCAGTCAGAAAGCCCAGATTGAGGATGGCCTGTGAGAGATCCAGCATCCAGGCATTGCTGCACACGAGGTTGTACTGAGGGAACAAAGGAGAGGCATAAACAATCCATGTGGGTCATTCATCATCCTCAGGGCAAAATGGTATAGAAACTGCATAGGGCCAGGCGGGAAGAGGGGAGGAGAAAGAATCACAGCCATAGCAACCACTCTTCAAGCTATCATAAAGATAGAGGTAGAGCTGCTCCTTGCCAAAAGGATGCTATGCTTCATGCATCATTTGTCCAGATATGGAAAGTAAATAGCTCTTTTGCAAGCCAAACACAACGCTGTTAAGTACATTGCCATGGCAAAGCCATGGCTTGCTTTGGTGCAGAAGTGAGCACAGCTATAGGCAATGAAAGTGTCAGCTTACAGAAATTGTTTGTTTCTTTTTCTTAGTGTGTTCTAGATAAAAACAAAAACACATGGTCTCTGAGGAAACTGAAAACAGATCTCAGATCAATTTTGGACACATTGAATATGCATTTTCTTGGTGTGCCTTCCCCAGACTTTTCTACTCCTTGTCCTACAGCAGTCTTAACTCCCTAATGTGATGTTACATAGGTGCATATTTGAAGAATTTATTAACATGGATGAGGGTGGCGATGGGCAGGGTGAAGTGAAGGGTGAAGTGGTTAAGTGTAAGGAAGACAAACAGACTAGGAATTAAAACTAAAATGAACCTAGTAGTTGTCTACTAGTAGATATCTACTTATCTGCTAAAATGGATGAAGCAGTTATCCAAACAGCATAGAACTGGAAATTAGAAGTTCTTTGAGAATAAAGAAATACCAACTGCTGCCTGCCAAGTTCTACAGACGTTATGGGAGGCAGGAGGGTTCGGTCCAGACCTGGGGTAACCTTAGGATCAATGCAGCTTCAGGACCAAGGGAAGCAGCTGCCACCACTTACCCTAGAGAGACCCTTGTGCTTTCAGGCATGAGCTCTAAGAAATCTTTCTATTGTTAAGAAGGTGCTGGTGTAACATCTGTGCTCACCAGCACACGTACCACAATACAGGTGCTCAAACAGCGTGCTCAGATGGAGCGGCTGCAGGGTGGGTTGGAGAAATTAACAGCCTCTGCTGCTGCTCACAGTTCTCCAGACTCTGAAATGTAGTGTCATGAGCCCAAGATCTGTCTATAGACCATTTACTTACTGTAATGCCCAGCAAGTATTGCCTGGGCCTGGGATTTCAGAGGTATCTCCTATGCAGGAGATACATAGGGCACCCAGACTTGGATTTCACTGAGCCTGAATCTGGACCCAAAAATCTAAATATTCTTAAATGTTTATTTATGTACCTCAATAATAAACTTTTCTTTTAATATTCTGAACTCCACACAGGTATCATTGACAATCATTTCTATGAGCTATGAGCTGTTCTTTGCTTTTAAAAATTAAACTCCACAGTTTAATGTTAAAATGAATTAACTCCAAACGCATTTATTAGCACTGTCACTGACAGTGACTACAGCAGAGTCATTGTTACTTATGACAAGTTTACTGGAAGTCCAGGATTTCTTTGGGGCTTTTTGTTTTTCTTGAAGCTGAAGGCCTGGGAATGTTGTGACTCAGAAATGCAGTTTCCAGCTCTCACAAGTGTGACAAAAAACTTAGTTAATAACCTCCTAGGCCCCTAACCTGATAGATAACAAAGTCATGGTTTGCAGTCAACCACATTTCTCTGGGGAGCGTGACTGGTCCACTTTCAGTCAAGCCAGATGATCACTATCTGGCTTCCACTTCTGTTAAGTCTTGAGCAGGAGCTGCAGAAACCTCAGCTTCCTCTGAGAGGAATAAAATCCGCTCCATACTCCAGAGGTGCAGAGAGGAGCCCTCACACCTTTCTCCCAGCAGTTCCCAGGAATAACAGATACCTTAGCCTGCCCTCTGCAGAGAAGGTTGTGTCCCAGAGAAGGTGAAGAAGGCTCAGCATCTCACAAGCAGCTTAGCTCCTTGAAAGGTCAAAACCTTGGAGAGAAATACCAGGCTAAGAGATCATCAGGGACAGCTTCATACATGACTAGGTTTAAGAACCCTTCAGAGAATTGCCCAAGTCAGAAAGCAAAACATCTTCCAAGACTTGTGATTGCTCCTGATGAAGAGGGTCATGAGAGATGACTCCTCCTCATAAACCAAAACAGCAAGGAGAGAAGGGGAAGGGAGCAAGAGCGTTATTACTTCTCCAGAAACAGTAATAAATTATTGTGAGAACAAAATTAAAAGTTGCATGTGATAACAAAACCATTAAAGCAATGTCAAAGTAAGATGATGCTTACACATAGAACCCATAAATCATATAATCATAGAATCACTTAGGTTGTAAGAGACCTTTAAGATCATCAAGCCCAACCACAGCCTAACTCTGCCTAGCCCACCTCTAGACCATGTCCTCAAGTACAACATCTACATGCTTTTTATATATCTCCAGGGATGGTGATTCCACCACTTCCCTGGGCAGCCTGTTTCAATGCTTGACAACCCTTCCAGTAAAGAAATTCTTCCTGATATCTAACCTAAATCTCCCCTGGTGCAATTTGAACCATTTCCTCTCATCCTATCGCTTGTTACCTGAGAGAAGAGACCAACCCCAACATCTCTGCAACCGCTTTGCAGGTAGTTGTAGAGAGTGATAAGGTCTCCCCTTATCTCTACAAAAAAATGTAGAGACCACTTTAAATCACTCACCCCTAATTTAAGTTCATGTTCAGAGACCAAACCCCAGATTTCTAATACCTATAAACCTCATTGGGATTGCAGCTCTCCTGAGCAGATGTATCCCAAGACCCAGGAGGCTATCCCAGTAGCCCAAGTGACAAAACATGATGGCAAAGAGAACGCTGTCATGCACAGTTCCAGGTGGGTGGCTGCTTCCCACCCTGCCAGGGCCAGGGCCAGCCCAGCAGCCTCAGTCCATTGCAGAGCCACTCTCCCTGGAAAGGGCACCTGCCCTTTGAGGAGCAGAAGAGAAGCTACAAAGCTACACAGGTAGCTGAGGAACTCAGCTCCCATGGTGGTGGAGGGCGGCTGTGCCAGGCAGCACTGGAGCCATGGCCAGGCAAGCAGACAGCCTACACAGTGCTGCCAGGAGGGACCAGCTCCAGCCCAGCCTTCAGGGTTTATACCTTTGATCCTTTTTCAAAGAGTGGATCCATTTTTAAAATAATTTAATCCCCCTTTACTGTAAACAGGCAATGAATAAGCTGTCATGACAGAAGGCAGAACAGAAATGTGCCAGAAAGAGAGATGGAAACATATATTTAGCAGAGAGGACAGTGATTTCAGATTATCTGAATAGCTATTTCAGGAGGCAGCTGAAATTAGTTCTTGGCTAACAATATAGCAAAATATTTTAAATATTCTGGAAAATACGAAAGCAGAGAAAACTTCTAAGAAACTCTGAGCTTTTTCTGATGACATTAGTGAAAAATGCTAACTGTACTCTCTTAAGTTAGTCCTGTGCTTCGTTATTTTCCGGTACAGATAAGCATTCTCAGACCTTTTCTTTTTGCTTGACGTAGCACCTAGCATTTAAGTCAACACCCTGCTAATGTCTTGCTTTTCGTTTGCAAACATAACCTTTAGAGGAGAATGTAACCTTTAAAAGAGCATTGCACACCCTGTAGAGATATTTTTCTAATCCAAGCTGCCTGCTAGACACACATCACTACTTCAGCTGTGAAGTGGTTGGGTTGTGCCTGATAGTTATCCCCATCTGCATCACTTGGAGGAAAAGCATCTGCAGCTGTTTACCCAGGGTTTCAGCCTGTCTCAGTTAGCCAATGGTTCTCCTATATAGCACTCGCCTAAACATCCCCCATGTCCCTTGCTAGTGGCACCCACAAAAGAGAGGTAGTGCCTCCTCTCTGCTTCTGAACAGTCTTACAGCTCTCCAGGCATGGGCTGATGTTAACGCTCCCACCATGCAGGCTGCTCCTTTGCCCAGGCAGAAGCAGTCCACACTGAGAGAAACTCACTGACCAGCAGCACTTCCATGCAAATACCCAGTGGCATCAAGGAGTAGAAGAGCTCTATCAGAAACTATCTATCAGTGTGAGGGGAAGGATTTGGAAAAAGAAAGGAAAGCCTTGGGGGGTTTTGACCCTGACCTTAAGCCTATTTGTTTGCCTGTATAACACTGGCTACACCTAGACACTGCTAAAACCTAGCCAGTCAGGTCCTCTTTGCAGTCATCAAGGAGGTGAACTAGCTCATCTGGCCAGCTCCAGCTAAGGGCATGTCCTCTTCCTCAGTATTGCTATGCTCCCTGTTAAGCCACAGTTGTTTAACCTGGCCAGCAGCTAAAACAACCCCCCAGCCCTTCACTTACTCCTCCCCAGTGGGACTGGGGGAGGTAAAATTCATAGGTTGAGATAAAGACAGTTTAACATGACAGAAAAGGTACTAATAATAGAATAATATACAAGTGATGCATGGTACAGTTGTTCACTACCCACAGATCACCTCTGAGCTAGTTCCAGCCTCCAGCCAGCTTCCCCCAAGTTATATACTGAGCATGATGTATGGTATGGAATGTCCCTTTGGCCAGCTGGGGTCAGCTATCCTGGCCATGTCCTGCCACAGCTTCCTGTGCACCCCTAGACTACTCACTGGTGGGGTGAGAAGCTGATAACACCTTGATTTGGTGTAAACACTGCCTAACAACGAACAAAATATCAGTGTGTTATCAACATGATTCTCATCTTAAATACAAAATGCAGCACTGTACCAGCTGCTAGGAAGAAAATGAACTCTAGCCCAGCTAAAACCAGGACAGCCCCTCGCTGCCTGAGTGCATGCACCCAGCACAGCTCTGCAACTCATGTGTGCATTCAGTGCCATGCTTGCCTGCATGATTTCTCTCCACTATATGACAAAAAGCACGGTGTGGCTGATAAACACAGCCTCCTTCCATTAAGGGAATTGACTAGGAAAGGTTGTGCTGCCCAAATTGCTAAACAATCTGCGTCTGCACTCCCTTCCTCTTGGCCTTGGTGATGACCTGCAATCCTGGGCAGAAGTGAGGTGCTGCCAGCAGAAACAGGCAGCAGGAACCAGCTCCTTCAGGACATCCCCTTCTGTAGTGTCCTTAACAGAATAGGGAAAATCAGTCCCTCCGCCCTAATGGCCTTCAGTACGGGCAGCCACATGCTGCTTGGAAATACATCCCTGTGATGAATGTTTTCCCACCTTCTAGAGGCTTGAACATCAAATGAAATCCCAGTGCAGACTTACAGCAGCAGTGGTGTGGCTGGAAGGAACTATGCTGGCACCCTTTGCCAATCCCTAAAGCAGCAGCAAACCACCGGTGGGAGATCTCCCTGTGAGAAGGAGGAGGTTCTGCACTGGGCCCCTGTAGTTCATTAGTGGGGTAATCTCCAGAGGAGGAGTGGGAACTGGCTGAGATGGAAACAGAAGTGCTTGTACATGACTAATGACTGGGAAACATGTGGGCTGTGGCAACTTCCCATTTCTTCCTATCTTTGGCATAAAGAAAACAGTTTCCATTTAAGTTTGACACGCAGACTAACCACAGATTTGTAATTCCTGGTACTTTATGCACCAGGCAAGTCCCAAAACTTCAGCACACCAATCCCTGTAGAAATGCATTCCTTTAAAGGACAACATGTCATTTAAAGCTGGTCACAATGTAGCAACTTTGAGTGGGAGTTTGGAAGCACTTTACAGCCTGTTACAATTAAATTTCAAAATGATAAATGAAATTCTGGTCAATGAAAAGATGTACAGTGATTCCTCAGCCCAATTACAGCAGCATACTGAGAGCCCACACATACATCTTAAGTGGCATTCATACCAGTGGCTAAACAGAGACTGGTTCACCCTTCCGCTCCTACTGACTTTTTAGGGCAATATTAATGGTTTAAGGAAGCCTGGGGAGATGGCAGGCTGTTGCTGCATGTTCATCAGTTGTTTCTGGGCAATTCTTCTCCATCTCTCTTGTCCTCTGGGCTGTCAAACTTCTGCCTTTCACATGCCCTTACTGCAACAGAACATCCTGCAAGGACATGCAGTGGAAAGGGAGAAACTACTTTTTTTTTCTCTTTATGTCAAGGCTTCTGTCCAAGTGCTAAGGGACTAACTAAGCAAGGACACTGTCCTCCATGCCTTGTTTCAAAACAAGTACTTAACAGGACAAGTGGAGTCAACCTTTACCCTGCTCCCAGGGTACTGTGGCTCCGAGCCTGAGTAACAGCTTAGCTTTGAAAGCTTTGGAGGTTTCCCTCCTGTGCATGGCCCAAGGCCCAGCTGGTGCCTTTGCATCCCTGACACTCAGGTCACCTGGACTCATTGAACCTCCTGAGACAGAAGACCTGTTCTGTCCTTCTGTTTTCTTATGTATATCCACAGCCAAAGCAAAGGGAAGTGGAGAAATTCACCATTTCCTAAAGTGGGGGGGGGAATGCAGCTGTCCTAAAAACAGCAAGGAAAACCAAGGCCCAAACCCTCCGCCAGTACCAGCTGGCTTGATGGCAATGACAGAATATAGCCCCACTGGTACAACCCGAGCAAGTAAGGGCTCCAGCCCCTCTCATGCACAGAAACCTTCATAAGATACTCGCACTAGTGAGTTCACTCAGTACTTTGAGGGTGAGTTGCATTTTTTATTGCCTTGGAGGTGGTCAGCAAAAAGATCAGCTGTGCTTTCTCCACTACCAGCTTGACTGTCATGTTGTCAACTCCTCTGAGGGACTGCAAAAACATGAGACAAACATTGTTGCTTTTCTTACAGGTTTCTCTGCAAATGCTGTCTGACTTACTTTCTGAGAGAGCTGGTAAGCAGAAAAGTAAGATTAATTCCCAGGAAGTTCAACTGGATATGTTCAGATGACCAATTTTCCACCTCAGACCTCACACTTTGGCCAGGTCTCGAAATGACATAATCTACAGTGTGAAGACTTGCTGTAGACAGGGCATGTTAGAAGCAGGGCCTTCTGCTGAACTCCAGCCAGCAAGCTAATAAGACTAAAATATAGCGCCTCTGCTGGAGCTGCTGCTGACCACATAGACTTTCCTTTTCCATCCATTCAACACCACAGGCCATTCCACCTGTAATTCATGCACACACCTCTAGGAGACATTGCCCTGAAAGTGTCTGAATGGAATGGCTGTCCCTTTCCAAACTTGCCGGAAGCTGCCCTTTCACAGCTGCACTAGACTTTCTCCGCTGGGATAAAAGTACTTGGTGCCAAGGCCCAGCAGTATTAGAGATCAGTGACTTGGTCTTCAGCACTGTTTCCTGGATAAATTATGTTTATTTACTGTGTGTCCTGATGATGTGTGTCACTCACAAAGCTCACCCAGCAGGAAATGGCAGGAAGCACACTTCCTACTTTGTTAGGGAGCACAGGGGGTGACCTGGGCTCTCTTCCAGACCCCCAGGACAAAGCACCAGGCTGCAGCCCTCTCTGTCCACTGCAGCCCTGCAGCACCCCTCTATTCTGTCTGCTCCACCTGCTGCACAGAAAGGCTGTCCTTGCCTGTCTTCCTCCCCCTGTGAGAGGTGCTGCTGACACCAGCCTTCCCTCCCAAGCAGTGCCAGCCACCTGCTAGAACAAGCATCATTTCAGATGGCATCAGCTGGCACAAGAGTCATGGATTTAGCTCACTAATTACACCCATGGCCTCCTTCTCCAAGCAAAATCTGAGAAGCCACTGGGTTCCCATCCCATCAGTGACGCACACAGCTGCATCTTCCAGTTTCACAGGGAGCTGTGCAACACCCACTCAGTTAAACAGCAGCAGACTGCAGCAGGCCAAGGTCCCCTGTGCAGATCCACCACCTGTGACACCATTGCGTCAGAGGGGTTGCTGCCAAGTTTTACACATAGCAGAGGACTTTGCTGATATCTTGAAACCTTTACATCATCCCAGCTTTCATTTGCTCAACTCTAATTCAGGCACCACGGTGCTGGGCTGTCTGTGCAGCACCAGCGGATGACAGCTTCTCTGATCTGGATTGCCCTAAGGTAAAAGTCTGACCTGAAGCAATGGAACACAGATCCCTTTGGCATGCCACTGCATAAGTATAGACCTCCTCTCAAAGCCTGTTAGACATCAAAATAAGATTTCAAAATGAACCTTTAGCACTCTGTCCCCTGTCACTAGACCGAACTAGCTGGCTTTGCCATGTGTTGTTCCTGCTGTAATTTCTTAATAGATTTGCTCTTCTCCTCAAATTCTGAAGGACGAAAGCCTGATATGTTCTCACATCACCCCACAGCACCCGAGCACTGAAACTCAGGAGTCCAGCAGCACCAGGTGATGCAGGTACCTGTCCTGGTTTAGCCCCAGCCAGCAGCTGAGCACCACATGGCTGCTCTCTTACTCCTAACCTCAGTGCGACAGGGAGGAGAATGGGAAGACAAAGGCAAACCTCAGGGGTTGGGAGATGTACAGCATGTTTGCTGGGACAGCACAGGGAGAGGGAAAGAGTAACAACAGGGCTTATAACAGAATATAGAATACGGGTGATACACAATGCAATTTTCTTACCCAATGACTGACCAGACACTCAGATCATCCCACACTGCCCCTCCCTGACTGGCCCCTTTTATGTTGAGCATGATGTCATATGATATGGAATACCCCTTTGGCTAGTTGGGTCAGCTGTCCTGGCCATGTCCCATCTGGTGTTCTGGTGAAAATTAACTTTATCCTAGCCGAAACCAGGGCATCCCTCAGGCATTGCTTGTACAGCAGTGGGCACTTTGCAGCAGTCCACATTCCCCCTTTTTCCTCTGCTTCCTTCTGCTGATGCTACTGTGAACACATTTGCAGAAGTAAGCCATCCAAGATGAGAGAGAGGCCAGCAAGCAACATGGTTCGGTCAGGCACAAATCAAAGCAATGAAGTCAGGTACTTGTGGAGAAATGGCTCCGTAAGAATGGCCACATATTCCCACTCTCTATCCCTGCGAACAAAACAGCCCGAATGAAATATCACTTTAAAGGAATGTGGAGCTAGCAGCAAAGTCAGATAATGGGTTAAGGAGTATGGGCTGTGAATAGAAGCTCCTAATTCTGAAACATTCCTCTAAGACAAGATAAGATATAGGCCTTGCACAGGTGTCCGCTCTATCGCTTTCACTGTTTTTAATTCCTTCTCCCCGCGGTTCCCAGCCATGCTTTGTTAAGCTTGCTAGAGAGTATATAAACACGCTGCTCTGTAGAATAAACGGACTGACTGCTTTTAGCCACATTGGTGTGCGGTCTGATTCCTAGCGCCATCCCGCTCTTTCGAAGACCCTGGACCTAAAAGTTTCCCAAGATCTGGATTAGGACGCGGGGAACACTCGACAATTGGCTCCCGAACAGGGACCGGAAAGAAGGTTTCGGAGACGGTTGCTACAGAGGAGGCGCCGCTGAGAATTGTAAGTGTTGCGGTAGCTGGTTGCGGGGTCGCTACCCACCCTCTGTGCCCACAAATGGAGTGGGGAGCTGCGGAGAAACCGCTCTTCAGTACCCTCTCTAAGAGAGGCGAGCAGGAATCTCCAATAGGGCTTGCTGCGGAGAAGCCGACTCTAGTTATTTTCTCAAAGAAAAGCGAGATGGTGACTCCAATAGGGCTTTCAGATTTAATTAAATGGGCCCGCAGGTCGGGACACCTGGAAGAAGTAGCGCTGATATTCAGTGTTGCTGAGTGGCGAGTGATAGGAGATCATATTTGGGATGTGGTGATTACTGGAGGAAAGGAAGAAAAATTACTGCGATCGTTGGGTGCAACTTGGCGTGTAGTATTTAACACCTTAAACGCCATGCAGGCAGAGAGGCAAGTAGCTGCTGCAGCTGTTCAAGCTCTGTCTGGCTCAGTGACACCATCTACCACCCTGTTAGAAACTCCGGTACGCAGACTGGTTCACCTGGTTTGTTCAAGTGCTGCGGAGTTACAGGACTCAATTGAAAAACAGCAATCTAACACCTTGGGGGGTGAAGTTTCTGAGTCCTTTAATTCTACTCTGAAAACTATCTCTGCTTTAAAAACTAACGAGTCAACACAAACTCCAGCTTCTGCTGTTGAGAATACCCCCCCAAATCCAACTCCTTA
The DNA here is from genome assembly GCA_020800305.1 of Porphyrio hochstetteri. Taxonomy (NCBI): domain Eukaryota; kingdom Metazoa; phylum Chordata; class Aves; order Gruiformes; family Rallidae; genus Porphyrio; species Porphyrio hochstetteri. The sequence goes on from CM036907.1 coordinate 51,871,487, forward strand.
TTGCCCTCCTTCCTCCGAAGCTACTTGGCCAGATTCAGAAGGGGAGGAATGAGAGACTGAAATGTGTAAACTTACTGGGCGATTGCAGAATTTGGAAATATCACGAAGAGAAAAATTACAGAAAAGCAATCAACATAAAAAAAAGTAAAGGAGGAGGCAGCTGTTATTCCATCACTGCCTTCTGCTCCTCCGGACCCGGGAGTTCGTAGTCTTCCCTCCCGTTGGACTGGAGTTATACAATATGCTCTCTAAGAGAGTAATTAAAAATGCTTTAAAATAGCTCCTTTTGTGGAGCGAAGAAAGGAATCTTATAACAAACGTAAATACAGCGTTTGATTTGCCTACTTGGGAGGCTATTGGAGTTTAACTCCTTGACGAACCCTCAGCTGGGGCGAAAGAAGCTAAGTCATTAATAACTCTCTGGAAATTAATTGAAAGGACTCTAACCGAAATGGAGGCAGTTTGCGTTGCTGCTGCTTCAGCCTTTGCAGCTTTAACACCAGTTGCGAGTTCTACAGAACCGATTCAAAAGGGAAAACATCTACTACGGAGAATGTGTTTGTTGTTTCTGGGTGCTCTTTCACCTACCCCAGTTACTATGCTAAGTAATTATGCCATGTTATCAGAGCAAAGTGATAAATCTGTCGGAACTGACCGGGAAGGCAAGCAAGTTGTGCACGTAAATCTGCCACCACGGTCTGCAAACCCCCCCACTATGATAGCTTTGGAAGGAAAAAGTGTAAAAAAAAAAAAAAAAAAAAAAAGTACAACTGACTGCCTTTAATATCTATTCACCTCTAACTTTTACTGAGCCTAAAAGAGCCCGTGACGCAGTCGAAAATGGTAACTGCCATCTAAAACTTCAGCTTGTCTTTGAAAAGCTGGAAAACATGAAAGTGGAGCAGGCAGTTGTAGCAATGGCATGCCCTGCTGTGAAAGGGTTTGCAGAATTGCCCACCCACCCACCCAGACACTACCGACACGAAGAATCACCGACTATGGCATGGACAAGGAACCTATGCCCACAGACAAGAAACCTAAGGACAGGACACAGGACACCTACGGCCATCAGATCAGGGACACATTTTGTATCTACACCCATCGCTCCCACCCACACCGCCCGACAAACATCATCAGTACATCTCCTGACGCCCGAGAGACTCTGCAGAGACTGCTCGTCGGAGCCTGGGCACGTAAGGTGGCGTCAGAGCGGGAAAAACGGTTAAATCAGGGTATTTTGATTACTACATAATCGTGAAAATTACCAGGGAAAAGTTTATGTGGGGACAAGCGAGTGGTAGAGAGAGTTGATAGCGGGCCGGTGGGAGGTGGACAGAACAGGGTCCTAGCACTCACCCGGGGCTCAATCACAGTGACTACCGGGGTCACGCTGTGGTTCACAGCATGGGGAGAACGGTGCTGGGCAGCAGCCGCAACCGGTGACAACATGCCGCACAGCTGGGTGCCTTGAGAGAATTGCTGTAGAAGTGGGAGAACTGCCCCCCCACCCCCCCAACCCACCCGCCCATACGGACTGGATGTGACAATTTGCATCTTGCACTGTTGTTTGTCTGATGCATTGGTTTGCAGCATATGTGCTATAGGGTCAGGGATGCATTTATCCACTGAGAGCAAGGCTGGTTATTAAGCAAAAGGATTTTTGATAGCGACCATTGAAAGTGGGAAGCTTACTTTAAGAATTTAACCTGGAAAACAGAAATCCTCGTTTGGGCTGATTAATGTTTGCTTACTCAAGAAAAAAAAAAAAATTGCCCACATACAAGATTTAATACAGGAGCACCTGACTAAGGGTCATATCAAACCTTCCACAAGTCTGTGGAACATGCCAAAATTTTTAAAAGATTGGGTTTTCTTTTTCAAAAGGCATCACTGGGTGCGCTCCCACAAGGCATAAAAAATTCACCAACTATGTGCCAGACTTACGTACCTCAGGCACTTGCTCCAGGACGAAAAAGGCATCCTGATCTGATCTTTTATCATTACATGGATGAGATATTGATTGCGGGAAAAAACTTGGATGTTGAAAGTTTGATTCATGAGTTAACAGTGCATTGGAAAAGCAAGGGATTACAGATTACAGAAAATTCAAAATAAGGCAGTATGGAAATATTTGGACTGACAGATTGATAAAAGTACTGTAACACCTCAGAGGATTGAAATCAAAGCTGAGGTTAACACATTAAATGGTGTTCAAAAGTTGCTTGGAAATATTAACTGGATTAGATTATTGTGTGGTATTGTGCATCAGCATTTTACTACCCATATTTGCAGCCACACTGAGCTAACTGACGAACTCAAGGTCTAGCAGACAGACGCCAGAGAGCAGCCAGGCTGCTAGCACCAGCCTGGGCTGCTCCCTCAGCAGACGCTTTGCACGAGCTCGGAAGTTTCATGCATTTTTGTTAACCAATCTGTTAAGCTACTTCAATGACAATACCACTTGTTGGTTGCTGAGGCTAAAGGGATTGTACAGTTGTGCCTGGATTGTCAGCAATCCTCGTGCAAAGCCATAGTGAAACGTATGAATCAAACTCTCAAGCGTTTGCTTCACAAACAAAAACGGGGAGAGAAGGGTATCTCTCCGGCTGATTGATAAACAAAGCTCTTTATGTTTTGAACTATTTATGTCTGCCACAGAACAGTTTGGTACCTTCAATGGTGAAACATGCAGTAGGTTTAAAAGGAGGTTTGAAAAAGAAAAAAGAAAAAAAAAAAAAAAAAAAAAAGACGCAAGAGAAACACGTTAAAAAAAAAAAAAAAAAGAAGTTGCAGGTACTAACTTGGGGAAGGAGATCTGCCTGTGTCATTACAGATACAGGAACCAAGTGGGATCCAGTGAAATGGATAAAGCTGTGGATCCAGAAGAAATAAAGCTTGCATGAACCAGGACGGGATCCTGATCACAGTAACCGAAGTCAAGTGTTACAACTGCAGCCACAGTGGACTATGAGTTTTGCTGTGGGACATTTTGAACCATCTAAGAGTCTTTGAGATATGCATGTATTTGTGGTAAATGAAAAGTAGGGAAATAGTGATTTCTGCACAGCCTAAGATCATAGACTGTGTGAGGTTGATGTTATCTGCACCTCTGACACTCCTGATTGGCAAAGCAAACAAAGAATCTGGCTGACCACTCTCAGTCAATTCATTCAGAAATTAATAGATCAAGCACAAAAGATACAACAAGAAAAGGGATTGTTTGGATCAGACAATTGGTTTCACAAGTGGGAAATTTCAGGATGGATACTGTAAGTGGTCAAATTTGGATTATTGGATTTGGCAATTATGGTACATGTCTTACTGCCATGCTTATTGAGCTTTCTGCAAAGGGCCCTTGCAGAGACCTCTAAAAGCAGTTTTTGTAACGCAGATACTAAAAAAAAAAAAAAAAAAAAAAAAATTGTCAGGGAGGACAGCAGGCTGCCAGCGGCCTGGCTCTCCTCGCACAGACACAGGCCCCGACAGTATCCTTGAGCTCCCACAAGACAGGAAAAGTACTCATGCTGAGAGGTATTTGGTAATCACATTTTCAAAATGTAGTGGCCTTGAAGGCAGGTGGACAGACTGCCTTAAACCAAGGAGTTGTGAGAAGTTATTTGGAAGTAAGTGAGTATGTCAAGAACCAGCCGTAATAAGAAGGCCAAAACACAGCAGGTGTGCAGATAACTTTTAGACATCAAAGGTAAACTAACAATGTTTAGCTAGAAGATATGCTTATCAAAACTCATTATAATTACTAATTAATCACTTTGGTGTGAACAGTGTGTGTAGCCAATTAGCAGTTTTTAGCTTGTCACATTTTATAGTATGGCTTTTCGTTTATAGGATGGCTTTTAAATATAGTTAAATAAGGACTTATGCTTTTGTTAGTTATTTTTGCCATATATGTCACAGTGTTTCTCTTACAGGATGGATAACACCTTTTGCAAAAATCTGGCTGGTCCATAAACAAAAAGGGGGAATTGAGAGGAATGGGTTTCGTGGCCCATCCAGATTTATTGCTGACCCCCCATATAATCAGGCCTGGGTAGTTGCTCAGCAAAAGCAGAATGTTTGGGTAACTCTTGCAAACATCACTGGTCAAAATACACTGTGTCTTTCTGTGGCTACTCCATCTTCCGCAGCAGACACAGGAACCTCAAGGGTTAACACTATGGGGCTCTGTGATGATGGATGCTTGTATATATTTTAATTATACTTATAGCATTACTCGTAGAGGTCAGAATGCTAAAGCTATGCTTAGTATATATCATAATGCTGCTGCTTGGTGTGGTTATACGAGTCCCAATATTTCCCAATCATCAGCCATACCGCTCATGTTGCCTCCTGGCATCTTTTTGATATGTGGACACCGAGCCTGGAGTGGAATTCCATCACGTTTGAATGGTGGCCTCTGCAGTCTTGGTCGTCTTACCTTGCTGACTCCTAACTTGCCCATGATACATGCAAAACAACGTAAATTAAGAGGATGAGTGCATAGAAGCATTCACAAATTTGAGAAGGACTATGATGACCAGGTAACATTTTGGGGACCCGCAGAATTAATAGCATCATCAATACTAGCCCCAGGAGTGGCTTCTGCTGCTGCTCTTAAAAAACTTATGAGATTGGGTTGTTGGCTGAGTAAGCAAACTAATGCTACACCCATTGCACGAAGTGGTTTGCTAACTGACATGGATAGCATTAGACATGCTACTCTTCAAAATCGGGCTGCAATAGATTTCTTACTCCTAGCTCATGGTTGTGAAGATTTTGAGGGTATGTGCTGCATGAATTTGTCAGACCATTCAGAACTGATCCATCAAAGTATTGCAACATTGCGAAGCCAGCTGGCAAAACTGAGATATGAGGGTAGCTGGCTCAATGGATGGTTTAACAAATGGGGAATTATTGTGTGGGTTAGAGACATGTTAAAGGGTGTGTTAATTATATTGATAGTTATTTTGCTGATCTTAACTGTTATTCCTTGCATTATACAGATTCTTAAGAGACTTCTGAGCGAGGCCTTGTCTTCAGCTGTTTTGTTTGCGCAAAAAGAAAAAGAGGGAACTGTGGAGAAATGGCTCCGTGAGAACGGCCACATATTCCCACTTCTCTATCCCTGCGAACAAAACAGCCCGAATGAAATATCACTTTAAAGGAATGTGGAGCTAGCAGCAAAGTCAGATAATGGGTTAAGGAATATGGGCTGTGAATAGAAGCTCCTAATTCTGAAACATTCCTCTGAGACAAGATAAGATATAGGCCTTGCACAGGTGTCCACTCTATCGCTTTCACTGTTTTTAATTCCTTCTCCCCGCGGTTCCCAGCCATGCTTTGTTAAGCTTGCTAGAGAGTATAGAATCACACTGCTCTGTAGAATAAACGGACTGACTGCTTTTAGCCACATTGGTGTGCGGTCTGATTCCTAGCGCCGTCCCGCTCTTTCGAAGACCCTGGACCTAAAAGTTTCCCAAGATCTGGATTAGGACGCGGGGAACACTCGACAGGTACTGAAATACCATTCATTTCACAACTCCTCATAAGTCAGTCCCTCTGGCCATATGATTTAGCTTCTTGGGCTGCTCAGAACCGATCGCAATAGCCTCTCTCTGTGATATAACGTCTTTTCCCAGCAAAGGCTTTACATGCCTGCATTTGCCCTCTGCCTCCACTGCCAAGCTGCAAATCCACTCCAGGTCTGTGCTTGCCTAAGTTAAATTGGATTGCCTAGGTACTGCTAAGTCACAGAAAAGAAGGCTAAGGGGGGACCTAATTAATGCTTATAAATATCTTAAGTATGGGATGCAGGGGGAATTGGCCACCCCTTTTCAGTGGTCTGTGGGGACAGGACAAGGGGCAATGGCTGTAAACTGGAGCACAGGAAGTTCCGCACCAACATGGGGAAGAACTTTTACACAGTGAGGGTGACAGAGCCCTGGCACAGGCTGCCCAGGGAGGTGGTGGAGTCTCCTTCTCTGGAGATATTCAAGACTCGTCTGGATGCCTATCTGTGCAATATGTGCTAGGGAGCTGCTTTGCAGGGGGGTTGGACCCGATGATCTCTCAAGGTCCCTTCCAACCCCTACCATTCCGTAATTCTGTGATTCTGTGATAAGCCTGGAAGAACTCCTTCAGTATCCTGACTTTTTTTTCTCTCTCTCTCCCTCCTCCTGAAGGTATGTCCTTCAGACTGTCATGTAACTCATCCTTTTAACTTTGTCTCCCTGGTCACTTCTCCTGTTGATTCAGCCAGACATAAAGTGCCAGAAATCTTAAGGTTGTTGAAAGACACAGAAAAATTTTTGCACACATGATCAGAATGAAACATTTACAAGTAGACACAGGAGAAAATACATGTTTGGTGATCCGATTAAAGAGAGCACAGATCTGCTTAAATTGTGTCATGATTTGTTAGAGCCTCAGCTGAGCAAAAGGAGACTACAGTTAAGTCTGGGTTTTCAGTTGTCTTTGCTGGACTTTAGTAGATATCAACTAGGGAACCTTCTCTGGCAGAGAAAGTGGACTCAGTGATCTTTGAGGTCCCTTCCAACCCCTACAATTCTGTGAATCTGTGATTCTGTGAACTTCACATTAATAGATATCAACCTCATACTACACATTAATAGACATCAAGTTCCTTGTAACAGCTGATCTCAAAGCAATTGAGCCAGGATGTGCATGCCATAAATTTTCTTTTTAGATGAAGAAACTGAACCCCATGGGATGTGATTTATCTGCCAAATGTTGCAAAACTGGGAACAGGACACAAGCACCACAAGCGTCACAGCCCAGTGCCCTCCAGCTGAGGTGTCCCTGACCAGCAAGAGTCCCTCCAGGGGCCTCAGTAATACCGATGATGGGACCTGCTGTCCCAGCACAGGAGGCAGTCCCAGCCAGTTCCTACTTGCAGACGGTTTCTCCCTAGCTTTCCCAATGTCTGCCTTTGGGAGCACATGTGGAGAGCATTTCCACAAGCCCCTTTCATCCTTTCTCTCTCCCCTGGTCCCGGAGAGTGTCCGCAGGAGAATGGGGGGAAAAGGTGCAGATGCACAAGGTGTTTGCTAGAGAACATTGAACCTTTCACTCCTATTTACTGCTGCAACACAAAAGCTGGTTTCATTTTCTCTTAGCTGTACCCAGTGGCTCAGCATTACTGAAAAATCACAGTTAGACACACAAGCTACAGCCATAAATGTACTTTGAGCAGCACAATCTTATGGATACAACCTACATGCTTTCACCTACGGCAAGGCTGAATGGGGAGGGGGAGGAAAGCGTAACGAGAGAAAAGGATACTCTATATTTTTAAGTTCTAAGGGGAATGGCTAGTGCAGACTGCCCAAGTAAAAGACACCATGACCTAACACCTTGCAGTCCCCTTGTAGTTGGCTCCAGAGCCAGGCTGCGGCTCCTGGGGAGCATTCGTTCTCCTGCACACCCCAGCCCTGGCTGCCGCTGCCAGCACAGGCAGAGACACGTCATTCCCAGGGACTAAAGTTTGACAGTAGCTCCCTGCGTGTCACTCGTGGCCATCTGAGCAGCCTTGATTTCTGCAATCACACACAAAAGCCAGTTCTGAATCTTTGCTCTAGGGCCAGCCAGGTGCTCTGATTTATCTTCTCTTGAGCAGAGATCCTGGCTGAAGCTGCTCAGGTTGGATGTCGTGCTCAGGGCACAAAGCTGCTGCTCTGAAAAGCCTGAAGCCTGAGAGCAGATCCAACGGTCCCTGATGGATGGTAGACTGAAAGGATGGGATAGGCACTGCTTCTCAGTTCAATGTTTGCTCAGGGCTTCGCCTGCTGTGTGCCCTTCCCTGTGTTTCAGAGGGCATGGCTCCAGTGGAAGCAGCTAGTTAAAAAAACACAGTAGGATGCTCATGAGACAGGCAGGAGCCCATTTTTTCCTTGACACATTTCGCAATGCACCTTGATCTCCTAGCCAACCTCTCTAAGTACACTTTATAGTTTTCATCATATCATTGCATCGGTGGCAGTTACAGTCAGGATGACCTTAAAATATATGCTCCTACTGTGCAGCCCGTCTGCTGGCACCAGACCACAGCACATCCACGGCTTGATTAGAGACAACACAGAAAATCTTCTAGGAACACGTGTTAAATGGCCTTTCGTAGCCTCATTAAAAAGCCACTATATTTGCCAGCACTTACTGCTGGTTCTCTGGCTCTGACAGCTCAGGAAAAGCTGAATGATAGCTTTGGAATGATATGTGTGCTTGGGTTTTTTTTCTTTAGTAAGCATAATCATTTCTGCTGACTCCTGTGAGATCTCTCTCAGAAGGGCAGTCCACCACCAGTTTTTCTTATTACCTGCAGGCTTACACATTCAGAACTGGAAATACAGAGAATGGATAGTAATACAGAGATCCAGATCAGCGAGTGGTATCAGTCAGCTAAACTTGGGGTTTACACCTCTGAAGTTGCTGGCCCAAAATTGAGCACCAGAAGCCTCAGCTGCAAGGACTTAACTCTTTATTTTAGTCTGACATTCCTTCTGTGACAGAGAAACCTCTGTGTGGGGTGTCTGGCTTTGTGTGGTGTGCTCGGCTTCGGAGAGCCACCCTTCATATCAGCTCACCTTCCCCTAAAAGCTTTATGCTGACACTTTGATCATATTCATTGTCTGGATTTGCTTGTGACTCAGAGGAAACAGATCTGGGAAGGAAAAGCAGCCGCCAAAGCAACGATCCTTGCAGTGACAATCCCATTTTGCTGCCACAGTCTGGCACCAGCACGGAAGCCGCTGATCAGGGGATGGGGATTTTCCTTACCTCGCTGACGATGGATGAGTGGGGATGTTTATACACCCAGTTATCATGGCATGTGACGAGCGGCAGGTTGCCCACGCCGTGGTTGCCGTAGTGGGCAAGCGGGCTGGCGCAGCTGACCGAGGTGTCCCATGTGACATCCAGCCTCTCGCACTTTCCGATGGAGGACCCGTTCCCCAGGCGCAGGGGCAGTACCGTGAAGTTCTGTTCCTCTTCCAGCGCCCAGCCACACTGTTCGCTTAGTTCAGCTGCCCCGGGGATCCTGCACCAGAAGCTGCCAGGTGCCTTCCCAAGGAAAACCACGCTGGCAAACAGGAAAGAAAAAGTTATGCCCGTCTGGCAAAGGAGAAAAAAGACCCTCTTTTGGAATCTTCCAAATTCACCGGCTTCCTTCAGAACCTCGTCAAAAGACGGCATTATGCGCGGCGGTCTGTCCGCTTGGAGCAGTCCCAGAGATGTCCGAGTTTGCTCTCACGCTTCCCAACCACGGCTGGGACTTCTATAAACGCGACCGTCCGTCTCGCCTCCCCTCCCCTCGCTCCTCTCTTCTCATGTGCTCGCACACGGGGACGCACGGAGACGCGCCGGTGCCCGGCGCCGGCGGTACGAGCGGAGCCGCGACGGGGAGATGCGGCGGGCAGGCATATGCGAGCGGGGACTCAGGGCATGGCAAGCGGCGTGGGGCTCACACACAGGCGGGGAGGAGTGTGATTTAAAGCCCGCAAACTTATTGTAGGGGAGGAGGGGCGTGCGTTTCCGATTCATCCCGAATGTTAAACAGATTATGTAATAAAGCCGGTTAACTCCTTCGGGGCGAGCGAGCCGCGAGTGCCAGCTGCGGCTGCGGCTGCGATAGATTCGTAGGCGCGGGGATAAAGCAGGGAGTTAAAAGGGGAAAGGGCACAGAAGCTGTTGTAAAAAGCGGCGGTGAGTGATGCAGCGTCTCTGCGGGACGGCAGGGGCAGAAAGCAAGTTGCTTCAAAGAGAGCTATAAAGTCTTTCCTTCAGCAAATAGAAGGGAATATTGTGGCAATGTTTAATTGCTTTTCCGAAGCGCTGCTTCACCATCTGCACAGATTTAATTTACAAGAGTCTTTCTGGCATGTAGGTAAAGCAAGGCTCACAAACCGTGCCAGTCCACAGTCCAGGGTTGGGGTTCTTTTTTAAGTTGGGTCTACCTGTTCAAAAAGGGGTTTGTGTGACTTTTTAAATTTTACAAATCTTCCAAATACTTAAAAGAGAAATGACTAGTTTTTCTTCATCAAAAATTAATGGAAAACAAGTTATTTCACTTTTCAGCTGTTTGAGGAGGGGTAGGAGGGAAAAGGGAGCCAGGACTGGGGTGCATTTTGTGTGCACATGAGCACACCTTGTGCAGAACTCCCTGCACCAAATCTGACATGCAGTGGGAGGTATTTTGCACTTTTTTCAGGTCCACAGCCACTCTATTCTCTTGTGAGAACAGGGACAGCACCTATCAGAGGTATCTCCTGCAGTCAGTCCCCTGTCTCTGATTGCCTACAGCTTTGGCCATGGCGGTCTATGGTTTGGAGTGAAGTGCAATTTCTAAACCAGTTAGATCCAGACCAAGGAAGCTGGCATGGGCTTTGTAACAGGCATGAAGAGTGCTACTGTGGTGTGAGCTTGGCAGAGATGTGTGTTGCTAGGTAGGTGTGCTGCTGTGCTTGCATCACAGGATACTTCTGAGGGAAATTTGTCTGACTCCTGGTTATGCTGTTTTGTGGTAATCAGGCTGAGATGACCTTTGGGACCAGGTCTGTGTCTGAAGACAGGGGGTACTGTCTCAGGGCTGGTTTCAAAAGGAATCCAGTAGGGCTAACTGGGTGGCAAATCACACTGAGATGTCAGAGGTGAGTTGGTTTATCCTGGCAGCTCCCAGCGACCAGAGTGGAGATCGCTCCTACAGGGACCACCACAAAGACAAGTAACTGGGGACAGAGCCTGACACTCAGCCTGTGCACTGCTTTCACAGCTCCACCTGATGCTGTATTAAACCTCTGCTGTTTCTCAAGCCTTAGCCTAATAGAAAGACGTTGCTTTTGTTGGGTATTAGCTCAATCCTGACTCACAAGGGTCAGACCCCTGTGAGCCATGTACCAATGTGCTGTGCTCAGCACTTGCCCGTTTCAGACACCCATCGGTGCAATTACCGTGGCCACCCCTTAGCTAACCCATGGAGCTAGATCAGAGTTGGCTGGGTGAGAATTCAGCCCACTATTTCCACATTGCTTCTGGAGCTACTTTCTTTCCAAAAGAACATGTGGCCTAGTAGCTAGTAGTTCAAAATTTCACACATCTCATCTGCTATGCTCTTGTCATGCACAGCATTTGCACCACGGTCTGCCAGCCCAGGAGCCAGAAAATGTAGGGCGGCTGGGAGACATCAGCACCCATGTCACAGCAGCAGATGTCTGGGACCCTTCCTAACATTCCCCACTGGTATACTGCTGGTCATACAGATGAAGATCCATTCAGTAAATTCAGTTCCACTATCTGGCATTGGTGATGCTAGAGGGACCTTCATTCAGTGCTCTCCACATGACAAAGAAATCTGAAATATCCCAGTGACAGATGCATGGGAGTGTGCATGAGTGCGTTTATTCTACAGCAATTCCCAGCTTCCCTGAGGTTTTCCCAGAACTTCAGCTCCATATGCTGCAAGAGCTGAACACATGTAAGGATGGGAAGATGATGGTTTGTATACAAAGCCTGCGACTGTAACCTCTCGAAAGGGAAAATGCCTTTAAACCTTTGAGGACGGATCTCAGGGTCAAATCAGCATTTTAAACATTTTATCCTATACATGAAGAAAAAAAGTGATGCTCTTTGATACTGGGAAAGAAGCAAGGGAAGAAAGAGAAAGGGAAGATGTTGAGTGGCGAAGAAGACAGAAGCAGTAAAAATAGATGCAGAGAGGAGAACAGAAAGCTGGAGGGTGAAGAGTGGGAAGGCAGCAAGCCAGGGAAAGAGCAGAGGCAGAAGTGGTGATGAAAGAGCAGAGGGGAAACAGATACAAAAGTACAAGTAAATTACAATCATGAGCATCTTCTGTTGGAGCTCTGTTTAGAAGCCCAAATGTCACAGCTATTTCAGAAACAGAATGAAAACTATGTAGTCTCGAAGGGAAAGCATATACGCTCCCTGTGCACTCAAGGCACTAGACTACTGTTCATGGAGGTCTGGGTGACCGCATGAGACATTTGGATCAACAGCTACTCTGGCTGAGTCCTGCAGAGTTACAACTTCATTGCAGCACCCTGGGTAACCTTTGCCAGCGCTTCAGAGAAAGACTTGAAAACATCAAAGTCCTTCTGTGAGGCACTGTAAGCAGTGTGGCAGTGACATGAACCCATTTGCAGACACCTGGGGGCCCCATCCTACATAACAGACCCATTTCCAGGACAACGTTTGGCGGAAAAGCAAGACCTCAGTTTTGATCTCCTACAGACTCATGCCTCTTGCTAAATAAAAAAAGGGCCTGGGAACAAGCTTGGGCAGCAATCACCCACCCTGCCTGTTATCTCACTGCCTGGCACTGCTCCATATGGCACCAAATGAATATTCTTCCCCCAGACAGACCCGCTATAATTTAGATAGCCCTGAGCAGCAGGGGTACAAACCAGTCAGCACTGCACCATCCTGGGGGCAGGAGACTGCCTACACCACCAGTCTTTTCTTCAGCTCTCTATGCCAGGAGAAGGAGCAGGGATCTCCACAGCCCTGCATCTGGAGGTTATCTGGGGGCTATCTCTGCTAACTGGTGACCCCATAGCAGAGGTTGCCACGAGGAGCCAGGCAGCAGTAGCTCAAAGTACATTGCACAGATATTAATGACAAAACTCAATCCATAGCAGAAGACAGCAGGGCCCTTTGTCGTTCTTCAGCACTCACTTCACCTTTCATGCACATTCCGGCTGCATCCTGGGGGTTTGGGTCTCCTGCACAAAAATTGTTGCTCTTCCATGCTGCAACACAGGAGCCTGATTGGCAGCCCCAGAAACACCACATCTCCGTAGAGCTCACTTTGTTGCAGTGTATCTCATTAAGAAGACAGGCTGGAAAGGATATAGGAGCTCATTTCTGGAAATCAAATAAATATTGGATTGTTTTAAGAGCAGAGCAAGACCTCTTGGTGGGGCAATTAGACATGTTTACACTCCCCTCTCCCACACATGTTATGATCACATTCCAAGCCAGGACACTAAATCACATGCAGCTTTCACTCTGACAGTTCTTGAGCTTTGGGTTTTGTTGCTGTTGGGTTTTTTCCCTTCACTGTATTAATCTTTCTTCTTCCTCTCACCGCCCACTTTCATCTTCTTTTTTATCCCCTCCCCCCACCTTTTTTTTTTCTTACAGATTTCCTCTTTTCCTCTCCAAAAGGTGGCAACTCTACTCAATGGAGCATGTCCTTTCCCAGGCCTCCAGATCAACTTAGCGAGCTGCAGGCTCCCTTCGAGACATGGGAAAAGTCAATTCCAATCAACAGGGTTTCCACCTTTTGGCAATCCATGAAAGCAATGCACAATGCATTATTCTCCCCTCCCTCACTATTTCCATGGCCTTTAGGCTATTTTTACCATCTTGGTTCCAAGAACAAATATAAATAAATGTAGTTCTAGGAACTGTAGAGTACAACATCCAGGGGGATCTGTACTTATTGCTAAGACAGCAGCTGAAACAGCAAGAGGAAAGTGGGGACATGAGGGAGAAGGGAAAATCCCAGTGAGGAAGAAAAAAAAAGCAGAGAATTAAAAGAAAACAAAAAAAAAAGAGCAAAGGTGCTCCTGTTTCTCTCCTCATAGGAGATGGGAAAAAAAGCCTCAAAGACCAGTAGTGACCACACCTGAGGCAGCCTGTGCCTCTGTCATTTTGAGCACATGTAGGCAAAAGAGTTACAGTGGGGGAAGAAGCCATCCTCCACCTGCAGTTCATGCCCATTCTCACACCCTCAGCTTTCCCTCCTGCTGTCCCAGTGCAGGGGGGCATATGGGGATTAGGTGATCACAGTCCTCGAGCTCCCTCAGGTCATCCCCACCGCAGCCAGCAGCAAGGGCTCCCTCCTGCTGCCCTCCTGCCCCATGCCTCTCCTTGCACAGGCTCTTTCTGGCTCCGAAGCATCCTCCACCATAAGGCAAGTGGGATCCCAGAGGGCCTGTGTTTTCGTACCAAAACCCAGGGCCGTTTTGCCACTGTGGAGCTTGCACACTGTTCCCTCTGCCTGTTGAAGAAGGTCAGGTACCACGTACCCGTGTGTCTGCAGATAACCTGCAGCTCTTCCCTGCTGACTTTAATCCTCCATAGGGAAAGCAGCAGAAAACCTGTGGCTCTCCAAGGACATCTCGAAACAACAGCTTGTCAGGATTTCAGCTCAGTAGCTGAGACAGGCCAAGAAACAGCAAGGGCTCATCAGCTTCTCCGGTTCCAGCAGAAGGAAGGGCAGCCAGAGGAAAAGGGGTTCCTACACACGCATTTTTAAAGTCCCTATGTGGCTTCCCTCATCCTTTTCCTCTTCACCCGGTCACTCTGGAGGCCAGAGAAGAGGTTGCACTGAGCTCTGCCTTCCTGTTCAGATAACTATGCACATTTGTTGGGACCCTTGCTAATGACTCAGAATAACCAAGCATTTTGGCCCCAAGATAAGACAAGCTGAGTTCACCAAAGGCTATTTTATACAATGGAACGAACAAGGGCTATTTCCAGAGGTGGATATAAAGGCCTGATAAAATTAAAATGTCCCACCACCATGTTATCAGAAAGCTGTGAATCACAGGCTTACTCTGTCTCTGAGCCTCACCTGTCTCAAGTCCTGCCTGGAATAGATTGGGAAATCACATTGGTTTTGTTTACTATTTCTCCTTCCCCTGTGACTCAGTTTCCATCAAGTTTGAAAGCAAGTATTTCCTAAAACTAAGAAAGTGTGAAAGTTTCCAGCCTTATTATGTGAGACTAAAGGTGAGACTTTTAAACCCTATCAAGGATGGTGTCAGTGCAGTGAGGACTTCTGGGGATGCCACTCACCAGCTGTCTGCTTCCCAAACTGTTTCTGAAGTGGTACTTTCTTTTAAAAAAATAAAATAAAATAAGCCACAAAACCCCTTGCAGAGTTTCTAACATTAGTCTTTTTTATCTATTTTCATACCATTTCTCAGTTTGCTGCTTTATCAAATATTCCCAACAAGCCTTTTTTGTGGCCTTTCTATGGCATACTTTTTATTGCTGAAAACTCTCAGGAACTTAAAATACCACTGAGCTGGTCAGTGTGATAAAAAATGCTACCATTCATACATATGAGAAGAAGGTAATAGAGCAATCCTGGACCATCACGGTTCATTCTGCCTACAACTACCTGACAGGAGGTTGTAGAGAGGTGGCCAATGGTCTCTTCAGCCAGGTGACAGGTGATAGGACAACGGGAATGGCATGAAGCTGCACCAGGACAGGTTCAGATTAGATAGTAGAAAAAAATTTTTTACTTAAAGTCGGGGCCTGGAACAGGTGGTTGAGTCACCTTCCCTGGATGTGTTCAAAAAAAGGGTAGATGAAGTACTTAGGGATATGGTTTAGTTTAGGATGTGAATGGTTGGACTTGATGATCTTAAAGGTCTTTTCCAACCTTGTGATTCTGTGATTCTGTGATTTTATGACTCTGTATAGAAGACAATTCAGGTTCAAAATGTCCCGAGAGCCTGAATATCTAGCTGATCCAACTCCACATGGGAGAATTAATATAAATTTCATATTTAAGTGAAAAAGTATTTAGTCCCAGCAAATTCCCATTTCCAGCTTTCCAAGATCCTTTTTTTTTTCTTTTACCTCCACTGAAAAGGAACCGAGATGCAGCTCTGCAGAAAAATAAGAAAGGCACCAGGAGCAGGGTAAATCCAGAACCACAGCAGAGACCCGGCGCACTTCAAACACACCAGCAAGAGTTCGAATCGCCCTGGAAGGATGGATGGGAACTAGTAATTCCTCAGCGCCTTTCTCTAATCTCCCTGTGGTTGTTTTTGGAAGCACTTAGCCGTTAACAATCTATTTATAGATGAGACTGTTTTTGTAGTTTATCTCTGCTATAACATTGTGTCCTTTGTCCTAACTGCACAATACCAACCCAAAGGAATTCTCTACAGCCATGTTCTCACCTCTTCATTAGCATGCTTTATTAATAGGAAGAGGGATCTGGCTACTTTCATCAGGCCGCTCAGCTGGGCGTACACCCTGGCTGGTCATGATCCAGCACATAGCACGCTACTTAAAATGGGCATTTCTGGATATGTGGACCTACCACAGGGTACTTCAGCTGCTTGGTACTTTCAGTTGGTTCAATACTTATTTGCTTTTAAATGTCAGTGTATTTATTGCACAGGATTTGTTATATTTTCCCTTCCCTAGTAAATGTTCTTGAGTGTATTTAAGAGAAAAATACAAAGATGTAAATATCTGATGTGGAGACACAAAGCAAGAATGAGTCAACAAACATTTGCAAATCAAGAAATTGTTTACATTGGTCTGGCATCCTGCAATCCCATGCAACCAAATGAACTGAAATGGAGGCCAGTTCAAGCTGTTTCTGAGAAGGCTGCATCATTTGTATTCATTTTCCCATTAAAAAGCCCTGCAGTGAGTGGAGGGAAAGTCTAACACCTGCACCTTGGGAAGCTGGACCAGACAAAATAATGCAGATGGCAGAGGGAGTCCCCAAGATGGTTGCCATATCTCTAGGCTGAGCTTTCAATGATCAGGGTCTACAGACCAAACCCATACCTTAACAGAGGACAGTGAAGTGATCAGGAAACTTGGACAGGAGGACCTTGGCAGAGTCACTGCAATGCAAAGTATGGCAGCAGGTAGAAAGCCCTGGGCATCAGGAATGGGAAGGCACTGTCTGCAAAAGACTGTTGTTCCTATTGTGAAGTTGCTCCCCTTGGCATCTGGTCTCAGCAGAAGATTTGCAACCCTTGATTCAGCCCTCATAGCTGTGCAGATGTCAAGAGCTGGGGCGATTGAATGATGAAGGAACAGCATCAACTGTAGGCAAGGGATGGGATCACGACTGCCCTGCCCAGCTGGCCAGCTGCAGTGGAATAGGGAACTGGAGAGGTCTTGGAAAGACTGGGATGGGGACATCTGCTGTCATGGTGGGTGGCCTTCCTTGGGGGCAGGCCCAGCATTAGTCCTCTGGGGCAGCCATTACTTCCAGTCCCACCTATCTGCTCCTCCACACTGAGATGAGACCAGGAATGGTCCAGTTTCAGTGAACAAGCAGTTACTGGACTAACTGCCAGCTCCTTGAAATTTAGCTTTAGGAGACTAATCCACAGATGAGCTCTCTGATGTTATTTAGAGGATTAGTTCATACGGTATTTTTAGCAAAATGATAGCTGAAGAAAAGCAAGAGATTTGTTTGGGTTTGTTTAATAAATGAAAACAAGGTTACCATATCTTTTCCATATATGCATCGGCACAGCTGCTGGCAGCATCCTGACCCCTCGAATAACTGCCCCCTCCAGCTCTGTGTCCAATAACAAACCACGCTGGGGCCAGCGGAGCCAAGGGGACATTTATGCTCCTGCACAAAGATTAGGCACAAGCGTGACCTCATCCTCTCCTCATCTTCAGCGGTGCTGCAGGCCTCTCACTGCCATCCCATGGGGGCAAGGGGGAGTGGAGCCCATCCCAGCTCCTCTGCCCTTCTGGCACAGGCTGGCAAGGCAGGGAGGCACGTGTCGGTGTGGTTTGTGCACCCGAGGAAGGCTGTCTGTCACACACCTCTTCCTTTGCAGGTCCTGGCTTTCACCCTCCCAGCCCTCATCCCAGGTTGGTGGGGGCTTAAAGGAGTCCTCGCCATCATCCATCCTCTTTACAATCATTTTCCAAAAGGGTGGATGACAGTTTTGTACCAGACATGGGAGCCTTGGCACAACTAACATGGGAAAAACTTTCTCTCTCCCCCTCTTCCTTCCTTTCAGCAATAGGATTAAAATGGCGATTTCTTCTAAAGTACCAGGAATACCTCATTCACACTTTTCCTGGTTCCAGCTTTTGCTTGGAGTGGTGGCACTAGTTAAGCAATATGTCAGCTTTCAGCCAGGAAGCCTCTTACCTTACCTTCTGGAAGTCTATCATCTTCCCAGCTAATTCTTTGCTGATTTTTCTGTACTCGGGGAGTTTCTCCCTTGGTTTTCCCACCACATCATGCTTTGTTCTTATTTTATTCTGTTCCACTTCAATTTTCCCTCCTCTGAGGATGAATCTTTCAGGCAAGTCCTGTCTTCTCCTGGACAAATCAATAAACTTAAAAAACACTGTGCAATATGAGAAACCCCTCCTCCTCTAACTCTGATATTCCATAAAGCCATCAGTCCAGGGGGAAACACTGACCTTGTGACCTACATAAGGAGCCCTAGGAGGTAACCACAGTCCTAGCTGTTAGTTCATATTGTGCCAAGATTTTTTAAAGATTTGTTAACTCAGACCATGCCCAGCCTGCTGTGTACAAAGGCTGCAGAATTTTTGCCAGGAGGGGATTAAAAAACATTCTTAAGAAGAAACAATGGGTACAAACTGAAACACAAGAGGTTCCATCTGAACATCAGGAAACATTTTACTGTGAGGGTGACTGACCACTAGCACAGGCTGCCCAGTGAGGCTGTGGAGTCTCCATCCTTGGAGATATTCAAAACCTGTCTGGACATGGTCCTGGGTAATCTGTTCTAGGTGGCTCTGCTTGAGCAGGGCAGGTTGTACCAGGTGACCTTCAGAGATGCCTTCAACCTTCAACCAGTCTATGATGATTCTGTTTCCTTTTCCTGGCAAATCTCCAAGCAACTGCCCACCATACCTGTGCCAAGCCATTCACCTCACTGCTGTGGGGGAAAAGAAATCAAGCAGAATTTGTGTAACTTCAGCTCTGCTTTCTTATGCCTTTGCCAGAAAATACCATGCATGTGTGTGTGTATGGGCATTTGTGCAAAGAAATGCTAGTGCCAAATAACAAGATTATTCCCATCAGTTGCATGCTGTGGTGGTACCAAGCCAGTTTTGCTCACCAGGACTCGGGTCTAACCTCCACACTGCCCACAGAGATGGGCAATAACAATACCTGTGGTAGACTAACCTGCGTTCACCTCCAGGCTGTCATGACTAACTGGCTCTGTTGAGGCACGCAGGCCAACCCTGACCTGTACCCACACTAGCAAAACAACTGCATGAGAAAGTATAAAGTAACAACATGAGAAACTGCAGAAGAGGCAAGCATTAACTATATGCTGGAAGGGAAGCAGCAGCTTAAAGGAATGCTGACCCAGGTAGAAGATACAGAGCCTATGCTACATGCTATCATACCACAGATACCAGATACCTCTGTAAAACCAGCAAGGCTGGGGGCAAGGGCCTAAGAGCAAACAGGGCAGTCTGGGAGATGAGGATAGTAATGGGAAAGAGCTTGGAAGGAGAACAACGTTGCCTGCTGCTGGTTTGCTCTGGTGTAGGCTAGCTGCCTGATTCTTCTCACCCTCACCAGTTGTCCTTGATTTCTACCAGTCTGGTATTTGCTTCTGCCTCTACCTCTCTCCCTGTCTGCAGATGGGTTTGGCTGTCAGATGCTTTGATGAGAGCAAAGAGCAGCTTGTAGAGCAATGATCTGCTTAAAACACCATGAGCCCACATGAGCTGGGCAAATGGAAAGATGTGCAAAGCAGGCACAGAGGGAAAGGAGAAGGAACAGGCAGCAATCACTGGCCAGGCTGGGTGGTGGCAAGGTGGTGCAGGCTGCTCCCGAGGGGCAGCCGAGGTGACGGTTTGTGTGCAGAGGCCTGATGCAAGATGAGACCTGAGGGAAAGGTCCTGAGCTAGAAAAACCAGATCATGAGCAGTGTTTGCAGAAGCAGCAGGAATGCAAGGCACTGAGCTTGAATGGGGACACGACACATGGACAGTGTGACCCCAGGATCAAGGAACAAAAGAAGGACACGCAGGGACGTCTGGAAAGCCCTGCAGGGCATCTTGCGCACAGGGGCGTCAGCCCAGCTGACACAGTCACATCTTTCTAAGAGCAAAACCTTCAGCACATCACACTCTGAACTCACAGGAAGCCGCGAGGGTGAGAGCAGGGGTTCGTACTGCTGGGAGTCACTGCCTTGGTGCTGTGGGTACTGCCTGGGCACAGGCTGCTGCCACGCTGCAAGCGTGGGGAGGGATCACTGAAAGTGACCCAGGAGCGACGGGAAACACAACTGCTCATCCGGCAGCTGTCACTCTCAGGTACAGATGAGCAGTGCTGAAAATCAGCATTGTTGACTGTTGGTGCAGAGCTAATACTGCCGCCACCTCCACAGGGCATCCGTGGGGACGTGGTGCTCCTGTGCCCCCTGTGTCACCAATCTCTCCCAGCACCTGCTTAGTAAACCTTGGCTCATTTCTTTGGAGCTTCTGAAACTTCTCAGGTGTTTTTCAGCTTCACACTAGCAAGTGATCTAGCAGATCTGGCAGATCTAGAAGCTATTATTTTAAGATTATTTTTTCATAGAGTTCCCTGTGCCCAGAAACCCCAAGCAAACCATAGCACAGACAGAAGTTTAAAGAAAGTTCTTGCATGCTGTCATCTGACTTGCTTAAAGCTTTCCTCTGAACTGTTGCCACCTGTAATTATCTGAGAGCACACACAAGTGTTACAGGATGTTCTTGATAAGAGCAGAGTTTGGGAGTCTGCAGTGTATTTTTTCCTGCTTAGTAACTGTTGGATTTGCTCTGCATTAGGCATGGCTTTGCACTCTGTTGGCAGCACAGATCAGCCTGGCAGAGCACCTGTGTGTGAATGACTGCAGCCTACATCCACTTTGGGACCAGCCTGGGAAAGAGTCTCTGCTGAGGTCTAGCTACTCAGTGGGACCTACTCTGCCCAAACTCATTGAAGCAGATGCTTTCTCCTTCTGGGTAAGGCCTTCAATAGCTGAATTTCTGTCTGCTGCTCCCCTTGTGCCTGTGGATTTCAAGAAAATGATGTTTCTCAGGAAGCAAAGCCCACGTGGCCCAGACATTCCTGATACACAGGAGTATCTGTGCAATGTGGAGCAGTGGCCGGCACAGAGTCTCCAGTCAGTGTGGCTGTAAGGCTGGTAGTGCTGGGTACAAACCATGCAAAGCACTGATCTGGCATAAATGTGCTCAGCTGATTATGATTTTGTCCAGAAAGTACTGAGGACACCTTCTAGCAACATCTGTGCTGGCTGAAGTCCCTCGCCATATGCTGGTTTGGGTATCACTTGCCATCCTGGGGCTGGCCTTGAAACCAATGTAAAAGCATTAAGTTGGCAGGGGCCCTGTGTCATGTGCACTAATTCAACAGAAACAAGTGTTTGCCTCCAAGCGATTCAGGTCAGCTTTGTGTGCTGTGTGTCCTGGGAACCAAGCACTGGTCTTACTGGTATGGGACAATTCTGCTGCAGGTCACTGAGGAGACGTACCCTGAAATGAGGTGGAAAAACTGAAATCACTGCATCTTCTCCTACGTTTTGGCCTGGCCCAAAAACGTATGTAATCGTGCTTACTGCTTCATACGTATGACTAAGAATGGTTACTCACCTGGGTTCTCCTCACAGGTCTGACTAACCATCCTGCCCACCCCTCTCCACCCTTAAGGAGTCATGAAAACTTATTTAATGATTATACAGGTTCACAATTTCCTGGTACACTCATAGTCCCCTTACTTTTTATTTATAGAAGCAGCCCAATAATTCAGAAGTTATTGGGAACCTCTTATTCTGAATGGACATCTTGCTCCATAGGAGAGTCAGGACACACATTTTACAAGGTCACTCAGTTGAAAACACCTCCCTGGAGATCAGCCTGTGCACTGTAAAGTTGCCTGTGCTGCTGGCTCTGCTGCCTCAGTCTCGGGCAGGCCGAGCAGGACCAGCACTCTTTGCACAGCTGGCCACGCAGGTCGTGGGGCAGCTGTTTATCCATCATCAGATGGGTAATGTAAGAACCTCCCCACACAGTCAGCACCCCCACGTGCACACACATGTGGACACACTGCTGTTCCCATCTTGAATTTGTGGCTCCTTCTATGAATGCTTCCTGCACTTTGTCCTTGCTTTTATCTTTATTTGACTTAGAGGCAGAGCTTCTGCAGTCGCTTAATTAACATGCTCGACTCAATGCCATAGTTGCAGTCCACTGAGAAGGGCTCTTCTGCAGGGAGCTCCCCAGCCTTCACTCAGACAATTACTCCAGCAAGAGAATGGACCCGCTCCAGCCCAACAGTAAACCCACACTAGATTTATGGTTTGTATGTACGAAGTGCCAAGTCCCACTATCTTGTTCTACCCACACCCTTAGCCATAAAATGGCTAGACTTTCCCATAGCTATTTCACTTCAAAAGCTGTGTGCTCAAGAGGTGACTCATCCTGTGGATGCTCAACGGTAACAGCATGATCACAAGCACAGGGGCAACTTCTTCTCACTTATTATTGTCCCAGACAGGATATCTAATGGTGACCATCAATGTCCTGTTGCTTCTTCCACCACCAATATCCACCCACAGCCTCATTTCTTACCCTGGAGGCAGCTAGCAAGGCACCTGCTGCAGTGAGGAGGAGAGCACCGAAGCCTGCTGACAGCACAGCCCAACAATCAGCCACTGCAGGGGAAGACTCAGATAGAATACATTGGCCTCTATTTCTTAAGTCATGTTCCATATGGTATACATTTGGCTGCAACCTTGCCTGCTTATCTAGTTTCCTTGCCCTTGAATCTGACTCCCCTTACTTCTCTGACCAGTCTCTTTTATTTATTCCAACTGAAAATTCAGCAGTCCTGGGGATAAAGTGAGGCAGGGCTGCTTGCATTCACCATGGGACCGTAGCATACAGCCCCAGTTCTCTACCAAAGGCCTCTGTTTGTCCATGAATGTTGGGTCCATGTGTTCCCTTTGGACTCAAACTACTGATGCCTTCTTGCCATTGCTGCTTGGCAGGTTTCCTTATCCTTGCAGATCCTGAGATACCATGTTTGCATTATCTCATTTGTAGCTGCGACTGCATTTGTACCATCATTACATTTCATTATCGCCCAGAAGTGTAGACAGATCCCCAAATGTTCATAAAACCAAATGAGAAGATATTAGAATCCAAAAACTTACAACACAAACTAAGCTATGGAAATAAAACTTAAGAGTGGGGAGCTTTCAGCTTCTCCAGAAGGGAAGACTTAAGAGCAAGTACCATGACAAGGAGTGTTGAGTATCTCCTCCTTTACTGGGGCAGCACGTCACTTGCACATGTATGGCATCCAAGGCAGCAGACCCAAACACAGAAGCTCACAGACAAATGTGTCGGTTCTCAGCCAGAAAAGGACTGGTTTTACAAGCAATTTGAACAGAAGCAATAGCTTCATTCCTTCCTTAGCAGGAAGTCCTTTTAGAAGCATAAATATCAGGGCCAGTAGCAATTGTGTAAACACACGCTGACAAATGCATCACAGCTGTGTGCATATGATACTTAACTCCTCACAGATTCAAGCTTGAAGGTTATAGCAGAACTCCTTTTGCATGTGGAAAAAATATACTCAGAGGCAAAAAGTCTTTCACTGAATCTGTTGCATTTATTGATCCCCAATTACCATATTTCTAGGTCAGTTTTAAGTGCTTCAATTGCTCTTTTTAATAAGTGCTGTGTGTCTGACTCCAGGCCTTCTGTCATGTGAAAAGCAATTTATAGCCGCACCAGAAGACATGGGTGTATTTACTCCTTTCACAGAAGTATTAAAATGGTGCTTTGACTGACAACCGAAAAATCCTACAAAATGGAAAATCCAAGAACAATCTGCATGGTGACACTGAAGCTGAAGTCTTCAGGCGTGGTGTGGGTGGGGGATTCTGTAATTGCCTCTCTCGTTAGACTGTGTTCACACCAGCAATCCTAAGAGCTGCACGGTGATACACAACGAGCACGGCTGTCAGAAATTTAGAAAATCAGGTCTTCTAATGTTATACCAGTTCCTACTCTGTTAGGCCTGGCTTGCGACATCCCAGCATGCCAGGGGACAGTCTTTTGCTGCCTCAAGGACTGAATGGGATCAGGGTCAGCAGGGGTCAGACCAAAGGCAGGGGCTGCAGGAGGAGTCGGGGGGATCTGCCACAGATTGAGGCAGGGCAGAGAGGCAAATCTGGGGTCTTCAAAGAGGACCAATTGCTCTTCAAGGACAAGAGAAATCTACCCCCATGCCCTCTTATTCCTCTTTGCCCAAGTGCAGGTCTGTCTGACAAAACAGAGGATCACCCTCCCCTCCACACAGCTACCTGCTCCTCAGAGAAGAACCCCCTTCTCCCCCTCCCAGTGGGACCCATCTGGGTACATGCTGTCCCCACTGTGTACATGTGGAGAAAGGTATGGGCTAGGACAGAGCTCCAGAAAGCAAGAATCTGGGGCCCTTGATGCAGGAAATAGTGGTGGGATGTGGTACTCCCATGTCACCTTTGCTCTCCTGCCAAGATGGCCAGGGAGGCAGGGCTGGGACCAGAGCCCTGCAGAGGTGGGAAGGGGGCACCCCCCACTCTGATCCCTTCAGGCAGGGCAGTCTCACCCCCTGCCACCACTTTTGCCCTGCTCTGAGCTGGGTGTCGTCAGGCTATGCAGCTGTGATACCCCATCACACAACACAGCAGTAAGCACGCAATTAATACATGCAATCTAGGAATTTATTAAGCAATCACACCCCCAAGACCTTTGTGCAAAACCAAATGCTTGCAATTAAGTATGTATCAAAGTCTTGCTTGCTCAGCCTTTGTAGAAATGTCACTGTCTTTTGGTTGTCCTGGCAGCAAACCTGGTTACCAAGTGCCAGTTTGCTTTTTCCTATGGTGGGTTTCTTTCTTTTTCTCTTTAAAAATCACAGTCTTCCTTTAACCTGTGCTTCACCTGCAGCCTACTGACCTCACCTCCTCCCTCTTACTCAAGACAGGGAGCAGATGCCACTGCTGCTGGGCTGTGAGGAGCATCTATACATGGAAGAGGAGGAGTCAGTGTTCAGTGTGTTTAAACAACCCCAGAAATTACTATCCCCAGGCTGAGAACAGTGAAATAGGTGCCTCCTCAGCCCTGGCCAGGTAACTCCGGGTACAGTTACCCAACTCGTTGTCTCTGACAATGAAACTGACCTTTGCCACCAGCAGAAACATATGTTGCGCTGCACCCTCAGTGCCCAGGTTCATTCCATCCCCACTTGCTTATCAAGTCTGTCCTGTAGGATCCAGCCTTGTAATACCTGTACCATTTGCACTGCTCACCTCGTGTCGAGTCCTGCTGCCCTGAGAGCAGGTATCAGCAGCTCACCTGTGCAAACGAAATAATGAACCCAGGACTTTGACAGCAAGTCTCAGGGATGGGGCTTGTTCTTTCCAGCCACATGTGGCTGCTCACTAGGTAGCCGAAGCCCTGGGACCCTAGTTCTTTCCGGTGACATTGGTGGCAGGCTGGGTCAGGACACAAGGGTAATTGCAGACAGCCTGTGCAGTCCCAATGCTGTACAGCCCCAGAGGGCTGGCCAGGTCCAGCCTCAGCTGGAGTCACCCCCTCCAGGCAGCTCTGAGAGGAGTTTTGTGAACTGGATGGGGGGGTGAGCTCAGGAAAAAAATCTCTGATCAACATTTAACAAAACCTGAGTGTTTTTCTTGAAGTGCATAGCACACCCTCCAGGCTCTGTGCTGGTAGTTACAGGGCTGCCAGGATGCCTTTGCTCCCCTTGGTAACCTGTTATCGCTGCCCTCTTTGATAAGAGCAGCTGTGCAAACCCCAGGCGCATTGTGGGGTGACCTTGCTGTGTCCTTGGGAAGGCAGAGCAAAGCAGCAGGACCCTGGAGACCATGACACAGGTTCACAAAAAGCCAAGCTGCCCCAGGGCAAGGTCCCTTTCCCTGTCAGCTGGAGCATCTCTTGCTCTGGCGTAAGCAGCTCCTCACACAGCATTCAAGGCAGCTCATGGACCCAAATACCAGTGGCACAGCGGCTCAAGAGCACTCCCACCCTTGAGAAAACCCATGCCACCACACAACCACAGAAATGAAACGTTCAGAGAACAAGCTCCAGCAACACATCATGCTCTATGCCATGGCAAAAACCAGGCAGTGAGGACTGTGCACTGATCTGTCTTTGCCATCAAGGGAGATACTCCTAGGTTGCACAATACTAAGTGGTAATTGGTGTTCAACAAGGAAATGAACTCAAGCTGTGACTTTCAGATCTAGACACAAATAATCAAAAACTAGAGGTTTTTTTGCCAAATATAGTGTGATTATCATCTAATAAAAATGTGTTAGTAGTATTTGAGCCAACCATAAAGTACACTTTGTTTCTCTCAGTTATAAAAAGCATACTCATGGTGCAAATAAATAAGAAGTGCAAACACGTGTTGTTTGAAATTATTTGAGCAGTCTAAAAACAAGGTGTGTAGGCTCCCTCTATAGTCAGCTTTTAGATATCTAGCTCTCAGGGATGTCCCATGACACAAAGCACCAGTGTATCACAGACTCTTTGGCAGTCTATACACTTGCTTAGACGTATTTGATGGGCACCTTTCTCCCAGTGGGATTCACAAGAGATCAGGTGTTGTCTGGCTACCCACAGTCCACCCCATCATGTGCTCAACACTTTATGCCCTGGTTAATTTGTCAGACATGAACCCATGTGTCAACACCTCATCCAGACTAGCTGTGTACTGCATGGTGCTCCAACAGTTATTAACAGCTCTGGGTGAACAGATCTGCTATTAACCACTGCTGCAGGATCCTTCTGGATATAAATATGTATATATATATAGAAATATCTGTCCTTCTCTATTGACTGGACAGGCCTGGACAACAGGCCTGGACAAGTAGCTCAGCCTAGAAGCTCAGCTTCTATGTGGCTGACATTAGCTCAAGTGATGGCCTACCAAAAGCTACAAGACAACTGGCTTCCCCGTCACTGCAAGGAGGACATCTGCTTCTTCCCCCTCCTTTCCAGCTCCCAGAAGCTGAGAGACATGTAGTCCTCTCCCTCCCCTACACAGCTTGGTGTAGTTAGCCAGTGTGCTGAGGGTGCACTCAATCCCACTGTCCATGTGACCATCATAGATGTTATAACATGGCCAGTCCCAATACTAACCTTTGAGGAACACCACTTGCCACTGGTCTTCTCTTGGACATTGAGCTGTTGACTGCAACTCTTTGGGTGCAACCACCCAGCCAATTCCTTATCCACTGAGAAACCCATCCATCACATCCATGTCTCTCCAATTTAGAGACAAGGATGCCATGTGTGACAGTGTCAAATGCTTTGCACAAGTCCAGGCAGATGATGTCAATCAGTCTTCCCTTATCCACCAACACTGTAACCCCACCATAGAAGGCCACCAAATTTGTCAGGCATGATTTGGCCTTGGGCCATATTGGCTGTCACTGACCACCTCCTTATTTTCCCTGTGCCTTAGCATGAGTTCTAGAAGAATCTGCCCCATGATCTTGCTGGGCACAGAGGTGAGACTGAATGGCCTGTAGTTTCCCAGGTTTTGCTTTTTTTTCCTTTTTAAAAATGGGTGTTATGTTTCCTCTTTTCCAGTTGGTGTGAACTACACTGGACTGCCACAACTTCTCAAATATGATGGCCACCCATGCCTATGTTACATTCACAGGAAACAGAGCTGCGATAAGGTCCGTATGCGCATGTAGCCACACAATCAAAATGACTCACTAGAAGACATTCTAGTATGTTTACTCATACAAGAAGGCTTGTAGGAGAACATTTCAGGAGGCGCCTGAATACAAATGTCTGTCTGAAGCACCTCTAGTAAATCATTTTAGCCTTGATCATTTAACTCTCAAAAACTTGAAAACCAGTATCTCTGAAGAGGTAGCCTGTTCGACCTTTTTGCCCCAGTTGCCCAGTCTTCAGGAATGATTTTGTCTGAAGGTGCTTTCAGATCTCTGAATCAGGGCTGTTGTTTGACAGCAAAGAGTTATATGTGCTATGATTATCAGTATGCATTGGTTTTATGGATGGATCAGACCTGTCTTGTATCTGTAATTTTTTTCTCCAGCAGTGTTTTAGGCTTTGCTCTGTTCACATGTCACCCTACCCTGTGAGCACACACCTAAAGCTCAGGCAGGTCAGTGCACGGCAATGCTTACCCAAGCTTTTGGAAGGCTGACGTGTTTTAAAGCCATCGTGGTAATGCTTCACTACTGCAAACTGAAGGGATTACTGATTGTATGGAGTGAACCTGTTACAGTTGGCACTTTCACAAACCTGTCACTGCAAGGCAACATGGGTCTTCTGTGGGAGGCACAGGTCCCCTCTGCTGCCTTGCGCATTATCACTCATCCATGTCATGCTGCATCTGTGACAATAAATAAAATGGGCAGGCCCATTTTTTTATTGTGGAGGCATGGGGCATGGCATTGCTTACATCTGTATATACCATCCCCAGTCACAGTGATCGTTCCTCCTCCTGCCTACCAGAAGCAGCCTCTCTGGCACCACCACCCCAATCCTGCCTGGGCATTGTGAGAACTGTGCTAACGGGAATCGGGTGACACAGGACAAGGGAGGGCTGTAAAGCTTAGGCAGGGTGGATATGAGACAGTGCTTGAGCCCATACACAGTTCTGTACAGCTTCTCAGTACGGATGTCACCCTGGAAAGCTGTCATGTGGCCTCCATTCACATGCACTCAGATCCAGCATCAGAGCTCCGTGTGAGCCTGCTCTGTTCTCAGTGAAATAGAAAAATCCTGCAGCAAAACATCTTAAAGAGATTGCTATAACACACTCAGGTGTGTCCAGGTGACAAGAGTGACATGCTCTTATGTCAGTCGGATTTCAGAAGACTTGTGTCACCACATGCAGGAGGGAGTCTTGGCAGGATATTCGAGGGCGGTTCAGATGTCAGTAACAAAAACCTCTGGACATCATGCAATATCTGAAGCTACTCAGTGCTTACTCCCACTGTGGGACAATGCTCACTGGCAATAGAAGAAAATATTCAAGTAACACGGGGGGGTTCCCAGGGAAAGAACATAGATTTGCTTCAAAGGCAGAGATGCAACCTTCTGCCAGCAAAACCTGCATATGAGCATAACACTTGCATCAGACTTGCTTCTCATTCTCCCCATCTCCCCAGCATGAAACTACGCTAGGCAGAATGAGGAAAAAGAGTAAAGCAGGTTTCCAGGGTGCTTTGTGCGCTTCTTGTTGCATTGGGTTTGGGTTTAGCTGTTAGCAAATGCATCAAATATGTGCACCACTGAGCAATCTGTGTGCAGGCGGGCGCAAGGTTTAAAGGCTGCTGGGGCAGTGAGCTCCCAGAGTATTAATAGGGGGATTAGCCCATTCCTTCCTTCTGATGTAAACCAGACCTGAACAGAGATAGGCAAACAGTTTCATTGTGAATGGTCAAAGGTGTGCTATTTTCTTAGCTGGGAAAGATGTTTATTATGATGTACAGTCCCATTGGTGATTCTTGATGGTTCCTAGGCATGATGGTTGTTTTAAGTCGGCAGGCTTCTCATTAATGACCCTGCAAGATGTCACGTTACTTATCACCTCTGTTTTCCTCCAAGGTTCATCATTTACTTTTGTGCTTCATAAAACCCAGAGGGGTCACCAAGTGCTCCCCGGGGGAAATAAACTCCCTGCGCAGGGATTCCCTTCAGAAGCACTACACAAGCTACAAAGTCGTTAGAGTCTGGCTTAGAAAGAGGGGTAATAAAAACTGCAGAAAATCTGCAGGCAGAAGTCTTTGCCTGTAGATGCTTTTTGTCCAAATCCACACTTTTGATGTTCAGCTGCACTGAACGTCTTCCAGTCCTCCATCATCACTTACATTGTTTGACACAAGCTAATTGTTTACAGGGCAGGCAAACTGGGAACAACATGAAAGGATGAAACTGCAGCTATGGGAGCATGACATAAATCATCCTCCTCCTCAGTAAAAGAGGCTGAGGATGCCTCCATTGCTTAAGCACATATTTACACATTAGCATTGCCTAATAAATTCACATTAATTAATTGTAAGCTATTTGTGAGATGGGACTGTGGTTTAGAGCAGCATCTGCCCACCGCCTCTCCAGGGTGGAGGGCAGGGTGAGCACATGAGGGCTGGTGATGGGACTCAGGGCCACTCTCAGCTCCTTGGGTGCAGGGCAGCCCTGTGTGAACTCCTGCAAGTTTGGTCTGGGTACCTCTGACTCAGAAGTGTCAACTCGTACAGCAGCAGCTGGTCTGCTTCTTTAGCTCTTAGGTGCCTAAAAGAAATCTGCCCTGATGTGTCTTCTCTGTCACCCCCAAAGTAGCACGCAAGCGATCATCTATACCCAGTGTAATTTGGAGTATAAAGTTCTTCAGTTGTATATATGTGAGGGAGAGGACAACATTGATTTCGTAACACTTATGGCCTCTGAAAATGCTGAACAAAGGAATTGCTGCCTGCCCCATACAGTAGTGACAGATTGAAGGGGCCATAATCTAAGACATCGGCTCTTGTATTTCAAGTATGTCAAATACAAAGCAAAGTGAGAACAGAGGCCAAAACCAGAGAGCTGAAGTTTGTTTAGAAATGGCATTTGAGAAACAAAGGTTGTGATGCATGGCTTGACAGTTGACTAAGTTAATTAATTATTTGTTTGTGAGTTTTGAGCAAACACTTCAGCTGTTATTCAAGCATGTAATGAAAGGCAAAGGCCTGAAAAGCAGCCATGTCAGGCAATTTAATGTGTTGCAACACACGAAGATGCCAACCCTAGATGACATTTTAGAGCAGATCGGAGAATTTAACTTCTTTCAGAAACAGGCCCTCTTTGTCTTATGCCTGCTCTCTGCTGCCTTCACTCCCATTTACGTGGGGATCTTCTTCCTGGGATTCATCCCCGAGCATCGCTGCTTCAGCCCCGGGGTGGCTGAGCTGAGCGAGCGGTGTGGCTGGAGCCTGGAGGAGCAGCTCAATCACACAGTTCCTGAGTGGGGCAGCCACAGGGACAGTTTCAGCAGCCGCTGCAGGAGGTATGAGGTGGACTGGAATGCGACGGACATCAGCTGCACCGACCCCCTCGGCAGCCTCGTGGGCAACCGGAGCACCGTCCCCCTCGGTCCTTGCCGGGACGGCTGGGTCTACGACTCCCCAGGGACCTCTCTCGTGACTGAGGTAACACACAGTTCACCCAGCAAAACCACTCTTACCTGCAAACCTTGAAACTAGAAGATGCTGGATTAGTAAAGTTTGGTTTGCTTTTGGTGCACAGCCTGAGCCTGACTGCTAATAGATAGTGAATATTAAGACTTGCTAGGGACTTAGAGCTAAGATTTACACAAATTAGTAATGGCAGATGATTGATTTTCCTGGGAGGGTAATAATGCAAGCTTGCCAACAATCAGACAACGGCTATTCGCATAGCTCAGTATTTCAGTCACCAAGATGAGGGCACTACCCTATAGCCCAGTCTTAAAAATTGCACACATGGGTGATAATCCAAACAGATACTCATGTACAATGAACAGGTAGAAGATGGGGCTAAATATGCCAGATAATGACTTAGCAAGAGAAGCTCTCTTTTCTTTCATTATACACTATCTACACCAGACAGTGAAAAACTCTGCAAATCAGTACTAAGAGTCTAAAAGCCAGGAACATAGGAAGGACCTTAAAAGCGATCTCTTCTACTTCTCCTCCAGCCTCAAATCACTATTAACTATACCTAAACCATACCTAGAAGTTGTTTCTGTAACCCATTCTTTAAAAATCTGACAGTGGATACTTCACAGCTTCCTCAGGCAGGGAACACGTATTCCCCAGCTTCACTGTCATCACCATTACAAACCAACTCCACCTCTGTTCCTTTGAGACAGATGGGCTAGGAAAGAGAAGGACTCGCTCAGCTCTCCTCCACATCCGTCAAGCCAGAGAAACCTATCTGAGCTGTTTGGTACAGCCCCAGCAAAATTTTCTGTGTTAGAAAGGTATTAAATAAGCAGCCAGAGACATTCATGCTTCTTTCTGGGGCTGAAGTCTAGTTACACCTGAATGAGTATTTCAGCTGTAGGTCATTCAACACCAGTTTACCCACCTCCTCGCTGGGTACAGGTTGGTAACCTGTTAATTGAAAAATCAAAAGCACGTTACAGACTACTGGTTCACAGCAGAGAAATGTCAACCAAATCCTGGGTGTTTTGCCAGAGCTAATGAGGAGCGGGGCAGCCATCCCTTGGCTCCCCTCTGGCAGGGCTCATGGCAGCCCCACCACCTCTCATGCCCCGCACGGCTTTCACACAGCGAGGTGGTATGTGGTTAGACAGGTCTTGGCATCTGGGAAGGAAATGACACTCCAAGTGTCTTCCAAGTTTCAAGCAGAAGGGAGGGGAGGGTGAGATTTTTCTGAACTTTTTAATTTGTTAGTTCAAAGTCCCTCTCCCTTTCTCACTCTCCTCATGTGTCATTGTGCAATCATTTTCCAGGGTGTAACTTTTCCACAAGTTTTGGGAAAATCCAGGCAAGATGAATTGCAGATGTCAGTTTAAGAGATTAGAGGGTTTCATTTCTAGGGCCTGTTTCCTAGTTGTGTGTAGTTGGTTTCCTTCCTCCTTGAGCAGTCATGGGTTTGTGTTGAGTGTTCCTGCACTTCTAACTGTGGTTTCCCTTGTAGTTTAACCTGGTCTGTGAGGACTCCTGGAAGCTGGACCTCTTCCAGTCATGTGTGAACATTGGGTTTTTTATTGGCTCCATGAGCATTGGCTACATTGCAGACAGGTATGTAGTATGTAGACAGGTGTGAGATGAACCATTTCCTCTGGTTATCTGCTTTTATTTGATGTTACTGAACAACACTCATGACTCAAATTGGAAATTAATGCAATTAAAACTTGATTCACAAGGCCCATGTGTCACTTACAAAGGGGTGGATGGTGGTTCCTAAGCCTGCTTCAAAAGGCTGCTGTGACCCAGGAATCTGTGGAAATGTCTTGGTCTGGCTCCGCTCTTACAGCCTCGATGGCTGCATGGGGAATTTGCACGTTCACAGGTGGAGAGATTTTTGTTTTCTTTCACAGTGGCAAACTGCAATGTGAGCTCAGAGTTTGAGATGAAATTTGAACTCGTGCACCAAGAATTATCTGCCCATCTCTGTGACATATTTGTTTCACATTAATTTTAACAGTATCCAGATGGCCATAAATCAGTTTCAAAATAGGAGAGCTTTTTTCTCAGATGCAGAAATAGAAGTTGTTCCTTCCTTCCTAAGTTTTCTTTGGTCCCCTTTTTTCTCAGTTGGCTCTGTATCTAGCCAGATCTAGACATTATTATCCCTCATCTCTTCTTTTCCATCACAAATGTCATCGTGTCATATATCTGTCTGGTGGGATTATTTTTTAGGGTAGATTCTGAACAGATTTAATGCTTGTAGCTGCCCTTCCTGTGCATATTTACCAAATCTTTCAGTAAAATGGCAAGAGAGGCTGCAACTGGAATATGAAGAAATGAAGGCAACACAGGGTGAACAGTCCTTCATTAAAGTCAGTCTGTCTTGGAGAAATGTTTGGGTTTTTTCTCTTTGTATTCTCCAAACACAGGAGAGCACAATAAGCAACAGCTTCTCCTCCCATGTTTATTAGGCCCCAAAATAATCTCTGTTGGATAGCTACTGTCAACATTCCCTGCTTTTCACTCTCCCCCTCCTTCAAGGGGTAAGGTCTATGGGAAGGGGCACAGCCATCCCGCACAGTACTTCTGCAGCATCACAAAATAAGGATGGGACCGTGTTTGACTTGCTGGTCCTTGCTCCCATGTTTCATTGCAGGCAAATACATCATTGGTTAGGTGGTGCACACCACCTTTGGGGGGAAAGCAGCTACCACAGTCCTAGCTAACCCTAACCTGTCCCTCCACGTGGACAGACCTGCTTGTGAAGAAGCTCACTTGTGCATAGACTGGACAGACTGCTTTCAGACAAAGGTTGACACGCTCACACCAATTTTTGCTTTTATTTACACACATTCTGAAAGATCTTGGTTCCTATTTCACACCAGAAACATACATCCTCTCCCTTAAATCCAAGTTCTTGTTTTCTGGCCAATCTTCTAGTGACTTTGAAAGTATTTGGTCCTTTTTCCCAGAACTGATGCTTGGATAATGATGCACAGCTTATGGGAGCAAAGGAGACGATACGTAGCAGCTACTCATCCAGGCATGACAGGACAGGAAACAGCAGTGAGCAAATCCTGCGACCGTCAGAGGCACCCACCACTCTTTGGATCACCTTTTCAGCACAGAGATGGCTTAAGCAATCATGTTCACTAGCACAGGCATTTCTTGGCAGCGTAGGCTGTGCGAGCCAACAGAAACCGGAGCTCGCAAACCCACAGCCATTTATATCTGAAACTCTCTCTCTCTCTGTCAAAATACTCAAGGATCTTTTTAGCATGGCTTATTATCAAACACAAGTATGAAAAGACATGAAGGAGTAGGGTATCACTGCTGCTAAGATCAAAGCACATGTGTGTCATAGCACTGGGGGAGGTTGCTACTGCTCTGCTCACTGCCACCCTGCCCCAGCTCACTGTGGGCCCAGCACGGCAAGCACCCAGGAGCAGTACTAAACCCTGCACCCAGAGAGCGCCGTGCTTCTGGCAAAAAGAAATCCAGAAGCCTCAAATTTAATAGGGGGAGTGGGGAAAAAGGCCTGGGAATTCTGTGTATCCTGGGTTGGATATATCCATCCTTTTCTCATCAGAGAGCTGGAGTGCAGCTGGAGTGCAAATTTTCCTGTGCACTAGAGTGCTGCAACTCACTTTACTCAGGACAGCTCCTGCAAACACTTTGGATGCTTCAGGGGAGGTTTCATAAGCTCTTCCCAAATGTGCTTCTGTCTGACAGATTAGACCTGCTCATTTACTTGATCAGTCTCTGGGCACACATCCAGTCACTGACTTCAGCATTCAAGAATCATAGGTGTCTTGGAAATGGCACCCCTTGTCCCTAGAGAGCTCCCAAGGTCAGCACTGACATGCAGCACTGCACATCCACTGTTCAGATCTGGGGCATGGGGAAGGGGCCTTCTCGTGAGAGGGGTCCTCGCATGGTCTGAGGAGGCTCTCCTGGGCTGGCCATTAAGGCAAGTCAAAAATGTCTGTATGCCACGCTCATGACAGGAGGAAAGTTTGAATGATGGGATCTTCTGGTGTTATTGTGGAGAACAGAAGACATTTTCTTTGGCTGGCATTTAGTGTTGTGCTATTTTTGTTTGTGGACATTGACTAATTTAATGGGTTTTATAAATCATATTTCTAACTGATTATATATCTCTGTCAGCTAGAAAACAAATGCCTTTCCAGTGTTCCAGTACGCTTGTTTCTTTTGGAAACAATTTATTTCTGACTATTGACAAATCATGGTGAATCAGGGCATGACAAACAACAGGGACATACAATAACCTCTTCAAGAAGCACTTGTCAGGGTTGAGGAACAAATAGGTCACGATCACACTTCTCAAACAAGATAGCCATTAAAAAAAGCTATTGCAGCTCTGAAAGATGGGCTGAAGAGCTACACCAGAGCATTTCCTGAACTCATTAGCTACGTGATTGACCAGAAGTGCAAGATGACCTGAAAACACAGGGCGGGGAGCCCCAGAGCTTCCATTAAGATGAAAAATGCTGCAAAGGGAAGAACAGATCCAGACTTCTACCCAAAATGGGTAGAGAAGAGGGCTAGAGAGACCTCCTCCAGCCTCTTCAAACCCTTTGGCTTGTCACCTTGAAAACTGAACCAGTTTCTTCTCTCTTCTTTCCCTCTGCAGATTTGGCCGCAAACTCTGCCTCCTGGTCACAGTCCTCATCAATTCGGCCTCAGGGATTCTCATGGCCTTTGCACCGAGCTACACCTGGACAGTGACCTTCCGCCTGATACAAGGACTGGTCAGCAAGGGGGGCTGGCTGACAGGCTACGTCCTCAGTTACGGCAGCTTACACTTACTCTTTCAAGGCAGAAACTCCTGCTCTGCAGCAGGGCAGACCCCAGTTGGTGCCTTGCAATTTTTAAGGAACCATGTGTAACCAGAGCAGACAGTGACACTGTGCTATTTATGGCCAAACTTGCCTTAAATGCGGGTGTTTATGACCCAAGCTTGCACCAGCTCATAGATGTAAACTGAATAATTAGGGGGCCGCTCTGAAAACTAGCGAGCGTTCATACCTGGAGAGGCATGTGCCAAAATGAAGGACAGGGCCTAGAGGCAAAAACTAACTGAAAACACTGAGAAGGTGCGTGGCACTTTTCCAGCAAAGGCAGCAAGTGGTGCTGTGAGAGGTTACTCATGTGTTTCACAGCCTTGGTGCCAACACAATTTCTGCTGCACTGCTTCCCATGTTGAGCGGGGAGGGAGGGTCTGTTCCCAAGCTGCACAGGAGGAAAGAGATGGAGGCAAGTGAGTGCTAGCCATTCTGTTTTTCCATTTAGTTCTTAGCTAGTAAGAGTGGGATGAAGAAAGCAACCTTTGCCCTGTGTGGATGGGTGAGGGCCCGGCACCGTCGAAGGCAGGGGCAAAGTCCCCAGATGGCTGATAGAGGACAAATGGTCAGGACTTGCCCTGATCTTCACACCATGAACCCATCAAAACCCATGCAAGTGCACAGCTAAGCACGGGGGGTGCTCCACATGGTTTTGGCTGTCAGGAGCTTCATTCCCCCAGCTCTCCAAACTAATTTATTTTCACTCATACGACTTGTCTTTGCAGTTGCAGAATTTGTTGGCTCAAAGTACCGTAAGGAAACAGGCATCATTTACCAGCTTGCCTTCACCATGGGACTCCTGGTCCTCACTGCCCTGGCTTACGCACTTCCACACTGGAGGTGGCTCCAGCTGACGGTCACGCTGCCCAACTTCTTCTTCCTGCTCTACTATTGGTAAGTGCCCACTGTCACAGCGATGCTGAGCCCAAATCAGGGGATGGTAACTAGGAGTTGAAGCTTCTCTGTGAGGATCTGTGCCATAGTGCTGCGCATAGGACTGACAAGACAACATTGGCTCAGATCTGGCGTTTTCCTGTTGTTCTGTTCCCCGTGCCCAGGAGTTTAGTCTGAATGACGTCAGAGCAAGGGACTACCTGCAACGTGTCACATCACTTCTGCGTTTGCAGTCCTTGCCACCCTTCACAAACTAAGAAGCTGTTATTTCTAGAATAGTGCTTGAGCTACTGTGAGAAGTGAGTTTTTCTAACTGTTGGTTAAAATTGCTGTTTTCTTGTGGTTTAACCCTGCAGGCAGTTAAAACAAGCACACAGCTGTTTGCTCACTCCTCCCACCACTCCACAGTGGGATGGGGGAGAAAATAAATTTAAAAAAAATAAAGCTGTGAGTTGAGATAAATACAATTTAGTAGGACTGAAAAGGAAGACAATAATAACAGTGATAAAATAATACAGAAAACAAGTGATGCACAGCACAATTGCTCACTACCCTAAGCTAATGCTCGGTTAGTTCTCAAGCCAAACTGCCTCCCAGCCAATCCCCCTGTTATATACTGAGCATGACGTCATATAATTTGGCCAGCCTGGGTCAGCTCCCCTGGCTGTGTCCCCTCCCAGCTTCCTGGGTGCCCCCCACCTTCTCATTGGCCAGGCCGTATGAGAAGCTGAAAAGTCCATGACTGCTTGGCAACAGCTAAAAACATCCCTGCGTTACCAGCACTGCTCCCATCCTAAATCCAGATGCTAGGAAGACAATTGACTCTCACAGGCAAAACCAGGATATTTTTAGATGCAATCAACAGATTTCTGATGACTGTTTGCAGTAAAATTGAGTGAAAATGCTCCTTATAAAATTCCATAACCAGATCAGGGAATAGATTTGGGAAGGCTTTTTTTTTTTTTTAAAAAGAAAAAAAAGTTTATTTTTAACATGGAGAAGCTGAAGGATCGGACTTACAGCTGTTCTTTTTTATACCCACAGACTATTATCCATCTCTATAACATGTCAACAGAATTTCTCTCAGACTGTTTCCAAACTATAATAAACTGGCTTTAGCCTTGAAAAATAAAAAATAGAGCTATGTTGAGTGGAGCACAAATCAGAGTGCAATCACTGACAGGCACAGATACCACTGAGTTCAGTACCACCCTTGGATATTCAATACACTGCAGGATCCTCATCTGAGAAATGGGGTTCCATGTTCATTTTCTCTGTGCCAGTAGTGTGCATTTTCCTGCCACCCAGCTGTGATGCTTTATGTGTTGCAGGTGTCTGCCCGAGTCTCCCAGGTGGCTCATATCTCAAAAGCAAAATGACAAAGCTCTGGAAGTTATCAAGCACATCGCCAAGGGAAATAAGAAGCAGCTACCTCTCTCTTTCCAGGTGACTGCACTGCATTTGCTGCATCTATGCAAACCTCGAGGCAAATAATGTTATGGGTTTAGGATTAGTTTGGATTTAGAGTAGGGAGCAGCTTGGCAACGAAAAGCAATGTAGTTCCCTAAAGTTCAAGCGAGTCTTCCTGTCTTTGACTGCCAAGGACCCTTGTAGAGCATATTTAGGAAAAGAGCCTTGCAAAAATAGCCAGCAGACAAGAAAAATTCTTTCTTAAATAGTATCAATCCACAGTGAACTCTCCAAATCTCATTAGTTAAAATTCTGAAACATCCTTATTTTTTTTTAAATGCTGTTCCTTGCCATGCAACAGCCTCATATGCATGTCTATATAGATATGAAGACTCTACACAAATGTTCATGTTTCCTTTCCCCAAACACTCTACACAAGTTATTTTGCCCTCACAAATTAAAATCCTCATCCTCCCATTAATCTAGAGGAAAATATTAATGTCAGTATTCACCACCTTCTCCCTTGCCCACTGTAATCTCTTGTCCTATCGCCTATGCTCCTAGAATCTCAGCTCTGAAGATGAAGAGGGAGAAAAGCTGAAACCTTCGTTTCTAGACCTGATCAGGACACCTCAGATTAGAAAACACACATTCATTTTGATGTACAGTTGGTAAGGGAAGGCTTTTGCAGCCCAACTAGAGGTGTGCGATTCGGTGCTCTGCTTTGTTATCATTAATTTAAGCCTGTCTTGCTCCCAGCCAGTCATACATCTCAGTTCTTTGCATAAACTCTGTCCCAAAAGGTTTGTCATCATTTGCATCCTGTTGTCTGCCCAGGTTCACAAGCTCTGTCCTCTACCAGGGGCTTATCATGCACATGGGACTAGCTGCTGGGAACATGTACCTGGACTTCCTCTACTCTGCACTTGTTGAGATCCCAGCCGCCTTCATCCTCCTGCTAACACTGGATCGCGTTGGCCGGCGCTACCCCTGGGCTGCAGCAAACGTGATGGCAGGTGGTGCTTGCCTCGTTACAGCGTTAATCCCAGACAGTGAGTCATGCAAACCTCCTCCATCAATAAATTCTCTCCCTGTCTCTTGGCTATTGCCATGGAAAATGGAAAACAATCCTTGTTCACTTGGCCCATGTCAGTATTGAAACCCAATAAAGACAAATACCATAAATGTCAATGTATGTCCCACCATCAGCATTCGTACCAGCTGATGAGAGGTTGGAGAAATGGGGTGAATTGAATTTCAGAAATGGCATCAAATCATATAATCATGTAATTGCAGACTAGTTTGGGTTGGAAAGGACCTCAAAGCCCATCTAGTTCCAACCCCCTGACATGGGCAAGGACACCCTCTGCTAGATCAGGTTGCCCAAAGCCCCATCCAGCCTGGCCTTGAACACTGCCAGAGAGAGGGCAGCCACAACCTCTCTGAGGAAGTCTGCAGATCATGAAGCATGCCATGTTAAGTCCACAATCTTTTGTCTGGCCTATAATTTAGATTTGAATGCACAATTCAGGGTTTCTATCCAAAAAAATCCCATGTTTTTTGTTTCTAAAAGGAAAACGTGTGTGGGCACATGCACACACTTAAACACCATCTGGGTACAGTAAGTTCTTTCTGCCAGGAACAGTGCTGCTGCCATGAGTGTAGGATGTTGAGCAACCACAGTGACAAGCAGTTGGCTTTTGTATAGCTAAGAGTTTGCTCCAAGCCCATGGTCTCAAAGCAATTTGTCCATTAAGGGCCATCAAACGAAACATCTTCCCTTTTTTCTTTATCAAATACAACTAGACTGAAACCATGGGCATAACAATGCCAAATAACTATCAGTTCACAGAGGGACAAGTACAAAACCACAAAAATGTTGTGGAAAAAATGTCATAGGCAAAACCTCCAATGTGTCCAGACAACCTGGCTCAGCCCACGGTTCAAGACCCTGCCAGGCAGCAGCACTCGCCAGCAGAACCCCAGCCTTCCCCGCTTGCCTGTGTCAGCACCACCAGCCCTGAGCTTATCCACCTTCAAAACCCACAGCCCAAAGTCCAACCCTCCAGACAAGAGTGGTTTTTCACCCAGGCTGACTCTGCAGGGGCTGTGGGGTGGGCAGAGCCCCGAAAGGGAGGCAGGGATGGCTCAGGACTCCCACAGCTGCAATTGCTGCAAACCACATGCAGCAGTAGCTGGTATCTCAGCTTGGGAGGGGTTCTGCCAGTGGGGCTTACTGGCAGCTATGGGTCAGTAAAATACTTCCTGGGCTTGGTGAGTCCTCCAGCTGACTAAATACGAGATAAACTTAGTGCTCCAAGTGTGCTGAAACGTCAGAAGCTATGTTCACAGGTCTAAAAGCATAAGCTTTTGGTTAATGCATGGGATAACCCAATCTACCTCATATCATTGATTTCTCCTCTGTGACAGCAACCAAGCAAAGTCTCAAGTTTTGATTAGTTGCTTGAATCACAAGACAATTGCATTATAAATTCTTTATTCTGTGAAATGGAACACCATCACATGCTGTCCTCTTGAGCTTTCATGATGGCAAACGTACAGTTTCCTCAAATCTCTAATGCTGTTATAAGTCAAGAGCAGAAAATCCCCATAGTTTTGTATTCCAACCTTAAGGTGTGCAATGTCTCTCCAGGTCTCTATTGGCTTAAAATGACTACAGCTTGCTTGGGCAGGATGGGAATTACCATGTCTTATGAAATTATCTGTGTGGTTAATCCTGAGCTGTATCCAACATTTCTCAGGTAAGTGCACCATCTTCTGTTAGCTGGTAAAAGCACCGGGTGTTTCCCTATGAGTGGCTGAGAGGCCAGCTCCAGGCTGTGAATGCAGCTGAGGAGCCTATGGCTCACATGCTGCCCTGGGAGAGGAGTTTGTATCTATAAAGCACACTTTGCAGGGGTGGAGGAGAGCTGCGAGGTGGTGCAGCAGAAATCCACCACCTTCCCTGGCCAAAGCCCCTTCCCCACTTCTGAGCCCAGCACTGAGGCAGCAGGTTTCTGAGGGGATGTGGAAGAAACCTTCCCAAACATGGTCCAGGCTTCCCCTTCCATTGCAGTTCAGCCAACAAGGAGAAGTTAAATGCTCATTAACATTTCTCCTCCAATACAGGGCTAGTCTTAATGTCTTGCCTCATCTAACTCTCTCCTGACTTGCCCATTTCAACCTGTGGTATCTCTCCACAGGAAATGCTCTGCCTGTGCTCTCTTTTGATTATGTTCACCAGAATAGGGGCCTGGCCTTCCTAAGCCCCTTCTTGAGGCCCACGGTGTCATCGGTCTCTTCCTCCCTGAGGCTCATGGCTCATCCCTCTCTTCAGCTGCAAATCCCCTCAACAGGATACTGGGCCCCCTTGTCCTGGTGGCAGGGGTGGGAAACACTTTGGGGTCCTGCTAGGGTGCAGAGCTGGGTGAAGCACCCCCCAGACAGAGCTGGTGACACGTGTGTGTGTGCATACATGCATGCGTGCTTTGCAGGAACCTGGGAGTCCTTGTCTGCTCGTCCCTGTGCGACCTTGGTGGGATCATAACACCCTTCCTCGTGTACAGACCAGCAGAGCTCTGGCACGAACTGCCCTTGGTCATCTTTGGTAAGAGAGCTGTGAGACGGGTCAGCTGCCCACAGCCCAGATCAGTGAGCTTCCTGCCTTTTAAAAAAGACATGGAGAGGTATATATAGATGGGTGTATATATATCCATGTAAAGTACAGCTTGGCAATTCTTTCATCTGGGTAATTGGAAGTTGAAGCAAAGTCACCTCTTAGCCCCTTCTGTAGAGAAGGGGACCCCTTATTTTTGGAACAGCTCTTTCAAGATTTGACTTGCTCCCACTTAGCCCTTCCCAAGGGAGGAAGATCTTTGGCTTCTGCCCCTCAACCTGCAGCGTGGTCACAGGACCACAGGTCTTGTATCCCTACATGAAAGTCACATTCCACCTCCTGCTGGTGCCTCAGGGGACCTTGTCTGTCAAGGGTCCCATGGCAATTCAGAGTGGCAAAGCAGCATGTCAGCCCTAATGTTAAGGCTACTAACCTAAGAAAAATAAAAGGTTGCCTTGAATGTCTGCTACTGTCTGTATTCAGCGTGCCTGCCCACACTGCCCCAAGCAGAGCAGGGTCTAAGACTAATGAGAAGGTGGAATGGGCCAGATGAGCTGGTAGCAACCTTTTGTGTGTATCCTAATCTAGACAAAA
Source organism: Porphyrio hochstetteri (assembly GCA_020800305.1). Taxonomy (NCBI): domain Eukaryota; kingdom Metazoa; phylum Chordata; class Aves; order Gruiformes; family Rallidae; genus Porphyrio; species Porphyrio hochstetteri. The sequence continues at coordinate 51,913,837 of CM036907.1, forward strand.
GCGGGGATGACAGCTAGCTACTATCACTCCAACCCCACACCAGCTGCACAACCAGAGCCAAAACCTGTTTCCTTTGCATTGTGTGCACCTCTGGTCTGTGGCCCAGGATGGCTTTCCAGGCCCCATATGCACTTCAAACATCAGCAATTACTCTGAAAAATGAGAATCCACACAGATAAAGAGCCACATGTTAGTATCACTTTGAGGATTCCTTATTCAATTGCCAGGGCAGCTGCGTCTCACTGAGACTCTATTAGTGACTCAGAATTAAACTTGGGCATGGAGATTGCCTTGCCTTTGTGATCCTTGTTCTGTGTGTGCAGCTGTGATCGGTTTAATCGATGGCGGCTTGGTTTTGCTCCTACCTGAGATGAAAGGAAAGACTCTCCCTGAGACCATTGAAGATGCTGAAAATCTGCATAGGTATGGCATTAAAAGCAGAGCAACTCTCCTTTATGCCTGAAAATTCTGCTAAAAAACTTCTATTGTTCATCCCTAAGGAGCTACTGGGTTTTGTTGTAGACATATAAATACAGTGCATGGCTGGTGGGTAACACAGCCCCAGCGGCAATATCAGGCTGTGGGCTCTCTGGTATAATCTGCCCAGAATCTACAGACCTCTTACATGGGAGCCAGACAGTAGGAAGAAGCATGGAGGGCAGTTTCACGGGCCATCCAAAAAGCATCAGCCTGAGCTTTGGCCTTGGGAGGCATCCGTCAGCACGGGGAAACATGTCCTCCCTGCCACAGCCAGACCCTGAAGGAGGCTTTCAAACAGGAAAGCACCATGGCACAATGCCAGGAGCTTTCAGTAACTCATGTAGCCATCCTACCTGCCCAGGCAAGGTGAGGCAGAGGGGTGAAGGCATGGCTCCTCAAAGAAAGGTGAGCAGGTTGATGGCATAGAACCCCTACTTGAGCTGGCTTTCATACCTGTGCAAAGTAAAGACAGGGAACACAACCCCCTTGGTCACACCAGCCTCCTGAAAACTTAGCAGTCCTATCTAAGCATCTGTGGCCACCAACTGCACTCTAAGTGTGCTCACCACCTTGGTCTCACCTCCCATGTGCAGCTGATGACCCCAGAGATGCTCACACCCGAACGGGACAAAGCTGGCTGAGGTGTGTTTTTAAATTTGAGGAGCAATACAGGGAACGTCCCGTGGTTTCAGTGCTTTCTCCTCAAGGCATGACTCAGACCTGCTGGAGCATCTCCTGAGGTAGAGCTCCACAGGCACTGGAGGAGCTGCTTGGATTTACTGAAGCTGATGGGGAGCCAAAAAAACACTTGGCCTTGTAAAAACTTGGTTGTGGCCAGGCCAGAAAGCCATGGCAATGTAGAACATGGAAAAGCTGCATCTATAAAAAGTTGGGCAGTCCATACATGCAATCACTCAGATATTACTTTAGAAACCACCTAGAACAACAGTTTTTACAGTAGGAAGTGCCAGTTAACATTACTAATGCTGCCACTGTGACAGGATTTCCAGTCAGCAGCACAGCTGTAACAAGGCCACAGGAAGTCTCCAATATACTCCTTATTCTGCTGCTCCTCAAAATAACATAACTGCATTTTAAAAATTGCCCCTGATGAGACATCTGCCAAACCCAGTTTTCGATGAATGTGAGCGCATGGATTACATGGTGGATCACGCTGTAAACCACCAGGAGCATCACTCCCCTTTTTCCCTTTCCTTCCACAGGCCCAAGAGAAGCAAAGAAAAAATTATTTATCTCCACGTTCTGACTTCTGAAGATGCCCCCAAGTAAGAATCATATAACTGTAGAACTGTTTAGGTTTTAAGATCAGTTGAGTCCAACCATTAACCTCACACTGCCAAGTCCAGCACTAAACCACGTCCCAAAACACCACATCTACACATCTTTTAAATACCTCCAGGGATGGTGACGCAACCATGTCCCTGGGGAACCTATTCCAATGTCTGACAACCTATTTGGTGAAGAAATTTTTCCATGTATACAATCTGAACTTCGCCTTGGCACAAATGGAGGCCATTTCCTCTTATCCTATCTTGTTGCTTGGAAGAAGAGATCCCTCAAAACCACATGCAGAGGACGAGCCAGGCCAGCACGATGATCTTTTCCCCACTGCACTCTCCCAGCTTCCAGCGGTCCATGGCTTGGGGACTTCCCAAGCCAGAGGTCATCTGCCCACATTTCCACTTCGATCCCTCGTGGATCATCCTTCCTTTCTATCTGCCTTCTGAGCACATTTATGCTCCTGGGATCCTAGGGCATCCGGCAGCAGCAACTCATATGGCACAAGTGGGAAATTCACAAGGGAACGTTCTTGCTTGTTAAAAAATGAAAAATCTCTTTGTGCTGCTTGATCACAGCTCATTTCTGCACTGAGCAGGAGTGCACTCATGAGCCCACCTCTCCTCTTCCAAGCTACACCTGATTCTGCCCAAAAGCAAGCATGTAGACAGTAACTGATTTACTGCCACAATTCCCCCTACACCCCTTTAAATTTTGGCACTGCCAGTGGGTCTATGGCTCCTACTACCCAGCAGGCTGGCTTTGAGAGACAGCTCCTGCTGCCCAGCAGCAAGCACAGCCGCTGCCCCTAGAAGCCCCTGCCCCCTCACAGCTTACTCCTTCCAGAGAATTAAGTACAAAAAGTAAGTACTTTCTAAGTCCAGGCCTGCTTTTACGTTTTGACATCCCAGAATTTCACTTGGTATTAGGCAAACTGGAAAACGAAAAGGGAGGCAAAGAGGAGTTGGAGACAGAGAAGCCACTTGACATGGGCAGCTACGTGCAACCGTGACATCATTAGGGATGAGTGATGGGGAGGAGGGAGAAAGCCCCATCACAGACACCCACTGGGAAAAGCAGGAATGGTAGCAGGACACTACACATATTAAAGCATATCCATATTTGTATTTACATACGTGTCATGATTTAGCCCCAGCCAGCAGCAGAGCACCACGTAGCTGCTTGCTCACTCCTCCCTGCTGCCCAGGGTGGGATGGGGAGAAGAATCAGAAGAAAAAAGTAAATTTCGTGGGTTGGGATAAGGACAGTTTAATAGGACAGCAAAAGGAGAGGGGAACAACAGCAAACTTATAAAAGAACATATGAAGCGGGTGATACTCATCCTGTTTTGCTCACTGCCCAGAATCCAATGCCCAGCTGGTCCCTAAGCAGTGACCCCTCCCCTCCCTGGCCAGCTGCCCCCTTATATCCAGAGCATCACATCAAGGTATGGAATATCCCTTGGGCTGGTTTGGGTCAGCTGTCCTGACTGAATACCTTCCCAGCTTCCTGTGAAAGGAAACTCTGTCCTAGCTGAAAGCTGGGGCAGCTTGTTTGTTTCCCTAATGCCATGAGATTGTTTTTTACATAGCCAAATGCCAAAAAATGCATAAGGAATAAGGACTGGGGGGAAGGGGGGAGTGGGGCGGGGTGGGGGAGTAGGAAGAGCCAAGAAAATAGTATGGCTTTCTAAGCAGATCTCCCTCAATAACATGCTGGAAAAAACACTGCTCTAGTGCTTTTGAAGGTTGAAGGGTCCTCTCCACAGGCCTTTGGAAGCACTTAAAATGTGATTCACATCATATTCATCAACTTGTTTATATTCTCTGGATTTGGGGTTGTCTCCTGATCAGTCCCAGTTCTGGGAAAAGGCACAATTTCTTCATTTTTAAAACATTTGCAGAATGTAGGATGACACAGTGCCATACAGTAGGGATGGGATGGGAGCATGCTGCAGATAAAGCCTAGCACAGGCATTGTTTTGATCACGCAAGCAATAGCAGACCTGGAAACCACACAAGCTTTGTACTGGCCCATAGGATGTGATTTTCTGCCAAGCGATGAACACATGCACACAAGAACACCTTGACACAACAACCATGTTAAGGTCAGACCTTGTAGACAATAAGCCTGAAGTCTCTGAGGCACCACAGATGTTTGATGGGATAAAATTAGCACTGGAGCCTCCAAATGGGAGCTATGCTGGCGGGGCAGTGGTTGGATGGCAGCGCTGACCGCAACACCAGAGGACAAGAACAGTGCTTAGAAATTGCCGCCCTGGACCACAGCTGCAGCCAGGCTGTCCACATGATGCTGCCAGGGAGACCACCAAAAGCCTTGTAGAAGTAAAGAACAGTTATTTTCCAAAACCCCGTTACTGAAACAAGGAGGGTTTATTCGGTTTTAAGTAGTTGGCCAGGACACAGGGCCTTCTGAAAAGGCCAGAGCCACTTTCATTAATCTGGACGCAGGCACATTCAGGCACTCCTTGGGTTTCCTGAGGCAGCCAGTGATTGGGTTCCAAAACGCTCCTTCCCAAGTTCCAGGGACAAGCCCTGTCACCAAGCTGGTTATGCTCCAGCAGCCCTAGGAGCAGACAAGCTTCAGCTGCTATTCATGGGAAGGGAAGCTGGAGAAATGTTGTTTTATCTAAGGCAGGACATTAGACGGTTTGTCTCATGCCCTGGAGGAGATCCATTCCTACCACTTACCCAGGACATAAAACCTCTCTGCACTCGGAAAGCAACCACGTGCAGCTGCAGCAGATTTGACACATTTCATTGACTTCCCAGCTCCAGGAAGTAATAAGTGAATTGACAAGGTCAAGGAAATTGATGGAGCACATCTGCCCATATGCTCATTAAGGTGTCACCAGAAGCAAATGACAATGTGACTTGCAGGTGACTGTGAAGAAACAGCTCCTACTGTGGCAGTAGGGGTGCTTGTGGAAAAAACAGGATGGTGGGCCTCAAGAGTCAGCTGTTGTACTCAGTTATTCATCCTAGTATTTGGTTTGCCTGACTTCTTGTGTCCTCCCCCCTTTTCTTTCTGCACAGTGTTTCAAACAGGTTTCAAATCAATGAACCAGAATAAAGACAGATGCTCTGCCAGATGTCTTTTGTTGCAGAGTAGAGACATCTCTGTGATCATGGCAGGACACCAGCTATACAGGACACAATTACATCCCCGCTGTTCTTCTTGCCCATCTCAGGGCAACCAGATTGTTCCTCTCTGACCCTGAAGCAAATACTAGTTTTGCAACTGGCTGGGCCAAAGTCACGTCACTCCTGATCTGTCTTTACCTGGTCACAGCTCTGTTCAGCTGGACAACATGCTTCCCTGCCTTTGAGACCCTTCACAGCAACACTGAACATCAACCAGAGCTCAAGCCAGTCGAAAACAAGGGCAAGATCCCTTGCAAGCAGTCCTGGGGGCACAGCACTCTGCCTGCCGGAGTCCAGCAACGCTTTGCTCAGCTGGAAGCTCTCTCCCTGCAGGTGATCATTAAATGGCCCCACACCCAGCATTATACATTGCCATACACCCTCACTGAAAGCCAGCATTGCCCAGGAGTGCCAGGGACCAGCAAGACCAACGGCAAAGGGGAGGCACAGTTCTGTTGGGCCTGTTTTCCTCTACAGCTGCAGGACTGCTACAGCTGCTATGTGGGAAATGCTAGGAAAAGTGTGAAAGGTAATAGATATTTCCTTGCAGGCCCAGTGTTCCTCCAATGCTCTCAGAGGCACAGGATCCCAGGCCAAATCCCAGCTTGGAGCACAGCTCACTCCAAAAGGATGCCACTACATGGCTGCCCCCTCCAAAAACACAGAGCTCCATCCTCAGCCTCCAGTGGAGCAGGACACTGGTGGGCTCTCAGTTCCTGGGAAGCTGGAATGCTTTTCCCACCCTGGAGTCCCAACATAGTATTTTTGATAAAACTGTGCATGTCTCTGCATGCACACATTTATCATGCTATGGAAGCTTAGGAAAACAGCCCTGTACAAAAAAAGAACAAAAAAACCCTGATGGATTATCCACAGTCAAGATGATATTAAGACACGAAAATTGTAGTGGCTACACATTGAGAATACATACAGAGAGGGAAGCAGGTACACGATGATAGGGCCAATCCCATCAGAAGCTGCCACACGTTGCAAATAAAGGATAGGCAGACAAAATAAGAGGCATGTCAGAAGAGAGTATTTATTCCAATATGCCTTTCCATGCAAGTGCCTTAAAGCAGGCTACCCCGAAAGAGTCATGCCTTCTTCAGCCACGTGCCACTTCTGACGTTTGGACATGGAGATAGATCTTTTTCGCCTTTTGAACACTTTGCCTGCAAGAACAACAAGACATGAGTAGCAAATCAGGAATGACGGTGTTCAGTGATCACCCTGCTTCAAATTCTTCACTTCGCCTGCTTCTTCCTCAGAGAAAATGAACAGCTAATCCTCAAATCCTCTAGATTGGCTCTGACTCCTCAGTAGATACTTGCGGTCCGCTCACAGCATGAGCAGCTGCTATCAAGAACGCCCTTTTCCCATTCCCAGATCATTTGGGGTTTAAGAACAAATAACATTTATAATAGTCTTGCAACAGGTTTGAGAGCCTAGTACAGCTAGGCCAGAGTCTGGAAACCACTGTCAACTTCTTGGAAACACAGGAGGCGACCACGTAACCCCTGGGCTTCCCCAAGGAGCTCTGGTCATGGAATTTGCACAATTTCAAGTGAAAACTGCTGAGAGTTCATCACCCTGACTCACCCATGAAAGTTTTCAACATCTTCGACAGTCTCAGGCAAAACTCTTCCTTTAGTTTCAGGTAGAAGCAACACCAATCCACCCGCAATCAAACCAAGAACAGCTTCAAACCAAACAAACATACCAAGAGTTTGTTAGTACACAGCAATTTCCAGCATATATACCACTTTCTACTGCCTGGCACAAAGGACTCGTAAACGGGATTTTAATTCGTCCTTCATGCAAGATGCACACATCAAAGCTCTTGTTGTAGTTTTGTGTGGCTGGGTTCTGGTGGAGAAAGGGGGGCTGCGTGGTTTTTTTCTCCTAAATGTGATTGCAGGGGGGCTGTGACCATCACTGATGGGTTTGGCCTTGGTCAACAGTGACACTGGCCTTGAGCCAGCTGGTGTTTGCTCTCTGGGGCCTGCAGAGAGCTTCTGGCTGCTTCTTGCAGACGCCACCCCTGCAGCCCCCCTTCTCCACCAGAACCCAGCCACACACAACTACAACAGCTGTCTAAGCAAAATTGTCGTGCCACCTCTGAAGAATGTGTCCATCACACGGAGACTGCAATAAGCCAAGTTCAGCAGTGAGTTATGGACTGAACCGCGGTGCCTCAGGCTGGACAGACAACTGTAAAGAGGAAGGAATGCTTTCCCAATCAGAGTGTATGCCAGGAAATGGATTTGATTTTTCTGCTATTTACATAACATTTAGAAAATACATAATTTATTATCACTTACACTATGCAATTAGCTTCTCCACTAATAATTTCTTTTAACTGCTTTGTATATGTTTGATCTCTATATTTCAATTCTACCAAGCACCCTCCTAAATGTGCTGTCTGCAAAAACTGCACGTTGCCATTCAATACGTGGTTTATTTTCTATAAATAGTGATCTAAAGATTCAGCAGAGTTTTGCAGACCCTGACCCAAGAGTTCGTGTAACTAGTCTGCAAACACTCATCTTGCATTTCTTTACCAACCTCTTTCCAAATAGCTGGAGAGCAGCCAGTTAACGGGCTGTCAGAAAAGCTGAAGTGTAACAGCCACGCTCCAGCTCCATTAAATAGGCAATTATGTGACGCTCTAGGTTTTGGCTCCTGAACTGAGACAATATTCCACACAGAAAAGCAGTGATTGATCAGATTGGAATTTAGCAAGATATTAATTGCATTGAAACTTTAGAACATTTCACAGCTCTTTGCCGCCTGTTGAACCTGTGTTCACCTCCAGCTTCCTTTAAAATGCAAGAAACAACAATAAGGGCAAGGAGACATGAATGCATAACCACGCTCCAGGTTGCTATAAACTGAAGGCTGTGGTTTTTGTAGACAGGAAAGGACTCAGCAAGTTTGCGGATGACACCAAGCTGAGTGGTGTGGTCGACAACCTAGAAGGAAAGGAAGCCATCCAGAGGGATCCTGACAGGCTGGAGAGATGGGCCCGGGTGAACCTAATGAGGTTCCGCACTGCCAAGTGTCAGGTGTTGCACTTGGGCCGGAAGAATCCCAGACATAGATACAGACTGGGAGAAGAGCTTCTTGAGAGTAGCCCTGCTGAGAAGGACTTGGGGATTCTGGTGGATGAGAAACTTAACATGAGCCAGCAGTGTGCTCTTGCAGCTCGCAAGGCCAATGGTATCCTGGGCTCCATCAGAAGAGGGGTGGCCAGCAGGGACAGGGAGGTGATTGTCCCTCTCTACTCTGCCCTTGTGAGGCCCCATCTGGAGTCCTATGTCCAGATCTGGGGCCCCCAATACAAGAAGGATGTGGAACTGTTGGAGAGGGTTCAGAGGAGGCCCACGAAGATGATTAGAGGGCTGGAGCACCTGCCCTACAAAGAGAGGCTGAGGGAGCTGGGCTTGTTCAGCCTGGAGAAGAGAAGGCTGTGGGGGGACCTCATTGCAGCCTTCCAGTACCTGAAGGGAGCATACAAACAGGAGGGGATTCAACTTTTTAAAAGGATAGACAATGGCAGGACAAGGGGGAATGGATTAAAACTAAAGGAAGGAAGGTTTAGATTAGATATTAGGGGGAAGTTTTTTACAGAAAGAGTGGTGAGGTGCTGGAACAGGCTGCCCAGAGAGGTAGTGGATGCCCTGTCCCTGGAAGTGTTCAAGGCCAGGTTGGATGGGGCCCTGGGCAACCTTGTGTAGATCGAGGCCTGGAGGTTGGTGGCCCTGCCTGTGGCAGGGGGGTTGGAGCTCTATGATCCTTGGGGTCCCTTCCAACTCATACCATTCTATGATTCTATGATTCCTGCTGAATTTGTGGAAACTGCCTTAGCAGGTTTTCCCTCCCTCTGAAACTTGGGGCCCACTGCTGCACCCCAGGAGCGGCTGGCAAAGAGGTAAGGTGGCACTTACCAAAGACTATCAGTGGCAGATCATGCCACACTTCCACCAGTCTATAGACAATGAATGGGACAATGATGCCACCAACATCGCACAAGGAGGAGCAGACCATCACCCCGAGGTTCCTGGTTCAACAGCAAAGGGATTATGTTAGTACCACAGAACTGCAGAGGGGCACGGAACACAGTTCTGACCCCTGCAGCGGGCATGGAGCTCAGCAGACCAGGCAACATCAACACAGCTTGAAAAGGCCTAGTTTTGCACTGGTGGGCACATTCAGCAGTTATTTAGACACATCTGCAGGCAATGGCCAGCAGTCAGTGCGCAGAAAGAGGAAATTTTGAAGAATTAACTCCCAAGTTTACATTTCTGCAGCACACTCTCTCCCGAGCTATTTGCCCTGCAGCCTGCCTACAAGTAGGGGAAAAAATCCAGTGCTCACAAGAAGGGCTTGAGTTAACATACATTCTCCAGAGCAGACTCCACTCCAGACAGATCCATTTAAATGGTCTTTCAATTCAAAAGAGATACAAATCTGAGCATTACGAGGGACTTCAGGACTCTCATCCACCCTGGTTGTCTCCACTCTTCCCTTTATTTCAGCCACATGAGTTTTCATCTGCCTTAAAGTACATCTGCTGTCCCCATGAATCTACTTTTTAAAGCATTTTACTCCACGTGTTTTATGTTCATCAGTACCAGTGCAGTTCTGCAGCATTTGAGGATAACTTAGTTCAGCATAAAATGTAACATACCTGTTGGCCTCAACTACTTGCATCCAAGGCAAATGCCAACAGGGAGGAGGATGTACTTACCTGATGTATGTTGGATACAGTTCAGTGTTTACAAAGCAAACCATTTCAAAGGCTATCGTGATCCCCATTCTCCCAATGCAGGCAGCAGTCACTTTTAGCCAATGTATGTCTGCAGAGAAAAATGCATTCAACACATTTAAAAGTATCCCAGCAGGAGTCAGTTAAATACACCAGCGTCATTTAAGGGGGGACCTCTGATCCCATATCACTTGATGTATTTAAGGGGCCTTGTTTCAGCTGAATGAGGGACTGGGAACAGCCACTCCACATGAGCTGGCATGGAGACCCTCCCAAAGCAGCATGGGGGACACCGGGACTTTGAGATTTAGTATTAGCAGTGCTATAAGTCACCCTTATTTCGCTTCCGTATCATGAGAAGCACTGCTAAAAGTCAGGGAGGTAGCACCAGGTGACAGGCGTGGGTTTGCAGACCTTTGGGGCTGGACCTTGGGAAAATGGAGAGAGAGGTGGGTGCTGATTCCAGAGGGCAATGCCAGGGGTGGAAGCTGCCACGCAGCCTCATGCAGGTGACTCACCCTCTGGGATCAGGGCTGTTACAAGGCAGGAAGCCCCAGCCACCAGGTTCGCCACAGCCCAGGGGTAGCGCCGCCCACTGCGGTCGATGGTGACAATGATGATGAAGGCGGCTGGGAACTCGACAAGTGCAGAATAGAGAAAGTCCAGGTACATGTTCCCAGCAGCTAGTCCCATGTGCATGATGAGCCCCTGGTAGAGGACGGCGCTTGTGAACCTGGGCAGACAAGAGCATCCCAGCTTTGTTAGTTGGTCAGAGGACTGAGGTCTGTGTCCTGCTGAGATCTCATAACCAAAGTTTCAAAAACAGCTCTCCAACATCATCTTCTTACCAGTTGTACATCAAAATTAATGTGTTTTTTCTCATCTGTGGTGTCCTGATAAGGTCGATGAGCGAAGGTCTCTGCTTTCCGCTATCTTCCTCTTCAAATTTAATATTCTGCAGAAGAGCAAGTGCAAAGTACAGTAAGTTTCTACTGGGAGGAACAAAGGGAAGGGACTATGGTGCTTGCTCACATGCATAAGAAAACGCTGAGCTCACCTCAAAGTGGGAAGGCATCTTCTTCTGATTTTTTTTAGCAATTTGACTGATAATTTTCATAGCTTTGTCATTTTTTCCTTGGGAGATCAGCCACCTGGGAGACTCCGGGAGGCACCTACAATACAAATGAATGCTATTATACACCAAAACTCACATATTGCTCCCCTGTATGGAGACTGTGGATAGAGGGGGTTGATTGAAGAAGCAGGTGTTTTTTAGTTTAATTTGGGGGAGGTTTGTTGGTTTGTTGTTGTGGGGGGTTTTTTTTGTTAGGTTTCTTGTTTTGGTGGGATGTTCTTTTTGTTCTCTCCTCTTCCCATTAGGAAAAAATAATATATACCACTGCTGAAGTGGGAACAGTCACAGTTGTGGTAGAGGCTTTACTCAGAGATGAGTTTATTAATGATAAATTGGGGAAGGGCTTTGAGCAAGACTAGTGCTGTCATTGTATTCAGCCTGTTCGCACAAACTGGCTCCTCTTCGGGAGCTGTTTTCCAGCCATGCCACCACAGGTTAAGAAGTAAACCAGCTGGATCTGGCTAACCAATCTGCAAATATGACAAAAAAGAAGCCAAGGAATCTCTTTCTACTATTCCTATCCTCTTGACCCATCTGGACAATTTCTCAAGTCAAAGCACTCAAACTGAAAAATATCAAAGAGAAAAGAGAGGAGAGAATACGAAGTAAGGGAGAACCTGCGCATACAAACAGGAGGGGAAGCAACTTTTTGAAAGGATAGACAATGGCAGGACAAGGGGGAATGGATTAAAACTAAAGGAAGGAAGGTTTAGATTAGATATTAGGGGAAATAATTATCTTCTTTACAGAGAGGGTGGTGAGGTGCTGGAATGGGCTGCCCAGAAAGGTGGTGGATGCCCCGTCCCTGGAGGCGTTCAAGGCCAGGTTGGATGGGGCCCTGGGCAACCTAGTGTAGATCCAGGCCTGGAGGTTGGTGGCCCTGCCTGTGGCAGGGGGCTGGAGCTCTACGATCCTTGGGGTCCCTTCCAACCCAGACCATTCTATGGTTCTGTGATTCTATCTGCCTTGTTTGGTTGGACCACACAAAGCTGCAACACCTTTTTCTTAAAAGAACATGTGAAAAACCCTATACAGTTACGTTAGCATTCAACAATCTCTCAGCAACTATTTTTTTCATTGTAGGATCCACTAAATTATGTCAAAGCATCTCTTTTCCTCTTTGAAATGCTTAATAAAGGTAATATATGATATTAAACAAGTCTCCCCCAGTGTTCTTCAAAGCGGTCTTTCCTTCAAAGAGAAGTCAGGTGCTGTGCACAGACTAAGATGCAATATCATCTCAGCTGCTGAGGGCTCCTGTTTCCCTCTCCATTTTGTACTAAGAGGAGGTACACAAAAGGAGGCACAGACAATCATAAAGTGGTGCCCAATTTCCCTCAATGCGAAACTGTGGTTTTGGGTTGTGGGCAGAGGTACACCAACAGCCAGTTTACCAGTAGTACAGCAGGAAGAAGCAGGTTGGCAGGGTGACGGTGAGCTGCAGCCAGCGCCAGTGAGGTAAAGCATAAGCGATGGCATCAAAGACCAGGAGCCCAACGGAGAAGGCCGTTTGGTAGAGGATGCCCACTGTCCTCCGGTACTTGGGACCGACAACTTCCGTCACTGCAAACACACAGAGAGACAGGTGAAAGACATCTCAAGACAGCAGTGATTGACTCTGCAGGGACACTGGAAGACCAGTGCTGTATTAATGACCTGAAGAAACCATCTAGGTAATCCTGGACTTCCTGGTATGAAGCCTTCAGGCAAAAATCCCCTGGTGCTCAAAGAGGAAGTTTTGCTTTTCTGTCACCTGCTCTCAGCAGAGGAGAAAACCCTGCTCCTGCTCTTACACTGGGGGCCTAAGGCATCCTGTGCTGTCGTCTGTCATGGAAATATCTGAGTAAATCAAAGCAGCTGAAGGATAAAGTGACCCAGGAGACCATGACAGCAAGGTTACTTATGTCCACATACCCTTCCCTGGGCATTCAGTATTGGCCACCCTTAGGGAGAGGACACAAGGTTCAAGGAGCTTTTGGGCTGATTCTGTGTGATTTCTTTCTCATGAAAGTTTCAAGGCAAAACAAGAAGTAACAAGATATAACTGAGGGAGAATATGAGGATAGGGCAAGTCATTGTCTTAATAGGGATTTTACACTCTAAAATGGCAAAGTCCCCAGGAAGAGGTGATGAAGAATTCATTTGTGCCAGAAAAAAAGGTTTACGAGGCCAAGTCAGCATCTAGAATATGCACAGGAAGGAACAACCATGTTTTGGCAAAAGATGGTCTGGACTGTGGGCCAGATATTTTTGTTTGATTTATATCAGGCATCTGAATAACTGCATCAGCTACATGTCCACTCTAAAAGGCTTAATAGAAGTTTAGGGTGTTGACAGCTACATTTTTTCCACTATCACAGTGAAATGGATCACTCAGAGCTATTTGCTATGGCCGTCCCACATCCTAATCCAGGTATGGCTCCATTGGGCAGCATTTAAAATACTTAATTTGCTGCTTTGGCCATGGCTGTGTGTTGGGTATTTTTGACAAGAGCCTGAACTCCACACCAGAAAAGTCAGAGAAGTCCCAGGGAGCTCTACCACAGCCCAGAAAGTGGTCCTGAGCTGGGTCCAGCCCTGCTGCCACGTGGCCATGCGTCACCGCCAGACACAATCAGCACCAAGCGCGTGGAGAGGCACCGGTGCAGCCTGGCTCCTCACACTGCCCTGCAATTGGCCTCAGCTCAGGCAAGTGCATGGATACCCAAACAGCTTGTCTTTTCCTCAGCAAGTACAGGCTGTTCTTCGGTTATTTTTAGGCTGCAAAGCCTCTGTTTGTCCTTTAACGCTCTTTGTGTCATAAAAATGCCTCCGATTTTCCCCACCCTCTGCCTGCCTCTTTAATGGCCACCTCTGTCATCACCCTGTCTGCAACTGGGCCTGAGCAGCAGCAGTCTTCCCCAGGGCTGTCTCCTTTCTCAGCTGGTGCCCAAGGGGCAGGAGAGGAGCCCAAATCTGCAAAGGGGAGCTGGCACCGCAGGGGAAAGCCCGCCCTGAGCCAACAGCCCTAATATAACATTGCTTGCTTTGGCTTTGAAGGCCACTGTTGCTTCTCCCTAAATGACAAGGCTCAAAAAAAGTCACAGAGGGAGAAAACTCTCAGAGGACAAAACAGCATGGGAGGCATTTTTAAACAGCTTTTGTTCAGGGAGGTTTTGGGGTTGGTTTATTTCATCTTCTGCAGCCAACCTTGGTCCTGAGAAAAGGTCTGAACTCACCCAGGATGTAGCCTGCAGTCCAGCAGCCCTTGCTGACCAGCCCTTGTAAGAACCGGAGGATGACTATCCACAGGTAGGTGGGCACGAAGACCAGAAGGATTCCACAGATAATGTTTGCAAGAATTGTATACAAGAGGCAAAATTTACGACCAAACCTGGATTGGAAGATAGTATGTGTAAAGCAAAACACTGGTCACGAAAACACAGGAGGGTTAAATTAGTAAAAGCTTTGTGCATCTTTGGGGAAAAAAAAATAAAATCCAGCTTTGTTATACAAAGGATAAAGACATACTGACTTTTATTCTTAGCCTGTTGTTCACTCATGTGCTTTTCTATACCCTGAGAAATTACTGTGCCGATTGCTCTGCAATCCCACAAAGGCTTTCAGGAAAAGGAAAAATTTCCCAAGTTGAAGAACAGTAATCCCCTGTTTACATTTGGACTGTGACTGTTATACCTGGATGTCAAAACAGGCAGCTTAATAATCTGTTGCTTGGGGTTTTTTTTGGAACGGAGGCAAAAAATAATATGGGTTAATATGATCCTGGTAAGTCTTCTGCACCACATTTATCACAGGTACATATACCACAGTCTTAACTCCAGAAATCTAGTATGTGTGGACCTTGTTGTGAGTGGGATGCATTTCACAGCCGGAGCAACTCAGAGCCTGCTGTACTGGCAGTCCTAGGCAGGGTGGGGAACAAGAGGGAAAAGGGACCTTCAAATACTGGCGTTTGCTGCTTCTTAATCCCAGCCTCCTGCGCTGGGGCAGCTGGCTCTGAACAGGGACCTAAAGGACACGGGGATTTCTGGTTTTTCACAGTCACTGCTGCTGTACCCATCTGGTAATGTCTGCATCTGCTATTTCAAAGTTTCTCCAAAGGAAGCAAGATCTTTTCCAAGCTGTAGCAACACAGAGCATGACACATCGAGTGGGGGCTCCACACCAGCGTTTCCTGGCCTCGGTTAATAACCCAGGGCTCAGGTGCAGTGTGGTAGGGAGTTTGGGGAGTACGGTCCTAAAATAGTCCTTTGCAGGCTCTGCAGGACTCTCCAAGTGAAAGAACTGTGCAAACCACCAGGTACAACTCAAGAGACAGAGTACTCACTCTTCATACCACGACTGAACATCCAGGTGGTTGACCTTATTTTGAGAACAGAGATGGCAGCAGTTGCACAACCTTTCTCTGCCTTTATCTAAGCTTAGAGGCTGAACACTGATAAGGAGGGTCAGAGGGTTCTACTGAGAGCCCACACGTACCTGTCTGCGATGTAGCCAATGTTTATGGAGCCAATAAAAAACCCAGCATTCACAGAAGACTGAAAGAGGTCCAGCTTCCAGGAGTCCTCACACACCAGGTTAAACTAAAAGAGCAACCACAGTTAGAAGCAAGAGTGAAATGAAGAGCTGGCTCACATCCATAAGTATCCTTTGCTTCAGGTAAAGAGCTTGTTTCTGGGTCCATGACCATTTAATCTGCACCAAGAAACCCTACTGACTTAAAATTTAATGTCCAACATTGAAAAAAGGGTCAAGCCCTTGAGCAGTTTCCTGGTATTCCCCATTCATGTCTCATGTCTCGTTACTGGAAAGAACATAACAGAGTTATTACCTGTCAAGATCAGTACCCTAAGTTGTTTTAGGCCTCACATATCAAGTTGGCATGGACCTGACGACCACACTGTGCTCTTCAAACAGCTTTTCTTGTAAATTGTCATGACCATTTCTAAGCAATTCTGGTTGCCTCATACCCTCACATGCCACAGTAGTCCCTGCAAACCCCTCAAGACTATGGATGGTGCCTTCAGTAAATGTATCCTAGATGCGTGCAGAAGTTCCACTTCCCACCTGCCTCGTCCAGCTTCCTGTGGAGCACCAGCTCCCCAAAGGAGAGGTAGTGAGGAGGTATCTGCATCTGTCTCTGAGGCCAGAGCAGTTTCTCCCTGGGCTGGCCTTTTGCTCTACTAAATTGACCTCCAGCCTAATGTGCCTGGAAACCCAGTATTTTGTATCAAGGGCCAAGCTTTATACCACACACACATGCACACAGACCTGCCATCTGGCCTTAGTTCTCTTATCTCACTGAAGTAGACACACATAAAAGCTACAGGAGAGTAAGCTATTTCATAAAGCTGCCATAACATGACTGAGATTCCCTTCATGTTCTACTGGTAGCTGGGTTTATTTAAAGCTATGCATCTTTAGTCAAGGTAGAAGCAGATACTCCTCCTGATGCTCTGTGGGGCTTCCCATGAGGGTATTCCTCCATGGGTAAGTTTTCTTTCCTTCAAGCAAAGTAACACACTTCACCCTTCACTATTCTCCCCCTTGCTTAACTGCCAGATCCAGGGGCAACATAAGAGGGCTGAAAAGCCTTCACAGAAACAGTCACATCCAGGAGCAAAACACATTGCCAAAATGCACACACACATAGGCACGTGACGTTTCTGGCTGTCCTGTGAAGGAAAGAGGCCCATGGGCCTGGCCTCACACCCCCGTTAGGGAAAAAAAAGGGAAGATGACCAATGTGAGAGCCCAACTGCACAAAGCAGGTCCTGAAAGTTTTCAGCTTCCCACAATCTCAGGAGATTGTGGGGGGGGAACCTGGACCACAGCATCTGCTGGAGCCTTCTGCAGCAAGATGTGCCTGCTGTGCTGCTGCACCCTCCATTTGAGGTGTCTCCAGCTCCTCTCTTCAATACTGCACTGTTCATACTTTCCTGAAAGAAGTACACTTACAGTGCAACACCTAAAACCTAGCTCCTACCTCTTGCAGAACTATAAATGCTGAAGCTGCTAAAGCACAGAATTCACCTCTGTTTCCATTCAGTAAGTGGCCAAAAGAATGCTGACATCCTCCATCTCTGAAAGGCTGGTGGAATTTTCTATGAAAAGTAAGAATCTGGGATGACAAATTTGATTTTGTAACGTTAAAGCACCTAAAACCCTAAGGTTCCCCTGTCAGGGAAGACAGCAGGCCTGCTAGCAGCCTAGCTCTCTTCTCCCAAGATTTAGGCCCTGACAATATTCTTCTGTTCCCATGAGAGAGGAAAAGTTACTCATGCTAAGAGGATCCTAATAATCACGTTCTCAAAACACAGCAGCCTTGTTGATAGGGGTACAGGCTGCCCTGAACCAAGAAGCAGTTATGGGAAGGTATTTGGGAGTAACGAAACATGTTAGGAACCAGCCATAAGAAGAGGGTCAAAACAGCAGGTGTGCGGATGCTTTTAGGCATCAAAGGTAAACTAAGGATATTTATCTATAAGATAGGTTTATCAGAACTCGTTATAATCACTAACCAATCAATACAGTGTGAACAGTGTGTGTAACCAATTAGCAGCTTTTTAGCTTGCCACGCTTGCAGTAATAAAGGTATATAATCTGTGTGATTGCATCCAATAAAATGGCTTCAGCTAAAATTCATCTCGAATTGCGTGTTGCTCTCTGCTGGACACCACATACCCCAGGAGCTTAAACACCACTCTCGGCTTATTTACATAATTGCAGAAATTGGATCTTCTGCCATTTATTCCTGGATTAAGCTGTTTCGTAGTAGGAGGTGATTACCTTTTCCTCCACCCATAGCTATTCAACCATATTTGAAACCAACATTAGAAGACTTTCTTCAAGAGAAAAAAGAAAAAAGAAAAAAGAAAAAAAAAAGAAAAAAGGAAAAAGAAAAAAGAAAAAAAGAAAACAATGAAAAAAAGAAAAAAACAAAAGAGAAAGAAAAAAAGAAAAAAAAGAAAAAAAGAAAAAAGAAATTAAGACCTTCACGTCTGGGCACAGATCCCAGGTAGAATGGTGGGTCTGTGCAGCGTGCCCACTTGGGACCAGAGTGTTTTGTTTGTTGTGCTGCACTCCGCTGATGCCTCACAGGCGATGTTTACTCACCTCCACCAATCGGACCTCTCATGTGACAGGAGTTTCATTCAGAACTGGACTTTATCTACCTAGGGATTTATTTGCTGAAATATGCTTTGCTCCCCAGCTAGAGATACAAGCCTCCTGAGCAGCCAAGGCAACACTTCACAGCAAGAACAGAGGGAAGACAACTTGCAAAACTCCCTGCGCAAGAGGACCCCCTGTCCAGGTAAGCAGCCTGGGCTACACCAACCCTCTCCCACATCCCTCAGCTTGTCTGTAGCTGACAGGGCAAGCAAAGCGGGGGTGGGTATTTGTTTTTACCTCAGTCACGAGAGAGGTCCCTGGGGAGTCGTAGACCCAGCCGTCCTGGCAAGGACTGAGGGGGACGGTGCTCCGGTTGCCCACGAGGCTGCCGAGGGGGTCGGTGCAGCTGATGTCCGTCGCATTCCAGTCCACCTCGTACCTCCTGCAGCGGCTGCTGAAACTGTCCCTGTGGCTGCCCCACTCGGGAACTGTGTGATTGAGCTGCTCCTCCAGGCTCCAGCCACACCGCTCGCTCAGCTCAGCCACCCCGGGGCTGAAGCAGCGATGCTCGGGGATGAACCCAAAGAAGACGACACCTACATACAGCGGAGTGAAGGCAGCAGAAAGCAAACACAGGACAAAGAAGGTTTGCTTCTGGAACCTGTCAAATTCTCCGACGTTCTCCAAAATGTCATCTAGGGTTGGCATTTTGGCATCAAAACCACCCCCAAAAACCTCATCTAGGTCTTCTCTGCAGCACTGATATATTTAGTTGGCAGCAAAGCTATTTAAGTAACAAAGACATTTGACCAAAAGTCAAGAGTAACTCCATAAATTATTAAACTACATGTTGCAAGCTTTATTTTTTAGGTTTCATTTGAAATCAGACCTTAATTCACCCAGAGGGAATTTGCATTTAACCCCTAATCAGAGCACATATGTTCCTTTTTCCCAGAAAATCCACTGAGAGCCACAGCACTTTGGGTTTTCCTAGCCAAACCAGCTCCTCAAAGAAGGGGCATTTTAAGGAGCAAGTGCAGGTGTAGGAAAATTCCACCAACACACAAGCAAATGGAAAAAGTTTAAGGTAGCAGTTGCTGGGCGCCACATGTGAGCCGGGGCTTATCAACCGGGTTGTGTAAAGAACAGGCAAGCACATTGTGAAACAGAAGGATTCCCACTCCGAGCCATGCAATTAGTAGGAACGGAACAGTGTTCCTACCAAGTCCAGCCATCACGTGTGCCTCACCCCTGCAGCCACCCTTGCTCCCCATGCTCCTCTGTTGCCAAGGGCAAAGCTCCACTCCTGCTTCCAGGAAAAGCTCTCCCACCTACATCAGGGAACATGATTTTCACCTGACCGTGTTTTCACAGTGACACAAAAGATATAAAGCATTTGCTAAGGAATCACGCACTAGGATTCGCTGGGAAGCCACATGAAATATTTCCAAACCAATGATTTCTTACCAGAGAAGACCTGTAAGACTTTAGGTAGAATTCATTGTGGGGAATCTCCCCAAAAAGTCCAGTTATATCAGGCTCCAGCGATACATTATGCTGCCTACAAATACACGCTTGCTACTCTGACACCTTTTGCTGACAAAAACTGCTTCCATCAAGCAAAGGCAACACTTTAAAGATGGGGGCGGGGGGGGGAAGTGAAAAATGGTCTGGAAAGCAAATCGCACATACTAGGAAAGCAGACACCCCCACAGCCCCCCAAACAGCTTTCCTCTCACTACGCTCCAGAAAAATCAGACGGCTTAGAAGGCCATTCTGGCTTCAAGACAGAAACAGATACCACTCTCCGCAGCCACTTACAGCAGTGCTACACCAACCCCAGCACATCACCTCCCTGCCCCAGCATCCGACTTTGGACTCTGTGGCTGCAGGGGCTCCATGAGGAGCTGGAGAGGGGGACACACAAGAGCACGGGAGCCACCATATTCGCGGCCATCCCCCACAGCCTCCCCCAGCAGGACGTGTGCAGCCAGCCGAGGCCAAGGAAACTGAAAGCAAACCCTGCCTCTGCTAAGTGGGTAAGGTTTAAACCCATCAAGCTGCATCTTAACAACACACCCAAAAAACCTCCTATCACTTCTTACCTAGTGGTTTTGGGCCGTTGGTTTATGCACATGTAAATTCCTCAGGAATTAAAAAAGTTAGATGCAGACCAGGCCTTTTCTCCTGCAGCCTGGGCAGATCAGCGGTCACCATGCCATGGGGCTCAGTGTCTTAAGAGGCTTTCTTCCCAGGGCAGAGACGTGCTGCTGAACAGCAGGGCTTCTGCTCCTGGCCCAGTCATTTATACCTGCTGGTCTAGTCCCTCCCTATGGTCAAGCAGGATATTCTACTGCAAAAACAGTTTGGTGAAGTCACACATCCAGGTCTGAACAAGAGAAGGTTCAGCCAGCCTACCTACAAATGCCTAGGGAAAAAGCAGGCAATAGTTCCCTGACTAGGCACTGAAGTCACTCACTGCTGTCAGCTGCATGCTAGGAACATAGCGCTGATAATGCTCAGGTAAACACTCCCAGGCAGAGTATGTCTGCTCCCCCTAAGCTTCACTGGGCACAGCCACAAAGAGACCATACAGCATTAGGCCTTCAACACCCAAGAAAGCATTTAATGCAGTCGTTCATGGTTCACGGATAAAATGACTCCAAGGCGCCAGACCCCAAACACCTGGGGGAAAGGAAGTAGTGTTCTCTCAGAACTGTTCCAGGGGTAACCGGCAGTATTAAAAATGCACTGTCAAACCTCCCATTCCCCTGAATCATAGAATCGTAGGGGTTGGAAGGGACCTTCAGAGATCATCGGGTCCAACCCCCCTGCCAAAGCAGCTCCCTAGCACATATTGCACAGATAGGCGTCCAGACGGGTCTTGAATATCTCCAGAGAAGGAGACTCCACCACCTCCCTGGGCAGCCTGTGCCAGGGCTCTGTCACCCTCACTGTGTAAAAGTTCTTCCGCATGTTGGTGTGGAACTTCCTGTGCTCCAGTTTACAGCCATTGCCCCTTGTCCTGTCTCCACCGACCACTGAAAAGGGGCTGGCCCATTCCCCCTGCATCCCATACTTAAGATATTTATAAACATTAATTAGGTCCCCCCTCAGTCTTCTTTTCTCCAGGCTGAACAGTCCCAGCTCACTCAGCCTTTCCTCATACGGGAGATGTTCCAGGCCCTTAATCATCTTCATAGCCCTTCTCTGGACTCTCTCCAGGAGATCCCTGTCTTTTTTATACCAGGGAGCCCAGAACTGGACACAATACTCCAGGTGGGGCCTGACCAGGGCAGAGTAGAGGGGGAGCATCACCTCCTTAGACCTGCTGGCCACACTCTTCCTGATGCACCCCAGGATCCCCTTGGCTCTCTTAGTGACCAGGGCACACTGCTGGCTCATGGCCAACCTGTCCTCAACCAGGACCCCCAGGTCCTTCTCCCCAGAGCTCTTCTCCAGCATCAACTTAATGCTGAGTATTAAAAACGCTGCTTTTAAGTATGACAAGATGCAGCTTGAGCAGAACTGATTCACAGCTTCACTGGTGACAACTGAAGAGGAATCAACGCCAGGTCTGCGAAAAGGAACAATACACCCCTGGGGCTAACATATATATTCTGATCTTTGTCATCAAACAAATTATGGTGTTAATTATCCCAGCAAAAAAAAAAAAAAGGTATCACCAGGCTGATGAGGGGGAGTATTACAGTCTAGTGGTGTAAGAAAGATACCAGACTTGAGATGTGGGATTTGGAATACCCACTTCATATCTTTTATTGAAATTGCTGAATACTTTATATTACACTATTTTGATTCAAAATGGAGGGTTTTTTTATAAAAAGAAGCCATTGTTGAAACTGAGTAAGCCAGCCAAAAGGAACAACAAAAAGTTTCAAAAGTTTCTGACCGACGCACATACTTGTATGATGCTTTGAAACCCCATCATTGTCCGTGATTTAATTTAGGAAGCTCCTGGAGAAGAGCAAGACTGCTAGAGGAAATTTGGCTTGCATTCTTTGCCAGCAACATTTCACATGAATCACCATGGCTGGGACCACAGCATAAGAGCTAGAACTTAGGCTACTGGAAAAATATTGGCCTTTTCTTTTCCCCCCCTTGTAATTAATCCCAGAGACAGGTGTTGTGCTGACTAGGGCTCCTCTAGTTGTTGGCCTTTTCTTTGTGATGACAAACTGGGCAGTGCAGATTGTGTTACAGAATTCTGCCCCTATGTCCTTGAAAACTCTGGTTCTCTGTGCAGTTGGCCTACTCCAGCCATAATCTAGGGAAGAAAAAAACATCTTTGGGTGCTTTTCAGCTGCTTAGGCAAATACTGATGAAGTCAGTCATATAACCAGTACCAAAAAAAAATCATGCAAAGAACAGCAACCATTTCAGGCTAAAGCTATACAGAGCTGTACCTTTCAGTCAATACCTTCGAACCAATGATCTGTTTAAATTAGAATGGATATTCAAATTTACAGGATAAATTAGACCAGCTCCAAAATTTACATCAAATCACCCCAACACACAAAAGTTATACTTTTCCTTGTCTTAGGATGGGTGAACCCATAGAACAATACCCTGCCGGCAGGAAGAACATGTTGCTATCAAGCAAACCTGAGTAGTGAGGATCAATAAATACAAGGAGTTAAAATGCTAGTAGTCGGATAACTTGAGTCTCAGGAGCCAGGGACTTTGTTGAGCCTTAATTCTTTCCTTTCAACGGTTTCTCTTTTTTAAGCAAGCATTTATCACCTATGCTGAGGCTTAAAAAGAAAAAAGAAAAAAACCCACAAAAAAAAAAAAAAATCAAAAAACCCCAACTGTCCTGGCTAGAGAGAGTCAACATAACTCAGCCAACTGGATGTTAGAAACCCAGTCATTACTGAACAGATCATTGTAAACAACCAAGAACTCTTTCTCCTCTTCCCTTTTCAATGGTTTCTTGTTAAAGGCAAAATTCAGAAAAATCTTTCAGGCTGAAGTCCTCATATTTGGTTGGAAATGTTGTCCCATTTATATATAATCTCTCTATATATATTTGATTAGGCACAAGAGGGGTTAAACATTCAACAAGTCCTCATCACTATCATCATGAAAAGATACTGTATTTGTAGAGTTCTGTGCCTGCTGCTGGCCTGGCTTGGCTTTTGCTTTCCTTTCCTTTCCCCCACTGAGCAAATAAGCTTTGTCGTCACTTCTAAGACTGGGTTGCTTCTTTTGGAGCTGCTTGCTCTTGTCTAGTCCTCTTCCTGTCTGAATCTTTACATCTGGAATGGTTAACACTTCATCCTCGCTGTCCAGGTCATCCACGTGGAGAGAGTTAAAGGCTTCAGATGTAACAGACTTGGTAGTTACGTGACCGTTCTCCTGCCCCCCTTTTGCTGTTCTTTGATTTGGCACAGCGATTTCCTCCATCAGCCACTCTGTTTCGTTCTCATTAGCTTCTTCTTCGCTGTTTATCTGCCAGAATGAAAAACGAATTTTAAAAACACAAGAGGAGGCTGCATATGCCACCCGCTGATCTCCCCAGCTGCAGACCTCACATCACACGTGGCTGTGGGCTTAGCCTAGTCACAGCACAGTAATTCTGTCATTTATGTATTTGGCTATTTAGGCACTGTTCTTCATTTCCTTGACTCTATCCTCCTTTCCTAATTCATGATATAAATGTAGATACCACAGCCATGTGGCCTTCCTGAAGCCACACGGTATGGTCTCCATGCACCAAAGGAACTAGAAATTAAAGGGGGTTGTTTATTTATTTATTAATAAAGGCTTCGTATTAAGAAAAGTCAACAGGAAACAAACCCTTCTCCTTTGCAACTGTATTACCTTTGTGTATTTATAGGAAACTCCCGATGTTCTTCTGCAGCAGTTCGTTATCTTGGTTATTACGATTTCCCTAAAGAAAGGGAAGAACACTGCATTAAGGAGACTGTACCCCCCTTCACTTTTCTTCAGCACCAACAAAAAGCAAGTCACCAAGCCAGCTGCAAGCTGCCACACAAGGACACTTGACCCTGAAACACTCCAGTTATCAAAATTCAGTCCATGACAATGTGTGTCTTCACCCTTACCACAGCTTCAGGGTGAGGGCTCTGAAACACCTCTGGCCTTTCTGTCTAAGGGGGGAAAAAACCCAAAACCCAAACTTGCCTGGAAAGCAGATAATCAAGCAGGAGTCACACTTTTCCCTTGCTACTGTTGTATGGTTCCACTCTGACACCATAAAAGGAGAGGGATATCAAATACTAACTATCTTGTCACATTGTTTTAGCCTCCTTAATTACCAGTTGCCCACAATAGAGACCATCTCAGTTCGAATGTGTACTCCAGCCCTCTCTGCATGGACCTTCAGACAGTAATTGGGAATTTGGAAAAAACCAGTGGTTTCACAGTTGATGGTGAAAAACAGAACTCAAATCCCTGAAGTTCACTGTTTCCCTTTCACCCAGGAAGCCAAGTCCTAACAAAGAAACTTCTAGCATTTCCCAGTCATTTCTTACCGCCTCTCTTTCTTGTAGAACAGCAAGATTATGAGGCATGCAGTGAGAACAACCAGGAGGACGCTCAGCACAGCACCAACAGCCTGACTTCTCCTTGAAAGGCCTTTATGTACTTGGGCCTCCTGGTCAGTCTGGTGCTCGTTGCTTCCTGTATCACTGGTTGATCTAATAACATAAATTGGGAAGAAAAGGACGATTAAGATCTGTTGACCAGTTGCACCAATCTGGATTAGAAACAGAAGGTTCAAAGAAATCAAACACGCCACACAACCCTGTCAGTCCTGCCCAACAGCTGTAAGAACTGAATTCAGGGGATTCTGTGTTCTATATAAAAACCACTGAGAAAATGAAAGCATGCATAGTGAGTCTACATCCTGGTAGGATGCATCCAACAGTACATAAAACAAGTTGCCAAGCCACTCTCCATGGTATCTGAAAAGTCACAGTGGTCAGGTGTAGTCCCTAGTGACTGGAAGAGAGGAAGCATCATGACCACTTTTAAAAAGGGTAGGAAGGAGGACCCTGGGAACTACCAACCTGTGAGCCTCACCTCTGTGCCTGGAAAGATCATGGAACAGACCCTCCTAGAAGCCATGCTACGGCACATGTAGGACAGGGAGGGGATTCGAGACAGCCAGCATGGCTTTACTAGGGGCAAGTCCTGCCTGACCAGTGTTTTTCTACAGTGGAATGGTTGCATCAGTGGACAAGGGAAGAGCTATGGGTGTACCTATCTGGATTTCTGCAAGGCCTTTGACACAGTCCCCCACAACATCCATCTCTCTAAGTTGGAGAGATACAGATTTGATGGGTGGACTGTTCAGTGGGTAAGGAATTGGCTGAATGGTCACATCCAGAGGGTGGTGGTCAATGGCTCCATGTCCAGATGGAAGATGGTGACAAGTGGTGTTCCTCAAGGGTCTGTGCTGGGACCGGTGCTGTTTAATATCTTTATTAATGATACTGACAGTGGGATTGAGTGCACCCTCAGCAAGCTTGCTGATGACACCGAGCTGAGTGGTGAGGTTAATGTGCCAGAGGGAAGGATACCATCCAGAGGGATACCATCCATCTCTGTTTCCCATGCAAAACAAGCATCTCCAGGTCCCGATCAACTTGGCAAACTTATTTAGCGGTCATGTGCCAAACACTGCACACAGGAACAGCAATTCCATCTATCTGGGGGTCTGCTTTTTTAGCTTTTCATTTTTTCCCAATCACACGAACAAAGGCAAAATAGCCTTTAGCTGAGATGGGCTGACAAGAGCTGCTTTCAGAAAGTGGTTCACTACTCACATTAATGGACACACAGCAGATGTGTACCAGGTAAATAAATACTGGCAATCTGCTGTCTCATGAAGGAACTCAGGGATGCCTTCCTTTGCTTGTGGACTGCAGTGGAAGAAGATGGTTGAAGACACAAACTTTGATTTATCTTTACCGCATCTGGAGTCTGATGAAAATATGACATCCAAGTCATCATCTACAACGAGAAGAAAACCTTATAGTTTACAACTTCCTCTATTAATACTAGACCCTGGAAAGTTATGTATTTGTTCTGCAGTAACAGCTTATACTTTGCAGTATCTGCCAGTGAGCTTATAATTTTAACGTAGCTGAATCCATCATCTGCTATGAGAAGTGGGCTAAGCTCTTCACAAGAAAAAGCAGCTAGATAAAGGAGGTTATTGCTTATGCAGCAGAAGCACAGAGGAAAACAGGAGACCAAGTCTTTTATCTTGCATTGCTTCTATCACAGACTTACATCAAGCATTAAGCCCAAACCCTATTAAGGCCACATTTACAACTGAGCTTACACCACAAGAAAAAAGCCCCAACCTAAATTCTGCTGGACAGACTCTGGATACTTTCACAGAAAGTGATGAGCACAGACGCTGTGAAACAAGAACCATTTCCTGATGAAGCAATTCACATGGGGTATCGAGCAATTCTGGCCGAGGAGCAGGTACTTACCATCAACATAGTATTTAGCTTTAGTGGCAGAACCAATCCTCCGAAAGCGACGCTCGTTCGTTTTAACTTGGCAGATGTTGGCACCAGAGCATTCTGGGAAGCTCGTGTTCCTGATGCCAGACAGCTGGATTTCATACACATATTTGTCGCTGTTTGTCCGTATGTCCCCAGAAGCTGTGTACAACCTGGGGGAACAGAGAGCACGTCTATCCTTAAGTCTAAGCTCAGGGATTTAGGTTATTCCCAAGACATCAGACTGGAAACAGTAGCAGCTGCCACCACTGGCTGATTCCAGAGTAAGCTGTGACTGTTTCAGCAATCAGAAAAGAAGCCAGACTGAACTTTACAAGTGAGGATTATCTTTAGCAGAATTTTTCTGCAAGACCACAAAAAGCGAGCTTTTCTGGCCTTAGTGCCCTCAAGAGGTGTAAGAGCATGTAAATACCTCCTAAGGATGAAGGTAAACTGGAGACAGAAGCATGGTTCAGCAGCTCACACACAAGCTAGCCTACTGACCGTGAGAACTGTACGGTTTGCTCTGCAGCTACAGTAATCGGCACAGTTTAACTGTCTTCTCCAGAAGGGTAACCGGCTCTAAGTGCCACCTAAATACTACTGACAATTGCGTCCTTTCACACTGCTGTGCAGAGCGAGAACGCTCTGAGATTCATAGCTACTTACTATTGCCACCTGCTTGAAGGCTGAGCCTGCTCAAATATGACTTGCCTTTAATCTCATGTCATATCAAGTTTTCGTTTCGTCCTGACTTCCTCTCCTCCTCCATCCAGGCCTGTTTGATGTTTTGGTTTTTCTCCACGCTTGTGATGCTATCACCACATCTGCAGAGCAGGTTTATTCACAACACTTCTGCTCAGGCACCTAACCCTGCATGCTAGTGACTTGTGCCCCACAAGCAGGCTTTAATCTTCCCATAACACTAGTACGGACAAATTTCCTTTGTAACACCAGCACTGAAGATATTCTGGACCTGAGTTACCTGCAATGTGTAGTGCAGTCAGTGTAGAACAGAACATCAGGAGTTGGAAGGAACCTTGAAAGATCATCTAGTCCAACTCCCCTACCAGTAACTGCTGATATGCCACTCCCTCTCCTGAGTTCAGTCATGTTTGACCTCCAGAGCTGTCCTTCCTTACTTCTAATGCTTCTGAAACACAGGTTCCTACTTCCACATGGATCCCATGAGCAGGAAAAAAGGTGTTACATAAAATGCCAAGCACTCAAGGTGGAACACCCCCCACCCCCCAAATCAAGTTCTCTGGCACAGAATTAATACCTACACACCACAGACACAAGCCATAACCCCCAGTAAAGAGATCTAACACCGAGCCATGTGCACTCTTTCTATTAGCCATGAATACAACTGGAGACCTTCAAAGCTACAAGTCCTGCTGTGAGCAGCACTGTTAATCAGGCCTTGCACCACTCACCCATACAGGGTGAATTCAGCACTTTCTCCGCTCGACAGCTCAAAACTGTTAAGGCAACATAGAACATTCTCATCAAGCTCCCTTTTCTTAAGGTACTGCTCTAAAGGACTAAGGTGGTGTGGGTGTTGTTGGGCTGATTTTCTTTGTTCTGAATTTTTCTGGGGGGAGGGGGAAGGGGGAGAATATATATGGATTTTATTTTTTTTAACTTACTTGTAATAAACATCCCCTAAAGAGAAGTTTTTCCCAGTTGCAGGATTAATAACTGTTCCATTCACCACCTCCACTTCTTGCTGCTTCACAGCACAAGCTGCACGTGTGTCCCAAGTGATGTAGTATGCACAGTTTTCTTCATCAATCCTATCAAACAACAGACAGAACTGATGATTCCAGGGAACAGTAGCAAGTATTTTGAGAAAGGGGTAACACACAGCTGCTAACCCAGGTGTGGGAATGTCCTGCCTGATCATTATTCCAAGAGTAAGCTAAAATAGTCAAGTAGTACTGAAGAAAAAACCCAACCCAACAAAAGAGTTCAAGAGCTGCACTGCAGCTTTCTGCAGTTCCAAGAGGTAAAAAGACCTGGCTGCATTTGAACTTCCTACTACAAATAGTTCCAGAAGTCACACAGTTTATCAGAGGGTTTTGACAAAGTATTTTAGCTGACAAATGTGTCAGGCTGCTCTTGGCAGGTTTAACACACTGCACATTATTTAACTAGGACAAAGAATATAAATTAGTCAGAATTTTCTGCCTGGTTCTTTGACTGGTACAGAGCATCTTGCTCAGTCTCCCCATTTCACAAATAATATACAGTTAAGTGAAACAAGACTGAGCAAGGAGCCACCAAGCTGTCTTGGTATTCGTGAACATGCATATATGCCTCACTTTGGACAGGTTCTAGTTAAAAAGTCTGTATTGAGGCAACAAAAAAAACACATCTTATTGGCTCAAATCACTAAGCTACAGTAAGTGCTCTCTACTAAACAGATTTTGATCAAAGAGTGGTTGTACTACAACTGACATTGAAAACAACAGCATTCCAGCCATTGTCAGATCTAATTTGGAAGTAGAATGCTTAAGTTTTTGCCCAGAAATTTTAAGGTAAAAATGGATACAATTGTTTATGGAAGTGAACGTGTGCAGGAACTCCAGATTATCCATGTTTTGTAAGTACAGACCAAGGATTATTTTAGGGACTGTCCAACAGAATGGACAGTCACTGTCCTGAGACGAGTTTACTAGAGAGGTACAAAGGAATAAACCATGAAGACTGGTGGTGTGTGAATTTGTTACTCACCTCTGCAGCACAGGCATGCCAACTGTTTTTGCACACTTCAGTTCTATAATGGTTGTTACTTTCTTGTTTTTCCTGCATTCCTGCCCACTGGAGTAAGTAATATAGACTGTATCACCTAGAAGAGAAAAATGGTGACACTCAAGGTTTTGTAAAGAGCTGTCAGAAATTCCCCTTGCTCATTCTCCAAACTTCATTACTTTGGATTAACTTATAGGATTACTTTTTATAATTTTTTATTATGTTTTTCCCCCTGCATAGACTATGTATCAATTACAGTAATTCAGTAATTTGAGACCTTCCCAGTGATGATCACTTAAAGATAATAAATCACTCCTCAAAACCACCTTTGCATTTACATCATGCAGTGTGTTTAGGTCACCAGTATGGCCATAATGAACGTTTACATTTAAGTTGTAATTTTTTTAACTTAACAGTAAAGTAAGATAGCCATTTCTAAATGAACCCAGGCAATAAACACATGCAATACACCCCATTTTTTTGTAGATAGATGGAAAATTTCCCTCAATTTCACAAACTCATCAGCAATTTTAGAAATATTCTTTACACTGAAAATCTTCAATTTTTTTAAGTTCCCTTTGTTAAGAGTGAAGTCATCTTTCACTTGCTCCTTTAACTGAACAAAATCAGTGGACACAGAACAAGTTTTTCAAAATGGGATGAACAAAACCAATTCCCCCTCCCACACTTATAGGATGACAGGCTGGTTGAGGTTGGAAGGGACCTCCTGAGGTCATCTGGTCAAAGCCCCTTGCTCAAGCAGAGCCACCTGAAACTGGCTGCCCAGGACCACGTCCAGACAGCTGTTGAGTATCTCCAAGTTAGGACATTCCACAACTTCACTGGGCAACTTGCACCAGTTCTCGGTCACCTTCACTGTAAAAAATACCCAGTGTTTCTTGATGTTCAGATGGATTATTTACTACTCACAGCTTTAATGACAACACTGTTTATCTGCTTCAATGCTTTCTCATGGTTTAAACACCACCTTTAAAGTCTGAGTATTAGCATCTACTGGTTTTGCTTATGAAGACTCACTGGTAAAGATATTTCAAATAAAGGTTTCACCATAATTTAAGAACCACTGGTGGTGAGGTTTAACCATCTCTAGCTCTCTACAGGAACAAAAGCAACTCTACCTGTGACATTCAGCTTCTGTGTATGAACAAGCCCAAGAACTTGAACATCTCCATTGTTGCTTTTCCTGCAAATACTGGCTCTTTCAGGGCAGCCTGTGGGTCCCTCATGTACCCTCTGACAGAGATTCACATAGTACCTATAGAAAACATAGTAGACAAAACTTCTTAAAAATTAATTTAGGCTAAACTAAAAGTGGAGATACAAACTTTAGAATCCTCATGGGAAGCCAGCAAGGTTGAACAAAGTAAAATACTCTCATTAGCTGACACAATAAAGCATGTACTGAGGGTTAGCAGATTACTTTATCATTCTCAAGTAAATGACTCTCTGCAAAAAAAAAATTGATCATTTACCAGATTAGTTCACTAGCTGGTTTTGACCTAGGTCAAAACTAGAAATTGGAACTGAGTCAAGAAATGCCTAAAAGTTTTTTCAGCTGTAAAGGTTATAGTTCTATCCAAAATTCAGCCTCTCTTCAGAGCTATACCAGTTAAGTCCTATTGCAACAGAGGAAAAGAGGTGGTGAATTCAACAGTTTTTTTACACCACAGTTTACCATAAATTTAGAATTAGATGCTCTCATCCTTGCCGGTTCATTTCTATTTGCTAGCTAGAGATGGGGGGAGGCTGGAGGGATTGATTACTTCCTGCTGTTCATCTTTTCCTCTACACTGATACTTAGAGGAATGAGGGGAGAAAACCCTACTAAAACCTGAGGCAAAAAGTTAGTTGCTGTTTTTTGACTCAACCAAGTAAATCATAAAGATTTTTGTTCGACATGATTAAGAATTTTAAAATAGGATTGAAACTAATCAATAAGCTTGTTAAAGTAGCAGTTTAACTAGAAAGCCTTTAAAAAGCTTTTAGCTAGACCTATTCATCTTTTAAATGGGTTACCAATAGAGGGAAAGGGTGAGGATGAAGACAGTAATTATTTATTGTCTTCAGATAGGATAGGCTCCTTTCTGGTTTTTTGTCTATATGCAATGTTGTGTATTGACAGTTTTAAGACAGTGTCAGCAATTTAAACAGAATCAGAATAGGGACCAAGCAGAATTACTGTGCTTCGTTACAAATTCAGCTGTATCGAGAAGCAAGCTGCTCCCTGGGAGTTGCTCATTACTCACGAGTTGCCATTGTGGAAAAAGATCCATGATCCTGTCAGGGAAGAGAGCATTCTCAAGTCATAAGTTCTGTGTTTTTGGACAAACTTGCATTCCATCTTCTTGGGAGGACAAACAGCCTGAGTCTTCCATTCAAATGTCACAGCACAGCCAAGGGTCTCGCTCAGAAGGTACGGTCTCCCAACACCAGCATTTTCATCACAAGTGAAGATAATGGTAGATTCCCTTCTTGCAGTTGCTGTAGGGGGAAGGTTGAGACAAAAAGGAAAAAAAAAATTTACATGCCTGAAAGCCTCTTGCAAAGTATGGGTTTTAGTGTAGCGATTTTGTGTTATCAGAAGTTTTTATCAGGTATTGTTTCAGATATCAAAGACACAAATGCTTTACACAGCAATTTTATCCCTTGGTTAGCTTTCATACTTTTCAGAAAGCATTATTCCTTCCAAAATGACTGATGTCCTCAAAGCAGAGTTGTGTCTTATGATGTGAACATTCATGATCTAAAGGCATGAACCTTTTACTCCAAACGTACTTTGCTCACTCACTTGAGTGAAGTCCAGTTTATCCCATAGATTCCTTGCTTTGCCCTCTCCTAACCCTTTTACTTCCACTGTATCACAGTGAAGGTCTTTAGCCCAGCCTGATAATGGCTCCCTGTGTTAGCTCAGCTCCTTGAACATGAAGTATACAAAAGTTCTTACCATTACCACAAAATCCCCACTTTCCATCTCCCTGGTAGTTTTCAGTTGTAGCACACCACGGCCTGTTCTTTTCTTCTGTAATACATTCCTCATAGGTCTTCCCTTTGTACTTGAAAGGGAACACACAAAGCTCTCCCTTTTCAGTCGCTGAGAAGGAAAAAACATCCTTTTATCATGCAGTAGAACAGCAGGCACATCCATACACAACACCGCATCCAAAGCCTGTATTTCAGTA
Source organism: Porphyrio hochstetteri (assembly GCA_020800305.1). NCBI lineage: Eukaryota > Metazoa > Chordata > Aves > Gruiformes > Rallidae > Porphyrio > Porphyrio hochstetteri. The sequence continues at coordinate 51,946,251 of CM036907.1, forward strand.
CTAAAGAATAGTCACAGGCAGAGGCAGACAATAGACATACTGAAATGCTGTGTCTAAACCCAACTAGAAAATTAGGATGCAGCATCTGATCAGCTCTGACCATCCCTGCAGAAAAGCTGCATTCTCTCACTTCCAGGAGAGAGCTGTGTTGATGTTGCAGATTAGCATCGTGTATGTGATTTAACAAAACGACATTTCTCTTAGTGCATTCAAAATCCACGTTGTATTTTAAGGGTAAAAAAAGGCTGACAAGCTTTTTACATAAAACAATGGGTCCGCTTCAGTCTCACCTGGAGGGCACTGATCACCTCCTGTGTACTGCAAGAGGACTGTTTCATCCTGGTGACTATAGTCCATCTTCATTTCCTCTATGCTTCCAAACGATGACACACCGCTTTCAGATATCAGACACACTGCCCCATCTTTGCATGTTCCCTGGGGCCAGTCTGCTGCCTTACTGCATACACCAACATGGTAGCTCTTGGCTCCAGAAAATACCTGTATGGACATCCAAAAGCATCACAAACAAGGCTGCCTCAGAGCCTACCTACAGTCAACACCTACCAAGAGCCACCCGAGTGCTTTATAAATGAAGCCTCATGCAGGACTTGCATAGTGCAGGAGGAAAAGGCAGCATTACCTCAAATGATCTTCCAGAAAGGCTGGTCAGGTTAAAAGTGTAGTGTAGCTGTTCATCAGTCACAGAGCAGCCCAACGTTTTCACTTTATCAGGACACACCACCGGAGTTTCCCACTCAAACACAAAACTGCAGTCAAGTTTCCTTATCATCTTTGGCTTGCCCTGTTAACAAAGAACACAGCAAGATACATTAGGTTTAACTTCTAAAAAGCTTATTCTTCTTTCTGCATTTTTCTCCCATTTCAGCAGTTAACCTCAGTTAATACCAAGGCTAGACTTCACCCACCGACTGTAGGACAAAACACCATGCCTTCATATAACCACAAGCAGCAGAACACCTACAAGTGAAGTACATTCTACTTAGCTCCAGCAAACAGCCAAAGCAGCAGATGACATACAGAAGCTTTCTTATTATTTAGGGTCATGATTTTGATGTTCAATTTCATTGCAAGCAGCAACAAAAATGTGGTATCTGTGTTTCTCCATTGTAGAGAACATCAAGAAAGTTCACTGAGTTAAGATTTAGACAGGATGCCATTTCCTTTGTCCGATTTCAAATAAAAAAATACGAGTTTGGCCTGTGAAATATTCAGAATTGCCTAGAGTTCCAGCTCATGCCCCATGTTGATGGAAAAAGGCTCTGCTGCGTATCTTGAACAAGCTCTAGTTTGTCAAACATCATACCTACCTAAGTGTTTCTCTACAGTATCTTAAAGCATTTAAAAAGATTCACTGTTAGATTCATGCCACCACACAAACTTAATTTAATGTTCAGTTGCCAACCCCACATAAAGACACAATTGCCTAGATGCCAATTTTTTAAGTATGATTACAAAAAGGGTTATAACACAGGAAAACTATTTCACTGTAATAATCTTTCAGTTACATTAGTTCCTGTGTTAGCTTGTGGCACAAGTACAAGGTTTTGGACTGAGACAAGGTGCAATACAGCATTAAGTTTAACGCCAGCAATCAGTTTTCGCTACATTACTTCAGTGGAATCTGATCCTTGAAACCATCAGAACCTGTTATTCTCAAGCCTAAAGTTCATGCACTCCATGAAATTTTGCCTGGTTAAGAATGCAAATACTAACTATATCCCTTGAGCCAAATCAACCCTCATGCTAGAAACAAATCCTTGATTTCACTTTAAACAAAGCTAACACCAGTTACTACCCACTTCCCATTGCACTCCATTATCAAGAGAAGTTTAATAGATGTCTTACCAGACTAGTTCCTTGGCTGCAGTGAAATACAATAAGAGAAGTATAGTTCAATTTGTTGTTTGTCTGACAAGGAGTTGTGCTGTTGTAAGTGATGTAAACTTCATTTACTGCCTCATTTAACCTGGGAGGTTCAGTAACACGACCAATATCCTACACAAGCAAAAATATGCATTAAGAGACACATGGCACACACCTAGATTTCAGATCATCCTAAAGATTCAGATCAATTCAGATTTATCTGTTTGGTTTACATGGGAGCACAACTACTGCATTTTTGGAAACTGCATTCTGTGCTCAAAGAACAGTTGTCATATTTCAACACAAGTTGAGCAGCTCAAAACAATTTGATTGTGCTTGACAACAGCCAGGGAGATTCTACATCTTACAGGGAGATTCTTCTTCAAATCACTGTGCCAAAATAGTGACACGTCACTTAAAAATAACAACCTATTAGCAATGGAGTAAGGTCCCTAGATCAATGTGGAAGTTCATGGAAACAACCTCAACTTTTTGCATGACTCTTCTATAAACTAGACCATATCCTACTTTACATCACAGGAGACTGTCATGGGACCAAGCATGCCATTCCTGTGCCACAGAATGGCAGACTAAGGGGTACCATAAAGGTGTCTTTAGTTGGCAGACATTGCTACATGAAAAAAAATTCTATGCAGTAACTTTTCACATTTGTCACAGTACAGAATCTTCTGATGCCCAGAATAACAACTGGGGTTCAGAATAGGAAAACACTACTTCGCAGGAAGAAAGCAATAAAAGGGAATTCTGCAGCATAGATTTTAGTTTCATATTCCTTCTGTCAAGTCTCTAGTTCACATCAAGTCTCTAGGCAGGGATACGGTTTTAAATGAGCAGGGAAACGCATGCTTCAGTGACTGCAGGCACAGTACTTACTATTGGTGATCCACTAACAGGAACCATGCAAACAGCTGCTCCAGGTGGGCAGCTGACATCTTGGATAGGATTGAGGGGCTCACAAATGTTAATGTAGAAGTCTGGAGAAACATCTGTGATATCTTCATCCACAAATGCCTCGTAGTACCCAGTGCGATGGATCAGAGGAGACAGGTCAATAACAGAACTGCCATTCAATACTGAGCACTTCACCTACAAGAGAGTATGATTTACTCCTGTTAATCTTTTATTACTTGTTTTGATTAACTGACAAATATCCTGTCCTTCATAGGGCCAGAAGCCTGGCTGCATTTAAGAGTTTCAAATTTGATTTAAGTAAATCAGCTTTTGTCACTATTTTTGGTTGTCTGTAGCTACTAAGCACCTACAAGCTGCATATGAAAAACCTCAATCATTCCAACATTCTTATGGAATGGAGTCCATATCAGCATACCAAGATGTAAAAGCTCTGGCATGCATACTCCAGCATACAGACTCGCTATGTCTTCCTAAGATGAGTAGATCCTACAGTTCCGTCCTGTCCCCATTTTCCACACATCACTGGACCACCTCTAATCAGCAAACTTGGTTAAGACAACGTAAAGTTGGTGTATTGCAAGTTGATGGCTTGAGCACTGTGTTTCCTCAGAACCTAATCTTATGTATTCCTAAAGTACGTAAGCTTGCTGACAACCTGCCCATAATTTGGGAAGTCTGTTCTCGTTTAGATAAGGAACACCAAAATTACCACTTAGTTTCAGGACAAATAATCACTGTTGCTACCCAGCTATCACCACTCTGAACTAGTTAGGGTCACTGTGGATGGACCGTGAAGTGTGACCAGAAATGCACAAATAATCACTATATAGAACTATTTGGCTAGAAATATTTTTAGGCACCTCTGATTTGTATTGCAGCATGGTACATTCTACTGAAGAAGATACCAGAACCAAGTGTAACAGAAGTCTTACAAAAGAGGGAGGTGATATGTGACCGTTCCTGTCAGGGAAAGGAAAACTGGAAAGTGCTTTGCCTAAATGGAAGCAAGAGCTATGCTAGTATTGAGGCTGTGATGAGGAGGAAACACAACTTGTCACAGAGAACGATGGTCACACTAGAAGTAACTGAGTCAGTGAAAAGAATGATTATGCATCCACAAAGTTCACCCTATAGCTTATTTAGCCTTCTACGCCTATTGTTGGATTTTACTCTATGCACCCACTGACTACTGGTAACAATTTAACTAGCTAAAATTAACTTGAGTAAGACTAGCTCCAAGTATTGTTTGGAACACCAGTTCTTCTAGAGTTGACCAAATCACATTGTTACAGCATGCATTATACAGCAGAGGTAGAGCCTAAATTCATGCTATCAAGATTTACCAGTTTTTGCAGTGAGTAAACCAACTATACACTTCTCTGGCCTCTAGTCACTTTCTTAGAAACAAAGATGCAAACATCCCTATGCATCCCTCAAATCAACCTAAGCTCTGTTGGGCTGTTGCACTGGAGGATCTTAACCATCATTTCCCAAGAAGATGGCCTACAGCTTCCATGAGCTGTACAGAAAAGCAGCTAAGCAGGTTCCACAGAGGGGTTATCCTGAAGCGTTCAAGTTTTAACTTGGCTCACCATGCTGACCAGGAGTTTGCCAAGTATTGTTCATCCCTGCTAAAAAAGTCAGTAGGAAATGCATTTGAGAACTTCCAGATCAACTTGGATTCTCTATTACAAGGAAAGACCTTTCCCCTCAAGGAATTTAAAACGTACACTGCTATTATACCTAACATCCCACCCCCCCCAAATTTAGTCCCACAAGTGTTTTCCATAGAAGTAATTCTTACCTCTTCCTCACAAGCCAAGGAAGTATGCCAAGAGAAGTAACTAGTGCATGTCTGCACATCAAAAGACAGAAAAACAGGCCAGCTGTCACCTCCTACATCAGACTTGCATACAAAGCTAAAATAGCTTTTATGCTTCAGTTCAGGGTCTGCAGGGCAAGGATCTCCACCTTCATAGACAAGCTTTAACACTTGATCTTCATAAGTTAAAGTTTTACTTGGTTTTCCAGCGTTAATTGGTTTTGAACCACCAGTGATGCAGACAGCTAAAGTCAAAAAAGAAAATCAAGAAAAACAGATCAAGTCTGATGCAATGTGCCATTCTGAAGGGCAGTTACAACAATAACAGCAGGAAACTTATTATTTTATTCACACTTTAAGATAGTCATTTTCAAGCCATCCAGAATTACCATTAAACTGAGCTGAACTGCACTGAAACAAAGACCAAATATTATCTTTAATACTTCATTAACCAACAGAATGTACTGCAGCTACACGTTTAAGCAAGCACAGAGTGTTGGGTTACCACTTCTCTGAAAACCAACAGATTAATACAAAACATCAGCTAAACATATAGTTTTATTAACATGCCTCTTAAAAAGCCAATCAATTCAGTATTTCTAACTACAAAGATAGTCTTTAATTCACAAGTGATACTCCTATTTTATCACTTAAGATGCTTAAATATTCTCTCATATTCACTTTGAGAGAAGAGCTAGCAATTCAACCCGCTAGTAAGCAGCTTAAAATGGAAGTTAACATCTACTGATGTTTCAGAAGCACCCAAAGCAGAAAAGGAAGTTAGCAAGAGGGGTGGCGAGGGTTTGAAGTACAGGCACAAGGCTTAGTGCAGACGCGTTACAGCAACGCATCGCCATAGAGCGATTTTTGTGCTCAGCTCACTCGAGCTCGAAGGTTGTGAAAAGGAAGAAGTTACCACAGCCAAGAAGTGCAGTAGGAGCATCTACACCCCTGCCCTCATGTCCAAAAGGATACCCAGCCATTTGGAACTAAAGGGGTAGGACTGGAAGTGAGCCCATGGAAGTTTAGCAATGGAGTCAATAGGAATTCATAGCTTCATTTCCTAAAACTTGTTTTAGGATCTTTTCCTAGCCAATTCAGCCACACAGCTGTTCTCTTCACACCTTCCACAGTTGCATTAAAACCCACCCCTTGTGTTTTAATGTAAACTTGAACACAAGTATCTCCTTTGGGCAGTCTATAGTCAGGAATTACAGTATCAGAGAGGATAAGATTCTTACCAGCTCCATCAGCACATGGACTTTTAACTTCAGCACAAACGTTCAACTCAATTTTCCTGTTGTGTGAATCGATGATGGTATAGCCAGAGTCTCGCTTAAGCGATGTCAAGTCAAAGAGATGACCTGTAGGCAGATCAGAGAATAATTTAATCTTTTTTTCACATTCAAAATCAAGATATTTCTTAGTATTAAAAGCTTTCAGTATCTTAATTAGGCAGGAAGGCCAACCAGCTTCTACTTTCCTGCAAACTTAGAAATGCAAACAATTACTAATGCATATTAATAATTAGAGGTAAAATCAGTCTCAGATCTATAGACTATTTATGTTCCAAGGGACATTGCAGTGCATTACAAGACATTTCTGCCCACCAATAAGCTTGATACTGACTATGCAGCGGATGAGCCACATCGCCCTTTTGCACTGAAGTCCCTACAGAACAAACGCAGCGGTGCCGCTCCCAGCGGCCTCTTCCACACAGAGAGCTGAGCCCCCTCCGTACCTGTGGCAGGGTTGGTTACCCGGCAGTCATTCTGCACGTTGCTTTTGAGAGGGCACGCTGCCGCCGTGAACCACAAGAAGGTGTACTCACAGTCCTCAATGGCCGCTATAATTTCCGGCTTCGATTCCTAAACACGAAACAGCGAAGGAAATGACATCTTTACCGTAAGATTTCATGCCATGGGGTTATCCCTGAAGCCTGTGCCTAAGCTCAGCTCAAACGCCAGTCCTGGGACTTAACAGAGCATCATGGTCCGATGCATTATCCCAAGGACAGGGTACTTAACTGTGACTATCTCAAATACACAACAGCACAGAGTCATTATCAGGAACAATAAAGTTGATGAGAGGAGAGCTAAAGGCAGCCTAGCTGGGCAACAGAAAATCCAAAAGGTGAGGGTAAGACATCGTGCCCCACAGAAGAGTACTTAATGGCAAGGCATACGGATGTGGCAAGAGTTAAGAACTACACAGACAACAGCACTATTTACTACTTGAAACACCTTCCAACCTGCAGTGCACTGATCTGCAAGACACAAACGGACAATCTGAAGCTATTACAGATGATTAAAATCTGTGCTTGCAGATTGTACAAAAAGATCTGTTCAGTATCTAAAGTCCAAGCACTTATAAGCCAGTCTGCTTATAAGACTGACAGCCACCCAACTACAGGTGAAAAGGGAATGGGTAAGAACTGCCCACCATTCTCCATACACATACAGCAGTATCATCAACTCATAAAAACGTAAAATCCACTTACAAGTTTGCTTTCATCACACTTGAGGCGCAATATTGTTGTTTTCTTGCGAATTTTATCTGGACACTGGTCCCCATTAATATATTTCAGAATAGCAATACTGTTTTCCCACCGGGGACCTTCCGCCACCTCCCCGAGGCTTGTGCACTTTGCACCTTCCATGAGGGAGGCAGCAGCATCAGAAGGACAGGAACCTGTACAGATGCACAAAACCTGTTATTACTCCAAATGTTATTAAGGCTTACTTGCCTGGAATGAAAACTTCCATAGAGAAAATTCTGAAGTTAACATCTCACACGAAAAGACTATTTTAATCTTTGAGAGCTATAGCAGAGTTTGGATAAGGGTGGGAGAGCTAGACTGCTGAAGTTACAAAGAGAAGATAAGAACTGCTAGTGAATCTTGTCTGCCAAGCAGATGGAAATCAGGACCACCATCTACCCATCTGTCTGGTGCTGAAATTACACCACAGCTCCATATGCTCCTGCTATGAACAACCAGCAGTACTGTCCTGTCACCTCCTCACCTAGCTACAAGGGGAATACAATACACCTTTATTTGCTCTTACCTGCAGCACCATAAGGTACTAATGGCCTGCAGATATTTATGTAGTATTTCTGTGCAGAAGCAACCAGAGCAATTGCCTCCCAATTCTCTCTGTGCCGTGTCAGAGATGAAAGGTCATAAAAGTTTCCTTCATCATCCCTGCAAGACAGGCAAAGGATTCAAGTTAAGAAACAATTTTTAAAAAAATCAAGTAATTCTAAGTTACAGTTCTTCAGTTACGACAATAAATTTTAACCTAATAAATCTATAAACAGAGTATCATGCTGGAAAAGACATCTGTGCCAGACTCACTACTCCCTACAGACCTCAAATTCAGTACAGACACCTATCAGGGCACCAGCCATCCCCACAGTAACTTTCCACACAGCCCTCAGCCAATGCAAGAGTACTTTTGACTTTTCATTGAAGCAGACATGCTTTCAGTGCATGGCAAGCACAAATGCACAGCTGCAGTGGATTGCTTTACCTTAGGGTAGAAACCCATCATCATGTCAGATGTTAAAACTCTGGGCCAATTATTAGCTATGTTTAACCCCATTTATGAAACCTTAATGAGTTAACAGCTTGGTTGTCACAAAAATAGATGACACTCTTCCCAGAGATTTGTTCGGTGGAAGTTCCAAACAGACAGCAGTTTTATTCTTGATTAAATTAGCTATCATTAAATAATAAAATAGACACTTAGAAGAACATATGCTCAGAGTTCAACCATCAATAACTGCATATCCAACAGTTCACTTTGATACAAAGTTTATTCCCCAGAAGAAGCTCAACAAAAGTATTTTTCTCCAGTGAAATAAGTTTTAGGAAGTATAAACTGCAAAAGTTACTTGCTATACAATGCACTGGCATTGGAAGGCTGTGTTAGCTGGTTACCAAGTCAAAAACACAATGGCTAAAGTGGCCTTATTGCACCAGGTTGCAATAGGGCTGTATTTCTTTCTGTCACCACACAGCTGCGTGTTAAAGTTTGCGGAAACTACTTACTTGTAGGAGCATTCAGTAGATTTCACAGGTGGGCAAGCATACTCAGTGTGCCATTCAAACATGTAGGTGCAATCAGGAGTTTCCTTCAAAAATACAGGCTGAAAGAACAAAACACAACAGGAATTCCTTCATTGATTTAGGCACACTGCAGCTACCAAAACGTCTCAGTGTTGCTTCAAGATGACCCAAGAACTTGTATTTAAACCCAAACCATTCTACAATTCTATGAGCACCTCAGAGCCACACCATGCCTCTGGCCAGCCGAAAGCATGGCTGCTCCCAAACCGGAGTTTGCCCACATACACACCTCTGATAAAAGAGCACTCACTAGGAGCTTCTGCCTCCTCCACAGAATAAGGGGAAAAGCAAAAGCAATGCTAGGCACAACTGTGCTTTCCCTCCCATTCTTAAACCAGTACAGAAAGAATACTGGGAGCTAGCTTATCCTGGTCTGACCACGTAATATCTGCTTTCCTGCAGATTCATCCTCTTACTTTTCACAAAGAAATGACTGTTACTGGGAGAACATCCCTTCCCAGCATCTCCAAGAGCTTTGCTAATGGCAAGCATCCCTTAAAGGAACAACATGCCCTGACTTCCCTGAGGCACGACATAAATAGGAAATTCAAAACATTCCTCACTTTATATTACCTCACAGGACCTTTCAATCGCCTGTCTAACCTGTAAATGATTAGGCAGTCACTGAAGGAAGCTAGCTCGTGTTCTTCACCTTACCCTTCCCTGCATTAGGAAGAGGGCAACCACAGAATACAGTACTTACAGGAAGCATATGTTTTGAAACTAACCTCAGATGTTGTCTTGCCACAATAGAATAATATGGCAGTCGATCTTTCGTATATTTTGTGACATTTTTCGCCATTGGTGTAATTGATCATTATTAAACCATTTTTGAAAGTCAGTTTTGTTGTAAGCAAGCCTAGAAGGAAAGAGTTAAGTAACAGTTAATCCAGTGAATACAGGACCGAAGTAATGCCTCTGGGTTACACAGGCAGCAATAACATGCACAATAAAGTACTGATAGAAAGACCTCAGTACTTCAGTACAGTAAGGCTGAGCTCATTCCCAATTGTGTGTCAAGATAACTACGTCCATGACATTTTATTTGCACGTGAAACAGAAGTAGTAGAGTGCTTTATCTCTTAAGACATACAATATGAGCAAGAGTCTCTTGTATCACATAGTAGCTTCAGTTACACACTGGCTAATCTCCCCATTCTCTAAGTTCCTTCCAATCAAGTGTTATACCTGACACTTTTCTGAAAGTACTGTCCATCTTCTTTACTTGACACGATGACACAGCGGGACCCGCTAGTTTGCAAGGTTCTGTTATTTCTCCACAGACTCTGAAGTAGTAGTCATACTCATCTGTGCTCACTTTTATGTCTTGATTGGAAAGCGGCTTCAGGTTATAAACATGACCATACCTTGGATCTTTCACCTGGCAATCCTCTCCTTCAAAGAAAATATAACAATTTAAAATACGATTCGGTATCTATGAGTCATGACAAAAACACTCAGGACAATTAAGGCTTCCTGGTATAAATAAGACAACAAAAATGAGTAGCTGGCACTTTGAGGGAGTATCACTGAAGAACCATTTTACTCCAGCTAAGCAGCTCATTTCGGGAAGTCACCAATATCTAGAACTATGAGACTGAGCTACACATGGAACATTTTTCTAACTGCCACTGAAGCGAGATGTGAAAGTCACACTGTAGTTCAAAGAACTACCTCACAGTGGACTCACCGGTTCTTCCTTCAGCCATGCTGAAAGGTTAAGTGCAGAACCAGAGATACTAAGTCCAGCACTTGCTTAATTATCTGGAAAGAACAGCAAGGTCACAAGGCTGAAGCAAAAGCTGTCCTAGATGTCAGTCTTGTACGTCCTTTTAACAGCCATGGAGTTTACTGAGTTAGGAAATAACTGATCACAGGAAATGTCAGCTACAGCTTACAGATCTACCGGTTTGGCAAAATTCTAGATTCATGAGTGATTCGACTCTGATACACATCAGTAACTTTGGTGCCATTCAAGTTCTCCATTTTAAAGTGACCCTTTAAAATTCTCAATATTCTAAAACGTTTATTGTATCACATGATAACTGTGCTCCCCTCAATTATCCAGCAAGTTAGTACCAAATTAAAAACATCACATCAGTTTTGCTCCCTTCAAAACCAGAACTTGTAATGAGTGTCCTGCACAGTAATTGTGTGTTACTGAGCAGTAGCTTGTACACAAGACAGAATCACAGACTGGTTTGGGTTGGAAGGGACATTAAAGATCATCTGGTTCTTCCCCTCTGCCCTGGGCAGGGACACCCTACACTTAACCAGGCTGCCCAAAACCCCATCCAGCCTGGCCTTAAACACTGCCAGGGAGGGGGCAGCCACAGCTTCTCTGGGCAGCCTGTGCCACGGCCTCATCACCCTCACAGAGATTTTTTTTTTTTTTCCCTTGTATCTAATCTAAATCTCCCCTCTTCCAGTTTCAAGCCATTACCCTCCATCCTGTCATGACATGTCCTTGTAAACAGCCCCTCTTCAGCTTTCCTGTAGGCCCTTTCAGGTACTGGAAGGCTGCAGTAAAGTCTTCCTGGAGCCTTCTCTTCTCCAGACTGAAGAAGTCCAACTCTCTCAGCCTGTCTTCATAGGAGGGGCATTCCAGCCCTCTAATCATCTTTCTGGCTCTCCTCTGGACTCCCACCAGCAGTTCATTGTCCTTTTTATATGATGGGGGCCGTAGAACTGAACACAGGGTGGGCCTTAGAGTGGTACTCCAGAGTGGAGTAGATTCCTCTTATGCCATAAGATCACTGGTAGCTTCAATAATGACTAGGAGTGTTGGGACAGATCCTTTACAGGAAGAATGGATGTTTTACAAGGTATTATCTGCAAGTTGCAAAACAAACCTTCAAGGGCAGAGAAGATACCTGCACCCTTAACTTCCCAAAGAGCCAACCAAGTACCAAATCTAGAACCTGATTCCTTCTTGCATGTCCTGGAGTCAATTGTAAGCTCTGATACTCTCCCCACTGGTTTCTTCTAACAAGAAACCTAACAAGGGTCAAGTTTACAGTGTAGCTTAGAGTCTTTACCAGGGGACAGGGACTTGCAGACATAGGATCAACTGTGCCCTCATGTAACTTGATGCTTTTTTAGGGTTTACAAGACACTAGCAAGTCTGTCTGTGATTTAACAAGGTAGTACTATGATTTGTCAGCGACAGCATTATTACTTTATTTCTTTCCCTATGTAGGGAAGTATCATCCTGAATTGTATTTTTAATGTTAGATGTGACTCTTAGTTTGCTTAGACCTCAGATGAGACATCCCTCCACAAGCCAAGAAACAAGCATAGCTTCATTATGTATTTACTTCTTGTGCCGACTTGTTTGATATTTTAAAGCTCAAACAACTACACTTACCTTCTGCTTTGTGAACAGGACATGCTGCCAAGGTTCTCCAAACAAACACAAATTCACATTCACCCTCTTGCTCAAGCACTGGTGATCCCTACAGAAAGCACCATATGAAGGAGGTTTACTAACAATTACATTGCAAATCTCAAAATATACATGCAGAATTCTTTCTTATCACAGCTGCACACTCTCTCTATTATGAAATAACAAGAGTACTCATTTTTAGCAAAGACCTGCTTTTGACAGCTCACAGGATTCCATGACAGAGTACCCTGTTGCGTTCAATAGGCTTAGAAAAGCAGTTGTAAGGCAAGATGAAGGAAGAGTATGTATACAAGACACTACTTTTCAGAATCAGTATCTCCATTCTAAGAGGAATAAGTCTGCCTATTTTGTTCTATTAAGCCTGAGCTGTAAAATTCTCTTTAATAGCAATTTGCATAGGAAATTACCATTGTTTGATCACACTGGAAGATAATACGTGTAGAATAATGCTGCTTATCTTTGCATGTGTCCCCATTCAAGTAGGTAATGCTCAATGACCCATCAGTAGCAGCCTGTGGGCTTATCTGAATGACTCCGAGGTTTTGGCTTTTATCAGCGTATTTCACACAAGATCCTATGGCACCACCTACAGGAAAAAAAAGCCTGTATTTTAATTCAGAGCTTCGACAACTAAAGATCATTTTATTGTAAAATAATACAATGGAGTAGCTTTAAGAGTCAGCCTTAATGCTCAAAACTCTGTCTCAAATTCCTGAAGCAGAACACAACAGAATACCTTCATAACTACACTAAGAGATATTGTCTGCCTAAAGTCTTTAAGGAACAGAACAAGTTACAGTGCTGCATTCACTGAAATCTTTAAAACTGCACAAACCTATCTGCTCCCACAGATGGACAGAAGTCTACAGCAACAGGTTAAATAAATCCAACTGGCATAAGATGAGGCATATGCTTCTCATTCTCATTTCTGGCCTCATTCAGTTAGGAGGCCTCACCACATTTAACTTTCCATTCTTGTTTAAAATAAAATCAAGGACACTGGCAAATACTGCCCTTAATGCATTTTTCCCAAATACGTTTGCACACATCTCAATGCAAGAGTCCTGGCAAACACTGAAGTTTGAGAAAGTCTGTTTATTATACCCTTGACACACCTCACCCAAGCCTATGCACGCTCAGCGACTGAACAGGCAGGATTCAAGAAATCCCACTAAAACAACCAGGGGTGTCAGTCTGCACGTGATGTCTTGTATCAGAGGAAGTCATAGGGTACAAAATGCTTGCCATTTGGCTTACCAGGGCATCCAGGCACATAGGGCAAAGGTTTGCAGACATTCAAGAAGAACGTTCGCTTCTTTGCTTCCTTTGAAGTGTCTATAGCAACCCACGGTTCGCTCTCTTTGCTCAAGTCACTTAAGTCATACTCATTGCCAGCAGCATCTGAAAGAAGTATGGTGCATACACTACGTTGAAAGATGACGTACAACATCCTTGCAGCAGTATTGGGTTTGGAATGATACAAGTTTCACTGATGAATACACAAAATTCAAAGTAATTTTCAGAATCACATTAGATACCCATTAAGAGAAGGTACTGTTGCCATAAAAAAAAGTCTCTAGGCCAAATGCAGAATGGAGTTCCCTTCACAGTTACTTCCCACAAATAACTACTCCACAATTAACAGGTCCATTTTTCTAGAGGTCAATACTAAATTAACCCATTTTCTTCAGAATTAGGCTGAAGCAGCACCCAGTCATGATAAGGATGAAAGGTTTTCAAAGTCATTATCGTCTCTCTTGTGCACACCACTATGTTCCACATTAGCTTCTTGCTTACATTCATAAATTAAGCCTGCCTCAAACAGCTTACCTCTTCTCCCTCTCTACAACTTGAAGACTTGAAGTCTTACAAATGTCTTCACAAAAGGTATTCTTAAAGCCTTCCTCTGCAGAAGCTTGTTTTCAGTTATTCCTTCCAACATTTCTCGGACAGAGCCCACCCAAATTCCAGGTACTTACCTGTAACCTGACAGTCTACTGGAGCAGGAGCACAGGCCAGAGCTGTGTGAAACTCAAAGAAAGTATCGTGGATGTTCAACATGCTGTTTATCTCTTCCCGCACAAACTTCAAGTCTCCAGGGTAGGAATCATTGCAAATGAAAGTCACTGTGAACGTGTCCGATGTTCCTGTAAAACAAACACTTTTCTGCTGCTGGTTCATTCAGAAATATTTGAACCTAAGTTTGAGCTTACACTTAACTCTGTAATTAGGAACTGTTAGAAAATTTTAAACTTCTTAGAGGAGAACACTACCTTATTGTTCATGAGTTTTTAACTGTAAATACACAAGCCTTCTTTAGACATCAGTGCTAGATTGCCTAGCAGCCACAACTGGAGATCGGAATGCCATGACACATTCCCAGAGCATCATGACCTTCACTGATCTGTGCTTCCTAGGTCTTTGATGGGATATATTTGAAGAAACAAAAACCCTATAAAACACCACGCCAGCTGTACCAGGCATCTCTAAATTATATCACACAAAGCAAAGTTTGGGGCTTGGGGGATTGTTTGTTGGTAAGAAGCGGAGTGTAATGACAACTGAACAAACAATGCTGATGCTATTTAAACACCGTATGTACAATGCTGTTCAGGCCTCCTTTCCGCAGCCCACAAGAAATGGAAGAATTGGGGTGTGGGAAGGTGTTACTATTTGTCATCAATGTATCCTAGTGTTATCAAAGTGGTAGAAGGTTTCAAAGCAAAGTATATGAGAGCTAAATCACTTGTTTCCTGATGAATATTACGTACAAATACATTATGACTGGGAAAATAAGATACATCACCAATTTTTGTACAGAGGGGGAACATGCAGGAGCACCCAGGGGTTCCTAAATCCAGAAACTTGTTTTCCTAAAAAACTTTTACTGTTCAGGTATCATATGCCTTTCTATGAAAACTCTTGTTTCAGAACAGTTGGAGAGCATGTAAAATCCAGAAGCTAGATACACATTTTTCATTAGTCTTTTCTGCAAAACAGGCTTAAATTCAGGAAGTGTACACAAAGTACCAGAGCGTTTGTTCAGGAAGTTCCATATAAGAGTATAAGCTTATTGAAAAATGACCTTTCTGATATGAAACAGCTTTGAGAGCATTAGTCATTAAACTGAAGCTTAAAGCAATGACTTCACTTAGAAAAAGAGCCAGAGTTCACTTTGCTTGTTTTCTCAATTTGACTACCCATTTCTCCATGCAAGAAGCAACATTTTTCATCTACTTGGGGAAAAAAAAAATCCTGTTCTGTATCTAGTCTCTTTCCAGGAATTCTGAAATGCATGTGTTATTACTCAAAACTGAGCCATTACCATTTTGCATGGCTTGATTTCTTCATAAGACTTTAAGTGACTAACACCTACTAAAACCAGTAGGTTTTAGTAGACAAAGACCATTGACAGAAGGTTTGTACAACATCAAATCCATCTCCACAGCGTATTTCCTGAACTCACCTGATTCCACATGAAGAGCACCTCTGTAGGTAAGGGTTAGAAACCCTTCACCAGACAGATACAGGGTTTTGTCCAATTCCACCAGCCTCACCGATGTCAGATTTTCTGCTTCACATCCAGCAGCTATCTTGCCATTGATTTTACCACAGTCTGGCATGGGTCCACAAATGTTTAGCTAGAAGTTTTGAAAACATGTGGGTATACAGATTATTAACTGCAACAGAAAAAAATTAGGTCCACATAGCCATTTCTACATCAGTAAAACCCACTTGTCAAGAACTATTTCAAACAGCATGCAAGGTCTGTCATTTCTAAACTGCAAGGCAACCAATTACAATACAGTAACAATATCCTCAATCTTCAGTTTACAGGGTCCACAAATTCTTCCCACTAGAAACTACAGGATGTGGTTTAGCAAGTTTATTCTTTGACTTAAAAAAACCCCAAAACAAACCTGCTCTGGTAGTATCTCTGGACCGCCTGAAACAGATGTAGATCACATTAAGAACACTGATATGGACAGATCAAGTCCCTTTCTAGTCTTTTACTGTCCATTTCTTCGGCACCAGCAAAAAGATAAACTGATATTACACAACAGAGCCCATAACTGGAAAAACATGCAGAGCCTCAGAAGAGTGGCTACCTTATGTTTGCTATGAACCAAAAGTTCAATGCTTTAAGACCACCTGACATGAATCAAGTTATCTTTCATTCCTTCCCTCAAGCACAGTACTTTCCTGCCAATTGAAGTTTCATAACTGGACTGAGTCAAAGCTCCACCTCTGCACTAAGCAAGACTGGAAAAATGCAACAAGAGCATCCATACCCATGAGCAACAGATTGTACAGTCAGAGTCCTTACCAAGAACTTCTTCCCAATGCCAGTGGCCATGTAGCCCTTTTCAGAAGCTAATGGCTGCAGGTTGAACAGAAAGCCAGTGTTCGGATCTCGCACAGAGCAGGACTGGGAGAAAAAAATAAAATTTTAAATTTACAACAGCATTAGTTTCTCCATCTGTCTTTCTTCCATGCAAGTTTGGCTCTTTAAACAAGTCAGAGGTAAAAGTAACGATCTGCACATCTTCCTGTCCTGTGTACCAATCAGCAACTGAAATTACATAACCAGAATACAGCTCTGGCAGCAGCAACACTTCAGTCAAACCTTTTGCACAGTTGCCCATTGACATCAGCAACAAGTGCAATTTAACAGATGACATATGTTATTTTAGCTAAGAGGAGGGAAATTTGAACTAATTTGTTTACATTGAGACCTGTAAAATAGAAGCAACTGAGTAGCTCAGTGTAAAGAAAACAAACACACAAAAAAAAGAAGCTTCATTTGATGATCTGTACACAAGCAAGGACAACATCTAAGCTTAGACATAAACTCAGTTTTGCTAGCAACCCTGCAAGGGAATGAAGTATTCAGTGCCACAGCAAACACATTCTCAAGAGAGAGCACGTGAATACTTCCGTCAAAAGTTACGTGTTTAAGGAACGCTTCAAGAAGAAAGCAGTAAAGCATCGCAAGACTCCATCATGATGGACTTCAGCCTTCACTGAAATTAGCAGTCTTGGAGTCTTTTAAACACAGCATCCAGGAGTACTATGGAAAAAAAAAGTAGTGCATTGGGACTACAAATACACTTATGTTCCCCTTTCTCACCTGAGAATCATCTTTTGTTTCTTTGATTGGACAAGCAGCCTCAGTTTCCCATAAGAACGTGGCCACACATTCCTGAATAGCTATGAACCGTGGGCTGCTACTCTGGAAACAGATTGCAGAGAAAAGACCAGAATAAGTGTAACAGCCTCCCCATGTTTGAGATTCCACTTTACGAGAAACTGTCAGTATTTTCTAAAAGACTTCCCTACAAAGGTACACAATTCCCACCCCACTTCCCTCTCCAAGTTCACTGGTGAAAGCTTTGTCTACCTAACCACCTAGCATGTTGTTAAGCTTTAGCAAGGAACCAAATTTGACATCCACATATGTAGACTAAATTCAATACCGAATCTAAACATGCATAACCAGAGCTTGCCTCAATCTAAACTTTGAGGAGCAGTCTCTGCTATAGAAAAAAGTAAAAAGAAAAAAAAAAAAAAAAAAATCAATCAACACAAAACTCTGTTAGCTGAAGTTACAAGGTAACAGGATTATTAATTATAGACACTTGATTTCAGCATTTTCAGACAAAAGCAAAGCAGTTCCTAGCTGCTCCAAGTCACAAATTTTCACCATACTTCTCGGGCTGAAGATCATGTGATCAAGGGGAGTAAGACCTGAAGGCTCATAAACCAGCAAGAACAAGTCTAGGCAAGCTTCAGTCTAACAATCCACTCAGTCCAAACTTCAGTACGTGGAGTTGTATCAGTAAAAACTTTAGAGATTTAAGAACTCCTGTAGAATCAACAAGCTACACAGGATGCAGAACCTAAGCCTGAAAATACAGTTTACAACATTCTTCCTCT
The DNA here is from genome assembly GCA_020800305.1 of Porphyrio hochstetteri. Taxonomy (NCBI): domain Eukaryota; kingdom Metazoa; phylum Chordata; class Aves; order Gruiformes; family Rallidae; genus Porphyrio; species Porphyrio hochstetteri. The sequence goes on from CM036907.1 coordinate 51,964,362, forward strand.
TAAGAGGGTCTGCAATGTTTGTACATATAATTTAATTCCTCAGTCTTAAGGCCCCTGCATTTTTATAGTAATTAGACTAGTCTGAAATATCACTGTCCATTGAGGGTGTGCATTTTTAACTAATTCTTGCTTATGATAAAACATTTCAGCCCAAGACACACACTTCTCTAGCATCCAAGTCTGCTTTGCTTTTACATATCTATTTTAAATTCTTCAAGAATTCTCTCTTGTCATGAATCTCTATACACCATACACCTTCACGTAGCTTCCTACTGTATGATGGAAAACCTACTACGTTGAAGCAATGACTGAAAGATCATTTGTCCTTACAAGAGTGCCCTTGGAACACACGAAGTGGATGGAGGTGGTGTAAGTAGTTCTCTTTCCATCAGCATCAGTGCACACAGAACCATTCACATAGGTTAGAAAAATATGTCCGGGTCTTTCGATTACTAGTTCTTTGCTGGCAACACCAAGGTTACTAATAGAGGTGACTTCAGAGTAAGAAACCTAAAAATAAAGAAAATCATGTCAGCAATTCTAAGTTGAAGTGAGGAGTTGTAGATTCAGTCAAAAAAGAAAATACCTACCACAATAATCTTGTGTACAGGTTATCTTCAGAGTTTTGAAGAAAACAAAGGTGTGGAGTTTCCCCTGCATTTCTCTACCATTCTGTACTTAAGTTTCTCATCTTTAACAGACAAGCACCATGAGCAGGCACAGTATGGGGTTTTTTTGTTCTTATTTTTAGTACAGTAAGGTCCCTGCATTGCCTCACAACAGCTGTGCTCACTAGCTACACAGCTTAGGAATTTAGGGAGACCCATGTCTCATGAACAGTGAGTAGGATTTAAATTGTACAGCTCTAAAACACAACACTGGAAGACTCCAGACATGCTTAAAGTTGACATTAGGGATCTGTCATGGTTAGCAAAGCCTAAAAAGCACTAGCAGAAACTGAGCGTTAGAACAACAGTAGGTGCTACTTCCAAGGTCCAAGTTTATCTTCACTTCTGCAAGATAACTGGTGTCTCCTATTTTTAAAGAAACTATTTCAAGTTATCAACAGTAACAGAAAAATACGCCCCCCAAGCAACATTATCCAGAAAGACTTTTTTTTATTAACAATTCTGCATTTAGGTTGATCCACTGTCCTCACTTTACACTCCAGTGCCTTCAACAGTGAAACAATCAAGCCCTAATGTGTTTTGACACGTAAAGTAAATAGTCTGACAAGTACTAATGCGAGCACAGGGAACCAGTACTATTTAGTTCAGATGCCATGATGGTGATATACAGGTTCAGTCACTCAGATATCCACTTTAACAGTATGGAAGGAAGGTGTAGTCTCCATTTTACAGAAGAAATTAGGACACGTTGGTGAGCCTCTAGCTCAGCTTTCCCTACAGCTTTGAGTAGCGCTGAAGCCAGGCCTGGGGCAAAGCATCCATCCAGCCTGTCAACACAGTCCCATGATAAATAGTTATAACTTCAGAGGAACAGAGAAGTAGAAGCCTGTAACCACCACTTTTTAGTTTTCCTTTTTTTTAAATCTTTGCTTGGCCACTTCTGTCTAAGCTACTCCACACAGCCAAAGAAAGTTCAGAGTGTCAGAGGTGACAAAAAAAAAAAAAAAAAAAAAAAAAAAAAAAAAAATCTTTAAACAATTTCTTCCACAGTTCACCCTAAAGCATGAGAGAATATCCAGGGGGGCAGCCTGTTCCTAAAGAAATGTAGCGTGAGACCGCAGCATTTTACACAGAAGAGATGCAGCTTGCCTGCCTCTGCAACACAAGACAGAGAATCATGCATGCCAAACACAACATTGGTACACTTGTAAAAATGAAAGCTTTGGTCTTTGAAGAGGGAGACAGGAGGTCTACCATTCTGCAGTGATCATGCCAACGTTTAAGGCTACAGCAAATACCACTGTACTTTGCAAAGAAGCTGGAATTCCTGTGCCTGTCTTCCATACCTATTAATCTTGCTTGCTTGGAAAGCCCTCTCTGAGCTGGGAAGGAAAGGCTACTCACATGGTCGCGCCGATACTCCATCTGGCAGACAGACGCTCGCCGGTCGCAGCCCGGGACCGCGACCAGTGGCCGACAGACGTTTATGTAGTACTTCTTGCGCTCGCCTGGCCTCGAGTTATCCATGGCATACCAGTTCCTACCCCTCCTCTCGGATTTTGCCAAGCTGAGCAGGAAGAGAGAATTATACATTAAGAACACACATTTGTCATAGATTCTCTCCAGCTTTCTCTGGCAGTCTCAAGAAACAGAGGAGCTATTAGACACTTCAGAATATCTTTTCCCCCTAATTTTTAAGTGTTAAAATTAAAAAGGAACATCGTAAGAAGTACAGCACAATTTGCAAAGCTTTTATTAACCAAAACCGTCCCAAAATTCAACTTACATTTTAGGAGGCAAGTGAATATACTGGAGGGAAATACTATCTTCATTTCAAGATACCTGAAGTATTTCAAGTTAAGATGTCACAACAAATGACATTTCTAGTGCCGTCTGCACAGGAAAACAACTTCATCCAGTGCTACACTATCAGCCAAAATACTAAACTAGAATAGCCAAGTTATGTTGCATATGTTGCTTTCCTACCTTGACAAGTCATACTGGTCCATGGTGATGGGATCAGTCACAACACATTCCAGTGGAATTTCAGGACAGGCATATTCAGTGTACCACTTGAAGTTGTAGGTATAGTTATCTTCTATCTAAAAGACCAGCAGAATACGGTAGTGAGGCTTTCCACACAGAGTACTTTGCAATTCATAGCTACTTCGTTACATGTTAAGCTTGTTATTTCCCCTTGGTTTTGGGATATACCTAATTAGATCAATTTGAGTAGGTCTGAGATAATCCAGTAAAAGGCAGACATGGACCTACTGGAGTGAGTCCAGAGAAGGGCCACAAAGATGATCAGAAGGCTGGACCCCCTCTCCTGTGAAGACAGGCTGGCTTGTTCAGTGTGGAGAAGGCTCTGGGGTAGGCCTTACAACAGCCTTCCCGTACCTGAATGTGACCTACAGGAAATCTTAAAAAAAGTGTAACTCTCTTTATCAGGGAGTATAGTGATAGGACAAGGGTAAAGGGTTTAAGATGAAAGAGGGAAGATTTACATTAGATATTAAGGAAAAAAAGTTCTTTCCCATGAAGGTGGTGAGACCCTGGCACAAGCTGCCCAGAGCAGCTGTGGCTGCCCCCTCCCTGGCAGTGCTCAAGGCCAGGTTAGATGGGGCTTTGGGCAACCTGGTCTAGTGGAGAGTGTCCCTGCCCTTGGCAGGGGGGTTGGAGCTAGATGATCTTTAATGTCCCTTCCAACCCAAACCAGTCTGTGATTCTATGTTTTGTTGTAGATCTTTTTTGCTTTGTTACCCATCAAAAATACTCTTTCCAAAAACTAGAGAAACTAGAGCAATGTAGCTGCCATCTCCTGTGTTACAGGAAACAGGACACTTGTTGCTTCTCAGCCAATTTGTTAGGGTTTTTTTTCAGCTAGAAATAGAAGATGATCAAAAGCACTAGTTATCACCCTTTCCTAGTCTCTGGGCCATGTAAAGTAAGAATCTGGATCCAGGTGAACAGCCAACTGTTCAGTGGGCAAGAAAAGCTTTATGGTTGCAACAAGAGGCAGATATACCAAGAGAAATAATTATTTATCTTATTCTGCTTTATAGATACTGGGTATTTCCATCCATGAACCTCTGCTTGCACTGGCCTTGTTGTGATTATCAGGATGTTGGGATGGAGATCCTTCCTTTCCTCATACAGAGCCTCTTACCTGATATTCAGGCTGACCTTTTCCAGCCTGACGATCACACAGGAAAGTTATAAGTGTAGATCGCTGTGTTTTCTTCTCATTATTGTATGCTGTACCATTTTTGTAGGCCAACTGCACCAGACCATCATAATATGAAAGTTTGGAACTGGGCAGTCCAAGACTCCAAAACTGATCCTTACTAGAAAAGAAAGAGTGGGATTTGAGACTGAAAATAATGCAAAATTAATTTTCTCTTTAAGAGAAGTCTTAGAAGTAGTAAGCACACAGGTAAGTTTACAGAAGACAAAAGAATTAAGTAAGGCTGACTAGATAGAAGTGAATCAGGATGAACAGAATGCTGCCAAAAAGAAATTTCTTTGGAAAGGAAAGGAAGTTGTACCTTGTTAAGATACAGAGAAAACTTTAACACTCCCTTCTCAAGAGGAGTGATAGAAATAGCAAGTTCCATTGTCCATAGAAGAATTCACACAGCACATACCCTAATGCTGGGCTCAGACTGGTTCCACACAAGCAACATGTGGACATTGAAGCCCTAGCACTGTACAACAGCAAGTCTTCTCACTCAGGGAAGAAAACTTCCTTCACATGCTCTTAACTCAGAATCAACTTTGGTTCACGGGAGCTTCTTTACTCTGACTTCACACTGGTTCTATCAGACCTGGCCACCTTCCCTTGAAGAAGGTTTTTAGTGTCTGCAGTGAACTCTCTGGCTGGAGAATAACTCTGATAGAGACAACTCAAAGTACAGCTGCATGTGTCTGCACTGTACCATACCCCTGCCAACAAGGCAGACCTGGAACCTGAAGCATACAGATACTATCTTGGACACAGTTTGTAGAAGATAATGACAATGATGCTGGTAGAGTAGCAGTACACACCAAGACTCTGCCTGTGCAGCACTTTTAGTAATGGAAATATGGTGCAGCCCCCAAGCTCTGGGCTCCACCTCTGCATAAGGCAACCATTACTCATCCCAAGCACAGCAGTGCTGCTTTAGACCAGCTCTTGGAATCCAGCTGACCCCAAATCCAAATTGCGCATCGGTTTAATAAGGCTGCAGCAGTTAATCTACAGCTTGCAGTCCCTATGGGAAACATAAAGGGAGCTATGGACACATTCAACTTCAAAAATTAGCTTCAGCAAGATTCCATGTGGGTACTTTGCTTGAAATACCTGGCAGTGTAATTACTGCACTACCAAATAATACTTTACATGCAAATTACCTGACTATTACAGGCAGGAGAGTAATTATTTTACATGCAAATTGTTCACTGTTACACACAGACAACATATCAGGCAACAAGAGATCTTCTGTTACACACAGCAGAACTAGTTACTCACCTTTGCGTTACCTGGCATACTGCCGATTTTGTGTGACAGAACTCTTCGGGCACACTGCCACAGATGCTTACGTAAAACAAGTATTCAGTAGTATTAACTATGTAGTACTCATTGTCCTTGGCCAGAGGTGATAAATCAAAAGAGAAGCCTAATCAGGAAAGAATAAACTTCATCAGTCTTTTTCCTGCCATCCCTAAGTTTTGATTCTACCAGTCACACATCTAGGTCACTTCCTTCCCCCTGAATAAGTCTCCTGCCATGTAGTTATTGTTCCAGAAACAATTTGGACATATATAAAAGCATGCTCTCTTTTCTGAGAATGTGCCCTGGTGGCTAAGAGAGCCAATGGAATCCTGGGGTGCATCAAGAGGAATGTGGCCAGCAGGTCGAAGGAGGTGATCCTCCCCCTCTACTCTGCCCTGGTCAGGCCCCACCTGGAGTATTGTGTCCAGTTCTGGGCTCCCTGGTATAAAAAAGACAGGGATCTCCTGGAGAGAGTCCAGAGAAGGGCTACGAAGATGATTAAGGGCCTGGAACATCTCCCCTATGAGGAAAGGCTGAGTGACTGGGGCTGTTCAGCCTGGAGAAAAGAAGACTGAGGGGGGACCTAATTAATATTTATAAATATCTTAAGTATGGGATGCAGGGGGAATGGGCCAGCCCCTTTTCAGTGGTCTGTGGGGATAGGACAAGGGGCAATGGCTGTAAATTGGAGCACAGGAAGTTCCGCACCAACATGCGGAAGAACTTTTACCCAGTGAGGGTGACTGAGCACTGGGACAGGCTGCCCAGGGAGGTGGTGGAGTCTCCTTCTCTGGAGATATTCAAGACTCGTCTGGACGCCTATCTGTGCAATATGTGCTAGGGAGCTGCTTTGGCAGGGGGGTTGGACCCGATGATCTCTCAAGGTCCCTTCCAATCCCTATAATTCTGTGATTTACTACAGTTAAATGCACATAACACCTATTTTCCTCCATTCTATTAAGGGGGGACTATTACACTCATGCTGTCCTGATTTTCTGTACAGATGTACTTAAAACTGCTGGGCTCAAACATTGTGGGTGCTTAAGACTTAAGCTGAGCTCGCTTTACTCTTGTGCGTGAAAAGGACTCAGTGTTGTGACAAGTTCTATCCCTCACAGTCTTCCAGTTTGCTGAACATAAATACATACCTGCCTGAGGATCAGAGACCTGACAGTTATCTCCTTCAGTTTTAGAGAGGACACAGGCAGCAGCAGTATACCAGTCAAACGCGTATGAACACGCACCCTCAGACATCAAGATTGGAGCGCTTTCTAGATCACCTGGTATCACAAGAGCGATGTGTTACACATACAGTCAGGCTGCCAAAAGGATCTATGAACTTAAGCCTAGGAGCACTAACTCCTCCCCAACAGCAAACCACGATTAACTGTTTAAAGTGCCTCTTCTCTGAAAAGGAGAACCAAATTGAACGAAACATTTAAACATGTCTTTCTATCCTCCTCTACAGAATAAAAATTGAGCTTAGAGGTAAAGAGGCACTCCTCAGGCTGTTCCTGAGGACACTCTTCAAAAAAACTGTTTGTTTTTATACACAAACCCAGCATTTTGCTACAAAGCAACAGCTTTATTAGTAAGTAGTGCATGACTCGACCCTAACAGCCAGCATACATGGAGGATTCCCCTTCCTGAGGATGGGCAGAGGAACACAAGCTTTCTATTTCCCTGGGAAACCATTAAACCAGTGGGCTATTATATGGAGATGAACATCATTAACAACTTCTGCAAATGCTTCTGCTTTCCATAAACTGCAAGCAGCTTAGACACAAAACACACTTATTTGCAAAGAAGGTTAAAGGATCTGATCTCAGTTCAGAACCAGTTTTTCCCATCAAGACAATCTGGGACAGAAAGTGCTTTGTCTAACTTCCAGATATTTGTGGAGCTGCTTTAAACATATTTTCATCATGTTTGGGAGAATCTTCGTTCAAGAGACTTACTTGAGGGTCTTTAAAAAGTACTTGTATAAAAGGTGAACTGAGCTAAATAACTGTACTTCAGTTGCTATCATCCTAGTAAACAAACCACTATGCTTTCACATAGAAGTAAATAAGACAATAAGGAAATAAGAAAATGCGTACATTTAGCACTTATGCCTGGGCATATTAATTGACCTCCAGTTTTCAGCTAGGTTACAGAACAGGGTGTGGATACTCACCTGGTCTGCACACCAGAGTGATGACAGTTTTGATTTTTTTGTTAACACCACAGCTCTCTCCATTTGAATAGGTAAGTTGAATATTTTCTCCAACCTTTTTAGGAGAAGATACAAATGTTCCAAGATTCTTACTCTTATTTTGTTTATCTGCAAAGACAATAAATACATCCCTTTTGTTTCCCTGGAAACAAGTGAAGTAAACTATTAAGCGAGTATTGACTAGCAAATGTACAGTCTTAGGAAAGCATATGATTACAAGTTTGGTTTTAATCTTGCCAAAACCATGCTGCAATGCCGGTAGCATGGACCCTGTAATACCTTTCTTTAGTTAGAAAAGACTGCTTGCATCATTTCCTCTACCATCTTTGGGAGCACAAGAGAAATGTGCTCCTAACTTCTACTTCCTCAAATAACTGAAGGCGCTCAGAGCAGCCAATTCCATTTGCAGAGAAACAGCCAGGCTTTCAGAGCCTTTAAAAAAATAAACCACAAAACCAAACAGCAAAACAACAACAACAAACCCCATCCCAAACCTAAAAGACTCACCTACAGAACAAACAGCAGCATCATCTGGGCAGCCAGAAGCTCCTCCCCTCTTCAGCACTTTATGGCAGACATTGATGTAATAGTGCTTCCTCCCTACCTCCAAAAAGGTACTGTCCACAGCTTCCCAGTTCTGGGCTAACTCTGAAACACAGGGGGTCATTAAAGAACAAGTCATGTGGTTTAGTTATTTTAGCCTCCCAATGCCAAAATGCCACAATCACCTCCCCCCTCCAATTTAAAACCATTTAAGATAACAGCAACCAAGGCAGCCATGTATATGGCTACTCCCACAAGGCACTCGCTCCTTGTGGGATGAGAAAAGGGAACACCACTGAAATTCACGAAGAAAAGCAAAAGCTAATAAACCTTCAGCTAAAGAATTGCACTCAAGATGGCATGTAAGCTCAAGACAAAAGTAACTGAAAGGTAATTTTCATTGCCATACCTGAACTGCGGATCAGAGGCGACAGATTGTAGTGTTTTCTCTTATCAGCCACTCTGCAAAGGAGATCTTCTTTCTCTTTAACACATGCATATTTTGTTTCCCAAGTAAAAAAATACGTGCAGTCCACTTCACCAGTAAACACTGGAGTTCCTTTACCATCATTACCTTAACATTGAAGATGGATAAACAGATGTTAGGTTTCCAGTGGGGGAAGGGGAGAAAAGCAACGAGCTCTGAGGGTTAGCAATAAGCAAAGATGATAAAAATCCTTTTGCTGCACACGACTTGGCATTTGTGGTTTGGATGTTGGGGGTTTGTTGGGTTTTTTTTACGGCTGGCTAAGAAATTATGGTCTTTTACACCTCAATATTCCTGACCATCAGCATAAGCTTAGAATAGCAGAGCTACTACAAGCACAAAACAATCCTACCAAACACAGAAATTAGTGCTTACTCTAACAATATTTGTCCCATGTGTTAGCTGTGGCTCAAAGCATGCATTCCTTTGAACATAAAAGTCTAAAGCACAGGAGTCAAACCCTGAGCAGAGTTACCACAGATTGTTAAACTCACCTGCTGCTTCACTGCACTCAAAGTTGATGACTGTCATTCTCTGAAAGCCAGAACTACATGCATCCCCATTCGGATAAATTAACGTAAGATCCCCATCGGAGTATCTGAGTGAAAAGTCAATTTTAGACAGAAACTTGGGATCAGACACAGTCACACAGTGTTCTTTGCATAACAGAAGCCATGCTCTCGTATATTTAATAACTGTCTCACTGAAGGGGAAAGCAAATGCTTGTTCAACATTAATACTGACACTGCTACTGCAACAAAGGCTTTCATGTACTGATTTTTCTGGTTACTTTTCATTAACTGATATAAACTTTATGAGGATGCTCTAAACCTCTCCCAACTTTGAACAGAGTATCTGTGCTTTCAGTTAGAATAGACTATTTCAGCTGGAAGAGGCCTTCAACGACCACCAAGCCCAACTGCCTGACCAGCTCAGGGCTGACCAAGTTAAAAGTATGATATTAAGGGCATTGTCCAAGTGTGTTAAACACGTACAGGCTTGGGGCATCGACCAGCTCCCCAGGAAGCCTGTTCCAGGGTTTGACCACCCTCTCTCTCAGTGAGGAAATGCTACCTAATGTCAGGTCTAAACCTCCCCTTGCACAGCTCTGAACCATTCCCATATGTCCTACCACTGGCTCTCAGGGAGAAGAGTTCAGCACCTCCCTCTCTACTTCCTTCCCCCACAGAGCAGTAGAGCACAATGAGGTTGTCCCTCAGCCTCCTTCTCTCCAAAGCTGGAATGTTCCCATTAGTTTATTGCATGGGTATTTCTGCAGGGGTAAGAAGTTCCTGGAAGATCATTCTGACAAGTCTGTCACACTTCCAGACAGAAGGGAAGATGGTATATATGTAAATGATCTCTGTTTTGCAATCTCCTTAGACTGTTGTCCCAGTATTCCACTTGAGAATCATGAAGTTCTTTAAAATAACTAACTAGCAAAATTTTGGACTTCAGGAGTCTTGGATATTATTAGCACATGCTCTTGCAAAGGAAGGAGAGACACCCTCTTGTTGAGGGCAGTTCTAAAGCATCCATTCCCAATGCCACTTTACATGCAAAGCTTAAGAAGGGCAAGAGGCCAGACAGCACAACCTGCAATTCTGACACCCAGCCTGACGGCGTCTACCCCAGCTAGGCAACAGCCTCTACACCAACCCCATCTGCTCCTTCATTTGCTAATGCTATCCCGGCATAGTGATGATGTTTTTCTACACAAAACTCAGCAAAACCACTTGCATTTTGTCTTAAATATTGCTTATGTGACAAGCAAGGGCATCAAATGACTATACAAGGATCAGTTATTCAGACAAGTTAACAGGGCTAAAGAGCCTTTACACACCTTAGGGTTTGGTTCTCAAATCTTCCTGCCACTTTTTGCTGGTTATTTGAAGGTTTTACTTGGCAAGATGAAGTGTATCCCGTGCTGTCCTTACAGTTACCTGCAGTAGTTTTCCCACAGACATTCAAGTAATAGTAATACTCCTCTTTGTCATCTTTGGCTAAATATGGTGTAACATAATCTGAATAAGAAAAAAAAAAAACAGAAAAGTGTTCTAAAATACAGTAAGAAACCCCAAATATGTACAAAGGGTATTTTTCCTGTCTCCAAACATGGGAAAACTGGTTAATCACACCAAAAAAACAACAATGATCTTACCTGCAAGTTGAGTAAGGGGTCTTAAATCAATGGAGATATCATGTTGCTCATTAGTCAGAAGACAGTTCTTACTCTCCAGGTAATCCCTGTGACAGGCATACTCAGTAGCCCACTCAATTTCATACCGGCAATTTGTTTTTGCTGTGAGCTTGGGACCTGCACTCTAAGACAGAAGAGAATTTAAATTACAAGAACAGAAGCTTATTGGAATATAATCTTTAAAGCAACAGCATCACATTTACTTAGGGTCAGTAATGACTAACTTCACCTGTAAATTGCTTAACAGTTGCAAACATTGTCTCTGGCCTCTCAAAAATAAGTGTTGAGAACAAAGTAAAAGAGCTCTTACTAATGATGTGGCAAACTGGAAATCTAAAGAGAGGTAGAGTATCAGGCATTAGCAGAAGGTCAGCAGCTGTAACAGTACATTAAAAAGCACTTTTCCTTAATGCATTGGCAATAGCAGACACAAGTGAGCCCACAGTACTAACCGCAGCCTGGACTGTGTTTACCCCAGGAGTCCCCAAAGAAGGGAGGAGAGATCAAGCGTTCTCCAAAGGGAAAGCAACCTCTTAGACACTAGTGCTTTAGCAACTTTGACTCCCGCAGTCCAAATCAAGGCTGAAAGGCATTTGAGAAGTCTTTAGCCAATACTTTCACCAGATGCATTTTCTGTAGTGAAATATTTTTGCAGCTCTGGGAGAAGAGGTAGTCTTTCTCACTCTAAAGCAAAACATGTAGAAGCTCACCTTGTGTTTCTGCCACTCACTAAAACAACAGGCAGATACACAGGTTCAATATCAGGTAAGTTACAGGAACAAGTAACATTACCAATACTATTTATACTACTTGTGTGCGTAGCTTTAGTGAGGTATTACAGAGTGACAGCAGAGAAAGGTTTGTTTCTGCAGCAATCAGGACAAAGTGAGGTGTCTAAATCAGGTGAGACACAACATGAAACCAAAAGTTAGCCAGGTGAGAGTTGCTCCTTCACTAACCAAAAGTAGCTCCTTTGCAACCAAAAGATTCATGATAAAAAATGGCAGAGCATTAGCAATAGCCACTCTGGTCCAATTTAAGGTGTGTGGGTGGCTAAGATTACCTGGCATCACATCAATGTGATCACTGTACTGCACTGATGTGCTAACACTATGTCCTGCAAAAGCTGAGCTGCTGCTTAATACTACACATTTTAACTTCAAGGCATTAAGAGTTCATGAGTCTGCTTAGTAAATGACAGACTCTTCCCATAATGACACTTGCTAGCTGACACTTCCCTGAGGAAGGCCAGAGTAATAAAGAAATGAGTTACAGACAACAGTTGTAAGCATGCACAGCCTGATGGATGATGGAAGAGTGCTCATGAGCAAGCTGGCCTCTGGGTCAAGAACTGACACTGTACTAACTCTGTCCTATTCTTAGAGGAAAGCTTTGAATGTAGAAAAGGACAACCAAATTCACCAAAAAGAAAATGAACACACCCCCGGGAAAATTTTATTCCTTGTTTCTCTCTTATATGCCTCAAAAAGTGTATGAGAATTTATTCAGATTCCTACACTCTTCACAAGCTCCAAACCAGGAGGATATCTGTTCCCTTCAGCCTTCAATAAAAGTGACAGATAATGCACACAAAAGTTAAAGTCCAATCACTTAACAGAAACTAAAAGCAGCAAAGTTACCTCTTCTCCCCTCTTTGATGGGCACACAAAAGTGATTGTCACTGCTGGGTTATGACCTAGGCAGAAGTCTGGCTTTTCCTCATCACTGTATATCCTCTCATAACTCAACACCAGCCTAGAAACAGAAAATGATAAACCAAAAATACAGTTAAGACACTACATGCTGTACAGAAGGGTATCGTTGAAAGAATACTCACCCCTTGCCAGACACCTGGGCAGCATATATCAAAGTTTCCCTGCTCCTGAAAGATACTTTTCTGGATCTTTATTCCTTTAATCTTACCAAAATAAAGACTAAGACAATCCCAGAAAAATTACTGAATACAGCATCCTTTTGCACCCCAGTTAAAACTATATTCAATGCCTTGTAACCTGCACCATTACAGCAACCTGGCTGATAGTCAAGAACACTCTAGCTTCGCTCTCAAACTGCTGGACAGCAGATGTTGTAAACATTCTTGAAGCTTTTGGAAGTAATAACCACTCATGTCTTACCACATTCCTATACTTTGCAACCTGGGTATGTATAATCTCTTTCCATTCTGCCCTCAGAGTTAAAAGCAAGATGAACTCGTTAGCAAACTGATGGCAGCGAGGCAACTGGGACAGACCAGACAAGGCAGGAGCAGGAGAATGTTAAGTACTGATGTTACATTTTAGAAGACTCATCTGTTAACAAGACTGCTTTTTCGAGACCAGGTGACTGAGAAGTCTTCACAGAAGCATCACTGCAAAAGCCACATACCTGTCTTTGTCATGAAGCTTCAGCTGTTCCTTTGGGTGGCCAACATCATACACCTGACCTTCGTGTAACAAGCAGGCGGCACTGCCGGCAGAACAGCTTCTGGTGTCTCCACTTGAGCTGCCTGTTAAAGAATACAGAAAATAGAATATAGATCTCTGTTTCTAAGCCCTGCTCTACCTGAAGTATCTTGCCATTTTATCTGTGGACTTACTATTCATTGCTTTACCCTTTCCTAAAAATACTTTAAAATGGTCTATGTTGAAATGTGAAACTGGCAAGATAAAACCTGAAGTGCTTGTGTTATACAGAGGGAAGTTCATGCTGCCCAGCACGTGATATACAGAGGGAAGTTCATACTGCCCAGCATGAATTTGCACAGCAAATTCATCCTTTCTGCCAAAGCAGCTGCAGATAGTTTCCAACTGCTAGTACAGCTTCTGGATGCATAGGGCTTTGAGAACTTCTAGAAGCCTGCCAAGTAATTTTTTTTCCTCCACAATACCAAAAATCATACCAAGTAATGGGTAACCCCTCCTCACAGAGAAGGGTTTTTTCCCCCTCCTCTGTTTCTTATAAACCAACTTGTCCAAAGCTGTCAGAAAAAGGTTTCACACTAATGGAATTTTTAAAAGAATAAACCTGCCACTAAAATTAGACGTTTAAAACCCTTAGAGGCACAAAATACATATTGACCCACAGAGTTAAAAAAAACAAAGTGGGAGTATACAGCTAAACTGGCCTTTTAAGCAAGTTTCAAATGAGTGATTTTGCTGGTTTAATTCCTTCCACATATAGCTCCCAACTGACATGGAAGTGCTAGCTATGCACCATTACTTACCCAAGCACCTAAACACTGTTTCAGATGCATCTCAGGACATTCACTTGGAACTAAGCAACAGCCTGAACTGGAGCCCAGTGTAATAAATTTAAAGCACATGAAGCACTATGAACCATCTCAGTCTTGGCAGCAAATACAAGCAGCTACAAGGCAAGCTGAGCTCCTCCCCTCAAGTCCTGTTCAAGTCAGCTTTTCTAACAGCACTTGCCCATCCAGAAGGGGCATATCTCTGAAAAGCTCAATAGCTGGACAGGAAGACTTGGCTTCACAGAAAGCAGCCTTCAAATCATCAAAGGCAGCCTGAAGCAATAGTACAAGTCATTCAATACTGATCGTTTGTCATAGAGCCACTTCAACTGAAGCAGTAGAGAATCACACTACTAAAAATCCATATGCCAATAGGTAACACAACCCTCGGGCTCACACCTAAGTCCCTGCAGATGTTTATGAACAAGGAATCATCATCAGAATCATCCACCAAGTAGTGTCCTGAAACTTTGATGAGAGGATTCAGGTCATGTTTCTTCAAATCTTCATCAAACACATAACAAGGGACCTAGAAAACAATAAAAAAATTACAAGCAATCCACGCTACACAAGTAGGCAGAAGCTATGAACTGGCATATATAAAGCCAAGTTAACAAACGAAAAAGGGTTTTTACTTCTGGAAGCTAACTTTAAAGCTAGAAAAGCCAGATATGCTGATTAAAATAAGGCATCCAAACTGACTGTTCTGTTCTAGCTTTTAGAAGAGTTTTACTATATAAACAAACATCCATATGACAAAAAGGTTGAAGAGTCATTTAAAAACCCAGCTCCACCTACTTCCAACAGACACTTCATATGCCTATGAAAAAGTTATGTCTATAGAGGTTGTCGGGATTCATTTAGGGTGAGGGCAGGTGGCTGGAGCAAAACTGCTAGATGTGTGAAGAGTAACTTCTGCATGAGCAGTACACAGCTTACCTCTTTCACAGGTTTAAACAAGTCTTTCTTACACGCCACAAAGGTCCTCCATTCAAAATAGTGCACACACTCTGTTGCTGTTACAAATTCAGGGGTACCCTATATAAAGGAGAAAAAAATAATTATTTGAAAAACAGACTCCAGTTTTATTTTCCATCTGTAGACAGCAAGAAGTTCATTCAAGCCATTAAGAAAGACTGAATACAGCATGTCACAGAGCAAGGGCAAACAGTTTCTTAATAGTGCCTGTTAATAAGAAGTTTGTCATTTAACAATTTATTGGTAAACTGTGCAAGATGCAGGGTGCCAAATCCTTCTTAGCCTGCATATACATGAACTCTCAAATTAACAAGTGCCAGACTAATATGCAGTAATTGTACTGTATTTTTTAAAAGCACTCACTACACCAGCTGATACTGGCAGAAACAACAGTCACATCTAGCTACTGGAAAACACCCATACAAATGTGTATAAAGTGATGAATAGCAAGGCAAGGCGAGGTTCACCAGTTCCCTGGCTTTTACCCTGCAAAGGTGACTGATTGGCAACCTCTTCTGTACACAGAAAGAGAAACTCTGATCTCAGCTACTTATTTTTACAGGCTCAAGTTATACACATTCACATCTGTTCCCGATAGGGGTTCTACCACAGTTCAGGGCTGGATGCTCAACTGAATTTCTCTACTTTGAGAAAGATAGCAATCAGATTTTTTCATTCTCCCTCCATCACCTCCACTAGAAGCATTTCAGCATATTTAAACTGATTCTCCCCTATTTAACCCTGCCATAAAAGTGTTGGAAACAAGTTGTTCCAGACATTATTACAAAACCCTCTTACGAGGTCACATGAAGAATAGGTGTTAGAACTACACTAACTACAAGAAGTTTGAAGATCACTATGACAGACAGAGTTGAGCAATAATTTGTAATTTAACTTGGTCTCATCTGATGAAACAGGATAGGAAGTATTTAAACCTCTGCTGCATTGGCACTGTGTTTGAATTGGCTACATATCCAAGAGGGGGTGTGCAACAGCATCACCAATGCCAGCAGCAGCACTAATAACCACTTATTTCTGATAAACAAATACATAAACTGATCACAGTCTGTACAGAATACCAAGCTGTGGTATCAGTTAAGCATGTGGAAGGCATAACTCCGAAGTATGTGGAAGTAAACTGCATATACACATGCCCCTGGGAACTTTTTGGGGGTCACACATTAAGCAGATTCTGATGAACAACTACTTCCCCAGAAACCCAGCTGGACGTGTAAGCACTGTTGCTTCAGCTATGTGCACACAAAAGCTAACGCTTAGTGCTGTCAGCTACGATGACCCACAACAGAGGTCAGTCATTTCCTCCAACACTGTTCTATTAAGCAGCCATGCTAGGTCTGCAGCTTGGGCACAGCCAACATTCAGACAATAGCTCTCATTGTTACAGCACCCTGTACGCTGTTGACTCATTCCTCCACGTTACGCTATTAAAATGCTACAGTGCAATCCCTGTAACAACATTAAAGGCCCAGAAGAGCCTGTGATCAGAGCCACGCAGCAGATAGGCAATTATTTTCCATTGGGATTGAATTTTGAAAGCCACAGTAGATAATGACCTTAATTTGGTACTAAAACATAACCGGCTCCCCCTTCAGCTATGAAGTGCAGTAATTAGTACAACCATGAGTACAGCAATTCTCCTTAAAAAGCAAGTTAGAAGCACTTGCCACATCCACTGAAGAACACACAAATTAGACTTACCAGCGTTTTCCCACACAGGAAGTTAATGTTGCTTTGAATCTGGTGCTGACTGCCTTGCTGAAAGCAGTTCTGTGTAGTGTTGAGTTCCAGAAGAGTTTTAGACATTTTTTGCAAGCCTATGTCACCTAGGGTTAAAAAAATACAAACAATCCAAACAAAAGAATTTTTAAAAAATCAAAAAACAACCAGGGGTTATAATACAGCATCTTCAGAGAAGGTCAGACAGGCTAATTTCAAGCACTGAGCAACATAGGACATACCACTCCACTTGAAGATCGTCTTTGAACAGAGTACAACTGGTGATTAGTTAGACTATATCTAAGTTAAGACAGTGTCTGATATCTCTAATCATATTTCTGCCTTGTGAAAGGTTTTTAGTAACTACTTTGAACGTATAGGAGCCTGGCAGCACTTGCCACTACAAACTAGTCACTGCCTTAGAACAAGGGACTCCATCAGAAAACTGTTACCTACTAGTTTCAAGTACCACAGTTCACTCCTTCCTCAGCTTTTTAGCCACTTATACAAACAGCATCTGCACAATATGAGAGTCAATCACAGAGTCACAGAATGGCGTGGGCTGGAAGCGCCCTATAAAGGGGCCTAAATTCATCTAAGTCCAACCCCCCTGCAATGAGCAGAGACATCTTCCACTAGATCAGATTGCTCAGAGCCCCATACAACCTGACCTTGAATGTCTCCAGGGATGGAGAACCTACCACCTTTCTGGACAAGCTGTGATATATCCTCCTTTAATTTAAACCCATTACCCCTTGTCCTGTTGCAAAAAACCCTAGTAAAAAGTTTGCCTCTGCGTTTCTTATAAACCCCTTTAAAATATCAAAAGGCTGCAATAAAGTCATCCAGGAGCCTTCACTTCTCCAGGCCAACAACCCCAACTCTTTCCACATGCCAATGTAAGAGAGATGCTCCAGTCATCTGATCATCTTCATGGCCATCCTCTAGACTTGCTCCAATAGCTTCTTACTGACTCTTAAGTCCTTCTTATGTCAGAGGCCCCAAAGCTGAATGCGGTACTCCAGGTGGGGTCTCACCAAATGCTATTTTGCAATAAGCACCAAGCCCTTTTGGATCTAGCATGCCAACTATACCCTGTCAGGTTTTGATAGGTAGATATTAATTCTGCAAAAACTTTGGTTTGAACTATAGAGAATGCAATAGAAGATGAGTATTGACTGGCTTCTCCCTTTCCATTTTTGTTGATGCCTACACTAGGGAGAAAGCCAGTCAGTTCTGTAATCACTACTGACAGGAGCTTTGCACCGAAGCCAGACATTGTTTCATCTTAAAAACACACTCACTGGAACTTTGCCCAGCCTGTTATCTCCTCATTCAAGGCAAGCAAAACTCTACTACACCCAGGTAAGATAGTCCTGAGAGCAAAAGGAGAAGAGGTAAGCAAACTGGGCAGGAGGAGGGTATGAGAGCATCAAAAATACAATCAAGGCAGAAACACCACTCCAGACATCCACACTAAAGGCTGTTAAGAGCTGCCAGTGTTTCTCCAAGTGATGGGTACTGTTTGGCATCTTCCCAAAAAGTTCCCCAGCATTATTTTTCAATCCAGCCCTACAAAAGAACTGGGAAGAGGTCCATTTGTGACTTTCTGATGATGATCAGCTTCCCTGACCCATAGCTGAGAGAAAATGACTATAGCCACCACACTTGCAGGTAAAGCTGAAACTCGACAATAACTCACACATCACCTCCTCAAGTAGCTCAGGGCTCCTCTATTCATGCTGCACATCCTTACAGGAAGGGATGTTAAGATGCTCATGCCTAAGCAGCCACTCACAGCACTCCCTGTGTAACCAGGGTGACAAGTATTACAGACCATTCAATAACCCTTGGCCTTCTCAAGGGAAGGTAAGAGTGGAGACAGCCCAGGCCAGAAGAACAGCAATGCAGACTAAACCTGTATGTACATACAGGCTGACACCCTACAACAGTGGAGCAGTGTGGTGGTGACCACCAGGTGTGGAACCCCTTCCAGGCACTTGGAGGCTGTCAGTGGTTCGTGCTTTTTGTATTTCCTGGCACCCTTGTTAACAAAAGGCTACCTGCAGGTATTAAGACTTCCAGGACTGGTGCTGACAAATGTACTGTGCAGCCCTTTCAAACCTAACAGCTCCTTTGAGAACAAGACTTCTACTTATCACATCGCTACTGAGAAGGTGATGGCAAAGTGGCTTCCTTCTGTTAAACTGGAGAAGAAAGAACAACACAACTTTCTGTTCAAAAGAGCTGTGCATAACAACAACAGGCACACACGATTACAAATGTACACAAGTTTAAGCCCCAACTCAGCAGAGAACTTACAGTGGCACCACCTGAGGGCTTAGCTCAATGCTCTATAAGCATTAGTTTTCTCTCAGCTCTGAGAACACACTACATTGCTCTAAAAGTCACTTGAGCCAACTCAAATTTCCTCAGTTAAAATTATATTCAAGAAAAATCAAGTTAAGCCAGTATATCTTATTCACTACAGACCAATATGCATGACTTCCTCCCCTCTGCACACTTAAAACTAGTTTGGGAACTTGCTAAAAGCTTTAGCAAGAATCTCCTCAGTGGCAGATGACTCCTTCCATCCCTGCTCACAGAGCAAGTAGTCTCATGAACCATCCATCCCTTTGCACCATCAGCTTCCCGTGAGCTTTCTTCTGGAGCACCAGTTCCACAACCTCCTTTCCCATAACATCAAGCTCTCTTCAATGATCCCTCCTGTTTCTTCATGACTAAAGAGATGTAACACACTAAGATCAGCTACTACAGCTCACAAAAATTAGGACCATTTACTTCCTATTTCACAGTTCTGCTAAACCAGTATCAAAGGCAGTGCCCACCACACCTTTTACTTATTGACTACTTCATGTGTTCAGCTGTTTGGAAGAAGACAGACAGTCCTGGCAGACATCCGAACAGATGTCCAGAAGAAGGGGGCATTTAGGTGACAGCTACCATTTCATGTCCAGTCCTACTCCTGCTGGACAAACCACACATTACACCACTCACACTAACAGTTACAGTAATAATTCCACTTCTGATTTTAGTAGTAGTTCAGCTCAATGTCACATAAGTCACCAGGTGTGACACTAAGTTAAAGTACCACGACATCATTTCCACCCTTGCTGACATTCAAGAACTAAGCATTTGCCTACACCTTAAAAACCTTTCAGGTCAATCGATGAAGCTGAAGTGCTTTTCTAGGAGAGGCCTTTGGGATCCTAACACCAACATTGGTACATCACAGTGGCACACAGCTAACATGGGCCACAAGGCCTCCCTTGGACACAGGCCGATTGCACGCACACAGCGTTTGACTTCACGCCCTATCGAAGCTGGGATCAACAAGCAGAACCAGCTCTAGAACTGTTACCTCTTGCATAACTGATATTTAAAAGCAAAACTATTGCTTGCAGTACAAGCTTCTTTCTGAAAGAATGGAGATGTGATTAAGCCCATGCTAAACAAAACTTTACAACTTTAGTAAATTTTATCAGCTGGCAAATTACCCTTCTCCTCTGGCATATATATAATCTCCTACCAGATGGATTGCTTCAAGGCAGGTACACAGCTTACAGTCTACACATGGATTAGTAAAAAAAGAGGAATTCTCTTAATTTTTTTTTTCCAAACAAGAGGCTGGATAATCCATTAGCATGATCTCAACTCAGTGTGCTGAAGCTCCAATGCAACTAAAGGAAGTACAACGAAGCATGGCAGATGTCACTAATAAGCCTTACCATAAATAAGATCAAAACTTAGCCAATTCAATCAATGAAACAAAGCAAAATTCAGTGTTGATGCTAACTGCAGTGACTTGATTTCTTACTTTATTGAAGAGTGCTTGAAAACATACCTTACTTGAACAGCGTTTATGGCTTAACCCTTCAGAGTCAGTTCAAACAGGCTCTACAAGTCTAAGTTATGATTGGTGCCATATCTTCTTCCAACCAGTAGCAGTCAGGCAATAAGACACTCAAAGTCTGCATACAGGAGAATACTTGACTCTGCTCATGGTCATCATCCAGCTCTGTTCTCCCTTCAGCTTTCCACATGAGTCATGGAACAAAGTCTATACAAGTCTCTAGGTCTCACACTTCCCTGGGGAGAACAGAGTACCACACTCCAGTTTCACTCAAAAAAAAAGCATATTAAAACAGATGTCCAGGTGCTGCTTCCTTTTGTAATCCACAGGCAATTGAAGCCTCAACTGCACACGAGTTGAGACCCACATCAGCAGAAAACATAATTCCTGCTTTACATTTTAGGAATAAAACACATTGACAGCATATGGAACAGGCTGCACAGGGAGATGGTTGAGTCACCATCCCTGGATGTGTTTAAAAGATGGGTAGATGAGGTACTTGGAGATGTGTTTTAGTAGATGACAGGTACAGTTGGACTCGATGAATCTTAAAGGTCTTTTCCAACCTAGTGATTCTGTGACCAAAAGCATCAAGCAGTCTGAGATGTCACGATCCTCAGACTAGAAGATGCTACTACATGCAACTGCAGTTTGAACTCTGATACATCTACCCAGTCACCCCAGAAAACTGTGGATATACTGCACTACATAAAAAACTCCATGCAGTCATGAACTGAGATACACTTTTATTCATGCACCAGGTTATTTCATAAGCCTGGGTAGCAACACTAGTAGCTTGTTTGAAAAGCAGTAATTGACCACAGGCTGAATCCAAAGTATCTCTATGGTTAATGGAAAGGGGTAAGGAGAATTGAGGCTAACTAGCTGCTGTGCCTCTGCATACAGGCAAGGATCATCTTCCTCCTGAAAATATTCCAGGAGTTCAAGCTCAAATACTTTTACTGAAGACTCATATACTCTCCTAGGAGTAGTCTGCCAAGGGAAAGCAAGATTGACAAGCACGTTAAGCATATTACTTTCAGACCTTATATCTGCAAAGACTAAGAGGCAGTCTGAAGAGATGCTACTCTTCAGAAAGCTACTGCTTTATTCCATCAGGAGCAAGTGTCAGCTATCAGAAAACCTCTTCATCCATATTCATGTATTACTATTTCATTGGCTGATGCAGAGAAGCAACCTTGAAAGTGACAAGCATCCACGAAAATAAGCACATAAATACAGCTGCTTCTGATTGATGAAACCATGTGCAAGCACGTGTACAGGAATATGCCAGCTTCGTATTTAGATCAGCACGCAGAAGTCCTCCATTCCTCAGAATACCAAGGACATCTGTGAACTACTGAAGCAGCCACCAGATTGACAAGTGTAACTGAAAACAGAGGACTGCATGTAATTGACTTCCTTTCTGTGTAACAACTTAAAGATGACAGCCCAGAAGCTTAGCAACACTCCAAGATTGCATTACAGAGTAACCTGACTCTGAACAAAGAGCTGATGTAACATCAGGCTGGCTTGTGGTGAAGTTTAGAGCTGTAATTCAAGCTTTATTCTGAGTTCAGTACCAAGCTTCAAACACGGCTGCGCACAATGCATATCCTGCCATAGGTAGATGCACTTATTCCTCCTACTTGAGATCGTTAACCAGACTGCACAGTTAATGAGACCACAAGTTTCACTGCCCTGTGAGGTGCTTATCCGCAAGCAGAGCATGTTTTCCCAAATCTCCCCAGTAAACCTACAACAGAGTGAAATTTTACACTGTTCTGAGAAGAAAGAAATCTTTGTTAACATGTCAAAGTTTGCAACAGTTCTAAAGTCAGCCATCAATATGACACTGAGGTACTTAGGAGGAAGGAGGACACTTGTTTACTTACCTACAGACGTGTAAGTTTTCTTATTGATGTCATATGCACAGACTGCACTTGATGTCCCACAATCTTCAATACCAAGACAGAAATTGATTTTATAAAGCACTTGTTTATCTGCATCAATTGCTTCCCATGTGTAACTGAAAAAAAAAAAGCAGCCTGTCAGTTCTTACTGTCTGCACTGCCACCTTCTAGACCCTGTCCCCCAAATAACCAAGTTATAAATCTAAGAGCACCACTAACTTGAGTTTCATATTTCTGTTCTAATTCCATAAATACCAGAAATAACTGTCACTATGTCGAGGCCGAGAACAAAACAGTTTTAACCACTTGAGGAATATAGAGCAGGTTCATTTTCCCCCTTATTGAATACCAACAACTTGCCCTTCTCCCTCAAATCTCTGTGAGGCCACTCTGACTAGGGATATCACAGCTTGTGAACCTTTTTCCTTGAAAGCCTGATAAACTCCTCAAACATCTTTAGCAGCCTGCACTTTATCAATATCCAATAACAATGGCAGAAGTGCTAAGCCTAAGTGGAACAGAACAGCGAGCCATGTCCTGCCTGCCAGCAGCAGTCACCTACCTTCATGGTCAAAATTAGGGTTGAGATTCTTGCAGCATTCAGACTGCTAATAAAGATGCCAATAATGGTTATTAGGGTCTAGATGCACCTTTATGCATTTTTATATATATATACATACATATAAAAACATCTCAGTATTGAAAGTACTGTTTCTGAAGGGTGATGTCAGAAGCTGGAAAGCAAGCAGAGCTATCCATGAGAGACTCAGTGAAAGATCACACGAGTTGGCTAAGTCTGTATCAGAAAGTCAGCTGTCTAAAAACTGATAAAGGAACATAAAGCTCTGGTTAAATGCAATAGGAAATAAGTCAGACTAACAGAAGAAAAAAAAAAAAAAAACAGACAAACCACCCCCCCAAAACCTAAATGCAGTGTAGTTCAGAGACAGAGCATGATTTGTATCCCTTGTAGCAAGTGCTAAGACTGCAGCGACATGCGGTCAGCCATATGACACAACAGCACCCAGCTTTGAGGCAGGCCCAGGTCAGCTAGTTTGGAGTCAGGAGCTCTCTGGAGAGCCCAGCTTGTTAGCACAGCGCTGTGGCCAAGCTCTCTTAAAAAGGCACAGCTCGGTAAACATCTGTCCTCAGCTTGGCTCAGCTTCACCTCTTCTGGGGCTGGCAGCAGCATGCATCCTCTGGACAGTATTGATTTCTGCAACATAAAGAGATTCCCCAGCTTTCCTTCTATCCCAAGTGGAAACGTTAGTAGGATTTAATACAGAGTCATCACATCAGAAAACTGAGGTCAGCACAGTGACTTACTAAGTATTCCCATTACTTACAGCTCTCAGGGGGCTTACTGCATCTGACTCATAGCAGCATTTGTCTTACTCTACAGATTAGTACCAAATCCAACAAGAGGGCTCAACTCCACTCCTTTCAGCTATCAAGAAATTAGGAGCTGACCAGAAGCTTCACCCATAAGGTTTATTTGCCTTAATTCCTGTCTCATAGGTGTTGTGCCTCTTGACATTTTCCCCAGGAGGAGAAACCTTTCTTGTTCCACTCCAAAGCCCAGTCTTTGGGTGACAAAGAAGCAACAGCGCATCAGCTACTTAACTCTGGGTTTTGAATCCTCCAAGAACTCTTCTCAAACCCAGTGCATACCATCCCTAGTCAAAGGGCCAGCAGTAAGATACCATAAATTCTTCTATTTTATTACTGACTACAGGGTTCATGGCTTCCCTGTACCTCAGCAGCCTTATTAATTTCAGTCTGGAACAAGTTAGGGACAACGACAAGAGAGTTCTCTCTGCGAACTGAAAAGAAAAAAAGTCTTTACATCCTAACTATACTGTGACATAAAGGCTCAAATATAATAATATAAGGCTCAAAAAATAACTTACCAGTACCGATTCATATCCAAAACACCAATATAATTGCTTTTTAATCACATTCAAGGACTATCTCAATCCTAGACCAACACTTCTCACTATTCTTCCCTTACAGACAGGCAGACCTGACATTTTACAGATATACTGATTAGTTCTTTGAGCTAGTTTCATGCATTTCTGAAGTGGATAAAGACAATCCCCATGCAGGATAATGAGAATTAACCTGCAGTACAGAATAACCCAAGTTCAGCAACAGAAGAAAGCTTGACAACACACACACACAAAAGTGTGAATAACCTGACACTGCCTGCAAACAGCAACAGACTAAGGTCAGGTTTACCTCCAGGAAAAAATACATTTTGATCAAAATGTAATTTCTTCACAAGGACGCCTCAGAAAGTCAGCACTTCACTGAAAAATTCCGGAGGGCTCCAGTACATTTTGTTTACTGTTTTTGGAAGATAGCAAAAAGGTAGCATATAATACTATGGCACAAAGTTTTTGATCAAGCCAGAGTGTTATTCAGTGTGGGTTCTAGGGTTTTGGGGTTGTTGGTTTGGTAGTTTTGGTTTTTTAGAGAACTTGTAAGTTAAAATCTCTTTGTGAACTGAATGGGAATCTAAGTCCTTCACAGAACAGAATTATCACTCAGAGGGATTAAAGTTTACTTTCCCAGTTTCGTGTTATGAAACAGAGTAAAACAACATCTTCAAGTCAGTTCACCCACATGCCAGCAGCAAAAGAGAAACAAGACAAACAGCTTACAGAACAGAAGCAAGCAGTCACTGAAGCCAGCCCTTTCCTCCACCCTCTCACAGGCCCCTGGACAGGGAAGGCAGAGGAATCCTTCAGAACAGTCCACAGAAAGAAAATAAGAAATACAATGTATAATCACTTTCCACACTGTCAGTGGCACACAAGAAAGAAAATCTAATGCAGTTTCAGAGTGGTATTACTTGCAAAGACGTTCAAGAGACTTTTTATTTTTAAATGGGTGGAAGAAGCAGGGTAGGATTTATTCACAGGGAGTAACAGCAGGCTGATGTAGCCTAAGCAGCTGTTCTGAGAGATGCAAAACACACTTTCACAGTAAAAGCAAGAATTCTTTCTCTCACAAGTAAGACTTCTGGCCTTAAATCAGTGCCTGGGAATAGTTTCAAGCTGCATGTGCTCTACTTTCCAATACAACACTAGCTGACCTCTCTGTTGCATCCCCATAATGGAAACACACGGCTGGCAATCACATCATCCACCCCCCAATCACGGCTGAGCCCCATGGACCAGCTTCCTCCAGCAGCTCCACACTCACCTCCACCAGCAGTGATGCTTCATGTGCCAGGGCCATCCAAATCTACCTTGTTTGAAGGGCTTAGCTATCCCAGATTCAATGCAGTTGAGCTAGTTTAGGGAGCTGTTATACCAAGAGCTTTAACCAAGCAACCACCTTGGTCATGGGGTGGGGTGCATTGCCTCCTCTATCCAGGGGGATCAATGCAGCTGATATATCACAGATAACACTAGGAGCCATTTCTGGTACAGTTCAAGATCTGGACTCAAGTGTGGTGTCTGCCTTAGAATCACAGATTGGTTTATGTTGAAATGGCCCATTTAGTTCCAACCCCCCTGCCACAGACAGGGTCACCCTTCACTAGATGAGGTTGCCCAAAGCCCCATCCAACCTGGCCCTGAGCACTGCCAGGGAGGGAAATGGATGCCTTGATTAAAACTGCCACAGTTATTTATGCTGAAGTCACAAGACAACACCTGCTTCTAAATAGACCCAACTATGAGGGCCTGAAACACACACCTATGTCTGTCCCCACCCAGGGAAGGCTCTCCTCTTCGTCTCTCCACTTTTCCCTTGCCTGCTGCTGGCCCAGCACCGGACACAAGCTGGAATGAAGGACTGCTGTCTCTCAAAATTAACCCAGCAAAAACAACAGGTGCAAGCAGAGAGGGGACAGAGCCTGGCCAGCTCCCAGTCTGGATCGCAGCAGTTTCTGGCTGCACACTAGCCGCAGCAGGCAAGGAAACAGGCAGGCAGGCAGGGAGGGAGGATCCGTGCTGGAGGCAGCACCAGCCCAGGCCATTGTCAAAAGCAGTTGTGCAAGAAATGTCCAAACAAGTTAATGGGAATAACCTTGCCTGCAGGTCAGCATTTCCAGCTACCTAGCTTTGCTTTTAAAACACTGAAGTGACAGCACAAAAAAGAAAGTTAAACTACCACAGCAGGTTGTAAGATCAAATGAGAGGGGTTTGGGTTTTTGGGGGGGTTTGGGTGGGGTTTTTTTTTTTTTTGACAAAGCAAAGAAGCAACTCAGAAAAAACTAAATGAGAAAGGGAAAAGTGAGCCTGGTTTACCTTGCAAATCAGTAGTAGGTCAGGCGTTGGAAGTCAGTTAAGTCTGCCAAGGTGCAGGTGGCTAACAGCTGTCACAGCCCACGTGTCCCCACGCCAGAGCCGCTCTGAGCACTACTGAACCACTCCACGTGCAACAGAGCGCCAGAAAGGCTATCACTGCCATTCTCATAACCATGAGCAAGTTTTTTTGTTCTCACTCAGACTCTTCCCCAAGGGATGACTGCTAAGAAGAGTACACCCTGCTCCAAACAGCTGTAAAGCGTAGTTACAAGAAACATGAGTTTATTCTCTGGGGGATGCACTGAAGTGGCTCATTTTTCTGGAAGGATGTTACACAGACAACCCAGCAGAGAGAGGAGACAACCTACAGCCACAGAGTTAGAAAGCAGATCTGCACGTGATTATGCATCCACACAATCTTGTGCCCAGCAGCTCCTCAGCTGTCAGAACACTGCCGAGATGAAACCGGCAGCTGAAGCTCTTTATGAACAGGTTCAACCAGCACAATCACAGGTAGGCAAGCTCAGAACAGTTTCCAGGATGGCCACTTCCAAGTTGAAGCCAGCAGCTCAGACCCACTACTCATCACAGAAATCGGTATTAGATGTGGTTAGTACTTTAGCACAAATATACAAGGCAAAGAAACTATGTCAAAGCAAATTCTCATTATAGAAAATGAAAACTCAAACAGCACGAGGTACAGCGCTATCACTATGCTTTAAGGGCTTTTTTAATGCATCCTTACTCAGCCTTAGCGCTGCTCTAGCTCACCCGTCACCTTTTCCAACCATCACACAGTGCGTATGTCTTCGGGCAAGTTCTCTCGCACACGCATCACACGTAACAGCCCCACAGCTACACCACACGCTGTTCAGCTTTTTCCATCTGAAACACATTTGGTCGGTAGTCCAACGCTCTAAACCCCACTTACTACATCATCTTACACAATGCTGAAGTAAAGGGATAGCAAGTTGAACTTCAAGTTCCCACGTGCTGAGAAATCACATCCAAGCCATTGTAATGGCAGCTTCCCAGGCATGTGAAGCAAACATGTGCATATGCAAATGCATCCAGCAACGACTTACTTATGACATATTCCACTTAAACATGCCAAAGCACTTAACAGAGCTGAGCCAAGTTCACTCAAAGGTCACCATTCTGCACCCGAGACTAAGCTGAACACTAAACCCAGGTTTAGCAGTGGCACACAAGAGCAGGGTTGTGGTTTCAGGACAAAGGCTGAAGAGACAGTGTTTGAACAGAACTGTATGCACAGTCAACTGTAGAAGCCACCTAACTAAAAACTACAACATTAAATGTAAAATAGACTTGACTTACAACCCCAAAATTGGAAAATTCTGCCCCAGAGCAATCCTGCAATGCACAGCAGTTTAAGGAGTTTTCCTTCCACTCATGAGCCTAAAGCTGTGGAAGTTATACACCTACTTCCATCCTTGCACAGGAGACAAAAGAATTACCTGTCACCAAATCACCTCTCATCCAAGGTGGGTTATCAGGCAAAGCAGCATGCAGGGGTGGCAGCTTGTGTCTGCTGCTCTACCATCACACTCAAAACATTTCCTGCAGGTTTAGGTTTGTTTTTTTTTTAGAGTGGAAGGAAAGTTTTACAGTAAATTCCCCGAAGTTACACAGAAGGTGAACCCAAACTGTCAAGCCTTCTTGTTCTTTCTGAAGTGGGTGGATTTAAAGAACAATTCACAAAATTAACTTCAGAACTTGTTTCTCCTGTGTTGTCTTATGAAAGATGTAAGAGGAAGGGAGAAAAACAGGGAAAGAGGCCAAACTGACTACTAACTTCCTATACCAAACCAGTTCCCTGTCCTGTTTCCCAGGTGCTCAGACTGCAGCAGTTCTGGAGATACTTCCACACAGAAAACAAAAAGGTAATTCCAATTGCAACTCACATGACAGCAATCAGCTGCCCTCAGTGCACACATGGATGAGGGAGAAAGCATGACAAAAACAGCCACTATAAGCCATGACATTTGACAAAGTTTTAGAGAACAAATGCTTTCCTTTTCTTCCCAGGGTCTTCAAGTATACTAATAGTAATGCTACATGAAACCAGTAACGAAAACCACTAACACAAGTTTAAGTAGCACCATGCCATAGTTCTTGCACAAAAGTTTTGACACCTTTCCTCCTCCCTGCAAGTCAGCTTTCCTAACCTAAGAATCACTCTACCCTTATTTAAAGGGGAGTCAGTGTCTCTTCTAATCCTCTGCATTTTCCTTCCTCATCCACCTTCTGACATTCACACACAGACCACCAGCCCTATTACACCACACAAAAGGCAGGATACTGTTTTCTTAACAGTTGTAAAACAAATCAAAACCTTGTCTTAAGGCGGTGCAAAAATAGATTGGTCAAGGACTTGCCCTGCACACTCATGTTGCATCATTTGGCTGAGGTGTCTGGCAGTAATGAACCCTTTCTGTCACCTACCTGCATCATCTCTCACTTGGTAGATTTTCTGCACCTGTGCCTGAGATGACACTCGTCCCCGATCTCCATGGGGTCTTTCCCACCTGTCTGACTACAAAGTCTTGTTTGTTCCTTCACCATTCTAGATTACTAGGTCTAAGTCCTTCAAAACAGTTTTTTCCCACCATGGCTCAAAAACAAGCCCGTGTTTTTGAAGCAGTCCATCTTAAAAGGAAAACTACTGATTATGCTATCTCCTCACAACTCATTTTTTCACTTGCCAGTAACAAAAGGAAACTAGCTTGAGTAATTTAGTATCCAAAAAAGAGACAGCACTGTCTCAACAACACTCCCAAACATTCCTATAGTCACAGACATGCAACAAAACTGAAACAGATGCTGATAGGACTTAACTACTCTCAAAATAGGAACTACTTGAGAACCAAGTAATTTAGGCTAGGGATGTGGGATTTTTTTTAATCATTAGAGTCACAGGAATTAAGTTCCCTCCAAAAACCACAAAAGAGCTTTGCATTTCTGTCTCAATTCTACAGTTAGGGCAGTCATCTGACAAAACCATTTTTTGCCACCCTCACGGGTTAGTTTTGCAGTCATAACTACTTTTTTCCCTTTTTCATCATTTAACAGTATCCTATCCAAGATCCCACCAGGAGGGGAGCCTATTCACCCCAGCCACCCAGCCTCTGCTCTCAGTGCTACGATCACTAGGCTGCCTTGGTGCCTGCGCAGTGCCCTTGTTTGAGGTAAGGTATTCCTAAGTACCTCTGTGTGGTCGGCCTAAAATATGAGAAACAAAGACTAGCCAAGGTATCATCGCCAGACTAAATTCATGGCAGAATTCAGGCTAGGAACATGCCAAAACATGAGCAGTGTCATTTCCACATAGCACTTCTCATTTCTCAAATCTTTCTTAACAGCTCTGTAAGTAACTATGGCGATACCCTTAGTAAAAAGGCTACTGGGGGGATGCCGCTCCCAAGTCACTGGGGCTTTGTCACACTAGGGCAGATACAGTGGCATAAACCAGCAGCCCTGACCACAGGGCTCGAACAGAGCTGGTCTCCCGATCTTCTCGCCGGCAAAGTTCCCGCGCCCGCAGAGCCAGACGCTGGGGTCCCGCGGGGGACTGTTCCACGCCACCAGCCAGCTGGCACCCCTCAGCCCGCCCTCCGGAGAGGCTCCGCAGCCTCACTGACCACCACCACCCAGCCACCCCCCCAGCGCTGCGGCGCATCCGCTACCGACCGCGCCGGCTCTTGCGCCCGGGCACAGCCCCGCCCGCAGGCGGGCGCTTCCCCCGGCCCGGCCTGACCCTCACAGGCACGGGGGGCCAAAAAGCCGTGCTCAGGCAGCCCCGGAGACGGGGCCCGCCCCGCCGGGCTGCTGTGCTTTCCGCTCGTTCACACGCGGCCCCGCGGGGGGCAGGCGGGAGCGCAGGCGCCGGGAGATGCCCCTCGCCCGGCCGGTTAGAGCCCTTCCCCGCGGAAAAGCCCTCTCCCGCCGCCGCCCCCCGCTGCCCACCTGCACAGGTCCCGGTAGGAGTCGCTCAGGGCCGCGGCGGCACCGCCGCCTCCCTCCGGCCGGAGGGGCAGCGACAGGAGGGCGAGGAGGAGCGCGGCGGCGCGGGGCCAGGGCGGCGCCATGCGGGGGGCGCCGTGGGTACCACGGGTGCGGGCCGGGCCGGAAGGACGCGACTGCCCCGGGACGTCAGGCGGCGCCGGCGACCAGCGGCACGTCATGTGACCCCCGTCCGCCCATTCCCCGGTCATGTGACCGCCGTCATGTGCGGGCGCGGCGCTCACATGATGCGCCCCTTCCCCTGCCGCGGGGTGGGCGGGACCTCCCGCCGGCGCCGCCGCCTCTCGGCCCTGTACGGGTGGAGGACCCAGTGGGGCGGCGTGGCCAGTCCGTCCGTCAGTCGGGGGCGGGGCGGCCGCATAACGGCTGGCGGCGACAGCTGCGCTGTGCCTGCTGCACGCTCATGGAAACGGGCCGCCCGCGTTGCCGCCCCTCTGCATGCCCCGGTGCGGGACAGACCTGCTGCCTGCCTCCTTCCCTCCGCTGCCACAGGGCGGCTCCGGGGGCGGCTTCATCCCTCTCTCGGAGTGCCCGGCCTCAGGGGCCTGCCCGGCCTCTTGCTGTCCGGAGAGAGACGCGAGGCCTTGTGCCATGCGGGCTGGCTTCTGGGCGGCGTCAGGTGTGGCAGGGCCTCGCCCTGTGAAGCGGGCCTGAGCGGCGCCACTGGAGAGACCTTGTTGCTAAAAAACTAAACGGGGTTTCAAATCAGTTACTCAAAACGTGCTGTGAAGGCTTGACCAGAAAGCTGAGCCCGTCAGGGATGGGGACCGCGGCACGGCCGTGTTACAGGAGTTAGTGCTGCGGCAGGGGGACGCGGCTGGTGTGGCAACCAGCC
This sequence comes from Porphyrio hochstetteri, assembly GCA_020800305.1. Taxonomy (NCBI): domain Eukaryota; kingdom Metazoa; phylum Chordata; class Aves; order Gruiformes; family Rallidae; genus Porphyrio; species Porphyrio hochstetteri. Next base: position 51,995,860 of record CM036907.1, read on the forward strand.
CCCGCTTCCAACGGCGGGTGGGAGGAGAAGCTTGCACAAGGCTGCCGCCTCGCCAGAGGGAAGCGGAGGAGGTACTGCCCTGCCACCTCCAACACCTAGACTGCTGCGAAGAGCCAGCCAGCCAGCCCGGAGCCTGTGCGATAGATCGCTTCCAGGACCTAGCAAACCTTAACTGCTGTGCTTAAGATTCCAAAGGGGGGCTTAGCGTTTAATGTTTATGAACCTGCAGTTAAGAAGCGAAACAGCTTTGAGAGTGGGAACAGGCAAAAAAAAGTAGGGAGAGTGAAAGAAAAATAAAAATTACTCTCGTTGAGCAGCTGCCTTAATTTATTTGAAGAAATTCTGTCCAGTAAGCATGAATGCTTTCTAAACAGGATTTGAACAGATAAATGCAAAAGGCCTGCAACCGAAATGATTTCTGGTGTTCTTGCCTCATTCCCTGGCGTGCAAAGGAGTAAGACAGCACTGAAGATCTGCCCCTATGCTGGTTTAGCCTGGTTCCAGGCTGCTGTGATGGTTTCATATTCCATATTCCACTTCCCTCCTTGTAAGTAGCATTAGTTCTGCAACAGGGCAGTCAGCTGTTTGCAGGTGCTGATCTGGATGAAAACTAACATCCTGTTTTCATTGTTCTAGGTAATTTTTCAGTACTGTAAGTTGCCTGACTTGCTCTGCTCGCTGTGTGTCTGCACAAACACTGACACCAGCTCAAGAAGGGACAGGAAGGCATAGCTGGTGCTGCGGGGGCCGGGGAAGAGGCCCTGAGTAAGATCAGCTTTACCTGCTGTGAAATTGCACCCATCCAGAGAAGCCAGTAGTTGCACCTCAAGTCAAGCCAATGGCTCCCCACAGCCTCTCTGCACACACACAATGTGCTTGCTGGTACTTGTGTAAAGCCACTCAATTCAACTCGTTAGCCCAACAGAAAAAAAATCACCTGCCAGAAAACAAGGAATGGTTTTCTGCTGGGTCAGCAGCTGTAGCAGCTTAGTGAAGCGGGGAATCATTGTACAAGGACAGAGGAGCAAGAGGGAGGTAAAGCAGAAAGAGGACTATGTTGGTCTCTTCAGCTGTGGTGGCAACTTAGCTTTTAGGGTTAGCACAGCCTAACCTAATAGCAATGTTGCCAGATGAAGACTTGCAATCTTCATGCTGGAAAGAGACTTGTGACATGAAACAATAATCAATGTATCTTTGCTCTGACCCTAAGAAAAAAACTGAGGAGGACTGGGTAAATGTTATCCTTGGCAGTTCTCTATTACTAGATGATAGGTTGTTGCTAACTCTTGCTCTTTTGCTTTAGCTTCAGTCCTTTGCTGAAAAAAATCCAAATCTGATTACCCAAGGATCCCAGTTGTCTGCTTTTAGGTCTCTAGCATGTGTAGTTTGAAGACAAGCTTGATAGCATGGACTGAAAGGCTCAAAAGAAAACAAAAGCAGTAGACTAAAGGAACACCAAGTTTATTATTTTTGTGGTTATGTTTCTTTGCTGTTCTGCTGGCAGTACCAGCATCACTCACTCTAGACGGAGCAGTGGTTAAGTTCTGTCTCTGCTTCCCAAGCTGAATTAAAATGTATTGCCCAAGAAATTCACTGCAGACAGCAGTGCAGGCAGACATGCCGTAGCTTCTGATCTCATTAGCTACCCACGTTTCTGCAAACAGAGCCTTATTCCTGAAATTATCTTTGAGGACATTTAAGTATGTGAATGAGTCTGCTGCAGACAATGTGACTGCTCTACCTTGCTACCAGTAAGACGATCTGCAGTGTAAAGATCTGCAGTGTAAAGATCTGCAGTGTCAGGGCCTGGCACTGGGTAAACGGTTCGTTTCAGTTATCTGATAAGAGCTAATTCAGGAATGTTCACTGACAAAAGAATGAAGAAGTTTATTAGAGTTAAATACTTCATTCTGCTTTGTATGCATAGGCCCCTATACTTGCACAAGGCTCAGAGACTTCAGAGCAGTTTCTTTGCATACAGAGAAAAGTATGTATTCATACCATGCAGGGATAGGACAAGGGGTAATGGCTTTAAACGGATATCAGGGAGATTTCAGTTAGATACTAGGAGGAAATTCTTCCCTGTGAGGGCGGTGAGGCCCTGGCACAGGTTGCCCAGAGCAGTTGTGGCTGCCCCCTCCCTGGCAGTGTTCAAGGCCAGGCTGGATGGGGCTTTGGGCAACCTGGTCTGGTGGAGGGTGTCCCTGCCCATGGCAAGTGGGGAAGAACTAGATGGGCTTTGAGATCTCTTCTGACCCAAACCAGTCTGTGGTTCTATGTGAACAGCTACCTAACAAGAAGGAAATAAATCATAAATCAGAAAAAGAATCCCAATTCAAAGGAAAGGAAAAAAAAAAAAGCCACCAGAAATTGTACTTTCATTTGCATTAGTAATACATATGCATCAAACTAGCAATGAATCAAAGTTGCAGTGCAGGAAGCATAGCCATGGAGCTGCATAAATAGTGAAATATACATTGTAAATACAAATAGCTTTAAAAGAAAATTATAAAGTAAAAGTTTGCAGATTCAAATCCTGTGACTGTTTCCTTTTCCTATATGCTTTCCTTAACTTTTATAACCTGGGTGATCCAGTGTTTCTCTCAAGATCCATGCAATTTCTCCCATATTTAAAGCTAAGTGCATGCATAAAAGTTGTCGGGAGCTCCATGTCAGTCATTTTTGTATCCCAAACTCTGTTTTGCAAAGAGGCAGGAATGTTTCAGTCTGAACATCGTTTATAAATAATATAAATATTTACCGCTGTGTTCAATGATACTGGCATCTCAGCTAGCGAGATACCACGGGACAATGTTAGTTAGTGAGCATTAAAATATGCTGAAATGTGATCTCATCATCTTACCTTTTCTTCAGGAGAGGCTCAGCGTGGTGGCTGCTAGTGAATCCCAGTATACCTGAAACTCATGAGGAAACTTCCAAGTTGTGGATGGTTTTCAGTAGGCAGGTTATCATGAATAGGTGCCGAATACGTAGGTCCCCTAGGATTCTTCCTTGTGGTTTGCCAGGTGTCAGATGCCACATCATTTCATGTTCTTTGGATTCACAGTCTTGCTTCATGTGGCCAGTGTTCAAGCTGGCTGAGGCAGCTCTTTTCTACTGTCATTGTCTCAGTTCCCTTTAATGCTCGTATCTGATCTCTGTCTTCTCAATAAATAGGAACAAAAATTCTTTCAGAATCTAGAGCGGGTTTTACATTTAATTGTGGGAAGTATTTTCTCCAGTGAGGTTTGGACAGCTTAGCTGCCTGTAAGCTACACTATCATTAATTTTTTTAATACTTTTTGAAAACTTCTTTCATGGAGCCATGCTGTTCTTCAGAAAGCACAGAGGCACCGTTCACTGGCTTGTTCTCTCTTCTTTCTCTTTTTCTTGCTCGCTACATCTAAACTTCAGTCTTCCTCATCTTGCACCCATTGCCATTATTTCTGAATGCTCCTTGTTCTTTCTGTTGCTCATTCAGTCTTCACCATTTCTCTAATTCTCTCAACTCCTTTCCCTTCCTATTCCGTTCCACTTCTACTCTATTCTGTTTCTCTGTAGCATTTTTCAAAGGCAAGCTCTTGATAAGAGTTGCCTCCTGATTTGTTATGATGAGTTGGCCTGCTTTGTAACAATTTAAAATAAGACTGCTGAGGAAAACAGCGCCCGATGACCTTGTTTCGTAGACAGGTTTAGGCTTCCCAATGCAGTTAGAGAGATAATTAATGACATTTCCTAATCTAGCTGATACTGTGCAGTAAAACTCTAAAAGAATATAAGCTTCATCTGAACACATTGGCTATTTGAAATCTTGGTCTTGTTGGGAAAGTGCTGTGTGCTGTACCCGATGTCTGTGCTGAAAAGGACACTGCTTTGTACTGCGGCCGAGAAGATTAGAAGACGGCCCTAGTCAAGGCTGTTCTTCAGTCATTCCCTGAGCAAGTCTACAGCAGCTTCTCCGTACTCCTCCGTCTCTTTTTTGCATCTTTGGTCTAGCTTGCAAGGAATACAACTTGTGGCTATTTATTCTTGGGTCAGAACTCACTATTTCATAATGATCTGATTCACCAGCTAGGGCCTAGGTTACTTGGTGGACTTGCACCAAGTAGAGCAAAAGCTGTAAAATACAAACCACTTCACCAGAGTAAACCCCAATAGTACTTTCATAAGTTATCAGTGACGTTTCACTAGCACAATGTCAGAGGAATATGATTTGATGTCTCTGCTAATCTTGTTTCTTTTGAAGCACCTACTAGCAATTTATCACAAATCAATTAACCTCAATGCACCTTACCAAGGCTGTGAATGTAGAGTGAAAGACTCTTCAGTGGTTTAAACCTTGTTACCCTTGTCCTGGGCTCTTTTACTTTAACGACACTTCACATTTTGGTCTGTTCTACCAGGAGTTTTTGTCTCTGTGGTCTCTGGTTGGCAGCCATCCCTGAGCTAGCTGCCAACCTTTGGTTCTGTGACCCTTGCTGATACCGGACGGGCATGCAACGCCAACCTGCTCCCACTGACCTTGCATTGTTCCCAGAGAGCATTCTGTCAGACAAGCAGATGTGTGGTGGTAGCAAACACAGCCCCTGCTTGCAAGGCAGGCTTTGGAAATGGAAATGTCCCCAAATGTAGTTGTTATTTCAGAATTATTTTGGGACAGTTCCCTCTGTTCCCCTCCTGACTTACATTTGCCAGCAATCTCTCAGGCTGCTATGTTACCTGTTGTCATTCACCAACTACTCCAGAAATACCACCACCTCTTTCCAAATACGATAACCTCTCATGTTTTACCCTCCAGTAACTCGTTTTTTTCTGATCACTTCTTAAGTGCTGGAGATGAAGTGTTTCTCTTTCCTGTATCTGGCACCTCCTCTGTAACCTAATTGTCTCAACACAAGTAGCAGCTCGGCTCAGAAGGATGTGATAATGGGAATAGGTAGCTTTCTGCTCCCTCACCTACAGTAGCTGCCAACAGCTGTGGTTCCTCTGCTGAGAGAAGAGCAAGCTAGTGCAAGGTGTGTAAAGACTGCTTGCCCTGGCAGAAAGCTGCAGGCAGCTCTTGTGGAACATGTTGTATGCTTTGTATTCTGAGACAATAAGCAACTTCTTCAGAAGTTACTTCGCCTAATTTAATAGTACTGTGTATGGCAATAAGTTGTCATCTGGTCCATCTTGATTGTCACAAGGTAGCTGATAAATTTCTGTTTTGCTTCATTTTTCCTGGTTCTGTGTAGTGTGACTTCCCTTGCAGCTGGAGGACGCTAAAATAAAAGTGGCGTCTTCAGCACCACACTTAAAAATGAACAAACTTCACACACAGCAGAGAAACACCCAAAACAAGGGTTTTGTTTGAAGCACCAAGGCTCAACCTACATTTTCTTTCTTCATATTCCTCTCAGGGGAAAGAAGTCTTGCATAATGTGCTATTTGTGGAGGGCTGAAATATTTTATTCAGTTGATTCTTTTATCGCTCTGTCTTGCTAGAATATATTCACATATTCTGAGAATAATTTTTCATATTGTCTGTGTATACGTATTTGGTTTTGTAGCCATGTTCATAAATCTGTTTAGGCCAGTATTTAATGTCTTCTAGATATGCATTTTATTTCCATTACATATGTCTGTAAAACATTTTAAGATATCTGGAGTAGAAGAATAAGAAATAAGATTGCATATAAACTCATTTAGAAGAAACATAACAATCTATGTCTTTAATAATAGATACCAGAGTTTCCTTTATGTTTTATTTTCACAAGTTGCTGAAGGAGATAGGGTAGAGAAAAAATAAATCCCAGTAGCAAGGTACATATGAGGGCCCAGTTAAGCCATTACAGGACTAATGACAAATAGCAACATTATATAAATGGTTCAATTAAAGATTCACATTAGATGATAATAGATGTAGGTCACAAGGCAAGAAAGAGATCTCCAAACTGCATTGGTTTGAATCTGTAATATCTGCACCTGAGTTGGTGGAAGTAATCCAGATTTTCCTTACCTTTTTTCAGTCAGAACCTGAGTGAAATGAACAGAATACATGTACATGTGGTAGGAATGTGCTAGGAGACACATATAAGGTTGATGTAGAATGACAACTGTCTTGAAGAATTTTCTGGCATTTTCTCATGTTCTGACATGAAATTTAAAGGTATGGGAAATGTTATAATGGAGAAAGAAATCTTACAAGTCACCCTTACTGAAGTGAATAAAAACTGGTGGAAAATTTATTAATCACGAGTATTGATATATCCAGACAGTTATTTCCTTAGCAGCTGAAATAAAATGATTTTAGGAAATACCATGTATGTTCTCTTCCAAAATAGGATGGAAGCTTTGTGTGCCACAAGAGAGGAAGAACAGTTTTCTCTGTGTATTGTTAGCCTTAATTTTCAAGCCCCAGAACACGTGTGCTGAGAGAGGTACTGGAGGACCTGCTGCTTTCCAACGTGCTGGCACTCATTCCTCCTTGAAGGCATCAGTTTTTACTTGGAGGGATTTTCTGTGTCTTCTCTTCTTGCCACTCCGCATGAAGCAATGATGACGAGACTGGCACCGCGATGATGGGCAGCAGGACCGAAAGTTTGTTCACTTGTGGGGAAGTGTTTTGTTATCCTAATGCCACAGGAGGTATGTGATCTCATAGGTGTGGCTGAGAGAGGAAGGTAACAGCTGCAGTCGCTGAGGAGGAAGGGTTGGAGGCACCTGGTTTCTGCAGAATTCCACAAGTCTTAGGCTAAAAATGAAACTGGAGGCAAATACGAGTGGAATACACAGGAGGAAACTCGGGGTGGAGAGGAAGATGAGAGATGTGTGCCATGTAATTTGTTGTGGCTGCCCAAGGACTCAGCATACCTGTGCTGTAGACTTGAAGTCTCCTGCTGTGGGGATTGAACAAGGGAGAACCCACAGGGTGGCACACACAGTGGCTGAATGATCCTTTGGGAGGTGACATCAGACCCACACAGGGAGAAGTACAGATAAAAGTTTCTCAACACCGAAGGCTGCTAAGAAACAGAGGCCAGTATTGTACTTGGAAGGATACATGCTATCAGATAAAGGAACCAAAAGAGAGATGATGATGATGAGTATAGTATTTACAGGGGACCTCAGCCATGCCAAAGTTAGCAATAGAGGCATTGTTCATTGCTCCGACACTGGTCTGACTGGCCCAGCCTGTCCTGTGGCTGGGGCAAGTCCCTTCCAGGCCAGGGAAAAAATTATCAGAATTAGCAAAAAAAACCCCAACTCTGTTGGTTGTATGTATTTATTTTCACCAAAATAATTACACTTTGCTCCAGTATGCAATCTGCTATCTTCTGTTTACCGGAATATAGAGAACATTTTTTTCCCTATTGTTGCAGTTTAGTTATAACTGAAAGACATGTCACTCTTTGAGGCCAAAACTAAATCCAGGTAAACCAAAGACAGCATGGAACAGAGAACACCTTCCTCCAGTGCCTCCAGAAGCAAATGTTTTCTTCTGAGATAGAAGAGTGACACCAGGGTCCTCACTGCACTGCACGTAGCTGTTAGAAGATTTACATCTCTTTGCAGACTCTTTATAAATAAAAATACTTTCTATTGTAGTTTAATTTATTCTTGTCCTAGTTTCATCTGCAATAAAGTTACTTTTCTTTCTAGTAGCTGGCAGAGCGCTGTGTTTTGCATTTAGCAGGAGAACAATGTTGATAACACGCTGGTGTTTTCAGCTGTTGCTTGGTACTTGTCCTGTCTGCGCCAAGTCAAGGACTTTTCAGGTTCTCACCCTGCCAGGTGCACAAGGAGCTGGGTCAGCACCACCAGGACAGCTGGGGGATGCTCCCTGCCACAGGGTGTGAGGCTCAGGATGTAACTAGGGAAGCGAGCTTGGAGGTGGGGTCACTGCTCAGAAACAGATTGGGCACTGGGGAGGGTTTCACAGGTGGTGAACAATCACATTTGTGCCATTGGTTTACACATACATATCATCATCACCGTCTTCCTTTGTTATCCTATTAAACTGTCTTTATCTCAACCCATGAGGTGTTTCTTTTTTACAGCCTCCTCCCCATCCCACTGGGAAGGTGGGGGGGGTGAGCAAGCATCTGCATGGTGGTTTCTTAGTTAACAGCTGGGTTTCTTTCCATCAACAACCCATTACCTTATATCATTAAAATTAAGAATTATTTGCTATAGCGTCCAATTGTCAAGGGCCATATTTGTCATAAAGTAAATGCTGAATCGGATAAATAATTAATTAATTTGAATTTACTCCTATTCCAGAGACACATCCAGGCCTAAAAAGAAAACCACCACCACAAAATTAGTTGCTTAGTGTCACTTCTTTCTTGGTGGCGTTGGAATGATAGAATCCAGGAAAGAATTTAGGTCTCGTACTCTTGAGGACAATCCTTAAGGGTGACCGTGAAATACAGAGGTACAGACTTGAGAGGAAAGATCAGTGTTAGTGGTGGAATAATTATAGTAAACTGGAGAAAGTTCGAGATAAAAAAATCTCTGTAGCAAGCTAATGTTTTAGTCTAGTTTTCAAACCTATGGACTAAAATTCTGGTTATTAGAAAAATACATTTTTTTCTGTTTTTTCATGGCACTGAGTGCCCAGCCACGGTGTGGGCAGCGATCAGAGATGCAGTTAGGGCAGAGCACAGGGCAGGACTACGGTGGAGTGACTCTCATGTCAGAGCGTGGGGCCAAGGCAGCTGCAACTCTCCACGGAGCAGCTGGCACAGGGGCCCATGAGAGAAACACAGCCCCTGACTTGACCAAGTAACATATAGAACCTAGTTCAAAATGGAACTGTCAAAATGTCACCGGGCAGTAGGTACTGTAATACATTCAGATCCTTGCAGGGGCAACCAAATTGTGTACAGTTGCACTCTGTGTCAAGAAGGGAGCTCCTTAAAAGTGAGGAGAATTTTTTGGAGGACCCTGCAATGGAACCGTTCCTCCTATCCTCCCCACAGAAAGTGATGTGAGGCATTACACCAGGAAATGCTGTGCCCCTGTAGACTATTCTTACACTAGGAAAGGGAGCAAGGGGAGCTTTTCTTCTACATCAGCAGCCAGTACAGCTGGGGAGTATTTCAGCTTCCCTTAGAGGATTTCCCAGTCAAAGCTCCAGGCTAGAAGTAAACTGGGCAGTATGTTCCTCCTCACCCCTCTACTCTCGTAAGGATCATTCACGAAGTCTGTGAGTTACAGAGGAAAGCATAAACTCATCACATCCTTTTGGACCCAAACCCATGCAGCAGCCTGCCCCATGTCATCCTCTCCAGCCAGGGGGTAGCTATGACAGCAAAAAATTCTCTGTGCAGTACTGAGGGAGGCGACTTCCCTCTCTACGCTTCTGACCACACCTGTATATCCCACAGCGTTCATTAGTGTCAAGTAGAACAGAAGTGAGGTAAAAGGAGTTTTAATAAAGTAAATCCTATACTGGGCATTTCTTCCATAAACAATTCTTTCTCTTGACTGCACAGAGTCTTTATTGCCCTGGACATTAGAAGAGATAGCCAACAGATAGCTGCCATATCTGAAGAGTATGTGTAAAGGCACAACACTGGAGACAAAATAATATAATCCTCATTTGATAGGCAGGAAAGGGAGGGGCAGAAAAATTAGATGTCACGACTGGATTAAAACAGAACCCATGTCTCTCAACTCCATAGCTGGTACTTTTCCCACAGCACAATCTTCCCTGTTGTGCACCACTGCAGAGTGCTTATTAACACCATCTGATCTGCACAGGGTTATTTCACCCTCTCCTGCAGATGCAAATCACTTTTAAAAATGCAAGCTGTTGGAGAATCACATTCTTCTTGTGCAACAAATGAAGTGTCACATTTTCCTTGTTTGTTTGGGTTTTTTTAAATCATGGAATAATGTGCTTATCAGTTCCCCTTGCGCCTCAGCCTGTCTGCATGGAGAAGAACCATCAGGCGCTGTGGTAAAGAAGAAAGAGCATCCCTACGGTATTTTTATCTGTAGACTGGGAAACATTAATCACTTTTCAGCTACTGGCTGTTCACTCTTATTCATCCTTCCGGGTGCTCACCCCATGATGAATGTTAATTTTGTCTGCTCTGTGAGCTGATCTGTGGATACTTGTCCAAATTCTGAAACATCTGAGGGCATGGGCAGACGTGAGTGAAAAGGGGTAAGAAGCTAAAAGTCCTAGAGCACTTATTCAGCTCAGGAGCACCGTGAGCTGCCCTGCTCTATATTGTTGCCTCTTCAGATCTACTGCCCTGGCTGCAGGCATAGTGATCCTTAACCCAGAACTGTCATAATAATCCAGGTATGCTTAAGCACTGTAAATAATATGTCTTGTCTCACCTGAATCACTCTGAGAGAGCTGCACTACAGGTGGGGTTACAGATTTGCTCCTGTCTCTGGTTCTTCATGTGGTTATTGTAAAGTGTCTCGAGGTATGGGTAGGGAATGGCTTCAGAGCAGATCTGGGCTTTCTTCCCTGGGCTACATCTCCACTAGTATTTAAGTTTGTGTTGAAAAATTCCCCAACCCCCAGCAGGTGCATACACAAACAGGCCACGTGTATGTGGATGTCCCACACCCTCATTCCCCCTGACCCTCCCAGGGTGTCCACAGCCCTGCTTGCCATCAGCAGTGGAGAGCCGCTCGGCTGATGTTTCATCCCAGCAGCACAGCACAACGCTGCCCGAAGAGAGGAGCAGACTGCACTCATCTGCCACCTGAATTGATAGATAGAGGTCACTGGCCTGGGACTAGAGTTCCAAAGAGAAAAACTGGGACAAATAGACGGGCTGTCATAGGCAAAGGCTTTGATGGAGTGAGGAAATTAGGAAGACATGGGGGTAACCTCTTCCTTTTCCTGAGTCTCCTCTGCAGTGACAGGCTGCAACACTTTGATGTGAAAAGGGCAGATGCATAGAAGGAATATTTGTCCTTCTGAGATCTCTTCTCTCTGTGAATTCCCACCCAATCCCCATTCTTAACCTACCATCTTCCTTATTCCAGGACTGGCAATCTTTCAACAAAGGAGGGGTAGGTTGTATTTTTCTTTCCCTAGTTAGCTATTAAGTGTGCCAATGGAAACTTGGCGGGAAGCTGAAGATGCTGCTTCTGCCTGTGGCAGGAGGTCTCAGTTCCTGCTGAATTTGGAGCTGTGTGGGGCCCAGAAGCAAATGCATCTCCCAGGCGCCTTTTTAAAAGTGCCACAGCTCTCTGACTGCCTAGACCCCCCTTATTCTGTGTGATAAAACCTGTCCTAGCCCAATTCCCTCTTTGCTGTTGTCTTCCTCTCTGCTCTGCAGCTTGCCCATAGTTAGGTAAGGAGCCCCAGGGAGTTAAACCCCACAAAATACCATCCCCAGTACCTTGGCATGCAACAGAAGGAGGGAGTCAGCTGGAATGGTGTGGCAGGGGTGTAGCCCCAGTTGTGCACAGTGCAAGACCCCTTTCTGGTTTTCTGTTCACCCAAACCAATTGCTGTAGAACAGAGAGGCCACACGGGGAATGCATATTCTCCAGAGAACAGATGAGTACTCGGTACATGGCTGGGACAGCAAGTGTTGGGACTGACTTTCTCACAGACTCCTTGAATAACTAAACCTACAGGAACACTGACATTTTGGGGATAAGCCAGCTCCACCCTTCATAATTAGGGCAAAAGGCCTCAGTGAGTTGACAACATCCCTATGTTTCCAGCTACTCCTGTGTGTTGGGTACCGAAATGTCCAAGGACCCAGAGAAATGTTGACGTCACTGGAAATTACACAACACATACTTTGAAAAGAGGCTGTGAAGTAGCTCCTGATCCATAGAGGACCTTGACCATTCAATGCATACTTAAATGCCTCTTTAGACCAAAGCTACGCTGCACATTTGTGGGTATGTATGGGGACTTACTCTCATACGTGGATTTCTTCCTCTGTTCCCCCAGGGAGCAGCTCTTGTGCGCACTTAAACAAGCTGGAAACAGTTGAAACCAAATCCCAATATGTAATGTGAATCCTGCCTTTAGTGGGTCTGACTTTTAAAAATGTGAATACACACAAGCCCTGATGACTTCAATAGCATTTATGGGTGCTCAGCGCTTGTATAAATGTCACACTATTTATAACATATTTCTGTGTCCTTTTTTATATTCTCTGTTGGCCTGTCTCTTTTCCACTGTGGTATCTTTGACTGACATGGTCACGTCAGGATGTAGCATGTGTTTGAATAATTAAGAAAATACAAATAAAAGTTATCTTTATTCTAGTCCCTATTTTTCCATTGCTCAACCACCAAAGATAACAGTACCATTTCACCACTTCTTTTTACATGCTATGGGAGAAAAATACTCTTGGTTTTGCAGTGGTTTATTAAATCTTACAAGTCCAATTGTTTACCCCTAGAGATTCCCCCCATAAGCTTTAGAAAATCGTTTCAGCTATATCCAAACTCATGCCAACTTCCTGGCTTCTAGGCCGCAGGCCATCAGCGAGCGCTCTGCTGAGAACCACCTTGAGGCTCTCCTTGAACCTCTTCTTCTTGCTGCTTCCCACGAAGAAGTAAACAAGGGGGTTGATGCTACTGTTAACGGTGGAGAGAACAACGGTGACGTGGTTCTGCTGGCTGAGCAAAGATGACCAGTGGTGGTAATTGAGAAGATACAACAGCCTCATAGGCATGGCAAAGATGAGGAAGACAATGACTGTGACCACAATGATGATGTAGAGCTTCGACGAATGAGGTCTCAGGGAGTTGCGATGAATCCTAATAACCAAGATCAGGCTGGAGAGAATCATTAGAGGAATGAAGATCATGAAAGTCAGGATCCACGTAAAGATGAGCAGTGCTTGGCAGTGGTTGCCATCATCGAATTGTTCCTTCGTTGGGTCATCTTTGCATGTTAAGTATTCGGCTACTGTCATCAGAAAAGACAGAGTCCACAGAATTGCACACACGATTGCCGATTGGTGCTGTGAACGGTGGCATCGGTACCAGATGGGGTAAACAATAGACAAACACCTCTCAATACTGATGGCTGTCAGGAGATAGAGACCAGTATTATAGCCAAGAAGGAAGACAATGGACAGTGTGGTGGTGATATAATAGTAAAAGCCGTACGCGAATCCAAACCCAGCAATGTACTCAATGGACAGAATAAATGTACAGAGCAGTAAGGAGATGTCAGCAATGGACAGGTGTGTGATGTACGCAGTGAAGGGGTTTCTTTTGATCTGGAAGCAGAGGCACCAGAGGACAATTCCATTTTCACAAAAACCCAGGAAGGAGATGAACATAATTACCCAAAGTGGGGTCAATATCTCCCAGACCCTTTCCTGTGTAGAAATGTTTCTGTGCATTGAGATGTTCTCTGTGCCTTCGCTGGGATGAAACGTTACGTTTGACTCATCCATGGGGAAAGCTCAAGTTTGGATAGCACAGCTCTTCCTTCTGTAAATACGTATAAAAATATACTGTGAGCATTGTGTGCTCCTCCCCTCCCCTTTTTTCTTTCTGTTTTGTGGACCCTCATTTTCTGGTCATATCTGAAAGACTTAGCAAAAAGAAAACCAGCCTTGATACATGGATGCTAGCTGAAACCCAGGTGGAGCTACTGCTGGAGATACTAAAAATTGCCAAGCCCATCATGCTAGCAGAAATACTGAGCTTTCTTCTCTATGGGCATCAGCGTATGACTGCTAAACCACAGCTAAAGAGATACCCTCAAAGGGCTCTTGCACAGGCCAACATCTCCATCACATTGCAAAGTTTCGTGACACAGTGGTCCCAAATTAGCATCGTTGGTTCTTGTTGGAGCCCATGATTTTTCCCAGACAGGTCTATTCAGCTCCCACTGAGTGATATTAATTTCAAGTTAAACATATGTATTTCATGTTAATTTGACTCACAAGCTTTTTATTTAAAAAAATATATATATATGCATACATATACACACACACACACACACCCCCAACATCTTTTTACCAGGAAGGGCTTTAATTAAGTAATAATAAGGGCTACTTGGCATTGCATTCCCTCTGAGTACAGAGGTGGAAGGAAAGCGAAATGTCACTGCTTTGAGACAGTCATTTTTGACCAGCCTGAAGTGTCATTTACCATAGCATGACACAGTTTAACCATGTTTGCATACTCTGAACACGCAGCACAACTGCAACATCCTGTAAACGTTACAAGTCCAACCTGTTGTGAGGAGAAGCTACTTGGGTTCCCTGTCATTCTTACGATGGTTATAACCATTGCTCTGCTGAGTTATGGAACAAGTTCTCCTTTTTTAGGGTATTTTTTTAATCTCATAACAGACAATTAGCAGCATTTGCATCAGCTGATTTCCATAAGAATAGTCCATGTCCCCTTCCCTGTTAACTTCCCCGATGCACCTGTGATGTTATAGAGTCACAGTCAGGACCCTTACTGGTTACTGATGTTAATGGGGACTGACTTGTGGCAACAAGCATGCCCACTGACCTGGCTCATCCATATAAGCAGCCTTGTTCATTAACATGCCATCATGGGAATTTACCCATATCCTCAAGCAGCTCAGACCATCAAATGCAAAGTACAGAAGCTTTACTGGGGCTAACTTTTGCAATGATTACCTAAAACGAGCGATTCACCCAGTCATAAGTTTTCTCTTACAGAGCCCTGGGTTTCCTGGGGTCAAAACAGCTTCTTAAGATGCAATAAATATCACAGTCTGAAAAAAGAGCATTCAGTAAACAACCCGGGAAGCCCCAGGGCTTGCTGGCATTTCAACCTGCACAAAAATGTTAATGGCAATCCCACCAGGATGTTGACCATGCTGCTCTCTGAGACGCAGTCAGAGGGAATAAAGAACATAGCTGGAAATGTGGTAGAGAAGTGAGGGTGAATGCAACAAGTAAACACAATGACCAGAATGAGCGTCAAGCCTCCCAAAAGCAGTGTTCTGCAAAAACTGCAGAGAGAAGGTGCTCAGGCACTGTGCTGCTGGAAGCTTCACAGGAGAGATGGAGAGGAGAAGCTATTTGCTTCAAGTGTTAAAACAGACAGGAAGGGAAACAAAAAACCCAACAGAACGAAAACATTTAACAAAGTTCTTCATTCATATCTCCCTATAAATGGGGTATTTCTGTCTGGAGAGTAAAGCAAAAAGGAAAAAGTTCTGGACTTACTTTTGTCATTCCCACATGAGAGCATTCAGAGATGAGAATGAAAATAGTCCTCTCCTTCCAGATACATCCATGGTCTGTTCAGATTTCCCTGACGCTGTTGAAGAACTTCCTTGAAGAAGCTGAAGACTACCTTCTCCAATGTCTTGCCTTTGGTAAGGAGGAGGAGAAAACAGTGACCCTGACCATGACTCCCTCAAAAAGAAGCGTGCAGTTCTCCCACTGCTCCAAATGACTGATGCACACCATGAAAAGGGCCCCGGGATCATCATCTGAGGCTGTGCTTCAAATGGCATCACTCCGTAGCTGGCAAGTCATCTAGCTGAAAGCCTGGGAGTTAACTCTTGTGGGAACTGAATGGCAGTGCATGGAAAGTTGTCCTGAGCTGCTACCATACCAAGAGACATAGTTTAAACAAACAAATACAAAGTGAGTAGGAAATCTATTTGGGGCTGAAGAAGGAAAAATCTCAAATTTAGTACTGTGCCATCAAATGCCATCTAAAATAATACAAGTTGATTTGTAAATTTGTCTTATATATTTTTTAATATGGGAAAACAAGCAAGAAAGAGGGGAAGTATGCCAAAGAAGAGAGGAAGGGAGGAAAACTAGTTCACAGAACAAAGAAAATAGAAAGAAAGAACCCACAGAGCGAAGAAAATAGCTGCATCATTGGGTTAGTCTCATATATCCATCCCTCTCAGTAAAAGCTGTATCTTGGGTTTATTCTACCAAAAAACCCTCAAGTATGTGAAGTGAAAATCTGTTCTTGAGATTTAAACAGTCTCCCCTGAAAAGTTCAAACAGGCCTAGGAGCAGATAAACTCTTTGAAAGTCCCCTGAGGATGTCCCCTGCTTTTGCCCCAAGTATTAGGTTGTTTATATATTCAGATATTAGCAGAACAAACATTCTTAGCCAAAAAAGGAGAGAGTTTGCTTGGTCTTCTCCTTTAGATGTTTCACTAAAACTACCAAATCCCCAAACGGGAGAAACTACTAACTAATGTGAGAAATAAATGACCCCAAAGGGAGGGTCAGAATAAAGTTAGGAAAGAAACAGAGTGAAATAAAAACAACTTCTAATTGCTTTTGTTGGCTTAAGCTGTGATCCACCTAACATTCGACAGCTACAGGACCAAAAATTCCAAGCTACCTCTGAAAAAGAAAGAAACCCATTCTTTTCCCATAAAATGAGGTATGCCTGTGAGTAATGAGAAGGGCTGTTGTAGGAAGACATTAACATATCAAGATTGACCAGGTACCTGGGTTCATAGCTCACTCAAGTCTGCTATGCAAAGGCAATCCAAAATCAGGGATGCCCTGGCCCCCATGTCTCCACAGGGCAGGTGGCTTGTGATGCCTCTAACACACCCAGCACCTCCTTCATGACTGATCCCTGGGGAGCAGTCATCTGTCATCTGTATGGCCAGGGCAGCTGAGTGAAACCTGGACTTGAGGGAAAGAGATCCAGGAACACAGCTTATCCTTGGTGACTTCAGGAATAACGTGATGGTTGAAGAGCACGAGGGGACCCCATGCCTGCTGACCATTGGAGTGTCTGTATCGGATGCTGCCAAGAGATGGAGTGGCTATTACTGAATCAGTTTAACTGTTCAGGTATGGAACAAGGGAACTGCAGTAACAAAGCATGGAACCCCAACAGATCTTGGGATTAAAAATTGCTGTTGTCAATAAAGACAAGATGGACAATACAGATAACTCTGCTAATTTCAATCTAAACTGAATATACAGCAAGATGTGACATGAATGATAAGTTGCCCTAAAAACATTCTCTCGTACACTAACGTGGTGGGACAGAGCAGCCTTGCAGTGGATGTAAACTGAATCTTCTGATGCTTTCAAATATCCCCTATGCACAAAGCTATCAGCATTCCTTTTCTATCATTTTTCTTTGAGCCTTTGAATAATTTCATGTTCTTACATCTCCAGTTCCTGGAAGCAGAAAGCAACTTGGAAACAACTCACGGTTCATTCATTAAACAAAACTCAACAACCAAGGATTTATAAACCAAAGTAGAGGGGTTTATGTGGTTGATGCAGGTGCCAGTATATAAAAGAGTCTCTGTGTACTTGGGAGTCAGATCTCTGAATTACATACTTACACAAGCCATGGCAAACCCCCGAGGGATGAGCTCTGGCAACACTTTCAGGCAGCGGTGATTTTCCTGACGGTCAATCAATCATTACCACTTGCCAGCTGAAAATTATTTGGCTCAAAGGAAGGTTAGGAGTTGAGCTTAGGTTTCAGAGGAGTGTGGATTGAAGAGCTGGTCTTAAATGCCTAATAGAGGGCTGAGGGGCACCCTGAAAAGCAGAAGGGTTATGAGATGAGCAAAACCCAAGCAGCGGGCTCTAGGGTGCCATGGAGAGCAAACAGAGGGCCTTGGGGTACACTGGGGACCAATAAACATGTTATAAGTGTCTTAAGATCCATTAAGTCTCACAGATACTGGAAGAGCCAAAATGACTTATGGCTAATCCTCAACAGGTCATATGGGAATATCATTAATGTAGGAATTAGGTTTAGGGTAAGCCTCAGGGATAAGGTTACCCTAACTCAAAACCCACCACAGAACTTGCTAGACATTTTTCGTCCTACTTGTATCAGCCATCGTGTCAGTGTGTGCCCAGTTCCCTGAAGGGTGGCAATGGGTGGATTGTACTTTATGAGCAGCAGGTGTGAGACCTGGATTTGTTGTTGGTTCTGCAAAGCAGGGTGAAAGTGCACATTACTAGCTGCTTTTGAGTCCAGGAGAGATCTGTTTATGGTTAAAAGTAAGGCTATAGTAGGGGTTAAGATTGAAGAAAACAGAAGCTAAAGACTAAGAAGACTAAGTCCAGAATCAGGGTTAGGATGAAGACTCCTTGCTGACTGCTCAGCTGTTACAAGGTCAATTGTAAAATCCTGTCAGTGGCAATCATATGATTGTGTTTTTATGAGAATGGTATAGACTAGCAGGCTCCAAAAGCAAGGATTAGTTCTTAATCCTGAAATCATACTGAGAAATTTGGATAACTGAAGCTGGTAGGGGTGAAGTAGTTTTTTTCAGGATGGTTAAGATCTGCTCCTTGTTTTTTTATGAAAGTGGATTTAGGGCCTGTGGCAGAAGGCCTCAAAACTAGGTGTACTCTGAGAACCTGTGAAGAACCTTATCTGAGGTTAGACTAAGGTGGCTAGTGAGTGATGGACAGTTTACAGTTACTCTTGGGGCCACACAGGCCCCTGAAATAGTTTGGTGAAGCTATTTTCAGATTACTTTTCTTCGTCAGAGATGATTTTGGATGGTTTGTGCAGTTTAAGTCCTGCTCTGAAATGGCTGGTGAGAGAGCAGTAGTTACTAGTGGATAGATATTGGGGTGAACGGGCCCAAAAACACTATGCAGGCCTCTGGAAATCTCTGGAAGCGTGCCTGGCACACATTGCCCAGACTGACGGCAGGTTTGAGGAATTGTTTACACGTAACTTCATGGACTCTCATCTGAGCACAGGAGGATCTGGAGATGTTCCTGCTCCCGACTTGAGCCGCACCTTCTTTTTTCCCACTGGCACATCTCCGGGTGGCATGCCAGGGCTGGGCACTGGCAAGTGATGCCATGCAGTGGGAGGAGCAGAGCTCGGGCTCCGCAGCACCCGGCTGAGGTGTGTGCTGTTGAGGTGAGGTGTGTGCTGCCTGGGCACGTTTCTGCCATGGGGAAGGACAACTCCAGGCTAGCTCCAGTTGTGCAACCCCACAGCCAGAGGGGAAATCAGACAGTTTGTACGATACGTTCATATGAGTACATTCATACAATACCAGGTGGCCACGTTTACCTGCCTGGGTGCAGCACATGTGATGTTCTGGACCTGAGCTCATACTTCTGTCTGCTGTCACAGAACAAGGTTTCCTATGGCCCATCTCTCTGTGTTTTTTTGGGGGAAAGAAAAAAATGTAAAATTTCAGAAGTTATAAAAAATGAATGGCAAAGGGATTCTTGGGCAAGGAAAGAAATACATACCTTTGGTAAAACCTGCAAGGGTTCATCTCGCAAAGAATCTCCATAGCCTATCTCTGTATCTGTTGGTTTAGAAGTATCCTTTACAAGTAGAAATGTGTTCCCACTCCAGCTGCCTCCAGTCATGCAGAGGGGGAACCTGGGCCTTGATGAAGGACAGAGCAGCTGTCATCTTTCTTCACAAACCAGCTTCATTTCTTTCTGTACCCCTCCCCACTCTTGGTTACGCTTTGCCTGTCTGAGTCTTTGGCCATTAGCAGTCAGTCCCCTGCAAAGCCTCACCAACATTTTGTTTTCTATCTCCCTCTTTGTGAGAAATCGCCATGAGTCTCCTTGTGTGTTCAGACAGCTCCTACCTTCAGTTGCGCTAAACATGAGGTCTCCTCTGTCCTTGGATTTCCACTGTCGGTAGACTTTAGTCCTAGGACTAAAGTTAGGACTTAGTCAGGACTTTAGTCCTAACGTATGTAGCAGGTGGCGGCTCTTATCTTGGGGACAGTGGGATCTGTACCCAACAGAAATCTACCCTTGCTAAAATCATTCATATTTCCCCCTTGGGCCAGTCGCCAATGGCCCAAATGCTAGCACTGAGCCCTGCGTCATCACACATCAGAAGAGACAGTACACTGTGCCTGCCTGCTGGCAGCCCCACCGGCTACCAAGCGTCAGGGCCACCTCTGCCACGGAGTGTGAGACAACACAGGAAACAGTATTTCCATTCTACATGGTCCTTTTATATACATAAGACAATATAGGACACCGCTGGGGAGAGGCTAGGGTAAGAGTGGAAGCACTAACCTGGCATATGTGTTAACTAGTACAGGCACTTCAGAGCATTTCAGCTTTACCCGTGCCAAGCAGAAGCTACAGGGGTAGAAAAAGGAGGCACATGACAGAGACGAGTCAGGGCTTTCCATGATAAAAGGCTGGAAGCAAAAACTGTACTGCCAAGTAGCCACTAAACTCTGTCCTTCAACCAGCATTCCTTCTGGAGTTTCCAATCAATAGATGTCAAAATGTTCCTTGAAGCAGAGTTGCTGGTCAGACTAAGCTATGTGAAGTGCCTGTCTCAGTTAAGAAAGACAGCCCTGAAATAATCGTTACTCCTGATTGTACTGATTTGCCTGTCTTCTTTCTTTTACCCCTTTTAAAATTTTTCTTCTGTATCACATATTCATCACTTACATGCATTTCCAACCTCTTATGGAAGTTAGCCACTATTCTTTATTTGCTCTCTGCACCACAGGAATAATAGCTGGTTAAGTAAAATCCTGACACTTGTTACTGTGAAACCTTGGTCTCTTTGGCTGGGCTCACTCATCACTTTTCAGCAGAAGTCTGGTGGTCTACCTATCTCCTTGCACTCTACACCTACACACAACAGAAATGGTTGTGGTGCTGAGGAGCCCTTGTATGCAAAATCATTTAAAATAAGGGTCGCTGCTGTATCGAGGCACCAGTACTTCAAAAAATTAAGGTAGATGACATATGAATTGTTGACAGCCTTTTCTGAAGACTCTTTGGATTCAGTCAGGGCAACACCTTTACAAGTCATCTGATGCCATGCTTGCAAATGTAACTACTGGGCATGGATGTAATTGGATAATGAGCAGTAAACAACAAGAGCTGTGTAGTGATGTAAGTGAAAGAGCTGTGTATTGCTGTATGGCCCTGGTGCTTAATAAAGGAATTTCCATCTGAACCATGAAAAGAGTATGGAAGTCCAGGAATTAATTCAGTATTTTAAAATCAAAATTCCATCATGGTTATCGCATCCTGGTTTTGCAGGGAAACAGTAGCCCAGTTTTCCCATGTCTCATTTCTCCTTTATTGGGCTGAACTTCCCACAGTGCACCATGGAACAGGGCTTTGTAACACAGTCTTCTCTTCTCTTGCTGTCCAGCTGGGAGCCTGGCTGGCAGAGATGAACCAGAGCACAGCACATCTCAACATAATTTCAGAAGGGAAATAACTCTTTCTACTTTGGGATTTTTCCCAAACATTGAATTTTTAAAATTAAGAATCTCAAGTAGCCAAACATTTTCCTTTGAGCTGAGTTTTTCTTTTTTCTTTAAATTGCTTCTAATACTCATCTCTTTTCAGAGACAAAATGCAGACTCAGAGGTAATTTGTATTTTTCAAGGTGATCCAGCTTGATCCACGCAGGTGCAAAACAAGCTCATGCAGGAGGTTTACTGCATAAAGCCTGAAGGTCACTGAATGAAAACAATGGACTGCCTGTCGCTTCTATCAAGTGTGTATAACTGGAGTGGCTCTAGAATCCTAAAATACCAAAGCCGTCATATTTTCTGCAAAGGGATGTTTTCAAAGTGTAGCAAGGGTACAAAACAATGAATCTATGAGTAGGTGAGGCCTGTGTTTACTCTGTCTCAGACTTCCTCATCCTCATCAAAATTCCTCCTCTGCAGAATGGGAGTAACATGGGAGCACTGGGAGGATAACTTCAAATATGTGAGATGCTTACCTAGCATAACAGTATAAATATTAAGAATACAATGATCTCACCTACTACTTCAACCTCACTAACGCAATAAAAACAGAGTTGATTCTGTTACAGTAAAAATAAGTGATCTTTGATTTTTTTCTTTTCCACCTTTTCCTACTTTCTCCTTTCTACCTGTGACAGAAATGGGACAAGATGCTTACCTGTGGTAAGTCATCACAAAGCCATGGAAATTGGTGTCACTAAACCAGGTAACAATTCAGCCCCTGCACATGAACAAAGGCTGCTCTTGAGGACTCCAGGTTCAGGATTTCTAACTCCCATAGTGACGATGCAGTGCACCGTGCCCACACTTCAGCATGAGTATCTGTATTGGCTGTGTCATCCGTTTGATTCCAGAAACACTATTTACTTGTCCTCTTCTGTTCACGGGTTGGTCTGGTAACAGCATTTGCTCTGCAGAGTTGAGATAACACAAAATAAATTAGGTCGTGAGCAACAACCAACTGAATTGCAGCTGGAGATAAAGAAACTGAAGTTCTGCATTTTTCAGGAATTCCACCACATCAAAATGTCAGGTTGCTTCTTCCTCTGAGGTGGAGAGGTTAAAGACACCACCATGTTCTCCCTCCCCTTAACAGGGACTTCCAGAAACTAAAATGTATTCAGACTCACTTGAAGTCTCAGCCTTCTGTTAACAAAAATATTTTCCTTAGAATTTAGATATTCCTGGAACTATTTTCTGCTGAATATATTTCTTAATATTAGGTCTTTTATTCCTTGTGGTGCTTTCCCTTTATCCTTTGATGTCAAGGACACACCATTTTTCTTGCCCTGTGAGCAACACACCAGCATTTCTGTGTGGCTCTTGGCCAAGCAATTTGTGGTGCTGGCCACAGTGGGGCCAGCCACTGGAAGGACTTGAGGGCATGTCCCAGCTGGGCCGTTGTACCTGCTTGTGTATCCATGGTGGGATAGAGTGGGGCTGAGCTGGCTGAGCAGAGGAGAACCAGGATAGTACAGAAATGTTCAGGTTACTACCAGACCCCCTAGCCAACAGTCCCAGTTGGGATTTAGCCCTGGCAAGGAAACACTTAGATGTTCATGAGGTTAAAATCTGGTATTATAGAACCACAGACTGGTTTGGGTTTGAAGGGACCTCAAAGCCCATCTAGTTCCAACCACCATGTCATGGGTTTCAGACACCCTCCACTAACCCAAGTTGCCCAAATTCCCATCCAGCCTGGCCTTGAGCACTGCCAGGGAGGGGACAGCCACAGCTTCTCTGGGCAGCCTGTGCCAGGGCCTCACCACCCACACAGGGAAATTTTTTTTTTTTCCTTGCATCTAATCTAAATCTCCCCTCTTTCAGTTTCAAGCCATTACCCCTTATCCTGTCACTACATGCCCTTGTAAACAGCCCCTCTTCAGCTTTCCAGTAGGCCCTTTCAGGTACTGGAAGGCTGCAGTAAGATCTTCCTAAAGGCTTCTCTTCTCCAGGCTGAACAAGCCCAACTCTCTTATCCCATCTTCATAGTAGAGGTGCTCCAGCCCTCTGACCATCTTCGTTGCCCTTCTCTGGACTCACTCCATGTCTTGCTTGTACTGGGGACCCCAGAGCTTAACATAGTACTCCAGGTGGGGTCTCCTAAAAGTGGAGTAAAGGAAGAGAATCACCTCCCACAGCCTCTTAGTCGTGCTTCTTTTGATGCAGCCCAGGATACAGTTGGCTTTCTGAGCTGCAAGCATGCTTTTACAGGTAATTTTTGAGCTTTTCATCAACCAACACCCCCAAGTCCTTCTCCTCAGGGCTGCTCTCAATCCATTCTCCACCCAGCCTGTATTTGTGTTTGGGATCGCCCAACTCATGTGCTGACCCACCTTTCAAGCCTGTCAACGTCCCTCTGGATGGCATCCCTTCAGAGGGCCTCATCCACTAGGTTTTCCTGCTTGGCTGGCCTGTAGCAAACCCCCACACTGTCTCTATGCTCCCTTTAATCCTAGCCTATAAGCTTTTGGTCAGCATCTCATCTACCCCCAGGTAGACCTCCATGGCCTCCAGCTGGTCACTGACATAGAGCCCTTCATCATCTCCCCTGCCTGTCCTTCCTAATGAGCTTGTATCCTTCCATTCCAACACTTCAGTCATAGGAGCCACCCCACCACGTCTTCAAGATGCCAGTGAGATCGTAGCCCTGCAGGTGTGTGCATTTCTCCAACTCCTCCTGTTTGTTCCCCAGGCTGTGTGTGTTTGCAAAGACATTTCAGTTGGGCCCCCGATGAAGCTGGCTGAGTGGCTGGAGTTCCTTTGTGCTGTACTCCGGGTGCTCTCCTGCTGACCTGTGATCCTTCTCCTGGCTTTTATTGCTGGCACTGGCATCAAACTGGTACGAGTGGGATGGACTGGGGTTCCTCTTCCCCAGCAACTTCAAAGCCCACCTGGGCAGCTCTGTATCATCTGTCCTATTTCTCTGTCTCACTGCCCTATAATTTTTCCTTCCGGTTTCTGGCCTAATCTTTTAATACCTTGTTGTAGTTTACACACACCCACGTTCCCACTGGTAGGAATATACATTCTTATTTAGGAGCAGAGTTTACAAGCATGACTCAAGCCACACTTGATACCCGTAACAGATTGAGTTTTCTCCACCTACGCTGTCATGCAGACTGTTCTGCTGTGGTACAAATAAATCAGACTTTGATCTGAGATACGTTCCCAGCAACACTATTTCTTTAGCACTCCTCCAAACAGGGACTCATGGAAGGAGATAACGAGGTGTCACAGCCTCAGAGCTAGAGAGCACCTCTCCTTGTCAGGCTGAATGTACCGATGCTCCAGATGACTGTACAGTATACAATGGGCATAATATTCATACACATACATATATCTTGCCCAAATTAAACTTATTAGTCTCTCAGGTGAAGAAAGGCTTAATTTCTGGTGTTTCTTTGGGAACAGGGATGGGCGAAGGAAGAATCAGTACAAGACCAGAATGTAGTGTGTAAACCATGTTAATCAGAAGGAAAAAAGTAGGCAAAGAGATTAATAAAATAACTAGCTGGACAGTATCTCTTTCTTTTACTGAACAGGTTTTGGAGACATTGTGATGGCTGAAGACCAAAACCAGAGCTGTCTTTTGACACTGCGTAGAGATCAAGTGCATCCCACAGAGCTGCCAGGTGACTCCAGGGACGGAGTCCTGAAACAGGTGGAGGAATGATAAATTGCTCCCACGTTTTCAGGCAAATGATATGCTGGAATTAATAGTGGAGGAGCAGAACCACAGAAGCATGGGGCAGGGAAATGGTCACAAAGAGGTCAACCACTGGCAGGTCACCACTGCTGTGGGCCAGCAGCAGCCTGTTGGCCCTGAAGAGATGGTGCAGGTGTTCAGTGCCAGCATGGAGCCACCGGGGCCTCCTTGGTGTGTGCTGCCTGTCCTGCCTTCTACTGCTGTGGCTTGTCTTGGTGCAAAGGGCTGTGCAGATGGATGAATTTCTGAAGGTGGTGCTAAGGGGTCTACCAGCAGCCATGCCCCTGCGCAGTGATGGTAAGGGAGATCATGGCACTCGCCCTCTCCTGCCACCGTTCTCTGGCAGTGACGGGGAGCTCCAGGAGAGTCATGGAAAAGGTGGCCGGTTACCCCAGGAGCCATGCACCGTGTCAGGACAATGAGGCAGTGGGGTTCATCTCTCACATGGCAGATGAGTCACTGGAGCCTGTGTCTCCCATTGGTTTGATGACTGCACCGTGACCAAGGAGGCGACATGGAGGATGCTGGCCAGGACATCTACACACGCATTTTTTGTTCCTATCAGCCATGATAATCTCCACGTGCACCTCTTAATTCTGGTTTGGCAGAGTTAAACTACAGTGCAGAATTTGTGAGCCCAGAAACAGGGAATGAGCCCCAAGTGCTTCCCGATCCCAGCCAACTAGTTTTACAGGGGTTTCTTGCATCTTCTCAGCTGCTCAGGCAAGCTGGTATGTGTACTTGAGGATGGGATCAGGGCGGAGCCTCAGAATACAAAGGCTTTGTATGGTGTACAAACTGCTAAGTCTTCTGGCAGGAAAGGTCAGTTCAGCATGGTTTGAGCTGAACTTAAATCTCATCACCTAAGTTCAAGCCTGTATTCAGGCACTTTATTACTCCGTCAAGGCTCAGATGCTTCAGTCTTCATGTTTTGATCAGCTGGGAAGAAACGGCTGACAAGCTGGCAGTGTCCATAATTGCAAATGCAGGTCTTTCTCATGATGATCATTAATCTGTAGGTGTGGGTTGCCTGAGGGCATGTCATGCCAGGCAAAACAAGGCCAAGCTTTTCAAGCACTTATCGCCTTCTGTCAGTGGTGAAACAGACTTCTCCAGTGGAAACACGTGATTGAGCAAGCCTAATTATACCTTCAGGCTTCCAAGAACAGGCCTTTATGTTAATACAACAGGAGATACATTCCCTGCCCTAATTCACAGCCAAGAGCACTCCCCGACTGCAGTAACCGACACGATCTTCCAGATCTTCCAGAGTGGCAATACTCATGTTTTCCCTTGTTCCTCACTCTCATACCTCAGGCAGGCCCTTGTATCACAGGCAGACCAGCCCCTTCTGTTGCCCTCAGACATGGCTGTTGTAGCACCACAAGATGAATTATGTGTTTGTGCTTTGAAAAGCCTTTCTTTCCATACAAACCATTGCATAAGAGTCAAAATCCTTCTGGAACAGGCATAGGTGGCCCCTCCTTTCTGGGGTCATTTTTTTCTCATATGCCAAAGCCAAGCTGATTCTCTCAGATGAGGATTTGGAAATGCTTCTGGGGAAAGGAGGGGAAGCATTTCCTTTTTGGGCCTCTGCCCTGGTCCCTTCTACTCTTGGGTAACTTCACAATCTGATGGATGCAGAAGCCAGAGATGCCCTCCTGGGGCTCGGCAAAGGCCTGGGCTGCCAAATCGTCTGTTTGACAGCTGATTTGAAAACAAACAGACCTTAAAATAGTATTTCTGCCAGTGTATTGGCTTCAGACTTTCAGCCCTGTGTTGAATTGTACTGAGCAAAAGGGGCAGAATAACAGGGCTGAAATGATGGTTGTGTCTCCTCTGTCCTCCATTTTACTCCAATGCCCATGGCTTTTTTTGTTGTTTGTTTCCTCTCTTCTTCTCTTACGCTTGTTTCTTGATTATTTTTTTCTCTGTCCTTTCTCTCATCACCTACATGCTCTGCAGCTCTCCCTTGAGATGTTAATTAACTTCCTTCTTGTGACCACTTGAAGTGCCAGACAAGGCTTCAGAGACTGGGAAAATGAAAATAAAAGAGCAGTGGAAAGGAAGAAACCTCTAAGGAAAAAAGCCTTTCCTCCAGTGCAGACACAGCCCTCAAAGCACGAGTAAAACCAGTATGGAGAGCGCGTGTCTTCAGTACCTCCCTGCAGCATCCCATCATGGCATTTCTACCCAGCAGCTCTCCACACCCAGCCTAACCATAACCTGCTTCATGACCTTCTCCTGTCACAACCACCATCAACAAAATCTCCTCTCTCTCCCCACGCCCATTCCAAAATCCCCTGCTGGCTCCCGGGGGCTGCCCTCACCCCTTCTCACAGTGTGCTCCTTCTACCTCCAACACACGATTTATTTTTGTCCAATTGTTTACATGAAGAAGTCTTTATTTGGTGTAGGTCTTTCAGGACACACACACGAAACAGAGAACCTCAGAAGTTTCTTTGCTTTCCTAATTTAGGCAGAAAATAAACCCTTCTCTTTGGTCTTGGTCTTAACCCTTTAAATCCAGGGAGCATTAAGGAAATATTACTTTCCTGGAGGCTTTTTACTGCCCCCCTGGTTACCACCTGAACTCCAGAGCTTGTCCAAGCACACAGGGTGACCTGCCTCAGCGTTGCCTTTCGCTCTTCATCCCACATGGTGCATCTGCAGACCCTGGGACATCACTGACTCGCTTGGTGAAGAAGCCATGAGCTGGATTAGCCAGGCTTCCTCTCACCACCAGCAAGGTGGCAATTCTTTGCTTGCACAACTACCTGATTTCCTCAAAAATAGCATGCTGGCATTATTCAGGATAAAAGTGATTATTTTTAAGCATGTATCTCAAACATTTTCACTATCTCGCATCAAAACCTCTGGCAAAGCTTGCCCCTTGGCTTGACTGGGAACAGGACCCAGCCCGAAACTTGCTTGAATCTTGACTTATATTTCATTCTGAAAAACTGAGGAAAACCATCTGTGAAGCACATTTTTCCCCTCCACTTAGGAAATGACATGGTTACTTATCTCTGACTTTGTTTAAAAGTGTCAGAGTGCCTTGGGCTGACTGACAAGATCTTATCACCTCCAGCATGATAGTGCATCTGGGCTGGCCACAGATCTGGTTGGCAGAGGACTGCAGTTTCTAGACAAGCTGGGGGAAAAATGGGCAGAAAATCTTGAATACTTTTAGGAAGGAGTATTGTCTTCTTAAATATGGGAATTTTAATAAAATGTAATAACAAGCAATTGAGCTTAGGAATGTAAGAGCTCCCATTTAGCCCTGCGTTCCCACTTACTTCAGCACATTAATGATCTCACTTCAGTTCAGTGAAAAACAAAAATCAGTATATTCTCCTTTGCATCTGCTCTGCTCTTGGGAATTCTGGATCTGAGTGCTGCATCTGCAGCAGTGGTACTAATAAAGCCTGCTTATTTACCACATCCCATTTGTGCCATTTTGCAAGTCTTGGAGGCAAGAGAGCTGTCTGAGGAAGAAGAGAGTTCCCTGGAGAACTGTAGAAGTAAATGTACGCACTTGTGCCCTCAGTTCCTTCTTCAAGGGAGCTGAAAAAGCATGTGAGGCTGCCACAAGGCTCAAGCCCTGCCCCAGCAAGATGACATGGGGATTGGCAGGTGTGGGCGCTGTGGGCGTAAAACAAGAGTCTTAGAAAATGCCTCCTGGCCTTCTTTGCTTGCAAAAGAAGAAACTTAATTTGAATTGTAATACTGTGTGGCTTTTTCTTTTAAATCAATGCCATCTAGTATTCAATTTTTTTCTGAGTCTTTTTACTTAATGGAGTATACAAAGAAGTGTTTAAACAGCCTGAAAGGTTTTTGCCATTTCCTTCAAAACTCAGAGGTCAGATGCACCAGAATAAAGGTTTTGTCCCAAACTTATCTTTTTTTTCCCCCGTTTTTCTAGTCTCATTTTTAAAGAGCAATGGTAGGGTTTTATTCTTATTTATATACTTTTAAAGTGCCCCTGGGTATTCCCTGTTAGCTGCCTAAAAAAAGCAGCCTGATAAGGCAGTGCTTTGCCTTTGTTGACAGGAGATAACCCAGGACATGCCGGGGAAGGTCACCGTGACAGCGCTGAATACCCAGCCCTTCCTCACGACAGACATATTGAGGGATCAGATTTGCACCCCTGGTTAGATCCCTGGAGACAAATTACAATGAAGTTCCTGACTTGTGGAAGATGCAGGCCCTGGTCCCACAAAGCACTGCACATTTTCAGCTGCTGTTACCAGAAATGGGGGAAAAGATGGGCGGTACTTTGTACTGGGGACTTTTTTTTCCCCAAGCCTATATAAATATCACAGTTGAGCAAACTACACCAAAGGCACGAGATCAAATGATACCAGGAGTGTATATATACACTTGTGTGCATTGATGTATTTACACAATGTGTTAATTGCCATTTTAAACACAGAAAAACACAAATAATTTTGATCAATGGCTTTGTGTGCTCAAAAAGTGACAAAATTCAGTTACATAAACAAGACTTCATCTTGCTGTGATGATTTTTTATTCCTTTGATGACAGGTAGGATTTTATCAGGCTGGTTTCCATGAAAAAATAGTTAGTAGCTGACCAACCACATTGCAGTGCAGACAGTTTGCTAACATGGTTGCATTTGCTGGGTCTTTATCACAAGAGGAGAAGCATCCTTTGTTGCTTTGGGACTCTGTGTTCCTCATATTCATCCACAACAGAAAGAGCAGCAAGCTGATGTATTTTTCTTTTTTTTTTCTCTAGTGATTTCTTTGCATGGAGTCCTATGTAAGAGAATCTCTGCCATGCCAATCAGACCAATGCTGCCAGCTTGGACATTTGCATAACTTGCAGAGTTCTATTTCTAACCTGCACAGAAGTCCTCTCCAAGAAGCAAGCCTCTCTCTGCAGTGAACTATTTTTCCCTTTTCCTTTTCCTGCCTGAGCTGAGATCTTTGTAACCCTACTGTAAGAGGGAGCTGGGAATTGCTCAGTAGAACAGCTGTTAAAGAATAAGCAGTACAAAATGCCTATTGGCTTTAACTCTGGGGTGCATCTCTCCTTTGTTGAAGTAATTTGTTTAATTAAAGTAACATTCAGAGGCTCTAATCTGTTCCTAATATGCTGGACTCATGAGAAACTAAATTCTTTGCAAAATGTCTGCATGAGGTGAACTTTATTCTCTGCACCTATGAACTTTAAAGCTGTTTAATGAGAAGAAGCTAATATTTCTCCACCAGCTTCAACCATGCAAACTGGTGGCAGAACGTTCCCCCTTTGCTGAGAGAGGAGAGCTCACGCTCCAAGTGACACCGTGACAGAGTCGAACACCATGTTGTCCCTCATCACAGACCCAGCAAGGCCTAATGAGACCAAATCCAGCAGCTCAGAAGACAGCATGTTATCCCTGAAGGCAGGCCTTGTCAGGTCAGTGCTTTGCACTGTCACTCTGGGATTCAGTGGGAATGTGTTTTTCCTCTGGTTTCCCTGCTCCAGGATGCATAGGAGCAAATTTACAGTGTATGTCCTAAATCTGACCTTTATGCCAACACTGACAGACCTGCAGTCACCTGTTTCAGGGGAGCTTCTCAGCTATCTTGACTTGGTGCTGAGCATCGTTCTCTCTTCCTTTTGACAGCTGCTGGTGCAGCATGGTGCCTGAGCATCCTGTCCCCCCACAGCACCAGTGCAGCTGGCCTGAGCCCCTCTCATCCTGCACCCATGGTCTTCTTCTGAGCCTGTCCTGCCAGCTCAGTGGAATGGGGGGTTTGCCACATGAGTGACTCACAAGCTCTGATCTTGAGGGAACTGGGAGCAGCAAGTCAAAAATTCTCTTCAGTTCTGTCATTAGCCACCTCAGTTTTACCCCTCTCAGGGTTCTCTCCAGGTTGATCTTGTTCAAAATCAAGATTCATTGCCCCAAAATGAGGCTTGACCTTGTTGTCGTCACCATCATGTCACCTCATCTTTGCCATGCCTGTCAGATTCACAAGCACCACAAAATGCAGACTTCCCACCTTGCTGCTGCTCATGTTTGTTTATGTTTCTGCTTCATCCATCATCAGCAGTGCAAACACCCCACCCCCTACCCCCCACCCCAGTCTTCTTCTGTGTCAGGGGACAGAGGAAGATGAAGCTCAGAGGAGCCATTCAGAAAGCCTTGAAGGGTGGGAGAGGGAGGCCAAGATGAGAGTCAGGACTGGTCAGAAACCCCTGACTAGAGTTCAGTTACAAGACCTCCTTGAGGGGATGCATTCTGCAGGTGGATGAGTTCTTCAGACTTGTGACAACTACAAAGACAGTGAGTCACTACATGAGGTTACCAAGGATGACCGCCATCTTCAGCACAAGGGGATTTGAAGAGGAGGTGAAACAAGCATCGGGGTGGTTAGACTCATGGTGTGACAAAACCAAAGTGTTTTCCCACTGTCAAAGAAAACCACTTTTTGAAAAGTTACTGTAAACTCTCGGGTTTATTTTTTCCATAAAATTGCCCTATTTTGGTGGTGAAAACTCCATCTGTAGATGAATTTGGGATTTCTTGGGAGGGAAAAGCAAACAAACAAACCAACCCACCCCAACACTAAATCCTCAAAACTGCAGTAAGACAGAACATTTCCCATCTCAAAAAATGGGACGTGAGCAAGCTACGGGACGGGAAGGTGCCCCGTGGGTATTACAGGGATAAGGACCAAGTGAAGCAAAAAGCATTCAGATAACCCCACCGGGTGGGCACCTTTTCCTGGCTACAAAAGGAAATTGAAATCATGCAGGGTCCCTGCCAGAGTGATTCAGCCCCCTCACTCATCTCTAGTAAAATGGACTGGGTGAACCTTGTGCTGATGTGGCTCCATTTGCCTGCAGCAGATTAGAGGGTCAATGTGCAAAAACCCTGAGAGAAGTGGCAGCCTTCAGTGAGAAATGATGTGCAGGTGAGGGCACAGAAATCTCCAGCCTTGGGCTGCAGCCCAGTTCCATTCCCCCTGCGGGTCCGCAGCAGCAAACCCTTGCACATCACCCCCAATTCCTGATAACCTATTCCTACCCATCCTCTTCAAATCCAACTTCTTCTCCCAGACCTTCTCCTGGCTGAGAAGAGGCAAATCCCGTCTGCTGACCCTGGGACCTGGTGGGAGCTGACCGCTGGGAAGAAAGGGTGGGCCCAGGGTCCTCCTGTACTCTCACCTTGCCAGCAGTGAGGCTGCTAATCCTGGTGTGTGGGCCAGCAATTAAATACTAATAAAAATAGCTGACAGGCAAGCACATCCTCCTCGGGAACCACCTGCTGCAAGAGGCTCGAGCAGGGCTTTGTGCAGCAGCAGCCCAGGCTCCTGCTCACTGTGACCCCAGCACAGGCCAGCAGGCACTGCCAGGCACGGTTTGTTCCTCCAGCCGCTGGAAGGAAAGGAAGCTAAGCTTGGCAGGGAGCAGCTGATGAATGGGAGGTGACAGCCAGACTATACTAGTATTTGGGAGTCTGAAGATGGTGACAGGTGCCTATGGGATTAGCAACAGCTCTGTCTGCGTTGCTGTCCCCCATCACCATGCTCTTCTCTTGTGCTAAGCTATGGTACATACAGGACATTTACCAATGCAGGATGTGGAGCAAGGGCATCCCCCCTCTGCAGGGATGCCTAGGGCTGCAGGCAGCCCCCAGCCACCCCTCAGTGAGCAGCCAGCCCCAGCCCATCCCCGGGAGGCTGCCCAGCTGCTGGAGCCTGCAGGACCGCAGGGGAGGCCCAGGGACCCAGTGCGTCTCCTGTGGCATCGGTTCCCATGACCCAGCGGCCCTATGGAACAATTACATCAAGCTGCCTCAGTCCTGCATCCCGGGGGAGGGGGCAAGTTTTGAGCGCTGCAGGCAGCTGCGGGAGCCTTTGGGTTTGCAAATCCTCGTGTTTATGCAGGAACAGCACAGTCCATCGTACATGTCTCACACACGAGACATGATTTCCAGTGGGTGAGTGGACAGGGCTGCCTGCTCTGGTCACGCTGGCTGCACTGGTAAGCAAGGGGCTTGTTAAACAAAGAGGAATATTAGCATGACCTTTGGTATCCAAAAGCAGGAGGCAAAGCAGAAATTTCTAGCAGCCCCTTTCAGAGCAAGCTCAGAACACGCCACAGGTCTCTGTCCAGGCACAGGTGCCAAGTTTTATGGGGCAAATAAAATAGCTTTTGTATTGCTTCAAAATACAGAATGAGGATTCCTCTTCTGCTGCTCAGAAACCCAGGTGAACATTGGAGGTGTCCATAGGTTGGACCAGGTCTGGACTTAAGACTACTTCAGGATTCCCACAATTCATGTGCACCTGAGTGGTCTTGAATAACCCATTTTCATGTTTTAAATACTGCTCTTTTTTTTTTTTTCCAACTAGATGTGCTTCTGCCAGGACATGACATGTTTCCCCTGTATCATAACCATTATGTCCGGCAGATTTCCACCTCGGAGGTATTTTAAAAGAAAGCCTAAGCTCCAGCCCTGGCTTTAGTTTCTTTGCCAATAGACTTGCTTTTGCCATTTTCTTTTAAAACTTGGCTGCAGCTGGTCTTGTACAGGTCTGCAAGTTTGCACCCTCACTCCAGAAACACAAGAGGCAGCGTCACCCACTCCTGCATCTGGAGGGCACCCTTGGCTGCCCTACACAGGGAGGAGGGGGTGAAGAAGCCCCATTTCCGCCTTGCCTTTGGTGAAACATCTGTCTGTCCATCTCTATAGGCTCACCTGACTGGGGAGGAGTTGCAAGAGGATCCAAGTACTCACCTGTTTGTTAGGATGCCAACAGGAAAGGCATATTTGAATCCCCCCACGCTGAGGGTCCAGGTCTTGCTCCCCTGCCCAAGCTGCAGGTCAGGGGTCTGAATGCCACTCAGGGGTGCCACTGTATGCAGTGCCTGTGTTTAAAAGTGAGTAGCCCCAATCCAGTGTGATGGTTTGATGCTGGCTGGAGGCCAGATGCCCACCAAAGCTGCTCTATCACTCCCCTTTTCAGCTGGGCAGGGTAGAAAATACATATTGAGAGGCTTAGGAGTCAAGATAAGGACAGGGAGAGATCATTCTGCAATCAGCGTCATGGGCACAACAGACTCAACACAGAAGAAAGGAAAGAAACTCTCTCATTTATGACACTGCCCTGCACACCCAGTGACACCAGAGTCAGGTAATAAGAAGCATGACTAAATCTTAAAGCACCTTCCCTCCACCCCTCCATTCTTAGCAGACTTCACTTTAGTCATGATTTTGCTCCCTTCTCCCCCTCATTGTGGCATAGGGAGGGGCAGGGAATGGGGGCTTCTGTCAGATCCTCAGGAGATGTTCTCCTTCTTAGTCAGGGGAAGGGGACATACCTCAAACCCTTTCCCTGCTGCAGCATGGAGTCCCACCCACAGGAGACAGTCTTTCATGACCTTCTCCAATTTGAGTCCTTTCCCACAGGGCTTCAGCTCTTCACCAGCTGCCCCAACATGAGTCACTGCTATGGGTGCAGTCACACATCATAGAATGTCTCTCAGGCCCGGCCTGCTCCAGCCTGGTACCCCTGCAGAGTCACAAGCCAGCCGCCCACCCAGCAAACCTGCTCTGGTGTGGGCCTCTCACTCCATGGGCTGCAGGTCCTGCCAGGGGCTTACTCCAGCGCGGGTCACAGCGTCTTCTGTATGTCTCCACCTGCTCCTGTGTGGGGCCTCTCCACGGGCTGCAGGTGGGGTCTCTGCCCCCATCACCTTCCATAGGTTGCAGGGGGACAACCTGCTCCACCATGGTCTTCTCCACAGGCTGCAGGGCAATCTTTCTCTCCAGTGCCTGCAGCACCACCTCTCCCCTCTCTTCCCTGGCCTTGGTGTCTGCAGAGTTTCTTACATCTTCTCACTCCCTTCTCTTGTGGCAACAAGTGGCCACTTGCATTTTGTCTTCTCTTAAATATGATTCCCAAACACACTCTGGCCATCGCTGATGGGCTCAGCTTTGGTCAACTACAAGCCTGGCCTTGAGCCCAGATGGAATTTACTCTGTCAAGCCCAGGGAAAGCTTCTGGCTGCTTCTTGCAGAAGCCGCCGCCTGACCACATGCCACCCCCACACCCCACCTCCACCAGAGCCTTGCCATGGAAAACCACACCACCAGGCACCTCTCAGAGTGGGGACTGTCCCGTGATCTTTCCCTGAAGGTGAGTCAGAAGGTGCTCACACACTACTTGAAGTACTGGTTTTGTTAAAACCACAAACTTAAACAGTAGCTTATCAGCAAGACAAAGCATGGAGGGGCTTGGTGAGACCTGGAAATAAACTGCCTTGTCCCCCACACATCCTGACAGCATGACCCCTCTCCGCTTTGCATGGCCTCCTGCCTTGCAACAAACTCTGGGCAGGTCAGGGACCTCTGGAAGAAAATCTCCCTTTCCATCATCTCTGCTGGCACATGTTCTCCTTCCAGCCTCCGCCCTTGCTAAGCACCCCCATTTCTGCCTGCCCTGCCTGTGCCCTGCAGCCACCATCAGCCCTGTGAGCTCCACGTATCGCTGGGGGCACAGGCAAGACATTTGCAACCTTGCCCTTCCAAGAGTCACCAAGGGTTGTTTCAGCAATGATGAATGAATGCACAGCATTAAGAAGAATCATTGATTCACACCATTAGAGAACACTGGAGTATGTAAAGTTTCCTTCTATATCAAAAGAATACCTTGACTTTTAAGAGAGGTAAATCCTGCTCTCCTCCAAGGCAAGTGTATATCTGAAGCCAGGAGCAGCAAGAATGATGTTTTAAGCAATCCTTAGAGATAGTCTTGCCTTTTCCAACTATGATCCATATGCAATGTTGCATAGTTGAAGTGTTGTGTGTTGGGATTTTTTTCAAAATCAATGATAAGAATAAAATTTCTCAACAACCATCCAGCGTGACAGCATTTCTTTAACCTGAGACAATGCTGAGCTTCTCCATTGCAAGACTTGCACACTGGGCATTCAGGAATAGAGATACCCCAAGAGGCCTTCCACCAGAGTAGAGGTCTTCTCTCAAAAAACACATATTTAATTATGAAAATATAGAAATAAAAAGGAAATGTATCAAAAACCAATTTGCTCTTATTAGATACATTCTGATCTGCAGTGCTCCATCTGCAGGGTCATATTTTAAATACACACCTCCACAACTTAAATTCTTGCTTCTTGTCTCATGGAGGGTTGGAATTACCCTTTCGAGCCTTAGAGCTAAAGTACAAGTTTCTCATAGTGCTGAGAAGCAGGTGTGCTCCAAATGCTCCTCTGGACTTTGCACTGGCTTTGTGGGTGGATCGGTGCCCTGGGTAGGCAGGCTTGATTTTCTGAGCTGCCAGCCCTCAGAGCCACTCTGTGACTTGGACCTCTGCGGAGCCAGGGTTAGGAGGCACACTGCATCACCTTGCATCAGCTTCACAGGAATCAAGAGAGCCAGCTCCTGGCCAGAGACACACATAAACAGGCATAACCTGAACTGCTTTTGATACTTCCAACTTCAATTGATAACAAATCCCTCGCCTGGAGAAAAAGCATCAGCTGAGGGGGGAACGGCGAGACGGGCATGTTCAGGGAGATCTTTTCTTGATCTACAGCCACTCAGAAAAAACCTTGTGAATCTGTTCCCACAGCTAAATGTTGCTGCTCTGATTTGTTAGACTGGCTCCCAGCTAACCCATTTCATGGGAATTGGCTGCTAGCACATCTGATTGATGTCTTCAAAGGCTCTGAGGAGTGGGTGACCCTAGGTTATTGCGGGCAGGCAACTTGTTTCTGTAAATTCTCCCCTAGGAGGAAGATCAGATCACTCAAACCTGCTCTTATTTCTTTTTCATGTATTTACTCTGCATGTAAACCTAAGTGATTTATGGCAGGACTATCTAGTAGATCTACAGCAATGGTTATTTATAAGTTCTCCCAGCCCTAATGCGGGAAAGCCAAGTCTCTTGCTTCACTAGAGGAGTTGCTACATGAAGTATCCCTGCCCCTTGAAAGGGAGAAGGCATGGTCAGACCCAGGGGCTATTTCTCAAAAAAGGGGTAAAAGGATCTCTGCTTTCTTCCACATGGAAACATTGCTCTAGCAGGTGAGCCAAGACCGAGCACGGGACTGAGGGGAGAAAATTCATTATTTGCCTGGGCACCATTCGGAGAATGGGAGGAAGGGAACAAAATTTAAAGACAGAAGAAATTATTTCTTCATTCCTCCAGGGCGTACACTCCCTCAAAAACCACTGTGCTGCCCAAAGGTAACACCATCCATACCTTCTAGATCCCCAGACCATAAAGACCAGAGGAACACGAGGCTGCATCTCCTATTTAAGCAGCAAGCTGCACACAGGCCCCGAAGAACAAGGCTATTATGTTTCCCATATCATAAACCAAGAAGAGTGGTTTTATAGGAGAATGCATGCTACTGCATGGAAAACCCAGGGGAAAATGCCCCAACTCTTCACCCCACACAGAGCCTGTATTCTCCTTGACACAGTGTGGGGGGGAGGTGGGGGGTGTCTTGTGATGCTGAAAACAAACAAAAACCATTATAGGATAACCAAGGAGGTACTTACACTGGTACTTAAAGGAACACTGTGACAGAGAACCCCATCACTGAAGGGGTTACCCCAAAAGAAGTTGTCCAGCAGTCAGTTCCTTGCTTTGCTGGGGACTGGCTTATGACGTAAGAGCTGTAAACCACAGGCTGTGCCAAACTGGAGAGCCAGGTCTGGAGACAGACTGCCCTTTTCTGCTGGAGAGCAGCAAAGGGGCCAGTGGTTCGCAGTAGAGCGCAGGTGACCTTCAGGCACACCCCATATGCTGCTGCTGCTCCTCTCCAGCCCTCTGCAGCCCCAGCTCCCATTCTGGAGTCAGCTGAAGGCAGACCCTACATACGAGATGACCACAGGCCCCATACAATTAGATCGGTCTGATGAAATCTAGGGAGCATTATTTGGAAACCTTGCATCAGCAGGTTGTTTTTAAGATGAGAAGGAAATTAACAAGAAACATTTCTGAAGACAGGCTGCCCAGAGAGGTGGTGGATGCCCCATCCCTGGAGGTGTTCAAGGCCAGGTTGGATGGGGCCCTGGGCAACCTTGTCTAGATCCACACCTGGTGGCCCTGCCTGTGGCAGGGGGGTTGGAACTCTGTGATCCTTGGGACCCCTTCCAACCCAGACCGTTCTATGACTCTAAGACCTACTTCAACTGTATCAGAGAAAATGATTAATGTCTCACAGCATTTTTGGATAAAGGACAGCTCACATGCTGCGCACTAGAAGCAAACAGAAACGCATGCCAGCTCACCTGACCTGTGCTTACTCTACTAATCTGATACAGAGGCTGGTTAGTTCCACTGGTGGGTCTGTCCTCAGCTCCACTGCACTGAAAATACCACTACATGATAGTCACAGCACTGCAAATTATTTACTACTCCCCAGAAGCTTTCATGAGCCCCAAGAGTGGCTTTGCCATCAACTCTGCCCATTTTCATTTGGTAAACAGTGACATTTCCCCTGCTTTACAACTGAGGCTTAAAATAGCCTCTTTCATAACTTCCCAAACTTCATCAGAAGCGTGTTTTATGCAGCAGCACAAGCACTGGGAACAGACTGGGGTTATGAATAGCTGTGAAAAGCCAGCAGAGGATTGAAGTAAATTAGGCTTCAAAGGACCATCTACCCTTCTTCGGGAGGGGACTGTGCCTTGAGCAGATTATAAAATACCACAAATTGTAACACAACACAGCCTCTTTCAAAGCACATTTTTCAAGAATGCAATTAAAACCACTATTCATAGCTTGCTTTGTTTCTTTATTGCTTATAGTTTACTGAATGAAATGAAACAAAACACAACAAGGACAAACACAAGAAGTAAGATCTGTGTTCCTCAGGTCTCAACTGTAAAGCAGTCCTTTACAACGAATGGCACGGAGCTCTTCCGAGGACAAAGGCCAAGAGAGACCACAGTGCCACAATACTGGAGACTCTGAAGGGCAAGAAAAATAAAATGCTGTTAGGCTCCTTAGATTTAGGGCTTTATTTTGTTATTATTAAGCACAGATATTCTTTCCCAAACTGTGTCAGGCCAGAAATTCACACTGCATGAGCACTGGTGTCACCGCCTCATGAAAGGGGTGCTCCTTGAATCTGGAATTCTCTCCTACTATTGAGCTTTCAACTCTCCTGTAGAAAGGAGCCAACACTCACATCCATCCCACACCTGGGAGACTCTGCCTCTCCTCAAGCTTATCAGCGCTAGTGCTGCAGCTCCTTAAGACAGCCCCCTGTTATGAGAGCAGCTACAGGGTTTTGCATCACCCACAGGGTGACATTCCCCGGTTATTCAGGCTCAAGATTCAAGCCTAGCTGCTCGGGGCTAAAACCTCAGCAGCCACTTCACAGAAACAAGGCCACTTCTGTGCCACTGGTCCTCCTGACAGACTGGCAGAAGCACATCACAAAAGCAGGGCAGGGTGCTGCCGTGACCAGGCCAGGCACCCGAAAGGAGCTGCCTTTCCCCCTCCCTATCCCGGTGGCTTCCCTAACTCACTGCAGCAGGCAGCTGATGTGCGGGGAGTGCTTCCAGTGCCGATAGATGGAGACCTGCAGGCGAGGGTGATGCTTGTAACGGCTCAGAACAAGCCTGACGCTGTAAGGAAAGCAGATGTCACCAGCCGCAGCTTGCAGGCTGCTTACAGCATCGCACAGCTCAGGACAGGAATCTCTTGAGCTGTCACAGCAGAGGGACAGGGTGGGGACGTGAAGACTTGGGTCAAAGAGGTCCAAGGGACAGAAAATTAAGACTTTCCAGTCACTCACTGCTTAAATTTATTGGCCAGCAGGATGAACTGGTTCTTTGAAAGCCGTCTGACATCAAAGCGACAGAGGGCTTTAAACTCTTGGTAAATGTGCCTTTCATTCAGCCCTGGACAGCCTCGGACGTGGACAACCAAGAGAGGGGGGTGTCTGCAGCGACCATCTTCCCCAGAAAAATTCTGGAAAACATACAATACTGAAAAAATATTTGAGTTTGGAAATACTACAGCAAGACTACTAATATAGTCGGGATTTATGCAAAATGTGGTGCATAAATAAGACAGGTTATACAGCACATCTGTTGGTGTAAAATTATTTTTCTTTTGTCCCAAGATTTTTATGACATGAGTCATAAGAGCAAACTGTCACCATTGCCATGGAGAAACCACCAGAGAAACAGCAAGCTCTCTGTCAGGGCAACGTAAACTGACTAATGCCACCTTACAGCAAACAACAGGAATATGTTTCAGAAAGCAGAAATTCAACTCCTTTGCTATTCCCTCCTGCTGCTCAGCTGTGTCATTTCTATGACATCTTCTGCCAAGGTGTGCCCAGGCACTGACCTACACACCCCACAAACTGGTCACAGACCTGCAATTCATACGCACAATGCTTGAAGCACTGCCTCGGATGAAGTTCACTTGGTTCAGATACTCGGCTAGCACGGTGAGATACTGGGGGAAAGAAGGATCAGCCTCCACTGCATCACGACATCTGGGTTAAACAAAAGAAGGAACAGAGTTTTGTTTCACCAGCGCCACACAGCTGTGCAGTGTCTCTGGAGTAGAGAGCTCCTGAAGCAGCACTTTAGTGAGAAAACAGGCATTTCAGATCTTGGCATCTTCTGTAGAAGCCGAAAAGCTGCAAGTGAAGGGAAGGGATTTGAACAGCTGCCTCTCAGCAACTTAACTGAAGGCACTGAATCACACAGATTTCAAAAATGGAAACTAATGGAAAATTGTTTGACCCTTACCCAAGTGAACTGAACTTGAGAGAGCTTGCTTAAGGATAAAGGAGTCACAATGCCATTTCCCAACCTCTGAGCCACTGCACAGCCCCTGATTTCATTTTTTTTAAATGTCAGTTGTGACATAAAGCTACTACTTTCAGATTTATGGAACAAAAATCTAATTAGAACGGTGACATTTCCAGTAACACTTTCTCTTATCCAAAAGGAGGACCAGCCTGCAAAACAAAAAGTCAGCCAGAGTGAAATGACAACTGTTTTCCAGAGGACCCATGGATCCATGTCATGCAATTTTCAGTAAACATTTAAGCATCACTTACTCCGTGGATCGGCACAGTAGGAAGTGAGCTGACATCAGAAGAACTAAAGGGAGGAACAATGAGGTGGTGTTAGAACAGCGCTAGAGGAACAGAACTAAACAAACAGAAAGCAAAAACTCACTTAAGTGTAGCGAAGTTACTAAGAGCAACAGACTATATATCAACAAATATTCCTTGGCATCCAATAGAGCTGCAGCGCAGGAAAGGCGCTGCCTCATCCCAATTCAAACTCTGAAGTGTTTAAGCAGCACTTTACCTGAACCGCAGAGAAACGCATCATAGCCAGCCTCGTGGGGAGATGACTTCTCAGCTGTAAGTGTCCAACAAAATCAGTAAGGAGTAGGCAACTTCAGCATGCTGCAGAATCCTAACATTCATTAAGATTCCCTGTTCTGGTTTGGGGTTGTTTTCTTTCCACCCACCCTCAGCTCTGTTTCCTTCTTCACCCTGAAACCTTTACACCCCACAGAAACTCTATGTGTCTACCGTGCATTTTAAATCAATACCGACACAAAGGCAGCAGATCCTACGCTTTTCAGCCACTGGTGTAAGACACACATGAAAAAAACCCATAACTCTTATGAAGATCTAAGCCAAATTATGTCATATCTGTTACTGATGGTAGGGGAACCATTTCAAAACACAGGGGGCCCCGTGCTGCATGACATCGCACTGCCAGAAGCCAGGAAACGTGTGCCTTACAGCCTGTTACCACACCGTGTGCTGACCACAACCTCCTGCACACGCAGCACCACTGACCCTGCACATCATCCACGGAGCTGCTGCTGCTTTCTGGGACCTCCCTGCCATTAGCTCTCACTATGTTCCATCCTAGGACCGCTGTTTCCTGCCTCCCCTCGCCCCTTCCAAGGGCCACCGACTGTCACAGCCTCACACGAGGT
The DNA here is from genome assembly GCA_020800305.1 of Porphyrio hochstetteri. Lineage (NCBI taxonomy): Eukaryota > Metazoa > Chordata > Aves > Gruiformes > Rallidae > Porphyrio > Porphyrio hochstetteri. The sequence continues at coordinate 52,037,720 of CM036907.1, forward strand.
TCAGCTCGGCCCCGCTCAGTGCAATGGCGTTTGTGCTAGTGGCACGATGCAGACCTGCCCTCCTTCACCCGCAGCAGCTACCGGGGACACGCCGAACACGCCATGTTTTGGGGCCCCAGGCGTTGGGTCTGGACAAAAGCACCTATGGGCAGCGCTGTGCAGATTCAGCAGGCCCACTGGCACTCACTCATGCTCTGCATGGGGACATCCATGGAGCAAAAGCAAAACCCTTTCAGTTACCGGACTCTGAAGGTTTGCTTAAGAACGTACCGTATCTTGAGCAGTCGCTTGCAAGAGCTATCTCTGGGCACGTTGGATCTTTGGGGTTTTGGCTGCTGCTGAAGATAATTGGAAGTGTAAGATTTTTGTCTTCCTTCATTATGTGAGAGAGAAGTTACTGCTCACTAGTGACCCTGTGGCTTCGTTTCAGAAAAAGCTACTGTAGAATTTGAAACTAACTTTGGTAGTATTGCATGAAAAGGCTAAGATACTTGTTTTCAGGAAGAAAACTGATAGCTATTACTTGGCTAACTCCTAAACACTTCCTCAGTCTCATCCCTGAATCAAATCTCCTAAACATATGAAGTGACTGACTTTGAAATATCCTTCCCAAGAAAACAAAGGGATTGCTGAAGGCTTTATGGTCCACCACTGACCTGCAGAAAACTGTATACACCTCCAAAAGATTGGATACTCGAGGAAACGAACATTTCTGTAAAAGAAGAATGTGTTAGAAAACCAACCACGACAGACCTCGTGGTAAGAGGGCTCATTTACTGGTACTGCTGATTCATTAAGTGGGTTCTAAAATCAGAATGTCTCGGGGCAACAGTGAGAACAGGTGACAGCTCTGTAACCACAGGGCACTGAGGAAAGATACCCCCTCTCTTCTGGGTGAAAGAAATGCTGAAACTCCAAAGAAAAAGACCTTTGTGCCTCACCTTCCAGACAGATTTTGTTACAGTCTTGGTGTCAATGAGGACAGGAAACAGGTCATGAATGTTCCTTTTGAACTCCTCATAGCTTTCTGAAAGCAAAACATGTAGAGAAAGACGTCGTGAAACGGAGGGGAAGCCAATGGTATTTCAAATGAGTAAGAATGAGAGGTGAAGTCATAGGAAAGACGCACCCCTCCAGCAGTCAGAGCTCATAATAGGCAACTAACACTGCTGCTTGCCAAGCACCACTGGTGGCTAGGGTGGCAAATGACCACAGTGCTTCCTGTCCCACCCCCACTGCAAAGGCCTCCGCCCAGGGACAGCAGCTATGTACAGCATTACCTGGAAGGGGCTTGTAGAACTTGTCATGAAGATGCATAAGGTCCATAAGCATGTTGTGTCCCACCAGGGGCTATGGGAAGAATATGAACATAACAGCCCATTGGAGCATGTTTTTGAAGAGAGCTCATGCAAAACCAATTTTAGGCCTACTCAACAGCTGCAATCCTTTCCTCTGGTGGAGAGCATCCACACACGCTCACCCAAAAGCCACTCAGGCTGCAAAGCTCACAGGAGGACTACCACTTTCAGGAAATGAGACTTGAGGACTGTCTGAGGAGGGTGATTTTTTCAGCAGGAGCTGGGTGGATTCTCAGTTTACCTGAGCACTGGGAAAATCTTCCAGCAATCAGATTTATAGGCTCCCTCACAAGGGGAGGAACAGCCTTTGCCTGCACATCACCCTTTATCTTCTGAAGCTGAATTAATTCAATAATCTGCATACAGACCAGAAGAATTTCCACACGTTATTGAGCCATGGGGAGCACTGGTCTGCTCAACTGGTCTGCCACATGCTGGAAAGCACAACTTGCCCAAAAGGCAAGAATTTGCTGTTTTCTCAGATGGTGACTCCTGCTGGGTAACATGAGAATTTTCACCACTGTGGAGTCCTGCATCTTCTTGTATGACATAAGTAACACATTGGAGAATGGGTTCTGGATCCCTCTCCCCAGCTGCACTTGGTTTGCAGGGAGTAACAGAAAAGGAGCACAGGGAAATCCGTAATTTTGAGCATGCTTTGGGAGTGGGACCTGGTCAGTAAGAAGATGTAAATGTTTAACAGTCATTTTTTCTAACCATGACAGCAAAACTATGAATTCATCTCAGCTTTACTGACAACTACACAGGATGGTCACATTGAATGAGTTCAGTCACTGAATACAAAGTACTACTTTATCTGTTATCATCCCTTTATATCCAGTGCAGCAAATAAATAAAAAAACCCAAACGCCCCCCTCCCCCCACAAGAAAAAAAAAAACCAACCAACCACCAACCAAAAAAACCAACCAAAAAAACAGAGCAGGGATGATGCATTTTACCTTCTTGGCTTTAACAATCGTCTGGAAGAGGTTGGTGAAGCCCCGGGCAGAGAGGGGAATGCGCTCCTTCTGGAAGCAGTCATGAGGAGAGTTCTCCAGAAGCTGACGGTCCTGTGGACTCACTTTTTTCACCATTACCTGAACAGAACAGTCATTGGGTATCTCAGCCTCCCGTGGTAGTTTTAAGTTGCTTACTGGAGTCCAGTAATGCTGAGGACAATTTCAGCTTCTAGACTATGAAGGACGGAGAAATAACACATGCCTTGGCACCTCAGGACTGTTTCACTTTTCTTCTATATGGAGATCTGTGCCTCCATAACAAAGAAGACCTGCTCCAAGGCTGTCTTATTAATACTCCTCTTCTTAAGAGGATGGTTCCTACCAGGGTTTTTCTGACCACAACCAACCATCATTTAATTTGACACCAATACAGCACTGAACCACAGAAATGAACAGCAATCACACAACCCGAGACCCCGAGGGTTATGCTTCATAGAATCATATCATAGAATCATAGAATGGCATGAGTTGGAAGGGACCCCAAGGATCACAGAGCTCCAACCCCCCTGCCACAGGCAGGGCCACCAACCTCAGGCCTGGATCTACACAAGGTTACCCAGGGCCCCATCTAACCTGGCCGTGAACACTTCCAGGGATGGGGCATCCACTACCTCTCTGGGCAGCCTGTTCCAGCACCTCACCACTCTCTCTGTAAAAAACTTCCCCCTAATATCTAATCTAAACCTTCCTTCCTTTAGTTTTAATCCATTCCCCCTTGTCCTGTCATTGTCTATCCTTTTAAAAAGTTGAATCCCCTCCTGCTTATAAGCTCCCTCCAGGTACTGGAAGGCTGCAATGAGGTCCCACCATAGCCTTCTCTTCTCCAGGCTGAACAAGCCCAGCTCCCTCAGCCTCTCTTTGTAGGGCAGGTGCTCCAGCCCTCTAATCATCTTCAGGTGAGAAGGCTGGGCAAATGCCTCGCTGCTTATCAGACCAAAATAGTACTAATGCAAAAAAACCCCAAACAAAACAACAAACCCAAAAATTGTGTTGGGTTTGGCTGAGAGAGAGATCATTTTCTCCACAGCAGCTGGCACAGAGCTGTGTTTTGGGTTGGTACTAAAACCAGTGTTGATAATACAGTGATGGTTTGTTACTGCTGAGCAGTGCCTCCCCAGAGCCACACACTTTTCTGCTTCTCACCCCACCTGCAAGGAGGCTGGGGGTGCAAAAGAAGCTGGGAGGGCACACAGTCAGGACAGCTGACCCCAACTGACCAAAGGGATATTCCACACCATATGATGTCATGCTCCATATATAAACATGGAGGGAGGCAGGATCACAGCCCAGCAGGAGGCTGGCTGCGAGGCAGGATCATAACCCAAGAGCTAGCTGAGTATCAACTTTGGGTGGTGAGAAACCATGCTGTGCATCACTTGTATATATACTCTTTTGTAATTATCTCCCTTTTCCGTCCTATTAAACTGTCTTTATCTCAACCTGTGAGGCGTTTGGGTCCTCTCTTCCTCCTGGACCCTACCATCAGAAGTACACACAACATTTCAGAGTCCCTCCAGGAATGCCAGTCCTATCTGTCTAGACAGCAATTCTCTTTGCAAAAGAGGTCCACATCTCCAGCTCACCTTCTTGTCTCCAAGAGGCTGCGTCCAAATGTTTTGGAGAGCCTGTCTCAGGGTCAGCTGAACAACCAACATCTGACAGCCTGAGGTAAAACAAAACAAGAAAGAGCAGTAAAAACTTCATAGGTGTAGACAAACCTATTTAGGAAAACACTTTTTTTCTAGACAGATGGACTGACCAGGTGTTTCTCCCTCAGAGTGCAAAAAATACTCCTAAATACATGATTTCAGTACATTACCATATGCAATAACAGGCTAAACCAACCAACCAAACAAGGTCACTGAGAAGTTCAAGCCAATATGCTTTTGTAAGATACAGAAGAAAGGGAAAGGCTAACTGAAAAGAAGAGGGAGGAAGGCTCCTTCTCTGAAAAAGATTGTCTGTGGTTTTGGAAGGTTTCAGAGCAACACACCCAGAAGCCAAGCACAGACAAGAGGTACCAATGCGTTTTCCCCTACAGATGGTAAGGAACTAACCCTGCCCTCTTCTGAACTGTGTGCAAAGACACCTGAATGAGCCCTATCTCTTACTTTAAACCCATCCTTTCTTGTTAGAGGTGCTCACCATTCCCACACCATATAAAGTATCTTATCACCTACAGCTGACACAGTACACTTCCCTCCACCCCATATTTCACTCTGCAAAAATACATCAACAAAGTATTTAAATACTTTGCCCTTCCCAACCTTTTCTCTATTTTCCTCCCTGACCTAAAGGATTAAGATTTGGCTTCTGTAAGCAAACATGCAAACTGTTTTCTGCTACAATTCCTTGTCTCTCAACACCTCCAGAGCAGCACAGAAATTCCTCAGCTCTGCTGTAGTGCTCCAAAAAGCTAATATGGGTGCTAAGTGGACTGTTTATACCCACTGGCATATATACACGTCCCCATGGGGCTCCTCATCGCTCCATGAGAAGGAACAAGCTCTGAAAGGACACCCACCTTTTCCTTCTCCTATGAGAAGAACACAGAAATACAGATCACCCAGGACTTAAAACAAGTCAGAAGTTGTCCTGATCCAGAGCAACTACAAGTCTGACAGTTGCTGCTCTGAAGCAGCACAAACCTGAAGCCGGTTACCACACAGCATGCTCCGAGCACCCAGACGTCCACTTCCACTGCAGAAAGGCCCACTGCCTGGATGCCTCAGGAAAGCAGAGCCCAGAGATGAATGCCTCACAGGAATGGAGATTCAGACAAGGGCAGAGGGCTGTAATGGCAGCGTGGGCACCGGTGCTTTCACTTGCAGAACAGTTTGACAGAACAGGCAGCAAAGGACAGCAGCAGCCCCAGAAGCCCAGAAGTTCAGCCCCATATTTCACTCTGCTCAGAGCCCACAGGTGCCTAAGGGAGGCACCCTGTTCCTTACCACTCAGATCCTCCAGAGTCATGGTCTCATCTTCCTCTGCTGCAGTTATCCAACTGGTCACTTCATCAATAGCCTTCTTCAGCACATCCCTGTCCATGGCACTAAAACAGGATCGGGGGAAAAAGACAGAGTGTGATAAAAAGCTCTTTACAGATGGAGTCTCACGCCTTGCTGTGGGAATACAAAAGCATCATTGCCCAACGTTCACCCAACTCTTCAGACTCTATCCCACGATCCATCTTCCTTCAGACAGACTACAGCATGCTGGAACAGCCAGCAGCAAGGCATGTGGACCAACAGGCTTTGATATTTCTGCAAAATGCAATCTGAGTGAAGGTAAGCTGTCAATACAGTCAGTACTGAGGATCCACTTCTCTGAACAGCACTCACCTGGTGATTTTCCAGTTACCCTCTAAGAGATGCTGGCTAAGGATCTTCTCCTGTGCCTCATTCATGTATGGGATTCCATCCTTGAGGAACTGAGGAGGGAAAAATGCCTGGTCAGTCACTCTCCCCTGGACTTTCTTGCAGCAAATTAGAGAATAGCAAGTTAGCTAGGTCCACAACCAGCATACACTGGTGTTCCTCTTTCGCAGAACATCCTCTCCAAAAATACAATCTGTAGGGAATCCAAGAGCATAAAGGCAGGTGTGTTTACAGATGGAGAAAAGGCTTTCTGTCAACTGTAATGATTTTCTTGTTCTGCTTTAGTGCAGAGCTTTCCTTTAATGAGATACTTCAACTGTCAAGATCCCACGATGCTTCCCATCAAAAACTGCTAAACAGCGCTCTCATATGATGACACAGTCTGAATGCTATGGGAAATATGGCAATATGCAGGTAAACTGAGACTTGCCCACCTTCATGGCTAGTAAAGACCCCCCATCAGGGTCTGATTAATGACTCTGCAGCTCACCAGAGACAGGTTTTCTTCTTTTGAGGTGGGGAAATCTATCTTATGCTGACAAAGACGTGGTTATTGCCTCTACAGCAACATGCCCTCATGGCTAAGAAGACCAGTGGCATCCTGGGGTGTATTAGAAGGGGGGTGGTTAGAAGGTTGAGAGAGCTTCTCCTCCCCCGCTGCTCTGCCCTGCTGAGACTGCATCTGGAATATTGCATCCAGTTTTGGGCCCCAGTTCAAGGACAGGGAACTCCTTGCAACAGTCCAGTGCAGGGCCACTAAGATGATTAAGGGAGTGAAGCATCTTCATTATGAGGACAGGCTGAGGGGGCTGGGTCTCTAGCCTGGAGGAGACTGAGGGGTGACCTCATCAATGTCTATAAATATGTAAAGGGCGAGTGTCAGAAGGAGGGAGCCAGGCTCTTCTCAGTGATGGCCAGCAACAGGACAAGGGGCAGTGGGTGCAAGCTGGAGCATAGGAGGTTCCATGTGAACATAAAGAGAAACTTTTTCACTGTGAGGGTGACAGAGCCCTGGGACAGGCTGCCCAGAGAGCTGGTGGAGTCTCCTTTTCTGGAGACATTCAAAACTCATCTAAGCATGTTCCTATGTAATTTAGTCTATGTGATCCTGCTCTGGCAGGGGGTTGGACTAGATGATCTTTCAAGGTCCCTTTCAACCCCTGACACTGATTCTGTGATACAGCAGTTCAGAAAAAGCAGCACTCACTCTCCCTGCTGATAACAAACCGTGTGATGCTTTCATACTTTAGCAAGATGCTATTTACCCCAGACACATAGCATTTAGGGCTATTAATCCTGCTTTCTCCTCTAATTGCACAGCCTTCCTCTGTTCTGGATTTCTGGCAGGGAGATCACATACCTTGTTAAAGTCAAAGCCATAATGAGACAGGAACTGAATGCTAGATGCAGAAAGGCTGAATTCGACATCTGGAACTCCCAAGGTCGATGGCAAGACAAAGAAGTTGTACGAATGCACCAGATACCTGCAACGAAAGGAAGAATCTCTCCAGAAGACAACTACAAGAAGTAACTCTTCCCATGAGAATTTTGTATAAAATCTCAAGCTCTCTTCATTGGAACAGAAAACTGGTTTGGGGGTTTTTAAACTTACTTGTTAGAGTTTTCATTTGAGAATATTGCCAGCCCTGCAAGAGACAGAAAACGGCGCTGAAATAGCCCCAAGTAGCTGCGAGTCTACAGACGCTGTGAAAATGAGCTAAGGGATTAGGGATCCCCTGATGGAGCACACGTTCATTAATGCCACAGCACAAATCTTAACAGGAACTGCCAGCTCCTAGTGCTGAGTGGGAAAAGGAGTCAACTCTGATTAAATAGCTAATTAGGCAACGGGTGAAAAGAGGCGAGTGGGGGATGAAAGCCACCAACGATGCATACTCAGGTCTATGCATCCAGCTACACTTACAAGAGCATTGGAAGGAGCTAAGCAGCACAGAGGGCCAGAACAGGTTTTTTACTAATTTTTTTTTCTTATTAACCCCTAAAACAGACTAAGACTTTGCACAGTATTTTGAACAGTTTTGGAGCTGGTTTCTTGAAGTCTAACTGGTTCTTAAGTGTCAGAGGCCCCCAACCACAGGCCCTTTTTTGTGGGGGCTTTTTTATTATTTTAGGGGCATCAGAAATGTTAATCTTTGTTTTCCTCTAGTAGTCCCCTTACTCACACGCTGTATCAAATGAAACAGCCTTGAATAGGAGCTGCTGCCACCTATGTCTTGCTTGCAGTCTCTGTTTTCAAAGTCCCGTGTTTGTACCTACCCTCTTTAAATACAAACAACTTCAGAGCTGCAACAAGTGTGCGTCCCATCTGAGTTTATGTTATTGAAAATATTAAAAAGGTGATAGTATTAAACATCAGAGGGGAGGGATACACACCCCACACACCCCCCCCCCCCAAACCAACCTACCACAGCAGACGAACGTCTCTGTAACAAGTAAACTAAGCCAGGAGCTACCCGCAGGTCTCACCAGCTGGCTAGAGGCCAGTTACCACTAAGGCTTCGGAGATTATTTCCTGTGTCCGACCAGCACTTACCGAACTGAGTAACGGTGAAGCGCTGGACGTTCTGCCTGGCCTTCAGGTACCGCTCCTCAGGGGAATCAAACAGGCTACGAAAAAAGCCAGAATTGCGGGGGGGGCGGGATGAGGAAGGTTTGCAACCCACAGGCTGTTCTCACGGAGCCAGAGTAGCAAGTCTCCCTCGCCTTCCAAGGGCAACAGCTTTACCTGGGCTCGTTGCTTGGCGGAAAGGGTGAATGTAAGCCGGTAAACTCCAGATCAAGGGCTGCCGAGGTGGAGAGAACACAAAAAACATTCGGAAATAAGAAGCATGCTTCACGAGCGCGGGGACTGGGGTCTCTGAAACGCCTCTGCACCGTAACCTCTGTGCCAACGGCACCGCTGGCAAGCTCACAGGAGCCAGCCGAGGATCCTGCCCCCGCGGCTCCAGCAGCCGAGGGTCCGGCTCCCTCACCCGCGGCAGGACAAGGAAGGGAAACTCAGCAGCAGCCCAGGAGGGGCCTGCCTCACCCTGCGGCGTTAGGTCCCGCCGCAACTAGCACCCTCACCCCAAGCCAGCACCGCAGAGAGGTCTCGCTTTCCAACCTCTGCTGCCAGTTTCAAAGCCCAGCGCCTCCGCGTTTGCTGTTCTAGCACACACCGGCGCCATTATCCACTAAAATACACCTCAAGGCCCGCGGCGCTGCGGCCTCGCCCCTGGCCAGGCAAGGGCCCACCGCTCCCCCTCAGCTTACGGGCGAGGGCCGGACGGGCCACGGCGGCTAAGGGCGCCCGTCCCGCAGCTCACCCAGGAAGGCGGCGCGGTGGACGCGGTCCTGCAGGCTGGGCAGGAGCCCCTCGAAGCCGCCAGTCCCCACATCCATAGCGGGCCCCGCACTGCCCCCGGCCCGGCGCGCCTGCGTGCCCCGCGCTGCTCCGGGGGGCGGCTCTTACCCCGGCTTTAAAAAAAACAAAGGCGGAGCCCAGGGGAACCGGTGTCCGGGCGGCACGCACAGAGGGTATACTCGGACCGCAACAGCCTGAGGGACGCGTCCTAGCGGGTGAGGGCGGGCAGGCAGCCCGACAGCATCGCGGTGTGGCCAAGCAGCAGGCGGGCACCGGTGGAGGGAAAGTGGCTGCGTGCTGCCCGGAGCTGGCGTCGGCGCGGCTTCCCCCCTGCACCTGTGAAGGGCTGCAAGAGAGCTGCACAGAGCTAGGGGGATTTACTGTGTCCCCCGGGTTTAGCCCGTAACTGTAGTACAGTTCTGAACGTCCACATAAACAACTGTGTTTTGCTCAGTGAGAGCAGCCACCTACATAGATCTAGCACTTCTGAGTTCAGGTTAGAGCAAACACAGCATCAAATATACATTAAAAAATACTTTAAAATTATTGCATTGGGAAGTTCATTCCATTAGTCTGTCAGGCTGACCTACAACAGTTCCTTCTAGCCTGGAAAAAAAAAAAAAAAAAAAAAAAATCAAGACTGTGACACACTTCCACACACTTAAAAATATTTTATTAGAAGATGCCACGTTTCAATGTTTTCCAGCTCTGGCCCTTTGCATTGCCAGTACACAGGCCTGAAGAAGCGATGGTTGGTCTGTGCAGTTTTCCCAGTGGTCTCCACTTTACTGGTAGATCCTCCGTGGCTCACGCAGAACAACACCTCCCTCCTCCACAGCTTTTTCAAATTCCTGGATCTTGTTTAAAAGACAGAGGCACACAAGTAAGTACAAAGAAAAGCCATCAGCACCCAAGTATCAGTGGGGACAAGTTACAAGGAGGGGCTGAGGTTAAAAGCCTCACTGAAGTGTAATGCCAGGCATCGCAGCGTGTTAAAATCACCCCAGTGAGGGATGCAAGTAGGGATATTCAAGCCACATAAGAAAACTAATGGCAAAGGAAATTCATGCTTAGAAAGGAAAAAAAAAAAGGCCAAATGGGTGTCAGGAGACGGGTACTTGCCGAGTCACAGCGATATTCCCAGGGGATAACAGCTTTGAAGTTCACAAAGTTGATTCCCGCCTCCAAACAGCGCTGTGCTATTACGCGCCCGAGGTTCCTGCAGGCCAATACCCCCTTGGGGCTGTACAGGTGTCTCTTTATGGCCCACTCGCGGGTAGAGGCAGAAACCACCACATCCCCATTGGCGCGCTCAACGAAGGCTTCTACGTAATGCTGCGTCCGCTCAAGCCGTAACCTGAGCCAGGGCAAGAAACAACAAGGGGTGTGATGCCTTTTCCAGACCTAGAGGGACAACACACTCAATGCTTAAACGTGTAAGTGACTAAGTACAACTGAATGTACCAGAGCTATCAATACAGTAATGATTTCTTAACATTCCTTTTATTACTTTACCTAGGTTTTTACCCACTTCACTGGAACATAAGTAGGACTCATTTTGCTGGTTCAGAGTGAAAGAGCAACTCTTCACCAGTTACAGAGGTGACAGTCCTATGCCGCCTCACGCCAGCGCTCACTCCAGACCAAGGACTGCACACATGGCACGGCATGGTACACGTGCTCAGGAGCTAGGGCAGGGAGCTGCTCCAGCAGACACACAACCTTAGGCTTGCTACACAGCCTCTTAGAGGCTTCTGCTTACGCAGCAGGCAACAACCTGTCAGGACCAGCAAGTGGTCAAGCAGTGCTTCACAAGCCAGAATGCATAACCAGGAGCATAAGGAGCAGCTCTTCTCTACTGCACTGCGACAGCATCAGATTCCCAGGTATGAACAGGCTGGATGTGGTTTTCCCCTCAAGAGCAAAATAATGATTTTGAATCCCCAGCTGGAAAAGAATTTAGTTCCCAGAGGACAAGAAATCAGCATTTTCTAAAGAAACAAAACAAAACAAAACTAACAGACTATTATGGTGCCTCAAATAAAACAATGATGCACAGTCAATGCAGGACTAGGAGAATCCTAAGTTAAGCAGTAGTTGCTTAAGCAGTCTTACTGCTACCTTAACAGCTCTTCAGTACATATGCTTTAATGTGATGCTAGCCTACTGTTCCCTAAGAACAACTAAGGGAGCAACCGATTCAACAACCAAAAAAAGAGCATTTTGTATAAACTTCACCTTCTGGTTTTGGGGTTTCTTTATAAGTTTTGGAGTCTTTATTCCTGCTGGTCACTTTCTGACTCACCTATGCCAGAATTCACGCTTTGGCCACGTTGTTTTCCAGCCACGCTCCTTCCTAGCCAGGGCCAACTGTTCCAAGTTCCGAGGATTCCTGTTAGTGAACTCTGGAGTGACAACCTCATTTTCACTTGTGTCCACTTCAGTCTCAGTTTTGAGACTGGCTGTAGTTGACGCAAAACGAAGACCTTGAGGGAAAACAGGAAATACACCACCACCCTCAGGTTAAAAAATTAAACCAATACGAATTACTATAATATGAAACAATACAATACACAAAGATGCAGCCTGTAAAAGTTAGCAGAGTAAAATTAGCTTTTTTTTAATATATAAACACTAAATAGATGGGCTACCAGAGCTCAACCTGTTTCTCCAACTGATGACCAAACTGTAGGCTAAAAATTAAAAGCATGTGAAGGTTTAACAATGTTTCAAAACTCATGAATGAAATACAAATTCACGCATGACAAGAAGTTCCCTAGGACCGAGTCTTTACAAAACACTGAAACTGAACTACAAGAAGGTTAGCTGTACTACCAAATAACCAGGTAGGAATCCCCGATCCTGTTAGGCTGTTCGTCACTAATTAAGCTAACGAACACGAATTTGGAGTTACGTTTACAGGCTCACTCTGCTACACAACGTGCCAGTCCTGAGAGGCAGCGAGAACCTCTCACCGGTGACGGGCAGGATCTCCCTGTCAGACGGCCCACCCCGGCCGGAGACGCACCTGCAGCGCCACCGTCCCATGGCAGCCCGGCGGAGCAGCCTCTCCAAGACACCCGCTGGCAGATCACCCTCGGAGCTGCCCTCTGTCAGAAGCACGGGGGACGCTGAAGCCCCCGGCAGGAGAAAGCCGGCATAGCGAGCCGCAGAGGAGCCGAGCTTACCCGCTCCGGGTGCCTGGAACCTGCCGGCCGCCAGCAGCAGGCAGCCGCGGCTGCTGAGCGCCATGGGAAGTCAGCAGCCGCCGCGGCCTCGGGCGAGAGTCACCTCCCCTCGCTCAGGGGCACCTGGACACCGCCATCTTGGGGAGGCCGGCGCCTTCCCCCGGAAGTCGGCCTCGGGAGGACTTCCGTCCGCAGATGATGATGATGTCACACGGAAGTACCTACTTCCTTCGCCCCGCCCCACTGGCTAAGTAGCGGGCCGGTGCAGGCCTCACTGGGGAGTGTGTGGTTGTGTGTCTCGGTAAACTACGTCCCGCGTCGGAGCGAGGAGACGGGCATCAGCGGGTACCGGGGCTTCGCTTCCTGCAACTGAACCGAGCCCAGGAAGCGGACGCGCCCGTGGCAAGGCGGGCAGGGGGGCTCCCGCCCTCTCCCAACGCCTCTCAGAGCTCAGGCCGCAGCAGAAGCCGCTTCCGTTAGGAAAAGCGAGCCCAGTTCTTTTCTCGAGCCGGCTGCGGGTCTACCGCTACACTCAGAGACAAGCGGCGCCAGGAGACGTGCTGCCCCTCCCGCTCCCCCGCGCTCTTCAGAGCGCCACACCGCGCACGCCCCCGCCCCGCCCTAGGGGAGGCGGTGACAGCCTCTCCCCCGGGCCGCGCCCCTGAGAGGCGCGGGACCAAGCACGCCTGCGCAGACAGCCCCGCCACCTTCTAGAACCTCCTGGAAGCCCGCCTGCCCCGCCTCGGCCTGGCGGCTTTGTGCGGCCGCATCACCAATGGCGGCTTGAGGCGGGGCCGCGCCGCGCCCCCGGATTGGGCAGGCGGGGCGCTGCGCCGCCCCTCGCGCGCGGGTCTGCCCCCTGTCGACCCGTCCCCTCCCGGGGGGGTGCGCGCACCCAGCATTCCGTGCGGTCCTCCGCCCGCTCCGCGCGCTGCCTCGCCTCTCGGTCTGGTGCCGCGGCCGGCGGGAAGATGGCGGCGATGGAGGGGCCCCTGGCCGTCTTCGGCGAGCGCACCAGCGGCGACACGATCCGCACGCAGAACGGTGAGGGCCGCGCGCTGCTGGCGGGGGCCAGGCCAGCGGCGGGGGGAGGGGCGGAAAGGAGGCAACATGGTGCCGCCGTTATCGCCGCCATGTGCTTTCCCGCCTCAGTCACCGCCCGGGCAGCGCCTCGTCCTGCCTTCGGGTTCCCTCAGCTCCCGGCCACTCGGAGCCGTTGGGAGAGCCGCTGCCGCCGGGAGGGAAGAAGAGCAGGTGGCGCTGCTCCTTTTCCGCAGTTTCTGTGAGGAGACGGGAGCTTCCCGCGGTCCCGCCCCACTCCCGGGCTGCGATGGCGAAGTGATGCCGCGTTCCTCTTCCTTGTTAGAAGTACATCCCGGGAGGGGGCAGATGCTGCCCGGAGATGGGCACGGTGCCTCCCCGAGCTCGTAGGGCATTAGCCGGCAAGGCCTGCAGACCGGCCGTGGGGGTTTGGTGGGGGAGGTCCGGATGGGGAGGCATACTGTGCAAATTACCGGCTTCAGAAAGTGGGGACGGCCCTCTAGATGAGTGCCTTCAGCTGTAGCTCTCAATAAAGTTCCGCATTTCTCAGGGTTTTATCCTGAGTTTTGGGAAAGGGTTTCAAGTTCTGAGGGTGTTCTCAGTAGGGAAAAGACAAAGGAAGAAGCTGGAGACCTGCTTCCTGATGATCGTGAGAGTCGCGTGCTTCTGGTGATACTATGGGAAGGACAGAATGAGAATTACCTTAATCTATCGCTGAGATACTTAATAATGGTCACATAGCGGTTATTTCTTTCATGAAGCTACCATTACTTCTCCGGAACAGAAAAAAAATAGTGATATAGTTTGAAGCTCAAAGTGAGGGTCTGAGTTGTCACTATTCCCATTATACTACCACTTTTTCAATTTACAGATTAAGTGGCTATGCTTGTGGGATATAGAAAAACGTGCCACGGTCTGAAGGAAAAGGTTCATTGTATCTTTTTCCTATATGAAGTTGGCAGAACATCCTTTAAACAAGCTGCTGTTTTAGAGGATTCCTGATACTTCAGTAGTGACTAAAAGGTCACGTGAGACTTTACAGGATAAGTGTTCTTTGTTTCAATCACAGACCTAAGCAGGGCAAGAAGATAAGTTACTAATTGATACCTGGTGATACCGCTGCTCTGTACCCGCCTAGAACCGAGAGGTGAATGGGAGTGAAGTTGCACAGCGTGACTTGCTGCTGCCAAAAGAAACAGTGCTGCTAACCTCTGCTAAGCTGCCACCGCTGCTCTTCTGACCTCAGTAGCATCCTCCATCTTGCCATGCCATCAGGAGATGGTTGTTTTTCTGATTGGTTAGTTTTGCCAGCTTAGTAAGCCGAACCAGTTTGGAGGGAAGATTGAAGTTTGGCACAGATTGTATTTTTTAGTAGCAGCGAGCCATTGCTAGCTTGGCTAGGCTGAAACCTAATCTCAAACCAAGTCACTGGCAAGTTGCCTCAAGTTTCTGAACCACCAGTTCTTGGCACATTTAGTTCTTGCATACCTGTATCACCCCAAAGTTGGAAAAATTAACGTGTTTTTTTTTCTTCTTTAACTTACTCAGTTACTGCTGCATCTGCTATTGCCAACATTGTGAAGAGTTCTCTTGGGCCAGTTGGTCTGGACAAGATGTTGGTGGATGATATTGGTGTAAGTAAACTTTATTGAAGAAGTGTCAGGAGGATATGTATTCCTGTATGAAAGTGCTTCTGCTTCATGTGCTCCGTAGGCCTAATGTGCATGTACCTGTTTTTTTTACCATGGTTCTGAGAGGTGCTAGCAGGAAAACTCTGGTAAAATTGAGCAGCAGGTAGTGTATGCTGCATCATTTTAGTTTAATCCAGTACTGCAGTTTATGGGGCACAGTTGTCTCCTTGCTACATGTATGTTCTGGTCACCACTTACGAGTATTGGTCAATTTCACAGGAATTAATATTGCCACTAAATGTTTGGTGAGTTTCTGTAATGTAACAATTTTCCTGAGGCAAAGACAGTGCAGATTGTATGCTGGTAATATTTCTGAGTTTAGAATGGGACTCCTAGTTAAAAAAAGAGTAAACATTTGATATAAACCTTTGTTTTATGTGCATTTTCGTTTACCTTGGCGTTATGAAGCACAGCAGTAAAAACAATGGAAGTGTATCTCACACTAACACTTGATTCTGAAAATTAGGATGTGACCATTACAAATGATGGTGCAACCATTCTGAAACTGCTGGAAGTGGAACACCCTGCTGCAAAAGTTCTTTGTGAGCTGGCAGACTTGCAAGACAAAGAAGTTGGCGATGGGACAACCTCAGTGGTACGTAGGAAGTGCACCAAAAGTCAGTGTTCTGTTATCACAGTGTGCATTTCATTTATCCATTATGAATATTGATGCAATGTGGGTCAGCTGTTCAGAAATAAAAGCTTTGTGGCTGACTGAATATAACCATTTTCTTAAAGTAAGTTACAGAACACATTAAGCTTGTGGGTTGTTTTAAGATAAGCTAGTTGACTTACGCTGTTGGTGTTTTGGAATGGAATCTGCTTACTGCAGGTTTTTTGTTTGAGTGGGTTTTCTGGTTTTGTTTGGGGTTGGTGGTTTTTTTCCGGTCTTGAATGTTGAGGATAGATTCTGAGTTAAGGTTCTTAAGTTGTAACAACCATGAGAAATTGAAGTGTTAGGAAATAATAAGGATGCTGAGTGCTGAAAACCTGCCTGAGTCTTGACTTGGGGGATGATGGAGCCTACATGGCTTTTGCCTGGTATCAAAGACTATCTGTAATTGTAGCTTCCAAGTATTTGTTTCCACTGAGTAGACATTGGACGACTGTTTGGGATTCTACTTTCCACTTACAGGCAGTAGGTAGCTCTTCTGCTTGTATGGAATGCAAACACTAAATACATGTCTGTCAAACAGGTGATTATTGCTGCAGAACTTCTGAAGAATGCCGATGAACTAGTGAAGCAGAAGATTCACCCTACCTCCATTATTGGTGGATACCGACTTGCTTGCAAGTAAGAAACTAATAGCAGTTGAAGTACCGTGTGTTTTAAGGTACAATAACTGCATGTTTTTTGTGGTTTTCTGTATTTGTGAGTGCATGAATACAGACTTCTTGATGCACAGTGGATACAGCGTTTTGGTTTCGGTGTGTATTTTAGCTTTCTTGGTTTGAGCTTTTGAGGAATTGCTTTGAATTTTTGTAGTCTTGGATAAGAATGTAATTTTATTCTCCTAGAAGACGAATTGATTTCAGTCCTGTGTTCCTTGAGATGGCATTTGGAAGGGCTGAAAACACGTAAGGTTTTTGTCTCTGTTGAGGTGAAATTCTTAAATACTGTTGGTCTTTATCCTGCAGGGAAGCAGTTCGTTACATCAATGAAAACCTTATTATTAACACAGATGAATTGGGCAGGGAGTGCCTAATTAATGCTGCTAAAACATCAATGTCCTCTAAAATTATAGGAATGTATCCTTGAACTTGATGAAGTTACTGAAGTGAGAGTAATTGGAGAGCTTGAGTAGCAAGGCTGGTTTCCTATGCAGCAGGGTTTATTAATGGGGTATAGTATTAAAGCTGTTGCTTTTTTCTAACAGGTGTGAAAAACATTTCACAAACACTGTTACCTGCCCTGGGAAAACACATTCAGATAGGCACGTGATGGTAGGTGTGACAGTATCGTTTCCTTAGCGACACTCGGTAAGGAATTCTGTGAATGGAAGAATGCATTACAGAAGTTGACTAGCTGGGGAGTGAAATTCAAGGGAAGAGGATGGGATTTTACTTCAGAGCCACAGAACAACCTGCATTTTCAGCCTTTGTGCTAACAAGGGAATGCACACTGACCACAGAATGACTGTTTTTGTTAAGGAATGAAAGGTACATAAAATTCAGGCGTCGCATTAGGCTATCCTAATTTTCTAAGCAGTGCTTCAGCTTGAAGAATTAGTCATTCTTTTAAGGGAATGGTAAAGCAAGCTAGCAGTTCTAGACCTTTCTGGAGTTGGGGTTGGGTTTCTTTTGTTTTGTTTAAACCAGTTTTGACTCCAGCTTGTGTGTGTGTGAAGCATTGTACTAGTTTCCTTCAGTTCTAACCTTAACAGCGCTGCAGCGATGGTGATTTCTTTGCTAATATGGTGGTGGATGCTGCCCTGGCCGTTAAGTACACAGACCAGAAGGGTCAGGCTCGGTACCCCATCAACTCGGTCAATGTTCTGAAGGCGCATGGCCGCAGCCAGAAAGAGAGCATCCTTGTGAACGGTTACGCCCTGAACTGCGTGGTGGGCTCCCAGGGTAAGAACACTCTGATTTCTAAAGCTTCTGTGTGAATTTGTCTCTCTTAGTCCTTCTGCAGGGATCGTATGACTCCGTGAATTGGGAATCAGGGAGGGGGGTGGTTCAATTCCAGAACAACTAAGTAAGAACACACAGAAAACCTGCCACTTCACCAGTGGCTTCTAGGCCAGAGACTGCCAAATAGTAGTGACCCACAAAATGTCCGTAAGTTACTGAAGTTTCCTTAGCTCACTGTCAGCATGGAAACACCATGATCTTTGGCAGCCTAAGCACCTCCCTTTGAGGAGCCAGTGTCAGGTGTGTTGGAAACTTGTAGCAGAGCTGCATTGTCATTAGGGTATGAGACTGAAGGCTCAGCTTTTCATGGCCATTCACGTTTTGTGAACAGGGTCTGTAAAAAGTCATAGTAGAGATTCTTTAATTTTATTTTAAATATAGTTAAAAGTCTTTGTCAGCATTTTTCTGTCCTAGGGCAGAACTGGAGGCAGAGAAGCATACTGAATAGAAATCCAAAATGTGACAGTAACAGTAATTTTACTCACTAATGCTAGCTTGATTTTCTGTTAACTTCATTTGACAAAATCCTTGTTTCCTCTCATCAGGTATGACCAAGAGAATAGTTAATGCAAAAATTGCATGCCTTGACTTCAGCCTGCAGAAAGCAAAAATGAAGCTTGGTGTGCAGGTTGTTATCTCAGACCCCGAGAAGCTGGACCAGATAAGGCAGCGGTAAGTCAGTTACTGGGAAGCCCAGATATGTTTGTGCCACTTTACCTCCTTGCAGAGGTCTGCATTTAGGTTTCAGGAAATGGGTTGACATAAGGTGATTGCAGACTTTGAAATACATTTTTATAACTTTATCCCTGCAGAGAATCAGATATTACCAAAGAAAGGATCCAGAAGATACTGGCCACTGGTGCCAATGTTATTCTCACCACTGGTGGCATTGATGATATGTGTCTGAAATACTTTGTTGATGCTGGTGCTATGGCAGTACGAAGAGTTGTAAAGAAGGACCTTAAGCGGATTGCTAAGGCATCCGGAGGTATCTGTCCTTTGTTTGTTAGAGTTTTCGCTTGTTTGTAGTGGGGTTTTTATTTGTTTGTGTGGGTTTTGTGGTATTTGGAATTCTTGTCTGTTTGCTTTTCAAAGCTGCTGTTAGTTTATTGGTAACTCTGTTTCAAAACATGGCTGCTTTACTCATCCGTTCCTTGCATGTTAAGGCGAGCCATGATTGTTAGGTTTGAATTTCAGTGTTGCTTTCAAGTGACCATTCTGTCAAAAGTAGATGAGTACCTTTATAGTTGGCTACTGAGGAGGGGAAGTGGAGGGGAAGGTGCTACCTTGCACTGGGAAGACTGTCTTGCAGAAACAGGAATCAGAATCTGTATTTATCTAGAAGTCTTACTGAGCACACATTTCTAAGCCTCTGGAGAGTTAAGCATGCTGTTTAGATAGCTCAAGACAAGTGAAGCATTCATTAAATACATACTGGGAAAAAATTATTTTTATCTATCAATTCTTAAAATGTCAAGAAAGCATTTTCATTATTGAAAAGCACAGGAATGTGTACTAGTTGTGGAAAAGTGCTGTAAAAGTTGAGCAAAAGGAGCAGTTTAGATGATTGAGTGCAGAATCTTGAATTGCAACCTGAGAATGAGGACGTGCTGTTGAATTTAAAAGCAGCATAAGTACATTTTTCTTATTTCTGTTTTCTTTCTGATTGCCTGCTCTGGGCAGTTGGCAAAGGATGTGCTGGAATTGGATGCTGATTTCACTTGTTTGTTTGTTTGTTAAAGCGACCATATGCTCAACCCTTGCAAACCTTGAAGGTGAGGAAAGTTTTGAGGCATTGATGCTGGGACAAGCAGAAGAGGTGATTCAAGAGAGAATCTGCGATGATGAGCTGATTTTAATCAAGAAGTAAGGATCCTTTTCAAAATACTCGGATTTGTGTATGCTTTCCACAGTATGGAATGGACCGTGGTGTTAAACTGTTCCACACCTTGGAAGAATTTAGTATGCCAGAGCTGTGTGGTAACTGAAGATTTGGGTATCAGTTTGTTCAGCAAGGGCATACCACAAATCTTAACTTCTCCGCTGCTTCAGTGTCCATTCTCAGCGTTCGCCTGCCTGTAGTCTGATTTGTGTGCCAACAGAGTATTGTGACCATGGCACCTGTGCGGCAGATAGGTGACTGCTTGTACTGTGATGTTGGCAGTCACTAGCTCACTTGATGGCTATACAAAAGAGAACTTTCTCATGATCTAATTACGTTTTCTCTGATGGGAAAACATCTGTTTGTCAAGTACCTTTCTCTAAAAGATTAAACTCAAACGAGTTTTTTTGCATATTAGAACCTAAATAGACTTACTAAGTCACCCTGTACTTACATTGCAAGGGTGCACAGTAACACTAAGGCTTCTAAATGTAGAAAAATCTCAGCAAGAATAGTTTTCTTTGATACTCTGTTCTCAGCTGACTTCTGATTCCTATTTTCCATAGTACAAAGGCTCGTACTTCAGCATCGATTATCCTACGAGGAGCTAATGACTTCATGTGTGATGAAATGGAACGATCTATACATGATGCTCTCTGTGTTGTTAAAAGGGTATTGGAGTCCAAGTCTGTTGTCCCAGGTGGTGGTGCTGTGGAGGCAGCACTTTCAATATATCTTGAAAATTATGCAACCAGCATGGTAAGTGTTGCACAAAGAAGTAACAGCATGTTTGTGTTAGACTTGGAGACTCTGAATTTTCAAACAACTTACTTTTATCTGCTAGAAGTTGGTACTGTGGTTCATGTAAACCATTGAATGTAAGATGCTGCTTCACAGTGAAGGATACAAGTTACTCTGATAATTAGATTGAATGACTCTTTGGCCTAAAATCAGGTTTTGAGGGTGAAAACCCATACCTACTATTGCCTGACTTGATCATGGCTGTATTTTTTCCTTTTTTTTTTTTTTTGTTGCAGCAGTTGGTTTTAAAATTCTCTCCTCTTTCCAGGGATCACGTGAACAACTTGCAATAGCAGAGTTTGCAAGGTCCCTCTTAATAATCCCAAACACTCTGGCAGTAAATGCCGCTCAGGATGCGACGGATCTCGTTGCGAAGCTGCGAGCGTTCCACAACGAGGCTCAAGTGAACCCCGACCGCAAAAACCTGAAATGGCAAGTATCTCTAGGAAGGCCAGGGAAAGTGGAGCAGGGTGGTGACTTAGGTGGAGAATTGTTCTGCTGGGTTGCTCAACTGTGATCTGCCTGTAAAAAAGGGTGTGGGTTATCACTGAGCTCTGCTCCCTCTGTCCTTCAGTCCTATGTGTGTGTTGCTGGGACCTAGCAGTAGAATCATACAATGGTCTGGGTTGGAAGGGACCCCAAGAATCATAGAGTTAGAATCTAAATAGACCTATTTAGGCCACAGGCAGGGCCACCAACCTCCAGGCCTGGATCTACACAAGGTTGCCCAGGGCCCCATCTAACCTGCCCCTGAACACCTCCAGGGATGGGGCATCCACCACCTCTCTGGGCAGCCTGTTCCAGCACCTCACCACTCTCTCTGTAAAGAACTTCCCCCTAATATCTAACCTCAACCTTCTTTCCTTTAGCTTTAGTACATTCCCCCTTGTCCTGCCATTGTCTGCCCTTTTAAAAAATTGATTCCCCTCCTGTTTTATAAGCTCCCTTCAGGTTCCCCCGCAGCCTTCTCTTTTCCTTTTCCAGGCTGAACGAGCCCAGCTCCCCCAGCCTCTCCTCATAGGGGAGGTGCTCCAGCCCTCTAACCATCTTCGTGGCCTCCTCTGAACCCTCTCCCACAGTTCCACACCTTTCTTGTATTGGGGCCCCCAGATCTGGACACAGTACTCCAGATGGGGCCTCCCGAGGGCAGTAGTTAAACTGGTACTCCCACACTGTTTCCACTTCTTGTCTCTCTCCCCTCTGACAGAATTTCTTCTTCTCAGGATTGGCCTTGACTTGATCAATGGAAAACCTCGTGATAACAAGCAAGCTGGTGTCTTTGAACCAACCATGGTCAAAACAAAGAGCCTAAAGTTTGCAACAGAAGCTGCAATTACTATTCTTCGAATTGATGACCTTATTAAACTGCACCCCGAAACTAAAGAAGAGAGAGGGTGCTACGAGGATGCAGTTCACTCTGGAGCACTTGAAGAATAACTTAGGTTTTATTTATGTTTGTCTATCTTACGCTTCCCACTCCTGTAGCTAAAATGTTAATAAAACAAGTTGTTGAACGCTGCTGCTATTTGCTTGTGGACAAGTTAATTTTTTGAAAGTGGGGTTGGGAATTTAAGCTTCTGTGTGTGAATCATGAGTGCCAGCAGTAGCCACTAATTCCATCACTGTCTTGACTGACAGAAAGTAACAGAGCACGCTTACTTAACTGCAGGCACGACCAACCTTGGCTCCATGATTAGAAGTTTATTAGGCAACTCTACCAAAGCTAGTCCACAGTTGCTACACCTTCATTCCCTTCATCTCTCGACACACATGGCTATTCCCATGCCGCCCCCGATACACAGAGCAGCAACACCACGTCTGCCACCGGTTCGTTCCAGCGCGTGCAGGAGAGTAACAAGGATGCGGCACCCAGAGGCACCGAGAGGGTGGCCAAGGGCAATAGCTCCACCTTGGATATTAATCTGAAAGAGAAAAGCCAATACAGATGGTAAAGTTAGGAAACCTTTCAGCTGGCTTAGTTGCGTTTTGGCATGACTTCCCTGGACATGGTCCTAGGGGTTGAGTAAGCCTGAAGCTGCCACCACTGTTTGAAGAAGCTGAATATGGATGCAACAGGTGTTATGTAATCAGCATTGCTTTTGAAAGGGGCCCATCTTTACTGTCTGAAGAGAACTGATAGGTGAGCTGAGGGGAGGGAACAGTAACACCCATGCTTCTTGCCATGAGTGGAAGAATATGGTCATAAATGCACTTCCAGCAGCAAGTTCAAATTGGGAAGTTAATTAGGAGTATGCTCAGACCCCAGTACTACAGCTGTATGCTGCTCAGCAGGGAAATGATGTGCCTGGTAACCAAGCGAGGCTGCAGCTGAGCAGCGCAGGGAAATGCCTCTGGCTCCCACCCTTTGTGCTTGCAGCAAAAGACTGCAAGAGTTCTCACTGCTTTGGAGCACAACCCCGATGGAATGGAACCAACTGAATTACAGGAGGGAAACAAACTACAGCCTCAATATCTATTCATTACCTTTTCTGGATTTACTTTCAGTTCTTTTGCTATTGCAACCGATAGCGATGCGAAGGCTTCATTAATTTCAAACAGGTCAACTTGTTCCAGAGTCCAGCTGGCTTTGTCAACCTGAGAAAACAAGTAAGAGGCTTTACGATCTCTCAGGTTTTCATCAGCACTGGAGGAAACTTTTCATAAAACTTGAATCGTGCAATTTGAGTCTGCTGAAAACAAGGTGGAAGGAAAACAAGGTGAAAACAAGGTGGAAGGAAATTGATTTTTATAGTCAGGCTTGGTGACAGGAATCTCAAAATCCAACAGGCACAATTTCAGTGTGAGCAAAAGTCAGTACAATGTGCTGTAACATGCTGGCTGCTCTTAAAAAATACTAATTTTACACATGTCGCTGGTGGTGCAATTGTGGGACTCGAGCTGTATGTGGTGCCCTTAGTCAAACGTGGGTTTTTTTCAAAAGCAGGTTTTAACAGATTGCAAGCAGGCTTTCAGGACATCAGCCTGATGCCATTACAGATTCTCTGCTTAACACAAGTTTTTACACAGGAAATAGTGCAGTTGTCTCCAGGTAGAAAGTTGCCACCGGAAGCTTTTCACCTATTTTGGAAGACATTTTGGCTCATGTTTTCCCTTAAACTCTGGTGGTGTAATTGCCTACCTGGGTGCAGGCTGAGGCGTGTTTTGCATATTTACTTCCACTCTCTCTGTAGCAGCAAGGCTTTATCAGCAGAGCTGCCTGCAGCGGGGAGGTTTCACAACCCGCTAGCCAGACTGGTGCCCCTCCACCACGACGGTGACCTCTTCGTACTGGGTATTTCAGGGGCAGTATGTTCACCTTCTGGGAAAAGCCCTTACCTGCAATACCTACAGTACTGCCCTAACACTAGAGCACGTGGCCCGGTCACTCCCTACAAAGCACTCCCATGATACCCTGAAGAGATAACTGTTAATACATGGAAGTTACAAAGTTTCTGTTAGGAAGTAGCATGCCCTTTTTCAGAGTACCTATAAAATTATAGGTACTGTTAAATACTGCTTCCCTGCTGTAAAATTTAAACTAGGACTGTGTTGCCTATGCAGTTACAGCACTCTTGATTTACAAGAACAGTTTGAGATCTGGCAAGAAAAGCCTTCAGCAGTAAAGTTCTGATGTTCCCATAAAAAGCCAGAGAGCTTGGGTGAGTGAGTTATGCTTCCACATGGCCAGGAAATTTCAGAGATAACAAAATAAGGCCTTCACACAGGAAACTAAGGAGCAGTGCTAAAGCAAATCTCTCATCATCAGCCATACAAGAGCTTTTTCATGCTCAGGTTCACAGCAGTTGCAACAGATAACTGGCTGTGGTTGCTGTGGGCTAGGCCTGTATTGGCAAGCAGTGTGGCAGCAGCAGGGCTGCTCTCTGGGGGTGTTCTGTTTGAGAACCTCACCCTGTGGACTGGACACAGAGTGCAACAGTGGGCACAGTTGTGGTCTAAGCATGTTAGATGTTGTTCTGGAGCACACCTTCTCATTCACTTTCCCCAGAGAGGAATCCATTTGCATGCTCCAGCCTTTCCATGGGCCAGCAAAGACAGGGCACCCTCATGTTTGCTAATGCAGATGCACTTGCTGGCCCCTCTCTCAGGCAGCCACCTGAAAACAAACCTGGCCAGACACAGCATCAGAACTGTATCATGGCAGGACCAAATCGCTCCCAAATGGGGTTAGCAGACACAACCATGAAATTTAGCCTTTATCCTCCCAGGTTATTTAGATGGCCTTACACTTACCCAACTAGTTAGTGCTCTGAACTCCATTTATACATAGACACATTTACATACTATTTTTTTTCCTATGAGCAGGCACTAGCCTGGTAGTACTAAAAATCTTAATCTTATATACTCTCTGCTATTTTAAGTCTTGTTTACATGTAGTTTATTTTTTCTACTGTTTCCCTTAGAATACAAAAAAAGACCTGACCAGAAAATGAAAAGCAATTACAAGCAATAATTTTAAAATAATAGATATGTAGATAATTACTTACAGCTTGCTTTATTGCTGAGATGGGCCCTACTCCCATTATAGACGGATCTATACCTGTCTGAGCCCAAGATACGATCCGAGCCAAAGGCATAAGACCTCTCCTGGCAGCTTCCGATTTCTTCATTACAATTACAGCTGCAGCTCCATCATTCATACCTGGGGAATGACAAACAACTTGAAGGCATTTGTTGGGTCTTACAGCTTTTACTGTACCACCTTTTCCTGCACACTTAAGTTCACAAATTGCAAATTGTTCTAAGTCCTTATTGTTCAGATCAGCCAAGCCTGACCTCTGGCACAAACACTGTAAATGGGTAACACATCCATACCGCTGCAGATGTGATGTGTTTGTGGTTTCCTTGGAAGGCAGCAGGTGTAAGAACTGAGGCACAATCTGGAACCCCATCAGATTTATGGGGTAGACTTTGGAAGAGGCAACATAGGGACCAGAGGAAGAAGTTTCAAAGCTGCCTGTGGCAGGAGGGTTAGTCCCACAGGAGTAACATTTTCAAACATGAGTTGTTAAGTTTTCCTTTCTCCAGGCCTGTGGTATTAGAAATCACCAGACTGCTAGTTCTAAATAGAGACAATGTGGTTTCTATCAAATATTGCTGTTACTGTCCACACACTTGTCTTGCTTGATAGAAAGCAAGCAAACAAAAGATAACTCATCTAAAAGAAATCCCCCACCGCTGTTCTACTTGAGTGCTACCTACGTTGTCAAACACATCACAGTTTTCTGCAAAATGCATTTGGCAATAACCACATGACAATCAATGCCTCCCAGGGACAACCCTGCCTGGAGCCACAAGCAGCTACTGTTCCTTCCATTTGGGTTTTAGCCAGGAGGACCAACCTGAAGCATTAGCGGCCGTTACTGTCCCAGTTCCGTCTGTCAGGAAACAGGGCTTTAACTTTGCCATGGTTTCCAAGTTGCTCCCAGGTCGAGGGTGTTCGTCAGTTTTAACTTCTATAGGGCCTGCAGAACAGAGCATTATCCTCACAGGGGCTCTAATCACACACACATCTCCAACAGAAAGCTGGCGCAAACAACAGGCTGATGCATGACATATATATGCCATATTCCTCTTAACCAACAAGCCATTCTGATGTCAGACTCAGGGCAGTTCAACAACTCACTCTAACCCTCCAGCTGGTTCTAGCAGGACAGACAGCTAGGTTTTCCTAGACAAACACCAACAGCTAAAATACAGTCTGGTACACAACCAGATCTTGTTGTTGCTGCTCCTGTTCCTAAGCCAATAGCTTCTCTTCCAAGCAGAAGGCTATCTTCCAAATGATACTTGTAGGAATCCCATTGAAAAGGGTAGTCAAGTGTCATTAAACATTATTATCTCAGGTGGTATCAGGGAAGCCCTTTGTTAGTTCCTAACCAGCCAGGGACAGCTGACCCAAACTGGCCATGGGGATACCATATGACACCACACTCTGTAGACAGCTGGGGAGTCGGCTGGGAGGTGGTGCAGCTCAGGAAATACCTGAGCATCGGCTTCAGGTGGTGGGAAATTGTGCTGTTCATCTCTTGTTTTGTGTATTCTTTTATCATCATCATCATTTTCCTTTTCCATCCTAAACTGTCTTTATCTCAACTCATGAGTTTTACTTTCTCTTCTCTCCCCCATCCCACAGAAAACAGCTGTGTGGTTGTGGTAGCTGCTGGCCAGGTTAAACCACAGCACAAGGGAATTTTCCCTGCTCTAGCAGCAGACCTTTGGCTCAAGCACCAACACAGGTCTGTTTATGTCCCCAACAGACATAAGGAGAAGCATACCCAAGACATGTGACCTGACCCATTTAATTAACTACTAACCCTAATTGTTGCCACTGTATATTTGACTAGGTGGGCAAGGTGTGCCAGATCAACATGACTTTTCAGTTTGGTGCAGCAGGAGTCTAACAAAACAAAAAAATACTGACTTTGGTACCATATCCAAGCCTATATTAAGTCAACAGGTTGCCTGAGCAGTAATTACATCTCCAGTAAAACACAGTAGAAGTACTTGCAGAGAACTACATTTAGATATTCCACATTTGCACTACTTCTCTCATTTAAAGAATAACCACTGGAAGTTGAAAGAGAGCGACAGAGCACACACTTAGTGAACAGCTTACAGAAAAGGCTGCCTAAGTGGGAAACCGTTGCTGATGAGAGGAAACATAGTAGAAAACAGATTTTCTTCTTTAGAATCAGCTCTCTCTGCCCATTCACACTTACCTTTTTTAGAAGGTACAAGAACAGGAACAATTTCTTTTGTAAAGTAGCCAGCTTTCTGCGCTGCCTCTGCCCTGTTTTGTGACTGTACAGCAAGTTGGTCTTGCTCCCCCCTGCTGACTTGCCACTGATTGGCCACATTTTCAGCTGAAATAGGGACAAAATGCAAATTGCCATCAGGAAAAGCCAAAATTTTTGTAAGGACAAAGGTAGTCATTAATGTTTGCTGTGGCAAGAAACTAAGCTTGTTGAACAGTTTTCATTCCAATTTTCTTGTTTTGTTTGCTCATGATTCTCTATCATATTTGAGGGTGAAAATTTCTGTGAGGGATCTCTTCCCACATGCTATATCAAATGAAATACAAACACAAACACGCTTTCCTAGTTTATTGCTTCTCTGGATTGATATGTTCAGATCTCTCCACAGCTACTTCAGAGGAGGGAACAGTTCTGAAGTTACTTTGTTTTGTAAGCAGGGCCTGAAAAAGCAATTGGCTGACTATCCCATCCAGGGTGCAATGGCCTGAAGTTGCAGAACCATGTGCATCCCCAGGACACTTTACGTAATTCCCCTCCCCATAAATCTGTGCTGCCAAATACTCCAGTTACATACAGAGATTATTTTGTTTGTTTATCCTGAAATTAAATTAAATTGCTCAGGTGCAAAAGAGATGCAGTGAGATGAGCTCAGACAGAAAAACGACCCCAAACCAGCAGCTTTACTAACAAAACAGACAATGTTTTCATTGCCTTTCAGTATTAGGGATTTCTTTCATTTTCATGACTATAACTTAAGGACAACTTGAAACACCTTATTTGACAATTCGTATTTCTGAAATTTCCTATTAGTGAATTACTCCATTCTTCCCCAGTTAACCATAACCCTTTCGCTTTCTGGACTGTCACCACTTACCCGTTATACCCATATGATACTGATAAAAAGCATCTGTAAGGCCATCAAGGATTATCGTGTCCTGCAAGGAAGCCTCTCCCATTTTCACCCCAGCTCGCATGTGAATTACATGAGGAGCCTGCAAGAAGGTATTTCAAGAGAGGTTAAATATTCTGTATCTCCAGCATGCGATATAGCCTGATAGCTGAAGAGACAGAGCCCTGCCTTGTGGCTGCAGGCAGCTCCCCCAAACCCTGGCAGCCTCCCTGGTTGCCTGCTCTGTCTCTCTCTCCAGAGTCTGCCAGCCTGTGCATTTCCCCGGCAGCAGATCACCAAGCAGCAAGTGTTTTCTCTCCACAGAACGAGCCAATTGTCCCTGGGGCCACATGGCTGTGGGTACCTCATCCTACCAGTCTGCTCGAGGCGGTCCCTGATCCCACTCTGCTGCCAGGGAATGAGCACAGTCGCTCTCAGCACAGGCAGCCAGCAAGCCCCAGCAGAAGGTGCCACACCCTTCTTAGGGATCAGATCACCATCCCTGTCCCATTCCTCAATACAACCTTGGGATCAACAGCTTGAAATAAAACCACTTTTCTTCCTTTCCAAGCTCAAATTGCTTGGTGAATGGTTCCAGGTACTCCTGCTTTGGGCTTCTTGAAACACACAACAACACCCCCCCGTCTATTACCAACTGTCACAAGCAAATCATTCACCACAACAGGGCTGGATGGAAATTGAAATGCAATTTTAGATGTGGTGTGTATTTGCATGGCATCTTTTCAGTTGCTACAGTATCGGGTCTTTTATTTTAAAAATAAAAGCTACTGATGCCAATTGTTGTGAGTATAAATCCATTCCCAAGTGCAGAAACCAAAGCTTAATCAATCTGCCTCCAAAGCATTAGCTTAGAAATACGGGGTTTCAACGTAACTCCATGCTGTTCCATCCCAGTAAGTCAGCACAACATGAGTACCATTGTTTGCTTTACCTTGCTCATACTTTCCATGCCTCCTGCAACCACGATGCTGGAGTCTCCTGTCAGAATGGACTGAGCAGCCAGACATACAGCTTTCAAGCCTGACCCGCAGATCATCTGGCAGCTCCAGGCGGGCACAGAGTAAGGGATCCCCGCAGCAACACTCGCCTGCCGGACGGGGTTCTGGCCAGCACCTGCAGGGACAAGCAGCATTTTTCCTTTGTTCTTTCAAAACAAACGTCAGCCCTGTCACTTTTCACGACAGGTATCCCCATTCCACCAAAAATCTGTGCTCGCTCCTATTTTCAGTTGGTGAATAGAGAAGTTCCCAGTGGTAATCCATAAGCAGGAGCTCAGTTACATGTCTCATTTGTTTTGTTGATCAATAAAATACCTGCTGATCTGCAACTCTGCTTTTCATGGCAGCTGAAATAGCAACTTCAAATTAGGACTAGCCTGTTGTACATGCACAAGATGAGAGCTCTTAAATTGCTACTTGCCAAAGGGTTTCTTTTTGACATCTGTACGGCACCAGCGGACAACTTTCCCTAAAAGTCCCTGCAGAAACCAAAAGGAGTTATGCAAGGACAGTCCTGAAAGCTTCCATTCTTTGTTGTAATCCTGCTGGAGAGAATAGGAGCTCTATATTCAAAGAAAACACTCTTCATCTGCATCTCCCCAGGCCAAAGTAACACCAGCTCTTTGTATGTAAAGAAACAGATAAGGAGAGAACATCACAGAGGGAATTAAGAACATACAGGAACATACAGGAACCTGGATCATCCTTTAAGATGGACAAAATTATTTATTTCCTTTATTTTCTTCCTCAACCTTTAAAGTACAAACCTGCCCTATGAACCTGCTGATTAAACATTATCCTGGAAAAAGTCTGGGACCGTTCAAATCAAACAATTCCCAATCAGCCACATTTTCATGAAATCAAAATATTTGTCTCCAAGCAAGTGGCATCACAGATCTCGCAGGTCAGTCCTGCAGATAAACACAAATGCACGTCTCGCTCTTAAAATCTTGGAGCTATCATCACTTATGATGTTAAATTTAGGAGAGGCAATGACCAGCATGCGAGAAGGGATGCTGGAACAAAGGAAAGAAACTGACTGCTAGACATACAGCATTTGTCACTTCGGGGATTTAAAAAACCAAACTATCCCCCCACCACACTCTTTCCAAACACCCGGCAAGCTGTCTGGTCTCCTAGAGCGTACGGAGAAGCGGCCAGGATGCCGTTCACGTCCTTTGCAAGCGCATCATGCTCTTAAAGGCGAGGCACGATGTTCCAAGCCCGAAACAGGAGCTCATTCAGCGGGGCAGCTAAGGAGGGATGCGGCCGTGGAGAGGAAGCACCCATCCAGCGCCACCCTGCCGCGGGACGAGGTATCTCCGCCACCCACCCACTCCCCCATCCATACCTGCGGTGAGGACCTGCCCCAGGATCACCTCTGACACCTCCGCCGGGGCCAGCCCGGCCCGCCGCAGCACCTCCCGGATCACGGTGGCCCCCAGTTCGTGCGCCGGCAGCGTGGACAGGCCGCCGTTGAAGGAGCCTGGGCGGACAGAGAGGGAGAGAGCTCAGCACCGGCCCCGAGAGCACGCATGGCCAGGGGCGGAGGGGTTGGGGGGGGTGCGCCCGGCCCCGGGAGGAGCGCCCTGTCCCGGGAGGGACACCTGGCGCCCGGCCCCTCACCGACAGCGGTCCTGGCGGCGGCGACGAAGACGACGGGGTCTGCGCTCATGGCGGCAGCAGCGGCGGCGGGCACGGAGAAGCGGCGAGCAGCACCTGAGGCGGCCTGAACGGGAGTGGAGCAGGCGCCGGAGCCGCCCCTCGCGTGTTGCCGGCCCCGCCCCTCGCTGCCGGGAACGGGGCGGGGGAAGGGATGCCCGCACGGCTGATTCGCGGCCGGGCTGCTCGGGAGAGCGGGGAGGCCGGCGGCGGGGCCCGCCCCGCCCGTCCCCCCGGGTGTAGGCGGGGAACGGGCGGCCTCTGCCACCTCCCTCCTGGCGGCGGCCAGAGGAACGGCCGCAACCCACCCGGGCCGTGCCGGGGCTGCTGAGCGCCCCGGGGGCAGACAGACAGACAGACAGACAGACTGACAGACTGAAATAACTTTTCTATCTCACAGCCTGCATCTTCAGTCCCCATTCCTTCCTGTGCTGTGTCCTTTGCTGGCTCGTTTGCAGAACAGGCGCTCGGCCTAACGGACACCCCAGCCAAAGGGCCACACTGAAGCTGCAAACGAAGGCTGAGAAGATGGTTAGAAAATGTGCTGTCACTTTTACCTTAGCTAGAGCATTAACAAAGTTGGGGGGGTATGTTTTTTATCACTGTAGTAAGAATTTGGTCAGGCCTAGGGGGGTTGGGGAAGAGAGCAATTAAGTCCCGGGAGAGCCCACAGCGTGAGGTGATGAGCCCTGGCAAACACACATCACAGAGAACGCACCGATACACCTGTGATTGCATTCTGCATGCTGGCTAATCTGAACACAGTAGCATTAAATCTGCACACATAATGTGTGTCTGAACCTGCTGTGTGGAAACACTGAGGAACGGGAGCAATACATTACCCAAGTTGGATTCTTTTGTCTCCTACCAGTCCCTGGTCCTCCTTTACAATGTAACTGTTACAGCACTACTAATATATTTTTAAAAAAAGCAAACACACAACCCCAAACAAACACTTCATCTACAGAAAGCAAGGCAGTTAGCCTAGATTTCACCAGTAACTCTGTTAAACCGCACTGGCCACAGTAACTTCATCACTCAAAGCAGGGTTCTTCTAGAGAGTTTAGTCTGACTGAAGGACGAGACCAAAGGAGGAAACTGTTTGTGACAAGTTTTCTTCAGCTACTTTGGGGGTTCCAACTTTCAGCAACAGAAGAATCCCCTCAGATGCCTCAAAGAAAATTAATCTCTGGAGAATCCTGTGGGCAATCAAATCCTTTGGTGGACCAATGTCCTAATGACACATTGATAGGCAAAAGCCACAGCTTTCCTTTAATGATACAGTGCACTCAAGGCAGGTGGTAACACTAACAAAGACCTCAGATTAAATCTGGATGGGAAAAACATGTTTGGTGTCTTTTCAAAAGACTCACCAGTAAGTAATTAGTAGATCTACCATACAAGCAAAGTCTGGAATATATGGTTTTAAGCAACAGAGTGACTGTATTAGAAAAATATTGTAGAGTTCCTGAGCAACACTATCAGACTGAAAGTAGTCTCAGCACCTTTCCAAAATTCAATAGGGAAGGAGTTACTACTCATGGGTAATGGCAGCACCAAGTAACATAGTTTATCAACTGTATCATATAACAATGTGTCATTCTTAATGTAATATTTGACTGATTACAACATAAGGTCATCAACCAAGGACGTCAGACGAGCTCAGAGTAACACGAAACATTAGGAGGTGTGCAAAGCCCAAAAGCGACGATACAGCTGAGGCAAGCCTTACAGACAGGATTCCCTCCTATTTAAAACTTTGCAACTATCACCATAAATACTGAATAGAACATAAAGTGATGGTTTGGCCCCTTCCCACACTTCACCTTTAATCCACTCACAGACAGAAAGAGTTGGTATGTGACGCTGGCCCAGGGAGCTCAGGCCAACTCACCCCAGCTCGCTGACCAGCGGCACCTTTGCTCCCAGCACAAGTGTTTTGCAACTTGACATGAGCTGACAGACCAGGCTGCAATGTTGGGCCACCCTGAAACAACAAAGATGAGTGAGCTTTATCTTGGTACCTTTATCAGACTGATTGAGATCCAAATGCATAAAAGGAACGTGTAAAGGAACAAAATAAATACCAGTTGTACAATGCAGGAAAAAGAACTATTAAATATGACTAGGCAGCTGTGCTTTTAAGTTCAGTGTAGTTAATTAGCAGCATAATACTTAATAGCAAACTACTGCCCTATGCTGGTGGACTTTGCCATTTATTGGAAATCTAAGTTCTAGGAAATTAAGTCAGTCAGTAAAATTTAGGATGTCAATTCGGAACAGAGAGCTTACTTGTTATCAGTAAAAGAGTACAGCTATGTTGCACAAAGTTTATTACCTTTCTACAACAAAATGGATTTGTGCCTTATGAGAAATACTCAAAGTGCAAAGATTTCGGCATTTCAATGTTCACTAATTTGCTCTTCTGCTAAGAGAAGTTGTCTAAATTTAACCTTTAAAGAGATCAGCACTATTACCAAAATGTGAATTCCTTGACTGCTACCATAAATCTGATCCTTGGTCGGTGAATACTTACAAAAGTGCTTCTGTTGGGGATGTCAGTTTGATAAAAACTAAGCTGAAACCTTTTACAGGCAACAAAATTGCAAAGAACAATTACTTCAAGTTCATAAATCTTGATGGGAGATCATCCTAGAATTTAAAAAAAAAGCCCTTACTTTTACAACTTTTCTGTAATAGGAAATTCTCTAGTCCTTAAGATCTTATACACAAATAGTGGTTCCAGTATCTGCTTTGTTGGGATTCTCACACCAAAAAACTGCACAGGTGATTTCCCAGGGATGGAGATGCGGCTCCTCTCCATCCCTGCTGGTGTTGCCTTACATCATTCCACACTGTACAGCCAGAAGAAACGTGTGTGTTCCTCTGGTCACACAGAGAGGTGCAGCATCATTCACGTACTCATCGGTGTTCAGCTGATCTGCAGCTGTACAAGAACATGCACGGCCATGAAGCAAGCAACTGCCAGCGTGTTCCCAGGATCAAGACGTAAGTTTGAAGCAGAAGTGTTCCATCTTCCCATTTTTTTTGCTTTTTGCTGTAGGATGAGATACTTATACTTAAATTCAGTGCCTAATAATTGGCCAACATTTATACTTCTGCTACTAATAGTGGTAAAAGTATCCCACATTTCCTGATTTCTCTTTTCTTTTTTATTGTTCTTTGACAACAAAATGTGCAGGATATACTTGACTAGTTGTGCAGGAGTGTACAGTACAACTGGTGTCTTCAAAGACAGGAGACAAACATTGTCACAGTAATTATGTAAGGCACCTCATAATCCTTGATAATCTGGGGTCCACAGTTTTCATCTGAGAGCATTTAAGAGGCATCCACCCTTTAGATACAGGTTTTCTGTCCTTTGTGTTTGAAATCACTTTTATTCCTGATAGGGAATAGAAATTGTTTCTTGGATGGTCTAAGCAAAAGGCCAGCATTTTGCTCTTTGACAAAGGGACAGCAAAGTCACCCTTTTTTCCTCCTTCAATAAAATAATTTTTAAAAAAAATATATATATAAATAAATAAATTGACTGCCGAACAAGAAAGCTCAACAAGAAGCACCATCTCATGAAAAACAAAGCCTTCTTCACTTGGGAAAGATCTGAGGAAGCCTCTCCCTTTCTCCACATGCTGTGACATAGTGTCAGGATATACAGGGCACTCAGGCTTGCTGAGCACCTTTAGTACTTTTGACAGGTACAGAAAGTCAGTTCTTTTTTTCCCCAGGTTTTCTTACTAATGGATTAACACCCCATTGTTTACGAATAAGTCCAGCACATATGGTATGCCTCAAAGAACTGTATTCCCACTGAGGATGTGATTTACATTTTCTGAAATTCCTCAACTTCAGCTCCAACCTGACTGATTGGGTCCTTGGAAACCAATCTCCTGATAGGCAAAAAATGTTCTTGGCTGCATTAAGAGCAATCTCTATTTTCCTTGAATCTAGTTTTTTTATCAGTGTTTAATAAAAAATGCTGCCTTCCCCTCAGACAGAAAAGCCTTCACATTATTAAATGCCTTTCTGTGGCTTAAAAAAAAAAAGTATAATAAAATGCCTGGGTTTATATCCTTATATATCCATATCCTATATGCACACCTATATTTCAAATGCAACACCTATATTTCAAATGCAAGCTTACAGTACTTATCAAGCATCCCAAACCTGAATTAAACTGGAGTCACCATTTGGCTGCAATTGTATCTTGATCGATTGTCAGTCAGGAGTCTAATCACCGCTGTGGTCAGCCCCTAACAGGAATCACAAGTGCTGCTGTCTTGGAGACAAGAGCTGCTAATCAAATTGGCAACGTGGAGCTGTACATCACAATACTGCTGATTTTACATACTTTCATGGAGTCCTACATATGTATTTGTTAAAAAAAAAAAAAAAAAAAATGCTGGCAATTAAAAGATAAGTCCTTATAAGAGCTTTCTGAAGAATTTCTAAGTATTTCTTGCTTTAGTATATGGAAGAAAAATATATGATAATTCCAGTAAGATCCTTAAAAACATCTTAGCAGGGGATATAAAGCAAGCATTAAGCCTGCAGCCTAGCCTAGTCTTCAGGGAGCTTCTGTAAGAGGGAGAGTTCATGGATGTCAAATTTGCTGCCCAGATCTTTACCTAGTAGTTACCTGAGGGCCTGAAGGCCCTCTGCATCACTCACTTTCTTCACAGTGCAGCAACCCACACATACACCTTCACACACACACACACCTGTAGGCTACAGCCGCCTTTCCCAGTGCCTCCCCCCTCCAGAGCTCACTCCGCCCCGGCAGATGTACTGCACTCCTGCACCTCACGTCCTTACAGACCAAGGACAACCTTAGCAAGAGCTGATAAGCCTCCCTTCAGCGCCTGATGTTTTGAGGAAGTTTAAAACGCTAGGAAATGTAGATAATGCTACTCCAAACATTGAGTGTTACTCCCAAGCAGCACTTTATCTCCCTTTTCCCCCTATTCCCAAGCTTTCCTGGCCCACAGGCTATTATTTTGCGTGTCAAAATAATAGCAAATACCAGCAAACAGCTTTCCTTGAAGGCTGCGCTTCCCACGCCGCGGCCTTCCTCCCGCCTGTGGCTGTGCGGCCACGAAAACGGGGGCGATGGGGGGAGGCAGCGGCCTCCGCGGTCCCGGTGAGGCGGGGGGTGTGAACGGGCCGAGACCCGCGCTCGGGGCTGCGCAGCGCCACCTCGCGGCCGCCGCCGGAGCCGCCGCGACAGCCGGGAGAGGGGCGTGGGGGGGACACGGGACACGACGGTCCGGAGAGGACCCGCTTTCTCTCCCTCCTTCATCAACTTCTCCATCCGAGCCGAACGGAGGGGAGAGCGAGCCTGCGAGCACTGTAGGACAGCGTTCACACGGCCTCTCGCAGGGAGATAGCCACGCAACGCGCTCCGCGGCAGCGCAGCCGCCCGTTCCGCCTTAAACGTGTTTGTTTCGCCTGTTTCACCACGGCCAACTGTGCCGCCCGCACGCCCGTCACCTGGCTTCTATTTTCATCGTTGTTGAGCAAGGGATTTATGAATGTTGCTGCTCTGTTGGTGTCTAAAACCATCGTTACACGTCCCTTCACTGGAGGGGTTGTGCGAGCGCCCACCTGAGAAGCAGATTCACTGCTCTTAGCGGGATGCAATCACCGACACAGGTGTCACCACTGCTACTCCAGCAGAACCTAAAACACCCCAGGCTGGTTCTCACTGCAAAGAGAACAAAAGGCTATTTCAGTTAAAAGTCCCCTTCCCAAAGGTATCAGAGGACCGGTTAGCAAATTACTGCTCTTATTTTCTCAAATAAAAACGTGTAAGTGTA
Source organism: Porphyrio hochstetteri (assembly GCA_020800305.1). Classification (NCBI taxonomy): domain Eukaryota; kingdom Metazoa; phylum Chordata; class Aves; order Gruiformes; family Rallidae; genus Porphyrio; species Porphyrio hochstetteri. The sequence continues at coordinate 52,074,259 of CM036907.1, forward strand.
GGCTCATCGTACACGTTTATGTGAAGAGGCAGAAAGATGGCAGGGCAGAACATAAAGCTCTGCAGACCAGTTCCTCCCACCCTTGGATGTCTCTGGCTGCCTGCCTCTTGCTCAGCTAGCATGTTTCCCACAAACGTAATCTACACTTGTGGAGATGAATTTTAAATAACTAAGTGCTGACAAGGAGGTAAAAATCCCTATGGGATTATTTTCTATGTGCTCATGGACACAAACAACAGGGGCTGGAGGAAGGTTTAAGGTCCCATACCTCAAAGCATATCTGAACTAGGCCTTTATTTGTACTATTAAAAAGACACATGGAGGCCAGGTTTCTGGATATAAAGAATAGCCAAACTCCAGACAAATATTAGATCTTGTGTTTGAACTGCCACTGATGCACAGAGAATGTTAGGGAATTTATATAAAGAATAGAAATAGAACAGAAACAGCCCTGAGTACAAATCCACTTCCCTTTTATATGGAAAAACTTTCCATTCCTTCTCCTACTGGGCTATAAGCATTTATAGTATTGTAATGTTTACGTTTGTGCATGAGTAAAATCAAGTCAATTTGCTAAATTAACGTCTATGTGGACTACTCTGGTGTTTCAGGGTTTCATCCATGCTACGATATCCCATGGGGGCTTTGACTGTTTATTAGTATATTGAGAGCTTAAAAGAAATACTGCAAGGTATTTTTCAGAGGCAACCTGAAACTGTAATCCCAGCATACCCTTTTCAGCTTAAAAATAGTTTGAAGTGATTAATTCAGGCCTTCTATCCTTGTAGTCTCTTAATTACATTTTCCTTACCCCTTTCTGGGGCAACCACATCAAATCACTTCATCTTCAAAATGTTTCAAGCTCTTACTTAAAATCTGTGTGTGGACCTGTACAGGCATGGGGACACGTATGTTGGAATCTATACTGTAGCAAATACTCTGCTACCAGGGAGTCAAGAAAGCCTATTTCTGGAGCACTTTAAACAGCACTGTAGTGAGTGACAATCAATCACACCTCTGCAACCCTACTGACAGGCTAATTTAGTCCACAGCAGCTTTATGAGACTCTGCTAGCAGGAAGGGAATGTATTTACTTGCCCTAATAGCATTGCTTGAGAAATCGCGGTAATAAATAAGGTAAATTATAGAGCAGCAGGGCAGTGCTGGACCTCAGTGAAGGGCAGACAACATGCTTTACTGCTACCCAAATGCTAGATCTTGAGTTTAATTTCTTTGGAAGCAACTGCAATTTGCCTCCCTTTTCTTCTACTGCCGACTGAAGACACTGACTTGCAACGACAGCACCGAACTCGGTTTAGCCGAGCAAAAACGATCATCCCCCAGCCGGGCAGATGGGCGGAATGCCCCAACTCACGCCGGGAAGCCCGGCTCCCATCTTGCACGTTATGAACCACTACCCGTAGTTCTCCTTTTCAGGGCAGCCCGCCCTTCCGACAGCCTTCCAAGAGACCGCCCGGGCTCCCGCCAGCCCGGTTCAGGGGCGAGGCCGCGGCGGAGGGACAGGCGGAGCCGCAGACTGGCCACTGCAAGTCGGCCGTGAGGCGCAGCCCGCCCCCGCGAGCCCCTTCCCGCCGGCAGGTGCCGCACGGCGCCCGTATCCTTGCGCCTGTCCCAGGATGCCTCGCGGCGCCCGGTCCGCTGCGCGCTCCCCCACCCCTCTGCGTTTTTAACTGCCAGGCTTTAAATCAACCCTCCGGCAGCCCAAGGCGGCCGCCGCAGCGGGAAGGCGGCGGCGGCACCGCAGCACCCCGCCACCATCCCCCGGTATGGCGAACTTCCCCAGAGGCAGCCAGCCGGGGCTGAGGCGGCCGCAGCGGCCATCACCACTCTCCCCACCGCCTCCGCGACGGCTCCCACCGCTCCACGTTGACTGCGCACGCAGCCCCGCCCCTAACGTGGGGGACGGCCCGTGGGCGGGGCGGCCGGGCGCTCATTTCCTCCTTGGGCGCCATTTTGTAGCGCAGAGAATCCGCAAATAAAGAGCGGGCGGGAGCGGCGTGTGAGGGAGCCCGAGCTTGAGAGGACGCGGCGGCGATTCCGGCTGCGGAGCGGCGGTCCCGGTAGAGCCGGTTGCGAGCGCAGAGGTGGCGGCAGGCGCAAACGGTGGCGGTGTTTCGCCCTCGATGTGACGGGTGCGGCCCAGGCAAATAGTGTGTTGGGAGAGCGAGGCCTCTGCACCGCGGGCAGGAGGTGAGTGGCCGCGCGAGCGCTCCTCCCCGCCGCCGAGCTCCTTCGGCTCCCCTTCCCCGGCGCCGCCGGCTCCTTCTTCGTCACGGGTGATCGTGGATCCCGCGGGAGCGGCCGGGCACCTTGCGGTCCCGGGGCGCCAAGCCCCGGTGGCGGCGGAGGCTGCATCTCTCACTTCGAGCGGGGGGGAGGAGCGGAAGCACTTAGAGCCATTTTGTTTGAGGCCCCGAGACCGGCCTGGCTGCTCCGCTGGGATCCTCCTCCTCCTCCCCCAGCCTTCGGCAGCCGCCACGCCCGGGCACGGCCGCCCCGCCCCGGGCGCGGGAGACGCATTTCTCTCATCCCTTGTTGAAAACGAGCGAGGGCGGCCCGGCGAGGCGGGCAGAGCCTGAGCTGGAGGGAGGGGGTGCGGGCGGGGGCGTTTGGCGGCAGCGGGGTCTGTCAAGCATCTGCAGCGAGCCGGCCGGTGAGCGGCCTGCAGCTGCGCCTCGCCTGCAGCCGGCGGGGTCTCGGTGCAGGAGGCGGGGCTGCGCGGCAGGGCCTCGCCGTTGAAGGGGGGGCGGTGGGCGGGCGCGGTACACTGCTTCAGACCGTGATTACTGGGGCGAGTGCGAAGTCTGCTCAGTCAGAGGGCTATTTGGAAGCGTGGGGTTTTGATTGTTTTGGGTGTTTTCGATGCTTCGGGAGCCTGTGCCAGGGTTTTCCCCACAGGACTCTTTCGTATCGCTACAGTAGCTGGCAGTTACTTCAGTTGTAACTAGTAAAGCAGTATCCCTGGCGTTAATTACTTTGTTTCTTAGGGTTTTTTAATCCTGAAGCTGCGTGTTTTCTAAACGTTGTAAAGGGTGTACAAATTAACATTTACCTTTCCCATTTCGGTTCCCTTCATGTTGGAAGGGAGGTAAAAGCCTAAAACGTGATGAGGTTACATAAAAACTCTTTCAGTGCCTATTACAAGGTTATTTTAAGAATGGAATATGGTTTTTTGAATTGCTTGTTGCCAGGAGTAGCTATACAGAAGGAGGGAAGTGTAGCAGCCATCATTTCCACAGTCATGAAAGTGCTTAGGTAGGATCGTACAGTTAAGTTGTTCATCATATCACAAAACATAATTTTGCTAGTTCCAGTCACTTATACAGAAATGTTGTTTTCTTTGAGTCTTTTTATTGTACAAAAATAGCACTTCATAATGCTTATGCAACATATTTCGGATATGCATAGGAGAGAGATCATCTCCTCTTTTACATGAGAGCCAAGTGATGAGAAGGACCTCTTGCAGTACAGTACTTGAAGATTTACTGTATTAAGTTCAAAGAATGAAGATTTCAGTTGTAATGTTGCTGTCTGTAGCATACAAGTTCATCTGTTACTGATCAGAAAGCTGAGACAGCCTGATGCTCTGATGTTTCTGAAACATACTAAGCACAATGGTAAAATACATAGCAGTAATAAATATCCAAGCTTTTAAAAAAGCTGTTGCATGGGAGTAGTTTGGTGAAATTCACACACATAGTATTTATCTGTAGATGCAATTGACCTAGCTTTTCTGAAATAACCTGTAGAACATTTTTAAGAGTGTAGATTTTTTTTTTTTTTAGTGTGTGGTTCTATGTGGACCAGTGATAATAGGTGGCAGTAAGGCAGTAATTTCTGTAATGCGCTGGCTTGTAACCTCAGCCTTCTGCACTACTGTGCTCATCTCAAAGCAAGACATGGCTTTGTAAGTGGTGGTGTGCTGGGTGCAGAGGTTAGAGTAGCCAGGTCTGGTGCTGCTGTAGAGAATTGGGTGTGTGAACCTTGTGTGAGATCTGGAGATAGGAGGTAGTCTGCCCTTAGGTCTGTGGAGCATCAGCCCTTTCAGTCATGGTTGCAGCAACGATCAAGTGTGTATGGTTGTATGCTGTTGCAGGGTTCACAAGGCAAGTCTTTGGGATAGCTCACCTTTTTTGTGTTTGTATGCTTGTGGTAGTTCTCTGAGGAACACACAAATAATGACTTGGCATAATCTGTGCACAGTTAGTCAAGGATTTAAATCTTGTTGAGATCTTGAAGACTAGTTCCAAACACTGAAGGAGTTAAAAATTTCTAAAAATCATTAGGGAAACTATAGTGGGAAAGGCAGGAAGCCTCACTTTATATTGATAACCTCTTATGCTTGAATATATGTAAGGTATATTCCTGGTAAAACAGTCAAATAAGAATCTGCATTCAGAAATTAAAGCACTTAACTTGTGTGTGAGAGGAAAGGTGGTGGGGGAACCTAAGGAAGTACTTGAGTTGCGTGAGTGTTACTAAGACTAGGAACAGGAAGCTGGCATCCATCAGCAAGTGCTTCTACTGAATGCCTTTGGGAGCCTTTCCCTGGGTTTCAATACAAAATTTTATTAAAGTCTTGGAAGCTGTTTCATCTGTGCCACTGTACTTAGTGTGGGTGGATTTTGTGCAGGGGGTGGGGGTTGTGTGGGGGTTTTGGTTTTGAACCAGAGCCTTGCTTGACAAATCCATAGCACTCTACCAATGATTAGTGTAGGTTGAAGAGGATCTACTTCATTTGACATGTTCATTGTGTGTTGTGAAAATACCAAAGGTAGCCTGTAGAAGTCTTTTTTTTGGGGGAAAAAAATACTCCCTACTTTGAACATTGTTTTTGTGAAGCTATGTATTTACAACCAAGGAGTTGACACTCCCTTTTCCTGGTAAATGTGCATTGCAGCAGCTTTACTTGCTTGTGAAATCACAATATTGCATGTAACTTTTCTGTTGGAAAGCATATTGCAAAGTTGCATGCCTGTAGGAAACCTTGTATTCATTGTTACTCGTATGCTTATAATCTCGGTGGGATCAGTATTTTTGATATAATCATGGTTCTGTAAAATACTATGTATTATTATCCTTTTGAGATAAGGAAGTGTGTCCTGTAACTCCAAAGTGTGGATATTTAGCCTAGCACAAAGCAATCTGATAACGCTACAAGATGAATTGAATTTGATGGTGCATATAAGTCTTTTTTGCCAATGCTTCCTGAAAATATTGGCGAGGGTTTTAAAACAACTGCTTAATACTTTGGTTTCATCAGAATATTAAGAGAGTAAGGATTTAGAAGGTGTTATTTTGATGTAACCCAAACATTAGTGGTAATGTTAGCATTACTTACTTTCATTCCAAAGAGGTACCAAAGTAGTAAGAAGTGTTTTCCTCAGACCTTGATTATCCTCTACCTTGTACCTACATCTATTTAAAGCTTTATTTTACATACAAAGTATTGGTTTGGTCTAAAAAAAAAAAAATACAAGTTGGTGGCTTTGCATAGTTAAATAGGAAAAATTGATTACTGATAGGCTTTTTAGGCATCTGATAAGGTTTTGGTTAACTTAAAGTGCATCTCTTGACTTCATATGTAGATTATTACAGTAGCAAACTTGCTATTGTGGTATACTGTGCCTCTGTATTGTGTGGAACCAATGTTTCAGTAGTCTGATACTGTGAATTAAAAAAAAAGGCTTGAATTACAAGCTGGACTAGTTCAGTATTTCATGTACACCTTTAACTATGCTAAGTAATATTTTTTTTTTTTCCTCCCCCTTCAGAGTTCACAATGACAAATGAAGAACCTCTCCCAAAGAAGGTATGTTCTGGAGTATTTGTGACTCCCCACACTAACCCCCAAGGTAATCAGGACAGCTTGATAAGTTATGCTTTTCCTTTTGCTCCATAGGTTCGCCTTAGTGAAGCAGATTTTAAGGTTTTACCTAGAGACGAGCTCATCCTAAGGTAAAGTAAAAAGCAGTTTTTCCATCTCAACATTTTAGTGAACTTTTATGGGAAGTTGTGTGACCCCCCCCTTTCACTTTTGTAGTTAGCATCATTGCTTTGAAAAAAAAAATCCTTTTAATGACAAAACTCTCTTGACATGTTTATTTTTTCTCAAGTATTTTTATCTGTAGATTTTGGGGAAGCACTTTTCCAAAAAGACAAAATCCCAACCAATATTTTGTAACATGACTAGGAGCTTTTTCTTCACTTCTAACTTTAGAAGATATGGTTGCTTACATTCCTTGCTAGATAGAGAGCTATTTCTAAACATCAGAAAAATGTTAACTTGTTACTCTACAGTGTTTTTGGTTTTCTTATTGTGCATAGTTGTCTTCTCAGCACATTCAGATATCTACAGTAAAGTGTTAAAGTTTTGTTGCCTAGAACTTGCAGAAAGAGGAGTCTGGCCATCTCTTTGACCTTTAGAAAGCTAATGGAAGAAAAGAATAGGCAGCCCTGTCACATAGGCCACCTGTTTAAAGAAACCAGCCCAAGCCACTTGTGTCTGCATACCTTTGTTTCCTGATTTGTAAACAAGGAGCTAACTAAACTTCTGTAAAGCTTTGGTAAGCTTTAGCTCTTGGCTCCTGTTTCACACTAAGTTATTAGCATTATTAGGGTATCTCAACTATTGCTGCTTCAAAGACCAGAGACTAAACTGTGCGGAAAACGTAAGGATGTGTGTGTAACACTTCATGTAGGTGATCAGCCACTCCCTCTTCTGGGCAAACTACTCTGCCGGCTGCTTCTTGGGTGACAGCTCTTTTCAGGGGAGTCCACATAGCCTGGCTCCCTATGTTTAAAGCTGGTTTCTGCTTTCTTCTGAGTGTCTAGTCTTCTGGGGAGTAAAGGATGATGTATTTAAACAGCAGATATTTAGTGCTTTGATATTTAGTGGTATAGGTCTTGGGAATCTTTTCACTACCAAAGCATAGATTCTCTTAACTTGCTTCCTAGGTGATAATGTGAAAATAAATAAAAAAAACAATTCTCAGGTGTTACCAGTTTCTGTAACTTAGAATAATTAGTTGCTCCTGTGGAAGAGATCCATTTCCAGCATATACTCAAGTGAGAATGTGGTGGAATACACCTAAGGAGGTAAAGTAATATTGACAGCTAAACTGTGTTAATGGAGACAGGAGGGAATTTGGTGATGACAGCTGTGTTTGCTGTCAGATTTTGTTAGTGTACACCAGTTGAGGAGAATAACTGTCCATTATACCAAGAGGAGGAAACTGAAATGCTGTTTTGTTATTATGTGGTCCTATGAACACCATTGTTTCATCTTTGAATGGGGTGCATATTTAATGGATTTATACCAAGTTCACTTTTAATTGTAATTTCACATAAAGCTAGACATGGCCATGATAACTGCAAGTTTTCTTTGTGGCTTGGAATAAAATATAACACTGCTACATGTGTATCATTTTAATCTAAGGCATCTACTGCTTTCCGTCATAGAAGGGCATATGTTGGCCACTACTGGATTACTTACCATTTGGAATGCATTTTTTTTGTTCTGTACTTCAGAGGAGCAAATACTTCATAACATGCAGACATGTTATCTACTTTTCATCTTTTAGGTAATACATGGCTGTAGAATTGCACTGATAAAATATGTGTAGAAAACACTAATTCTTGTCAGTTCCTATGTCATGAATCCCAATTGCATTGTTCTTTTCCATGAAGTATGTGAGTTAAAATGAGCAAATCTGATAATGTTCACTCTTAGTCAACAACTAGAAGCCTTTCAGTCTAGTCTCTTAGGAGTTTCTGCTTATCTCATTACTTGTTGCTGTGGTCTCCTTCATCTTTCCCCTCCAATTTTTAAGGCAGTAGCTATTTAGCTTAACTGTGGAATCTTCTGAGAAGAAAGAAGAGCCCGGAACACAGTAACAGAGTACTCTGTGGAGCTAAAAACTGTTTAGTACTGCCCTGATTGTTTAGTAGTTAGTCTAAAACGTTGAATCACACTGATGTACACAAGCAGTTCTGGGTAACAGAGCTTTTACTGACCTTCAACCAATGTGGACTTATACCCAGTTTTGGAACAGCTTAGGAGCAATACTGTCTGTGCCCTACCTTTTAAGTGTTTATTTTTGGAAAAATTGAACCCCAAACCTCAGCATGAAAGAATGGGGGACTGAGTATAGAGGTGTCACGGAGTCTGAAAGTCTGCTTTTAATATTTTAAGAGAATTAGGAGAATTAACTAACCTACTTAATGCTGCCCAGTTATCTTCCAGTTCTTGTGAGCCTGACAAATGTAAATTGGATTCAGGGCTATCTTCCCAGTTTGATGTACAGCTCTGTGTCTGTTCTTCAGTGACTTTCCAAGTAGCACTTAAGTGAAGCTCTTCAGATTGTCTCCATTTAGCTATTGGATTACTGACGTGAATTAATAAAGACAACACTGAGTGAAACCAAAGTGATTAAATTAAAAAATCTGGCTTTTAGCCTCTCTTTTTTTCTTCAAGTTCACTGATGAGCTGTCAGAGTTCCCTGTAGATGTACCAGAAGGGGCAATACAGAACAAGGAGGTCTCAGCAACTCTCACCTTTGCTTAAACCAATGCATCTCTCATAACGTGTGCAGAGAGGTATCTCTTGGATCATGGAAAGAAAGGCTTCAGACTTCAAAGGTCTAGTGGCAAGTTCCTGTAAATCAGTGGTTTAGTTAAGGAAGCTTTTGCAAGTATATGCAAATTCCTAAATAGGTTAACTGAAAACTGGATTTTTCCACTTTTTGATAGACACTTCAATGTTGATTTCACCTGTGTCTGTTAAAAAAACCCAAACCAACCAACCACAAACTACTGCAGGTATTACATGTAGTCAAAATCTGGTAGAAAGGGTATATCGCTGTCAAAAGGCAAAGAGGTTTCCCAGAGGAAAATACTTGCTTCCTGTAACTGAAGATGTGCTAGTAGCAATCTTCAAATTTTAGTTCTGATAGTGGAAGTGTGGGGTGTATTTCTGTTTGTATCAATGCTGATTTTTTTTAATGCTTCTTTTACTGAATTTTAGAATGTATTTAGGGTCAAAATCTTTTTGCTGGAGAGCCTGTAATGTGAACTAGCTGGAAAATGTTTTAAGTATGTAATTTTTAGAAATGCTATTTATATAGAAACTGCCATAACTTACCAGAGATACTCAATATATTCTGGTGTCTTATGAGAAAGTTGCATGGTTTTATGCAGTGAATTATAGTATTCCTGCATAAAGTTTGCATTAAAATTTCTAACTGGATCTGAAATAAAGGCTTCTGTGGCATATGGTAATATCTAGTGTGTGAAATGACTCTTTCCTGATAGCAGTAGGACCTAATGGAGCCTTCAGATCATACTTGTCTCGTAAGCAAAACAACCCACAAAAAAAACCCCACCAAGCACAAAGCCCACCAAAAAAGTCCACAGCTCTGAACCTTTGAACTGTATGAGAGTTGTGCTTGGTAGCTGGGTTGCTGCATCCACTTATAGCTTCTGCTGTCTAGTCCTTACCCTCTATTTAAAGCCCTGTGTGAAAACTTGGCATGTGAAGTTCATGTAATGGAAATGCAGGCTCACCTCAGCCTTGTGTAGCATTAGCTAGGAGTCTATATCACTGAAAACAAATGTTGTCTCCATTATTGTGAATGTTTTTAAACTGTCATTATTTCACTTTTTGTTTTGATGCTTTTAGTCTATTTGACTAATTTATTATTAAAAAATAAATAGTATGAAATAAAGAAGCCTGCTTTTTTCGTCTCTAGTTACTACCTTTCTGTCTTGCTTGAAGTAAGGTGAAAACCAGATTGGTTGCTAGAAAAGTGCTTGAGTTCTTCTGCAGTTGTAGCAAAATTGAGACTGTGCATATGTGTGACGTTAAAGGTACTGTGGTAGGAAAAGTTAAGTTTTGAAGCTGATGGCTTGACTGTTGAAGAGTTCTCTCCAAGTATGTCAGTGCGGCAGTCACAAGTTTATTCTGTGCAATTCTGTAAACTTGCTTAAAGATGAGCTGCTTCAGTCTTCACCAGGTTTTTTAAAGCGTTTGTCTGAAGAGTCATGTTTTTCTAGAAGAGCTGTCAGACCTATGACTTAGAAGTCCATGATGTGGACTCTGGATTTTCTTTTCCACAAATTCAGTTCTTGCTTAAATACTAGCCATTGAGAGGTGACCCAGAGGTATTAGCTCTGATGTGCTTGGTGATGTGGGCTATTTTCTTAATTTTACTCTTTCATAGCTCCTGTTAGCAGTGTGTGTCAAGATTTTGACAAAATTACTTGGTTTTGGGCTGTGAGATATAACTTAAAGTCATTAATCCTGCAGCTGTATTTGAAGACCAACTCTCTTATTTCATGTAGAAAATGAGGTCTTTCTTTTCAGATTTTTTTATTTAGCACACTGTTTCAGTTGTGCTTTTGAGGGGTTGAAATTTCCTGAACTAACACAGAACTTTCAGTGGTCAGAGTGAAACTTTTGTTTCTAACAGAGCTCTTTTAGAGCAGATAGAAAGTGTAAGGGTTAAGTGAGTGTACAGCTGCTGCCTTCTACAGACCATAGGAAAGTTAATTCATGTTGATTTCGCCTTTAGCTAAAGAGATGCAAAATCTTGTTGCTGCTAGGAGGGATACATCTTGTGCTTACTTTTGCTTTTCCCAGTGATGTGCTTTCACTTGCTGTTACAGTTCTGATGCTTTTTAAGACCCTTTATTGAGCTGTTTGAATTCACTAGATGGCCAAAAGTTATCTAAAGTTAGATTGTATGGTTTTAATTATGGTAGTGCTGTTGTAGGTTAGGGAGCTAAAATAAAGCAGTTATCTTGCGTCAGGCATAAAGTAGGGAGAAAGTGTAGTTAGGAATAGAGCGCATAAACCTTCCCCTCCTTTAATGGTAAACTAATAGAGGAATCTTTTTCATGATATGGAACTGTACCATCATGAGGAAGACACATAGAAGCAAAGTACTTCAAACAAAAAACCCCGAACCCAAAACATCATCTGTGAACTTAGTTGTTATGGCATGTCATGCTAAGCTTTACTGCAAACTGTATCAGATGCAATGCTGTGTTTAAGTGTGACGTTTTCGGACTGGGTGAATTGCTTAAATAACAGGCCTTCGAAGAGTTTGGTTGATGAATATAATTAAAGTATGGCCTTGGTTTGAATGAGCTGGTATAACCACTTAACCTAGACCTGTGAATTCTGATGTAAGATACTTCTGCCTTTTGTCTCATTTGGTAACGGACTTAATGTTGTCTTTGTATTGTAGTTTCTGTTAAATTTTGTTTTAATTGTTCTGCTTTGAGAATGAGATGTATATTATGTACTTTTCACAGATAACTTAGTATTTGATGATGATGTTTGTCCAAAATACTAGTTTTAAGATGTTAATTTTAAGCGTTGTAATGCACAGCTATCTTTTTATCCTTTTGAGCTGCAAATTAAAAGCCCCATTTTTGAAACTGCAGTTCTACTGTAGCTGAACCCAGGACAAACTGGAACTTATCCAGTAGTGTACTTACCTCTTGTTGTTTTCTGTTTATGATATAGATGGACAGTTTGAAAGTTTTAAGAATGTGTTGCCTTGATTTAATGAACTGAGCTTGAGAAAATTCTTTTTTTTCTTTGTCTCTGCGATAGGTGGAAACAATATGAAGCATATGTGCAAGCTCTGGAGGGCAAGTACACAGACCTTAATTGTAAGTTAGCCAAGTTTCAAAATAGTGTGAGTTACCTGAATGTTTGTATAAATTGGAGTGTTCAAGTAATGTCTGTGCTTTCTAAAACTGTTAGAAATAAGAGATAATCTATTTGTTACTTGTCAGAAAAAAGTCCCTGTTTTTTCTAGTGGAAGTTTTTAGCTTGGCCTTTCCCAACTTTCCCAGCCACTTACTTTCTTTTGCAGATATTCCACAGCTTCTATGAAGTCTACTTTTGCATGCATTAGGATCATCTATACCTGGATTGCTGGGGGTAGAAGGGGAGAAGTTCCAAAACATAACCCCACAAATAGGTGTATTTTCATTCTTTTTTCCATTAGAAAGGAAACAGCCTCTACCAAAATAGTTTTTGAACATTTGTGCTGCCTTACAGGATTGTAAACCGCACCGGGAGGGGAAATAGTTTTTAGATAGAAAAGTCTAAAATGAGCCCCTGAGTAATATTTAGTCTGATAAAGGCAAATTAACTATTTGGATGTCGGTCTTAAGTAATCTTTAAAATTTGGTCTGTACCTCAGTATTTTGAGAGAATATAGAAAACCCGTCCTACTCAAGTGAGAAAAGCTGGATACATTCTGGAAGTGATTGAATAATCAATCCTAGGTAACTTATAAAACGTTGACAGCTGAAGATTGGTTCTTTCCTGTTTTGTGCGCACCTTTTCAGTCCTAATACATAAAGACTTAGTACTACTGAGTTTGAAAGGTTTTTTTTCTCTTAGTCTGAACAGATGTCCTCTCCCTTCCTTGTTGTCACATCCCCTTCTACTGCTACCTCATAATGTTTGAGTGTTGGAGAGAATAAAATGCAATAAATATAAGCAATTGGTTTTGTTCTAACCTCAGACTGTCCTAACATAACGTTGTTTTAAAGTTCCCAGCGTTACTGAATAAACTGCTAATAATTATTTGGCGAGAATTGTCCTGGAGCAATTTATGATGTCCTTAATTATAATTTTTAACCATAAACTCAGATAATTCGGGAAAAATACTGATGAGTCCAACTTGTCATCACTTACGTGTGACAAGTAGCAGAATTAATGTGTACTGTTTGTATTGGGCTGCATGCATGTGTTCCCATTTGAGTGACTTGGAAATGTGCTGTGTAGCTTTCTCTCATGTTTCGTATATAAACTTCCTGGATCAAAAGAACTCTTCTCCTTGTGACTGAACTACTATTTCTGAAGCTCTCTAGTGTCTTACTGCTTACTCATGGAGTGTTGAGACCCGTTTGAGGATTGACCACAAGTGGCACTGTTCTCCAGGGTGTGGATCACTTTTTGCAAGTGCAGGCTTCCCCCTTCCACACCTGGGTCTCAGCATTTTGTAGAGATAGCAGGACAGGTCCAACTTCCCAATGTGTTTCAGATTGCAAGTAGTAATAGTTGGTAAAGCAAGTAATTTAAAAGAGATTTCCTAAATACATGGATACATTTTTCAGAAGTGTACCAAGTTTTATGGAAGGATCAAAAAAAGTATTTAAAACCAACTGTTTTCAAGCTTTCCTAATAGTTAATGATATTTTGGTTTTTTATTTATGCTTAATATGCTTCGGACAACCATGCTTATTTAGCTCTCCTGCAGCTAATAAATTTGGTTTTCAGATTCTTTTTGCTGTCTTTAATAGCATCCTTTCATGAGCAGTTGAAATGTAAGATGTGCTTTTTGTGTTTTATTACATGCATTAGCTAATGATGTGACGGGGTTGAGAGAATCTGAAGAGAAGTTGAAACAGCAACAGCAAGAGTCTGCCCGAAGAGAAAACATTCTAGTGATGAGGCTGGCAACTAAGGAACAGGAGATGCAAGAGTGTACTGTAAGTATTTAGAGAGAATAAGTGTTTTCAGAGTGTTACAGGCCTGTCTGCTTTTGAGCCAGTACCCACGTGCTGTGCTTTTCATGCATCTATAGCACCACACTTTCTGTGCTTTACAAAATGTCAGGGCACTTAAACTTGCACTGAATTAGTAATGGTCATCTCTTAACTAGTATTTTAAAAAGCCAACTTTTTCAGTTGATTTTCAGCAGCAGTTGTGCTTGGAAGGACTTTTCGGAACCAAGCTAATTCTTACATCAGCTCTCCGTATTAACAAAGTTACTCCTTACTATCACTGGGTGGAGGAACGAATTGAAACATAAGGATGAGATTGAGTTTACTGAATTTCATTTAGGAGGTTTTGGGCTGATACTGATGTTATATTTGGGTAACAAGGTATCTGTAAGCTTCCATGTCCATTTGGCTAAGTAGGAGAGTTGCTGACTTTCAGAGGAAGTTCTTTTGGAATTGGGAAGTTTTGCTTCTTGTGAATTCTAATGCTCTTTGCACTGAATGCCTTTGTTCCTTCTGTTTCTCCTTTATTTCCATGGGTTTTCTAACTTTTGCTTTTCTGTTTAGTTTCTTGAAACTCTTCTACCACTTTAGATCTATTTTTTTTAAGATTACCTTCTTAACAGAGTTTTCACCTGCTGCTTTAATGTGGCAGTTTGAGAGGGGACTGTAAAAAGCTGCTTATTGCTAGTTTCTTAACATAGTCCTGAGAGATTCTTTTATGAAATATACTACCCATGTGCAAAACTAATTACTAGTACTGTTGCTTTACTCTGCTATTTTCATTTAGCCTTTCTTCATGTTTTTCCTGTAGGCTTTGAACTGTTCTATAACGCTGCATACATTGTTTTCACTGCTCTTGACTATAAGATGACTTTAGGTTATAGTAAGTACTGACATGAAAAGGAAAAGAGAGTGAGTAAAGCTTGATGTGCCAAAAAAGGAATCACATAGTCACTGGGTTTAGAAGGGACTGTGCATGGTTGGGTTTTGAGCATCAGCTTGAGTGGGGACTCCAGAATGTCTCTGGGTGACCTGTGCCAGACCAGTGACCCTCACAGCATGAAGTATTTTCCTATGTTTAAAAGGAATTCCTTGTGTTTCAGTTTGTGCCTGTTGCCTTCTGTGCTTTCAGTGGGCACCACTGAGAAGAGGCTGGCTTCACTTTATTTACTCCCCGCCCCCACGGTGTTTACACACACTGATAAGATCCCCCTGAGCTTTCTATAGGCTGAACAGCCCTAGTGCTCGCAGCCTTTGCTTGTATATCAGAGGCTCCAGCCTCTAAATCATCTTCATGGCCCTTCATTGGCCTCACCCTAATAACTTGTGCTGGGGAGCCCAGAGCTGGACCCAGTCTCACCAGTGCTGAGTAGAGAGGAAGGATCACCTCCCTCAGCATGTTGGCAGCACTCATCCTAATGCAGTTTGGGATGCTAATGAAGATTTGTTGTGGTGCTATACACTGCAATGCTTCCCAAGTAGCAAGACTACCTTGATCCTGCTTCTCCTGTTAGTTACACTGATGAGCTCCGCTATGAGGAGCAGTGGTAAGAGGTTTTTTCTTTTGAGCATGTAGCTGAAAAGATACTAAAAGAAAAAAGCAATGTAAGTTTTTCACCAAACCCAAATTTGTGTGTACTGTTTTACCTTTTTCTCCTTATTTCTGAAAGTCAGACAAAATTTGAAAGTATTTAAGACTACAAATTTTGCCAAGATCGTTAAGACTATTGGGGTTTTTTTGGCTGTGCTTTGTTACAAATATTTATAGCAGTGATGCATAGACTTTACAGAACATCTGTTCAGGAAAAGTTTTGAAGAGCTTTTATTAATTTCATTGTACTTAGAAAAAGGAAGGAAAAAGGGGTGGGACAGCAAGCCACCCAACAACCAAAATGAAACAAAGCCCAAGTGCACACACCCCCACTCCTCCCAAGGCAGCTTATATTTTTACAGGTATTGACATATGAATAACATCGAGGATGTAATGCATGGAGGTAGGAAGATGCATCCTTGAAGAAGAGGGCATAAAAAGTTGGCAATGGAGATGTTGGCACCTTCAGGTGTTTCCAAGTTTTAAATGCATGCCATCTGAAAAAGTTCTGGAGGACTATTTAGATTTGTATTATCAGGTAGTATGTTTTCAGTAAAGTAACAATAGCAAAATAAATCATGTTTGAGGTACTAAGCTATATGTTGATAAATCACTTCATGAATAAACAAAAAACTATCACCATATGATAAGTTACTTGATATGTCTGATTTTTAGCCTATGGAATAACTTTTCTTTATTTTTAGCATAGCTAAATGTTTTAGAATACATATTTACTTACAAAATATACCAGTGACAGTTAGTTGTATATAAGCCTTTAATGTTTCCTGTCACATCTTTCTTAGACTGAGCATCTACAGTGTCAAGTTTCTTGAAAACTACAGATGAATAATTACCATAGAGTACTTACTGTTCGTATTAATTTGGTTTTGGGAAATGTTTTATACTGACAGACTTAAAACATTCTGGTCTTGGAAATTTAAATGGATGAAAACTTTACAATACCATAGCGTATTCAAATCGTATTAGTTCACAAAGACACGAGTTTTCTGATTACTGATGTGTAAAACTTTCTTAGTTAAAATGTATCAGCTCTCTCTTAAAATAAAGTGCAATAGATTTTTGTCATACTGCTGGTTTAATTTGTACTTTTCTTTTTAAAAGATAGAGCAAAACCTACTTCAGCTTATGAAAGTCACCAGTTGTCTTGGAAGTATAGGTGGGCGTATCTTAGAGAGGTGGCATCATGGAAAGTTCTTAACTCCTTCCCAGCTACTGCACAGCTACTGTAGGTGGGCAGGCATTTGTGGAAGTCTTTGCTACTTCAGTAGGTTTTCCCTAGAACAGGTAACAATGAGTGGAGGCTTCCTGTGGATGCAGCTGGACTATAGCACCTTGATAATTAATGTTCTTAACCTATTTGGTTTAGGTTACAGCTCTGTTGTGTTTTCATGATGCAGTTTCTTCCCTCCTACTCCTTTTTTTAGAAAGGCTATATAGTTGTACTTACCTAGATTGCTTAAATCTTCTGTTCAGCATGTGTATACTGTTCTGTTAAATTACTCATGTCGGAGGGCCTCTGTTCTTTGTGGATGTCCTTGGAGAACTTTAGCTGAAAGGATTCAGCTGTTGCAAGAATAGGAGAAACAAAGAGGTTGAAAATGTTACTGTCTTAGCAACAAAAAAATCCACCCATACAAAACCCCAGACAGTCCAATGTCCTCTAAATTGACTACTTTCAGTGTTCTGCCTTGGGTTAGATCAGAGAAAGCCAATACCAGTTTGTGAAAATTTTGTACTTGTCAGGCTTTTGAAAAAATATGGGCTAGGGTGTGTGTGTTCATGTTTGGGAATATGAACAACCAGTTGGCATTTCAGGTGTTAGTGGGCATGTCATGGGGCCTGGCATTGGACATGACTCTTGCTGTATATTCAGCTCTAGACTGAAGTTGGTTGTGAATGCAGGCAAACTCTTCTTTTCCCCACCCCTTCCACCTGGAGCCATCAGCAGGAGAGAGGAACCAGAGGATTCGTTAGAGGGAGCAAGAATGGGAGGTTTGGACTGGCTAAAAGCAAGAAGAATAGAGTAAGTAGGCAGAGGGGTTAAGAAGCATGGGCTTGCTTTGGGAGTGGGTCGCATTGGACAGAGGTTGCTGGATCTGGGTAGATGAAAAGCCTGGCAGGTGAGAACTGTGGTGTAGACCTGGAGAAGACACTTGTGGAGGCATAGGGAAAATGTGAGTTGGGAAAACTGGAGGAATAAATGGCCTTTAAGTTTAATGAGGGAATGAGCAAGGGTTGTTCAGCTTAAGTAAATGAAATCTTTCTATGCTGCTGTTTGAGGAATCACAGCTGAGGTGTTACGTGGAGCCTATGCGAGTGCTCTCCGCTTGGCCCAGGAGCATAAGCTATAGATGTCCAAGCGAGACACTTAAGTAACTGACATTGGACTCAACCAGCTGGGCCCTCTTGAGTGTGGGGGCATTTCTGGCTTGAGTGAGGAGCAGGTGGCAGTGATCTTTGTGCTGCCGATCCAAGGAATCTGTTACAGTTCTTAGGCTGGCAGTAGAAGAAGGGAGCTGGGCCTGGATTAAACAACATGGGATGATGCCTGTCTAAAAATAGTTAGGGAACCATGTTGCTGTAGCATAATTATATTCCTGGAATAGGTTGCCAGCTGGAGTGTCTGTATGTGTGCAGACATCTGTTAAAATAGCTGCTTAACCCTCTGCTAGTGCTAGCCCTTGCAGAATTGATGGGTTGTTGATAGACTTCCAGTAGTGCAAGCATCAGAAAGGTGAGTGGATAGAAAAGATATATCGATAACATGAAGTTAAATAGGTCTTTGTTCGGTGAGCAACATTTCACGTGTTGTGAGATAAAGGACCATTGAGAGTAAATTGCCATCCAAGAAATATTATGATAATCTTAACTTAGACTTCCTGTTTCTATGTAACATTTGTAGGTGGGTTCTTGAGTGCATAAAAAAATTTTGAAGAAATAAAGCAGTTTTATTCCTTTTATATTTCTTTCTAGACACATATAAGTTTGTCCAGTTAAAACTTCACGTATGATGATTAGATTTAGGTGTTCTTAAAAATACAAATACTTAGCTACTTATATGATACCAAATAAACATAAAGCCAGTGGAAAGACTTCAGTTGTTTCAATAACTCTGAAATCACTTAGTTGAAATAGTCCAAGAATTGTTGCTACTTGACAATATATAAAAGAAAACATCTGTTGTCCTCAGTCAAGAGGTGAATGAGGTCACTCTTGCATGGTTTTTAAGGTGAATTAAATGTTTGTATTTATATTTTCTTCACTGCTGTGTAAAGACCCCATAGCAGAGTAGCTTTATGTACAGAAAAAATATTAAAAAGACAGTGCTTTTGACTATGCCACCTGTTCCAAGTAAAGCAAGTAGAGGGAGACTCCCTTGATTCTGCTGGTGATGCCTTGTACTGTTTGCCAGTGAAACGCTGTTGCTGTTGAGTCTGGCCACAAGATTGTATGCGCACAGTGGGAGGCAAACCCCTTGACTTTCAATTAATGTTTCTTTTTTTCATCTCACAATTATCTTCACCTTTCGCTGATGAAGAAGTGAGCGTGAGCCATGAAGTGCACCATGTTTAACTTAAGAATGAACACTTTTGTTGTATGCTGATGTGATTTTTACAGATTAGCTGGATTTGAAGCATGTACTGTTTGTTTTAAGATAGTTGGGATTAAAATACCAGAAGCTTTTAAAAAGTAACCCTATCTAAATGCATACAAGTTTTGACTCATGGATACTATATTTAAAATAAATCCTCTCAGTTACTCCTGAATTTTTGATTGCATTGTAAGTCTTCTGGGTTAGAAATTATAAGATTGTAAATCTCTGGGGTTGTGGTTATTGCAAGAGAATCAAATCAACCAGAATCTGTTGAACTGACAATGTTTCTAAAGTATTTTGTTTAAAAAATAAATATACAAACTTGCATTGTGATTATCATATTTGCCGAAAAACTTCAAAGCTTGTAAAAACCCTTTTAGTAGTTGCTTAAAAATACTGCCAGTTAACATAAGCTGCAATGTGCCGTAGTAATTTTCACTGAAGTTACTTGGAAATTAGCTGTCTGCTTTAAGCAGGTATCTCTTTGTATATACTTTTTTTCCTCAAAAGAGGGCAGGCAGATATAAAAGAAAGGGAGAATTGTAATGCTCCAATCATTGCATTGGCAAACATAAACTGACATGTAGAAAACTATTTGAAGAGGAATGGGGTGGGGGGGAACTGGCTGTGAAACTTGGCAGGTGGTGGGAGAGGGATTTGGTGAATGTACACATTGGTAGGGTGCAGGTGGACAAAAGTGGTTTTTTTAATTCTGCCTTTTTCAGGTTGCAGTGCTGAAAGAAGGCAGGCTTCCTTGGTGCTATATTTGGAATAACTACTTTTACTTGTATTTGAATGCCTTTATAATGGTATTTAATATTGTATAAATAACAGTCTTTTTTCTTATTTTATGCAGAATCAGATTCAGTACCTCAAGCAAGTCCAGCAGCCTAGTGTTGCCCAACTGCGATCAACAATGGTGGACCCAGCCATCAACTTGTTTTTCCTAAAAATGAAAGGTGAACTGGAACAGACTAAAGACAAACTGGAACAAGCCCAAAATGAACTGAGTGCCTGGAAATTTACGCCTGATAGGTAAACAAAACAAATACTCCCCAGTCAAGACTTCCCTGACAGTCCCACTACGAGAATGCTATGGTGGGACAGCCAAGTACTCGTTTCCACACCAAGACTCAGACGTTTTGAGGCAAAAGCCACATTCTTATACTGTCCAGCTTGTAATGCTTAATGTAAAACTTACCAGATGAACCTTGTGTTTCAGCTTTTTTCTCCCCCTTTGCTTCAGAGGCCTGATGGCGTCGGACTGTTCTGAAGAAATGGCCATCTTCGGAAAAAAAAATCTTTTCTAGAACATGTAGACATTTGCAAAATTGTTCTATTTGAAGAAAATAGAGGGAGAAACAGAAGTCTTAAGTCTGTGGCACACTGTGTCTACAGGCAGTTTGGAGAGAAAACCTAGAGATTATAAATCATGAATTGAACATGTAAAATTCACGTAAAATGTAGAAGTGGAATATGCTTCGCTCTTAACCTTGAGCCTAGTGACTTAGAGACACTGTAAGTCAGTTTTGCCAATAAGACTGTGGACTTCCTGCTTGTTCACTGAACTGCTGGGTCAGAACTCGATGAGGTGAATTTTGCATTAAAGAGTTTACTTGCTAACCAGTTTCGAATAGCTGTGACAGTGCTATTTGGTATCACAACAGTGGTAGTGTACGCATTTGACTGTTTAGCCTTTGGGCTCTCTAGCACTTGACGGAGCCTTAAGTCAATGGTGCTAAATAATGAACTGTTGTTCTCTGGATGGTTGGTAATACTGTGGATGCCTCAAAATTAGGACTGTACGAAAATGTACGTTCTATCTAATTGCAGGTTTAAAATGTTGGAAGCGATATATCTGCAATCACAACTAGCATGTATAAGAAAAACTGGTTGTGATAAGTATTTCTCTGCATGTTTTCATGCAGAAATGAGAATTTTTTTCATCTTCTATACTAAGAACTGATCTCAAATGCTCAAATATCGAAGGCACACAACGGCACCTGTCTTCACTGTTGGTGGGGTGTTTTTATTCCTTTGTACACGTGGGTTTTTTTTGTATTGCACTTCTATATAAAATGTGCCTTGACATAGTTGTAATATATAGTTCAAGGAACACTGCTGGTTATTCTGTGTATTGTGAAACTCCTGGGATGAACGAGAATTGAACAGGTTGTTATTTCTGCTTTGTCTCGTTCTCTGAAAAACAAAGTCAGTATTTTAACAGAAAAAAAACCTTAAATGCATGCATTTTCCTCTGTGGAATCAGTGAAGGAGTTTTGCTACTCTATTGATGCTTCTGTTCTGTTGTCCCAAATTACTTGCAAGAGTAGTGATCTGACAGTTGGGAGTGCATGTCTGAGGTTTGTAAAGCAAAATGCAGAGTTGCTATAGCATTTATGTGTTTGTTTTTTCCTTAGCGAATTGAGTTCTATTTAGTAATCAGAGGTTTTGATTTTTCAAAACAGTTGGACAACATTTTATGACTCAGTCTGATACTAGAAAATTCAGTTCTAAATTTTTTTTAAAAAGGCACCCAGCTGTCACAGAGGTGTTGTGTTCTCACTGTTTTCAATTTTAAGATGCCATTACGTATTTTTTAATTCCAAAGTATCGTAACTGTGTGTGCTTCAGATGATGTGAGATTGAAGAGTAG
Source organism: Porphyrio hochstetteri (assembly GCA_020800305.1). Lineage (NCBI taxonomy): Eukaryota > Metazoa > Chordata > Aves > Gruiformes > Rallidae > Porphyrio > Porphyrio hochstetteri. The sequence continues at coordinate 52,095,673 of CM036907.1, forward strand.
CGTACCTAATGCAGGTTTATTTTTTTGCATGAGTAATGACTTAACAGCAAAAGAAAAACATACTGAAAAACTTTTACCTTTTAAAAAGTGATACATCTGGAATGATTTTGCTATAGCAGTATCTAAGATTTTAATGATCTAGCATCAAAATAGAGGTAAGACCTGCATTAATAAATTGTTAATGTGTTGCTGAGCCATTTGTAAAGCTTGCTATGATGTGCAGATTAGAAGCATGTTGTGCAGGTTGCTTGTTTAACTTGGAGTTCAGAAAATTACTTAATACACTTAGATAGAGGTTTGTTGTTTTCTGAGGTCCTCAGGCTCTAAATGCGTGTGTTTAACTGAGGAGTTGGCAAGAATTTGCCACTCTTTTTCAAGCAAAAGTATCAAAAGACAATTATGATATTTCTGTAGCTACAGTGTACCCTAGTAAGCATCATATTACTTTAAGTTAGTGGTGTGGATGTGCATATTCATATATGCAAGTAGCTGGAATACATAGTTAGTTTATTTCATGGTAAATAATTGAGGCTGTCTGCATTAACCTGGTTAATATTTTATTGATTTATTTCTGGAAAGGTAGAGAAATTATGACTCACGTGAAGTATTTATAGATTTTTTTAACATTCTTTTTTGCACCCTCACATCCCCTTTTAAATGCTTTAATTGTCCATCCTTGTATGCAACTACTCTTTATGGCATCTGACCTAGTCTTTGAAAGAGGTGATGCTCCTATTCAGATTGCTAACTGGTGGTCTTAGGGTAGGTAACATGTTAACTGCAACCCTCAGTGGTATTAGTTCTGGGCCTTCACCGTAGATAAGGACGTACATACAGCATAATCATTGCTGATCTCTAGAGAGAGAATTAAAAGGACATGTAATAAAAGGAATGACTTGTTCTAAGGCATTTTAACCATCGTTAAACGTAGAGAATATACTTGGATTAAAAAAGTAGAAATGTTGTTTGCAGTAAGTGTAGTACAACAAACACTAGTCTTCTGAAGTTTAACCACTTGTGTTTTTACAGGTTCTGTTGCATGTATGTTCAAGAGGATTTGTGAAAATTTAGTTTTACAGCTAGTAGGAGTTACTTTAATAGTTACTGGATTTTTATCTTGCATGTGTTGTCTCTTTTGTAAATTACAAGGGGAGGTTACTTGGTGCTGTACTAGTTCAGAACATCTGGAAAAAATTGATGGTAAGAAATAGCATTATAGGTAACTATGCAAATTTCTATACAGGTAATAAATATTTTACATTTTGGCAGGAGTTTTCATGAAGTTTATGGGATTCTAAAATGTCCCAGTTCCAAGGTAACTGGTATTTGCTAATTCTACAGTTGACGTTTTGGGAAGAGGAAAGCACTGTGAACTTCTTCAACTTATAGTGATGAAGAATACAATAACAGAATTTTGCAAATGGCTAAAAATAATTGCATGTCTGCCTAATAACTTTTGGGATATGTCACATTGGTTATCTCCAAAGTGGTCCTGCTTTACACAGAATGAACATCTCTAAGAAAACTTGCATCTTAAATGTGCGACTTGGACTGTATTTGGTCAGCACAATTTAAACTTCAAGGACCTGGCATTGGACATCACATCAAGAAAGAAAACAGGCTGCTGCCTTTAGCAGAGTTTCAGGCTTCCAGCACCTTACCCAGCCAGATTCCTTCTGGAGCAGCCCATCTGAAAGATTTGGGAGAGTCAGTCGGAAAATGCTAAGTGGGGCAGAGCTGGCAGAGCTTAAAAGTTGTCTAAGGCTTGAACGCTTAAAAGGTAGTTGATAAGGAAATTCTTATTTTAAATTCTTTTGGTTGGATATTTTGATTGCAGAAGACAACTGTGGCTATGAATTGTAGCAGAAATTTCCTGTTCTACTTTTTTAATACTCAAATTTCTTTAAATCTTGTCACTTGTTTAAAAGCAATCGAACAAAAAATTAAATGACCACCTTGGTCTTAAAGTAACACAAGTCCTGCCACTGAATTCACAATAAACCTGTTCAAGTCTGGATTGGTTTTTCTTTTGGTTTTGGTTTTTTTTGTCAGAACTTACGCTCCTGTAGAAAAGAAGACAGCTTCATTATGCTGCTGAGCCTATTAAAAGGAGAACTGTTTGTGGTTGCTATCCTGACTTTGGCAGACCAAGAGTCTTAAAGGACTTAATTTCTCTCTTTTATCGAGTCAGCTGTATTGCCTATATATTAATTTGCATACTATTTCCTATAATGCTTTACAATGCAATTTTTGTCATGAAGATTAAAGATGTGTGATGTTACCCATTTAGTAAAGAGAATCTTGTCAGTCCAAAATAGTTTTTTTGCTGCTCTTCTCCTGTTTCTTCCAGAAACTGGACTTCCTAATGGTCATTACTTACCTGAAATCTGTCATTCTAAAGGAAGTATATTAAAAATAATACTCCTTCCTTAATTTCCTGGCAATTTAACTAATTTTACTTTCTCCTCACCATGCAAGATGTGCTTAGCAAACTCTGATCATGAAGAATCATGAAACAGACTGTGTACAGTACTGTCAAATATATAAACTGAATTGAAAAATAGATAATTAACTTGTTTTAATAGATTAGATACCTGGACAGCATTCTAAAGAATGTCTAAGCCTCATACAGAAAAATAGGTATCACTTAAACCCCTGGGGTTTAATATTTCCCCCAGGAACTTTCTTCTCAGCACCTGGATTTAATTACTAAATTTTGCTATCCCAGCAAACAAGGCTTTTGTTTAAAGTTCAGTTTATGCATGTATCTCTTACTAAAAGTACTTGATCTTTCTAAATTACAAGGCACATCTTTAATCAAGTGTTTAACTCCATTGAGAATTAGCACATGCAAGATTGTGCATACTGATAATCCAGATGTTGGCATCAAAAAAGAACAATATGCTTATTCGTATTTGCAGTAATAAAACTTGCCTTCCACTTTATGGGACAGCGACAGAAGATCAACTGGCATTGGAGCGGCATGTGGTAACTATAGGGAGACTTTCTGCTATGACAATTATGTTGAGGCATAATGTTCCTTGAATTGTGACATGCAGAAATTGCATCTCCTTTTTTGTGTCTAATTGTGATTGAGGAAGCTTTCTGAAGGTTTTGTATTCATGTTGTGATAGATGGCTCTTTCCTTTACAGCCAAACAGGCAAAAAGTTAATGGCGAAGTGTCGAATGCTTATCCAGGAGAATCAAGAGCTTGGAAGGCAGCTGTCCCAAGGACGTATTGCACAGCTTGAGGCAGAGTTGGCTTTACAGAAGAAATATAGTGAGGAACTTAAAAGCAGTCAGGATGGTAAGGGATTTTCTTAAGAAAATGGAAGTTGCCTTGCACTTCTGCGACTTTTAATTTCCTGATGATACACATAGTGGAGAACCACCTTTGCCAGAATTGAAGGGCAGTATCACATAAAATGTGACAACTTAAGTTTTTACTTGTAGTCTTTAAAGAAAAAAACACAAAATAAAACCTCCCAAACTCAACTTTGGGGGACTGGTGGGATTCTCAGTTCCATTAATGAAGTGACTGAATTTGAAATTGCTGGATCTTGTACTGTAGGCTTTGCGATTTATTAGGGGGTATTTAAAACACACACACTGTTGGTGAATTGGTAAGATAAAAGTGGTTAATGTTGCATGAAGCTAACCATGCACTCAGAACAGATTGCTTCTTGTTAACTCTGACTCATTTTGAAATTATTTTTAAAATATCAACTTTTATAATGCCTAAGAATAAAAATTAGGTGTTAGTTTTTTCTTTGGTTAACTCGGATAAACAGAAATACATCATTATGTTCACAGTCCGAATTTTACAGCATTGCAAACCTAAATCAAAATTACTTATGAACTCTGACCTCTTGTGTAACTAAAATGGAGGGGAAAATGCGGATTTAAAAAATCTTCAGTTGAGTTACACAGAGTCAATGTGGTTTTGGTAGAACGTTAAGAGTATGTTACCCAGTTGTTGTATTAGGTCTTGCGACATGAGATACTTGGACACGTAAACCTGGATATGTTTGTTCTACAGCTGAAGTCTGTAAGATAGATAATGCCAAATCAAGTCTTATCTAGTCAACATATCCTATATTTTTAAGGATAGATTTTTTTCCCCTGTAGAATTATATTTTTGAGAAAGTAATATCAAATAACATAGAATAACTAGAATTTTTGAGGTAAATCTTTGTGCAATGACATGTTGTTCGAATAGTTAGCCTTTTGCCTCTTCACTACTATTTAGATAATGGACTTAATCTAAATTTATCAAGTTCATAATTGAAGCAAGCATCAGACGTTTCTGTTCGTGAATGTTCTGGTTTTAGCCCCATTTTCTTTTCCATATGAAGAAAGACTATGCTAATTCTGTAGTAGCAGTTTTTAATAACTTTTTTCCATAGCAGCAAGAATACTTTAACTTTGTGAATTTTTACAGTAATAAGCTGTTGGCATTTTAGTTTGTTGTATCAGTGACGCAGTTGAGTTCAACACCAAGGGGTTCAGTTCAGATTTGTTTTGTTCCAAAATGCAACCTAACTACAAAAATCCTTTTTATTGGTAGTAATTAATAAAACACCCTGTGGAATTAGGTAACAGTTTTGTTGGCACAAGTTATGTAGGATTTAAAGGATTAAGAGTGGGAAGAGCTGAAACTTCATTGAAATGAGACTGACGTTTTTTTTGGTCACTGACCAGGCTTTTGTAATGATTCAGGTCTGTTTCATATAGATATGGTTGGTGGTCATTTTTACAGTATTTCTGCTAAGGTTTTACACCCTTAGTAAAAGTAGATGGGCAAAGTTTTGCTTGCAAAATACTAATTGTTGGAATTGAGCCGTTTTCCAGATACTTTCTCGCCCAGAAATTCATTTTTCATGTATTCTGAGTAGCAGTACAAAATGCAGGTAGATGACAATTAAGCATTTCCTCCTTCAGAGGCAGAGTATCAAAACCAGCGCATACCTGGTGGCTGAAAAACAGCCTGACAAGTTTCAGCATAAAGTGTCAAGTTACAGGATTTTAATTACTTTGTCGTGAGAGTGGAGCTATATATGGGCTACTAAGTATTTGCAACAAATGTGTTCTCTTTATATAGAGTTGAATGACTTCATCATCCAGCTTGATGAGGAGGTAGAGGGTATGCAGAGTACCATTCTAGTTCTTCAGCAGCAGTTGAAGGAGACCCGTCAGCAGTTGGCACAGTACCAGCAGCAGCAGCAGTCCCAGGCCTCCAACGCAGGTACCAGCAGGACTCCGTCTTCTGAGCCGACAGAGCAGGGAGAGGCTGGGGGTAAAGACTGCAGCCGCCTGGCAAATGGACCAAGCAATGGGAGCTCTTCCCATCAGCGGACGTCTGGGCCTGGATTTTATAGGGAGGGTAGCGGCACGGAAGATGACTTCCCGGCTTCTCCAGGGAATGGTAATAAGCTGTCCAACCACTCTGAAGATAGAACTGGTAGAGGAGGTGGTAGCTACATAAACCAACTCAGTACTGGGTATGAAAGTGTAGACTCTCCCACTGGCAGTGAAAACTCTCTCACTCACCACTCAAATGACACAGACTCCAATCATGATCCTCAAGAGGAGAAAACAGTGAGCGTGAAAGGTAACAGAACTGTGGGTTCTCGTCATGTCCAGAATGGTTTGGACTCCAGTGTAAATGTGCAGGGTTCAGTTTTGTAACATTTTTCTGCAGCATTTTTATACAGTGTCATTTAAACTGGGAGAGGATACTGTCCAGAAGCCGTTTAAATTAGTGCATACTTGTCACAATTTTGCCTTTTTGTGGGTTTCTTTTTGCTTCAATACCTCTGCCACTTTGGAAATTTTAACAGTTAATTACGTTGAATGTTGCTAAAAGGACATTTGTGTAGCTCAAGTTATTTTTATATGAGTTAATGTGAAGTTGAAATGGAAATTATTTCCATAAAGTATAACATAAATGATGTCTGTACAAATCTGTGTATATCTAGAATCTGTGCTGTGTAAGGGCATTCTTACTCATACTGTTATACTTACACCACCTTCAAGATTTGTCATAATAGCTGTGGGTTTATGACTGCCAAGTTTGCCCAGTACAGTAGTTTTATCACTAAAAGATGGACTTGCTGAAGGAGTCCTTTAGTAGTTTCAGTGTTAATTACAGTTTTTTCCCACCATACATCTGTGCATTTTTCTCCTTAGGTGACCGAATGTTTATGAATTGTGTGCATAGTTACTCAGTTTTTAAGAACTGTTGTATCCTGTTTATGCATATTGCTCTGTGACTCCAATATTATCTTACCTGTACTGACCAAACCTAAATAAAAACTTTTAATAAGGTAATTTCCTCATTGTTCTGCATTGGCTTACATGGCTTATTTGTATGTGGTGTATTTACAGTGCTTGCTTTTTTTTTTACTGAGTGTGCTCCTGTGTCTATCTTACTGATACAGCTTGTGCCAGATAACTGTAGTTACAAGTGTGTACTGTTCTGTTTCAGGCCTGCCTTATAGTGATGATTCCACAGGTTTTGTCCTTGTTGGCAGAAAAGGAGAAAAAAGAAGAAAGTTAATAAAAGTAAACCTTAGGAGTTGGAAGCAGGCTTTTATAAAGTTTCAAAATAAAACCCAAACCTAGAAGTATTCAACAGGTAAATACACCAATTAAACTATTAAGTCTTTAAGGAGTTAGTAATTGAGCCTCTGAAACCAGATAACTCCTGTTGTTTTTAATTTCCTATCTGAGGAAACTGATGACTTAACAGGTACAGAGAATGAAAAAATTATGTTAAAGCATATTTTTATTGCTCAGTAGCAAGGAGTTACAAATTTCTCAGAATATGGGTTTCTAGTGGTTATTTTCTTATGTATTTGTTTAGTGATGGTAGCACATAAAGAAATGAAAAAGCACTGGCTTCCAAGCACTGTTCAAAGGGAAAATAGAAGTACTAAGTGGGATACTTTTGGGTAGACTTAGGTCCAGTTTCAACATTTTTCTACCTGTGAATCTTGTATAATTACAAGATGACTAATAAAATTCTCATATGTAGCCACTAGAACAGTACTAAATAGCTTATTGCTTTGAAGTTCCCTGGGGAAATGGACTCTTGCTGTTTGAAAGCAGTATTTCTCCAAACTTCTAGGATGTACTCTAATCTCCACAGTTTCAATAAATTTCTAGATCACAGGGGGTTTCTGTAATACCATTTCTAAGTGGCATAAGAGAATTAGCACCTGGAGTAATACTGTGCAAGACAAATGGATGCAATTAAAACACCTCTAGCTGCTGTCATCTGTTAGATACGTTGTATTCCACGTACCACTGCTGTTCTAATTTCACAGGGTTTATTTAAATGTATTAAAACCACTTAGCAGTTGTCACTGGAAGTGTAAATTCCATTGCTGATACTTGGTTGAACATTTGCTCTCATGATCTGGAAAACAGCAGTTTAGTTGAATGCATAAAAGGGAAGTGACAAGTGTTGATATGAAGAAGTACCAGCATCTGGTGCACAGAGTAATCTGTAATTTACAAAAATCCCCGATGATCTAGATCTGTAGTTGCTGGTGATGTTATATTCTGTCTTAACATACTGCTTGATTATCCATAGCAGGTGTATTATGAACAGTCTGCATCCTGTACATGGTAGAATATATTTCTAAGAAACTTTAAATGCTGATAATAGATTATAACAATGGCTTTAGCTAATAATACAGATGGTAAGAAAGCCTTGTGGGAAACCTGTGGTCATGGTTCTTATCTGGCTAAAATATGAAAGCAAGTAATGCCAAGATGATAGACATTCTTTCACCTAGGATAAGAAATAAGGAGGATATTAAATATCCTTGGAATTACAGCAATTGCAATTTATTGTGCTGAGGTTAAAAAATGCATAGCTTTCAGGTGGTAGCAGCTTGCTACTTACATCTGTTAGTTACTATAAGGCATTCATGTTTTAAAACCCCATATAAAGATGACTTAAATTTTCTCAAGTGTGTGGTACTTAGTGTAGTTTAGCTAACAAATAATGTAAAATACAAATTAAAGTATCCGACTAGAGTATAATAACTAGCTTGATTTAAGAAACAAAATTGTAAGACAAGCTATTTGCATACGGAAGAGGGTTGTACAGACCTCCAACCTCCACTGGATTTTTATAACTTGTGTTTTTATTGTCTGATAGATCTTTACAGAACCTTTTATTTTAGAATATCACATTTGTTTAGAGAGACAAAAACCCCAAAAGATCAAGGGGATGATTTCTGTACAATTCATCTTTGCTGATGTTTGTCTTGCCTGCAGTGTCTCCTCACTGAGGGAAAAGTTCTCTTCACTGCCCTTTCTGGAGGAACATTTAATGGGTGAATTAATGCAGTTCTTGCACTAACTACACAGATTATTTTAGCTGATGGGGCTCTGGTACCTGAATGGAGGATTTCATCGGCACTAAAGGCCATTCAATCACTGCCCAGGAGGAAAACAAGAGATGCAGGAAAGTGAGGAAAAGATCAGAAATGAACCAGAAAAGTAAATCATAGGCAAAACAGAAAAAAGTATTTGTAAATTCTGCTGCCTCTGTCAGTGAACTGACACAACCCTTTCTTTGCCAGGCGGGTTTTTCAGAGCTTACAGCGAGTGTACTGCTGTAGCCTCCCTCTCGGGCTTAGAACAGGCAGCAGCTCCCGATAGGTAGTGTTCCTGGTCAATAGCTAGGCTAGCGGCTCCGACGGGTAAGCCTCAATACCAACTGACCTTGCCCGGCAGCGAAGAACCACCTTTTCGGCTGCCCGCCCTCGGCACCGCCCGCCTCCCGCCCCAGGGGCGGGCTGTGCCGAGGGCGGGCGGTGACGCGGTTGCGCCGTCGGTGTAGCGCCCGGCAGCGAGAGAGTCGCCATGTTGTGTCGCCTAGCCTCAGCGGGCAGGTGAGAGCAGGGCCGCGGGAGGCTGGGGGTAGCGTAATGGCGTCCAGAGCTCCGCAGTGTGAGGCGGTTGCCAGGCCGCCATCTGCCTCCACGGCTGGGCGATGGGGCGGTGGGAGGAGGTGGGGTCGCCCCCTCCTTGACCCCCAGCAGTTCCCCGCCATTTCAGGTGGGATGGAGGGAGGTTGTGCTGCTGCCGACTGCTCCGCAGGGCTCAATGTGCATGCTCGGCAGAGGCGCGGTCAGGGTGACAGCTAGCGGTTGTCCTTCCACCCACCCGGGTTCTTCCCTCGTCCACCGCTGAGGGTCTCTTGCCGCTTGACATGGTGGTGGTACCAGGTACTCTCGTCTTTGCTAGGCAGGGTCGCCGCGATTCCTCCCTTAGGGACCGAGAAGGTTTTGCTGTTGCTTTGACCCTGGTTTATGCCAAGGTCACCAGCAAAACAGGGGCTGACCTTCCGTCTAGCTCAGTGGTTCTCCTTTTGTTACTGTCGTTGTCGCTTCTCGTGACAAGTGCAAGGTGTTAAAATGGGGAAGGGTAACCGGAGTCTGTTGGGCGTTCAGTGACGGGCATGGCGACAGCCCTGTGCACACACAGCGTGAGGTGTTCGTTCCAGTACCCGCCGTGGGGACGGCGCAGCACGTGTGCCATCACGGGAGGCGGTAACCCCCACACTGCTGTTTTTACAAGATCTGTTTTTCAGTGGAGGGACCTTTCGCATAGTGAGGGAGGGAAGCTTGACAGGGATGTCTTGGCTTTTATTTGTAATCAGTAAAGATTAGGGGAAGCTTTGAATGTCAGCGTGTTACTGCTGGCCTTTCTTTTCTCTCCCCGACTTTGCTTTTCGTGCATCCATGGGAGGGTGTGTGGCGTGGGGGCCTTGATTTGAGACATGATAGCTTTACTTTATGAAGCTGTAGATCTGTGACCTTCATGTGAATTCATCTCTGCAGTTAAGCTGCAGAGTGTGCTTCTTTTGAGCTGGGAAAAATGGAAATTTTGCTACTTTGTCTCAGGTAAACCCTGTATACTTACAGCAGCTGATCAAAACAGTCATGGTTGCAGTGGTACAGCCTGAGTACTGAATAAGGTTATTTCTGTTTGTTTTCTTTCTTCTAGAAGTGGTGCTAAGTTGACAGCACCATTGGGATGCTTGGTCTGGAGGCAAAAGCACACTCTTCCTGATTTACCCTACGACTATGGGGCTCTGGAACCTCATATTAATGCAGAGATCATGCAGCTGCACCATAGCAAACATCACGCTACCTACGTGAACAACCTGAATGTTGCAGAGGAGAAATACAAAGAGGCATTGGCAAAAGGTTTGTGTATCCACATTCAACAGATGAGATGGAAGCCAGTTAGCATAGATGATAGAGGGGAGGGAAAAATTGCATCCCTTCTTTCCAGGGAAATAGTTTAATACTTTTGGATTATCTAATTCAAGCTTTTTCTCTTAATAAAGTGAAATGCTGTTAGGGACAAGCTTTCACTGTAAGCTTCAGTGTGCTGATGGTTGGAAACTAGTTGTAACTAAAAAGCATGAATACAGTTCTCTGTAGCACTGTAAAACTAGAAGAAAATTCATTGATTGCTGTTGATTTAGTCCATGTTTACATTAGTAACTTGAAACACAGACTGAGTCAATAGGAAATTGCAGTCATTTTACTAAACAAATACTTTGCAATGAAAGGTTAGTAACAAACTTGAGTAAAATTTGTGCACCTTTGTTGTTTTGACATCAGATGCTCTGCTGTCTCTTCAAAGAATTGTAGTTGCCCACAAACGGAGGAGGTAAGGCAAATGTACAGTTAGTGCATACAAGACCCAGTGAAGAGATCTGAATTTGGGGGTAAGTTATGCCAGTGAGTCAGATTAAGGAGTCTTACAGCTCTCATTTTAGTGTGAGACACTAAAATATATCACAAACCTTCATGAATTTTTTTTGTTAAGATCTCTGATTGAATTTTGATGTATACTGACTTCTCTGAAAACTGTAGTTGTTGTAACTGGAACACTGAAACACGTGAAATGTTATTTTCAAACCTTTCAGTTGCACTGGAAAACATGTGAAGTAACATGTATTCCATCTTTTTAAGAAGGTAGAATATGTTTGAGGTTTTTTCCTGTTGGTGATGATCATTCTAAAGAGAGTCAGTTTACCTCTAAGAAGTGAGTACTTTCTAGGCTTGCTTCTGTCTGCTTGCCAGATGGGTTCATGGTGCAGTGTAACTGCTGCAGTTTGGGTAAAGTGAGAATTGTCAGTACCTGAATAAACCTGAACCCTGAGCTCTTGATAAATGCCAGTGTCTTTCAACATAGAAAGTTGGCTAACAATGAAAATTTATAGGGATTTTCAAGTGCCTAAGTAAACCCAAAAAGAATGTTTGCAGTCTAAATTGATGAACTAATGAGATTCAATTAAGAATCAGCCAATCAAGATTGGCTGCTCCTTTGTTCTGCCAGTGGTGGATCCAGGAAAGTTGTATTCTGGAGATTTAATTAGTGCAAACAGAGTTGAGGGGAGAACCTGAATTGTAAGAAGTTAGTGATACTACTTACACAGGTTAATGACCAAGGCTTCAGCCACTAGTGGAGGCAGAATTTGTGGTTAGCAGAAACATCTGCAGTGTTGTGGATACTTCGAGGTGTTTTTTTCTAAAAATGTTGCTACCCTTTGATAAGCCTTCATTGCTTGCTGTTGGACTGGTGTATGCAGATACTGAGATTAATCTTTCGCAAAGGGTTTTGCAGGCATTATTTTGCAAGTGGATAATGTACTGGCAGTGGTCATGCACATAGAACCATAGAACGGTTTGGGTTTGGAAGGCACCCCAAGGATCATAGAGCTCCAACCCCCCTGCCACAGGCAGGGCCACCAACCTCCAGGCCTCGATCTACACAAGGTTGCCCAGGGCCCCATCCAACCTGGCCTTGGAACACCTCCAGGGATAGGGCACCCACCACCTCTCTGTTCCAGCACCTTACCACTCCCTCTGTAAAGACCTTCCCCCTTATATCTACCTTCCTTCCTTTAGTTTTAACCCATTCCCCCTTGTCCTGCCATTGTCTGTCCTTTTAAAAAGTCGATTCCCCTCCTTTTTGTATGCTCCCTTCAGGTACTGGAAGGCTGCAATGAGGTCCCCCCGCAGCCTTCTCTTCACCAGGCTCAACAAGCCCAGGTCCCTCAGCCTCTCTTCGTAGGGGAGGTGCTCCAGCCCTCTAATCATCTTGGTGGCCCTCCTCTGAACCCTCTCCAACAGTTCCACATCCTTCTTGTATTGGGGGCCCCAGATCTGGACACAGTACTCCAGATGGGGCCTCACGAGGACAGAGTAGAGAGGGACAATCACCTCCCTGTCCCTGCTGGCCACCCCTCTTCTGATGGAGCCCAGGATACCATTGGCCTTCTGAGCTGCAAGATCATCAAAGCTGACAAATATTTATATGGAAGAATTTGGGGGGAGCAGTGGTGGTTTGGCTTCCCCCCACTCCTCAATTGGTATTGCAATGTACTGTTTATAGTATTTTGACCCTCAGAAAGATTTTTAAGACCAGGATGTAGGAAAGGGCAAAGCCTGAACTGCCACCTCATTGTCTCAGTATTGCCATTCTTTTTGCATACTTAAAACCTCAGTGGTCAAAAATGTTTCTGCATTGTATTTCAGTGTTGGGTTGTGCAGCATGTCTAACTACTACCTAGTATCTTCTGGATAACAGAACCCTCTAGTGGCTTTTTTTCAGCCACAGAAAGCAAGGTGCTCTCTTCAGATCATCTTTAACATCTTCTAATCCTCTGTCTGCTTAGGAAGCTCAAATAGAAGCTGTTGTCAGTGCATAGGCATGCACTGCTGTGATAGGGTGCAGCACAGGACTTCGTTATTTCAGCATAAGCTGGTTCTGCAAAATGTGCGGGATTGGCTAATCAAAGGGTATAAAATCAAAACTTATTTTCAGTGGAAACTTGTGCCTACCAGAATTTTCCCTGCTCTGTTCTGACAGTCATGTGACCGTGTGACCTGTGGTCCTTTACTTTCTGCTTTTAGAAGGAAATGGTTGGCTGTCAGCAGGCCGAGCAACTGAGCTGCCTGGTCTCTGTCTCTGCTAGTTGCTTTATTCTGCTGCAGAATGGTGGGTAGTAGGTTTTAGAAGTGTAGCATGGGTGCCTGATTGGTGCAGTATTGGCAGATCACTTATCATTGTGGGATATGAAAAGGTCAAAGATAAAAAGATCTTTAATGTAGTTCGTCACAGACTGTCTAAAATACAGGTAACGGTCACAAACCTTACCTTTTCCATGTTACAGACGAGTAGAACTTGAAAGATTTTGGAGATCAATGGAGGCTTAGTGGCAGCTTAGCGACAACAGTGATGGTGATGATGGTGTTTTTATTTATAAATGTATTTTTATCTTCTGCATCCTTAGGTGACGTTACAGCTCAAGTGTCACTTCAGCCTGCACTGAAGTTCAATGGTGGGGGTCATATCAATCACACCATCTTCTGGACAAACCTGTCGCCTGATGGAGGAGGAGAGCCTAAAGGTTAGTGCTTGAGAAAGTAGCTTTCCAGAGTTCTGCTAATTAAGTTCCCATATATGTACTCAATTCACAGAAAAGGAAGAATGATGCTGCAGACCACCTAACCCAGCGACTAGGTTTGAAATAGGGGTAGTTCAGCAGTTACAGCCTAAAGGAAGAAATCCCCTTTGGAAGGGTAGAGTAGTGATTATCTACAGGTGACCTGCAGGTAAAGGCAAAGACCCTGTAATACAGATCTCAGGAAAGCTGTGGTGGTAACCTTGCAGGGTTTTTGCCTGATGATTATATGCCTGGTGACATCTGCTTGTGGCTTTTGACTCTAGCATCTCACAATGGTCTAGTTAAAGGTGGAGCAAAAAGGCTTGAAGCTCTGAAGCTGAAATGTCAGCAAGGAGTTCTGATATCAGTCCATTTCTGATAGAGTGTGGTTTTAGATGACATGCACAAAAGATGCTTCAAACGCTTGATTTTTGTCTCCTGATTTCTGCAGTTTCTGTGAAAGTCACTTAAAAAAAGCCAGTCAGAAAGTCATCTTTCAAATGCTTCAAGGCTTCTGTAGGAAGCCTGCTAAAGCCCATCTTAAGATGCACTTGCAGCTATCGCCAAGAGATTTTTCGAGTCTGTCTGAAGGTGGAAGGGATGAAGAATTCTCCAGCATTGCTCTTTTTGAGGTATTCTTACACATGCTAATCAGAGAAGCTTAGGTATCTTACAGTTTTGAGCAAACACTTAAATACCTGAAAACCACAAGTGTGCTGGCGTGTAGGGGAGAGGAAGTAGTTTGGCAGTGCGTTGTTACATTAAACAATTCTAGTTTCTGTTCCATTTGCCCCAGCACAGGTTAGTTTAAATGTGTAATAAAGAAGGCATCTAATCTCACAGCCTGCTTATCCATATCAGATAGACTACTTAAATGTAGAAGCAGATGCAGATCTAAAATCTGAGGGGAGTGGTTAGATACCTTTTAACTGTGTGTAGGGTCATTATATTGGTATCAAAGATGTCCAAATATTTCTGTGTATTAAGACAAAGAAATCACAGCCACTTAGTTTTGCCTTTTTAGATAAGCAGACTACCTCTTTAATCTTTCTTCCCTAGCCCTCCTCTATGGCATTCCCTTTCCTTTTAGACAAGAATGTAAATGCCTGTTGTCCTGACTGTGTCTTTGAGGACAGCATGACTGACTACTGCATTAATGTCTTTCTAGTCTGCTTGCCCTCTTAAGCATGTTGGGACAGAACTGTTTATTAATGATGCAGCTGCTCTGTTTAGACACTTCCTTCACACACAGTCCAGACGCTTCTGCTCCTCTTTACTTCCATTTCCAGGTGATACCTGGAGATTGAAGGATGTTAAGTACCTGATGTTCGCTCTTTCTGTGCTTTTTTAAAGGAGAATTGATGGAAGCCATCAAGCGTGACTTTGGTTCCTTCGCAAACTTCAAGGAGAAGCTGACAGCCGTATCAGTTGGTGTTCAAGGATCAGGCTGGGGGTGGCTTGGCTATAACAAAGAGCAGGGGCGCCTACAGATAGCAGCTTGTGCAAATCAGGACCCTTTGCAAGGAACAACAGGTCAGGTTTCCTTCCTTCCCCTTTTCCTTCCCTCTTTTTACATTTCATAGATCTGAAAAGGGGCTTGTGGTCAAATGCTGATAAGAAATTGCTGGATAAATAGTGCTGGAAAATGGAATATTGCTACTAGCAGAAGTGGAAAACAGTTGCAGTTTTTAAAACAGCATTTGTAAAGCAGGACTTGAACTGTGAAGAGCAGTAGGGTTTGAAGTCTGTCTAGTCAAGGGGAAATAGATGTGGCATATTATGAAAGTGATCTTTCTTGGACAGCACTTCTAGTTTAAACTTATTTGGATTATTTTTTAATAACGAGTAGCTTGCCTGTATTGAGGAGGATGAAGCATTGTGCTTTTAGATTGTTTTCTCAGGCAGAGAGACTACTCCAGAACTGTCAGTGTAGTCCAAACAGCAGGAAGGTGCATGGAAAACTCTTGCCACTGTGTAGGCTGGATTTGAAGTGGAAGACTTAAAATCTGCTTCTTTGATACTGATAAAGAGCGATGAGCATCGATTAAATAAGCCTTGGACAGGAATGAATCTAACCGCTAGGCAAGCAGTGTAATGCTGGCCTCCGTCCGTTTTGAAGGGACTTTTACTTGCTTTGAGTGACATGGCAGTGATGATGTCAGGCAAGGAATTGAATGTATTGTCAGCAGTCTGCCTATTGCTTATTGGTAAGAAAAAAAAAATTTAGAGGGACATACAGTGTAATGTGGGTAAATTTCACCCCTCCCCCATGAATACTTCCCATTAAAAATTGAGTGAGAAGGATAATTTAGCACAAAAGCAAGGGAAGTAGACAATTAGTAACTGTTGATTAAAATACTGGAAACAAGCTGTCATGGCAAAGGAGTCCTTGGCGCAGCTTTTCATAGCAGTTCTTTAACTGTGCAAAAGATGTAAGCCTTTCAAAAATGTTTCAGTTCTGTCTTCAAGGTAGTTGTGGTATATTTGTGGCTGCTAATGAGCTCTTTCAGCATATGCAGTGTATGTGTGTGTGAGAGCAATGAATTCTATACAGCGTTGCAGTAAGCACCCATGTGCTTGAGAGCTCTTTGTCTTCCTGCAGATAAAGACTCAGAAATCAGGTACAACTTCGGGGTGTAATCTAAGACGTCATATGTCAAGTGTATATTCAGAGATTTATAAAATTTATCTCTTTTTAATTTTTTTTAAACAGGTCTCATTCCTTTGCTAGGAATCGATGTATGGGAGCACGCTTATTACCTTCAGTATAAAAATGTTCGACCTGATTATTTGAAAGCCATATGGAATGTGATCAACTGGGAGAATGTATCTTCAAGATACTCAGCCTGCAAAAAGTAGAGTGGAATTCTTCCACAGACTACTAAAATGTCACCACTTGTACTCTGACAGCACTCTTGTAGTAGTGCCCATGGCTTACAAATGGATTGCTCTACTGCAGAAAACACTTAGCTCGTCCAAAAAAAGCATTTCATAATCAAGCCAAGTGTCTGCTTGTTTAATTCTGTGAGAGCTATTTACTTAGATTTTTGAAGCTTGAAAGTCTTTTGCAACAAGGGGAGACACTAAAATCAGTTCCCGTTGCATAGAGAAACCTAGATCACCTTGCTGAAGCTTATTGATGTAATGGATTTCCTTGTTGCACTAAAATACCTAAGTGGAAGCTGTACTTCATGTTGCTATAGACAAATAAAACTCAAAAGAATAATCTTCTATAACCGGCTGTAAGAAACTTACTAGCTGTTGCTGGTTCAGTTGTGTATTTGATTTGAAAATGGCTGGAGAAGAGACATGCCTGTTGTAATTTGTTGTAGTGCAGGGTGTGGAGCTTTCTTACAGATGGAAATGGGAGGTGAAAGGGGAAATAGCTGTGACTCTGCCTGCCTGACTTGGCTGTCTTCTGTCACCCCTGCCTCTTCCTGGAGCTCTGAAGTGAAATCTTCACATGTCTCGCTGATGCACTACCTTTAGGAGTGTTGCCTTGGGTGACAGATTACAGTACCATGTCACGCTAAATTGCTCATGCAAGAACTGAATGACAGCATGTGATGCTTGCTGCGTGGTAGCTGTTAAAGTGTACACTACAACACCTTTACCTCAGGAGGCTGATCACCTGCGTCTGTCAAGTATAAATTGTCTCTGCGTAGCTGTGGTTCCTGAAGCAGCTAAAACAAGTTGGTTAAGGCTTGCGGTGGAAACGCAGTGCCATCTGGTGTGAGTGAGCATGCCCAAATGGTTTTGGGAAATAAAGAAACGGTGTGGCGTGGGGTTTTTGCTCATTCTGTTGCAAGCATTGCAGAGTGGATGCTGCTGAACATGCATGGTACCATGTGCGTAAGTTTTCTTTGAGCTTTCTTAGAGTGCGTCTTTGAGTTGGGGATGGATTCTCAGGGAAACAAGAAGTAGGCTTACATTTCCATGCTGCTAGGCTGCTGAAGTATCAAGTAAGATTAAGGGGAGAAAGAAAGGCATTTCATTAGCAGATGCAGGGAGGAGATTGCCACCACCATAGGAACAGTCCTCGTCGCTAACCAACACTGCGACTGGTGAGGCATCTGTTGTGAATAGAGGTGAGTTGTGCAAACATGGCTTATTTCGCACTTAAAGTGTTTGGGTTCGGTTGGGTTATTTTCTACAGTGGGATATTTTTTTCTCTAGGCCTAGTTCAGACAGGCACCTTGAGCTTCTGCCTAAGTTTAGATCGCATCATAATCTTGTTCAAAACTTGCATCATCATCATCCTTTACATTCTCTGTTTGCCTCTGAGAGAGAGTGAGAGCAGTGATGAAGAAAATTATTGATAATCAGACTGGCAGCTTTTAAATTAAAAAAAGCCTCCTGAAGGGTCCATATTACAGTTTGCAATATCTTCTAAGTCTAGAGCAGTGGTGAATGAAGTCTCTGTCACAAACTATGATCAGCTTTTCTTCTTGGAGAGGAAGGCTGGGTCTCCACGAGGAAACACTAGCATCACAGATTCTTTTTTTTTCTTTCCCCTGACAGAAGCTTCTGGCAGAAAGAATTACACTTTCTAGGTGGCATTTCAAAATTAAATCTTTGCTGTACTTATTTACTGGAGCGATCAGTTTATTTTGAAACCCATGCTCCTTGTGTGTTTCCTCTTAAGTGCTTCAGAATGCTTAAATTAATGTAAAATGCATCCCTTAGCCCACACTATTCCTGCTGCAAGGCTATTGAGGCAAATCCTTTTAAAGGACTTTATATTAGTTACAGAGTTGATCCAGTGATGTTGATAATTACTGGGGAAAGGATCAGTATTTACTGTGGCTTGTAAATAATTTGTAGCTAGCTACAAAGCTTAATTTAAGCACATTAAGAAACAGTTCCATTCATCTGTTTACAGTCACCTGGTGAGCTTGTCCTGATGCCTTGTGTCCTGTCTTTAAGTCTGAAGGTATGAAGTCCACAGCTGCCTACAGACAGGGATGTTTGTGCAATGGGGAGATGAAAATTTACTAAATGTTGAGGGCAACTAGAACACTGAAGCAATAAAAATGATTTAATGCTCGTTCTGGTGGACAATTATAAAGGACAAAGGTTGGTTTGAAGGGAGGGCCTGGTTAAACTGTCTTAACTCCATGTGAAATCTGGAAAAAGTCCTAACGGCTCTTGTGACACGAGGAACTCAAGTCTGTGCTTGTAATTTAGCAAGCCTGCTAGCAGAGCTATCAGCTGGGCAGTGAAAGTGCATCAACCTCTTACTCGTCTGGGTTAGACAGTAAACTTGGAACAGCTGTTGCTACTTGGAACAGCCTTTGCTACTCCCAACTAGTGCTTTGTGGTACAGAGGTTGCTGTGAAGGTGAGCAGGTGCCTCCCTTACGTGAACTGAGAACCAGGAAGGTAAGTAATTGCAGCCTGATCTCCTGTGCCCTGTCTGTATGGACAAGCCTGAGACCCGTTACTCAAACCCTAAGCTGCTGGTGCA
This sequence comes from Porphyrio hochstetteri, assembly GCA_020800305.1. NCBI lineage: Eukaryota > Metazoa > Chordata > Aves > Gruiformes > Rallidae > Porphyrio > Porphyrio hochstetteri. Next base: position 52,114,626 of record CM036907.1, read on the forward strand.
GTTTGTTCTATTTAACGTTTGCTTCTGCCCCGATGATGTAAATAGTAGCTGTGTGCATTGAGTTGCCTGCAGCCTGAAGTGTACAGGGTGTCTCCCACCACCAAGCATGAAATCACTTGCAGGCTTGATCTGCACGCAATGAGGTTCTTAACTTCAGCACTAGCTGAATCGGTCTTGGACCTGGGCCAAAAATAAAACTTACAGAAGAATTGCATCCTGAGGGTCTCCCTGAGCCTAGCTTTTGGCAGTCCTTGCTTACCTGCGCTGCTTATGAAGATGCGATGTGTGTGCACACAGTTGTTTTGTGTGTAGGCCACAGTACATGCCCTGAAACAAGAACTTGGAATTACTGTCAAGAGGGGAAAGAAGGGCAGCACCTGACACAAGTCCTCTTGGAAACAATTAGGTATTATGAGCCATAAGAACAAAATGCATCAGGGTGATCCTGTAAGAAATGCTTACAGGTGGCAAAGCTGCTGCACCCAGAGACTTCGGTTTGAAGACAACAACCAGGTTTCAGTGGCTGAACTTCTTTCCAGGACCAGATGTGAGCGAGTCCCAAAGGCAACACGCTGCGGCGAAACGCAAGCGCGCCTTTGTGATTTTGTGCTGGCCGGTGGAAGACACCCGAAGGCTAATGCGGACTGCAAAGCATGTGTGCCTGCTTCTGTACCTCAGAGATTGATGGAAGTCCAGCCAAACGAAGCCCTTGCAGCCTGTCCGCTGCCCCTCCGCGGTGGGTCGTGGGGCTGATGCTGTGGCTGAGCCCGCAGGGTAGCACAAACAGGGGGGGTCTGTAGATGGCTTTACTGAGCAGACAGAAGTGGAAATAGATAAAAGGCTTTTTTTCCCTCCAGCTTCTGCTTTCCCCCTCCCGGCTGTTTATCTCACCCTTGCACAGGCCGTGTGTTAGAGCCCAGAGTGCCCGCAGGCAACAGCGAGCGGCTGTGTGTGCCAGCTGGTAGGTAGCCTTTTACAGGGGATGGAAACGGGGCTCTCTGCCGGCGCCCGCCTCGCCCCTGAGCTGCTGCGTTCGGGAGCGCAGCTCTCCCGCGTAGCGCCTGGGGTTGAAACGCTGCCGTGACGCCCCGCTGACGGCTGACGTGCCGGCTGCACCGACCTGGCACGAGTTAAGCGTCGCATCGGTACGAGGGGGGAAGAGCTGTGTTGGTAGAGCCGTGCCCGGCAGCAAGCGCGGAAGCGGCGGGCGGCTCAGCGGCCTCCGCCCGCCTTTCCCTTACCGCGCTGTCGCTTAGCGGTGACAAGCGGCGCGCGCTCGCGTTTCGCCGCGGCCAGAGTTGCCCCGGGGGCCCGGGGCGCGCGCCTGGAGCCGCTGCCGTCTCCGTGCCGCTAGGTGGCGCTGCGCGCCCGCTCCGCGCCGCTCCCAGGCGGGTCCCCGCCGCGGGGCGGGTCGAGGTGCTACCGGTGCTCCCTGGCTGCGCGGGGCAGCGGCGGGTCGGACCGCTCCTATGCCTGCTCCTATTCCTGCTCCTGCCGCCTCCCAGCAGCCCGGGCCGGCTGGATCCATGGGCTGAGACCGAGTGCGGAGTCCTGCACCTAGGAGATAACAACGCCATGCAGCGCTACAGGCTTGGGGGAGACTGGCTGGAGAGCTGTCAGGCAGAGAAGGATCTAGGGGTGTTGGCTGACTGCAGACTGAATATGAGCCAGCAGTGTAGCTGCTAACTCAGGTAGCCAGGAAGGCCAATGGCATCTTGGCTTGTATCAGGAACAGTGTGGCCAGTAGGTCTAGGGAGGTGATTGTGTCCCTGTACTCGGCATTGGTGAGGCCACACCTCGAGTACTGTGTCCAGTTCTGGGCTCCCCACCATAAGAAGGACATGGAGGTCCTGGAGTGAGTCCAGAGAAGGGCAACCAGGCTGGTGAAGGGACTGGAGGGCAAATCCTATGAGGAGCGGCTGAGGGAACTGGGGCTGTTTAGCCTGGAGAAGAGGAGGCTGAGGGGAGACCCTATGGCCACCTACAGTTATCTGAGAAGAGATTGTAGAGAGATAGGTGTTGGTCTCTTCACCCAAGTGACAGGTGACAGGACGACGGGGAATGGCATGAAGCTGTGCCAGGGCAGGTTCAGGTTAGACATTAGGAAAAAGTTCTGCACTGAAAGGTTTGTCAGGCATTGGAACAGGCTGCCCAGGGAGGGGGTTGAGTCACTGACCCGGGATGTATTTAAAAGACAGGTAGATGAGGTGCTCAGTGATATGGTTTAGTAGAGGACAGGTATGGTTGGACTTGATGATCTCAAAGGTCTTTTCCAACCTTGTGATTCTGTGATTCAAGCCCAGAGACCAGAGATTTAATCTCAGGGGACAAAGTCTGTAACATCACTGTAGTTAAACTGAGACCGCAGAGGGTATGCAGCAGTCTATCGAGGCATGAAAGCTGGCAGTTAAAATTGTACTGCCCCCAGAGATGTCCCTGCTCCTATGACACTCCAGCTTTTCACTAGGTCTTCTCACCTGAGGAGACAGATGCAAAAATTACCAAAGGGGCAGGTCAGCAAACTTGCTGCCTGGACCTGCCAGAGCAGATGGTGGACTCACATAGCTTTGTGATACCAGTGAAGACAGATGTGTCCCACCCTGGTGTTTTTAAGCATCCCTCTGGGTTGATGGCAAATCCCTGCGACATGGAGAATTCCCTACAGTGCATCACTTGTGAAGTCTCAGCATCAGGGCTATGTGAAATGACTGGCAGATGCTTCCCATGATTTAACTCCTGTTGCTCATAAAGTGGCAGAAGAAATGACAGTTTTCTGAAGGTATTAGTTTCTCCAAAACTTTGGGGAAGCATGTAGAAGTTGCTGATTACTGCACTAGTTGCAGACAGGTTGGAGACATCTAGGATCTGACTTCCTGCAGGGGAAGGTAAAGAGAGGACCTGACCTCTTAGGGAAGATAAAAACTTTGAAAAGTTCAGGTCTGTCTTCAGCTGGACTACAATTCCCTAGTCCTTTCTTGTTTTTACCACTTTTTTTATGAGAAGGCTGACTTGTACTGTTTCAGTATCGGCCTTGACAGGAATGGGTAATATTGCAACCTCTGTTATGCCTCTAGAAATTTGGACCAGAGGTAGCTAAAAGTAAGGGCTTCCAGTTTGTAGGAGTTTTGAAATTTGGCTGTGGTCAGATCTGGCCAGAATTGAAACTTGTCAGTATTTCCAGGAACCTAGGAGCTCCCCAGGCCCTACAGCTGTTGGGGAAGTGTGATGTTCTTGTCTGTCGGGGCAGCTGTCCTGGGCTTCAAGCCCCTGTCTTCTCCAAAGGTCATTCAGAGCGAGTTGTTTCAAACTAAAGCATTTTGGGCTCACCAAGGTAGTGTTTCAGACAGTTCTTCCTCTCTGTCTCTCTGTGTATCTACATACCTGTCTTCTAAATGCTTCACTGGGATGTTTCCAGCCACAAATGGCCCTCAAGCAGAACCGTGTTGAGTCCTGTAGAGAGTAGAGGAAATGCAGCCTTTCATAGAATCATATCATAGGATGGTCTGGGTTGGAAGGGACCCCAAGGATCATAGAGTTCCACCCCCCCTGCCACAGGCAGGGCCACCAACCTCAGGCCTGGATCTACACAAGGTTGCCCAGGGCCCCATCCAACCTGGCCTTGAACACTTCCAGGGACGGGGCATCCACTACCTCTCTGGGCAGCCTGTTCCAGCACCTCACCACTCTCTCTGTAAAAAACTTCCCTCTAATATCCAATTTAAACCTTCCCTCCTTTAGTTTTAGTCCATTCCCCCTTGTCCTGCCACTGTCTACCCTTTTAAAAAGTTAATTCCCCTCCTGTTCCTCTGCTCCCTTCAGGTACTGGAAGGCTGCAATGAGGTCCCCCCACAGCCTTCTGTTCTCCAGGCTGAAAGGATGCATCAAAGGATTGCCTTCAACTTCCTCCTCCCGTAAGAGGTGCATGCAAAGCTGGGCAGCCTGCCCCTGTGGCAGAGAAGAGCTCAGCTTGTGGGTCCTCTGACTGAGCCCATTTCCAAGATGCTGAGTGAAACTTGTGTCAGAATCCATCCACCCTTTTCTTCCATCTGGGCTCTCCCACCTCTGCTTAAGAGTTCCAGCCACTTCAAAAGACATTGGCTTTAGTTTGAATAAGCCATGCTGATGTTTACATGTAAGAAATGCTCATGTATTTCTGCTTGCCTATTGCAAAAGAGTAAGGATTGCAAAACTAAAACTCTCACCTACATCTTTTGGGGGATAGAGAAATGCTATTTCTGAGAGCTAAGTTTAGAGCTCAGTGCTTTTTTGCATTACTAAATAAAACGGGAATAATAAGTTGGAATTACCCTGTCTGAGAGTCAAAAGCTCCAATGGGAGTTTTCTCCTTTCCTCTGTGAGATCCAGGTCAGTTAAAAGCCATTCAGAACCAGGACCGTGGCTTTTCTGTATTATCTAGCTGGGAACTGGAATCGTTCCTGGGTTTTGTTTTATCTTAGACACACGTTGTAGCAGTGAAGTGGTTGTTGTTGTCCATCTGCTGATACTCACTGCTGTCTGCAGTGCATTCTGTCCAGCTGGTGTGGGACTGCGCGCTGTGTGAGTGTCATACCCGTGTTTTGTAGAGGAGAAAGCACAAGATGTGAAATGGAACTGAGTGCTTTTGTTCCAGATGTGGCTGTTTAGCGTTGACACAGTGGGATGGATACAGGTGTGAGCTGGTGATGAGGGTTCAACCCTGAAATTGGTCCCTGGAAGTAACATCTGCATCTACTGATTTCTGGGCTGACCTGCCCAGTTTTCTCTCCAGTGAGCTCTGACGTCAGCTTCATGGGAAAGAAATGTGTTTCTGTGGCCTCAGAGAAGTATCCAAGGGGCTAGCTCATTGTGTTGGGATGCAGGACTATCCCATCAAAGCCTTCTTTCCTTTGCCTCAGCTCTTTGCCTCAGCCACTGGTGTGTGACAACAGTTACAATCTTCCCGCTGTATTTATTATTGCAGATGCCAAATCACTCACCGTAGGGTGTTTCTATGTGGGTAGAAAAGCGGCTGCTGTCCATGGCCAGCTGAGAACTTATCCTTGTGCACTGCACCCAGGAGCATGCTTGGAGCCAGCATCAGAGGGATTTTGAGAGCTGCACCTCTGGGCTGATCCTGCAGTTGAGGCAGCAATATGGAGAAGTCCCTGTCTGGATGTTGCTCACTTGGGGCTTCTTGCAAAGTCTGAGCTGGGAGTGGACATCAGAACAGAGTAGGTGTGCCATCCAGTTACAGGTCCTGGGGGGTTACAGATTTGAAGGGCATAGGGGAAGCTTCTGGCAACATTTCACAGAAGCCATCTCTGTAGCCTCCACCCTCACTACCCAAACCTTGCCATGAAAACCCAATACAGTGGTGTGTCATTCTGTTATCTCCTGGGGCTTCGGAGAAATTAAAAAAAAATGGCAGAAAAACCATCTGGTTACACGCACTCTTGCAATCCAACATCTGTTTGCCAGACTGGAGAGGCTGTGTAATCTCTGCTCATGTGGTCTCCATGCTTTGATTCCCTGCTAGGGCCGGGCGTTGGAGAGGGACTCAACGCCTGTGGCAGAGCCTGAGCGGACAACTGTTGGCAGGGCGGAAGGTGTCCACCATGTTTACAAGCCAGGTTAACCTGAGTGGCAGTGCACATGTGTGGTTCTTATATTGCTTATATTGCTGACACCGTGGTCTTAAAAAGCTTTTGCTTGGGCTGGAACATCTCTTGCAGTTACCTAGATGTATTATAGGGGTGAAATGCTGGCCCTGCAATAGGAACGTTGTAAAAGAGGAAGGCTTTCTGTTAGCCTCTGAACTGAAACTCAGGTAAAATGTTTGGTTTCCTTTGCTTTCCTCACCTTTGGCTTTTCCCCCTTGATTTGTTTCTGGTTGGATGAAAAGGGGTGGGATGGCAGCACCGTTCATGTCAGGAGGGAGGAGTTGGGTGCTGCAGCTTCGCTGCTGCTCTCTGGGTCAGTAGATGGGATACTTCTCCAAAATGCAGAAGAGCAGCACTGAGTTCTTCTGCTGAAGTGGACCTGGCTGTACATCTCTCACCAGAGTGCCCTGCCTGCCATGCCAGGAGCATTTTGGAGGTGATGAATTCTGAGTTCCTGCAGCCCAAATTATTGAAATGTTCATTAGCTGGGCAGTTGGGCAAAGGTGACCCCCTCCATCCCAGTGTCTCACATGCTCACATGTTCACCTGCAAGGGAGACTCTGGATCTCCAGAAATGGTATGAGCAATGTCCTGGCTGCTTGAGTGGAGCCATCTGCCCTTGCCACAGTCTCATTCCACTAATTAAGCCCCACATCCTCTTTCTGGCTCCAAGCATTCGGTGACTTCTGATGAACTGGAAAGACATTTTGAATCAGTCAACACCCCGTGTTCAATAAATAAATGATTTACTTCCCCTGGTCTTGCCTGAAGCATTTTCCAGCCCTGTGAAACTATTTGCTATCGGCTTGAAAGGAGAACAGGAATGAAATAAATTTGTTGACTGAGTCAGAGAACATGTAAGGGCAGCTAAACAAGAACTCTGATTTACTGATTTTCATCATGATCAAATTTAGACTTCATCTTTTATAGATATTGAGGTTGTGGGGTTTTTTTCCCCCCCTTTTTTTTTCTCTTCAAAGGAATTCACAATGAATTTGTTCATCTCCAGTCAGAATGACTTCCTTGGTGGCAGTTGGCAGTGACATTTGGGTTATGTTAATGAGCACAAAACTAAATATAGCGCAAAATTTAATATAGCACCAAGTAAGAATCAGCAACATGAAAAATAAGAGAAAAAAGAAGAAAGAACTACCTGTAAGACTGGGGATCAAAAGGAGAGAATTACTGGAAAGTCACACCAACAGGTTTTTTATGTTACTTTTTTTCAGGGTAAAGCAAAAAAACCTGACAAAACTATTGGTGGAAAATTGGGATAGCCTCATTCTTTTCAAAGCAACACAATGTCAGCTTCTCTTGGAGAGGTGATCAGGTTTTAGTCTTCACCTTGACCAGAAAATCAAGTGCAGTGGAAGAGGCAGAGAGAGGAGAGAGCTTCTGTTTTGTCTTTTGTACCAATTGGTATGCTGTTCTTGACAGTGGTGAGAAACTTACATAAAAATTTCTGAACCTCCCCTCTCCCCAAGAAGGATATGGCTGGGAAACAAGAAAAACAAAACAAACCCTCCCCAACCTCATGCTTGTAGAAAACCAGTCATTTGGTTATCAGTTACAGCATTTTTTTTTGGTGAAGATCCAAAAAAACCACCACCACCCTCCCAAACCAGCCATCACCTCCATTGACCTCGTCTGTCAGGTTCTCAGCTTGCAGCCAAGGATTACTGAGAGAGCCCCAGACTTGCTAGCATTTGTCTGTAAGAAAAAAAGCATGAGATAAAAACAGGCCCCACCTCGACCAAACCATATCCTGTTGCTGCAATAACCCTCACTCTCAACTTGAACTAAGACTAAACTTAGCAGCATTTACGTGTCACAGAATATTAGGGGTTGGAAGTGACCTCCAGAGATCATTGAGTCCAACCCCCAGTGCATGGACCCTCTGCTCTCCTAGAGGCAGTTGCTCCTTCTCACCACAGAAAATGCTCCCAGTAGAGCCTGTAGCTGCCTGTAGGTATTTATTGCCTGATGTATAGACAGTCTATATTCAAAATATAGACAGTCTGGATTCGAGTCCTACCTCTTCTGATGGCCGGTGGCAGTGGCACACCCCGGATCACCATGGCCCAGGAGGAGCAGGCAGCTGGGGGAATCCAGCAGACAGATGTCTGTTAAGATGTGATCTCTGTAGGCATGGAAGAGCACTTCCAGCAGGAGATGGTGTTGATTTCCACAGAAGCAAAATCATCTATTTTATGTCACTTTCTTTGCCACGTGGCAAAAGAGAGACAGGAACAGGCAATGGTAACCCCTGGCTGCAGCTTGTGCTCTCTAAAGCTGAGTGGGTGATGCCATGCACATAAAAAAAACCCAGTTTCTGAGCAAACAGATTTTTGTCATCTTTTTCCCCAGGAATTGTCTCCCTACTGGTCCTCATGGTACAACTCAGATACAGAGGAAAAGCAAGAGCTGGTAGGCTGAAGTGGCCTGCTTTTATTTCACTCTCGTGGGACTCCAGCCTCATGTTTATCTGGGAGGAACTTGGGCAGACGTAATGCTTTCCTATGACCTTCCTGTGGACTGTTCTCTGCTCCTTGTCACGTGCCTTTATCTGGGAGTGTGCTTTTTAGTGGGACCAAATAAAAATGGAATTCAGCTTTTCTATTAACTGAAGGGATGCTCTGGTTTATTAGGGCATACTAGGCATTCCCCAGTACTGTGCTTCGTCCATCATTCAAGGTGGCCAAAAAGGCAAACAAAATTGACTGGAATAGTTTCTTGTGTTCTTCCCTGTAGGATGAAGTATCACAACATAGTACAGGATGGAAGTGGTGCTTGCAAAATAATCATGTGGTACTTTTGGGAGCATTATGAGAAAATTGCCCTGAAATACACATTTCACATTTAAAATGATCGATTTGTGTGTTATCTTTCCTTTGCAAAATGTTTCTGTTTGCTGAGAGCCAGGTGGATTTTTTTTCCCCTTCAGATTTGGCATGTCACCTGTATTCTCTGAACTTGGTTTTGGGTTTCAAGCTTTGGAGTGAATGATTAATAAACTTAATTTTTGTTTGAAATTCCTCCAAGCAAGGCACTGCAATTGTGAAACCACCACAGCAATTAAAAACTTAAACTGGCCCCGATTCAGGCAAGGATTTCCTTAAGTGAGTGAAACTTTTGATAAAAACTGAGTTCAGGAAACAGGTGAATTTGGGATGTTGCTCTGTAAGAGGTCTCAATTCTGAACAAATATGTTTATCTCCAAATGATGTTAAATCATTCACATGTGGTATTAATAGCCAGGACTGTGATGGAATATGAAGTTGGCTGCATTTCAGTGACCTCTGTATTGGGCAAGTCTCAACACTTCTCTAAAGCTGCAGAAGTCCATGAGGTCCCGGTGGCCAATCTTGTCCCCTGTCTCCAGCATGTAAAACTTCTTCACAAGTCCTCCAAGAAATTTCAATTGCGATTTCCTTGAGAGACAGGATGTCGATATACGTCAGAAGGGACACAAGGAATGGAGACCAGAATCACAGAATCGTAGGGGTTGGAAGGGACCTCGAGAGATCATCGGGTCCAACAAATGCTGCTGCTCCTGCTGCTTTCTGAAAACACATCAGACTCGTGGGTATTTGGAGGAAGCTTGAATATCTCAGAGAAGTGTTTTGTATTTTTTCAGTTGGGATCTGAAAAAGCCCTTGGGGGTCCCATCCAGCCTGATGATGGTCTGTGAATGGCTGATGGATAACATTGGATCAGAGCAGCTATGGGCAAATGGGCTGCATGCTCTTCTTTCAGTACCATTTAACATATTAAGGTGAAGAAATTTAACATGGCATAAAATTCTGTCCAGGCAATTACTGCTGGGGCTGTGGTAGGGTCTAGAAGGTCATTGCCTAAACCCTTGGCCCAAGATTAAATTTGTATTGAAAGAATACTCTGTATAAGTAGGGCCCAGGGACTGCTGGCTGTGCGTGGGATGGATTAGGCTGGCTGTTGCTCCCCCTAAGGCACAGCCATAAATATCGCTGTGGTAATGAGAGCTTGTAGAAGAATCTGAGACAGTTCTTCCTCTGAGGGATGTTGACTTAGATGAAGTTTGAATAGCCGTATGTGTTCTCTAATAAAGAGGTCTGGGACATCCTGTAGTCTTCTGAGGTCCCCTAGTGAGTCTGTTGGCCATGTCGGAGGTATTTTTGCACAAGAATTCACACCCAGTGTCTGGAAAGGGGTAAGGGAATATGTTCCCAAAAGGTGAATGGGTGATGCTTGTAAAATGCTGCTATATTGCAATAAGAGTTAATTCTCTTTTTCTGAAGACACCTTTAATTGCAGCTGTAGAGGAACTAACCATGTATTTGAGTGGAGGCAATCGATCATACCTTGCACTTGCTTATGCAAGAATTTATGTGAAATGGATGCTCGCAGCATCTCTGTGTTTTAAAGCCAGTAAATTTAATATATTTTTCTTTCCTTTCTCAATTCCCTCATCATTTGCTTTACTCTTCCTGTCTTTCTCCCTGAGGAGAAGTTGAGTTTTCCCTCCCTCTAGAAGTTGAGAGCTTCTATCAAATGCTTGCCTCCCTCTTGCTAATGCATATAACCCTGTAGATTAGTAGGATTCCTGAACTAGTCTGAGCTTCTGCACTAAGCTGTATGGAACAAGCAGGTTTTCCAAGGCCAAACAATCCCTCAAAAAGAAAAGATGATCTCTGTTTTAGAGACAGCAATAATTAATCCCCATCTGAATTACAGTGATTTATTTTTTTCTAGTGGAATATAGAGTTTGGATAGGAAACTGTCATGAGAAAACTAAGATGCTGTAGTACTAATGTAGGTAGGAGACTCAGGTTGCCAATAAGGTAGGTTATATGTGGCAAGCAATGATTTTTGCTGTAGAAACTTAATTAAGATGTTCAGAAGCCAGTTTCCTGTTCCCATGCTTTGTTTTATTGAACTCAGCTGCCAAAAGGCATCTCCTATGTGATCTGTCACCAACTGCATGGACATGGACATGGGCATCATCCAAAGATGAGATTTTTCTTGTAGCTGGGCTGTGAACCTGCTTCTTTCTTCCAGCCTGGTGCTCACAGCTCTCCTTGTCCTGCCTTCCACCAGTACTGTGCTGGAGACTAAAAGCGCCTGTGGGCGATGCTTAACACCTCCCTGTTTACTTACCACAGCATCCCATTAACTCTGTGGACAACCTCAGGCTGTCACTATTGCTTAGAGACATGAAGAGAAGTTGAGGCAGGATATATTGTTCCCTGTGAAACATATATACTGGTGCTTTTTTGTGATCGTGATGGGACTTCAGTAACCATTGTCATGAAAAGCCCTAAAGTGGATCCTTTGAAACAAGAAGGACATTGCCTAGGAAGAAGCTCCCCTGCTGCTGAGGGATGGCATGACAGATGTTCTTACTCCTCTGGTATGGTGAGTTTCTTCTCTAGTATTTCTTCTCTAGTATGCTGGGAAGGGAAGTGTATCCCACCAAAATCCTGCCCTCCTTCCACTGTGGGGCAGCGGGTTAGGTGTGTAATTGCATCAGCTGCAGTATGAGACCTCCTTGTGTGTTTGATCGATTTTTAGCCCTTTGTGCTATCTGGGAAGTTGCAGGTGCTGCTGCTTCAGGCTGTATAGGGATCTGTAGCAGGGAAGTGTGCTGGCTGATGTGAAAGTGCATCTGTCCTTCTACAGACCTGGGAGAATTTCATTGCAGCAGGTGACCTTCTTCCTTGGTTCCTTGGAACAAACCAGTGCTCTCAAGCGTGGCCATGTAACTTAATTTGCAGCCTTTCAGGCTCCTTTCTCCTCCAGCTTCTGCTGTGCTGTTGATCAGTTATTTCCAGTACTGTGGCCTGCATTCAGGGGCCTTACAAGAGCTGCCTGCCTTCGGAGCCATGGCTGGTTGTCTCTGCTGACAATGAGGAGAGCCGATGTCTGGCAGCACAGGAGGACTTCTCGCCACAGTAGTGTGTCCTTCCTGGGTGAAGAGCAGGCACTGGGGTATCAGTTGGATCCTCCTGAGGTACCCACACGTTCATAGTTGCAGGCTGACATTGTTGCTTCAGAGCCCTGACCCGAGCTGGAATGCAGTGGGAGCATGGGCCATCCTTCCCAGGGAGGGGCAGCAGCTGCATGTAAATCCCTTATCCACAGGAACATGTTTCCCAGCACTGTAGGGATCTTGCTACTGTTAAGAGGACCAAACTCTAGCCCTGTGTAGACCTGGTGACTCTTAGACACCCAGGATACGTGTGCATGTACAATCTTAGACACCCAGGAACTGGGGTCCCTGAATCCAGCAGTGCCATGGTGTCAGTACGGTGCTGGAGAGGAGTGTGCTGAGGAGGAAACCATTTATCAAACTGGGTTTTTTCTGGCCAAACTCTTTGGCAGGTGTTTGATTATAAGCAGAGGAACGCTCCCAAGCTTAGAGAGAAAACACCCATGACCTACCTAGCTAAAATGGGGCAGCAGCTGGCCAGCTGTGCCCTTCAAGAACAGTGCAGGGCTGTTGGTAAAAAACTACCTTTTGGGCCAGCATTTTCTCATGGATGATACTGCTTCTCTTTGGTAGCCAGAACTGATTGGAAGAAAAACTCAGACTTTGAAGGAATTAAATGAGGGGGAAAGCATACGTGTACAGCCAAATCACCTAAATTTCTCAAATTCCTGACTGCAATGGCAAGGCTGTCAGTAAAAAACCTTGTGTGAAAGCTGAAATTTCATTTTGGATTCATCACTGGTCTCTTTTACTACTGAAAATAAAATCTCACTCCCTTCTGAATTGCCAAGTGAGCGCACAATAGCTGCATTTATTTTATTAGCCTTCTGACCTTTCCCTTCTCTGGTGAGGTTTCTTTTTCCTATTAGCTCTATTAGAGTGTCTACTGAGATGGCAACAAAACAAACACTGTTATTTTTGGCTAATTTGCTCTTTTAGCAGGGAACAGAGATGCACAGGCTGTGAGCAGGCACTTGCCTTGCACCTCCAGCCCATGGCAGGCGTGGGAGCCACACCAGGTCCCAGTAAGGAACTGGGATGATGAATGCTACCACACCGAGGACGCTGCATCTATCTTTGCAAAGCCCTTCAAGCCTTGGAGCCTGGGAGTAGTTTATGTGTCTCCAATGGAGGAGCCCTATTTTATTTTGTACCACTGCTGTAATTTTGCACAGAACGTGGGGTTCCCCTCCTCTCTTTTATAGCTGCCCCACAACACCGCTGCCTCTGGAGGTGATTAATGCTCGGCCATGTGGGGATGGCGGGATGCCTCCTGTCCCCACGGTTCCTGGGGCAGGTTGGTTTGCTATAAAGCTGCTGGAGAGATGGGTGGGATTACTGTGTCAGAAATCCTCTGCAGATGTTGTGTCCTTAACTTACCGATCAGTGTAACCGGCTGCTCAGCATCAGCGGAACTGGGTGTTTCAAAAATGTATACCAAGCAGTAAGGGTCGGCTGGCTTGCTGGCACAGAGCAGGGCTGGGGAAAGTTTGGACTTATATGGAAGTCTGAGAAAACTTCAGAAATAATTCTGGAATATGCCCAGCAGACTGCATGGTAACAGAGGAGCTGGCTGAGGAATTTATAGCTGTGGGGAGAGAATAATCATCTTTTTTCTCTAAAGAAATTGTGATTCCGAGAAGGGAAAAAACAACTCACAGGGCTAGTGGAGAATCTGTCAATTATTTTTTTCCTTCATGGGTGAATTATCTGGGACCTTTATGCATAAATCATAGTAATAACACAAACACTGCTGAAATTACCAGCAGCATTTAAGCAGGAGAATTTAGGACTAGATTCTCACCACCTTTCCAGAATGCCAAGATTGCAGTTCCCTGTTATTCTAATATTAGTCACTTCTAGCAGATAAGATTGCATATAAACCACAACCCATCTGCAGTTTCTGGAGGGCCAAACCAAGCCATTTAGGAGCAGTTAAATTGCTGGTTATTGAACATAAGTGGCAGGATGATACATGTGACCTGTTTGCTGTTAACTCCAGGGCAGTGCAGCCAACTTTAGTTTAGCCTGAGGGAAAAAGCATATTAAGTCTCTTCATGTTGGCATTTGGAGGCTTTTTAGAGCAATGGAATACCACTGAAGAATTTAGGGTGGGTGACTGAATCAATTACTCCTATACATTTACTCCATATAATTACTTTGTTCTCCTAATTATTTTCTTTCTGTAATTTTACCACTCTGGAGACTTGTTACCTGCTATAACCCATGATGCTAGAGACTCCTAAGTCACACACCACCAAGAAAAGCCCCCGTTTCTGTGGCTGTCTAGCTACCAGGGGGGCATTTTATGGGAGCTGAATTTGTTGTACACAAGGTGTCTTTCAAGTTTTGCACCTGCCTGTCGAGGCGGCTGGAAGCATCCCTGACACCCTGATGTCTGCAGTGCTTGTCTTTAGAAAGACATGGGGAAATTGCTGACTCTCCTGGGGGAGCCATCCATCTAAATGTGAACAAATGACTGATTCTGCTATTAGAGTAGACGTGATAAAGCAGATACACCTCAGACAGCATGGAGAGTAAGGAGGAACAGGGCCAGGACCCACCCAGTTACGGGTTTTTCAGCAAAACTTTGGAATTGTGCATTGCCTCAAGTGAGGATATACCAAGCCTCTTGCTGACAGTTACATCAAGATGATCTGGTACCCTGGATTCCCAGCCCAAAGACTCAGGAGTTGGGACTGCAGCACTGCAAGTAAAGCAGTAGCAGCTGCAGCATCACAAGGGCTTGCTTGCAGCATGAGCAGGGGTGCTCACCTCCCTCTGTGATTTCATGATGATCCCACCTCCCCTGCTGCTTGAATACCCTGTGTTTTTTCCAGAAAGCTGCTCATGATGGGCACAACAAAAGAGACTGGGACGCTTTTCTGGGCCCCATGGCACAAGGGGTCAAGCTGTCACTAGGGAGAACACAAATGTTTGTGCAGTTTGTGCTGAGAGGTGGCTTAGGGCTGCCTCTGAAGAGCCGCTGCCTCTGAAGAGCCGCTGCCCAGGAGGCCACAGTAGTTAAGCAATGGCTGAGAACATCTTCAGCTGTTTTCCCCATCTCTTTCACACATCTGATGTGGGTGCTCACACTAAGGAGACCCTTCCCGGGCTCTGTGTCTGTCTCACACCTGCATGGTGGTGCCAGCCATGCCAGAGGCCTGGCTCATTCACGGGGCTCCTGTGGGCTACATCAATACAAAAATAGAGGTGTGAACGAATAGCTATCTTCCTGGCTAGCATCCTCCTGTTGTTTGCAACTTTCCAGTGCATGGATGTTCTTCCAAAATCCTAGTTAAAAGACAGAAAAGATAAACAATACCTGCTTCCAGGGCCTCGGTCAGACCCAGGCAGTGTCTCTAGTTACCCGGTTTGAGCCGGAGAGTATGACAAGAATGTATGTGCCATTATGCACTGGGACCATTATACATGCTCCATAAACTCTGCAGCCTTGATTGGTGCAGCTAGAAATATTTCCAAATCAATGTTGCAAGACGTTGTATAGTTTTAAAACAGCAATTAGTCTTCTACTATTTTTTGAGCAGGACCAGTCAGGAGAATAATAGTTAAAGAAAATCCAACCCAATGCATGCATGGTATCACATTTAATAGCAGTGAACCAAACAGTGCAAATTGCCCTAATGATCCCTTTTGATTTAATAGCTGGGCTACCTCTGTATTTTTCAAATAACTGAGGTTGTAAAGTTTTCTGCTTCTCAGCTAGGTTTCTTTTTTGTGTCAGTTAATGTTATGTTTTATTAAGTCAATGGTTTTCTGCCAGTTTTATTTCGTGTTTTACAGACAAGTCATCTCTATAGGGTACTGTTAGAAAATACTTTATAACATTTCATGTCTATTTGCTGACCACAAGCAGTCTCTCTGGTAAAACAAAATGTGTTCAATTATCTTAATTTTTACTAATTTCACTTTTCTCTGAAAGGTCCCTTCTGATGTGGGGAGCACAGCTGCACAGGAGGAAGCCAAGACCAGCCCAGAGAGAAAACAGCAGTGTTGGCGTGAGCCACCGGACGGGGAATGCGCTGCTCCCGGAAACCCAGCCCGTGGGGAGGGGACCCCCAGGCTCTGCCCCGCTGCCCCTGTGCTTGGGGCAGGAACATGGTTTAGCCTCCACTGGCTTCTGCCCCCACTGCACCGCAGCTGTGGGCCTGAGGGGAGGGGGTTGGGGGGGCAAGGCAGCCATCCCACCTGCAAGTGACAAGGGTGTGGATGGAGGTATGATGGAGGCATGATGCCGATGGGCAAAAATGCCAGCCCTGTCAGAGTGTTTGGCATGGGCTCGCACGACAGCTCCTCAGCAGCCTGCCCACAACAACCGTGCTCTTGGTCCAGAGCAGCAAATGCTGAGGAGTGAGTTACACAAAGCGATGCCAACAAAAACCGTGCTGCTGCTTCGCTTTTTCTTGCTTAACGATGTGGACTGGCAGAGCCCTGCTCTTTGGGATCAGCCCAGGAGGGGTTCAATACTTTCTTTTCTTGAGCACAAGGGTGGAGGGAACAAATTGACCCAGGAAAGCCAGTAGCTTTAACCTTGGGATATATATTGCTTGTAGTGTTAGGAGGCTGGTTAACATCAAGCTGGGATTACGAAAGGGGTTGCCTAAAGTTTGGAGCTTTTTTTGGGGTATAACAACTCTTTACCATCTTCTTCTGCACTCTCCTTTAATAGGAGCCAGCTGCTCCAAATACTGTCTTTTTGAAGGTTCGAGAATCCCAATATGGCTCTTTGCAATATATTTCCCATATGATTTTGTTTTAAACATTGAGTACAGCCTCACAGCCAAAAGACTCTCTCATCTCCGCAAGCATGTGGATGTAAAATAACCCCTGCAATGTTCAGGCTCCAAATGGTGTATCCGAAAGGTTGAATCATGTTGCTGGAAGCAGGGACAGACAAATGGAAAGAACAACTTCAAGCACAGTCTGTCACTGCAAGGTGTCAAAGTATGTGTTGGGTATAATTCCTATTTATACTTGCATTCCAAAACAGGACAAAATCCAAGTCTGAGTTTGCTTTTCTTCATGCAGTGGAACAAAGTGCTTATCCCGTACTGGGCCTGGATGCCTCAAAGGCACCCTATTACTCCAAGCAGCCTTTCCAGGGAAAAGATGGCTCTGCACCTCACGAAGGCTCAGATCTGAGGCATGAGCGCCAAGTGCAAACACTGGTGTTTCACCCTCCAACAACCAGAGAGGGTCTTGCTGTCACCCTGGTGGCATGCAGAGTGACGTGCTAGACCCTGGCATTGCATCCCCTCTATATATTCTCTCAAGAAGTAATTCCTGTCTACAGCAGCAGGAGTTTCATGGTTCTGAGCAAAGCGTCCCCAGGTCACTGCAAGAAAGGCCTGTTCAGCTTGCCAAATGCCAGGGATTAATTAACATTGTGTCTTTTAGCTGGGGTGGCTGGATAGGACAGTGTAGGTGTAGGCTACAGGGGTCTGAGTAGTTTATTCTGATCTCTTTTAATCTGTTGCAGATAAAAAAATAATGGTTTAAGCAAAGCCAAAATACAGCATTACAGTACAAACACTGGTTCAATGAGACTTGTTAAAGCACTTAACTACTAAAATTTAGCTACTTAAAGCTACTGTGTAGGTAAGACCTGAGATGCTTTTCCATTGAAGAAAGATCTTTGAGGAGGTGCAGGAACGATCTACCAATAATTTGCTCTAACAGGAACATAAGAGGGTCAAGACAGAGACTCGCTCACCCAGCCCAGTAAGCTGTGTCCTGCCATCACTAGTATCATCATGTTAGTGATGGAAGCCAAGGAAAGATATAAGGCTGGGGCAAATGTGAAGGGATGCTTCCCCATCCTTCAGCAACTTGAGTCTGAGCCAGAAGGAAATGTCTTTGTATGTAATAGCTCTTGATGTGCTTCCAGTTCATGAACGTGTAAAGTTGTCCTTTTTTTAACCAAAGTAGTCTTTAATACCTACAGCATCCTGTGCCAAGCATATTTGGGGTGGAAAGATCTTAGTGGTGGATTCCTCATGTCATGAACAGAATTAAAGGTTTTATCTGCCTTTTCACCATTGTCAGCAGCAAGATCCAGAGAGCTACTCAATCTTCTTGCAGAGATTTTTTGTAACCAGATGTTCCAAGTGACCCAAGATGAAATATTTAGTAATAGTAACAATATATGCCAGGCTTCTGACACAGAGTCTTTGCAGCTATGTCTGTCTTCTGAGGTCCAGGTATACCAGAAGAGCCCCAATTCCCATTACTGCATTTCTGCGTGGTGACTTTCCCATCTGGCATCCTTTATTCATAGCAGCAGCTCTTCTTCTCTTCCAAGATCCTGTTTCTTTTTACTTTGTTCTTTTTCCTTTGAGGTTGCTCACCAGTTCAGGAAAGATAAGTGGATATGGAGATGGTGTTACAGAAGGTGAGAGTGCATACCTTCAGAGCAAGCCTCCATTTTCATCAGCTTTTCTGATTTCATTGGAGCTTTTGTACTTCCCCTTAGCTGCCTTCATGCAGCAAAAGCCCCAAGCAACAACAGAGCCTGAGGCTCTTCAGCCGTACGCAGGTGCCATGCCAGTGCCCATGCCAGGCTGCATCCTCCCCTCACACTTTTTATTCAGGATGTGAAATTTTCAGGCACTGGAGGGAAAAACCTTTGTGTTATTTCCTAAAGAAACTTTACTGTGCTGCAGCCACTGTCTGCCTACAGCTCATAAATTAAAACCAATTAAATGCACAAGACGCGGCCAGTCACTGCTTCCTATTGGGCTGCCTCTTCCCTCTTGCCTTGCCCAACAGTCAAGCTGCAAGGAAACAGCTTCTCTGGCAGAAAATAAAACACCAACAAAAACCCCAAACCCTGACCCCCAAAAGTGAAAGAAGAAAAAAAAAGTATCAGGGAAACAAACCAAAACACAGAAAGACAAGCCTTGTGACCCATTAGATTTTTTGTTTGCGGTATAAATCACTCTGTTATAATCATAAATTTGAGGACATAATTGGACTCCACATATAAATCCATTGCCAGTGATTACAGGCAAAATGCCCCAAGTGATGGAGCCTGCAATCCAGCACTGGTGCGGTTTGGGGGGAGGCCTTGGGGAGGGGGAAGGGAACCTCTGCAGCAGCCAGCATATTTTCCATGAGCAGTTCTGGAGCTGAAAACAGATGCTCCGTGCTGCCGTCCAGCCAGGAAAGTAATGTAAAAAACATCATGGAGATACCCTTCAAAGCATTCTTTGCTCTGCTCATTGTCCATCAGCGTCTTGTCCTCCTTCTTGCTCCCCGCCAAAAGCCTCACATGGGTATCGTGAGGGTCTCTGTGCCCCACCCCTCTGAGAAGAGGGAGATGCCACCACTGAAGCTGGGGCAGCTCTCTCCTTTGCAGCTGAAGATGGGCAGCATTGCTGTTTCTTAGTCTCAGGTCCTGACTGAACATCAGAACTATGGCAGGGCTTATAGATCTTCTGGCAATGTGTCCTGAGCAAATGTGAATGCTGTGACTGCAAGAACAAAAGGTTAAACTCATTTTCCTCCCAGCAGACCACCTGAGCACCACCTAGCCCCCACCCAGTCCCAGGGCGCATTTCCCAGGTGCTGTTCTCCAGTACATTCAGCTCATGTCCTTAGCCATGTCGTAAAGAATGTAACTGAGAGCAGTGATCAAACCTGGCAGAGTAAAAGTCTCTCATCATTTTGATTCAGAACCTTTCCCCACCAGGAAAAAGGCTGGCTCTTCAGGGTAGTGTGGCCTAACATCGTGCCAGACATTTTAAGTTAAGGTCCGATAGTTGCTTGTCAGGAGAAACTTGCTCAGCAGCATGCTCGTCCTTCAAAGTGAAGATGTCCCTGCTACTCCTGATAAGGCTGAGGTGTTGGAGATCTGCATTTACAAACACAGAATCACAGAATCGTAGGGGTTGGAAGGGACCTCGAGAGATCATCGGGTCCAACCCCCCTGCCAAAGCAGCTCCCTAGCACATATTGCACAGATAGGCATCCAGACGAGTCTTGAATATCTCCAGTGAAGGAGACTCCACCACCTCCCTGGGCAGCCTGTCCCAGGGCTCTGTCACCCTCACTGTGTAAAAGTTCTTCCGCATGTGGTGCGGAACTTCCTCTGCTCCAGTTTACAGCCGTTGCCCCTTGTCCTGTCCCCACAGAACACACTCTTCCAGGTTTGTGAAGAACAGCCAGATTGTTAAGGCTGAATTCAGCACCAGCACTTGCTACTTCTCCCTTCTGTATGTCCTTGCACATTCTGCCCTTAACCGCGTTGAGTCCCTGGGGAAGCATGTGCTGGAAACATAGTGGCTGAAAGCAAATTTAGATGGACAGAGGTTACTTGTTGCTGGCTACCATGCAGGTACACCTCTGTGTAACTTGTAAGTGCTCATGTGCCCTTAAGGAACATTTGCCTGCCTCTGCTCTTCTACAACCAAAGTAGCCAAGATGCAGGAATGCTGCTGGGGAGATGTGAAGGGAGAGGTAAGACCACACAGCTGTGGTCTGAGAAAAGGACCATTGTGTGAAACAAGGAGTCAGAACAGCCTTTGTCCAGGTTGGAGGAGGAGATGATGCATTAATTAACATGTAAAGCAGTAAGAAACTGCTGTTACAGGTAATTATCTAGATGTACAGGCTGGCATACTGCAGGTGCAAGGTGCAGATGGCTTAGCTGTGGGGACCTGAAGGAAAGTGGAGCCCAGGTCGTAGATGGGGTGATGGGACCTTATCACAATGGCCAAGAAAGATGCTGAGCAGTAACCCTTCTCCCCCATCAATAATTTTTTACTTAAAAAAGAGCTTTCTCTTACTCCTAGCTCTGCATCCTTTCCTGCAGCAGTCCTTGATGGTGTTTCAAATGCTCCACCACAAAACCAGTGTGGCTGCTTTTCTAGCTTAAAGAGAAGTTGTCCTGCTTCCCAGTTCTGGTACTCAGACAGCTGGCTACCTGCTACCTGCCTTTTGGTGACATTTTTCTTGTGCCATGTTTTTTCTTCAAACACACTATTTTGAGCATCTAGGGTGTACAAGAAGCAGAAATCCCCACATTGCCTCCCCTGCATGGGTTGTGGGGCAGATTTTTGGATATCCGTGGAAGCATTCCCTGTGTAGATTGACTGTTGGACTTTTAAATGTGAAATTACTCTGTTCTTCCTCTTCCTCCCGTGGCATTTCCACTCCTCCAGTAACATATTTTGGAAGCTTCCATGTCTGTTGCTAGAAAAGCATACTTATTTTCCAGCTTGTCTGCTGGTTTTCCTTTTATTTTGAATCTGTCTTAGAAAGTGAAAGCAAGTGCTAAGTTTTCTGAACCATCTCTTGGTTCAAAGTCATTTCTGCTCTACCCACGATACACTACTGCATTTGTCTTTCAAATAGCTTTTTATTAAACTTTCGTAGCACACAATAATTTTCTTTTACAGAACTTGCATTTCCCTCTATTAACACAGTATTTCCAGCCAACATCAAACTTCCCTCGTCTTTAATAAAACTTCTGGGGATATAAAAGTTTTTGGCAGCGACAGAAACAGTTCTAATACTATCTATGCAACTGCTGTTGCCATTTGGCTTATTGGTTCTGAATCTCTACCATGCTAAGCACTCATTTTAGCCAGACTGCTGGTTCCTGTTTAGATTTTCACTAGCACATGGCACTCTGCTAGGCACGGTCAAGTGGTCCTGGCCAGAATACCAGTGCTGAGCTGTTTCCTTGTAAGAAAATCCTATAATAGCTCAAATTACTGAAAGGGGAGCCTCTGCTGTGGATGGGGTCTGCCTACGGCATGCTGTACATGGGTTGGAGTCCTGTTCAGTGATACACTGCTCGTGGGTCCCAGTATCTAAAGGAGATTTAAGGCTATCTGTACTGTTCTCTTCTTACAGCATTAGCTCTAATAAGCAGCATTTTAAATGGTGCCTTAGAGAGTGTGAGCACTATTCTTACTATAATGGACCAGGACCTCCTGGTGCAAAGCACAGGGCTACCATTTGGGGGGTGCGTTGGCACTGGTCTAAAGTCACTTAGAGCCTTGGTGGAAGAGCCACATTCAGATCATGAGCACCAGGGCTGGGTAAGCACCATCGTTGGGATGCAAATGGAGAGCATGTTGGATATTGGACCCATCTAAGGATTGGAAAGAGCAGTTAGCTCTTTGAAAATGCCTTGTGTATGGCTACTTCCTTGTATTGTGAGGGGGGAGCACCCCTCCTGGGCTTCTGGAGGGTGGAAAACCAGAGAGGGAAGGGAACATGCAAAACCAGTGGAAATGTTCACAAAAAGATGGAAAAAGAGAACATTAGGTACAATACAGCAGGGAGGAAACAGTCCAGCAGGTTCCTGGAGGGTTTGGAAGACAACTTCCTGACCCAGCTGGTAAATGAACCCACAAGGGAAGGTGCCCTGCTGGACTTGTTGCTTGTCAATAGAGAAGACCTGGTGGGGGATGTGAAGGTTGGAGGACGCCTGGGGCATAGTGATCATGAGCTTATAGAATTCTTAGTACTGGGAGAAGTAAGGAAGGGAGACAGCAGAACTAGCACCTTAGACTTCCGTAGGGCTGACTTTGGACTGTTCAGAAAGCTGCTCGATAAGATTCCATGGGAGGCAGCCCTTGAGGGCAAAGGAGCCCAAGAGGGTTGGTTGCTCCTCAAGAAGGTAATCTTGGCAGCACAAGAACAGGCTGTCCCAGTCGGACAGAAGAGGGGTCAGCGAGCTAGGAAGCCAGCCTGGCTGAGTAGAGAGATTCAGGCTGATATACGGGAAAAGAAGGAAAAATATGAGCTTTGGAAGAAGGGGCAGGTGTCTTGGGGTGATTATAGGAATTTAGTGAGATCATGTAGGGAGAAAGTCAGAAGGGCTAAAGCTGATCTGGAACTCAGGCTGGCCAGTTCTGTAAAGGATAATAAAAAGTCCTTCTATAGGTATATTAATAGTAAAAGGAGGGTCAAGGAGAATCTCCAGCCCTTATTGGATGCTGATGGCACATTAGTGACAAGGGATGAGGACAAGGCTGAGGTCCTTAATTCCTTCTTTGCCTCAGTCTTTACCAGTAAAGAAGGGTATTCTGTGAGTACTCATCCTCCAGAGCTGGCTGACAGGGAGGGGAAGAATAACAAAGTTCCCATGGTTCAGGAGGAAATGATTAGCGACCTACTTGGCCAGTTAGACACCCACAAGTCAATGGGGCCAGATGGGATTCACCCAAGGGTACTGAGGGAGCTGTCAGATGTGCTTGGCAAACCCCTTTCCATCATCTATCAGCAATCCTGGCAGACTGGGGAAGTTCCAGTCGACTGGAGGCTGGCAGATGTTACACCCATAGACAAGAAGGGTCGGAAGGAGGATCCAGGGAACTATAGGCCTGTCAGCCTGACCTCAGTCCCAGGGAAGATCATGGAGAGGGTCATCTTGGGAGCTATCATGCAGCACGTGCATGATGGCCAGGGGATCAGGCCTAGTCAGCATGGGTTTACAAAAGGTAGATCCTGTCAAACTAACCTGATCACCTTCTATGACAAGGTGACCCGCTTAATGGACGAGGGGAAGGCTGTGGTGTGATCTACCTGGACTTTGGTAAAGCCTTTGACACCGTTTCTCACAGCATTCTGACTGAGAAACTGGCTGCCACTGGCCTGGACAGGTGGACCCTCAGCTGGGTTAAAAACTGGCTGGATGGCCGAGCCCAGAGGGTGGTGGTGAATGGAACAAAATCCAGCTGGGGGCCGGTCACAGGTGGCGTCCCCCAGGGCTCAGTCCTGGGTCCAGTCTTGTTCAACATCTTTATCAATGATCTCGATGAAGGGATTGAATGCTCCCTCACTAAGTTTGCAGATGACACTAAACTAGGAGGAAGTGTTGATCTGCCTGAGAGTAGGGAGGCTCTTCAGAGGGATCTGAACAGACTGGACCGATGGGCTGAGACCAATGGGATGAAGTTTAACAAGGCCAAGTGTAGAGTGCTGCACATGGGACATAATAACCCCATGCAGCGCTATAGGCTTGGGGGAGACTGGCTGGAGAGCTGTCAGGCAGAGAAGGACCTGGGGGTGTTGGTTGACTGCAGACTGAATATGAGTCAGTAGTGTGCTCAGGCGGCCAAGAAGGCCAATGGCATCTTGGCTTGTATCAAAAACAGTGTGGCCAGTAGGTCTAGGGAGGTGATTGTGCCCCTGTACTCAGCATTGGTGAGGCCACACCTTGAGTGCTGTGTCCAGTTCTGGGCTCCTCACCACAAGAAGGACATGGAGGTCCTGGAGCGAGTCCAGAGAAGGGCAACCAGGCTGGTGAAGGGGCTGGAGGGCAAATCCTATGAGGAGTGGCTGAGGGAGCTGGGGCTGTTTAGCCTAGAGAAGAGGAGATTGAGGGGAGACCTTATCACCACCTACAACTATCTGAAGGGAGGTTATAGGGAGGTAGGTGATGGTCTCTTCAGCCAGGTGACAGGTGATAGGACAAGGGGGAATGGCATGAAGCTGAGCCAGGGCAGGTTTAGATTGGATGTTAGGAAAAAGTTCTTCACTGAAAGAGTTGTGAGGGCCTGGAACAGGCTGCCCAGGGAGGTGTTTGAGTCACCTTCCCTGGATGTGTTCAAAAAAAGGGTAGATGAAGTACTTAGGGATATGGTTTAGTTTAGGATGTGAATGGTTGGACTCGATGATCTTAAAGGTCTTTTCCAACCTTATTATTCTGTGATTCTGTGATTCTGTGATTGGGCTTACTGAAGAGGTTCTTTTCCACCATTTCTTGAAGGGAACTTTTAAAGCATTATGACTTATTTCACATCTGCTGTAAGAAAGGCAAGACAAAAAGGGAGTGTTAAAAAACAAAATGGAGCATGTGCCAGCACATGGGGTGTAATTCATACCTCTCAAAACAGGGGATCTCTGCTGACTCCAGGCAGCACCCTATGAGTGTACTGTGAATCCTCTCTGTGGAGGGCTGGTATAACCTCCTGTGGGAAATCCACTACCTCTAGGGTGAGTATATCTCAAAAACTCCAGACCCACGTAGAAGAGAGACCTCTCTCTGATGGTCACCTAGTCTGGTCCCACTCCTGATGAACAGCTGAGCTCTGGGGAAGCACACCCTGTACCCGGGACCTGCTTCAGTGCTGCGGTGCTTCCCGATGAAAAGATTTTTCCTAATGTTAAGTGAAACCTCCTAAGTAACAACTGACCCCCTTTTGTGTCATCTGGCACCAGTGAAACCAGTTTGGCTTTGCTGTCTTCATAGTTTTCTTTTCTCACAAATTTCTGCCTGCGCAGCTGATGTTTTCACTGCTGGATTTCATCTGAAATCAAGTTACTGTGGGCTGAATCAAGTTCCTAGGGGGGGTCAAAGAAGAATAAGTGTGGGCACAGGAGAGGAAGAGCAGCACCGTCCTTTCCACCTCCATGAGCTCAGGCTCAGCTCGAGCTGGCAGTAAATAAAGGGAGACAGGTTAATCTGCAGTTAATTGCACTCTCTGGATGAGTTCTGGTTTTTTAATGACAAATTCAGAGAAGAAAAAAGATATCAGTGCCCACAAAAGACAAGCAAAAGAAGCCAAAGTATATGCAATGTGGATGATATATTTAGCTCTGTTTAACACATGTTAGCGATGAGGGCAGTGGATGTTAGGTTTAATCGGATCCAGAAAGATGATGAGTATTAGTCCCTCTGGAATTATTCCTGGTGACTGTCCAGGAAGATTCACAAGTATTTTTATAAATTAAACACAAATGGAAAAGAAGGTGGAAAAATGGAAAAAATCTATTTTGTCCTTTCAGCTCAGAAATGCCAGTTTCAGATCCTCACAGTCCCCACGGGTAATGCTCTAGGATGCTGCATCCAAATGCAAAAAGCATCATGTCCAATGACAGAAGTAACTTTCTCTCTGCCTCTTAAGATGCTAAAATTTATCTTTGATGTACTGTGATGCTTTCCTTAACCGGGGCCAGCTGGTGTAGGGCTCCCAGGTGAAGACTGACACACCTTCTCCTGCAAATCAGCCCCAGGCTCTGTTGACAGATGCCAAAGTAGGGTCCTACCAGGTGCTATTGGGCTCCCAGATCCATGCCAGAGATTCTTGGGATGTTAAAGCCACGTTTGGCAACCAGGGGAAAGCTGCTTAGCCTGGAGGAAAGCAGAGAAGTAGGATCTGTTGCAGAATATCTCTTGAAGCGTATATTACATCATTGACACACAGGTTTTAATCATAACCACTGCATCAAGTCCCACAGACCATTTACGTCCACTTACTGCTATTTCAGTTCAGCTTTCCTTTCGAATGGATCTGAAGGTGTACAAATGTCTGCTGCCCAGCCCTTCTCTTGAAAACCAAACCATTTTTCAAGGAACCTCCTTGGAAGCAAGAAGCCATCTCCACAGAGACTGCTGCTCAGGGTAAGCAGGGCAGCAGCAGTCACTCCTAGATCTCTTTGGACCTGTTTTGATGCCACTAACATTTAATGGAGAATATTCCCTCCAATCTTTGGGTCCAAAATGCCTCAGAGTAATCACAGTAATGCACAGAGTCCTGCACCTAGGACATAACAACCCCATGCAGCGCTACAGGCTTGGGGGAGACTGGCTGGAGAGCTGTCAGGCAGAGAAGGACCTGGGGGTGTTGGTTGACTGCAGACTGAATATGAGTCAGCAGTGTGCCCAGGTGGCCAAGAAGGCCAATGGCATCTTGGCTTGTATCAGGAACAGTGTGGCCAGTAGGTCTAGGGAGGTGATTGTGCCCCTGTACTCAGCATTGGTGAGGCCACACCTTGAGTGCTGTGTCCAGTTCTGGGCTCCTCACCACAAGAAGGACATGGAGGTCCTGGAGCGAGTCCAGAGAAGGGCAACCAGGCTGGTGAAGGGGCTGGAGGGCAAATCCTATGAGGAGCAGCTGAGGGAGCTGGGGCTGTTTAGCCTGGAGAAGAGGAGGCTGAGGGGAGACCTTATCACCACCTACAATTACCTGAAAGGCGGTTGTAGAGAGATAGGTGATGGTCTCTTCAGCCAGGTGACAGGTGATAGGACAAGGGGGAATGGCATGAAGCTGTGCCAGGGCAGGTTCAGATTAGATGTTAGGAAAAAGTTCTTCACTGAAAGAGTTGTCAGGGCCTGGAACAGGCTGCCCAGGGAGGTGTTTGAGTCACCATCCCTGGATGTGTTCAAAAAAAGGGTAGATCAGGTACTTAGAGATATGGTTCAGTAGAGGACAGGTACAGTTGGACTCGATGATCTTAAAGGTCTTTTCTGTGATTCTGTGATTAAAATAACAAGAAGGGAAAGAGGAGGTAAGAAGCATCAGCACATGAGGCACTATTTACAGAGAGATGTGAAAAACACTGGTAAACTGGTGTGAGGGGGAAGTGCATAACAGCATTCAAATATGACCATAAGGTTAACTGGGGACTACCAGGTGAGATATTAAAAAATGAAGGCCAGCCATTGTAGCAGTAGAATCTTCTAGTGCTGTTACTTTTCTTATGCATGCAGAAAAAACCTGAAGTGACATTTTGATTTACAGAATATCTGAACCTTGGGCAGATATGAGGAAAGGGAAAGCAAAGATAGTAAAAAAACCCCAAAAAATGTCATCAGTGGCAGAGTCACTGCAGAAATAGGGATTTATCTGGAGATGTGAAGGAGAAAGAAATCTCCAGGCAAGAATCTCCAAGGGTCTTAGAGAGCAGGGGCAAACTGGCAGTCTGGACTGGAGAAGGCAGAAGGGGAAGGGAACTCGTTGCTCTAAAGAAACACTTTTGGCTGTGATTGAGCTGAATGAGGCTGAAAAGAGGCAAATTAAATGGAGACAGCACATGGTGAGGTGTCACTGAGAAGGAGCAGCTAAAGACTGTGGCATGTACCCAGCAGGGAAGGGGTTGAAGCAACAAGGTGACAAGGGCGAAAAACAGAGTGAAGATTCATGAGTGGATGGATGGGGCTTTGGGCAACATGGTCTAGTGGAGGATGTCCCTGCCTATGGCAAGGGGGTTGAAAATAGATGATCTTTGAGATCCCTTCTGACCCAAAGCATTCTATGATTCCATGATCCTGTGTATGGGTGTTTGGTGCAGATGGGCTCTGGGGTAGCAGACAGAATGGTTTGTTAGGATGCAAGAACCCAGAGGCTGTGTGTCTGGAGCTGAGCTGTGTCAGGGCTGGGGGAGACGGGGTGGAGGTCTGCTTTCTGACACTGTGCTAATGCCAAGAAGCAGGGTGCCTGCAACAGCAGAGAGAAGAGGCACTTGCTGAGCAGAGGCTTTTCTCTGCTATAGGCCAAGCAAACCACCTCATCAGAACAGGGGACGGAACACGGTGTGATGTGAAGCAAAGGAAGGAGTGTCCCCGCTCAAACGCTGTGCTGTGAATTGGGAGGTCACTGAGGGGCCAGTCACTGGTGATGGGGTCAGGGAAGAGGTTTTAAAAGCAAGCAGATGGCGACATATTTTAAAGAGGTTATAAAAGGGGGAATCCTCAGGGCAGATGTTTTCTTGAAGACACCGGAACAAAACACTGGCAACGACAAGAAAATATGCAGAAAATGAGTGGCTGTTAGAAGATGGCAGCGGTCAGATGGTTCAGATTAACTCAGCAATGACAGCCAAGATAAGATGCAGCAGCAGGTGGTTCAGGTCTCAGCAGAGCTGCAGCTGTGCAACAAGCTGTATGTCCTTCATGCTCTTTTCAGTGGTGGAAACATCTGGCAATGGGACTTCATATCTCACAGCCTTCACCTTATGTGTTAAACTCCACAAAAGCTCTACTTTGAACCCTCAGGGTAAACCCAAGCCTGGTTCTGAGAAAAAGTGATTCTAGTTGCCTGAGAAAGGAGTAGGAGGGTGGATAAGCTTGAGAATTTGGTGGTTTGGTTTTTTGGGGTTTTTTTTTTGTTTGGTTTGGTTTTGTTTTTTTTCTGAGGGGATATGAATACCTGGAAGGACAATAGACAAGGCAAGAAGTTGGTCAGAAAAACTACACTAAATTTTAGAAATAAACAGCATGAGCCTGTAGACGTACAGATGTGGTGCTGTACAGGCAAAGCTGTGTGATGGGGACAGCCCTTCACCCTGTTGTAGAAAAGACAACGGTGCTGGCTGCCAAGTGCATCTGGAGGGGTGCAGCCCTTGGGGTCACCAGGCTGTCAGTGTAAGCGTTCAGGGTTTTTCCAGCCCAGCACTGCCCTGCAGTTTGGGCGACAGGAGCTGAAGCAGGGCAGGTTCCTCAAGAGTGCTAGACACGTTCATCTTGGCTCCTCTCAGGAAGGTCTGTTTTATAAGTTTTCCTCTCAGTACAGTGCGGTTTTATTGTTCGTTTTTACTATATAGGAATTATTTGCACGGTTTGGAGGGAATGCTTGCCAAAAGGAATTATTTCTGTTGCTTCAAAACATAAGAGTCTTAAAACAGTCTAAGAAGATTCTTAGCTCTGGTGCTGAAAACGTGGCACTTCTGAACAGATGATGTTGTCTCCAGAGACAAAGCAGCAGCAAGGGTGTGAACGCTTCAGCAAGCAACCAGACTTCTAGGGCTTTCTCCTTGCAGTGCAACGAACGAGACCTGCTTTGCCTGAAAGTCTTGCTGTCAACAGCAGGTTACTCGTCATTAGCATTTGGCTGGTAACTTTTTATTGGGTTGGCTAAAGCATGGTGAAAAGTTCAGTCAGGCTTCTATGAACATGCTTCTAGGAAAAGATTTTATTGCAGGAGTTTGAAAGTGCTCAAGCTCTAATCCCTATTTGAGGGTAAAAAATAATCCCTGTTTGAGGGTTAAAAACCAGATCTGAAGGGGGAAGGGGGTAAAACTAGGTTAGATAAAAGGGAGCCCAGCAGCATCGTGTCAGAGTCAGGGGTGGGACCAAGAGTCCATCTGAAGTGCATCCACATGGCTGGTGATAAAATGAGAGGTGGCATGCTACAGTCAGGGGCGCTGTGTGTCAGGGAGTTCCTGACCCCTGCAGCCCCCCCCTTCTCCACCAGAACCCAGCCATGCAAAACTACAGCATCAAGAAGTGTAAGAAAGACCCTGGTAATTACAGGCCTGTCAGTCTCACCTCACTGCCTGGTAAAGTTATGGAGAAAATCATACTGGGAGTTACTGAAAAACACCTAAGGGACAACACGGTCATTGGTCACAGTCAACATGGGTTCAGAAGGGGAAGGTCCTGTCTATCCAATCTGATTTCCTTTTGCAACAAGGTCACCCAGCTGGTTGACCAAGGGAAACCAGCTGATGTTATTTTTTGGGCTTTCAGCAAGGCTTTTGATACTGTGTCTCACAGCATCTTGCTGGACAAAATGCCCAGCACACACCTAGGCAAAGCCATAAGGCGTTGGGTGGGCAACTGGCTGATGGGTCAGGCCCAGAGGGTGACAGTGAATCGGGCTACATCTGGCTGGCGGCCAGTCACTAGGGGGTTTCCCCAGGGCTCTGTTTTAGCTCCAGGTCTTTTTAACATTTTCATAAACAACCTGGCCACAGGACTAGAGGGTGCCTTAAGTAAAGTTGCAGATGACACCAAGTTGGGAGGAGCTGTTGACTCTGTTGAGGGTGGAGAAGCCTTACAGAGGGACCTGGTCCAATTGGAGAGCTGGGCAATCACCATCAGCATGAAGTTTAACAACAGCAAGTGCCGCATCCTGCCCCTGGGAAGGGGCAACCCTGGCTGCACACACAGACTGGGGGATCAGACACTGGAGGCCAGCCATGCTGAGAGGGATTTGGGGGTCTTGGTCAACAGCAAGTTAAACATGAGCCAGCAGTATTCCCAGGCAGCCAGGAGGGCCAGCCATATCCTGGCCATCATCAAACACAGCATTGGCAGCAGGTCCAGGGAGGGGATTATTCCACTCTACACTGTGCTGATGCGGCCTCACCTCGAGTTCTGTGTGTGGTTTTGGGTGCCACAGTACCAGAGGGACACAAAAGTATTGTAGAGTGTCCAGGGGAGGGCAAAAAGGATGGTTAAGGGTCTGGAGGGGAAGACTTACAAGGAGAGGCTGAAGTCCCTTAGTTTGTTCAGCCTGGAGAAGAGGGGGCTGAGGGGAGACCTCGTGGTCTGTGGCTTCCTGATGAGAGGGAGTGAAGGGGCAGGTGCCGATCTCCTCTCTTTGGTAACCCATGATAGAACCCACGGGAACAGTATGAAGCTGAGACAGGGGAGGTTTAGGCTGGATATTAGGAAGAGGTTCATTACTGAGAGGGGGTCAGGCACTGGAACAGGCTCCCCAGGGAAGTGGTCTCAGCACCTAGCTTGGCTGAGTTCAAGAAGAGATGGATGATGCACTCAGTGACATGCTCTGACCTGGCTGGCCCTGTGTGGAGCCAGAAGTTGGACTTGATGATCCTTATGGGTCCCTTCCAGCTCAGTATATTCTATGATTCTAAGATTCTGTGATTCTATGAACTTTAAATGAAATAAAACTTTAGACCATGAATGTATGTGTGTTACACAACAAACTTGTTTGTAACCAACTGCCAAAGTGCAGGAATGAGACATACTTTGTGACTTATGGCATCTGCTGACTGATATTTTACACCTGTCCTCAGTGGCTGAAATAGGCATGCAGAAACACCAGCATGAACACCAGCAAATCCTCATAGAGGCACTTCGAAATCCTATTAGCCCATTCCACCTGCCTCCTCTTGGAGCCCATGTGGCTTTTCAAGGTGTTGACTTTTCACCCACTGCCCACCCAGTGATTTAAATGTATTCCACATGCACCTTTATCGTATGCCTGCTGCTCCTGAAGCATGTTCTCTACATACCCTGGCATTTATTGCAGCACCTACTCAGCCCTTCTGTCGGGTCTTTTCTGGTAGAATCTCCCAGTGTGTCTGTTAATTCTCAGCAGCTTATTCCAACTTAATTTTCTCTCCTTAGCTCTTTAGAGACTGACACCCCAGCAGTCCCCGGTGTTCTCAAATCCAGTATCTGCAGACAGCACGTTGGTGGTGCCTTCTGAAGGGAATGTTGCTCCTGCTCTTTAACAGAGGTGCAGTTTGGGCCCCAGCCATCAAGCAGGTTAAAAATCTAACCCATGCACTGGGCTGTAAAATCCTGAGTTACCTACGGCACAATGTGGGCTTGTTGTGTTTCACACTTACCAACAGCAGACTCCTTCCTGGCTCACAGAGGAAACAACCAAACCAGAGAAAGTCTACTGGGAGATTGGCTGCAGACAGACAATTCAACAAGAACAACTGAGGTTATTACACTGCAGCCAGGGCATTTAGGAGTCTGGTTAGAAGTCTTCGCCTGCCATTTTGCTTCAGAGAGATGTCTGTCACCCCCTATCCACATAGTGTGATGGTGCTTGCAGGGAGAGGCAAAAGCTCTGTTGGTGTGACCCAAAGGAACTGAGGGCACGGGGAAGCAAACACCTGAACTCTAAGCAACCACTCCCAAGATATTTCTCCATTTTTACCTCTGGCAGGTTTGTGCTCACTGAAAGTACACTGGAACTGCTAGTGTATTTTGGCTGGGTCCAGGCCCTTGGCCACTGCAGAGAGCACTTTGGTTTTGCCACTGGGCCCTTTTGAGGACATGTCAGAGCCCTGTCCTCGCTGGGCTGAGCAAGCTGCTCTTCTGCAGGAGGAGGCTGAGGCACGACACTTCTTACAGATGTTTCTGTTTATCCCATTAGGGAAAAAAAAAAAATCACCTCTGGAGAAATGTGTTTCCAGGCTGATGCTGTGGTAATGATTCAGGAAGTTAATGGAACTGGTGTATTTATACTTCATGTGGGACCTCCAAATATTTCAGTTTTCTTCCACTGAAGGAGGAGAACCCAGCCAGTCACCTCAACCTGCAGGCTGGAAAAATAATGTTCAGCTTCTTTATAGATAAAATGATCTGAGCCAAGGTCTTAGCACGCTCATCCTTAAACAGTATCCCATGGGAGGCACCAAATGCTTTAAGAATACACATGGCTCACTGATGGGTTTGCCACGTATAGAGGTCTTTTCCATATATACACTTATACATAGTTATGTATGTGTACACACACACACACACACACACACAATTCTGCCCATTCTTACAGCTCTACACTTGACTGGTAAATCCTAAAGACAACTTGTCCCATGCTTCTCACTCTAATGTCCCACCCCAAAACCAGGTCCTGGCAAGGACTGGGATAAGGTGGAGAGCCATGAACAAGACCTTTGGCTTCAGGCACCTAGCTTCCTTGCCTGAGCCTGTCACTTGCCTCTGCAGCTGTGGGACAAACATTGTCTCCTGCCTCAGCTGCACTTCCCCCACATGTTGTCTGTGGCAGGGCCAGTGGAAGATTGCATGCCAGTCAATGCTAGGCCATCTGGGCAGCCACAGCAGAGCAAGGGGGTGGTTATTGCTGGAACAGCCCAGATAACCCCCTGTAATGGCAGGGCCACGCTTTCTGGTCTAAGACAAAGCTTTTCAGTGGCTCACTTCCACAGTGGTCACCAGTTTGTGATGTTCCTCTCGAAGGCTGGAGCCCAGCACTGGTTATTTGCTGTGCTTTCCTGCTGACCACCAGGTCACCAGGCTGAAGACTGGGAGTAGGTGCCTGTCTGCCAGGACCCTCCTGGGAGCACAGTGCTGGACACCAAGTGATGGCAGGGGAAATTCCTCACTGACCCCTGTGGGAAGCCAGCTACTCTTCTGGGGGTCCTGGAACAGCAATCAGCTTCTAATTAGAGACCCCCTATAATCAAGGGGAATTGCCTCAGCCAACCCACTTACCCCTCTAGCCACAAGTATCTGAGCCACTGGTTATCTTGGTCTTTGGTAGCAACTACACAGCCTCTACCAAACCCTCAAGCACTCAGACCCTGAGTCAAGCTTTTTGAGTGGATTTCCTCCCAAGAGAGGAGACCAACTGCTGCCATGGAAATTGCTATTGCCCTTTACAATCTGACTGCACTTAAGCACAGGCTACAGGGCTGCGTTGCTTGGAGTAGCCCAAAGGAGACAGTATTGCTGTCCAAGGCGGTTGCAGCAGTGCTTCCAGATGTGCAGCATGAGAGAGGAAGCAGCTGTTTTACCCTCAGGGTGAAGCTCCACACCCTTCTGCCCACACCAGGGCACCTGTACCAGGGCAGAGCCACCCAGAAGCTAATGGGAACACAGTGATGGGGTGCCATCAGGAGACTACCGGTGGGGTTTCTTCTGCTCGTGGTGGTGGTGGTTATTCTGCTTGCACAGTAGGGTGACTGGGCAGCCCATGGACAGGTCCTACAGACACCTGCATAATCCACTCAAGAGCTGAAAACTGGAGAGGCAAAACAAAAGCTGGATCTTCCCAGAGAAAACATTTTAGGACATTGTGAGGAGGTGTTACATCTAAAGAAGCACCTAGTGATGCAGGGGAAACTAATCAATCTGCCTCGACATAATCCAAAGAAAGCAAGAAGTGATGCTCAGAGCAGCCCTGAGCCATACAGTGTGTCAGGTGTCTTAAGGCACCACTAACAAATTCTTGTTACCTTACAGAATTGAATGTGAGATTTTACCTTGTACCAAAATTTGTCCCAGTAGTTTATTAACTGAATTGCCCCACAGAAGTCCAAATTCCCCTCCAGAAATGGAAGGCAGTCTTCTCACTGCTGGGAGGCAAAGCTGGAGGAGACACAAGAACTTGTATCACAGAGTAATGACTGCCAGTGTTAAACAGCAGGTACCAACACTTGAATAAAGCTGGTTAGTTTGGGGAATGCCATTTCCTCATGGTAGCACCCAGCGCTCACATCCTCAGTGCACAGTGGCAAAGGTTTGTGAAAGAGGACCTGCAAAGGAGACAACACTAGGGTGAGAAGGATGAAAAGACATCTTCTACAGACATTACACAGGCAGCCTGGAGGGATGGTAGCCATTAGAAAAGCTGTTTTCCAGAGGAAGATGTCTGGAATGAGCCAAGAAACAAGAAATAAGTGTGCATGCTGAACTGGCCATCACCCAGTAGTCCTGGGTGGAACCAAGAGGTGGAAACTTCTCAGTAATTCTGGTAATTGCAAAGGTGACACTTTTACTCAGAAAGTCTTTGTAATAACAGTGCAAAACATGCTAGATTTAAAGCAATGCCCTGAATAGTACCCAAATACTTCCCGGCCAGCAGAACAGGATGATCTCGGGGGCTTTGCACCTAAATTCTGCACTTTCTGATGAGCACCTTTTTTTTTTTTTTTTTTTTCTGAGGCTCAACATCATTTTAGGAAACTTAGAGAGGCCAATAGCCAAAACACACTACCCTCAAAACAGTCCTTGAAGGCCAGTACAGTGTAGACAGGTCGTTCATCTTGGTGTCCCTGGATATCCCACTGCAGCAACCTGTGATCTGGCCAACATAGAAACAGTTCCACCTAGCCCAGATTTGCCTGAAAGCAGTCCAGAAGAGGTAATGGGAATTCCAGTTTCAGTGTCTTAAACTCCATCTTGTCCTGTCTTTTTAATTTTAATTTCCTTTGGGCTCTACACCAGGGATTACAGTCCAAATCGTATCATACAGGGTTTTGTCATGGTGGGGTTTGGGTGGATTTTTTGGGGAGGATCATTGTGTGTGTGTGAGGGGGGATGAGCATTGCACAGCTTGTTTAATGAAAACGTGTCCCAGGCAGAAAGTCCCAGAAGCTCATGAGGGGATTGGGACAAAGAGGCCTGCTGAGCAGCAAGGAATGGTGCCGTGTGTTTGTGCCAGATGTATTCCCCTCACCACTACACCTGGCAAATATCCCTGAGTTTGAGACTGCTTTTTTCACCTGTAAGAGGGTAACAACTCTATTGATGGTGTTAAATGCCAGGCCGTAAGGCACAGAAGTGGTGCAGGGCAGCTACTGAGATGTGAGAAACCCAAAATGTACTACCAAGATGCTCCTTATTTTAGTCAGCAGGCCAGATTTGTTTTGATCTCTGATGCATCTGAAAAGAGATTCTCTTGCTAGTCATTGCCTCAGCCCAGGTGCCCGTAAAGCAGCAGACACCAGGCAAAGCTTTGTCAAAGATGAGAAGCCCATCTTGCCCAAGGCAAGTGGCATTTGGAACCACAGCACTTGCCATAGGTACTGGGACCAGGACAGATCTCCAGACTTGCCACGTTGGCAAAGATAGAAGTCAAGAGAGCTGCGCTCATCTGCTGCATCTCCTTATGCACTCGAGCCTTGTCAAGGTATTTTGCTTCAACAGTCAGATGAAGGGGAAGAAAATTGGTTGGCTTTGGATTGAATTAGTGTAAAAAGGAAGAGGTTTTATTTCTCGCCCAGCGAAGCGGAACTAAACTTGTTCCACTTAGTTTGGCAGGAAACATTCCTTCTGACTCCAGATTCAATGTGTCATTTCAGGCACTTTCAAGAAAAGAAAGGAAATGAACAGCTACAAACAAAACACTGAGAGGAAGGCATTCCCCAGCTCACAGGATGTGAGAGATCCATATTCATAAGTCTCTCTGTCCCTGGAGCCATCCACCTGCATCTGCTGAGAGGGTGCCCAGGTGAGAGACATTCTGCACCTGGAAGTGCTTTTACACTTGCTTCCAACAACACTCACTTTGTATAAATGTCTTTGCTAAACCTCTTCAGCTCCAGCTGCATTCAGAAATACCACAGAAAGAGGAATTTGGCCTCAGATGGCTCAGACTGATGATCTTACAGTGTGTTTAAGTATTACTCATAGTTGTAGGTGAATGGAAAGATTTTTCAAATAAATCATTACTGTGAGTATCAGATTTTCCTGGTATTCAAGAAGAGGGAACAGTATCATCATTTGAAGAGGTTCTATTAACTTTGTAACCCGTTGGGAGGGGAAGAAATAGTAATGGAAAACTGAGAACAAATGCTGAGTTCTTCCTCTGAAAGAGTAGCTGCTGTGTACACACAGACAGATACACACCCCTGCATCCCTTACCCATGAGTGTCCTCACAGAGGTGAAGCAGTGCCATGGGAATTGCATTTCCTCTACTATATTTACAAGAAGGGAAGGAAGAAGGGAGGGAAGGGAAGGAAGAAGGGAAGAGTGGGAGGGAAGAGAGGGAAGAGAGGAAAGGGAGGGAGGGAAGAGAGGGAAGGAAGGAAGGAAGGAGGGAAGGAAGGAAGGAAGGAAGGAAGGAAGGAAGGAAGGAAGGAAGGAAGGAAGGAAGGAATTTTTTTGCATAGTGGCTACATAAATACATTCTTCTGAGAGTGTTGTGCGCTGCAGTCTCCTAGGTGTGATGTGTAGCATACATAGAACACACTTCGTCACACTCCATCTCTGTTGCAGATGGTCGAACCAGGGGCAACTCCCAGGGCTGAGAACTGTGTGGGGACTGGGGCTTCTCCTGGGGTTGGTCTCTGAGTCACAGTGCACTGTTTCTGAATGTGGACCACTAGCCAGAAGATAGATGGGAATTTGCTGTCACCCTTGCAAGAACAGTCATTGCCATGGAGATGTCCATCACCTGCATCCAAAGGGACACCAACCCTGGACTTGGAAAAGCAAGGAGACCTTGGTGGTGCAGAAGGGACTGAGGAGAAGCTGGGCAACATATTCTGACCCAACACAACTATTCTTATGTTTAACAAGTGCAATGCTGTTTCGTTCCATACTACATTCACAGTCTTTAATCACTCAAACCCAGCAACATTTAGAATAAACTTTTGTTATAGATAGATTTTGCTTCCTTATGCTCCATATGTGCCTGTTCTTTCTTCTCTTTTGCTTTGATCATGGACTTGAAGCAGGATGGAGAATTATTTTGTTATGTTGTGTGTTTGGATAATACCTTACCAAACTGGGTATTGGTCCATGCCTAGAATTTCTAGGCACTTCCTTGATATAAATAAATATTAATAATCTGTAGTTCTGAAAAAGGCCACAAGCCAGTAAGTTTGATGTTCATGTAAACATCCTAAGTAAGAAACAACAGAGCTCCAGTTCTCAAAGGCTGTGAGAATTAGCCAGATGCACTGTAGGAGGGAGATCAACAATAACTCTTCAGAATCTGTGATCCAGATCTTAAACACCATATGGCTACTAAGAGCAAGGCTTTGGATATCCACTGAGAGTGGGTGAGATAAGGGGTGAGGTACAGGGGAAGAGGGTTCTCTAACAAAGCACAGGCAGAGTGTGTTGCCTCTTCACGAACTCACACAGCATGGGCTCCTGCATGCAAGACATGCTCATATGCATCCCTAACATTGGCACTGCATTTAATCCAGCATGAACTGGTGGTGGCTGTAGGACACAAGGATAGATGTCTCCTGCTCCACATCCATGCTAGAAAGAGTCTCTGAACTGCATTCTCTGAACTCTGAACAGATTCATTGCCTGTCCGTGGTGGCACAGTGTTGTAGCTCTTCCTCCACAAAATAGCCTCCTTTAAAAATACTTTATGCCTGTTGGTAGCCATGGTCACAGCAGATTCCAGATTTTTCTGGCTACTCTGGGATGCAGGTAACTAAGTCAGTGGGTTGAATTACCTAACACAAGGTTTGAGCCATGTACAGCAAATCCCACCTGTCAGCAGAAAGACCCAGGGGCCTCTCAGGAGAGACTTATCAAGGACTATGTGCTGGAGGGAGACATCAGGCTTGGGGATATTGGTGGTTGGCAGAACGCCTGGGTTTGGTCCTTGATATTTTCCCTGCAGCAGAGAGATGGAGTTTGTTTATCATGTAGCACAGGTAGCTCCTCTTTCCTCCTTGGTGCAGGGGGAGAAAGGTTGATAGCATTTCCCCTTGAAGATTCAGTTGTCCATGGTAATGTTAATTTTTAAAGAGAAGCCTAATTTTAGTTTTCAGGAGGCAGAACTGCCATGACATCATACTGGGAACTGGAGTATGATCTTTTCTTTCACGGTGTCAAAAAATGTTCTGGACGGCTCTGCAGAAAAAGAGACCCTAAAGGCCTTTCCTGCAAAGTCTGGACAAACACTTTAGATATTTCATGCTGGTTTTAAACATAACAAGGATCAAAGGTGTCTGTCCTGGAGGGTAGGGCAGACCACTGAGCAGAACTGAAGTGAGGAAGAGAATGTGGTTTTGCTAATACCCTTCATGTACCGCTGTCAGTCTGTACTGATGTACAGAGCTCTCGGCTCCAAGGTGAGGATCTGTGTGACCCAGCAGGAGCCAAATGGCACACTTGTTCTTCCCAACGTGCACCTCTCCTGCGCTCCTGTCACTCTGTTGGTTTAGCAGAGGATGGAAAGCAGGTTATGTGCTGCGCCCGGCAAGGAGAAGGCTTCCTATGGGTCAGGAAATGCTTACAGGGGGCAGCTCTGGCAGCCAGTCCTGCTGCACAGTCACATTTCTTCTATGCAATTGCCATTTATGCTGTTGGTGACCGTGCAAACTGTAGCTCTGTCAACCCCTCAGAAGTAACAGCTTTGTGATTATGGGCAGCTCTTCAACAACACCTAAAATATACAAATATACCTTCAGGCTCAGGTTGTCTGTAGGGCACCTTTCTCCTCGGCTCAGTAGTACACATATATTGTGAATAAGGACAATAAAACAGAGTTCCTTCTTCAGCTGGAGACTATAGGTCTGGAAGCCATGAGGTGAGCCCAGTCCCACAGGACCAGCAGCAGGAATCAGCCTTCAAAGGCTGCAGAACACCTTCAGTTCCTTCTGCCCCACACCTGACATACATCAACCATACATCAACCATACATACACCTGACATACATCAGCTCCACACCCACAGCTGCCGCCTGGACTTCCCAATAGCTTTTAGAAAACTCTTAGTAAATGTGCAAAAGCCACATGGGAATGGAGGCAGGGTTGGGGGCATGGACAGGGAGTCCCCATGCTGGGAATTTTCTAGTTGTGAGTCCCATGTTGCACTAAATGATCTTTCTTTCAGGCACTTGTTGCTGGCTCAGAAATGACTGTGTCTCGAAAGGTGTTTCAGACATGGTTTCTTCTCATATTAATATGAGCAAATGTTTCAAACCATCTTTATGAATGTCTCAGCCTGAGTCCTGCCAGGGTAAAAATTGTGACTTACAAGTAACTCCAAAGTTAAATGCCAATTGTATTTTCTGATTTTATCTAAGTATAAGTGTACATACAACATCAGACAACAAAAACCCATGGTTCCCTCCCTGGGAATTCATTATCTCTTCAGATTATGCAAAGTCCATAAAGTTTCTTGGGATCTGGTTCTTGGCTGAGTGGTCTGGCTGTATTTTAATATATAGTGATCTCAGGACCCTAGGAGATATTTACATGGAATGATGCTTTATGCATTTACTGTTGAGTTCATCTTTACAATGAGCCCTCCAAGACCCTTATATTGACAATTGTCTGCCAAATTACAGAAAGTGGCAATTCTATGAAGTCCACACTGTCAGTAGTGGAAGAGTGCAAGAATGTAGAGTGAGTGCAGATGTGATTTTGAGCACCTACAAGGCTGGAGAAAAAATTAGTGGTTCATTTCATTTAATACTTTCACAAGCTCCACCATGCACAGAAATGTAGCTGCAGTTACTGACTATATACTTGTCTCTCACATCCCACTGGTGTCCTTTCAAAGTCCTTTTGTCACCATTTCTTTCCAACACAGGATTATGAGGTAACTGATTTCTTTTTGCTTTTTCATGTAAAAAAAATGCTGCAGCCTTCAGAAGGCCTGGGACCTGCCCAGTCCTTCCTGATGGAAACACACCCACACTTCTGACTGTACCCCCGGCTACAGAGAGAGTGGTTCCGTGCTGGAACAGGCTGCCCAGGAGAAGTGGTGGATGCCCCATCCCTGGAAGTGTTCAAGGCCAGGTTGGCTGGGGCCCTGGGCAACCTTGTGTAGATCCAGGCCTGAGGTTGGTGGCCCTGCCTGTGGCAGGGGGGTTGGAGCTCTATGATCCTTGTAGTCCCTTCCAAACCAAGACCATTCTATGATTCTATGATTCTCCCTTTCTGCTGTGTCTTCCTCTGGGGTAGACAAAGATGCCACTGGCAGATAGGCAGTTCTCTGTGATGAGGATACTGGGCAGGAGGTTAAGTTGTCTCCTTGTCTGGTTTCCCTCAGACCCTCCAGAGACACTTGCTCTGTACTTGGCAAAGGGCTGCAGGCAGGGGAGATGGAGTTGAGCATGGTTCTCTCATAACAATTTCAAGTCTGAAAATGCCCCTTGCTTTTTTCTGTGCAAAGGTATTTAGGGAATGCAGGAGACTACAGGTCCAGGCCGTGCCTCGGGTGAACCCCTGCCTCTCCCTGGGATGGTGCCCTTGATGGGGCGGTCGCTTTGTGCTAGGACTGCTGTCAGGGGTTGTCATGTTTGCTTTGGAGTGTTTGAGGTCTCCCAGTTCACCAAAATTCTTTCAGTCACATTATAAGTTACATGTTTCTTTTAACTCTTCAAGCAAACAGAGGTAATACATTGCAACACAGAAGAACATGTTCTTGAGTGACATTTTTTAATGTAATGGTCAACTGCTCTTGGGCCTTGGTCAGACTTGGATTTTTTGCAATGTCCTATGAAATTTGAATACTTAGATAAAAAGCTACTTGCAGACTTTTCTTCTCTTTTTCTTCCTACATGCCTCCTGATTAGTTTTATTCTAATCTGTTCTACAGTGCTACATTTACATGAAACCAACCCTAAAATTCAAGGTGTCACATCCATCCCCATCATGCTTATCAGGATACAGTGGATACTTGCTTCTCTGATGGTTTCAGCAGAGCTAAAGGCTCAAGGCTTTGATGATTGTATTTACATGAAGGAAAGTGGATGTTCCACAACACTGGTTTCTCAAGATCTGCCAGTGCTGTCCCTTCAGGGCTCGGCTGTTTCTCTTACAGCATACGTAATGGAGCTGTGCTGAAAGTACAACCTAATCCCCTTGTCAAGTCTTACAAGATTTATAGATTTGGATAAACAATGTTTGCTATCCCTTGCAGCAGACCCACAGGTTACTTCATAAGAAATAAGAACTGGGCTCCTATTTCTTCTCTAGCAGTTTGATCCACCGCGTCATAGAGCTGGCTGGGGATATGGAAAGCAAGAGATTTATGCATGGATGATAAAAGGGATGACATCATGTGTCTGGCCTTCTCTCCAGGTCACTGCTGCCTGCAAAGAAGCGCGTTTTAGACAGAATTGCTCTTCTTCCCACTTCAGTGCTCTTGCCTGCATACAGAGAGGGGCTGGATCATAACCCAAGGTCAAGCCCAAGCCCTGGGCCCCCTTATTTCCCCTGCCCACAGCTCTTCCCTCTGTGCTGGCAAGCCAGGGACAGAAGAGCCCAGGGTGCCCAGTCCCGCGGCTGTAAGCTGGCAGAGCAGAGTGTTTGGGAAGGACATCAGGTGTTAAGGGAGATAGCTGAGATAGCTGTCATGTAGCACTTGAAAAGTCCAGGTGACCCTTCCTACAGCTTGGTTTTGCCCCCTAGCTTTGCTGATGTGGTCAGTGAGATAAGGTTACTTGTGGACATGGCCTGGCAAGAGGATCTTTCCAGGATTTTCTGTTTGCCTTCATCCAGCTGAGAGGCCCAAAGTGACCAAGGGGTGGAGAAGGAAGGAGGTGGAAGGCCCTTCTGTTGCTCTGGGACCACACAGAAACACTTTCACTGAGATTTGCATACTGAATTGCCTCAGCAAGGCAAGAGAGGCCACCATCCCCAAGGGGAGCATCGGCTTAGTGGCGAGCATTGCGCAGGAAGCAGGGCACTGACTCGCACCGGCACTTTACAATTGGCAGTTTCTGGTTGCTAAACCTCACTGCCAATGCTTGCAGTAACCACTGATACGTGCATAGTAAGCTTTTACAAATGCCTAGGAGCACAAGTCAAACAAGAAGGCACTTCAAAATCACAGTGCTCAACCCCAGTCCTACTGGTATGTAGAAAGGGGATGATGCCAAGATCTGGTTTTGATCTAAATAACTCCATGTGCCACACTTGCAATATGGGACACTTGCTACTTGTGGTCATGGGAAACTTCTCCTGTGACTGTTGGTATTATCAGGGAATGTCAAAATTGTTAGTATGGTCAGAAGCACCATGTCTGCTCTCTGGACACACAGGATTTTTCTGGTGTAAGGAGGAGTGTCACACCAAGAGTGAAACCTTGAAGCCAGGGGTAGTTGGTGGTCATTAGGGGGTCAGGATTTTCAGATTTCAGCAGAAAAACTGGCACTTACCTCCCATAAACCCTCCTTTCTAAATTAATAACTATTGTGTATAGACTCTGAGTGTCTCAGCCTTTGGAAAATTATGATACCGTTACCTCACCATTCTATTGTCTATTCTAACACTTCTTCTCTTCCAATGTTTTTCCTACTGTGATGCCTGCTGTAAAATATTTGTGGTAGCCAAAAAAAAAAAAAAATCTCCTGGGGAACATGTTTAGAAGCTTAGATTTCGCATATATCAAATTCAGACAGTGAAATCCATGGAATGCAGGGTTCCCCAGGAAAAAAATGTGGCCTGAGCTATGGAAAATGACTTTTCTTCCAACTCTCAGAAGGTCTGCTGCAGCCTCTGGAAATCTGTAGGCTGCTCAGTGGATGACCAACTAGCTGCAGAAAGTCCCAAGAAGGCTTGCCATAGAAATTCCAAGCATTTCTGAAAGGACT
Source organism: Porphyrio hochstetteri (assembly GCA_020800305.1). Lineage (NCBI taxonomy): Eukaryota > Metazoa > Chordata > Aves > Gruiformes > Rallidae > Porphyrio > Porphyrio hochstetteri. Next base: position 52,157,736 of record CM036907.1, read on the forward strand.
GAATAAAAAGCATCTGTCTGAGCAAATGCATAATGTCTTTTGATCTGAGTTCAGATATGAGGTTTTATAGTGGTTTATGTCAATCAGGGTATGAACTTATCGTAAAACATGACAGTAGATTATACTAAATTTATTGCATCAAAGTCAATAGCATATAATGACTTAACTCCACGGGACCGCATCAAGAGCTACCCAAATATTTTTAGCACATATTAGGGAAACAGAGTTCAGGATGGATCCCTTCTTTGCTATGTATTTATGTCTGCTTTAATATTTTTGAGGCAAAAGTGATGACCTTTGTCCTCTTGCAGAACTTTTATAATACCGACAGGACTAGAAGAGGAAACTCCAGTCAGATATTGTATCAGTGTGAAATATCAAAAGTATAAACACCCCTCTGGAAAAGGCCATGCAGGGTTTGTGTTGCCATGTGTTTGATCCATCTAAATCTGCTCTGCTCCAGAGAGAAATAAAAGTGCCAGTCTTTCAGTGGGTACAAATCAACAATGTCAGCTTAGCTGAGTCACTGGTATCATAATGGAGGCACGTCAGGTGGTGTCTCTTATAGCAGCTGGTCAGTTGTTTCTTCTAGACATGTCCCGTTTTCTGTTATTAAAATTACTTGGAGAACAACAGTCTTCATAAACACATCTTTCCTTGTCCTCCCTCTCTGTAAGTGTGATGGTGTTACTTGTACAGACCTCCTCTGAAGGGGTGGCCTTGCTCTCATTCCCACACACATGGCTGACATCACTTCTTCCTCATCCCAGGAATCACCCTGGGCGTAATGGAGCTGAAGCTGGTGTGACAGAGGAAGACCAGGACAAAGCATCTCCTGCCCAATCAATGTTAGGGACAGTTCTGTAGAGGAAGGTTTGCCCAGGCTGTCACCAAGACTCAGATTTCTTGGGAAATGGGGTGTAATGAGTGAAGAACCTCCAGGTCCAAACAGCATCACCCACCGTGATGTGGAGGCTTGATCATAGCTCAGTGTGAAGGAAAGGATAACTGATGATTGTCTAAGGTTTTGTGGTTTCATCCCACTTACAAATCTTCTCCACAGAAAGGGACCTACTGTGTTCATCTGTAGCGTGGGTATGCTAAAACAAGGCTGGTGCACGTTGCAGAAATGCCTTGAAATAATTTCCACTGCTGCAGCTTTCTTCCATATGGTCAGCTGAGTGAAAGTCTTGAAGACTCTCAATGCTATCAATTGTTCTTCAAAGTAAACAGCTTATGACATTTCCTATAGGAGGTACAAATTTTTAGCTTTATTTATCTAGTACTTGCAGAGATTTAGTTTGTTTTCTATTGTTTACAAGATTTCTCGTTAAGAAGGAAAAGTTTGTTACACACACATTTGCTTATTTGACCGACCGCCAAGGGAAGGCACAAGGAATTTACAAGCAACTGTGATGAACTATAATTTCAACAACATGCAAGTCTTTCTAACAGACAGTAGAGATCTTTGAGCAAGTCAGCAAATTAATGAGATGCTGGATGCAAATCTTTATCGTTCAGGAGTTTAGGAAAAGAAGCAAGTTGCACTATAGAAGGTTAGTTTTTCTGAAGTCACTTGCTGTTTAGGAAAGGGCACGTTTTTCTCCCTTTCTGAAGACTGCATGAATTTCATGTTTTCCAATAATGCAACATGTGGGCTGGGAAATGTGTTTTCTGGGAAAATTTCTTTGTGCATGACTCCCTTGGCAACTGAAATTTGTCTTTCTGCTGCAGGAGCCTCCTTATGAGGTGACTGTAACAGCCATGCTTTCTGACAGAATATGTATGAAAAAATGGCACTTGGCCAGCTGTGATAACAGCATGATTATGGTGGTGGATCCAGAGGTGTGACTCTCAGGTAGACTTGCAGCAGTGACTGCCCTTTTCATTCGAGCAGAGGGTAAAGGATGTGGGATGCTGATTGAGACAGATACGTACTCGGTACAAAACTGGGAGGGGTGGCTGACACACCAGAAGGCTGTGCTGCATTTGGCAAACCTGGAGAGGCTGGAGAGTTTGGTGCAGAGGAACCAAATGAAATTCAACAAAGGCAAGCATAGGGTCCTGCATGTCGGGAGGAATAACCCCAAGCATCAGTACAGGTTAGGGGCTGACCTGATGGGAAGCAGATCTGTTGAGAAGGACCTGGGATTCCTGGTGGACAACAAGCTCTCCATGAGTCAGCAGTGTGCCCTCATGGCCAAGAAGGCCAATGGTATCCTGGGGTGTATCAAGAAGACTGTGTCCAGCAGGTGAAGGGAAGTTATCCTCCCCCTCTACTGTGCCCTGGTGAGGCCACATCTGGAGTGATGTGTTCATATCTGGGCTCCCTGGATCAAGAAAGACAGGGAACTACTGAAAGGAGTCCAGTGGAGGGCTAAAGAGATGATGAGGGCACTGCAGCATCTCTTGTATGAGGAAAGGTTGAGAGAGCTGGGTCTATTTACCCATGAGAAGACTGAGAGGGAATCTCATCAGCAAATAAATATCTAAAGGGTGGATGTCAAGAGGATGGGACCAGACTCTTCTCAGAAGTGCCCAGTGACAGGACAAGGGGTAACAGGCACAAACTATGACACAGGAAGTTCCACCTGAACATGAGGAAAAACTTCTTCACTCTGAGGGTGACACAGGATTGGGACAGGCTTCCCAGAGAGGCTGTGGAGTCTCCTTCTCTGGAGATATTCAAAACCCACCTGGACATGATCCTGTGCAACCAGCTTTAGCAAGGAGGTTGGACCATTCCAACCCCGACCTCTCTGTGATTCTGTGAGCGATTGATTGATTGACCTCTCTGTTTCTCTAAACACCCAGAAGATAATGTTTGCAGATTGGATCTGTAGATCAATTTTGACAGCAATGCCCCAGGGTATTGAACCTATTCCCACTGTGTAAAATCCTGTTCTGACTGGTGTAGGGAATGTGACAGGGTGGGATGTTAAGCTCTGGCTTCTTCTGCATGGAGGGGCTCTGCCAGCACAGCTACTTTTGAGGAAGGAGCACACCATGTAATAATAGTTTTAGGCAGGCAGTGTTGACCATGCCAGCAGAGCTCCTGCCTGGCAGCACAGTGCTCCATCTGAGGAGTAAGCTCCAGGTGTCCCAGCAGCACAGCTCCTTTGCTGTGCTTCTGTGGAGGGACCAGCCAGGATCACTCAGCCCCAGTGGCAAAGTCCAAGTGCAAGAATTGGCTCCACCACCTCTTGTCTGTCTTGGAGGTCAGTATCTGATGTAGGGGATAAGGGAAATTTTTTCCAATGAGGATTATAAGGCCTTGGCACAGGCTGCCCAGAGCAGTGGTGGCTGCCCTCTCCCTGGCAGTGTTCAAGGCCAGGTTGGATGGAGCTTTGGGCAAGCTGGTGTGGTGGATGTTGTCCCTGCCCATAGCAGGAGGTCAGAACTAGATGGGCTTTGAAGTCCTTTCCAACCCAGCTGTCCTGGTTCTGGCCAGGCCAGAGTCATCCTCCCCAAGCAGCCAGCACAGGTGAGCTGAGTCAGCCCAGGTGAGCTGAGTCAGCCCGGGCTGTTTCCATACCACCTGACATCACTGCCCCATAAAAGGGGTTGGTTGGGTAGGGGTGCTGGTGGAGTGTTCTCAGAGCAGTTTGAGTGTGGGTATTGGGCTGGTCATCATGTTGTGCAGCACTGTAATTGTTGGGTCAGTAAGGTACTCTGTTCTCACTGGGTGTGAGTGTGTTGGCTGCTGTTGTTTTACTGTTGCTGTGCTTTTGTCAGTAAACTGTCCTTATCCCACTGGTAGAGGCTCTGTCTCCTCTCTGGCAGTGAGTGAGCAGTGTATGGTGCTCAGCCACTGCTAAAGGCTGAACCATCACACCAGCTCAATTGGGAATGCTGATAGCAGTATCCTGTGAGTGTCTGCTCTGCTGGGTGCTTACCGGTGGATCCCTGCTGGGCTGTTCCCACTATTATTGCTGATCCTATAAAAAAAATCCATAGCTTTTCCTATACATAGTGCTTATTCTATGTTTCTTTTCTATTCATCCTAGCATTGCAGAGGATCATTTCTGTTTTGATACTGTCTTGCTCTGAACAGAGTGGTTTTGAAAGAATATTCTACATTCTGTTTTCCTTAATTGTTGACATCAGACTTAAGGCTGCAGGCAGGTGGGTTTTTGTTAACCCCAACACTCCCATCTTTGTCCTTTATGTGTGCTGGTGACTCACCTGGAGCAGAGGTGTGATGAAGGTGAGTTTTGGGGATATTTTAAAAATGTGCTGGGAGACTCCTAAGCATATCCAACCTTTTCCTTCCATTTGCAAATAATCAGGTGAAATGCAGAACACTTCCTTACCAAATAAAGTAAAAATAAACCACAGATGAATTCTAAATCTCAGTTCTCTACAACAAAGAGGCCTTTGAAGAGATGTGGTATTTGGGACTGGCCATGCTATTTGTGTCAGGCATACTTAGAGCTTGACCTTCTGCTGCATATTGTCTACCCTTACTATTTTTTCCTGTTGATTTTCAGGTATTTATAGATATTGTTGTATCTTTGTTTATACCACCCCTGAGATGCCCCTTTGCATCCCCCCTGATCAGCCCAGCCTGCGCAGCTTTCTTCTCCCACCCTCCCCATTCCTTCCAAACATTCCTTTCAAGCAGTCTCCTGTTCTCTGTTCCAGCCAAAACCAAAGTCACAAGTTTTGGGCTTGGTTTGAAAACTGGAACGCAGCTGCCTTGGGTGTGGTTGGAAGCCAATGACCTTTACAGTGAAGTAAGAGCTTCAATTCAGAGGTAAGTTTTTTTTCTGCTGCATCTTAATTGTTCAACTCTGGCATCTCTGCATTTGAGGTCAAACAGCATGGGATCTTTCCTCATCCTCTCCTCTCCCCTGTTCTCCTCTCCTCCACCACCTGGGACTGTCTAGGGGTCATGCTCTGTTCCACCAGCATTTTGTGATGTCACATCACAGGACTGGAAGTGACCCCTTGCACTGTCAAGTTGTATCTACAACTGTTGTAAGGAGCTAGTACAATAAGGCTCTGTTTTAAGCCTACATAGCTGTCCCAAACCTTGTTTCATAGATGGCTGCAGGACTCCTGACACGGGCCATTTATACTGACTTGGGGTTTGGTGTTGCCATGGTTCTTTCATTAAAAATAAACCCAACAACTTTTCCCATCTCTGGTGTGTTCCAACTGATACATTTTTAGAGAGAAATTGCATCCATTCTGCTGCTGGTTTTCTGTTCTGAGGCAGAGTAACTTCTCTGGCCCCCTGTAAGCTTGCTGTACCACTGCTCCAATTTCATCTAATCTATTCAGAGCAGAGATGGCCAAAACTGTGCATGGTAGTACAAATTAGGTGTCACAAGTATTTAGTGTGATCTCATTGATTACTTTGAGTATTGGAAATATCTGATTCATCTTATGGTCACATCTGCCTTTTTTATGGATGCACTGCATTTGTGGCTAAACATCACCCTGAATAATGTGTTTAAGTCTTCTCGGTTATTTCACATCAACTCCTGGGTTATAGAAGAGAACCTTCTTATTAGGCATGAAGTATATGACCTGGTACTTCTAATTCCATTTCTGCTGCTTCAAGGTCATCCAGTCTTCCACACAAATGATATTGCAGTCCTCTCTTGGCAGTTCCTTTCTCTGTTCTGTTAGCAGCAAATTTCATTAACGCATGATGAAGTGTAGCAAGTCATTCAGGTCATTCCTGAAAGTGTTGCCATAAGATCCAATACTTTCCACTGGATGAACTCCACTAATAACCTCCCTTCCACAGAGTCATACCAATCCTGTGCAGACTTTTCTCCTCTGCTTTTAGTCTGCTGTCACTTGCAGTAATCTCCACAGGCAATGTGGTAGGAAATGCTCTACTTGAGGCCAGAAGGAATAGGTTTAGTGCATTACCTTCTTCCAGAAACTGGTTACCCCCAAAATCATATTAACCCTACTAAGTGCACTTCAGGTCTTACTGTCTTTTCCACTTGGCACAGTGCCTTTAGTTGCTTTGACTTCACCAGGTGCTAGTTTCTCCACAGTGTACAAAGTACCTTCCATCTACACTTTGTGTGGTACCCTCTTTCACGTTTACTTCCAGCCTGTTTTGGGGCAACTACTATCTCCAGCTACTGTTATTAGCCATCACAACCTCGTTTCTATGTTCAAGATCGCCATTGTTATTTAAAGCTCAGAAATCTGGGCCTCATCTAAACTGTTCTTCATTTCAACCTTCTCCATGCTGCCCATCAGTCTCACTTTTCAGTCCTAATCTTTCTATGTATGATAGAAAACTCTTAATTTCTTTCCAACTCCTTGCCTTTAATTTCTATACCCAGGCTTCCTAAACTCTAAATTAGAGGCTTCTTTATTGACTAATTCTTTTTTCTCACTCCTTGCACACTCTGTGCTTGCTCTTAATACCCCCTTTTGTGGTAATACTCCTTTTTGTTCAAGGATTTTTTTCAGTTAGGCAGATATGCAGTCTTTCTGCATAAGGACTTTAATTACTCGAAACACAGGCTGAAGACAGTTTTTGTACCTGTTACAAAAGTTCTTTAAAATTATGTCTAGAGTAACTTTCTTTTGACTTCATTTTGTAAAAGCAAATCTTCATAATTTTTTGTTTTGTTTGAGGCTTTAAGTCCTTTTCATGCCAATTTGGACTCTTATTACATTACATGCAAATGTAATAATCCTCAATTAAGGCTGGTTTAACCAAACTGATCGGCTGGCCACTCCCAAATAGAGATAAATCTGATTTCATAGAAGCAGTGAGGGTTGCTGTACAGTGTGCAGCTTTCAGCATATAGTCCATTGCTGGAGACAGGACATAACAGCACATGTATTTTGGCAAGAGCTGTTATTGTTGCTTATGAAACTGATCTAACTCTCAAGTTGGACTTTCTTTGCAGAAAGTGTTGTGTGAACTGGTTCAGTCCTTGCACAGCTTCTCTCTTAGCATGGTCTCCTTTCTCCTCCTGGGGAAAGCATATTAAAAATACAGAGCTTTGCCAGGTCTGAAGGCTACTTTTTGTGACTGGGAGAGTGGAGGCATAAAGGTTTGGAGGTGCACCTGAAGGACAGTGCAGACCCAAGCTGTGGCTTGGCGTAACTGAGCCTATATAGGAACCGGCCTGTGAGACGAAATGTGACCACAAACTTCTCTCTCCAGGCAGAAAAAAAGCAGTAGAAGGAAAGAAAGAGTGGGTGAAACTCCAGTCCTGCTGAAGTGGAAGGGAATTCTGCCACTGGCTGTGCAATACAGGAGTCTCCCCTATGGACCCATAAGGAATCTTGTAACTGTATTTTAACCTGTGCTGGAGAAAATGATTATACAATGGGGGAAACTCGGTGCTTGGATAAATAAGCATTTGATATTACATCTGTGTATATGTTTTTTCCCACCAAAGCTATACTGGGTCATTTCTCCTTCAAGGACAGAGAAGCCTGGAGAAGCTCTGTGAGGGGAAGGAGCAAAAAGAGCCCCTTTTCTGTCCATTTTGCTGTCATATGCCGAGAAGGTCTTAACCCCGTATGAGTGCTTGTGGGTTTGCTTCAAAGGCTCAGTGTCAGTACAGACAATCACAGCTGATGAGGATTGCCCCCAGTGTGCACTTTTGTTTTCTAACATAGCCTCCTTGGAAAATATGATGTTACAGTATTGGCCAGTCAGTCCGTCTGTCGCTCTTGGTTGGCTGCTCCTGTTGTAACATGATGATGTTGGGTTGTTTTGGGTCTTTTTGCTAGTTTTCCATCAGCTCTCAGGCTACAGAATATTGACTTCCTCACAAACCTTTGGATCCCATTGGTATCTCCTCTCTGCTGGGCCAGTTCATCCCACTTCCCAGCTCTCCTCTCCAGAGCTGCATCCCTGGTTTATTGACAGGCTTTTCTCCCGGAGACCGTGCTGAATATCTGACTTCCTCACAGAGTGATTTCACAATAACCCTGTCAGATAAGGCAGAATTATCTCCCCTACTTACACCAGAAACATAGGGGCTTTTCTGGTGCCCACAAACATGTAGTTGTCAAAAACCGATTTTGCCAGTATACATTGTGTTCTCCTCCAGAGGAGACAAATTGTTTCTGAGTGGGGTGGAGAAGTCTCCACTGACCCAGGGCGCGGCAAAGGGATGATGGGGAGAAGTGCAGTCACTAATTTTGGTGATTGACTGAAAGGGACATTCCCCTGACCAACCTTTGGCAAGCAAGTGCTGGGTTAGCTTAATAAATTACAAGGATTTTAAATTTTCTTTTTTAAATTAAAAGAAGGAAGGGGTGTGTTCAGTTTGTAAACACAAATGCAAACTCATTTGGTAACTAAGCAGTTTGGCTGGTGTTCAGCTTGTAAAGGCTTAAATTTGCTGTTAGGCTTTGGAATAACAGTGTCTAGCAGTACACTGAGTATCTGTCACGAAGTGATTTCATCTTCTATGTTAATGCAGTCTACCCAGTGCTGAGACTGTTTTTAAAAGTCAGATGTGACAAAGGAAAAAGTTAATCCTTTGGAGAAAGAATAACATACTGGTTTGCCTCGCTATTTAGAACCGTATGAATGTGCATTTAGATCATGTTGGATTTAATATCTCAAGACTTGAATGCAGCTTTTCACAAATATCAGCTCCTAAGAATGTAAAAAATGCTTTTGTTTTTAAAGAAAATAAACACTTTTCTGTGCTTTTATGACCAACAGCTTTTAATATTAAAATTCAAAGATAAAATTAACTTTGAAATAGCTTATGGCAGTTGATACTGTATGTTTATATATTACATTCTTTTTTAGTTTAGACACTGAAAATAGATGAGGTGGTTACTGAGTTTGTTTCTAGAAAATGTCAGCTTCACATTCCTATTAACACATTACTAGAACTTTGGCCAACTATGTCTAAAACAAACCTGCTACCATGAGATGTAAAACTGAAGAGACATCATCACATTTTAAGGTATGAAATTGCCTTGCAGATGCAGAGTGAGACCTGAAGAAGAAACCTGCAAGATAAAACCAGAGGGAGAAATCCAGAAATGAGAGAACCAGCCCCCATCCAAGAGGTTGCAGTCCTCCTCCAACAGATGGACCTTAGACAACCCCAAAATCACATCCACAGTTAGTTAACCAAAGCATGGTGGGATGCTGGTAATGACATGGATAAGAGGGTCTAATTGCTTTCAGAATCAGTCCTCTCACTTGGGACTGAGAGCATGTGTGGTAGAAGTGTCTGCAAAGAATTCCAGTGGACACCATCCCAGAGCCTGGGATACCAGTTCCTAGGATATGTGGGTTTTGTGCTAGGGAAGAGCTGAGACATGGAAGTGCTGCAGCTCTGTAGTCTGGCTTCAAGACCACATCACATGGATATGAAAAAGGGGCATGCTGAAACACCGTGTTGAAGAAACATTCTGAGTTGCTGACACCTTCTTGTAGACTAGTGCAGCCTCGTATTCTGCACTGACAAGGTAACAACATGAGAAATAACAGAAATGAGAAACACTCTGCTTTCAGGGTCAAGAGGGTCCTGACACTTCTTTTCCCCAGTGCCAGTGAGGAAATACTGGGACCTCTTTATAATCTTGACTGGGGAACCCTTGAGAAGTACCATCTAACAGCATCACCCCCTGGGAGCTGCATCCATCAACCACAGTATGTTCCCTCAGTACAAGGTGATTAAAACACTGTGATATACAAGACATACAAGACTTGATCATCTAAGAAATATAGACAAGAAACCAGGAATATTTTGTCTGTATTCTTTTTTCTTGTCACAACACTTTTACATTGTCAACGAGCTTTTATCTGAGTACATGTGGGGCTAGAGGGATGTCTTTTGCATCTCATGCAATTTAAATATTTTCCCTTCTCTATTTTATACCTTTGCTGCTCTAAACCAAAATGAATTACATTCCTTGCTGTTTAAAAATATTTAATTAACCAGTTACTCTACAAATGCCTTTTAGTCAAGTCTAATTTGCATGTTATTGCCGCTTTCCTGCTGTGGTTTGGTTTTGTTTTGGGAAAGGTTCAAGTAGTGCTTTAAACCAAGACCTCCAAAATGCCTTAATGGATCATAATTGGTCTTTATACTGTAAATGTCTTAATCTCTTGATGACTTGTGTTTTCATTACATATCCATAAGAGTGTGACTTTATAGTCCCAGTGTAGCCTTTAATGCTAAGGATGTTTTTGCTGGATCAGCATGTAAAGTGTGCACACCCAGCGGCAGAGATTGGTGTGGTGCAAATTCCCATTGCTCTCTGAAGGGCACTTCTGAGGAAGCCACTCCTGATGTCTGCACAGAGGGGTATCAGCTCACAGCAGCTGTGAGCCTTTCCTAGGTACTGTAACCTGTGGCTGAACACTGTAACTTCATATCGTGCCTACAGGATCTGCGACAAGCATTTCCAATGTTCCTGTCAAACCCAAGCATAAATTGTGTTTTATAAACTTGAGGTTTTGCTGAATGCAGCAGCTGGCTGCTTGGTATTAATTTGGGGCAGCGAGGAGCTGGCTTCTGCCCCCAGTTGCTCTCCTGTGGTGCCACACAAGTGATGGCGGGGCCAGGTTCCCACCCAGTGTCTCCTCTCTCAGCTCTTTCACTGGCTGTTTACCAAGGATGGATGAGCATTATTTGCTGTGCGTTTTCTGACGTGTGCTTCAGAATATGTCCAGGCAGCATGGGAACTCACGTGCTGCTAGAAAGCAAGAGAATGTGCTGCTAAATCACTTGGGTTGGTTTGGTTTTGGAAAATCTTACCCTAGGTCTTGTAGGCTAGTAAGATCTTAAAAAAGCAGTGTATTTAGTTATTCTGAACACAGAGAGCTGAAGCTTCAAAAGCAAGGAGCTCCAGCATTTTCTGATCTAGGGAGCCTGGTGTGTGCTAGGAATCATGTGCTTCAGTGCAGCAATTGTCCTTGCAGGGACAAAAGCACCATCGCTGTGAACTCCCTCAAAACACTTCCTTGCATGTGTGCTATTGCATGGAGTCAGAATTTTGTTGGTAACATCTGTGCTCTGAAGAATATAAAGAGGATAAAGCAGGGCTTACTCATTTCCTCTAATTTAATGTTTAATGCTTTCATTTAGTATTCACTAAATTGGTAAAATGTGGGCTTTAATTTTAAGATATACATCTTGGCAGTGAAAAAATGATATAAAGCAGATTTCAAACAGGCTTTTATCTTGTGAGAGACCAACTTTAAAACCACTTTTGATAACCACACTGGAAAAGAGCACATCGTATAGATTTGACCCCACTTTCACAGGGAGCATGGAGGCAGAAAGCTTTATTGCCCGTGTGCTGGGAACTGCCTTGTCTGCCCATCTGTGCTCCCCAGGCAAGTGCAATGAGGAGGACTGGGGCACACAAACTCGCTACTGCCAAACGAACTGAGCATGAACTTGCAATAGATCAACTTTCTGATAACAGATTTAATGACCCTTTCTAGTTTGTAGAAGGGATTTTGCCTCTGATCCTGTTGGGACAACTCACTCAAGAGGCTCTTCGGGCATCTTTGATCCTGCCTGTGACAAATGACTGCCCCAGTTCCACAGAAAGGGCAGCACCTACTACCTCATGACTGAGATATGTACTGTGTGCTGGTCGAAAGGCTTTAAGGCGGGGACTGTCTATGCTATTATCGCTTCGCTGACTCAGTTTTTTACTTCCTCAGTTTTCTGTTGCTTTACACTTTCCATCCTCTCTCTTTTTAGTTTCCGCCTATTTGCCCTTCATCATCTGCCTTTTCTGTCGTCTTTTCTGCTTGTTTTTCACTATAAGGGATTTTTTCTCTCTCCACCTTTGTCCTCCACTGCCATCTCTCCTGTTTCTCTTTGCTTTTTGTTCTTTTTCTTCTGTCTGGCTCTTTCTGCTCATCATTTACATTACGACAGTAGAGACCAGCTGACAGAAACAAGACCAGCTGGGCTACATCCTCGTAAGGTCACATGCTGCTGATGACAGGACCCAGAATGTGGAGCAAAGATATCCTGATACTGGGTTTTGGACACAATACAGATAGGGAGGGAGAGGGTGATATTTCGCTAGCCCTGCTCCTTTTACACACCCCTGTGCACATGGGATGGTGTTAGACTGCCTGTGAGCATTGGTAGAGCTGGGAAAGGTAGTAGCAAGAGGATAAGCTTTGTGTGTAAGGTGAAAAGAAATCCAGAGGGGAGATACAGCCTTGGAGTGAAAGGCAACAAGCTGAGGAGAAATCTTTGAGAGGAAGACAGGGCTCTGTGCTGCACATGTCAGGCCCAGTGTGCTGCGGCATTTATATATCAGAAGGAAGAAAATGCTGAGCGTGGCCTGGCTAGTCATTATGTTTTCCAGAAGACTCCTTGGCCTGCTCCTCACCATGTCCTCACCCTCTGCCATGGAACTTTCAAGTGAGATGGGCACCCTCTGGACACAGGTAGAAGTGCTGGGCAGCATAGATTAAGTCTGTCAAAGGACTGCAGCTGAAGGAAAACCTACAGAGGTGGTTCTGGGAGCCAGGTTTAAGGACAGGGTAAGGCTTTTCTGAATTAGCATCTGCACCAATGTCAGTCGTGACAGGCGCTGATGATTGTGGTTATTTCTGGGTGTCCACAAGCTATCAGCACTGATGTTGTTTGTGCATTGCTAGTGGTACTTGTATCCATTTAGAACCCCTCTGCTTTTTCTTCTTCCTCTGACAGACCAGTGATGTGCAAGAGCCTGTAATAAGTCGGGGTGAAAAGGAGAGGCAGACTGATGTGCATTTGGGGTTTGATATTCTGTTACTTTGTGTGAGAAGGCAGCAAGGGCTGCCGGGACTTGGCTTGTGGCCTGTGGATGGAGCAGCACAGGAAGACCGCTGGAGGGAGGCCACTGAAGATGCTGGAGTCCAGGGAGGGCTTTAGTGTAAGGGAGAGCATGTGGATATCCAGAGGTCTGTAATGCAACGGCGTGTTTAGGCTAATCTCACGTTGCTAAGGAGCCCTACACATGTTTGGTGTTGGCTCCTGCTACCCTTCCTCAGGTGGCCTCCCCCTTCTCCCAGTGAAGTCCATCTGTTTGGCCACAGATCCCATGACTTCTGGCTCTGAAGGACGTGGTCCATCATGAAACCCCGGAGTGCGCCCTCCGCAGCCCCGAGTTGGCTGGGCGTCCAGCACCCCGGCACTGCAGAGTGCCTCCAGCTGCTTCTTGACAGGCAACTCATGCGTGAGTCAGATCTCTTCACCGGCTCTGCCCCATGGGGCATGCTGCCTGGAGAGCAGCTGTCCCGGCACGCTGCGGGCAGGGAGATGTCTCCAGCTGTTGTTCCTCTCCTGGAAAGAGCTTCTAGAGGCTGCTAAGACAGCAGCAGCATGTGGGGCTGGGGGTAGGTGTACCTGAGGGTCTGCTTTATGCTGGCTTTCCAGCAGCACACCTCTGGCTGGCTGGTTAAAAGGGGGATAAACCCATAACATGTCCTGCCAAACTAGGTTTGTGTGAACAATGGGAGAAGTTAGATACTTGGCCTCTCTAGCTGGGGCTGCCTTCAGGTTTCCAAGGAGGGTGCCCTGAAATGCTGACCCACACAAGCATCGGGCGGGCTACTGATGAGGAGGCACCCTGCAGAGTCGCCTGTTCACTGTGGGCAGTGGCAAGCTGCAGAGACATCCATCCCTTCTTCTGCCTTGGTGTAGGGAGCTGGTCCCTGGCACAAGCCTGACCTGAACCTAGCTGACAATAGAAGAGTCAGATTGGAGTCCCTGGGGAGCTGTGGACACATGGATTGATAATGATCATCTTGGTGCCATTGCCTGATCACCTGGGCTGCTCATCTGCACACCATCCATGCTGGCTAATTTGTGTACAACCCTCACCCCCTGAGGGGCCTCAGGTGCCACCATGAGATGTGCAAGACCTGATGGGAGGATGGTATGGGTCTGTCTGCTGTCCTTCCAGTGGCTGGGGGTGGGCACAAGGCTGCTCTAGCTGCGGGCTCCTTCAGCCTGTGAAAAACCCCACAGAGATACAGGGTATGCCACCCCCATCCCACCCCAGGCTGGGGGATCATGGCTTAGAGCAATGGGGCAGGTGATTTTGCCAGCAGAGGAGAGGTTGAAGGAAAGAGGTTGTGTGCCACTTCGCAGAGCCACAGGCAGCTGGGGAGCACTCCTGACCAGGCTTTGATGAATTTAATGTTTCCTCTGCCACATCAACCAGCCTTGAGCCTTTGACAGTGTCATGTCTCTCTTTGGACCTCTTCACTGACTCCAGTTTCTCTTAGTCCAAGCTTCTACCACTCTCCTGCTTTGCTGCCAGACCTTTTCTCTCTTCCCCAAACCAGTCTTCCACTCGTCTCAGCTCCCCATCTAGGTTTATTTTTTTACCTGTCAGGATATCTGTTCTGTCCTGACCCCCCAACATCCTCCCACAGCTGCACTGACAGGTTATACCTCTCCCCCTTCCTCCCCTATCTCTCCCAAATCTGTCTCCTGATTCAGGTAGTCAGTCCCACATTCCCAGATAAACCTCTGCTCTTTTTCACAATCTGTTCCTTTCACTGTTTCCCTGCTTTTGCATTTGAACCATGAAGTTTGTTCCTACATGCCAATCCCTCCCCATCCTGGGGGACCCCTAAAAACTACATCCTGCTGCTGTGGTCTGGAGCCTTGCTGCAGCCATTAGCACTCAGGAGCAGCCCTTGGTCTGAGGGCTTTAAGGTAGGTAAATGCCGCAACTGAGGGACGGGACACCGCTTGATGCAAGCAAAGTGTTCGATTTATTAGCAATATTCCATAAGCTTTATAGTATTTCTAACAACAAGCAAGCTACGTGTCTTTATTTCCATTGGTTAGTATCTATGTCGCGTCCCACACTCATTGGTTAGTACAACTTCATCTATTAGCTATTCCTAGACTCATTGGTTAATACAACTTCATCTTTTAGCTATTTCTAGGCAAATTAAAACTACTATGTTATCTTGCAGCTGTAGCAAAATCACAAGGAGGAATGTTCCTGTTTCACAATGTCTTATCTTGGGAGGAAGATCCTGTTAAGCAGGATGTCCTATCTTGCACCTTCCTGTAAATCAGGATGTCTTATCTTGCAGCTTCCTGTAAATCAGGATGTCTTATCTTGCAGCTTGTTATCCACTCTCCCAGGGCCTCCGTCCGACCAAGGCAATCAGGTCAGGGTCTCCTGCTTGCTTGTGAAGCTCTGCAGCAGCAGGATGCTTGTTTGCTTTTCCTACAGGTAAACTTCTGATTAGGCTGCAAGACAGTCTTACAGTGGAGATTGTCCAGGAAATATGGTGTGTGAGGCACAGCTACTGGCTTGATCTGCAGTAGCTCCGTTTACAGACTGAGGTGGGGGGCTATGGATGAGGCATTCGGAAAAGTGAAGACATTCCTCATTTAATTTGATGGTTTGATTTATTCCCTTCTGGGGATATGAACTCATAGGATGTCACAGCAACAGGTCTGTGATTTTCATGAGGCAGAGCTGCTTTCCAGGCTGTTACCTCTTGCTGGCACACCAAGTTTTTGTGGACGTGCCATGGTATCTGTAATGCTGCAGTGTTTCTAGCTGAAGTCACAGACAGCAAATAGAAAGCCCTGGGTTATCATCCTGTGCCATAGCCTGCCCTCTGGGCTAAGGGACTTTGGTTGGTCAGAAACTGCACAGATGGCTTGAAAATATTGCAATAAGAGCTTAATTTGGAACCACTCTGAACACCATTTCTGGCTTTCTGGATAACTAGAAATCCTGGCTCCAAGCTTCATATGTCAGCCAAGAAGATGTAAAAAGAGCATTGGAGAGGTTGGCTCTTTAGGTAACATTTAGAAACCATGGTTATAATCTTTCCTTGCCCAAGTAAAACTACTTGTCCACGTGATTGTATGCCTCTCCTTTATGCTAAAGAAGGGATAAACAGGCTATGGAGCAGAGGTATACTTTCAACTCAGTTTTCTGAAGTTCCTACCATTCCATTTCCTGAGAAGTTACAACATCCAAGCAAGCGAGTTTGGTCCAACACGTGTACTTCTGTCTGAAAATAAACAAAGAGCAAAGGCAGGCTGCCTTTGGCCAGACTGCTGCAAGATGAATCAGGAGACACTCCAGCTCTGGAAATTAATTCTTGTTCAGACAGCTTCATGGTTGGTAGGGGTGATTTTCCCTTGGTCAGCAGAATGACTATCTCCACTTTTTAGAATTGTTATAGAGGTGCATCAGAGCTAAAGAGAGAACGTTTCTCATACCCAGCTAGCAGCTTGGTGACAGGGGATGGTGTGCAGTGTGCTCAGACAAGATGCTATATAAAAATGTGCAGGTTTGGCTTCTGGCAAAACTTACCATTTCTTAAGGAGATGTTCAGAGAAAGCAGATGCTGCATCTCCCTGGTGTAGTCTGTGCTGTGATGCCAGTCTTCAGGACTGGGTCAGGCTTAGGGTAAATGTGAAAAAACCAAAGTGCTAGAAAGGAATGAGATTTTACAAAATCTTGTTAAGATCTTCCATGTTTCCTACTCTGTGAGCCAAACCTTATCACAGCAGATGTGACTGCAAATTAGACAGTCCCCCAGAGTCTTGGGGATCAGAATCAAAGCCTGAAGAGAAACCTGGGGTTTGAATCTGTATCCGTGGTCTCCCTTGCATCCCACAGGGAAAAAATACTTTAGTTTGGTTTTTCCTCAGCAGCTGTGCAGCTGGCACTCTGGAAGACCACATATGAAGCAAACCAAGCTAGTCAAATTAATCATCATGCCATTTTTGTTATTGTTGATTTATCAGCAGAGGAAAGCACTGATCGTGTGTCACGTACTTCTGAAAGTTTCCCAGAATGCAGGTAAGAACATTTTATACTGTTTACATGGTATTGTTTGGCAACACAGCCCCAGGAGATCACTTTCCAGGCATATACACCTTTGGTCTACCTTGGAGGTCTCTCACGTGGGTCTCTGTTGTTCTCAGCTACTTAAAGCTTTCTCCTGGGAGACTGGAGAAGGAAACAAGCCACAGGAAACCCTCAGGACACGGTGGTTTAAAGAAAAATAGTCCCATGTTGTTTACCTCCTGCTTCTTGAGTCTCTGATGTACTTGCCCATACCTCCTGCCTTGTGCACCCTCTCTGTCTCTAGCCCTTGGCCCCCCACATATGTCCCAGCCACTGTTCTTCCCACCAGTCAGAGGTCTCACCTGTTTCTCTTCCACCAGCTTCCCATCGCCCGTGGAAGAGACGGAGGGTTCTCTCAACATTGCTCTGCCTTTTTTGAGTCTACTTTCCTTATTTCTTATGTCATGTCCTCTATATAGATGGAAAAGATACATGTTTTTCTCCCATATGACATCTAATCCTCATCTCCTCTGAGCACCACAGAGCCACTTGCACCTCCTCCTGCCTCCTGCTGATCACACCAACTTTTGCCACCACAGCTCCATCCAAAAGCAAGCACCCTGTCTGGGCGTGAAGGACTGAGAGGAACACTTGGACTTCATCTAATCCTTCCACATGCTGGAATGGCTCAGGCTCTGGTGGACTACCAGTAGGAGTCCTCCTGTGTGTCATTACACAACCAGTGTCATGTCACTCATTAAACCATTTGTTGACATGAATTTGACTTTGAGCTTACCTACAGCGCCAGAAGTGTTGAAAGAAAATGTGGTTTAGTTATTACTGTATTACTGTCTTACCACAGAATATTATCCATTGTTTTGTAATTCCTGGCTGTGGATATTACATTAACATTTTTTCAAGACTGTTGTAAAATCGTGTTAAGTGTTCCTCATCCTCCCTTTCCTTTGTCACTCAGGCAAGTCAAAGCCAACACACCTCTGCAAAGTTTAAATAATTTTCCCATTAACCTTTTGTGTAAAGTTTATAATACACTTACAGCAGTACTAAATTGATTTATTTTTGATGAGTTCCTAGGCCTAGAATTGGGTTTTTTGTACTTCAGTATGTGCCAAAAATGATGAGGGTCACGTGTGTTGGGCAGGCCCTGTCTCATCCTGTTCTTCCTGCAATCTTGGAGTCTGGGACTTTTTATCAAACACATTTCTAAAGCCTGGCAGGTGGAGAATATTTTCCATAGGGTTTGCAGCTGGACACTCACTCCTTGGCTCCTGCTCCCAGCTGAGGATGGCTCTGGTCTGGAAGCTGCCCAGCCACATGAATGCAGCACTGTGCCCGAGGTCATACCCTACACCCAGAGAGCCGAAACACAGCAAAATCTGGGATCTTGGTTCACTCCTTGCCATGTGCTATTGCCCTAGAAGCACATTGCTTAGGTAGGCAGAGTAAAACATGAGAGAAGTGGGTTTCCCTCCTGCATCTTCCCCTCTGTGCAAGCAGAGCTCTTGTGCATGCCTGCCGGGTCTCTCGGTTTTACACCTAAGGAGTTGGGTTACTTAAATTCACCTGCACAGTAAGTTATGGGAACTGTAGGGGCCAGACAATGTTGCTTATGCCGTGCATCTCCTTAGCTGTGAGCCCTGGAATTGCAGGAACTGACGATGCAGAGGGGCACTGCTGCCTTCATGGGGGACTGGCATCACATCTGCTTTGTGCAGCTCCCACAGGCAGGCTAAGCCTACCCAGCTGCTCCTTAGTGCCACTGGAGAGGGGAAATTCAGTGCCTCCACGCTGCATACACTGAATTTTATTCAGGTAAGAAAACAATCTGCCACAGAACCTCTTGCCTATAAAGAAAGGTCTCCAGTGTGAGTGTGGCACTCATTGCTGCAGAACCTAAGCATCTGTGGGTGGATTATTTTTTTTACCCTGCTACTATGTCTGTAAGGCAAAAGGACATTCATTTCCCTGCAGGGTCACGAGAAGGCAGTGATCTGCTCAAGGCCGTGGTGATGGAGCAGTGAGGAATCGAGGGTCTTCTTCCTAACAGTCCAAGGCTGGTGGACTCAAGAGGAGAAAAGATGAGAAAAAAGAAGATGAGACTTAACAGCACACGAAAACTTGGCAGAGAAAAAGAAAGCACCTTACTGGTGAGACTGCAGGTATGTCTGACAAAATGCAGGCAGGCAGCACAGCTTGTGTGGATGTGTGACACAGGGACCAAGGAGGAAGGGCTTGTGTGTCTCCAGTCTCCTCATGCATCTCACCTTTCTCACCTGGGAACCCCTTTCCTTTCACTCCCGTGGATTTGAGCATGCAGATCTGCATTTCTCACCCGTGCTGTGAAGCAGGCAGGTACAGAGCTGTGGTCCTTGAAGTCTCTCTGACAGGTGCTGGTGCGGAGGGCTGGGGTCAGCGATAAAGACCATGGTGCGTGCTCCTCCTGCCACTGACGTCCATGCTCCCCATGAGGTGAAGAAGGATCTTTCATGGCTGTAAGGTGCTGGCAGGACTACCTTCAGCTCTCAGCAGAATGCTGTTCCGCCATATTGAGAATAGCATCCTGTGGCGATATACCTACTTCCCCCTCGTACCACAGACATCCTCTCCTAGAATAGAGTCACACCTTATGTTGCACTTGTCTTAGCAAAACCCCAAAGGATGCTTTTTCCTTGAGGGATCAAGACATTCCTGCTCTCTTGGATGCAAGGCATACCGTGATACCTGTGGTAGGGAAGTGGTGCCCTGCCAGGACACTGGCCTGCAAAGCTTCCCAGTTCAGGTGCAGGTGGACAGGCAGCCTGTCAGAGGGGCTCCAGCGCCCATACTGACAGGGTGGGGTTACTAATCTCTTTGAAATGACAATTTGCTCTTGGTTTTGTATGTTTTCCAGATGTCACCTGCTGGCTTCAGGGGGAAGGGGAAAATTAACATGAAGAAACTATTTTAGTAATTTGCCTGGAAAGCCAGGTGCCTCTCCAAGCAGCTTGAATCGCTTTTAAATTAAAACTTCAATAGAAAGGGAGCTGGAGTTTCACCATGGACAGCTGTAAACCTGCAAGCAGCAACCAGGGTGTCTTGGGAGGGACTGGTTTGCCCTCAGCCAGGAGCCAAAACCAGTCACTCTCCTCTCTGCCCACCAGCTACCCAGAAGACCAAACTCACTCTGGCCAGCCCTGCCCTCCCTGCCTATGGCTGCAGTCAGGTATGGGAGGCCACCAAACTCTCTTCTTTCTGTCTCTGCTTCTGTCTCATGCGAAGATGGGCCTGATTTCATACTGAGCAGGTGTAATATGGTGCAAATGGATTATCATGTTTGGGGTGACAGGATGCTGTCTTTTGCATATGAACCACCACTGGATTAAGCCCTCCAGAGAAAGCAGAGGCTGCTGGTTCATCCCTTCGGGGGGTAAACTGCTTTTCACAGTTACTTTAATGCAACATCTTTGAGCCTGTCTGGATCATTTCTTTCTTGCGTTTGATCTCTGTCTCCTTCCCTCCAAGCCAAATGACTTTTGCCATTATTTAAAAGCTCCTTGTTGATGAAACAGAACAGGGAAAATACAGCATATTCGGTATATTCTTAGTATACTCTTAGCTTTTTATGAGGAATAAAAGTAAAGAAGCTTTTTATGAAGAAATAACAGGTAAAAGGCTCCTTGAGTAGAAAGAGGAAAAACAGATCATTAAAATAAAACAGTACCTTTAAAAAAAACCCTGAAACCTTTAGAAACATGGAAAAATATGTCTGTGTAATGTGAAGTAAAGTCATAATTTCCTCTATTAAAACAGAGCTAAATTATTGTACCACATCTTGGTGAGTCTGGTTTTAGGAAGGTAAGCCTTATGCTGGTTGATGAGAGGTTGCTAAGCAGCCTCCTAGGTTCATTAGTTATGTAAATAGGGATGTAAAATAGCCCCTTTCTTGCCAGTGCCTAAAGAAACAGAGCTTGGACCCTGGCAACAATGCATTAATTCCACTGCTTCCTGGAAGTCTGTCAGAATGATGGGATATTTTTCCCCCTTTTTGCATGGGGAAATATGTTTTATGGAGAGAAGAAAAGAGTAGCCTTGAGTTCTTGGCTCCCTTCTTGGCATGCATGGAGTGCAGAGTATCAAGGTGGGTTTAGGTATTTCTGAGTAAATGTGAAAAATATTGAAGGGGATATTTTCGTCCTGGGATTAAGGTACACACCAACACTCCATCCTGTCCCCAGGCACTACTGCGTTAGACCATCTTACAGCAGTGCATGATTCTTAGATAGAAGTCAGCACAAATGTGAACTAGAGAGCATATGTTTCTCTGACTACCTCTTTGAGAAGCACTAGATGAAGCCAATTACAAGGTGAAAAAAACCACCAGTCTCTCTTTTTGGAAACAGGCAGAAAACTCCTGGACAGTGGAAGTCTGTCCTTTTCTTGAAATTTCAGTGTTCAATCCCTCCAAAGAAACAGCCATTTGGAAAATGCAGCCTTGGTTTGTCTTAGGAATATTAGAAAACAAGGTCTCCTGTATGAGGAAAGGCTGAGTGAGCTGGGACTGTTCAGTCTGGAGAAAAGAAGACTGAGGGGGGACCTAATTAATGTTTATAAATATCTTAAGTATGGGATGCAGGGGGAATTGGCCAGCCTCTTTTCAGTGGTCTGTGGAGACAGGACAAGGGGCAATGGCTGTAAACTGGAGCACAGGAAGTTCCGCACCAACATGCGGAAGAACTTTTACCCAGTGAGGGTGACAGAGCCCTGGCACAGGCTGCCCAGGGAGGTGGTGGAGTCTCCTTCTCTGGAGATATTCAAGACTCGTCTGGACGCCTATCTGTGCAATATGTGCTAGGGGGGGGGTTGGACCCGATGATCTCTCGAGGTCCCTTCCAACCCCTATGATTCTGTGATTCTGTGATTCTTTTTTGTGTTTGTGCCCTTTCTCTCCATCCTCCCCCAAACTTTGTTTTCAATTGCCAAAGAGAAAAAGAAAAGACAGAAAAAACAGCAAAATGAAAACTATTCTGCACATGAAAAGTTATAAACACAGAAACTCTTTTTTTTGTTGTTGCTGTTTTTTTTTCTTTGGTGTGTGTTAAGCCAGACTGCACATTATCTAGTGATACAGGGGACTTCAATAACAACTGTCCTCTGCGGACAGACATCCACTCCTATTCTTTTCTGAGACCACACAAAGAAATGTAAAACCTCTCTATTTTGGATGATACCTTGCACTCATTTTTTGTCTGATCTTATAGCTGTCAGATCTTCACTCCTTGATCCCTACCACTGCTGCCAAGGTGTTTGGCATAGGCAGCACGTCGTGTGATGACTCATGGGCATGTAATTATAGCTTCTGATACGGTCTGTCAGGGCAAGGCTGGCAGATCATTTCTCACTGGAAGGTAGATAGAATCCCGCTCCCATCTCAGCACAAAGGTATCAGTAATGAGGGCAGTGTCCAGCCCCTGTGCGAGGCAGCAGTCTGGTGCCTGGTGCCACACGGGTGCCTCCCCATCCCTGATGCCTGCACACCACCTACCATTATTGGCTACTCGCTGTAAGCCCCACAGCACAGGAAAGAGCACGTGTCTCCTCATGAGAAGGGCTCATAGCAAGTTCATTCTTTCCTCATGCCTCGCTGTAGCCCTCTCCCTGTTTGAGCCATTTCATTATGTCAGCCAGCGATATTCACATCACATCTCTGCAGCTCCCTGCTTGTCCTTCTCTCCTCTGTGTCTGTGGCACCACAGAAGCTGGCAGGGCAGGGGTGGCTATGGGAACCTACCTGATTTTTTACCCAGAGGAGGTAAGGTAAGGTAAGGTCAAACTAACCTGATCACCTTCTATGACAAGGTGACCCGCTTAATGGACGAGGGGAAGGCTGTGGATGTGATCTACCTGGACTTTGGTAAAGCCTTTGACACCGTTTCTCACAGCATTCTGACTGAGAAACTGGCTGCCACTGGCCTGGACAGGTGGACCCTCAGCTGGGTTAAAAACTGGCTGGATGGCCGAGCCCAGAGGGTGTTGGTGAATGGAACAAAATCCAGCTGGGGGCCGGTCACAAGTGGCGTCCCCCAGGGCTCAGTCCTGGGTCCAGTCTTGTTCAACATCTTTATCAATGATCTCGACGAAGGGATTGAATGCTCCCTCACTAAGTTTGCAGATGACACTAAACTAGGAGGAAGTGTTGATCTGCCTGAGAGTAGGGAGGCTCTTCAGAGGGATCTGAACAGACTGGACCGATGGGCTGAGACCAATGGGATGAAGTTTAACAAGGCCAAGTGTAGAGTGCTGCACATGGGACATAATAACCCCATGCAGCGCTACAGGCTTGGGGGAGACTGGCTGGAGAGCTGTCAGGCAGAGAAGGACCTGGGGGTGTTGGTTGACTGCAGACTGAACATGAGCCAGCAGTGTGCTCAGGTGGCCAGGAAGGCCAATGGCATCTTGGCTTGTATCAAAAACAGTGTGGCCAGTAGGTCTAGGGAGGTGATTGTGCCCCTGTACTGGGCATTGGTGAGGCCACACCTCGAGTACTGTGTCCAGTTCTGGGCTCCTCACCATAAGAAGGACATGGAGGTCCTGGAGCGAGTCCAGAGAAGGGCAACCAGGCTGGTGAAGGGGCTGGAGGGCAAATCCTATGAGTAGCAGCTGAGGGAGCTGGGGCTGTTTAGCCTGGAGAAAAGGAGGCCGAGGGGAGACCTTATCACCACCTACAACTACCTGAAGGGAGGTTACAGAGAGATAGGTGATGGTCTCTTCAGCCAGGTGACAGGTGATAGGACAAGGGGGAATGGCATGAAGCTGTGCCAGGGCAGGTTTAGATCAGACATTAGAAAAAATTTTTTTTCTGAAAGAGTTGTGAGGGCCTGGAACAGGCTGCCCAGGGAGGTGTTTGAGTCACCTTCCCTGGATGTGTTCAAAAAAAGGGTAGATGAAGTACTTAGGGATATGGTTTAGTTTAGGATGTGAATGGTTGGACTCGATGATCTTAAAGGTCTTTTCCAACCTTGTTATTCTGTGATTCTGTAATAGCCAAGTGCAGTTTGAACGACACTTCAATATGCATTTCTCTGTGCAGGTTTGCCACCATAGCCAGTACTTAACTCACAATTATATCTGACCAAGAAAATGACCCAATTAGACTGAGACAGGTTTTAGAACTTGTACAAAATCAGCCCAGGTCCACAACCTGATCAGCTGCTACCAAAGCTACCATTCTCATTGCATATATGACTATTTTCAGATTCAGACCTAGACTGTCATTTACTTTGTACAAATATCCTGAAAAAAATATAATAAAATCATAGTCCTTGGGAGCTAACCTTTCATTTCAGTTCAGTAACTACCTCCTTTCAGCACGCTGTAGATTTGTAAGCATAGATTCCTGTCCTCCTGCGAGCAATGAGTAGTCTGTCAGGCAGCTCTGCTCCTACCCTTCCTCCTTGACAAAGCAGACTTGAAACAAAACACTGAAGCACTGGGCACAGATGATTTCTTTATCAATCAGTGATGACTTTTTCCCTGTGAAGCTAAAACTGCATTCCGTGCTATTTTGTAGGGTTTTCAGGAAGCTTGATATCCAAGTGGAACAAATGCAGTCTGGCCCATTACATTTTCCTGGAGATTTTTGAAATTTTTGTAAACTGGAAAAAAAAAAAAAAAGAAAAGAAGGTCAAGTTTAATAGATTCAGTATTGTTGCTTTTGTACTTTCTCTGGAATTTATTTCCTTTGCAGTCAATTTATATTCACTCTCTGCTCCTTTACACAAGATGCTTAGGGACATTCTGTAATTCAACGTAGCATAATGCCCTTTTTCCTCTTTGCAGGGATAATGAACTGCAGATGACTGTGCTGAGGGATGCTTGCTACCTACAGGAGGGAAGGGATGCTGGGAGCTGGTACTGCCACGCAGGCTCTGTCCCGCGCAGTGAGGATGCACGTTTGCCATGATGCAAACTGGCACAGGTAGGGTCACTTCTGTTCCCGTGTCATTAGCAGAGGAGGAAAGAAATAGTATTTGTAATTGGCTTTTTTAGCTATTTTAAGTTAATAGGAATCTTAAAATCGAGGGATAGAAGGGTGTGGGGTTTAATTATGTCTGTAGCTATGTGTGCACAGACTCTCCAAGCAAACACTATTGCTTGTAGAAGGCTGCATGCCCCTAGGGCTTCCTCTCTGTATTTTAATGGTCTCTTCTGTTTTCCCTTCTGTAAGCACGTGTCATCCATATATTTCTAACTTTTGTTGACTTCCTGGCACTTTCTCCACAGCTCAAGTGGGCCTGGAAAAAATTTCCTGGGTTATGGAGGTCAGTCCTCTCATCCACAACCATTGTATAACTGTGTCCAAGCCCTTCCCCAGGTCCATCCAGGAAGCAGGGAGATTTCTTGTCCTTACTGCATCTATTTGGAGACTGCTTCAGCACAGAGCTTCCCTAGCAGTGAGGAACAGGTTCACAATTCCCAGAGTAAGGGCAGGTAGAGCTAGTTTATACTCCTTTGAGCTTTGTACTTGGCTCAAGCTGCTTTTTCTCCTCTCTGCTTTTTACCTGACCACCACATTTACAGAAGACAGTAATGTCTGTTCTCAGCCTTGGCTTCCCTTTGGTTGAAAACCCAGACTTGTCTAGTCTGGTGTCCCAAGATGGCCTCCCCAGTAATCCCATGGTCAGCACCTGCTTTGCATCCATCTATTTCTTCAACATGACTGTGGCCATAGAAAGCTGTATGCAGCAGCCCTGAGAGGTTTCCCCAGGGCTCTACTCTTTATCTGTCTTTTTTTGGAAATCCCTCTTCTGCACCAGCCTGTGCCTGCATCTCATGCCTGGTTTGGCTTTGGCAAGAGCTACATCAGAGCTCTGGGTCACCATGTGACCTGTTTACACAGATCTTCCTCCACCTTTGCTTTCAGTTGGCAGGACTCTTGACGATTGGACGATTGCAAAAACTTAGGTAACTTGTCCCCATGCAAATGAGCCCAGATTTTGAAAATTTTTAAACTTTGTTCTTTTTCATTAGCTTGGCTCTGTATGTAATTAGGTTGGATTCGTATGGCATCATCAGTCTTCTCTATGCTGTTAATGCCCCCAGCATTTTTACATCAATAAATACTACCAGGCGTTCCCATTTTCTCTGCCAGTGATCATGCTGACTTGATGCTTAGCCCCATTCCTGACAAAACTGCCCCACTTCATTAGATTTCTTTGCAGGAGAATCCTTTGTCTTCTCCCCAGGAATGTCCTCATCTGTGCTGATTCCCATTTTTGCAGTTTCAGTTAATAATTCCCATGTGACACCATACAGATGTCCAGAGAGAAGTGGCTGACTTGTGTTTCTCTGCCTGAAAGACATTTATCTTATCAAAAACCAGCACCATGTTATTTGTGCACACTCCCACTGCATCTTGTCCCAGTTTCCAGTTACCTTCCTAGCTGAAATAGCCCTGTCCTTCCACAGGTCCCAAAGCCTTTCACAGGTCACTTTCCCACTCTCACCACAAACTTGTCTGCTGTTTCAGACTCCATTTGGGTTTAACAAAAATCTTTTCAGTGCCACTTCCCTGCCTCATCACAGTGCTGTTTGGTCCTCCCAAACTTGAATCTCTGAGCTGTGCCCTTCTGCACTGACCCATTCCTTCCAGCAAGGCTGTGGAAGGCTGCTGCTCTGTAGGACAGCTGTGCTGGAGTGCAGGGCTGCATGCAAAGGCTGTGTGAGGCTGGGCCCCCTCACACCCCGGTGCGATGGTGAAAGAAGCCATGCCAAAGGACTGGGCTCAGAACAACAGCCACCATGGGACTCATTTTGTGTCCCATCCAGGGCACTGCAGCTGAAATAGATAAAGCAGTCCCTCACAGCATCTGGGTGCTCAGCTAAGGTGTTTGCAAAGTTGGTGAAAGGTTTTCCACTGACTGCTCTGGATCTTGGATGGGTCCAAGATGGGTCTTGCCTTCTTGCAAGAATAAAGAAAATACAGGATCTCCACTGAAGGGCATGTCTCTAAATATCTGAGGTGAAAACATAAAGCATTTTACAGTTGTATTGAGAGATGTTATCTGAGCTAACAGCCTCAGCATTTGCTTTTCTGGTTTGGAGGACTGTTTTTCCATTTTGTTTTTTTGTCTGGTGAGCCTTCTTGCAATTTATCTGTACATCTTCCAGCCATAACCTCACAAAATATAGCAGTGTCAGTACCAAAAGTATTTTCCAGCCCTGTAAAAGTGAACTAAAGTGTGATGCAGATAATTCACTGAGGTAAACACTTCAGTGTAAGGCTGCCACTTATATGATTCATGCTTGGAGGAGTAACATAAACCAGGCTGTACACAGTGTTAGCCAGGGAAACAAGATGTCATGATACTGTTTTCATTCATATTAAAACTTTACAAGAGAGTAAAAGATGTCAATCATCCTCTCAACCTCTGTTTTAGTGGGGTTATGCTTGCTTCTGACCTTGTTATCCTACCTGGTCTGTTCTGTTTGCTGAGGTCATGCTTCTCACAATCACAAGGTTGGAAAAGACCTTTGTGACCATCAAATCCAACCATACCTGTCCTCTACTAAACCATATCCCTGAGCATCTCGTCTACCTGTCTTTTAAATAGATCCTCAGTTAAGGACTGTGTTCAAGAGAGAATTGAGAGACTCCTGGAGAATGGTGGGACTGGACTCAGCCTCTTAAACCATCAAAGGAGGTAAGTGTCCAATGTCTGAGGAGGTCTGGAGTGAGCTGATGCTACTTTGAGAAGATTGGTGCCCTGAGTTTCACATTGCAAACACTGTCTTCATGGAAAGGTTAGAAAGAAGACACCTTCCTGATCAATTCATGCGGGCTATTGAGTAGAAATAAAAGGAACCAGTGACAGATTAGCTACACAGGGTAGCTGGGCTGAACCATCGGAAAATGTGGAAGGAAAACATTACTTTTTCAACACAGTTAAAAACACAGTATATGGATGTATATGGACTTTGCAAAAATTATTTTTCTGTGATCATCATTAAAAAGTCATTGGAGTGGAATAGCTATATATAACAGAAAACAGCTCTCTTGGCATCTTTCAGTTGCAACAAAGTGTAGTGGGATAATGCAGCTTGAGAATAATAATTTGACAGGTAAATGGATCAGACTTGGATCTTCCTGTTTTGGAAATCTTTGTCTTACTGTTTGTAGTAGGCCCACAAATTAAGGTACTCTTTGTCTTTCTTGATTGTCAGTCTAATTGCAAGGAGGAGATAAAAAGCTGACAGGAATGCAGAAATGTTAATAAACATTAATCTCTTAGGATTCAGTCCCTTCATCTGATAAAATCCCCTTCCTGCAACCATGAATGCAGCAGCATCTTTGAGGAAGAGCAGTCACACATTGAGCATTGTCCTGCCTCAGGCAAAAGAGAGATTGGGTAGAGGTGGGAACTCCATTGAGAACAGATGTTGCAAAGTACAAGAAAACTAAGTTATGAAAGGTGGCATTAGCCCTGTGGAGATTACCTATATTCTCACAGGTCCCAACAAGTATCAACAGCAAGAAATGTAATCATTGCATACATTTAGGCTGACTGTCCTGTGGTGCTACAGGCAGGTTGTCTGGTGTGTCTATAGATGTGATGGCACTTGTGAGAATGGCCTGGTAAATGGCTATTACTCTCTTGCTTAGTATTCCCCTGGAAACAAAAAAAGAAACAAACTCCCCAAGCAAACTAAAAGTAAATAAAATGCTCATAAGTGGATGGATGTGTCTTTTAAAAAAGAAAAAAGTGAGGAAGAACTGTTGCTTCATCCCTTTGTAACAGAAACCAAGGCCAAATTCCCACTAGCTCCAAGGGGAATTAGATGGTATTAATCTAAGTCACAATAATACATGAAGAAGCATATTGTATCCAAGATGGGGTGAAACATCATGATGTGGCCTCTAGACTGATGGGGTCAAAGTTTTCCATGGCCAGAGGGAAGGCTGAATGAGGGAAGGTGACTGAATGAGACAGGGACAGTATATGGCAGTGTGCAGGAGGGACTCCAGCTATTCCCCTGCTGTGTGTGGAGCAGCGTGAGGACTTCATCCAAAGCCTGCCAGAGTCCTGAGAGCCTTTGGTTTTGCTGGGTCTTAAATCAGACCTTATGTGCATAATTTATCTTATTTGCTAGAGATACTGGATCCACACTTCTTCCAGCAGACACACTTGTTAACACAGATAATGTGTTAACTTTTTATTTTAATGGTGTGCCCTGTTTTCCAGAGATCTTTCAATACTTCCTCCTGAGGAGATCAATGGTATTGGTAGGTAGTTGAGAACTCTTTGGCTTTCTTTGGGTTTCTCTGAAAGGCTTTGGCTTTGATCAGAAGTGACTGGGGAAGAGGTACCGTGCCAGTAGTGCTGAACCATTCCACTGTGGTTTTGCTTTCTTTCAAAGAAACTCCCACATAATTATTGCTCCTCCCTGACTTACGGTGCTGAACTTTCCAGCTTGCAAGTGGCAGGTGAGGAAGGTTATCCCAGCTACTAGAAACAAATTCACCCTGCAACGGTTTGCTTGGCAATCACATGGACTTTCAAATCAAATTGACAACTGCACAGGAAGGACATCAAGATTTGCTCTCCAGGGTGAATTTCATGAGTTTAGTTTGTTGAGCTGCTTGCCCATGTTGACTCTGAGCAAAGAAAGAACACTGCAAAGAAGCCAAACCCAAAATTTGTTAAAAAAGATTTTTTTTATTCCTTTCTGTCTTTAAGTCAGTGTGTAGGAGCTATCAAACATGTTGTCTTGCCATTTGCATTACTGGGATTCAGACCAGCTGCCTACCTTTATTCACAGTTCATCTCAGCAAGCAAGGAGTCATCTGATATAACACAACTTAGATAACTTAAGCTGGGACTTTTTTATGTGTAGCATGTCAAACTGTCCTGTGACAGGAGGTGGATGAGAAGCAACAAACCTGTATGCTTCAGTTGTGTGAAAACTTGTCCAGCTTTGCAGCAGAAAGGCTGGAAGAAAAGGCAAGTCCCTCAGCTGAAGGCATGAACTGTATTTGACATTTCTTGATGCTAAGGCATTGCTGTCACTTAGCCATACAGAGAATGAAGAGCAGTGGATAGTCCAAGGGAAACCTGTAACCTGTGTGAGTTCAAGGAGTAACACTGTTACTGGAGAGCCTCTTGCAGTTCTCTGACCCTTTGCATCTGTTGAATCCAGTAGTCCTGTGGCTTGATGTCTCGGAGTCAACTACATGCTCATTGTGTGGAGTCAAATACCCTCTTTCTTGCAGCTTATGAAGGGAACAATTTAAAATAGCTTCATCCCAAGCTTTTTTCCTTGGCATAATTGCTCCTATGGGATCTTTTCTGCTTGAGATCAGCTCTATCCCTGTTCTCTCCTGGTGCTGTGTTTATGAAATCTCAGTTTCTTAGAGGCCACCAGCACACAAAAATGGTGAAGCAGCAAAAGGAATCCCCTACCTCTCTTTCAATGCCCAGGGACCTCTTTTACTATCTGCTACTGTAAACGAGAAGCTCTCTGTTCCTTTGGTGCTTTACTGTAGACTAAGAGAAGAATTAAATGTGAGGGGAAAAAAAAAAATCACCTCAAGACTTTTTTTTTCTTTTTTTTTTTTTGCCAGTGGACAGAGAGTAAAGAGAGAGGCCAACAGATGATTAATCTTTTGTTTCTTGATCGTTCAAGTATCCTTTTATATATGAGTCATATGTCTAAATATTCAGGGTCACCAATGATCTCGTCTTGGACAGATTTACAAAACTTCTCCCTCCTTGTTCTAGCAGGAGCGTCTAGATGCATTCAATTCTCTTATCTTTTTGGGTTTTCCTAGATCCATGCTTTACTTTTGCTCTTTGGGAACAAGTGATATGAATATAGTAACAAAGACAAAGAATTTTTTTTCTATAATTCCATAATCCTTACAAAGACCTGAGTGTTTTGTAGACATTTTAGCTGGGTAACATATAAAACATATTTTATGTGGGGAAAAAACTAAAGAAATTACCCAAATATTTTTAAGAGCACTCCCTAAATTACCAAGATTTGTAGAAATTGTATTTTAAAACAAACTGTCTGAGATGGAAACAGTTACAGAACAATATTTATTGAAACACTAGACAGCCAAACATTACTTCATAAGACAGAATAAGCAAATACTCACTGGTTACGGGACAGCAACTTCTTACATAAATTAATTAGGCAGAAGTCATCTCAGGCAGTCTCCACTCACAGCACTCAACATCTCCACTCTCTGTATATCAAATACCCAGAACACTAGGTATGACTAGGAGGTGAAAACATCAGAAGTCAAAACAGGGACCTATGTTTTCAAATATTTGATGCCTATTTTTTTACATTGCTGTCACTACATCTACATCCTTGTGTGATCCACAAATACATGCTCTAAACCCTACCCAGGCAAGGTTTAGGAACGTGCTTTTACAGATGCTTGTAAGGTTAGGTGAAACAGCTACTCACAGATAAAAATATGAATCCACATAATCTCTGTTGAGGATATGGCTGGAAACTAAATTTATCCATTTTTTGATCTTATGCTAATATATCATAAAACAACCAGATGTTATATGAAATTAGGAGTGTAAGAAGTATGTGCCCAACTGTGGGTGTTGAGTGAAAACAGCAGTGCAACAGGAGCTTAACAGCATTTAGGACTTAACAGCCATGTTTAGGAATGTAAAAACTCTAGAGTTTTCTACCAAAATCAAAGTCAATACATAATAAGATTATTAGTTCTCTAAAGTCTGAGTACACTGATACTCAGTCTATGACTTGGCCCTGACATTGCTCCTTGCTGCTTTTATTACACAATTTTTGCTACTACAATTATATCACTTATTTCCATGGATTTACTTACAATTTAGGTCTTGAATTAGCAAAACATTTAGACAGTACTGCAGGGCAGGAGGTGAAGCTGATGATGGGTCTGTAAGGAAATAATTCTTGAAATAATACCCTAACAGAAAGAGATTGTAAAGAAAGTGGAAAAAACCCCACAGCCGGTCTTGTATTGGCATTTACTAACAGATGTGTTGTGTAATCCACAGGAGGTAATTTTTCAGCTTTGCTCAGTGTGGGTGAGGACTTTACTGGAGCACTGTGTCTGCTCTGGGGCCATGCACTTGATGAAAGAAGGAAAGCAATTGAAACAGAGCCAGAGGAGACCAACAAGGATGATGAGAAGTTTGGAAAACATGACCTATGAGGAAAAGTTTTTTGGGTTTGTTTTGTTTTTTTAAATATAGGGGAAAAAAAGATCCTGAGATAGGACATAATGAAAGACTTCCAATACTTAAAACATTACTGTGAAAGACTATGATGAATTGTGCCCATAAGCATACTGGAAGAACTGGTTTAATTTATGGCAGAGGTGATTTAGGTTAGGCATTAGGAAACACTTTTTTCTGTTAGGAAAACCCAGGACTGAAGGAAACCACCTAGAGAGGATTTTAACTCTTGTGATTAGAGATTTTTAAGGACAGATCAGGCACACATCTGCTAGGAGAGGCTAAGATAAAGTTATCTTGCTTCCGTGCATGGGGTTGAGAAGGTGTTCTCCTGACATCCTTTCCAGCTCTGGGTTTCTGTGATTTATGCTGTCATGAGACTTAAACCTCTGTGAACCAGGGCCTTATACCACAATCAGCTCCTAGATATCAAAGGCTTTGTTTGGAAGGATTCACAGGCTGGACAAGTGCCAAACAGTTTTCCATCCTCTGAGCAGAAGGTATCTGTCTGTCACTCAGGTCTCTGAGCTATGACTGACAGGGTATTCTGCATTGCTCATTAGTCACTCAGCCGAACTGGACCTGCACCAGCACTGCAAGAGAGCAGGCGAGTTCTGGAAAGAGTTTGCCAAGGAAGTTTGAATGAACCCAGGATGCACCAGGAGCTGATTTCCCTTCACACTGGTCTTCCCACCCTGTCCTGCACTGTTCTTGGCAAGGGGCTGGTGTTGGAATACCCTTCAGGAACAAGGTTCAAGTGATAGAAAAATACTCAGGAGGCAGATGTGTAGCCAAAAGATAACAAATGAGACTTCAGTCAAAATGGATGCAGAACAATTACTGCCCTAGCAAAAGGCCCCACAGCTGAGCACACCAAACTTGTCTTGTCTGTTTTTCATACCCAGTGAAGTCAGTCTGCAGGCACCTTGCATTTACATTTAGAGAGGGAGGAAAAATGAATGGTGGCACATAACCAGAACAGGGCTGCTGTATGAGCATCCATGTTTCCTCCTACTGGTGCCAGCAAGGTCAAGGAATAACAGAAGAGGAAGGGCCCTTGACTCCAGGTTTGACTCAGATGTAGTGTCTATTGTTTTTCATAAAAATGTTGCTGCTGGTGATCTGCCTTGGGCTTTTAAGGGGACTGTTTTTTCTGCTGTATGTAGTTCTGTTTGGTGTGTCTCTCTGGATACAGCACTGACTGTTGACATTGGCCTTATGTACACAATTGTCCCATCCTGTCCCACCACTGGTCTGGCAGTGAAGGTCCCAGCAGTTGCGTGCTCAGCTGGTGACAGCTGTGAAGGTCTGTGTGATCTGAGGGTTAAAATTAAAAGGAAGAAGGCAAATGCAATATACCTCTAAGAGGTGTGCTGCCGTTATGGTACCGCCATCCTGTAAAATATACAACAGGCTACTTCTTGTTGCTGATTTTTTCTTCCTCCAAATTCCTCTTCTCTTGAGTGTCCTCTGACCTGTGCTGGAATCAGAAATCCCCTTTGGCCACTGGAGGGCAATCCAAACTCTCCACCATATGTAATTCCAAGACATGGTTTGTCAAGTAGCTGCATCCCCTCTGTGGCTTGGGGGCTGCAGTTTGCTCTGTGCTCTCACCCCTTCCCTCTCTTCGCCACCCCCACCCCCCTTCACTTACACCACCAAAGGGCCTGTGTCAGTGAAGTTTTGTAACTACAGCAAGTCTTCTATCCAACAAAATGCCAGCTGTGCCAAAACGAGTTCCTCTACCAGTTACCTCCTCATTAGGTCCGTAGGGAGCACTCGCAGTTGTCTGATAGACTCCGTGGTGTGTAGGAGGCCTGCGTGGCTGTCAGCCATTGGCACTGGGCCAGTCCCAACTATGGCAGTGATGTGTTGGGGGGGGATGGATTTCACAGGGAGACTCTGCTAGTGCTGAACTATACTTGTCTGACTAAAATTTATCTGGGGGAAAGAGAGCTGTGTGGAAACGTCAGAGTAGGCATACTACACACAGTGCAACACAGGAGACCCTGGGCCTTATTATCTGTCTGCATCCTGTAAGAAATACGCCTGCTCCTCCTTAAATTTCCAGGGACTATCATTAAGAATAAGGAACAGAAATAATTTTACCTTGTGTGTTCTACATTTGAATCAGGCCCTTGGTTTTACGTCAGATTATGTCATTCTGGATTGTCCTGGTTTCAGCTATGATGGAGTTAATTATTTTTAGCAGTGGATGGAATGCCATGTTTGGGTGTTAGGATGAGAACAGTGCTGATAGCACCCTGATGTTTCTAGTTGTTGCCGGGCAATCAAGGACCTTTCTCAGCTCTGCATACTTCCTTACTAGTGAGAAAGGAGGGGACGTAGCCAGGACAGGTGACCCGAACTGGCCAAAGAGGATATTCCATGCCAGTTACGTCATGCTCAGTATAAAGGGGATTGGGGGGAAGAGGAGGAGACAACGCCAGGACGTGCAGTTTCTTGGGACGGTTGGGTTGTCCGGGACGGGCTGTAAGCTGTGCGGCCTGAGTTGTGTGGTTTGGTGAGAAATTGCATTGTGTATCACCAGTTTCATCTATTTTGTGCTTTAAACTTATGTTATTGTTATATCTAGTTTTCTGTTATTGTTTAGTAAACTATCCTTATCCCAACCTGCGTGGTTCTGGTTTCTAGGTTGTGGTTTCGTTCCCTCTTTTCTTCCTTCCCTTTTCCCCCTCCCCCAACTTTCCTTCCCCCTTCCTTTTAAAAGTACAAGCGACTGTGTGGGGTGCGGCCCTCGGCCGGGGCAAAACCACGACAGTCATTTTGGCGCCCAACGTGGGGCACGACGAACGGTTGGGATAACGGTAGATCTGACCCTAACTATCGCAATTAAGATAAGCACTGTTGTTTAAGCAATCTGGTCACGATGTTATGGTATTTATTCACAAGGCTGTGGCAGCAAAACCACCGCATGCTGTATACAATCCTGGCAGGATTCTTTACTCTCTCAGGTCTGCGGCTCCCGTATTTGTTCCCATACTTCATTATAATGTATTTTATGATATCGGTCTATGATACAATAATATCGATGATCATGAGTTTAAGCTGGTACTTGTATGAGGTTTTGCTGTCCTGTCCATTCTTTGGACAGGGAGGGGTTAATAACAGCAGCCAGTGTGGTGGGGGCACTGCTTTCTTTTCCTTTGGGCAACAGCAACAGCTCTTAGGGCAGTTTTTGAAAATCTTCAATATCTCTGGGATATTCAAACTAGCATTTTGCTATTGGTAGATTTGGTGCAGATGGTTCAGTTTTTGTTATATATCAAGCATAGGTTTATGAATACCACTGAAAAGCTTTCTCCGAGACAGAATAATCACGAGTGGCAGGGCATGTGGCAAAGTATGGGCGAGTACCTAGGTACTTTCTCACGCCCGATGGTTTGGAATTTCACTCCTGAACAGCTACAAGACCCCGATCAAGTGACTGCATACCTAAAGAAAAATTGCTGTAGGTTTCCCAGAGATGGACACCTTACTGCACTGTGCTGGGCTCTGGCCACTATTTATCAAACACTGCTTGATAGCAGGCAGCACTGTCAGCACTGTCAGGGAGAAGGGAAAGGAAACAGACTGGCAGATACTATAGCTGCTGCAACCACTGGGGCTGACACTGCAGCTACTGCAACCCCTGTGACCGACACTGCAGCTACTGTAATCTCTACAGCAGACACTGCAGATGATCAGAAAAACCAACCCACACCAGTATCTGTTGCTCCCGTACAAAAGAGGAAATGCACAAAGAAATCAGTTCACATAGTGACGGATGATGATGATGATCAACCGGGACCATCCCGAGGATATCAGGATGAGGCAGAATCAGAGATTGTTACCCGATCCCTGACTCTGAGTGAGCTGCATGAGGTTCGAAAAGATTTCACCCGCCACCCAAGTGAGCACATTATCACTTGGTTGCTCCGATGTTGGGATCACGGGGCCAATAGTTTGGAGTTAGAAGGCAGAGAGGCCAAGCAGTTGGGATCCCTAGCTAGAGAAGGAGGAATTGAGAAAGCAATTGGGAGGAGGCCGGAAGTCCTCAGCCTCTGGAGGCGACTACTGTCAAGTGTGCAGGAAAGATATCCCATAAAGGAATATATTACATGTCAGACACCCAAGTGTAACAGCATAGAGACAGCTATCCAGCACCTGAGAGAATTAGCTGTACGGGAGATAGTTTATTATGATCTGGACAATTCACAGCTTCCCGCTGATCCCGATGAAGTCCTATGCACTCCAGATATGTGGCGTAAGGTTGTACGAAGTGCACCGTCAGGGTACACCAATTCACTGGCAGCAATTGACTTGGATGATATGAATCCACCAACCGTAAATGAGGTGGCCTGCCGACTCAGGAAATACCAAGACAATGTTTCCCTCTCCGTCATTGCAGCAGTAGAGAAACTGGTTCAACGACTTGACAACAATGTGTCCAACTCTCAACCCATATGGAGCAATGTTGCAGCTACTGGGAGAAAGCGTCCATTGTTCCAAGAGGGAGAATACACACCACGACGTACATTGTGGTTTTACCTGCTTGATCATGGAGAGGACATGAGGAAATGGGATATGCAGCCCACCTCAGCCCTTCGAGCACGAGTAAATGAGCTGCGGGGTAAAACATTCGCACAACGAGATTCTGCCAGGAAGAAGGCTGCACCAGTTTCTACTGGGCAGTTCCCTAGACCAACTGGAAGGCCTACCTATATGTCTGATGTGTCTGATCCTCTTGAAGGGACCTCTAAGTCCTTTATGCAACCAGTGGAAAACAAATATGATCAGCAGCAATAGAGGGGCCCTGCCTCCAGCCAAGTGGTACGCCACAATTGACATTGCGAATGCTTTCTTCTCGATCCCACTGGCGCCAGAGTGCAGGCCACAGTTTGCTTTCACCTGGAGAGGCATCCAATACACGTGAAATCGTCTGCCCCAGGGGTGGAAACATAGCCCCACCATCTGCCATGGACTAATCCAGAATACACTGGAAAAGGGTGAAGCACCAGAGCACCTGCAGTACATTGATGACATCATTGTATGGGGCAACACAGCAGAGGAAGTTTTTGAAAAAGGAAACAGGGTAATTAAAATCCTTTTAGAAGCTGGTTTTGCTATAAAACGAAGTAAAGTCAAGGGGCCTACGCGAGAAATCCAGTTTTTAGGAATAAAATGGCAGGAATGCGTACCTCAAGGGGATTTGATTTTGGGTGAGAATAGCCAATATAATTAATAGAGTAGAAATTATAATAATTGCCAAATAACCCATTATTGTATATTCATTATTGTTATGATTGCTGTATGTTGTACCATAGCATTATAGCCGGAGTCATACAAGTTAATGAAGAATGAGTGCCATGATGATGGAACTAAAGCCTGGCCTCTCAAGAACTTTTTTTTCTTTTTTCCCTTTGAAAATAAACTCTGACCCACAGACTATGAGCATGGACCATGCCAGGTGTATCAGTCAAGAGCCTGAGATGCAGCATGCAACGAGCCAATGGAACATACAATTATCCTGAGAAACTGTTACGACAAATGGAGCCTGAAAATCATGGACTAAATGAACTCAACAACTTCAGAGGGATGATTCACAGACTGAGGGAATAAGATCTGTATGCACGTATGTGTGCATACATGTGTACATACATATATGGGTGTGTGAAACACGAAACTGGTTGTACCCAAAGAAAATTGTTGGATCTGGTCATGACGTAAATGGTATGGAATAAGGGGTGGATAATGTCCTGGTTTCAGCTATGATGGAGTTAATTATTTTTAGCAGTGGATGGAATGCCATGTTTGGGTGTTAGGATGAGAACAGTGCTGATAGCACCCTGATGTTTCTAGTTGTTGCCGGGCAATCAAGGACCTTTCTCAGCTCTGCATACTTCCTTACTAGTGAGAAAGGAGGGGACGTAGCCAGGACAGGTGACCCGAACTGGCCAAAGAGGATATTCCATGCCAGTTACGTCATGCTCAGTATAAAGGGGATTGGGGGGAAGAGGAGGAGACAACGCCAGGACGTGCAGTTTCTTGGGACGGTTGGGTTGTCCGGGACGGGCTGTAAGCTGTGCGGCCTGAGTTGTGTGGTTTGGTGAGAAATTGCATTGTGTATCACCAGTTTCATCTATTTTGTGCTTTAAACTTATGTTATTGTTATATCTAGTTTTCTGTTATTGTTTAGTAAACTATCCTTATCCCAACCTGCGTGGTTCTGGTTTCTAGGTTGTGGTTTCGTTCCCTCTTTTCTTCCTTCCCTTTTCCCCCTCCCCCAACTTTCCCTCCCCCTTCCTTTTAAAAGTACAAGCAACTGTGTGGGGTGCGGCCCTCGGCCGGGGCAAAACCACGACATGGATCTAAGCAGGGTCCCAAGCACCTTGTAACAGGTGCAGAATAGCAGCATGAGATTTTTTTAAAAATAATGTCTGTCTCTACAGTCTACTGAAAGTTTGAATGTACTGGGAGGCTTTTCAGCAACCAGCCAGCAACCCTCCATCATTCACGGAGCAGATTCTCTTTCTTTCCTACAGTTCCAGTGGGGCTGGGCACAATAACAATCTCCCAGCTGGAGATACCTGGCATCTGGAGGCACTGAACATCAGCCTCTTCAAGAATGGAGAAAGCGGTCCACATTGAGGGGAGGTCACAAGAAGTCCTTGAACCCTTTGTCAGTCTATAATTTCTCCTTGCCTGCTCTGCAGTGCTTCCAAAATGACTCCCTGCCTTGTGCTGGATGTGGGAATGCAGGGAAGATCATTTAAATTCTTGGGTCCAATACCTTGCAGTTACTGAGAGCTGCCCCACAGACTCTGAAGCAGAAGACTTCCTGCAGCATTTGTTTCTTACACCCCATACATCAATAAAAAAAGAATTGATAGTGTTTATCAAGCATACCAATCTTTGCTTGTAAGATCAAAAGCCAAAAAAGTGTTCAATGTACATCAGGAAGAGAGGTGATAAGGCAAAGAGGTCACTGATATTTTAGGTCTCTGGATACCAGAAAATTTTTTAGGAGAAAAATGATCTTAGGAAACACCTTGTCCCAGATAAAGCAACTGCTGCCTCTTAACCTCTTCCCCTACTCCCTTAATCCCATGTGAGCAAGCCACTCACTGGGGTTTGGAGGTTTTTAGTACCTAGGAGTACAAATACATCCCAGTAATATGTTTTAAGCCTTTCTAGTTTAAGCCTTAGTCAGTCCTAAGGAACTTACGTAGATCAGTGCACACCACCACCCCCTATCACAGCCTGCGAGCCTTGTGTTTTAGATGTCTCCTGTGTCTTGCTTTGGGATAGCTGTAGGACTGTTCTTCCTAATGCTTGGGAGAAGGAATACATCTCAGTTCCACACAGATGCTTCTTCCCAGGCTCACCCCGTATGTTTTGAGCAGGCTGCTCATTTGCAGCAAGATGCCACCATAATATCCCAGAAAGTCACCAGGAAAGTCTTAGGGGTGCTGATTAATTACTTTTCTTAACAGGATGCTGGATGGCCCCCTCACTTATTGGTAGCCTACCCAGCCATTTCCAGACACCCAAAGCTCCTGCAGTAGCAGGACCTTAAGCTCCTAAATGTCCAGATTCTCTGCTAGAGAGGGGACGCTGCAGTTTCCAGGCTCCCAGTGCCCCATTCCCAGTCAGTCTTGATGGCGGTGACCTGGGAAACCGCAAGGTACAGGACCTGTGCTTCAATCTTGCCCACGTCGCTTGGATAGTCTGTGTCCCTAGCTCCACTGAAAGTCACCAGGTAGAGTAACCAGGGTCTCGAAGTCCTAGAAATAACCAGGCTAGCTGGTATGCCACACCTACAGCATGGGTGCCCATTCTGGGACAGCTGAAGATGTAGGTGACCCTGGGGCTGGGGGCATGAGACTCTAAGCTGTGCCTGAGGCACAGGGCAGCTGAAAATTTCAAGCACAGCACAAGGTAGAGGTGCCCTGAGCTCAGCCGCCAGCAGCAGCGGCAGGCAGGTGCGGGGCAAGAGCAGCCTTTGGCCTTTGCTGAGGAGTGCAGACCTCAGCACAGCCTGGGAGCCCTGTGGGGCAGGACACCCTCCCAATGGCGGCAGGCAGCTTGTGACTGTGAAGGGCTGAGAGCTGTTCATTCCAGGGTTCCTACAGGAGTGCTGTGGGAGGATGCCCGGGGTGCTGCAGTCCCCCCCAGATGTGTGCCTCCCATGACATCAGCCACGGAGTGCACCTTGCCAGGTGCCCAGCCCTGCACACAGCCTGCACAAAGCACTGCTGCTGATGTGAGCTGGGCCTTTCAACATCCTTTGCCAGTGTGAAAAGGGATCCTGTAGACATGGCCTATATAAAAGCTACTCTAGATATAAAACGCTCCTTAAGCTTTTCTTTTTGAAGCCATAAGAATAAGTAATTTTCTATAGGTAAGAAGGGACATGTAAAATCAGCAGGGAGGTGGGAGATTCACAGAAGTAAAGACAAAAAATGCTCTTTTAAATTAGGTTCAGGAAAGGGCTATGCATTTTTCCATTAGACAGGCTTTAAAGGGACTGGGACATTAAAACAAAAGCCAAGCCAAATACTGAGAGCAATGTAACCAGTGAAACAATGGGAAAGTTATTTAACAACATACACAGCCCTGGAATGGACACACTGTAAGTTAAGCACGCACACCAAATGTATTTTGGGCTGCTGCTGCCAGAGCACTCAGCTAACCCTCTGAAAACTGCCTCAGACACAGCACGCTTACATTTCCCTCTCAACAACAGCTTGTGAGGCGATCTCTGTGAGGGGATATACAGCACTTATTTATTTCGAGCAGCCACTCAGGCAGAACAGCCTGGGCTCTGTGATGCTAACCAGATGCTCTTCAGTAATCCTGTGTGCAAGGTGCATTGCGCAGCGTCCGTGCGCGTCCCTAGAGCGCACGTCCTGCTCGC
Source organism: Porphyrio hochstetteri (assembly GCA_020800305.1). Taxonomy (NCBI): domain Eukaryota; kingdom Metazoa; phylum Chordata; class Aves; order Gruiformes; family Rallidae; genus Porphyrio; species Porphyrio hochstetteri. The sequence goes on from CM036907.1 coordinate 52,198,659, forward strand.
TTGCCGCTCTGTGCTGTGCACTGCCAACTGCCAGCCACAACTTCATCCGTCTCCTGAGCATCACCTCTCACAAGTGAACAAGCACAGGACCGTTTCTGCCACAGGACAAGAGAACCTGCTCTTTCTCTCTCAGGAAGGGTGCCCTTGCTGTTGCCAAATTACACTTCTGCAGCACATGCATTGGCCTTCCCTTCGACCCGAGTCTTCTTCATTGCAACACATTCCCCCCTGAATTGACATCTCCTTGCTCTGGTGGCTGGAGGGGGGAAGAGGTCCCACAAATCTAGTTAAGCCTGTCTGATTTGCAGACATTGCTGGCTCTCCTGGACCTTCAGGGATGTTTAGCTCAATGCGTGCCTGTGCTGATGTAAACTGGACTTGGGGATGCCTTTAAAGGCTGAAATCATACAGGATGAAGAAATCTGGGGGAAATAACCAAGCTGAAGGGCTTGGCTCCTCTGCCACTATGCAAAGGTGGGTGACATAATTTGTGTGAAGTGGTCCACATTTCTTCTTGGATTATTTCCTTGGCAGTGCTAGAATTTTTTTTTTTTTAATATTTTTGAAGGATATACAAGCAGAAGAATGTTGATGAGTGCTTTGGTTTTCCTGCCTTCTCCCCCATGTCTGGGAGGAAAAGAGCTTTGGTATTTTCTTTCCAGTTTCCCACAGTAGAGCCTTGGGAAGACTATGTCATCCTGGGTTTGGAGAGCAGTGCAATGTGTGATGTCATCTCCAGTGCAGAACATGCCAGAGGGGCATTCTGCTTCCTTGAAGCTAGTGGGGAGTGACAGGAGCACCATGCTTTCTCTACACAATAAAATAATTCCTCCTTTTCCTCTTTCTTCAATGCCCTTGACACCCCAAGTCTGCTGGCTCCCATAGACATACCCTTTGCATGACTTGCTCTTTCTGTTTCAGAAAGTGTTCAGAAAGTGTTCAGGATGGTTTTTCAAGGACTGAATTTTTTTCTTGCAGGAATTTTCCTACCACAGTCATGAAAACCACTCTCCTAAGCAATCTGGGGAGAAAGCAACTAATTTAGGTGAAGAGAAGACATTTTTACATATCTGATCACCATTATATGTCTGAGCTGAAAGAAAGAACATCAAACATTTCCAATAGGTTTTTGATTTACAGTTTTTCTGTACCACGTTCAAGCTTTGAAATAGCAGGGTCGCCAGCTGAAGTGTGATGTGTGAATTCATGTGCATCTTTGAGAGAGAGAAAAAGAGGGAGGAGAGCATCAGAAACTTCAAGTAAAAAGAAGGTTTTTAGAGCTTATCTTCACCCAACCTGAGTGTTAGGACCGATTACTAGAGAACTGCTTTTCTATTCTGTAGCAATTTTCTTTTTTGTTTTTTTTTTGTTTTGACAGCTAACAGTTCTACTTGCCAGCACACAATGAAATCAGCTGGGTTTTGTACTGTCAAAAATGAAAGGGTTTCCTATTATTTCATTGATTTCATTATATTAGATTCAGAAAATCATGTGGTTGGCTAACAATGAGATGAGCTCAGAGTACAATGAGCAATGATTCATATTGTTACATGATGAATCTGCTAAGGAAGTTTGTCACCAAAGAGACAAACATGGACTTCTCTTCATCTAAATTTTCTGGGCCAGGAGCAAGGCCTTCTCCCAGAGAAGTCCTAAATCTTTCTGCAGCTTTGGGGTGCCATTACAGTATGTGCAGTTTGGAATGAGTGAATAATCCTAACTGTTAGATTGAACGTAGCTCTGCTGAAGCAGAAGAGCAGTAGGAATCCTGGACCAGGGTCCTGCCAGATCAGCACACACCTTGGCACACATTTACATATGCTCAGCATTTTGGCTCCTGCTTTGCACCCCTGGGAACTGCCTAGTTGGCTTTATTTTGAAAGAAACAGGAAAAAGTAACGCACTCAGGGAGTCATGAAGAGGTGTGAGGAGCCAGCTTGCCCCAGAAGATTGATTTCAGACACTGAGTCCAAGAAGTCACGTTTGGACTTGCTTGGACTTGCCTGGGCCCAGTTAGACTTGCCTGTATGTCAGGATTGCCTTCTGCCATAGACACTGTGGCATTTTAACTGTTTCAGAAGCAGACTGTTAGGGGCACAATTAGATACACACTGCTCTGCCATCACGTGTCATTTACTGGGTCACAACCAGCAACCTCTACAAAAGGTCTACCTATAACACTCCTCCTTAACTGCCAAAACCCCTCCCCAAAATTGAATCACAGACCCACAGTTCTAGTTTGTGCCTCATTTCCAATTATTCTTATGCTTACTTTCTCCAGGGTGCTCAGCTGAGCCTGTCTACCAGATATATCTACCAGTGGGAAAAAGATGCAAGAAGAAAATGTGTGTATAATGTATTCCATGAGCTAAGCAGGAACTAGCAGGCATTAGGAAGCCCAGGCTTAACAGATGTTGGGAATCTGTGTTGCATGTGTTCTCATGCTGGCATTTGCCTTTCCCCAGTGTTAGGATCAGCTAATTTGTGGGTATCACTGAGGCAAGTCACACAAGTGTTGGCATTTCTGTTCACTTATGTTTGGTGCCAGAATGCAGTGCTGACACCCAGAAGAATCTGCATAGGCTGGGGAATGGGCTGAAGGGTCCTGCATCAAGTTCAACAAAGGGAAATGCAAAGTTCTGCCCTGCGGGGAAATGAGCCCAGACACCAGCAAACCTGGGGACTGACCATCTGGACAGCAGTTCTGCAGAGAAGGCCCTGCAGGCTTTCAACTCACTGCATTTGTGGGCAATGAGATGATTGTTAAACGTGCCCTCATGGAAAAGAAGGCTAGAAGCTTGCTGGGATGCCTTAGGAGTGCGGACAAACACGGGCACAGGTTGCCCAGAGAGGCTGTGGAGTCTCTGTCTGCAAGGATCTTGAAGACTGGCCATGGCCATGAGCAGCTTGCTCCAGCTGACTGTGCTCTGAGCTGAGGATTGACTGGAGGATCTCTAGAGAGGCTCTCCAGCCTTTGCTGTTGTGAAAGTTGGTGGTTATTGCAAGGCCATAGCAATGATGTTGGTGCAGCCACAACTGTGCTCCTGCAAATGTTTTTATGATGCGGTTCATAAAACACCCAGCATGGGGAAAACCAGTGTGCTTGCACAGCAGGTCGGGATTTATCCTAGGAGTTTGCTGGAAGCAACAGCACAAGGTGAGAAACATGACAGCAAGCGTATTCCTGCTGCAAGCCAGGTCCGGGCTGGATTTCTGCCTGCCTGGATGCCACTGATCTCTGCAGATGGTACTTGTAGCAGAGTTGTGAGCATCACATTCTGGTGGGACAGAAAGTAAAATTCAGTGTGTGGAAGGGGTAACTCAGGACTGTCTTGTCTAAGGTGGAGCAAAGCCTGAAAATGGCCCTTCTGGAGGAGGACTGCAGGACTACAGCGGGCCATCTGCCCTGGCAGACTTTGCAGTTTCCACTGTGAGAAGAAAAGCTAATGCTAATCTGAACTAAATCTCCTCCAGGCCCCTTTTAGTGCCCCTGTGGATAGCACTAAAACTAGCAGGGCTATAAAGATAAATCAAATGTTTTCTTTGTGCCCTTTCTTTGCTCAAACATTTTTGGATAACGAATGAAGAGAATGGGAGGTTATCTCAAAGCACTGGACAAATGGTCTTGTCTAGGAAGATGGCACAGAAATTTTTTAGAGGTTCTGACAAAAACGAGATACCTGGAGGAAAGGGACACACAAGTCAATTGAGCACAGGAGCAAATGCTTTACTGGAACAGTCTTCAGACTTGTTAAATTTAGTGCAACTTAACAACAAGAAAAACAGTCTGAAAACAGCCTGCTTATAGCTTGTGAATTCCAGCTCAGGGAGAAAATCCAGGGTCATGAAGAGTTATTTAATCCTGTTGAATAACAGGAACTGAAGCCTGGAAACCAAAGGCAGACAAATTCAAACAGAAAACAAGGTCCAGGGGGAAAGGCAGCCACAGAAGTTCCCACCATTCCCTCCTCAAATCCACAGGTCTCCTCTGGGCAGGTGAGGAGAGAATGGATGGAGGAGAAAGGCACCTGGCCATCAACTTGGCACAAACGCTGGGGCTAGAAGTGTGTCTAAAGCAGGTTTGTCCCTCACCCATGACATCACATCCTCACTGCCTCCCTCTTCACAGACCAGCCTCACCCTTCTACCGGAGCAGGTCACCAAACATCCACCTGGATGGCCCAAAGTGAGGAGGCACAGCCTGAGATGACAGGGGGGTGTTGGTTCTTGCCGCAGGAAGGCTCACACCATCAGTAAAGGGGGACACAGATCCATGGTCTAGGAGCCCCCCATGCATGGGCACTGCCCTGCTGCAGCTCAGCTCTCACCACCTCTGAGGACCCACCTGCTACCTGACCTCCAGGACTCACCCAAACCCTGTCCCATGGGTCCGGGCTGGGACTGCCTCATGCCTGGCTCAGCTGTACCACTGCACTGTGAAAAGCACAGTGGGGTGCACCCCTCCTCACCCTGCTCCCCGGTGTTTAATTGGGAGCGAACCCAAAGCCATCACCACCTTGCCTGCTGAGCAGGAACCTCTGTTGCTACTAAATTTGAAGTTATACTGACTGCAGTTGTCTAACTGGCTGGGCTGGGTGAGATAGCTATTTTGGTAGGTCCTACAGGAACCTTGGGCAGTATGGGTGCTCTGACAATACAAGCCTTCATTAATTAGGAATATTTCTGTACCGTGTTTTTACACATGGATCTACTCTCAGATGCATCTGGCAATTAATTTACTCCCAAGAACACAAAGCTATCTTTGGCCTCTAAACAAAAGGCACAAGTGTCTGGCTTTTAACTCTTTACTGCTGCTGGGGGTGCTTACATGAGCCTCTGAAAGGCAAGGAACAGTTCCCCCTTCGCTCTAGTGATAGCTGCAGAGATAAAGTTCTGGGACCTATGGTAGTGAGTGGCTTTCTTGTAAGTATTGGGAAGGATTTTTCATTACAGCGAATTTCAGAACTTAACACATCACTTTTATGCAAGCTTTTTGCTAGTTTTAAGTAGGCATGACAGGATTCTGGACAAACCATAGACAGGTTTGGCTGTTATCTTACTGATGATGTAGCAGTTATATGCATTTTGTATTATGTTTTTCATATATTTTCTCTGGAAAAGCATCTCTTATTTCTGCATTCTTTGTTTCTGTTAACTTTGGCTGAAGGACCAGTATCTTAGTGTCATCTAGAAATGCTTTGTTACGGTTTTATGTGCTGAAATCCAAAAACATTTTATTAGAAGAAGATAAATGCTTGACATGAAGTTGGATCAGCATTTATTACTGTAAATCCCATGATCTGACTCTCCCAGCACAGGGAGTTTTTCTGTTGCAGAGGAGGATAAGGTTTAACCAGGTAATGTGCACAGGAAATTTTTGGCAGCAGAAACTGTATCATAAATCCTTGCATGTTTGAGATATGGGATATATGGGATATATGTCTGTGTATTCAGACAGACAGCTGGGTAATTTTCCTATGTGTGAGGAGATTAGAGTGAAAGAGGTGACATGCTGATGAGCAGATGGTTTGGATGTCAGCTTTATGTTGCCTTCACAGTCTTTAAAGCAATGCTGCAAAGAGAACCTGAACATGTGATGCTTTCAGTGGAGCCGATTTCTAGTGTAAAAAAAGGGGAGTGTTGTTTTTGTTGTCATTCACATGAAGTATAAGAGAAAAAACAGTGATCTGATTCTGAAGTATGAGCTTTTGGACCAGCAGATGTTCCTGTTGCTGATGCTTGCTGCCACACATCATGTGCTGCACGTGACTGATTATGGCATTTTCTCTGTTCACCTGTTTCCCAAAACTCACTTGACATGCGTTGTCACCAAACACTCACCTGCAATGTGAAACAGAATTCATGTGAGAAGGACAAGAACCCACCTTTTCAGCACAAGATGAGAGATCAGAGGTCCTATCTGTCTGTGGCCGTTTCCTTTCTCCTTGTGAGTAACCTTCACTCTGGGAGAGATGCTGCAGGGGAGAATCTAGCACACGGATGAGAACAGAGACCTTCAAATTCTTAGTCCCACCCACAGAAACATGGGGGAAGAGGCAGAAAGGTTTCTCCTGTTTCATCATTCTCAACAGTACACAAAAGGCACAAACTCATGCCGCCCTGAGAGGGTGTTATTTGGCACCCTCTTTAAGCTTAGGTGCCAGGCTGTGGAAAGTCATGCCCACTTCGTGTTTTGTATGGCTGGCATCTTTTGCTTTCCTTCTGTCCTTATGTGCTCCAATACTGACTTCTGGTCACATCATAGCTTAGAAAAGCATGTTGCAGCCCATCAGGATTACATCCTTGAGGTCATCAGCCGTGCTTGAGTAGCAGCTGGAAGCACCTACTACATCTGGTAAGATTACAGAGGACATGATTCAACTGCAACAAGATGATAAAGGGTAAAACCCAGTAACATTCACCTCTGCTAGGTTTGGTTTGACACAAATACCATTGCAGGGCTCCTATTCCAAAGTTGTAATGATGATGCTGAGCCCTTACAGTTACAGTCTAACGGTTCTGGGTTTAATCTTCTGAAGCTGCATCCTGTCTAAGGATCATCACTACTGCCACAGTTTCCAGACTGGGGCTTTTCCTCAGGTTGAGAGAAGCACTGGGATTGCCTGCTCTGAGTCCTTTGAGCATCAGGAGAAGAGCAGCTTTCAGCTTTCCTTTGCTGATGATCTGATCTGAACTGTTCGAAAATAATTGGCATTAGGTTTTTTCTTGGCTCCTATTGTTTCCAGGCTTTGACTGAATAGTGGAGAACAAGCCTCTGGCCTCTCTGTAGAAGAGCAGGAAGAGCCCAATGCACCTGAGTAAGTCCCTGGGTATGTCAGGAGATGCAAATGCTGATGCACTTCTGGAAGACAGTCGCAGTACGGTTTTGTGGATGAATGTTTTGTGATCCAAATAATCTCTGAGAATGGCAGGACCATCATGAGGGTTGGAGGTGAGACCAAGCAAGGCAGAGTTGGTAGGCAGACTTAGGAACACAGCCTTCAGTTCCTGGGGAAGAAATCACTTCCCTGTTGGCAGGAGCCCTGTCACTGTGCAAAGACACCAAGATATTTGCAGCACGGATGCAAGAGTTGGGAACAGAGCAGAGACTTGTGTACTGGTTTTGATTGTTCACACCTGGGCGCTAAAGCATCTGAGGGTCCATTGCAACGACATACAGGTTGCTAAAACACAGATCTGGCTGATATGAGAACAGCTACATTGATGGTTTGTTAGGATATCTGTCTTCTACAGATGCCCTGTCACTTCTGGGTGACTTTTCCTGCCCCTTTGTGTGGGGTGGACCATCAGTAGCCTTCCCAGGGAAATCTCCATCCCTTCAGTGGGACCATAGGAGTGGTGCAGCTCAGTCTTCAGGGCAACACACAAGCATCCTCACCATGGCTGAGAAGTGACCTCCAGAAGTGGGGCAGTGAGATGTGCACATGGAAGAGACACCTCCTCAAATCTGCCTGATCTTCCGGAGCGGGCTGGGGTGGAGGCTTACTCCCATGTAGGCCATCAGGGACTCTCTGGGGTAACTGACTCTCCGGTGCAGCTGGAGGCTTTGCATTGCTAGCATCTGTATAAATTTCACACGTTCATGTCATGAATCCTGCATGTTATTGGACTCCAGCGTGGGAATGTGAGCTAAAGCTGTAGTGGTCACCTGGGGCTTGACACTAGTGTTGTTATGAGAAGTAAGTACATGGTTCTTAAAAAAAAAAAGCTGATCTCTGTAATATATTGTTTCCGACTTCTCAGGCACATGAAACCATTAGCAAATGGACTCAGTCTGTCCACCAGGAGGAAAGATAAGCCAGGGCAGTGTCTTAATTGTACTAAATCATCAAGTATCTGTCACTCCCCCTTTGTTGTGGTGGTTGTTTTGTCAACAGTTTGTCAAACTTTTACATTGGTAGCAATCCAAGTGTCATGGTTTCATATCCACAACTTAGAGCAAAAGATTGCAGCCATAAAAATGCAAGCTGAAAACTGCTACATCTCTTACTCCTTTGTGCTTCATACAGTGCAAGCTCTTCAGCTCTGCTCGTTTTGTATATTGCCAGACATCAAAGTGCATCATGAGGCATGAGAAGTATTCTCTGTCCTCATCCTCTTAGAGGTGGCACCAGGCTCCTGAAGCCAGTCTTCTCACACTGTGTGCCTCCTCTGGGCAGCGCAGCAGATGGGATGTCACAGTGCCAGACCTGGGGGAGTCCAGGGGGAACTGGCAGCATCCAGGACATACCACACCAAGCACAACCACTGCCCAGCTCTCCATGAAGCAGGGAGGTCTCTGCAGGGCTTGCAGAGCTGCAGCTCATGGTCCAAGGCGGGTTGTAGCCTTGTCCTGTCCTTTGCGGGGAGCAGGGCTGCCCTGGCCCCACAATGCTCCAGGGAAGAGGCCCACGGAGCTGGGAACTGCAGGGAAGGGAAGGAGCTCCTCATGGTCACAGCTCTTATTTGAGTCGAGGGTCAAATCCTGCTCCTTGGTCACCCAAGCGTGTTCACCTTGCAGTCCACAGAGGTTTCCCGGGATCCCTGGCAACTCAGCACTGTGCTTTTGCCCACCTTGGGGTTACTACGTTTTCCCACGAGTACACAAATATCAGGGCAAGCAGAGTCTGGAGTTCCAGGGCAACATGTTCCTTATCCATGTGCATGAGAAGCAACCAGCTGCAATCCACAGACACACGCATTTAGGAACCCTCCCAGAAAAGCTGTGAACTTGGAGCTATAAATATTCACGATTGTGAACAGTTTCATGAAATTTTATGGGACTGTTGCTGGTAGTAAAGCACACCAGGTAATGAGTGCTTGCAGAACTGAGAACATCCTCCCCAATCTTTAGAAAACTACACTTCTAGAGAGGATTGAAACATTGCCTATTTTTGCAAAAAAAATGACAAAAAAAGGTTATTTAAAGGAGCTGAAAACAGTTGTGCTAGAGACAGCTGAAGTAAAGAAATTTTATATTGTTTGGAATAAGTGTGACAAGAAAGATTGCCCCAGTATTCTTGCTGAACCATTATCAAAATTACGAAAACCCCTTTTGCTTCAGAAAAAACCAGAAGCAGCTCTTGTTTAGTAGCTTGCTGGGGTTGCAACCCTGTCAGCACTGCTGTTTGTGGCGTTCTTGGACTAAATCCAGCATCAGTCAGGGGTTTCATCCCAACCTGCAGTTCAAAGTGAAAGCTCAGCGTTGGGATGTGTGCGAGCAGGAACAGAGCTGGGGGACCAAAGCTTGGCTTATGGAAACATACTGTCATAACAAGCTGTTTAAGGAACCCTTCTGTAGCTGTCAGATAAATTCCCGCACTAGCTGAACACTGTCTGTCAGGGCTATTTGTGGCGTTAAATTTCACTTCTGTTGCAGCTATAATCCTGTCAGTTGAGTCACCAAAGTTGTTCATTCGGCCTCTCTTATTTCTTTTTCATGCTTCCCCCCTGCAACCAGCCCTTGCGCTGAGGTTTTTCTAACATCTCTTTATTTCTCTGCTCCCCTCTGGCATACAGTTGCCACTCAGGAAACAACAGGCCTGTTGCTATGAGAAGAATTTGCCTGTCACCCACGAGTGCTGTGCAAAGTATGTTTATACAGCACTTTGGAATTTACGCGGCGGTTTGGGAAATGTGTAGGCATTCAGATGATCGCTTTTATGACCACATATATGGGGCTGTGCAAGTATTTTAGGTGCAAGACATGTGCAACAGATAAAGTTTAATTTCTGTTATTCCTAACTGTTATTCTTAACTGTAAATGCCATTAGCTGGAACCTCAGCTGGCGATGGATGCCGGCACGCCGCTCTGGCTCTGCCCTTGCAGCGAGCAGCAGCCATTTGGATGAGAGAAGATGCTGAAAGCCTGACCAGAGGGTGACAACGGGCACAAGGCCACAGCTGTCTGTCCCCAAATCCTGCTTCCAGCTTCAGGCTGCAGCCTGTACTCAGCTTGTTCAAATATAATTTGTTTTTGCTCTGTGCTGCCAAGATGTCATTGCTTGCTAACTGAAACATGTTTTATTGCTGCTTATTTCTACCCCTGTTTTCCTCCTAACGTACAGCACAACATGGAAATGTGGTGTTTCAGGAGTGCACGAGTCCCGGGAGAAGGTAGAGACAGGTGCTTTGTACCTGCCAGCCACTCACACCTTGCTTTGTCCTTGCGGCCTGCAGTGCAGGGATGCGCAGCTCAACACAGCCAGGCCAGTTAGGAATAAAGGCACTAGCTGGTTTTATTTCTTTTACCATAGGCAACATCTGTGAACCCTTCTTGATTGAAAAAGGCGTGGAGCTTTACATCTGTCTTACCTAGTTTTTAACCTACCTCTCTGCCTTTATCTTATTGTGGCTGTCCTCTCCCTGGCAGTGTTTAAGGCCAGGTTGGATGAGGCTTTGGGTAACCTGATCTATTGGAGGGTGTCCCTGACCATGGCAGAGGGGTTGGAACTAGATGGACTTTGAGGTCCCTTCTGACCCAAACCAGTCTGTGATTCTATGACTTTATCCAAGAGAAATCAGTTTGTTTATTTTAAAAACAAAAGAAAATAACTTCTGTGGCACCCGGTACATATCAGAAAGCCAGGAAGCCTAGTGGACATTCCCAGCATATAGCATTATTTTTGCTATATTTTACAATAGTACATAGTCAAACCCACCTGTTTAGACCATACGGCCCAGAATTCCAGGATTTGGTAATTCAACTTGTTGATGACAAGAGCTTCCCTAATTTATCTGCTTGGATATTTTTGCATATTTTTGCAAGGTCTCTCTAACCATTTGTTCTTTCAAAGGAGCAAAGTGTTTGGCACTCAAGATTCCAGACCTCTGTAACAGATTAAATGGTCATTTCGTGTGGCTCCTGATGGGAGAGTGACAGCAAAGAAGACAAAGCTAATGATCACAGGAAAGAAACAGCTGTTTTCTATTTGATGACCTCTTCATGGTCTTTTACTTCATTTGTTTGGCAGACTTGGAACAGACACTGTAGTTTTTCATTCTTCTGAGAAAAATGTTTTTTCTGATGACATCTGGCACCTGAGAAATATGCAGTAGTTGGTGGCCTTCTTCCTGAGAAGGTACTACAAAAGGAGGATACTCTTAAGAAGTCAACATTTGAGAAAGAGTCCTCCAAATCACTTTCAGTTCATAAATACTTCCTGACTAAAAATCAACTTGGAGTTCACTCCTGAAAAATTCATGTGCTCCAAATTCATGTGCTTGATATAAAGTTTTTATGTAGTCTTGATTAATTGTATTTATTGACTCAGGGCCTGAAAGGATGAAGGCCTGACCAATTTATGAGAAATAGGTCGGTTGCCATGAATTATTTTGAAATGTTATAGTGGCTTCAAAGAGGGGCAGCTTGGCATCAGGTTTGCCTGTAGCTTGAAGTGAGCAGTTATGTGTGGAGAGCATAAATAAAAGTTGTTTATTTTTATCTGACATCCTACTTTTCCTATAAATTACTTTGAGAAAAAAACCCCAAAACTGTCTGGAAAGACACAATACTGATGCCATTTGGAACAAGGTACATTACCCTCTTCCTGACTGTGACTCAGACATTAGGTCTGTAGAGAAAAATCTACTGCTTTTTTTTTTTTTTTCCCTTTTCTTTTTTCCCCTTGGTGATGAAAAACAAGCAGCTGAAAATGGACATACTGTAGAAACAGAAACATTTCCTCTATGGGTGAAAAGAGAAACAAATGATTTAAGAAAAAAGCAAGGACTCCCTGACCCCATATTTTCCATAGTGCACTACTGCAGGAATTAAAATGAATGCTAGCAGATGGGGAGTGGAAAAGTTTGCTGCTGCTAACACTGAGGTGATACTGCTCTGTGTAACTGTAAAAGCAAGGACTGTTCCCATTTTTCTCTGTGGGTTTGTTTTGCCTGGACTTTCAAGACTCATCCCCCAGGCATCTGCATGTGCTTAGTCACTGATAAATGAAAAAAGCTAGGAAATACACTTTCTCTGCTCTTCTGTCTCTCCATTTGGTATGTGTCCACTGCAGCAGATAGGTACACTTCTAGATGACTATCATCAACTCTTAGTATCTGAACAATCAGTAAAAATGTCCTGCTGGGCTGGAGTTCACAAGCCTCTGTTCAACAAAACACTTACATGCCTGTTTAAATTCATCAGCAAAAAACTGAAGTGTTAAGTTTAATGACATCCACATGCTCAATTCCACTAGCTTTAATGGTCTTTAAACCCACATTGAGAATCACATGCACGCTGAAGGATGTTCTGGAGAGTTTTGGCTTTCCTGGAGTCTCAGGAGTCTGAGAGCTGGGGGTGACCCACTTGCCAGGTAGTCTTCTTCTGTCATTAGCCGTTATTCAGAGTCATGACTGTTAACACAGAAGGGCTGGTGGTCAGTCCTACGTAGTGAAAGAATGTGCACAGTTGGGTGGGTGAACACTTTACTGCTGAGACCTATATTTGGTGGCTGGGTGGGTGGGGTGGGAGAGGCCTTACTTGCGATTCGAGAGGAAATGGAGGCAAAGGCATTGCTGGGATGCTCTTGGCATCTTTCCCAAGAGCATTACTTGAAAGATCTCCAGCCTCTCCAGGCTGAGAACTATTTCAAGGTTTCAGAATACCTTATTTCAAGCAGGAGTGATTTTGTGTTTGGAGGCAGTTAGGAAACAGTCCTTCCCTGGGGCAGGGTGGCAGCCCTCTCAGAGAACTGATGGACATCCCTATGGAGGCAATGGAGTGTTGCTCTTTTTCCATAACTGAGGATATGGCCTGAGGGGAACTGGATGAATGTTCATGACTTGCAAGGCAGGAAGAGGGAGGGCTTTTGGTACAGAAAGAATCTCAACTTCACCAAGTTTTCAATTTAAAAAAAAAGGAGGGTGGAAAATGGAGAGATGAGGGGAAATTGCCCACTGATTACAAAGGCAAAAAGAGAGTCCAAAGAAAACAGACTTTACAAGAAGGTTACGAAGAGGTTACCATAAAGTTTTTCTTCACTTTTTGACCCATCCTATGAGTCACTCTGAGATAAGACTGAGCAGAGAATTGTCATATGGGAAACTAAGCAAAGACAGCTCTTCTCCTAAATAAATAAGCTCTCGACCCAGGGGGAATTACAGAAATGTAAAGTTGATCTCTCTTTTCCTCATATCCTTTAGCTTTGTCTTTCTGGGCATTACTTTAGGCACTTGAGGTGCTGGAAGAAAACCTAGCCTTGAGCTCAGAACCTGGTAAGTCAAAAGAATTAAAGAACAGTAGCCCTCTGCCATGGACAGGAAATATTAATTGCCTATATAACCATCCCCTCTTTACTTGGTCTCCATCAAACAGCAAGCAACTTCTAAGGAAAGACTCACATGAACTTCAGGGGAATTTCTAAGGGGACAACTGAAATAATTGACAATCTTCTTTTCATGTCTGTGGTGGGATCCATCCCACATTCTGATGCTGGGTGATTGCACTGCCTGTCACTGGGCAAGCCTCTGAGCTAATGACAGCCTATGCTCATATTTGGGTTTACTGAAGTCAAGCACAGAGTAGTGGCAGGCAGAGAAGAGCAGAGCAGAGCAGAGCAGAGCAGAGCAGAGCTATAGCTGGCTGCTTTCCAAGTGGGTTTTGCAGACAGCTACTCTGCTAGCAAAACTGAGCTGATTTCCAGTTACTGGGCACATAACTACATAACAAGATTGTGACCCACCATGAAGCTGTAGCTGTGACTGCTGTTGGATAACCCTAATGAAATCATAGTCCACCGACTGTAAAGGCATATTAAAATGTATTGAGCTCTTGCTGACATGCATTTGGCTAGGATTTTATCTGATCTATTGGACCTGGATGCAGAAGATTGAATTGTCCTTGTTTGGTACTGAAGAACCCCCTGCCAAAGGATCACAATGCTGTCTCTCTCTAGAAAAAAATATTTTGTCTGCTAACTGAGGGCCCAACCCTGGAGCAACTGTCACTGAGCTGGTACCAGCAGGGGCAGGGAGGGAATGTTCACAGCACAGTGCTGTGAAGCCAAGACATGAGGAAATGGTGAGGTTTGCTACACAGAAGTATTTTTGGAGCCCCACTTCTTCACAAAGAATCAGTGATAATCAACCCCGACAAAAGAACCAGATAGTAAATAGGAGCAGATGGTGTTTCCAGATGCTCCCAGTTAATTTCTCTAACAGTACCTCACCCTTGCCTGATAGTGGAGGAATGGGTGACATACAAGGACAAGAAATGATCTGGTTTTATTTTTAACAGTGCTCTTTTTCGTACAAGGAATTTAGGTTTATCTACTCTGACACCATCATTTGACAAATTTCTGTTCAATGAGTTTTGTTTGGACTGGAAGAAGGACTTCTAAATTTTCTCACATTAAAATTGGCATTCATCACCTTGGAAAGAGAGGCTGCATGAGTAAAAGCCTATCAATGTAAATCTCAGTGGCTTCCCTCTCCCGTCACCTCTCCTCCCCTACAGCTCAATCCCTTGCAGGTAGCTCTCTGCCTTCCCTCCAGAAACCTGACAGCCATCACGCTGTGCCTGCCACCACACCATTGAATCTGCCTGTGCCTTTAACTTCTTCAACTCTTCTTGTTTGCCTTATCTGTTTAGGCAATATCCCCTCTGGGATCAACAACTGGAACAATGAAACCTTCTTGCTTGGCAATGCTTCAATAAATAAAAAATAATAGCAATAATGGTAATAAAGCCAGTTATAACTATGGCAGCAGCAACAGATGAATCAGTTCGTTAATTTCACTCTTCAGTGAATGCAGTTGCTTGGAAAAATTAATCAGATGGGTCTGGTATGAACAGCCAGTCCCCTTGAAAAAGTACATGCAGGTGGCTAAGGCTGTATCATGGTAACTGTCTGTGCAGGTGCCCTTAGAGCATGGCAGGCAAAGTAAAGCATCTCTATATAGATCCAGAAGGGAAATATCTAGGATAAATGTCATCACTGTGCAATTCCTGCTGATATGTGTAGAGCAAGTGCCAGAACTTCTTCAGAAGCTCAGGGTGTAGCATTTTTTACAGCACTTAACTGACAGGTGAGCCTGTGTTTTCTTTTCAAAGTAATTTCACCAATCTAAAACCAAATGGCAGGCAAGCTTTCAAAAGTTTCACCATATAGCCTCCAAAGGTTTCTTTTTTGTGGTTTTGGCAGGAGAGAAATAAACAAGAGCATCCTTCTCAGACCCTGTGGGGCCAATTTCAATCTCCACGTGAGGCCATCTCCTCCAGCAGGTGGTTAATTTATTGCACTGAACTGCTGGAACGTCAAGTTTGAGGCCAGCTCTTTGATTGATACATGAAAGCTAAGAAGAACCCAACCAAAAAGCCACAAACCCAAAGGAAGCAGATCTTGTTTTGCTGTCAATAGCCTGGCTGAGTGTAGGTGAGGCCCCATTTTCCCTACGGGCTATCAAAGTATAACTTGATCAAGGTATGAGTGATAAATGAAGATGACAGTCATGCTGGGGCTGGAAACACACCTCCAGCAATGGCAACAGAGCGTGTGTATGTTTGGTAAGGAAATTGCAAGGGTCTTACTTCTTGTCTCGAGTTGCAGCTTTCTGCTTCAAAAGGCTTGTTGTGAGCAAGCATGAACATGCTGGATCTTTGCTGTCCAAGACTTTTACTGTGGTGGGAAATCAGGACATTTCCTAGAGACAGTGGCTCATGTACTGCAAGGAAAATAATTCTGCTTTGGGAAAACCTAAGGGCTTTAAATTACTAGTGCAGTAATTGTGCTGAAAACACAAGTCTGTTTGAAACTTTACATTAAAAACCCATGAGAGCTGAAGTTGTTTTCCCAAGTGATTGGTGTCCTTACCAGGACCTTACTGCCTGACCCAAGCTCCTGTTTGCTCTGGCTGAGGCAGGACAGTATGTGATAATTATCATGCTGTTCTGGGGTTACAGCTTTTCTCCAGCAAAATTACCATCCTGGAATCAGGACAAAGTTGGTTAATGCCAACATGCTTCTACAAAGCTGTTTGTTTTTCAAGAAAACGGTGGTTTTGACCAAAAAATTGGGTTTTTTGAAAAGCATTTCTTTGTGTCGGGTGCTTTTGCAGTGTGGCTGAATGTCCATGGTGCTGAGTGCTTTTCCAGTGTTCAAATATTCTGCATTTTTCAGTCAAAGATCTGAAAAAAGTGTTTAAAATTTGCAAAATACAAAGCAGATCCTGCTCATGCAGCCAGATAAACCTACAGTGGGGAGACTGAACATTTTAGTGGCAGTTTTTATTTCATATCCAGACACTGGCTTGATTTTGGGGATGTTTTGCAAGGATATATTATTTGCAAAAATATTTGTGATGGGATAACCTGAGGCACTGAAAAGATGGTGAATGATAAGAAGACAGAAGCTGTGACTTTATTCTTCTTTGCAAAAGCATTCTGGCTTTTCCCTAGTCTGGAACAAAAGCAGCTTTAGGCTTCTTTGTAAGTCTGTCCCATTGCAGCATCATTTCCTACCGAGGCAGGTATCCAACAGTGCTGACCTGGTGCTCTGGTTTCTCTAGTGCTCCGGTGGATCTTTGAGAAAATCATGGAACAGACTATGAAGAGGAATAGCACAGCCCATACAAAACCCCTGGCAGCCCTCATCTTTCATATTATGTCCATTTTATGCCAGGTGTGACCCTTTGTTTCCCGTGTGCCACAGGCATTCTCAGTTATCATACATGCAGGTGCCTCGGAGTTTCTCTGCTGCCTTCAGAGGAATCTCTCATCTTCCTGGAAAATATTTATGTGGTCAGTGGGGTGCAGAGTATGTCTGCAACATCTCTTCAGAGCCTCTTGTAGCTGTTGGAAGGACGCCCTGTGGCCTGGAACAAGTGCCCTGCAATTCCTCCAGGCAAGTGTTGAAAGGTGTTTTCAGACTTGGGAAAGCAACCGCTACTTTCAAGTGAGGATCTCACCTTTTGCTTCCTGACTGTTCAGGATTAGGAGCATCTACTGAAAAAGAAAAAACAACCCAGATACAGTTTTCAGGTTACCATTTTCAGTGTTGAAGGAGTTTGACCAATGGACATATGCTAATAGACTAGGAAGGTTCAGGATTGAGGTCCTGGCCACTCAGGGTCTGTAGACTCCACCAAGAGCATGTGAAACAGGATTCAGCTGGATCAAGTGGGAAGGTTGGAGCTTACCTCAGGCTTGGCACGCATGTACAGAGATAAGCTTTTCTCCTCTGTATGCCAGGAATCAATTTACAACAGCTAAGTGTTTTAATTGCCTGTCAAGCTGATCCCTTTGTAAGAGCTCATCAGGCATTGCTTTCAGCACCAGGAGGAGATGCTTGACTGCATGGTTACTGCACACAGTTATGATCACTGTTTCTGAGAGAGTTTCACTGATCATCACATTTTAAAAGCTCAGAAGACAAGTGGTAAAGGAATAAGCTCCCCTGTACAATCTCCATCCCACCAAAGGACAAAAGCAAGGTAAAAGAGCTATGTGTCAGTCCCCAGAGTGCTCCCATGCCACTGCAGAGCTCTCATGCATAGGGCAGGAGACAGACTTGATCAAGAAGAGGTCTTGGGGAATGGGGACACCCACACCTCACTGAGGTGTCTACATTAACCTATGGGATGAAGCTGTAGCCTCTAGAATTCCCCTGATTTGGGGGATCTCAGACTTTTGTCACAGAAGTAAACATGAGCATTTCCTAGTTCTGTCACCTGCTTGTAAGATTGTTTTTATCAGTCTGTTTTAGGGTCAATGAATCTACCAGCATGTGATCTGTAGATGGATCTGAGTTTTAGGAGTTATGCTTTCTGTACTGGAGAGGAAGATGTCTCTGGATCTTCGAAGATCTGGATGTCTAAATCTTCAAAGATCCAGAGAGAGAAGAACGCTCTTTTAATGAACTCCATTGTGGTAAAAATCTATTCATGACAAAAGGAAAGGTCCCCCACATTACCTGTGTTTTGCAGCACCACAGTCTTTCCTCTGGAATGAAACTAGGCAACGGTGTAATTCTTTTCATGCACCACATGTGCTATCTTTCATTTCAGGGAATTCATTGTGCCTTGCAAATGTCAATTGCTTAAGGCACACAGCTCAAGTAAGTATAATTTATCGTTTTTCATGATATTTATTACCGAGATCGTTTGAGTGGAACCCAGGTGTTCTGGGGTAGAAACCTTCCTCCTCAACAGTCAGCACTCCCTGGCCCTCGGGGAGAGAAAATTCCCTTCAAAGTGATTCCCAGGAATTCATTTCCTCAGCCTGTGATTAGGTTTTCTAGCCTTTCTTGATTCTGAGCTGTAGCCTTTTACATTTATGCAGCTGGGTACACATATGAGTTCTGGGTGTGTGGATGCCCAGACTGGCAATCCTGACAAAAGTTCTTCCACAATTGCCTTGAGACCTCCTTTTTATGAGGGGGCACTGCCTGTTGACAGAGGCTGCCTAGATTTTGCAAGGAACAAAAGTCTGCAGCAACTATAGGAGTCCTTCTGGCCCGCAACACGCCCTTTGGGGGACAGTGCCCCAGGTCTCCTCGGTTTATCTTGTAGGTGCACCATGTGCTGGCTAATGGTCTGGGGCAGGGCAGTGCCCCACTCCTACATGAGGAGCACTCACGGGCAACCTCAGTGACTTCCTGATCCCAGCTTCCCTGCCAGGGTGAAGTCCCAGGTGGGCTAGAGTATAGTCAGGTTAAAAGTGAATCTGTGCTGTTGGGAACTCATGGTCATGCACACATGATCTTAGAGGTCTTCTTTAAGGGGAATGCAAGCATGGGTCTTCTACTGACACCCCACTCATGAGGTAGCCTGCCTAAATGTAGGGATACAGGATGAGCTTTAACTTCCTTGCTGACATAAGCTGCAGGATTTTTCAGTCTTTCATTTAGACCATGGTGAATGTGAAGTGCTAAAGGCTAATTTTCTAATGGCCTTTGAATGCCCAAGAGTGAGTATTGCACCTGTATTTGATGTCGTAATATCTTTAGGCTACTTTAATTTTATCTCCTATTTTTGCTTACTTATGTGGGTGAGTGTTGATAAACACCCCCCGAAAGCTTTAAAAGTGTGTTCCATTGGTTTTACTCAGGTAGATTTTATACTTCTTTTATAGAAGTAGAGTAACAAAATGCTTTAAAACTAAAGTTTTCTACCCAACTAGTTAGAATCATCCTTGAAATTCAATATTGAGCGATCCCATATGAAACCTGTGCAGCCCGTGTTCCAAGAAGTGCCAGTGCTAGGCTATACATATGGCATACATACATACATACATACACATATATATATATTCACACTACCTTTTGCTTATCTGGACAAGTTTCAACAGAGTCTCTGGAAAAATAGTGTGTTCTATTATTTGAACTGTGATATGTTGAATTGAGATGGGATAACATCAGCATTTTGAGCAGTGTCCTAGCAAGGAACCAGGGATTTGGGAACAATTAAAAGAAAATCTATATTGAATGTATGTCTATAAATATGTTTTCCTGAGTTTTAGGTTTTAACTGATTTCCAGGTCTTCTGTCTTTAATAAATGACTGAGTTTTGTTGCAATTCCCCCTATGAGATCATCTACATTTGAACCGAAGTACTGAAATGTCTTTTGACCAAGATGACTATTTTGAGATAGATTTACAGAGCACATTGACAGAAGCATGTTCTTAACTTGGGTTTTGGCACTGTAGCATGTTCATGGAGAGGAGACAAGCAGAAAAGTTTCCACACCAGTATTAGCAAAAGGCTTCTGTGGACTATCAGGACACCGGGGCCAGAGCAGCATCTCCTTCAGGCAGAGCTTTGGGGCTTGCCTGGATCCACCTTTTTGTGTTGAGGTGTGACCTGGGGTCCCTGCTGGCTAGAACAAGTATTTGGACTATTTTGGTTGTATAGAAGTAAAGAAAGGTCCTTCCTGATGACAACCTTAGGAGAAAAAATAGAGGGATTAGGCAACTTGTCCAAGACAGGCTTGGAAGGCTGAGAAAGTCTCTGAGTGGGTCACAGCTAGCTGACATTTAAGAGAGAGAGAGAGACAGCAGCTACAGTGTGAGACTTGAGCCTGTGCAGTCAGTCTGGCTGAACGGGTAAAGACAACGGTGGGGGTACCAGTATCTATATCAGTGTAAATTATACCTCTTACTTTCTGTAAATAAGCCACACAGGAGTAAATGCAACCATGTGACGGGCTGTACTGCTTTACCTGTACTATTATACTTAAAAATACGCTGGTCTTACCTGTAGGAAAGTGTTCCTCAGCCTCAGCAGATACAGAAGTGACATGAGTGGCCTTGTGGACTCCCTGCTTTGCTTGGACACCCTGTTCCTACCTGTTCCCTTTTGGACCTGGTTACCTCCCCTCCCTCTTGTCCTGGTGTGAAGTTAGCTGCAGCACAGGCTGCTCCGACTTGCAGATAGCCATGTGGAAATAATCGAGTGCTACAAGCAGCCTTTGGCACAGCAAGAGCTGCTCAATACATAAATTAAAGCAAACCAGTTTTCCTTGTGAGAAAAGATGGAGGCTCTACCCTTATCAGGCCAGGCTTAAGATAACTGCTGCAAAGGGCAGAATTATTGAGAGATGATAGGAAATAGTGACACCTTTTTCTGTCTGGCACAGAGCCAGGCAGAGACTACAGCAGCTGCCAGCACTAACTGGGGCTCTGGTAGACCTCTGCTCACACCTCTGCCTTATTCCCCATCTGTAGACAAGCTTGGAGCTGCAGCTGCTGGAGTGCTCCTGCTATGGCAGCCTTGGTTTGCCAGTGTTGAAGCAATGTACAGCCATCCCATAGCACAGCTTTCCTGGTTTCAATCCAGGATGGAGACGGATCTCACCAAGTTTTCACTTGGCCTGCTTTTCTCTTAACAGAAGACAACCTGCTTGCTGGGGAGACAGCCACTGCACAAGTTAAAACACTGATGGAAACTGGTGCACCGTATGAGAGGGAGAACCCCCACAGTCTCTGTTTGAAATGGACAAGAGTAAATCTTACAAACGGTTTTCAAAAGTTGTTTCACTGATAGGTGCTAAAGGCCAGACTCATTCCAACAGTGTCTTAAATCAACCATGTCTTCCTAGGAGCAGAAGGTGTCATCTACAGGTCCTCTTAGCTTCAGTGAGTTTCAAAGCCCTGTATTAACCTGTTCATGAGATGCAAAGAGAGATTTTTCCATGGTAACTTATCTCCAGACCACTCAGGACTTTGGGAAAAAGTGCTATGGGAAAATATCTGTCTTTCTTGGGTGTTACTTTCTGTTGACAAAGAACACTGAATTCAGGGCTCTGTGTACAAACACATGCTTGCCAACGTTTGTAATTCAGGAAGCAACAGATTTCAGTCAGTTTTGGACTGTCACTGAGACACACCTCACTCCTCAGTCGTACTAGGAAGAGTGTATCCCACATGACAGTACATGGTGGAGAAAGGAGCAGCACGAGAGAGGTCCTAGGTGCTGCAGTTTTGGAGGCATGGACTGGTCAGCAAGCGGGAAGCCACAAGCAGGGCTTCAGGGTTCTAGGGAGACACAACCTACCTCTGTCCCTGCTGAAAGAGACAAGTTTGGGTAGAGGTGACCATGGGAAGGGAGTGATTGAAGCAACTTGGGGAGCAGAGCTCCCCATCTGTTACACCACACAACGTGGGGAGAGAGGTAGTATGGAAGTGGAGGAAGTAGTAGAGGGGCAAATGGCTTGTGGACGTACCTGTATTCCACCAAAAGGGCTGGAGCTGGTGGGTCAGCAGGCAAATTCAAGCTTCCCATCTCCCTAAGGGTGAGATTTGATCCTGTGTGGTTGAGGGCTTAGTACTAGTTAGCAAGTGGAAAACAGGCCAGAAAAATACAGCTTTATTAACTCGTGTGAAAACATTCACACAGGCCAGTTTTCCTTCTTCCTTGTTGGAAACATGTTGGACCAGAGCTCTTTATTTTCAACAGCGTCTCTGTTCCTGAAGCATCCTGTGACAGGGAGTATCAGCTCTCTTGATCTCTTGAGACTGGGGGGTTAGCTGTGCTGTGCTGCTTAAAGCAAGCCAAGTCCTATAGCTCGTTTTTTCCTTTCAGCTCTGTACAGAAAGAGCAGATACAGATGGGTTCAGACATATCAGTCCCAGCTGTTGTGTATGATAGGAAAGAGAAGAAAGGGACCAGCAATCAGTTTGCCAGGGAAGAGTTCCTGCCTAAGAAGATGCTGGGGCTATTGGGAATTGTGGCTTTCCCCACTGTAATGAGAAAACACGGTGGTTTTCATCTTTGTGCAGAGAATGAAGAAGAGTGGAGAACTTGTTTTGTGAGATATCCCAAAGCTGTTTTTAAAGTTCTGATCCACACAGAATTCCCCATGTGTACAGTCCCATTGGCGTGACAGAGCACAGGACTCCTGCAAGAGCCACAGGAGTGGGATGACTGCATCTGTCCCTGGGATCACAGCGCTGTCTTCACCGAATAAGATACATTTAGGTGACTACGTCCAAACCCGAGGCATCTGTTGTGCTCCCATGATATGGCAACATTTTAGGAGTAGAAAATAGTTCCGCCACTTTGTTTTCTAACCCCTTCTTGGGAAACATTTGAGATAAGGGAGTTTGTGTCTCAGGAATCAGATACAATACAGCCCAATACATTAAAACAAAGCAGGACAGATACAGCAGTAATTGGATAAATAGTGCTTTTGGTGAATGAAAAGTTTTCACTGCTATTGTACATCAAGGAAACATTACCCATGGTTGGAAAAAGTGTTTGTTTTGTTTTGTTTTTCCAGAAAGTGTCAAATAGGCAATACTACAATACATACGTTGCAGACAGAGCTGCTGACATCCTTACAGATTCATCAAGGCCAGGTTGGATGGGGCCCTGGGCAACCTAGTGTAGATCCAGGCCTGAGGTTGGTGGCCCTGCCTGTGGCAGGGGGGTTGGAGCTCTGTGATCCTTGGGGTCCCTTCCAACTCATACCATTCTGTGATTCTATGATTCTATGATCTTGTGCAGAGAATACAGTTTCAAGGCTTTGCACTTTCATCTGTTTAATCAAATGTCCACTTGTCCTTCTGTTTCTCTGTAAGAATGCATTTATACACTCCTCACTGTTAGAAGAAATTTGACTCATCTGCCCCAGGAAGGTTGCTTTGGGAATTCTTGAAATGACTTGAAAGAAATTTGGTCTATTTCTTGACTGGGCTATCTAGTACTCAACTAGGAAAAGACATTAGGAAGGCATTTAAGACTTTACGGACAGTGAAGCTTTTGAACAGATTTGCCATGGAGCCCATACAGTTTCCATCACTGCAGGCCTGTAGGAAGGGATTAGACAGTCAGCAATTACTTAGTTGTCCCTACCCAAGGATAGGGGAACAGAGTGGATGGTCATTCTGTTCTTTTTCCGTGAGAGGAACACATGTTCAGCCAGAAGCAAATAGGACAGAGATTTCATGTGTTGTTCTCATCAATGATCTCATTGCTGTAAAGGTCCTGAATAAGCAAGAGGATTGTTTAAATGACTCTAAAGCATAACTTTAAATTATCTGAGCTAAGGCAGTAAGTATTCATTAAAAGTTGCTAGAGTGCACTTTGTGTGATGGGATCCTCAGGGGTGTTTTGCTCACACGCTCAACTAAGCACCGTAGATGCTAAATAGGATTTTGAGTGGGTTCAGTTGAAAAACACGAGGTACGGTGAGGTCAGAAGAGTATTTGGGCTCTATTTTATGAGGTTTACATAAATGGCCAGCTAATCTGAGGGAGTGATTAATCAGGATGGTTTGAGGGTTTTTTTTGCCTCTCTTCTATATCCTTATGTAAGGGAAAAAAGCTGATATGGTCCAGATGGATTGAGAGTGCTAGTCAGATTATCTCCCTGGATGCTCCTCGTCTGCTCACACTGCTCAGTCAAAAGAAACATCAACTGGCACATGCTATCACCTGCAGAAAAGAAGGCAAACGTATGTAGGCCAGCTACATTTGAATCTTTTTTTTCTGAAACAAAAATATACATGATAGGTGACATTTGTAAGTAAGGAAAATGCTTGAATATTGGCAGTGTTTTCTAAAAAAGAAAGTTTTGTGATTCCCTATTACTTTATAGCACCTGAAATATTAAAAAAATGGCACTTTAAAATTATTTATGGGCAGCTCATTTTTCCTTTTCTTTCTTCATCCCTACAAAGTCGTGTAAAAGTCTGAGAAGGTGGCTGCCTAAACAAATCTTTCAAGGCAGATTTCATTTGGCCCCGCACGTCAGATTTTATCTTGCTCTGTGTGCTTGCTGAAGCTACGCATGTTTTCCTTGTACCACCTTAAAGAAGTGCTGATCCATGTGAATGACATTCCTGTTTTTTATTACCATTTATACACAGAAAAAAATATGTATATCACTATCTTGGGGGCAAGATGCCAGCTTTTGGCTTTTCATACTGAATCCAATCCTATGTTAGCTACTGAACTTTTTATTTAAAAAGTCAATAGAATAATCATGATCTGTATAGAATGAGCCTCTCTCACAGAGGCTGGCTTAGACCATTGGACTGTCAGGTGATATGAACCCAAATACCTCTGTAGCTTACATTGGAGCTGTAGCATTTTACACCAGCAAAGGGTAGCACAGTGTGTACAATATTAAAAACAACCCCAAACAGTTTGTGCCTGTATTTGAACACCTGTCTCACAGTAAAGGTTAAACCTTGGGAGCCCAAAGTCCTCTGACATTACCTGCACAGGAGTTTTTCTCTCCACTGAACACCAGATTACGTTGCTGGGTCTGAGAGGAGAGGTTCCTCTGCTCCTTGGGGAAGGCTGCCAGTCTGGTGGGACAAAGACCAGTTTGACCCACACGATCTCCTTTCAGAGAAAAGCACCCTGGAAATGACTTAGCTTGACCTAAGATTGCATATGGCTGTTTTGTCACGCTTGGCTTGTCATCCACTGAGGGCACTATTAACAGCAGTTGCTCTAGACTTGTTAGGACCTTTGGTAGACATGCTGAATGTGTCTGTGTGTCTAGACTTCTGCATGTGTCTGTGGGGCAGCAGAAGTCTAACCAAAACCAGCAGCAGTGTATTGTTGATGGTGATAGCTTTTCTTCCTGTTGCATAGCTACACAAAACACCTGCCTGCAGAGGACAATGAAGCAGCTGGTTCCTCCTTCAGCACTGAATGATTTAAAGACAAAAAGGTGGAGGAGACTTCCTGTTCCAGTGAGTCTGTGTGTGGTTATTTTCTTTAAAACCCAAGAGCGTGTGCCAGCAGAAGGCTGGGTTAATGTGTGGGCATAGGTTTATGATCAGAATTTTATCCTTATCATGGACACAGTCTTATGATAAGGATTTGCTAAGAGGCTGTGATCTTCCGGAGAGGGATCATGACAGGTTGTAGGAAAATGGATTTGTGGAGTGCTCCTAGTTAAACATTGGAAGGGGTGGGTCACTGAATATCCTGTCTGAGAGCTCTGGAGACAGGAGGACACTGGAAACAGGGGTGTTTGCTCCAGGGAAGTGGCCTAGGCAGTACAGCTGAGCACCACCAGTTTTCAGAGCCGTGAACTCTCAGAAGAGTTCAAGAGCTGTGCAGTCCTGAGAGGCATCCAGGGCCTCCTATGGGTAAGGAGAGGCCACCAGGATTTAAACACGTGCTTAATATTAAGCATGTGAACAATCCCATTGACTATGTGGTTAGCATATATAGAGGTGCTAACTACAGGGAAACCCACATAGTTGGCCCCTTGCTCCAGCCCATCTTGCAGTGTGCTGCCTGCTGAGCAAGTGGATCGAAGGGGAACAGTGCATGACCACCACTGCTACTCATTGGTTGGTGCCACATCTGCTTACAGCTTGGCTGGCGTTGATGTTGTGCAGCAGTTGTGCCTCCCTGTCTGTACACACAGGCAGTTTACCAGAGTGTTGCTGCAACAACCCAGAGATGCAGTGATTTAGTTTAAAGCAAGCTTGCTGGAGAGATGAAGGAGTAATCTCCCCATTTGTCTTTCAGCTGGAGGGAACCATGCCAGTCAGTATGTTGTAGATTATTGTAGATCCTGGCAGGAAAATTCAAAATCAAAAGGCAAGTGAATGGGGGTGGAAGGGAAAGGCTTTGAATCAAACATACTCTTTATTCTTTTTATTGGGTGCCAAGAGCTCTCATGATCTGAGTGAAAGCTGTTAGCACTTAAAAACCTCTCCTCCGAGTCCCCCAGACTTCTCTCTATATACCTGGGAATGGGACTGCTTGAAGTCCTAATCACCTTACTTAAATACCTAGAATAAGTCATCTAATCCCAGGTCAGTCACCTTGAGTATCCTGGGGAGAAAAGCCTCCTTCAGTGCAACTCTTCTTGCCATGAGACACCTGGGTATCTATTTCTTTTCATTGGGTATAGAAAGGTGACTTGGGTGTTGAGAGGCTTGGGTGTTTAGTGTTTCAGACCACTGCACTTTTAACTGTCTGAAGTTAATAAGAGAATCCCTTTACTAAATTGTGATAGAAAAAAAAAATGATTAGACATGCTGGCTCAGTCCCAAAGCCTACTTATACAAATGGACTATTATGTCCCCATGTCCAGTGGCAGATGGCAGGGAAGGACAAAAAAGCAGGGTGAGAGTACAGAATCCTTTCATGCCATCATAATTCCTTGCTCAGGGACTTCAGGCCACCAAGATCTTCAATTTAATCTTTCTTTGAGAAGCTAAAAATCAGCAAGCGCCAGCCCAGGATTGAAACTGCTTGATCCCGATTCTGCTTTCAAGTACCTGTACTCAGTATTAATTCAGAGGTCTGTGAGTGGCTGTGCACACACCCTGAATGCAGCTGCTGGAAACACATGGATTTGTGGATGCCTGAAGACTGTGTATGTTCATGGGAAGCACACTATGCACAGAGATTTTCTTGCCTAAACATGGATATCAGTTACTCTCTGGAGACCTAGAACTGTCTGAACTTGTGCCATTTTATGTGCCCTCATATAT
Organism: Porphyrio hochstetteri; assembly: GCA_020800305.1. Classification (NCBI taxonomy): domain Eukaryota; kingdom Metazoa; phylum Chordata; class Aves; order Gruiformes; family Rallidae; genus Porphyrio; species Porphyrio hochstetteri. The sequence continues at coordinate 52,225,567 of CM036907.1, forward strand.
CACTTCTGGCCCCCTGTGCCACTCCAGCATGGGTGGAGCGTGGGTCTCCTGTAGGGTCTGCACCATATCTATCAGCCCTGTGCAGGTTTCTCACATACCTTACGATGTCTCAGTTGCCAAAGCAGAGTCTCTTGCTTGTGCTTTGGCAACAGAAACCTGCTGCTGGTGGTGGCTGGTTAGCTAACACACTAGCTAGATGCTGCTGGGCTTTAATCGAACAAACCTGGTGGACATGGACAGACCTTCATGGAAAGTAGATCTTATTCCAGGTGCCTACTGCTAACTCCTCTGTTGAACACGGTGCTCTAACAAGAGTCCTAAAATACATGTCTCTTTTCCTATTTCCATGTTCCATTGCTTACACACCATGGACATTTACCAGCTGTGCACTGCCATCTTCACCCTGTGCGACCCCACACTGCTGCTTGAACGTTCACAATTTCTGGTGTTAAGGGGATGTTAACTCCTCCACCTCAGTTTTATGTTAATACTTCCAGCACGTAGGAGCAGTATCTTTGCTGCTCTCCATTGCTTTGTGTGGGTGAGTCCAGGAGCCGGAGTCAGCAGAGAAAGGAGGCAGCCAGCATATCACCACCGTTCCTGGTTGTGCTCAGGGAGATGTACCCACACACAACATTGCCTCAGCAGCAGCTCAGCAAGGACTCTTTCAAATGGTTTCTAAACTCCCACCAAAAAACCACAGGGCCCTAATTGGCCAAACAAGGATTTTATTTTTGGGTGTGGGGTGGGGGTAAGCGGGGAGTCTCTGTTACCAATGGTAATTACAGGCACTTGGAAAGGGGTCCCACCAGGGGTGATTCCCCAGTTATCCTTCAAGCTTTGGATCAGGAAAGGAAGTTCAGGTTTCTAGTAGAACTTGGAAACGACACTCTCACTCTCGACACTTACATATAGATATAAGGTTTCTTATATCTATCCAAAGGACAACTTAGCTCCAAGTTCTGCTAATGTGACCCATCAGCATCTAAAGGGTTCAGATAAAAGGATTATCTTTTTGTTATCTCCAAGACTCAACACAGGACAACTTAAATGATTTTTTTGCCAGACCTCCCCAAGTTTCAGTACAAAGCCAGATGCAGGCTTTATTTTTGCCTCATTTATCAAATATTCTTGGAGTTTATCTCTTAATCTACAGCATTCACTCTTATCTTTTGTCTCCTTTCCTTTCTCATTAAGGTTCCAAAGTCTGTTATATATGTCCGGGTCTAGAATCCACATTTCTTGTTGGATGATGTTTCTTCAGGCTAAGTGTAGAAATGCTATTCTGTTCAAAAGGGTCATTTAAAAATAGTTTGTTCATTATAGCAGAGCCTGTCTGCTGATGCAGAAGGTGACGTGTCAAGCTTGCACACGGAACTGCTGGAGCAGCACAAGAAGACTGTCCATTTATCTGTTATAGCTTCCCTTTTGTAAGCTGAGGATGTTTATGTGCATCATAAATATATATGCATTATAAACATTTAGACATCTGCTGGGTAAAACACAGCTACGTTGAAAATGATCACAATATGTTCAGGGTTCCCTGTCTTCATATCATCCAAGAAACCTGGAGTCCTCAAAGCAAGGACCTCTGTATAAAGGTCTTCTCCAGTGTCCAAACTTGAGTGTCTGGAAAACAGAAGTTGGTCCACCATGAGCAGACATTCCAATATACTAATTCATTAGCCTCTGTTGAACAAAACCCAACAATCCTTCAATTTCACACAGCTTATTCATCTGGAGTTCTTCTCCTCATCTTGTTTAAGTCTTTTTGCCAAGAGTTATAGGGAAAAGACAGAAACTGTAATACAGTCCAAAAAATTTATCCCAAAACAAAACCAGTCTTTTCTTTCCCAGATTCACTGCCTCCCTCCAGAAAATCGGGCTAGCCAGCCACCCCTGTTTGTAAAATTCTCATACAAAATTAAATAAACCACCTTAATTTTCTGGTTTTGGTCCTGCACAAATAAAAAAGATCAGGGTGAGTGGCACAGGGAGAGCAGGGGGTATCTGCATGTGGATGGAGGAGTGAGTAAAAAAATTTAGGCCATATGTCTTGAAACGGTTTTTCACTCCTCCAGTGAGAGATGTGTCAAGGGGGTCTTTCCGAGACCAAGTGCAGCAGGGTGTTACCATCTGTGAAGGATATTCTCCAGTGCATTGCTAGTGCAGAGCAGAGTTCTCCATGTGTGGGCTGGTCTGCCTTCACACACCCCACCTCCCCCAGCAGGACATACTGCCGGGGCTCCCAGGCTCTCTGTTGTGACAGGAGATGTTGGCCATAAGGGCATCCTGACAACTAGCTCAGCCTGCCTGGTCCCACGTGTCTGTCTGACGTGCACCTCAGACTCTGCCCCATCTCACTCACCACTCTTCTGCTAGCTGGGCTAAAGAAACCGATCTGGGAAACATGCACACTTAGACAACTGCATTTCCCAGCTGTGGGAGACCTTCACTTCTGGTGCCTTCAGGCAACTCTCAGCATTGACAGTGAGGCTATCCAGACTGCAGAGATGCTTGGAGGGAGCTGCAGACCTCACAGAGGGCAGCAGCATGCAACTTGTCTTCAGAAAAATACACCTTCACGTGAGAGACTTTGGAGCTCCCCCAGATTGGCAGCTGTGCAGTAGAAATCTACAGGGATGGTGTGAACATGGTGCATTTGAATTCTGGGGAGAGGTCCCGTTAGAGTATGGAGAAAGGAAGTTGAAGGCAGCTCCCAGTGGCAAAAGTCAGTAGTCCCAAGCAAGCATGGAGCCTGGTACTTGTTGAAGATAAAGTCTCCAGTGCATTACAGAATTCACCTAACAGCTGAGTGAGGAGATCAGGTCACCCTGACACAGTCAGAAATGGGCACAAATTAGCTCCTCCTAAACCAGAGATGATTTGCTCTGTGTGAATGTGCTGTGGACATATATGGCTAGGGGAGATGTATGTATCTACATGACTTTTTGCATGCCCTCATGCTTTGACAGGTTGGCAGTGTGATCTCAGGTGAATCTGGCAAGATGCACCCATCCCACTAGCCTGGAAAAAATACCTTGCTCCACGAGCCCTGCTTTTCTCACCTATTTCCTAAAACCATAGCTGGAATTGTACACAGTGATCCATGTTACACCAGATTCAATCCATTTTCAATCAGCACAGGTTCCAACTGGAGGAAATGAGTTACAAAGCCTGAGTCCAGCATCTTATTCTCAACCACTTCAGATTTTATAGGCTGGGTCTTTTTAAAATCGTGAGCATGGAGGAACAGGAAACCGAGAGTCACCTTGAGCACACAAGATCACAAGAACAACAGCAGAAGCCTCTTGAAGTCTTACTGTCCTCTACAACTAGATGCCTGTACATATTTATCTGAAATTAAGAGGTCTGTTTATAAACAGAATCACAGAATCACAGAATCACAGAATCACAGGGGTTGGAAGGGACCTCGAGAGATCATCGGGTCCAACCCCCCTGCCAAAGCAGGCTCCCTAGCACATATTGCACAGATAGACATCCAGACGAGTCTTGAATATCTCCAGAGAAGGAGACTCCACCACCTCCCTGGGCAGCCTGTCCCAGGGCTCTGTCACCCTCACTGGGTAAAAGTTCTTCCGCATGTTGGTGCGGAACTTCCTGTGCTCCAACTTGAGGCCATTGCCCCTTGTCCTGTCCCCACAGACCACTCAAAAGGCGTTGGCCATTTCCCCCTGCATCCCATACTTAAGATATTTATAAACATTAATTGGGTCCTCCCTTAGTCTTCTCTTCTCTAGGCTGAACAAGGCTTAACAAGGCATCTCTATTTATGTGCGCTCTCTAAAATGCAGAATATAAAGCTGGTTAGCAGAGATTTAATTGACTCTACATAGCTAGGATCTCTCAGTCCTTCCCAGTCAGAAGCAGCTGTGAGTTCCTCTCTGAGCTGCTTACAAACGAATCCCAGAGAATTGAGTCCCCTTCACAACGTTTCTGCCTTCGCTGCATGTGTATGCACTGTATGAACAGAAATAGTTAGCTACTGGAGTAAGCATGAAATGCGCTTGGAGATTAATTAATTTTTTAAAAACACATATTGTAAAAATAAACAGTAAGTATTGGTGGGAGAAGTTTACATTCCTGTTTTTCCCAAGTATAAATAAATTGGGTTGAAAAGAGGCTGTTACATTAGCAACTGGCAAGCTGCTCACTTAATCCATCATGTGTCTATAACCGCAGAGCTCACAGCAAGGATGGATACGGGGCACTGGCTGCCTTTCCTCTCTCAGGCAGCTGGGATCTCATCTGCAAATGTACACTCACAGATATCACCCTTGTGTAAAGAACATTTTATTAACAACTCTTGCCCCGAGCAAAGCCAAAGTCTGTACTGGTGCATAATATGCATGCTCTGCATCACATTCCTTTTCTCCAAGAACTCGCATGGGATACTTGAGCAAAGGCCAGATCCCACCGAAGTCAGTGAAAAAGTGTCTACTGACCTCAGCGTGGGTCAGAGCTATATGTTCTGCTTGGCCTGGTGTTATGTAACTTGTCTTTTCCCACTTGGTAGACATCTGTGCTCACTACAGCGGTCACATCAGCTTTCCAGCTCTGCTGGCGCTTTGACCATTTGAAGTTCAGTTCTCAATCCAAGAATGATTAGGATTAAGTGCAGCAGGAAAGCTATGTAGTTGAATACCTGGTGTACCAGGCTGAAAGAACTTCCACCTCCATTCCCACACAGGCTGCTAGTAAGGAAATCAGTGTGCGAGGCTGGTATAGCAAGAGCATAGTTAAATGGTTATAGTACACATATAAGCACTGAGAGAGGACAAGATAAGGGTTTAGTGTATTTGCATTTGCCACAAAGGTAAGAACAGGTTGGAAAGCGCTTGAAACCTCAACTTCTCAACCTGTGCTGTGAGAGCACAGAGGGCTGAGTCCAGTTCCCCAGATCTAAAGTCACCTCAACTGTTTGGGTGTCAGCCTGGATCCTGCCATGGAGCAACAGCTCAGAGCTGTGAGGTATCTCACCATCATCTCACTGCTCCGTGGTCTTTATATCTGCTAAAGGTCTTTTCACAGCAACCAACACCTGGTAATTCCAGTCTTTAATCTTATCTTCGAAGATTGATGGCACATGTAGACCAGAACTTGAAATACCCAAACCCTCCCCTGAAGGCAGGCACTTCCAGGGCCTTGTTTGCACTCACTGATTTATTTCAATCTGTTGCTTCTGGAGCAACCACGTGTCTTGCTCTTGCCAGATTCACCTGAGATCACACTGCACACCCGCCAAAGCATGAGGGCATGCAAAAAGTCATGGAGATACATACAACAGATGCCTCCATCCCACTAGCCTGGAAAAAAGCAGAGAATGTTGAAATTCAGTATAGAAAGCAGCTGGCTGAATTCTTCACTGCAAATAACAGAACTAATTATGGGAGTCAGCACAGAAGTAGATTTAATCTGAGGTGCTTTTCATAACTTTTTATGAGGGACTTTCAGGGTCCTTTGGATCTTCTTGTCCAATTCAGCAGCACTCCATAACATTGCCCTGTGTCATTCATCTCTTTACTTGGTCAGTCATTTCCCTGGCTAGACCTGGAGTTTTTCTGATTGCTATTTTATTGAAATGAAGCCTCAAAGCATCTCTGAAGACCTCTCTCACTTTTCCCTCCTACTGTCTAGTCTAGTAGTAGATAGCTAGTCTTACATATTTCATCTTGGATTGGGCCATTGTACCTCTGAGAATGTGAATAAACACCCTTCAGCTTGCCTGCATTGAGTTGCTTTCGGTGTGAAAGTAACTCTTTGGAATGTGACTTTCTTTTCTTCCTTAGCTTTCTGTCTTAGGAAATTGATTTAAATATTTTTTTCTTGACTTTTCCCATCCCAAGTTTTTACTGTTGTTATAACACCTTACAAATGCCATGGATCCAAACAAGTTTGTGGCACACACTGCTTTTATTGGCACTCCCTATTACATGTTACCGTGGCAGATGATCAAACTGGCATTTGGGGAATTTGGTCAAAACCCTCTTTTTTCCATGTTGTTAGCTTGTGTTACGGCTTCAGATGTCTGTTGCAGATCTTACCTCGGGAAGTGCTTGCTCCACTAGTTCTGCTTAAGAAAATTTGCAACATCCATCCCAGTGAGACCTCAAGCCAAACCGGCAGAAATACTGCGCATGGTTTTCATTCCTGAGAGCTTTCTTGTTCACACCCAAAGGCTGTTGCAAGACCAACTATCTTTGAGGTTGACAACCTTCTTCAACTTGGATCTTAAAATTTACATCTCACTAAATCATTCGAGTAAGAAAAATCTATTTCGAGATCAGATCTATCGTGCTGGCAGATTCACATGCCAACACTGATGATTACTCTTCCTGCAAATGGAAGCAATGCCTAACTTAGGCTTACTAGAAAACTACAAGTAGGGGTTTTAACAGGGGTTTTCATATGCATTGCACATGTTTTTATTCTCTTGGGAATTTCCAGTATCCTCAGGCAGACCAAGTGCAGCAGTGTCCCTGAAAAACTGGCAGGAAGGAAACTACTATTTTGCCAAATTAAAAGGGTAATACTTGTGTGTTATAACAGAAAAAGTATTCTGCTGTTTAGTCCCCTCCAAATCAACACCATACTTCAGCTCCTTTAGCTGATAAGGTAGATATAATTAGGCTTTTGTCTTTCTCCACTGAGCATCTTGTAGATAATACATGGCTGTCTTATTTTATACTGGGATTTACACCATGCCATCAGTGAACAAAATGACCTCTCAGAAGTGCTGCTCAGTCCTCACACCTATTATCAAAAACTTCTTTCAAATGGCATTTGAAGTGCCCACACAGAAACAGTTTTGCCCAACAAAGGGTTGGGTTTTTCTGCATTGTTGTGCCTCTTTATTTACACATAAATTTAGTACTTGGTGACCCGTTTTTATTTTCTTATATTTCGAGGCTCTCACCAACAAAGTGTAATGGATTTACTTAGGTTGTGTGCAAAGAAAACCCACAGACACACTCACATATGCAGTCTGAAGTTGCTTACTGTTTTGGCTTAAAACAGAGCAGTGAGCACTGTGGAGAAGCTCTCCAGCTGTGGTACAAGATCTGACCCACTGGGCAAACACTGCAGGCTGTAAGGACGCCGTGCTATAGGGTTCTGTGCACCTTCCACCTACCATGCAATCACAGGGTTAGAAACTTCTAGAATGACTCAGAAAGATCACAAACCTATGCACACCATAAGGGAAGCTCGCTTTCTTACCAGATGAGCAATAGTGGCAGATGTAGCCAGAAATGAGGACTCTGGTTTGAAGGGAGGCAGAGGCAGAGCAACTTGCCCAAAGCTCCTTCCTCCCATGGTGGATCAGCATCATTCTCCACACCTTCCCACATGCCCTCCCACCGGCTAGGCCACCTCTTCTCCCTCTTGCCCTGGGTTGGCACCTGTCTGGCACACCAAGGCTCCTGCTCTCATGGCTGTCCAACTGCCTCTGTCAGTGTGAAGCTGTAGGGAGCACCAGCTCATGTATGCAGAAGATGACACTAGGCTTGTGCCATCCATTTGTCTAGTCAGAAGCACCCACAGACATGGCACAACAGGAGCCATGGGATGCGAGCACAGCCTTGCAGCACCGAAGAGCAGAGTAGACATGGAGGGTGCAGTGAAGCTGCACATTTACTCCGTTGTCCCCAATAGCCTATTCACATTTGCCAGCAGATGGCACTCATTAGATGTTTGACTTGTCCTGGACCCAGGTGCGCACTTTCCAGAGTGGTGAAAGAAGATGGGGCATACTCTGTCCCTGCGTGTTTCACAGGCACTTGTCTTTCATTCTTTTATATCACAGTATGGCTACAATTTCAGCAAGGTCCACATTCCAAGGGAAACCAGAAAGGTGAGGAGATGATGGGCAGAAATCACCTTCTGTTGTAGGAGAGACTGGCATGGACTGCAGGGAGGCTGGAGCAGCCACCTGCCCATGAGTTGGGAGCTGCCAGCTATGCTGCCCATCTCTGTGCCCTCCACGCCAACCCTGCAGCTGAAGTACTCTTGGGGAAAGGCCCTTGGGGTGAGACATGGTCAGTGCAGCAGGTAGGAGTAAAATGAGATTACCCTTTGCTAGCAGGCGTTGTGCTAGTCCTGTGACACTTCTGGCTGCTATGGTCCCCATGCCCTACATCCTGATAAATACCATCCCCAGCTATGTCCCTTTTCAGCTTTTGCAGGAAGAATTAGTAGGGTAAAAAATTCATTCCCAAATATCCCAGGTGGGATCAACAGGCCTCCCAAAACATGCATTTCAACTCCAATCATCAGCTTAAAAATGAGCCGAAGAATGGGGTAGCCAATGAGGTAAGGGAGCAAGGCCTTGAGAAAGGGGGATGTATAAAATGCCCACGCTAGAAATGATCACTGCAGCCATCCGATCTGACTCACCTACACACACAAGTGGCAAGAGATTAATCCTGTGTAAAGGCACATCTCTTAGACAGATACCCAATCTCTCCTTCAGGAGCCCAGGCGCTAAATGAATCTGCACTAAAGTTTCTCCCTGCTGGAAAAGCAGGGACTTATTTCATGTAGGAATATGTCTGCTTCCAGACACTGGACCTTGTTTCTCCCTGCTGGAAAAGCAGGGACTTATTTCATGTAGGAATATGTCTGCTTCCAGACACTGGACCTTGTTATGTCCCATCAGAGAGTCTGTATGCCCTCATCTCCTACCACAGGGATCATTGTCCAGTCGCCAGTTGACTTCTGTGACTTTACACTCTTTCTGTTTTCTTCTCTCAGGGGTGCTTTGGATGTGTGCAGAGCCCAGGGACTGGCACCACCATGAATCACCCGGTGTCTGTCCCCATTTTTTCCATGCCCCCACACAGATGTGGTAGGGTGCCTTGGCAGGGACACCTGCATGCCCGTGTCCTGACTGACCTTCCAATGTTGTTGTACGGGAGGGGAGTGCTCAGCTCACTACTGGTTGTCTGAGATAGGAAACCTCTTGCTCCATTTTCATGGGAAACACCTTGAGGGGAGGGACATCATTAAGGTCCCCCCTTTTTTCATGGGGGTCACATTTCATCTGACCCTCATGAAAAGGAAATTTTAAAACACAAACAAAAAAAAATCCTGGATCTTCTAAGGGAACTCAGAGAAACTGCACACACATGAAAGTCACACACACATCAATGACACAAATGTGCTTACTCCTCATTTTAATAACTCCATGTAACGTAGGTGCTCATGACAACACGCACATGGTCTGTTCCAGCATCCCTTGAACTCCTGCAAGTGTCTCACTTGATTCCACTGCTCGTGTCAGTACTGCTCTGGGCTGCTCGGCCAGCAGGGAAGGGATGGGAGCGTAGCAGTCCTTATTATCTCCTATTTGCAGTGATCTGTATCATACAGCCATTACTTACTGCTTTCCCCCCTCAGCCCCTGACTCTTCTTTCCCAAATTAGCAATTTCGCTTTGACATCTCCTGGGGCCCCTGGCATGCTGCTTCTACAAAACAAAGTACCAAAGTACCAAACTTAAATCTCCTCAACTTCTTCACTACATCAACTGCCTTACCATAAGGTACTTTTTGCTCTATGCAGCAGTTGGTTGGAGAAGTCGTCAATCATACAGCTGTCCGTGACAGCAAGCCCTGCATGGTGTGTGATAATCCTTGCCAATGTCTTTAGGATCTGCAGGAACTTTGGCATTTAGAAAGGTGCTGATTAATTGTAGCTATATCTGAAGCAACAGGAAACTTGTGTCCATCCTGAGAGTTTAAGCAGAGGTGAAGAATGAAATGAGCAAGGCACTGCCGGTAAACTTAATTGGAGTCTCATGCTAGGTTTATTTTTAAAAGCCCTGTAGCTCCTCAGTGCTAGCTCAAATCTCTGTTCGCCCTGGCTGCTGACTTGACTGCAGTGTCACTGACCCCTCATCACGAACAAAAGCACTCTCTCAACCGTGACAGGTTTCTCCAGGGTGAAAGTAACAAGACATTCAAGAGCTGATTTGAGCAATGTTACACTTGTGCATAAATGCTGTTTTGTTAAGGTGCTGGAATTCCTTTCCAAGGTTAGTGCTGTTGAAATCCTAAGTGACCACATAAATCGTAGCCTGACAACTAAATACCACGTGTCAGTAGACTTCCAAGGATCTCTGTTATTCCCTGTCTTCCTGACAAATGTCAAAACTACCGCTTGCCCGGCAGACTGACGCACATGTTTAAAGCAGCCCATTCAACTTGTGTAGTCATGAAAATACTTTTTGTCCTCCTTCCCTCGCTGTTGGGAAAGAGTTACCATGAATTTGCTCTGATCTGAGCTCAGGACTGTAAAGTTTTTCTTCCAGATGATAACTTCAGAAAGCTATAGGCCACTGAAGATAATCTCTCCAGAGTGGAAAATCTTAAAACAACCTCAGACACCCCAAGCCATCAAAGCAAGTGTTAAGAGATCTGCCACAAGGGACAGGCCTTCCTTTGCTCCCTGCTGTCCCGAGCCTCCACCATCCTGCACACTGTCCCACACACCGTCCCGCACACCACAGCCCCCTCCCTGATTACAGGCCTAGGTTTCCTATAGATATCTTGTGGGTAGCTGAGTACTGGGGCTGGGGCATCCCCAGACCCTTGCTAGGCACGAGTTGGGGAGGTGAGCAGGGTGTACCAGCTGGCAGAGCAGCCCTCTCATACCATATCTGCTGCACTTCAGCTTGGATAGCTGATTTTGCCACTGTTTTGGGTCAGAGTTTTATTGGCCCCAGAAGAACATAAAAGAAAGCTGAAAAGGCATTTCCATAAAATCCATGTGTGTCTCCCCTCAGTGCAGGGCAGGATCAGCTCCATCTACTTCTGGCTTCTCATTAGGGTGAGACTTCACAGCCCTCCTGGGGAATCTGTTTCAGTGGCTGCTGGCCTTGCTTTGAGGAAACTTTTCTAATATCTAGGAGCCTCAAACCTCTTGTTTTTCAGTCCCCTCCAGTACTCCCCATCTTACTTAAAGGGGGCACAGAAAACAGCTAATTATCTGTCTCTATGCAGTTTTATATATCTGAATACTGCCATGGCATTTCCTTTCCATCTTCTGGCAAGGTTCCTACCTTTCTTTCAACCCTGTCTAATTTTGCATGCCTTGCAACTGTTCTGTCTGCACATCCCAGTAAAATCTCTCTTTTTTTCTAAGGCAGCCTGACACTTGATTCAGGCAGCCTTACATCATGTGTCATCTGCTTCTACATGCCTATAATCTTGCCATCTTATCCCATCTTGTATTGAACCAGATGATTTTTCCTATCTAAACGTGGCATTTTGCTTCCTGAATTGTTCCCCTTTTTCCAACAGTTCATACCTCTGCTCTAACCCATCCAGATAATTTTGAACTCTCACTCTGTCTTCCAGCATTTTGGAAACTTGGCAGGAGATTTAAAAAAAAGCATGCTCTTTCTTTCATCTTGCCAGTCATTGAGGAAAACAGTGAATACTTCTGTCCCCAGGAGAGGACTATTCAGTACCCGGCTACCAGTGCAGTGCTGCACCAGTGACAGCTACTCTTTGTGTATGGCTTTCCAACCAGTCTTGTAACCCCTTGGTTCCTGTTTCCTCTGTCGTAGGTATCTTGCAGAACACTGGGAGAAAACCTTATAGAGTCATGATGCATTGCATGTCTGCTTCACCTCATTCTCAAGACTTGCTACTCTGTCCTTGAAGGGTTGAGGGGTGATTCAAAAGGGTCTGTCAATGAGATATGTGTTAATACCTTTTAATCCCTTTTTCTCCTTCTAGGGGCCCAAAAATAAATATTTTCATGACATCTTTGATATTTCTCTGTTTAACGAAAATGATGTTGGTTAGGCTGTAATTCCTCATCTCTCTTCCCTCTTCCTTTAAAGGAAGGGCACTGTGTTTGCTCTTCCTCGATCCCGAGGAACAGAGTCCATCTCTCTCAGGCTCTGTTAGTCCGGTGTGTCTCTGTCGTGCTTTCGGGGTTGCTCCAGGTTGAATCTGTGGCCTTGCATACAATGTGGCCATCATCTTTGGGATTCTTCTTCTTCCCATTTGGAAGCTTTTCCATGGGGCTAGGGTTCTTTTCTTTCACCCTGGAAGCTGGAATCCCCCTCTCATATATGGTCCTGCTTTAATACCTCAAAACATGAGTGGAGATGATAGCCAAGGTATAATTTTCTGAACTCTCGATCCCTCTCTGGTTCTTGCTTTTGGGTTTAAACAACAACAACAACAAAAAGTATTTTAGACTATTCTGATATTTCACATCTGACTTCTGTTTTGCATCACAATACTCCCGTGCTCCTATTTGCTCTGTGTAGGTGTTTCAAACCTTTCTGCAGGCATCAATGCTTCATTCACTTCCCTGCTGTCCTCATCACATATAGGAGATAGAAAAGTGCTTTCCTTTTCTTTACCAGGACCCCCAAGGTAAGTTCAATACATAGACCCAAACCTTGCTTTCACTGTGTTCATGCTTCAGATTTTTTTAAACTGGAAAACCATCCACCTTGGTGGTCCAAGCATCTCATGCTGCCTATTCCCATCTGCCGCTCTGTCTGCCTGTTAATCACACCCGCTTCCTTGCTGTGGGGCTCACCAGGCCAGCAGCTACCAGCGTGTTCCATGTCCTCTATGCTGGCAGATCACACAAGGGAATTACAGTCTTGCAGCAGCTAAACTGGCTTTTTACTGAGGGGAAAAATTTCTGGAGATGCTGTGATCATGCCAGCGGTCTCAGAAAGTACTCACAAGCTGATTTCCTTGTTTCCCAGTAAACTAATCCCATCTTGTCCCACCCTTGAAGATTCTGTGCAAGCTGTTATGTTCAAGAATGGGGGAGTCCAGAAACCCCACTCTGAGTGCCTTCCAGTCTGGTGTGGCCTCTTGTTGAGGTCCCTTGATTTGAACCAGCCTCTCTGGTATTTGATTCCATTTTGCAGCATCCATCTGTGGAGACAGTTGAGAGACTTTGTCCATATGGACCCGATACAATCCTAATAAATAGTATTATTTGCTATGGAAATACTCGGTGGCTTTAGAGCTGTACAGACAGCTATGAAGGAAGTCTATGGGTCTGATGCCTAAGTAAATAGCCTTCTTAAATATTTCACTCAGCTCCTTGGGATGGCTCAGGTTCAGCAGTGAGCAGTTTTACAGCCGCTACATAAGGGAGGAGGGAGGAAAACAGTAATTAAACTATCTCCTTTTGGCAGCTAAGCCTCTGTCGCTCAAATTAATGAGGAGTTTGGTGCCAGATGGGAAAGCACACTGGGAGCACAGGGTTTGCAGCACACCCCTGGCATGCACAGCCTGCAGATACCTTCAAGGGACAAGCTGTACCTGAGCTGAGTTCAGCCTTACTTCTCCTCTCCTGTCAAGCTGGAGGAGGAAGCAGATGTTTTGGCTGTGAAGGGGATGAAAGCCTCTAACATGTATGTACACACACACTTCCAACTGTGAAGGGAAAGAGTTGTGTAGCTATGGTTTTGGTCTGGCTTTACAATCTCATGATTATATTATATCACTTAGAAGATACTGAGCCTCAGAAATTTGTGTTTCTCTCATAGCGCCGTTGACAAGCTGAGAAATGTTGATCAGATTTCAAAGTGCCAATGTTTTACTCTTGTTCTTCTAGCCCCTTCAAGCCCGCTTCCAAATTGGACAGACTCCGGCCAGTCCTAGATGATGGCAGTGTTTCTGTGGCTACACAGGCCAGTGGATGCGGAGATGTTTGACCAGGACACCAATGGAGCCAAATCCTTGCATGAACATCCACCGGGGCTCTCCAGGGGCACAGGGCTGAAGGGTGCTTGTGTCTGGACTGTACGAAGCTGTGCCTGGGACTGCAACAAACCTCTGTCATGGTAATGCTGACAGCACACCGTAGGAATTTCCCTTTGCACTGTCCTTCATTTACTAGCTCTCCCTAGAAAACTTAAGCTTTTGTCTTCACCCAGAAGTGCTCATTGAGCTCAGGGATGCTCTTTCCATTGATGTAAGTCACTGTTTACCAGCAGCAGTTTGGTGCATCGTTTGCTCTCTGTTTGCCCTACCAGCTGAGCCAGCACTGCTGTAACTCCAGCAAGGGAGCTGTGATGCTTCCTGCCACCCATTCCTCTCCTCTTTCTCCCACTGCTGTGGCTTGTCCAATCCTGCTCTGCAGCCAAGCCCTGATGCCCAGAAATCCTTGTTAGGTTAGTTTAGGAAATCATGGGATTTCAAAAGTAAAATGCGGTGGTTTGGTTTGGTTTGGTTATTTTTTTCTTGCCTCCAGGTTTTTGAGCCTTCAAGACTGTATTGTTTGGGATCATCAGCATTCCCTCATTGTCATGGAACAGTGTCTTGAAGAAATGACATTGGATACTGCACTGAAGCAGTGACTGTTCTTTCTGCTTCCTCCACTCATTTTCCACTGTGGAGTTGAGGGACACATTCGTGGAAGGTTAGACATGTTCTTCTAGTCACCCGAGACCTCTGGTATTTGTCATCATTAGCACAGTAGAAAACCTGAATAAAACTGGCAAAACGGAAAATCTTTATTCTGAGACCTGTGCTCAGTGAACCTACCCGACTTACAGCATCTGGCTTCTTTACTGAAACAAAAGGCAAAGACCTTTCCAGCATTTCAGGAACAAGTTTATCCAAAAGGCACCAACTAATTTTTGCTTTATGAGACATCAGCTGGTGTGTGACTATCCCAACACACCCTACGATTCCAACAGCTTGTGCAGCCTGGCCGATACCCCTACTTCCCAAATGACTCTTGTTTTAATCCTCATAGAGTGGGAATACTGGCTTTATTTTTTTGGCTCCAGCCACATGCTCTGTGGCTTTAGAGACATTTGAGTACCAATATCGGTTTTCTTTTTAGCTGTTGATGCTTTCCAAAGACTGCATATACAGTTAAACTGCCATTAAATGTAATATTTTTCAAATCTGTCTTGCTCATTACAGTGTAAGATAGAAGCTGAAACCATATTTTCTGCGAGAAGGCCGTGTGTCTTCTGGTATTGGGTAATGGAGCATGCTGAAGATATTTCCACGTTGCCAAAAACAACAATAAAACTAAGAGACAGTGTGTCGCATTTCCCTTGTAGACAGATCCAGCTGTTCTGAAATGCCTGGAAAATCACAGGGGTGAGCAGCCACAATAGTCAGTTCATCAACACTACTCATTTGGCTGCCAGAACTAGCCTATATGAATGTTCGGTAGCTCCATTTTATGGGCAGGGAACTGATGAGCAATGGTCTAAACTGTCTTGAGAGTTCATGTTTTATCTGCCACCCAACATGGGTCTCTCTTGCATGAAAAGAAGGGCAGAGACAAACAGGCACCCATTCGTTTTGCCTATGGACAGCCCCACCTGGGAAGTACTTTTGAACCTTCCTAGTGAAGAGGATCCTGTGGTGGGCTGAGGCTTCGTGTGACCCCTGAGATTCAGGGAGTCATGAAGTGTGTGATGATGTGATCCTAGGTTCACACACAGTTTTCAGGGAGTATCCCAGACTGCGATAGCAGTGATCAGTCTTCTCGCCTCTAATCTTAGTTTGAGGTTTAACCTGTGTGCCAAATGCCTTTTCTCTTTGGGGTAGACCTTTCAAAGGGTTTCTCATTTCACAGACAGACTGACACGAATTTTGGCAGCATACGTGAACTGCAGAGTCCTTCTGCCTTCCTGCCCCAAGGCTCTTTTTATCAGCGATGCTTTTTGGCTTGCAGTGGTTTAGCAGCCAGCCAGCATCCCGATGTCTACAGCAGATTACTTCTGTTCCATAGCTGCAGTGGGAGCAGCAACAGAGACTGGAGAAACATGCCAGGGAAAGTAGGGTCTCCCTGGCTGGGTGACAGCTACTGCCATCAGAGTGAGCAGCGTGGCTTGCCGAGGAGCCCCAGCCAAGGCTCCTGCTAGAGCAAAGCTTCCATGGAAAGGCACAAGGTGAGGATGCTCTGTCTTAAACTGAGCACCCACTTTGCAACAAGCTGTGAGCTATGATGGTTTGGCAGACCAATGTGCTATCATTAGCATTATTTGGATGTGCTACAATTTCCTGCTTTTACTAATTTCCTTCTTTCTTAAGTCTTGGAGAGAGACTTCACCAAAAAGCTGTCAACCAGCATAGTCAAGAAAAGCAGCATGCTTACCACACCCTTGAGAAAAGACCAAGCTGAATAAGCTCATGCATAGTTACCAACACATCAAGAGGCATATGTGTTGGAGCCTTTTAAAAGAAAAGCGCTACAACCCAGAGTAGCTAGTTCTTCATTTAGTTTCAATTACAGTTGGAAACCAATTCAGACTAAACAGTTTAATTGATGAATATATCTCCTTCATGCCAGAAATTGCCTGTAAACAGACCATGACTATGGCAGAAATACTTACTATTAGCCGAATGTTTTCCACAAGTAAACATCTGTCTGTGACTGGCTCACAAGTTGCTCACCACAACTATTTGTTCACTTATCTAAGATCCAGTATTTGAGCTACATGATCAGTTAGCTGAAGTCATGCAGTGTTGCCTGTCTTTTCAGCCACATCTGAACGCCCACAGGAGCAGTTTCACATGATGCTTGTTGAAAGTACAGTATTTACAGGGTTATTCACCACTGCCTTGCAGCAAACAGTGGCAAAAATAAAAGCCCTCCCCACTCCCAATCAGTGACTTTAATATTTGTAAAGATAATGAAATCATGATGATAGATTTAGGATTGACCAAAATCTTTGAAGAATTCTTCCCTCAGCCTAATTTGCCATACCTTTAATCCGTGTTCATAGAGAACTGAGTTTTCTGTGATCGCACTGTACAGGTGTATACATTTTCATATGTATCTTTAATAACTTTTGAGTCTTCTAGCCAATTTTCCTCAGAGCTGGCAGAGAAAATGTTAAACTTCATGTCGAAATCCACTTTCCCGGTTTCCCGGTCTTCTTTAAATATCTCCATGCTTTTAAACATGCTTATGGTGCTAATAAAGCATATACTGTATTCACATAGGACCTTTGGGCAATTTTCTTGAACTTCCAGCACCACAGGCTTGGATTTGTCTGTCCCTGTAAGTCTATGTTCTGCAAACAAGAGTTTAATTTGGTTTACAGGGGCCAGAACCGTGCCCATTCCAACCCACTAAAGCTAATAGGACAGTTAATGATATAAATAAGAGAAGAATGTGGCCCAGAATCTGCTTATTCAGCAAACTGTTTCAGGAAGAAGGTAGCTTTTATGTTTAAGACATTGTTACCCAAAATATATAGAGGCAGCACCTTTTAGGCATATTCTATTACAGTTATGCAGGAAATGTATATGCTGATGTTGGCATTTGAGGGGAAAAGTATTGCAACATTTCTATGGCAATGGCTTTAAAAATCTCCGATTATAATCGTGGTGACCATCAGTAAAATTACCCTTTGAAACACCAGCAATTTAATTTTAGAAATTATCCTCATTTTAGCATTCCTCTCACAAAAAAACCCGACATCATCTACCTGAACTTGTTCAAAGCATTTGACACTGTCCCACATGACATGGATTTGACAGATGGACCACTCAGTGGATGTGGAATTGGCTGGATGGTTGCACTGAAAGAGCTGCAGTCAACGGCTCAATGTCTGAATGGAGACTGGCGACGAGTGGTTTACTCAGGAGTTGATATTGAGACAGGTGCTGTTTCACACCTTTGTGACATGGACAGTGGGATTGAATGCACCATCAGCACGTTTGCCAGAGACACCCAGCTGTGTGGTGCAGTTGAAGTGCTGGAGGGATGCCATCCAGAGGGACTTGAGAGGTGGGCCTGTGTGAACTCATGAAGTTCAAGAAGGCCAAGTGCAAGGTCCTGCACATGGGTTGAGACAATCCCAAGCACAACTACAGGCTGGACAAAGACTGAATTGAGAGCAGCCCTGAGGAGAAGAACCTGGCACAGGTTGCACAGACAAGCTCTGGCTGCCCCCTCCCTGGCAGTGTTCAAGGCCAGGTTGGATGGGAATTTGGGCAACCTGGTCTAGTGGAGGGTGTCCCTGCCCATGGAAGGGGTGGGAGTGGAACTAGGTGGGTTTTAAGGTCCCTTCAAACCCAAACCAGCCTGTGATTCTATGATAAAGACACTGGGTCATATGCATTTACATTGGAGGATCATAGAATCATAGAATGATTTCGGTTGGCAGTGACCTTTAAAGATCATTTGGAACAAATCTTGGAGAACTCTGCAGAGACAAGTCTCTAGGAGCCCAAAGTAGCAGAACTTGACACCTCCCCCAGAGACATCTTTTTTGTTTTGTGGATGTTGATTTTATTTTTTCTATGTCACACTCCCCACTCTCTCCACACCCATGAGGGTAGTTCCCTTTCAGTCATTTTGAGAAGTCTGGATTTCAGATGCTAGAAGTTTCTGTTCTTCATCCTCTGAGAGCTTTGCCAAGGTGCTGGCAGCCTGAAAACCAGCAGATTTAACTCCACGCTGCTCTCCAGGCTCAGCAAACTGCGAGTGTCAGAGAATATTTTCCATGTATAAGCCTATGGGAGTCCAAACCACTCATGGCAGGAAGCCTGCTGAGTATAAGAGCACAAAATCAGGGGAACTGAGAGGACTAAGGCAGCTTTTTGTCTCATGGCATAAAAAAAGTGTTACAGATTGCTCACAATTTGGCTGACTTGCAAAAGCAGTTCTCTCCAGCATTGGGTGTCCCCAGAGGGTCCGGCCAAGAGGCATCTGCAATCCTGGTATATACTGTTTCTGCTCTCCTTGCTCCAAGAGAAGGGTGCAAGTAGGACCTGGGCAGCAACACATGCCCTTACAGCCCCATTCAGGAGCTCCTGCTGTAGCAGGAGTCATCCCTCCACTGCTCTGCCGCATCCTCCAGGAACCCTGGTGGGATGGGAAGGGAAAGCCACCTGAGGGACAGCCTGCCTGCCTGGGCTGAGCAGGCAGAGGGCAGTGGCTGCTCCTTCCTTCTCAGCATGGGAGCCACAGGCATGCTGGGCCTTCCCCACGGGTCGGGATGTACAGCACAAGGGCTTTTGTGGTGAGCTGGGTAAGTAGGCTGTACTCGGTGACTCAGAGCACATGTCAGCTGTGGCACTCAAAGTTGTATTTACTGAGAGACGCTGCCCAAACCAGCACCCCTCTGGAGAAAAGTCCTTGGTTTGGAAGGACGCTTGCATTAAGCCTGGGATGCCACACAAGAATGTGTTAAGATCCTTTCTGATCTCCATTTAAGTTGTGGCTTTCTGTTGAAGTGATGAAACCGTCAGGGACTGGGTTTTATTAATTTTCTGGTGCTGGATACCACCACATGCATCATTCTGTTCCCTCCTGCTCTTTTGGCAGGTGTTTCACTAGCATCTGTTGTCTTAGCCCCGGAGGACCCAGACCCCTTCATCAAAAGAGAACAGTGGGAAGCAGACAGTCATATGCTCTTTTAATGACTCAGACATCAGCATGATGTCTATGGCACCATGACTGTTAACAAAACAATTAATAAGGATTGAAAAGGGATAAAAAAACATCATCATGATCTTGCCAAGAACTGAATGCCTCAGACCAATCTACTTTCTTCCTCTGAAGGGATAATTCACCTGGAGAATAATGGGGAAGCAAGCAAGATTATCTTAATTTCATTTATTTTTAACTCTCTACCCTGATTTTCTTTTGTGAAACAAAGTGGAAGAGTCTCTGTGGAACTTCTATGCACAACCTGTTGTACAACCATGTGCAAGGAGCAGTTGTCAGTGTGTCATGCTGTCCAGCCCAGCAGATGTGTCCAATGAGGAAATTCAAAGATCTGCTCCATACTGCTTTCTATTTACGATTTAGACCTGGGCATAGAGAGAACTCCTGTAGAATTTATTGGCAAGACAGAGAAGAGCAGGCACCAAATCTAAAATCATTCTAATGAAACAGAGAGACAGTGCCAAAATTGCATTATTGACTCATTTTTTATTTTTGATTGTGTATAGCTGTTTGACCTTTCTCTGTAGCATTCCTGGCTGGCTGGTTGTTTTCCTCTTTATATCTGTGCCTTCCACTTCTGCTTTGTAGTACTTTTCTTTTTCACCAGCCTCCCTACATAGCTCAAATTGAAGGACAAGAAGAAATCTGCTTAATTTGCAGCAAGGGACTTTTCGGATCAATACGACAGGAGATTGTGACAAAGAGACCATGGGTTCTTGTCCACTGGAAACTCTAAGGAGCAGATGTGATGAACATCTGTCAGGCCTGATCTCACAGTGCTGAACCAGTCCTGCATTCCTACGGTTAACTTCAAGAGAGCAGCTGTGGAAACTGCAGCTGCACCAAGGACATGTGTCTCTTGAAGACCCAGATTGACTATTTTATGAAATCTACGGCTGGGTTTTATTGAAAAAGACATTTCCCATCTCCCCTTGCTCAGAGGCAAACAAGACATGCTGCATCTGTTCTTTGATCAAAAAGAAAACCTCCTGCTACTTAGGACCTATTATATTCATTTAGGAACTCTTCAAGGGCCATGTCTGTAGCTTTGCTCCAGGTTGACATTTCGAGAGCAATGAAAGAAAGTGGACATTTTGTACACCCCCATTGATGATGATCTCACAGAGGACAGCAGTAGAGCTGGAGCAAATTAGCTCAATCAGCCTTTTCACTGGCTGAGCTGGCCATGCCAGAGATCCTGCTGGGCTTCTCAGTAGTAGAGAAAAATTGAAAATTGCTGTCTGGGTGCCATAAGGCCTGATCATGCCTATCGCAGGAAAGAAGAAGGAAGGGAGAAAGAATGGCAAGCAATGATCCCCACAGCTGTCACCTTCCCACAGCTCCTGTCCCGCCCCTCTGGAGGTGGGTGTCCCAGCACAGCACAAATGCACAGTGGAACCCCGTGTCTGTAACCACAGGTCCGTTGCCCTCCATAGCTAGTTCCAGGGCAAGCCTGGAGTCTTACCTGTCCTACTTTCTTTGTCAGTGAGTCATGAATTATTTCAATTACACCCTGATGAAATCCTCCCAGCACATTTGCATGAGCAGTGCCCAACTGTGGGTGACAACGCCAAGTACTGGCTCTCAGGAGAGGCCTGCTGCGGGAACCCAGCCCACGCCGGCTGTGGGCGCTGGGAAGTACTTCACTGAAATCACCTGTTGCAAGTAGCATGGTTCCCTGCATATGATGGGGCTGAGTGGCTTTCAAACCCTGTGTAATGCTCTGGAGGAACGTTGCCTCGGCATTGGGCTGTCAGCCTGCGCCTCACTGGTCGGGTGAGGGGGCCTCAAAGAGGAAATCCTGGGAGCAGAAGATTTTTGGAGACTTGTGTCCTGGGGGCGGCAAGAGCTCCGCTGTGCAGGGGAGATGCCAAGGCTTTAACTTCACTATAGAAGAGAAGTCCTTTATCTCCTGATGTGGTTCCTACTCAGGCTGTGATGGCGATTTCAGAAGACACGAATACTGGTTGCTACCATTTCACCACTCTTAATGGCGAACTGTTCTCGTGCTGCATAAAACCCCATGGGATGGAGTCATTGCAGCAACGCAGATAAGGCTTTGAAGACCATGTTCAAGTAACTAGTTAAGTTTATAGATCAAGAAAACAGCCTTTAGAACTAACTATACATCCCTGTATTCCTACAATTAACAAAAGCTTCATTTATGTCTTGGACTTTTATGGATCTGGCACTCCTCTAGTATCACTCCTTCCCTGTTTTTCTACGTGAGCAAAATTCTCAAGAGGCTTTTTAAAAATGAGAGCAAACCAACTGAAGGAAAGTACATCAGGCCACTTGTTAAAAGTAAGTTTTCTTTAGGACATGGAAAGTCTCAAATTCTCCTGTGCAACCCTGTTTTGGTATCTGAAGATGCCTGTTCAATTCATTCAGATATAAACTTTTCAATTTAATAAAAAGCTTGGCAGCCCCCTAAAATGATCTAATTTGGTGGCATTTCTTTCCAGACCTGCCAGCATGAAATTTAAAGAGGCTGGCGTCTCCATGGCATTGCCTGCGGGTGACTGGATGTGTCAGCAGGTGACAAAAAAATCATCATACCTGGATCTCAGCTCATCACTGAGAGTAGATTTATGGGAGGACCATTCAGTAGCTGCCACCAGCTGGAGGAGCACCAAGGATATTGAAGGGATGTTTTGCAGGAGATTGTGTAGGACCTGGCCATCTTCTGTTTGCTGTAAACCGAGCTACCAGGACAAATACTAATTGCTGTTTATCCAGACTCTTGGCAAGCTTGACAGCCCGTTCTGACCCAACACTGCAAGCTGGCAGCCCCTGACAGAGGCAGTAAGGCCAGTCTCATCTGGGCACAGTGCTGCATGTGTCCCCTCCCTTTGAGAGCACAGTGGTGCCTCTGCTCCTACCGAACCAAGAGCCACCAGTAACGGAGATGGTGTTTGCTGTGCGCTGCTTGTTAGCCACTGCTTTAGTGTTTGAAGCCCCGCAGCTTGCCTCCCTCAGTTTTTGAGATTTTTGCAAGCTGAGACCACCAGGGACACTTGCAGGGAAAGCAAGTGCCCCTAGATGGGGCACCAAACTGCACAGCTGACTTCTGAAGCAACTGCCCTTTCCCTTCATGCTGTGACCTTTCACATATGGACCGCAGGGGCTTATTACCAGAAGGGGGGGCATCTCTCACCTCCAGCTAAGCCCCTTCAGCACATCTTTACACTCCCCCTCAGCTGCATGCTTCCCCTACGTTATTCTTCTTGGTAAGGGTGACAGAGCCCTGGGACAGGCTGCCCAGGGGAGTTGTGGAATCTCCTTCTCTGGAGATATTCAAGACCCATCTGGACACCTACCTGTGCATCCTGTTCTAGGGAACCTGCTTTGGCAGGGGGGTTGGACTCGATGATCTCTGGAGGTGCCTTCCAACCCCTACAATTCTGTGATTCTGTGAATCTGTATCAGCAAAGGGACAGGTTTAGAGATGACTGTGGCTGGGCCTGACGCACAGCCCAGCTTATTTTAGTGGGCTGCTGTAATTCTGTGGTTCGACACTGGCAGACAGATGGGGAGACAAAAAAATGAGGGGTATTATTTCCAAATGGATTCCCAAGGGTGCATTCAATTAGAGAGGTTGTTTTTTGACCTTTTGCAGGCTTGATTAAAGCCCCTATCACTTTTCCAGAAAAAACAATTTTGAAAACAGATGGGAGTAAATGAAAAATTCATGTCTGCGATGCCACACAGCCCAAAATGAGCAGTGTTGAACGATCTCTGCTGAGTACCAGTGTGCAATTAAAAGGACGCTTATGAAGCCTTCGTACCGTGAAGGACAAATAACTTGCCTATAACCTACTGGGAACTGCCTCACAAGAGAAAAAACACACACTCTATTAACTCAGCTGGTATGGAGTTTTGCATGTAGATGATGAAGTGACTTAGAAAAGGGAGTTTGTGGAGGCTGGTATTAACCTCTATCTGATGATACAATGCAGGGAAATTACAGGAAAGAATTATTCCTTAGAAACAGCTTTATAAAATACATAAGGAAACTCTGTGAAAAAGTAGGAAATAGGTTTGGGGTAGACCCAAAAATTTATTTCAGGGGCTTAAAATCAGAGAAGCATTGGACGGAAAAAGACAGTTAGTTGTCAGGTCAGTAGCATGCAGAAGAGGTGCCATTACTTACAAAAATTAAATGCTCCTTAATAGGCACATGTGATCCTGTGCTAATTTTTAGCCCATGTGTGACAGTTCCCAAATCTCTTTTGGATGTAGCCTCAAGTTCCTTCTGATATCCGGAGGAGTTGTTTTCCTGCTCACAGAGCTGGAATATTTTATTGGAAGCACCCTGCATCTCACCTGTGTGGTGGTGTGTGCTGTGCCTGGTACACACTCACAGCTGAGCAATGCTGTCCTGAGGGTATGTCATGACAAGCTGCTGTCACTGAAAGTGAGCTGTGACCCATCTCTACTTCCTCCCTTTGAGATGAACCTAAACGGATCAGTTTAGACAGGGAATAAATGTAGGTTAGGTTAGTTCCTTTAACTGATTTTAATTCTGTCCCTATCATATGCTCTAGTAACTTGTGGCAGAAAGGATTCATGTAATTTGGACCAGCTCTGCTGACAAACCTTTCTCTTAGGTACTTGAAATGTGAGAGAGTGAAAATAGTCAGAGTCTGTTGCATTTCATGTAGCTAGAGAAGTGCTTTCGGGTGTCAGAGCAGGAGCAAAATGACTACCTGTTTCCAGCATCATGACTGGTGATCCTGCTTTATGGTGGGTGACAGACAGGGCTCCATACCCTGACACCACAGGCTGGCACCACCCAGGTGGGGAATTATTCTCTCAGATTAATTAATCTGTGGCAAACAACTGCACTGGAAGCATCCAATAGAGGCTGGAGCAGAGGCTGCGCTAACAGAAGGCTCAGCTAACAATGTGGCTGAGCTGAGCTTCCTCTGGAACGCAGTTAAAAGTGGTTATTTTATTACGCCAGTTGCCGTTGTTGGGCGAGATGAGTTTGCTGATTCTTCTGTCATGACCAACATGAGATTATGCAGTCATTGACATTTTTGGCTGTATTTCTAAATGTCAATTCTAAATATAAATAAATAAGCCCAAGACGCTGTTTTCCTATGGAAAAAACCCCACTTCTCAACTTTTGGATTTTTAAAGAACTTCACTTTTTTTAATGTGTGAGTATTTGAAAATCATTCCCTGACCTATGACCTCTCTGTGTGTAAGTAGTTCTTAAGCAAATTTTATCAGTAGCATTTTCATGGGAGATAAGACAGTAGGGGTTAGACCTGATCCTAGCACCTTCTTCCACAGCCAGTCACCCCAAATGGGCATGTGCTCAGCTGTCCATAAAAAGTCACTTCTTCCAGATGGGGAAGTGTCCCCCTGTCCCATGGCAGGGGGTTGAAACTAGATGTTCTTTGAGGCCCCTTCTGTGATTCTATAATGACAGGGAACATGGAAGGAGGAATGTTTGAACCTGCTTGTGCCAGGCTGACACTTGCAAAAGCTTATAGTAATTTCCTGCTGCTTCTTAGTGCTACCCTATAGTCTACCTTTTAAAAGGAACAAACACCAGTAACAAACATAAGCTTATAATTTACACCACCAGTGAAATCTGCTGCTCTGGAGATGCCACAGGCATGTGATCCCTTCCACAGCTCTGCAAGTACTCAAGAGACTTTCTCATCTGGCTGCATGTTGATGACAGGGGCCCCCCAGGTGCGTGGCACTCTCCCAGCTGCCCTACATGGCTGGTTTGCAAAGGAAGAGATCAAGAGGGACTCTGCCAAAGTCAGCGAGGTCTTCCCTTGCCAGGGGTAAGAGGCACAGCCATAGGTGCTTTGTGTTGTACCCCAAGCTAAAATCCTAAGACATTCCTCAACAAGTGCTCATCAATGGAGCCATCTCAAGGCTTGGCACTTCTCTTCAAAACCTTTCCCAGCATAGTCACAGAATCACAGAATTGTAGGAGTTGGAAGGGACCTCCAGAGATCATCAAGTCCAACCCCCCTGCCAAAGAAGGTTCTTTAGGACAGATCACACAGGTAGGTGTCCAGATGGGTCTTGAATATCTCCAGAGAAGGAGATTCCACAGCCCCCCCGGGCAGCCTGTCCCAGGGCTCTGTCACCCTCACTGTGTAAAAGTTCTTCCCCATGTTGGTGCGGAACTTCCTGTGCTCCAGTTTACAGCCATTGCCCCTTGTCCTGTCCCCACAGACCACTGAAAAGAGGCTGGCCATTTCCCCCTGTGTCCCACACTTGAGATATTTATAAACATTGATCAGATTCCCTCTTAGTCTTCTTTTGTCAAGGCTGAACAGTCCCAGCTCACTCAGCCTTTCCTCATGGGGGAGATGTTCCAGGCCCTTAATCATCTTTGTGGCCCTCATTAGGCATTTGTGTGTCAGAAACCGTCCAGCAGGCAGGAAATTTGAAGAGAGGCACTGAAAGATGGTACCAAGCAGAATTAAAATATGCACTATGAAGTCCCTTCTGATGTCATCCCCACTTCTTTTCAGAGCGATATGTGTCACAGTTTAAGAAGGGGTACCAGCCAGGCTAAGAAAAAGACGTTGCTTGTTGTTAGCTGAAATAGTCAACTGAAATTGGGAGAAGATGGAAGGAGCTTCCAGTAGAAGGGTGGATTGCTTCTGGTGAGACCCAATCTCCCTCAGCAGCAGGGGGACTCCCACTGAGGTAGGCAAAGTACCCTTGCCCACAGCTGAAGCTAACTGCAGTGGCATACGTTTCTGCAGGCTTTGGAAATTACAGCCCAGTCTCTTCTCTTTGAGGAAAGCACGTGTAGCCGGCAGAGATCCAACATTATTTAAAGAAACATTATATAATGAGGAGGAAAACATTTGTTTTGTGCATCTAGCCATCCAGCTTCTTCTGTTTACATTAGCCAGGACTTTGGGGAAATACCTAAAAATGGAGGTTTATAACTGCATTAAGTCCATCAGCGTATCAGTGAGCAGCATAAAGCAGTGTTTCATGCCAGTGCTTCCCTTCTGCATGGTTCTTCCATGTGATCCAGAAACTTTGGGATGATTGCTATAATTCAGTTTCTCAAAGAGATGACAGGTTACATGGCAATGTACTTTTTATTAAATCACTGAAACTGGCACATCGCTTGCTGTTGATTCATTTAGTAACTCTTGTCTTGAACTGAAACAGATGGAATTAGCACAAATACGGAGTTGTTAAGGTTCAGCGCTTGGCAGACAAAGGTGCTTTGTTGCTAGGGGAGCAATTTCTAACAGCACATTTCTAAAACAGAAATGAATGTTTTACCCTTTGCATGTTGTCACGCGTCTCTAGAAATCCACTTCTCTCCTTGGAGCAAAAAATTCCACTCCTGGTGTCCAAACTTTCCTGTCTGCTCAGAAGCAATAAGAATACAGAATACGGGAAAAAGCAAGGCTCATCCAGAAACCAGCCATTCCTCAACGTTAAGAGCTGGATATTGATTGTCTCCATGCTGAAACACCTCTGCAAAAACAAGCGTCCTTTGTTAGTGAAAAATCCTGGCCCCGTGTCTGTGATCCTTGGGTGTCTTGCTGGGATAGCTATTGGCTCATAATCAAACATGGCCAACAAAATGCACTTATGAAGTACTTATGCAACTAGAAGAAGTCATATTACTCCAATCTGGGCCATTTGTAAAATGACCATGAAAAATGCACAGATCAAATCTGATTACCCTCTCCAGAGCTGAGCAGAAGGAAATTGCTGACAGGACATGATGGAGACAGGAAAGTGCTCGACAAGCATCAGCTATGTTGAGAAGAAATCCAGCTAAACAGACGTGCCCATGCATGAGATTTACCTCAGGAACCAGGGATCCGACCTGCTGGGAGGTAACAAACATGTCTGCCAACATTATAAGCAGAAGGAAAAAGCACCCCTCCTAACACCCAGGCAGTGACACAAGGAACAGTGCTGGCCTGCGGGGCCAAGGTCTTCGCTAGCCATGGCAGGTGGAGGTGAACTGGGGTTCAGCATTGGCCATGGCTCAGGGCTTTCCCCCCAGTGCACCCCTGCCCCAGGAGTACCTCATCAGCAGGCAAACCGAAACTGGAAGAAACTTCTGCTGCCCCTCAAAGTGTGCGCCCCTTCTCTGTTTTCTGGGAATGCTAACAAAGTAACTGTTTGGATGGGCAACTGCAGAAAACCCTGCCTACCAGGGGCTGGCAAAACCAGGGCCCAGGGGTCTGCCTCAACCCTGCTGGCTATGGGGCAGCTGCAGCCCACAGTGCTGCTGCTGTGCACCCACACAGCACGGTCATGGTTTTAACATTTGGAGAGAGGGTCTGCCTTACCCATCGAGGTAGAACAGGGCAAGCGTGGAAGCAACTTGTTTCCAGAAGTGTGGTCTGTTCCCAGTCTGCAAGATGGCTGGCATTTCCAAACGGAGGCAGCACTGTGCACAGCTGTGGGTCCCAATTCGGGGACCCCTGTGAGCCTCAGAGACACCAACAGGACATTCCAGAAACAGCCACCCCGTCACTTGCACAAGTTCTTCATGGGACAGCAGTGAAATCCTGGCTGCCTCATACTGCCAGGCTTGTGCATGATGCTGCCCATAAAATGCCTTGCCAAGTGAGACAGCTTGTAAGCCCCTCTCCACACCCCCTCATTCTCC
Organism: Porphyrio hochstetteri; assembly: GCA_020800305.1. NCBI lineage: Eukaryota > Metazoa > Chordata > Aves > Gruiformes > Rallidae > Porphyrio > Porphyrio hochstetteri. Next base: position 52,253,635 of record CM036907.1, read on the forward strand.
CAGCTCCCAGTTCATCTCTGTTCTTTGCAGTCCCAGGGGCTTGAACAGCATCAGCTCTGTACCTGCAGCTCAGCCAGTGCCTTTCATCTCAAAGCCCCCACAGTTCCACTTGCTCCAGAAGTTTGGGAGCTGTAATGCAAAGAGCTTGCCAGGGCACCACAGGGATGTTTCCATTGTGCTATTAGGAAGTAAACAGAACGAAAAAGCAAAACTAGGCACCCTGCATGATCCCGGTAGGCATGTTGGAGATCTCTGCAGGCCTCTGGTGAGCAGTAACTTTCCAATGCATTTTGTGGTCATTATCGATGAGTTCAGTGTGCCTGAGCAAATCCCAGCACTGAGACTGCCAGGGCCTTCTTTAACAAAGAAATCTGCAGAATCCCTTAAAATGTCATCATGTCCAGCAAAATGCAACCCTGTTCTCATGGGAAAGGAGCAGACACCAGCACTTCCCAGACTAAAACAAGCAACAAGACCAGTAGCCCACCACCCCCTCTGAAAGCGCTTGCAGCCTCTGACAGCAGAGCAGACCCCCATGCTCAGCTCTGCCTATCGCCCCATGCCTTGGCACTGCCCTGGCTGCTTTCTTGATGGCTTTTGATGCAAGACAGCCACAAACTTGGCAGAGACCTACTTTGTTTTGCCACCGCAGAGCAGAGTGAAATACAGCTTGACAGCTGGCCCTGCATGCGACATTAACTTTTCTGCTCTGACAACCTGTTTCAAACAGAATGAAAACTTGTCTTTCCTCTGAGGAGTTCTCATTTATCAAATTCATCCCAAGGCAAGCAAACCCCATGAGGGAATGTGCTCAACATATAAACACATCGATATCGACGGTCATGTATGCCCTGATACGCTGCAGCTTTTCTCTGAGACTGTATCCAAGATGTCACAAGTTCTTTAAAAGAAAGTTGGCTCTCTTTTGCTGAGGCATCTTTCTTTGCTGTCATGAAGTTGCACAGTTTGAGGCTCTGAGACAACAGAGTACTTAATCACTTTTTAAAGTACCTATGCAGTGCTGTACTGAGCCTTGGTAGGAGGCTTCACTGAGCTGAAACCCTTTTCAGCGCACAGAAAGTTTCCTGGCCTTCCTTGGGCTTTTGCTTGCTTAAAAGCATGAGTCTTCTCTGCTATGGAGCTGCACCCATGGGATTCAGTCAGATTTAAAAATGAATGCAATTTGAAAATGCACTCAGACTAACATCACCCTTTTGACTGACCATGGCTGTCAGCTGTGGTACGACCAGCACCCTACCATTGCTGCATGCCCTGGACCTGGGATGTGCTGGGAAGAGAGTGGACCTGGACAGGGAGGGACATGGCATCTGGCACCACCTGAGAAATGGAGAGGGGAAAGCATTGCAGGGAGGCAAACAAGGATGTTCCTGGAGCTAGTGAAGACAAGAAGAAGAATAAAGTCACAGTTGAGAAGCTGTGGGAGAGGAGAGGGTGTCTGAGAAAGGGAGGTCAATTTGGCAGGCAATATAAAGATCCTTTCTTTTCCTATCCAATTACTGTTTGCTTTTACAGTCCAAAATTAACTTACATAGTCCAAGACTCATTAAAGCCATGGGAGAATGAGCTGTCAGACTGAAGAGCTGTCATGTCCTTTCGTCTAAGGAAAAGAGCGAGAGGCTCAGGCTGCCGCGAGCCACGCTGCAGGCAGCCTCAGCAAACCGGCAGGGCTTTTCTCTGGTGACGGGCTGGGGGTGTGTATTGGAAAGGCAAAACCAGGAGGATCTGTGCCCAATGTGGGTGGCAGCTCAAGCTTGAGAAGCTGCTGGGCAGTAGATTTGAGAACAGCTGAGTTGGCAGGCACTGCTGCTGCCCCTGCCTCCTTGGGAGATGTGGCTGGCACACTTCCCTAGGGATGCACAGAGAAGTCATGTCAGATAGCCTCCATTTGTATAACTGGTCCTTACCCTAAGGAAACGGTCCTCCAAGTGATGTCCTTCAATCACACCAGCTGGACAGTGCCATGAAGTGCAATGCAAGGCAATGCACTTCAGGTGTATTTCAGCCTGCAAGAATATCTTTACATACCTTGGGGTGGGGAGGGGAAGGTTGGACTGATCACATGTGCTACACTGTGTTCAGCAGTAGCTGAGATGTGCAAGTAGATGGCTCTGCACGTTGGCACAAACACGGGCTGGTTCAGCCAGTCTCACATCAGCCAGAAGCCACTTCCATGACTGGCACCTGCCAGATAAGACATTCAACAGTGTGTACTCAACACAGTATCTCTGATAGCCTGAGTTGCAAAGAACTCCTTGCAACCAGTGTGCAGGTGACCAGTTCCATCTCCTCTCTCTTCCCAGCATTTGGCCTGAGTATGCTTCCTTTTCTATGGAACATGGAATGGGATTTGAAGACTATTTAATGCTTAAAAAATCCATGCAGCCGTGTTCTACTTAACACAGAAGTTTTACATGGAAAATGTGTTGTTTTTTCCATTATGTTAACTTCTCACAGCTCTGCCTGCCAGTTGTAGCTCCTTGCTTTCAAGCTACTGATGAGCATCAGCATCTGTTCTTCTGGGCATCCAAGACATTTGCAAATTCTTTAAAAGAAAAAGCCGTGAAAAAACTGTTTTTGTAAAATGACTGGCTGTCTTCCAGGGTTGGAGTCTATTAGTGAAACAGGCCCTCAATGTACTGCAGACATGATGTTGCAAGAAGAGTAGCTTGAGGTCCTGTCCATTCTCTTAGGGTACCACAGCCTTCTCCTGTGCTAACCCAAGCAGCAGAGGCACTGGGAAAGGAGTAGAGAAGTCAGTCCTTCTAGTGAATGGCAAGCAGGAAAAATAGTTTTGAATACTGCTGACTGTCTAGCTGCTCTTTGAACCTGCATTAGAATGAAGTCTCCTGATGTGGAAAACAAATCAAACTTTTAACAAGGCAAAACTGCAAGCAAAACCTCTGGATAAAACCCCATGGCATTTTCCAGCTAGTAACACTAGAACCTCAAATTTTATGGTTGGAAAGAAAAGTATTCAACAGATGTCTGGGATCTAAGCCAAAGTTTTGTGACAAAGATTGTCACTCCTTCATTATCCAGCTAAGTTTTGCCTGTGGAACTTTTCAGTGACATTGCTTTCAGTCCTCTCACACAGGAAAGAGCACACCTTAGCCATCGCTCTTTATATCCAGGTGGGCAGGAAAGCCCACACTGTGAGATTTTCTATTGAATAAACCTCTCAAAATGAAGGCTCAGCATTTCTTCTGGGCAGCGGAGTTGAAGGTTTTTCCCAAGCAATGCGTGGAGCTTATGATGCCTAGATGTGACTGCAAAGCAGTTTTCAGTGACTGCAAGGCAGTTGTCATTTCATTGTTTGCCGTGGCATTTTTGCCCGTTCATCCTGGGTCAGTCACTTCAGGACACAAGGAAGGCGAAACTGGTTTGTCGGGTATGGAGACATAACCCTAAGGTCTGTCAGGGCCCCCTTCCCATCCCTGTGCAGACACCTTTTAAGAAAGCCAAGGGAGGAGCGATGGCAGAGCAACATGTGTCAGTGTAACCACCTTCTTGTCACCGCTGGCACTGCAGCAGCATGCACATGGCATTAACCCGGCCAAGCCCTTCCTCAATGAACCGAGCATGCATCAAAATGGGAAGTGAATAGGAATGAATCAAAGCACTTTCCAGTGTATCCATCCCTTGGCCTGGATAAAAATCCATTAATCAAGCTCTTCTGTGTTCTTTTTTTCTCTTTTCATCAAATATTCTCCCTCAGACATTTTGTCCTCTCCATTTTTTCCCCTTTTAATCACACTAGTGACAACAGCACTAAGATAAATGTGTTTACAGACAAGAACTGGGCTGGTATCTTGAATTCCTCTCCCCTGCAGACAATTGCATGACTTCACCCACTGTCCACACAGCAGAAGGCAGAGGGGCTGTCAGGCAGCGGCAGCTTCCACTTCACTTTTGGCACCTGGAGAGCTCGAATGCAGCAAGGGCTGCAGACATGCCAGGCCTCTGGCAAGCAGAAAGCCATGGGGAGAAGGCTGGGGACAGGTTGTGCATGTGCATGTCTTCACCCTCCAGTTAATCCAATGGTGGGGACTCTGGGCAGGTTCAGGTGTTGTGTGGCAAATTTGCAGCACACAGGAGCAGCCACAGCCTGGGATGAGGGCACTCATGCAGTGTGGGCCATACCCTACCCTGGGGCACTCTGGCATGTGATGAAGTCTTGCTCCCAGTCTCTGTAGGACAGCCCAGCCAACTCCTTCTAACCTCTGAAGCGAAGAAGGAGCCGCCTCATGAGCACACCGATGTGCAGGCAGCTCAGTGAGCACTAGGAACACAGATTTATTTCTGCTGGACTGCAAACTTACAGGTGGCAGGATAAGTCCCTTTGTTCTACAGACAGTTTCCTTGTAACTCTGGAGCAAGGGGAAGTGCCCATCTCTACTTTAACTTTGTAAATTCTCTGCTGCTGCACTGGCTTAGGACACTGGTGGTACTTTTGGTCTTGCCATCATCTTTCCCTGAGGCACATAATAACTTTTTGGCTTCTGTTTTCATCTGCTGAAGGCTTGGAATCTGCTGTAAGGCGTTGGGCAGTGTGCTGTGGCCACTGGTGTGTGGCATGTAGGGTCTGCGAGTACCCCCAGCACACGCATCTCCTTCCTGGCTGACAGCCGGCCCCGGGAGCAGGACCCAGCAGTCCAGGTGGTCTTTTTCTGACCCACCGTTGTCTGATTGTCAAAGCCAAGAGCAGATACAGGTTTCACTGGCTCAGGGTGCCTCAGAGATTTAGGGAGGCAAATCAAGTTGGCTGTTGCCATCTCAGTTTGGGAAAAAGAAGACAATTTTATAAAGGGCATTGTTTTTCTCCCACAGCTTTCTTTATAAATACCTTCTAAAGCAATTTCACATTTCAAGTACTTTAGGAACACCCAAATTTCATCTCTTTGTTTCCAGACTGTTCTGCATCACTGGGGGACTGAGATGAAGGCTGGTTTGCATTGAGCCAAAATTGTACAGCTGAACCAGGGGTTTTTGCTGCCTCCAGTAGATTGCCTTCTTTGCTCTCCTACCTATTTCTAAGAAAATCTTCTTGGTGAGAGATGATCTTGAGACCTTTTATTGGCTTGGCTTGCCCCTGCTGATGGTGTGATCACTCACAGCCATGCCAGATGTGTGGGCTGGTAGCGTATCTCACCACCTTCATTTAGCACTGTGAACTGCCACTTTGGGAGCATGTCACTCATAGCCAATCCCCTCACTTAACTGATTTTCTGAATTTCTGTCTCTTCTTGGGAGGGAGTCATGACTCTCACAGTGGCTTGGACAGTGCTAGGCCAAACACACATTTTAACAGGTGTCACACAAATGAAGAACATAAACCATGTGGAATTCTCAGTGAAATGGGTCACTGTGTACTCTTTCCAGTACTAGAGCTAATGCTGAACGTGGTGTGTATATATAAATAAATATAAAACAACTACAGAGAGCAGAAACCAAAAGCTCCCTGCAGATGTATACAAAGAAAAAAGCCAAATGTGAGATGCAGCATTGCACAGCCCTCTCAACTTCCCTTACAAGCTTTTAAATAATAAGAGAACATGTATGATTTCACCTAATAAACTTCAGCTTGCCCTAGGGATTTAAAGTGATTACAGATTGCTGTTGTAGGTGGACAGAACACAATTAAATGAGGCATATTATGAAAGAGATTTCTTTTAGTAGCCTGTTGTTTCCCCAGAGGAAAAAAATATCACAAATGGGGTACAAAAAGCCCCCAAAATTTTGCATAAATAGGTGAAGAAACAAATCGAAGGTAAACAGGTGCCTGGAGTCAAGGAGCCTTTCCCAAGTCTGTGTGGCTTTTCATAGATCTCCCATCCACCTGTGCAGAAGCATCAGCTCCACCCAGGAGGGCAGCTAAAAGTGTTTACAAGCCATTTCGGTACCAGGGAACATAGAGCTCTCGTGCAGAACGGGTCAGATCCCAGCATGAAAACCCTTGATAGCATGCTGTGATCAAAGCAAGTGTATAAAAATGTGCATAATTCCAAATTGCTGTACATGTCAACAAGTTATAGCCATCCTGCTGATAATGTTTTTCCCGTGCCCCTGTACCAAAACATAACTTGTAATTTGAAAAAGCACTGTCATTTCCAATGCAACCTCCTCCAAGTTTTCTTTTCATATCATAAAGTGAGAAGCATGAAGTGAGAAAGATGTAAATCTGGGAAAGATGAGTTTCTTTTTTTTTGTGTACTTAACTTCCTCATCTTTGTTTTAGAGACCCAAACCCTAAGTGCTTTGCAAACGGAGGCTTTGTGCAACATTAAAACAACTGGACCCCATAACTTAGTGAGGTAAATGATGCTGTTTCTCATGTGAATGCCACAAAAAAAAATGAGAGATGATGGACAATATTTGCAAGTGCTAAAGTCGGTGACTTGGTGACGGCAGCTTCACTGGAAAAAGCTCTAAGTCACTGCTGACAAATGTTTCTTATGGCAGAAAATATTTCTTATAGGTATGGCCATAGTGTAAGTTTGAGCAAGAGCCTTCTTTGCTCTGCATTTGAAAGAAAAGGACAGATCCAAGTAATATACTGGACCAACCCAGCAGCTTGTGCCTAATATTTTAGGAGAAGCTGCTTGATTTGGCACTGGCTTTGAGTACTAACCAGGTTAGAAAGAGGTTAAGCCACAAGTGTTTGGAGAAAAGAACTGAAATGTTGCAGTCTGCTCCAGAGGCCTGATCTGTTTGCTAAGGTGCTCCATTTAGATTAAATGGGACCAAGACTGTAGTTCCCAGATCAGCCTCTAACATCAGTTTAAACCTGACTTGTGTCAGTTTGAGTCCAGCTGAGTTCCTGGCAGCCTTTTAAGTACATATCCATGCAAGACAGCGCGTGGATTTAACTAAACTTGACTAATATCATTGGCCTGTCTTACAGGAAATATTTTTGTAGTCAATTGACAGCTCTTCAAATCAGACATCTATAGAGGATGGACATGGGCTTAGTGAAAAGGCACTATATCTTGTCAGGGATGACCCTGCCCCCAAGATTCACCAAATATTAACAAAATCCCAGCTTATCATTATTGTCCTACTACTTCCTTGGCAGTGGCACGTATTTTATGGATACGTCAGGACTCTGCTGTGACATCAGATGAGCCTTCAGAAAGTTCCAGGCTGGCCAATGAAAGGTTCCCAGACAATACAGTGCTTTGAAGGGGAATGAACACTTCAGAGTAGTTGGAGTTTAGTGCAGATGAGCTGCAGACCTAGTAGTAAGGAACTTTTCTGCTGTGTGTTTGCATCCTGTAATACAACAGTTCCCAGGGAACTGCAGACTTTGACATGGGGTCCCCAGAGACCTTTGCACGAAAAGGACTGATGTCCACATAACTGGCCTCTGCTTTTGGGGAAAAGGCTGATGAGACTGAAGTGGAGTACGTTTGTCCCACAGCCTATGGGGAAGGAGGAGACATCTTAGCTTTCCTTCCTAGGAAGGAAAAAAAAAGGGAAGCTAAAACTTTTTTTGAAATATGCTCTCTGGCTATATTTAGCTCTGCATTAATTTTGCAAAATCTCAGTTGAAACCTCAGTTACACCCACCATACCCCCCAAGGAAAAGAAACCAAACCAGAACCTTAAACTCTCTTTTGAAATGTCTGTCCCCTGCAAGGGTTTGGCACAGCTAGGTCTTGCTTGTGAAATGTACCAGTCTCCCAGTGGGAGCTTATTCATTACTGCCTTCTCCTGTAGGACTGTGGAAGGTTTGAAATAATCAGGAAAGTCCAATGAATATTGGGATTTTTTTGTTAGTTTTCAAGCGTTGATTTCCTGTTCTCCTTTCATGTGGAAAGCTACCTGGACAAAGCACGGTGCATGATTGGCCTGGTGTGCCTTTGCCTTTCCACATTATTGTAAAATATAATCAGGCCAGAAGTTATTCAGGGAGGATTAATACCAACCAAAAATTAAGGTTTACTGTGGAGGTCTTCCAATAGAAGTTTCCTTTTTCTCACCACAATTTTATATGGGATTAAAATCATATTCATCAGCACTTTTGTAAATGTTCTTCATTGCCATTGCAACTTATGTTTTCTCTTACTATTTTAAACAGCTTGATTGATTACCAAGCACAATAACTTCTCCATAATTCCATCACTGTTATAAGAAGGAAGGTGTTTTACCAAGGTTTGGAAATTTCTGTTGACCACAGACATCTGTTTGACACAGCCCTCCCAACTTTTAGAGCCACAGTGGCTCATTTTCTTCTTCCCTGGCAGGCTGCCTGGTCATAACCTAGGCCCCTTTGCTCATTGCCCTGTTGGTGCATGTGAGGACTAACACTGCTTGCTCAGATTTGTGAGAAGTCAAGGTTTGGAAAGGAATGAAAGAAGAGTGAGGCTCTGCTAAGGCTGCAGCACACTTTGTGCCCTCCGCAGTGCTTCTGCACCAGGCAGCTGACACACAGGGAGGTTTCCCTTGCCTGGTCCATCCCAAGCAGTGCTGTTCTCTGCAGACCATCCCTTCAGCGTGGGCAGCAGCACGCTGCTCATGGTGAACAAGGGTGCCAGAACTGACCCTGTAACGGGCACATAGCTCAACACGTATCTGCTTTGCGAGGTGTGGAGCACACCCTCTAATTTGGAAGTCTGACTAGTGAGTGAATGCTATAAAATGGAGTGAACAGCAAAAAAACACCCCACCATGTAACAAAAAGAGCCCCACTGGCCCACTTGCCCTTTGACTCTGGCTTTCTCCCATCTGTCCATCACCCGTGAGCTCTGCTGGGCATTTGCACTTGCACCCTGGTCTCCAATACCCTCTGCAGGGTCTAGCCAGTCCAGTCTACCAGCTTTTCACATTGTGTCCCAAATCCATGCATGGCTGGTCATCGTGGATCTTCTCCATACAGCAAAAAAATGATCTCATATATCATGAGGTATAAGTCACAGGCCACACTGAGCTCAGCATGCTCTGCCTTCTCCCAAGTAAAAAGTGGTGCCAAAGGATGAATGATACTGTTGGGGTTAAGGCTTTCCTTCTCTTACTCTGATCCTTTATTGCCCAGGTAACTCCCATAGCAGTGACATAGCTTTAAGGATATATTGTGTGGGGACAGATAGTGGTATTAAATGAGGCAGAAAAGTAGTTTTGATTGTCTTCAGGAAACTGTCAACAGATCCATCTCTTATTTCTGGGTCAGATACCCAAATTTGGGTGGTATGAACATCCTCCACCTCTTCCTTGCTCAAGAAACCCTAGATTCCCTTCTTGCAATATTCCTGTGTAATTCCTCTGCTGTGTGCTTTTGGCTGCAGCTAAGGCCTGGCTCAAATCTATCTTTAAATTAAGCTCCAACTTTAAATCTTGACCCAGCATTCACAGCCTCACTGTATAGAATCCCAGTGTGCTCTTTCTAGGCATTAAGTTCCTGTAAGAGCTAAAACCTGGCATGGAAGGACTTTGTAATGTGGAAAAGAGAGTGTGGACCAACCTAGAAAAATAAAGCACCTGTCTTAATGAATAACAGCTTAAATAGCCTTCCAGGGCAACTTTGTGTCCTGGAAGTTTATTCTCCACATACTGGACTGAACATGCAGAAATCCACATCAGTTGCCACCACACCACTTCCTACTGCCACATCCACTGCAACTCCTGCTCCTAGTTTTGTGCCAACAGGTAACACAGTTGATGTAATGTCTCTTCCAGACCCTGGGAAACACTTGCTCAACCTTGAGGTTTGGATAATAATATCAAGGAGAAGAAAATGTGATGGTAACCAGGTTGTGACCAGCAAATCTGTGAGCTCCTCACATCCACCAGCTCCTCTCACTTAGGGTACATCCTCAAGCTGACTCAGCAGAGGTGGCCACATAGATCTTAAGTCCTTGTCACTGCTGGGGAGTAGGAAACTCAGGTGGTGGTGCTCGAATTGACAGACCATGGCTATGTTTAAGACTTCATGTCCAAACCTGCCTGTGTCCTGTCCTTCCCCATGCAGGCTGCACACCATCCAGATGGCTGGAAGGACTCAGGGGAAGCTGGACACACTCCGAACAGGCAAAAAGCTCCACCCAAAGATTTTGTATTCACTGATGTCCTGTTTCCTGGAGCGAGAGAGCAGAAGCACCACAATGAGCAGTGTCTCCTACTGCTAGCAGGGAGACCTCTCTATGCCTGGCACATGCAGCAAAATGAACCAAAACATGAGTGCCTTGTGCCCTGGCTGAGGGAAGCTCCCACCACACCCCTGTTGGTCACTAGCCTTCCCCAGGGGCCAGAGCCAGGAGCAGCCCAAGCATCCTCCCAGCCTGGGCAACACCAGGGTCCACTGTGCAGCTCCAGGCTGGGGTCTTACTGATGTCCATGGGGCAGGAAGGTGGGACATGGCTGGGGTCTCACTAAGGTCCGTGGCGCAGGCTGGGTGTCACACAGAGCCCCTGGAGCATCAGGAGTGTATTAGTGCTGCCATCACTGGGGCCGGGTCGCTCTGTGCTCAGCCTCTGCCTGAAATCTGAAAGCCCTGTGCTTCAGGCAGGCTCAGGGTTTGGATTTTTGCTTCCCTTCTTTTCTTTTGAGTCCAAATACCACAGGGTTAGCGAAGTATCGCCTTACCGTGCACACTGCTGTAAAAACAACCTGACATTGCAGAGTCTCTGCAGGGCCATTGTCAAAATGTTTGCTGTGAAATGTCCTGTCTGGCCCAGCCCACATGTCTGCTCCGCATCTGGCCGGGCTGTGCCTCAGGCCCTGCCACGTGCTGTGCCCGGCTCAGCAGGCAGGCACAGTCCTGCCCGCTGCTCTGCCCGGCCAGGGGGCTTTGCCTCGGCCTGGCCTCCACTGAGCTGCCCGACCCCGCAAGGCCAGTGCTCCTTTCTCACCCAGCTCAGAATCTGATAACCTCTCTGTTGCTATATGATGCACATTGTTATGTTGCAGTCAGAGTTAAGGCACGGCTGTCAGGTGCTCTGCACAGCCTACCTACCTCCTGCCCATGCAGGAGTGGATCCAAAAACCCCTGTAGTGTCAACATGGATGTCAGGGATTTTTTGAATCTTCCTCGACTCTTTCTTGTGTATCTTTTGCAGTTTTTGCTGGCTGTATGTCATGCCCCTCCAGACACTCTGCATTCTACCGCCTCACCATTAATGGGCAACTTTGCTGCCTCTATCTTGATGTTTCTGCTCAATGTTACACATCTCTAGTAGCTTACCAGTCTCTACAGTTCCATGGCAAAGGAATGGCAGGAGCAACAGGGGCAATGTTTCCTAAAGAAAACAAGGCATTTTGCCATGTAGAATAGCTGATAGTACAAAATAATTCAGTCATCAGTCAACTCAGACAAAAGAAAGGGATAGAAGTTCATGTGGTTGCACCAATTCAGCACGGTTTGGATGGATTACCACAGCTGATGTGCCCATAACCAATTGATCTGAGGCCCCAGGGTGGATCTGAATTTCAAACTCCCCATACATACATAGTGCACAGAGAGTGGGGTCATATTTGCAATGTTCACTTTCCAGACCTAGACAGCCTCCTACCACTGAGTGTTGTAATGGCTCATTGGAGCTTTCCTATGTGTAGGTCCTTCTGCTTTAAAAGACTGGTGTGGGACTGGAAGACTTACTAAATAAGATAGAAGAAGAGGCAGAAGCAACTGGATAAGGGAGGAGTATAAAGATTTAGAGGAATGCACAGAGGAAATAGAACCTCAGGGTCAAACCACAGTATCAGAGAGGAAACTCAGATACATGTCCAAAGAAAGATAAGCATAATAAAGAATGTCAGCCAGGTTTACCCTCCGTCTCTGTGCATCAGACAACATGGCTAAGGCAGAAGTATTATAATGGGCAGCTGAAGGAGCAAGGTGGCTAGCCCTCCTCCCCTTCTTCTAGCCTGTGTAAGATGATACCCAGCGCTGGGTCAGGCTTCAGGACAACTTCAGTGTGAGACAAATTTATGAGAGCAGGTTTGAAGGCATGCTGTGCTTTTGGCTTCCCACCACATTCTCTGTGATGTTGAAATATTTATGGGGAAAACAGTTGAAAGAAAGAGATAATGAGCTAAAAACCTGCTGATTACTGTAAGGACTCGTCCTTCTTTGGCTGACTTGAGTTTCTCCTGTTAACTTGCAGAGATAGGCTTAGTCAGTCTGGCACAGAAATGTCAGCAGTCCAAGATTTCACTTGCTTGATGGATTTGGAACAAACACCTCTGAGTTAGTAGTTCTTGATGAGACTCGTTCTGTCATTATTGTCCTTTCTAGTTCAGAAAGGTGAGGTACTGTGGTAAAGACTGGGTGGGCTCTGCTTAAATATTTAGGCTTGCTTTCCAAGTCACAAAACTTTCCAGACTTAACAGGCCATACCCTCAATTTTAATTTTTTTTATTTTTAATTTTCTTTTTTTTTTTTTGGTGGCAGGAAAATGTTCCTTTTATTGATAGCAGAACGCAGGCTCCACCAAACTTCAAACTATAAACTCCCTGTGGTAGCCAAAACCACTGAGTATGGTATCCTGGCATGGCTGGATTTAGGAGAGAGAGATTCTGGGAACTCAGATTTGGGATGCCTGGAAAGTGCTGGGAATACGGTGCAACTTAGAAGAGGGCTTTCAGGCTGTCATGAATTGTGCTCCAGAGGAGGAGAGTCAAGAGTCATTATTTCTGATGGGCAGGTGGATAAAACTGACAAAATTGTTTTACATAACAATGGTTTTAGATGCAAGCCTAAAGCTAAGGAATCCTGTCTAGGATTAGTTCAGAAAACTCTTTTCTATCATTAAAATCCATCAGGTGGCTATTTTCCCCCAAGAACCTTTCCACAGCAGCTCCACATGGTCCTGCAGGCTGATGGACCATCCACTGCAAATTTTCTGTCAAATTATACACTGGCAGGCAGCATGAGGGCAGAGAAACCCCTGTTTCTAGACTGAGTGAATATCTGGGTGATGGCTGAAAGGGACAGGAGGCAACACACGTCTTTTAAGAAGGGTCGATGTGGTCAGAAGCAAACAGGAATAGATCAGGCATGAAACAGGACTGTTGAGGACCATAAGTACCTCCATCTGTTCCTGCCAATGCACAGCCACTGGAATGAAGAGGAGTAGATACAGCTTCAGGTCAAAACCTCACTCGTGCTTGCATTCTGCATGGCGTGGGACACTGCTTGGGTAGGAGATGTGGGTCCTTTTGGGTCTGTCTTCTGCAGGAGCATCCAGTGCCAGCCTGGCCACCAGAGCCATGCCATGGCCAAAGCCCCTGCCACTCCTTGCCCCTAGCCAGCCCCACGCCTCACTGAGGAGCTGCTGCAGAACAAACCTCTGACATCTGTGCAGGTGCCAAAGCGAGAAGCTTGGGGATAGCTGGAATAGTTGGACGATCCGGCATCCCAAGGATTTACTTTCTAACATTTGAAATGGCATTTCCTGTTGAAAGGTTTGGTAAGTTATTTGAGAATCAAAAACATTTGGAAACATTTTTAAAAGGCCAAAATAAAAATAAACATTTGGAAAATAGAGAATCTGCTCACCCAGTCTGAAATGTTCATTTCCTTTGGATTTGCTGCACATTTTTAATAATTTTTTTCCCAAGGCTTCAACATTTCTTCTTTTCTGGTCAAAAAAGAATGTCAGACCCTGACAGTCCATGTGGAGCCTCTCCCACTCGGCCCTTCTGTGCATGCATCATTCAGATGAGAAATGGGCCCTTGGACCGTAAACCAGTTGAGCAATTTGATTCCAAAAGGAAACCACCACCAGAGTAGAAAAAGATGTTGAGAACAAAAGTTATTGTTTACTGTGATAAAGGAAATCAGTGTTGAGAACAGCTTCCACCGCATCCCATTTCCTACAGCTTTGTTATTTGAAAACAAAGATCCTGCTCTCTCTCCTCCACAGGCGTGACCTAAAGCTTATCTTTCTCCCAGCTATGTGTCACTTGGATTCAACAAATTTTACACTCCCTGCAGTTTCTCTGACTTTGCTTGTCAGGTCCACAGGATGGGCGCATTCATTACCCGCGTGCCAAAGCACAGTGGGCTGCTGCTCCCTGATGCAGGCACTATACCAGTACAGATAATAAGCAAAGAGGAACGTGCCAAGCCATACAAGGATAGTAACTTTGAAGTTTTCACTCTTTCTGTTTTTCTCGTGGCAATTTTAATGTAGTTATTTAGAAGTCAATATATTTCACCTTTGCTGCTCAGTAAATATTCTCAGATCAGCAGAGATGTAGAGCTGCTGAACACACTTAAAGCAAGGAGGAGAAATTGTTTGCCAAACAGATGTAGAACATTATTACTAATTTCTTGTTTTTCATCATTCCTCTCACAGTCAAAAAAAACCCCAAACAACCCAAACCCAAATAATTTAAGTCTGAAACTGGTAACAAACCCTACTGCCTAATATTACAGCATTTGGATTCTAAAATAAAAGAGAAACCCTACATCTGCAGTCACCCTACAATTTGTCCTTCATCCTCAAAGTGTTTGTTGTCCTTGGCATTATTTTAAAACATCTCTATCTCAAAAGTTATCTTCTGACAAGTGGGGATTTCTGAGGTATTGGTGTTGCCCTCTCTCTGACCCTGTGATGGCAGTAGCCTGAGAAGTGTGAGACATCTCTGGGTTGCACTCACAGAGCTACCAGTGAGGACAGGCTCGATTGCCCAGACTTCACTCTCACTGTGCATCTGATATGCCAGATGTGACACAGCTGTAACAGAAGCTTTGCTGCCGTTGTTGTGCAGGTTTCCCAGCGATGCTCCCTGTGCAATAGTGGTGCTGCCAGGCAGAACTCTGGTTTCCCAGACCCCTTGTTCCTCTACTGCTGCTAACATTACAAGACTTTCTAAATCTGTGCCAAGTGGGAGGGTTTTGGCACTGCACCAAACGCCTGGCATTCCTCCCGTGAGGCAGGTATCCTGTGCCCCCCACCCTGACAGTTCAAAGGACAGACCCTACAGGCTATTGGCTTTGTTCAGAATGCATCAACTCTTCCAAAATCATACACACAAGGGTCTTTCTGCATGGCCAGCCTCTGGCATCCCAAGCCATTCACTTAGAATTGCCAAGTTCTGATTGCCAAGCCTGGTGGCTACAACCTTACCCAGTTCTGAGGGGATGGCTAAGACTAAAAACAGACTGAAGAGGAGGTGGCTGCAGGATGTGCAGTGATACTACAGCAGCTGCTAAGAGGGGCCATGCACAGGTCAGCTTTTAATTCCTGAGGCTGCAGCCTGGACCTGAAAGTGGGCTGGGGACAAGGTGCTCCAGCAGACCTACCTTTCCATGTAGTCTGCATCACTCCAGGCCAGATATCGAAAGAGTTTGACCTCAGGTCTCCTCAAAAGGCAGCCATCTCACCTAACTTGAGCCATCTGCTACACTGCTAATCAAAAGTAATTTTGCACAACACAACTTCCCTGCACAGGGCAACAGAAAGCAGCAAGAAACCTTAGGGTAAGAGCCACCTGACAAACTTTGGCATCTACAGTGGGATTTATTTCCAGATATGGGCACCTAAATGTCTGTGTTCCCATGTAAGCGCCTGTGGTAACATTTAAAGCCTTGAGTGAAGAGCTACCCCTTGGAGTCAGCAAAGTCTACAGAGACATGCAGTTCAGCTTCACTCCCTTGCCTAAACATAGGTCTCCAAGGGTAGGCACCCTGTGGGGCTGACAGGTACAACACAACACCTGTTGGTGACCCACAGCCTTGATCACACAAGATACACTATTACATCTCAGGGAGAGGTCTGCATTTGGGCAACTGAGTCCCACTGCTAGAAAGCATGTAGTCACCAACACTCAGGTCTTCACCTAGAGCTAGATCCATCCTCCACTTCAGAATAAGCTGAGTCTTTCCATAATAGTGGACTTCTTCAGCACTGACTGGCATGCATTTCTTGCCCATTTCAGGTTTGAAGCCTGTTGAAGATTTTGTGTTTGCACACTGATTCTTCCCAGTGATGCTAAAGGCAAGCAGTGCTCTGGGATGAAATCTTGTCCAGGCAGAAATAATGGAAAGTCTTCTTTGAACTTCAGTAAGGGCAAGATTTTGCTCCTAATTTTTATGGCCGAAGTATTTCCACAGGCTTCAGTTCTTCCTCAATACAGGGAGACGCTGGTCAGGTGTAGATCAGGCCACCACAGGAGAAATTCAGACAAGTAACTCTGAGATCTCAAAGAGAAGCAAAAATACCCTCAAATGCACTTGCACGGGGATGCTGCCAGGGGATCAGAAAGCAGAAGAGCAATGAAGAGCTGGACGAGGCTGTCAGGAGTGGAAGTGGATTGGGAGGAGGTCAGAGGAAGGCAAGGTGAAAATTTTTCTTCAAACTGTGTGAAAGTGCAGCTTGAAACTGGGTGAAAGTTCAGTGCTGTGCTTCCTTTATCCAAACCAGATTTCCTAGCTTCACTCTCTGTGTGCAGGATTATGTTTTAGTTATTATTTCCTAGCTTTTGTGTTGCTGCATGCAGTCACTCTGAGGAGTGTTTAGCTTTTAGTGTTTAGTGTTTTCAAATCTCAGCACTTCATAAATGAGGTGAATTTTGAGGGAGGCCATGGATTCATCTGCACTGATAAATTGGACCAGATCTGTGGAGTGGGTCGGTACTGAGGACCTGCTTCAACTTTTTGAGGTTTTCTTCAGCCCAGCTCCATCCTGGATTGGGTGCCCATGTGGGTGGCACAAACTACGAGCACTCCCAGGGATCACCCTCACTCTGGTTTTCCCTGGCATAAGCAGTTTTTTCTCCCTAAGGTCACTCTGCTGTACAGATCACTGCAGGCTGGGCATGGGGAAAGCAGATACTTGCTCCAAAAGCACATTCCTGCTCTGACCAAGTGCTGCTGTCAGCACAGCCCCAGGTAGCAGGAATGCAGGACAGCAGAAAAACTCCCTCCTTTGCCCCCATCAGAGCAACACCCTGCCTGAACCACGGTGCTCCTAGCTGCAGCAGGGCTGTTTGGGAAGTGCCCCTGTGGCACCAAATGGGAAATGAGCCTGCAAGGCCAGGAGTGGCTGCTAGCAAGACATTAACTATAGGCAGCTACAACTATCTTTCCCACAAGCCAACCACACTGGTCCATCCAGAGTGCCTGGGGGTACAGATATAACTGTTTAGGGGGTGGTTAATGAGGAGTTAAACATTAAGCTGGCACTATTAAAGAAGAGGGAGAAACTTCTTTTCTGGTCACCTCTCCCTAACTGGTGCTAAGAAGCTGGGCTAAACGCAGGGGCTCAGTTTGGGGGCTCAGGTGCTGACAGCTACCTGTTGGGGTGTGAGTAACGCCCGCCGGGCTGCCTGCAGTTATGGAAATACATCCATCACCCAATCTCTGGACTGTGCTTGAAGGGGGTCACTAGTTCAGGCTTGCTTTAATTGTCATTCATATGATTATTTGTGCTTGGAGGAGAAGACAGCAAAGAGGGAAGGTGCTGCCCCTCCCCTAGTCCTACAAGGGTGACAGACACAGTCAGCATGGAGCAACACTGAGCTGCTCTGTGAGAGCACGGTGCTTGCTGGATGCAGCATGGTCAGCCCTTAAGGCCACATTTGCCCTCTCTGAGAGCAAATCTTACATTGACTGGTGTTCTGCTCACCTGGGAACTTCTGAAATCAAGGTAGCAGGAGTCTACCAGGTGTATCCTATTTTTTGAACCCAGCTTTCCTGGTCTCAGGGCAAACCTTGTGAGAGCAGAAGGCTCCAACACAAGAATGGAAAGGAAGAGAAATTACATTTGCTGTTTAAAAAATTGCTTAATTGATACAGCTACCTTTGGGGTGAGAAGTACAGTGATTGGTGATTTTGTGTGCACTGCAATATTTAGACAGCAAACTCTAAGGCTAAGGGCTAGAAAAACTCTTCTCTCTTTCTAACCTCTCTTCTAAATTACATCAGTGTCTCCTATGCTCTTGTTGCCTCCTTGTCCAGGAACAGATTCTCATCCCTGGCAGGACTTCAAAATATCCATCTTGAATGACCCATAACCTTATCCTGGATCCATGAAGACATAACTCCTGGGCTTAAGTGGGAAATTTCTTGAATGCCAAACAAATATTTAATGATCCAATCCTGCAAATGCCCATGAGTCAGTAAATCTATGGAATCTGCTCATGCACAAAACATTTGCAGAACTGGGTCCCCAAAAAGGCCCTTTTTAGCAAAATCCCTAATGGTTAGGGGTCTGGTGCAGAGATTTGGATGCTTATTATGCTTATGCAAATGTTCTGGATAGCAAGACTTGGCTGGAAACACAAGAATCAAGACAGCAGAAGAAATTGTAGTGCTTCCACTATTACTCAGACCCCTGAAGAGCAGAGAGCATCATGGAGAAGAAAAATAGTTACTGGAAATGCAATTAACCAAATTTTGCTGAAATGGCAATAAAAGTTTGTTGCAGATGGAAAGAATATGACACATTACCAGCAATGGCTAGTCTTCCCAGGTCCAGTTCAGCCAACCTTTCAGCAGATTTGTAATTTGAATGCTCTTGTTTTCTGAGATGCAACCTGCCCCTGCTTCAGGGCCCTGATCACAGTAATGTCACCGTCTGTGTCCTGCTGGATGGCGGCATCTGTCCTTCCAGGCCTCTGGGATGCTGGGGGCAGCTGCCCTCAAGCTGGTGCAGATGTCTCACAGGCAGTATCATGACCATAAGTGCAAAGTATGTGAAGAAGGATTCACAGATCTAAACAGGCAGCTCAGCTTGATGAAGGAATACAAACATTTTCCTTTGGCGCTCACCAACTTCGTAAAAACAGCATTTCTGGCTGAGTTTCTGTATCAGTGTCACGTTTTGCAGTAGTGGATGCAGCTCCACTATGACCAGGGACTCTTTATAGTCACACATCTGGGGACGTGATCCCCTTGCAGGGGAGAATGGAGGCCCCACAGGGCAGCACTTCCAAGGAAACCTGAAAGGGTGGTACAGGTCCCTTAAGCTCCAGCAAGCTCCTGGCTGGTGTTGTGTGCATTAGTCATATGGGTGTAGGAAAATGAATGAGCAGTTAAAGATTCAGGCTGAGAGCATCATAGAGTTTGGTCTGGTGCTAGGTGGGAGGAGTTGCCTGCCCAGCAAGGTCTTACTGTCTGGCTGGGAGTTGGATTTAGCTGTGTTGATCAGATAAATAGCAGTTTCCTCTACTTCCATCCCTTCTGCTTTTAGTAGTTAGCAGTTTAAAAATTCATTGGGTTTCATGGTTCAGTACATTGTAGTTATTTCAAAAACTGGTGTCTGCATCCCTCTCTTGCTCTCCTCATCTCATCATGGGAGACAAAGCTCAAGTACTGAGGCTGAAAGCTATCTAGTCTGGTACAAATGCTGCTCGCAGGTCCACCAGGATTCCACCACATTTAGCAACCAAGTGTGAGCGAAGTCAAGACTGTTCTCTCTGCTCTTTCAGTCCAAAGGCAGTAGAGAAGGCCAGCAGTTCCCTGGGCTGCATGAGCAGGAGCACACCCAGCAGTTTGAGAGAAGTGACTGCTCCTTCTACTCAGCACTCAGTAGACCACATCCAGAACACTGTGTCCATTTTTGGGTGCCCCAATACTAGGAAGTCATCAATAAACAGGCAAAATTTCAGCAGAGGGCCTCCCATATGGCCAGGGCAAAATCCCTTGCCTTGTGAGGAGAGGCAGAGGAAGCTTGTTCTGCTCAGCCTGGAGAAGACACAGTTTCAGTGAGACCTGACAGCAGCTCTTGGTACCTACAGGGAAGGCACTCTCCATCAAGGCTGCAGCCAATGGTGTACAGTGGGAGGATGAGGAACAAAGGGTGTAAGTTGAAATAAAAGATGTTCTTTTGGATATAAGGAGAAGCCTTTTCACCCTGAGCACAGTCTGGAAGGCAAACAGGCAGCCCAGAGTTTCTGTGCAGTCCAAAGCAGTTTGAGGCCAGGGCACATTCTATCAATAGACTGACAGACAGCATATTGCTCCACCACTTAGACATAGGTGGAGTCCTTCACTCCGTGTGGTGCGGTGCCTGTGCCCTGAGGCAATGCCTGTCTCAGGTACAGCAGCAAAACCTTTATTAGTACTGCCCTTGTTAAAATTTGGGAGGGGGGAATTCTGAGTTAGGGTGGATAATTAATTAATGATATGAAACGTCAGCAGCTTCCACTGCTCTTACGAGGTGGGAAAATAGGCAAACACTGTCCAGGGCTGTGTCTACACCAATTTCATGTCTGTGCAACTTAAGCTTCAGTGGAAGGGCAAAGGAAGGTACTGTGAGCCATTAGCAACTGATCATGTGCCCATAATTGCCTTCTGTTCATGAGAGTGATGGGGTTTCTTCCTATTCATTCAATATAATTACATGCCTGCAAATACTTTGCAGACTAAGCTTTTAAAATGAGCCTGGTCCATATGACATTGGTAAGAATATTCATCACCAGGGGAACAATGACAGCAGAGCCTTTGGGTCTAGTTATGACCTGTGATGTCATTGTTATGGTCCCCAGCCATCCAACTTCCCTCTAGGCTCATGTTACAACATTACTGGGTATTGTTAAGGGACATGGGCTGCCCAAGTGCTTGGGCCTGTTCAGCTCTCAGCAAGGAAAAGGCTCCTTGCCCCTGCTCTGAAGGGAACGTGATGTTTCAAAAGTTTTCTGGTAGCTCAACCTTTCCGTGTCAGAAGGTGCTGAACTCAGGGTGTGTCTTTGGTAACCAGTGGATTTGTAGCAGATCTTAACAGAGTTGGGGGAGCTGATGCTCTGCTGGTGGTCTCTGTGCTCCATGGAGGGCTTGTTCTAGTACCTCAAAGTGCCAACCAGGGTATTTAATGTTGGTCTGTGTTGCACTGGCCTTCTAATTTCTTTGTTGTATTTAAAAAGTGGAAAATTAACTATAGGTATAGAAACTGCTTACTTAAGAAAACTTACCTGTGGCTTCCAGGAGGCAAAGAACCATAGAATGGTCTGGGTTGGTAGGGACCCCAAGGATCCAGAGTTCCAACCCCCTGCCACAGGCAGGGCCACCGACCTCCAGGCCTGGATCTACACTAGGTTGCCCAGGGCCCCATCCAACCTGGCCTTGAACACTTCCAGGGACGGGGCTTCTACCACCTCTCTGGGCAGCCTGTTCCAGCATCTCACCACTCTCTGTAAAGAACTTCCCCCTATTAAAGAAGATCTGGAATAGCATGTCTCAATCCAAGGGGAAGTGATTGGGCCTGAAAAGCACAGTCTTAGAGCTGCTTCCTACCCGTCTGTGTTGTACTGGCAGTACAAACAGACACAAACTCATCCTGGTCATCCACCGTCTGGATGCAAACTGTAGGTACCTGCCTCAGAAATGTTTTGCCTCTCTTAGATCTTTGGGCTTTCCACTCTTGGCCCTTCCTTCTACTTCATACATTTGAGAAAACTCTTTATAAGGTGGGTGAAGGAGCAGTGCTCTGACAGTGGTGTTAGCAGGAGCTGTGTATTTTGGAATGCTTTCTCAGCACAGGCCAAACAGTGAAACCACTGAAACCCCAAACCAACGTGATGACTTAATTTCTTGAGGGATTTCTGTCCTTGTCCCCAACATTCTGGAAATGGCAGGGCTTAGAAATGTAACTTGTTGGGGTTTTTTCAGTTTAAGATTTCCAGGGACTTTTGCAGTGTTCTCTAGAAAAAAAATGTTCTGACACTTCACTGTTTCAAAGGCTGCATTGGTGGGGGGCGAGGGGGAAAGAGAAAATATTGGCATGTGAATAACATGTGGATTACAAAAAGGGTAAATATAAATTGGTTTAAGTATTTTTTTCTTGTCTGTAGCTTGCTAGTTTTGTCCTCTTTCCAGCTCAGCAGAACTTTTAGCCAGATCAGATGTTTCCTCAGAGACCCGTAAAAGCTCTACAGCCCAGAGCAAGCCCCATAAAATAAGTAAAACCTCCCAGTGTGAAGTTCTGCCTCCCTCCCACTCAGCAATTAACTCTTCTTCCTCCCACTCACAGACAAGTCAGCTTCCCACACACTGAATGCCAAGTTTTCTGCTACTCTGCTTTCACATGAAACTCAGGGATTGGAAGGGATTTTTAACCATTCTGTCCTTGGGCTCTGCTGGGTCCTTCTCATCTCCAGGTCTCTCCTGGGTTAGCTGCAGTCTGCTATGGGCCTGTCTCAATTTTTTTGAACATCACAGGACATTCAAATCCTCTTGCTTTCTACCATTTCTCATATAGGAACGTGTCTTACCTATATCTATATGCCTCCAACTCTGTTACTACCATCTGTGCTACCAACTTTGAATCACTCTGTCTCTTGAAAGCAGAGTTCTAGTGAAGGTCTTGGAATTTGGCAGCTCTTTTACCTTGCACCATAAGCATAGAGAGGTTACAGCAAATCAAAGCCCCTTGGTCCCAGGTAACTTCCACATCTCCCTGTGACACAACCCCAGCACTGTCCTAGCTCACATCCCTCCTGTGTTGGTGGAAAACCCTCAAAAGGTCTCTTTGAATACCCACATTAACCTTCTTAAGTCGTTCATGTCCTCCCCTTGTATTTTCTGGAGGATGAGAAATTACTTCTACCTTCCATTTCCTTCTCCTGCAACTCTAGATTGTAATAACTGTCTGAGCATGTTTGCTCAGACACTCTGGAAGTACAGTGCCATTTGTTTTAAAGACCACTTGCAAGGGCAAAATGTCAAATGTTGGTAACAGTGCCAACATTTATCATATGGAGTTTCCTCTGTAGCTAGCTCATAACGAAGCATTCATCCTATGACACTGCAAAAAGCATGTGCCTGATTGACCGGCTGCTTTCAGGAACAGCAAAGTCTCTTATAGCTGACTTCCAGCCCCTCTACAGCTGCCTATCTCCTCCTTGTTTCCCAGGGACAAACTGGATATGCAAATGTGTGTGTCTGAGTGTGGCCTGTTTAAGCTCTATATAAAAAGCTGAAAGCTCTGGAAGACAAGTCTAAGCAAGCAAGATGTATCCAGATGTGGATGCACCGTTGCTTGAGATGCTTTCTGGAGTTCAAGAGCGGATTCATCGACACAGCCAACAATTGGAGCATCCACACAGCAAGGGAGCCAAATGTAAACCTGGCACTGCTCTGTCAGCTTCTCTGTGGTTATTCCAGATATTAAGATCCCCATTTCCTATCTAAGTGGAAGAATTTCAGTTCATCTGGGGTTTCACTGTCTCTGTCAAACCACATCTGCATGTTCAGGTGTGTATTATTTCCCATTAGATCCACTCAGATTTTGGAGGAGAACTACTTCCCAGTTCAACACCATAAAACACAAAGGAGCCTAACAGTAGCCAAATAAACATTTTTTTCATAAAATAGTGCAGCACAGCAATGACAGGCATGCAAAGAAGGCTGCATTTGCTGTGTGACTAGAACAGACTCCTAGAATCAGTCAGGAATGGGGAAAATGGCAAGCAAGGCCTAACCTGGCACTGTACATGCTTTATGGAATACCAAGTTTTCACAGAATCACAGAATCACTAGGCTGGAAAAGACCTTTAAGATCATTGAGTCCAACCGTACCTGTGCTCTACCAAACCATATCTCTAAGTACCTCATCTACCCACCTTTTAAATACATCCAGGGATGGTGACTCTACCACCTGCCTGGTCAGCCTGTTCCACATTTTCTTAGTCACTTCCGACCCTAAAAGTAGTGAGCTTCATGGGTGAAGCACAACAGAGACATCTCTGCTGACACAACATGGGTCTATTGTCTCAGCTGCTCTGCCCTCCTGGCAATACACAGAGGCAGAAATGGCAGCCTGAGCCCAAACACAAGTGTTTAGTTTATCACATCTGTAAACAGACAGTTGTCCAATTTTATATAACAATTCAAATCCAAGACCACTAAATATTCTTCTCCTGAGGCTGACAGCTGATGTGAAACCAAAACTTGCCTCCAACTCAGTACTGAGGCAACCAACTACTGTTAATCAATACTTCTTTTATAGGAAACCTCAGCTTTCAGAAGGCAAATTTTGCATTTTCAAGGAGTGAAAAGGTTTTCTACTGCAATCTAGGGAAGAAGGTGGAGATTAATCAGCTCATCTGGAGCCTCCATCTTCAGCCTGGTTCCTTGCAGATGTTAGCACCTGGCAAACCCACACCCTGGGTATCCTAATGACAGGAACCTGCAGTTCTGGCTGTTAGTGGAGGCCCTGATTGTGGACTACAGACACATGTGTATGAAAAGTGTGCATCCTGTACCAAAGTGGCTTTTACTAAAGTTTTTCAGGCTCAGTGACAGCAACAGAAGCAGAAGGAAGTGGAAAAGGCATGAGATTGAAAACCAGCTCACACACTGAGGAGTTTTCCCTGTATCTGAGCTTCCTCAGCAATGCACAAGTCTCCCAGGGGAAGTGGAACTTGGAGAAAACCATGGACAGATTTTGTCGCATGCTGAGGGATCCCCAAGATATCTGAGTCCAGCCCTGTGAAGCATCAGGAGTCAGAGGGGACTCCAGAAGGTCTCTTTTATACTTCTGTAATTACATAAAGCAATATTAAGGCAAGAATATTTATCAGGGGATTCTCTGATACAGGAGAACCCTCTGAGATGGCTCCATTGACACTCGTTCAGTATCCTCTCCTGTTATTCCTTGGCAGGGTGAGATCCGAGACGACCAAAGCAGCCTTTATTTGGCATGTTGCTATTAAATTAGGTGAAATGCCAAGTAAGAAGACCTGATGTTTAGTTGCATGCCAAAGGCATATTATCATCATAAAAGAATAACAAGGGGAGACCTGGCAAAGCCAGCAAAACCCAGAGGACAACTGGCTATCGTACTGACTCTTGCCTTTTTTTTCTGTTTGGAAAACAAATGTGTTGTGCTTGATGTGGCTGACAGCAGCTGATAGATACAGAAAAATGAACACATACACTCCCCTCCACAGTAACGGGGTCAGCTATTAAAGCCCTGAATGGGGAGAGGCAAATTAGGCAATATCTCACTTGTTTTACACAACAGATGTAAAAATCCCAATATTTTTTATGCCGCAGAGATCAACCTACATGACAATATGATTACCTCCCACCTGATACATGACAGGATTGTTATTTCCAGAAAAGGTTTTTCCTAGGTCCGAAGCTCTTCTTGGGAGCTGCAAGACCTCAGCTGCACGGAATATTTGTACAAATGGAAACTTGGATGGCAAGAACGGAAAGCTGCAGTTAGGCACCAGGATGATAGGAACACCCCTCAGTGAGGCAGAACTACACACCTGATGCCAGACCAAAGATACCTGAAGAACATACGCTTGCATTGGCAGCCCATGGTTCAGCCCTCCCTTTCTGCAAAGGAAACCAGGCCTGGGAATGCCAGAAGCTTGAAGGATCACAAGAAGAGCATCACATTTTGATCACTCAGCTGAGCTGACCCCAAGCTGTTTGGGGTCACTGGCAGTAGCAAGGGACATTGTGCAACCTCTTGAGAGCACTGCAGCAGGTGCACCAGCGAACGATCGCCAAAGGTTTTCAGGATTTTCCAAGTTCTTGCAACTTGCACGTGGGTTTCATGTGCACTCAGTCACCCTCCCACTGTTGGCACTGGCAAATCTTTCCCTTGTTTAAGGAGGGTATTTTTCCTCCTGCTGCTGGGATTCCAAAGCAGGTGCAACAACCTTGCGAATTCTGCAGGTGTGCACTCTGGTGGGTCTTCAGCGTGACAACAGCCCTGTGCCCTCTCTCTGTGTGGGGACACAAAGTCAGTCTTGGGCAAAAAGTTTAAGTGTCATGACTCTTCTGATAGGTACATAACCCACTTGTTAGAAACGTTAGCATTTCACTAGGTCTGAGTAGGAATTTGCTATGTAGTACCGTGTGTTGTAAGTGCACTCTATAGTTCAGTGCCACACATTTTTCTCCTCAGATGCAATTCAAGCCACCCATATAAAGCTTTTTGTCTCTATACCACATATGATGGCTTTTGGAATTAATCCTGTTTTCAATACAGGTTAATCAAATGTGATCTGATATAATGTATCATTTGATGTATACAGGATCATAGTCCAGATATATACAGGAATCCAAAATCTGTATGAATAAATGGCATTTGAGTTACACTTAGCAACTTGCTGCTTCTTGTTTATGAAACCTTGGACTTCTAAAGAAAAGCAGTCCAGGTAGGTCTCTCAGCATATGCAATTCCAGAATAATTTTCAAAATAAAAATTCAAAAGGAAGAAACCAAAGCAGTATTTTTGTTTGGAACAGAAGATCTTAAAGTGCCTTTCTAGTGGGAGGTCTGAAAATCCAGAAAAATGGTGTAGCTTAACCTGTAAGATGAGAGCTACAGCAGCAGCAGCAGTAAAGGTAACTGGGAAATGTCTGGTCAGTTATGAGAAGCTCCAACCTAACCTGGCCCAAAAAGTGCAAGTGGGAAAGGTGGTTTCTGTGCAAAAAAAACCCAAGTGGGAATTACCTAACCAGAGGGTGAGTCCCCATCACCTTCAAAGCCACACTGTGTCTGTTGGAAAGACTGCTTCTGAGCCTTTACAGGCAGGACTAGTGCAGTATTTGGCAGGAGACCTGGTGAGCTGCAGCATGGCCGCGGATGCTGTGTGCAGAAGCCCAGGCTGATGTGGGGCAGCAGACAAGCTTACCAGGGTGCAGTTTGGAAACATAAGTCCTCAGAGGAGGACAGTACCAAAAAATGAACTACAGAGACAATAATAACCCATAGAGCTACTTGAAATCAATGCAAAAGTCTTCATTCTGGAGAGTTACCCCTCCGGTTGTGTTTAGGTTGCGCTGTCTAAAGCCGGCGTTAACAACACTATTCATTTCATAGGTCTTGGGTTTTTACATCCAGGGAGAGGAAATGGTAACATTCACAGCTTGGAACTGCTTTCCCTTGTTTGTTTACTGCTGATTAGCAGCATAAACTAAACATGACTGACTCAGCTGATTGTATTTACATACAAGTTTGAGTAGAGAACAGAAAAACACACAGTGTATCTTCTGTTTGCAGCCGTGGACCTCTCTCATCTGTGCTTTTAGGCAGCTCTGCCTGTATGGGTGACCATGATGCACAGGTCTTAGCTTTCACCCTGCCCTTTCCTGGGACATGGGACTTCAGCATCTGCCCAGGGAGAGGGATGAGGTGGGATGAGGGGTGCTGCTCTGCAGATGTCCTCTGCTTTTTTCAAGGCTGTCCCAACCGAAAAACAGGGCAGCTGGGACTCTCTGAGGAGCCATCTGGAGCAGCCCCTTCCCTCCTCTCCTTTCGAGGCTGGCCAAAATGATCCTCACCACTCGGTGTGATGACATGTAGGCTGGGGGAGGAAGGTGACTCAGTAGTGCCTAAATCCAGTCCATGAGCTTGCCACAAACAAGGGAGGTGATGGGCAGCATAAGAAGGGCTCATACAAGAGATGTTTTGCAGGCTGGGCCAGGCAGCACAGGGACCAGCATGAGGACAGAGATGCTGAGTGAGCTGAAGGAGTGGAGTAAATTCAATCTCAGTTCCTCTCCTATCTTTTATTGCCTCCATTTCATTCCCTCATGATGCTACTGACCATAGGGAAGGGGGAAATGCTGCTACTGGGTGTTTTGGGGGGACTTACAGAATTGTGGCACTAACATCTGCTTTGTTTATGCAGCAGAAATGTGTGGGCATGGCAGGTTAAACATCTGCTAGACGACAGTCAGTGAGACAAGACAGATCATGCTCATGGGTGTCAGGAGGGAATACCCAGCCCTGAGTGTTCCATTGCAAAGCAATTCTGGACATAATTTAGACCATGCTTTCAGGACAGAGTCAGTGCTTCATTCAGCTCCAAGAAAGAATCTCCAATTAGAGAAGGGGGAGGGTCAATGAAGGGAAAAAATGGAGGTTAATGATGGAGAATCAGTGAAAGCTTTTGGGGATTTTACTACTAGTTTAAAGAAACATAATCTGTGTTTTCAATGGATGAAGAGGAGTTGCAGCTCTCAGAACAAAGGTCTTCAGAAGGATGAAAGGTGGAAAGCATATAGGTGGGCAGAAACACCACTGTGATTACATTCAAGAACATTTTGAAAGCCTCTGGGAAATTGTAATGTTTTTACTTCTACTGCAAGAGAAACTGGTTCTTGCTGCCCGGAGTACTCCAGGGAAAATCACAGTGTCTGCAATTCTGGGAAAAGTATCTCCTGAGAAAACACAGCAGGAGCACGTTGTGTATTTGCACTTTGTCCATTTCTACTTAGAACCTTCCGAAGCTTTAGATATAACAGACTGCAAGCCTTGCCTTCTGAGGGATGGACTCTTTCTTAGAGATTCTCTCTAAGACCTGAGAAGGGCCTTTGCTACTCCTGGATCAGAACCGTGCTCTCAAAACGAATGTCTTGCTATGTGGGTGCAGTGCTGCAGGTACATGCCATCGGCACCCATGCCTGCTGCAGGGCCTGGCAAAATAGCATCTCCTGCCATCTAGAGGCTTTTGGCATAAGCATGAGGGTACTGCCAGCGCTCACGTGTGACCTGATCCCTAGACCCCACTGTGAGCTTGCACAAGTCACATTTGGAGAATATGTGCAGGAACTACTTGCAGCAAGAAGCCAAGGTCAGAAATTCTTTACAGGAGTCTAGGAGACTACTCGCCTCCTCTCTCTTGCCCTTGCAGCCCCTCTCGCTCCCTCACAAATCATCATGCTTTCATCTGGGAGCCAGCTTGCAACTTCCATTTCGGGGAAAAAAAAAACTCAAACAAACAAAAGCAGCAATTTTTTAGGGTGTTCATTTCCAAAAAGGTGATCTTTTCCTGCTATTCAGCACTGGTGAGGCCACACCTAGAGCACTCTGTGTTGTTTCAGGGTCTCCGGTACAAGAGAGAGATGGACATACAGGAGAAAGTCCAATGAAGGGCCACAAAGATGATGAAGGGACTGGAGCATCTCTGATATAAGGAACAGGTAAGAGAGCTGGGACTTTTCAGCCTGGAGAAAAAAGGCTCAGTGGGATATTATCCGTGCGCATTAAGAGATGATGCAGGGAGTGAAGAATATGAAGCCAGGCTCTTCTCAGAGGTGTCCAGCAATGGAACAGAAGTCAATGGGCACAAACTGAAATAAAGAAAACCTCATTTAAACAAAAGAAAAATCTTTTTTTATTGTCTGATGGTGGTTAAACACTGGCACAGGTTGCCATGAGAGACTGGAGGAAAGAAACTTGACAGGGCACTGTCCTGGGTAACCTTCTGTAGCTACCCCTGCTTTCAGCAGTGGTGATTGGATAGATGACCCTCAGATGTCCCTTCCTACCTCAGCCATTCTGTGAGTCTACAACTGTTTTTTCCCAATAAATAAATCCACTGTGAAAATTTCCAGTAGTCTGCACTTTACTTTGTGAAATTTTGATTCTGTTTTTTGCCTGGCTGCAGGATGTATTATTCACAGGCTTGTATACTACCTCAGATTGGAAGGAACCCTTGGAAGTCAGGACCAATACACTGCTCAAAGCAAGGCCAACATCAAAGCTAGATCAGGGTACTCATGAACCACTCCAGGACAGCAATGAGCATCTTCAGGGGTGGAGTTTCCCTGACCTCTGTGGACTGATGTCCCTGTGCTTGGTCACCTCCACGATAAAAATACTTTCCTAATACTTCACTGAAATATTCCATGTTGCAGTTTGTGTCCATTGCCCTTCATCCTTTCACTGTGTATCTCAGAAAAGTGTGGTTCTGCCATCTTTACAATCCCATTAGGCTGTTGAAGATACTGGTTCAATCCACCCCTGCCAGCCAAGCATTCCCCAAGGCTGAATAAACCCAGTGCTTGTCCTCTCCTTGCATGTCCTGTGCACTAGACCCCTCCACATGAGGCTCACCTGTGCTGAGCAGAGAAGGATAAATGGGATGCTGAGCCCACTGACTGTGCCCTTGCTAATGCAGCTCTGTCTGTGTCTGACCTTCATCGCTGCAAGGGCGTGCTGCTCGTGCTTCCTTGGCACGTGCCATGTGGAGGTTCCCCCAGCTCTTCTTCTGCTGGCCAGGCTGGTTTTGGTGATACTGAGGAGTTACGGCAACTGTTAGCACCCAAGGACTCAGCAGCCAGGCTGTTGTCTTTCACACCCGACTTCCCAATGCTGACACCATGACTGACTGTTGTACCAGCTACGATTCTGGTGTTATTCTGCTGCCAGTGCTCATTCCCACTTTCCAGTGACTGTTGTGGTGCAACTGGCACAGAGATGTGGCACAAGTCCTGCGGGAGTGCTTCATGCTTTATGGGATGCAGAAGTACGATGAGAAAGGCAGCAGCAATACAAGACTCAGCTTTGTTTTCAAATGTTACAAGCTCAGGGCCCTCAGGCAGACTGGCATCTCTCCAGAGGCAGGATTTTTTAGACATCCTTGCATGCCAGTTTCGCCTCAAGAAGCAGAGCTGGGCTGCTGCAGCATTGACCTCATTCCCTTCTGCACTTACTCTTCTGCCCGAGGAAGGCAGCTCTTCACATGAACAACATCTATCTGTCTGGCAAGAAAAAAGGACGAGGGTTTTGGGGTCAGAACACTGTCTAGTTTCTTGTAGGGTGGAACCACAAAGAGCATTTTGCATTGTTCAGTGGGTTGGGTTACCTCCCATGAAGGCCTTCAATTATCTTTCCAAGTGACGCCCAGTGCTTCCTTCGTCACTAAAGAGCTCTTCTGTTCACGTCCCAGGTCCCCATGCTGGGCTTCGGCTGCCCCTGAGAGCCCTTGGCACTTCTCACATGCTGGCGATTGTTCCTGCTGCCTTTGAGGCAGAAAACACAATTTTCACAAAAGTATGGGCCAGACAATGCTTCAAGCAACTTCTGTGCCCTTCTTTTCCTCCCCAACCCTTCCCCTGTTGCGTTTTTCTCCCTTTTCCAGCTCTGTACAATTCCCCAGCAGGCAGGGCCCTGGCCTCCCTCCACCCCTGAGAGACTTGGACCAGGGGTGATGCAGGCACAAGCTGTGTAGATTTTCTCTCTGCGGGGATCCTTCCTCTCCTCCACCCCATTCCCTCAAGGATCTCTGCATCAAAGAAGCATTGGTGCAACACTCCTCAGAGCCTCTGAAGGGACATGGCCTTCTCTGAGATGGTGACAAGGGGTCCAGCAAGGGGGGCATGGGAGGAGAGCTGGAGG
This sequence comes from Porphyrio hochstetteri, assembly GCA_020800305.1. Classification (NCBI taxonomy): domain Eukaryota; kingdom Metazoa; phylum Chordata; class Aves; order Gruiformes; family Rallidae; genus Porphyrio; species Porphyrio hochstetteri. The sequence continues at coordinate 52,284,686 of CM036907.1, forward strand.
GAAGACCTGTCCCTCTCCCATCAGCAGCATCTAGAGCTGTATGATTTTCCCTGTCATGCAGTGCAGTCAGAAAGCTGTAGAGCTGTTTCAATGGAGACAGGGTTTACCCCCATGCAGACATAGTGCTTCTCAGATCACCTCACACAGAATTGAGGACCTACCTGGGCCTCAAAGTGAACACACTGCACACCATTGCATTTCATGTGTTTCCCTGATGTGTCGTACTGCTGACTCTGCTCTGGCTGGTTTAACCTCAGAGAAGATTTACACTGGAAGGGAAGAGCGTGCAGTGCCCTCCACCCCTGCCCCCAGCACCCTCCAGTTCCTCCCCAGCTGAAGCTGCAGAAAAAATTACTGCCTTGGCTCTTCACCCATGATGACAACCCTGAATGGGACTATCCCACCCCAAGGTTGTTTCCAGCAGGGAATGAAGGAGCCACATCTCTGCAGATGAACAAATCAAACCCCTCCTGAGGTCTGTGAAGTTGAAAATGCATAATGCACTGTCTGTGCAGAGGGAACATCTGTCTTTAAGCAATAGGCCAAACCATGACTGGTGAAACCAGGCCCTGCTCTTTAGAATCAGTGGCACAAGTGCCACTCACACGGCCTGAAGACAGGGCTCTGGACCAAGGCATGACTTTGATTGAATAAGAGAGAAACTACATTTTATTATCGTATGCCTCCTCTACAATCATAGAAAAGTCACAGGATAATTTAGGTTGGAATGGATCTCTGGAGTGTTCAAATTCAATCTGTTGTCCACAAGGACCCTCAAGTCCTTTTCTGCAAAGCTGCACTCTGGACAGTCACCCCAGCCTGTATGGCTTCAAGGGGCTATTCCATCCCATATGCAGGACTTCTCAGTTTCTTTTGCTGAAGTGCGTGAGATTCCTGACAGCTCCTTTCTCCAGCCCATAAAAGTCCATCTAATCAGCATCTCTGACTTCCAGCACACCATCCACTCCCCAGACTCAGTTTAGTATCAGCCACAAGCTTGCCAATGGTGCTCTCCATCCATGCACTCCATCCCATCATGCACATCATCAGACAGTGTTGGTCCCAATACTGGTAGCACTTAAAACCAACTGTCATTTAGACTTTGCAATGAGTTTTGACCACTCATAGTGATCAAAACCAGTCTCATGATGCAGCTAACTTTACATCTACCTCAAAGTCCAGTTACCCAAGCCAGACCCTGCCAATCAGGCTACAAGCACACAGTCGGAGACCATGCCAAGCACTTTAGAAAAGCCAAAGTAAAGCATACCCACTTTCTCCATCTCTGCACATCTCAGTGAAGAATATGATCAGTCTGGACAGGCAAGGTTTTCCCTTCATAACTCCACACTAGCCACTAACCACCTTCGAAAGTGAACAGCACACTCACATGCTTCTAGCCCCTTAGGAAAAGTTGACACCTCTCCCAAAGAAGACTCTCTGAAAACTAACCATTTTTCACTTTGTCAGACACAGATGACCAGAAAGGATGAAATAGAAATGAAACCATGTATCATAGGTTTATTAGGGAAAAAAGTTATACTTCAAGACCATATATTTAGCACTGTACTGAAGCAAAAGTATGTGAGGAAAATTAAAATGTTAAAACCCAAATCACCATGAAAAATAAAATGCTCTTTTAATCAATTTAGTTCCCTTTTCTTTCCCCCCCCCCCCCAATTTACAGTAACTACAGGAAGCAACTGAAAAGGTATTAGTCCTACACTACATGTGAGCTGGAACGAGAGCGAGGAACGGACCAGAGACTGGATCCATCCAACAGTTATGCTGCTCCTCTTCCAGGCTGTCAGACTGGGGGAGTCTTACTACCATTAGCAAAAGCTGTTGAGATGTTACCACAGAACGGTAAGACCATGAAAATTACTGAGTAAACCGTCAATGCTAAATTTGACAGGAGGACTACTAAAATCCTATGCTATTGCAAGCTTCCAAATGCCCACTAAAAATCACCATTATACTTTTCATCCATGTCAGTTGTTGCTTTCTGGTGTGGATGGAAGAGATTTCAGTAGTATTTTCAGTGAACTGTATCCCAATTTTTCCCCAGGACGGATCAAAATCAAATGAGTTTCCTGCTAGCCGACACTTGTATCGGTGGCTCGGGTTTTTTTTTGGAAAGCAAATAAGTTAAAAGCAGTTTCTAATTTGCAAGTTACTCATCCCATGCCTCCACTCAGTAAAGTAAAAGATACTGACAAGAAGTAAGTAACGCACCAAATAGGATGAGAATGGATTGAAGAAAAGTTATGTTAAATGTTTTAGATTGTGAAGGGCATGAAGTTTAACTCGTGGTCATAAACTGCTGAATATATGTTTTTGCTGGACTATACAGTGCCACTCTAACACAGAGAGAGGGGTAGACTCCCATTGAACATCCAGTCCAAAGGCTGCCAAGGAAGTAATACATGGGTCTTTGATCAATAGTTCAAATGTTAGATCAACAGTACTCATGGAGAAGAATACAGCTCTTTCCTTGGTTAACGTACTGTGCATGGCAATATCTCACAGAATTAACAGCACCTTTTACATAAAAATTCCAACCATATTTATCTAGTGAACAAGAAAACTCAGCATCTCTAAGCAGTATTTCTGCAATTGTACAGTACTGTATTTATATAGATATATATCTCAAAGTGAATTTACACTGTGACCTGGTGCTTAGTCCAGCAGTGGGCAAACCCACAGGGGGTAAGTCTTCAGGAGAATATATTGCCTTCGGTGGGCAGCTGATTACGTGGCACGATTGCATAGAGGAGCCCTGACGGGGAGCAAAAGACAGTTTAGCATCCCATTAAGCAAGCACAGCATGCTTAGGTCGTTCCTGCAAGATATAAGAAACTTCCACATTTTCAAGGCTAATACAGTTCTAGTTTTCACAGGTCGCACACACTGCGACCTCCTCTCCGTGCCCGAATCACCCAGAGGAGGAAGACAGGATACCAGACTTAGATCCTGTCCCTGCTTCCAAGCAGAAATCAAGCAGCACCACAGATTTAGGCTGGTAAACTGAGGACCATGTTTGGCTTCATGGAGGTTGCTTGAGCAGTTGGTCTTCACCGGTTTGCCTCATTTTTATTTTATTTTTTTAAAAAAATTTATTTTCCCTTTCTTTTCTGAATCAGTTGCTCACAGTCCTCTGGTAGGAATCAGTTGAAAAGCATGGTCTGCCTAAGACAGGAAAGCAGACTGCTACCATTTCCCTGGGATGGGCACGCCGCACTCATACCAGCCCACGTAGTAGTAGGGTGTCATGTATCCGATGCGTCCAAAGGAGACGGGCTCCTGGCGGTACTGCCGGTAGTACCCTGTCGGGAGGGAAAAATGGCCATTTGCATCTCAAAGCAAAGACATGGTAATTTAACAAATGTAGTGGATGCAGTGAGAGTCAGTCCCAGAGCCCGAATGGAAACTTAGAAGCTGTCTGCTAGGGAGTTTTGTCAAAAGGGTATTTGCTAGCTCTGGTATTTGCTTTAGATCTTTCTTGAATGATTTAACTCTGGTCCTTTGTAATTCTCGTAGATCTCATAGGTTTTACTGTCCAAAATCTCTTTAACTATTGTGTAATGCTGTGGTTTGCCAAGGCGCTTCTGGAGTTCACTCCAAAAGGTGGCTATACTTCAGCTGTGTTTATGAAGTTTGCAAGTCAGTTAAAATATACGAAGGACTCTGGGGCAATGAAATACCATCAAATCGTATTATCTCTGTGGGCTCAAGAGACTATCAACCAGCATCAGCTTTTTGCAAAAAATATGCAGTAAATATGGAGTTAAGCCCTTTCTCCCCCTCTTTCTTCATCTGCAGAAAAAATGTGACTGCTTAAAGCATTGGGAGAAGTGCAGCATTCTTCTCTGCATAGCTCGTGCACTGGAACAACTGAAACACTCATGTCTTGTGCCAATAACATAATTTCTGTGTGCTCTCTATCTCTGTCTCCTAGACCCAGCGATATACATCTGGACTAATCATCTCTCTTTTGAACTAAGAAATACAGTACTTCCCAGTGACATATAAACATCAGTGACTGTTTCAGTTTCTTCCTGGTAACGCCACCATGAAAAGAATGTCAACAAATTATTTTAACATGGAAACCATTAAAGCCAACTGAATAATCTAAATCAATAGACTTATTGAAAAGATTGGCTGACTTTCTTGATTGGGTTCATTTTGTGAAGCAAGCTGTCACACTGCTGACTATGTGAGCTAAGCAGTTTACTCAGAGGAACTCCTTCAAGGTGAGAATTTTCACTTGGAGGGAGATATCTATCAGGCTAGGATAAAAGTCTTGCAGCCCAACCTTTATTTATTAAACATATTCCTATGTGTTTTGCATTGAATGAACTGGCCAGAAACCATCTGCAAAAGCTGTATTTGCAGAGATGTAGCCAGTCATTCGTGGCACATGGAGGAGTTTTTACACCTTGATTCAGTGAGCCAGGTCCTATCATTTAGGAGAAAGGTTTCAGAGACCTATAAAACTTTTTTGTTTGTTTTTGCATTTTGTTCCTGTAAATGATTTGCATTATATGCCCCTCTCTTTCTTTCTGTCACTCTCTCTCTCTCTGAAACACTCATGTTCTTCTAGGACTTTCATCATATGTTCAACTAGGCCTGAGTTCAAGACCATCTCATCACCTACTGCATGAGCAGGACTCCTCAGAGAGATGCCAGCAGCCATGGACAAAGAGCCCCACTCTCAGCCCTTCTCCCTAAACCTTAAACCTACAGACAGGGTGTCAGGCACCTGGTCAGCACCCCACTCCTGCATTTCCGTACCTTGGATGGTGGGCAAGGCTTCAACATATGACTGAGGTCCTGTCCTTCCGTCCAGGTGTGAATCCACAAACTGGCAGTGGTCCTCGCCCCTTCCCCAGCTATCCCCAATGCTGTAGAAGGTGTCTGAAGGATGATACAGAGAGGTTACTTGAGCATTGTTTTTGTTTGGATGCTCTTTCCCACCAGGAAAACAGATGTAAGAGGAAAGAATGACAAACACAGTATTTACCAATGAACAAACAGTGGCTGAAAAGAGGGAGAATGGTGCCTTCACTAGAAATTATGCAAGAGAGAGATGAGTTATAGCTCAGTATGGAATATTCTCCATTTTCAAATTCATGGACACTGCACCCAGGAAACAGGTAGAGGGGATTTTAACCATAACCGTCATTTCAGCACGCCACAAGAAAGCAAAAGACACTCCAGTTGTCAATGCCATCAATTTGGCTGCAGTCTCAAACGAAAAACTAAAAACTCTGTGGAGATCTCTCTCTAGCAGTTGCAGTGGGTCATGCTGCCCTGATTGTTTCTTATTGGATGTTCAAACACTGCCTTTAAACTATACAAATGCACTGCAATAAAAATAACACATCGGCATAACCTGAAAAGCCATTGAGATAATCCCAGTACTCCAACAATATGGAAAGTTTTCATCTTCATCTCTCAGCAAATACTCCTGTGTAAGGGATATCGCTAACCCTGAGGAGCACTGCTCACTCTAATACCAGTCTTTCCTTCCCTGCTCCCCACTCTGATCTGCCCTGGGGCTCTCTAGGGTGTATTGCCCTGTCTGACTGCAGGTACTGGGAGTCACCCGCCTGTGCAGCTGCCATGGGACTTCCCAGGAACACGTGTGGGGAGCAGAACTTTATTTTCACAGTAGAAGGCACATTGCTTTCTCAGGATACAGAAGGTTTTTAAGGGAAACTTCCTCTCACTGTGTAAAGAACTCTGCTTGGAAGCTAATGCGACAGTGTGAGCATAACACAAACGCAGGGCAGCCTGGCAGCCGGGGTTCCCAGTAAGAAGGATTCCCAGACAGCTTTCATGCAACTCCTTCACAGACAAGGTGCAGAAAGCGAGAAGATGGAGATGGCAAGTAACAATGGATCAGGAAATTAATGTTGGTGCCTACCTTTCAGGTCATCACTGAGGTAAATCTTGTACCTTAAGGAGTTGCAAAGAACCACCCCTACAAACTTGCGGTACCAAGTTCGTTTCACGTATTGCTTCCCACTGCAGTCTGAGTAAGTGGGGTCATACTTAAAAGTGAAGGGGATCCAGATAGGCTCACCACCTTGGAGAAAAAAATAATTTCAAAATTAAGGACAGGCCTTAGCATTTCTGTCTCAGTTTTGCTGAGGTTAACATCTGATAATATGTTTTACAAAAGATACTTCAGCAGATCAATGTGTGACTCTTCTATACCCAGAAATACTACTTCAAGAACAAATATTTGGGGGGTGGGGGGGGGGGGAAGCAAGGGACTTGATTAAATTTCTTCTAGGCAATAGAAAATAATTGTTAAAAGTATAAACAAAATTATTTCATGAGCCACAGTTTTAAGTAAATAAATAGTAAGACATCTCTACCTAACGATACTCAGTTTCTTTACTAAACAGAGTCTGATCTTAGATCTGACAGTGACACTAAATACAATCATTAATCCTTTTGCTAAAAAACAGATGTTAAAAATTCTGCAGCGAGTAACAGTCTGTGATGTGAATTAAAGTCTATTCTTCCTGTTTGATTAGAAAGATCTAATCAGAAATGTAACTCTTCTGCTTTGTTTTCCCACATCACAACAAAACAGTTGAGGTTCCAATAACAGACAAGGTTCTGGGGAACGCTGCTGCAGAGGAGACTGCTCAGCTGGCACAAAGGACTAAATACTCCTACTGGCTTGCCAGAAGTTTGCTGTACTCTAATCAAGGCGATTTAATTTCCTTTGAAAATGCTGTTGCAGTTGTGTGTACATAATTACACAAAGAGCTTTGAATGTGGTAACAGGCATTTTTCTCTCTAGGTACAGCACAAAGTCCTGCTTTCACTCTGCTATTTTGAGGTGGTTTACAAGTGAGATTGAAAGCTTTTTTCTATTAGTCATTCCTTCTCCCTTTTCACATCAACCAAATCCTGCAAACACTCATGTGTGAGAAGCAATCACTGACCAGAAATCCTCAAAACCCCATTGGCATGGACACAAACATAACTGGACTGACTCCACACAATCAGTCACACATTGAGAGGATCTCAGGACTGTGGCCAACAGATTTCTCTTTAGAATAAAGTAATCAACTCTCTACTCCTCTAATGCAGTTTTATTGTTGTGAATAGTCTGCTTATGTCCATCACACTTGCCCACCTCCAAAAATCCCAAAAGATAAATTTAGCATCTCCTACAAGAACTGCGCTGGATGTCCAGAAGCTCTTCCTTTCCACAGGTTGCCAGAGCTCTGCCACCTCTTTTTGGTCTATCTTATCTCTTCCACTGCAGCCACACAAAAATATTTTCTGTTTGTCCAGACGAAACAGAAACCACAAGTGCAAGAGCCATCAATCACTTTCCACAACCTCCTTCCCACGAACAGACCCACAAAATAACCAGCAGCAAAAAACCCGAAGGTGATGGGTGACACGGGAAGGCCAATGCTCTCAGAGGCCTCCCACACTGACTGACAGACAGTGTGCTTGTGCTCTCCGCTATCTGTCAATCATCAGAGACATTTGAGAGGACACAATAAAAAAAAAAAATACTACCAAGCATAATAAAATATAGAAGGGAGGGAGACACTGGACATTGTTTTCATGAACAATGTAGCCAAAAACCCCCAGAACCAACCATTTCAGCTGCACAGGAAAGCTGACAGAGCATAGTAACTATGAGGTCTCTTCCCCCACATCTCTTTCAAGAGCATGTGCTGCCTGGGGTTACCCTAACAGTGTGCAGGTCAGCAAGGTTGGTCCCAGCACCAGGAAATCAGTTCTTCTGATGAGGGGCTGGACTGGCATATTGCAAACTTGGAAACACAAAGGAAACTCAACAGCTTCATGGCAATATCATTCAGGTCAGTAACAAATCCTTGATTTTTTTTCAGTATTTATAAGAGCATGACGATCAGTATAGGTGAGCCTAAGAACTAGAGATAGGAAAACCCGGTCCCGCTCTTCAGGCTGTGCTCAGGCAACACAAGGACAGAGGTACAGAAGCAACAAAGTTTAATGGTTATTACTAAACAACTAAAGCTATTGTAGCAGGCAAAAGATGGGCCAAAATCAAGTGCTTATTCTAAAATATCTTTACAAGATTTCTTTTCAAAGACCAGAATAAGGGGTCCCAAGACAGAAAATGTTTCGATAATTATCACAGTGAATTACTACCTGTTTCTGCTTAAACATATAACTCAAACAGCATGATAACATGCTTCTAACAGCTACATCGCAACTGCTTTGCACAAGTTTTATGCACTTCATGAAAGAAACAGCAGAATAAGACTTACCAGGTGGTCTGACAATGAGGAGAGGATTGTCTGGAAAAATGAAACAAATAAAAAAAAATTTAAGATTTTGTTCTAACACTTGTTTTATAATATGAAACATACAGTGCCACTCAAGAGAATGTCAGTTGCAGAGTAACTGCCTGTAGCTACGTTATGAATGTGGGATTTACATGTCCTGTCAATTTGCAGAGCTAATGAGTGCTTATCATTCCACTGTTTTCCTCGGTTGATGAAACTTGCCACAGGATGGTAGATTGACACTGTAAAAACTGTACGGGCATTAGTCCCAAAGTTCAGAGCCAGCTCTGAAACAGATTTCCCCTTTTCAGAAGGTCCTCAGAGCAGGAAGACTGTTTCACTGTAGACTTCTGAGAGTAAGTTACACCTGCAGGCCTGCCCTCCACAATGAAATGCAACCTACCTCTTGTATGCAAATCTCAGTCTCAGACGTCCATCACATTTAGCTCTGTTGTTTAGTGCTACTCATAAATACCTATAATGTGCCATTTTAACTGGTTTTGTCATAGCCCAGCACTGCCCAGGGTGCTCCTGCAAAAATTCTGCCACTCTCCTTGGAAGCTTCTGCTTGCTTCAAATACTCTCTTTTTAAAATCAGGAAGTATGGAATAGGTGTAGAGTAAGGATAACAAAAGAACAGGATCCAATGCATTAGCTTGTCTGTATTTCATTTCATTGCAGTTTCTGTCATCTCTTACCTAGCCCTTATTGTGCACAAAGTACCTGAAGTAAAAGCACGGTGCTTGTCTACTAATGGGAAGAAAAATTCCAGGGAGCTTTTACTGTTGGATGAAAGAGAACAACAGTTTTCTGTTCTTTTTGGTGTGTTACCAGGGGTAAGGTGAACATTTTCAACAAGCTGCTTGATCCAGCAATGGCATTCTTTACTGAATAATTCCATCAGTTCAGACCTCTCAGTTGCACTAGAAGAGCACTGTGAAGTAGCAATTTCTATCTCTTCTGATCTATTCCATCACTGTAACTATACCATCTGGCTTTAGCTTTAGCAACTGCTTTTGTGCTTGTGCCAGCTGGAAAGCCACCTTTGGCCGTATGACAAATGAAAGATCAGTGCTCAAATAAGACTTTAAATTTGGTGGATTTAACATCTTAAATAAAGCTCACGAGATAGCTGATTTTGGATGGGAAAACTAGGCATCCAGACCCCTTTACTGGCAGCCAGCTAATAAGCAAATCTCCCTGCAAGATACAGTATAGAATCATAGAATTACTGTGGTTGGAAAAGACCTTTAAGATCATTGACTCGAACCATTAACATAGCACCACAGCCAAGTCCAACACTAGACCATGTCCCCGAGTGCCACATCTACACATTTTTCAAATACCTTCAGGGATGGTGACTCAACCACTTCCCTGGGCAGCCTGTTCAAGTGCTTGACAAAGCATTGGATGAAGAAACTTTTCCTAATATCCAGTCAAAACCTCTCCATATGCAACTGGAGGCCATTTCCTCTTGTCCTATCACTTGTTGCTTGGGAGAAGAGACCAACCCCCACCTGTCGTGGAGAGCAATAAGGTCTCCCACACAGCCTCCTTTACTCCAGGCTAAACAACCCCAGTTCTCTCAGCCATTTCCTCATAAGACTTGTGCTCTAGGCCCTTCACCAGATTTGTTTTCCATTTTTGGACACAGTCCGGCACCTCAATGTCCTTCCTGTAGTGAGGGGCCCAAAACTGAACACAGCACTTGAGGTGCAGCCTCACCAGTGCCAAGTACAGGGGTACAATCACTTCCCGAGTCCTGCTGACCACGCTATTTCTGGTACAAGCCAGGATGCTGTTGGCCTTCCTGACCACCTGGGCATGCTGCCATATTTGTCCCATATTAAATATTATGCTTGAGTTTATACTCAAGCTTCTTACTCCTTCCAAAAAGATCTGAATATGTTATGCAGGACCATTTACTTACCTTGGCTTTTGCCTCCCTTCTGTGAAGACTTACTTCCATGGATCTTAATAGAGCTTTAGAAGCAAGCACTACAGGGTGAATTCAAATGGGCAAAGGCAGAGACTGCATAAACACCATGTCACCGAAAGGGCAAACTTTGCAAGACACAACAGACCTTTCACTCAAGGAAAGGCTGAAAAATTTGTCCTTTATTATTCAGTGGAGTCATTGGCCTCTGGGTCAATGGAAGAAGAAGAAGATATGGGTAAAAATAGTTCATTTAACATACTATTTTTAGAAGGGGGTGTTGGTCTTGAATGTGCTATTATCCCTGTGTAAAAGCAGCATGCCATGTCAAAAAAAAGACTGGAGAACTTTGCCCATCTGATGGAAAAATTGTTTCCTATATTTCTTCCAGAGAAAAACTGCTTCCAACTGTTCAGCTGTTCACAATTAGGAAGCTAATTTACTGAATGTTTGGTCAATCTATCAAAGACATCAAACTTCCCATTGCTTCTGTATTGTTGAACATCAGTAGTCTTTTGTATTTTAAATACAACTTCCTGTTCCCCAGAAGCTCACTTTAATGTCGCTGATATTTTCATAGTGGCATTAAGAGCACATATTATTCTCCAAGTTTTACTGAAAAAAAAAAGAATCTCAGAGCAAGACGTTCAGGATAATCACCCTTACTACTGTGCTGGTTTTAGTCGTTGCCCTGCCGCATCTATTGTTAGGAATTCATTTTTCAAATGAAAGTAAAAAGCAAAGCATACCAGATTCTGTGATAAATGAGACTGAAGAGCTAACGGGCCCATAACCAAAGGGATTCTTTGCTTGGACTTTAAAATAATACCTGCAACAAAAAGAAAGGGAAAATAAGACTAAAATGTTGATTCCACTGTAAGGGCTAAATTATAAATAATATTAAAATAGGGTATCAAACCACCTGCATTCCTTTGCATTAAATGGAGGTGGATACCCAGCCAGGATGCAAGTTGGCTGATACAGACAAATTTCTCCTTTTCACAATTGCTCCCATGTATATTTTTGGATCATTTATTTTTATCATCTCCCTTCCAAAACCCACACACAACTACATCCAATTTATACAAAACAACCAATAGCAATAGACTAAAAGTTGCAAGGAAACTAAATTCTGATCTCAGGAACAGTTTTAAACCAGATTAACTCCTACAAAAGCAGTGGTGCAAACCGCAAACTAAAACTGGATCAGATTTATTTGAGATCAGAAGGTAAGCTTTTGACCTTTCTTTAAAAATTCTAGCAGCATTAGGATCACAGTACTTGAGTGATATGAGAAAGCTTCACATGTTGCCTTATTGATTCCCCAAAGTATTTAAATCACATGCATAACTCAAAGCACATGACTTTGCCATTAGAACTATGTTGTTTACTTGATAGAAGCAAAATTATTCTCACTTTTATAGAAGTACATGTGTAAGCACATTTTTATTTCATTCCCAAGTAGAATGGTTTTCAGTTGATGCCTAACCTGACATTAATGTTTTCTTCATTCCCTTTTTTTTTTGTATTCAATCCAGCAGAAACCAATTAGAATGGAAGCTTACTGTAAAAAGTTCCAGCACAGCATTTTAAAGTGCCTAAATTTAGGTTTTCCTTTCTTGCATACTTGCTCAATTTCACTCTTGTAAAGAAATTAATTAAAAAAGAACAAATCAATTTGCCTCTGTATTATCCATATAGCATGTGGATCTTGATTTACCTTCTTATTCAAAAGCAGACATCTCCAAAAGTGCCATACACGACCCACGTAAAAGGGCAAGTGCTTACTCGTGGGGATGGTTGCCACCGAGCTTTGGATTGCCTCCCATGACAGTGTCCCATCTGAGTGGCAGGCATGATGCCACTCAGCCTGCTCCATTAAAAACACTGAGCTGCTCTTGGTGGCACTGTTCTGCTTGCATGGTGACACAGCGTGGTTCATTGCAAAAGCAGCCTGACATCCCTGGAAGCTACTGCCACCTGGCACAGTCTATGCACCAAGTGTGGACACCATCCATATTAAAAACTTCACTCCCTTCTCTTCCCTTCTGTCCACAAGAGATGACAGTAGTCTTTGCAACATAGGAGTGCAATGTGTGGTTTAAGGCCACATAAGATGCTCATCCTTTTCCTGCCTACCAGGTAGCAGGAAAATTCAACACGATCCCTTTGTAGGTGCTTTGATCTTTTTAGCCTGCCACACAATTTTTACCATGTGCACTTTCCTCTACCATAAGGTGTATGTGTTCCTCAAGGACATAGCCACAGAGCAGTGCCAGGAGGTGGCTCCTGAGAGGAACCTCTCCAGCCTAAGCACCAGCAAAGATACAGGAAACTTCACCCAGATGAACCAGCACTTTGGTAAAGGTGGAAGTCTTCATTTATTAAAAGGAATGCCTTTTTCATGCAAAGTGAACTGCTGTGCTTCAATATCAAACTGATCTCTAGGAAAAGGCTGAAAAGAGTGCAAATAACATCCACTTGTTCAGCAGAAGGGTGACAGTCCTGTGAACACTGAGTTTTGCTGTGAAGGAAGCTGGTTATGTCCAGGGTATGTGCCAGGTCATCTTGTTCACTGCATAAAAAATACAGGTGGGTTTTCTAGTCAAGGTACAGGAATTTAAGTTTTCTGGCCTTCCTCTGTGGCAGGAGCTTTACTTTGTATCTGTGCCAGACCTAAAGCATGCTCATGCAGGACACATTCCCACCCCTGGACATGTCCCCCTGTCCAAGCTACATCCCACAACTTTTGCCAGAAACCAGCTTTACTCCTGCTTTCTGCAGCCAGTTCACCTGTAATTAATGGTGATACCATTCTCACAAAGGATTCACAGCTTTCTTTTAAAGGACACACATACTACAGCAAAAAGTAACTACATTAAGTAGTGAAATTTAGCACAGCTGAGTCTTTTGCTAGCACAACTGTCTTGCTGGAATAAACATTTGCCTGTGCTTTTTACTACTGACAACAGCCTCAGAGTGTTTAGCATGGTTGGAGAAAGAGATGTGAGGCAAAAAGCCTTCCACGTGCTCCTCTACTTTGGGCCACCTGAGCAGAGTAGAGCAGCTTGAGCACTGCTTTAATCCTCTGAATTGCTAATGCTGTCATGGGGCACCTGCATCCACGCACACCTCCTTCACCCACAGGCACCTTCTCTACCTGCACTAGTGACAGAAGGTTGGTCACAGGGACAGGACACAGAGTAGTGACTCCTCATGCTGGGTCCCAAACTGACCGCAACACAGCTCCAAGATGTACTGACAGCCCAGAGCTTGGTTTAACTGATTCAGAAGAGGAGGAGAAGAATATTTTCCAGTCCGCATCTTTCTGGAATTCTTCAAAACATAGTGAAAACAGTGCCTGATGGCCCACTACTTCCAAAGACCTAATTAGTTACCACCTTTGCAACACAGTGGGACCTTCTGCACAACCCTTTAGCTGCCCTTAATACGTATGTTTTGAGGCTAGCTGCAAAGCAGTCCCATGAGATATGTAAGTGCGATGATCCACATCTGAAATAGGAGAGAGCAGCCCAAGAACTGTGTGTGCCTACGTACGTGGGGAAAAACATGCAGGTTTGTGTCTAATGTGTAGTGCAGGAGCTGGTTACCTACACAATCCAGGCAACTGTGCCTTCACAGGTCCCGTTACATACATGGAAGCCTGTCTGGGACACATGATTGTTCAAGTAGCCTGCCTGACTGTCTGGAAAAAACAGCTATTAAGTTATGAGTACATTTTTCTCCGCTAAATTGGAAAATTAGTTCCTAAGCCTTTATATATACAAGAAGCCACTAGTTGTGCCAGAAAGAGAGCCAGGTCTTATGACTGGCTGACCTGTGATTTAAACATAGATGATGCTATGATTGCTATATTAAGAATGTCAATAAAATAATGCAGTCGGGATATATTTCTTTCTCAGACATGACAAACAAAAAAGAAATTGCCAAAGCCTTTCCAGGTCCAGGCATCTGACATTTTCATTAGTCAGAATCCTTCAGCTGATGAATTTGCCAGGAAATCTCAAATCAGTGTAACTCAACTGTTCTTCATCACATACATACATGAACAAAATTTGCAGTATATAAATTTATTGGGCTTTGATTACATTTTACTCAGTCAGAACTGCAATTAATTGTTACCAAAAGGCAACAGATGCAATACTGTTTGTTATTTATTTTCAGTACAGACAAGAAAAAAGCTCCTCCTCCTAGGAATAAATCTCTGAGATTTTGAATACCGCTTCCACAGACATATCAAGAAAGGATATAGTAAACTTTAATGGGGCAATGAATATGTATTTTTTTATTAATTCAGACTAATTTTATCACCATACCTGTTGCTTTGAGGAAAATTATTTTCTGACAATTCAAAGTGTTTCCCTTCTGTTGGGATTAAATTGCTGGCACTCACAGTTACAAAGTGAGATAATCACTCAACAGGCTAACTAGGGAAGCAGCTGGTTTTGTTAGTTAGCTGTGAAATCCTTTTTCCAGGCTCTCCAAAGACATGCCTGCAAGGACGCCCCGGCCCTGTGCTCTGTCCAGTGGCAAGCAGAGACAGCAGGACACCAGACAGCCATGGTTTTCGCAGTGGCACTGGCTGCACGGGACACAGGTGACAGGGCAGGAGCTCATCCCCATGGCTGTATGCCAGACATGGGGACAGTGGGATGGCTGCTGCCAGACCCCATCAGCACCCGATGAGAGCCAGGGTGGATGCACAGAGGGTACATGTGGGTGCCTGGCAGGGAGAGTCACACTCTGCCCAGGAAGGGGATGGGACATGTTGATGTGACAGCACCTCACAGACCCAGTGCCCAGGATGTGCAGATGAGGGGCGAAAGAGGCTGAGAGTGGGTCGGGAAGGACAAGCAGGTTTCCTCCCATGAGCATCTGTAGAGGGTGTCAGGGGCTGAAACCCTCCTCCTGCAACTGCACCAGCCCTCCAGAAGAAAAACGCGTAAATCAGCTGCCTGCAGATTCAAAGGCTAGTGCAAAGGGTCTCCCTCCATCAAAAATGGCCTAGCACTAGATCCATCATGAATATTTACAACTAATAATAAGGCCCTAGTGTGGATCTGGAGGAGATGCTTCCTATGCAGCTGGTGTGAGGTAGGTATGTGCCAGACAGGCCAACCACTTGCACAGGACAAGGGTTTCTTTGACATCTTACCTCTTTTGTGCTCTCTGGTGATACCCAGCAGCCAGCTGCGGCTGATGCTGCTTGTTGGAAGTACTGAGGCTTTGCTTTAGTGGAGGAGACAAAGGAAACACAAGTTTTCGGTGCATGTGGCCCCCAGAGCCAGAAGATACAGGCTCTGTCTGCAGTTGTGAGCCCTGAGAAAATGTTTGAGAACCTCCAGTGAAATGCTCTGTGCAGCACTAGAAGTGGTAGCAAGCACTGTGGGATCAAAATGTCCCTGGAAGAAACAAAACCCAAGTGGACAGGGAAGAAGATTTGATGATAGGACATGAAGATAGAGTGGTACAAGATGATGTTTTAAGTCATCAGACTATCCAGCCACTCTCATCAGGCACTGACACAGCTTTTCTGCAGAAAGGCAGGAAAAAGCCTGACCATGCCTAAGGAAGACTGAAATGTTTATGACAAGGATTATTATGTTTGTGACTGCAGAAGCCTGGATGTAGCGGTTCAGCAGATGTTGGCCAGCCCTTTGCATTAGTCTTCTATGACGACTGAGGATTAGGGGGCATTGTCAAGCTTGCCATTTTTAAGATTTAGTAGGGTTTAAAGTAATTTTAGCATTTACATTCACATGTCACAAGGAAACAGCTCTTGCGCCCACCAAAGCTCACCAGAGTTTTGCTAATGGAAAAACTTCCACTTCTCAAATGGAAGTCAGGCCAGGCCTCGGAAGAAAACTTAAGACATGGGTTAAACACAGACTTCCACTCTGTGTCTAAAACCTAAACACCAGGCAGATGTTTTCTAGGAGATGCTGACAGCTTCAAATCTTTCCCAGGGCTGAATTCTGCCAAGATGCCAAACCTTCTTTGATACGCCACGCATGCCACGAGATTGCACCACCAGTAACCCCTCATGGGACACCAAGCAGTCAATAGCATCTGCATACAGTAAAGAGGCCTTAAATGAATTTTTAGACTAGCTTCAGATTTCATGCCATACTTTCTTAGTTAGGCATGGGGGTCTTTTCCCAGTGGTTAGGGAGTTATTTTTAAAGATGAAAAAATATGTAATCAATTCAGTCTGTGGATTTGGAGAATGTAAATGAGATTGGCCAATACACACAATTTCTCTTTTGTAAAGAACACTCCTTCCCCACCACAAACCCCACATGAAGCTTTTATTGCCTCCACAGAGTGTACAACAGAGGACCATGGATTATATCACTCTTCAGTAAGATGCTGAGGAAATAATATGCTTAAGCAAAGTATCACTTGCTTGAACCTCCTTACTACTTGACAGGGGAGTTACTAGGTTATCAGAGATGTGTGAACCTATAACCTTGCTGTTCCTATAAAACTCCATTCAGGTAGAGCCAAACTGTGACCTTCTGAAGCCTGGAGTTAACGTGCATCTCCACAGATGTATCACAGGTTTGCGCTCAATTCCCACCAATTCCCCTGCAGCGAGCATGGCCAGGAGAGTGGCTGCAGGGCTCCTGGGGGATTTCACTGCAACCATTCTTCCTGGTGACCTGCAGCCCTTGAGGTGTTGGGCACGAGAAGCAGTGAGCTATCACTGGCCTTCAACACTCTCCTTGGGCAGCAGGAGAGGGACACTTGACTGAAAGACAGTGAAGAGGTGCAAGTGGTAAAGTAGCAAGAGATGGAGGACCCTGGCCAAGAGAAGCTGAGCCTGACCTGCATGGAAGACAGGGTGAGAGAGGAGGAGTGGAGGAGAAACTACAGAAAGCTGGTGAAGGGGAGAAGGGCTGGGGATGTACAGGAATATGGGATGCAGTGGCTGGAACTGGGACTAGCAGCAGGAGAGGAGACGTTTAGGGAAAGGCTGTGCTCAAGTCACAGGGACGTGGATGGGTCTGCATTCAATTCCCTCACTATCTAGAAACAGAGTTTAGGAAATTTCAGACCTCCTCCATCTTGTTATAACAGGTGAAACCCAAAATAAAATGTGCCCCACACCTCCATCCACTTTTGCAACAATGATGTATTATAACAAGGCACTAGTGGATGAAGAGCATGCAGTTGCAGCTCTCTAATACACAAGTAATAGTGCTTTAATGTGAACCACTCTAAAAGACTTGCACTGAGGTCTATATTAATCTTCAGAAATGGTTGCCTTTTTATCTCTTGGATATGTAAGAAAAGCCTCATGAATGTGTGACCAACACTGCTGTATACAGAACAGGAGCAGATAAATGACACAATGTTTCTCCTGTAGCATCTTATTTCTGGGTTTTTAACTCTTTGTGTGTCCTGTGTGTGCTTATCCTATCCCAGTATGCACCTTTTGTTTACTAAATTCCCAGGTCTTTGATGTTGCAGATGTGTCCACTGTTGGACATGTCCCTGGTGCACCTGCCTAAGGAGCTCAAGTTGCTCCAGTGCTTGGTCTCCCAAAGAGATACCATGTCCCCAGAACTCTTTGGTTGGAGGGAAATTTCCAGGGAGGAGATGGGGATCAGCACCCTCTTCTTAACACACACTATGGTTTCTTGGTGCTTGGATGTTTCAGGGCCAGCAGGAGAGAAAGAGAAAAAAAAATATGCTTGGTCATATCTGAGACCCAAATGCTACACAACACTGACTTTTCATAATTTATTTATTTAATCTTATTTCATTATTTAATCTATTAAGATTTTAGATGAAAGCCACGCTCAAATTCTCTGTTTTCTAGGTTGATGTTCTCACTCAACTGCTTTTAACCCACAGAACCTTCCCTTAATCTATAAATCATATTGGAAAGAAAGATCCTATAGCTGACACTGTTTCTTTCTTCTGTGTTTTGGGCCCCTCACTTAAAAAAAGACATCAGGACCCTGGAGTGTGTCCAGAGAAGGGCAACAAAGCTGGTGAACTGTCTGGAATGCAAGTTTTATGTGGACTAGCTGAGGAAGCTGGGACTGTTTAGCCTGGAGAAGAGGAGGCTCAGGGAAGACTTCATTGCTCTCTACAACTACCTGAAGGGAAGTTGTGGTGAGCTGGGGACCAGCCTCTTCTTGCAGATAAGTAGCGATAGGACAAGAGGGAATGGTTGCAAGTTGTGCCAGTGGAAGTTCAGGTTAGAAATTAGGAGAAATTTCTTCTAAGAAAGAGTGGTTAGGCATTGGAATGGGAGAGATTGGATGAGGTACTGAGGGACATGATTGAGTAAGTAATATAGGTGATAGGGGGACAGTTAGACTAGATTATCTTGGAGGTCTTTTGCAACCTTAATGATTCTATGATTCTATGTGGCACAGAGCCTGTGTGCCTGTCCTAGGAATGGATGCTCATCATCAAGTGAGGCATGCCAGTCCCAGTTTACCATCCCAATCCATCGTCCATGTTATCAAACACATGAGCAACACCTGCCACCAGTGTCTAAGAGACAGCAGTCATCTGCACCTGAAGAACAATCATCTAGCCCAAAGCAGCACCAAAAGTATTTCAGACTCAGACTTTGAGAGTAAAATATGAGAGCCACCAAGGATCTGCTAGAAGTACTTTTAATGTAGTTCCTCTACAGTCAGTAACTTCCCACCCAATTACCACGAATCATTCTAATATCATGCAAAGTATGCATTTTTGTTCTGCCAGTTCAGTGAGATTTTTTTGAGAGACCTAATTTTCCTGCAAAATTGACTTTAGAGCAACTGTCACAGCCTCACTATGTACCACCAAGCCTCCTCTTGTGGCACTAGTGTGAGCAGACAACAAAAACAGACCAGAGAGCAGCCTCTCTCTTCACCAGCTCTTGGGTATCAAACCTTGGCCATGCCAGTATGTGGGAACGGCCACATCACATCTCACCAAGAGTATACTTTAGTGTACTCTTCTCAAAAAAATTGGAATCAGTTATGCATAAGACTAGAAAAGGCATTTTAAAAATAAGATTTTCTCTCTTCTGATATGTTTCTTTAGATACATAAGCACATACATGTGTACAATCATCTGCTCCAGGGGCAATATGGTAACGACATTATGTAAGTAGCTGTGCAGTTCATATAACAATTTGCTGTCTGAATGACTAAAATCTAAATCAGACGTAAACGGTGATACCAAGGCCAAGAAAAACAACTGACAATTCTCCAAATTTGTTTTACTTCCCTAACAGAATTGAAAAAGAATGCTTTAAATCCTTACCGGGTGTTGGGCTTCAGGTTCTCAATTGGCAAATGAGTAGTCCCTGCAGTCCTGGTTGACCACTTGTTCTTTAAAAAGTCATCATAGGATGCGCTGTAAACCAGATAGCCTGTAAACAAGGAAGAGAAATACTTGTGAGGATTCTAAATAAATTTTTAATTAATTATATCCTTAGGTGTTGTGGAAGATTTTATGGGTTTCGTCTTTGTATATGAATGTGATTTGCTGTCTGATTTCTCTGGAAAATCCCAGGCTACAAGTATACCCTGTCATCAGCTAATAATGCTGGAGCATTACATCAGAGGATGGTACTCAAGTGTAAATACTGATTTAAAACACAGTGAAGGTGAAAAGATGACAAAAACAACCCATTCACTGTTTTAAGTGAGGCACTGGCTGTACAGAAACTAAGATAGGTAAAAATACTGTAGGTTTTTCAAAAACAATGTTACACAAACTGGTCTGTGTAAGGTGCTAGATCAACAGCCTTGAAGAATGAAATGCTGTGGGACAGACATCACACAGCTTGTTTAAGTGCCACCTTCTCCCTTCCCAAACATTACTGCTCCTTTGTCTCTGTCAGGTCCCACCACTCAGGTGCAGAGCTGGTCGAGGCTCCTCAAAAACTGGAGGTAAGCACCAAAGTGGTGGCCTTTTCCAATGCTTACGTCAGCTCCTTGGGTCCACTGACAAACAGGGGCTGATATTATTCTAAGATATTTTGGCTATTTACTTACTCCAGTGACTTTCCAGTAACTCTTGAGATTCATTGTTGAAGCCAGTTGCACACTCAGGGCCGGGTAGGACCCAGACTGGCTACAGCCACAGTCACCTTAGCTCAGAGCAGGCTGAAGCCACGTGTGAAAGATGCTCCAAAGGCAGGCGGGGGGCAGAAGTGCTCAGCAGAGCAATGCTCTATCACAGCTATCATCTAGGTGAGAAGTGGTGCCTGCAGACCTGCTGGCACAAAAGTAGTGCCAAGATCTTTGAAATACATAGACCAGCATGAGCTGGTTGGTCTGGCACTTGGGTGGGTGGGGGGCAACAGAAGGACCTTTCTCACTTCTCAGAAAGTAGCTCACCTCCTCAGAAAACTACAGAGGAGCAAGAACTTCATGAGCTGCTGGCTCAGTTTAAGGTAAAAATAGTCACTTCGGAAAACCATCCCCTTCCTCATAACCACATCAGGAGAGCAACCCTCAGGGGAGTACCTGTTACCATGTCTCCTTTAGCAGGTTTGGCCCAGTCCACAATAACGAAGGAGTGACAGCCTTCAACTGCCACGACAGTAATGTTGTGAGGGGCTTTCAGGGGACGCAGCTCTTTCTCCCTGAGGTCATTAGGGATGATTTCATCAAGGCTCTCCACTTGGAAGTGCTCCAGGGCCTCTGTTAAGGAGCAGGGGGCTGCTGGATCTTTATTGAGATAAGTCACATATGGAGCTGGAAGAGACAGGGTAGTGTTTAGCTAGCAGGTACTACGGAGTAGCACACAGGCTGGCAGTTTCCTGGAAAGAAGAGAATGAAATTTTGCAAGGCATTTTAAAGCAGGATACCAATAATCAGGTCTACACCACACTCACAACTGTTCCCCACTATGCAAAGAGAGAAGGATTGAGGCCAAAGAGAGTGGTCAGACTGCAGAACCCTCTGCATGCTACTTCCAGCTGCTCTGGAGGTGGGGTGGAAATGTCACCCAAACTCTGCTTTTGTCCATGTGGGAACTGATCCCTGCCAGGGCCTCCAATCATCTAAGACTTTACCAGGTCTCAGTGGTTAGTTCTTACACAAACATCCTGAAGCTGGTGTGAAACAACAGAGAGAACAAGAAGAGTGATTCCAAGGTGAAGTCTGACCAGGCTGAAAGAAGGGATTATTGCTGTGGTTCCTTAGGTACTGAAGGACCAGAAGACATGAATCATTACTTTCCAGGCATGTGCTCGCAACCTTCTATTTTTAAATTCACAAACTTCTATTTTTAAAAGCTTTATACTGACTGGGTTTGCATTTCAGTTCAGGAAAAGGTTAAACTATCCTTTTATTGCCTAAAAAGTCACTGTAACATTAAAAGTAAGGACTATAAAAGTTGCTTTGGAAATGTTTATTCAGTTGCAATAATACAACTCATTGAAATGGTAATATTATTTCCCTAGTGCCTTGAAACGTTCATAAAGCAACATTTCTTGGTTTATCTTATTGGATTTCATGCCCTAAAGGGATTTTTTCCAGATCTCGCAATGAAGTTAATTTTAGCCTCTCCAGCTAAATGAATCAAGAAGCACTGTCAGTGAGAGATGAATAGAAACATCATGACATTCTTTGGACAGGGAAACCGAAGATGCACTGGAAAAAGTCTGGGCGTATATCAAAACAAATCTTTTACTCCAGCAGCAGAGCTCCACTCTAAGCCACATGAAGCTTGTGGATATTGGAAGGGAAGGCAAGACGTGAGTCAAAGCTGACTCTCCATCCTCTGAAGTCCCATCTGAAGTGCTGGGTGAGCCAGCAGCTGACCTGAGTTCAGTTCAAATGCCAGAGGTTTGTAAAGGCATGTGGGGGATCACCAGCCTGGGGTGCAGGCTGAAATGCAGTGCCCTTCCACCTCCAAATCCCTCTGCTCTGATCCCCCAGCTGCTTCTCTGACAAAGAAGCAGAGCCACTCTTAAGTCAGAGCTGCAACACCTTCCTACACACTTGAATGGCTCACATACACAGGAGCCAGTCTCATGGCTCATGGCGATGTATTGGGGGTTCCTTCACCAAGTTCCTGCGATGGAGCCAAGATACAAATAGCAGAGTCAAAGTCATCTCTATCAGTTGTACTTTTTTGAAAGTTGATACCCAAATTCCCAGTCTTTCCTTGACTTTGAAGTACACCTTTGACATACATGCTTGTGCAAGGTGGGTGAAATCACTGGGGTTGCACAGGTAAGTGGAAAAGAATTAGGTCCCCTGAGGAAGACTCACACCTATGTGGAAACTTGCACTGACTGAACTACTGGTGTAAACTCAAAATGATGCAGTAGAGCTGAGCAGACACTCTTGATCTCTCACTGACCTCAGCTAACAGCACACAGAGCAGGACACAAAGCAGAGCACTTCTGCTGAAAGAGTACAAAGAGGTTTGCACTGGTTCAACACAATTGATGTGGGTCTAAACACAGACATACAAGCATGAACAAAGTATTGCTGTGTGGGTTTCCCAGGTGGTAATCCTTAAAAAGACCACACGCTAGTCTTCTGGATGTATTTGCTAAATGGTCTCAGATTAAGGGCTGACCTTGCCACAACAAGAGCTCTTTGCAGCACAAGTAGTAAGCTACATAAACCAAAGGACATCCTTACCAGTGAACCGCTTCTTCCCAGCAATATCATATTCTGACACAGGGCCGGTGCCAGCAAGGCTAGTCTCTGGATAGACAACTTCTGATTCTGTCGTCGTAGAAGCAGTGGTGGTGGTGACAGTGGTGGTGGATGGTGGTAAAGTGCTCTCAAAAAATTCATAGTCTTTAGGGGAAACATAAGATAAAAACATTAGCTTGCTTCATGGTATTTTGGCTTAAGTATAAGAAGTGAAACATTTCTGTCACCAGCCACAGTCCCAAAGGAGTGCCACCCACCCTGCTCCACATTTCTTATGGGCCTCTAAGTCAGAGTTGGTCACACTGCAGCCTTGCAAGGGTTTCTAACAAACTGACAGACAGTGAGCACAAAGTCTTTGCCTTAGAATACTAGTGCTGTTGCTGATTTAGACCTCACTCACACAGGTAAAAAGGGTGACAACAAACAAATGTACTGATACAGCAATATCCTGAATGCTCTCTGTCTGCCACCTGCCTTTACAATCCCCAAAGAAAGACAGCACAGTAACTGAAATCCTGGCCACAGCCCTCAGACGCCAAAGGAAAGTGATAAGGGAAAAATTGGCTTTTTAAGAAAACTCTGGGTTACTCGCCTAAAATGCCAGAGATGATTCATACTGCTCTTAAACCTTCCTGCAACCTAGAGGTGTGGGGTCACACTTGCCATTTGTGGTCCCATTAGGGTCACAAGGGAAGGTAAACGGGCATATTCCTGATATTCAGTTCTCCTTGATTAAAGTCCCATTAAACCCAGTGCTCTTTGAAAAGCTACAGCACTACCAGACTGACACAAATAAATGAAGGAATCCTTATACAGGCTGTAGGATTCTGTTTTGAGTGTTTTCTGCTTAAAATGCTAATGCATCTTTTTTCTGCAAGTGACCTGCCCCAAAGGGGAGGCCTGGCAAAAGAGCTGTGCACTGAGGAGATTCTGTTTTCTGCATGGAATGTGGGATACAGGACTTGGGCAGTTTTTAGTTCATCTGCTCCTCTCCACGTTCTTAGTTGGCCTCAGTAAGAAGTGGTCAGAATAAAGAGAAAAAAATCTATGATCTATTTCTCTCTTGGTCGCTGCACTCTTTTAAAATGCCTTTTTTTTGGTTTGTTTTGTTGGTTTGCCTTTATATCCCAGCTGTGCATCTACAAGGAAAAAATTTTTATTATTCTACAGCCATAAATTCTGCTAAAAAGCTAATACTGGAACACTTTTTGTTTAAGTGAGGTCTGTACTCATCTGCTGTAGTATGTGGGTGTAGGAGCAGAAATCTGAGGATTAAAAGAAGCAGAACATCAGATATCAGTGAAGGTCAAAAGTGAATGCTAGCTCCAGTAACTGAGAACCTGCATTCCCTGTGCAAATTTATAATTAAATTCTGGGATTCAAGCTTTCCTCTTCATGCAATCTTGAATGTAACTGCAAAAATCTTTCCATCTTCTCCTTTTATCTGATCTCAGATTTCTTCAACCTAAATTGCACATTAATTCAGCAGATTAATTATTTTATATGTAGGTGATCTCAGCTAGTATGAGCATGTTTTATAGTGCAAACACAAGCTACACATTAAAAAAAAAAAAAAGGCAAAAAATATATTCACAGTTCTGTAGAGTGCTAAAAACTCACTAAGGTATTTCAAGTTTCCAGGGCTCAGACAACATTTTGGTCTTTTTATTTTAGAAGAGTTCCTTGACTTTGTCTGGTATGAAGTTAGAAGTTGTACCAGAGAGAAAAAAAGAAGTCCAGGTTTGAAGCTGTGATGGCATGACCCAGCTCTGAACAGAATTTATTTCCACAGTATGTTCCTGTTAGACTGCAGAAGTGATAGAAAGGGACCTTCCTATCCAGAAACAGTTGCCTTTGCACCCTTGAACTTCATGTGATGCTAGACTCAGGAAAGCTTTTCCTGCTCACCGCTGCTTGCTTAAGCTCCCATTCACCAACATGTCCCCTCAAACCCATTTCCAAAGGGAGAAAAGGGAAAAAACCCCAACAACCCAACCCAAAACATGCCACTTGCAGTTAAAAGCGTACCGTCATCATATATCACATATGCCTCTGGAGTTGCTGTCACATCTGACTCCAGTCCTGAGAATGGATCTATTGAGAGAGAAAAGAAAAAAATGCTGTGAGAATTCAGTGGTCTCATCTCCACCTGCACAGTAAAATATCTCTGGAATAAAATTTAAAATAAAACTCTTTAGCTGGTTGATTTGTAAAGAAATAAGACAACTGCCTGGCTTCCAGACAGAACAGTGACAGTCCATTCTGCACATTTAGTGATCTTCTAGCTAGCTGCAGTAGCCAGGACTTTTTCTGGGAGATATGGGTTCAGGTTTGCAGCTCAAAATTGAGATTAAAGGCACTGTCCAGGAGCTTCAGTCCTGGGAGTGATGGAGCAAGGGCAGGCTGCCAGCAACTGTGTAACACTCAGGTCAGGATTTGACAACATTTTATAGTCTGAGGAGCAGAAAATATGATAAATTTATACATAAAATACCAACCAAGCAATTCAAATAAACTGAAAACATCTACTGAAATACTTCCTGGGGGGAATAGGAATCAAACAACCCGCAGAACCGTTGACACTTACAGACTGCATCTACACTAGCAAATAATGCAGCTCACAAGGAATGGATTTGTAGAACGAAGTAATTCGTGCTGGATTTCCCAGGGTTTTGCTTTGCACTGGCTCTATCCTGGTCCTGTGTACTGAGACTGGGGTACACATGTGTCATCCAGAAGCACTGCTTCTGCAGGGAAGCCAAAGAGTACACAAGAGCTCCTCAAAAATAGCCCTGCTGAGAAGGACCTGGGTGTCATGGTGGATGGGAAACTTAACATGAGCCAGCAGTGTGCTCTTGCAGCTTGCAAGGCCAATGGTATCCTGGGCTCCATCAGAAGAGGGGTGGCCAGCAGGGACAGGGAGGTGATTGTCCCTCTCTACTCTGCCCTCGTGAGGCCCCATCTGGAGTACTGTGTCCAGATCTGGGGCCCCCAATACAAGAAGGATGTGGAACTGTTGGAGAGGGTTCAGAGGAGGGTCACAAAGATGATTAGAGGGCTGGAGCACCTCCCCTAAGAAGAGAGGCTGGGGGAGCTGGGCTTGTTCAGCCTGGAGAAGAGAAGGCTGATATGGGGGAAGGGAAGGCTACTGCTGTATGATCCTTGGGGTCCCTTCCAACCCAGACCATTCTATGATTCTATGATTAGCCATCAAAAGTAAAAGGAATGCAAAAAAAAAAACAAAAAGAAAAAAAAGAAAAAAGTGAGAATACCCACTGCAGGTACAATCAGAAGTCTTTGATTAAATGTTGGGGCTGGGAAGAGGGTAGTGTGTCAACAAAGACAAGAGAAAGACAGATTTACCCCCAGGATGATACACAGAACTTGGTAATGTTCCTTGTTCCTGTAACACTTGATATGGAAGCAACAATGTTACTTTTAATAGTAATACAAACAATGTAAACTTTCAACTGCTGATGTCAAATAATTCAAAAAAATAGTCTGAATAATGCATTTAAATTTTTAAGATTTTTTAAAATTTAGCATCAGTGATTATTGTACAAGACTGATTCTTTTTTCTACTAAAATAAGTATTCATTAAATACATAGTAGAAATATTAATGCCAAAATAAATTTTGAAAACAAAGGAAATTGGTTAATTCTTGTCATAGTTTCATATAGAAAAATCTCACATTTTCTCATGGTGGATTTCTGCAGGGGCTCCTCAGGAGATAATCCAGTTGGAAGCCAATTGACTTCTCTGAGGATAGTCAGTGATAAATCATAGAATCATAGAATATCCTGAGTTGGAAGGGACCCAGAAGGATCATCAAGTCCAACTCCTGGCTCCACACAGGGCCAGACAAGTCGGAGTATGTGACTGAGAGCATTGTCCAAATGCTTCTTGAACTCAGCCAAGCTCGGTGCTGTGACCACTTCCCTGAGGAGCCTGTGCTCTATCACCCTCTACCTAAGTTGATCCTTTGTTGAATTCTTTAGATCTCACTACAGTTGGCCAGTATCAACCAATGTTTACCATGTATGCACTCATCTTTGACTTCAGCCAAGTAAACAAGAGGCTGAGATACACAGGTAGATTTCAACTTCATGCCTACTAGTTAGTCAGCCTTTTGTCTATGCACAGTCCAGCATGAACACATTTTATTTTCTCTTTCTTTTTTGGTGCTTTTTCAGCATCTTCTACTTCACTTTCAGCAACAGCTGTGGCATGGAGATGATGAAGGTACTTTGCAAAAGACCTTTCACTTTATAATTTTTCTCCATGTACACCAGCTGAAGGTCTCCTGCTTGTTCCATCGTTCTTCAATGCTGCTCTTCAGTGAACCCTGCCAGTACCAGATACTTAGCCAAGACCAAGTCTTTTTATGACTCCTTGCTGTAGTCTTTTGGCATCAGTAAGGACACCAGACTGCACAACCATCACTTGATTTTATCACATGCAATAAGTGGTTAAGACTCCACCTTTTTCTTCCTTGAGAGTTCATGAAAAGCTTTTAGCTGATTTCACTGACAAATCATTTGTGCGTGGCCAAAGTCCTTCTTGAAGACTGCTGAATCTAGAGAAATGTTGTCCATAAATTCTGCTATGTCGAGCAAAAATCCTGCCAGAGAGTAAGTGAATTTGCCAAAGCTTAAGTAGAACATTTGGAGGTGGGTTTTGGCACTTGTAGCCCATGGATGTTTGGGAGTAAAGTGCTTCGCAACAAAACACCAAGCTTTGGCAGGATAAATATTTCATTAAATGATCTTGGGTATTCTCCAGACTCAGAATTAAGGGAGAGACAACATAAAAATATGATTTGGAAATGGTCAAGGGAAAACTGCATTAAATATTTTGATAGTTCAAGTAGTAGTTGTTTATCCTTCTTGAAATAGACGTTGCACTTGTTAAACAAAAACAGCCATCATTAAATAAATATCATAAAGATGCTTTCTTTTCAAGCAAATTCATTCCTCTGTGGAACAGGCAGCCTGTTTTCCTGCATTTGTCAAATATTGAGGCAGGTCACCAGGATGGAAAAAAAAAAAAAAAGAGAGATGATCGAGAAAATCCTAATAATTATTCTTCAGAGAAACCTCTGTAATTGCCAGGCAGGAATTATAACAGACAAGAACTGGAAATCCAGCACCATCTTGTCCTTTTGGTACTCCAAGTGGGGTCTCAAAAGAGTGGACCAGAGAGGGAGAATCACCTCCTTCAACCTGCTTGTCATGCTTCTTCTGATGCAGCACAGGATACAGTTGGCTACCTGGGCTGCAAGTGCACATCACAAGTTCATGTCAAAATTCTCATCAACGAACACCCACAAGTCCTTCTCCTCAGGGCTGCTTTCAATCCATTCTCTGTCCAGTCTGTAGTTGTGCTTGGGATTGCCCTGACCCATATGTAGGACCTTGTACTTGGCCTTCTTGAACTTCATGAGGTTCACACGGCCCCACCTTTCAAGCCTGTCCAGGTCTCTCTGGATGGCATCTCTCTATCGTATCAACCACACCACACAGCTTGGTGTCACTGCGAAATGTGCTGAGGGTGCACTTGATCCCACTGTCCATGTCACCAACAAAGATGTTACACAGCACCAGTCCCAATATCAACTCCTGAGGAATGCCACCTGTCTCCACTTGGATATCAGGCCACTGACCTCAGCTCTTTGAATGTGACCATCCAGCCAATGACATACCCACTACGTGGTCCATCTGTCAAATCCATGTCTCTCCAATTTGGAGACAAAGATACCATGTAGGACAGTGTCAATTGCTTTGCACATGTCCAAGTGAATGATTTCAGTTGCTCTTCCCTTATCCATCAATGCTGTAACCCTGACATAGAAGGACACTAAATTTGCTAGGTTCTGTCTGCCCTTAGTGAAGCCATGTTGGCTGTCACCAATCAGCTCCCTATTTTCCATGCATAGTTTTCACAAGGATCTGCTCCATGATCTTGCCAGACACATAGGAGAGACTGACTGGCCTGTGGTTCCTCCTTTTCTTCCCTTTTTAAAAATGGGGGTTTGTTTCTCCTTTTCCATTCAGTGGAAACTAAGGCAGACTGTCACGACTTCTCAAAATTGATGGATCATGGCTTGGCAACTTTATATGCTAGTTCCCTCAGGACCCAGAGATGCATCTCATCAGGTCCCATGGACTTGTACACCTTTTCAGGTTCCTTAGATGGTCCTGAACTTCATCCTGCAGTGAACAGTTCTTCATTCTCCCAGTTCCTGCTTTTGCCTTCTGACAATTGAGCTGTGCTCGTCAAGATTGACGCAAAACAGTTGCTGAGTACCTCAGCCTTCTCTGTATCCCAAATAACCAGCTGTCATGTTTTCTTCCTTTGTAGTCTTTCTTTTATCACTGGTGTACCTAAAGAATCTTTTCTTGTTGACCTTGAAGCTCTTGGCTGCTTGGACAATTTCTTTGTATTTCTCCCAGGCTACCTGCCCTTGCTTCCACCTTCTGTAGGCTTCCTTTTCGTGTGTGAGTTTGTTCAGGAGCTCCTGCAGGCCTCTTGGTGTTTTTGCCTGACTGGGATGCATCACTCCTGAGCTTGGAGGAGGTAATCCTTAAATACTAACCAGCTTTCTTGGGCCCCTCTCCCCTCCATGGCTTTGTCCAGTGGTACTCAACCAAGCAGATCCCTGAAGAGGACAAAGTCTGCTCTTCTGAAGTTCAGGGTAGTGAGCTTCCTGTGTGACCTCCTCTTTGTCCTGAGGATCATGAACTCCACCATTTCGTGGTCACTGCAGCCAAGGCTGCCCTTGAGCTGCACATTCCCCACCAGACCCTCCTTGTTGGTGAGAACAAGGTCCAGCATAACACCTCTCCTCATCAGCTCCTCTGTGACTTGGAGAAGGAAGTTATCGCCAAAGCCTTCCAGGAACCTCCTGGATTGCTTATACCCTGCTGTGCTGTCTCTCCAACAGATACCAGCATGGCTAAGGTCCCCCATGAGAAATAAGGCTTGTGAGATCAGGCTGCTTTAATCTGTCTATTATAGAGGCCCTCATCCACAAGGTCTTCCTTACTGGGTGGCCTGTAGCAGGTTTCCACTATATTGTCACCTGTACCTGTCATCCCTTTAATGCTGACCCATAAGGTCTCAGCCAGTTCCTCACTTATCCCCAGGCAGAGTTCCATGCACTCTAGCTGGGGATAAAGGTCTGGGCACTTCCTGCAACCCAAGGCCTATGCTGCAGACTCTCCCTTCAGCAGTTTGGGTGGAGGCATGGGCCACTGCTGGGGCAGACCCCCCCAGCTGGAGCTGCAGCTTTTGCTCTCAGACAAGAGCCCACCATTCTGCCTTGAGGGTCAGGTAGGATGGGTGCCCTTGACCTGTCACAGAACAGAGTCAGTTGATGGGTTATGTGCACTTCAAGTCTCCCACCCAGCCAGTGGAATTCCCCTCCTTTGAAGAGTTGCCCTCCCTGTGCACCCTCCTACGCCAAATGCAGTGTCACACCAGGCCTGCCTGATGCACTGTGCCCTGTTTATCCACTCTGACCACAGCAGTCTCAGTGGCTGGAGCCTAGCACAGGTGTGGGGTGGCCACCATGGCTCTAAGCAGCACCCAGGCTGTATCAGCACCTCCCACAAGAGCTGCTGGCTCCTGGTGGATCTATTAATTCCTCCCAGAATGGCCCAGCCTCAGGAAACCCCTGTGTGCTGAGGTGTGCCAGTCCGCTGCGAGCCAGCCTGGCTCTGGAGCAGCTCCCATTGGCCACTGACGTGGCTAGCATGACTGACATGGTAGGAACATCCATAGACTCTAGTGCATTTGTATTTGTTTACTTTGGATTCCAGTTTGGCACCAGATCCTAGGCTTGTATAACTGCAACAGGGAAATAATGACATGTACCAGCACTGGTTTATATTTTCAGATAAGAAAGAAATAAATTAGTGCACAACTCTTTGCCTTATCTGTGAAGAGTCTTTCCCCAGCTTTAACTGTGCTGTGCTACATTCCTGCTAGACTATCTCTATCTGTGAAGGCTGGCAAGAGAACAAGAATCTCATTTTGCAAAAGCCAGTGCCCTGGACTTCTCAACTTATTGAGAGAAATTAACACAAAAATAGACAAAATGTATAGTGCCTTCAGGGCCTTCCCTGGACTGAAATGGAGGACGACTTCATTATAGGTGAGTGCTTTGTCCACAGAACTACTGCCTATACTCATACAAATATGTACATGATAAGACTGGATCCCACAGAAGGTGAGAATTTTGCTGAACTCAACATACAAACTTCAGCTTCGGGGAAAGTTGACATTTTCCAATGAAAAATCATTTAACGCCCAAACCTTTCTTCAGCTGCTCTAATCTCCTGGCTTATCACACTGACAAAAACCTTCAGAGGCAGATTCTTTCCTGTTTTACATTTGTGCAGCTGTGCTGTACAAACCACCCAAAGAACAGCACAAAAGGAAGTTACCTTCTACATTGCACTCTGGCAGGCCATCGAACCCAAGCAGCAAGTTGCCTTCATCATCATACTGCCCATAGGTGCCTGGAGGACAGGTTGGGGGTGGTTTCTCAGTGGGTGGTTCAGTGGTGGTTGGTTCAGGAGTGGTGGTGGTAGTTGTAGCAACAGTTGTTGTAGTGGTTGTAGTAGTTGTTGTGGTAGTTGTTGGGGGTGTTGTTGTAGTAGTTGAGGGAGTGGTTGTTTTCTTAACCATTTCAAGACCAATCAGAGGTTTTCCTCCAAGGCTTATTATTGGTTTATCTTGTGCACTTGCTACAGGTTTACTAAATCTGCCATGTCCAAACAAAGGTATTCCATCAGGACTCACCATTGGGGCACCCTTTTCATCTAGGAGAGGAAAACAAAGCCAAAAAAATCCCACCATTAATTCATTTCAGGCTGAGAGCACAGTATTTATAAACAGTAGATCCCACAAGAGCACTGGGAGTGTGATTACAGACTCCTGTAACTAAGCAGACAGAGAAGGAGGTTGTTATCTATGAAAAAGCCATGGCTAAGGAAGCTGCAAAATGGGTCAGAAGAACCTCAGATAAACCACAGCAGTGTTCACTTTTATCAGCTGTTTGATAAATGCTGCTTTGGAAGACCTCAAGGAGGTTTCACTTTAGAATCACAGTGTGCCAGTCTTGTAACTGTTGATGAAAGGTGTGATGAATCCATATTCTGCTCCCTAATGTCAAACATGTGCAAGTTAAAACTGGGATGAGCTGGTGAGATGCTGTCACTTCAGATGAACTTCTGTGTTTAATTCTGGCTACTCTATACATTCATGGTAACCAATTTAGCAGTAGGCACTGAATGTGCATTCAAGAGATCTATACAGGTCGAGCGATACACAAACAGCAGCATTTTCACAGCAAACACACAGTGGTTTTCTAGTATTTGGGGTCAATTTCAGAAGAAAAAATAATCCCATACATATGGCTGATACAGTGCTATTGGTGGGGAATTATTTTTTTTATACATACAAAGATTTAACAGGCATGAATCTTTATCCTGGTTCAGGTCTGGAGTCCTTTCTAATGCTGAAACAAGTGAGATGGACTTGAGTGATTCCTGCTGTCTTGTACTGTAGAGCCCCACAGGATGCCCCAAAGCCTCCCCAGGTACTGCACTGTGCCTACTGCTTGATGGAGACTTGAGGTACAAGTAACTCCAAAAGGCTTGCATGGGACCTGGGGATGCCTGAAACACTCAACAGCTCAAAGGCTTTTACCATGTGCACAAAACCCGTAGATTTCTTTTCTGTAAGAAGGAAGCTGTCACTTACCAACAATTGTACGTCCGTCCCCTCCTAATTTCACTCGGAGAGGGTTGCCTTGGGAATCTTGGAGGTATTTTCCTTCACCATTTAACACTAGCCCTCGGTCAAGATCTACAATCTAGAAGCAAAAGATGGACTCAAGTTTAGCTAACGTAAGAGGAGGTGAAATGAAGTTTCACAGCAATGGAAATCCTGGGGAAATTCAGATGCTAAATCTGATATTCAGGAATAGCTACAACATCCACATACTTTCAGAAGTGAGTCACTAATTGTATAGTAATCACTGAAAAATCACTACTGAAGAAAGCAAATCCTAAGGAGCTGGGCTCCAAAGGTGCACAGCAACCATATTTATATTGCCTACTGTAGCCCCCATTTGCAAAGGAGCAAATCCCTCAATTTTCTTGGGCAGTGCAACTTCTAAGGTGGATTCCTGTAATACTGATTTCAGTATGACCCTGAGTCCTTTAGAAGATGGGATTTAAAAGTATGTCTACTGATTAATAATAATAATAATAATAATAAGTTTAGTTAATTTAGATTGAAACAGCAGTGAAAACTACATGTACTCTTGTGTACAAGCTTCTCCCTGGAGTGTGAGTCTGGGAGAAGCATTGCTGAACACATCCTTCACAGCTGCTATCCTGGGCAGTCTCCAGTCACACGGCACAGAAGACAAGCCCAGGGTCACTGGAGAGCATTAAGTCCTACTCATTTTGAGGAAAAATGTTTCACTGTATCTATGGGAGTAATGCTGTAGTTGAAAATTCAAGCTTGAAATCAGACATTTAAAATGTTCAAACAATGAAATGTAGAATTAGATTTCAATAGAACAGTGGAAACTGGATCACTAAGTATAACCTCATTTTACAGTTTCATTGACTGAGGGCCCTGCTCTCCTCTCTTTTCTTCATGAAAATGTAAGTACAATAAAAGGCCATCTTGAATTTGGAGAGAAGGTCACCCTACCCACTTTGTTCCTTGAGGGCCATTGATTACTCTCTGTCCACTTGGCTTTCCATTATTACCAGGTATTTTTCCATTTCCATTTCCATTTTTCGTTGTAAGATTAGGTCTGCCATTGTAACCTGGAACAGCGAAGAAACACACCATTATGAAGAAAGCTGTGCACACTACAAAACATATTTTAAAATTCAAAGAAGTTAACTTTCTGACTTATCTAGACACAAATGAGAGGAGAAGGAGCCCTCACCACACTCAGCTAACTGGGCATTTAATTTCTGCTAGGAGAAACTGCCGTGACACCATTGGATCCCCGCAGCTGACACAAGCATCTGAAATGGTTTCTTCTGAAGAGGTTAAACACTTATGGTTTGTTTCTACCATGTTTATTTGATCTCTTTATTCCCCCTTGATTTTTTAAAAAAGGAGGGCAACATTTCTAGATAGCACTACAGCCATTAAAATGTTTATGATCTTCATAAACATTTAAGAAGTGGGGTGAGGTAAGAAACTATTTTTAAGGACAGCCACTTGTTCAAGTCTATCTTTATACAAAGTTGTAGTCACAAACTGAGATGAGAGGGGATGAAAATTACCCTTTT
Source organism: Porphyrio hochstetteri (assembly GCA_020800305.1). Taxonomy (NCBI): domain Eukaryota; kingdom Metazoa; phylum Chordata; class Aves; order Gruiformes; family Rallidae; genus Porphyrio; species Porphyrio hochstetteri. Next base: position 52,318,918 of record CM036907.1, read on the forward strand.
TCTTGGTTTTTTTTAACCTGTAAAAAGGAGGATGTTCCTGAAAAATCACTCCTATGCAGAATCACACTCAGCTCAAAAGTGTAGAAGCAGCGGCACTGAGCTGCAGGCCCCCCAGCTCATAAAGGGCAGCAATTTTCACATCCTAGCTCAGAGACTTGCCTCCAGAAAAATATATATGAAAATATATACATATATTAACTGAAAAAAAAAATTAACTAGACATGCCTTGGCTATTAACTTCCTGATTTCATGGTTAGCAGTAAGCTGGTATGCAACCTCCACAGTCGACCACAAAGACAGATACCTTGTCTATAAGGAGGTCTAACAAATTGCCGTTGGGAAGGGCTCCGTAGCCTGGAGTTCAGTAATCGCTGTCGAGGGGACAAAGTGGAAGAAGAAACTGTTGGAGGAGAAACTGTATGTGTGGTGGTGGATATAGAAGAACGTGGCCAGACAAAGCTTGGTTTAGATGAGGTATGCTTGTTAGAGGACTGAGTAATCCGTGATGCTATGGCAGAGCTTTCTGGTGATTCGGGAGAAGACATTTTTAATGTTGGAGTTTTTTCCTTCTCTTCCTCTTCAGAGCTTACTTTGTGAGGTAGAAGAGTGTCCATAGATTTCCTTTTACTGCTAATAGTGTCATCATATGTGTTTTTGTTACCTCTAGAAACAGAAGAGGACCATTTTTCTGCCAAAGATGTGGGTTTCTCTTCCACTTCTTTCTGATCATATTCACTATAATAATCATCCTCTTCATTAGAAACTGACTGACGAGATTTAGATGAAGAGGAGGAAGGAACTTTTTGAGGAAGTTCTGCTTTGGACACTTTTGAGGGCAACAGGCCATATTTTTTCTCTGTTTGGGACACTGTTCTTGTAGCAACCATCGAGCTAGTGGGTAACGAAGGACGAGCTTGTCTTGAAGTGGATGACAACCTTGGATTATACTGGTTGTCCTTTGCTGTATCACTGGCAGAACTAGAGTCTGGTTGTCTAAGTTTTGGTTTGTAGGAAGATACCTGAGAACCTGGCTGCTGTTGCTTTGATAGAGATGAACTTGAGCTTCCCTGAGAGAAAGGTGCATGTAATCTCTTAGAAGAGGACACATCTTTAGGAAACACAGAGCGGCTTCTCGATCTGTCACTGCCTTCTGTTCCATCCTCCTCATCATCTTCCTGTAATTCTTCATTACTCTGGGATGAGACAGGAGATGGGAGGCGCCGACCCCTTGAATGCAGTAAGGAAGGATTGGTGTGTGCCCTTTGCAGAGCCTCCGAGCGGGAGGTCTTCTCCAATACATGATGAGTGGGTAACGTCTTTTTAGGCAAAGATACACTCGGTTTTGACCGAGCAAGGGTTTCTTTTACCTCTTGACTCTCTTGCTCTTCAGGCCTATGTTTGGAAGGAGAAGACTGCAAAAGAGAATGCTTTTCTGGAGCAACTGCTTGGCTCTGTTGTTCTTCTGAGTCAGAGGGGGGTGACTTTTCACTGTGTGTCTCTCTGAGGTGAGAATCAGAATCGACCTGAGGATTTCTTCTCTTGGAATAGACTGCTGAAGAAGACTGCCTGGAAGAGGGTAGAGAAGGAAATAAGGGGTTTACATCTTGTGAGTCCTCCCTATAATTCTTATCAATACCCTTTCTATCAGATTGGGCACTGGTGGAGGAGCGAGAGTGAGGTGAAGCATGACTAGAAACAGCAGACCTCGAGGAGACTGCCACTGGAGGTAATTTTGAATCCTTCCACGTATGAGAACTAGAGCTGGAGGGAAGCTTTGTTTGCTGTGACTTAGAACTGGGATGTTCTGCTCTGTCCTCTGCTTCTTCATTGTCAAACTCATTACGGCTATCACGGACATGGGAATCTGCTGATTTTGATTGATGTGAATGACCTAGAGAGCCAGACCTACTGAGACGACTTGAGACAACCTCAGGAGAGATAGCAGACTGCCGATTTGATGGCAAAGCCAGGCGACTAGGCTCTGAGGTTTTAGAAGACACTTTCACCAGCACAGGGTCTGGCTTTCCTTCCACATTACCTGCAAGATCATTATTTTTGGCAGGTAGAGGATGGGAAGAGGTTTCAGAAGGCACGTTAGTGTTGCTTTGCCTCAGTTGCTTTGTTTCATTATCTGTGTATTTAGGAACAGACGAGGCAGAAGAGTCTTGTGCTGGTGATGGTAAAAGTGCTGGTGGCTCATGTTTCTCTGTGCTTGTCTGCCGTGACACCCCTGATGTCTGGGTTCGAACAGAGGTCCTCCCTGAGGCAAGGACAGGGTGGACTGGTCGACTAGGGGACAAGGGTCTAACAAACCTCCTCTGATCCTGGGCTTTTGGTGGTGTCGTTGGAGCTTCTTGGGAGGAATCGCCATCATCTGTCACTTTAGTGGATTGGAGATCAGGTTCCAGCTCGCCTGTCTTTCTAGAAGGTAACTGAGATTTACTTAGGACCCCTCCCCGAGTCAATATTTTATTCTTATATTCAGAAAGAAGATCCTTTTTACTGCTGACACTAGGTGAACGAACAGATGACTGCTTAGAGGAAAGCGATGGCTGGACTTTTGAAGAAACAGCAGAAGTTTGAGAAGGAGATGAGCCACCATTCCCATGTTTTTTAGCCTCTGAGTTATCTTGAATTTTTTTTTGTTGCTGAGCAACTGAATCCTCGTGAGCATCTGAGGGGAAAAAAGAATGTTTATTCAAAACTATAGAAGAAAAAAAAAAAAAGTGTTTATTCATAACAAGAGAAGCACAAAAAACTGACTAAAAGAAGAAACCAGCCAGGTAGCAAGAACAAGACAATTTATGAGAATATGAGACAGTAATTCTTTCTGTTTTAACTAGCCTGTGTGGAACTATAATAACTCGGGTAAAACTAAGAGCAATTAAAATCAAAACATCTAATAGCTGGGACTGCAACATCATATCATTGTAATAAAATCTTCACAGTACTGCATTATCCCATCTGAGGCTGTGACCCACATTCTGAGTTAACTCAGTAAATCTGTCCCCACAACAGCATCCTTTCAGCAAGAAGCAAACACGAGGAGTAGTATCTAAGTACTACAATTAAGGAAGTAAAACCCCATGGGTTAGATGGAGCACAGAGGAAGGGAAACAGTCAGTAAGAATGAACATAACAGGGACCAAGGCAAGAATGGGCAGATCACACAGTCGGTGCAAGGCTTGGTGCTCACCTGCTGGGATGGCGACACTGAAGGCTTTGGACTGAGGACCTGGTCCCCTCCTGTTTGCTGCACGAATTTTGAAAATATAGCGCTCCCCAGCCTGCAGACCGTCTATTATGGCTGATGTTGTAGCTCCAGAGTAGGTGATGGACTTTGCTCCAAATGGCTTGAGAGCCGGGGCGTATGAAAGAATGTATTCTGAAATGATTTGGCAGACGGTTGGAAGGAGGAAACTGAAAACAGTCCTGTTTCCAGCGGACAGACTGTATGGGCAGGATGAATTGGAACGTGCATTACTAAAATTAATACACTTGCAATGCACGTCAAGTCAACAGCTGGAGTATAAAGACATGAGAGAGATATATATATATACACATATATATGTGGGTAAGTTGTACATTTACTCATCTTAACAGACAAAACCAAATCACGTCAATGACCTAATGCCTAGGACAGAGTGTGTTAGCTATACCTTTGTAAAAACACATAAGCAACAATGCCTGTCAGAGCCAAGAGTCACTAAGGGAGCCAGATGACAGCTGTGCATTCCAGAGAAAGCGTGAGGGACATGAGAAAGCTACAGCTCCAACTACTGTGTGGTTTGGTGTGCTGCACCAGGAGACCTTTTTTTTTGGTTTGTTTCTGGACGCTGACTAATGAAGGGGGAAAAAAAGCCCTCTGAAAAAATCAGCTGCCCTAAATCAGATATGACAGAGAAAACCTACAAAAAGAAAATGCACTGGAGGCAGAAAACATGTATGCACATTGCCAGGAAAATACACACTGTAGTACCGCATGTGAAAAGCTACTCTGAAAGATTGTGCAAACATTAGGTAGTGCAGATTGCTAAAATCTTAACACCTGTGCTGTTACAGCTCATGGACCACAAGCAGATTTTATACTTCCCAAGAAAAAGAGAAATTCTGAACTTGCTACCAAGATATTTTCAATCAACAACACATGATCCAGAGAATGTTCTTCCGAAACATAACTTGCCTACAACACTGAACAACACACAGTTACATTGCTGATTGTGACCATGTCCACAGCAAATAAGAACTTAAAAATACTGTTTCCCACAGAAATTATGTGGAAGAGAAACAAAATGGTGGATTCATATAATTATAATTCAAGACATCAGTATTAAAATCAGGTGACACTGTCCATGACTATTAATTACTTTCTTATCCTACATTTCCAACAGAGCCTTGACACAGCTATAACTGCGCTGTACTTTAAGACCTTGGGCAGGCAACAGCAGCTCTGCCAGTCCACTGTGGTGAAACTCTACCAGCTCCAAAGGCTCATTCCTCAGTGGTGCTGGAGCCTCCAGGGGCATCCCCATGAAAACACCAAAGGACTTATTTTAATCTTGGAAACAATATTACTGCAGTCACATATAAGTGTTTCCAGCTGAGTCTTTGCTTAGAGGGGGTTTAGCTGTAATCTACAGGCCAGCAGGCAAAATTCATGCCTGGGTGATTGAGGTTTTTACTCGCAAAAGATACTTCTACCAGGAAATAACAGCACTGCCTATGGCCAAACGGCAACAACAGCACGCCTGTCCAACAGAATCAAAATCTGACACCCTGTGCTTAACTACAGCCAGAGCCAAACGCCACTGCCGAGAGAGCGAAGGAAGATCTTGCTGCTGCTGCTTAAGAAACTCGCGCTGCCCTCACCTTTCAGTTTGGGATGACTGTGGTACCTGCACTCTGTATTAGCTTTCTGTACCGAGAGAAGTTTCACCTCTGTAGGAATAATTGTAGGCATGAAGAGGACTCTTCCCATCACACTCCCAAGGAGTGCAGGTAAGACCGCAGCCATGTACAGGCTTCCTTTTCTTTTCAATCCTCTGTAAGAGGCACAGGTATCAGACCAAGACTGGAATTTGAAAATAAATTACAAGGCCTGCCAGTTTCCTCTCTCTACACAAAGAAACAGAATAACCTGTCAGGAGTCACAGCACCATGATGGGAAAGCTCTAGAACATAACAACACCTTTAAAAACAGGAAACTTACTTTTTTTCTGAAAACAAGCCCATATTCATTGTGTTAAGAAATAAGCCACACATAGGTCACCAAAATCAAGGAAAAAAAATCATCCTTTTTTTTATATGCAAATGCATTTAATGCTCAGTTGAAAAACAAAATCAGTGTATTAGAAAGCATGGAAAGGTTTGGATTTGATTTTGTTTGTTTTAAGATACACAGGAGTTGCTTTAATTGGAGAGGCACTGGTGTAACTTCTGGTAACTCTCAAACGGCTACTGGAGGGCATTTTCTCCCATTACTTTAATATGTGGTATAACTATGTAAAAGGACAGGGCTGAAAAACAAAAGGACCAAAAGACAAAGAGTCCTGATTACCATGCGCTATTAAAATGATAATGAAGTGTTAATGCAGTGGTTTCACTTAGCCAGTATAAGTATCATTTTGGTCATTTATTTAGTTTAAAAATAAGAATTCTCCTGTAATCCTTCATACTCAAGAAAAACAATTATGTATTAGACATGTGTAAGCATTCAGCCCTTGAATATCAGGTATTTTTAAAATGATTGTCTTGGATGAATCACGTAAAGATCAGCAGACCAAAATGGACAAAAGGCTACAGACTGCTCAAAATTAGGAGCAGACTTGAAATATAAGATAATGTCCCTGCATGACCCTACTCTAAGAAATAATAATTCTTGGATACAATTGCATTCCATTGAAGCAATTGGCAAGACTCACTCTACTGACTTCAAAGAGGAAGGAATTCCACCACTGCCCTGAAGAACACTTAAAGTGGGTCTTGCATGCAGACATGGTACACTTCCTTCCAGGCCAAAGGGGTTTTTAAATCCTGAGATGCTACAGTGCTGATACGGCACCTCCAGAAACTGGTGCAATTCAAGAACACAATCCCATCAAACACCAGAAAATGAAGTGGCCAAAATAATCATCCTGTTCATTTGCAGAGGGGAAAAGGAATAATAATTTTTAAAAAAAAGCAGCTTTTTCTTTTCAATCCTATGCAAGTTACTGACAAGTTACCTTTATGACCATGTACACTAACACTAGAATACACAAGGCTTATGCATGATACCTGTCCAAATCACTATTTGCACTTGCTTCTTAAGCCGAGGGTTTTCTTCCGTGATAAACTAGAAATAAAACACAACATAAACCCGCTCACTCTCTTGGCAACTACCCAACTTCCCTTCTTCACCTAAACTGTTACAAACCCTGTTGGAAACTTCCTTCTCGAGCTCCATTTGGACCTGCTTAATAGCGAAAAGAAGAGGTAAGCGTGCACACATGACACCTTGGATGTCCCAGCTACATGGTGAGGATGGGTTCCTGGCTGTGGTTTGAAGGAAGACACTGGCCTGGAAATGAGAGAATCTTGCTGGGATATAAGCTATTAACAGGTGAAGAAATCCTGGTACAGTCAGCAGTTCCAGCTTGCTGCAGAGCAGCAGACTGGCTTCGAGTGGGGGTTAAAAACTGACAGTGATGACTTACCTTTGACTTTCCCTTCAGTCTCTGGGAGAGCATCCCAGGACGCTGCTACAGAGGTTGGTTTCCCCTTTAGTGGCCAAACATCCAAATTTTCAGGTGCGCTGGCAGGAGCTGTGAAACAGCCATGCACAGAAGAGGCAAGCTAAGAAAAGCTGACCCACACAGCATACACTTTTTCCTCCTTCTCCTCATAGCAGAAGTTCCCATACAGCCGTTTCAAAGATAAATGTGAAGAGCACACAAGGCTCAGGGCCGTGCCTGACCGTATTACACCTCTGTATCAAACTCCTGTTGTGAAATTTTACTCCATACTCTTAGGAATAGGCTGTCCATACAAGACTGCTACTGTGGCTTAGCTGGAACAGTATAGTCACTTGGTTGTGATGGACCACTTCCCTGGACGAAAGGGGCCCCACAGCTTCTCGATGGTGAAGGGAGGATTTAAATTTGCTTCCCATGGAGTGGGAAAGCAGACAGTCTGCTCCTCCCAAAGGAAGGGGCACAGCAAGTTGTATGGGTCCAAGGTGCTGAACCATCCCCCAGAAACACCAAAACCATCTTCATCCCATTCTCCTTGTGCCACAAGAGCAGCCCCAGTGTGCTCTCCAGGACACCACTGCAGGGACACAGGCAGCAGCACCCAGGCTTTTCCCTTGTTCCCAACCCTCTGCTTCCGCACCACTTTGGCTTTCCCTCAAGTCAGCTCTATTTCACAGCTCTGACTGTAAGACTGGTGTTACCCTGAGGACCTTTCGAATACATACCCGCCTCCGGGGTCCGCTGGTAAACAGACACACTCCATTTGCCTTCCTTTTCTCCCTCCAGGATTTGGACAGCAAACTCGTACATGGTGTCTGGCACTAGATTCTCCACCAGCGCCCGGCGGTTGGACACCTGCTTGTAGTCCCACCGTGCCGATTCCCCCTTTTCCCGATAGCGAACGCTGTATTGCCTGGGATCAGAAACACACAGAAAGGAAAATTCATGTGCCAAAATCTGGCATTGGCAGAAGCAGAGAGGGATGGGGCTGCTTTCCCAACAGCTAACCTGCTGGGCCTTACTGGGGAACCTACCAAAATACGTCAACAAAGTACCACCACCAAGAGCCAGCACCTTTTAAGTAAACATCTGTGCCTTCCTCTAATGGAGTCTGATTGCTTTCCCACCAAGGGACAGACTGGTCTTTCCAGCCCCCTACTGAAAACAACCCCCCACCCCAGGGGGAGTCAAAGGGCTTTCTGAACCAAGTCAGGAACCCCAGAGGACTCCACTCCACCATCTCATTCCCCCATGGCTGGATGGCTGGGAGCCCTTCGCTCCCACAGCAGCACCAGTGACTTGGTTCCCACGTGTTTGCCCAGATAATTGCTTCCACAAGGAAACTGAGAACATCTGAAATTTCCACTTCTCATACTGTGCCCCTTGCGGTGCTTCACAGCCCTTTGCTGTTCCCAGGCTGAGCAACATAACCCAGAGCTTTCAGGCCTTTGGCAGCTTCCAGCCTGCTTCTCTGTTTATTTTGATCTCCAACTGCTGCAGTATGCTACTACAAGCCAAGCTCTCCCACTCACAAGAGCCTCCAAACCTGCTCAGCCCCAGCTGCATGGGGTTTCCAAAGGGTCAGCAGATGCAGGGAGCACTGACGGGCATCTTTCCCATTGCAGTGACGCTTCCTTCACCCGCCATATGGTTGCCTTGAAGCTGTAGTCTGACAAATCTGACAGTCCAACTCAACACCCTGCCTCTGTGGGCTGTGCCCTGTCCCACACCCCTTCTGTCCCCCTTGACACCCCCTTGCTGACCGTGGTGATAAACGGCAATAGCAAAATCTACCCAGTTGGTGCTGACAATGTTTCAGAAGGGGTCCAAACCCCTGTAGTCCAGCACTTACAGACCCCTAAACACCAGAGACCAGGGCGTAAGTAGGCAAGGAGGGTGCATCACCCCACATCTAGCAACATCAGGTTTCTAACAGCTCTTCTGAAGCATCCCCTACCAGCCATTGTCTTTTGTAGGAATATAAGAATTCCAATGCCCTAAGGTAAACTCCTCTCATAACCAACTGTAATTAAATCAATGCAAAACTAATCAGTAGTGCATTGGCAGCAGTTCACCTTCAGGACACATTCAGGAAAGAACACCCAGGGCTAACTACCTATTTGCTGCAGCCTTCTGTTTGTCAGACAGTGGATCTGTCCAAGCAACGAGCACAGACTGAGAGGACATAACTCGAACAGTTATGTCTTGTGCCACCTCCACCTCTTCCTCCTCTGAAATGGTAGAAGAAAAGACCATATCAATAACAACATTGTAATTATCATAAAGAAACCCAGATGATGTTATAGTACACACAGAGCACAGATGAATAACAAAAACAGCAGCAAAGGAAAACCAAGTATTTTGATTACTGATGGTACCACATGGAAGCATCTTTTCTTCTGTTAGTTGTCTGCTTACAAGGCCAGTTTACAAATATATTCTGCAGTTCTTCAATATTCTGTCAGTCCCCAAACTGTTACTTGCAGCAGATGTTTTAATGACTTACTGACATTCATTGTGTCTGTCAAATTCACTGCAGGAGAGCAGATATTTTGCCTTATGAAAAATTTAGAGATTTTACATTTTGTTTTCTAGTTTGAAGGGCAATAAAACCGGGGGCTATCAAAAATTCTTCACAAGGGAGAATTCCTCCATATTTTACATTTTTGAGTGCTTCAAAGAGGTGGTTGTCCATCAGACTTTCTCCAGTTTAGTCTACCTACTGTCCCATGAAAGCCTTATTACTCTTCCCATCAGCATCACAGTATTTCCAAGTCTCCCAGAGGCACAGAATGCACAAGGCACAACATTCCAGCCCAAGTTTTACAGAACAGTAACACTGGAAAACTATTGATGTCTCAGGAAAGGAAAGGGGGTACTTTAGCAAACAATTTCATTCTCTAGGGACCTTATTCATGTATGAATGAAGTCTAGGGTAAGATTGCCCTTCTCTTCAGCAGGTAACATGTTATCCAAAACCCCAGCACTGTCTGCTCAGAAGGCAGGCAGCAGGCAAGCACATTTCACTCCCTTCAGTCAGGTTTCTAATGCAGAGGGTTCTCAGACAACTCCAGGTTTTCCAAGCCAAACAGTTACTACACAAAAGGGGCTGAAGGGGCCCATCAGAAGTGGCTTATGGGACCTTTTCACAAAGTTTTGCAATGGGAACACCTGAAGAAAGTGAACTGGAAGAATGGATAGCATTGCTTCCCCAAAAAGGGTGTGAGGTAGGATTTCAATACACTGCAGTTCTCAGTTCTGACAAAGCTGTTCTGCATCACCATCAAAATATCCAAAATACTCTGCCATCCCCCACAGCTTCTCAGTGCAAGAGGACAAGAAAGCAGCACTGGTATGGAGATGACTCAGTCTTGGTCATCCTTTTTAACTTTGGTAGCAGTATCTAATGCCTTCTTTCCAAAAGAAAGTGAAAACTTTTGCCAAGCAGGTTTAGGCTGCTGGAAATCAATCCTTCAGAAAAGGGTGTGGAGATATGACAAAGAAGGCATACTGTTGTGGAGGTCCTTGCTTTGATTTAATCAAGTCTTCTCATGCAGTTACTGCAGTTCACAGTATCTGCCAATAGCTAGAGAGGAGGAGATTAAAAAAAAACAAAACAAAACCCAAAAACCCCAACAACAGAAACCCAACAATCATGTTGCAGAGTCATACCATTTTCTTAATCCTGCTTGAATTAGAGAAGCAATTGGAGACATCCATCAAGCTCTTCAACACAGAGAGAAAGACCTAGCAGCTCCAACACTGAAAGACTTGTACTCTAAAAATCACAAAGCTATCTCACTGCATTCGGATGTCTCCATGAATTGATAGCCAATAGGAAAGAAACATACCTGTGACTTTTCTTTTAGTTAAAGATGACCTGTAGACAGGTTGGCTCCGTCCTTGGGAGCTCCTTGACGGCAGCGAAACCACGTGAACTGATTCAGAGGCTGCACATGCAGGATAAGAGGCTTTCTTGTTACATTTTTCTTTGAAAAAAAAATTTAGTCTTTTCAGGTTGAACTCTGTTTTATTCTTTTCTGAGATACAAAAGGAGATGTTTACTTGAAAGTTAATCTAGTTAGAGTCACAATCTTAGTGTCAGAGAGTTCAATATGCATGCAGTAAGATCAGTAAGGTTGGTATTTTAGAAGCAGGAAAGCAAATTACTATCATGAAAAGACCATTACAGGAGTCCTGTATTCTAGGATTGACTTCCACTCCTGATAATCTGATTATTTAAACAAATTTGTTCTCCTACTTTAAAAAAATAAAACACAACACAGTTTAAAAGTAGTGAAACCAAGAAGCAGATACTCCAGACCATATTACACAGCATTTCTCATCAAGATTAAGTACATTACTGAACTGCCACCAAGTCCATGACAAGATTTCCACTGACTTCTGTGCTGCCTGGACAGGCTTTCAACCTGCAGAGCAGTGGCACATGATGGGCATCAAACAAACAGGAGAGCATCTCCCACGCGAATACGTCTTGACCCTGTCACTTCGGCATAGACGCCAGGGTGTCCCCTCCACAGGCAGTGCATAGAGAGATGAGAAAGTGAGTATTAGAGAAGGGATGAGAAATAAGTAAGAGATTCCTGTTAGGAAAAGGGGGAATAACTGTTAAAGGGGAGTTCCCTCTCTTTGGAAAAACAGAGATAAAGCTGTGCATTTAATACAAACCCCACAAAGCAGAAGGGGAAATAGACATTTACATTGCAAAGCCAGGAATTCTGGAAGCCACATGTGATTCTAGAATCACCACTCATTTTGTAACCCATGGCCAGTCTACCTGTGGGATGGACTTCCAGCCTACAGGAGAGATTCTGAGGGAAAGAAGCCTAACTTCAAGCAAACACACCCAAACAGCACCAGATCAAAGAAAGGCTCCCGAATGCAGACCCAGCACCCGCTTGGGCGAGGAGAGCTCAGGACAGCGACAGGTCAGCCGCGACGCAGGCAAGCGGTGCAGAGAGCAAAAAGGGAAATGCTCGACCTCAGGGGAAATAAAAATGTTGCTGCTGTGAGATGGAAAATCCTTTCAATCAAGGGCAGATGATCTAGGGCATAAGTGCAAACCACCAGAGCATGGCAGGGCAGGGAGCACAGAAGAAGCCAACCTGATGGTCTCAGGAGCTCTTAGTGGTCAGGACCCCACGAAGGGACCAGAGTGAACATGGACACACAAGTGTAACACTCTAGTACAGAGCCCATGAGAAAGTTTTAATGCTAAGCCTGGATACATTTATGTAAAGCATTCATTTTTTGCCCCACCAGCCTGAAATAACATAGGGAAACAAAGTGTACAAGGCAAACAAGAAACAATGGATTTCACAGAGGTCCCGCTGCATGTGAGGAGAATTTGAGCTATGGCTATTCCCTCCAGCCCTTCCCTCTGCTATTAATAAGACTAACTCACACATGGTGTCTCTAATGCAGCACCAAGCTCTGCTACAGTTTCTACTCTGGTCATTGTATTTTTCTGTTAAGAACAAGTTATGGGATGCAGTTACAGCGAGAATTTTAATTTATGGGAAGAAGGGAATTGGTGGCTACACAACATGTGACCCATGATCATCTAGCAGCCACAGGGGATTGCAGCAGCATGCCAGCTCAGCTTGATGCTGTCGGGAAGCCTAGCTCACCTAGTTTCCTTGATTCCTGGTTTTGTCGCTCTTGCATCAGCGGTGCGTAGCTCATCCTTCGGCTGCTCTCTCCATACCCACGGAGGTAGCCTTGGGATCTGCTGCGTGGACCCCTGAAGCCTGCTCCATAAGGTGGCTTCCACTGAAAAGGTAACCTGCCATCTGGAGACTGGGCACGCACTCTCAGAGGTCTGCTTGGCATGTCCTTCTCTTCAAAACATAAGGAAACACACACACACAAAAACCATCACAGTTATCATGGAGCATGTGACATGCATAGCAGCCTAGATATCTCTGTTGCAAGCACATATATTAAACAAGATCAGAATAAAGGGCATATTTTTATAGTTTTTTAACTTCACTATAAAACCCAATGGCAAAAGCAAGTTTTCCAAGCAGAATGTATAATACTCAATAGCATCTTTTCCCAGGCTCTTCATACAGACTGGTGCAAGACAACGAAAGTGAAAACATGTTGTAATTCAAGGACTCCTGCCAGAAACTGGGGATGTCTTGTAGCTTTCCTGTCCAACCTTCCCACCACACCCCCCCCCTTTTTTTTTTTTTTAAATCCCCTCTAGTTCAGGCACACTAGTACATTATTTTTGTTTTGGCAAATGCTAAAGGTCAGTGTAAAATGAGGCACAACACCATTTCACTATTTTTAAACTTTGTTTTAGAAAGCAACTCATGTTAAAAGCAGGTTCTTTTCTCCTAAACCCATCACTAATGGTTCTGGTCTCTGACAGCCTCGTATTTAACAGGTTGGTTCTGCACATGCTTCAAGACTTGACTTCCCAAACTCCCATTATATGACCCCTTGGGCATTCAGAGCTCTAACAGGCAACTTACGCAAATCATTTATTTTTGCATTTGGTGACAAGTTGGCAGTGTTCTTTAAAGAAGTGACACCTAAGCAAGCAACAAGTTTTGTTGCCCTGAATGGCATCTCCAGTTTTTGTGGCATCCTCCATTGCTTATGACCTGCACTGTGCTACTGCACAGGTTGCAAGCAGAGCAGACACCAGGAAGAAAGGCTGTTGGCTGCACCAGATGGCACTGAGATCTTCCACAATTTGTAGTGATTTTTTTGCCTCTTTATCTTAATTTTGCACTTGGCCTGGTTTCATCTAGGATAGTGTTAATCTGGGAGTTAGGGTGAGAGCAGTGCTGATAACACAGGGATGTTTTTAGTCATCCACAAGCAGTCAGGGACTTTTCAGTTGTTCATATTGCCCTGCTAACAAGGGGGGGGAGAGGGCATGCCCAGGAAGCTGGGAGGGGACACAGCCAGGACAGGTGACCAAACTGGCCAAAGTGGGTATTCCATGCATATTACGTCATGCTGAGCATAAAGGGGGCTTGCAGGGGGAGGAGCAGGCAGCTCCAGGACACACAGTTTTTGGGGATGGTCTGGTTTCGGGATGGCTCTAAGCTGTATGGCCTGAGTTGTGTGGTTCAGTGAGAAACTGCATTGTGTGTCACCAGTTTGATATATTTTTGCTATAAAGTCCTATTATTGTTATTCCTCTCTCTCTGCTGTCCCAGTAAACTGTCCTTATCCCAAGCCATGAGGTCTGCCTTTGGTTTCTTTTTTCCCGTTCCCCCTCCTGCCCCCCAGAGCGAGCGGGTGCATGGTGCTCAGCTCCCGGCTGGGTGCTCAGCTCCCGGCTGGGGCACAACCACGGCAGCACTCAAAGCAGGTCTCGGTCAGCCTCTTCGAGCAATGTCATTCCACCAAGCACAAGGCTGCATGAACCTACCAACACAGAGGTTATAAGCTGTATTCAAGCCCTCTCACTCACTGGCTAATCCCAGTAATGTCGAAAGAGCAAGAGTCTGGGGCATCAACAGCTTCCAGAGACCAGGACAGACAACAAAAGGCAATGCACCAAGGTACATTCTGTCAGAGCAATAGTGAGATTCTCTTTTCAGAAAAGCACCAGTTCAGCAGCTCGTATTTGTCCATGCAGCACTAAAACATGTTACTTTAAGCTCTATCAACATCTGTGTGTCCCTACATGCACCAATAGCAGGTCCTATTCCAATGTTTCTGCTCAGTGGCACCTTCTATAACCAAACTCCTCACCAGTCTTGATCTGCTGACAAGGCCATAACTTTTTACACATTCCCAACAAATGTTTTTCTAATAAATTACCCTTTATAAAGGATCGTAGCTATTTGCAGAGCTTCTCTTAAAATCCCTGTGAGGAATGCAAGCTTTCAGTGCTGATGAGGTGTATAACATATGCAGAGAACTGCACACTCCTAGGGAATGCTGCTTTTCTACTGAAACACTGGGCAGCAGCTCAGTGTGGTAAGCCTTGCCTTTTTATTTTGCCTACAGAGAGATGGATCATCAGTTTGAACATGTGGATTTCAGCAGCTTCTCTCTTCTGGCTGCACCTCACCACCCCAGCAAAACAAAGCAGCTATAAACACAAATTAATCAGCCAGTTAAGCTCATTTTACAGACACTTTGTGTTGCCAGAGCAGTGTATACTAGCTGAGGATCTGGTCCTAAGTGTTTAACAAACAATAAATGCTTTTTGCTATAAAATAAATATAGTTGCTTTCATGAGGCTCCCTGAGCACTTTTCAAGGAACGTTCTCAGTCACGCACTCTATTAAAAAATACCTGCTCCCACATGGTTTATTTTTCTTGCTCTCCTGAGCAGTTGCTCAACACAGGTCTCAAAAGCCCATTAGTCACTGATGATGTAGGCATGCAGCCTTCATTCACAGAACCACCATGGGGAACTGAAAGAGGGCAAAATTCAAGTTGAAGGGGACATGTGGAGGTCTCTTCTCAACCTCCTGCTCAAAGACAAACCTCCGATGCTGTGAGGCCAGCCTTGGCTTTCCCTAGCTCAGTCTTCAAAACCTCCCAGGATGGAGATGGCACGGTCTCCCTGTGGACCCACTCCTGTGGCACCAGCCGCCTACAGCACAAGTTTTTGTCATAGAAACATAGAATTATTTTGGTTGAAAAAGACCTTTAAGATCATCAAGTTTAAACATAAACCTAGCACTGCCAAGTCCAACAATAAACCATGTCCCTACGTGTCACATCTACAAGACTTTTAGATACCACCAGGGATGGTGACTCAACCACTTCCCTGGGCAGCCTGTTCCAATGATTGACAACCCTTACAGTGAAGAATTTTTTTTCTAACATTCAATCTAAACCTCCCCATATGCAATTGGAAGCCATTGCATCTTGTCCTATCCCCTCTTACCTGGGAGAAGCGATCAGCCCACACCTCCTTTTCTCCAGGCTTAACAACCCCAGTTCCCTAAGCCACTCTTCATAACACTCATGCTCTAGGCCCTTCACCAGCCTTCAACCAGAAGGACGTTATGGTGCTGGAGTGTGTCCCAGAGGAGAGCAACACTCCTCTGGGACACACTCCAGCACCTCAACATCCTTCTTGTAGTGAGGGGCCCAAAACTGAACACAGAAATCTCTGTGTGGCACAATCACTTCCCCAGACATGCTGACCACACTGTTTCTGATACATTGTCCAAATGTCCAAACCAAACCTACCAAACAGCAACTTGTGGCTGCTGCTCAGCATTACAGTGTTACATGTGGCCAGCCACCACCAAGAAGTAGCTTCCTTGCAGCTCCCAATCAAGTAGCTCTTGGCTGCTGTGGGATGTCACCTTATCCTTCTGTTTTGTCAGACTGGGCCATCCATGCTCCCCTAGCCTCTCCTTCTAGTCCACATGCCATAGGTAGCCATCACCTTCCCAGATCCCAATATCTGTCCTGAGCAGCCCCATCCTGGCTGGAGAGGAGCAACACCTCCTATGGAACACCCACACTATCCTGGGCACCTGAAACTTGATGGGATGTAGTGTAAGCACACCAGTGGGGTTTCCTCTCAGTGGCCTTGCATGCCATGGAGCACTGAGAACCCGCTGGCCCATGGTGGCTGGGAGGGACACTGCAGCCCATCATCTCTGCTCCCCTGGTCAAAGCCGCAGCTTCCAACTGGAACTGAAAATAGGGAGTTATAAGGGACAAAGGGTACAAAAGGAACCAGTGCAGCCAGACAGCCATAAGGAATGTATTCAATCTAAAACAAATGTGCCTTTAGGCAAAGAGTTTATTGACCCTAATGCTGAATGCAGGGGATCAGCTGAGATTTTAAACCCAGAGCTTTCTAAGGCTTCGATTACTTTCCTCATGGTAGTAGCACACTTTACTGCCCATTCTTCCCATTTCACTAGTTAGCTCCAGTTTCTATTTATCTCTTCTAGTCACAGTTTGGCTGGCAAAAATCAGAGGGCATTCAGGATGGAGCTATCAGAGAAAGGTTTAATTGATTTTGCTGGCATCTGCTGATCCATCAAACCCAGTATTTTTGTGTGAAGTCTGTTCCAGGTTTGACAAGAAAGGGATTTAGCATTAACAACGAGGAGCAGCAGAAGGAGCTTGGCCACCCCATTGCAGCCCACAACCTGGGAGCCATCATCCTGGTCTGGGATATGGCTAAAGGCCCTGATCTCAGTCACATGGAGGAAGAAGGCAAAGCAGGACTCACATTACCTCGTACAAGCACCTGCAGGACTGCTGTCCCTTGTTAAGCACAAGTACCCACTAGGAATACAAGTACACCAATCTCAGCAACAGTGGTGGGGAGGTCTGTAAATAAAACCTCATCCTCCCAGAAGGAGAAAAGGCACATCAGGCAGTATTTGGGAGTTTGCACTCCCAGTGACGCAGGAACCAGTAGATTTACCAACAGGAGGACAAAGTACAAACAGAAACCCTGGTATCTTGGTCACTACCTGATAGAACACATGCCACAGGGTGGATACATCGCACTGCTGCTCATTCCCAGCATCAACA
The DNA here is from genome assembly GCA_020800305.1 of Porphyrio hochstetteri. Taxonomy (NCBI): domain Eukaryota; kingdom Metazoa; phylum Chordata; class Aves; order Gruiformes; family Rallidae; genus Porphyrio; species Porphyrio hochstetteri. The sequence goes on from CM036907.1 coordinate 52,336,158, forward strand.
CCACAGGTCCATCAAGGCTAGCGGAGTCCAACCCAGATAAATGGGCATCCAGAAATGGCTCTGGACACCAATCACTTTTAGGGACCTGAGCAGTGGGGAACATTTCAACCTCTTCCCTAGGCTGCAGTCTGATCCTGCCAGGCATCTCTCCCTAACTTTTTGCAATGGTCTAAACTTGGGCAGGTTGCCTGAATCCTTGGCAGAAGATGGCCCTAATAGGTCCCAAGACAAGATTTTGGATCAGCATGAAAGCTGCACAGCTGACACCTACTACAGTGCCTATGGGTTTTCCTATCAGAGATAGCTGATATGTCCTTTATGAAAGCAAACATGACTGCAACTGTCTGTTCTCTATTTAACACCTACTCTGGCACACCAGGAACTCAACCAGAGTTCAGCAAACTCTGGATGAGTCCCAAATCAGTAGCAATGAAAAAACTATGTCTTGAGATGCATTCACTCCCAACCTCTTTTTTTCTAATAAATTTTGGGAACAGCTACCAAGTGCTTGACTGAACTGAAGGTTGATTCTTCCCCATCTCCCCAGTATTTACCCCTGCAAATATCACCAAGGATTATTTTTTGTCTACACTTTTGGTTCCAAAATGGATTGAACAGGTTTTTTGGACCTCTGCTCTGGCCAAACTAAATCAACAGGTAAATATCTTCAGACCTCACCTAAAGTGCTACCTGCAACTAAAATACTATCAAATCCTTTTCTATGTTCTGGAAGGTTAGAAAGTCACTCACTTGTGCTCTCTTTAGTGTAGAAATCCAACATTACCTACAGCTGCAGGAATTTGTGTATAGTATCTTGGTCCCAAAAATGCAGGGCTGATTAAAGCCTCAGTATTGACTTTACACAGTTGAAACATCCATTAATATTGCCAAAGTTTCTGTACATGTTAGGATTGTGGGAGAACATTTTACAAATGATGTAAGCCCAGAGCATGAGGTCTAAGCTGAGGTTTAAACATCCTCTAAACAACCACACAAGGAGGCAGCTTGCATTTGCCAAATCACACAGATACTTCAGAGGGCCTCATCAATTATCTAGCAAAGGAAAACAGAAAATAGCTCCAGAAGAAAAGGAAAGTACTGACCCCTAGTAATCAACCTAATAACTATGGGGAAAATATCACAAACAACTCAGATGCATTACAATATGAGTGCAAAAAAAAGTAGTTGAAATATGAGGTCACAAAAAAACCCAGACAATTCAATTCACTACCACTAGTCTAGGTACAAAATGTTTGCTTTTGCCTTCCCTACTCAGCAAAAAACTTTTGTCTGTTTTCCTTCTATGTGCCATTACTTCAGGACTGGAAAACTGGACCTATAAAATGTTTTCTGCTGCAGAGAGGACACATATTTGGCACAGTCAGTAGACAGCGTTCGTGTAGGTCATAAACATCTACCAACCCCTCTTCTCAATTCAGGCAGAAGCTTGGGAGGCTAAGCACAGTGATCCAGCTGTGGTTAAAGCAACAGCTTGAAGAGAGAAGTTGTAGATGCTTAGAGATAATAAACTCATCAGAAAGTGATCAACTACCTTCACTAGAAAAAGCCAAAAATGCCAGCTGGGTGAATGAAATCCTGTCATGAACAACCTGAAAAAAATCATCATAGTCTACACTGAAACAGCAAACTGGTGGGATCTTCTGCTTATTTTTTGTTCTTGGGGGCAGGAAGGTGTGTTTGGTTGGTTGGTTGGTTTGTTTTTTATTATTATTTTGAAAATTAAATTTTAAGCATCAAATGAGACTGATTGCACCTGGATTTCAGACTACTACAGCTTTACTGGGCAAAACAGTATGGAAGATTAAATAAAATGTACCTAACTGCTCAGTTCATTCTCCCTCCTTAAAGAGTAGATCCCTGTCTTAAGAAGCCCTAAAGTGCTCCCAAAGCACAAGCAATTTTCCTCTTAGGTGATAACCTTGCACCACTGCACATCTGCTAGAGCAATCCAGCTGCAGAGCTGAGCAACTCAGTTTAACACCCTGAAGTGTTCCTCCCACAACCTAGCAACAGGGCAAGAAAAGTGCCTCAACCAGCTGTGGTTCCTGGATCTCTGAGCTATTTTTTTGGGCTGTAACACTTCTGTATGCCATGTGGTCTCATAAGTGTCCAAGCCCTGCCACTATTAAGATATCAGTTGTACTTGTAGCTAAAAGTGATAGCAAATAAGTGAACAGAAATAAAGAGGCACTCCATTTTGATTCTTTTGCCTGCAACTCTAAAATTAATTCCAATTGCGAGATAAGACTGTTTGTAAAACATCTACTCTCCTAAAACCTATTGCATTGGCCTCTCCTCAATGGTGACACTCAATTTCACAGCACACGTGGTAAACACACCCTAGGGCACTTCTACAGTTGCCTTTCTTTGTCAACTTGTACGACCAAGACAGGCATCAGAGCCCTGGGACAGGCTGCCCAGGGGGTTTGTGGAGTCTCCTTCTCTGGAGACATTCAAGACCCGTCTGGACGCCTCCCTGTGCAACCTGTCCTAGGGAGCCTGCTTTGGCAGGGGGGTTGGACCCGATGATCACTGGAGGTCCTTTCCAACCCCTGTGATTCTGCGATCTGCCCAGGATTATAGAAAGACTGAGGGACACCAGCCCCACAGGAGGCACTGAGCACGCCAGGGGGGAAAAGTCCCACACTAGGGTAGCAGTGTTCATGCACCAAGGGCTGCATCACGGGCAGCCCTTCGCCAGGAAAAAGAGTTTACTGTTTTCAAAAATAATTTGCAATATGACCACCCATCCTTTCTTCGTGCCTGCAATGGGTGATGTTTTCCACATGGTGCTCTACCATCTTCCAGCAGGTAAACTGCTTTGTGTGTTGACTTTAGGGGTTATGACAAATCCAATACAACACTTTATTATTTGAACCTAATTTGAAACAGTGTGTATCTGAAAAAGGAGAAAGCAGAGCTTTACGAGCAGAGCCAGGCATCTAAAGCTCTGTAGTCCTTTGAGCAGGAAAAGAAAAACAGCATTTTACCATAACTGGGAAGCACAAGAGAAAAAGAACATCCCACCTTCCACATCCAGCAATCCACAGAGGGGCGTCTGCTTTTCTCCTTGCCTTCATGGACTCTCACTCTTACCTACCCCCATAGAGCTATCCCAAAGCCACATCAGCAGAAAAGTCAAGAAAGAGAACAGACAAAATACCACAGGAAGATACTTGTTTTCCACCCAAAAACGAATGCACGGTGTCACTTTGGCAAAGTATTACTGGATTAATTTTTTGTAAGTTGACAGTTTGGTCCAAGCTCTGTTGAAAAAAAAAATGGGAGCAATTCCACCAGCTTCAATGGAGGCTGGATTGGGGCCATCCCAAGAAGAGTTCACTCTCCAAAGTGCAAAGATATTTCCTGCAGTCGGTAAGCCAGCTCAAACACTGCTGATGTGGCCCTCTTAACCGAGATGTGCTGACTGCTCTCTACTCCAGAAGACTCTGCTCTCAATAATTTCCTTCAGACCAGCCGTGGCACCCAGCACAGCACAAGGTCTGGTGGGGCTCTCTGTAGCTCTGCAGCAGTTAACACATCTAATGGGATTAAGTATAGAAAGTAGGACTGAAAGTAGGCCAGTCCAGCCTCGGGCTCACTGGGTTGGTAGGCCCCCAAGCATTTTAAAACACACTGTCCACCTTGTGCCTGTGTGAGCTGATCAATGTTTTTAATGCCACCAATTTATAGGCCCAGCATCAGACCCCCTCCTGGAAATGGGCCAATCAGTTAAAGTGGTGGAGGCAAGTGACACACAAATCCTTTGTTCCTCACAGGAAAAATAAATAAAATAGCTCAGCACATTTCCACACACTTCTGCTTGGCACAGAGAGCAGGGACTGGAACACTTTAGTGCCTGCAAAGCACAATGGAAAGTGTGCCATAATTCACCGGGCTCCGGCCAGGAGTTTTGGGCAGAGGACCAGTATCCAGCGGTAATGTCTGATTTAGGCGAAGCGATTCATTATACATCTGTAGAGGAGTTACCCGGCATCCGGAGGACATTCTTTAAATTGACAGCTTCAACAGAGTTTCCAGTGCTCCCTTTGAAGAGCCCTCTGAACGCTAAGTACAGTAGAACCAGAGCATCTTCCAAACTCATGATTAATATATGTATTATGACTTAAGAACAATGAACAGTAGGTTACTAAAGGCTTCACGTTCTCCTGCTGATGTCCACACACATGTTTCCTTCTGCATCAGCACCCTTTGAAGGCGGCCCACCCAGCCTGGTCTAGCCTCCTCTCACACCCGCTGCCTGTGGATGCCTCCCATACAGGCTTCTCCAGTGACCAAACCACTGTGGTGGCAAAAAAGCCCCAGCAACCCCAAAAGGGTTGTGAGAGCACTCCATAGCCATGGTCCTGGTCTGCAAGTGCCCATCCAGGATGTTGTCCAAGACCTTCCTCTTCACCGAGCTGGATGAAAGGTGGTAGTGGAGTCACATTGCATTTCAGGGTTCCTTGCTGGAACAGAGCAGGCAAAACCAGCTGGAAAAACTGTAGGGATGCCCTGACCATGGCCAACCTTATCGCCAGGCTGAGCTGGGGGATTAAGCACTTCTGCTATAGGGGCAGGACGGCAAAGGGGCTGTGGCCAGTTTGTTTCAAAATATTTTCCATCACAGAACCTGTTATCACACCCCAACCCCGGTCGTAACCTCCATTCACCGAAGGTATGTCAGAGCAATGATGTTCAAAGTCAAAACTAGGCTGTGTCCTTTTCTGTAAGCCTCTCCGTTGTCAAACATGTGCCCTGAAACAAGATGTTTTCCCAACAGCTCAACATCAGTAAGCTTGGAAGCCAAGGCAGAAGACCTGCAGGCAGTACAGCTCTGTGGGATGCCACAACACCTGTACAGACAACAGCTTCATCCCTGCCTTTCCTGATGCATCCAAAATGAGAGATGTGCATACTTTCACTATGATAGCATCTACCAGCAAAAATAATTCCAAATACTATTCCAGACCTGGTAGCTGGTCCATAAATTGTAATAACAATTTAGCATTTACCCTCAACCAACTTTCTACTTAACAAACAGACCACGTGAACAGGCTTCCATGAGCTGTGCTGCAGAACCCGTGCTGGGCTGTTCCCTCTAATGCAGGCAGGGGACTCGACATTCTCAGCTCCTCTGGGACAGACTTCAGCACCACCCTGGGGACAAGACTACAACTTTAACTTGGAGTTTCCTGAATATCTATTATTTAAGGCTTTTTAACACTAAGATTTGTGAAAAATAAGATATACTTGCAATAATAAAGACATTCTAGTAATACACATGTGCTTGCAGGCTTAACATTTACCTATTATATTTACATGGTTATAAAACACAGATACATGACTCAGAGATGAAATTTAGAACACAGAACACACACTGGAAGAATCAAAAAAAAGATACCACAAAGAAGTAACCATCAAATGGAGAATATCATGCAAAGCTTCCACCGGCCTGGGCAGGCACACTCTCTGCTGAGTAAAAAACTGTCTGGATGGCCGGGCCCAAAGGGTGGTGGGAAATGGAGCTAAATCCAGCTGGAGGCCGGTCACAAGTGGTGTTCCCCAGGCCTCAGTCCTGGGTCCAATCTTGTTCAATATCTTTATCAGTGACCTGGATGAAGGGATCAAATGCTCCCTCAGTAAGTTTGTGGATGACACTAAACTAGGAGGAAGTGTTGATCTGCCTGAGAGTAGGGAGGCTCTTCAGAGGGATCTGAACAGACTGGACTGATGGGCTGAGTCCAATGGGATGAGGTTCAACAAGGCCAAGTGTAGAGTGCTGCACATGGGACATAACAACCCCATGCAGCGCTACAGGCTTGGGGGAGACTGGCTGGAGAGCTGTCAGGCAGAGAAGGACCTGGGGGTGTTGGCTGACTGCAGGCTGAATATGAGCCAGCAGTGTGCTCAGGCAGCCAAGAAGGCCAATGGCATCTTGGCTTGTATCAGGAACAGTGTGGCCAGTAGGTCTAGGGAGGTGATTGTGCCCCTGTACTGGGCATTGGTGAGGCCACACCTCGAGTACTGTGTCCAGTTCTGGGCTCCTCACCACAAGAAGGACATGGAGGTCCTGGAGCGAGTCCAGAGAAGGGCAACCAGGCTGGTGAAGGGGCTGAAGAGCAAACCTTATGAGGAACAGCTGAGGGAACTGGGGCTGTTTAGCCTGGAGAAGAGGAGGCTGAGGCGGGACCTAACACCACCTACAGTTACCTGAGAGGAGGTTGTAGAGAGATGCATATTGGTCTCTTCACCCAAGCAACAGGTGACAGGACGAGGGGGAATGGGCTCAAGCTGTGCCAGGGCAGGTTCAGGTTAGACATTAGGAAAAAGTTCTTCACTGAAAGGACATTGGAACAGGCTGCCCAGGGAGGTGGTTGAGTCACTGACCCGGGATGTATTTAAAAGACGGGTAAATGAGGTGCTCAGGGATATGGTTTAATAGAGGGCAGGTATGGTTGGACTTGATGATCTCAAAGGTCTTTTCCCACCTAGTGATTCTGTGACTCTCTGATTCTGTGAAAGCATTAGCATTGAAGACAGGGATCTGGTGGTTTTAGTTGCTCACAGATTAATCAAAATAACAATGCAACTTTGTCCAGAAAAATAAGTATAATTCTGGCTGGATCAGGTGGAGATTGTTCTACTCTACTGTGCAGTGAAAAATCACTGCTGTAAGGACTGTGTCCCGTTGCCAGTCACTATGTTTTAAGAGAGGTACCGGCTCCCTGAGGAAAGTCAAGAGGAGACTTACAGACACAGTCAGAGATCTAGAAAACATGATCTCAGAGCTAGAAGAAAGTAGAAACATCACAGCATCCAGGAACCAAGGCACTATGGTCTGTCTCTGAAAATGTTATGTTGCATGGATGCTGGTGTTCCCACGAGGAGCACTGGCAAAATCTTTGCAAAGAGCACTCCCCAGTGAACCCATGCATTTTCTGAGGAGTTGCCAGCAGTCTTATATTACTCTATCAGCAAACCCTATTCCTTTGGGTTTCAAATGTACATTCAGGTATCCTTTTAATCTTTGTTTACTGACTTTAAGTCTAACCTTTTCCAGGCTTAAAAATTGAAAGGATAAGGAGGGACGGACTTTTATGGTACTCCAAGTTTGATCCAAAGCTCACTGGCTTCAGTGGAAGCCTCTCCTTTTCCATGCCTGTCACTAGAAATTTGGTTTGCAAGAAGGGGGACTTGGTCATTTAACACAAAACCAGGTTTATAGGAAAGTTAACCTATTTCTTTTACACTGTCCATATGACAAAGAGGAATAGCATGAGTTGTCAACAGACCAAATATAGCCATTGATCCCAACTGATTCCTCCATGCACACCCCTTCAGTCCCTCATCCTTAGGAAGGAGGGAATATTAGTACTTCTTCCCCAATATGTACTCAAGGTTTCCCAGTGCTGGCACTGCACCACTCCACAGGACTCCTGGCTGTCTCAGCTGGCAGCTCTTGTCACACTCAGACCCTTCCTTGTGGGCAAGAAACTCACATTCCTTGGCTTCAGTGGTTATTCAATTGCAGAAACAGCACAAATATCAACTTACATCTTAAGCCCTGTTTCTGAGATAAATCAGAGCCTAAGGACACTTTAAGTGGTTAAGTCTAAATTTAATCTGACTGCGATCAGAAGCATGAAAAAAGCACACAATAAAGTTATACTTAGCTGGTTTTCCTCTAGCTAATCCTTGTATAGGCTGTTCTCTAGCCATAGGCAGAAGTTCATTGACAGGAAGGAAACCTGCCTGAGAAAACCAGAACATCAACCCACACTGAGCAACTCATGCCATGGCAAGACATTCTCTGCAACAATATGCACCCCTTCAAGGTTTGTGTCTTTTCACACTCTGTTCACAACTGTTGTCTCCCCATTATTTTCACCTCCATATTTTCCTTCTTTATTTACTCAAAAGTGAGGTAACATCTGTGTTTCTGACAGTCTAAAATGAAGCATAGTGTAAATCAAAACCCAGTCAGGAAAGCAAATAACATTGCAACAAAGCCAAGAGACCTATAATTTTGGTTAGTCTCCCCATTAAAATCAGGGTCACCTAACTCACACTGCTTTCTTATGCATATTTTGCTGTCAAATTAGCTGTTGAAAATACACTGCCCATTGAAGAGGTGGATACCACAGAAGAGAAATCCACCAAGCAGGGATGTCTTACTTGGAAGCCATGTCTCTCCTGGGGTGTCCCTTACTTCCACCTGCATGTGTGAACCACCCCTACGCATCTCTCACAGCTACATTTACAAAGCCAGAGGTCTTTAACTGCATTGGTCCTGGATGCACAGTTTACCTGATGTTAAATCATCCCGTTGGTATCACAAGAGGTGACACTTTCCTAAGTGGAAAGTGGCTTTAATCCCACTTCACACCTCTCTCTCTCTCTGAGTGCAGGAGAAGAAGTTAGAAAAATAAATGACCCCCTGAGAGACTCCCAAGAGAGCAGGATCCCCCTGACTCCTCAGGGCAGACCCAAGGGCACACACGTGAGCATATCTGCTGCATGGGCAAGATCCATCTCTGGCTGGTGCCCAGGGTAAACCCATGGGTTTCAACCAGCTGTACCACTGCAAACTCCTGGAAAGCAGATCTCTCCTTTGCTCTCCACTGTCCCAGCCTGCTGCTTGTCTCCCAAACAGTTCAAAGGCTGTCAGGGGTGTGGGGCCACTGTAAGTACCCCTTGGAGCCTAGGCAGGATTTTGGCTGCACAACCTGTGATGAGCAGCAACACTCTTGTTCTCCTTTAACCACCTGACAATTTTGTCCACGACAACAGGAAAAGAAGGCATGAAGACAGTGTAAAGCTTAAATCAAGTTGGATTTTATCCCTCTTGTAAAATAGACTGACTCCCACACCGCTGCTTCTGAGCCATAATCTCTCCATGTGTTTCTACAGGAAAGAATCCACCCCTGGTACAAATGCACATGCTGAAATCCACCATGGTAGTATGAAAAAGATTACATCCTCCACTAGCACTGCTCCATTTATCCAAAATTTCTGATAGTTTCATCATGAAAACATGAAATAGAACAAAGAACTTTCTCAGACTGGCTTAATCTCAGCAGCTTTCTCATATTCCCTGAAACTACCACCAAGGAAAGGCTTTCTTCAGAGACTTCCACATGAGGGAACATATGCAGAGCTGTCTTTAAGCTAAAGATGTAAATGGCACTCCTCCACCCACAGCTGATGGGAAGGGTGACCCATCTCTGTGCAAGATCAGAAGCCCATGGACACCCTTCTCTGCAGCACTGACACCAGCGTGGAGTGCCATGGTGCCACTCTGCCCGGTTTAGACATGGGACGTGGGTCTGGGAGTCACTGTCTTGCAGCCTACCCACATTTACCCTCACCCCAGTACGTATGGATGGCTTTCAGGTGAGCCAGCCTATTTCCTTCTAGGTGGGCCCCAAATGATGTCCACAAGTGAGGTAGGGAAAAAGAGGAAGCATTGTTTCCAGGCTGTCATGCATCCCCTCCACCACTGCTCCCCCTCCCCCTGGCCCTGCAGCTGAGGCTAGCTTTGAAGTGGGTTGGCAGGGGACACAAGCCAGAGTCAGAGCACACACTCCTGTGAACCAACCTCTGTCCTGCTCCCTGCAGGTATGGCCATACATCTCCAGGGAGGAGAACACGCCTACTAAAATTGCACTGCTCATTAGCAGGCCAACTAAACCGTGGCAGTGTGTTTATGCTGTGCACCTGGGTTACTTCTTAGGAACCTACATCTTCACTCTGTGGCTCTGCTTTTATGTTCGTGCCCTCTCGTTAAAACCAAGGGCACAAGACAGAGGCAGTCAAGCACAGACTGAGGCCCCACATCCATCAAAGGCAGGGAAACCACTGTGCTTAACTATCCTATAGGAAGACAAGGTTTATGGAACTTCACAGGAGGCAGCACAGTTCTCTGTCCCTGCTGGCTTTCACTCCAACCTCATCGAGCACGTTACCCACATCCATAAAGCACAAAGCTTTATATGCTTAGTTTATATATTATTCATATGCTTAGATGATATATTATTCATATGCTTAGTCTTATTTAATGAAATACTCCTATCCAAACAACTAATTTCCTTCAAAACCTTGCTCAACTCCTGGCTGCTGGGATCCTCAAAGCAGGAGACAAATGCTAACCTTCTCTGTGTTGATTCAGGATGCTGGGTTGTAGGGGGGAACTGACAACTTTCAGCTACCTTTATGTCCCCACTCCACAGCCTGTGGAAAACCCATTCATCTTGGGCACTTTAATACCCACCAGACAGATTCCTTCAGTCATTCATAGAAACACTGACAAGTGGTAGCCAAACCACAACTAGCCAAAACCTCATGGTTTCAAATGTTAGGTATTGAGGTACCTAAACTGGGATTTACACACGTGTGTGTGCACACACACACAAAAAGAGGGGAGTGTCTGTGAGACATTTCTGAAGCAGAGATTAGCTTCAGATCCAAAGCACTGGCCATTTGGCCGGTGTGGCTCTGCTTTTGGTTTGTTCCTATGTGCATATCACAGACTTCACCAAATCATCCTCCATAAGGGCTCTGGATAACTTGCAAGGGGGTAAGATACTACCTCAATGTATCCGAACCTGCTCCCTTGCCCTCTAAAGTAACACAGATCTTTTTAATCTACCAGAGATTCACATGTTTATATAAAGTCTTTCCATTCCATCTCCAGCTGAAGTGCACGTTCAACTTTCCACTAGAAAGTGCCAAAAATGCTTCAGACTCACAAAATCAGAGAGTAGGAATTCAAGCTTCATCATGCATTGAAGTGAAAAAAAAAAAAAAGTTAAAACTCTCAATATTTATTTCACAGTGCAAACCTCTCATAAGTCAGAGAAGTTTTAGAGTTTCCCGAGGTACAGGTTTGCTAAGAACAAAACACTGGCTCATCACCAGTCTCTGCTCTTTCATTAGCAGCTCTCAGAGATTAAATTGCTTTAAAGGGACTGGAAAAAATACATCCTAAAATAAAGAAAGTCTTTGCTTCTTCCTCTTCATCAAAAAATGCAAACAAAACCCACAAATGATTATTTATCTGCCTGTAATATAAAACTGTCCATAATTCATGTCTCGAAATAACACCAGCCCCAATTCTTCTAAATAACTTTATTCCACATAATTTATCATAAAAGATCTTTCAAGAAGTACATATGTAGCTTTGTATCTTTCCCTGGAAAGGGAAGCTGGTGGCACATACTCCACGTCTCCCAACATTCAAAACTCATAGATAGTAGATCTAAGGCATGCCAAGAAAATGGCCAGAATTCTACTATCACTGTTCTTAGGAGCTCTGCACTAGGTGGGGCTCAGATAAGAAACAGATACAGATGTTTATTAGTGATAAACAACCTTCCTATTTAATCTCATTTCCAAAAAGCAAACCCCTGCAGTCATAGTCGAAGCAATGCCTTCATGCAAAGCCCTGGGCTGTATTACACATGATTCTGTACCTAGTGCTATCAAAAATGACAGGTAAATGGCAGCAACCATTTGAAACCATCAAAGCAGTTTACACACCATGGTCTGTCAACTCCTAGCTGGGGTGATCAGCAAAGGTTTTACCCAATTTAATACCCTTGAAGCTGATCATATCAAAAGATGCACTCACAGCTCTGGAAGTTTGTAAAAGAGAATCCATGCCATCTGGCTTGGTTTAGCCCAGGGATCTCTGGAACTGAAAAAAACAAATATTTACAAAGCAACTGATGTTTTGGCTTCTGTTTTGGGTTTGCATGGCAAGGTTTTGGTAGTGGGGGAACTACAGGGGTGGCTTCTGTGAGCAATTGCTAGAAACTTCCCCTAGGTCCAGTGGAGATCCAAGATGGACCTGTTGCTGGCCAAGGCTGAGCCCATCAGCAACAGTGGTAGCACCTCTGGGATAACATATTTAAGAAGGAAAAAAAAATAAACGGGAGCATCAGCTTTTGCAGCCAGAGAGAAGAGTGAGAATATATGAAAAATTCTGAAGACACCTGGGTCAGTGAAGAAGGCGGGGGGGGGGGGAAGAGGTGCTCCAGGCAGTGGAGCAGTGATTCCCCTGCAGCCCATGGAGAAGCAGGTTGTCCCCCTGTAGCCCATATAGGATTATGAAGAGCAGATTCCACCTGCAGCTCGTGGAGAACCCCAAGCCAGAGCAGGTGGAGACACCTGAAGGAGGCTGTGACCCTGTGGGAAGCCCATGCTGGAGCAAGCTCCCAGCAGGACCTGTGGACCCATAGAGAGAGGAGCTAGCAGGTTTGCTAGCAGGACTTGTGACCCCATGAGGGACCCACACTGGAGCAGTCTGGTCATGAAGGACTGCACTCCATGGAAGGGACCCACACTGGGGCAGTTCGTGAAGAACTGAAGCCCCGTGGGAAGAACTCATGTTGGAAAAGTTCATGGAAGACTGTCTCCCATGTGAGAGAACCCATGCTGGAGCAGGAGGAGAGTGTAAGGAGTCTTCCTCTTGAGGAGGAAGGAGCAGCAGAGACAACAGGTAATGGACTGACCACAACCCCCATTCCCTGTACTCCTGTGCCGCTTTGGGGGGAGCAGGGTGAGAAATAACAAATAAAGTTGAGCCAAAGAAGAAGGGAGGGATAGGGGGAGGTAGTTTAAGATTTGGTTTTATTTCACATTGTCCTACTCTGTTTTGTTTGGTATTAGATTTTTTTGTTTCTAAGTTGAGTCTGATTTGCCCATGACAGTAACTGGTGAGTGATCTCTCCCTGCCCTTATCTGGACCCAGGGGGCTTTTGCTGTATTTTCTCTCCCCTGCACAGCTGAGGAGGGGAGTGACAGAGCAGCTTTGGTGGCACCTGCCATCTAGCCAGGGTCAACCCACCACAGCCTCCAATGCTGAGGTGCAGCTTTTCCCCACACACAGCACAGAGCACCCCTGACCAGTGGGATATACAGCAAGAGGGACAACTGGCAAAGAAAATCAGTCCTTCATGTCAACTCTGCAAAAATCAGGACAGGGGGTCTCAGGAAGGACCATGGAAGACTTCGGAGTCTTTCACATGCCACAGCTAGCAGCTTGGAGGAGCCATACCTTACCATTGCACATGAGACTGTTATTCATTGTTTGAACATCCCAAGCAGAAGATCTGGAAGGAGAGGTGGAGAGGTGGAGAGATGGGCTGTACTGATGCAGTTACATTCTCTGACTGCTGCTTGGTGACCCTCTAGCACTGAGATGGCACCACTGTTCAGAAGCAATGAAGTTTTCAGAACACCCATTCAGCATTGCCTGCTTTGCTTGTGAACTCTGCACATCCCATCACCAACACTGGTCAGTCCCTATAATGAGCTCCTGCTGAAAATCAGCCCTTATTTCTATGACAGTAACATCTTCTGCTTCAGCTAGACCTGCAGAACATGCAAGGATATGTTGCTTAACATGGTTACGTGCAGCCTGGATCTGGATGCTCTCCATGGCCAACACTGGGAAGCAGCCCTGCAGTGACAGCAGAGACAAGTTTGGATCCCTCAAACCAAGGCTAGTTGCTACTAGCAAGGCACAGACATTTGCACTGCTTTACAAGTAGCTTAAGCAACTTGCTACAGTATTTTGGGTTGGCCATCTGCTACCATTCAGAAGCACAGACATTTTGTTAGAGCAGCAAAGCTTCCTGAAACACAGTGATTTCCTTCCATACAAAGGGGCCCCAAATTACTCAAAAGCTCCTGCAGACATTTCAAAGTTTCATTGTTTGCCTTCTCAGTTTTTACAGGGACTGCTTGCAACCATAAGAAAAGTATTTAAAATACATATATACATATTTATACAGCACAAGAAGCTTTAAATATATATTTGCAGGAGGCCCCTCTTGCTGCAAAAGCCAAATGGCTCCTTTCTCATTTCTAGAAGTCTTGCAAACCCTAGGGATAATTTTATGGAGGCTCTTACGTTTGGATTCATAGGGTCTGTTCCTGCCACCCTAACCACAACTATTAGCAGCTTATTCTGCAGGGTTCCAGTCTTAAGAAAAAGCTTGCTTCTCCCTAAGGAAAGCAGCAGGTAGAATGGTGGGAACACATTCAAAAGAATCCCCCTCTCTCTTAAGGCACACCACCTTCTTTCAGCAACATCCACAGTAATTCATAAGCCACTCTGATGCTTAGCCCCACCAGAGCCTGAGGTCCATCAATTAGCTGAGCTGTTGCTTCAGCTCTCTCTACTGGGCTGAGACCCTTCCCCTCTCCCTCCTGGTGCTAGGAAGAAACTCCTCTTTTATTTCCTCCATCCCAACATGCACATGGATGGTTGCTTGCCTCCATTCCCAGTGGGGAGTGTGGAGATCATCACTACTGTGCAGACGCAGCCCTGCCCACATCAGCCTTCCTGCATCACGCTGTGCTGGTGCAGCAGGACAGCTGGCTTGCTGCGACTGCAAGGAAAGACTTAAGCCAATCCAAAGGCCACTTCTCTTCCAACTTTACTAAAGAGGTAGTATTCCCATTCCCATGTCACATCATGAGCTGCAGGTTTCCAGCCCAACCTGCAGAGCGTGGTACCAAACATGAGCAGAACCCCACAATGTCTCATACCACTCGCCATCCCTCCCTGAGAGGAATGCCAACAGCCCTTGTTGCAGGGGACAACGGGCATGTTTGCAGAGGTGTCTGGCCCTCAGCAATCAGCACTTCCGTGGGCACAGCATGTCCTGTGCCGGGGACTGAACTGCTGCAAGAGCAGTTGAGGAGCACATATGGTTTGGGACATCTCGTGGCGATAAACAGGTATTACCTTATCCCTGGCAGCTGAAACCCAGAAGCTCTCGTCCTGACTGGAAGGGCTTTCATGAAGATGCACACGATGCCCTCTGAGCGGTCCCAACACCAATTTGAGCATGCATGCACGTTCTCATTGGACTAGCCTGTCTTACAGTGGTCATAAATAATGAAGAGCAGGAGCTCAGCACTCTGGCACAGCAATCATCACATTGCAAACACAAAAGTATATTAATATACACATCGAACAGGAAAATTTGGCTTGCTGATATTGCTGTTTAAGGTTTACACTTTCAAGGCTTTCAACACTGCAGCTGTGTTGTCACAGAAGAACTTATTTTTCTGTTTTCTTTCATTTTCTGTTGGGCTTGGTTTTTTGGGAAGAGAGCAGTTTCTTCTGTGTCTGCAAGCACCAGACACCTCGAGATGTGGATGCCATTCAGTACTTTCATGGTAGCCCATCGTGGTGTGGAAAGATATTCAGTTCTTTACAACCACCCACTCTGAGAGCAGCTTTCCACCCCTCCTCTGCATATACACACACCTTTGGACCTGGGACTTGGGAGCTGGGTTCCAGCATTGCCAGAGATGCTGCAAGATCATATAACATAGCAAGTATTTAGATTGACAGTAAATAGTTTCATACATAAACAAGTTAAGGAACTCAGAAGTCAATAAAAAGCAGGAAGTAAAAACAAGTTTCCAAACAATCCCAAGTAGACTTCTAAGTTTACTGACTGCAATAAATGTAAAGTTGGGATGCTTTACATTTTCAGGCTCCCCAAGCCTGTGCTCCTAGTCTCTTTCACCAGAGAAATGTGACCTCATCACTAAGCTCGATTTATCCCCAAGCACCTCTCTGTGGTGCACCTGGATTGCAGAGGCAGGCACCAAGCCACACCAGTTTGCAGGCTCGATCCAAGAACATAATATGCAAGTACCTTGAGCTACGCCCAGCTGTTTCAGGTAATGCCACCACACATGGCAGGTACGCCTGTGTGGAAGCATATCACAAACCACAGCACAATATATAATAGACAGGGGGGGGTCTACACCATGGACCTGTGTCCTGAGTTGCAGTGAGGAACCCAAGCCACCTCTTTCCTCCTCATGGGACAGCCCGCTCACTGCTTTGCAGGGATGTCACGTGTGATGATAGCACAAAACCAGCAGTCTCTTACTTGAGGTATGATAAAACCCTGCAGAGATACTACTGAGCATCTCACAACAGATTTCAGTCAGTACTTCTTGTTTGGAAAGTCTGGTGTAGAAGAGAACAGCGGTTTGGGTTGGGCAGTTCTCCAGCACCACAGTGTGGAAAAAGCATTCAGCTCAATTTTCAGACAGGACCTGTGGAGCCCAGGAAAGGTGAGATGTCACTTTGAAAGTTTCTCTCAGACTTGTGAATGAAACCAGGTCTTCTGATCCCCAGCCCACCTCCCCAGTAATAAGACCTAAGACACTTAGCAAATATGTATATTTATAGTACATACAACCTGAAATCAGGCTGAAGGCTCAGTCCAGCTGAGGTAGATGGAACCTTCCCATCATTGCCATTCATTCTTAAATTGTTTATAAATCATTTACTTTGGAAGACCAGAAACATCACACCAGTGGCCCAGGAAGGAGACAAGCTGATGCAAAGCTGACACTGACAGTAAGGCTGCAGAGTGCAGCAAGCCTTTTGCCAAGTCCATGGATGGCTGTCAGCCTCATGCTGCTGCAGCCTCTCCATGTGTGAGTGGCAGGGCCATCTGCAAAGCATCCCACGCCAGAGACCACACAGTTCTGTCACCAGACCCGGCATGGCTGCAGAAGGTGGTGAAAGGAAAAGACTTTCTGACAATGTGAATGCACAGCTCTGGATTCTGAAGTCTTTACATACTTAAGCAAGACTGCCACGTGAAGCAAGACACCACCCAGCAGGAATAACAGCATCTAAACCCAGTCCTCCATCTAACTGGCCGCAGCCTGCGTGCTGCAGCGCTCTCAGAGCCATCCTGAGGTCTTCAGCAGCACAGGCAAAACTAAATGCTGGCTTCCCAAAACCTGGCTACTTCTTAGGCTGCCAGAGGGGCAGCAGGGGTGGGCACGGGGTGCTGCTCCCATGCTCCACTCCCTCAGCAGTGTGAGCATTCTGGGGCTAGAGCGAGTGCTGGTGTGAGGGCTGGCCAGGCAGGTGGCAGGGCTCAAGCTAGGCATGGGCATTGCAAGATGCCAGCCATGGCAGTGTGATTTGCCAGTCACATCAACTGTTTTCTGTTGCTGGAGTTTTAAGGTAAACCCAGTAGTTTCTTCCTGTTACCAACTGAACCTTTCCCATTCCATACACACTTCCAAGGATGCTGCTCTGAAAGGAGGGATCACAGAGTCACACAATGACTAAGTTGGAAAAGACCTCTGAGGTCATCAGGTCCCACCATACCTGTCCTCTACTAAACCATATCCCTGAGCACCTCATTTACCTGTCTTTTAAATACATCCCGGGTCAGTGACTCAACCCCCTCCCTGGGCAGCCTGTTCCAATGTCCTTTCAGTGAAGAACTTTTTCCTAATGTCTAATCTGAACCCACCCTGGCACAGCTTGAGCCCATTCCCCCTTGTCCTGTCACCTGTCACTTGGGTGAAGAGACCAACACCCACCTCTCTACAACCTCCTCTCAGGTAACTGTAGGTGGCGATAAGGTCTCCCCTCAGCCTATTCTCCAGGCTAAACATCTCCAGCTCCCTCAGCCGTTCCTCATAAGGTTTCCCCTCCAGCCCCTTCACCAGCCTGGTTGACCTTCTCTGGACTTGCTCCAGGACCTCCATGTCCTTCTTATGGTGAGGAGCCCAGAACTGGACACAGCACTCGAGGTGTGGCCTCACCAATGCTGAGTACAGGGGCACAATCACCTCCCCAGACCTGCTGGCCACACTGTTTTTGATACAAGCCAAGATGCCATTGGCCTTCTTGGCTGCCTGGGCACACTGCTGACTCATGTTCAGTCTGCAGTCAACCAACACCCCCAGGTCCTTCTCTGCCTGACAGCTCTCCAGCCAGTCTCCCCCAAGCCTGTAGCGCTGCATGGGGTTGTTATGTCCCATGTGCAGCACTCTACACTTGGCCTTGTTAAACTTCATCCTATTGGTCTCAGCCCATCTGTCCAGTCTGTTCAGATCCCTCTGAAGAGCCTCCCTACTCTCAGGCAGATCAACGCTTCCTCCCAGCTCAGTGTTCTCCACAGACTTACTGAGGGAGGATTTGATCCCTTCATCCAGGTCATTGATAAAGATATTGAACAGGACTGGACCCAGGACCAGGCCCTGGGGAACACCACTCGTGACCGGCCTCCAGCTGGATTTAGCTCCACTTACCACAACTCTTTGGGCCTGGCCATCCAGCCAGTTTTTACCCAGCAGAGAGTGTGCCTGTCCAAGCCAGTGGCAGCCAGTCTCTCAGTCAGAATGCTGTGAGAAATGGTTTTAAAGGCTTTGCTGAAGTCAAGGTACACTACACCCACAGCCTTCCCCTCGTCCATTAAGCGGGTCACCTTGTCATAGAAGGTGATCAGGTTAGTTTGGCAGGACCTGCCTTTCCTAAACCCATGACTGGGCCTGATCACTCCATTGTTGTGTGTGTGCTGTGTGACAGCACTCAAGATGA
Organism: Porphyrio hochstetteri; assembly: GCA_020800305.1. Taxonomy (NCBI): domain Eukaryota; kingdom Metazoa; phylum Chordata; class Aves; order Gruiformes; family Rallidae; genus Porphyrio; species Porphyrio hochstetteri. The sequence continues at coordinate 52,354,567 of CM036907.1, forward strand.
CCCATTCCATGATCTTCCCGGGCACTGAGGTCAGACTGACAGGTCTGTAGTTACCTGGATCTTCCCTCTGACCCTTCTTGTAAATGGGTGCAATATCTGCCTGCCTCCAGTCAAGTGGAACTTCCCCAGTCAGCCAGGACTGCTGGTAGATGATGGAAAGGGGTTTGGCAAGCATGTCCACCAGCTCACTCAATATCCTCGGGTGGAACCCATCTGGCCCCATAGACTTGTGAATATCAAAATGGCCCAGCAGATCTCCAACTGTTTCCTCCTGGATCATGGGAGTTTTGTTCTGCTCTCCCTCCCTGTCTTCCAGCTCATGAGGATGAATATCCAGGGAACATCTCACCTTACTATTAAAGGCTGAGGCAAAGAAGGTATTAAGTACCTCACTCAGCCTTGTCTTCATCCTTTGTCACTAATGTTCCCCCTGCATCCAGTAAGGGCTGGAGATTGTCCTTGGCCCTCATTTTGCTGTTGATATATCTGTAGAAAGATTTTTTAATCATCTTTCACAGAATTGGCTAATCTGAGTTCCAGTTGGGCTTCAGCCCTTCTGATTTTCTCTCTACAGGATCTTACTTCATCCCTGTAGTCCTCCCAAGATGCCTGCCCCTTCTTCCAAAGCTCATTGACTTTCCTGTTTTTTCTGATGTCCACACAGATCTCTCTGCTCAGCCAAGCTTGTTTACTCCCTCTCCAGCTCCTTTTCTGGCATGTGGGGACAGCCTGTTCTTGTGCCGCTATAACAAAGATAAAGTGCTTCATTACAGAACAGAAACCCAAAGTATGTTAAGTACTCAATTGCTCTTCTTTTTGTCTTTTTTTATTTTTTTAGAGACAAGGAAGAGCTCCAGCTCCAGTGGTTCTGCGCTTCTTCCCCCAAAAGAGTTTCAGTCAAGATAATGCAGCCAACTATACAGTAAACATGACGACAAATAACCACGTGAAGAGTTGCCTCTTATTTTACAACAGATGTATATGTGAAGAACAACCAACTCCTCCAGTGGAAAAATAATCCATATAACGCCAGAATACTACAGTTGGAAAGATTTGCTGGAACCAGGATCATTCCAAGATGCCCAAGAGGGCTTGATGACTGAGTAATAGTGAAATAGCTGCGCTGGAACAATGAAATATGAACACACTCCACAGTCCTCAAAGGGTAATTTGCTCTGTTTAATGAAGAGCTGATTTGATGATCAAGTTACTCGCTGAAGAAGGGTGATTTAAAGTGCACACTTCTCCAGACCACTTTCTAATACATACGTAGTTAAACTTGGATGTACCTTTTCGGTTTCCTTCCAGAGCAAGCAGAAGACTGGGCTGACTTCCTTACAGTGGGATTTCAGTATTTCACCTGATGTAGCTAACAATTCCTCTTTGTTTAGGAAAAGTTCTCTCTTTAGAGCATGCAATTTCTACATGTCTTGGGTCCTTCTTCCACCTTTCCTTGCTTCTCCACTCCTGGGGGGTATCTGCTTTAAAGACAGATCAGCTCTGCCAAACATGAGCACCTACACTGCAATGGAGCCACACATGCAGACCAATTTCAGAGGCACTGAAGGGCAGTCAGCTTGTACCGCAGCACCGGGGTGTGACATGGTCAGGGTACACATCCCAGCTTGGCGCACGGGAAGCGCTTCCGCACCCCTGGGTGCAGATGTAATTTAGGAAGAGCTAACAGCAGACCACAGGTTATAAGCTGGACAAGAGTGGGGTACAGTGACTGCTGCTCAGGAAACGTATGATACAACCAACACAGGTTTTAACCATCCTGAAGATAGTGCACACAGTGCAAAGCATGCTGAAGCTTGAACGTACATTCGCAGAAACTCTGAGGGGCAGAGAAGAAGAGGAGACCTTACATTTCATCCGAGAGAGCAGTCCTGGGGAGCCAGGGAGGAGGAATCAGTGTCTGCAGAACTATGTGTGTCAGAAATGCAGAAGCCACATGCCTGAGGAGGGCAGGACACAAGCTCTGGAGGGAGAGAGCTGGGTACCAGGATGCTCTCCAGGAGGAAGAAGGCAGAGGGAGCTCAGCAGCCTGCACAGATGTTGCAGTTGTTAACTCTGCTACCAGTACAGCAGTTAAGCACTCATCTGTGTGGTCCACCACAGAAAAAGCTCCTCTTCATTACAAGCTTGTCTAAGGTTAAGAGACACCAGGGAAACCTGACACTTTCCAGGTGCTTGCACTTCCCCAAAGGAAATGAATCCAACTAAAGAGGTGCTGCACGCAAACGCTGCTGGTGCTCACAAGTGAGAATAAAAGTGACAGCTAGGATGAGAGTGTCCAGAGTCCATCCAACCAGGTACAGAGTCAGTGCAAAATCCCCTTGCTGGTCCAAGCGCCTCTTTGGAAAGAGGCAGACACTGGAGATACAGACTGTATCGTACTGTCCCTCTAAATCCCTAAACATTCAGGGTGTGGAGGAAAGCTTAGAAACGTGTGTCCCAGAGACTCAGAGAACAGACAGCAAAGCAAAATATCTCAGCAGTTCTTGTTTTTTAAATCTTGTGCTTTTTAAGCCACTGTCTTGATCTTGGCAGTGCTTATTTTGGCACTGTGCTTTGTGAACATTCAACACAGACTGCAGGATTTGCAGCCAACAGCGCAGCAGAATGAGCAGCAGTACAGCAAACACGTATAAGAAAACGTAAATCTGACTTCAAAGGCTTTATACTGGGTCATGCAGAGCAAAGGATCTGCCAGACAACACCCTATTTCTTCAAGAGACCCATCAACCCTTTATTGTCCTGAAGATATGAGCCATACAGCTCCTTAGAAGCTATGGTGTCAGTGCAGACAGCGAAAACACAGGTTCTCATCCCACATGGAAAGAAAATACTTGAGCTCCTCGCGAGCCAGAGAAAGGATCTCCCCAGCTTTAAGTCCTGCTGTTACCTCTGGATTTCAGTGCCTCAGACGCACGTGGTTCACCCCTCTCTCCTGTGCTAGGTAGGGGCACGGGCCACAGGGGTGATGGCATTTCTCATCTTGGGGAATAATTAAAACACTCACAGTTCCCAGAAAATAACATTTCAACTGCACTTGAAGGAATAAAAGCAATTCTGTAGTGCAACACACCTCTGAAACACAGGAAGTTCCATCTCCATACAAGAGAAAGCTTCTTTGTGAGGGTGACTGAGCACCGCAACAGGCTGCCCAGAGAGGCTGTGGAGTCTCCTGCTCTGGAGACATTCAAGACCTGTCTGAATGCTGTCCTGTGCAACCAGCTCTAGGTGATCCTGCTCTCGCAGGAGGGGTTGGACTAAATGATCTCCAGAGGTCCCTTCCAACTGCTGTGAATCTGTGAAACTATTGCTGATTTAGGGGGCTGCAAAACAGAAAAAGCAAGTGGCAATTTGGGCAGGGGGAGCACTGGTACCTGCCTGAGGGACCAGTGCAGTGTCTGCAGGATGGGCTGGCCTCTCGAGGCTGTGTAGTACACCTGAAGCTTTGGGATGAAAAAAGCAGAGCAGAGCTTCCTGAGAGGAAGGCACATCAGTGCCTACGGCATTCCCTCTGGAGAAGTGACCACTTTGCCTGCTGAGCGCATTAGCTGTCTACAGGAGGCACAGCCAAACTTCCACGCTCCCTCTTCCCGCTCTAGCAGCAATCACACACCTAACAACAGGTAAATGTCAGGAAAAGGTTCCAGTCCTAGTTATACTGAACAGCAGAAGTGTAAATTTAAGATCCCCAGTGCCTGACCCCAGCACATCCCAGTGCCACGTTAGCCACACACTTCAGCACTTCCCTGGTGATGGAGAGAGCTGGGTGACACAGTGACACAGCTGCCAGCTGGAGAAACTATGGGTCCGTCCTGGATTTGGCTGGGATAGAGTTACTTTTGTTTCTGGCAGCTGGTATAGTGCTGTGTTTGGGATTTGGGATGAGGACAATGTTGATAACACAGGGATTTTTTTAGCTGTTGCCAAGCGGTCACGGACTTTTCAGCTTCTCCTATGGCCCTGCCAGTGAGAAGGTAGGGGGTGAGCAAGAAGCTGGGAGGGGACACAGCCAGGACAGCTGACCCAGACTGGCCTCAGAGATATTCCATACCATATGTCATCATGCTCAATATACAACTGTGGGAGTTGGCTCGGAGACAACTCAGAAACTAGATGAACATCAGCTCCAGGGGTTGAGAAATTGTGCTGTGCATCACTTGTTTTGCATATATAATTATTAATAATATTGTTATTATTATTACTACTATCTTACTTTTCTGTTCTATTAAACTGTCTTTATCTCAGCCCACAAGTTTCACCCTTTTTCTTTTTGATTCCCTCTCCCATCCCACTGGGGGGCAGGGGGAGCAAGTAAACATCTGTGTGGTTGTTTTATCTGCCAGCCAGGTGAAACCAAGACAGGGTCCTAGAAGAGCACCAGAAATCGGGTGTGGTGAAAGTACTGCCTTGCTTCACTGATCTGAAGATAATGGACCACCTGCTGACGGGTACAGACAGCCTGCAGCAGTCATGAAGTCCAACCTCACTTACCTTGAGACCCAGAAGCCACATTTACTATTTCAGTGTCCTTCATGAGAAATGCCAAAGTCACTTGACCACTGAACGTGTCTAAGGAGGGAGCTATATTTTGGGGGGCATGTGAATGCCCACTCAATGCACCAAATCATACAGACAGGATCCCAGACCCTCTGAAGGCAGAGGGAAAGCATGCCACGTCTTTATTTTGCTTTGTGATCTACTCATCCCCCTGCATTTTCCTTCTGTATAGCTCATCTTCTGACCCACACGTCCAGCCAACCTCAGTCCCTGTGCTGCCTGAAGAGCTGGAATTACAGAACTGGACAGCACAAGGGCTTTCATACCTCAGGCACGCCCAGAGGCTGGTACAGAGCTATACAGTTAAGACCATTACAGCACTGTCCTGAGTAACTGAGGAGATGCATTCCTTAGAACTAAATGAAGTGGAAAATTCCCTTGGAGATCCTTCTGCTTTCTCTGTTTATGTCACATGGTTTAGAGAAGAAGGGAAAATGAGAGTTACTGCTGCTGTCAGCAGGGCTCTTGTTGTGAGCTCAGTCTCTTCCTAACGTTCCTCCCAAATTTCTCCCACTGGCCACAGGTGGTGCTTAAATATTGTTTGTACAAAAGCAGCTGAGGAGGGTTGCAACAGGAGGGCTGCTTTCCACTGTCAGTATGTGCTCTACATCCTTCCCCACGCGGGATCTGGCTGCAAGAACAAAAATGTCTCTTGGCAAAACACAGATGGGATCTGCCCCTAAACTGGCTCCAGCACAAACCCCTTCTCTTATGTTTCCTTGGCCTGAGAGACTGCACATAGCAATCCTGGGCACAGGCTCCACGCTGACTTTCCATTTTGATAAACAGAAGCAAAGTCAATGACAGCACCAGCCTGATGCCAGGCCCTCACTGGGGGAAAATCTTTTCTTTCTTCCCACAGACAAAAAATGAAGGGCTCTTTCACTCCACTTGTTGGAGCCCTCCAAGGCAGCCTCCCCGTCTCCCAGACACAGCACTCAGGCAAAGGCTCCAAAGTGCAGAGTGAGTTTGGGATAGGTCAGCTAGACAGAGTGCATCCTGGAAAGGTGAGGAAAGAAGTATGGAAAGGGACCCTTTCAAACATGTTTAAAAGATGAGAAAGCAGGGATAAGGGCAGCAAAGGTGCTCAGCAATAGCTTTCAAGCCCTGAGAAAGGACTCTGGCACGCACTAGGCCTCCTGCCTGAGGCTTCTTCAGCACACAGTCTGGGTTTAGTGGCTTATAAACAGCTCTCTAGACTGGAGAAGGGATATGGTACGCACTCAGCATGGCCAGAACACTAACAGGGAATAGGAGCACATGTGCAGCCCACACCCAAGTCCAGTACAGCCCCTCTGGGGGTTAACAGCACAGTGCTCCCACTTGAGCAGGTTTTGGTGCGCTCCAGAGGTCTGGAGCTGGGATGGATGCAGCTTTATGCCAAGACATTTGGGTTTGTTCAGAAATTGGCTTGGGTTTACAGCACATTGGTGTGGGACTGCAAATGAAAAAAGACTGTACTGAAAATTCTGGATGTAACTTCCATAAAGTTTCATGCTCCCCTAGAATCACTTTAGACATCACACTGCCAGAGGAGCAAAAGCCTGCCGTGTTCAACAGCTAATACTCCTCCTCAGAGGCTACGACATTTCCCATGGATGTCACTCACAGTATCAGCACCCAAATTCCCCTGCTCCCTTCCGTCCTTCTCCCATTTGCCAACAGGCAGCCCCAGGGACAGCAGATAGGGTTTCCCCTCCATTTCTCACTGCTGTGGAGCAGCATTAAAACAAATCCATTTCCAGGAGAGTGACCCCAGGCTTAACCTGTATGGGCATGACATGCCACAGAAAGAGAGAGCAGCAGATACATGGGTACCTGCCAGAAAAGCTTCTCTACACTCAGCCTCCTGCAAATGCACCCTGCAACTGTGCACCCCTGCAAACCACACACCTTCAGCAGCCCACAAAGAGACGGCCGTGCAGGGTCTTCAAACTGGGCTTGAAGATCTTTTCCTTGTTCCAGGTTAAGCAGATCTTTCTCGTTTGTTTAGCTGCACTAAAACGCACCGGGAGCCAGGGCTTACATTAGGTCCTGCCCAGCCCCGAGCTGCCGGGGGGGATGTGATGTTACCGTCCCTGACTGGCTCGTCTGCCAGTCCAGCATCGGGCTGGAGACAGGGCAGCCACTGCGCCCAGAGCCGGCTTTCCCCTACCGCCCTGGCAGTTAAAATCTGGTGCTGAAATGCCTCCGTATGTCCCTTTACACCCTGCCTCCAGCCGTACTCTAGTGCTAAGACCTTGTAAGCACAAGCTGAGACCGACCCGGGTCTCAGCAACGCCCGCGGTGCGGACAGACCCGCGGGGGCTGCAGTTAAGGCGCCCGGGGAATCCCGGCAGCAGCCCCAGCCTCGCCCAGGCTGATCCGGGATGGATCCACAGGGCTCCGGCGGCGAGAACGAAGCGAAGAGGGATCCCGCCCGAGATGCTCAGCGCGGGGGCTGCCCGGCGCCAACGCCGTTAACCGGGTGAGCAGGGCTCTTCAGCCTACCCCGAAGCCAGCGGGAACAAGGCGCACACGGGCCGAAGGCAGGAGGAAAGCAGTCCTCTGTTCTCCCAGCTCACGACTGGACGGGCGCGTCCTTGAGGGCTACTGCCCCGCGTCCCGGAGCTGCCCCGAGCGCCGCCGAGCCGCGGCGATCTGACTGGCGGAGGGTCCCGGTGTCCGAGAGCCGCGGGGATCCCCCAGACCCTCGGCTTTGCAGAGCCCCCTCCCCGCTCGGGTCTCCTTCCCCAGCCTACGGGAGGGCACCGCTGCAGCGCCCGGTCCGCCCGCCCCAGCGGAGAGACCGGCACAAAAGCGGAGCAGCGGCAGGTGCCTCTGCCGCAGCGCCGGGGCACGGGAAGCGGCCCCGCTCGGCACGGCACGGCACGGCCCGGCCCGGCTCGGCTTGGCTCGGCAAGGCGGACTGTGCCCCCGCGATGCCGCCACGGCGCCCTTCCCCCGGCAGGAAGGCGGCACGGAGCGAAGCCGCCCCGCATCCCCGCGCCGCCCCGAGGCGCCCGGTGGCCCGTCACGGCAGCGCCCCGAAAGAGCTCCCCCGCCCCGCGGCACACCTCCCCGCCACGCAGCCTGCGGCGGGGAGCTGGGCACGCCGGGCACAGGGGCCGGCAGCGACACGCGTGGGCCGGCACCGGCTCACCAGGCGCGGCAGAGCCGAGCCACCACCGGGAGGGCGCCCGGGGCAGCTGCCTACCTGGTGCGGCGGCGGGCAGCAGGGCGGCGAGCAGCAGCAGCACGGCGGCCCAGGGCCGCGGCGGAGCGCGGGGTGCGGCGGGCCCCGCCATGGAGCCGGGGGTCGCGGGGCGCGGGCGGTGGGAGCGGCGGGGCGCGGAGCTGCCGCCCGCCCGGCGTCCGTCTCCGCGGGGCTGCCCCGCTGCTTCCTGCACGCCCCGCCGTCTCCTCCTCCCGGGCTGCCGGGAGACTGCAGCGGGGCGGCCCCGCGGAGGCGGGTGTCGGCCCTCCGCCCCCCGCGGCGCCCCGCCGCCCCGGCCCGCCTGGCACCCGCTGCCCGCCCCGGCCCGGCCCGCGGCCCTGGCAGCATCCCCGGCCCTTGCATGGGCTCACGTGGCTCCTCCGGAAAACTTCTCCCTGGGATATCGCGGTCTCCGAGCCTGCCCCTCAGCACCCAGGGGAGTTTCACGCGTGTCACACACGCACCATACTGCTCCCGTTTGCCTCGGTGCCTGTGGCACTGCGCCCTAGCAGCCGGCGTGGGTGTTCAGCCCCGGGCAGGCACAGGGCAGGCACAACCGGCCCGCCACCTTGCTCCAGCGCAGGGCTGGGTGTCCATCCCTCCCACCTGCACCTGAGCTCCTACCCAAGCAATGGAGACAGAGGTGCCTGAGGCTGGTTTCTGGCCTGGGACAGCACGGGTACCGCGTCCTGCCCAAGCCTCTCCTCGGGGAGCACAGTGGCACGGCGGTCCTGCCTTCACCGGCTTTGCCTTCCTTTGCCCCAGCCCGTGGGTGCTGCTCCCTCAACAGGCACACAGAGGTCGCAGAGCTGTGACTGTTGGTTCTCCTGCGGGGGAAGAGGCCCAGGGGTACCCCCATCTTGCAGCCAGAATCCTAATGACCGTACAGGACTTCTGCACAGGGTTGACTGTTCTTCATACCATCTTTTGTTCTTTCCCTGGCCGCACATCTGGCCAGGGTTTTCATGAGTCCAGTCTTGCACTTCTTTGCCAGACTTCCCTGGTTCCTCCAACTCCCACCCCCCGCCCCCAACCTGCAACCTGCATTTTGCTGCATCACTGAAGGTGAGATGCATTTTCACATCAGTCAATAACGGGTCCTCTGCTGTGGAAACTAAGCAGAAAAAAAAAAGGTGGGGGGAGGGAGGGATTACCATTCTTGCCTGTTGTGGAGAGAGAGGTGAGATACAAGAGTTTCTGTATGCACTAAGAAAAACAGGCGCCATTTCTTGGAAAAAAAACAAACCTCATTCCTGGAAAAAATAACCCAAACAGATCAAACAAGCAAAAACACTATTCAGAGAAGGGCAAATAGCATGGGCTTGCTTTGCACAGGAATCAGGTGCCAGCTCTGCACCTGCTTCTGCTCCGACATCCATCCTGGCACGCTGCTGCGCTGAGTGCATGGCTGAGTGCAGGGGGGACCAGCATAGAGCCAGCTCCGAAAACCTCAGGCTACATCTCTGCTGCTGGATTCCCACCCTGCTTGCTGCACCAGCCCTCCCACCTGAGCTGAACACCGACTCATCAATTACATGTGCAGCTGTTCTGTGGACAAGGTACACTCCACTAGCTAGGGCAATGAAAAGTACCCACCCAATCCTAGAGACCTGGATTTTTGGTCAAAAATTTTAGCAAATAGAACTGGGCAAAGATCTATCAGAGTCTGGAATCTCAGCATCATAGAAATTAAAATCCTGCCTAAAATCTGTGGTAAGAGCATTCTGTGTGAGGAAGGTATTGCTGGGCATGGTGCCATTTGGGAATTGCAGTGGATGTAGATACTGGACAACGTGGCTGTGCCAGTACTCCCTGACATCTGAGCTTACTCTCAGGAGCAAATGGTAACTGGCAAGGTGGGAGGCACAGTCTCAGCATGCCCCTCCAGCACCCCAATTCCCCCCATGTCCCCCATGCTGGTCATGGGTTGCAGAGCTAACTAAGGGGAGCAACTGATACCGCTCAGGAGGCTCAAGCCCACTCGCTGCTTTTTGAATGGCAGCTCTGAGAAGGTCAAAACATCGCAGTCTCCAGCTGGAGGGAAAACAGTACGTATGTTATATACATATGGTTTTTTGCAGAGTTCCCAAATCTGGAAGGTTTTATGTTTCCCTTGGTTGGTTCTTCACAGCTCACTCAGTGCATGTGCATCCAGGGGAGCCAGAGGATTGAACATGCAGGAGTGCAGCCACCCATCTGGATGGAAGCTACCCCGCCTGCTCACCTGCATGTGCTGTGCAGCCTTACAGGTTCTTCGTTTAGAAGGCAAAATACTATTGAGAATGTGAATAACTCAGGCATCAATCAATGTGCCATGTTTCAATCAGTGTGGACTTGTTCCTTTGGCAATGTGGAATTTGTTTTGGCTTTTAGCAGGAAAGGCATTTTCTGTAATTAGCCCAGCTGACATTTCTGTAATATCTAAGATTAAATTATAGCCCAAACCAAGACAAGGGATATTTGGGATTGCTGATACTTTCTCATTCATGTAAATATTCTCTTTCAAGCCACATAAGGCCAAACAAATAATCACTGTACGCTGGTGAATCCCCAAGCAGAGAGGAAGCAGCACACCAGCAGCTTGCTCTCTGGATTTCTAAAATACTCAACAGAGCAGGTCCTTATCTGTCACAATCTAGCAGAGCCTCTTGCCTTATCTCCTTCCATCCTCTTTTGAGCTCTTTTGAGCTCTGCTAATTCTACCAGTTTGCGTTTGGCAAACAAAGTTACTCACTCTTGACTTCCAGAAGGTTCATCATTAATGCCAAGGAAAGATAGCTGCAGCGTCTGGGGTGGAAGCAGTGACTCCACCAGCTTGTAGAGGCAGGTTTACAACTAGAAGAGAGAGACATATCAAAGAGGAATTTTAGTGAGCCAAATTGCCCAGACATTTGTAGGCAGCCTCAAGTGTTCTGTACAGAGAGATTCTCCCCTCTGTAGTCCGGAGCACTGGCTGTATCTCGCTGGGACATAAGCTGGATTCAGCCCCAGCATCAGTTACCACGATGGATGTGGCAGCACGGGCTACGATACAGGTGTGGTTCAGCACCTGGCTGCCACAGCTGCATCTGCTGCGATGAGCGTCTAAGACAGCTGCTTTCACACAAGCAGCTGTCACAGCTTTGGGTCCCAGTGAAAGCAACAGCCTTTCACTAAATCCCAGCGATCTTTGAGTTATTTGTGCACAGGAAAGTAGGAATGCTGCATGAAACCCTGCGAGGGGAGTTTCTGGCCGCGTGTTCTAATGGTGATCACCACTAGGCACGATTTCATTTAAATGATTCAAGGCCTTTGTCCTGTAAACACTTTGCATCCATTCAACGTTTAACCTGCACAAAGTACAAGAATTATTTACAGGCATGAGCATCTATTTTACGTCAGGATGAACAGAAACATCAGCTCTCTGTAAACATAACAGAAAAATGTAATGGTTTTCAGCATGTTAATCATGTGATTTGCACACTTTCGAGATGAAGTGTACAGTTCTGTTGAAGGCCACTAACAGAGAGAAAAGAGGCTGAAAGAGAGCCAAGAAATGCCCTCTGGCCACATAAAATTCCTATGAGCACCTGGTAACTGCTTGTCTTCCTCCCAGGTTGTCCTGTTTCAACGTGAGCATGTGCACAGGTTGGTAGAAGCACCAATAGCTGTGTTACATAAAATAAATCCTCATATTCTTGACTGTTGACTTCCCTGCCTGTGGCAAGGGGTTTGGAACTCTGTGATCCTCTGGGTCCCTTCCAACCCAGACCATTCTATGGTTCTATGATATTTTTAAAAAAAGAAGACACTGTAGAATATATACTTGTTATGAGCAAAGCACTAGTAGCCCATAATTTATTTGCTGAACTTTGCCTCCTCTTCTGGGAATCAATCACTTGCTGCAAACAGTTTGTTAAATGTATTTGTTAATTGCTTCCATTTGTATGCTTTGATAACCCTCCCACTGAAACCAAAATAAATATTTCCATTGTTCAAATAGTAAAAAGGTCCAGCTGCATACTCCTGAACCTATTTGAGGTGTTTACTCAAATCAGCTTCTAGATACTGGTTCAAAAAAACCTGTCAGAAGAAATTGAAAAGTCAAGTTAAATGAAATTACCAGGCGAATGTCAGTGCGGTCTGAATTCTTGCATTCCCATCTGGTAGACTCTTTTAAACACAGGTTAAAGAAGAGGAGATTAGGTTATTAAAGAATGCCTGTGCACAAACAAGGAGCAAGTAAGGTTTCTCAGGCAGTTGCAGAGCTGGCATGCCTTGCTTCTTGAGTTGTTTATGTCTGAAACCTTTTCCATGCCGTTCTCCTACAGAAATGTCAATGCTTCGACTTTGTTTTGACTCAATGATCTTAAGGGTCTTTTCCAAAGTAAATGATTCTATGATTCTCTGACTTTTAGGGGCAAAATTCCCAGCACTACTTCTGTTGGGCTCCATTTGAGCAGCTCCTCCTTCCCACAAAGCCAAAGAAAAGCAGTCTGGTTTCCAACCCTGTGGCACCAATGCCATGCTGTGAGCTGCAACTTTCTGCCCTGAGCAGACACCGTTCTGCCTGCACGACCTGTTTAAGCACACCTGGGTCTCAACAGCAAAGCCCGTGAGAAAGGCTGTTGAGACAGCTGGTCTGTTCACCCTTTGGTCTGTCCGGCCTTGGTGAAGGCTGAGCCAAGCACACAAAGCAGAGCAGCACCCGCAGAGCAGTTGGGAAGCATCACAGCTTCATTCAGGCAGATGATGTTATGGTGAGAGCATGCTGAGACCTGGGGATTCATGGAGTTGCAGCATCAAGAAGGTTGGTCACCCCAGCCTGCCACAGTTAGGTCTACTAGTCTACTTATTCTAAGATTCCTTCATTTGGTATTTTCTTTGCTTTTTTATCAGCCTGCCTCAGAAAGAGTGTCTCAGTTATTGCTGTGGTGGTAGCATCCACCTCCAAATCTTCATTCTGCATATTCCATTTCCAGAACTCTGCCTATATAGACACTAATTATCTGATGTGTGGTGGGGTGAAGGCCAGGTGCCACCACAGCTTCTCTGTCACTCCCCTCCTCAGCTGCACAGGGGAGAGAAAATACAGAAAAAGGCTCCTGGGTCCCCATAAGGGCAGGGAGAGATCACTCACCAATTACTGTCACAGGCAAAACACATTCGACTTGGGGAAACGAATTTATTACTAATCAAGCCTGAGTCAAGTATAGAGAAATAAAACCAAACCTTAAAACACCTGCCCCCACTCCTGCCTTCCTCCCAGGCTCAACTTCACTCACGATTTCTCTCCCTCCTCCTCCCAAAGCAGCACACAGGAGTACAGGGAATGGGGATTGTGGTCAGTTCATCACATCTTGTCCCTGCTGCTCCTTCCTCCTCAGGGCAAGGACTCCTCACACTCTTCCCCTGCTCCTAACGCTTCCAAAGTCTTGCCACACAACCCCAATACAGGGTGGCAATAAGAGATTGCTGCTCCTCTCCATCAAACAGCTTCAGCTTCTACAGCGAATGAGTATTTTCCTTTGAGTGTTCATGGATATGGAGATGGCACTATGCTGCTCTACAACGTGATTTTGTCAGGCCAGTGAGCATAAGAGTACTGTGGCATGATCCCCCATTGCTCATCTCTTGGTGACGCTGAGTTGATGTAATTCAGCCATGTAGAACTGGTTGATGTAATTCAGCCACAAGTGAAGCCTTTGCTGCTTCACCAGACACCTTTCAACACTGCAAACAGTTGGCAATAAGAAGGCAGAATATAAGTGCTTCTTATGAAAGTCTTTGCAAAATTTACACTTAAAGCCTCAATAACAAGTTCCCTGTGCTTTAGCATGGTGCTTCAAAACCTGAGCCCAGCTCTGGGACTGACAACTCAGTGAAAAGCAAGGTGGGTAATTGAAGCAGTCCCTGAAGTTGTCAAACTTGGGTGCCGCTGAGTGCCTGAAGGACACAGTCCCCAGAGCTTTGGTACTTCTGCCAATGGGATGTCTGGACATCAGTGTTCACACCCTGGGAACTGTCAGCAGAAAGATTAACTGACGTGAACTTTGATGATGGGCAGAGATGCAACATTGGCTGACCAGGTTCAAGAAGCACAAAGAAGAACTGAGTCCTGAAAGCTCCCCCTTTGGCCAGCAGCAGTCAAACAGAAGGTGTGTCAGCTTGGACACCGAACTGGACAGGCACACAGAGATTCAAAGCTGCATCTCCTGCATGGCTCTTGTGCGTTCACATCGCAGCTGCTGGTAACACTGAGACACGGCACTGGAAGAAGCCTCAAGCAGAGACAGAGGCTGGGGCACTACACAAAGCCCTGACCCATGCCACTTTGCCAAAATAGACCTATTTTCATCACAGCTCCAAGGGGTAGAGGGCATTTGAGTTGCATGGACGGGCCCTGCAGCACAGCCTGGCTATGTCATAGAGAGTTTAGGACTTCTAGACCCCCCCTTTTCACCATCCTCCCCATAACTCCTACAGCACTCTGCCAGAAATTAGGAGTGTGGAGGACAGACAGGAGGGGCTGCCCTTACTCACTGCTCCTCTTTGCCTGCACCTCAGAGCAGCAGTTGCAGGAAAGCTCCATGCTGGCAGCCCAGGGGAAATGACTAGGTCTGGGACAAGGACAGGAAACTCTAGTCCTGCAAGGAAAGGGTCTCACCAGGCTCAGCATTTACAGGGATTGTGAGAGGATCAGGCATGGTTCATAAAGACGAGAGATCCCCAGAGGATTCGTCTCCCAACTGTAATAAATGTCTGCTTGACCCATACAAACACTGCTGGTTTAGGGATTTGTCCAAGCTTGTTTTCCTTAACAGTCCCCCTGCTCCCCCATCATGGAGCAAGAGACAGTCCATTCCTGATAGGCACCTCCAAGAACTTCACAGTTCTGGACATTTGGGAGTGAGAAGGCACCTCTATTTTTTCCAGCAGCAGGGTGTATTCCTCCTCCGAGGCCCTTCTGCTCAAAGAGCAGCTATTGTTATGCCTCTATTTGGCAAGAAAAAAACTAAGACTGATCAATGGCTCGGGGTAACTTTTTCCTTAATGACTGCAACTGCTTTGCTCTCACAGTGGGTTTGTGTTTTTTTAGGGATATTGTTTACTCCAGCTTCAGCCTTGCTCAGAACACTTGGAATTCAAATAAACTGCATCGCCTTGCATTTTCTGGCAGGCACCCAGTGCAATGAATTTCAAACTAGTGTTTGATTTTGTCAGCTACAAGGCAGAGAGGCATCTCACTAGTCAAGCCTGATCCTTCCAGTTGCCACACAGCATGAGCCCATGAGTTTGCTGCCAGTCGCATCGCTGAGGTCACGTTATCCCTCAGTGACAGTACTCCGAAAACATGGTCAAGTGCAGATGGTGATCTGGAGAGTTAGGAGACTTTGAACCTGTGGTACTTAATACCTGGAATTAACTGTAGGTGTATTTACTGACATTTGGAAGAAAGGTAACAGATTTTTCAACCTTTAAGATGATTCGCAAAGACTTAAAATATTTTGAGTTATTTGTGGTTTCAGATCTTAAACAGATACTTAAACAGACAATTGAAAAAGTGTTGACCAGGCATGGCTTTTCATTAATTAGACAGACAAGAAGAACAAATTGACTTTTTCTGAGGTCAAGAGATCTTTCCAAAAGTATGATTCACCTCCCCACCCCCCCAAAAAATATTGATGTTATATATTTTCAAGTCAAGGTTTCCCAGACAGCTTTACAACATGCTACATGGCAAACACAAAGCATCACTCAGACATATCAAACACTGACCCACATGCAGCACAGGCTGTTTAAAGCTACCTTTAAAGGGGGATCCTGGCCAAGACCACCTCCCTGCCACTCATTTTGCATACAGGAATAAGCTGGAGACCCCTGGTTCCCCACATGCTTCAAGTAAGTCTCCTGCAGAACTGAGATGCTTGCACTTCCCCTCCCGCTTCAGAAAGAGCCCTCCTGCCAAGCAGCCTGATTGCCTAAATCTTCATGTCAGCCTGGAGACTGGAAACAATACTGCTGTTGCACAAGCTGATCCCCAAAACATTGAAGGGTTTTGCCTGATTTCTTCATGAATGGTCTTCCTGTCACCAGGGCCATGAGGAAGGCCAGATCCCCACCCCAAGCCCTGGCTGCTACCCTTCATGAGCTGAGTATTTCTGCTACAGTGCTCAGCAGCAGCAAACACTGCTGATATTTGGCTCTTAGGTCCCATCACCCAAAGGTTTCCCTGAATGTGCAGGCACCATCCAACTTGGACCCATAAGCTCAGAAGGATGACCCCAACGTGGCACAGCGTTGCATAGCTGATCTCCTGGGGAACAGCTGAGAGGGCAACATGTTCCCCAGGCATGGTTGGGACTTCCAAATGGGGCTGGAAGATGCCAATGACATGCTCCAGCTCTGCCCATGGCCTGGGAACAAGGGGGATCCTTTGCTGACTATGAGACCACTGTACTGTGAAAGTCACGGCTCTGCTGCCTCAGGAGAGATTATTCCAGCTCATGATGGCTCTGCATACTGGAAGCACCGGATTGGAAACACAGCAAAGGGCCACCCTGTCAAAACTCTTCTGCAGTATTTGTGTCATTTATGGTGTTTTATCCCTCAGCTTTGCATCGATGAAGTCCTTTCTCTGCTTCAGGAACAAAATACTTTTACTTGAGACACCTGGCCTGTGACTGTGGATCATGGGCTGTCGGGATCAAGGTGCCACAAAGAGAGATGGAGCTCCGCCTGGCAGAGATAGAGCTAGAGATGGTTTGAGCATGCTGTGGCTGCTTTTCCCTCCGTTTCTGTTAGGAATTGCAAGCAGCCTGGAGCCCAAGTAGCATTTTCAAAAAGTCTCCTCCAACTGCACCCACCTCCCTGTCCTCTCCAGCACTGTCCTCCTTCAGTTTTCCTCTGACTACTCATATTTCCTCCACTTTTACATTTCATCCCTCATCCTTACACAGCATTTCATAATTTCTTCATCCTTATGGTCCTCTTACTCCTTCCTTTTAGCTCCCACACCACTCTTAGTAACTAGGTCCAGTCCTCTATTCCAGGGAGAGGAAGTGGAGGGAAGCTGCTGGCCTTTTCTTCTCATTATTAATTATATTATACTAATTATATTATATTATATTAATTAATTATAATTAACTAATTCCAGCATGTCCCCGTTCTTACTCACCCTCTTCCCATCATCACCACTTTATCCAACTCTTCTTCCTGCTCCATCATGACATTGTCCCATGGCAACTCTCAGACTACCTCCCCTGGACTTTAACTTTCCTTTATGTCATTACCTCCCAATGACATCTCGACACTGGCACCCACTAATTACCTGGAATCTTTCCCTTGATTTGCCCTGCAGATGTGCTCTATGTTTCATATTCTCTGAAATGGATCTCACCTTTGCCATGGACTGCTCACTCATTGATCTGCTTGACTGTGATTTTGATATGTATGTTAGCAATGCTCCCTGTGTCCAGCAGGTCAATACCAGCTTCCTCCAAGCCCCCTCAGTCCTTCTCCTGGCAATCACCCTTCACTTGCTCCCTCCTCTGGATGTGACCGTCTCAGTTTTCTTCATCTTCCATTGCCTCTCTGAAATCTGTAATTTCTTCTTGCATCATTTCACAGCCCTCCTTCTATCCAGTTTTGTCTGCTCCTGCTCCCACTCCCTTCAGAGCATCACTCAAAATAATTTTCATGACTCTCTCTTTTTGCCTTCTTGCTTCCTGGCACCCACTGTCCCCACCTTTTCACCTTTCAGACCTTTCCCAGGTGATCATGCTCAGCTTCTATCATACTCCAGCCTTTGGCATTGCCTTGCTTTCTCCTTTATAGACTTTCTGCATGTGACAGGTGCTGTGAAGGGCTGATGTCTGCTCAAGCCACATCTCTTTCACAGGGCAGTCAGCTCTCTTGTTTCTGACTGTCTAAGCAGAATGACTCCTCTTCCTTCCATCCTTCCTTCCTCAAACCTCAGCTTGGAAAAGGGAGCTTGACCATGGACTGTCCACATTGGGACACTCAGAAAAATTCACTGGAATTCACAGAAATTGGGAAGGGAAACTGGCTTAATAACATCAACCGAGTCACCTTCACTTTGAATGAGAACACCCATGCAGATGGATGGGGGTGAGATTTAACTAATTCCCTTGGCATTTATACTGACAGGTAATCCCTGCGTGCTCCCACCTTTGAAAAACCCTCACCACATCGTGGTCCTTTCTCAGCAGTCTCTGGTCCCTGACTGCTGTTATGTCTTTCCTTTTTCTGCCTGTAGGCACTTCTTGGCAGGGTTCATCTCTTTTCTCCTGCTGTAGAACAGCCAGAAGAACAAGACTTCAGCTTCTGTTGGCCTCTGGCAGCACCAGATCTACAGCTGCTGCGCCTGGGAGTCCAGGTTGTGCTGGGTGGCAGTGCCCCGTCCAAACTGTTCTGCAGGGGGAACTGGCACCCATTTTCTGGCAGGATCAGAGGCTGCCCGAAGGGAAACCACTGCTGCAAGTAGGATGCAGAACTCAGCATTTCCTCATACTTGGGATATTTGGCACAGAGGTTATGAAAATAAAGGACAATCAGTTCTCTTCTAGGGAAGTGGGTATAAAGATAATTTTGATGCAAATACTTTCCAGAAACCAATTTTCCCCATGAGAGTGCTGGCATTTAAATGGATTTTAAGAGCTAAGAGAAATGCCTCATTTGTTCTCTGCTGCCAGACAGGAACACTGTGTTTCAGGTTTGTCTCAAGAACTTCCTGAGCAAGTGGCTTCGCCTTGTTAACCTCACCCTTAGTTGTGGTTAACTTCTGCTAAGTGCCTGTGCTGCCATGAGTCTATTGATTGCTTTTCAGGATGCAGAGGAGAGGACTGTTTTGAATACACAGTGGGACTTATCTTCCCTGTTAATGAACCACACACTAATTGAAATGGAGATAAGGCTATTGTTTTGAAAGAAAACATGCAGAAAATTTCTTTTTTCATGAAGAACCATTTTTTCTGATTCAATAGGTCACATTTTTGGCCACCCCTCCCTCTTGGATTTTGCTACCCTGAGCAAACGGGTTTGTACTGTTCATCATAATGGTGTAAAACTGAAAGAACTGGAGCTTCACTAATCAATGTTGCCAGAGGCTGGATGGCTAACCAAAGGAGTCTGTTACCTTCACACCACTGAAGTGATTTCTGATGGGTCCATTGCTGCCAAACAAGCACTTCTAAATGGAGGTGGTAGGAATGAAGCTTAAAACTGCCCAGCAGCTGATCAGAGTTACTAAAAGAGCAAGGAAGTATAAAGGCATCATGTCTAGTTCACTGAATCCCTCAGCTGGAAATCACTGCTAGTCAAAGGAGTACTGTAGGGAACAATCAGTATGCATTTCCTCCATTCTTATCTTCTTCCCCAGGCATTGGCCTCTGGCCACTGCCAAAGACAGGACACTGTTCTAGGTGAAATTTTGGTGTTACCCAAAAAAGACATTTCTGTGGCTGGGATGTGAGTTGCCTCTGTTGAGAGCAGCTGCTCTGGTCACCCAAATTCAGTAGAAGGTTCATACACAGAGAAGGAGTCAACATCTCATCCCACTCACATCCTACAGGAAAAGTATCTAAATGAACTTGCACCAAAGACACCTGAACATAAATTGGTAAAAGAGGATAGCAAACAAGGGCTTTTCTGAGTCAAACACTCCCTGTGTTGTGCAGGGAAAGCAGCTCTCCTTCCTCCCCAACTATAGCTAAGGAGAGCTGAGGGAGATGCTATGTTTTCAGTCAGATACTGCTCAGTATGAGGACTTGGTCCTGAGCACATCCATAAGGCAGCCAGCCAGCTTCCAGTTATTTACCTAAACACAGCCTAGCATGGCCTGGAGTGGACTTAGGCAATATTGTGCCTCTAAGCAGAAAGCTTTTTGTGCAGCCCATTGCTGTGCGGCATTCTCGTAGCGAGGGTCACTGCAGACCCCCTCGTCCACTCCTGTTGTTCTGCCATGGCCTCACAGAGAATTGGTTCAGGTTCAGTATCTGAGACACTTGTCCCTGAGGCACTGGAAGGTTTGGGTTCACGCTAGCCTAAAGGTCTCCTGTTACTGCAGCATAACATTTGTAGCTCTTAACACCTCTGTGCAGGAGCACTCTCCACTGCAAGGCAGCAGAGCTTTCTTGAGAGCTCACATGAGAATCATAGAATAGAATCATAGCATCATAGAATCAAGGAATCTCCTGAGCTGGAAGGGACCATAAGGATCAAGTCCAACTCCTGGCTCCACACAGGGCCAGCCAGGTCAGAGCATGTCACTGAGTACATCACCCAGACTCTTCTTGAACTCAGCCAAGCTCGGTGCTTCCACTTCCCAGGGGACCCTGTTCCAGTGCCCAATCACTTTCTCTGTAAAGAACCTCTTCCTAATATCCAACCTAAACCTCCCCTGTCTCCATGTCATATCATTCCCTCGGGTTCTATCACTGGCCACCAAAGAGAGGAGATTCGTGCCTGCCCCTTTGCTTCCCCTTGTCAGGAAGCCACAGACTACCATGATGTCTCCCCTCAGCCCCCTCTTCTCCAGACTGAACAAACCAAGGGACTTCAGCCTCTCCTCATAAGACTTCCCCTCCAGACCCTTCACCATCCTTGTTTCCCTCCCCTGGACACTCTACAATACTTTTGTGTCCCTCTTGTACTGTGGCACCCAAAACCACACACAGTGCTCAAGGTGAGGCCACACAAGTGCAGTGTAGAGCAGGAGAGTCATGTCCCTGGACTGGCTGGCAATGCTGTGCTTGATGCACCCCAGGATACTATTGGCCCTCCTGGATGCCTGGGCACACTGCTGGCTCATGGTTTTGCTGTCAGCCAAGATCCCCCCCCAAATCCCTCTCAGCATGGCTGGACTCCAGTGTCTGATCCCCCAGTCTGTGTGTGCAGCCAGGGTTGCCCCTTCCCAGGAGCAGGATGCGGCACTTGCTGTTGTTAAACTTCATGCTGTTGGCGATTGCCCAGCTCTCCAATCGTTCCAGGTCCCTCTGTAAGGCTTCTCCACCCTCAACAGAGCCAACAGCTCCTCCCAGCTTGGTGTCATCTGCAACTTTACTTAAGGCACCCTCTAGTCCTGTGGCCAGGTTGTTTATGAAAATGTTGGAAAGACTTGGACCTAAACCAGAGCTCTGGGGAACCCCCCTAGTGACTGGCCGCCAGCCAGATGTAGCCCGATTCACTATCACCCTCTGGGCCCGACCCATCAGCCAGTTGCCCACCCAACGCCTTATGGCTTTGCCTAGGTGTGTGCTGGGCATTTTGTCCAGCAAGATGCTGTGAGACACAGTATCACAACCCACCATGCAGGAATCAAGCTGATGGACTTCTGGGACTTTGCTTGGTGCCTGCTGGGACTGGGACAGAAACATAAGGTGAATGCTTCCCTCTCTGCCATTCAACAGATTCCCAGTAATCCTGAAGAAAGGCAGTAGCATCTCCATGGATACAATGCTCCTCTTGCTTGGGACAAGGATTATAGACTTTGATCTGTCTGAGGTGATGGTGTTTTGGCTTAATTAGATTGCCCTGGGACCAGACTGGCTGAGGCCATTTAAGACTCCCCAGTTTGAGGTTTTAGGGCTTGGGGAGCTGTCATGCCAATCCAGAAGGATTTCCTCTGCAAAACAGGGAGAAGTAAAGACACATTTCAAGGCCTTGAATCCAAAGGACTTTGTAAAATTTCGATTCTAGTTCCCTTACAAGACATTAAGCCCCATCTTCTGGTGAATGGCTAAAGTGCAGAAAGAAACAACTGAAGCAAAATCAGCAGTTTTCATGACAAGGTTGAAGTAGAAAAATGCCTTAACCACACTTGAAATATTTCAGAAGCCTGTGTTATCTTCATCAAAGTGTCAACAAAAATTGTTTTTAAAGGCATCATAGTGGTTTATTTCAAGTGTTTTTATTATGTTGGATTCCATGTCCTTCACTTGGTGTAAACTGTCATTCCATAAAATAAACTTTATGTTTCAACTATTCCTAACCAAAACAGTTTGGAATACCTTGTTGCACAAAACCTTTCACTAGTTTGGTTTTTTGTTTCTTTGGAGTGAAGAAAAATACACCTGGAAATGTTAAAGTTTCTCTGAGGACAGGGGATGCTCCCCAGGCAACACTCCAGAGCCTTGAATTTCTGTGCTGCCCATGGCCAACCACTTCATCTCTGTTCTGCACAGTGGAGTAGGTGAGGAGACCAGTAGATCTGGTCTGACTTGGGGTCAGACTTGAGGAAACCAGAAGATCTGGTCTGACAAGTGCTGACTTGGGGATCCCTGGCTTGTTCAGCAAAGTCTGTGTCACCAGCTTCTTCCCTTAGATGCTGCTCAGGAAAGACATACATAACTGAAGCATGGAGACCAAACTAGAGCACCAGGTATGGATGGCACAGAGGTAAAGGCAGCAGGTTGAAGTGCTCAAACAGGTGTCTGGACTCCTCCACCATTGGCTGTGGCCTCTCCTGTCTTACAGTTCCCCCACACCTCCTCCTGACACCTGGTTGTCCAGGTTTACCAGAAAGAAAATTAACTCTGTCCTAGCCAAACCCAGGACACTGGTCCATCCCAGGCTGCTATGAGCACTTGGACCAACCAATTCCCATCCCACACCTGGAGAGCCCTGCCTGCCTCTTCCTCTGGCCACTGCTCCCCCTTCCCAGGATGTGCTGGCAGCCAGGAGGTACCAGGAGTCAGCCAAGGGCTGCTGGGGTGAACCCTCCTGCACCCCACTCATGTAATGAGTAAGGGCATGGGGGAGAGGGCGTGCTGCTGCTTAGCACCTCCTCTCCTTGCTGCTTCTCTCACCCAAACTGGCACTGCTGGCTGGGAGCCCTGTGCAGGGCTGTTTCCAGGGCAGGACGCTGGAAACACCAGGGAACTCATCTTACCCCACAAGCCTCAGAAAGGAGTTGTGCTTGTGTATGGGGGAGAAAGGTGGGAACAGAGGGAAAGGATGGGAATCATGAGTGGGGCAGCCCTCTTTTGAGGGAGCTGCTGGTGCAGATCCTAGTGCAGAGGAGAGATCAGTGGCTCCAGGCTGGCTGGCTGTATGAGAGGATGTGCCACCTCCTTGCAGCAGGGAAGTGGTGGCAGTGGTGGCGAGTAGATGGCTAGGAAGGGGCAAAAGGAGGCTTCATTCCCATGAAGACCACAGAGATTGCTTGTACATTTTTCACAGTCAATAAGATTAAAATGTAGAATGAAGGGCAGGAAAAGGAAGAGAAGGAGGAGTAAAAGGAGCAAAAGAAAGAAGAGGGAGGAAAAGGAGGAGAAAGGAAGGAATATGATGAGGATGAGAAGAAGAAAGAAGAAAGAGAGAAGGAGGATGAAGACAAAGAGAAAGAGAAGAAGCAGAGAGAAGAAGGAAGAAAAGCAGGAGAAACCTCTTTTATTGCTGTTCTTGAGTGGGACATACTAAGTAACAAACTGGTTTCCACAGGAGAAGAAGGATGTCCTGATGCACTCAGGTATTACCTTGGCAGAGCCCACAAAAGACCTTTAATGACACCTTCCATTTTGTCAGAGCTGTAGCACTGACATCTTCTACACTCTGCCACTTTGTCAGCTTTCCATTGATCAGTGGCACAGTGCCTGAATTCAGCCACAGTATGTGCATGGGCAGCTTGGCAGTGCAGGTCTCCTAGCTGCCTTTTGGCACCTGGAGAGGCCAAAAATAGGAACAGGGTAGAAGTACCATGGTTTAACCCCAGCCAGCAGTGAAGCCCCACACAGTCCCTCACTCACTTCCCACCTGGTGGGATGGGGGAGAGAATTGGAAGAGTAAAAGTGAGAGAACTCGTGGGTTGAGATAAAGACAGTTTAATAGGTAAAGCACAAGCTGCACACACAAGCAAAGACAAGGAATTCATCCACCACTGCCCATGGTCAGGCAGGTGTTCAGCCGTCCCCAGGAAAGCAGAGCTCCATCACACACAGCGGTTACTTGAGAAGACAAATGCCATCACTCCAAACATTGCCCTCTTCCTTCTTCTTCCCACAGCCTTATGTGCTGAGTGTGATGTCATATGGTACGGAATATCCCTCTGGTCATTTGGGGTCAGCTGTCCTGGCTGTGTCCTCTCCCAGCTAATTGTGCACCCCCAGCCTCCTCGTTGGTGGGGTCGGGGTGTCCCAGCAGAAAGGGCCTGGCTCTGTGTAAGCACTGCTCAGCAGTAACGAAAACATCCCTCTGTTATCAACAGTGTTTCCAGCACCAATCCAAAGCACAGCCCCATCACAGCTACTGAGAAGAAAATTAACTCTATCCCAGCCAAAACCAGCACAAGGAGGGAGAGAGGGACTAGGGTGATAGCTTTGTGCCACCCATCCAGGGCACAGCAGAAGCCAGCAGGTGCACAGGATGCTCAGGAGATGCCTGGGTCTGGTCTGGGCCCCACTGCTGGCACGGTGGGTGCTGGAAGGCCAGCAGCTTTGGAATTACCCTTCTGTGTGCTTGTCCAGCCCTCCTGTGTAGGGGCTGTTACCTTGCTCAGGCAGTGGGGACTGGGGCTTCCAGCTGCCATAATTTGGCAGCTGGTGGCAGCCCAGCCAGCCACACCTCTGGGCATTAAATCCTACCCCCCTGGTAAAGGAATCCCTGAGCAACTGGGCAGTACAAAGCAGGGATCATTTGAATGGGGGAAAACACACAGATAGAGCTGCTGAACCCTCAAAGCCCATATAGCCAACTACCCAAATAACTTAATCTTGCTACTTTAAGCTGTTTTCTCTCTTTTCTCAGTAGTAGGAGTGAGTGAGTAGCGCTCAGTAGTGAGCATCAACAAACCAAAACAAGCCCCATAACCATCAAAGGTCTAACCACAGGCTGGAGCACAGTGTGACTGCAGAAAGGTGTGGAAGAGCATGAAGAAACAGTGAGAGAGACCGAGTGGTGGCCATCTCACTCAGGATCTGTGATCCTGATACTGTGCAGTATTTGGAAGTACTATAACCAAAAAATATATAAAGGAGGGATTTGAAGCAGAAAATAATCAGACATGGGTGTTACAGGGCCCTCCTCCTGGTGCATACGACAGACTTCCCAGTAGGTACAACCACCCCACCATGTTAAATGAGCTCATTTGAAAAGCAGGGTGAAAACAGAAGGATGAGAGCTGCTGCTGCTTCTGAGAGCTCGAGCTGTTGTGAGATCTGTGGTGCAGACCCCTGTCCTTTTGGAGTTTTTTATTCTGGCATGTACTTGTTTCTGGCACATCTGCCAAGTGATTGCAGCGTGGTTACAAGAAGGTGAGGGGGTTGTTTGTGGGCTCTGCACCTCCACAACACATCTCCACAATGTGAAATGATAAAGAAAGAGGCATCCTTGGGAAGAGAGTTTTCATAAGCCGCAACTTCATAGCATCTAGAAGACAGATGTTCAAGCCAAATCCATCTTCCTTTGGTTTTTAAGGGAAAGATAGAAATCTGGAGCGTGCCACGATGATACTTGGAAGGACCAGCACTTAAAAATACATTATCCAACTGCTGGCCCTGTCTGTGTATAATTCACACACACACACACACACACACACAGAGTATCAACTCATCCTGAGGTTGTTTTTTTACCGCTGCTGCTCCTAAAAGCCCTGAGGCTCTGTTCCTACGTCATGAGAAGGAAAATAATAAAACACAGACAACTTTAAAGAGCAATTTGGATGCGTGTTTTGGAAGGTAGGAGTAGGGCTGGATCCAGCCACCCCATGGGACACTGAGGCTGGACCATGCAGCCTGTCTTGCATTACAGTGTATGGACTGCCACACCAGTGCCATCAGCGCTGGCTGGTGCCCAGGGCTAAAAAAGGCCTTGTCCTCACCACTCCTCTCCTTCTCATAAGGCTCCCTCTCCCTGCACCAGAAAATCCATGCGGAGGGAAAAAATTCCCTTCCAGCTAATCAGCTCCAGTCCTGTCCCCACTGATACATTCTGAGTGGCTCCCAGCAACAGGTCGCCTTTCCTGCACTGCATCCCACCTACCAGCAGTGCATGGGGAAGGAGGTGACGCTGTGAAACTGTGCTTCCCTTGTTGGAGAAGCTGGAAGATGTGGGGAAATGAGTCAGGGCACTGTGGGGAGCTGAAGGATGCCCATGTGGTCCCAGAAATGACACAACCCTGCAGGACTGGCCTACATGCAGGCGTGCTGTGTGCTGCTCTACGCGCTGAGCCTGGTATGTGCTCCTGGGAGCCTGACTGCAGGATTTGGGATGATCTCCAGGGACCACAAGCACAAAAAGCAATTAGAGCCGTATACTGTTCAACCAGTTAAGTTCCCCGAAAGAAGCCAGCCCTTTGCATCCTGGTGTGGGCACCCACAGCTGGCAAAGCACCTGGCCTTCATCCCCTTGCAGCCATGTAGTTCACCGGTGAGGCAGCCACCAGCTGCCTGGAGCAGTGAGAGAGGCAGTTTCCCATGGGAAGCAGCACATCAGCAGGTGATGGTGGGTTGCAGTGCATCACGCCAGTGCCCAACCTTGCAACATGCATGTAGGCAGTTTATTACTGCCTGGACTCTGGCACTGCAGAGAAGCTGCTCAGAGGTACTGCTCCCTGTCTAGACAGTTTTTATAAACTCCACGGATGCCATTTCAGTGTTCAGACACAGCGACTGTGGGGGAGAATTCAGTTTGGGAAGGTCTCCAGCCAGGGCCTGTGGTTCTCATGCACATGCCTCTCAGAATGTGTATGTAGAGAACTCATTTGGAGCTGCAGACTTCCCCGAATTATTCCTCTGGGCAGCTGACACAAACCAGTTGCTCGCTGACAGCCTGAAGTAGAGCAATTATTCATAGGCTAATGGGCTTTGCCAAAGCAAGATTGTTTTCTTTTCTCCTCAAACATCATTAAAAGAAGGAAACTGAAGCATCAGTGCCAGGAAGAACTGTTGCATGGCTGGCATGTCAAGCAGCAGCAAAACAGGGCTATTGCTATGGGTGGTGTGCCACAGAGTAATTGGCTGTTTGCAGCAGAAAAATGGGATGGAAAGGATGGACAAAAGACTGAGTAAGGAGGGGGATGTGATGGTTTGCACTGAAGCCACACCAAGGCCAACAGTCAAACTTAGCGATGAGCTCTCACTTAGAGTCCCATTGACATCAAGGACACAGCGAATAAAGTGACACCTGAAGGAGGTCAGAGAAGAATCATTCATCTGCAGTTTGGGAAAGAACAGTGGCACTTTGGCTCTACTCCCTGGGCACAGAGCTGCACTGCTGTCTCCATCACTGCAGCAGTTAACAGCACCATTCCTGCAACCCCCCTGTGTAGCCCTGTGAACTGACACAGATGGGACACAGCTACCTCTGATGGACCCCTGGCAGGTAACCAAAGAAAACTTGCAAGCAGGGCTGCAGGATTACATGAGGATAGTCTCCAATCCAAGCACAAAACTGGAGAAAACACAGTTACTCCTCCGATTCACCCTGCATGCCCTACACTGTGGTAGCTCAGAGGGAGGCAAGTCCAAGAGGGAAAAGGAACAGGTCACCAAAAGCTGTAGCTTCCCTCTGAGGTGTGAATCCCTTTCCAGCAATTACAAAGATTTCAGGTCCCTCAGGTGGTTGTCTGTAAGCTGAGTGCTGGTGAAGTGTGTGGGAGAAGCAAGGGTGCAGTGTGCCCTTGGAAACACACCACAGCACCCCTGCCCCATCCTGCAGAGGCAAATGCAGTTCCACCTCACCTGGCAAACAAAACCAACACATTCTGGTTGTGACTGGCAGCTACTGCTTTCCTAAGAAAACCTCTTTAAATGATCCCTCAAAACCAACCAGGTGAAGCTGAAGGGAACTGTTTTGTGGGCATATTAACCCTCGGTTCCTCAAGCCATCTTCTCACCTGCCCACCAGGGAGAAATGGGAGATACCTGTAAGCATCCTGCTGTCTTGACTGCCATCCCCTACATCTCTGGGACCCAGTCACAGGGCCCTGCACCCCTTTGCTGCCCGGTCTGCTGAGGCACTCTTACCCTTCAGCAGGAGAGACTTATCCTGAGGTATCACAGTCGTTTTCCCAAATGGCTCACACCAAAGATGTGAGACGTAGGACATGGGGAAACTGGGGTGGGGTTTGAACTTGCAGCACTCTGTAGTAACTGCTTTGTGGCAGCTGCCTGACCATTTTTCCTGCTCTGTTTGTTTCTTCTTCTCCTGCAGCGCCTCAGTGTAGCAAGGAGAGTACCTCCAAGGAGAGGCAGACATCGCTGAAGTGAGAACATGCAATAAGCACTGAAGAGCAGCTGCTGTGTCCTCATAGTCAATTTATCACAAGTAACTTGTTCCCAAGCCCTTACCTTAAGATAACCTTATTGCAGGAAAAGGGCATCCCTGCAGTGTGACAGTCAGAAAAAGGCATTTTACTTTGCATTCACATCCCCCCATATTTGCTTTGTGTAGACAATTCTTGAAGCTCTCTGCTCAGCTTTGCCAAGAAAAGTACTCTGTCTCTGGTTCATGACATGCTGGTAGTGTCCTTGGAGAATTGGTGGGAGGAGACAAGATTTCAGCAAAAGGCTTAGAGCTAATGGCCGTACAGGCAGCAGCAGGGATGAGATCTCTCATCTAAGAATTATTATAAGCACTGTAATGCCCCAATCCTATTGTCCCTCACCTCTTCACTTCCAAATGAATATCATATCCAAAAGATAGTGACTTAACATAGTCCTCAAACATTGCTGACTTGAGCCCACTTTCTCTCTGCTGGCACTGGCAGTCTCGCTGGAAAGGTGCATCTGTTGAGGAATGATACTTCAATTCATTTTCAGTTTTAAGTCTGGTTTTTCTTTGCCTCATCTGCACTGTGCCCCATATCTGAGAAGAAAGCAGCAGCTCAGAGCGGTACACGTGGCAGAATGAGGCCCATGTTCTCTGCTTACTCACCAAAATGATCCCTGTGGTCCACAAGGCAATATAAGATGACCAGCTAGCTAAGACCAAGCTACAAAGCTGGATATCTGACTTCACTACCTTTCAGCTGTGGTAAAGGCAGCTGCAATATGGAGCTCCTTTTTAAAAAGAAAAAAAGACACCCAAAACATATTTTTGTTCCTTCACCAACTGAAG
This sequence comes from Porphyrio hochstetteri, assembly GCA_020800305.1. Classification (NCBI taxonomy): domain Eukaryota; kingdom Metazoa; phylum Chordata; class Aves; order Gruiformes; family Rallidae; genus Porphyrio; species Porphyrio hochstetteri. Next base: position 52,383,392 of record CM036907.1, read on the forward strand.
AGCAGGGTACAAAACTTCATCAGCAGAAATGAGAAGTCAACCCAAGGCCTGATCCAGTGAGATGCTGAGTACCTGAAGCTCCCGCTGTGATTCAACGGGAAGCTTCAGCTAAGGTGTCAAAGGCTGGACAAGATCCAGGTCTGGGTGACTAACAGACTGAATGCCCAAGTGCCCTGCTCAGGTTGGGAAGTTCTAGCCTGCAAGGGAGCAAAGCCTTATAGGGCCAGGCTGTGGCCCTGCACTGCCTCAAGTCTTGACTTTCCATCAAGACAGCCATCCTATGCTGCTGCTGAGATCCCACAGGCCTAGCTGCGCTCTGCCACTTGCTTGATGAACATATGGATCATCTCTTTCCCTTAAAGCCTCATCATAAACAACCAGGCAAAATACTGGGAATAAAATCACAAAGCAGAGCTCTGGGGGAGCTGACAGCCAAGGCGCTCGCTCACTCCAGCTTCCCAGGGTCATTCCAGGACGGCTGCAGTGAGCTCTGCAGTGGAGTAAGTTAAATTGTTCACAGATTTGTTTGCAAATAGCTGCTTCGGGACCAATTGCTTAGAAGGGAAACACTTGAAGAAGCAACCAAAAGCAGCATATAGCTCTTTTACTAACAGGTTTTCCTGCCACTTGTGCAAGAGTCTGTTGCAGCTCCTTAGCAGTGTCCCAGAGCTCTGGCATGGGCGCAAGCCACTTTCCCAGTCTGTGGACAGGTCTGCCACACTCTCAGGACAGCTCATGGAGGCCCTGCTCAGCCAGGTCCAACCCAGTGACACCATACAGGGTAGTGAACCTACATGCATGCTACTCAGGATATCCAAGTACTGACTTACAATAGCAGTACCCTGTCAGCAGAAAACAGAAAGCACAAGCCTGCTATTCTCCATTCATCAACATCATACATTTGGTTTTTTTTAGTATTTATTTATACCAAGTAGGACATAAAATACTGCAAAGTTCAGAAAGTTCCTGCACCAGCCTCAGCTCAGCCCAGGCCTAACCACCAGCCTTACCTGCAAGCACAAGCGTGTGTCAGGAAATCACGCTGTCATGCTAAGACAACAGAAAAGAGCTTGCTTTGGTTTGGTTTTCACCAGACTGATGCTTTACAGAGGAAAGGAATACTAAAGAAGGGCTTTTCTCCCAATTCTTGTGGGGTTTGCCATTCCATAGGTCAAAGAGCCTGCTTTGAGACAGTAATATTGTGGAGGCTTCTTTGCAAAAGCAAGAGTCGATGGGTGCTCTGTGTACATGCACCCTCAAAGTTCTTATCCTTGTTTCATGAGTTTGATGCTGTGGATGTTCTTCAAAATTGAGATGAGAGAAATAACAGCTAAAGGCCTGAATGTTCTCCATGCAATGTCATCCTGGCAGTGATACAGCTGAAGGACAGTAGGACAGCTATGTCCTTCAACACAATCCATGAACGCTGATTGCAGAATGATCTCTCCTTGTCCTTATCTTGACTCCTAAGACTCTCAATAGATATTTTCTCCCCTGTCCAGCTGAAAAGGGGAGTGACAGACCACCTTTGGTCGGCATCTGGCCTCCAGCCAGGGTCAAACCACCACACCCATGTTTCTCTGTTCACCCATGGTGAATAAAAGGTGTAGCATCTGTTTTGAATCTTCAAACTGTCCCATAGGCAAAGATTAAATATTTCTTCCTATTGAAAAGTTTCATCAATTTCTTTAATCATTCATCTATTTTTTCAAAGGAACTTTGCAATATAGCATGCAACTCTGATATCTGTACCCTGAGCTGACTTTCAGTGTCATCTGCTGCCCTCTGGTGTAGCAAAAAAATAAATTAATTTTTTAAAAAATCACTTGCTGACAGGTAATTCTAGAACATTTATAATTTCTTTATAAAATAATTAGTAGATCTCACCTGGTGTAAAAGGCAGACACACTGCAAAGAGAGTAGTAACAAACATCATTAAAAATGAAGGTGGTAGTGCACTCCCATGGTAACATTTTCTGGATTAAGTATATTCCACTTATGAGCAAAATAAACTCTCTCAGCATGAAGTGTGCACGTTTTCTCTGTAAGAGTCAAGCTTGGTTTGTCTTCTCTTGAATCACCTGTAATTAATTAAGGCACCAGAAGCAAACCTTTATCCTTTCATCTGCCATCCTCCTACTTCTCATTGGATTCACCCTTTCAGTGTTCTGTTTTTAGCTAAGCAGTCATTAAACACTAAAAATAATATCTATTAGATTTAAAGGTGCGTGTATGTTCTTCTGTAAAGAGAATTTACAAACATATGTTAACGAGCAGAACAAAAGGACATGAAATCCCTTCTTTCCAAACACAACACACATCATGATGAAAATAGTTTGTGCTTCTCACATTTTACACTACTTGAAGTTAAGCTATCTAAACTCAGGAAAATGAGCCCGAGATGACAAGGGGAAGACCAGTTCAAGCTATACTGCTCGGATACAGAAAAAACATAAAGCAAGTATCAAGTCCATTTATAAATACCCTTCACCTTTCAATCAGGATAATGGTAAAAACCTGATGTGCCCCAGTGGGATGGGTAGCTAACTCTCTTCTTAGGGTGCATCACCTTTTCTGGTATTAAAATGTAGAAGAGCTCTGTGGTCTTCACTGGTTTTAAAAAAGTTTTAGGATTTAGGAAAAATACCATAATAAAAAAAAAAAAACCATGTCCCAAGTCTCCTCAAGCTTGTGCTGAATTCTTTAGAACTCTTAACTTCTCTTTGGCTTTTTCTGTTTTGTAAGAAAGTGTTTCTACCATTTCACAGTCATTACTTGGTAAGGACTCCTGAACCACCTCGTACAACCATGCTGAAACAGAGGCACGTGCTTAACTAGGATTCGAGTCAGTATACCCAGCAGAACCAGCAAGCTCACTCACCACCTAACTCCAAGTCATCCCTGAAGGCTGCTCGGCCTTTAAAATGAGGAGTTGGCTGCCAGGAGGCATTGATCCTTATTTGTGCATCATAGGTTCATTTAAAATGTATTGAGAGTACTGAGAAGATCCATGGACAGACCTGTTAGCAGTTTATGCTCAGAGAGACCTTCCTTGAAGTGTTTCCAAGTCCTAATTTATGCAGGATTTAAGTTGCATAGCTTCTGTTCTTCCTTTCATCTAAGAGATTCAAGACTTGCCTCATTAAGTTGAGTTTCCAACCCTCAACAAGAGCATCTGTATTCTCACTGCAGCCCCTCCAGCTGCCCTATCCCTATGCTGAGGCTCAAGCTCCTTCCCCACCAGCAATTTAACTAAGGTATCTCTGCCCATTGCACACCTCAGCTGCACGCTGGCTGTCAGCAGGCAACACACCTGGTGGAGCTGCTCGTGGAGAAACACAATCAAGTAACTGGTGCTTTGGGTCTTTTTTCCTTTGTGGACAGAGTAGCTGTGGTGTACGTGAGGCAAGAGAAAACAGAGCAGCTGAGACCCTCCCACACCACCCTTTTCCCACTCAGCTCACGGCCCTTTTGTGAAGGGAGATTAAGGGCCTGGAGCATCTCTCCTATGACCGTTCAGTCTGGGGAAAAGAAGACTAAGGGGGGACCTAATTAATGTTTTTAAATATCTTAAGTATGGGATGCAGGGGGAATTGGCCAGCCCCTTTTCAGTGGTCTGTGGAGACAGGACAAGGGGCAATGGCTGTAAACTGGAGCACAGGAAGTTCCGCACCAACATGGGGAAGAACTTTTACACAGTGAGGGTGACAGAGCCCTGGGACAGGCTGCCCAGGGAGGTGGTGGAGTCTCCTTCTCTGGAGATATTCAAGACTCATCTGGACACCTATCTGTGCAATATGTGCTAGGGAGCTGCTTTAGCAGGGGGGTTGGACCCGATGATCTCTCGAGGTCCCCTCCAACCCCTATGATTCTGTGAGAAGGCTGGTTTCTAAGGTTTAGTCACAGAACAGACTTTCATTACCAGTAACAGGAAACCTGCTTGATTTAGATACAAAATGTTGTGCTTTTCTGTTGTGGCACAGCATGGTATGCTGCTCAAGTACCTGAACTCAAGGAAAAACTTTCAGCCCCTTTCCTCAGCATGCAAGGAACAGATTGATTCTTTGCCAATTACCTGCACCAGCTCACATGGGAAGTAAAAAAGTTTTCTACAGAAGCCAATCATTTGCTGGAAGTTACCGTGGTTCTCCACAAAACTGCAGGTAAAACTTACTTAGAACCACTTCACCCTTGCCCTCACCTCAGTGTGTGCAACAAAAGTGGAAAAATGCCATCTCTGAATTCTTCTGCAGATGGATGCACTGACCTCAACATGGCCCCAGGAACTTGTACGCTTTTTCTTACTTCAGTATTGTGAATAGCTTCGTTTTAAAACTCAACAACTCTGTGCAAGTTCAATGCACAGAAGTTTTGAGATAGTAATTTAAGAAAAAAAATCCTTATTATGCTTGAATACAGTCTTAATAGAACCAGTAAAGGCTTTTTTTTTTTAACATTGGAGAGGAAAGTTCAAAGATAAGCAGAAAACCACCCAGTTACAACACTCATGACAGAAATGAGAATGCTTCATTTCTCCAAGTAACATATCTCTAAGTTTTACACTGAGGACTTCCCATTCATTAGAACTCAAAATTTATTTTTACTGTGACAAGTGAGTAGAAAGACTAGCCCAAGTGAAAAATGAAAGTCAGTTCAGTTTGCAGTCTCATCTAAGTCTGTGCCACCTCAAAGCGTTTCACTTCAAAGCAGCAGTGGCCTCCACATTTCTCTTGTGAAGGAAAGAGAAATTTCAAAAAATGTCAAAATAGTTGAACTTTTCCAAAGCCTCTGCATCACCTGCTCCACATTAACAGGGTCTAATCCCACACTGGTACACTTTAGTGTAATGTAAAAAAAAAAAAGGATTTTTTAAAAAATTGCCAGACCATTAGAAAGCATTAGTAAAAATAAAAGTAGCCAAGTTAAATCAGAAAAAGATCAAGGTCTGGAAAACTCAAAGTACAAGCAAAAAAAATGAGGGAAAAAAAGTTATTTAATAAAAAAGCCATTTTGGAGTTTTGAAGCACTAGAGCAACTGACTTGTACAACAAGCCACGCCACACAGTAAATGCTAACAATAAATCAAACCCTTTGAGCGTCAGTAAGCTTCCTCTCCCTCCCCATAGCAGTTTTGGTAAGGATTCAAGATCTGCCCGGCAGGGAAAACGTTGTCTGTAGAGTACCCGAGACTTGCACCTCGGTTGTACCGAAATGCTTACCAGCGAGCAGCGAGCGCTGCTTTCAGAACAAAGAACTCTTACCAGCAGGTTACCAAACCGTTACAAATGCCCGGTAATTTTATTATTTTCCATTCGAAAAGAATCCGAACGCTGGCGCAGGCCGAAGAACGAGGCTGCCCAGAAGCGGCATGTCACTGAACTCTTTCCCGCCAGAACCCTGCGAGAACCCAACGCAGGAGACGAGCGGAGGGACCGAGAGGAGCACGGAGGGACCCCGGGCTCCAAGGCTCCCCGGGCTCCAAGGCTCCCCGCCCTCACAGCGGCCGCTCCCGGGATCTTCCCGCGGGTGTATCGGCAGCGCGGCGGCGCGCGGCTCGGTCCCGGCTAGCAGGCGGCTGGGCCGCCACCGCACCTCAGCGCCGCCGCCGCCGCTGGCTCCGCCCAAGCCGCCCCCAGGGCGCACCGCAGCGGGGCCGGGACGCGGGCGGGGCGGGCTAGGACTCGTCGGGCTTGTCGGCGGGCGGCCCGCAGGGCTGCAGCATCTTCTCCATGAGGTTGAAGCGGACGCGCGCCTTGCTCTCGTTCTCGGCGATGGCGAAGTAGTTGAGCAGGTCGAAGTGGCCCATGTAGGAGCAGTAGGAGTCCCGGTGCTGGTTCACCAGCCACTCCCACTTGGTGGTGTCGGCGTGGCCCGTCCCGATGTACTTGGACTGCAGGTGCTCCAGCTGGCTGTGGATGGTGTAGCGGTCCGTCATGGCGGCGGCCGGGGCGCTGCGGGGAGACGCGGAGCGAAATGGCGAGCGGAAGTGACGTGTCCTCGCGCACGGGACCCCCTTCCGCCCCTTCGGCAGAGACGCGGCAACTATTTCCCCCACTCGGGCCGCGAGCCGGCACCGGACACACGCGGACCCGCCGCCCGCTCTCACCGGAAACTGCCGGCCCGACCGACCCACCTTCCTGCCGCGGGGCGCGGCGGTACAGGCACGCATGCGCCCCTGAAGGGGATGACGGGAGTTGTAGTCTTCGCCCCGCCCCGCGCAGCCCCGCCCCGTGCCGCTCGAGGGGAACGCTAGGCGGGGGGCGCGGACCCGATCGGTTCGGCTCGGCTCGGCTCGGCTCGGCTCGGCTCCGCTCCGGGGTGCCTGGTATGGCGGCAGTCCCAGCCCGGGCATGGTTACATATGAGCATCATCTGGAATAAATTAATTTACCCCTGGTTTAATTGCTGTAATTGGCCGATCCATCAGTACGCCAAATGCCACTTAACACGCCCAGGGCCGGCACCAGTAACACACCGCTATTTTATAGCACGTCCTCGGGCATTAGCGACTATTTCAGGACCTCTGCTTCCCCAGAGCGGCACAGGGCTGCGCCCCGGGGAAGCCTGGCTGTCCTTTGCAAAGCAAAGGTGCGGCTCCGGTGTTGTAGCCACAGCCGAGCTCACCCCGCCATCCAAGGGGCCGGTGCATCTTGCTCCTAAACACCCAGGGAATCGCTCACAGAAGGGTTTCGGTTGGAAGGGACCTCAAAGGTGCTCCAGTTTCAACCCCAATAGCTTGCAAAGATGCAGTGTGTCCTGGGGAACAGCACCCGAGAGTGCCCGGGAGGCTCCAGCAGAGAGGACAGCAGACCCCCAGGGATCATGCTCCAGGCCGCAGCCTGTCCCAGCCCCCTCTGTATTAACCACATCTCGCTTTTGCTTCCTTAACAAGTGACAGGAAGTCTGGCTGTGAAGAAACACAAAGCTGCCAGAAGAATAGCCAGGAGTTGCCCAGAGCAACCCAAACCACTCCTTTTCGCTAGCCCTTCCTTAGGGGCAACCAGGGCAACGCAGCATTTTCTGTGGTAGCTCTCCTACAAGAGGTCTGTAGAGAGAAAGGCACAGCATCTGCAGGTCCTCCCAAAATAAGCAGTTTGGTAAGCTTACAGCTGTTCCCAGCAGCCAGGGAAAAGTATCCTAGGTCCTGTTCCTCTTTCCTTGTGAGGTGCAGAGCTCTTTGTTACTTTTCCACAGGCAGACTTTGCAGCTGAGCAGGGTCAGGGGATTTCAGATTAAGTTGTTTCTGGTGAAAAAGATTTTTTTTTTTTTACAGTACAGGTAGCATTTTACGTGAATGTTGAACTCATAAACAGATCTGAAACCCACAGAAAGGATAAATTGCATTTCCTATCTTCTTTGGACAAAGTGGGGCTTGAAATAAAATTTATCACCCGTCAAATAAGCCAGCTTTCTTCTCCAGCTCTCTTCGAGAGCTTATATAATGTTAAGTTTAAAATGCATGAAATGAGTCATGCTTCCATATGATAGTAGTGGTTTTAATTACTTGCTTTAAAATAGGAAAGACACATTGCCAGAAATTTTCCAATAGGATGCTATTTCTTCCTGTCCTTGTAAATGCTCTGCAGTCAAAAGAAACCCACAGAAATATTCCAAGAAACCCAGATGATTATAAACCCCTTGTTTAAAAGTCAGCATCTTACAAAACCAAGACCACAAAAAGCAACGTCAAAACAATGTCCTGAAGTGTCCTTACCCTTTAGTGCAAGGAACTAAATGAGGTCTTTGTTGTTGTTGTTGTTGTTGTTATTACCATAAGGATCTGTTGAGTCATTGCTGTCAAGGCTTTCTTAGCAGGAAGCAGTTTGACCCCCCTGAATACAACAATTGGGATTCTGTGGTTGCTTCCAGAGAGACCAACAGAGAAAGACCAAACACACGCAATCCCTCAGGAGTTTCTATATATCCTGATATATAAAAAGACATATTCTGAGTATGGGAAGGCTTTCATTTCTTTTTTAGAGTGCTGTCTTTCTAAAGAGCGGGATGGTATGAAGGACACTAACTTTTGATAGATGATCAGTGCTGACATAGTGACACATAAGGTTGAGCTCAGAGCTGTTTTGAAGTTACCAAAATGGTAACTAAGCCGGGAGATGTATTGATTAAAATAATCTGTCTTTGGAATGAAAAAGATGCCCAGAAGCTTATCCGTCTCTTGCAGTTGTTGCAGGAGGTACCTGGAGTAATAGCTGCATTAACCAAACAGGTGTTAGACTTCTAGTTCAAAAAACATCCTGCAAGGGAAGTATAAGCCTCAAATTTTCATCAGGCTTGACAGTGAGACAGATTAAAACACCACATTCAGACATCCAGGGCTCTGGGAAAATGTGTATGAAAGCATCGCTGTATATTGGCTTTGATCAGAAACTCCTCTGAGAGCACCAGGCAATCTTACCAATGCTAGGAAGAAAAAATAGGTAGCAAAAGTACCAGCTAACAGGCAAGTAACAAATATTTACAAGTAATTACCTAACTTTAAGGTTCACTTGAAAAATACAAAGCTTCAGCTGCTGGCTTTGAAGAATTATATTAAAATATTTTCACTTTACCTTGATTTCTTCTTACACACAAAAAAAAAATCTACTGCTGGCCCTTGCTTTTCTTGTTAGGTTCATGCAAAATGAATGTCTGCATTTCACTTCAAGTTCAGGAATGCTCTAAGTGACAGGGGGTAGGGAGAGGATGTATGTATGCATGCAGGTGTGCACAGATGCAGATTTATAAAGGGAGAGTTGGCACTCAGTGGTAATTTGCCTGTGCGATCAGCATTCCTGAATAATTTTTAGCATTTTAGGATATTTCAAGGTTTTTGTACTGAATACCATGAAATATAATGGTATATTGGTGTCTAAAGGCATATTGATAAATAATCGGTGCCAGAAACAACCGATGCTTACGTAGGGAAATCACGTAAATGTGTTGATTTCAGTGCTGAATAATCTATTTGGACATTAAAACCGTATCACTTCAAGCCGAGTTTCAAATGGCCGAGTGTGCTGTGATCGCAGCGGCCACTGGATGTCAGGGTGGGACCTGCATAAATTCTTCTTGCACAGAACAGTAGTTGGTTGCTCCCCCAAAATATAAAGAGGTTAGAGGAGGCCACAGGATGGACAGAGTGACTGTCCACTGCAAGATGTAACCAAGTTTTCAAATCTTTGAGTGGAAGAGTGAAGATCTAAATACCCACTGTCGTAGCTTTGCGTGGAGAAGAGGGTGCTGCAGGGGTGGCTTCTGCCAGAAGCAGCCAGAAGCTCTCTGCAGGCCCCAGAGAGCAAAAACCAGCTGGCGCAGGGACAGAGTTGTTGCTGACCAAGGCCGAGCCCATCAGCGATGGTCACAGCACCTCTGGGAATCACATTTAGGAGAAAAAAAAATGCAAACAGTTACTTTTTGCTGCCAGAGAAGGGAGTGAGAAGATCTAAGAAGCTGTGCAGACACCAAGGGCAGGGAAGGGGAGGGGGAGGAGGTGCCCCAGGTACCGGAGAGGATGATGCCCCTGCAGCCTGTGGAGAAACCCATGGTGGAGCGGGTGTCCCACCGCAGCCCATGGAAAAGGCCGAGACCCCACCTGCAGCCTGTGGAGAGGCCCCACGCTGGAGCAGGTGGAGACATACAGGAGATGCTGTGACCCACATTGGCACAAGCCTCTGACAGCACTTGCAGCCCCTGGAGAGAGACAAAGACATAGAGATGAGTGTGGGAGAGATCTGCACCAGAGCAGGTTTTCTTGGGGGGAGTTTGTGACCCTGTGGAGGACGAGGCTGGTGCAGTCTGGGTCTGAGAGACTGCAAGACATTCCATGATTTATGACTGCACCCATAGCAGTGACCCACGCTGGGGCAGCTGGTGAAGAGCTGAAGCCCCGTGGGAAAGGACTCACGTTGGAGGCGTTCATGGAGGACTGTCTCCCGTGGGTGGGGCCCCACGGTGCAGCTGGGGAAGGGGGTGAGGAATGCTCCTCCCAGCAAAGAAGGAAAACAACCCATGAGGAACTGACCTAAAGTCCCATTCCCCCAGTCTCTGCCTCTCCCCGTGCCACAGTGGGCGCAGGGGGGAAGGAAGGGAGCGAAATCATGACTAAAGTGAAGTCTGCTAAGAAGGAAGGGGTGGCGGGAAGGCGCTTTAAGATCTGGTTGTGCTTCTCATTACCCGACTCTGGTGTCACTGGGTGTGCAGGGCAGTGTCATAAATGAGAGAGTTTTCTTTCCTTTATTCCATGTTGAGTCTGTTTTGCCTGTGACTCTGATTGTGGAATGAACTCTCCCGATCTTTATCTCAACTCCTGAGCCTCTCAATATCTATTTTCTCCCCTGTCGAGCTGAAAAGGGGAGTGATAGGGCTCCAACCACCACACCCACAAACGAGGGGATGCAATAATTTTAATAGAGAAATTCAACACACAGAGAAAAAGATGATAAAATAGAGAGATGTGCCATAATTGTTTTCCCCCAGAAATTCCTCTGTTCTTTGCTACATTGATTTATCCTACAAGTAACATTTCAGAGAGGGAAAAAAAAAGTTTGAGATTGCATTAGCCTGGGAAGAATGGTGCTAGAAATTTAAAAATTATAAGAAATTAATGGTCTTTATGTGGGACATTACTTTTTTTAAGTATGCATTTTCTTAAGAAATATGTTGCTTCTACTGTAACAGGGCTCTTAAATCATTATTTGCTGAGGTCATGTTACCACTCAGCAATTTTAGGCTGCAAAAATTCCCTTTCTTTAATTACATGGTCTTTTTTTTTCCCTCAGATCTCCTATGTCATCACATTCACTGTGAAAAGTCTTTTTGTAATGCATGCAGTTTCTCAGATGCTGTTATAGGCTACCAACATTACCAGCCCCAGGAAGCCCTTGCTTTGGCCTGTAACAAGTGAAAGATCTTTTTACTGCTTTTTTCCAGACACCCTGTGAAAAGCATTTTTCATAAGCAAGTATCTTTCTTTACCTTGTTTTGCCTAAGCACCTCTAATTTACTTTTTTCCTTGCAGTCGAAATTGCAATTCTGCTTCAGTGTAAGAATATATCTTAATACTGGGACTGTCTGCTGCTTCTGGCCCTGCTTTGGCAGGGGGGTTGGACCAGATGATCCTTGAGGTCCCTTCCAGCCAGGGATTCAGTGATTCTATGATTCTGAGACAGGAAATACAGTGCCTGCAAGCATGGTTAAGTTCTAAACTTAACAATCAGCTGCTGGGAAATGGCAGATACTCCAACACTGGACACTTTTAAGATTGATCTGGACAGGGTGCTGGGCCGTGTTGCTTAGATGGTGCTATTGTCTGCACAGAGCTTTTGCCAAGAAAGGTTGGACCAGATGATCCTTGAGGTCCCTTCCAGCCTGGGATTCTGTGATTCTATGATTTGACGAATGTGGAATAAAAAATAGGAAAAGAAGCAATACTGTGTGTCATACCACTGAAAGCATAAACGTTAAGCTGCTGTATATCAATGTTCCTATTTGGAAAAGGGAATCGTTATTGTTTTAAAGCAGACTGCAACTGGAGAAATTCACTGCTGAAAAATTATCTGGGCCTGACGTTCGGGAGAGGCATTGTTTGGTATTGGGCAGTGCCACGCTTAGGCTTTGATAAGGTGCATCACAACATGGGACAGGAGGCATAACAAAATTAAAACATTGGATTGAAAATCAGCTGGGTTTAATGTCACTTTCAACATTTTTAAGATATTTTTGGTTTGGTTTGGTGGCATGACATGCTGCCAGAGTTATGCACTAAGCTTTATCAAAAGTCCCTAAGGCATTTTTAAAATAACATATTCCATGGTACACCGTTGTTGCATGGTGTCAGAGTGAAAACATTATGGTCCTGATCAGGTTAATTGGCTGAGTAAATCTGTGACCTGCACTTGCCTGGGTGCAGCTTATAGAGCACAATGATTCGGACTAGTAGCTTCCCACTCCATCACTTGCTTGTGAACATATCGCCATGATGCAATCCCCCTTCTTCTGTATGCATTTGAGAAACAGCTTTGTGCATCACAAGGTAATTAGTTTAATTTAGATGCTGTTGGGAATCTCGTAGTGTGGTGAAGAAGCACCCTAAAAATAGAGCCACAATAGGGGTCACTAGCACAGCGCTGGAATAATGCAATGAGGGAGGGATGTGGTGCAGAGAGAGGAGATGGAGCACCTCTACCCAGAGATCAGTGGAGGACTGGGAGAGTCGGCTCTCGGCTGCTGTTTAGAAGAAGGAAGTTCTCTTTTCTAAAACCATCACTTTGAAAATAAAAGCCCCTCCACTAATGTGATTAGGTGCTGCTTCAGCCTAAAAACAGAGCTAATAATAGTCTGCCCAGTGAATTGAAATTGCTTGTGTCCATATACATTTTTGTAATGGGAAAGGCTCGTTCTTGTCATGCATTTTGAAAGAAATAATAGCAAGTGCAACAGGACTGGGGGGGACTACAGGACTATCCAAGATGCAGCTGTATTTTGCACATATTTTTCTTTCGGTGTCTTTCTTTCCTTCACCCCAGACAAATTGTCACAGCTAATACAGCTATTAATGGTGTTCAGTAAGGTATATGAAAGCATCAGTGATGAAAGATACATCTTTAAATAGGCCCCAGAGAAGATACCAGAAATGAACACAAGCTTAAATTAGAAGAAATTGATTTGGCCGTTGAGTAGGTCTGTATATCATATCACTGTCTTCTTTCTATGCGCAGGGAAGAGTAAGGACAAGGGAGGTGACTTTCCCTTTCTGAAGGCTGACTCTTGAAGCTGCTTAATGCAGCTGTTTCTTTTTTTATCTGCCATGTAAGTATCATCTTTTAAAAATACTGATTTCAGAACAGTACTTAAAAATGTTCTGTGCAAGGAAGCCTACCTGGAACCAGCCTTTCCCCCTTCCAGCTCCCCCCCTACACGCACGTGCACAAGTATTCATCATTTCACCTCCCTCTCTGGGGTAAGCATGGGGGACATCGGTGTCATCATCCTTCTCTTCACAAAAATCTTACTGTTAGTGTTCCACACAAGGGCAGAGCTCATCTGTTGGGGCACAGCATGTCAGTTCATCAGAGTGAAAAATAATAGCAGGGGCAGCGTGGAGCCACTGATACCAGGGAGTCATCGACTCATCTCTTTGGTGTGTGTTGTACCAATTCACAGCATGGAATTCCAGGTGGCAGATTGCTCATGGGGCAGAATTTTAAGGGGAGAGGGAGCAGTGATGGATGCTTAGGAAATGAGCATCATTACAGAAGGAAGAATATAACTGTTCCTTCCGTGCATCTCTAGGAAAAGGTAAACCAGTAACTGCCAGCTAACTGCTGGTTTCTCAATTCGGGCTGGGAACTTCCTCATCTGAAATAAGAAATATACAGAAGCCCCCCAGCATTTACCATGAAAGTGAAGCTTTTGCTAATACAGCAATGCAGTGTATCCCACGTTCAGCTCCAGCAAAGTATTGCCGCTTACTACATTTAAGGCAGATGGAAGGTAATTTTTCACAGCAGGCACCACAGAGACACGTGTATGTTCAAAGCACAGACCTTGGTAACTCAAGAGAAATGTCTTCTTGCTTGCTGGTTTCATTCTTGGGAAGGTCTTGTTTGTCACAAGCTGGACATTTTTGAATTCACCGGATCCTCAGAATAAGAAAGTAAACCCAGATTGTTGAGACACAGCAAGCCAGGTATTTCCCCGTATGCCAACCATAACCCTCTGTTCCCTTTGCCCTATCTTTTTCAGCCTCATGTACCTTAACGACAAGTTCCTCCTGGCAAAGATGCTCTCCTCCAGTGTTTGTACTGCAGTTCACCCAGCGTGGCCTCATTTGTGGCCTCATGGTGGGAATTGTATTTTACTAACGTGGCTGGTGGTGAAATTTGCCTCTGGGCACGGATGTAAAGATACATGTTTTTGGGCAGGAGTTAATGGGATATATTTCTTGCAGGCAGAGAGAGGGAAGTGCCATGTACCCAATGGGTTCCTGCTTTCAGCACCAGATGAAGCCTAGAGGTTCTGTCATTGGTGTCAGGGATTAGGTATTTCAGTGCTAAGACCACTGGCAACAGTCATTCCTACTTGGCACCTCAGAAGGATCAAGCCTGGAGAGTAAAGAAAGATTAACATTGGGTCCAGATGTGCCAGCAAAAGAGTCGGCATTCCAGGAACAGGCTGGAGCAGAGATTCCCATGCCAATGTGTGCCTCCATCTGCAACTGCCTGCTACTGGTGTGACACCTTGTCACACTCTAAAAAAGTCGGAAATTATTTGCAACCCTTGAAAGAAAAGTCAGAGACAATTAAAGAAATTAATTCTCAACTACAATTGCACTGAGAGCAATTTGCCGGGTAATTGTTATAAACCAGGGATGAAGGCACAACAGTAGCTACAGAAAGCATTATCGGAAAGAAAACCCAATCTCTTTTAGTTAAAGGACTGCAAACACCAACTGGTGTAATCCAGGGACAGCTTTTCTCTCCCCCCTTTAATTAGTTTCTTGTGTGAAGATGGGCTGAAGATTATTCTCCTTTCAAACGTACTCACTCTATGTCACATACGTAACTGCAGGCAGGATAAAGGCTCCACGGTCGGTCTTTTCCACAGGGTGGCTGCCTGCTGAATTTATCACTGTGAGAAGGGCTCCGACTGACTCAACTGCAGAAATGATTTGCCCTGTCAGTGGAGAGCAGAATCCTGTGGATGCTGAGTCACAAACCTGCTTGCATAGTTGGAAGGGCAAACCAAGCCTGTCGAGTGACTCAGTTTGCAATTCGATACTCATCTCATTCCCAAATACACATGCACCTGTATTTTGGGATGGCAAGGATAGTTAATTACACCATGAATCATGCCAGCAGTACCCGTGGAATGTCTCCTTCTGAGACACTCAAATGTTCAGGTCTCTCTCCCATCGCTGCTGGGATCTGGCCAAGTGTTTCTTACATCACACAGGGGGAAAACACCAGATCTTTTGTTTTTCTTCACTACTAAAACCAGTCACCATTACTATCCTAACAGGTGCTCTCATGGAACTTAAGGAAAACACCCAGCATCAGTGCTTTTCACCTTTTTTTAAAGGACTATTACTACCCTAGTTAAAGGACTTCGCCATGAACTGTTTTCAGTGGTAAGTTAGGGCTAGAAAAGAAGGTGAAACTTTTGTGTATGTGGCGTAGAAATCATAAGTCAAAATCTTCCTGTGGATGTAGCTGTGTTGTTTTAACTGCTTTTTTGCGGGAGAAAAAAAAAATTACCTTTTTAGCTCAGAAGAGCTGATGCTCAAGAGGAATTAGAAAAAACTTCACATTGAGAGAAAATAGCTGGTCTAGTGCTCTGTCAGCCAAAGAAACAGAAGCATGTGACTGTGCTTTAAGAAAAAGCTAGCCATAAATCTAGAGAAAAAGTAGTGTTGACAGCAGTCACCTACTTTATGGATATCACTGTTTCCTCTACAAGGCATATTAGGAAGTGCAATAGTCTTTCTTCTGACCACTGTATAGTGACCTGACCAGCACTAACTCTTGACAGCTGCACTAAGAAACAGAAATACTTGCCTTGTGGAATAGGTGAGGAAGTTGACACAAGCAGCAATGAAATCCCTACACCAGACTGGTGGCAGAGCAGCTCTCCCTGACTCAGCTCAGCACATCATCTCTAGGTGAGATTTGTTTATGACTGTAACAGTTTGCTTTGGGGAAATTAGCCCTTTGGAAAATTCTATTGTCAGTTAAGTTTCTGTTTCCTCCTACGTCCTTGAGCAGAGTCTGAGCTGAGCTCACCCACACTCACACTGACACATTTCTCACCCTTCTCACACTGTATGCCGTGGGGCTCCACAGGGAGCTGCATTTTGATTTGTATACAGAGGTAATGATATATTTCACTCCATTGAGTTATACCATTTTTGTAGGAAGTCTGAAATTTTTCATTTTCTTCCCCAAACCATAATGAAACTCTATTTGTCCAGGATGACCCAGGCTGGTGGGTGGTGGTGGTGGTGTATCTGAATACACTTTTGAAGTACTGCTACCAACATGGTCCACACAAAACAACTTGTACACGTGAGCTCTGATGACATCTTTTCAGCATCTTGAATTCAATCTCCATCTCAGAAATCCCACAGCTACTGGTTATTAGGTGGCTGTCTCAAGACAAAGGTCACCTTCAACCTCTTCTTTACAGTTTTCTCCTGAAAAAGTTTGTGAAAGAAACACTTCAGGCTTAGAATGAACTTTGGTAGTAGTTTTTTTCTATGAAAGGTATGCTAATGAAAGTACTCTAATGCAAAACATCTTATAGATGTGTAGTTGTACTGGATTTGGATTGCTACACTTGTATCTGTGTGTGAACCCCTGCTTCCCCAAAGCTTGGGGCACCAGAAATGGGATTTCTGAATCAGCGCATTAGGAAGTGGGACAATCCCAAGTCTGGCTGTGGTTTGCAGCTGTGGAAGTATCTGGATTCTGAGGGCTAGTTTGGGCTTGTGTCTAGGATCTGGGAAGCATTTCATCAAAAACCCATGTTGTAACTGCTGAAGCCAGCTGCCAGAGCATTTGTGTAATTAATTTCATTTTGCTTTCTGGTTCTTGTCTTAAGGGTATTGGCTAGGGGACACACATGACCTATTCACTCACCTGGACACACAACCATTATGTTTAGATTCTCCCTATACCAGTATCTGACCAGCCCACTGCCCTTCCTCCATCTCTCACTTCCTGGGTTATTGGGCCTGTCTCACTTGATGCCACTGTCAAACTTCCACTGACTTCACTGGAAGCAGAATTTGGCAATTAATTTTAACTGGCATAGAATTCTAATTAAGATGCACACAATATTTTCCATGCCAGCTGTATATCGTTCCCATCTAAGAAATTACTTAAGGGAGAGGAGTAGTAAAACAGCTGTGGAGAGGCAGAAGCCTGAAGAGAAACAAAATACCTGTAAGAAAAAGGCAGGCACATGACAAGACACGTAGGGCTTTCATGAAAGGACTAGCGCTCAGGGGGACTGGATGCACCTTCTAGTGAGATCAAGCCTTCCTGTACACCTGTAGGCATCTTGACACTTCCTGTGATTTCTTTCCCATCTGCAATACGTGGGTAGCAGTACTCATAGCAGCATTTTTAAAGTAATTGCTTGCAAATTGGTTTTAGAGAGCCCGAATTGGAGCACAGTTTGTAAATGTAATGCAATATTATTATCGTTGTCGCATAAATCGAAAACCTAGCTGAGTTCATCACCTTAATTCGTCACCAAAGCCACATACACGGCAGGATTTCTAGCATGATGTGGAAAATCATCCTGCAAGTGAAATGTTGTCCTTGAAGAACTGGCACTCCCATCTCCTTTTGTCTTTGGGGAGTAAGGAAGTTCCTGTGCAGTACAGGCTTGAAGGCTGCTGGGTGGGTGAGAGCAGGTGGAAACCGCTTGCTTTACATCTGATCAATCCGTCTCTGTGACTCGCACTATACTGCAAACACTTGTTCAGCTGTTGAAGTGCCTGCTAAAATTCTTTGACCAAGTCACAAACAGCCTGGGTACACCTCAGCACCCACTAGTCCAGTATCATTTTGGCACCGTCCACTGTCAGACCCCCGGCTGGTGCCAGGTGAGTGTGTTTTATGCCTTGCGCTGAGAGAGCGTAGGAAGATCGCTCTACCCAGATACCTTAATGAAGACAGAGTTGCTTTCAAAGAAAGCTACAGATGGTTGAACTGCTGATATGTATCCTTAGAAACAACAAATCTCTGGAAAATGAACTCAGTAGATTGTTATCCAAGATTAAAATGAAAGGTAGGTGTGTTGCAGCCAGAACGGTGACTACAGAAGAGCCTGGCCTTGCTGTAGCAGCTAACGAGCCCGTCGTAGACACTGTCTGTGCAGTGAGAGGCATAGTTGGCCTGTGGGATGTGGCCAGGGGGAGATGGAGGATTACAGCCACATAGGTAATGGAATAACCTTAAGAAAACTGCATATTCCAAGGTGTCTGGAGATGGAAATGTGTGGAATCTATCGTCTCAGTGCATCTTTTGACCCCAGAGTTTGCTGTAGGGTTTAAAGTAAAGGACTGCACAGCATCAACTGAGTAGGTCACCTGACCCCTTTGAGGAATGAAAGGGGAGAAAAAGTCTTTGTAAAGAAGGATTATCTAACATGTAACTAATTTAACTGTCACAAAAGCTGCAGATGGTGCAAGACTTCAAGCATCATTTGAAAAGTTTTCTTGCCATGTCATATAATAGAAGTATTTTTCATCATAAATCAATGTGTCTATCTTCTGTCATCCTCAGGTACTGAGAATATGAAATTTGATATGCCGGTATTCAGTGTGTTATTTGGAATGGAAATGAAGCATAGATTGGCTTCCCTGGATGTATTCTGAGTGCTGATTATTGGTGAACTTTAAACAAATTGGTGGTTGGATATTTCATGAGATTAATTTTGTTTATTTGTTGTTGAATTATTTTGTTAAGTTAGACTTGATTTTAAATCTACACCAAAGTATTTACAGCAATACTATATGCTGTGGAGCTAATATTAAATGTGAACAGGATTTTAAATTATTATTTATGTAGGCTCTTCTCTTGCAGAACTCTATGTTAGGTGGGTTTCTTTCTTTTATTTATCATGCTGTAAAAATTTATTCTCTAAGAAGGAAACTGTATTGAACATCCTTCCTACTGTTCATGTGTAACTGCCGTTATTGGCTACCAGGTTTGCAGTAAAAGCAATGGTTCAAGGCCACATTAAGGGTGTGTAAGACTTCTTTCTGTGCTTAATTCCCCATCTCTGTAGTATTTCTGTCAGGGGACTGTCTGCTGACCTTGGCCAAGAAGCAAGGCTTAGATTGTTAGGCATGGTGCAAATGTATAGTAGGTGGCATATCCTTCCAGAAGCAATTTTCTTTGAGTAAAAAGATGTGTGAAGTCACTTCTCAGGATTAGCACAGGTACCTGATTTACCTTACAATACTTTTATGTGGTATTAGGGTGGGTTGTATGTCTGAAACTGAAAGTACAATGAAGAAATAAGAAATGAGTATGTATGAATGGTGCAGTCCTTATCTGCCATAAGAACACACAACCTACAGAGATGCTACTTGTAAAGTGTGTACAAAAGAGTGTGTATAGATATAAACCCCACATTTTTCAGACCAAATAATTCTCTAGGCTCATAAATTAGAATAGAGGCTGTGTGCTCTGGTTTTGGTTCATCTGTTGGAACTTCTCCATTGGTTTGCTCACTTGGCTGTGAATTAGGTAAATGAAAAGGCCAGCATCTGATGCTTCCAGAGATCCAGAAGTTAAGGGTTCTGTGTAACAGTGCCAAGGCCCAGCTCCATCCTAATGGGTGCACAGTCAATTAATTGGAATTTAATAGTTGCCTCACATGAAAACATGACTGCCTTACTCACTTTCATGTATAGATGCTACAGGTATCTCTGAGATACCTCATGACTGGGGTACACGCAGTGTAAAGCTGTTCAGTGCCCCCAGTACTCCCTACCTTGGCATTTCCTAACTGTGAGGCTTGAAGTGTGCCTGACAGCAGGTGCAGTCTCCCAGAATCCTGGGATACTTGCAGCAGTCGACAGACAGGTTAGAAAGATACAATGTAAACCTTTACTTTTCTCAGATAGGTTTTGCAAGTTGTTTGATGAATACTCCTCTACCTTGAAATGTACCATTATTTTTTAGCTTTTTCTAGCTAAAACATTGCCCTGTGAAATGCAAACATTAACAGGGGCTTTGATTCATTCCATGGATGCTGCTACTGTGTCATGTGAAGCTTGCCTATGTACCACCTGCCTGGCCATTCACAGAAGACTTTATGCAGCAATTGGTCATGCCCGAGCTGAGAGATGTATTGTTCCCCGGTTCACAGATAAATGATCCCAAACAATTCTTCCCTCGTATTCAGCTAACCAAAAAGCTACTCCTTTTCTTCTTAGATCTGTAACACACCACCACCATGCTACTACAAAGCATTTAGGCCTAGCCACAAAGCCACCTGAAAGGTTTCCACGTGCGCAGCGTGCCTTCGGAGGAAGGTAGCTTGCTCGTGCAATTTGTGCAGGCTCCCCACTCCTTTCTGGATGAATATTGTTATATTGCCTGCTGAAAAGCACTGGTAGCGTGAGTTATGTGATCCATCAACGTGGCTGTGTAAAATCTATGCTCATGCAGTTCTAGGTATGATTGTTCTGTTCCACTGGAAGTTGGTGGGGTTTGGAAAGCCATGTCTGTGAATGACTAGGTATTTGAAAAGGATGCTCCAAAATGTTCTCATTTTATGATGGCTCTCTCCGAAGAGTGTTTATCACTCCCTCAGCAGGCCTTTAACCCCTGGATGTTGTTACCTGCCACATGCTTCTCCCTCCACACCTGATGTACAGCCTGGCCATTTTCTGGTCAGGAAGTTTTGATGGGGGCAAAACAGGGCACGTAGCTTTTGGCAGTATGAACTTGCCCCTGGAACCTGCTATTCCTGGACTATATTGAAAACTGAGGGCCTGCTATGTGTCTTCCTCGCCTGGCTTTTTGATCCCTCTTGGCTTGCACAAAGACATTCTTGTCTCCGTTTGGACAGGTTTCAAAGCCCTCCCTGTGGTGCAGAAGCTAACCGTTCTTAATCCGTGGGCATGCTAATGAACAGGACAGGTATTTCACTCCTGTCTGATAACAGGAGTTGGAGCTCACATCTTTACTGAAGTACAGAAAAAGGGCTGGGTAATGGTTTTTATCAGGCCAGCTGGTGTGTCAGGATCCAAGCCCCCAGCTCCCAGAAATCGGTACTGTTACCTTGGCTCCAGTTAACTGTGCTTGTTTATGTCTGTTATGTGAAAACATTCTGACTCTGCTCATTTTTCGGTTCCTAGCTTACTAAAACATGCTGGCACCTGCTGTCATCTCCTGAGTCAACAGAAGTCCCAGGGCTATTTCCCGTCCATCCAACCTGGCATTTAATACAACCATAACTAGATTTGCAGCTCTTTAAGAGCTCATGTAAGGGTAATGAACCTTCAAAGCTGCGCATGGGTGCCAAGCTGTGGTTCACAAGGAATTCAGGGGCATTACAGCCAGGACTGGCTCTACATGCCTTTCAGGCATAATTGGAGATGAATGTTAAATCCTTTCTTAAATAAGCAAGAGAGAGGGCCCTAGCACAGGGCATCCTCTGACTCTGCAGCAATTACTTCTGTGCAGCTTTCAGTGCTCCATCCTTCTCCAACAGCCTTCTTCCTTCCTAATGAAGGAGAGAAAAAGGGAAGCGGAAAGAAAAACATCTGCAGGGCTTAGTAAGTACAGCTCTGTGTTATCCCTCGTAAATCCAAATAACTCCACGGGCTTCAGCAAAGAATTAAGGTAGATTTAGCTAGCTGTGGAGACACTTGGCTTCTGAATTCTTTTCAGCAGTCTGCTTCTCATGCAACCAAGGAGGATCTCTTTACATCAGCAGCATTTAGTGACAAAGTTGTTCTATAATGTCAGTAGTTTTTGTCAGAGGCTACAAGGAAAGGTGAAAGACTTAGAGGGGGGTGTTTGATGGCCCTTTCTCAAGGTGGAAGCACTGCAGCTGAAGACTCAGTTTCCCTAGTAAATGAACATAGTGAAAGAATTGCCTAGCATCAGTCTCTCAGGGTCTCCCTTGCGGGGGTTCAGCCCCAAGCAGTGGCTGAGCACCACACAACACTCACTCACCATGGAGAAAGAGACAGAGCCTCCATGGGTTGGGATAAGGATGGTTCACTGACAAAAATCACCGTGAACATAGAACAATAACAGCCAGTTACACTCACACCCAGTGATAACACAGAGTACCTTACCAACCCCACAATTACAGAGTGCAGCACAACACAAGGACCAACAACCAACCTGACACCCTAGCCAGACTCAGGCAGGCCTAGAGACACCAAGCCCCTATCCTTCCCCAACCAGCCCCTTTTATGGGGAAGTGGTGTCAGGTGGTGTGGAAACAGCCAAGGCTGACTCAACTCACCCAGGCTGGCTGCTTGGGGAGGTTGACTCTGGCCTGGCCAGAACCAGGACATCCCTCCACTCACCTTGGCAATTGACAAATCACATAATTTCAGGAGCACTTACTGATCCATCAGGTTAAAAAGAAAAAAGTCATTTTGCCCGGACCATGGAACTAATTTCCTTGAAACAATGTGAGCTAGATTACATCAGACCTGATTCTAGCTTAAAAGAGGCTAGTTTTACTGCACATCCAGAAAAGTGTACCTGAGTTTTGTATGTGTCTGAGAAGTGACTCTGTGGTACAGAACTGCACTGGAGTCACAATTTGCTCTTTTTGACTAAAAGTCTCACCAGTGTCAGGTATTAAAGCTCGACAACACCAGAACCACATACCTGGAATCAGTACAGGTGTTATGGGTGTAAGCTGTTTGGCATGGACTGCTAAACTCAAGGCAAACATAGAGGTACTTCTATGTAGTAGAATAGTGCATGGAATTGAAAGTGTAAATGTAAGTGGCCTGGTGAAATGCTCTTCTCCAAAATTGGGATCCCCAGAACTCCCAGATGCCCTGAGATGTTGGTAAGTGGTAGCAAAGAGAAATTTGCATCCATGTAACTTCTAATTTCTTGGGCTTCAGAAGAAACTCGATTGGGCCCTTCCATCATTATCATGGTAGGCAATGTGGTTAGAAGGATCAAGCACCTGAGCAGGGAGATGAGGGGTTTCCCCAGCACAGATAGTCCCGCTGCTCTGTGAATTGTCCTTGAAATCCTACACATCCTCAACGTATTTGAACATACACAAGACTCCAAGTTGGTTATATATTACATTTCACTACACATTGGAAGTAATTACACTGGAAGCAATCACATCTTTCTAGAGAGGAGGAAACTGGATGTAAACTGTAGCTCATCCAAAGCCATCGCTCAAGATCTTGGTCAGGATCTGAAATCTCTAAAAACAGAAAAAATAAGGCTCTTCAGAGAAAAATAAACTTAAAAAAAGAACTAAAAGGCGGCTTCCTGTCCCCACATACTTTGTCTATTATGTTGCCAAAATGTCTTTAAAGACATTATTTGCCTCAGCAATCCCTATACTACCCAATCCCTTTGTCTACATAAATGGAGTACTTTCTTTCACTGCTAAATGACAATTTTTCATTAAATGTCTCTGATATAGTGAGAGGTAGGGCAAGGTGGAAAGAAATGACTCTGTTACCTTTGTATGAAATGTTTCACAGGACTCCAGAGGATGAAATGACAAGACTAAAAAGTCTCAACTCTTTTATGGGCAAACCACTTTTCTCTGTCTAATCATTTTCATTATGTGTCTACACTGTTCATGTTATTTCAGAAGTGGTGGAAATGAGCATAATAATGCAAAACAAGCATCTTTCATGCGTATGATGACGCAAGAATTTTTCCTATAACTTACCTGGCTTTGTTTTTCATACTGCCATGCAAAAAGGCACCCCTTGTAGGATCTAGCAGCACAGTATGTTTGAGAACTTTGAGGTCCTTATTCGTCAGTAGTGAACCTTTTTAGCTCCTTATTCATGTAGCTTAATTAGATGTCTCTGAAATTTTCCAACCTTCTTTAACCTCACAGAATCACAGAATCGTAGGGGTTGGAAGGGACCTCGAGAGATCATCGGGTCCAACCCCCCTGCCAAAGCAGGCTCCCTAGCACATATTGCACAGATAGGTGTCCAGATGGGTCTTGAATATCTCCAGAGAAGGAGACTCCACCACCTCCCTGGGCAGCCTATTCCAGTGCTCCGAATCGAATCTAAGTGACAAACTTTATATAAGTCATAATAAAGTCCTCTCGCTCTCCATTTCCTTTGTAAGAAGGTTATAATTAACAGTAGTGCTACCTTGCTGCTACTCAGCTACTGAAATTATGTCTCTCCCAAACTTGGGAGGAGACTTGCTGCTCATCTACTTGGTCTTCCACACCATCCTCACAAATTATAGGGAAGGCAGCAGATGTTTCTAGATGAGCATTTTGCTCTTGACCGGGTCCTCAGGCACATCAGTAAATGCACCCACAGCTTTGCTTGCACTGGAACAGCAGCAGGTTAATTCGTAATTGTTGTTTCATGCCATACAAAGCAGCCTGTATCTTTGATTACCTCTGAAGTCACATTAACAAGCCGCTCTGTTTTCAGCTCCGATTGCATTAGCAACACCAAAGACCCATTTGCGTCCTGGCCCGGCTGCATGGTGGGGATATGCAGCATGTCTCTCAAAGCAGCAGCTTGCAAAAGAAGGTAACACCCACGCATCATTCAGTGTCTTTAGGTAGTTTTAGAGGACCGATGAGACCAACCAACCTACCTTCATCTCCAGAATGAAGGCCTAAGAGAGCAAAGACTGCCAGCAAAGACTCAACATGGAAGACCCCTGCTGTACAGTCTTAGATTTTTCAAGGAGAGAGCCACTCTGTCACATACATTTCTAACTAGCTGTTAACCATAAAACCTCAAGTATTTACCCATTATTATCAGTTTGTTTGTTGCTTTGGCTTTGGGGATTTTTTTTTGACGCAACAACAGCCTAGAAAAAAGGAAGGAGGAAGCTTCTTACCTCTCTGCAACATTGTCTGTCATGAGAGGACTTTCCTTGGCACACCCAGGATGGGGTTGACACAATATAAGAGAAATTTTGGAGCCTTATTATAACTGAGAATGGCTTAGGAAAGAAAAATGCTCTTTTGGTTCCCACCTGACACCAACTAGAAAGTAACTTCCATTGTTTAAAATTTCCAGAGTCAAGTTTTCTCCACTTTTTGTTGGGGCTTTTTCAGCAATGGTTGAAGTTATCAAAGTCACAATGTAAGAATGGGTTAAATTTGGCCCTGGCCCTGAAGCATGCTGAAGAGCACACCTCTAAGCAGCAGCAGCAGCAGCGATTTGTTTAATTTATGTTCCCAGAAGCTCCTTTGACATCCCATTTCATCATGCAAGTCTCCAGCCAGCAGGATGGGGCTGATGTTATGGCATCAAACAGCACAAGGCAGGAGACACGGACACGACGTGGGGCTGACGTGCCCCTGGCCCAGCTCACCACAGCCCCTTTCTCAGCCATCGGTATGGTTTTAGCTTGCTGCCTGCCCATCCCGGGCCCCAGTGTACACCCAAACTGCCCCCTCACCCTCTTCCCAGCCGGGCGGCGGGGATCGGAAAGCTCCCGCTTCCCGGCGGGGAGGCGAGAGCAAGAAAGGGCAGGGGCGTCCACGGCGACGGCGGCAAAGAAAAGGGCAACCTCAGTCCACCCACGCTTCCCAGCACCCACGGGGCGGACTTTCCCCCCCGCTACGAAGCGGTGC
Organism: Porphyrio hochstetteri; assembly: GCA_020800305.1. NCBI lineage: Eukaryota > Metazoa > Chordata > Aves > Gruiformes > Rallidae > Porphyrio > Porphyrio hochstetteri. The sequence goes on from CM036907.1 coordinate 52,408,702, forward strand.
GAGCCGAGCGCTGCCTCGGGGGGACGACGGAGGACGACGAGGAGGAGGAGGAGACGGAGGGAGGAGGAGGAAGGAGAGGAAGCAGGGGGTATGGTGCAGCCGCCCCTCCATCTGCCCTTCCGACGGCGGGCCGGGACATCTCTATACAAATTACCGCCTCTCACAGCCAATAGACGAGGGAGCCGGGCGGCGGGGGCGGGACGCTCCCCTGGGGACAAGCCCTTGCCTCGACGGCGCGGCACCTCGGGGAGCAGCGCGGGTGGAGCAAGCCGAGCCGAGCCGAGCCGAGCCAGGCCGGGCTGCCCTGCTCTGCTCTGTCCTGTCCTGCCTGGGGTGAGTACCTGCTGGGATGGGGAGGACGCGAAACGGCGCTTTCCTCGGCGGCAGGGCTGGGCTGGGCTTCTTCACCGCCGGCATGTCGCCGTCGGCTCCCGGGACGGAAGCCCAGCCGTATCCCGGAGCCCTGCTCAGCATCACCCAGGGTCCGCGGGCGCCGACCCGGAGTAGCTTGGAGCAAAGGGCAGGTCTGGGCCGCGCCGGGTGCCGGGCTCCGTCCGCGGTTATCGGTCCGTCCCTTCTCTGCTGTGGAGGGGAGACCCGGTGCGTGCCCGGTGCTCGGCAGCCCGCCCTGCCGGCAAGGCAGGTGGAACCGCGGGGATTACGGGGCGCTCTGTAACTCGGGTTTGCGCAAGAGTAAAAGAAACTGCCCCGTCTGAGTCGAGAGGGGAAGTTTGAAGCCCGGAGGTAGGAGAGGCGGCAGGGGATGGGGGCTCCGGGGGTGCCTTCGGGCAGCTCTGGTCCCTTGCAGGAGGATGTGGGGGAACCAGAGGCGCTTTCAAAGAGGAGTCTCCTCGTCCAGTCCCGGCGGGTGTCTGCGTTTCTAGCTGCCTTGTTGGTCTGGCTCAGCGGGTATTAAGATCTCGTTCACAGGGCTCATCTGCGGTTATGAATGTGCCCGTGTGTGGTTATGAATAGCTCCAGAGCAGAGTTTGTAGAAAACTGGGTTTATATGCAAAATATAATAGTTTTTACTCCGTTCTTGGGCATCATCGCGACCAGATCTGTGAGGGGGTGCAAAAGTTAGCTTTCTTTGATTGCTTCCTATTAACTGATAGTAATTTGCTTTCCTGCCAAGAAGAATTACTGCTGGTGTATGTCTGAGATAGCTGCATGTAACTGTGCGATACCAGGAGAGGAAATGACTAGAAGAATAACACTAGCCTAAAACGGACATTCACACTTCTTGTTCCTGTTCTTTAGATGGTATTCTAGGAACTGGTTTGTAAGTTGTCAGGGATCGAAACAGCAATATATGACTTCTCAGGATGACAGTACAGTTTGAAGGATGCTGCTTTCTTACCAACAGTGTTACTCGCTGTTTAACTAGTTTGACATGGAAGTGATGAGACTACAAGATGAGTGTAACTTTTCTTTTACTCAAAACAGACTGAAGGTCTAACAGATGAACAGACAAAAGGTCATCCTTAAGAAGGGATGGTTTAGGTCCCCAATGCCTCTGATGACCATTTCTCCACCTTATTCTTTTTGTCACTGGCTGCCTTGTATGATCACTGCTCTGAAACTGAAATTGCATTTTAAGTCATATGGCAAATGTATCTGGTGTTTTGGCTGAAACCAAAACTGCAGGCAACTACCCTCTGTTGTCATATGAGATCTTCATGAAGAAACTAAGCATAGTGCTTAAGATCTGAGACGTTAAAATGAGGATAATGTGATAACAGTATCTTCTGGTCCCTGCAGATATGTGGGATGCTATGGAACAAAACTACCTATTATAATCACAGTCTTGGAGATTCTGGGTGCTGTCGAGTTAGGTCCATGCCTGACATCTGCTCCAAAAGGAGAAATGGTAGTTGCTGCTGGTGTGGAAATAGTAGAGAGGGAAGAGAATATGCTGGATGAAAAGAGTCACCCACATGGCTCCTCAGCATGGGCAGTGGCCTGTGTGAGCATGTGCACTGTGCTGGACACACAGTGAGGCTGGGAGCGAGGGCTCTGGACAAGTCACGGAGCTGCAGGGCCATAGGGAGACTGTAAGGTGTTACCTACTCCATTCGGTGCTCTGCAGCAGTGTGCCTAAGCCAGGCCTGAGAGGAGGTTCTGTAGCCTCTCTCTATCCTCTAAGGAAAAGGGTCCCTCTGTGCTCCCACGGAGAAATGGTCTGATTTTCAGCTGATCACAGCTTTTTCAACAGAGGTCTCATGTGAAAGGAATGGATTACTTTGTGTGTCTCCAATGTCAACCCTGGGAACAAACTGACCACTTCTCTTTATTATAAAGTCCTTTTATACATTAAACTGCAGTGGCTTTCTCCCTGATCATCTGCATGACATGAACATAATTCTTTCAGCTCCTCTTCCTCCAGTGTTGTATTTTCTAAGCCGTTTGGAGACAATGCCCAGAGTGCTGTGACTGTCCTGGTGTGATAAGTGGTGCAGGATGTATTATTCCAGCTGAGGCCTTAGCTATGCCACACAGAGTAAAACCAGTCCTTCCCACACCATCTCTCAGGCAAGACATGTTTTTTTTTACAATGGCATTATATTGTGAGCTTAGTTTTTAGCTTGCAATCTGCTGTAACTCCACCAACATTTTCCTGCTACCAAACCAGGTGTTCCCTACTTTCTGTCTGTGTTAATAATTTCTTCTAAATGTACCGTGCCAGGCTCATCTCTACTGAATTTCCTTTCGGTTTTGTTAGTATTTCTTTCATTTGTCAAGATCATCTTAAATTCTCATAATTTCTCCTCTCTGGGACCAAACACTCGCTTCTGCTCCCTTCCAGTTCAGTGTCACCCGGAGACTGTACAGGATCTCGTTTGGTTCCAGTTGCTAATGGAAAGTATGGATAGCCTCTTAGTGTGACAGAAATCCACCATAATGTTGGCATATTCAACACCAGTTCTGATGATGAGAAGACAACTGCTGTGTCAAGTATGAAGGGGCTGGACCAGATACACTTTCCATCATCTTTTATCTGGCCCATCAATTTTCTTTGACTCTTTAGTCATTGCTGTAGTGCAGTGATGACATTAGCATGGTGCAGAAATACCCAGGCAATGTTAATTTGATCCAATAAGCTCATCTCAGCACCAAATGCAGGTTACCAGTTGTGTTTTGGGCTGACCCCAAGATGTGAACCCCACGTGAGCTCTCTCTGGTGAGGAACATCATTCCCAGGGAGCAGCAGTGCTGCTCCCGCCTCGGGCTGGCTCCTGGGAACCCTATCTTGGGGAGCAGGCCAGCTCCATGTGAGGGGAGCAGGGCAGTTCAGTTTCTACATCTGTTTTGATAGCTTTTGCTGATTGCGTCAAGCGTCTTGATATCTCATCTAGGCTACCACACAGTGTTCGGCACTTCTCAGCTCGACCGTATTTCTGTAGTTTATCACAGAGGGGATGATGTCACGTACCTTGGCTTCAGAAGGCTTATCCATACAGCTTCTGCTTTATCTACTATGTCAGTTAACCCGTTAATCATCAAGATTGCTCTTGACAAACTCATATTCATGAAAGCCAAGAAAGTACTGAACTCTCTGTTTTTTCCTGCCGTGCCTTTCCTCTGTGCTGCATTTTTTTAGTGACAGATCACTTACTCTTGAAAGCAAGAATAAAGCTTGCTTAAGCTTTGGATATGCCCAATCAGGGACAGATTCCTTAAGTACCATGGGACAGCTTGGTCACCTTAATTACATCTATAGCATCCATATCTTGCCTGAACCTCACTGGCGCTTTGACTGGGCCTGGAGACACCCGATGGCCCCTAAGTAGTGTAGAGTAGTTGCCATAAAGTCTGCCAGTGCCTGCCATGTCCTGGCACTGAGGCTGAGGGTATGCCTGTGTGGCTGTGGGGGTTATTTCCTGACTGAAACTATTTTGGTCTGGTTAGAGTTGTGTAGATTTTGCAGTAGGATCCAGAACTGAGCCTCGTGTACTGGCCCACATGGAGAAATGCCAATAAAATACCCCGTATTTAACCTTAAGGGTTTTGGGTTTTTTTTAAAGTACTTGATCTCAGATTGTAACACTGCATTACAAGCTTTAAATATGTGTGCATTTGAAAAAGTCATGCTGTTGGGCTGATTTAAAGATGTCTGTAGAACATGTTGCTTCTGACTGATGATCACATGCAACCTCATAGTTTTACCCGGATACCAACCTAATGTCTTAATCACTTACAAACACCGCCGTGCGGTAGCAATAATAGCCATATAAATGTGCTATGTACGTAGCTATTTCACTGAGCCAATGTGTTTCAGGGCAGCCAGGGTGATTAATTAGATAATGTATACACTCACAGCACTGTATACACTCACAGCACGGCCCGTGAGCGCGTCGCCTGATTTACTCGTGCCGGTGAGTCATGCCGATGCTGAGCTGTAGTAATTGCCAAGAAATGCACGGATGGCTGTCTCACTGTTTACCTTAGTGGGATGCTTCTGTCTTAACTATTTGCCAAGCCCGTGGAGATACAGTTCATGTGCTCCCTGCCTCCATCCAGGACAATGTTGCCTGAAGACCTTAGTGCTGCCTATGGCAGGGAGGATGGGCACGCTGCCGTGGTCAGCTGCATGTCCTGAAGAGCGCTGAATGGAGGGTGATGGTGGGATCGTTTTTCTCCCCGTTGGGTAAAATACGATCCTGTGCCTGTTCATCTACTCTTCATAACGGCACTCGGCAAGCTGTGCACATAAACACCATTCAGAGTCAGCTCGCAGGTCTCAAGGATTCCAAGGATTTAGCAGGTTTTCAATATCTGCAGTTGGTAACTATGAATTTAGCTTTTAGCATCCTTAGGGAAAGGAAGTGGCTAAATTTGGGGTGTGCATTAGCCTCTCCTGTCCTCAGCCGCCGTTTGTATACAGAACCGTGACTGCTGGCAAGGGTTCCAAATTTTGGAAGGGGGTTCAAACAATGTATGTGAAGGCTTAAGACAAGTTTCTCTGTAGTGAAGACAGAGAAACTTGTTTTGTCTAAGCCGTAGGACAGCCCCCCCTCCCTCCAAACCAAATCTAGTCAAAACTACTCATTAGTATGATCTGTGAGAAAACATCAAGAGGACATGCTAAGAATCCATTTTATCATCTATCCAGGACTCAAAATTTGTCGTTGGTGATCCACAGCTGTCCAGTAAAAATTTAGACAACCCAGTAAATAGTAGCAGTCAACCTACAGACAGCAAGCTGTCGTCTTCAGTACAAGAATAATGTTACTTAGCACATGCTGCCATGTGGTAACAAGTTAAAACTTAACGGGGTTTTTGTCAGTGTCATCACAAATATGTGAAAAATGCAGTGCATATTATGTGTGCATTTAATGCATGCCAGCAGTTGTAGCTTTGATACTGATGTCTGGAATACCTGATAACCAGTCTGTGGAAAACACCAAGATGGGTAACCTTATTGAGTACCTCGGGGAAGTAGGAGGTGCGCTCTAGATCCTGGGATTTTTATTATGCTGTCACAGAAAAAAATGAGTTACTTTACGCTGGAGAAATTGAATATTGGTAAAGAAGCTGGGGCAAGTCAAAGAAGAACCTCCAAGGCTATCAGTATTCAAACAGTTATTGCATCATTAGAGTTAGAGGCAACAAACTATTTGAATAGTAATTTTTTCCGCCTATGCCTTTCCCAGCCTTTGGGCAGGACAGGAACCACTGGAGACTTGGAGATTCTGACAACTGCAGAAACAGCCAGCAAACAATGGAGCCATCTCTGCTTCTCTGAATATCTTGGCTTGTTCTGGTATAAATGGAGAAGCCAACACTTGATGCAAGCTTTTGGAAGAAAACAAATGTGCCCAGAGACATTTGCAACTGCATGCACTTCTCACTAGGGTGAGAAGTATAATGTATAAAGGAGGTGTGCTCTGCACACAGGCTTTGCCTACAACATGAAGTGGGGAGCATCAGTCTTCATCTCTGTTTGCGGCTTCTTGATGGGTTTCTTCTGTGGCTTTATAACTTGTAGTCTGTATTTTCAATCCTGAATACATTTTGTCTATTTTAAACATTGCCCAATCCAAGAAAACTTCCTCTCAGTGAGGCCACAAAGAGATTTTGAAATGCTGATCTCTATGATAGTTGTTAATATTTGAGTTGATACACAGATGTGATCTTAAAACAGCTCCAGAAAGCAAACTGTCCTAATCATTAGATTATGATTTTTGGTGTTTCCTTGTGCTCCTAAGAGATGAGAAGCAAGAAAAAAGGGGAGTGATTTCAGAAATTCGAGCCTGCTGTTCTACTAGTGAGGGACACGACTGTGGAGATGGGGAATTCAGTCTGAAAAAGATGATGAGCGTCTGCTATGAACGAACTAGAAGCTCTTTTGGAAAGAGGAAAACCTACTGTGAACAATAGTCTGTTTTCCAAGTTAATGGATATTGTCAAATCTATTATTGGACAACAGGCATCAGGGAAAATTTTTAGATCTGCTCTAAGCCAGTTGTTTCCAAAACAGAAAGATACTGGAAAATTGTGATTAAATCTGAGACCACAACTTTAAATAAAAGGCTTCAGCTGCATTTAACGCTTCTTTTGCCCTACATTTTTATGCAACAGGAGCACATTATTTGCCTTGTAGTGGAATCGGTTTGACTCAGCCAGTCCACCTGCAAGGATTTCCATCAGTGCTGCATCCTCTGCAAGCAGTATGGGAAGTTACTGGAATGTGCTGACACATGCTTAGCTATGAAGTAATTCTGCCTAGGAGGAGGTTATTTCCTAATTGTTCACCACTTGTTTCTTGGGTCACGTCTACTGTGTGTCATGCAACCAAGACCACATGTCATTCAGAGACAGGATGAACCACGTGGGTTTGTAGTGGAGCACAAAAAGGGGCTTTTTCCTTCTGAGGGAGAGAAGAACTGCTGGTAGAAATGACCTTTAACTTGGCTTGGTTTGAAATATCTGTTCACCTCAAATAGGCCCCTTCAACTGAAGTAAAACCTGCTTGTTGTAAAGTCCTACTCAAGGCTGAAAAGATTACTGACTAGCTTCTGGTAATCCACAAGCTGGTATTAACCAGAAGCTGCCTGTTATGAATGCAGCAAAAGGAAAAAAAAAGTGTACACTGGCTTTCTACCCAGCTGCTGGTGATGAAATTTGGATGCTTTGGTGAAACTGCTGCTTTATTTCACCATTTGCTCCAAACTCAGTGATGTGGATACACAAATGTTAAAGCTGAAATAAATGCAGGTGTGCAGCTCATTTGTTTCTATAGAAATAACTTTTCGTCCTGAAGTTATTTCTACGTAGGTAACAAGCTGCAGGACATGAGCACAGCAATGGAAACCTGCTATGCAGGACTCCTATTTGTATGTATGGGGGGTAACAGAAAGGATGGGGGGGTTGTACGCAGAGTTTTTAATCTTCAGAGTGGCTTTCCTTTCCTGTCTGAAGTCCCACGTCACTCAGAGTCGTGTGGGGCTGCAGTCCTACTGCAGCAGGACAGCTTGCGTCTGCCTCACACCTCCCAGGAAAGCAAGGTATTGTGGTGACTGATACCAAGAACCAGCACGCTAAGGTGAAGGGAGGAGGAATGAACATGTCGTCAGCTGACGGTGCTTGGTGGTCATCTGGCTTCAAAGTTGTAACCACTGCAGTCACTATCTGGCCTGTGTTTCCTCTCTGTGTGTCTGTGTGTGCACACGCAAGTGTCTGGGTGCAGGCACCATGACCGACTGCAGAAGGAGCTTGACTTTTACAAGGACAGATTTATCTAGCCCCAAAATACAAGCATGGAAGTACATGTTCCAGTTTGAACATGACACAGGATTTTAAAAGAAAAGCAATCTGACAGCTCATCTACTAAAGCACACCCTCTCTGAATTAAGGTGTATATATATGCTCTTGGGGCTGTTGCTCCAGAGTAGTTGGTGTCTTGATATTCTGATGCATTAGATCTAATGTAACTTAAATAAACCCCTGCAAAGAGTTGGCTATATTTAGCACTCATTTAAATTAGCAAACTTTTAACCTAAGGCTGAGCACTAGAACAATGAATACTGGACCTTTGGAGGTTATCTAATCCAGCCCTCCTCAAAACGCACACTGGTAGTTGAGGTTGCTGAGGGCCAAGTCCAGTTGAGTTTTGAATATCTTCAAGGATGCAGATTCAAAAACTTCTCTGGGCACCTTTGCTAGTGTTTCTGAAAGGTTGGGTTTTGTTGGTTGGCTTTTCCCTTGTTTCCACTCTGGTCTGTTGCCTCTTTTGCTGTCACTGTACATCTCCATGAAGGGTCCTCCTTTGCATTGCACAGCTGGTGACAGCAACATCTCCCTTGAGCTTCCTGTTTTCCATGCTGAACTTTTCCAACTCATTCAGCCTCTCCTCATATGTCAGTATCTCTGATCATCTTGGTGGCCTCCCCTGGACTCACCCCAGTGTGTCCATGTCTCTTGCACTGGGGAGCACCGGCACCAACACAGCACTCCAGACATGCGCTCTTAAGGGTCAGATGGGAGGCTGGGAGGGGGTCACTTTCCTGACAACTTTTGCTACTCCAGCCCAGGATGCTGTTGGTCCCCTTTGCCACAAGAGCGCATTGCTGACTCATGTTCAACTTGATGTCCACCAGCAGCCCAAGGTCCTTTTCTGCAGAGCTGCGTTCTAGCCAGGGAGCCCAACTGCTGGTGCCTAAATTAAGGGAGAGACAGCCGCTCATTTTAAAGAATGAGTGCTGAGGCTATCCCTAACAGCAGCATATTAATATCTTGCTGTTTTAATTACAAACAATGCCATCAACATGTAAGTAGATACAAACTTTCCTGAGTAACAGCAGCATCTGATAAAGGAGGGCAACTTTGCTGAATACTGAGCCGCTAAGTGCACATTTTCCAAGTGGCTGTTCCCCCTGCCCTCCCATGCTTGCTTGGCCGTTTGTTTGAGCTCTGTGTGCCGGTCCCGTCCCTCACACTATCTAATGAACCCATGGAAGTTCTCATCCTCCCTTGGGAAGATCTGGTTCCCCTGTGTTTGAAACGGGAATTTGAAAAGGGGAAAGACCTTCGTGGTGGCACTGCATTTAAGCCTGCTGTTTTCCTTACCAAAAAATTTCCTAAAATTGTGGCAAATTGTGAGCCTCTCAAAGAAGCAGTTTGCAAATGTCTCCACCTCTCTCTCCCTCCGCTCCCCCGTCCCATCTCCCCCCCCCCCCCCCCCCCCAATTTTCTTTCAAATTTCCTTGGTCCCTGAGCTGAAATATAAACATTTGTTCACAGATCTCACAGATCTTTTTGGCCAAACAGTGCAAATGCTAACTTAAGAGTACTTGAGCATGCTCTGGCATAAGGCTGAATAGGGGTCCTCTGCAATTTGTGGTGTTTGTGACAAAAACAGATCCTCCTAGAAAGTGATCCTGAGGCACATGTAGGACAGGGAGGTGACTGAGCCAGCCAACATGGCTTCACTAGGGGCAAGTCCTGCCTGATCAGTGTTTTTCTACAGTGGAATGGTTGCATCAGTGGACAAGGGAAGAGCTATGGGTGTACCTATCTGGATTTCTGCAAGGCCTTTGACACAGTCCCCCACAACATTCTTCTCTCTGAGTTGGAGAGATACAGATTTGATGGGTGGACTGTTTAGTGGATGAGGAATTGGCTGAATGGTCACATCCAGAGGGTGGTGGTCAATGGCTCCATGTCCAGATGGAAGATGGTGACAAGTGGTGTTCCTCAAGGGTCTGTGCTGGGACCGGTGCTGTTTAATATCTTTATTGATGATACTGACAGTGGGATTGAGTGCACCCTCAGCAAGCTTGCTGATGACACCGAGCTGAGTGGTGAGGTTAACGATAATACCATCCAGAGGGACCTGGACAGGCTGGAGAAGTGGACCCAGGTGAACCTCATGAGTTTCAACAAAGCCAAGTGCAGGGTCCTGCACCTGGGTCAGGACAGCCCCCATTATCCATACAGGTTAAGAGATGATGTGCTTGAAAGCAGCCCTGTGGAAAAGGACCTGGGAGTACTTGTGGATGAGAAGCTGGACATGAGCCACCAATGTGCATCTGCAGCCCAGAAGGCCAACCACATCCTGGGTGGCATCAAAAGAAGTGTGGCCAGCAGATCAAGAGGTGATTCTGCCCCTCTACTCTGCTCTGGTGGGACCTCACCTGGAGTACTGTGTCCAGCTTTGGAGCCCTCAACACAAGAAGGACACGGACCTGTTGGACCAGGTCCAGAGGAAGGCCACAAAAATGACCGGAGGGCTGGAGCTCCTCTCCTATGAAGACAGGCTGAGAGAGTTGGGCTTGTTCAGCCTGGAGAAGAGAAGGCTCTGAGGGAACCTTACAGCGGCCTTCCAGTACCTGAAAGATACCCATAGCAAAGCTGAGGAAGAACAGTTCACAAGGACATGTAGTGACAGGACGAGGGGTGATGGTTTAAAACTAGAAAAGGGGAGATTTAGGTTGGATATTAGGAAAACATTCTTCAATATAAGGGTGGTAGATCACTGGAACAGGTTGCCCAGAGAGGTAGTAGAGGCCCCATCCCTGGAGATATTCAAGGTCAGGCTTGATGGGGCTCTGAGCAATCTGATCTAGTAAAGACACTCCTGCTTACTCCAGGGGGGTTGGACTAGATGGCCTTTAAAGGTCCCTTTCAACCTAACACATTCTATGATTCTGTGATTCTATAAATATGACACTGAAACCTGGGCAAAAGGCCATTAGTTTCCTGTTCTCCATCCTGCCCAGGCACTGTATGTGGATAAGGAAGAGCAGCTTGAAAATGTGGAGACAAAGTGGGGAGCAGGCAAGGTGATGCACTTTAGAAACAGAGAGAAAAAGACAGGACTCGAGGAGAAAAGACAGAAGTAGTCAAAAAGTTTCTGGGTTTTCAGGACCCTGAAGTTAGGCTTGAATCCATTTATTACGCCAAGTGTGATCACTTTAGCTGCAGAGCCATGATCTGACATGTACAGGTCCTCAATGCCAAACTAAAAGATCCTAACGCTGACCCCCTTGAATTTAAGTTTTGGTCTGTGGTTTCAAACCCCGCAGGCTTTTAGAGCCAAGCACTGTGAAACTGGAGAACTGCAGGCTGAGGATTGTCAGTGCAACTGTAATTTTATCCTTCTGTTCATGTTTAGAATTGGATTCTACTGGATCACAGAGACCGTGGGTGATGCTGCATGTATCATTGGAGATGAGCTTCTCACATGTGGCTTCGATCCACGTGTTCGTTCACTGACGTCTGGCTTGTTACTGCAGGATCTTCCTCAGCCAAGTGCCTAAAGCAGTGACTAAAGTCAGGAGCTGACTTCTGAATGTACCAGGTACAAAGAACTGTGCTTCACATGTCTCAAGTGGGCATCATAACTCACCAAGAGTGACAGCATGGTCCTTAATCACCTTGGGCTAAAACTTGTTCCTGCGGATGGGGTTGTTAGCTCTGCCCTGCCACAGAAGACTGTTAGGAGTTCATGGAGCTTTCCATGGATTTCCCAGGAGGAATCCCTGAGGAAATGAACAGTAGAAGCATAGTAAATGAGGTATCTGTCCATTTATTGAATGACGAATGTTAAATTTTACATTGTACAACTTCTATTCAGTACATACAGACTGTAGGCAGAGACTTGGTGGAAGTGATAGGATGTAGGCCAGTGTTTAACTGCATGAGCATCCTGTGTGTAGGCAACATTATGGTGCAATCTGAGGCCATGCTTGACAGTTGCTTACTCTCCTTTTAATGATTGACTGTGTAACCTCTCATGTTGTATTAAAACCAATTAGTGATATTTTTACAGAGATGCTACAGAATTATTATGCCATGAACTTATCCCAGCATTAGTATTTTCACATTGTGGATTGCCATGTCTTTGCTTCTCCATTTCTTCCTATTTTTATTTTATGTAGCACCTTAAAATAGTTGTAGGTGAGAAAGACAAATTGCAAGTTACTCTCTTGGGCAGGGGGAAGAAAGGATAGTCCTAGTCCTAGTCCTACAACATTACGAGCTTATTACACTGGGTTTACTACTCAGTGTAGTTTTTTGTTTGGGTTTTCTTTGACGAGCACAAAAAATGTAATTATTGTTGAGCCAGTAGTTGGTTTGCTCTCTGTGGAAGGCTGATGAAATTTAGCTTTTCTCAGGTTCAAGGAATGGTGAGCACAAAGGCAACACGGTCCTGGGCACACATGATTTAGTTTACAGGAATGGCACCTCGCTGCTGGGGATTGTCATTTTAAAGTCGTGAACAACCTTGCTTGGTGTCTCCAAATGTAGATGCTAAACACGAAAAGAGTTGACGCAACAGGCAGCAGTTCAAGGACCAGATAGTGGGAGGATCATCAACTCTAGGGAAACCAGTAAGTCAGGAATGCAGACAAGCAGTGTGCCTGGTTTTCAGAGCCACAGCTACATTTCAGGTGAAAAACATCTCAGGAACAGGTAGTCACTAGAAGAGATTTAGATAATCCTGAGATTTCTAGGATTTTGTTTGTCCCTTTTCCACTAGCTGTCTAGAAATCGATCCACTGCTTCCAGACAGGAAGGGCAGATGTTCTCACTGCCTCAGTGCATCTAGGCAAACTTGGCCATATCGTTTTAAAGCCAAGTAAACCTGATTTTTAAGCTGCACCACACTTTTTTTTTTTTCTTTAACATGGGGATTTTTCTTGATTTTGTTATTGCTGAGGGAGGAGGTGGAAAACCTTTCATTTCCTTTCATTTCTCTATATGGTTGAGTTGATTCTATATGGCTAATGTTGCAAATTCAAACAATTATCCATGCAGCTTCTTGAATGAAACCTCTTCTCCCAGGATATTAATGAACTTCCTTGGTTTACACTGCTTATAAAAGAATTTGTTTAAGTTGAAATTCACTTTTTTGCTTCAAAGTAAATGCGACCCTAATCAGGACACTTCTCAAGACCAGTATATACTCCCAGTGTACTACATGAGCCCAAAAGGATGTGTCTGTGACAGAAGCTCCTCCATCTGCTCCCTAACATCTTTAACACACCTAGCAATCCCATGAAACGGATTATAAACTTGCAGTTTTAATTCACATTAGATCTAGGCCTAATATACCAGGTATGTACACATGCAGCTTTTCTTAGCCTGGGACTAACTGATAAACCTGTGAAGGGATGTGTTGTTCACAGTGGGTAGCATGTTTGTAAATGCTGTGAAGATTCTCTAATTCCTGGAAAAAACAAAAATGGGTCCTCTGGATGGATGTACAGAGATGTGCTTCTTATTAACTTGCTCCTTTGTTATTAGTTTAAATAATCACTTATTAGTTAGTTATTAGTTTAAATAAGTCATAGTATGTACAGCTTCTGTGATGGGAAATTTTCAGCTTCCTGCTTGCTGTAGCACTTGGTGCTGGGTTCTTGCAGAAGCTTTCAGATTTCACTTTCTGCAAAGACTTTAGGTCTAGAGTTTCAAGTAAACAACACACTTAAAGGAGACTGACGTTATGTTACTACGTGACTGGTCTGTACAGATTACTCATTCTGTGGCTTCTTACTGAAATTTTTAGTCTTCTGCAATGTCTGAGGCAAACACCTAGAGAACAGATCCTGATCTGTAACAACAGGGGTACTTTATTCCTTCAGTAGGATGCTTCCAGCATTCAAAAATGAACGGTTGGATGGGTGGTTTTACTTCAAAAATGCTGCTGTCGCTCTGTTGTTTTCTTTGATGCCCGGTACGCTATGATCAGTGACAGCATTCGGAGACCCTAAACTTTACTTTCTTTTTCTTTATTATTATTATTCTATTTGGATACTTTCCACATAACTTTTATTTCTGAACTGTCTTTGTAAATTTCATTTCTGTTTCTGAGAGGCTTCCCACTCTTCTTCCAGGAAAGCAAGCTTAGAATGACAGAGGAGCTGTGATGTTTGGGGCAGTTGATGTAATGAAGGGTCAGGATTTAGAGGAGATTTCTCTAGTGAGTGGTGGTGGGAAGCATTCAGTTATTAACACATCTACACACAAGATAGCTGAAGCCTTCCTTTCATTTGCCCAAGAGTTTGTTTTTCTTTTCAAGGGAAAGACTGGTATTTTGGGAGGATTGGAGATGGTCTTGTTATTATTTTAGATTGGTCTTCAGGATTTGTTGTCTTCTCTTACATTTGTTTAGTTTCTAAGCTTTGCAGTTTCTAGAAGAGTGTTCTAGCACCAGAGTTTTGGATCTGAGATCCATCACTGTGTAAAATACTGGGGAAAAAAACCCTAAAATCTGATATTTTGGGTTATCTACGATGTAGTTATTAGTTATGAACTTTCAACCCTTGTAAACTGCTATTTAATTTACTTTAAACTTCTTCCCTCCTGTTCCTGTTTTACAGGCAGGATGAAAGATCGACTAAATGAGCTGCGTGACTGCGCCAGGGCACACAACCAGCAGCTCTCTGATACCGAGGATGACGAAAATTCACCCCACGAGGTTCTCCATTATGAGACAGATTACGCCTTGGAGATTCTTCATAAAGACATACAGAACATCCGGACAGAAAACGACCACCTGAAAGAGGATGTCAAGCGGCTCAGAAAGCAAAACAACCGCTTCCTTACTTCCATGCGCCGCCTTAGTAGCATCAAACGAGATACTAATTGCATTGCCAGGGACATCAAGGCCCGTGGAGAAAGCATCCACAGGAAACTCCAGATAATGAGAGATTACAGCGAAGATGCAGTAACAAAATACGGGGCTATGTCTGTCATTGCCAGGGTAGCAAAGAACCACTATGTTGACCTCATGCACACCTTTCAGGAAGCCATGTTTGAATACAACGCAACAGAGATGGACCAGAGGGAGAACTGCAAGATCCGAATCCAGCGGCAGCTGGAGATCATGGGCAAGGATGTTTCTGGCAACCAGCTTGAGGAGATGATTGAGCAAGGCAAGTGGGACGTCTTCTCTGAGAATCTCTTGTCAGATGTTAAGGGGGCTCGCTCAGCCTTGAATGAGATAGAGACACGGCACAAGGAGCTGGTGAAGTTAGAAGGTCGCATTAAGGAAGTTCATGAGCTCTTTCTGCAGGTGGCCTTGCTAGTGGAGGAACAGGCATACACCTTTGACAGCATTGAGATAAATATGCAAAATGTTGAGGACTATGTAGGAGAAGCTAAAGAGCAAGTGAAAAAAGCTTTGGAATACAGAAGAAAACACCCCCTCAGGACAATCCTCTGCTGCTGCATATCCTGTTGCAGGAGGTGACTATCCCTCTGAAGCTTTCACAGACTGTTTCGAGTGTCTTCCAGATGAGACATTCTTTGCAGTGACTTTTCTGTAATGACAACCCCTGGAATTCGGGGGGCTGTTTTGTAGATGGTTTTGTTCATTGCCTTTTTCCTCAATGTGCTGAAGACACTTCTGTTTGAGAGCTCCTAGAAACGCTGATAAAACTATTTTTAATTTAAGTGTACTCTATTGCTGTAACTAGCAGTGCAAGAAGATCTCTGCAATGATACTGGTTTCAGATAGGCAAGATAGAGGAATAAATGACAGGCTGATAACGGCCTAGGGAAGATGAGAAATTTCTAGAAGTAACTTATTTGCCAAAGTGAGTCTGCAGGCGGTGCAGCCTTACCACCTGGGGTGACACAATGCACCAGGGAATCAGGAGGCTGCAATTTTAGGTAGGTCAGAGCCTGCTTGATGCAAATACTGGAACAGATTTTTGCTCTGTTCATTTGAGAAAACCCTGAGCCCGTTAGCAGGAGCCAGGGCACAGAACTAGTTTCTATTTCAACTTGGTTTCTGACTGTCACAAATCCTAACAGAAGTAACCGCACCTTAAATTCTGATACACACGTTTTGCTCCACTTGTGTGGAAGCGATTGCTTTCCCCCAGCCTGAGAGCCAACACCTTCGTCAAGGCAGCTGGAAGCACCGCAACACGGAGGCATCTCACCGACTTCTAACTGGAGCCATGCTCTGTACTTGTGATTCCAGAACCGCCCTGCTTTTATGCTTCTGATACAGTTTTTCTACTAATTAACACTTCATCCAGAAAAGATGCACGCGGTGCCCTGCTGCAGAAGCAGACAATGCACGACACCGACCCAGAAGAAGACAACAGCTGGGGGTAAAGAACGCATCCTAGGGTCTCCTGTGCCGTCACATGCACACAAGCAGTTTTAGTGGAAGGATTATCCTGCCAATAGACTTTTATTTTTATAAGCATTGATTTAATTTGGATTTTTTTTCTAATATATATTTTAAACAACATGAAGGATTCAATTTATTTATAATACCGGTGTACAAAATCAAAGTCTTTTTCCCCACGATTAGGAAATCTCCATCTGGGAAAGCAAATAAATGTATTTCTTCCGTATACCTGAAAAAGAAAGAAAACAACATTTTAATGTCCTTTCAGTGCTCTTTTCAAGCTTAAAAAGAATCTCTCCTTTTGCATAAGGGGAGTCTGCCCACAGTAGGTTTGGAATGCAAAGAGGGAATAGAAAATTTGCAGCCCTGGAAACCACTGAGCACTGTCAGTGAAGCATGTATTCATAAGGTCTGGGGAATGATTATAGCTCCTGCTTCTGCAGGCTTTGCAACTATAATATTTCTAGGTGACTTCCTGATACAGTGTGAGCCACTGCTATCCTTTGAATTAATGCAGGACATTTTTTCAGAAGTTAGTGGCTGGTTTTTTTTTAAAAAAAAACCCTCTGATCCTACTTGTACCTATTTTAATAAATATTTTTAAACATTTCAAACATTTTGCATTTGGGAGTTTTCCTCAGGAGATGCTCATAGCCACCTTCCTGCACCAATCACAGTGAAAGATTTCCTTTCCAATCTTTTGCACACTAATTTTATATGTGAAAAAAACCCCAAACAGACCCTTACATTTCTTACTATTTATATTGATATTTTAAAAAGGATCAATTTAAATTCAACTTCCAAGCTTTCATATCCTAGTAGGAGATGCTTCTTGGCCAGAAAGGCTTTTTTTAAACAGACAGAAGCTCAATGGGTAACTCAGAAATTGGAAGTCTTTTGCTGAAGCGCCTGCCCGTGATAACATGGAGGGGCGAGGAACGCCATATCTTCTAAACTAGAAGGTATTTTGATATTCAGGGATGCCCTGATGATGCCAGTATTATGCTTGCCTGAGGACCTCTCCCACAACCCAGTGTACAAAGTTCAAGTGGGAGAAAGGAAGGGGTCGAGCTGGCACCGGTACCGGTAGCTTTGGTGCTTCTCAGGAAGACAAAGTCGTTGACTCTATAGGTGCTGCCATTCCGGGAGATGGAACTGGGCAGCTGTAGACAGACACCCTAAACCTCTGAGAGCACAGATCAGTGAAGAAAAGAATATGTTTGTCATTTCATCTGCGTATTCTTAGCACTCACCAGTGCTTTTGATAGAAATGTGCACTGTTTTTTGGGTTGGGTTTTTTGTTGTTGTTGTTTTCTCTTTTGCACATATGTATGTCTGCAAATGGAATAAAAGATTTAATAAGGAAAAGTGCAGAGTGTTGTAAATTGAATCAGCAGCTCTGGATAGTTTTTTGCATTGTCAAAGTTTAGTTTAAAAGCTGCTGGACTAAACTTGGAGTTGGCGAAAGGAGATGAGACAATGCTTAAAAACAAAAGCCCTCACAGTGTTTGTTGCCACAGTAAATCAGATGTGTTGCATATTGAGACAGACTTTCCATAATTTTTCCTACATAAAACGTGAAAAATGAGTTTCATACACCCTAAGATGATTCTCTACTGCAAGAAAAAATATAGATTTGCTCTGGCGGTTCTGAGAGATCTTGATGATTTCATTAGGAAAAATGAAAAGCTTACATTCAAATCCTTAGGCTGATTTGGGGCATGAGGAAAGGGAGCAAAAGCATGAAGGAAAAGATAATTGGAGACTGCCTCTTGACTTTAGGCTGTTGCTGCAGAAAAGAAACAGGGAATCACTGAAACACCAGCTTGGGACCCTTTGAAACTCTTTTTAAGTTGCATTGTCTATTAGAGGCACTTAAAAAACTACTTCCAGTAACTGAAGAAATTGTTCTCTTCCTTGCAAACATGTGTTCATTGCTTAATCCTATGGGTTTTTTCCATCCTTCAGTTGTGTAAGAAGTTTTGCCAGCCAGAGAACTTGCTTAGTCACAGTAAAAAAACCTGATTACACAATGGTTGCAAAGACTTGTGCCACACAGGATGAGTGGAAAGAGATGATAAAAGTAGCTTGATGATATGTTAGCATAGTAATAACAAGTTGCTGAATGGACATCCCCATGCTTGCTAGGGAAAGCTGCCTTTTCATTCTGAACGTGGACAGGACCCCCATGGAGATGTGCAGAGTTTGTTCTGTGCATTAAGTTGGGGTGTTTTTTTTCCCCCTTTCCCTGATGGGGCAAACCCTATAGTTGGGTTTGGGGGGAAGTAGTTAAAATGTGAGAGAAGGGTCGCTTTAGATTTGGGGTTGCTGGTACTTAGGGCTTGTTTCCTACTGAAAGAAGCATCTCAGAAAAAGAGAACCACCCTATGAAACTCAGCCCTTTCTAATGAGGAGAAAGGAGAACTGGTAACCAGGCCCAGGCCTTCCTCCTTCTTAAAAGGGGAAAAAAAAGACTGCATAAATATAAAAGAGAAAAACAATTATTACGAAATATAATGTTGGTATAGAATGCTGAACATCCTGGATGTATGTATGAGTCTCCACTTCATCTTACGGTTGGGGTTTTTGGGTGTGGGTTTTTTGGGTGGCGGGGTTTGTTTGTTTGTTTGTTTGTTTTGAACACAGATTTCATGTTAGAGAAACAGCAGCTGAACTTTTGCTACCTCAATGTGAGCCTCTCAGACTATGGATGCTCTTGAGCAGGCCTCTCTTCTCTGGCACGTATCTTGGGATAACCTTCTAGAAAGTATAGCTCTTAGTTTAAGACCTGGGTATTTTATTTTTTTTTTTTAGAGGAGAAAACTGAGGCTGGACTGAGCAGCTAAACTGAATTCCTGCCAACCTACATTTGGGATGTTTTGAATGCACAGCCTGAGTTGTACTTCTTGCAAACAAACAGGTTCTCTAGATTTTTGAAACACAGTAGGTACTTGGAAATGGTTTGAAAAAGGACAGAACTACACATGGTTGTGTTCCTATCTCTAAAAATGTATCACAGATATGATGAAGGCAGGAAATGGTATAATTTCAGAGATAGTGTATGTGGTGAGTACAGTTAATCTATTTCCGAAGCAATGTGATTTTAACACAGAGCCATAGTATTTGTTTCTCTGGTATGTGAGAAGGCAGTAGCAGATCTTTCTTCTTCTATGTTTCTGGCATACTATATAGTGTCTTTGTAACAGTTGGGTTGAAGCCAGTAAAGGCCAGTACAAGAAAGCTCCACAGTCATACCTTACCTCACAGCATATGCTATTAGGGCACAAAGCCATAACAGGAAAAGTAACATTTTACTCTGTTTCTCAGAAATAATGCTAGACATGAATAGAGAATGAGATGGTCTACCTGATGGCATTCTCCTACTCAGTACTTTTCAGCCTGTTGAACGGGGAGTAACACTAGCAATGGTGTGATGCCCATTTCAAACAAATGATACAGCATGCTAAGTTCCAGCCAAAGAGCTGTTCTTTCCTCAATGGGCTCCAGCATGTGAATAAAACTAAGGAAAAGAGAATGCAAGTTTCACATCTGTTCTTCCCATTTGTAAAATGCTAACAATCGACTTTTATTGTATGCAAGAAGTCTTTTCCTTCACAAGCATACCTGGTGTACTGGGGCTCTGAGCACTAACAGCGGAAGAATTTAGGTACCACCTGAAGCCTGCAAATCCAAGACACAGAGGGCCACATACAGCCAGGATACCTAACAACCAGGCAGGGCATGTGCTCCTGTTCTGCTCGCAGGAGAGCTGGCCTCTGCGTGCTTCCTCCAGCTTGCTGGGGGCTGGCACAGTCCTGCCTCCCCAGCCTGTCCCCATTTGTCTTTCATCCCTCGTGGGCAGGATCAGTAGCAGCAAGGTTTGGTAGGATGGAGGATGTCCATTTTCTTCTCTGGAAGAAAGGCAGTGGGAGTAGGAGCCGGTGGTGGGGAGGGCTGGTGATGGGGCACTGTCCCATTCCCCAACATGGATGTGGGGCAGACGGGGGAAGTCTCAGCGCAGGTTATAAGCGGGGATATGGCAACAGGTGCTTCTGTAGGCCAGGCACGGGGTGGTGATTGGCAAGGAATCTTCCCTCTGCAATACTTTTCTCTTAATTAAGCAAAATTTTTAGCTTTGAACTTTGTTTTTTCGGGCGTGTGTGGGGGTGTGTGTGTTTGTTTCCCTTCACTGGGTGAGGGTCGATACCTATTTCAGGACACACGGACAGGAGTAAGTACGCGGTGTCCGCTGACATGACTTCCCAGCGCACCGGCCGGTCGGTATTTCGCCGGGCAGCATCGCCACGGTGCTGCTGGGGAAGTTGTTTTCCTTTCCGGTGGCCGGAGCCTTATCGGCGCACCTTATCTGTGCAACTTCGCCGCCGCTCTCCCCTTGCCCCCGTGAACCACGCCGGCACGGCCGCCCTCCCCGGCTGTCCCGCCAGCGCCTCAACCCGCCCTTGCTGGAGCTCAGGAGGGCAGCGGGCAGCCCCCACACACCGCGCCCCCGGTCCCGCAGCGGCCTGGCCCAGCGCGGCCCCGCCGCCCGCGCTCCCCCCTCAGGGGCGGGCCCGCGCCGGCCCGCCGTACCTTCCCCCTTCCGCTGCGGCCCAGCCGCCCGCCAGAAGCAGGGTGGCGGGGCAGGGCAGGGCAGGGCCGGGGCGGGCCGCGTCCCGTCCCGTCCCGTCCCGGGCCGGGGAGGGCGGGAGACACGGACCCCGGGCCGGGAGAAGTCTTCCCGCCGGGCTTTGCCCACCCGCCTCAAGCTGCCGCCGAGAGGGGCCGCCCGTGCGCGGCGGCCTGAGCGCTCCGCGCCCGCCTTGGGTGGAAGTAAAGGCGGGAGGGCGCGGCGCGGCGGGGGAGGGGGCATCCACGCCGGCCCGGGGGTCGCGGGCGGCCGTGGCGCGGGCGGGAGTTCGGCCTTCAATGTAGGGGCGGCTGGGAGCGGTCCCGGTATCTGCACCAGGATGGCCGAGTGGTTAAGGCGTTGGACTTAAGATCCAATGGACGTATGTCCGCGTGGGTTCGAACCCCACTCCTGGTAAGTTTCGGTTTTTTTTCCGTGGAGCTGCGTTACGTTATCGGGAGGACGCGGTATCGGGCAGAGGCGCGGCTGCAGGGAGCTGGGAGCCGGCGGGTGGCAGCGACGGGCAGCGAGCGGCGCTGGAGCGGTCGGCGGCCGGCACCCCGCCGGCGAGGCAGCCGGGCGGCTCTGCGGGCGGTGGGCGCCGTGTCGGCGGCTCCCGGCGCAGGCGGCGTAAGGCGGCTCGGGGCTGGCGGGCCTGGGCAGCCCCGTTGGGCCGCCGGGCGCTGCCGTGAGCGCCAGCGCTGGAGCTTGAGCTTTGTTTTGGCAGCGTTGTTTGGAAAGGCATTTAAATAGATGTAAAACTAATGAATCTGCTTTTCTTCGCACGCCGTTTGCAGGGATGGCAGACCTGGGCCTCTGCGGGAGCCGCGGCTGTCACGGCCAGGCCGTGGGCTCGCCACCGGCAGCGAGGGGACTCAGGGCAGGGGACAGGTGACAGGCGGCCCGGGGTCACGGGCCCTCCCGTGGGCCGAAGGGCTCCGGGCCCTTGGCCAGAGCCGAAGGAAGCAGTGCCCGAGCCTGGCACGGGTGGAGGCCCTGGCCCGACGGAGGCCCTGGCCCGACGGAGGCCCTGGCCCGACGGAGGCCCACGCCCGGTGGCAGCAGGTGTCAGATGGACAGATGCCTTACTGCGGTTTTTCTTTCTTTTTCAGTGGTTCGCACACGTTCTCCACAGAAAAGCCTGAGAAGGGAGCTGTGCCGGTCCTAATGATACCAAAAACCCACACCACGGATTATCCTCTCCCATCCCGTTCCCAGGGAGCCTTAGGGCCATCGCTCTGGGGGCTGTGGCACGCTGGGCAGAGGTTAGCCCTCCAGCTTCTTCTAACCCAGGTGGTGACTTTGTCACTTGAAAGCATAATTTGTGGGTGGGTTGGATTTTGTTCCGGTTCCAAGCGCTTTGCATGCTTTGAAGGCCATATGACAGCCTGTCACAGTGCTTTTGGAACGTGGAAATGAGGGTAAGCACTGCATGTGCACTGGGGCACGGGGTGAGGGTGTAAAGGATATCTGAGGCTATGGAGCCAGCTGAGGTGTCCCTGGCCGACCCCAGAGGGTGGAGGGAAGGCAAACTCACTGCTTGGGAAGCAACGGTCCCTAGATCTGGCTGTAGCCTAAACTTCCAGGGATGTTAGCTAAGAGCTAGGTGGAATGGATGAGTGGGATTTTCAGGCTAACCTCCTGGCAGTTGTTTTATTTAACAAGCCAGATGTAGCAGTTGTCACACATGTTCCAGAGTTTAATTTGCTGTAGCATGGTTTTGTTGGACAGTGGCTTGGTTCTTTGTGGTATGGTAGTAACACTGTGTTCCGTATGTTGAAAATGTGGGAAGTACAGTTGCAGCACAGGCTGACACATGTTAAAATATTAGTGTTTGCCAGAGCATCCTGATCTAATTGCAATACAGGTAAATATAGCTGTTCTTAGCCACCCCGTTCCTGATAATTTGAGGTGAAAAATGTTTCTGTCCAAATATATCAAGGATGTAGAGACTAAGTAAAAGATTAACTCTCAGGAGAGAAATAGCAACCTAAGGGCCTTTAATATGGTATGAAGTAGAAGATAAAATATCCTGAAATACTGGCTATTTTATTACACCTTACCTAAAATGATCTAGTATCACAAATGTGGCCATGGTCTAAACTGAGAAATACAAAAGTCAGGAGAGTTATGAAGAAGAGTGTGGCCTGGTGGTGAATTTCTGGAAAGGCAGGTATATGTGTTGCTTTTTGACTGTTCCCACAGTTAAACTGTAAATGCAAAACATACCACACTTTCTAGAACTGTTCATTAGAAAGCAGTACTGCCAAGTTCAAATGTTTTATTAAGTAAACATTTGTTCCCATTATTTGTTAAGGTGCAAATTAGTAAAAATGGGCACATGTTTGAACGTACATTTTACCTGTAATGTTGTAATGGAAAAATGCTGCCCTTGGAAACCCACATCTTTGCATACAAATTGTGTAATTCTGCTTATGTGCTTATTTACAAGCATGTTAGTACACACAGTAGATGCTCATGTAGATTTTGTGGATGCAGCGCTGCTCTTGATGAAAAGTTGGTGCCAGCTATGTCAGTTACAGGATGGATGAGGGGCAGCATTGTGAGAAAGAAAAAATTAAAATAAAGAGTATCATAGAATGGTCTGGGTTGGAAGGGACCCCAAGGATCATAGAGCTCCAACCCCCCTGTCACAGGCAGGGCCACCAACCTCCAGACCTGGCTCTACACTAGGTTGCCCGGGGCCCCATCCAACCTGGCCTTGAACACTTCCAGGGACGGGGCATCCGCCACCTCTCTGGGCAGCCTGTTCCAGCACCTCACCACTCTTTCTGTAAAAAACTTCCCCCTAACCTAAACCTTCCCTCCTTTAGCTTCAATCCATTTCTCCTTGTCCTGCCATTATCTACCCTTTTTAAAAGTCGATTCCCCTCTTGTTTATAAGCTCCCTTCATGTACTGGAGGGCTGCAATGAGGTCCCCCCACAGCCTTCTCTTCTCCAGACTGAACAAGCCCAGCTCCCTCAGCCTCTCTTAGTAGTGCAGGTGCTCCAGCCCTCTAATCATCTTGGTGGCCCTCCTCTGAACCCTCTCCAACAGTTCCACATCCTTCTTGTATTGGGGGCCCCAGATCTGGACACAGTACTCCAGATGGGGCCTCATGAGGACAGAGTAGAGAGGGAAAATCACCTCCCTGTCCCTGCTGGCCACCCCTCTTCTAATGGAGCCCAGGATACCATTGGCCTTGCGAGCTGCAAGAGCACACTGCTGGCTCATGTTAAGTTTCTCATCCACCAGAATCCCCAAGTCCTTCTCAGCAGGGCTACTCTCAAGAAGCTCTTCTCCCAGTCTGTATCTATGTCTGGGATTCTTCCGGCCCAAGTGTAACACCTGACACTTGGCAGTGTTGAACCTCATTAGGTTCACCCGGGCCCATCTCTCCAGCCTGTCAAGATCCCTCTGGATGGCTTCTTTTCCTTCTGTTGTGTCGACCACACCACTCAGCTTGGTGTCATCCGCTAACTTGCTGAGGGTAATCACTGACCAGCAGAGTAAAAGCAGATTTTTATGATAAAGCAATATAGAAATGCAAATTCTCGGTTAGAAATGCTTCTGTTACAGGCACAACCTTTTTCTTAATAGATTTCTTTTGCAGAGAGCTTTCCTCAGGCCTTTGGTGAAACTGTGTTCCCAGCTTTTTATAGTGGCTTGTTAGAGCACCTGCAGATCTGGAAGGGAACACAGGGTTCTTGAACCTTTCCTGCTCTCAAGAAACATCCACGATGTCCCAACCCCTCCCTACAGTTCTCCCTAACGAAGAGCGTAATCTGCTGGGGTTATTGGCTTCTGATTTAGGTGAAGTGGCAGAGTGGTGTCATGTGTTTCAGCTCTGGAGCTGGCCATGATTTTGATGTGAGATTTTTATTTTATTAATCGGGTATTTGTCTCTGGGTTTTATAGCTTCCTTGTTAAACCCTCATGAATTATTGGTAGTTGCCTCTGCCGTTTGACATTCTTATGTGCACTCGTTGTACCGTGGCCTTTAGTTCAAACGGTGTCGCTCTCCATTGGACTCTGTTCTGTGAAGGAGTTGTTTTTCTAAAAAGGTCATTATCTGTAGGATCCTTGTTGAAGAAATTGGAAAAAGTATAGTGACTAATGCTAGCGACTGGAATAAGAAAAGACCTTCATATGCAGACAGGTGAATGCTACCCTGATGAACCAGGGGTGTTTCTTTTGCAACCGCGGATTTCCTCTCTGATGAGGAGCCAGTTGGTTACAATAGATTTTTTTCATAAGCAATCACTCGTTTTCATGTTCCTTATTTTGTGGTATCCATACTGAGAACCTCAGTCTGATTTGCAGAAATGCAGAACTTTAGCAAACACAAGTGAAATCAACGTCTCACCTGTATTTTAAGCAGCCTCTGAAAAATTTTGTATTGTATGTCAAAGTTGCTGGAGGTATTTGACATTAATCTTCCCATACCTCAATTTCCCATTGTGTAAAATCAAGGTAATAGAAATACACCACCTGCAAAATGGGCTGCTGTGAAGTAAATTCATTCTCATTTGTGAAGAATTCAGACAGACATGTATGTAATCTGGCTGTGTTAGACAAGCCCATGAGTAGAATATAAATGCATTTGAAAAAAATAACATGAAATAAATGAGGTACAGAGCCACACTTGGAGCTGGGAAGACAAAGTATCGAGCAACTGGTTATCCAGTGCTTGACGTGCGTTGAACAAAGTGGGAGTCTCACAGGAAAACAGCCAGCCATAGTTTAACTCAAAGTTCTGCTCGCTTCATAATCACAAGGGAATCAAATCAATAAGAAGGCAACCTATTGGTGAAATATTGAGGTGATATTTTTGTATTCTTTAATCCTTTTAAAAAACTTTGAGCAGCTTTTTTACAGTTATGTTTTAGTGTGTGATGGAAGCATGTAATTTGTTACCTCAGTTAATGCATTTTCCTGTCATTCCCAGCAACCTGTATCTCACTTTGAGGAAGAAAGTGTAAAAAGACAGTGAAGTTCTTGGTCTGTTGTATAATCTTGTATGTAGGATGATCAGTAATCACTCTGATTCTTACTGCAGGCTAATTTAAAGGTCTTTTTTTTCTGTCAGCTGGAATAACTAGATCTAAAGTACTTGTTAATTCTTGGATTGTTCCCCATTTTGGGGCTGTGTGATTAAAAAAAGAGGGGTAGACTCTATTTTCTGGATTCTTGTTCAGAGAGTACCACTATATAGGGTAGACATCTGTTGTCAATGTTTATGCATGTGTCTTTATACAGGTTCACTTCAACAGCTGCTGGGCTGCTCATCTGCTGACTGCGCCTGATCTTACCTGCAGTTTGGTACAGTCTCTGTTGGACTCGATAGCCACAGCAACGTTAGCTAATTCTGCATCCTTCTCCTGGGTATTACAGCACATGCTCCCAAACACACCCTTGCAATATTTAATTGCTTAACTATTTTGGGGTTTTATGAGTAAAAAAAAAAGATTTTTCTGGTAAGCTGGTTCAATCCAAGCAGCGGGCCCTGGAGAATCACACCATGGTAGTATGGGGAGCTCAGCTCCCCTGACCACAGCGTTGATAGAACAGAACAAGGGTCTGCATATCACTTACTGCAGCAGAAATCCCTGCAACTTACCATGTTGTTGTGGGTAGATTTACTCTTCTGACTGACAGATGAGCCCTTCAAGTCTTGCCATGGTCCTTTAAAGCATTGTCATCCCCAGAATTACCAGGAGTGTTGCTGTCCCAAATTAGAATGGCCTAACATGGCTGTCAGAAGAGACCAAGTGCCCACCCTTCAGCTGCTCAAGTCTGGCATTTTAGCTCAAAGCCACCTACCCTGGCAGAGCCAGAGCAAAGGGTGGTAGTTTCGCCCTAGGATGTGGGTGTGCAGACCCTTTTGCTGGTTCCTCTCACCAGGAGGAATGTGTAGGGGCGGTAGCAGTTTATATCAGCATAGCGTTACTACCAGAGGATGTTTGTGACAGTGTTAAAAGACAGGTCTGTGAACTTGATCACCTCCAGTTGGGAGCATTTTCCCTTGTGCTGGCTTTGCTATGGTGGCAGTACACTCTGGAAAAAGGATAGAGCACTCAAGTGATAATGTGCTTTACAGCAGCAAGGTTCCCTGGAGCACCTCCTGAACCAGGGGCCCTGAGTGGCCCAGAACAGAGGCAGCCTAATGCAGAATGTTAAGATCTATGGAATCCTACGACATAGGCTCAAAGCACACTAGCATGCATTTTTCTGAGATTTTTTGGGTTTGTTTGGGTTTGTTTTGGTTTTTTATTTTTGGTTTTTTTTTTTTTTTTGGGGGGGGGTTCTGTTTTAAATTTACTTGAATTAATTGATTCATTCGTCTTGCTTTTTTTCTGAAGACCACTCTTCTGGAGATGGTTTTCTTCAATGTGTAATTACAGAAATGCCTTCCTTTCTGTAATGATTTTAGGAGAAGGGAGCACTTTCCAGAGTCCTTCATTTTCCTTGATTGCTGCTTCTTCATCTTCTGCCCAAACTGTGACCTTCGTTCTGGGTTGAAGTGCTGCAGGGTGTTTCCTTCAGACCTCATCTCCCTCGTTTTTAAGTGTTTGCTGAAGAGGTTGGTGCAGCTCTTGGCAGGAGATCGCTCCCTGCCCGCGTGACTCGCTGGGTTTCTGACACCTGTTTCTTGCTGTTTCATCACGTGTTGCACACTTTCCCATATGAGAGTGGAGTCACTGGTGGGACATATGGGCTGCATTAATAATGAGTTCTGTTTCCCAGCTAATCCATGTTTAATGATTGACGTGCATATGTATTTTAGTTGCACTTGCCCTGTCTTCTATCTCTGATGCTATTTTCTGTCACACTCCCACCTTTTGCTTTTTATGTGCATACTGAGAAACAGATCCAGCTGGTCTAGCAATTAGCTGCTGCTGGAGGAGGCAGAGACTCTGTCCTTTCCCTGCCCTGGCTGTTCTGCACATTCCTGCTGCTTCCCTCTTGTGTCCCTCAGTCTCTGGTTGTCAAGTAATGTTAACAAACCCATTTGTTTCATGTTACTTGGATATAAAATTAATTGCTGATATTCTCTCATTATAAGACTTTTTCTCTGAAGAAATGAGGAATTGTAGACAATTTGTTGCAGGCTTTGTGCTCAACATATAAAATTCAGATTCATGAACGGTTTTACTCAGCGCAGGATGGCAGAGGCTGGAAGTCCCCACTGGAGATTGTGCAGTCCACCCCCAGCTTGGAGGAAGGTCAGCTTGAGCAGTCAGGTTTTGAATATCTCCATGGATGAAGACTCCACAGCCCTTCTGTGCCAGGGTTTGACCACCTTCACAGTGAAACATTTTTTTTTCTAATGGCTTAAAACTAAGTGTTCTCTTGTGTTGAAGACATTTTCTTATGTTTAAACTTATCTTGAGCTTTCAGATCTGTCTGCTTGTGTATCTTAAGTGATTGTATGTTTTCTCTCTGCTTAGGGTTTTGTTCCTAAACATCCCAAGATAAAAATGAAGGAGCTACAAATGCCACAACACATATGAGGACACCCGCTGAGCTCACAGGTTTGCTGCCATGTGCACTTTAGGAACAGCTCCATTTAGAGAAGAACAAAACCCCTGCAAACATCTCAGCAGGTGCTTTGTTTTAGATACTGAAAGCAATTCTTTGAACTTTTTTTTTTTGTCCAAATAAAGATGAAGGGCATGCAGTATTTTATTTATAGATATGTACAGTTCGTTTCCTGTAAGGAATGAGCACTTGCGCTTGGCCTTAGCTTATTTGAAGCCAGAGTCCTGTTACAGTGTTACTCTTCTGAAGACCATTCCGGTATCACGATTAAAGTTTGTGATCTGCAGGTTACACTGTTGTAAATTGATCCTGTTTTCCTTTAAAATGGTCAGGGAGTGACAGCATTAGCAAGTGACATCTGTCTGTTGAGTTGAGGGAAGGTAAGGCAACTGGTAGTGCTTACCATCACCCAGTGCTGTTGTCTGGCAACCCAGTAACTACAGGTAGAAATTCTTACTCCTGTGTTTACATAGGTGACAGTAGTCCTCTTCCTGAACAGACTTTTGCTTGCTGGCTGTGGCTAATTATTCCTCATTATTCCTCATCCTAGATCCAGAGGCTGCCTCTGACTGGGAAATTGGAAAGAGTCAAGGTAGCTCAGACATCCCGTTTATGTGATGTGTTCCGAATCCTTTTGTTACCATATTCAGAGCAGAAAATAGTTACTGATTTAATTACTGACTTCTATCTTTTATTGTAGTATTTTGGATTATTTTTCTTGTTTTGCAGGATGCTTTGCTGCAAGACTTAACTGATTTCTTGGCCAAGTGTAGTTTTATTTTTTATCTAGCCAGCTTAATAGCCATGGATTCCACAGTCTGTATTCTGATAGCACTGTGACAGTGCAGGTTATGTCTCTGCCAGTTAACAAACCCTGCGGTGTTCTGTGACTGGGAACAGACTGGGACATGCCCAACCTGTTGCACTGCATTCATTCAGGTGACCTGCCCCAAAAGTTATTTGACACATTCATAAAGAATAAATACTGAAAGCCACTGGATGCAGCTTTTATGCGATAGCTGCCTGCCCAGCCCCCCTGAACAGAATCGTTTTCTAGAAAAAGAAATTCTTTTAGGGTAGGATAAGAATTGAAAGGTATGAACACGAGTCGAATTTCTTCAAGAGGAGAAGGCAGTTAATGCCTCCCAGTAGACAGTACAGAGAGACATCATGGATGAGGTAAGGTTTCTGCTCGGAGTGAAATTGTTAGGGAGGGAGCTCAGTCCTCAACATAAGAGAAAAGACCTGTGTGACCAAGAAGGGAGGTGGCTGTATCCAGCTGAAACAGTAACAAACCTGGGAGTGTTAGGAAATACCAGATAAGAGTGGGGTGGGATTTGGCATCTCAGAACCATAATTAAAATGTTCTAAAACTGAAAATTCTTGTGGTTTGATACTTTTTTCCCTGTGCCTGTTTCTGTTGCTTTTCTTGGTGTGTCATCTCAAAGAGGGTTTTAAATAGAGTTTCAGAGTGCTCCTTGTTAAGGCTGGGCCCCGCAGAGAATGAATGCCTCAGGAGATTTTAAGGTGTGTGGTGGTGCTCACAGCCTCCAAAGGGAGCCTCTGCGGGTCCTTTAGAGACAGTTAAAGACATTGCCTCATAATCACCTGGAAGTCCTCAACAGACCTGTCTCCATAGCCAGGAATGGGCCTATATTGTGCTGTTAACTATCTCAGAATGTTGTGGTTTGGGGTTTTTTTGTAACAAAAATTATACCAGGGTAATCTTAACTATCCAACCTGGATGTGTACACTTTGCATTGTACATTGTTTCCTTTTGTGCCCTGTTTGTCATGAACCATCTTGGCCTGACTACTTCCTAGGGGTGAATGTATTCTGGCATAATAAAAGCAGTTCCACTTCCTTCGGAGATGGTATCTCTGGAGGGAGACATTGGACCCGACCACAAAATTGCCAGCTGCTGTTTATCTGTTCACCAGTGAGTCAGGTACTGTCTTTCTGAATCCCTGACCTCCTCTGTAGGAACATTCACTGTGACCTGTGCTGGTCCATAGGTTATTCCTTTGGCAATTGTAGAAACTGCGTTATAAAAAATGACTGTATTTTTTAATCTGTTTTTTATAGCTCATTGTATACATTCAGCTAAAAAAAAGAGTTGAGAAAACAATTTCAAGACTTCTGTTTCACCTATGTGAAAATCCATGTAAAACAGTATACAGTAGTTAATCCTTGCCAAGGTAGCTGGTTTCCCTTAGGAAGGTATCCACGTGGGATGCGCTTCTGAGGATACACCCGGGTTGCTCTGCTGCTGCAGCCAGGGTTTGTAGGCATAAATTCATGGATCCTGATCCTGTTGCAGCTGCTGTGTAAGCAGTTTGTTTATCAACAGAAGTTTCGGACACGGAAGCCTGCTTGTATAATTAAAGTTGTAGCATCTGTGCAATAATTATACACTTACTGTGCCTCGGTGTCAGGTCCCTCTGTTGATCTTCAAACCAGCACAAAATGAAAACTGAGGCAGTTCTGGCAAAAACCCTGTTAAGGATCCTGCCAGGTTTCCAGTGCAAGGGTTGGACTACACTGTTTTTCCTATCTCACAGCAGTGTTCTGAGAGACATATTATTATGTGATGAGAAGGGATATAAAGCTGTACAGATAAAATAAAGCTATGCATAAGCACTTAGCCTCTGCAGGAGATGAGATGTAGGTTCTAAACTCTCTGGAAAGTCCTTCTCCCATGTCACCAAATAATTTAAATCTCTGAGTATTCTTTGGCAATATTAGAGCTGGAAAAACTAGCCTGGCCAAAACTTTATGTCAGGGATAAATGAAATACAACTATTAACTCTGTTTGGAAAATAAAGACATGGTTTGCATTAACAAAGTTGAACGGGACGATTTGTTTTGGAAAAACACTTGAAGCCGTTTTTCAGTGTTTTACAAAAAAGAGGTGTAATGTTTCAGGTGGCTGCTGCATTCGGTGCTTGAGCCTTTATTTGAAAAAAAAGGTTCAGGGGTTGCAAATTGTAGTACAAATATTTGGGGACTACCTTGTATGTTTCCACAACAAATAATACTAAATGGATTTGAAAGGGAGCCAGTGAATTTTACCAGTAACAGAAAAGTTTTCTAAAAGGAGTGCTTCTCCTCAGGCATCATGATACTGCCTGAACAGATGATATTTAGTGAGGTGGCTGGCCTGGAATCCAGCTATAACAGAAACTTGTGGTCCTCAGTTACTCAGATGGACTGTAGATTTAATTTGATGGTTTTATTTATGATAAAATCCTAAAGGAATGCAATAGTATTTCACAGTCGGTTCTTTCTCATGTGTTTTGCAAAGTGTCAGTGTCATTTTATGAATGGATGGTAAACGTGGCTGGTCTGTAGGCGGCCTCCGGGTCAGGACTGGCTGTGACAGCACTGCCTCGCCCCAGGGGAAGGATTTTTTTGGGGTGACAGCTGGGCATGGGCAGTGAAACAGCACTGCTGCCAGAGCCTGGTGCAGAGAAAACAGGGCCCCTTTCTAGGGCTGTAGGGCCTGGGGTGGCCCTGCTGGGCTACAGCATCTGTGGGGTACCTGCGTAAGCCACTGAGCTTGTGAGGGATCAGATTCCCCCACAGTGTGGGGTAATCTGGTTGGGGTAAAACAGGTTGATAGTGTGTTGTGGTTTTGTGTGGCTGGGTTCTGGGTTGGGGGGAGCTGCAGGGGTGGCTTCTGCAAGAAGCAGCCAGAAGCTTTCTGCAGTCCTGACAGAGCAAACACCAGCCGGCTCAAGGCTGGACCCACCGCTGACCAAGACCGAGCCCATCGGCAATGGTCACAGCACCTCTGGGAATCACATTTAGGAGAAAAAAAGGCTAGCAGCTGCTTGAAATGTCAGACTCCAAGTGGGCAAACAAATCCATGTCCTGGATCACTGCTGGGAGGGGATCATTCTCTTCCCCACTACTTTCTTTGCCTTTCAAAGGATTGAATTATCCTTTCTGATCCCTTGTATTCAACCCCAAACTTAGTCCATAAGCACAGAGGCAAATTGTGAAAGGAATGAAGTCTCTTACAGTCAGCAATGCCACCCTTCCACAACCAGTTCCCACGTAGGAAGGAGGGCAGAGCTGAGTGGAGCTGAGCGGGGGCAGGCAAGCTGGGTGATGTGATTGCATGCTGTAGGAGTTTCACCTTTGCATGGTTCAGGTACTGAATCATCCTCTATTTGGGTGGCAGAAGCGTACTTCTACCAGGGGTTTGCATCAGGGAACAAACACCATGGATTAGCTACCATGTCTCAGAAGATCCTTCCAGGCGTGCTAGTGGGAAAGGTATAACTAAAACCCTTACATGCTTTGTATCTCTTCTTTTTTTTTTTTTTTTTAATGATCCTGCTTTCACCAAAGTCAGTGGCAGAATTCACCCATTTAAGTGGTGCTTTATTTGTATGGCGTAGATTCATTTTTTTCATGTTGATCTACCCCTTTTGTTTGTTTGGTTGGTTTTTTTCCCCAGAGGCCACCCAGCTGCTGTCTGGCTGGAAGCAGACAGTGCAGGAGTTTAAAGGAGCTTATGACACTCCAGCAGTTTCATGGTCAGTCTGGACATCCCCAGAGAGCTGTGGTGGAGAGCAGGCAGGGCCTGGTCATGACCAGAAATCACTGTCAAGCCTCCAGCCTTATTGACTAGTTTGTGTTTTCTAGTTACGTCACAGGAGAGAGGGATGGAGCGTGGGAAGGTGATACTGACAATGTGGCCCCCGATTTAGGGTTGCACAGCCACCCATCAGGGGGTCTGAAGGCTGCCTGTGTACAAAGACTATTGGCACAAAGTCTGGGAATCGTGCAAGAGCTTCAGGCATGTCCCGCATTAGGCAGAGCCAGAGAGCAGTGAGAGCAGTCCCGGGGCTATAACAAACCAGTCAGACTCAACTGAAATTGGAACTGTTTATGTGGGAGGTTGTCTGTTTTCTCTTGTGACTCGTGGATGTTGTCTCTTGTTCATCTAGGCTCTGAGCCCTATCAGTTTGCACTTAAATATAGCTTTCCCAGGTTTTCAAATCTGCTGTTTTCCCAGAGGAATATCTGTTCCTGGCATGTGGCCCTCCTCTTTTATCATACCGAAAATCATCTCACTCAGTCGAGTGTTGGTAGCTTCTGGTAGATGACCAGCAGCTTAAAGATTGCCAGCTTCCAGGTGCTGCCTCTCTGCCTTCAGACCAAGGGCATTGTGGTTGATTCAATCCTACCCTTTCCGACACCCTCTGCCTCCAGTTTCTTCGTCACAGCCCTTGCCGTGAGCCTGAAATATCTTGCTGAGCAGAGAGCGATGGAGGAGGTTTGCCTTCCCAGCAGTCCAAGGCAGGTGGTCTTGGGAATCACAGAAGCCAGCGCATGCACACAGGGTGGTGGTGAGGCCTGCGTGTGTCCAGGCCTCACGGCCTCATCCATCGTCAAGGGCAGCGCCTGAGCGGGTGGGCCAGAGCTGTCCAGACCAGGTGCTGGTTTTGCATATATTCTCCCACTTAGCTGAATACTGGCCTTGCAGGGAAATTCTCTCAAGAAAGTCTAAAAAATTAGACTAAATAATATCCATAAGTGACATTTTAAATACAAATGCATAGCATTTCATTTAACTTCACAGCTAGTAACCAGTATAGGTATTTTAAACCAGAACTTTCTTGCTCGTTTTTATTTTAATAGGAGTTTAATTTGCTATCTTTGAAAGAACTCGATTCCATATGATTCAGCTCTCGAAACAAGCCTCACGCATCATTTTTTTAATCCTTCAGGGCTGCAATATGTTTCTAGGTTTGTTACTGCATGCGTGCCGTGCCTAATGAGCAATGCCTAATTTAGCTGTTCTTAAGTTGTTATTGTCAGCTCAGGTCAGAGAGATCAAAGGTCTGGTATTTTAAGGGATTTAGCGCTTCTAGATAAAAACATTTTGCATTCCATGCATGTCCAGTCTCTAAAGATAAGCAGGGAGGAATATGGCAAAACCCTGCTATCTCTCTGGAAAGGACAGTTGGAGTGCAATTTGTGTAATTACCTGGCATTGTGGTTCTTTGCATTCATCAGCATACCTTTGGTTTTGTTTTCCTCTTCTTACAAAGCCTTTCACACTTACTTTTTGTACTGATTATAGGAGTATTTGGTACCTGCTGCCTTGAAGGCTTTCTCATCGAAACAACTGCTTCCAAAACAACTGCTTCCCAAGCGCTTCGGTTCTTCAGGCAGAGTCCTATCAGTGATTACAGCTTTTGGGGCTTTAAATGGAAATTATTTTAACATACTGTAACGCTACTCGATAGATTCCTGGGGGAATCCCACCCACTGAGTTAGCTGCAAACAGCTATATGAAGAATGCTGCTCTCATGGCTCAAACACTTGTAATCCTGTCCCACCCAAACCGACCTCAGCATGAGAGTGATTTATAATCCACAAACCAGATAAGCGATGGAACTATGTGTTACTGTCCCTGTCCTCTGTTTAAAGGTGTTTCTTCCAACCAAGCTAGTACTCAACTTTATTTTACTCTTAACAAAAACGCCATCGTACAGTCGTAGCGAAGACACAGGTGTTGGTTCTGTTGTATGGAAAAGAAATGAATCGCTGGTGTTGCTGTGAGCGGATGGTACAGAATCCTGTCAGTGTAATTGGAGTGTGAAAGGATACGTTTTCCTAAGTGAAAGAGAAAATTGGCTTCCATTAGGTGAAACATTAACGGTAATTTCACTAAAATGAAACCTTCTTAGTGCTGCAGTTCTTCCTAGCTACACTGTAATTTTAACCAAGGAGCCATCCTAACGATTCTTCCTCACATGATAGCAGGACAGTTTTTAAAAGATATCAATTTCATCCTGCAGATGCATGGAGCATGAAATTCTGGAAGTGCCCCAACTTATCCCATCACGATAATGCAAATTTTTTTATTTGATGAGAATCTTTGGATAATTTCTTCCATAATGCTTTCCCCCTCATTTCCGTACTGCTGCTGCTAGCATTTTGTACCAGCTGCTGTTCTGTCGTGAAAGTAACTGCTTCCTGACTTTTTTGTCTCTGAAGGCTTGCCTACCTTTCCTGAGCTTATCACTTGGTCCAATATTTCACATTTCTTCAAACCTCACTCCTTTTCTATCATTAGGCCCAGTGACATTACTGTTACAAGTACCTTCATATGCTCCATGCCCCAAATAACCCATTATTGGTTTTGCTTAAGTATGGTGCTGACCTCATGTGTGCCACATGTGGTTAATGGAGGTGGTGTGATGTGGATTTGGTGCTATCTTACTCTTTTGGCATCTCCAACTCATAGGGAGTTGGACTGTACTTACATTCCTGTGGAAAATCAGAGTCATTAAGGTTGGAAAAGACCTCCAAGATCATCTAGTCCAACCATCCCCTTACCACTTACTAAACTCTGTCCCTAAGTATCTCATCCAACCTTTCCTTGAACACCCTGAGGGATGGTGACTCCACCACCTCCCTGGGCAGCCTGTTCCAATGCCTAACCACTCTTTCTGAGAAGATATTTCTCCTAATTTCTAACCTGAACCTCCCCTGGCACAACTTGCAGGCGAGGAAGGGAAGTGCCCAGCTGGCAGCTGCCCTCTGGCTCAGGCCTCTCACAGAACACTCAGCCCTGCAAGCTGCCTTGGCTCTGCGAGTCCAAAGTAATTGAGCTGTTCAGGAATAAAGGCCGTAAAGGCAAATATCATCTGAAGATAAATCATGCATGGTCAAAAAAGCTGGGTCTGTGAGGTTGATTTCCAGGGAAGGTTAAATGAGTCATAAAGTACCCTTTTGAGGATGCATTGCAACAAAATCCTTTCCCTAGAACCCCCTGGCATTCTGCAGACCTTCCCAAACTAAACCCAAGAGTTTCCCTGCAAATAAAGAAGAAAGAGTCTCTGGAGACAATCTGCTCCCTATAAAAAGCCTCTTTGTGCCAATCTGTGAGTGATAAAAACTTCTTAGGCAGCAGTGCTATGGGTGCCAACAGGAAGAGCTCCTCCAGCTGGTTTGGCTCTGATGGGAGAACCAGTGGTTGGTTCTGCTGGTGGCTTTGAGGCCCTGTATCCTGCAGCTGAGGGACACTGACAAGGTGTCACTAGAGCATGTGGCAAATGGAAAGCCTTATGCAACATTTGGGACTCTCTCTCCGTAACAGTCTTCTGCCTGTCCTGGTGTGGGAAGGTGGATGATTTCCAGCTGAAACAGTTGATGAAAAATCCCTGCTAAGGAAGAAGACATAGAGGCTTCACTCTGGTAAAAACTCTAGTGATGGGTTGGGGTCATACCTAGTAAGGCCAGGACGTGGACTTGCTCTGCATCTTGTCTGAGAGATGCAGAGATGCTTCTGTTGCTGTCAGGCCAGGGGGTGGTGAATCAGGGATCCTAACCCTGTTCCTGTCTCCCTTCTCACTGCACCAAGTGAAGCTCAAGGGAGCTCAGACCTGAAGCCAAGCTGAGCACAGTTGGTGTTTGGAGAAGAGGCCCCAAGGGGAGAGGGCAGAGAGCATCTGAATCACTTCACCACCCACGGAAATAGTCTACAAATAAAGTTGTGTTATTCAGTTATAAATTTCCTGCTGGAATGGTGTAATCTCGAATCTGTACAGAGGAGAGTACCCCAAAGTTAGTCTTACATTAAAAATTAGTGACAGCTTTGGCTACATTTGACAGTGTATCCTAACAGTGAAAAGCAATCCTCAGATTAACAGCGTTTCTGGGTCAGCCCTAGGATTTGTGGGCTTCCTCATGCGTTGCTGAAAGGTTTTGTTTTCCTTCATTTATCTTACTTGAATTTGGTAAGGTTTCTTTCCCGTTGCTAGTGTTACTATGCCTCTGTTTATTGGTTGCTATTACTAAAAACAAATCCAGGCTTAGGCTTTCTTGGGAAAAATGTGGAGTGGGAAAAGGGAGGAAGGATCTTTGGAAGGTTTGTGGCATTTAATAGTGTTACTGTTACTAGATGGCTGTTTTTGAAAAGAGCTACTCCAATGCTGTATTTCTGGCAGAAATGGAGGAGCCTGAAGGAACCCTTACTCACCTTGTTCTAGTGCTCAGGATGTTTTGCTTGCTGTGCTTCTCCCTCTGCCACATAGTTTATCTTCTGGTAGTATCAGGGGAGGGTTTTGCAACTCACTGCTTGTTTCGCTCTCTTGCTCTGAGATCTGGGCGCAGCTTTGCATCTTTATAAAGAAATTACCTGTTTTCACAAGTGAATCACCCATTGTTCAAGGTGAGGAGGATATTTTAGTGGTAACTAAGTTAAGAACTGTGATCCTTAAGTGTTTGGTTTGTCATTTTGACCTGCTGTAGGTACAATTTATGTCCAAGGAGGTATAAGGGAGAAATAGGACAAAAAAGCCTCGCCTGCCTGCAGTTGCAGGAGGGACACGCACATCCTCAGTAGTATTATTCATGACTCTTGGTGTAATCAGAGGAGTCACATTCTTCAGCAGCTGAGGTGCTGGGCACTGCTGAAACACAGGACTGAAGTGGCCCAAAGCTTTTAAGGTCCCAGAATTTACATCTGAAGGTAGGTAGTGGGGCCAACAGCAAAACATGAGGATGTGGAGAGATGCTTTGTTACGTGCCCGGAGCTCGTCTGGTTTTCTAGCTGCTCATCTCAAAGCTGTTCCTGCTCCCTGCGGACCTCGTCACAAGCGCTCTGGTGGGCAGGCTCACTCGCAGCACTTCAGCCTCCATATTTGTCTGCGTGGCAGGCCATGGCCGCCTCCTAACGTACTTGTTGGGGCCTGCTGTAACACTCAAACCTACAGTGTTTTGGTAGTTTTCTCTGTTGTATTAAGAACACATAATTGAGGCTTCGCTGATCCTTTCTGGCAAAGAAGACCCCTTTGGGCTCAGCACTGCCCTGGGAGACATCCAAGGTTTGGCTTTACTCTCTTTTTTTGGAGCGGGACCTCCAAGGAGCAGCCGTGCGACTCATTCCACACTCAAAATAGCAAAAGCTCCTTCTGTGGAAAAGTAAACTCTCCCAGTTCCTGAGGAAAGAAATCCTACTAAATGGTACTGCGTGGGCTTCAGTGCCACGCACATGGCAGGGAGGGCACGCTTCAAGATAGAAAGAATTTAAAGATCGCGTAAGAAAACATTAATGAACATGGAAAACAGGAGTGAAGGCATCTCTCCTGGCCAGTGCCACCAGCGTGGCTGAGGGCAGGACGAGAGGCAGCGTCAGCTGCATCGTGAGTGTAGAAGCACACACGTATAGGATGTGGGGATGCCTGGGACTGTTCCTCGGCTGAAATGGGATGTCTCCATGCTGTTGAATCCCACCCAGGGAATCCAGGGAACATGTTCTTGGGAGTCAGATACACACAAACACTTTGAACATGCGCAGTGATGCAGGGAGGTGAGCCTGCCGGGGTCTTTGTGGGAACTGTGCTCTTCCATTTAGCAACTGCAGCAGAACCTTCCCGTAAGCATTAACATCCCTAGGACATCGTATACTCGCTGAAACCGGTTTCCTACTTCACTCCCCTCTTCTTATCCTGTGTCAGGACTCTTTCTGGTCTGATGCTGGCAAACTCTTGCCAGCTGGTGATTGCTACTTCAGGGCAAG
Organism: Porphyrio hochstetteri; assembly: GCA_020800305.1. Classification (NCBI taxonomy): domain Eukaryota; kingdom Metazoa; phylum Chordata; class Aves; order Gruiformes; family Rallidae; genus Porphyrio; species Porphyrio hochstetteri. The sequence goes on from CM036907.1 coordinate 52,447,512, forward strand.
GACACATGCTTTTATATTTCATAACGAATGTTGCACAGGATATGCTAAAATTGTTTCGTTCCCAGCTAGCTTTCCCAATCATACAGTTTGGTTCACTGCCTTTTCTTCATGATCACAGCTTGTATTTCAGACTAGATTTAAACTTTGATTTTTCCAGAGTTTGGCTCCATCCATATTTTAAATATACATTGGCTGTTTTAGCAGCAGTTACACCATTTGTCAGGTCTTATTCACGGAGGTTTATAATATACCGTCTGTCCTGGGCCAGACACAAACTCTTTGAGCGAGGGACTTTGTTGCTCTGTGTTTACATACTGCCGAGCTCAAAAGGCACCCGATCCTGGTGGAGCAAGAGCCAGCCCCGCGGTGCTTCTGTGCTATAAATAGTACTGTCAGCCTGTACCTGGCAAATGTTTTTTAAGATGAGTCCGTAAGTGCTTGAAGCATAAGTGCTGGGATATTATGTTACAATTACGGTATAATGGTATAGCAGAGTGGAGACTCTTAAGAAGATTCTTGCTCTCACATGGTTGGAAACATCTCTGGAAACACTAGCAAGGATTTATTTTCTGAAAGGCAAAGTCCACGTACGAGTTTTTTCCCAGCAAGAACAAACTCCGGCATCACTCCCTTTTCGAGCGCTTGGCCTCTGCGAGTCACCTCCAGTTAGACACATCAGCCATGTATTAAGGGGTTTTGTTGCTCTCTCATTTTCTTCTGACAGTAACTCCAAAAAAGGCCTTTTCAGACTAGGAAAATTGTTTCAATCATCTCTTCATTCAGTTTTGTGGTCTCTTTCTTCATTTCAGTGATTAAGGACTTGGCAGGGCTGAACTTCTTTTTTGGTTTGGAAGATAGCTTTGGTTTGGAACATCCCAAAGTAAATGATGTCCAAAAGTTTCCTCTTTGTCTGCTGTGATTTCAAAGCAATTTTCATGGCTCAGTTCAGGACTGCCTAATAGAAGAAAATGGAGCAATAATTACTGCCTGCAGAGCTTCTAGCACAGCAGTTATTTAACTAGCTGCAAAATAATTTCTGGAACCAGCAAACCTCTCTTAGAAAATTTCTGCTTCCCTGAAGAACTGTATACATGGAGCCAAACGCTTTTCCTTGAGCTGGGCACATAGTTCTCATGGTAGTCAGATGGCAGCCATGGCCCCAGGCCTGGGATGAGCAAGGGCACCGTTCACAGTCCTGCCGGTGTGAAGCTCAACCTTCTCCACACTGCCTCACATGCTGGGTACCACGGCTCCCCATTACTTCTGTAAATCCTCGCAGTCAAACCCTCCCAGTGACTTAAAACCAGTGTCAGCATACCCATTCCATCTGGGAAATGCAGTGTGCTCACTAGGGTCAGACCTCAGTCACACAGAGCAGGCAGAGGACTTCCCTCACGGAGTGGCCAAGGTTTCCTGCTCATGCAGGGGAAATTTCCCAAGAAACACAGTCAGCACACAGCCAGACAGCCAGCAGCACAGGAGCGGGGTGGCCAGGTGAAGTGACTGATCTCTGCCCAGCGCCTCACTGGTAGGAGCCCCATTGCTGCCTGCACCAGGAGGAACTCAGGAAAGGGATGAGAGGCTTTGGTCAAGATCATTTAAACCATGACCTGAAATAACTTTGACAGTACCATGTGATAACTGACACCATTCAGGCTGAATTTTCTTAAAATGAGTGTGAAAATATGAAGTAGTGCCGGAGTAAGGTTGTCCAGGCAGAGCGGAGATAGACAGATGAGCTTTGTCAGGTGCCACAACTTTTAGAGCATCTCCTGTTTCACAGGTGTAGCCACAGAAAACCAGACACTGCAAAACAAGCTTTTAACTAAAGTCTTCAGTGGGCATAAAGCTTTACTTAGGTAATTTATTCTGTTGACTAAAAAAGGGCTATTCGTTTGCTCAGGACTAAAAACGTGTATACATGTTTGTAATGTTCGGATCTAATGTTAGCATGGTGACTTCCCTTGTTTTAGTTAAAAGCCAACATCGTTGCACCTGAAGGAAAGAAAACCTATGCAGTGGCAGCAATTAAACGTTATTTGGGCTTTCAGCACATTGATGAAACTATGCATTTTGGAGATAGGAGGCTAATGGCAGTTCTGTAAACCCATGCGGAGTCAGGTTAAGAGTGGGGCTTCCTAGGAGGTGGCAGGTATGCCAAAACCTGGTGAAGCCTTCTCCTGGCTACGGGCTGCTCTTCAGGAAGCTGAGGGTGTGAGGGGTTGCTCAGGGTGGTTGGAGCACTGCCATGCAGCTTCTGGGCTCTTCTGTGGCTGTGTAGGGGATCCGTGATGAAGCATTTTGAGCCTGGCTCAGGCTAGGTAAATGCCCGTGTCCTTGTGTGATTTGGGGGGCAAAAGGCACAGGCTGCCAAGTCTGGCCTACAGCAGCGTTTAATCTGGTGGGAAGAGTGTAGTAGGTGGGAAAATGGGATGCGCCATCCGTAGCGCTGGCATTTTGCTGGGGCTTTTGCTGTCACAGGGAGCGCCATTATCCTGGGAAAGATGTTAATGAACGGTGTTTTCTAGCAGAGATTTTGTTAACATTGTGCAATTTCACACGTAAAATCTTAAAATCTACTTCTAATTAGGGAGCCTCTTAAGGGATCAAGCACAAAGCATCCACGTTGATCATTTAACAGGAAATGGCAGGGGAATGGTGGCATGTACCGAATCATTTGATCTTGACTGAGGCAAACAAAATTGTTTTGTTTCATTTCTCTTGTGTTTAAGTTGGTTTGTAATCATTCTGTATTGGGAGCATTCACATGTAGTAAGGAATTACCTCTTAAGTTTGGTAAGATTAATCTGCATCTTCTCTCACTGCCTACCCTTCAATTAAAGACTGATAAAAAACCACCCTTTCCACCAAAAACTGCTTTTTGCAGAGAGGGGATCGCTTTCATTTGTAGAGTGTTTCCAATTTGTCTTTGTCCTTTTATCTTGTTATCTCACTTGGCAGATAATGCCCCTGTGAGGGAAGATTTTTTTTCTTCCCTACTACAAAGTGTGAACCAAGTTACTAAAAATTAAGCAAGTTACCCAAGTTTCTGTGTTGTGTTAGCACAGGAATCCTGTTCCCTGTCTTAACCCCTAACTGATAAACTTGCTGAAAGCGTGAACTTACTTGATAATTGTATGAGCATTAAATATTTATATGTCTAGCCTCTAAACCAACCTGTGCCGATCTATAGCACAGGCTATTCAAATGGGAGCTATGCAAAAAATAGCCATGAGTGAAAGAAATCAGTGGGGAGACTAAACAAACCCAAAACAACTTGCGTTAGGAGTGGCTAGCAACTCCCACCTTCCCTAGCAGAGGATTCCCTCATGGTGTTGGCCAAAGGTTCCTGTGTTGCACGGGTGTCTTTGTTGGTGGTGATTTTCTTTTTTCCAGTTCTCTGCTGCAGTTAGGAGAGTTATGTTGGGAGGGTAAATTGATTACTATAATTGTTCATTAATGTACTCTTATTTAATGTACTTCTAGAGGTTATATTCTTGGGAATGATGATAAATTATGGTAGCTTCAATTAATGTCACTGCAGCTAAAGGGATGTCAGCATTTCTATTAATACAGTGCAATATTCTGGGGTTTTATAATGAAGCTATAAAAAATTTGCTGAAACTTAAGATACAAGTTTCCAGTGTGTTTTATGCACACAATATTCCCTTGAATCTGATCTAATCGATAGATGTATCGAATCTAATGAGACAAAAACAGAGTGGAGAGAATCTACTGAAGGCAGAGACCCCAACTTGTAGAAATGGAAGGATGCTAAGGGGGATTTCTTAAAATACACTGCAGTGCCTACCACAACAGGGCTGGAATTGTTGGTCGAGTTTGGAAGGAGCTTACACACAGAGGTGGCTGAGCTCAGAATAGATATGCGCAATCTAAAGTTAGACCCCGAACTAAGGAGTTGAGGATCGAGCCTGTGCCTGCCTTTAAAAATGGTGCTAAGGCTGTTTTTCAGTTAGCATCTGGTAATTAGCTGAACAACAAAAATAACTCTAAAGCACTTGGATTACAGCAGAAGAAGGGAAAAGGAGCAAGCTAAATATGTCTGCCCAGTGTACTCAAGCCTTTCGAAGGTACTGCAAAAGGAGCTGTAGATAAAACTGACCCAGGCTTTTGGAGAAACTTGGTCATTTTCCTCGCCAGAGGAACATACAGAGAGAGGATGCTTATTTAATGCCTTTTAATATGTTTTTTTCTGCTCAGATAAGAGATAATGGAAAGAGTGAGGGACTTGCACTAACTGGGTAGTACAATATACCAGCACCAAGGGGCTGTTACTTGAATTCAGACGCAAGTTCTGCAGGAAAAAAAATGTCATCTGAGTATCAACCTGCCCAGTCTGTTAACTGAGAGCGACAGCGCAGAGGGCTAGGCAGGCAGGGACAACAAGGATCCTCTACTGACAAAGCAATCCATTTGGTGTCCGATGTCTTCCTGAATATGGGATGTTTTTTATGAAATCGTGACAAAACATGATGAATGGGCACACGCGTTATTATAGCAGTCAGTCTTGAGGTAATGAGATACATGAAATTCCTAGTTATATTGTAATCCTATCAATTATGAGTGGACTCTAAAAATAGAAATGCTAAGAACAACGAAAAGACAAGGAGACAAGGTAAGATGAGCTCAGCGTCTCACAACGGCATTGTTTTCATGCACTAAGGAATGATTTATTTACTTGGGTCAAAGTTCAAGGGCTCCACATCTCTGCAGCCCATTTCTTCACAGTTTCTTTTTCTGTATGCCCCTTGTCTTTCTTCACGTTGTCTAAGGGCGTCATGGACTTTTCCTTTCTTTCCTTAATTTATCATGCATTATACAGAAAGGCAAACCATGCCACACAAGCCACATGATATTGATGCTCTGCAGCAACGAAGAAATTTGTAGGTGAGTGTAGGTTTTAGAACTACAGCCCAGTGGAGACAGTCTTGTTTGACTTTAAATTTGTGCTAGTCATTATTTTCTAATTCTGCCAATCACTGGAAGGCAAAATTAGACCTAAAGCATACACATGTGGAATATTAAAGATTCGCGGAGGGGTTTTTTTGACCCCTGATGGACTTGTGTATAAAGACCCAGATATAAAAATCATAGCCCTTACGCTGAGAAGCCTACAGTTTAAATAACTAGCTTGGAAAACTCAGGCTTTGATCAGTGGCTGGGTGAGGATGCCTCTGGAGGGAGGTATGTTTGAAACACACCAGGAAAAAAAATCTGCTTCCCTGAGGTAGTGTGCAGTCTTGTTATTCTATTACCCTTCTGCTGGCACTCCGCAGTTCAAAGAACATAATGAGGCTCAGGGAAAAAAAAAAGAAAAAGGGGAAAAAGGAGAAAAAAGGAAACGCTATCAGGTTAAATTGAAACGTGTTTCTTTTTGAGAAATAATTCATAGGTGTTTCCAGAGTGAGATTATAAAAATCAGACCCTTGGTCTTACACACAGAGATTTGAAATGGGATATACCAGCTCTGTGCTCCCGCTTATCAGCCTGACTGCAGCTTTTAGCGATCAAAGTTATTGCTACCTGACAGCGGTCTTGGGTAACCTCTGTGAAATGACTAATCCCCCCAGCACAGCCTGCAAAGTAGTATTTCCTCCAAATAAGGCAGGGCAATGTGGCATGTTGGGATCCCCAGGCCCTGCACTGCTGCTAGATATCCAGCAGTGAGAATGACGATTGTCGTCTGAGCTGACTCTCGAGCAGGCACGGGGTGACATGGGCTGGTGTGTCTCTCATCCTCCTCGGGAAAGACCTGTATGAAAGGTGGCTGGGCTATATCTGGATTCTGGGTTTCCAGTGCCTGGATGGTTTGTCCGTCAGCAGGCTTTCAGTATTCGAGTGATTTTTCATTGCTGGGCACAGAAAATCCAACATGCAGAGGGGATGCATGGGATGGGGAGGAGAATCACAGAATCACAGGGCTTGGAAGGGACCTTGAGAGATCATCGGGTCCAGCCCCCCTGCCAAAGCAGCTCCCTAGATCATATTGCACAGATAGGCTTCCAGGTGGGTCTTGAGTATCTCCAGAGATGGAGACTCCACCACCTCCCTGGGCAGCCTGTCCCAATGCTCTGTCACCCTCACTGTGTAAAAGTTCCTCTGCATGTTGGTGCGGAACTTCCTGTGCTCCAACTTGAGGCCATTGTCCCTTGTCCTGTCTCCACAGACTACTGAAAAGGGGTTGGCCAATTCCCCCTGTATCCCATACTTAAGATATTTATAAACATTAATTAGGTCCCCCCTCAGTCTTCTTTTCTTCAGGCTGAACAGCCCCAGCTCACTCAGCCTTTCCTCATAGGGGAGATGTTCCAGGCCCTTAATCATCTTCGTAGCCCTTCTCTGGACTCTCTCCAGGAGATCCCTGTCTTTTTTATACCAGGGAGCCCAGAACTGGACACAATACTCCAGGTGGGGCCTGACCAGGGCAGAGTAGAGGAGGAGGATCACCTCCTTTGACCTGCTGGCCACACTCCTTGATGCATCCCAGGATCCCATTGGCCCTCTTGGCCACCAGGGCACACTGCTGGCTCATGGCCAACCTGTCATCAACCAGGACCCCCAGGTCCTTCTCCATGGAGCTCCTCTCCAGCAGGTCATCCCCCAGCCTGTACTGATTCAAGCGGTTAAAACAGAAGCTGTCTGCTCAGTCAAGAGCAGAGGGCAAGAACAAGTGGTGCTTCTCCAACCACAAATGTTATGTTTGTAGTACGGGTTTATCAGTGTAATGTAAAAAAACAGGCATAAAGACAGACCATAGCTTTCCTACACAGCAGCCTCCTGTTCAGCATGACCCTGCAGTTAGACACTGATAGGTATCAATGTCCATGGGTTTGCTGCACCGCTCATTCATCACCTGCAACTCTCAACAAAGTCCCCTCTTCGGTCCTCACAACACTTTGGACACTTTGTTATCACCTCTTTACAAGTAAGAACAATTAATGACTTCCGGTAGTGGTTTGGATTAAGCAGATCAAGGATGAGTTAGCTAATTTGTACCAAATCACCCAGAAGTAGGCATCTTAATCTTCAGGGCTCCTTCAAAGTGCAAAACCATCACAAGGCCCTGCCTCCTGGCAATGGCCAGTTCCAGTCCCTGTTACACACATCCTGCAGAGATCAAAGGTTGAGGAAAAAAATGTTAAATGCAGCTAGAATTATTATAATAACAATAATTTATAGGTGGCTTGTTTTGTTTCTTTGGGGTATCTCCTTTTTTCCTGGGGGGATATAGTAAAGTATGGGTAAGTGTCAGTGTTAGCTTAGGCTAAAATACACAGAGTCTTTGTTTGTTGTTATTATCTGTAGTGCCTAGTAAACTCACAAAGACTTTCAAAGACAAGTCTTGCTCATTTCATTGCTACCAATTCTGTTCACCCAGAGATACAAAACAAATGTGTTGCTAGGCCTGGGCCCCCACCTTTATACTAGCTCATAAATTCTGCGCTGTCGTTCCTGCAGGCTTGCTGCCTGGTCTCCGGTTGTGTCATTAAGGCGGTGAGGTGCTCAGTGTAGGGAATACATCTAAACCTTGAAAAAGGCTGAAGCCTGGCAGGTAGCACTGAGGAATTACTTGCTGTGGTGTCCCTCCGATGTCACCAAAGCTTCAGAGTGTATGCTTACCAAGCTGGAACACAGAAACGTGTGCAGCAACCTTGCAGTGCAGGCGAGTAAAAGTTACTTCTCTGAGTAAATATGACTGTTTTCATTCCCAGATTAGAAATGCAGCAATTAATTGATTAGTGTGAGCGAAATATTGTGCTATTGTGTATGCCTGTTCACATAAGAAGATGACCTCGGATGCCCAGCGTCCAACCCGTGCTGACCCACACTGTCCCTTCGCTGCCCAGCTGACACCCACCCGGAACCCGGAGCTGCCAGGCAGCCCCGTGAGCCGTGGGTAGCACACGGGCCAAACAGCCCGAGCGTCGGGACAGCCCTTCCCCGCTACGGAGCGTGTCAGTATCCTCGCTGCCCCTCGAGTGCTGTCCCGCTCCCCTCGCTCGGCCACTTCGATGTTCACGGGGAGCGACGGGGCGGGCGAGCCGTGCCCGCCCTGCCCTGCCCTGCCCGCCGAGCGCTTCGCTTTCGAACTGCTGCGCGGCCGCGCCTGGGGGGGGTGGGACGGCCTCTATACAGGTAGGGCCGGTAAGGCCCGAAGGCAGGAGCGGGGCGGCGCTGACCGCGCCGGGGGCAGCCGGAGCATCCCCGGCCGCCCCCACCGCCGGACCCGCCGCCCTCTCGGGCGGAGCCCTCCGGGGTGCGGGGCCCAGCCGGCAGCAGTCCCCGGGCGCGGGGCCGGGCCGGGCATCGGCCTCGTACCGCCCCCTCTGCTCCGCCCCGTCCCGCCCCGTCCCGGCCGAGGCCAGCGGCGGGCGCAGCCCCGCCCCTCCCGCCCCCTCGGAGAAGGGGCCGCGCGGCTGGGGCCGCTCTCCCGCAGCCGCGGCGCTGGCCCGGCTAACAAAGGGGGCGCCGGGGCCGAGGGAGGAGCCGCCGCAGGGCCGGGCCGGGAGGGGCGGAGGGGGAGGAAGAGGAGGAGGAGGAGGGGCGGCGGCAGCTCGCACAGAAAGTTGTGGGTCCGCCAGCGCAGCGGGAGCCGCCGCGGGGGGACGGGGCGCGGGGAGGAGCCGGGGCGGGCGGTGCCGCGGGGAAGCGGGTCCGCCTCCCGCCGCCGTGTCCGAGGGGTGAGTGGCGGCGGGTCCCTGTCGGCAGGTCCCCGGCGCCTTTCGGTGCGGGGCTGCCCCGCGGGGAGGTGGCGGACGCCGCGGCTCCGGGATGAGTGTGGGAGGGAAAGTTTCTTCCCCAACTCCGAGCCGGTAAAGGCGGGGGGAGCGGAGGCGTACCATCCGCGGCCGGGCGCACCTGCGGGCGGGGCAGGGACGCTGGTGCGGGGCGGTGGGGGAGCGGGCGGTCCGGGGCGGCCGCGGGGGGCTGGGGCGAGGGGCGGCACCCCACCGCCGCGGGGGTGCCCGAGGGCCGGCGGCGACGCTGCAGCCGTGCGCCCCGCGGGGAGGAGGTGCCGGTGCGCCCGGCCGCCCGCCGGGTCAAAATCCCCGCCGGGGGAGCGGGGGCGGCGGCTCGGCCGGGCGCGGAGCTGCCTGGGGTCTGTCCCGCAGGGCTCGGCTCCCCCTTCCCACCCCGTCCCGGAGAGAGAGGCTTCGTGGCTTCTCCCACACGTGGCTCTCACGCCAGAGTAGCCTGCGGGAGCGGGGCTCCGTTGCTTCACAGGCCCCCTCGGGCGGGGATGTCCCGTTTGCTGCCAGCTGGGTGGCGATGGTATCGCTGCAGGGGCTGTGGCCTGTCCATCTGGGCGCACGGGTGGGAGGGGATGTGCCCTGTCGCCCGAGGGTGGCTGAAGCTTCGCTTTCCCGGCTAAGGAATAAGCTGGCTGGCAGCACCCCTCTGCGCCCCCTCGCTTTTTAAGTGCCGTAAGGCACCCCTCGGGCATGGGCACGGCGAGCGGCTGGCTGGGCGCCCTGCCACGCACAGACGCGGGACATGGCCAGCAAGCATCCCTCCTGGCCCGCGCTTCCCGCGTAGCCGATGGAGTCACGGTGCTTCTCTGCTCCTGGTCCTGTGCTGTAGGTGCTGGTGCTGAGCCAGCTCAGCCCTCCATGGGAGCCCTCTCCCGACGGACTTAGGCTGCACCCGTGACGTTCCCCAGCCTGAGAGCATGGCCCGCGTCTCCGACCAGGAAGAAGGACCTGGCGGGGGACACAGCGAGTTCAGTGACATCATTAAGTCCCGATCAGGTAAGGCGTTGAAAGAAACGGCGCTTCCCTCTTAACTTTCTTAACCAGCGCGTTTTCCCAACTCCTTAGTTGTATGTCGGTAGCACAGTGAGCGGCTGAGGCTCCTCATGCAGCTGCCCTACAATTAAGTAATAGTAATTGTAGATCGCTGTTGGTTTGTTGGGGTTTGGGTTGGTTTGTTGGTTTTTTTTTTTTGACAGTGTTAGTCAAGTTTGTTTGGGATCCACCTCCTGCATTATAATTACCTCTGCTTTTGTAAGTAACCGTGTGCTTAAAGTGCTCTTATGCAACCTGGTCGTTGGCAGCTTTTGTGTTTATTCTCAGATGCTGAAAATGGCAACTGTGGCTGCAATACTGCATCTCCTAGAAGTGCAGTGGGGCAGTACTCCTGCTGTAATCCAACGTGCTTCCTCCTTAATGTAAAACAGTTGTTTAAGGCTACTCGCTCAGGCATTTCCTCTAGCAAAATGTTCACATAACAGATCTGAAGGTTATTGGAAAAACATGGGTTTTGGGTTTTTTCCTTTTAGTTGTTGTATGCTTGAGTCTTCTGAGGCTCTGATGGATGCTGGGGAGGAGGCAAGGAGGTTCCCTTGTTTTGGCAGGGGGAGACCAGTGGCTTTGGAGGGACAGAAGCTAGTTTATAACTTGATAGAAATTTGTGCTCCATCTGGAGATTGGATGCTCGGTGTCTTTAGCCTCAAAGGCTGTCTTTTATCTCTTAAATGTCAAAATACTTCTGTTGTGAAAAGATTTTTCTTCAACGTCTGAAACCTAACTGTATTGTCTTGAAATGCTCCCTATGTTAATAACCGTAGCCCTTTGGCTGGTGGTGATCTGGTGTGTCAGATTACATGGGACGCTGGCTTGAGTCTGGATCCTGCTCGTGTTTGAATAGCTTGTTTCTTAGAGCTCCTCTCTCTGAGGAACACCACCTTTGGGGCGGGCAGTCTTCCTCCTTAGCTCCTGGAATTGCAGTTTACAAACAGAAACACTTGTGGTTTTTCCCTCTCGATTTCTGTAGTGCTGGTTTACATTTTCTGCTGTTACTTTGAAACCTCTGGACATAACTTTATTTGATTATAAGCGTGCAAGTCAGCACCTCTTCAGGGCCTTGAGCCTGGGAATGGCTCACAGACACTTTGTATGCATATGTGTATGCAAGTGCTACGGTTTTATAGAATGTCTGAGGAAACGTGGCTGTCTGAGGTTTTCCTTGGATGAACAAACTGTACAGTAAGTTCTGTTGTTTTGGTTAGGGCAGGCGATTGTCAATCTCCTATTACAACTGCTCTTAACTTTCTTCTCTGTTATTGAGAAAATTATGTATATTCAATACTAGGAAGGCTAAAAGGCTTGTGCATTAAATTGAAAATAGTGAGTGAAGGTTGGTTTTAAATAATTCATCTTTTCTAAATAATACACCACTTTGGATCTGGATGTGCGATTTCTTCAAGCTAATTACTGTGCTACATAGCTCAGATCTGAACCATTCCCTTGACGAGTAAACCTGTGGGAGGGATTTCCTAATGAAAGGGCTGAAGTTTCTTGAAGTACAGATGGCAGCAAATTAAAGGTTAGTTGTTGGGACTGGGGGGAAAATAAAAAGATGTTATAAACTATGTTTCCATTTTTTCTCCTAGATATCTGGAAAAGAACATGCCGATTTTAATAATTAGAAAGGAAAAGGGAGTTGTTTCTTGCTGGGAAGATTTCTCTAGCACACAGTGTCCTTCACAGTATAAGTGACTGGATTACAGTAGAAGTGTTACCTTTATAATTTACTAATATTTGGAGTATCAAGGGGTCTGTTTGGGTTTTGAGAGTACAGAGAGCAGAAGCAGCCAAGGCTTAGGATCTTTGCTTTCTTGCGTCATAGCAAATGGGTTGTTTCTCGGTTTCTTGCTGCTCTAAGGTCATTGCTGGTGATATGGGAAGTCTCTAACGCCTTGGTTAGAGAGAGCATGCACGTAATGCTTTCACCCCATGGAAATAAAATAGAAAGCCTGCTTCTAGTGGGTGAAAATCTTTAAGTGATTTAGTATACTTAGCTAGTATTTTTATTTGCTGAAACCAGTTAATTTTTGTAAATGAAAGGGGTGGGTGGGAGAGGCATTCAGCGTCCTGTGCACAGATCGCTTTCTCTGCTCTCCCGGGCAATTGTCTCTTTCAACATGTTTTTCTCCAGCTTTCTGGAGCAGGCCACCGAGCTGTCAGGGTGTGGTGGTCACTTAAACACATTAATCTTCCAGGAGTGGTGGTTAAGCTGTATGGCTAGGTCTGGTGTCTTGTTATGAGGCGGAAACAAGTGATCACTGGACGGCAAGCATTGTTGCAGGGTCAGGCCAGAGCAAGGAGTGGCACTGGTAACAATGTTTCTAAACACTTCTAAATATTTGTATACACATATAGACTCTGGTCGCTAGCAGCTTGTCAGGCTGAGTGTATCCTCTTTCTGTAGTCCTTGCTGCTTTGGTTATCTTGCTCGGAGAAGCTGTGAGGCAGCCGGGCAGCCATAAAGGTGGCACTGTTAGTGCAGCGGTTGGTTATTGGAAACCTGAGCTTTACTCTCGGGTGGCTCTTACGGGACTGTAATAAGGCGCATAAAGTTTTACTGTGGCTCCGAGCTGCGTGCTGGCCATCCCTGCCTGCTTTTATGAGCACAACTAGCTATGCAATTTTATTTTTTTTAATTTCCTAATGAGTTGTAATTGGGAAGTTACCAGCATGTCAGGTGAAGGCTGCGGGAGAGTGACCGAAGTAAATTCGTGTAAGGGCTTTAATTTGCTGCTTGGTGAAGGTGGGGAGCAGTTTGTGTCACAGGACTTCACAGATAGGAAAAGTAACTTTGCAAGTATCTAATTCATTCTTCGGGGAGCTCAAACTGAGAGGATGAAGGATAAAACGCTTTGAGTGGATATCCCTGCATGTTATTGGCTTTCTTGGAAATACTATTTCCTTCAGCCACGAGCAGGAAAGTTTTTATGAACGTCCTACATACTCTAGCTGTTGTACATGATAAATGCTTGCTTATTCAAAGGCAAAAAGTTTGTGTTTCCAGTAATCTCAGTTCTGTGACTTATGATACTAAAAGAAAAAAGTGAGACTTTTATCCCTCTTGTTCAATTAACACTTACTGTTTTCTCTTTTGAATGTGACTCCTTTTCCACTGGCATGTTAGTGCTGATCTATGTGTAGATGCAAGTTATTTTTGACAATAACTCTTCTGCACTTAAAATATGACTGTGACCAAAGTTTCTTTTGAAATAACTGTTGGCTGTGGTAATTATAAGGGTGGCTGCCTTACGGGCCCATAACAAACCAGTGTCTTTTTGCCTCTCTTTCTGCTGTACCGGTGGCAGATGTTGATGGCTCAGGGTGTCTGATATATGAAGGGTAGGATACTTGTTCCTGGATGGGTACATTGGTTTTATATATTTATAATTAGTGCTTATTTAGTCTTATTAGCCTGTATTGTGCCTCTGTGTCCGTATGATTGCTTACTATGGAAAAGCAGTTTCTTCTTTTTCTTTTTTTTTTTCACATTTCCCTGTAGTATGAAGTAATGTATGTGGAGCTGATTTATATCTTTGAAAGGGATCTTGTGCAGATAGGTGAGCTTTTCTCTAAGTGATAGCTTTCAGGAAGGAATGCTGTGGGATGATTGCCTTACAGTGGTGAAAACGGCGCTGTCATCACGAGGCTTGAAGAACAGATGAGTCTTTGCTATGATTAATTATGGAAAAAAGACAAACTCACTTAAAATCTGTCATGGTAGCTTGGAATGGTAATATATAATTAAACAGTAAGACGTGACAAGAAAAACATTTCTGGAAGATTACGCCTCTGGTGCATTTTAAGATACAAGTTCCTGTCTAAATTGAGGGGGACTTAATTCTCCTCATCTACCTTTCATTTTTAATTACATTAAATATATTTGACTGAAAGACTGCTTTGAGAGATTGCAACTTATTTTTGGAGTTCTTGAGCAAGGCTTTCTCTGAGAACTGTTGCTGTTGTCTGTCTGTTCCTATGAAGCAATAGTGACTTGGCTGGCAGCCCCCTTGCTCCAGGATCTCCCTGCCCTGTGGTGCCACGTGTTGCCTTTGGAACCAGCTCCTTCAGTCGTGCCTCCCACTGCCAGATTGCTACGGGCCAAACACGCTGCTTCTCGTTTGTCATTTTGGCTGCATCAGTGTGAAATGGCCAGGAGTAGTTGTAGTGGCAATTGGATCCTTAGGATTCGGTCAAGTGGGTGTGGAGTTGGCGCAGCTGATTTTTGCACCATGTGAGCTCTTCAGGGACACTCGCGATGAATGTGCATAGATGAGGTGTCACGGCAAGTGACAAGTTTGCTGCTCCTTACTTCTAACCACTAAAATGACTGTTTTCAAAACGAAACCTTTTGGTTGCTGTAGCCTGGCTCCTTTCCGCTGTTTGTATTGCCTCCTTTTCTTGGGTTGTCTGCTGGGGACAGATTGGATGCTGCAGTGAAGACAGTTCTAGGGTATTGCCTAGTGTTTGTGAAATGGCAGATATATAAGTACCAGGCTGGCTTCTTCTAGTCTCTTGATTGGTAGGTGAAGAAATAACATATGCTGCTCTGTGTTTGAAGCACGACTTTGTCTTGGAATAGAAATTGAGGCTCCTCAGGGAGGAAAAAACAACCCAAGCCCAAACCATAAAATCAGCCCATTGATTTGCGTGTGCTCTGCCAGGAAATGAAGACATAACCTTGGGCAAGAACTGCTGTGTGAGGCACTGTGTGTAGTGTGTCAAGTGTTTCTAAAGAGGCTGAAAAGTCTGAGTGGGGAGAGGCAGCTGCTGGTAGCATGGGACCTCCCACCGATGAGGATCCTGTGGAGAAAGGGTGCTGAGGTAAGAAGCAGACCAGGAGCAACGTGAAGTACCTGGTTCTGTCTCCTCAGCACTCCTTGGGGCTCTGTCCCTGTCATCTCCCCTCAGATGTGGGGGAAGAAGAAAGATTCTCATACAGTGTCGCAAAAATATTTTCATGTGCAAAGAAATTTGCAGAGGCCACAGCACTGGGCAGCTTAGCAAAGAATTAGCTGTGCTGTTGTAATGCTGCTCAGTAACTCCTCTTGCTTTTTTTTTTCCTTATCTTCCTAGCAGAATCACTTGTCAGTGGAGAGTGTGTGTGTTGGGGTTGACTCTTGTGAGCAGGCAAGGGTAGGGCAGCATTGTTATTAACATCTCTTGCACTGAAGTGGGGAGGTGGACCGCGGTAGGCACATTGGTATAGGTATGGAAGAGCAGGAGCACGTGGGCTTGAGCTGAACTCCTGTCATTTCAGGGCAGCACAGCTCCAGGTAGCAGCATGGATTGGTAAGCTCGGAGCCTGCACAATCTGCTCTTCATCTGCTGTACAGTATCCCTCCTTCAAAGGAAAATGCATGATTAGAAGAGCCCAGCTGTTTCCACCCATCCTGGCAGCAGAGATGCTCCTAGCATGAAGTCGGGGAGAGCGGCATTTATTTGGATGCCTTAATAACAGTCTGAAGAATGAATAACAGGGTTTAAACATCATGAGGTGGGAGGGAGGAGTTGCATTGTCTGACTTTTTATTGTGCTGATGAAAGAATAAGTTTTAGTGCTCTGTACTTTGTCAGAAGTCTGCTTTACATCGTCTTCCCTTCCCCCAGTGTGTTTCTGGAATGAGATGGGGAAGCAAGCTGAGCTGTAATTTCAGAAAGTGACAGTATATTCTCAGAAGAAAGCTGGGAGTTTTAAAGGTAGCAACAAAAATAAGAGGCTAAGGAAATAGAAGAGCCCTCTGGCATCTGTGGGCTTGACAGGAGACGATGCTGTGGTTCTGTTGCAAGCTGTGGTTTTGGGAATGAGGAGAGAAACTACTGACTTGTAAATACACACAGCTGCAATGTCAGGGAAACATCTGCCATCGAGGAGGAGTCAGAAACTGCTATTTATTTGTTTATTAGGATATGACGTCTTTGGGCCTTTTCTTTGAAAGGACATCCAGACCACCTGACATTGCCTTCGGAGAGAGTAAATCAAAACAGAAGTAACTTTGATTATTGGACCCAAGTTGGGCTCAGCCCTGAGTGGAGACAAAAAACCCCAGAAATCAAAACACCCTTGCAGTTATATCTTGTAGCCACTTACCTGTGGGACCAGCTGGTTGGGGCTGGCATGGAGTCACTGGCCATAACTGCAGGGGCATGGGAGCAGCCAGGAGACTCTATGATGTGGCTGTGGATGGTGCCAGCGGAGCCTGGGGCCTGTCTGGGTACTGGTTGCTACTGGGGAGGCTGCTGGAAGGTGGTCAGCTGTAATGGGGAGGGTGTGGGCAGTTGCAGTTCCTTCTGCTCAGGGTAGGATTGTGTCTGTCTGGGTGTGCTGTGGGCTGTGTCTTCCCGCTGACTCTGGCCAGCTTTGGATGTGAACCGCAGTGGTCGTTATCAGTGGGGACCCACATACAGACTGTGTCAGTGACCTTCTTATGAAGGCTTCTTATGCTCAGAAGTGTGTTTGTGCTCTAATAATTTGCATTTAGAGATATTTGTTAATCTGCTGAGTGCATGGGACAGATGCATCAAACACGCTGAGATGCTGGAGGGGAATAACTTGAGTGTTGCCTTGCTTCATCCGTAGCTTCTCCTCTAACAAGGCAGTTCCGGTGCTGGGGAAGCATCCTATCCCCTTCTCAGGTGTGTGTGTGGATCTCCTGCTGGGTGTGGAAGAAGTGGAGAAGAGCTACCGAGTGTTTAGCTGGTGGGAGGTAGGCTCTGCATTTTGGTAATGTATCAACTTCTATCTCAGAAACACTGGTTAGATCCTGATAGGAAAGGACATGGCTTCATGACAGATTAGATGTGTTCTTAAGGTTATTTTGCTAATCAATGGAGGAAATGGTCAGCAGTACCTTTCAGCCATAAATTATTGGTAATGAAGATCTTTTCTGGACTTCAGTGCTTTTCCCCCTCACCTTGTAGAAAACCACGACGGCCCACTATCCAAACACTTGAGAGATGTTGTAGAAGAATTAGACAAACATATAGAGACAATCAGTGGCTTATGTGTTTAGCTGTGAAGAAATGTGCACTGAAATGATGAAGCAGCATGCTTTGATGGGTCTATGTAATTCATTCCACAAATAACTTGAGTTCGTCTGTACTCTGCTTTTATCGCCCAGCATCGAATGTGGTTTTTGCTCCCCTCCTAATTTAGATCATGGCAGGGGACCAAATGTGGAATATGCTCCTAAAATATTATGTTACAAATTATTGATCAGAGAAAAGTGGTGTGATGGGTAACTTCTGAAATGTTTTACTAGCTTTGTTTATTATTGTTGTTAACTTACTACACTGTCCTGGATGAGGAAAGAGGAGGAGTAGTCTGTGCATGCATGACAAATGGAGGAGATTTATTTGAATGTTTATAGGAGCATGCTGGGAATAACATAGAAACCAAAACGTTTCACCCCATTTTAAAAGTTAAATATAAAATATGGTTGTATTAAAAGAAGAGAATAAATAAAGTATTAGTTAAATGCTACCATACCAAGACCTTTCTGTTCCCTCTTTCAAGGCTTTTACTTCTGTTATAACTTAACAATGAACAACAGCTATGATCAGCATAAATCATTTCCAGACAGAGTTCATTGCACTTTTTTTTTTTCTTCTTTCTTCATGTACATCTTGGTTTTGGATGAGGCTTCTTGTGGAAATTCACAGGAACACATTGTGTTAACACTGTGCCTCTTTCTTGAGGAAAAGCCTTTGTGCAAGTTGAAAGTCTGGTAATTTCCTTCTGAATATAGTTTTGTGTGCTCTGGAGGGGTGGTGTGCAATCGTTCTGCTCTGAATGCTTTTCCTCTGTGTTCAGAAATTCTTCTCTTGGACCTGGCCATAGTGCCTGATTTACAGCTTGCTGGTTTGATTTACTGAGCTTTAAAAAAAACAAATAAACCAATTTTGAGCTAATTCAACACATTTCATTGAGAATAGAGTTTATTAAGCTTAATCCAAGAGTTATTAAGGATCACAGTGCATATGTGAAGTATTTCCTTGGGTCTTTCTACTTAAAAAAGCATAAAAACATTAGCAGACTTAGTATCTGTCTGGAGGTGTGCCAGTGCCTAGGTACTTGAGGGTGGGGATGCTGTTTCTCCCTGGTGCACTGAGGATGGGAGGAAATGCTCCAGGCTGCTGCAGGTTCCTAGGGGACTCTGGGCCATGAGCCCTGTTACATCCCTGGGATGCTCTGCTCCTTCATCTTGCTGTTGTCTGTGTGCTACTTGCCCCCCTCCACAACTTGAGCGTTGTTTGAATATTGAGATAGTTCAGGACAAAACAAAAGTGCCCCAAAAAGCCACTGCTCTGGTTTCACTGGATGTCTGATAGCTTTTTAGAGCTGTGACACACACACTTTTGGGAGATTATGTTGCTATCGGGTAAGTCGAATGTTGACCATGGTGTTAATGTGGAAGTGCACAGCCAGCATGACCAAAACTGAACAGAAGAAAGGGGAAGGAAGAGTTCAGATGGGGTTGTGCCCGTTGTCACAAATGTTGTACCACCCTGTGTAGCATTTTTTCTTTTTTAAGGCTATTGAAACCTAATTCAAGTTCATTTTTTGACCTCTGAATGTTAACAGAAAGTTCCTTCTGGGTTGCAGGAACAACAGTATTAAAGGCAAGGGGATTGAAAACCATCTCTGCTATCTGTAACTGTAGTGAGGTGTTTTACAAAGCCTCTGTAGGTGCCAGGCTCCTCACCTGGTGTTCTGTGCTGCTGCCTCACCAGATCCCTCTCTCCTCCTTCCTTATCCCCCCAGGTGAAGAGCAACATAAACGTGGGATAGAGGCAAGGTGCAGTTTCAGCAAAGCTAAAACTCCAACTCTAGCAAGAAGCTTTAGATGCCCAGGTGTATCATACCACTACTGGAAAATCCGCTTTTTTCTTTTTATGGGTATCAGGAAAATGATGGCATCAGTCTGTGGCATGTTTCCACGTAGATCCTTTTCTTAATCCTTTCTGATGTGAAGAAAACTAGATCAGTTGAGACCTGCAGAGCTGTTGAGATGCAAGGGAGGAGTAACTGCTGCATCAGTGGTGGTGATATCTCTTACTTCTCAGTCCTACAACAGAATCTCTTTGAATGACACCCCTTCAGCATTTGGAAAAAAGGCCTTTTTGTGCCAAAAGGATTAATGCATCATCTGCATCTTTCTTACACATCCATATGAGCGTGGCAGGAGGGAGTGTGAGAACACACTATGAAATCCCAGGACTGATCTCTCGGGGTCTTTGTGTAGACTCTCCTCTTAAGGAGAAGCGAGATGTGGACCTAAGAAGAATCAAAGTTTAGACTTTTTTAACCTAAAGCAGTAGTTTCTAAAGGTTCTCATTTAGCCTGTAACGATGTAAGTGGTTACTAAAACTTACGAAACTTGAAATTAATGAATTCCATGTAAATTGCCTTTTGTTGTTCATGTTTTTTTAGAGGGGAAATAATTTCCATACTAGGTCATGAAGGCTCTATAGCTTTCCAAGCAAAGAATTTCCTGACTACTTTGAGGCTGCTGCCTCTACCTGTAAACTGCTGGAGCGGGTTTTCTGTCACTACGTGGTAATAAACTCCTCTTCTCAACAGACAGTGTTAAATATTTCATCATTGTCTAAGGATAGTAGTTACTTTGCTTACATAGTGACTAACAGTATTGGGTGTGTTTATCTCTGTGAAGAAAATCCAGAGACAGAACCCACTTTTTAAAATAAAAAGTCTTCCTAATTGAAAGTCCCCAAATTATCTTTGGTTCAAAAGATTGCTTAATTGTCATCAACCACAATTGTGCTGACAGAGCTCTTTGTATCTCATAGGGTACCAGAACTGTGAAAAATGAAAATTGCATTCACTTAAATATTTTTGCTTCCTTTAAGTGAGGGGGTGTGATGGGAGGAAAGGACAGCAGCTGGTCTCATGAAAAGAACTGTTTTTTTTGGGGTAATCACCCCTTGATTGCTAGTGTGGGAGTCTGTTGGAGAGGCAGTGATGTTAATACTGATGTGCATTCACTGCAGGGAAGGTTGGGCTCCACTTTGTGGCCTGTCTGCAGCATCTGGTGGGACAGCCTGGCTGGTAACAAGTGCTTCATGCTGGGTCAGGCAGTATAAACCAAACAGCCCCTGGAATAGAAGGACCAAACTGTGGCAGGATGTGTACTGGACAGAAGCAAACTCCTGGCTCATCCATCTCCTAGTGCTAATGCTGGTCTCCTATCAGTTGTGAGACTGGTACATTTATACTTCTCAGTTTGAGCCTCTGTGTTGTAAACAATAACATACGACAGCCTGTTCTTCCCCTGAGAGTATGAACTTGCCTCTCTGTGCACACCTGGTTGGGCTGGCAGAATTCAGGGTTGAAAGAAGACGCTTTGGAGTCACCCGAGTTAAAATGTGGGATCTCTAGTCTGGTGAGATGTAGTCTCTTCTACACAGGAAAGGTGTTGTGGCACATAGAAACCAGACATTCATGTAAAACATGATAACAATATAGAATGGCCAACCAGGCTAACTTATGGCTGGGGAGACTTTGTAATTGTTTGTGGCACTGATAAATTATCATTTGTCTTGTCATTGGGGGTGACTTCTGACTGAATAATATTTGAAAATTGATGTCCTGGTCAATACCAAGTATGAGGATAACTTTATAACATGATATGCAGGCAAAAATAATTTCCTGGAATAAACTAAGAAGCCCCACACCTTGCTTTTTGAAAAATCATATTTCTGTCCTTCCCAGAAGGAAGTGTGTGTATGTGCTGTGTTCTTCTACCTTGTTCAGCTTCGTGGTTTTTTTCCTCCCAGTTGGAGGAAGGCTGTGGGGACTGTGCCTTAGTGTGTGCCACACAGCTCAGGGCAGGGGAAGAGCAAAAGAGCTGGACAGGCTTTTTCCCTTACTGCTCTCATTCTGGTGTGAGGGAAGGGTGGAAGGATTAGCATGGCAGCGCTGGCTTCTGCTGCCCTGGAACGTGTCCTCACATGTGGTGGGGCTGTGTGCCCAGGGACCCCCATTCTTCTGTTTTTCAGGCAGCAACTTCTACATGCTGTGAAGAGGAGGTACTTTGAGACAACCTAAAAATCTAGTGGAAATGAGTGGAAAATGTCCTAATACTTTCTTTTTTCCTGCTGAACTCTGTTGCTTCCTTGGCCTGGCAGGCCTTTGCAGGGAGGGGAAAAAATTATTCCTGAGGATTGAGCTGCTGGTCTAGATTATCTTCACAGAGGATAACTGTGGTGAAGGCAGAATTGTTGGCAGAGATGCTTAAGATCGAGTCCAACAGTAAACCTGACCCTGCCAACAATAAACCTGACTACTAAACCAAAGCACCATATCTACATGTCTCTTAAATACCTGTAGGGATGGTGACTCAACCACTTCCCTGGGCAGCCTGTTCCAACACTTGACAACTCTTTTGGTGAGGATTTTCTTTTCTTAATCTAAACCTTTCCTGGCATAACTGGAGGCTATTTCCTCTTGTTTGATTGCTTGTTACTTGGGAGAAGAAACCAACCCCCACCTGACTACGATCTCCTTTCAGGCAATTGGGGATATTGATAAGGTCCCTCCTCAGCCTACTCTTCTCCAGGCTAAACAGCCCCAGCTCCCTCAGCCGCTCCTCTTAAGGTTTGCTCTCCAGCCCCTTCACCAGGCTGGTTGCCCTTCTCTTGACATGCTCCAGGACCTCAATGCCTGTCTTGTAGTGAGTGGCCCAGTTGGGCAGGGGAAGAGCCCTCAGCTCTCTCCAAAGGGCCTAGACGCTTTAAGGCATCCTTCTCAAAACTTAATGGAAGAGCTGCAATTTGCTGCTGAGCAATGTTTGAGAGTGCTGGTAAAGAAAGACTGCCAGGCTGGACACTATGCTCCTCTCTGTGTGAAGCACATACAGCTTCCTTGTTGCTGTGCCATGCCCAAGGCCTCAGCTGTTGAGCACAGTGAGAAACATAGAGAGTTCACTTCTTCCAAAACAACTATGGGAGAGGGATTTGGGGTGGTGCCCAAATTTCCTATAATTGTCTTTTAATTAGAGACCTCTATGCTGACTAGTCATTCTTTAAAGGACAGTTCAAATTTTCAAGGGATTCAACCCACTGACCATTAGCCTAAGCACCTGACCACTGTGTAGGGCAAGATGTGGCCTGTTCCTGATGTATTACCTAGAGGGAAGATGTGTCAGGATCTTCTGTGAGGGGCCAGAGAGCATCGAAGGCAATAAGTCATACAAACCCTAACATGTTCTGTGAGAGGGAGTGTTTGTAAGCACTTCTGCCCCGGAAATGTATGGCCTGATGACCATGTCTAAGGCTTAAGGGGAAAAAGGTAAAAAAGGAAAAGGAGCTAAGAAGCTTTTCCATCTGCTGAACCTGATACGGAGGCATCAGTACCAAGGCTTGGTGACGAGCTGAAGAGCAGACTTGCAGTGACCCTTGACAATTTTCCCAGGAGAAAGATATTGTAAGGTCATCACTCAGGATCTAGAGAAAAGAAAAGCTGTTCTCCTTTTTGCTCCCCAAAATAAAACAACCAAAACAAACCCTTGTGGTGTTGGTATTTGCAACCATCTGGCTATCACATCTCTTGGTGGTTGCAAGAACATAGTTTTACCATGATGAACAGCTGTTGTGTTGCAAGGGGGACTGGCCTGTGTGCAGGGACAGTTCTGTTAAAGTTTTTGTTGTAGTCCAAAATAATGAGAATTGTAGAAAGAAGGGGAGCTTAGGGCTAGTACAGAGTTAACTGTCCCGAGGAGCCAGCACAGGTGAGCTGAGCTGGCCAAGGGTGTTCCTACACCATATGATGTCATGTCTCTATAAAATGGGGCTAGGTTGGGAGGAGTGGTTCTGTGTGGCTCTGGGACTGTCAAAGTGCAGGCAAGAGCTGGTCAGTGTCAGGTCAGTAAGTGCTCTGTGTTATCACTGTGTGCCTTCTGTCCAAGTCCTGATGATGTTTCCCCCCTCTCCCTGCACTTTCCCAGCAAACTGTCCTTCCCCTGCCCTGCCGTTTGCCTTTGCTGCCTGTTGTCCCTGTCCTGCTGCGGGATGGAGTGGGGCCAGTGGCACTGGGGACTCAGCTGCTGGCAGGGGCTGAACTACAGCAGTCCTTTCTGGCACCCAGTGTGGGGCTTTAAGGGTTGGGATAGTGATAGATCTGACCCAAGGGTCTTAGAAAGCAAGCAGTGATCAGTACTCATTTTGTTATTTAAGCAGGTGCTGGTCACACTGATGTTTTGCTTGCTCATATGGCTGTGGGATGTAAATCCCCCTTGCTCTGCTGCCTTGTTTATCACGTCAGGAGGGGGGTCCAGATCCTCATTTGGTTGTACTGTATGATACCAATTTATGGTAAGGTAGCATCAGTGGTCATGAGCCTGAGCTGGTATTTGTATATGGTCTTGTTCTCCTGCCCTTATCTGAGACAGCATCTCTCAGTGTTGTTTAAAAATTGTACCCAGTTGATGGGGGTGGGAGGATTGGTGGTGGAGGCGTTTTCCTCCCCTTTGTCCTCCAGGATTGTTACAGCAGCCTGTGAGGACTCTGCATGCTGCTGGAAAGTTCAGGCCAGTATGTTCCTGTTGCTCGGTCTCCTGAATGTGTTCCAGGTCTTGCTAAGGGTCACAAAAACTTGTTTAAGAATATCACCCAAACATGGTGTGTGGGACAGTGCGGGTGGGTATTGAGAGATGTTCTCACCTCTGATGGGCTGGAGCTTCACCCCTGACCAGCTACAGGACCCTGACAAAGTGGTGGAGTATTTGAAAGGAAGATGTGTGCTGTTCCAAGGAAGTACAGCTTGCTGCACTGTGCGGGGCACTGGGCCTTATTTATCAAACCCTGCTCGGTCGTGGGCAGCCCCCCAGAAAAGGGGCCAGGCGGGGAGGGGCCATTTCCTCATGGCTCCAGGAGCGACTGAGCTGGTGCTGGGTCGCTAAGTGCTGTGTGTGTTTTCTGTCGCGAGTCCTGGTGTTGTTTCCCGATGGGGCTGAACCTCGACAGGACCGTATGCAGAAAGGGATTTTGTCATCACAGAGAGAATTGTAGATTCTTTTGATGAGAAATTGAATCTCTGTTTGTGTGGAGGAAACGTGGGGGACACTTTTGGAGCACTGTTTCCATGTTTTGCCCGCTGCAGTTGGCAAGAGCTGAGCTCAGCGTGGGGTATGTGTGGTATGGAGCTTGTTAGCTTGGGCATGGTGGTGCTCTGGCATCTGGCACTGGGGTGGCACATCTGCTTGTAGGAGTGATATGCAGGGTTACCCATGTCAAATACCTGCCAGCTTTACAATCTCTGCATTGGTTCACGCGGTGTAGTCAGTCAGGTGAGGTGAATGATGTGGCACGCTGTGGTTGGCGTGACTGAGGTCTGATTCTTGGTGAGTTGTTGGGCGAGGTTGCTGTCACGTCCCACAGGAATCCCATGCGATGTGCTTTGTGTCAGTAAGTGCAGCTGAGGAAGGTACCTGCCCCACAGAGGAATTTGTGTGGTGCTTCTGCTCCAGGGCACTCTCACAAGAAGCTCCTGCTTCTTGTAGCTACTTTAATGTTGTTCTTGAAACTGTGTCTCGCTGGTTCACTTAATGCTGCACCTAAATTTGGGGTTACTGGGCTAGGTCAGGAATCACTCTAGTGTGTAATGCCCACTTCTGAGGCAGAATAAATTTTCTTCAGTTGGAACTGGGGTAGAAGAGGAGCATGTA
The DNA here is from genome assembly GCA_020800305.1 of Porphyrio hochstetteri. Taxonomy (NCBI): domain Eukaryota; kingdom Metazoa; phylum Chordata; class Aves; order Gruiformes; family Rallidae; genus Porphyrio; species Porphyrio hochstetteri. The sequence continues at coordinate 52,472,019 of CM036907.1, forward strand.
AATACCTGGCGGATCCCATAGGTTATGGTTTTATGAATAGAGAATATAAATAAACACCGATGTATTGGTAGTGTTCTAGGCAAAATATTAATTGTGATGTAGTGGTTTCTTTGTCTGTTAACTGGGCAGGGTGCCTTTAGCTCTGAGGAAGCGGGCATGAAACAGTAATGGGTCCAACATGCCTGTTGTAAGCATGTCAAACTTATTCTGTCTCTTTCTGATACAATGTTGAAGAAGTTTTGGGTTGCTGTATTTGTCCTTAAAGGATTGAGTGGCCTTAGTTTAGATGATTAAATTTAGTTTCAGGATGAGGTCTGTGGCTGACAATGAAGTCCTCTGTGAACTATTGAAAAATCTATTGAAAAGGCCTTCAGAGAAAATAGAATCCACTGCAAATCTTGCCACTGGACCTGGCTAGGAAAAAGTAATTCACATTGGGTAATGTACTTGCATGGAGGTTTTGGTTCTAGTATGATTTGGGGGGGAAACCAAACCAAACCCAAAAAAAAAAAAAAAGAGAAAGCTTAGAAGTTGCTGCCAACTAATGCCTTGGAAGTCCTGATGTCTCCTTGACTCCACACAACTGCCCTGCTGCTGTTGGACAGGGGGACTGGACTGGAGCAGAAACCAGGTGGTGAAAATGGACTATGTTCTTATAATGTTAAGATAAATTGACTAAAAGAACTGAAGACTGCTTAGAAATGTTTTGCTGATTTATTCATTTTCCACACCAGTTCTCACCACCTTTAGTTGTAGCTTCTTTGTTTTGGCCCTGTGGTCTATGACTTGAAATGATACTCGTGTCCCTATATAATAAAAACACATGAAAATACAATGTTCAGTTGAACTCTGTTTTACTGCCTGGGCAAAGAAGGAAGGAGTTAAAGAACAGGGGTTCTCCTCATCTCCTCCTGTCCTCATGATGCTAACAAGCATCATGAAAGATGCAAATGTTCTGTAGTGGTCATCTGAAACAAAAATTTATGTGGCCTTGTTCTAGTGCAACCTGATTATGAAAGCATCCTGCATCGATTCTGTGGGCACAGAAAGGAGGAGAGAAATTGTAGAATGAATTGTAACTCTTTACACCTGTTTCTTACAGGGTGAAGAGTCTGATGCCTTAGAGATTTGGGTCTTTACGTGCACTAAACTGACACTTTCCCCTCTTTCTACCAGAATATGCACAATTGTTTTCTGTCCTCAAATCACTAGGAGGAAAAAAGGCAGAGAAGGGTTTTGTTCCTCATTAGTTATTATGTTTGCCTGTTATTCTCATTTGCAATAAGGCTTCTTTCATACTATTCCAGCACTTGAAAAGGACCTTAACTCACTATCCTATTAAGAACCTCTTGTGCTTCCAGAAAAATGCAGAGAGGCTGTCGGCATTTGGGGCTCAACTCTCATCTACAGTACAGTGAAGAAAAAGATATCATACGTTCTTGGCTTTCCTGAATTTAGCTGAGCCAAAAGGTTATCAGCTGACAGAGTAGATGAGTTGTAATTATGATAACTAACGTTACTGGAAGTCTTTAAAAAGCAATTGAATTAATTATGTTTGATCTTGGTGAGAATTTGTGGCCGTTGGGATGGAGTTTGACCTGGATCTATTATCTGGGATGCTGTGCAGTGTAAGTGGGGGGGAAGAAATAATGTGTGTGGATTGTGTGAGACTTGTCTTTTTATATGCTTTGTATCTGTATTGTGGCATACTTAAAAGAGAATATGCTTTTCCCGCTCTTTCTTTATATTCCTCTCCTTTTTTGAAATGTATTCTACAGTTTGGAATTTGTAACATATCACAAAAGCCTTTTTTGGAAGCCTGGCAAACTGTAAAATATAATTTCAGTAAGAATTAGTGTATGATATAGTGTAAGGTGGATATAGTTAAAAGTTAAGACCTATTTTACTGAGTATTAATTTTAGACAAAAGTTTTCAATTAATGCATGACACAAGAAAAAATATTCTGGTGAAATTACTATTTTTTCAAGTTTAACTATCTTAATCAAGGGGGAGAAGAAAAAGTTTGTATTATTTGTAGAATTTCTTCCTTAACAGCATTGAGACATTTTTTCCTACCCCCTTCTGCAGGGCTTGGAATGATGAGAGAACAGCTGAGGAGCAGTTGAGTCACCCAGATCACGTCTTCCATAGTCAGCCAGCTACTTACAAATAATCATTTGCTATTGATTTAAATATTGGTAGCATAAATAGGGAACCTGCTCCTCCACCACTCCAGTGCAAAAACAGTGCTCTGTACTTTTTGCAAAGTAAGTGCAAGCAGGTTTAATTGTACCTCAATAATGATGGGTGGTATATTAATACAAGGCAAGGGGATTTTTCTTTGCTAAAAACTTAATCACAAACTCATCCAATGATTGTAATTTGTCTTTTTCATAATAAGAAGAACTAGTTAAGAAGTCCTCTCAGCTGTAAGTAATTTATTAAAGTCCTATTTCAAATTTCCTTCTGTAGAAAAACAACTAAATTTAATTATAAATAACCACATATTTAATTTTGAAAAATATTATTTATTTTATGTTCCCGTTCAAGTAAGAATACCTATGCAAGACAGACTACTTTTAAAATAACATCCTCAAGGAAAATATATTGATGTAAAGCTAGGTGAAATAATGGTGCAAAATATCATCTTGTCCTTGAGTTTGTTGTTAATCTCTAAAATGAGAAGATTTGCCTCTTGACAGAGGATGAAAAATGTGAACAAAGCAGCATCCAATCTTACTTTTTTTTTTTCCTTCACACCTACTCCTTTCTCCTGGACTCTCTGTGTATAGTGTAAAACATACCTGTCCATTCCCATACTCATTTTAGCTTTGAGCAGATGTGTGTATAGTGCTTGACCTGGTTATCAGCTGTGGAAGATGTGGACAGCTGTCTTTAGCCATGTCTTGCTTCCTTGCTTATGTGGGATGTCATGTCATAAGATCTTGTGATGGTATTTTGGTGTTTTGTCAATATATAGATGATTCTTAATCTATAGGTTGGTCACCTTTCCATCTGTCCCTTTGCAACTATTCATCCCGAAACTCCTCCTGATGTGAATTTTTCAGGTGTCTTTGGATCGTTGGGTAAAAAAATGTGGGAGCAGTAGCCAAAGTGAGATATATGCTCCATTTACGAGGAAAATTCTGGGCTTCCTGCTTTCCTCTAGAAAGCTAAATAGCAAGGGATAAAAGTGTCCCGCAGAGAACAAACCACTTGCTTTTCTGTGTGTGGTTGGCTTTGTTTTTTTTCTTTCTTTCTTTCCTTCCCCCTCTCCCTCCCTGCCTTAGTGGAACTTTGTTGAATTCTCAGAAGCATTTGTAGAATCTGACCTTGCATTTCCATCCCAGGGCAGAGCGTTGGTGCAGAGAGCTGAGCACGGATGTGGCTGCGTAGCTGGAGAAGAGATTGTTCCCTTATGGCAGTTACTCAAGAATATCTTTGAATATTTATATGCTGAATTAACACCATAGTGTAGAGGAGGTTTGGCAGAAAATCTTTCAGGATGTTGCAAGTCACTCCATGTAAAGTTCGTGGTTTCTCTGCAGAAGTGCATATTGAAAACAACAAAAAAAGCACATACAAAATGTGCTGAATAAGGACATTGAGAATCGAATCTGGCAACGTGTGATTCTGCAGAGGATCCTGTGTTATGGATTGTTGTTTATTTGATCAGGCCTTTATTTTTAAAAAACCCTGCCTATACAGGGGAAAGGCTTTCCTCCTCCAATGGATATCTATTCTTCACTGAAATTCAAGTAGTTGTGTATCTTTTCATAAATTACAAGTTGACCTTAGTTTTGGTACATCTGTTCTGAGTTGTTAGTAGTGTGAATGTGCTGTACAAGGAAAGGTTCCACTTGCCAGCTGAAGTGAAATTCCTCATTTCATGGAGAGATTTGAAGAGCTCTTGCTTCCTTTCTTTAATTTTTCCGAGCTGACTTTCCTCATAGCATGTCTTTGTTCTCCCATGGCAACCTGCCCGGGCAGAGGGGGAAGCCTGTGTTGGGGATGAGGAATAATTCACTTTGAAGAACAAAGTTTGACAAATCTAGAAGAGTGATGGAGATCATAAGAGTCAGAACAGGGCTGGGTGTGAGAAATGGCTTGATTTACAGTGGCTGGGGTGGTGCCACGTGGAATTCTTCTGTTGAATATGTGCAGAGTAATTCCAGCTCAGCACCCACCTTGGGTCCTCTCTGTGTGGGTTGCATGTGACCCACTGCTCCCCTTGTGCCACCACGGGATGCATGGCAGATAACTCACAAGAATAGTGATGGGCTCAATGAAATGCCAGCTATGCTACGTAAGGTCCAGGAAGAACTTTTCAGGCAGGAAAGTAGGGCTGTGCTTAACCGTCTGTAAGTAATTAAAATAATGTCAGAAGGTCAGGATATGATACCCTCCACCAATCATTTCTTCATTAACCAGACCTATGCAAATAGAATGCAGTCTGTTAAAATTTAACCCCAGGAGATTACTCCTCAGCAAGCTTTCTAGCCCACGAGGATCAGTGTTGATGCATAAAAAATGGGGAGTAGGTGGAAATGCTTGAAATGCCTTAGAAGCCTCTTCCAACTTAATAGAAAAGTGCAATGGTTGGGGAAAAAAAAGGCAGCAGTTTCTACACATAGCATATGCAGTGTTTAGTAAGCAGTTGTGTCTAGCAGGTATTGAGTGATGGAACTGGCTGATAGGAGCTGTGTGCTTTCAGTGTGTTTAAAATAACCTGCTAATGATTTGGATCCACTTTATTATTTAAAAATCACCTTGTTTTGTTTCATAGTTCAATCTAATCTAGTTAGTGAATTTTAGTATGGCTAGGTGGTTCTTTTTTTCCCTTGAGTGTGGTGTTATTCCATCCCTCTACTACATTGTCCTTCCTCCTGCCTCCATCTTGTTATTTCTTGTCGTTATATCTGCTAATTGATGCTAAGAGTGAAGAAGCAGCTGTAATTTTCTACGTGTTTAGTTTTTCTTGAATTTGGTTCCCAGTTGGTGGAATTTCTTGGATCATTGAATCGCTTTAAAAACCTTCTAAAATCAGTTGGGTGCAATCTGTCAGCAGAGCCAACTGCTTTCAATAGTTCATCGCTCCTGTTACCAGTTTGAGTGCTGTGTCTTGGGTTCCTTCAGTGAATGACCCTGCATATTTCAAAGGTTTAACATATTTCTTATGTTTTTCAACTTGTGCAGCTCCTAACATCAGAGCCTCCTCATCAAACAGATCTTTTATCTTGTTAAGGGAGGGTGTTCCTTAGGATACACATCTAGGTGAAATTTGAAGCGCTAAGGACCTCTTTATGCTATAACTACAATTTTGAATCACTATATGTGTGTATATACATAGGCATATTTATACCCCAGAATAGTGGGGGTTTTTTCCTTCTCCCTTAATCAGAAGGAAAAACTGTAAAATCTGTCATCTCTGCCTCTCTTCTGTGCTATTGATTGTTACGGACCTTGGGCTTGACAGATGCATGTAACATTCAGATTATTCATCACTCAGATCTGTGCCTTTGTCAGAGGAAATATCAAGAACGTTCAGGAAGCTCAGCTGTGATCTTTAGCACTATGGCCCAGTCTTCTTCAAGAAAACAAACAAATCATAAAAGAAAACAAACAAAAAGCTTACCCCGATTTCCTGCTCCTTTCTCTGTTTTCCTGCTGCAGGTGTGGGCTAATCCCTTCAAAACTGAAAGGAGGTAGAGTGCTCAAAGATTAGCATGCTCTGAGAACTTGGTTTTTGTTATAACTAGTGACTGTGTAGGGAGGTGTCACCCATGATTGGCTTTAGGAGAAAGGCAGCAATATTTCAGCTAAGTGGCAGAAAAGGCTCAAATAAAATACCAAATACTACATGCCTTAGTCTGGGATAAGCAAGGAGATGGGTTGTACCCACTGAAGCTATTGTAAGGGTTGAGGAATGGAGATGAGAGACTTCTGGGGAAGAAAAGACTGTTTCTGAAAAAAAAAATAAAATCATAATTTTCAGTCCTCAGGGAACCACGTATTTTAAAAAATGCTCCTGTTCCTACCCCTTTTCCCTCATAAAATGAACGGTAAAGTAAATAGAAATGTAATTACACACCTTTAGCTTGGATGTTTCTTCCTGAGGTACAAAAGCCCAGCCATGAGATAAGGCAGTGGTTTTTAAGTGTTGGAACAAGATGCAATGGGGTTGGGTTGCTAAGAGACACAGAGGTATACATAGATGTATATGCCTGTGCACCCATATACACACCCACCCCCATATATATGTTTTCCCTTCTGGGACTTCCATTTGGAATTGGTGAAATTCCTGAGTAATTATGCAGCCCTTTCAAGTTGAGAATAGTTATACAGCGGTGTGTGGATCTGAGGCTGCTGGAAGCCTGTCTCTAATGAGGTGTTTCCAGTTTGTTGCTTGGGAGGATGGTGAATCCTTAGTTTGCACTAAAGCAAGTGCCTTTGCTGCTTCTGTCACATGCTGGGGTGGGAGTTCTTGCAACCCGTCCCAACCCCTCAGCTGATGGCAGAGGCAGATTTTCTATCTCCAGCCAGAGTTGTCCCCAGCTAACAAGGGTGACTTGGAGGCAGCCAGCAACATGCATGTGTGTGCACACGGGAGTCTGTTATTGATATGGTTGGACTGCTCTTAGGGGATGGATTTACTTCCTTGTTGCATCCAGACATTGTGAGGAGCTCCTGGGTGTTGGGGCAATACAAGATGTGACTGTTGAGAACAGTTAATAGAAATGTGGCTATTTGTAATTTTTTAAAACCATCTGAAATTTGCTATAAAAACTGGAGTATGCTGCCCTAAAGTCCTTTAAATTGGCAGATGGCAGGTGTGATCAGAGACTTCATGTAGTAGGTACAGAGAAGAAAGAGTGCATCTTGGGCCAACAAATGAGCAAATTCAGATACCCAGCCTCTGCGGGATGATGTTTATTGCCACTTGCTTTCTGCTTCCCCTCCACCTCCAACCCATTCCTCTCCCCTGGCCAGCTCTGACATCTCAAATGAAAAGTAAACTTCTCATGTAACTATGTATAAATGATGAGTTTGGCTACTCTGTGTGCTTGCTAAGGTTAATTCCCAAAGTTTCATTTTCTGACAGGTTTTCTCCATCTGTCAGGTTTTCTTTTATATATACAGTGTCTGGATATTGGCATCTGGACTCTGGAGGCACAGACTGCTACCTTACAACCCTGCGGGAGAAAAGCTGGTGACTGTTTCTCTGCTTGGTCCAAGATTCCAGGGAATTACAGGCCGGTGAGCCTCACTTCTGTGCCTGGGAAGATCATGGAACAGATCCTCCTGGATGACATGTTGTAGCACATGAGGGAAGAGCATGTGATCCGGGACAGTCAGCACGGCTTCACCAAGGGAAGGTTGTGCCTTACCAATCTGGTGACCTTCTATGATGGAGTGACAGCATCAGTAGATAAAGGGAAGGCAACCAATGTCATCTACCTGGACTTGTGCAAGGCCTTTGACACAGGCCCCCATCACATCCTTATCTCTAAATTGGAAAGATGTGGATTTGATGGGTGGACCATCCAGTGGATAAGAAACTGGTTAACAGACCGTAGCCAAAGGGTGGTGGTCAATGGGTCTGTGTCCAGGTGGAGGCCGGTGACAAGCGGGGTCCCCCAGGGGTCTGTCTTGGGACCGGTTCTCTTTAACATCTTTATCAGTGACATGGATGATGGAATTGAGTGCACCCTCAGCAAGTTTGTGGATGACACCAAGCTGAGTGGTGTGGTCAACACCCTAGAAGGAAAGGAAGCCATCCAGAGGGATCTTGACAGGCTGGAGAGATGGGCCCGGGTGAACCTAATGAGGTTCAACACTGCCAAGTGTCAGGTGTTGCACTTGGGCCGGAAGAATCCCAGACATAGACACAGACTGGGAGAAGAGCTTCTTGAGAGTAGCCCTGCTGAGAAGGACTTGGGGATTCTGGTGGATGAGAAACTTAACATGAGCCAGCAGTGTGCTCTTGCAGCTCGCAAGGCCAATGGTATCCTGGGCTCCATTAGAAGAGGGGTGGCCAGCAGGGACAGGGAGGTGATTGTCCCTCTCTACTCTGTCCTCATGAGGCCCCATCTGGAGTACTGTGTCCAGATCTGGGGCCCCCAATACAAGAAGGATGTGGAACTGTTGGAGAGGGTTCAGAGGAGGGTCACAAAGATGATTAGAGGGCTGGAGCACCTGCCCTACTAAGAGAGGCTGAGGGAGCTGGGCTTGTTCAGTCTGGAGAAGAGAAGGCTGTGGGGGGACCTCATTGCAGCCTTCCAGTACATGAAGGGAGCTTATAAACAAGAGGGGAATCGACTTTTAAAAAGGGTAGATAATGGCAGGACAAGGAGAAATGGATTGAAGCTAAAGGAGGGAAGGTTTAGGTTAGGGGGAAGTTTTTTACAGAAAGAGTGGTTCCGTGCTGGAACAGGCTGCCCAGAGAGGTGGCGGATGCCCCGTCCCTGGAAGTGTTCAAGGCCAGGTTGGATGGGGCCCTGGGCAACCTAGTGTAGAGCCAGGCCTGAGGTTGGTGGCCCTGCCTGTGGCAGGGGGGTTGGAGCTCTGTGATCCTTGGGGTCCCTTCCAACTCATGCCATTCTATGATTCTATGTACTATGTCTCTTCTGGTGGTCAGGGTCAGACTTTGGAAATTCCTAGCTATGTTTTCCTGTCCTCATGTTTCTGTCTCCTTCCCTGTCTGTGTACTTTCTTACTTGTGTGTGCAAGTTGTTTGAATTGCTGGAGTGAATGAGCAGGGATAGTGATGTTTCATGAACTTGCTGGAAAATCTGAGTTTCACTCACAGCAAGAGGTCCCCACCCAGCTGGGGAGGCTTGTGCAGGTCCGTGCTGGTGGCTGCGCTGGGCTTGCTCCTCTGAACTTCACTTTGTTGAAATCAAAGCTTAACTCGGTCTTAAACATCATGCATATGGTTTCCTTGTGGTTTCTGTCTGTCCTCTGTGAGTTCACTACCATGTGCCCAGCTTTTTAGACAAGAGATGAAGGCTTTATGATTTTTTTTTTCCTCCCTTTTCCTGCATGCATTGTTCATAAATTATAGGCAAAGATCTGGCAATAACTAGTTAATGCAAATATGAGACTTATAGTTGTTCTACTCTGCCTAGCTTTCACTTTCATAATGGAATTTGTATGTAGATGCAAGGGATGTATATGCAGGGTGACCCCTCCCTCCCTGTTCTCCCTTGCCTACATGTGCTGCTCTTTGCACTATCCCAGTGCTGGGAAGGGAGGAGAAGCTGACTACAGAGGGCTAAGTTCTCTGCAGCACTTAGTTGGACGGTACTTGGACGTTACACTGATGCTGTCCAGAAGAGCTTTTGATGAAGGGGATGTCAGCAATGCCAGTTTCCTAACCTGGGTTATGTTAAAAGACACTTGGCTTATTCCAAAATGACACTGGAGAGCTTCTGTTCAGGCCAACAGTGCTCGAACACTTGTGTTGTGTTTCTGTGAAGCTGCTGTGGATTAGATTGCTGGTTTGTACTTGCAAAGCTTACTGCACTTTTCTAACTTTATCTTTGTGTGTGGTGTTGTTTTTTTTTTTTCTGTTTTTCCTTCTTTCCCTAGGATGATACAGCAACCTTTAGAGTGGAATTTAATGCCTGTTGAATTTTGTACAGATAGTGAAGAAAGCCTTTTGCAGCTGGCTGTGACTATTGCCAGCATGCTGAAGTGGGAGCTTCTAGGGTGAAGAGCAAGTCGAAGCAAATGAAATGGAAACTTCCTTATTTTTATAGTGGCATTAGCCATGAAGCTTAATTATAAGGTTTGACCTTTTTACCTCTAGAAAAAAGCCTGACAGAAGCTGTGAAACGTTTGATTCCAGCAGGAGCCCTGTATAATTCCTGTAAGGAGTGGAAGTGCTCACCTCCATTTCCACCTTCCAAGCCTTGTGTGGTTTCGGGATTGCTGCTGCTGCATGAACTTCCCTGCTCCCCAACAGCAACAGAACCTGACCATGCCTTGTATCCCCTCAAACTATAACAAATCTTTTGGCTCTGCTGTTCTGTAATAGATCAGATTTAGGGGAGGGGCAAACATAGAAACAAACTCTCTGATCTCGCTGTGCCTGTGATCCATCCTTGGGCTTTGAGGGATGGGTGGGCCATCAGATCCATCGTGGCCAGGTGCTGTGGCTCAGAAGTGAGATGTGAGGAATTCCCTCCTGTTGTTACTGCTGCTCCAGGACAACTTTCCAGCAGGCTTCCTGGTTGGAACTGTGGTGTTAGGTTGGAAGCATGCTGTTGTTGAGACTGGTTTTCTGAAACAATGGAACAAATGTTAAACTACATAATTAGAGTGCCCTTGGTGATTTTGGCTGGATCTGGCTGCTGAGGGTGTGGGGAATTGCATGGATGGCCAGGATGGTAAGTGAGAGAAGCTCCTCTAGTATTCACAGAGCTCTTGCCATCTATGGCTGGACACATATCCTTTTACTGTCATCCTCCTCTGTACCAAATGCTGAAATGCATAGTTTGAAATGGGTTGGAGCAGTTCCACCTGGTTCCCAGGGAGGCAGCAAGGGCTGGGACAGGCCCCAGCTGCTTCTCTGGGCTCATTTTTTAGAAGGAGCTGGCAAAGCTCTTGGCAACAAAGCTGGGCTTATCCAGAGCCCTTGTCTTGGGAGTGGCTGTGGAGTCATGGTCTAGCTGGCTGCTGAAATGGCACTGCAGGGACATGTATGAATTAAATTTCTTATGAAAATGTTCTCCCCTTGCTCGTGTTTGCCCATACCTGGTGTTGGTGGGAGGAGTTCAGTAGTGGCACCTGGGAGGTGCCCAGGGGCAGCACCATCTCTGCTGCTTCTCTGTCCCAACTGCCTGTTCTTGAGTGCAAGAGACAGAATGGGGGGCAGGCAGTATTATTTTTGGTGTTGATAGGGATTTATGCTCACTTCACTAGGATTGTACTGGGATGCAATAAACTGGTCTGCATCATTGATTTTGACCCTCCGGATGGAAATCAGTTACATCTGTGTGAAATTCTGTTTCTGAACCTTGACACCCTTCTCCTAAACTGCCTTGCTTATCTCTGTCTAATCTGTAAAGGTCTGAATCATGGGGATCCCTCTTTTTTTTTTTTTTTTTTCCCCACAGATGTGTTTATGAAGATTATATGTATTGGGGGGGTTTGACTTTTATCTGTGGCTGACCTGAGGTAATCTTGTGATTAGAAAGTGATCTTGTGAGACAAACTTCTTTACAGGGAGTGGAATGTGTCAGAGCTCAAAGTGATTTTAAAATCAAACAAACAAAAACACCTACAAGCAGATTAAAGAAAGCAAACAAAAGATTGGTTACTGTACAAAGTAAAAAAAACCCAAACAAAACCAACCAAAAAACCCCAAAAACCAAAGTGTGATGAAGTTTTAGAATGCTTCATTCATATGACCAGCTTAGACTAGTACAGTTAGAATGAGGGAACTGTGCATGCGTATTAGACAAGCTGATATGAATATAACTGTCTGTGGGAATGCTACAGTTAGATATTAAATTATTGGTAACGAACACAGCCTGGTGTCTGGTTGAACACAGGTATTAAGAGCCTGGAGTGCTCCACACTCGTGCTTGAGTGAGTGACAACTGTGACACAACTTCTTTGGGTGTTTTGTTGCTGTTCTCCTTTATTGTATTGGAGTGCTACCAACCTATAAGGGCGTGCTTTTTTTGTATGTTAACAGGCAGAAATGGGGCGTGCCTTTCAGTAGCACCCTGTTGCCACTCCAGAATGAGAAGTTAAGCTAGTAACAAAATAGTCCTATGAGGACCTACTTAATGCTTGATAATAGCAACAGAAGGGAGCAGAGTAGCAGAAAAGACAAAATAAAGTAAGGAACAAACTTGGTGTGCCATTGGAGAGCACTTTGCTTCTTGTCCTTGTGAGCCTGTGCAGTTATAAAAGCCCATCTGCTGAACAGGGCAAGGGTCCTGGGGCCAGAGTCCCATGATAGTGAGTGGTGTTTCAGCATCTCAATCTATTCATTTTAGTGCAAAGATTTCTTCAAAGTTACTTATATTACATGCTGTATACGTATTTTTAAAATACATGAAAGCAGCCCTTGTTTAGTCAAACAGGGGAGGGAGAAGACCCTTAAGATTTTGCTTTTTTCCTTTGAATTTAAAGGCTTCAGCTTTAGAATGTTTTGGCAGAAGTAATGTTAAATCTTATTAAGCCTGTTGTAAGGTTGTTGCAGTGAATGTCAGGTGGCTCTATAACCAATAGTACAAAATGTGTGAGGCGGGGAGAGTAAATAGCAAAAAAGCTGCTGTTCGGACTGTGGATGAGACTTGTGCCTTCTCATACTTCAAGTTTAATGTGTGATGCTTCAGCAAGGTGACCAATAACATTGTTAGCATAATGTGTGCATCTGATTTTAACACTCGAATTGCTTTAACATCAGCCAGTATATCCTTGACATTAAATATTTATGTGGGATTGCTGTGCTGCATGTGTTACATCACAACAATTCTGAAGCAGGAATTGTGTTTTGGGGCTTCACTTTCCTGCTTGGGAATGCGTGTGATTTGCCAGTCAGCCTTGCACAGGAAGACTTCTCAGAACTTACTCTACCTGTGGCCTTTATCTCAACCTTCACATGATTGACACTTTATATTCAACCAACACTCGGTTCCGTCAGTGACAAGAACCAGAGTGGTGGTGGCAGCAGCAGCAGAGTTCATGGTTGTACCACAGTGCTTTGAGAGGTACAGGGAGAGTTCTTGAGATGGGTACTGCACAGCTGCGGGCCAGCTTCTGCACAGTGTGTGCTAGCTCTGCTTAGAAGGTTTCTGGGATTTTTTATTATGATATCTTAGTGGGTGGTGGCATTTGAAGAAGAAAAGAATGCAATCCTTCTGTCCAGTGGAGCTTTGGTAATTACTCCTCCGCACACTTGAGCTGAAATAATTGAGCCCAGTGTTTTCCATTTGACCTGGCAGAAGCCTGCAAAGGATATGCACAGAAAGCTCGCTGACAGTCTCTTGAAAACAAGCGAAGGTGTAAAACCACAACCTTTTGCTGGCTTGCAAAATTGAACTGCTTACTGCCCCTCAGCTGCTTGCTGCTGCCTAGTTCTCTTTCCACTCTGTCTCCACTGATGGTACACACTGGTGGTTCGTGTGAGCTTTCCTTAGCTAGTGTGGGGGCTACGTGAGATGCCAGCTACCCCAGCTATTACTTAACCTTTTTGGATAGTGGGTGGGCTGGGCTGGTCCCCAGCATCTGCTTGGGAACTTGGACAGGTGGCTTGAGATGGCTGGGCTTCATTTGGGAAGGGGGGGTATACATCTGGCTTCTCACTGCTGTTGGCTCTCTGCTTAGTAGAGCATGTGTACACAGCTACTTTAGAGAGACTTGGGGTTTTTGGGGTTTTTTTTAGTTGTGTGGGTCTTTTCTCCCTCTAGGCAATAGTTCAGTTGTGCCGTGTGCTTTGTCTTGAGTTCCACACTCTTTTCCTTCCCTAGTTCCTGGATATGTAGAAATGCTGTGCTAAACTGTAGAGCCCTCCCTCTGAGAGCTGTAATTCTGCTCCTGTGGCCCTAAGAAAGCAGGCTGATGCTGTTTTGTTGCACTGCTCTTTGTTCTTATCTGATTCCCACTGCCAGTTGGCAGTGCGGTGTGGGGGCTCTGTGTTGCCATAGCTGCTGCATGATGGTCCTCTGTAAACTGACCTAAGCCTGGTTTAATGATCAGCTATTTTGCAGATTCCAGTAGGTTCAATATTTAGCAAAGGACATGGTTTTATCTCACTCTCTTCTTTGCTGTGCTAATTGGTGAGGGAGGAGAGAAAGAAGGCTGCTAATTTTAACAATAGCTTTAACCATGCACTTCTAGTATCTGACAGCTGTGGTGTAACAGTTTTTTAATATAGTCTTTGTACAGTGTCATAGCCACTAAACCATCTGAAGTTGGATTATCTATTACAACATATTCTCTGGCCTTGTAGTGGTTTTGGCAACCTTAAACAAACACAACATGATTTGCATTTTGTAGCTGTTAAAAGAAGGTCAGTGGCTAAAAGTTGTGAATTGCTGTGCAAGCCTTTAGCAGTGAGGGCAACTTAACTATTGGAAAAAAATAACAAGCTTGTCCATGGTAAAGACCCTGTATGGGCCACCATACACATTGAAGCATCAGTGATGTGCCTGGGGTTATGATGTAGCACCTCAAAGCATGTGTCCATGGATGAGCCCACAACAGAGCAGGTTTATTTCTGAAGTGACTGTGACTGTGGCCCAGGCCATGCTGGGGCAGGTATATCTCTGAAGGCATTGTGGCCCATGGAGAAGGCTGCGCTGGAACAAATGCATCTCTATGTGACTGTGGCTAAGTCTGTGCCACTTGAGCTATACTCCTGGAGAGGCTGTGGCTCATAGATAAGGCTCCACTTGGAGCAGGTACACCCCTATGGACTGCAGTCTGTGGATAAGCCAAAGCTGGAGCAGGGACCAGAGGAGGAGTTTGTTCTGATGGTAAACCTGATGGTCTCGCTCAAAGGAGACATGGGTGGAGATTGTAATGAAAATACCGTAACAGAAGGACCCCAAGGTCATGGACTAAACTCAATTTTATCAGCACTTGTGGACATTTTATGGACAATTGTGGAGACATTTTACAAGGGTGACCCATAGACTGGGGGAATGATATCTCTATATTACATCAAAGGGTGAGAAGGGGAGTGGTGGTTAATGAGGTTGCATATGGATAGCGTGGGACCTGAGCGTGATGTAAATGGTATGGATCCAGAGGTAGAGAATGTGCTGGTTTTGGCTGGGATAGAGTTAATTTTCTTCACAGTAGCTAGTGTGGGGCTGTGTTTTGGATTTATGCTGAAAACAGTCTTGACACTATAGAGATGTTTTTGTTATTGCTGAGCAGTGCTTACAGAAAACCAAGGCTGCTTCTGCTTCCCGCCCCATCAGCAAAGAGGCTGGGGGTACACAAGATGTCGGGAGGGGACACAGCTGGGACAGCTCACCCCAGCTGATCAGAGCGATATTCCATGCCATATGATGTCACAGTCAGCACATAAAGCTGGGGGAAGAAGAAGGAAGGGGGGAGATGTTCAGAGTGATGGAATTTGTCTTCCCAAGTCACTGTACACGTGATGGAGCCCTGCTCTCCTGGGGATGCCTGAACTCCTGCCTGCCCATGGGCAGGGAGAAATGAAACCCTTGTGCGCACAGCTTTTGCTTATTAAGCTGCTTTTATATCTTAACCCACGAGCTCACAAGTTTTCTCACTTTCACTCTTCCACCATTGGGTGGGGGTGAGTGGCTGTGCGGGGCTTTGCTGTCGGCTGGGATTAAACCATGACAAGGGTGTAGTAAGTCTGCAGTTAGCTGAAGGCTTTAATGCAGATTGAAGTGGAGCATGTGTTTTGTATGGGGATTTTTGGATTTTTTTTTTTATCCTAAAGGAGTCTTTCATTAAAGTAAAGCCTCATACTGTGGCAGCATAGTAGGTAATTTAAAGATATTTTTTATGTAGTTTGAAAACTTTTGAGGCATGGCTGTAGCATCATGAGGTACCTGCCCTCATTTTGCTGGGCAGTGTGTGGTCTGCAGGGGCTGTGGTGCTGCTCTGGGACCCTTGGGCTGGGTGCATGCACCCAGGGCTCTGTCCTGAATCGCTGTGCTAGCTTCTGCACAGCCAGCACTGCCTTCCTGCGCTGAGGAGGCATGTTTTGGGTTTTTTTTTTTAACTCAGGTGACAGGAATGCTGTTTCAGAAAGAGGGATGTTTGCCTTGGGTCCTTGTCAGGTGACAGGTTAATTCACGGGGGAGTGCAGAGCTAACTGGAGATGCACTGATGTTGGGTGTATAACTCTCCTCTCTCTGCAGTTGCTGTGGTTGTTCTCAATGGGCTTGACTGCAGCCAGCACACAAGAATTGAACTTCTCATATCTGTTTGTCAAAATGTGCTAATAGATGAGAAACTCCTTGCAGGAAGGCTGACCTCGAGCTGCCTCCAGCTGCCTCCAGCCAGCTCTTTAACCACCTGGAACAGGCTTTTGCCTTTTTCCTTTTTTCCCCCTTTTCCCCTTTGTTTTTTCTTTATGTTAGGCTGCCTCCGATGGCTTTCTACTGACTTTTAGCTTTCTGGACTTGGAAAAGACAGTTTGCTTAGCTTAGGGAGCTCTCTACAGTACTCTTGCTGTTTGAGGAAGGAATGGGGAGACCCGGGGCTCCTAATTTGGGCTTTCTGTAGATTCCTCTTTTCCTGGTGAGCAGAACTCCCCATCCCCAGCATGGTGTCTGCAGGAAGTCTCAAGCCTTCCGTGAACAGTTCTGGCAGAGGACAGGGTGGCTCAGTGCAATGCTGTCCCTCTCTTTGCCCTCTGTGGCTTTTGACTTTGGAAATGGATGAATAAAGCACGTTGTTGCAAATGGGAAGGGCACCGGGCTGTCTTGGTGGGAAAAATTTAATTCTAATTTTAAAAAGACTGGTAATAAATAATGTATACTTGTGATTGCTCAGTGGCAGCACACAAATAAACAGCGTGCTTTAAATGGTATAGCTGAGGAGTGAATGTCTTGAAGGGTGTTATCTGATCACCCATCTGTTGTTGCAGGGCATTAAAGAGGAAAAGCAAACTCATAGATGTTGGAAGCTGCAGTTGTCAGTGTCACTCTGCTAACTACTGGCTCCTCAGTCATCGCTCTGACTGCACCGCTGTGGACATGTGCCTGTGATAAATTTAACTGTGGTTATCTCCCCTCCTTCTCCCCGAGTGGTAGGAGATGAAGGTTTTAGCTGTCAGGGTGAAGGCTGGGGTTGCAGCATTAGCTGGTAGAGGTGTTCTCAGCGGAGGCCTGAAGGTTTTGGCAAGCAGAGGGCTATGTGCTTGCTCCAGAGCTGCTCTCCAGGCTTCTTCCCACGCTGTCCCTCCCCCCTGCCTAGCCCGAGGCAAACCCCAACTCCTCTACATAGTCCCACTTGGTCTGTGTGGGGAGAGATGGGAAGGTTGGCCACTCCCATCAGCTTAGTAAGGTCTTTTGCTGGTTGGAGTGGGAGTGTGTATATATATATAGTGTGTGTGTGTGTGTGTGTGTAAATATAAGGATAGGCACTCCTTCATCTGATTTTTGTGGTAACTAAAGTTAGAAGGTGGTTAGTACTTTGCTGATGTAGCTGGTGGATGGGGAGGAAGAGGCACCTTCCATGCAGGAGCTGTCTCCTGCAGGGCTCTTGAATACTTGATGTATATTTTGATACATACAGGCTTTGGAGTACTCTGTGTTGCTTTTCTGCTGTTGATGTGACTGTCCCTATGCAAGTGTTCTTTACTGGTGCATACCTTTGCTAGAGTTTGCTAGTAGAAGAACATTTAGCTATCATAAGCCAGAATGGATACCTACGGAAGTGTGATCAAGATTAAATCAACCTATATAACAACTACTAAGAATGAAATCCTACAGGCTTCCCATTCCTCCTGCCTACATCTTCTAACTTGAAAAGAATGTATCAGTAGATACTGTCTAAGGAAAAATTGTGAAATACAGAAGGAAGCTTTGAGATGTTTCTTGGAGCTGCAAATGGACATTTACAGAATGAACGACAGAGAAAAGTACAAGCAAATTGTACTTGGAACATCTCTCTCACAAGAAATCTGTGTCCATTTAGCCTGGAGAAGACTGAGAGGGGATGTCATCAATGCTTGTAAATATCTAAAGAGTGAATGTCAGGAGGGTGAGGTCAGATTCTCTTCAGTGATGCCCACTGCTTCCCAAGCTTTGGATTGCATCCTGGCACACAGAGTGCAGGGGAGTGAGATGTGTTTTGGACACAGTGTCGTTCCCTGCAGCAATTCCTGATGCTGTCAAGCATGCTGAGGGCAGTGCTCTGTCCTGGGTCAAGTTGTCCACCAGTGGCTCTCATGGCTGCTTGGCTGACAGGCAAAGCCCAGGCTCCGCAGTCTGTCCCACTGCAGCAGAGAAATGCCTGCTGCCAGTGCGAGTGGTATTGAGAACTATAAACCACCGGGACCCATGTTTAGAGGGTCTGGAGTTGCAGAGTCTATGGTCCCTCTCCAGTGCTTGGGCTTGTACACTGCCACCCAGGGCTAAGCACAGGCCTGCTGCTGAGAACACACCAGCATACAAACATCAAACCATGCATCTGTCAGAGATTGACTGTGGTTTGTTTTGTAAAGGTACCTGTGTAGGGGCAGGAACCTTGTTTCAGTAGGTTTGTTCAGCATCTTAAGTGAGAAGCAAAACACAGAAGGCTCTTGGATTTTGCATCTCTCCTGTGGACCTGCTGTCACTCCTCTGGGTTGCTGGAAATGGCTGGCCCAGGATGTTTTGTGAGAAGAGGGTGCTGGTTGTGTGTTTGTGTGGTTGGGTGTCACAGGTACACCTATAACAAAAACAACTCTTTTGGAAGAATGATGTTCTGTAGGTGTTCTCAGTATTTACATTCAAAATATCCCCTTCATTATCTATGCAACAGAAAAAACCATGCCATGTTGTGTGTTGGTGCTCCCCCTTGAAGATAAAAGAGGAACTTTGAAAAAGAGTAAAACTATAAGTGTGGAGGTTCTTGAAAGGTGTCACAACTTGTTATCTACGCTTGCTGCTGTTATTTCTTCTGCTGTATGAGTCAGCTGTTGTTTGCAGCAGCCACAGACATGCTGTTTTACAAGAACCACATGTGTCAAGCCCGACATGGCTGAAGTGCTGTGTGCTGGAAGGGTTTGGTGTTGGAGCTGCCTGTGCGAACACTCTGAGAGTAGTTGTGTGTTTTCTGCATTGCTCCAACAGCTGCCACATTCAAAACTATCATAGGATGGTCTGGGTTGAAGGGACCCCAAAGACCATAGAGCTCCAACCCCCCTGCCACAGGCAGGGCCACCAACCTCCAGGCCTGGATCTACACAAGGTTGCCCAGGGCCCCATCCAACCTGGCCTTGAACACCTCCAGGGACGGGGCATCCACTACCTCTCTGGGCAGCCTGTTCCTATGTTCCTGTTCTGCAGTAGCAGTTACTGTACTGAGAATTCCCTTTTTCAGGAGAAAGGTTTTTGCTGACATGAACCTGCTCTGTGAAAGAAGGTTTCAGTAGAAATGTTGAAAACCTTGTTATCCATCTGAAGTTGCTGTTGTGGATTTCCCAGAAGAAGAGGTTAAACTAATAACCAGCTTCCATCAAAATGCAACGGGCATGTGAAAGGTTTCTCTCAGTGTATGTTCCTCGTGCTGCCTTTCCAGCATCCATCTCCTTAGCTGTCTAAGCTCTTGTTTGCTTGCTCAAGAAAACGTTGTGTGGTCTACTAATTCGACACATGTTTGCCAGGCCAGCAAAAAGAAAAAGTCCTGTCATGTTGTTGTGGTAAAACAAAGCATCCTGAACAAAATTATGAGGTGTTAATGCACCACAGCATGAGAAGCACTTAAGTAGAAGCTCATTATAGCAGTGTTATAAAGGGTAGGGCTGGAGACGTAGTGCAGGAACCCTACAGAAGAGTGTGCTCCTCCTCTAGGAAGGAGAAGGCTCTTGGCTTGTGTGATGGAGATGGAAGCTGAAGCAGGAACTCCATATCTCCTTGTTCTCCTTCCATGAGAAATCCTCTAGGGTTTGAATTTTTTTTTCCCTCCTCCATAAAGCAAGCCTTTCTCTGCAGATTTTTCTGGAAGAGTGGAAGTTCAGACCAGGGTTAACTCTGAGCCTACTTGGAACAAAGCTAGAAGGAGGGAGACTGTGAAAAAGAAGCCAGTTTCCTCTTCTCAGAGTCAAGGCATTCAAGGCTTTTGGAAGGCTCCCAGAAGGCAAGAAATGGAAACCAATCTCATTCTAGACTGCCTTGTGTACAGGGGATTTTTATAATTAAAGGATGTTGCCCTCCGCTCCCATTGTTGTTTGCCTCTGTGAACTTTAATTTTACTTTGAATCCAGTGCTGACTTCAGAGGTGTTGGGCCTGCGATAGAGAACTGATCTTAAGTATTTATGAGCTTATCTTCAAATGAACGGATACAGTTCTTGGCTACTTTTTTCTTTCTTATCCCCCTCTATTTTTCCTCCTTTCTCCCACCTCTACACCTTTTCTTGTTCCCATTCCCTGCTGTGTGGGCTTAGCCAGTGATGGGTCCTGTTTCATGTATGCAGTGTAGCATTCAGACCTCCTCTTCTACAAGGATGGACTTGCTATCTAAGCTCTAGTCCTGAGAACTGTTTAAGTAAGCTTGTCATGCGTTAAGCCTCCCCTCGTTCTTCTCTGTGCTTTGTAGTACATGTGGGCAAGTATAAACCTATGTGACTTCTGCTTACTATGCTTCTACTTGGGCTTCACTCCACTCTTCCCACTGTAGTTTTAGCTGGATTGTTTGGCTGGTCTTTTTTATGTTACATGATGATAAGGAGACTAGGCAGCCAGCCAGCTGCTGTTGAACTATAATAGAGCCAGTGGTATGTACAAAATTTGATTACTGCTGTCAACACCAGAGTGAATAAAGGAGAGCACATGCTCCAGTCAGAGAGCTGCTGAATAAATGGCCTATTGAATTCAGTAGTAGGAATAAGACCATCTTCTTCTCCTAATGAATGAAGTGGTTTATGTGTAGAAAGTGTGCTAGTGCATTGAACTCTGGAGTTTATTTTAAAAAAGCAAAAAATCCTCTTTGGCCCTTCTCAAAGATTACTTTACCCAAAAGCATCAATTTTTCTCTTACTTATCAGCTCTTGTGGTTAATACATGAATTTCACACCCAGTACTTCAGATTATTGCAGAGACCATAGCTTAGTTTTAAAAAATCTAGTTTAAAACCAATAAAATTTCTGCCATCCTAAAGTTAAACTTTTTTTTAGATAATTTTTGACATGAAACCAATGTTAATAATTCTATCTCCATTTGGACAAGAGATGCACTATTTACATTTTAAATTTAAATAAATAAAGCTTCCTCTTTATTTAGTTAATATTATCAGTGTAAATTCTTACTGAAATCTTGGATTTTCAAAGTAAAAGTTGCTGTTAGATAAATGCATTTTTTCTAATGTCCATGATGTAGTTGATGATGACAGGTAGAGTTTGAGAGCTGGGGTTCTCTGGAAGCCCTTTGGGTGGTTTCTTCAGACCCTCCAGTATCTTCATGTTGAAGTTCAATAGATGGAGGCTCAGAGAGAGTGATGTTTCTCTAACTGCTCTCACCCTTTATTGAGGAGTGGGGAACCCAGAAACAAGCTTCAGAGGTAAGCTTCTATTCTTCAGTCTTGGCAAGTGTCTGATGGAGAGAGTCTCAGGTTGTGTATGGACCTTGGCTTGGTGTGGCAGGGACCAAAGTGAGATATTAGATCAACAGAAGAGCACTCTTAGGGAACACAGAGCAGCCTTACTGAGACCTGAAAAAGGGGAGTTCAGGTGCTATTGGTCAGACTTCTGGTGTACATGTGTGGCCACCCAAAATTTGTCATTGTATGCTTGGTCCAGTTGACAGTGTCATCTTTGTCTGTGCTTGTGGAGCTCTTGCCACAGTAAGATTTATATTTGCTATGGCAAAATACATTGTTTCTAAAATAGGAACCCCAGCTCTAAAGCATCATTACTTTTCCACATGGCTCTTGTTTGCATGGCTCACAGAAGCTTTTGGATACAGACGTCTTATTTAGTGCTGAATGTATGGTTTATGTTATTCATGGAAACAAAACTCCTTTTGTGTGTGCCTTTCAGGCTTCAACTTTCAGGGATTCTTACAGTTAGAAAAAATCGCCAACCTACAAAACAAAAGGAAGACCAACTCCTGCTCCCAATAGAATTTAAAGAAAAATCTTACCTTGATTTCTGCTCCCTCCCCCAGCAGTGTGTGTCTGGTATGTGACACAGTAAACTGTCCCAACTGAGTATTAATGAAGAGAGCTGTATTTAGAACAGTTGTCTGATACCTTAATGCCATGAGACAGACAAATTGTCTGTCTTTCTGCCTTTGAAACCATTTCTCCTGCGTACAGCTCCTCTCTGGTTTTAGTGCCTGTACTTCTGTGTTATAGTTCAATGCCCCTTGCATTACTTTTTTTTTTTTGGCTATTGGAATTCTGTTTCATATCCTGAAGCACGTAATATGGAATCACAAGTCTTTCACAGAACTACAGAATTGAGAAACCTCTCCATCTGATTATACATTTTGCAACAGGATATTGAAGGCTGAGGGATCTGGTCTGCCTTCTGCATTGTTGGTAAACGCAGTGTAAAGACTCACTTGTAAAGTAACTCTGATGCTAGCACAGCCTTGCATTATGAACCTTCTGCTTTACTGGGCTATGGTCTGTTGTGTTTGGAGTGGCTGCATAGTGGAAACCTCATGCCTCCTCAGGGTTTTTAATTTTTCACATTGAAGTTTATTTGTAGAACTTCCTTTTTTACGTTGAAATATTGGATTAAAATTTTCTTGTGCTCCTTTGAAAAGATGTGGATTCTCACCTTGCAGCATGGTTCTGTTTTCACATTCTGTCAAACGTGTGGCAAAAGCACTGTGGTAATATACTGCAAGCTTTTTTTTCAAAGTAAATGCTGAAACTGCTTAGGATTTTTAAAATGAGTATGGTATTAGACCAGGGAGGTTGATTTGAACAGAGAAGGAAAATTGCCACCTTCTTTCCTGTTTTCTGTACGTAGAATTTCACTTGCCAGTGCTTTGAAAGCTGGGGTGTCCTTCTGTTATCATAAAGAGTAGCAAAGCAGTGTATTCATCTGTTTTTAAAGGGGGGGGGGGGGGGAAATAAATCTCAATTCACTTGAAGTCTGTTACTTGTTTACATGCAGCCTTTTAAAAAGGTTTGTTTCCTGAATGGTTTTGTCAGTCGCTGCGTAGCTGATTCTGTCGAACCCTCTGAGGAAAACCAGCGCTTCCCTCCCCCTCGAATCCCGGCATGCAGTTCTTGTGTGGGTACTAGCGTGTACTTCCTCTGCATCTTCACTTTCCTGTTTTTCAAAGAGTGAGCCTGGTCATGAGCGTTCAAACGGGCAAAAAAGTTGTGTGGAGAAAGTACAAGGTTGCTGCGCCTCGGGATACTGGCACTCAGACCTGTCGCCCTCCGCCGGGTGAGTTCACGCGTACCTGTCTCTTCAAGGCTGTGATGGATAAAAGAATCCAGCCATGTGGGTCCGTTTTTTGTCTTCTACACCTGATGCAAGCTGCTTTTTTTAAAAAAAATAAATCTTGCTGACTCTCTAACAGGAGCAGGTTGTGGAAGGCATGGCAGGAAACTGTCCAGGGAAAAGCTGTTTTCTGTGGCGCTGCTCCATTGCTAGCGCAGTGTGAGCCCTGGCTGCGTCACACCTGCAGCCGCAAGATCCTGCTTGTGCCCTGGGCTTCGCTTTCGCCTATAACATGTTAACTTTTTTTGTGGTGTAAGTTTTATTGCTGTTCTGTCTCACTGAAAGTCTTAATACCCTCAATTTCCTTAAGCTATGCATTAAGCTATGGTGATTTCGGTATTTAGTTGTGTAAAGGTTCTCTGCAGTTCTGCTTACTGCATCTTCTGGGACTTTTGAATGTACTTACTTGGAGCAGTGCCTTCACCCCTCACACTCTTCTTTTTTCCATTTTGGGAGTAACTCAAGGGAGCAATATTTCCTGTAATTTTGAGATAAAATGTTTGTGGGGAGGAGTGCTTTGGAAGAGAAGAAATTGGGGTTGTTTCTCTTTTCCTTTCTGCCATCCTTTCCCACTCATTCCAATTGAATTTTCATGGATTGACTATTATGCTGTTTGGGACCAGGGGCAATTAATATAGATTGGCATGGAAAAAGCTACTTGAGGATTCCTAGTACCTGTGTATTGTTTACATACAGTAATTGACAGATGGGGGCTGATTATTTTGTGATTGGTGTAAGAACTTCATGGATGCAGAACCTACTGATCAATGGAGAATTCGCTCCGTTTGACTTGCAATGTAGTTTTTTTTGGTACAAAGCTGGAGTCTCAATATGGGGTTTTAGGAAGAGAAATGAAAAATTTTTAAGATGTAGCAGTGTAATGGCTAATTAGAGAATAAAATCATGGCTTGGGACTCTGTATGTTCGCTTCTAAAACAGTGAAGTAGATTTGGATATATGCCAGTTTAGCTGAGAACAGGAAATTTTTCTATATGGCCCAGTCTGAACTCTGTTAAAACTGGACAAAAATGCCAAGAAAGCTCAGTGACACAAGTGGAATTTATTTTAACTCTGAAGAGCTCACTAAATTACAGATCAGAGAGATGTGGTGTTCTTCAAAATCAGAAGATGCTCTACCTGCTAGTGAGGTATGGCTACAGTTTATCATTCTTGGAAAGTTAGAAAAAGTGGTGTTTGTGTGTCTGTGGATGATTTCTCTGTTGGTGCCTACCCTAACTGGGGCTAGGCTAAGGTGTAAATCTCCTAGTTGAGTTCTGTTGAGCTTTTGTCCTCTGAAGCCTAAACAACACGAACATATTTAGTCAGAGATTGGTGTATGGTGTAAAAACGTACTAAATAGCAGCTCATCTAGTGTGATGTCCTTCTTTATAAATGTCTAATCTCTCTTAATAACATTTTTAATTCTCAGGTCAGTAATAGGTGTTGGGACAGTGGTGGCACCAGTAGGCTTCATGGTGCCTAACTGGAGACAAAGACAGATAGTTACCTGGGAAGGGGAAAAAGATGGGAGCTCAGACTTTCTTCACCTGTTCAAACAAATGGGCTTTCTTGTTCAGTGCTGGGAGATAATTGATATTCTTTAAAGAGGGCAGATTTAGGTTAGATTTTAGTAAGATATTCTTCCCTGTGAGGGCGGTGAGGCCCAGGAACAGGCTGCCCAGAGAAGTTGTGGCTGCCCTTGTCCTCCAGTGTTCAAGGTCAGGCTGGATGGGGCTTTGGGCACCCTGGTCTGGTGGAGGATGTCCCTGCCTATGGCAAGGAGGGAGGAACTAGATGGGCTTTGATGTCTCTTACAACCCAAACCAGCCTGTGATTCTATGACTTTTCTTCCAGGAAAACCATTGTATTATTTTGCGTTTAGATATATGCATACTGTATCAGCGTAGCAGTTTGTGATTATTTTTAAAATGATTTTTTTTCTACCTCAAATGCCTTGTTACCCAGGTGGATGTTACCCTGTCATTTAAGGGGACATTACTTACCCTGTATTAAGGAGGTAGAAAAAGATGCTGGTTCTGTAAAACCTTCTGAAAGGTACAGCCCCGGGGCATTATTTCTGTAAAATGACAAGTCTTGACACCAATAAAGCACTCTGCAGTAATTGAATAATGTATGCTAGCATCTTAGCAATGTGTCACTACATATTATTTTGTTGTTCTTTTTGTACACTTGTCAACAGAAGCAATAGAGATCAATTTACATTTTATTGCATGAGCTAATTGTTGTGCAGCCCCTACCCCAGGGATTAAAAGGAGTGGGGCTTTTCATTGCAGTAGGAAATAATGGCAATGACATGATTGAGGCATTTTATAAACAGATAATTTGACAATGTATCTTTTGAAACCCTGCATTTAGTTTCTGTTCCCACTTGGGTCTTCCTTCTTTCGCCAACAGCATCCCTTTGCGATCCCAGGAGTGCTTTCCTTCCCATCTTCCTTTCAGCTGGGAAGGAATTTATCTCTGTCCCCACCAAATATATCACTGATAACTTGAAATTATTTTATCATGAGACCACAAGCTGTTACAGTAGTAAAAATAATATTTACTGTATTGTTCATGTTACTGTAAGCAGTTGCCAAGCCCTGGGTTGGTTGGTTTGTTTAGTAGAGTTGTGCTGGACCTCAAATCTGATTTGAAACAAATCTGTCTTTAAACACATGGAAAATGTGTATTTCCTTTTTGGCAGCAGGTGATAAAAGGATGTATTCTGAAATACAGCATAGTTGTAGATGAGATGCATAAGAACAATAATTAAGTTGTATTAATTAGTTGCCCTTAGAGTCTTCACGTGAACTGCTTTGTCAGGTTCTGAAGGACTACTCTTTTTTTTTAAACTCTTCCTATGTTTATTAAACTATTAAATGCATGTGCATACTGAGAAAGTGGAAAATATTGTTCTGTTGTCTTGTAATAGGGTCGCTGTGGCAAATTACAGGGGAGTGTTTTGCTGCTGGATGCAGGCCGTGCCCCTCTGCATCGCGTGGGACAGAGCCGTGTCTGTGACTCACTCTTACCCTATGGAGAAACTGTTCCCTCTGACCAGTGAAAATCTGCTGCTGCTTCACTTTTATGTTTTCACTGAAATGTTCTGACCCTTAACTGGAGAGCTCCATATGCTTCCTGCCCTCCTCCCTGATGAATAGGGCAGGAATTGGCAGGAGTACGGTCTGCTATGTGACCTAATTTGTGTGGCGTCAGGGTGGAGCGCGCTCTAATCTTCTCTAAGCGAGCGGCTGAGAAAGGCAGTTACGGTAATTCCCTGGCTGAGCCTTCCCCTGGGTGCAAGTCACCCTTGTGCTCCAGGGGAAGGAGACACCTTGTGCTCTGATGCTTGGTACACGCAGAGATGAATTTCTGTCGAAGCATTGAGAAAAGCAGCGAACAAGTGGTTTTAGGGTTCTCCTCAGAAGTTTGGGAATGAGGTGGCTTGCTTCTGTGCTGTGCAGGGTGACAATCGACAGCTTTCCCCTTGTGTCTGTCCTGATCAAACCCGATGTGCAGCAGTGTGTGCTGACAGCTTTCTGTAACATCTGACAATTAGAAGAGCGTTTGGTATTGTTTGTGCATATGGAAACAGGGTGGCCATATCTGTCATGTTAGATGTCACAGCAGTGTGGATTTTGCACTGCAGCTCTAAGACATCTCCTTTGTATTGACCTGAAATACTGTTCAGGCTCACTTAAATGTTTTGGGTCTGATTGACTTGAAATCAGGGCCTGAGATATACTAATTTATAGAATACATGTGCTTTTCAGTTGTATGCCAGGGAGGCAGAGAGGGCTGGGCAGATACTGGAACTGTGACCACGTCATAGATCACGTATTTCCCATTGTTCTGGTAAACTGGCTAAAAGGAGGAGTGCAGCAAGTGTTTTAGCTAGGAGGCTAACTTCTTAAAGAAATAGCGTGACCGGTGACACCAATAGTGATGACCAGGCAGGTCCTGTCCCCCCTTGTGGAGGTGACTGATTCCAGTGCAGTGCTTTTGCAGGGCTGTCCCCAAGCTGCCCTCCAGCACCAGGGCTTTGGGGCTGCCTGCGTCGGGTGGAAAGAGAGCATCTCACTGGGTTCCCTGAGCTGGTGAAGTAAAACCTTTAATATCACTTATTTTTCTCCCAGTTATACTTTTCCCCTGCTAGAACTGTATGGGTCAATCATTTTAAGCTTCAAATTATTTTAAAGGGTTCTTAGCTGGTTTAATACCTTGTAATGTGAAATATTTTTAAAGCAATTCATAAAACACTGTGCAGACCATTGAAATTAACTTCTGCTCCCAGCTCAGCTATAGTAAAATCAATATTTACTTGGCCTGTGTGACCTAAGTCCTTTTATGTATAGAAGAGAAAACGTGTATTTCCACTGCTGCTTTTAAGGTAGCAAACAGATAGTAAAGTCCACGCTTTCTGAAAGTAGAACAGGTCCTCTCTAAAGCTACTTTCTTTCATACATGCAGTCCATATACAGGTTTTTTTTCAAGTATCTGTCAGGCACACCTTTTCCTAAAAAGTTAGTTGCTATTTCTCAACTTCTAATGCAGGAAGCAGATATATAAGATTATGATCTCTTTAGTTGCTCAAATAAATCTAAATTGGAATTGAATATTTGAAAACAAATGCAAATAACTCATTAGCATCCATTTTCTCCATTTTTTCCATAATGTAGGTCTTGAATTATTTGGTAAAAAATATATAATGCGTTACTAATTCTTGTTACAGTTTTCCTTTCATTAAGTTTTAAGCTTCAGCTTGCTGATAACATTGAGGTTGAAGTTTATACACTGGGATTCTTAGCACTGTGTAGAAGAAAGGCAGAAAATGCTGTCACTTGATGTCTCCCCATCATTCCTGTATCTCTTGCCATGAAATCTCACGTGAGCATTTCTTATCTAATCTACGAGCAGTAACTCCAGTAGCTCAAAAAACGGTTCCAGGTGTGGGTTGCACAAATAACCTTCTTGTGGGGACATGTCTCAGCCTTTCATTTAGCAATCTTGAATGCATGTAGAGTTCCCCACAATGATCAACCTGATTTCTCTGATAAAAATGAGAGAAAATGTTGCTGATGAATTCAGTATCAAATGATGATTTACTGCTAGTGTGCTTTGCTGCGGTAAGCAAGCCATAAATGTGCTAAGCAGTTAAATGGAAACAAGGGGTTTTCTTCTTTTGGGGTTTGCTCTGTGGAGAGAACTGATTATACAAAAGTTACTGTTAGCAGCAAGAGCCACGAGCGCTAATACCTAGATGAGAATAAACAAATTTCATTGTACCTCTGGTGTTTTTAGCTCATTCTGATGTAGCTGCATTCCTGCCTTTACTATAGTCAAGTGGTTGATTCTTAAAAATCAAGCAGTCCATTATTCCCATTGCAGTGGGCAGCACCAGCCTTCAATTGGAGGTGGTTCTGGTGATGAGCAATTTATCTATCGGTCACTAAGGGGGAAACAAGCACTAGTTTAACCAAGTGGTTTTACTGGTTTTGCAATT
Source organism: Porphyrio hochstetteri (assembly GCA_020800305.1). Classification (NCBI taxonomy): domain Eukaryota; kingdom Metazoa; phylum Chordata; class Aves; order Gruiformes; family Rallidae; genus Porphyrio; species Porphyrio hochstetteri. Next base: position 52,500,643 of record CM036907.1, read on the forward strand.
GAAAGAGAAAGCAAGGTATTGCTGACAATGCAAGGCATGTTATCCTTCTGAGATATTTCATTTTGGTGGTGGATTAATGTCAGAAAACAGTGCTGTTTAATTCATTGTTAGAATCAAATGATTTATGAGTGATAGTGTGCAATACTATAATACTTTTCTTGTATGCAGAACATCCATCTAGTTTCTCTGATTTGGTGGTGGGTTTTGGATGGGCTTTTTTGGTGGGGTTTGGTTTTTTTTTTTGGTTTTTGGGGTTTTTTAAAATGTGTTTTTTGGTTTGTTTTTTGTGAGTTGAGGTGGGATTTTTTTATAGCAATAAAAATAGTTTCAAGAGTTTGCCCTCAGGAGTTGAGCTAGAATTATTTTGCGGGCAGGTAAACTAGTTTGCTATCTTATCAGACATTCTTCCCTGAGCTAAGGGGAAAGACTTTTCTGTTTAAATTGCAGTAAGTGTGCCGCCTTGGAGTGAATGTTGTCTTTATTGGTGTCGTAAAACAGGTTTGCTGTTCAGCCCCTGTGGTGGGCTAACATTGGTAACTGCCTGATGCCTGCTCAGCTGCTCCTTCACTGTCCCCTCAGGGAAACTAATTTATTGACAATTGCAATGGAATAAGATAGTGAAAAACAAAACCAAAACCTTAAACACCTTCTCCAGACCTCGCTGCTTCTTCCCAGGCTCAATTTCTCTCCATTCCTAAATCCCTCATCCCCCATGGGAACGAAAAAGCCTGCTTATTTAAATTTTATCTCCAAATAGATTTGGATTTCTTTTTTTAAAAATTCTTAGAAAAGCTGGTTTTTCTTGGCAGGCACATGCAGTCTCCCCTCAGCAAGAGCATGAGCTTGAAAACTGATGGTCCAAAACTTTCCAGGTGGTAAAAAAGGACTTTTGGTCCGAAATAAACTTGAATCTCTCTGAAAGTAATTCAAAATATGATTTAGCAGTATGGTAATACTTGTGGGAGCAAGGTTTGGCTGACAGTGTTTCCTTGTACCTACCTTGATGGTTTGTGACTCAGCCCAACAAATAAAACCTGCCTCGAGTGGAGCATCTTGGAAACAGTTCTGATCAGCTGCTAAGCATGTGCGGTGTCCTTCTCCTCTGTGCCTGTGAACACTGCTCTGGTTGTTAAGGGTATCCACTGAAGTAGCCTGCAGGAGCAGTAGGACTGGCTTACAGCCAGTGTGAGCAGAAGTAGTGGATGTTTTCCAGTCCCTTTGGTTTAAGTCCTGGCATGACATCCCTTACTTTTGTGTGCTGCCCTGTTTCCCCTCCCCTCTGCATCCCCCTCAAAACTTTATGCCACAAACAGTCACTTTCCAGAGTGATGGAGGGTGAGTCAGGTCACGGTGTCAAAACTTTGTGTTCCAATAACATTGTCCCAGTGAGCATCCTTGAATAGTGTGCACAGCAGAGTCATCACAGGTAAATAATTAGCTATTGTTTTGATCAGCATTAAGATACCCTTTACCTGTAAGATAGGAGACTGTTTGGCTAGCTTGAAAATATTCACTCCAGCCAGAGGAAAAAACACAAACACCCCACCAAAACCAAACAAAAGAACCAAACACATCTGAGTGTGTACACGTATTATCAGAGTACTGAAGCAAAATAGGTGCTTGGCAGTTTAGCATGCTGTCCTGCCCCAGCCACTGCTCCCAGATCGGTTAAATATTGGATGTGGCACTAAGAGTAAAGCTACAGCAGCCTTGTGGAGTGCATGGGTGCAGAGCAAAGTTGGTGCTGGAGTTGGTAGGAGTTCCTGTGAAATGGCTCAGGGAGGCTGTGAAGGAGCAGGTGCTGTGGGAAACGTTTCAGGCACTAGCAGTAGCTCTTGAAGACTTGAGGCAACTAGATCATCTCCGATTGACTTGTTTTATTACTGACTGCTTTGCAGTGAAAGAATGCACTCTTGTGTCTTCATAAGTCATGGAAGCTTTTTTCTTGTTTCTCTGGTTTTGTATATTCATCCTCCTGTTGTGTTCTTGTGCAAGCATAAGTGACATACTGAGTGAAACAAACCAGGTGTAGGTGAGGAAGAGTTAAAGTACAGAAATGTTAACTTACGTTGTCAATAATTTTTTTGGAGGGAGGAATCTCCCTGGTATTGATAAGTGATATGATGTAATATATGTTTTTTTAACTTGGCCCAAGTATGATAATAGTGTGTTTTATGTGTGTGACTTTCATCTTTCCTCTCTTTCTCTTATGCTTAAATACATTTTTGGAGTTCTTATGATAAATATCTTCCATTTCTCAGGCTCTTGTTTCATTCACTCTTCCTAATGTTATTATAATATGACACTTCTGTATTTATCTCTTAACTCTAAGCCTTTGTGTCCTCACTGATGCCTGCTTTCTGTTCCCATCTTTCTCTCTCCCAGAATTCCTTTCTGCTATCCTCTGGTTTGGAGATAGATGTGATCCAAACAATGAACGTGTGTCATAGGGTTGGAGATGATATGATAAATACAAATATCCACGTTCTCTCCTTGATGACTCTTCATCTTTTGTAATTTTTCTTCCTCTCCCAGGAATGACTGTCCTCACATACTGCTTTCTTGTATGGCTTTTCCCACTCTGCTAAAGGTAGAGAATAGAAGGTAGAAATTAATTGTTTTCTGATCTCCAGGTTTTATGAGTAAAGTTCATGTCTAGGAGGCGCAGGTAGTACAGCTTGGCAGCTGGAGTTCTGGGTCACCTTCTAATTCTCCCTCACTGAGCCCAAATTACATGCAGCATTTGACGGGCGAGGAGGCTGGTAGCTGCCCTTCATCACTGTCCCTTTATGCAGCCCTGTAAAGACTTGAAGAATAACAGTGAAGCCTGGGGCGTGAACAGAAAGAGTGGAATAATATGACTCTGATTATAGACAAGACTAAAGCTTCTGAGCTTTTGTTTGTTTAGCTTTTGTCAAGTTGTGGGGTTTTGCCTTGTTGTGTTTTTTTTTTTTTTTAATCATATACTTATCTCTGCAGGACTGGAGACAAGCCTCTTGGATGTAGAAGGTTGTAATTAAATCCACCAAAATTCAAACTAGCATAATAGGTTGCTAAGTCAGCCTTTAGTCATGATCATTCTTTTGAGAGTGGAAATCTTCACATATATTCCTTTTTCTAGCCTCCTTGAACTCCATTCTTTGACTCTCTGGTGATTCTTCCTTTATAATCTTTCCTTTCACTCAGTTTTCCCTTATCTACAAAATCGGGGGGGAGGGGGGGCTTGTGTCCTGTTTCTAAATAAACAGAAGTCTGAAGAAGTTTTCTTGTAAAGCAAGTCCTGCCAGTTCATAGTTGGACTGAAAAAGATGCTGCAGGGTAAAGCCAATAAGCTGTGTTATGGTCTTACTGCCTTTTTAGCACTTCCCAGAGCCCTTGTTAGCTGGGCTATACAACTTGGCAGGAGGGGGGAAGCAATATTTAGTAAAATAACTATATGAGAAAAAGAAGACTGTATAGTTTTTGGCTGCTTGAGTTACCCTTCAAATGTGAATTTTCATTTCCAAGCCTATTGGATAGTAATAATATCGGTTGTGCTGTTTGAGCAAGTGGCAGGTAGGTAGGTGACTGTGGTCTTCAGAATGTGTTTGATCCTGCTACACCAGCTCACAGACGTGCGTGCAGTTGCAGGAATTCTTTCCTTGCTGCCTTGATGTGGTAGGCTTCATGAATACTTGGGTTTTGTAAACGATCCTACTGCTGCCGCAGGTTGGTCGTATGTGTCAGCAGTGGACGATTTAAAATATGAACAGTACATTGTATCTTGCTCCAGAGTGTGTTACGAGTTCATATGCTCTTCTGTATGCAATTATTGCTGTTTCCCATTGCTTAATAAACTTTATTTCTTTTTCTGTGCTGCTGCTTTGCTTGTGCCTTCTGGTTAATAAACCATTCTAACTTTAAAGAGTAGCCTTAACACAGCAGTAGGATGGGAAATTGTTAAGTGGCAGGTGACATCCAACTAAAGTAGACATTTCTAGATATGAAGATCTTGTTTATAATATGCGAGTTAAACTTCTTTTATCATTGCATTTGGACGAAAGTGTGTGTGGTGCTTCTTAAAAACCTAAGGGGTTTCGTGATTCTGGTCCAAAGGAACAAGCAGCTGAAGGAAGATGTTGGCATAGCTGGTTAATAGTAAGCCGTTAGAGATTTTCAGCTGTATTCATATTATAATGGCTTAAAGTGGAACAACATGAAAGACCTGTGTAGGTGGGAAATGGAATCTGGCTAAACTGCAGGCATGATAACGTTAAGTGTCATAAATATTTGGTAATTATAAAGCAGCCAAACACTACAGCCGACTCTTTGAACATCTCATATGTCATATCCTCCTCACTAGTTGTCTTTGAAGGCAAAAGTACAAACTATTCCCACTCAGTTTAATTCACCTAATTTTCCCCAATGTGTGCATCTGTGTATTGCTGCAAATTCACATTGCTGTGAACTTGAGTAGGATGAAGAATAAACGCCTGCTGATGAACTAAAGCAGTCACAGAGTACTCCAGATGCTTTGTGCAGCCTTTCTGAGTTTAGGCAGGGGGAGAAACCTTGGTGAAAGGCTAATTCAAGGCTGAGATATATTTAGTCAAGGTTCTCTGACTTCTTACTGCAGCAAGACCATCTGGAGAATGACCAGGGCTGCTCTAAGTCTCCTCTATTTTTATAAAAACATGCTGACAGCTCTTGGTGCTCTTGGATTTGATCAGGTGGTAACTCAGAGTACATCTGCAAAATAAAAAGTGCAATGTCATAGCTGCTAGCAAATTTTATCAATCTGATTGCTCTTAGTTTTGCCTTGTGTGATGGACCAAAGACTGGCAGAAGTGTAGAAGTTACTTGTGATAGTTAAGAATGTGGAATGTGGTTTTTTTGCTTCTACATTTGTAGAAAAGGATCTAAAATTGAGTTGAAAGTACTTTCTAAATGCATTCCCCACTTCCTCCCCACACCTAGTTTGTAGTATACAAACCTGCAGATTCAAAGCCAAGTCATGTGAGGACTATAGTCTCTTTAGATCACCTGTAACTTCTGTTTTGTAGTTGTGTTTCACCCTGTTTATTCCAATATTTCTCTCTGTGATGGTAATGTTACTTCAATATTTGAGAAATAATAATCTCCCTTTTATTGCTTCCTTTAAGGTGTTGCTTCTATTTGCATAGTCTGAAGAGTGTGAAATGCATTGTTGGGTTTTGGTTTTGTTTGTTGTTGGTTTGGGGTTTTCTAAACTACTGAGCTTTGTAATTTGCTATAAATTAAGTGCATCGTTTTATTTAGACTTTGAAATTTGAAAGTCTTGCAAATGTGTATGAAATTAATTTGTTATAGTAGCTTTCTTATTCAGAGGTGAAAAATACATGTTAAATAGAAAGCAAGTTTCTCTTAACCCCACTGGGAAACCACATAAAAGCATTTTGTTGTTTTCTGGTAAAGAGTTAGACTTTTTGTGTGCTTCTGGGACCACATCTCTGCCTTACCCTCGTGTCCTTTCTCTCTCTCTCCCTCATTTGACCCTTCACCTCTGAGCGATTACACATTAATCCAGAGCTCCAGTGTGTCGAAGCAGTTGAGCTTTGCTTCACCAGAGCTGGCTGGTGCTTGGGAGTATTTACATGGGCAGGTCTGAAGAAACTGATGCATGGCTGGCTTTTGGGAGAGCTGGGGGTGTGCAGCTAAGGTGCTAACAGCCAGCCTCAGACTGGGATGTCACACCAAGCCCCCTGCCTTGAAGCACAGCTTTTCACAGAATCACAGAATTGTAGGGGTTGGAAGGGACCTCCAGAGATCATCGGGTCCAACCCCCCTGCCAAAGCAGCTCCCTAGCACATATTGCACAGATAGGCGTCCAGACGAGTCTTGAATATCTCCAGAGAAGGAGACTTCACCACCTCCCTGGGCAGCCTGTCCCAGGGCTCTGTCACCCTCACTGTGTAAAAGTTCCTCTGCATGTTGGTGCTTAACTCCCTGTGCTCCAATTTACAGCTATTGCCAAATATTTTTTTGTTCTAGCAGTGCTTGAATTGTGTATTTCTTTTATGATGTTTGGGAAGTACTTGCTCAGTGCTACTTCTTTCTAGTAAGAAACTTTATTTGATGCTACTTGCAAATGATTTTTCTTTCTGAGGTGGGGTGAGGGTTGGGGGTGTGAAAGCCTTGGAAGAAATTCTCTTTTGCATTGTGTGACACAGCAAAGGTGAACTCGTCCAGGCTTTTTCTGGGGTGGGGGTTAATTCAGCCCAGTGTGACATTGGAAAGGTACAAGTACTTTTATTGATTAAAATATCTCAGACCAAATGCTCTGAGTTTCAAGATAAATCTTGGAATTGAGGAAACAGTCATTTTATATTGCATCAGGTGTTTTTGTCTGCTAAAGAGGCTGTAATTTGTGTTTTGCTTTTGCTCTGCTGTATAACCTCCCTTCCTTACTGGCAGAAGGAGTTGATCTGCCATGTGGTTATACTCTTTTCCTCAAAATTGGTGACTCAAGCCAGAAAAATGCTACTCTGACACAGCTTTGACTATGTCAGAGAAGGTTTAGCTATTAGTGATGTCCATGCACATTTTTCCTATACTAAGCCAATGGAGTTGTGTCAGCAAAGCTCAATAGCATATGGCTCTGTTTGGATGCTGATTATGCCCGTTGATGATAAAACCTTTTTGGTGGACTGATCTTAACAGTGTTTCTTCTTGTGTTGCAAGCCAGTTTTCATTTTAGAGGTCGTTCAAAGATACAAAGGCCTTCTGTATCGGAGGGAATTCCTAAGCATCTGAGTTTAAACACATTGCTACCTGGTTGAGTCAAAGTTGCATCACAGGTTTGGTGTCAGGGGTTCTTGAGCACTGTTACTGAACTAGTCTCTTAGTCTCGTGTGGCTCTTTCAACATTGAAATTGGTCTAATGAATCAGTTTATGCTATTTGCATCTCTTCAACCTGGGAGCTTGGTTCCACAGTTCCTGCTGGGTTTAGCAGTGGTTGTTCAGGGGAGCAGGTTACCATAAGGAGGGTTGTGCTGGGTGTACCCTGGTGCGGCATCTGTGGTGCTGTTCACAGCCAGATACCACGTACTTACGCTTCTTTGGAAGCACATCTTCAGTCCTGCTTCCTCTAGTATGCCTTACTTTCCTGGTGGTTTGCAGTTCAGGGATTTCCTCAGCAATAAATGTATACATCTTTTTCTGGACTCTTAATTCCAGAAACTTGTCTCTGGTGGTTTTTTTGTTTTTCTTTTTCTTTTAGCTGTTTATCCTAGTGCCTTCCTCTGTCTTGCTTTCATTGGTTTGGGTACTCAGGCTCTAGTGATACTCGGACTGCAAACTCCATCCTCACTGAGGCATAAACACCACCTGCTCTGTGGCAGGAACCTTTGGCCAGAGTCGGGGACTTGAAGCTCTCAAGCTGCCTTAGCTGGGTGCGGGCTGGGAGTCCTGAGCCCACAAGGTGCCTGTCTCCTTACCTCTAGGAAGGCACACAAGAACCCTTTTGAAAATACATCCAGGGCAGGATTGCACTTGTGAGTATGACTGATCTACTGGAGCTGTTGCCAGAGGCAGCAGTAATCTGACTTGTAATTAATCTACTTTCATTAGGTGATCACTCCTTCTTTCACAGCCAGTTACTAGGAAGGTAAAGGTGATGTCTCTGTTCTGAATTGCTCAGGCCCTCACAAGACCGTTTGATGTTTTAGAGTGGCAGTACTCAAACCCTGCACTTGCACGGGTTTCACAACGAAAGCTGGTCATAAATAAGAGCACATGGATTTGGATGTGTGCATGTAATCCTTTGCCCAAAAAATTAGCTGCTGAAATCCTTTGGTTCTGGTTCTGCAGGGTCCTGATGGGCTTTGAACTTCAGCTGCTCTCCTTTTGACTGCTCTCCCTGTATCTTCTCCAGTTTTGGTCATGCTATTGGGAGTGGTATGTCCTGAAGGAGCTTTCTGTACTGAAGTGGGAAGTCTTCTGTGGGTTCACGCTGATGATTATCAGTGGCTTGTGTGATTGTATAAATGCTTATTTTAATGCATTCCAGATATTTATCCTGCAGTTGTCAAACAGGGTTTATGTACTTTCAGAGCAGTTAATCAGGGAAGGGGGGGAGGGTCAAATTTGGGGCCTAATTAATTACTAAGCCAGGGAAGGAAATGTGAGTTTAATTAGGTATAGGCTTAGCAGTGCCTTGATCTACTGCTGTTCTGATCAAATAACAAAAGAAAATTCTCATGTTTGCCAGAAGCCATAAGAAGGGACTATTCATAAAACTTTACTCCAATTTCTTTTATTCTTTCCTCATTAAGGTGTTTCACTAAATCCATGAATTGGATAAGATATCTTTATGACTGTGTTTCTTCTTGCCTCTAGAGAAAGAATAGTAATTTCTTCCTGGACATAGTGCTCAAAGCTTTGCCTAGCATCACATTCTTTTGCATGAAGTTTCCCCCTTCTCCAGTGGTGCAATATTTCTTTTCCTTGGCTGGCAAAGGACTGTGAATGAGAAATACTCAATTTATCTCAAGAGATGGGCTTGCCTTTTGTTAAATTTTTGTCACTGGGGCAAGGTGACAGTCCAAAAAACTTAGCATACTATGGGTAGGTCATGCGAAGTTAAGAGCAGGCTGGTGATTGTTTCTGTAGCGACCTTGCTGGAGTATTTTAGGGGTAAAAAATAGAGGTTTTGGTGTGGTCTGCTCTAACGAATAGTTTGGATTTACATTTGTCATCATATTAATTCTTTTTGCTGGCTTCCTTTGCCTTTATCTTAGAGCACCACTGTACTACATGAATTTTAGGGACTTCTCTAAGCCTTCTACATTTCAAGTGCTATCTTAGTAATTACAAGGGTTAATAGGTTGAGGTAAATAATTTACAGGCATGAGTGTGACTGATCCTTGACAAAATAATGGAATAGCTAATGAAGATCAGACTTAGCCTGTCTGGAAACAAAATAAATAATTTATGCTTTTTTAACCTATTTTTGCCTATTTGATTTCTGTGACGACTGGGTTAACTTTGTTGCTGCGATCAGTATGTAACAGTTTGAGCTGAGGAATACCTTGTATTTGGGCTTGCTTTCCCCATGCTTCTGTATTCCAAGTGTTTCCTACTCAGGGATTTGTAAGGGTAGTGCGTCTTGATGTTAGTCACCACCAGGTGACTTCAACTTGGTTATGAAGTACTGAAATGGTTAGCTGACAGTTATAAATTGACCACAGAGGAGTGAGTAGAGGAGCTTTCCAGTATGTAGTCTGCTAGTTGAAATTGTGTTAGTGAGCAGCTCTCCAGCAAGTATCTGATGAGCTTTAGATGCTGGCAAGTTTGTGGAGGAGGAGGAGCTTGCTTCCTTTCTCTTTCATTCCTTTTTCCTACCACGAACATGCTGCATGTTCTTGGACAGGCTCCCCTCTATTCAGTGCTGGTGAGGCTACAGCTGGAGTATTTGGTCCAGTTCTGGGCTCCCCAGTACAAGTGAGACAGGAAAATACTGGAATGGGGCCCAGCGGATGACCATGAAGATGCTGAAGGAACTGCAGCATCTCTCCTATGAGAAAAGCCTGAGTGAGCAGGGAGTCTTCAGCCTGGAGAAGAGAAGCACTGGGGGAATGCAATCGAAGTGTCTAAATACCCAAAGGGAGGGTGCAAAGAGGATGGAGCCAGGCTCTTCTGAGTTGCACCCAGTGACAGGACAGGACAAGAGGAAATGGGTGCAAACTAAACCATAGGAAATTCCATTTATACTTTAAACACTGGCGCAGGCTGTCCAGAGACTTTGTGGAGTCTCTGTGCATGCAGATGTTTAAAGCCTGACTGGAAGTGGCCTTGGGCAACCTGCTCTGACTAGGGGCATCAAGACTAGACAAATGATCTCCATGGAGGCCTTCTGACCTCCACCATGCTGTACTTTCTGTGAAAATACTGTAATGGAAATGTTTCCTAGGCTTCTTGGGAGCAATCTGAAGAGTGCTGGATTCATATGGGTGGTGAAGCTTGCTTAATGCTTGTAAGGTTGCTTGAGGCATTCATATGGAAGAGCTAAAAGACTTTTATTGATATTGCAGTGATTATAATAGTTACAAAATTGCAACAGGCATATAAATTGTACGCGTTCCTTGTGACTAGGGGCTTTTGGGGGTCTAGAAGTCTTTTTCCAAGTGACAAAGAGAGCATTATGGCTTTTTAAAGACACTTCTTTACTGCTACCTTTTTTAATTTCTGAGTTAATTTTTAATTTTTATTTTCCAGTGCTAACTATTTTTTTTATTACCTTCCATGGATGAAATACAGTTGTACATGTGCTGTTTTTTTTTGGGGAGGAGGAAATCTAGTCGTAAGACGAGATTTCTAAAAACCACCAAAAATTGTAGGCAATCAAATCCAGAAAAGTAATACCTTGATTCTGCATAACTTAACTGCTGAGGTAGCTATGGTATGAATGTTTTATATACTGGACTACTAGGAAAGACTTAAATTCCACATGGTTATAAATTCAGTTTGTTTTTCAGTAACTCTAACTTGCATGCTGCTGTCGCTGAAATGGCACCTATGTGGTCTGTTTTGGGAGGTACTTAGTCAACTTGCAGGAACAGTTAAATAGGATTAATGCAATTTTAAAAACATTTTAACAACACACATTTCAACAACACACATTTCTTAAATGTGTTGATTAGTCTGTTTTCATGAGGAAAGTAGGATATTCTGATTATACTTGTCTTTCAATTATTTTCTTCCCTGCAAACCTGGTCCAATTTGGATTAACTAGTAAGAAATTTAATCCAATTTTCACATCATAAGGCTAGTTAAATAGCTACAGGTTGTGTGAAAATTTAGTGACTGGAGGAAGAAGAGGCCCTGAATGCAATGCCTTCACTAAAAATATTTGGTTTTTTTAAGAAGATGGCTTTGCTGCTGCCTGGTGGGTGGTCAGTCAGCGCCTGCATGTGAGGTACAATCTGGTGCATACCCAACTACCTGTAGCCTGTACCTTGTGTACTGGGATGGGGTGAGAGCTTGAAGTGAGAGGCCAGAGAAGTTGTGGGGCACCGATGGGTCATATAAGTATATATAATGTTATTAGTCTACTTTTAGGAAACTGGAGCATGTAGTAGTATGTAAGAGCCAGTTGCTATTAGTTTATGTCTTGGGAACTGGCTGCTATTTGTGCAGGGAAAAGCTGTTGACCTAGAGAGGATTAGAACAGGAATGTGGATGGACTGTGGTGGAAGGTTTGGGAAAAGGTGGGGAGAGATGGATGGAGAAGCCTGGGAAAAACATGGGCATCTCTGAAGGGATGGGCCAGGAAAAGCTTTGGGAGTGAGAAGATGGAGTATACAGTATGAAGAGGATTTTGGATTGTAGTCTTTGGGTTTTTGGAAAAGGAAAATAGGAAAAACCTTTGAACAGAGCTGGGATAAAAGAGACTCTGGAATATGAGGGGCAGAAGTTCAGTGTTGCTAATAAGGACTTTGCAGTGTCTTTACTTTGAAAAGTTTACTTCTATAAGTAAGTTTGTTTCTTCTTAAAGGAAGTTTGCCACAGAGCATGACATAATCATATGTGGAAAACCCAAAACATTGTTTCCTGTAGATGTTCAAAGTTGTTTGTGGTGTCTGCCTGATTTGAATCTCTGGCATAACTAGCAGACAGGGATGCTTGCATATATAGAGTTTATAGCTTGGCTTCCCTCTCTGGCCAAACAGTATCATTTGCTTGGGCCTGTGCAGGGTCTCTGACATCTGTTGTGTGTCTGCTTCCTTCTGGTATGCATATGGGCCTTTTCTGGGGATGGCTCCCTTGTTCTGCAGGAGATTATGCTAGATGATCACAATGATCCCTCTGACCTTGTATCCCATGAATCACCTCCACAAATGCAAGTGAGGCTAATAATAGTTCTAATTTGGGCAGAGGAAAAAGAACAGATGGCTAACAACAACTTGTGGAAAGTGATTCTGTTTTCTTGGTAACTGCTCAGAAATGCAAAGAACTAATCTGTGCTCATAAAAAAAAAATCGAAGTGTATAATAAATCTCATTTGTAATTCCTACTTTTTATTTGTGTCTGTAGATCTGTCTCTTCAAGTGCCCTCCTGTCTGTGTATTTAGAAACTTCTTAATTACAAGATTTTGGGCAGGAGTTATTCACCTTTCTCTGTCCTTGTACCAGTCATGTTGGTTGGAACCTTGGACAGATGGTGAGGGCATCTTCCTCTTCTTGTGGGTGAAGTTTGTCCTTTGATATCTAAGGGGTGCATATAATCCAATCCATTTTCTGTCACCATAGAAGGATTTGATACCTTTATTTCAGTTTATCCATGGTGTGTTTGCTGATAGCTGAAACCACTTGCTCTAACCAAAGATTTTGGCAGAAACTTTTCTAGCTTCAAACCTTGATGCATGTTCACTGGCGCTTTGTGAAATGTGTTCCCAAATGTGTTTATATCACAGAATCTCAGCATGGTTGGGGTTGGAAGGGACCTGTAGAGATCATCCAGTCCAACCCCCCTGCTAAAGCAGGATCACCTGGACCTGGTTGCACAGGATTGTGTCCAGGTGGGTTTTGAATAGCTCCAGAGAAGGAGACTCCACAGCATCTTTGGGCAGCCTGTGCCAGTGCTCTTTCACCCTCTAAGTAAAGAAGTTTTTCTTCATGTTCAGGTGGAACTTCCTATGTTCCCATTTGTGCCTGTTGCCCCTTGTATGTCTTGAACTGGGGAGCCGTATCGCTTCAGATGTGGCCTTACCAGGGCAAAGTGGAGGGGGAGGATAACCTCCCTTGACCTGCTGGACACAGTCTTCTTGATATACCCCAAGATACCATTGGCCTTCTTGGCCATGAAGGCACACTTCTGGCTCATGGAGAGCTTGTTGTCCACCAGGACTCCTAGGTCTTTCGCTGCAGAGCTGATTCCCAGCAGGTCAACCCCTAACCTGTACAGGTGCTTGGGGTCATTCCTCCCAAGGGGCATGACCCTAAAATTGCCCACAAGAGTATTGCACACAAATGCTTTCTAGGGCTGTCTTACACTGGAAGCTAATGCTAATTGTTTGACCAAGTGTTTGGGAGCTGTTGCAGGCTGTTGGAGTGAAATGTGTGGTTGCTGGGCCTAGATGACCTCCGGAGCATCCTTGTGTGGGTATTGGGAATTTGCCCCAGATTTTTGGTTTTGCATTGTGGCCCTATAAAAACAGTGGGGTCGCTGGTTGATCAGCATGAGTCTTCTGGCTTAGCACGTGGTGCTGCAGCATTATTTCTGTCTCTGAGAGCTTACTGTTCTCTCTGGTTTCCTTTTAAATGTCATTCCAGTGCGCTGAGACCGGCAGTGTGGCGTGTTAGATTGCTTTTGCTGGGAGGTAGGGAAACAGCTATTTTAATATTGCTTCAGCTGTGAGGATGCTTTCTTCTAAGCTATCAGTTGCTGGAGATGTTTTTTTTTATTGTGAAGTAAATACAGTTTAGATTAGACTTACAGCACACTTCAAGAATTGGGGTGGGAGGGGGGGGCCGAGGTATGGATCCTTGTTACTTGTCTGTGGTGTCTTGCTTTAGATGGTGTCTGCTTTTGAAAAATACCAGGGAGTGAGGTGGGGGATGTTTTTAGGAGGTTTTTTGGTAGTATATTGTAGTATAATATTATATTGTAGTGGGTTTTTTTGTTTGTATTTTTTGGTTTGGGCTATTCAAAGGATTTATAATTTATGCAACTAATTTGTGTGACAGTTGCTGTAGGTATGCATCATCACTTTTTTGTTTTTGTTAGACACACTGTTAATATAATTGTGTTTTTGTCCAGCTGCTGAATTTTGATGGAGAGGAAAGGAGAAGGAACAAAGGAAAACTTTGTGCTTGCCACTGATTGCAGAAATTGAAAATATAATGTGAAGGTGAAAGTTTACAAGTGAATTACTTCTTGTTGGAGCCATTTGTTCTACCGTGGTGTTGCAAGAGAAGAGGGGATCTGCAAAGCAATCTTAACTTTTGCTTTCTGTTTCTTTAGAAATAACCCAACATCCTCCCCCCTAAAAAGCCCAACCCAACCTCAAACCCCAGAGCTTGCTGATAAAGATTATTCTGTGTTAAAGCAGTCAAGGCCCAGTAGTCCTAATGAGCATCAGAGACTCTTCTGTGAGCTTGATGGTCACACTCTGATTCTTTGTGGCTTGCTTGTCATTTTGCCCTAATCATGCTGGTTTCCACTCTCAGGTTTTAGATGCTTATTTTGTTTCTTTTTATATATGAATTCATCTCGGTGAGTTTGAAGAAAAAAAAAAGTTACTTTCAAAAGGCTTTTTCTATCCAGAAAATCCTGCACCCACGAAACTCTTTGCCTTCTTCTTGCTGTTAATGCTGTCAGGATTTCAGATGTCTCATAGTGCTGGGAGGGGTGATATCTATGATGGATACTCTTGCTTGCCTAAAGGCTTAGGCAAAGGGATGTTTCTAACTTTGTTACATTCCAGGTGTCTAATTGAAACCCACAGGCTAATTCTTTCTTTTATTTCTAAATTCCTTTGCTGGGAACTTGAATTTTCCTCCACCACCTAATTATTTAAGTCTTAAAATGTGAGCTGACCCTTGGTAATCTGTGCTTGGAGAATTTCTGTAAGTTATTGGCCAATCCAGTCTGTATAGTTCTCCAGGGCACTTTCATTGCAGCGCTGCTCTGCCAGCTGTCTTGGGTGTGATAACTTTTGTATTTCAAAAACTACAGAACACCGCTCTGTCATGTAAGCATGTAATGAGTTTTGGGGAAATACGCAATCTAGTTCTTGGTATGAAGCAGAGATTGAGTAAAGGGTAAACCACAATTCAGTGAGGCTTTTATTATTGCCTCTATCTTTAGACCATTTAGATTCGTTTTTGCTTCTGAACGCGATATTCACGAAGTAATAGATTGGACTTGAACTGTGGTTTCACAGTGCCCCAATACAATTAAGGGACAGCACTGAGGGCAGAGAAGGTACATAAGGCTATGGAAGTGACTGCCGGGGGTGACTGGATGCCAACACACAGGCTGAGCATCTGATGACACAAGCCAGTTGTTTTGAGCATGCTGTGGTTGCACAGCTGTACATCATGCTGTACAACAGAAAAGGCTTCAACAAACAAGCATCCAGGATAGGATTTTTTTTTCTTCTCTGTTGTCATCACAAGAGTTTAATTCACTGGGTGTGTTTAGGTTTCTTTTTATTTCCTCTTAAAGGAACAAACTGTTCTGACATCAGCCATTACAAGTGCATGAAGTGACCGGAGGGCGGGCAGAGCCACGTTTGCCAGAGGAAACAGTCAGTAGGTGATGAAGCAGAATTTGGCCCCCAGTCAGTCCTTGGCTTTTATCGCCAGGCTGCAGCAGTGTGAAAGGAAACGCTAATGTTTTAGCGACTTGGTGAATTTGTTTCTCGCCCCACTGTGACTTGCTGACATTTTTAATGACTTGTATGAGAAGTTGACTGGCTAGAGTACTGTGTGCTTTGCTGAATGGAAGCATTGTTTTGGTTTTTTTTAACTGAATGCAGCTAATTTGTTGGCTGAATCATAATGCCAACCTCCGTGGGTTAGCTTCACAGGCTCATAGGAATCTAAAGAAAATTAATTTGAGAGATAAAATAACTTGTCATTGTTGTTAACAAAGGTCCAGCACTGCAGTTACAAATTTCTTTCCAGGGATTTATAGCAGAAAGTATGATGCTGCCCTAGCTATAATGGCCAATTACAAAAATCCTAGTTTCAGAGGTATTGATAAAAGCAAATGTGAAAGCAGAGCCTGACCAGGCAAATGTCATCTGTGGGTTTTATAACTGGGCAGGATGTTTTGGGAGGATGGGAGTTGTGGGGGTTCCTATTCCTTGCCTAACTGAAATAGAAAGGATGCTCTGATACCTAAGAGTTAGTAGGGGTATACGTATTCATATTCTTTTTCCCACCATAAAGACTGAGGATTTTGTATTTCTTAGTCATGTGTGTGTGAGTTTGTTGGCGTTGTTTTGGGTTGTTGTCAGTTCACCTCCCACCCCCCAGGAAACCTTCTCTTTGAAAAGGGAAAAAGGGATGGATTTTTATTAAACACCACATCTGCTACTGCACACACATTCTGGGAGCACTTACACAGAGTGGACCTGAGGACTGAGGGGAGCAGCTCTAGGAGTAAAGCCAGCTGATGGGATACTGGCAGGCGGAAGCTGGTGTGATGCTGAGGAGTTGTCACCTCTTGCCCTGCAGGTGCCTGTGGAGTGTCTGAGCCCCCAAGAGTGGGGTGTGTAGAGCTCCTAGTGCACAGGACTTATAAATCCATGATCCTTTTCATAGCTGGGGTTGGTCTTTTCTAGTCAACACAACTATTTTTGGCCTCTCTTTGGTGCTTTGCATTTATTGTCTTAAGGAGTAAGCATGCTAAAACAACGTGAGACCTTGAACTTTAGGGCTACTCTTGATTCTCACAGAAGCTGAAAATGAAATAATGAAAAGGAAAAAAAAAGAATCAGTCTCAGCTGAATAAAGCAGGCTGAGCCTTAGAAAAGCATGCTGGTACATAGGTATGTATTTGGAGGTGTTGGCAGAAAAGGGACCGAGGTTACTGAATGATATATAAAGAGAGAGAAGGATGTTTGAATCTCAGTACATTCAATACAAATGTTATTTGCCATTAATATAAATGAAAACATTATCAAGAGTTGGACGGAATCTGGGACTGAACTTTGTACGAAGCTAGCTTTTTGGTCCAACAGTGGCAGTTAATAATCTAGTCTGTTCCTGTCTCCTATAAAAGCAAAAACACCCAAAAGAAAACAAAACAAAAAAACCCTCAAAGAAACCTGAAACAGCTTGGTGAGATGTGTGTGTGGGGGGTGTGTGTGTGTAAATTGAGTAAATATATCCACATATTTGGCATTTAAATCTTGACCCTGACAGTCTCCTGTGAGAGAGGAGATACCTGTGTCATCTAGTATCCTGCTGGTAGATCAGTAGGTTTTCAAGCCATAGTCTAAAAGGAACCCAGAAATGAGGTGTTATTTTAAATTCATATAAATGTTTACATAAAGGTTATTAAGTCTTTTAACTGTCATGACCTCTCATTTCTTACCAGGGTAAATTCTCTTGTCTGGACTGAGCCATAGTTACTATTCCTTGCTCATGTCTCTTAGGTAAAAAAACACCTCGTAATTTTTTCCGCTGTTCCAGTAGCCTGTGCATAACAGGTTTATAGTTAGATATATTAGACATGAATTGCATCATTTTCAGATGCATGCTGGGCCAGAAACAAGAAATGTTGTGGTCATCTGCTTAAGGAATCTTCTGGTAGTGTCCTGTGACTTTTAATTTTTTTAAATAAACATCTGGGTTTTGTAGGTAAAGCTAATCTATACAGCAGTCTCAATTGCTGCTGTCTGAGGCATATGATCTTTTAAGTGATGCTGTTTAATCATAACCTGATATTTCTTCAGATTGTGTGTATATATAAATATTTTTTTTCCCTTTTTGTGATTTCATGAAGTGGAACATTCGAGCTTCGATCCGTGTATTTTCCATGGCTTCATCCTAGTGCAGGGACAGGTGGTCTGAACACCACGGTGGTATGCTTTGTTATGGTAAGGGGCTTTGAAAATCCAGTACCAGCTGTCAGCAAGAGGTTCTGCAAGAGAGCATCCTGGGCAGCAGTGTGCTGTGGGCTCTGGAAGAGTGTATCTTGAGGTTGGTCTGTCAAGATGCTCATGGAGTCCTTAAGGCCTCTTGGAGATCTGGGCTTGTAGCTGTCAGACTTGAGTTTGCGCAGTGGAAGGCACTGCCTGCCTTGGCTCTGGTCTGCTGCATGGACTTGGAAGCCAAAGCCTTTCATAGGCTCCATGTGTGCCTTTTATTCCTGGCTGCAGCAAGCAGGCCTGAAAATTCATGGTGGGCCAACTTACTTTGTTTGGTGTGTTGTCGCCAGGTAATTCACTGCTGTTTGACTGCAGTGATGAGGTATAATCTTGCCTTTAGTGCTGCTCAGTGTAATTTACCACAGAGGTGTCCTGTGACATAGACAGTGTGCTGTGCTGGAAGTGACTCAGCCTGGTTTAGTGGGACAGACTGAAAAAATTGTAGGTGACTCACAAAAGGCTTCCTTAAACAACCTGGGTAGCTATCTTCTCTCCGTACAGCTGGAGGCTGCTGCTCTTACCTCTGCTTTGTCCTTCCTCCTTGTCCTGCTGGGTCATTCTGGCTGTCTTCTGCACCTTGGGTGGTGGTACTCTGGTGCCACAGCAGTAGTACCATCTGAAGGGACAGGCTGCTGAGCCCTTCCCACATGTTAGCTGAACTTGACTGTGACCGGCCAGTAACATGGTTCCTAACTCAGGTGGAAACCAGGCCAAGGGTGGGTAAGGATGGAAGAAGTGCTTCCAGGGTTATTCCAGAAGCTTTGCTGCTGCTGTGGAGGCTATGCCCATATACTGAAGGAAGGCTATTACCTGCATCAGAAGCTTGAATGATGACCTCATCCAGGCAAAAAAGGTGTCGACAAAAGTCTGTAGATCAAAAGCCCATGGTTTCACAGGGTGCTTTTCACCAGATGGGAAGCCTGTGTATTTAATGTGTCAGTATCTTGCCCGGGAGGTGCTGTGAGGCCAATACTAATGCAAAGGAGCTGCTGTGGTGGCTAGCAAAATTGAAACATTTATGTGATTTCTGCAAGTACCAAAGTTCTGCAGGGGTTTGAACAACTCTATTGACAAATTAGGCAAAAAATTCTCCCACTGAGCCAGGATAATATTTAATATGAGCTGTTTTGAGCAATGTAGGATTAAAAATGCATTTTCACTCATCATTTTCTTTTTCTTCCCTCTCCAGATGAACACAATGATGTACAGAAAAAGACCTTTACAAAATGGATAAATGCTCGGTTTTCCAAGGTAATGTTGGATTGAAAGTACCACACTACTTTGTTTGATTCACTGTTTAGAACATTGGGATGCTCCTTGTAAAATGTGTAACGAAAACAGATAAAATACTGTAATATCTGTTCCTTCTCTATTTTGCTTTGCACACAAACATTTGTTACTACATGTCTTGTTTAAGAAAAATGGAAAGATTCTGTTTAATATCTCAAATAGTTATTTGCGTGATGGTGTCTGTTTGGGTTGTGCTTCTTTTTATATAGTTTCTTTCTACATGACTTTTCTGAGTGCATTATAGCAGATTTTGAACCCTAGTTCACCGTGTATATTCTTTGCTGCTGAGCCAGCTCTACTCATCAAAAATACTCTGCAAACCTTGACTTGAAGCCACCCAGTGTTGCTACTTGAGTCTTGGCTGTGAAATTTTGTATAATTTCTTGTTTATTTTGAATTTTTCCTTGGCTCTCATGCTGTCTGTTTCTGTAGTTCTCTTTATTGACTTGAAACTTACTGACGATCTTGGTTTGTATTTTGGGATGAGAAAGAAGGTGGTGGTTGTTTTGGGATGCTATTTGGAGCCTGGTTTTTATGCTGTTCTGCTGATAGTGAAAATGATGCTTTGCCCAGGAGCACGGTGGCTATGGGAGGTTTCCCTACTTCGTAGTTTGAACGTGTGAAGGAACCTGGGCTATTATCAGAGTGGGATAACTACTAGTTTGCACCCTGTTTATGAAAAGGAGCATGCATGCACAATCCTGAAAGTAGATATAAATTTAGAAAGAAGGGTGTGTGTGTCGGGGGGTGTTTGTTTTTCTTTTTAAATAAATCACTGACAGTGCTCTAGCAATGAATGGCTGCCTCTGGAGCACTGCCTTTCTGAAGTTCTTAGTCAGAAATGTAAGAATTTTTTACCTTCCTTCCTGTGTAACAAGACACTGGGCAATGTGTGGCTTGTGGCCTTGGCTGATTCACTGTGGCTTAGGTTTGTTTTGGTTGAAAGCTGATATCCTGTGCTCTTCATCCAATGCATTCTTGGCTAGTTTGCTCTTTAAGGGAGGAGTGTGTAGGGTAGCTGGTTGCTCTGTGCTCTGCTTTCGTCTGCTGCTGAAAGTTCTGCAGGAGGAGTGTTAGGCAGGGCAGGGTCATGAGGGAAAACACGGAGAGGAAGAGAGGCCTGCTTGTAGAGACTTACCCTGGCATGAGATGGCATGAGCACTGAAATGACAGTGGTACTGAGAATGTGCTCTGTGACTTGTCTGTATCTGTTACAGACGTGTTGAAATAGGTAAAATAGTTTTCGGTCTTTATTCTAGTAAGATCATGGATATATTTTATAAAGTAGCTTTTCCTTTTATAGTGTGTATACAGGCTTGCTTAGGTCCTGGATTTCCCTGCCACAGCGTAGGTCAGGTACTGGTTGGATTTGAAGTCACTCTGTGACTTCACGGCCCATTAAACCGGCGAAGCTATGAAAGCCATGTTAATGATTAAAGAGACTGATATAAAAGGATGCACTCTGACTACTGCATGTCCAATGCAAACTTGAGCGTTGCTGCTTTGCCGTGACAAGACACAAATGTATGAAGACTGGCATGTTCAGATTGCAAGGAAATTACTGTTAGGTAAAATCACCTCATGTAAGAAAGTCTGCTTTCAGCTGTGCCTTGAAAATGTAAAGAAAATGATTTCAGTCTTAGTGAAGCTTTTGCATTTACCAAGTCATTTGGGTTGTTTAAAATTCTTTTTCTGTGAGTTAGATTGATTCAGTTGCTTAGTAGGATAGAGAGATTTTGAAGGCCAGGTAAATGTAATCTGACCTATGCTGCAGAAAAAAAGATGGTAACTGTGGAATTTTGAATGGAATTTTAAGGTTTGCTCCAAGAACTTTACTCATCCTTCCATGTCAGTTATATTGTAATTGCCCTTCATTTAAACACATAAATAAAAAGCAAGAAGCTGAGTCCCTATGAACAAGTTTGGCATACAGAAATGCTAAAATTGCAATTGCATAATGTACTCGATATCTCGGAACTTGACTTAAATTACTTATGTGTAGGGTTTTACAAAAGGTAGCAATGTCTTTGTCTTCTCTCATCAGAGGATACGTAAATGAGCAAAACACAGTAAGTATCTCAAGCGTGCTGTGAGGTGCCCATATCTGCTTTGGGCACCTATTCCACAAGGTGTACATTCTTGCTGTAGTTCATAGTAGAGTAACTTGTCCTTGTGCCCTTTGTTTGAACTGTGCTAGTACAAAATGCATCTCGTTTGCATGTGTTTTTTGAAACAAGAGCACAAGCACATTTAAAGTGGATTGAGTTCAATGACCATAATCAGCCAAGCCTCAGTGGTCATTGAGGAAGCCTTTACCTTAGCAGAGGTACATGTGCTATGATGGTTGTGTAGTAAGGATATTTTGTTAAAAGTGAATAAAAATTCTTAATATGTAGTCTATTTTACCAAGCTTTAGCCAATAAGGAAATTTTCATTATAATAAGTACTGTTACAGAGCATTTCAGTGTATCTTTATATTAAGGTATGTGATTTTTTTATTGTATGTTTTTTACCATTGCTTCTTCCAGTTTAATTTCGAGTCAGGTTTAGCGGTTTTCCTGTGGCATAGCCCACCAATTATGGCATCTAGTTGCTCTTCAAACTCTGTAAAATGGTTTCCTATACTTTTTTCCCTATCCCTTTATCACTTTCTATACTTTTTTCATTAATGCTTACCTGTTCATAAGTTTATAACCATAGTACCCATAAGTTTATGCCCAGAATTAGGTATATTTTCAGAACATCTTTCTGCAATGCAAGAGTACCATCTTCTTTGTGTACAGCCACTGCAAATAAAGATAGATAACTGAAGTAGCTACTAATTTTCGGTGCCTTATCTGAGACTTTGAGATTTCTATATTATCTTTGTATAAACCAGAGCTCTTGTTGAGTCTTACAACAGAGCTCAGAGGGTTCGTCTCTTCTGCAAGCTCAAGCACGCCATCTAAAATATCTAGTTGGTTTTCAGATGGAGCTTGATTGGCATAGAGGAGGGGCTTCAAGAAGATGATGTCTATGTCAGCAAGGACTGGATTTAATGATCTAAGGAATTATCTTAATCTGGCACACAGTTAGCAACTACCTGTAAAATTGTGCTTAAATTATTCCGATTAGTTACAGGAGAACTCATGACTAGAAGTAGAGTTTGAATTTGGGTCCAGAGGATAACTCACTGCTCCATTAACCCTATGTTATTTGTTACACATAAGTAAAAGGGGAGCAAACAAAGATTTTTGCAAACAAACCCAGTTTTGACTTTTTCAAAGTTCTAAATTGTTTCAATCTCTCTTTGCATGGTATATCACCAGGCCTGGGACTTTTACATCCATCATACAGACCTCTGACACTTCAGCTGATATTTACATAGCATAGTTGTTGGATACTCCACTTGCAACTCTAGAAGGTTTCTAGAAAACTTGATAGGCATGTTGAAGGATTCAGGAGTCTTGTGTCCCACTTTAGATCCTGCAAATGCAATTTTTTTCTGCCCTGTTTTCTTTGCTTTCCCTACTCCTACTTTCTGACCTGGTTGGTTTTTTTTGGTGTTTTTTTTTTCTTGTTGCTGTTAGTTGTGTGGTGTGTGTTGTGTTATTTTTGTTTTGTGTTTTTTTTTCCTCCCCTATCCCTCACTTATTATTTCACCCTCTCTCATCGGCTTGCCTGCCAAGCAAATCCCATAAAATATTGAGTTTGGATCTTTCTGCCTGTTTCATTACCATTTCTGTCTTTGTCACTTCATTGCTTACCCAGCAAGACCCAGTTTTTCTTGTTAAAGCACCAGACCTGCTTTGTACTTCCTTTCCCCTTCTCCCACTCTACATTTCCTCACTTTCTCAGCCCTTACAGGATTAGATGCTTGTGTGGTTGGTCCTATTTTTGCGTCTCTCTGTCTAAGCAGTCCTAGCCTTATCCTCTCTTTATGTCCTTTCTGGAGTCAGTCTTTGCTGGCTTTTTTGTTCCCATTTTTCAAGGCGGCACTCTTCCAAGTTGCTTTCAGATTGGTTACCCTCCTCTTCTGCTATTCCTGAACTTGTCAGGTAGGACCCAGAGTCAGTGCAAGAAACATGATGCCCTAACCCTTAATTTAGACCCTTGGAGTCAGATCTGTCACAGCCTGTTGGAGCTTAGTGCTGTCACTCTAGAGGAAGTTCGCAGATCCAGCATGGCCAAACTGAGGGTCTTCCTTTCCCCTAAATAATCACATCTTAATTGCATTTTTGAAGTTTTCCCACCTGGGTAGCGAAACCCCTTTATTGCTAGGAAGGTTCTGCTCTGCAAAAGAACAGAAAAACCCTGAGATGTTTATGGCATTCACTGAAAATAACACTAGATTTCCCTGCCCCTTGAGCATAAATCTTGACTGTGGGTACCTGTTGAATGGAGCCAGCTGGGGACATTGGTCCAAGGTGTCAGGAACTGCATTCAATGCCCTTGCATGCCTAAGAACTGTACTTCCCATCCCGTTTTTGTCATGTATTTCCACCTCTTTCCAATCCAAGCTCTCAATTTTTTTCATCTCATATATGGAAGTCTTTGACAGTAAGTCTTATTTCTGCATTTGCATGTACTTCTATGATCCTGATCCTGTAGGTTCTGTGCTAGTGACCTGACATCTGCAGCACTGGGCCTGCCAGTGTGGGTAAAACCAGATCTCCCTTGCTTTTAACAACATCTTAAGCTCTCTCCCACTCTGTGGCCTTCCAAAATGCATTTCTGTTTAGGGTTAAAGAGCAAAGAAGAGGATGATGTGTAGCTTGGGAGCGGATGAGTCCTCCAGGGCTGAGCTCCAGACGGGCCTGTGAGAAGGTAAATGCTTGGTGCTGGGGCAAGAGCATATGCTTGGTGTGTTTCCTTTTCTGGGCTCCAACAGGTCCCCTCCCCTGGAAGGGACACCAAAGAAGTTAAGGATGAGGGATGACAGGGCAGTAGGCAAACTGAATAGCTTTACTTGGAGTGCTTTGTGATACCATGGCTTTATATGAATCAAAAAATTTAAAGTAAAACCCTCATTATGTAAGGCATGAATTTATTTGCTAAGTGCAAAGTCTTAACCTTACTTTCTGGGTGGTGTGCTGTACAGAACTATTCCACCATTTGTCCTCCTTAATTTTCTCCTTCCCACTAAGGGTTGTTTTACTATAATAGTAAATGCCAGACTCCATACTTCTGAAGACATTTTGCTGTTCCATTGCTGACCCTTAGCTAGTGTGATAAATCTTTTTAAAGACAAAAGCATACCTGCTCAAGATAATTAATTTCACATGACCAGAGATACCTGAGGCCAAAGACATTTCAGAAGGGATTTTGGGGGGGAAGGAGAATGATGAAGGTTTAATGTATTAGTCATGCAAGAAGAGAGATCAAAAAGATTGATTAGGTAATTTTATCTTTTCAAGGAGACCTAAGGTGGTCTATGATCCTTTCTCCAGTTCAGTTTTTGTGGCACAAGCAAGGCAATAATACTTGACTGCTGGTTAAATATTCTCCAGTTTAATTGCTCCTGCTTTTTCCACTGCCAGGTTAAACTGTAAAACACTCCATTCAAAGATAGGCAAAGATTATAAAAACTTTGGCCTTAACCTGAGGACAGCTTGGGTTCATATGAACTGGCCTTGAAAAATTCAGTTTTTTTAGTCTACTTTTTTTTCCTTAACTGGATTACTTAGTCCCTCCTTCTGAGAAGTCAGGTAGGATGAATTAACCAAGATGCAAGAAAAATCTTTTCTTCTCTAATAGGTTGTGAGATATGGTAAACATGACTGATTTACAACATAAAAGCAGTAATAGATAGCAGTTCATGATCTATCCCAGATTTAGTTACAGCATGAGAACTGCCAGTTTTCTTTCCTCCTCTCAACTGTTCCTGTTTTCTGATTTAATAATGGGGTCCAGGCACCATCTCCCTTGCTGGATTTCAAAGCCTGGTATAGTAATATGAACTGTAATTATTGCTGATTTTGGTTAATGCTCTGGGCTTTGGGATGAAGCTTGACTCTGATTCATGGTCTTGGTTATCCCAGTTGTTGGGGTATTTGTGTGATCTTTTTTGGTACTGGAGCTGAACCTGATAGAGGCACTGAAGCAAATCTGTCCCTTCACCTGTTAATTGCTAGTGAGAACAATAGTCAATCTGGTCAGCAGGATTTTGTTTTTAGGAACCAAGGTTCAATCTGAAGTTAGCTGGCTTGAAAAAAACAAAACAAAAACATTCCAGTCTTACAGGAGACATAACTGACAGTGATAAGAAATATGGTCCCAACTGCCCCTGACAGTAATGAGATTTAATTGCAAGCTTAGGTTTGTACTGTTACATTAAACATGTTAGAATAGTGTATGCTGGGGAGAAAAAGACTGACAGAGTTGTTGATGCCTTTTGTTTGTTTTGCTGCCTTGTTATATCTAATAATTGCTTTTATATGTTTTCCCTCTTTTTATCATTTTTTTTCAGTCAAGTATTTCAGGTGTTCTGTGGATGGGGCTATCTTTGGTTTTTCAGCTTTGCTGCTCCTTGAACTGTCATCTAGTATAGTCAATTTTTCCAGCATATCTCAGTGATGAGTCTTACTTCCCCACCCCAAGTTAATCTGCAGTTTTAAATAGCTATTTTCGTCTCTTCTAATTATTTTTTGTAAGCACCAATGGTGTTATTTAATTGGCCTAGAAGGTGTTTTCCTCCTGGGATTGTGACCTTTTATTTACTTATCTTTTACTTGGTGTTTGAATTTGTAGTTTGGGTAGTAGTGTCATGCAGAGGTGCCACAACTACTCAGGCATATTCAGCATAGAGCAGAGCACACTCTTCTCAAATACATCCGTCCCAGTACAGCTAGTGTTTATGTATGCTCTCCTAGAACTCCCACATGTCAGTGGAAGGAGAATGGAAAAAAAGTATCATGTTTTAATAAAAATAATTCTGTAAACAATGACTATGGTCTTAAATTAGAAGTTGGCAGTATTATTTGTTGACATAGTTGTTTACTTTTCTCAAAGACCTTTTTGCTTTCTGAATTGTTTCCCACATTGAGTTCCCATGTACTGGCCTCATGATGTAGCAACACTTAACATGTTTCTTACTCTGTGTTGGTCATGATGAAGTGTAGTTCTGACTCCTTATGTTGTTTGTAAGGTTAAGCTAAGTAGGTGGTGAATTCCCTAGAAATGTACTTGAATGTTATGTATGGTTCATGTTCTAGTGTTACTGCTTCAGCACCCAACCTGCTCAGTATTTCCCCCCACTTCTCAAGAAAAAGGGACTGATATTTGGACTAGCACTGTTTCACATCTTTTTTTAATGACATGGACAGTGAGATCGAGTGCACCCTTAGCAGGTTTGCCGACAACACCAAGCTGTGTGGAGCAGTCAACACACTGGAGGGAAGAGATGCCATCCAGAGGGACCTTGACAGGCTTGAGAGGTGGGCTTGTTTGAACATCATGAATTTAAACAAGGCCAACTGCAAGGTCCTGCATGTGGGTCGGCACAGTCCCAAGCATAACTGCAGATTGGGTGGGGAATGGATTGAGAGCAGTACCAAGGAGGAGGAGTTGAAGGTGTTTATGGACGAGCAGCACAAAGTGTAATGTGTACTTGCAGCCCAGAAAGCCAACTGTGCCCAGAAAGCAAACTGTATCCTGGGCTGCACCAAAGGGAGTGTGACCATTCTACTCCAATCTCATGAGACCCCATCTGGGGTACTGTGTTCAGCACTGGGGTCTCCAACATAAGGACATGGACCTGTTGGAAGAAATCCAGAGGAGGGTTGCAAAGATGGTTAGAGGGCTGGAGCACCTCATCTGCGAAGACAGGCTGGGAGAGTTGGGCTTCTGGAGAAGGAGGCTCTGGGGAGACCTTATTGGATCCTTTCAGTACATGGAAGAGACCTACAGGAAAGCTGGAGATGGACTCTGTATCAGGGAGTGTATTGATAGGATGAGGTGTAATGGCTTTAATCTGAAGTAGGGTAGATTTAGATTAGATATTAAGAAGAAATTCTTTACGATGAGTATCATGAGGCCCTGACATAGGCTGCCCAAAGCAGCTGTGACTACTCCTTCTCTGGCAGTGTGCAAGGCCAGGTTGAATGGGGCTTTGGGCAACCTGGTCTAGGGTGTCCTTGCCCATGGCAGGGTAATGGAACTAGGCTTTAAGGTCCATTGTAACCCACACCATTCTTTGGTAAAGGGGTCTTTGCAGCTCTACTACTATTTTGACTGAGTGTTTTATTAGATGTTAAAAATAGTCATCCATCAATTAAAAATAATTAACAAGATATCTCTGACTTATATAAAAGTGACATTGGAAGATTGGAAAAATCTGATGGAAAATCCAGGTGGACTTCTTCCTATATCAGGCTTTTGTTGTTTCTGACATGGTAGATGATCTAAATGGCAACTAGGGCTATTCCCAGCACTGCTCTGAGCAGCCAGGACCTGTCTGCTGCATTCCCTCTGCGGCTGGTGAAGGTCGTATGTATGCTTTTACAGTATGTGTTACTTCCCTGGTGACAGCCAGCATGCATTGCTGTGAAACTGAGAGGACCTTTCATCCTGGTTTTACTGCCGTCACTAGGAGGTCTGACTCAGGATCACTGAGAAGGATGTGAAATAGAGGAGGCTTATCTCTTACTCTCAAACAGTTTTGGCATTCGTTTAGTGGCAATGACTTAGGTCTAATAATGCATGTTCAATAATTATTAATTTAAAGAACATGGAAATTCTCTGCTGTCGGCAACTATGATGACATATGAGACAACCGTGTTTCTAATTAAACAACTAGATAGACTAGGTAGATTAAAACTTCCTTAACAGCTACTGATGAATGTGAAATTATGCAGTTAATATACAAAGGGCATAAATAGCTGTGATAAAATCATAAGCAATAGCCTGCGTTTAAAAAAAAAAAGTGAATTTGTGATTCCCTTTAGTTCTCTAACTTGGCTCAGTTGGTTCCAGTGCCTTGTTAGTGATAAAGAGACAGTTAAGAATGTTCTACTGTAAAATATATTCAGGGAAGATTGCTGCCTTGCAGCTGTGTGTGGCTTCAGTAGAACAAACAGTAGATGTTGGCGGCTGGTCTCTCTACGGTCGGTAGCATTGGATGGCTTAAAAAATCTGGTCCAGATTTTATTTTTATCTTCCTCTCTTTCCTGGGAACGCTTTCTGGCAAAGAGAAGGAATGACTTCTGCACAGTCATATTGCCTGGCCTGGATGACCCTTCTTTGCAAGTAATCCTAGATGCACACAAGGAAGTGTGAGTCACCCTCTTAAACCTGATCCAGGTGGACGGGCTGAAAGGCGGACTGCCAAGGGGCATGTGGGGACTGCTGCTGTGAGCAGATCACTGCGTGTGGGCTCTCCTTCCTAAATGGTGTCTCAAGCAAAGCCAGTGCTCTTAGTGACTCGTCTTGCCATGTATGGCTAGATCTGGTCTCCAGCTCAAAGCTCGTTCAGAAACCCCTACCGCTGATACCCCACAAGAGATGAATCAACAGAAAAAGTGTTTTCTGCTGTGGGTAACTAGTGAAAGTTCTTCTTTCTCTTCCCTCTCCTATTCCTGTTACCACAAATGCTGGCACCAAACTGTTTGTTGGATCAAATGTCATGTGGTGGATTGGAGCTGGTTCTGATCCTTCTGTGTGAACCCCTGGAATGGGTAACAAACAAAGTTTACAGGAGTACAAGCAGGCCTATCCCCAGCTTACATACTGTCTCCAGCTTGCGTTTCTCTACTTCCCTTTCTCTTGCTTTGCCTTCCTTTCCCTTTCCTCTTCCCACTTCCCCTTTCCCTTGCACCACCCCCTGTTGAAGTGAATCCGCTCTTTTCCTGCTGTCAGTGCCAGATTAGAGCATTGGGAACCATGGGCTGTTTCTAAGTTAAGTCAGTTAATTACGTTCTTTCATCTGCCTTATCAAGCCCTTGTGTCTACTAAAGCAATTCTGTGTGTGCAGCTCTGCTGGCAAAGCCCTCTCGGGCAGGCTGAGCGAAAGAGGTTCTTGCCAATGTGTTTGGTTTTTTGTTTTTTTTTTTTTCCCCCTGTCACAGCAAACATAAGCAAAGCTGAGAAAACCTACCTTCTGTTAACTGGTACAAATGTTCAGCAAGGGGAATGTGAATGTGTTACACCCTGAACTGGCACAGTTGTCCTGGTATGTGGTGTGTCCCAGCCTGTCCTTTATACTATCTTTGTGGTGTGAACTGCATTTTGTCTCTGAGAAAAGACCCATTATCTGACTTGTATTTGTACAGTGCTTAACACAGTGTAGGCTGCTCCTTCAGCACTTGCCAACGCAACTGTGACTAGCCATTTGCCCTTGCCTTGCCCTTGTGGTTTGGCGCTGTCACTCTTATAAGGCAAATACTTAAATGTCTTGATCCATTATGCTCAGTGATGGACTGCTGCTCCTGATGGGATGCTGGCCCAGGCTGAACTGCTTTGTACTTGGGGAGTTGTTAAATATCTAGAAAGTGAGTGAAATATTGTCAGTTCTGAAAAGCAGAAATTTAGATTGCCAGGCAGGACTCTACAGTAGGAGTGATATATATATGCTTTTTATATACTGCATATATGTATATATGTGAATGTATATCTGTGGGTACAGGCTTTTTCTTTTTCCAGGCAGGCCAGCTTGCTTTCTGAAGGTTAGGTGTGAATGGTATGGGTGGGGGAAGCAATCCACAGATCCCCCTGCCTTAATCTGTAGCATGGGAGGGGATTTCTGCCCTCCCCCAGAGCCCAAGCTCTTACTTGGGCAGCACAGAGCTTGTCCCTGGGCCACCTGCTCTGCCCCAGTGCTGTGTCCATGGGCCTGTCCAGTGCCCCGTGGTGGGTCAGTATTCCTCCTGGTGCCACTGGAACTTGGTTTGTTTTAGGCTTTCTGACTAGAAGCCTAAGTCAAGCCTTAGTGGTTGTGTATTGTGGTTCCCAGATTGCTTCTGCGCCACCACAGTACCATGCCCAGTAAGCTTAGTGGTGGGTCCTACATGCAGAGAGATGGGGCTCTGCATCTGTTTTTTCACAAGGGCATGGTGGTGATGGCAGCAGCTTGGCCTGGCTCTGGGCTGCTGGCACGGGAGGGCATGCATAGTTGTTCTGCCAGCGTTGCTCCAGAGCTTTTCCTTGTTTTCTCTTGGGAAATGGATATATGGGACCACCCCTTGGCCTGCCATTTTATAAAATTATTTCCTAGCTCCTTTCTGAGCTTAATAAACTTTACAAGTCACGCAGCCATCAGAAGCTGAGTTATGTAGCTGTGCTGTCTGGCAAAGGAAAGTAGTACAGGACTTCCTGAGGCACAGCAGGTTGCTGTCTGACTGTGTCCAAGGAAAGCTGGGTAGCACCTGGCTGCACTGCATGCTGGAGTACAGAGCAGTGATGTTCCTAATGGCAGACTACATGGCTCAGATAGCAAATCCTTCATGGAAACGTGTGCCCGTATATGAAAGAAAGAAGGGATGGGTGAAAGGAGGCAGTGTGAGCAGAGAAGGATGCAGCACATGCACAGTCTTTGCTTGCATTGAGAGAGCAACACTGGGGACTGGCCCTGCACCCTGATGTGACAGCAGGGCCTGTACGGATGGCTGATGCCACCAGCTGCCTGCCTGTGTCTCAGGTGGCCATGGGAAGCCAGAGGAACAGTTTCCTGCCTTCCCCACTGAGGTGCTGCAGTGGAGGTGGTGACGGGCTTGGGCGGATGCTCTAGCTCTTTCTCAGCCCAGTTCAGTTGCCCTACACTTCTAGAGAGTGTTTTGCTAGATCTTGCTAAGTACTGTGGCTTTGCACATTGCTATGACTCTGTTTTGAGGAGTGTGGATACTTTATTAAACCAGGAAAGAGTAGCTTTGATTATAGAAATAATTTAATATTCTTCTGCTGATTCTTTAAACTGATGGCAAGATGTAGTGCTCAGATGGTCACTGAGATGGAAAAACTGTTCTCCTGAGAAAACGAATCTGAATTATTTCCACCATCACAGCAGGGCACACTACGTTGGGCTGGAACGTACTGTGACCTGTCAGAATGAATGACTGAAAGTAGGAAGCCATTCACTTTGTTTTCATGCATGTGAGGTGAGGGGACGGGAAATGAAGGAAGAAGGCTGTATGCTCGATATCCGTATTGCACTGTATTAAATGAGGCATCTTTCTGCCTTTACAGCATATGCTTTTCTTAAAAAAAAAAAAAAATAAATCTGGAGCTAAGGCAACCTGTGCTCACTTTGTTGAGAATATATAGCTGTAGCATTCTCAGTTGGAGATGGACTGTTTACAAGGGCATGTAGTGATGATAGGACAAGGGGCAATGGCTTTAAGGCAAAGGAATGGACATTTAAATTAGATGTCAGGAAGAAATTCTTCCCTGTGAGGGCAGTGAGGCCCTGGCACAGGTTGCTCAGAGATGCTGTGGCTGCCCCCTCCCTGGCAGTGTTCAAGGCCAGGTTGGATGGAGCTTTGGGCAACCTGTTCTGGTGGAGGGTGCCCCTGCCCATGGCAGGAGGGTGAACTTTAGATGGTCTTCAGGACTTCATCTATTTCAGGATGGGACTCTCAATGCTAGGGTCATGAGTTCGAGCTCCAAGTTGGGCACTGAAAAGACGACTGTTGTTGTCTGTGTAGAAGAGCAGGAGCTCCTTACATAAGTCTCAATTCCAAGTCCTTTTTCACTTCATCTTTTTTAAAATTGAGAGAATTGGCTCAACCTTTTTTTTTTTTCTGAAAAACTGTAGTTTCTTCTTTCTTTAGACACAGCCAGACCACAGCATTCTTCCTTAGATGAGTCCTCAAACTTGCCAAGTTTTGTTCTTTGCCGTCTTTGCATGCTAACGTTATCTAATCTAACATAAGCTGATTTGGTTTCTCAGTACTGGGCTGCTGATGCACCAAACCATAAAGGAAAAAAAAACACTGAAGAAGGGAAGGGTGCCTTCCTGATCACTGTCAGAGTCCTCTAGCTTTATTACACTCAGTACCAAATAGGAATGAATTGAAAGATAAAAAGGAAAAAAGTATGTTCTGTTTAAACACTATTTTTATTATTGCTTTTGTTTCTTTCTGCAGAGTGGGAAGCCCCCAGTTAAGGACATGTTCACAGATTTGAAAGATGGAAGGAAGCTTTTGGACCTTTTAGAGGGTCTGACGGGGAAACCTCTGGTAAGAGAAATGTGTATGAGTTGTATTCCCAGTTAATAAAAAACCCAACAAATATAGAAATCACACAAAACCCAAACTGTGGCAACTTTAAAAAAAATGAATTTATTTAAAAACTCTGTAGTGTGTACTTCCTCTCTAAAATTCCAGTGAAATTCCCATGAAATCCATTCATGGCATATGGCGTCAAGGGTTAACGTTGTTTAACAAAACACACAAAAATAGTGGTGTTATTCACATAGTGTGTATTTTTAATAGAGGTATTTTAAATAGAGATCTTTTAAAGGCCTGCTTCTGGATGATCTGGAAGAACAGCCTTTAGCTGGATATTGGTGGACTTTTTCTAATAAACTCATGAAAGATCTCTTAAAGAGAAACGGAGGAAAAAAACAGACAACAGCTAGCAGACAGTGCAAAATTCCTCATCTTTGTTGAAAAATCCTTTGTGATTTACAAAAAGAAAAAGGCTGAAAACTTCTCAAGTCTTGTTTGGGAAAGTGTGTGTGGGGCTGAAAACTGTTCCCCTGGCAACACTGATGCCTCTTCAGAAAGATACATGAGGCATGATGAAACCTGTGCCATCACTTGGGATTCAATTCTTGATCTCACTATTTATAAAAAAATCTCAAATTTATTTATTGACTTTATGGGGAACCTTCAGCCATTTAAAATTCAACCTTGCAAGCTTGCCTTGTTTTTTAAACAGATGCATTTCACTAGTGCTTCTAATGATTTATGGTCTGATTTGAAGTGCACTGAAGAAAATAAGTGTTTGGTTTCTAATTCTGTTGATTACCATGTTCTAAGTTCAGCTCCATGCTCTTGCAGTATGACCATGTTCATGTAAATTGTGGTGATTACAAGCAAATAGAGTGGCAGGTATTGTCAAGAGTTGCAGTATTGTTGTTTCCCCCCCCCCCAACCTTGATGTCGAAAGGAAGGGAAAGTCAGGAAGTATAACTTCTTCCCAGTATGCAAAGATTTAGCAGGCTTTTGGTGCCAGAAAAACAAATTGCTGTTTGTTCCCTCTTGGGAGCCAAAAAATTTCAACTACTCTGGCAAATGTTCAAACCCCTCAGATACTCCCCGGGAACTCCCACTTTGCTGTTGTATTGCCAGTTTATAGCTCTGCAGATGCTGGGAATAAAAATTCTGGACTTCTCGAAGATGAACTGAAACACATTTTGAATCCAGGGCTTGTCCTGTGCCTTGAGTTAAAGGATAATGTTCTGACCAGTTTTTAGTTTGAAATTGTTGTGGATGAATGTGTTTAGATTTTATTCTTACTTTAAAAACCCCCAAACCAGATGGATTTCCTGTTGTATGCTCTCTCATTTATTTTGTTTGATCAGTCAAGTTTAATTCTGATGTGAACAGATTATTGCTTTGTATTTTCAGCCTAAAGAACGAGGTTCCACACGAGTACATGCCTTAAATAACGTCAACCGAGTACTGCAAGTCTTGCATCAGAACAACGTGAGCATGTTTTCCCTAGAACTTTTTGACAGACTTTTTAATTTATTCCTGTGTGTAAATGAGTTCAAAATGCAGAGACTAAGGGTTTTTTTTTTTCCTACCTAAAAGGAGACTTAAGTGAGATAGCTAAACTGTTCTTAGTTTTAATTTGGTAAAATCTGTAAACACTAACTTAACAATGGTATGTTTGAAACTCTGTTTTGTTATAATGCATTCAGCTCTCAGACAAAGGTGACTTGAAGCTCTGCTATGCACAACTGACAAACCTGGCAGGATGTGAAACTAATTTCCAGTAATGATGCATAACTTGTGCAAAAATCTGTAAGGGTATGACAGGTTTTGTGAGTCTGTTTTGTGTCCTGCTCTCAAAATCTAGGAGGATCTTTCCATTGACACATCGACATCTGTCAGATTTCTGTCAAATCCGTACTAAGTGTTTCTCGTTTGGAGCTTTGGTAACTGATAACAAGAACAACCAACCAACCCCTAAACCTTCTTTGAGGAAAATGAGAATAATAATTGTTTGGTTTAGTTTGTTTTTATGTTTTTACTGCCTGGAAGCCACTAGTGCTCTAGTAAAATTATTTTGTTTCCCCTGAAGAACAATTCCTGATAAACATGCTCTTGATAGTTGGAATTTCTCTTTGCTAATGTCAGGGCACTAAAATAACTCAATAAGAACATTCTGGCAATAAAATACATCTAATGCAAAGGGGTACTGACATATTTATGTAAACTGCTGATTCAAGAATGATATGAACATGCTGTATGATGCTGCAATTTCTCCTCTGATGTTGGTGGACTATTGTCATCTTTCTAGGAAGCAGCCAAAGTTAGTGGTGGGTGGGTTGGTTGGTTGGTGTTTTTCCTTTGAGGTACTGTAAATATCAATTAACTGTTTTCTAAGGATAAGTCATGAATTTTTCCAGCTTGAAATTGATTTATTTTATTAAGATAATAAATGAAATAATATTGAATTACAGTAATTAATTAGTTCTTCCTTAAGCTGGCAGGATCTGGGTTTCTTGAAGTAAACAGATGGTGTTAGTTAACTGAAGGTTGTTAAGGTCACGGACATGACTTATACTTACTGCTTAACTTCAGTAGAAAGTGTGTGTGTGTTAAGATGAAGGGAAACGACATCCACTGAAAAGCAGTTGCAATCTGTTGCCTGAGAATTCGTGGGCTATACAACATGCATAAAGATGTGAGATAATTTATAGAAGTGTTTAAACATATATTGTAAGGAACAGAAAATCTCAGGGTGTAGAAGTTCACGTGATCCTTGTGAACCTCCTCTATCTGCAGAGTGGAACAATTCTAAGTAATGAATTGAAACTCTTTTGATTTATGGACCAAGTTTTCAATAACAGCAGTAACAACAATAATATCCACCGGAAGTGATTCCATAAAGTCAATATCAGTCTACTGTCAGTAGTGATGGCTGTCTACTGTCAGCTTTCTTTTATTGATTATCTTTGCTCATGTCTCCGTAGTCCACTCACCATCCAGGTGGACTGCTGGCTGCATCCCTCAATGCATTGGTTTAGTTCAGAGTCATTAAATTGTGAAAGTGGACATGTGGGATGTTTTCTTTTATGTATGGTCTAGATAGCAAAAGTGGCGTATTATTATTAATAATGCATGTTTAAAAAAATCCGAAGGTGGTTTTTTCCTATTACAGGTGAAGGAAGCTCTTGCAATGTAACTGTTCTATTTTTGTGTCTTTAGTCTTGCTTTCTGCTTCTTGTGTTCTAGAGTGTTTTCCAGTGTGTTGCTTAATGATCCGCACTGGTGATTCTTTTGGCCTGGTTTTGCCTGTTTAATTTACAGTTGTTTAAAAATACACGCCCAGTATTTGCAAAGAGTATTACTGCAAGATTCTGTTGCAGCTGCTGTAAATACTGAGAGGGGACAATCCACAAATCTGTAAGCTTCCTTAGGATTTTGATATGTAATTTGTCGTTCTATGTTAATTTCAATACAGATTAGATTCAGTGCTCCTAACCCCCTATGGGGAACTGAAATTTGCCTAGATGTTATCTGAAAGCAATGAGGTTACAAGTATGTTTTGAGAATTGAAGCTGTTTGTGATTGTGTGATAAGAGGAAAAAAGTATTAATGGAATACCATTATATCTTTATATATCAGCAATATCCTCTAAAACAAAGTGATACCTTGTTCTTGGCTATTCTATCACTGTAGGCTACATGTATGAGCCGGAGCATGGGCTTGTACTGTCCTATGACTGTCTGTGCTGTTTAATTGCTAGCCAGCTCCTTGGTGCAGGTTTTGTCTCTGTGACCAGTTCTGATCCCAAGCAATGCCCAGATACAGTTCTCAGAGTTAATGCAAGTTGGGAGGTGTTTCTCTTGGGCACTGTGGGTGACCTGGGTTGTAATGAGGGATAAGAAAGGCACTGTGCCACTTGCACCTGGGGCTGCAGGATGCTACTGGCTGATGTTATTTGCAAGACTGAAGCCATGTCCTGTCCCCTCTTCCCCCCCACATCTTCCCTACCTGGGAGTGTGTAGCAGTAGCTGCTACATATACACCCAGGGAGATACTTCTCTCCTCTGCAAGAGGCAGCTGTCCCTAACACAGTTTCCATGGGCTTGGAGGTGATGCAGTGCACTGTTGTTGGTTCCCTCCAAAAGGTGGCTCAGAGTTAGTGCTGCTTTCTCTGTGCTGACCAGATGGAGACTTGATGTCCCAATTCCATCCAGGCTCTAAAGTAGCACAGGGCGAGTATCTGGTTGTGTGTTCTAAGTTTGCTGTATCTGAGGGCTGAATACTTGACACAGAAGTGGATACGTGACATGGGAGTGGGTAGCCCTCGCTTGCTGAATTAAAGTCTCTCTTTCCATGTTTTTATCTTTTTAATGATCTCAGTTAGGCCATCACTGAGTCTATATGTAGTCCTATGCATATAGAAAACTTGAAAATTTTATATTTGCCTTGAGCTTTTGGTCTCCCTGTATCAACTTGTCCCATTTGGATGCTGATTCACAAAAAGGGCAAACCTATTCTTAGTTACGGAGGTTTTCATGGTGTTGTAATATCTCTGAGACTGTCTAGGAGCAGAACTGCTTAACTTGTGTGTTTTGTTTTGGTTTTTTAAATATCAGACCCTTCATGTTTGCATTTATATTGGTCAGTTTTGATTGCTGGTATGCATCTGTATGTTAGAGGATAAAACTCTTCTAATGGAGTATCTTTTTTGATGCTATCTTTTATCATGTCGTTTGAGGAGTTGTCATGACAAATTCAGGTAAAAGATACCCTGTTGTCTCTGGTTCTCTCTTACTACTTTTTATTTCAGAGCACTGAAATAAAAATACGTGTCTGGGCAGCCAGGAATATGGGGTGGGGTTGCGACTCAAGGCTGTGATAACAGTGTTTAATATAGAGCTGATCCAACCTCTCCAGGTGGAGTTGGTGAATATCGGAGGAACTGACATCGTTGATGGAAATCACAAGCTGACACTGGGGCTGCTCTGGAGCATTATCTTACACTGGCAGGTGAGATGGTGCTGCAAGATCTTTTCCTTTCCAGGAATCATGTGCGTCGGTCTGCTGGGATTCACACAAACCTTCCCAGGGTTTTGGTGGCGGAAAATACTACTTCTATTTTGGGCTGGTAAATAAAGGCAGGCCAGTGTTTGGTTTCTGATCTCTGTCTATTGGCTGCTGCCTGTGACACATACTCTCTGATGTGCTCAGTTGTACTCAGTTGTTGAGTTTAGTTCCTGCTCCTGTTAATTGCGGAGAAGTTTTTCAGGCTGAAGCATTGGATTTATATTCCTTCCCCAAGGCTTTTATGCACTTCTGCTATCAGGTGGTTTTTACTATCTCAGTAGCTGCATTGGGCTTGCATCTTATGTGGTGCTCTGTAGGTTTGTTTCTCAGTCTCATAGGTTGACTTGCTCCTGGGTTATGCAGGTGTGTGGAGAAGATAATTGAATTCACTTGGGGGGGGGGGGGGGCAGTGGCAGGTGCTTATGCATAATACCCAAACAGCAAACTACATTTGTTGGCTGAGCAGATACTTTCCTTATGCAGAAAACCTGTGTAAGCTGTATTTTCAGGGCTTGCTTTCTGTTTTGCACAAGGCAGGGAGAAATATTATATCTCATAGTAATGTGTTGTCATTACATGGGGTGTTACTGTTTCTTGTAATCAGCAGAGTGCAAAGATGGTCTGAATACTGTTATTCCTAAAATTCATGTGAGGAGTTAGAGTTTTATAGGAAGGAAAAGTGGAGAACTTGTCTGTAAGGTGTAGATGCTGCTGCCTTGCAGGTGAAGGATGTAATGAAGAACATCATGTCAGATTTGCAGCAGACCAACAGTGAGAAGATCCTGCTGAGTTGGGTTCGGCAGTCTACGAGACCTTACAGTCAGGTCAATGTTTTGAACTTCACCACAAGCTGGGCAGATGGACTTGCCTTTAATGCTGTCATCCACAGACACAAGTAAGTAGCAACAGCTTACCTTAGACCTAGCCAAGTAAGCAGCTTTTTTCCTATTCCTTCATGCTTGAGCATTTGAGAGCTTCTAGCTGGTTTTGATGATTTGTTGTTTGTTTTGTTTCTGTTGCGGTAACAATAACAGTGGAGGGGATACTGCCAGTGCCTTACAGAGGATGGAGCCAAGGCAGCAGTGTAACTTAGCTCCTGCACGTGCATGCACACTTGCTAATTGGAGTGGGTCTACATCCCACTTAGTATGTGTTACACAGTGACTGCGCTGAATAGGTCTCTGCTGGGAGGGGCTGACCACCTCCTTCCCACGCACTTCCTTCCTCCTGCCCTCCCTCCTCTGCAAAAGGAAGCATTGCTTCCATCGGGGTTTGCTTCATCATTTTAGTAGCAAGGTACAGAAGCTTCATAATGAAGGAGTAAGGCAGACTCTGTAGGTTTGCTTAGTTTTTAAATGTCTGCTGCTTGAGACAATGTATGCAGCTCTTTCAGGGAAGCTGTTGAGCAGCAGGATCAAAGGGTAGCAGAATACTTCAGGTGCCTCATTAGTGTGTTAATTATATTTTTTAAGGAATGTTGTTAAAGCTTCTTTGCACAGATCTTTTGTGTTCTCTCTTATTTTTGGAGAACTTTTTGGTAGCCTAAAAAAAAAAAAATCACCATTGCAAGCTCCTATGAAACTTACATGGTGGTTTTTTTTTTTTTTTTTCCTTTTCTTTGAGATCTGCTTCTGGGCAATCCATTCTAACCCAGCACACTTGAAATGAAGTCAGCTTGTTGCTTTGTAAGGGCTGACTGTTCTTAACCAAAAATAGCTGAGTTATGATGGTGGCAGCAGCTGCCATGCTCCCAGGAAGTGGGAATAAAAGGCTCAGGTAACGGTAGGACCATATCTAGAATTTAACCAGACCTCCTGGCCACCAGGTATCTGTCAAGGAAAATGATTTACAAGCACCCAGAATGTTTATACCCGGCAAAATGTTTGTAAAAGCCTGTGTTCACGCTGAGCCTGCTGCTCTTTGCTCTTAAGTGCCTGTTTGGCCTGTGCTGACCGAAATAACTGGCTTGCTGGCCTCAGGGGCTCTGCCCTGGCATGCCAACGTGCCTTGTAGTCCAGAGTTGGCTTGTGTTCAGCCTGGATGGATGTAGGGGAAGCACCTGCACCACACCTTTGGAAGGACTGTTCTGCAAAGGCAGGGCAGTACTAGCAAAGGTCCCTGGGAGTTATCAGAAGTATTACTGAGTCCCGTCTCTGGACAGTGGGAGCTGTGGCAGCAGTTTTCACACCGGACTGATTGCCTGTAGTGACGTATCTCTGCTGCTGAACGAGTGAAGCTCCATGATGGAGTGAGGCACAAGTGAGACCTGGGTGATCTGAGGGAAGCAGAAGGAGTGGGATAGCAAAATTGGCTTCGGGCTGTTTGTTGTCCTTGTGCATTGTGACTGCATGCTTGGGCTTTGTGGGGTCTGAAGTCTTTTCAGAGCACTATTAAGTAGCAAAAGTCCTCGCTGAAAACTGAGTAACTGCACTTTCTCCTGGCTTCCTAAAATCTCAGTTTACCTAGTTCTGCTGATCTCTGAGCCTTTAATTCCCTCTTCCTGCAGCTGCCATCGGATAAAATTCAGCTCTGCTGTCCCTGGGCACCAGCCCTTTAGCCAGGGAAACACCATTTTCCCCACACTTCCAAGAAATCTTGACCAGGGTTTAAATTTAGGTCGGCTTGGAGAAAAAAAGATTTAAAAAGGAACAGGGGGACTGCAGGTTGCAGAAATGGCAGGACAACAAAGCTGTTTCATTTACCCAGACAGTAGTGCTTCCCTGCCATAGGGGTGTTTTCAATACTGGTTTTTTAATTTAGCTAAATATGACAATATAGGAGAATTTTTGTGGATCCCATTAAGAGGTTTAGTAGCTCATTTTTCTCTTCGTGTATCTATCAACAATTATTAGCAGTTTTACCTCTTGACTGTAATATCTAGTAACTTTGTAACACTTGCAATGCTTAATAAAATTTTATGAGGTAATAGGACATTTAACATTTTACTGTGCTGGTCTCTTTCCTAATATTAGCTTAGATCCTCTTTGAATTGACTTTTGCTCTGGTACAATTTTCTAGGTAAATACCTAGATTGCATTTTATTTAAATCTGTGTTATCATGGCAGGGTGCAGGTGGCATATCTAGACTATACTTACTGCAACGTGGTTTTCAAAGTAAGAGTTTCTGCTAAGGCTTTATGTGAATCCATGTGGTTATCCTTGGTGTATGGAGGTACAGTGTGCCAGTAGCTTCTATCAAGGCCTTTGCATATCCCTGTACCCTGCTCACCCCACCTTCCTCCTGGCTTTTTTGGTTCTCAGACCTTGCCGGGTTATGGCCTTCCTGTTTCACAAAGTGCAATGGCTCGACAGATGTTACAAGGATACTCTCGGGCCAACTTAGAACTGAACAGTCTTAAAAGAGTTTAAGGCAAGCCCATCACTTCCTCCCATATCATAGAATCATAGAATGGTATGAGTTGGAAGGGACCCCAAGGATCACAGAGCTCCAACCCCCCTGCCACAGGCAGGGCCACCAACCTCATGCCTGGATCTAAACTAGGTTGCCCAGGGCCCCATCCAACCTGGCCTTGAACACTTCCAGGGACGGGGCATCCACTACCTTTCTGGGCAGCCTGTTCCAGCACCTCACCACTCTTTCTGTAAAAAACTTCCCCCTAATATCTAATCTAAACCTTCCCTCCTTTAGTTTTAATCCATTCCCCCTTGTCCTGTCATTGTCTATCCTTTTAAAAAGTTGAATCCCCTCCTGTTTATAAGCTCCCTTCACGTATTGGAAGGCTGCAATGAGGTCAAGTTCTATAAAGTTCTACAAAGCCCAGAATCAATAGTAGTGTTTTAATGAGAAGTCACTGTTTGCAGGGGAACGGGGAGTACTGTGATGGCTTTGCAGCCTGGGACCTGTGCGGCTGCAGCTCGAGTCCGAGGGTGCCGTCTCTGTGTAGGCACCACTAGGCAGGGTGCCCGATCGCTGACTCCACTTCCTGCTCTGTTCTTTCCCCTTGAGACCTGCCCCTATGTTTTGGGTGCACAGCTGGACTGGAGATTTCAGTTGGTCAGTGCTAATGCAAGATGAAGGTGTTTGGCACTGTAAATTGATCAGCTCCTTGGTCTGTTTTGCACTGGCGCTCTCATGAGTACTTGTGATGATGGGGTGGGGCTTTTGTATGGGTTGTTGTAGGGTTTTTTGTGGGTTTTTTTTGGTGGATTTTTTGTTTTGTTTATTTTTCTTTTAAATTGGAGGGAAAAAGGCCATGGGGCAGGGTAAGCGATTGGGGTGGGGACTGCTGCTGCTCCTGGCCTCAATAAAATGGGGTGGTCATGGAGCCACATCACAAGTTTGGAATGAGGCTCTCCGGGAACAGTGACTCTTGATTACCCAGCAGAGCCTAATGCAGACAGGATGTAGTAACAGCAGTGCTGCAAAAGTTGAAGAAAACCATCTCTGGAATTAATTTTAAACACAGTTTAAATTTACTAGTTAGTAATATTTGATCTCCCGTTGCAGTCAATGAGTATATGTGTAGAGAACACAGAGTGGAAGGATGTTGCTGTGGGCATGCAGTCAGTTAATCGACTTGTGATTGCCAGATTATCACTAATGAAAAGAAAGCACATATTTTTGTTTATGCATTTGTGTATATGCATCTATGCTTGTTTTGTATGTATGCTTATAACACTTCATATCCATTACTTCATATTCTGTGTGGTATGGGATCCTTTCTTCAGATAAAAATTACCACTTTCTTTCCCATTTTGCCTTTGCTTTTAGACCTGAGCTTTTCAACTGGGATAAAGTTATACAGATGACCCCAGTTGAGAGACTAGAACATGCTTTCAGCATAGCCAAGAACCACTTGGGAATTGAGAAACTGCTGGATCCTGAAGGTGGGATATAGTTGTTTTACTTGACCAGAAGCTTTTTTGAGCTCTCTTGAAATAAGTTACTTCTGTTGATATTTGCTACGAATACAAATTCCAGCAGTTTTGTGCTGAGATGCTTTGTTTCAAGCCTTTAAATATGGGTTTAAAAGAATTTAATTTGTAGGGTAAGCATATGCCTCTGCATGTGTGTGCTTTGGCTTCTTGAATGTTAAAGTTCTGATCAACTTGCCATTCAGGGACAGTATGCAGAAGGTCAAGTTGATAGCCTGGCTTTGTTTTATCTTGGTTAGGAGTCCTACCACAAGGGTTTGTGCTTTTCACATGAAGTAAAGCACTATATAGAATGGGATAGCTTTAAGAGCTCATGGCCTTTTTTTTATTTGCTTTAAATATACCCTGAGTAGCAGTAGCTGCCAGTGCTATGTGTACTTACTGTGTAGGAATGCTTACCAGGAAACTTTTATGGCTCCTTTTTAAAATGCTGAGCTGTCTTTCCACTTTGAAGTGAGCCTCAAAAGATTCATTCTGTAAGACAAGCTCTCAGACTTTATAGATTCAAGCACTACCTTCTTAAAAAAGAAAACAAAAATATAATTTAATGACTGACACTCATTTACTTAGAGATAAGTGAACCTGAGTTGGTGAAACTCTTGACCATGTGAAACTGAACTGATGATGATGGGAGTGGGGATCGACCCTAAGTGGAAATGTTTGTTTATACAGGTACTGTCCCTGAACTGCATTTCTGCTTGGGAGATGCTCCATAATAATTTTCCCCAAATAATTTTTATTCCTTAGCAACTTCAGTTTGGGCTCTTACTGCAGAAACGGTCACATCTTTTAATGTGAGTTCACATCTAAATGAAGAAAATATATGGGTTTTAATCTTTTTTTCTCCTTCATACTGCATTCAACATGTCAAACATGGCATATTTTACTAAAAGCTCACTAAAGGCTACTGTACAGTAGTACATGTGATTTACACTATATGTAAAGTCTTATCTGCATTTTAAGTAATGATTTAGAAAAGCAGCTTCTTAATTTATTTTCCCCTATATTTTATCTTTTTTGATGCAGATGTTGCTGTCCAGCTTCCAGACAAAAAGTCTATTATTATGTATTTAACCTCTTTGTTTGAGGTCCTTCCTAAGCAAGTCACTATGGAAGACATCCGGGAGGTGGAGACCCTTCCAAGGAGATACAAGCAGGAGTGTGAGGATGGAGAGTTCAACATGCAGCAGGTGTTTGTCATCAAAGTCTGCCTTGCTTTTCTTGACTTGTAATTTTAGCTGATCTTCAGGCTTTGGAGTTGTCTCGGGAACATGCCTTCTACCTTGGGGCAACACAACTGGGAAAATACGAAAAATCCTAGCATAATTTTTGTGATTGGCTTCAGTTGTTCTGTCTTCCTTTTTCTTTTCTGATTCAGGGAGAAAATCCTGTGTGATGAGGTATAAAATACGTGTTATGCTTCTTTTTCTGCTTCTCTTTATCCTTCATCTTGGCAAGATGCAGAGGGAAGCCCAAAATCCCTAACTGAGTTTGCCACAGGACTTGTAGTGGTGGTGAGATCCACTGTTAAATGAGTGAGACTGGAGTTGGTTTTTCTATTCAGGTTCTTTATTTTAAAATGAAAGTTCCTAAGTGGTTAGTGAGGGCCTTCTCATTAAAATGTACTCAATGATCACTTTTAGCATTTTATGAAGAATGAAAAGGGATCTTGCTTGTCCTATTTTTAGCGTCATTTGGGAAGGCATCTTCTGGGCACTTTTGAGACATAACTTTTCTCTTGTTTCCTAGGCAGTAGCACTTGAAGAGGATCAGGGAGGCTCTAGAGCAGAAACTCCCAGCACAGTGACAGAGGTGGATATGGACTTGGATAGCTACCAAATAGCTCTGGAAGAAGTTCTTACGTGGCTGCTGTCAGCTGAGGAAGTGTTTCGGGAACAGGAAGAAATATCTGGTGATGTTGAGGAAGTAAAAGAGCAATTTTCAACCCATGAAGTAAGCTCTTCTTGAAAACTCATTTGCTGTTCTTCTGTGTGTTTCTGAGCTCCAGAACTAGAACAATTTCCTAGTTGTTATCCAAAACCTGCTGTTATGTTTCT
Organism: Porphyrio hochstetteri; assembly: GCA_020800305.1. NCBI lineage: Eukaryota > Metazoa > Chordata > Aves > Gruiformes > Rallidae > Porphyrio > Porphyrio hochstetteri. Next base: position 52,544,708 of record CM036907.1, read on the forward strand.
CTTGTCTTACTTTTCCTAAATCAAAAGCACCTCAAACTGAACGTGATATGGTGTTCTTTTTGGTTTGTGAGGTTTTTTTTGGGGGGGGGGAGGGGGTGTTGACAAATTATAGCTTCTTGAAGGTGAAATTTTTTTTTTTTTTAGGAGAACTTACAATGGAACATGTTTTGAAACTTTAATGTTTGGCGTGTGTGTTTGGTTGTGGGTTTTTTTAATCAGCTTTTGGTGGCTGGCTCGCTGTCTATAATACAAAGACAGATTGATCCATGCTGATTTGTGCTCCTCTTCTGACAACTACTAAAAAGCCTGGTCAGCCTTATGTCACTTGCTGTTAAATGAGGGCAATGCTGAAATTGATAATTGTGTCAATTTAATTGAGAGGTCTCCCTGTCATGATTTAACATAGTTTATTTCAGAAACATGAGTTGTTTCTTCAGAATTATTTTTGCTTCCAAATTATTTTGGTTTGGTTCTGTTCCAAGTCTGAACAAACGTTCTAATGTTGCTAAAAGTTTCATGTGTCATGTTAGATACATTAGATATTTTAGTTTTCTCCTGTGTCAGCTTACTGTATACAATTGAATTAAAAATATGCATGCTGATCAACCTGAAGATTTTTTTCTTTGTGTGATAGTTTTAAAGCCTTGAACAAAAAAAGGTGTTGCATTTATAGTAAATATGTGATTTTTTAAGAAAAATTATTAATTCACAGGGTTCTATTTGCTTTCATATGATACATTCAGGTCTTGTTTTAATTCTGTTGGTCATAGGTAATTTCTGGTGCATTTGTTCAAAAGCTGTTGTCTTACAACTTTTTCACTGGGGCAGTGAGGGTTTTTTTTTTTCCAGTTAGCTCTCTTACTGGTCCAGATTTTTTGTAGCTTATGGAGAAGTTTCTATCATAGAGGGACACAGGTTTGCCATGCTTGTGTGTTTAATGGTGCCAGCTCATTCTGCATCACTGTTTCACACATGACAATTTATCGGGACATTTACAATTCATAGACCCCTGTAGGACTTCACAGATCCCGGTGACATGGCTGGTTGTACTGTTTCCAGGCTTTTATGATGGAGCTGACTGCACACCAGAGCAGTGTGGGCAGTGTTCTGCAGGCTGGAAACCAACTGGTGGCCCAGGGAAATCTGTCATCCGAAGAGGAGTTTGAGATCCAGGAGCAAATGCTGTTGCTGAACTCTCGCTGGGAGGAGCTCAGGGTGGAGAGCATGGACAGGCAGTCCCGGTGAGTCACACCACACAACCTCTCCTAGAGCTGCAGGACCGACCTCTGGTGCTGACTGCATGACCTAGGAGTTGCTTTGCATCCATTTGTAAGAAATATTTTTTCCAGAATTAACTCTTCAGTTTTTGACATGAAATCCACCTTCTTCATACATTCCAAAGTGAAACCAAAGAAATGAACATAACTGGGGTTTTTTGGCTCTTACATAAAAGTAACAACACACAGTAGTTACATAAATGTTGTTTTTAATGCTGGTTTATTAATTTCAGTTCCTCAGTAGATGTGGGTAGCTCTGTGTGTTTACACAAGTAAAAAGCATGTAGAGGAACTTTTTCCCTCCTGTGGGATATCAAGCTAAGAGCCACACATCAAGGGAGAAACTGCATTGTGTTGCAACCCTTTGCCAAGGCTCTAATAGCAAGATAAAAACCTCCAATACAAATTGCATAATTCACTAACTTTTTTGGGGGTGGGGTGGTTTTTTGGGTTTTTATTGAGAATGAAACAAGGATACTTAACTATGTTCCTTAGCTTAATGGGGAAAATTTTACTTGATGATAGCTAACTGGTTTATGAAATGACCTTGCTTCTTTCCTACAGGAATGATAAACTAGGTGTCTTTCCTTGGGAGAACCGTATCTGAAATAATTCTGCCTGTGCTTCTCCCTGCAGCCTGCATGACATGCTGATGGAGCTCCAGAAGCAGCAGTTGCAGCAGCTCTCTGACTGGCTGACAGTCACAGAAGAACGCATTCAGAAGATGGAATCTCAGCTCTTAGCAGAAGATTTGGAGTCCCTTCAAAAACAGCTGGATGAACATAAAGTAAATCTTTGTCTGTTATGCAATATGTATAAGAGAAATATTTGGAAGATGTGTATGTTGGTGGGTTCCGTAACTGAGAAACTCGATTGTGTTAGTTCCATATAGCTGCGTGCTGAGGGGCTGCATTTGATACTTGGGAAAGGATGATGATGATTGGGTAGAAAGCAATTGCAATTTTCTGGAAGTATTTTCTTAACTGAACACTTGAGCTTTTGTAACTATAGCAGAAACATCTTTGCTTCATGGAGGAACCAAAACCTGTAAGGGAAATCATGGTGCCCTCACCTCGTGCAGGATGAGGCCCCTCCAGGTAAATTGTTGGTGTGAGGGACAATACAAAATGTACTGTGGACAAACTCACCTTTAATGACTGGCAGGCATTGCTAAAAGGATGCTTGGGACTTGCAGGTGAAAATAATGTGTGAGTTAAAACCTCAAGGAAGGGCTTCTTAGGTCATCGATTTTGGTCCCTGCTCTTACAGGGATCACACCCCAAGGGGATGCATAGGCACTGCTCTCTGTTATGCACATCATTTTGGAAGTGGCTTGTCTCGAGTTTTCAGGTGGGACCCCAGCCTTTCAAGTCTGAAGTACCTTTTCTGAAGGATAAAGCTGGCCTTGTGATTCTTGAAATGGTTGCAGTTTTGGTTTTCATACTCAGTGATGAGGTTTGACCTTCTACCCGGCACGGGCCATACCTCATGGGGCAAGAACTGTGAAGTATTTTTTTGCCTGTGTAATTTCCTGTCCTGCATTCTTTCCTCTGTCTTCAAAGTCTGGGGACTTTGAAGCATGTTGTTCATGGAGTAGCTTAGGATGTTCTGGGATAAAAAGTGATATTTACAGTACCGTAAAAGCATATTGATCTTGCAAAGATACTTTATTATGGCATCTCCTCTTCTAGATGTTGTATGGGTATTTGAATCTACAGATTATTTCAGACTAACTGGAGCTGTAGCTTTCTGCAGTTTTCAACTATTGTCTTTGAACATCATGATCAATTGTAGCACTGTTGATACTTAAGAGAATTATACTGTCAGCTATTAGGAGAAGAATGTCCCTAATGATTTTTCCCTGTTTGGCATGCCTTATGATACCTGCCTATTATCAGGAATAGCTTTTTATAGAAACAGTTAAGCTCTCTTACTTAAAATAGTAGACATAGAAAGTTGATTGAGTTGACATATGATTTTTCCTAGCCAAGTTTGGTGCACACAGTTTAGCACTCCGTGTTTTCCAACATTTTAACAGAATGGTTTTGGGTTAATTTCTACCAATCTTTTGTTTACATTTATTTAAACTGTGCAGTGATTCCCTGCAGATTAGCAAATTATTCAAATTTGGTAACCTCTGATTTGTTTTTTTTTTTTTTCTCCAGAGCCTGCAGAGTGACCTAGAGACAGAACAGGTGAAGGTAAACTCCCTGACACACATGGTTGTCATTGTCGATGAAAGCAGTGGGGAAAGTGCCACAGCTATTTTGGAGGAACAATTGCAGGTAAAAACCCTCTTTTTTTTTTTTTTTCTTACTGTAGTAGCAGGCACTTAAAACCTTTACATATAATTGTTAACCACCATCTCTTTGTTTAAAGTCAATTTATTCCAGAAAATAATTTAAATATTTTTTACAAGTAATATTAATGTAAAGCATTATTAAACTTGCTCAGGGTAAAACCTGAAAAAGTGCTGTGGTGAGTTTCCAGCTCAATTCCTGATGAGTCAAGGTGGTTGTATTCCCAGTGACTTGGGCACTTTTTTAGTGTAGCCTTTAGCAGTTTGATTAAAATGTGAAGATGCACAGTACAACTCGTATTTCACAGAAGTAATTTTCATTAGGAAGTTAAAATCTGATATTTAAAGACATGAGCACAAGTTATCTAGGGAATACGGTATGAAGTATTTTCCTATTTTTGTCAGAAGGTAGACTGTAACCCAAAATATGGGGAGTGTGAAACAATTTATTGAAACAGAATTCATGCTACTTTGTTCACTCCTTTTTGAAGTCAAGGAAATAGCTCTTTGACTTCAGCAAGAGCAGAGATAAGGCCATAGGTGAATGCTCTCGAAAGTTTTACCCTCCAGCTTTGTGCAATACAACAATGGTGATTACTGGCAAGGAGTTAGCTATAAAGTAGAAGGAGGTTACAGTGAAGTAGAAATTATGCTTTTGAGTATCTGTGTTTTCAGCTTCCTTGTGAAGCTCATGAATGTTCATGAGTTTCATGCTTTTATAGAGGCTTGGTGAGCGGTGGACAGCTGTTTGTCGCTGGACTGAAGAACGACGGGTCAAGTTGCAAGAAATTCAGCTTTTATGGCAGGACCTGCTAGAAGAGCAGGTTAGTAGCTCATGAGTTACCCAGAGTGAGTAGTTGGTTTGTGGAGGGGGAAAAACCAACTGATCAAAAAAAAAAAAAACCCAACCTCCTTAGTAGGGTTTAGTAGCTCCCAGAAAAATGCCTTGACAAAAGAAGGGTTTGTGTTATTTTGTGGGTTCTGAGCATTTCCTGAACAATAGAGTAGCTGTGCAGTTCAAAAAAAGTATTTTCCAAAGTCTGAGAAAGTAAGTTTATAACTTGTTATAAAATAATTTCCAAGGTAGCTTGCTAAGTGGCAGGGAAGTGGGAACATCCTTGATAGCAAAATGGCAACAAATCACTAACTATTTGGTGGTTTGGTAATTAGAGAAATTTTCCTAATGGAAGTATATGTGCTTCCAACATGGATACACTGACACCGTTGTGTAATCAACTAATCGATAAGTACTGTTTTCAAAATCAGTAACATAAAGCATTTGATCAATACAGCCAAGCATGCTGCTCCTCTCTTTTTGCTGAGTTTAGGCAAACAGTTGAGTTGTGAAGCAGACTGTGTTGTGAGGGTTGTTTTCTTGCTTTGATATTGTGCATTCTACATATATATTAAATATACTGCTCAAATGCAAATTCACTGATGGCATAAAAATACAGTAATGCAGCTACATGTGCTATGTTTGTGTGGCTGGAGCTTGTTTTGTGTCTCAGCCTAAAATATGTGACGGCTCTTCCTTTGAAGGTTTTACTTAAATTGTTTTGTTTTCTTAAATGATGGTATTTATCACTGTAAGCTATTGTTTAAACTCTGCAGTACACACAGATTGTTTAGACATTTGAAAGAAGTAGAGCAGTGCTGATATAGCTGCTGCTATCTGTTACAGACTGGTTTCTTTGACAGCGATGTTTTGTCTGCATTTTTTGGGGTTGCATCTGCATTTTTCCCTGACCCCTCCTCTACCTGCTTGCAGCGTATTGGTAAACTGAATTTGCACCTCATGGGACCTTTTTGTTAACATGGACCCAAGGTTCAGATTCTGGTTTATCCAACCACAATATATATTTTTATGTGTGTATGTATATATAACTTTAATGTACTGTGTTGGCATACATACAGAAAATTGTGTGCTAACATTTTCTGGCCACTCTTGGGCAAAATAAATCTCTGAGTTGAGAAATAAGGATTCCTTGCTCCATATGCCAAGGTAGGGACTTCAAGTGCTTTTGGTTTTGATGACTTTATGTGAACATGTATCTGTCCTCTCCACCCTTATACTTCTCTGGGGAAAAGCGATGACTTGTCACTCATTAATTATTCCAATACTGTAAAGAGTGTCATCTTCTGTTGGAGCTGCTGTGCATTCATTTGTGGGGTTTTTTTTGGTTTTGGGTTTGTTATGTTTTTTTGCTGTGGGTTTTTTGGGGGGCCTTGGTTTTTTATTTTTGTTTGGGGTTTTAAATTTTTTAAAAAAAATTGTATATAATTATGTTGCTTTATAAAAGAGAAAAAATAATCAAGGTTTGTTTAATGTTGAATGTCAGATAGCAAGTAACGAGACCTATGTTTGCATTTGTTGTTCCCCGCTGAACAATACATTTATTATTAACAGTTTTGACTTACAGTTCTCTGACCTCAAGAATTATCAAGTGACCTACAAAAATTACAATTTGAGACTAATTGAAAACTTCAATACAAGTACAGCGTTAATACAAATATAATAAAAACATTTAGGTACTATTGTTTTGCCCAACCAGATGGAGAGATGAGCAACAGTGGTGCATCAGCCTTTTTGTGGCTGCTGAGAAAATGACTGGAAGCCACATTGCCAAGTCAGCACAATTCTTACCACTCAGGAAACAAATTCCTCAATCAGTGCCAGATATTTCTTAGCACTCTGATAATTCTGTTTCGGTTTTCTAAGGAGAGTTATCTCTGACTGCTGATTTAGCAGAAATTAACTGAATACATTGAAGGGTTTTTAAGCTCCTTTTATGCATGAAATATGTTGGCTGGGATGCCAGTGTGATTATTCCAGAGAGTATGTGGTGGTATAATTTTGTTTCTCACAGCCTTATGGCATTTTGACCACCATCGTATTTGTCTGTACATTTTGCATATGGGTTTACATTGGCAATGTAAACTGCCTTAACCCTTTGGCCTGAAAGTTCCTGTAGTCAGTTCTGGGACGATGCCAAAAATATACTGAGCTAGACTGAGGAGTCTAGTGGCTGTTTAAAGTGGTGGTCAAAGAACAAAAAGGTCTGCCTTGCTGTATCATTTTATTTTATAAGACAGAGGAACAGCAGTGTGCCAGTGGGTGTGCAACAGCTCTGGGCATTCAAGACTATGAAGATGGCTGTGCAGCAGCAGCAATATGTTACAACATAATATAACATGTGTAAGATCCTTCCTGATCCCTGATGCCAGTTATTGCTGGGGGTTCCATAGGAGTGCCGTGCAGCTGAAGGAAAGTGAGACCCAAGACAGGTTTCCTAGGATAAAAAGTAGAAAAAGTTCAAGATCCCTGAGTTAGTACTATCCAGTACAGACAGCTCCAGCTTTTAGCAGTTAATGAGATCCTATTTCCTGAAGCTGTTATTTTACAATTGGAAGTAGATACAGTAAACAGGGAAGTGACTGAATAATATCAGAGTCTTTGACAGTCTCTGCCTGGACTAAAAGAGCTCTGAATTATCAGTGGTGTAGCATCTGAGAAAATGTTTGTAATGGCTGGTTTTGAATCACAGGTGAGGAAGGGTAGCGAATGAAAGAAAGCATACATACTGTTTTGATATATTTAATTCCAGTACAATTTATTAGTCCTATGTCAGCTTTATGGTGGCTCTTTGGTTGCTATAAGTAACTTTGGAAGGATGCACTCTGATGTATTGGGAAATGGTTTTGTTGAAACTCTTTTGCTGGGAAGTATTGCTTAGCTCTCTGATCTGATGCATTTTTGTCCCCATTTGTGTGCCATTTTTGTTAATGCTAACTGAAGTTCCTGTGTATAAAAACTGCAGATCTGTGCTTTGAATGCAGAGATCTTAAGGGATTAGCAATAGGTGTTTGTCAAACTTGATATTTTCTTGTGCTACTTTTATGATCTGCAGTGCTTATTGAAAGCTTGGCTAACTGAGAAAGAAGAGGCTTTGAGTAAGGTTCAGACAAGCAACTTCAAAGATCAAACAGACCTGAGCGTGAATGTTCGAAAACTAGCGGTGAGTGTTGCTGTCCTGCTCTATTCTGTCAAATCTTGTACCCAATACATGGCAAATTACAGTTTGACCCCAGTAGGAGCTGTGAATGTGTAATACTTCAGAAGCAAGGTCGATATTCTTTCCTTGCCAGATTCTTTCACCTGAATTTAAAAAATGTATGCAATGTACTCTGTGGCCATTCCAGGTTGGCATGCCGAACTTTGGAACAGCTATCCTGGGATTTTGTAAGGGTTTGGAGTTCATAGCAGGTCACTAGTCAACTGGAGTCTCCTTCTCTGGAGATATTCAAGACTCGTCTGGATGCCTATCTGTGCAATGTGTGCTAGGGAGCTGCTTTGGCAGGGGGGTTGGACCTGATGATCTCTCAAGGTCCCTTCCAACCCCTACAATTCTGTGATTCTGTGTTTTCCAAAGTATGGGTTTGTGGTCTGTGTCTCTAGCTTTTTGTGGTGTGGGGTGTTTTTTTCAAATTTTATTTTAAGTACACTGGTGCAACTTGCACCTGGACTGATCATTTGTAACTCCTGTTACTCAAGAGATACTGCTGACTTCAGAAGCTGTTTCAGGGATGTACTTTTTTTAAGAATGTTTGTTTGTGCTTTGTTACACAAGAGAACTCTTTTGAAACCTATGATGTATCTGGTCAGGTAGTAGCCAGGTAGTGCTTCCCCACCTCCCCTCCTGCCCCCCATGGAATTGAAAAGCCAAGAAGTGGCAGACTACTTCATGTCATCTTTTAATGTTTTCTTTTAACTTCAGATTTTGAAAGAAGACATGGGTATGAAGCGGCAAACACTAGACCAGCTGAATGAAATAGGTCAGGATGTGGCCCAAATCCTTGGGAATGGCAAAGCATCCAGTAAAATTGATCAGGATCAAGAAGAACTAACTCAGAGGTGGGACAGTTTGGTTCAGAAGCTAGAGGATTACTCTAACCAGGTACTTTAAAAACTTCATTACTTTTTAGCCGTTTAAATGACTTGTATGTATGCAAACATCACTGATTCTGTCAGCAAAATTTCCCAGGCAAGTTCTTGACATCAGGCTAGAGAGGGAGGTGAGTGCTCTTTCACACGGGGTTGATTTTATCTGCTGACAAAACTGTCTGTGTGTTTTGGTCTTCAAAACCCCAAGTTGCTAACCTGACTAGTACTGTTACTCCTTTTTCACAGAGATTAAGCTTCATTTTTCCGATGAGTAAAGCAGGCTTACCATGTATTATCAATCAATGCAAATGCCTTTAAACATTTTAAGAGTGCTGGGACTGGATTAAATCTGATACTAAAAGAAAACAAAGACAAACCCCCAAACCCAGAATAGATAAATAAATGGGAGTCATACAAGCATTTATGCTCTGTGAGTATGATTTCTCATCTGTTGAAAATAGAGTAGTTGTTTGTTTGCTATGTAACAATGATAGCCAAGCTGGATTGTTAAATGTTTATTTTAGTATTTCAAGTGCTTGGTAATGTTTTTATTTAGGCAGAACACCCATTGGCTTCCGTGAGAATTTTGTTTGACAGTTTCATGACTCACATGTCCCTTTTGCGTGATATTAAAATGTTATTATGGGGAAGACTGTGGCACTGATTCAAAATCCATTTCATGTATAGTGAAAGATTTGTGCAGTCTGAGTAGGGGTCCATTTCAGCCTTGTGGCTTTAATTTGTTCTTGTGTTTGAGTCAAAGCACTGGAGAGTGCCAAATCCTGTCTCTGTCCTTTCACTCCCACTAAATATCAAGCAAGTACTTAGAACTTATGAGTTGATTCCTATGGGACCTACTTCAATAACCCATTAAAGAGCGTGGAAGGTATCTATTGCCTTGAGTGAGTTTTTAGGTCAAATCCACTGTGTATCAGCCCATCTGAGATCTAGGCTTGGCTTTATGGGGTATGAGTATAAAATGTAGAATTGTGTGTTAATAAACCCAGAGAACTTTTTATTCTTTCTGTGAACCAAGAAATTATGAAAGAAAATAGATTGTTGGCTTTTAATTCACTTGGGCTGTCGTGAAATTCTAGTTGAAGTGAAAATTTTGATGTATGGCTCGCATCTGTAAAATGAGGATAATGATTTTTTTGTTCTCTGGAACACACCTGTGATAAAGGAGCTTTCTGATGGCTAGATGTAGCCATTTGTAGGAGCAAATGAATGGACATTTTATGGATAATAAATAAAGGGAACTAAGCAAAACCAAGTCAGTTTGCATTATAAATGGCATTCAACCCTTTTGCTAAATTATTTTGCATAGGTAACTCAAGCTGTAGGAAGCATAGGGATGTCACAGGTTTCACAGAAGACTGCTGCAGAAACAGTGCCATTGAAGGAACAAGTAGCGGTTAAACAATCTAGACAGGAGTTGCCCCCACCGCCACCCCCAAAGAAAAGGCAAATCCCAGGAGACAGTGAAGCAAAGAAAAAGTAAGTATATCTCCACTGTTTGGCCTTGCTCACTAGATAATGCCTAGAGTTGGTCTTGTTTTTTGATTCTTCTGTGCAAGTGAGGAATTCTTACGTTGTGATTTTGAGGTCGGGTTTAGGAATAGAATGTTATGTAAAGCCTTGTTTTCAGAGCAACAGAAAACCTGCAGCTTCCATTAATTTCAAAGGGAAATGGGGGTGTTGTGTTTATCAAAAAAGCAGGTCTTCATTCCTTTGTACCTTAGTTCCTTTGCCTGAAAGATAGAATCAATGATATTTACTTTCTTTTAGAAAAAAGGTCTTCTCAGCTTTGTCAAAAAGTGTTGTGAAAGTCTCAAGTATTTGGATTTATTTATTATTTATTTCTAATCTCCATAAAATATATAGGAGAAACTGAACAAAAAAGGCTCAGAAACCTATTCCATCTTCCTGGTATTTAGTAATAAGAAAAATATTATAATGACGTCTTCTTTCACAACTGTATCTGGAATGGCTGACTGATTTGCGTGTATAGAATTGCAGATTGGTTTGGGTTGGAAGGGACCTCAAAGTCCATCTAGTTCCACCCTCCTTCCATGGGCAGCGACACCTTCCACCAGACCAGGTTGCCCAAAGCCCCATCCAACCTGGCCTTGAACACTGCCAGGGAGGGGGCAGCCACAGCTGCTCTGGGCAGCCTGTGCTAGAGCCTTATCATACTCATCATAAAGAATTTCTTCCTAATGTCTAATCTAAATAATCTAAATCTACCCTACTTCAGATTTAAGCCATTACCCCTTGTTGTACCACTGCACTCCCTGATAAACAGTCTCTCTTCATCTTTCCTGTAGGACCCCTTGAGTTAGTGGGAGACAAGAAGTTCTCTCTGGTATTTTCTCTAGGCTTAACCGTATTTGATAACCTGTGTTGCAATTCCTTTGTTAAATAGCATACCTAAAGCTTAAAGGAACTGTTTCAAGATGAATTAAGCAAGTAAATTCGGTATACTCATCCCTTTTTTTGTTGTGCTTGCCTGAGAAAAAGAGCTTTTATTTGAGGTGTTACTAGTTTAAACTTTTGGCATGTTGTTTAGGGAGAGGATTGAGGGCTGTGGCAAGAGCAGGGCATTGCACTGCTAGGTGATCTGTGTTCACACGGTGAAGAATTATTATCTTAATTTTTCTGGGGGACAAATGGAGGTTTAAAGGGGTGAGACAGCTGCCCAAACCTTCTTGAGGACCCTGGAGAGATCCTCTGAGCCTTGGTGAAGATGATGTGTGCATGTGGATGTCCCAGGGTGCTAATGTAGAGCAGCCCATCTGTCCCTTCTCTGTGTTTCTCGCAAACCTTGTGATTTTAGACTTTGAAAGCAAAACTGATTTGAGCTGTTATCTTTTTTCCTACAGTTCAAACTGTATGAAGGACAGTCAATTAAAATAGGTTAAGCTTTCTGATGCTTTTGCCTAATTTAGTTTTGCCCAGTTATGTTGTAACCAACAAATTGCCAGTAACTAGAATTTTTCAGGTTCTCCCATGAAAGCTTTGAGTGACTACAATGACTTCTGTGTTGGTTGGTAGGGTGTTTTTACTTGTTAGGATTTACAGTGTTAAGTAGCATAATTGTAATATGGCCTGAGTTGTGGTCTGTATAGTATACATGCTTTTCTCTCAAGTTCTGTGCACTATTGGTTAAATTGGGAGTCATTTTTTGTTTGTTTGTTATTTTGGTGGCGGTGGGTTATAGCCGAGAGGTTTTAGGCATAGGAGTTATATTAGTATAGACATATCCTACTGTAGCCCAAAGTATAAACTAATCTTTAGTCAGCTCAGCATCCAAAAAGGTTTGTCCATCCTCACTGTTAGGAGTGCTTAAGCTGTAAGTTTTTCCTTCAGGTTAAAGTGTTGTGGACTTCTAAAAAAACTAGAAGTGTATTTCTTATAGAAACCTGAGGTTTAATAAATTACTTTCAAAATATTCAGCATTGAAATATATCTTTTGTGACATATTAGAGAAGGTATTGCATGAAGAAAGGTATAAAAAAATATTAAGAAATAAATTGTACCTTGCATTCTCAATTTACTCCCAAAGGCTAATGTTATGGACATAACTTTTTCTATGACAGGTTTTGTAAAGTCTGTCGTTGTCCTACTGCTTGCGAATAGTAATATGAGAAACACGAACCTGTGTGAGGCCTTGCAGTTTTGGGATTGAGTAATGTGCTGAACTTAAAGACTTTCTGATTTTTAAGACAGTGACTGAATTGGGAAAAATGACAAAAAAAATATTTCTGACCTTTTGAACCAGGTTTGATGCTGAAAGTGCTGAGCTCTTGAACTGGATTTCAAAATCAAAATCTGCCATTCAAGCTACAGACATCAAAGAGTACAAGAAGATAAGAGAGACTTCGAACATGAAAGAAAAGTTGAAGGTAAAATGGGGGAGATAGAGAGCATTCCAGTGAATAGTGTGTTTTGTCTCTACGCTGGCTGTCAGCTGGAGGTGTGGACTGATCCACATGCTTCGTGGGGATTAAGTTCTTTAGTTAAATAGTTTCAGAACTAGACAGGGAAATCTCTGACCAGCTGGACAGAAACTTGCTGGTGTTGGGTTGCGCAATCTGCAGGAAATTTTGAAAACACATATATTACTGATGTCTCCTTTGGAGTTAAGATAAATGTATGCCTTCAGGATTAGTGTCCTTTCTACTAAGCAGCGTATTTTGGCTTCACGTTTCACAGTTGGAGGTGGACTTGATTGACACCACTTTCATAGTTTTGGCAGAGGAGGGCCAGTGGGGCTGCTCAGAGATCTCTTGAATCATGCTGTGACACTGCACACATTGTCCCACTCAGGGTCCAAAGTCCTCCATTGTTCTAATGTTCAGACACATAGTTGTTTGCTCTATTAATTTTGGAGAAAACTTATGTATGCTATTACTGACCTGCAAGACAGAGTACATAATTTTACAGGATCCTGTGGGAGCCATGACATAACAATTTTATCTTCTGTTTCTTCCATTTCAGGAATGTATTCTTGCCTTTTTTGGTCCTTGAGCATGCTTTGTTAATGAAGGGTTAGTGGAGCTTTAGCAGGACCTGAACCTGCTTTTGAAATCAAAGACAATACTTAAAAGTACCTATAAGGCAGTCCTTCTCAGACCTGTAGTGCAAAATGGTGCCAGTAGGCATGTTTGGAATGGCAGTACTGTTGGAAATAAAACCAAAAAACCCCTCCCAATGGTTTGTTTATAGAGCTTTATGAATGTTTGTTGCCCTTTGTAGACGAGTACCAGGTTCCTGTGAACAGGACTCTCTTTAAATGATTGGGCTCTAATTGGGTAGGACAGTGTTTGATATTCTCAACCATGCAAATAAATGTATGCATCTTCTGAATTTACTGTAGCAATTCTAAACCAGAGTAATGACCTTGGCCGTTAATTTTGAAAATATTTTAATCTGGAGATACTTCCTTTTAATGACAGAGGATATTGAAGTCGTGGTTGTCTTTCCTCTGTAGATGTATTCTACCCCTTAGATCACACAGGAACATTTACTGATGACTTGAGGGAGGATCTTGTTCCTCTAAAAATCTTGGTAGTTACATAGGATTTCCCTCACCAGTTCTCTATGAGGCAGTGCAAAGCCCTAGACCTTGAGAGAGTGGCTTGCTAGTGTGTTATAGCTCTTGCTAGCTGTACTTGAAGGGAGCAACTACTGAGATTCCCTACCATGGGAAATCTCAGTAGGGCCTGTAGTAGCAAAGGGACCATTTAAAAAAAGGGTTTTCTCCACTGGTTCACATTAAATAATTACAGTTTCTTATCACAGGTTATGTGTTTTAGCTGGTGTCCCAGCATCTGTTTTCACATAGCAGGATTGTCAATGCTTGTAACTATTTTATTGCTGGTGGTGTTGTACTACACTCTTACTTGCGTGCTGCTTGTGGAGCTAACACCTGCATTTGTTTTCCAAACAGAACTAGCAAGCATCTTAATAGGTGCTGTCTCTGAGAAAACTGGAACCTCTTTCGGGTAGTAGTGGGAAAATAAATGGCACGGGGTGGAAGTCAAGAAAAACTAGCCTCTCTGAAATGGTATTCTTTTGGGGTTCACTTTGTAGGTGATTGAAAAAGAGCGAGCTGAAAAAAGCCAGAAGTTAGATGAACTGAAACGGAGTGGACGTATTCTTTTGGATCAACTGGGAAAGGGTAAGGCAAGATTTTTGTGTTTTGTGATTTAATCAGAGGAGTTGCTGGGAAATGATACTGAAACACAGTATCTCCAGTTAAGCATTGCAATATATTCCTTCCTTTTCCCTTCATTTCCTTCAGAGACCCTGTCATCGTTATTGTTACTAGTTATTGATAAGTGTTATTTCTATTAAAGCGTATAGAAATGTGGTTTTAGTATTCTTCGTTTAATATGTGTGTGTTCATTTGCAACCTTTTAAAGGTTATCTTTACTGAAATAGAAATTTATTAAAATGACAGTAACATGCTTTTGGGGGAAGGAGTTAGTTTAATTTTAAATTGTGGGGAGACTTTAACTGTAAAACTTTAAAACCTATCTGCCTTAAAGAATTGGAAATTCTAAACCTACATTTAAGTTTGACAAATGTGTATATATCTCTCTTTATTCGTAGCTTTCTCTATTTCTCTAAAAGCTGTCAGTATGTTTTGATGATACCATCACAATTCATGGTTCAAAGGCAGGAGAAAAGCCTACATGCTTGAGAAAATGATTGATTGTCAATTAAAACACTTATCCCTGGAAACTTATAATTAACATTGGTGAAAATTGAATCTTTAAGCCTTGCCAAAATCTTGTTTCATAATATGACAAAACTCCATCAGTGAAATGTGACTCTTTCCCTAAAAGAGCTGTTCATATCATCCAGAAGGTGGTCTTTTAGATCTGCTGTGCACTTGGTTTCTGGTGAAGATGCTGCAACTGGTAAAATTCAGAGAGGTGAAAGGATGGTATCACTGTCCTGCATACTGACCAGTATCCCTTTTGGAAAATGCTAATTTCCATTGGATTTCCGAACTTTCATCGCATCTTTTTCCAGCCAGCTCCTTTGCCTGGCTGCCCTAGTCTGCTAAGCATCTCAAATCCTTCCCTTTTTGCCTACTGAAGCTTTTTACTGTGGGTGCTTGAAGCTGATGCCTGGAAGCCACTGATCTGACCTGCAGTTCTGGTTTTAAAAATCTGTAGCTGTTTCCTGTCTTCAAACCTGGACAGAGATCTTCCCTCTCTCCCCTTCTCTGTGAGAGGTCACGGCTCTAAACTGACTGTTAATTATAATGAGAAATGCATAGTTTGAAAACTGGTTTGTATCAGCAAAACAGAAGATACAGAAATTGCTTCCTAATTGCTTGCTGTCTTAAAGCTTGGGATCTGTAGAAAATAACCCATCTACAGCCCCTGGCTTTGTTAGGGGTCTGCCAGTAGGCTTTGTCCATCTCAGAATGACAGCCCTTCTCTCCAAAACCAGTCCCAGCTGCACCCGTGTGGAACAATGCACAGCGCTGGCATGCATGTGTATACATCCATTTCTGTCTTGGGGAGGGTCCAGCCCGTGGTAGAATGGCAGGGACGGATCGTTGTGTGCACGCTGCTCTTATGTGGCTGACTGCAGGGGCTGTGCTTCTGCATTGTAGATGTGCCAAGTGTACGGACAGTGTGTGAAGCATGGGGAGGATCTATGGAGTAGAGCCTTCAAGTGCCCTTGTAGAAGCTGGCTGGGTGCCCTGACCAGAGCACTGGGCTCTGCTTTATGCTAAAACAATGCAGCAAAAAACCCTCCTCTGTGTGAATCTCCTTATACTGTGATCTAAATGGCAGAACCACTAAGTTCAAATCATCCAAACACGCCTTACGGAAAGCAGGTGGTACCTGGAAAGAGAGTCTGCATCGGAAACTTGCAGTGGCAAGACTGTACTGCTGAGTGGCCATTGCACTGACATTTCTTTGCATATTGCAAAATACTCGGTTACTTCTGGTACTTGAGGAAATAAAATAACAAAGAATGGGTGGGAGGTCTGTTCTGCTGCTGCATCCTCAGGTCACAGGCTGATTTGTCAAAAAGATGGTGTAGCAGATGCTTCATGTAATCGCTGTGAGTGGGAAATAACTTTGTTGCGTTGCTTTTGCAGCTATTCATGCTACTTAGCTATTAATCATGTCTGCGTGCAATGTGACATTGTTAGTCATTGCTCCCTCTCTCTCCCAGGCCAACAGGATTCCCACCTACCTTTTCAACAAATTTATTCCTGCCTTCCAACTTGCTGCTTCCCTTTTTTCTTTGCAGTCTAGAGTAATTAAAATAATATTCACTGAAAGCCTACTTAACTAAAGATAACTTTACTTATATCTGCATATCAACATTTAGACACAAATCATAATGGTGAAGAACTTTGTGATGGTGAAGAGTCAGCTCACTGTTATAAATTGAAAACCTACCACAGGGAAAGAATGGAAATGAAATATGTCACTCTTCATTTTACTGTTAATGTGGAAATAAAAAGCTGAAACACTTTACAATTAGACTGAGTAATTAATACAGTTTTGTGGGTAGTGGACTTGGAATCAGGGCATTTGGCATGTTAATGCAAACATGCACCTGTATCTGAAGAGAGGAAAAGTTAAATGCCTGTTAATCAGAATTAATGTGATTAATATAACAATAATTTATATAATCTGTTTAGAGGGACTTTCTACAGTGGATATAAAAACAGTGATGGAGAAAATACTGTCTGGGTGGAAAGATGTGGTTCAACATCTGGAAGAAGTGGCAAGAAAGATAAAGTACCAGGAAGATATAAATGCATATTTTAAGGAAATGAGTGAGCTTGAGAAGGCTATAATTGAGAAGGATGGCTGGCTTAAAAATGACGCTACTTCAGCATGCCAGCCCTCAGCAGTCCTGAAAGACTTATGTCAGGTAAGTCTAGTAAAACTTGTTAATTTTAATTGGAAGCTGGTAGGAGTGCAGGGAATCCCAGAGGAGCTTACCCTAGTCAGTAAGGTAACTCAAAGTTTCTGAGCCATCCAAAACATCTGATTTGGCCAGAAGATTTTTTTGGTATCTGTGTTACAGAAATACTTTAATGTTGTTGCCCTAGTAATGTGGAGATGTGCTGAGTAGTTGACTAAAATCTTTGTGTTAACAAGGCAAGTGTTGAGATTTGGTTTTGTTTTTAATCTTTCACAGCGGGAATTAACTCATCTTGTAAGCCTGAGTCCACAGTTGGAACACCTGAAAGCCACCTGCAAGGCACTTGCCTCTCAGCCTACGCCTCCAAATTTCATCCAGGAAAGCTTGAACAATTTTCTTGATCATTTCAAGTTGACTCGTCAGAAACTAGAGGAATGCCACCAGCAGCTGAAGAAAGGTAAATATGTATTTATATATATTTAGTTTAACAAAGTTCTTCAGATACGTCTGATTTTTTTAATTGTTGTTGCTTTGAGCTGAATGAAAACACTGATTTCTAGTAGAGTTTTTCCTACTGATTCCAGGAGGCTTTGAGTCAGGCAGAAAAAATTGTTTTGTTCACCTGAAAGGGTATTTTTATGTCCTCCCCTGTGCATGCTACAAAATATACCATTCTATGATGTTTAAAGTGATCATGCAAGGATACAATGTTCCTGTAACTGCATTTAAGGAACTAGCAAAACGTATTTAAGGTGGATAATATAGTTTGAAAAGCTGTGCATCTCTGGCACATACTGGAATAAATAATAATACTAGAAATGAAAAATGGAAGATTAAGAGAACCTTGTAGAATTGAAGTGTGCATGTGAAAATCTTTCTCTTTCATAGTTTTGAGCACATTACTCATACATAATTCCTTTTGGAAATTTCACCTTTGAAGTGATTTGGAATCTGGCTTGCTTTTCAGGCACTTTTCACTTGCATTTTTGTTGTGTTAAAAATTTCATTATAAGCATTCAAACCAGCTGTGCTGGCTTCTGAAGGATTTTAAATGCACACAAAATGTTCATATTTTACAGCTGAACAGCAAGCCCACAGACCTATGAGGAGATTTTTTCTTTAGCTTTAATTTTGTTTCTGAGGAATTCAAGGAAGTCTTTTGCTAATGGCCTCAAATAGAAGAGCACTAACACTTTATTCTGTGTTGTAATAAAAATAGGTTCAATTACTAAATTTTTAGGTCATCTATATAATGTGTTGTGCCAGGCCTGCATGCTTTGATTATAGTCACACTGAAAACTGTATGAATAACATATGTCTGCTGTGCTCAAATTACAGGGTATGATTTCATTCTTACTGTGGGCAATGATTATTTTTATTACTGTTCTCAGTACTTTTGAATAATTTTACTGGTATCATATATTTTGGTAATTACTATATGATGTGTTAAAAATAATCCTTGTTTTTTCATGCTACACATCACTTGAGGCATTATTAGTATTGTTGAACCAGTTATTACATGGTGAAAACACCTTACATACTGTAATATGTTAAATTTGTGTATTTTTTTGAATGATAATTTCTCTGTAGATTGTGTATTTCTAAGGAACGGGGGGGAATGTCAGTTCAGGGTTTCAATTGTTTATTTACAGCATAGTTTAATTTCTGTCAGGTAAAGGAACTTCCAGAGCCATATAACTGGGAGAAACAACTGGTGGTGGCACTTGAGTGTTTGTGAAGTTGGCAGGCTTTGACTGGTAGAAGTCCATCTCCTTTTGTGGCTCCTCTTAGAGCCACTGGAAATTCCCTCGTGGAGTGCTACTCAGTCCCATCTCTGTGGGCATTGTGACTTAGCCTCCTATTGACAAAATAAAATGGTATTAACTATTTTCTTCTCTCTCAGGATTTACTGTAGTTTAGTGGCAGCACACCTATCTGCTTTTTACTGATATATTTTTTTTTTCCCCTTCCTCTTAAATTGGTCCTGACTTTTTGAGACAAGGAAACTAGATAACTGATTCTCTCTAGAAACATTGATTCATTCCTTAGTTATAAGTCGTGTGACAGTTCTGACAGTAAGCTGTTGAAGAGCTACCTGGTGAGTCAGAACAAGTCTTAGATTAATTTTCACTTGTGGCAGTAAGGAAATTGCTTAGGAATCCAAGGCCAGAGACTGTGCATACCACAGGATGGGTCTTACAGCTGAAACCCTGTTCATTGCAGTTTTTAAAATCTGACTTTTTCATTCTGGAATGCTGGAGTGAGGTGCTGCCTCCTGCCCAGGATTCCACAGAGGGCTGGATCGAAGCAAAATCTGAGATGCAGTCAAAGATTGCGTGCAGATACCCCATCCAAACTTTAATTCACTTTTCAGTCTTCCCAGATAGTGTCTCTGTTCTGGCAACTGGCTGAAAGCTGCTATTTTATATCTCATGTGTGTATAAATATATAAATGAAAAAATCCCAAAACCACCCAAACCAAACCCTGTTACTACACTTACACATATTTTGTGTGTGTTTATATATATATGTATCTATGTAAATAAAATACAGGCTTCTATATATAGTGTGTGTATATTTAACTTTATATGTAATATGTGACTATTATATAGGCTATACTTTCTATTCTTTATATAGTAGCATGTTTTGCATATAAATGGTAGATATGTCTAAACTTTTTACGATGGAAAATACTACCTTGTGGGGACTTAAGCGTGTAAAATCCTAATTACTAGTGATTCCACTAGTAACTCTCCTGCCTACCCCAAGAGATTTAGGTGCTCGGGTATGTAAGAAAACTCTAACTATCGGATTGAGTTTTAAATTTTTTTGGAGGGGGGTTGCAATTATGTATTTTATTACTATAATCTATATAATTAATATTTATATACTATATGCATTTAATATTTTTAAATTAAAAACATTGCCATGAACAGAGGAGTTATTTTAGTTCTTGGAAGGTCTCAGTGGGATTCATTGTACTAGTACATCTCACCTGATTCTTTCTTTGTATGTGGTTCTGATAACTGGTTTTTGGGTCTCATGTCTATTTCCTTCCCTTGCATTTTGTTCCATTACTCTTTTAAATAATATCAGAGGCAGAAAGCCAGCCAAGCCAGGACTATGTGGACTCCCTGCAGCAGCTGAAGGACACACTGAACGAGCTGGAGTGCAAGCAGCAGTCCATCGCCAGCGGACTGAGCGACCCCAGTAAGGTTGAGAAAGCCCTGCAGCAGGCGAAGGTAACTCTTACTGAAACAAGGAGGTCGCTTATTCAGTTAATGTCATCCCCCTTTCTCCTGCCTTCCTTCCTATGGGGTTGCTACAATGTTATGTTTCCACTGCTTTTGTGGACTCTTGCTGATTTCAGAAACATGTGTTTTTCTCTGTGTGGTGGCATAAGAGGGCTGCAGGTGACTCTGGAGAACCTCTGGAACTCCAGTTGCTTCGTGGGGAGAGGCCGCATCTGTCTTTCTATCCTCTGTTCAGCAGAGACTGATCAAATAGGTATTTTTAAAAGCCTATAAACAGGGCTATTAGTACTTTGGTGGGGGGTTTTTTGTTTGTTTTTTAACCAGCAGATTTTAAAAAGTTGCGAGTTCTTTAGTTTTCTCCTTTAATATTGTTTCTGTATTGTTTAAAGTTGGCAGAGATTTTTCTGGACAATATGCTGGCTGAATTGCAATGGTGTTTAGTCTTTGGAGGCTTGTCTTTTCCTGCTTCTGTATGAAACCCACCTCCCCCTTTTCTTCACGGATTAATTATCCTTAAAGGACATACCATTTCAATTTGGGACCTTTTAAATAGTGTGTTGGGAGATGGGGACAAACTGTAGATGATGAGCTGCTTGTGGACCTGGGATTGTCCAGCTCCTCCTGTGCTGTAGCAGGCACTGATAAGTGCTTCAGGCATAGACCCAAGCCAGGGATTGACGCAGTCTGTGGCTTCTTGCACAGAAAGCACTTGTTTGCAGAAACATGTGTTCCTCCTCCCAGTCTCGTTGCTAGCTCACTACCTGTCTTTTTAGAGGTAGCTTTTTATACAGCTTCTTTCCTGTAAATACAAAGTAAGGTTGAGAATATAAATATATCAAAAAGAAAGTTCTTCCTCACTTAAATATATGCACACACGTGCCACATGTATGTGTTAAATGCATATAGTAGCAAAGTTAAAGTTGTTAAATTATTAATGGTTTCATGTGTTCATTCCAAATTTCTCTATTGAACAAATTTTAAGCAGATAATGAAAATGACCGGTGCAATGAAGTGGCTGCATGTTTCACATTTTGGCTGGTACCTTCAGCGGTTATTTTTCCTTAATATTAGGAAATTAGTTATTTCAACTCCAATGGCTCTTCATATATTAGCAATGCCATAGTGAATATATTCACATTGTATCCTCTCTGTATTCTGGATTGAAGAGTACCTTTCATAACTCAAGTATGCAGAGCTTTTTTTGCAGCTAGACGTCATAATGACTTGACTTTACAAAACTCAGCCTGTTTGTGTGTGCTTTATTGCTTGTTTTCTTTATTAAAAAACATATCAGTGGAGTGAATGAAAAAAACGAGTCCCTGGTTTGTCTACATTGCAGTTTCTTTTGTGACTGCTAGGTAGCGTAGCCATTGCTTTGCTGAGTTGAGCGTCAGAACCGCACAGCGCAGGAGCAGCGTAGGTGCCTGGGTGTGTTTAGCTATGTGGCCAAGCTTTACAGCCCATTCCATAATCTCTCCTGCTGCACCAGTAGAACAGCCGAAGGTTTTGCTGCTTAAAAGGTTGTCTGGACACCTCTGCTGGCATTAACTGGAGTGTCACTCTTCACTGAATCTGTGCTCTGCACAACAAAAACTTTGAAATACTTGTGCTTGTGAGTAAGTGTGTACCTGTTGTAAGGCTAACACTGCAAGCAGACTTTTCTTTTTTCTTTTTTCTTTTTTTTTTTACCCCCATTACAGACGGTTCGTGAGGCGCTGGAAGCCCAGAAGCCCAGGCTAGATAAGCTTGCTGAAGAAACAAAGGCTTTGGAGAAACATGCTTCTTTGGATATAAAAAAGGTCTACACGCAAGAGTTCAAGCATGTTCAGGGAGACTGGGACAAGCTAAAGCTCAAGACTTCCAAAGATGTTAAACTACTAGAGGAAATTGCACCCAAGCTGAGATTATTTGAGGTAAAATGAAAAGGTTTTTTTGTACTGTAACTCAGTTGTTTTAGAGACCTTTTTTCTCTGTACTCCTGCGGGAGTACAGATGATACTGATTGAGAACTGAAATGCTGATGGGTGACTATTCTGGCAGAGGATAGAATCATCTATAGTGTGTTTGCAGCAGGGTAGTAGAGGACTTTAAAATGCTCAGGATATTATTTATTCTTCTAATAGAATTACTTTTAACTTAAAACTTGTGTTCTTTTTCTTTCAATACCAGAAGTAGTGGATGCCCCGTCCCTGGAAGTGTTCAAGGCCAGGTTGGATGGGGCCCTGGGCAACCTAGTGTAGATCCAGGCCTGAGGTTGGTGGCCCTGCCTGTGGCAGGGGGGTTGGAGCTCTGTGATCCTTGGGGTCCCTTCCAACTCATACCATTCTATGATTCTATGAAACAGAGGTTACACTAAAGCAAAGGGCATGTCAGTTGTGCTGTTGAAGCCTTGATCCCTCCAGGGGCTGAGTGCTCTCTGTGGTGGTCGGTGTCAGATGCCCAATTCATTACCAGTTTGACATCTAAAATTGAAATTCCATACCTGCTACAGAAAACCTGCTCCTTCAAGTGGGGTGTCTGTCAACAGTAATAAAGAATTAGTACAGCCTGGTAGAAAAGGATGTAAAGAAACTCTTAGGTATAGTAAGTTTTCCAGTTCCAACAGATGGCCTTGAAAGGGTGAGGAAGGAGAGTTAAGGAATTAAGATTAATCAGCACTATTATATATATGTTTAAAATATAAAAACACATGGAATCCTGCATGACAAAGTCTCAGTGCTTTAAAAATGAAGGTGTTAAAAGCAAGGGTATTTAAAGGGTATTTAGATGATAAAGAGGGGAAAGATAAGTGCATAAGTAACTTAACCAAGGTTGACTCAGTATTTACTGGTCAGATAGGTTTCTTTGTACTGGCTTTAAGTCCCTTCAAGACTATTTATATTCTTCTGGGGGGAGGAAAAAAAAATAATTAAAACTAAATATATCGTGATCTAGCCTATGGCAATATTATTGTGATCCAAAAGTTAAATAAACACTAACCATTCCCTCAGTATCAGCTTGAAGTAATGGAAGTAATGTTTATCTAGACTATAAATTTCATATTATTTTCATTTTCTTATTGTATTTTAAACTTCAGAAAGCAAGAAAGTCCTTTTAGAGATTCTCTTTTCGGATAAAGGAATATGTGTTAGCTAACAAATCCATTTTCACGTGTGTTAAAGGTATTGTAATGTGTGGAATTATTTCTGTTTAACAGGGTATGTGTCACACAGTTTATGAACATAAGCAACTTGCTGCGTGCACTGTCTTCAGAACATTGGTGTCGTGGATGCACACCACTGCTTTTCCCCAGAAGTTTCTTTGTCTTATTCTCCCCTCCCTCTGAAACGTGTAGCTGTTCTTTTATTTGATAGTGGAGTCAGACTTATTGGGGGGCTGTGTGTGTTTGTGTGGTTGTCATGGTTTAGCCCCAGCTGGCAGCTGAACACTATGCAGCCACTCATTTGCTTCCACCCCACAGGAGAAGGGGGGAGTGGTGTGGTGGGGGGAAGAAAAGAGTGTTTTCTTAAATTTTAGTTCAGACAGGACCTTTAATGATTTTTCAAGTATAGACGTGTTTAAGCTGACATTTCTATTAGAAGAGCCAGGTAATTGAGGAGGAGTGATTCTCCTCCTGTGATTCTGTAATTGACCTGCATGATGTTGCGGAGAAAGTTGGACAAGCCATTGCTGATCATGATTTGGAAGTAGTAACACCCTCAAGCCTATATATTTTGGGGTTTTTTTAAACCTAAAATGCAAACCTGAAAGAAGCCATACTAGGGGTGACAGACTAACTAAATGACAATTGAGAGCAGAGTGTGCACCCATGCTTCCATGAGAAGCTTTACTTGGGGATAAGGGCTGGAAGGAAAAACTTGCTCCTGCTTGTAAATTTTTTACTTGCTAATTACTTGTGTCAGAACCTGAGCTGCTCCTAGCAGAGTGTGTGTGGATGTGTGTACGAATAACGTAGGTGTGATAGTCCAGTCTAGGCTAGTGAATTGTTCAGGAACATGTGTATACCTGCACATGTATCAAACATGTGCACCTCATTTGAAAGTTTCTGTCTTAGTCTGGTTCCTTCAAAGCCATCCTTCCGTTGGTACTTGCAGCAGCCTGTGGGATGATGTGGAGCTGTGGAGGAACTGATGCTGCTGGTCATCAGGAGCTCACTGCCAAAAATTAGTTAACTTGTACAGGAGCCTAAAGGAAATTAACTTCTAAGGTTTAGCCAAGACCTTGCTGATTATTTTCTGGTAACCTCCTCGCCATTAGTTTTTCCCCTAGCTTTGACCTAAATGTATGATATCCCGCCTTGTCTCATTTTTCTTCCCTTCCCTCTTTCTGGTTACACTTACTAGGTATTTAGCATGATAGAATAAATATTTGGCATGTAAGCCTGTCTCAATATCCTTTGTGCATCAACTTTCTATCAGTCTTGTACTTCAAATGATTGCAGCTTTCCAGTTGCCCTGATTATCTGTAGCAACACTGTGCAAGACCTACTTACCTCATCAGTTTTAGCAGCAATTTTTTTCTCCTTGAATTTCTTGTAAGCTCAGAACTCTTTTGTTGTTTTTCCTTCTCTTCTCTCTGCACTTGAACCATGTAGAGTGGTCTGAACATGCACCTATTTTCCTAAATTATGGCTTTAACTGAGTGGAGAATGGCTCCTGAAAATGAAAATCTCTTCTCATGCTTAACTGAGAGTAGGGTACCTGTGTGCAGTATGAGCATGGCAAGTTGTTATTTAGTAATCAGTTACCCAGGTTTTTTTCAGCCAAAGGTGAAGTGCCCTGATCCCCACAGTTGTCTGAAGTGATGTTGGTACCAATATGTATATGAATCAATCACTGATGAAAGATGTGGATTTTTATGCCCATAGGAGTTTTGAAGAGCTGTGGAAAGCAGAGCATTGCAGCTGCATGCTGTTGTACAGATCTGAGAACAGAATTTTATCCGGAGATATTAAAAACTTTCATGTTACCTTAAAAAAAAGTACAGAAGCTGAAAAAGAGATTCAAGCAGAAAAAACAATTATTAAATAATTAAAATGGAAGATCTGTGCAGTGGTGTTACCTGTAGAAATATGGGGCTTACAGTGGGGGTGTGCTGTCAGTGGTGGACAGTCGTGTATTTGTTCTCTGATTTTTTTTCTTTCAAAGGATTGGTACTAATCTATACAGAGGTTTTTATAGTCTAGTGTTGTATGAATAAAAATGAGAATGTGGAGCAAGTTGAATAAAAATGTTGTGGATGGCACTGGGAATTTCACGTTGAAATGTGCGCTGAAGGAAGATTGATGGGGGAGACTGTGGGTATATGATTCTCGTGCAGACACTGAATGGCCTCAGTACTGGAGATGTGATACCAGAGAGACAAGATTACTTTGAAGACTGTCTGGGCAGTATGTCCTTGGTTAAAGGAGAAGTGTCTGGCCCTTAAAGGCGGGGGAGGGGGTATAATAAAAAAATTTAAAACTAGGAGAGAAAAGGATAAAAAGAATAAGTGAATGGCAACCCTTGGAGAACATATGGGCATGTGCAACCTCACACAAGTATTGGCTTTTTAATGTTTCTTTTTTCCTCATTCACCTTTAAAAATTGACATTTCCCAAAACTGCGGTCCTCACAGGAAACTGAATGTAAGTATTCTCATTTTCCCAGTAAGCAGACAGGTACACGGTGCTTAAAATGTCCTTGTTTGTCTGAGCTAGCCAGTGGCAGACCTGCCTGTGGGTCCTGCGCTTAGGTGGCCCTTCTGTGATTTGTGGTGTGACAGAGGCTCCCCCAAGCTGACAACACTGCATCAGTGACACAGTCTGTTTTACTCTGAGGCTTGGGAAGGGAAAAGTAGACAAGGCTCATTTTGTCAGTTTTGTGCCTTGTATTTTCTAGAAAAAAATTTCTGTATCCTGCACTCTGTGTTGTCATACTTCTAATAACGCCTGGCTTTGAACTTGCAGTTCTTTTAAAGTCACTGCATGGCTGTACATCATGTATTTTCTTCCAGAAGTGAACAAGCTAAAATTCAGCACATTTGATCTTTGTCCTTGCCTGGAATAAATTTTAGAAACCGACCCAGTATTTTAGTTTGTGAGCTCTTGTACATCAACAACCTGCACTGGGTATTTGACCACTGGTAATTATTTGCCCGTGCAGTGCAGGAGCATTGACTTCATTAAACTTCTGTAGCCTTGGCTTGTGATTCAGCAAGTTATTTCAATGTGTGCCTAACTTTGAGTAATCCCATTTAATTCACTTCAGCTATTTATGTAAGTAGCTTACTGTAAGCAAGCTAAATTAGGTATATGCTAAAATGCCTATATAAATGGCAGCCTTTATAAATATGTATTATTTTACATTAAGGCATGTTTCACTGTTAAGCCTCCTGGAGTCTGTTTTAAAGGAAAAGATTTTCAGGCTAATAAACCACAGGAAATTCACCCAAAATGGAAAGGGAATGACGAAAATGTTGTGACTTTGACCTCTAATGGTAGCATTGGCCTAAAAATAAACGTGATCTTAGTCTAATGGTTTTTCATTAGTGCAGACATTTTTTTTTTTGGGAAGCGGTGTGTAAAGTATTGAACTTGAAAGAACTTTTACTTCAAGGTTTTAAAGGAAATGAAGTGTGTGTTTTCATCCTTGGTGACATGCAGAGTAGGAGCTGAAGCTGATAAGCTTTGACTCAGCTTCTCAATAGTGGTGTTTTATTCTGATAATTGTGTCAGAATATAAAGATGCCCTCTCTTAAAACCCACAACATAACAGCCTAAAAATGTTGCTTTAAAAAGGCCAACTGTATTATTAAAAAATTATAATAGCATAACTCAGGTGAAGCAGGACAAAGAGAGGTTTTCTCCCTGCTCTAAGTTCATGGTGGTTTTGTTTGTAAGGGTGATCAGGAACATTTACAATTGTGTGGGAAGGAGATGACGACCCTCCTGTCTTCTTCCCTGCCCACCTCATTCTAGGATGTGAGGCCAAATGTTAGATCAGGTAACTTGGCAATTGCAAGTTGTGGGGTTCTTTATTTACCCCCTGTGCTTTGCTCTAGTGAGTACAGTAGCTGCTATTGGCCTCAAACAGATAGACTTTTTGTTTTTAGTGGCTAGTCTAATCCTCTGTGGTATTTTCTTTTTATGCCTGTCGCCCTCTAAGTTCTCTGTAAGGAAGGTATGCTTTCCCAGCCTAACTTCTACCTGTCAAATATGTTTAGCATTACACCTTCCTCTTCTCCCCACAAATACCCCTGTAGGACCCTCTCTTTTCCTTGGAGTGCAATATGTCTTTCAAACGTGTAGGGCAAGCAGTTGTACATGGTTTCTGTCATTGGGAAAATGCTATCCCCAACCAGGTGACCATGTTTCTGTGTGACAGCTTGGAGTAGTGCAGTATCAATTAAACTGTGCTGTGGAATGGATGTGGTTGTAGTGAATTTAATTGTCATATAAATATGAGAACAGAAAAATTGGGGCAGGGAAAAAACTCCTCCAAACCAAAAATGAAAACACAGCTGGTTTTATTCAAAACCAGAGCAACGGTAGCAGCTTGTAGTATTTTTTGACACTGCTAGATGTTCTTGAAATGCAACAGCCATACGCTTTTCATCATGGCATTGTATCAACCCTTCATTATTATGTTTGATGCAGACTAATTCAAAACTGGTTCAGAAGTGGATGGATGGTGTGAAAGACTTCTTAATGACAGAAAAGGCTGTTCAAGGAGATACCGAGGGACTTCAAAGACAACTTGACCGGTGCACAGTGAGTTTTGCTCTTTTAAGGAATCTTTTGAAATAAATAATAACTCGTGTGTTGTCTTTATTATGTTGTTTCTATGATTAAAGTATTGTCCATGGCATATTCCATAAAACCTGCCAGAGAAATCGTCTTATGTTTCTTCAGGGCACATCTTAATTGGTTCCTTGTGTTTAGCCATAACACTCTGTACTTTTCAAAACTACAAATTGACATCAGTTCCTCTGAAAAGTGTTTGTATATTTCCACCAATTTTTGCTACTGGGGAATTGAATCTGAGAGTGAAATGTGCTTTCTGCATTAAACTTCCAAGGGCAATAAAAATAATAAGCAAATAACCCTGATGAATCTCCTAGGGTTTAGGAGTTGTATGTGCCTTACAAGTAAGATTCCTTCCTAGCTAATGCCACATAATGATTGCAAATAGATAGAATCTCATCTTACAGTAAATAAATATGTGCACCTTTAAATGTTTGTTTCTGTGAGAAGAACATGAGTCTGAGGTATGTCAGAAATATGGAGGTATGTAGTGCACATCATCTCCAAATTTGTGTTTTTCCAATGTTGACATTTGGCATGTGGGAATGTTAGCACTGTGTATGGCAGGCAAGCTGGATTTTGTTTTTCAGTTGCATGGTTATGATGATTTGGGCCACTGAAGGATTGTTTTAAACAGTCTGGTATTGAACATAGCATTAGTCTACTTTTCCATTAAAGGTTCTCTGGAATAATTAAAAATGGAAAAATTATTGTCATCCTACAAGCTTATGTAATGTCTTGCTAAAGAAGAATATCCATTTTCTTTGCTGTATACTCAGATGTTTGTCAATGAAATGGAGAAGGTTGAACCATCACTGAAAGAAATGAAAGAAGTAGAGTCTGCTTTAAGAGCTCTGCCCATCTCAGGCATAAATACTTGGGCAAAGTCTAGGCTCATAGACTGCCAGACTCAATGGGAGAAACTGAGCAAGCAGGTGAGTTCTCCAGATGTTGCTAGTACTTCCTTGTCACTGCAACTGTTTGTTTGGTCCTGTGGCATTGGTAAGATGATGAAGAGGTGAAGCAGTGAAATAGTGGGATGAAAATGTTTTACTGCCAAAGTGGCTGAAATCCAACTTGGTCCAATGAATCATACAGAATGACAGAATCACAGAATGTCAGGTGTTGGAAGGGACCTTGAAAGATCTTCTAATCCACCCCCCCTGCCAAGCAGAATCACCTAGATTAGGTCACACAGGAATGCATCCAGGTGAGTTTTGAATGTCTCCAGAGAAGGAGACTCTACCAGCTCTCTGGGCAGCCTGTCCCAGTGCACTGTCACCCTCACAGTGAAAAAGATTTTTCTTATGTTTGCATGGAATTTCCTATGCTCCAGCTTGCACCCATTGCCCCATGTCCTGTAGCTGACCATCTCTGAAAAGAGCCTGGCTCCCTCCTCCTGACACTCACCCTTTACATATTTATTGACATTAATGAGGTTACCCCTTAGTCTTCTCCAGGCTAAAGAGACCCAGCTTCCTCAGCCTGTCCTCATAAGGAGGATGTTCCACTCCCTTAATCATCTTAGTGGCCCTGCACTGGACTCTTTCAAGTAGTTCCCTGTCCTCCTTGAACTGAAGGAACCAGAACTGGATGCAATATTCCAGATGTGGTCTCACCAGGGCGGAGTAGGGGGGAGGAGAAGCTCTCTTGACCTACTAACTGCACCCCTTCTAACATACACCAGGATGCTGTTAGCTGCCTTGGCCACCAGGGCACATTGCTGGCTCATGGTCACCCTACTGTCCATCAGGACTGCCAGGTCCCTTTCCCATATGCTGCTTTCCAACAGATCTGTCCCCAACCTATACAGGTACATGGGGTTGTTCTTCCCCAGATGCAAGAATCTGCACTTGCCCTTGTTATATTCAATGAAATTTCTCCATGTTCAACTCTCCAACTTGTCCAGACCTTGGTGGATGGCACAGCCTTGTGGTGTGTCAGCCACTCCTCCCAGTTTTGCTTCATCAGCAAACTTGCTGATGGTGCACTCAATTCCCTCATGCAGGTCATTGATGAATATACTGAATAGTACTGGTCCCGGTACGGACCCCTGAGGGACTCCTTGAGAAGTGCAAATATATTAGGAGATACCTGTACAACAGTAGTTTTGTTTGAATACATACACTTCTCGCTATCTAAGAGTTCATTGTGCTCCTTCCAGTTTAATTGTAATTAAAAATTAATTCACTTTTTCTCATGCTGCTCTTTCTGGGGTGGGTTGGAGGAAAGTCTCACCTTTTTGTTCTTTGTTCTTGAAATCTGGAATATTTTTTTGTCCCTGTGTAATTTCTGCTTGCTTCCAATCAGTTTTGAAAAATAAATTACTATAAATAGACTACAACTTCAGTCTGATATATTTGGTTGTTTCTTTTGGGTGGAAGCTTTCTGCTATCTGTACAAACATACTACTTTAGATGCAATGCCTGGCAAGGATTTGCGTTGGAGAGCCTTGCTGTTGATACAGAATCCAGATTGCCTGGGCTGCAGGAAGAAATGAGGCCTGGAGGGGTGTTCTAGGGTGTCAGATATATCAACATATCTAAGTATACTTGTGATCAGAAGAGATTTTTTTTTTTTCCCATCTGACTCTTTCCAGGGATTGTTACCTGTTTGCATGTAATAAGAAAAATAAAGGCATTGTCATCCTTCACCTCTAGATTTTGTTGGTCTGCCAAAAAGGGATTATGAGTTCATTTGTGTATATATGTAAAAGTGTTTTGTTAATTAAAAAGGCCTGCAAATGTTTTGGTAATAAAATATTTTAACAGAGACTTGGGGCTTTTCACATATACAAGGACATAAAAGTAACAAAGCTGCTGTTTCTTTCTCCACCTTGAATTCTAGGTCGTTAGTCAGAAAAATCGCCTGTCTGAAAGTCAGGAAAAAGCTGTAAATCTGAAGAAGGATTTGGCAGAGATGCAAGAATGGATGACCCAAGCTGAAGAAGAATATTTGGAGAAAGATTTTGAATACAAGTCTCCTGAAGAGCTAGAGAATGCGGTGGAGGAAATGAAGGTCAGGAATACAGGGTCATTGTAAAGACCTGATTAAAGAGAAACAAAACTTAGTGGCTATGTGGGTTGACCTTTAGTGGAATTATTATCTGTGTGGAAAGGAGCTCAGGTCATGACAAGATTAGTGGTATTTTTCAGCTTTCGTTTGTGGAATTTTTGTTTTTAAAGCACAAGCTATAAAAGCAGATGTTCTGTTTGGCCACGAGGAATAGGGATTTCATAATGAATAGCAGCTTGCCCAGCTGTTGAGCCAGACTTTCTATGTATAGCATATTAAACACTAGGAAGATGGAAACTTATTGCAGGAATCAAATCTTGAGAAATAAAGAAAAAGTGGTATTATACCTGTCTAAATTAGCAGCTGTGAAAGCATATTCTGCTTCTTGCTGTTGAGCTTCAGTTTCTTGTCCTCTAGATATAGTAGTACTCCATTTTCAAAAGACAGTTAAAAAGAGTTCTGTTGTAAGGTTATTCTGTGTTCCTCACCTGTTGCAAACAGTGATGCTGGTCCCTGCCTCTCTAATTTTGGGACTGGTGGCCAAAGAGATGGAGAAGGAGCTATTTTTGTCCCATCATAAATTACCAGTGAAATAGATAATTTTCTTGGATGTATGTACAGAGCCAACAATAATTCTCTCTGCTTTTAAATCAGGCGTATCCTCACAAATGTTATGACTTGTATACACACTATTAAATGAGTATCCGCTACACTATTACTTGGTGGAGCACAAAATAAAGGATTTTTTTCTCCCTTACAAATGCTGTGACAAATCCATTAGAGGTTTTGAATTGTTCTGTTTGAAGGGGCTTTCCAAAGCACTCTTTAACAAGTGTTTTAATATATTCATGTTCTTTGAAGCCATTTGAGATGGGTCTGACAGGCTGCTGAATGCAAGCCAAGAAAAGAAAGAACCTGCTTTTCATTGGCAAGTCTGAGAGACTTTGAGCACATTTACCTTTGTCAAATCCAGATTATATTTTGTACTTTTAAATTTGGCAGATATGTCAGTGAGCTGTTAAGCTTACTGTAACACTTGCATACCCTCTGGCATTTGCAGTGAGAATATTACGCGGGGATGACTACTAGGATTGGGAAGGAATCCTCTCTCTTTAGTTGACCCAGAAGCATTTTTGAATATGGTTTTGGAAAAAAGTCGAGCTTGCCTAATTCTGCTCTGATCTGAACAGAGTGTGGAACTTCTGCTTACATTTGAAGGAGTAGGTGTAAAATGAGTCTAGGTGTTTTTTGATAATCCTACCATAAAAGAATACGTTCCCTAGATTTTCTATTCTTTGCCCTTCTATTAATAGGTATTTTCTTTATTGCCTTACATTTGGAAGACATCTCTAACAATATGTGCAACAATAATGCTGTCATGTACTAAATTCTCTCATAAAGTGCAGTGTCTTATAGTTCAGAGGTACTTCAACTTCATAAAACTGTCCTTGAAACCTGAAAAGAAAGATATGGGACATTCTCTATTTCTGTAAATCTCTAGTTGTCTCAGCAGACACAGGCTTGGACTAGTCGGCAGGATCTGTCTTCCAGGTGTCCTGGAATTCTGGTTAGGGCAGATCTGTCTTCCAGTTATCCAGCTAATTCTGCTTTAGGCACAACTCAATAACTGATAATGTGATGTCTCCAAGGCTGTGTGTGTCTGAGTTGCACTGTGCTTATTCCATGTGTTTGTTATCAAGATCAATTGGGTTGAGGGAATTCTGGTTGCCCTTTTTTTCATCTTCCTCTAGTGCACCCAACAGCCGTAGAAGAGGTCCCAACTTTGTAGTTAAGTTAGTTAAATAAGTCCTTGGTAATTACATCATCTTTCCTGGATAACTTTGGAAGATAGTTACTAAGCTCTGAGTTTCATAACTTCTGTAAGTTCACCCTACCTTTTTCTTTCTGACACACTTTTAGCAAAACTTTTTTTTTCTGGTTCACTTCTCTTTTTCATATCTATATGCTAGTGTACAAATAGCACTGAGCTTAATCTTTTTTGCTTTGAGTCATGGATTTTTAATGAACAAACCATAAATGGTAAATATGTGTGCCTAAAAAATAGGATTTTTTCAATGCTTCCTAACTCTTGAATTCTATGCAAGTTACGGCCATGCTTTGTTGCACTCAAACCCAAGAATATTTTGTCAGTGATACTTCTCAGGTTAAAAGCCTGATCTTTGGTTTGATTGCTGAATAGCTGGCTGTATGGCATGGAGGACTGATTGTGTAATACATTTCTTTGGGCAGAGAGCGAAGGAGGATGTGTTGCAGAAGGAGGTGAGGGTGAAGATTCTCAAAGACAACATCAAGATGTTGGCTGCCAAATTGCCGTCTAGCGGTCAGGACCTGTCAACTGAGCTGAATGTTGTGCTGGAAAACTACCAGCTACTGTGCAATCGGATCCGGGGGAAATGCCACACTTTGGAGGTAAGAATGATAGCTCTCAGCTTGGTAAAACTTGAGACAAGTGGCTGAAGAGGAATGGAGGGCACTGAAAACGTCCAATTTGGTCTCTGAATCCAATAGCTTTGGCATAAACACATTTTTTGTGGCTTCTTTCCAAGAGTTCTTTACCTTGAGATGTCATCCTTGGAATCCATGAAACACCATCCAATTTTTCTTTTATACTCTGTATTGTAATCAGCACTTCTGCAAATAAGTAGCCTTGTCTGACAGCTCTGCTATCCATCCCTGCATCTTCTAAAATGACGAAAGGAAACTTGTCAAAGATTAAAGGTTTAAATACAATGATGATTAGTTGATTATAGTTTGGGATATGTTGCATGTGCCCTATATTTCAAGAAGAGTTGGATGCATTTTGTTACAGTGATAATTTTAGCATGAGTTTAGAGACTTCTGTATGTATTTTTGCATGTTTCTTTTTATCTTGCTGCTATAGATGCAGGTTTTTCTATGTAGAATCTACTGTGCTGTGGCATGGTTTTGAATATTTACTACTTGCCTGTTTTATGTCAGTGTCTTGGAAACATAATTTCTTTAAGCTGTCCAAAGGGTATGTTAGCTATGCCTGGCATTCTGGGCTAATTTATGTTTTTTCTGTTATTTCTAGGAAGTGTGGTCCTGTTGGATTGAACTGCTTCAATATCTTGATTTAGAAACATCTTGGCTAAACAATCTGGAAGAAAGGGTGCAAATGACAGAAAACCTGCCTGATAAGTTGGATGCTGTCAGTGATGCTCTTGAGGTATTGTAGGCATTTCATCAGATTCTTAACTTCTCGGATAGTCCCATAAAAAGAAAAAAAACCCCATAAATTATATGCTTCAGTAGAATACTGAAATGTGTTGCATATTCTGATTCTCCACCTTAAAGGAACATTTTACTCTGAATTTGGAATGGATATTGGTAAGGCACTCCACCAAAAGCAGAATTTTGCACTGTACACTAATAAAATTGTATGCTGCCTCCTGTCCTGAGTGAATTGATTAATTTCTTCCAACAGTATAGTATGAAATGACGTGAAGGAGAGAAGTGCTGTGAAGTTTAATAATCTAAAGCAAAATGGCACAAGGCAAATACAGTGGTCATCATGGATTAAGCCATGACTAATTCATGCTTTTAGAGCGCTCTCAAGGCATTTGAAGTGTAAAACTTCTGTGCATGCAGCCAGACTTCCACCTCTGAAAGTGCAGTATTATTCAGTGTTTTGACCTCTTAAACTTTCTCTTCCAATTAGTCCCTGGAATCCGTCCTGCGCCATCCAGCTGATAATCGAACCCAGATTCGGGAACTCGGGCAGACACTGATTGATGGAGGGATTCTAGATGATATCATCAGTGAAAAATTGGAGGCTTTCAATGCCCGCTATGAAGAATTGAGTCACTTGGTAAGAATTTGGGGGCAGGGTTGAAGTAGACTGGGTTTTTTCAGCTCAGTGATCTGAAAACATTCCTGTTAGATAGCTGAGGTCATAGATGCAGGACTGTAATACAGGAAAAGAGGAAAATCTTTCCTCTGTTGTCAGCTGTTTTCAATTGGGAATAATGCCCCCACCCTGACTTGAGTCATGGTTTTGTTTTGCACACCCTTGCATGGAGGGGACCCCAAGGTATTTTTTCCAGGCAATTTTGACTAAAAGGCAATCCCGATCTCAGGGGGGACACCTCAATAACAGAGGTTAATATTCCCTTCCTGCTGCCACAAATACTGGTGAGCTGCTCACTAACTGTGAAAATGAGGAACATGACCAAGTGACATTTTCACTCTTTGAAATGGTTAGGAAGAAGTCATGCTGAAATAAGGAACAGAAGGAAAATATTCTCCTCATTCCCTATCTATTATGCTGTCCCCTTCCATTTCTCATACTTCAATCTTTTCTAGATTTAATCAGCTGAGGAAGACTAGCTGTATTTTGGGTTGCGTAAATTTCTAACTTGTGTTCTGTATCCCAGTAATATGGGTTCCTGCCAAATTGTAAGATGGGAGTATTTTTTGGCACTTTCAAAGTGTAGTCAGGGAATTTCAGTTCATCTTTATTACAGTGAGCAACATGAATGCAGTGCCCTCAGCTGGGGACTACGTGCTGTCCCTTAAGTTAGCATCCACTATTGTTTTTCCTGTTACAGTACTTAATTGCCATATAAAACTCTCTGCTTTGGCAGCTGCAGCACTGACACACTGGGTGCCGACAGCTTTCCACAGCTCTGTGTGTGTGTGTGTATGCACCCGCTGGTCTGTGCACGTGTTTATAGTGGGGAATTTGTGTTCCTATGCAAGTAGTGGCACTTCAGATAAACTCAGTTTTGCTGTTGGAGGGACAGGCAATGGAGGGAAGGAATTGTGAACCTCTGTGTCACACTGTGACAGAACAACAGAGTTTATTGTTTTAGAAGAAAATGTGCAGGTTTACACATCAAACTATATTGATCTGGAGTGTATTAGAAAGTCCCTGACTCCCAATGACTAGCTGTTTTTTTTTAAACAAATATTTTCAACAGAATACTTTCTTCCTGAGATGATAGGAGATAACTGTTTTCACTATCTTGTAAATTGAGCAGCAGATCTGTCCTCCTATGCCACCATTTGTCAGTTACTGGTTTAAATCACAGCAGGCTTCAAAAATTGCTCTTTCTAGGGCTCATTTCTGCTCTTCTTAGACAATCGTCCTGGCATAGAAATTTTTTTGTCTCCCTGACCTTGTTTTGAGGAAGTATAATATAATTTGTATTGAATTACTGGCCCCCTTTGTCTTACCTTTCTGTCCACCTCAGGCGGTGAGTCGGCAGATCGCCTTGGAGCAGCAGCTTCAGACCATGCGAGAAACTGACCACATGTTGCAGGTCTTGCAGGAAAACTTAGTGGACCTGGATAGACAGCTGACGTCTTACCTGACTGATAGAGTTGATGCCTTTCAGATGCCCCAGGAGGCCCAGGTAATCCAGTATAGTTTTTCACCACAAAATGTTTTGAAATATCTCATAATGGTGCTCAACCTAGACTTAGTAATTCCTAATGGCTTCATTTCAGTCCTGTGCTGATGTACTAGGAGATATCTTTTGTGATTTGTATTGTTTTCCTCTTTTAAGAAGGTTGCATTGAAAAACAATCTTGGCAGCTTTCAATTTAGCAAGCTGTCACCAGAGACAGAATATTTAAAATCAATCTGGCAGTGTTTAACTTTTACAGAGTGGATTTACTTCTGGAAGGAAGTGGCTGGTAAGCAAGTTCCTCTTCCCCACTCTGCAAGAAATTTTATTTTTCTTTTTTTCCTTGTTTTTATGATGTGGCAGAAAATTCAAGCTGAAATTGCAGCTCATGAATCTACCTTAGAGGAGCTCAAGAAAAGTGCTCGCTCTTTCCCTCCTGCTTCTCCTGAATGTAGGTCTCCCCGTGGTGGAACTCAGCTGGATGCTTTACAGGTAAAAATAGGAGAGTAACACTAAGAATTTACAAGTGAAGAGCTTCTGGTTTTCAATCACACAGTGCTGTTGTCAGTCTGTAAATTGCTTGGTGCAATCAACTGTACACAGGAAGCAAAATAATATCTACTTTTACATGCTTTCATTGGGAAACAAGCGTTGATGATTTGAATAAGGAAGTTTACATTTCATAAGTATCATGAGATAAATGCTGAAAGTTAGAAAGTCTCTGTATTTTAGTAGAATGGATATTTTGAAAGTGTATGATAGGGAATTACGGTTCTCTTGCACCTCAGGTGAACATTAGGAATAGGGGATGAAATTTGGTTTGGCCAAAAGTGTTGTCATGTGTATTGAGTTGTGCTGCCATAAGAGGTGAGTTAGAATCTGTGTGTGGGAGAAATGCTTTAGTTTTTTTTTTTTAAATGCATATATTGATTTAAAACATTTTTTAACATAATATTCCTTAAACCAGAGAAAACTCCGTGAAGTATCTACAAAGTACCAGCTTTTCCAGAAACCAGCCAATTTTGAGCAGCGCATGTTGGATTGCAAGCGGGTGTTGGATGGTGTAAAAGCAGAACTTCATGTCTTGGATGTGAAGGATACCAACCCAGATGTAATCCAAGCCCATCTGGATGGGTGTATGGTAAGTGTGCGGTGCTCTTAACTCATGCTTGGGGGTGTTTGTTTCTTGTGTGATTTTTCTTGCCTAAACTCTCTCCCGAGGATATTTTGTTTGAAGTCCTGATGGAAGTGTTATAAGTTTTTGCTAAACACCAGTGGGACAATTGATAACAAAAACCCTCTAATCCTTCTGGGTGAGATTGTGGACATAAAAGTAGTGCGCTGTCGATCACAGATGTGATGGAACAGCCGAGTAGCTGAGTTTTTATAAACTCCCTTCCCTGTTTCATCCTTGTATTATGGAGAAGCATCACTCTTGGAGGCAAGTTTGCTTGGTTCTTAGATTTTGAACAAAACAAATACTAAAGATAAGTACAGATCACAATGCTAGCCTGTGGTGATGATATGGAGTAGACTCTGCTGGGTTGTTGAAATCATTCTTTATTTTGGGGGGTAAAAATTAAAACTAGAACAAAATTTGGAACATCAAGACTTTGAAATCTTGGCAGACATTGCTTCTTATCCACAGCTCAGAGTTTAAGAGCAGTCTGATGGTCAGCTCCCCAAATGAAGCCAAGTCTGAAAATCTGCAGTACAAATTGATCACCAGTGTGCATGTTTGTGTTTTTAGAAACTATATAAGACCCTCAGTGAGGTGAAATTGGAGGTTGAAACTGTCATCAAGACAGGAAGGCAAATTGTACAGAAACAACAGACAGATAATCCCAAAGGGATGGATGAACAACTGACAGCATTGAAATTTCTTTACAATGACTTGGGGGCACAGGTAAGAAAAACAAATGTACATCATATGAACATTTGTCTGCATATGAATTCCCTTCTTTGTTGTTTTGATGTCAGATTCTATTTTAAGTTTGATACTGAAGCCGATCCTGTGGGGGGTAGTTGCTACATCCAGGAGCAATCAGTTGAGAGATTAAAGGTTGCACATAACAATTCTGTAGGTTGTACAAGACCCCTGTGGTCACAGAGTGTTCCTGAAGGGGAGGTAGCCTTGAAGAAATGAAGGCTCATAGAGCTTTCATCATTCTGGCAAAATTTACCTTCTGTTTGTTAAAGTCTTTGAGCACTGCTGTATGTTCCCCTGTCTCTCAACCAGCCTGCAAGATAATTTACTGTTATATTGTCTTATGAGAAGTTTGGGTCGATGTAAATTTGTTTTAGAAGATGTCATGATGATTTCTAATTGTAATCCATCTAAAGGGCTGCTCTCATTATGAAATAAAAAATGCAGACAAAACGGTGTTTCCCATTTAGTGCATTAAATACTGATTTGATTAATTTCCTCAGTAAATGAATAGTCATTTATACAAGTGTTTAAAAATAGTTTAACCTTTATGGGGCAGAGAGGAAAGAGAGGATTCTTTTCCTACCCAAATTAAGTCTGAGCAAACTCATGCTTGTTCAGTGTTCTGTGAATGAAGCTGTGGGTAAGAGGCCAGATTTTACATTGTTGCAATATCTTGAAATGGGCCCTAAAAGATATTTTATTGTTGTTAAGTGGTGAAAGTTGACAAAGGTGTGGATTCTAGTGGAATCTATACCTCTGTAACTCAGCACATGGGCAAAAAAAATTGGGAAAGGATAGGAAGGCAGAGTTATTTGAAGTTCTAAAAGAAATAATTCAAATACAAACAAAAATCATAACATTATCCTGCAAAGAGTGCATTATTTTGAATAAATACATGCAAACACTAAGCTGAGAGAGAGGGCAATTTTTTGAAATGTCAATTGATTGACTGCCATGGTTGGATGTATTCTTAAGTCTGCGTCAAAGTTTGACCAGACTAATTGTGTAGCCAGTGTGAAATAGAATTGATTATACTGCAGCAAACATAAGATTTCATATTCCCTTTACTGAGATGTTTTTCAAGGGCAGACTAGATTTTCAGTGAAGTTTTTCTTTACAGCTTTCTGCTAGCAGGTCTATCAGGATACGTAATGGAACCGAATCTCACCTGAGTGACTTACTGGATTCTATATCCCCTTGAGCTTCAGTTAAAGTATCGTAATAAACAAAGTTTAAACAGCAATTTGGTGATTACTAGCTATAAATATGTTGGCACACAGGTTTTTTTGTATCGAGTATGTCTTAAAATTTGTTCTAGTTTTATATATTCTGCTTTGTATAGTAAGCTGCTGACATTTATAAATGATTTTTCTTTTCAGAGTTCTTCCCTGATGAAAGACAGTTCACAAGGATTTTATATATTTGGGTGGCTATTTTAGAGCTAGCTTGCCTTTTTTAAAAATCTAATATTTGGATTGGGTTTTTTTTGGTAGGTAACAGAAGGAAAACAGGACCTTGAAAGAGCATCACAGCTGGCACGCAAAATGAGGAAGGAGGCTGCCTCTTTGTCAGAGTGGCTAGCTGCCACTGAAGCTGAGCTGGTGCAGAAGTCCACTTCAGAGAGCTTGCTTTCTGATCTGGATTCAGAAATTGCCTGGGCCAAAGTAAGCATGCTCTAAATGTCTGTAGAGTAAATTTTTAATGTTATAGAATCAGAGTGGTTTGGGTTGGAAGGGACCTTAAAGATCATTTAGTTCCAGTGTAGTGTTGCCAAGTGGCTGTGAATATAAATCTCAGTAACTTGTTCCTTAATCTCTTACATCATGAAATTTTAGTGGACTCGGGTAGATCACGTTCACTGCCTGTCCTGGTTTGGGCTAGGCCAGAGTTAACTGTCCCAGGGAGCCATCACAGGTGACCCAAGCTGGCCAAGGGTGTTCCCACACCATGTGTTGTCACGTCCCCATAAAATGTGGCAAGTTGGAGGGGTGTGTCTGAGTGGAGTCGGGTGTCTGGTCAGTCATCGGGTCAGTAAGGGCTCTGTGTTATCGCTCTGTGTGTGTATTCTGTCACAAGTCTGGCTGTTGTTCCCCCTGCCCCTTTCCCTGTGCTCTCCCAGCAAACTGCCCTTCCCATGCCCTGTGGTTTGCCTTTGCCTGTTCTCCCCACCTCGCCGGGAGATGGAGGGGGAGGCAGGCGTTGCTGGCAGGAGCTGAACCATGACAGCACCTAAGTCCAGTCTGTTTCATCTCAGGCATCTTGCCTCAAACTTTAATCACCAGTGAAATATTAAAGATACATTACTATGTATTTGGTATTAATAGGTATTTAAGTGTATCTTTACCATTCTTAAGTACAATATTCTTAATTTTCAGTGAATATAACTTTAGGCTAGGTTAAGTATTTTACTAGTAGAGCAAACTTGAAAGTTCATTGACATTTGGAATGAAAGCCTGAGTTTGTAACTTTTCATTGAAACAGCTTTGACTTCAAAATTGTGACTTTACAAAACCGAAAGCTCCTGTAATTCCTTATTTTCTTTCATCTATAAATGGAAAAATTTACAGAAGCAAGTGAATGTGGCCTAATTATTCTGTAGCAAAGTATCTATTTTCTCACACTGTAGAATCTTGGACATGTAATAGTTGGAGTTAGCAACAACTGTCAGTTGATTGAGTTCAGCAATACTGATCTTTCCTGTCATTGTCTTCTATCACCTTTTACTTTTGGAGTAGGTCTGTGTG
Source organism: Porphyrio hochstetteri (assembly GCA_020800305.1). Taxonomy (NCBI): domain Eukaryota; kingdom Metazoa; phylum Chordata; class Aves; order Gruiformes; family Rallidae; genus Porphyrio; species Porphyrio hochstetteri. Next base: position 52,585,754 of record CM036907.1, read on the forward strand.
CAACCTCAAAACTTCAACGCTTACAAAATTTAAAAAACATCTAATTATAAGGTGCTCTCACCCGTTGCACTCAGGATGTGCAATTGTTAGCAGTCCACCTCTGATGTGGCAGTATCACTGAGATTTCTTTCCAAACAAGCTTGTAAATACTGAAATATACCTACTATGTGTTTGTAAGCAATGCAAATAGTTTGTGAACTGTGCATCACTGGGATGACAAGCCCTTTATGTTGCATGTGATGTTGTCCTTCTTGTCTTAATGTTTTCTAGAGGTAATTTAAAAATGTAGTGACTTTAAGAATTTGTTTCTGTCTCTTAAGCTAATAAGTTACTATAAAATAATATTTATTATAAAATAATATTTACTTCACAGATGGTAAGGCGTTGAAGGAACTTCAGACACTAGTGCTTAACTGCATTATTCCACAAATTGTACACTGACATCAAAGAGATTGCTAAATAGACAGATGCTATAATTAATTATCAGTGAACTCATGTGGCAGGAGATTCTGTTTTGCACATGGAAACCATATACTGATATTCAGGAGATGACATATTAGTTAATTTATGTGTCAGTATGCATTCTTTCAAAGAAGGTGATTTTTATTTTTATGTTTTTATTTTTAGTTCAAACCTATTTGAACTCAGAGATAACTTGGAAAAAAATATTAGAGCTAAAGATATATATATTTACTTATCTATATACAGGTAATGTAACAATGGGGCTTCTGTAATATGTATCAAGTGAACTGAACATATGCAGTTATGAGTGGTGGTTGTTCTTAATAGAAACATTCAGCCTTGGCCTACCACTTTTCTCATTGTTGCCCACTGTAAAAGTACTTTAATAGGAAATAAGAGAGAAATCCAAAGTGTCTCTTGAGAATTGTGTTCTCTGTGGTGCTTGACAGTGCAGAGAGGACCTTTTTAAAACTGTACCTATAATGTGAAGTGATGCATTTGCTTTACCTACATGATGAAAAAGAACTGTTAAGATGTTATAAAACAACAAAACAAAGTCTTGAGCTAAGTTATTCAGGACACTTACATGCATTGTGCACTCACTCCTCTCTATCTAAAGTAATAAAGAAGAGATCACTATCTACAGAGAATGGGTATAAACAAAAGGTGATTCTACTTTGATTTTTCTCAAATGAAGGTAATCTATATGTTTTCTGTGGACATAAAAACCTGGTTTCCTTGCCCTTGGGAGCAGTGTGTAGTGTTAATGGCTCCTCTTGTTTCAGAACGTGCTGAGAGAGCTGGAGAGGAGGAAAGCTGATCTGAAGAGCATCACAGAAAGCTGTACCGCACTCCAAGCTCTGGTGGAAGGGAGTGAGACTTCCCTGGAGGAGAAGCTGTGTGTCCTTAATGCTGGCTGGAGCAGAGTTCGGACCTGGACCGAGGACTGGTGTGACACCTTGTTGGTAAGCTTCATATATGATAAATTTGCCAGTGGTTCTCCCTCCGCACCCTTGGAGCGGTTTCAGATCTTACTTGCCTCACTTCTTTTCAATGTGAAGCTTTCATGGTGCCTCATGGACTTAAAGGAATGCAGAATGGCGATCTGGTTACTCTAGGTGGAGAGGTGAATCATGAGGAGGTATAGAGTGAGGAAGGTGGGGAACTGTTTTGCAGATGTGCTGATAGGAATTGGTACCATATGCTTGGTAGTAGTGACTATTGCTCAGTGGGTAGGAGATGAAAGTGCAGATTGGAACAGGCTGTACAGAGAGGAGGTGGTGGATGCCCCATCCCTGGAGGTGTTCAAGGCCAGGTTGGATGGGGCCTTGGGCAACCTTGAGTAGATCCAGGCCTGGAGGTTGGTGGCCCTGCCTGTGGCAGGGGGTTGGAACTGTATGATCCTTGGAGTCCCTTCCAACCTATGCCATTCTACAAATCTGGATTTGAGAGTGATGAAACTATGTAAATATCCCACACAGACAGTTAGCTGTGGGAATAACCTGCTGTCCTGGTTTTGGCTAGAAGAGAGTTAATTTTCTTTCTAGCAGCTGCTGTAGTGCCCTGTTTGGGATTTAGGATGGGAGCAGTACTGATAACACAGGGGTGTTTTTAGGTGCTGCCAAACAGTCAGGGACTTTTCAGCTTTTCATGCTGCCCTGCCAGTGAGAAGGTGGAGGCACCCAGGAAGCTGGTGAGGGGACACAGCTGGTACAGGTGATCCATACTAACTAAAGGGGATATTCCATACCAGGATGCCATGCTTGGCATAAAGAGGGGTTGGGGGAGAGAGGCGCGCAGCTCCAGGACGCTCGGTGTGTGGACAGTCCAGCTTTAGGATGGGTTTGAACAGTACAGTTGTGTGGTTCGGTGAGAAACTGCATTATATATCACCAGTTTTGTATGTTTTGCTAGAAGTCCTGTTACTGTTGTTTCTCTCTCCCTTTTACTGTCCCAGTAAACTATCCTTATCCCAACCCATGATGTTTGCCTTGCTCTTCCCTTTTTTATTTCTCTTCCCCTCATGAATTGGTAGAAGCTGGTTCTGCTAGAGTAAAATAAAGGACAAAACCCAATAGTTTATGGAAGTGTTGCTTGCTTCATGATAGGTTAGAGCCCAGAAGTTGGAGCTTGTGATTCCTGTCGTTTTCTGTAAGTATCTGACTTTATTAATGCAAATAGAAAACAAAAGGAACAGCCCAAAAGGACTGGTGTTTGTGAGGCGGCTGTGTGAGCTGCTCTTCATTCAGCCTGAAAGAAACCTCTGTGTCAGCTCCAGCATGAGCAGGGCAGTTTTTTCTTGATAGATTTTCTTGAGACCCAGATGATGGTTATTTGATGGACAATTGATAACTTCCTACTGGTGTTCAGAAAAGCACTTGGGACCCTCTGTGAGCCTATTGCTTTTTTGGACAGCCCGTAACTGTAAGCATTTAAGAATATGCTAACTCTGAGTTGAGGCCACCAGTGTCTTTTTGGCTGAATGAATGGAAGACTGAGTGTATTACACAGCCTGAAGCTGCAAGTTTTGCTGAAAGGACATGAAACAATCTATAATCGATGCTATTATCAGACTATTATTTTCAGGTAGTTAAGGTCTTTCTCTATTGTTCAACTAGTCATGGCAATCCACCTGCAGAAGCCCCTGATGTGGTCAGAAATTATGGAAAATGTGGTGAATATGTAGTTGGTGAGCCCTGTGCATCCTGTCTAGTTGCAGGTTGTACTATTTGTTTCATAATCCAATGATGTCCATGGTAGAAGTCATCAAGTAGTTTACCCTTATTAGTAAATGCTCTAAGGATGACCCACAACTGAAAACTTATGTTCATTTCTGGTGATGAGTGTTGCCTCTGTGCTGACTTTGTTAGGTTAAGTTGTTCTTTTGCTTGGTGAAGATTTGGTTGAAGTTGATATAGAGAGCAATCATAGGCCTTGTCTCTCCTTCCTCCCCTCCCTTTGTTTTGTTAGTCTAAAAGATTAAAGCTTAGCTACCCTTTTTTGGGAGGTGAGAAGCAATGTGCCTGGGCATGATGGTACTTCCCTGAATCTGATAGCGTCGCTTAGTCACACAGAATAACGTGTTGTTTCCGTTTGTGGCATCTAATGTTAACAATTTCTGACTACATACGAAAGCAGGTCTGTCTAACGTGCCTACGCTGTGGTGGCATTTTCTAAACAAGAAAAAATAGTTTAATGTAACCAGTAAAATAGCAAAGCTTCACTAGTATCATTTGTAGGTTTTGGTGTAATCCTCTTTCAATAAAACCAACAAAAATCACCAGCAACTGCACATAATGTGTACTGTTGTATTTGCTAGTGACAATTGAAAAAAATGTCGGTTGGTGTTGTGGTCTGGGTGTATTCTTGTAATACACTGTCTGTCTTTAGTTGGACAGATCACCTCAGCTGTTTCTGTTTCCCTTTCTGTGAACTACGACCAATCACGTTGAAGGGTCTAGGATGAAAATTGAATTCCTGTCAATGCTTACTGAATGTGAAAGGTACAATCTAATTTGCAATGTTCCTTTCCAAGGTGTATGCATAGCACTTTATATCACTGATCTCCTTTTTACCTGTAATGGTGTTTTTGGTAGGTTGGGCTTTTTGTGTGTGCGTGTGAGTTCTGGGGTTTTGTGTCGGGGTGTTTTTGTGGACTTATTTTTTTTTTAATTTCTCATATTGACACATTTTGTCTCATCTTCTTCCAGAATCATCAGAGCCAGCTGGAAATTTTTGATGAAAATGTTGCCCACATAAGTACTTGGTTGTATCAGGCTGAAGCCTTGCTGGATGAGATTGAGAAAAAGTCAGCAAGCAAAAAGGAGGAAACTGTGAAGGTAGGAAATGCTGCAGAGAGGTAACCACTTCTGGATTTTAAATAAAGTCAAGTCAGGTTTGCTGCCTTGATTTTTATTTTTATTTTGTAAATATTTTTTCCTTTCCTAGTTTAACCATTTGTATTTTCTTTCACTTCTTAGCGCTTGACCTCTGAATTGGATGATGTTAGTCTGCGAGTGGATAATGTGCGTGACCAGGCTATCATCCTAATGAATGGTCGGGGTGTGTCGTGCCGTGAACTTGTTGAACCCAAACTGGCAGAGCTGAACCGCAACTTTGAGAAGGTCTCTCAGCACATCAAAAGTGCCAAGGTGAGGATGAGTGAAACCCAAAACATGCTTGGGGCGGGGGGCGTCTGTGGGAAAATGAGGGCAAACACCTTTAGCAGATAGATCTTTGTGTTAGAACAGCACTTCTCTGCACTTGATTCTTTTTTAAGTGTAGGTATTTATATACGAAAAATGGACAGACTGATTTTAGACCAACTGCTTTTTTTCACCTGAGTAGAGGATGATGACTTGAATTGCAGGGGGAAATTTACAAATTGCTGTGTTAGGCAGATTCAGATAAATGTATATATTGCAGTATATGTTCATTTGACTACAGAGCACCACCATAAGATAATATGGTTGGAGGTTATTTGCTTGCTTTGATACCTAAATTCTCAGATTGAAGTTTGGAGGAAGAAACTTGGTAATACCTATCAGCGCTGGCCAAGCTAACTCAGTGTTACATCAAACAGCTCTTGTAATTTTTTTTAACGCTAATATCTGATGGACCTACAAACTGGTATGCCTGTTCCTAGTGAATTGATTTAATCCTTAAATTGTGTGTGACAGCTCAGACTAAATTTTCAGCTTGAACAAAGTTTTATTTTGTTTTGCAGATGCTTGTTGGACAAGAACGGCTTCCTGTCATGTCAGAGCCCCGTGAAGTCAGAGCAGCTGTTCCAGACCTGGAAAAATTTGAGACTGACGTACAGAATATGTTAAAAGTTGTGGAAAAGCACCTGGAGTTGCCTGGGGAAGATGAAAAGGTTTGTGAGCAATGGAAGAATTAAATGACTAACCCCCTTTCTACTTTGTTACATTCCTCCTGACTTTGAGGGGGAATTATTTTTCTGAGAAAATGTTTTTAGGACAGGAGCAGAAAATAAAGGGAATTCCTATCTTGTTGGAAACATTGCCCAATTTTCACATGTTTTTCCTATAGCTAATGTGCCTTGGCTGGTGCACTGAGAGTAAGTAGTCATACATCTGTCTTTTTATTTTCATCATGCTTTTATATAATGTAGGTAGAGAACTTTGATTTTAATTTATCTTCTCTGTTATACATAGCTATTTATAAGGAATCCTTCATGCAAAAGTAATATGGTCCAAACTTCTTCTTCTTTTCATATCTGTCTGAATTTATGTTGAAATTACTGCTTAATGCAGCTGAGACTCTTACTATGTATTTGGCAATTTTGAGACTATAATCTATTTCATCGGGTAGATATTGTTTTACCTTTTTTAAATTTAAGCTGGTATGATGATATCACAGTATAGAGGGCAGGTCAGTGAATGTTTGTAAAATGCTCATAGCAATTCCAAGTAAGAACTTTGAATAAAATAGGTATTTTTCTAGATTCTTATCTAGGATCTGTTATTCACCTGTTTAAAGCTGTCATACATTTCTTGTCGTCTTGTCCACAATAGCCTTGTTGGCTACAAAACCAGACCTGGTCCTGCTAGGCCACCTTATCTGACTTCCTTTTAAGCACATGAAATACTATAACTTGAGCTGAAAGCTGAACAGAAGTAAGGGAAGTGGCATGTATACTGCAGCAAATAAATTTTAGAAGGCTTCTGTGGAAGACCTGAATACTACAGAGTATACACTCCCTTTTGCGCTGTTTTTTATATATGTTAGTTTTCATTTCCTTGCTATTCTGCTCTGAACTTACTTATTATTGTCAAGGAGTGTTAAGAACAGAAATGGAGCTGAAGTCATAGCATCCTCTTGCTGTGGCTTCCTAATGCTGGCTCATTGAAAAAGCTTCCTTCAGGGTATATCTTTACAAGGTTTGTGGAATGACCAAATCTGGAATTTAGGATTTGGTAGCTGAGAAGAATCTCTGCTTTAATTTGTTTGGCTCACATTTTGTATAAAGTACAACGGTTTTATTATATCTGAGTAGGTCATAAATCATAAATGCATTTTGGAAACCATAGCTGAGCTTTCTGAAGGTAATACAGACGTGTAATTTTAGTTGGATCAAGAAAGAGCTCAGATTGAAGAAGTTTTACAGAGAGGAGGGCAGTTGTTACAGCAGCCTATGGAGGACCATAAGAGAGAGAAGATCCGCCTACAGCTGTTACTCCTGCAGAAAAAGTACAACAGTGTGCAGGTATGATTATGATATTTATTAGGGTTAGAGTGCATTTGTTTGGTCTTCCCTTTGGTATCCTGCTTGCAACCTGCTTGTGCCTTTTTTAGTGTCCAAGATTCTCTGGGGAAGAGTTAAATGTGGATATACACACACTCTGGCTTCCCGAATCTTTGCTGTTTAAAAATACAAATTTTATCATTCCACAGCTTTGGAAGAGTGGTTCTGATTTTTAAAGTCCATGTCACAGCTTCACAAAGGGCCACCCAATATGTGTTTATACAAAGATAGGTGCAGACAGTTGTGCATTTGCTTCACTTGTCTCCCTCCAGCAGAGATTTGTCTCTATCAGTGGGCTGTGTGAAGAGTGACTACATACATAATCACTGAGCTCTCAGCTGAAGAGGTTTGTGTGAATATGAGTCTGCTCTTGAATTCCTCTTACTTCCTATAAGAGAGTATTATCAGCAGTTGTAGATTTTAGCATGTTGTGGTGCTTCCATACACGTGCCATATTAAAACTGTTTTTGTGTAGAACAAAAGGGATCTGTATTCTTATGCTCCTTTTAGCTCACCTGTTTAAATCATATTAGATTTGGTAAGGTGGGGTATAGCTCAAAGGTGGAGTAAGACCCTCAGGCAGGCTTTGGTTATATTTCTGTGGAGAAAAACAGAATATAGCTATCTAAAAAAAATAAAAATGGCCAGTATTGCATATTTTGGTGTTTTCTTCTTCATACGAGTCCCTTGAGTATTTTTGTTTTTCATAGATATAAGACCTGTACTGTTCATTACTTCCCTCTTATACTGTATTTTCCTAATATGCTGGATTGTAGGAGTGCAGGTCGTTTCAAAGAAGGCAGGTGGTGGAACTCTCTCCAGTGTTCTCTCAGTATAAGAAGGAACACGACAATCTAATGAAGTGGCTGGATGAGGCTGAGCACCGTCTGTCAGGGCTGCAAGGTGTGGAAGATGAACAAAAGCTACAGGTAACCGACACTTCTTTTCTCAGAATGGAGGCCATGTATGAACTGTAGAGATTCATATGTTAGGGTTTTGTAGCTGTTCTTTTGACACCTTCTTGGAAATGTTTTGAAAATGACAGCATTCAGTTTTTTCATTAGGAAATTATCTGCATACCGTAGTTTGGGAATTATATGAAATCACCCTAAACCCAAAATATCCTAGCCATCAAGCACAAGGCTTACAGCATGACTTGGGTGGTGTGGTTGAATCGGGACAGTTTCTTTTGCCAGCCTTGTTGAAGGGGGACTATGTTTAGCTCTTTCGATACTCTGGCTCAAACAGCCTGCTTCAGTGACTAATTGGTGCAGGTATGATAACAGCCTTAAACTCTGTGCCTTTGTATCCTCTGGTTGGGATACTGTAAGTACGGTGATGCTGGCTTTCACTGCCAGTTTTAGGGAGTATAACTGATATTACTGTATACGATGAGGGTTACTTCAACCTTTGTCATTTTTCTTATTTCTGATGCAAAGATTTATGTGTGATAATGTGTGTGCATGAGTCTTGGCAAGCAATTTCACAAGGGATTTAATAGGATATCAGGGCTTGATAAAATCTACTGCTCAGAAAGACGTAAGTCTTAATTGTTGAGGGTACAGATCCTTTTGGGGTTTTTTGCGGGGTGGGTTGTTGTGGTTTGATGTGGGGTTGTGGGTTTTTATTTCTCCTTTTCATCCTTCAAAACACTTTAGCTGCATGGTAATGGCATTAGTATTTTAGGCAATAACAATGAGGAACCTTGTGAAGCAAGAAGTAATGTCTTGGACAAGCTTGGGGGCCAGGCAATCTGTCAAGTACTTCTAAGTTTCTGTGTATGAAGCTTCATAATTAAAACCAATCAATCTCTCTTTGACTGCTCTGTAACTTTTTAACCAGCACCAATTAACTTGGAGGCAGGGGAAAAGGCTCTGGTTCCATGTGAGACTTGCACCACACAACCGTAATGTGGTGCTCTTCGTTTCCAGCTGTAGCTCTGGGTGGCTATAGACCTGTGGCAGACAGTCTGCTCACATTGATTGCACTGGCAATTCAGTACCAGCTATGAAAGCAAACCTTTTAAATCTGCTTCGCCTAGGAGAGATTCCTGTAAACCCCTTTTCTTTAGGGATGTGCTGCAGCTAATCCCTGGCACTGATGGATTGCTGCATCTTGCTAGCTGGGTGCTGAATGCAGAATATCATGTAAATATGGATTACCATGGCAATTACCACAGACTGAAGGAGAAATGTTATCTTTTCTCCGTATTAGTTTTATGTTTAAAAAAAAAAAAGTAAAAAAAAATCCTTATACTTCCAGATGTAATTTCTAGTCTGGCTGAGACAGCTACACTTTCAGAAAGGGACCACAGCAGTTTTCATTACTGCTGTGAAACTTGGAAACTTGCTTCTTTTGCTCCATGTGCCTCTGCCTCTAACTCTCTTGTACTTGAGTGGTAAGCCAGCCTGTCTCAGGTGGATTTATTTTGCTTTTATTTTACTTTTGCAGCACCTGCTTTGCTAATTGATCTTGAACACCAAAAATAGTATGTGACTATACTATTTCTGACACGAGAAATAGTGTTCCCAAATATCATCATGCTAAGTGAACACAGTTGCTCCAGAATTTTCTTCAAGCAGTCAGACTTGACGTACCCCCTCAGCACTGGGGGGAGCTATAATGCTAAATTTTGGCAACAGAAACTGCCTCTCCCCAACTTTCACCATCTGTTCTGCGCATGAACACCCTCCCTCCTCCTTTAGTCAGTAGGAATGTCTGATGAAGGTCGGGAAAGAGAAACCCTGGATGTATCCATAGGGCCCCCAGACTACTGAACGGCAAATTGCAGTGCCTTTTGCTCCTCTGAGCTTCAGGACTGAGAGGCACTAAATGAATCCTTGACCCAATGGTGTGCAGGTGGCTCAGCCCCTCATCTTAGCATAAGGAAGGTGCCGTGGGCTGAGGAAGAGAAACTAGTGTTTGAAATGAACAAGCAGATGAAAGATTTCAGCCACCAAGCTGGGGATTAGACTCCAATTAATATTTTACACAATACATTATTTACGTATTTGTAAATCAGTGTGGAGGACTTATTTATGGTGCTTGAAGGTCACATATATTTATATATTGATTTGCTGGAAGGAGCTGGATCATAAATATTCCTCATCATGTGTGCTTATAGGGATTATGGAGAGAAGTATCTCTTAAACATTGGTAACCCACCTGCATAGCAGGTACTTCTGAATAACCTTTGTTTTGCCACAAATCAGTTAGCTGAAAAAGCCTGCATCAGAAGTTTCTATCTCCTTGAGCTCCTTCTTTCCTAACTTTGCTTTAGTATTTATTTAAATTACTCTGATTTGGCTCAGAATGAGGAAAAGGAAAAATTAAACCTTAAATTGCAGAGGTAATTAGTTGACTAAAGTTCCTGAGAGATTTTTCCAGGTTTTAGAAACCTGTTTGAAGTGAAAATGATAATTTTGCAGATGGTAAGTGAATTTGCTGTTGCAGGCATAGTACATTTTTTCCTATTAACTGAATCAGACACCATCTTGAAGGCTCTTGAAGTATTATTCCTGAAATAAAGAAAAACTTTTTGCCCATTGTTCTGCGTTGGTTAAATATGAACCACTAGCTACATTGCCCATGAATATGGTGCTTACTGACTTCATTAATTAACCTAGAAGAACAAATAAAATGGATGTGAGATTTTAGCTTTGGAAAACCTTTTCCTAGAAAAATGTCTGTGAAGTATTTTGAGGGTGAGAGAGAAGGGTCAAGGAATGGTTAAAAAGCAAGCATTTCTAATCAAAAGGGTATTTATTTGCAAATATGGTTAGTAATGCATGGTGATCTGAGATTAAGCTGGGTAAACACTTCTTTTTAAAATGTTTATGTAGTTAAACATGCAAAGTAAGTATTTTAATTTTATTTCAATTTCCTGGGCAATATTGTAAAAAATCAGTTAGGAAGCAAGTCATAATATCTCCTTGAGTAGCTAGCGTCTTTGGGAATTTTGTTTCAAAATATATTTAAGTGTAAAAGATGAAAATCTGAAACCAAATTCTGAATTGCAGGTCAAACAAGATGCCAAGTATAGGAGGAAAAAGAAAATTTTATCACTGAATTAAAATTATCTTTAACAGCTCTCATTGAGAGGTCTTATTTATAGAATGTACACTAGTAACTGAGGATGCCATTTTTTCATAGAACCACAGACTGGTTTGTGTTGGAAAGGATATCAAAGCCCATCTAGTTCCAGCCCCCTGCCATGGGCTGGGACACTCTCCGCTAGACCAGGTTGCCCAAAGCCCCATCCAGCCTGGCCTTGAACACTTCCAGGGAGGGGGGAGCCACAGCTGCTCTGGGCAACTGGTACCGGGACCTCACCACCCTCGCAGTAAAGAATTTCTTCCTTTAATCTAAATCTCTCCTCCTTCAAAATAAAGATATTTCCCCTTGTCCCATCACTACGCTCCCTGATGAACAGTCCCTCTCCATCTTCCCTGTAGGCCCTCTCAGGTGCTGGAAGGCTGCAATAAGGTCTCCCTGGAGCCTTTTCTTGTCCAGGCTGAACAAGCCCAACTCTCTCAGCCTTTCTTCACAGGAGGGGTGCTCCAGCCCTCTGGTCATCTCTGTGGCCCTCCTCTGGACTCACTCCAACAGCTCCATGTCCTTCTTATGTTGAGTGCCACAGAGCTGGATGGAGTATTCCATGTGGGGTCTCACCAGAGTAGAGGAGCAGAATCACCTCTCTTGACCTCCTTGTCACACTTCTTTTGATGCAGCCCAGGATGCAGCTGGCTTTCTGGGCTGCAAGTGCACACCGCTAGCTCATGTTGAAATTCTCATCACCATCACCCCAAAGTCCTTCTCAGTGCTGCATTCAGTCCTCTCTCCATCCAGCCTTTACTTGTGCTTGGGATTGCCCTGACCCTTGTGCAGGTCCTTGCACTTGGCCATGTTTAACTTCATGAGGTTTGCACAAGGTCACAGAATCACAAGGTTGGAAAAGACCTTTAAGATCATCAAGTCCAACCATTCACATCCTAAACTAAACCATATCCCTAAGTACTTCATCTACCCTTTTTTTTTGAACACACCCAGGGAAGGTGACTCGACCACCTCCCTGGGCAGCCCGTTCCAGGCCCTCACAAATCTTTCAGTAAAAAATTTTTTCCTAACATCCAATCTAAACCTGCCCTGGCACAGCTTCATGCCATTCCCCCTTGTCCTATCACCTGTCACCTGGCTGAAGAGACCGTCACCTGGCTGAAGAGACCATCACCTACCTCTCTATAACCTCCCTTCAGGTAGTTGTAGGTGGTGATAAGGTCTCACCTCAACCTCCTCTTCTCTAAGCTAAACAGACCCATCTCCCTCAGCCTCTCCTCATAGGATTTGCCCTCCAGCCCCTTCACCAGCCTGGTTGCCCTTCTCTGGACTCGCTCCAGGACCTCCATGTCCTTCTTGTGGTGAGGAGCCCAGAACTGGACACAGCACTCGAGGTGCGGCCTCACCAATGCCAAATACAGGGGCACAATCACCTCCCTAGACCTACTGGCCACACTGTTCCTGATACAAACCAGGATGCCTTTGGCCTTCTTGGCTGCCTGAGCACACTGCTGACTCATATTCAGCCTGCAGTCAACCAACACCCCCAGGTCCTTCTTTGCCTGACAGCTCTCCAGCCAGTCTCCCCCAAGCCTGTAGCGCTGCATGGGGTTGTTATGTCCCATGTGCAGCACTCTACACTTGGCCTTGTTAAACTTCATCCTATTGGTCTCAGCCCATCGGTCCAGTCTGTTCAGATCCCTCTGAAGAGCCTCCCTACCCTCAGGCAGATCAACACTTCCTCCTAGTTTAGTGTCATCTGCAAACTTAGTGAGGGAGCATTCAATCCCTTCATCGGGATCATTGATAAAGATGTTGAACAAGACTGGACCCAGGACTGAGCCCTGGGGGACACCAGGTCCCTCTGGATGGCATCCCTTCCCTCCAGTGTGTCGAGACCTCACCAAACAGCTTGGTGTTGTCAGTAAACTTGTTAAGGGTGCACTCAATCCCACTGTCCATGTCACCAACAAAGATGTTAAACAGTGCTGGCCAAAATACTGGCCCCTGAGGAATGCTGCTCATCACTGGTCTCTACTTGGACATCAGGCTGTTGACTGCAACACTTTGAGTGCAACCACCCAGCCAATTCCTTATCTATTGAGTGGTCAGTCTGTCAAATCCATGTGTCTCCAATTTGGACACAAGGATGTTGTACAGAACTGTGTGAAATGCATAAGTCTGGGTAGATTACTTCAGTTTTCTTCTTTTATCCACCAAAGCTGTTACACAGTCTTACATTTTTTTAATATTTAAAGAGAGACAAAAGTATAATAAACATGCTCTCTTAGCAATGAAGTTAAAGTAGAAAAGGGCTATTAAGTCATGCAGTCAGATCTTCTCCTAAATAACTTTTGATTAACTTTGTATTTGTGGGTGCTTAAGAAAAAAGCGTGCTTATTTGTTTTTTTTTGTTTGTGCAGCTTTTTATTTTTAATTTAAGAAAAAGATGCAACAAACCATAAAAAAACCAGCTTCTGAGACATTTAGGTGCTTGATTTGTCAGACAGTTATGTCAAACTTCTGCTTTTCCATTTCTCAGTACTTTATGCTGCATTTTAGAAGCTGCCAGTCTGCAAAGCAAGGTAGAGAACAGCTGAACAATTACAATTTGGCTGTAGTAAAGCACTAACGTGTTTATAACACTTACATATGTTCACCTCTAAGAAGGAGAGTTGTGAAAGTAGGAAACATCGTGTCAGAGATGGGAGACAGCTGGAGTAGATTAGCAATGAGGTGTGTGCAGCAGGAGCAGCAGTGGAAGGAATTCACTGCTTTGCAGAAGAGCAGCAACCTGGCCCACGATGGTGCTACTGGGGAGACAGAAAGTTCCAGTACACATCAGTGCTGGCAACAAGTTTGCTGTGTGCTAACAGAAACTGGTTTAACTCTTGTGCAAGTTTTTTTTCTAATGGGACATAAAGTAATGTATGTGAAGTAGGGAGCTATGAAGTTCAGTGACCTATTCATATGGGTGAAGTCCAGATTTTGGCATGTTGCCTGTTTACGAATGGGACTTGTGGGATAATGGAGAGTTAGAGAAAATACCTTATGAAGATGCTGCAGGTGGCTTTGCTGCAGCGGGCATCCTGGTATTTGTTCAAACCCAGGCTTTATTCTACATTGCTGGGGAAAAGGTACTAGGAGTTGTGTGAGCTTTGCATGATTTACTGGGAGCTGGGGCTGCAGGTGGCTTTGCTGCAGCGGACATCCTGGTATTTGTTCAAACCCAGGCTTTATTCTACATTGCTGGGGAAAAGGTACTTGGAGTTGTGTGAGCTTTGCCTGATTTACTGGGAGCTGGGGCCTCTCCTTCCACAAGAAAGCAGACCACCATCTTCTAAGCCTTGGGCTTTTGCTCCAGATTTCAGTGACAGAAGCTGACAAAATATGTACAGTGCCTCAAGAAAGTGCGTTTGGGGAGTATCAGGGACCGAGATGCTGTGTTTGTAACTAAAGCATATGGTGTAGTTAATGGGTTTTACTGCGGTGCTTGCTTGCTGTACTGTTACTGAATCAAAAGCAGTGCCGAGTATTTTATGGTGCTTGCCTGTAATACTTGTTTTCAGTGGACTCAATTTATCCTTATGTGCCTGTATGTCCTATTTTCTTGCTGTGCAATGAATCACAGAAAGCATCCCGTGTTTGGTATTAAAGGTCTCGTGGAAGTACTGTGCCCCCAGTTTCAATACAGGGGTGGCTGTCTACTTTAAAACACAAAAGAAAAAAGCCCAAACCAACCCCAAATGAGTAAGATCCTTAGGAGCATTCAGTGCATGAGGAGAAATCCTGAGTGGTGAATACATGAACATACCTTTTCTGTTGCAATCCTCTTTTTTCTTCTGCACCACACATGCTGCATGTGTTAGATTCCAGTTAATTTGAGTGACATATTTGAAATGCTCAGAAACATGTGGAGGAGGAAGATACAGACAGGTCTTTGCAAACGACTTTCTTAGTGGAGCTTAACATTTTCCTGGTTGTCAGAGCGGTGCTTGCTCATTGCATGTGTGCACCCAGCCCAGACTAATTGCAAAGGAAAATTCACTGGATGAAACCACTCTGAATTTACATTTATTCTTCATGCTCTTGAGTGTCTTCTCAGCAGTTAGTAGATTATGCAGCTGAGTGCCTCTGTCTTGTCTGATTCAAATTCACTAGGTAAAGGATGGTGGCTTAAAAGTTGCTTGAATTCATCGTTACTTGAAGGTGTGTTGGCTCTTTCATTGTTGGTTTTAAATAACTGGGCTATTTTCAGAGACGCTATCAAAATCCTGTTGGACAAGGAACCTTTTCAACAAATAAAAAAAAAGGCTTTCAGTCTTTAGAGTATCTGCCTCACCTGCCTCTGCTACCTTTGCAAGGCATGGCAGAGTATAGCTTCTTGGAGCTGGCTTCCTAACAGTTCTCCAAGCCATCACTGACAAGCTAAGAAAAAGGCAACATTAAATTACAGTTCTTGCTTTCTTATCTGCTAACGTGGTACTTGGCTAGTCTGGTCCTACAGCCAGAGCAGATAAGAGTTGTCAAGCTCTTGAGGAATCAGTGTCTCTTATTGCTGCAAAAAGCATATGCACCACTGTTGGAGCACTAATGTACTTAAAAAAATGGTTGGGAAAATGTGGGGGGGATGCTTATTGTAAAGAATATGGAGAGGAAAAAGAAGTCTGCTCAGTAAATTGGAAACTTCTGGGAGACCTTGGTGAATAAAGATGCAGGTAGTAGGTTGTAATCACAACTAGATACAGGCTTGATAAGAGTGTAATTTATGGAAACAGTAAAGACTGAGGTGAGAGAAACAGTAGTACTCTACCCACTCCCTAGAGTTTTCATAAAGAATAACGAAGGGTCATTGTAAAGCATGATCTCTACTGTTTTCTGACTTTTTAAACAGTTCTCTGTAGGACTTGCAGCTTTAAGGATTTCTGTAACTTTGCTAGAAAGGCCTATGCTTTGTCTTTTAATGTAGAAAAGTACTTATTGTGAATATAGTCACCTGATTTAGGATTTTTACATTAAATTGCTTGTTCTTTGAAATATAACATGAACTTCCATGTTTTTAGGCAATCCCTGTCCAGCAGAGGTTAAAAAGCCACTTTGCCGCAGGGGTTAGGACGTTGCCTTTTTCAACTGAATACCTGGTTGAAATCAACAAAGTCTTGTTGGCCATGGCTGATGTTGAACTGCTTCTGAATGCACCAGAGTTAAATACTGGCATCTATGAGGATTTTTCCACTCAGGAAGATGCACTGAAGGTACTGTATGCCTAAGCTTTGTATTTAGAAGAGGAAACAAGAGAAGAGCTGATAAAAATCCCCAACAAACACCTCAGGGAATGCATAGCTGTCCTTGTATTTTTGTTCCATATACACTAGATTAATATGCACTGAAAATTAAATAATGAGACAGTTTTGTGGTTATTTTTTCTTTTATGCAGAATCTGGATACGAAGTGGAACAGAGTGGAAGCTGGGTGGGAGGTTTGGAGGCAAGGGTTTGATTTGTTGAAGAACCTTTTGTTTCTTATCACACTGTCTACATAGTATGTAGAGAAATGCTAAATCCAATCTTTTTACATTCCTGCTTGGTCTACTTCATACTGCTGCTGTTCTCTGTCATCTGAAAACAGATGCTCACGTGGGAAGCAGGAGAAAGGGAAATACTTGACTTTTGCATGAAGCCAAAAGACAATAGTACCTGTTCTGATTAGAAGAGCATTAGTACATCCTCAATTGTAAGCTCCCACTTCTCATTGCCAGCCAGTGGATATTTTTTGTGCGATTAATGGTAGAGTAGTACTTAAGGATTAGCCCTTCAAAAAGGGATGGAGATAGTATGTTTGAAAAGACTGAATCCTGTTCATAAAAAATTTGAGGACACATGCTAAAATAGTTTGATGGACTACTCAGTTCTTAAACCAGATTTAATATGTAAACTGCTGATGGTCATGGTCTTATTTTACTTACTGATTTTTGGAAGTGTTTTGAAGAGATTACATTTTGGTATTTCTAATTTATTGCTTTCCCTGCTGGTGTTGAGTTTACTAATGGCTTGTGTCATTACTGTGCTTGCAGAACATAAAAGATATTTTGGATAAACTTGGGGATCAAATTGCAGTCATACATGAGAAGCAGCCTGATGTAATATTAGAAGCATCAGGACCTGAGGCAATACAAATAGGAGATGCTCTAACCCAGTTGAATGCGGAATGGGATAGAATTAACAGAATGTACAATGATCGTAAGGGGTAAGTCAAGGATGTTTGATATGACCATGTGGTAAACTATTTCATGTGCTTGAATAGACATTTTTTACAAATGTACCTTTATGATGAAGATATAAAGAGTTTGGGAGTAATCAGCTTTAATATGTTACGATAACAACATAATTGCGAGAATTATTAAATGTTGAAATGGTTAACATGCAAATTGTAGTTTGCCTGCTTTTATGAAGCAGGTTGTTTTTACTTCATATAACGCATATTTTGTTTATAAAACATAATATTTTTTTGTAAAGGTATTGCAAAGCAAATTTATAGAATAAGTGTTGCACAGGACCGGCACTGTTCAACATCTTTATCGGTGACAGGGACAGTGGGTAGAGTGTGCATCCTCCGCAAGTTTGCTGATGCTGTGTGATGAGGTTGACACACCGGAGGGAAGGGATGCCATCCAAAGGGACCTTGACAGGCTGGAGAGATGGGCTCATGCGAACTGCATGAAGCTCAATAAGGCTAAGTGCAATGTCCTGCGTGTGAGTCAGTGCAATCCCAAGCACAACTACAGGGTGGGCGAAAATTGAATTGAGAGCAGCCCTGAGGAGAAGGACTTGGGGGTGCTGATTGATGACAAGCTCAACACAAGCCAGCAGTGTGTGCTAGCAGCTCAGAAGGCCAACTATGTCCTGGACTGCATCAAGAACAGTGTGGCCAGCGGGTTGAGGGAGGTCATTCTGCCCCTCTACTCTGGTGAAACCTCAGCTGGAGTACTGCATCCAGCTCTGGGATCCCCAGTACAGGAAAGACATAGAGTTGTTGGAGCAAGTCCAGAAGAAGGCTGTGAAGATGGTCAGGAGGCTAGAGCTCCTCTCCTATGAGGACAGGCTGAGAGAGTTGGGTTTGTTCAGCCCAGAGAGGAGAGGGCTTAAGGGAGACCTAATTATGGCCATCCAATACTTAAAGGGGTCCTACAGGAAAGTTGGAGAGGGACTCTTCATCAGGGATTCTAGTGATAGGAGGGAATGGCTTCAAGTTGAAAGTAGGTAGGTTTAAATTAAATGTTAGGAAGAAATTCTTTACTATGAGGGTGGTGAGGCACTGGAGCAGGCTATCCAGAGGTTGTAGATGCCTCCTTCCTGGAAGCGTTTAAGACCAGGTTAGATGGGGCTTTGGGAAACCTGATAGTGAAGGGTGTCTCTGCCCATGACAGGGGGGTAGGAACTAGATGATCTTTGAGGTCCCTTCCAATCCAAAGCATTCTATGATTCTATGACATCTTTTAATAAAGAATTCAAGGCTGCTTTTGAAGGAGGGAAGGAATTTGAAAGGATAGGTTCATATACAGCACGTATGGTAATTGCCAATATTTCTAAATAACTGAAGATGGGAGATGAACATATCAGAAAATTTTGTGGTTGAGGGAACAAAGGAATATTGACATTAATGCTTTAAAAAATGTGTTTCCAGTTTTCTTTTTGTAATTTCACTTAAGCAAAAAAGTGGAGGGGGAAAAAAAAAAAAGTTTAAACTTTAGCTGTGATTTCCCCGTGCCCCTTACAGAAGATGCTCCAAACTGAAATTGCCTTATCTGAAACATTTTAAATGTTTAAAAACAAACTCAACACCACTGAGTCAAACTTGAAATGTGTCAGAAAGGCATTTTAAGTTGGAATTGGTGAAAATATGAAAATACGTGTTCAGGAAGTTACCACTAAGGTGGATGTGTAGTCACACTTCAAACAGCAGTAGATACTACACCAAGATTGCTGCTATACCAAAAAACCCCAACCCTTAATGACTGAAAATGATTTTATGAAACTTTAAATGCAGTGGCTCATACTGTAGAGTTAATTTGCTTTTATAATATTTGCTTTTTAATGCTGATATAAGGTAGCGGTTAATGCAGAAGTTCTGTAGAGCGAAGTTCTGTAGAGCGTAAAGTGATGTCTGGTCATGTTCACTGGCTTTGTAGAACCAGATATCTGCTATCAAATGCATTTGGCAGTGCATTTTGAAGAGAGGTTTTTATGAAGTTTATTACATGAGCTGATGTTTTCAACCCTATTTTGGAGCATAGGTGTATGCGTAGGAATCTAAAAATTGATTTGTGGTATTGCCTAAGCAGAGACTTCACAGATCCAAGGGCCCAGAATTGCTGGAAGTATCAAGATTTCTTATAACTCAGCAGACATCCTTCTCTGACTGTTCTTTGATTTGAAAACAAATAGTGATGCCAGCTGGGTACCAGCTCCTGTACTCTTTCTGGCTGCCTGTGGTCACCTGCCGTATTTGGAGACAATTGCTCCAGAATCTGGCGCCCATCTGTATCTATACACCTGCAGCTATTTTCTTATCTTCATAGGTATGAAGCTTTAGTTATGTCTCTTTCCACCCGGCCTCCATAACTTGAGAAGCTTTAAGTAACATTATGCTTTTGTAGTTGTAAACATAATTTCATTTTCTACTTGAATATCATTTTATTAAGTAGCTAGAGTTAACTGGAAACCTAGTCTACCCACCAAAATAGTGTAAGGGCAAGTTCGACATTTATGATTAGCTGACAAAATGCAGCACATTACCTCCTCAGTTGGCTCACAGAATGCAAATTAATCTGGAACTTCATAAAGTTTGTAATACTCTGCATCTTAATGAGAATAATATTGGGCGTGATTTTCATACAAAAGGGACTACTGGACTAGCAATTCAAGCTAAAATAGTATGTAGCTTCCTCAATATGTTACCTGCTACAGGTTTAATAGAAGGCTATGCTTTGATTAATAAAGACAACATTAGTATCAATATTTAAATACTGTGTTTTGACATTAGTATTTCATACCCTTTCTGTTACTAAGAAGGATTTTTAACCAAGCTCATTCTTGTTTTTCCCAGTGTTGCCAGTATAAGCAAGAAGGTTAGAAGACTCCTTAGTAATCTCGGGCTTTTTTCTGTTTCTGGAGTGGGTGGAGGTCTGGACAAAGTTAGTAGAAACAGCATCTGAAGTCTGTGGCAAAAGACTGATTTAGTTTTCAGAGGTAGTAATGATTTTATGATTGAGTGCCAGCAAAGTAGATAAAACCTTTGATAAACACTCTGATGTAGCCAAGCACAAGTTGAATTAAACTAGCAAAGTGTTTAACTAAATCCTGTTAACTTCAGTTTGACTTGAAAGTATGTGTATAGTAAAGTGTGTGTGTTCTGTGTGTATGTACAGCCTGAATTCTTTGTTGAGCTGTTTTAATGATGCTGATTTGCTAGTTCTGCTCCTTCTGCCACAGATTTTCAACCAGTGCTTGAAGTGTTGGTAATTTGGGAATGAGTTGCGATTCAAACTAAAGTGGATTCATTTGGAGGAGGCACGGAGTAGCCAAGTCTTGGTGCTGTAGTGACAAGCATTTGGTACTTAGAGCTTTCAGCTGAAGAAGTCTGTAGTGAAACAGCCGTGCATCTGGATCAAAACCAGAGTGAAATTTTGTCTCATTGCTCAAAATACTGATGAAACTGTGGGCTCACAACAGAAACGGCGGGGGAGAATGCTTTGAGATATTTAACCTCATCAGTTGTAAAATTATGGATTCTGAAAAAGTCACATGTTCAGATCTCCTCCAGAAACTTTAATTTTGGGGGAATCCAATAAAATAGTCTTTTCAACTGTTTTAACCACTTAGAATATCGCTTTTCATTGAATGTGGAACAAGATACTATTGTGAGACAAGATATTCAGTTAGACTAAAATGTACCTGAGAACTAACAGGAGAATGAGATTTGTGGTCAGTCTATGGGTCAGTCTAGTGTATTGAATTGAGAATTGCACAGGAAACTGAGACAGTATGGGTTGGAAAAATTTGAGAGATTTTTAAGGCTTTCTTCTTTATTAGAGTTGTCCCACTTGGAGAATGTTAATAACAAAAAAGCCCCGTATGTGCCAAGAAATATGGATATCTTGATAAAAGTGAGATAAAACTTTGAAAATAATGTCACTAGGAACTCTGGGATTGTTGAATTTAATTAGTGAAGAAAATAAATGCAATGGCAGCTCTTTAAATTTAGTTTCGGATATCTTTGATGTTAAGCTGCTAATTTCAGATTGCATCTGAAATGCAATATAAGTGGTAACCCTGGAGTCTTTGCTGTTGGAATTGTTCAAGACAAAAATAATGGACTGCAGATGAAATCTTTCCTCTGTCACAGTACAGGGTCCTCTAATGAGCAGGAGACCTGGTTCCCATGTCTTTGAAAATGACTGGTTTTATTAGTTTAGAATGGGATACTATCCAGTCTGCTGGTGCTGATGTAGATTTCATGTTTGTTTCAAGCCCTGTGTCCCTTGAGACATCAGTCCCTTTGCTTTATGACACCTACAGAGAGTTAGCAATCAACAAATAGAAAGCAGACTGCTCTCTGTATGCCTTTCTGACATGGTTTTCTTATTTAATGTTCACGGGCTGCTTTTGTTACTTTGCTAACATAGTAAAACTCTCATTTTAGTTAAAAACAACCTTCTGACTGTGATAATTCAGCCTGTTCCATGCTGGAAAATGTTGCCCTTCAAGTTAAGCTACACATTAGTTTGAGGCTGCAAAGATGGTAATAATAATGAAATGCCTGGTAAATTATTGTGTGATTAAATTGTAGAAGACCTACTTATGCTGGCCCACTGGTAATACAATCAGTTCTATATAATCAAAATCACCTTCACTTATTAAATTCCAGGCACCAGCACCCCATGATTTATGAATAAAGAAAAAAATCTAAGCAATTAAGCACATTTCATGTTCCACACTTGTATCTGAACTGGTTTATAATAAAGGAAAAAAAGGCTTCTGTGGACCCATTTAGTGCAGCTAATCCATCTTTATTTTTTAAGTGATAGAAACAAAAGTTTGTGTAGGACTGCCCTTTTTTCCTTCAGCTGGAAGTTAATGACAGCCTGTGCTGTTGGCTTTTGCCAGCTGCTACTATGTCAGGAAGGCTTCAGCACCAGGGCTTTGCTGACTAGGCTATATGCCAGGATTTCTGTTCCCCAAGGAAAGTTTCTACTCCCTGTGGCAGGAATTGCAGCCTTTTCACCAAAAATGTTTGGATAATTTGTCAATGCTTTGTTTTCAAACAGTTGCTTTGACAGAGCGATTGAGGTGTGGAGGCAGTTCCACTGTGATCTCAATGACCTCTCCCACTGGATAACAGAAGCTGAAGTGTTACTAGCAGATGCCCGTGGTCCAGATGGCAGCCTGGAGCTGCAGACAGCTAGGCTGCATCAGCAGGTATGTATGATTTGTGCAGGAAGTCTAAAATTCTGGGTTTCTGTGTAGACATACAGATTTGAAATGAGGCTGCACAATGACACTTTAAAAAGTGGTAATTCTTAACATTTCTTTGCAGTTTAAATGGATTCTTGGGGAAGAGTTCAACTCCTGCTTACAATATGGGGCTTTATGATCACTCTTAGTATGCATGGGTTTGAGATAATTTGATAATTCAAATGTTGCCATAATTTTTGCTGGTTTCTAGGTTTCGTTACAGCTTTAAAAATATCTTAATCAGTTAAGAAATAAAGTATATTTTTTCACTTTCTACTCATAAATAAAAAAACTCAGACCCCAATGATGGTCAGTTATAACTTAGCAAATTATTTTGTTGAACTAATGACTTTTGCAAGATCCTGCCTCGAATAAGCAATCTAGAAAAAGTGAAGATTCCAGTTACAGATGTCTTAGGTTTCATTGTTTCAGACTTCAGTTCTGGAATTTAATTTTCTTGACATCTCTCTAGATCATCATTATATCATCGTTTTATCCTTCTTGTTGTTTGGAGTTTTCTTCTGGGGCATTTCCATTCTCTTTCTTGAGTCATCTTATACCTGATCTAGTTGCAAAGAAATGCTTACTAACAATGTAAATTTTTTTTAGGGATTAGGGATATTTGAAGGTTTAATCCTGATGTCCTCTGACTTCCTTTAGTTTCACGGATTTTCTTGTGATGTCTGGGGATGACGGCAGCACAGCCACAATTATCCTAGCTAAAATACTGTCAGGCTACAGAAATAGACACGGGCATAGGTTATGAGAGGAAATGGTTAAAAAAAGTCATGCCAGCTGTTAGCACTACTAGAAAATGCTGGCCATCAAGAGGAAAGGAATCCAATGTGAGTGTGGATTCTAGTACTGGTGGTTTAAATGAATTCCTGTGATTCTAAGTAGTATTCAGCACCCTATTCTGTGTCATTTTTATGGCACTCATTAGAAAATTGAACTAGATTCAACAACAGACTCTTAATAGCTTTAATCGACAGCATCTGACTTTAACTAAGATGGCTTTAAGTGCCTGTTTCAGTAAAATAATATGCACCCAGTATTCATCCTGTGTATTATGAGCCGCAGATCAAAGTCAGTTTACGTCAGTAATAAAATTCTATGTGGCTTTTATGTTTCTGACAGGAACTTGAAGAGGGGGTCAGCAGCCATCAGACCAGTGTTTCAGCGTTGAACAGAACTGGGGAAGGGATCATACAAAAACTGTCTGCTACAGATGGGAGCTTCCTGCAAGAGAAGCTGGTGGGACTGAATAGGCGCTGGAAAGCAATCACCACCGAGGTCATGGATAGACAACAGAGGTAATAAGTTAATCAGAAATTTGGATGGCTGACCAGATGTGATGAGGAGAATCTCATTTAGAAGACTCTGGGAGAGCTAGTGCATTCTATTGCACACTGTCATTAATCTGAGTTTTCCTGCCATTCAGACCTCTGTGTTTCGAACTGTCTTTTAGAACCAATTTCTCATAAATGCATCTGCAATTGACTGCTTAGTGAGTCTGTGGTTAATGCAAGCCACCAAATGACAAACACAAAACTTATTTTCTTACAATTTTCCTTCGTTTTTAAAATCATTTCATTGCTAAGCCAGACTTTTTTAGGAAGGAATACTCAGCTACATTCTCTGGCTGAAGCTGAACTGTTAAGTACGATCCTTGATTTTCATTCTTGCATTGTCAAAGACACACTAATTGAAATGCTTGTATTGTTCTTGAATTTCCACAGTAGTGTAAATCAAGAACTTTAGGTCTGTGTTTGCAACAATTTAATCTATCTGATTAGATATTTTCTGAACAAAATGAAAATCTGTTTTGAAGTAACCTTAAATTTACTTCAAAAGACCAAAGTTGTTCAAGATAAATATACAAATTTACAGTTTATCTGGGACTATAAGTTCATCTCTCTAAAAAATGCACAAGGATAAATCCTTGGAATGAATAGTTATTTTTGAAGGCTATTGATATATATTTTGAACATCTCCTGATACCTTTTGAAATGTAATAACATTTTTCTTAATTATTTAGTTCAAGAAGCTCTATTTAAGCTTTGTGTGATTTAGGGAATCTTTCCCTCAGAGGCTGTAAGGGTGACTCTAATACTTGCACTAGCAGTGGCCTTATGGTGGCTTATGATGATTAGAACTGAAGGTGTTATTGCTGTCACATTTAATGTTTTCTGGAGACTTTCAAAAATCTATGATGTGACTTTGGTACTGAAGTTCATCTATTTTTTAAGGTAGCAGTATTAATCTGCAAGTATGTTGCACTTTAATGATGAGGATAGTATCCCTGGAATACCAAGAGGAATCCTTTGAAGTGCTCCAACCACTGAAAACCACATGAGTGTTGCATCAGAAGCAATGTAGGACTGACATGCTGTGTTCACTGCAGAAACACATGTGGGTTTTGTGTTTTCATTTTTTAAGGCTAAAAGGAGAGACTCAGCAGCTGATAGAATACAGAAAAAGGCTTGAAGAGCTATGTCGCTGGTTGGAAAATGTAGAAAATGTTCTGGACACAAGATTTATGTTCAACTGTGAAGAAAACTTGCGAGAGTTACAGGCAAGATCGATTAGTGTGTGTGTATGTGTATGCACATGTATGTCTTGTGTGGTAGCAGGACATGACTTTCAGGGAGGGGAATTTTCACGTTGTAAATAGCCAAAGAAATATGTTTGCGTGAAGCAGTTTCTGTAAGATTACTTACACAGGCAGTATGCATCTTGTAATGAAGTTGGGTTGAGTTGATGGCTCTGTTGCCTAGACAGATGTTGTATTGGAATATGGGAAATATATGTTCTAGTGATAAAATTGAATAAGTGGAATTTTATTGGAGATAATGTCCAACAAGTCAACTATATAATTGTAAAAACTTTAGGAGAATGTAATGTTTAGCACCATTGTCCTATTTACTGGGGAGCTTTAATACTTATATGTGTAAAAGTTTGTTCAACTTTCTTTTTAAACTATAAGGGTTTTGGTCATATTAAGTAACTTGGGGACATATATATGGGGGTATTATTCCTCCTTGTTTTGCTCTGACAGCAAAATATCTTTGGTTTGTAGGATGTGTGAAAAATGTTTCTGGAACCCTAAAAGAATGGAAGGTGTAATCAATCCCACAAACCTACTCGCTCATTTAAAAAAAAAAACGTAATTAAAAAAAAACCCCAACCTCTGTTGGACCAAATCAGGTGGAAAAGCTTGAACATGCAACAGATGTGTATAAACAATGTAAAGTAGTTGTAGTTGTGATTGCCCACACAAATCATCTCATGTCAGCTGAATATTGGCTGTCTGTACACCATGAAAGTTTAATTTTTCTTGTCATCTACCGTAATTAGATGCCTGAAATGAAAAGTAGGACTGAAATAAGATGTGAAGCTGCGTTGGTACCTTGGCTATTTGCAGTTTTTGGTTTTGTGGGGTTTTTTTCCCAGTAAGCAACAAGTGTTGATATTTGAATAAATGTTTTGATAATTTCTAAATAGAGCATAGAATGCAAAAAAGAGGCTTTTTGAATATGTCTAAATAATGGAATTAAAGGAAAGTCTCCTCCTACTGTGTTGTTTGCGTGTGTTCTCCTCCCCATTTCCTTAAGCATGTATGCATTTTGCTTTAGTCTAAAACTCTTCTGTCTTTTTTAGATCTTAAATGAAGAGATGGAAGTACAGGTAGACAAACTGGAATGGCTGAACAGAACCGAACCTGATGTGCTTTTGGATAAAAATGTCGATCTTCAGGAAAAAGACAAACTTTCCGGTTGCCTGCAGTCCCTCAATGTGAGGTGGAATAAGGTACATTTCTTCAGCACTTGGTGCCCGAAGTTGAAATGCAGTGGCATACTTGGAATGGCTCTTTTCCTTTCTATGTGCCCAAATCCTATGTGAAAACACTGGTTGTTACTTTTCCATCAGAATGAGTTAATTTAGTTCATTTAAGACATTTTTCTTAATTTTCTTTGTTTGCTTTCTTTTAAACAGCTGGATCAAATTTGAAATTGAGTCACAGTAAATCTTTGCTGTATAGGAAAGATGAATGTTTGCAGCAGTTAAGATTTTCTCATTAAGTTTTACAACAGATTTTCTTGTTTTCCTCTTACCAAGTGCATTTGGGATTCTTCTTGAGTATAACTGCTGTAAATAAAACTCTAGTGTTCAGTTTTATGGTCAAGCATTTGAGAAAAAAGAACTCATTGCTTGGAGTAAAACCATTTTTTTTTTTTTTCAAAAAGAGCCTGGACTTGGGAGTTTTATTAGTTCAGGGAAAGAAATAAAATATCTGGTTTTACCTACTTGGCTATGAAAATGGGAATTTGAAAACCCCCACCCTGCATTTTTACTTTTCTATCACTCCCTTTTAAAAACTTTTGAAAAAGCAAAGTAGACAAATTTGTCTTCACTGTGGTACAGTTTAGTGGTAACTTTTTCCTTTTTAAATCAGTTCCCTATTTCTCTACTTCCCTGTCACTGCTGACCACAAATCATGCTTTGCGTGGTCTTTCCTTCAAAGTGCACTCAAATAGCGAGTCACAGCTTTGATGCGTAAGCAGTAAAAAACCAGTGTAAACAACCTGGCTACAAGAGCCCATTTATTTATATCCAAGACTTAGGTAAGACACTAGAATATATTGAAATAACACTCTGAGTACCTCTTGACGTTTTAACTGTTTTTAAATAATACCTTGAAAAAAAATTGAAATATGCCTGAGGCATACCATTGTAGCAGGCATGGTGTGGAATATTCTGTCTTCTAATAAGTGATTACTTTTTCTGCTGTTAATATATGTTGTCTTACTGTTTTTATTCCTCCCTGCTGGGTTGCAGGTGTTCAGAGAAGTGCCTGACAGAGTGAGAGAATTGGAGGCGTTTGTTGGGCAGTCTCATCTTGTTACACAGACAAAGCCTTCTGGTGAGTGATTAGTCCTTCTGTTGTCATTCATTGTATTGATTTTAATCCTGGTTTTAGTCCAAAATTAATCCAAAAAGGAAAACCTTCCCTATAAACCTAGATAAGTGGAAATAAGAAATATTGTCCATTGCTGCACTTGGGGCTACCTTCATGTTACTGTGGGGAGTGAGAAGGAATGTTTGGTTAGGGAAAAGGTCGCTCTGCAGTTCACCATTGGGGGGAATCCTTTGGGGTACCCCTGAGAGTTTGGAAATGGAGGAATGTATTTTAGTAAAGCTTAGGCCTCCTCACCAGAAGCCAATGTACTAAGTACAGAATAAACACCAAAATATCTATGTTTGTGACAGCCTGGTTTCCCATGGATTTGTGCATTGTGGTCATGCCTTTTTGTAATTAAGATCCACTAGAAGCTTTCCCTACAGCTAATTATTTGTAACATATCTCCTGCATGCAGAATCTCTGCAGCCCTGTAAATAAAAGCTGTTCTACATCTTTTGGCTCAGCAGGGACACAGATAGGTCTTTCTCATCTGCTGAATACTTATCTTCCTGAATCTTAGAGGGAAGCTGTCTAAATATGTCTTGTATCAGACACTGACACTGGCAGTCTTTTCAAGTTGTCGGAGGCAGAATAGCAGATACAGAGTGTAAACAAGATGCCCAGATCTCCTTTGTAGAAAATTAGGTAAAAAAGACCAACCTTGCCTGCAATAATTTGCAGCTTGAGCTTCAGTAAATTAAGTCTACTTTTTTTTTCAATTCAGCAGCAGTAAACAAAATCTAAAGGAGAAAAAGCAACTTTTGTTTAAGCCTTTCGGAACCTTGATTCAGCTTGTTTTCCTTTCATACAGAGTGTTTGTTAAATAAAGCCCCTGTATTTCATTGCTTGAAGCAAGTGTGTAATGTTTGTGCTTCAGATTGATTTATCTTAGTGTTTCCTTCGAACTAGAACACAACCAAACACAGCTTCTGGAGTGAATCTTACTGTTCAGCTCATTCCTCACCTCTTTGTAATGTCTGGTTTAAAAATAAAAAGGATGAGCTAGCAGGCACCTGTCCCTTCTTAAGACAGTTATGTATTGCCAGGTCTGCGAAGCATTGATTGCAGTAGTTAGACTTGTGCTTAAGTGAACTCTGAGTCGGGAGAGTATAAAAGCAAGGAAGACAATTTTAGACATTTGTCTTAAATGAAAGGATTGCTTTTAATGTTTAGAAAGGGTCAATTCCCTTTCCTGTCAAAGAGTGTTTTGGCTCATTTTGTTAGATTTACTATCATTTTATCCCCTCAAGTTTTCTTCTTGGACTTAGGCTGAATCATTTGCATGAGTACTTGTCATGTGACGCAATAATTAATAGCCTTTAAAAAAAAAAAAAAAGGAAGAGGAATTTCTGACTATTTAGTTTCTGGTGGTTACCTCAAATCCAAATTTTGCAGTGCTTTCTCTGCAGATGCGGTTGCATATTTATTGGAATTACAAAAACCCTCTAATGCCCACAATTGCTCATGAGGCCATGACTTTTTTTCTTTAACAAAAATTCTGTTTCAGATGTCCAAAAGGTGGTGCTAGTATCTTCTTCATTGGAAATTCCTGTTCAGACTCAGCAGGCTTTCGAACTTTCTTCACCTGCTGATCTGGATAAAACTACAACTGAGCTGGCAGACTGGTTGGTATTGATTGATCAGATGCTCAAGTCAAACATAGTCACCGTGGGAAATACTGAAGAGATCAATCGGACTATTGCACGAATGAAAGTATGTGTTTTTGTGAAGGCCAGTGGATTGGACAGTTGTTTCACACTTCAATAGCTTGTGCATTCAGTAACAAATTTACATGTGTTTAGGAAAAAAACAAAAAAGAAACTGCAGGAACTGCACAACTTGAAAATTATACTTTAAATGCTGTCTGGTACCACACTCCTCTCCCCTCTACAATTTGATTTTAATTCTGCTGTCCCAATGTGATCTACGCACTGATTTATTTTTTTTTAATATAGTTATATAGAGAATACCTCCTGAAAACATCATCTTTTTGAGAATTTATAAATAGCTTATGCTGCAGACTTTGAGGAAGCTCCATATTTGCCTGGAGGGTGACCTTTATGATCTGCTTTCTAGGGGTTTCTGATGAATTATGTTGTAGTCAGACTAAACTGATTTCCAGAGACATGCTAAAATGATTAAAAGTTGTAACATAAATGCTTATGATGTAAATGTTTGTTTCTGTTTATAGCTCATGCTATGCTGGGCCATGACTAAGGGCAGTATTTTTGAGATGTGTGCTACCATTAAAGTTCATTTTATTTGACTTGCTACCAATTAACATGAGTAACTGCAGAGTAAAATCTGCAGGCTAAACAAGCGCTAAACTGTTTTTGTGGGTGTAACATAATCTGGAATTTGCAATAATAATGTAATGTACAGTAATTTAAGAAACACTTTATTTTAACTCCATATTTCTTGTAACACAGACTTCGGCTATAGTGCCGTAGTGAAGTAACTAGGTTTTTTATACAGTATATGGTCTGGTTGCTCCAGCCTTTTTCCTTCTCCATGTCTCCTCTTCGTTCCTCCTTACCCCACCCCCCCATATATATATATATATATATATATATGGTTAGAGGAAAATAAGTTAAGGGAGAGTGAAAAATAGATATTGGAAAAGACTGTGTAATGACTGTGGTAACCATGTGGTTTGTATAGTTTAACTTTCGCTTCTGGATTTTCAGTAACTACTTCTGAATATATGTGCTTTTTAAAGTGGTGTTATAATACTGTGTGATAATTCAAGGGTTATGATGATGGAAGAACTATTGATTTGTGGTGACACATACATGCTTTGTTTTATCTACAAATAATACAGATGTTGTTAACTAAATTCTGCTTTTTGGACTTAAACTGTGTCCTAATTCTCAACAGATAACAAAGGCAGATTTGGACCAGCGACACCCTCAGCTTGATTCTGTTTTTACATTGGCTCAGAATTTGAAAAATAAAACTTCCAGTTCAGATATTAGGACAGAGATCACAGAAAAATGTAAGTTTCTCCATTCTGTGTTTTCAAATATGTTTCCATGGCAGTATAAAGTCTTTATATCTTTCTCTTGAACTCTTGATTTTGAGCCTAGCTGAAGTTGTATTCCTTGAACAAACTGAAAACTTAGCAGTTAAGTGGTTTTCAATCTAACAGTCTAATGAAAATTCCCAGAACAACAATTGCCACTTGTTTTCTTGACTGGTCTGTTTTTCAAGTATGAAGGTAAATATTTTTGCTGGCATTTCAAAATATCTTATAAAGAATTTGAGTTACTTGCCAGTTGCAGATCCAGGGCTGCGGATTTTTCATTTAGTGAGAAAAGGAACTGGTCATGTATCTTTATTTTTGCTGATCTGTGATTCATTGGACAGTTGGTGAAATGCATGAATTTAGGACAATAACTTTGTGTAAGTACTTTTGCAATTGTTGACTGAAAATCTGTGGAGCTAATAGGTGTGTCTGGTTTTGTCTGCTTTTTTTACATTAATTTTTTTCCCCCAAATAATATGCTTATTTAATGGTGTATAAGCATTAAGAAAAAGGTATGATGCTGTTCGCTTCTTTCCAGCTACTTTCCCCGAGACACCCTTTGCTGTTGTAGACTGTTGCTGTGTTGTCTTTTTTGCTCTTTGCTTATTAAAGGTTAAAGCTTGTTTATTGATCACCTAATGTAACTCTATTTATTGAGAGAGGAATGGGATACTTGAAGGAAATGGGGTGTGATCAATAATTTCTCTGTTCTGCTGTGTAATCTGTGTAACTCTGTAGAAACCTTTTGTGGAAGAGCAGTGCTAAAGTAGGTTGTTATCAGAGTGTTTCTACCTTGGCCAAATTGTAGTACCAGTGCCACCAGACTGCCTTTGATACATAGTGGTCTGGAAATATGAGTTCATTTCTTATAAGCTATCCAGATCTAAATGGTATTTATTGATTTACTTATTTGTACAGGTTTAATTCACAGATGCACAAAGATGACTTGGTGGTAATAGCCATGACCCTAAACTTGTGCTCCATGGAGCCCTGCTACTTGCATATACCTGCAGTGCAGCTGCAGCAGATCTGCTGCCCATGTCTGTACTTAAAAAGTAAAGCAGTGCCTCAGAAATATTCCAGAAACAATAGCTGTTACCTGTATGCTGACCCACTTAAACAGGAGGGAGCCAAACACTTGCATTTGCTTGTCTGAATGTGTAAACTACCCTGGGAGAACTAAACGCCCGAATGTGGGAACTCCTGTATTTGAGAATGAATTGTACTATTGTGGCTTGTCCTCAGAATTAAGTGGTAGTTATGGCTATTTGTTTGCTTGCCTCAGGTTTTTCATATTCTGTATCATATTCCACAGTAGAAAAGGTGAAGAACCAGTGGGACAATACCCAGCACGGCGTGGAGGTGCGGCAGCAGCAGCTGAAGTACATGCTGACGGACAGCGTGCAGTGGGAAGAGCAGAGGCAAGAAATGGAGCACCTGATGGAGCAGTGTGAGATCCGTCTGCGTATGCTCCTGCAGGCCCCCAAAGATGTGCTTGTCAAACAGGTTTCAGACAACAAAGTAAGACCATCTACTCTTTCCAGACTCCTCTGTCTATGTAAAGCTACTTGATTCAATTGCTGTGCAAATATACAATTTAGTTGAAGGACTGGTTTGCCAATTCTGTCTCTTTCTGGGCATGATACAGTCTAAGTTGTTTCTATGTTTTAAAAAAAATATATTAAACTTCCTGACAGTTGCTTTCTGGGAGGGAAACAGGGTTTGTATGCGTGCATGGTGGGTTTTCTTAGCATAGTTGAAATTAGTATAGCATAACATCAAGTAAATGATATGCAAAAAGCTTGAACCTCAGACCATTAAAAGTTTAATCATACAGCCACAAAATGTAGAATGTGTTATTTCATTTAAACCTATTAACAGTAGTTTAGTAAATCCCAGGAATGGACCAAGTTATTTAAAATTATCCTGAATTTCACTTCTGATGGGTGCCAGGCATATTCAACATTTTTTCCCCCCCCCCCGCCCCCCAAACCCATGCAATCTTTGCTGCTTTTCATATCACAGCAAACCTGCTGTGATAAATCAATAAGTCTGATGTCCTTTGTCCTGGTGGCTGTCAGAAAAAGGACAGGCTGTAGGTGGCACAGGATGAGAACTAGAGAGACAAATCACTGAGGAGGGGCTCTTATCAGGGCAGTATTTAGAACAGGGCAATAGTAGGTTTTAAAAAAAGTGTGTGTGTGTGTATTTTAATGAAGGGGCAATGTAGGGGTGCAGCTGGGTGTGGAAGGAAGCAGGGAGTAAGATGGTGAGAGTTCCTCATTCATCAATAACTATTTCAGTAAACAGTAAAATTGTGTGCTTTTCATTGTCTGTCTTTACATGAGCAGGGGGTGGAAATGGACTATTAGGTCAGCCTTGATTCCTTACATGAAAGTAGGCCCATACCCAAACATATAGAAAAGAGACTGTAAAATACAACTGGGGGTGTGTGTGTGTATATTATGTAAATATTTTCTTTCACCAGTTTGAATGAATCTTCAGTTCAGGATTCTGTAAAGTCAGGACACCTTATGGACATCCTGCCAAAATAAGGAAACACATACAATATATTTTCTTCATTTTAAAATAAAAAAATCTCGTGCTGTGCATTTCATTTCATTTTTGCCACTTTAAGCTGATGCTTATGTCACTATTATCATAATTTAACCTTATTCATGCTATTAAAAATATGGCAGTGTTTTTACTTTGTTGCCAGTAAAATGCACAAGAGGAATTTTCTAGCCTTTGGCAGTTCTGGCAAATATAATTTTTCTCCACCTATCTGGTGGTTTGTTTTTCTTTTTAATTATTGATTCATTTCCAAAATACTTAGTATTTGTAGATTATTATTACCTTTTTTAAAGATTTTTCTTCTAGCTGAAAAATATGCACATTTTTTGTTCAGAAACAACCACAAAACAAAAAGGAGAGTTTTATAATGTGAAATAATGCATGACATGAAAAACAGCCTGGTTTTGATTTTGCTCTCATGTCTCATTTTGGAATTGCTTTTTAGGTATTAGTACAGGATTTGCACAGAGGTGACATCACAGTAGCTGCATTCAATGATCTTTCTAATAAACTTCTCCGAGAGTATCGTGATGATGACACAAGAAGGGTGAAGGAAACCACTGACCAAATGAACACTTGTTGGGTTAATCTGAACCAAAGGTAATTAAAAGTTTTGCTCTATATGTAGCTGTTTCTAAACTTCTATCCTATGAGCATGTGTATATTACAGCCTCTTCTCTCTGCTTTACTACAACATTTAGGGCTACTATGGACAATTTGTGAATTATAGTGAATCGGTTTTGAGTTATGATGATGGAAATTCCCACAGTTCACCATGGAAGGCTCCTGTATGGCTTCCAATTTATGTGGTTTTATTATTTATAATTTTTTTTTAAGTGGAGGGGAAAAAAAAAGTGCTACTATCATGTTTGGTTTCATGTTTGCCTGTGGCTATGCTTCTCTAAGTGTCTTTGAACAGTTCCTCTCCTGTTCCTCGATGCTGATACGGTTTGAGTATTTGTCATTTATTGCTGTGCTTTCTTTTCATAAGGCAGTAAGTATTCAGCTGGGTCTCCCAATGTGTTAATTCATTAAGGCCTTTCATCTACCTGAAACTTCCCCTGAATGGGGCTGTGCTTTGAGTTCCTGAGTGCAATGTTTGTAGCACTCCCATCTAGAAAATACTTGAGCTATAAGAACTGAGACTTGAAACTTACTTCTTTCTATTCATCGTCTATTAAGACATGCAAATATATCTTAATATGGTATTTCCCTATGCATAGTTTTTTTTCTGCAAGGAACTCTAATCTCTACAGAAATTCTTTTTAGGATTTGATACACAATTAACATTTAGATTTGATACACAATTAACCATCACTTGGTGCCGGCAGCTTAAAGGATGATATGCTGTGTGGTTAGAAGGAGAGAACAGAAAATTGATCCTGTATATCTAGGAATAGGGGAAATGGCAACTGAAATATGTACATATGTGTGACTGTAAAAGGGGCAACTGCATTTGTAATGAGATGTCAGTTAAGGGAATAAAAATCCTAGGTGATAAAGCCTCTGAACCTGCCAATATATCCTGAGTAGTGAGAGGAGAAGAACTTCACAGTGGCAAAAATTAGGCAATGAAGGAAGCAGAACAGAATGTTGTCTTTATCCTTCCTTGGAGGAAAATGGTACTCCAGTCAGTCTGTGCTTTTGATGTGGCAGCTGATTTCCTGGTTATGTCTGTTGAGAGAGGAAGTACAAAACAGGCAAAACTTTGTATGGCTCATTCCATGTGATCATTTGACAGAATGAAAATTTGTTAATTTCTAAATGTTTTGAAACATGAGATAGAATAAATATAAAATATTTTATTGACTTGAAAGATCCTAGCTGATGTGGGCAACTTCTTTTCAAGATTCATCAGAAAGCTTCCAGTAGACTCTGGGAAAGGTTTTGGCATATTACAAAAATTATTTGGCTTTTGACTTATTCTGGTCTAGGTCATAGTGACGATCTGCAGCATTTTCACCATCAGATTGCCCTTTCTTTCCTGAAAGTAAATTAATAATTTTTCCAAAATGCCATTAACTTTATCTGAATGTCATGATGGCATCTGGGAATGAAGATGCAATTAGAAGGTGAGAGGAAACAGCTCCTTGTTAGGAGTAACATTAGACTACATTTAAACTTTGCAGCGTTTTGGCTAGAACTGGCATAAAACTGCCCACCAGTCAGAGCAGGTGAGCAGAAAGAACATCTTCCTGCCTGGAAGCCTCTAATTATTTTGGAATGTGCTTAAAATCTGGAATAATAACCAATTGTATTCTGTTGTGTATCAATGAAGCTCCTCAATTATCACTGGGGCTACTGCTTTGCAGTCTGCAGCCTTAGGAAGATTAGCATCGGCCTTGTTTTTCTCACTAGGGACAGAATGTAAAGGAAACCTCTGGGAGCTGGTGGGTAGTCAGAGCATGATGCAGCTCAACATAAGCCCATGAAACAGCAGAGTAGAATTAAAAGGGGAGAATTGTGCAGTAAAAGCACCTTTTAAAAGAAATTAAGGTTTTTATACTCGCTTTAAATGCAGTAAAGAGAAATACTAGTGAACCTTGAGTGATGTGGCTTACTTCATATGGCAGATCTCAGTACATGAAGTTTTGTACATAGAGCACCCGTGTGGCCCTGTGGCTTCTATAAGCACAAATCTGTATTTATAACATAATGCTTTAAAACACCAGTTTGTTCCCATGCTTGGAGGTTGTGGAAGGCGTCCTTAGTAACATCACTGGAAGCATAAGGAGGTCTGTAGCCGTGATATGTAAAGTTGAAGGAGTGGGTTTTAGAACTGTTGGCATTAAGAGATTGAAGCTCTCCAGCTTGACACTGAGTAAATTAGATACTCTGCCCAGTGGCTACTTATCTTCTATTTTTATACTTTAGGGTGAAACTGTAGTAATTCTGTCTGATTTTGTTGCCTCAGTAATGGATTATAGTTGTCTGTGCTGCTTCAGATATTATTTTCTGACTTTCTTTTGATCACATGCTTGTATGCATTGCAGATTTTTAGTTTAAATACGAAAAAATAATTGGGTGGAACAGAAACCCGAAACAGTGATTTGAAAACTTCAAAAGTAGAGCTATAATTTTATCTTTCTTGGCCATGTCTTTGCTAATAGAATCTGCTTAGACCACCTCCACTATCACTGTGTGATGGGGTTGAAGACCAGGTGCCCACCAAAGCTGTCCAGGGAAGAGAAAATACAATGAAAAGCTCGTGGGTTGAGATAAGGACAGGGAGACAGCATTCACCAATTACTGTCACAGGCAAAATATATTCAACTAGGGGAAATGAATTTTTTACCAATCAAATCACAGTAGGATAATGAGAAATAAAACCAAATCTTAAAAACCCTTCCCTATACTCCTCTCTTCTTCCTGGGCTCAACTTCACTCCTGATTTCTCTCCTTCCTCCCCTCCAGCAGCACAGGGGGACGGGGAATAGGGGTTACGGTAAGTTCATCACACCTTGTCTCTGCCACTTCTTCCTCTTCAGGGGGAGAACTCACTTCCTCTTCTCTGGGGTGGGTTCCCTCCTATGGGAGACAGTCTGTGAACTTCCTCAATGCAAGTTCTTCCCAGAGACTGTAGTTTCTCATGAGCTGCTCCAGTGCAGGTCCCTTTCATGGGGTGCAGAACTTCAGGACCAGACTGCTCCAGTGTGGCTCCCCCAGGCGTCCCAGGTCCTGCCAGCAATCCTGCACCAGCGTGGGCTTCCCATGAGGTCACAGCCTCCTTTGGGTGACTCCACCTGCTGCATGGGGTCCTGCATGGGCTGCACTGCATAGCCTTCCTTGTCATAGTCTTCTCCATGAGCTGCAGGAAAATCTCTGCTCTAGCACCTGGAATGCCTCTTTCTCCTCCTTCATTGATGTTAGTGTCTGTAGAGTTGTTTCTCACACATCTTCTCACTCCTTTCTCTGGCTGCAAGTTGCTCCTGATTTTTGGTGGGGTTTTTTCTCTGTTTTCCTTCTTTACTGTTATCCTAGGTGCACTACCACCATTGGTGATGGGCCCAGCCTTTGCCAGCAGCAGGTCTGTCTTGGAGCATTGGCTCTATCGGACATGGGGGAAGCTTCTAGCAGCTTTTCAGAAGACACCCCTGTGGCCCCCTGCTACCAAAACCTTGCCTTGCAAACCCAATACATGGTGTTAAGTGAAGTTAGCTGAGTTTGTAAAGGGTTTTCCAGGTTCTCCTCGCATTTAATTCTTACATCCTGGAAAGGACTCTCTCTCTCTCTTTCGAGTGTGTTCTAATTGCATTCTTTGAAAATCTGAGTCATGTTTTTGTAGCTTGAGGTAGTTGTTAATCTGCAGTACAGAATTCTCCATCACTTTCTGTTTTATGTTTGTGGCCATTACTATCAAGAAATGAAAGTACTTGCATCTGTTCTGTAGAAGTGTTGCTCACTACTCTTATGCAAGTCCTTTTTAAAAGCGCCTACTGCAGTCTTAGAACATTAGTTGTAAATCTGTTAATTTATGCTGCTGGAGAATGTATTTAGTGAAAGGAGTGATTTTCAGCTTTAATTCAAATATCATGACAGCAGTGAACCTCTAATAGAATTTCATTCTTTCTTTCAATTTTGACCAAGCAGAAAGTTTGTGAAATTAAAACTTTAGGCTGAAGATGACATCCTTCAATGATTGTTATTAGCTACAAAGTTCAGGTTGTCTCAGTTCCCATCCAGTACGTCAGTACTTAGACTTAGAGATCTGGGTCACTTAGTGTTTCATCCTTTGGGGCTTTTCTTTTTCTTTGAAAGTCACCTCTATTACCAGCCTATTCTTCCTGTTGTCACTCCTGTTCTTCCACCTTTGGCCTTAACCCCCTGCTAGGGAAGAAAATCCCTGCAGAGGGAGAGGGTTTTGAAGTCAGAGCTCATAACTGCTTTTACTTTACATTTGTCTTGCAGTTCCTCGGTGTGCTCTAATTTTTAAGCTGGTGCTTGTTATCTTTTCTAGGCAATATCTATCAAACCATTTGTAGTCCCTAGCATGCTTTTTATTATTTTTTCTCAAGAATGGGTGAAGCATTCCAGAGTTTAAAGTGAGAAGCAGGAACGAAGACTTCTTGCCCTGGTAGCTATTTATCAGTACCCAAAATTTGGGCAAGCATAAAGTCAGGAATGATTCACACAGTCTTAGTTTGGAATAAGCAATTATTAAGTGACATAAGACCTAAGCTCATAAAGTGGGGACTGCAACATTATCTTTTTGCATGTAGTCTCTAGAAAATGCAGTGTGTTATGCTGATGCTTAGGAATGTAAGCCTGGCAGAATTGGGGTTGCATGAGATATTCTTACTAGTTTTTGAAGGAAAACAGCTTTTCCTTGTCTGTGTCTTTTCTGATGTGCTAGTAAATGAGAATACTTCATTTACTGAGGTATTGGAAGCCTCATCCTGAATGGTATGAACACCTGCCGCGTCTTTTCTAAAAAGAGTATTTTAAGTACTTTTGAAATCTATGATGATAAACACAGAGATTCTTTAATACTGCTGAGCAGCACTGTTGCCACAGCATGGTGAGGAAGAAAGAAAGCTTAAGTAGAACAGAAGGAGGCAGAAGACCCATAAGTTTGGCCCTATTGGGAGAAACATATTCAACTCATGAAAATATTGAATGCTGAATGTTTTGGCCTTGTCTTACTTGAAATTATGTAACACTTTACCCTTAAAATCTTACAAGATGTTTAGTGCTTGATATGAAGATAAATTGAATGTCCTGCTTTTTAGCAGTAGCATTCTAGATAGTTCTGTTAGGGATTTCTGTACAACGTGCTGGTGTGAGATGGCTTGTTTCTTTCCTTTGTCCTGATTTTGGAAAAAGTGATACTGCAGCATAACAGTCTTGGATGGTTGAAATTTAGCTTGTCATGCTTTAATTAATGTTGTTAATCAGAGCTTTTAAATATTGCTGACTGTAGCAGTTTCCCATCTGAATTTCATCTCAATGACAACGAAACAGTTCTGTTATGCAGAAGTATAATGTGAACTTTTCTTCTAAGAGATCTTTTGAAATAGGCTACCAACAATATAATCCAAAGATTTTAAATGAGTTCCTTACATCTTAAAAAAACCCCAAAAACCAAAACTCCTCTCAAAACCTTTTGTGTTTGTACCAAGCAGAGATCTTTTGGATGGATTGAAAATTTGGACTATATGTTGCTAGTCTCTTTTCAGATTCAAGCATGTTGAGCATGGCTTGACTGTTATGATGGCAGTGTATTATTCTGTTTGCTGGAGTGATTGTGTCAAAGGTTTTGTCTTTTAACAGAGAGAACCGGGTATTTGACTTTTCATCTGTCAACATTTTAAAACTTAGGAAATGTTTCTGCTTACTCTAAAAGAAGAAAAAAAAATCCCCCCAGACTCAGTGCTTCTACACTCTATGATTTTTTTGTTGATGAGGAGAAGCATTCAAACTCTTCACACATGGGAATAATGCTTCTACAATTTGGGGTAGCGCAAGTCCATGATGGTAATACTCAGAAGGAAAGCTAGGTTTTAAATTAATAGCTTTGTTTCTTTCTACATGCCTTTAAAAAGGGCTGTGACATATAAAGCCAGTTCAGATCATCTGTGGGTAGCTATAGATACAATAACCAGAGAAACAGTGATGTAAATAATGATAAAACAACCTGTCAGATGTGTAGTTTCTTAATAGAGGTAACTTTCAGATTTCTTTTTAGTAGTTTCATTATGATATGTGTAATGCTGCATGTTATGGGGCAATATTCTGACACTTGTCTTGATTTCAGAGCTGTCGACAGACAGAATTTCTTGGAGACAGAGCTGAGAACATTACAGGCCTCACACAAGGATCTGGAGAGCTTCCTCAAGTGGCTTCAAGAGGCAGAGACGACAGTTAATGTTCTAGCAGATGCATCCCAGCGTGAGAACACTGCTCAGGACAGTGCCTGTGTAAGGGAACTCAGAAAGCAGATGCAGGTGAGAAACTAAATAATGCTGCTGTCATTCATGCTTTTTTGTTATAAAAGAAAGCTATCTGCTAGAGCAGGGAATCCGGCAGCCTATCAGAAGGTGTTTAAATCCCAGTGTTTTACAAGCTGGCTGTGTGAAGGAAGCAGAATTTTCCTCTGAAGGTTTGAAATATTTTTTCTTTATTTTTCTTGACATGTGTGGCACTGAGAGCTCTTAAGTGTTGTTAGGAGGTGACTGTATTCAAGAAGTGTATACTTTATTAAGCCAAGTCATGTTGTGTGATTGTCCAACCAAAGAATTTAACCTACTTCCCTCCAAGTAAAGCCCTCCTGGGCTGCACCATCTCCTATCCCTGCCTGCTGCCTTCCTCCTGGTTTTTCAGCAAAAAAAAGAAGTGCTTTTATCATTTCTTCTCTCTCTCCTGCTGCTCAGCAGCTCCCCAGCTGGCCTTTCTTCCTGTACAAGCCACAAACTGGAAACCTGAGAAATAACTGAGGAGACAAACTGGCACCACTTAGAGTACTTTCTAATATATGAAGACCCTTGCTTGTTTAAAATCTAGAAAGAAGATCCCTTCTTCCTGTCTCAGGAGCACAGACTAGCTGAGTACCACATCGTGTGGCCATTCCTACCTTTGTGTATTCCGTAGTCCCGTTTGGGTAGGCAGGATGGATAGGGCAGGGTTCAGTCTGCATTATAAGGTTCCAGTATATTGAGGGAGAACAGGAAGAAAAGGTGTGGAGACCTGACAACTCTCTTAAAAGATTTGTATCTTTGGGTCTGTGGCAGCACTAACTAAAAGGATTTTGTGTTTCTGATGTATGAATTTCTTTTCTCCTGTTTACCTGATGTGAACACTGTTATATGTGTTGTCTTTCTCCAGAATGCTTTAATATTTTTTCCTTTAATTAGATTGTCTCATTTAGCACTGCTGTTTTGATATGCATGGAACTGGGCAGCTAGATTGGTTATTAAATCCTGCACTCTGGATTTGGAATAATGTCATCTGTGGTCTAAGTTCATGGGGTTTCAACAGCTTATAATGAAAAAAGTGCTGCTTTCAGTAGTGTTCCTAATCTGAACGTATCTACATTGAATTTAAATGAAACAAGACTGATTAAAGTATCTGGTAGCAAACTGCTCACTGTGATAATAAGGAAAAGAACAACATATTGTGGAAGCTTGTGTCTGTTGAAGATGGCATGTCACTCACCAATGTTTATATAATTATGGTTAGTCATCTTCAGAGCTGTGGTTCTTTGAAATGCTTAGACTCGTCTGTAACGGCAACACCTCAAAGTTAATATTATGGTTTCTGTTGGCAACCCCCCCCCAAGCAACTAGTGTGGTGGAGGCAGAAGAGCTAAAATGGGGCCCCAGGAAGCTAACAACATGAGGCAGTGCTGTGTGTAAATAGACTTGTTTCTGCATTACCTTGTGTTCTGTGCAAGTCACTCACATCAAGATAAAGCTGTTACTTCACAGCTTGCTTGTTGGCTGTATGCAGCTGTGAAGTACCTTGGTCTTGGAAGATTGTTCACCCTCCTTCATTGTGTGGTTAAAGTTGCTAGAGCTGTGCAGTGTGAGTGGAGCACTGCTGGGCAAGACTACCTGCTCTGTGGAGAAGGTCTATAACCAGCTCTTAACTATATCCATTGTCTTGGCTTGAAATGATTGAAAAGGTGGGTATAGGTGCTTGGGTATGGCCGTCCCTTGTTCAGCACCCCATTACTCAATATTCTCCATCCCTTTCTGTGACTGTATGCTTCCACACACTGTACATGTGAAGCACAATCACTTAACCTAGCCATGACTTCACATAATATTGTGAGCTATCAAAGGAAGTTAAGTGGAGCATGTGAAAGACTGTTGTAGTATAATGGCTT
The DNA here is from genome assembly GCA_020800305.1 of Porphyrio hochstetteri. Lineage (NCBI taxonomy): Eukaryota > Metazoa > Chordata > Aves > Gruiformes > Rallidae > Porphyrio > Porphyrio hochstetteri. The sequence continues at coordinate 52,627,439 of CM036907.1, forward strand.
CCAAACTGAACTTTTTCCCTTGCCATCTTTCAATCTCACCTTAAATATAACTGAGAACACTCATGACACTGACAAACTCCAAAATCAACATTTCTGTTTTCAAACTTCTGGAAACAAAATGAGCCTCTAACATCTTGCTGTCCCCTAAAAAATCAAGCACACTCCCTTGCGAATCCTTAACCTTACTATCTGATTAAACAAAGATAATTTCCTTCCCTGCCGAGTGGTATAAAACAACACTACTGTTCTCTTTATGATTTGAATATATGAAGAAATATTTCTTCTAAATGGTTATAAGAAGAATGCAGGGCGTGCGAATTTCTCCAGTCTGTGTGAAGATGCTTCTGTCCCCACCACCTGTGTATCGAGTAAAATTTTACTATGAGTTTAAGGTGTGATACATTCTAGGTAAAATATATGCTGAACACAAAGTGTGGTGATTTTTTTGTTTTACAATACACATTTTCTAAACAGGAATGTGTGCTAAACTGGCATCTTGCTGTGTGCATGGGAGGACTATCCTCCATTACATTTTGGGGCTAGCTTCTTTAGCTGCAGCTCAAGTCACTCTACGGTGAAATCAGTGATCTGGGCACTACTGCAGCCTTTTTGCTTTCCATTGCAGCATCTGAGACTAGCAACAGTACTATGCAAGTAATGAAGCTTTGAGTGTGGCAGGGATTTATTTTTGAAAAGGAGGAAACTTAGAATTATAGTATCAGTCTTTTTAATTCATTCTCTCAGCATCTAAATGTTGCAAAAGCCTTTCCTTTCAGGTTAGTGCTGAAGCTGTTCTATGATTCTATGAAGCACTCCAGTCTGTGTTGCAAAACATTTAGCAGATATCTGAAAGAGGTGAAAACCTAACTTGAAGCAAGATGAAGAAAATAGGCTAGGGATCAGCAAGAAATAATACTGGGGCAGTGTGTGGGAAGTCCCGTGCCTACAGGTGTAAACGTGTTCAAAATAATTTGAAAGCTTTGTTTTATTGTGAATTAAAATCAACGTGACTAGTGAAGCGAGCTATTTGTCTTACTGCTTGAATCAAATTTGTATATTAGCTGGGACTGAAAAAGCAAAACTGAAAGGAGGTGGCAAGCATTGACCATGGTTTCTACCTTGCACGGAAGAGGTTTGAGCTCTTGCACTGATATTTCTCAGTGCTTTAGTGGTTTTTGATTTGTGCTGCTTCATAGGTTTCCTCAAAAGGTTAAAAGGAACAGACTTCTGGTGGGAGAGAAGAGTAGATATAAGCTAGGGCAATGGAGTACAGGGGAATGGTTTAAAAGGTGGAGATGAGGAATAAAGGTGAGCCTGGTACGGTGGAGAATAGAGAAGGTAAGTTTTCTATGTACAGGGTGGAATGAAGGCTATGTGTCCTCAAAATTATGTTGTCATTGGTGCCGGACAGATCAGGAACAAAACAGAGTACAGGTAAAAGGGGCTTGTCTGAGGACTGGTAGAAATATTGATTCAATTCTAAAAATAAAGAGGAAAAGGCAGTGTTAGCAAAATTGGATGGGAAGAGTTTTTAAATGTCTTCTATGAAGAACCTGTACCTGGCATTCATCCCTGCTGATGGAAAGTGCCTGAGAAGATGCAAACCAGTGTATAATGCACTGGCATCTAAACTATACATTGTCTAGGATCATGTGAACTTGTCATGTTACCTGTATTTGGTGCCTCCATACTGTGTTGACTGATGTGCTTGAAATGCGTATGTACCTGTTCATGTGGCAGAATGCATGTTAAATTATAGGATTACTTGTAATGGTGTCTACCACCTGCTGTGTTCATAATGGTCTCCCTGAACAGCAGCCCCTCTAGTACAGGTTTAAGTAGATTCATCATAGCACCTTTGGAAGTAATAAGAAGTAGTTTTATTGTGTTGGGAGTGCAAAACGCTTCCACCTTCTTGAACATATTCTACCCATCCTTAGATGGCTTAAATAATTCTGCTTTGTCATGGGAAAAATATCTAAATGTTGTTAGCTCTTTGGATTTAAGGATGGCTAGAGAAGTGGGTGACAGGGCAACCATATGCTTCTAATTTGTCAAAACTCTGTCTTTCTTGTCCTATAAGTCATTCAGGAAAAGATTTTAGGTGAAAACAGCTCCTGAAAAGCATTCCTACTTTCTGGTGCAAGTAAGAATCCTTTGAGATCCTTTTGACTAAATAGTCTTTAAGAGAGTTTTCATAGCAGAGAGGTTTACCCCCTGCAGATTTTCTTTTTTGTGTCGGGTAATCCAGTTTTGAGAAGTGCCCGTGTGATTTATTAGCCTTTAACGTATGGCTGATATAATTAGGGCAGGTATCCCTCTGCTCCTCTCTCAAGATTTATAACACAGTCTGTTATTCACTCACTCTACAGCTCTGCCAGAGCTGCGTTTAGTCTGGGAGCAGGAGCATCCTTTTCCAGAGCGAGGGAGCAATGCTCAGGCTGCCGATAGAATGCAGCTACTAGAGGAGAACAACTGTTGTGACAACGCTGGAGCTGTCTTCCTGAAGGAATTCCTTTTTTTTTGTTGTTCCTGCAGCTTTCAGGCTTGAATTAATAACCTTTCCTGGCTATTTAGTGCACTCCTGAACGGTGGCAGACGCTCGACTGCTCACCAATTTCATTTACCCTCTGCACAAGCAGAGCTGAGCAGTGCTGGGTAAAAGAATCTGTGAAGGCTGTTATTTTTCTGCATTTGTTTTTGCGGTGTTATTCTGGGAGAGAAACTTATGCTATATCAACCTCCTTTGCCTTTGAAACGTATAAAGCCTGTGGCTTGCAAAAGCAGTCCTGGAAGAGAGCATGCTCAGAAAGCTGGCAAATCATTGTCCAGTGACCGGGAGGAAATGATAGTTGCTCTTCATTTATAATGCAAATTCTGAGGTGTCTTCAGAAGTGTGGCAAACTTAAAATGATGGCTGTGGTGAGAACGTCTCTGCAGAAAGTTGTGGTGTTGTTGCATCGTTTACAGAGGATGGCAGTTTCTTCTCCTCGTTACCAGAAGCTTTGCAAGGTAAGAAATGCAAACCCTAAATCTTGAGAGCGCTGATGCTAACTCATTTGTCTTTCTGAGATAAAAATAAAACGAAGCAAGAATGGGATGAGTGTCAAAAGTATCTAGGCTATCTAGTGTGCTTTAAAGCCTTCCATGCTCTCTGTATGTGTTTTGTTAAAGAATGCAATGCAACCCCCCCTGCCCCCCGTGCTTGTCAGTATATACATTTTTTTAAAGTGCTCTCATGCCTACCACTTAAGCGTCCTGAAGGAAACTGTTAATGTTCTGTTTTGTAAAATACCACCACGTCTCCTTTTCTGAAGGAGTTGGTTAATTCTTGGTAAATGCAGTACTTTAACTCTTGGGTACCTGTTATGCAAAATAACTGTTCTTCCATGCCTAGTGGTTTTGCTTTTGAGCTTATGAAACTTTTAATTAGGAAATGAGTTCAGCAGCCAAATAAGCAGCCATGAAAATTTTACTTAATCTAACCTCTATTTATAGAGTTCTTTCAGAGATAAAAAATTAAGGAAAAGTTGGAGGAGATGCAAGTTGACGTAGGATCCCACTCATAATGGTATTTTTGCTGTTACCTGTTTTCGTGGCAACTGTTTCTCCCACTGAGACTGGTTACTTCTCTTTTTGACAGTTGTAGTAGTTCAGCACTTTAAAACTGTGGTAATGATCTAAGCTACCTCATAATCTTTTTAAAAAGTAGATTGATCACTCACCAAATTAAAATAATAATAAAAGATAAATTTAACAGATCAGTAAAGTCCATGAGTTCATGCTGCTGTGGTGGAATGGTCATACTGTGGTGTGAGGCTGGACTTTCATATAAGGATCCTGCATCGTAACTTTGGAAAAATATAAAATTGGAGAGGTTTTCAGCTTTATACTTTCATAATCTTATGGAAATTTTATTTGGCTGTCTTAGAATTTTTTTTTTAAATTCTTGCTGCTTGTGATACTCTAAAACTGCCTGTGTTTTTTTCATGAAACTATGCCTGAGTTTTACATAGATGTGTAAAAGCCAAAGTGCATGGCCACGTCCTGTTCCAAAAACAAAGCAAAGACACTGCAACTCACCATATTTACTTCAATCTGAAATGTGTTTTCTATTACAATAAATACAAAAATCACATCAAGTAAAAGACACCCTACCTCTATAGTCATGTTTGGAAGTAAGAGGAGGGAAGGGTATAATGCGGTATTTGGTTCCTAACAGCGAACCAGCTTGTAGAAGAAGTTCTGGCATATGGGACAAGTCACATTGTTTTAAAATGGGTGTTCCAGTGTGCTTCTGTTTGCAAAGCTGTGCTGAGAAGTGTATCTTCATTCTGAAGAATGATAGTCAGTAGTTTGTGTACATACAAGGTATTCTAGTGAGTGTGCCTCTCTTATACTTGACTTTATATCATTAAACAGCCCTGTAAGCTTTTGTGAATTATGCAAGTCTTTTTTCATTAGACATGGGTTTTAATTGTATTTTCATAAGCAGTAGAAAATTAAAAGTGCTTCAAAACATATTCAGTCACATTTTTGTGTATAAGCTTGTTTGTCAAACAAGAACTATTTGACTCTTGCAGTAATAATTATTTGCCAATTAGCCTGAGAGCCTAGTAAGTGGTTGGATACTTGTTGAGTTTAAATCTACACAAGGGGTATTAAAAAAAGAAAAATCTTCTCATAGGCTGTTATTAAAACACATTTTCTGTTTGAGAATCTGTGCAGTGATAATCTTGGGAACTTTTGTGTATCTTAAAATTACACATTGTATGTTTTTTTTCTGTTTGTTAAAGTCACGGGGCTTAGTTTTGTCAAGTGTCTGCGATTCGTTTACTGAAAGTAGAATTGTTGGTCTGCCTGTGGAGTTACATCAGACACTGACTGAGGAAATGGTTGACTATCCCAGTCACTTCCAGCAGGTGTCAATGTAAGGCAATGATAGATGGGAGTCTGGCGATGGAAACGTTAATACTTGGATGAGGAAAAGGTATGGAAATTGCAAATTAAAAGCAACTATGACAGCCTGTCAGGAAGGATTTCTTGTAGTGCTCTGTATACTTCTGTCTTCAGAATTTCAGGAGTTTGTACGTGTCTTGTGAACTCTGTGGATACGTTAATTTACTTCGGTTCTTCCAAAGAGAAGTTATTTACTATACAGCATATGAATTATTGCATTGTGTGCAGTGTAGCTGTTTCATGAACTAGAACCTAAATGTTTCATGTGAAGTGTCCTCTGAAGCATGGCACAGAGTGCCAATGAAATAAACATTAAAAAAGGTCCAATGAAACATTTTAGACAACTACTTGAAGTTAGTGTTTGTTTTAAAGTGTTTTTTTATAAAAGAAGCAAGAAGGTTTTATTATTGAACTGTCCTGGGGAAAGTCATAACGGTTCCTCTTGTTAGCAGCTTAGTGTAACAGTAATGTATTCACAGTCTTCATTTTGCAAATTTCTTAAAAGCAGAAACAAAAATAAACACTCTGATGGTGGCATATTACAGCATAGCTGAAAAATGGGAAATCCAGGGTTTAGGGTATTTCTTCTTTTGCTGCCTTTTCTTTCACCAGTTCCTTCATGCCAAGGTGAATTTTGCCAGACATAACTTTTCCCTGGTATCACTATTTGCCTCTCTTACACTGAAATTAGCCGCATACCAGGGCTAGTTGTGTACCTTTGTCATTGTTGTCTCAGGATTATGTGTAGTAAATTTTTCTTACTGTTGTTAGCAGCTTTGTTTTGTAACTCTTTTGTAACATTTTGGTGCTCAAAGTGAGCAACCAGAAAAATGTGTTTAAGCGCTGTCATCTGCTCTGTGCTTTTCCTAATATGTTATTGTTCCTTAAAGAAATGTCTTCTATTAGGTATGTCCAGCTAGCTCAGGCAAGAATGAATTTTGATTTTTATTTGGAACATCAAAAATCACTGAAAGGTAGGAATCAATAGATCTCTTCTGAGAGACCAGCACTGCAACATTACCTATGAAGATTAAGTGGAAAATTAGGAAGCTTCCTCTAACTTTCCTGACAGAAGTGAAAGAGTAGTGTAACTCTGTAAGGAAGGTAAATAGTTACCTTGAAATATGTATCGTGCTGGTGGAACTTGACTATGGTATTTTTGAAACACATTGCTAACATTCAGGGACTGGAGCATTCATCCACTGGAGAACAGACTGAGAAACATAGCTCATGGCTGAGAGAGTATTTTCTCATCTCTTGCATGATGATTTTTTTGAGAAGAACCCTCTTTAAAAATAGATAATAAACCCCCTTCATATAGAATACTTGAAATCTCAAACCTGATCCAACAGGAACCTTCAGTCTTGAAGTGCTACGTAGTAACTTCGGTTGAGTTCCGGGCTTCCTCAGCTGTGAGGAGAAATGATGTATGTGATTATTTTTTAACAATGCATAACTTAAAATGCGTTTCTCTTACTTTCCGCTGTTTTGCTTTTTTATTGCTAGTGTTAAATTTATTAAACCACAGGAAGTTAAAGATGGAGTGAATGGTGGGGTCATCCAAAATCCTCTTTTGCTCTAGCAGCGGTGATTGCCTTCCAGAGGACATCTACATTATGTTGAATTTTGAGAGTAGTAGCAGAGGCTCTGTTCTATGAAATTTCGAAAAACCGTGAAGGTTGGGTAAAAAAAAGCATGAAAGGCTGTGCTGAGAAATGGGTGGGTTAATTCTGGTTCCAACAAAATCAACAAAGATAGGTTTTCTAACATTTACATGACTTCAGGTTTATTTAGAAAGCAAATTGTTGTCACTTCATGACATTCAGGTATGAAATACAGGTAATTAAGTGTGAATGAAGAGGGGACATTACAGCAGGGATATAGCACATATTTATTGCACAGTAAAAGTGAGGACATAAGTTAATTTTGGAAGCATTTCCTGAAGTAGGCTACTGTTATTAAGCTAGTTGTTGGTTGAAAAAGTAAAGCAGTACATTTGCTGTCAAATCATTGCTAAATTATGCAGACAGTTTCTTTTTTTAGATAAGGAAGTTAAGTCCGGACAGCTCAAAATTCTTCTAGCAGTGTAAGGGGCATTCTAATTAGATCAAAATCTAACATAAATCCTTATAGATGAGAGCAGAATTAAAGGGAACCTTGGCTGTTATCTACTGAAATACAATGAGGCTACAAGTGCACTGGTGAAAGGAAAATGCTGTTTTGAAACAGGAGATTTAGTAAATAATATCTAATAATCAGCATCTGATGAGTTTAGGATTTACCTTTTTAGAAAACAATTAAGAAGTGCAAATAGTAAGCCCCCCACCTCCAAACACCTACACCTTGTTTATGCTGAAAATGACTGTGTAGAACTGACATCTGTTGTGATTTCATAAGATAACTTGTGTGCAGAGCTGGGATGAAACATGACTTGGGTGTATGGTAAGCAGAATGGGGTTAACATGCCTAATGAAGAACTACAGTGTAAAGTGCAACAGGAGACTTGGAGAAACGTGAACAGGGTGAGAATGCATGCAAGTTAATGGTCATTCAGAATGAGAGAGATGGCCATCATTTCTTTTCGGATGTGGATTAAGTTTGGAAAGCTGAGGACTGGTGGGAGACGACTTGAAATGACGGGAATCTGGAAGCCTTGGGAAATGAAAATTGATTTGCTACTGGCACTTATTATAAAATAAGCATAGCAGCTACAGAAGCAATTAAAAGCTGAAGGGAGAAATTTTTAGACAGCTTTTAAAAAATTAGGTAGATGAAGGCTGGAAATAACTATCCAGTAAGTCAAAAGATGTGAAGACTAGAAATATGGACAACCAATGAAATTCAACTTGGAAACTTAATAGATCTGATGGAATTTAATTCTCTATTGGCATCAAATTGATGCGCTGTATGCAGTTTATCAGTGTCAAGCAAGGACAGTTAGGGGCTTTGGTCTGTAGACAAGATGCCAGCTGGTCCTTAACTGTTAGCATGTTAAGGATTGATTCCCTTTGGAAAGAAGGTAATTGTGAAGAGCCAGGATGGATTTTAAGAAGGTTTCCCAACCTGATTGCTTTCTCAGAGAAGATTGTCACTGTCCTTTTAGATGAAAGGAAAGCAATAATGTTCTCTGGTCTTGATTTTAGAAAGACATTTGACACAATCTCCAATCGACAAATCTGGAATATATGGACAGGGTAGATGAGTGAAAAGGTGGTCAGAAAACTGTCTGGATCATTGGTATTCCTTAAGGGTTGAGTCTGAGACCAGAACTGTTTAGCCTTGTTATAAATCTGAATGGTGCGACAGAGCACACCTGCAGCAGGTTTGTAAGCGATAGATTTTGGAGGAAGAAACAATGTTTTTCCCTTTGTTGGGGACTCAAGTGGGATGGGTGGGCTGATGGGAATCCTATAAAATTAAAAAAAACCCCACAAACAAAACCAACAAAAAGTTCTCAAAGCAGATTCTTGTACCTGAGAAGGAGTAACCCAGTGCATTGATACAGGTTGTGTGAGCAAGGTTGCAGCCATCAGGGGGGGAGAAGTGATTCTTCCTGTCTACTAAGGTGTCATGAGGTCATGTCTAGAATGCAGTGGTTGGTTTCAGGACTCCAGCTGGAGAGATACTGCAAGACTGGGGACACTGCAGTTCTTGGGGCTGGAGCACATAACATAGGAGTAGAGGTGGAGGGAGCTGGCTTCATTTAATTTGGAGGTGAGAAGACTTCCCGGTTTTCCATGCTGTCACTGCATACCTGTTGGGTTGCTATTAGAGAAGATTAAGTCAGGGTCTTCTCAGAGGTGCCTTGTCAAATGAAAAGAGGCAGTGGGAACAACCTGCAGTGGGGAATTGGGTGTAAGGGCAACAGTTCTGCACAGCAAGTGTAGCTGAGCACTGGAATGCGCTGCCCAAAGAGGCTTTTGTATCTCCATCTCTAGATATATTAAAACCTGTAGTGTATGAGGTCCTCAGCAGCCAGACCTAGCTTTGAAATTGGCTCCTGAAACTGGCAGGAGGCTTGACTGTGTGACCTCCAAAGGTCTTCCAACTTGCAATTTTCTATGATTTTCTGTGCTAGTGCCCTATTAGCTTATGAGTGAAGACTAAAATAGTGAAGACTAAAATAATGAAAGCTATAGTGCAGCAGTCTTCAGCTGTGACTGTGTTGCCTACTTGCTATCATAAGGAATGTCATGTTTTCACCCCATGTGGACAGTTTTTACTATTCTGCAAAGTTTTGATCTAAAGCTGGGCCTGCTACGAGTCTGCTATGCAGCTACAGTGCGTGTTCATTTGCAAATCCTTTTCCTGTGGTGCAGCTTCAATGGTAACGATGTGCTACAGTCAGGCATTTGGTGCAGATCTGAATTTTCTGGCTGTCATGAGAAGGCACTTTAATATAAGCATAAGATTTCCTGTCATCCAACCTGCCCTGCTTACTTTTGCATTTTCAGATGGTGTTTTCAAAACTCAGAAAGAAAAACATGCCACTGGCCCCTTTGTTCACATCTTGAGTGATGAGTCTGACCTAAATGTAACCGGTTTGTTTTGCTGTTTGCCTAATTACGATCAGTGCCAAATGAAACTATAATAAATGGGTACTTCATTGTAAATCCTTTTTTGCAGAAGACTCTGCTCTGTAGCTCTCCGTGTATGTCTCCAGCTTCTCTAAAAATAAAATTGTTTCTCTAAGGTGAGAGAACAAGGAGAAATGAAATGGGAGAGGACATACAGCTTCATAAATTCAGTATTTTTAACTGCTGCACCAATCATTCCTATTTGCAAGCAAAATGCAGCTTAATAGGGGACGGGTTCTAGGATATAACTTTTCTTTTAATAGCATTTCAGTAGTATTTTGGAAGGGAGGTAAGAAGGAGAGAGAGGAGGTGAGTGAAATATTCCAGGACATGCTTTTAGAATCCTCTTACATTTAAAGGCAAGTCTGATTCTTGAGCTGAAAATATTTTGCTATTGCAGAGAGAATGAAAATGAATATAAAATATGCGGGAGCTCTATTAAGGCATGAATGTAGGATTAATGGGAAAATTGACTTCCATGAACTTCATGTGCTTACAGGAGCTGGATCAATATTTGATATATGAGACCATCTTACCATAGTATTTTACCACAGTGCTTTTTGATTGCTGCCATTTTTCAGGGAGCAATTTTTTCCCCCCCTTTCCCTTAGGGCTCAATTACCCTGCCCAAATTCACGAAGTCCCAAAGTAGTAGGTGCCTAAAACAGCATAGTGTTTTACCAATTCCCATTTAGAGACCTGACCATCTTTCTCCTCTTCTGCCTCATGCAGATCATTTCAGCTGATTTTTAAGAAACCTGCGCTTACTATGTAGCTGGGAAAATAGTGCTGTTTGAAGCTGCCCTGTCACTGCTAGTCATCAGGGACTTGGGAAGAGTTCTGTCCTCGCTTTTGCCTTCTCCTCTCTTTTTAATCAACAGAAACTGCTATGACACTTCATGTTCCAAAGTTGCCCTGCAAGATCCCTATTTCATACCCACTGCTTGCAGACCCGTGTGGCACGCTGGCTGCCCTGTGACGTTTTCACACCGGCCACTCTTGATATACTTTGCTGCAAAGCATTTTACTTCAAAGCAGAAGTAACTTACACAGCCCCACATGGCTGGGTAATTGAATGTGGGTGGAAGATGTCAATAGCATTCCTGATAACTGATGTTCTCTGGTGTGCTCCAGAAAGCAATTCTTCATAGTCATAGTGGGACTATATTTACTGGTGGTTTCTGGTGTGTCGTAAATATGGTATGTGCTGCAAGTGAAGTTAGAAATTGAAATGCTGCTGATGCTGTAGATGCTCCTCAGTTGCTGATGAGCCCTGTATCTGGGGGCCCAGTGTTGTGCTAATGGGGGAGGTGCTGGCTTCTCTGCACTGGTGTTTCACATTCCTGACCTGAAGAAAGCATCCTTCCTGGGGAGAGGTGGAGACTTTGGTTTTCAGTGCTTGCTCAGTTCTTGGCATTTCTGCTGAGACTGCTGACCAATTAGTGCTTAATTGTGCTGGCATTTGGGATGTGGTCCTAGAACAGTCATCTGAGGTCACTGCTTCCTGTCACCTGCCATCTTTGGACTCAGTTTGAACCATGCTTTTTATTTTTTCTGTGTATTTTTATCTTTTTTCTTTTTTAAAGGAAGAATGTGTTATTAACCCTGAACTACTCAGTCACCCTTCATGTTTAATTTTGAATGTTCCCTATCAAATACTGTAACTCTCCTGGTTGCTATTCTCTCTTATTTTTCATTACACTGAGTACTCATTTACTGCAAAATCCAACATTGCAAACTAGTTGAAAAAAAGTCTTTCTGTTACTGAAAGCAAATTTTAAACTTCAGCATTTAAATGGAAGTTACCCACTTAAGGTTACTCTGAGATCAGGATGGGGATGTAATAAAAATTTTAAAATATTCCCCTCCCCCCAACTATTTCTATATTGGCAAGCCCAACATTTTCCTCCTTTGGAAGAGGAGAAAAATGGGGCCAGAAAAAAGAAAAGCCTCTTAATGGAATTTCACTACTTTGCTCTGTGTTTGCATCAGGAGCTAACAGCAGTCTCTCAGCTATTTTCACTGAAGAGGCTATAGATCTATTTGCAGGCCATTATCTTTCGCTTCATATAGCCTAATAGTGCAGTGATAAATTAGCGCTGGAATGTCTTCCCATAGCCCTCAGTAGAAGAATGCCCTCTTAAACAATTCGGCTGCTATCCATAAGCAGGTAATTCAGCCAAGTAGCCAGATCATAGAAGACTCTCATCCAAACAAAATGTTGCTACCACTATAGAAGGGTACTTCTAAAAGAAAATAAAGGAGCTAATTGAGAGGTTTTTGTTGAATTTGGATCTGAACATGACCTTCCATGAGCCCTGGCTCCCTTCAAGCTCATGTGATAAGGCCCTTAGCCCTAGTGACAGCTCTTCAGGGTTAGGAAACAAGTGGAGTCTATGACTTATAGATTAGGTCAGAACTTATTTTAATGTTCACGTTGTCTAAACTCCTTTTTTGCTACATGACTAGACTCTGTCTTACTGTTGCAATGATCAGCTTCGAGACTTCAGACCTCTCGGGTGCTATGGGATGAGGAGATCACTACAGTTTTTAGAGGAAAGCAATCACTCTGCCAGCAAAACCTGAATACACATTTTGCAAGTGTTTCTAATGATTGTGTGACTGAAATGAGGGGTGGGAGGGAAGTTCTTAGCAAACAGTGTTAAAAATACAGGCCAACTTTGAATGTCGACAATTGTTTTAATTGGGAAAATGGAAAAAACCCCACCCGACTCTCAACCAACCCAAACCATCCCACAGATTTTTGTGATTGTGGAGAAAACCTTTGGAGGTTGTAATATGCTTCTGATATCTAGAGGGCTTTATCCTGTGGGAAAACCTCCTATTTAAACAATCATTCAATAATACATTTGAGTGGAAAAGTCTAAAATACATACTAGCTTTCTATACTTCAGGGGGACTTTTCCTTTCCTAAAGCAGCCTCATAGATTAAAGGTACCAGCTAAAAGTTATTTTCAGCTGTGGATTAGGGTCAATTCAGTAAAGAAAATGTGTCTGAGGGAATAGCGTTGCTAAAACTCGGAGCATGGTTTTATTTTGATATTGCTGGTAAATGACTGCAGTAGGAAGGTGGCACTGTATCCTGCTTGTGCAATACTGCAGCTAATTGAGCTTGTCTGGCTACTGACCTGTTCCTCTGGCATAAAAGGCAGCATTCATTTGGGAATGGGCATAGTTATTGGTACACGTGCCGACCTGCAGACGGCAGCGGTGATCAGTAGTGCCTTTCAGTGGAATGATCTTGTAGTATGGCTGAAGAGCAAACGGGTGTTTCTCATGCATTCATAACATCTGGCTTTAGATTAACAGGTTATCTGGTTGTACTAGAAGAAAGGTGAAGGAACAGTTGCATGGAGATTCCATGCAACAAGTAACCAATGGGAAAGGAGAAAACTGAATGAAAGGTAGCTTTGACTGATGTGTGGTTAATATCTGACAGGGCAGTTGAATTTACAAATAAGGCAAGGTTATGCTTCAGTCTGAGATAACTGTGTGATGCACTGGATTAAGTGTTGTCATCTTTAATATTCAAGGTTCCTAATTAAAATTTGAGGAGACAATGAAGATTTTGTTAGTGAGCAAGTACCAGCTTTAACATTATTGAGGTCCTGTACATTGCTGAGAGGTGTATGTTCCCCGGGGGTTCAAGCTGGTTGTGCTGAAGCCTAAAGAAACAGTATTCTAGAGAAAGAAAGGCAAGTACAGGCTGAGCAAAAAATTAACAGCTGCAAACCAGAAGAAATTAAGCCCTCTGTGTTACATTTGCATGTTAAATAAATCTGGCTGTCAGCATGCTCACTGTGAGGCTCTTGTGCCAGGTAAGAGCTGTTAGAGATTATGGCAGTCTGTGTAAGCAACCTACAGGTGTTCCTTGAAATGGCGACTAAGGGCCAGTTTGAAAACAAAAGTGCTTGAGCATTACACAATTTTTATGTTCCAAAAGAAGGGGAAACAGGATCTCATAAAAAAGGTGGAAACAAACTAACAAGCCACGCCCAAAATAAAGCTACTGCGAAAGCTGAATTTCTACACAAGTGATAGATGCATCATGAGATATTTCTCATACATATGATCAAATATTTTTTGACATTAGGACAAAGGAAGACCACATATCACAGAAAGTCAGGGGTTGTAAGGGACCTTGGAAGATCATCTAGTCCAAGCCCCCTGCCAGAGCAGGATCAGCTAGATTAGGTTACACAGGAAAATGTCCAGGCGAGTTTTGAATGTCTCCAGAGGAGGAGACGCCACCAGCTCTTTGAGCAGCCTGTCCTAGGGCTCTGTCACTCTTATGGTGAAAAAGTTTTTCCTTATATACACGTGGAACCTCCTATGCTCCAGCTTGCACCCACTGCCCCTTGTCCTATCATTGGACATCACTGAGAAGAGCCTGGCTTCATCCTTCTGACACTCATCCTTTACATATTTATAGACATTGATGGGGTCACCCCTCAGTCTCCCTCAGGCTAAAGAAACCCATCTCTCTCAGCCTGTCCTTGTAACAAAGATGTTCCACCCCTTAATCATCTTAGTGGTCCTGTGCTGGACTCTTTCAATTAGCTGTTACAGTACTTTCTGAATAGCAGATCTAGAACAGGATACAAAAGATTTATTAACAGAAATAGGGGGAGGTAAAGGAAGGCTCTAAACTGTATATTGTTCAGGCTTCAGTCCAATTGCATAGGACATGTGAAAGGGAACTGTGATTTAGACCATTTTAGAAAACCCAGAGCATAAAGCTAAGTATAATCATTTGTCTTGTTTAGCATTGTTTAATTTGATTATAAAGTATGTTTGGATTTTATAGCTTTTTAGGTACTATCCCAGCGTCTTTGCAAGAGAAGTCTTTGGCAATGACATTTGTGTAGTGACTTAGGGAAAAATAAAATGAAATTAAAGACGCTTCAGAAAGAAAAACAGCTGGCTTACAGTTTATAATGATGGCATGAATTTCACGGTATTGTTGTTTCACCTAATGGTGATTTCCTGGGATGGCTTTCGACATTAGACTCAACACACTGTTAAATTGAGAGCTGGCAGTCTGTCATTACTGTACGTGGGGTATTGAGGTTTCAGCTGGTAAAGGACCTTCTACAGACAAGGTGACCAGAGTAAATGAGCCTGTTGGAAAGCAAAACGACATGTAAAATAGCACAACTAGGCACTGGCACTGAGCTACAGAAAACACTTGGCTGCCCAGTTGCTGTAGCACTGTGTCTTTGGTTCTTGTGATACAACCTTTTAATAGATCTTCAAAGGTGAAAACCAGTAGTTTGCTTTTCTTCTGAATAAAACTGCAGGGAATAGAGTTGCTCTCTGCTGTAGAAATGCATTAGTGTTGCTGCGGGAGAGGAGCGAGAGAACAGGCTGCAGGAGGTATCTGCTCTGGAGGGTGTCTCAGTTCAAAGAGCAAATGAGCTCTGATCCCTAATCCAATGGTGACTTTTGTGTTGGTGTTTGGGTTTTTTTTTTTTAATACTGCCACCCCATAATCTCCCCTCCCAAGTCCTAGAAGTTCCACCAACAGAAAAATGAATTCTTCTTGTTTCTGAATAGAGATATGGTTTAGCAGAGTTGGTTGGACTAGATGATCTTAAACGTCTTTTCCAAACTAGTGATTCTGTGATACAGCCCCTTTTCTGAAATGTTGGTGGGTTTGGGGTGTGTGTGTTTTTGGGGGGTTTTGTTGTTATGGTGTTTTGGGGTTGTTTGGTTGGGTTTTTTTAGTTTCTATGATTTGACTTTTTCAAGCAGCAAGGCTGTCATGGTTTGCACAAAGTACTGAGATAAAAGATGCTACATCTTTTTGTTAGCTCTTGTGCTGTAAATCTGTGCAGATACACAGGCTGCCACTGCCTGTGGCCTGTTTTTTTGTAAAAGAACGTGCAGTTTAATTTCTCTCAGTGGAAGAAAGCAGAACAAAGGAAAGTAAATAATGTGCCATTGCATTTGATATTCTCTGGATAATTTTATTCTTTATAATTTGATCACAGGGATAGGAATTCTGAATGCTGATTTCCCTTGTTACTGTAACAGGCTCCTGACAACTTCCTTTGTGTGATCATTTAAAATGAAGTTTCATACATGCCCCAAGGGAAAATGGTGACTCCCCCTTCCCTTTCCTCACCTTTTCCTTCTGTCACCTTTTAAAGTGTGCCAATTCCAGACCTGCCAGCCCTTGCTTTTAAGACTTGTGGTACTGGTTTCCTTGATTTTACAGTGTTCTTTTTATTTCTCAGTGCAGAAAGGAAGGAGAGTGGCAGATGAATTTCAGTGGCTGCAGTGAAAGTCTTTTAAGGACCACCCATTGCATGATTTGGCATATGAAAAACAAAAAAGCTGCAGTGCTTCCAGCATGCTCCCATTTTTGGGACGAGTGTTATGTGCACGCAGATCTCTTGCTCACAGCTGTTGAAATGATGAAGGCTTTCTATATGTGGCAGCAGCAAGATGAGGTGCTGGTAAAAGAATTCCAGCGTAAAGATCTATACCTAGCAGTGGTCAAACTTGTAGTTTATCCATGAGCTTTTGCCTGAGAGAGAATTATAAAGAAAATTAAGAAGTTGAGTTGTTTTTTTTCTGCTACCTTCTTTAAATGAAATGTTAAAACACATATCTAAGGGCAAGCTAAGCTTTTAAGTAAAAATCTTAAATGTGTAACTCAAGGACAAGCCAGACTTTTAACACCTTTTGCTACAAAGCTCTGGTGCAGTTTTCACAGTGCCTGTCTGCCTTCTGGTGTGCTTATCTGAACCAGCATCTGCTGTTTCAGTCTCTTGGACCTCTAACTGGAGAAAAGCTCAATGGATCCAGTTTAAAATAAACCACTCTTATAACAGGCAGAAGAGAAGGCATGCTACAAGGGGTGGAATGGCATCACTTGAAGTAAAATGCCGAACTGTTAATCTGTTCGTGAGAACTGGTTGTAAGGTAGATTTATGTCAAATTTTTTCATGTAATCCAGAGGTTGGGGTTATGGAGCTGATATCTTTTGCTATAAAGACAAAACCAGAAGTACAAAACCATAGTGGTTGGCCAGCTAGATAGTCTGATTGTTTCTGTAAAGGCATAGCTGTACCAGAGTTACTTGTTCTGTCCTGGTGAGGAGAGAAAGAAAAAAAGTAAGAACACTTGTTATGTATCACATAACTTATGGAGATTTGGCATCTTCAATTGGTATCTTTGGTATTGATGGTTACTGTTACCCCACCCCTTCCATGAGAAGGAAACCCTCTTTCCCATCAGCATTTTCCTAGCTGATGTGAGGTAGGTGGAAATGTAATTGTAAACATATAGTAGGATGAAACACTTTGTTACTGTATCTTGGAGAAACCCATTCCTGACCTTTTTCTAAAGAAGAAAGTACAAAAGCTTTAAAGTAGTGGTATCCTGTGTCTTGTCCACGACTACATTTGCTACTGTCATCTGGTTTCACTAGTAATTATTTTGACACTCTGCAAAAAGTGAATACTGCAAAAGGTTTTCCTGTGGCATCACTGGCACAAGTTCTCTTAGGACGAGACTGTAAAGTATTAAATTGCAGCACGCCTGTGTGATTGCAATGAAGCTGTGCACAGGAAGAAAAAACTACTTCCTTATCTGTCTTGTCTCTCATGGTATTTTTATAGATGTGTGAATGAGGTAAGCTACATATTTGGGTCTGCATGATAAAATGGACCCAATTTGAAATGAGAGACATAAAGCTTTGGAGGTATATGATGTGGCTGCACCTGAAAGGGCCTTCAATACAGCAAATAGAATGTAGCAAGAAAAATTCCTAAGAGTATGTATTCCTGATGATAGGTAAATATGTGCTGAATTTGCTACTGGAGTTCAGAAAAAGGTATAAAAAATTGTCTGCTTGTGATTCTGTCCCAGCATTTCCTTTTGAGCTTTTAATGTGGTAAAGATTTTTTGAGGTAGAACACACTTTTTTTTTGTTTGAGTATGGAAAAAGAAATTAACTATATTGTATATGAATGGTGTGTTACATATAGCATTGGAGAGGCACAAATTTAGGTTTATTATTGGGAGGAGTATATTGTAGGGTCCTTCTTGAACTCACAACATACCTGAATTTAGTTGACACATGGTAGCTGACACATTGGAAGACCATTGGGATTTCTTTCTCCTCATTACTTTAAGCAAATTACAATTTACTCTGCTCTTCCCTGGATAATTTTCTCTTCATTTAAATTTTTCATGATACTCCATGTCTAAACCTTGATGCCGCTTGTCTGCTCAAACCTTGCTAGTGTGTAGCAGAATGAAAGGTGGTGCTGCTCTTCCCCATGTTTCTGATTAACCTTGCTGGCTCATATTTGGTGTGGGACCCAGTGGTGCAGCACCCAGATCTTTCTTTGCAATACCACTCTTTGTCATCACTGCTCACATTGCATTTGAGAGGCGTTAGTGACAGCGCACGATGTTTGTCTTGGAGGTCCACTGCCTCTTATTTTCTTCCCTAGACCAGTTCTCAAAATTGCAAGGTTGTGTTTCAAATTCCTGTATTTTTCTCCATCAACTTTGTACCTTTTCCCATCTTAGTTGTCTTTGTAAAAATCAGTAAGTTGATAATTTTCTATTATCTTGTTGTTTACAAAAATGTTCAAAAGGACTGGGCTCAAGACAAGTCCCTGTGCAATCTCTTTTTTGACAAAGCTTGGTAGTGAAATTTTTACTACTAAATATAGGTTTTTAGCTAGGTATGCTTGCATCTGGGACTGTTTTGTAAAGCTTTTGATAACTAGTGAAATCAAGATAAATGACACTTACTACCACTCCCATATTCTCAAAGCTTGTTATCCAGTCACTGAAGGAAATTAAGGTAGTCTGACATGATTGATTCTTGACAACTTATGTTGGCTGTTGCTAATTTTCTTGTTATGTTTAAGGTGCTTATGATGTGCCTACTGTTTTTTCACAGGAATTGAAGCTTACAGACAGAATTCCTTAGCTCTTCCTTTAATCCCTAATTTAAAGAGAAGAATATTTGCATTTTTCTGCCATCATATGTTGGCTTTCAGAGATAACTACTAATAGCTTTTAGACATTTACAGCCTGTTATTTCAGTATTCTTTGGCAAATTTAATAAGATCCACCCAATTTGAAAAAGTCAAACTTGCCTAATTACCCTTTGGCCTCTTCTTACCAGTTGAAGCTCAGGTGTTTGCTACTTCATCTCTGTGGTTAAATAATTATCTGAACAACAATATTCCTCATTAGTGAGATTGGAAGCAAAGGGAACATTCTTTCCTTCTCAGCATAATTTTTTAATAGCTTCCCCTTCCAGTCTTGTTACTGGTTTGAATGCAAAATTACTCTTCAAAAAGTAACTTCATAGATAAATTAAGATATCATTCATTGGCTTTATCTCTGGAGAGGAAATTAACTAATTCCTTAGGGGCATGTTTAATTTAAAAAATAACAAAACTTTTTTTTGTGATGAAAATAACAGCTGATCTTTGTGTTGTTAAGAGGGTGCATCCACAGGCAGTGGCATAAACCTTGGCAAGAGTCTAGAAATAACTGTGCAGACAGTCACATCTGAGCCTTAACATGAATTGTGTATTATTATGTGGTATTTTGAATGTTTAAATCTCTCCTTCTTTGTCAAAGGCATGAGAAATGTAGTTTTGCCTTTTTACCTTCTGGGGAAAAAATCCAAGCAAGCAGGGTAACTAGTTCAAAGTTGTTGATTCTTACTACTTCTCCTGTTCTTGTAAAGTACTGTAGATACAGAACGTGGATTTACCTTTTTAAATGTATTAGTGTTGTGTATGTACGCTGTGTACCTAGCAGATGTGGGTACTTTAGAACTTTCCTAGTAACTCTCCCCCAACTCTGTTGTGTTGGTTTGTTTTGTTTTGTGGTTCTTGTTTTTCTGACTAAAAATAGTGAATGTGGTTAGCTGCTTGGAGTAATGCTTGCTGCTTTTTCTTTTCTTTTATTTTTTTAATCTAGACATACCCACATTTTGTATTCAAAGAAAAGATCTTGTTTGGTTTGTCATATAGAAATGGAGAGCTCACTACATTCACTGAAGTTGTTTGGATAGGCTTTTCTGTCCCATTGAGACAGTAGCTCAGCTACGTGACTAGGTTCAGCAAGATGCTTCTCATTCAGCCCACTGAATCCCAGAATCACACAGAGAATGTGAGGGGTTGGAAGGGACCTCAGAAGATCATCTAGTCCATCCCCCCTGCCAGAGCAGGATCAACTAGATTACGTCACACAGGAACACGTCCAGGGGAGTTTTGAATGTCTCCAGAAAAGGAGACTCCACAACCTCTCTGGGCAGCCTGTCCCAGTGCTCCATCACCCTCCCTCACAGTGAAAAAGTTTCTCCTTATGTTCATGTGGAACTTTGTGCTCCAGCTTGCACCCACTGCCCCTTGTCCTGTCATTGGACATCACTGAGAAGAGCCTGGCTGCGTCCTCCTGACACTCACCCTTGACATATTTATAGACATTGATGGGGTCACCCCTCAGTCTTCTCCAGGCTAAAGAGACCCAGCTCCCTCAGCCTGTCCTCATAAGGAAGATGCTTCACTTCCTTAATCATCTTAGTGGCCCTGAGCTGGTCTCTTTCAATTAGTTACCTGTCTTCCTTGAACTGGGGCCCAGAACTGGATGCAATATTCCAGATGCAGTCTCAGCAGGGCAGAGCAGAGGGGAAGGAGAAGCTCTCTCAACCTTCTAACCACCCCCCTTCTAATACACCCCAGGATGCCACTGGTCTTCTTGGCCATGAGGGCACATTGAATAGTGAGGACCTGCAATAATCGCTGTATGACTACAGCATTTACATGGGAAGTCTATTAGAGCTTTTGTATTTAGTGGTCAGAAAATATCCAGGTAACATTTTACTTCTAGGAAGGAAAATATACAAATGGGGATAGTTTTTAAAACACTTTTGGTCCATGTCTCTATTTCTCTGTGAAAGGACAATGAGTACAAATTGGATGAGCTTGGGAATAACAATCGGGAACAGTATAGTCCTCTCCTGGGGTAACTTAAAAATCAAATTAATTAAAATTCTTGCTTAGCTTAAATTTATACATGCCACATGTTTTTCTTCAATACATTTTTAATTTAACCATCCAAACCTCCAAATAACTTGTATTTAGTTGATAGACAGTACATGTCCCTGCTTTCTTGTTCTAAAATACTCATGCTTTACTTAGTGTATGTCATGTAGTTACTGTGTATGTTAGACACCTTTATCAGTTTTTGAAGCAGAGACTTTAAAAAGAACTGATTTATTGATGTTGGAAAGCAGAGACCTATTTGGAACAAAGTCCCACTTACATCTTAGGTCAAGGATTTGGCAATATGTAAGGGTAAATGTGGAAATGATTGCTGTCTAGTAGCAATGAGACCTACCTATTGCTCTTCCCAGAAAGGTCGGTGGTATAAGGGTGTCTGTGCAGACCTTCCTGAAATTATAATTCAGTGTCCAGTTGGCATCTGAAAGTAGAGAGAGATTGTGCCTCGGTTCCATCTTCAATGGGGAAGGTGGCATTTTTTGAACAGCTTTTGCTAATCGGAAACAGAGCACATCATGGAATGTAAGCGTTGGCAGCAAATGGAATATAGAAAATAGGCATAAAGAAAAAAAATCCTACAACAAAAACTCTGTTCTGATCATTTTAAGCATGGAAAATCGAAGTGGAGGGAATTAAAAAGGATTAAGAAATTGGACATTTTTACCTTTAAAGACTGTGAAGGGCTTAGTAGTAAGTAGCAAATTGTTTAAGGAGATGATAAATGTTTGAAGACACTGTATCTTCTTTTAGGACTCTAAAGAAATTAAAAATAAAAAGCTTCATGGCAGTTTCACAAACTGTTGGGTTTTTTTTTCTGGAATACATAATACGAATTTGATATTTAAGAAATTATAAAAACTAGGGCAAATGCTACTTCAATACAGAAATCTAAGAATAATGATGAAAAAAAATGAAGACACTTTTAATCATCTTTTAAACCAGAAATACACTTGCAGATGTGCAGAGAATTCCCACTTCTGGGGTTGGCAATCTATCTTTGGTTTGTAACTTGTTAACTATAATGGAAACTTTGCTTAAATTTAGTCCAGTGGTGAAAATAAGGGAAAGTTACAGGAAAATAAATTTATCAGGCCTTTTTGCTGTTCGCTGCTGATAAATATGTCATTAACCTGACTGTGGAAATAGACTATTAAAATGCTTTGCTATTCTCACACCTTATTTTTGGGTGTTTTCATCAGTTTTCTGATTCACAAGCTGGAAGACAATTTTTGGTGCCTCTTGGAGGAGGGTAGTCTTTGGTGGTTTTTTTTTTTTTTTTTTCCCCAACAGGTATCAGTTTTATAAAGGACTATAATACTTTGTAGGAGCCTATTCTGCTAAAGTATTGTTGCCACTAGTTGCTGCCACCTCTCATGCTGACTCATATCAACAGTCTCTGTTACTCCCCCAGTTGTCTGTAGCTTTATGCTTGTGCTTTGGTGACTATAGGTGTGCTTCAGTCTGTGCTTGCACAACGCTTGACTTGATGTTCTCGGCTGTGGAGATTCTGGGTGTGAGGATAATACAAGTGGTTAATCAGAGAAAGCTGATAGTGCTTTGCTGAAGTTTTCAGCTTAAACCCTGGAGCAGTACAAACAGCAGAAACTTCTGACAGGTCTTCTGTTGGCATTCCTTTCTCTCTCACTTCTGTCTGTAGTCTCCTCTTTTTTTTTTTTTTTTTTTTTTGGTGATGCTCAGTATCTGGTTAGATTTAAGGCAGTGGGATTTTTGCTTTTGTATTCTATGATTTCTCTCCCTGAGGCTTGTGTATCCATTCACAGCACTGCCCTTTGTGGTTTTTGTATTCTCATTGGAAGATGGCATTTATCAGACTTTGAGGCAAATACCATTTTTTTCCAATTTTGCTTTGTTGAATTCTTGGCATCTCCTTTTGCTATAAAATTTTAGTCTGTGAACTCACAGTTAAAAAGATGAGCATGCAATAGTAATGATGCAATATGAACAGATCAAGGATTATTTAGTTCTCTCAATTTAAGTTCCTTTAGTTTATTAGTTAATTTATTGATTTGTTGGTTTCAAATGACATTGTTTGTAGTTAGTAATTGAGTGAACTTGTTGAAAGTAAAAATAATATTTCTTAAGCATATAGAAGTTAAATTGACTCTTTGATAAATGCATGGGGTGTTTACCATCCAAATAGTTATGTAGGTTACTTCTGTTTGAGGTGTTGCTGCAGATCACTATTTAGCATCTGATTAATAAAACTTACCTTTTTCATAATTCTGTCTCCCTTGGGATAGGGATTTATATTTTTATAGCCTCAATAAACAGTAATAAATCATTCAAGTCTTTCAGAAGTTAGGGTTGAGTTGTTATGTAAATTAAAAGCTTTTCCAAAACAAATAAACAAGACAGTTAAAAACATTAATCTATACTGACTTTGCCTCCTCTCCTTCTATAAATTTTAGCTGTAATGGAGCAGGGCTTTCTACTAAGATGAAGTGGTCTCACAGTTGCCAAATGTTGTCTATCTTGTCTACGCTTACTAGAGTTCTCCTTCCTGCACTACCATGAAACAAGATGATTTAGTAGCCAAGTAGAGCTGTAGTACTGCTCTGGATTTAATTGTTTGTCAAAAAAACCCCACACCAAAACAAAACCAGCAGACAGAGATATTTGTAATGTTTGAATATTGAGAACTTTTATTATTTTAAATGTGAAAGCTGCTGTTTCTTCATTTGGAGATATAACTCTACAGTTCATATCAATGTATGACATAAAATATTCAGGCACGGGATCTTAAAGGACATGAGTTACCAATATGTTTACTTTTGGATCCTCAGTTTTCCATGCCTTTTTCTAGCCCACTGTAGGCAGGTTTCTCTTGACTTCTGTAGGTAGGTTTCTTCTTTCCTAAGACCTTTCCTGTTGGCATTCAGTGTCATCAGATTTGTCAAAATGGGAAAATTCAGTACTTGGGCTATTGTATAAATTTCATATGTAATAGCTCACCGGGAAAAGAGCAGGAATTAGGTAACAGTCATTTAATGGTAGGGGACCTGTTAACCCCGTAGAGCTGACGATAGTTACTTAAAAGACTTTAAGTTCAGAGATTTCTAGGAATTTCCTCCCAGTCTTAAATAGTAATAGTGACGGGTTGGATGAAAGTAGATGCTAAATTGAAAGACTTTTGATAGACATTCTTTTCCCTAAAATTTATGTAAATCTAAATTTGTTTTATAAAATACATGTGTAGACACACAACATGTATCTTAATAGGCAAAGTTTAGTTTAGCAAGATGTAACAGTAAAGAATAGCGATCGAATGCCTACCTATAACAAAGCCTCTGCCCTTCCATATTGCTTAAGGTGGAGCTGTACACAATGGGTAAATTCTGAAGAGTTACTGAACTCTCATTTTGGTATGTACTCTTACTTTTTTGCTACATTCCTGATAATTGAAAGCAAACATCTTTGCAATATTAAAAATAAAATAAAATTATGAAACAAGTACCAGTTTGTCTTGATAAATGTTGCCTTTCATCAGATGGTCTACTTGCCTCTTCAGGCTATTTGAATGCAGGAATATCTGTGGATGAGGGACTGAAATGAGAAAGATGAGATGTGAAGGTGTTTTTCACAGGAATCATAGATGTGGATAAAGGCATGTAAGCAGAAGACAGACTCTTCTTAATGAGGATCATATTAATGTCTGGAAGTTGGTTGATTCAGGATCTCTTCAGATCATTTTAAGATCTGAACACTCAAATGGCTCCCAAAGCAAATATTCTTCTGCTTGTCCTGGGCATTAAAAGAGCAATGGTTTTGTCCTGTATTTTAGTTTCATCTTACAATATATTATGTGCTGAAAAGATGGGGTTTTTTGATTCTCCTCCTCTCTGCTTGTTCTCTATTTCCCTTTTGTCTGTCATTTTTAATGTATTGCTGTAGCTCCAAGGTTGTGTGTGTTACCACTGTGTGATGAAGAAGGATGGGAGGAAATGTTTCCATTTGACACTTCATAGAGAGAAGAGCTCTTTCAGACCTCTGCATTGTTGTGTTTAGTTTGTGAAAGCGTAATGTGAAATTTGCCACTGTCATCTCTGGCTAGACCAGGAAATAATTTTGTTCTTGCTTGTTATTGAATGATTTTAGTTTGCTAATGAGTTATCCACAATAGCATCTTGTCATATATATATATATAAGGAGTAGTACTTATTTATGTTTGTCATAAGCTATGAACCCTATAAAAATTAAAAATAGGCTCTTAGAAGACTCAGGGAAAAATACAGCAGCTGTAGGTGTTCTGACTGTTCCTCCCAAGCAGTAAAGACAAATAGTGTCAGCAAGTCCTGATGCGCAGAGCTGCTTGGCGCTGCTCCTGTGATGAGAATGGAATTTGGCACAGGGATCTGTGATGCTATCAGGGCTTGGGAAGAGCATTATGTGGTAGTCTTCACCATCCCTTGTATTCAAATTACTTTTACTTACTGGAAAAAAGATAGCCTGTTAGTAAGGCATTATTTAAAAACATGTTATTTCTGCTGGAGGAAGGAATTTCCTTGTGAAACACAGACTCCTCTGTGTTATGCTTGTAAGGCTTTAAATATGTTTTATAGTTCACATATGTATTTAAGTAAACACATAGCCTTTAGCAAATGTGTGCTAGCAGCTTTAAGTGAGTAAGAAAACAATTTCTGCCTACAGGTCTATCTTAAGTGAATGATATATTTGAAAATAAATATATATTCCTTCCCCCATCCCCCTATTAAAAATCAAATTTACAAACCAGTCCAATTTGAATTGCAGTATTTACTTTCACAAAGTGAATGGAGGAAATATCCTCTATGTCAGTATGGGTTAATGAAATATTGATTGAGAGTCTGCCAGCTTCCAGTCAAAACTTTTATTGCTCTTATTTTATCATAAGTTTAATCACTGTCTAAATAGTAAGATTGGAGCTGTTTTTCTGTTTCTTAGAGTGAACAGTGTACAAGTTGTATGTATTGTCTTCAAAATAGTCACCTAGATTTGTAATCAGAAAGCAATATTTTTTTATTTTTTAATATGGACCTGTTTTTCAGGACATATTTTCATTACAGTGACCCAAGCAAAACTGTAGTTCATCTGATTTGTCATAATTCCATCTGCCTTTACAGAAATGTCAGGCCTTGATGATTACCTTCACTTTTGATTGAAAGTTTAGCCTGCTGTCAGCTGAGCAAATTGATCTTTGGCCCTGGTTTTGCATAGTGGTGTTGGAAGTTAAAAATAGCGTGGGAAATTAAGCACTGTCTGTTCTAAGACAGGTAAGCAGTGGAGGGAGTAATTAAATGCAAGAGCTATATCTAAATGGCGTAATGTGTATTGTGATGGTGTCCAAAATGTACAACACTAGATTCAGCGCTTTCAAACGTGATGAAGTGTGTAGATCCCAGTGTTGTGGAGCAGGTAACATCAGTTTACATGTTCTGGTCTATCCCAGGGAAGTAAGAATAACATTTTTTTTAATGTTTATTCTCTGTCTATTACATGTCAGTGTTTAAAAAAAATAAATTACAGGCACTCTCAGGTATTGTGTTACTTTTTTGTTAGAGCCTCCATGAAGATTTAGTGGTTTCTCTGTTTCTAGCAGTTTTCAGTAGCAGGGAGGTCTTCAACATCCTGTATGCTCACAGTGCAATGGTGTCACACTTTTAAAAGGGAGGTGTTGCCAAATCTGTTTCTCCTATTCTCTGCTGCCCAGTTAAATTGCATCCATTAAATCTGGCTTTGGATAGCAGCTCTAGTAACTGCCAAATTGCTTCTCCTCAGAGTTGTTGAAGGTAAGGAGCTGTTAGCATTCAGGTGGATTTCTCTACATCTTTTATTTATGTATTAGAAAAGCTTATTCAAGAATTGTGAGGTTTTTCTCTTGCTTACTATTAGCACCTCAATTTGAGTCCTCTTGTCACTGTGGTGGTATTGATTCTTTACTGTGCTGGGCCCCACCCCACAGCTACTGCTGCTACTTCATTTTCCTTTGGAGGATGAAACCAGTACAAGAATCCTGTCTGCCTTTCATACCATCCCAGTGACCTGTGTCACAAAGTGCTTGTAGACCCCATCTTTCTTGGAGTTTTCCCTTTCTGTGTGGATCCAGTACTAGCTGGTTGCATTTCTTGCCATGTCATTACAGATCAGCTGACAAATCAAGGATTGCCAGTGATGATCTCATCTTGAGAACTGTGATACAAACAACAACACTTAGTTTCTGCAGTATTTTCAAGTGCCACAGACATGCTCATAGAGTGCTTTTCAGAGTCCTGACCTTTCTGTGCAGTAGACATATGATAGAAGCTATGACACTCATTGAGAAAATGTGAATGCACATATAAAAATAAAATGGGTGTTTTAAATAATTGATAATATAAAGTGGCTTTTAATTCCGATGCGTTTGTGGGCTTATGTTTATTTTAAGTGTGGGGGAAGATTGGTTTTGCTTGCAAGGTCATCACTCTCTCCTACTTCAGCATGCTCACTGTCTTAGAAGCAACCTCTCTCATTGACTTAACACCACCTCCAGCGTTTGCTGTGCCGTACCCTCAAGAAGTTGCTTGTCCTGATGTGCCAAACCAGTACTTGGAAATGCTCAAAGAAGCCTCCAAATAACACCATGCTTCCTGTCCAGCAGTGAGCTCTAGGGATGCTTGCATTAAGTTTTGATGTTTCTGGGGGGCATGTTTCTTGCCACCCCAGGCAGGTGTCACTGGTGTGACTGATTCAGGATGCCTTCTGCACTGAGATTTCAGAGGTTGGGAGGTCTGATAATGGTGAGCTCTTTAATGATTCTAAGAGGTATAGTTTTTTCATCTCTGTAAAACCTTATTGCAGAGTATGATGGACTTATTTCTTGGCAACTCTCTTCATTTAAGGCTTGATGGTGAGTTGAATTAAATGTACAGTTAGAATACAGTTCTGAATGTACAATTGTACACGTGTTTCTAAGACAAGGTAATAAACCTAGGGTATGTGTTGGAACAAAGATAAACAAGGGCAAGGTGTTTTACACACGTCTGAGGACCAGAAAATTTAGTACTCAAGCTGCCCAACTGGTTATTAAAATCCTTTTCTGCCTAAGAACTCTTTGGTAGTTTGTCACAGAATAGCTTGAAAGTGTTCTGTGCAAACAGTGACAGGTTTTAAAAGAAAAGTGACTGGAGAAGAGTCTGCCTTGAAGTTTACTGTGAGAGGTGTAATAAGTTGGCAGCACAACTAAATATGACTTTGTGGGTAGTGTTCAGGTTATGGATTTTATGGCTGACTGCCTTTCTTTGAGGTTCAGCAGAAGCCCTGTGGGGTGCTCTGGTGTCTTCCATGCTGACACCAGTGGGGCCTAAGACTTGCTCTCCTTTTTGAACCTGAACGAGATCTGATTTAAAATCAGGTTAGAAGTTGATTTTCTGTTGATTCATCAGTGGTTTAATGAGGATTTTGAAACACATACTTGCAAAAAGAATCTGCTCAAGAATGTTAATGGCACTGTTGTATTTGCAGACAGTTGTGAACAACTCATGCATGGGGATGTGTTAATGCTGGGCAGCTGTACCAAAAGATCCTTGTGTATTTTCGCTTATATCCTAATGCATGTGGAATGGGGCACGCATAGTTCAACTGTTGCTGAAGGTATAATGCTTAATCTGTTGGAAAAGCTAATCTATCATAAAATTGACTTCTTGTAAATGTTGATTCCTTACAGAAAAGAATAAAGGACTAAAGTATAGGAATTAATCTGTGGGATAAGGACAAAACAACACAAACCAATCTAGAAATGCAGCAGGCATCCTAGATATTATTTTCCACCAAATCAACAGACTGTGATGTTTAGAACAAATTGATCTACTTTAATCCAGTTGTAGTTTTGTGTTGGCAGTAGATTAATGGTTTTAATTATCATTATGTAGCATTTATAGTGCTTGATAAGCATGGTGCTTTACAGAAGTAGAAATTAAAACCTGAGGAACTTGCAGTCTTAATCAAAGCAAGTGATAAATGTAGTAAAATGTGATGCAAGAGAATGGGTTTTAAACAAGCAGTGTGTGATTCTTCTCTAGGTTCCAAATGCATTGTTGGCAGATAGGGGGTTTTTTATTATTTTCAAGACAATAAATATAGGTGGAGTTAGTAGTAGAAAGAAACAAGCTGTAGGTAGGAATGCTTAGTGTACTGAGGGAGGACTCCAATCCAGGTATCCATGTGGCAGGTGGGCGTAATGCCTGAATTGGAGATGGAAGAGATTCTCCAAAAAGCACGTGAAAATGCTTTGGAAAGAAAATTGAGACATTCAAAGGTCATGTTAGTTTGAGCACTGGAATAAACCATTTTCTGCCAGGCATATTGATTAGTTTGAGTTGAAATAGCATGGCTGGAAAGGAAGAAGCATTGCAGCCAAGTCAAGAAAGAAGCAAGATGTAGGATTTTTTCTAGCAGTTGATAAGGAATAGATACACTTCATAAATAGCCTAGAGGGATGGAAAAGTATCGTTTTAAAACAAGTCATGATATAGTCACAGGTAACTGAGGGGATTGTTGATGTGATGTGAGGATCTGATCATTGTTCATGGAGCTGCTGGGTGGAAATAAAGTTTTTGGTCTGCATGGTATTACTGAAACAGCTTTTAGCCACAGCCTTGACCTCTGTGGTAACTAGAAAATACAAAAGAAGTAGCTATTTAAACTTCTTGAAAGAATCCACATGAGTCTTATCAAATTCTGTTTGTTATATGAAAGATTCTCAAGCTTTTTGTGCTTGAGAACAGAAATTCAACCTAGTAGTACCTGGCTTGCTTAGTCCCATTGCAAGTATCATACATCTTTCAGCCTCATGTGGCCCTGCTACTTCTCACTCATTTTACATGAAGACCAATTTCTCAGTAAATTGCAGGCTATTATCTGTTATCCAGATAGTTCTGAATGCTGCATGTACAAAGGAATTACGCTGTGCTATAAATTAATGCATTTTATTTATCTCCTTCAAAGCCTCTAGAAGTAATTACTTCCATTCCTTGTCAGCTAAATATCGAATTTTGAGCCACTCTGGGAATAAACAACTTCTTAAAATTTAGCACAGTATAATTGCTATAGAAGTAACACCTTTGCCTTTAAAATATGCCCATGGAGTTAAAGTCTCCATTTTTGTTGTGCCAAAATAGTTTGGAGGGGCTTTTTTTGCTAGCTCCTCTCTGTTTCTGTAAATAAACCCACAACTATTTTGACATTATTTCTGTTTTTATTTCCCTTTTTTTTGTAATAAACCACCATCTGTTCCATTGGCATAAAAGTGGAGGATTGCATATTAACATCTATGAAGAAATTTGGGATGTAGGCAGTTATAAAGATAGCAAGAATTACTGTTACTGCAGTTTTATTCATTATTAACTCAGTACCTTTTCCCCCTATATTAAAATGGTACTGGCATTCAAATGGCTAATTTGATAAGTACTGCAAAACCCACATGAAAATTAATGGGTTGTATATAATTGCTGCATATGCAAAGAATAACTGTTCAGATGCATGTGGATTTTTTACTCTGTAGGTGATTGTACAACACTTAAATTCAGCAACAACATTTTAATGAGTTTCATCTTCTGTACAGAGGACTTGATACTTTACATGCTTTATCCAGAAAGCAGGAGAATCCTTGAAAAGTTCCACTAAGGAAGGTATAGTGGGACGCTGGAGTGAAGCAGAGGGATAGGGTTGGAGCTGGTAGCTGCCTGTCAGTGCCAGTGGGATGTGGCTGTGTTGTATCTGCAGTTCCCTTCAGATCAGAAATGATCTCTTGAGGGAAAATATTTTGAAGCGTGCTTGTCCCTGCTTTGTATTTCGTATCGAACGGTGAATGTGGAGTGCAGAAAAGAGAGACTATTATGCACGAAATTGAACTAGAAGGTGCAGTCCCAAGGCTTACCTTGTGTGCTCCAGGCACTGGTAGGCATGCAGTCCTTAGGGCCAGTTGAGAGCTAGCCTGAAGCCCTGAGCTCTGAAAGAGGACACGATCCTTAATCTAAATACCTGAATTCCACAGGTTTGTTTCTGTTTTTTGTTTGCACTTCTGTGCTTTCTGACATAGAATTGACTCTGTATTGCATGCTAGTCTGTCTGCTATGTTAATGTGTAAGAAGAAGAATAATAATATTAGAACCTGTTCTAGCTGTAGTTTTGAAACAGTGGAAGTTGGAGACAAGCAGTGTTGCTATTACGTCACTCCTATGTGGATAGCCTCCTGGGATCTGGAGGTCCCACTGAGGCAGGTGCTGTGCAAACAGAGTAAAAGTATGTTCCCTGCTTTGGCTACTTTAGAGTCCAAAGTAGGATACAGTCCAGATACAGATAGACCTGTGTATGTATTCAGAGTGGTAGGAGGCAGAGCAACCTTCCTCCTTGTTTAAGTAGATGAATATGATAGATAATCCTTTAAAGATATCCTACAATAGGTGAATGCCACTTGCCACTGTACTACAGTGGCACAGATCTGTCTCCTGAGACTCGAACAGGAGGTGTGCTTCTTGATCGCTTGGGAGAACTTCAGAAGTGCAAAGGAGCGAAGAGCTTGTGTCTATGGTCAGCACAGAAATACTGATGGTCCCTGACCTGTCTTCTCTCCCTCTCGTGTGGCTCTTTATTTAAGCTTTGTGCTAAAGAAGTTGAGTAAAGTTTGGTAAGGCAAGTCTGAGCATTGGCTTCAGTTCTTTAGTTTTGCAGCTGAAAGAAAGGGACTATAGAGGTCAGGGAAATCACTCCCATTTTTTTTTTCTTGAAATTTTATTGCAAGCAAAATAGTAGGAAAACCTTTATATTGTCATGTTTAATATTGAAGTTAGGAGATGCTACAGTTAAGGTCATTTATCTAACCTTAATTTTCCTCCCTTGTGTGCATGTGTTTTGATTCAGGCCTTGATTAAATGTTTCTAGTATCTTTCTATTTCCTCTTCATTTGGTGTGTGAAAGCTGGTACTTGTTTAATAAACACCTGCTTGGTGCTTTTTCTTCTGTGTTGTTCAGCTCATGGCCTCATTCCTTTTTAGATCACGAGATTTGAACTCTGCTTTGTGAGCACTATTATTTTGTATAATTTCTTTAACTGTGCTATAGAACTTTTGATGTGGCACTATATTACCCAGTGTTTCACATATACTAATGAATTTGTCTACTCAGCTGAGTGGTGTGTCCTTGGCTTAATTTTGTGATTAGAAACAGAAATAAAGTTTAGAAACTGTAGAACAGACCAACTTTTAGATACTTAAAGTGCTCAAGATGGGTTTTTTCCCTGCTTATTTTTCTTGTAAGTGCTTGCACTTAAGTATTTTGTTTGTTCACAGAACAATTTTCATTCATTTCATCTTTAACTCCAAGCTCTTGGCACTCTGCAGACTGCTGCCTGAGCTCTGAAATCTGGCAACAGAACATGAAGAACACTGTTGTGCTTCTTTTGAAAAACTTGGTGTAAGATGGTTTTGAAAAACATCCTGCAGAATTTTTGTACCAGAGGCAAAAGTTAGGTATAGATATGGAGTCTTATTATTTACAACTACTGGCTGGTATGGGTTGGAAGTGACTTCAAAGCCCAACTAGTTCTTAGCCCCTTGCCATGGCTAGGGACACCTTCCAGCTTGACCAGGTTGCCCAAAGCCCAATCCAACCTGGCCTTGAGCACTGCCATGGAGAGGGCAGTCACAGCTGCTCAGGGCAGCCTGTGCCAGAGCCTCATCAAACTCAGAGCAAAAAAAAAAAAACAAACCCTTTTTTGTTTTTCTTGTATCTATTTTCTCCTCCCTCCTTTTCTCCATATCCCCTGTGTTTTAGGTCCTAGTTTCTCTCCAGGTTCTTTATCGAGTTTCCATCCTCCTCACCTGCTCTTCCAGTTTTTAATGCTGCAGTTGTTTCCACAAGATGGTCCAGCTTTTCTTGTGCATGATGCACCTCTCCATCAGTTTTATTCCCTTTGTAGTCAACCACCAGTGTTTGTTTTAGCTCTTGCCTTAGTGCATCGCCATGCGGAAAGCCTGTGCCTGCCCTTGAAACACAGAATGGAAATAAATTTGTGGGAATTTAGGCTGCTAAAGCTTTAGTTTCTCCTGGTCAGGGACAAACTGGCTTTTACTGATTTGTTTCTTTTTTATATACATTTATTTATATCCTCAAATAGTCAAATCTAGTATATTTTAATGGTGGTAGTGGTGTCTAAATGGATAGAGGAGACAACCCCCACTTCTAAATCATGCTGCTGTAGTTTAAGCGCTTTTTAAAATAGGGTCACTTTTTTTTTCTTGTTTTTTTATTAGCAGAAGGGAAAAAACAGCTGTAAAAATGGGTTCTTTTTATCTGCATATTTGGTGAAATTATAACCAAAAGTACAGGGTTTGTAGTTGCTGCTGGTCATGATAAAGACTGTGCTGGTTTTATGGCCACCTCTCTTACATTAAAATATTGGTGGATAACTCTTCAAATAGCAAATCTAGAATCATCTGTGCTGTGTCAGGCTTCTAGAGCTGGGAGCTTTGATACAAAATTTAGGAGAAAAAAATATGTAATTTTAAGGGAGGGAGAAGGTATAGTTTTTTCACTATTAAATTCTATTGCGCATTATTTTTGTAGACTACACTTTTAATCTGTGTATACAGTTTGATCTGATATTTTCTTTGAACATGCATACTTTATGGTGAAATAGCAGCATACTTTATGATGAAATAGCAGAGCTATTACAGCTCTATAAAAATACTGCTGCTGTTCTTTAAAATAAGCTTTTCCAATAGCAGAATGTCATTTGGCAGGTTGTATTACTTCCTTGCAGTTTATTATTGCTTTCTAGTTTGTCAATTCATATGGCCTGAGCTTTAATGGACATTAGCTTTTATTTGCATGTAGCTATGTGAAGGTAAATGACTAAATCAAGAATTGGAAAGATGAACTATATTATGAAGATGGTTATATATCAAATGCTCCCCTATGAAAGTGTTTATTCTTTCTTGCAGGTTATACTGTGCTATTTCTGAGTGCTTTTTAAGCGGGCATTGTCTAGAAGGGGGGGTTTAAGGCAGCTTGAAGATGATGGCATTCTATAACATTTCTGTTAACCAATATATTTATCACTATATAATGGGAAATGCTTGAAGGAAGTGTTTAATTGCCAGTGTAAAATCTGAGTTTAAGTAAAGCTTAAAGAAAATGTTTGTTAAATATTGTCCACCACAATCAGTCCCTTTTGTGTGGGTAATAGCTTGATGCTCTTGCTACTATAGTTCTTTAATATTAATCTTGATTATTGAGTTTTAAGTTTTATTTCTGTTGACACATGACACCTTCCCATACTCATATCCTCCTTTTGCAAACATAATTCGTTTTGTTCTGGTCTTGCTAGATAAAACTTGCAGAAATTGTTCTAAGTATCTTTTTAGAAATGTAATTTCTGTGCACCTGATAGTGTTTCTGTTGAATAATTACCATTCTCTAAAGAAAATGTGCTCATCTGTCCTTTGAAAGGAATATCGGGGTTGCCTTGGGAAGGGGGGTGTGTGTAATTTGTTATTTTTTTGTGTATCAAACCTGCTGTTTTCACTCCAAAATCCACCTGCATCAAAGATCTGCCTGGACATGTTCTTGTGTGACCTAATCTAGTTGATCCTGCTCAGGCTGGGGGGGTTGGGGTTGAGGGGGCGGTTGGACTAGATGATCTTTTGAGGTGCCTTTCAACCCCTAACATTCTGTGATTCTCTGTGATCCCATAGTCTGGTTCTGCCATAGGTAAGTACTGGACATCAAGAAAAAGTTTACAAGAAGAAATATGTTTATGTGGTGACAAAATAAAGCATCTTAATGAGTTGTTTTATTATTTTGCTGTAAGGTTTCTGTTAAATTTGATAAAGCAAAACAAATTATGGGGTTGTTTTTTGTTGAGCTCAAGCATACAGACATTATTGGCCTCTTGTCAGCATAGCTCTTCTTTTGTCCACCTAAGTGCCATTTGCATAGCAATAATTCATATAGTGTTTGCTCTAGTGGCAATTAACTGCTATAGCAACTTCAGTAGGGAAATGTAATAGGAGAATACGCAGGTTTGTCCCACCTGAGGCTGGGGGTTTTCCCCTCCTGTAGCTTATTATTGACTCATCTTAGTATCCAAGAGACCTAGGCATAGACTAAGACTCTAGGGTACCAATTTTGAAGCAAAATGGATCATGCCCTCATGCACTCTTGATGTAATAGTGGATTTAGGGAAGAATTATAAATCTTTTTGTATTCAGCCTGACTCTATTATAAGTCACTAATTCTGTCTGAGGGCACATGGGCAAGACTCCTGGCTGGGAAGGCACCGAAGGCATCTGGTCTGGGAGGCTGGGGAGCAGTATTGCTATCTGCAGCACAGTTATCTTGCCGCTGCCGGTAGCTGTATTCCAGAGTAAATAAGTTAGGATGGACAATCAGGAGGGGATGGGTTTGTCTGCTAGGTTCAAATGCTTCTTCCTTTGAAATGACTTCAGTCTGAGTTTTATTTTGAAGGTGCAATGGTGTCCCGTGGGCTGGTTTTGTTTAATTTCAGGTGGCTCTTCTCTCCTCCCAGATTGGATACTGGCACATAAAAACTATGCATTAAAACTTTTCTTCATTCTGAGCAAGCCAGTCGGGTTCTTTCAAGCTGTAATCTGAATAGAAGCTGTTTTACACCTTAAGATGTGTAGCAGCCGGACTACTCTAATGAGGTGTCTGCCCACATATTTTCATGCAAATCTTATAGGGCATTGCTGAACTGGTGTTTGCAGTGTACAACATTTGTCCTTCACTGGTTGACACATCCAGCTTTGGAGAGGTGGCAAGTGTTATGACAGCTTGTAAGAAAATTACTCCAGTGTCCTGCTAGACCAGAAAATCTGATTTTCGTATTGATGATCTGCTATACCATCAAAGTCTATTAGAATTCTTTAAAAAGTCAGAAGGCCACTATATAAAGTGATTCAGTCAACACAGTGTGTTTATATTACCACAAACTATTAGAGGGATACCTACATTAAAAAAGAAGGGAAGGGGGAAGCCACTGTGTTTTGATGGTTTTATATGTAAATAAATTACAACCTCTCATAAAGTTTCATAGAATAAGAAGGAATCTTCTCCTGGTTGAATCTATTGGTAAATACTTTGTGAAAAGAAGGTGAATAGTGGGATGTTGAAGTGTATGTCTGGCATATATGTGTTAAAGACAATAAAACTAAAATGGACTGCGAAGGGCTGTAATGCTTTCCAAGGTGATTAAAATGGCATATGAAAGACTGTCAGAAGAAACAGTCCTAATTATACATGAACAGTAATTGTTTCTTAATTGGCTGTACTTGAAGAAAAGATCTTCAGGGTAATTCTGGGTTTGAGTTTAGTGTCAATTTAGATACTGGGTTGTCTAAACAAAACAAAGCAAAGCGAAGACAACTTCACGAATTAAAAGTAATTAATAGTTTCCAATACAGGAAGACAGGACAAAATGGGAAGCATTATTTATACTACAGCATGCCCTTGGTAAACCTTATTACTGGATAGTTTGTGGTGGGTTTTATTTTTTTTCTTTCTTTTTGCCTTACCCTCAGAGTAGTTATATAAAAGATACTGAGAAAGGCAAGCAGAGCAATCAGTTCCCCTGCATGGCTTTCGAATGGGATGAAAGTAAATAAATTATGATTCTCAGTATGGAAAACCACGTGCTTTTACTCATCTCATTGAAGTCTCTGAAGTCTTTGAATAGCAGAGAGAAGATGAAGAGGGAATGATTTGTTCCTTATGTCTCCTAACATGAGAATAAGGAGGTATCTAATGAGGCAGCAAGTTATTAAATAAAAGGAAGTACCTTGTCATAGGACAGATAATTAAATTGTAGAACTCATTTCTGCAGATGACAGAGCGGCCAAATGTAAAAATGGACTTAAAGTGTTTGGACAAAATCATGGCATCAGGGTTATTAAACACAATGTTTGGGTAGTGTCTGATCAATGAAGCCCCCTGGCTCAATAATAGAGACAGGGAAGGTGTATCAAAGGAAGGATTCCTGCCGTTGCATGCTGTCTTGCACTCTTTAGTTTGACCTCTTACAGCTGCTCTGAAGTTACATTCTTAACCGTGTACCCTGTTCTTTGTCTTGAACCAGAAGACAGAAGCATCTATTGACCCGTTTTGCTTTCATTTAGGAGCAGAAGTAAAAAGGAGTTTCCCTCCCAGTAGAAAGGCTGAATACTTACTTATTGGGTTGTCATTTTCAGATTTCCCATTTGTTTTAATGACTTTTAATTGATAGTATAGGACTATTGTCAGAATGTCCTATGTTGATCCTCTCAAAATGTAAGGTATGGTTTCTCCTTAAAACTGCATTCTGCCTTGAAATAGTAATTGGTCAAATTGATGTCTTCTAGATTTCAGGGGGTTTTGCTGTGCTTTGGGCTAGGAAGCTATTTTTGTTCCCTGAAGATAAAAGGTGTTTTGATATCTGTGAGAGAACCACCTGAAAAACAATTTGTGGAGACAGAAGGGAAGGAGAAAAAGGATTTGCAAGGATCTAGAAATGCCTTTACAACATAGAAGTGTAAAATGCCTGCACAGGCACACATGGATAAATAGCAAATTGTTCATGTGCTAGAGCTGTTCCTTACACATGGACTTACACTCTTAAATGAAGTTAAACAGAAAAGCTAACAGAACTTCTTTGAGCTTGTTCAGTTATTTGCTTTAGCTGGGGTGTTTGCTTGTATCTTTTTCTATTCCCACTACACCATATCAAGCAAAGAAATTTCTAAGCCTTCAATTGCTTAGGTGGAAGTCAGCCCAGTGTCTGTAGATCTCAGAGGACTATTTGGCACAGAGTGGAGGGAAAATAATGTGGATGCGTGCATGCACAGATATTTTCAGTTAATCCCTTCCTAATTGGGTTACTGCTGAGCTCAGTACTGCCAGCACCATCGAGAGTTTTCAGAACATTTGCACTTTTCCTTCGGGAGCATGTTGTTAGGTTATAATCTCGGGTTTTTATTTAAAAAAATGTTAAGAAAAAAAATTACAAAGGGAACAAAGTGCATCCTAAAAGCCCTTGAAACAGAAGACTATTAAGCTTTTATGTTTGACTCTTGGGTTTTGAATCTTTAGTAGTACTTGACATTTGCAACCTGATAGAATAACCTCTTTCATTGAATTGCTGGAAATCAGAAATGAAATTGTGGCTGGTAAAAGAGATATTTAAGAGTGAGTTCTGGAAATGCCAGTGCTCTCTTAGGGATAATTTAGTTTTATACAGATTGTATTCCCTATCTTCTGTGTTTTCAGTAAGATACCTACTAGCTCGTCTGAGAAAGGCAAGGCAATGATTACTGGCATGGGAATTTTCTAGGTACTGTTTTCTTTGTCTTAGTAGTTCAGACCCAGGAACTCATTTTTAATGAACAAAAATTCTTCTGATAATTCTCCCATTATGGTTCAGTACACAGAGAATGTAGATTTTTAAGCTCATTTTTCTAAATGACAGTTTAGTATTTGTCTAAGATACTGCATAGGAAAGGACCAATGCAAATTAAGCAGATAGTGTAAATAGGAATTTTACCCTGGCAAGTGCTAGCATGTAAATGAAAACAAAGACAACTTTGCTTTGGCTTTATGATGAAACACAGCAACAGTTTTAATGTCTTCTCAACTGTTGGCTGAAGTCAGAGATTCTACATCTCAAAAGAAAAGTTCCTGCAGTTCTGGTATTTTCTTTAGGTATGAATATTTTGTTGAGATTTGTGCATATGAACTGCTAAGAAAGTGAAAAGTATACTGGCACATCTCCATGTAGATTTCTTTTGTCTCCAATAGCTTCGTGGTGAAATAGTATAACTTTTTTTTTTTTAAATACAGCTTGTTCAGTAGTTTGTTCTTACCACTCCCATCAGAAGACAATGCTAGCATCTCCTTACTCTGACGTTCAGAAACCTGAACGACCTACAAACTATAGTCTGTCTTATGTAGTTAATGGAAGGTAGAGAGCACCTGGAGAGGATAATTTGTGTTTAGGAGCTAAACTTGGTTCTATGTTGCCCTTTGACTATTTTTTCCATTAGTTAAATAATGGCTGTTAGTTTAGGTTTTCAGTGTAAATCTTTTTGTTGTAGCCCAAACACATTCATGGCCATTTTGTGGCATTATGGAAAGCAGAGGATGGTTTCATCAGGCAGGAATTATTTTTATAAAATGAAATGAAAAACATGATAGCAGGATTTAAACTTTTAAAATATGATAATTTTTCATTTGCATAGACTTAAATCCAACAGTGAAAATGTTATCGTAAGTCACTGCTGATGCCTGGTCATCGTTTTAGATGAATAGAATACCTTAAGGTAGTAAGGTATGAGTCCAGATTTGATGATGAGGTGTTCTGCCAAAGACGAAACTTGTTCATGGTAATTTGGCAGATCTATCCAGGGGACATTACTGGAACAGTAGGTGGAAATATTTTAAATTAGAATGTGGCCTGAAAAGTGTCAGCTGATGATATTTGTTGACGAGACAATGCTAAGAGGTGTTATGAATGCAAAGAAGAATTGGGAAATTATCCCTGAACACCTGGATGAGTTGAAGACTAGAGCAGTGCATTGGCATTTAATTACACAGAGTGCAAGTTCTGTGTACTGAAGGACCAATGGTAATTTATGCTAAAAATTGGGTAGTAGACCTGGAGATACCAGGTGAAGGTGATCAGGGTGTTCTAACTGATGGTGTGGCATTACGCCACCAGTGTGATGCAGCAAAGGTGACTGCACTCTTTAGGTGAATCAAGGAGGTAGAAATAGGAAAGTTTTAATGTTCCTATGCACTGATATGACTTAATTTTTTCTGTAGATAATTTTGATCTTCCATGTTAAATAAAATGAAGTCATATTAATAGTAATGCAGAGAAGAGTGACTAAGCAAGTGGAAGACAACTTGCCTTACAAACCCCTATTTATGTGTAATGTCATAAACAGAATAGAGTTGACATAAAAACTGCAGCAATGTTTGAGGTTTGTTTTTTTTTTTAAACAAACAAATGAGTGAGTTGGGTTTTTTTAAACAAACAAAAAACCTAGCAAAATTTTCCTCTTAATTATATACAATTTCATGTTCTTTCTCTTCATTAGAGACATGTATTATAAACCAGAAATTACCAGAAATATGGTAAATAGTGTTTTTCTGGAATAGTTACAGCCCTAGTCTACCTTGATATAAACTTCCACATGTTCTTCTATTGCAAGAGGTACTTAATACTGGTGGGACACATCATCCAGAAAACATACCACTGGAGGATTTAAGCACCTACAACTCCAGCACACAGTTCATTTGCTGTGTTTAGCAGGAAGAATATTAATGTTATGAGTCCAGGTACAGTGACAATAATACTTCTTGTTGGCAGTGAAATGAAAATTTGTCCTTCAAACTGTGCAAAGGAGTCACATAGACACAACAAAGATGGAGTTGAATGCTTAATTACTGCTGTAAGAAATTGCATATCTTGCACTAAAGACTCACAAATTATTAAATGACTTGA
Source organism: Porphyrio hochstetteri (assembly GCA_020800305.1). Taxonomy (NCBI): domain Eukaryota; kingdom Metazoa; phylum Chordata; class Aves; order Gruiformes; family Rallidae; genus Porphyrio; species Porphyrio hochstetteri. The sequence continues at coordinate 52,667,572 of CM036907.1, forward strand.
GCTGACATTAATCATCCCTGCTAGACTGTGACAATCATTATAAATAGACTTTTGGTCCCTCTAAGGGTGTTCTGTAATTTCGTTGCTGGTTATATATGGGACCAGTGAGGAAAAGGCTTCAGGGGAATAACAAACCCCTAGTTTTCACACTTTGGCTCGATACTTTGTGTTGCATATCTGGATGGAACATGCATATATATCTTTCTCTCAATTGTTATTTTGAAAAGTATTTAAAAAATATTTTAGTTTAAAATCCTGACATACAGAAATTGAGGGCTTACAAAAAATGGAGTCAAAACAATTTGTCTCTTTGTTGGTAATGCTTTTGTGTGATGTTAGTAAAGTCAGCCTCTCCTGGGAATTGTTTAGGTACCTTTAAAATGTGGGCTTTTTTAGAAAGCCTTCTCTAATGTAAGGCTATTGTGGAGGTTTGTCAAGCCTTGGTATGTATAAAAGTATGCTTGGGTTGACTGACTGGATTTGTAAGTAAAGAAAGCCTTTTGGGGATCATTTATTTATCTTCCTTTTTTTTCCTTTGCTGTCTTGTATGTAATGGAGCCCACTGTCCATCAACCCCTGTATACCTATTGATGGAAGACTTATTCCACAGAAATACTTTGGCTACTGTCTTCTGGTCTACTTTCTTAGCACTGATTGGGTTTTTCTATGTTCAGGTAGATCTTTGATAGAGGGAATTTTCAATTATTATTAATAATGATTTTGAAATCTCTTGGCCTGGGTAATTGATCATCTTTGTTTCTAGTATGAAACTATGGATTGTAGAAAAGCAGTTGTTGACTGCAAAGGAGAGAGAGATACATGTCTTTGAGTGGCTGAAACAGCAAGCTAACAGTGAAAAACAAATATGCTGTTTTTCTTTGAACGAGGGGTATACTTTCACCAGTTAAAGAGTAAATCGTAAAGTTTTTACGATTACAATTTTTCTCTAGCAAAACTATGATTTAACAAGTGAATAAACAGAGATGCAGGCAATGAGGTTCTGTTAACTCCAGTTCTTTCCTGTGGTAGTTGCCTGCTCAGCTCTCTTCCCAGGAAGACAGTGCTTGCATTTGTTTGAAGTCATGACAGCTCTATGTATTTCCACTGAGGAATGTCTTTGAGAATGAGCCTTCTCCTCAGGGAGTAGCTGGGCTCACTAGTAATGAGATGACTGCTAGGGTACTGTGTCCCTTTATGCCCCTTGCAGGCCAGATTACTGTTTCTCTTGTTGCATCTGCAAGCTTTGCAAGGAGGTTGGGTACCAGGAACGAACCCTCTGTTGGTCACTGATGTTCCCCGTCTAACCCTGTGTGAGCTTGAGAAGAAATCAGCAGGCATCTCACGTTTACTTACATAAAAAACACTCTACTGTTTCCTTCTGTGCTGACCCTTCTCCTGTGACCTGCGCTGCTTCCTCAGGGTGCTGTCCTCTTCACTGTTTATGAACATATGAACACAAGTACGTGGCAGCTGGAGCTAACCTTATCAACAAGTCTTGATGAACCAGAGTGCTCAAGTGCTCTCTTGACTGAATAATACCTTTTGACTACCTTGTAATACCCCAAATTTTTACCTTTTTTTTTTTTTTTCTACATAAACCCCAGGTTGATTTCCCAGTGAAAGCAAAGAAGGCATTAGCTGGAGCTGATAAAAAAGGAATTTTAAAGAAATACCCACTCCTGCATTACTTTCAATGCATCTAAATTGAAATAATACTGAGTAGAATGTGCCAAGGATTTTAAGTGATCAGTGATAGATTGGGATGTTTATTCAAATCTAAATCTTTTGCCAAATTAAATTTACTTTTATGTGATGGCAAAGGCCAAATGAATCACCGAGGGTTGCACTGTGCATAGTGGTTTCATTATAGAAACTCATGTAAATGTCTCAGTCTGTGGACAGTTATTAATGCTGCTATAATCTAGAGGTCTGTATCGTGTAATGAAACAGATGCCTAATGGATGGTGTATTAATCGAAACTCTCCAAGGGCTAGTTTGGATCTCAGTCTCGTTTGTTTTGATTTTCATTAGGAGGCTGATTGTATGCGTGTGTGTCAGCATTGTGAAACAGTGTTGTAAATCTCATGTGGGCAAAGAAGCAAATACATGTTTTTAGAAAGGTAATATACAAGGACAGGAATTTTCCATGTTGTAGAGTATTTTACATATCCTGAAAACTGATTTTGGGGGGGGTAATATTGATCAGCCTAATCAAGGGAAATGAGGCTCCTGGCATGACAGGAGTGAGTTCCTTTCTGTGTAAAACTTCTTTTTAACTACTTGTGATATTTGATTTACAATTTTTCTTCAATGTCTGAAGGAAATGAGAGGAAGATTAAGATGTTTGATGTCTGCTGGTGTAACGGACAATATATCTATTAATTCATTAAAGCAGACTTACCAGACTTATTTTCTTGGGAATTCTTACTGCCCATATATTTTTTTAATTAAAATGTCTTCACTTCTTTATCTGAAATACAAAATTAATAACTGGTAAAGAACATGACATTAGTTCATTTTTTCCCTCATAAGTGTATACCTCTTCAATGTGAACAGAAAGAAAATAAGCAATTGGACAGAATGTCTTCTAATCAATTGAGTTGATATTTTAATTTAACACTGGTAATTTTCTTGTCATATTCTTGCAATTACTGGTGTTAGTAATAGGTAGAACCTGCTGCTGGAGCTTGAGAGGTTCAAGTAGACACAGACCACGAGTAGTGGAAGCGAGCTGCCTTCCCGTTGTGATTGTTTTCTATCAGTGAACCATCTCTGTCCTTAACTTGAACAGTGGTGGAAACTGACAGTCTCCTGCATTGCTATTTTGAAAGGAGAGGATGGATTTGTATTTTTAGGAAGAAGCTTGAAGCAGCTGTCTTGTCTTCTACATGCCTGTGTTTTTTTTGAGAGAATTGAGGGCTTGCACAGCACCGAAACATACCAGAAATCCTCAGTGAAAGGAAGGGAACTAGCAGGAGACACAGCACATTGCTTGGCTCGTTCACGTTGCCTTCAGTTGATTCCTCCTTCTAGTCTTGTGTGTATTCTTTAGCTTATAATTTATTCAGGAACTCATTTCTGGTACTGTATATGTGAGGCTGCATGCAAATGACTTACTATATATATCTCAAAAGATTTTGATGTGCTGAAGGCTCTCGTTCTAAGGCTTCCAGTTCTTAGTATGGTATAGAACCAGAGCAGTCAAATATTCTTGCAGAATAAATTAGATAAATTCATAAGAATAAATTTCTATTTTAAAGCTTGTATTTATTTAGACAAGTTAAGCATTTTATTCCGAGTATGTCTGCTTTTGCTTGATTTCGTTTCTCAAAGAACGAATAAAGCTTTAATTTGTAACATATTTCAAACAGTATGAGTTTCTTAGTTGTATACTCAATATACATATGTTAATTGCTGCTAGTGTTGATTTCTACTGGCACTGTTTTACAAGCTAATTTTGAAAGGAACATCATGCAAAATAGTTCTTATATTCACTGGAAGCATTTTTTTAAGTGCCCAAATCCTATGTCAACATATTGAATTGTTCTGTGGAAAAGAGAAATTCCATTTAATTTAGAGTTGGAGAATTGTTTTCTCTAAAATTAAACTGTAATTATGTTTTTGGATAGTGAACTGGTTCTTAATTCATCGGTACTGCTAGATTATTGCAAATACAAGTAGTTTGCAAAATGAATGGTAGAAGCGGCAAGACAACCAATTTACAGTCAAATAAGCTGTTACTCTGTATTTTTGCAGAGACGACTTTATATAGCTTGAAATTTCACACATTCATATACAACACACTGATTTCACAAAATGAACGGTTTCTCTTCATGTCGTCATCATCAAAAGAATGATGGTCTTAGTGCAGATTTGCCAAGATTTTGCTAATGACCTTTTTAATTGCCTTACAGGACGCTGCTTTGCAAAAGACCATATCTTTCCAATGGCCTTCTCCACGGCATTTCATTTAATTGTTTCCGTGTGCATACTTACAATCCTTAATAGGCCTTTCTACAGCAGTCACGTGAATGTGTTGCAAAGAGGGGGAGATTACAGCAAATGTCATCAAAATCACTGCTGCATTAATTTTTTTTAATCTAAGTAATTCTCAATGCCTGTGGTATATTTAATGTGCATTGGTAAAAGTCTTTGCATAAAAAGCAAACCACAAAATAATGTGGGGAAACTTCTCTTACTTCTCTTACTTTGAGTCATGCAAATTCCCAAGGGAACATAAAGTGATAGAAAAACCAGGACCACACGGTGCTCTGAGTGGTGTCACCTAATTTTGAAATCAACCCTGCCTTGAGCTGCTGCTGACCTGTTGGGCTCTCTTCCATACCCTAAATTGCTATGCCATTCTATAAGAGCTGAATTATGTCCGCTTTTCCCAAGCATTGCAACTGCTGTCCTTATTGCAATTCTACTAATGAAACTGCTTTATAAAACTGTATCAAACTGATTAGTAAGTGAATAGTAATGGTCACCCAGCTAGGTGCTAGCACTGGTTAATTAAATTATTCGGGAGAAATTTATTTGGAAAGCAGAAGTTCTATGTTGTGCATGGGGATTTGGTTTAATAGACCTGGCCCTCTTAGGATAACTTCCACGCAATTCTGCATCCTAGCAGGCAGGTTCTGTAAACCCAGTATGTCAGGAGGAATGAAGAAACTTAGAAACAGGGTACGTGAATACAAAAAGCAGATTGGAGTTGGGGAGATTTTTTGGTGTTTTTTTTTTTTTCTTTTTTTTCCCCACCAAAATAAAGATACAGCAGGAAGTTGTCAGTGTAATTACTTTTAGTCTGTGCCATCTTTACCATTAACATCCTTCTTGTAGAAAACAAGCTTATTTCCAAGAGTTTATCCACACTTTTTCAAGAACACCTTCAGAGACATTTCTAAAAATTTGAGGGTGGTTCAACACCAGTGATTTTGAATATCAGCATTATAAATTTTTTGTTTGTTTTTGTTTGTTGGTTTTTTTAACTTCCCACTCCCTCCACCCTCTCCCCCCACAGTGTAGGTGATACCATCACTGTCTCTTTGAATGTGTATAGGCAGCCTTACCAATGAAGGCTGATAAATTCTGTTGTTGAGAGAAAGGTGAGCTTCAAAGTGGAGAGAAATTTGGATACTGCTATTATCTTAAAGTAGCAAGTTGGCATTTCAGCCTTTTATTTCTAGACAAAAAGCTGAATGAAATATGAGAATAACTGTCTCTTGCTACAGGAAGAGTTCATGAGCTTTTTTCTGAAACACTATTCTTGCTAAATGGAAGGAAAATATAAATATTTATGATGAGAAAAGGTGATTTGTCAACCGTAGCCTCATCTGTCCAGCACGAGTGACCATCTCAACTCAGGTTTTACAAATAGTTACAATGAAAGTAAAGCCGTTCTTGCCTAGTTTCAGGGGTACTTCTCTTATCCCAGTAGTCCCCTCCTTGCCACAAGATAGGCTGGAGTAGTGCACTGGTTTGATTTGACTCCCAACACTTGAACTTTTTGCTTAGTTTCCTGCCTGGAGACTGATTTTTGTGAAACTGCATCAGCAACTTGCCCATTGGTAGTTAAAGATGGCAACAATTTTGCAGGATTTAAAATGATGGAAACGTTTGGCTTGGTTGAAAAGGAGTTTTCAGCTGTGCAAGGGGTTTCAATGGAACCTCGTACATTTAATGTTTACCCATGTTACAGACTTGTTTGTTTTGGTTAGGTTTCTTTTTTTTTTTGTTTTGTTTTTATTTCAGTATCATGTGTTTGCAAACACTGCATGTAGTGTAGGAGATATATTTTAAATAGACAATCCTCCAGGCAATGATTGAAGTCTCTTACAGGTAAGTCAGTCATGATCAATTGAAAGTCTTCAGATCAAATGTCAACCTAAAAGTGTTCAAGGTAACAGTCAAAGAAAACATTAGCAAGAACAATAAGAGTGCACAAATAAATTTTGCTCATAAATACATTCTTAGAGTTGCAACATGATCAGACTTGAGGCTCTGTCTTACTGCTGTGGGCATGAATTTAAAAGCGAGTCTGCCCCTGAAAGCGGTCATCTTAGCTTTATGGGAATTTTTTTCCTACTAAAAAATGTTTGCACCCTTCTAAGTCTAGAAAGCCCATAGATCTAATCAAACCTTTCTTGCAATTACTGCTTAAAGATAGTTTGTCAAACCTGACAATGGATGCACAGAGGAAGCATGTAGCTAGACATGGACCTGTTGACGAAAAGTTGTTTAAAAATACTGAAGCCAAAAGCTTTGTGCACCTCTCCAGTACCCATCCTTTGTGTGTGTGTGTACAGGCACACACTATATTATGTATATATGTATGTATATTAATACATATGTATGACCGTCACTCCTCCCCTCACACACAGAGGTATATGTGCTAGTATAAGTAACAGTTGGATTCCAAGTGATTTAACACTTTAGGCCATAAAGGACTTGCAGAGATAGCTGTGGATTTTTTTGTTTCTGTTGCACAAAAATGCCAAGCAAGAGACTTGGGTGCCTAGGAGTAATCAATCCCATACACTAAATACATGAGAATGTTGATCAGTGTTAGCTTTTGTGAAGCAGACTTGCCTGAAAATACGGTGTGTCTGCTCATTCTTATCTGAGCCTGACTGGAAGGCTTTTTGTGGTTGTATTCTGATTCTTGGATGTAAGATCCATTCTGTGACATCTCAGGGTATTATGTCCTGTGATTTAAATGAAATTTTAAGTGGAATGGCCAACTCTTCTGGAAAAGTGACTTCCTCAGCTGACTTAAACTGCCACGGAAATGTTGATCTATGTTAGCTGAGGGTAATTCTCTCATCAGTTAAGCTAACAGGACCTGGTTTTATAGCAGGAGAGAGGAGGATCAGCAAAGTATGAATCCTTATGTTCAATACATAAAACATTTTTTATAACTGGACAAACTGGTACCTGCTCACATCTATGGAAAGTGAATTTTGCGAGTGGTACATTGTAGGTAGCTTATGAGCTTCAGAAGATGTGATAGCATTTCAAACAATGCTTATTCTGTGGAATGACTTCCTAAAAGAGAAAATATTTTTCCTATCAGTGGTAGTGGAGACTGTATTTTATGTTCTGAAAGAGGTCTTTTCTTTTTTAAAATTATTCATAAGCTCACACATGGAATTTCTGCAGTGACAAGGAACAATTGTTTCTATTAACTTTTTCCAGATTAAAATTAAATGCATCAGGAACATTCAAAATGTTCTTTTTTTTCCCCTTTTTTGTTCTTTTTTCGCTTTTTTCTTCTCCTATTTGCAATGCTGGTTTTGTTTTTCAAGTGGTGTGCTCCTGCTTTGGGTCTTGACTTCACTTGATCTCTGGTATGACTGACTGGGATTGCCTTTGCTGCTTGCCTTCACTCTACATCTTGCATCTAGTATCAAAATTTTTCTCGCTTCGTTGAGAAAGTATAGAATCATAGAATGTGGTAGGTTGGAAAGGACCATTGGAGGTCATCTAGTCCAAACCCCCTGCATTAAGCAGGGACTTTTTTACTAGATCAGGTCGCTCAGAGCCCCATCAAGCCTGACCTTGAATATCTCCGGGGATGGGGCCTCCACTACGTGTCTTGGCAACCTGTTCCAATGATCTACCACCCTCACTGAAGATTTTTTTTTTCCTAATATCCAACCTAAATCTCCCCTTTTCTACTTTAAAACTATTACCCCTCATCCTAGTGCTGCATGTCCTTGTGAATAGTTTTTTCCCCAGCTTTCTTATAGGCACCTTTCAGGTACTGGAAGGCCACTATAAGGTTCCTCTGGAGCCTTTTCCTCTCCAGGTTGAACAAGTCCAACTCTCTCAGCCTGTCTTGATAGGAGAGGTGCTCCAGCCCTTTGATCATTTTTATGGCCCTCCTTTCGCTCCTAATAGTTTAGTTAACTTCAGCAACTTTTTCACTCTCACTCAACATGCACCACTGTTGTCAACTTTCCTACCTTCTGCCAGCCTGCTCTGAAGGCAGATGGAGGGCAGGGAAGGAGGTCTAGTGGGGCAGGCATGCTCCTGCGGTGGCAGAGCCCCATACCCTGCTGTGAAATTACTCAAGTGCTGGTGGGGTGAGGAAGGGGCCAAACCAGAGTTCACCTCTGGTTATATTGAGTTTGATCACGTTCAAAGCAAATAAAGAGGGAAGCTATTTTTAATTAATATTTTTAAGCTGCAGCAATTAACATCCCTCCTCCCTCCACAAAAGCCACAGCTGGTTTTGAGTGATCATGCTTTGTGCAGTCTTGACTTTAGTTAAAACTGCTTGTTTCAGCAACCAGCTAATACGTGTGGAATATAGGTATTACTTAATACCTGATTTTTTTCTTGCTGCAGCAAACCACTTTGTAGGTATGTTGTAAATCTATACATTTCTTACAAATGTTGATGTGTAATCAGTTCATTTGGCAGTGGGCTTATGGCATTGGCGAATTCACTACTTCTAACTAGGCTATATAGCAAAATTTTCCAGTAATAGTGTAATAAAAAACATACTAGAGCAGGAGCATATTTTTTCTTTGTGTCTTCAGTCATTTCTATAATTCACTTTTATAACTTCCCCCAACAATATCTTGGTTTATAACAGTTTGTCGTGTAGTATTTTATAAAGGCTTATATATTTTTCTAAATCTTAACCAAGTAGAAAATAATTTAAAAGCCCTCTGCTACACTACTTCTTGTCTTTCCTTTTCTCTTTTGGATTGCTTTGCCCTTCGTCTTCAATCTGTAAATCAGTGTGCTGGCTGTTTCTACCAGTTCGTTTGTTTTAAGCATCTTTTTTGTTATTTCTATTTCAATCATGTCTCTGTCTTTTAATTGGTATGGTGCACAGCTGAAACTTCAGAAAATAGGTTATTGATATGTGAGGAAGATGCTTTTTCCTCTGTGCTTCTGTTACAGAAAGTCCTTGAGATATCAGTGCCCTGCGAGCCCAGTTTTCATCAGTGGTTTTGGGCATAGCATGTAGGTCACTATACATGTAATTTGGCTTAAAACAGAAAAGTATGGATGACTCTTGAATTGGTTTTTAGTAATACACTATAATAAATCAACTTTTAAAAGATGTTCTATATACATTTATGTATCATATAGGTATGAAAAAGGATGCTGAGACCTTGTGATGTTTGACATGAAAACTAGGCTACATAGGGATATCTCAAGAATTCTTAGACCAAATAGTTAAGACTGAAGAATCTGAACATACACTATCCTTGGAATCTCCTTGTCTTACTGAAAACTTGCATTTTAGGTTTTTTAGTTGAAATTATTTTTACAAAATAAGAATGTTATAACCAAGATATTAAACATCACAGGTAGCACTCCTCTGAATTGTTATATTTACTGATGCCCTCATGATGAGCATCAGTTAGGCAAGGTGGCTCATCTTTAAAAGCAGACAACTGTATTTTTTATAGTCCTTGTTTAATTGGAGAACTTTGAAGTCACTGCTGTTGCTTTTCTCTGCAATCAGTTTCAAAGGAAATTTTTTTCTGAAGGGGTTTTGCATCACAAGATCATGCAGTACTGCAGGACTGATAGGAAAACCCCCAGGGCTTCTCTCAGTATTGTGAATGAATGTAGTACTGTAATAACTTGCAGAGTGGGGAGAAAGGCAGCAGTGTGTTTCTTTTTTGTGGAAAATACAGATTTTGAATTTATATTAAGGAATAAAGTGGTGGTAAGTCACTGTTTATACTGGTCAGACTGAACAGAGACTGTTTCTGTGCGGTTGAGAACTATTAAGGGCAAATCCATTCCTCTGAATTAACTTACATTATCATTACTGTCCTTACCTTGGATGTGTTCCCAAAATACATTGCTTCCACCAACAAGAAACATATTCCTATCCTTAAGTCTGCTGGAACTGTGAGTGCAAAATATCTTTCATGTACTGTGACTGGAGAGGTAACCTGCCTTTCTAAAACTCCTTTGGAAAGTTGGTTATTTGATTAAATGAGTAATTCCTTCTCCTTATTTCAGTGCTGCATGGAAATTCCTTAATTTCCAATATTTCTGGCTGATGGCTGCCTGATGTGTTGGACTCCTGCCATTTTGCACTTTTCCTTCTCCTTCGTTAACTCTTCTTTAAATAGCAGATCATACTTCTTTTTCTGGATAAGTGGAACAACATTCCCCAGAAATAGCCTTGCTTTTAGTGATACTGGGCCCTTGGATCAGTTGCATCTTTTCTTTCTGCCTTTTAATCGATCCCACTCTGCCTCCATTGTGTTGTGCTTCCAGCAGCTCCAAGTGGTGCAGCTTTTAGCTGCCCTTTTGGCCCTTGCTTGCCAGATGGCATTGCCAGGATTCACTGTAGGTGCGCTCAGTGCAGTCTTCCCAGTTTCGATCCAAACATGACTTTACATCATTAGTTTCTAAAGAGGCATTTGTATTCCAGCCTGAGGTCAATAACGTTCCCCAAATTCTGCAGGGTCTCTCTTCCAGGGTCATCAATCACAGTGGCTAAACGAGGAAAAGGACAGCCAAGAAGACTCTGCTCAGTGGATATTGTGCATAGCAATTATGTCGGGGCAATTGAGACTTAAAAAACGTAAAACCTTAAACAGAAGCTGGTAAAGGGGCAGATGTTTCGCATTTCATTAGGAATTCAAAGCTTAAGTGAACTAATTTGTATGTGCCACTTAATCATCTCTGTGTCCTTCTGTCAGTACCCATTCTGTTGTCAGGAGACCATGCTTCCTGAACCTTCTCTCCCTTCCTTAGTTCTCAAATTTAGCAGATATTTAATATGCTGCACAGTCTATAGAATCCTCATCATGCTAAGACCAAAAATTTGCCTGCTGCTGGGAGAAACGTCAAAATATTTTGAAGTCTGTCAATGTTAAATAACATTTTTTCCTTTGCTTTAACTATTTCAAATTTTCAGTTGTAATTTATTATGCTTTCGGGCTAGTATTTTACAATTATCACTTAAAGTAGACTGGCAAGTGAGAGTCTTCGGAAAATATTAGAATACCTTTAAAAAGCATAAAACAATGCCTCTTCTAGTAAGTTCATTTGCAATGCCACTACTGTTTGCATACAAGAGTGGATCTCAAATTGAACTTTTTATTTCAGATTAACTTCTTGCTTCACAAAATACACCTTTTGAAAGCTCATATATTCAGTTAGCACTTCAAGCTTGGTAGTAAATATTTGAAAGGCAAGTAAAATGTAGCATCTGGCATGACTTTTTTCTGGTTTGTTGCAAAAAGAAAATTTGATGGACTAATACAGTTACTTAAATACATTATAAAAAACTGTAATTTGAAAGGTGGGTTTGTTTCTTTTATTAGCTTTAATGTTTCTCATATTATCCAGTCATTCTTCACTCTAGAGAATTTCTACAGAGACTTCCAGTAAGAACTTCCCTCTTCCAGCATGTCTGGCAGCTTTTGTTTCCTTAGAGAGGGATGCTTGCTGGAGGCTACTCAAAGGGATCACCGTAAGAAAAGCATTTTTTCCATCTTCTGTGGGTTCTGATGGCATGAGTCAGCCTTTTGTCCCTCTTTCTCTGTTAGGAACAATGGGAATTGGTGGCTGCTTCAGATGGGGCATTTCTGTCTAATTAACTGAAGGGAATAGGATTGGGTATGTTTTGGCAATTTAAATGCTGAAAGTTTTGCATATCTCAGAATGAGAAAACTTAAATTATGTTATAAAGTATGGTTAAAACTTTATCCAAAACAGGCTGATGCACAGATAGGGGCACCTAAGAAAGTGCAATGACGCTCTCAGGGGATGAGGAGATTAATAGCAGCTTTAAGTTCAGTCTATAGCCATCAATAAAGTAGTATCCTTGGTGCCGTATGATATACATTCTATGCGTGCAATTCTTAATTTGGGCTGGTTTTAGCATCCCTAGAGTGTACTTTAAATTATATGGATTTTCAAGGAGACTTTGCTTGACAGCTTCACTAAAGGAAAGATCAAATGGAAAGCTTCTGTTAATAAGACAACCTAAAGCTAGAATCTTCCAGCATTTAGCATGTTACTGGCATTAGCTTAATAGGTGCAGATACTCCTATGTGATTTACTAAAATTCTGTCTGTTACTGAAAATAGTCTCATTATCTGGTACTATGGGGAGAAAGCTGTGACCATAGCTAAGCCTGCTGCAAGTAACTTAGATTTTGTATTCTTTCATTTATTATAAAACCTTAGGATACGCAGATGCAAGTGCTACACTCGCCAGAATTCAAAAACAGTTGTTAAATAAAAGATGCTGTGGAGGAGAAGGGAAGACTTCCAATTTAAAAATATGAAAAACTTAGAGGAGTGAAAAACTGTGTGTTCAGAATCCATCTTTGCTGCACGTGTAATGCTCAGCAGGACCAATACAGATCTATTGCGACTTTACTAAAATACACACAAATGCGGTGTTGGTTGTTAGTATTTTTAGACACAACAAAAATAATCTAGAGACCTTCAAAGAGTGTTACTTAAAAGTGTTTACAGTGACAACTGAACATTTCGGTGACCACTTATATCAGCTACTGATGCTATTCTCTGTCAGCATACACCTCTTCCCATTGATCACTAGCGTGCCTTAAAGCATATTTTATTTCTTTTCAGAGTACTAGAGTACAATTATGGTACAGCTGATTGCAAACAGTTTCTGCATCATATAATCAATTATTCAATCTCAAATGCTAAAGAAGATTCCCCACCCCCACCCCCCCAAAAGGAGCAAAAGTGCTTGATAAGAACAAAGTTGTTTTAAAGATTAAAAGTTCATCTTGTAGCTTCTGCAGCAAAATGGTTTTGTATTTTTTTCCATGATCTGTCTAGAAATTGCACTGTGTCTATCTGTAATTTTTAAGGGTGCTTAATTGAAAAAATGCATTACAGGTAAAAAATTTTAAAAAATAGTTAAATTAGACTTAATCTCGTTAGATTAACTTCAGCTAAAATAAAGTACTTTTGCACAGAGACATGAATAATGAAACCAGTAATGGCAAAGTCTCAGGCATGATTGAAAGGATTTTCATAAACAAGGTGGTAATTTAACCTCAAATAATTTTTGGGATGTAGCATCTATAGTGGATGAAGGACTTTGTACGAGATGTCCCTTTAATCCTTTACAGAATCTGTATGTTGTTACAATAGATTGAAAGAGCGTGTTTCTTATTAAAAAAAAAAGCAATTAATCCTTGAAATTTTGCATGTGGAAGAACACTGCATAGATATGAATCCTTACAACTTGAGCTAGTCACGTGCCAAATAATATTTTGGTTGGTTTCTGTCTTTGGCTCACTGCGGATATTTGCCAGCTCGATGTACTTTTCAACAAGAATTAGTTTTACAATTTGAAATACTGAAAGTCAGCCAGACAAGTTCGCCCATGGACAGTACCCTACAGAGGATGTTCAGTCACTGTTATGAACAGTAGCATAGATGCTGTCAATATAATGATTTTGTTTATAGGTTGAATGTCTGTCAGCTGAATTTTAATTGTTTAATATCTAACTGTTGGGGGATCTGATCTACTTTTTAAGTCCTTGTGTTGTATACTCACGTTTGATACCTTAAAAACACTGGGTTGCATTTTTTCAGGGGGGTCTTTTTGGTCATCAGTTTACAATTTCTTAGTTTCTAAAACACAGGGATAAATGAGAAGTTTCTTGTTGCAGTTGTTTCAGCGTTTTTTCCACACAGGAACCCCATTTTTATTAAAGCTGCCCTACTGTGGACTGTGTTTTAGGTGAATCTGTTAAAGATGAACAGCTTAGGATGATGTTTGGTGTTTCTAAGCATGCACATACTTTGGTCCACATGTGCTTTAATTTGGAAAGCAGTACCAATTTTGCATTTGATTTTGCATTTTTGAAGGATTATTTTTTCAATGTTGCTGTTGTTATTCCCACAGAATTTTGCAGGTGATTATAAATAAATAAAAAAATCTTAGTGGTGATTTAGACAAAGCCAAATGCTTATCTAGGCATCCAGAACATCACCAGATGGTGACATGGGAAACATGGTGCTCACTGACTGAGGTTTATGCAGCAAGGGTGTGATGTTTGGATGTTTTATTTTCGTTGTGGCAGGAAACTGCATATCAGCATAACCATCTTTTCCATTCTGAAAAAAGAAAACAAGAGTCAAAAGGGTCACGTGTGTTCAGTGGGTATTGACTTTTAGCAAATTAACAGCCAGTACAATGTCATGGCATACTTGTGAAAGTATCAAAATATAAATTAAATGCAAGTGGAAATAGTTTAAAAAAAATCTATATAAAATTCCCTGTTTTCTGAGGGTCAGGGGACAAAGTGTTTGGGTTCCATGGGTTTTTTTAGAACACCATTGTTAAAACACATATGTCTTGATAAATACCATTCTTGTTCAGTAGCTTTGGCTGATCTCTTCCCTTGGAGTCCTTTTTTCTTGATAAAAGAAAAATCTTTTGGACCAAATTTTCTTTCTTTTACAAGTGTTCTACTGTAACAGTAGCTTCTTCAGACATATCAAAAATGTAGCACCCTGAGCCTTCACGAGCATCTTATTCTTTCATCTCCTTATTTAATCCAAGTAGCAATGGTGGTGAAACTTCCATCCACAGATGCCAAAGTACTTTGCATGTGGTGACTGATTGCGGTAGCCCAGTTGTTCTTGTTTGGTACGGACAGATCTTGAGGATCAGAGACTGAGCTGAGATATCACAAGATCTCTCAATGAAACAATGTCAAGCACTGACTATGAAGCAAGTGTCATTCATACTTATGTCTCCTCTCTCCTTCATTTCTTTTCTGCATACCTTCACCCAGTGCATTGTTTAACTTTGACAAATTGATGTGCCTGGGTGGTGTTTGGATTTTTGGGGTTTCTTTTTTTTTTTTTTTGAAGAAGAAGTGGAGATGTGAATTGGCAGATGAGATTGGTGGACTTTTATCCTGGTACCCTCATCCTCACTGACCTTTAGTTTTAATTTATAATTATAAACTGTTCAATAAGTTTGTGCTTTGCAGACATTATTGCTTACTAGCAGAAAAGCTGGTTTAAACACTGCTTTGCTTTTCTTGACAACTGAAAGTGGGTTTTTTATTATTACTACTTGAACTACTCTGATATCAGTACAGCTTTTCTCCACTTTTTGTTCTTTTGAGAGATATTGAAGCAATAGCTAAAACAAGTATAAAATCTTCGGAATTCCCTAAGTGTGCTTCATAAAATAATGATGGGCCTTTTTTATTCGGAAAAGGATTCTGGTTCTCACTTCCTCCCCTTTAGCAGTTCACCAATACTGTTATATTAATTAAGAATAAATCCAAACTGATTTTTTAGAGGTGCAAGTACTAGCCGTTTCCTTCATTAACTTAATTACGTACCTAGTAAGGAAAAAAAGTTTTGAACTTTCATTGAAATCATCAAAGCAGAACCCAGTTACTTAAAAAAAAAAAAAAGGGTGGTGGTGATGGTCATGATTTTTATTTAATGAATGTAGCCTCTTTAGTGGAGACTGACCTTTGTAGTTTTGCTAGGAATCTTCTTGCTCAGACTCAGCTATAGAAAATACAAGTGTTAATTTCCAACTCTTTTTGCAGCAACTGTTTTAAACTCTATCTTATATAAGCTTGAAGACATGTTTATCATTGTACAAAACTTGAGATATCAGATTTGTTTGAAGAAAAAGGGGCTTAAAGTGTGTAGGTGCTCAAAATAACAAAAGTAATTTTTGCACTCCCTTTATTTGGAGTATACTTTCCTGACTCTTGTTTGCATGAATTAGGAAGGAAACACCCACAGTGCAAGGCCACTTTGACAACTTTCTGAAGCAGGAATAATTTTGTAGTCAGCAAGAGGTTATCTTTATGTTCTGAAGCCAAAATAATTTCTGAGGGGCGGTAGTGAGAGTCTCTGTCCAGAGAAGATGTGTTTAGTTGCTACAGTCTTTGAGTGTGGATGTTAGCTCAAGTGTAGTAATGAATTGTTCTGGTCGTGGGGGATGCCTGTGGCATGGCATGTAAGGAAAATGTTTGCAGCCTTAGCACATAGTAACCATGTCTTGTTAGAGAAGAGTTCTCTTGGGTTACTTTAATATGCCTGCAGTACTGGTGGTCCAGGATGAAGTAGAGGATGACTGTTGGAAAAAGTCCTGTGCATACAGGACAAGGGGTTAAAGAAAACTCAGTCTTGTGTCACTAACAAAGGCTGCAAGAGCATGAGCTGAACTTGTATCAGGGCTCAGGGAAGCCATGTGGAAGCTTAACAAGAGACAAATCTATTGGGAGCCACGCATCACTGGGTCTTCTGCTCGCAGATCACCTTTGCTTCAAATGAGCTTGTCTGCAGATTAAATGAAACTTCATAAATTCCTTTTTTGGCAGAATCGACCTTGTCAGAGCATGGAATTTCAAACCTACTGCTTAGGCCACCAAACTTTTTTCCTCTTTCAGTGAAAGATGATTATGTGGTTGCAGGTGACATTGTAGAATGGAGCTTAATGAAGGAGAAGAACTGTCCGAGCTTGGCTTTCCTTTCTCCTTTTCCCTCTGAACAAGGTGATTTTAAATGCCTTTTTGAGTACACTGTGTAATGGACAAGGCAGCAATTATTCCTTGTCAAATTTATGGTTACTTGATTATTTACATCAGCTGAAAGACGCCAAAATCAATGGGAGCTCTTTTGTGCTAACCGTGGAACTTCATTTTATCCCTGTCAGAGACCTAATTTGCCTCAGCAACTGCTATTGTCAAAGTAGGGCAAAGCCTCTTTCCCTGAAGACCTTAGAACAAAATTGCTAACGCTGCTCTCCTCTCTGCTGTCCTAGACAGACAGAAAGCAGTCATACAGAGAAAAATTAAGTTTAAAAATCTGCTACTCATGAATGATGTCTTATTTTCTGGTCCTCTGCAAGACAGATCTGTCTCCACACAAGTGTATGGGTTTTAAAGTTAAAAGTTTTAACTCTGTTGTCCCTTCTGAAACACCCTTCTGAGCATCGAGTGTTCTGTGTTTCCATGATGGATCTGTTTCCTACTACTCTGCAGAAGTCAGCTGTACAAGTTAAACATTAGGGGTAAAAGGCCTACCTTAAATGTATTCTGCTACTCCTCAGCAAGCTGGTTTGTAGTTTGTTTGGTGAATGTTGTACGGAAATACCACAGCTTGCCAATTCTGTCAGCAACTGGTGCAGTTTTGAATGAAAGTGTTTGATGAGGGTGTCTGGTGGTGTCACTTACGTACTGCTTTGTGTTATTTATGTATGTTTTAAAATGACTGAACTACGCTGTGTTGTCATAATTTCAGTAGGATCCTGAAGTAGTTCTGAGCTCAGAACTTCTTCATTCGTTTTCAAATTTGGGTTCTTTAAACTGTAATGGCCAGAGCCAGTGCAGTGCTTCGCTCTCTGAGGGAGCTGTGAGAGCAGAAAGGACATTGCACAACCAGTTGCAGGGGAGAGATACCTTTAGCAAGTGCTTGGTTGCAGGAATAGCAGTTTTTGGAAGCCTGGGACACAATAGAAAGAAGCATGTGTCATTTAAGGTGACTCTTTGGAGCTATAGAATATCATTCTTCAATGGGCTTCCTTTCTTTGTGGGTGGGCTTTCATTTGTGTTTGCTTTAGCTTTAGCTATGTACACACTAGGCTTTGCCGAGATGCTTATTGCCTGTAAGGTCCATGGTCTCAAGGGGAGCTGCAAGTACTCAGCAGCCTTGACAGATGATCCAAGGTTGTTTTTGAACAAATCTACTCCTTTACAGATCTGTTTGTTCTTTGCATACTCTCTTTTTATGTATGGGTGAGACACAAAGAGGAGAGAGAGACCCCTTGGTAATTATTGAGGAGTGCCAGAGAGCAGTTGGTCTATGATGACAGAGAGCAGCAATGGGAAATGCCAGCAACCTGAGAGGGCTGGTATGTCTGAATATGCCTTGCTTGCTTTTCAAGGGTAAAATGGCTAGGAGGGTAAGGTCATCGTTTTCCTCTTGCATTAGTATGGTTAATTTGAGTGGTTTTTTGCTGTTGTTTTTCTTAAAGTAACCAGAGAACAGTAATATAGCTGTTCCATTAACAGACTGTATTTCTATTGGTAATTGCAGGACAAGCAAAATGCAATAAGGACAGCTTGAGCAAAATGCGGCTTGCATATTTGCCTCATTCTTTCTACTCTGAAGTTTTTACAGCTTGGTTTTACTGAATACACTAAAGATAGAGGGCTTTTCTTCAGCTGAATAGGATTTGGGTGATTTTTCTCTGTTTTTTCCTTCTTGGTGCTTCTTCACTTTGTATATTTTACAATGAGTTACCTTTTGCCATGTTGAACTTTTTTCACATCACCACTGAGTGACTGATTAGGCAGAAACTTCTCAAGTGGAAAATCTCACACCAGAAGCGACCTGTTCTGGGAATACGTGTGGCTCTGGGCAGCTCAGTTCTCAGCCCACAGTGTGCCACAGGTGGGGGAAAAGGAAGGGACAAGTGCCCCTGCCATCCACAGTGGATTAGATCAGCATGTTTGAAATGTGTGTGCTCACCTTGGGTAATACCTTCCTGGTGCACTCTCTCTTGTTCTTTGTTGGTCTTCTGTAGGAAGTTCATTTTAGTACTTATTTGTTCCACACAGATACCCCATGCAGTGGGTTGTCCCACCCTGACAACTTAACAGAAATTCTTGTTAGGGTATGTTTTTGGTGTGTGTGCTTCCTTTTCCCCCCACACTAAGGTCTATTCGGACTTTAAGCATGCAGAAAAGCCAATAAGATTTGCTGCTACGTGGATGGAATGCTGGGACACCTATAATGGGCTGCCATATTTCTTCTTTGGCAGTATGATTGCCAAGTGTATTTTTACTTTTTTTCTTACTCATACTTACAATTGCACAGTTTTATCTGAATCCTCACTAAGTGGTAATCTTTCCATAAGTATTCAGTTCCAGCTTTTTAAAAAACACAATGTGAATGAATATAAAGCAGTGGGTATTTTTAAAAGTCTATTTTCCTCCAATTTTCCTGTGTGTTGGCCACAATTTTTCAGTGCCCGACAATATTTGTGAAGCTCCAAAAACCAAAAGTACATTCAAGAAGTTGCTACCTGATGAAAGGTCACTGTGAGCTGTTTCATGTGCTATAAAGTAACCCAGTGCTCTTGTGTCCTTGTGAAGCTGACTCTCACCTTCATCCTATGCTGTTATGTGCAAATCTTCAGCTTCCTTCCTTCAGCACAAACTCGGGCACTTCTGAAAAGTGGGTGGACCCCTTGACTTTAAATGAGAATTAAATGAGAATAAAAGCACACAATAATTCAGGGGAAATGGAGCTTCTGACCAACGTTAAACAATGAAAGCTTTGCTTGAATAAATTTGGAAAGCCTATTTGTTTCTTGAAAAGTAACTAGTAATAAAATGGGGCTAGAGGAGCCTTAGGCACATTGCATTTAAATAAGCTTCTTGTTCAGGCCAAAGCTAAAGCTGCAGTTATGGATAATGCAGCTTACATTTTATTTCAAGAGTAAAGATTATATTATCATAATTTCAATTGTAAATGCTCTTTACTTTTGTCAACAGGCTGCTGATAAGATCTCTATGTGAGCCTCTTAGTTGACAAAATGGCACAGCGTGCAGAAAGATAATAAAACCTTCTGTGAGGAAATTCGGTTCAGTGCTTAATAACTTCAGTCAGACGGGAGATTTCAAAAGAAAAGTGTGCTTGTGGCCACAGCACTGAGAAATCCAGTGGCAAGTTCGGAGCTCCTCTGTGTGAGCATGCCAACAGCCCTCGGCAGCCTCCCATCTTGCACGCGTGTCCGTTCCCTCAAGCACCTCAATTCCTAGGATTTGCTTACCTTGGACTGAGGGGTGATGCTGCCACTGGAGAGCAAGGCAGCAGTGTTTGTTACACACATCAACGTGTTGCACAGGGCTGGCATTGGGGCTGGCAGATGTGGTAAGCACAGCCCATTTGGCCTTGGCTCTTGGCTTTGGTTTTCAGCATATACAAGAGGATGATTAAGGCTTTCCTGTTCCCTCTGTTCCTTCTCTCTGCTCCTGAATTAAACAGATTTGCTCCAGATTTTAAGGCTTCTTTAGGTGTATCCTTCGAAACTTTAATTACTGCCAACAGCTTGTTGAGTCTGAGAACCTATTGAGAATATCCATCCTAGTTCTCCTTCATCCTGCAACAGGTTTGTGATTCCTGAAACGCATCTGGTCCTAGCAACACCTCTAGGAGACATTTGATACATTTTTTTTTTTTTATCTCTATATTTGAGGGGTGGGAGAGCTGGCTTCAGGAGTGCTACTACATATGTCAAAGACTTTATCTTTGGTATCCATCTGCTTTTCTGTATTCTATGCTGAGTAGCCACTAACCAAAAAGTCTGGGACACTGGCTGTGGTTACTAAAGTAAGTTATAAAATAGAAAGCGAGGTTATAAACCAGGCATTAAGGCAGATTTCAGGTTTTTGTTGTGTTCTTTTAACCCTTCTGAGCTCAGAGCTCTCTCACGAGAATAACTAAGGATGGAGTTTGGCCAAGCACCTTCCTGTCACTCCTTCATGTGCCACTGAAAAAAAAATTAGACCAAAAGGCTGCACACTAGACTGAACTGTAAAAACAAATTAACAAAAAAAAGGGGAGCATTTTTCGTTAATTTGACACATAAGCAAACACAAATTTGGTACTAGTAATCATGTATAGCAACTTTAAAATACACTAGTTAGGAGCTGTATAGTATGATTTTGGAAGGTGCATCTAAATGGGTCGCTCTTAGAGAGGCTTTACATTCATTCCTCACTCTAGTAAATGCTGGGAATCATTTTCAGGGGCTAAATTCTTGAACAATTTAAAAAGGAAAGTGTGTGTTGGAAGGGTGGAGAGCAAAACAACCTGTCTAAAGTGAAGACGGTAGGCCAGTGAGTCATGCAGTGCAACAGAGAACACTTTTTGCTGTGGAAGATGCCAGAAGGATCATCAGCATGACATGAATGACTGCTCTCAACCATCTTGTTACTTAAGAGCGTATAGTATTTCCTGGGAAGCCTTTAGATAATGGTTGTTGGAAGGTTTAATGAGAATAACCTTTAAAATCCAGCAACAAGAAAACATACGGTGACTGGCTCCCTCAATGCCTTCTGAAAAGCGAACTCTTATTTACTTTTCTTAAAGTTTAGGGTCTTTGGCTGAGGCTTGTTGCTGCTTTCTCTACTGCTTTAGAACTGCCTTGGAAGCTTATCTTAAATCAGAAACAAAGGTATTTTTTGGAAGTATCTGTGCAATTTGAACTTCATTCTTTAACCTGAGGTGTAAAGATACACTTCATTTTTGCCTTACAGAATAAAGTGGGAGCAACTAACTTCTGATTAGATGTGTGTACAAAAATATATGAATAGCAAAACTGTCAGTCCTGCATGTGAAGATCTCACTAGTTCCTTCCATGTGTTTGTGCTGTAGACAATGAACAAGAGCATGATGCTTCCATTTTTGTCAGCTACAAAACAGGAGTATTTAATCTCTTAAAATTTAGCATTTGCAGTCCTTGATTGGAACTTCAGTTTTTAAGGCTTTCTACATTAGCTGTAACACTTACTGATAAGCTTTTTTTAATAACTGAAGTTAAGAAATAGTTCTCTTAGTGTTCAGTGGAAAAAAATTGAAAAATTACATAAACCAGAGAAGCTAAATAAGAAAATTCCAAATATTTTAAAAGTTCAGAAAAAGAAAATCCAATTAACCCTGAAGCTTCTAATATTTCTTTTCTTCCTGAAGCACAAAATAGTTGAAATTCTGCGTGATGGGCCTTGAACTCACAAAAATTGTCATGGTTATCTGCATGTTATCTACACATTTTTTTTTAAAGTGTAGCTTCCATTAACTGACTGCTTTAAAAGCTGTTAGTGCTGCCAAACCAGTACCTGGACTCATTCACTCAGTAGCAGTTGTCACCAGTCAACCTTATAATGCGTATTTATGACTATTTACTTTAAAGCTAATAAACCTATCTGTTTCCTGAATCTTATAATCTCTTTACTAAAGTGGATTATTATTGGGATTGTTTTCTACTCCCTTGTCTTTCTACCCTGCTTTTTGGGATTCTGACTCTGGGGAAGATGGTTTGTAAAACAAAATGAAGAGGTAACAAATGAACTGTACCCAACATGTCTTGCAGTTAGAAAGTATAAACATATTGAGTGTTGTGAGCATCTTTAGGCTGTAAGATCACCTTTATGTTGATGAGGTGATATGTATGAGCTTTTGTGACTAACAATCAAGTGTGAATTTCCTAAAAATTGTAAAATGCATGTTTCTTGCAGAGTCTGTTTAATTCTGGCAGAGTATTTGAAGTGCTGTAGGGATTTTGTGCATCGTGTCTAGAGCCAGGCGTTGCCCCTGTAGGCACCTTCTTTTATAGTGTCAAGTATAACTTCAGCAGCACTTTGGAGTGAAGGCAGGAGGTGTTTTTGTTGCCACAGAAGAGCTTTTTGCTGAAAGAATAAAACAAAGTTCCCAAGGAGATGCAACACTCACTCTCTTCTGACTAATCACAGGTCTGCTGTGATTTCATTTTCTGGTCCACAATGATGCAGGAGGTTTATGTCCTAATCGCTTGGTGGCAACTTGATTAATGGAATTTAGCTTAACTATTTTCCTTGTCAGTGAAGCATTTATTAAAATTGGTAGGTAATAACCAGATGAGTTGCTTACTCTTTATAGGGCTTAATCTTGAAAGAGGATTCTTCTGAGTTAAATATGATTGAGAGCATTCATTTAGCTGTGTAATGGACACAGTGTAGATCAAAAAGCACTTGTAGACATAGATGCATGCTAGGAAACTAAATAAAATACAGATGAGTTAGTTGGCTGAAAATGCTTCTCTCTCCAACTGCATTGCTCTCGAATCCTTGATAGCTGTGCGAACTTATTACGTTGTCCAAATTATTTCCAGGACAAAGTAGAGATGATGGGTGTCAATGGCCAGAGCAGCCACTGGGAGCTTATCCCGGGGAAAAGATCTGCCATATATGCTTAATAGAATGAAGTTAGAAAAGGAGAAGAGTAGCAGGTAGGAGCGTACTGGGCTCAATGATGTCCCTCTTGTAGCAGACCTGCTGTGGGTGTAGGGAAGTAGTATGCATGCTGTGGAACATGGGTGCCTGCAGGCAATTATAAACCTGGAAATCGCTTTGGGGGGATGGGCAGCTGAGTGGAGAAAAGGATTTGCTGTAACTTTTGTAAGACCAAGTAAATCTTTTCCCTTGTCCTAAGCATGGGAGGAAGGTGGTCTTAGCCTTTCATTCCCTATTTAGAAGGGCTTGCTGTGAACAGATGAGGGCTTTCAGCAGTACCTACAACTCTGTGTGACTTGTAGCAGGAGTTGTGGAAATTTGGTTCTTCTCCCTTCTTCTCTAGTCTCTGTGGTACATTCTCCCATTCTTACACGCTTTGTGCAGCTAACTCAAAACACCTCACCTCAGAAAATCTACAACTGTGTTTTAAAGGGTAACTGTATTTCTGAAACTTTTGAATTGCTTCTGTTCTTCCTTAAGGTGTTGCTAAGCAATGAGTAGGTGTACCTGGCAGCTTCCTTGCTGTCATTACGCACGAGATGTGGGAAAACGGAATACCATTTATTCACTTAAATTACATAACTGCAGAGCTGGCTCAGGGGATCATTACACAGTTAGTGAAAAGAATTAATACTCCTTCTGAACTACAATATTTAAACCCTAATCTTATGACAAATTTTATGATTTAATTTCATGATTTGAAAATGAATTTAGGTGAAGACAAGCCTGTCCTATGGTCTCATGAGGCTTTTAAAGAAAGCCCTCCATCAGACACTGCTTTTCATTATTTACTCACAGCAAAAAGTATAGTTCAGTTTGGTTACTGAGGCATGGTGGGCTGCTGCTTTGCTTCAGTATCCACAGCATGAAAAGGTTTAAATTAAATGTTAATGGAACATCCCTGTAGTCCAGGGTCATTGATTGTTTTTTAAGTGAACTTTGAAAACAAACTGAACCTCCACCTTTTTGGTAAATTAGAATGGCATACTTCAGTATTTCTTGCCAGATTAGGAGACTGATCTCCCGTGGTTTGATACAACTCTTTTGTAGATGTCCACTTTCTATATTCAAAAGACTAATTTTCTTATGGCTGTTTCACTATGGCATGTTAAAGTTGATATAAAAGCATGTTTCTCTGTAAATGTAAGGATTCTGACTTCATCAACAAAAAGTTACTTCAAACAATACAAATTACATACTTCATACTCTTTTCAAGTACAAAAGATCATTTTGCTAATGGTCAGGTCAGAAATTCAAAATGCCTAGCCAGTATTCAAATACAGCCTACAGCTGAAGCAAATTTTTATAGCTGAGATTAGAGTTTGCATGGGGTGAAGAGAGTCCAGTTCCCAGTGGCTTTCAAGAAAACCAAACTGACCTACAAAAAATCAAAAACAGCCCCCAACTAGATCCAGGTAATACTTCTCCTTCTTGCAAGACAAGGCCACCTAGTTAACTGAGGATATAAGACAAGGTAGAGCATACAATAATATACAAACAGACTGAGTGTCTGTGCATGGGTACTTACCCTTGGAGTGTGGCAAAATGATAAATTATGCAGTATAACTGTAATGACACTATATCATCGTTAGGTACCTGAGTCTAATGCCATTTCTTAGAATTAAAGAAAAAGACTGCAGTATGTTTTTGGAATGAGGTTTTAATCCATAGATACTGAGTTAATGATGTAGTATTTAAGATGCTCTGTCAATTATTTATGATAAGCTCTGAAATTAAAATATGATTTTCATGGTCTTTCCACTGTTTGCATTGAGTACATGTCTAAAAACTACTAAATTAATCAGCTTTTCTTTGGTCAATTTTAGTATCTTGAGAGATGGATATTCTTCACCAAGTAATATATACATAAATAAGCCAGTCCTCTTATAGCAAATGATTTTAAAGATGTGTATTTAATTGTCCCATGTATTATGCATGGATTTAATGAGACTTTTCTCTGACTAAGCTGTCAGAAATCTAGAAAACTTTTCTTGTCACAGTTGAGAAAATATTAAGGAAAACTCAGTTTTCAGGCTGGGTTGAAATATTGAAAGTCCTGTGCTTTTATCCTGGGAAACTGGATGCATAGTCTGGGTGTGGGTTAGTGCAGCCTCTAGGATCTTTTCCTTGGGTGTCCTGCCTTGGCATTACGTTATATCACCACTAAACTCATCCTGCTTTCAGTTGTTTGGGTTTTTTTTAATAAAAATGTTAATAAGGATATCCAAGGCAACTTGTTTAGTTTGTTTCTGTGCAAAGAGAACAGAGTTCAAGATGCTATTAAAGGCAGAATGACCATGAGGTGTCTCATGGCTTGTTGATTGCCATTGTGATTATTGCAAGCAAGTGCTGATATCTGCATTGCAATCTCCATTGTAGTAAATACTGGAGTGGTAATTGGGGCAATAACTTATATGTGACTTTTGTCTTACACTACTGCTTGTTTCTCTTTATTGTAAGAGCTTGATTCATCTGTCTTGATGAATTCCTGGTCCTTGGGGTCCTATGTCGCTTAAGTGATTTGGTTTCTGTGGGAGGTTATCCGTGAAGCTCTGCTGGGAGATCTCTCCTTAGTGAAACCCTGGTGCAGGCTCCAATTGATTGTGAGCCTCAGCGCAGGGATGACCTTGTTGGACCCATGTGTTAACTCTGCATTATAAATGCTGACCTGCTGTAGAAGGGAGAGGGCAGCTCTCCCTCCTTGCCTGATCAGATTGACACAGGGTGTTTTGCAAGGCAGGAGAAAATACCACAGTGCTTTTTGAACAAGTGATTTTTTTCTGTTGCTGCCTGAAGCTGCTTGTCTTGAGCGGAACCGGGGTGTATTGATTTGCTGTAACCACCTATTGACCTCTGTGTCCTTTACATCTGAGTCACACAAGGGAACACTACTCTTTTTATCTTTTTTGTTGTTGTTAGCCGTTGTTGTGAGTCACATTAAGATATGTGTATGCTCTGTGTATAAAGAACCTGGTTCATTCACTCTTAAGGTTCTTGCTGTTTATTTTTCAGTTTATCTTTAGAAAAAAAATATTCTTTTTCTCCTCTCTTTAGTTTGTATTCCAAAGTCAAATTTTGTTTAGTAGGACAGTTTTCTTGAATTTTTTGTTCATCATTTCAAGCACAAGCAAATTCTTTATAGTTGCTTTGCACGTACTTAATCTTTGTTTACAGATTAAAGTCTGAAAGGATTTTATTTTTACTGAAATTGAACTTCAGAGGTGTAAGATCATTGCAATTCACTCAAATATTTTGCCTTCCAGAGGCAGTGGAGTAATTTTCTTTCTTTTACTTTGCCCAGTTTTGGTTTTGTTGATTCTGCTGGTACACTTGTTTGCAGTAGCCTAACTTTGAGTCACTCTTGGTTTATACTTCATTAAAAGTAGGAGGTTTTTAATTGATTCTTTACAGAGCTAAGTTTTCTAGATGTAAAATTTTTATATTAGTTTTATAATCCCAGCACTAGGTGTCTTGTTAATGGTGGGGCTCTTAAACCTGGTTTTGCAGAGCGTGCAGTTCAGAACCTGCTTCTAAAAACAGTTGCTAGCACATGTAATAGTAGTTGTATGTGTCAGAGGCTGCTGTGCTGACCTCCACCATCTACAGAAGTGCTTTTCTTTCCTTGCGTTTCTCAGGCTGCCATTAACGACATTACCAATGGCTATAAAGCGCTGCCAGCTGGTTATACTATTTATATCCAGTTTTATTATTTAAAATTAGTGAGAAAATGCACCAAACTTCTCTAAGGTCAGAATGTAACAAGAAGTTCCGTTGCACACTATTTTATGCAGCTGTACCTGAATGCATCAGCAGAACATTGTTCTCCATTGTCTTAGATTCCCATGTGTGGGTCTCGGTACTTATAGGAGCCTTTTGGAAGGAGGCTTTGTTACAGTTCTTGGTGTTCTGCTCACTTTTAGGCTGGGATCATGTATTTACATAAGGGTTTGCACTGTCAGAATGCCTATTTGAGTCCAACACTCAGAGGTTTCATCTGTGTGTGATCTCTAATTTTCATTACAAAATTCCATTTTCTTTGCCAACAATGGTTGTACCTTATTTTAATGGAGAATTAGGACTAAACTGATCAGGAAAACTGTAGAAGTAGTAAGTAATATAAATCTGCGTTACAGTTTATGTTGTATTTCTGAAACATGCAATTCAACAGTGTCATGTCTACAGAACTACTTGTACAACCTGTATTAAATATATGTATAGCTTATTTCGGTTACTATATTTTTTTTTCCTTCTAGAAATGCAGAATTTCTCAAATACTGCAGTGTGCTTTTCTGTGAAAGGGCTGCTGAAAAAGTTGTTGTTCAGTACAGTTTTCAAAGCCGTTTTACAAGACACGTTGGTCCAACATTGTGTGTATTTATGTATATATTTGATTACCTTTTCCAGAATACTGCAAAATGGTACCTATCCATCACAGAGGGCATTTGCATCTTATAGCATTGAAAGAATGAATGATTTTTTTAATGACAACAGAAAATTGGGAAAACACGTTATCTAAGTCTGAAGCCTGAGAATAAACATGAAATTAATGTGTATATTTGGATACAGTCCCGGAGCTACGAAGCCTCATAATCCAGCTTGACACCCATTTTCATTTTATGTCCACTAGCACCTCTGAAGTCGATTTAAATGCTGTTTTCTTCCTGTTTCACAAGTTTTTTTTTTTTCTGCAAGAGCAGCAGAAAAATGCTTTAGTCTGTACAGGAATCAGGATCTGAATTTTGCATCTTGTCTTTCAGGAGAAGAAAAGAGATTCTCAAACAGAAATTGTAGCTAAATCTCTTGCAGGATGGTTTTACTTTCTCACTCTAATGTATTATTTTTCTTTTCTATGTGGTTAATTTAGAGAAGCACAGTATTTGAGCATGACTTTAGATACCACTGCATTGACAATTGGGCTTTTTGCTTTCATAAGCAAGTGGAATAAATTCAGAGAGTTTGTGCTTACCTGTCAGTTATGCAGTAAAGCTGGTCTAGTTCTGCCTTCTTTATTTGGAAAACTTTTCTCAGTTTATTTGGCAAACACTCGTGCAGTTTGTGTAATATACCCACATAAAATACACAGACATGTGGCAAAGTACAAGTAACAGAAGCAAAAATCTAGCTACTGCCAATATCTTTCTTTTTTTCTCCTCTAGAGTTTCTTCTTAGGTTCTTGACCCATAGTGGCTGTACTGATATACTCCACTACCTGAGAATAATTTTTAAGACGGTTCTGTCGGTGGTGACTTAGGTTCTTCAAGTGACAGTTGGGTGAGTTAGAAAGTGAAAGCAGGAGGTGATTCCCAACCTGGTCATAGGAGTAACAGTTACTGTGTGCTTTGCACGTGGCAGGTTGTTGGTTTGGTTTTAATTATACTTCTGCTGGCAGCTATTACTGAAACTCCTTTTGGCGGTTGAGTAACGTGAGCTGGTGCGGGAAGCATTAATAGCAGTTTAACTAGGCCTTCACGTGCGCCCAGGGCTCCCAGTGGGAATGGTTTGCACTGGAGCGATTCCTCAGCAGCCACCCTCAGAGTGTCAGGTTTCCAGCACAGGCTCATAGGGAAATGCTGCCTGTGACTGGCCTGCCCCCATCGCCAGCAGTGGGCACGCATGGCCTTTGCGTAGCACCCGCTGCTTTTACAGCTCCAAAACCTGTTCAGTGACTGCATCACTGCCTTTCCTTTCGAGAGGAAGGAAAAGGGGCGAGAGAGGGTTTTTGGTCTGGGGTTCCTGCAGCGCTAGGGGTGGCGGTGGTTTTCCAGCAGGGGAGGCCTCCAGGAAGGGGGAGTGTGCTTGGCTTCAGAGAGGCACCAGGGCTGCTGGAAGGGAGGATGCCGATTACAATAATAAACAAATGCCGGCAGTAGATTACCGTGAGGCTGTCAGAGACAGGACCAAAAGAGGAGATCCCCAGCAAAGGCTTCAGAGGTTGCAACAGGATACTTTGCTGGATATTTTATTTTTTTTCTTTAAACAAAGGAAGTGACTTCTTAGATTTCTTTTAAATGGGCCTTGGCTGTTCGGCAGTGCAGTGAAGCGAAGCTGGTGGATAGAAAAGGGCTGGAGGTGGATGGTTACTGCTCTAGCACCACCCAGCCTGCTGGTGGCCAGCTGTGAGGAAGGCAGACAGAGGAGAGAGGTCCTCCTGTCTGGTCATGCTGCTGTGTTTCCTAGACTGAAGAGTGTCTTGTTCCATTTTGACTTCTCTGGAAAGCTGGCTATTGGTGCTTTCTATAAGAAGTTTCTCTGGGGATTTTTTTTTTTTAAATTTTTTTTTTCCCTTGAATGGAGCAAAATGGAAGGACTTGCTCCTCCTCCCTGCCTTCTATATCCATCATATACCATCGGAGTATAGCTTCTCTTGCATGGGGTCACTGAGACCAAACATTGAGCTTTGAGGTCTGGAAGAAGCACTTGGACTCTGAAGGCCATTGGTGAGCTGAGCTGGAGGCAGTCCTGGCCAGCCCTGGAGACGAGAAGGTCCCAAAAGCACCATGGGGCCAGGTTAACCCCACCAGGAGCATTGCCCAGCATCAGCTTCCCACCCCCAGCTGCCCAGCTTATGAGAAGGAGCAGAGACAGGGAGACTGCAACAATGGTGCTGCATGAACCGCCTCCGAGGGATCACAGCCCAGCAGAGGGGTATGCACAGGAGCGCTTGGACAGTTTTGAGAAAGTATAGGTGGAAAAAGAGATAAATCTTTTGAAGGTTATAGAACTGGCTTGGAGGACATATCAGGAAAATGTAGGCTACGGGGGACACTTAATGATGATTGGCCTGAACTTCAGCTTATGTGAGCTGCTAACAAAATTTGAAAAGGTATGATAAGCACAGTTGCATATGCTTATGACTCTGAAAAAAATGTTATGCCTTGGAAAACTACACAATTGAAAGGGCGGGTTGATGTTAAACTTAGGTTTTCTGCATTGCTGTTAAGGTCCTCATATGACCCCTGTTTGCCTCTCAAATATGGAAGTCTAATGCTGCTTCTCTTCCCCCTGTCAGGTCATACAGAATTAGTTTTAGAGCTGTCATCATCTATTTTCTTTTTTTTGTCCTCTTCAAAGAAAAGCATAGACATTTTGGACTCTTAAGTGAAGAGCATAAGGGGACTTTCCAAAATGCCTCTGACTTTACTTCACTATTGACATTCAGGAAGTACTCTGCAGTTTGCTGTTAAAATTAATTTAATGCTGTGGTGATCAAATTGGAAGATCTTATGATGACTTTTATAAGTAGAATTATTTCCAATGGATGTGCTGCTTTTCCATAGCTTCATCTGTTGTTCTTATATTCAGGCTAGTTACTCTCTCTTACCAGGACATTTGGTACCAGTAACACTGAGAGGCAGAAAGCTTGGCTTTGCAGTGATTGCATTGATTAGGGAGAGACATGAGACTGTTCAAAACCAGTTTTTCATCTAATTCTCAACACTTCCAATGGTAACCTGGATCATAACCCATTGTTAGCATGGGTTTGCATGCTCTGTTTTCTTTTCTTTGGTTGTTGTTTTAATAACCGTTCCCCATACAAACTTTCTGTGACCTTCAAGACCAAATTCTGTAACAAAATATATAGTAATTTATTTACTCATTAAGATAAAAAACATAAACACTGTGTTCATGAAACAGGGGAGTATGTTGTAAAGTCTGATTCTGTTGTTTTCTGTCTTGAAGCTCTAAAATTTAGTATGTTGGGTTTTTTAAATACAAATCAGCACTTGTCACTGGAACAGTAGCATAATGAGTCTAAAAGTCTCAGAAAATAAAATTAAGCTAATTTTAAAATTTTGCATTTGTATAATAATTTTGATTAGCTTCAAATCCATATTAAGCCTGGGTCTGCAGAAGGCTGTTGTAAACTGGTTTGGATTTGTTTTCTTTTTAAACTCATATTTTACTTGCCTACAATAACAAACTTAGGAGCTAATGAGACATAATGTTCAATGTCCTACTAGTATGGCTCTTTCAAAAGTAGCTAATAGTAATGGTTCAAGCATTTGTGACATAATCTCTTCACTGCGTAGATAGAACACTTGCTCCTCTCTTGCTCCCAGTCTGTCATCTGGGCTTCACTCTTTTAATTGCTGCTGGTAACCTGTAAAAATCAGGACACATTCTGGACTCTTTGAGATACTTCATGATGTGGTTAAGACAGAAATTTTGAAAACAATATTTCTAATGGTTTTGCATCATACAAGGCATAGCATTTGCAAACTCCAGGCTCTACCCTGTGATTTTGAATATTCCAGTGTCTTATTTTCATCTCAAAGGAATTGATTGTAACGATTCTCACAAAAGAAAAAAACCCTTAAGGTGTCACAGCTTTGCTGTATTCTTTAGCTTGCAGCTTATTGTGTCATTTTGTTTACTGTGCTAAAATTTGTAATGTGATGTAGTAGGATGCTTTGGTGCTGAAGAGGAAAGTTAATGTTTTAGTTGATGGACTTTGACCACAAATTCTAATCTGAGCTAATTTAGCAACCTTTTTTTTTCTTTTTTTTTTTTGTTTTTAAGCAAGTTCCCCTCCTCCTCCCCTGCTTCATCTCTCCCTCTAACGATTTCCCACACACCCATCCTGTTCTTCCTAACCGAGGAGTTCACTGCCAGGAGAAACAGCATTATGATAGAGATTCTGGCTTGCAAGCTGCTTTCCTATATTCAGTAATATATGTTTCAAGGAGAGAATTGCATGTAGTGTTACTGTGGTTGTAATGCAGAAGCCAGATGGCATTTGCAGAAGCTTGCACGGCACTCCCTTCCCATGCAGAAGCAGGGTCACGTTGCACTGGAGTGGGCAGGGTCACTTGACTGTTATTCAGTCGCTATTATCTCACTGCTGGAATTAGTATTGATGGGTTTATGGTGCCCCTCAAGATGTTGAGTGAATGCCATGTGATGGAGACACGGAGGTTGTCGAAGGCAGGCTGGCAGTCTCAGCCTTCCCAAGTGCATCATCGTTCTTGTGATGAAGCAAATCCTTACCCACGCTATATGTCACCTGCTAAGGTACTAACCATTAGGTTTAAGTGCAAGTCAAGACAGCTTCTTGGAAACTTGAAGGGTCGATGCAAGGCTTTTAGAAGTACAAGCATTTGAAGATTAGATGTGAAAAATATCCCAAAGTGGCTTTTCCTCAAAATTTTTTTTTTCTTCCTGAAACATCTGAAAGCTTAAGTAGTAATTAAATTTCTGTCATATCTAAAACCAATTGCTTTTGTGAACTGCTTTGATCTTATTCTATAGTCATGGTGGCTGTAGTGATACCCACTATGGTCTGAGTATGATGCTTTAGAGAGGTTTAATGTCTGTCTTTATACACACTTCTGCCTCTGGTGGATTTATGATAATGGCAATTCTGCCCAAGGGTTTTGCACATGTACTGCTCTTCTGAATGTGAATTCATGAGAAACTGATTGCTTAACAGCAACTGCCACTGCAGGCCTCTGAACAGCAGATGGGATGAGCTTTGCTGAAGTTATGACTGTCCTCTGACACCAGAGGAGAGACTCCCTGAATGAGATGAGTACCTGGATTCTTTGGAGACTTTTCTTTTTTAAACAATCTCTTTTTACAACAGCATCCCTCTCTCCCTGCTACCCTCAGCATTTATAAGGGAAAGCGGAATAAAAACCCCATTTCCCTTTCACAATAGCTGCTTTCATACACCTGTATCATGGCCTAATTCTTACTCCCTCCTTAAGAGTCATCAAAAAGTGAAAAGCTCTGAGTGAAGCAGGGGCTGAAGGGAACATCTGACACAGCAGTGTTCCCTGAGGCAGTTGGCAGCAGCAGGTCAAATGTATCTGGTTCAGTATAGACTAAACAATCTGCTATTAAAAAAAAAAAATAAGACCCATTCCCTTGGTGCCTGCTGTGAGACCTCAAAGAAAGATGTTCTGGATGATGTCTGTGGCATACAGGTATGTCCTTAGGCTGGCACTGACGTTTCTGTTCCAGCTGTTCCAGCTGGAAGAGTTTTCTGCAAATACTTTGGTGAGCAGTCATCACCTTTATTCCTGACCTCTAAAAGAGACAAGTGCAGCATTTCTGTAACTACATCTTTGCTGACTTTGAACGTTTTCAGTAAAGGCAATGTGCAGTCATTTTTGTGGGACTTGCAATTCTCTCTACCTGCACCAAGTGTGATGTCCTATTCTAGTCACAGGCACATTTTGTATTGGATGGAAGAAATACAATACTCTCCTGGAAAAATAACCTTTTTTTAAGGTATTTTTCATTCATGAGGAGTCAACCTCAACCCTCCTAACTCCTCTTAAGATCTTCATGTAGTTTAAAAGACACAACTGTTTGCCTGTTTGGTGGCTTGTTCCTGGGGATTAAAATTAGGTAGCTCTCTGCATGCCAACAGAAAACGCTGCCAGTCTTGTGGCACAGGGTCAGCACTGGATCTGCACATCCATTTCTTACAAGCCACATGCACTTTGTGTGCCATAACTTGCTATCCCTGCTCTGTGGTCAGGTCTTTATTGAAAGTCAGTGGAATTCTGTTTCCTGACAAATGTGGTTAAAAATCTGGGGTTTAGTACAGAATTTTACTGTTTATAGTGGGTTTAATAAACATTGGAGTACAAAGTTAGTCCTTTGTGTAACTGTTCTTAAAAAACTCAATTTGGTATAGAATGCCTTTGGCCTTTTTTTGTGAAAGACTAAGCTCAGTTTTGTGCCATATATCTATATAGTAAAAACTTGATTAAGGCGTTCTGATAATAGAATCTGTAATGTTATAGGAACATCTGTTTATTTACCTTACATAAGAAAATAACTTCCCTGGTTTGGATCTTTGTATCATAAAATTTAAGTACTTCAGGATTTTTAACATAGAGGACTGAACAGAATAACATTTTGAGTGTTATAAAATGCATAATTTCTTCCACTTTAATTTTGGTGTGAAAATGTCGAGTTTTCTTTCACCAGACGTGTTTACCTTCAGCAGAAGGGTTTGGGCCCTAAAAGAGGAAAATATTTTGCCAGTGTTAATGGCAAAGTACCAGTGAAGACGGTATAAATAAATAAAATCTGAAAAAACATGAGTGAAATTGAATACTCTAACAACTTAGGGGTTGCAGGGTGAATTAGAGGCCCCCTGGACTCATCATTCAGAAAAAGATAAAAGGTATTAGAATGCTCGTCCCCATGGGAATGCTGTTGGTTTGGGAGGGGTTAGGGTCTTTAAAAAAATTTTTTTAAAGGATATATTTTGTCTTTAATTAGGATTAATAATTTCCAGTGGCCAGTTATGTCTACTGTTTAAAATATCCTTATAATCTGTAAGGGCAGGGCGGGGAAGTTTGATAACTGCTTGACATTGGAGTTGGAGTCACAAAGTTTAGTTCTGCTCAAATCTTTGCAGTACATATTCTTGTAACCTGGGCAAGTCAATCTAGTGTGCTGTTGGGCCATTCAGTAGCAACTCCAACTGGAGTCTGCTATGTCTTTGGGTACTTGTCAGAATTACCACCTATAGCGTTACTGAGTGTCACATACCATATTTAAACATTATTTAAAGACATATCCTCTTCAGGTGTCATTATATGATAATTTAGTACTCTATTTGACTGAAATTAAAACAAGAAATAGTCTTAAAATGGAGACAATCTTTAAAATCAGATCCATGCATAAATTGAAGGCTTGAATCCTGCAGATAAATCATCTGTCATGAGAGGGGTAAAGAGGGAGAGAAGCAAAGAACTCTAAGGTTCAGAATGGAGATAAGGGGATTTTGAAATCGCCAGACCAAAGAGAAAAAGAGAGGCAGCAGTTTGATCTTAATTCTTAAAAGGTATTTAAGGAAAGTGGCAATCTTCTACTAGGCTGACTAGGGTGAAGGAGATACATAAATGTCAACCTAGTTGTTCTTTCTCCTTTCTGTCTTTCAAGACTTTGAAACTTGCATCTTGATTTATATATAGGATGAATTCTTTTCTCAAAGAGCTTTCTTTTAATTTAGGACTTTAATCCTGCAAGCTCTTGGGCATGCAAACAGAACTGTTGACCTCATACCAATAAATTATCAATCAAATTTAACAGATGTGTGCACATAAATATTTGCAAAATTAGTAAAAAATTAGTTTTTAATAATAATACATCCAAAAGGATTGTATACAGCATGCGGTGGTTTTGCTGCCACAGCCATGGACACAGCCTTGTGAATAAATACCACAGCATCATGACCAGAGATTGCTTAAACAACAGTGCTTATCTTAATTGCGATAGTTAGGGTCAGATCTACCGTTATCCCAACCGTTCGTGCCCCACGTTGGGCGCCAAAATGACTGTCGTGGTTTTGCCCCGGCCGAGGGCCGCACCCCACACAGTCGCTTGTACTTTTAAAAGGAAGGGGGAGGGAAAGTTGGGGGAGGGGGAAAAAGGGAAGGAAGAAAGGAGGGAAAGAAACCACAACCTAGAAACCAGAACCATGCAGGTTGGGATAAGGATAGTTTACTAAACAATAACAGAAAACTAGATATAACAATAACAGAAGTTTAAAGCACAAAATAGATGAAACTGGTGATACACAATGCAGTTTCTCACCAAACCACAGAACCCAGGCCGCACAGCTTAGAGCCGTCCCCGAACCCAGAAACTGCCCGTCCTGGCGTTGTCTCCTCCTCTTCCCCCCAGTCCCCCTTTATACTGAGCATGACGTAACTGGCATGGAATATCCTCTTTGGCCAATTCGGGTCACCTGTCCTGGCTGCGTCCCCTCCTTTCTCATTAGTAAGGAAGTATGCAGAGCTGAGAAAGGTCCTTGATTGCCCGGCAACAACCAGAAACATCAGGGTGCTATCAGCACTGTTCTCATCCTAACACCCAAACATGGCATTCCATCCACTGCTAAAAATAATTAACTCCATCATAGCTGAAACCAGGACACTATGTAACTACCATTTAAGAACTATGAATTTCTGCTGGCAAGTCCTTCCCTATTTGCACTGTATTTTGTTAGGTTTCTTTTTTCTCAGTTTTGTAGGGTTTTTTTTTGTGGGGGTGTTTGTGTTTTTCTTTGATTTGTTCTGCATGCACCAGGAGAGCACACTGGCCCAATACCTGAATAAAAATCTTCAAGATCTCTTGTATCAGTATTGGGGAGTAGCTAACTCGCTATGTCCATCTGTTCCCTTTAGCCATTGTTCACATCCCCCCATCCTGCTGCACTTCTTCCCCCTGCATGTTGATGTAAGACATGTTTGGATTTCTCTCTCTCCTTTTGTGGAGGGCTCTGATGCACTGGCATTCATTAACTTTAATATCAGTGCTATTGGTTTATCCATCAGGTGGCAGTGCTTCCCCCCTGCCTATCCCCACCCCCCACCGCCCCAGAAAATGGAAATTAGAAAAGAGAAAGAAAAGTTAATTAGCAAAGTTGATTCTTTAAACTGAGCTATCATAACATGGCCATCACAGATGGCACTTAAGAATGCAAGCAGCAGATTTACTGTGCCTTCATCAATGTATCATGATGACTGGCGAATGCAAGAATCAAATCTGTTTTGAAAGAAATATTCTTAAGTGTGCATGCTTCAGTGTCTTCTCAAATGTAATGAAAGCTAGAATGTTTGATGAAGGTCCTCAATAGTCTAGTATGAATATTGTCATTGCCAAATGGAAGATTTGAGATCAGCTTGCTTTCAATAGTTTCCTTCTGTAACTTTTGAGGCATAGAAATGGATTCAACATGACCAGGCTTTGGTAGCACAAATTAGCATTCAATGAAAATTGTAACTTCTGTATGTTGTTCTGTCTCCTACTGTGCAGACTTGAGATGGTTTTTGCTGGGTTTACATGCATGTTGGAGGCGTAAGTGCAGGAGCAACAAATGTTTTCAAGTAAACCTTTGATTTGTTTAACTGCTGTCCTCTTTGCGTTTGATCATCAGACATTTCCGTTTTGGTTTTTCATTTTAAATGTCATTGCTTGTATCTATTTTCAGAATTGTGATTTTTATCTGTGTGGTTTAAAAACAGCAGAAGTGTCTTTCTATCTGCTTTAATAAAGTAGTGAAACTCAGGGCAAAGAATAGGTAGTTGTCCAAAGTCACATAGCTCAGCTGGAGAACCAGAGCTTTACTGATGCCTCCCTCCTTCTCTTTCTGCCTCCTCATCCCTTTCCCTTCTTGTCTCTCCTCCCCCCATTAGTCCAGCTATATCCTTCTTTTTGCTTTCTTCCCCAATGGAAGAAAGCTTTCATGCTATCTGAAATTCTCATTTCCAGTTTCCAGCTGTGCAAGTAGCCATTCCAAGATGCAGGACTGCATCTTGACGATGGGGAGGTAGAAGAGTCTGCTCCTTTTCTGCTCCTGGGAACAGAAAGATTTCTGAAGAGCTGTCTGGAAAAAAAAAAACCCAACCAAACAACCCCCAAAACCCAAACCAACAAAACCAACAACGAACCTTTAGGGAATTTACCTTACTAAATTTCTTTCTTTGCAAAAGGAGCTTGTTTACATCTGCATCAAGTTTCTGTCACAATCTTCACTGATTTATCCTATTGAGACAGCCAGTACATCTCCTGGCTCTCCACACATTTACATTAAAGTATTCATAGATGTATGGATGCTAGAAAGCATTGGCAATGATGCAGGAAGTTTTGTTTGCTCTTTTAATGCATTTTAAAAATTATACTCTACATGGTTAGATTAAGACAACATATGTAATGTGTTTCTTGAGGCAGATGGTAGATCAGAGAATAAAATATGTTTAATTTTGAAGGGGGAAGAGAAATGAGTAGCCTGAATTGAAATCCTAAGCACTACTACTTCTTTTCAATATTTACTCTGAAATTCCGTTTATAACACATCCTGCTGTTATATGTTTACTTCTCCATATATTGCAGGCCTGCTTAATTGTAAAATGGGGTTGTGGTAGCTGGTAGTCATTTAGATGCAGTTTAAGGACATAGGTTTTAATTAAAAGCTTTCATATGGCCCAACGTTCTACCTAGCTTGAATTTCACTTGTCTGTGTAAGGTTTCTGCAATGGTTTATCTCAAAGAGGAAAGAGATAACATAGCTGAGGCTGAATCTGTGTCATTTCTGAGCAGGAAACAATTTCTAGTGTATTTGCGAATGCTGCATTGTGTGAAATGAGTGGGAGAACAGTAGATAGTTTCCTTCAGTTCATAGTTCTAAGTCCTGTTTCATGGGCAAGGGTGACTTTCAAACTTGTTTTCTCACACTTAAGAAAGCTAAAACTCTTTTAATGATGTTAATAGGGTTGCAGGTTTTCCCTTCTGCATCTTTTTGAGTCACCCAAGAAAGTCAGGCTTTGTGCTCTGTCCTAGTGCTTGGGAGTGCCAATGAGAATTAACTCTCCCTTCATTTAGAGAACTAAGATGTTTGGACTCCTGTTATTGATATTTCAGGATATCCAGGCTGAGATTGATGCCCACAATGACATCTTTAAAAGCATTGATGGAAACAGACAAAAGATGGTGAAAGCCTTGGGAAACTCTGAGGAAGCTGCACTGCTTCAGCACCGGCTTGATGACATGAACCAGCGCTGGAATGACCTGAAGGCAAAGTCAGCTAACATCAGGTAAGTAGTAAAAATGTCACGACATGAATGGGGCACTACTGCTGTTGTCTGAAAGACTTGAGAAATATGACCATGGTACTGAAGTGAAATTTCCACTTTCTTCTCTAAAGGACCCCTGAGCACAAATATAAAAACTCATTGGACTTGCTCACTGTGGAAGCTGAACTACTTGTTCTCTTTCCAGAGCTGCACAGTTGTATCTTGCCAATCTGTACTAAATTTTCCAGAAAGTGTGTGGAATATTTCCTTATTATAAATCGATAGCAGTAACAATGAGGTAATTTGGTGAATCTACAATTACTGTGAGGAGAAATCAGTGGTTTGCTGTTGCATTTATTTTTACCACTGAAACAAATAATTTGATAGTACTTATCTCTCTAGTGTCTTGATCCATTTTGATAGTATTTCTTTTTTATTGCTGTTATTCAATTAAGAAATGTTTTAAAATACATCTTAATCAAGGAATACATTTCACAATGTTTTGACCCTACCAGGAATAAAATTCCATGTTAATTACATAGAGAAGTATTTCTAGAGCTTTTAATTGCAAGTGCTTGCATGTTGCTTGAACGAATCTGTTCTTTTAATAGAACAGAACAATGTTAAGCATTAATGTAAATTTTCCAAAGTCCAGAAAAATGAGTTGAGCTTGGAATTCAGAGTTTGAAAGAGTGAGATGGAGGCAAAAAAGTGACATTTACTTTTCATCTTTGCTTATCCCATCATCAGCCTGCCAAATGGTTAAGTGAAACAGGTAAATCAGCTCCATGAAAGCCCACCGTCAGAGCTTGAACCAGAGGAACCAAACATTTTGCTGTAGGGGCTTGAAGTCACTGGCCCCACCACACAAGTAGTTTAATGCAAGAGCTATTAAACGTGGGTTATTATGGGCTCTACTCCCAAATAAGTCAATGTCAGAGAAAGACAAAAACATGCTCATGAGATAATAATCTAGCAACTATGGAACAGTTTTGTTTGACCTTTCCTGGGGTTGAGCATAATTTTGGAGAAACTGATGACTGATGGCCAAACCAAGGGTCTGCAAGCCATTTACCCTGGCCAGCTGTGAGTTCCAAGGCAGCAATACAGAGACAGCGGTTGTGCAGTTGAATGCTTAACAAACATGGGGATACCAACTCTTCTGAATACAGACCCATCTTTTCTCTTCTGCGTAGATAACAGTGTGTGCATCCCACAGGCAGCATTAACGTTTGCAATGTTTGTGTTACTCTGCTGGTACCTGCAATGCTGCAGAGCCACGTGTCACTGAGCTATAAGTAGAAGATAGGCAGGGAAGAGAATATTGGAGCAAATATGAGAGAAGGAAATTAACCTCTCAATTCTGTGTTACCACTGAAAGTAGCGTAGTGTTTCTGAGTTCATGTATTTTTGCCCTGTTCTTTGAATGCAGTTCCCTTTCCTGACTTGTACAGGAGTGATGAAAGCCTACAAGGGAAATAACAAAGTGCAGAACTGGTATGAAGTCAGTGTGTTGATGTAGCTGTTTGTCTTCAAATTTTGCTTTCTTGGTGTACCTTATTTCAAGGATGAATTGGAAAACAAAACTCTGTGGATGAGTCCTGTGAGAACAGCATATAGCTGTGTTAGATGCTAGGGCTGATGATTGAGAAATCTGATTGTTATGAGTTGTAGCTTGGGATAGTGCTTTTAAATTAAGGTTTCTCTAAGTTGTTTTTAGAAGATTTTTCAGCTATGTGTGCACTCTAATTACTTTGATTTTTAGTTGCTTAAAGTATTGTTCTCCCTTAGGGATACTAGTTTTTTCTACATTGCTTCAGCCCTCAGAGCTGATAGTGCGAGTCACTTTGGTGACTTGACTTCCTTGCTACTGTAACCTAAGGGAGTTCCAAAGAAGAGCCAGCACTTTTGTGACAGATTTTTAAATGTATGGAAACTGCTTAAACCTACACTTGTGGTGACTATGACACCACCTCAGAGGACTATAACTTTCCTTGACATTACTTGTAGACTTATTCACTCTTCTTCTCTTTTTATTGTTTTATTCCCAGGAAGAAAGCAGAGCTGCAGATTTGTGCTGGTCTGCCTTTTATAGCCCAGTGTTTAGGAGAGATTCTTTCCTTCTGGGGCAGGAGGTGTGAGGCTGTTAGTGTTTGGGGGCGGGTAGAGGTAAAAGTATGGGAGAAAGAGAGAAGGAGTCTCTATATTTAGACCACCCACAAATCTTTTTATTCCATGTGTTCCCTTGTTGCTCAGCAGGGCAAGTGTTACCTCCATAGTAGAAGTAAAAGCTGAGGAGGTCTCCAGCTGTGAAGAGAGCTTCACAGGGTCAACAGAAGGGGAGTTATGTCACAGCTCCCACTCTTCTTGATGAGTCATTTCAGCCTGCAGGGAGGGGAGGGATTCTCTGAACCTGGTCAGCTGGATGGGAGCATGGGTGCTTTTCAGGCTCGTCCAGGTTTCCCTTAGGAGTGCTTCTGAATACCAGGTGTTTGATGCTGGGGGATATTGCTCCAACCAGTGCTCAGATATGAACAATCAATCATCTGCAACTGACCCGTATTTTTAGTGGAGTGGATTCATAAGCCACCACTGGACTCTATGAATCCCTGGAGACTGCCTATTCGTTTGTTGCATGAGCATACACACCTGCAGCTATGGTTGCAGGTTGTGTGTTAATAGAAGTACCAGTTCCACAACAAAGGCCAAAAAGCCTGTCTATGAAAGCAAAGAAGCCCAAAAAACATTTGAGAACATAGTTTCTCCGCTCGCTTTGATAATGTCTGTATGAAAAATTTAAATATGATACTAAGACTTTACACCAAACTGCATATCTTGATTCTCTTGCTCCTGTGCAGCATTTGCTCTCAGTGGAGTTTATTGAATGCATGTGCCTCCACTCCCCAGGAGAACTGAATGCTGCTGCTGCTGCATCTCACTTTCCAGTATTGCTTCTGATAAGGTTAGAAGGGTGACATTCAGGAAAAATACCAGGTTGATGTGATATGCTTTCCCCTGTGTATTTTCTTCCCATTTATCGTCTTTCTGACCTTTCAAGGGAGAGGTTAGCTCACTTTGTGTTCGGAGAAGAATTTTATAGTCCCTGCTAGCACAGTCCATTTCCTCCCCAGTCCCTTACTGCTCCTCCACTTGCACTGGACTTTGAAACCATGTGCTAGTGATATTTTGCTGCTGTCATTAATCTGGCAGGCACATGGGTACTCATTAGTGGTAAATTACAATGCATTTAATCCACATCAGTGACATTAATATCGAATTAGTTTTTTCACTATTGATGTTATTGCACTGTATGTTAAATTAACAGTGAGTCACCCCTAAATTGTCCTTTAACTAGTTGCAGGGTTTCCCCCTCCTCCCCCTTACAAAACTCCAATTCATTTTGTATACAAGAATTCCTCTAAATAATTAGAGCAGAATTCTGAAGCCTCAGAGAGCGCCAGTTTTTAGATGTGCAAGCTGCTTAAAAGTGCTAGATACAGTAATAAGTCACGATGAATAGAGATTTCATTATCAAAGTTAAATGAAAAGCTATAGATCCAAACATTTTAATTGTACTTCCTTCTAGAAATTTATAAATATGCTTTATTTTTGTAATGATCTCTAGGTTTAACAGCAAAACCATAAATTCAAAGGTGGGCTGCCTTGGCTTAGATGGAAGGGCAATGTTTCTCCTCTGCCTGATTAATAGGGAGTAAAATACTGTTTTCCAGAAAGGAGGGCTGGTTCTGAGTACCTACTACCTGAGGGTAACATATATGTAATCATTTGCAGCTTGGTATTTCTGAGGGCATTTTTGGTGGAATGGCAAGCTGGTTGTGAAAAGGAGAAGGTCCACATTGTACATGTGCTGTTGGGAGTGTGCCCCTGTTTGTGTTGGGGACTTCAGAGGCCAAATGTGGTGAACACTCCAGCAGGTACATTGTGCACAAACTTGCTGTAGGGTTGATACCATCTGTACAGGACAGACAAGGTGGCTCCCTTGAAAGCAGTTGAGTTTAGTGAATATTAAAGAACTGAAAAGAGACTGGGAGAGCTGAGACAGTGTGTTTCACTCAGAACCTGATGGTCTGCAAACCAAGGTGGGCAGGATGCTCTTCCCCAGTACGCATATAACTGCAAATGCAATAGCTTGCTTGTAATTCACAGCAGGGCAGGATGCTGGCTCAGCTTTTTAGGTCTGGGCTATGAGCAGCTGGCTTGAATTCAGTGTTGAGGGAAAGGTATCAGTGAGAGCAATAAGGGACAATAAAAACCATGATGCACAAAACTGTAGGCACTAAAACGTTGCTTCTAGCAAGTACTTTTTTTTTTTTTTTCAAGTAGTTGCCTAAGC
Organism: Porphyrio hochstetteri; assembly: GCA_020800305.1. Taxonomy (NCBI): domain Eukaryota; kingdom Metazoa; phylum Chordata; class Aves; order Gruiformes; family Rallidae; genus Porphyrio; species Porphyrio hochstetteri. The sequence continues at coordinate 52,710,482 of CM036907.1, forward strand.
ACTTTCCTGAATGGAGCGGAGGAGAATAGGTGGTTCTTCCTAAAGGCAATTGGTTATCCTTTTTCAGAAATGTGATTATTTAGGTTTTTTTTTTCTTTCTATATCATTTTCCTCCATGTGGCTTTTTTGGTTCATCTAACCTAGTACTACTGTGAGATCCCAGCTTACCCAAACCTAAACTTGCCTTGAAATTAACCGTGTAGCATATCACCCCTTCAATTCAACTATTGTCATGCCAGTCCCAAACATTCACTCAAATGCCATTTGAGATGAGAAGCCAGGTGAAAGTTTCCAGATCTGAGTTACAATCAATCAGGGGAAAAAGAGGATGCAATAGTAAAGTGCAGCTGGCTTGTCTGTCGGAAGCGGTGCAGATGCAGAGCTGGTGTCGGATTACCCTGAAAGGGTCTTGAATCCATAACACACAACAACTGCAGTAAAAGAAGGGCACTGCAGGGAGAAGCTGTCTAGTCAAAGTATTTTTGAAAATTATAGGACAGGGTGTTGTGGAATCTGGGGGTTTTGTCAATTGAACTTGAGGGACAGATTCTCTGTCTTGATTTTCTAGTAACTTTCAGTGTCTTAATTTCCTATAACTCACCATCAACTAATGATATATTAAACAATCCACATCACTGATATTTTCAGCAGCACAGGCAATTTACTGTTGCTCTCACTGCTGGAGAGTCAAGCTCCTGGCATTGAGAAAGTTCAGTTTCGCAGTGCTTTAGCTCAAAAGATGAGACTTGCACTTTCTGCAGTGTGGTGGTGGAGTCACAACAAAACATGGCATTTTTTATGTTGCTTAGACATGCAGTGTTCAGGTTTTTAGTTAAGTCAAAGCATTGGATACATAATTGTCTATGTTCTCCAATTTTCCCTCTGCTTCTATTGATTTGCTGTGCAAAATCTTCTGAAGTAGAGGGTTTTTTTAACACAAGTTGCTTTTTAGTTATACACTTGAAACATTGCTATCTGTGCTGGTTTTGCTATTAAGTGTTTTAAAGACGCTTTCGTGTTGTTTCACAGGGCTCACTTGGAGGTCAGTGCAGAGAAATGGAACAGATTGCTGACATCCCTGGAAGAGTTAATCAAATGGCTGAATGCAAAAGATGAAGAACTAAAGAAGCAAATGCCCATTGGAGGCGATGTTCCAACTTTACAACAACAGTATGACCACTGCAAAGTAAGTTGCTTAAGTTTTATAGACAAAAGTGTGACTATGAATAATAGAATAAATGAAGAATGTTTGAGTACGGGAGAAATGATGAAAACTTTCTAGTGATTAGTTTCTAGAAAAAACCTCTAGGTCCCCACCTGTTTTGTTTCCCCAACTTGTCCAGTAAAGCACAACTGAGAATACTCTCTATAAGATTTCATCCTAAGGGTTTCTGGTACATGTCTTCAGTCCAAACATATTTTTTAATGTTTCCCAATGGTTTTGGACTCCTACCAGTTACAACTACTATTTTACTCTAAGTAAAGTTAAGGGAGACGTACAAAAGTAGGAACTGATAAGAACTCTGAAAGCAATATTGAATGTAGACTCAGTAAAATTGGTAAAGTGGTTTTCTACATGTTACTAGAATGACCGAAAGCAACAGCCCCCTAGCCTGTGTGGATTTATACTGCAAAGATGACTCAAGCATGTTCCTGAGAACTGAAACTTGCCTATGCCTTGTACTATTGTTACTGTAACTATTCCAGCTCTCTGGTTTTGCTAGTTCTGTTTTGGTTTTGTACATTATAGGGTATTGGTTCCAAACTAATTTTTTACAATAAAAAACTCTGTTGCATCTACAACATGCCTTCATTCATGCAGGGTCTGTCTCACCAATTTTGATTGGTAATCCAGTTAGGACTTATTTCCCATTGGACAAATTCATTCTAGTAAAGCTGGTTCCATCTTATCGTATGTGTTCTGCTGTATAGTGTAAGAGGGAGAGAGAACAAATGCAGCTTTGTATAACTCATCGCATAACTGTGTTCTCCTCTGTCAACACAACACTGGTGACTTCTGCTGTGGTGTTTACAGAGGGCAAAAATTGAATTTGGGAGAACACTTAGTAATAGAGAAATGCTCACTGTGAGTAACTACAGAAAAAGCAGCCTGATGTGAGTAGCGTTTGAGACTTAAACTCAAAACAGCTTAAGGAAATCTGCATATGTTCCTCATTAATTTTAGTCTTTTAAAGTAAAGTTATTAGCATAAACTCAGGATCTTTGTTTCTTGAGGGTTCATCTCTTCCTGTTCTTATCCACTCAAATCATCATACTCTGTTTGTAGGTACATCTGCTGTGAATGTGTCATAATGATGAAAAGTAGTGCCAAAAGGAATAAAAGGCTGGAATAGATCCAAATATTCTTTGAAGGATGTCAATAGGAGGTGATAGATCTCTACAGGTCATTTGCTTAGGACTTGTGTCTCTAGATTATAGTATATATATGTTAACAAATAATATTGCTAGTGCGTCCCGTTTGAAGATCTCAAATTGATTTATAAAAGCAGTAGTTTTTATACAGCATTTCACATTTAGGAACAATGATGCTAGATGGGCTAATTTGGGTCACTAGTGAACTGCAGCAGTGTGAAGGAGAGAATGCTTCTGGTTTGTTCAGTCCTTGCCCTTGTGTTTAAAGAATAACTCACATTTTATTATGTGTTGAGGTTAAGACTAGAATATTTGCATTCAGGTACTTCTAGAGATGATTATTTTGTTTTTCAAAAACCTGACAGTGTCACTGTATTGGATATAGATGTCCCAGTCTGGTTTCCAATACAGACTGTGTTAATGACCTGCAACCACACAAAGTTAAAGTGACTCTGTGCATCACTTTGCTTTGGGACACCTGTGCAAGGAAGACCACCATAATCAGTTGCAGATGTTTCTGAGGTGATGACTGGATGATTGTTTTCTAACACTGGTAGGGACCAAGAGGTTCCCATATATCATGTGATGATACTGTGCTGTACTAAACATGAATTAGTAGCACATGGCATTTGCCTGTCTATTGAAGATTTGCTTATTAGTCATTGCCAGAGGAGGGGAGCTGGACCAGAGCTGTCCATTGCTGTGATTCTCCATGGCAGTGCTTCACTGCTGTTTCTTAGCAGGAGCTGTTCATTCCTTGTTGAAGCTGCAGTTTACTAACGAGCTACTACATTGAGCTGAAAAGTTGTGGTTTTTTAGGTAGGGAATGAAAAGTGGAGGGAAAAAACCATGAACAAAACCCATTTGAAGTCTTTCTTCTGCTTCCTCAGCATAGTTAAGTGATTAGTTGGTTTGGTTGGGATGTTGAATAAAGATTCCCTTGATTGAGGCGCACATAAAAGTTTTATGCCTGTGATTTTTATTATATTTTTTTTCCTTTTCAGAACTTTATGCCAAATCTGCCCTTTCAGTGGATTCTTTGTAAAATAATTTTCTGTGATTCTACACTGTCAGTCACTCTGTGTCTTATGGGGGTATCTCTGGCTACTGTCACTGGCTTTGCATTAAAGCTGCCCCATTTAGAAGATGCATCCTGTGTTAAGATGAAAGTTTTCAGTGGAGATTTGGAATGCAACTGTATCAGACATTGCAGAGATACAACTTGATTTCTCTCACTCTCAAGGATACCCCCTTTATTCCACCTCTCATCACTGTCTGTCCTAGTACTTCTCTAAATGTTTCTTGACCCACACCTTTTCAAAAGCTTTTATGCATTTCATATTATTTCTAAGATTTATTTTTAATCAACTGACTTTTTTTATGATCCCATGTTGAGCTTCTGCAGCACCACATTAGTTGGCCATGTAAAGATTCTCCCCAGGCCTCCCTGAACAAGGGTCGGGTGCCTCTGCTCCCCTCTTTCCTTTAGTTTCACATCTAGTGTTGCTTTGAAGTTGTCCTTTTGCAAACTGAGCAGTTTAATACCTCACTTTCTCCCCTTCTCTGTGATCCCTTTGCTCTTATTCCAGCTTACTTAATTGCTCTTGTCCTTGCTGGTACTCCAAGTAAATAAATGCCATGTAAGTGCTGAAATAGTGGCTTGGCTCTGTAAGATCTGCACCCATGACACTGTCATCTCCTGCCCTTTATTTTTCTGGGTCCTCAGTCCTTGTATCAGCATTGCTTTTAGCCTCCAGTTATTCAGTTATCGCTCTCCTTGTTAACCTGCTGGTTTTCCCCTCAGACACATGAAAAGATGGCTTGTTTGCTTCAGCTTAATGGCATTAACTTTACTGCTCTTTCCCTCTCCTAGTATCTCCCCCACTCAGTGCTTGGCTTCAGCAGTGCTAGATCAATAAGTACAGTATTATGTGACAGTTTGCGTTAACTCACATTGTGCTCCTGAGGTCTGTTTGGACAGGAGGAAATAAATGGTTTGCAAGTTGATTTTTAAATTTGTTTTTGTTTTAAATATGTCATTCTCCTATGCTTTAAAAACAAACATTACCCACAACGTTAGTCACCTGAATAAGGGTTACAAAGTTAGCCTGTATTTTCCAGATGAACAGAAATCTTTCAGGATGTACCAAATATACATTTTGGACTGATATTTGTGGTGTTCAGCCAAATTTCCATCATCTGTAGTAGTTCATAGTCTTATCACATACTGAATGCTGAGCACAGTTAAGCAGTGAGCACATCCTGTCTGGGTGTTGAGTTGTGCTCTGTGTCTTGCAGGGGGCAGGGTAAGAGGAAGCTTAAGTAAGGGAACATGAATTTCCTATTTTAATTATTCTTAAAATTTCTTTGTCTTTGAGAATGGGCTGTGGTGGCAGTCTCAAGAATACTGGAAAATTCATAAATGCCTTGTGGTGCTGAGAGGAAGTTTTAGAAGTACCTGAGTTAAAAAGTCATCTGTATGAAGCTTACCTATAGCTGAGGCTACATACAAGCTCTTGACATGTAGAAAACTCATCTGTGGAGGTAGTGACACTGGGAATGACTGACAGGGAAAAGAAGCTGAAGGCCAGCTGCCTTTTCAGAGTTTATTGACAGTGGGTTTTTTCCACGATTCCAGTTTCTCACTGTTGCTTGTCCCTACCAGCTCAGGGTTTCCCTTTCATTCTGTTCTTTCCCAGTCATCTATATGAATATTTGTTTAGGTTTTTAAAGTGGGTGATGCAAATTTTGATTTGCTGCGTACACCATGAAAAAACCCAACCAACCAAAAAGAATTCCCAACAAACCCACCACCCCACTGCCCAAAAGACCAGCCTTATGTGGATAACTTATTTGGCTGAAAAAGAAAAGCAACAAAAACATGATGAAAAATCAGTGGGTTGGTTTTGTGCGTATGGAAATACTGAGAGTCACACCTGTGTGTAAGAGGAGGGGATGCAGATGCTGACACCTTGTTCTCTGGAGATGCGCTGGGAGCTTTGCATCTTGCTTTTCTGCTGGAAGAGTTCCTGACTGTAGGTTTTTAAAAGAGTGCTTTTGCTAAAATACAAAGTCTGCCTAAATGATAGAAATCACTGTGGGTTAGCTTTCAGGGAGGGAACAGGACATTCAAATTAAGCAGAAATGGGTACCCTCTCGCATAAATCCTGTTGGCATCTGTCTGCATTAATGAACAAATGTCTAGCTAATACTAAATAATGCATGCATCTTGGATCACAGAGATGCTTAACTTAGCTTCATTTGAGCTCAGAATAAATTGGCCAAGGACCTGTAAATGTTTGATTGGTAATTTTGTGTCTATAGATGGGTCATTAATATTTCAGGTGCTCTTCAAATATTTGGGGTAGCTCTCTGTGTATTTCATGTTTCAGATTTGGTTTGTTAAAGTAATGTTTAAAATTCTGAAAGTCACAAATATTTCTTCCTGGTTTACTTAGCTATATCCACTTTATCAAAAGGTTTAGTATTGCCAACTGGAAACTGCTTTCTATTTGTTATCCCTTCAGGGTGCCTGTATTTCCATTGTTTTCTTTACCAGCAGGAAAAGTCTTGTGAGAAGAAAACACTTTCCTAGCCTTAACTTCTCTGTGCTTTTTCAGTGTACCTGCCTGACTTCAGGCAATGGACTTCATCTTAAATTTATTCCTACTTAATTGTTTTAGATTTGTTTTTCCTGGCTATATTCTATATTAAAAGCTGCTTCCATGTTAAGAATTAAGAACTATAGGAATCAAAAGATGAGTATTATGATATCACTGCTGCCCTAGTCTATGCTTTTAATTATAGTCCAGAAAGGGCTTTATTAATTTGTTATAGATCTCATCACATAAGACAGGAAGCATGCAGAAAACCCTTGCTGCATAAAAGTGGTAAGCTACGTTGCTGAAATATTAATTTTGACTGAGAAATGAGCTGTGAGGGAGTAAGAAAGGAGAATTAAATGTATGTGGTTGGAAGAGGAGGATCAATAGATCCTTTTGCTTAGAGGAAGAGCTGAAACCTGGTCTGATGGACAAGGGTGTGATTGAAGCAGGAGCTTTCTATATCATGTTGCTGTGAAGAAGCTTTCCAAAGTAAGAATGTGTTTTCAAAAAACTAGGTGTTCTATTAAGAGCAGGAAGAGCTTTCTGTTGTGGTTTTGCCCAGCCAGCAGCTAAGCCCCACGCAGGCTCTCACTCACACACGGCCTTCCCTGGCAGAATGGGGAAGCAAATCAGAAGACTGAAGGTGAGAAAACTTGTAGGTTGACATAAAAACAGCTTAACAGGTAAAGCAAAAGCCATGGACACAAGCAAAGCAAGACAAGGGATTCATTCCCCACTTCCCATGGGCAGGCAGGTGTTCAGCCATCCCCAGGAAAGCAGGGCTCTGTCATGCATAATGGTTACTTGGGAAGACAAACACCATCACTCCAAATGTCCTTCCACTTTCCCCAGCTTTAAATGCTGAGCATGACATCTATGGTATGGGATATCCATAGATCGGAATGGATTTCCCATGGGGGAACCCTCTTCCCCCAGCTTTATATGTTGAGCATGACATCTGGGGTATGAGATATCCTTTTGGTCAGTTGGGGTCAGCTATCCCCTCCCAGCTTCTTGTGCACCCCCAGCCTCCTCGTTGGTGGGGTCGGGGTGTCCCAGCAGAAAGGGCCTGGCTCTGTGTAAGCACTGCTCAGCAGTAATGAAAACATCCCTCTCTTATCAGCAGTATTTCCAGCACCAATCCAAAGCACAGCCCCATCACAGCTACTGAGAAGAAAATTAACTCTATCCCAGCCAAAACCAGCACACCTCCCCACTAGTCAATCAGCATTACTGATCAGTGTGAGAGCTGATTAAGTAAACTTGTAACAGTTAGGGATTCTTTGAGGACTCTTGAACTTTTAAGTGCTCTACATATTTCAGAATTCTGAATTTTATCTTATTGGTGAATCAGAGAGATTGTACTGTAAAAAAAAAATGTACTGTACAAGTACAGCAAGCTTTAACTGAGACTCTTTGATGTGTGTTTAGGAGGAAGAGGTGGAAATTCTGGGTGGGAATATTTTGTTACAGGAAAGAAGGAGGGGTAGATAATGCTTGAAATTAAATGAGAGTTCCAAAGTGGACCTGTTCTGACTTAAAACCATTGCTCACTAAGGATTTACTCAAACTAATTTGTGTGTTACAGGAATGATTCAGGTGTGTATCACTCCTCGGCTATTTCTCCAAAGGAATGATGTGTAAACAAAAGCATGGCACAAAGAATGAAGTGTTAAATTAGGATGTCAATTTAACTTCAACAAAAAAGTGTTGCTTCTGGCTGTATTTCAGTGTGTTCCCAGAAGTGCAGTTGTCTTGTGATAAGTCAGGAAAGTTTCAGTGGATCAGTACTTAAAATAATAAATAACCTGAATAATGAAAGAGCAAAATACTAATGCAGAGTAAACCAGACTGTCTTACTGTGGAAAAAACAATTAATAAGCACTTTTTCAGTACACTAAATATTTCTGTGGGGTTGTCTTTTTAATGCTATCATTTTGATATAGGTATTTATCAACATATACATGTCATGTTGCTCTTTTTGAAGGATCCAGCATCTCGTTTGTTTTGATCAAAGACTCCTATATAAACTTTAAAGACATCACAAGGCCTTTTTCAAACCACTGAATAAAGCCTACTCTTACTGAAGGTTTATAGTTAGCATTAAATATCTGAGAGTATGTTTTGGCGTTTCGGTGTAGGGAAAAGCATGTGACAGGAATCAGGCTTTCTCTCTGCAATTAGACCAGTGCCTATTTCTCTGGTATCATCTTGTCTCACCATCCAAAAGACCATGCTGCTTCCATCATTATTGTTAATAGGCCATCTACTCCTAATAAAATCTCAGAACACCTTGATCTACTAAGATATACCAGGCCATCTGTTTCAGCTCCTGTGTATTGAGCTGGAAGACCATGATGGGCTTTGGCTTGATCTTCAAGGGTAAAGGTGATGGAGCACAAGCATATCAGTGACCCATTTTTAATCTCTAGGCATATGATGGCTACTGTTTCCTTCAGTACCACTGTGTTCTGCATTCTTCTAACTCCACTATATCCTTATGGGGTGTAGTGACTGGTATTGCATGCAAGACTTAGGAAGAACTTGCATCAATGTTTTATACTATAGTGGAACAACAGCTTTTTATCTTGTCCTTTCTGATGATAGTCAACATTTTATTGGCTTTTATTTTTGGTTGCAGCTGCATATTGAGTAAATTATTTCAGAGATCTGTCAATGAAACTCTCAAGACATTGTTTTCTAAACTGTAACTGTTCAGAAAAGTGTCCAGGGACTTCAGTCTAGTGTATGCTTTTTTTAAGATCAATTGTTTCAATGGCATTAAAAAAAAAGCTAACTATTACCTGAAACCTAAGGACAACATTTCAACAGGTGAGCTCCCATGCGGAATCACAGAACTTGACTGGTAAAAGGAAACGAGACAGGACATTTCTCTGAATGCAAATATTTTTTGACAGAGCTCTGTTTTTCCAAAGACGGACTGCCAGGAAAAAAATTCCACTGGCACAGCAGCAGCAAATCTGTTTTTCCAACAGCAGAGTACCCTAGAGAGCCATGACGATAGGATCGCCAATGCCATACTTTTTTCAGGAGCTTTCATAGCTTCTATCACCTAGACCTGGAAACTATTTGTCCTGCTCATACCTTTCTCATTCTGAAACTGATCTGAGGTGCTTTCTATATAATCTGAGAATCTTTTTAGGACTCCTCCATTTTAATGTGATCTGTTTTGATAAATTAGACCAGTAAGAAGAGACAGTGCATTTAGCAAAGCTGTACACTTGTCATTCAAGGTGTGGAGTAGAGCTTGCAGAGATTACTCCAAATCTTTTAAGAACCTGCTTACATAACTGACACTATTCCATATGAATTTTGTGCAAGTGCAGGAGAGTTTTATCCTGTTTCATCATGTATTCTGAAAGTAAATAGTCCCCTCTGCATCATTGTTTTCTATAAAACGGAGGAGCATTAGTTTATTATGCACTTCATATACTTAAATATGTGCTACGAGACTGGTGTCCCTTTAAAATCCTTCTGAAAATTTGTCTGCATTTACAGGCATGGGATGGTAAAGAATTTGCCATTTGTTTTTGGTTAAGGCTATCTTAATCTGGATCCTGTTTCTTGTTGCTGCAGGCAGACTCTTTAGGGGAGAAGAATATTCCAGTTAACTCCTGAACTATTTGATCCTCAGTCCCTTGTTATTACAGCCAGTAATCCATGCTAGGAACATCAGCAATAAATTGGAAAAATTGTGTTGCCATGGCAGCCGCCCACTCCTGTTTTCATGCAGATTCTTGAGATTAAAGGCTAGTCTTCAAAATGTATGTACAAAATAGGGGAGTGAATGGGATGCTGTTCTCTCTTGTATGTTTGTTAGTTTATCCATTTTTGCTTTGTTGCTTTTTTAGAATGCAGAAGAAATGAAAGGGTGTAGGTATTGGTTTAACAGGCAAGTTGACCTGGCAGGGGGTGTTTTGAGAGGGTATTTTTTAGTTTACAGGCACTCTTCAGCTGTTAGGTGTCTCTAGAAAATTGCTATACCAGCGGTATCATCTGCCTTAGGTTCCAGTGAATTTCTCTCCCCCAGGGTGGTTAGGCAGAGGGGCAGGGAAACTGCTGGGAACCTTACTAGATTCAGCTTTGTTTTCTGAAGTTCTGGTCTTTTACTTTAAGCAGCCAAATGGTATATAAATCTAAAATCTTGCTTAAAGTTTTGGAGCTTTGCCTTTAGGAAAACTTCTGGAGGTTATGTTTGTGCTAATGTGTTTCTTGCAAAGTAAGTTGAGTGTTGTCCTTCAGAAAGGTGTCATACTGGGTTTAGGATTCCTACTCCTACGCTTTCAGCTGCTGGAGATCCATACATGCTACTTACAGATTTATACAGACTGGTTAGTTGTTTTTGAGAAAAAAGGATAGATTTTTTTTTTTCTTTTAATCTGATTTGGAAAGCGAATCCTCATCATGTGTGGCCAGTACCATGACTCCTTTTCTAGCATCACTTAAAATGTCATCAGCAGTTGGCCACATCAGAAGACTCATGCTACTCTGAGCATCAGTAGTAAGGTACAAGTACAATTCCTTTATGTAGTTCTTGATAGGGCTGCAATGTCTGCAGTTGTTGCTCATACAGTTACTGATATAATTTTGTTTTAATCAACAATTTACTGAATTGTATTGACCCCAGTGTAATTTAGATAGAAATTATTTCCTTGTGCGACATGATTGTTACTTGCTTGTGGGATTTGGGGTTTTTTTTTGTTTTGCGTTTTAGTTTTGGGGTTTTTTAGACACCTCTTTCTGGAAGGAGTGCAATGTTGTCCTAACAATCACCCATTTATTACTAACAAGCTATTTTACATGCTTGGTTGCTCATCTTACAATTTACTCCCCTGTAAAGCATGAGGAAATCTCAAAAGCATCCTGTACATAACCAAAGATTTCTCAAAGGACCTTTCTGTCTTGTTATTCAGTGATGATGTAACAGTATGTCAGAGCTAGCAGTGAAGTGACTGTTTTCTAAAGTGATTGCAAGCACTGTGTAATAACCGGCTGCAGAAGTTTGTAGCCTGCTCTGACAAATAGAGAATATGCATGCAGTAACTTTGTGACATGAGCAGCCTCTTCTGGTTCTGCAGTGAATGAAGATCAGCCTTAACTCTAGTTTTTGATTGTCAGAGGTGCCAGACCATTACTGACACGTGAGCTATAGCTGTAGTTTGGGTATCCCTATACTCTGTTTCTCTGCAGGACAGGTTTCAGGGCCATGTAAGAAGTTGCATAGTTCTACTGAACTTCTAGCCGAGGTGGTCTGTGACTAAAATGAACAGGTATAGCCTGAGAGAACATTTTAAAGGTCTTCATGAAGAACTTAGTAGCTGCTTATGCTAGTAATGTATTTATTTTACATTATGATTTCCATCTTTTAGATCTTTCTTGCTAAATGCATTTGTAGATGTAAGCTATTTATAAACTTTAAGAGAGAGTAGTAAACTAAAGCCATAAATCATTAAGTAAAAGTTATGATACATTTATTTTAACTTATATTTGAAGTTGGATTTCTGTACACTCCTTCTATATTACTAAGTAATTCTTAGTTGAAAAGTCCTAATATAGGTAATATGATAGATGAAAAAAACCACAAAAAACTTCCTCTCCCTTGAAGCAGCTGATTTGCAACTTAACATGCTTGAAGAATTTCTAAAATCTAAAGTAAAGTATCTTGATTAATGAAAGGACTATATTTATCTTTTTATAAACAGTCATTTAAAAATGCTTACTGCTATTAATGTGTGATTCACTTGGGTGCAAATTAAAATTTTCAGTACCAACAGAGACTTCAGTGATTGAATCAAATCATTACTTTTAATGGTATATTTTGCATTAAGTCAGTGAAACAGGTCAGCAAGAATTTAGGATTAGCAGTAATAGAACAGAGGATAGTAAATGAGATAGTTTTAAAGAAATTACTGGAACAAATGCATCAGTTTGCACTTAAATAGTACATCAGGTCATAATTTAGAGAGGTTTCTTCCCCCTCCCTTTTCCATTTGCGCCCCCCGCCCTTGCTCTAGGTTTTATATAGTCTGTATTTATTCACCTTGAAATCAGCCTTGGTAAGAAGTCTTTTTGTGTCTTGTTTTTTTTAAGTAATAGGAGTTTTTACATTTTCTCCTTTGTGGTTCCACCTCCTTTTTGAGTGATGACCCTTCCTCAGCAGAGACAGGCTAGAAGTTTGCGTAAGCCTTCACTGCCATAAAGGGATCAGAGTCAAGCCAGGGAAGAAACCCTCCAACTGAACAAAATGCTAAAAATAGAGTATCTTGAAAAGAGGGAAGACTGATATGAAAATATTTTTATCATCAAATAAATGCCAGGGAGGCCGAGGATGTAATTTTTAGATAATTATCAATGGTGTGCATTCTTCAGACATGATTTTCCACCTAGAATTTGGAAGCAAAGAGACACTGTGCAATGTTTCATGCTGACATCAGCGCTGTGGTTAGCATATGTCATCACGCTAGCTATGGATGCTTTCAGGAGCCTCAGTGCCTGATATAGAAATAAGTTTCCAGCCTCTGACTAAAAAGTACACTCTGATTAACCTTTTTTTTTTTCCCCTGCTGCAGTAGTGACTCATAACCCTCTAAACTGGGAGTAAAAATTATTACTGAACAGTTATAACCTAAATATTGTATCTGAGAAGTAGTATTTTCGAAGTTATTAGGCTTTTTCTAGAGCCTAGGTGCTTAGCAATCTTGGCAGCTTGTTGGTATGAATAAAAACGAATGAGAACCTGGGATGATATATATTTCTTTGAATGGTGAGGATTTAGCAGGTTTCTAAGCTTGAGTCACTGAAGCAGGCAGTGAATAGCTTTCTTGCATAAAGCATTGTTGATCTGTTGATTCATTTTCAACAGTGCTTTTAACATAGAAAGCTGCATATATTTATAATTAAATACACAGAGAAGGGAGATGTGTGCTTATCATAAGGATTGGAGATACCTAATTCAGTGTTTTAAAATTCAAGTCTGTTATATGCTGGTGACAGAGAATTTAGCTCCAAACTGCTAATGATTTCAAGGGTGAGACAAAATATGTAGCTGACAGAAGCACTGTTTGGTTACTTGCCAAAAGTGCCTGGAGCTAATGTACTCCTGTGAAGCTGACAGAAAAAACTATTTTAATTTTGATTTTTTTCTTTGACATTGTGATGCTCTTTTGGACTGGTGGAAGAAAAAGAAAGCTGAAGGGATGGGGGCTACTCTGAGTACTACATAGGTACTAGGGGGGAAATTGCAGAAAGCATGCAGGATTTGGGTTGGGTTTTCTTCTAAAGTCTTACTTGAGTGACACAAAGTGGAACGTGCTGAAACTGTGCACTTGTTGATAAATACAAGGCTCATTAACAAATCATAACAAAGTCTGGAATTAATGAAAAGTGAGGTAAGAGGGAGAAAAAAAAAAAAAAGAAGGAATTGCTGCATATAGTGATAAAATCCCCTGTATGACCTCTTCTCACAGAGTAATGAATATGTTCCTAGTATCCTTGTTAAACAAGCTTAAACTGGTGTTTAGGTCCAGGTTGGTTTAGTTGAACAACGTGGGGTTTTTTCTCCTACTGGAATTCTAGGTGGAAAAATACATAGCCAATTTATTTGTGGATTTTGGCATGTGTTCCCATAGCTGAATTCCTGGTGTCTCTCAGAGGCTTGACAGCTGTCTGTGAGCACCTGCTTAACTCGCACTTAAGAAACTTGAGCTGTAGCTTCTCACCCAGGCAAATTTCTGAGTACTTTTCTTCACCTTTGGCTGACAGGCTCTGCACCCTTGCCCTGCTCAGTGTGTGAGGGACTTGCCCACATCCACAAAGAGCTTCGATTCTTGACACTGCACTTGTGGCTTGAGGTGAAGGGGGTAAATGTCGGATTTGGCATGTGAGGCCCCGGGAGGGGGGGCCTCTAGACGTTGGACAGTGTCATACCCAGCCTTATTACAGTAGTTGCACATGAAGCATGAAATGCCTAGGCCACCTCTATCCAGCAGTGCAGCACAGGTACCTGTGCTAGTAACAAATGCGTTTTTCAGTAAGAGAAATTGGCCTATGTAGGGATCTAGCTGACAGCAGTTGTAGCGGTCTTGCAGCATATACAAGCATTGCTTTGTTCTGTTTAGATTTTCGCTGCTGAGTTAATTTTTTGCAGATGAGGAGGAGGAGGAATCCCATATGGAATTTGAAATTCAGTGCTCCCATGTCTGAGTTCAGTACAGTCCTGGTAGCAGAAAGCTGGGAGAGAGGCACTGGAAGACGCTTGAGCCCAGTTACAGACAAGTACCAGGATCATTTTTTTTCCCTAACTCAGAAACCTCCTTTATGGTATTGGTGCGTCATCATTCCTTATTTTAGTGCCACATTCATAAATGTAGTGTAACATTTTTGTTATAGTTCCTGAACTTGGAAAGGAATGTTTTAGAATAAGCACCTCTTTAATGCTGACGAGGTAGACAGTAAACAGATGAGTCTACAAAATCAAAAAGCTACAATGATTTTTCCCCCATTCTGACTTATGGATGTGTATTTGGTTTGTTCTCTGAATAATGAAGATGTAAAGGAAATACAGAATGAATCTTTCCATTTGCTGCATTTGACTGACATTAGTGTGAAGGACACTGAGGGAGGAATAGTGCACAAGTTTATGATCAGACTGCCATTGTCACTGCAGCAAAGCTACCATAACACCTTGGCTTTCTGATTAATGCAGTTTGCATTTGTAATATTATGTGTACTTTAAATGAAACTTACTTTGGTGGTAACAGGATGATTGATGCTGGATATACACAAATATAAGCTAGCCAAAATGATGCTTGTAGAGTTGTGCCTACCTAATTTATATCCAGTCTTCCATGTCAAAGTGCTACACTAAGAAACTGAGCTAAAAGATAAACCACTATTTGCCCTATTAAATATCCAAGCCAAATCCACACTGCTTAATAAAGAAAAGTCATAACAATGAAGAAATCTCTGCTACAGCTTTTCTTCTGTGAGCATTGGTAGAAGTGCCCAGTGATGTGCTGTGATGGTACTAACCTTTTTCAGAGAAAGGAGCCCAGTGGAGGGTTTCTTGAAAACTGTATCTCTGATATTCAACACTTTGGTTTGTGTGGGCATTCCTCAAAGATCAATCCATTCTGTAGTGGTGCTTGATGTCTGCACATGTGTAGCATGGGAACTCACCATGTAGTACCTTCTTCAACACCAGCAATGTGCAAGCCATGAACATTTTTCTCTGTCATGCTGTATTTGTGATGCTCAGAAGTGGCTCAGAATTTGGATACAGTGGATAAACCTGAGCAGAGAGGAGGTGATGTGTATGGGCACAGAGAAACGTACCAAGGAATCTGAAGCTACAAGGCAGTCATGCCTGGTTGAAATTACTCATTCTCAATAGGTCGGCCTCATTTGGGGTGATTCTGATGATCTCGTAATCTTTTGTAGGAGCGTGCAGATGCTTTTTGACATTTCTGGCTGCTAGAACTTTTAGTCTGGTGAGCACAGCTGCTGCAGTTACTCAAACACTTTATTCACCCATGTCTTTCTGTTTACACTTCTCGTGGTAGTGCAACAGCACTGGAAGAGGAGGAAGTTATTTATCTTAACACTGGTTCTACGGTTGTAGAGTAAACTTCCAGGAAGGAATAGCTAGTAGGAAACACAGCACATTATATAAAACAAACAAAAAACCACATGGTTTGTAAAAACAAAGGTACATTTCTTGCTGGAGAGAAAATGAAAGAACAAACAGAGGGCAGATGTGAATCACGTTGCTTAATGCCATCCTAGAAAATGTTCGGGTGGTAAGATGATGTGTGTGGTCTAAGAATCTATATATAGCAAATAAACATACTTTCTGCATTTGGATTATACTTGTAGATGAATGTGAAGAGACTTCTAAGCAAGCAATGACTTCTTTCCTGAGTTAGACGCACTGAGGCTAGAGCACCCTGTTACTAAATACAATGTAAATAAATAAGTGAAAGTCCTTTACTGTGTTTAAAATTTGTATTTATGGTGTACACATTTCACTAAGGGTTTAGGCCAGCTTCTAGTTGCTTTGCTGCCCTGCTTGTTTGCACATTTTTACCTCTTTTTTTTAATGGCTTTAAGTTGATATTTACATTTCTGAGAAATACTTATAGATATTTTGAAATATTGCTTGTTATTCTTAGTGGCATCCAGTCATTAAAAGCAATTCTATTGTTTGGGTTTAAGACTTTCCCTGTGTTGGTTCTCAGTGTTATTGTTTATACCTTCAGCATTTTGTTTATCGCTTCTATTTGTCTCCATATCACTGCTAGGCAACTATGCCATGGCATACAGCTTTTTTCTAACTATTGAGCAATAAAAATAACAATTTGATAGTATGCTTTTTTTTTGGCTTCTTAATGAGAAATTGTTTATGGTTTAAATTCCTGCTTTCTAAAGAAAAAGAAATGCTGTTTAATGGGCACTGGGTTTGCTACATATAAAATATTCCAATTGTTTGCCTGAAGAGCTTAAAAAAATTAAAAAATGTTTTCATATTGGAGAAACAAAAGAAACAAAGCAGAGAAAGGAAAGGAAGTGGGTGAACATAAGTAATAAGTCTTGTGATCTGTCTGATGTCTCCTCCTTCTGTGGGAAATTATTTGTGGAGCCGAGTTAACTTTAATATGCCTTGCTTCATGCATGTATGTTTTTAAGTGCTAGACTCTTTCACTAGTTGAACCCAAATTAGTGCCAGGTATATTAAATAATTTGTTTCTCGTAAGTGGGAAACCACTTCGTAGTCCTCCAAAAAATGCTTAATAACATTTGCAATAAGGTTCTGTAATGCCCTCCCCGGTCCCATCAATTAACAATTAATCATTCTTACAGAATTATTATAAATCAAGGAATATTATATATGAAAACAGCTATTATAAGATGGGGAAAAATAATGCAAAGACTTCTCTTTAGTGTCCTTGGATATTTTGAAGTACTTTCCCTGGATTATTTGAATTTCAATTTTTTCCTACAGAAAAAAAGTTAAAATCAAATAACAAATGCAGTTGGATTGTAGGAAGGCACAACTCTGTAATGGGATGATTTAACACTATTGGAAAACACAGACAATTTTCACACCAGTATTTTTATAAATATATATGCACTGAATGCCCAGCAATATTTTAATCCTAGTTTCTTATTGGTAGGGTTGACTAAAGCTGTATTTTTTTTGCTTATCTGCTCAGTTTAATTTACAGGTCCAGCTGGGGTTTCTGTTGTTTTTATGAGACATTGTTAGATCACTTATTTGAAAATGCAAAGGCCCAGCGAGGCCATTGTCAGACAAGTTCAGTTTGTGGAGACAGATCTGTAATTACTAAAGTGATGCAGACTGCTGCATGGCTTTATCACTGCCTACAACTACCTGACAGGAGGTTGTAGAGAGGTGGGTGATGGTCTCTTCAGCCAGCTGACAGCAGATAGGACAAGGGGAAATGGCACAAAGCTGCACCAGGGCAGGTTCAGATTAGATGTTGGGGAAAAAAAGTTTCTCTGAAGGAGTTGTCAGGGCCTGGAACAGGCTGCCCAGGGAGGTGGTTGAGTCACCATCCCTGGATGTGTTTTAAAAAAAGGGTAGATGAGGTACTTAGGGATATAGTTTAGCATAGGACTGGAATGGTTGCACTTGATGATCTTAAAGGTCTTTTCCAATCTTGTAATTCCGTGATTCTGTGATGTTGTGGCAAGTTTGGATGTTCCCTGGTTGATGAGGGGCTAAAACTCCCAGCTGAAGTTCATCTGCTTGTTATTTGTTTTCTGTATGATCCATGATGAAGGAAAGTCCTCGGCTACTTAAAACACACTCACACATGGCAACAACTAAAACCACCAGTGTGTTATCAACATGATGAGAATCCAAACCACAGCAGTACACCAACAGCTAGAAAGAAAATTAATCCTCTCTCAACCAAACCCAGGACGCTTGTCGCTCAAAAACATACCTGGAGAATTGTCTGGAATAGAATATTTCCCCTTTCAAACATTGCTTACTTTTTTTTGTATTGGTGGTTTTACAGTATTTTCTTTTTCTACCAAGCAGATGTTGGAAATACTAGCACATGATTAGACAAGAAATTTTCGAGAAGTGACCAACACCAGAGATCCAGTACAGTCTTGTCATATAACAGCAACCAACCATGTGGTATAAGGTTTACCATGACTCTGTCGGTTTAGATAGTTTTGAAAGTGGGAAGCTACAGTGGAAAAGTATAGAGCAAAAAGAGACAAGGAGGGAGAGTGGTAGACCTTGGTGATGTAAAATAACCAAGAGAGAAATGCTTGGGGAATTATGGTGAGAGGAGCATGTAAAACAAACCATAAGATAGCTCATGGTGCAAACATAGTAAGGAATTGCATTTTGACAGGGGAAAACTTTCTGGGTTGAGCTCCGATAATTTTGAGTCCTTTCTTCCCCTCACCCCACCCACCCCCACATACACTTTGAGCATCATGTGGTTGACATGACTTTTGCAGCTGGTCCTGGTGACCTTTGTTCTGAGCCAGTGTAGCTGTTCTGCTGTTGCCTGTCCCTGACTTTCTGGTATGCCACTCCATATGAAGAATCCATCAGTAGAGAACAGATTGTTGACTGTTTAGTAATTATTCAGTTGCCTGTCTAGATGATTTGTTTCTGAAGAGAAAATAAAGTGACTCTTTCTAAGAAGGAGTGATTAGTTTTGACAGGATTTCTGCTTCTGAAGGGATTTCCAGTAGCAGTCCTCTGTCATATATGCATACATGCATACATACACAACCGAATGTAATCTCAAATTGCAACAGGTCTCCAGCATTTTGCTGCTTTAGCATTCAGCTGGGCTCTAGTGTCTGTGCTTCCTCCCTTTACGGAACTGTCAGGAGATGCTCCTCTGAGACCTTTTACAATGAGCTCACTTTTCTGATTATTTATAATTCATAGGTGATGTCATGTAGTACAACCCTTCTTTTTTTCTTTTTTTAATCATAGCAAGTCATCAGTGAGGACTCTGATGTACACTTGCACTGAGGAGGCTGATATTACAGGAAACCTTTCTCAGATGTGAGATTTGGACATGCTCACAATGTGCATCCTAGCTTCATGTTTTGAGCTCATAGTGCTGCATACCATAAAGTTGCTCTTGGGAGCCTGAAGTTTGAACTGCAATTACAAAAAAATCTTTCTCCAGTAATTATTACCTAATAATATGGTAGGTACTGTTTAATAGCAAAGGAGCTTATGAGTCCAAACATGTTACTCTTGTCCCACTGATACTTGTTTGAATAAATGCAGAGGAAATTTTAATTGCCCAAAATGAGCAAAAGGCAGCCTGAGTTTAACTGTTCTTAACAACAATGCAGCACCCAGCTCGTGAATAGTCATTATCATCTCAGTTTGAAGAAAGAATCTTATGTCCTGTTGATGCTGACAATTCATCTGTGCTCACTAATAATACAGGCTAAACAATCCCAAGCCTGTCTGTTGCTGGCAAGCAAAGAAAGAAATTTCTTATGATGAAGAGGTAGATGGTTGCTATTGCATGGTGCAAGGAAGTAGTGCCAGAGATTTAAGATATACATGGTTACTAGTGCTAATAAAATATATGAGTGCTCTTGCTAAATTAAGTAATAAGCCATTTAATATGCCACAGATGTTGTATGTGTTTTATGTCAGGCTGGAAGCATTAAGTGGTTAAAATGCATTAAAAAAATAATGCTTTATTCTTCTTTATCCCTCCCCCATTTTTCCCTCTGAGTATTTTCTGAGATAAAAAACAGAAGTAATACCGGTTTCTACCCATAAAGAAGAGATGCAAATTTAACACTCTGACAGTGTTTCCACCATAACCTCATTTGTTTGGGTTTATGTAACTGAGAAGTAGAACTTGTCCAAAGCTATACTGTTATATGCTGTGCACTGCACAGTTTCATGTTTGAAGCTAATTGGAGTTAGCATTGAGGACACAAATTTCTCTTGCTTCTTCAAAGGAAGTAAAAATTTGATGAAGACTGTGGAAGAAATGTTACATCTCTGGATAGCTCTAGTTTCATCGGAAATGGAAGGATGGTTGTTTTGATGATATATTGCCTTGTCTTGAAGGTTGATTTTTAGAGAGTGTAATCTCTTTAAATGCCTTTGAAATCGACTGACTGCAATGCTTTATTTGTCATTGTACAGTGATGTTTTCCTATGGGGTTTGGGTGTTTTTTGGCAGACAATCTAAAGTGGCATTGCATCTTTGCTGATTTCTTAGTGTCGGTCCCCTTTGTCTGGACACCAGTTCTTGTACGTATCAGAATAAAGGTCCTGGTCTGTCCCTAAGTTTCGTATAAGCTCTTGTCCTGTTTCTGGCAGGAGTCAGTAACAGAGGTTGGAGGGAACAGGCAAAAGAAATGGAGCAAGTATAGAGGGTTACTTCTCTTCCCACCTTCTGCCCATCAGAGGTGTACATGAAAACCCATGATAAGTCTGTTGAATTGAAGAATCCTCAGAGACCATGTCTTCAAGAAATGGAAGCTGGGTTCTTGATGAAAATCTGCGATGTGTTTCTCCCAGAGTTGCATAGATAGTGGAGTTTATTCTAATTCCACAGATACCATCAAATAACTTCTGTTTTCTTCTATATAGGAAGATGCCTTCAGTTTGTATATGCTGCCAATATTCAACATTAAACAAATCCTCTGTACTGACAGGAATAATGGATGTTTTTCACACATTTCACATAAAATGGTAGAAGGTCTCATCATTTCTTTTGGCATACATGTCTAAAGCATCATGGTGAACCTTTTTTTCCTTTAAAAGAGCCTTTTAATTAAAAAATACTTGATGCAGTTCACAGACAGTAAAAGGTTGCTACTCCTGTATTTTTATAACAAAAAACAAATTGTGGTAGTAATGGGCAGCCAACAATTTTTCGAAAATGAATGAGGAGACTAGTGGAGTTTCTTGCACATACAGTTTCCATTTGGTTTGGCTTTCATTTATAGTTTGGGGTTTTTTAAAGTGTAGTCCAGAGTTTCTAGATCACAAACTAATGTTAAAAGTCTAACAGCTATTAGAAGGTTGAGCTTTTTTAAGCCTTTGTATCTCATGTCAGATTTTTAAATCACTTTTGCCATCTAGTCACTTGTCAAGGAGAAGTCTTTATTAAAGTACACTCCGTGTCCTGCTCAAGTAATTGAGACAGGAGAGGTGGTATAAATGGTTTCTGCTCTAAATCTGGTTCTGTCCTTTCAGCTAACTGTAAAAATATATGAAATATAAAATAATTGTGAAGTGATTGCTACATCACAGCCTTTCATTTTTCTAGGCTGCTGACATTAGTCAGTGGCAAAGCAATACCTGAATGCCTGAAAGGAATGACTGGGAACACAAACTGTTCATTTTTACGTTGTTGGGTTCTTACAGGAATATATCTCATCAGTAGCATTTTTAAAACCAGTCATGAAGTAAAGAATAAAGTGGGAAGTTTCAAATTGCTGTTCAGTTTTCCTTCTCTGTGGGTCAGCACTTAGCTGTGCCTTATGTGAAGTAAGGAGCACATCGGTACTGCACAACCTGATCTTTCATCAGTGATGCAGAGCACTTGCTGCCTGTCCAGCCTCAAATGTGTTTGCAGAGTGGTAACTATGGGATTTGGGTTATTTCACTGAGCGTATTACTTTTCTATAATTCATTGGGGCACAGTGAACTATTTTACAGCTGTATGTACGTGTGTTTGTGTCTTACAAACCCACAACATCCTCCCCTCCCCCAATAATATTTTCTGTGGACCAACTGTAGATGGCATTTTCTTCTCTAGTTTGTTTTGAACCTTGCCGTAGTGTTCAGGGGTATTTAATTGTTGAACTGTTATTTGGATCTGATCTAAAATGAAGGGTTTGATCATCTGTAATTCTTAAATACAAGTATATGTGCTAACATCACAACTTGTGAGTTAATCCTTTTAGTATGAACTCTGTAATCTCCTTCAGGAAAACTCCCAGCCTGAAGCTGCATCTTCATTTCTCTTTCTGCCCCACAAAGCTAGTCAAAGCTATTCTGATGTACCTCAGAATAGTTTGTTGGGAGGTATTTTTGGTTATGTGGTTTCTTTTGGGTTTTGGGGGGGTTCTTGGGTGGGTGAGGGGGTGTTTGCTTTGGTTTTTTTTAAATTCTCATCTTTCAAGGTTATTGATAGAGGACAGTTGTCATGTTTCTATAGTAAACATTGGTGGGATTAATTTTCCTTCACCAGTAGCACGTTGTAGTCCTTTGATGTAAAACTGAATGCGTATTTACAAGCAGTTTGGGATTTGAAAATTGGTTCCACTACTAGCAGGATGATTACTGTTGTTGTCCACAAGTAAATACTTTTCTCCTTCACCCAAAGAATGGGAAAGCTTCAAGAGCTTCCCTCTCTGTCAGACTCCACACTCTGACTCAGGCCTTTTTGCTATCTCTGGGGAGCAACCTCTGTGAAGGCTTACGTTAAATCCTGATTACATATGTTAAATAGATTTCTTTTTTTCTAGAAGCATTGTTAAAAAGCAATTTTTTCCCATGCATAGCAATGTTAAACAAGCATGGTTTAATCAACTACTTTTCTGTAGTTTTATTCAAGCCATCAAATTTCATGATTCTCATGCCCTTTTTTAGCTGTCATACTAAAATGGTTTTAGACAAAAATCTGCTCAGTTAGCTTAGTAACTGTCTGGATAAGCAAAAGAAGTGTTATATTCTAGCAGTTTTTGCTCTGTTTAATATCTATATGATGCCTTATTTTTTCCATTAAAAAACTAGAGCATGTAAAACCAAAAGAAAAACAGATTGCTGACCCTGTAACAGTTGCTGACCCTGGCGAGTAGTGTCATTGATAGGAGAGTGCTTAGCCATGGGAGATACCTCTCTTGGTACAATAAAATGTAAAGAAAGGGTTGAATATTCAAAAAATGGCTTTCTTGAGGAAGAGAAAAAGACCCAACAAAGCCAGTTCTTTGGATATGTGCAAAGTGTGTGGCAAACCCATCACAACAAGATTCTGCTAACCTTTATGGAAATTCAGAATGGCTGTAATTCTGAGGATTTCAGTAGTTCATTCAGTGGGGAATTTGTGTTAACAGAGTGAGATCTCTATCTTTTCAGATTATGTTTGTGTAATGAACCAAAATGATGTATTTTTAGAAAAACTGTTTTGAAGGTAATGTCTTTGGCAAAAGCTCAAGGACGCAGAGTGTGAGTTTTTTCTCCAACAGAGTTAGTTCCAAATCATATTTCAAGGGTAAAAAAAAAAAAAAAGTGCTGCAAGTAGTCCGTACTTTCCAGGGCCTAAGACTGTACACTCTGTCAAGTGCTCCAAGCTCAGGCCAACCAAGGCTTTTGTTATCACTGACCTAGAAATACAAATACCAAAGCCTCGTTTCAGTGGGCTCAGAAATAAAAAATCCAGTTATATAACATTTTTGGGGCTGGAAGTCATATTAATGACCATCATTAGGGCTTATTTTTTTCTAACCTTTGCTCAATTAAGCAGTGTCTGACTTCATCCCTAGTTGGATTCAGATCCTTTAGCATCTCTAGAGAATGCAGGACTTGCAGCAGTTCTTCCTTTGAAAAGAGTAGAAATGTTCTTTCTTGGCAAATCATTAAGTGTGAAAATCAGTTTTTATTTTAGTTCTTAAGAAAAAGTGTATCCTTGTACTCTTTAATTG
The DNA here is from genome assembly GCA_020800305.1 of Porphyrio hochstetteri. Taxonomy (NCBI): domain Eukaryota; kingdom Metazoa; phylum Chordata; class Aves; order Gruiformes; family Rallidae; genus Porphyrio; species Porphyrio hochstetteri. The sequence goes on from CM036907.1 coordinate 52,734,169, forward strand.
AAGAACAGCTTTTTAATGTCTCTTTTGCTGCAATCTGTATGAAAAGCTTAGAATTTCTTTCTAATATCTAATGTAAATCTCCCCTCCTTCAGGTTACAGCCATTGCCCCTTGTCCTGTCACACCATGCCCTTGTAATCAGCCCTTCTCCAGCTTTCCTGTAGGGCACTTCAGGTACTGTAAGGCTGCAGTAAGGTCTCCCAGGAGCCTTCTCTTCTCTGGGCTGAACAAACCCAACTCTCTCTGCTTGTCTTCATAAGAGAGGTGCTCCAGCCCTCTGATCATCTTTGTGGCCCTTCAATTGTCTGGACTCGCTCCAACAGCTCCATGTCCTCCTTATGTTGGGAGCACCCCAGAAACCAAAATACTTTTGAAATTTTATATATACATGTTATATTAACTGGTGTCTGTTGTAAAGGAGCAGCTTCTAAACATGCTATATTTCTTTCATTTGTAGTTGATTCTTTAATGACACAGACAGCTGGCAGTGACTTGATCACAACCTTGAGCCTCTGTATGATCTTTACAAAGAATTACTCTTTCCATCCTTCAAGTTTTCTCAATCATCTTACTTAGTCTTCCCATTCTATTATATACCATGGATTATTTTTTACATTTCATTTTAGTTTATGGAAGTAGCAGGAGTTTTTCAAGCACTGGGTGCAGAATGAAGATGACTAAGTAATTAAATGCTACAGGAGCTGCCGATTGGCACATAAAGCTACGATGTGATAAACTGGTATGAGTTACAATAACATGCATCTTTACTTCCTTGAAAGAGTGCATAATGAGACCTGATTTAAATATGTTCCTTTTTTAAGAAACATCCCATGTGTTTTCTTTGAAATTAGCTTTGCCTTCATCTGTTGGAACTGTTAAGCCGATCTGCTCCTTGAATTATTTTGTACAGCTCATAAGAGGAAAAAAGAGGCTGTAAATCAACAGTACATAATTTTGGAAGCCCACTTACTATGCTTGAAAAATAATTTTAAGATGCAATTGAAGGAAATAGGTGCTTACAGGATACACTAAACAGCATAAAAATCATGACTAGGGAAAGTTTTCCTAGCTTTCTAATTTTTCAAGAGTGGAAAAGGCTTCAGCTATAAAGCTTTCCCAACAGAAATTTAGAAAGCCTTGATTTAAGAAAATATCTTTGTAAATTCAGACAGGAAGTTGCCTGTTAGCTTGTAAGAAGGGTTTGATTTTGTGTTAGAAATCGTAAGCATCTCTAATGAAGATGGGAAAAATAGGTTAGATTATCTTGGTATAACAGAATTAACAGTATAGAATTTCCTGTATATAATAAACCATATATAATAAATTTAAAAACACATGTAATAACTGTATATAAGTTAAAATGGGAAAAACATGTTTCACAGTTACTGAAACAGGAACAAAGCAAAATGAAGAGTAAATCACTGGCTAATGTTTGTAAGTCAGGGAGCTAACACTTTGCTGTTCTCTGCCTTGAAAGGAGGATTGCGGTAGTGGGGTCCTGGGTTACTCTGCCATAGTCAAGTAACTTGAAGGATGTTCCTCATACCTGAAAAATGAGCGCTGTAATCATGTCAGTAGTTGTTGCTTTGTGTGCTGCTACATGAAACATTTCTAGAGTGTAGTTTTGTGAGTATCTACCAATGGAAGAATTCTTTCAGATTTCAAAGGAGGGCTTTTAAAATTATTTTAAGCTAGTATTATGTAAGGCTAGATCTGAAAACTGGTTTTGATGACAACACATCAGCACACTGGATTTTAGGTTCTGGTAAGTCAGTCACCTGTCAGATTACTGAGGGAATTGAATCATACGTTTTAAACCATTACCTAAATAAAGTATACAGGAATTGTATAATTTAGAATTGTAATAAGAAATGTGGTGATATGAACTACTGCCACAGTTGCTCACAGACCCTTTTTGTATGACCAATGTAGCTTTAAAATGTCATTGTACTTTTATAAATATAAAGGAGCCTCATGTGGGAAAATATAATTGTGCTGTCTGTGTTCTCAGCATTCATGTTTTCATTTTGCCTTCACATCTGCATACCCAATAGGACTCAAAAAATACGTGCATACATGTATTTACCTTATTAGCAAACAGTTTCAGTAATGTGTTTTGAGATGCCTCTGGTGCCTTTTGTCATATCTTCCCTTATTATTTATTTAATCTGTACCAAAACCCTAGCATTAATTTTCTCCTAATTTTCTCCATGAAAAGTATAGCTATCTTCAGGGAAAGATTTCTCCCTCCACCAAAACCTGTGCTGTGCTCAAAGCTGTACAAATTCTTTGACTATTTTCATCCTGAATGACAAACAAGGGGCAATGAAATGACACAGTCATATATTTCTCTCTGCTAAAAGAGGTGCATCCCTTCTGACTAGCCATTTGGGAGGTATCTTTTGCAAAACTAAGTAAAACACCCAAATACATGATTGCACTTCTTATTGTATAAAAAACTTTAATACAATGATCAAATTCAGTATTGCAGCCTTTATTTTCCTTCCTGGACTCTCTATGAGTTACTTTTACTCTGTAGTGTTCTGTAGAGGTGATTTTTTTTGGTGAAATTTTTCTTCAGTCCACTCAAGACAGATGATATTTCAGCTCGAGATTAGATTTCTAAGTAGGTTACCTTTTCATTCTGTTGCAGAGAGGTTTGCCTGGAAGAAGAGGGTATTGATATATTTGGTTGTTCTTGCATCATGTACTGTTGTTCACTGAAAGAGAGAGAGAGAGAGAGAGAAATATATCGACTATTTGTAAGAAAGAAGGAATAAAGTTATGCAAATCTGAGTGCCTGTTCCAAAAATTATTTTTGCATCTGTAGCAAAAAAACAAAATGTATAAGCCATAATGTAAGTCTGTGTTGTGTTCAAGGTACTCTTCTTCACTACTGATTTACTTCAATGTTACTATTTTGTGTGGAAGGTTTCTTTCATGCAAAAAGAATTCTTTGTCAAGATATATTAATAAGGAATGTCATGGATGACTGAGTTGATGGGCCAAAGTCTTAAAATCTTTGTGTTGTCAACCTCCATATGAACAGCTTCAGTGGCAGGTTTGGTGGAGGCAGGACAGAGAATGAAGTTCAAAGTCTCTTAGGTCAAACTTGATTGAAATTTTATTGATGGTGATCAGGAGAAATTGATGAACATAACAGGTAAACAGGAGAGACGCAGCAGGAAAGATTCATCTTTAGTTTATTTCAAACTGCTGAAATTTTTTAGGCTCAAAATTTTTCATAGCTTCCTTTTTCTTAGAAATATTTGAGAAATGGCATGGAGGATATGTATTTCTAGAGAGATTTCCTCCTTCACACTTAAGTAATCATCCCTTTGTTTCTGACAAAATCTTTGAAATTAAAAGTTAAGATTGTATTTTAACAATGCATTCACACAGGCTAACCAAAACTTTTTGAATGGCTACTTTTTGAGGCTTAATTGCACAGAAGTTGTATTGGCTTCCTATCTGTCTTCTGTCCTGAAACAAATTCCCACATAGAGAATGATTTCATGATTTGTAAAATAGGGATGATTTCAAAGAGTCTTATTCTAATGTGTGTGTTAGGTGAAAGTAGGTAAAAATAGAATATTGATACAGGTTTTGAAGGGTTTCTTCAGGATTTACCATATTGAAGTATTGTAAAAGCAATTTTAAAAATTATTCAAAGTATTACAAATAATTTATAAGTAAGGGCTTGGGTTTTAAATTATAATGTGTGTTTCTTGTTAAACACAGTATATAGTGAATCCTACAAAGAACAGGTCTTATTCTTCTTATTGTTATTACTGCTATACAAAAGCATGTAGAGGTAACACTGTTCTGAAGAGTTGTTTATATAAAGATAATAATGGTTAGCAAAGATCAGCCTCTATAATGCAAAGTTTAAATGAAATGGAGGTCAGCATATTTTCAGTAATTAATTTTTGCTCGTTTTGGGTTTTTTTGTTGGGTTTTTTGTTATTTAATGTGGAGCAAAATAGTGTGAGATGGAATAGGAAGATTTGGGAATATGAGGAGGATGAAGGAATAATGTGGGGGAGAAGGTTGGGAGTGGGGAAAATAAAATCTTGCCTCCTGCTAAGCTAAAGGCAAGTGGCAGGTTGTTTGGGGCTTTTTTTATGGCATCAGAAGACTTTCTGATGAGAAAAAGGCAGCATTTGTGAGACTTCCACAGTTTTCTGTAATGGAAAGCACTCCTTTTGTTAAGTAATGTTGTGAACAATGACTAACTGCTTTTCCAGAGCCAGGATGGAGCCTGAGCAGATAGTGTCAGCAAAAAAGCCTTGGTTTTGTAATCAGAGCTAAAAAATACAATAGAAAAATGGAACATTTTAATAACGTTTAAATATATTATTTTTAAAAAACATCATCTTTTCTGTTTCTACTGGTAGAAAGTAATACAAAGAAAACACACAAAGCAGTTTTCTTCTGGATGGGACAGATTTATACTTTAAAAATTGAGTATAAGAAAATGCATTATAGGAAACATTACAGCTGACTACTTGGGAGTGTTTTCTGAAAAAAAGGGTGGTTACACTTAACCCTTTAAAAATAGTCATAATTACTGGGGAACAAAATATCCATTATTTCCTTTACCATGAATAACCCCTACAGAAAAAATAATCAAATGTTCTTTATATAGGGTTCATTTGCTTCTGCGTAATAAGGTTCAAAATATTTTTGGCTAATTCGAGGGATGTTTTTTCAGAACGTATTCTCATCTTCAAAGTTCATATAATCATAGAATGGTCTGGGTTGGAAGGCACCCCAAGGATCACAGAGCTCCAACCCCCCTGCCACAGGCTGGGTCACCAACCTCAGGCCTGGATCTACACATGGTTGCCCAGGGCCCCATCCAACCTGGCCTTGAACACTTCCAGGGACGGCGCATCCACCACCTCTCTGGGCAGCCTGTTCCAACACCTCACCACTCTCTCTGTAAAAAGATTTCCCCCTAATATCTAATCTAAACCTTCTTTACTTTAGTTTTAATCCATTCCCCCTTGTTCTGCCATTATCTACCCTTTTAAAAAGTTGAACCCCCTCCTGTTTATATGCTCCCTTCATGTACTGGAAGGCTGCAGTGAAGTCCCCCCACAGCCTTCTCTTCTCCAGGCTGAACATTATATATCTCACTACATATCTTCCAAATTTTAAGAATATTAATAAGTTAGAGACGTAAACAAGAGGTAGCATTTTCTAAGGAATGTAAAGTAATTTTGCAGTTCTTTTTAGTAGTTGTGAAATTATTTGTTGAAGTTTCAGTAGATACAATTTTCTGTTATTCCAAGTATCAAAAAAGAAAAAAACAGTCTGTTGTAATGCTCTACTATATGTCAGCAATCATTTTAATAGCAATAAACCCTTTAATTTTACTTTTTTTTTTTAATCCTCCCACAAGTTGAATGTAGTGGTTTTGCTTTCTACTGTGGGGATGTTTTTAAAACCTGTCTTCATCATCTTTCTTGTATTCAGTTCTTCAAATTACTTCTATAACAATTATCCTTCTAGCCTTAATTTATTGCCATTTCTGTTTTGTGTAATTTACCTTTTATCTTGCAGTGTGAATGACACATTAGCTATTACTCACTCACTAGACAAGTCTAGTCAGAGATGTGAAAACAGAGAAAATGGTGTAGTGTCTGTTTCCTCAAGATCAAGTTGCAAATGGCATTCTTCTCTCCTTTCCCACAAGGCACTGAGGCGTGAACTGAAGGATAAAGAGCAAACCATTCTCAATGCTGTGGACCAGGCACGAATATTCCTTGCTGACCAACCAATTGAGGGGCCTGAGGAACCAAGAAGAAGCTTGCATTCAAAAACAGGTCAGAAAATACTTTCTTCCAGGAATGGTTAAAAGGAAATACAAAAAAGACAAGTATGTCTCTAGTGCATATTTTATATCCCAATTATTTGGTTAGAGTTGAGAATTTTCCAAACCACATCCTGATTGCTTTTATTTCAGTGTTTTAGCCTCAAAGTATTACTACTCTTCTTTGTGAGTACTCATGTTTTAATGGAAGAAGTACAAAAGTCTCTATCTCCTTTTCCAATTTTTGATTCAAAGTGCCGAAGTCAGCAATTCTGTTCTTTATTTCTTAACACATTAACATATTCACCTTGTATGTAGTCAGAGTAGTTGTTCAAGAATGCACATTCAAAGGTATATGTGGTGTTATTGCAAAGCTTTTTTACTCCACAAATGCAAACAAATGTGTTTGGAGTATCTCATTAGAACTAAAAGGAATCAACTTTACGAAGGCAGTCATTACAGAATCTTAAAGATTTGAACATTAGATTAATTATTACTAAGATATAAACCACACCTGTCCTAGAAATGATACTTGCATAGTATTTGTTGACATAGTTGTCTGTCAGAGACCAAGGAGGTAATAATTGTCCTTCACGCCCTTAACCTCAAAATAGAAAAATATACCAAATAACTGTAATTAAGTCTTAGAATTCTATTTCCGATATAAGCTACAATATTATTAAATGTAACTTTTGTAAGTATTATTCTTGGAAAAGGTAGCAATCTGCTTTTACAGAAATATCAGTTGCTGTAAGATGTTTTACTGTTCTGAATCATTTACTGTTCTGAAAGATTTAAAAAATTACAGTATAGCTGCTTATGTGGGGAGTTAATTTTTTCTTCCCTTACATCTTTCTATACATCTCCATTTTAAGTTTGTTCAAGGGAAGCAACTAATCTTTCCTGCATCTGCACCTTGTGTTGTTTCTGTGCAAATTTTAATGTGGTTTCCTAATTCAGCTTTGTGATAAAGTTTGGATAACTGGTGATTAATGCCAAGGAAATATTTTCCCCTGTGATTAGTTCTGCATACCTTAGCTGCTGTAGTGTGTCTTACTGCTTCCTTTTTGAACTCTTTGTGCCTGAAAACATTTTGTCTTTACTCTCAAACTTATTTGATATATTGCATCTCTGCTGTTATAGTTGTTCTCAATCAGAGCCAAACTTGTGGTTGAAAAAACCTGAATGCTTGTTTTAGATTTGCTCATTCTTTCACACACAAGTTTGATGTCACAGACCTTCCTCTCGAAAGCTGTAGAAACACCCAGCACAAATGATACCAACGCATAAAATGTTACCTGTCTAAAATGTTAATTTTCTAGCAGAGGTTGATATCAATGATCCAGTGTAGACAGAAAGTGCAAAAGCAAACTTCAGAGCATAAGCTGCATCATAAATTCTTTTTATGCAATCTATTATTATTGGTTTTGTTGTTATTATTATGCTATACAGATGGCAGTGAAAACGGAATAGCAGGGAATTTAATGACCATGGTAAACTGTGTTACAATAATGGCCAGGCAGATGGTCTGCAAGTGATGTATGAGTGTCTCTTGTCTAGTCATTGTTTTTGAAAACTGATCAAACATGCTCAGACTTGGAAGTTTCATAGATGTGCGTTGAACTTCTTTTCCTATTTCTTCTTCATATTTTGTAGTTCCCTAGACTACTTTTTTTTTTTGAGTATGTGGTGTGTTAGGCTTAGCTACCAGCCATAGTCCCATCAATCTGCTTACTCACTTCTTCCACCTCAGAGGGATGAAGAGAGAAGATAGGAAAGACAGAAGCAAGAAAGCTCATGGGACGGGTTAAGGTGGAGACAGATGCAGATTCCTTACAAGCTACTGTTATGAACCAAACAGATTTAGCTCGTGAAAAATAAACTTTTTATTGTAATTTAAAATAAATAATTAATACTGATTCAGTAATGGGTAACAAAAAGACAAACGTTAAATCCACAGCTTTCCTCCCTTTCTTAAGCTTGACTCTCTCATTCCTGTCTTGTCCCTGCCACATTCTGACTGCAGGTCATGCTCAGTCTCTTCAACAGGGCAATGAGTGATATGAGTGTGTGGGGAGGTGGTGGATCAGTGGTCAGTGTAGCAGTTTCTTTCTGTTGTTCATTTCCTCTCAAGTTTTTCCTCAGTATGGGCTCTCCACAGGGAATATTTACCCCACCCTGTGGTGAGTCCCCAACATGGGGCAGCCCCTGCCCCTCCTCACGGAGGTTCCCATGAAGCTCCTGCTGCCAACACTTGGGTACTCGCACAGCACAGAGTGGTGCTGCGCTTCCCGTAGATTAATAGACTTTCAGGTGAAAAGACGCTGTTGAATCATCAGCTCTGATCTCTTCTATATCAAGAGCTGTTAAATTTCACCCGGGACTGAATCTAGTAAATTTTTTATGACAAGTAATGCCATTGATCTCCAGAAAGCTTCATCTCTGAATTTGAAGACATCCAGACACACAAAATTTTTCATCTGATTAATTTTCAGTGGAGGCTATAGATGCGGGCTTATGTTTGCTTTTAAAATGCTTACTTTTTTATTTTCCTGTCAGCTTCTCAATCACTGATGGTCCCTGCAGTAGAGGAAAGTTGACTCGTTAACTTCAGTGAAGTAGATGTCATGTTGCTAAAGGGGAAGGAGTGTGGGTTTGGATTGTAAGCTGACAGTCTGCTGTCCATACACAGCACTGTACTGTCATGACTTGAACATGTTTTTGACTGCTTATATAATAAAAATAGCAAAAATCTTGGGGTTTTGGGTTTTTTAAAATCATAACAACAGTAATTGAAAAATCACTGTTTCTTGAGTTTCAGTTCTTACCTTATGTAATGGCAGGGGTGTTTGGACTGGTGAGCTAACCCAAAGAGGATAAAAGTTGTAAAATCACTGTCTGTTTGCTTCAACCTCTCCCTTTCCATCCACTTTTTTTTTTATTTATTATTTATCCTAAATCTTTTCATGACAGGGAGGGCATTCTTGCAAGGACAAGGAATGAGAGAGATTTGGGGGAAAACTGATAGGAACTAGTTTTGAACTTGACTGACTGAGACCTGTTTTAAGGACCTGTACATACATACATTCATTGTTCCATCCAAAGAGAATATTTGTAATAGGATGCCTTATGATAACCTGTTTTTGTCTATAATGCTCTTGTTAATTTCAAATATATCACAAGAATGTAAAATCAGCTAGCCTTTGTTTCTTCTACATCCTGTGTTGGCCTTCTACCGTACCACATAGTGACTGGTACAGTTTGTCAGCTTCCAGGAAACTTCCTTCTGAGTCAATTCTATCTCCCATCTGTCTTCTCTTCTGATTTTGTTCTTCCATGCTTCCACAGGGAGCCCCTGTCACAAAAAAGCAAGCTTCACATTCTTCTTGCCTTTGAGCACTTCAGCATCTGTGTGGAGCTGACTGATGAATCATCAGGCCAGACTCCGAATTTTAGAGATGGGCAGGATAAGGAAATTGGAAATGCTCACATTTTTAGCTTTGTTGTCACTTGTCTACGCTATAGCAGAGAAGTTAGATCTAAAAATGTTAATCATCATGCTCTGCGGCATGCCTAGAGTATTATACAGTTTCTAAAAAAAAAATAATAAATCTACAGTTGCCTACTTAGATTCCTGTACTGTTAGTAGTGTTACAGGCCATGGGAAACACAAAGGAAGGCAGAAATAATATTTTCTGTCCCCAGGGTTCTATGAACCTACAATACAGCTTTGCTGATTTTTTGTCCTTAAAATTCCACTGATGCCATAAGGGAGTGAAGATAATTTTTTTTAGAAGATAACATAAACTAACACCCTAGCAAATTACCACAGGCTACTACACTGATTCTCACTGCAATAGTGAATGCTTCCAAGAGCCAGCAGTATTGTTCAAGTACTTCTGTAGCTTCTCGTTTTTTTACAGCAATCAAATTCCTAGCTTTGAATGCTGTTACTTGGTCACAAAGATTGTTATGATAAACACATAATTTAAAATTAAATATTTACCATCTTTTTTATTCCTCTTAATTCAAAGTGTAGAAAACCCCATAAATCATAACTGTGTTATAAGAGAAATATATTAGTAGGTGTCAGTGAATTATGTGCATATAATTCATTTAAACTTGTAGACATACAACATATTCACCTGTTTCAGACATAAATAAAAATCAAACTTCTTTGCTTTCTATCACTGAACACGTTCAGATGCCAAGATTTTTCCTGGTAACGAGGAAGATCTTACTGTAAGTAGGCAGTTTACTGTTTTCTAATGTATATAGGAGGCAGCATTTCTATTCCCAACTGCTTGTGCCTGTCCACTGGATACCACCACTGGAATAGTTTTTGTTCCCTGCTCTGCATCTCAGCTGAATATGAAGTATTGGCTGTGAAAATTAGACAAAGTGCTTAGGAGAACGAAGAGGGTATAGCCCACTGGAGTTCAGTGGAATCATGCCCAGAAAGTACTTGCACTATTTTGACCATTGCTGCCTGTTTTGTTTGGAGCTCTTTCACTTGTGACTTCTGAGAGTTTCTTCATAAGGTTAGAGAAATGTGTGGTTACCCATGAGAGAATCTCAAATTAAGTATCTTTCTGCTTTTCAAATAAATCTCAGTCACCTCTTGAGTTCAGTCCACCTGGGTAGAGCCTTGAATTTCTTCCTGTGGAGTCTACACAGTTGCCTGCTTAGAGTTACATTTGTAGAGTTCAAAGAAGTTGTTCTGTTTGCTGAGTGGTGTGCAGTGCAAACTTAGAGGAGTTTTAAGCCTGGTTTTTGTATTGGAAACAGGCTGGCCTGAGGCCATAGTGGTTGATATTTTTTTATTTTATTTTTTTAACCATGAGGACTTCAGGATAATAAGTAGAGTTATATTTGTTCTTGACCTGTCTGCTATGTTATGTCCCTGTTTTAGCTGAAACACAGGGTGCTTCCCAGGTGGAAGCTGTGCTCCTAAAGTTTAACTGTTGCCTTGTTTTAAAGACTCTAAAAATGAGCAAAGCTTTGTCTGCAAGAGAATTCTCAGTTACACTACTAGCAAGGCAGATGACTGACGGATGTCAAAGGTTAGAACCTTGCTCCTTTCTTACATTGTGGAGCAAACCTATCTCAAAAACATTGTAAATGAGCCTCAAGAAAGCAAATTAGAAATTGCACAATTAAACAAAATGTGTGTAGAGGAGAAAACAGCCTGAGGAAACTTGCATAGAAGGTTCCAAAAAGTTCAGAACATGGCTGTTCTAAAGTCCTGTGTTGTTGTTATAGGACACCATCGTGTCAGGGAGCCTTATCTTTTGTGCTCTCTGGCTCGTCTCTGTTTTCTGGTTTTGTTTGTTTTGAAATAAAATAGATGCCTTTGTTTTGATTTGAAATGCTGTTAGGGGATGTATTATCAGACTCCTGCAGCCTTGCTGAGAAGCTACCTGCCATATGTGCTATGCCAGGAAAAAAAAATCTTTATTGATCTTTGGAAGAAATAAAAAGCTTGTTGCAGTCTGCAGTAGCAGAAAGAAACATAGGATTAATTCCTCCCTTACTAGAGTAACTGGGATATAGCAGTAATAGTCTTTTCTGGTTTTGTGGAAGCAGCAGACTGCCACCGTGAACAAGAATTCATATCTCATTTGCGTTCTTGGAGCAACACAAACTTTGGGCCACCACTGTGCAAAAGTATCGTGAACTTGCTTTGGATCATGCCATTTATTACAAAACAATGGCTTGTTTTTACTGAAAAGTATTATATGAGTTTGGATTGTATTGACAAATTGCAATGGTTATCCTGGATAAATGCATGGTCTCAGGACTGCTGTAATCTTTAGTTTTCTAGAGATAAATGCTATGGGGCGACTTAATTATCTCTTTTAACTAGAACCTATTTTCTCTTTGCTTCATCCCTCAGTGTCTTTCCCACCAGCACCCACTGGGAAATATCAACAACCATTATTAAAGGAAATGTATATTTGCTAGCACTGTTTTCATTTGTCTTTATCTGGAGCCTGTACTCTGGGCCCTTTGCAGAACTGTTCAGTGTACATGAGGCTACCAGCTTTCTTATTCTCTGCTTTTGCATTTCTGTCTTCTGCAGACCAAAGGTAATTTGTCTTTTATCTTGCAGAGACTTTCTGAATTCTCTCTGGTTTGAAGAGCTTTCAGGTAGATAGAAGAAAACATAAATGGGCTAAGATGAAAAAGACTGTGATTTTTCTTTATTTTAACTACATATATGATGGATATTTGAATAGGAGAAGAAGGTGACATACTTGAGTTATGCCTGCATGGGTGGGTGCCAGGAGTCTGAATAATCACTATATTTATACATTAACCCATTGCTGCTTATTCTTTAAACTTCCTATGCCCATTCCATCAGAACCAAGTTTTCTGTCCAGATTGTTAGTAACCCAGAGAATGTTTTCACTGGAGCGATGCTGAAGGCTTCATCGTGCAATGATAGCACTGCTTTCAGTTGTTCTGCTTCAGAGTTTGACAATGTGTGGCTGTGTTTGTTCACATGCTATGAAAGTGTTGATAATGATCACAGTGCTGTGTCACCCATTGGTTTTTACTGCAAAGATTGAACCAAGGAAGAGACAATGTTTGACATAATTGAGAGGGAGAGGGCACAAAGTCAGCTCCTATTCTAGTATATTTTATTAAGAATATAGCAAAAGTGAAAGGAAATTAATCTAATTGTAGCAAGATGGAAAGAAGTAACTAGTTCAATTCCACATAGTGAGGATCAAAGTTGCTTAGAATCTAAATTGCTTGAACCAGCAATAGTTTGAGAGATCTAAAATAAATTCTTACACAAGAAGAATTTTTCATTGATAACTTTCCTGGGTAAGTATTCTCCACATAAGTAAGCACTTAAGGAAGCTATATGCTATAAAGTTCAGGCTGGAAAGTTTGAAAGTTTTCCTTTTGTGGCAGTCTGTCTCTGCTAGAGCCACAGAAAAGGTGCTGGTGCTTTCGTTGCTTTGCTTGTGACAAAATATGCTTTTTTAAAATCAAGTGTTTTTCCACTACAGAAGCAGACTTTTTTTTTTCCCCTCTCCTCTTTGTCCCTGACTGCAAGGTCAGTTCATATCTTTCCTCTCTGGTAAACAGATGGTGCAGTGAATATAGGCTTTTCTTACCTTCTGAGCAGCTGCTCAAGTTGAGATAATGTAACAAGTACCATTTAAAAAAAGAGGAGAGGGGAGCTGTTTGTTGAGAAGACTTTATATTTAAAGTGGGGACAAAAAAAGCAACAACCGCTGTGTAGTGTTTTTTGAGGTTTTTTTCCCAGGAAAAAGGAACTCTGTCTGCCAGTGTGTGTAATGACAGACTGGTGAAACAAATTTGAATCTCTGGTGAAATATCTTTTTGAGGTTTACAATCTTATGCTATGCAACCAGTGCCTTGAATAATGTGTTATCTACTTGAAAAACAGTGATGTGTTGCTCTCCTTAAAAAGTCGGGTTTTCATGATGGAAAACACGAAGTTTTACATTATGTATTTCTCTCTTAAATTAATAGATGCTGGATGGTTTTATAGATCATAAAAACATGTGTTTTGCTTTATTTCCCTAGTAAATGTCTTTTTAGGGCAAGTTTACAAGCACTTCCAGGGCTTTTGTAAAATAAAGCGATCTTGCAATGAATTAATATTTTTCAAATAAAAGATGTGACAGATACCCTTGCACAATGACACAGGTTTGACAAATGGTCTTAAAAGATATTTTGGGTTTCAGTTCTGTGTCACCCCAGTCAATCTGGATTTTTTTCCCCTCCCAAAATGTGACTAGGCTGTCATAAGTAAAGCTACCTTGTTTCAGCCATCCAAACAAATAAAGTCAGGCTGTTGTTCCCCTCTTGTATTCCCATTTACTGCTACAGCCACTTTTTTCCTTATAGATTCTACTGGAGCGAGAAGCACTCATTGAATCGGTTGTGTCAGTACATTTATGGACAATCAAAATGTTTTGCAAGATTTTCGGCTCTTACTAAAGCTTTCAGCATGTTCCTTGTCAAGTGACTGATCATTTTAAATGACCTACTAATAATCTAGTTTAGAACACTTAAGCCTTTCCAACTTTCTACTGTTTTACACAGAATTGGCAGGTTTTGGCTCTGATAACAGGTAAAGGACAAAGCAAGCATGTGATGTTGGATAGAAATGGCAGATTGCAGCTTTGCATGTATGTAACTTAGTCCAGTTCCTGGGGATAAAGTACCCTATATTCACATGTTCAACAAACCAACAAAGGAGGCTTCCTGCACTGAGTCCACAATTTTCTGTCCCATTTCAACTAACCTCAGCTTTTCCTTTGCTTGTGCAAAGTGATCCAACTCTAGGTGTGCTCCCTTAATCTTCATTTAAAGTCCTGCAGCTTTTCACAGAATCACAGAATAACAAGGTTGGAAAAGACCTTTAAGATCATCAAGTCCAACCATTCACATCCTAAACTAAACCATATCCCTAAGTACTTCATCTACCCTTTTTTTGAACACATCCAGGGAAGGTGACTCGACCACCTCCCTGGGCAGCCTGTTCCAGGCCCTGACAACTCTTTCAGTAAAAAATTTTTTCCTAACATCCAATCTAAACCTGCCCTGGCACAGCTTCATGCCATTCCCCCTTGTCCTATCACCTGTCACCTGGCTGAAGAGACCATCACCTACCTCTCTATAACCTCCCTTCAGCTAGTTGTAGGCGGTGATAAGGTCTCCCCTCTCCTACTTCTGAGGCTTTGGTTGTCCTCAACCTGTAGCTGTACCATAAGGTATGAGGTAACCTATGATACTGGCTCTGCCATGTGGTGCCACTTTCCTGCGTGCTGCAATTTAGCTTGGCTTCTAGATCGTTTCACAGCCCCTTCGGCACTGCACTGTAGTGGATTCTCCTTCATTCATCAGTGGTATTTATTATTGTTAATAGCAAATAATTCCAAAATTACTTCCAGTAATGTCTTTTATATCTTCATGTAAGCACTTTGTAAACTGTTGTCTTATGTTTAAAGCAACCGTTTTTATCTGAGTTTTTGCTTACAACTTGAGCTTTATTTCTTTTCCTTTTTCTGAAGACTGTTGCAAAGCTTGGGGTAAAGATCATCCCAAAACTGTATTGTCCAATGATGTAGCTTATTCTACTGTGAATTGCTAGCATTCCAGAGAAAAGGTACAATTTATCACAGCCTATCTTTGGTCTTCATCTTTATTCAGGTCTGTCAGCATTGCAAATTGTGGGTTACTGACATGTCTCTATATCCCAGAGCTACGTACATAATTTATATCACTTCGCATCCAGTTACTGTTTTTGTCACAATTGTTCCTCCCCAAATTCCTCTTGTCAAATACCCTCTTGCCATTGCGGTATCCCTAAACTTGGCTAGCCTCCACCTTTGCAGGTAGAGTGCGCGAGCAGTGCTCTTGTGTGATAGCTTATGGCACCCAGCAAGTCACTGAAACATATCAGTAAGCTCAAAATTTCTTTTGTCCCTCTCAGTTCCACTCTTGCTTTTACATCTGGGAAAAAATGGGTCTTTGTTTTCCAGCAGCAAATTGAATGTATTCTGATGATTTATTTTGCATTGCTGTATCCTTATCCTGTATTGGGTGCTATGGAATGACAGTTGGATCACCAGAGGCGTAGTAAAAGAACTCTTGGAATTTTAATGGTGGATTTACTTTGACATTCATCGACCTGTGAAAAGCAAAAAGCTTCCTTCTCCCATTTTTTTTTTTTTGTATGTTCCCCTCTCACTCTCCTCCCCTAAGTTAGTAACTCCAAGCTTGGTCAGTTATGATGATTTTAAAGACACTATATCACTACATGGAAGATTTCATGTCTCATTTGACTTCTGACAAAAGCACTTCTTTCATCTCTGCATGATTGTGTATAATTTAGTCATAGACAACACTGGAATTATAAGGACAAGGACAAGAATACTGTGATAAACTTTTTCCCAGAGTTTTACATGGGAGCGAATAGAAGGCCATTTGGCTTAGTTTTGGGGTATGCCTTTTCTCTCCCCCTTCTTTTGTTACCTGTTTTCTGCATTACAGCAAGTTTCTGTTGCTTGCTTTTCTCTGCCTGCAGAAATCACAAGGTTGTTGTGAAGAAGGGGAGTCCTCTGAGAATGGCTTTGTTTGTCATTACCGAAGCACGTCTTCCCTAGTGAAGGAAGCTACCCATGATTTTTTTTCAGGAAGGTCCCTCTGAGCAGTAGACACCAGGGCATGCTGGGGATGTTCAGGGTTTTTATTTTAGCTTTCTGACTGTCTGGGTCGTACTCTCAAATTGAAGACCAGGAAAGGCAGCATGTTCTCTTATTCATTAGACCATTTGCAAAAATTGCTTAAAAGAGCCTTTTAGGACTTTGGTGTTAACACAGACAAATGGATGTAGAGCTGCAGAACTGCTCACCACATGGTACTCGTTACTCCTTGGGTTTTGCTCACAAATAGGAAGAGAAGAGACATTCTGGGTATAAGGGATCCAGGAACAAAGTACTGTTCTTGTTCTTTCTACGTGAAATCATCCCCAGATTCCCTACTGAAATTTCCAGCAGGGAAGAATGATCTTTTACTGCCTTCCCCTCTGCCTCCAAAAAAACTCAAATTAGTGGTGAGCTACCTTTGCTTTGCAGATATCATACATGGAAGTAAGGAATACTGTCCTGTCTTCTGATCAAGTTTTATTTTGTCATCAGGTTTATTTCACTTATGGCAAGGTGAACTTTCTTCTAACTTGTATCTGCTGAAATAGATCTGTTGACTGTGGACTTACTGACTGTCTTGAGCGTGTACCTCAGGAGCACAGTCTGTTTAATTAGACATGAGTAAGAAAAGCAAAAAAAAGGTGTAACTTTTCTTTCCTTCTGCAGAGTTGACCCCTGAGGAGAAAGCCATGAGGATTGCCAAAGCAATGCGTAAGCACTCATCAGAGGTAAAAGAGAAATGGGAGAACCTAAATGCCAGTGCCAGTATCTGGCAGAAGCAAGTGGACAAAGCACTTGAAAAACTCAAAGACTTGCAGTGTGCCATGGATGACCTCGATGCTGACTTGAAGGAGGCTGAAAATGTGAGGAATGGCTGGAAAGCTGTGGGAGACTTGCTCATAGATTCATTACCAGATCACATTGAGAAAACTACAGTAAGTGTGGAATGCCTGGGATATATTTAGCCTATCTTCGTTCTTCACATTAGATATGTGTGCAGTGTATACTTAGTCTTATGTACAGTTTAAAGTGCTCTGTGAAGACTAGGTCTTAGGTCTAAAAGAAAGGCCACTACTGTGCCACATTTGCTGTGTCAGCTGTGATTGCATAAACACATGTGATTAGAACATTCATTAAATGAAAAAAGAATTGTGTTCTAGGATTTAAATATTTTCCTCCTAGAAATACTGTCTAATCCATAGTTAGGCCATGGCTGTGTTTGGAACTTTGCCTAAGGACTGGAGTATGAGTGAGCTAACATCATCACAGCAGTTAACAGTAGGCTCCTCTCCTTTTGTAG
This sequence comes from Porphyrio hochstetteri, assembly GCA_020800305.1. Taxonomy (NCBI): domain Eukaryota; kingdom Metazoa; phylum Chordata; class Aves; order Gruiformes; family Rallidae; genus Porphyrio; species Porphyrio hochstetteri. The sequence goes on from CM036907.1 coordinate 52,751,481, forward strand.
TGGTGAGCTGTCAGATCTGTTTGCTGGTCATAGATAGCTTTCTTAGAAAAAAAGTGTAGAGCTCTTTCAGTTATACAGAAGTACATACGTCATTTTACTTTGTTCCTTAACTTTCACAAACGTTCGAGGGCCCTGGGGTCATGTACCCAACCATCCATGTCTTCATCATGGGATGTTGGTGTTAGAAGAAAGGAAGGCCATGGGTTGCAACCAGTTTTCTGCAAATTCTGTGTGTATACACAGTCAGTGGACTCATATGAAAGTAACACAGGACAGCATTATTTCACACATAGCAATATAAGCATCCACAATCTCCAGATTTTGTTGCTACTTTCAGGTTTAACAGAACCACAAACTTTAAAAGAAACATAGTCAAAGCTGAGCTATATCCAGACTGCTGTTTATTGGAGCAGAGTAGTGCATCTTCTCCTTCCCCTCGTACATTTGACTATAGCAGGCATTAAGATGCCAATGCTGGAGAACTCCTCCGTTTCGTGTTAAGAAGTGTTTTGTCATTTCTTAATGTCTTTTTTTTTCTGTGAAGAAGAGTAAAGCAAAGTCTTTTAGATGTTCATTCCTATGGAAAAAATGAAACCTCTGCTGAAGTAATAGGGGGCTGCTGCCTGTCCAGAAGCCAAACGCTTCTTTCTGGCTGGTAGGTGCCTTCTGTTCCTGGGCCTGATCAGAGAGAATTTGAAGGGAGGTAAATAATTAAAGTGTCCAAATAAAACCTTTTTTCCAGTTGTTTTTGGCTTATTTGATGATGTTTAATCGAGCCATTTATAGGATTGAACAATTAACTGCTCACAGCAAGAAAGACATTTGATGCATCTTTTCAACTGTAACTAAAACTTGCATCAATTTTGTCTTAATACTGTATTTAGTTCCGTTTGATTCAATAAACCATTTTCTTCTTTTTAATCATTGTAATAGTTTTACTCTACAGTTCTAATCAGGTAAAACATTTTACTCCTTTTCCTTAGAAGATACATTCCTTCATGCTTTGCTAATTCAATAATAGTTTTTAAATTGAATTTCTGCCAGCTGCTTAATACTGGAAAACTATAGTTACTGAACATTTTTTTTTCTTAAGAGCACTTGACAGGCTGTATACTGTTAAAGCTCCTGATAGAGCATTTCGTATTTCTTTTTGGAAATAAAAGCTCCAAAGCCATATGGCACCACTAGAAACCTCATCTAAATTGGTTTAGGGGCACAATTTAGATATGTGCATTTAGGTAAATTTCATGCTGTTTTTCTTTAAAGATGGATATGAAGGAGGTAATAGGAATATTTAAGTGAGTGAACATCCTTTGCTGTAAAACCCAGCATTGTGGTATATCCGTTTAGGATGAGCTGCCATGTTGGGCAAATAATCATCATGTTGAGTTTATGGTGGCTTTTGTGCTGCTCAGTTGTCCATTAAGTGTAATTGTATGCTTCTTACTCATCTAGGCTTTTAGAGAAGAAATTGCTCCCATCAACTTGAAAGTTAAAACAGTGAATGATTTGTCCAGTCAGCTGTCTCCACTTGACCTTTATCCGTCATTAAAGATGTGTCGTCAACTGGATGATCTTAATATGCGGTGGAAACTTTTACAGGTATTCTAAACGTGTGCAGTAAATGGTGGGGGAGGGATGCCTTCTACTGCTCTGTTCTCCTAAAAGATGAAACTATGACAATTTGTTCATTATTTCTGTCTTTAAGGTGTTGTTTTAGTGGTACCAAAGCAACAAAGGGAGCTGTCCTTCCTTCCACAGCTTGACCAAAATCTTTTCCTTTCAAGCTGTCGCAGAAATGTACTCACTCAGGAGTCTGTGTTAATCTGTGGATACTAGTGGGACTATTCCTGTATGCATTTTTGTATGTCTGATAGTAGTATTTTTACTGTGCAAATCATTGTTACTGAAAACTGGTGTACGTATTTCTGTTGTGTTTCCAGCTCCTGTGAAAGTTGTTTTATTTTGGTTTTGAATGTTCAATTTCTGCAGGGAATTTCAATTAAAGTGACTTAAATATTAGTAGAGCTATAACAGGATGTGAGCAATAACACATCTAGTATAATACAACAGAAGAGGGTATGCTGTGTGAGAGATTCATATTGCTTAGTTATGATTATTGTACTTAAATGGTCTGAGAAAGGTAAATCAATTTGCCTGATTACAGTTCAAACTCATGCAGTTTCACAGTGAATGGTTTAATGAAGTTCCTTACATAAGTTAAAGTTCATTTATCATTTTTTGCATTTTCTCACTCATTTTTGGCAGACAATACTTACTGTAAGCGAGTCGCCACTTACTTCTTTACCTGGTCTCTAAGGGTGCAATTAAGTGTCTGAAATAACTAGGGGATGGATGGAGGATCTGTCATCTCTCTAGCTGAGGGCAGTGGGACTGAATGTTCAAAAGCTGGACATCAGATTCTGGGGTAGTAGTTTTGATTCGATTGCTCCTGAGAGGCAAAACTAATAATGTGTCCTTCCATTTCTTGGTGAAATTTGGTGGTGGGATTTTTGTTTGTTTGTGGTTTTGCTTTGGGATTTGTTGTTGTGTCCTCTCAAATTGAGTTAACCAAGCAACCAAACTGCTGCTGGGTGTGCTAGTGCAGTTTCAACTGATAAACCAAGTCATGTCAGCTGGTGAAGTATCTTTCCATGCTGGAAAGGCAGCTGTGAGATAAATACAATCAAGCTTGGACCTGCTGTCTATGGAAATTTGGAAGGATTGAGAGGAGGTCAGAAACTTCAGCAGTTGTCTGTAGTCACCATTGAAACTACTGTTGTTCATTATTGATCTGCAGTACTTGCATGAGAACATTGCAAGAGAGGCGCATAACTTTCATCAAGCCAATGGAAGAGGAAGAAGTAGCTGGATGTCAAATAAGTGCTATGACACACAGACAAATTCATTTTACTAGTAGTGAATGTAAACAAGCATTTTTATTATTATGGCCCTGATGTTACGAAGTAAATGCAATGTAAATGTTGTGTACCTCTGTTTCTGTGTAGGTGTCTGTAGAGGATCGCCTTAAACAATTACAGGAGGCACATCGAGATTTTGGGCCTGCATCACAGCATTTTCTTTCCAGTAAGTTCTTTGAATTAAAAGACGCATGTGAGAGCTGCTGTCTTTCTCAAATACTGACTGCTCTATAGTGCAGGTTTCCCTATGGCTTGAAGATCAGGAGATTCCTCTTCCATGTTGTTATCTACCTCCTTTTATTTGTAAGGGTATTTCATCTTCATACCTCCACTGACTTTCTCACTGGCATGCTTCCCTCAGGAATCACTAATATGCTGAATTATGGTTGTGCCCCTGTTTGCTTTGTTCTTTGTCCTCTGATTGCTACAAGGTCTGACCTGTGGCTGTTCCAGAATCTTTATGTGTTCATAACCACATCTTCTCATCCCTGCTACCTCTTTCCTTACTTGCCTTTTTCTTCCACACCCGGTGGGATGACGCAAAGGAAACTGCCTGGATTTATTTTTTTGTTTATTAAAGACTTCATGTCATGCATTCCTGGAACTTGAAATAAAGGGGTGGGGAAAGGACACCTGCATCACTTCCTCTTGAGACCCGTCCTTGCATCTTTTTCTATTTAATGAAAATTTGAGGAATGTCAGCCTACATTCTCCCATTTACTAAAAGGTCAAAAGCAGATGCTTTTGCTCTCTTGTTCTCATTTGACTTGTTAGTTTGTGATGTCAAGACCCATGTTGATTTTCTGGTGTTCCAGCCTATCTGTTCTCATCAAGGCTCATGATACAAAGTCAGCACTCCACTTTCCAACTGAGGCCTTCAATAATCAAGATAAAATTATTGCAGGAGTTGAGAAGTGAACATAAAAATGAGTGGCTCTATTCATTCAATGATACATAATAATACTGGATTCTCAAGTGCTGTATATCACTCTAGCTGAAGAGCTAATATAATTTAAATAATACATTTTTATTTTTTCATGAGTTATATAACAACCATGTTTTTATTTTTGACAACTAGTTTTTCAGTAAACATCATGGTAAACAAGATGCAGAATACTTAAAATATTACAGCTGTAACAAAAATAACATTATCCTTTTTTAAAATTGCAGATCAAACAAATTTAAAAATATATACATTTGTTTGTTTGATTTGATTTTTGAACTCCATTAGAAATATTGCATAGTGTGGCCACGGTGGTTTTGTAGCCCTTCCAGTCTCAAACTTGTAATGTTGACAGTGCACCTGTGTAATAATTTCCTTAAAGATTATAGATGGAGTGGTACCTTTGGCACTGTTGCAGAAAACCAGATTAACTGTTTGGGAGTGGATACTCTAGCCTAATTAAAACAGAATGGGAAGCAAGACAGAGAAAATGCCATTTCCCCTGCTCTAACTGTTTTGAGAAGTTCCTGACTTCACTTCTGTGTCACTGTTAAGACTGTTCACCCCTACTCACCTGGACTAACTCAAGTGTTCAGGTGACTGAACTGGGGTGGTGCTGGGGGAACAATCAGTGAAAACGTTCACATATAAGACTAGGAAGCCTGCCAGGCAAGGTTGGCTGGGTTTTTTTACCGTGACCTGGATCATTTCCTTGATTTTGGCTTGCAGCATGCCACAACACATAATTGCATTCACAGGACTGAGTGGTGGACTGGCTTTCTTGCTGGATAAAACACTCGTAGAATTATGTCCAGAGAGACTATGCAGTGCCTTATCAGCATGCCTCAGCCTTGCTCAGGGCATCTTCAGGCTTAGGGACATTCAGTTTACATTACATACAAAAGTCAAGAAGGGAAAGTTTCCAGAATGCATGTTGGTAGATACTGCAAAGAGCTGTAGCCAAGTACCACAGTAATAATATGCAGATGTCCATTTAATTATTGGTTTTTTATAAAAACAACCAACCTCCTTCCCCACACAAACTATAGCAAAAACCTCTTAAAAGAAATAAAAATCTATTTTAACAGCTTGAACTACACAGAGTTGCAGAACTTAATACCTACAGCTTTATATAAAGTCTGTTAAGTGAAAGTCAGGGACAGTAACTTCAAAAGGAAAGTAATAAAAAAATCATTACATCTGGAAAAATGAAGGTTTTATCCTGACAGGTTGAAATAGTGCATATTCTAAATCAAATTTTTCAAACCTTTTTATCAGCCATAAATGACTTCTAGCTGTGAGGAACAAGTAGAGCAGTAGTCTGAATAAAATAACCTCAAAGTCCTAAACCTGAGATTACAATACATATATTTTGTGCAAATCTTTATCTCCAAAGTTGCACTTCTGAATTAGAGCAGAGGTTTTTGTCTGGGCTCATTTGACAGTAGTTATTTTAAATTTACCTCACCTATCTTTTAATCTTCCTTCTAATCCTAACAAGAATCCATAGTTTGCTATCACCATTTTCAGCTGACTAGCTCTTAGTCATTTAATCAGTATTTTTTGGTAGCAAGACACCTATTTCTACCTGTTCCTCAGGTTCATGAAATAGCCCATATTGGAAGGGAACTCAACAGACCGTCTGTCCCAACCTTTCATGGGAAAGGGAACTTAGAAGAGATTTAGCATCCTGACTCCAGTCCCCTTAACCCAGCGATTCCACTGTTGCAGTGGCTAGTAACATGTCTGTACTAAAAAGACACAGTGCAGCATTTAATACTGCTGTTGGAGTTCTTGGAATGCCAGTTATATCAATTAATCCAGACCATCGCAAAGAAAGTGCTTCAGAATATTTTTGAAGTGTAGGAAACACTATGACATTGAACCTTCCTAAAATGTCCTGTAGTAGGAGGCAGAGGTAAAGGAGTGTTATTACTATGTCACTACAATACCTGATCCTTCTCTTTACGGAGTTATTTTTCCTCTCCCATCGGTGTTAGGCTGTGTTTGCTCTTTTTTCAGTGCTTTTGAGATGGAAAGTAAGATCCTTGCAAGTTAGTTACTGATCAGTAGATTTTAGACATCCCTAATATGAATAAAGATGAAGAATCCTTATAACCTGTTATTCTTTGCAAAAATCCTGTCTTGCTGTCTCCTGACAGCAGTTTAGAAACAATAACTTGTTTTTTCTGTAATCCATTTATTTCCTAAGGCTCAAAATGCACTTTTATCTGTTGTCTTTCTTAGAAGAATCCTTGAACATCTACGGAGTGCTGACTCCATGTGTTCCTGAACAAACAGCCTAGATCCTCAAGTGCCTTGTTCAAAGTACCTTTTGAGTGGTGTCCAGCCTTACTAATATCTGCAGGCCTGCTAGCAAGTGCCAGAATCGATAACTGCTCTGTTCAGTTTTCATCAAGAAACTGATTTTAAAATAAGAATGGGAATTTCATTCTGCAGACTTTCATTGACCAGAGAACTAGCAATGTTTTTAGAATGGCTGTTTCCAAATAAATAATGGCTTCATCCCATAATGATTAACAATTTAATTTATTGTGCTGTTTAGCCCATATCTGTGTCAGTGCAGAATATCTACAGTCTGTCATAGCACATAAATTGTACCTAGGCAAACTGTGGTCAGATTTTTCTTCTTAGCTAGCTGACATAATTAGTGTGATAGCACCAGAGCCCCCATACATGCCAAACTACACTAAAGAATAAAACTCTAAAGCTGATGGACACATACACCTACGTGCCTTTACTCTTTTTTTTCTTTACCAAGTAACTACTTACCTCTCAATTGCAAAAGTTATTTTTTACTTTAAGTAGTAATATGGAATTTCCCCTATTTTTTCCAGTTAATAATGTGGTTTACTTGGTTCCTGTAGTTTCCCAAACACTTTTCCTAATTTTATCTGTTTTTCAGCATATGAATGTTTCTTCAGTTATAAACCATGAAATTTTATGTGGTCCAGGAAGAGGTCACAGCCCTTAAACTGCTCAGGGAACAACTGGCTGGCTGCAGGGCAAGACCTGCCTCTCTGAAGAAACATCAACCTGTGGGCCTCACAGAGCTTGCTGGGTCTTCACTGCAGCCTTGGCAGGTCTTAGGGGAAGAGGAGAGAGTTACTTTCAAATGTGGTTTGGGTTTTGTTTTTTCCAAAGAGGGATAGGCTCTAAAGTGGGCCATGACTGCAGGAAATTACGTTAATTGAGTTTAATTATTTGAGATCCAACGTGGATCAAAGCATATCTCATTTTAGCAGGCTTTTAAACTGGGATTTTAGCATCTAGGAGTAGGCACACTGTCTTGGAAATGTTGGGATATGTGTACAGTAGAAATTCAACCCGTTGTGATGATCAGTTGTTCCCACTTGTTCTTTCGTCTCTGCTTCTACAGTGAATCTAGTGAAGAGTTTCTTCTGTGATAAAACCCTAATTAACCAGGCACTAGTCTGGTCATTTCTGGAAGGACAAATACTTAAGTGTGGCTCTTCAGTAAACAGCTACTTCTATGTTGTGCACCAACAGTTCTGTTGGCCAGAACACTCTTCCGCTTTTATCTCCTGGAATCTTCAGATAGCAGAGTTGTAGTGTCATGACTTGAAACCTCTTGCAACTCAGTGTGCAGAAGGCTCCTGGATGTTATGGATGATATCTGTTGATAAATCAGACTTGCACAAATCCTGCAGAGAGTACTGCTGCTCAGCAGGGAGTGCACAGACAGGTTTTAATGCCTTTTTTTTGGTAGTCATACGGTGTTAATGTTAATTTGATTTGCAACTAGGAGCAGATGTTGCAACTAATAAAAATAAGGATGATATTTCTCCTTTTTGTTCTGTTGTAGAGCATTAATTATAATAGTGGAAGCATTTATTCTGAAAGCTTAAACTGATAACAATTCAATGGAGGTCGGAAAACCAGTGTCTCCTTTTTTGCGCGATGGATTGATAGCTTACTTGCTCAGAATTTATCATCCTTCTTTGAAGTAGAATCACCACATTTATTTTATTTCCAGCTTGGCATCAAATGGATGCCTAAAATCATCTTGATAGATTGCTGTCATTTTCTCCAGATGATTTTCTAATTACTGAAAGTTTTGGGGAAATTTAAATTGTGCCCATTTAATTTATTATCACTGTTTTAATAATAAAATAAATAAAGCATAGTTAGAATATTTTTTTATCTGTCTAATGATTACCTTCTCTTTATTTTCCTCAGCCTCAGTACAGTTTCCATGGCAGAGATCTGTTTCACATAACAAAGTGCCCTATTATATCAAGTAAGTTTGCTTTGATTCTTTTTTTCCTTAAGCATAACAGAGGGTCTTATTGCTATAACCTGGCAGGTTATATACCTAGCAGGTTACATAGATTCTAAGTAGTAACTAGAAATGTTATCAGGAGTTTCTCTACATAGTGTTATGCTGTATGTACTACATATTTTCATGTTTATTGCTTTGCACACTGTATAATTTGGAAATACAAAAAACAAGAAACCAATGACAAAACCCTAACTGAAAACCCCAGATAGGAAACAGTAGAGATGCTCCAGTGTGGTGCAGTATCAGTATTCAAAGTGATGTTTTTATGTGTCTGGTTCATCCAGAGTATAAACGTAAAGGGGAAAAAAGCTGAATGCATAATGTATTTAAAAATCCAAAGTTTGTAACCTATAGCAGAACCATGGTGACTAATATCTACAGAGCCCATGCATCATTTAGTGCAAAATTCCTTTGGAAACAGGCATGTGTTGATTGTTCTTCTGTTAGTTTCTTTACTTTGTGGGAGTTTTTATAGTGCTTGATACTAGTGTAAATGTACAATTAACAGGAATATCGACAAATTTGTACATATACCTTGTATATTGAGAAGAATGGTTGAGATATTTATTTGGAAAAGAATAAGAAATGCTAAATTATGGAGGTATGGAGGCTTTGATGTGTTCTACTTGGAGCAATCCTTAACTTGGGTTTTCTCATTCCATCAGCATCTTTTTGTATACTGTTTGCCAGTATTTTAAAGGTCAGATTGCAGCATTTAGAGGAGGATAGCTTTTTGCCAGAGAGGTAAATGAAGTTTTAAGAAGGTAGAGTGTATAGTAAGTCAGACCCAAAATAGTTCATTTTAGACTGAAGGAAATCTGTGTTAAAATGTTATCAATTTGAGCTTGGAAAAAGAGTAAGGTTTTAAGTCTGTAGGATGACTATGAATTGGACCTAAATATAATTCATTCTGAAAGAACATCAGTGAGGACATTGTGCTATTGCATATTGCCCTGTCATAAATCCAAGAGCCACATTTAAGTGTGCTTTCAACAGAGTGCAAGAGCTCTTATCCCCAGGTGTAAGAAACTGGGCAAAGAGGGCAAGAGACTGGCATGGCTGAGTTGAGATCTGCTGATCAAACTAAAAGACAAGATGGAACTACACAGGCAGTGGAAGCATGGAGAGCTATCCTGGGAAAAGTACAAGGATCTTGAAGGAATTGTCTGATGTAGTTGCCAAGCCACTCTCCATGGTATTTGAAAAGTCATGGCAGTCCAGTGTAGTCCCTAGTGACTGGAAGAGTACTGAGAGGAAGCATCATGGCCATTTTTAAAAAGAGTAGGAAGGAGGACCTTGGGAACTACCAACCTGTCAGCCTCACCTCTGTGCCTGGGAAGATCATGGAACAGACCCTCCTAGAAACCATGCTGAGGCACACAGAGGACAGGGAGGTGATTCAAGACAGCCAGCATGGCTTTGCTAGGGGCAAGTCCTGCCTGACCAATCTAGTGGCTTTCTGCAATGGAGTAAATGCATTGGTAGACAAGCAAAGAGTTACAGATGTCACCTGTCATTTTTTCTAATAAGTAGTTCAGAAAAAAGTTAAGTCTTTCCAGTGTGTGCACCAGGTGCAATCCTGCAAGCACACAATGTGATGGCAAAGCATCTACTGATGCTGTGGGCTTGCTCTGGTACCTCTGTGCTGCCTGCCATGGAGCTACATAGCAGAATGAAACCAGTTGAGGCTGAGAAACAAACCCCAGCACCTCTCAGAAATTGGTTTAATGGTCTTGCACAGGAAGTCTGATAAAGGGGCAGAAGTGTAAGGCAAGGGCTCTGAGAGTTGAGGTCCTTAGAGAAACAGAAAACACCATTTTATTTTAAGGATGAGTTTAATAAAGTCGACAGAATTAACTGCTACATCTCCAAGAAGAATTTTCCCATAATCTTTCCCTACGTTCAATATGATACATGCTGCTCAAGCAATGTCTTAATTCTTGTGTCTTGAATGAGAAGAATGATGATACAATTAATCAGTAGGGTTTATTTTAAAAAGCTTGAGGAGGAATACTGAATTTCAGTAGCTCCACAGTCTGACTAGCAGACTGACCTCCACAGTTTCCTTCATTTCCTATTGCTTACTAATGTACACTTCAGTGTTGGTAGCACCAGCTAGACAAAACACAGAGTTGTGGAAAATAAAGTAGAAAATAGCTGATTCTGAACTTCATTTGCTTTGGTATGATCAGGCTGGAGAGTACTCCTGGTTTTAAATATTCTTTTCAATCTTCATCTATTCCCAAATTTCCGATATAGTTTAAGGAAGAGAGGAAAACAGTGCTGATGCATATTTGATTGGAGTGATTAAATGAGCTTTTGTTATACAGTTTAAGAGAACAGTCAATAGGATTAATGGTTGTTGTTTATATAAAAAGAAATTCTAGAAAAGAGGCAAAGATTAAGTTAATTTTTTTTTGTTTAATTATACTAACCTTTTTGAATGAGGTGCCTTTGATGCACAGCACAGCATGAGTAGAAGAAACAGTTAGTAGGAGTCTCAATAACTCTATCATTCAAGAACATTTATATTTACTGTTTTTACAGCAAGCTGTATGTTCAGAAAGTTTAAGGTACCAGTTGTTTATGAGATAAGAAAAACAGCAGAAAGAATAAGAGTATGATTCAATGATTGGTGGCTGAAAAAAAGTGAATTTAAAAAAAATAATTTTGAAAGGGAAATAAATGATAATTGAAATCAGGCTACTTTAATTCTGAATAAGAACGTACACTCTTCTTAGACAACCATAAATTCTTATCTTTACTTCATTTTGATCGTTTTTTGTATGTGTCCTTGAATGAGAAATGTAAAATATTCTGAAGCAACATGGTGTAGATGATGATGTAGTTGTACCTCTGTTAAAATGAGTGTTTAATAAAACATAAAATACTGCACTCTTTGCAGTTTTATTGCACATCAAGAATGGAGTTTTAAGAAAAAAATAGGGAATCACAACTGAGAAGGCAGGAGGGAACACTTTATGTAGCAATGAATCTGGAAGGAGAGTGGCAAAATGATCCAAGACATCTGTATTTTCAGATAAGCAGCATTTATTCTGTTCATTTCCTGATGCCAGATGTAACCAGCACTTATATGCATAGAGAGAGAAGTGTCTCAGAGAAGGACGTCCAGCCTGCTATGGTGGCTTTGAGAGCAATTCGTTGTCCCCATGCTATTTAGTAGTGGTTGGTATGTCTGCCCTTTATGGGGTTGTAATAAAGGTGTGTGAAAGATTAAAATGCTAGTGTACAAACTCCTTGGCCCCATAAGTTCAGACCAAGGCAGCCTGGGTTTGGAGCATTTTGGAAAGAAGTGACTATTCTGATTGGCTGGAAGAAGGATTTATAATTCACTGAGCCCATGTTTATCAAGATGTGTGTGTGCTCCATGGTTCGTGCAGATCTTTGATCGAGCAGAACCTACACACGTGACTTAGCCAGTCTCTTTTCTCCTCTTGAATCATCTTACTGTGGAAATCAAATTTGCTTAATGGCTTTAACTGTCCATATAATTTTATTTAGTCCTTTTTGCCTCCTGTTTGATTTTATTTTTTCTTAATGGCAATTGATAGAAGTTTTTAATAAAGTGGAGAACTTGCACAAAAGGTTTGGCAAACTTGCCATTGACTAAAAATCTCAGGTTGGTTTGTAAAGGTTTGGATTTAATAAGGAGAGTTTTCTGCTATTGTTCATTTATAACTCTTCAGATCACACAAGACACGTTTGGCCTCTGTAACAGAAAAAAAAATAAAATAAAGCCTATATTATGTAGCATTTCAATAAAAATATTCTGAAGACAGACAGAAGCATAAAGGAGACGCTATGTATGATTGCTAACCACCTTTGAGGAATACACGATGACCTGAAAGGGATGTGCAGAAAACATAATTAGCTTGGCATTTCTCACTGTTGTTCTTCTAACTGTCACGTAAATGTTCTTCAGCTGTGTGCCTTTCAATGCTATAAATTTTTAGATATTTGTACTGTGCAGAAGAAACAGAAGGGTAATACAGAAGGGGTCAAAGTGAGTTTAATCTCATGCAGGGCATTACATAGGGAGAGCAGTTTCTTGATGGAATCATTAAACCAATATCAAACTCTGTAGTCACCTGGTTACTTTTCTGTAGTCCTGTGAAGCGGCTGACATCATCCTCATCTTAAAAATTCCACTTTGGTATGTTCTACATTATGTTCAGCTTTGTGGGTAACAGGAATAAAATGCTTTCTCCTTCTCAATTTTTTCGAGACTCTTTAGGAAGTCTTTCCTGATATTTGTTTTATGCCCGTATGGGGAAGAGGGGAAGAAACTGGGAAACTTCACTTTTTCTTACTCTAGCTGTGCCAATAACCCCATTCTTAGAAGCATTAAGTAGTCTTTCTCTTAGAATGGAAAATATAATACAATTTGCAGAAAGAGATACTGCAGGATTCAGTTTAGGAAATGTTCTCCAGTTACCAGTTCCTGTGCTGGTCTTCATTTTCTATTAAAGAAATGCAGACATACATTTTCTCTGGAGTGATTTCAAAATATGTGCATATAAGTTGCTCTACTAATCTCTAATATACATAACCCTTGCAATGCATAATGCCAACTCTTTCTCACCACAGTGTTTCCTTACAGGCTTTAAAAAAAGAAAATAGACGATCTAGGTAAAGCACCATGACACATTCATAAAGTGAGGGTGGTGTTATGCCATTTGAAACTTGGCAAGGGCAACAAAGACAGGGTCTAGGTGCTGCTGATGAGTAGACATCCTGATTTCAGTTAATGTTTTGTGCAAATAACTACAGGATCAGAAAACTACTTAACATAATGCCAGAGTACTGTTTGAATGTCTGGTCTTGAGGTACTTGCCAGTGATTAATGACACAGACGTAGGTCTTGTCTGGGCTAAGGAATGTTAAAAACCCCACCGATTCTAGTTTTCTTTCTTGAAGACAAAAAGCCAAAAAAAGAACAGGTTGATTTTTTTTTTTCACGACCCCACGGGCAGCTTGAAACATCTGGAGTTCAACTTACTCCATTCATTTCAACAGGGCTGTTCTCATATTTCTGAAGATGACAAGTTAAATGACATTCTTAACTGTATCTCAGCACTATTTACAATCAGGAACTGTTTCTCACAAGAATTACCTTTGCCAATTATAATGGGAAAGCTGCCAGCAAACAGACTGGATAAGAAATAGATTGTAAGGGTAAATGTTTGTCACTTAAGCTTTGGAGCAATTCATTAATATGTAGGTTTTTAGATTTGGAAATGTTGATGGTTTTAATGTTTATTTTTAGTGAATTTTACAAAAAAGCATTTAGAGTTCTAAAATTACACTGTTTTGTCATATAAGCTATCCATGGATGTGTGGCTTATATCATACCAGTAAGTTTTGATAGAAGAGACTGGAGAGTCTCTTACTTTTAATAACTCATTCTTTTGATATTAACCAAAACCACAATGCTGAATGGATTCTCTGGTGGCTCAGTCAGTGAATCATTTTAATTTTTTCTTGACTGATTCATGAGGGAAGATATGTTCACACCACTTGTGTTACTGACCTGTAGACCAGCTTGTTTCTGTCATAACAGAATCCCTTCTTACATCACTCACTGTGCAGAATGATATCTCATAACTTTAGCTCCTGTAGGCCTTGAAAAGTTCCTTTCATCTGGTGCCATGTACATGCGAGGTGAATAATGAGCCCCACTGTTTACTTTCACTCAAACCAAGTATCACCTCACCCTACAAGTAGTTCTTCTGGAAGCTAGTAGAGAAGTTTCTCCTGGGCAAGTGTCACTGTGACCTGGGACAGAACTGCCACAGTAGTTGTAACAGGGAGGGGAAACTCTACATTTGTCTGCTCTTAGTTAAATGCTTGATTTTGAGGCTTTTCAGAAGGTCAGTGAGATGACTAAAAATGATAACATTCTCACAGGTTACCATGTAAATTTTTTTTTTATTCCTTCTAACTTCAGCATCATTCCAAATTTAGATTTCCATTAGCTTCTCTGCAGGCTCAGTTTTCTGTCACTGGGGGTTACAGATTGTTTCCTGTAGTAAAATACAGAAAAAGGCATTTCTTCACATTCTTAGCAGATAGTCGCTAGCAGGGCTGAATTTTCTGAAGATATCCTGTTGTGTCTCTGTGGTGAAAACAATCCATCCAATTCTACCTAATTGCCTTCTGGGACTTACCAGGAGTTATGGCCTCTAAAGGAATCAAGTTGGAGTTTTCTTCATGATGTAGTAAAATAATTTTGTCTGGAAATCAGAAAACGACTACAGCATTTCTGTGAGTGAATTGCATACTGCTTTAGTTGCTTACCTTACCTCTTGTTAGCAACTCTGGTAATTAGCAGTTTAACAGTTTCTGGTCCTTTGCTCCAAGGATGACATCTTTCACACATACAAATAAATACAAAGAAATTGCATAGTCTTTATCCATTCCCTTGTTCTTATAGGTCTGATGTCTTGTGTGTTGTTTGTGGGTACTGAGCAAGGTATCAGAGGAGCAGAGGAACATCCCAGTCTGCTTTTACTCTCTGGGCAATAACTGACAGGCAGTTGTTACTGCAGGAGTGTGTGTTTTAGAATAGGTTGCTATGTCATGAACTTACGCAGGAAGGAGTTATGAGATCCTGGTCAGAAATATCTCCCCCAGTTTCACCAGGTCTGTCTCATTTGTTACAGACTGTCCAATCCTGTAAGGTTTCTGAGCACATTTCTCAGTGCTTGATCTGCTTGCATTAGTTGTGCATCAATAACAGGAAAGCTACTGTAGCTACATCAGAGGAAGATGGATCTTATTTCAAAGAGCTGCTTTACAAACCAAATCACCGGAAAGCACTTTGTCTTGCGTGTCCCTGTTGGGAGCACCTAATAAAATGATTCCTTTCTCTGACAGTTTTATTTGTAGCATAGGAAGGTTATCTGCAGACCCGTTTTTTTTCTTCCTGTGAAAATAAATTTGTGTCCCCATAATGCATGTTATGAAATGGTTATCAAACAGAACTTTACATTAAGAAATGTTGCTGTTGAGACTGGTTCCTCCCCTTCCCCAGTTTTTTATAGCTCTTTTATAATTTACAGTCCCATATTTTTTCCACAGCTCTGTCTTGTGTGGTCTGGCTTTTGTGTCTTCTGTCTTGAAAATGAAAGCCTATATCCAGAGGAATATATTCAGTGGCAGTAGTGATACTGCCCGTTGCAGTGGAGTTGCAGCCTCCTTTGACCTGAACGACTGTGGAGTCTGTGATTCACTCACTGTGCACCCATTCCTTTTCTCTGCTGGATCCACATATAGCTTTGTTCAGCCTGTACAGATGGTTTCTTGCTAGGTGTTTTGGGATGAGGCTGACATAATCACATTCACTTTGTGTAGTCATTCAGCAGCTGTCAGGTAGTAATGACTTTTGGGTAATTACGGACAAGCCTAAATAAGGGGATTACCTTTCACCTTTTTTCCGTTCCACCTCAGTTCATGGGGCATCCTTTCCCATAGAATTCTTGCAGCAGGTATCACAGGTAGCCACCACACATAGTGTATGAAAGAACTGAGTGATAGGTTTTAAAAAACACAGCCTTGCACAAATGTATTTCTCTTTCAAATGAAAATAGAAACCTAATATTTTCTGGCTGTTACTTTATTTGACATACATTTCACAGTCAGTGTTTTTCTGTAAAGAGAAAATTTAGCTGTTCAGGTATTTATGACACTAAATGGAGGAATAAGATAATAAGAGGATACAGAAATTTTTGGGTATCTCCACTTTTTTTCTACTTCATGTTAAGCACACACATGAAAGCACACAATGAAACTGTTGATGTTAGATCTTGGAAGCCTGATTTAAGGAAAAAGCTTAATTGGGAATATTAGCTCTTATTCATTGCCTATATGTTTATAAATTACTTAAAAGCTGGAATTGCAATTAGATCTGCCCACATCCTAAGTGAGCATTTCCAGAAGGGGTTGGGAAATCAAGGATTTACCCAAGTATTTATCTTTTTTTCTCCTTTTTAAAAAAATTAATAAAAAAGAGAGAAGAACCTAGCAAAATTTTACAATTTGTTGCAAGACAAGAATTTCAAATGAGCTTCTGCTATTGATCCATTGTTGTTTCTCGAGAGAGCTATTTGCTGCTAATAAACCTTTGCACTTCTTCAGTGCTTCCCAGGTGAGAACCTTGCAGCACCCCACAAGTCGAAAATGGATTTCTGCATGGAAACCTATTTTTTAAGGCCAGAAGATGGTGAACTCAGAATCAAAGGCTACGATTCAGCAGTTTTTACCATCACGGCTAATTTTAAGATGATAGTTTCTTCTATGGCAGTAAACAAGATTTGATTCAGCTAAATTGCATGTTGTTTACATGCAGTGTTTGCACTAATATTTTAGCATTTCAAATAGTTTGAAATGTAATTTTGTATATACCTATATCTTAAGTTTCTATCTCAGTACTGCTACCTACCTTTACTTTTGACATACACGTTTAAAGATATTTTAGTTAAAAGCCCGTTCTCAGAAAATTCCAAGAATTCCTTTTCACTTATGATGTTGACAGTAAAATTACCAGTCTTGGTCTTTTTTTGTTTTGTTTGTTTGTGATTGGGTTTTTGGGCATTTTTTGTGTGATTTTTGGAGGGGTTTTTTTGGTCAGAGGAGTTGAGGTGAAGCCATTTCCTTCAAACAGGCTTTATTAAACTGAGCACATATTGGATCCATTTCTGTGGTCAGTTGCAATGACTTTTGTCAACAGAAAAAAATTCTAAATGTTCAAAATTTTAATGATGGCATCCCACCTAACAAAATAGTGCAGATATTGGGCAGCCTTAGGGCAGTTTTGATGTTGTTTAATAAGTTGATCAGTACGAGTCATTGTATTTTCCATTCCTGTTTACTGAAACAGTATATGTTGTTCTTTCTAATATACTGTAGGTTTGTTGTGGTTTTTTTATACCAGTGTTCCTTGAGAATGCTGGACAGTCAAGTGCCTTTACCTTGGCACAACAACAAACACAGCTACGTCCTTTTTTGTTGTTGTTGACTTCATGATGATTTATTGGTGTGCCCCTTCCAGGGAAACAATTGTCAAGCTACTTGTTTTTAAAAGTGTCATTCTAGAAACCACAAAACCACTGATTTAAATACTGGCATGCTTTAGCTTTGGGGTTCAGTATACCAGAGCCTTGACCACATCATTCAAAATTTGAAACATGAATGTAATTCCTGTGATGATGATATCAAACTGAAACCAAATATAAGTTTCAGTTCAGGAAAATGTGCTCAGGTACTTCAATACTACTTCTGAATTGGGGAGGGTTTGCTAAAGTGTTTCAGAGTCAGTCAAGGTCTAACAGAAGATTTTTTTTTTTGATGCATATTATGTAAATCTCTCTTTAAATGCAATTATGTGCAGGCGTTGTCTCTGCTTTCAGTCATCTCCTAGAGAATAATCACAAAGAGAGAAAAGAAGATTTATACCTACTGTATCAATAGAAAATATCTATTTTACCTTCCATAAAAAACACCTCACAAAGATCCAATGGTGTCAGATACACAAATGAGACCCATGGCAGAGAGAGTTAAGCCTAGTAACAGAGAGAAGCTGACTGTTGAGACCTGGACCCCACTCAAAGCTGGAAGCATCATGCTGCTGAAGTGGTGACTGTATTCCCTTTGTAGACACCCAGTGCATGTGCTTTCCACTAATATATCTCAGAGTAATGTAAAGAAGGGCCCTTCAGTTCCTGCTTTGTTTGGAGCCTGTCTCCCCTTTGCAGTATCTGTCCTGTCTCTGTAATTCTTTGGACCAAGGACTTTCTATCCCATTTAATTTGCATCACTTAGTATAAAAGGGTTCTTTCTTGGTTGGTTTCTCAAAAAAAAAATTTAAAAATCAATGATGATTAAATACTGACCACTGCACTAATGTACAGCCATTTATATATACCAACTAAAGTTGCAGTTAGCTACATTTAAGGGCAAAGTGTGATTTAAAGGCCAGGTACACCAGTACATGTGTGTGTAGGGGGGGAATTGTTCATTTTTAAAATAAAAACACAGGTAAGATGAGTGGTATTCTCTGCTCATTATTGTTAGATTTCCTAATCTAGCATAATTTAATTTTTATTACTTACTTTTAAAGGGAGTGCTATGGTCTTTTGAACACAGCTTCTGTAATTTTTTTAATCTAATTTAAATTTAAATACTTATTGAGGCAAGAATGTGCAGTCATTCTAGCAATTAATATTCTGATAAAAAAGTAAAATGTGGCTTGCAGAAGGGAATGGAAGATTTCAGTAAACCCGACACAATACACATTTTGACCTCTCTGGCTGCATACCTGAAACGTTGGTGAATTGGAACAGCATTGCTAAGCTGTGGGTTAAGTAATGCTGCATATTGAATCTCTCTTCTGTGAGCGCTAGAGCAGAACACCCCTCTTAAATGAAGACACGTATTGATGGTCTGTGTGAAGAATGGTCAGGCTTTCCATTAAATATGTTAAGTTTAAAATTTTTGTATGTGTTCAGCTATCCAACGTAGTCTGAAATACAACATCAATGCTTTTTATGTTTCAAGTGTTTTTGCACATATTTTTATTGTGCCACAGCAGCAGGAAGTTTTGCAATTTTTACCTTATTTGTGTGCCTCAGCTTTAGGATCAGAGCTCAATTGATACAGCCACACTTGTAATCAAAAGTAAATACTGTTACATACATGGGCGATTTTCAGATTTACTTTGTGATTAAAAAAACCAAGTAGTTGAGTGACACAGATGGTGTAGTTTCATTAAAGAGCCAGGGGATTTCTTGCCACTTAGACACAGAAAATCAGAGTATCTTGGGGGTTTTATCCTTTGCATTGTGTATGTGTTGCCTGAAACTTTGATTACCTCATTCCTTTCTAGTCATGAGACGCAGACAACCTGTTGGGATCATCCTAAAATGACTGAACTCTTCCAGTCCTTAGGTGAGTGCATTTCTTAAACTGTTATGCAATGTTCATTCCGTGAGTAAAAGCCTGCTTTTGTCCACTGACCACCTCTGAGTTGCCATGAACTGTGTGTAACAGGGCATGTCCCACTTTGCAGAAAACCTACTCCCTTGATCATGTCATGTTTATTGCCTTTCAGTAATTTTAATTCTGAGCAATATGCTCTGAATGCAGCATCTTGTTTATTTCTTTTAATCCCATGAGGGATTGTCCAGCGATGCAGGTTGACTGCATGTTTAAAGCAGGATGCCAGTCTACAGGGAACTTGTTTTTGTAATAAATCAGAGTATCTATGCTATCAGTAAAGGCTAGACCATATTATGGTACAAATAGTTTAACATGCCCTGCTAGCATTTACATTTACTGTGAATCTCCCTTTCTAAGGAGCAAAAGGGTAGAATACCATTGAGTGAGGAAAAAATGTTACTACACCCACAGTTTCTTAAACAGAGCTTATGGCTATCTGGCTGTCCCTTTCCAAGCACTGTTTACAAAATCATGGCATAGAAAATATGGGAAAATAAAGCATTTTTTTCCCCTGTTACTGTGACCTCTGATGCTTTCTGTTTCCTGTATGTTGTCTGATGGAGTTATAAATCACTTGAGAAGCATACTGTGTTTGAGTACTTTTCTGGAAACTACTTAACACTGCCTAATACATAGTAAAGCTCTGTTATATGTTTATGTAGTACATGTGCCAAGATAGCATCAGAATTTCTGGTGTGCCAATCTCTGAAGGCCCTGGACTGCCAGAGTCGGGAGAGTTTCTCTGCAGGTGGATTGGACTGAGGTCCCAACTTCTTAGTTTGTTTTATTTGTGGGCTGTAAGTTATTTTTTCATTACAGAGAAGAAAAGTGGCATCAGACTTCTTCTGAAGTGTGAAGGTTTATACGTAAAGGAAATTTAAAGGCTCTTTTTTTAGGGCTGCTCATATTTCTGTTCTGCTGTTTCAGCTGACTTGAACAACGTACGCTTCTCTGCCTACCGTACGGCCATCAAAATCCGAAGACTGCAGAAAGCACTGTGCTGTGAGTTTGGCCTCTGAGACAAATGCTTTCTCTACCGTGGTTGGGGAAGGGAGGGTCAGCTTATGTTTTACAACATTAATGTTTAACGAGGGCCCGCACACATCCTCTACAGACTGTCAACAAACAAAAGGGCAGGAGGATTTGCCAATAGTAGGTATCATTATTGCAAGTAAATGAAACTAATGAAAAAAGGGGTGCCCTGGGTAAGTTGAAATGGTATGCTGACTAAGAATACTTTGAGAAGTGTTAGGAAAATAAATATTGGACATCATGACTGTTGCATGCTGTTCTTGGTATAAGCAGATACAAGCAAATGTGAAATAATGTGAGCTAAAATCCAGAACTTGACATAAACTCGGGTATTTTATTGTTATTTTAGACAATTCTATTCCATTTTTTGCAAGTGTTTACTGCTGCTAGATATAACTCTGAAAACATTCCTCCCTCTCAGAGAGAATATCTTGCTGTGTAAACTCCAGTTAAGAGAGGAGTTTAGGCAGCTCAAAGTGTGATGGGAAAGGATACTGATCTATGTAGCAGGTTATAGGTAGTTGGTGTTGCTGTACAGTTTAATAACAAGAAGATATTAGTACAAAATACTACTATTAGCAATAACTGTGTGCGTATCTATATAGAGAGGATGGGGGGAAGGGTTGTAAATTTAGACAATGCATTTAGTATGCACGCTGGATATTCTGTCCATACTTGTGTTGGCATTTTTCCGTTTTCTTAAGTGATCTAAGAATTCAGCCATCATCCTGTCCAAAGAGCACATAGGTCATCAGCAGGAAAGGAAAGGTGTCTACTGAGTAGGTTCAGCTGTCCAAACTACTTCATTCCCAAGGTTCATGTTTGTATCTCAAATTTTCTCTTCTACATTTGCTAGGTATTTAAAAGAAGCACTTCCTATTATATCACAATTATGGATTAATTCAACAAGTTGCATGACTACCATTTTCAAAGTTTAGCAGCTTCAGAAGTGACATATAGAGAGGTCTGGTCTTGGCCTCTGGATTTGGGACTTCTCTGAGTTGCATTGTCCATGAGAATCAGATGAAAGATAGTACTTTCTTAGGGCAGCTGAGGTAGCTTGTAACTGATCCATGTTTATTTTAGAGGTAAGACGTGAATATAAGGCAGATAACTGAAAGGGCTGAAAGTTTAGAAGGAAGTGAGACTTTGTGAGAAGGCAAAGAGGAGGGTGTGTGGAAGAAAAGTTGATAAGAATATGAATTTTTTAAAATTATTATGACTATGAATGGAAAAGAAAATACATAAAACCACACATCTACCAGCAATAAAATAAGGTGATATAGAAAAAGGAAACTGGACCGTTTTGGAGGAGACATGGGTTACGAATCTGCATGAAGGTTGCAGATATTAGAACTTTCAAAAGGTCTTGGCAACAGTTGGTATAAGAATGTTGTACAACAGCACCAAGTTTTCTTGTTTAAACCCAGAAGTCCTTGCTATGGAAGGACTTTTCATCCCTGAAGGGTGTACCGTACTACAGTCCGAGTAGGAACACATGAAGGCCAAAGCCAGGAAGTGAGTAACCAAGCAACAAGGAGTTGCACAAAGAGGGGTCCCTTCTCACCCTCCAGGTGGTTGGTTTTCCTTCCAGGCAAGATGACAGCCATCTGATCTTGGAAGTAGCTTCTTGGCTGGACTTCAGATAAGCATTATACCAAATGAAGCTGTGCCTGAGATACTAGCAAGCCACTCCAGAAAGCCAGAGTGCATCTGAGCAATAGCACAGACTCTTGGGAGTGCCTCTTGCCACTTCTTCATATGCTATTCTGGCTTCTCACAGAATTTTAAATCAAGGTCGAGATCTTAGGTTCAAGGTCTTACTCTGGGGAAAAAGCAGAGCCTGTCCTTTGAACAGATTATCTGATGGTAGTGAAAGAAAAACTGTATTTCTTTGGCACAGCCTGGAGCTTCTCTGTGTAAGAGATATGTTCCCACCCAAGGCTATAGTTTTATCATCCAGCAAGACTAAAGAGCCTTATGAGCTTTCTGCTTATCAGTGCACAGCGTATAAAGTATGCATCAATGTATACCTAAAAACCAAAAGCAAAGCAAGAAACTGGAAAGCAAAGAAAAATTCTCCTTGTGCGTGCTGCTCCCCAGGGAAGAGTGGAAAAACAGACTGCACATGATGGATGCTAATCATACTGCCTATTTGACAGGCATACAGATTGTCTAGTGACCTGGATAGAACAAACTTCACTTTCATTACTACTAATAAGCTTTGAGGAGCAACATACCTCCTGCTCTTGCTTTTACTGCAAAATATATCAATTTCTGTAATGACCGCAATAGTTAGCTCTCCTCATTCACAGATTTCAAAAGAGAATATTAGCTCCAGTTTTGGGGAGGGAGGTGGAAGGAGGACAGAAGTAGGTAGTAAGAAGTAAAGAGAATATTCCAGTTTGAGCTACCCAGGAGTAAAACTGTCATTTCTACAGATCCAATCTGCCTCGTTATTTATGAAGCTGTTTGCTTGCTCCATCTCTCTGCCTCATGGGAGTAGACCGCAGCTAGAAACAACTTTGTCTTTATTACATGCAGAGATTTGACAAAGGATTGGTGTAATTTGTGAGAATGCAATGTTGTGAGTTTTTAAGAAAGACATTGCAGATTATCCACAAAGCTAAATGCTACAAGAATTTTTCATCTCTGAACAGGAATTTGTTATGATTTGACACAATTTTAAGACCATCTTCAAAAATATAATCAGTGCTGTTCCTTTTGTCATTGTTTGCTTAGCTGATTATTTCTTGTCAGGGAACAGGTCAAATTCCCTTTGACTTTGATGGTTCTCAGCCTGATTCTGTCCCATCAATGTCTGCTGAGGTAGCCAAAACACAACATGTGCTAGCACCTCCTCTCTGAGGAAGGGGAAAGTGGTTAAAAGCCTATTGAGAATTATTTTCTTGACTTTTATTTGTTGATGGTTTTATTTTAAGGTAGGGAAAGAGTCATTCTCAGGCCTGAGTTACTTTAGTCTTCTGTTGTATTTCCTGTAATTTTAACTGTGGATGTTTTTTAAAGGAGTTTGGTTGTGGAATGCTTCAGAAAAGCTGATGTGCTAAGGCAAGGAAAATGTCAAAATAAATCACTAGAAAATGAGGTTATTTTAAACTGCAAAATGTGACAAATTGCTGTCACAGCCGCAGTGTGTGTATAACTGCAAAGGCCTTTTTGGTGACAACTCCAAGGGCACAGCTGGAGTAGGATGCACTTACACCTGATAGATTTTGATTTTGCAGTAAGGACTGGTGACACAGTATTAGTGGGTCATATACCCACAGTATATGTGTAGGTTCAGGAGTATGTGATTTGAGAACTGCGCTTTGGAAAACTTTGCTGATGCCAAATCTCTCTCCTGGATCTTTGATCTTGGTACGTGTGAAAACCCCTTGGTTGTGAGGAAGTTATTCCCTCCTACTCCTACTCCATTCTGGTTTGTGGAACGTAGCTTCCTGCAGACTAACATATGTGTATATGTACCTACTCTGTTTATTTTGCAGGAAGCTGAGAAAGTTTTCAGGTTGAAAAGAAAAAAAAAAATTAGCTTCTTGGTCTCAAATTATATGGAGAGCACTTTCCCACTGTAGGAGAAGAAGAATGGGGCTGGAGAGAGTATCCTGTGGCAGCTGTACTGGGCAGCTCTGCAGCACCAGACCCTGACTATAATATTTTATTTTTGTGCAGAGTACTTCAGTTGTTTTCGAGAAAGGATATTGCCTCAGATACTGGAATGTAGTACTAGAAACAGGAAAGGGAGCAAACCCACTATATCTATTCAAGGTTCTCTCACTGAGCTCCTCTAGGTGATTTAAAATTTAAGAATGCTAGTAGAAATTTCAACTGCACAAGACTAAGGAATGAACATTAAGACACATCAGACTAAAAGCAAGAGCTGTGCAGACTTCCTGCAGCCATCTAGCATTGTGCAGGAACTGCTGTCATTCACAAGGTCTTTCTGATGCAAAAGTTCCATAGCAATGCCTTTCTAATTTTTGTGGGGTTACAGCAGCCTCGAATTTGCCATTAGCAGCTGCATGTCATTACTTGCTCCTGAGTCAGTCACTCACATCTGCTTGAACCGTGCTGAATGACGTGGTTTCTGTTTATAGTTTTCCTTTGGGAAGGTCTCCTCACTGCAGAAAGGAAAGAAATGACCCTTGTGTCCATTTGTTGGTTAACAGCAGGACTGGTTGTTCAGCACATTTGAGCAGATGCGGAACGGTAGTGCAAAAATGCACTAAAAGCTGTGTATGGTAGCTTCATGCCAGCAATGGCATGTGGAGACTCAGGTTAGCTTTTCCCCATCTGCATAAATAGGGCTTATTTAAAAACTTTCAGAAATGGAAATGTAGTGGGAAAATTGTCCCTTTTTGCATCAGCCCAATCTGGGGGTGCTGCTCCTGGGTAGATCTTTCCACTGCAGGGTAACTCCCTTTACCCAAAGTTCATTCAGCCAGGTAAGGGATGAAGTAAGCAGGGATGGAAGCAATTTCCTCTGGCTGTTCTCCATGAATGGTGTCATCCAAAAGTCGTAAGTTTTGCTTAATTTGCATTAGTACAGCAACAGAGTTTACTTTTAATATGAAAATATCAAAACAACCTCTCCTGATTCCTTCTAGAGTCCCTTGGCAGAAATGTGAAAGATCTTAATGCGAGCAGATCAAAACATGAAGTTAGCAGGCTTCCTCCAGCTTTTGTTGAATCGCTGTTTTCAGTGCAAGGATGGTCACACTAAACCAAGCCCAAAGGCTACAATTTTCTGGCATTCCAAAGCTCCCCAAGTTTTCACTGCCTTTAAAAAGGGCAGGCTTTGGGTGCTGTCAGTCTGTTTCAGGAAGCTGCTTACCTGCTTTTAGCCAACATTGGAAAAACAAATTGAAAAAAGTACTACCAGTGAACCACTTGCAATAATTTTAGGGGTTCCTTCCCAAACCCTAACCCCATGACCCCACCGTAGGTCATGAAGGAAAAGCATGAAAATTGTCCATCTCTCCTGAACGCAATATTTATGTGATTTGATAGCATTTTATAGTTTCAAAACTGGCTTTATGCCTCAAAAAAAGTCTGTGTTTTATGGTAGTGTGGAGGGCTTTTTGTTTTGTTTTTAAATACAGCTGTGAGCATGTCTGGTGTACTACGCATTTTTTCCAGCTGCCGTAGATTACACTGCTGTGTACTGCCAAGTAATCTAGATATCTCAGGTCAAGCTGGTGGCAAGGTGTTCTGCTGCAAGTAGCAGTCTGCTTGGTTGGTAAATCCATGGCTGGCAAAAATGGTAAAAGGAAATAAAATTCAAAGAAACATAAAACTTCTGCAAGTGTGATGTTGTAAAGTTAGGACATAACAGGAGGGAAAATGTAAAGGGCTGCAAGGCACTGTTTCTCATTTCACCATGACGCTAGCAGGGTGCATTGAGGAAAAGGGGTTAGGAGTGTAAACTTTTTTTGGCCTGTAACCTTGCCTTTTGGGAGATGCTCATTTAGTTCTTGACAGATTTGCTCAGAGTTGTTAGTGGTTTTTTGCTCCTGCTTTTTTTCTCCTGCGCTCCTTTTCCAGCCCAAAGCAAGACTGGGCGCAGACTGCCCTTCCGGGGCCCTTATTTAACTTCATCGGTGCAGAGCGATTTACAGCACGTCTGAGATTGTCATGTTTCATTTCCTTTGAGAGATGACATTTGTAGTGTAAATGTGTTACCAGCTTTCCAGAAACAACTCTCTATGAGTTCTGAATATACTTCAACATCATGTTGTATACACTGTAGCAAGCTACTGGTACATTGGAACTTTTATTGGTTTTGCTGAAGTCCTCCCTTTTGCCACCCTTCCACTGATTTTGGTGCAAAAGAAGGAAGAATAATGTAAGTTTCCTCTTTTCTACTTTGTTTTGCAGAAGGAATTAGAAGAGCTCATTGACAGCTTTTTGTTTTCACTGTGCAAACCCCGGATTTTTTGCAATTGCAATCATGTTTTTGTGGTTTTGGGGGGCAAAAGCCCTTGTCCCCTCTTGGGTATCCACAGCATCACCAGCTGCTTATAGAAAGCATGCTGTAATAAAGGAGGTCAAACTATTTTTCGTGAAAGTGTAGCATTTTGTGTTCTGGAAAACTACAGCAAATAATTTCCCTGTGCTCCTCCCTACTTTCCCTTACTTTAAGCCTTGATTTAGCAGCTGCTGTTCAGTTAATCAAGGCTCGATACATTTCTACTGCATTTACGAGAATGTTGTTACCTAAGAATTTGCTTTGCTCCACATTTATCAAAAGTGATAGTCATTTAATGGGTTTCTGCTTTATGGTAAATGCAAAGAATCCTCTAATCCTACTGGACTCCCAGGGTGCGTACATCTGAAGTTAGGATCCTCTAATTACACAGACTACTTCAGCAGCATTTTAAATGTTCTTCTGAGCCATGCAGTGTCATTATAGTTTTCTTGTTGATTCTTTTTTTTTTAAAAAATCACATAGTACCAAACTGCTGCTGACTTCTAAGAGAGTTTTTTCACTATAATGTTACTAAATGAAACCTTCTTCTTGGCTGTCTGCAATGTTTGCTACAACATGCACGTGAACAAGTATTGTGAATGCTGTGCTCTGCACTCTATATTCATGCAGTTTTTCTTCTCTTTTCTTTTCTTATCTTGTCTTTTTTTTTTTAATTACCTGTTGTCAGTGGACCTGTTGGACCTGAACACAACAAGTGAAGTTTTCAAACAGCACAAGTTGAATCAAAATGACCAACTGATTGGTGTCCAGGATGTGATCAGCTGTCTCACTACTATCTACAGTGGACTTGAAGAGAAACACAAAGACATGGTGAATGTTCCTCTCTGTGTAGACATGTGTCTTAACTGGCTACTCAATGTATATGATAGGTAAGTAACAAGCCTTTATTCACAGTGTGTACCCCTGGAAATTATTCTTACTTTATCAATCAATATGTTACTTTCTTGAGGAAGTGTCCATAACAGAAAAATAATAAGGCCTTAAGACATTCTTTAATAAAAAGTTATCTCTGGATACTTCTTTCTCAGTAATGAAAGTGCAGTTGCTTGCAATGAGATGTTTTAGAGGGTGTCCTGCTCAGATACACTGGACTAACGTTACACTGCTATTACACTGCTACCAATGTAACTTGTGAAGGGTTTAAAAAAATGCGTGAGTAGAGAACTGGATACTTTGCTTTAGCTGTCTTCCTACTGCAAGTGTTCCAAGTTGCCCAGGTGATTTACCATTTGTAGCAGATCCTATTTCTGCCACAGGTAGGGATATTTTTGTTACTCATTTTATACATAAGTTACTTGCATGTCATAATCCTGACCGAGCTCCCTGTGCCGAATCCTCTGTTGAGTGGCATAGAGTTCTGATCTCTTTGCTAAAGCCTGCTGGATTCTGGGGTGTCAGTGGTGTCCGTGGTGTCCCGGTGTCCCAGTTCACTTCCCACTGATGCAGCTCCTGTCTTGAATCAGTTCTGAGCGCTGATGCTTCATGATCCACCTGCCCTGGTCCTGACAGCAAAGCTGCTTTTCTCTAGTGGACTTTGAGTTTGCCTCAAGAATGTTTCAGGATGCTTATAGTAAGACGTTGTGGATTTATTTAAATGCACATCTGCTATTTCCAGAGTCTCAGGGGATGTGGAAAAGTCTGCTCCAGCAGTCTTTCGTGGTTTTGTTCAGTCCTTTTTGACCCCCCAGATACTTCTTTCTTGTGCTGAATGTCAAAGTCTGACCTCTCTGCCCAGCCTCCAATATGCCAGCCTGCATGACCTCCTAATCAATATGGTTTTATTTAATTGTGCCTTGAGTTATGACTTTATTGCTATTTTTTCTCAGTGGTGTTTACTATTCTCATCTCATTCCAATAGTAAAAACTGGGAAAACAGTTGTTTTCCATCAACTCCTCCCCTCCCTATAATCTATCTCCTTATATTGCTTCAGCAAAGGCATTTCAGGAATCTTCTAGAGCTGATAAAGACATGGTAGTGCAATACATGGGGTGTTCACTTCAGTGTATCTGATTGACTGTACGCTTTACTTCAGAGACATACACAGAAATACAAATCAGAATTTCTAAGCTGCATGAGGTTGGATAGCAAATTTCTTTCCTTTGTCCCTATTCAAAGATGGAAAGAGCAAAAGTATTTCTTGAGTAATTATAGAAATTCTTGGACCTGGTTCTGCAAGAGAGATTGTTAATTCTTGATGTATGCACTCTCTCACTCACTTAACCAGTGCCACATTCTAATAGTACATAAGGTTTTTTTGCTTTTTTTTTTCCCCCCAAGGATTACATGATGGTACTCTTCTACTTTGGAGATATTTTTTATCTTATCTTATTATTATTTTAAAAACTTTTGGTAGTGAAGAGGAAAGAAGGGAACAGAGTACATACAGCCCTTTATCATTTATGTGATGACCATCTATTATGCTTTGGCATTTGAATATTACTTTTTAATATTGTGACATTTCTGTTAGTTGGATTCATCTTCATTAATTCTGGAAAAATGAAGAGTCCATCAAATAATGACTGGGACTTCTTCCTGAAATTATTTTTACTTTGCTCTGTATTGTGGGTGAATAATCACATCACTTGCAAATAGAGGCAGTAGATCAAGTCGGTTGCTTCACTTAAATGTTATTGGTTATTTAGAATAACAGACTTAATAATGCCAGAGAAATATTTTTGTTGGTTGGGTTTTATTCAGATTGATCAGAATTACTTTATATTTTGTTTAGTGTAATTTTCTTCCTAACTTCAGTTAAATTCAGTTTAATCTGTTCATAATTAAAATGCACATAGTAAGCAATAAGCCATTCTCTCAATAACATTTCCTGTTTCTCCCGTTTCCCCTTGATTATTATTTTGATGTTGTTAGTGTAGATAATTCTTCAAGCTGATGAAAGACTTTAATCTTCAGACAAACTTTACAAAATGGAGGATGAAGGTTGTCTGAGATAAAATTACCTTGTACAGTATGTTTCCTTGCTCCTCTTTCAAATGCACTCCTGATTAAAAATTTTAAAAAAATATATATTAAAAAGCAGAAAGAACAGGAACCAGTTTTGAGCTGTTTTTCTTTTTCTTTTTTTTTTTTTAATTGGCCTTTAGGAAAAAACTATTTTGTGTCTTGGCATTTCCATGTTTTATTACAGGGATGTTATACATATACAATGTTTCAAATTGTTACACTGCCTACAAAAAGCATCTGTTATTTGAATGCTATTAACCTGAGATTTAATTACTGATTTACAGCTTGATGCAAGCTGGGTAGCTCTCCAGACTTACCTACAGATGACTTTGGCCCTTAAAAAGAACCAATTCATTTTTAGAAATAGTAGGCAAGTCTGTTGTTTTCTGGTATTTTTCTGACACATCAGGAATGATTCATTCTTCAAGCTGAGTTAGAGGAAAGAGAGAAATATTAAATAAATTTAGTTGGTGACTTTTACTTCTTCAAGGACTCAAAAGTTGTTTCAGGCACCAACATCCGCCCTGTAAATATTTTCCAAAGATAAAGTTCTTTGTTTTCATTAGTCCAGAGATTTGGGGTTTTTTTTAAAATTACATTATAAATACATTGCATTTTACAGTGAGACCTGTGAAGGAAATTATTTGCTCTATGAAATAATTTGGCCACTCCTGTGTTTAAATCATCCAAAATCAATAGCTGGTGGTTATTGTCCTAGACTACATACGGTCAGATTTGCTAAAATTTCCAAAAGTCATTTATATTAAGTGGATTGATAGCTTTTAATACATAAGGAATAACTTAACTCCCTCGAAATGCATTGCTTTAGATGCTTTCAAAGTCTGTTGTATGTAATAGAGATTACATTTACTAATTGTGCACTATGACTCCTCATATCAATTAGAATTACCCAATGTCCACAAAGAAACTTTTACATTCACTGTTTTTAAAAGTCCTGCAATGTTTATCTGACTTGTATTTCAAGTTTCTTGATTTTTGTGATGTTAGGGTGCTTTTGATAATGCATTGTTTTAATTTCTTTGGTACATTAGTCTAGGAAGGGTATCTGTGGTATGGCATGTATACTAAGGTATTCCATGTGATCAAAGCTGTCTCTCATGATCATTCTCTATGGCCCAGACTTTATTGTTGCACTTACACACCTGTGACATTCTAACACCAGGTTGAGTTAGTATCCCAGGCATTACCAGCATGTTAATTTCAGCAAAATCTGAACTTCTGAGGAATGAGAGGGATCAGAGAGTTGGTCAGTCAGCCTTAACTTTATGCCCTGGGTTTGACAGTAGCTGATGATGCTTTTTGCATGCAGTCTGGTTGCATTCCCTGTGTTAACAACAGCTGCCCTGATTCATAGAGGACTCTGTAGTACCAGCGTGGCAGGCTGTGATAGTAGTAAGAAGCACCCAGGAAAATGAGGCCCTTTCACTCCAGAGAGGCATCTGTGGGGACCTTCAGAATCTACCAGGCTTCCTCCAGTTGCTGCATCATGGAGCGAACTGATCGCTGCTGTCCTTGGTAACCTTTAATTGTAGTGTCAACATTGACCAGGCTTGAGAGCTAGTCAGAACAGAAGGGGGCTCGTCTTCCTACTACAGTTTTATTTGCCAGTGACTGATGCTTTTATGCTGTTGTCCTCTCCCCATACCACCTCCCACCCCACCCTCCTCCTCCCTGGGAACATAGATTTTCTCTGGAAGATATTGCTTATCTTGTTTTCTGTTGATTTACCAGTCATCCGTATTGTGTATTCCTCTCTGCAGTCTCCTGCACTTAATTTTGTGGTCTGGCTCACTCCTGTGTGCAGCTGTGCCCATCACTGTTTGCCCCTTTGGCATTCACATTGCTTGCATGCTTAAGTAAAGTATTATGTTGGGCTACACCATTGCAATGACACAGAACACTTGCATGGCATTATTGGTAATAATGGTTTTGTATGTCTATATTCAACAATCTATTATTAGTTATATCCTGATTAGTGCATTTATAACTTCTAGGTGTCCCAGGACTCTGTTTTGACTACAGTGTGGACTGTGTTTGCAGTCAATGGAGTTTTGTGTCCTAACTCTGTAAATAGGATGTTACTTAGAGAAAATAATTGTTTGCTCAAGACAATTACATGATTAATGAACATTTTTGTCAAGTTTGATAAAGTCACTTTCCTGGAAAAAGATATCTTCAGATAATAGTAACCCTGCTTTAAAGTATGTCACTGAATTTCTTAGGCATCTGAGCACAGAGAGGAATGCTCTGTTTAGGGTTTAGCATGCTGTTTTGCAGCTGCGATGTTCCTGTGGCCAAGTAGTGCTAAACTATATTATGTGATTCCCAAGTGCTCCGTGCAGCTTGTGCCTGCTGTAGCGAGGCTGGGATTGTAGTAATTTCATTTGTTTGGAGCTCACTTGTTATAGGATTAGCAAGGGAACTCCTGAGGTATGGCCTGTATCTACTGCCCCTGTCACCTGTGTGCTGTTACATGTTCTTTCCCCCTTGCTCCCCTTCTGCATCCTCTAGATCCAATATCTCCTGTAGTAAGATACAGGATAGAAGTTTTCTCCCTTTCTCTTCTGGTACTTCAACCATTTATAGATTTTTCTTTTTTTCCTCCTTTGGTTATGTTATTGTACAGTAGTGACACTCATCAGTTTTTACATAAAGTAGCTTTTTTAATATTCTCTGCAGGTGTTTTGTATTTCTGAAACAGTCGAATTGTTGCTCTTTGCTTGGATGCAGAGTCCAAACTATATAACAAAGTTGTCTATGTTCCAGTCCCAACACAGCCTCTCTTCTCATGCAGTGTAGTACCCTCCCATGCTCTTGACCAAATGATCTAATTAGCTGATTCTCTACTGCACTAGTGTCTCTGTGGTATATACTTTAAATGCACTCTCCTACTGTGCCTGAAAATTATGTGTATCTTTTTTTTTATCATCTATATGAGCAGTTTTAAAAGTTGAATTACTTCTGGGTTCTGCGCCATGTCCTGACTGGCAGTGGATGAAGGTGGAACAGGGGGACATCATACCTGAGGCAGATAGGTCAGATCCTGCCTGATGCATATGTAGAGATAAAAAAATCACCTGGAAAACCAAGGATTTCTTTATTTTCTCTTTCTCCTCACCTCTCTTTCCTCTCCCCTTCCCCACTAAAACAGTTCATTTGGAGAAGAAAAATGTCAGCATCAAGCTATAAGGGCAATGAATCCTTAGGCTTTGTATTGCCTGGGAAAAGAGGGCTCAGATATATCCAGAGGGACAAATGGACTTTACAAAACCAGAAAAGTGCTTCTGACAAGCAGCTATAATAATTTTGCCATTTTTGACTTGAAGATGTGTCAGAGGTCAATAATGTGCCATTTTTATACTGCCTTTCACTGTTCTATTGATGGAGAATGGACAACTTTGCTCTAAAGCAGTTAATAGAGGTATAATGGTTCAGATTTCCCTTCGTCAGGACCAGAGCAAAAAATATCTGAACACTTAAAGTGGTCTTATCAATTGATTTTGTAATGACAAGGGTGCTTGTGTTGCTGCCATGAATCTGAAGAGTGTGCTGACACTTAATTCTAAATACTTGACCCATAAATTTTGTATGAATTCAGGCATTAAAGTTTCCTGAACCTTCCCACTGAAAGACCTTGTTTTTTAGGTGTTTGTACACACAGTGCAATTGGGTGCCTGTGCACCCATTCAGGGACACCTTGACAGATTGGAGAAAGAAGACAACAGGAATCTCATGATGTTCAGTGAAGGGAAATGCCAAGTCTCCTGCCTGAGGAGGAACACCATGTACCAGTACAAGCTGGGGGAAAACTGGCTATAAAACAGCTTTGCAGGAAAGACTTTGGGGGCCCTGCTGGACACTGAGTTGAACATGAGCCAGCAACATGCACTTGTGGCTAAGTAGGCCAACAGTCTCGTAGGCTGTATTAGAAAAAAACCTTCCCAGCAGGTCAAGGGAGGTGATCCTTCCCCTCACTACTGGTGAGGCACATCTGGAGTGCTGGGTCCAGCTCTAGGCTTCCCAGGACAAGAGAGACAGGGACAAACTGGAGTGAGTCCAGTGAAGGACCAAGAAGATGATTGAGGACTTGGAGTATCTTATGTATCAGGAGAGGCAAAGAGAGATGGAATTCCTCAATCCAGGGAAGGGAAGTTTCATGGGGATCTTATCAATGTGCATAAATGCCTGATGAGAGCAGTAGAGGAAATAGAGCCAGGCTCATCTTAGCGCTGCCCCATGACAGTACAAAAGGCAGTGGGCACAAACTGAAACACAGGAAATTCTGCTTAAAGCATGTAAGAAAAAGATTTTTTTTTTATGTGAGAGTGATCAAACTGTAGCACAAGTTACCAAGAGAAGCTGTGCAGTCTCCATCCTTGAAGATATTCAAAACCTGACCAGAGCAGGAGCATTTGTCTAGACAGACTTAAGTGGTCCCTCCCAACATCAGTGATATTGTGACTCTCTAAGCTTACAACATTGAATTGGAAGCACCAGTGCTGTAAAGTCTATAGGTTGGTCGAGGGATTTTGTTAGGGTTTGGTGTGGGGGTTTTGTTGTATATGTAATTCCAGTGCTAGTATTTAACTGTTTCCAGGAAAAAATGCTAGGGGAAAATATCTTGCTCTTCAGAAAACTGCAGGTTTTGTAATTATTTTTTTAGTTTATTGAGGAAATGCTTTTTGAGCGAATGAAATTTTTCACAGTCCCTTTAACAATCTGTTGAAATCTGGAGAAGTTTGAAGCCTCCACATATGTGCCCTGACCTGTTAGCTGCAAAGATTTTTCCATGTTTTTACCTTTAATAAACAAATGGTCTAGTCAGTCCTGAGTTAAATCAAACCCAAATGAATGTTCTAGTTTGCTTTCCCATTGAATACAAAGTGAAAACACAGACAATTCTACACAGGAAAGAATAGGGAAAGAGCTTTATCAGGGTTGCAAAATGAGCCATTTCCATGTTAAGGTATGCCAGAATGATGTAGTGTCTGTGATTGAAAGAGGTAATTTGAAGCTAAGCCTGAATGTATAAAATAGGTGGCACTTTTATAACATTCTGGAAAATTGGGTCCTGATTTTCAAACTAGGCAGTAAAAGTAATGGGTGTTTTTGATTAATTTAGCAGTAATTTCTCTGTACCTCTATTCCAGCTTGTGGAATGGAGAAGATAATGCTGTCTAGTCTCACTAGATTAGGTGATGGTTGTGAAGACAAATGCATTAATATTTGTAAGGCGCTTAGCTAATTTACTGTGAGCCCAGAAGTAAATTAATAATTTTGTATTCAGCACTATGTTTGAGAAGTAAATTAGACAGCAGACGGTATGTTGAATGGAGAGGACAGAAAGAGATATCTAATAAGCACTTCAGAAGTAATTAAAGGATATATCATTTCTGCATGACAGAAGAGACCAAAGTAATGTTTGGGGTGATATTTAGTATTATCTTACTTGCTGGTGAAGGACCTAGCTAACCTTACATGCAGGAGTTTCTCTATAATATATACAGTTGGACTATTATTCTCATTATTTTTTTGCCACATCTTGCCTAAAGAGAAAGTGCATCTTGTTTTTTGATCTTTAAAAGAAGAAATCATTAGATGTTTTAAGAATAAGTTTCTGCACTGGTCTTTGAAAATGTCTTTTTCTGTGTACCTTGTGATTATTGCTTTACTCTCCTTTTGAACAGCATTTGTCTTGCAGGTCTCAAGTTGCTATGTGTGGGGGTTTTGGGTTTGGGTATTATTTCTTTCATGTTGGTCATAAAGATCCTGAAGTTGTATTGTTTAAAAACAATGACAGCTCCACATCATTTAATAAACGCGTGTGATTGGCTGTTTATGACCTGATATGCATGTATATCAAGCATAAAGTGAAAAAATAAATTAAAAAAAGAATTAATTACTCAAATATGAAAACTTGGTTTTATTTTGGAGTCCTTGTATTTCACACTTGGCCATAGGCTTTCCTGTTGTGTTCTCATGTAATTTTTCTGTGTATATCACATTATTAAATCATGTTGAGAGCTTCACAGAGCTAAATGTCTGCCCTTTTAGAGTAATATGAACTGTGCTGACATGTAAACCCCTTGGAAGGTGAGCTGAACTTTTGTGAGAGAAGCATTGTTAATGTGATTTGTTTTGTGATTTAAGAGTGTTCAAAGCAGAACTCATCAATGCCTTTTCATTTTTTACTAGACTTGAAATGAAATTAAATAAAACTAAACTGCATCAAATGGTCTTCTCTTTATAATTTCAGTGGCCGAACTGGAAAAATTCGTGTGCAGTCCCTGAAAATTGGCTTGATGTCTCTTTCTAAGGGCCTTCTGGAAGAGAAGTACAGATGTAAGGAACAATATATTTCATAAAATTCTTATTTTATGCAATTAAGTCATGTACAATAACAACACACATTGTAGCAAAATTTGTCGTGCAATGTTTCTCATGCCTGTAGCAAGAGAGTTTTCTTGTAAGTAAAATAGATTTGGTTTTATTATCATCAGTCACAATGAAGAAAGTAGGTTTTATATCCTGAGTGCAAACTACTGATGACCGTTATGCATCGTCATAATGCACAGCACTGCACTCTCCAAAAGCATGGGAGGATGTTGCTGTGTGGAAACCAGAGAAGTATTTTATTCTGTTCTCGTGTGTATGTGTGTGTGTGTGTTTTGCTTAGGGAAAAGTCAAGCAAGTCAGCGTTGATTGAAACAGAATGGTATGCCTGATAAAGCAAGGAAATACATCAGAACCCAACAATTGTATTTTGTTGTCTATGAAAAAGATGATCTGAACTCTGAAAATAGTTTTCCAGTATCTCTGCTTCCTGCCAGAACTGTACAATGAAAGTTTAAATTATGTTGATTTAAGTAATCTTACAAGCTTGAGAAATACTGAGTAGTATAAAAACATTTCACAAAAATAATTGCAGGAGCGGAAGGGAGTTGAGTAGCTGTGGCAAACACCCCTGACAAATACAGAACAAGAGATTAAGCAGTACATAAGACCGTTGTAGATGAAGGACATTTAAATGTTATTCACATCGTTTTAAAATTGCTGTTCTTTGCAGTAGTTCCTTGACACATTGCAGAAACACACATAAAATATATAGAGACTGTATTTGTTGTGTAGCATTGGAGTTTGCTCTCCTAAAGATCAGGACACTGAACTTTAGGAGAGCAAACTTTAGGCTGTTTAAGGACTTGTTGGCCAAGATCTCCTGGGAGGTGGTCCTTAGAGACAGAAATGTTGAGGACAGCTGACTACTCTTTAAGGATGCCTTTCTGAGAGCTCAAGGGCTCTCTGTCCCTCTGAATAAGAAAGTGGGCAGGAGGGGCAGGAGGCCAGCATGGCTAAGCAAGGACCTGCTGGTCAAACTGAGGGAAAAGAAAGGCAAATACAAGCTCTGGAAGCAAGGCTGTGTAGCCTGGAATGAATACAGGGATGCTGTTCGGACTTGCAGAGATGGGATCAGGAAAGCCAAGGCGCAGATGGAACTGAACTTGGCGAGGGATGTTAAAAACAACAAGGGATTTTACAGGTACATTGGCCAGAAGAGACAGGCCAAAGGGAACGTACCCGCCTTGGTAAACGAGAAAGGAGAAATGGCTGCAACTGATGAGGAGAAGGCTAAGGTACTGAATGAGTTCTTTGCCTCGGTCTTCTCTGGCAGCCAGGATTCTCATAATTCTCAAATCCCAGAACCTTGCATCCCTAGAACTCCAGGTGGGAATTGGGGGAGAAAATCCCCCCCCGCACTGTAACAGCAGAGCAAGTCCGTGACCGCCTCATGAGACTGAATGTCTACAAGTCTATGGGGCCGGATGACATGCATCCCAGGGTCCTGAAGGAGCTGGCTGATGTGGTTGCTGAGCTGCTCTCCATCATATTTGAAAAGTCATGGCTGTCAGGAGAGGTCCCTAGGGACTGGAAAAAAGGTCACATCACTCCCATTTATAAGAAA
Source organism: Porphyrio hochstetteri (assembly GCA_020800305.1). Classification (NCBI taxonomy): domain Eukaryota; kingdom Metazoa; phylum Chordata; class Aves; order Gruiformes; family Rallidae; genus Porphyrio; species Porphyrio hochstetteri. The sequence goes on from CM036907.1 coordinate 52,788,667, forward strand.
GGGAGCAAGGAAGACCCAGGGAATTACAGGCTGGTGAGCCTCACCTCTGTGCCTGGGAAGGTTATGGAACAGATCCTCCTGGGTGACATGTTGGAGCACATGAGGGAAGAGCATGTGATCGGGGACAGTCAGCACGGCTTCACCAAGGGAAAGTCATACCTTACCAATCTGGTGACCTTCTATGATGGAGTGACAGCATCAGTAGATAAAGCGAAGGCAACCAATGTCATCTACCTGGACTTGTGCAAGGCCTTTGACACAGTCCCCCATCACATCCTTATCTCTAAATTGGAAAGATGTGGATTTGATGGGTGGACCATCCAGTGGATAAGAAACTGGTTAACAGACCGTAGCCAAAGGGTGGTGGTCAATGGGTCTGTGTCCAGGTGGAGGCCGGTGACAAGAGGGGTCCCCCAGGGGTCTGTCTTGGGACCAGTTCTCTTTAACATCTTTATCAATGACATCGATGGTGGAATTGAGTGCACCCTCAGCAAGTTTGTGGATGACACCAAGCTGAGTGGTGTGGTCGACACCCTAGAAGGAAAGGAAGCCATCCAGAGGGATCTTGACAGGCTGGAGAGATGGGCCCGGGTGAACCTAATGAGGTTCAACACTGCCAAGTGTCAGGTGTTGCACTTGGGCCGGAAGAATCCCAGACATAGATACAGACTGGGAGAAGAGCTTCTTGAGAGTAGCCCTGCTGAGAAGGACTTGGGGATTCTGGTGGATGAGAAACTTAACATGAGCCAGCAGTGTGCTCTTGCAGCTCGCAAGGCCAATGGTATCCTGGGCTCCATCAGAAGAGGGGTGGCCAGCAGGGACAGGGAGGTGATTGTCCCTCTCTACTCTGTCCTCGTGAGGCCCCATCTGGAGTACTGTGTCCAGATCTGGGGCCCCCAATACAAGAAGGATGTGGAACTGTTGGAGAGGGTTCAGAGGAGGGCCACAAAGATGATTAGAGGGCTGGAGCACCTGCCCTACTAAGAGAGGCTGAGGGAGCTGGGCTTGTTCAGTCTGGAGAAGAGAAGGCTGCGGGGAGACCTCTCTGCAGCCTTCCAGTACCTGAAGGGAGCTTATAAGCAGGAGGGGATTCAACTTTTTAAAAGGATAGACAATGACTGGACAAGGGGGAATAGATTAAAGCTAAAGGAGGGAAGGTTTAGATTAGATATTAGGGGGAAGTTTTTTACAGAAAGAGTGGTGAGGTGCTGGAAAGGCTGCCCAGAGAGGTAGTGGATGCCCCGTCCCTGGAAGTGTTCAAGGCCAGGTTGGATGGGGCCCTGGGCAACCTAGTGTAGATCCAGGCCTGAGGTTGGTGGCTCTGCCTGTGGCAGGTGGGTTGGAGCTCTATGATCCTTGGGGTCCCTTCCAACTCGTACCATTCTATGATTCTATGATCTGCATCAATTTCTGTATTCCTTACAAGATACCTACAAACACTTCTGATCTCCATTATTAACATTGAGGAAACTACAGGTATCTTACGTTTTGAAGCATATTTTGTCCTCCTGACTTGAGCCCATACTAAGACTTTGGGGTTGTGGGTTTTTTTGTTTCCTTATGTCATTTGATGTATCTGTAAATGAATCCACAACTAAAAGAGCTTGGTGGACATATCTTTGTTCAGTAAAGACAATTGAGGAAGTAATCTGTCATTTGGTGTGATATAAAAAGCTTTCATAAAGTATAGGAGTGAGCTAGTCTGTGAATAACAGAATGATAACCTTTCCAAAAGAGGGTTTTATAAATCTCCAAAGCCTGTGAATAAGCTCACATAGAATTCCCATCCATAATGAATTAGTATATTTAGAGATACTGAATACAGACGCTGAAGCAGAAGTGAGGGAGTCACTAGGTCAGATTCAGTTCTATGTTGTTGCTTTGTGTCTAGTAATAAAATAAAAAACGGCAGCTGATGGTGGCTGCAGATTTGCATAACCTGTATTAGCAAGGTGGGCTTTTTCATGAAGATTGCTGTGAAAAGTTGTAAAAAAATTAGTGCAGAAAAAGTCTCAGGACACTTTTGCACCAAATGATCATAATTTGAATCTGAAATACATCTGAAATCAAAGTAGTTGCCCAGGCTCTCAAAGTGGAGAATTTAGCCAGATAACACAACCTTTGTTGTTCCTTCTGTTTTGATCAGTGGGGCAGGCTTTGATATCACTGTAGTCAGCTTTATTGCTTATGAACCATAAAATTGTCACAAAATGAAATTCTTCACTCTGAAAGAAACTGTGGGGGAGGGAGGGTGCCAGGTACTGATTGTTGGCCAGCAGTGATTATGCAGTCATCATTTTGGGGTCCTCTGGCATGAGCTGTGTCACAGACTGATCTTTGGTGAAAGCTATCTTCCTTGTTTTGATTTTGTCACATTCTACTAATCATCTACTGTTGAGAGAAATCTTGTCCTATCTGTTGAGCTGTCAGATCCTCAGGTGAAAACCATAATGGAAATGATAAGTATTTTCAAGAAAATGAGTCACTTGGCAGGAAGAGCAGTACCCCCTTCCCCAGCATGAGTGTTCAATGTACATTACCTGCCTTCTGATTATTCCCTTTCTGGCTATGTTTCTTCTGGACATTTCTGAAGTTTGGCTTCTCTGAGTGTGGCAGCTGTCCTACAGTTGCAGTTGAACCCTTAGCAGAGCACAGACCATGCCATAAATGTTGTAGTCTTAGAAAGGCAAACTCTTCTCGGAGTAGTTGGTAGTAAATTAGACAAGTTTCTTTTTGATGAACCATTCTTTTGCAAAATCCTTAACCGGGCCGCCTGCTCTAATGTTTTCTGCCTCAACCTTCCCAGAGACTAACCTTTCAGGGATTAACTTTCAGAAATGTAATTTCTGGGCTGCTGAGACATTGGTTTTATGAAATAATATGGTAAACTGACAGGTGACGGTAATTTCAGATCACTGGTACAATTGACCTTCATCATTCTGGGAAAATCAAGCTTTTGTTCTTTTTTCTTTCTTCAAAGTCTTTTTTTTTTTTTTTTAGCTGTATGTTTATTTCCAGTATAGGTAGGATCTTTTAGTTTGATGTATTTTTTTGTATCTTTTGTCAGAAAAATGTCTGTGATATTTAATTTTTTTAATTTAATTAAGTTTCTTTTTAAGATGCTAGACTTCAGGATTGATTGGAGAATGAATCTTTAATTTAAAAAGTCCTAATTACTTTAGAAGAGACATTGAAGCCTCAATTAAAGAATGCCTATTCTTGAAAACGTTTAAAGTCATGCTTAACTTCAAGGACACACCTGGATGCTCCCGTGAATAAAAATGGACCTGCAAATATAATTGAGTTGCTGTGAGCCGTTTACATCTATGCTTGTAGGGCAAATAAACCAGTGCCTCTTTTGGTGGTGAGGCCAATGACCTGGTGTAGCTGTATCCATGTTACCTCTACTTTCTTCCCAAAACAGGGAAGGGCCCATTAGCGCTAACTATGGAAATGATCCCTGACTCTACCCAACTCTTGCATCATTCCTGGCTATTTTGGGGGTGAGAGTCAGTCAACTTGGATTAAAAGCACGACAGATACACTTTTAGCAGCCTAGTACAAATAACAATGCTCCAGTGCTTGGGTTTAGACCGTGATGCACTGCTCAGTTCATGGGCACAGAAGTAGCATTAAAAAAATGGAAAAGGAAGAAAAAGGGATGTACATGGCAGATGGTAACAGTAGCTTAGTTCCAAAATACTCGGAATACAATAAACAAGACTCTGCTCTTTTTTACCATTATTTGTTCCTACGTTATTACAGGACTTCTGTAAGCCACTCAATTTTAGTTCCCCAAATGTTCTTAGAAGGTAAGTGTCAATCATATCAGCAAGTGTTTGCAAGAGTAAAAAAACTAATTTGCATTTGCAATTATTCACAGCAGATTTTATGCCTGGTCATGTAATCAGGAGATAAATGATGTCTGAGAGGTATGGATTTCCTGAGGGACAACAGGAATTTTATCCTCCCTTTTCTTCAGTTTAATGGTTGAGAAAAGTCATGGAACTGTGTAATAACTGAGAGCACATTTGTGTGCATTTTGCTCCTGCCTGGGCTCTTTTTTAACACAGAAAGCCTAGACTTGCACCAGAAACAGAAAACACACATACAGTTTTATTTAGTGTGTAGCTTTGTAGGCTATGGGTCATATAATTTAATGCATGTAAGGTGTACTATTTGGGGTCAAAAAGAAGGACTACTTGAAAAATCTCAACTGTGAAGCAGTTCAATTTTCAAGTGATGTACAACATCCTTGGAATATGATTTTTCTTTTTTTTGTTTCTATTGTTAATTTTCAAACAATTTGGAACTAATATCGTGATACTTTTTAAAAAGGGTGAGGTGGGGGAAGAAAAAAGAATGTATATCATGTTTGTAACAATGCCCATGAACAGATGAAGGCATATTTGAGTATTTTTTATTATATTTCAGTGTAACTATGGAGTTTTTATTGCTAGATTCCTTGGAGCTGCTTGGATAGTTCAGGTTCGACAGTGCTAGCTTTATGATTTTATATCTTGGCAACTTCAACAAAAGACATAAAAGCCGTGTCATGGACATCATACTTCTGTCTTATTACCATTTTGCCAGAAATTTTAGAAACTTTTCAACATTTTCAACTATGCCCTTCTATATCAGCCAGTAAATGCATTTTTTTTCAGGTTGTCCAGCTAAGCTGCAGTTTGAGTCCCACTGGTTGTCATCCTCAAAATAGTAGTGTGAGGCTGAATTGAAGGTTGATCTATTTTTTCTTGTTACTGGGTGGTGTTTTTTTTTCCCTATGGCTCAGATCTTAATATTTTTTTCTTTCACTTCCCTAATAATTCTTCTCTTGCTTTTGTTAGAGTCCTTTATACAGTTTAGTCTTTATATTACTGTATTGTACATTATAAGCTCATGTAATATGTGTGTACATATTACAAACTCCATTAATAAGAATTTCTGGCTTCTGACATTGCTGGAGTGTGGTTTATGGAATCCTTTTTCCCACTAGTGAGTATGGTGTCAGGATGTACCCTGACAGACCTAAACCAAGCTCTTGGCCAAGATGTCTGCCATTGAGAGGTACTCTCACTATGCCTTCTTTGCCAGGGAATAGCTCATGGATTACTTTAAGGAGGTAGGCCAAATAGCAAGAACTTTTTGGCGTTCTGTGCCTTTAGTTGAGGAGCCAGTGTGTTGCATAAAAGGCATTGAGTGTTTTGAGAAAAGTGGTTACCATCCATGAACTCACAGAATCACAGAACATTTAAGGTTGGAAAAGACCTCTAAGATCAAGTCCAACTGTCTGTTCAACACCACCATGTCAACAAACCATGTCCTAGTGCCACATCTACACGTTGCTCAAACCCCTCCAGGGATGGTGACTCCACCACCTCTCTCGGCAGCCTGGTCCAATGTCTGACCACTCTTTCAGGGAAGACATTTGTCCTAATCCCGTGTAGTTGGACACTCATTGATTATGGCAGAGCTTGCCAGTGTTATTTGTTTTTTTAGCAGAGTGCTTTGGAGGAGTTTGAGCTTTTCAAAGGTATTCACTCATTTCCTACTTGGACCAACTCTAGCTCATCACCCTATTCCCTCTTCTGCCGCATCATCTTTCCTCTTTTTACTAGCTCCCAAATCAAGTTGAAGTACCTGCTTCCACTGTAGACTGATGCGAACAGAAAGAATAACAGTCATATTTTTTAATACTATCAAATTTTTTAAACTGACTCTTAGAAACTGGAAAATATCCCAACCACAGTTGAAGAAGCTGGCCAGAATGGGAAATAGTCCTGTCACTGCTGTGGGGCTTTTTTCCTCGCCACTGAGCATTGCAAAGCAGTAGCATTTGTTTGACTGGGCAAAAATGGGGCGAGAAAAATACAAGAAACTCTAAAAATCCAGTCATCTCGATTTCTGTTTTGTGAAAATCTTTTCTTGTGCCCCAACCTCCTTGGCCAAGAAAATAAAAAGTACAACCAAGCTTTCTGAAGCAGGCTGACAAAGCTTGACAGTTGCTCCAAATGAAGGGCAGAACAATTCACAGAGTATAATAAAAGATTTTCTCTTGAGTGTTTCTGAACAAAGCTTGTCTGTTTCTCAATCAGAAGTGCAGTCAAACTGAATTTTCAAATTTCTTTTATTTCTAATCTATTAATGGTTGTTCTAGTGGGAAACATGAAAAGGAGGGGAATAGTGTGAATGGATTTGTTTTTTTCTTTTAAGATTACTTGCAGCTTATATCCAAGCCAGTCACCGAGTGCAAAAGGAGATTGTAAAAGCCAGCTGGAATGAACACAAAGAATTCACTTCCATTTATTCTCTAAATTGTACCAATCACAGAATTTAAAAATATTTCTGAGATAAACTCAGTGTTGAAGATATTTTCAGGAGACATTCATCTTGTGACTAAAAATGTGCACAGCTAAAAAGTTCATAAATCAAGGCTTGTTGGCAGAAACATGCTTAAAATTTTAGCTGAAAGTTTTAACAATTAAAAATGTCCAATCCAACAAGTGTGATAAGAAAGTACTTCAGAAATGTTATCTGTACTGCAGAGATGCCTGTTAATTCAGTGCTTTGCTGTAACACTCAAGATTAGAATAGGGTGAATTGTTGTTAGTGGGACAGTGGCCACATGTAACCACATCTGGATTACAAAAATTAGGAAGCTTCAGCTGCAGCATTACTGAATAAAGGGGGGGTGTACATGGAAATTAAATGAGTTGGTCCCTCTTATTGGCATTGCAGATCTCTTCAAGGAAGTATCAGGCCCCACAGAAATGTGTGACCAGAGGCAGCTGGGGCTGCTGCTTCATGATGCTATCCAGATCCCGCGGCAGCTTGGGGAAGTGGCAGCCTTTGGTGGCAGCAACATCGAACCCAGTGTGCGCAGCTGCTTCCAACAGGTAAGAAAACAAAGACCATCATGTGAAAAAAACCAAACCAAAACCACTTTTACATGGTATAAAAAGAAGAAAGGAATTTTAAAGCATCTATTGAGTTTCCAAACAGAAATGAATATGCTCCTGCAACTAAATGTGTGAAGTTATTGTGAAAATGGAGCTGTAAAGGATGGTTTATTGCTTAGGAGAGGATCAAACAAATTACTTTTTAGCAACAAAAATATATAAATCTTAGTGGTTTTGACAATATTGGCTATTCTAAAAGCTGTTAAAAATTTTGTAGCAGCCAATTATCCTGCTCTGCATCGTTCAAAGCAACCTGATAGTGTGCGAACAACATGCTTTTCCCTGTTGGAACAAGATGTAATCTCAACAGAACAAGAGAATGATGCTGATAGTAATTTTTGACCTTGTGTATCAGGAAATATTTAGCATTCTTTTACTGACAAAGAGCTTGCCGTTTCACAAAACTTCAAGCATAGTCATTTATATACCATGAGTCTTTATGCAACAGATCAGAACATGGAATAAAGCTGTCTTACAGCCTGCTGTTCAGCTCCACACTACATGCAGGGGGTTAATGAGGCTGCAAGGAGCGTCTGTCTGTTTAAAGAAGATGAGAATTGGAAAGAGCATGTTGTAATGGAACACAACCTAACTCAGCTTTTGTCAAGGGTGCCGAAGGCTCTCACTGTTTGCTAGTGATAACTATACTGCTTAAGGGCATTATTTCTGTGAAAGTGGCTGTTTGAGCATTGTCAGAAATTATATATGGGTTAAAAATTCACTGTGGCATATATAAAACTACTGTCTTTAATATTTCTGATTTTATTGAATCCAACATTTAATGTTATAGTGAACTTCTAGAGCATTTTTCTTTTGCCTTCCTTTCATAGATATTTCTACATTTTTTTTCTCCAATGCTTTGAAAAAATCACAGAATCACAGAATCACAGAGTCACAAGGTTGGAAAAGACCTTTAAGATCATCAAGCCCAACCATCCCTGTCCTGTGCTAAACCATATCCCTGAGCACCTCATCTACCCTTTTTTTGAACACATCCAGGGAAGGTGACTCAGCCCCCTCCCTGGGCAGCCTGTTCCACAGCCCCACAACTCTGCCAGGGAAGAACTTTGCCCTCCCACCTGAGCTGACCCTGCCCTGGCACAGCTTGAGCCCATTGCCCCTTGTCCCATCTCCTGTCCCCTGGCTGAAGAGAACATCGCCCGCCTCTCTGCACCCTCCTGGCAGGGCTAGCAGTGGTGCTAGACTTTTTAGAACTATTGGATTCACTTCTGGACATTGGGATGATAGGAATTGGAAGAGTGTTTGTCTAGATCATGAATAATTTGTGAGATACTTATGGAAGTTGGTTTGACCAATTAACCACGTAAAATTTCCCCTGAGGTTTTTAACATTGCTGCTTCAGACAATAAGGATGGTGCTTGACATATTTGTCACTGGCCTCGAGTGATTCAAGTCACAATGAAATAAATTATTCATTTGTTAGCAGCAGACATTTTCTGTCACAGAGCAACGATCCTCAAGGATCTGCCCCATCTCCCATGCTGTTCAATTATGGGTGAGGGGTACTAGCAAGGTTGTGTTTATATACTTGATGTGATATGATCATACTGATGATGAGGTTGTATCCCATGTCTCACACGAATAGCTCAAGTTCAGTTCCTGGTCATTAAGAGAGCATAGAAAAAATACATAGCTGCATGACAGTTGTCTCAGCCTAGAGAAAACAAGTATTTTGCTGGTCAGGAGAGCGTGGGGGTTTTTTGGTTTTTTTTTTTCTCATGCTGCTACCTCTTACTGGACTATGAATAGGTCAAGAAGTCCAGTGTTGCTTCTCAACCACTTAGGAAGAACTTTCATTTTTAAGCTGTGTTCTGCTACTTCCAGTGAGCTCAGAAAGATGACCTCTGTTCTTATTGCTGACAAAGTTGATGAATATAATACATTTATAGCTGGTCCTCTCTGCTGGTTAATACTGGAAGGGAATGTGGAAGCATGTTTACTTCTTAAAACAATCATACTAATACTTTAGTTCAGCTGTATTCTTGCAGTGATTGCCTCTAAGTCGCAGATTCCTTTCTCTCATTTATTTGTTTATTTATCTGCTTATTTGTGTGTTTATTTAAGGTACTACCTTGAAGTAATGCCATGGGGTCAGAATACAGTAAAAAGTATTGCATGAGTCTCATGGTAATTAGCAGACACATGCAGGCACTGCTGATTTTTGGCAGTCTGGCATCGATCCTAACTCAAAAGACAACCATGTCTTTAGGGTGTCTGAACTGCAGAATGTGCTCCCCTTTCATGCCCACTTACTTCTTTCTCAAGTCCTTTCAGTTCAAAGATGCCTTTACTCCATTACTCCTTTACTATGTACTCCATCTTTGTTACCATCTGTCTCCTCTATCACACAGCTCTATAGGCATCTTTATTCTTACTGACTAGCGTGGTGTCTTTATTTGCATTTTAATCGTGGTTGTTTCTTGTATCCTGTAAGTGGTTTGATGTTAACCTGGCATGGATTTACACAGGCTGTGGAGGGTTTTTTTTAAATCGAATTCTAAAGAAATCTGTGTATATATCTTGGTTTGTTGTTTGTTGTTGTGATTTGGTTTTTTAATTTGGGTGTATTTTTTTTTCTCTCCATAGAACCACAATAAGCCAGAAATAACTGTAAAGCAATTTATAGATTGGATGCACTTAGAGCCGCAGTCTATGGTATGGCTACCAGTTCTGCACCGTGTGGCAGCTGCAGAAACAGCAAAACATCAGGCTAAGTGCAACATCTGTAAAGAGTGTCCAATTGTTGGCTTTAGGTAAGAGAAGGGCTGGGTGCTAGGTTTTTCTGGAAATATTCACAATTTCAAGTCTTCCATCAAGTACAATTCTTTCTATTTGGTTTTCCACAGTTTTTGCTGCTTTAAGATGGGATCAGCTACTTATTGTGAGGCCACAGCGTGGCCTGAGCCCATGCATTTCTGGCTCCTGCAGTACCACTGCTAGACACCAGCTGTTCTGTGACTGACGGGTGTGCATGGCAGGCACACCTGTTTTGGCATTGGTGGATCCTATAAGTAGCAAATGAAGTATTAAATGTATGCCATGTGTTATACAAGCACAAGACTAAGAGGAGCTGATCAGTAAGAAAAAGTGCGAGCTGGCTGGCTGCTCTCCTGTATAAGGCTTGGGAAACTAACTTATGCCAGGCAATATTAAGCACCCCTCAGCAATAATCTGGCCTTGCTTTGCACAAACAGTGATGTGTTACTGTGGTGAGACTTGCACAGTTCCTGTCTGAGCCATCGAACGTAATTGAACTTTCAGCTGTTCAAAGGCAGCTGTGAATTCTAAAAGAAAGAGTCACTTCAGAGATATTCTCTGTATTATCCTCCTGAACTGTATGATTTTCCTATGAATTGTCATCATAGTTGGTACCTTTGTGAGTGCTGTTACAACTAACATGCATATGTAAATTGATTGCTCCAGTATATAAAGTGATGGGGAAAAAGAAAGTAGGGACTAGAGCTAAACATAACTGGCTTTTTCCTCCGCTGTGGTCATGAAGTTGAGTGTATTATTTATGAAATATATAAGGCAGTGTGTTTCTGTAAGTGATTAGAGACTTTACTTTAGGTATCTAGGTAGATGAGCAATTTTTGTTCCCTATCTTTCTGTTTCCCCTTCTTTCTGTTGTTTTAAAAGTTAACAATATGAATCTTGAGGTCAGATTCATCTCACCCAGCTTTTTAGGTATGCTGGCTTTAGTCGGTTTTACAAGACTAAGCTAGCATCCCTCTTCTTTTACTATAATTATAGATATGCTATTACTTCCTTGTTGCCTGCCTTAAGAGCAGATGGAATTCAGATAAATGTACCTATTTTTTGTTAATTAATGCTTGAGGGAGCGTAGGGTGACAAAACTCCAGCTCAGATGTCTTTTAGATGCCTAAGTTGGGGCTGATGAATCTTGTCTGTACTGAAATATTTTGTGTGGAAAAAGAAGGCAGAGAGATTGAAGAGAAAGACAGACAAAAGATGGCCTGTTCCAAATAATTTCTACAATGAAGTTAGAGATCCACAACAACAAAAGCATTTAGCATCTTAGCAGAAGGTAGATGTGGCCATTTAATACACAGGCTCTGAGTAAAGATTATAAACAGTTGCATCAGCATCCTTAAAAAGGAACCTTTACATTTATAGACACATATTGTCTTGCAAAATAAAACATAAAACTCAGCAGGGGAAAGTGTGGATTGGTACTGCAAATTGCTCTCAGGAAGCAATTTAATTTAAACTTTAACTATTCAGTAGCTATTCAATTTGGTTCAGTTATCTCATTTTAGTTTTATACAAATGATATAACCTCCTCTAGTCAGAGCAACCATACTATAAAAAAAAACAGTGGGTGGAATCGGGAGTTAAATTGTTCCTTTAGTCATCTCTAGTTAAAAAAAAAACAACTAAAATTGTGTTTCTGATGCCTATGTTTAATATACATATAAAAGCTCCTAAAAAAATCAAAATAAAATAAATCAGTGTAATTTTTAAGCTTTTATAATTAATGAATTCTCAAGAGGTTTTTATTCAGAAATGTGCTTGGAATGTCTGAACATCAAAATTATGTTAAAAATGTATGTAAAAGAGAAGAAAAGAGAAAAACCAAACTGACTTTTAAGTCAAATTGAACTTTATAATGGTAAGCTCTTCACACTCGTGACATCTATGAAGCTGATGCCTATAAGATTTTTCTGCTTCAAATCAACCTGGACAACAGGTGATTGACATATTCTGGCTATAGGAGCCAGGAATTTCTTTTAAATACCCGAGGAGGTGACCTGTGTAGTGTAGGAAGATTATGTGAAGTGGACTAAGAGGGCTGTGGTTTTCCTGATTCCCGTGCAGCTGCTCCGGTGGCACCAGTGCCTCTGGGTCTGCAGCTGTGACGAGTGTCCATGCCATGTCCCAGTCATGCACAGCCACGCACTTCAAGGTGCTTTCTAACCTAAACCCAACAAACTCACCATGTTGCTGCTGCTCAAAAGCACATGACACCATTTTGGAGAATAATTTGCCTCATGAGGCATAAAACAAGTAAAAAATTAGAACTGTAGCCAGGAAGCGCTAATAACTTTGTTTCATGTCCTCACAGGTACCGGAGCTTAAAACATTTCAACTATGATGTCTGTCAGAGCTGTTTCTTTTCTGGCCGTACAGCAAAGGGGCACAAATTGCATTACCCAATGGTGGAGTATTGTATACCTGTGAGTACCAATTTACTGACTGTTACTAAGGGATTGTTTTTTATGTTCTTTAAGGTATAATGTTTTTTCAGAATCCTTTGTTACCTTTGTTTTCTGATGGAACTTCTTTTTCAGATGTTTAATAGACTCTGTCTTCCTGCTTTTCTCCTTGGATGTCATTAGGGACTTTGCTGGTGCTGCTGATTTTATGTGGGTACATTCTGTAGAAATGGGTAGAAGTATCCACTTCTGGAGAGAACTTGAACTTTGCTTTTGTTTTGTGAAAACAAAGCTAGGATATTAAATATAATTGTAATACTTGAGTGCATGCACAGACACTGTATGAGTGAGAACATGTCTGAGGAAAGGGACTATTGCTGTACCACGTAAAGAATAATATTCTAGAAATGCACGTTAATATTTTTAAAGGTGTGTGATCTTTACTTTCAGGTCCAACTTTTTGTTTGTTTCACAAAAGCGTAGTTGGAAATATGTCACATTTTATTCTCCAGAGTAATTACTATTTACTCAAATATTAAAAAATTGACATGTAGCTGGAAAAAGAAACAACAGAATTGACAGTTCTGGATTAAAAATGGTGTGACAAGTTTGCCTGTAATAACTAAAAAAATATCTTTATAACACTGTATTTTCCTAATGAAACTTCAACCACAATTTTACTAAGCAAGTTTCTAGAAGACTTTTAAGTGTAGCAGTGGGTCCACTGTATTTGGCTGCATTACCTGTGGTTTCCTATCTTTTTGATCCAATGTGTCTCCCATAATTCAAATTCATTAAGTAGTATTTTCACTTCATTTTGATCAGAAGAATTATGAGTTACGTTAATTTCTTTTCATTAATGCTATAACATAATGTTAAGATTCAAAAATTGTCATGTCAGGCCACATTCTGAAGAATTTTTTTAAGTAGATTTGCTGGGATTTGGCTAGTTCTAATGCTTGTTATATTCTGTCACCGGTTTTCTCTTCCTGCCTTCTGTTTTCTCATCTTCTTAAGACACTTAGAGGCTGTTTAAAGGCTATGTTTTGATATTACAGCAGATATTTAGAGGGGGGAAAAATGTCGCATGTGCAAAATACATGGTGTTACACAAGTAATGTATGTGATGAGTAGAAAACAGTCTACAATATTTCTCTGCAATACAAGTTCTTTATCTGCTTTAGCTAAAGTTTTGATATGTTTCTTGACAATGCAGACTAATATTTTCTTGCTGCCACTGAAGATGTACAAAAAGATGTTCCATTGGTATTGCTGCCTGGGCATAGAAATGTCCTTGGCATAATTCTGAGTATTGCCTGGCTTGTAACATTATTTATAGAATAGGAATTTTTAAAATATTTTAGTGTCACTAAGTCTCTATTTTTATTTGTGTGACTTTTTGTTGGTTTGATCTCTTCTTTTTGAAATTCTTTGATTGGTAGTTTTTGTTTGTGGTTTTTTTCTATATTTAGTGACTGGAAGCCCAATCTAGCAATTTCATTGACCCTTGACCTGAGAATATCTGTCTACAGCAAACCATATAGATGATGTTCACTTTGCCTAAAACCCATTAACTCTATTGTTTCGGAAATGCATGCCTGATTTGTAGGTCAGTCACAAATATTAAGAAAAAGAAAACTAAAATCAACCAGCCTTTAATAATTAAAGTTTTTAATAGTTGCAGTTGGAAAGTCTGTATAAAACAGATATCAGGTCAGGATTTAGGCCAGACACTGCAGGTAGGGAACCTTGACATGATTAGATGTCACATTTCAAGGTATATTGAAGCCTATGCTAACATTTTATATTCTCATTTGCATAAGAATATAAAAGTAATAAGAAGTCTTAGTATGTTAGCAGCTGTGGGATTAATTTATTAAATTACCTGATAAGGAAAAGTTCTCTGTTTTCATGAATCCTAATATTTATTCTTAGAATCTGTAATGTTTAAACTTGGTTTGGATTGAAGTTTAATTCCTTTTTAAAATCCTTTTTCACACAGCTATGTCGTTTTCTGGTTTTCTTTTATACAATTTTTGTGGTATAATGCAGGCCTGGTTTTGCCCTTGCTCACAAACTGTTCTAACCCTCAGGATCTAGAGGTCTACGGGGGTTTCTTTCTTTTATTAGACATAATTAAAAATACAGTGATACTGCCTGTTTATTTGCCTTCTTAGCCAATGTAACTCAAATGATCTGAAAATGTTTGAGGTTTTCTTTCCTTATAAAGTTCTCTCAAACTATAGAAGAATAGAAAATGTTCTTTGTTCATGTCTATAATACACATAAAATTCAGAAATGAAGGCGAAAGGTGAGTCAAAATAGGTAATACCATCAGTCCACAGAATAAGATACCCTTTTTGTTGCATTAGTCAAATACAGATTACACCTGGTATGGGATATGGTGCTGCCCCTAGAACAGGAAAGTACCTTTCTGATAACATCTTGATTTGTCTCAAGCAGCAGATTTGATATCTGAAAGAAATTTTCATTTCTTATTCAACACGCTCACATTATGTAACTGAGACATTTCATTTAGGAGACTTGTCATATAGAACAATATATTCTGGAAATGGCTGGAATCCCCACTGTCCCAGGGACTAGGGACAGCATGTGTTAAAATGAAGATTTCTGTTCCTGCTGTGGAAAGAATATAAACTCTAATCCAATATTAAGAGCAAAATAAGGTAACCTAAGGGAAAGGTCCCTTCCTTCCCTGAAATATAGGAGGAATGAGATGAATCCACTATAGGATAATAAGGGGAAGAACATGATGGTCTTTATTAAAGTGAGTGAAAGAAGGCAGGTATATAGGAGATAAAGGAAGGAGTTTGGGGCAGTTTAGAGCAGAGCAGAATAAAAGAGGTGGCATATAATTTACGTGACACATAAAATTAGAGGTCCAGCACTGACTCACATTAATTTGGAAGCTGAATATGGGAGCAGGAATTTGTCTTGGGTCCTGTTGTAAGTACACTCAGCTTGTTCCATTTCTGTAAAAAGAAATGAGCCATTATATGAACAGATTTCTTATATGCCTGTTTGACTTCCATAACCAGTACCTACATGCAGTCCTTTTTAAGTAATCTCATCTGAATTAGGTCAGGAGTAAAGAATCCAGTGTTATTTTGCATTACTATTTTTATTAATGCACTAGGGTGTACTAATTTGATGCTAAACCTCTCTACATATAGAACTCCTTTAATGCAATATAATAGTCAAGAGTTGCAAAATTCTTTGCAATAAGTGAGAATAGCTTGTATGTTTAAGTAGAATAATGCCTGAAAAAGAGCATAGACCTGGGTCTATGAAATAATTAAAAAAAAAATACAATAAAGGTACCAAAGGCCAACGAATTGTTCCTTCAAATCCATTATATTACCGTACAGAGAGCCTGAATAGGAAGAGTGCATCTACTCTAGCTTTTCAACCAAATTCAAAGCCTGTTAATGTCAAAATGTTACCTTTGGGGCCAGTGTTGCAAAGCAGAATACAAATGCATGTACTCATCAAACTCCCTTAATAAACACTAGCTTCTCTCTCAATATTGTTAATCTACATGTATGCATTAATGTAAAAAATAATAGGAATAATTAGGGGGAAAAAATGCTTCCCTGGTTAATAAATTTGACATCCAGAACTAGAGCTTAGTTGCAGATGGAGAAATACCTTTGAGTTGTCCTCAGGTGAGCACTTGAGTCCAGAGTTTGAAGGGATTTCTCAGAAACTCAGTGACTTCTACTTCAATTTAAAATAATTTGGAGAACAGGAAAAGGAATCTGTTTTTAAGATTAAATTTGCAAGTTGATTATTATTTGTATTAATGAGTTTTGTGATATTTGCATCAGGCAAGAATTGTTTTGTAATTTCAGAACAGGGCTGTTTATACTAGATAATTATGTGCAGTTATTGAATCCTAACCTGTAATGCCATTTAGCATTCACATCAGCATGCAATTTATTTTTCTTGCTTTTGGAAATGCAAGAATTCATGATAATAGCTTTGGCTATGTCTTTTTTTCTTACATTCAGGATTTAGAGATGGATGGGGTAAGGGACTGAAAACATTACTGTCTCTAAGTAGTAGAAATGCAAATTTATGTTTTCACCTTTAAGCAGTCTTTCTCTGAAAAGATGGAGAAATAGGATTTTTAATGTAGAATTTTACATGGCGATGTGCAAAAAATTTCTGTAAGATTTTCCTAGTGTCTAAGTCAAAGATACTCGTAAATATACATATGTGCATCATTTATTTTTCGGTCTCTTTTTTGAATGGAAGTTCTTTCAGTTGTGGTACTTGTATTATATTAATGTGGCTTTCTGTACCAATGGGTCTTTTGAACTTCATATGGAAATAGTTACTGCATCAGTTTTCTTTCTCCAAACTGTTTCCACTTTGCCACTCCGATATTCCACGGCAAAACCTTAGAAGCATCTTTTCTGAGGTAATGTAGAAATATGAAATCAGCAGTTCTTCAAATTTTCTCATTGCAAGTAGTGTTACCTCCTGACCTCGATGAAAGTATAATCGATTTTTGTAGTTCTGTGCTCACCTGGCACAGCCCCTTATTTTGAGAACTGTTTGTTTTGTAGCCTTTCTATCCAAAATGATGGCTACAAAGGTTAACCCCTTCATCTTCCACATGACCAGAGTTTTATTTCCCTGAAAGAGCTCAGAATGTGATAGGCAAGACATCAGGAATTATTGGTTGAACGATAGTTCACCCTAGACTGAATTCTTTTTCAGGCACAATAAAGCTTATCTGCAATAGTGCCTGTTAAGACTTCTCCTCTAGGTAAGTCATCTGAAAATTTAATTGCTACTGACATCCAGAGAAGACAGATATGTTCCTGAACATTAAGCAGCCTCAGTGCTTTATAAGCAACAAACTGACATAAGTCAGTGGTTTCATCTTGACATGCTTATAAATGCATCAAGCATGACGCTTCACTGTTTTCACAATGGGATTGTTCTCTGGGGAAGATGAAAGAAAGCAGCAAGAAAGGTTGAATCTGGCTATTTTGCATGCAGAACATCGCTTCCAGCTGTGGAGTTCAGAGATTACTCTTTGCCTTGAGAAGAATAGCTATCTGGTCAGCATAGCCTTTGATATCTAGCAGCTGGGTCATGTGCTTTCCTCCAGGCCTCACTCTTACAGTTGGTCAGCTAGCTAGCTTATGTGATCTGCTACCCTTTTGCAACTTAATTTGTTAAATTTTGTGGTTAGTTACTCTTGAAATTACAGCTTGAGTTCATTTGAGTAAGCTAATATACACAATTTATAATCAGTCTCTGGGTGAGAAATTGCTATGAAATGCCCCTATTTGAAAGTGGTCACAGAAGGGTAATGCAGACATCACTGCTGTGGCAGTGACAGCCATAAATGCAGTTATTATAACTTTAATAAACTAATTTTTGTAGTATCCTATCTCATTCCTTCGTGAAGGGATGTGAGAGGCTTTTTAAAAGCATGGGTGCTTTTTGGAACAGGAATGAATGTATGTAACTTAATGTGTTTAAGCTATTGGTGAATGGCATTCTTAAGTGTCAATTAAAAAAAAAAAAGTAATTATCTGTCTCTTTACCCCACATCCTATTCTGGGGAGTTTCCAGTCTCCCAGTGGTACCTACCTGACAGCTGCTTTAAGAAACAGCTATCATCATACCTGCACATACTGTAGGCATTGCCATGAGTAGGTCTAGGAGTTTTTCCTTAAAGAACAGTCTGACTCATGGTACAGATTCTACCAAATGCTACAGACAAATACGTTGTCAAGAAATACAGATACGGAGATGTAAAAAATTTGTGGTGTTTTGGAGGATTTTTTGTTGTGGTTTTTTTTAATGTGAACCTTAAAAAGTCCTTTTAAACAACATACATGTTCTTTTAGACTGTAAATTTTGTCTCAGCATGTCTTATTATACAAAATATGTTTCCTTGGAACTTGTTTTGTTATTGTTTGTGTTGAATGTCTGTGTACAATTCTCTCCAGCTTCCTCATGACCCATAAATGTCTGGCTGGGGTTAATTAATGGTGGTGTTCGTTGGTGAGGTTCACATCTCTTCTGGGAATTGGTTTCTACATGTATATTAAAACAGCTCTTTTTGATTTGTTTAAGACTTAGTATAAGAAATGTAATTAAGAGAGTGATGACTTGGGTGCAGTTCTTTTACATAGGTAGGTGCAGGGAAAGGAATAGGAAATTGTTAGAACTTTCATCATTATTATTATTATTTAATTATTATTTATTATTTTTTCCTTGAAAAAAGAGTAGACTGAAAATAAATATGTATATATTATAAATAATATATAGTCTTTATTCACATAATACATGTTTTGTTTATATTCTTTATATTTTTAATATTCTAGTTAATTATTTAATTTAGAGGTCTCCAACTGGTTTAGGAGATTCTTGGTAGTACTTTTTCCCAACAAAGACTTATTCTATTTCTAATATAATAAAACCATAAACCAACTGTTAAGGGGGTTTTTTTAACCTACATATGAAAACCATGTCTCAGCATATTCTGTTTTTTCCACCACTTTTCATGTAAATCCCAGTTTCTTAAATATGGATTACAAGGAATTGTATCCGGTTTTAGTTTATGACTTATGACTGTATTTATGCCTGGCTGATGGTGTTTTGGAATGCTAATGCCATTTTGACAGTTATTACAGATTTTCTCCTTGAGACCTTCTACAGGTGTTTTTAGTTACTTATGTGTGCCAGCCATGGGTCTTAGTCATTCCTTCCTGAACTTTGTTGTCTTCTAAGAACTGAGATTTTAAATTAAGTTTGAAAGTGTGGTCTTTTTGGTTGAAGATTTCAGTGCAGGAAAGGATTTTTTTTCTTTGCTTTTGAAGTAGTGCTGTAACTATGATGGTATTGGTGCTATTGACTTGCGTGGAAATGGTTGAGATGTCATGGTGTAAGGAAGCGTACAAGCTACCTGTTTGGTTTAGTGTAGCAGGTAGATTCTACACAACAGTGCCAGGCTATTCTTCTTTGAAAGTAAATAATTATAGTACCTCTCTCGGTGGCATTTTGGATTGGACTGTGCAGTGTGGCTGTATGCACAGAACACAGGAGAAACTTCTGTGATACTTCTAAAAGCTGCAACTTGGCGGCATGTAAATGAAAATGAAATTTCTTCTAAAGCTGATCAAATTTAAGTGGTCCTTAAGTGTTGTCCTCAGTCAGTACACAGTCATACTAGTCTTTCCAATGAACTGGGTCATACCAAATAAAGAATATACCAGAGGAAAATTTGGCATCTCAGTAGATGTTTGTTTCTGCAATGTGTAGGTACTAAAACTTTCATTCCTTGGCCTTGGGACAGAGTTCCATCTGCTGGAGTTACCGTGGCGTAAGAACAACAGCCCTCTGGGCTGCCTCCAATTCCTTGTTTGGATGATGCAGTGATTGGAGCAGATGCTTCCTGAGAGTTGATTGGTTTTTTTTCTTTTTTTCTTTTTTTCTTTTTTTGTGAGCGCTCCCTGATTTTACCTGTATTAAAACTCAGGGGTTCAAACATTTCTTAATCCCAAAGTTGCTCAGTTTGTTGTCACTTGTTAAAGCCACATGTGAGAAACGTACCATCAGTTTGATTATCTACAATTTTTGCATCTCATCTGATTCACATTACAGAATATGTAACTGCATATATTATACGTACATTTAAAGTATTTAGGTGAACAGGGAAGTATTATGTTTTGACAGTGGAGACTAAAATCAGATAATAGTTTGTCTGACCTGCTTCTAGGCCTCTTTGCAGTACGTAATGGAAAAAATTTGCAAAACTAAGTCTTCCACTCTGTTTTCCCTATGGATATCTATCCACATTGCCATCTTTTTACCTTAACAGGGTTCTTTCAAAGCAAGGCATACAGAAATACAATCAGTAGTTTGTTATAGTGTTTGAGCTGGAAATCTGTACAAAATCTTCAGCTGATGCAGGAGGTGAATGGCCACTTTACGGCAGTTGCAAGACGAAATGTTTAATAGTAACTGCTGCATGTGATGGGGACCATTCTCAGGGCATCCTGTAAGAACATAGACTTTAAAGGCATATTGTATACTACTGTTTCTTCCTGAAGATCTATTTATTGCCATTTTCACCTTGTATTTTATGCCTGCATGTTTTGCTTGTATCCCTGCTTTTATAGCAGGAGTTAACTGAATGATATTACCAAAGCAGTGCTGGCATTATCGCCGTGATTGTTTCCAGTTAAAATGATTTTGAAAAGCAGTTGCATCAATTGTAATTCTGTTCTAAAGAAACTCACTAGGGTGAGTTGTGGGGCTAAGCACTAAGTTTTGGAAGAGGCTGAATCAGTGGGGACCAGTAAAAGAGCTTCTGGGGGGATGGGTGGGAGTTGACAATTGTAACTTGTAAATTTAGACTTGCAGAATCGTGTGGCTCATTTTTGTACTAGTCTCATCCTGCAGTAGGAAGGAGGTGATGGAATTAGTCTGTGAGTTTCTTATCAGGCCTGGCTCCAGCTGTGCCTTTGAACACTGCCTGTGCTTCACCTGTCGGGTGGTACAGATAGAGATAGTGCCAGAAACCTGCCAGGGAGAGATCTGGTAACTTGAGAGAACACTGAAAACTTGGCTCTTGCAGCAGAGAATATTTTAACATGTATTGGTCCCATCTCATGATAGAGCTTTGCAGTATTTTGTGGCACTTTGTGAATATAAGGCACTGTGTTAATGATTTTTTCTTAATATTTTTTTTAAAAGCCATTACTGTTTGCTGTATTTTTTCAGCAGACTCATTACAATGTTTGTGAGGTGAGTCACAAGCTTCATGTTTATGAGTATGCTATGAAGATTGCTTTCAATGGCTAAGGGTATCCCGTCTCTGGCAAATTATTTGCTACTTTTTTTTAATGAAAAATTAAATTTTTGTGTTCTGTAAGACTGGTTATAAATGTTTTGCTGAAGATCTGAACCAGTTTCAGTTTTTCCTCTAATTTATAAAATACTTGGTATATTCCATGCATTTATTGTTGGGAACTTGAAGCATCACTTTTCTTTCCAATAGAAGAGGATTTGCAAGTGCCTTACCGCTATAATTGTATTATATTTCAGGGCACTAAAAAGGCAATTTAAATGTCATTAACATTTTGAAGTTCTTCCTTATACCCTTTTTCAGGACAGTAGCAGCACTGTTATCTCAATGCTGTTTAGCTTTGTTCAATTTAATTTCTTTTATCTTTTTAAGACAACTTCTGGGGAAGACGTACGGGACTTCACAAAGGTGCTGAAGAATAAGTTCCGGTCCAAGAAGTATTTTGCGAAGCACCCCCGACTCGGCTACCTCCCTGTGCAAACAGTATTGGAGGGTGACAACCTCGAGACGTAAGCTTGATTATAAAGTAATTGCTTCTGGGGTCACTGGCCTATTCCATTAAAACACACAAAAAAAATTGAAACCCAAGTAATAATGAAAAGCTGCTTCAGGGCCTTGTGCTGTATTATTTTCTACAAATTATTTTACTCTTTGCAGATCTTTCCTGTTTTTGAAAAAGTGACATATTCTATACTTTGACTTTGTAAGCATTTTATCATAAAGGCATGGACTTTGGCAGGTGATGTTGGAGTGGGCCAAATGGTTGTTTTACAGAGAAGACTTTTATAGCTTTGGGGATACCAGGCTTTTGGAACTGCACTGCTTACTTGGTTATCTCAAAGTCCCTGGAGTTAGAAATCTCTGAGATAATTGGGTTCCTACGGGCATCAGAAGCACAGGTGGGCTAATAAAAGAGCACTCTCAGTATCTCCACAGAATTACTAATGGTGCTGGCAGAAATACTCCACTTTATTTACCTATTTGGTAGTTGTCAGCCAAGGACACTCTTAAAAGAGCAAAATTAACATGTGTTGACAGGGTGCTAGAAGTTATTTCAGGGATTGACTCTCCTGAATGTCCCAGTCTGTGGTACCACTGTGTTGTCTGAACGCAGCACAGCTTAGCAAGCAACAGCAAACGTGATGCTTCAACATTCGTGCTCTGCTTGCATGCAGTAGTCCAGCTCCATTGTCTGCACTCTGTTCTCATGACCAGAGGACCGTGCACTTTATTTACAATAAGTAAACAAAACCTGCTCGTAGCGGTTTAAGAACCAGGAAAAAGCAGTCTGAGAACTGGTTGTTTACTGGTGGCCTGATCTCTAAGGAAGCAGCACACATTTAAATGTTAAAATGCTACTCACTGGGGCAGTCCTCGCCTGCCACCCACGCAGGAAAGAAACGCTGCTTTGACGCGATGAATGTTTGCCATGGTGTCAGGAGCTGCAATGTCAAAACTGTAATCATAGGTCAGGATAAAACTCTTGGTCCAGCCGTGTGGGAAATATACAGATAAATTGCCAGCGTCATGCTGAGGAAACTGTTGGTATAGGTTCTCTCACCTGCAGGTGGCAAAACTTGGTAATATGTTCCTTTAAATGAAAAAAATATATCAAGTAAGAAATCGTAAATAGTCAAGTATCAGAATCTAATGCAATATGTATTTACCTCTGTTTATTTCTATACAGAAGAAAAATAAGCATTAATAACTTTGACTTACTGTGGGATTTTTGTTGTTGATGGTGGGGTTTTCCCACCTTTTTTTTTTTAATTTTGTAAATATATTTCCTAGTTAGCTTAAAATGAAAGCTCAAGTACTTGAGCAGAATTTAAATGAACTGATTATGGTTTATGAACTGCAGTTCAATCAATAACACTGATTAGATATTTGTTTTTAAATTGATTTTTATTTAATAAAATGAAGTATGTAGTCAGTCTCCTGTTGCTTCATGGTACATGTTAGTATCTGTTGCTGATCCTTTGCTAAATCAACTATTGCTGATTCAAATGGTCTGAGTTGCTGGTTAAAATATTTTGTGTTTCTCTGGCTTTTTCTTGCTTAAATTGCGCTAAAGTTTGTTTCATAGTTTCTTTCTTTCTCTCTCTCTCTCTTTTTTATTTTTTTTTCTCTTTCCTTACAGTCCTATCACTCTCATCAGTATGTGGCCAGAGCAATATGAGTGAGTATGCAGAACCTCTTTGTCTGGAAATCTTAATATACTGATGGTTTTCCTTGAGCTCAGTTGCAACTAATCTGATGTGCATGTGCTTATAGGGCATGGCTGACCCAAAGCAATACTGTGAATTTATATCTCTGTTATCAGTCTAATTTTAAAAATAATGTTGTCTATATCATGAACTGCTTCAGACACCACTAATTTTTATTACGTATTTTTTTAACTAGCCCTTCCCAGTCTCCACATCTGTTTCACGATGACACACACTCCAGGATAGAGCAGTATGCTACTAGGTAAGAGATACACAGTTTCTCACCAGTAGACTGCATTTTGTGATTGATTACTGCAGATTTTAATCTACGCTATATTCTGAACATTATTTATTAAAAGGATATAATTGTCTGTACTCAGAAGTAAGTCAAATGTTTTTAAATCATTAGCTTCTGAATACAGTCATAGTAAATGTAAAATAGATGGGTTAAATACTTCATACTGAATGGAAACTGCTGCAGAATTACTGTGTGTTATTTCTAAACTATACTGGTTTTCTTTTGTTTCTTCATTTTTAACCTTTGAAATAAACTGAAATTGTTGGATACATATGTTCCCCTGTAGGATTTTAGGTCCAGGATTTCATTTTTTTTCTGTGATAGGTTGACACTATCCATTACCATTGACTTTAGCAGACTATATAATAATTACAGATGGTTTATGCTCTGTTTTTTATAGGGTCACCTTAGTCCTTTCATGATACAATGTCTATTACACCAACTCTATCTGAATGCTTCTGTGGTTTCAACTCTCTTCTGTACAGTCAGAGCTGGTGATGGTTAAGCCCTAATCAGAGGTGCCCTCAAAAATAAGTATCACCCAGCTTTTAGGCAACAAAAAACTGATACATATTACTGTGGGAACTGACTTGGTTTTGCTTTTGGCATTTTTATTGTCGTTTCTGTTTATAACTAATAAACAATGTTCACTTTTTCAGCCTTTCGAGTAAAGATTCAGAGTTTATGTTTAAGTTAGCTATATTCTTATTTATGGTCATCATAAGACAGCTTCAAGGCAGTTAGGATACCCAACACGTCTTTGCAGCAAGGGAAATATAGGGCAGAAACTAATACTGAAGGGCTATCCACTGTCAGCCTCAACTACTTTTTTTTTTTCCCCAACAATGAATACTTTCATCCCTCAATAGTAGAATAGCACTTGTCAAAGGCAAAGTTGTAATGCTTTTCAGTTATTTGGAACATGTCAATCCTGTAAATCACCCAACATTTCCTTGAATCTATAATTGGAGAAAATAAACTAGACTTCTGTAGAAAGATGTAAGAATTTTCTCTCCCTATGTCCTTTTTTCCAGCTTGTGGTATCACAACACTGTGGCTTTCTGTGCCCAAGTGCATCTCAAACTCTGGAATCACATTCAGGGGGGTTGGACTAGATGACCTCTAAAGGTCCCTTCCCACCTCACACATTCTGTGATTCTATGATTAAGGACCAAGGGAGTTTCTAGGTGCAGTCCCCGTTTTCCCCCTCCTACCCCTCAGCTCTTGCCATTTCTGTGCTGGATTCAACTTGCTGAAGGTGGACCAAGCACTGCTCAGAGCTCTTTCAGGGTACAAAGCTAGATCTGTGCCCGCTGTCTGCAGACATTAGTTAGCAAAATCACAAACTTAAAAAAACACTAATTACTGCATAAGTAAGCGATCTAAAACTAGTCAAGATTTTTTTTCCTCTAGTAATAAACTATAAAAATTGGAGATGTAGTTCTGTATCTTTCTTGGAACTTTTGTTGTGTGTTTTTACTTGGATTGTATTTCAATGAGTTGGGCTTGTTCAGCCTGGAGAGTTGAGGGCTTAGGGGAAACCTAATTATGGCCTACCAATACTTGAAAGGGTCCTACAAGAAAGAGGGAGAGGGACTGTTCACCAGGGAGTGTAGTGATAGGGCAGGGGGCAGTGGCTTCAAGCTGAAAGAAGAAAGGTTTAGATTAGATGTTAGGAAGAAATTCTTTACCATGAGGGTGGTGGGGCAATGGAACAGGTTTCCCAGAAAGGTTGTGGAAGTCTCCTCTCTGGAAGTGTTTAAGGCCAGGTTAGATGGGGCTTTGGGCAACCTGGTCTAGCAGAGGTGTCCCTGCCCATGGCAGGGGATGTAGGAACTTGACTGTCTTTGAGGTCCCTTCCCACACAAAGCATTCTATGATTCCATGAAGACTGAGTCCAGCAGAAATAGTATATTAGGGCTTAAAATACTTATTGTCACTGATTGAAGAACATTCAACTCATTTTTGAATGAGTCTGTCCTGCAGTCCCATACCTGCAGCCCAGTACTGTCACCCTCTTCTGTTGTGCTCTCACCTCTGAGTTGCTTCTAATTCACTTTCTCAGCTTTCAGTTTGTATCATGTACTGAAGACTCTTTGCAACTTATCTTTCTCCCTCTGCTCCCTGATCAAGGCTGTCTCCTAGTCTAGGTGTTATTCCAAGCACTAAATGATGGAGATCAGAAATGTGATGTTAATGGTAGAATCTGCATTTGTAATTTGGGCTATCTAATTACTTGCAAAGAGATTCAGGGCAGGCACTTCTCCCTGAAAAAGAGCGGGGTTTGTACTGCTTCCCTATATGACAAAAAAGGGGCTCTGAAGATTAATTTTGAAAATTATGTTTCATCAAAGACTTGAAGGTGGTGAGCTAATCAGAAAGTACAAAGTTGACTTCTAAACATGTTACCATGAACTAGAACTGTTTGAGATGTCCCGGAGCAGAGATGGTCTGAATGCCTCTAGTGACTTAGAGGTTTGTCCTTCCCTTCAGGGGAGGTGCTGGAGCACAATATCTCACTCTACACGTGGTGGGGTGAGGCAGCCAAGACAACTTTGTCCTGTGTATTTATCTTCTCTCAACCCTGAGGAATATTAACAAAAATGCAGATGAAAAATCTTACTCCATGCTAAAAGATGACAACAGAATTCCTATTTCTTTAAGGCTTTGCAATAGTGCTTTTGAAGAGAAGTTTGAAGATGTCTATTACATTGCAGAACACACGTGCAAAAATATGTATGAAATTAAGTTATCTTTAAAGGAAATAGCTGTATGTTGTCCAGTCCAACTGTCTGTACAGCATTGAGTTCTCTTGTACATATAAGGTGTATTTTTGCTAGAAAATTGAATAGACTGAAAATTTCTGCTGCAATTTTTAAGAGTTGTATGGTCTTATGCATACAGTATTGGGGTGGTTCAGCCCCAAGAACCGTCTGAGCACCACACAGTACTCACTCCTGGAGGAGAAACAGACAGAGCCTCCATG
The DNA here is from genome assembly GCA_020800305.1 of Porphyrio hochstetteri. Classification (NCBI taxonomy): domain Eukaryota; kingdom Metazoa; phylum Chordata; class Aves; order Gruiformes; family Rallidae; genus Porphyrio; species Porphyrio hochstetteri. The sequence continues at coordinate 52,815,172 of CM036907.1, forward strand.
AGTTGACAGTTTACTGACAAAGCACCATGAAAGGGGAACAATAACAGCCCTGCAGCAAATTTCAGTCACACCCAGTGATAACACAGAGTACCTTATTGACCTGACGAGAACAGAGTGCTGCAAGGACTGACCAGATGCCCTGGCTACACTTGAACTTCTCTGGAGCACACAGGATCGCCCCTCCCGGACCAGCCCCTTTTATGGGGAGTGATGTCAGGTTGTGTGGAAACAGCCCAGGCTAATGCAGCTCACCAGGACAAGTATAATAATCCATTCCTTTTAGATTAATTCCTTCCAAAATGAAGAACCATAGGCGATGACTGCCTGTAACTACACTGGGTTTTGTGTTGGTTTCCAGGACTTGTCTGTCCACAGTGTGATGTTGTTTGCCAAGCATAATTTCAGTTGTTGCATGTGCTATGTTTAAAATGTATTCATCCTCTTTTGTTAGCCCAGCTTTATAAAATTCAAAAAGAAAACCATCTGCGAAAACATCTCTTTAACTAATTTTACCATGAGAATTGTGGTGGTGCTAATGATAATTATACTAGAGATAGAAAGTATACTTGTTCTTTGTTGTTTGGCAAGTAGAATTAGTTAATCATAGCACAAGTTTCACATAAAAGTCCTCTGGATTATAGGTTTTTATCACAAAATCTCGGAGGTTTTTTCCCATTCGTGTCTAGCAAGTTTGGCATATCTGAGCTGTTCCTATGTAGAATTGATTTTCACAGTGCCTCTGTTTAAATTGTACAGCATGTTCTCTGAAATTTGTGATCTTTCCCTGCCTTTCAGGCTCGCACAGATGGAAAGGACCAATGGCTCCTTCCTCACAGACAGTAGCTCCAACACAGGAAGCGTGTAAGTAACTGGTACTCATTATGGCTGCCAGGAACTTTGGTTACAGATGTACGGTAAATTCGTCATGGGTTCTAACACAGCACATAGTTCCAGTGAAAGTAACTAATAAGTATGACCCCAAGGATGACTGAATAAATGTAGTTACTCCTAGCACCGCCTGTAGAAATTGGTGATGCTCATTTCATAATGTAAGCAAATTCTACGTTTGTCAGCCATTCTGCTTCAAAAGAGGATATTTCATAGGACTCTGGAAAAGAGTCACAGCTCTATAGGTTCTAGTTTGTATTCCGTCTCTGCTTTTATTATAGTATAAAAGAAAAAAAAAATCCCTTTATGTCGAATTGGACAATGGAGTGTGTCAAAATCTTGTTCTAACTCCCAGGACAATTTTCTCATTGGAAGGAAAAAAAAAAACAACCAAACAAAAAAAAATCATCTACATTTTGAATGTTCTGCAGAGCCAGAATAGTGTTTCTACTGCTTGTTTATAGTTCAGTTTGCTGGCTGCTGATCCATCTGTTTGTACCTGGGGATATAAACACAATCCTACATCAATTTTATCAACACATTTTTCTTTTTTGAATTATGTGTCACTTTTATTGTAAAAACCTTCACTAAAATGTATTGTTGAACTTGTAAAGCTTAGAACTCCTAGAACTGCTGATGAATTAAATATGATTTTTTTCAATTTAAAAAGAATTTGTTGCCCTCACTGTATCATCAGTTCTGTTAATTAAATCAATGTAGTAGGACTCTGGCTCTCTTACTTTATTAATGAATGTCATCAACATTTTTAAAGAGGAAGCAGAAATTGCTCAGCTATAGTTACAAAAAGCTCTTGTCCTCAATAATACTACCAATTACTTTTTTAAAATCTAATAATGAAATTGTTCTATGAATGTACTAACAATTTGAGATTTAAAGTACTTCAGAGAAGCACATGACCACTTTTCATTTTTTCCTCTTTCCTGCTTAATTAATTCTATTTATATAACTAAAAAACTTTTTTTTGTGACTGTTTTCATGTGTGACTCTTTTCATCTGTTCCTGCCCTTGGTACATTCACCAGTGAGAGAAATGCAGCCAAAATAATCTCTCTTGATTTATCTTCCGAAAAAAAAAGAGAGAGCAAACATACTGTCATTTGGCAGGAAAGCTGAAAACTTGAAAGCAGCTAAATGCTCATACCCTTGATTGAGATTATTTTGCAAATAATGAATTTCCTCATCCATCCATCACCAGCACCATCCATCCCAAACGTAAAATGGGGTGGATATACTTCATTTTTACTGACAAATAAGCTGATGATTCTAATGTGATCTTAATGCAATTTTCCTGCTTACCTATAAAAATGATCTTTATTTTAAGAAAAAGATTGAACTTGGTGAACTTTTGTTCCAACATATGAGAGGGACCTCTGAATTGGGGTCTCAGTCCCGTTGTCAAAAGAAGACTGTTAAACAATACATGCAGAGATTTAGAGGCCAAGGAGGACAAGAAAGTAACCTTGTACCAAATAGCACCTTCTATTTTATTTGCAGGTAATAATGCAAGCTTCTATTAAGGTAAATACTGAAGTGCTCACAAAATTCTGAAGAACTGCAGTTTAAAGTTTGGAGTTAAGCTATTGCCATAGAATCATTTTGTTTGGAAAAGACCTTTCAGATAATCAAGTTCATAAACCTAACGCTGCCAAGTTCAACATTAAGCCATGTCGCTAAGTGACACATCACTTGTAAATACCTCCAGGGATGGTGGTTCAATGAATTCCCTGGGCAGCCAGTTCCAGTGTTTGACAAAGCTTTTGGTGAAGAAATTTTTCCAGGCATTTACAGACCTATGAAGTTTGGATCCCAGTTTGGATAATAGGTCGCCTACAGCTGGAACACTGGGAATTTAGGATTATAATTCAGCTCTATTTTTATTGTTTAAATGCAGCGTGACAAAGAAATGAGTGTGGTATAATCATTAGTAATCATGTAATAGATATAATTTGAAGGAGCAATTTGAAATTTAGATGCACAGTTTTTCAGCTCAGATGCTCCTGCTGTAAACGTATCTGAACAAAATCTCATTGTTTTACAGTATTTTTTTGAACAGAAAATGTGATTTCAGAACATGATTACTAGTTTGGAAATCAAACTCTCTGTTTCTCATAATTGGAGTTCTGTTCTGTGATCTTATTTCTATCGGTCTTCAAGAGTCCTTCAGTTTACCGTGAACAGAAGCATAGTTGCACTTAATATCGGGAAGTTACTGCTTTGGTCTTGTCAGGTTTACAAGTTCATCAACAATTTTTTAACAGTCTTCGTGCTCCAAAGAGTGTAAAAAGTCCTCTACATTTGAATGCCAGTAAGAGAACTTCTGCTGTCAGTTAAACATCATGAGGTTTTTTGAAGGAATCTTTTGAAATATGCCGTTTGATTAAGAAAACATTCTTCAAATACCTTTTTGTTTGGTTTTAACTACTCTGTTGTCTTGAATGTCTTTATGATGTTATCTCCCTAAGTAAGCTTTTCTAACCCTCCCCTAAAGGTGTGTGAATTCCATTTAAAAAAAACCCATTTTCTTCAATTGGAAAAATATTTATAGATAGCAAAAAAAAAGTCATACCCTCTACTTAATATGTCCAGCTTCTTAACAAGCATCCTAATGCTCTCGTGCATGAGTTTTGTGCTATAAACACGTTGAATAAAAATGTTTTTCCTTCATGTTATCTTCTCTATACAGTAGGGATTTCTGAATGTTTAGGCTAGACCGTTGTGATGCATTTTCTTTGGCTTTAATTCATGCAAAAAAATATATATCTTTAAAGTAGACTGGCCTCTTTACCAGTAAAGATGAGCATAAGAAAAAAATGAAGTTTTTGCAACAAACAATTATAAATAATGCCCTGAACAGAAAGCTGTGCCTCATAATTTGACAAATCACATTGTAGTAGAGTGAAAAGATTAAAAAATAAGCTGGGAAAATAGGACAAGAATGTAACTTTCTTATTCCTGTAATGTACAAACTATCCTGTCTAGCACATACTGTGGTTGATTGCTCTGGACAGAGCATAAACACTTTCTGTATAACTATGAATGTTTGATAACTGTTTACTGATTAATGCCTTTGCACAGTTATCTTCAAGTCTGCAGCACTGTTGCTGCCACTTCTTGCTCAACTGAAGGCAGGGTTGAAACATACGTGAAATTTTATTTTAGTGAGCTGTGCACCCAGGTGCAAGGGTAGGAACAAGCCATAAAGGCCAGTGGCACCTCTCGTTGGCTACCACTCAATGTGTCATAAGTCAGACTGGAGCCCCCCAGTATGTAGTGCTTGAATATTCTGGCATGATGTGAGTGGCTAAAAGGCATCTTGTTGCAATGAGAAAGTAGTTCCACATGATGATAAAATTAGGAGAAAAACAAGTAAGTTAAAAGCAAAAGCAGTTTGGAGTACTTTCTTTAACCTTACTCTAATATTTCTTATAGCATCAGTAGGTCAAGGTACACTTTGTCTGGACTTGAATGCATAGTGCTTAGTATGAGAGCCATAGGAAAAATGAAAATTATTAATTAAGGAGGATCACAAATATCCACACCTTACTATCTGAAATCTAATTTAACAATCAATTTTCTTAATCAGATAAAATAATACACTGATGAAAAGTGACTGTCGGGAAAATCCTTTATTTTTTTTTCTCCACAGCATAGTCTTGATGCAAGGGAAGTTATATGCCACATTATTTGCCTCTTGCTTCATCCATGCATAATGCATGATTCAGAATAGACCTCTTGAAAATATATATCCACAAAGAGAATAGGTTACTTCAAAAGCCATTTTCCCTGGGTTTCCTTGTTTGGGTACTCTTTTCCTTTGAGATGTACATCTACCAAGTCTGACCTCCTGGCGCATCATTTTTACTGTTTTCTACTGTGATGAAATGCTGAAAAGGAACTGCAGTTCCTGCTGTTGAGGACTTTGTGTACTTCTAGCTTTTTCTCGAAGCACACAGGGTCTTCAGGACAATAACTGCTGAGAAAGGTTGAGGAGTTTATTTTGGTGTTGTGCTTTTATTTTGGTTGGTGATTGCCATGTGCAACCAATTCTGCAGAGGAGAGTCGTGGATGTGCACTTGCAGCCCAGAAAGCCAAGCATATTGTGGGCTGCATCAAAAGAAGTGTGACCAGCAGGTTGAGGGAAGTTATTTTGCCTCTCCAGTCTGCCCTGGTGAGACCCCACCTGGAGTACTGCATCCAGCTCTGGGGTCCCCAGTACAGGAAAGGCATGGACTTGTTGGAGAGTCCAGAGGAGGCCCATGCAAATGATCAGAGGTCTGGAGCACCTTTCCTATGAAGACAGCCTAAGAGAGAGGGGCTTGTTCAGTCTGGAGAAGAGAAGGCTCTGGCAAGACGTTATTGCATCTTTCCAGTAACTTGTAGACTCCCTTTAGAGGAGTCTACGAGAAAGCTGGGGAGGGGCTGTTTACAAGAGCATGAAGTTATAGTACAAGGGGTAGTGGGTTTAAGCTGAAGGAAGGTAGATGTATATTAGATATAAGGAAGAAATTTTTAACATTTAGGGTGGTACGGCACAGGAACAGGTTTCTCAGAGAGGTTGTAGATGCCCTCTCCCTGGCAGCGTTCAAGGGCAGGTCGGATGTGGTTTTGCGCAAACTGGTCTAAGTGGAGGGTGTCCTGGCCCCATGGCAGGAGGTAGAAACTAAGTGATCTTTGACCTTATGTTGTAGGTCATTTGAAGCCCTGTCCTAGGACTCCTGTGCTGCTAATGAATCTGTCTTAATCACAGTCGTGCACTTTGTTGGTGCAGGTTCTACTTTCTGGTGTTTTTGAAATAGCTGTTTTGCAAGATGGACCAGAGGTGTGGAACACATGATAGAAATACATTTTTCCTTCAGAAGATTTCTTTTATCAGGCCCTTCCTCCAGCACATGAAAAAGCCTTCTGGCAGTTGCAAGGTCTGATGCCTGCCAGTCAATATTCAGTCTGTCCTGCACAGTTTCTGAGACTGAACCAGTGGGAGATGAGGGAAATTAAATTTTCTCTGGACTGAGTAACCAGGAGTCCAAAACAAATAATTTTCTGTATTTAGCTGTATTGATCTCACCTTCTGGACTGCAGTACAGTCAAAAGTATCTAAGCATTTATTTGGTAAACTTTTTCTGTTAGGGAATTATAGGTTTCATTAAAAAATGAGGTTACAGCCAATCCAAAACCTTGTCAGAATCTCAGATTTAACAAATTCAAATAAATATAATAAAGTCAGCTTTAGAGAGCCCTATTTAAAAAAAAAAAATCAATTTCAAATGACCTACATAGTTGTTTATAAACTAATTTACCAACTTAAAACATAGACAGCAGCTTTTTGATACTTCATTAAAATAACCAGACTAAACTACTTGATAAGGTGAAAATTTTCTGACACAAACCCCCTTGCACGAAAGGCGGCTGCATGTGTAGTTACTCTCTATCACTTACATTAATTTGTACATGGTCTTTTGAAACCTATATGACAAAACTGTGTTCCCTCCCTAGTCTCCTTTAACTCTCTGTTCCTGGCTGAAGATGCGACATTGCCTCACCAGCACTCCTGGCTCAGTGGATCTGTCTTGATGGTGGTGAGGGGCTTCTGCAGGGCTGTGGAAGCCCTGTGATGTACCGCAGAGGTTGGAGCCCCGATAGGGCGTATGTCACCTTAGCAAAAATTTAATTGTAAGGGATGTTAGGGATTTTTCTCAAGATGATTAAAGGATGGAGAAGTACCATGAAGTTTTCATTGATCACGTTAGGATCCAATCCAAACTCCATTAACTGCACTAGTCTTTGTTTCAGTTTTAACTAGACTCATGCAAAATAACAAGAGTGATAATGAGTTTCCCTGAGATCATTCAGTAGCAGAGGCACAGAGGCAGACAGAGGCTTTTTTTTTGTATGTAGGGAAAATAAATAGCAGTTCCCTTTCTTTTTCAGCCAATACTGTCAGATATCCCCTATATTTTTAAGGGACTTAAATGCACATACAATCCCAATTATATTTTAATTATATAGCTGTATTTAATGAAGTATTCATTAAATTTAATCATTTGCATGGGAAGGTCCATCTTGTCTTTTCCAGAGTGTATTACTGACAACAGCCAAGAGAGATAAGAAAAACATAAATGTACATTATTTCCTCTAAACTTTCAACTCATCCTTAAAAGCTGAAGAAGTCAGCAGTTCAGTTCCTTTTTCAGTCTTTACATGTAAACGTTCTGCAAGCTAGCAGTTACTCACAGAAATTAGGGTGAAGGAAAATGATGTGTGGCCGGAGCTCTGTGGAAGGTTCTCTGGGTACCTGTTTTTAACCTTTATAGTGTGTATGAACTTAGGTGGAATAGAAGGGCATGAACTTTTAAAAGTGGATAGAACTGTCACAGGCTATAATTTTGGTTTTTTGGTGGTTTTAGATACAGTGTTACTTGATGCACATTTCTTTGATTGTAATAGTCTAATTTTTTGCTGACAAGTCAGGAAATGGAAGACCACATGATAGCTTTGGGTAGACAGTGAATAGTTATCCTCGAGAAGAAATGGTTTCGTGTTGTTCTACCACAGGATTAGTCTTGAATAAAAAGGTTGTCTTAAGCAGTACTACAAAGAACCAAATCACTTCAATGCATGATAAGAGAACTTTTCTGAGACACACAGACCAGGAATCAGTATTTATTAAATCTGTGGTTATTTTGCCTTGCTCCTAACACTGGTGATGCTTTTAAATGGGTATTGATACACCAAGCTACCAAAAAATCTTGGATCAGCAGGATAAAATGGGGTCTTCCATTACACAGTGTGTTTGCAAATCTCATTTGTTCCTGTCATATGGATTTACTAGCTTTACCCCAAGGTTTGAATTTATTTCTGATAAACCCCCCAATCCGTGTGCATGTCCTGTAAAACACCAGATGGGCTTTACTTGTACATGCATGTATTTATAGGTTCTTTGCCACCGCAGAAATAACTTCAATTTCTGTCAGGCTATACATTTCTAAATAACTGGTTTTACTATTCATTCAAATGAGACTGTACATTTGGATCTTTTGTGGTGAAAGATGCTAAATTGACTGGCAGGAGAATTTAAAAAGCCTGTTGAAAAGCTCCATTACACTTTTTCACTTGGAACGGAAATACTTTGCATATAACAAACTTCCTAGTTTTGGTATGTGCTTTCAAAGGCAGTCCTTAAGGATACTTTTCACTATGTCAGGCTGCAGTCATTTAATAGCAGAATTTGGAAGTATTTCTTTCCAACAATAGAAAGAAAGGTCAGTGCAAGAAATATTTTTAATATGAAAAGGTGTCTTTTCTAAATAATACCTGAATACGTGTATATATACTGCTCATGCAGTTTGCTACCTGCTGCTGACCATTCTTTGAGTGCAGATCTTTGGGGTAAAGTTTGTAGGGACAATACTTCACAGTATCATAAGACATGCAGTCTCTGGCTTACAGCCACCAAGCAAAGAAGAGGATTTAAGGAGGGTTTTTTTCAGCATCCACACTGCTACAGCAATTTCTCTCTTAAAACATGAATAGTATATGTTTTTCTGTTGTTGATTTATCCTTCTTGAGTAAGCAGGTAACCTGGTTTTAGGACATGGTATCCTTCACTTTCTAGCCATCTGACTTTACTTATGGAGAAAAGCCTACAACTGGGCAAGAAAGACACACTTATATGAAAGCAAACTCTTTTGGATATTATAGCATAATTGAAAGTGTCAGGACTTCTGTATCTCCTTACGAGAAGGTAATTTCCATGTGAATCAGGAGGAGAGAACAGTGTTATAGTTTATTTCTATCCCTGAGTCTGTAAGGGGGAGGAGATACGCCACCCTTGAAGCGTTTCAAGGTATCACATGTGTATATCAGAACAAGGAGGAAAATTACTGGAAATATAATGCCAACACGAAGCCTATAGCCTTATTTTTGCAGCACTGTCAGTCCTGTTGTGCAGTGCACAGTGCTAGCAAGATACTTTGCTGATTCGTTACTCTGTGACTTCTTGGAGAATTCTGGGGGATTTTTTTCTCTCAAATTTTATTAGGTAAATTGAGTACACCAAAATTATCTCCTACAAAATATTTAAAATGTCACCTATTTATGGTTTAAGACAAAAAAAAAATAAAGGAAAGGAGCTGCCAGGTAGCTTATTTGTTTTTATTTATTTTAAGGCATTTCAAATTCTTCATCTTTGGTTTATCTCAGATTCTTGCTTTCACTATTCATTTTCAAGTCACCAGCAACATTTGTTCCTTATGCATACATTAAATGGGTCTCTTACACTATTACAGGTCAATCCTCCTTTTCCTGTGCATTGTAGGTTTATATGGGTTTTTTTGCACTATATTTTCAGGCTTATTTCCTGCTCTCATAGTCCTTTTTCATAAACAAACAAGACCCCTCAGCTTGACAAAGATGTTTGCTCACATAATAAATAAATGTTTTACTGCTCCTTATCTGTGTTGTTTTATTGCCCTAGAGAGGATGAGCACGCCCTTATTCAGCAGTATTGTCAGACGCTGGGAGGAGAGTCGCCTGTGAGTCAGCCACAGAGTCCTGCTCAGATACTCAAGTCAGTGGAAAAAGAAGAGCGAGGAGAGTTGGAGCGCATCATTGCTGACCTTGAAGAAGAGCAAAGGTCTCGTAGTCATCCTTCCTGGTGTCTAAATAGTCATCTCATTGTTCTTTGAGCTATTCATGTTGGAAATTAGAAGAGGTGGACCTAACAGTCATGATTTTAGCAAAAAAAACCCTAAATTGATCACACTATATGCTGTACATAGCCCAACTCTCAGGTAGAAGAGGGTGGGTCTGTCATAAAATACCTTAGTTTCACCTCTTTTGTTCTGGGGGTTTTCTTCCCATAACACACAAATCACAACACTGTCTTTGTATGACCTACTTGTGTTCTTAGTTGGATGTGATAACATCATTTGATCTAAGGAAGTTTTTTCTTTTAATTTGCTGTATTAAGTCATCACTCTGCTCCTGTTTTCAATATACCAGGAGTCTGCAGATAGAATATGAGCAACTAAAGGAGCAACATCTTCGGAGAGGAATAAACCCTCTTGCATCACCTCCTGACTCCATTGTGTCACCTCAGCATGCTTCTGAAGATGCTGAGCTCATTGCTGAAGCTAAACTCCTGAGGCAACATAAAGGGCGCCTGGAAGCAAGGATGCAAATACTGGAAGATCACAATAAACAATTGGAGTCTCAGCTTCACCGGCTGCGGCAGCTGCTGGAGCAGGTAGATGCACACTGGTATCTTTTCCCTCCGTTGCTTTCACGTGGTAGATTTCTTGGTGGAACAAAGACATTGGAATTTTACTGGAGATAATTTCATCACACTAGCTTGGTCTGCCACACTATAATTTTTCTAACACAAAGAGGTATTTTTTCCCACCCTCACAAGCCACAGTGAAGGTCACATGAGCACAAGATGATGACAAGTGCTGGAATGATTGTGATAACTTGTGAAACATTGAGAATAACACAAACATATCCAATAGGTTTTCGTGTGTTAAAAGCAGGGGAAAGAAAATATATACCCTATTCCAAATAGTGGTGCCAGTCAGACTCTGTATTTGACTTCAGTTTTCCAGTCTTTCCTTAAATAATTTATTTGCTGTCATGGTTAATTCACTGAAACCTTTCTTAACATGCCAAAGACAGATGGCCAAAGATAGATCTAAAATGCAAAGGAGTAATTCGTTGAAAATAAAAATCCAGTTCCTCTTGAGCAGCATGTTGAGATGAATGAGCAGCAGCAAAATGGTCTGCCTGCAAAGAAATGCTGAAGGAAAGAGCCTTTTAATAAATGTCAGTAGCTAGAGACTGTAGGGTTTCTTTGTTGGGGGAAGAAATGTGGATTGGTTTTGAAGTCAGACATCTAGGTTATAAACACACATCTAGGTTATAAAAACAAGAGCAGCAGCAGCAACGTGTACGGGTGTTATTATAGAAGTTAGTTTGTAGCCTATTGTATGTGGAAGCTTGAGTGATGGAGAGAGATTTGTATGACTGTTTTCTGCTATCTAATCATTTTGGGTCAGGGTAAAGGAAGGCAATTGATTCCCGCTTTTTCCTGAGCTGGGCTGTACATGGCAGAGGATTTAACTAAGCCAAGAAACAGACAGCATAAACCCGGTATCAAAATGGCATAAATTCCTGCAGCAGATGATACTCTCATTACAGTGATAAAGAATTTTTTTGTTTGTTTCTTTGTTTCACTGGCTGACTTTGTCATTTTTCTAGGCAGTTCTGGCTGAATAGCATTAAGATGCATCTGTTCCAATGGCTTCTCTACCCGCTAGCAGGGTATTTTTGTTGTGGTTACTGTTATTCTAGCATCTTTAATCAGTGTTTGAGTAGCTTAAATATTTAACAGGGAAAATAGCAACTGGTGCAACTGCTAACAATAATTCATGAAGCAAGTATCTTGAGAACTGTCACCAACACTAGGTGTTTCAGAGAAGGGTTTAAAACCTGCAAAGAAACAACTGTGGAATAGAAACACATCTCTGCCCAACCCAGAGTCTCTTTCAGCTTAGTGCTTAGAGCAGGATCATGTTCACCCTTTAAAACTTTTTGTCTAATGTACCTATGGATAATCTTGCAATCTTTTCAGTATCCTTATAAGTCCTTTAGGGCATATACATGTGCCTTGTGTTAAAGTGATTGATCAGAGGGGCAGTAGTTTCTTCTTATCAGTTTTGCCTCTATTTTTCTTGGCATTCTTGTGGTTTCTCATAGGGTAAGGTAGAGCAGAGTTGACCTTTTTCAGTGTTTCTGATCATTTACACCTCATTTACTATACACTATTGCTCTTTCACTTAATGTCCAAAATCACCTGCCTCTGTGGGAGTCACACCATCCTTTCAATTGTCCCAAGTGCCATATCCTAAGCTGTTCCTGTTTCTTCTCTGTCTTTTAATGAAGTGGCTGGTACAAGGTCAAGGGTCAGAAAGTCTGCACTATTGCTTTTGTAATACATCTGTGACTTTGGAATACATGTTTCTATAGCATCCTTACTTTATTTAGCAGGGGTTCTTTTTTTGACCTGCCACTAAGCAGATATTCTGCAAGCTCTCTCCGAGGATGCTGAAGCTTCTTCCCTCAAGGAGATTCAGAAATTGTAAATAATTCAAATTTTTAGTATATGTTCTTTGAAACTTCTTTACTTTGACATTAATGCAATTATGAAGCAGCACTGAATCCCAATACCACCTCCTTAATTTTCTGAGAAAGTGACCACTTTTCAGCGTGTTAGTTTTTCTGTCACCTAGACCATTACTTTCTATGGAAGTCTTTGCCTCTTACTGCTTGAGGAAGGACTTTATCAGAAGCCAACAGGGCATCTAAGTATTATTTATTTGTTTCTTTTATTAGCCATCCCAATTATTTTTAGTGGACATAAAGAATATTTTTTCTCAATAATGAGATAGATGATTTGCATGGAAAATTCTTATGAGTCCTAATGTCAAAATATATAACAACTCTGTAATACCTGTAATAATTCCTAATATTAAAGGACACAACTGTCTTACAGCAGTTTCTTTGCCATGACTGGCATTTCATGCCACCTCTGTTACTTCTGTCAACAACGAGTCTCTCCATTTCTCTTCTTCACTCAGCCTCCTGACTGTTGCTTGGGTTAATAACTTAGTGCTGAATATAAAAGTTCTCTAAAAGGTGTGGAAGGAGTCTATCTACAGACAGATGTTTGGGTAGACAGTTACTGAAACTTAGAAACTTTCCTCTAGTGACCATTTAATCTAGACAAGAGCATTCTAGGACATTCCTTAGAGAGCAACTTTGGCAGAGATATGCATGCATCCTCACTGCACATTTGCCTGCTTCAGGTCACAGTTCTGAGGTTATTGTTCTATTTTTATTTTAGCAAGCCCAAATGATTGGTAGATGACATACAATGTTGTCATTTTTGTCTGCTTGATTGATTATAATGCCAAAGAGGAAGGTGAAACAGAACTGGCATGTGACAACTTCGATACCAATGTGTTAATCATACAGAGAAAAAAATAAAGAATCCATTTTCATTTTTCTTGCTTCAGCCCCTTTAGATACTACTTGTGAAAAGTAGAAGCAAGACCTATTATGAAGGGCACTTAAGGCCTGTTTGGATTTTTCTCTGCTTGTGTGATCTGCCGAATAAAGGTTTCATATTGTATTTGATATTGACGTTAATGTGAACTAAAACCATCTGTCAATGGTTCTATGATCAGACTCTAAGAGTAAATAAGGACTGCAACTCCCTCTCCACCTGAAAACAGGAGCTCAGCAGAGGAGACTTAAAAAAGCAGAGGAGTCATTGGGTTTTTTGTAGCAGGGAAAATATGGGAATTGGCCTGTTTGAAATTTCCTGAGATGCAGAAAGGGGGGGCTTTTGGGTTGTGGAACAGAAGTCAAAGGTAGAACAGGCATCTTAGCTATCGATTAAGGCACATAACACTTCAGGCTTTCTTTGGAAAAGACTTCAACAGGGGGCACAGTGAAATAAGGCACTGTAGGTAAAGCTGGTTCTCCTTTGAAGTGCTTTGAAACTTTGTAATACAGAAAAAATTCCTCAATTTGAGAGTTTTACGTAGAAGAACTTACATGTCCCTTTGTATCTTTATTTGGTTCTGCATAAAAATAATTTGAAAATTCCCAGAAACTTCCCTCTCTGTCCTGTGGAGGCATGCTCAGTATCCTTTTTTTTTATTCAGGCAGAATCAGCAGGCATATAGTAACATCTAGGGCTATTTTCTTATGGTTCCTGGCTTAAGGGCTGTCTGCTGGGCTGTTTAGAATAAGAACACAGGAACTTCATGATGCCCGAAGGGGGTTGATGAATGTTGTAGGTGTTATGCAACCAGGGACGAGTAGAACATGATTTTCTACTTTTTTTTTTTCCCCTCAGGTTCTCTCCCAGTAGAACTATTAAATCATGTAAATGCATGCAGCTATATCCTCAATTATTTTGCATTTAACATTTTTGGTATCTGATCATTATATTAAGGCATTTATGCTACTACCAGAACCTGTCCCTTTCTGCTCCAAAGCCACTCCTCATCTGCTTAAATTGTATTGTCCTGACTTTGGAAGAAGAGAGGTTTGGTTTGGTTTGGTTTAGTTTTTGCTGTTACTGCAATCACTAGAACTAGTGTTACACTAGTATATTTAAATGAAAATGAAGTCATCAGACCTTGTCCTCTGATTAGAAGGGGATGTGGGTTTTGTTAGGGTTTTGTTTTTTTAAAAAAATCCAACTGTGGTATTTCATTTTGGTTGCTGCAGCAATATATGGTGCATCAGTGGAAAGTATTCCAAGTATGTTTTGTTTGTCCATCTTGGTTTATCCACTGTTGGAGTACTTGTGCTCTGCAGGGCTTTTTTGTCATTTGCAATAGCACTCCTAAGTGGTACTAGATAACCTTCACTACTACTCATCATACAAGTTTGTGGTCATCTCCTTTCTATTGTAATTAATCTTGACTTTGCAGCACCTTACAATCCTTGTTCTAGCCTATGTCTTGCTATGCTATAGTTCTGTATCAAGTCCAGCACCAATCATCCTACCTCAGCCACCTCTGCATCATTTGTCCACAGTTCTTGTTCAGCCTGGAGAAGAGAAGGCTGCGGGGGACCACATTGCAGCCTTCCAGTACCTGAAGGGAGCTTATAAACAGGAGTGGATTCAACTTTTTAAAAGGGTAGACAATAGCAGGACAAGGGGGAATGGATTAAAACTAAAGAAAGGAAGGTTTAGATTAGATATTAGGGGGAAGTTCTTTACAGAGAGAGTGGTGAGGTGCTGGAACAGGCTGCCCAGAGAGGTGGTGGATGCCCCATCCCTGGGAGTGTTCAAGGCCAGGTTGGATGGGGCTCTGGGCAACCTTGTGTAGATCCAGGCCTGAGGTTGGTGGTCGTGCCTGTGGCAGGGGGGTTGGAGCTCTGTGATCCTTGGGGTCCCTTACAACCCATGCCATTCTGTGATTCTATGATTCCTGCTTGAAGAGGGACAAAGATCCAGTCCAGGTGCAAGTTTGTATTTTGGATGATTCAAATTATCTCTGTCCATCTGTAACCCTTGTTGTCCTGTACTGATGCAACTCTTAACCCTTGCAGAGTTTGCTTTTTCTCTTTATCATTATAGCTCTAGCCTGTCCTTCAACAGAGGTTCCTGGCTATACAGCATTACCGGGGGTTGGCTACCGTAAGCTTGGCCTATTTAAAATCACCACACTCCTTTTACCTACTCCCTAGAGCTGGTTTTAAGCCTGACACCAAATAGCAAATTACTTAAGTGCCTGATAGGCATTCACTGGTCATAGGTTGTCTTGATGGTAAAGTCCTTTGGTGCCTTGAAAACATTTCCATTTTTCTTTGTCTTATATATGCAGAGCAGTATTTCTTGATTTATGCTTTTATTCAAAGCTGGAAGATGGTATTGTCATACTGAAAGAGAGATGAGATTTGGAGGACAGAAAAAGATTTGCTGAGCCCTCAAGGAAACATTTCCTTCTATTTCTCACAGCTGCACAGAAGAAAAAGTATCTGTCATTGTTCAGCAATCTTCACCTTTGTTGATTTTTTTTTTTTTCCACTAGAATTTCTCTCATAGGATTGAATGTTGAACTTCAGGCTGTGAGCTGCAGAGGAGCAAACTTAGGCACAAGTTACCTGTCATTCTGTACATTACTACTTTGCATTGAGTCTAATAGCTTTTCTAGGTACTTGTTGAGTCTCAGTTTCAAAGACCATGAAAGTAACAACATGTTTTTATTGCTTCTGTATCTCCTTTTGACAGATTTACTTAAACAATCTGCTCTTTAAGCTGCTTGGAAGTAATTTGATGATTTGCAATCAATAAGATAGGGGTGACCATTTAAAATTCTGTAACTGCCTCAGATGTAAATACTTTTTCATGATCTTCTGGGTTTTTTTCAGAACAATCACTTCTCGATTTCAAATACTGTTTTACTGCTTTCTTTCTCAGAGGAATTCTTACATGAAAGAAGGGAAAGAGAAAAAAGACCAAACCCAAACAAGATTCCTTCCTAGATTTCAGAGTTATTATTGTGAAGAAGTCTTAGGACCCTTTCTTATTTTGTGTCCACAAATGAATACTTCTACATAATCCCAATCACATACGTGGTTACAACTAAATGTAGTACAGAACTTCCATGTCTGATTTCTCAGTTAAATTTAAGAATGCAGAATGTCTTGCCTACAACACAGTTTTCAAAATATATGGGTTTCTTCTCATAATTTTCTGTAGATAATATAGTTCCTAGTTTTCCTGAAAATTTGGTGTCCTCCATGCTATTGAGAAGGAGCATCAGCAGGGGTGATGGCTTAGCTACTCCTTTTTAGATTTAACAGTTCTCTCTAACCTCATGTCTTCACTCGGCTTGGCTGTGAAGATGTTTTGCAAACTGGTTCATAACTGAACAGTTGTTTCTAAGCATCATCCATCATCGTAGTAAGGCTTCCTAGGGGACCTTAGTTGACATGGTGGTGTTGGAAAGATGGTTGGACTTGTTGATCTGAGTGGTCTTTTCCATAAAGATTCTGTGATTCAGTGACCTTAGCTGAATATCCTCTGTTTATGTTTATATGTATTTATATATCCATACATATACATGCGACCCCAGCAATACCACTGTGTGGTCCTTCTGCGTAGCTGGACTGAGAGCGTTGGCAGACTGTTTCGGTTGTACATAATGTTGTGTTTCTGTGGTGCGTGCCTGCAGCTGAACATTGTTTTTAACAGGACCATCAACTGGAGCCTCACAAGAATTACACTCGAGTCTAAATTTTCTTTTAACAAGTTTTTGGTTTGTTGATCCCCTCCCTACCCTCCCAGGTTGTATTGACCTAAGCCAGCTTTGAGGGGTTTCAGCAGTTTAGAGAACAAACGAGAACGATAAAAGAAAGGAGCAGGTGATGACTGTATGCAAACCCACGCTTAAATTCTGTAGATGCAATTTATCTAAATTTGAATATTACTGTCTTTAATGTAGCCCGAGTCAGACTCCCAGGTTAATGGTGCCTCCCCCTGTGCTTCGCCTCAGCACTCTGCCCTCGGCTACTCACTCGAGCAAGAGACAAGCTCACAGTTTCACCAGACAGGTAAGTATTTTGATCAGATAAACGGCTGTGTGGGTCTACAGGTGACTACTAAGTAGGTTTGTTGGCATCCTTCTGAAGAGATGTATAAATACAAAGGAACTGATCTTTGTGATTCTACTGGGAACAAGACCTACCGCATCTGGAGCTGTTGCTTCCCCACACTTGGCAAACAGCTGCAGTAGCACAAGAATCCACGTGACACTGAGTTATGGATTTCTGTCAGTAGACTCCTTGGTCCCATCCATTTTGAGCAAGTGACTTTACTGGGAAAATTCATCCTCACTGAAGGTGGAACCAGATTTCTCTGAACTGAAATGGCCAACAGCTGTTTGTCCTACTGTACACACATGCACCCAAGCCATCTATCAGATAGAGGAACAAGCATTCAAAACATGTAATCAAAGCTTCCTGATGCCTGCTTTAAAAATTCTTTTGGGATCCTTTGCTTATTCTGGTGTTTTGATGACCCCCACCAGTAAAGACTTCATATCTGTAGGAATTTATGCATATTTAAATGTACAGCCTCTGCCATGAGGGGGTTTCTCTATTGAAAGATTATTCTAAATTCTCCAATATCAGAACTCATTAATTCCATTGGGAATTAGCAGAAATAACTAAGGCCATTGGATGCTCAAACTTACGGGAAAAAAAAAATTCTCAAGTTATCTTAAGTGCAATTTTCTCCCTGTTTTTATTTTCAAGCCTTTGTGTTATAAATGAAAAAAATATTTCTGTGGAAAACTGGAAAAATATTATCTTGTATCCTGAAAAGTTTTAATTCAGCATTGCCATATGTTTTTATTTTAATTTATCTGGAAAAAACATGATACTACTCCAGTCTGATTTAATGCAATGGTTGATTTATGAGAGATGCTGTCTGATAACAGGGCCAGGAACAGAGCCAATTGTATTCCCTAAATATTCCCTTGGCTAATTTTAAGTAGTATTTAAAAAAAAAAAAAAAAAAAAAGGCAAGAAGGATTTTCATACTACTCAAATTGCTGCTGCATATTGAATAAAGACCATCTGAAAGGTAACAGTGTTGGGTTTTTTCCAGAAAAAGAATAGTGCATTCGCTCTGAAAGTTATATGACAAATCTTCTGAAAAAGGAACAGAATTTTAATTGAGCAGCTACTGGGTATAATTCCCTCACCTTGTAAACCTTTTATTTTTTTTAACTGTAAATTCTTATATTCTGCTCCCTCGTGCCAATTTCTTCCAGTTCAATCTTGGGTGCAATGGTTAAGCTTTAATAAACGGGAAATGAGTTCTGCTGCAAATCAATAATGTATCTTTCATCACCTCTCCCAAAGCTGGCAGCTATGCAGCTAGCAATGACAGGTTCTGAGCGTTAAGCTACAGAGGCTTCAGGTAGTGGTTTCCCTTGAAATAGGAAGGATACTTAACTGGGAGGTTGGATGAGAATGCCTTCCAGAGTGGTGGTGTATTGTTTTGTAGTGGGGGTTTTTTTCTCCCCTTGTTACTACATTCATCCCTCTTTTTTTGTTGTCATACCTGCAGATGACTTGCTAGTTCCACCTCATGATACCAACACAGATCTAACAGATGTTATGGAGCAAATCAACAGCACATTTCCAGCTTGCTGCTGTAAGTGTAACAGAATATGTCTCTGAGAATAGCATTGAATTTGAGGCGGTCTTTGGAACAAAAATGCTATTGTTGTGGTACTGACTAGGAAAAAAAATACCTATGCAAGCTACATAATTCTGCTCTTTAAAATTTCTCTATAGACAGTATTTGTGAAGGTAAGTAATGTTCACATGTTTTAAGTGGAAGTGACTCACTAGAAGAAAAACCTATAGCTCCATATAGAATTTTCCCACATAAGGGAAAAGAAACAGAATTTCACTACCTGCTGACACAAAGCTTATGTAAAACTTAAACAAAGGTCGATTCAGAAATTCCGAATGCTGTTTCTCTAATAAAACTTGAAAAAAGGCCTTAGGCAACAGGAGGGATCATAGCCCAATCCTGAATGTCTGAACTAATTACTGAACTAGTTATTAAATTAACTGACCAGAGGAAATAACTGTTAACACAGCACATAACACCTTTCTCTCCTTAAATGTATTGAAATTTAATATTTTATCCAGTGCCTATGAAAAACAGATCAAAAGGAAAACCAATTAGTTTCCTGTGGATGGCTTATATCAGCTGACATATGTTTCCGCTGATCCTGTTCCTTCCAAAGTGCCACCACAATTACAAGAGTGAGGAGCATTCTCTCTGCTTCCAGCAGTATTTCATACTGATTGTTGCTCTTGGCAGGGGAGGTGAAGTAGTAACTTTGTTAGCTGAGTATTTTGGGGTTTTTAAAATGTGTTCATACATATATATCTCCCCTTTCAGCTCTCTCGCCTTAGAAACACAGGAGTGAAACCTTGACGTATTCTTAAGCTCTCAACAGTTCCTTGAAGTGAAATGTATAATAATAGTCAGCTTTAAAAGGCAAAAGTGCCCAGTCCTTTTGGAAACATTGAGATTGAACTTTATTCTGGTTCATAAATTTGGTGAGCCTTGTTTATCTCTTGTACGTACATGGCTCGGCTGTGAAGAACTGCATGATAGAAGATGCACAGCTTGAGAAAGCAGATTAGGATCTAGCAGAAAAGGTTTTGTTTCAGCTGTCCTTTGAGCTTTTTGCTGAGTTCAATAGTTCAGAGCCCATCACTTTCCAAATTAAGGATTTGATTCTAAGGAGCATCTCTTCTTGAAGCCAACAGCTGGGGAATGCATTTTTACAAAGCAGTAGAAAATGCACATCAAATACCAATTCTTGCAAATTGCTCTCTCGCAGAGCAGCTACTGGACCTTTGGCCCAAATGAATTTGCAGCAAACTTGCATAAGTAGCCCCTTGCATTCCTATGCCAGGGCAAGCTTGGTAATGACATCTGCTCTCTGCTACCAGGAAATAAGGGAAAACAATAATCGAATACCCATAAAACAATATGCTGAATGAGGCAGGAGGGGACTGCAAGTGAAAATTGTGGCCACATATCCTTTCTTATTGTGAAGTGTTTCTGAGCATTTAAGATTAAAAAAGGTCACAGTTCCAAATTTCATGAGACTTTTCCCTCTTTCCTTGACACTCTGCTGCAGAAATCAAACTAAACCAGTATGTCCCAATTTAGTGGGTACTAGTTATGTTTGTTCTTCTTCATTCTACAATATCTCTTGGGAGATTTAAGATGCCTGGAATGAGGATTATTAGCCTGGCCGTCCCAAAGGAGTGCATTAAACTCTCCGAGTTTTTATAGAAAAGACCATGACAGACCATCTAGTCCATCGTCTTTTCCTGTGGCCACTGAGATGGATCTGTCTTTCTGGATCAGGAGTTGTCTAACCTGCTCTGTAAGACTATCAATGATACAGACTCCACGGAGTCCCTGGGCCATGTTTTAAAAACATCACTGTATTCCCAACCTTACAAAACAATAACCTTACTTTTTTTTTAGTTATACCCAAGGTAAGTTTTATTACAACAGCCATCACATTGAGTGTATTGTGCCCATTTAAAACAAAGAAACAAAAGCTATTTTTTTCACCACCTCATCACTATTGTCTCTCCTACCTTGCCCACAGCTTTCATTAAGGACAGTAATTATGATCTGAGCCTTATTTAGATTATTTTTATCCCATCTTGACTGTAATATAAAGCTAGTCATCTTATTTGCTATATTTGGTTTTATGGATTTCAAGTAATAATCTTGAAAGTAGTGTTTCTAAGAATTCCAAATACCCCTCAGAAAGCAATTATTCATATAGTAAGGCCAACACTGCTCTTAATGGTGTGGTTTTTTTGGTCCCCCGATCCTTTTATAATGGGCATAATGCCTCTTTCCTTCCTTGTTTTGCATTTGAGTTGAGTTACAGAGCAGAGCATTTTGAACAGATGATATGATATTATAATCTGGCACTTGCAGATCTATATGGTGAAAAGGGAAAAAATCATGTAATCATAATTCCTTTGTTAATAATGCCTTTGTTAAAAGAAAAGTAAATTTGAGAGGAAAGTTCTGTATATATCATTACAATGTACTTCTAGTGAAACGTTTACTTTTTTAAGATATGAGTCTTTCTCTTCTGCAGTATATCTTTTCTTCACACAAGCTTTGTTTTTAAACTGCCAAGGTGGAGAGTTGTGTATGTTTCTAACTTTTCTCCTTTTCTATTTGCAGCAAGTTTCACTAGCAGACCACAGGTATGAGACACGTTTACAAACTCATGTAGTCATTGGAGGAAAAATAAAGCAAGTGGAAACATTCCATTAAAACAGAGGGGGTGGGGTGTGTATATTTTTTTCCCCTGGACTTCTATTTGGAACCTAGGCTGATGTCACAGGGAGGCTAGCTTCTGTGATATCCCAGTTAATAGAAAATTCTGCTAGCACAGGCATCACCAAAGGTACAGTGGAGTGCAGTTCTTGGATGCTAACCATGTGGAGCCACCTCAAGTGTGTCAGAGCCAATTAGTTTCAAGCCGGCCTCAGCTCTGCAAGATCAAAGCTCGTTCTCGCCAAGCTTTCCGTACGTCCTTGTGCCTTGGTGCCCATAGCTCCTGGATCTGGAGGTAAGGGCACCAGGGCACAAGGATCAAGAGCCACACAGCATCTTAAGCTGCCTTCTCCCGGTAGGCTACTGCTTTACAAACCCGAAGCAGAAAATTGGCTACTTTCAGAGTTCACAAAAACGTGGAAAATACCTGGCATTTAGATACTTGTTCTTGAAAGTCTCACTGGTATGAATGATCAGTTAAATTTCTGTTATAAGTAAGAGAAATAGGAAAAATGCTCGCTGTCAGTTTAGTTTGATACTGGAGCTTAAATATGACAAATAAGGAACAACATCTTGTGTCAGTGTGGAGTTCTTTGAAAATTTTGTTGTTAATTAAGTTTTAAAGACTTAACAAGAATTTTAAACAGTACAGTAAAATTAAGTTTCTCTTACCTAGATGCCTTGGTGATTTACTGAGTATCGGGCCAAAACATCTAAATTCTTAAAATACAGGGGGTTTTGTAAAATAACATCAGAGTCCTTAACTGAACCAAGCTCTGGGTGTTTGGAACTTTCTCTGTGTGTGAACGTGGGACTGACTCAGTTATTTCTCATCACAACAGGCAATGTGAAGTGTTCGTTTGGACGTTGACCAGTGCTTCCTGACGTGCAGTACAACCCTTTTCTACAAACCACCGATCGCGAGTTCCTCTTCATCAGAAGGCTGCATGGGACCCTGGAACGTGCCGTTCGCTCTCACCGCGTGTTCTACTTGAAATAGTAAAACACTGAATACCCAAAGACGAGGATGTTGTTTTTATAGTATTGGGGTTTTTTTTCTTCTTCTTCCCTTTCTATGCAACTGTAAATTAATGAGCAGTGGAGTATTTGTCACTGATTTGTATAAATATACAGCCGTGGGAAAAGGGGCAGGGGCTTTATATACATTCTTTTTGATAATCGTAAAGAGAACTTCATAAGGAGTTTGGAGCAAAATGTTACATTTATACATTCCTTTCCGCTCTTTGCTTTTACATTGTAAAATACCCTTAGTTATATTCTCTCACACATTTAATATTCTGTACTGGTAATTTATATGCTAACCATCTGACCACAGAGGTCTCAGGTTACCCTTGAATTGTTTTCAGGATTGGCCTGTGAAGTTCCTATAATCTGCATTATTGTTACTGGTTAACAAAAATTGCCGTTGGGTGTGAGCTATGGTATTTTAACTCCACTAAACAAGGTAAACCCTCATTTTGAGTCATAGTCATCATCCTCACGCACCAAGATGGTATTTTTAACTTACTTTTAGTTATTTCCATCCGGCACACTCCATTTTGAGAGTTTTAGCAGTTTTTTTAAGCCTTACTTCATTTCAAATCAGAAGATAGCTAAAAAGAGGACTTACATGATAGCTTAAGTTGTTTTTAGTAAGGTCTAGGTTAGCGTAATCTTTCCCAACTTGTTCAGAGACAAAGCTTTGCTGTTCCCTGCTGTGCCAAACCTGCTTCAAGTGGTGGGATTTACAGTCTGTGAAGTAAAGCTCGTTTCCATGAGATCCCCTTCTGATGAACTAAACACACCCCTCTTTTGTCTGCGTCTTGGAAATGAAGAGACAATTAGAAAGCCTTTTCCAATACTATTAGAGATGGCACATTTTCTTCAAAGCAGCAACGCTCTTAGATATTCTCATTTGGCATTGCAGTCTTGCAGCTTCTCTTTATCTTTTAAAATCATTTATTTATGTACTTCAAATAGGGATGATTGCAGAAAAGTTATATCACTGATCAGCTGATCTCTTGTTTTAAAATTATCATAAGAGATTTTAATGTCTTCACAGAGTTTACAATGCTGCATGGACACTTGCTTTAATTTCAGGACATACCTTTAATTGGTAAAACTGCATGCAATATATTTCATGTATAGTGGAGAGAAGCTAAACTGTGTTGTTCATAATTATTACTGAAGAAAAGCAAATAAATCTCAAAATGGTATTAGAGGAGTTGTAGGCTCTCTACTGCTACTGAAAAAGGCAGGAGAACATTAAGACAGCAGGTCAGGAATTTCCAGTGGTTTTATGAAGAGGTGCCAACACGACAGTCCTGCTCCCACAGTATTCATCCCGGAGCTGCTGCTGCTCAAGGAGTGAATTGGGCACAGCATCGAACCACGTTCTAGTGTTGGCTCCGGTGCCAGTTCTTTCTGAACTCTTTGGCAAGCTACATAACCACTCTGCCTCTGTTTTCCCATCTGTAAAATGGGGATGATAGTACTTACCTCTCACAGGCGTTGTAGGACTTGCTTAGCTAGTGTCTGAAAAGCTCTATATAAGTCCTAAATATTACTCCTGAGTGGAGCAAAATTGTCAAGGTGGGAAGAGATGATGCTGGCTCCTATAAATGCTTGATCTATTAAAAAAAAGTAGTGTAGTTACTTTGAGAAGAAAAAACCCCACATTTTACAGAAGAGGAAAGCCATGACCACCTTTCTACCTCAGACCTATCTTCATGAGTAGTATTGGAAATAGCTTTATATTC
The DNA here is from genome assembly GCA_020800305.1 of Porphyrio hochstetteri. Classification (NCBI taxonomy): domain Eukaryota; kingdom Metazoa; phylum Chordata; class Aves; order Gruiformes; family Rallidae; genus Porphyrio; species Porphyrio hochstetteri. The sequence goes on from CM036907.1 coordinate 52,839,267, forward strand.
TGTACTCTGCAAAGTACTTTGCTTTTATCAAGCTACATCATTCTCTAGGCAAAGAGTTCTTAAAAATACCCCCTACATAAGTAAAAAGAGGTCTCAGTAGTGAATTTGGTGGCTTTTATTTTTGTTCTGAATATGAGGTTATGTATAAAGTTGTTTTTCTGCCTGTGTTTGTATGCATCCTTTGTCCTCTGCTGCCAAGTAAATGCTGCTTCGAACACTACATTGTAACATTCTTCCTCTGAGACAATAATAAATAAAAGGAATATATTGCAGTAACATGAGGGAAAAGTTGGGAGTTCTTTCAAGTTCTGTGGTCTTCGAGGATGGCACTTCTCATTGCCAAATGCTGAAAATTTCATTCTAAAGATTAATTTTAAGATGAGGGCACCGTGATAGTCCATTTGCCCATCCTAGTGTTTTTGTAGTGTGGTTTGCGTTCATATAAATGAGATTAAGTGGCGTTTTCTCCCCATAAAGCTATGCATATGTTCTCCAGTTTTCAATCTTTAGTGGTTTCGTCTGGACTCCTCGGTTTCATGACAGTTATTAAATTTGATCACTGAGAAACAGACTGCTTTTATTTTTAAAATGTTATATATCCCCATTACAAACCCGGCAGTAACGCATGAAGCGCTGTCAGATATTAGAGCTGTAAATTAGTCTGCAAGTTTGGATGGCATTCAGGCAACATGCTCTGCTGAAGCGCCAGCATTGGGTATTCAGCCAGGAGCTATGTGCTTCCTAGCCCTACCCAGTGCTGGTTTTAGGTATTTACATTAAGCTAATGAGAATTGTGTTAATGACCATGTTAGAACTACTGTGCTTAAAGGAAGGAATTCTGTTTCCTTATAGTAATATAAACAACTGTCTCCTGATAGTAATACCTGGCACTATTTTCCTATTTAGTATTTAAATAAATAATTTTATTTTCAAACTAACAGATTTAAAACTTTTAAAAGTAATGACATTTTCTCTCAGTTTGTGAAAGGATGCTTAACAAAGAAGTTGTAGGGAAGAATCGTTTTTTTCTCATGGCATTTAAGTGATTCGGCGGTTAACAAGGAATTTAATTATAGCAATATATTGAGTCAAATTAAGTTTTGTATTTAGAACAATAAATGTGTCAAAAAAGAAGAGACTGGCAGCTTAAAGAATCTATTAAACCACAAAATCTGTCTTTTAAAAAGGTAAACATTGAAATTAAAAGTTTGTGGAGTGGAAGGCAGCAGAGGAGGGGTACAGATCAGTACCAGGGCCTGCTTTCAAGAGCAATTTATGGAAGTGCTTGAACCTACAACTGCCACCCTTCCTACCCTGAGTACTAAGGTAAGCAGGTACCAGAGCCCCATGACAATGACACCCGTGAGGAGGGTGCTCTCACCTGAACATCGCACTTCATTGCGGTGCTGTGAAGGTCCTGGCTCTTGTTGGGGATTACAGAGTGGCACACACTTCTCATCAGCTTGTCCTGGGGCTTTTCTTGGGGGGTTTGGAGAAGGCCATGGCAACCTCTCATCCTCAAGGAAACAAGCACTCCCTCACTTCTCTGCACAACCTTCGGGCACTAACCAGCCTCTTCCGCCATTATTCTATTAGAGAAAATAAAGCCATTGTGATACTTTCCAGGAGAAGAATGACAGCCCAAAATGCACGCCTGGCTGGGAGACTTGTCTGAGTGAGAGAGACACCCTCCCACACAGCCTGGAATGGATGGGTAGTTGATAGCATATTAGTTTAAATTTCTATTACAAAACACCCTTGAGCTGAAACATACTACCAGATTAGTTCATTTTCTCCGAGAAGATGCAAACTGGATGCATCTAATTAAAATCCAAGAGCTGAAGTTCCTCTATTATTGGACCTTCATCTTCAGGGAAACTTCCTCTATGAAACAGCTTTTCTTGCATGGTTGTGGTGCTGTTCCTTATTTTTGTACCAAGGCAAGGTTTTTCATATGTGCACATCTCGATATAGGAGATGGTTAAATTATGAGACACCAGCCCCACTGGGTCAGACCCAGACGGTCAGCATGCATGTAATTCCTCCTACCTGAGTGGCCTAGGTCAGGGGTCTGGCCTTGCCTCTTATTTTTGCAGCTGAAAAATGAAAGAAGAAGAAAAAAAAAAAAAAAGCAAAGCTGAATTCAGCCAAATTAAAAATACATTACTGTAATGGGAAAGGTTTGGATTTATGCAAAAGACCATAATATTCTTTTAAACATTTACAGCACAAATTGCCCTTTGGAGAGTCTGCTCTTGTGTGCATTTTTTTGTTCTCTACTTTAGTATGGAATTGTCCTAAGAAAAACCTTCCTGAAGGTAAACATTCACACTGCTGCAAAACTGAGTGATGGATCCTGTCTACTATCACGCAGAAATAAGATGTTGTGCCATATGGCTGAGAATTCTGCTCCCATAACAGCAGCAACACAATCAGTCTTACAAACCCAGCCAAGGTGTAAATTAGTAACAGTGGGGTATGGAAAAAAGGAAAAAAAAAAAAAAAAAAAAGAAAAAAAAAAAAAAAACAAACCAAAAGAACTCTTAGTGGAAGAAAAATGTTTGAGCAGGAAGAGATCTGTTCCATCTTACAAGCAAAAAAGCTCTCAGTAATTATCAGCCACGAGCTACCTCCTTCACAAAACACTGTTCCAGGGGCCAACGAAGGTGAAATCTTCCTTGGCTCTCGTGTCTTTGGGAGCCTGTCTTCTGCCTGTAGCCCCACTTCAGTTTTCACAACGCGCCAGCAAAACTTACCCTATTTGCAACTTAAATCTGTGCATTAAGAAAGCTGCATGAAGCTGCCTTTGGAAGGGGAAGGTTGTGTGTTCAACACCTGCTTTGCCAAGCACCTCTCATGGAGATGGTGGCTGAGATGCTGCCAGGAGTGGGCCAATTCAGCTGGTTTGCCCAGGCATCCCAGCACTGCAACAAGCTTCCAACAAATGAAAAGGGATCTCTGAAATTGAAAGCTGCTCTGTGTTAGTATGCGCATTCAAACAGCTAAACCAGGACAGAGCAGGGTTCCCAGCTGCCAGGCTGACAGACAAGTGCATACACAGGGATGAGGAAAAAAAATCCAAACAAAGCTTAGACACAGGTCCTATCCCTTTGATACCTCTGACACACGGTATTTACAGGTGAACTACACATGCTACTGTTAGTCACTCGTCTTATATCGTCAGAAAAGCATTTCAAAACCATCTAGTTTTCTGACCTCTAATAACTAACACTTACCTTGAAGATGCTATAGTCCTGAAATACTCATTTCCTGTCTATGGAAAGAGAGCCTGTGGTAACCAGCTCCAAGGAAGATGTCTGCAGCTTGCAACGCGAATTTCTCGGGGTAGATCCCACCTTGTTTAAACAAAACAATGGAGAAGGCAGAGAACTTTTAGTTTGGTTATTTTACAGCTAGAAAAGTGACCTGGCTATCAAAATCCAAACAAAATGAAAAAGAACAAAAACCCCCACCACCAAAACCCAAAACAACAACCCCTCATCTTAGCATTGCAGCAACATTTTATCTGCACAAGATGGAATTCCCTTTGCTGCCACAGTAACTGATACCCATTTGACTATCATTTGAAGTCTTTGGAAGATGAGGGGGAAAGAAGGAAAGGAAAGCATCCCTTAATAACAATTTCAGTGTCTCATAAACTAGATTTAATGGAGTTAGGAAAAACCCCCCAACACATGAATGAAAGATTGCAAGGATTCACCTGAATTTTGTGTGGAACTAGGCAACAGTTTGATTAAATACAGTAACTTTTCTAAATCCCAGCTCAGGTAAAATGAAGTCCAGTGGAGGGCTCATATGACTGCAAGCCAGAACAGGCAGAGTGTAACCCTGACCCTGTAAAAGCAGGTAGCAAATCCATTCACTTTTCTTCACTAGAGATGATATTTTGTACATTGAAAGATTATTTTTATCATGAGTCACTCAGGACCATTATACTTCTGTGTGTGTTTGCCATCTGTGACTGCTCCCTGACCCACAAATGAAGTTTGATGGACTAATAAAGAGACCAGACAGAGGATACGACAGTTAACTGCCTCTGAAAATCCACATCCATGATTTGAATGGGGAAGACAAAAAAAGGAAAAGTGTTACCTAGATTCTCCTTCTTAAAGATTGGAGTGATGTTTACTTTCTTTTAGTCCTCAGGATCCTCCTCTGATTCCCATGACCTTCCAAAGACAACTGAGAGTGGCCTTGCAGCAGCATCAACCAGCTCCCGCAGCACTTCTCCTCTAGGACCTGGGCATCCAGAAGGGCAGCCTTACCAGTAAAGGCTGAAATGAAGAAGGGGGTAAAGGATATTTTCTGTCCTTTGTCACAAGGTCTTCTTAAACAATGGGTCCATGTTTTCTCCAGTCTGCCCTTTACTCAACAGCCTTTGTGTCATCATTCATATCCCTCACTAGGCTTTGGCTTTCCTAACCGTATCCCTGCACAATCAGTTGGCACCTCTATATTCTTCCTGGTCCATGAGCAAGCCAAAGTCAGCTCTCCTGAAGCCCAGGGACGCAATTCTGTTTTTTGCCTAGCTCTTTTCCTCTTGGAATCCTGAGCTCCACAATGTCATGGTCATTGCCCCACAACAGCCCCCATCCCTTGCCCTTTCTTCCTTCTGTATGAACAGGAGGTCCACAGGGTCTCTGCTCCTCAATCACACATATTAGGCAGTTGTCATCAGTGCACCTCAAGAAATTTTCCCTTGACGGTTAACATAATTCTGAGGCAACACATCTTGCATGATGCCATGAAAAAAAAACCCCAACTCTCTTGCCAAGAAAAGTATGACAGATGAGTGGGGAGGGACCTTTTAAACACAGATGCTTTGGCCGATTTTGTGCAATACCCCTGTAAGTGTTTTGGTAAGCAGTTGTGAGGAGTCTAATGAATGGCTGCGACACAGACAGGCACACGGGAAGAAAAACTGTCCGGATGTATTTCTGTCTCTCCAGTCCCAGCAGTCCCACTGGCATGGAAAACGTAGCGCTGACCTACTTGCTTTCAGCAGGCTGCAATTACAGCCCCTATCAATTTTCTATAAATATACAGATGTGAACAAATGGATAACCTGAGTGGCTGAAACATGAGCCGAATCAGAATGTTATTTCATCCTCTAAATCCCAGTTCCTGTAAAGATGATGCTTGCAGACTGAAAGGTAAAGCTAGTTGAAACAGCAGTAAAATACCAAAATAACAGTTGATTTTTTGTTATGAAACATGAGCCGGGATTTTGTACCCAAACAAAATATACCCTGGTATCCATCTGCCTACTCTTGTCCTCCCCAAAACGTCCGCTTGCTTGCTGGGGAATGAAAATTAATAACTTTAGTTATCATTAACCCCAAATTACTTTGGGGTTTGAACCCCCATTTGGTTTTTCACAGTGCAGCCCACATGGTGGCAAGGGACTGAGCCAGGTGTCCAAAGCTGTACACAGCACCCCAGCCTCGGTTGACCTGTGTCTTACCGTTCTGCCAGGACCCCCCACCTTTGCCTCCAGAGCCTCAGGGCCACACACGCCCTCTGCAAGAAGGGCAGGAGGTGGCACATGAGGCTGCTGACTGCCAGGGTAACACACTTCGTGTCAGTCTCAGTAGCATTTGGCAAAGAAATTCTTCTGATCACTCATTTTGTTATTGCAGTGCTCTGCTTCTCTTTTCCTTGCAAATCACAGTACTTGTAACATTTAAGAAAAAGAGCTTATGAGACAAATATTTCCTCACACGCCACTCATTTATCTGTTTTTCTTCTAGTCTTGCCTTCCCGGGCACATACACACTCAGATTCGGTCAGCTGCATGTTCAGTGATCATCAGCATTTGAACATTAAAAAAACCACCCCGAAACAATGCACACTTACCTTTTTAATTAAAAATTCTGTAAGCTTTCTAATGTTGTTGCTCACGTTATTATTTACGACATCGCCCATGCCTTATAAATTACTACCAAGGGGGCAAACCTGGTACACTCTCAATTTCCTTGCCCAAAGCAACGTTCCCTTTGAAAGCTGCTGGAAAGTTTGACTTAAAAACTTGATGAACAGTACAATGTCATTGTACACAACTGAGTTACATTTCTTAAAGGCTGATTACAAACACTCTCAAATGAGAACTCATCATGACACTGTTGATTTTAGGACTCTTTATATTCTGATATAAACCAAACTGGGAAAGCATAATCACACCTTTCAACACTATTTGAAAAACATAGTAGCATACATCCTGCAGCTTCAGCCTGTCAGCCTTGTCTGTAGTCACTACATTGGCGTGTTAGTTTTTAAACCCAGTTGCGAAGGAAAGACAAGCGATAAATTAGGATTATAGCACATCTGTTTCCACAGAGATTGGATAAAATATGGCAGCTTGGTTAATGCAGTAAACAGCTTAAATGGCAAGAGCAATTTTTTCTTAATATATTTTGCCTGAATAGCTGATACAGACAGATGTTTAAGAAAATGAGTTGGGTTTTCTCCTAGTTTCTATTAGTAGGAGTTCTACCTCTCTCAAACAATAGGTACCTAGAAAAAGAATTAAGTAAAGTAAGTGATGTGTGTGATTAAAACCAAGGTATTCCACACCCATTTACCCTCTTCTCCCAGGCTGTCAGAGGTGACAAGGCTAAATCAGAAATAATAATTCTATAAGGCAGGACATCTAAATGTTCAGTCCTGCAGACTGCTCTTACAGTAAGGAGTGCCTCAAGAAGCAATATAGATGATGGCACGGCGTTATTTCAGCTATTTGATATATATACTGGAGACAACTGTGTATAACAGGGCAGGGTTATGCCAATGGTAGCGTTACAAAGCATTTATCAATGATGAAATAAAATAAAGAAACAAACAAATCACAGCTGGCTCCAAAGCTGGCTGCTTTCACACCTCCATGGAGCTCACTAGGCAGTCTCTCCTTTCAGGAGGGGCACCACCAGTCTCTCAAGTCTCCCCTTCTCCTCCCCACCAAGGAGCAGAGAAGGGAAGGGAGACATCCCAGTTCGGGATCCTGCATCCCCATCACAGGACCACTTAATATTCTTGTTCAGCAGCACTTAAAAAGGAAAGCTGCGTTTATCTGGTAGGCATTAGCAGCCTAACGTAGGTAATTAAGTAATAATCACCTTAGAAATGTGGCCTTATCTTACAGCAGGAGAAAAAACCGAGACTGAAGGTTGGGGCAATTATCTCCTTTAGCTCCAGGGAACCAAGCACCAAATAAGCATTCATATCAAAGTCAGTAAATAATTTGGCCAATTACCTATTCCCACTTTCCCATTGAAGTTTATTGATTGGAGATTGCAAACATTTATGTTTAGCCTTCAGCTTAGTACTTAGTGTGCCATATAGGAACTAACTGCATTAAAAATTTATCCGTGAGTTACTGCTTAATGTCAATACAATCTGTATTCACATCTCAGAGCAGGGAAGTGTAAGAAACGTGTTTTCTGCTACCACAAACCATCTTTTCTACATCCATGCACAGGGTCTATCATGGACCGCATTGCCCTTTGGGTTCCCAAGATCCCTTGATTCCTCCGGGTTGGGTGGGCAAGTTATAATATGTGTTAGTACAGCATCCTCATAAACTGTTTGCTTTAGAATTACAGCAAGGAGTTTCAACATGCACTACAGCATCAGGGGGATTTCCTAGAAGTTTCCTCACTGTTATCCTCCTTCTCTCCCAAGAAGCCATAGAAGCATTTTGGGAACAGGCAAACACCTCTCTCAGCCTCCTTGTCCACAGCACAGAGGTAGAAGCTAGCTCTGTCAGCCCAAGCGTGTGCCTGGAACAGCTCCCTCCTCCCCCTGGTATTTCACTAGGACTGTATTATACTGCACATGCTTTTAGGAAGACTTAAGGAACAGATTTGCAAATCCACTCTTCCCCTCTGACATCTTCAGCAGGCTTAAGCAGTTTTAAACTAACGTAGCTGCAAAAGTGTCAGCAAAAGCCAAATTTTGAGAAAAGTAAGTTGCCAGTGAATGATCAAGGACATTTCTAGGCCAGGGTTTTACCTTTGCTGCGGGGAGCAAACAAGAAAATAGTATCATCTCTAAATTAATAAAAATCCCACAACTTAAAAAAACCCAAAAAACACCCCCCAAAACTTTGATTTAGCATCAGCAGACAGATGACTCTTCAGAGATTCTCTTTTTAAAAGGACTAAATAGCAGAGCCATACTCTAGTTATGGGTCCTGACTATTCACTTGCAGGCACTGAGAACTAGCCTGCTGTAGCCACCGATTTTCTATCACCCACTGGCCTAAGGGACTGGACTTTATAATGAGGAGTTCATTTCTGAGGTATTTACTTCTCAACTACAAGCCTTTAAATAGAAATATTTTTTTTGAAAAGCACCAAGAACTATACTGACAAGGTTACTTCTTCAATCCTGTAGGGTCCAGAGTCTAAAACCGTGGTTCTCAAAGACTCTATCTATGCCAGAAGGCAGCCAGCATCTAAAAATTAAGATTCATTACAAAGTTTTCCACATGCTTTGAATTCTGCCTTTGCGCCTAGACCAGAACTTCTCACTATAGCCATGAATAGGGAGGAATCTTGTATTTGGACGTGCAAAGGCCAACAGGAATTCCTCAATTCATCTCATTTGTAGGTCAGACTCCATAAGCACTTTAAGACCCTTAACATCACATCTGAGCCTTTACAAAACCACTCCTGTTCCTGGCAACAGCATATCTAACTCCAGACAGCCAACAGAAGCCAAAGTCAACATTACCTTTCTGTTTGGTTTCTCAAGCAGTTCAGGTACCAAAACACTAGAGAGGTGACAGCTCAGGTTTCGCTCCACATTCCATCCAGATGAGTTAATCCCATGTGTATTTAAGGTACTGTATTTCATAGCCAAGGTATATTTTCCTCAGCAGGACTTCATATGACAATATCAAGACGTTTGTATAAGGGGGAAAGAAAAAGAAAACAATAAAAGAAGAGCCTAAGCAATGTAATACTAATCCTACTTTGTTAGACCTTAGCCCTCCGGCTTCCTTCACACACCTTAGCCTATCTTTAGTAGCAACACTACAGGGTCTGTGAATGTTTATACCTGTCAAAATTCCCTTCGGTTCATTCGCAGTGCATGCATACCTCTAACTCTTGGTGTTCTCCCTCAAACTGGTGGTACTCCAAAGCTTTTCTGTTAAGGAATTAGTCACAGAAGCTCTACATTTCCTGTTTTTCCTGCTGCAAATACTGAAGAATGACGGTAATTATGACCTCTCTCTAACTGGGAGATATTTTAGGCCTTATCACAATGACATGCTGCAGTCAAGGGTTAGCAATCTATGTCGAAGTATTTACAGAATGTTTCTGCAAACAACTTGGTGGAGGCTTCAAAAGTTATTTTTAAAAAATGAATGACAAAAGTTTAGGACAGACTTAATTTAACTTAGCAACATTTTTCTGTTAGCTGTATGGCCCATTTTAACTCCTTTATGTGATTAAATATACGTGTGTGTGTGTGTGTATATATATATATATATCATAACAATAAAAAACCCAAACAGTATTCACTGTAAACAACAACTGTCAGGGAAGCAACAGAAGAGACTTCTGGGAAGGGAGAGAACAGTTTGTTTCATTTAGAAACAAGACCACGTAACTGGTGTGTAGGCTGAGTCGTCCAGGAATTCCATAGAAAGAGATTGATCCTATTTCAGCCAAGAGTCTACTAATATCCATAAAACAGTCACTTCTCCTCTGCATTTATTTAATGCTTCTGCGTGTTAGAAGCCCTCTTTAATTAATCTGTCTTATTTCAAGTTACTTGCTTTTTAGTTTGTATGTCTCATGTAAATAATCTGAATCAGATGCTCGGGTTGCCATCCACACTGGCTTTTGTAACTGCAGACTAAGAAGGAACACCACGATGATGAGTGAACTGGGACATATCCCCTGTGAGGAAAGGCTGAGACAGCTGGGTCTTTTCAGCCTGGAGAAGAGGGGGCTCAATGTATATAAATACCTGAAGGGAGGCTGCAAGGAAGATGGAACCAGGTTCTTTTCAGTGGTGCCCAGTGGGGCAATGGACAAAAGCTGGAACACTGGAGGTTTCTTCTGAACATCAGAAATTCAATTATTTATTATATTTTTTTTTACAGCAAGGGTGACCAAGTGCTGGCACAGGCTGCCCAGAGAGGCTGGGGAGTCTCTATCCTTGTTGATATTTAAAAACTGTCTGGATGCAGTCCTGGGTAGCTGTCTCTGGGTGACCCTACTTGAGCAGTGGGGCAAGTTGGATAAGATGACCTTTAGAAATCCGTCCTCAACAACTCTGTGAGTCTGTAGAAGAATCTTAAGATTAAAAAATTTCCTACTTAGACTATGAGGAGGCTTTATGCTACAGATAAGTCTGTGTGTACATTTAAAAAGTAATGAAGTATGAAATGACATTGCTCAATGAAGTGCTTCCTCGAAGCAACCAGAGGCAGCCCTTTCTCCAGTTTGAATCACTGCACCAGCAATGCATATCCTTCACGTTAGCCATCTGGCTTCATAATGGAAACAGCAGCTTTTCAGCCCTGTCTTCCTTCCTCTTTACTCAAGGAAGGTCCCCACCTTCCTCTTCACTAGAGAGGAAGACCCTGAACATCAAACATATGGCAGAAGGGTGGCATAAGCCATCCCTTTGGCGCCAGAGTTACAAAACTGCAGGTGTAATTTTCACATCTCCATGCATGGCTGGTGTGCAGCCCTTAACTCAGGCTTATTTTTACCATTGTACCTGAGAGCTGCACTGCTTCCCAACCAGCAACATGCTGTGCCACACACCCTAATTTCACCATTAAGGGCAGCTTGGCAGCTCGCTCAGCCTTTTCAGGTGCAGTAGGGGCACCGCTGGAAGTGAGCCTGGTCACTCCTCTGGAAACGACTCAGGAGCATGTAAGGGATGGTATTTTGAGAAAATTTGGGTAACAAAGCTGGGTAATTGTCGTGGTTTTGCCCCGGCCGAGGGCCGCACCCCACACAGTCGCTTGTACTTTTAAAAGGAAGGGGGAAGGAAAGTTGGGGGAGGGGGAAAAGGGAAGGAAGAAAAGAGGGAACGAAACCACAACCTAGAAACCAGAATCACGCAGGTTGGGATAAGGATAGTTTACTAAACAATAACAGAAAACTAGATATAACAATAACATAAGTTTAAAGCACAAAATATATGAAAATGGTGATACACAATGCAATTTCTCACCAAACCACACAACTCAGGCCGCACAGCTTACAGCCCGTCCCGGACAACCCAACCGTCCCAAGAAACTGCACATCCTGGCGTTGTCTCCTCCTCTTCCCCCCAGTCCCCTTTATACTGAGCATGACGTAACTGGCATGGAATATCCTCTTTGGCCAGTTCGGGTCACCTGTCCTGGCTACGTCCCCTCCTTTCTCACTAGTAAGGAAGTATGCAGAGCTGAGAAAGGTCCTTGATTGCCCGGCAACAACTAGAAACATCAGGGTGCTATCAGCACTGTTCTCATCCTAACACCCAAACATGGCATTCCATCCACTGCTAAAAATAATTAACTCCATCATAGCTGAAACCAGGACATTATCCACCCCTTATTCCATACCATTTACGTCATGACCAGATCCAACAATTTTCTTTGGGTACAACCAGTTTCGTGTTTCACACACCCATATATGTATGTACACATATATGCACACATACGTGCATACAGATCTTATTCCCTCAGTCTGTGAATCATCCCTCTGAAGTTGTTGAGTTCATTTAGTCCATGATTTTCAGGCTCCATTTGTCGTAACAGTTTCTCAGAATAATTGTATGTTCCATTGGCTCGTTGCATGCTGCATCTCAGGCTCTCGACTGATACACCTGGCATGGTCCATGCTCATAGTCTGTGGGTCAGAGTTTATTTTCAAAGGGAAAAAAGAAAAAAAAGTTCTTGAGAGGCCAGGCTTTAGTTCCATCATCATGGCACTCATTCTTCATTAACTTGTATGACTCCGGCTATAATGCTATGGTACAACATACAGCAATCATAACAATAATGAATATACAATAATGGGTTATTTGGCAATTATTATAATTTCTACTCTATTAATGATATTGGCTATTCTCACCCAAAATCAAATCCCCTTGAGGTACGCATTCCTGCCATTTTATTCCTAAAAACTGGATTTCTCGCGTAGGCCCCTTGACTTTACTTCGTTTTATAGCAAAACCGGCTTCTAAAAGGATTTTAATTACCCTGTTTCCTTTTTCAAAAACTTCCTCTGCTGTGTTGCCCCATACAATGATGTCATCAATGTACTGCAGGTGCTCTGGTGCTTCACCCTTTTCCAGTGTATTCTGGATTAGTCCATGGCAGATGGTGGGGCTATGTTTCCACCCCTGGGGCAGACGATTCCACGTGTATTGGATGCCTCTCCGGGTGAAAGCAAACTGTGGCCTGCACTCTGGCGCCAGTGGGATCGAGAAGAAAGCATTCGCAATGTCAATTGTGGCGTACCACTTGGCTGGAGGCAGGGCCCCTCTATTGCTGCTGATCATATTTGTTTTCTACTGGTTGCATAAAGGACTTAGAGGTCCCTTCAAGAGGATCAGACACATCAGACATATAGGTAGGCCTCCCAGTTGGTCTAGGGAACTGCCCAGTAGAAACTGGTGCAGCCTTCTTCCTGGCAGAATCTCGTTGTGCGAATGTTTTACCCCGCAGCTCATTTACTCGTGCTCGAAGGGCTGAGGTGGGCTGCATATCCCATTTCCTCATGTCCTCTCCATGATCAAGCAGGTAAAACCACAATGTAGGTCGTGGTGTGTATTCTCCCTCTTGGAACGATGGACGCTTTCTCCCAGTAGCTGCAACATTGCTCCATATGGGTTGGGAGTTGGACACATTGTTGTCAAGTCGTTGAACCAGTTTTTCTACTGCTGCAATGACGGAGAGGGAAACATTGTCTTGGTATTTCCTGAGTCGGCAGGCCACCTCATTTACGGTTGGTGGATTCATATCATCCAAGTCAATTGCTGCCAGTGAATTGGTGTACCCTGACGGTGCACTTTGTACAACCTTACGCCACATATCTGGAGTGCATAGGACTTCATCAGGATCAGCGGGAAGCTGTGAATTGTCCAGATCATAATAAACTATCTCCCGTACAGCTAATTCTCTCAGGTGCTGGATAGCTGTCTCTATGCTGTTACACTTGGGTGTCTGACATGTAATATATTCCTTTATGGGATATCTTTCCTGCACACTTGACAGTAGTCGCCTCCAGAGGCTGAGGTTTTCCGGCCTCCTCCCAATTGCTTTGTCAATTCCTCCTTCTCTAGCTAGGGATCCCAACTGCTTGGCCTCTCTGCCTTCTAATTCCAAACTATTGGCCCCGTGATCCCAACATTGGAGCAACCAAGTGATAATGTGCTCACTTGGGTGGCGGGTGAAATCTTTTCGAACCTCATGCAGCTCACTCAGAGTCAGGGATCGGGTAACAATCTCTGGTTCTGCCTCATCCTGATATCCTCGAGATGATCCCGGTTGATCATCATCCTTATCCGTCACTATGCGAACTGATTTCTTTGTGCCTTTCCTCTTTTGTACGGGAGCAACAGACACTGGTGTGGGTTGGTTTTTCGGATCATCTGCAGTGTCTGCTGTAGAGATTACAGTAGCTGCAGTGTCAGTCACAGGGGTTGCAGTAGCTGCAGTGTCAGCCCCAGTGGTTGCAGCAGCTATAGTATCTGCCAGTCTGTTTCCTTTCCCTTCTCCCTGACAGTGCTGACAGTGCTGACAGTGCTGCCTGCTATCAAGCAGTGTTTGATAAATAGTGGCCAGAGCCCAGCACAGTGCAGTAAGGTGTCCATCTCTGGGAAACCTACAGCAATTTTTCCTTAGGTATGCAGTCACTTGATCGGGGTCTTGTAGCTGTTCAGGAGTGAAATTCCAAAACATCGGGCGTGAGAAAGTACCTAGGTACTCGCCCATACTTTGCCACATGCCCTGCCACTCGTGATTATTCTGTCTCGGAGAAAGCTCTTCAGTGGTATTCATAAACCTATGCTTGATATATAACAAAAACTGAACCATCTGCACCAAACCTACCAATAGCAAAATGCTAGTTTGAATATCCCAGAGATATTGAAGATTTTCAAAAACTGCCCTAAGAGCTGTTGCATTTAGCCCAAAGGAAAAGAAAGCAGTGCCCCCACCATACTGGCTGCTGTTATTAACCCCTCCCTGTCCAAAGAATGGACAGGACAGCAAAACCTCATACAAGTACCAGCTTAAACTCATGATCATCGATATTATTGTATCATAGACCGATATCATAAAATACATTATAATGAAGTATGGGAACAAATACGGGAGCCGCAGACCTGAGAGAGTAAAGAATCCTGCCAGGATTGTATACAGCATGCGGTGGTTTTGCTGCCACAGCCTTGTGAATAAATACCACAGCATCGTGACCAGAGATTGCTTAAACAACAGTGCTTGTCTTAATTGCGATAGTTAGGGTCAGATCTACCGTTATCCCAACCGTTCGTCACGCCCCACGTTGGGCGCCAAAATAACTGTCGTGGTTTTGCCCCGGCCGAGGGCCGCACCCCACACAGTCGCTTGTACTTTTAAAAGGAAGGGGGAAGGAAAGTTGGGGGAGGGGGAAAAGGGAAGGAAGAAAAGAGGGAACGAAACCACAACCTAGAAACCAGAATCACGCAGGTTGGGATAAGGATAGTTTACTAAACAATAACAGAAAACTAGATATAACAATAACATAAGTTTAAAGCACAAAATATATGAAAATGGTGATACACAATGCAATTTCTCACCAAACCACACAACTCAGGCCGCACAGCTTACAGCCCGTCCCGGACAACCCAACCGTCGCAAGAAACTGCACATCCTGGCGTTGTCTCCTCCTCTTCCCCCCAGTCCCCTTTATACTGAGCATGACGTAACTGGCATGGAATATCCTCTTTGGCCAGTTCGGGTCACCTGTCCTGGCTACGTCCCCTCCTTTCTCACTAGTAAGGAAGTATGCAGAGCTGAGAAAGGTCCTTGATTGCCCGGCAACAACTAGAAACATCAGGGTGCTATCAGCACTGTTCTCATCCTAACACCCAAACATGGCATTCCATCCACTGCTAAAAATAATTAACTCCATCATAGCTGAAACCAGGACAGTAATAAAATTATAAAAACACATAAACACCCCGATTCCTCCTACAAATAATACAGTATCAATCTGGAGTCTAGCTATAAAATACATTGACATAAACTGTGCTAATGAAAGAAAGATTATTTTTTGGTCTAGCGCCTGCCTCAGGCAGTTTAGCTTCCAGAATGCTAAATTATTGTCACATGAACACTCCTATGAGGGAAGGAGGCAAGCAAATATTAAAGGTGAGGCAAGAGATACAGTTGCTGCCTTCTTTCAGATCCAGAGCAGCATCAGGAAAATGCCTGCAGAAGTCAACTGTGTTGTGCAGCGCTCAGCTGCACAAACATTACTAAGTTGAGCATATCCTTTTCATCTGGGGTCTGCAGCATCAAACAACCATGAGGCTGAAAAACTTTCTTTGCAAATGCCCCTCTGAGCCCTGCCAGAACTTAAACCCTCCAACACACGACCAAGATGCAGGTTGAAACTCTTTCCATTGAAACAACAAAGGGGTAATGACAACAACGTGCACACAGAGCTCATATTTTCCAAAGGTATTACAAATTAAATGATTCCATTTTAAGTCACAAGCATCCCTACAGTTCCTCCTCCTCCTCTCCTCCCTGGTCACTCAACAGGGAGCCAAGTCTTTGAAATCCACTGGGTGAAAACACGCTGAGAAAAGGTTCACCAGATCACACGTTTCCTTCACTCTTGGTAAAAATCATTATCAGTTGCCAGATGGGCCAGTTGTGAGCTGCAGCTCCCATTTAGAGAAAGATACGAAAGTTGTAAAACAGACAAAAGGAAAGGCAACTGCCCATTCACTTCAGTGCAAACTGAGAAGTTCACTGAACTACCCCAAACATCCACTTTTAAAAAAGAAAGGGGCCCAGACACATAAGTCTTTGACTGTCAGGGAAAGTTTAGGAGGGGTGGATCAGACTTGACTGCTACAGCACTGTAGGTTACATGCAGAAACAATCTTCTGGCCTTCACAGCATCAAAAGTTCACAGCTATGAGCACTCCTAGGGGGCTTGGGTTTCAAGAATGTCAGACTCAGAGAATGGGAGCTATTCTTACCAGCTCCTTATTTCAAGCCAGAGTTATATTTTGAGAAAAAAGCAATATTCCTAAAACACATGATTTGTTATCAAACCCCAACCCCTACCTGTAAACTGAACATGATTTGATCTTAACACTGCCTCTTCATTTTGTCTCTATTACTGGTAATGCATGAGAGGAATCAGGTTTTGCCCCACAGCAGTAGATAATCTCTGGAAGCCCCAAAAATATATCACCTAATTCTAGAACTCCATCCTATAAGAGAACAGGCAGCTACCAAAACCAAATCCTCCTCATATATTGTAACCCTTACAAACCACTAGTGCCAGCACTGGAAGCTACAAGGTACCCCAAACCATAGTGGAAAGCAACATGAATTTACTGCAGTTGGAGCCGATTATTTTCAACTTTGGGTCTCATGTCTTAGATAAGTGACTTATCAGCAGACACCTCTTCCTCTGCCTTCCTCAGACCCCAAGACCATCACCCTTCCCACCCCACAGCAAGGTATAGCCCATCTTACCACATCCATCCACCCCATGCCCATGGAAAGCTGCTTGCACACAAGCCTGAGCAAGCTTCAGAACAGAGAAAGAGTGAGGTGAGCTGGGCGGAGGCTGAGCCTTCACAGCTGAGACCCAAACCAGCGGTTCCCACTCTGAGACAGCCCTTTGCTGAGCTTGTATGCACCACCTGGCCTCCTGTCCTTGCAGTACAGGTCTCAGCTTTGTGATTCCCTTTCAAATTTTCATCTCCTGTGTCTTCTGGCATAACTTCAATGTTTTCTGAGGGATGGGAGAAACCGGTGGCTGAACTGCAGAGTAAAGCTGGAGCCCTGCAGTGACTAAAGAGGATGGGAGATATACAATGCAGGCCTGTTTTTTGCCTGGGAAAGCTTATCTTGCTTCAAAACTCACATTAGAGAATGCTTCAGAGAAAGGAAGCCTTCTGCCTTTCTCAACAAATGTCAGATGATTTTTCCACCACGCTGGCTGGCACTGCAGTGTCCACGAGCAGCATGTCGAGGGTTCCCAACCAGCGATGTTTATGGTAATGCTGCTTCAGCTGGTCTGAGCTGGCCCTTAATTTTGAGAAGTTTAATGCTGGATTTGATTATCTTGTATTTTATCTGTGATCTTCATTCCCCCAAGGGTTGATTAAACATGTTTCTGATCGTGAGGGTAAAAGACAGCATTGAAGATAAAGAGATTGTCCCTCATGGATTATAAATTTAATTTAGCAAGTCTAAATTCTACTGATCTAGATGCATTTAGAGTAGTCTAATCAAGTCAAAATTGTTATCTTGGGAGTATGAATGATACATGTAAAACATAAAGTTACCATTTCACTTTTCAGTTGAAGTCTATAAATGTAAATTGTATATTGAAGTTTGTGAAGAGATTAATTAAAATGACAGAGATAATCCGAAACAAGTTCCAAGAAAATGCGTCACACCTATCATCATATAAACTATATATGATATAAATTTCATAAAGCTATTTGCATTATGGTATTTTCAGATCTACTTTTAGGGACTGCTTAGGGGTTTCTTCACTCTTCCTTGAGTGGTAACATCGGGCCAGCAGGGCCTCAAATGGATTCAAAATGCTTCAAAAGTGTCCTGACCAGGGAAAATCTAATCTGATGAGCCATTTTAGACCTAGAATTAGGTGTTGGTTTCATATTTTTAAAAGCTCTGGTTTGAGTTTTTTTGCTGTGATCCATTACATGCTGGGGAGAAGCTCAGGAGCCAGAAACATGTGCCATGAACCAAACAAGGCCCACCAGACACCACTGGTCTGGGTCATCACCAGACAGCAAACCCTGAAGCATGCTATTCAGGTCACTCCAGAGTTAGAAGCTTGTACTAGAGCTTCTTTTTCCAAGGCAGTAGACAAACACTGGCATTGGGAATGCATCCCCCTGCTAGGTGTAACCAGCTGTTGCTTGCTAACTGGCAGATGGAAACACGCTTTGTATAATACTTGTTTCTGCAAAAGCAATAAAGGAAAGTTTAGAAAGAAAAGAGTACCGCTCTGTGCTCTATTCTGCAAGCAAAAGCTTCTAATTTTCTAATAATTCTTTTCCCCTTAACTTAAACAGCCCCCCCATTCCCCACCCAATTTGAAGTATATGGCTGTAATTATTCTTCAGCATCAGTGGTATGCTTTCAGAGGATAGATACAGGTAAGGTTAGGTCAGCCCTTTTATTTATAAAACCTGTTATTCCAGGATTTCTAGTGTAGGTGTAATATATGCTTGTGTTAGATACTGTGCTGAAATGTGGTTAGAAGAACTCAGCCTGGAGGTATTTCCCGATGAGTTCAAGGGAGGGAAAAATAAAAGCATGGCTTAGCCTTCATGTTTTGTTTGGTGAACATTCATCACCTTCTGGCCTCTTGGTTATTCACTGTGTATAAGCAAGATGTTCTTACCAGTGTGTTTCATCCTAAACTCTTGAATCCGGGAACCTGTCAATGCCTAAAGTGCTCTGGCTTAGAAATACTACATTTAGCAAGTGGGCGAGACAAAGAATTACATGTAAGTTTTGTAGTGAAAATGAGAAAATCCTGAGTGGAGTGTGTACATGGGTAATATGCATAAGAGCAGAGCCCAAGGAGAGCACTTGTGTGCTTGAAAGGAGCTTACCTCTCCCTCACTCAGAGCAAGGCAGAACTTGGAGCTTCAGCATTCAGCAAGGCCATAGGGGCACGCAGCCATGATTCATGCCAAAATGTCCATGTCCCCAAGCTGGTACCCAGAACAGGGTTGGTTTGTGGAAAGCAGAGAGCTGGAGTAGCAAAACAGGAGCCTGGAAATGGGCTTTGACATACGCCGAGCAGGTACTGTGATATCTCAGGAGTCAAAAACAAACTCCAAAGAGCCAAAGTGTGGTAGAGGCTATGCAAGGAAGGATCTCAAGCAGGGACTTGCTTCAGGCAGCTCTGCAGTGCAGATGTTACCAGGTACACTGGTATCTTTCCCTGGTAGCAGGGCAACGGTCTATTAGCTAGTCACATTTTGGTTAGATGATCTCAGAGGTCCCAGCATCACTGCTCCTTGCTTTCACAGTGCCAGCTGTGCCTAGACAGGCATGGTACTTCTCTGCAAGGCTCTGGGAGTGAAGTGGGAGGAAGGTCACATCTTGTATTCCCTTAAGTCAGCAGTGCAAAAACACTAGAGACAGTGATTAGTCACACTGTTGGCAGAAGTCAGCCGGGTTTCAATACTTAACACACTGCATTTTTAATTTTGGCTTTTTCATGGGTTTTTTTTCCATTTTAAGCACAGGCAAGAGTCCCATGTGACTTTTAAAAATTGTTTTCAAGTCTGTGCCTTGCTAGGAAGTATCAGAAAAATGGGCACAATGAAAACAAAATAGCAGATAAAGCAATAGCTGTATATTATGGAGTCCTCGGGTGTTCCGGTTGTATTGCTCACATTGCCTCACCAGGAAGCCAGATGTGACACTTTCTGATGCAATCGAAATATTAGCTAGACATTCCAGAATTTCCATACTGTTTCATGATACCCAAAGTTCTCATTTTGACTGTCTGTAGTGCTGACTCTACCTAACAATAGTCCTAGAAGTCCGAGGACCACCGGTAATGCTTAAAATAAGAGCCCTGATTGCTCATTGAACATTGGAGCTAAGCCAATATACTGTTTGGAGAAGCTATGTCTTCATTTGGTTCCCCACTAAGGAGATGTATCACACAAGCTTACTTGAGACGATTGCTGACTTCTGTCAATAACCTGTCATAAATAGGATAAGAGTATTGCTGTTTCTGCACCGTAATGGCTAACACAATAGTAGCATTTGGAACCAGTTCTTAATTTCAGACAATTTTGTTCCAATTACTGGTATCTATTTAGAAAATATCTCCACAAATTAGCCTCTCAGTTCAACTCAAAAACAATTTCCATAATAGCTTCTCTTCATATTTTGCCTGCAAAGGCTGCAGATAGAGGACTCCCAATCTCCTGGGTTTTGGTTTATGGATACTGCTGTTGGGCAGTGGAGAGTTTTCAGCTCTTCTTTGGAAACCATTTTGCCATTCCCTGGGAGCCCCATGCCATGAAGCTGTACAAATAGTTGTGATGTCTCAGCAATAGCTCTGCTGATGCTAACAGGACTGTTAGAGAGCTGCTGTGCTTGCCAGTCACTTTCCTCTTCTACATATTTTTATACTGATGGGAGGGCAAAATGTACAACAGATAAACACTGTCTCTCCTCAGCTGACCCAACCAGTGGCACTGCCTATACAGAACAAGGTGTGAGAAAATACCTTTAAAATCAGATATAGCTGGAGGTTATCTTGATTGACAATTACTTAACTTGCAGTTCTGTGGGAGTCACTACTATGTGTAAGGGCAACAGCTGTGGGGAGCAGGGTGAGAGAGCAGAACACGAGCTATGAACATCATTAAGCTGTGCTAGCCACCGTTGTTGCTGTGTCAGGTGAACTGAAGGAGTGAAGAGTCTGACCATCCCTGGGGTTGATGCAAATTAATACTTGGTATGCTAAGGCTCTAATGTCTGGGTTTTCTAAAACAGAGACTGCAAATTAGAGTTACCGGTTAATACAACTGTAAATGTTTCTTCTTTAAACAGTGCTCACTTAGAGATTATTTTGACTGAACATGAGAGCTACAGAAGACTTGTATAATCATCATAAAAAGTAAAAAAAAAAAAAAAGTAATTGTTCTTAAAGCCAGTCAAACTTGTGAAAAATATCCAGTGTAAGCTTAACTTCAGACAATTTTGTTCCAATTACTGGTGTGTATTTAGAAAATATCTCTTCAAATTAGAATTGCTTTAACCTCTCGGTTCAACTCTAAACCAATTTCCATGATAGCTTCTCTTCATATTTTAATTGATTGGTAAATTAATGCAATCTGTAACTGAGATAACAGTGCAAAGTGATGAAATCAGGAGAATTAAAATTCTTCTCCTCAATGTGGAGAGGGAGGATCTCTCCAAGGTTTGAAGAAGATACTTACTTGAGAAAAACAAGCCAGAGATTGGGAACAGGCACAGTACTGTGTGCTGCAGTACCTTGCTGAGAAACTCAAGGAAAGGCAGATAGGATTGTTTTTCTCCTGTAATTTCTTCTGTCTATCACTGACAATCACATGGACTGGTATGGTTTCGAATTAATTCTTGTTACAGTTCCTCACATCACTGATTATTTCAGTAACTTGCAGATAATTTCACTTCCTACCACAGTAAAATCTTCCTTCAGCCAATAGACATGATGGACAGCAAACTTATAGCAGTTGTTTTTAGCTTTTATTCACTTGACACCTAGAGGTGTCTAGGAAGTAGCTCCCACCTTTTGCTCCCTTAGGAACACTGCTGCTGTCGTGGCACTGGGGAAGAAGTCCGAGTCAGGTTCTTGCTCAAGCTCCACAGTTTAATAAAACCAGCTCTAGTTGCAAATCCCCCTCCTGCCTTTGCTGCCTCTGAAAATGGAGTCTAGGCTGTATTACTTCTCCAAAGGCAGAGAGAAATTAAGCAAGATTCCTTTCTACAAAGGTTATCAGTGCTAACTTGGGTTTGGATGCTCTAGCCTTTGCAGCTGCACTGGGCAGAGGGTAGTGATGATTAAGCATATAAATATAAGCACAACAAATTATGTTCTTTAGAATTTAGTTGAAGCTACACAACAAAACTCTCACCTGTAAACCTGGTCTGTAACTTGCCTGACTGTGGAAGGACCAGAAAAGCTGTCCCTATATGTCTTGGTATCAGCAGTAATACTCTGCTGGCTTTTGTTTGCTACAAACAAGAAAGCCATCAAAGCCTTGTAGAAGCAGTTAAGCCTAAGTTGTGTTCCCAGAGACTTATTAACCTTTTTTCTACCATGCTACTGTTTCTTGAACATTCATCCCTTGACTGTGAGCAAAAAAAGACCATTTACTCTGGGACCTTTTCAAAATTTAAGCATAAAGTCCTTTTACTTTCCAATGGCAAATTCAGTGGAATGGGAAAGGGAACTTCCTCGCATGTACTTGTTGATGTAGGCAGATGAGAAACAAACATCTTAATGCCAACAGTGAGAACTGCCAATTTCCCGTGAGACGAGGGAGACGTATGATTCTGTCAGTCCTGTTCTACAATGCTGCCAGCTTCTTCCCACACCAGCATCCCACTGTACTGCCAATGCATGGGACATCTGAAATAGTGCAGTCAAGCCTGAAGAGACAAAACTTACCGTTACTAATGCAGTGCATTCTGAGAAGAATGCTAATCCACTGCAGTGATGGGAGGGAGTAAGATGTGGGAATGCAGACTTTAGGCAGTCAAGTATCCTTGGATCTTTACAAGATTACTGTGAGGATGGGGGGGAAAATAATGTTTCCTGTAATCAAAATAGGCACTGTAAATGTTTATAGTGAATTATTCATAATCGCAGATCACTGCATGGTCTCGCAGTGGTTTTCCAAGGAGACATCTTTACCCGTTGCTCTGTTAATGGACCAGATTTCCAGAAGTCTGCAATTTTGAGTTGCTCTGAATTACCTGATGTGATAGATCTTGCTTTAGCTTAGAAATTCATTCTGATCACCAACTCATTTTATACCTCTAACTTCTGATACACATTCTTGTTCTGCAATTCATCCCCCACAGTGATCACCAATAAGCATACTATATAAGCGATTTGAAACCAGCATATTTTAGGGATGAATTTGTGCCTCTTAACAGCTGTGATAAAATAATAATTTTCTTTTTCAGTGGAGTGTGATTTTTTTATTTGTATAACAGGTCTTTAATCAGTACATTAAAAAATATTCCTGAATCCAGTAGGATTATAGCATCTGATATCTCTATTTACTGTAGTTACCCAGAAAAACAAAGCTTTTGATCACCACCCGTCGACCTGGCTACTGTTAGTAGCTCTGCCACATGCAGAGTCTCACCAGAGATTTATCCGAATGTTTTTCATATTGACCTGAATTTTCCTATCCATAAATAACTGCAAGCACAGACTTGTTAATATGAAGGAGTCAGAGCACATTTTATTCCGTTCAGAACTCTAATTTTTAGGCTTACAACAGAGACTTTTATTGTTGGGAATACACTTATCAGTTGTATAGAATATGTTCATTTAACAGTTGTATGTTCCACAAAGTTGGTGCAAAATTGACACACCACTTTAAAAATCCCCCCAAACCCTAGACCTGGTTTAATATCTCTGCTTTTTCTGAAGATCTTTCTAAACCTGGCCAATACCTGCCATGGAATTAAAAGTCGCAGCAAAATTATTTTCTAGCTATCAAGTTTGCTTTATCTGCTCCAACGGCTCAGAGTTTTATTTTTCCTCTCTAAATGTCCTATAACTTGTGGAATCCTAAGGCTTTGATTTTTTTAGTTTGTGTAACACTTTCTGAACAATGCTACACCATATTGAAAGGCTTTCACAGATGCATACCACAGAACATACGTGGTGTGGCACAACATTCTCAAAGAGGTTCTTTGTGGGATGAGCCAGGGACGGACTGCAAGAAGTGAAAGTCAAACCCTTTTCTCTCATGATTTATCACAGAAATAAAATACAAAAACAGATCCTGTGTTTTCTTAAACTCTCAAATGAAAACTGGTAACGTTCATGGAACTGGGCGAGATGGTCTAATAGCCCTTCCTAATTCTGAGTGGCAGCTTCTCTATGACAGCTCTGTCCTGCTTATGCTCTGGACTACCCTGAAAGCAAAGCACTCTTCCATTTCCCAGCTGACTTTTGTTTCACTGAGGAGATTTAGTGGCCAGCAGACCATGACTTTACCTGCTGAGAAATCTACCAGACAAATCAAGAGCAGACGCATTACAATTCTGTGTAACATCTGACTTCAAATTAAACACACAGCGGTGCTTGGAAAGCATAAGATTAATTCAGGCTCAGAGTACAAGTACAGAAATTTCAAGTGAGTTGAAAAGTCATTTGAACTAATGCTGTTAGCAATTGATCTAAGTTACCTCTAATGATTTACTGTTAATTTACTCTGGCCAGAACCAATTTTTGCTGTGCAGGGTTACGGAATTCGTAAAGCTTTTTGTTCTGCTACTTTGCTGAAGGAAGCTTTCCTGCAGGACAGATGGAGACCTTTTCTAGACACCCTCTCTCCTTGTCTTTTCCAGTCCACTCCTCAATATGCTTAAGAATTCTGGATTTTTTTTTCCTAATGGGGATAGCAACATGAAGCTGTAGAGTGTTAACTATGGGATCATTAACACAGGATTCATGATATCCCAACTATTTTAACAGACTCATTGTTTGATCTGGGACAAATATCACATCCCAGCTTCCTGCCTGGAAGATTGTAGGGGAAATTCTTATGCAGCTTCAACTGAAATTTCATTTTGCTCTGATGTTTGGGGTGATAGTATTTGTTCATGGAAGTGCTACCAATAAGGGCAGAGGAAAGTTGTTGATAGTAAAGTTGACAGGTGTTTACAGAAAATCCTAATGGTGTGACCTAGATTAGGAGAAAGGCTTGACACAGCAACATTTAAGTCTTTTTCCTCACAAATGTTCCACCACTAGCAGCAACAAGTCTTTGTACACTCATAATTTTCTACTAGATCCCTCTGATTTTTATTCAAATAAAGTCATGTTCTCACTTGCACTATCACCTAAGTGCCAGGTGCACAAAGCCACTTAGGCATACCTGTCCTGACCATCACACCACTGGCTTTTAAGGCAGGCAGGTTTTGCAGCAGAACAAGCATACGTGCTAGGTGCATTGGCTCCAGCAGAGATGGGTAGGCAGCAGGCAGGACCACATTGCAGCTGGTGAGGTGGGCATAGTGGATGCTCAAGCGACCCTACTGACCAGGCATAGAAGAGACACACGTGACTGAAGCCTCACTGGGCTGCTTAACTCAGATGAATAGCAACATGAGCCTGGGATGCAGAGCTCCAATCTCTTTCATCCTAGAGGCTGACACCTGTTCTTTGGTTAAGGTCAGTCACCTCAATCTTTTCCTTGCACTGCTGAGCTATGGGTCTGGGTGCAGCAAGGGCTGGCTGCTCACAAAGGGCAGGTGGGACAGGAGCTGAAGTGATGACTGGTCAAGGTGGTGGGTTGCCAAGATTTACCTCACACAGAGAGGAATAAAGCCTATGTCACAAACCTCATCTGGATGTACCCTTTACAAATCTCCTAGTGAGAGCTTGTAGTTCATAGAGAAGAAGATGGTACAGACAAGAGAGACCATGCCTCTGCCCTGGTGAAACTCCTGGTTGTCCATCACACTCCAGCATGTCACTGATGAAACATACAGCATGTTGGGGAGCCAGAGCTGCACCTGCTCCACTTTAAAATGGTGATTATTTTCCCTTGGCAGCACCACTGCTGTAGCAGGGGAGAAGAGCCTTTCTCCACACAGTTACTGCTCTGTTTTCTATGGCAGTGCATGCAGTTTCAGGTGACAGACCCAGTAAACAGAAGAAGCGCAGCTGGGGTTCTAATCCGCTGTAAATTATACAGGGGGTGTTGAACAAAGGAAGAGGTTGGGGAAGGCCAAAGATTAAGCAAACCATAATGCCACCTAGAGTTAATTTTATTTCCTGGTGATATCACTTTAGATTTTGTGATTTAGTTCTTCAATCTTCAGATCAGGTGAACATCACAGCTTCCATTTGCTAGGAGGACAACTTTCAAGTCCTCAAAACTGAGAATAAAAAGTCTGGTACCTCAAATGCCAAAGTGCAAGTCATGTTTTCTTTGCAAAAAAAAATATATATTTTAAATTAATATTAGATGCTTTCTATGACCTTGTACAAAATGATAGGTTCAGGAAGTAACTTCTGAATATCTAAAGTTGCATTAATTACTTGTATGTCTCATACTTGTGGATGTGGAAGTCCAGCTGGTAAAACAAGAGACAATAAATTAGGAAGTTGTTTAGCCTGAAGACTGAAACTCATCATGGGACTGAAGCAGCAGCAAACAGGTCAGCATACTTTCAACACACTTTGGGCTTTGTAAGTCAAATTTAAAAGAAACTTTTCGAACAAGTGGATATTTATAGCACACAGAACTTTAATTGTAAGCTCCTGTTGTCCCTGAGTGTGTTAATCATTTACTTTTTCAGTATCATATTTTCCTCATCTCACCCCCAGGTTCTCAGAAGGAAACTTGTTTTTCAGATAGCATCCACTCTCAGGTAACAAAGCTGGCCTGTAGCTACAGGTCACCTTGTGGATTCATTAGGGATGAATCAATTAATTGTATCTTTGTGGGGAGGGGGCAACTGACATAGAAATGAGGTAAGTGAGTTAACAGCTGTAGGGGGTGAATACCACACTAAAGAAATTTAGTCTATCTCCTCTGCAGAGTTCCCAGGTAAGCTGGCAAAGCGTGCGTTGAATTGCCCACAGATAAGATAACTCCTTAGATTATACCTAACTGAAAGAGACAATGATGAAACAGTAAGTTTCAGTAACTTCTGTCTACTACAAAGACTGTGACTGAAAGCAGTAATCCAGGCCCTGCCATGCAGCCTTGCTCACATTGACTCAGTTTGCAGATTGCTGACCACAACATTTGTACCAACTCTTCATGCAGGATGTGTACGATTAGGTGCAGCCCATCTCTGTGGAGTAGGAGACCTGCTCTAGCTCAGGCTTTCAAGACCAGAGGACAAGTTTTCCCACAGGTCTCCGCCTTCTGGCTGTAACAGATGTGGGTAAGAAGATACTCATGCTTTTGGGGCACCCAGAAACCAACCCAGTCCACAGGGAGGGGAATAACCTATACAGCGTAGCAAAAAACCAGAGGGAGAGCCAGGAAGGATTCAGGGAGCCTCTAAAGAATGGGTGGCAGGTTTCTTCCATTAGGACAACAGGCAGGGTGGGAGCAAGGGTGAGGAAAACAGGGAAGAAGGGTGGTGACCCCACAGTGGATCACCACTGCTACTTGCTCTCCACAAACCCTGTGTAAAAAGCAGTGTGTGATCATGTTGTCTTGGTTTTATTATACAGAGGCTGCTAGACAGCCCTAATTTGATATTCATCAATTATTTGAGGGCATGATCATCATAACTAAGCTGTTCATGACTCAAACCCATTATTTACTGTACAAATACATGTAAATAGATATGCATATTTTCTCACAAGCAGTCCAATAATGATTCTGTCCAGCTGTGCTACACGGCATTTCCTTCATATAACTTAATGCTAGCACATTAGGGGTGAAAGACAAGTGAGAAGCATACACTTGTGATTTTACCTTCCCTTCTGGGTCCTACCAGAACATGAACCGTTCCCAGAGTCCTTTTAACTCAAAATGACCTACTTATCAGTAGACAGCTCTGGCTGAAATGACTCCAGTGAAGTGAGAATGGATTTCGTTACTGACCTAAGACAATTCTTATAAGACTTGAGTGAACTCTAAGAGAAGAAAATTTTTATAAGATTCTGTACTTTGGGGTTTATTCTAGAAAATAATTAAATTTTGGGAAAATACATTTCTGTATTATTCTAGGTACACAAGCAATCTCAATCATAAGTCTGTCCATATAATATTTTCAGGTGAAAACTTGCAAGGATAGGCTTTAGAGATAATATCTCAAAATAAATGCCTAATTTAAAAAGTGGAAATTTTTAATTTCTGTAAGATCCATTCCAGGGCTTATGACTTTACTTCCATACTTTCTATTCCTAAGTAGCATTTTTCCAATAGAAAGCATTTTGTTAGTGGCTTTTTCCATCAATATTTTGCTGTGGCTGAAGCCATAGTTTTCATTTCATAATAAAGTTGGTGAGTTTCTTGGCTTCCCATTTCAGCTTTTTGTGACAGATACATGTCATGCCTGTCGTGGTTCAGCCCCAGGCAGCGGCTGAACACGCCATGCCGCTACCCCCTGCCCCGGGAGGGAACCCAGACCAAGCCCCTGCGGACTGGGATAAGGGCAGGAGCTGACACCGCACCGGCAGAGGGGAACAGCAGCAGAGCCCAGGGCGGAACTCGCACACTCCCGCTGGTGACACGGAGCGCCTTACCTACCTGGTGATACAGAGCGCTACACCGACGTCCGACTGCGCCCACACAGACACCCACTCCTCCCCGGCCAGCCCCTTTTACGGGGGCGTGATGTCACGGGTTGTGAGAAACAGCCCGGGCCAACTCGGCTCACCTGGGCTGGCTGCTAGAGTTAACTGGGAGTTAACTGGGAGTTAACTAGGAGTTAACTCTGTCCCGGCCGGAACCAGGACAACGCCTCAGGCCACTGCTGCTTGAATGACCAGATGCCCCAATTTCACTTTGGTGTTTCACAGAGCCCATCAGCAACATCCTTCATGAAAAAGCATTGTAAATGGAAAGGACCACTGAGAATAGCTTACCTGTTCTAACCTATGGGCAGGAAAGCATACGCAGCCTGGTCCTGATGCTACCTGGACAAGTTTTACACTGGCATATGTTTTTTTTTGGCTTCAGGAATGGGTTTTTTTTCAATTGGACACAAAACCAGAATGAATCTTGCTAACGGAGAGGGATGTGAAATCACCCAGTAACTTAGATTTCTTATGTGCTTGGGAATTGCCTCTAAATGGCTTCCCTGGGACTGGAAGTGGGGGTAAAAATAAGCAAATATGTCATGAAATGTCAAAAGAGAAAGTTGCCTTGGTTAATAAATATTGTTGTGATGGTGTCCTCTATGCCGTGAGCACAGATTTCTCACCATTTTAATCAAATGTGGATCTTGAATAGAAGCTAGATGACTCAGGAGCAATCATTTTGGAAAGTGAGACTGTCATTTCTTTCAAGGTCAGGACTCTGTCACCAGATGCAGTCTGTGCTGGGTCCACAGCCACAAGCTGTGGTTTTTCCATGGACTGCTGTAGGAACAGTTTAAGGCTTTAGTTCTTGAATCAGTTTTGTCCAAATATGCAAATATATTCTCCTGTATAAAATACCATTCACATAAAATATTCTTTCACCATCGAGGCTGTGATCCTGCATCCTGTTTTGTTTTTATAAAAACACACCTGTGGTACTGCAGAACTGCTACATACCATGAAGTGGAAAAAGCAGCTATGTAGGCTTTTGTCTGTTTCAAGTTGGAAGCTTGGTAGCACCTGTTACTGAGCAGGTATACCTGAAATTACAGTGCCACAAATCTCAGATAGCTAATTTAAAAATTCTGATTAAATTTTCTCCGACATTTTAAATTCCTGAAGCTGAGGGAGCGCCAAGAGAAAGATGCAGTGAAAGTCATGGTGTTTGCACAACTTACCCTGGATTCTAACACGCTGTGGAAAAACTTCTCTTCTGGTTTAATTGATTCTGCTCAATACC
This sequence comes from Porphyrio hochstetteri, assembly GCA_020800305.1. Classification (NCBI taxonomy): domain Eukaryota; kingdom Metazoa; phylum Chordata; class Aves; order Gruiformes; family Rallidae; genus Porphyrio; species Porphyrio hochstetteri. The sequence goes on from CM036907.1 coordinate 52,868,784, forward strand.
CAGGTGTCAGTCCTCCACTGCAGTGCTGCTCTGGGAACAACTTTCTGCGTTAATCAAAAACTAAAACTGCCTCCAAGAATTCCAAGCTAGCCCTGGAGTGACCCATCCAAAAGATGAAAGAGTGATGCTGTGAACCTCTTTATGAATAAAAATCCTTTTGTTGCTCTGAGAAAGTTTTCTTTTAAAATAAATAGAGTTTCTTTATCTGTGAAAACCTGGATGGTTCAAATTATGCTTTTTCTACTCCAGTTCCCAGCACTTAATTGCCAGTCTACCACCTGACTGTGTTTCATGGAAACCAAGAGTCCTTTGACAGTAAAACCATACTCAAAATGGGGGTAATGAATCTTACATCTGATCTGATCAGAGGCATTAAGTATAATGGCTTCTTTTGTAAAAGCAACAGTAAATGTGAACACCTGCCTTACAGCTCCCAGGAGAACCTTTCAAAATAAACCTTCCTAATACTTGAGATGAGCTCAGAGAAGCCATTTCCATCTTTCCAAAATTTCACTTTAAAGATTATAAAGATCTTGCAAAGCTTTCTATTCTCTCTCTCCCTTGTACATCCACAGGGATCTTGGCACAGTGTCCTCTCAGCAAGGGTCTGCCAGAGAGACATCTGTAAACTCTGTCCGCTTTCACAGCATCCCACCATGCTCGTAAGGGTCCTCCGTGGCTGAGCAGTGCTGTGCTGGTGGGTTTGCCGTTTCATGCCAGGTTCTGTGCTATGTACACATTGGTCCATGCCTAAGTTCAGCCCTTGTGGAAAATAAGTACTTCATCTGGTGAGATCTGGGTGAGGATCAGCACACAAGGTATGCTGAGGTCCAGACTGTGAATACAATATAGATGCAACTTTTGCCAGGTCTGACCGTGCCATGCTGTTCCCAGTCTTCCAAAGATGTCCAAATAGATCTGTTGTGTCCCACTCAGTGTCCCAGCTCTCATTTCGCCTCATCCTTAGCCTTGTGCCACAGAAAGCTGGCCCTGGTGGGCTTTGGAGAACGCTGTCTCCAACAGGATGCTCTGAGGTGATGTGGAGAGAGAGTTAATGGCACTGATCAGTACCTGCAATGCCAGTGCCTTTTCCACAGACTATAATGCCACGTTTTCTCTGTTACTTCTGAACAAAGTCCAAGAAGGATCACACAAAGGCATGGCTGGCATGACCCAAGAATACAGCTTTAGAAAATATCTTGAGACATGTACCTGTGCGGATCATGGTAGAGATGGAAGTAATAAAGGACACGTAGACTGCTAAGGGCTCTTAAGCTGGCTGACACAGTAAGCAGCCTTTAGTAGTGAGAAATGTGGCATCTCGATGTGGAGAGACATTTCAAAACAACCCCATGCCTTCCTGCCCTCAGAAAGCCCTTCCTGGCCTCAGATGCCTACTTTGCACCAGGGACACCCAAGTCAGCAGGACATTCTTTACCAGTTTGATGCTATTTCACAGAGACCCAACAGAGAAGCAGGGTCAGCCTGGAGCTGGCAGTAAAGGCAGGACCTTCCTCCCACCATCTTCTGCTTGCCTGCTTCTGCCACACTGCCTCTAGCCCTCAGCCCAAAACTGTCAGTTTGTGTGCCACTGGGAGACTGCTATGAGCATCTTGCTTTGCTTACTGAGGCAGAATGCCTGGAAAAAGGAGCTGGCAATGACAACCCAAGAGGGAAATAGTAACTTCCAAGTCAGTCCCTGTCAGTCCTCCCACTGCTGTTTTCTTAGCCACACACCCACTCCCTGTGTCGTGCTGATCAACTTTGAGAGGTAAGGGTGTCACAGATTTTCTTGGGGGAGCTTCAAGCCCTGTTCTGCCCACTGGACATGCAAAACAGTAATCTACAAATGTAGTCCATGCCTGTGTCTTAGACACTGCAGATCGCCACCTCTAAGTGTTAGGTAACAGCCACTGACACCTGTTCTGTGTCCCCTGGTCTCATAAACCCAGTGGGATGTGTAAGATCTTCAGAATTGCCTATTGTTTCATCATCTACGCTGACAATTTTTTAAGTGTGTAGGTATGCCCAGTATGTACTAGAGGCTTCTGAAGATGTGCATCTTGAGTAGAGTGCTCTGATATTCAAGGCAAACGCTACATGTTGCAGCAATAGATCTTGTGGCCCTTTGCAAAGAGTTATTGTTCTCCAAATGTGGGAGGTGAAGGGATTTTTCTCATTGTCACCCAGAAGAAAAAGAGAATAGGATGCTTGTCTCTTAATCCTAAAACTACTACTTGTAATTAAAAACTCATGCTGCTTCTGTATGCTATGACTTTTTTTTTCCCCACAAATACCTGTATGCTCAAGGGCAGAAGCTCACGGTTATATTTTAAGCACATCCGCTGCTCTGTGTGGGCAGGCTGTGTAGAGCTGGTCAGGATTCTTTTATAAAGTAAAATCCAGGAAGAGCCAATTATTTGTAGCCAAGAAATCTGTCAAAATCTGTCTTGATAAATCTCTTACTGGGAATGCTTAATGTCCAGATGGAATTTGACAAGTCTAAATACAGGTCTCCTATATTCTAAAGGGGTCTTGAAATTCACAGTGAATCACAAAAACTGTTTCATTTTGGTCTTATGCTTTTTCCGTCATAACAAAAATGCAACAAAACATAGTTGCTTTGTCTCTGTACCAGTCAGAAAAGATCTGATGTCTCCTTAATAGTCAGAACACAATGGCCTCAATATCCCTTTCATTTAAAAAAACTTTTGTTTGCACAGCACTTGCTGTATTGTGATGAAATGACTTGTTATTAATGTCTCGGGACAGCAAGCAGAGCTACTGTGGGTTGTGCTACTTCTGTGGAAGTGCAGTGTCAGCTAGTAGGGTCCCAGGAAAAACCCCACTTGGGAATATCTATTATTTTAAGGCATCTGTTATAGAGAATTGAGACAATACCACAACATTTAAATGTTTGATATTTTAAGAATTTCCATTATCCCTGCTATTCTATGAAGGTAATTTTGAGATGTCTTGGAGGAAAGGCTTAATTCTGTGATCGAGGAGCTCCATTAAATTTAATTAAAATTGAAAAAATTGAGCAATAGTTCAAATCTACTTATGATATCATAACCTGAGAAAAAATATAAATAAATTACACCATGGGAAGTGTAGGTGATTCAATTTTAAGGTGTTAGGATAGCTACTAAAACACGAAATGCTTTGCAGCCCTCTGAGTAGGAAGCCTTTCAGCTACATTTTTATCCTGCATATGAGCACACTGACAAACTCTTTCTCTAGACTGGTTTTCATCTTTCTTGGAAAGATATGAGGGGCCTGTAACAGAAATCTATGATGGATTTGGAGACTGCTGCTTACATGAGGCTGTGGAAGTGCCCAAAAGCAGTGTAAGAGAGGCAGCCCTCTTTTGGGTGCAGTGATGTGGGAAAGAAACACGTAGCTCTGTGGACAGAATCTAATTTTGGGTATTTGTGGAGTATTAAACCCCGTAGTGAAATCCTAGCTCTTTGGACATCAATGGCAAAGCCTTATCGCTAGGAGTTGTGCTGTGTTCCTACTTTGTTCAGCTTGCAGTGACTTTGGGCTGGCTTGATCCTCAGCAGGAAGATTGAACCTGTTTGGAGATGAGATTTGAGTAGAGTGGTGCCATGAGCACCATGCCAAGGCACAGCGAGGGCCAGTTGCTTTCAGAGGGCAGGTCAACTGAGGTGACCACAGCACAGGCCATTTTCCCCCTGGCCACTGGGCATGGAGGGCAGAGCTGGGAGAGACCCCAAGGAGGCCAGGCAGGGCCCATAAGGGCTGGTAGTGCCTTCAGGGCCCCAACAAGCAGAAGGAAATCAATTAATGGATAGGAAAAACTAGGAAAATAATTTGAATCCTGATGACCTCACACAACAATATAGAGAGGGGATTATACTTCTCAAAATGTTTTAAACCCCATCTAGTTTGTCTCTTGCTTATGAAATGACGTTGTCTCCAGCCATGGTTCTTTCTCCTGCTTTCTTCTTCACCTGGTAATAATTCTTTTTCTGTCTTTATGTTAACTCAGATGAGATGCTAGGCTGTGATGAAGTTCCCTCCTGAGTGGTTTATATTGTTATGCAGATCTACATCCTTTCCTCTTTCCTCCCATGCTTTTCTGCCTGGTGTGAAACTATTTATTGGCCTTTCAAGTCTATGTAATTTTTCATATTTTTCTTAAATTACAAAGCTTAAAATTGCCCACAGAAGTCATCAGTCTAAGCCACAGTGGTGCAATTGTTGCTAAGGATAATGAACCCCCTTCTGCTCAGTATGGTTTTGAAATTTCTGTATTATCTAGGATTGCTGTATTAACTAGGATTTGCAAAAAAATAGCTAGAAATCTCATGAGACTTCTTCTCAATGTATTTTATAGTGGTTCTTCTATTTCCATGTGGAATTGCTATGAGGGCAACCTGGTTTGTTCTGTCTATAATAACTGCATTATATTGAACGATGTGTTTCTCAGATATGTTTCCCTGGATTCATTACTTCTAGTTTATTACCCTCTTTGAAGCAAACACTAACTTCCACATAGATTTATTATTATTAAAACCAGAGTTTACCCCTGTATTTACATTTATGCACAGGAAGCACTGCTTTCTGCAACAGACACCACTGCTAGGGAAATGAGAGCCTAATGCTATACGTCTCTGTGTCTATAAAAATGGTTCTGTTTGCAAGTGAAAATATGGTCTGCTGTGTTAATGAGAAGGTGCATGAGCAGAAAAACATAGAGCTCGTTCCTAAAACATGTAGACGTAAAAATTTAGTGGAAGTTACTTAACGATTCCTTGCATGATACATATAAAATACAGTCCACTGTATTTTCCTAACTTATCAGATGGCATAAATTTTCAGCAAATCTAAGTCAGGGTGTGTGGCAGCTTGGAGAGCAACCTGTTGGTAGACCTGTTTAAAGCATGGGTGTTACCAGCTCAAAAGACTTTTGCACAGGACATTTGCTTGTGATTGTTTCTGATAAATTGTTTCTCTTATTTCTGAGGGTCTAGGTGATAGGAGTTAAACAACATTTGTGATAACTTCCTTTTTAAGGCTACAAAGTTCAGATATTTCCCTTGAATTAGAAAAGTCTTGTTTCTGTCAGTTCTGTCTTGCAAAGCTGCATGAATTTTCTAGGCCAAAGCAAATCATAGTAATCTGCATTTTCAGTCTAGTAAGATGACCTGCCTGGAGGGTATATTCTGAGCAAGCAAAAGATAAGTTTTAAGATCCTTTACTCACCTTATCAAGATTTTAATATAGCATTTTGAAAAGGCCTGTGCTACTATAAAAGGAGCCTTAAATGTGTCTTTTTAGTTAATTTTGAAAGAGTGGCCTAAGCACACCTACCAAAAAGTAACTGAACTATTTACTGATTTTTTTTTTTTCAAAGATAAGACATATATTTCAAAGATAAAGACATATATAAAACATAGAGAAAGTGTCTTCTAACTATTTCATATAAATTACAGGTCCATAAGATTTTAAGTCTATTACTGTGAGCTAGAATTTTTGTATTTTATTTAATAAATTTAAAAGTCTCTGACAAGAAAATGTGCAGACATAGATGTATGTTAAATTATCCACTGGAAAGATCCTATAGTGTTCTCTAATTCAATGAAAACTGTAAGAATAAAACAAATCTGTAAATGTGAAGGCCATAGAACTGGGGATATTATCTTTTCATGTCTTTAGTGACTTTATAAAAATGTTGAATGGAAGTTTATATGATACATATTATTCATGTGATAGAATAAAAAGCTATAGATAATGATTTAAAAGGCAGATTTTTATTTGCAAAGAATATTTACTACATGACTAACAATTATAAGATTGCCTCTATTTCAAGACTGAACAGAGAATTTAATTGCTTTAATAAGAGTAGTTTTCTCTGCCTTTTCTAATAGAAAAAAAATAGAAGAATCATAAGTGTTTCTTTTCACATTACTATCTTATAAGATTTGCTTACATTTGAAAAAATTGTACCAAATAAAAAGATTTTAAAAAATTAAAAACAAATCCTCATCTCCTCTTAAGTGTCTAGTGTTTGGGAATCCACCACTTCCCTGGGGAGATTGTCCCAGATCTTACTGTGAAATATTTTCCTCTTGTGTCCAGTCGTAACCTCCCCAGGAGTAACTTGCACCAATCACCCCTTGCGTCTTCCACGTGGCTTCTTGTAAAAATGGAGTTTGTCTTCTTTGTAGACACCTTTTAAGTACTGGAACATGGTGATGTGGTCACCCCTAAGCCTTTTGTTCTCAAGGTTGAACAAACCCCTTTTTCTCATCCTTTGCACATATGGTAGGTTTCCCAGTCCTTCAATCATCCTGATGTCCCTCCTCTGGACTCTCTCCAGCCTGTCCACCTCTATTTTTTTTCTGTAGAGTGGAGACCAAAACTGTACACAGTGTTTCAGGTGTGGCCTGAGTGGGATAATGACTTGATGTCCTTGTTGATGCAACACAGCATTCTCTTGGCTTTTGTTTTTTTTGCTGCTGTAGCACACTTTTTACTCATATTTAGCTGCTTGTCCACCAGGACCTTTTAGGTAGCTTTCTACAGAGCTGCTCTCCAGCCAGGTGGATCCTAGTCTATGCTGCACTTTTCTCAACTGTAAGACCTAAGTTTAATAAATCTGCAACTATGTCCAGATTCTATGAAATAGTCTGTGATTAACAAATAAGAAAGGATTTTTTCCTTACAGAGTTCTAGATATATTATCTCTTAATCTAATGTTTTCAGTGGAGTTTACTCTCAGATCTGACGTTCTCAAAGACCCTTGTTTTTGTCCTTGACTGATGCATAATCTTGGAACAAAACATCAGGCTACCAAAATTCTCACCCATCAAGCCCAGGTTAACTGCTCCTTTGTTGCAACATTGGCCACAAATGACTTCTTAGACAGCTGAGTCATCAATGCTGGATCATCAATGCTTTAAAATGTGATATATTTTTCAGTGTTTTATTAGCCCTAGTGACTGGTTTTCATCCTGCCTTCTCTTCCTGGAACATCCTTGCTGAGACTTTTGTTATGCTGGGGAAACAAATTTTTGACTGGCTACTCTTCACAGAATAAAAAATTACACTATGGGTGCATAGTCAATGTCAGTATCTGTAAATGCTGTATCTATAACTGTTGTCTGGGACAAAAGAAGGTGACTGTCTGAGTCTACTGGTGTTTATATTATCTTTGGCATTCAAGAAAACTTCATCTGGCTCATTTGAGTTTGCTTATCTACAATCTCACACTCAAAATACAGGCTATTCTACATTTCTAAACTGGTTGCTGATTACAAAATTAGATGATAGTTGCAAATATGACCCTAGTTAAATCCTGTGTAGACATGAAAATTAATTCAATTAGTAGAATGCATTAAGAAAACAATTTAGCTGCATTTTAAATGCAAACATCTTACTGCTCTTGCTGATTGACTAAGCTCCATTAATACACACTTCTTATCTCACTTGCACTAATGTTTAATAAGTTCCCTCAATGGAGTTCCTCTGATGTAAAATCAAGTAAGAACGTGTCAGACAAAGACATATGAGTTCATCTGGAATTGCTGGTGTTCGCTGTCAAGTGGGTAGTGAGAAACTTGGTTTGCTAAACTGAAGGTAAAACTTTCTCCCTGCACTTTGATCTCCGTGGAAAGCACAATACTCTGTCTCTGGGTTCTACAGTGAAAGGACAGCATTCTAAAAGTGCTTAGAAATGCAATCTTCATTAAAATTCACTATGTATTTACCAATAGTGTGATTTGTTGGAAACTGGGAAAGTGTCGCTTTGATCTCCTCTTAACCTCATGCCTGTCAGCTATCTGATAGATTGAGATTAGACAAGGTTTCATTTGTATGTTAGTTTTATTAGGTTCAAAACTGAGTAGGTGTACTAAGGTCAAGAAGTACAAGAAGTTACATGCTTTCTTAAACACAAATCAAAAGCCAGAGTTTATGTTCCTGGTTATTTCAGAGATGTGTTTGTGGGGGAAAAATATAAAGAAATCAGCAATTTATTTTCTTTTTCTTGTTTGTATTTTGTCTTGGCAGATGGTGGCCAAAAGCTGTAAAATATCCTGCTATTTTGGAGAAAGCGTTTGAGAACCTGGTCTGCGCTATGCTTTTTAGAACTCAGATTATCTAATGATCAACTTTATCCACAAATAATTCATGTGACATTTGGGGTACCTATCTATTACTTGAACACAAACTCTTTAATGCTTAATTCATCTTTACTCTTGGAACAACCATAGGGCACAATAACCATGCATATCTTTTTTTGGGAACAATTTGTAACTGATATGAATCACTGCAATGGAGTCAAGAAGTCACGATATCTACATATGAAAGTTGTTTTTCTCTGAAACAAAGATTCACATTGTAGATATATTTATGAAAGAGCAGTAACTTCTCAAGCAGGTACCCCTTTCCCTTACAAATTCTTGTGATAAGCTTCTAAATCTTCTGGGATGCATTTTTTCTATTTGATATTAAATTCATTATTTTGTATTAAAAAACCCTTTAAAAAAGCAGCACACAGGTGGCTGAGCATACCTTTTTCTCGGTGTGTGTATCAGTGTATCTCAAGGTACTTCTCCTATCAAGCTTCAGACTGTACCATATGAGATAGTGATCTGAACTTGTGCAGCTGATCAAAAGAAAATTCTCTACTCTTTTGAGGACTGCTGACATTGCTGTTGCCAAACAGTGCTGGAAACATTTGTCTGCTGAATTACAAATTAGTAGTGTAAATTCTCCTAGCAACTAACTGATGTAAAGTGTTTCCAAGTAGTATTTCCATACATTTAATATTTACTTGCTTCAGTGACACTTAGGAAAGAAGATGAGCTTTGGATTTTAAGTGCAAGTTGCTCCTTGAGAGAGGGCACGTGACAGTAGCCATTAATCCTCCAGGACATTTATTTCTCATCCACAGAAGCATAAACAGGTTCTTAAGATCAAAGAAGGGAAACTCTTTTAAGTTATCCCTGGTCTGATAAGCTCCAGCTCTTATCTCCTCTTTGAGTTCTGATGGTTCCCCAGTCTGTTATTTTTTAAAGGTGTGAGGGTTTTTTCTTCTTCATTTTGAATTATCTGTCAGTTATTTTCGAGTGAAAAAGAGAGAGCTGTGAGTGGCGTGGTCCAAGCACATGGCAGGTAAGTAGGGCATGAAGTTTGCTGCCATGTATGCCACTCACAATGGTACACTGCAGACTAGCAAACAACCACTTTTTCAGTGCTTCAGCTTGCTGGAGTGTCACTACTTACACATGCTGTCTACAAAATGGGAAAATTCTCCCCTGTACTTTTGCAAAACAATGACTTGAGTTTTGGGAGAAGTTAATGTCTGATCTTCTCCTGTATACAGTCTTTCTTTTTCAGCTAATCTCAATTATTTTATGTTTTGGTCCTTCAAAATACATTATCTAAAAATAAAACCAAATAAATAACATATATTAAACATTTATGCATAACTAGGATCTGCTAATGAGGGACAGATTAATTTGGGCTTCTTGAAATCAACTGGAAAGATACAATCTGCCAAAATATGTGTTGAGTCTCCTATTCCAACATTTACAAAGATTGTGGTGTTCTAATTTCAACAATTCCAGTGAGGAGTCAGAGTGACCCAGAAAAAATCTCATTTTTATGTGATACTCAGCTCTGCAGCTTTGGGGATTCATTCTAGTCTGGAATTATAGATTTTCCAAGGTATTCCTTTGGTAAAGGTTGCCTCATATGTTAGGCATTACAGGATCACAGAGTTGAGGTCTACTTAAATGCTTCTTCTGTAAGTATATTCACTTCTGTGTATGAATACATATGAGTGTTTCTTATAGATAAAATTGATAGTGTGGTGAGAGGATTGAAAGAAAATATTGAACACAATGAGTGATAAATTCAAATATAGAATTTTCTTATGTCTCAAGTTTTTTGTAAGAGGACGAGCTTGAGACAGGCTTGGAAATGGGAGCTATGTATTTCAGAGAACATACTGCAGTCACTGCAATGCTGTGGAAGCAGATCCCAGTAGCTTGTTCAGAATCAGCTTCTCTCTAGAAGAACATCGCAGAAGGGAACCAGTGTAAAAAGAGCAAACTGTCAGCCAACAAAAGCCAATAACCATCTATAAGAATGACAGGAAACACTTTATTGTATGCTTAGAAGATTGAAGCAAACTTGTGGTGGTGTTTTACTACCTAAAATGCTGAAAAACAGCTCAAGACTTCAAAGCTCAGGCTCTTAACAGAGGAATAATTTTAACTGTTGGACAGCCAGTTGCTTGAGATATTTCTCAAGACTGGTTTCTCTTTAGAACTACTTTCTGGATAAATGGTTAACAGGCAACACAATTTGCCCAGCAGAGACGTCCAGATTTGTAGCTGCTTGCTTATGTATGCCTGAAAAACAGAACCAAAAGCACAGCCAATGCAGCTCTATTGATGTGCAACCAGAACTTGGCAGAAGCTGCTGGGCAGCCACAAAACACATCCTAGTATCTATAATTTTTGAAGCCCTCTGCTTAATATCCTACATTGTGTTTCTTAATTGTCAGGATAGTCTACAAAACAAGCCAGGCTGGTCAGAGCAGTCTCAGTGTCTGTAGTGTTAGCAATGTACAGCTGGACATTACAGATGGCTGTTTTTAAAACATGAAAGAAATAAACAAAAGTTAACTTTGGAAATGTCTGTAGAATGTGGTTTGAACTTCATGAAAAGTTCATTCCACTCACCAGAGACTAACCTTGGCCAGAGTAAATCTTGAAGCATTTGAAAACGTTACCTATGTTAACTTTGGCTGCTGTTAATATTTGTGTTGCAATGGAAGCAGCCATGTACTGGAGCATATGCTGATGTGAACTCCAGCTAGCACAGTTGAGACTTTGATTCTGTTCTATAGAAACAATAATAAAAATCAGGCTAAGCAGCTTATTTAATGTAAGTAAAGTCTGTGAGTTCATATACTGCAGTAGAGAATCTTTTAGTTTCTGAGTTGCCTTTAACACAAAGAATTGGTCAGAAAAGCAAGTGGTATTGCAAGTTTCTAACTGTTCCCGTGAAATGCCTTTGTTCCATGCACTGAGGGAGTAACTTTAGGTGTTAAAGGTATAAGCTAATTAGATTAAGTACTCAGTGGCAAATATAACGTACAACTTTGTTCTGCAACCATGCCTAGGTGGTGGCTTTACCCAGAGCAGACTTCAGTGTGAAGTTACAGCTTCTTGTATGAGAGCTTAGAAACTGATAATCTCACTTATTTTTGATCAGAGGACTTAAGCAGCTGCTTAACTATACCTTGAATTACAGTAGTAAGGAATTGAAGTCCTAAATTCTGAAGAGTGAAATAAAGCTGCAGACACGTGGAACCATTGGACAAAAAGGTAAGGGAAACTCACCTGTTTTTCATAGGGAATGATGAAGAATTTGTGCAAACAGCCTGTTCTCAAAGTCTGTTGCACTGATCATATCTTTGCTTCGAATTTGCGTCAGGAAAGGCCAAGTGCTCTGGGAGGTTGCCCACGGAAAATACTCTAAGGAAGTTTCTGAAAAATCTCATTGATTACAGTGGGGTTTTTTTTGGGTTTTTTCTTTTAGGCTTTTAGAAACTGGGGAGATTTATACCTCTGCACATGCCTGTTTGCAACCCACCCAAAGAATGACTTTTTAATGGATTGCCTTTTCTTTAAAGTGATTTTGGTCTCCCTTCCCACAACATAAATACTGGATCTGTGTGAAAGCAATTACAAAAACCTAGTGTTACTCACCAAGCCAAGACCAACATTCCCAGTGTTACCTTTTTCTTCTTCATAGTTACTTTGTTAATATGGCCTTTTGGTGTTAAATGATAAAATGAGAAATGGCATCAAAAGCATCTACAATGTTGTGCATGTTAATAATGGTATGCTTTTTCAGACACTTCAGAAACAGTGTTTTGTTAGTCTCAATTGTTAATGGCTTAAAGAAAAATACATCCTCTTACTGGGAGAAAAAACCCAAAAGCTACAGAAACATTAATTTTGGAGCTAAGTATACTTGTATTTTTTTTATGTTAATGTTATTGCCAAAGGCAGAAAGCCTGAACATCAACAGACAGATATATCAAACACAGAAATTACATTGCAGCCTGAGTAATCTGACATCCTAATATTTTCCCAGTAGAATATTAAATTTCTTTTTTCTTATGGTTGTTGACTTATGTTCTGATGTACACTTGTTGTTTGCATAGTCATTTTAGCTTCTGTAAAGTGCAAGGATGGATAATAGCAGGGAGAGGAGACACCTTTTCCTCACACCCAAAGTAGAAGCATCCCAAATGGCAGACATTCTGAGATGCTTGACAGGGCAGAGCCACAACTCCTTTCTTCTCTCTCCTCCATGAGCATGTCAGGCACAAATGTAGGCAAAATGCTGCCAAGTTGTAATTCTGCATTCACTCATGGTATTAGTGTTTTCCAGCCAGACTACACAGATGTAAGTGGGTATTCATGTGGAGGGCAGCAGTGAATTAGATAGTAGCTGTTTGGTGGAAGAGAGGATTGGAGCAGAAGCCACCAAAGAATCATGGCCTAGGAATGCAGGTGTAGCATTTTTGCTCTGGTGTGACCATGGAAAATAGACAACGGAGAGCAACTGGACAAACATTTCTTAGTAAATCTGTGGGCTTTCCATCTTCTCAGATCTTTTTTTCCTATGGCAATGCTCTGAATTCACCTATATTTAAGGAAATGCACATCTGACCTTAATTGCAGATTAGAAGTTTCAGATATACATTCTACACTGTAATTGATGACCTATGCCTCGAGCAGTTAATCTTTTCCTGTCTTTGATTTCTTATCCTTCAACCATTTAATGGTGAGAGAGATTGTGATATCACCTTGCTATTTCCAGTAATTGTATTATGCTGCAGAGTGGGGAAAAATCAGTCACTCACACTGAAGAATATATCTTTGCTTGAAAATGAACATGCTTTTCATATTTTTCACATATTTTTTAGCATGTAGTTATTTGCATGCACTGAGAGATAAAACAAAGTCCTTGACTGCAAATGCCGTTTCCTACTTTCAATCAAGTAGACTATCTGATTATATACAGAACAGACCCAGGAATGAAACTGAGATTTTTCTGCTTACAGAATAAAATGTTGCAAGTCGTATTTGCAGTCCTGCATTCTTGGTTTAGCCCTTGGCTAGATGGAAGCACCCTGGGGTTGCTTTGCATTAGACTTGGTTTCAGCATCTTGTGCTGGGCCACTTGCCAGCTGTGAACGGTCCATAAAAAGTGAACTTCACTTTCCTCAGTGGCACTGCTGCCTCTGCACCCAGTGATGGGACCATGTAAGAGTAAGCAAACAGCTATTTCTGACTTTGCCCACCAGTTACAAAATATTCTTCATTATTACTGTACATTACTGCTAGCAGTTTCTATTAGTGACTGCCACATAAAGGTCATTTGGCCACTGCTTCACATGTCTTCTAATAGCAACTTTCTCTAGAGCATACATTCTTTTAAATGTTCTTTGGTGGACTTGGCAGTGCTGGGTTAGTGGTTGGACTTGATGATCTGAAATGTCTTTTCCAACCAAAATGATTCTTTGACCTTAATTTACTTCTGTGGCTATTAGAAAGGCCTGATAATGGGAAATGGCAGTAGACATAATATTTTGCATTTGGGGAAAATCATATCAAACTTCAGCAGTTTTTTATAGGTATCCACATAATTCCAAATTTGGAGAGATGACTACTTCCCTATAGATTTTAGGACTGCCCTTTCAAGCACCACTGCCCCATTTCCTGGGAATTCTTAATGTTGCCTATCATAGTATAAGGGCCCTTATGAAGCAACTCTGACTCTCTTCAGCAAATGGCTACAAGGATGATAAGGGGACTGGAACATGTCTTGTATGAGGAAAGCCTGAGAGAGCTGGGGCTATTTAGCCTGGAGAAGACTGAGAGGGGATTTCATCGATGCGTACAAATACCTAAAGGCTGGGTGTCAGGAGGATGGGGCTGGGCTCTTTGCAGTCAAGCCCGATGGCAGGGAAAGGAGGAGTGGGCACAAACTGGAACACAGTCCCCCAGTGGGGCTATGAAGCAAAACCTGCATTGTAAGTTTTCTGTTACTTGCTTTGAGAAGCATTATGTTTCATTTTCCTTTGGATGAAGGATGCTTGCAAGGCTTCACATTTGACTGCTCACTGCCTGCTCCAGATGTGAGGGGGCAGGAAGTGGGATGGTTCCCAGGATCTGGGCATCGTTATGGGGTTGGTGGCTGTCAAAGAGTGTGTTGCCTGTAAACTATCTGCAGAGTGCACATAGGGCTCCTCTGAAGGGAGAGCTGGGCTATAAAACCTGTACACTCACTAGTAAAAGGGGCAACACTTGCATGTGGAGCAGCGGACAACAGTCTGTTTAGGAAGCCTCAGCTTGCAAAATTGGATGTGAATAGCCATCTGTGCATGTATGAGTGATAAGAAGTGATATCAGAGGTGACCTTAAAAACCTGGCAAGGGTCTGTAAATGATATTATCAACCTCCCTTTTATTCTTTGTGTATTCCCTTGCCTCCTGACAATGAGCCATGACAACAACATATAAATATTTTCCCTAAAACCTTCCCCTAATGTGATTGTAATTATACATGTTTTCCCTACCTGAGGTGGTTCTGAGGCTCTCATCATCAGAGACAAAACGAAGTTGGCTCCTGGCTTCTTTCACAAACAAAGGAGGAAGCAGGGTTTGAAGAGCTAGCACATAAAACTGGCAAGTTAAATGTGTTCAAGCAAAGTGATAGCAACTTGAGTTTGCTAGTAGACAAATAAAAATGAAGAATCTTATGTAAGCATTAGAAGTAGAAAGCTGAAGAGGAAAAAAGATCTCCTTCCTCTTTGCTGTGTAGGAAAGTAGCGAGTTCTGGAAGGCTTGTTTCAATCCTAAATAAAACTAATCCAGGGCACTCATCCTAGTGTCAGACTGTATGGTCAGAATTTAGTGTTTTTTTCTGATTCTTGAAGCAGGACACTTGTAGCTGTGTTCATGAATCAGCTACCAGGGACTGTAGACTCGAAGAGACTATATTTGGGCAGGATACACAAGTATGACAGGTAGAACAATACAAGTCCATGAGAAAGAGTTGATGATGATATTCCCCCATAGGAAGGGATGAAGGGGCAAGCTTTATGGTTCCAGTCATCAGAGTATCTCTTCAAAAAGAAGCTACCTTTGCCATGTCCCAAAACTGCAGAGAATTACTGGGCAGTGGGCAGGGAACATGAAGATATATTCACGGGCCTTGGACCCATTTATGTTGATTTCCACAATATCCAGTGCTTCCACTTGACGAATACTGGTTGACCAATGTAGCATTTACCTGAGGTTTTGTTTCTTACCCAGCATCTGAAAACAACACCACAAATACAGACACTCAGTAGGAGGGATTTCACATATCAACTTTCATTGCTGATTTTTTTAAGGACCGTTAGTGCTTATTTCCATCCAGTTTTAAAAAGCATTATTTCCATAATAATATTAAGTGGCTGGTTGGTAAAAGAATTTAACTATTCTTTTTTTCTGCTCTTTTCTCAGTTTTTAATGATCACTGACAAATGTATTGGGAGAAATGGCATTTGCTTTAAAAAGCAGACATTTGCCTAAGAACATTAACTTGAAAACATGATGTTTTGAAGCTCTTAATGGAAATTTCATTTGAAAATCTTCATAATCATTTTTAAATCTGTTTTTTAAAACAAAATCTGTGGAGCTTGAATGATCTTGCAGAAACTGAATGAAGCAAGATAATGGTAAAACTGTAAGGTCATTGTATTTGGAGTAATTTGTTATTGAAGTGAAGGCGAATATTTCTTTCTTAACACCACTGTATTCATCCTGCATAGCCAACTGAAATTGTAAGATCAGCTAATGAAGACAAAAACAAAAACAGCAACTCATACTCAAATTAGGCAAGACTCACAAAGGCACATCTTGCATTTGAGACGTGTTTCTGAAAGAGAAAATTAAAAATAATTTTTCTGTGCTTTCTGAGATGTGATGAAAGAAATAACTTATTATTCCCTTTTAGAAGGAAAATTTTCAAGCTGTGATATGTCATAGCCCTGGAGATTTACTAGATTCCTATTCTCAATTGTATTTAATTTTTTTTAGAGACATCCATTCCTATAAATGCTACCAATTCAGGAGGATTACATCTCATGTTCCTTGTGCATGGGGTGAGCAGCTTCCCAAAGTTCAGTGGGCAAAGATCCAAATCACCCTAAAAGTGCAGAAAAATTTCTTTGGTAAACAGTGGTCTACTTTATGCTATTGCACAAGAAGGATGACATCAGCCATCTGAATGAAATCAGAAGCTGTGGCAGAGCTAAGATGACACCTAGTGATACGGCTTTTAAAAGGAAATAAGCAGATGTCATCTTCCCCTGTTTACCAGTTTTCATGTTAATACTCGAATCCCTGCACATGCCATTCCTTAAGTCCCCAAGACATGGGGCAGTTCTCAATCTTTTCACTTGGGTGTTCAGGCTTTTCTAGGTTTTGTAACATTTTGCCCCAATTTGTGTTGTAAGTCTCAGATTATGGTAAATGGATGTAGGAAAAGTCCCAGTTCTTCTATAAGTCCTGGTCTACACTGAGTGGTCTAGCTGAGAAATTTCTGTTACAAATAATCCAGCACAATATTTCTGTTCTAAAGTTCAGTTTGACTCCCAATTTTAGCTGATCAACTGCTTGCATACTAACCTTGAAGCAATTGTATTGGCTGAAGATGCTGCTTGCATAATATGTGGTTATTATTCTGTGAATGTGTGGTGATTCAATGAAATAATGCTGAGTAGATTGATACAGATGTAGCTTAAGAGACAATTAATATAACTTTAATAGAAGAAGAAATTGCATGTTTAAGAATAGGAAGAATTTGTGTGTTTTAAGAATAGACAGTATTTGTGTGTTTTAAGAGTAGAAGGTATTTGCACGTTTTAAGAACAGATTTGTTTTTGGATTTTAGTGGAATATGGCTGTAACCGTGTGAGTTGTTTCATGACAGCAGCTACAAAATTTAACCATAACAGTGGAACAGCCTTGAAGATAAAGAAGTAAAGATAGGGGAGTCATAAATAATGAGACCAATGACCAATTAAGAGACAGAGTATATCTTACTTTCAGCTAAAAAGGGTTACTAACTGGTTTGTGCAGGAAAGCGTTTTTGAGTGCAGGAATTTGTTTTAGAAACTATGGAGAAAACCATAGAGAGCAGGCACTGAGAGGAAGACGTCCAGCCTTCATCCCTGAAGTCCACCATAAGACCCCCTGAGTGTCATTGAGCATGCTCTTATCTGGGAAGAGTTAATGTAAATGGCTTCATGGAAATAATTTGCATAATCCTGCCTTTTCTTAGAAATTATAACGAATATGTATAGTTAATATGTATAGTTAATGTATAAATATGAAAAATCTTGCTTTAAACAGTGCACAGATATGGAGGAGCGATCCTCTGTGCACTCAGCACTGTAATAAAGGATACCTGCTTAACAGTCAACAAGGCTATTGAGTTTTGACTCTGGCTTTTAGAGGCATCAGTTGATATTAAGCTTTCTCCTTCATAAGACTGAAGTCCTTTTTCATTCATATGATGCATTCATACTAAATAATAAGAATGGTATGAGAGCTGCAAATCATGTGTGTGTGATATGTTATTATATCACCCATGAGACCATGATTATTGACACTAGAGAACCAGGCATAAAGCTAAGGGATGGCCCTCATACAAGGGCAGTACGTTATCTCTGATTCTGGTTGTAGCCACCAGAAGTTACCACTGATTATATAACAGTAGACAAAGTCAATAGAGCTTTGGTTTTGCATCTCTGAACCAGTACTTCCTAAACCTATTTCCCATGCCTGAAGAAGTAATAACTGTTCAGGAGATGGAAAAAAATTGACTCCAAATGAAATAAAGAGCTACATGATACATAATCTCCTACTTGCAAATCTGTTAACAAAATGGGGGAAAGTAAAAAAAAAAAGTTAGATAGATAGGAAAATTTCACTAAACTGTTACAAAATCACAGCTGAAAACTGTTATGATGATTCTCCACAGGATGGCCTTCGGTATTTTCTGAAAGGTTTTTGAGCTCTTGGATCTTCTAGTAAAATGTGAGGGGAGACAGGCATCAAAAAGTCTGAGCAGAGCAGACTTGGAATGTGACTCATGCTTTCCTCTTGCAGTTCTCTGCTAAAAAGACAGTGATTGTAATTAAAGTAAATAATCATTCTGGGTTTTGTTGTTTGATCCGTTCTCTTGTTGCCCATTGACCTTTCTGGATCTAACTGTGACATAAAAATATTTGTGCATAGAGACAAGTAAGCTGGAGATCAGACTCCAAGTGGCTACTTTGCTTTCTGAGTCATAGGATTGGAGGTAAACAGGACCCTTTTGTGACAGAGCACTGAATGTAAATCACAGGAAACAACTCTTAGTAATATGGCTTACAGAGACTTTTATTCCTTTGTGCATCTTGTTTAGTCATTTAGATAACATTATCTGGCATTTCACAACCTTTGTGTAATTATATCTTTCCTCTTTGAGTCCCTGTGTATTAATTAAATATACATTATCTCGAAGAGTTGGGTTTTTTTCTTTTCACATTGCAATTGCAATGTACTTGGAATACCAGTAAAAAATCAACACCTGACAACCTTTTTCTGAGGTCTAATTTGATTTCTGGTTTTAGTTGTTTACAGTGCAAAATCTGAGCAGAAAATTTCCAAAAGCAAGATCAGGAAAATGACACAGTATAGAAGATGCAACTCTCTACAAGGGTAAGGAAAATCTGTTGTCTTACTCATCTGCTTTCTGAATGCTGAAAAGGTATTGTCCACCTTCTGTCGCGAACCTGATTTAGGATCCAGGCCACTATGCCATTTTGTCATGAATGAGTGATTTGGATTGCTTAAAGAGCCTCAGTCAAAGGTACTGGCAAAGTGTTTTTAATATGATGTTGTAAAAGCAAGAGTTTGATGCCAAGGTCTACACTATTACTGTATGGATCAATCACTGAACAATGATTCCAAATTGCTAAGTCACAAATCAAAGTTACCAAGACAAAATCAAAGTCAAACCAAGTCAAAGTCACCATATTATGAACTTATGTACAATATTAGCTGTTTACCGAGGATCTGCTGTTGACAAAAAGATCTCTCTACCTCAGGACCAACCTCAAGAAGCATCCCAGGGACATCACTGCCATGCAGACACTCTGCCTAGCAGGACAGCTCACAGGCGACTCAGGCTGTCATATTCATGGAATTCCTTATTCATGGAATAAAGTAGTTGGCTTGTAGTCAAATTACATGCAATGGGAGATGTATGCATGAGATTCCTTGTACCTACAACTTTCTTTGTTCCTTGATAAATGAGTCTTTGAAAAGCCACCCCTTATTCAAGTGTTAATCACATGATTGGTGATCCAAGCTCCTGTGCATCAACGGTCACAGTGTCACTCTGCTCCTTTGGAATTTTCAGAGAATAGACTGAAACAAGAGGATTTCTTGGCCCAGCTGTGTCTCAGGCCTTCACCTTCTTTGGAGCCTGTACTGAACTACTGTTGGTTTGGTTAAGTGCATCCATCCTGCTTCCATAAAAAACCCTTCCAACTACTTCTCCCTACAAGCCTGACTTTATATATGAGAAGAACAGTATTACAATTACAAAATTCAAAGGGCAATTTGACATCATTAGCTAAAATGACCATTTACTTTTATTTGGGATATTTTAAAGAAGAAAGTAGATATTTCATAGAGAATCTGCAGGTTGCTACAAACATTTTCATGTTACAACTCCTTTCTAGTTTCAGATGACAGATTAACTTTTTTAGAAACAGCTTCTTCCTCCCTGTCCTGGTTCTGGCCGGATCAGGGTTAACCTGATCAGGTTAACCCCATTCAGCCAACACAGGTGAGCTGAGTCAGCTCAGGTGAGCTGAGTTAGCCGGAGCTGTTTTCCACACCACCTGACACCACTTGCCCATAAAAGCAGCTGGCTGGGGAAGGGTTGGGGCTGGTTGTTTGCCTCTAGGACAGTTGGAGTGAGGCTGGGATGTCGGGTTGGTTCTTACCATCCGGCAGCCCTATGTAACTTTTGGGTCAATAAGATACTCTGTGTTAGCACTGGGTGTAAGTGTAACTAGCCATTATTGTTCTGTATTCACATTGATATTTGACAGTAAACTGTCCTTATCCCAATCCACGGAGGCTCTGCCTGTTTCTCCTCTGGGAGTGAGCGAGAAGCTTGGTGGGCATTTGGCCTCTAGCCAGGGCCAAACTGCCACACTCCATCTTCCCTTTGTTTATTTTGGAAGATCTTTCTTGTGCAATTCTCATCTAAACAGAGAGGATATTCTGTACAAAGGAAAGCAGCCTTCAGGACTTACTGCAATGAATTCAAAGACTTTTAAGTACTTTATTGAGGAAAGAATTTGTTGGAAAATATATATTCTCTGATTAAATACCTAAAACATAATAAAGAAAACCTTTTTAAGGTCCTCTACTGACTCAAGAAATATGGCAGAGTTAATCACGGAGATATAGATTTTTAAAAAAACTAGGAAAAAAGTCTCTCCTAAAAGAAGTACCTACTTGTATTTTATTTTCTGTAGATGCCCATAAGAATGACATAAATTGCAAATTGCAAGACTAGTCTTGATGGCCAGATGGCACTAAACTATTTATATTCTAAAAAATGGCATTATGATAGAGACAATAATTTTAATTTAGTCTGTCTATTAAAACATATATTCTCTGATGCTGTAAGTCATCCCAAGCTTCTATAAATAGGGAGGTCTTAGATGCTGTGTGTCTTGTCAATGCCATATTAAATGGTATTGTTTTTTAGCAGCTGGGGCTGGCGGAATTCCTTTTTTTTTTTGCCAATGGTTCATATAGCATTTTGGATCGTGCAGGTGTTTTTATTTCTTAGTATCCGTTGGGTAGCATGGGTAGTTTATTTATAGGCCATTTATTTTAGCTGTTTAGTAAGCATTACAAATGATATGCATCTGATCATGGAAATCATATGATGTATTTTTCTCTCCCATCATTAGATGAATGAAACCTTAAAATAAACTAAAATAAATCAAAAATAAACATGAAAAATGTAACAATTTTATGTTTTCCTTTGTTAAAATCAATTCCCTTTTTTTTGACAGTTTGTTTGTTGTTGAATAAAATTCAGTGTCAGCATTAAACAAGTCTAAATGGTAATTGTTTTCCTACAATCTGACTGAGGTTCTCACAAATGAAGTGCAAGATGCCAGCTGTGCCTGTCAAGACATTTTGTGCTATCCTTCACAAAAGTGTGGAGTTCTTTGTCCCAGGCAGGTTCTGATCCTATGCCTTTATTCTGTGTTGACTTTTTACCAGAGCTCTGGTGATGTATAGAAAACACATGTTGATCTCCCTGTTGAGCTTTTAATTGAGCCATACGCAAGTATGGATTTTTGTGGTGCAGAAATTCGACAAAGGTTTTGTGAAAGATAAATATGTACAATTAAGGAATAACGATAAAACCAGATCTCTCTGACTGCCTTTTTCCTCTGCTGGACTTCTATATTCTGTTGTTATCAAGTTGCAATGTAACTAGCTGGGAAGAATTAAAAAAATAGCATAATTATGTAAATAGATACTAAACTGATTTCAAATGAGCCTCTTAATACATTTACCTAGATTTATTTCAACTATGAACCCAAATGTTTCTGTGTCTATTGACTCAAGGATGCAAAGTGCAATGTTTCATGTTCCTGAATAAACTGAATATTTTTTCTTTCACCAGTAAAGTCAGTCTTGGGACAATTAGTCACAAGCAGAATTCTTAGAGGATACCAGAGCAGAGCAGCATAACCTGGAAACCAGCCAACTCTTCCTTTTCTCTAGTTCTTGAAACTGTAGGAAATGCGTTGTTTATGTAAAATGTAACCGCTGTGAGTCTTTTTTTTATTTAGTTCTCATTTAATAAGTGACTTACGGTGGCAATCCTATGGTGTGAGAAGTATTAGTAGCAAACTGCCAACATCTTTAATTATAAAAATAATGGTGGAAACCATTATGTCTTTAAATGGTCACAAACAGCTGATTATTACTAAGACAACATATTAATTAACCACAGCCCTTAAATGAAATGTCAAAAATAGAGTAACTTTTATTAATAAAGGCACTTAGTACAAACTGAAAGAAAAAATATCAATGGAATGCATTTAAAGTATGTACCACTGGGAATCTCCATTTTTTGTGAGGGAAAATACATAGAGTTTCTTAGATGTATTTTGTGAAATATGGTAATTCCAGGCCTGTTTCTAAATGGATTCACTTCTACTGGTGTTGGGTGTTTTCAGTTTTTGTTTATTTGAGTTTTTAAATTGGTTTCTCAAGGAAGAACTTTGCTCAAATGATAACTTTGTTACTAGATATATTTTCCATTCCCTGAATATGTGATATGGAGGGAGAAGAACTCAAGGTTTTTGGAATATAGACTGACATAAAAGTAATTTCATCCTGAGAGAAATACGAAGATAGTGAAAATGCTGAAGAAAAAAAGAAGGGCTTATAGGAAGAATCAAAACACTTGCCAGCAATGTTGTGTTTTCATATGGGAGGGATGAGATGAGTTGTGCAGCTCGTTTCAATCACAAGTATCCTGTGACTACTCTATGCACTAGACATGCTTTTTATACCATGATCTCAGTCACCTTATGCTCTATTTGTTAAATCCTTGATTTTGTGCTCCTGGAATGATTAGTCCAACATCAAACAGAACTGAGCAGCAGCTTATCAGTTCCAAACCATCCTAAATTGAAATTTGAAATGGGTTGAGTAAGACAGCATTAGTCTCTGTAAGAATGGAAGAATCATGTGGAGGGTTATGGTACTGTTCTCAGACCAAAGACAGTGGTGCTAAAGAACAGCCTGTTAAGCATGCAGAAAGCACACGCATGGGTAAAAGGATGTGCCTGGTCTCTTTTGCTTTGTTCTGTATTTACAGATGTAGTTGTAGTATGCTAAGAGACAATAAATAAGAACAGTTTCTAAAACATCTATGTTGGAGTGCAAACAGGAAGGCTTATGCTGTTTATTTCTCTATGAATTCTATATTTGATACCATCTTACATTCTTTACATATAATATTCCCACCACTTTTAATTCACTTCCTTCTGCATTTCTTCCTTCCTTTTTTAACTGTCTGTTGCACATAACCAATAAACCATCCCTCTTCTTAACCTCTCTTTCTATGGCTTTATGGGGTTATTTTCACTCTTTCATTTGTAGCTGTGTTGCTGAGGCTCTGGTAGCTCTGCCTGCGAAAGGAGCCTTTAGGACTGCTTGTATCCTGTCATCCTGCTCAGTAAAACTAGACTCATATTTTAAATTTCCAAAGCCCTCATTAAAAAAATCTTAGTTCTGAATGAAGCTCAGAAATTCACCCTTCATCTGCCACTGATAATTAATGACAGTCCTTCAGGAACAGAATGATATACCTTCTACCTCCAAGATATATCCCAACTCACTTCAGGAAGCAGCATAAACATCAGAACTAGAATTAGAGACAGACAAGATGCTTGTTGAGCATTGATGCAGCATGATTCGTGTTGCTAAAAACTTGTTTGTTTCCCTGTTATTTCAGCAAAAATTTTTATCCAGGAAGGGTGAGAACTCCACAAAGTAAACCCCCTGTAATGTGCTTGAAGCCTTGACATTTCAGCTGAATAGCATTCAGCTCTGAGACAGCAGATCAGGTAGATCTTCACTGTAAAAAGCTGCAGTGACAGACACCTGATAAGAATTAGTAGCTCTCAGGTAAGTTTACTGAAGCTTCTGCTAACAACTATCATAGAAAAGAGGCTGATAGATCTCCTTAGCTCTGCCTTTGTGCACAGGTAGCTGTTCTGAGTATCAGCACATGCTTCACAATCTGCACTAGAATGGATTACCAAGAAGCTCACAAAACCTGTCCTCGGGCATTTGTGTTATCATTTATTGCTGGATATAAGAATTTTTTGTGCAGCTGTCTTGTTAATGCCATGGTTGATGTTAGCTCAGTGAGAGCCAACATTATTGCCTGAGGTATGTTTAGTCTCATATGCTCCATGACCTTCACACTGTGAGCTCCCTCCCCACTGATGTCAACATTTTTCAGTGGATTTACAATGTTCCTATTTGTCATTGTTTGAACATTTCCAGTCACTTAAGAAGAAGAGGTCAAAGAACAGAGTGAGTGAGGCTGTTGCTTGGACACAAATGGCTGTTGCTTAGGCACTGATAACTCTTCTAAGAATAGCTTTTCTTACTGCAGAGGAGCACCAACTCCACACATTTTCTGATTTATTTTAAAAAAATCCCAGCATATACTTCAGATAAAACTAGTCAAGAAATCATCCAAAAGCTACATTTGAGAGAAAGCAGGCAAATAGTACTGCCATTTCTTTGTATCTTCAATTTGGCTAAGTCATCCACAGCAAAAAGACAACTTTTGAGGTTAACTGAAAAAGTCTTTCCTGAGAACTCTACTTAGCAACTCTGTTGTCTTCAAGACAACAGAGCAGAAGGAAACCAAATTGGAGAAAAGTGTGATCACACCAACAGTGTACATGTTTGGTTTATTTCAATTAAGATATTTTTTCCACCTTCGGCTACAAAAGGCATGGAGTCCATTTGTGACTGTAACCCCTACAAAAAAGTCTCTAATTGAGGAGTCTATATGCAAGGTAGTGACTAAGCTCACAGTTGCTCTGACAGAAGTGTTTTGTGCCTTTTGATTTATCCTAGGGTTTCAGAGACACTCACATAATCAGATATGAGGTGGGACCTATGACAAGCAGAGCCCATCTGCGTAGGTGACTGAAGGACAGGAAGCATAAGTTCTGCCTTCTCAAAAGACACTTTTTGTCTTTGTTTAAACAAAAAACCATCAGTCCCAAATGTATCCTTTAGAGAAAGCCAAATTGCTTGCTAGAATTCCTTGACTGTATTCACATCTGCAGCCCTTGAGTATTTTATACAGACAGATTCTACAAGTAACTCAAAGAGCATCAGAAGTTCACATTTAGGCATCTGAATTGAACCCTACATCTATATTCATTATAATGGGTACTTGAACATGAGCATGGATTTGGGTGTCTTATTCTTGAAACAAATGCCATCCAAAGCACCCAGCCATTCCCAGCTCCTGAGCTCTCATTAATAAGACGGAGATGTTTTTCCATAAAGGAAGAAAAAGAAAAAAAAAAAACAAAACTTCAACAGCCTCAATTATCCGCAAAAAGTACCAGGCAAATAAAATGCTAATGCAAAGGACATAATTTGGCACTAGTTACTGTCCGATTTCATTGAGTTTTAAAAATGATAGTGCTTACAATGGTCAAGGCTGTCCAGATCCTTTTGTTAGAAAGTTACAGTCCTAAGAAAATACTCTCAAAGTATACACACCATTACTGTACTCCTCAGCCTTTACTCCATCAGGGATAAATATCTCATCCCAGCCCATCCCGCTGTTATATTAGGAAAGGGAAGTTCTCCAGAATGATTTGGCAGTAGCTGCTTTGCTTGTATCTCAAAGTGGCTTGCCAGTACCTCACAAAACAAACAGCAAATTTAGGATTTATGTTTCATGCTTCTCCTTCAGCACAGCCATTGCCAACACTTTTCAAGACACTCTATCCCTCATGTTTTACTACTTCTTTTCTCTGAGACTTCTTTCTCCATCATCTTTCTCCACTGCTAACTGCCTGAACTGAACAGTGTGCAACTTGAAGGACAAGAACTTCAAGAAATTGGCAGTACCAATTCTTTTCTCATTGCCAGTTTTCCTTGCTGTTACTGTATATTCTTGTGATTATGGGGATCTATCACTTAGTCATCTCATTTTATCTCCATCTCGAACTTGAAATAACAAAAATATAAGCAGTTCCCTTGTTCCCGTGCCCAGGATTTTTACCTAATTTTAACTTAATCAGTGAAAAAATCAGGTATTTGTGGTACTTGCATTTTTAAAAGCCCTCAAGTGATGTCTTTGTGCTTCTTGCTGTCTTTACATGCATGCCAGCAGTTTTGCCTGCTGAAGGGCCTTTCGGGAAGACAGTGATATTTCTTATGTAGAGGTAGCAGGCAGCAACATACATAGCTGCATGTCAAACAGCTGTGTGAGTCTAGAAAGGGACAGCAAAACATAAAATCCTTTAGCCCTATTGATTATTTTACTCTTCAGTGTATTACTTCATTACCTCTTAATGTTTCAAATGATTTAGCAGCTTTGTCTGTGACCTTCACTGGAATTTGATCTTTCGTCTTACACATTCTTAGCCAATAGCTCATCAGTATTACCAGCCTGAAGGGTTAGGCTGGTGAAAAGGATGCCTTTAATTTTATTTTTTTTTTGGAAAGCACAAAGTTCCAAACTGTTTCTTTCACCTTGGTATAGGGCCAAAGTAATTTGCTGAAAGTTATATGTACATAATGGCCTGAGATATTGGGTGCCATGCTAGACTAAGATCAGGTGACACTCTTATGGCTGGCTGTCCCAGTACCATTAACAAAGGAAATACATTATTACTGACATAACTGTTCAGCTGCTTAAACTGAAAGGGTCAACATGCTGTTCCCTGAGGCTGCAGAATAATTATAATACTCTGAATTTTTTTTGCTGTTTCAGTATACAGCTGGAAGAGAGAAATGTCACAGGAACCCAAGCTCACTCTTCCTTTCTCATTCTCCATTGGAGTAAATACACTGAGAAAAATTTCTGCACACAGCTGGCATAAAACTGAAAGAATTTTTCTAAAGAGAATGGATTGTACCAGCAAAGTATTTATTTTAGAAATGTTTCAGCACTTGTACTTCACAGTTTAGGATAATGGAGTATATAGTGTAACCACCTGTACTATAGCCTATGTAATATAAGAGAGTATAATGTAATATAATTCCTGTTAGCCTGGGATGTTATATACTTTATCATAGAAAACAGAAAAAACCCCACATACAAAAATAACTCAGGTGCCTCAGACAACATTGTAATCGTACACAATAGTAATGCAGTATTGCTTGTGTTTCTTTATGAAAGTAAACATATAAAAACATAGTTATTTCCATACTGCAGACAACTTTGGCAACAGGCTTTTTTCAAGGATTTTAAAAAAGAAATCCTTTTTAAGATATGCATTCGCACAGTCTCTTCAGGTGGTTTCTGTCTTCACTACACAGTGACCTCTGAGAGTGCTGTACTACAAGCGATTGTGTTTACAGAGAAGCTTTCTTTCATGTCAACATTTAATTTCCTTTCCCTCCACCAAGCCTCAGGCAGTAGCTCTGCTCTCTTACCACAGTACTGTACACCACGATGAAGTATAGTAATTCATGTGACACAATACAGTAATCAGAAGTAAATTAAACCCTTTCAAATTACCATCCCCAATCACAATACCTAAAACAATGTGATAATTGCTGTCATAGGAACACGGGAAAAAATAGAAGACTGATCATTAAACAAATACTATAATCATTAATAACATGGGCCACGTGAAATAACAATTTTCTGCTAATAGCTATCCTAGAGCTGTAGTACAAACTGCAGATTGTCATTCATAAAGCTGGCTGCATACAGCTAAGAAAAAAAGATTAAACATGCCAAAATATTTTGTCCATTAACAGGTTTTGGGTTGAGTTTTGTACAGTGTATGTTTCCCCAGATAAATGTGGGTTTCTATATGCAGTGCTTATACAGCTATGCTTGAGTTTTGGCTTCTGGCCTCAAGCAAACTGTCAAACACAAGTTGTTAGGTTTTATAATACCATTCCTCCTGCACTGCTGTCTGTGGCTAATTTTGCATTTCACCTCTCCCCACCTCTCATGATCTCTTTACCACTTGTGTTACCCTATGGAGTAAGTGTCTTCGAAGCCAATAGCCTTTTTGCTGCTGTCATTGCCTCCTATTCCTCACCATGTAAGCCTATGTGTTCTTCTCCAAGGGCAGTAATAATCACCACATTGTCTTTCTGTAGAACCCTTCTTTTCTGCCCTGAATTTTTCAGATGAGAGTACATCTCAGCTTATTTATATTTCCCTTCTGTGTGTATTCAAGAGAAGGCCTAAGAGCACCCATGAGCAAGGAGAACCATATTAATGTGTGAGTCTATTGGACCTTTGAAGAGTTTTCTTTCTTTTCTGAATGCTCAGTACTGCAATTAGTCATTTCACTTAGCACTTCATATGAACTATCTTTTTTTCTTTAAAGGCTTTTTTTTTCAATTTTATAATATATTGCTTAGCTATTAGCTCAGAGCTCTATTTAAACTTGTCTTTAAAAATTCATCTACTTTTATGAGAATCGAATATTCTTACACAGAAGTTGATTTTCCTGCAATAAGTTGTCACTTTTGTGTGTATTCATTTTCCAACAGTAGACTAACCACAGGTAAGAATGAATGCAGTCCCATCACTGTGAACCCCTTCGCCTTCCATGTTTACCACATTTTGTGGAGAAAGGGCCACATTCAGAGGTTGGTTATTTGTTTTGTCAAGCTTTTCATTTTGAAAAAGGAAACTCACACAGGGAAACAATATCATAGTAGAAATAAAAGATGCAAAAGTCATCTTTTTTTAAATTGCTTACACATTGTTTAGACAGAGAGGAGGAGGTGAAGAAGGGCATTGGACAGAGAAAGAAAAAAAAAGAAATACGAGTTACTTTGGCTTGAGTTTACTGGCTCAATTGTTGGTTCAATATATTGACTTATTAATTTGGCTTTCTCTGATGGATAAGGCCAGGCTTTTGTGCCTACTTTTCTGTGTTAGAGACGCTCAAACAGAACTTCAAAACTATCTGAAGTTTCAGTGCAGACAGAGAGAGCAAGGCAGAGCTGAGCAACAATGTACATCTGGATGTCAACAGAGGTTGCTGTTTAGAGCCTTAAATCCCACAGTTACTAGAAATGTATACTTCCTTGCAAAGGCAGTGAGGAAACTTCCTATCTGTCAAGCCATCTGCATTTTCTGAAATAAGGGGGTGTTGTTCTTCATTCATATTACAGCACAAGCTTAAAAATAAAGACACCTCTCCTTCCTCTAAAAACAAGCTAAGTCAACTAGTTGAGGTAACAGATATAAATATCCAAGTATAAATATCTCACCCCCACTCTGGAGAAGGTGGATTAGACTTTGTAGTATTCATGTGAAGCATTGCTCGGACTTTTATTTCCTCATGAACTACAAGTCCATGTAGAGGCACATTGTACCTCTGGAAGAGTAGAAAATATTCTTCAGATCTTTCCTTTTTGTTTGTTTCCTCATTGAGAAAGAAGGTTTACACCAGATAAGTAGTCAGCAAAAGTCTTTCTTAGACATTGCTAGAGTACTGTTGGAAGGAATGTAGTAGAGTAACTTCAGTGCAATTCAACTGGGAAAGAAGTTGTATTCATTTTTGGGAGCCTATACAGAAGTCAGGAGGCTCTTAGGCAGTTAGCTCATATGAAACTGTGGGAAAAAGAGTTAGAGAGTCAGAAGCTTTTGCTGTCCAGCCCACTATTTGCAGCTTGGTAATTATCTTCAAATCTGTAAATAAACAAAATTAATTGTTTGCATTTTAATTTTTATCTGAAGGTAAGCAAGAAAGTAGGAATGAATTTCTCAATTATCTCTCTACATCTCTTTATATTTTTCTGACAAGATTTGCTTCCTTAGAAAAAAATCCAGTTGCAAACCAAGCGAAAATTTTCCTCCTTGCCTCTGTCCCAAGACACATGGATCTGTCTGAGTCAGTGTGGCCTAGGCAGCAAACCCACTCAAAAGCAGTAGGTCTGCTGGGCAGGTGCGGTTCATCTTCCATACTTACCCACCCAGTTCAGGCTGTAGGGTTAGGTTCTGAGAGGCTGTGATGCCTCTGCTGGGATGACCAGTGCCACCTGTGGATTCCTGACCTGCTTTTACCTGTGCCTGGATTGAGAGGAAGATGAAGGAGTCAGTGAAGCCTTTTTTTTTGGTGCTTTTTCTAAGCTTTTCCTAGCAGAAGATGCTCATTCATTGACACTATCCCAAGGAAGGCTGAGGCAATTCAATCCTCCAAAATTCTGCGGATACAGATACCATTAGCTTTTTGGCAACTCATCCAGGTGGGCAGGCATGGGCAGGTGAAGGACCATGGGAAGGATTACGACTTGCATGAACATCTATGTTATTTGCATGAGTTAGTTTGCCACCATGCAGCATAAAGCTGTGACTGAGGTACCTACTTTTGAAGTGAAAACATTTTCCTCCCAGTCTTCCTCATCAATTAACTTTGCCAAAACAAATGAGGTTTTGTTCAAGTATGCCAAGAAGTAACTCCTGTTGTTTCCCATTTATCCCTATGAAAAACAAACAAATAAAAGGGCAAGTAAAGAAAAGCATACAAAATGTTTATTAACCTGTTATACAAATGACCCGTGTAAGTTATATGCATCCGACTAATCTTATGTGCACTATAAACAAGTCTTCATTTGCTTACGGTTATTTCTATTTCTTCTTTTTAATGGTGAATTCCCCAAGTTAAAAACAAGCCTGATAGCTACCTCTAGTCTTTATAGCAATGGCTTTTAAAATATTCAAACTGAGTAATTTATTTTTAATGATCTGTAGCTCTGAAACAGTTCAGGAAATGTGCTTTATACTCTGCAGAAAAATTCTCCTCAGTCCTTAGGGCAAACTTGCATTTTTTTCAGTCCAAGCCAATTTAGACAACCAAAATGTTTATTACAAAGAGAGAGAGAGACAGAGAGAGCAGGGGAACTAGTGTTAAAAGCAGTGACTGAAAAGGTCCCTGGTGAGATTTTAAGAGAGGATACTATTGAGACTGATTTTAATTGCTTTGAAACCTCTCTGATCATTTAAACCTGGGATTTGTTGGTATGAAATGTTCTTAAACAAGAATTTTCTTCCTCATTTACACAAATGGAACTCTGCATACTGTGTTCACATATAAATGATGTACTCAAAATGAAAGATGTTTGAGAAGTAGATCTCTAACATAGAGACTATTGTCACGTGCATCTCTGCCATACAGAAACTCCTGCTCTGAAGGAATATGCATCCCACAGCATCTTTGATAAAGATTTTGACAGTTAAGTTACATGAAAGACTTGGATGTTTTGAAGGATCAATAAGATGTGAGTAATATCACTCAGGAAAGGCATTTATTGATTATCGACCTGCTGAGTGAAGGCCTATTTAGCTTTTTCCCAAAAGATGTCCCAAACGCCCCTTCAGTTTTCTGATTTATTTTGCTTATATATCACTTACCTTACCCACTGAGACAAATCATTGGATATCTCTACTTCATTTCAATTAAGAGGAAGCACTGCCATATATGTGTATAGTTTGAGTACCAGATCAATCTGCTTTTAATAGTGTTTCTGTTCTTGAACATCATCCTGCCCTCCCTTAGCTGCTTGGTTACAGATCCTTGGCCCCAACATGTTTTTGGGGGCAGAGGTGCTCTTTGGCTGTGGGCCGGTACATAGCGCTGCTCTATTCTTATCTTTGCAGAAGGACTACACTTACCCACGCTCGAAATGTCCTTCCTTACCTGCAGGCTAGGTTTATTAAGACTTTGTTAATATTCTCAAAATTAATTAGGTAATATGAGTTGATTGTGAAATGAGAGGTCACATTTAATTTGCCACACTACTGATTCTCTACCCCTCTTTTTCCTGCTGTCACAGTTTGATATTAAAGCTTCAACTTTGATACCGCTTGCCAATGATTTGAACTCAGAAGGGATTGCTAATCTCTCTTTAGTGAAGACATTTAATTCCATGCAATTGTATGTGGCGAATTTCTGTTTTTGCTTTAGTCTGGAAGAGATTTTCATAACAATGAACCTGTATTTCTGCTCTCTGTAAAATAAGGGCTTTTTTAGGCTGAGAAGCACCTTATTGCCTGTGACACAGCATTACTGGATTTGAGGAAACTGTGTCCCCCTTTTTCCTTTACAGCAGGTTTCTATGCAAGAGAAAACAGCCAAGATTACCAAGCCTACGCACGGGGATGGCAGTATAGGATTGCATGGGCAAAAGCACTTTACAGCCATTCCAAACAATCCAGACCTGCAGTACGAGATTTTTTCAAAATGCAAAATTCTGGAAGCCATCTCAAAAGTGAAACAAATAATAAAGGGTTTTTTTCACTCTATGCCTCTCCTAAATCAATTTTACTGTCTCTAGCAGTTTTGGTATATACATCCTGTACATTATGAATAGAAATGCTGCGTTGTGAGATTTTGTTTTCTTGAAGTTATAAGAAGTGAATCATGCCAGTTTCTTATACAGAAAATAAAACAGGGCTTGGGATATTTAGATAAATTCAAATAGAATAAAGGAGATACAGTATCTCACCACCTGTTTGGCTTTTCAAAATCTTTTCATTTCAAGATTCAGAGAGATAGTAATGGATACTATTCATCAACTGAATAAAGAATTAAGCACCAGCAGCACAAAACTTATTTACATAAATATGATAAAAAATAAGCTGATTATTTTCATGTTGAGATCACAGTAATAATAGATGTGAAAAACAAGTGGGAAGTGACTCAGGAAATCTCCATGTGAATTTTTATTTGGAATGCTGTTAATAATTTCAGTAAATGGATGGGGAAAAATACATGATGTAGTAAGAATTTAAAACAATTAAAATTGCCCAACAATTTCAAGACAAAGCATTTTTCTTTAGGGAAGAAAATTTCTGTGAAATTGTCTTTCATAGGAAGACTTGTATTTTAAAACCTTAAAGTTCTAAAACCAAATCTCCTCAAATGTTTTTTGGTTTTATTTTTTTTCCCCTTCTGTTGAAGAGAGGATTTAGCTTTTAGGACAATTTTATGCATACCAAAAATTCACTTAAAATTACTTTCAGTTTGTTATAGTTTATGGCTCTTCAGAGTTTACTTTTGACTAAAAATGTAAATGCAAGTGTATGATTGCTCTCCCCTTCTACTTCTTTCCAAAGTGTATAAACCATAATTTTGAATGTCATTGTTTATAGAGGCATAAAATTCTTATCCTAAGATAAAAGTTTGCACTTGTTGATGGCTGCTCTCTGATGACAACTGCAAAATGTCATAGAGGACCTGATGTTCTTAAATTAGCTAGTTGGAGCCTTTTAAGCTCACAAATATTTGTTTATTCCTTGGCTGAAGAACATACACAATTTTTGAATTATTAGAAAGAAAAGCATGCAATTGTGGTCTCTTGGGTCTGAGAGAATGCATTTATTTTCTTGGAGCAGAGGGTAAACCATGAATTGATTGTCTGGATTTGTGTCATATGCAGCTAAGGGGAATAAGGAAAACGTGACTAGCCCATAAGAACTGTCAAAACACGAATGACATTAGTTACAATCAAGAACCGGCAATCAATAAATTTAACCAACAGTATGAAATAGAATGGGATATGTAAAAATAGCATAATTATACACGGAGAGAGAGAGGTGGCATAAATGGACAGACATTTATGTATGTCTCTCCACTGTAAAAGGCATGCTGACTCTTTTCTCTTGACAGGGTGTGTTCATGTGTCCACTCCTTAGGTTGTCTGCTTTGACTTCTGTCATTTTGCCCAGGAGCAGCATCAAACTTACAGGTCTGTAATTATGGGATTCCTCTTGGGCCCCTTATAAAGATTGGTATCACTTTTGTCACACTCCACTCTTCCAGCACCAAGGTTAGCTGGAGTGGTATGTCACACACAGCTCTTAGTTGAGCAGTCATGTTTTCTAATTTCTTCAGACTTTTGGTAAAAAAAGGTCTATTGAGATGTCAGCACAGATGCAAACCATTTTCCCTGTATTGTTTTCTCTCTACATTTACCTTACTTTTGCTATAAACTGGTCATCACCCCATCATCTTTTTGGAAGACCTCTGGCCACTACTTTTAGTGTGATGTTTTTTCAGCTTCAATAAGGTGAAAATAAGCTCAGAATATTTCAGTCAGGCAAATTGTGGGACATAAGACTTACCTTTACCTTTCTGTGTTCAGACATTGCTGTTTTTTTTCTCTAATAAGTCTCACTGATTCTTCTGTCAAACCTTATTGATGTAGGAGAGCAGGGGGGGAAGGTATCCCTTCTGTAGTGGTCTTTTTTAATAGTTGGAACCTATTTTGTAAAACTACACAAACCAAAATGCCCTGTGGGTATTTTACCCATTTATCTACTCCTTTTTTAATACCCTTCTAATCAGTTTCCTCAACTTTATCTCCAGTTTCCGAAGTTAAGTGCTTCCATGGTGAATATTCTAGTGTAGCCTTTCTTGTCAGGACACTCACCGTGAATGCCTTATGGTCACTTCTGTGCCACTGCAAGCAGATTTTGGGAAGGATCGATCACGAACATCACGTCAGTACTTTGTGCACAAAAATGTGATGTTGCCGAGAGCGAAGGACCAACAGTAGTATGAAATTCTCTGTGATAAAGGGGACAGTCAGAGCCTAGAGCTAAGCAAATATGCTTCCAGATTGCTTTAGCAGTGGAGGGAAAACATACTGTGTGACAGTAGCATAATGGGACATTTGCTATCATATGCCCGTGTCCTGTAGTTGTATATGAAAATGTGCTTTTTTGCAGATAGTTCTCTCTTGCAGCACATAGAATCTGTATGTAGACATTAACTGTGTGTAAATTCCATTTTACATCAGTATGTTAATGTTTTACTAAACACAATAGTAGAGTACATACTTTTCTCATAATAATTAATCACTGAATAATTACACAAATTTAAAAGCTTATCGTACTGGAACAGGCATTGTTTTAAATGGGATAGTTGCTCTGAGAAATTACAAAATTTATCACATAATATTTACACAGGCAAAGAGGAGTCAAGTGGTAAAACCCCTTCTTGTCAGTGCATAAAAAATCATGGGACTGCAAGTAACAGGACCTCAGGTGACTGCTTCAGATAGTATCCACACGGCAAACACTTAGGATTGTGTGACATGAGGGCTTACTGTGCCATGAGGCAAGCTGATCCAGCTGGCATCAAGCTTTGGTCCTGAGCAGTTACGAGCGCTTTTGTGCATGCCGGTGACGGGAAGTTAATGATAAAGAAATTTTATGGGTTTAATCTTCAATAGTGCTTACAGGTAAAAAATTTTATTATTATCTAATTTCCTCTCTGGGGTTAATTCTGAGAACATTCTAGTGCTACATGTCATAGGAGTCTGTATATGAGTTTTTAAGTTATGTTAGAAGTAATATAAAAATTCCATCAGTTTCAAACTTTGACATTAAGTGGTTTCCTTTGACTGAGACTAATTATACAAAAAATATCTCTTTGTGACAGTTTTTATTTCACAAAAACAACTTCAGATTGAGTTTTCCCAAGAGACAGTATAATCTTTGCTTTATAAACATAACCACTTCCCTCTGGGAAAAATATACTGAGGAGGCAACTCGCTCCATAAAGGAAAATGAAGGCTTTGAGGACCCAGACTAGACCTCTTAATCACAATCATATTTCAGGCTTTTGTATCTAGATTTTGACATTCCTTTTTTTTTTAGATTTCCCCCATTTTCCAGTTTTTGTTGGACATTGGAAAGCAAAAATATTAATGCAGTTCATGAACCTTTTGATGTCTCTGTGGAAAGCTGTGCCATATTCCTGATTCAGTTCTCTGGCGTATTTTCACCTGAATTTGAAAACTAGGCCCCTAAGTGAGCTAGGACTTACTAGAGTAACAGAAGTGAACCACCTCCTATTAACCTGTGTAAACAAGAAAATACTTGTGTTGCCATCCACTTGGTCTGGCTGAGCGAGCAAATATTTTAATGCATTTGAAAAAGTGTGATCAATTTTTGTTCCTCCTAGTTATTTTCTTTCAGCAAAGTTCTCTGGTTCTACTGAGGACATGGGACAGAAATGAATGAATGTGAAAGACAGAAATTATTAGAGAACATATTTTCATCTGAGCCTCCTAGGCCAGTTTCTCAGAAGATTAAGAAGAGATGTGCTGAAACCTTGCATGCTAAACAAAATTTTTCTTTGGGATTTCCTAAGGTGCTACTGTAAGAATATTTCAGATATTCTTTGCTTAATTAAGAGAGATATTAGCACTCATAGTAATAAAATGTGATTGAAAAATTTTGAAGTCAGGTACTAATATATTACCTAAAATATGCAGAATCCAAAGAATGATAACTGGTATTTGCTAGACAGGATTAAAGAAATAGCCAAGTGTGTAAACGTGATCCCAGAGGGCTTGAGATGTGCCTAACCTATTTATAACCCTTTCTTCTCCTTTTAAAAAGCAAAACTTTACTGGAAAAATATAATGAAATTCAGCCTGCTGTGGAGAGGTCAGTTTCAGGGACTCTTGTCCCTGCTGGCAAGTGACTCAGATGATAAATTGCCAGTACAAATCATCAGAGTGATGCCTGGCAAGAACTGGAACTGGTCTTTTTCAGTACTTTTTAATTAAAAGAGAAAAGAAATATACTTTTTTATTTCTAATGAAAGAGTGCTGCCTCCTACTAGAGAAGGGTGAGGAACACAGTCTGAGATAACTTGAAAAAGGAATAATTTTAGTTCAAAAAGCTGAATTTAATTCAGGCTACTAAGTGCACGAACTTCTTGGGAAAAAGCCAAGGGTTTCCATCCAGCAAAATAACATCCATATCAAAGGAAATTGGAAACCCTCTAGAGCTACAGGAAATCCCTAAAGTCAATTAAAACAGAAATGTTTTGCAAACATGTCAGGTTTGAGAAACTCTCTTGGTGGCACAGGCATTGATGTCCATCGGCTTTTCTAGAGGGCTGCTCTGCCGAGTGGACCTCCAAGGTCTACAGCCACTGGTCCTCCTGCACAGAAGCACAAGCCTGAAGATGGTAGGCATTAACTAGGCATTTCCAGACAGGATAAGTTAAGAAAAAAACAAGGAAAAAAATACAGGAGACAACACAAATAATGGTGTTCCCTGTAGCTATGGAAAATTTCCCAGTCAGGTTGCACTTTTGAGAATCTCTCTTGCTTGTAAGAGGAGAAAAATGTCTCATTCCCCAAATCATTATGCATTTAGACAGAAATAGTCCTGTCCTAGTCAGTAACAAGCTAAAGAGCTGTAGCTGGGGGAAATAATTGTAAGAAGGGGCTTGACTCTTGCTGCTAATAAAGTATATCCTAAATAGTTCACCAATAAAGGACAGTGGTCTTAACTAGTTTCTGTGAAAGTGAAGAAAGCAATTAAACTAGGTGAAATAAGGAATTCGGGCAGCTCTCTTGAGACAAATAAATCAATAAATATTCAGGAAGGTTAAAGTACTGGTGACATTCATGTTTAATTCCACTGCTTCCCTGTTTATGCAGGCTGCCTTACCTTCTGGAGTACAGAACTCATTACTTACCAGGACAAATCATCAACGTTTGAAGATACAACAGCCTGTCAGTCCTTTTTCATGTAAAAATGAATATAAAAATACAATTCTTTGGTAGTGTTTTGGCCAGTTTCTTCAGACACTGGGTGATTAAAAAGCAGTCCTTGTGGGATGGTTGCTTATTTTTGCTACTTGTTTTTTCTCTGTCTAATTGCTGATGTTGTGTGCAGAGATAAATAGAAAGAGCTATGATGACTGCTGACTGGTTGAAGGAATGAGTTGAGTATATTCTCTAATTAGGCTGAGGCAACTAAGTTTTTCATTACTTCATTGTTAGGTCATGTGGTTAGATATAAATTTAGTTAGTAATAATTTTATATTTATTAACTTATTTCAATGAATTTTTTGTTTTGTTAATTCAAGCTTTTACACAGGAATATAGTATTTCTTACTTTGGTGACTTTATTAATTGATTTTTAATTTTTAAAAACGATTTCTTTTTCCCAGAAGATCTCAAAAGTTGTTCAGTAAGTGTCTAACTTTTTATTTTGTTCTGCCCTTTCTTCAATATGTTCTTTGAGCTCAATCAGTGTTTAGGATGAGTGAGAATTTTACCTCAAATGTGTCCATTAAGAACATCTTTCAGCTCTAGTATGATTTGTTTAAAATATATGATTAATACTCAAAGAGAACTTTCAAGCTTGATTTGTCACTGTTCTTTTTTAAAATATTGTAAAGATCAATGTTACTACCTTTCAAAGTCAGATCTTAAAAGTTATATCAAAGATATTATTTTATTTTTAAAGTGAAAAATCCTATCCATACCCAACTGGTATGTCATCCTAGAATGAACATAAGCTTTTGTCAAAGCACAATGTGAAGTATTTGTAACTGGGGAAGACAGACCTGGTTTATGTGCTGGGGAACGTGGGAGGTGGGAGTGAGAAGGTGAAAGAAGAAATAACAACATATTCAGGACAGCGTGCTTTTGCTTGCAAGGCGAACTTGTCTGGTAGCAGTAGTCATATGATAGCCTTTGGGAGATGTCAGAAGCCAGAGTGTTTTGATCAGGCCTGGGATAACTATGGCTTGACCATGAATACTGCAACACAACCAGGTGCTAGCTGATGCTGAGTAGAGTTTCACAGATAATGTCCTGTTTAAGGATCTTCAAAACTACAAACTGTTCCCTATTACAGACCCTCTGTGGTAAATAGTGTTGTTAACACTGGCTTGCACCTTCTATGCAATAGATTTCACTATTTAATAATATCCAAGCAAGCATCATCAACTGAGACACACTAAAGAATATGAAGAAATATATTTGAGATGAGTAGATAAAAATTCCAGCAGTGCCAGAGGGATTTATACC
Source organism: Porphyrio hochstetteri (assembly GCA_020800305.1). Taxonomy (NCBI): domain Eukaryota; kingdom Metazoa; phylum Chordata; class Aves; order Gruiformes; family Rallidae; genus Porphyrio; species Porphyrio hochstetteri. Next base: position 52,907,527 of record CM036907.1, read on the forward strand.
CCCCATGAGTGAACTGAAGAATTAAATTGTGTCTCTGCATGTATGCCTAGGCAAACATGCCTTTTACACCTCTTCCTCTGAAAGGTTTCAGAGGTCTCATCCAATCTACACTAGCTGTTGGAGGAAACAAAATATTATTCCCATAGTATTTACTTGCAATATAATTACATCATATTGCATGATATTACTTTATATGGTATTATTTATGTGGTAATTAATACCAATAAAATTATAGCGAGGCTTGGGAAATGAGCCAATATAGTCTCCTCTTCACAGTTCCTCTTACTTTTTTTTCTAGCAACCCTAGGATGTTCATGGTAGGTCCATGTTGGGCCACTTCTATTCATCTACATCCAATGCCATCCAGGGACTACCAGGATAAAAGGCAGCATCCTGCTAGAGCCTAACATCAGGTAGCCTAACATTTCTGTGAGGAGATTGCGGTTTGTGGGTTCTCCATAATCTCCATAGCCTTCATTACCTTCTGCCAGGGATAATGCTGGAGCTGCCTTGACTGAGAAAGAGAGGGAGGGCTCTTCTTGCCCAAGCAGGGTACCTGACTGGGATATATTGTGGCTCACTTTGGTCTTGTAAAAGGAAGCCAAAGTAGGCACTGGGTGCTGGTGCAGGCACATGTCTCCTCCAGCTAATGTCCAGTGAACACTGATGTTCAGAAGCACAGAAGTGATCCCAGACCAGAAAACTCCAGTTATTCTCAGAGCATCCAAGCTAGATTTCTATTGTCAAAGGCTGGTGCAGCAGGCAGAATAAATATCTTTAGGCTGGGGCAAAGATTTTTAGAAAGAGATACAGCCTTGTAACAAAAGGAGCCAAATGTCACATCAGAGAATTGGTTTCTTTCCTGTCCTTGAGCATGGAGTTCTTATGTGACACCTGTGGCAGAAGTGGTTTCTGATGATGTATCCTTCAATTTTTCAAGTTCCTGAGGGACATGTCTGAGCCCAGAATAATTGGAAGTTCTAACAGCTCACAATCGCAATTGAGTTCAGTTGGAATATCTTTCATACCGAGAAAGAATAAAAAAAATAAAAAGTCAGTGCTCTGGAAAAATTAAGACTGGGCATGCAAACTTAAAGGGCACTTTCAGTAATTTGGGGAGTTGTTTAAAAGCCACCTCTCTGCGTTTCAGTCTCTTAGCTATGGGGTGAACCGTACTACCTAGTTTCACAAGAAAAATTAATTCATATTCATGAAGCACTTCCGATATTTTCATGCAGGTGCCACCCTGCTACTCTTAGCAAATGTCTGTGGAAAGCCCCCATGGTGAAGTTTGACAGCTCTCTCTAATGGAGGTGTGTGCAGAGAGAACTTGCTGTTCTTATAATGTGCTCTGTTAGCTCAAAAGGCATGCGTCTGTGAGGCAGATCGAATGTGTCCAACCTTAGTGATGACATATGCAGGTGTTGGTATGATGCCATGTGATAATAGTTCTGTTTTGTTTTGGTCTTTTTCTCATAGTTCTTTTATCTGGATAATTATGCACAACAAATGTATCTCTAATGGATTTTTAGCACCCCAAATGTAAATGTTTGCAATCTATGAAGAACTAGTATAAGTTTCTAATACAAGTAGCAAAAATAATGTGAAGCTGTGGTTTGAATGGATTAATATTAAATACTCTGATAAAGGAAGGTGTAGCTGAACACTAAAATTTGATGGGCACATTGATGGGCAATTATTTGAGTGTTGGTTTCTTTATTGCTCCTTTATCCACCGGTAAAGAAAGATTCTCAAACACAACATTTATTGATGACTGTGATACATTTTAAACACCCTGCTTAGACTGCAAGAGGCAACCATACAAAAATTAATCATTTTTCTAGGCAGTCTAGACTTAACTGATGTGTGGAGAATAAGACCAGAGGCTATACCATGAATTGCAATGTTACATACAGATTGAGGAACTCCTTGTTCATTGAATAAGACAGGAAACAATAAAATATGATAATTTAATTAAAGCTACATCACAGTGCAAATGCACAAGGGATGAAAAGTTCTGCATAGTCTATCTTAACTTCTAAAACTTCCTGCTTGTGATTTTGCAAGCTGAATATTCTTCTATCACTATGGGGACTTTTATTGTACCTTTTTCCATTCATGTCATTACTACTTTTTGAACCCCCGTTCATGTCTTGTGCTTATCAAATTGTTCACAACAGATTGTTCCCTGTGGCTTGCACAGGCTCCAGGAATTTCACAGCTAAATGGTGACTCCTGAGAAAGAGCAGATAGGACACAGCATGCCTACGCTTCATAAACAGGAGCAAGGTGGTAATTACTCCTGTGTGTAGTTCAAGACAGTGAGATGCAAGATAAACAGTATAGCTGTACTTTGAAAAAGTACTGTAGTAACAGAGTTGGGGCACTCTCAAATGTGTGAGTCTCCTACTTGACAGTAGATTTCTTTTTTAAAGGGAGCCAGTGATTATTCTCTCCAGTCCTATTTAGTCTTGACCACACTGGTGAATCAATGGGCATGATGACCTACCATATAAAAGCAATCAAATAAAACAAACAAACAAACCCTAAAGCCAAGAACAAGAGTTAGGTCACAGCCATAGCTGATGGTAAATTGGAAGACTGAACCATCCTCTGTATCATTTCATTGAGTCACAAATTTATCAAAATCATGGAAATTAAATGATCAGGTCTCAACAGGAATTTTTATTTTCACTAAAGCTTACATTTATAGCAAACTCTTTGAGGTTAGTATGGTAATATTTCTTGCCCCGAACAATATCATGTTGAGCCAGATTGTCTGTCTGCCTTAAATATATCAAATGGCTTAATGGGAAGGGGTAATGTGGCCTAGTTAATTTAAGGAGTATGAAAGAACTCAAACCCTAAAAACTGTAAAGAATGTGACAGATAACAGTAGCCAGGTAGACAGAGAAAAAGGAAAAAAGCAAGCCATCTCCTCCCTATGTTCCTTAGGGATTGCTCTGGCATGTTGGCTTCAGAAGCAGCAAACAACCAGGAGTATGAATGACCTAATCGCCCAGCTGGAGTTTTCCTCTGTTTTGCAAACAAGTTACTGAGGTCTGAGGCTGCCAGAGCTTACAATAATCTGCTGTAGTGGCAGACTGGCAGAAAAAAGCTGAATTCTGCTCTCTTCTGCTGATGTGACCGCTGCGCGAGTGTGAGAAATGATGTCATTCTGCTAGCATGCCATCATGTTGATGGCAGAACAAGCACTTGTCCTTCATGTCAAAAATGTAGAGCCCTCCCCAATGGCCTTTTCTTTACCTCGTGCTGAAACTTGAAGAGGGCATTCCTGGACCATCCCCCACGGCATTTATTTTCGTTCACAATAGTACTATTGATGCGGATCAACGATCTGAGGTTGGAGAGGTTTGCTGGGAAAACATCTCTGAGCATTTATGTAATGTATTTATTCATGTTAATAGGCTATTTCTGTAAGAGACAGCATTTACCTGAAGATATTTGACATACTATAGGACTCACTGGACTCATTGTCTCCTTGCCACCTGTTTTAAATGGCAAGCCAGACTGTTCTGATCAAGAAATTCTGTTTATTTGCAGAGAATATATGAGCTATTATTTTTGTGTCTTCAAATCATAATGAAAATAAACAATCAGCTGCTTGTGATTGAATGGGATTCATTCAAAGTATTTTATTATTTTTAACACTTAAAGATGTGAAAAACTAAGTTACCTTTGAAACAGATACTGAACTTTTAAAATCCCAATAGGTCTCATAATAATATGATAGGAATTGAGGTAAGGTTACCAGTACTAATACTGTAGGCAGATGTTGTTCTCAAATACCGTAAGGGGACAGAGAGACAGGAAAACACAAGAATATTTAAATATGTGTGTCTCTCAGAAAGCATAGCTCCCTATGAGCAGCACACTGCTCTCTCCCTTGGCAACCCACAAAAACCAGAATTAAATTGCAAGTTTTGCTACTCCTGCCCCTCAGTGGGACATGCTCTAGCAACCCAGGGAATCAAGCTGGAATAGAAGAAAAGAAATGCACTTTAGTGTGACTGCTGCAGGCTCCCCTAAGCTCCTGGCTACCTCAGGGACCCAAGCTCAGCTCAAAAGACATGGTTCTCCTTGAGAAACTTGCTCATTTTAGCAGTTGTGTCATTACATATTGATTCCACCTCTTGTTTTTCAGTGAGGCCACCCAGGGGTGTCTGTTTGTTTTATGTCAGACATTTTTAAGGAGCTGAGGGACTGTTGTAACAGCAAAGGATGTCTCATCTGGCCGGTTCTTGGTTATTGGAAACTGTCTTTTCCCAGGGTGACAGTTTTTTGTCTTCATTCTGGTTTTACTTGAATTCTAATCCCTGTTCATATGCTGCTTGTGGTTTATCACATCATAGCCGAGTGAGAGTGAACAGCAGTCCGAATTATTTTTTGTACAGCAATCATTCATAGGCACAAACCTGCCATTAAATTCCCCAAGCATAACAATCCTGACAGCAGTCCTATCAGCCTTACACTGGTTGCTAGGTCTGATAGGCAACCGATTATGTTATTTCTAACTTCTTTCTTTTTAGCCATCCTACTTTAAGCAGCCTTTGCATCCCTGCTGGTAGGAATCATGTCTGTCTTGAACTCATTTCTCACTTCATCATGCTGTTTATCCATATCAGCATCCTGCCAAATTGAAGGCAGCTGAGATGTTATTTCAATATTTAATCTTTAGATTTTGGAAACCTCTAGCCCAGTTCTAGCCGAAATGAATCCTCATAGGCCACTCAAACTTCCCAGTGTACTTTTGATTGATACGAAGTGAGGGAAAAAAATCCTGATGAAGAATATTGGTAGGTTCTGAATTCCCCAGAATGTCTTCTTCCTTATATGTATTCTGCAGGTAGATCCAGGCTTCATCTGGTCTTGGCAAGGAAGGTCTATGACCGGATTCACTTATAAAGAAAAAGACACTTTTTTTTTTTTCTGCAAATGTGACTGTTCTTCTGTTTGGGTTTTTTTTGTTTTGTGTTTTTGTGGAGGTTTTTTGTTTGGGTTTGGGGGTTTTTTGTTTGTTTGTTTTTCATGTATCACGAAGGGGAAGAAATAACTGCAAGAAATTTCTTTCAGGGTCACATTCAAAACAACTGAAGAGACTCTCATTTTCAGAAAGCCATGTCACTTTCAGTGTTGTCTCACACAAAAGTCTGCACAGAAATCAAAGGTCCATTTGCACCGCCACCGTAGCATGGCAGTTCACTGCTCACTGCTGAATGCCTTAGAATTCATCCCTTTTATCTGTTTCTATCAGCAGTCTTTTGTGCCTCAGCTCCAGGCCCACCTGTCAGGATGTTGCTGCCCAAAGGGACATGAGGAGGACCTCTGTCCCGAGGGTCCGGCACCTGCAGCAGAAGTAGATGTAGTCAGTCTTTAACTGGGGGCAAAGTCAAGCTCCTTTGTGCTAGGTTAGGTTCTAGACAAAAGCTTTGTCACAGAGCAGGGAGAGGCAAGGTGTGTGGCACTTTTCTCTGCCTTAGGCTCTTTTAAGAAAACTTTACTGTGACGCTTTTCCTTTTTTTCAAAGATTTGAATTTATGTGTATGGGGCCCGGGAGTATTCGACAATTGCAAAGAAGGCAAATGGCCCTAGCTGCAAATGGCCAAAGTACATGCCTTAGCCAAGTGAGAATCAGTGACAGCAGAAGTTTTGATAGCCACTGAAAAATACATCTGACACTACAGTAGCAATGAAACGACTGCAAGCATGAAGAGATGGCAGTCACATTTCTCGAGAATTCATATGCCATTAGCAAGTAAATACATTGTTGAACAGAGTGTAAAAGGAATTAATACATAAACAGATATTTAAAATTACAGCAGATTGTACATATGTGACACAGGGGTCAGCTTCTGAATTCAGTCTCTGAATTTTTGGCTTTAACTCTATAACCAGGAAACCAAATCTCTCCATTTAAAATGTCTCTCCCCTAGCATCAGCTAGCACCTTACTCCATGTAATGGAGCACTTCACTGACTGACTGAAAGACATGTTAGTAACCTTGCTCAAGGTTCTGGAAGGATTTGTGTGCATTGATAGGAACAGGATTCATGTGGCTTTTTGCATCACAGCATATATATTTCTTCTTTTCTCTCTGAAGTTAATCTCTCTGTCACAAAACCTCCTGTATGTCCCAGCTTCTTAAGGATGATTTTTGCCAGAATTTTATCCACATCTTTCTCTGTCAGTGACATTCAGCTCTCTGCACACCGGAGATGATGCTTCCAACCTTGTTTAGTGCTCTAAAAAGACCATTCCTTATTATATAGTAGAAGTCACCCGAAAAGAGAATTTAGTTTCCAAAGGGCTGTTGAAGTAGTCCAGCAGCCCTTTGGAACGTTATGCTATCATAATGTATATCATAATCTTCAGTGCAACAGAGTCTTCCATTTACCTTCCCCTTTCCCTGGCTTTAGCTATCACTTTCCATTCTCATTCGCCCTATGGCAACATTGAACAGGTTGTTTCATAAGATATAAGCTTTGACAATGGGACACTTTCCATGGATTTTGATACTCCTGTGCTGACAACAGTAGAAGGCAGAAGCTGAGGGCATTGAGGCAAAATTTAGGAATTCTGTGCTTATTTGTACCAGACGGATAGCCATCAGTGCTGTAGGAATCATCTTTACGGAGGCTGAATAATTACTTCTGCTAGCTGCTTCTTTGCTGTTTTACAGTTAATGCCTTTTCGTCCTCATTTCCTCTTCTGTAATATGCAAAGTCACATGTGTTATTGTGTAATTTGTGATTACAGGCTAGTTGGAAAATTTTGGATATGTTTTAGATGACTGAGACCTTCCATATTCCATTTTGGAACTTCCTAATTGTCACTCAGGTTTTCTTTTCCATGTTTGCAACCATAACTTTTGTTTCTGCAGATGCATTGTGTATCACCTGGTAACTCACTGTGGCTTTGAAGAAGGCCATAACATTTATTTTCACCTGATCAGAGTTATGTTGTGTCAAAGATACTTTAACAATTTAACTATATATCTCTCCTTATGTATATGAAAATGAGAAATGTGTTATTCAAGAAGTGCTGTACTGACATCTGATCTGGCATTTCAATACAATGATTTTCTTAAAAAGAAATCTGTAGCCTGAGGTGCATGCTGTATTTCACAGCTGTAGGTCTGGATTATGTACAGTGTATAAAATCTAATATGCATGTGAAATGTTTACAGAATTATCCACCTAATCCAGGACAAATATATTCAAATATTAAACTTCTACTGAAAAGACATTATTGGTCATGATTTTCAAGCATCCCTTACAGTGGCAATTATAACAGTGGATTTCAGTACTCTCAGTAATTAATTGTTAATTTAAACTCCTCCTCTTGGAAGTTAATTGCATGTCTAGTCTCATCTCCCAAATGAGCAGAATTGTGTGAGAATACGATGACTGCAAACTGTTGAGCATGCCAAGAGGTGATGCACGTGATAATGATGTTTATGCAGTCTAGGAGAATGACACAGTTGGTTCACCTAGAAATGGTGTTATTTCTTATGTTTTGAAACTTCATGGCTATACTTACAGTGCTATGTGTTTTTACGTTCATATTGTAACAGTTAATGGAGAGGTCATGCCCTATTGTGCCTAGATAAATTTCAACTCTTAGGGCTAGTCATTTTTTGCTCCATTTAGTACATGACTCTCTTTTATTACAATTACAATTATTTCTTAAATTCAAATCAGGTTACACTACGGTTCATGAGAAAAAAACACAACCCAACTTTTTGCTGTGTGAAAAGGAGCAACGTGAAGTTATTTTTATAGAACACTGAAAAGCCTTTGGAGGTCTTTCCACCACAAAGTCTGGCTTCCACAGTGTGTAAATACAAGAGACTTCAGTGGGTCCATTAAAGATTTCACCATAGCTTTTGAGTCTCTGTGGAAATGGCTTCCATGTTATGTGGATGGGAAGTTGGAGGTTTTGTAAAAAACAAGGAAACAAGCCAACATGTGTAGTGTATCTCTCATTAAACCAGATTACTCTTTAGATCAGAAAGACCTCATTCTTACCTACCTCTTTTCCTGCTGATTATCAGTTTGCCAAACAAAACAATATTTTGTCTCCACAAATTCTGTCTCATTACTTTAATGGGAGGCAGTACAAAGTGACAACATAGCTGGAACAGTGCTTCTCGTTTTTTGTCTTACATCCATTACTGAAAAAATTTCTTTATAGCCCTGCAGAGTGAACTAGTGTTCTTATCAGGGAGAAGTAGTTGATCCTGCGGTTTACCTCTCCTGGTTAACAGGTCTTAATGTGGAACAGAAGTTTGTTGGTTTGGCAGAATGAGAAGACATTTCTCAGGTCAGTTCCAGGAAAAAACATTTCTGTTGGTGTGAACATCTGTTCGCTAGGAACTGAGTGGAAGAAATAGTCAGTTCTTACCAGTTCCCTGGCAGCAATTTTCTTTTGCTCAGACAACCCTGGTCCCTTGAATGAATTTTTCCTGCCCAGGTTTCTTTTATGGTTTCTGTCAAAATATGGTTGCAAGTAGCTCCCCCCCCCCCCCCCCAATCCCGACATCAACTTTTCATGTAAATTATGCATAACATTTGATTGCCTTCCTGAGCTTTATTTTAAGACCCACAAAATCACTGCAAACCCTCATACAGATGCTACTTTCAGTGACTTGTACCTGATTATTTTACATAATCTTTAGGCACAGGTTTGCATTTTAAAAAGCTTCCAGGTATAAAAAATAGGACACCCCCTCCCCCCGCCCCCCCCCCCCCCCCCAAAAAAAAAAGCACTTTTATTCAGAGAAAGTCTGGTCAGGAGCCCTATAGAACTGACCAATAATTAGTAAGCCAGACAGTTAAGGGAATACAGTTGTAAGGGAAAGAAAAACAACAAGAACCAACAAAAAGCAAAGCCATTAACTCTAGGGGAAGATAATCCTCTTGATTTAAAGGTATTCTAACATTAATCACAAGAGGCACAGTTATCATTAGTTATGCAATATAAAACTGCTCTTTTTGTTTCCTTTCACTCACTGTGGAAGCAGAGCACAGAGCAGTCACTTTGGTTTCTTCATTAGCATTTTGAAATGCCTGATCAAACTGAAGAGATACAGGATGCTGTCTTTTATCTCCATCCTAGCAGTTGTGGCAGTGCTTGCTGGTCTGTAAGCCTTCTTAGCAATTTCTTTCCAAATCTGTCTACAGAAATTGTACTCTGCATTTCCAACAATGCAGTATGTGTACAGTTTCAAGGATGGTATGAATATTTGCCGTGAATATATTAACTGTGGACTGCCTTCTGCGTGCAACAGGGAAAATTCATCATTCAAGTACATAAACAACAATTTTCAAACAGGAGAAGGGGAGAAATCAAGAAAATGGGAGAGCAAACAATTTTTTTTATTCATGCATAATGCAATGATTTCTCCACAAAAGAAAACCAGCTTAGTTTGACACCTAATTTTCCATTTCTGCTTTCATTATAACATGAAAATGATTAAAAGCAAGATGAAATACCACCAAAAAATTATATCTAGGCAAGAAATAATTCTTTCTCTCAGATGTATTTAACAAATCTGGGACAGTGGGACTAATTTTTATACATGTACCCAGGCACAACCTTGCTATGTGAGAAATGCAAGCATGCATTTTTTTTATAGAATAGAGGCTTACATTTTCTAGGAAATTTAGGATGCCACCAGTGGAGGAGACTCTGTCTTAGAAAACAGTTAACCCTAAAAAGGAGTTAAGCATTGCAATAGAGAAGCAATTCAACTTGAGTCCTTGTACAGTACCGTGGAAAAAGCGATTGAGAACTTTGGCCATGTAAAGAAGGAGAATAATGATAGAAGAAGCAAATGGTTTTACTTTGGCAAGTGGCATTAGCAGGAGTGATACTCTTACACTACCTTCATCTCCTGAGCCCATATTTGAAGTGGGACTTAAAAAAATTTTACGTGGGGAATAGGAAGAAAAGAATGGATGATGAGCTGAACAGGGTGTCTTATGTCACAGTTGCACCAGCACATGAAGTTGGCATAAACCAGAGTGCTGGCAGAAAAGGGCGAGCCTGCCCTTTCCAGACCTGTCATTTCTGTGCTGTTTCCTGCCTTGATTCTTCTCTGTTTTTTGGACCAGGCTGTTTTTGGACTGATTTGCCACCCAAGTAGGCAGAAAGGAGAAGGCAGCAAAGGGGTAGGAGGTGGCCTGAATGGTCAGCCTGGTTCCTAGTGCTGACTTTGCACTCTCAGGGCAGGTGAGGGAGAGGGCTGGGTACTTGAGTTTGTTTAGCTTACAAATAGAGCTAAAGTAATTTAGTGAAGTGTCACCAAGTGGACTTGGAGTGTTGACCCTACAAAGAAACTAAATAGCTAAGAGCTGGTCATCAGCTCCTGTTCAGAAATTAGGACAGGAAAAAGGAATTTAGCAGTGAGGATGTCGAAAAATTAGGAATAAAGAAAATGAACTGTTGGTTGGTCTCTTTTCTCTTTGCAAATCAACAGTACTTGCTTTGCTCGAATACATACTCAAAGGCACAAAGTGTTCGCTTGAGAAAGTGGGTGAAACATAGTAGATATGTGAGGCAATACTAGGTGAGCTAAGATCCCCTTCTGGCCTTCAGCTCAGTTGAATAAGACTGTGGCAAGCTATGCAGAGTCACAAAGGTCTTTTACTTAGTATACCATCGGCTGAGCATTGGTGGGGGAAAAAAATGGATTCTTATTTAAAATAGTTTTCAACTTTTTAATGAGCAGAAGTGATATCAAAATAGTATGACTGGTGGTGATGTAAAGATACTGAAGAGACGATGGATACTGGAGAGGGACGGGAAGGCTTTTCTGTGGATATCACAGTAACGGTGGACGGCATGTTTAAAACTCAATTTGATGAAGCTTCATTTGTTAGTGCTAAATGCTCTGTTGATAAATTCCTGGTGTGCTCACCCATATTTTTAACATTTATTTTGTTATATCTTGGTAGGCAGCGGAAGGCTACACCAGCCCAGCCCTGAAATAGAAGGCATCTCTTTGGAAAAGGAAAGGACATTTGTGCCTTGCCACAGATGTCTCCCCACGCTTAATTTTTGTTAATCAGTGTCAATATTGGTGATTTTGTGGCAAAAAGAGCAGTGTGACTTGTATACTACCATTTCCCATAGCACAGCAAATTGTGAACAGTACTGTGTCCAATATTAACATTCATTAAGCTCCCAGCCAGAAGTTCATTACAATTCTTTGAGGCTTTTGCAGCACTGTCTAATGCAGTGGGGTTTGATTTACAGCTGTCAATATATTTCCATGACTCAGAGTTATGGAACGCAGTACAGAGAGCATATGGGTCTTGTAAAAGAAACTCATGGACCTCCCAAGGGTCCCAGGAGCATAGGTTGAAAGCTGCCAGTGTATGTGATGGTGCAGCCGAGTATAAGTCAATAAAACCAACTTTGTTACAGTTTTCCTGCTTGCAATATGGGGTACCTAGGCACTTTATTACTTGACATGTAGAAAGTCTCGCTAATAAAAGGATTCTCTTAAAATCATTCACAGTTTTATCTTCTCTTTAATAAAAATAAAGCACTAACAACTTGCCAATGGCAATGATAAAAGTTTTATTAACTACTGCAGCAGTAGGAAAAATAATGGCACCAGATTTAAAGTGTGAGTCAATTATGTGAGCTTTATAACCATTTTACAAAATAAGCTGAACAATTTTGAAAGCTGAGACTTTATAATCCTAACTTCAAGAATCTCTCTGCACTTCCAGTAAGACTCTGCTCACTTGAGTTGACATTAAACTGCAGGTCAGCTGTGAAGAGTGCATCAGTCAGCCCCTATTACTGGCATCCATCTGAAAACGTGACTGTACCTGCATCTGCCCTTGTCCCATAAACCAAAGGTGAAGGTCTTTGTCTTAAATATCGTATCTTGAGTGACTAGGGAGTTTTGCAACAGGGACATGGGAACATGCATTTGTCTAAATGGGCAAATCTGTCTTTTCTGTCATTAAGTATTCGTTTCCTAAATTAAAAAAGGTTCAATGAATTTTTGCTGCTGGCTTAGGTGGAGTCAACCTGTAGCATAAATGAGATTACTTTACCTGCATGAAAAATGTAGAAAATAATTCAGTCTAACTCAGAGGTATGGGCACACTCCATTTATTGAAGAGAGAGAAGCAACTCCAAGAGCCCATTTTCCACACACAAAAGTATAAGCTACACAACTCAGTGTCTGGAATACTTTCCTCTTCTCTGGCCTATGAAGACAGACAGTTTTATATGTTTGAAGTCACCCAAGACAAACCCACCTTAAACACTTGTTTGGCACAGGAGACACAGATAGTACAGAGCATCCCATTAGGTCTCCAAATTCCCCCTCAGTGCAAATGGTGCATCATAACCCCTTCAGTTTTGCAACCACCTGAAGTCCTAGTACACAGAAAAGAAGGTGAATACAAATGTACAGTAAGACTACAACGATGTGATAATGCTCATTCATTCATTCATATATCCTTGTCACCTGATACAGGTTTGTAATGCTGTCTGTGGTTGCACTCGCTTTTCCAACAAAAAGAAATACCTATCTAGACTCCATCCTCAGAACTGGGTTGCTGTAATGAAAACACTTTCATTAATGGGAAATTAGATTAGATGAAATAAAAATTGATTTTTAACTGAAACTGTATGTTAGAATTTCACAACTGGTTTTTATTTTTTAGTAATCAATATTTCCAATTATTTTTCCATTTCTCCACGTTCTGGTCTTTGTACCTACCACCAACTTCACTTCAGTGAGTTTTTCTCATATACATAAAACTATAAAACTATAATTTCCTTATTAAGTATATCTCAAAAACTTTAATTTTCATCTATTAACAACAATAATTTGTATTATCAAAACATGATGAGAATAAGGCTCCTATTCTATGTGAGAACCAACTGCACGTGCTCCAGGTGTGAGTAAACATGCAAAAATATTGCCTGTAAGTGGGAGGTGCTGTTGAAGCATTGAAAAGTTACACAATGAATGGACCCATCTCTAATGGAACAGCCAGGACATCAGCTCAAATCTCAGCCTGCTAATGAAGCATCCATATATACTGCTAATCTGATCCGTGGGCATCACATAGCTGCATGCTGTCACTTACTGAGGGTCACGGTGCTTTTGAGATAGGTTCTTTGTCTCAGCTGAGCTAGATCAGACAGGTGCTTGTCTGGGATGCACATTTTAAGATAACAGAGTCTAAAGCTAATATTAATTGTCTATTTGCCATCTGATTTCCTGCTTCAGTACCTTGATTTATTGTAATAAGGAATACAAATATCGCAGCAGTCAAAAGCTAGTAGACTGGGGAGATGAGCTGAGAAGAGAGCTTGTACCCAACGACCATGGTACTATTCATCCAAGGGCTTGCCTGATGCATAGAGAATTATACTTGGGTGAATAAAGCTTTACTGAGCCTTATAGCAGGGGTGCAAAATAGGCAAAATATTGGTCCAAAATGAGTAATGACCTCTAACTGCTTCTTTTGCTCACTGCTGTGGGCATTCAAGGCAATGGTGCTCTTCCTGATTTTTCTTTTTCTCAATTTTCAACTTGGAAGAAAAATCCTTCTTTTTCTCTTTCACTGTGCTGGAGGAGCATCTGGCAAGAAAAATCTGGATTTCAGCATACGTAGGTAATGGGAGAGGAATGTCCCAGGAACACAGACAGTACAGAGCTTCTGGGATCTGCTCATTCTGTATGGCCTGACCATGGCCATACTCTGATGATGTAATGAGTGAAAGGCTGTGTAACAATACATGGCCAGTGACAGCTGTGCCCTTCAAGATTAGCATTAGAAACACTTTAAATCAAAATGATTTAGTTCCCCCTTCATTGATTTTGTAATCTCTCCGTGAAATCGCTGGTTCCCCTAATTGGCTGATGAAATAATTAGTTGACTCTGACATTCATTTGGACTTCTTCTAATTAGGAACTCCATTCCATCAAATGTCATGTCAAAACAGGTTTCCATCTGAGAATTTGCAGGAATAATTTTTTCCTGTGTGATTTCTTTTAGTATTGTCTTCTCTGGTCAGAAATAATTATCTAGCTTGTTTCTTTTTTTAACTTTCTTTTGAAAAGTTAACTGCTGAAAGTTTGGATTTTTTTGAATACAAATCAATATTATCTGATTTAATTTTGTGTCTAAAATATTGTAAAGCAACATTTAAAACATGTTTATCTTGTCCCAAAATAAGGAAAAGGGCATTATAAATTAACATATAAATAGCTTTCAAAGAACTAAGATTAATTTGCTGTAAAACTATAATTTCCTTATTAAAAATATCTTAACATATCTTCTTATTAGCAATAACTTAAAAAAATCACCTCGGCAATGCAAAAGCCAATAACACCTTTAAGAAATATTCCTCAGGTAAAAGTAGGTTTTGGTGCCTAACTCTATATGTAGAGTTCATCACCATTAGTATCTGGAAAACTTGTAATACCTCTAGCAATACTTTTGCACACAAGCACTGAAACATACTTCAAAACCCCCTATTTATTGATGTGAATGAGCTGCACTCATTTTACCTCTGCATAAGTGGATATCCTTCTGCCCGTGGGACAGTAGAAAAATGTTTGCCAAAATAAGGGGGTTTAGGTAGTTTAAGTGAATGAAGTTGCACACATGTGAGTGAGTGAAGCGTCTCTGAAACAATTCTTATGCAAGCAATCTGCTTCCCGACTGGAGCCCAGGGAGAGCAATGCATTTTACTGTTTTACTGCTCATGGGAAGTTGTTCCTCAGAAGGACTCTGAAGGTAATATTGGTTGCTCCTGAACCATAGAGAGTGATAAGTTAATTGTATCACTAAAAATTTAGGAGTCTAGGCTCTTCAGAGGTTTATAAACTTCATATCTGGCTGAAGTTATGCTCCTAAACTAAGTTTATCTCACATTATAACTCTGTGATTTTTTTATTTTTTTTTTTTAATAATGCAGCGGTGACATAAAATTCCTTCAGGTAGCCTGCACAACACATTTGGTTAATGGTCATAACAGCAGGAAAAGATGCCTAACCTGTATATCTCAGCACATCTTGCCATGATGTGTGGAGTAGTTACCTTGAACACTGTGAACAATATTAAAAAAAAAATACAGGACATATATGTATGTAATTTTCTGTATTTTACTCTTTGGGGCTGCTAAGAAATAAAAATGTGATAACATAGGATGATCTCTCTAGGGCACGCAGTCTTTCAAACAGCTACTCTTGTGATACCATTTTTTTGCAAACCCATTTCACGCATGGGAAAATCCCTCATGATGATTGTTTTTGTCCCCTAGGAAACAGACTGTATGATAGTGGGGTAGAAATAAAAATCCTATATTTTTTTCAAAGGCTTCTGTTCCTACCTGATGTGTGTGTATGCAAGAAGAATAGAGAGAAATATTACTTGAAATTAAGTTACGAGAAGAGTAAACAATACTGTATGATACTACCTTACTTATTTTCCTGCCCTCTATTTCTAGTTCTTTTGCATTTAGCTCTCCTTCTCCACTTCTTCCCTAGTCTGTCTTTTATATACTGCCTTTTGAAGTCATTGGTTCTCTGTTTACTGTGAGATTATGGACCACGAGTGGTATGAGCTGTTGCCTGATTTGTATACGTGTATTTTGGCTTTTTCTGTCCCGGAAGGTGAGCCACTGTGGTAGAGGTTTGCTCTGCATGGCAGTGAAAAACGGATTTCTGATCTCTCAAGCTCTGGATGAAGCACTATGAGGCGGGGATTTCCATTCTGGGCAGAATCTGAAACTGTAGATGATATATTGTTAGTTTTTAGCCCTGTTCATTTTGATACCTGATACCAACAGGTACCGAGTTTGAGCTTTGGGAGGAGGATATGGTTGGTTTGTTGGTTGGACTGTTTCCTTGTTTGTTTCTTTGTTTGCTGTAGTGTTACACTAGCCTGTCAATGTACCCAAGGAATTTTTCCAGATACCGCTTTTATTTCCCCCAGCCCTCCAGCAGGTACTTGAATGAGTCTGCACTGTAGACTTTTCATGTGCGGGAAAAAAGCTCAAGTTGTTTTTTGGATGACCAAAAATTTGTGTAGATAGAGTGCTGCTGCCTCTTTCTCTCAGGATACACTTAATACACGATTTAATCTTTTGTGTTTGTGCACTAATATTTTTTCATTAACTTTTTTTCCCCCTCTGTCTCAATCATGCAGTTGTCTGATTTGTAAGACAGACACTTATATTCCTGTTACAATTTGTGTCCTTATTTCAGGTACCTGCAATCATTACATGATTTTTCTTCATTAAAGGGGACCATGTGCGTATACCTCTCTCTCACTTGAGCAGGTATGGTAAGCACACTTGATATTTTTTCATTAATGTCTCTGTCACAAAGATGACTGTGAAGCAGTTGGTCTTCCTTACTGTCTCTCTTCTTAGTGCCTACCACTGCAATAACTTCCCTGGGGTGAATTTTTTCTTCTGTAATTCTGCCTGGGTACAGGTGACATCTCCTGGGCCCAGCTGGATTGAACCAGAGCAGTTGGAGATGTGACAGCTTCAAGCTGTCCAACCTGACCTTCTGGAGGCTGCACCATGCAAGATGCAGGTTCTGTACCATTACTGTCTGCAGCCTGACATATGAAGGTGGCTCCATATGAGGGTTGGATTGGCCTGGACACGCTGACAGACATGCTGTAAGGATTCCAGAATAACTTGTGTTGTTTGGCATTCCTTGCTGTAAGGACAGAAGTTAGACCAGACATAGAGGGTTGGAAGTCATTGCATTTATGTTCGGTGCCCTGGTGTTCCTGTGCACTGATGTGCTCTCACTTTGCTTCTGAACATCACTTATATGAAATTATTTTTTTAAACTGATGGTAACTTTGTCTATACTGGTATTTCCTTGACTGTGGTACTACTGACCCAACTGTAGTACTACTAATACATTTTAAGAAGAAATGTACCATGGACAAAGCCTTTTGGGCCAGATACCATCTTTTGCTTTTAGGGGCTTACTTAGAAGTGTATTTATATAATTCTTTAGTTTTCTAAGTTGGGCAGAGTACTGCATACATGTGTACTAATAACACATTGGCTGCATTCGTTTAGAAGTGGATGGGACAAGCATAGGTTAATTAAATCTGACCAGAAAATCAACCATATAATGGCTGTGTATAAATTCTCTTAATGAAAGGGTGGCCTCTTTGCACAGAAGTGCTAACTTTATAAAATATGTCATAGGAGGCTCGAATTGGTAGTTTAAGATGTCCACGGGAGTCTGATGTAAAACCACCTAGTTACACAAGATGCCCTGCTAGGAGAGCAGCAATTAACACCAACACTTTTCAGGGACCTGAAGGATTTGTTTTGTCAGGATTACAGCCTGACTAATTATGGCTGTCCTGGTTTCAGCTATGATGGAGTTAAACTTTTTTTTAGCAGTGAATGGAATGCCATGTTTGGGTGTTAGCATGAGAATAGTGCTGATAGCACCCTGATGTTTCCGATTTGTTGCCGGGCAATCAAGTACCTTTCTCAGCTCTGCATACTTCCTTACTAGTGAGAAAGGAGGGGACGCAGCCAGGACAGGTGACTCGAATTGGCCAAAGAGCATATTCCATGCCAGTTACGTCATGGTCAGTTTAAGGGGGGACTGGGGGGAAGAGGGGGAGACAACGCCAGGACGTGCAGTTTCTGGGGACGGTTGGGTTGTCCGGGACGGGCTCTAAGCCATTGTGTATCACCAGTTTCATCTATTTTGTGCTTTAAACTTATGTTATTGTTATATCTAGTTTTCTGTTATTGTTTAGTAAACTATCCTTATCCCAACCTGCGTGGTTCTGGTTTCTAGGTTGTGGTTTCTTTTCCTCCTTTCTTCCTTCCCTTTTTCCCCTTCCCCCAACTTTCCTTCCTCCTTCCTTTTAAAAGTACAAGCGACTGTGTGGGGTGCGGCCCCCGGCTGGGGCAAAACCATGACAATGGCACCTATTTCTGAGATATCATTGAGTGCGGTAACTTAGAGAGTACACTGGGAGGGACAACCTAATTAGAAGGTATGGCTATTGGGACTCACAAATGAACTGTAATTTCAAAGTCTTCCTCTGTTTTTAGGGTTCACTTTAATAGTCCCTGATAGTGATAGTGAGTTCAAAACAGTCCCCCTTTCAAAATACAGATGTCTGTTTTCAGGGGGTTTAAATAGTTAAAAAAATGCAAATTGCAACCTACTGCTTGTGCATTTGATATTTGATTCTCTGCGTCTTCAGTTGTGTTCTTCTACAGCAATGTTAATTATTGACCACACAAGTGAGTTATATGCAACACTGTATGTAATTACATAGTACTTGACAAGCGATTAAAATAACAACTAGAGGACTATTTAAAAAAAAACAACCAACCAAAAAAAAACCAAAACCCAAACCACAAACCCAAACAAAACCCACACAAAAAAACCCCAGAAGAATTCAGATTACCTGAATTCCCATTCTGAGATGCAGGGATGACATGTAGATAAAACAACTAAAATAGAAGAGCTTTTTGCGATCTGCTGCAGGACAGTTTGTAGCTCTCCAGCCTGAAAGACACCATTCCAAGGTGACTTTGCTAAGCTTCCATCATGGGACATTGTCTCTGAGCTGATTGGAAGGTAAAGGGGGACAGCTACAGAGACAGAAGCAAATGGAGCATCCCTGGCTACCTGCCTACCATCTCAAAACAAGCACAGCCCTTCATGAATTAGACCCCATAAGAGACGGGCATAGTGGAAAGTACAAAGCATAGCAAGGTGTGAAATTGTGATTTAAAAAATTCTCATGTTGTTACCTGTCTTCTTCGGGAGGGAGTGAGAAAGAATAATGAGAGTGAGATGTAACCATTTATGTAATATTCTGTATGAATATCAGTTTATTTAATGATCATTTAATTACTTTTTTAATCATATCCTCTCTGAAACCTGAGTCACTGAACATTTTCAGAGATTTTTTTCTTTCTTCTTGATTTGGAGTCATGGTATCTCTGGCAGTATGAACAGAGTACTTTTTGGCTTTAAATGAGTAAGTGTAGAAGGGGACAGAGGAGAGAAAGTGAAAGGAATAAAGCACATGGTTGTATAAATAAGGTAGAATGCCCTTGCTTTTCAGATTGGTCCTTAGGAGACTGGTCATAACTATTTGTTTCTTTATCTCACTATGTATTGCTCAAATATTTGCCTGCAAACCAAGAGGGTTTTGGTCTTGCTGGAGAGGATTGAATAATAGCTCTTGATAGCTGCTCTGTGGGTAATTGCATGATAAATCACTCCAGCAGAGCCCCGTAGCCATGTTTCCCATGATGCACTCAACCTGCTTCATTAGCAAGCAAAATAAAAGCTGATGTTTTATGAAATTTGGGTGGGTGAATATGTCCCCAAAACAGCTTTGAAACTCCTGGATGGAGTTCAGGTAAAGTCTTCCACCTTGTTTCAAAAGCGTCTCTGAAAGGATGCAACAAATTCAATGTAATGAGTATCACTATAAAGTCAGCAGGTTTTCCAAAAGCATCTGCCCTGTGTGAGGAGGTGGGAACAGCCCCCCCTTCCCCTTTCAGAGAGCTGGAGCCAGGTGATTGAATTAAAATCCTACATAGGGATGAGTGGACAAAGAAGCATCTTTTCACAGCTGGGTAGTCTGCATGTGTGTCTGGGCAAACATGACCTACAGAGATGCAAGAAGATTTCCCCAGAAATGGTATATTTTGGGATGCGAGGATAACAGGAGCAGCTAGGCCTGAACATTGTTTCTTACTTGACTGTGGAAAGATTTCAGTTTCTTCTGCATGTTACCTGTGAATCCTGGTCTTATCGATGAGTGAGAGGGTGCTGCAGAGAGATGCCAGTTTTGTTACTTCCCTGCAGTCTTCAGGTTTGGGAGTAGAGCAGTTCCCACTGATGTGAAAATATCCAACAAAACCAAAAGCATTAAAATGAAACTGTGATAAAAGGCAATGTGCTAGCCCCATGTACACGATGTGATATAAGAAAACGTGTGCCTTCTCTCACAGAAGGGATTGCCAGAAACAAGTTATAATCCAGGTTTTCACAAGGGCAAATAGTTTTAAGCAATTACAAGTTTCAGGCAGAAAACAGTAAGATTCTATTAGAAAGCTAGGCCCACAATTATTTTCTTGCCTATTCAGTTATAAACACCATCATAAGAGTTTGCATTCTGAAATATTTTAACTGCTTTACCATACGCCGCTGATTTACCTCCTTGTCCCTCAATAGGAATCACATTAATTAAACAGAAAAAAGTCTGCCAGAGCGGCTCTGCAACATTTCTTAGTGTGCTTTAACTGCTGAACTACTTCTGGATGAATAAACATGGCTTTTCCAGTTCCTCACTTTGGATGGGCAAATCCAAAGGCTCCCCTTATCTGTAGGTCTAAAAACCACACATTTACTGCCTAAATATTTGTTTGAATTACAAAAGATCTATGTTTGTAGGTAGTCTACTTTTAATTCCTTTGATAACATTATAGGTGCTAGAAAAATAGATGTGACTTTTGGGGGAGGGGGGGAAAAAAGAAAAATATTCCTGTTTGTTAGAATTTCAAATTTGCCAACATCTAATCCTTTACAATGTTGTTCTAAAATCTGATATTTTATGGTACAGTAATACGAGTGCAGCCTGAAAGCAGTTGATGGGAATTCATGATAAATTGCTATAGAATTATTAATGAAAACATTTTTGGAGTATTAGTCATATTCTGATTATATACAAGTGAAAAATACCAAAGTCCCTGAGCTGGGAGTGCAGCAGCAGCATTTTTTTGTTAATGATCCTCTGAATTATAAAAATCTGTCACTATTTCACCATTCTTTTCATTAGCCATTGTTATTTGGCTAATATATTTTTCCCACGTGCCCTTCTGATCATCTTTTTGGAAGAAAGCAAGCTAATTATGGTGTCAAACTGCAGTAGAGAAGAAGTCTCATTCCCATTATCCTTCTTTTCTCAAAAAGTGGGGTTTTGTCACTGTCTTTAAAATAGTTATTAGATACACAATAGATATCAAAATGAGACAAAAGGTGCTTTTTCTGGTCATTAATCATAATTTCTTACATATTCTAATAATTAAGTGTTGGATTACTCTTTTTTATTTATTTAAATGAGGATTAAAGTAATTAAATTCTGCAAAACAAACAACATAACCGAAATAGACTAATAAAATCATTGCTATAAAAATCAGTGGGGTTTTGTGTGTGTGTAATAAATGATAATGGACAGAGAGGGAAACACTGTGTTGCAGAATCAGATTAGGGTGACTGCCAGAAAGTAACTTTAAAGTCACTGCACTGCAATTGCAACTTGCTCTTTCCACTCTGGGGCAGTTTTGATGAATTAAAATTGAAGTTTTTTTATTTTTAGTCTAGTGAGACATTTCATTCATATTAATTTTTTTTTTTTCAATTTGCTTGTAATCCTGCTCTTTTACTCTGTATTTCTTGCAAACATGCATCCTTGCACTCTTCCCACATCATTTTTTCTATGTAAGATGTTTAACATTTTATGGACTTACACAGCTATGCAGATCTTGTCTTATACATCTTTCTTTGTAAATAAGTGTTTCCAGATAACATAGAATATTAAAAACCACAAAACAAAACAAACAGATCAGGCATAAGTAGCACACAATTGATGGTGGGGTTTTGATTAGAGGTTTCTTTCTCAGCCTGAATAATCCAGCTTCCTTGGCCAGAAACTTCTGATCCAGAAGTGCATACATGCACAGGGTATTAATTCCAAGAAGGGTTTTTTTCTGGAGCTGGTATTTATTATTTGGTTTAAGATGTGGGTCAAATTGTGTTTGCATCTTGAACTTGCACAGTTGCTTTATTTATTTTCCTATTTCAATAGCATTTTATAGTTACAATGTCCAGGGAATTCTCCCCTCCTTCCCCCAACAGTAGATAGTTGGACTGGTGATGACATGGAATGTATTTGTTTCACAATGCATGTCTTTTTCTCCTACCAGCTCGGGTCCCTTTTTATTTCTGGAATTATCAGAAAGTATGTCTAGTTCTGCACAACTACTTCTAGTTATTATACTTCTGGAGAAGAGCTATTTCTTGATCTGAATTTTTGCCTCTGAGGTGTTCATCAGTGGATGCTGCGAGATGAGTAAATCATTTTAGAATTTGGACCTTAGCAGCAGAGAAACAGATAAGCACAAATCACATGGTCAAATATTATATCAGCTTATCATTTAATGGGAAAAAACCTGTCAACCCCAATAAACAATGGATCAATAACAGCAGAAAGAAGCTCTCCATTAATTTTCACGTTTTTAGTATGAATTTGCCTCACCCATGTTTTGGAGTTTCACTTGCTGTCAATATTCTATCAAATAGATTCACCAAGCAGCAGGTCTTTGGATTTTAGAAGACTGCAGGCTACCTACAGGGAATAAGAACCCACATCAATTTGATAAAGGATCTGAAATAACCCACTGTGTTCAATATACAGAGATCATATTTCAGACATTAAATATTTGAAGTGTTGCAGTGTTGCTAGCCTCAAATGTTCAAAACTTACGACCTCAAAATATGTGAAATCTAAAAAAAAAAAAAAAAAAAAAAAAAAAAAAATTGAATTATTTCTACACTGTCCAAATGCCTGGCTTTGTTTGCATCTGGGAAGAGCAAGGATGCTACAGCTAACCTACTGGTTTTGGCACTTACACCAAATGTTACTGTGGTGGTTTGACCCTGGCTGGAGGTCCGACAGCTACCAAAGTCACACTATCACTCCCCTTTTCGTCTTCCTCCTAAATGTGATTCCCAGGGGCGCTGTGACTTTCACTGGTGGGCTCAGCCATGGTCAGTAATGACTCCGGCCTTGAGCCAGCTGGTGTTTGCTCTCTGGGGCCTGCAGAGAACTTTTTGCTGCTTCTTGCAGAAGCCTACCCTGCAGCCCCCTTCTCCACCACAACCCAGCTATGCAAAACTACAACATACTTTATAATACAAAATACTTTATAATATGGCACCTGCCCCTGTGTAATGATCTAGAGCACCCAGGTCAGGCACTCTAGATTTCTACAGTGCAGCATTGTATGCAGCAGCAGCACAGTGTTGGGTGTTTCTTGACAGAAACCTAGCTGGTGACATACTCAGCAGCATACCAATGAGAAGGCTGCTTGCCAAGGTATGTCTGAACTCCTTTCTGGAGTATCTTTTTCTGGCACGTAAAGACTTGAAAGAAGATGAAATTCTTGTGCCACATACCAAGTCATCATTGAAAATATTTCAGCCCAGAAAGGGCTGGATGACTGCTTGTTGACCTGACCGGGTGTGCTGACAGAGCAGCTACCAGTTACTCTTGCCGCTGAAGTTTAAGCCATTCTGCATGGTGGGCTTCAGGTATCCAAAACCTGAATGAGAGCTTCCTTTGGTCATTGCAATGAAGTGAGAAATTGAGATATGCAGGGCAATTATGCTAATCTGTGAAAAGGTGAGATATTCAGGTTTTGGAAATTGCTATGTCTCTATCTGAGCACAAAGGCAAATGTGTTATAATACTTGCTGAAGTTCTGTCCCATAAAGAAGAAAAAGTTTGTTCCATGTAGGAGGCAACATGTCCTGATACATCAGAATGTCACTTTGTCTCACAGCATGCTACCATACCATAGGTGTTAGAGTAACAGGTCCGTCAAATGACACTAACGTAAAACTCCAGACAGTAGAGACCTACTCGTCTTTATCCCTGTGGCTTTTACAGCCTTCCAGGAATGCCAATGTGTATGTTTGTCTGTAAGAATAAGTCACTGATTCGATTAGAGTGATAAGTAGTGTGTCTGCAGTAGGGCAGAGAAAGTACATAGCACCATTTCAAACAAAGTGCCCTTGAAGACTTTCATCACTCATAACCTAGTGTTCTCACTGCCCTGCAAAAGGATCTGCTTTTGTCTTTGTTGTTATTTGGGCAGGAAGGTCTTTGGGGTTTGGGGGGTGGGGGAGGGAGGGGGCATATGTATGCTACTCAGGACTTTCTGCAAACTGTAAAAACTTTTGAGTAATATAAAAGCTACTGGAATTTTTTCTTTCTTTTCTTTTAGCTAGATCACAATGAGCATGATGAGCAGCTTTCTCTGCCCCTGGGTTAGTTGAGAGATAGATAGAGAGATTAGCAATAGAGGCTGGCTCCAAAGTTGGTTTTAGGGATGAACAAGCAGGGCAATTGCTTGAGATAACAGGGCCTGGTGAGGATCCCTAGGATCGTTATGTAGTTGTGCAGGTCAGAGTAAAGTTGGACAGAAAAAGGGGTAGCTTTTTGTGTGGGGTCCAAAAAGCCTAATGCCAAAAAGCTCTGACTGATGGTGAAGGCTAGGAAAGTGCTTACCATCTCTTGGCAGTGATTTTCAAATTTATGAGCATATAGTCACAGGTAGTTCCAAAACAGTAGCCTAGACTCTGTCCTCAAGACAGACAGCTGCAACTGTCTTTCCTGGATTTGACCTTGTTCTACTAGAGGTTTAATGTTCCTCACAAAGTTATGCACCTAATACCCATCACCCCCACGTTTCCGTGAATATCTCAGTGGGATGGTATTTCAGGATTAGGAACCTGCTGTTGACTATTTCCCTTCTGTGGGGTCACCTCCAGTTGTACAGAAAAGGAGCTTTAATTATTGTCTTGGTCAGAATGGTTCCACAAGATCCATTTTGCACAGCTGTAATGGACAAAAAAAGGTGAATGTCAAAGGAGGAGCTGTATGATACTGCTGCTGAGCTGTGTAAGCTCTCGGCTAGAGATCAGCAGCAAAATAAAGAAAAAGCTAATAAAAATGCAGGGAATGTGCTATTCGGTACTTGATCATCAGCTGTAACAGCAGAGAAATTATGCAGTTTTCCAGGGCTCAGGCCCACCTTTTATGGTGATTATACTAAAAGTCTGAGCTCAAACATAAGCAGACAGACTCAGTAATTGGAAAGGACAGATCTACAATAGCTCCTCATATCCCATCACACTTGTTTGTGAAAACAAACTATGTACTCGGATCCTCCTTGTAAACCTGCTGCATTGGTGAAGGCAATGCAGCTGAGATCTTGCCATTAAAACAGATTTGACATTCTTGCTCCAGAATTCCCAGACCCTGCTGTTCTTGGACTGTCCTCTTTCATGACATAAAGGCTTTAAATAAAGGCAGACCTTTTTTTTTCTTTCTTTTTTTCCCCATACATCCAGATTGTCAGTGTTAACAAAATAAGAATGGTGACATAATTCCATTATGATCAGATAAAGAGAAAGGTTTATTCTTTTTATGATGCTCTGACTAGCCTCTGAGTATAGACCATCAGTGTGGAGTATTGCTCTCTCTCAGTAACTTATTGTTGGTTTTTATTGGAGCTAAGTACTAGGCACAGTCCAAACTGTTGTCAACAGTACTGTGTGTAGAGCTGCGCTCACAAAGATGCCTTTGTTGCTTGCGTCAGGGTGCATGGAGACTTTTTTTTATTATTAATTTTATATAATTACTCCCTTTATCTCTATACCTATAGTATTAGTATTCAGCTCTCTTCTAACATGAATGGAGTGTATTCGCTGTGCTAAGGACCTGGAGACTGAAAATATGTGTTACCCAACGTTGACATTTACATAGTTCATAAAAAATATCAAATAAATGTGCAATTGCCTATTGTAGATGCTCAACTGTGCAGCAAATTGAATGATGTAACCATAATCTTCTCTTGACCCAGTTTAAAGGAATAACCTATAAAGCCAGTGTTCATACTTATTTAAAATTCTTCCACTGTACACAGAACATCCAAATCCAGCATCGTGCCAGTCCTTTGTTTTGGTAAATCCTATGGGTGGTGCAGTTTTTCACCAGAGAATTCTCATGCTGCTAACACTAATCAATCAAACTCTGGGAATCGACAGCCAGAACCACCCAGAGGCAACAAATCAAGGTCCCAGAAAATAATAGGTGATGGAAGAGCAGAAGTAACATTAGTGATAGTAACGTCAGGGCAAGAAAATGTGGATATTTTTACCTATAATTCTCAATTTTTTCTTTGGGTTTACAGCCTATTATGTTCTCATTAGCATTTGCTTTTCCTCCCTGCCTCTATTCCCTGTTACCTGTTCCCCATGACACGTGAGTTTTGACTAATGTGTTCTTTGTACAATTCTCCAGGGGAACCTTTCTCAGCAACAGTGCATTCAGGAGGCTCCTAGTGCAGTTGAATTTTGTCTCTGGCACCGAGGAACTAATTCTTTGCATTTCCTTAAACAGCCTCAGTCATTTGGTTCAGCAAAGACCCCTTGGGGAGGCTCTCTTTCCATTTCTGCCTCTTTCAGGCTACCAGTAATCATGCCACGGGAACTTGATGGCACTGAATTTCTCCAGCATAATTGGTTTTAGCTGAGTATGAGGAAATAATCATGTGGTGCTTTTGTCAGTGCCAGAGCCACTGCCTTTAAATCTGTAGTGAATCAGCAGACTAATATAGTGAAGTAAAGCAATTTGAGAGCAATGGGTGCAAAATGGCATCTTCTGGAAAGTGGGATTTTAACTTAATGCGGATGAATGGTTATTGCTAGAGATCTTAATTCTTATCAGACAAATTTCACTGTATTTCCTTTGGTGATGTTTTTAACCAACAGGGGAAAAAAAAAAGATTTAATGGTAGTTCTAATTCTCATTGATTAGTACAATGCTGATAAATAAATCTCAAACTTTCTTGCAGGGTGGGTCAATTTGTGAGGGAAATTGCTTTACTGGCCTTCAGCTTTTCTCATTTGCAATACATGGGCTGCTTTTTAAGCTGTTCATATTTGTGAGGTCAGCTTGTTCTACCCTTTGGAACATCCCATGGCAAATGTGGTAGCTGCCTATGTGGAAAAGTAACAAATACTGATACATGGTTTACGTGCCTTATTAATATATAGGGACCAAAACCAGGAGAAGCTAAGGAGATGTGAGGAATGATTTCTCCCTTGTCCTCTCAGAAACCATTTTGTGAAATCACTGTTGCAAACATAACTACTGTGAAGGAACGTCACTGCAGCAGCAGACATCTCTCCAGACCATCCTCGCAGAACTACGTCTTCCTCTCTCTTCATATAGGTAGAAGCCCACCAGGCCTGGGAGAGTGACCTTGCTCCATTCCACAGTGACTTTAAACACATCTGCTGCAGTTTCCCAAGCAGCCTCTCTCCTTCTGTTGGTACGCTTTAGTTGTTGTGTTTGTTGTTCAACTTAATTTGATTAATCCTTCATCCTGGCTTCTTTATATTCTTCTAATAATGACCTATTTCTTCACCTTATTTACTTTCCTCTATATCCTCTTATACATCTAACCAATTGCTTCTCTGCTTTATTTGCCTTCGTAAAGTTATATAATTTAACTCTATTATACAATTCCTTCTGAGCTAGATGCTTAATTTTTCCTGCATCAAGTTATTTTTAACCTTTCTGCAAGTTTCTGTAATACTTCTGTTTTGATATTTCTCTCATTTAAATAATAGTAGAAAATATGCAAATCTATGACAAACCTTTTAAATTTACTGCAGCGTTGCTCTTTTGCTGATGTTTAATTCCACTGCTAACACTGTGTTAGAATCAGGAGTGTTGCTGCCACTTCTGAAGGACATACTTTAAAGAGCATGCACTAATTTTTCTCACAAATAAATCAAATTACATTGACTATTCCAGCATTTTTTCATTTGACGTTCCAGTATTATTTAATCAGTTCTATTTATAACAATACACTTTCCTCCTAACCAGGCTGTTCATGCCAATGCTCATTCCATCAACCCTATTCCAAACTAGAAAAATCACCTTAACTTGTACAACCTTTTTTTTCCCCCAGTGCATTTTGTGTCATCGTTCCTTCGGCTTCATTACCCTCATTCCTACCAGGAGAGAACACAAAGGACAGTAAAGCTCTTTGCCCTTTTTCATCAACAGTAGTTTTGCTGTCACCTCCATAAAGCTGAATTTCAGTGCTGGTGTGTGATGTGTTAAGAAGCCCTACTGTTCAGAGGACACAGCCTAAATCCTCTGTTACTTTATATAGTTGTCTATGCCTATGCATATGGTGAAACAGTGGCAAAATAATGAAGCTTCAGGGTTTGCTTCTCTGGGTAAGAGTAAGCAGAAAACCAGACCCATGTTGCATTGTTACTTCCAAATCATCCTTATCTTGGTTTTTTACAAGACCAAATTCTGTATCAATATATTAAAAAATTTTGAGTGTGATTGAGCTAAGCCCTACACTAGACAAGTAAAACTAAAACAGAAGTTAAATGATGGTGAATGTGACCAATGAATTTACGATCTCAATGTTCTTACCTCTGGTGAAGCTTACAAGACCTGCAGAATTGAAATATGCATATAGCAAAATTCCATGGGGCATGAAATGCTTTGGCTGCTTTTTTGGTCTTCAGCAAATCTCTGGTGAGTCTTGCATTGCCTTACCCTTAATGGACAGATTTTATGACCTTATAGATTTACACAGCTCAGGTACTGACATGCCCGTAATGAATAACATAGAATAACAGTGTCCACATAACCCTGTCAGTAAATAATTTGGAATCTCTAGGCATTTCTGTATCATTAATACATTAGGTTTACCTAGACATCCAGACACATAATGTAATATACCACTTTCAAACCTGTACAGTTCAGCATCTTGCAGGATGCTGAACGGCCCCACACAAGCCTGCATTACCATCTTCCTGGTTTCTTTGGATCATGTCTTCCTTCAAAAGTCATGCAGGCTTTTCTGAATGTGAGCAATGTTTGTTGGATAGCTACCCTCTTGTATAAGCTTTCAAAGCATCCAAGGAGCCACTCTGACAGTAAAGATGGAAACTTAGCAGGGCTTCATTTCTACTACTGCATCTTGAGCTGCTGAGTAGATTGATTATTTAATTCATTTAGCAGTTTTCGTAGACTTGTAGCAACAAGCTGTAAATAAATGACTTCGTCAATGCATTTGCTTCTATCAGCTCAGTCAGTTACCAGTGACTCAGCGTGGGTTTTAACACTGACAGCAAAAGCACTAAGTGGCCAAATTCTATGGCAGCTGATTTGATACTGCTTACAGCATCCTTCCATAAGGACTATTTCTGTGAAGATGTGGTTTTCCAGCAGAACATTTATGAGAAAGGTTAGAGGATACAGGAAAATCCATTCTAAAAAGAGAAAAGTTACAGATTATGCATTTTCATAGCAATCTTCAGCAGAGGTTTAGATACACTGGTTTCTCTGCATTTACTGTTTTAAAAGGTACGTTATGGATTCTGCAAACACACATTTTTGCTTCAACCAGCTATAAAGTTATGATTTCAATTAAATGTAGGAACAGAGAGTAATTTTCTTAACTAGAGGCACAATCATGTAAACACATAGTAGAAATGTCTTTTGCTTTAAGTAGCCTGTTGGAGCTAAATTTAAAACTGTATTTAGGTACCGAAAAATTACATAGTCATGAAAGAATTTCAAAGTACTTATGTACATAAATCACAGTGTAATCAACAGGGATTAGACACCAAGACATCTTTGAACATCCATGCAAGGTACCTATATAAATGTCTAGCCAGCTTTACATTTCCTCCCTAACATCCTGACTATATTTTGGAGAACTTGTACTGCACACCTATCAAACACAACCTGTGAGACTATCTCTACTGCTAGCACAGACACCCTGATCATAGAGTGTAGATTAGCTGACCATGCTGTGCCTTCCTACTCTGACACACCACCCATGGTTTGAAAGCAGAAGAGCACCAGTGCTCTAGGGTAAAGAACAAGGGTTCAAATTCACGAGAACATTTCCCAAAGAAAGAAAATGTGTTTTGTTTCCTTCCTATCCTGGCAAGGTGAGCAGCCACACTGGAGTTCTACACATTTGTCTGATGTTCTTTCCCTAGTGCTGTGTTGCCATAGCATCATACAGTGTATATATGTGTATTTGCTAAGTTTAGAGTAAAAAAAAAAGGCAGATGAAGTCACTAAGAACAGGATTAAAATGATC
Organism: Porphyrio hochstetteri; assembly: GCA_020800305.1. Lineage (NCBI taxonomy): Eukaryota > Metazoa > Chordata > Aves > Gruiformes > Rallidae > Porphyrio > Porphyrio hochstetteri. The sequence continues at coordinate 52,937,551 of CM036907.1, forward strand.
TGAATGGAGAACAAACTTCCTGCCCTGATCTCACTAAGCTACAGCGGGTTCTTTTTGTACACCTTTGACACCGAATGTTTTTTCTTCCCTTTTTACATGCTCCAGCCTGCTTTTTGTGAACTCGTTTCAGAGTAGAGCACCTGTCATAGTGAATCGTGGACAGGGAAAAGATTGTGGATGTAGCTGTTCCTGACCCATTGATGCCTTCTCATTAATTCCCCAATGGCAATAGTAAGGGTACTCAAATCGTGACCCTGTTGAGGAGAGACAAGGGTGGTGAAGATCCTTGAAAGGCAAAAGCCAGCAATTCTTCAACAGTCATCTGCAGTCAGAATGGGTTATAGCAAGGGCAAAGGAGGTATTAATAGCCATCTAACAGGTTTCAACTACAATCGTTGGAGCTTAGTTATCAGAAACCTCTGCAATTTACTATTAATCACCGTGTGATGCTTCCTGACCTTCCTGACAGAGATTAATAATCCTGTGTGAGCCAAATACTATAGGAGAAGGCACATATTTCAGACACATATCTCCACTGCCTTGCATTTGAAGTAATCATTTATAGTGGTAAAGCATTACCAAATTATCAGTCAATAGATGTTTAATCAAGGAGCAATGTAAGGACCCAGCCTTTCTTCCATTTACTTCTCTGAAAACAATTGATGGGCAACGCTTATAAAAGACAGATATAAAAAACTCCAGAAAGCTTTTTAAAATTCTCCCTCAGCCTGCTTATGCAAAGGAGAGGTGAGACCCTTAAAAAGGCCAGCTTTCCAAGTAACAAAAAGCTGCTTCTTTTAGTCAGGAACTGGAAAGAACTTCTTGTGAATCTGAAAGCGTCTATTATTTTCACTTACTCATCCTGGCAGCTGAAATGAGCAACGTCCATCTTCTTTGAGTTAGTCTCTTCCCCCTCTCCACTTTGCAGTGACGTGTTTTTTATTATCCACTCTGATTACAGAGGTCCTGCTTTGCTCCACTGAACTCCCAGCTCACTGGCTTCATCTATCGACAATAAGTGGTGCAATTTATGATTCATCCTCAGAGTTTTCATAAACACAATCTCTTAGCAAGTGTTGCATGTTCCTGTCTGGTTTTCTTTTCATCCTTGGGTATTTTCTTTTACTGTACCTCATACCCAGTACTGAATGGGATCCTGGGTAACAGCTTAGCTCCTTTACCCTTTGGTTCTCCTATGTGGGACATCTGAAGTACCAAAGGACTATTTTAATCTGTCTCCTAAGGAGATAAAACCCGTGACATCATGCTATCCATCTGTATAATACGCCTCTACCCCAAAAGCTTACAAATCCATTGGGCAGCTGTACTCAAATTTGTGTACTCTTGCAAATTTCCATAAACCACAGAGAAAAGGCGAGAAGGATCCCAGGGTGACTCTTTGTTAGAAGGTACTAAGGAATCCAAAGACATGATGAAGCTGTAGGAAACCAGTCTTTATTGCTTCAGATGCTCAGTGGACCATGTTTTAAACATTTCAGTGGGCATTAAAACACTAAACATGAAAGTATTTGCTGAGCTAGCATAAGTGGGGTGGGAGTTTGCCTATAAACATGCTACGTTTCCCTGGCTCTTTTCTGTATCATACAGGGACCGTGCCAGTGTTTTGCAAATGCAGTGAAAGGCCTTCAGAAAGGGGTGTGACACCCATAAGTGGCACCAACCTAAGTACTGTGGAGTGGGAGTGACACAGACCCTCCATCAGGAAGGTAGGGAGAGAGCCTGCGTACCTGCAGCCAGCTCCTGAGCCTGCAGCTGCCAGCTCAGCACCTCCTGTGAGGAACGATGAATCAAATGAGGCTTGATGAGATGACTCTTAGTGTTTCTTTAAAGATAGGCCTTGGTATTCCTTTTACATAGTGACAGTAAGAAAGCCTGTAGGATTTTTTTTTTTTTTTAATTTTTTAGGAAATAGGAAGGTTTAATTTAAGTGACAATGAGCCTGCTGGAAAGTCATAAAGAAAAGGGAGATGGGCTGTTGAGGACGGATCATTAGTGAAGCTGTGGCAGAGATGGAAAGCCTTTTGAGAGCTTTGTTCTGAGTAATCATTGTTTTGGTTTTTTGTTGTTTTGTTGTTTGTTTTTTTCTGGAACTAGATGGGGATTTAAAGATTAGTGTAAAACTGCTGTTTGGTCACCTGAAACAAAGCTTTAGTATGAAGAAATTTGTTTACTTCCTTTTGGAACAAAGAATGGATTGGGTTTTCTCTTTGAAGTGGCCTGGCTGATTGCTCTTAGTCTCCTTGGAGGGCAGAGTCTAAAGATGTGGCTGGGCCAAAATTCCACTGAACATGTAAAGTGTGAGGGAAGAAGAAGTAACCACTTAAGAAATTGGTCAGTGATCCAAAGATGACACTTGATGCAAGATCTCCTCTGCTAGAGGTTGTACAAGTCTCGTTAACTTCTACTTAAGGCAAGGCAGAACTAGCAATAAAATGTACAGATAGAATGAGGAGGAGACAAGAGCAACTTTATTGAGATTATTCTGACACATCAACTGTCTGTAGGTAAAACTAAGATATTTAAAATTATGAATGATGATTTCTGGGCCCTCCTGCCTTAAAATAGTCAGATGATTATCCTGGTTTGGAGTTGGTTTTCCTGTTTCTTTTCATGTACAAGGCGAAAGACTGTGATATAGATACTGACTTACTGACTCCTGCAAGTCAAGGGCTGGCACAGGCGTAACACTCATGCAAAGAGTGAGACACTTCCTACCTATAGCAAATAGGAAAAGTGGCACCCGTAAAAAAGAAATATCGTAACCAAGGTCTATATCTCATTCTACAAGCAAGCTCATTCATGGGTAAACTCCACTTTGCTCTGAAGTTTCTGGATGGTGTGCACCCGTTAGTTCAACGTCCTCCCTCCCCATCTTGGTAGTATCACCTGCTGCAACTGACACTGCACAGTCTCAGTGGCCACTTCCTTCATGTTGTCTGTTACAGAGAGTGCAAAGGACATCAGAAGCCATGGCTCAGGATCCTTTCCATTTGCTTGCACACACATCACAAAGGAGCAGTTTTCTACTGAAACCACAATATCAGAATTTCTTGAAAGATGATGGGCAGTGCTGTGCCTTCTGTAGCCTCAAGGATGTTTGTTTACAATCTCTCCCATATTCTTTGAGGAAGATTGAGTTATTCAGTTTCTCAAATAAACTCTCCATTGAGGGTTGGAGAATACAAATAAGCTAAGATTTCACAGCACTGCTTCAGAAGCTTTTTCCATGTTCGTTCCCTTACACTTCTCACATTTGCTTTTTAGTCACATCGTACCTGAGGGGGACAACGAAGCAAGTGATACTACAAACATTTTATTGTAAGGCCTTGCCAGACAGGCCAGTGTAGCTGAAGGTTTAAACATAAAAAGTAAAGGATAGCTGGAATTCTGTGAAACTTGTGTCGTTTGCAAATTAAAGTCACAGTTCATTTTTCAGGAAACGCCAGTTGGGGTGGACAGCATGAAAATGTGGGTATCAAGGACTTGCGTTACTGAAGGAGGAAGGTTTAAAGCTGCCTGAACTTTGGTACCCCTCTCTGAAATGAGGAAAACAATATCTTATCTGGATTTCTATTTCATTACTGCTGGTAAGTGCCTGAAGGTTAGTTCATGGGAAAGAATATCAGAAGTTTTACTGTGTTTACCGTGACAGTCTGATTTTCTCACTAGTCATTCAAATGGCTCCCACTCTACAGGAAGTTCTCCTGGCCATGCATCAATGAATTTCATATATTTACATTCTGTATCCTGTTCAGTATAAGCTGTAAGAGCAGACATGCTGTGGCAGCGCAGCAGCAGTGTTTGGGTAAGGTATGTTGCTTGAGTTTGTCCTCTAAATTCTTTATAGGATTTAGATTTCTCAAATTATTTATGCCCCGGCTCCCAGTAGTAACATATATGCAGCATGCAGATTTCAACAGCTGTACTCAACAAATAGCTGGGTTTACTAATAATGACTTAGCTCTATTTAAGGAGAATGGAGGCATGAATTTGCATGCTTTCATGTCTGAGCTGCGTTCACCTTGTGCGTGTCATTTGTCTGTGAATTTAGTGTTCTGCAAGAGTCAAGGGTAAAGTGCCTGTGGTCCCTTTGCTCTCTTTTACTAGAGTAAATCACTGATCCCACATGCAGTGCTGGGTGTATTTCTCAAAGGAAAAGAGTGTGACTCGTGGGATTTTTGCTGTTCTGCCTCTACTGATTAAGTTTTCCCATACCATGCTGGGTTGTCAGAAAACGAGCAAAATAATCAGAGATGAATATTTAAAATTTTCCTGTGTCCTGAGATTTGTAAAGTGCCCTGCCTATGAGGAACAAAAATACAAAGAATATAACTAGGGTGGTCATATATGGAGGTTTGCAATTATGGATTTGGTTTTATATTTGAAAACAGCCACGAAGCACCCCTCCTTTTTCAAAACCCATGAGAAGTTCTAATCAATATGGCCTTCTTGTCAGATCCTCTCTCTGGCAAAAATAGCCTTTGTGATCTCTTGGTCTGTGTCACTTTGACTACTCTGTGTGATTATATATACCAAAGTCTACGTGCATATTGCTAGTGCACATGACAGGTCAGCTTACATATAACCTTTCAGTTCTCCAAGCAAACTTGTCCCTAGGATTTGTGCATGTTCTGCTACAGATCATTTAGCTTTCTGAATCTCATTTGGTTTGTTTCTTGCCATAAAAATTTGAGGAACTACTTTGACCAGGAGAAAAAATGCAGCAACCTCAGCAGATAATATGATAAAAGATGTGCATTTAAAGATGTTTTGAAGCCACAGTGTACTGTTCAGCTAAAAAAAAAAATTGAGAATGATTAAAATGAAGTAATTGTTGGATTGGGATGAGTGAGAAAATTTTATACTCATAAACAGATGACCTTATTCAGTCACTAAGAAGCTCCAGACTCTGGTTTATAACCAAATGCATGTTCTTGGATATTTATTGCCAAAAGATCTGCTGATAATCATTTTCCCTGGGCCTCCCAGGGGAAAAGGTCACACTTCAAGGATTGAATTAATCTCACTTCTATTGATCTTTTTGTTACCGATTGCTTCATGCTGAAAGAACAGACCCAAATCAGAGTAACAGTTAAAAAAATGTGGGAAGAGTTTATAAGAAAACAATGCAACACTTAGCCTTCTAGGCAAACAAGGAACAAACAGGTGTCTGTTTAGTTAATATTTGAGGTATATATTTGAATATTTTTCAGTGAAATGTAGTGGCATGGAACAAAAGAGCACACTTGTCTAGTTTTCCTGCATAGCACACATGCATCTATCATGCCTCAAATCAGTCATTTCAATCATTTTGAGAACCACCCTAAACAAACCTCTGAGGGAGCTGTAAAGGTGCAAACTAAATCATATAATATATTATTATGAATAATGACTTACTAGATTGTTTTAATATATATTATTATAAATTATTATAATATATATATTATTTACTATTAATGAAGAATACTGTTTGGAAGTGTTTGATCAGTGTTTCAATTAAGTTTTATTTGTGTTCTATGGCTAGAACTGTTAGAACACCCAAAATTATTAAAAAATATCATCTGCAATGACTGAAAGCGTTAATATTTTTTAATATTTTCTTACTGTAACACTGTTCACTATAGATTCTGTTTACAGAATTCACACCTATTTCATGCTTTCGGTTTCCCTCAGGAATGTTTGGCTTTTCCTAGACTCAACTCAGAAATGGGATATACCAGGCCAGTGGAGTGAAATGTTCCCTCTCTCCTTTGTATTATCTGGGCCAGTTTGTCACTTCATGTCATGCCTTTCTTCTGAATGAGAAGACCAGATCATTCTGGAATTTTATATGAAGAGTTAATTCTTCAAAATGTCTGCAAAACACGAACACAGGTTTTCTATCGGTGCCTTCCTTTCTGGGAAAAGGCATAGTATCTGATGATTGTTTATCAGAAGGTTGTCTTTATTGCAGAGACCAACAAACTTACCCCAGTTTTGGGATCTGAACTTTGGATTTGAATTTTCATAAGCATAAGAAGCACATTAGAGAGTCCCATAGGAGAATTAGGTTTATAGAACTGGAAGATAATGGAATTCCTTGCTGTTTAGTCCTGAATCTATCTGCAAGATTAGTTTGTTTGGTTCCTTCCTTTTACATTCTGATACTCAGCTATGGCTTGACCATGATTAGTTTTGCATTTCTTGTATTATTGAAAACGTTAGTAAAATATTCATTAAAGGAATTCAAAAAACATCAAAAGGAAGTATGACATTTTTCCATCTTAGTATTCAGTTATCCTTGTTCCTCTCTTTAAAGTAATCTTTCTGAATATATCTACGATGTTAACTCGTTGTCAGTGTGAGTCCCATTATTAGATATCAATATACATTACTAAATACTGTGGGAAATCAATATGCTGTTACACCAAAGTACTTAATTTTTTAGTCCTGCAGTTGATTTCCCACTGACTCCAGCAGAAACTTTTTATCTTCAGCAAGAGCTAGAGATCACCAGTGTCATTTGCAGTTCCTTTTTATTTTTATCCTTGTAAGTGAATTCCTATTCATAAGGAAGCCTTAAAAGAAGTTTAAGTATTGTAATTTACAGTATAAAATTTGCAAGCACTGGAATGCCTTCACTGATAAATAAAAAGAAGGGGAAGGGGGAGAGAAGATTGAATTTACTCTGGAGAGGTGTGTCAATTGCATTTGAATCTAGTAATTTGCAAGACATTAAATGAAACTAGATCTGTACCAAAGTGCATAAAATGAGGGCCATGGCTGGATCAAACCAGCCAAGACTTACTTTGTGAGGTGTTCATAGGGGAAAGAAAGCTACCTACAGCAGAAATGGTACCCCAGGTCCTGGGGCTGACACAATTTCCCCCGAGTCCTGAGCAATCACAGTCTGTAAATGCTGTCTCACTCTGTCAGGGAATACAGGACACCATAGCACTTTGTCTACTCCAGATTTTCTGCCAGTTTCCCCTAATCCTTGTGCATAAAACACCTTTACAGTTTCCCCAGATTTAATCACACTAGGCAAGAGAGGCAACAAGCTACAGCAAATATGGTGACTAAGCTAGAAAGAGGAGCTGGAACCTAGGTTCTCCCAACCTCTCAAATTAGCTGTGAGACAGAGAAAAACCTACAGACAAAGCACTTTCTGCTGTCCCAAGTTACCGTCCACACTACAGAAGGAGTTATGGTCCACAATCCATAAAAGGAAAACAGTGACAATTATTTTCCCATTCTTAATTATTAATGCTATATACCCAAAGCTTTATATCACTGTCTCTAGTATTTTAATGATCTGTAGGGTCAGATGGACCCTTTAACTTCTTTGAAGATCTGTATTGCAAAGAAGTGTCTAGAAGCCCATACATGACAGCTGGGAATAGTTCTAGTTTGCTTCTGCCCTTCTTATGAAGGAAGAGGCAGAAAAAACAGGATCAGTCACCTCCCAGCAGTCATCCGAAAGGGAATGTTGAGGGGAAAAGGATAAGGAGTATCTACAACACCATGCCTTAAGGTACAAGAAGAAGAAAAGGAACTGCATGCTGGAGGAATTATTCAGGGAGACAGAGCAAGGAGCACATGAGTTTGAAGAGTAAAGGGAATAGGAAAGACAAACCGACCGGTAGACAAAGCTGAAGAGAAAAGAATACAGCTATTTTTTTCAAAAATACATGGTCTTAAAGACAGCTGCAGTTGAAATCCTTCTTTTTCAAGCTATTGCTAGAATTATTCTTGTAATTGAATTAAAAAGCCCTATGACAATCCTAGGTAAACATATGCAATGTGCTATGTAAAGTGCTTTGAACCTTTTATGCCTAGAATTCAGACGTCCAGATGGGAGATGTTGGATATAATCATCCCTTTATTTAACAGCTGACACGGCTGGTGAATACGGTGTGATTTGGTTTTCCTGCTGTTAGCCCACAGTGCTCCCTCTAAAGACTTGGCTTGAGCACTCTGCTATCACATCGTTTTGTGCTGCAGCATCAGTGCAGGCTTTGAATAGTTCTGTACTTGGCATTCTCAGAAGTTATCTCTTAATACATTTTATCGAGTACCTCTCCATCAAAATCAGACATAATTAGTTACTGGCATCCTTCATTGGGGTATAAAAATAAATCTGCCATTTTAAGCAATTGTTTGAATACATAATCTCCATATAAAGTGCTCACTACAAGAAAAACATTCAGTGGAAGGTCCCTGCACATATGGTCCAAGCCATGATTTAGGGCAAGTGACTTGTCCTTAGTGGAACCTACCAAAGCCAGTTTTTAAACAAAGGCAAAAAATATCCCTCTAATTCAGCAAGTCTTGTTTCCAACATTTAAGACTGAACCCTGAAGCAAGGACAGGAATACAGTTTTGGCAAGTGTTAAGTCATCTCTCTCCACCTAACTCTTTCTCTGGGTCTTTCCACTGGTAATGGCCAGTGTGAGGCAAATTGAGAAGCCCGTAAATGTTGAACTGCAAAGGTAGGAAACTCTATGAGGAACCTAGAGATGATAAAGCAAACAGTATTTTATTGTCTTACTTATTCATGTAAAGACAAAAATGTTTAACTCAAGAAAAAAGAATATGAATAGTATCTGCTAGAGGAAGGAACTTTAACGTTAAAGCAAAATTCTGTTTCTCTCTGCAACGATGTCTCTGAGAGAAGTTTTCTTCAGTATTTTAAAATCCCTGATCTTCAAAACCTTGCAATATGTACCTATTGCAAACTATTTTGTTTGTTCTTATTTAAGAATGGGGTTTAAGAATTTTCTTGGAATTTGTGGGTTGTTTGAGTCATGGTTAAATGTTCCAAAGTTATTTACGTTATTGGTTTGGTGGACTATGGGAATAGAGAACTGAACAGTAGCTCCTAAATTCAAATTTCACCTCTATTAAAAAATCCTCTCTACCCTCTGTGATTCTTTTGCTTTTGGTCAGTCTCAGCTTTCCTATAAACAGGAAGAAATGACATGTTGCATCTCAAATGGTAATCACTTGTGTACAGACTGCAGAAGTGTCATGACATGGAATTAATTTTTCTATAAAAGTCAATGATTTTTTTTTTAAACCAAATACTTACTTGCATGCTGCATACTGCATACTAGGTGTTGCCAAGTAAGATGTCACCAACTGAAACAGTAACTAGTATTTCTACAAGAAAAACTCCTCAGTTTGTGCGATAAATAAAAGCAAAGTAGTTATTTTACTGTTGACAAATCTTTTGTATGACTTTTTTTTCCCATGAAAGTTTTCATATTTTTCAATTTCCTAATGTTTATGACCTTATTTCATGTACTACATTTGTACGATTAAATTATAATTTATTCTAATATAAAAGGGCAAATTTCTGCATAGTTTAGGGCTAATATTCCATTAGCATACTATAATTAATAACGACCTCTGTTACCTTTCAGTGAGGTCAGCATTTTTATTTTTTGTGAGCTTTTCTTGCTAAGGAAATGTGTGTGCATTATTAATATGTGCAGATAGCATCTTCTGTAGTGTAGCTACACGTGCCAGGACGTGCCCATCAAAGAGAGTCAAAAGCTGCTCTTGGATACAAACCAGCCTTTAAATATACAGTGTATTAATAGCTGTATCTGACAACAATTCTCTTGGAATTAGTGTTACTGTCAGCTGGGTGAGAACAAAATATGAGTGAAGAGAGTGGTCCTGCTTCATTCAAACTGCAACCTGATAATGTCCCAGCAGGATAAGGGGTACCATCAAAGTCACACTTCACCCTTTTTTGGGAAGAACCTTCTTTTGGACATCAGGATTTTACTTCCTGCACCTTCAGAGCTGCAATAGAAACTGTGCTTATTGAAATGCAGCAGCAGCTCCAGGAGCCTGCCGATAGAGTCTGATGAAAGTCAAAGTTCTGTTGGGGGATGTCCACACTTCACAAATGTGTCAGACTTAACAGCTGGTCCAACTATCTGGAATGGCTTTGATCCCAAGGGGAAAGAGGAATGAATTGGAGCAGGCAGAATACATGGGGATCCCTGTCTAGCTTAAGTACAAGGAGTTGGTCTGTATCACAGGCAAAAAAGTGTGAGACCCTCAGATATACTGCAGCGGATTAAATGCCTGAAGGTGAAATGAAAAAATCTCATGAAGGTTTGTTTATTTTGTTATTGGTTTGGTTGGGTTTTTTAAAATGGTGGTCAGAGGAGCAGCTTGGGGCAAAATAAACTGGTTATAAATCTTGGAGAAAGAAAAAACCCCAAAGTGTGTGTTCTGTAAGACCAACTCGATTACTTTTCTGAAGGTTACATGTAAAGAGATATGAGGAACCACCTGCTTCCTAAATTTGTCATTTTTTGGAGGAAAAGGATACCACTACAGCTTATCTTCTGAACTCTTCTTTTCACCACAAAGTCTAGGATTTTTTTCATGAGTGGATATCCTGACTGGATTTTGTCCTCTTATAATGTGCTTGTTTTGGCTGGGATAGAGTTAATCTTTGTAGGTAGTATGGGGCTATATTTTGGATTTGTGATGAAAACAGTGCTGATAACAGAGGGATGTTTTTGTTACTGCTGAGCAGTGCTTACACAGAGCCAAGGCCTTTTCTGCTGGGACACCCCACCCCACCAACAAGGAGGCTGGCAGTGCACAAGAAGCTGGGAGGGGACACAGCCAGGATAGCTGACCCCAACTGACCAAAGGGATATTCCATACCATATGATGTCACAATGCAGCACATAAAGCTGGGCAACAAAGGAGGAAGAGGGGGATGTTGAGCGATGGTGCTTGTCTTCCCAAGTAACATTACACATGATGGATCCCTGCTTTCTTGGAGATGGCTGAACACTTGCCTTCCCATAGGCCGTGGGGAATGAATCCGTGGTTTTTGCTTTGCTTGAGTGAGAGGCTTTTGCTTTGCCTATTAAACTGTATCTCAGACCAGGAGTTTTCTCACTTTGACTCTTCCGATTGTCTCCCCTATCCCACAGCGGGGGGTGGGGCGGGAGGGGTCGTGCAGGAGAAAAGTTAGAGGGCACCTGTGTGGTGCTAAATTACCATCTAGGATTAAACCACAACATATAAGAATGACTGAGCTCCAGATCATATCTCACTTTTTCACTGTTTTCAAAAACGTTTAGGGAGCTATACTACATTTATTTGTAAGAGCAGGAATTGCATATATGGTTACCATGTCAAATCTTTCAGAAAATGGTCTTATAAACAAACCTCCTGTTTCTTCTCAATTCTGAGTGCAGTTACACTACCTGTGGTCTCCCACTGGCAGAAAGGCTGTTTCCCTAAATCATCTTGTATTGACTTCATTTCAATACTGAAGCATTATCTGTGAGACCCATACCTTGAACATTATATTCTTAGGAAAAATTGTCAGCAGCTGGGCCTGCTAGAAGACCGTGACTTCTTCTGTAGACTTTTTCAAGGTGACTTTTCTCCTATTAATATACTGAATTTGTCAGACCTATGGACTCTTGCCTATACTATTTCCAAAAGTAGTACGTAGTTTGCTGAGTCAGAGGATGGAAAGAGGAGCTTTACATCCCTAGGATAATGGCAGCAAATTGTGGAATACCAGGCTCTGGGGTAGTCAGCTAGCCATGGCAAACATTTCTTGGCATTTCCAGTCCTTTTATTTTAAAGCTGTGGCTAGTTTTAAAGCAGGTTTTTTGCATGTGTGTATCTATGACCCTGTGCTCCCCATGTGTGTGAAGAATACTTGGCTGTGCATGTAACTATTGCATCAATGATCAAACGATGCACATACATCAGATACTGATGTGTATATTTGTAAATGTACAAAGGAAACGTCGGAAACTTAGTTTCCATTCAGTGACAGAGAAAGCAAAGTATGTTCAGAATCAAAGGATCAACTTGAATCACATGCACACCTTATTTTGCAGCCAGATAATATTAACTTATTTTCATTTTCCATTTTCAGATTCCTGTTACCAGATTGAAAGAAAAAGTCATGTCAAAACACGGTGTGAAATGGATTATTCTTGTTTTGCCATCCGAATGGCACCAGGCAACACCAGAAATATAAAAATAAAGTTTATATCAATGACATTGACAGTTCTTATGTCAAAAATAAAGATGTCTGGACAAATTTCAAATAAGCATTGATGGGTTTCAATTTTTTGAGCTGTTCTTTGAGTTGACCTAACAAGGTTCATGGACTGCTTTATAATAATCATAATATTGTCTTATCAGATAAGAGGCATATTTGGCCAGTGCAGTTTGTAGCAGCAAAGCTATTAGCTTCTAAGCTAAAATTAGTATTATGATACTTCCCATATATTTTAGATTTCATCTTCATATTTATTTTCCTCCCCTATGTTTTTTGGTGGGTTTTTTAAATTAATATTGGGGGGGGCAGGGGGAAGAAGAAAAAAAGAAGACTGCAGGCACCTGACTGCTTAAGCTAGTCGTAGGCTTGTGATAAAAATTGTTCATCTGAGATGTATGATTTTATACATTTGTCCTGCAGGTGTTTACTCTTGTAACAGATCCATGATAGTTTTCAAAGTAATGTGTGAATTTGGAAAACTGTTGATATGAGTAGGGTCTTGTCTTGTCAATGTAGATCCTCCTTTTAATTTTCTAGACACAGTTTAGAAAGTGATTCAAAAGTTTTCAGCACTCACATTCAATGTTTCAATTGCTACCAAAGGTTTATGCAGCTACAGCTTGGTTCTGAGACTCTGGTTTCTTTTGAGCTAGCTGGTTTTCCTCTTCCAATGTTTCATGCAGTTAAACGCTGTGATTGCTCCATGGTCTACCAAGGGGCTCTGAGTCTGTGGCAGTGCCTAGAAGTGGATCCTTGTGTAGAGAATCACACCAGAGTCCTGGGCACTCATCCATCTATACTTTCATGGCTTTCTGAAAAGTTGGTTTCCTAGGAGCTTTCTCCTAAATTTTAAACAAGAAAGACCCTGCTGAATAAAGTGTTACTGTTTGTAATCAAGTGAAAGATCTATTATTTATATGCTCGGGGTGTTTTCATAAAAACTTCAGAGATGTGCCCAAGACAATTATTTGTAATATACAGTCATTAAAACCAGACTAGAACCAATAAACATTGTTCAAAATATGACTAATTAAATAGATGACACTATGCAGATGAAGAATCTGTCAAACATAGTGAACAGTCCCTTTCAAGCTGTGAGTCTAACACAAAAAGTTTCCTAAAATGTATGTACATATACATATTTATGTATGTATATATACATAAAAAGACGATGATAAGGATGGCTGCAATTAGCATTTAACCCCAAGACACTAAGAAAAGCCTTTCTTCAACTGCTCCGTTTCACAGCTTTGATCAGTTTGTGCAGTCCTGCGATCCTTTGTCAACCTGATACATCGTGAAACTATCCTTTACACAAATCCTAAACTTATGCAAGATGTTACCAGTTCAGGGCAGTGACATTTTTCTTTCATGGAAACGAGTACACGAGGACAATAGCAAGGGCAAAGTTGTCCCGAGGACAGGAAGCATTCAAGAACAAAAGCCACTCAGAAGAGTTCCAGCATTATTTCTGCCTGTTCCCTCTTTAAGCAGCCATCATGGAAACAGCTAGATGGCATTTAGAAAGAGAATTTAAATTAAAACTTTTTTTACCTCTTGAATTACTGAAGAAATATTAAATTACATTTCAAAGGAGTTTAACCTGCTTACATTATTTTACTTTTTTTAATATACGGGTCTGTCTCTGCTTGGAATATATCATCTCATTCAAGCTAACGCATTGTCCAATTTCCTGGCTGTGATGCTGCAAAAATGCGCTGCCTCTCTTCCTAGCTCTGTGCAGACATTTATCCCAGTAGCACTAGCTGGGGTTTTTATTTATTTCACCATGACAAGAAACTTCTCATTCTCCTCTATCAGAGTATTCATTTCAAAGGTGATTATTTTCCATTTGAATGATCTTGAAATTCATCCTTTTGGGAAAGACCAGCACGAAACCACAAGTCTCACTTAAATTTATTTTGAGAAAGTAAATGGTGCGTTGACTTTGCACTGGCCTTTGGCAGATGGGTAAGTTTTATCTTCTGCTTCAACTCTTGATTTATAAAATGCATTTCTCAAATGTTGTAAGGCACTCAAGCCTAATAATGGATGTCTTATATTTTCTTTGAAATCCAGGTAGACCACTGATACACCACTAAATGATTCACCAGTGGGTTGTATTCTCTCTACCAGGCAGTGAACAGGCGCCTTTCAGCAAACAGGTGTGGCTGCAGCCATCCCATCCCTACCTACAGGCAGATGCTCAGTCTCAGGGCATTCAGCGGAAGAAACATTTTTGACTGTTAGACTTGATGGTCTTGGAGTTCTTTGCCAGCCTTAAAGAGTCTATGATTCTTTTATCATCCTTTCCTTCTTCCTCCTGTCTCTGTGCTTCAGGGCAGGGAAGATAGCTTCAGTCCCCAGAAAATCTGAGGTGAAGACCATTTTCTTTCCTCATGACAGTTTTGCCTTGTTCTAGATTGTCCATTTTAACTGAGAGTCATGGATCCTTCTGATTTTTTTTATTGAATCAATGGAGTTCCAGAATAAGCCTCTGATTTGCTAAGGTTGTTCTGGATTTAACAAACTGCGTACATGCTATGTCAGATTTGACATTAGAGTGAGAAATTACCTGCAACATGCTAACTGTGCTCACAAGGCCTCGTTACAAGCCAGGTCCCTCTAGCTCTGAAGATGGTGTCGTCTTGAATAATAAGGAAGAAGAGAGGGAATACAAATAAAAAGGGAAAAAATGGGAGAAAAGTAATTAATTTTTTACTTCAAAAATTTAAATTTAATTTTTAGTTGCCAATAAATCAATCTTGATTTGGCATATCTGCTTTTATGAGTAGGAATCACTCCCTTTAAAAATCTACAATAATTTTAACAATGTTAACAATTCTTGTTCCTTTGAATTTTGTTTATAGAATGCCTTGCAGTAATTGTCTAAGTCAATGCTTTCCTGTCAACTTAAAATATGCAGATAACTTTGTTTTTCTGACAAATCCTCTTTCTCCATTTTATTTATTCATCTGTTTTACATATATCACTGTTTAATCCATTCCACTTAAACTCATTCTGAAGAGAGAGCATATTGATACCAGAAAAATGCATTAAAAACTTAACCTATAAGATGCCTCTTATAGGTCATGAGCTTGCACTGACCCAAGAAGGCAGAATCTCTGAACCTATACATAGAACCTATGCACAAGAATAGTGGAAATATTCCACTATATCATACTAATATCATCCACGGGAGACAAGATTTGCCAACGGTTACTAATTGTCAGAGAATACTTAAGTGGTGAAAGATGTGAAGGGCTGTTGTGTTAGTAGGCAGATCAGGTCAGCTGCTGATCTACTCTGTTACCTTTACTCCTTCAGATTACAAGTAGTCATGTTAACACACCATTACAGACATCAGAGGTGGCAATAAACCAGGAATCATTACTCAGTGCTGACCAGAATTTTCTGCCCCTGAGCCACCATCTGGGGACAATGTGGCTACTCCAGTATTGAGCGTCAAGGGCTGAAACTCCCTGTTGCCAGCTTCCTCCTTCTTGCAAGGGCATGTTGTAATCCTGGCTACAAATCCAGATATCGAGCAAGGAAACCGGGTTACAGTGACGACTTGATGCAACTTTTGATGAATGGGGACGGGTAAGGGATTGTACACATATGGACTTTATAACTGCATTGGAATGGCTCTAAGTCATGACGATGACTTCAGTTTTGCTATGGGGCACCAACTTTTGCTCTAGAACAGACACAGAGTAAGGGACATCTTAAACAAATTAATGTTATAAGCATTATAGTGTATTTTAGATGAAACAAACCCAAGGCATTTTTAGGGAAACAAGCTGGAGCAGTAAATTGTAGATCTCATAAATGTAAATGCAGTGCCCTAGGCTTAACATTTACTTATTCACTCTCCTCGGGTTTTTTAAATATTTTTTTTTCCCTTCTCCAAGCAACACTTCATGTGAAGCTTCATGGCACATCATAAATTTTCTTCCAACTAACAATTAACTTACCTCTGGCTAATATATCTTGCAGAATGACAGCATGGAGCTGCTAACAGTACCTTAGGAGGATATAATAATGGTATGGTGCTTGAGGTTGGGGATAAAGTTTATGGGTTTGATTATCCCTCCAAATTAAACATATTAAAACTTGCTTGTAGGGGAATGGGTATAAATATTTAAACAACTAAATGCATTGCTGAATCTATTTAGAGACCTGTTATGAAAAGCAGGACATATATCAGATGTTCTACCATTGATCACCATCTCTGAAGTCACAGTTACCTGAGCCTGACTGATCATCAACCCTTAAAAATCCAATTTTAAGGCAGATGCAGAATTTTTTTGTATTATCAAAAACCCATAAAATACATGCCAGTTTTTTTCTGGCTGGATTTACAAAGGCTTTTGTGGGGTAAGGAAAAGTCGTTGATAAAGAGAGCTATCATTGAAGGAGGCAGAATTTACAATCAGAGAGATTATTTGATTCATATTGAAGCTGATGGTCTTGAATGATGAAAAGAGTTATTTTAAGACAAAGAACACATCCCCTGTTCACTGTTTCCATGGAATAGTAAAAATCAACTTAATCATGAGTAGCAGAAAAGTGTAACATAATAAGGGTGAGAAGGAGGAACCTTGGAGTTAATATTTTCCTTCCAAGCATCATTACTCATCTCTTCACCTTATTCTCGTGGTTTCATGTACATCTTCCTTCTCTAGCTTCTTCAGAATATCAGAAGTGAGAATGAAGTAGGATATGTCAAAAAAACACAAACAAACAAACAAACAAAAATCTTCCCCATATCTACCACCCTTCTCATTATTCCTCCATTCCCTGGCAATTAATTTACAGTGTTCATTCTATTTTCCCTTTGGACATGCATTGTAAAGACAGATAGCCTGCTTAAACCTGCTTCTTGATTTCTCTGGAGCAAATAATAGCACAGGCTTTAGTTTGGTTAATGGTCATATGAGAAGACTCCCTAAAGACACTCCACACCTTCCATTTCCATCACTGACATCCTAGGTCTGGCTAAAATGTGAGGACCTTTATCCATCCTCTAGAGACAGGGCAGAGTTATCTATCACTGGAGGCACTGAAACTGAGGACAGACTCTGAAAGTTCTTATTAACAGTAACAAGACTGGAAACAAACCCCTGGACTCCGAATGCTAGATCTTTCTTGCTATTTCCTTTACCTACTATCTTGTCATGAACCTGTGCTGCCCTATATCTGAAAATCCATGTTTAAGAAAGACTATAGGTTATACTTTAAAAAAAAGGACCTATGAGACAGTGGCTCCAGTTTCAGTAAGCTCTTTAATGACTGGGCACACCTGCAAATTTTAATAACTTTGTTATTAAAAGTACCCAGTCCTCTCTATTACATCTCCTTTTCTGAGCACACTGAATAGACCTAGCCCTTTGAAAACCAGGTTCCTTGTGAATAGCTCAATCACTCCAAACACCAAGTCATGTCGGAAAACTCAGGCAATGAACTGTCTGTTGGAAAAGCTATTGTGAAGAATGAGACCTTGTTTGTGGAATCATGTTGATACACCAATGTCTTTACTTGTTGCAAATGGTCAAGGACTTTTCAGCTTCTCATACTGCCTGCCAACAAGAATGTGAGGGGTGCCCAAGGAGCTGGGAGGGGGCACAGCCAGGACAGCTGACCCAGACTGGCTACAGGGATATTCCATACCATATGACATCATGCTCAGTTTATAACTTGGGCTTGGGAAGGTGATGAGGCAGCTCAGGATCTAGCTGAGCATTAGCTTCAGCTGGAGTAAAATTCTGTTGTTCATCCCTTTTTTTGTACATTGTTATTGTGGTTGTTGTTGTATTATTAGTTACTATTTTTAATTATTGTTATAATGGTTATTATTATTCTCCTCCTTTTCTAGTCTTATCTTAACCCACGAGTTTTACTACTTTTTTGTTTTAATTCTCTCCCCCATCCCACTTGTTGGGGGCAGAAAGGGAGTGAATGGCTGTACATTGTTTTAGCTGCCAGACAGGTTAAATCCAGTCATCATCCCTGGATGTGTTTAAAAAAAAGTTAGGTCAGGTACTTAGGGATATGGTTTAACATAGGACAGGAACAATTGGACTTGATGATCTTAAAGGTCTTTTCCAACTTTGTAATTCTGTGATTCTGTGAAGGGCCAAAAGTGTGGGGTTTTGGTTGGTTTGTTTTTTTTCTCCAGTGCACCATCACCCACCATAGCAGTTCTGGCCCACCCACACAATACTCCTAGTAGGAGAATATATATCCTCAGTAAGATGAGTCATTCTGCTATTTGTTTTGCTTTTTTCCTTTTTTTCGTATTTATGCTGAATCCAAACCCAAAGGAAAAGCTTACCCTTCACTCCCAATTACTGTCTTGGAAAGACAGTAGGAATAAATTTCTGGTATTGAAGAAACTCAGGGGATTAACTCATACAACACCATTAAAATTGGAAGTGAAAAAATTAATATTTTTTTCTCTAGATATTTTTTCTCACCAGATGGTAAGAAGAAGTTACAATGAAAACTAATGGCAATCTATCCCTACACCCATACATTAACTTTAAAAATTTCAGTTGACCACAGAACTTACATACCTATTAAAATGTCAGTAGTATGTAAATAAAGGTACACCAAACCAAATTACTGTTGTACCCTACTCTCATAAGATTCTCTGGGGGGTTTAATGAGGCAGAGATTTCTAAATATAATGTGTTCAGTACCTGCTGTTTTGTGTGCAAAGATAATAAGATTAGGAATTTCAGGTTGCAGTTGTTAAAAGAAATTACTAGAAGTAATAATAATCAGTGGCTTACTCTAATAATTAGTAGCATTACTAAATTAATTTTGTGAGGTTCAGTGTTTTATTCCCTTCAGAGTACCATTATTTACCAAAGAATGCATGTGGGTACCTTTTACGTAATGGCCAAACTCTAAAACCCTTCCTCACCTTCGTCTTCTCTGCTCTTAAAGCCAGCAAGTTGCTTCTCATCAATTCGTGATGTTCCCAGACCATGCAGGACAGTTGACAGGTACTGCTTTTGGTGGCTTTTGCATTACATTCACAGCAGGGTGTTTTCTCCATACTACTGATACCATAGTGAATTTTTCCTCATCAGCTGGTTTGGTCATGACTCCCATAGAGTCAGCAGTACAAGGGAGCTGTGGAGCACTGGGTGGCCTTACAGATGAGAGCCCTGAGGGTGGACGAACAATAAACCCTGTTATTTTACCTGGAAAACTGAGTTATGGACCCAACTGATACTTTGGCCACTTCACATTATGAACAGCACAAAGGAACTGTATAATTTTTGTGATTGGGGGGGTGAGGGTGGAGGGGGAAGGTACATTACTCCAGAATTTTAACATAAATATACTGTGCTTCTGCAAGGATGGAAAAAATGGGCATTTTAAGCTTAATGGTAACAATTCCTCCACATTAGGGACTTGTTCTCACATCTTATACCAAGATTTCTGATCTTAGGTTTATTCTACAGTTATATAGAAAGTAACAATTTCGAGAATGTTTTACCAGTTTCCAAACTTTAATAGTTATAATTTCTCTAAGGCTGGTTCTATTATCCTTACAAACATTTCTCTTCTTGCCTTTTGTTTTGCCATTATACTTTATTCTTTCCTTTCTGAGAATGCAAGAAGCATCATATGCAGACAGCAGAAACCTAACTGAAGTCAAGATGATATATAGAAATATAAAATATGAGAAATGGACAGAACAATGGCAAAGTGCCCTGTAAATCTGTGTAGAATATCTGTCACAGAACTGGAAAACCACTGAAGCTGTAAGGCATATATCTTGGCTTGTAACTTGATTAAAACACTGATGGCAAAATTCTGGTCTCAGGACCAGATTTTTTTTGGATTGCTTTGTATTTCTGTTGTGTGTTCACTGGATGTTCAACCTTCTGCTGATAGGAATGCAAGACCCTCACTTTGAGAGTTGCACATTAAACCTGAGCGTTGTGATAGCTTTGTGATGAAAATTTGTACCAATGCATTTTGAGAGGAGTGGGTTTTGTGGCCCATCCAGATTTATTGCTGACCCCCATATAATCAGGCCTGGGGAAGCTAGCAGAGATGTGTCAGTATGCAGTAACAGGAGAGCAGATGTCTGTGAGAACAGGAGCTTGCAAGAAAAGCCATGAGATAAGAAACTGCAAGAATGTTAACAGCTGCCTTAAAAAGGAACAACGTGACCGTGTGTAGCCTTAACCAATTATTAGCAATAGTGAGACGCATGTAAGGCGGGTGAAGGGAGCATCTAACCAAAAGCCATGGAATGTAACTCATGTACTAATACAGAAACCTATATAAGCTCTGGGTGTGTTTCAATAAACGAGCTCAGCACTTGATCACATTGATCCAAGTTGAGTCTGCAAAACTTCGGCTCCGGCAAAAATGAAGACAAAGACGAAGATGCCAGTGAAGATGCAGATGCAGAAGATGAAGAAGCACAAGAAGATTCTTCTATACACTCATGATGACTTTTTTGGAAGCACACATAGACAGACAGACAGATACACAAATCCAAGCTTCCCCTCTTCCTGAAATGTAGCACTTTGTCAGAGCTGCCTAATTTCACTTTTTTTTCCTCTGGTTCTGGAATCTTTCTTTCAATACACTGGATATGCCAAACGTATGTCTAATGAGAGCTAAAGCATAACTGCCTGGAAGGGCAGAGAGATGCTCTGTCAACCACGGCACTATAACAGGGTAACTCCCTTATGGTTTAACCTTGAAAATATTACTTATACCCCTGTGGCTGCCTTCCTCTTTCTGCAGCCTGTACAGGGCATTTTTCTAATCAATGCCTGAAGAGTTTTATAAAAGCACTCCTCCCTTTTCAGGCAAAGAATCCCTTGCTATAAAGCTCTCCTAAGCTCCCTAACATCCCCTGACTCTGCCTTGAAGTTGGCTATACCATGCAGGGTGATGGGTTCAATTTTTTAATTATGAGCTAAAAAAAATTGGGAAATAATTGCTGACCCTGGGGATTAGTTCCCTTTCTTTTACTGCCTAATCCTTCAATTTTAAGCATGAAAAAAAATCCTTCCTTGAACTTATCTATGTGGCTAAACAACATTTCTGTGAGTGAGAGCCAAAGGATCTAGTCTGAAGTCCTTTGAAACTGTTGATCTGACTTGGCACTCAGCTATCGTACCCTTGTTTTAGCAGAGAGCATAATTGCGAGCAAAGCCTTTCTGGGACCCTCTGACTTCTTTGGGCGAGGGAAAACAGCCAAATCTGGTTTACTGAAAGCAGAATGATATCCTTTAGAGATTAGAAAACAATATCATTTCTTCTGATGTCTAGTTCTTCTTTTTCTCATGTGGGAAAGTAGCAACAACAGCAAATGCATCCAAAAGACGGGAAAGGATTTTTCATGAGGGATTGCAGAGGGCTTTTGCTGCTCACATCTCTTGTTTCTGTGTACTAATATCTATGAAAAACTGTGCTTCATTCTGCTCCTGTTGATATCAGTGGCAAAACTCCCACAGATTTTAGCTGGAAGAGCATCAAACCCTATTTCAATGGTGGTTTGAAAGAAAAACCGTATTTTCTCATAAGTTCTATGTATAATTCCATGGCCCCTTTCCTTCACAGCCTCTGTCTAAAGGCATGGAGGCCTTGTAGGAACTTTATTTAGAATATCCCTGTTACTGTCATGGCAAAAAATTACAACGTCAAATTTCCAAGGACTGTATTGTTACAACTCACAAATAGCCCTCAGAAAAGAATACTACTACACAGTTTCACTGTTGGCATATGACAAGCCATGAAGAAAGAACATGTCTGAATCTCTGTCTTTCCATGTGCTTCCTACTCCTCTCTTACCTCTTTGAGAACTTTTGGTCTTCAGAAACTATTAAATTGTTGTCCTATGCCTCATATTTTCTTTTGGGAAATGTGAAATGTGCCAGAATATGAGACAGTTCAAATCCCCCTTTTACCTAAATGTCAAATTTCACCTCTTATTGTCACACTTTTTTTGTGTGTTTGCATGTGTCATTCGTCATGATTCCTACAGGGAATTTAGCTTCAACCTTACGTACTGCAAGGAACAACTCTAAGTGCTCCATCAGAGACAAAGCCACTACTTCATAATTCACATTTGCAAAGCAGGCAGTGTGCAGAAAGACCCCTGTACACATTGCTGTGCTGATTGTGCATCAAAAAAATCTTACACTGCTAAAGAGAACATAAATTCAGATATTTGCTGTATGTATAAGGTATGGTAGCTTCATGTTTTTTCTGCAGAAACAGTTCCATGAAAACATCAAAACAATACCTTTCATTTTAAATCTGGACTCCCAAGCAAAAGCCCTATTGGACTAACAAGTGAATTCTGTGTTCAAGATTGTCTATGTTGAAAAATCCTTGTAAGGAGTTTAGTGTAAGGTGAACAGGTTATTCTCACTAACATGAACTGGAAAAGCTCACAAATCATGCCTTTGTTTTACAGAACAGCTACAGCAACGAAGTTGAACAGTGATCACAGTCATTGTCTGAACAGCACTTGAAGAAGGATGATTGCTAACTCCAAGTTTCAAAGGTTTTTATGCTGAATAAAGAACCTTTAAAAACATGATTGATCTAGTCTAATTAATCTAATCTATTTAATTTTAATCTAATTTAATTTAAAAATTAGATTAAATGTATATATACAATCTTTACAAAGATGTTCATGCTGAAAGTCAATGAGAAACATCTGCTCCAGACAAAAAATTGCTGTGTAGGTGAGCCATTTGATACAGACAAGCGACCACCAAGTGACTGAGTGGCTGCTGCAAGTTACCTCTGCTGGCACAGACAGGCACACATTTACACTGAGCGCCTTGCAAGAGGAAAAGTGTTATCTTGGCTTATGGTAAAGATGGAGTAAGGTCATGCATTTTAGCTGCAGTCAGGGTAGCAAGGAGATTGGGAGATGCACGTACTGTCTGGCATTATGATTTAACTTAAGATCAGCTCAGCCTTAGTAACAATTGCCAGAGGTTGTCTGACCATCACCCTGGCATCTGCAGTACTATTACATTTTCTGTATTTGCCTTCATTTTCCCTCAGAACTGAAAGGAACTGTAAAGGGTCAACAGCTGAGAAGATGGATTCTGAAATGAAATAAGTGGAAATTAAACTGGGTTTGTCTGGACTTTCCAGTGTAGGAATCTTTTCTGGGGATTTTTGCAACTGTCCTTTTCCTCCAAGTTTACATAACTGGTGCCTAGGATGAAGTAATCAGGATAGACATGCTCCCAGTTATGTGGGCAGAAATTACCTACTGCTGTTTTGATTGACATGTGAAGACATAAGTGTTTGTCAGATGTTTTCTCCACCCTCCAGAAAAAAAAGGGGAAAAAAAAATCCACTTTTTTTTTTTTCAGGATTAACTTTTTCATGACAGATCAAAATAAATTCTCTCAACCTTAGAGTCAGAGTGACAATTGTAGCAGTTAGGCTGAAGGACTCAGCAAAACAAACAAAAACACAACAGGCTAGTATTTAACAAGACATTTCAAATAATAGGGACCATCACCAGCAACCAATATAGTTAACAATTTAGTTAGAAATGGCTTCCACCCTAGCTGGTTAAAAAGCCATTCCACTTTTTGACTACATCTTGCCCAAGTGTTCTGAATGATGTGCCAAGGAAATTTGATTGTTGTCAACACTAGTCTTGTTTCAAGGTCAACCGTGCAAGAATTAGAACAGGGTTCTGTAAATGAAAGGTGTTCATGCAAAGGAAAAGGAGTCAAGGCAAAAAGGGGTGCATTGCCTTAGTGAGGGGTTGTTGAGAAAGGCTAGATTTTAGTTTAGTGAGGCCAGTTCCCTAAGAGTCCCAGTGCATTGAGATTTCAGTGCATAGAAACTGGCTACAATGGTAGATGATTTGGAGCGGTTAAATTACTCTCTGTCTGGTGTCTGCGCTCTTGAAGCATCTTGACCTATTGTGTTCAAGCCCATACTGCATCATCATGGCTTCTTTATTCTGTGCCTGGGAACAACCTGTAATGTTTCTCCAGCCGTGACAGTGTGGTTTTGCACAAAGCAGCACAACCTTAGCTTCATCAGTAGATGAAAAGAAACAGAGAAAGTGGAGACACATGAAGAGTTTTTGTACTGGGTAGGGGAGAAGTTGTGAGGGAAGGAAAAGGTGGGATTCTCTGTTTGCATATCTTATTAGGCAGAACTGCAGAAACATCTTAGGCAAAATTGCAGGACTTAGGGCCTGTTTACGTGCTCCAGTCCAGTAATGTTGAAAGTCAGCCAAGTTACTCATGGAGCTAAAAGCAGAGGAGTGAAAGCAGAATGGTGCTGTGCCCAGGCTAAATTAAACTGTTTAGAAAATAACGAGCGCTGGTAGAACACGTTGCTAATGTAGCTGTGCTTCCCTCAGGCCAGAGCTGGTATGTCTGTGCAGAACTTCACTGAACATACTCTTATTAATCTCTAGGAGATCCTTAAATGTGGAGCTTGCTCGATGAACCGGAATAATTTGAAGAGCAGAAAAGAAGAATATTAATCTCTTTTGCACTACAAAACAGAATTATTATCTGGCAGATGCTTCAGTTAAGTCCACCTTAGAGCTTTTCATATGTGCCCTTCACTAGCCAACTACCCAGTAAGTTCCATTCCTCCGAGTGTCATCTGATGTCCCCATACAGGTCCTCCTGATGTGGCTCCCAAATTCATATTCTTTTCTGAAATCTGATTAAATCCTTTAGGATTCCTATTATGGATAGGCTTCTAGCATCATTTAGGGTAAGTAAGCTGGAAAGTTTGAAATGGAGGAGGTTAAATAGAATAGGGCGCAGGTAGGGAACCAGTACTTTAAGCCAACCTGCTGCTTAAGTTGCAAAGAAATTGTGTAAATAGTGGTATCAGCAAATACAAGCCTTGGAATAGTAGAATGATGTTAGAAGACTACAGAACAGTGAATTGTTCCACTCAGATTTTAGGCTGGTTTCAAGTTCACTGGTATAATTATAAGCAACGAGAAGATAAGTCTTTTGTATCAGGATGTTAGGAGACATTAAAAAAAATGGGTAATCCCACAATGAAGATTTACCTTAGAATTTGAGACAGACCCTGTGTGAATGTAGAGTTGGAATTTGCATTAGGATTTATCTCTCTCTGCAGAACATGTCGCCCTTGTAATTATTAATTCCTCCAAAGTTCCATTAAATTAAACAGTTTATATGAATTTTATCCTACACAATACAAAAAGTGCTTGAAATCTGAAGGAAATTAGTTTGCAAACACAGGAAAACTGAAAGCTAACCAGACTATCCAAAAATATGTATTTTCATTAGAAGTAAATTGCTACATGAAAAGATGAGTTCCTACACCTGCCACCAACAGAAGGAACACAAAGAGTAGCTGTCAGTAAAATAGAGCGTTGGCAAAACAGATTCCCATTCTAAAGGGAAGGGTCAAAGGGCTGCTTAAGAGCAGGGAAAACACTTTTTAAATTCTTCTTGATATGCTCCCTCCTTTTGCTAAATCTGCACTGAAAGACTTCAGAAAGCAAAATACATATTCAGATATAACTTAGTACTATGATTAAATTTTGTGTGGTTTTTGCTTTTACTGTTTATTATTAGTAGACCATCTCTGGAGTCTACTATATGACTGCCTGTCTATATTTGAGAAATACATTGTAGTTTTGGAGGATTTTCATGTCCACACACCTGAGGAATATGTGATGTACTGTGATGCCATCAGTCTGTGAGGACGCAGTGGAAATGCAGCAATTAGTTTAATGAACTTATACATCTTTAAAGTCAGTCAACAGGGAAAACTCAGCACTTGGCAAAAAAATAAAAAACCTTTTTGAGGCACACCAGTCACCAACAAAGTTAGTTTTGTGCCACCTGTACATCCCAGCTGTGAAATAGTTGACTTCTAGATTCAATGTTGCACTGCCGTTTCCATAATACATCTGTTTTCCTTATAATCCTGACGCAGCTCAAATTGTAATGCTAACTGTGAACTCAGGAAAGGATGAGCTGTTCAGAGGCAAAAAAGTGATTCCCAAATATTTAAAACACCTTGACAACTCAGGAACCAAGTCCTCATCTGAAGTAAAGAAAGACTCTTGCATTACTGTGTCTGGAGCTCTTTCTCCCCACAAGAGCTATGATTTTTATGATAACAATAGGAAGCTTTTTGTTCTTTTAGTGTTCTTTGAAAATAGGCCACTGTGCTGTGTGAACGCTGCATTGTATTTCAAAGTGCAGCATTGCTCACCTCTAAAATCACCTCTGGAGAGTATAATTGGAGTCCCTTTGGCATTTGACTTCACTATATTTTCTCCTGCTGTTGAGCTCAGTGATGTATTTCTCAGTGAAAGTCTTGCAGTCGCTTATTACCTCCTCAAGTGACCATCCTGACTGAGAAAACAACCTGTGCAGCACACAGAAAGACAAGAACACTCGTAATTAGAGTGAATTCACTTCAAGAAATTAATTCACTGGATCCTGTACAAGCCAAGTTAACATAGAAAGAACATACATATTTTATAAGAAAAGTTTTCACATGAGCAGAATCAATCAGATTTTTCTTTAAGAAATTACCAGCTAGTGCTCAATGCTGTAGCTTTGAATTGTGTTAAGCTGTGATGTCTGAACATGAGAAATATTAGTTATCAGAAATAACCTGGAACCTGTTTAACTGCTAACTGGGATCCCAATTCCTCATCCTAGGTACCTATTCATTAGAATTTTTAGTAAGTTTTTTTATTATATTTCATTATTTTATAGGAAAATGTGCAATCTCTTCCTTTGCTCTCCAAATATGGTCCATGACTTCTGGGTTTATATCAAGCTCATACCAGTATAAAGCAGACATCTCAAGAGTAACAGGTTAGGTGTACCTGCATTACATGGGTTAAGAATCACCTGCAATGGGGATAATAAAGAAGAATTAAGCTGGTATAAAAGAGAGAATCACATACAAAACACAGTGACTTTCTTACACATTTTTCCAGAAAAAAAAATGGAAATAAACCCAAAAGCTCTGTTTCAGAATCTCAATAAGCCTCAGATTGTATCCCAGGCCCTGAATGCTGCCAGAGGGTAGGAAAACACTGAACTTTCCCATGTTGCTTTCCCTGCAAGGACAAAAAACTAATGGAAATGGAAGAGGTGATTTATTTATAAACGATTGACAGATCATTTCTGCAAGATCACTATCTGACCTATTAGCATTAACTTTTCAAGCTCCTATCCTTTGACAATGTTATGCAAAATTCCATAATGTGCAGGCAAAGTATTTATCTCCTCTTGTTTATAGCAGTATTAGTTATTGTCCAGAAGTTTTCCGGAATGATCAGTCAACATCATTTTAATTATCTCTGTTCTCTCTTTTCTTCCTTCAACGTAAGCAAGGAGCACAAACAGGAACACAGGAAGTTCTGTCTGAACATGAGGAAAACCTTCTTCACTGTGAGGGTGACAGAACACTGGGACAGTGTCGTGGTTTTGCCCCGGCCGAGGGCCGCACCCCACACAGTCGCTTGTACTTTTAAAAGGAAGGGGGAAGGAGAGTTGGGGGAGGGGGAAAAGGGAAGGAAGAAAGGAGGAAAAGAAACCACAACCTAGAAACCAGAACCACGCAGGTTGGGATAAGGATAGTTTACTAAACAATAACAGAAAACTAGATATAACAATAACAGAAGTTTAAAGCACAAAATAGATGAAACTGGTGATACACAATGCAGTTTCTCACCAAACCACACAACTCAGGCCGCACAGCTTAGAGCCCGTCCCGGACAACCCGACCGCCCCAGAAACCGCACGTCCTGGCGTTGTCTCCCCCTCTTCCCCCCCAGTCCCCCCTTAAACTGAGCATGACGTAACTGGCATGGAATATGCTCTTTGGCCAATTCGAGTCACCTGTCCTGGCTTCGTCCCCTCCTTTCTCACTAGTAAGGAAGTATGCAGAGCTGAGAAAGGTACTTGATTGCCCGGCAACAAATCGGAGACATCAGGGTGCTATCAGCACTATTCTCATGCTAACACCCAAACATGGCATTCCATTCACTGCTAAAAAAAAAGTTTAACTCCATCATAGCTGAAACCAGGACATTATCCACCCCTTATTCCATACCATTTACGTCATGACCAGATCCAACAATTTTCTTTGGGTACAACCAGTTTCGTGTTTCACACACCCATATATGTATGTACACATGTATGCACACATACGTGCATACAGATCTTATTCCCTCAGTCTGTGAATCATCCCTCTGAAGTTGTTGAGTTCATTTAGTTCATGATTTTCAGGCTCCATTTGTCGTAACAGTTTCTCAGGATAGTTGTATGTTCCATTGGCTCGTTGCATGCTGCATCTCAGGCTCTTGACTGATACACCTGGCATGGTCCATGCTCATAGTCTGTGGGTCAGAGTTTATTTTCAAAGGGAGAAAAAAGTTCTTGAGAGGCCAGGCTTTAGTTCCATCATCATGGCACTCATTCTTCATTAACTTGTATGACTCCAGCTATAATGCTATGGTACAACATACAGCAATCATAACAATAATGAAATATACAATAATGGGTTATTTGGCAATTATTACAATTTCTACTTCATTAATTATATTGGCTATTCTCACCCAAAATTAAATCCCCTTGAGGTACACATCGAACTTCTCCATCCCTCTGCATTACCCACCAAGTACAGCCAGGTCCTTGAGCAAAAACAATTCCAGACATGGGTTTACCTTTGCCTGAAGCAGGAATGACCCAAACTCTCTTTCCCAATACACTCTTCATATGCACTACTGGCACTCTGTCTCCCTCTACAGTACGTGGAAATTTTGACTGGGCAGGGCCAGCCCGATTGGTAGATCCCCTAGAGTTAACTAACCACGTGGCTTGGGCCAAATGTGTATCCCAATGCTTGAATGTCCCACCACACATTGCTTTCAGTGTAGTTTTTAAAAGTCCATTATATCGTTCAATTTTCCCAGAGGCCGGTGCATGGTAAGGAATGTGGTACACCCACTCAATGCCATGCTCTTTGGCCCAGGTGTCTATAAGAGTGTTTCGGAAATGAGTCCCATTGTCTGACTCGATTCTTTCTGGAGTACCATGTCGCCAGAGGACTTGCCTTTCAAGGCCCAGAATTGTATTTCGAGCAGTGGCATGGGGTACGGGATATGTTTCTAGCCAGCCGGTAGTTGCCTCCACCATTGTAAGCACATAACGTTTGCCATGGCGGGTTTGTGGGAGGGTGATGTAATCAATCTGCCAAGCCTCCCCATATTTATATTTCATCCACCGTCCTCCATACCAAAGGGGCTTTAACCGCTTAGCTTGCTTGATTGCAGCACATGTCTCACATTCGTGGACAACTTGTGCGATGGCGTCCATGGTCAAGTCCACCCCTCGATCCCGAGCCCATCTATATGTTGCATCTCTCCCTTGATGACCCGAGGTATCATGAGCCCATCGAGCCATGAATAATTCACCCTTACGTTGCCAGTCTAGATCTACCTGAGCCACTTTAATCCTAGCAGCCTTATCTACCTGATGGTTGTTTTCATGTTCCTCCATGGCCCGACTCTTAGGTACATGGGCGTCAACATGACGTACCTTTACAACAAGTTTCTCTAACCGAGCAGAGATATCTTGCCATAAGTCACCAGCCCATATAGGTTTGCCTCTACGCTGCCAGTTGTTCTTTTTCCACTGCTGCAACCACCCCCACAGGGCATTCGCCACCATCCATGAATCAGTATAAAGGTAGAGCCTTGGCCACTTTTCTCTCTCAGCAATGTCCAGGGCTAACTGGATGGCCTTCACCTCAGCGAACTGGCTTGATTCACCTTTTCCTTCAGTGGCTTCTGCTACTCTTCTTATAGGATTCCATACAGCGGCTTTCCATCTCCGATGCTTACCCACAATGCGACAAGACCCATCAGTGAACAGGGCATATCGCTTCTCATTCTCTGGCAGTTCGTTGTAGGGTGGGGCTTCTTCAGCGCGTGTTACCTCCTCATCCTCTGGTGACATCCCAAAATCTTTGCCTTCTGGCCAGTCTGTGATCACCTCCAAGATTCCTGGGCGATTGGGGTTTCCTATTCGAGCCCGCTGTGTAATTAGTGCAACCCACTTGCTCCACGTAGCATCAGTGGCATGGTGTGTAGAAGGAACCTTCCCTTTGAACATCCAGCCCAGCACCGGCAGTCGGGGTGCCAGGAGGAGCTGGGCTTCAGTTCCAATCACTTCTGAGGCGGCTCGAACCCCTTCATAGGCGGCCAGTATTTCCTTTTCTGTTGGAGTATAATTGGCCTCAGATCCTTTGTAGGCCCGACTCCAAAACCCCAACGGTCGACCTCGAGTCTCCCCTTGTGCTTTCTGCCAGAGACTCCAGGTCGGGCCGTTCTCCCCAGCTGCAGTGTAGAGCACATTTTTAATATCTGTCCCTGTCCGGACAGGCCCAAGGGCCACTGCATGGACTATCTCGCGTTTGATCTGCTCAAAGGCTTGCTGTTGCTCAGGGCCCCATTGGAAATCATTCTTCTTTCGAGTTACATGGTAGAGTGGGCTCACAATGAGACTGTAGTTTGGGACATGCAGTCGCCAAAAACCTATAACACCTAAGAAAGCTTGTGTTTCCTTTTTGTTGCTTGGTGGAGACATAGCTGCTATTTTATTAATAATGTCCATTGGGATGTGACGACGCCCATCCTGCCATTTTATTCCTAAAAACTGGATTTCTCGCGTAGGCCCCTTGACTTTACTTCGTTTTATAGCAAAACCGGCTTCTAAAAGGATTTTAATTACCCTGTTTCCTTTTTCAAAAACTTCCTCTGCTGTGTTGCCCCATACAATGATGTCATCAATATACTGCAGGTGCTCTGGTGCTTCACCCTTTTCCAGTGTATTCTGGATTAGTCCATGGCAGATGGTGGGGCTATGTTTCCACCCCTGGGGCAGACGATTCCACGTGTATTGGATGCCTCTCCAAGTGAAAGCAAACTGTGGCCTGCACTCTGGCGCCAGTGGGATCGAGAAGAAAGCATTCGCAATGTCGATTGTGGCGTACCACTTGGCTGCCTTCGATTCCAATTCATACTGGAGCTCTAACATGTCTGGCACAGCAGCACTCATACCTGGAGTGACTTCATTTAGGCCACGATAATCTACTGTCAGCCTCCACTCTCCATTGGACTTCCTCACTGGCCATATGGGACTATTAAAGGGTGAGTGGGTTCGGCTGATCACTCCCTGATTCTCCAGTTGACGAATCAGCTTATGGATGGGAATCAGGGAATCTCGGTTAGTACGGTATTGTCGTCTGTGCACCGTCGTCGTAGCAACTGGCACTTGCTGTTCTTCACCCTTCAACAACCCCACAACAGCAGAATCCTCCGAGAGTCCAGGCAAGGCACACAATTGTTCAATTTCTTCTGTTTCCAAAGCAGCTATTCCAAAAGCCCATCGGTACCCTTTTGGGTCTTTAAAATACCCTCTACGTAGATAATTTATACCTAAAATGCACGGAGCTTCTGGACCAGTCACAATGGGGTGTTTTTCCCAGTCCTTCCCAGTTAGGCTCACCTCAGCCTCTAGCACAGTTAGTTGTTGGGATCCCCCTGTCACTCCAGAAATACAAACAGGTTCTACTCCTTCATGATTCGATGGCATTAGAGTACACTGGGCACCAGTATCCACCAGAGCTTTGTACTCTTGTGGGTCTGATGTGCCAGGCCATCGGATCCACACAGTCCAATAAACCCGATTATCCCTCTCCTCCACCTGGCTGGAGGCAGGGCCCCTCTATTGCTGCTGATCATATTTGTTTTCCACTGGTTGCATAAAGGACTTAGAGGTCCCTTCAAAAGGATCAGGCACATCAGACATATAGGTAGGCCTTCCAGTTGGTCTAGGGAACTGCCCAGTAGAAACTGGTGCAGCCTTCTTCCTGGCAAAATCTCGTTGTGGGAATGTTTTACCCCGCAGCTCATTTACTCGTGCTCGAAGGGCTGAGGTGGGCTGCATATCCCATTTCCTCATGTCCTCTCCATGATCAAGCAGGTAAAACCACAATGTACGTCGTGGTGTGTATTCTCCCTCTTGGAACGATGGACGCTTTCTCTCAGTAGCTGCAACATTGCTCCATACGGGTTGGGAGTTGGACACATTGTTGTCAAGTCGTTGAACCAGTTTCTCTACTGCTGCAATGACGGAGAGGGAAACATTGTCTTGGTATTTCCGGAGTCGGCAGGCCACCTCATTTACGGTTGGCAGATTCGTATCATCCCAGTCAATTGCTGCCAGTGAATTGGTATACCCTGCTGGTGCACTTCGTACAACCTTACGCCACATATCTGGAGTGCATAGGACTTCATCGGGATCAGAGGGAAGCCGTGAATTGTCCAGATCATAATAAATTATCTCCCGTACAGCTAATTCTCTCAGGTGCTGGACAGATGTCTCTATGCTGTTACACTTAGGTGTCTGGCATGTAATATATTCCTTTATGGGATATCTTTCCTTCACACTTGACAGTAGTCGCCTCCAGAGGCTGAGGATTTCCGGCCTCCTCCCAATTGCTTTGTCAATTCCTCCTTCTCTAGCTAGGGATCCCAACTGCTTGGCCTCTCTGCCTTCTAATTCCAAACTACTGGCCCCGTGATCCCAACATCGGAGCAACCAAGTGATAATGTGCTCACTTGGGTGGCGAGTGAAATCTTTTCGAACCTCACGCAGCTCACTCAGAGTCAGGGATCGGGTAACAATCTCTGGTTCTGCCTCATCCTGATATCCTCGAGATGATCCCGGTTGATCATCATCCTTATCCGTCACTATACGAACTGATTTCTTTGTGCCTTTCCTCTTTTTTACGGGAGCAACAGACACTGGCGTGGGTTGGTTTTTCGGATCATCTGCAGTGTCTGCTGTAGAGATTACAGTAGCTGCAGTGTCGGTCACAGGGGTTGCAGTAGCTGCAGTGTCAGCCCCAGTGGTTGCAGCAGCTATAGTATCTGCCAGTCTGTTTCCTTTCCCTTCTCCCTGACAGTGCTGACAGTGCTGACAGTGCTGCCTGCTATCAAGCAGTGTTTGATAAATAGTGGCCAGAGCCCAGCACAGTGCAGTAAGGTGTCCATCTCTGGGAAACCTACAGCAATTTTTCCTTAGGTATGCAGTCACTTGATCGGGGTCTTGTAGCTGTTCAGGAGTGAAATTCCAAACCATCGGGCGTGAGAAAGTACCTAGGTACTCGCCCATACTTTGCCACATGCCCTGCCACTTGTGATTATTCTGTCTCGGAGAAAGCTCTTCAGTGGTATTCATAAACCTATGCTTGATATATAACAAAAACTGAACCATCTGCACCAAACCTACCAATAGCAAAATGCTAGTTTGAATATCCCAGAGATATTGAAGATTTTCAAAAACTGCCCTAAGAGCTGTTGTATTTAGCCCAAAGGAAAAGAAAGCAGTGCCCCCACCATACCGGCTGCTGTTATTAACCCCTCCCTGTCCAAAGAATGGACAGGACAGCAAAACCTCATACAGGTACCAGCTTAAGCTCATGATCATCGATATTATTGTATCATAGACCGATATCATAAAATACACTATAATGAAGTATGGGAACAAATACGGGAGCCACAGACCTGAGAGAGTAAAGAATCCTGCCAGGATTGTATACAGCATGCGGTGGTTTTGCTGCCACAGCCTTGTAAATAAATACCACAACATCGTGACCAGAGATTGCTTAAACAACAGTGCTTATCTTAATTGCGATAGTTAGGGTCAGATCTACCGTTATCCCAACCGTTCGTGCCCCACGTTGGGCGCCAAAATAACTGTCGTGGTTTTGCCCCGGCCGAGGGCCGCACCCCACACAGTCGCTTGTACTTTTAAAAGGAAGGGGGAAGGAGAGTTGGGGGAGGGGGAAAAGGGAAGGAAGAAAGGAGGAAAAGAAACCACAACCTAGAAACCAGAACCACGCAGGTTGGGATAAGGATAGTTTACTAAACAATAACAGAAAACTAGATATAACAATAACAGAAGTTTAAAGCACAAAATAGATGAAACTGGTGATACACAATGCAGTTTCTCACCAAACCACACAACTCAGGCCGCACAGCTTAGAGCCCGTCCCGGACAACCCGACCGCCCCAGAAACCGCACGTCCTGGCGTTGTCTCCCCCTCTTCCCCCCCAGTCCCCCCTTAAAC
Source organism: Porphyrio hochstetteri (assembly GCA_020800305.1). NCBI lineage: Eukaryota > Metazoa > Chordata > Aves > Gruiformes > Rallidae > Porphyrio > Porphyrio hochstetteri. The sequence goes on from CM036907.1 coordinate 52,971,809, forward strand.
TGAGCATGACGTAACTGGCATGGAATATGCTCTTTGGCCAATTCGAGTCACCTGTCCTGGCTTCGTCCCCTCCTTTCTCACTAGTAAGGAAGTATGCAGAGCTGAGAAAGGTACTTGATTGCCCGGCAACAAATCGGAGACATCAGGGTGCTATCAGCACTATTCTCATGCTAACACCCAAACATGGCATTCCATTCACTGCTAAAAAAAAAGTTTAACTCCATCATAGCTGAAACCAGGACAGACAGGCTGCCCAGAGAGGCGGTGGAGTGTCCTCTCTGGAGACATTCCAAACCCACCTGGACATGATGCTGTGCAGCCAGCTCTAGGTGATCCTGCTTTAGCAACGGGTTGGACTAGATGATCTCCAGAGGTCCCTTTCGGTCCCTTCCAACCCCTACCATTCTATGGTTCTGTTAAGCTTATGTAAAAGGAATAAAAATGATTATAAAAATTCTGTTTCTGATCCAGTTTTCAGGCAACTTTTTGCACTGTGTAAACATAAGCTGAACTTCACAGTATAAGAGAAGACAAAAAATGTGTAGAAACAGTGTTAAATCTGCTATATTAATTTTAATACTACTATGATATAAAGCACCTCTTCACTTTATTCTTCCATCTTGTGGTAGTGACGTCACGCACCATAAATCAGACTTACTGTCTCATGAATTAGCAGGCCTCCAAGCATATACTGACAGGACAATTAAATGGTCCAGAGAAAACTGCTTTCAACTCTACCTCAGCAGAGATGGAGAGGAACACAAAGAATTTATGATTTCTGTGAAGAACATCTAGTTGACTCAAAGCACCTTCTATAATGCCACGCAATAATATCTCTGCTTCAAGTGATGGAGACCATAACTTGCTTTTAGGGCTATGAATCTTGTTTAAGATTCCCTGGCTATGTGAAGTGAGTCACATGGTAGGTTCAGAACCAGGACTTAAAATCTACAGTATTTGAAGGTAGCCGGTGTTCAGGCCAGATTTCAGCTTAGTTATGTATGCCATATTTGTACTCTCTGGATTTCAGATGATTACTAGCAGTCAAGTCACTGATGTAGGCTGTACTCTTTATCCCAGATTTCCCCTTCCATCAAGCATCTCTTTCCAGGAATTTTTCTCTTGCTGTTATTGTTCACCTTTTGAAGAGTATTGCAGTGACAAAAGTAATCAAAGACATTGAGAGAACTAAGAAAATTGCATAATTCAGCACTGATTTATTGGATTTGAATTAAGATTGGGCTGAAACTGCCTTGTGGATAACTATAGTACTAGCAAATTGAGAGGGTTTAAAATGGGATGTTATAAAGGATTTTTATGTAACAAAATGATTGCTGACTCCTCACTATTGCTGTGTCACCCAAAATATGAATGGAGCCCTAATTGTGCATAGCAGACGTGCTTTAAAATGCCCCCAAAAAAGAACATGAGTGAAGAGTAAATATTAAAAGACAGAAATGTGAAAAGATAGAAAGGGAAAATGAGAGACACACCACTGCTATATTGCTGACAGCTGCCTTGACTAAGCATCATGTAATTGCTGATATGTTGATGCCTTAAAAAAAAATCTCATATATTAAATATTCCTCCAGGAAACACGGAAATTTAACAATAGATGTCTTAGTTACTAGATGAAAAATGTAAGAAACTCTGTGGCTACTTATCTATGGGCAAACTTTAAGTCAGATGCAAATGATCACTGAATTAATATTTTTTTTAAATGCTGAAGATCCCTGTTCCTTAAAATCCTTAGGTAGCTACTCCTACTGAAAGTCAAAGATGTTCTGATTGTTTCATTTGTTTAACCATTTCACTGGTTAAAATGACCTTCCATCCATTTTGAGGCTTCTACTCAGAGCAAAGCTCCCTGGTAATTAAATCTTGCTAAAGAACAATAACTTATGTCACCTATGCTTCCCCTAATGCTGTTCTTGTCCCTGCTGTTCCTGCTGTGTGGCCTGGAGTCAGCCACCCTCCTCATCTCACCTGAGTCCTTCCTACTATACTGATTGAAAATGGTTATCCACCTGAGGAATGACCCTAAAAAGATTCCTATCTGACTGCAATTGCATTTGAGTCCAATGTCTGCTGCCTTCTGTGAGGGGGAAAGGAAGATATATGTCCCCAGCAAACTTGAGCTGTGCCTGGGAAAGACATTGAAAAAAAAATTAGATCTGCAGTGTCACTTCATAAGTCAGAAATAGGATGTGGGATAATAAATATCTGTGCTCATCCTCCTTCACTGAAGTTGTTTTTCATTTTGATTAGTGATTTTAAAAGGCTCGTTTCTTAGTTTTCTATTTTACCTCTAGGAAGGTTTTCCATTATACAGTTCCTAAGAGTACATGAAAATAGAGATCACAATAAACCAATATATCTACTGAGACTGGAACTTCCTTTCTTCTCAAATGAAATGATGCTGGTGCTATAAAAAGCTGAAAATAATTTACCAAGGTATTGACAGACTCAGGATCTGTATTAATGACAGGCTTGTTAGAGTGTGAAATGCCTCCTGGCTTTTCTCCAGGTGTTTAAACTAATTAACTGCTAAGAATAAGGGAATAATTTTCCTTTCACTCTCACTTTGATACTTTCATATTTTCACTGACTTTGTTTCTGTCTGTCTTGCTTTACATCAGTGAGAGAAGCATCAAGCCAAAGTCCCCACATAGAAGCAGGTCTAAAGGATGAGATGGAAGTAGTAGCATTGTCTAAACCAAATTTTTGAATGAAGGATAAGCCAACCTATAACACAGTGACTAATAATGCATCCTAAGTATGTCTGTTCACTTAATTTCTAGCTCCCATATAAAATTATTTCAACCAGACATGAGGCCATTCAGCATCAATTAAAATAGACAAAATCTAAAGGAAAACTCAAACAAGTCATAACATTTACATGTCTTTCCTTTTGTTCTGAATTTAGTAAAAATTATTGGTGCATTGCTCCAAATGCTGATTGATTTTGTGAGTTATTTTAATTTGTGAAGGGGAAATCTGTCCACATTTATTTTTTATATTGTGGAGAAATTAAAGGACATAAGATAGCCAAGCAGTTTCGAAAAGGAATGAATGTGCTGTTCAAAAGATAGTGCATTTCAGCCAAGAAATCAAGTTTTTAAAAAAATATCCCTCCATCAGAAGTTCAGACAGAGTGTCTAAAGGACCCCACAAAAGTTACACATACTATTTCTCTAAACCTAACCCAGTATCTTAAATGGAAGCCTTCAGAATTTGGTTTGGTGTATGCATGATTGTGCCACTCGGGTGGCCAAAGATTATTGTACAGCCAAATACATGGAGGGATGCTGGGCATGCGGTGCTTTTGGAAAGTGAAGTTATCTAGCTGCCAAAGAACAGGGCTGTAGAATAAATAATAATGAAATCAGCAATGAAAAGAAGTTGGCCATCCAGTTCAACTCAGGGCTCGGCTTTCTTTCGCTCTTTTGAAGGTTTTGGCTTGACGTGTTGTGACTGGCTTTGCTTTTGTCAAGTTACTCTGCAACACAGTTTGTACAGTTTCCGAATGCTAGCTATGTCTGTGAGGGAAAAGCATTGCTCTGAAAGTAGTCTTCACTTTGAACTTCCTGCTCTTCCCACCCGAAAAGGAAACTAGTAACACATGCCTAGTGACAGATCACAGATGTGAAAGACTGCATGAGGATTCTGAGTATTGTGAAACTCGGGACTGAGCTGGGAATCAGCATCCTGCCCTGTAGCATCCCAGCCAAGATAGTGCTCTGAGGATTAACAGTGCCTTCAGCAGCAGTGCACTGCACATTGGAAATTAATGCTACCAGTATATCAAATCTTTTAAGCTTTCACCTTCCCATTCACTTGGCATTTTAAATGACATTTCCCTGGCTAAAGCGTGAACTGTATTGTAAATGCTCTGGAGTCATAGGCCATTTGAGTAACTCCAGTTTGGGCAATATTTGTTTGTGATTAGTTATAGAAAAATGAGTGGAATGAAATAATTTTAAATTACTACATGAAGCTTACTTTTGATAATCACATGTTCTGTCTAGTCATGCTTGAATTTATCTTCCCAATTATTTTTATCAGCAAACATTTCCAGATTGCTTCTGACTTGTCTATTAAAATATACTTGGTAATCAAAACTGTGCATAACCTACTAATCATGCTGTCAACTGCTACTAGCTCCATGGAGATGGCAAGATTCAGAGAAAAATAATTTTTCAATTATATGGTTATCTAACTCAGTATTTGTTGATGGGCTTATTATGTGCATTCTAAGAGGGCAGGGAAAAGCATTAAACTTAGGCAGAGGTTACCAGATGGTCCAAAACTGCAGTCACGTTTCTAAATGCTTGCACACAAGAAGGGGTAGGCAAAGGCCCTTGCAAGACGTGTTCCAGTATGCTTCTCTAAGTAGGATTTAAGCAATTAATTTCACTTCACGCAAAGTGAACAATCGCATGGAAACCAGAAAGCAGCAAACGCGGAACTGCTTTGCAGTGCAATAAACAAACAAGCAAATAAACAAACAAAAATAACCACCCAAAAAAAAACCCCAACCCTATACGTTTTGTTTCACTTGAAAACATTTCCTACCATCCTAAACTTGCTAGTTTGTCTTATGGAATTATTCCATTGCTATTGACTTCCATGCCGCAGCATCCACACAGTTAGAGATGTCTCAAGCAGTGATTTGTATACATGACCACACACACTCTCCTGCATGTGATCTTGCCTGAAATGTTTCAGAAGCAGCCAACGGGGTGAGAAATACCATTATTATTTTTACCCCTCAGCCTGGAAATTTAGACCTGGGGAGATCAGGGCCATTAGGAGTTCTGCAATACACCGTGCGCAGGTTAATTGTTACATGCTTGTAACACAAGTGTGTCTTGTCTTCAGAGGGGTTTGCGTGAACATTTGTGATAGCACAGACCTGCCTGGAACAGGCCAAAAGGCCAGATCCTACAGACCTAACTATGTATGCACAGGATACATCTGGCAATACTATCTGATTAAAGTTGCTGAGAAAGAAACAATAAACATTTTCAGTGGTGGGTGGTTTGCTTTTTTTTCATTTAGCAATGCATGGCTCACTAGTTAACATACTAACAATCTGTAAAAATTGCATAGTGCTTGTTAAATGCATGACAAATTGGGAAAGTGATAGCTTTCAAAAAGTAGTCATCAATCAGCAGGAAAACAGCAGGGTAAGAGGGTGTAATAGAGTTTCTCGATAAATTCTCATGCCCAGGCACAGCTTGTGTTGGAATCAAAGATCAAATACCTTATTCTTGTAATAATCACCAACTGCAGTGGAATCATAGAATAAAGGAATTTGTTCCTTAGATCCATGTTTCTAAAGGCTTCTAAGCTGTTTCACAACTGCTGCTGACCATTGGTGCACCCAGGCTTTGGTTTGCTGCTGCTCACAGAGTGAATGGGAAACATCTAGAGGCAAGAACTTGCTTCAAGCCAATTTACTGCCTTGTTAGCTTGTGAGAAAGTGAGATTCTAGCAATAGTTAAAGATCCTAACTTTCAGCTATTAGTTATAGCCATATGAAGTTTATCCCTCTAGTCTTGCTCTATAGTCAATGAAGAGGGAGACCTTAAGACTACCAGGTATCTCCCAGGAAAAGAGCTCCCTTCTCTTCCCTGCACATGCAGGCAGACAGCTCGATAGCTCTTGTGAATGCACCCACATGGAAAAAGTATTATCAATATAAGATATCTAGCTAGATCTGTTCACTTGCATCTAATTTCTTCGAGACAACTCTTTGCAGAAGTAAGGCTATGACTTTCACTTACATGCATCAGGTAAGAAAATATAGAGTTCCTCACAGTGTGTACAGCTATTTCTAGGAAACAGATCCATCAGATTTATTTATTTTTTTACTTAATGAGAGGAAAATGTAGTTCATTGTCCTGGACAAAAATTGAGTAAGACACTAATACAAAAGAAGAAGAAAGATACAATCTCAATGTGGATGGTGATGAACACAGGTTGAAAATACTCATATCCAGTTTACAGGAGTGTCAATGCCACACCCAAAACAGATCAGTGCGAGTAAAAATCTCCTATTAGGTGCATATTGAATGTACAGTAATAATGCTGGTGGGAGAACCACAGAGTCCATACAGTTCTCAATCTTGCCAGAAGTACAATACTTTACAAACCAATAAAAGTCATGCTCTCTGTCTCCAAAATATGGACATCCACCTCAGAAAGATGCATTTGTCAGGCTTAAATTAAGCCAAATCATAACACATGGGGGATTGTGAGCAAGTACTGGAGGCAGAGAAGCAACAGCGCTAAGGTATTACGAAAGATATAAGTAGACTCATATTAAGGATTAATGAAATGCAAATACATACAAACACAGAGGTACCAATGACATTCTATAGTCTACAATGCTATTCTAAAATGTCTCTGTAGAATGAGAATATAAACTTTGAATGACATGAGAAGAGTAAAATAAGTGGCTTAGAATGAACCTAAGAAGGCTGGAATGTTTGCAAGTGATTGCAAAGGTAAAGATGGCATCTGCTGAGACATGGATTTTAACTGGATATATCAGACAGAATGAAGTAAGAGAACTCTTGTCCTACTGGAAATATCATTAGGCAATAATACAGGACAGGAAGAAAAGATGAATAAGAGTTGGAAATTAAGAGCTTTGCTTAAAAAATTGAAAAGGAATCAGGGGTATGGAAGAAGAATTTGGACAAAATCATGCCTTTAAAGCCTGAGTAGCAAAGCTGTTTTAGAGGTACTTGAGCTAAAGGATGAGAATGGAGATCTTTCCCTGCTCCTGGCAGAAGGTTCTTCTTGCCATCTTAAGGGTTTCTCTGCACTAAACCATTTGTCTGCTGCTTCATACTGTCTGCTGCTTTTCTCCTAGCTATTCTGTCCTTTAATCTTCCTATTACTGGTCTTTTTGTTCCTGATTTTCCTAAGTATTCAAATCCTCAAGCCTTTCACTCATATTAACATTTCTGTCTTTGAGCCTTAATCCTTTGCACCCCATCTGCTCCTGCTACCCATCCTGCCACCCTTGCCAGCTGTGTTTGGAATGGTGAGGCCCTAACAGCATTGATTGATTGGTTGATTGACTGTTTTTGTGCAGATGGATTGATCATGTAAGTTGCAAAACATGAGAGGGGCAGTATTTCCACCAGGGCTAGAAGGAAATCTTAGAGGTTGCACAAGGTCCCAAAAATCTTTAAGAAGCCATGAGAATTTATAAAGAATTCTACACCTCAGTTTCATTGGTACATTCCCTATGTAAGTTCTTTCTATGCTTATATTCTATTACAGTATTACTGGTTGGAAAAAGAAGTTTATTTTTCTTGATAAGCCAGGAAGGCAGAGGGTCCTCATCGGATTCTGAGTGAATAATGGAGTTTCTCTGTCCTTCCACACAACATAAAAGGAGCGAGAGGATTTCCTTTCCTTGCCAAAGGATGAATATATTGAAGGTTTTGGAGTTCACTGTCACAACATCACTGTGGCACTGTAAGTGTTTAAGAAAAAGTAGCAATTTATTACACTTATCCAAAATGCCTAACAGCTTTCTGGTGGCATTAAGCAGACACATTTTCAGTAGTTTTGTTTAACATATATTCTCTATTCTTTCACACAATGTTTGTATTTACATATTCCCTGTGCATAATTACAGAAGTATGTTACAATATCCAACAGGATGGAAACAGCCCACATTACTGCAGCCTAAAGAAAGTTCATTAGAGTGATTTAGATTTCTTTTGGCTTTAAATAGCGCTGTCTATTCTATAGCTAAGAACAACATTTTGTAAACATTACTCATATTCTGAATGAGTATATATATCACACTTGAGAGTCTCCTGATTTTCTTTCCTCTCAAAAAAATGTGAGGGGTGTGAAATACAGCAAAACACCTTGGGCATCACTCCAAGTCCTTATATACTTATATTCTTTATACTAATATTCATTTTTGCAACTGTTATTGGGACTTCATATAGCTAAAGGGGAATGGAGGTCACATTTTGGTGACAACTTCTTGTAACTGTTCCTAAAGGCTACTGGCATTTGTCCAATACCTTGATTAAGAGACTTCTCATTTGGCTTCCACAATATTACAAGGGATAAATTACTCTCCTAGAAAGGAGCAGACCAAGTTACAAACAATCTGGGTTCTCTTTGCCATCATTTCTGAAGGCTCAGAGCCAAACACAAATATTATTTAAAGCCTTGCTGTAGCCTGAAGAACTATGTAAATTTTCCCCTCAAGGCAGAAATGGAAAGGCTTCAACATTTTTCCAAATTCATTTAATGAAAACTTTGATCGTGATTTAATTTACTGTGAGACGTTGCTATAAATTGCTACAGATTTGATTGCTCAAGGTGCCAGCCACTCATTTCACATACAGAAGTTGTCTGATATTGGAAGTGGTCAAAAATCTGTCTTGCATATGTTGTGGTTTAACCTGGCAGGCAGCTAAAACAAACATGCAACTGTTTGTTCACATGCCACCTCTCAGCAGGATGGGGGACAGAATTGGAAAAAAAAAAAAGGTAAAACTCGTGGCCTGAGATAAAGATAGTTTAACAAGCAAAGCAAAAGCTGCCCATGCCCAAGCAAAGCAAAACCAGGGATTCGTTCCCCACTGCCCATGGGCAGGCAGGTGTTCAGCCATCGCCACGAAAACAGGGCTCCATCACACCTAATGGTGACTTGGGAAGACAAACACCATCAGTCCACATGTCCCCCACTTCCTCCTTTTCTCCCTCAGCTTTATATGCTGAGCATGCCATATAATATGGAATATCCCCCTGGTCAGTTGGGGTCAGCTGTCCTGGCTGTGTCCCCTCCCAGCTTCTTGTGCACCCCAGCATCCTCACTGGTGGGATGGTGTGAAGAGCAGTAACAGGCCTTGTCTCTGTGTAAGCACTGCTCAGCAGTAACCAGAATTCCCCTGTCGTCAACCCTGTTTTCAGCAAAAAAGAACATTAATTCTATCCCGGCCAAAATCAACCAGGATATGATATCTGACAACAAAAACACAGTGCAAGCCCTCAAACAAAACCCCTCCCTTATTTACTTTTCTCAGTGTATAGATGTTGTCGAGTGCAATTGAGTTTCTTTTAAAAACTAAGAAAAATGAAAGAGAACAAGACACTTTCCCAGAATGTTATGCTAGTTTGTGTTTATGCTTTTTTTCCCTGATGATTGTGTGGAAGACTGGTAATAACCACAATTTCATCAGAAACACAGTCCCCCTCTTATACTGCACACATTGCTTGTTTTCCAGAAATAAAAAAGAATTGACTGTTCTTAATAAAAATTGATAAGTCTAGCATGTTACAAGGACTTTGAGGTTCATTCAATACAGAAAATAATCATACTTGGGAACTGCCAGCCTTGAGAATCTCTTTTTGCCACAGGCATTTAAGTAATTTGAAAAATTAGCTTTGTAGAGAGCAACTCTAGGCCATTGATAATCACAAAAGATAAAGACAGCAATGACCTCCCCAAAGACTTCATAGGTGCTGGAGACTTGCACCATTTTATGTATTTAATCATCGTATTTTTTATTGCAAATCCTCTGTCAGCTTTTTGGGAAACATTTTCTACAGTCTGTCACCTGTCCCATGACTGCAGAAAAGGCTGTTGTGACTACTAGGGGGGGATGCTCGGTCGGTCAGGACAGCCAGCAGGAAACAGGGGTGTTCTGGATCATCCAAGGCATCTGAAGACAGAGCTTTCTGATAGGAAGGGTTATCCCTGGGAGTGTAATCTATTTAAATCTGTCAAAAGCTCTTGATAAGTTTAATTGCATCATTTGGGAAGACTTTTATGAAGATGAGTCTTTATTGTGGCTTAGCTCTAGGATGTCCAGTTCATAGAATCATAAAACTGTTTTGGATTGGAAGGGACCTCAAGGCCCATCTAGTTCCAACCACCCCTGCCATGGGCAGGGACACTTTCTACTATACCAGGTTGCCCAGACCCCCATTCAACCTGGCATTGAACACTGCCAGGGAGGGGACAGCCACAGATTCTCTGGGCAACCTGTGCCAGGGTGTCACTGACCTCATAGGGAAAAATTTCTTCCTAATATTTAATCTAAGTGTACCCTCCTTCTGTTTAAATCCATTACCCCTTGTTGTATCACTCCATGCCCTTTTAAACAGTCCTTCTCCAGCTTTCTTATAGGGCCCTGTCAGGTACTGGAAGGCTGCTCTAAGGTCTTCCCAGTGCCTTCTCTTCTCCAGGCTGAACAGCCCTGACTCTCTCAGGCTGTCTTCATAGGGGAGTTGCTCCAGCCCTGGTTATCTTTGTGGCCCTCCTCTGGACTCGCTCCAAAAGCTCAAAGTCCACCTTGTGCTGGGGATCCCAGAGCTGGAGACACTACTCCAGGTAGGGTTTCATGAGAGCAGAGAAGAGGGGGAGAATCACCTCCCTTGACATGCTTTTGACGCTTGTTCTGATGCAGCCCACAACATGATCGGCTTTCTGGTCTGCAGGCATACATAGACAGCTCATGTTGTGTCTATTTTCCACAAACACCCCCAAGACTTTCTCCTCAAGGTTCCTCTCAATCTTTTCTCCACCTAGCCCACAGCTGTATTAGGGACTGCTCTGACCCATGTGCAGGACCTTGCACTTGTTCTTGTTGAACTTCATGCAGTTCACAGTGGCCCACCTCTCAACCTGTCAAGGTCCCTCTGGATGGCATCCCTGGATGGTGATCAACTGCACCACATAGCTTGGCATCATCGGCAGACTTGCTGAGAGTGCACACTCTATCCCACTGTTTGTACAGTGTTTTGGGTATCTACAGTTTCATAATGTAAATGACATTGAAAATGAGGCAGGGATATCTTTCCACCTTTCTCCCTTTTCCTTTAGCAATAAAGCACAGAGACAGGAAGTTTATGCTCCAGGCTTTATGGTCTTGAAGTTCCGTTCAGCTCCTGTCAGAAGCTGCTATATCTGGACACCCCCTGCTGACATCCTGGTTGCCCTTTACTGCCTCTGATGGGAATCAGGCACCCAGCCATGGCAGCAGCTGGGAGGTGGGCAGGACAGACACCAGGGATGTGTTTGGCAAAACTTCCCAGGGAAAAAGCAAATGTCCCTGGCTCCCACTGCTCCAATAACCTGTGCAGTTACTCCAGCTCTCCCAGATGCCCCAGCACCAACCATACCCAGAAGAGCAGGTCAGAGTTACTGCACTCTGTTCCCTGCTGGCTGTCAGCTATGCACGAAACCCATAACACTTCTGCATACCCTGCTGCTATCACAAACCCATCATGCTCAGGCACCCTCCCACACACACCTTTCCTACTCCCCCAACCCACACACGCCAGCAGCCCTAGGCGCCCTCGCTGATGTACTCGGAACTCGCAAAGTTTGTGCTTATCTCTGTCTTCCCCTCACGCTATTTGTGGAAGGGCAGATTAACCATAAACTGAAAATAATTGGCATGTAAAATTATTTGAAAAATGCAAATTAGTCCATTAAATCATTTAAAATGTCATGCATAGCGCAGCGCAAAATTTGGCAGGGAGAAGGGGTGATTATCACAGGTAGGCAGGCCAGCAGATGGCTGAGTGCTTGGGAACACCGGCTGTGAGAAAAGGATGTTGTTCATAGCTCCTGGACTGCCTCTTTCCATGTTAATAAACAACTGTTAGTACAGTAATGGAAATTTCTATCAGCTCTTCTTGCTATACTGTGGTGTCCATTAACATAATGCTGGTATTTGCATAGCCAAAATGCTGCCACATGCTTATCTCTGCAGGGTCAATTTAAAACGTTAGTGTTTTCAAAGCTGGTAAAGTGAGCAGTGGTTTTGGTGGGAGAGTAATGATGCTTATTTAGCTTCTGCATTTAAGCTCCTACGGAGTGTCTTCATAAACATTAGGTTTAGCTGGATACAATGGTGAAAACTATTTCTGTGCAGATGCAATTGTTCCTGTATGTTGCACAGTAGTTCAGGTGGACTGTGAAGTGGGGTATGTATTTCACCAGTCTCTTTGTTCACACAGTTCTTTGGTGATTCAATGAATCAGGAAGCATTTTAGTTGCAGAGTGTTCTGGTTCCTAAGGGGATGGATGGTGCCTGTATGGGAATGTGCACAGGGCCTGGTTAGAGAGCTGTGTGGTCCCTACAGAGCAGGATAAGGATCCATAAGCTATGTGCACATGGGACCAACCTCAGAAAAGAAATTGGGGCATCAAGCAGATGGCAGATTGAAACTCCCTGTGTAAGAAAGTCCAGGTGGTCAGAGCTGCAAATGTTCTGTGCAGGGAAAGCTGGAGCTTCATTCCAGGATCCCTGGCATCTTTATTTCTCCTTACAGTCCACCTGAATTCAGCCTGGGTTCAGGCTGCCCACAAAACTCTCTGGTCCTCTGCTGTCCCTCCCACAGTCTGCACCAGCAGGGTGGGGAGATCTCCAAAGGAGAGTCATAGGTCCTTGTGACCGCTTGAGGGGTGACCTCAAAAACAGGGGTGAGAATACCTTCTCCATAGGAGAACTAGGAAGTGATGGCCCTCACAACACCCTTCCTGTTAGGAGTGCAGGCAAGCAGCAGTCTCAAATTTGAAGGTTTCCTGTGGATCAGAACACGCTCAGAGCAGACACCAAGTTTTCTGGAGCCATGCCTCATGCTGATAGAGATTAACAGCTGCCCCAAAGAAAAAACAGCATTCTTAGGAGGATGGAACATAAGGTGGAGAGAGTCCAAAATGTGGCTTTTGTCTGAAAGGGCCGGTGCTTGCACTCTTCCTGAGCACATATCCCACATGTCAGACACCCAGTGTGATGGTCAACACAATACTTGGGGTAACCTTCCCTGGAGTACATATAATACATGAAGTATCTTCAGGCATTCATATCCATTGATATCTATGGAGATACTCAAAACCTGATTAGACACAGTGCTGGGCAACCTGCTTTTGGTGACCCTGCTTGAGGAAGGGGCAATATCTAGAGGGTCCTTCCAACCTCAACCTTTCAAATTCTTAGTTTAGAAGCAGACATAATGTACAGTGACAAAATTCCATCTGCAACTTTAAAAGGCTTGGAAAATGCTTTGAAAAACAGAGTTGATGAAGTGCCAGGTGGTCAGCATGATATTCCCACTGACTAGATTTATGGCATCATATATTTGAAATCAGACTTCTCTATGTCTGCCTAACAGAAAGTACCAGTTCTGCTATCAAATGCTCTTCAAAAAGACAAATTACTTTCTATAGCACAGAGCACATAATCTTCAAGTTCATTTCTAAAACTGGAATTTTGGATTGAAGAGAATATGAACCTCATGATTTCCTCTCTTTTTCAATCTGAACTGGAGAATCTTGTCTAACATTCTATCACATGAAAACTTTGAAAAGTCAGAATTGTATTAATCAGTAGCTCTTCAAACAAAAACATATTGCCAAAACAGTAGTAGATTAAGGAGATAACAGAAGATATATCAATATAAAATTAATGTTCAATATATATCCTACCTATATGTAGGATTTATTCTTTCACTGTGGAACATGCAATTAATATTTCTTTTTCTCTCACTAACTTCATACCTATCATGTAACAACTTCATTGAGGTGAAGGCATCAGAAGAGACCCTGTGCATAGTTCAAATCAGTTTATGCCTTGTGGTAGTATTATTATTTTACTGCTGTGAAGTTTATCTAGCTGCATAGGCCTTCTGTAAGTGTGCTTAATTATCAGTAAAACAAAAGGTGATGTAGGAGCCCTGAGGGGGTTTCTTTTGTAATCCATCATAACAAATATGTAAATGGCATTACATGAGAAAAAGGTCAATCTGATCACATAGAGTTTCTAAGTTTTTACATGAAGCTAATCTTAGAAATCTTTGTACTATTTTTCCCCCATCTGCATGTTAGAGAGGACTGTTTTTCAGAATTTTATCTCCCTGTGATAATTTCAATTGAAACCTCAAAAAAGGTAGATAAGTAGTAAATACAAATGAAAAAGACAAAAATCTGAGTTAGCTTTCAAATCTCGTGGGGTAACAGGCTTCTTTCTTACATGTGACAACATGCCTGCTTAAACATGTGCCCTATTTTGGCTGGGATAGAGTTATTTTTCTTAGCAGCATCTAGCATAGTGCTGCATTTAGAAGAGAATTGCATTTAAGATGATAATCATGTTGAGAACACAATGATGTTTTAGCTGTTGCTGGGCAGTCAGGGACTTTTCAGCTGCTCACATTGCCTTGCTAACGAGAAGGCTGTGAGTGCACAAAAGGCTGGGAGGGGACACAACCAGGACAGCTGACCCCAACTGACCAAAGGGATATTCCATACCATATGATACCATGCTAAGTACGTAAATGGGGAGGGGGCATCAGCTCCAGGTGGTTAGCAGTTGCATTGTGCATCATTTGTGTATTTCTTTATCATTATTGTTACTGCAATTACTAATATTACAACTGCTGCTATTATTATTATTTCTTCTTTCTTGTTCTTTCTTCTGTCTTGCTCTTTCTTGTTCTTTCTTCTTCCTTCTCTTCTTCTCTGTCCTTTTCTGCCTTATAAGGAGGAAGCCCCCAGCTTTACAAACCATTGATTTTTCTCTCATTTTAATAACTATTTGTCCCCATTGCTCAGGATGACACATGTGATCACTAGTGTCATGCAGTAATGACATTTCTGTTTGACAGAGTTCTTGATATGAGAAAGTCAATGCAACAGCATTTTCCAAATGAAAATGAGATGGTACCAAGTCCTTTGAGGGAGCATTTAACCTCTTCCCTACCCAAAGAAAATGAACAAAGGAACCTGGTCTGAGGAGATTGGAGAAGGGGTGGTGCTGATAAAGTCTAATGTATACACAATTTTTAAAACAGCACTTTCTATTCTGGGCATGATTGCAGTTAGCATTACATTGGGATTAAGACTGGGAAATACTGATCATTAGGTGCTCTTTTGATTTCTGGATCATCTAAGAACTTTGATGCTAATAAGAAGGCTTGTGCATATCCAGAACATTCAACTGTATTCTCTTTTAAAATATCTTTTCCCTCTTTGCTTGATTATTCATTGTCCTTTTAAACAGGAGTATCACTTGTGACCAGTAATCAATACCTGCTGTTCATTTTTATTGTGGCATTGGAGCCAACAAATAGTTAAGAACAGAACTGTAGCCTAAGGTCGTATATTCTCTTTTATCTTTAATATCAATGTACTGTCTATAACTGAGCTTAGGTCTACATGTTACAGCTAAGACATCTAGTGTCTAAAAATCCTATTTTACTCTGGGATTGTTCTCAGCCTACAGCATAAGGAGTAGTACTCATTCTAATAAGGACTTTTACTGTACTTTCATTTTAGTGATACTCTGGCTATGATATGGTAAAGATTATGCTTGGGAGTATAGTTAATGTTGGAAAAATCTAAATATGCAAAAGTGTATTTTACTTCAAGATTCTTTGGAGTTTCCAGAGACAAACAGAAAAATTCTCATGGTTATTGCTACTGTGTTTTAATAGAAGATTTTTACCCAAGGACACAAGTTAGAGTTAAGATTGTTGTTACGTTTCAGCAATTTAAGAATCTGGTAAAGGTCCAAAAATCAGGAAAAGAACAAGTTAGGATTGGGTATCATATTCTGTTTTACAACAGGCTTCGATACCCTGAAGGTAATAATGTTAGTGACAAGTATGCAATTAAGGTTAGGTATTGTAAAATAGAAAACCTCAACTATCCAATTTACTGAATAGTTTTGCACATCCTGAAAAGATAGAAAGAAAATAGGTATAAGGTTAAGGCCAAACCCTTAATGATACACATTTACATGGAGTGTCTGTAGCTTAAGTTCAGAGACAGAGTCAGGATTCAGGCTTTGGAGCAAGTGGCATAAAAAGTGGCACTTGTTGCTGGGTTGGTTAAAGCCTTTGGCATTAGAGAAAAAGCTCATAAGAACTGGTAATGTTTTTATATTACTGTACTATTTGATTTCCTAGGCATCTTGGCTGACTACTAAATAAAAGATGACAAGAGAGTGAAGTGCAGCATAGGTCCCTGAATCAGACCTATTGCTTATCAGCAGGTAGTTAACCCTTTCCTCACCTTCTCCAAATAACACTTCAAGATAAATTTCATGTATGATTGCCACGATCAATTTCTTCACAGCCAATTCCCCAAAGGACTGGATGAGCAGGACTGCAGAGCAAGCCTATCTCTCTCTGCTCTACATAGTCCTCCAAAATCATCTGCTTAACACTTTTTGCCCATCCCTGCATTCACTACTGAGCACACAACATGTGACTTGCTTTGCTGTTATAAAAATACCAGGTCCAACAATTCCGCTGCTAGCCAGGAGAGTAACAGTTCCCAAATGGAAGGCACATAGCTGTATGTCAGCTAAGACAGACGAAACTTTGCCACTTAAAATTAGGTCTGCTGCTTTAAATCTCATCTGAGTCATTGGAAGCATCAAACATTTGCAGGAAGAATCTTGAAAGTTCCTGAAAACGTCTGTCAAATTAATATGATGAACAAAGGCTGGGTGAATATACGATAGCTTAAAGTAACTCAATGGAAAAGCATGCCCTTAGAACAAGGATGTGACTGTTTAATTTACTCTCTTGGTTTAATGGCCTAGAGCACCTCAGAAATGCCCCAAAACTCAATTTCAGCAAAATCCCTCTTTACCCCAACAAATTTATATTGAGATGTCCTGAAGGGCTGAGACAGTGAAGAGAGATCTGCACTGAACAAATGTAAAGGGAAAAAGAATAAAACCTGAACTCATACCTCCAATTTTTAATATAGATGGAAGACCTCGAGGTTACTTAGAAAAAGGCAAAAAAGAAATGTGACCTTCATAAGTGCCCTAAATGCTTTCACCTGAGGAAAAACCCTGGCATTTTCAATATTAAAGTCATTAAAAACCCAGAGAAATTCAGATGGATACCTGAGGTATTTTTCAGTGTGTGATCCCCTTTCTGCTTCTCATAGCTGAATGAGATACTGAAATCACAGGGCTACAGCCACAGCAAAGCCACCCCAGTAGCACTAGCTCCAAAACCCAACACAATTGGTAAATGCATTGTACCTGTTATTGAAATCCCCCTCATGTAAAGCAAAACTGAGTTATTCTTAGTCCCTGTGCTTGAAGAAAAAAGAGTGAGAAGCATTTTTCAGGCAGCCACCCATTTCAGCATTCCACTACATGTTCTTAGGGTGAAATTCTCTTTCTGAGCCACAAGTACAGGCTGTATAACTTGTACCATACACCAAGACACCCTACAGTGGGAGAAACCTAGGATTTTGCTATGATGCCAGACAGTGTCTCAAACACAATTTAGTGGTGGCAGCAGCAGTTGCTCAGGGGGTTGCTAAAGGGAATGCATTTTTTAACATCCTGGAAGGTAAGGTAGTCTCAAAGCAATACATTTACATAGTGATGTAAATTCTTTATCACCTGATATGGTGGGCTGTGGGTACCATATGTGACAAAGGTTGGTTTTGATGGGTTTCTGTCACACTGAATGCTCTGCTGTGGTTAACACAGAGGCAGAAATTCCAAGAGCCATAGGATTATTGAGGAAGTAACACCCCCATGCCCTACAAGCCAGGTTGTAGCTTTTCAGTGTCAAAGATGAGCTTCTTCGAGAGAACAAAATTAAATCTTCTCCTTTGTTAGGTCCTGCACAACAGAGGTTCTGTAATTTAGTGGAGAATTCATGCATAAGGCATTAATTTTGGCTCTTTATGCATGAATTTCATAATGCATTTTCAGGGGTCCCTGTTCCCCAATATGAATAATTATCCTTTTTTTGTGAATATGCTATCAGAGCTTTACCCTTTAAGCCTTCATTGTCCATATATGTGGCTAGATGGCTACCTAGCTTTGTGGACCAGCAGGATGATAAAAGAGCTGTGCATATGTAGTCCATACCAAACAGGAAAAATAAGCACATTTCTATGACTTAATAACAGGCTGAGCAGTCAGTTTTGTACTCATGTGAAACCTTCAGAAATGCTGAGCAAGATGTCTAGCTCTCTAGACCGTTTTATGTATTATGAAAATAGCAAAACACCCACCTGCTTGCAGCTGTCTGCATGTCAGTGTGTCAAGTTCACTTCTGTTGCAGAATCAATAAAGGCTTCAGGCACCTAGATCAGGATTTTTGAGATACACTGGGAAGATTTAATAAGAAAAGCATATTTCTACTCTTTTTGTCTAAGCTGAGCAGGTATCTTAGAGCACCACCACCCACATATGGGGGGGTGGAGAAACATTTCCATTGCCCTTGTGGGCAGGTACCCTTTCATTCTGCATCACAGAGGAGGGACAGATCTGTGGGGCTTCCCCTGCATCTCTTCCTGGTGTGCCATTTACCTGGGGCAATAACTGCCTGGCACAGAGAGGAATTCTGAACACCTTTAGAGCAGTTCTGAAACAGCTGGTAAATACCATAAGGTCTCAGTGTTAATGCATTTTCATATGCAGACTGAAGAGAGTCTTCTACATGTATCCATATCGACCTACTTAGCTACTACTTAGAGCTTTTTTTTTCCTCAGCTCTGCTTGCTTTTTTTTCTCCCCACTATTTTTTCCTGAGTTTCCTCTCTACTGTTGCCTTACTCCCCTCTTCCATCTCTTTTTCCTACCCTGTAAAGCACTTCTTTCTGCTCTCCCCACCACACTCTCCATTCTGAATGTCTCTGACTCATAAAGTCATTGTTGCAGACAACCCTAATTCATAAACTAAATTCTGTGTTGAAACTGAGATTTAAGTCAGTTCTTGAACTCTCTGCATAATTCCCAACTTTGCTGTAAATAAATGTAATCATAATGTAAATGTTATTCCCACTATGGTTCTTATGTAACTTTTTTCCTTCCACCTTAAACTATTATTTTAAGAGGCAGAATCCATACAACTTTAATATCATTTATTCAGAAACCAGCTTAATCTGACCTATTCCTCTCATGAAAACCCACAGTTTTCAGGGAAATGTTATTTGCTATGAAGTTTTCTCTTAAATATTTTCCTTAATAATGCTAGATACCTCTCTTGAAGCTAGTTCAATATTCTCTATTCTTACTCTTTGTAGTTCAGCTTCCTACTGTGCCTACAAACTATTTTTTCTGTTACTGGTACTACCTAGTGTGAGACAAAATAACTATAGAAGAGACACTGACCTTCTAAATATTACAGCTTGAATTACCTTACTATAAATTAACCATTACTTTTTCAAGGTTCAGCCAATGCCTTTCCCACTTTTCTTCTGGTCATGGGGGAAGAGAGAAGAGCAAAGCCTGTGTCTCCTTCTTCATGTGAGAGACACAGCTGTTAGATTAGTGAGAAATCCTCAATCTTTTTCTTTTTTTTTACTCCATTCAGATGCAATTGGAAACCTGTGAGATCAAAAGAGACCATAATCAGCAGTGAGACTTAGAAGCATGATTCAGTTGAGTTTTGGGAATAAGCAAGGATAGTTCAAAAATTGTTCTTCAATGTTTATTTGCGTGCAGCAAAGGAAAAAAATAATCCAATAGCAAATCCAAACCTCAGCTCTTTCCTGATTATCAGCTTTCATACCATTCTGGAGTGTTTGCTTGCAGGAAATTGCTTTCTGTCCTTGTTCAAGCTCTCTTCTCCCCTCTACTATGGATCATTGGTTTTGAACATTATTCTGAAAAATAAGAATATTTTACAGGTATTTTTATAGCAGTTAAAACAAACAAAAGCAAATCCCTCATGAATTGTACCTTAATTCAAGGAGATACCCCAGAAGTTTCTAACTTTTTCCTTCCTTAAGGAAGAATTGGATTTTGCCATATGAGACAATGACGAATGGTGTAAATAATTTATTTCAAATCAAAAGGAAAATAGTTCCATAATCATAGAGCAGGAAATAATTTGTAATTATAATAATTATAGAAGAAATAAATGTAAAATTATACACAAGTTTCCAGCAGTGCATAAACTCAGTAGGCTGGGAATTTACTAGCGCTATGGGAGACATTCATTAAAACCTTCATATATTGGTATGATATACCATAATTACTTTGAGAAGAACAGTATCTCATTACAGATAATTACTCCTATTTCAAGTAGCTTTAGGCTATTGAAACTAGCAAGGTGAACTCTGTAGGTGCCGGGTGTAACCTTGTGATGCACAGGTTTCATCACCAGGTGTGAGGAGCTCCATGGCACAAATGACCTTACGGCCTTGGGTTTTCTCTACCCAATGGAAACTGCTGTCAGGGGTTTTGGGGAGCATCACTTATTTACACCAGTTTCCAGCACATGCATTGGTGGTATGCAAAGATCTGAGCAACCTGAACAGTCAGCTTATTTAACTATGTGTTTGTGACAACCGCATTTAATTATCTGTACATGTTTTGTTCAACTAATTGCATTCATAGGAAAAAATAGTCTCCAGAAGCTGTTTTCCATCCATATGTCATTAATAAACTATGTCTAGGAGTGCATTGTTGGATTTCATGCTATGCAGTCATGCTAAGACATGCTCCACCAGCATACTGATACTAGCAATTTGGGCCTTAACTCTTAGTTACATCACAGCTGTGGGACACTGGCTGAAGTAACTGGATAGAGCTGTGGTCAAAATCCTGACTCAGTAATGTGAGGTTGATTAGTTAGGACTACAAAATAAATTAGTCTCACAAAGAAGTATCATACTCTAAATGCATGTCTTATTTGTTTAAGTGGCAGTTCAATGAGATTGGCTGCAGTCACTGCCCTTGCCTCAGTTCTGGAAAGGAAAATGTTCAAGAGTCCTAGGCATTCTATCAGTTGAGTATCAAGCTCTGCGGATCCTGCCTCAAACTCATTTGACCACAGAAAGCAAGCAGAAGCATACAGTGTAAATCTAACAGTCTGTGGAGCTGTTACCCCAGAGAAGCAAATAAAGCGCTGCCAAATGCTTGCTTTCTACCACCCTAGGGAGTCAAACATCCCCCACCACCAGCGTGGGCTAGGAGGGCGGCTACAAACAAGAACTCTTTCCAGAGATCAGTTTCTGTGGGACTTGGTACAGCATATGCAAAGAAAACATTTAGATTATATGTACAGCTACAGCACAGAGAGCTATTCCCTTACGAGACTCGATTTGTCTGTGTTTGTAAAGTATCTGAAAATCCTCAGAGAAAAGTTGTAAGAAGCGCAAGATAATCCTTGCAAGCATCAACAGGGGGAAGAGGAGTCACATTGCCCTGGTTTCTGTTAGAGCCCAGTAGCTTCGGCTCACACGTCAGAACATTCTGATTACGCCCACTCAGTTCTTTGTTGCATTATAACAGCATAACACTTTGAATATTTCAGCTATTTTCCCTCAGTGTGCACCTAGACACGTTTCAGCAGACTTAAATTCAAGGCTTATTTTCCTGCCTCTTAAAGGAAAGCTTGCTGTGTCTTTTAACACATTAGCTATACTTGCCTCAGTAATATGTCTAAGAAAGTCATCAAAGGGCAGAGAGACGTCAAATTTATCAATGCAGAAGGCACTGGATTCAAGGACTCTTGTCTTTAATAAAATTATATTGAGTGTATGGAATAAATCACCTGGAGGAGCAGATGTCTTATACTGAGCTAAGGGAAACTAAATAGGGTGCTGGTAAGTAGTGATAAATGGGAACTTGATTTTGTGCTAGTATTACCTACGGAAAAAACTTCAGAAGAGTGAATCATTGAAACTTCTGAGTCTTGTTGCACCCATTCACAAATTCTGGCTATCTACTTACCTGCAGCAAGAAATGTAATCCTTGAGGGGACAGGATATGATCATAGTGTGATTACATTACTGTATATTCACTGCACCTAAAATAAGAAGCAAAAGTAATATGATTGCTCCAAAA
This sequence comes from Porphyrio hochstetteri, assembly GCA_020800305.1. Classification (NCBI taxonomy): domain Eukaryota; kingdom Metazoa; phylum Chordata; class Aves; order Gruiformes; family Rallidae; genus Porphyrio; species Porphyrio hochstetteri. The sequence continues at coordinate 52,993,645 of CM036907.1, forward strand.
TGTGCTGAAAGTTCTCCCGCAACAGGATAATCACGGAGCGTAGTTTAATTCTACTTCCTATCTGTTTTCACTTGCCATACAATTCCAACCATGTTTCCTGGGAGAAAACATGGTTTCCCCAGCAGATGAATTAGAACAGGATATATATATAGAAAGACCTGGTCCCTAACAGGTCTTTCTATAGCTGACCAAAACCTGGTCATTTCTCTGGAGCCTCAGAGCATGCGCTGCCCACCTCTCCCAAACGATAGGAAGGTACATACAGAAAACCGTAGAAGCACACTGGTGTGTTTTACAGAATTCTGCAGAGCATACATATTTGACAAATACATCCAAATTTGACAAGTTTAACAGAAAAACAAACTGAAAAACAGCAGGGAAGAAACAGAGCATGAAGGAAAGGAAGGCCCAACTTCAATTCTCTTGCTGAGGTGCAAGTAACTGAAGTAGTTTGTGACTGCAGACAGGAGAACGTATTTGTTTATTTTCCTACCACAATTAAAATTATCAAATTTGAAGTAAGGCAAAAGTACTACTTAACTAAATGGAAACCAATATATTATATCCTAATAGTCCAGTCATTCATCATATTTAATTTTTCTCCAGAACAACTGTGTCTTATTGATATTGGCGATGGAAGGATATCTTTTTAAGGGGCCTAAAATTATTGCTTCTCAGGATAACCTTGCATGAACCCATCATACTTCTCTCTCTTCAGGATTAATCCATGGGTTCACATTAAAAACAGTCTTTGGCAAAGGACGAAAAAAAAATAGAAGAAAAAAAATATCTGTACACAGAAGAAAAGGAGAATGAAATCAGATGAAGAGAAAAATCACCTTTGATTTCTCCTTTAATTTGGCTGTAGAATTCTGATAGGAAGTTCCTGAGAGCTGCCAGGAATGTAGTTCACAGAAGCAATGATAATACCTTCATTTCTTCTAATCTAAACTCTTTGAAACAGCTTTAAAAAAACCCCCAGCAAAACCAACTAAAAGCAACAGAACACAAAAAAACCAAAACACTTCCATTAAGATCAGTTCAACCAGAAAGAAACATTTTTTATGTTTTTCTAGCAAAATAATTGTAAATGGTTCAACTGAAATGACACACTCCTGTGGATAATTTCAGGGTTTTAACAAATACACTTTCTGCCCCAAAAACCCCTCAAAGAAGTGGCAATGCTTGGGCTTTCATCCTGAAGTGTATCAGGTACCATTGTAATGATTTTATAGTACAGATGATTGAATTGCAGCCTCTAGGAATATTACTTTTTCAATTACTGGTATAGATACAGCCAAAATGTCCACGGGTTATTTGCACCTAAGCTTAATGTTCTGGAAAAGCAGGCTATGCTTATTACAAGCCTGACTTGCTATGCTAGGATATTACAGTGAACTAATTCATTTGAGTTAAGCACATCTCTGTTTCTCCTAGTAAACAGTCTCAGTGAACTACTAATTCCATATAATCCCACTCACGACAAATTGACTTGCTCAAATGTAAAGACCTCCCCCCCCCTTTTCAGAAATATATACATAGTTTTAAAAAGCCGTGTTTATTTCCCAGTCCTCTCTTAAATAACTTGTTCTGGGCGATGTCTTCTGGAGTAACAGATTCTGACATTCTAATATGCTGAAACAATAAAACACTACATTCTAATATTCGCCTGAGTCTTTGCTGAGTTACCCCATCCATTTTGGATGTGCACCACTTGAATCAAGTGACTTGTTCTTCTTGTTATCACAGAATCACAGAATTGTAGGGGTTGGAAGGGACCTCCAGAGACCATTGGGTCCAACCCCCGTGCCAAAGCAGGTTCCTTAGGACAGATTGCACAGGTAGGTGTCCAGACGGGTCTTGAATATCTCCAGTTATACAGTGCTTATACTTTTGAGACATTTACTGTTATTCCTCTCTAGTAGCTGTCTTCTTGGCATGTGGTTATAGCAAAGCGTCCTATCATGCTGCTATAGAGCTATTTTGCTGCTCCTTCCCAAAGCTGGAATTCCTCCAATTTATTGAAATATTTCTGCTGCTAATTTAATTAATATTGTTGTTTAGGTGGGCACTAGACTTAGATGTGTGAAAGATAAAAATAATTTACCTGGGCAATGAAGAAATGTTTCTGGGAATTCTGTCACAGACTTCAATTTCTCTTTGGCTGCAACTCTGATACACTATCTGACATCATTCCTGGATCACCAAGGATACCAAATATTTCCATTCTATTGAATTTCAAATTTTTCATAGTGACTTCACTTAAAGTGTTCAACAGAGGTGTTTTTCTAATTTTGTCACACTTTTGTCACACAAAAGAGTGTTACTACTTGTCATGCTAGGATCAATGATGTAGTTTCCTTGGAAGATGTTATTTTATAGTAAGGCAATGTATACACACATTGGCCATATGTACACTGATATTATATAACTGTGGTTTGGATTAAATTTAGTAAAACAGTGTTTTCTTATCCAAATTTATGTTTTCCTCCCTTCTATTTCACAAAACTGTTACCTAAGCTTTAAAATGAAATACACAGCCATCTGTAAAAGAAAAAAAAAAAAGCTAATGGTAACCTTTTAGAATATCTTTTTTTTCTTTTTCTCCTTCTGTGTAGGTGTGGGTTTTAGTGGCAGGTTCCTTTTTCGTTTCTGACTATCCCACAAGAAGGAACAGCTCCGAGAACAGTGAAGTAATTCTGCAGCGCCCAAAGGTGAGAACTTCCCTTCACATCTCATCTGACCTCTAGAAATAGCAGGCTATTTCTATCAAAGATTGCAATTCAGCCTTAATTTTAGTGCACAGCAGCCAGAACACTGCTGGTCAATGGCAAGGTCCCGCTCTCCCATCATGTCTATGAAATGGACTTGTGCAGTTAGACAAAAACTCTGGTGTGAAGGACAGAGAGAACAAACAACACCAAAAGCCAGTGCCATTCCCACCTTGCTGCAATTCCCCCACCTCTTCAACATTTCTCAGTGTCGTGGTTTTGCCCCAGCCGGGGGCCGCACCCCACACAGTCGCTTGTACTTTTAAAAGGAAGGGGGAAGGAAAGTTGGGGGAGGGGGAAAAGGGAAGGAAGAAAGGAGGGAACGAAACCACAACCTAGAAACCAGAACCACGCAGGTTGGGATAAGGATAGTTTACTAAACAATAACAGAAAACTAGATATAACAATAACAGAAGTTTAAAGCACAAAATAGATGAAACTGGTGATACACAATGCAATTTCTCACCAAACCACACAACTCAGGCCGCACAGCTTAGAGCCCGTCCCGGACAACCCAACCGTCCCCAGAAACTGCCCGTCCTGGCGTTGTCTCCTCCTCCTCCCCCCAGTCCCCCTTTATACTGAGCATGACGTAACTGGCATAGAATGTCCTCTTTGGCCAATTCGGGTCACCTGTCCTGGCTGCGCCCCCCTCCCTCCTCATTAGTAAGGAAGTATGCAGAGCTGAGAAAGGTCCTTGATTGCCCGGCAACAAATCGGAGACATCAGGGTGCTATCAGCACTGTTCTCATCCTAACACCCAAACATGGCATTCCATTCACTGCTAAAAAAAAAGTTTAACTCCATCATAGCTGAAACCAGGACACTCAGGATGTTCTAAAGAAACAACTAAGGGGTCGCTGGCAGCCCAGCTGCAACATACCAAGTGAGGAGTGAGAAGGTAGCAGAGCTATCAGAGCTGTAAACAGCGTGTTTATATTTCTCAAAATGTAAATATCATTTATAAAACTTGCTGCCTAGAAGTTCAAAACCTAGCAAAGGACAGCAATGAACATCTTCAACACTGAATCACTAAATTAAATATGACATTAATGGGAACCATTTAATGCAGTTTGGCTTTGCTTTGACGGCCATTTTAATTAGATTGCTGCTGCGCTGAACTGAAAAGCTGCTGACAGCATCAGAAAACCACAGCTTGCAATACAGAACCTCGTAAGATGTTGCTGGGTCCCAGTTTGCATCTATTATTAATGAGGTATGTCTCTCTCTGGGCACCTCTTACAGGAGTGTAATTCGATTCAGGTGTCGGGCAAACACATGGGTATTCACCAGTCTCTGCTCTACCATCTAAGTACAAGGGTCTTGTCCTCTGATCAGCTCCAGCAGTGGAATGCTGTGACTCCTGTGACAGTCTCTTGCTGATTATGGAGCTAATAGGTAACTGGTCTGCTGATCTAAAAGTCAGATGTTGTGTGGACAAGAAGGTTAGATGAGTTTCAATGGTTACACATACCTCTCAAAAGCAATCAAAATTCCAGCAGAATTAAAGCATTCTACAATAGTATCCCACCCAATTTGTTTGATGTCATATATGGGACATCATTCCTTCCCTAGTGTTCTAGAGAACTAAGGAAGTTCAAGTCCAGATTCCTTTGAACTTAAAAGGAAAAAGGAAGGAGAGTAATTCTTCTATGACTGCATTACATGGATACTTTTGAATAACTTTGAAATGGTAGGAAAAACAAAACTTAAAAGGCTTTATACCTCAAAAGGAAACAGCACCATAAATTCATCATTTGAAGGGTATGTCTAATCACTCACCCTTTAGAAATACAAACACATATTGCAATTTACCATGTAATATTTGACTGTCAAAAAGTTTTGAAGTCTGTCTTGTGTTAAACGTTGAGGCACAAACAGGATTTGCTCCACCATCCTCTGTTACTCACTTAGTTCTGGCACGGTCAGTCCACAGGCAAGAACTTTTTCTGTAAAGCCCCTCTGATGAAATAAGCACGGTTTAAGGAGCTCTGTCTTCCTCTACACACACATAGGAAAGAAAAGATCAGATCAGTAGTAAGAACAAGACTGAAAATAAAATGGGTAATTTCAGAGGATCATTTTTATCTTCAGTACTGTGCCTTGTACTTCTCATCCAGCCTCAGAAAAGGTTCAGTCAGAATAATGAGCAAAGACTTTTGAGAATAAAAATGTCCATGTAGCGGGAGTATTCAGAAGCTATCCTGAAAGCTATTTCATTAACAAGAATGATGGAAATATGGTACAATCCATTCATTAAAATGAGAACCAAGACTGTCCCAAATGCAGTATAAATAGCAAGAGCTTCAAACTTCTCTTCGATATTGTCCTAAGGAAGATACTGTTCAAATAAGTAGCAACACAGGGAAGATCATCTGGAACATTTCATTAAAGTTGTCTCATGAAACAGAAAGAAAGGAAAGCATCATGAAACTGAAAATCTAGAAATGAGAGACAGTGCAAAGGAGTTGTTGACTTGCTTTTTAAATAGAATGCTTAATTAAGCTGTGGAACTCCTTGTCGTAAGATATAAAAGACTAGTTAGGACTTGGATAAAATAATTGTGCTTTTGTGGCTAAGTCCCTTATGTCTCATGAGATAAATCAGAACATCATACCATATGAAATGAAAAAGTAAAAACCAGAATAACTGCCCAATATGTATAATCAAATGTGGTCTGTACAATTTACTGGTCTAGAGGACTTATTATTGCTCCTTGTCCCTCAATAAGGTTGACAGCCTGTAACCATCTCTTTCTTCTATAAACCTGCATTCTGTGGGTATTTTTATGTTGTTTAGTATTTAATTTCAGGCCTGGGGTGCACTTCTGTTGCAAATATCAGCAAATCATCTCTAGAACCCCACTACGCACCTTCTGTGACTAGCGACACCAAGACCCTCTGCATTTTTATGGAGTGCACTTGACAGCACTTGGTTGTGGCCATACAGCTATCATCCCAAATTCCCCTATCATGTGAACAGACTTCGGATGACAGCAAAAAGACATAATGAGGGAGGGTCTTCAGAGCAGATGGCATAGGGACCAGTGAGATGAACTACTTGGCATGCTACAGGCAGCAGGTTAAACATATCATAGTGGGTTAAGAGAAATAGGGATCTTGTGGAGATATATTGGGACAGAAGCTCCAGCTTTTGCACACCCCACTGTCCTGGTTTCAGCAAGGATACTATTACTTTTCTTTCTGGCAGCTGGTATAGTGCTGTGTTTTGGATTTAGGATGGGAAGCATGTTGATAACACAGGGATGTTTTTAGTTGTTGCCAAGCAGTTCATGGCTTTTCAGAGTCTCATATTGCCCTGCCAACAGGAAGGCGGGGGGCAGCCAAGAAGCTGGGAGGGGACAGAGCCAGGACAGGTGATTGTTGTGGTTTTGTGTGGCTGGGTTCTGGTGGAGAAGGGAGGGGCTGCAAGGGTTGGCTTCTGCAAGAAGCAGCTAGAAACTTCCCCTAGGCCTGACAGAGTAAATACGAGCTGGGCTCAAGGCGGGAACTGTCGTTGACCAAGGCCCATCAGTGATGGTCATAGCACCTCTGGGAATCATATTTAAAAGTTTTGTGAGAAGATGTGAGAAACTCTGCAGACACCAAGGTCAGTGAAGAAGCAGGGGCAGATGAGGTGCTCCAGGCACTGGAGAGAAAGATTGCCCTGCAGCCTGTGGAGAAGACATGTTGTCCCCCTGTGGCACATGGAAGATGATGAGGAGCAGAGACCCCACCTGCAGGCCATGGAGAGGCCCCATGCTGGAGCTGGTGGAGACATGGTAAATGCTATGATTCATGTTGGAGCAAGCCCATGGCAGGACCTACAGCCTGTGGAAAGAGAGGACCATGCTGGAGCAGGTTTTCTGGGGGACTTGTGACTCCATGGGGTACCAGGCTGGAGCAGACTGAGCCTTAAAGACTGAGAGACATTCTATGATTTTTGACTGCCCCCCATAGCAGTGACCCATGCTGGGGCAGCTGGTGAAGAGCTGAAGCCCCGTGGGAAAGGACTCATGTTGGAGACATTTGTGGAGGACTGTCTCACATGGGTGGGACCCCACGGTGCAGCAGGGGAAGGGTGTGAGGAATGCCCCTCCCGTCAAGAAGGAAAACAACTTGTGAGGAACTGACCGAAACCCCCATTCCCCCATTCTCTGCCCCTCCCTGTGCCACAATGAGGGGGAAAGTAGGGAGTGAAGTCTGCTAAGAAGGGAGGGGTGGGGGGAGGTGCTTTAAGATCTGGTTGCGCTTCTCATTATCTGACTCTGATCTCACAATGAGTGTAGTAAAAAATTAGATAGGGTTTTTTTAGTCCATCTTGAGTCTGTTTTGCATGTGACATTAATTATTGAATGATCTCTCCTTGTCCTTATCTCAACTCCTAATCCTCTCAGTATATATTTTCTCCCCTGTCCAGATGAAAAAGGGAGTGATAGAGTGAGTTTGGTGGCCATCTGGCCTCCAGACAGGGTCAAACCACAACAGCAACCCAGACTGGCCACTGGGATATTCCATAGCATATGATGTCATTCTCCATTTATATCTGGGGGGGTTGATTGAGAGGCTGGGCAGATGGTCTGGCACAGCATTGACTTTTGGTGATGAGAAATTGTGCTGTTCACCACTTGTATCATATTTATTATTATTACTATTACATTACTATATTTGGAGGTTTTTTTCTCCTAATAAATTGTTTTTAATCTCAACCCACAAGTTTTCTCACTTTCATTCTTCCAATTCTCCCTCTTGTCTCACCAGGGGAGAGGGGGTGAGCAAGTGGCTGCACGGTGTTTAGCTAAAAAACACAACACCCACATCAAAGATTCTATTTATAAAAGGCAGCACTGTGATTTTGCTAGAACTTGCCAGGTACCACAAGTCTGGTTGGCCCCTCTTATCTACTCTTCTTTCTTCTCTTTCCTCATTTATCTTGTTCATTTGTGCATGTCTCTGGCCAGAAGCTTCCCTGATTTCTGATTTTCTTGCCTCTTTTCCACTCACTGTTTCTGCAGAGGGCACAGAGATGAAGGAAATGTATGATGTACACAGGTCCCTGTAATGTGACCCTCAGAAAGAAAGCAAAGAAAGTTGTTCACTTCAAAAAGGGAGCAGTACTTATTGTGCTGTGTCTAAAACTGAGGCAAGCATTGCATAGCCTTGTAATCCTTAAAATAAAAGATTTTGTGCACAGCAATTTTATTTTCTATTGAAAAAAATCCTAGATCCTCCATTTATATGTTTTTGCCTTATCTCTTCATCTTTCCAAATCCCTCCCATTTGAGTTCTGGCTTCAAGTCTGTTGGATAAATAAAGCATCTCCATGAAGTGCAATATAAAGCCAACCAAATATCACCTGAATTACTGAAAGAAGTAAAATGTGTGAGTCCATCAGACTAGCAGTTGAAATCACCATTCAGTTAAAAGCTTTATACCATTGATGCAATTTATTTGAACACTTAGATCCACATTTTGACCCATATTTCAGCCTGTAGGAGGGATTGCTAGAAGAGATGAACCAGAATGGGAATGTACCACATAAAGCCTTACATTATTGCAATAAAATATTTTAGATTTGAAATAATCTTTCAGCATCATTTAAAAAAAAAGGCAGAGGAAAATGCGAATGTCAGGCTGTCATACTTCAGATTACTTCCGTTCAAAGCTCGGCTATCTAAACCAAAACTTTGCTATTATTTGATTTTCTTTCTTTGATTTAAATGACAGTCTTTGCATAACTTAGAACAGTGTTTCAGGAGAAGATTTTTGCTCCACTTGCCCCTCCTTTTCCTAAGGATTTCCCTCTTTGCACTGTCTTAGCTGGAGAAGCTGTGCAACTTGGATTAACCCTATCAGCAACTGAAGGGACATGATGAGGCCAGTTCACTTGACCGATGCTGAAGAAAGTCAGAGAGTATTAATCCAAACAAATAAAATGACTGACAGTCTGGGGGACTGGAGCAGGATTATTAATCCCAAAGAAAAGAATTTACCAACCCTATCGGAGCTTGTAGTTAGGAAAGAGGAGAAAGGGCCCTTTCCATGTCTGGAGGAGAATGGAGGCTGACAGTGTGAATAACTGGAAGAGTTTTTTGTGTCATGCAGATGCAAAGCAAGAATTTCAGAAGAAGTAGGCTGTAAAACACCACAGGTATGATCTGGGAGACGCCCTGAAAAAAGCTCAGCAATCAATCCTGTCAATGCCACCCATGTTTGCAAGCAGGCACTTTGGTAAAGAGGACTGAAAATTCGTCTACATCGGCAGGTGATCTCCATCTCTCAGCCTCTCTTCCTTGCAAGAGCTGATCTGTTGTAAACTACACTCCAATAATGTTTCCTGAGGAAATGCAGCAGTAGGCGGCAGTAGTTTGCAGGGTTTATCACTTGAACATTTGTCTAATTGGGTGACTTTTGGAGCATTTGCAATAAATGAGGAAAAGTGTCTACATTTGGCATCTAGCACAGGATCTAATCATGTAACTACAAACTTCTGCCAGGAGATGAATACCTGTTGATCAATATATACATATTCTATACACTTCAAGACATGTTTTAGTAAGCTGTTCTGTCACATTGACATAATTAGAGGAAGCTATGAAAGCCCTGAGATAGGAAATGCCTATTTTCTGTAATGCTGCAAACCTATGCAAAATTCAAGAAAATCATAGGCTTTCCAGTTAATTATGGTGAATTATGAGCATCCCACAGCTGGAAAATGCCCATCAAGCTAAACTGTTCTATAACAATTTTATCCAAACTGAATCTGCTTTCTTCGGACCACCGTTAGCATATTAGTAAATTTAATGTCCAAGATTGCAAGAAACAGAGAAATATAAACACAGATGTCAATATGTGTGTGTGGCCCCAAATACACATATTTTTCCAAGTAACAGCATATGAAATTTAACAATAAATGAATATATTGTTTTAATGTATGTTTAACATCAGTACCAATAGAAGGTGACTTAAAAGAGCTTAAAAATGTCCTTTAGTGATGGGTACCTAGAAACTCTTGCATATATGGGCATTAAGAGGTTTAGCAGAGGAGAAAGACTGAATAATGCCTGCCTTCAGCCACCCCACTAGGCTAGGTAGTGACTGGTTCATCATGGCAGAAAAAGCACCCATGGCATAAAGCCTCCTTCAGTTGAATGGCTTTCTTGTGCTTCATCTCTTCTTTACACATCAAACTCCCAATTGGCTCCCACTCACACTGTGGTCATCCTGTCTTGTACAAAACCAGTAAGAGAGAAGACAAATCGCTATATTGGGTTGACAGGAGCTCAGCAAACAACCAGCAAATTCCAGCTATGGCAAAGCGGGCAGCCCAGTGGAGCCCTGAGGGTTGATGTCAGACCACGCTTTATTCACTGTTTGTATTTGATTGCAAAAGCACATGAACAGGAGAAATTGGGCAGTGATTGTCTCTACTCATGCGTGTAGTCAGTAGTAGGCAGAGGAGAGTAAATTAACCAAACTGGGTAGCCTGTGATCTCTACTCTCTGCCTCGGGATAAGGCTTACAGAAGGCTTTTGTTGATAGGGTATATGTACACTGGGACAAACTGTCCATTTCAGTAGCATGTTTCCTTTGAGCCCCTCAGAGAATACAACAGATATTGATGAAGCCTCATAATGCCACTCAAGTATCTCAGATTTTTGTTCTTGGATGAGTAGCCTGAAGGGCAGAGAGACATTTCACCCAAGGTCATAAAATGAGACATTGACGGGTTTAGAAATAGGTCTCAGGAATCATGGTATGAGTCTTGCTTAAATACACTGCCCCTCAAGAGCAAGAGTGCATATCTTGCAATCATGGATTACATTTCCCAAAGCTTTCCTATATGAAATATGCTATAACAACTGACAGAATGCAGAAGAAAATGTGCAGTATAATGCAAAGGCATTTTATGAGATTGTGAGAGGGTTTCCAGCCTAATTGTTTTTATTCCTTTTAAATAAGAGGGAAAGATCAGGGGGTGGGGGGAAGGAAAAAAGGATGAAAAACAATCAAGCAGTTCTGTTCCAGCTAATAAATGACAGTAAGAAATGGGAAAGGACATGTCACTTTCATCTGCCACATTTTGTCTTTTATTTGCCAAACATCATACCCAGGGAAACATGAATGATATGAGGATATCTATCTTCCTGTTCATGACAGAATTACCTTAGGCAATTTCCAGCTAAATTGCTAGAGCTGGTTGAAATGTTTTTGATAAAGAAATTGAAAGTGTTTCCAGAATATTTTTATACCTGTATGGAGAATTTAAGTGGATGTACGGTTTTTTCTATGTCCCTTATACCCTTTCCCCATCCTCTCTCAAATGTCTACCTGAAAGTTGGATGAGAGAAGGTTAAAAGCATGAAGGGAGGGAAAAGGAAAAGAAGAGGTTTTGGATGAAAAGGTGGGACAGGGTTTTGGACGTTATAAAAAGCAGTCAAAAAAGACGACTCCAGAAATAAAATATTTCCAAAAATTATAATACAATATCACAATGATTATTTTGATATTACACCCTTAGTCAACTGTGTGTTATTCCCTTCTGAAACTTCAATGCAAGTTCTTATTCTAATACTTACAAAATGTATATTAAAGCTTAGGAACTGAGAGATCTACCAATACTTCCAAGTTTTTTACAATTATGAAAGTGATTCATCACTTTCTACAACAAAGTCATGAACGCACTATTTCTGGAAACTGCAAAGAACTTGTGATGATCTGAATTTGGGTAAGCCAAATAAGTAAGTGATTTCCATTAATTTCAGGACAGCCCAACTTGCAGCCTCCTGTGGGGCTGGATGCTGCCTTTGTGAGGGACTGAATCCATTGGCATCATGTTGCAGGATCTCTCACTGAGCCACAATTACAGTCAGTGCTCTTCATCCTCCACTGCTCTCCAGCTATGTTTGGAGTATTCCAAAAGACTGAACTGCAATGAATCTGCAGGGCTCTATTAAGTTCATGACTTCTCAAGACAGTATAGGAGAAGGGGACTTAAAGGCTAGTGGGACAGAGTGTCAGTCCTGCTCCCTCTTGCCCTTGTATTTCCATGCCAAATTTCATTATTTGTGCTATTTTCTATTCAAGTTTGAACAAAAGCAATGCAAAAACAAAGCCTCTCTATTTTAATCTGTCTTGAATAGGGAAATTCTTCAGATTACTCAGGCCACTTGCAGAAAAAATTTGGTTTGCATTTCTTATTACTTGTATCACTTGTGACAAAGTTGTGAGGACCACCAAGAAGACTAGAGATTGGACGAAAGAGTGGGGCAGCTGCATTTGCTTAGGCTGGAGAAGAGAAGGCTAAGGGAGATCTAATTGCTATCCTCAGCTCCCAAAAGGGAAGATAGGGAGAGTCAGACTCTTCCCAGAAGCATGCAATGAAAAGACAAGAGGAGATAGTTGTAAATTGCAGAGAAATTTCAATTGGTTAGAAGGAAAAAATTCTCAGTGAGGGTGGTTCAATGTGAGAACAGATTGCCCAGAGAATCTGGGTATCTCTAACCTTGGAGGTTTTCAAAGCTTGACTGGGAATGTCTCTGTACAACCTTCTCTGACATTGAAGTTTGCCAGGCTTTGAGCAGGGGCTGGACAAGATGACCACCAGAGTTTCTTCAAATCAATTATGCTATAATTATTTATAAGCGAAAATATGTGAGCATCATTCTGAAGTTAAAATTAGTAAAGGTAAATAGTTTTTCAAGTCCCCTATGTTTTACGCTTATACCATAAAAAATAATTTCTTGCAAGGAGCAGATTAGTAGGAGAAGTTATTTCATAAAGTGTTAGAAGGAGCAATGAAGATTTTGTATCTTCCACATGCCCAAGTGTTACCTACGTGGCTTTCAAAATAGATTCACAAAGCAAAAACATCGCCACTCTGAAACTTTCCTTGACTACCATCACCTTTTATTTCTAATCAACATAAGAAGCTTATCACAATTTATCAGTAAAACAGGTAATGAATCCCCATGCAAAGAATAATGCAACCAGGGGTTAATTAGAAAAGGAAAAGGTGAACTTGCAAAGCTGTCCTTATGGAAATCCATATCCCTGACTCTGTAAACTAGGGCTTGGGAAGCATCACCTGCAGTTTTGGTTATCAGCTAAGCTGTACACTGCTTTTCAATTGCTGCAAAATCCGCAGTCAGAAAGGTTTGGAAAGCAGTGCTCAGCAGGACTTTCTGAAGAAAGAATATTCTGGAGCTATGCAGGGTAGGAGGAAAATTGGGATTTGGATAACTGAGCAACCATCTGTCCCAGGCTGTTAAAAAATACACCCAAGAGGCATCTACCACAGGTTTTATCTGGATGTTACTCCAAGTGCTCACAGGGAAGAATTTGCTCTACTTGAGGATTTTTATTGCCATTGCAAGTATCATTCCTGTAGCCAGGAGGTGGCAGGAGATACAGGATATTGACAGGGAATAATTGAAATATGAGGAAACTCAAGAAAATAGGACATGAGCTGCAGGTGGGTAATAGGAACGAGATAAGCCAAAATCTTTGGCAAGGAACTCTGGCAGAATTATTACTTTATATTATTCCTAATCTTAAATAACTTCCAAATGAAAGTCACTGTAGTACAAACTATCCTTCCCTCACATGACACTAAATGCATGAGGAAGTAACATTTAGCACATGATTGCCTAGCTCAAACTGAGGGTTCAGACAGTCCTTTCCTTCGTTATACATTGCACATGTCCTAGCTAGGACATAAACACAAATGTCAAGCCTAGCTCAGGGTTTTATGTAAAAATTCAGTATAGGGTAGAAATGGTTGGAACTACTATCAGGAGAAATCTGAGACCTGTCCAATCCTACTAGAAATATAGAAAGCTGGGTAGCCCCAAAAGCATACATAACCTTAAGTGACCTAGAGACTGATGCTTCTCACTGACATTATCCTACATAGACGCAAATCCATAAACATGGGTTTGTGATGTGTATTCATCAGTGACATTACTGCTGCTTTATGAGAAATGGAAGGTCCCCAGCTAGGTTTACTTAACCTCCAGGAGCTCCAATTTATACTCTCTGTTACAGGGCAAGCAGGGGGAGGTCACAGCATCTGTATCACCCTCAGGAATCAGCCAAAGTTGGAGGAATAGACGAACTCTGCTGTCCAAGATCTTGTTCTTCTCGGTTGAGGGCAATGACTAATGCCCTCTTTGGTTACTTAGGGCTCTTCATACCTGTTCTAGCTGGAGACAAGGCTTTGACATGGTCAATTCAGTGGGGTGTTTCTTTACCTGCAGTAGCTCATATGAACTGGAATTAAATTGTGAGCCTTCCCTGAAATTCTACTAAAGCGGGTATATTTTCAAAATTTGTTACGGACTTTATTCCACATGTAATATACCAGTGAGATGGACTACTAGCACAAAAGTTCAAAAATGACAGCCTGAGGAAGACCTCTGTCTCAGAGATATCACAGTCTAAGGAACTGATTGAAAATTAGTATTCTTATGCCCTATAAACTGTTCTATTGCACATATCTGCATATAATTACATGAATGTGCAGACATAATACTCATTTGTTAATATCACCCTCCCCTAAAATCCTAAATCCCTGTATAGCCCTATGCTTCTATGCAGCTTTAGTCCTTTTCAGTTCCTCCAGGAGAGAAAAGGAATAGGGCTTTGCCAGGCTGATGTATGTCAGTCACCTGCACACAACCCGTTGTCTCCATTTTCACGGGAGATAAACTAAGGACTTTGGACTTGTTTGGAGTGTCTCAGTCACAGCTCTGTTCAATCTGTGCTTTACACATCCCAGCCCTCACTCCTTCTGCCTAAAGTGTTTCCAACCTAAGGAGAAGCCAATGTTGCCTCAGGGTGGCTGGACATTTGCAGAGTTTACAGCTTCACTTTAGATAAGTTTTCCCAGAGGATTTATTCTCTTCTCACGTACTTCAGACTGCCTTTTTCTGCAATAAACACCTGCTCAGTTTAACGATTTCCCCCTTGTTCATATTTTAGGTGATTTCAAAGCAAAGGTGTCCTGGCAAGCCTATGTACTCACTACACACAGCTACCTCCTATGTTTAAAAAATTACAGCTGTCATTGGAAGTCCAGCTCTCAATCAACATTTGTCAGTATAATGTGACAGAACAACTCTGCAGACATTTATCTTTCTAATTATTGATCATCAGTACATTATTCCCTGCTCAGTCCTTTTGTACAAGGAAAAATAAGCATTATATAGCTCACCTTTCCTTGGGAACTTTAACACTATTGTTGATAGCACATCATTAAGCTCTGTCAAAGCTGTTTTCTCTTTTTTCATACAAGCCTTGATTTCGAATGCATATTTCCATAGTGAGGTTTCCTGAAATCACATAGAGAGCATCAGACAATAAATGAGACTACTACTTCTGCCACCATTTTCTATCCTATTGTTGTGATATAACTACAAGGTTACTTAGACTTACTGGGCTAAACTTCGAGCAGCTTTCCTGAAACTGACTGTCCAGGTTCTGGGATGGTTTTAATCCAACTTTTAACCATTCAGTTCTGGTGCCTGCAGTAGAGCTGCATAATTTTATATAGAGAAGATAGGTTTTATGGTCCATAAGGTTTTGCATCTAAAAATATAGACATGTTAAACAACTATTAATAGGAGGGGAAAAAAAGATAAACAAATAAATAACCCAAATAAAAAAAACACAACAAAAAAAAATCCAAAATCAAACCTATAAGTCCTTGTATTTGCATGGAGATTTTTGCTTCTTTCCCCTTCAAGTCCTCAGTCTCTGCAGGAAAAAGAATTTCCAGAGTAGTCTGTGCATCTTTCTGTATTGAGTGCACTTAGGGAAACAATGCAGTGCCTGTAATAAACATTACAAAGGTCCGTGTTTGATTCTGCAGAGTGCATCCAGCAATGCTGAGACAATAAGGTGTTTGTTTCCTTAAGTCTTCCCCACTCCCCATCTGCCAAGGGCCTTTGTATGGGATTTGCAGCACTTTCTCGGACTTTCATTTTAATAGCTATCAACAAGTTCAATTATGAAGAAAGCTTGCATTAAGTATTTTTTTTTTTATTTAGTACTTCATATTTTAACTACTTTCATCTTTTCATGAAGATATTTGGACCTTTATGGACAGAGGGGCTCTTGGCTTGTTCCAGGGGGGCTGGATCTGTTTGCTTAATTTGCTGTTTGGAGAGGAATCCCATATAATCCCTTTTTAATATTCCAGGAAAGGTTTTGACTGTCTATCAAGGTATGCTCATCAGTCAAAAGGTCTCCTTTGTTTCTCCTTCTGAATTAACATAACTAATGACAAGTAGCGGCAGATCTTTGAAGACAGAAGTCACTTCAGTCCTTTATAGTTAGCAACACCTCTCCCTTCATATGCTCACTCAGGAAGTTCAAAGAAACTCACAGCACAAGAAAAGTTGACATCTAGGGACTGTGATTCACTCCCGGCTCCTGCACTGATCAGCTGTCAGGCTCAGAAGATGTTTGCAGCTGCAACTTTCAAGACACAAATTAGCTGTGAAGTCTTTACCAAAGACACCCAGCTAAGAAGCCAGAGAGGTGGAGGGGTTGGGCAGGGAGTGTGGAGCAAAGGGTTTGCAGAGACAGGGGGAACCTAACAAGAGACTGGTGCCTTTTAAGTATCACAGCTAATTGGGGGAAATAGATAATTACACTGTGCTGTTGCTATGCCTTTCTCATAGTTTAAAAGGGTCGGAAAAAAGTTCTTAAAAATTTGTATCTGCCAATGAACAATATAATGTATATGTCTGAAATTGGAAGAGTTGTGCCAGATAGTCTCAAGGAAATGTTTCTTACTGCCTGGTTTTTAATAAACGTGAATTATTGACACCAAGTGTATCCAATACAGAATGAGCTGCATAAATTGTACCTTGAAGAAAAAGGAACCTCATCTAAGAAATCTGAAGAGATGATTTGGAGAAGGACTCTGTAAGAGAACAAAGACATAGATGCTGCCTAGACACCTCCTTTGCCGACATCTCTGATAAGCTGGGGGCACTGGACAAACCTCTGTGACTTTCTGCAGAAGTGGCCTTTCTGTCCCCATGCTCCCTGGGGCCCACCTTGCTGTGAGAAGCTGCCATGCTGCAGCCCAGTGCAGTGCCCAGAGAGGCAAGGCTGACAGCTGCTTCGGCTGAACAAAAAGTGTTTTGGCACTAGCTTCCTTATAGTGCCAATATATCTCCATGCCCTCAGACACCCACCTGGAGAACAGCCCTTACACTTCTTGTCCATGTAGACTGCTAATCTGTTACAAAACGCATGCCTAAACAAGCAAGATAAATTCATTCATCTTTTTTTCTTCCTCTTTTGTCCTTCCCCAACTCATTTCTTTCCTACTTGCCCTCCAGTTCTTCCTCTACCTCTCATTATTTCCCCCAAAAATTCCCATTAAACAAGTATTCAGCATGTGGCAAGTGTTTACCCTGGAAATCCCAAGCACCCACATACCAGCAGCCAGGTAAAATTAAATCAGGACAGGCAAGATAAACGATGAAAGTTTCAGGCAGCAAATGCTTACAGGGAAGTTGCAGAGACCTCAATACATCCAGTCTGAAGAAAAGATGAAAGAGAACACATGGCATTTACAAACAAGTAAAGGAATGTTGTCAAAGGAAGAGGAATCTATTAATCTGTCAAACCAGCAGGACTGAAACTGCAACCTACATCATCACAAAGAAAACTGATGTTCATATTTCCATAATGGGAAAAAAAGTATTCAGGAAAATCATATTCAGAGCAAAGCACTTGTCAGAAGCTGCCTCATGAACTTCTTTTAAGGTAGCGATAAATTGTAATCTTAAGTGGACAGACTATAGGTTTGTTTTTCAGATTTGCAGGTTCTGGTGACAATGCCAGGAAAGCATCAGCCTTCTCTGCAGTGGGAGGTGCCATCAGATTTTTAGAATCATGCTGAGCATTTCCACTAAAAACATTTCCTTGCTACTAAGGGGAACTGGGATGTTGCCAACACACCCTTGAACTCTCCTGCTCTTTTCCTGTGTGGTGTGGAAGATTTTTCTGGCTGAACTGACATTTGTTTTAGAGTACAAAAAGTGCCATCTGTTCGGACTTCTGAGAATATGCATTCTGTGTACTTACCTGGACTAAGCAGCTACCTAGCCCATGGTCCTTTGTAGTTTTGAGGGACAGGACTGGATAATCCTTCCTGTCTGAAATCCATGGAACAGAATCATGCCCTGGTTTGGGAATGGAATTTTCACCATCCTCTACAAGGCTCCTAAAAATACCATTATTGAATATATCAGCATTTTATTTGCTTTGTAAAGAGGGTCTCACCAGAGAGGAAACAAAGACAAAGAACTAAAGCAATACAAAACTCTAAAGAATGATGCGATCATTTTTGATGGAAGTTAGAGCTGAGATATGCTGGACTCCCACAAATGCCGAGCAAATGCCGAGTCCTGCACTTTGGCCACAACAACCCCAGGCAGCGCTATAGGCTTGGGGCGGAGTGGCTGGAGGACTGTGTGGAGGAAATGGACCTGGGGGTACTGATTGATGCACGGCTGAACATGAGCCGACAGTGTGCGCGGGTGGCCAAGAAGGCCAACGGCATCCTGGCTTGCATCAAAAATAGTGTTACTAGTAGGAGCAGGGAGGTAATTGTCCCCCTGTACTCAGCACTTGTGAGGCCGCATCTCGAGTACTGTGTTCAGTTTTGGGCCCCTCACTACAGGAAAGACATTGAGGCTCTGGAACGCGTTCAGAGGAGGGCTACTAAGCTGGTGAGGGGTCTGGAACACAGGCCTTACGAGGAGCGTCTGAGGAAGCTGGGATTGTTCAGCCTGGAGAAGAGGAGGCTTAGGGGAGACCTTATAGCTCTCTATAACTTCCTGAAGGGAGGTTGTAGTGAGCTGGGGATCGGCCTCTTCTCCCGTGTAGGCAGTGACAGAACTAGAGGGAATGGTAGCAAGCTGCGCCAGGGGAGATTCAGGCTCAACATTAGGAAGCACTACTTCTCAGAAAGGGTAGTCAGGCACTGGAATGCACTGCCCAGGGAGGTGGTGGAGTCACCAACCCTGGGGGTGTTCAAGGAAAGACTGGATGTTGTATTGAGGGATATGGTTTAGTGGGAACTAGTAGTAATAGGTGAATGGTTGGACTGGATGATCTTCTAGGTCTTTTCCAACCTTGATAATTCTGTGATTCTGTGATTCTGTGAAATGAGCTCACAGGAACACTGGAAAGTACAGAACTGGGAGCTGCAACTTGTGGCATCGTTAAATATCCATGCCTTCTGCACTCACAATAAGCTGTAAGAAAGCAAGACTTCTAAAAGGTTAGCCGGAAGCATTCACTGGAATTCCAGCCTCTGATAAACAGCTCACAGAAGCTTTTATTAAGGGTAGTCCATCATAGTTAAACAAACAGATATGGAATTCCTGCTGCTTTCAGGATCTGGAAGTCACCACCAAGCACTTGGGTCTCTACATGTTTTAATTTATAAAAAGGGATTTAATCCCCAAGACTAACTGGTAATCAAACATTTTGTGCTTGCTGCACTATTATTGAGGAGAGTCCCATGACTACATCTCAGCACATCAAAGACAGAACACTAACTTCTTTTTACTTTTTGCATTAGAGATATGAATCATCTGTAGAAGGATTCTTACACAGAGAATGAAAACATAAAGGATTCAATATTCACTATAGTTTGGGTTTCATTCCATGCATGTTCAAAACCTGAAGCAGACCACTAGAGGAAGATATGCTTTCATTGATACATGAGGAAAGAACTCAGGGACTCTCTGAACTTTAATATTCGTACATGTGAAACTTCAGTTACTTGTCATTCTTTGGATGCTTTCCATTTTTTCCACAACCTGTATAAAGAACTAATTTGATTTCTCTTTCATTGTTCTGGTGCAGACACTTAGGTTTCTGAAAATCGGTTAATGGCATAAAGCACTTTCTTTTAAATTCTACCAGTTCAAATCACTGTGGATGTGTGCAGATAAAGGGCAAAAGGCACAGAGGAGCTAGTACATTGTACGCTGTGAAACATTATTAGGCAGTATCAACCTATGGAAAGTGCCATTTTGTTCCAGAGATACTTTTAAAAAATTCATTCTCTCGCTCTCTTTTTTTAATAGGCTTCATTTCCAATAGAGTACTTAAGATACTCTTCTTTAAATTTATTCTCTCCCTTTTCTTTTTCACAGCCCTAACATGGTTGCTGTTTTCTTCATAAAACTTCTATTATATTAATCCATCCTCTTTCTTATTTGTCAGTGTTTGTTGTAACAGGCTATTGAAATATTTAGTCTGCAAAAAAATGGGGTGTACAGCCAGAGCTGATCTGTGCTGCTCCTTTTAGTGCAACAATTCTTTGGTCCTGGGGTGAGAGGGAAGTTGTCATGGCCTGGCAAAGATTTCCTGATGCAACCCTGGAAGCTTGTAATGAGCTAGCATCCTGAGTACCACACTACTAAACTTCTGAAAGTCCTCTCTCTGCACTGTTGTTATTTAATATGGCAATTGCCAAAGCATCTTACAGAAAACATAGTTGTATCTTGGTTTGTTGTTTCCCTTTATCTAAAATAAGGGAGTGAAAGCTGAAATTACATAATTGGTCTCCCTTCAAGAGAAGAAACTGCAAGGAAGAGGGAAGATGTTGTTTGGCATACAAACTCACAAAATGGAACTGGTGGAAACAGGTGTGGGCAGGAGGTTTAAGGGGAAAAAAAAAAAAAATGTTTTTTGGGTCTCTATGGGGAGTAAGCAGCTGCAAAACTAGCCCTGGCTGAGGATGTGCTGGGAAAATGAGTCAGATAAGACCCCTGACCATCCACCACCCCATGCCACAGCACCAAAACTTGGGAATCCAAACGGTGTTTTCCCTTTCCCTGCCACAGAGACTTGTACAAACAGTTTGTCCGTGAAAATTACATAGATAAATGAGCCACTAAACTCTGACATGGAACTTTGGGATGTATGTAGAATGTGTGAGTGAACCTAGCACGCACCCACATGGCTGAATTTCCAGAAGAGGTGGAAAAATTTATAAATATCTACACATCCACATTCTGTGTTTCAGGAGAAAAGGGTTGGGTTGTGGCTTTTTCCTGCAATAATAATGATAAAGAAAGACTGAGGAAATTAGATTCAGCCTGAAAAGTAAATAATCTGTTACCAAGTAGCTGATCAGAAGGCCTGAGAAGTGACAGTTCTCAAACTTGAGAAACCCAGCAATACATCACAATGAAGGCAGCAGCTATGCCAGAGCAAAAGACTGCCCAGAGAAATGAGTAATGAGTTGATAGAAAGTATTTAAAGGCTTTTATATATTACTATATGCAGGAAAAGAAAATAACAATATGATTTGAGAGGATTTCTGAAAGCTGCAGAGTTAAAGACTCCACCCCAAGTGTTTGACTTGCTGTTAAAATCATGTATGGAAGACACAGAAACTCATTTTTGTCACTTAGGAAAAAGCAGCTCTCAGGGATCCAGTGAAGGATTTGTGTATATATCTAAATGTGCATGTATGTGTGAGAGAGAGAAAGGGAGGGAGAAATAGACTGTTTTAAAATCCTTTGAAGATTTATGAAGCAACATTTGTTTTATTAAGAGGAATTTCTAATGGATCTGACATTTCAGGTTGCAGGTCTGACATCTCCTGACAACGGGTAGAACTGGGCATATAGTTGGGGGGGGAGGGTGGGGAGAGAGGGGAAGTGGGCAGGAACATGATGAGTCACAGGTAGAAGAAGTACCCGGAACACAGAACGAAAGAGCTTTTCAAGTTAAATACCAGCTCAGCACAATGTCATGGGAGAAAAATTTATGCCGGGGATAAAAAAGTGTGTTTGTGTAGGAAATCACCAGTAAGTCCAGTAAGTATCCCAATGGAAGTTTCTCCACCATTTTCGTGCTACAAGGATGGCTGGTATTTTGTTCCATCTATATTGGCCCTTGGCACGGGTTTAGTCTAAACTCTCACCCCTGTGCCATCAAAGGTTAATTCAACCTATATTACAACTGTTTAATTACAAAGCTGCTCTTGGGACCCAATGTGGCCCTGGTCTGACTGGGGAGGGGAGGACGGAGAAGGAGGGACTGTACAGCTGCATGGGCATGAATGCCAGCTTTGCGTCACCAGGACCCCTGGAGTAGGGGGTGCACAGCAGTAAACAACCCTGTAGGGGAGGGATACAGCTTCTGAGAGCCACTATGCAGACAGTGAGGGTTTCATGGGCTCCTCACAAAAGCATTGGCTGAGTGACAGCTGCATCAGCATGAGCAGTAGCCCCAGCACCTTGGCACAGACATGGGAATCAGGAGCCATGTCAGAGGCCCACAGTATGGTCCCTCTGCTCTTTGGTGGCAGAGCTCTGCTCCCTTGTACTTGGTATTTCTTGATTCCTTACAGGTTCCAATATGCAAAGCATGTGATAAAGGACAGAGATATCTACCACACCAGGACCCTCATGCTTAAGGTATGCCACCGTGGAGGTCTCAGCAGACCTGTCCTCCGAAGTAATATGTATTGAAAGAGTCTTAAGAAGATCTCCCAGTCAGGAGTGATTGAATTTAATTCTCTATTACAGCTACAATTATTCAGTGTTCAAGGATGCATGCCAGGATGTGAGAGAGACCCAAAGTGCACGTGTTAGGGGGAGCAGAGCAGGGTCGGGGCAAGGGGCATTCAATCCTGAGTGAGTCTGAGGTCTGGCTGCTCCTAGGGATGCAGCCAGCAGCCTGATTCCTTTCCTGATTCCTTTCCTACACCACTATCAGAAGGAAAGAGGAAAAGGGCCCAAGCTACCTGCAGAAGGGCAGGAGCCATCACCTGAATTTTATTGTGCTCTCTTCAGAAAGCCACTCCATTCCTCAATATCCCGATCTGCAGCCCTGCAATGATGCCATTTACCTTCCTCACTGGAGGGCTACAAAGCTCGATTCATTAGCGTTTGTAGCCTATTTCAAACCCCTTAACTGAAATGTGCTAAAGAAGTGAAACACATTAGGTACAAAGCATGCGGATGATACCGATGCTCATACAAAATATTCTTCAGCAAAAGCTTAATAACTTACCAAGAGGCAATAAACCTGAGTGTGACCTCAAATGCACCACACACGGCTAATTTACTATTCCTGGCATGTTTCCACCTTGGAGAGGCAATCAGCACACACTATTTCAGAAAAAGGCTTCACGGATAAGCAAAATGAATATAATAGTCTCCTTAGCCAGCATAAATCAGCATCACTCCCATGACCACCAAGCCAGTTTAAACCAGCTGAGTAGCTGGGCCAGTTTTTCTTGGTGTGATGAAAATGACCAAAATGAAAGAATTTGCTCTCCTACTGAAACCTTTCTGTGTCTGGGCTCACAGAGGAACCTGCTGGGGGACTGTGGTTCCCCAGACAAATTTACTTTCTCAATTTCAGTCAGAAAGATTATGCCACATTTGTAATCTTTTCCTGAATTAAAAGAAATTCTTTGATAGAGCCCTTGGGAATTGAGGGCATGGTGGTATTGTGATCATTTGGAAAACTGCCATAATTACTTTTTCTATAAAAAGAATCTCCATATCATACATTGTGGAGCAGAGAACTTTTAAGGAGATGAGAAAAACTGACCTGAGTGGATTAAAGCCTACAGATAGATTTTTAACGGGATAAGGTAGAACTGGATAAAGTGGTTTTACTCTCATTGCACTGAAATATTCATTGCGGGCAGCCCTCGTTCATGCAGTGAGTTGAAAACTCAGTCCTGCTTGCAGAGGTTGTTCCCTGCTCTCTAAGTGTCTCTTAATGGGCACAAACGATGGAAATATTTTTCAGCATGTTCTTGCATGGGGAGAGGTCATAAATAATTGCGAAGGTATTTTGTGAGGTATATTCAACTATTTGACAGGAAAATATCCTGTTTAAGAAGCTCCTGTTTGAGCTTAAAAAAAAAAGAGATAAAAAAAAAAAGAAAGATTTGTGTCAGTTGCTTCTAAAGGTTTTTTATATTCTCTGAGGAAATATGAAAATTATTATTTTCTAGGATTTTTTTAATATCTTTTACCTTTTTTCTTTATGTTGTTTTAATTATTTTTAAACTACAATTGAAATAGAATTAAGCAAAAGCATTTCAGAAAATTGTTCATCGTGTGTCTTGCATAGGCTTTCATATCTGCTCTTAACTTTCTGGGCTCTGAGTAAGCCTCATGATTTGGCTGAAAGTTAAGCACATAGGTCAGCAAAGTCTAAGAACTACCACCCCCCTTGTCTTTCTTTCACCCCAGCAAAAATTCCTTTCCTTCCTATAACATTACAGACCCTCTTTTGGATAGCTGCTGTTCCATATACAATTTCCCACTCTGAGTTTCTCTTTCCACATGAAATTACTTCAATGTCCTTGTTTTTTGGAAGTTGTTCAATAAGAACATCCTGGAGCGTCCTGTCCCAGCATCCCACTCGCTTCCCACTCCCAGCAGGTCATTCTCACTATCCACTCCTTGCAGCAATTTATGGTCACACTGTGAACTGGCTCAGAAAACAAACCTAGCTGGGAGCAAACCATTTCTGGAGTTATTTTTCAGCCAGTTCAATCTCATAGTTCCTTGAATGATACCACAAATTGTTTGCCAACCCCAAAGGAAAGGTGACTAGGAAAGGACCGAGCGGTATAATCTCCTTGGTAGTAGCACTAAGTTATGCCACCCTAAGGTGTTTTTTCCAGTTACCCATGATAGCACAAGTAAGATACCAATATCAAGCTAGGCTGAGAGAGTTGGGCTTGTTCAGCTTGGAGAAGAGGAGGCTCCGGGGGGACCTTATAAGTGGCCTTCCAGTACCTGAAAGCTGCCTATAAGAAAGCTTGGGAAGAACTGTTCACAAGGGCATGTAGCAGTAGGACAAGGGGTAATGGATTTAAACTAGAAGTGGGTAGAGTTAGGGATATTAGGAAAAAAATTCTTCAATGTGAGGATGATAGATCACTGGAACAAGTTTCCCAGAGATGTAGTGGATGCCCCATCCCTGCAAACATTCAAGGTTGATTGGGCTCTGAGCAACCTGACCTAGTGAAGATGTCCCTGCTTACTGCAGGGGGGTTGGACTAGATGACCTCTAAAGATGCCTTCCAATCTTACACATTCTGTGACTTATTTTCATTTTGAGTGCCAGGTTTTCAAGAAGGAAGATGAGGTCTTATCCAAACATGTGCTTCTGCGATGTTCAGCCCTGGCGTTTGCAGTGGGCTGCAAGGGAAAGAGGCTGTCACCATCTTCCATGCTGGGGCACAGCTCCCCATTCTGATTTCTATCAGATCTGGCAAACTGATATCCCAGCTGATATGACAGAGGATTGACTTTCAGTGTTTTAACTGGGTATTGTTGGAAACAGAAAGTCCAAGCTCACGCTGCACAAGAAAGTCTATAGAATTCACTTTGGTACCAACTCAGTGTTTGAACTGCATTACTGCTATCAGCCAAGAATATCCAAAAGCTGCATATTACTCTCCAAATTCTTTCTACTATCAACTGAGGATCTTATGCCATTTTTCAGAAAAATATATTTTAATCACCATAATTTGATAAAATGCAGGAACACACCAGAAAAAGTAAAAAATATCATCCTCTGAATGTCATTGCCCAGCAGGCAAATGAGCAAAGTAATGCACGTACTTACAGTACGAATGTTCTTTATCAAGAATCATTTCATAATGAATTTGAGGGCAAGCAAGATATGTTCAATAACCTCTTGCAAGAAGAGAGAAACAAATCTCTACATAAGAAAACAAGAGGGTAAGAGTTCTTTATTTTCCCTCTAAGCTGATTTTTTGGTCGTTTATGTCAATTCATAGACAAGAAAGACCAGAGGTAACATGACTGATGACATTCAGCATTTTCCAGATAAGAGGAGTTTTATTACTATTTTACTAGTACTATTTTTACTAATTACTATTACCATTAATTATTATTGGTATTACTGGTCATAGATGTGCCAACAGGACAAGGGCAGTAATTGTGTGTGTGTATATATGTGCATCTTCTTAAAAATTAGATCTTACTGCATTTTGTGTCATTTAGTAATGCCAGTAACTTAATGCATAGTAGCTATGTAAAAAAGGAATACAAAAGAATAAAAAAGCTATTTTTATGTGGTTTTTTACAGGTAAGAATGACCCAAAAGTCAGTACGTCAAAACAAATTATCATGCAAATCCATCGCAGTATGAAGTTCCTCATGTCATTGGTAAGCAAGCTCAGTAACTTGTTTAATGAACTCAGTCACAGATGGAGACTACACTGGAGACTTTTCAGAAGCAATTCTAAGTCCTTCTCAAAACGTAAATGTGTCAGGCATTTGGGGACTAAAATTCACGTAAGAACCCACCTTGAGAGGACACAGGATTTACTGCATGTATCTGTGCCTTGTACAGAGGTTTGTCAAAGCAGAGAGAGCGGTGAGGGGAAAGGATGGTTTGCACCTGAAAGGGCACTGCTGCTTAATTCCTCCTAGTCTCATTCTGGGGGAAAAAAACCAACCCACTTTGAGGTGTCCTAAACAGTGAGTCAGAAGGAAGTAAAAAAGAAGGAAGTAGATAGGCTGGGCTACAGGCCTTTTTTCCCAATAAACTAACGGGTTTTTTTCTCTATAAACCCCTGTCTAAACAGGTTTGTGGTGAGAGGCACACACTGGGCTCCCATGCCGCTGCCAGGCTCTCACCACTGGGGCCTCTGCTTCCCACTTTATCTTCACGCAGACAGCATGCTGCTTGCAGCAGAATGGACATTTTCTGGTGCCTTGTCTCTAACTCAGGCTTAAGATCCTCTGCAGTCTGCAAGGCACTCCATCACTGCCTGGAAAAGGAGCTTTAGGCAATCTTGATCACAACCCTGGATCTAAATACCCAAAGTCTACTGACATCTTGTTTCAAACTCTCCTACCTGACATACTATTCAGAACCCAGTCTCCTGAATTCTAGTTCAGCCATCCTTTCTAATAAATTTTAAAACATTTTTATTGTTGTTATTATTTAGACTGTTTCACTTGATCTTCACAGTTCTCCCTGAAACTTTCACATCACTCAATCTTTGAATGCTTTTTGGCAGAGAAATTGCAGGTGCTGCTCTGTTTTCTTTTTCTTCCTGAGCAAACGAGCTATGCTCTTCTTTTAGTTTTATTGATAAGGACATTCCACATATCACTGGTGAGTCAGGCCTGAAGCCCAGATCCAGCACAGAGAAATGGCTTCAATCCTTCACAGAAGATGAGGCTTCGGGTTAAGGAACACTCCACCAAATCACAGTCACGCCAGTAAAATTCCTTTTTCTGTGATTTTGCTGCAGTGAAATAATTTTCTCCTGTTAAGAAAATATGTGATGAATGATTGGGTTATTTTTATTCTAAATTGTATTTTATATGAAGCAGTCATCAGCAAAGTGAGTATCCAAGAGTTTCGGTGTCTAAAGTCAGAAGGAATCATTAGATATCTAGTCAGGCTTCTGAAATATCATAGGCCATTAAGTTTCATGCTGGTATCTTACATTAAATCCACAGGCTTTAGAAAAACTAAAGAACTTCAGGCGCTCGCATCTTTTGAAGAGATTAAACTGCACGTTGTGGGCAGAATTCCAGAGACCGAGTCAGTGCCAGGGTAGTCAGGAACAGCAGAGAATTGATTAGGTGCAGGTTGTTCCCAGAAAGCAAATAGCGTCCTCATCACTGAGGAGAGTAAAACACATCTTTGTGAAGCTTCCCTGGGAGTTAAGCTGCATTTCTGACCCCAGCCCTGAGCCTGTTGTGGGCAAAGTGAGCAATCTGTATCACCAAAGCAAGGGTTAACAGGGCAACCTGGTCCCACTGACTTGAGAAGCAAGGGAGACCCCCAGCACAACTGGCATAACTCTCCCACAGAGTCCATAACATTTTGATAAGACACGGCATTAAAATGTCTACTTTCAGAAAGGTTTCTGAATGACCCCTTTTCTGATGGGAAATTAGGTCTGCATGAAGAAAGTCTATGGAAAGACTTGACCACTTCCTTAATGGCACTGGCTAGTGGGCTGGGCGAGCTCTGGAGTTGCCTGGCATAGCTGGATGAGCACACCGTCCTGCCAGCCAGGTCCACGTCCAGCTACAGCTTTCCAAGCATGGTGAATTTAAAGTTCAGATCATGCTTTAAAGAAAATCCTGCTCATATTCACAGCTTCTATCATCTCTGGACTTGTAAAAGTTTAAATAAGAAATCTGAATATATTTAACAGTCAGCAACTGCAGGGTATGGAATAGCATAAAATGAGTGGGAAAACGTATGGGAGAATTATTCTGTAGGGAAGGTGTCAGGGGAATGAGCATCTTGCTGAAGCCCAAAACAGCTACCAATTAGGGAACACATTTATCAAATATTCATTGACTCCATCCTGCTATAAGCTTCAAATATTTAGCATCAAACTGTGCCCTACCTTTCATTGTTTTGAAGGGGTTGAAAGATCCCTAAAATCCAGAAGACAAAATGCCATCAGAAAGGCAAATGCTAGTCAGATGGATTTGGGCAAACCTTCATTGTAATCATCACACAGTGAGGTAGCTGCATTCAAGAGAATTGCTCAGGGGAAGAACTGTGAAGAGCTACTTTGTCATCTCACTGCATCAAGACCGATTTTCTTTGATTACAGCTAAAATCTATTCACTCTGCTGATTCAGGAACTCTCAATGTATTTCTTAAGTGCTACTCCTTGATTATTGAGCAAGCATAAAGTAAACAGTGAATGTTCTTGAAGTACCAAAGACATCCTTCTGGATCTGAGAGGAGAAAAGGAGAGACCCCGCGACGCACCCGGCGGCAGACATTGCCTCTCGCGGTGACTGCACGTCGGCGTGACTCCTCGGGGGCGGAGCTTAGCGCGGCAGCGGCAATCCGACTCCCTACAAGAGGCGCCTCTGGGAGCGCCAGCGACCAGGAGCGCGGCGACCAGGACGGGCAAACAGGGCGTGGCGCGGCAGTTAGCGCAGCAGTTCGCGCAGGCAGGGCAAGCAGGCAGGGTGAGCCTTCCCTCTTAGCTCAGAGGGGAAATTGAGCGCACCAGCTCAGAGTACACAGGTTGAGCCAAGGACTCCCTGTTTCTTGTGTTCAGACATTTGGACCATGGTGTCCACCAGGCGGAGACCTTCCCCCTACAAATCTGGGGCAACCCCAATGAGGGATGTGCCTAAGGACACCTCGGTCCAGGTCACTGGCTGCAGGGAATGTTTGAGTCTGCTGCTGCCAAGCGAAAGTGGCAAGGGCCTCACCTGTGTGAGGTGTGAGCAGGTGGATGACCTCCTCTGCTTAGTTGCCAATCTTGAGGATGAGCTCGAAAGGCTGAAAGCCATTCGGCGAAGGGAGCTCAGCCTTGTTGTGGAGCTTAGGAAGGAGATAGATAGACTACGGACCATCAGAGAATGCGAGTGGGAGATAGACTGGTGGAGCAACTCTCTGCGAGAAAGGCGCAGAGATTGCACTTCCCAGACTAAGGGAGTATTGGGAGAAATGGCCCCTCTCTCTCACCATAGTCCAGCAGGGAGAGACAGCTTGAGAGGAGAGGAGGAGAGGAATGGCAGCAGGTCTCAGCCCGGCGTTGCAGGCGACCCCCATCCCGACCTACCTCGGTTCCCCTAGTCCCTCTCTGTAACAGGTATGAAGCCCTGAAACCAGAGGGAGACGTGAGTGATGATGACATGGGAGCGCTGCCGTCAAGCTTGCCCAAGGTAAGGCAGACGGCTCCACGTTTGAAGACTGCTTCCTCCAGGAAAGAAAGGAGGGTGATAGTTGTGGGCGACTCTCTTCTGAGAGGAACAGAGGGCCCAATATGTCGGCCTGACCCTACCCATAGGGAGGTGTGTTGCCTTCCCGGGGCACGGATCAGGGATATTTCTAGAAAACTCCTCAGCCTTATCCGCCCCTCCGATTACTACCCTTTATTGGTAGTTCAGACTGGCAGTGATGGGTTTGCTGATAGAAGCCTGAGGATTATAAAAAATGATTTTAGGAGGCTGGGGAAGTTAGTCGATGGAGCGGGCATACAAGTTGTGTTTGCCAGTATTCCTTTGGTGGCAGGGGCAAACACTGAGATAAGCAGAAAAGGCCATCTTATAAATGCATGGCTGAGAGGCTGGTGCAAACACAAAAATTTTGGATTCTTTGATCACGGGGCGGTCTACTCGGCACCTGGCCTGAGGACAGCTGATGGGAATTGCCTGTCTCCGAAAGGGAAACGGATACTTGCCCAGGAGCTGGCAGGACTTGTAGAAAGGGCTTTAAACTAGATAGGAAGGGGGAAGGGGATAAAGCCAGGTCTGCTAGAGATCGGCCTGGGGAAGTGGTATTGGGATTAGGAGAGAGGCAAGGGGCTCAGCTGAGGTGCGTCTACACTAACGCACGCAGCATGGGCAACAAGCAAGAAGAGTTGGAAGCCATAATGCGGCAGGCAAACTATGACCTGGTTGCCATAACAGAAACATGGTGGGATTGCTCCCATGACTGGAGTGCTGCAATGGATGGCTACAAACTCTTCAGGAGAGACAGGCAAGGAAGGAGGGGTGGTGGTGTGGCTCTATACGTTAGGGAATCCTTTTCTGCCACTGAGATTGTGACTAGGGATGATAACATTGAATCCCTATGGGTAAAGATCAGAGGAAGGGCTGACAAGGCAGACATCCTGGTGGGCGTCTGTTATAGACCGCCAAACCAGGATGAAGAGACAGATGAGGTGTTCTACAAGCAGCTGGCACGAGCTGCACGGTCATCAGCCCTTGTGCTCATGGGGGACTTCAACTTCCCTGACATATGCTGGGAGTACAGCACAGCACAGAAGAAGCAGTCTAGGAGATTTTTGGAGTGCACAGAGGATGCATTCCTGATGCAGCTGGTCAGAGAGCCCACAAGAGGAACTGCCCCGCTAGACCTGCTGTTCGTGAACAGGGAAGGTCTGGTAGGAGATGTGAAGGTTGGGGGCTGCCTTGGACAGAGTGACCATGAAATGATACATTTCTCAATTCATGGTGGAGCTTGGAGGGGGAATAGTAAAACTGCTACCTTGGACTTTCAGAGGGCAGACTTTGATTTGTTCAAGAGACTGGTAGGGGGAGTCCCTTGGCATTCAGTCTTAGCGAACAAAGGGGTACAAGAGAGCTGGTTGCTCTTCAAGAAGGAAGTCTTAAGGGCGCAGGAGCAGGCGGTCCCCCTGAGCCGCAAAATGAGCCGGCGGGGAAGAAGACCAGCGTGGATGAATAGGGAGTTACTCTTGAGGCTCCGTGAGAAAAAGAGAATCTACCGCCTGTGGAAGGAGGGACGGGTAACTGAGAATGAATTCAAGGAAGTTGTCAGGATGTGTAGAGGTGAAATCAGAAAGGCAAAAGCCCAGCTTGAATTTAACCTGGCCGCTGGGGTGAAAAAGAATAATAAACTCTTTTATAAGTACATTAACAGTAAGAGGAGGACAAAGGAGAATATCCACTCTTTACTGGATGAGGCTGGGAATGTGATCACTGAGGATAAGGAAAAGGCGGAGGTTCTGAATGCCTTCTTTACGTCTGTCTTTAAAGGTCAAACAGATCCTCAGGGTACCCCTCTCTCTGACCTGGTAGTCTCAGCTGGGGAGCATGCTAACTCCCCTGTGATTCTGGAAGAAACAGTCAGAGACTTCCTACTCCAACTGGACTGCCACAAGTCCATGGGGCCGGATGAGATCCACCCGAGAGTGCTGAGGGAACTGGCAGAGGTGGTAGCCGAGCCGCTTTCCATTATCTATCAGTCCTCCTTGCTGACTGGTGAGGTCCCAGAAGACTGGAGGCTTGCCAATGTGACTCCCATTTACAAGAAAGGTTGTAAGGAGGATCCGGGGAACTACAGGCCTGTTAGCCTGACCTCGGTTCCAGGGAAGGTTATGGAACAGATAGTCTTGAGGGAGATCATGCGGTATGTGCGGGATAGCCGGGGGATCAGGCCTAGCCAGCATGGGTTCATGAAGGGCAGGTCCTGTTTGACCAACCTGATCTCCTTCTATGATCTAGTGACCCATCTGCTGGATGAGGGAAAGGCTGTTGATGTGGTCTACCTAGACTTCAGCAAAGCCTTTGACACTGTCTCCCACAGTATTCTCCTGCAGAAGCTGGCAGCCCGTGGCTTGGATGGGTACACCCTCGGCTGGGTAAGGAGCTGGCTGGAGGGCCGGGCTCAGAGAGTGGTAGTAAATGGAGTTAAATCCAGCTGGCGACCGGTCACGAGTGGTGTTCCCCAGGGGTCGGTGCTGGGGCCTGTCCTCTTCAATATCTTTATTGATGACCTGGATGAGGGCATTGAGTGCACCCTCAGTAAGTTTGCAGATGACAATAAATTGGCTGGGAGTGTGGATCTGCCTGGGGGTAGCGAGGCCCTACAGAGGGATCTGGACAGGCTGGAGAGCTGGGCTGAAGCCAATGGCATGAGGTTCAACAAGAGCAAATGCCGAGTCCTGCACTTTGGCCACAACAACCCCAGGCAGCGCTATAGGCTTGGGGCGGAGTGGCTGGAGGACTGTGTGGAGGAAATGGACCTGGGGGTACTGATTGATGCACGGCTGAACATGAGCCGACAGTGTGCGCGGGTGGCCAAGAAGGCCAACGGCATCCTGGCTTGCATCAAAAATAGTGTTACTAGTAGGAGCAGGGAGGTAATTGTCCCCCTGTACTCAGCACTTGTGAGGCCGCATCTCGAGTACTGTGTTCAGTTTTGGGCCCCTCACTACAGGAAAGACATTGAGGCTCTGGAACGCGTTCAGAGGAGGGCTACTAAGCTGGTGAGGGGTCTGGAACACAGGCTTTACGAGGAGCGTCTGAGGAAGCTGGGATTGTTCAGCCTGGAGAAGAGGAGGCTTAGGGGAGACCTTATAGCTCTCTATAACTTCCTGAAGGGAGGTTGTAGTGAGCTGGGGGTCGGCCTCTTCTCCCGTGTAGGCAGTGACAGAACTAGAGGGAATGGTAGCAAGCTGCGCCAGGGGAGATTCAGGCTCGACATTAGGAAGCACTACTTCTCAGAAAGGGTAGTCAGGCACTGGAATGCACTGCCCAGGGAGGTGGTGGAGTCACCAACCCTGGGGGTGTTCAAGGAAAGACTGGATGTTGTATTGAGGGATATGGTTTAGTGGGAGCTAGTAGTAATAGGTGAATGGTTGGACTGGATGATCTTCTAGGTCTTTTCCAACCTTGATAATTCTGTGATTCTGTGATTCTGTGATTGTAAGTGAGAGGAATCACCAAAGTCTGCCAGGTACCCATGGGGTGCATAAAACTGAATATTCAATATTCTGTTGAATATCCCCTGATCTTCAAGGGATCCTCCTGCACATGTGCAATGGCTCATCAGCCACTTTGCCTGATGTACAAAAGCAAACCACAGCAGGATTCAAGTTCCTGAAAGAACAAAGGAGCAAAGTTTCTACCTGATATATTGAACACTATGAGTCTTTAGTTAATTAATTTCTCTGAGCTGGCAGGGCATAGTTTATACTAGGGGAAAGCGACCTTAACACCTGTTATCAATGCCTCTGCAGAAATCAGCCCTTGATTCAATCCTTTGGCTCATTTGTCAGCTTAGTGCACGTTAGAGGAAATGGCTCTGGGCAGTTACGCTGGTGGGCTGTGGGATCACGTGAATGCAACCTCTAAGCTCCCCGAGCAACGCGGTGCACTGAGACCAGGGTGTGACTGGCATTTTGTTCAGCCCATAAATAAGTAAAAGCAAAATGTCATCCAGTGCTTCAGAATGAAAGAAAATAATTCTTTTGGGCAGATTGATCTAATTTTATCAGCACTGACTTTAGTGGCAGGTCAGGCTGAAAGTCTTTTGAAATTTCGGTGTTAGGGCAGGAGAGATTTGCCAGTCAATTCAGACACAAACTCTACCCAAGATTGGTCTTCTCTGACAGATTATTAGGTGCAGAGGTCAGGCTAGATGACAGTAATGGTCTTTTCTGAACCAAAAAAATATGCTCCTATCACAGAGAACATACTGTTTTAAAATTTATTTAAAAAATTGGTGAATTTAGTGAATGAAACAATATTGCAGTAACAGTGGAGCAGATAGTTTAATCTTTGTCGGTATTTCTCTGCTCTTGTGCGATTTTGTCTCTGCTTTGTGAGAGAACACTGAGATTCTTTCCTTTCCCCCACACATGTCCTGTTTCAAAAAAGAGCGAGCTCAGCTCTGCACAGCTAGAGCCAAGGGCTGGGACTGCAGGTCAAAAACTTACAAACCAGTAGAGGTATTTTAGTTGTAAAAAAAAAAAAAATTGATTAGTTGTTTGCACAAAATCTTGTTCCATTTTTGTTCCCAGAGCTTTGGTTAAATGGATAATGTATTTGATAAATTTCCATTAATCCTATTTATAATATTTTTGCACAGAATGCAATCAAATATTCTATTTCATTTATTACTCAACATTGCTTAGAAATAGCCATAACGGGTCATCGCTGATATTTACATGCATGCAGTTCATTGCAGGCCACATTCAGTAATGTATAAAAATTCTGGGGATCTTTTTCCTTTCATATGTGATTGGGAAGTGACTGAACTCTCCACACCTTGTTATTGTCAGATGGAGTAAACACTTGCCTCTGCTGCATAAGCAGTGAAGAATCCTAGTAGAGTTGTGCAGGGACATTTCAGGGCTGCTTTTATTATTCTCACCCTGCCCACCAAAACCAAGTCCCATGCTGCAGATCCTGATTTCCATGGATGACACTCTCCATCCTCACTTACTGGTTCCAGTCACCTTCAAATACAATTGGGGAACCCCTTAGCCTGGAGTGTCAACAAAGCAAACTTCTACCTTAATAACAGAGCTGGTGTAAATTATAGTTTTCTACAAATAAAACATTTCCATCCTAATCTTTTTCAAGTTTCTGTGTTGTTATCAAGTCACCTAAAACTAAACTAGCATTTTTTTTACATCAAGAAGAAAAAATCATTGTTTTCAGAGAGCCATCCCTCATGTTCCCAGGTGGCAGTAAGAGGCAGGGTTCTACCAACAGAGCTTGGATTCACATACTACCTCCTATTCCACAGGTGATGAATGAGGAAATGGTTGTTAAAATAACAAGTGTAAAGCAATAGCATGTTTTCACCCTTTTCAAAGAGAGGCATTATGAACATAAGACCAACTCTGTCATTCCAGGCAACTGCACAAAAGAGTTCCAGCTCACAATGTTCCATAGCATCCTACATTTATCACCCTAGGGTCCAAGACAAAACCTCACCAAACTTTGGATCCATAAAAACAGAAGAGTGGGTCACAGGAAATCATCTTCCTCACTTTTATCTGCAATAAAAAGCTATGCATCAAAGTGCTCCTTCTCACTCCCTCCAGGTGACCAGCAGAAGACTTGCAGAAGTGACAGGAAAACATCGGCACTGTTGACAGGACAGACACTCACAGTGTGGGGTTTGATCCAGCTTATAGACCGAGGAGCCCAAAGCCAGTTCTACGACCACAGCTCAGAAACACTCGTAATAAGCTTAAAGGCTTTTCTGGATGAACATTGGCAGCTGGTGACAAGTGCAGTGATTTTGAAGGGGTGCATTGTGAGGGAATATGCAAACAGCATTAGCAAGGGCCTACTCAGATTTTTATGTGTGCCTCCATCTACACAACAACCCTGATTAGGTAAAGATAATAATAATAGCTCTTTCCCTTTGAAGGTACACATCTCACTTGGGAGCTTTATATCTTTGCAACAGAACAGAATAGTTTCTTTTAAGAAGTTTAAGCATCAATGCTTTCAAAAATGGAAGGGATAGCTGTTTACTCTCATACCACTAAAATCCTTGTGAAAATTTGATGACAGGTTTGGGGGTTTTTTGTTTGGGTTTTTTTTTAAGGCAATAAGATATAGCACTGATATCACAATCTTGGGCTACTACTCATTTCAAAAGAACCACTGACTTCATAAGCTTTAATAGAGACAGAAGTATCTTAGCACACTTCATTTTAGTTAAAGTGGGAAAGCAGCTAAAAAGGTGACAAATAAATGTTCCTAAAATTGGAAATTGACTCATTTGAACAAACTGTGAGACTCCTGTCTCTCTCCCTGGCAATCAGAAGACAAAATGTCAGCTGTTTTCTCTAAAAAAAGGAACAACAGGCTAGATGTTAATTCCTGAACCCTATGGTTCACCAGGGGTTGTTTTACTGCAGGTGATTCACATGACAGACACTTTTATCAGTACAGACTCTAAGTTGTATTTTAGCTACATTTTGTCAAGAACCATGATCAAAATCACTCCTTTACTTCTTTTTTTTCCCAAAGTTATTATGCACTTGCAATGTCCAAATGAAAAAGACATATTGGAAGTGGCCCAAGCTGCTTTGGAAGTGATTGGTACTGAAGTCCAGCTCCTCCTGGTGCCTTGACCATCAGTGCTGGAATGGATGTTCAAAGAGAGGGTCCCCTCTACATGTCTTGCGACTGATGGTACATGGAGTAAATGGGTCACACTGATCACACAGTGGGCTCGAATAGGAATCCCAAATTGCCCAGGAACTGTGGAAGTGATCATGGCCTGGCCAGAAGGCAAAGATTTCAGAATGTCACCAGAGGAGGAGGTGAGGCCCCACCATATAATAACCTGCCAGAAAATGAGAAGCAGTATGCCCTGTTCACCGATGGGTCCTGTCACGTTATGAGAAAGCATTGGAGGTGGCAGCCCACTATATGGAGACCTACATGACAAGCTGCAAGAGCTGCTGAAGGACAAAGTGAATCGAGCTATCTGGCAGAGGTGAAAGCCATCCAGCTGGCTTTAAACATTGCTGAGACATGTCCAGTGCTCTACCTCTATAATGACTCATGGATGGTGGCAAATGCCCTGTGGCGTGATTGCAGCAATGGAAACAGCAACTGGAAGTGCAGAGGAAAACCCATCTGGGCTGCCCCACTGGGGAAAGATACTACTGCTTGGCTGGAGAAGCTGCTTGTAAAAGCGCATCACATACATGCCCACGTACCCATGAGTTGAGCCACTGAAGAACATCAGAACGACCAGCAGGTGGATCCAGGCTAAATAAGTATGTGATACGTCATAGACAAATCCCATGGTTACATGTCCTGGTTTTGGCTATGACAGAATTGTCTTACTAGCAGCTCATACAGTGCTGTGTTTTGGATTTAGGATGAGAATAATGTTGATTACACACTGATGTTTTTGTTACTGCTGAGCAGTGCTTACACAGAACCAAGGTCTTTTCTGCTTCTCATCCCACCCTCCCAGCAGGGAAGCTGGGGGTGCACAAGATGTTGGGAGGGGACACAGCTGGGACAGCTCACCCCAGCTGACCAGAGGGACATCCCATACCATATGATGTCACAGTCAGCACATAAAGCTGGGGGAAGTAGAAGGAAGGGGGGAGATGTTCAGAGTGATGGAATTTGTCTTCCCAAGGCACTGTTACACATGATGGAGCCCTGCTTTCCTGGGGATGGCTGAACTCTTCCCTGCCCATGGGCAGTGGGGAATGAATCCCTGGGCTCTGCTTGTGTCCATGGCTTTTCCTTTAAAATATTAAACTGTCTTTCTCACTTTTACCCTTCCAATTGTCTTCCCCATCCTGTTGGGGGGAAGAGTGAGCAAGCAGGAGTGTGGGCCTTAGCTTACAGCTGGGGTTAAATCATGACACTGAATTTATTCAAGAACTGACTGATGTTTTGAACAAGGCTGTTCCCATGTCACAATACCTCAGTAGCATTGCTGAACAAGTAATGCTAGTGATCTTCAGGTAGCAAGTAGATTTAAGAATGTAAAGGAGAAATAGGCAAAGGCATTACTGGGAGAAAATGGGTATTTAAAAGGTTAATAATAATAATAGGTTATTAACAATATCAAGTAATATTAACAACAATAATAATTATTGTTATTAATATGCAGGGTTTACATCATTACTGTTCCCTGACTGGCTTCTTGTCTGTGACAGTGGACTCACTGTGTGTTTTCCTCCTGGGGAACACAAATACTTCTGCTGCCTGTACGTACTGCACCAGCAAACAGAACCAAGAGCTGCTCAAGGACAGATCCTGCTACAGAAAAAACCCCCACTTTTTTGTGGTGTGTAAAGCTCATAATCCACTCCCTGAGAAAATGACTTTGTGCTGAAAACCATGGATTGCCCTCTCTGAATATTAGATTGCATCTTGGTCCTTCCTGAGAAAGTACTGTCCTCTTAAATATTGTTTTCTGCATAAAATTGAAGCAATCCTTGTGAAGTAATTAAGAAGGCCATGAAGAAGATGATAAACTTAGGCAAGGTGAAATGCCAGAGACAGGAAAACCACATATTCACATGGTCTGAAGAGTCAGGTAACAGTCCCTGGATCATTGGCTGCAAGAACAGGTTTATCAAATACCAAGATATCTTGCCATTTAACCCTCTCTGAACTCTGCCTAAGATCAGAGAGTCTGCAGAAACTAGGCAGAGGCTAACAAGGAGAAAAGGAAAGCCTCTGAAACAGGCTATGTATGTCACTGTAAAGCTGATAATCTCACTGACACACAGAGGAGCTGAACAGATCAGCCTGCCTCTTTCTACCCAAAGTGGAGTTAGCTGAACTGGTGTAAACCACAATGTCACCCACATTGGCTTATTAACTGATTTTAATCATTTGCTTTAAGCAGTAGTCACATGATACTGGGTGGTCTCTGTGAAAGCAGACATCAAGATCCCCAGTGCCCTACTTCAAGATGGATAACACTGATACTTGTGGTGGAGGAGACCTCAGGGATGATGTAGAAACTCCCCCTTCTCTGTACAGATTGCCTTTTCATCATGCCACTTTTGATACCTCTCCCTTTGCAAAGAGTAACAGGTCTGCAGCTGGACTTGCAGATGAAAAAGGAGCACGAGATGCTGACATGCTTGAGCCTATTGGGGTGAAAGGCACCACAGGAGTACAAACAATCACTTTTACCATATGTTTTGGCTTTCAATTCTACCATTATAGTGTTCTCTGTTATTGCCTTTCTAAACCAACCAGTTGGCACAGGGCCTTCAGGTCCAGGTGCATTTTCTTCTTGTGAGGATAGTGGGTCGGTGTTTAGTTTTGCACTTGGCAGCAGTTTAGCTCCTGCGTCTTCCTCACTCAGCAGAGTACCTGTGCTAATTAAGTGTCACGTGGTGAGCTGGCTCTAAAACTCTGACTGTCCATCCCAGAAACGTACACCATGTGTGTTCCCACAGCATTACACCGGCACTTCCATTCCTGTATGATAATGACACACTTAAAGTGATACTTCTTCCTCCTGTTTTCTTCCCTTAGTCGCTTTACAAGGCTTTGAGAAGACAGCCTTTCAGCGTGCTCCCAGGGGCACGGGCAGTGACAGGCGATAGGTAATGGATTTGACAGCTTTCAAACAGGAGTCACTCAGCAGTAGCTAGTAAATCCAAATGTCCATGGTATGTCCCTTATCTCAAGATGTCATGACAGCTCTTCTTCATTTGGTAATTATTTTCCACAGTCCCATTTCCTCAGCTGAGGGGGAGGTGCCGATGTCCCCTCTCAGCTCACCAGTAATAGCTCACCAAGACATGGAATGAAGCTGTGACAGAGGAAGTTCACACTGGACTTTAGGAAAAGGTTCTCCTCTCACAGGGTGGTCAGTCACTGGAACAGGCTCCCCAAGGAAGTGGTCACAGCACCAAGCCTGTCAGAATTCATGGAATGTCTGGATGATGCCCTTAGTCACACAGTTTAGTCTTAGGTAGTCCTGCAAGGAGCAGAGAGTTGGCTTCAATCATCCTTTTGGGTCAGTCCCATCCAATTTGAGATATTCCATTATTCTGTGATTTTATGTTTTTTCTACTATGGAGTTATTATTCAGGATGCTAATTCTCTCTTCTGTTGCAATAAAAATATGATTTAAGACTTATTTGGGGATG
Source organism: Porphyrio hochstetteri (assembly GCA_020800305.1). NCBI lineage: Eukaryota > Metazoa > Chordata > Aves > Gruiformes > Rallidae > Porphyrio > Porphyrio hochstetteri. Next base: position 53,033,325 of record CM036907.1, read on the forward strand.
TAAAATTGCACCTCACAAAAATCAAACGAAAGCTTCCAAATGATCAGGCATGAGAACACCACAATGGATCCATAGACTGCTGAGACACAGGAATTTACCCCAGAGCCACTTATGTTGACACAAAGATCTCCTGTGAGTTTCTTTTCCAGAGAACATAAATGCTCACACAGAAAGGACCAGGCAAGGCACTAGTTTGGACAAAAGCATCCTGTCCACACCACAACTCATTTCTGCTCTCATTAGTGGTGCTGTGCTGGTTCTATGGCTGTCATGGGAAAAGGGAAGAAGGATACAGGTGTAGGCACCGGCAGAGCTTGATAATCATCAATGGTAAATTTACAGTGTTTATGCTGAAGCCAGGATACTGACAAAATTAGGTACCTGCTATGAAAACAGTAAGCAACACATTAAGCCATCCTATAAACTAATGAAAAGCTATAATTTTGCGGTGAATCTGTGGTCTGATTATTTTTTTATTAGTATTATTATTTTGTTGTTGTTGTTGTAGTTGTTATAAGCCAACTGGAAACTGCTGATGAGAGAGGAGTCCTTTCTCTGCTGTTGCAGCTATTTACAGTGCATGTTTTAATTAATCTCTTCCCTCCATTACCCTTGCTTTTCACTGCAGAACTGACTTACTTTCTCATTTAACAAAATCCAGCCCTCAGGCAGCTCACTGGCCTCTGGAAAAGGATTAACCCATTTGAAGTCAGAACTAGGGTCTTCAATCAGGTGTCCAGAAGCCAGTGTGAACTTCTCAGGAATTACTTTCAGCTCTCAATTTGTCCTTCAGTGTCTATTTGAAATTTAACCTTCAAAGCATGTCAAGCTCAGAGCCAGCAAGGTTACAACAGAGTAACTCCTTTGACTTTTCTTGTCATTGAAAGCCCTTGCAGTTGTTTCTGAGATGTAAAAGATTAGGAGAGGTAGAGTTTTTACCTGAGGCATCAGAGTGCTTTTGCGGGAGGCTGTGACAGCACAGGTCCATTCAGGACTGCTGCTGAGGAGGCTTTGCTTGGCCAGAATTTGTGAACAGGTCAGCCAGCATCACCTGGCCACAGTAAGAAAATGAACCCATATCTCCTTCCTGTCCACAGTGGGAATATTTCTCAAGTTACTGTATTTTAACAATAATGCTGTGACTTGACAATATACTGCAATTTCACAATAGACTATAGCGTCAGACACATCTTTGTACCTTGGTAAATACATTCTCATGGAAAAAATTCCAAGGGGAAAAGAAAGAAATGTCACCTCTGAGCAATTACAGTAAAGATAGACAGGAATTAGAGCATACAAAGAATGTATCTTTAAGCTTTTATGATCTTGGGCTCGATGTTGTAAAATACGTTACATTAACCCCATCTTGGCTGCACACAAAGAACAGCAGTGTCTCATCCTTCTGGCCAAAGTGGGGTTCTAATCTTTTTCCACATTAAGGTGGCAGATTTTTGAGGACACCTTGGTAACTGTGGAATGGCATCTTGGTTTTGGATTTGCTTATTTGATACTTTTTTAAAGCACTTTTACTGAAGGAAATGACAACATTGACAATATTCTCCAGAGTTTTACTTGGTTTCTACCATCCTGCTCTGAAGTTTTGCAGCTCATTTGACTTCCCCTGCCTTAAAATGAGTGAAGTCTGTTTAAAAATCTATCTTTTGCATCGGAGAATGAGTCGGTCTTCATAAGCCTCCCAACACTTGATTGAGCTTTCTAACTTAAAGGATCCTAATTTGACACCTTAAGAAACCCCACTGGAACTCTGAATATTATGCTAAAAGGGTTTCTTAGAATTCTTTAGGTTTCTTTACAACTGCGTATAGTCCTCAAAAATAGCCAGCCAGAATAGTCTTAAATCCAGATGCATTAACTTTTCAAGTAATCTCTTTCTATGCTCCTTTTTTATAGCTTTGCTTTCTGAACACTGATCCAATTAACTGAAAATTGTTTTCTGAAAAATCCATCCTTTGCTGTTCTGTTTTACCTTAAGTTGCCTGTACAACCTCCAGTTCCACAATTAAATACCCACAGGGAAGTTAAACTGAGCAGGGCACGAGCAGTGCATCTGACTTGAATGTGTGGCCACACATGTCCACGGCAATCCCTCACCACAGATGACCAAGGACATGATTCAGTCCAGTTCTGGACTTGTCCTCCACAAAGCTTTAACACTACCACCTAACAGGCAGCAGCTTTCTTTTTTACATGTAGGAAAAGTGAGGAAGAAGAGCAAAAGAAACCCTTGAAGCGCAGTGGATAAGCAGCCAGTTTTCAAAGGATGACACACCTCCCTCTGAAGCACAGAGACAGACCTCCCAGGATTTGTCCATTTGAAAGGTCATTAACTAGCCCGTCCTGGATGTTTAAACCTACAGCAGGCAGCAGCACTGCCAGGCTTAGAATGTGAGTTACAATGATAACTGTAGAACTGTGAGCACCTCTTACTGTACCTTTACCACAGCTCAATTTAGCACACGTGTTTCTCTAATTATAACATCACAAAAACTCATCGTACTCAGTCACCTGGAGAAACTTACTGCACATATCCAAAATACCTGCTGAGAAACAAGCGCTGTCAGTACCAGTAGTGAGCAGGTATTCATGGGTATATTCGCCAACACCTCTCTTCTTTGCAGTTACAGGTACTCAGTGAGACGTTATGCTGTGAGATTTCAGCAAGAGAGGTGGCTAATGGGACAGAATAAAAGCAAGTAACTCCAGAATGATCATAAATTGATTCAGCTTATGTTTAAAATCAAAGAACAAATAGGAGTAGGTCTTTAGCTAAGGATTTGGATTTCAGAAAAGCAAATTTAGACAAGCTAAGGAAGCTGATTAGTAAAATTGGTTGGACTGAGATGATACTGAAGCTTGACTGTGGAAGGGGAAAGGAATTTACTTCTGTCTGAAGAGCTAAAAGCAATAGAACTACACCCTCAGCCAGATGAAAAACTTACAGAAATTGATTCCACACTTACATAAATAAATTTCCACCTCTAAAAGAATATTCTTTTAAATATATTAAACCCTTAAAAAGGATACAAGCAAAAAAAGCTTACAAGAATGAGAAAGTCAAAAGGACAGATCTACATAAAGCTAGATTTCACAGGTAAAGACATACAAGGGTAACAAACAGGAACTTCCAAAAATCAATTTGAGCTAGAACCTGCAAGGGTACAAAACCAAATAGCAAAGTATACTATAGAAATACCCAGCAGATGGAAACAAGGGGAAAAGTCTGCATGCTAGTCCTGATGATTGAATAACTTGCAGATTAAAGGTCACCTAGGTGTGATCCCAAGACTAAATGAACAATTTGCCCAGATTTTCAGTGAGGATGGATGCACTGACAGCAAAGGCAAAAGCAGCATTTAAAATGGGAATGAGGATATCGAAATTAAAGTTAATCCCCTTGAGAAGAGACAAAAGGTCGAGGAAGGTCACAAATGAGCATGAGAGGGGAGAAAGAGGGAGGAACCTCCATGTCAGAAATAAGGTGTGGTACATGACGTAGGTCTATTTGTGAGCTATTTTTAGGAAAATTCCCAAACAAAATGTGGTACTTCCCAACCAGAAACTACTTACAAGGAGAAGGGAAGGGCAGCACAAGATAAGAAAACTTCTCCAAAAATGAGCAAATATTGTTATTTGTTTTCAGTAGTATGGCTTTACAACAGCTTTGGATGGAAAGAAGGACAAAAAACATGGAGATAAAAAAAAAGTGGTTTGCTAATCCCCTAATCTTGATAAGAACTTCCTAGTAAATATGTGTGTCTCACACTGATTTTCTTGCCACATTTGGCAAGGAATTTTCTCTGTCAAATGCCCAGAAACAAGTAGAGCACAGGAAGCAAAAACATATCACCATGTCACGCATTTTCTGGTTGTATTTATAAAGTAAAAGCATACTCTACAGTCATTTAACCTTTCTTTTTCCATTTCGTTCATCATTTTCTACTTTCCTACAGACTGTTTCCTTTTCTGACTAGCTGGACAGAATTCTTTACCTCCTTCTGGTTTCAGTTCATTGTTCTGGAAAACAGGCGACAAAATTCTTGACTGCTGTATATCAGAGGAGGGCTCATCAGAACAGAACTCAGTGGTATTTAAACTTCTCTAACCAGAAAATATTTTTCCTGAATAATCCTAGGGGTGTTTTCCTCTCTCTGTCTCTCTTATGTGTGTCTTTCCCTTGCCATTGACACGTATATTCAAGTAATTCTTCCTGATCAGCTTATAGTGGAACTTTGTATCAGAGATTTTCTTGTTCTAAAGGGTTTTTTTAGTCTCCTGTAGTCAGATGTTATTCCATCACATTTACCGTCCCTTCTTCCATGCTTTCCTGTTGGTATTCTGTTCTGCATAACAATGCTGCCCAATTCTGCCAGTGCTGTATTCGTCCTGTTTGTGTAAAGGTCATGAATGGAAACTAACAGGGTCAGATCTTCTAGGAACCTCCTGCTACTTCTTTAAAATTAGCTATTTCCCCTGCAGCAGTTTCCTGACTGTGCTCGAGCTCCCTGTGCTAATTTACAAATCTCCAATCTGACTGTGGTACTGAAATCTAAAATAACTGGTAACCAAAAGCGGCATGGAGCACCTAAACTTTTACTAGAACTGCCAGATGATTTCCAGTCTTTATCAGTATTTGTCTCCATGTCTGTTCCCAGCCCATATGAAATGTCTATCATGCCAACTAATAAATGCTTCTGTAGTCAGAGGGGTACTGAGGAAGATGTTAAAAATATAGATACTGGGCTATTTTTTAAAGGAAGAAACAATTTTTTACCCCAAGAGCCATAAACCATGGCAAAGGTTGTAGAGATACAGCAAAGCATATAAAGGAAAACACGTAAAGAAAAGTTAAATAATCAGGGCTTTTCACTACAGTATTTTCCTGTTGTTTTTTATGTCACAGTTTCCTGAAAATATAGCAGCTTTCAGAAAAGAAAACAGAAGTGCCTGGAGAATAGTTACTTGTTTATGGCACGTGAGAAGAGTCTGGCAATATGCCTGGACAGAGGCTGAAGATGCTGGAAGAGGCTAGTCTGACCTTGCTTTGAGCATGTGGGTTGGACACACACAGGATAGCTGTATAGGATCATTGGATAACGCAGATTGGAAGAGCCCTCCTGATGCCTCTTCCAATCTGCATTATCCAATGATCCTATACAGCTAAGATGCCTCTGTGCTGCCCAAGGAGAAATGTTGAGCTTACGCAGCAAGGGTGTGCTGGCCGCCCACATGCACAGCCCTCTCATAGGCAGCCCTGTCTAATTTCTGTCCCTCCTCTCCAGGGAAGGATGCCTAACTAGTTCCTAAGGGGCTTCCTCACAGTGCTGTGAGACCCAGCTATAGTGCTCTGCAGAGGCTTTAAGTTACACAAAGTGAGCGGCCAAGAACCGTGACACCAAACAAAGCTGACATCTGTCAGAGAGACAGTTTCTCCAAGCACAGCGCAGTGTCCTAGGAAAAGCAACCTTCAGGCTGTTCTGACCACCACACAGTCCCCTGGCAGGACAAAAAAAAAAATAGAGAGATGGAAAAGGAACTTGCACAAGTTCATCCCACTGCGGACATGTGCTCCCATCCTGAGAACAGAAAAGTGGGGTGAGGAACAGGATGCTGCCCGTCTCCTTCCTGAAACTGCCCTGCTTTCCCCACACTTTAGAAGGTGAGAGAAACAAAGAAAGAAAACTACTGACCCCCAGGGATAATGTGCTTCAACAGCATAAACCTGAAAGGATTGATGTCGAAGTGTGGTTCCCTGTCTGCCACTCCTCAAGATTTGCTGTGAGTGACCTGAGATGCCAAAACCAGAAAACACCACTCGGGTCAGCGCAGCTCCCCCTCCAGTGAAAATCCTTGTGCCTGGAGAATCCCCTAACAATCCACTGGTGTGCACTGTCTAGACAGATGCTAAAAGAAAACCAGGGAAATACAGTAATACACCCAAAACATTTGAAAACATATTCTGAAGAGCCAGTAAATTCTGTCTCTGTCAGGGGAAACTTCAGTGGGTGTATTCAATGAGAGTTTTCTTGGACACATTTGCAAGAACTGATTAGTCTCCAAGACTGATGAAGTCCCAAGGATGTTTCCAAAATGTCAGGAAAGAAGCAAAGACCGATCTGATAACAAAAAGAAGACCCTGACTGAGTGTGTGTTATAGGATCTGTACCCTGCCACAGCAAGTGTTTGTTTCTCTCGTGAGGGTGGGCTGGAGCAGAGGCAAGAATTGTTCTCCTGGAGCCTGACAAAGAAAAGAGTAACATGCTTCTTAACTGAACAGGAAAAAAAGATTTAAAGCCAACTAGTTTTCCTATGAAATGTGGTTTTTCCACAGAGTTGAGAACACCCTTAAGAAAACTCTGATTTTGATTTAGAAGTTAGAATAGGAAGTGCAGCTCTTTTTCTACCAGAAGACTTAAACAGCATTAAACTGCATGGCTTCAGCACTGTTCTCCATGTCTTTTTCAGCAGTTCAGTGCTTTGTGGGTGCTGCTGGTAGGTACATGATGATCCCATGGTCTCTGGGCTTACTGCCTAAAATACATATCTCATGGCACACTGTGATAGCGCAGCCAGAAGTGCTCATTGCTCTAAAATTGTTCAGTTCATTTCAGGAACATCTTTGGGACAAACATTTCTATTTTACCTTTTAATACACTGGAAGGCAGAAAATAAAACCCCAAATACTGGAAATTCCCTCCAGGAAAAAATTCTGTTTACCCATCATCTCTACCTCTAGTTGGATGAACAGCAAATGAAAACAGAAACATCTCTGCAAAGGCCTCTCACTTTGGCACAGATGCAGGGTTGAATGCAGAGTCATTTTGAGCTCATTTTATTCTTTCATATGAAACACCCAAGACCTCCCAGGTTCTTTTTCCCAGTGGGGCTTCTTACTGACCCAGGCACACCTTTGGGACAGCAGGGTGGGCTATCACTGTTAGCACCTGCTGCCAAGTCTGAAAGTGTACAAGGTGCTCAACAAAGAAGAAACAACAGCAATAACAACAAAGTTAAAATCTGAATTAACTTGGGACCATGCCAGGCTCCCAGAGCTTGCCCCCACACCTGTGATTATACTGGTAAAACACATTTTCTGAGCATGCAGTGTTCCCGTGCCATGGTGTTTGTCTACGGCTCAGTGGGAGGAAAGCTGCCTGCAAAACAAACACACAAACAAAAGCTCAAAGCAATAATGGGTGAGGCTAAAGGCACAAACCCCTCTTTTCCAATCGATAGCTCTACAGTGCTTACAAATGCGTGCCAGGAGCCCAGCTACACAAGAGACACCTACGTTAGCAATGGCATCTTGGGGGCGAGAATCATTCCCCTCTTGCCAGCAATATGGTAAATCCACCCCACAGCTTTCCACAGCAGGTTATTCCTATTGATCCCACAATTCATCAGCAGACAGTTAGGATCTTGTTATACCCTTGACATCCTCTGTCTCCCAACCTCCTCACTAAGTGTACCATTGCTACTCTCACAGGCAGAAGTTGTTTCTTGATGAACAATGAAAAGAAACTGAGTTAGAAGTACCATTCTGTCCCCTCACATACCCACACTCTCTCCCCAGCCAGTGAAGCACCTGGATTCTGGGGCTGGAGGGCACAGCAGTGTGGTGGTCAAGCTCACCCATCAGAGAGCCACAGAGCCAGAGAGAGGGACAGAAACTGTAGGTCAGGCTGGAGTAGCTGAAGTGGAGCCCAGACAGAATGTAAAGGATAAAACTAAGCTTGTAGGAAATGCCATTGGTTCTTTAGTTATTAAAGGTAGACAGCATCTTGATCCCTCGTTGTTATGAAAGGCAGATCACACAATGCATGTGGAGATGGCAGTTATACCTCTGTGCAAAGTTCAGCAGTACTAACGATAAATTGTAAAACATTGTTAGTTACAGTCATTCTCCTCCTAGAGCCCCTGATTGCATCAAGTTGTCAGATTTGGAGAGGACATTTGGCAATTACATTCCAAATTCAATCCTTCTTTCTATTCAAAATTTGCAAGCTTATCTTAATATAAAAATACTCCCTTTAAAGTCCTTTTTTTCAGAATTAGAAACATTAAAAATATTTTATAGTTGCAGAAAGGTGTGCAGAAATGACACTGGCTTATGTAAAGAGATTATTCACATACAGTGGCAGTCTCTTTCAAATAACTGGAAGGGTAGGTTCAGGAAACAAGATCCTAAGACAACTTCACCTCTCCAGAATGAAAAGATATCACTGCCTTCCTGAAGCCCACTCCTCCCCTCAGCCTTTTCAGCAGCATGCAGCTGAGGTCCAGAGGAAGCTGAGAGAGAAGAGAGCAGGCAGCAAGAGAAGGAGATGTCTTATTTTTGGTGAACCATGTCCCTCAAAACACGTCATAGCATGGCATCATAAGGGTCAGTAAAGGTTACAGGACACACAGGATAGGAGGAAGGTGGAATTTAGTTGGCCATGAGCAGCAGCCTGCAATCAGTTGCTCTTTCCAGGTGATTTCTATTGCTGTAAAACAAGGGCAGGAGACATGGTGCCCATGTGGATACTTGTTAAGCCTCACCTCCTCCAGGCACAGGCACAAGACCCCAGAGGAACTCAGCATGCTGGGGGAGAAGCTTGTGCTCTCCAAGCTGGTCATTCCCATCTGTACTCACAAGACTATTCGTTCTTACCTGTCCTCTGGCATTTTCTCTAGGAAAGCAAATGCTTCCCTCACCAAATGAAGTACACTGAGGTAAGCAGACTGCCATGGTCCTTCCAAGCAAAAAGGAATAATTGACCTACAGGGAGCTTTTGCCCTGTTCCAACTGTTTGCTGAAACATTTCACATTACCAGAGCCATTTGCTGCTTCAGGCCTTGGTTTTGTTATCCAAGCTGGGAAATGGCAGAGAAGGAAATGTCTGTAGCATTTTCTGGCATGAAAGGACTCAACCGCAGTGGGAACACATAGTTGAAAAGATACCTCATTTTCTGGTTCATTCGCTTTTTAATTATTTGCAATCACTTCTTTAAACAAACACCCCCACCACCTCCCAAACAAACAAACAAAAAGCCCAAACCAAATGTAAAAAATTACCCCCTTACTGCCTCTGCTGAGAACTGGATGATTCAAATACATATTCTGGACATTAAACTTTTTCCTTTAGGATTTTATCATGTGTTATATACAGTAGAGAAGTGATTCCTTCTCCCCTTTCTTCTGCAGGAGTGACGCAGCCCAAAACGTGGCACTGAATTGGGAATGAAACACCATGAATGAGCTCAGCAACCAGGAAAAAAGAAAGTTCAGCTCTCCAGGAGGAGAATTCAGAAGTTTCACCACACCTCCTAGGAGAGTCTCTGCTTTCTAACCCCAAATCTTCAGATTTTGAAACCTTCAAACTGAACTGGGACTTCAGCGTAGAGCAGAGAGCACATGTTGGCCTTGGGAGGAAAGTAAACTGGGTACAATTGTTGGTATCTGCTTCCATCAGCTGAGCCTAACAGCTAGAACTAACAATCAAGTTTTTGACCTTTTGCCATCTCTGTTCATTACTGCCAATAGGTTGGCATCATACTGCTATGCTGCCAGCTGGAACAGCGCAAATGTGTTCACCCCAGCCCAAACTCAAGCAGAACAATGAGGTGAGTTACAAGTTTCGCTTGTGGCCACATTGGAGGCACAGTAGCAGAATACAAGAGACGAAACAATTTGAAATTGCACTCCAATTTACTCTGTGAATAACAAGACTGGGTGAAACAGCAAGGTAGGGTTGTTATAGCAACAGGATAGTTACCTCAAAAAGCCCCTGCAGTCTGGTTTCTGCACAGACTGCTTCAACAAGGCAAGGCTGGAGGGCTGAGGTAGTGTCTTTCACTAACGTAATGGATGCTAAAGGAGAAAAAAAAATCAAACTAGCTTTTGGACATACTAGTCTTCATGAAGAACAGTGTATGCTCTTGAAAGTTTGTCTGCTTTATCCAATTATTTCAGTTGTTCTTGGAAGAATTTCTTATCAAACTCTTCTTGCTTATGTCTCTGGTCTGTGCTGGCCACAATACTCCTGTGACAGATAGACTGCCACACTGAGATGCACAACTGCTTTAGTATCTCTAGTACAGCTCAATAGAAATACAGTAACATTGCCACAATTTGCGTTTACATGATTAAAATATTTACTGCAAAAAAACCAAACCAACCCTGAAAATGACCAGCAGATGGATTTTCAACATAGTTATTGTATGCATGAGGAGGTGCTGGAAAATCCTGTAGCAGGAGCATTAAGGTGGTGGGGAAGAGAGCTGTACAGCCTGGAAGGAGATATGAAGAAAGTAAAATAGACAAGGCAGGGGAGGAAAAGAAAGATAACAATCAGGAACTAAGGATAAGATCATGAAACAAAGCCCCCAGAACATCAGGTAGGATTTAATATCCAGCTGGCAAAGCGGAATGAAGTCAAGTCACTATTGGATATAGGCATAAAATTAAGAAATGTGGAGAGTGAGAAAGGCCTCTTCCACACACAGTGCGGAGCAATACTGCAGCCTTTGTGATGTTCAGTAGTTCTGTTAAATACAAAACTTAATTTTACATGCTTACAGTCTGCACCATACCTATGTACCCCACTGCCCAGAGAAAAACCTCGAGTTCTTTCTACATTTTAGATATTTATCGACCCAAATGTTGAGTAAATAAACTGGCAAACCCTGGGAGACCAGTTAAACGCTGAGAAGAAACCTGACCAGTGTCCTGAACTGAGCAGTGCAGTGGCCACTAGCCACAGAACCTGGCAAGGAGGAAATTCCCCACCTGGGCATGAACAATGAGATTCAGGTTTTTCACAGCAGAACTGGATGATGCATGTACAGACCCACAAAGTGAGCCTCTGGGTGTCCACAGGCAGCATTATCCACACTGCTGCCCAGGACAGCTGCCTCTAGGTACAGGCCCATGGCAGAGGAGCAGTGCATCTTCCCCGCTCCCTGCAGCTCCACATCCCCATGCTGCTCCCTCCATACCATATCCCGGCTGCCCACCCCAAGAGAAGAGGTTGTGTGACTGCATGTGTGTTGCAGATGAGGGTCTGCGCAGGCTGTACCAGCTGCACTATGAGCCTTGGTGGGAGCAAGGTGTGGGGAAGCAGAATAGAAAGAATCAGAGCTGTGCTGGCTGATGGGATTAGATCTTCTCTGGAGAAGGTTTCACATGCCCCCACCATAGGACTGGCACTATGAATTTTGGCAGAGGCATCCAGTAAAGGCTGTGCTAAGTGGCAGCTCCAATTATACAAATACAAATCTGATGATGCAAGAAACAAAAAAATCTCTGAACAGGGAAAAAAAGGAGATGCTTTGTGAGGAACAAGAGCCTGAGGTGATCATTGTGGAGCTGGGGTTAACACGAGAGGCTATGCAACTCTAGTGCCAAACTGGTATGGGACACCACAAGTGGGATTAAACAGAGACTGAGTTTTCAAAGCTCTTCATTGGGTCAGGTCGCCTTACTCTTACTCACACACTAGCAGAGCAGATGTCTGAGGCTGCTCACCAATCAAGCTGGTCATTACCCAGAGTCCTCTATGAACAGAGAGATAATGGGCCCATTTTCTCTCAGAGCTTGTTCTGTTGTTAGAAAACCACATGATTTAAAGCAGTGGCATGAAGTCTTATTTAGCAGCCAAATGGAAAAGGTACAAGTTTCTCTCTGTCGCGTCCTGAGGAGCTACCTTTAGTTTAAACAGAGCACACAGTTCTTCAAAGGATTAAAGCTCAGTAAATCATTTATGTGCTCTTCCCTTTCTGTCCTCGTGTTTACAGGCAAAACATGCTCTTTCCAAGTTTTTTTGGTATGCTTTTTATGGCATATTGCAGAGCAGGCAAGCATAATACTGTTGGTACAGATGCAAAACAGAGTGGAACAGCAGCAAACAGACTGATTATCACCCTTCAGCACTTTACTTCCTTTTACTTAAGTGGTGCTTTGTACACGTTAAGTATGCAAATGAAGGATCACAGATATTCTGTTTCAATTTTATTTAGTATTAAGTACCTATTTAAGGCAAGCCCTTGGGCTGTTAAAGCATCTTTAGACAGGGATCCTTTAATACCTGAGGACAGATTTGAACAAGCCATTAAATGACTGAACTAAAAATTGAATTATTTAAAGGAAAAAGAGATAGACTTATTTCCAATTTTAATAAAATCACAACACTTCTCATAGCTGTCTTTAAGCCTGAAAAGGCAAGCTTTTTCTTCCCAATCATCTTATTCGTACCACCAAAACATGACCTCTACTTTATGTGTGTGCACCTGTTTATGCATGGGCTTCTTCAGCAGCCTTATTGGTATTCACTGGTGGTGTCTTTTATTCCACACTGAGCTACAGAGCTTGTGTAATTCAGGACATGGAGTGTCTCTGTTGTGTAACAGGATTTTTTAACAAATGAAGGACTTAACCATACTGCCCAAAATATTTATTACATGTTTAACTTGGAACTATTTCTAACATCCTTTGAGGTTAAATTTTATTAATATCACAGATGTTTAGAATCATGGGAACAGCAAGTTAAATGGTAAATAGTCATGTCAGTTTATGTAGGACCTATATTTGCAATCTAAGCTTTTGTTTTGGAGTTGTTTTTTTTCTTTTTCATGGGGGAATGAGAGGATTACAAATACTTTTAATATGAATTTCCTTCATAATTTTTCTTTTCTTCTAGACCTTCCTGTTGCCATCGTCTCCTTCCAAATATAAATAGATGTAGCAGTTAACATTACTTGACTACATATTATACCTGGAAATAAGCAATTAACCAAGGTGTTCTTTCTTAATTAGAGACGTAAAACCAATGTGTTTTAAAGTGTGACCTTAGTCATCTATGTGACGTTAGAAAAGCAAGATAGCAGTCTAATTCTGCATTCCTGTGAAGCGTCCCAGCAAAATTAATTTCATGGAGTGCTGAGATAAAAGCTTATCTGAAAGTATCTGAGATTACAAAGATGCCAAGTTCATCTACATCTCCTCTAAAGCAGTTTCCACCAAAAAAGCAGGACTAGCAAGTCCCTTCTTTGAGAGTGGAAGTATAGCCAAGTGGTTTATTCCTGGAGTGGAAAACATTCCTATAGCTTTAGAAAATACCAGGAGTTACGACTATCTTGCTACCAGCTTTGTGGGTAGTTTAACAACCCTGGTAAGGATACTTAACTGCATGCCAGAGGCTGGCGTTGATTTTGAATGGTTAATCGTGGTCTGCAAAGTTAAAAGCAAGCTCTCATACTTCACATCCATCAAAAAGATGCTGAACTCAGAGAGAGGGCACCATGGCTTCAATCTGGGGGCTGAACACATCCCAAGGTAGCTAATGGAGGTGTGTGGCCTGAAAAGACCTAGGGATGCAGACTTAGGCCCTCAACAGTTTTGTGATAAACTACTGAATAGTATAAAGCTCTACATCAAACCTGCTTTATGTTCTCTTCAGGTAGCCCTGCAGTGACAACCCCTTCATACAATAATCTTACTTCTGCCCCTGCCCCACTTATTTGTTCTTGTCAATCACTTTCTTCTTACTCAGGAGCAGTAGCTTCTTTCCTCTGACTTGAATGTTGAACTGTTGGCTTACCTGCCTACAGCTGGCTGTGTTGTTATTTTATAAAAGGAGAATCACTATATTTTGAGCAAGTATAAATTCTTGGTCTTTGATTACATACAGGCCTCTGAATTTTACATAGGCAGTAAAAATGAAAACAGTAGGTCTTTTTGGAGTGTGGAAAGAAAAGTTTAGGAGTCCTACCTGATCAGTGTCCTTAAAATGCAGCCAAACCAAATCTCTAATTGGGCTACCCAACCAGAGAGCAACATCTACAAAGCATTTTCATCTAACATTGAGATATCCAAGGGACCATCATGTAACTAAAAAGGTTAGAAGGAGAGGTTCCCCCTCCAGCACTGGAAAATGTCCAAATAGATGAATAGTCAATATAGAAGTTTGTCTTGATGACTGTGGTCATTACCTACAGTTGTTCATGAAGAGCCATGACCTGAAGCATGACAGATATTCCCTATATATTTATCTCTATCATGCAAGTCTGGGAGGAAGCAATACCCCTTCCATTGATTGAGGATGTGGCAAACAGTTCTGCCACTGCCTTTGCAGTGCCTTTTCACACATACTCTCAGAAGCAGAGGATCTAACATGGGAATCAAATAGTTCTGGTAAATTATTTAAAACTTTGGATATAAACTAAGGGATATGGAAACTGAATCTTTTTGCTTTAATATTTTAATGCAGCTATAAAAAGATTGAAGTGGCTTTTGAGTTTAGGTTGGACTAAAAAGTAGGCATTGACCCTCCCTCCCCCCAAACACTATACAAGATGTAAAGTCCACTTAATGCACTAATCCCAACTCCAGCAGCAGAAGGTAGAAAATTAATAAGGATAAATAAGGCATAGGCTTTCCCTTCCAACTCTTCAAAGACTACTGCAGCGTTTGCATCCAGTCCCTCATTTAGCATATAGCTGACGAAGTAAGATACCAAAGTTTTGCTGCTCTGGAGGTTTCACATGCAAAGAGTATCACAACCCAGCTTTGGAAGGCTCCTCTTTGCAACTCGGTGCTGTTCATCGTTCCCTTACTGTCTGCCCAGCTCAGCATACACAAACCGTAAATAAATAATGAGATGAAAATATGAATTCTGGGACCAGGAGATGCCTTATCTTCCCAGAACTTGTGGATTTAATACAACAGCGAGTTCGGAGGCTTCATTATCACAGTGTTTTCCTGAAACTGTAACACAGTTCTTCACTTCCTGCTAGATTTATTGCCTGCAAATATGAGCCTGTGTGTAGGTCTTGTCATCCAATATATTTGTTTTAGTAGTCAGGATAATATGAATTGACTACCAGAAAACACATTTGTTTCACAGCTCAGCTGCAATACAAAATATATTTCCAACTCCTTATTTATTATTTTTTCTGTTTATTAACGTATGAAGTCCAATACTATCACTCTTACAGAAGTCAGAAGGATTGCCTGGGCTAAGGAGCACTCTAATTTACATGAGGTTATCAAACCTGTGCTACCAGCCTAAATTTAGGAGGGAGATTCTTGCAGCAGCCAAAGAGCAAAGCACAACATGAAAGAAGACGGGGAGGGTGATGCTGCTGGGCAGCACAGCAGCAGAAGGGGCAGCAAGCACGGAGTGCTAAAGGCTTTCAAAAAATAGTCTTCAGATTCGTCTCCTTAGGGCTTCTCATCAGTCAGACCCTATGTGATTACTAGCTGTTCTGGTCACTTTGACTTTAACTACCTTTTGCATCGGTATCCCTGTTGTAAATCGAGGGTGATGACAGCAGTCAATTCTACACAGTTGTTATGACAATAAACACATGATGTATTTAAATGCTAAAGTGAGCAACCTGAGAAGCCCACTAGGAAAATTGTGTTTCTGTGCTTCGTCCCATGCTTACACAGTGTGCAGGGAACTGCAGAAGGAATGTGCTGCCTAAGGGGTTTCCTTTGGAAAATGGAGTTGGAGATTGCAAAAGTAAATCATTCATCAGAATGCAGACAAGGGGGCAGTTTTGCACACCTGTATTACCTCACCGTGTCTTAATTATTGTGACACTGGTCTTTGATTTCATGTCCTATTTCAGGCATAATATGTGTCTCTATTTCCAGTCTCAGAGACTTCGCCATATATTTTGTGTGTCTCAGGGAAAACTGGCTTTCAAAGGCACCATCACACCCCAGTTTTCAGAGAAGGCCTGGAGGCTCGGGCTGTTCAAAGCTTGGGAACAAACTGTCACCCTTTGCAGGGACTGGCACCCAGGGCAGCAGCATGGTCCAGATAATCAGCAGTGCCAAGCACACATTTAAATCACACAGAAATGAGAGATACAGTGAGGGCAACAGGAACCTGGCGTGATTTCTTTAGTGTGGGGAACTGATGCTGCTGACGTTTGGCAGTGCTTGGACTAGCAATGAGTTCTTGGTATGGGGGTGAATCAACAAATGCCAGTTAGTGGAAAGTAGAGCCATTGTAATTGCTGAGCGCATTGATGCCAAAGAAATCTTTGTTTCAAAAACTTTGACATGCAAAAAAGCAGAAGGGAAAAAAATCCACCAAATCACCTGCTGCTCAATTCCTCTGAATTTAAAAGCCAGTAGCAAACAAAAGACTAAGATCTATTACACTAATGTCTCATTATGAAGTGTCTCAGAGATTGCTATGAATAGCACCTTAACTTCCAATATCAAACTGCTTTTCTGTTGGTGTCTGGGTGATGCCAGAGAAAGGACACCAGGTAACACAGATTAGCCAAGGTGCTGCTACAGCTCAGACCCTGAGGCTGAGATTTAGAAAAGAAAGAATGAGAACACATATGAAAGTGACTACACATATGACAAAGAGGCATCTGTGCTTCTCATTTTCAAAGGATACAGGACTTGCTTCTGGCCACAGCATTTTCACATTTCAAATACAGCTTTGCGTTCGTACACGTATTTATGTGTAACAACAAAAGCATCACATATTTGGCAGGGAAATGAAGATACTTCTTCTGCAATAAGAAACCCAAGCTCAAAGCCTACAGGAAGTTTACCTTGTGTAGAGGTTGCATACAGATGAATGTAACATGAGCATAGAAGAACAATCAGATCTCACAGGAGGGCTCCTAGCCACAGTCTTGCTATTTACTAACACTACAAATCACTACATGAGGCGCCACACCTGGGTCACACAAATGCTATAAAAATTTGCTAGAGCTTTGAAGGCTTTGCTGAATGAAAATGAGAAAAGCAACAGACAATCATGTCCAACCTGCACACGTGTCCTATAAACCTGTTAATAAAAGCCACTGCCTGACAAAGCAGAACTAAAACGGTTCTCCCTGCTTTAGGCAATCCAGGGAGAATTCAGTGGGGAAACTGAGCTCCAGGCATTCACCGAGGGTCCTAAATTAGCACAGCAGTAGGAAGAGAAAACGTTTGCATTGCAAATGATGTTTTATGCACCTAAAGTGGTACAATGATACACAGGTGACTGACACAGCTGCTGCTGTGCTCAGCGGGAGTGATGAGAGACCATGTCCTTCTCTGACATTGCTTTGGCAAGGGTCAGGGAGATCACTTGTAGGGCAAGTACTGGGAGCCAGGGAGCTCAGACAATTAGTTAAGTGCTGACATCATTGCTCAATGAACCCATAAAGCAAGCTGATTGCAAGGATTCCCAGCCTATTAAAATTCAAGCAGTTTTTAAAATCTAAGGTTCACCATCATCCCCTCACATTTTATTTCTATTGCATTTATTTTTTTCTCTCTTTCCTTGTGTTTCATTGTGTTTTTCCAGTTTTAAATTTAACCAGTCTGGAGCTGAACCATGACACCAAGTGAGTTAGCCACGATACCCAATTAATGCAGGTGCTCACTGGGAAAGACCTTGTAGTGGATTAACACCATATCTTTTGAAAGACTCCACTGAATCTGAAATACAATTAACATTTTTTTTTTTTCCCCCCCCAAACTTTGTCGTTTTAGCTTTCAACGCCATTTTAAAATTATTTTTGACAGCAGAGCCGGGTGAGAGCTGGGTGGCATCCTTGCAGCAGAAAGCCCAACAGAGTGTGCCCTTCAACAATTTCAGCAGGACTCTGTGAGCACCTTTCACAGAATCACAGAATTATCAAGGTTGGAAAAGACCTAGAAGATCATCCAGTCCAACCATTCACCTATTACTACTAGCTCCCACTAAACCATATCCCTCAATACAACATCCAGTCTTTCCTTGAACACCCCCAGGGTTGGTGACTCCACCACCTCCCTGGGCAGTGCATTCCAGTGCCTGACTACCCTTTCTGAGAAGTAGTGCTTCCTAATGTCGAGCCTGAATCTCCCCTGGCGCAGCTTGCTACCATTCCCTCTAGTTCTGTCACTGCCTACACGGGAGAAGAGGCCGATCCCCAGCTCACTACAACCTCCCTTCAGGAAGTTATAGAGAGCTATAAGGTCTCCCCTAAGCCTCCTCTTTTCCAGGCTGAACAATCCCAGCTTCCTCAGACGCTCCTCATAAGGCCTGTGTTCCAGACCCCTCACCAGCTTAGTAGCCCTCCTCTGAACGCATTCCAGAGCCTCAATGTCTTTCCTGTAGTGAGGGGCCCAAAACTGAACACAGTACTCGAGATGTGGCCTCACAAGTGCTGAGTACAGGGGGACAATTACCTCCCTGCTCCTACTAGTAACACTATTTTTGATGCAAGCCAGGATGCCGTTGGCCTTCTTGGCCACCCGCGCACACTGTCGGCTCATGTTCAGCCGTGCATCAATCAGCACCCCCAGGTCCATTTCCTCCACACAGTCCTCCAGCCACTCCGCCCCAAGCCTATAGCGCTGCCTGGGGTTGTTGTGGCCAAAGTGCAGGACTCGGCCTTTGCTCTTGTTGAACCTCATGCCATTGGCTTCAGCCCAGCTCTCCAGCCTGTCCAGATCCCTCTGTAGGGCCTCGCTACCCCCAGGCAGATCCACACTCCCAGCCAATTTAGTGTCATCTGCAAACTTACTGAGGGTGCACTCAATGCCCTCATCTAGGTGTCGTGGTTTTGCCCCAGCCGAGGGCCGCACCCCACACAGTCGCTTGTACTTTTAAAAGGAAGGGGGAAGGAAAGTTGGGGGAGGGGGAAAAGGGAAGGAAGAAAAGAGGGAACGAAACCACAACCTAGAAACCAGAACCACACAGGTTGGGATAAGGATAGTTTACTAAACAATAACAGAAAACTAGATATAACAATAACATAAGTTTAAAGCACAAAATAGATGAAACTGGTGATACACAATGCAATTTCTCACCAAACCACACAACTCAGGCCGCACAGCTTACAGCCCGTCCCGGACAACCCAACCGTCCCAAGAAACTGCACGTCCTGGCGTTGTCTCCTCCTCTTCCCCCCAGTCCCCTTTATACTGAGCATGATGTAACTGGCATGGAATATCCTCTTTGGCCAGTTCGGGTCACCTGTCCTGGCTACGTCCCCTCCTTTCTCACTAGTAAGGAAGTATGCAGAGCTGAGAAAGGTCCTTGATTGCCCGGCAACAACTAGAAACATCAGGGTGCTATCAGCACTGTTCTCATCCTAACACCCAAACATGGCATTCCATCCACTGCTAAAAATAATTAACTCCATCATAGCTGAAACCAGGACATTATCCACCCCTTATTCCATACCATTTACGTCATGACCAGATCCAACAATTTTCTTTGGGTACAACCAGTTTCGTGTTTCACACACCCATATATGTATGTACACATGTATGCACACATACGTGCATACAGATCTTATTCCCTCAGTCTGTGAATCATCCCTCTGAAGTTGTTGAGTTCATTTAGTCCATGATTTTCAGGCTCCATTTGTTGTAACAGTTTCTCAGGATAATTGTATGTTCCATTGGCTCGTTGCATGCTGCATCTCAGGCTCTTGACTGATACACCTGGCATGGTCCATGCTCATAGTCTGTGGGTCAGAGTTTATTTTCAAAGGGAAAAAAGAAAAAAAAGTTCTTGAGAGGCCAGGCTTTAGTTCCATCATCATGGCACTCATTCTTCATTAACTTGTATGACTCCGGCTATAATGCTATGGTACAACATACAGCAATCATAACAATAATGAATAAACAATAATGGGTTATTTGGCAATTATTATAATTTCTACTCTATTAATTATATTGGCTATTCTCACCCAAAATCAAATCCCCTTGAGGTACGCATTCCTGCCATTTTATTCCTAAAAACTGGATTTCTCGCGTAGGCCCCTTGACTTTACTTCGTTTTATAGCAAAACCGGCTTCTAAAAGGATTTTAATTACCCTGTTTCCTTTTTCAAAAACTTCCTCTGCTGTGTTGCCCCATACAATGATGTCATCAATGTACTGCAGGTGCTCTGGTGCTTCACCCTTTTCCAGTGTATTCTGGATTAGTCCATGGCAGATGGTGGGGCTATGTTTCCACCCCTGGGGCAGACGATTCCACGTGTATTGGATGCCTCTCCAGGTGAAAGCAAACTGTGGCCTGCACTCTGGCGCCAGTGGGATCGAGAAGAAAGCATTCGCAATGTCAATTGTGGCGTACCACTTGGCTGGAGGCAGGGCCCCTCTATTGCTGCTGATCATATTTGTTTTCCACTGGTTGCATAAAGGACTTAGAGGTCCCTTCAAGAGGATCAGACACATCAGACATATAGGTAGGCCTTCCAGTTGGTCTAGGGAACTGCCCAGTAGAAACTGGTGCAGCCTTCTTCCTGGCAGAATCTCGTTGTGCGAATGTTTTACCCCGCAGCTCATTTACTCGTGCTCGAAGGGCTGAGGTGGGCTGCATATCCCATTTCCTCATGTCCTCTCCATGATCAAGCAGGTAAAACCACAATGTACGTCGTGGTGTGTATTCTCCCTCTTGGAACGATGGACGCTTTCTCCCAGTAGCTGCAACATTGCTCCATACGGGTTGGGAGTTGGACACATTGTTGTCAAGTCGTTGAACCAGTTTTTCTACTGCTGCAATGACGGAGAGGGAAACATTGTCTTGGTATTTCCGGAGTCGGCAGGCCACCTCATTTACGGTTGGTGGATTCATATCATCCAAGTCAATTGCTGCCAGTGAATTGGTGTACCCTGACGGTGCACTTTGTACAACCTTACGCCACATATCTGGAGTGCATAGGACTTCATCAGGATCAGCAGGAAGCTGTGAATTGTCCAGATCATAATAAACTATCTCCCGTACAGCTAATTCTCTCAGGTGCTGGATAGCTGTCTCTATGCTGTTACACTTGGGTGTCTGACATGTAATATATTCCTTTATGGGATATCTTTCCTGCACACTTGACAGTAGTCGCCTCCAGAGGCTGAGGACTTCCGGCCTCCTCCCAATTGCTTTGTCAATTCCTCCTTCTCTAGCTAGGGATCCCAACTGCTTGGCCTCTCTGCCTTCTAATTCCAAACTATTGGCCCCGTGATCCCAACATCGGAGCAACCAAGTGATAATGTGCTCACTTGGGTGGCGGGTGAAATCTTTTCGAACCTCACGCAGCTCACTCAGAGTCAGGGATCGGGTAACAATCTCTGGTTCTGCCTCATCCTGATATCCTCGAGATGATCCCGGTTGATCATCATCCTTATCCGTCACTATGCGAACTGATTTCTTTGTGCCTTTCCTCTTTTTTACGGGAGCAACAGACACTGGTGTGGATTGGTTTTTCGGATCATCTGCAGTGTCTGCTGTAAAGATTACAGTAGCTGCAGTGTCGGTCACAGGGGTTGCAGTAGCTGCAGTGTCAGCCCCAGTGGTTGCAGCAGCTATAGTATCTGCCAGTCTGTTTCCTTTCCCTTTTCCCTGACAGTGCTGACAGTGCTGCCTGCTATCAAGCAGTGTTTGATAAATAGTGGCCAGAGCCCAGCACAGTGCAGTAAGGTGTCCATCTCTGGGAAACCTACAGCAATTTTTCCTTAGGTATGCAGTCACTTGATCGGGGTCTTGTAGCTGTTCAGGAGTGAAATTCCAAACCATCGGGCGTGAGAAAGTACCTAGGTACTTGCCCATACTTTGCCACATGCCCTGCCACTCGTGATTATTCTGTCTCGGAGAAAGCTCTTCAGTGGTATTCATAAACCTATGCTTGATATATAACAAAAACTGAACCATCTGCACCAAATCTACCAATAGCAAAATGCTAGTTTGAATATCCCAGAGATATTGAAGATTTTCAAAAACTGCCCTAAGAGCTGTTGCATTTAGCCCAAAGGAAAAGAAAGCAGTGCCCCCACCATACTGGCTGCTGTTATTAACCCCTCCCTGTCCAAAGAATGGACAGGACAGCAAAACCTCATACAAGTACCAGCTTAAACTCATGATCATCGATATTATTGTATCATAGACCGATATCATAAAATACATTATAATGAAGTATGGGAACAAATACGGGAGCCGCAGACCTGAGAGAGTAAAGAATCCTGCCAGGAGTGTATACAGCATGCGGTGGTTTTGCTGCCACAGCCTTGTGAATAAATACCACAACATCGTGACCAGAGATTGCTTAAACAACAGTGCTTATCTTAATTGCGATAGTTAGGGTCAGATCTACCGTTATCCCAACCGTTCGTCGTGCCCCACGTTGGGCACCAAAATGACTGTCGTGGTTTTGCCCCAGCCGAGGGCCGCACCCCACACAGTCGCTTGTACTTTTAAAAGGAAGGGGGAAGGAAAGTTGGGGGAGGGGGAAAAGGGAAGGAAGAAAAGAGGGAACGAAACCACAACCTAGAAACCAGAACCACACAGGTTGGGATAAGGATAGTTTACTAAACAATAACAGAAAACTAGATATAACAATAACATAAGTTTAAAGCACAAAATAGATGAAACTGGTGATACACAATGCAATTTCTCACCAAACCACACAACTCAGGCCGCACAGCTTACAGCCCGTCCCGGACAACCCAACCGTCCCAAGAAACTGCACGTCCTGGCATTGTCTCCTCCTCTTCCCCCAAGTCCCCTTTATACTGAGCATGACGTAACTGGCATGGAATATCCTCTTTGGCCAGTTCGGGTCACCTGTCCTGGCTGCGTCCCCTCCTTTCTCACTAGTAAGGAAGTATGCAGAGCTGAGAAAGGTCCTTGATTGCCCGGCAACAACTAGAAACATCAGGGTGCTATCAGCACTGTTCTCATCCTAACACCCAAACATGGCATTCCATCCACTGCTAAAAATAATTAACTCCATCATAGCTGAAACCAGGGCACTAGGTCATCAATAAAGATATTGAAGAGGACAGGCCCCAGCACCGACCCCTGGGGAACACCACTCGTGACCGGTCGCCAGCTGGATTTAACTCCATTTACTACCACTCTCTGAGCCCGGCCCTCCAGCCAGCTCCTTACCCAGCCGAGGGTGTACCCATCCAAGCCACGGGCTGCCAGCTTCTGCAGGAGAATACTGTGGGAGACAGTGTCAAAGGCTTTGCTGAAGTCTAGGTAGACCACATCAACAGCCTTTCCCTCATCCAGCAGATGGGTCACTAGATCATAGAAGGAGATCAGGTTGGTCAAACAGGACCTGCCCTTCATGAACCCATGCTGGCTAGGCCTGATCCCCCGGCTATCCCGCACATACCGCATGATCTCCCTCAAGACTATCTGTTCCATAACCTTCCCTGGAACCGAGGTCAGGCTAACAGGCCTGTAGTTCCCCGGATCCTCCTTACAACCTTTCTTGTAAATGGGAGTCACATTGGCAAGCCTCCAGTCTTCTGGGACCTCACCAGTCAGCAAGGAGGACTGATAGATAATGGAAAGCGGCTCGGCTACCACCTCTGCCAGTTCCCTCAGCACTCTCGGGTGGATCTCATCCGGCCCCATGGACTTGTGGCAGTCCAGTTGGAGTAGGAAGTCTCTGACTGTTTCTTCCAGAATCACAGGGGAGTTAGCATGCTCCCCAGCTGAGACTACCAGGTCAGAGAGAGGGGTACCCTGAGGATCTGTTTGACCTTTAAAGACAGACGTAAAGAAGGCATTCAGAACCTCCGCCTTTTCCTTATCCTCAGTGATCACATTCCCAGCCTCATCCAGTAAAGAGTGGATATTCTCCTTTGTCCTCCTCTTACTGTTAATGTACTTATAAAAGAGTTTATTATTCTTTTTCACCCCAGCGGCCAGGTTAAATTCAAGCTGGGCTTTTGCCTTTCTGATTTCACCTCTACACATCCTGACAACTTCCTTGAATTCATTCTCAGTTACCCGTCCCTCCTTCCACAGGCGGTAGATTCTCTTTTTCTCACGGAGCCTCAAGAGTAACTCTCTATTCATCCACGCTGGTCTTCTTCCCCGCCGGCTCATTTTGCGGCTCAGGGGGACCGCCTGCTCCTGCGCCCTTAAGACTTCCTTCTTGAAGAGCAACCAGCTCTCTTGTACCCCTTTGTTCGCTAAGACTGAATGCCAAGGGACTCCCCCTACCAGTCTCTTGAACAAATCAAAGTCTGCCCTCTGAAAGTCCAAGGTAGCAGTTTTACTATTCCCCCTCCAAGCTCCACCATGAATTGAGAAATGTATCATTTCATGGTCACTCTGTCCAAGGCAGCCCCCAACCTTCACATCTCCTACCAGACCTTCCCTGTTCACGAACAGCAGGTCTAGCGGGGCAGTTCCTCTTGTGGGCTCTCTGACCAGCTGCATCAGGAATGCATCCTTTGTGCACTCCAAAAACCACCTAGACTGCTTCTTCTGTGCTGTGCTGTACTCCCAGCATATGTCAGGGAAGTTGAAGTCCCCCATGAGCACAAGGGCTGATGACCGTGCAGCTCGTGCCAGCTGCTTGTAGAACACCTCATCTGTCTCTTCATCCTGGTTTGGCGGTCTATAACAGACGCCCACCAGGATGTCTGCCTTGTCAGCCCTTCCTCTGATCTTTACCCATAGGGATTCAATGTTATCATCCCTAGTCACAATCTCAGTGGCAGAAAAGGATTCCCTAACGTATAGAGCCACACCACCACCCCTCCTTCCTTGCCTGTCTCTCCTGAAGAGTTTGTAGCCATCCATTGCAGCACTCCAGTCATGGGAGCAATCCCACCATGTTTCTGTTATGGCAACCAGGTCATAGTTTGCCTGCCGCATTATGGCTTCCAACTCTTCTTGCTTGTTGCCCATGCTGCGTGCGTTAGTGTAGACGCACCTCAGCTGAGCCCCTTGCCTCTCTCCTAATCCCAATACCACTTCCCCAGGCCGATCTCTAGCAGACCTGGCTTTATCCCCTTCCCCCTTCCTATCTAGTTTAAAGCCCTTTCTACAAGTCCTGCCAGCTCCTGGGCAAGTATCCGTTTCCCTTTCGGAGGCAGGCAATTCCCATCAGCTGTCCTCAGGCCAGGTGCCGAGTAGACCACCCCGTGATCAAAGAATCCAAAATTTTTGTGTTTGCACCAGCCTCTCAGCCATGCATTTATAAGATGGCCTTTTCTGCTTATCTCAGTGTTTGCCCCTGCCACCAAAGGAATACTGGCAAACACAACTTGTATGCCCGCTCCATCGACTAACTTCCCCAGCCTCCTAAAATCATTTTTTATAATCCTCAGGCTTCTATCAGCAAACCCATCACTGCCAGTCTGAACTACCAATAAAGGGTAGTAATCGGAGGGGCGGATAAGGCTGAGGAGTTTTCTAGAAATATCCCTGATCCGTGCCCCGGGAAGGCAACACACCTCCCTATGGGTAGGGTCAGGCCGACATATTTGGCCCTCTGTTCCTCTCAGAAGAGAGTCGCCCACAACTATCACCCTCCTTTCTTTCCTGGAGGAAGCAGTCTTCAAACGTGGAGCCGTCTGCCTTACCTTGGGCAAGCTTGACGGCAGCGCTCCCATGTCGTCATCATCACTCACGTCTCCCTCTGGTTTCAGGGCTTCATACCTGTTACAGAGAGGGACTAGGGGAACCGAGGTAGGTCGGGATGGGGGTCGCCTGCAACGCCGGGCTGAGACCTGCTGCCATTCCTCTCCTCCTCTCCTCTCAAGCTGTCTCTCCCTGCTGGACTATGGTGAGAGAGAGGGGCCATTTCTCCCAATACTCCCTTAGTCTGGGAAGTGCAATCTCTGCGCCTTTCTCGCAGAGAGTTGCTCCACCAGTCTATCTCCCACTCGCATTCTCTGATGGTCCGTAGTCTATCTATCTCCTTCCTAAGCTCCACAACAAGGCTGAGCTCCCTTCCCCAAATGGCTTTCAGCCTTTCGAGCTCATCCTCAAGATTGGCAACTAAGCAGAGGAGGTCATCCACCTGCTCACACCTCACACAGGTGAGGCCCTTGCCACTTTCGCTTGGCAGCAGCAGACTCAAACATTCCCTGCAGCCAGTGACCTGGACCGAGGTGTCCTTAGGCACATCCCTCATTGGGGTTGCCCCAGATTTGTAGGGGGAAGGTCTCCGCCTGGTGGACACCATGGTCCAAATATCTGAACACAAGAAACAGGGAGTCCTTGGCTCAACCTGTGTACTCTGAGCTGGTGCGCTCAATTTCCCCTCTGAGCTAAGAGGGAAGGCTCACCCTGCCTGCTTGCCCTGCCTGCGCGAACTGCTGCGCTAACTGCCGCGCCACGCCCTTCTGACGCGCCACGCCCTGTTTGCCCGTCCTGGTCGCCGCGCTCCTGGTCGCTGGCGCTCCCAGAGGCGCCTCTTGTAGGGAGTCGGATTGCCGCTGCCGCGCTAAGCTCCGCCCCCGAGGAGTCACGCCGACGTGCAGTCACAGCGAGAGGCAATGGCTGCCGCCGGGTGCGTCGCGGGGTCTCTCCTTTTCTCCTCTCCTTCTTTTATTTGCCCTCGAGGATCAATGCTCGGGGGTTGCCGCTTTTCAGAGGGCTCCACCGCCGGGTCTCCCTTGCATTGATCAAGTTGACCTCTTGAGGCAACAGGATAGGAAATTATTTTGTGTTCTATTTTACACCAGAATATAAGGAAATGAAAAGAGAAAAGAACATCACCTAATCTTTTTCCCACTTCTGAGAAATAGCTCAGTGTCATTCTTTCTAAGTGTTTCCATCCGCTCCAGCCTTAGATATTTACCTATGGCAATTGGTAATACTGTGCATTTACACTGTGTGGTTTCAGTTCAATGAAATGCTTAAGTGTTTAACCGCTTTCCCGTACAGCAATACCTTAATATGCTAATTGCCAAGCACTTGTGTTAGAACATCCTTCAGTGAATACTCTAAGCTAAACCAACCAACCCAGAAAAGTAATTTTTGCATAGTTAGGCAATAAAATGCTTTTCCCTGCGCTATTAAACTGCTGCTAAAAAGCAATAGTAGAGAATCATAATCAAATTACGTTTCCCAAAGTATTTCTACAGTATTTCACTACGCTGCTACAACTTGACAAAAATATTCTGTGTCTTTAAATATATTTTTCTGTATCAAGAAAGTAATTATATGTTAGTTTACTTTAGTAAAAAACAAACATTCATTAAGCCAGAGACTGACTGCATGATAAATTTATTTAAGTAGAATATGTATTTTCCCCCCAGCTTCTCACCCTGTAAATAAATCACTGCGCCACGCACAGCTCTGACAAGTAGCCCCGATTTCAACTGCTCCACTATCATAAGCGAAAATGCCTTTCTTACTGCAATGGGTCTTCAGGCTGTGAGAACTACACAGAAAACTTCCCTGCCTTGCCTACACCACTGAGAGTTTCCAGGCATATAATTTGGAAAACTATACGTATATAAACCCACACACATAATTTGAAAAGTTAGAAACTAGTTTCATACCTGTGTGGAAAGGCCCTGCATCCTGGAGATGGAATTGTCAAGATACTCCTCTCGCACCAGGACCGATAGGACTTTGAAAGCCGTCTGTCAGCAAACACTGTGGCAGCTGCTTATGGCATATATTTAGCCAAGATGACCGTGTTTAGTCCTCTTTAGAGATGTGGAGGTGACAATGATGATCACTTTCCTATCAGGAAATAACTTCTTGTTAGCAAAGCCATCAGAACCATCAAGTGAATACATAGCTCAGTACCTAAAGTAATTTCAAGCATGCACATCATTTATTCAATTACCTGCAAAAAATCTGGTTTGTTTTAGTCTGTTCTATCAGTCAGTGCTTTAGAAATACTGATTACAGTTTTTTTTTTCCTCTGAAAAATACATCTCATCTCTGTCACACTGACATTCTTGGACACTCTTTTTTGTGTTACTGTAAAATCCCCTGAAGTCTCAATGCACACGGAAGGTGATTACCTAAAAAGCCATTTCATATAGCCAAGTGTCATACTGCTCTTCATTTACATATACTATTTTGCTGGCTTCCTGGGGAATGTAGCTGTGTGATTTAAGACCCTACATCAGTAAAAGATTATCATGCAAATAGTGATCCAAAAACATCTGGTCAACCTATCATTCTATTGAAGTCTTGAAACTAAACGTGCACATATCACAACAAGAATTCTGAGAGAGTGATTTTATTCATAACGAGATAATCCTTTAGCAGCAGAGAACATAACTGTTTCTTTTTTAAAAAACTGCGATTAAAAACCCCATTAAAACCCCTGTCTGTTGTGTTTCAGCATAGAACAAATGGCTTATAGCTCTATGATATGGTAACAATTTTCTTCTTTGAGAGAGATTAGCATGCAACTTACAATAAGCAAAAAGGGTCAAAATACATTTATAATTTAAAAGAATCTCCTTTTCCCTTGTAATTTATGGAATAGCCTGACTTCTGAAAGCTTACCGACTTGTTCTTCTCTGTCACTTATTCTTTAGGAAACTATGTCCCTGCAGGAGTTTTATAATGATAAATTTTAACCCCGAAATTTCAAAATACCTTAAAGTTCCTATTAAAATTTAGAGGGCTGTCAGTGCCACCATTTCAGCTTGGAATGTCAAAGATCAGAACCTAGTTTTGGAGTTTACCATGCAATCTATTTTCTTCTATTCTAAAACTCCAGGTGTTCTCATTTTTATGGAAAGGACTTCAGTTAAAAGTTTATCTTCATTCCTAAATATCAAAACAAAAACATTTAAGAGCACAGAAGAAATGAAGCCCTGAGCCCTCTTGCCAGTGATATTTTTCTAATACACCTAGCATGAATTACCTAGAGTCACTTAAAGGTGGCGATCAGTGAAATATTGCTTTGTAATTGGCATTGAAGAGACTTAGGATGCAGAAAGCAGGGTTTAGCAGACATTCAGAATGGGACAGGGAACCAGCTAGATCCCACAGTTCTATATTTCAAACTCCTAAATGGATACAGAAAGAAAAGCACCCACTCAGAAATCACCCCACAAAGTCACATTATGTTGGTTTTATTTGGTGACACTGAGCAGATCAGTCATTCTCTGTCTCCAGTCCACTTCCTCTGTGCTTTCCCTTTCTAAATTGTCCCTCCTTTAGTCAGTATCTTACTACGTGCCCACCATGTAACATCACCCACCTTGTTTGGCAAGTTCCTTCACCGAATAAAAATACCTCATAACGAAATACTGAACCAAATAGTACTCTAAGCATTTTGGGCCACACAGGACATGAAATCACTCTCTCCTCACTGGTGTGAGTGATGCCTAAGGAGGCAATAGCACTCACCAGAGCAAACTAGATACCATGGAAGAAGACCCAGGCTTAGAGTGTTCCCCTTACCCTGCTCCTGCTGTCCATCAGCTAGCAACACACCTCCGCACCCCGCTCAAGAGGGACATGGATCTAAAGGGGTCTCTTGAGAGGTCCTACTAGCTCTGCTTCAAAGGAGTTGTAGAGGACCTGGAAATTTTGGGTAGTTCTGGCTTGATTTATTAAGAAGCAAGGATTTAAAACAGTTTGAATATTTTTCTTAGGCTGGATTTTCCTTGAAGGTTTGGAAATGGTATGCTCACTTGTATTTGTTCCTCTTTCCAAGCCGAGCAGATGAATTCACTCGCAGTCCACTTGCTTGATGCAAAAAGCCAGGTTCTTTTTGTAGCTCTTTATCTTGTTTTAGAGCCAATTGTTTGCTTCTGCCAACTCGTAATTGCACAGAAATGTTGATGTCTGTGAGCGTGAAAGGAGGTTTTCTATCATTATGTCTAATGGCTCTTCTGCTCTGTTGGTGATTATTCATTTACCTCTGATGTTTGCAGCTCTTGGCAGCAGTTACTAGAAGACTTGTGGCAGTTCGGTGTTATTTCCTATATGTCTTTCATAGAATAATTTGGTTTCTGTTCCAGAAAAGCATCAACATCTTAATGCAATTTACTCCTCTGATTAATGAGAGAAGTAAGCCCACCTATTTTTCTAGTTTACACTCATTTTACTCAATAAGCTGCACTTGTAGGTATTCAAAAATATTTGGATTGACAACACATCTTAAAATTTTAATCCTTGTGTGGAAAAGAAAGCATTTTTTACCTGATTATTTGTTTCACTTTTCCTACCACCTGCTACAGAAAACAGAGATATTAGGGGAAAAGAATTTTCAATAATCTAATAAGTTTGGCAAAGTGATATTTTGTCTCTGTGTGCTCACTGTAACCTAGGAGGAGGCAACCGGCTTTTGCCTACCAGGAGAAACAGGTCTATCCTTGGGAAATAAAAATTACCACACCCTCTTTGTGAATCCTAAGACTGTACCCAAAACATCATCATCCACTTCAGAGACTAAAATTCACATTCCCTAACTAGTTCATTTTACAAGTCTATTTCACCAAATAGTCTTTATTTTTTCTGTAACAACTGTAAAATTAAATGATTAACTAGTAAATGTGAGACAGGCCAACCTGAGGCATTGCCATCGCCATCCATGGAGAGATACACATCTACAGAATACACATTTGATCCAGTTAGTCCTAGTGAAAAGCATGAGGCTGCATTTTTACTGATGTCTTGACACCCTAAATGCTTAGGTAATGGTCTGCAGCTTTTAGAGGCACCCACCCCACACTCCCCCGTCCCCCTTATAGTTTTAAAAGGAAGTTAATTTCTTTAAGCCTCAAAGATAAAGCTTTTTTGCTTGAATTTTTAGCAGGAAGAACTTAACTGTCTTTTACTGAATAAGTAATGATTCAATACATCTTAATCAGAGTACACGTCCTTCAGAGACTGAAGGTCTTGTGAAACTTCACCTGCAGCCCATTTGTAATGTCAGTTTGACAAAGTTTAACACTTGTTTGTTACCATCAAAAACGCAGACTCATTTCGCCATCATCTCCCTTATGCTTACTCTGAAGGACATGAAATTGCCAGCCCAGATCACTTGATGGGTTTAAATAGGTATCAAAACTGTCATTTCTCACAGCACTGACACTGATTATTTACTACCTCTTTGTATGGTCTCATGTGGTACCCAGTCACTGTTTATAAATGGGAACATTTCTATACTGTCTTCCTATATAAATTATATGCAGCTTTGGCCCCATTTTTAGTGACAGTAGAAATACCTGTTCGAGTGCAAACTCTACTGCAGTTTTTAAAAGGCATTTGTTGTAAGGTAACTCAGTAATTCAGTTTTCAATATTTAGTTAGTTCTGCTTTAGGAACTTTAGTATTCTTCCCCAAGGAGTTAATTTGTTAATTAGTTCAGCCACCCATTTTCATTCATTGAAAAATAATTAAACATCCAAAGACATGTCTTCACAACACTGAAGGATTTTATCAGAATCTCTCCATTATTATGAGGTATATTTTCTGGGAGCCTGGTGACTGGCAGAGGAAGTCAGCATACCATAGATATGGTCACCAGCAACTTCTGAATCCAAAGTGCTGCAACAGAAGCTTGGCAGTCCAAAACCTTTCCTGAAAAATAGCCAGCTCTGTGCAGCAAACAAAAAGCTAGGAGCTTCAGCAGGGGAGAGTGATAGATTTGCTTCCAGATGAACATTATCATCCCATAAAATATCACTCAGGACTGATTCCTTGGGTATGAACAAAACATTCCAAAAGATAAATTTTGCCATGGAAGTAAATCATCCGTCATTCGCCTTCCCTCAGTTTTACTGCCACTAACGGGCCTCATATAAGTTTTTTTCCTGGCATGCCACGTAAGGTTCTGGTAACTTTGAGCAGATTTTTTTCAAAGGACTGAATAATTTCATGCAGTCATCAACCACCTCTTGCTGCTCAGCACGCTGAAATAATAAGGGTAATTGAATATCACACTTCTGGGTGTAAGCTAATTGCCTGCAGGGCTCTGGAAGGATGTTTTTTCCAAGTACACCACATAGCATAATTGGATGGGTAATAGGCATTATGGGAACCTTCCACCTTCCTCAAGAATATAAGTGCAGAAGGCAAAATGTCAAGTTAGATGAACAAATGATTTAATCCAGTATGGTGAGACCTCTGCTCCTATGGTGCCATAGTGAGCAACTGGTTGGTTTGCAGGATACACACCTGCCATAGTGTAATGAGTCCTGAGTAACCCGGGTCATTATATTTAACCTGGAACACCAGCAAAAGCCTCAAACTTCTCAAAACACTCATCTCTATGGAAACCTCCATAAAAAGTATTGTTCAGTTGTGAATTAATATGTATTTATGCTTAAATGAGAACCAGGACTGACTATTCCTGGTCTTACAAGCACACCAACCCCTGAATCCCTTTAATCTTCTCTGTGTGCTGCTGAATGTCAGGTAATGGAGAGGCACAGTGTGAGCTCAATTAGTTTAAAATCTTATCAGTGTAATTGGGCAGGATGAGCTATATTAGCTTGCCAAAGAGGACTCGACACTTTGAAGTTATTTACTTAATTTTGTATTCTTCCAAATGCAATTAATTTCATAACCATTAGCAACTAATATTAATTAATTAATGGGATTCCAACATAATTGTATGTGATAGACATCACCAAATGAGTCCTTCGAGATGACTGAAAGGTAGGGAAGGGATTGCTACCATGAATACCAAACCTCCTCAGCAGACTGACTCACCTACAAATTGTGTTCAGGAGCAATCAGTAAAATTGACAAGTGCTTAAGAGGACTCTAGAGCATGCACTGCAACACACATGGCCTCAGCATGGACATGCAGGGTATTATTAAATAAAAATAACCTCAATGAAAACAGGTCTCCCCAAAAGCTATCTACTAGAACATTCTGTCTACTTTCATCTACCTTAAACAAAAGTACTTCACTGACTTCAACAAATTCCTGTCCTCCAAACTCTTTCTTACTACCTAAACATCCTTCCCTACAAGGTCAGCCAATTGAGGCTGAAATTTTTCTGGGTACCAAGCTATTTACACCCTGCCTGTGGTTGGTCAGCACAACTGCTGCTCTGTTTTCTTCCCTTCACCACTAACACAGCCTCCACCTAAGAAAAACAAGCCCATCAAAGGCATGTCTGGCTTGCTGCCCTGTTTTATTTCAGACAACAATACAGAAGCTACACAAAATGAGATCACTGACCACCCAGTTGCTGAGCTAAAGCCCCAGAATGCACCCTTAGAAGTGCCACTGCCTTGAACAGCTGTAACCCCTGAATGTCTGTGGGTACCTCAGGTCCTGCACTGCCTTACTAGCTAGGCCAGGCTGTTGTGATACTGGCCAATTTTCTGTCCATCGTGCATTAGCAGTGTACTGTTGTTATGATCAAAACTTTCAGGAGCAAGCATTCATTCCTGACTTGGGCTACCTAGGGAGCCCACTTTTCAGTGGGACATGAACTGGCCTCCATCAGTACCCACTGATTTTCTGCAGGAACATGAGCACCTCAGACTCAGAAAGCACATCCTACCTAAGCAAATTCAGACACAACTAGAAATCAGTGTGTTTTGATCAAAATACCAGCTACAGGGTGTAACAGACCTTCCACATGATATCTGTAATGCAAACAGGCTTAAAACGGGTAAGGGATGAGGTGAAATGAGGTGTTGGTTGGGGTTTTTTTCCAGAAAACTATATTAGTTGAATATTCCTTTTTAGCCACACTTTTATCTGAAGGTCTCCCATTGTTTCTGCTGGATTCTGCTTTGCTTCTGTCCTTCACTCTGGGACAGTTGTGTTATACACAATTAAACACATTTCCAATTTGTGCTCCTGAGAGTGTGGCAGCTGTACTTCAACACAGGCTGAAGACAGACCAGATGGATAGAAGGTGAAGCACTTTC
Source organism: Porphyrio hochstetteri (assembly GCA_020800305.1). Taxonomy (NCBI): domain Eukaryota; kingdom Metazoa; phylum Chordata; class Aves; order Gruiformes; family Rallidae; genus Porphyrio; species Porphyrio hochstetteri. Next base: position 53,066,909 of record CM036907.1, read on the forward strand.
AGTCCTTTGGGATTGAAAATGCTACAGAAATGCAAGCAGAACCTACAGTTTGTGAGGGAAAATAATGTTCTGACAGTCTGATGAAAGACCAGCTCAGAAAACCTTCGTCCTCCCAAAAATGAAGATCTGAGAAGATTGATATGGGTGCATTGTCAAGTACTTAATCTTTTTTTTTATCCTTTTTTAGCTTTTTTTTTTTTAAAAAGGAGAAATCTGAATGAGGAAACTCACCTTCCCTGGCTCTCAGTTTCAGTTTCCTCAAGCGATAGAAATGAAAATGAAAACTCCATTTTAAAAACATGGAACGGGGAACATTCTCATGATGGTAGAAAGAAAAAAATAATCTTTAACAGTCCCAACAAGTAAAACTCTTTTAAAGTGTCACTTACATCCTTAAAAAATTGAAGCCCTGAGAGTCAGGCTCTCCAAAACCATATATGCACATGTTGCATGGGTTTTTTTCTACAAAGACCAACAGAAACTGCAGTGACTCAAACATTCAATAAATACATAGCAAGGGAACACTTCAGAAGGAAAGGAGAGAGGGAAGGCAGAGATGAAGTCAAGTTAATTTAGAAAACGTTTTAATAAAGGAATATGAATACTGTTACAACAGTTCTTCCAGGACTTCCTATTCTGTGCATTAGTTAGTAATGAAGCAAGGGGCTGATGTTTAAATCCATGATGCTTTTGGCAAAGCATTGCTATTAGCTTTATCCTTTACTTCTTGCTTTTTGTACTCTTATCCATTTCACATGCATGCCTTCCTATTTCTTACAGGCCAGATGTTGCACATCCAAAGTAGGGCTAAGCCCTGTGAGATCAACGAAACTTAACCTGAATTATAAAGCAGAATATCATTACGTTTCCAAGTGTTAATCTTTATGTTCCTGAGCAAAGCAACCACCTGTGGAGGGATATGAATTCCCTGGTCCCAACAGTAAGCATCTCCTTACCTTGCCAGTTGTGGCCAAGCACAAAGCAATGAATTGTGTGAATATCTGCTCCCCGTCGGGTTTGCAGATCTGCCCTTTGTCTACACAGTACAGCAAAGATTTCCAGTCAGCCAGCATGTCAGCATTCTATGAATTGGCTTTGAAATGGTACAGATAAAGGGCACTCTGCCCAAGAATGACCAATTCAAGCGTGGCGACTATTGACTAAAATAGAGTATTTTGGATTACAAGGGGCTTGCTTGGATTTTTCCATAAGCACAGGAGACATACTTAGTGTTTGCACTCCAAACATCCCCACCTGCTTTACAGACAGCACATCCAGCCCCAGCAGCCAGAGGAGCTCATTGCACTAGCTGCTCTGGATGCAGCCCTTGCCCAAAACCATACAAAGAAATCTGGATTTCTACAGGTACATATTGTTACTTAATTTTGGTGAGATGAAAGGAAATAAACCCTGTGTTGCCAAGGTCAGTGACCTGATTTCTCCAGGGAGAGAGGATGAGGGAGCATGGAGGAAACCTGCTCACACACCACGTGGTGCCCTGGAGACACATAGCCCTGGCACCCTCTGCTCTGTCAAATGAGACCAAGACACTGGCACTTTTAGGCAGGTCTCTAGGAACTTGCCCTTTCCACAGCAAAGTGTTTTTCCTGCAAAATGTTATCGGAGCTCCCTGGGCTCTCTTGTCAAGATCTCCCCATTAGAGAATTAATCACAGAAGTTATGTAAGATAGGAGATAAACTGGAGGGAAGGTTCACCGTTCCTCCCTTTCATAGTAACTTACAGATGTTATAATGTGAAATAGTGTAAGAAGAGAATGCATTATTCCCTCAGGGATATCTTGGGGGAAGTAGAAGAGAGTATAGATGAACTTAAGGAAATTTGCAAGTTGCAATATGTCCAATTGCAGGGTTAATAGCTGCGCTCTTTGCCCAGTCTCTCATTTCCTTTTTCAAGCTGGTTTCTCCAGCTATCCCATTTTTATAAAAACTAAACAGCAGTTTTTCTTTGTGTTTGTCTGTCTGTCCCAATGGGTGGTGGGTCAGCTTGGTGGGCAGGTAGGAGGGCTCCCCACTGCCCTCCAAAACACACCAACAGAAGGCTGACCAGGATTTCTTTGCTGTATCCCAAGCATATTTCTGATGACTTCTAAAACCTTGCACACATAAGGACAACTCATGTGATTTTTCTTTTAAGGTTCAGTCTGCCTCTGTTTTTGTGCCAGGCTGCAACAGCCGACATTCCTATAAAATCTGACTAGTGCTAACCCCCATGGGCTGCTGCGTGGAACTGGGGGCTCCCTGCAATGATTGTTGCATTTCTCTCCCGAAAAGGTGCCCCAGGCAAGGTGTCTGGGCCACTAGCACCCACTGCAGTGGCCACACACCAGATCCTAGGGTAAAGATCAATTATAGCTTTGAGGTGAGGGGTTGGTCTCTGTCCTGAGGCTGCCTTCAAGTCTGCTCCATTGGAACATGGGTGCTTCCCACCAGAAGGGCACAAGCCATCTGTGCAAGGGAGTCCACCCAAATGGCAATAAACTCCCACAGCTACAAAACCAAAATCATCCCTCACCTTGACATCCATTTTCAGGTCAGGATTTTGTATGTCCTGTTTTTCATTAATATATATCCTGAGGGACTTGGTCCTGGTTCAGAATTCCCCTGCTGTGGCACAAGCTGTTTGAGGGCAGCAAATGAAGAGTGTGGGAATGGCTGAAAGGACACATGACTTTTCCCTTCCCTTCTTTCCCCTAGAGTTGCCATTTTGAGAAAACCACCCATAGACCAATGTGTTCTGTGGCTGCTGTGCAACTAAAGATACCGTTTCCCCCCTTAAATTTTAAATTAAATATTTTGGTCATTTGGGAAAGAAGAAAAAGACATCAGCAAAACCAAATTCTCTACGTTATTAACCTATAGTGTTTCTTCATTCTGACCTATAGCTTTTGCTGGCAGTATTTGAGTATCTTATACAGGCTAAGAAGGGGCAGAAAGGAAGCATTTCCCATTTAATGAGGCAGAACCCAACCTTTCCTCACCTTCACTATGATATACCTTTCCTTCACCTTTTTCATTCCAGAAGATGTTTGCAAACTGTTGAATACAACAGGGATTGCACAAGCACACTTCTTTGCCTCTTACGACAGATGACAGCCTTAGGTTCTGGGGTGCAAGTGGTGCCAGCATGAAGTACTTTCTCACCTTGTATGTATCAGCCACCAGGGACAGGATTTACAACACTGCAGGTGCTGGAGAGTTTAGGCTTTAGAGCACAAGTGTCACTTACTGGCTGTGGGTGTCTTAAATGCCAACATGAACATATGCCATTGTCGTGGTTTAACCCCAGCTGGCAGCGAAGCCCCACGCCACCAGTAGCTCACTCCCTGCCACCAGCAGGACAGGGGAAGCATCAGGAATCAGAAGAGCAAAACTGAGGAAACTCCTGCCCTGAGATAAAGACAGTTTAATAGGCAAAGCAAAAGCCATGCACTCAAGCAACGCAAAACCAGGGATTCATTCCCCACTGCCCATGGGCAGGCAGGTGTTCAGCCATCCCCAGGAAAGCAGGGCTACATCATGCCTAAGGGTTACATGGGAGGACAAACACCGTCACTCTGAACATACGTTCTCCCATTTCTCCTTTTCCCCCCAGCTACATATGTTGTCATATGGTACAGAATATCCCTCTGGTCAGTTTGAGTCAGCTCTCCCAGCTGTGTCCCCTCTCAACACCTTGTGCACCCCCAGCCTCCTCACTGGTGGGGTGAGAAGCCAAAAAGTGTGTAAGCACTGCTCAGCAATGATGACAATTTCTCTATACTATCAACACTGTTGCCAGCACCAATCCAAAACACAGCCCCATAACAGCTACTGTGAAGAAAACTAACTCTATCCCAGCCAAAACCATCTCTCATTTCTTCTGAAATACCAGAGATTATTGGCATAAAAGCCTACTCATAAGAACGCTTACTTTGCAAATGAGCATAAAACCTGCAAGTTACTTTATCTGTAAGCTCTAGGCCAGGCTGCAGTATGGGGGGACCACATCACCCAGCCCCAGCACCGTGCTCTCTGCCAGTCTGCAGAACAGATTCAAAGTTTCGTTGGGCCAGAGAGAAAGAAAGCACAACAGAGAGGTAGATGGTGGGATCCAATATCAGGCTGCTTATGGTTGACAAGGAGGCTGGTGGTATCCTTCCCACTCTCCAGAATGTTCCTGGCTCATTAAGGCTCTTTAACATAAAGTGCCTTCCCAAGCTCTACAGCTCAGTGAAGGGAGCTTTATCCTGGGAGATGTGGTCTTGAAACATTTTGGGCTAAGGAGAGAGTTGAGTTTAGAATCCCATTTTCTAGGGCAATGTTTTAAGCCTTGGAAAATCACAATAAGCACTACAGCTGTCACCCCACACCATCACCCTGAGATAAAGTCAGAAACTTCGTTACAAAGGAGAGGGGTCTCCTACAGGAATGATGCTGTGCCCTGCGTCCCAGGCAGGTGGAGGGACTTACCTGAAGTTCTCCAAGCTAGGGGCAGGCATCAGATTTATCTCTGCCCCCTGATTTTCTATTAGGTATCTCCAGGTGGCTCCTCAATCAGCATGCTCTGTTGGCACATGGGAGCTGGGATACCTAACAATTACAGGCTCTCCTAGTCCCTAAAACTTAACCATGGTTTGATTTAGTTTTTTAGTTGATAATAAATAAAGCTTATTAAAAAAGCTGCTCACTGCCTACAACTGCTGCAGGTCACATACCCATAAAGCTCTAGGTAAAGGGATGCAGATTAGGAAAAGGACTTTAGGAAGCATTAATCAGAAAGATGCTTGGGTGCGTGCATGAGAACTTTCATTCCTTTAAGTTATCATGTACTACCTCTAGGTCTTTTTCCTATGCATATATGCATCAGGAGTTTTATAAGTAAAATAACAGAATTACAGTAGTGCAAATGCCAGAAGAGCTAATGTAATGACTGCTTCCACTTGGTTGTTTAATGATTCAGAAGCGCCATTTGGTGCATTTGGGGCTTTTGCACCTTCAGGCCTCTGAAATGGCCAGAGGACTTGGTGCTCACCTTCCTCTTCCAGCTCAGGGGCAGAGAACGAAAGGAAACCAGAGGAAAGCAAGAGTTAAATGATTGAAAGCTATGTGGGAATGGCATACCCACTTTTTTCATACCTTAATAAACCAGAAGGATTTTGAGACAGCAGATAAAAAACAGGGATAGAGGGAAAAAGTTTGTCTCAAGGAAAACAGAGGTTTAGAAGTGACCTTTTAAATGTCTACACCGAAACAAAGGCTCAGAGCAGGGAGCTGCACCGTGAAACAGAACAAAATGAGCTTAGCTCTGCAGCAACACTGTTGGAGCCCTCACGCTCAGCAAAGCATTTGCAGATGAGTTTGTGTTCAGATTTGGTCTAAGGTTTTGTTTATTCCCACTGGACTTCATCAAGCGCTTAATATTCTGTTACGTGTGTGCTTAACAGAGCACACATTTCTCTGATGGAGGAGGTGGAGAAGAGATTAATTATAGTCTGACTCTTCCTGTACAAAATCTAGGGGATAGGAAACGCACAGCAAAACAAACAAAATAATGTTTTTTCCTCCAGTGTGTAGCAGACTTGTGGAGTTTCTTGCCAGAGGCCACTGTGATCACTTGAAGCTTATGCCCACAGGAGACACAGCAAACACTTGAACAGAGATATATTATAGATTACTACACAGAGAAATTACATCAGGTCTGGAGACTGAGCTACAAATGGTCAGAGGCTGGGGCTGCGTAGGACACATAGGACCCTCTGTTTGCCCTGGTTCTCTGCCCTTGGCTTCTGCACACAGCCACTGTCCAAGCCAGGGTGTTAGGCTGGATGAACCCCATCAAAGAAATTAAATCTTTCCCTTACAGGCCCCTGGAAAACACCAAGTATAAATCAAAGCAAACTCAAACTGTCAGTGATGGGTTCATGTTGACTGTTACCATACAGCCACCCCCTTCATTGCTGAAGCTCCACCACCAAACAGAGGTCATATTGGTTTCCAGCCATTGTATATCTGACTCATACATATTCACCCTTTCCATTTGTAGTACCAAAAGCTCTGATCTTTGGTAGGCCTTCTCTTCATTTTACTTCTTTTCCAGGCAGGCACAAGGCAGACGAACAAAGATCCTCAGAAAACTCTACTGGCGCACACAGCATGGTTTTCAGGTATTGCATTTCTAGTGAAGTCCCAACACTGATTATCTCTCATTCCATCAAGCAACAAAGTGATTTCACTTTACCACCTTACACAGTTTGTTTGAATCACAGAATCATGCCCTTACCCTCTTCCAAGGGATCACAGCTAGGGGCATTTGGTGCAGACATTTAGGTTGTAGCAATACACTGGTTTAGAACTTGTATCATCAAAAATCAAGGTGGAGAATGCAGCAAAGCACTTAGGGGCTCAGTGTAAAATTTTCAACTCAAAGTCCCCAGGACTATTCTGGTACTTAAATTTCCCCAAATGGTAAGTAGTTTATTACATCAGTTTCCATCTAAAGGAGGCATCCCCTGAGCAGAGCCTTTCAGACCCCAGAAGGAGAATCAGCAGACCACCTGCCCAAACCCACTACTTAAAAAATAAAACCAAAACCCAAAACAAAACAAAGAAGAGAAGTTCATGTTGCTGTGCATAAGCATGTCTTCTGTTTGACTGCAACAACTTTGTCCAAATAGTTTCCTCTCCTGCCTTGTCAAACAGCAAACAGGTAACAGTGGGATAAACATTCTGGCAAGGACTGCATTTCTCACCAATGTTTGTTTTACAGATGTGGGGTTTTTAATATAAATTTTAACATGGTGAATCCTGGATCCTTACAGAAGCACAAAACCATTCAGAAAGAGTTTCACAGCTAGCTATTTTTTTGTATTTTTTGTACTAGCCAAGTGTGTATTTTTGTCTGGAAGATGGTAGGTGAGTAAAAAGAAAATACCTACACATTCTAAGCTCTGTAAAACCCCAGTAAACCAGGATGATCATCACTAAAAACACAGAAATTACTCTAGATATACATTGTTTCTATCAATTTCTGATATGATTCTTTGAGGGTCTGGTGTTTCTTTTGGGTTTTGTTTTTTTTTAAAGCAGGGTGGCACTGAAAGACACCTTGAAATTACTGCTATTCAGGAAAGTAAACTAAAGCCATGTTTACAGCTAAAGATTAAGTTATTGATTTCAGTTCCATAAGCAGAAATACACAAATGACAGAGCTCAGCATTTTCCAAAGTGTACTCAAGTCATGTTCCCAGCAATGAAGAGAGACCTAATCAAATTTTTTCCTCTCAGAAATAACGATCTTGGCAGATTTTGTTAAAAAGCTTGCCAGGCTTTGATGTTCCTGTGGATATCGTGTGCTTTTGGTAATTGTTGGGTGCTGAGATGTATTTTTGCCTCACTGCTGCACTTCCTCAGTCCCTGTGCTTGTGTCTGCTAACTGCTGAATGAGATATTTCAAACACACTGAAATAAGGGTGACAATCCAACTGCAGCAGTCAGACCGCTGCTCCCCAGGCATTAAGCCCTGCTCACACCTCACTTCCGAGTCTTTGTCAGGCTCCTGGCCATTTCCCAGCTGCTCTTGGTTCACACAGGCCTGGACAGCCGTTCCTCCCTGTCCTCATCCTCCAAGGCAAGTCCTCACTTTCTCCTCTGCTTCTTTCCATGTGACATGAGAGCACTAGAAGGAAGGCCACCCAGCCACTTGCTCCGCTTCATCTTAGTGGCCTCCTCCTTTCTGCAGTTCACATGTTTTCCTACTCTTGCTTCTAAATCTTTCTCTTGTGGTCTAGTATCTCTTATGAAGTGTTTTGTAGTCCTTTGCATGAAAATTACTGCAGAATAATGCATTTATTTTACCATTTAGGAAGAGTGGGAGATGTAAAAAATTCACAGCAGCATTTCCTATTTCATCTGCCCATAGTTGGTTATCTAAATTAAATTTAATTAAAAAAAAAACCCCAACCACCACTTAAAACCACACCACTAATGAAATTTTCAGCAGTGCTGAGAACACCCTATCATGATTGCTTTTGTTATTCTTGGAAGAGGGCACTTAGATGGAAAATGCCATATAAGCCACCAAGAAAACTACAGCAAGTCTGACTGAAAGGGATGACATCAGTTCATGCATCATTATTTCCAGGTGAGTAAGATAGTCCAGTTGGGAAGAAGGACAGATGAAAGTCCTGGCTAGACTGTGTGGCCTGTGATTGCCATCAAACCACAATACACACACATGTGCCAGGAAAGCATGTTGGGGGCATGAACAACTAACTTTCTGGGAAATTTAAGTCAGTCATTCCAACCATGTTAATATGGAGCTGTGTACTAATAGGTACATGCTACACTGTCTGAACAAGTGCTCTCAGGCATCCACACAGCCACTGAGAACAGCAGTTGTCCCAGACAATTACTGATAGAAGACCAAGGTTAAGCATCCTTTGTGTCATATTAAGAAGCAGAATAACTCAAGAAGAGAGATTCAGTAACCCATTTCGTCTGCAGAGTTAGTGACAGCACAGCATGCAGGACCTACCTCTTGTTTTCCAGTCTACCCTTCTCCTGGCTGGATCCCACTGGGCCACCTTGGTTCTGCACAATGAGTTTTTAACTCTCTCATGCCAGTTCCTCAGCTACCCACACAGCAGCCTTCCTCTGAATCATGCCAGCTCTGCCAAATTTGGCAATGGCCTGAACAATGCCATTTAACAATTAACAAACTGGGTGGGTACCACTGCTACTCCCAGTTTCCATTCTGGTGCTCTGGTTTAAAGCACAGGTGTTGCAAGGCAAAAGACCATTAAGAGGGTTCAGCAAGACACATGTGAAAAGAAATACTTCATCAAGACATATGCTTGTTTAGACTTCCATCCAGAGCTATCATTTAAGCATATTTTAAGAGGCACCCTTCCCCTTAGTTCTTCTGAAGCGTAACCTTATTGATCCCATTTCAGAACACATCTCTATGCAAGGAATTTATGCAGCTGTCAAACCACAATTCACCAGCAACCACCTCTGTGCTCATGAAGCTTCACCTGCTTGAGCAGCTGTCATGAATTAGTTGCTCAAGAGAGGGCATAAAACTGATCAGTGTTCCTGAGAACTTACCCTTCCACATTTGTTTCTTTATACAGCCAAATATCATGATCCTACTCTAAGCCTAAATATTTTGGTAGTGTCCCTTTAACTGGTTAGTGAACTTTAAATATCAGCTATACTTTTATCTAACACATTGGTATGCTTTCAAATGAGTTGTGATGTTTGCTATCCCACTTCAAAATATTTTTCCCCTTGACATTAGCAAAGATTATGTTTTATATACTTCTGCCTTTCTCCAAATGCAAACTTTATATTCATTTCTTAACCTCTGTGTTTATGTTTTTTTATTGAATTTTTGGTGATTGGATTCATTTTCAGCATTTGATTTGTTGCAGTGACTTCAGGCTGGCTGCCCAACTTAAACATGGCTGCTGCCCTTGGATGATGGCCTGACTGTTAATTACTTGCCTGCTGAAACTGCATTACCAGAAAACAAATTTTGTTATAATGACATTAAGAAAAGGCCGCAGAAACCTGCCCAGCATTAGAAATGTTTTCTTGGCAGCTGTTTTATGCTTTTTTCTCACATCATCTAAATCAAGGATGAGATATCATTTAATATTTTACCAGCTTATGAATAAACAGGTCTTCTATTTTCCTTGAAATGAATATAACAACATCAGCATTGAAGTAATTATCAAATCACAGACATTATCCAGCAGTCTTTATAAATTTAATCTCCCAAATAAGACATGTCTAAGCACAAAGAGGTTGACTTATAGAGGGCTATGGTTCACAGCGTCACCATCTTTGTTTTGCAGCATTTAACAGTTCATATTTCTTTATCCCCAGACAAGCCTTGGTACGTAAAAAAGGCTTAATAAAATGTGCATTACTTATCTTTACAAATATGGTAATTCTTAGTCACAAAACCATTTATGCTAATACATGGATTGTAGTGTCATTGCCCTTGATAAAGATACTTTCCTCTGTTAATGTAGGAAGATCAATTATGAAGTCATATGGTTTGGTCTTGCTGATGATGATGTCATTGTGTTGCTGAGCAACAGGAAAAGGATTAATTCCTTTATACTTCCACCATTTCAAAGTCTGCTCCCTCAGAGCAGTCCCTTTCCCTTTAAACTGTGTACATGTGGAGAAGTTTTCCAGCAGAATATTTTTAAGGCAATAACCTTAGAGATGTTGATTTACCCCTGAGAATGTAAACAGAACTGGAGACAGTCATCTATATCCTGTCCTCTGCTACATTAATCCAATTCCATTTTAGCTAAGGGCAGCCTGATGTTCATTATCCTTCAAGAAGTTAGGGCTTGCTTGCCAAATACATGCTTTTGCAGTAGTTATTATGCTTCTAAATACTTTTTCATTGTTTCCAGTGTATTTTTCTAAAGAATCACATATTTTTTTTAACTCTATCAATGGTCAAAACCTTTTACTGCAATTTAATGATAAAGAATTTGTTATAATGGCATTAAGAAAAGAAGCAGCAAGGTAACACAGTTATGGCAATTGTCCTTGACTACTTAAAATTACCGGGCTTTTTCTCCATTACAGACCAGTAAAGTCAGTGGGGTTTATAAATTAGAGCTCAAAAAGGCCATCATAGTAGGTGATGGAATAAGTCTGATTTTTTAAATAGGGATTTTATTGCCTGTTCCTGCACAACCTACAGCCCATCTTTTCCTTTTATCTTTTCTCAGGACAACTTGGCTGGCAATCTCAAATTTTAATTGCACCTCAGAGCAGAGCTTTGGACAGTCTTGTGTGACACATACAGCCTGGTTGCCAGCTGTGAGACTTTTCAACTACTCCAGAATACACCTTGGTACAAAACCTGCAGTCCTGGTCTCAGCCAGAGCTTCATTGTGCTTGCAGCTGCACAAACAAAAAGGGAAGACCACAAACTTACAACCTAAGCAAATGGAGCAGAGAAGTGCCAAAGGGACCAAAGTTCCAAGTGTGAAATAACAAGGAGTCAGGGAGAAAAGAAAGTATTCAACAGCCATGTCAGCCAGCCCAGCCTCCTGCCACCAGGCTGTATTGCCTACCTAAAACTGTCACCCAGAAGATCCTCATCAGTACTTTTCTGGTATCAAAAGGAAAAAAAACCCTGATGAAACTATAACACTCAAAGCCCAACCCATCACTCAAGGGGCTGTGTTTGTACCTGGCGTTATAGATGGTCCCGTCCAATATAGCAAATTCTACTTTTTTTCTTTAATTTAACAGAGGTAAAAACCTGGCTGCAAAAGGGCAAAGAGTACAGATGGTCATACTAGTAGAAAAGCATTCTCCCCAGCTGATGCTTTTCAGTGATGAGTTTTCAGAATATTTCTACCTGGCTCCCGTTACTGTGCATGTATTGGTTTAGTTACTTGGACCCACTTTAAAATAACTGCTACTGTTAATCTGTTTCTAATTCTATAGGAATTGTTTTGCTCTAAATTTTGTAGCACTTTTATGATTAAAGTAGCAAGGAAATATACTAGTGTATAAAGAACAGACTGTCTTCATCCTTTCATCCAAATGGCAATCAGTAGTCTGCAGAAAGAGCTAATGATCCCGTCAGCATAAGAACATATTACAAACTGGAATTCTAACAGATAATCTCTAGATGCAGATTTCTCATGTAATTACACAGTTGGATAAATGGAATATTTTAATATGATTGCATTTTATGTTGCTGTAGCCTCTTGCAATGATCTCTCGATCTTCAGCTTTTTAACTCCTAGTTGCGTTCAACAGACAGGGCTTTGAATGAATGTTACTCAACAGCATGGCCTTCAATGAGGAAGGCAGGAACGTGGCAATGCAGAAAATGAGTATGCTAGAAATAGGTACAAAGAGACTGCAAGCCATATGATCTCTTTGTGTTCTTTGTTAACATGGTGTTAGCAAGATGTTTTGATGTACTTCATTGGCTAATGCAATCTGTGTATGATACAGCGCCCCAGCAGCTCAGCAGAGAAGAAAACTGAAATGATGATACACAATGAACTAACAGTCCTTTGCTAGGGCTTTCTTGAATGTGTAGCTTCTGTAGCATTTGAATTCCTGCCCTAAAAATGTAGAACCAGTCTGCTTCCACTGCCAATAAAATCAGAATTGGGAAACAGCTGCTACAGTATGGCTGTACTTACTTAGCCATATACCTACTAGATTGTGCCACGTTATGTGCTGTTCAGTCCCAAGAGCCCTAAAAAAGAAATATAGTTAGCCATGAAACAAGGACCAAAACCACCAGTACTTGTCCCAACGTAAATTACAAGTTACATCTGATGGAAAGGACTGTCTGTCAGGGGTGCTCGGAAACACATTTTAAGTTTGAGGTTGAAAATACATCTCAACAAAAACATAAAAGTTACATGAGTTCTACTCTCTAGTTCTCATGCCATTCTCCTCAGCTATTGATTTTGAGGGGTACACAGCAGCAAAAGCTCAGGATTTTCACTTTAAACTCAGCCAAAACAAAGTAGCTCCTGGGTGCTCCGGGACACGCAGCTGTATCTCTGCACATTCACCCAGCAGTCAGACCGCAGCACTGACACACTCCCTCTGCTCTCCACAGCAGGCTCGGGAAAACAATCCCTTTTGTTGGTCTTTGGAGGTACCAGAGGTGCCATATCACCCACACATCTTTGCTGTCCTAGATGGTTTTGAGATTTCCTTCTCAACAGCCGACCAAGACTGACACAGCGCAGCAGGCAAGAAATGGGCTGTTACCATTGAAGTGCCTGGTCCCACCCCTATGTAGAAATATCAGTGATGACCCTTCCTACTATTGATGAAATTGGGAGCCAAAGACATGTAACAAAACAGGCTGCTGGAATTGTCACTATGTTTTTATTTAATAGAGAACTTTTCTCATCCAGTTTCTAAATAGGCAAAGTTATTTCAAAGCAAAAAAATAATCAGTCATAATCAAAACCACACATACAGAATAACTTAAACATTTTTCCTTTTGAAGATGATTGAAGAATGGGATAAACAAAATGCATTTTATTTTTCTGGACATTCTCCATAAACAGTTCATATCTAATAGTTTCTCCATTAAGTATTGAGATAATCACCGTATGTCAGCAAAACTGCCCTGGCATTGACCATATCTTTAAAGGGACAAGTTGGCTGGAAAAATAAGATTTAATTGAAAAACAAACCTATAGAAATTAGATTTCTTAATATTAATATATCCTTAATTCTCTGTTCCTTAGGATATGCTTTCTCTCCCTTCTCTCTTGGACTTAACCTATGGCAAATTGGTTTTACCCGAGCAAGGCTGGAAGCTGTTGGTGCCCCTGCGTAGATTAGCTAAAGGCCTAAGCAGTACTGGATCATCCACATAGCCAACATTAGCCTACTGAGACTAAGCTTCTGAGAAACCCTCCTCAGAGCTACTCTTTGCTCCTATGCAGTAATGTATTTGGCTAAATCCAGCATCTGTGACCATCCACACACTGTTTGTGCAAGAAGAGACTCTCACTATAGTGAAGAAATTCATCTAGGTCAACAACAGAGAGGCTGTGGTATCAGTCATGCCCAGAGGTTTATCAACCAGTTTCTATACATCCTCTTTTAGCCCAGTGATTACTGTTTAGATTGGCTTAGCACCTAAGGAGCCCGCTGTACAGCACTGCATAGAAGAGCAAAATTTATCTTTGACTTAGAGATCTCACAGCCTAGGATAATGCATTAGATAGTACTTCATCCCTGCAACAGAGTAAGACTACTGTCAGTGGAGCTGTTTCCTCTCTTCAAGCCACATTGCAGCATGACCCCAATGTCACATAAGAATATAGCTATGACTCATAATATTTAACATTAATTATACAGCCAAGAGAGCACATTTTAGTTCACTGCATTAGACATTAGCTTTTTGCTTCGGAAACTGAGTCGAAAACTTATTCCATTAATTGTCACTGCTGAGGAAGCAGCCAACAATCTTCTTGTTTACCTTACAAGGATACTGCATTTATAAACTAACTCCAGAATGAAAATCAGCAGATGTACCCAAAGGTAGAATCTAGCCTTTTGTATTCTGGACAGCTACAACTGCGTGTCAAGATAAAAGTCCAAAACATCACAAAAGTATTCTTTCCAAGGTCAAGAGGATCAACTTTAAGTTAACCAATACCAAGAAAGGGAAACCCTAGCCAAAAAAACACTTGTTCAAAATTACAAAAGCACTACTAAAAACACTCCAATAATGTAAAACATTCCACTTAAAATAACTGAGCAGCTTTGACAATGATCACCTCTATCCTATCCTGAGCCGTAATTCAGTCAACCTTTGCACATGTATTTCTGAGAATGCCTTCTCTATCTTGTCACATCACATCTTGTCTAGTTTCTACCCTAAACCCTGTTCTCGTAGGCAGGTAGTTAAAGGAAAACCTTAGTTTTCCTTTGCAGAGTTTCTAGGTCTCACACTTGAAGCAAAAGGCTTGAAAATATGACTTGTGTCAAAGAAAGCAAACAAAAACCCTCAAAGGCACTTTTTAAGGAAAATTCTCACAACTTTTAAGATAAGCTTGTAATCTGAAGAGGAGAGGCAGGTGTCCAACTCTAAGTCCTTGGGGTTCAAATATAAGATTCCTCTTCACTTTCATTTTTCTGCTCTCCTGCCCTTCTACTCTTGTACTTTGCATGAGGAACGAAGACGCCCAAATTTCTGGTAGAAATCATCTTCAGCACGATTCAGAGCTTCCTCATCGATGTAGACAGCTGGTCTCCTGGAAGCCAGAAAGTACTGCACTTTCCGCAGGCTCCATCCCATCACGTACTTCAGCCAGCCACAGACAGCAGCTGTAGACCTGCCAACACCAGCGTTGCAATGAACATAGACGGTGTGTCCATTCTCCAGTAGCCCGTGCAAGAGGCAGACAGCTTGTGGCAACATCTGTATTCTTCCTAAGGTTAAAAACAAGGCACGTTCATTGGCATTTGAGAAAGCTAGGTGCGTGGCTGAGATAATGTCTGTACAGCCTGATGCACTGTGAATCACAATGGCAAACCTGACTTTGTATTCTTTTTTCTTTTCTTTTCTTTTCTTTTTTCCAAATGACCTTGTACCCTAACCTTTGTTTCTTCTGGTAATGTAGATTTCAGATCACACAAAAGCTGTAAAATGCCCCAAGTCTTTTCTAAATATACATTCTGATTAATACTGAATGCGTGTGGCATATTCATTTTCACAAGGACTAAAGTAAGGCAGTAAATCACATCAAACAGTACATCTTACCTAGCAGAGAAGTCAGCAAGCCCAGAGTGCAGTGCTTTTTAGTACTGGAGTTTTGTGAAGCTACCTCTGTACTGTTGCCTTCCAAAACATTGCAATGGAGGCCATTACAGCAATAATAGGGGAGGGAGGGAGACCAGAAGAGTATTTTCCTCTACAACTTAATTCTGTTATGATTTAATTGTGTGCCAAGCATATGGTTAAACAACACAGAACAGGCTTTCTCACTCCCAAAGGGATGACTGCACTGTATTTCCTGACGCCTTTCTCCCTGTTAACCCGGGAACTGGAGCTGCAAACAACAGAGCCTAACCTTTCCTTGTGGCACACTTGAGCACTGGCATTATGCCCCTTCAAATCTCTGCTTTAAGGTCTCCTGTCTTCCCTGATGTCTGATTACTGATCTGACAGCTCTCCATTTGTGGCAGCTGTATTTTGCCCCGCTCAAAGCACTCTCTTCTGCTGGTAAGCTGCTCACTCAAGAACATGCACACTGCTGGTTGGAAACCAGATTTGGAACTGAGTGTTCAGATGGGGGAATTAAAAATAGGAATAATCTATGTTACAACATCAGGTGCTACCAGTATTCTCAATTACAAATATACATTACCCAATGGAGATTAGTCAGACTGGGATACTATAGTTAAAGAAAAATGTTTTGCTGGGGGAAGGGAACAGCAGAGACAGGCATACATCATTGCCTCTCCAATTTAACCAGCAAAAATGACAAGCTGTCCTGCTGTGCAAGCTTGCAGGGACTGTGATCTGTGAGTGAGTCCACGAGGGAACGGGACTCTCCAAAAAGTCTGAGACCATGGATAAGTCCACACCAAAGCAGGTACATATGGAAGCACCTGTGGCCACGGTTATGTTTGTGCTGCAGCAGGTACACCTCTGAAGGGATGGTCCCAGTCGTAAATACATGCTGCAGCAGCTATACTGTGAAGCATCAGTAGCTGTGCATGGGGTCATGCTGGAGCACATCAAAGTGTGTGGCTGTGGCTGAGCCCACCCCACCAGCAAGGAGGCTGGGGGTGCACAAGGAGTTGGGAGGGGACACAGCTGGGAGAGCTGACCCCAACTGACCAGAGGGATATCCCATACCACATGACATCATGCTCAACATATAAAGCTGGGGAAAGAAGAACAAAGGAGAGGGATGTTCAGAGTGATGATATTTGTCTTCCCAAGTCACCATGACACATGATGGAGCCCTGCTTTCCTGGAGATGGCTGAACACCTGCCTGCCCATGGGCAGTGGGGAATGAATCCCTGCTTTTGCTTTGCTTGTGCACACAGCTTTTGCTTTGTCTATTAAACTGTCTATCTCAACCCACAAATTTTCTGACTTTTACCCTTCTGATTCTTCCCCCCCATTCCACTGGCGTGGGAGTGAGCGAGCAGCCGCATGGTGCTTAGCTGCTGGTTGGGGTTAAACCACAACATCCACCTACACAGCGTATTTTCATTATACTGTCTGAATTCAGTCTGAAAGCAAAAACAGTCAATGTCGTATGGCTTTAAGCTCAAATACATGTGTACTGCCAGACACAAAGTACTTTAGATGTCATCTCTGCGTACAAGAAAATGTAAGAAATTTGTTAGAGACAACACACATAGAAATTACACCTTGCATGTTAGCTATATTTTTAGGCAAAATTTACACAGAAAAAACCCAGCAGTAATTAAAGTGACAGATTAGGAACTCAAAGGGTTTATCACTATTAACTTAGCTGCAAGAACGATCTGAGCATTACCTTCAGTGCTCATATCCGGTGTTGGCATCCAGACATAGGCAAGACCTTCCTCTTTATACAGTTTCATGAGGATTTCAGGGCTCATGGGCTCCGGGTAGCGGTTGCAGCCCCAGGAATTCTGTACAATGTCCCACTCAGTCTGGAAGTTCATCACAGCAGTAATGCCCAGCTCATGCTTCAGCTTGACAGTGACATGCTCCAGCTGCCGAGGGCAACTTCCCAGCCAAATGTTTGGCAGAATTCTAGCATTGAGGAGACATTGAAGTGGGATTGATTAAAATATCTTAACAAAGAAACTGCCAAGTTCAGTAGCAGTTCTAGCTCAAAACCTGCTTAGCCTCATCACACAAACGCTGCTAAGCGCTGCCTTTTCATGTCATGCAGTAAGCAGCTTCCTATTCCACTACAGTTGAGTTGGTAATGTTTGATGTTGGGGATCAAGTTCCTAACCTACCACAAAGAGCTAGACAGTCTGAGAAAAAATTCAGAGCATAATTAGTAGCAGAGGTCTCCAAGGCATCAAGCTTGCAGTAGAAGCTTACTAACATTGCAGACTAGAATAAGAAAGCTCTGAAGATTCATGCAATTTGCACCAAAAAAAAAAAAGACCAAAAAGATTCACGTGATCCAGATCTGTATTACTTTAGTGATAAGTCAAATTCATAGAACTCCTCCAGTTTTACACCTACCAGTATAATGAAGAAGCAGACAGAAAAAAAACCCCAACTTAAACTACCCTTCTATGTGGAAACTCAAAAATGAATTAGTAATTTTCTTCTCATTTTTCTCTGTTCTTGTGGAGTCAAGCAGGAACCAAATACAGAATTAAAATACATGTTTAGCTTCCCTCAAGGCCTAAAGAACCATAAATTTTTTAAGAAAACTTGAGAGATATGTGCAGAATGGATAAACATCCATATTTCCGTTATTTCTCTAAATAACTCTTCAAGACTTCTATGGTTTTCCTACTGTTAATTATCATACAATTATAGTATATCCACCAGATTTTGACATAAATATAAATATAACATTAAAAGACTTGTTTTCAAATGAGGATTTTTAATCTTCACATGCAATTAAGCTGGTGTTAATCTAAAATCAATGATTTACATGCACAAATTATTAGTGATCTATTTTAAAATCCTTTGTTTGCACAAACTTTTATTTTGAACTTGCAATCCACAAACTACATAAAATATCCCTACAGTTGCACATACAACTTTGCAAACAGTAATAACTACGGGAAAAAATACAACAAAAAAAGGCCCCCAAAAAAGCCAATCTACAACAAAAGCAAGATCCTCAAACATAAATGTCTGCCATGCATTTCTTATGGTCTTTTCCAATTTTAATCTCAGATTAAATCATAATGTAAGAAAAGTTTATTCAGGAGAAATTACTCACATGAATAGCCCTTAAATAATCAAGTAGGTATTTCCATTCTACTACCACAGTAACAAGTACTTACTAGCATTTAATTAAGACCTGTAATTGACAATTAATGAATCCTGTTACATCAAAATTCAAATTCAGTAGCACTTTAGCACTTATTATTCCTTTTTTCCTGTATGTATTTCAGCTTCAGCCACAGTGAGCTGAACACTGGCCAAACAAGCAAAGACTTTGGCTCTAACAGCCCCTCTTTCAGCAAGACAATGAACTTGATCTCAGTATATGGTAACTGAGTCCCAACTTTCTGGATCACAGGTAATGACTGAAAACCCCGAATTTTAGACAAATCTATTACATAGCAAATCACCATTTCAACTGTGTCACTATGACTGTGAGATCATTTGAAGAGATTTGACTTCGGTGTTGTTTCACACCCATGTTCTGGTCTAGAACACCATGAGTGTACAACTGCTAATAGAAACTGCATTTGTTCCTAAGCAGGAGCAAGTTTTGACCCAAAAGTTCAGAAATTAAGGTCTAACCCTTGAATTAATTTCTTTACTCACTTTTCTCTCACTCCTGAACACTACATTTCCAAAGGAGAGAAGTCATGGAAAGAAATACATTCTAATACACAGGCTCTAGATTTCTTAAGGCACAAATTAAGTTCAGTTCATTTATTAAGAAATATCAATGCCCAGTGGACTCTACAGCAACCTGGAGGAAAAGTAATAAAACACAATTGTGTGTTATCATTATGTTCAAGGCACAGTCCTACATTCTGGTACATGCCCAAAATATTGCATAACCATCAAGGGCATTCCCACTGACTAGAGGGATAAGAGAAAGTCCACTCCAACAACTGCCTCTCTGCCCCACTTCCCACACGCCAGCCCCACAGCAAACCCAGTCCTAACTTGAAAGATTTAGCCTTCTCAGGCTTCTGCCACAGGAATCTGCCACAATGATCAGAGCATTTCAAGGTTGCAAATGTAAGTAAAAGTGCCATACAGTCACTGATGAATGGCTGGAGATGAGCAATGCCCACAAAGCCCCATAGCAGGGAAAGAAAAATGGCAATATCACTAATATCTTGTCAAAATACGGGGATATTCTTTCAAGAACAAGAACATTAGTATCCTTCCTTCAAAGGCTTTCCTGGAGACTCATACATATGTAATTCTCTTGATATTTTGGGAAACATGTAATATAAGTTACCTTGACAGGAGAGCAAAAGTCTATTTTCTAGCATTTGATTGAATCAGGAATGACTAAAGTGTTCCTGAGCTAAATAAAATTACTCTTGCTTACAAACAAATCATTGTTTTATAACACTTTCCCCATGATTACTTAGTGGGCAGACATCGCAGCTGCAAGACCACTGGCATATACACCATGTGTTTATTCTGTTCTTGTTGCTTAAATGATGAGACCTCCAGTATTGCACAATAACAATTGCATTTGCCAAACAATCTGATGGGTTTACCAAGTTTTTATCACTGTTTTTCCCTGTAATTAACCAAACTAGTGTTGGCATTCAGAGAATGACCAAAACAATGTACTTAGGACAGAAAGTTCTTGAAACTTACTTTTTTGATTAGGTCCTAGAATTTGGCCTTTGAGAGGGTTGAGCTGCAGCCTTGACCTTAGTCTTTGAGCCCCTTATTTAACCACCTCCAAATGACTGTAAAGCCTTGGTCTTTCTGGATGAGGTCTAATCACTCTTTTATCAGGAAGACAGTCCATGCAGAAAACAGCACTGCATAGCCCTCCTATCGGCCAATTTATGTAAAGGTTCTGGGATAATCCTGCTGCATAGTACCTATATTTCCATTTGGCTTTTTCTCGTTCATACCTTGACTTTGTCTTACATCAGAATGAAAGAATGAAAGGTTCAGTGCACATTTGGGTACAGAAATGCATGAAAAGTTTCATGGCTATATTTTACATACAGATTTTTGATGTCCTTCCTGAGGCTTGATTACACTGAGGACCAGGGAAACATACATATTAAACAAAGCAAGAAAGGGATAGTTTCATTTTTACATCTCTTTCCTTAATATTATGACTTTTAGTTATCCTTTTCCAATGTGGCCTTTCTTCCTTTGGCTGCCACTGCACTTCGGTAAGTAACAGGATTTTAACCACAAGAGTATTTGGCATGGGAAAGAGCCCTCTTTTAGTTTTCCCTCTCAACTGTCATGTAATAGTTCTCTGAGCTCTCCAACAGCTGCTGCTGCCCAGCTCACATGTGGTTGTTTTCCAGTAGCAGCTTAAGTGATCTCTACATAGAGTTAAAAAAACATTTAGGGATTATGTCTGATCAATAAACCTATATTCAGCCATTAACCCCTGTCATATTCCCTAAATATCACAAGATGGTGTTTTAACAAAATCCTTCCTAGAATTCTGTTTTAATATAAAAGCGGCACTTTATTGTTGTACCTGTTAACTCTCCGTGCTATTAAGGATACCAAGCCATGCTTGGTCCCAGAAGACATGGTCAGTTCAGTCACAGACAGTTTACCAATGAAGAAATCAACTAGAGTAACATCAAAAATATTCAGGTACCTTCAGAGATGAAGACTTATAGATTGTCTAAAAGCCTTTCCTTTAAAACTAATTTCTATAAAGTTACTTTCAGACTGCCCTGCACCTCAGTTCTTCAGCAGTAACATGGAGATAATATTTACCTACTTTGAGGGGACTTTTGGGGATTAAATGAATGAATGAATGTGAGAAGCTTGAATTTGTAGCAATGAGGATTAAATGTTAGGCAGGTGTCTGCTCAATTTACTTGACTTACAGAGCCCAGACTGAAGGCTGACGTGTTAAAAACCTGCCATTTGACTTGCAAACTGAGAAAACCAACAACCATTTATCATTACCAGGGAATAAATATGGAACACCCTGAAATCCCTTGTACGGTTATTTTCCAGCTGTCATCACACTTAAATTCTTTTTAATGATGCAGATATATATTGCACTTGGTTGCTTCCCCCCAGGACCCTGCACAGCCTAGATTAAATTATATCAATTCACTATGAATGCATGTGAAACAACAAATGCATTTCATTTAACCAATGCATATGCAAATAGTCTTCCCCTCCTTATAGGAGTAAATCAGTCCGAGGCAAGGGAAGATTAGCATTCTGTTACTTTCTTTTAATGGTGCAGATTGCAGTTCTCAGGCTGGAGGAAATGTTGGCAAAGAGCAGCCTGCTCTACCTTTGAATCTTAGACTTCCACAGATGGTCCAAAACCAACATGGCAACTGTAGTTGTGGGGACCTGATTCACAGCGAGGGTGACCTGCCCTGAGGGAAGCTACAGTGTTTGGTGAAACCCTGGAAGAGGCTGCCCAGAAAGGTGGTAGATGCCCCAGCCCTGGACACAGTCAAGGTCAGGCTGGATGGGCCTCTCAGCAACCTGCTCTAGTTGATGTTCTTGCTTATTGCAGGGCAGGTTGGACTAGACGACCGTTAAAGGTTCCTTTCAATCCAACTTCTATCATTCAGTGATACCTGGTTATTGCGTCAGGCCATCAACTCCTCTTTCATGCCATTGATGTCTGTGCTGCTTCCTGTGTTACTTTTGTTGATAATGACTTAAGGCAAATGAGCACCAAATTCAAACTTCCTTAAAGCTATAAACAGAGGTGACTTAGGTATTGTTTCCAGATCTACTCCATCATCAGTGTACTAGGAGCAGACATCTTACAATCTCTCCTAAAATCAGCCAACCCTTCTAAGGAGTCACATTTCTTACAGAAAAGCGTAGGATTCAAGCCTTTGGGGAACACTTTTCATCAGAACATCTATCAGGTACAATACTTCAGATCTCCCTTTATCACTGTAGTTGCCAGCTTTAATCAACAAAGAGGACCTTGCCAAACTAAGGAAAAATACTGAGGTATTTTTCATTGCTTACTGGCAGCAGCGTGATCCGGCAACAATGCCATTTGTTTATATTGTTAATATTTTTGACCAAGGTCCAGCATGTTATTTTAAAATGAAAAGTGATGGATTCATCCTTCAGTGCCAGGTCAAGAAGTAGGCTGGTGTTAACACTTGAAATTCACTTCAGTTGTCTGCACTGAGCATCCTTAGATCACAGAATCACAGAATCACAGAATCGTAGGGGTTGGAAGGGACCTCGAGAGATCATCGGGTCCAACCCCCCTGCCAAAGCAGCTCCCTAGCACATATTGCACAGATAGGCGTCCAGACAAGTCTTGAATATCTCCAGAGAAGGAGACTCCACCACCTCCCTGGGCAGCCTGTGCCAGGGCTCTGTCACCCTCACTGGGTAAAAGTTCTTCCGCATGTTGGTGCGGAACTTCCTGTGCTCCAATTTACAGCCATTGCCCCTTGTCCTATCCCCACAGACCACTGAAAAGGGGTTGGCCAATTCCCCCTGCATCCCATACTTAAGATATTTATAAACATTAATTAGGTCCCCCCTCAGTCTTCTTTTCTCCAGGCTGAACAGCCCCAGTTCACTCAGCCTTTCCTCATAGGGGAGATGTTCCAGGCCCTTAATCATCTTCGTAGCCCTTCTCTGGACTCTCTCCAGGAGATCCCTGTCCTTTTTATACCAGGGAGCCCAGAACTGGACACAATACTCCAGGTGGGGCCTGACCAGGGCAGAGGAGAGGGGGAGGATCACCTCCTTAGACCTGCTGGCCACACTCTTCCTGAGGCATCCCAGGATCCCATTGGCCCTCTTAGCCACCAGGGCACACTGCAGGCTCATAGCCAACCTGTCATCAACCAGGACCCCCAGGTCCTTCTCCACAGAGCTCTTCTCCAGCAGGTCATCCCCCAGCCTGTACTGATACTGACGGTATCCCACTAAGCATCTGATGACAGCAAGATGAGTGCTAATATATACATGTAACCAGACAGAGCAATTTAGCTGAAACAACAAAAACAAAATAGCGATTAAATTGGCTGTGTCCTCCCTGAAGGCTTTTACTTCCTGAAGTTGTAGCCCACAACTACAGCTACATGTAACTTGCAGCTAAACTTATTCTGCATTCTCTGAAGAGCAACATATATAATTCAGTCAATTTACCCCCAGCATTTTGTGATGCTGGTATGCATGCCAAGTGCTTTTTCGTACTGATGTCATGCTATTAGCCTGACACCACTACAAGCAAGTGGCCCAAGGGGAATGTAGGCCTGAAGTACAACTCGTTTGGAGATGTTTTTGTGGCACCGTAACTACTGAGGGCTGCTTCCAACAACAGTGCATTCCTATTTCCTGTCTGATTACACTGCAGTAGGAACTGGCTTGGAATTTTTTTTATAAGGGGGATTTTTCATGGAAAATTATGATCTGTCCAAAACAAAAACTTGCATTAAAACTTCCTATGTTTAGCCAAATTTAAACTACTTCAAAGACCAAATGTCTGGTGAGAAATAAAGGGAAACAGAGGGATGGCAGCAAAAAATGCCTACCCCTCCTTCCCTCTCTCTCATTTGACACAAAAGAGTTTTCCAAAAGTGTTGTTTTGGGAGTATTCTAAATGAGAATATAGGAAATCCTACCGGCTATAGCTCTTTCATCTTTCCTCTACCCTCTTCCTTGTGACAAGGCACGTCACTTTAAATGGTGATGCCACTGCCTTATGATGACCCAGAGCTATCATCCTGCATGTGCTCCTTCTTTTGCCACTGGTGTCCTTTTAACAACAGAGAGAAGCTGCTTCTTAGGTACATGCATGCCTCTTCTGGGTCTTCCATGTCCTTTTCTCCTGAACCTGTGACAGTGAAAATACTAAGAACGCTTGCCAGAAATCAGATGAGGTTCCTGTACCCTTGTCAGAGCAACCTAGAAACATTACTTAGATTGCTATCTAACATCCTGAAATGCATTTACAAACTGAGAAATATTTTCAGATTACCAAATTCTGCTCTCCAGTGGAAGATCTGAACACTTTCAAACATTGCTTGACACATAGAAAGCACCCTGATGACTATCCACACCTTCAGTAATATTTTCCTAATGTCCAAAATGAACAGGTTATTCCTTTCCACTCTGAAAAACCCATTTACCTATCTGAAAATCACACACACATACCCCTGTATTCTTCACACACACACATCACTGGCTTGTCATATCTTCAAAGCATTTGATAATTCTTGTTTTTCTTTGGACTCTCCTGCTGGTCAACAAGTTTCTTAAGATGTTATGCCCAGTACTGGAAAGAGGTCTCACCATTTCTGAGCAGAACTGAAGATTAGTTCCTTCTTGTGCCTCAAAGGCTATATCCCTATTTATAGTTCCCCTTTACAGGATGATATCACTGACCTATATTCAACATGGAATTCTGTTTGCAATTTAAGATCTCTCACAATAGATGAACCTACTCAAGGAGAGAGTAAAATCTGCCCAAAATAGAACTGTTTAAGATTTTATTGGTTACAATCCCCAGTGGTATCAAATAAAACTAAATGAATATGAGCTAGGGAGCCTGCTTTGGCAGGGGGCTTGGACCCGATGATCTCTCGAGGTCCCTTCCAACCCCTACAATTCTGTGATTCTGTGATTCTGTGAAAAGAGCAGATGAAATTCCCAGTTATGAATGCATCTCAGTAGTACACCTTGCAATAAATAATCTCATGCACACACACCACTGGGTTTTAAGTTAACAATAATCAAACAGAAAGGGAAATCGGACGTGTTTGCAATGATGCTTGGTCAAAGTGTTGCTTTTTAAAGAGGTCATAGTGGCAATATTAGCCTGTACACAGAAGTGAACTGAAAGTAAAGAGAAAATTTATTGTAGCCTTCTAAAAATCAATGATCCAATTCTGTGCATTCCAACTTTGAATTTTCTATTAATTATTTTATTCTATCAAAAAAAGATAGAAATGAAAACATTCAAAATACAGGACAGGAGATACCAGCTATTTCTTGTGAAAATACTTTAGTATGAGAGAAGACTAAGAATTTAGCATATTTCAGAGGGAATTGGATGACTGCTTAAAGATAAAATATATGGGAGATGCAAATCCACTGGCCCTATCAACATAAAAGAGGTAAAGAATCTCAACTTCCATGTAACTTCACCTATAAAGCAACTATTAAGAGAGTAGAAAAATGGCAGACTTTTTTTTTTTTTAATTCTTGCATCTTCCTCCAAAATACTGACAACACAGGCAGGTATCAGAACAGAGGCATCCCCAGTTTAATCTTGCACAATAATTCTGGTTTCATTACATTCTCTTTAAATAAAGGACAGAGAGATCTCTCAGCAAAATGCTACCTTACCAATGAAATAATAATGTAGAACTGAGGGGTTACGACACTGACATTTCACTGTACATTGCACAGGGCAGTGGATAAATGTCTGTGGTCTTAATCCCTTCTCTTGCTGACTTACTGATAAAGTGTCCTTGCAGAAGACAAGCTGACAGAGGCTCTGTGATGAGAGGCTTGACTTAAGTAGGATTGACTGAACACGGTCTGATGCACTCAACTGCCCAGCACGCAGAGAAGATCTACAGGGCCACAGTAGGAGAGCAAGGTTTCATGACAATATGGTCTAACTCAGAGAAAACCAAGATCTAACAGTAGGGCTTAATAAGGTCACGCTTATCAATAAGGATGGACTGAACGGCCATAACCTTAGCAGAAGCCATCATTGAGAGAAAAACACTGATTAATGACAAAACTATATCCTACTGAAACAGCACAGCTGCAGATATTCTAAAAACTATTTATATTTCTGAACAAAAAATTTACTTTAACCTAAATGCCAAATGTAAAAGGAGCACAAGTCATCAGTTCTAATTTTGTTCTGCTTTACCACTTAAAGAATGCAGTTGATTGTGAAGTTAAGAATTCTACCTCGGGGCTTTAAATGAGGAGAATTAAAGAGACTACAATGTAGTTCCAAGGTGGTTTCTTTTCTTTTCTTTTTTTTTTTTTTAAACTATTATTATTATTTGGCACTGCACTGAAAAGTAATTAAGGTCTGGCAAATTTTCTCCTTAGATGTAATTTGGAATACTTATCTAGCCTCTCATGTGGGAGCAGACTTGGCAACTAAAAAGAAACACCTGCTTTTATCACTTTAGAATAACACTTTGTCAGCTTAGCAATATGAAAAGATTCTCAAGCCCTTGAATTCGGAGTGTTATGCTTAATAGTATCTGATTTATTTCATGTTGACAAATTTATGCATGAATGTGGCATCAAACTACCTCATTTGTTGATATGTAGAGCAAATAAGCCATTAAGGCTTGACCTCAAGCTGACAATGTGCTAAAATGAAAACAAGCAAGAATAATACCAAACCAATAACTGAAATATAAGGTTACACAGACATTCAGCTACAAAGCAGTTCGAGTGGCCCTCAAGTTTCTGCTATCTTAGGAGGAGATTTCCATGGTATCACCTTGGTGGCGTAAAAGAGCTTGATTGTCCCCTCATCACCCACCAACCTGCATTTACAGCTCTCCTCCTCATTCATAACTTGCTAGTGGATTTTGACTTTGGGGAGGCATGTAGACTCTCTCTCCTTCATGGATTGCCCTAGCTTTGAATGCGCGAGGGATACAGGACAAGAAAGACTCACATGGTTAAAATTAAAGCAAATCACATAAAGGAACTCTAGTCCAGGTGGATCCACAAGATTTTCTGTTTATTGCCCATTTCTCCTTGAACAGCAACCTCCAGCATTCCCTTACAAGGAGCACAAGAGCTTTACTAGAAAGAGCTCACAAAGCTCTCATAAGAACAGTTGTAAAGATCAAGGGCATTTCTAACATCCTATACCCTGGCACAGCAGTGAACATATTTGGTGAAAACACCTAGACAACTGGGAAGTAATCCACATCCCACACTGCAAAAGTGACTATAATACTTGGATAAATAAGCAGTAGCACTATGCTCAAGAACTGTAAAATAATGGTTCTATTTTCTTAACTATTAGTAGACCATCATCGGGAGGAATGTATGGAAGGAAGAGGAACACTTGGAGGCCCCAGCAGAGAGTACCAGAACAATCAGGGATCTAGAAGACATGTTTTCTGAGAAAAATCTGAAAGAACTGAGGATTAAAATACAAATGAAAATACTGAAAATTCAAATCTCAACTACTCTGTGGTTCTGCAAAAAAGGATAGGAGTTTCCAAGCATATAAGAGATGGCTACAAAGGGGCAGGATACTAATTTACTCTCCAGCCCTACTGTGCAGATGACAAGAAGAAATGAACTTAAATTGCAGCTAGGGAGACTTCGGTTGAGATTAGAAAAGCTTTTTAATGATAGAAATAGTGAGGTAATGGAAAGTAACAGGGCTATAGAATCTCATCACTAAGATGAGATCATATTTAAGATTAGGCTGGATAAACCTGGAACAATTTAAATGCAATTGAGACTAAGTTAGAGCAAGGAAATGGACAGGATGCTTTTTGAGGTCTCTTTGAGCCTATGATCTAAAATATTATAATCATAAACTTAATTTCCATCTCTGGGATCACTACCTATATTAATTTATCAAGCTCAACCTTGAAATAATTTAGGTTCCTTGTCCTCCCTGCCCTATTTGAAAGGTCATGCCATAATTCAGACATCATTCCTTGGATGTCAGAAACCTTGTTCTAATTTACACTCTGAATTCATTCAGAAGCAATTAATATCCATTTGATACTAAAGCAGGTTCAATTTCAATAATTCTTCTTCCTCCCTTGGACTAATTCCTGAATGTCTTTTACAAATAGTAATTTAACTTCTTTTTCAGTATTCATTTAACTCCACTGTCTACCTCAGACACCAGGAGTAGTCAAGCTGTGGTAGCACTGAGCTTCTTGCAAGCCAATTTATTTTGCTCCAAGTCTAGTGTCAGGAAAGCTAAAACAGCCTATGGAAAATGCCCTCATGCATCCCAAGTTAGTTCAAGTATCTCTGCTTTTCACTGCAGCTTGTGATGAACTCCAGGTGGGCACTGGGGGAGCAAATCCCCCCCCACTGTAAGAGCAGAGCAAGTCCATGACCGCCTCATGAGACTGAATGTCTACAAGTCTATGGGGCCGGATGACATGCATCCCAGGGTCCTGAAGGAGCTGGCTGATGTGGTTGCTGAGCCACTCTCCATCATATTTGAAAAGTCGTGGCTGTCAGGAGAGGTCCCTGGGGATTGGAAAAAAGGTCACATCACTCCCATTTATAAGAAAGGGAGCAAGGAAGACCCAGGGAATTACAAGCCGGTGAGCCTCACTTCTGTGCCTGGGAAGATCATGGAACAGATCCTCCTGGATGACATGTTGGAGCACATGAGGGAAGAGCATGTGATTGGGGACAGTCAGCACGGCTTCACCAAGGGAAGGTTGTGCCTTACCAATCTGGTGACCTTCTATGATGGAGTGACAGCATCAGTAGATAAAGGGAAGGCAACCAGTGTCATCTACCTGGACTTGTGCAAGGCCTTTGACACAGTCCCCCATCACATCCTTATCTCTAAATTGGAAAGATGTGGATTTGATGGGTGGACCATCCAGTGGATAAGAAACTGGTTAACAGACCGTAGCCAAAGGGTGGTGGTCAATGGGTCTGTGTCCAGGTGGAGGCCGGTGACAAGAGGGGTCCCCCAGGGGTCTGTCTTGGGACCGGTTCTCTTTAACATCTTTATCAATGACATCGATGATGGAATTGAGTGGACCCTCAGCAAGTTTGCGGATGACACCAAGCTGAGTGGTGTGGTCGACACAACAGAAGGAAAGGAAGCCATCCAGAGGGATCTTGACAGGCTGGAGAGATGGGCCCGGGTGAACCTAATGAGGTTCAACACTGCCAAGTGTAAGTTGTTGCACTTGGGCCGGAAGAATCCCAGACATAGATACAGACTGGGAGAAGAGCTTCTTGAGAGTAGCCCTGCTGAGAAGGACTTGGGGATTCTGGTGGATGAGAAACTTAACGAGTCAGCAGTGTGCTCTTGCAGCTCGCAAGGCCAATGGTATCCTGGGCTCCATCAGAAGAGGGGTGGCCAGCAGGGACAGGGAGGTGATTGTCCCTCTCTACTCTGTCCTCGTGAGGCCCCATCTGGAGTACTGTGTCCAGATCTGGGGCCCCCAATACAAGAAGGATGTGGAACTGTTGGAGAGGGTTCAGAGGAGGGTCACAAAGATGATTAGAGGGCTGGAGCACCTGCACTACAAAGAGAGGCTGAGGGAGCTGGGCTTGTTCAGTCTGGAGAAGAGAAGGCTGTGGGGGGACCTCATTGCAGCCTTCCAGTATGTCGTGGTTTTGCCCCAGCCGAGGGCCGCACCCCACACAGTTGCTTGTACTTTTAAAAGGAAGGGGGAAGGAAAGTTGGGGGAGGGGAAAAAGGGAAGGAAGAAAGGAGGAAAAGAAACCACAACCTAGAAACCAGAACCACGCAGGTTGGGATAAGGATAGTTTACTAAACAATAACAGAAAACTAGATATAACAATAACAGAAGTTTAAAGCACAAAATAGATGAAACTGGTGATACACAATGCAGTTTCTCACCAAACCACACAACTCAGGCCGCACAGCTTAGAGCCGTCCCGGAACCCGACCGTCCCCAGAAACTGCACGTCCTGGCATTGTCTCCTCCTCTTCCCCCCAGTCCCCCTTTATACTGAGCATGACGTAACTGGCATGGAATATCCTCTTTGGCCAATTCGCGTCACCTGTCCTGGCTGCGTCCCCTCCTTTCTCATTAGTAAGGAAGTATGCAGAGCTGAGAAAGGTCCTTGATTGCCCGGCAACAAATCAGAACCATCAGGGTGCTATCAGCACTGTTCTCATCCTAACACCCAAACATGGCATTCCATCCACTGCTAAAAAAAATTTAACTCCATCATAGCTGAAACCAGGACACAGTACCTGAAGGGAGCTTATAAACAGGAGGGGATTTGACCTTTTAAAAGGATAGACAATGACAGGACAAAGGGGAATGGATTAATACTAAAGGAAGGAAGGTTTAGATTAGATATTAGGGGGAAGTTTTTTACAGAAAGAGTGGTGAGGTGCTGGAACAGGCTGCCCGGAGAGGTGGTGGATGCCCCGTTCCTGGAAGTGTTCAAGGTCAGGTTGGATGGGGCCCTGGGCAACCTAGTGTAGATCCAGGCCTGAGGTTGGTGGCCTTGCCTGTGGCAGGGAGGTTGGAGCTCTGTGATCCTTGGGGTCCCTTCCAACTCATACCATTCTATGATTCTATGAAGGCATGCATATCTTACGTCAGGGAATCCCTGACACTGAAGCCTCGAAAAGCGAGAATCAAAACTCAATATCCTTGGTGACTACGAAGCAGGCATTCTTTATTGCAGTGCAAATACAAAACACAAAACCAAAACAGAGTGTTGCATCATTTCATATTGTAAATGGGTGTGCAAAACCAAATTTGCTATTCACATTCCTCCTGTGATACACAGAGTTCTAATAAGAAACCTCGGGGGTTCTTTTTTGTGGGATATATCCCAACCACAATGTTCCTGTCAAGCAGGCAACACAGAAGAGGCAGTATATCCCCACTAACAGGAACTGCCCCATTACCTCAAAGAACAATTACAGATAGATGAGGTAGACCAGCCCGATACAGCTGATCTCTTTCATGCCAGGACCAAGACATGGTCCCCCCCCTTGTCCCCCTTGCAACATGGAAGTGCAAAAGGTATTGTAAACAATCTCTGTTCTTCTGTCACTATAACAGATCAAATTATATCTAACTTTGCCTTTAGGATAAGCGGGCCTCGTCCAATAAACTCAATGGATTTGCTCTCATCAAGCTTGAGGTACATTTGAATCTATACAGGGGGAAAAAACCCCCACTATAAACTCTTCTTCCCTCTCATTCACCTCACTCCATTACAAAAATCAAAGCCAATGGACTTACACCTTATACATTTTTATAACCTATTTTAACTATAGTCTAGAAATTATCTAACATAACCTTTTCACACAAGACTTTATGTATATGATCAGAACTAAATTGTGGAAGATAAAATTTTATCCTCTGTGTATTCACAGTGAAATATTTTATGCTGTATTTCAATTCATACTTCTACTGTGAAGATAAAGTATTCATTCATATGCACAGTGATACTTTGTAGGACAGGGTGTCCAGATCGAGCCTTAGAAGACTTCATTTGACTTTATTTTCAAACATACATGTAAAGATTCTACTGATGCCTAAGGAGCACACCGCATGCAGCAGAAAGCAGGATTTGCCTTTGTAGGGAAGACTGTTTGCAGAATCACAGAACATTAGGAGTTGGAAGGAACCTCAAAATATCATCTAGTCCAAACTCCCCTGCCAGAGCAGGATCACCTAGACTAAATCACACAGGAACACATCCAGGCAGGTTTTGAGTGTCTCCAGAGAAGAAGACTCCACAGCCTCTCTGAACAGCCTGTCCCAGTGCTCTGTCACCCTCATGGAGAAAAAGTTTCTCCTTATGTTCACATGGAACTTCCTATGCTCCAGTTTGCACCCACTGCCCCTTGTCCTATCACTGGCCGTCACCAAGAAGAGCAACTGTTCTCGTACTTTAACTTGTATAAACATTATCTGAAGCAAAGGATGTGCCAGTTATAAAAATACAGACTGAGATTCCAAGGCTGGTACTGAACAACCTGGAAAGGTCTCCTCTGTTGGCTTGTGAGGATTAATACTTAAATGCTCCAATTATAGAATCTTGTCTCATGCACCCATGGTTGCCAATGGTTACTTCCTACATATGCCTCCATTAGGTTGCCAACATTCCCATTTGTTTTGAATTAGAACAAATACTCGGAAACACGAGAACAACAGGCTGGTAAACTAAGCCAGATCGTAATGAGCCATGAATCTCTTGGCATTAGGAACGAGAATTTCCAACATTAATGCTTAGCAATGGGAATGATGCCACCGCTGGCACCTTTAAGTTAGAGCATCTTAACAAAATTGACTTAAAGTGTTGCAGATGAGTTTCAAGTTAGTGACCAAGAAGTTTCAGGAATCATTGGTTAAAACATCTTTTGTCTTCTTTCAGAGTTTAGCTGTTGGCAGCTGCTTAGAAATCTAGCCTGTGGAAATAATAAATGATGAACCCACTTTTCAAAATGCAGCTTTTCAGATCCAATGGATTTGCTTTACAATGCTTCAGAAACACAAATATATTCATTAAAACTATGTAACTGCAAAGGACGGTGTATTGCAAGGTGGTCTTGTGATCCTCATGGCAGCATATGCACATGTACAGAAAGAGGGGATTGCCCTCAGAACTGCAACACTCAGAGGAAGAGGCATGTCTACCCCTTGCGGTGCCACCTAAACACAACGGTCCTGACCAGTTCTGTATCTGTCGGTGGTCATCTACATCAGGTTATTTGTGTTAATTTTAAAGAGGGACAGACACATTCTAGAGTACCACAGACTGGGTGGCAACATCTTAGAAATACCAAGACAAACAGAATCAATGCATCACCACCGTCAGCCAAGTAAGTATCTCAAAGAATGTGTTCCCACAACAAAGTCACGTCGAAGGGACAACAGTTGTATGGTGCTACCCTAATAAAATTGTGAGAAAACCTCATTTTAGTTAACATATCTGGTTACTAGATTATAAACATAAAATTAATAATGCTGGTGGATGAGTTGCCAGCCTCAAAGGTTGAGGCTGAGACTGCAATGGAGTTACCAAGAAGCCCCAGAAGGACCTGTGTAAGTCTTCCTAACACAAACCTGCAAAGTACAGTGGGATCTCTTGAATGTCAACAGGGAAAAAAATTAGTTGACTTAAGTTATGAACTAACAATGCTGTGATGTTTATTGGAGCCCAAAGATTGACAAGAATTACAAGAATTACAAAGCTTGCCTATATTTTTAAACTGCCTTCTTTTTTTTTCTTTTTTTTTTCCCCCAGATTTCTTTCTTTTCCTAGCAGTATCATTCCACTTGCTTGGAATTGGAACTTGGGTATTTGAATAAATGTATTAATGTGATCTACTGTCACTAAAGTTTATTTAAATGTGTTTACATTCTCAGCTGAAGCTTGACTGTAAATTTGTAAAACATTACTCATACTGGACAACCTTATTACCTAGAGGCCAAACATATCTGAGAAGCTTTTTCCTCCTTCCATTTCACAAGCTCGAATGAACCCAGTAATAGAGGAATTTGAGAAATCCAGTCTTCTGCAGTGAAAGCCCTGGTTAACACTGTGCATAGGAATGCCTTCACACAGCCAACCCTTCCAGGTGCCAGCTGGACTGCAGATAGAAGGGATGCTACATTATTCTAATAGGGAAGCTGCATATCCTTCTTATCAGACCTTCACATTGGGAAAGTGAAGGCACTGGAAGGCCAATGACATCTTGGTTTGTATCAAAAACAGGGTGGCCAGCAGGTCTAGGGAAGTAATTGTGCCCCTGTACTCGGCATTGGTGAGGCTGCACCTCAAGTGCTGTGTCCAGTTCTGGGCTCCTCACCATAAGAAGGACATGGAGGTCCTGGAGCAAGTCCAGAGAAGGGCAACCAGGCTGGTGAAGGGGCTGGAGGGCAAATCCTATGAGAAGCAGCTGAGGGAGCTGGGGCTGTTTAGCCTGGAGAAAAGGAGGCCGAGGGGAGACCTTATCACCGCCTACAACTACCTGAAGGGAGGTTACAGAGAGATAGGTGATGGTCTCTTCAGCCAGGTGACAGGAGATAGGACAAGGGGGAATGGCATGAAGCAGCGCCAGGGCAGGTTTAGATTGGACATTAGAAAAAATTTTTTTACTGAAAGAGTTGTCAGGGCCTGGAACAGGCTGCCCAGGGAGGTGGTTGAGTCACCTTCCCTGGATGTGTTTAAAAAAGGGGTAGATGAAGTACTTAGGGATATGGTTTAGTTTAGGATGTGAATGGTTGGACTTCATGATTTTAAAGGTCTTTTCCAACCTTGTGATTCTGTTATTCTGTGATAACTGCTATGAAGATTTTTGAGAAGCCAGCCCTAGAGAAGCTAGATAAACATAAAAAATAATAAAATGAAAAGGCAGTAGCACCCCACCACTACTCACACGCACATGGTACCACCTCACCGGCATGCCAACACCTAGCATCCACCCCTGAACTGAAAGGGTGAGCCATGGAGAGTCTTGCTGCTGGCTCGTGGCTGATGAATGGACTTTCTGCCTGAATGCTACCATCCTATTCCTCCTGCTCTTCATGAAGTTACTTTAAATTATAGGTAGGTATGAAGTAAGCAACAAAGGAAAGGAAAGCTTCTATTTCATTACTGATCTTATTTATATCCTAAATTTTCTTGTCTCTGTATTAAAGCTGCAATGCATATTATCCCCTTTTCCTGCATCCTTAGAATCTTCTTTTCAATTATCAGATTTTTTACATCAAAGAAAAAAGACATTTCATTTAGATTTACAAACCATGGTGTCTAATGAACATATAAAGAGGAAATCCATATTTCTTATAACTTGGCAAAAGCTATGGCATTTGACTCAATTTTTATCATAGTTCACAAGAGCACATATATTAAACTTCTGAACAATAGCAGGGATTATGTACCTGACTCCCTGAAATTAAATTTCCCAAAGTACAAGCATTAAAGTAGGGAACAAGAGATTTTCAGTTCAGCTTCTTAATATGTTCCCTGGGAAGACAAATGCAGTTCATTTCTCTGGTTTGATTTTTTTTTCCTTGCAGAGAGAAAATTATATATGGGAAAATACAGCAGCAATTTGATAATCTCTATTTGCTCTTGGGAAATAAAATACTTCTGTTTCTGAAACAAACATCAAAGAAATTAAGCTACACTCTAGTTTCCTGTCTAATAAATCTTTTTTTTATCCTTTAAATAGCATTCTCCATATATTTATAGGGAGGAGCCTTTAAAATTATTTTGTAAATATCTAGAGCTTTTAAGCAGGAAAGCTTGCACTTACATTTCAGCATTTTTAAAAAATATTGAAAATAGAGGTAGAATTCATAACTTAATAGCTTCAGCTTGCTATGGTTTTGACTAAAGCACCTGCTACACTTTCTCCACTTCACTGGAGTTGAGACAACTATGTAATTGTTTATTTAGAATTTTTCGGACTTACAGGTTGCCTATTTCAGAAGCACAGTATACACTCTGCAAGCAAAGTCCAAACCATCCACTGTCTCCTTTCATATTTGGGGACTGAAAACTCATTTTGAGGCTTTTGCTTTTGTTCTTTTTCTTTTTTTCTCTTTTGCTCTGTAGGAGTCAGCTGCTAGCTGGCTGAGACAACCTGCCCAGCAAGAAGCCACGGGAAGGGTAGGCAGCGTGAGTCTACACTCCAAACACAAGTCCCTGCTTCAAGAGTTTCACCAGTAGTAAGCCATGGAGTTCTCTTGGCAAAGTTCTTCTGATAACAGCAAAATATCTGAATTTGCTCCCTCCCAGTAAACTAAATAGCAATGAGTTTGAGTACACACTCCTGCTTTCGAAAAAGAGCTTCTGCTCTCTTTAGACGAACTGTATTAAGAAAAGCCAATGATTACAGGGCACCTAATAAATGCATGCAAAAGCTATCAGGAAATAAGTATCTGTGAGACAAATGGAACATCATCTTTGGTGAAAGAGCGATGCTTCCCCTTCCCTGTCATGCAGGCTGTGAGCTAAATTGTCCGGATTTCACAATCTCAGTCAATTTCTTTCACAGACAGCAATGCCAGCAAATTGCTTTCCAATGGAGACAGAACTTTACTCTCTTGCTGACAGCCTGAATGTTAAAGAGCAAAGAGGCAGGAAAAAGGGCTGAAGACCTCCAGAAGAAATACAGAGAAGAGACAGGGAGGCACAGTAAAACAGAAAGACAAATTAGAAGCAACAATAGTTTTTACTCCCCAACAGTGATACCCCACATAAAATTCATATTTACTAGACCATCAACATTTGTCTTTTATATCCCACAGAGAAAAACAGAACAAATAAGTATGTATACTTCTTGAGATTTTTTCATGGAGGGTTCCCAGTCTTCCTTCTGGTTTTTGCTCCCAGAATGACACAGCACTGTAAGTTTTTCTTATGAAGTATGGAAATCATTTTGTGCAGCGGCACACCTAAAGAGCAGCAGTGGCTTTAAGCAGATTACCCATTACCACCCAGGTGTTGAAAGGCACTCATCTTCTCATCAACAGCCAGGCTCTCTCTGCTGCCATTTTATTAACAAAACACTCAGTCCTGAACAATCTTCCCTCTAAAGAAATAACTCCATCGAATGCCCATTCCAAGTGCTCCATATGAATGGCAGAATGACAAAGAAAAATTGAGAAAAAAAAGTCCAAATGAAACTCATGATAGCATCCAGACATGCTAAAATCCCCTTTACCTCTCCTTGGTTAGAAATTGCTCAGATAAATTACGAGCTCTTTTAAGTCAAATCATCATTTCAGGTTTTCTTTTGAAGCACCTTGCAAGCCACAATCTCCTGGTGTGTGAATAAAAGCCAGTCACTTCCATGAAGCAGCAGCCAGTCTTTGCAGCCTGCTCTCCCCCCGTCATCCCCCAGCACTCGGTCCAACCCAGCTGTGTGCATACTACCAGGATTTTAAAGAGATTTTCAAAATCTTTAAAATTTCCCAAATTCACGCAGCTGACTAGAAGTGTGCTGAGGCACACTCAGTGTACTTTCTATGTATAATTTATACACATAAATCATTTCATTTCCAGAGGAATGACATGTCTAACAATTGCTGCCCTGCAGAGCCCCATGCCAACGTGGTGCTCCAAGCACC
Source organism: Porphyrio hochstetteri (assembly GCA_020800305.1). Lineage (NCBI taxonomy): Eukaryota > Metazoa > Chordata > Aves > Gruiformes > Rallidae > Porphyrio > Porphyrio hochstetteri. The sequence goes on from CM036907.1 coordinate 53,104,068, forward strand.
GGGACTCTTGCTGTGGCCCCGTTCACAAAATCACAGAATCATAGGGGTTGGAAGGGACCTCGAGAGATCATTGGGTCTGATTCCCAACCCATTGTGTTCCTCCTCCCGCTGACACACACACGCCGACAGTCCATGTAGACCCCACAAAACCCAGCCCTGAGACAGACAAAGCGATACTAACCTCTGAGATGAAAGCACAGAAGGAGCTTTGCTGCTGCAAAACCCCTCTCTTGCCTTGGGGGGCATCACCATTTAGGGTTTCTAGCAATACTGTTGAATACTCGCACCACTTCCCTAGCCATCACCAACTGGCTCTTCCTCAGCTGAGCCACGGGGCAGGCTGAAGGACCTCGGCATGACTTCTGAGTATGATTCAGAATGTGATCAGGAAAAACCAACTTCTCTTCACACGTGTAACATCTGAAAGACTTATCTTTCTTTGCAGGGATAAGGAATGGAAAGAATGTCACAACGCTGCTCTCCCTCATGAGAAGCGTAACAGAGTTAAGGAAACAAAGGGAAACTAGATGCAATAACGGTGCTGTGGATGCCATTACTTTCTAGTACAGACAAGTGGTAGGCATTACTTTGGGGGATTCAGTAATTCCTGAGCTGTGAAAATATTCTGGGTTTCATTAGGAAAACATTGGTTATTGGTTTCCATCAGAACTGAAATTCACGTATTGTTGGGATTTGCCCTCGCTTGCTATCAAGAACTATTCTAATTTATAACCCAAAGCAATGTCACATACCACATTAAATCACTTAGAAAATGCTATGCTGTTTACACTACGTATGTGAACTGTTCAAAATTATTAATTTATCAATAATGCTGACAACATACATTGTGGCTTTGTCGAAAGAGGAGAAAACACTCAGAAAAGCTGGTGAATATTAATGATGCCTGCCACTTGAGAAATTGCTGACATAAAAATATTAAGAGTTCACAAGTTTGCTAGTTTTCAGTCCCATTTGCTGCTAAAGTTGTTCCCTCCCTCATGTTTACGGGGACACATCACCATTTCATCAGCCATTACTTCAGTGGTGTCATCTCAACATAGTCAGTACTTTGTATCCCTCAGCCACAGCAGTACGGAGCACAGCTGCCAGCATGATGGCCAGTAGCCGCTCATTTGCTGCTAACTCTCCAATAGTTGGGCTTAGGTGATCCCAGCCAGGCGCTGTCCTGCCCATGCAAGATCCCAAAAGTTAGGAAAGCAGAACTAGCTTTCAAGTTTTTAGCCACTGTTAGGGGGGGCCCAGTGTGGAAGTTCAGGAAAGGGGAAACTTTTTGTCTGGATAGGCAACAAATGTGGAATAAAACCCAGATTCCTTACCCAATACAGAGATACATCCAAATTAAATAACAGTAAACAAATAAGGGCTTTAAAAATGGATGAAATTCTGACTTCATAACATTTTTCTCACTCTTGCACTTATTTCCTCACACTCCCTCTTAGTTTTCAATAACTTAAATTTAAAAAATGCTTAAAAATCACTTCTTACACTGATTTGAAACCCATCTTCTTTACAACAGAGACTAATAAAAGCATTTCAAATCTCCAGTTGAGGATGATATAGGAAAAAAAATCAAGTTATATGAGGGAGAAAAAAAGAGATTTAATATTTAAACCAGTCTATAAAAACTATTCCCGTTGGGAAGTAAACAATGGACCTCATTTAGAGTAGTTTATAGCTCAGTGTAATAAAACTAAATTCAAAGATGTGGTCAAATTTCATAATTTATAGGATAAACGTGTCACAAAATGTGGCTTAGGATACTTCAATTATTTAATGTATAAAATGTCCAGCTAACCTTACAGTCATAGAGCCCCAAGTACTTAAATCAAAGGCAAAATGCCTATTGATGTTAAGCATTTTTAATCAGGATTGGTTTATTAAAATAAAATTGATGACTTTTGTTCCAGAGCTCATTATTTCTTATTCTTTTCTCTAATATTGTTACCACAAGTAATTTTGAGGCACAGGGAACAGAAAACTCTCAGCTTTTACTGTTAATTATGATAATCTTCACAGACACAATCACCTCTTCTCTTAATTCATAATGTAGGCATAAAGTATCAGTTCAGCTTTCGACAGTTCACTGCACTCTAGTGGTTTTTTGACGACAGCTTCTTCTTTAAAGCTTTTTTTATAATCCAGTAATAAAAAATTACTTCAGGATTACACTTAAAACAGAAGGATACTTTATTATGTGAATGAATTAAAACCAGTAAATAAGAAGGCTAAAAATAAATAAAAGTACTCATATTTTTTCCAGTTGCATAATTCAAAGGTAATTCTGACATCATATTGAAAAGAGATGGGGATTATTCATAGAATCATTGTAGAATTGTTAGGGCTGGAAGGGATCTTAAAGATCAGCAAGTTCCAACCCCCCTGCCATGGGCACAGACACCTCTCACTAGACCAGGCTGCTCAAGGTCAAATCCAACCTGGCCTTGAACACTGCCAGGGAGGGGGCAGCCGCAGCTGCTCTGGGCAGCCTGTGCCACGGCCTCACCAGCCTCATAGTGAAGAATTTCTTTTTAATAATCAATCTAAATTTACCCTCTTTTACTTTAAACTCATTATCCCTCATCCTATCACTCCATGCTCTCGTAAACAGTCACTCTCCAGCTTTCCTGTAGGCCCCTTCAGGTACTGGAAGGCTGCTATAAGATTTCTCTGGCGCCTTCTCTTCTCCAGGCTGGACAACCCCAACCCGTGAGTGCTCCAGCCCTCTAATCATCTTTGTGGCCTTCCTCTGGACCCGTTTCAACAGTTCTGTGTCCTTCTTATGTTGGGTACTCCAGAACTGGACACAGTACTCCAGGTGGGGTCTCATAAGAGCAGAGTAGAGGGGCAGAATCACCTCCCTTGACATGCTGGCCATGCTCCTTTTGATGCAGCCCAGGATATGGTTGGCCCTCTGGGCTGTGAGTGCACATTGTCAGCTCATATCAAGCTTCTCATCCACCAGCACCCCCAAGTCCTTCTCCCCACAGGGCTGCTCTTTATCACATCATCTCCCAGTCTGTATAGATGCACTTGGCCTTGTTGAACCTCATGAGTTTCATATGGGCCCATTTCTCCAGGTCCCTCTAGATGACATCCCATCCTTCTGGTGTTTCAACTGGTCTACTCAGCTCGGTGTCATATGTAAACTTGCTGAGGGTGTACTCAACCTCATCATCAATGACACTGATGAAGATATTAAATAATACAGACCCCTGGGGGACACCACTTGTCACGGATCTCCATCCGGACATCGAGCCATTGATGATTACTCTCTGGATGCAACCATCCAACCAATTTCTTAACCACTGAACAGTCCACTCATCAAATCCATACAGGCTAGGGATGGGATACAAGACCAAGATGAAGACACCTAGCCCTAGTTATCTATAAACAGGAACCTCCTCCAGGCACAGCAACGCTCCAAGCATTGCCTAAGTGCAGCTCCCCACTGACATCCAAGATGTCCCATAGCATCTGGAACATCTGGATAGGGCTCACAGATATGGTCAAAAAGCTCTAAAAAACCATGTTCCTGTAGTACAGCAGCTGGAGGCCAGAGAGTAAACTCTACAGCATTTCAAAGGACACTGGTCATCAACACTGAAGCAACCAGACAGGATATTTAATGCCTCATTATAAGTCAATAGAGAATTTATCAGCTTTGTCAGTGGAATTCAGATATTAATTCAATTCAATTCACTCCAAAAGTAGACATCTGGTCATCAGTGAGTTGAATTAATAACCGTCAGTATCAGTACAGGCTGGGGGATGACCTGCTGGAGAAGAGCTCAGTGGAGAAGGACCTGGGGGTCCTGGTTGATGACAGGTTGGCTATGAGCCAGCAGTGTGCACTGGGGGCTAAGAGGGCCAATGGGATCCTGGGATGCCTCAGGAAGAGTGTGGCCAGCAGGTCTAAGGAGGTGATCCTCCTCCTCTACTCTGCCGTGGTCAGGCCCCACCTGGAGTATTGTGGCCAGTTCTGGGCTCCCTGGTATAAAAAAGACAGGGATCTCCTGGAGAGAGTCCAGAGAAGGGCTACGAAGATGATTAAGGGCCTGGAACAGCTCCCCTATGAGGAAAGGCTGAGTGAACTGGGGCTGTTCAGCCTGGAGAAAAGAAGACTGAGGGGGAACCTAATTAATGTTTATAAATATCTTAAGTATGGGATGCAGGGGGAATTGGCCAACCCCTTTTCAGTGGTCTGTGGGGACAGGACAAGGGGCAATGGCTGTAAATTGGAGCACAGGAAGTTCCGCACCAACATGCGGAAGAACTTTTACCCAGTGAGGGTGACAGAGCCCTGGCACAGGCTGCCCAGGGAGGTGGTGGAGTCTCCTTCTCTGGAGATATTCAAGACCCGTCTGGACGCCTATCTGTGCAATATGTGCTAGGGAGCCTGCTTTGGCAGGGGGGTTGGACCCGATGATCTCTCGAGGTCCCTTCCAACCCCTACGATTCTGTGAATTGCTATTATACAGACACAGGAATTTAGTTGTCTTTATCTCAGAGTCCTACCAGAGATGTCTTAAAGTCTATCTTTACATTCATCAATCCCAGCAGAGTTCTGACATTCAAATAACAGTAACTGGGCCTCGTACAACCCAAATAAGTTAACAGAAGTTACATTATCCCCCTTCTCCAGTGATTCTCATGCAGAAAATATACTCAACCAGCTTCTTGTTTTTCTAATAAATGTTCATTTTCTTCACAGGAGAATTGCAACAGAGAAAAGGAAACTCGGCGCTCACTCACAGAAAGCTGCTTTAGTGCCTCCAGAAGGTAACCAAGAAGCATCTGTGTTTTGCCTGGATCATTCCTCATCCACTCACCTATCTATGTTAGCATTTTAGTATGAATCATGAGCATGTATTTTGTGTGACTCTCCTGATCATCCCCACTTAACACTTAATTTAGGTTATAACTTAAATTACTATGGCGGCCTTGAAGGAAAATAACTTATTAGTGAGCTACAAAGCATTTGTAAAGATTACATCATAAATTAAGTTTAATTCGCAACCATCCAGAGACAAATGAACAAAATCAGTATTTCCAAGCACAACAGCTTATTTTCTTTTATCTTTTGCTTTGTTTTACAGAAAAAATTAGGGACATAAACACCGATCGTAGCAACACGTTCTTCACCTTAACAATTTCTTGTGTTACAGGAACATCCCACCCACACCATAAACATGAAATGCTAATATTTAATGGCCTTAATATTTAAGTGCAAAAAAGCTACTGTAAAAGCTTACTTCAAAAAATTGTTGTCAGGACCCACAGCTCCTCTTGTGCACTGACTCCCCTGTTCCATCTTTTAAACTTAAAACCAATTGTGTGTTTTCCTCTAAAATGTTTAGCAGCCGTAAATACTTCAGTCAGAGATTAGCTATCATCCTTGTCTGAGGAATTCACTTATAGATTGAAGTTTAGCTGCGTTTTACATGCAAATCATGTAAAAAAACCTTTTTTCTTCATCAGATCTTGGAGATGTGACCCATCAGAAGCACACATAATGTATAAAATTACAGTCATGAAGACAGTAAATTTGAAACACGTATTATTAAAAACTAGATGCCATAGTTGGCATAAAAGTATACTTCTTAAAATGAAGAGGTGGTGATCAGGCATCATATTTGAAAGAGTAGGCAAAAAGTATGGGAACCCACCACTTATCAGGGGTGGATTCGGAAACCTAAAATTAGTCTGAAAATAGAAAACTGTAACTAGCTGCCTTTTCGTCTCAATGATATTCATTCCCGTAGCAACCTAATTCTGCCATCAAGCATCATTGTCTCCAACATATTATTTAAGGATTTTGTAATTTCAGGTGTCACTCCCTTCCTTGCTCTTATGCAATGCCTTTCTTCTGAGAATTGCAGAAGGTTTTTTTTACAAATAATAAGGTATGTAACACCTATGAATTAGGAAGTTCCACCTTTCGCAGACGGAACTGAAACAGAGCTAACGTGCCCCAGATTTACAAATTTTCTGAAGTCATCTTCTCCCAGAGAAGATTACAATAACTCTAAGTTGCTTTGGAAAATTACTGTGTCCTAAGTAAACTCTCCTGCTATTTGAAGGCATCTTATTGCAGTAATATCTTACACAAAGGAGAAAGGGACTGTTATTTTTTTCCTAGATCAGCTTTCAGGGATATGTGTCTTTACACGTCCAAAACAAGTGAACACTAACGCCACACAGGTATCAGTCACCACTCTGTAGCTGCAGGTGAGCTCCATTTCACAGTTTAAAAGAAATTAATTCAAATACTGCTATGCTTAAAAAACCCCACATCACCCACCCTCCAACCTGAATGACCAACACAAAGCAAGTTCTCTAACAGTTTAAACATAAATTCACTGATTTAGGAGCAAATGCATCTATAGCAAATAAGAAAAAAACCCAACCCTGTTCCCTGGGAGTATTGCTGTCAGCCTCAGCGTGAGGTGAAACGATTTTTGGCCACAGCAGGGAACAGGCTCCTCTCACCCCGCCGCAGCCCATTTAAACTTCAGGCACATGCATGATGAAGCAGCGAGGTGGTAGCGAGGCTCTGAGAGACTGTTTCTAATTGTTGAGATTAGACAGGAGAGGAGTGAAATGAAACTGAGGGCTCATGCGGGAGGGAGTTTTGACTGAGATGAACTTTCCTCTCCAGCTAATTTGCGCATGGCAATCCTATTAAGGGGAGCAACGGAGAGAAAGGGCTCACGTCAAAAGTTTTCATTGATAAATCACTTCTTTCCAGCCGCCACCATCCTGCAAAGAGCCTACAGCTGGTGACAGGACTCCGAATTCATGCTCACAAAGCTCCCCGCAGTGCTGCCGCCTCCGTCCTAGCACGGAGAAAAGTAACCTTAGCTGGATGACTATGATCTGATCGTACACTGAGCTTTTAACCAAACAGGCAGAGGGACAGGCTCTTTTCTTCTCTTTTGTTGTTTTTTTTTTTTTAAAGTGTTTTGTTGTTTGTGGGTTTTTTCTTTCTTTTTGGTGATATCAATCTCCGTAATACTCTTCTGAATCAATAAATCCATTACAAAATAAAGGCATTTTCATCAGCTCACTTCAGCTGCTCTGCCAAAAAAAAAAAAAGCTTAATTAGCCTGTATTTTTGGGCTCCTTTGTTATAACCAGCAGAATGGTGAATCTGCCCCCAACTGTTACTAATTAAAAAGTCATTTAAGGCTGCATATCTTCAAAGTATTAAAAATAATTATGCAGCAGGACTCTTATAGGGTATGCTGACTAAATACAGCTCATAGAAATGAGGATTACAGAAGATGTATACATAAAGTTGCCTTGCAATGAAGGTACATGAGAGGGGAACGGAGGAGGAGATCCTCATCTGGAAAAGACCACGTAACTCAAAAAAACTTGTCTTCAAATATTCTTTAGTGGAATCTGCGGCTTTTTACCTAAGCTTGGAAACATTCAGTCATGCAGATAAGGCAGTATTAAATGGATAACTGCTGCCTCTGGTACTCAGATAGTCGCTTTCTGACAGTCGTTCTTCTTGCTTACACTTCCTCTGCCAAGCAAAGATTATTTGGGATTGACAAGCCTGTGCTTTGGAATAAACAAGATCTTCTTCTCTGATAGGGTGTTGGAAACAGAGGCTTAAGATATAGATAAAGGTATAGTCTGTCAGGCGCATTGTACAGGTTGAGGGAGTCTCAGGGAAAAGGTGGTACCACACGGACACCTACATATACATAACAGCATTTATGAATCAGTGCTGTTCCAAAGGATACTGAGAGAAGGATACCCCTCCCTCATACACTGAAACTCTGATGAGAAAAAGACAATTCCACTTCCTACCCTGTGGGAGGGTGGAGACAACGAGGAGACGAGACACTGAGGTTGGTGTAGCTGAAACAATAATCTGGAGAAATTCACACAAGGCAGTGCTATGACATAACAAAAGTATGGGGTGGGTTGTTTTCTTCAAAAAATACATATCCCTTTAGGATCACTACCTGCTCTGTAACCAACACCAGCTGCATGTGCCATACCACTGTTATCAATCGACAAACTTCCTGCCATATCCATGACCAGAGATGGGGAAAAAGTTCCAAATAGTCTCAAATTCCTCAGTACCACTTTGTTAAACACCAGTGCTAAGGCTGCTGCTCTAAATATAGCTTGTGCTTTATCTGGAGCCCCAAGGGGTGGGGGGCCTCTCCTCTTTAAGCTTTACCATCTCCTAACTCAGGCCAGGATGCTTCACTATTGAAGCAGTGGGCTCTAGTTAACATCACAGAAATACAGACTGGTCTGTGAGACTGGTCTAAGTTTTAGGGTTTGGTTGGTTGGTTTTTTTAAATGCACTCACAGAAACACAAGTCATCTGTAACAGCTGTCACTAATTCCAGCTGCTGCTGCACATAAGTGACAGTGTGACACCCTAAAATTCAGATACTGGAATATCTTCTTTTTGTTTCCCAGGAGCTGTTCTTCAGCAAAATACTCTTAACCCAAACACATCACATACATGTACATACATACATTACAAAAAAGTCCTTCACTGAAAGGTTTGTCAGGCATTGGAACAGGCTGCCCAGGGAGGCAGTTGAGTCATCGACCCTGGATGTATTTAATAGATGGGCAGACGAGGTGCTCGGGGATATGGTTTAGTAGAGGACAGGTATGGTTGGACTTGATCTCAAAGGTCTTTTCCAACCTAGTGATTCTGTGATCTGTGATATATTTATCCATAAATTGCCGCTAGTCATTTTCAGCTGTAATAGGACATAACACACCTGTACAGGCTACAGGTTTCCTTGAACTCAGAATCTCTCCTTTTTATTACCAAAGGTGAGATTTAATCACAAAGAGGTGTCAAATCTTTGTAAGGCTTTATTGTTACATATATACTACCATTCACCACTTCAAAGTCTGATGATATTATGTCAGTACAGATTTTCTGTTTGAATATTTGACACTAGCTAAGCCCTGCACTTTTCTTTTACCTGGAATAATGGATAGCTTGATGTCCTGCAATATTAAAATAGAAGTCAGTTGTATGTTTCATCTCATCAGTATGTCCAGAGACTTCAATCCAGTGTGCTATTGGGAGGCAGTAAACTCCATCTACTATGTTGCTCTGGTTGTAAACACAGCTTCGATCATGATGGGGCCCATTCCCTAGAACAGAAGAAAGGACAATTGTGGGCTGTGTATCCAGAAACTCTTCTGAAAGATTTGCAGGAGATTTGAGCTGATTATTTAAGGCAAGGAGCGTCGTCTGCCTGTTCAGACTGTACTTCTCATGACACATTAGTCACACCTGAAATAGCTGTAACAGAATCAGGGCCACAAAGCAAGTGTACAGTGTTAAAATCAATCTTTTCAAATTACTTAAAAAACATTAAATTTGTATAAGACTTTCAAATCATCATCCATGGCACTTAAATCTCAAGAATAATTAATTTCATTTATGTTCCTCATTGGATGTCTGATATATTTAACATTTCTGCCATGTGACCTCCCTCATGGGGGTTCAGCTTGCCATGGCCCAAGGTCTCTGACATGGCACAGCAGCATCACCATACCTCAGGCTTACTTCTGGGGAAATGGTCAAGCTGCAAGAAACACCTCTGGGAAAGCACACCTGTGCAAGATCAGAAAGCTAAAACTACAAGCAAAGGCAGGACTAGCGACACTGGAGTCGTGACCCCATTAAGGATTCAAAAGGAAAAACACCAGCATAGGAAGGCATCAAATCCCAGAGAAGAAAAGCAAGCAGGTGGCAGGCACGAACCCACCAGCAAGGCAGACCTCTTTCAGGGAGCAGACAGGGGTGGTCTTCCTCTACCTCCTTCACAGCTGCCTGGCCAACAAAGGCACTCCTAGTGCCCCATCAGGGCCAGGATGCACACCGATGCCCAGCCTAGCAGCTCATTAAATCCTACCTGTCTTTTCTGCTGGCTAACCCATAAACAATCACTTTGTATTCTTCAGGTGCATGTGTCCGCGCCTACCAGGTCTGCTCAAACACACTAGAAGTGCCCTGAAGTGACCCAGAGAGAGATGGTCAAATTTGCAGTGCCAAGTCACCATGGCTACCTAAAGCAACATCATCTGAAATAAGAAAGTTTTCCTACAGTTTTTGACAATTTAGTATTATCTGTTACCCTTTCTTCTTCTCTTACAGCAGTAGTGTGAGCTTTTATACAGAAAACCAATTTTTAATAGCATGCCAGAGCAAGCAATTTGAATTGAACCAGGTCGTGTCATCAATCAAAAGCTTATCTAGCCTCCAAAAAATTTGGTCCATGTATATTCTAACCCTGCCCCCATTTTTACATACTTAAAGTAATACTAATTGTCATGTAGGAATTACTGTGTAGATTAGAAGTGACCGAGTCTACGGATTGCTTTTAATGTAAACCTGTTACACTTATACATTATTAATGATGAGAGAACATTTCTGAGTACAATTATGCCCAAAGGAATACCCTCGTTTTCCCACTGCACGTAAATGCATGACCAGCTTCCAAGCATGACTTTTCCGGTAATTTGCTGGAGCAAGAGCATTTTGGGAGATGTATTAATGCAATGATCAGAGAATAAGACTAACATTTAAGAGAAACCTTCAATCTTCTTATTTCCAGATGAAGTGCAGCGATTTTACCATAACTGTGAAATATTATTATTTACCAAAAAGAAAATACTAACAAAAAAACTATTTTCTCATTCTGTATTGTTGAACCATTATGCATAATATACAATGGTATTACACAGCTTTTAATAAGGTGAGCAGGATCAGTATATAGCTCCTGAAGCTACAAATCTTACCATGTTTTTTTTATCTCAAATATCTAATCATTTACATATTCTTACCACTTAAGATACAAGAGCATAACAAAAGCTATGGTTGCTTATGATACTTAATAGATTCAGTAAAATCTTTACAACCACAAATAATACATGTCGCTTTCCCCATTTTACTTTCTGATAACTGTCTGTAGCAACACACATCACCGTGACCCTGCCCTGACATCACAAGGCTGTGTCTGATCACCCACCCGTGGGCAGACATGTCGACACAGCCTCAGCCTCCTCGCCAGGGAGATGTCTGATTCCCAGGGCTCAGGCTGCCCCAGTGCCCCTGGCTACCAGCCCCGTGGGGTGTCCCTGCAGCGCCCCCATTCCCCAAGGATCCACCAGCCTTCACTGCACCCTGGCAGGTTTGAAACACATTCTCATGGGGTCTTTGGCTCTTTTGTCACTACCAGCCCTATTTTTCCTTGTACTGGGGCACCCTTGTACCTCTCTGGCTCACTCAAGGGCTGCCCCTTCCACAGCTCACAACCCTATCCCACCAGGGTTTCTGCAATCATGATCTATGATCTCTCCCCTCCTGATTAATTTCTTCTTTCCTTGAGATACTAGGCAGTTCTACAAGACAACAAAGCCTCACTCTTCTCTTTCTTCATGATGTCAGTTGCACCATGACATACTTCCTACTTTCCTATCTCCAACTGCTGCTGCTTGAGGTGCACATATGTCTGTCAGTTTCTCCTCCAGCTTTCATCCTTAGGTCCTTTGCTTTCTATATTCTTCCTTCTTAAATGATGGAAACATCTTTGACTTGTAACCTTTCCACCTTCACCATCACTCATTCCCTTACCAAGCCTACAACCACACATGAAAGACGGGTCAAGAGCAAACTGTCACGAGAATTTTGTCTCCTTTGTTCCCTCAGACAGGCTTTGCCAAATCTCATGCTGAAAAGCTTCCTTCTCTAATTGTTATCTATAGCTGTTGATTTTTTCTGCAACACCCAACTTCACCTTCCCACTGTGGCCTACCGTCAAATGGGAATCTCAAAAGGTAAGTTTCCATTTGACTGTAATACTCAGGTAAACAATAACAGCTTTCATTCATAACGTTCCTCATGAGAACTGCACAGCTCTTTACTACTCCTTACAGAATATACTGATCTATGAATTAACAACCCTCTTATTGAAACATGACATCTGAGCAACAGAATATCTATGAATATGCACTTAACATATATAAATATATTCATGTGTGTGTATATATATATTCAGACAGGAAGAAGAGAGTGCTACCACCTCCAAGAAATACTAATTTAGAGAATAGTATGATCACACTGAACTGTGTTCAGGAAGCTGAATTCTCTGTTCCCCTTGCAAGAGTTACCAACGGCGGCAATTACCACAAACCATCAGGATCTCACTACCCAGGCAGTGTCCAAACAACACACAAATGCTTCTCACCACCATTTGCTTCTGTGGTTTGACCCTGGCTAGAGGCCAGATGCCCACCATGGATCACAGCATCTCCTGTATGTCTCCACCTGCTCCAGCGTGGGGCCTCTCCACAGGCTGCAGGTGGGGTCTCGGCCTTTTCCATGGGCTGCAGGGGGACACCCGCTCCACTATGGGTTTCTCCACGGGCTGCAGGGGAATCCTTCTCTCCGGCACCTGGGGCACCTCCTCCCCCCCTTCCCTGCCCTTGGTGTCTGCACAGTTTCTCACATCTTCTCGCTCCCTTCTCTGGTGAGAAAAAGCAGCTGCTTGCATTTTTCTCCTCCTAAATGCGATTCCCAGAGGTGCTGTGACCATCGCTGATGGGCTCGGCCTTGGTCAATGACAACTCTGGCCTTGAGCCGGCTGGTGTTTGCTCTCTGGGGCCTACAGAGAACTTCTGGCTGCTTTTTTGCCACAGCCACCCCTGCAGCCACCCCTTCTCCACCAGAACCCAGCCACACAAAACTACAACAGCTTCCCAAGATGCATTTAACAAATAAATTTTTAAAAAAAGAGAAAATTTTTGTACCAGTTCACACCTACTTGTGTTGGCATAGTTTGTCACAGGAAAACCATCATATTTTGGATGCCATAAAACAACAATGCCAGGGAACAGTTTCAGAAGCAGAGCCAGGTGACAAGTTTGGAGGAGTAATGTAGAATTCATTGATAATTTAGAGATGCTATAAAAGGGCTAAAGATTGAATTTGCTCAACTTTTATCTTCCATTTGACACAAAAATAAAAGTCAGCCGATGAAACCAGCTTTCACTCAAGATAACCGATCATAAACCAATCATATTTTAAATGGAAAACAATTAGCATCACTTACATGTCTTGTTATATATTTGCAGAATATATACACCTACAAAAATGGGCACAGCTTAGGTGATGAGCAGAAACCATTAGCGGGATAACCCTCAGCTCTTTTTCCACTCCTGTTATAGAACACCTTTCCTCATGAGTTTCCTTTGTTTGAAGCAAGGCACACCAACCCCACAGTGTGAAGTACATTCAGGCAAAACATGGTTAGTTTGGGAGGAAACAGAGCATGTGATGAAAACAGTGGGACCAAGCTCAGCAGAATGTGACTCTTCTCAGTGCATGAGAAACGCGCTGCTGCCTTTTCTAATTTCTCACCTTCTGCTCAGGCACCAGAGAGAAAGGGCAGTGGCCAGCACAGACAGAAGTACCACAAGACTGCCTGTACGCAGTCTGGACATGCCTAATCGTGCCTGAAGCAGTTTATAGCCACACTGACTTCCTACTCCACTTGAACCTTACATTTGGCCTACCTCACAGGCCCCCATTATCTGCTTGGCCACCTCACCTTAGGATTTTCTAAGTGATTTCACTAAGAAGTCAGACATGGCAGCCCTTCCCCACAGAAACTATTCTAGCTTTATTGCTTGCTTATGGAATGCACAAAGCATTTCATCAGGTTATCAAAACTGAGGGCCTAGTGCTGAAGTTTAGTTGCTATACCTGGATCAGGCTATCCTGACTGTGCTGGGCAAGCATGTCTGTCAGGGTGCCTCTACAATTTCATTCTCTCCAAGCCAACATGCTTCCAGGACCACAAGTGCACATCTTTACCAGCAACAAAGTGCACAGCACTGGCCACCCCTCTGCACATACCTCTCACACAGAGACTGAAGAGCCAGAGGACTGAGCATCCCTGGTGCAAGCTGAGTGCTCCAGGCTTCACTCCATTAGAAGAGAAACAGCCTGACGAAAACCAGTGCTGAGCACGAGGGCTTACCACAAGATCTCTAGGGGAGCTGCACAGCATATTCTCACCAAAAGGCATCTTTTGGTGCATACATTGTTCATGTAAATACATCAGGCCCCTTACATGGACCAGTAAAGCCAAGCTTACCCAAACCTCGTATGAAGGCTTGAAAATATTTTTTGATAACCCCACTATGACTCCACAAAAGTCCCATTTGAACACCCAGCTCAGACAAGGCAGCTGCATGCCACCTCACCAGGGTTTGCAAGACAAAAGGACGGGTCTCAGAACTCTCATGTTGCTCACAGCACACACCACCAGGTAGGCTTACAGATAATTTTCATACGAAATAAACAATTTTTTGGGTGGAATTGGTGGGGATTCTTTTTCAAGAAAACATTATGCAGCCTTAAAGATTTGGGGGACAAGGATTTTAACAGAATTTCAAGTTTTCTGTTCCTAGAGCCAGTGGTAAAGCAAAGAAAATCTCATCTGTTTTCCACTCACCTGCTCATCTTTGTAGAAAAGAAAACAAGCATAAATGCACATCAGGAAAAACATGCTTCTATACACCAAACCACATCTAAATTAGTATTTTCCTTAATCTTGTTTTTATTCATATTGTTCCAAGTGGCAAACCATTCGTTTAATTATATATATATTTCGGGAGGCAAATACACAAGTGTTTGAAAACATGCAAAATTCAACCATAAAAAAGGGTAAGTTAAATATCCGAACAGTACTGATCCTCCTGCTAATTGATTATATGGGCTTTCCTAATTAAAGAACAAAAGGAATTTGGAAGAGTTTATTAGAAGATATAGGTCCTAATTTAACCAAAAGAGTAGCACTCTTTTTCCTTTAATAAGCTCCAGAAAGATTTTATTTGAATTCTTTGTGACCCTTGTCAGCAAAAATGCTTATCTGAAAGAGAGACATAAAAATAAGTTTCCAGGCATTAAATTATAAGGTATCTCGTTGCTTTTGCAACCCACCTGTCGCTCTCTTTACTGTGGATGGTTGCACAGTAAAATCCACTGAAGTATGTAGGGAACTGCAGAAGAACAAAGCAACCAGCAGCCCCGCTTACAGCTCAAGCTTCACAGCGGGCTCCTTCAAAACCTGCATGACTGCACACAGAGCTCCTGGTTTAATGCATATAAAAGATGATCAAAGTGGCACATGAAGGAAGCTGGCGGCACAAACAACCAAACAAAAGATTAAACCCGAAGTTCTCCAGATAACTGATAAACGTCCCTGGCAAAAGGCAGAGACAAGAACGAAGCAAAGGAAAACAGACAAAGATACAGTAAGAAGATACCCAAAGGTCAAGGACTGGAAGAAGATAAGCAGGGACCAGAAGAGGATCTTCTCAAATTTGGTCTAATCACATACAGTATCAGAATACAGAGAAAACCCTTCCACTACTGTTTTATTACAGCTGCACTGAAAAGATGAAAAAAGCAGAATCCCAAACTCTTCCAACTGCACAGACTCATCTTGACACAGAGGACAACTGTACAGAGATTGCATGATGTTCTGGAAGAGTCACACTGGTGAAATTATCAGCTTGATCTTAAAAGATAATGAGCAAAATCTGGGTCAGTGAAATTTCTTAGCACCATTAAGTGGTGAACAAAAAAACCCATGAATGAACAACTACAAATAAAAGATTTTCTCTTCTGCTGTCTCCACAGAGCTCTTCGTAGCAAAGCCACTTAGAGTACTGCTCAGCCACAGCTCTCCCAGCTACAAGCTTGTTGCATACTTCCTGGAAGTTTTGATTTTTTCCTGTGTGAAGGAAAATATGTAGGAACTCCAGGGCAGAAGTGGCTGTAGACGTGCCATTTATCTCCCCCCACACCTTAGACCCTACACGACAGGCATACGCTTTCCAAACCACCAAACCCCAGCAAGGTCAGCGTGTTTCTCAGTCCACTGCTGCCTTTGAAAAACCACAGGGCTGCTTAGATGACCTCAGATACGCACATTAGCTTCAATGGCAACTAACAAATCCAAACAGCAAGCAGCCAGGCAATTTTCAGATCACCTACTTACAAATCAATAAGAGCAGAGACTTTTTTAATCTTTGTCATAAATTTTGCATGAACCAGCATGCAAATGAAAATTTTAAATATGCCTAAATATTGTAAGTAATTGTGTTTGAAATATCAAATTACATCCTTTAACAAGGTAAACGAACGTATTGAGTTCATGCTTAGAAATTCTCCTGGAAGATTTTAAAAACATCAGAAGTGCTACACTGCTCTTGGGGCAGAAGAATGGGGAGGCCTTGAGGAACAGAAGATTTAAAAAAAAAAAAAAAAAAAAAGAGAGTAATAGAACAGGAACTAAAGGAAACATATGGGGAGGGAAAAGGCCCAAAATGAAGGATTTAAAGGGACTGAGTATTTTCTAGCTTCATAATATTTCATACCAACATTCCAACAAAGAAAAGCCTCAAGTCCTATTTTGGACCTGATTGTGCCTCTGCATGGTGTTGTTATCGGACATTACTCTGACTGAGCTTCCATCACTACATCTTAACAACATTCACTTTTACTTACCCCTTACACCAGTTGCTGTTATGAAAGTCTCTCTGCTGCTTAACTGTCTGAACAAAATTCAATCTCTGGTGTCTCAAAATACTATCTGCCTGAATCCTACTGAGGCTGAATTGCTATCGATTCCTAAAAGTCAGAGGTAGGGGAGGCTGAGTTCCCCTCACTGCAACTGAGCAAGGTCAGGTATTGTGTCAGGTGGGAGTCCCACTTCCCAAAGTTGCAGCAAAGCTCCTGAACAGCTGCCCTTTGTTCTCACACCTCAGACAAATAGCACCAAATAACACAGGGAATTCTGTATGTCATGTGGTAACTCTTACTCATATGCTCAGTGATAGTATACTTCCTCTGCTTTTTAGCACTACTTTTTCTGCTGTCAATAAACCATTTTCCTTTTAGATTCTGCTAAAAGTAGATAAATTTATTGTATTACTTAAATATCTAAGATTACTGTAAGACAAAATTGTTAAATTGCCACACCTAATCCCCTTACTCCTCCTTCATGAGTGGCTTGATTTTCAAAAATGTTTCCTTGCATTTTCCAGCCCAAAAGAGATATCCAGAAAGCAGAAGACCATTCACATCACATGCCACATTTGTTTTCTAGCAGACTTAAAGCAGTCCATTCCAGGTTCTCATGTGGTTTATATCTCTGAGATAGATAGATTGATCTCCAAGGAAACAACCTTCAAATCTATTAAAATCCAGGTTAAATTAGAGATTTTTAGCCTATTAGTCAAGTCCTAAGAGAATTCTTTCTATGGATTTTTTTTTATTATGCCAGAATTGGAACTAAGTGATTTACAAGAAAGCCCTCCTCAGCACTTAATGCTGTTAATCAACAAGGTGCACTTTTTTTTGCCTTTGTTTTTTTTAATCAGTAATGAGAAAATAAGAATTTTCAAAGGCAACTTTCAAAAGCGTGTTTTATTTCTCTCTCTACGTCTGCTCAGGCACAGGTGTTTCTCAGTGGGAGCTGCTAGCCTACTCCCGGTTTTTAACCAAACACCCAGTCTAATGATGTAGATTAAGCCAGAGAAAGGCAACTAAAAGGGAACTCAGGTCATGTGGAAAAAGGGTTCTTCTCATACAGATAGTGAAAATAATAATGAAAGAAATTCAGATGACAGAATAATGGCTGATAGCAACAAAACGTATAATATAATATAGTCTTCCTAACTGTCTGGAAACTCTCTGTGGCATTGTACTGTACAGTACTGATTGTTACTTTCCACTGTACCAAAGCAGACTACTCTGCTATAGGCAGGAAACAAGCTAAGTCCAAACAGTAACCATGTCAAATCTTGACCAAGGTATCATCCCAGTTACTCTGCTTAGCACTTCTCAGTGCTTCTCTCCATTGAAAAGAAATTCTCAACCCATACTGCAGGCTGCTGTCACTTGGAAGTGAGGGCAGGGACTGAATTGGGCAAGAGAAAAAAACAGCAAATAAATACAGTATTTACATAAACAAGGCCTTTATGTAAATTTTAGCATTGCAACCACAAATGCTTTAATTAGGCTCTCACAGCAGTCAGAGCTGGGCCCTGATTATCTCCATGGGTAGGAAATGACACATACCTGCCTAGTTTCAGAGGAATGCGTGTGTATGTACTTAATTCTTCCAATTTTGCAGTTTCATGGGCCACTCTCCATTGTTTTATTGATCTCCAGTAGTCTGCTCAGCCTAAGTTGCTTAATGCTGATAGGAAGCAATGAAAAATTCGCTACCAATTAATTATACCATAAACCAGGCTATGTCTTGAGGAGGTTAACGAACAAACCACCAGGAGCTACTGAACTTTGCAAAGAAGTTTCTCTCTGTTCATTAAAGATGTATTGGGTAGTAGATTTCAAAGTTTTTCAAAGCTTTTACTCCTTTTCTCACACCCGACAGGTGTTAGGGCACCAGCATTGTCCGGGAAGCAACAGCCCCCACGAACAAAACGCGCACTTAACGCGCAATTATTCAACTACCAGCACCCAGTCGCGGTTTGTGTTCCTCCCTAGTCACTACCTGCTTCAGAACACCACTGGGGTGGAGGAAGCAAGTCAAACCCCCAACTGTTTTGGAAGGCGGGGCGGATTACACGGAATACCGTTGGGAAAGGAGGGAGCATCTGCGGGAAGCGGGCGGCCTCTGGCGATACGCAGGTGACATGGCGACACCCAGCGGGAGCGACACCCAGCACAGCACCGGCGAGAGAAACCCTCTCCTCCCCAGGCGGGACCCTTCCCTTTTGTTTTCGGTAGGAAAATTAGAACGGCTACCCAGTTCGGGGGTCTGTGGACTAGCTTTGGGATATTAAAAACAGCAACGGAAGAGATACCCATCTCAGTAAGAGAAAATAAACGCTGCATCCACCTGCACTTGTCCAGAATGGCCTCTAAGAAGTTTTACGTTGCTTTGTGCTGCTACAGTTTAGCCCCAAAAAGCTCTTACTCTGCTACAATCTCTCCAGCTCAAACGGCAACTGGGCATTAACTAGTTCCCATACAGCCTTTAAAGAATCTCCCCCACCACAATAAGAAATCATACCCACTTCTTTCCACAGAGTTGAGACTGTGGTGGTTTGGCCCTGGCTAGAGACCAAATGCCCACCAAGCTACTCGCTCACTCCCAGAGGAGAAACAAACCCGTGGGTTGGGATAAGGACAGTTTACTGCCAAATATCAAAGTGAATACAGAACAATAACGGCTAGTTACACTTACACCCAGTGCTAACACAGAGTATCTTATTAACCTGACGATTACAGAGGGCTGCCCAACGGTAAGAACCAACCGACCAGACGTCCCAGCTGCACTCCAACTGTCCTAGAGGCAAAATACCAGCCCCCACCCTTCCCCAACCAGCTGCTTTTATGGGCAAGTGGTGTCAGGTGGTGTGGAAAACAGCTCCGGCGAACTCAGCTCACCTGGGCTGACTCAGCTCACCTGTGTTGGCTGACTGGGGAGGTTAACCCTGGTCTGGCCAGAACCAGGACAGACCAAGATGCGAGATCAACACCTAAACCAACACACTGCCACTTCAAAACCGAGATTTTAATGTTCCTTGCTATCACCAATGCTTTCAGCTCATCAAGTGCTCAACCCTTGAAAGCTACACGCAAACTTTACTCTTATCTTCACTAATTATACTATGTTATGAAAAGCTTTATTACTCTGTAAATGTACCAGTCTTTTTGAACCACAGTCTGTTTATGCTGCCCAACAGATGGCCTCAACTGTAACTAACCAGCTCATGGAAGCATGAACCGCAAACGTTGGAAGGCCAACACACCAGCTCCAGGCTGCATAACCTGCTTCCACACCAAACTGCATTGTGATCTTTGTTTTGAGCTCCAAAGAAACCACAGAGAACGGTAGCAGCTAGGTGCAAACAAGACACCTGGTCTCTCCTCCCCCCTCCCCAAAGCTGGCAGTGAGTTTTTTGGAATAAGGTTCTGCTCACCTGTACAAATTACTAGAATGGAGGTTGACTGTCCCTTTCAGTGTCAACTGATGACACAGTATCTGTAAAGCTTCAAGCAGCCACCAACTACATCAAATTAACAGTTATGTGAAAACTATCAACATTCTAGAATATAAGCTTGTATTTATATATATATATTTATTCCTCTTCTCAAAATATAAGGTGTCAATAGACTGTATTCTATCATCTCAAAATAACAGTTTGGGGCATACCCTTAGGAACTACTCTGTCCTTTTTTGGGACATGTATCTTCTCTAGTGCCTGCAGTTTATTTAGACCGGAATAAAGGGAAAGAAGTGTTCAAGCATAAATTCACAAAAATAAATTCAAGCATTACTTTCATCTTGTATTTATTTGTTTTGACAATAGGCACAACATACTTTTACTTTCCAAACTAAAAGAGACACATAAATAAACCCAGTTCCAAAGAATCTATATGCAAAACAAAGTACACAGAAAAACACATAGGCTGCAGTTGGGGGAAAAATATAAATATATACACACACACACATTCATTTATTTTTTCTAATGGATAAATATATTCCCAGGTTCTACAGCTCATTATAACCAATGTGGTTTCCAGATACTGCAGCACAGTTAAAAACCTCCCTGGATAACACGCCTTTCTGCCACGTTCATTGCAGGTAAGCAAAACACCAACCCTGAGGAAACCTCACTTGAGCCAGAGAAATCATGTGATTTCAGCCAGAAGAGCCCAGTGGGTTGAACTGTGAGGCCCCTGGATGGATGCAGATCAGCATCACCCTGGGACAGCAGCGGTATCTCACCCTTCATGACCACAAGAGAGTCCCCTATCCCACCTCATTCTCCTAGCTCCCTCCAGACACAAGTAACAAGCCAGCAACCCTCCCGCAGGCCAAGCCTGCCTTGCCAGAAGGCTTCCTACCAGACCCCTGGAAGAACCTGAAAGCCACAGAACACTGTCCCATGACTTAGACCATTCTAGTCCACCGAAACAAATATCCTCCCTTGACCTTTCCTTTTCCCCACTGCATTGGAATGGCCATAAGGATGAACTAAATTTATACACAAAATATATGATGCAACATGTACTATATACAGTATTATAAAAAGAATATGCATTTCTAGTGAAATTATCATGATGTATACTGATTTTTTTTTAAAAAAAGGAGTAATTTTCTTAAATATGGCACATTATTTCACATCCAATATACATTAACTGCTGACTTCCACAACTGGACAGGAGTTTCTCTGGTTACGGATGAATGCCTCAACTCACAAGTTTAGAGCAAGTGGTATTCTGCACTTTTCCTCTCACTATCCCTCACAAGCATGTCTTCAAAGTTGCAGATGTTCTGTAACTGCTAGATGTCTCCCAAAGCACACAGGATACTAAAGAGACAAAGTAGAGCATTCGCTTGTCACCAAAAAAATCACCAAATTTTGTTCTTTTGTTAAGAGAGATAGCTGTGTTTTCAAACTGTGATTTTTACAAGAGTAATCAGGTGACAGCTAAAACTTATACTGACCTACAGTTGAAAGAAAAAGAATCACTACAACAAATGACCAAAAAAAAAAAAAAAGACTGCAAGATATTGCTTAATTAGTGGATAACTGCAACATACTATTTAATTACTGGGTAGAAAAACATCTTTAAGCTCCTTTCATGTAATACATGAAGAAAAATTAATTTTAGGGTTTAAGCAAATTTGGTTCTTTCCTGTAAATAACAACTTAGAAAAAAAACGGTTGAAATGAACAACTAAATAAAAAAAACCCCAAAACCCTCTGCAATTAGATGATATGCCTGTTTGTTTTCTATCATTCTAACTAAGCAGTAAACTCAAACCTCTGAGCATTCACAGCAAGAACAAAATCCCACACAGGCTAATCCCCAAACTGCATCAACAGCATTGCAGTAGCCAAAACAGAATATGTTTATTCTTCAACAGACTACAGTTACTGAGTGCACTCCCAAAGTATGGACAAATAACTTCAGATATCATCACTTCCCAACTAGACAGGAACCACCACCTTACAATTGCAGATCCTCTACAGACTGGAACACTTATCATTATTTCTACATTCTGTGTGGTGAGGACCTCTATTAGACTCCAATATCATTGGCATATTATGTACAACTTGGCACCTTCAAAAGGGACCCAATTCTGCTTCCTTGGACAGATGCAAAGATTTTTATTCCACAAATTCACTTTTCCTGCATTTCTGCAAAAGAAAAACGTGGTTAAAACAGGCAGAACATACTACTTACTCCAGCTACTAAATAAAACTATTACTATCACATGGTGTAAGTAGCACCTCATGATGTAAACTTCGGCGATGTGCTATTAATACATAATCTTTTATTAGCATAAAGAAGAAATAACAAATGCAACATCTAAGACAACATGCATGGTTCACTGTTTAGTTTATAAGACAGTTGAATGGCAGTTTAGACATGTGATGTATATTCTTCAAAAGGGTGAAGAGAAACTGCTCTACAATGTGTTATTTTGGTGTACAGATTATACATTAATTTTGAAAGTTTAAAAAAACCCCTCACAAATTATCTTGTCACCTGTCTTCCTTTCACCAAGTTCAACCCCTTCCTCAGCGACAAGGGATATACTGAGAGCTGCCTCTGAGGCAGCACACAGCACGCGTGAGTGTTCTCCTTCATGCAAGATACTTAAACACACCAGAATAACACATGGAAACTGACTAAAGTTAATTCAACGTCTGGGAACACAGACCAGGAAAAAAATCACTGTGGGAGTGTGACTGAGTGTGCAAGAAGACTGGAAAAGCTGTGAGGGAACTTTTCCCTATTATTTTACTTTTTTTTTTTCCCCAGCAACTCCAATGGTAAAATTCACCAGCCTGGAAATCCCCCTGTGACATTTCAGCTTACTGAAATAAAGCAATAAATCACACTTTAAGGCCCAAGTAGGAAACTGTGAGTACTTCGGGGGAAAGAAACCAAATCAGCAGGACAACGGCTGCCCAAGGTAAGAAAAATAACCATAACATCGTTTCAAAGAGCTGTTGCCGACCTAGGAGAGCTTCCTCCTACATCCACCCTCCTCCGCCACACGGGTAAAAAACATGCCTTTGTGAGCGAGTGCTACAGCACCAAGTTCGGGTACGGCCCGTTTGACGGGGACACCCTTCTCGCTCCCCAGGCGACGCGCCGGGGCACCGCGCAAGAAGCGGGGCCGCCGCAGCCGCCAGCGGGACAAGCGGTCCCGCACGGAGAAGAGCTCCCACCGCTGCTCCGCCCCCGCGGCGCGGCACCGCCCCGCCCAGCCGACCCCCGACGACCCCGCGCCTGACCCGCTCCCACCGGCCCTGCTGCAGCCCGCTGACCGGTCCCGCCCGCCCCATCCGCCCGGTGCGGGAGCAGCGACTGAAGGCGCGAACGGTGCCCCCCCGCCGGCCGCCGCTCCTCCTGTCCTCCCTCCCTCCCTCCAGCCGGGGCGGGAGGGGCGAAGGCGGCGGCCCCGCCCAGCCGCCGTCGCGAGGCCTGGGGAGCGCGGGGACAGCCTCGCGGCCGGCACGCCGGGGTGGGCGGCAGGGGGCGAGCCGCCGCCGCGCGCCCGTCCGTTACCTTCCCAGAGAAGGTCGCCGCCCTGCCGCCGCAGGAACTTGTACCAGAAGGGGCTGGAGGCGTCCTGGTCTGGCAGCACCACCTCCGCCAGCCACAGCGCCGGCTCCTGGGCCGGCAGCGGGGCGGTCGGCCGCGCCGGTTTCATGGGCACGGCGCGCTGCGGGTCCCACTGACCCAGCTCCGGCCGAGAGCCGGCCACTAGGAGCAAGCCGCCTCCCTCCGTCATCCGCGCCGGCAGCACCACGCCGAAACGGAACAGCATGGCGGGCGGCAGCGGCTGTCTGAGTGGGGACGCCTCCGTCAGGCCGCCTCGGCGCTCCGGGGCCGCGTCTGGCCCGCACTTCCGGCTGGGGGACGGGGCAGGACGCCGTGCCCGGGCCGCCGCCCCCCCAGGCCCGGCCACCCGTTTGGCGGGGCGGGGCGGTAGCGGCCGGGCAGCGTTTCACTCGGACAGGCCTATACCCGGCACGGTTTTGTTCGGTGCTTCACGCACCCTCCGTGCGGGGCCGTCTTCCCTCCCAAAATACCGGTTGGGACTTAAAACCTGCCCCGGATCAGACCCCTACAATTAGTGCTGGAGCGGAGAGTTACCCCTGCAGGTGCATACTGGGTCTCCAGGCTGCAAAAGGCTACGTGTTACGGATACTCACTGTAGCAAGTGAGTTAAACGAAGGTGCTGCAGTTACTCCTGAGACCCCAGGCTTAATGCCACAAGGGCATCATTAAATGACTGCCATACCTTCTGCACAGCAAACAAGGTTTAGCCTCAGCTGACACTACAGTGTCCGCAATGTTTATATCTTCTCTGCAGGCAGCCAGTTGTCCTGATTCCAGGAATGTGAAATACTGGGGGGAGGTTAGGAAGCTATTTTACCAAATTCTCTAGCTCCCACTGCCTGCGTTTGCTTTGCCCTTCTGGCTGTAAATTGGCAACTCCTACAATGTAGCAACACTCAGGCCTTGCAAAGAATGACTGAGGAAGGGGACTCAATCCAACCATTTATAGGGCAGGCCTTGTCTGAATGCACCCGTTTCAGAAGCGTCTAAGGACAGAAACAGAGGAGTGGTAACTTTATTTAGGTCAAGTTCTGGGAACAGGATGAAGGCCTTTCAATTATTCAAAAGAAATCCTGGCCTCAAAAGATGGCTGCTTGTTTCCTGTGTTCAGGGGTGATGACATTCTGAAGCGTATGTACTGCCAAATTTGTTTTTCTGAGTGCTTTAGTTCATTTTCACTGATCCTCATTGAACCTCTGTAAGTGATACAGCACCACTGCTCCAGGCGCAACCAAAGCTATGGGAACTCTGGCTGTCCTCCACACTCTTCTGATAGCACCAGCCCTCACTGTAGCAGAGCTGCTTGTGTGGAACACAGCATTATATCTTAATCTTTCCTTTTGCTCCACCTGAAGAGTTAAGTTACCCATAACATCATATCATTATCTTTCATATCATTATCTTTCAACTATCTAGCCTTTTACTATACACCTTCATTTTACTATTACAGAATGTAACTTCACAGTAGCCCTCAAGGCACTCCAGCATATTGTATCTATGAAAAACCACAGGCTGTGACCTGTCTGACCCTGTGTGGAGCCAGGAGTTGGACTCAACAATCCTTGCGGGTCCCTTCATAGGATGCCCTATGATTCTGTGATTCCAGTCGGCCCCAGCTAAGAAACTGGAGGATCCAACAAGGTGTCTGATCAATAGTTTAGTTTTGGGCTGTTGTGTAAGCCTCAATGTAAAGAGAAACCATCAACAAGTGTACCTTTAGACAAACATAAAGTTCTTTGTGCCTGTGAGTACTGAGTCCTCATCTCAGACCTGGAAGCCATGTGGAACAATTAAAAAAGAAAGTTCTTTGGACTCAGATGTGCCAAATACTAGTTTTAAAAGTAATTTGTTCTGTTTCTTCTTCAGGTTCTGCCTTAATCCAGTTTGTGCCATATTGTCAATATTTGGTGTTAGATTAAGGTTAAAGTGACAGAAAGCAACAAGCTTGACTTCCTGCTCTTTCCTAAAAAAACACTAGTTCAGATTAGGGTTAGCTTTGAGAGACCAAACAAGAAAGGCTAAAAAACCTGGATTTATTGCTTGATCCTGCAAGACTGGGATAAGAACTAGAACTGGAAATTGGCTTGGGACTCTGAAGTCCCATGAGTTGGGGATAGTGGGAATAGGAGAGCAATTTTTTGCTGAGTTGTGGACTGAGTGAGAGCCAAAGACGGGATAAAATGGATTCTCGTTAGATCTGAGACCGGCGAGCTGTAGGTACCGTAAGGTTTGTGTTTAAGCTCAGAAGCAAAGGCAAGTGTGTGTTTTTTCCATTGCTGGATTTGCATGGGAAAAATGGATTTGTCCTCTCTAAACTGGAATTTTGGCTAGAGTAAAGGTGTCGTGGGGGGATGTTACATTTACTGTTGTTGTCTGGGATTGCGGGAGCTGAAGAAGTCCTTCCACTGCTGGGCCACTAATTGTGACCCTAAATTGTGACTCTAAGCCTGCTAAGGAATTAACAATAAACTTTTAATTTGCCAAAATGTCCCTTTATCCTAATACCACCTGACCAGTGCTCTTCCCCTGCGGTCCTCAACACTGTTCTCAAACCTAAAAGCCTTCCCCGTAATCCCATCACTTTACACAGCCACACAATCAAAGGTGACCATGTTCTCCATATCTTTTTTTTTTTTCCCCTCTATTATGTCTTCATGCCGACTTGGCAAGCCTTCCAGGTCCCATGAAAAAGCTTTGGCATAAAGGGGCCTAACCCCTAACAATTAAGGTGCTTTTAACTGTCCCAGAAACTTGCTCCACTGCTCATTCTTGTGGGACCAGGCTTCCAACTTGGTGGTCTGTCTGAACTGCAGCAGCAAACGTCCTGCCTTTGTGCCCTTAGCAGCGGTTCAGAATCTAGCAACATACTTACACCATTCTTACACCAGTGGCATCTGCTCAGTGGAGGCCTCTCAGCATCCAGCTCAAACTGAACAGTAAACTAGCAATGCAGTGGTGTTTAGTGACAAATCTACTTTAAAGTCTTCAGTTCATTGTCACTGGTACCATCCCAGGTCTTTGTAAATGCTGACTGTTTCTGTGGTGGGTTGACCCTGGCTAGAAGGCAGGTGCCACCAAAGCTGCTCTGTCACTCCCTTCCTCAGCTGCACAGGGAAGAGAAAATACAGCAAATGGCCCCTGGGCCTAGGTAAGGGCAGGGAGAGATCACTCACCAATTACTGTCACAGGCAAAACACATTCGACTTGGGGAAATTAGTTTATCACCAATCAAATCTGAGTTGAGCAATGAGAAATAAAGCCAAACCTGAAAACCCCTCCCTGCTTTCCCTCTCACCTCCCCCCCTTGCCCCCTTCTTCCCAGGCTCCACTTCACCCCCAAATTCTCTCCCTCCTCCCTTACAGCAGTACAGGGAAATGGGGGATGGGGATTGTGGTCAGTTCATCACACTCTGTCTCTGCTGCTCCTCCCTCCCCAGCAGAAGACTCCTCACACTCTTCCTCTGCTCTAGTGTGGGGTCCCTCCTGCTGGAGACAGTCCTCTACCAACTTCTACAAAGCGAGTTCTTCCCCAGAGTTGCAGTTCCTCATGAACTGCTCCAGCACAGGTCTGCATAGGGTGCAGACCTTCAGGACCAGACTGCTCCAGTGTGGGTCACCCACAGTGTCCCAGGTTCTTCCAGCAAACCTGCTTCAGCATGGGCTTCCCACGGTGTCAGTCCCCTTTCAGTGGCTCCACCTGCTGCATGGGGTCCTTCATGGCCTGCAGGTGGGTATCTGCTCCACTGAGGACCTCCATGGGCTGCAGGGGGACAGCCTGCCTCACTATGGTCTTCTCCAACGGCTACAGGGGCCTCTCTGCTCTTGTGCCTGGAGCACCTCCTTCCCCTCCTTCTTCACTGACTTGGGTGTCTGCAGTTGTTTCTCTCGCATCTTCTCACTCCTCTCTCTGGCTGTAAAAACTGCTTCTTAACTCTTTTATACCAGAGGCACTACCACCACTGCTGACGGGCTTGGCCTTGGCCAGCAGCAGGTCTGCCTTGGAGCCATCTGGTATTCGCTCTATCGGACTTGGGGGAAGCTTCTAGCAATGCTCACAGAAGCCACCCCTGTAGCCCCCCACTACCAAAACCTTGCCACACAAACCCAGTGTAGTTTCTAACTGACTGAATGGGGAGAACAGTACGGATTACTTTCCCACAGCATTAGTATCCAAGAAGGGGCTCCAGAGATCGCAATCCTTGCAAGTCAGTTGCTTCATGGGGTTTCTCCTAAGTTGTACTGATAGGTCCTAGCCTCATGTAATTTCCAGCTAATCAGCTTTTATGTCTGGTTTATCATCCCAAATTTGTGCAGGTGGTGGTGATTTCACAGGAGGAGTCATGGAGGCTGTGTACCAACTGGAACATCGGCAGTTACACCCTGTTTCTGCAGAATTGCTGTAGCTAAAAGGCTTCTAAGGAAAAGTTTTTAATGTGCAGAGGTTGGAGCTGTCGTTATAGTTACATACAATAAAACGCCTTTGAAGGCATTTTCTGTTGCTGAGCACTAAACTGCAGAATCACAGATCTAACTTTCTACACAGGGCCCTACTAAAGCACCAATGCTGAGCTGAGCCTCTGGGTTCGCACAAATCCCACTGCTGTGGGTGACTAACCAGTCAGGAAAGGTACGTGCATGGTTTTCTTATGCTGCAGAACTCCTGATTTCTTATACTGTCTCTCTCTCTCTCTCCCCAGTGTAAAATTGTTTTGGTATTTTTGTGAACTGAAGAGTTTTTAACCCTTTGTTACATTCAGTAAACTTGGACAAAATATTATTCACTGAAATTGTAATAAAGACACTAAACAGGAAGCTTGGCAGTGTACAGCAGCCCAAAATTCAGCTTTCCAAGTGGAAGATCCTATTTTTCTTCATCATTTTCTTATTTGAAAAGTGCCTCCTGGGTACAGAAATATCAGACAGTTATCTGAGCAATGTGAACACCACTAAAATGACAGATGAACTTCGTACCCCCCCGTTGGGGCAGGCCCTGTCTGTAGCGTACGTGTTCTTTACCGCTTACAAGCTTTGACACACCAGGCAGTTTGCTGCTCAGCCTGGCTTTATCTGTTCTCACTGTACAGTGGTCTCCCAACAATAATACTTCCAAGTAGGGGAATCTGTAGTGAAGGCAGAGCTTGAAAAACAAAACCAAAACACAAATACTGAAAGGAGCTGGTTGGAGAAGGGAGGGAGGGGGGGATGGGGTGTAGGGGGGGGTGCCCCTGATTGCAAGTTGTGGGTGATGTTTAGATTAGCTGTGCTAGACTAGCCTTTCTTCCCTTTTTAGGTCATTTTTCTTTCTTGTAAAGATATGCAGTAAGTATTGCAATTTCCAAATGTTTGTGCTAATTATAGAAAAGAGACTGCACAGTCTTGCTGGTAAAAGGGAAAACACATTACAGGGTAAGCTGATTTCAATGCATTAGTAGTGATTTGGGTAGAATGGGCATTGCTGAAAAATTTAGTCTATGTTTCTTAAAAGGAGCATGAACTAAATATAACTATTGTAAAGAATTTAAGAGCACTGTTTTAAGTGAAAGTTGATCATGTTGATTAATAATCTAATCAGTGATCTATGATCCCAAGCCCTCTAGTTGAAGTCTATCTGTCCTTCTCATGATAATTCCGTTCGAGGAGAGACCTACACTTTCACTGTTTGCTCTAACATGACAGGACAGCAGCCAGGAAGAGAGAAGCTGAGATTTTGCCTTTATAAGACGACAATTTAAGAACTTGTTACCAGATAAGCATCACTGTCCTCCTCCTTTAGTTTTAGGTGTAGTGTCAGAGCAGTGATAACTGCATGAACTGTTACAGCTGCTTAGGGCTTGTGGCAGCCTTTCACATGGACTAAGCTACAGAAGTTCTGGTGTGACTGACCATTTTAGGAGCTGTGCTGGAGAACTGTATCGCAATAACAGGTTGGACACGACAGCAGGTTATTTGCACTTTTGCACAGGGTTTTGCATAGCGTATTTCCTTTAAAAAAAAAGTTTGGTATTTTTAGAAGTAGCTAGGCAGCATAAACATACAATAACATTACAGGAACACATACAAGAATAACTGTGCTAGCCAGGTTGTTTCTTTCAAAAGCCAATAAAAATACAAGGCCATCTCTGCATCCTCTCCAGCCTCCGGTGTCCTGGTTGCTGGAGGAAGTCCCAACATATTTCATCAGAGGGCCCTTTCCGTACGCCACACCAGCCTCATCAATGCCTGGCCATCAACAAGCACGCAGCTCCTTTCCTGCTTCGAGCCAGTGACCCACGCAGATCTTGAAGGGACGCTCCAGGCCAGCTTCATGTACCTGTGGAGTGTCTGCACCAGGGTGGTGTGTCCCCAAGGAAACCCAGAGTTCTGGTTGCCCTAGCAGCAACGTGGCGCTTCTGCTGGGCACGAAGGGACAGAAGAGAGGCCAAGGATTTAGAGGGTTTGTGTAAGCTCCTATCTATAGGAGAGTGACAATTTGATGATTGCAAAGTACCTCCAGCTTCTTGAGTGCAAAAGAGTACTTTTTCACCAGCAAAATGTTACAACACCAGCTCACTATAAGGTACGTTGTTTGAAACCTGCCTTTTACCACCAATTGTACATCAAGTTTCATGTAAAAAAAAAAAAATTCTGCATGTTGGTGCAAAACTTCCTGTGCTTCAACTTGAGGCCATTGCCCCTTGTCCTATCTCCACAGACAGTTACTGAAGTTACTGTTTAGTTTTCATTGTGCGGATTTCTTTCTTGCCAAGTTTTTTGTGTCTGACCAACAATGCTTCAGCAAGTCACGCACAGCATCGGAGGGCAAAACATCTGGCACAGCCTTTGAGACCACAGCATCACATAAGCATTATGAGTTATGCATAATTTGCTCTCTTAAGAATATAAAGATTATTGATCTTGAATTCAGGAACAATAAAAACCCGATTGCTGTGGTATGAAAGGTGAGACAATGCACCTGTTAGTTCGCAAAGTAACCATTTTTTCCAATTGTATTAAAGAGTATTAACAACTTTAAGCCTTTTTCTTAGAGTGAAGCTGGATCCAAAAAGACGCAGAAGTTATCTTCAGATCAATAAATTACCTTTAAGGTCTAGGCAAAGTGGCAGCAAAAGTAAAAAAAAAACCAAAACAAAAAAATCCCGCTACTTTCCTGACAGTCCCACAGCACCCTAAAAAACAAGGAGAGGTCCTATCATGAGCCAGATCTAGTAACTAAGCTGTTTTAATGCTCAGGTGGGTAACAGTGCACAGAGTATCTACGCTGTTGCCTTCTTTCCTTGGAGGATTGCTTTGCTCTATCAGTGTATCGATTCAGTACATTGTAGCCACTTCCTCATCTTCCCGGTTTCAGGTATTTACCAATTTTTCAGCCTGACATTTCTTGCTTCTCTTTTAAAGAAACTTTATTTCAGCTGATTTGGCAAGCTTCACTGAATTTGCTTACCTGACACAAAAACGATGCCTACTGAGGAACAAACAGTTTCTGCCAGCCATACAGAAGCAGGAATTGCAGCCTAGAATGCCTGTGCAAGCAGCCTGCAGCTTAGCAACCTTCCACAGGTCATGGCAACAGCCGAAGATGTGTACGGCATACTTGGGAGGCTGGATCATAGACAGGGGACTCCTGCTACTTAATTTGGTGTGTGTATGTTGCTGTGTACCATAGTGACCTGTTTCCACTTGAGCTGAAGTTCTCCCACAGATGCCTTTTCCACTGGCACAGCCAGTCCCTCAAGGTAATCCCAACACAGAAGCCACAGGTCTATTGCTTCCACAGAGCATCAGTGCAGAGGTAGTGAACAGCCAGAGCTATTGCACAGTTCCCCCTCACCAGTGGCAACAGTGCAGTGAGGTACTGACTGCGCATTCCAAATCCAACAGACCGCTTTACCTTTGCTCTCTGATTTGCCTCCTTTGCAGCTATACACCCATTTCTGTCCAACTGCACAGTTTCTGACGTTGTATAATAATAAACAAGCTAAAACAACTGACAGGGATTTCTCCAACTGCATTCCTAAGAAGCGATTATGCACACCAAAGGCACATGTAATATTTGCATGTTGATCTGCATGTTCCCTTAGTAACTATCCACAGACTCTTGTTTGTCTGTGTCTGCCATTTGACTGTGGGACAGTCCAGCTAAGTTATCCCTGGCAACACCCTTAACCCCACCCCTAAAAAACCTGTTGCCACCTGTGACCAGTGAAATACTCAGCACTACAGGATGCTCAGAGCCAAGCACTGCAGGTGAGGTGGCAATCCCAGACCTACCCCCATTCATACACAAAACCATCGGGAGGACGATGACTGCAGTATTATCTTATTCCAGAAAGATCCTAAGCAGAACAGGCATGAGACTTACATCTTTTTAGCCTGAATACTGCAAAAGCTGAGCCCACCAGTGTGTGCCTGCCAAAGCAGCTGAGCCAAGGCAGAGTATTCTGTTGGAACAACTAAATTAGATGTATCTTCTAAGCCTATTCTTTTTAATGTTTTGAAGGAGAGAGCACAAATCAGTAGTTTTATCACTCTGGTCTCCGTGTCTTTGTAGGGCAAGTTGAGCCAATCTGTCTTACCAAGTGAGGTTCTCTGACGATTTTAAACACTAAACCTTAGAAGGCAGGTGCTTCTCCCTACTAAAAAAATGTAAAATAAAAACTGCTGACTGTCAGTGCCTTCACTTACTAGTAGAGAGATTCACAGTAAACCTAGCAAAAGCATTCTGATTTGGAAGCCTAAAGCTAAGACACTAATTATCAGAGGTAACAGATAAACCAGTACCCTCTATTGATTTTATTAGCACACAAAAGATTAAGTCCCTCTGGAAATATACCTTTCATTTCCTATGCTTTTAAGCCATATATTTGGGTATTCAAGATTGGTGCCAGTTTCAGCTTAGGACTTTATGAAAATAAAACTGATTGCTGTTTATAAAGCTATTAAAGAATGGCCGTTTACATAAATAATTTAGGCTGGTATGACTGCAAATTAGGAGTCTCACTGGGAACAGACCATAGGATATTATTTTTAGAACAAGACAAGGAAAAAAATAACAAAACTTAAGAGAAAAGGTAATAATGCAAAGAAACGGTTGTTGTCTGGACTATGTAGACTCCAAGAGAGGCTAATCATTTTGCTGCTGCTGCTCTCAGCCATGCTTTCCAAAAAGCTCCATGGGTTTCATTAAAGTTCACATACAACAGCTCAAAATTTAAAGGGGCTAATTAGACTTCAGCTACTGATTTGGATATTATATCCCACTCTTTTTGAGCATTGCAATTCTTCTCTGCCTTTCAGAAGTACTTGCAAATGGAACAACTTTTTCTTTAGGAACATGTCATCAACCAGAGAACCAGCTGACTGGAGTGGTGGATGAATTGCACGTTATCACCTAGAAAAGTTCATTTCAGTCTTGGAGAACTAGAACTTTGTTCTAGACATATTTTAGGCAGCCACCAGTATGACCTGGATTAGAAGAGTCTGAAAACCACATGGAAGGCAACTGAATCCATTCATTTCACCACAAACACCTCCATTCTTCTGAAAATTGACTAATGGTGTTACTGTATGCCAGAACACGAACGTGAAGAACACATACACATATCCCTGTAGCTCACAAATTTAAGACTGTTCTAGTGAGACCAAAAATACTCAAAAATCTGTTAAAAGTTGTATTTATATAACAAATCCAGCTGGCATCACTTTTCACTCCAGTGCTTCTAAGTCAGGTAAACAAGTTGCTGGCAGTCTTTCCCAAATAAACAAGTTCTGTTAAGGTTTCTGTCCATACCACTAGAGAACGAGTGAGTTTGTAACATATTCATTACTTTGCATTTACTAACACTTGTTTTGCTGTAGCACATCTTTGTTCAAACACTGCTACCTGCATAAATTCACAGAAAGAACCAACGTGTTTGATACATTGATCCAACTAAGCATAAAATGAACTCTGCACAAGCTCCTCAGAATTACTATAGCCAGAGCTTTGGTATCTCACTTCATTTCCATGTGATTACATCTATATGATCCATAGGGAGCAATAAGTAAAAGTGACATCATTTGGGGCTGGTTTTTTTTTTTCCTGGCCCAAGCTGCACTGTGGATGAGTTTGTCAGAACATCCCCTTGAAGCCTCACAGCAGCTTCACAGGTCTCCAATATTGGCATCAAACAGTGTTTTGAAAAAAAAAAAAAAAAACCAACATTGCTTCTATTGTTAATCCTACTTTCACTGATGTAAAAAACAATAGGGTAGCATTTCATGACAGAGGGAAACAGAAGGAACAGTCAATCTGCTGGGAGGGTGCATTTGGCAACGATGGGATTGCTGACAGCACGGGCTAGATTTTGGCTCCTTGCCTCAAGCATTTGTGAAGTAATGCATCATCAGTTGAAATGTGGTAAATGACCAGATAAATTCTCTCAATCTGCTCCAGCTACGAAGTATAACACATCTGCTAACACTACCACAATGTCTCAGCTAATTAATGGGCAACTCATTAAATTGCAGCAGTTTGCAATTAGAAACTGTGTGGTCACATGTGACTGGGAGCAGGTAACTCCCTTATTACAGGTGAGTCTCTAGACAACAGTGTGCAGGCAGTCATGTTCTCCCTTCCTTCTTCACTCTCTCCCCAGGCTTGTTTCAGCTTGAGGACAACTCTAAAATCTTACCTCCATGGATGCAAACAGCCACCCGAACCTGGCTTTAAAAACCCAAACACCAGCCTCGTATGATCTTCACGGAACCACTGGGTACGCACCAGGGGCCCAGAGCGGCGCAGCACGCTTCAGTTGACCTGTGTTGTTAGAGTATCACAGCTGACAAGGAACACTCAACCACTTTGTGCCTTAGTTCTGAGCAACTACCATAATTAACAGTTGCTCACCAAGCAATGAAGAGTGTCCTTAAGAGTGTCTTCATGTTCAAACAGAAGATTCCAGGGGCGAGCTTTGCCCTAACTCTCTCTAGAGCAGTACTTTTCAAACTTACTTTTGCTGAAAGCATACCTGTGGCCAGAGTAAAATTAAAGGCCAGTTGCAAGTTATCTTGACCAACTGTCCAAGCACAAATTAGCCCATATTCTCCACCTGTTTTGAAGATGTCTTACTGACATTTTATTTCACCCGCGGACTTTCTGTCCAACTTCAACACACCTATACACAACATAACTATTTCCTACAGTGGAATAACTTAGCACCATCCATTCTGAGGAAGCAACCTCACAGTGATTACAATGTGAGAAGCAGCACCTTGTTTTTGAATATTCCTTCTCTGCTTGATTTGGAGACAAGACAAACTGGATCTTCCATATATGAAACGCCCTAACCACTCAGCTGTTACTCTGAATATCTGTGTCTTGCTTTCTTGACTAAAACCATATCAAAAAGTTGGTGTTTCATTGCAAAGCAAAAGGAAAATATAGATAATCTATTTTTTTCCCTGCAAAGCAGAATTAGAGCTTTCCAACTGAATGATATTGTTGAGTGGTACTTAACCACACAGCCCACTTCATTATTAACACTGCAACCCTGATGACAAATCTCATGAAGGCTTTAACCACTTCCATAAAGGAAACAAGAACATTGGTTATTAAGAAGCAAAACCTTTTGAGTGGTGCTACTGTTAGAATTTCATACTACAAGTACACATGCATCCAATAATTCAAAACCAAGTACTTTTTAATCTAAGTTAGGACCTTCATGGATGTTGTCAGACCCTTCCCTCTCATCTGTAGCAGGGGTAGTGCTCACCTATACTGCAGTGTTCTGAGGGTTCTTTTGTGTCAACCTTCCTGCTGAATATAAAAGCAGTTGTTCCTATGAAACCTGGCCAGTACTTGAAATAAGAGACATGAAGTGCAAACCATTAAAAAAAATGAGCACTGACATCAGGTAAGACTCTTGTAGGTTCAAGGTGACTCATAAAAAAACCAATGAGTTTCAAGATGGGAGGGAGGATCAGAGCTATATACAAGAATTGCCCTACTCCCTCATCTTCAATGCAGGGTTGAGAAGCTCAGTTTACTATATCTGGAGTGTACAATAACCACTGGAATCTTTGCAGAGATCCTCTATAATCATGATGAACATCAACACTAGAATCTTGTACTTGGAATTGTCTTGGCGCTTTACATACCTGTAAGAGCCCTGAGATATTATTTTCCCAGCTATTTACATAATTGGACAAGATAAAGAAAATAAAAAGAACATCTGGATGATAAAATTAGCTAATCTGGTATAATTTAAGCTTCATTTGAAGATCAAATGGACAGTAAAGAGGTGGCACTGCCAATGACACAGCTTTTGTAAATGTGTTTTGTTTCAGTTTTGTTTTCATTAAAATGATGCAGTAGATTTAATTTGAACAAAACCCCAAATTAAGCTATTTACTTGCCAGTCTCTCCTATGTATCAAACAAACAAACACTGTTCATATATAGAATCAGGATGGAAATCCATCAATGAGAATTCTTCTAGTTGTTGGGGTGGGGTTTTTTTGTGTTTGGTGGGGTTTTTGTCTGGTTGGTTGGTTTGGTTTTTACCCTTTAACAAAATGCTTCTGTGTTTATCCACCGTAGTATCAACTGAAACACATGATTACAAGTTGCAACAACAAGTACAAAACATGATGTACAAATTGCAACTCCAGTTAGCTCTAAGTCCAAGTCACAGGTCACTTAGACTGAACCTGTTTCATCACAAAATATGGAAGCAATTTTGTGCTGCGTGTGTTCCTATCTGGCAAGAAATTAGTCGTAATGAACTGTTGATCAAAAACACCCTACTCATCTGCGTATTAAAAACCATGTGCACATTGAAGTACCATATAAACCTTTTCTTGCTCAGAAGTGAAGACACCTGCTTAGGCAACAAGGCATCCACTCATCCCTTACTCTTGCAACACACAATGACACAAAACCCCAGACAGCTGATGCTCAGAACAGCTGCCACAGTTCCTAACAGTCATATTTTACCTTCACCAAGGTTTAAATCTCATTAAGCGACACATTATTTCCTTTTTGCTGGAAAATCCACCAGAATTCCATGTGGAACACTGCCACATAATTACAATAGTGGAGAGCCCACAATGTTCTGCAGATTAGAGAACACCTAAGGATCAAACATTAACACTCCCAAGCAAAGTCCAACATAGATCCCTGCTGGTCCTTGACCGTTCACTTGTTACCCTGTCACGTAATCAGGTACTTTTGTTCTGCTGCCTACTCCTTTCTTGGGATATTCACGTGAAAGTACTAACACAAGCTAACTTCCAGAATTCTAGCAGAATTCTCCCAATTTAAATAACAAGAAGCTTGAAGATAGCTCAGCACATGCTTGAAAACATACCTTAGGGGAAGAAAAAATTAAATAAATCAAGTCATTAAATGAAAAACATTTATTACAAAATAGAAGTCTCAGTTGGATACTACGCTATGACACTGTCAAACTGAAAATAATTTTGTAAGGCTCCTACTACTATTTTTCTGCAGGGCAACTCCTGTTATCACAGAAAGACTGATAAACCATCAGTAACACACAGCTGCAGCACACACAAGTCAGAAGTTCCCAGCACTCTCTCAAACACAGTCCCTCAGAACAGTCTCTTTGCTGGGCCTGGATGGCTTCGTTATTTTAAACCTACTTCTCCATTCAGCTTTCCCCTCCAGTTTGGATTACTGCTACAATATTCACCACATGATGAACA
The DNA here is from genome assembly GCA_020800305.1 of Porphyrio hochstetteri. Taxonomy (NCBI): domain Eukaryota; kingdom Metazoa; phylum Chordata; class Aves; order Gruiformes; family Rallidae; genus Porphyrio; species Porphyrio hochstetteri. The sequence continues at coordinate 53,141,484 of CM036907.1, forward strand.
GTCACACTGTGAGAATCTCATTCTTCAAACTGCCTCTGCTTAACATGCCATAACTTTTATAAACAATTCATAAACACTATCTGAATTCTGTTTCTTCCTCTGTGTGGCAAACAACCACGAGATTTTGCACATCTGAAGATGATCAAAGGTGCCTTAACAGACATTCTGACAATTCTGAAATTACAGAGAGCATCAAATTCTCCACTGAACCTAAGCCTCATTCTAGGAAAGCACATTCAACAGATAAGAGCCTATGAAAATATTTTTAGCAGTAGTAGTCTCAGAAAAACATGCTAAAACATACGGGCAAATCCTCTGCAATACTTAAAGCATCAGGAAAGTTCAAGTGAGACAAAAACCCATTTCCTTACGCAGTGGAGTTATCCACTTACAGACAGAAAAACAGGAGGCTAACATGGGCTGTCTAAGAAGAGAGGCACAAGTTTGTAATGACTGAAATTACACAAGGAGTCACACCATGCTACTCAGAGTTTAAGTTGTTATCAGATTTATGTAGTATGGGCACATTTTTACTTGTTAAGATGATCAGCACACTCATACTAACAAATGGAAAGGCTCAAGGTCAATTTCTGGGAAGAGTCTTCTGTTTTGATGAGGTTTTATGTTTTGCCAATCCATGAACAGTCTGAACAACTATTATCTAAAAACCACCCTAAATTTTCACTTCTGTACCATTTTAAGCAACAACTTCCTACAGAAAACATTACTCATAAGACAACACGCTGAAAGTGTTCTTCACAGACCAGTAGCACGTGTATCATGCTGACTAACCTTTCCAATTTTTTATTCAGGAAAAACAATTACAACAAACCTACAAGCTCCATTATGAGTCTTCAATGTTATGTAGTTAAACCTTACATTGTGGAAGGTAATCTATGCTGTGTGACAGACCAAAGCCACAGAAATGGGTATACAGTCTAAAAAGGAATGATTGATCTTCATAATGAAGAGAATGTGAATACATATTAATCACAAGTTATGCAATCTTTAAGCATTTGTAAATAGATTTTTTTTATGTACCTTGATTGTTTGCGTACTTACTGGAATCCTGTAGGCAGACGCTGAGCACCATGATTGAGTACCAGAACGCTGGTGGTAGGCTTTAAAATAAAGTACAATCATACTAAAAGAGAAACTCCAAAAGTTTTATTAGGATTTCAACAGACATTGCAAAAAAATATTGCATAATGATTGAAAACATAATATTTTAAACAAAGTAGCAATGTGGTATTATCAAGTACAAGAAAGACTGGAACAGCTGTCTATATATGCTGTAAGAAAGATGTACCAGGAAAGGGATACGACATTTTTAAAATCAAGGGCCACATTTTGATAGACTGACTATACACCATAGATGTTTTACAAACTGCATAGCAGTGTAAAAAAAAAAAATTGCTTTTATCCTAGCTATGTTGTATTCCTGCATTTGGAGCAGTTTACAAGGCAGAGATTTTGTTTCCAACATTGATATTTTAATAGCTCTGGATTCTCATAAAAAATAAAGTAATTTAACAAAAAAGCCTGTATCTACATTTGAAAACAAAAGTGCATGTATTGAGAAATAGTGTTACTTCTTAGGAACATGACTGAGTACTTAAAAAGTTCACTTTACTATATCAACACCTGACAGTACTTTAGATGTAGATCTGCGCTGTGCTACAAGCCAGATTCTACCAACACCAGCTCCTCTAGCTGAACACCCTCTTTGCCGAAGCGACCGACACATGTGCCTGCCTACCAAACTTATCAGGGTGCTGGGCAGTTACAAAGAATGCCAAGTACCAAAACCACCACACTGCTGATTAAAAAAAATAAAAATAAATCAAATACCAGTAACCCAAGCCAGATGTTTTAATGCAGATTTAGCTACAAACGCAGCCATAAACTCCTCAACATTCAGGATCCTTCCGGTCACACAACTGCTTCTGAACACTGGAGAGCAGCAGCAAGGAGCCATCAGAGCTACAGAAGACAAGAACCAACCAGTATGTCTCCTGCCTCGAACTGCAGAACTTGTGGGTAACGAGCATGTCAGCGCTCAGAGAACGGGGTGCGGGGAATGTTACCATGCCTACCTAAAACCCGGTTGGTACACTCAGGTTTGCACATTAATCTAGATTCTCCTTTCCACGTACGTGTGGTAACAGCTAAGAACTACTGCAAATACTGCTGACTTCTGCAGAGGTTACTCTTTCCCTCTCTCCAAACAATGAAAGACAAAGTGTGGAAAGAGAACACATAGTTTGAAGATCCAGGCAGAACTTCTCTTTGAGCTCTTGTAATTTCAACTCATGGCACTGAAGAACTAGATTTATGTTGCTATTTTTTTTCCTGGGCACCTGTAGCACTCTGAATAGAAAAAGGCAGTGAATGTTTAGCTGGACTGGACCCAGAATGGGAAATGCAGAGAGATCAAAGTTGTGAACTGCAGCCAGGTTAGCCATAAACAAGTGTCCAGTACAGAAATTACGAGTAATAAATTTAGCCATTTTTGTAAACATCTCCTCCTTCCTAATCTCTTATTTTTTCCTATAATGGAAATACGTACTGTATTCCTTTGTTCCAAGCTCTGGTCTGTTTCTGTTTTAGCTTTGTGGCACAGTTGCTAAGTGCAACAGGCAAGAGACACCAACTTTAAATACAAACAAGTCTGAACGTCAGTTCAAGTTATTACAGTTTTGCTATACCAGGCCATTTTTCATAGCATGTATCCTCTGTTCACAAATGCTTTGTAAGTATTTTATTATGGAAGACTGGAAGCAAATCGGAGTTGTTCACTTAACAGATGTGGTTGAACATACATTTCTGATACGCCTTATGCAATGAACAAATCATGTCTCATCTTATGAAGATGATACCTTTGCTACACACACCAGTAATTTAAAATGCTCCTCAGAAAAGCAGCATTTTTATAGACAAATTAACAGAAAAGGAGACAATACATCTCACAATACCATAAAACAAGTAAAGCCCTTTCATTAGCTGCATTATAAATTCGTAACTGTTCATCACATACTTTGATTTTCTGACTGCTCAAGCAATTAACACTCAGCCAACTGCAGGACAAGGAAAAACATTTTAAACCTTTTATATTGATGTCATTGTAGGTGCGAGAGTAAAAACTAGTATTCCATGTTTTTAGCTCTAAGTTTTGCTCCCAAAAGTGAAATAACTGTTAATAGTTCAGAAGAGAAATAATCATTGTTGACATGTCAGAAGTTGTACTAAAAATTAAGCTGCTGTAAATCTGAATTCATTTAGATCATTCCTACAAAAAAAAAAAAGCTGATCCTAGATCACCTGTTAAGTAGGAAGAGCAGTAGAACACCAATTTCATGAGAAAAGATGCGCTTAAAAGCTGTGTTTGAGACATCTACTATAAAGTTTTGAATTCTTCCTTATCTTTCAAATATTTGGATTATAATTCATTTAAAAAAAAAATAGACCAAGTACAGAAAGTACATTTGGTCAGGCTTTTGTCTCACTACAATTCAGTGTCTCCTCCAATCTAAATGTGCATACCATTTAGAGGCCATTTTTTGAAATGTTATCAGTCAACAGCAACATGGGCACCAGTGAATCAGAAAACACACCTTAGGATTCTGTTCTTAAATTATATAAGTTAGATACAACTACCCTGTCCAGCAAGTTCCGAATTTTTCAAACGTTAAGGCAACTTTCATTACTTTCCAGCTAAACAGTATTATAAAAAATAAATGTCACTTCAAACCTTATGTACACAGTGACAGAGTAGATTTAGCTAGAAAGTATCTTTAGTACATTAATAAAGTGTCACGTAATATTACCGAGGTTATATCAGGTGCTTGAGTGTATGTGCAATTGGAGTGGTTGCAATATTTAAAGTACTGGTTTCAAAACAGAGCGCAGTGAACGTCCTTCCTTCGTGAGTTCTCGCGTTACACACATACATGGCAGCGGAACAGCTTCCTCTCGTCTCTCTACAGCATTATAGCTACATTTCTTCAAGTGGTCAGCCATGCTTACGATGTCAGCAAACTTCCACTCATTCACAGTACAGAAGGCTGTACTGAAGCGCCAAACCTAGAAAATAAGTTGCACTTAAGCTCAAAATGCTTTAAGACACCGGAGCTCAGAGCAGGAAGCGAAACTCTTGCCCTGTAATACTCTCAGGCAATGCCTTGCAGCTACGATCAATTGTACTAACAATCAGTATGACAAAGACTGTCCAGTGCGACACTTTGTGTGGCCAGACCCAGGCTGGCGCAGATTCCAGGCCAACTCCGAACACTGGGAAGAAAGGCAGGCAGTGCATCTACAAAGCAGCTGCGATCAGAAGGTAAATGATGACATACTGCATGAGCAGTTGTAACGACCTGTTACCGAAATGATCAACTTCTGCAATTCTGAGTGACATTTCCAAATGCACCTTGGGGGGGAGGTGGAGGGTGCAAGTGGGGAAATGGTGAAAACTGTACTAATACAAAGGGCACCCAAATGTTTTAAGAATTATTTATGTACTTAAGGCACACAATAGCATGGCAATGGATAGGATATCAACAGATGAGCAAAAATGAAAATTGCCATAAGCAGTATAAAGGCAAAAAAAAGCCAACTTGGTAGGCAACTTTCCCACTTTCATGGGATACGGATGTTAAAGAAAGTCATGAAGTAATCATTTAATATTCTGAGGTCCTGGCAAAAATCAGGGTTTAGTTTCTTTACATCAAGTAAAAACTAGAAAAAAACTAATTTAACTTTTACTAATTGCTCTTCTACATGACAATCTATTTCTTGAAGGGGTATTACAGAGAAAAAGCACAGACATGACCAATTTGACACTTTCCCTTTTGCCTTCAAAAAAAAATAATCATAACTTACCTTTTCTTTTATCTGCCAAGAAGAACGTCCATCTGGGCACTTTTTCTTCTCCCAAAGCAGAATCACCATTCCACGTGCTTGGAGCAAGCTTCCACACACATCTCTCATTAAACGTGACACTCTTGAAAGCTGACATAAACTAAAGCCATCTAGGAAACTCGCAATGTGCTGCAGAACCTCGAAAGGCAGACTACTGAGATGGTCATTGTGTAGTCCAATTAAGCAGCTTTTTGCTGGTTCTACTAACACTGTGGATATACAAGGCTGAACTCCAAATGACCGCAAGTGACGGTCATGAATAATTTTTGCCCCTTGTGTTGAAGGGCAAAACCTTCGCTGAGAGTATGTACACCCATAATATGCCAAAGGACACCTCTGCTCCATCCAGCCATTAAGGCCAGCATGAATGTCACCATGCACATTCTTAAAATGCGATGAAAACTCATTCCTCCTAAACAACTGTCCACAAACAAATGTAAACATTGAACGCTGTTTTGTTTGGTATCTAGCCACATATTCCAATACCAAATCCAGTCCAAGGGTCTGGAATGGACTTGGATTTGAGAGCTGTGGGTTGGCATGGTCACATGCAGAAGCTGAAGCTATTTCCCCCACCATCGTATTTGTGGCCAATATAGCAGATGGGAGAGAAAATGTCTGGGTCCCAAAGTCAACGCGATACACATCAACAGAGCGACTTTCTGATATCCCCCTACCTCCGGGAGAGTCTCCTAGGCAAAACAACAGAGCTGCAGTGATTAGATCGATCCCCTGAAGACCCATAGGATCTTCTGTTATCTCCAAATCTGATGTATCAACAGCTTTGTCTTCTTTTGGTGTAGACCAATGGTTAACAAAGAATTTGTATGATCGATGCCGTAAGAGTGAAAACGCATCTACATTTCTCAATCTTTCTTGCTCCACTTGTCTCTCTAACATTTCTTCTTCGTTAGCATTATGTGGAAATACTACATGATTAACATTGCCATTAACTAAGTGATCAGCAGCTATTACTTCTTTGAGTTGTGCTGTTACAGGGAAAGAGCTGAAAGACTCTAATGCTTCATCATCGCCAGATGCAGTACATTCACCATTTGCTACACTGGCTGGTTTTGAATTAGACACACAAAGATCTTCATTCTGGTCCAACACCTTTGAACATTCATTTTCTACATGAAAGCCATTACACAAAAGTGAGGCATTATTAAGGTTTAGATTTAAGTCATGGTTTTGCCCTATATCGTAGCAAATATCGCTAGAACCATTTTGCTCCATTTGTGAATTCTGACTCAGGCTATCCAAGTTCATTCCCCCAACTGCTCCTATGTTATCTTCATCTTTATGTTCATGGTCAGACTTTTTGTCCTGAATGAGGCCGTTAGAAGCTTGCTCTTTGATCTCACTATCTTCTTTCACTTCATGTGGTGAAACGCAGAGCCTTGAACTTAACACGTTCATGTCCCTTGTAGCAGTGTTCAGGATATCCAGAGCAGCAGCTAAACTCCTTGTTGTTTCAACAGTAGCTTGATAAAGTGCACCATAGGACTCCTCATCGACAGGCATCAAACCATTTGAATGCACTGCATCTGGGGCACTTGGTTTGACAGAGGTTTGCTCTCTGGATTCTGGTACTTGATCACCTGCTTTTGACATCATAGTTGCTACTTTAAGTGATTCTAATAACATGCGTTGGTCTTGAAGGGCTAAAGCCATATCCAGCTGTTCCACTTCATCGACATCTTTACTCAGGTTTTCGTAAGATTTTCGGTCTGCGTAACTGACTGGCCATCTATTCCACTCCATGGTACAACATACCACACTTGCGGGACAGACTTCTAGATGATCAGCAATTTTATTTCGGGCTACGATGAAGGGACAGCCAAAGCCACTGTTCAAACAAGGCACTCTTTCCAGCGGACATAACGTGCGATGTTCCTCAGCTTTACACGAGTGAAAAACTGCCCCACAAACCAGCGGGCAGCCAATCAAATCACAGGAGATACCAGGTTCTGGTCTGGTCATACAACGGCGGCTGACACAGTTCACACAGTGTGAGTGTTGCTGATGTTCCTCCATGACTGTAAATCCAATTCTGAGTTAAGAGACAGGAGACAAAAGCAAAGAATATAAACTCAATATTGTTAATGCTTACTAACAGTTGTTTGCTGTTCTGCATCCTTTACGTGTACGGAGAGATAAACAGTAACACAATGTGAACTGATCAGAAGCCATTTTAAGAGAACAAGCGTGGGACATTTTATTTCAAATAAATGGTGTTTAAAGCTCACCTGAAAATTAAAGAGAAACACTTATTTCAGAGGTCAAGACATAGTCTATGCATTTATTCACCAGGTATAATATATGCAACGTAAGTAAAAATGTTCTTTAGTCCTTCCCTCTGGAGTAGCTCTTTTCACCTACTCACTGCTAATAGATGATTCAATGAAAAGCAAAGCGCAATTGTTGATCTTGGCCTGCTACCTAACATCCTAAATCATGCAACTCCACAGAGTAGGTAGATGAAATAAAGGAAGCCAGTCATCCTCATCTCCTGTTCTCTAAATGAAACAGAGGCAACCTATTCTCTGGGCTGCTTGTTAGCACCTAAACTTCTGACACAGTCTCCATGCAGTTGTGTTCAAGGCAATGTGCAGCCCTCAGCATGTATCTCGATCCTTGGTCATGTCTATTCTCCCCAACTCCACGCTTCTGACAGACAGCAGTTCTTTAACAAAGTTTTTCACTCTTTTTCTTCATCCATAGCCTACAGTTCCTCCCATATTTTTATAGTAGTTGTTGCATAAGGGTAGCAATTATACTGCATATTAAACAACTGCTTTTATTTAATTGAAAACTTCTACATAAAACCTTACTACCCAACACACTCCCGTCTACACCTCCAGTTCAACTCACAAAATGCAATTTTTTAAAATGTGCCCTGTGGCCATCATGATGACAATACCAGCAGCTCAAAGTGCAAGGGTATCAACTTTATGCACCAAAGCTAAACAGTAATAAAAATTAAAATAAAGTTAATTGCATAACCTATTATAATAAATTGACACAAACAAAATATTAAATTATCTGTTGTGGAAGGTGGGGAAAAAAGGGGGAAAAAAGAGTAAACTTTCCATCTTTGTACTCTGAGATGTTCTGGAACTGCTCACTATGTTCACTAGCTGGAGTGCAGGCCCACGCAAGTGACCAAGCTCTCCCTCATGCTCTCACAACCTCTCCCTCAGAAGTGCTACCATGAGGGATTTACAGTTCAGAGATATCAAAGAATGACTTGCACAGAGACAAATCTCAAAATACTCTGTCAAGCATACATTGCTCAATTCCATCTCTTCTCCACTCCCTACCCTCTAGCAATTTTCTTGAAAAATACAATGCTTACAGAATTTAAGATTAATAGAATTAATATTTATTTTACTCTACTAGCTAACAAGCGCTCTCATGCATTGCCCTCAGGCTAAACACTTCCGGTTTAAAGCATTAAAACTTCTTAAATTAAAAATACTTGAAACTGTGAAAAAACCCTCGTTAGTATTATTCCTTTTGTTCAAACTGAAGGGGAAACACAACAGCCTTTGAGACACTCCACCTTAAATTATTTAAAGCATTTAAATAGAAATCTATGTGACAATTCACTTGTATTCTTTCAGTGCTTTGAAATTCATGCCAAATTTAAGTAGCAATCAGTCCTCATCCCCCCCCCATCCATCGTAATTTGGATAATTCAAATATTTTAGCCACCCACTCTCCTGAACACTTCTAACAAAGAAGCATATGTGCTACACTTAGCAGGCAAAACACAGCTGAATGTTCCTCACCATACCTTAGTATTTATATACTAAGTAACAAGTTAAGTTTCAAATAAATTGTCAAGTGCATCAGTCACTGAACTCAAGTGACTGACTGGCTTGTAAAACATTTTAGCAAACCTTTCTGACACACAACCTGCTTTCAACTTGTATATTAAGTAAGACAGGATCTACTGCAAAGAGCTGAAACATGCTCAGTAAAGAATGAAAAAGAGAAAACTATTTGACTTCTCCAAGATACTTTTAGTTCTTCCCGTCGAGCCTTCTCTAAGTAATTCCTGCCAAAGGCAGCCTACCTGTTGCTAGACCAAAGCCAATTTTTTATTTTTGCATCAAGACTGAAACCAAACTCTAGTTTTCTTCAAGTCAACAGGTGAGCAGAGATCAAAAGGAAGCTCTCTGGTTATGGGTGTTTAAAGCACATAACACAAAATGGAAACAGACCTGAAAAAGACAACTGCATAATGCAAAAGTCCTCACAGAACCCAGCCCTTGCCTGCTGCTCCCATAAAACAAGAAGCCTGGTAGCAGTAAGCCTCCATTTAATCAGTTACACACAATTATGTTTTAAAAAAGTAAATGCATCGATTGCCTAATTTGCAAAAAGCTGTGCACCTTGCTCGTTTAAGATGTCCAGAAGCAAGCCCCCTCTCGAGCAGGGTGTTAGCCAGCACACAGCTACGCTCCCACTGCCCTCTTGCTGCGCAGCCAAAGCTGACCCGTGTGCAGGCAGCTCAGAGCACAGTCAAACCCAGCCTATGTTCGCCTGCACCGTTTGTATAGACATACCCTAAATTAGTCAACCATCATTAAACACTGTCTTTAAATAGCCTATGTGAGCTTACACAGAAGAACATTCTATTGAGACAGTAAAACATCCTCCTCCCTAGCACACTATCTTGGTCTTTACAAGTCAGATTGTGAAACCCGAGTTGCACGATGATACTGGCTTTTCTCAGGCTCCTGGATTCCTTTCACACATAAGCTAATATTCATCAACATTTAATGATTTCATACAAGCAAATGAAATTCTCAAGTGTGTGAGAATGAGACAAAACATGGTGAAGGCATCAAATGTCACTAACAGACAGCATATGAAAGCCAGAACAGACACCAAAATACCACGTTTTATCAAGAGGTAGCTGCTAATTTAATTCTATAACAGATCCTTGCAATTGTTTTCATAAAGAAACAGTCTGATTCTAAGCATGTTATCAATTAAACAGCCAAAGTAACCTATGCTCTCAGTTTCTCTAAGTTAGAATTTTACTGTTCACTGAAAAGCTTGATATTAGTTGCCATTTTCTCTTAATATTTAAATTGTTTGGCTCCTTAAATAAATTTATAATTTAAAATCTCTTTGGACATATGTAGACTATCAGCCAGACATTCACTAAAATTCTGTGTCCTGCTTACAAACCTTGACTTCAAAGCATCTGCTGCAAACTTCAATTTACTCAGAATGTCACATTTTATTTATAGCTTACTACAAACTCCTTATATATACATATATTAAACGTCCTTTTTCTGCATTTTTAATACCTGGGCTTCAAACTCAGTAACTGTTTTGGGCGGTCATGAGCTTCCTGCACTGCTTAAGTGAGCAAAGGCTTTTAATACAATTCAAGTTGCAAAATAAATCCAAAGGGAAAAAAACCACAAATGACCTTATCAAACAAGTGAAACCATGGCTAATACTTCAAGAATTAGCACATTCGTTAATCAACAAACGGTCGTGACTGACTCGCCCCATTTTGTAAGCTAGCCTCATGAACCCCAGACTTTAGGACCTCTTTGATTTCATTAAGAGCATCCACGTCTAAATCATTTTCCTCTGAAAAACCAGAAGCAATATATCACTTGTACTACACTGGGAACTAGAACCACCCTCTTCCCAAACATTGCCTTGTAAAGGAAAAAAACCAAACTGTTGGGTGAAGATCAGATAAAGAAAATACTTGCTGGAAGTAACAAATTGCTCCCACTTACTCTGACACAGGAAATTGAAAAGAGCTAACAGATTGTCATTGCTGACATGAACAAAAATTACCTGCCATTAAAACATGTGCCAGTAATACCTGCAGTGTTTATACCCCATTGTGTTCCTTGCCACAGTTTGGTGAATAGACAGTGTCAGATCAATGACTACAGCAAGAACGAACAGCTGTCCTTTTCTGATAGTGTGGTGTCAGCAACTAGCTTCAGTTCATATGAGATGCTTAAGTACACACACTTGACTGTTACTAGCAGAGAAACCTAAAAATACATCCCGTTCCAGTGAGGTGACCACTGCTCTCAGAATTTGTGCAATCACTTGATGTTATTGTACATACTATACAGTCAGCTGACCAAATCAGCCAGAACATGCTTTGAAAATCTGTCATAATTAAAAGGATTAAAATTCCAGCTGCTACAGCCACATGATTTTCAGTTGCTGTTGTATCACAAACATTAAAATAGCATAATAAAGGTTTCCAAGAGTCACCACACAGTACTTCAGCTGTGAGAGCCCTCACTTTCCTTACACTTCCTTTCACATCAGAAAATATAAGGAGCTGTACTTCGTATTATTAAACCCAGAGTCTGCTTACTTACTCTCCCTTACATGAATTCTTTGGTGCCTTAAGAGTGGAAATCACAGCAACTGTTACTGCTATTGGAACCCTCCATTACTCAGCTACCTTTTACCTCAACTATCTTTGAGACTTTTCCCTCTATCAAATTCAACTAAATAGGCCAATAGGTTCTTAAATTACTGGTTCAAGGAAGTAGAAGAGAAAGACACATGCAGTACTACAGGTTTAAACTCCCAGGAGCAACCAAATCCACCCACAAGTAGCCAAATACATGCAAAGGATTCTAAAAAAAAAAAATCCCTTTTGTTTCGGAGACTGCAGAAGCCACTGCCTTATTTCTGACTCTCCAGCTTTTACCCAGGTGTCTGGCTAAGAGAGCGGCTCAAGTCTGGTAAGATGCAGAAACTTTCAGAGAGGAAACAGCCAAGTGAGAGAAATTTAAGTGATAGGTGGTTAAAAAAAAAAAGAGGATAAGGAAAAATAGGGAGAGAGCTAGAGAGCAGTGTTATTTTAAAAAAAGATTTTCAATATTCTGCCAAAACAGAACTGACAGTACTATAGATAATTAACAAACAAGCTATTTTATTTTTCTTCCTACCATGCGTGGGAGAATAACCACCATTCACCTTGACTCACAGGTGTAAGCATCACATGCTTTAAACAAGCTTTGCAGTCTTCTACTATGTAAGCTTTTGTCTGTCATCTCTATCCTGCACCAAAAAAAAAACAACAACTGTAACAATTTTTTTATTTAAACCCGCACCTGGAGCTTGGCTGAGTTTGAGAAGTGCCTGGATGATGCACCCAGTCACATGCTCTGACCTGGCTGGCTCTGTGTGGAGCCAGGAGTTGGACTTGATGACTCTTGGAAGGTGGTCCTTCCAACTCAGGAGACGCAATGATTCCTACAAAAGCATGGCCACACTACCTATGTTATGCATGCTGTGCTTCCTTTTTGGGGGTGGGAGAGTGATGTTTGGTTTGAGGTCTGTTCTGAACTAACAGTTTTCAAATAACCAATGAAAAACCTGAACTGGGGGTTCAGCAGGGTGCCTTACACACCATTTCAACTGGAGAAGAGCAAATGACACCACTAGTTGCCATCCCTACTAGAGGTAAGCAACAAAAGGCAGCTCTAACTCCACTCCTCAGGACTCCAGGAAGTCTAAGGAAATAGCCCCATCCTGAGGCTTCTCCAGAGCTCGCACAGCCGTTGTCCTCACACTAGGGAGCAGAGTACCTCCAATCCTGCTTAAGTGTCTCTTTGTAGCACTGGGAAGGCCGGAAACAAGGGCATACAGGAAAGTTAATCTAATGCTACACTAATTTCCAACTACCCTTTAAAATGGTAAATAAATAAAAAAACCCCAACAAACATTACACACTGCTACTTATTAACATGGAATAAAATAACTAAGAGGTGCCAGATTTAAAGGTATGTGCATCACCTGCACAGGTAACAGAGAAGGCCATATTTCAGTATTTTCTATACTAGACAGTTCTTTTTTTATGCATTTTTTTCCGATTTCAAAGAGAAGTTCCGACAGGAACCTCATGAAGCCTTATGTTTCTTCAAACTAGTTTACATCAGACATACTTTCAGGAAGTAGAATCCTTTCCATACTTAAAATCACAACCTGATGGGATATAAATTACTGCTCCTCACCCCTGAGTTCATCAGGATAACTCTGGCTTCTGATGCAACTATGCAAATCAGAGAAATTAAAACTATATTCAAAACATTTGGACAGACAAGTTTGCACTGCATTCTCAAACAAATTCATCCACAGCAAAGGAGAGAGCATCTTCCCTGCCTGGTAGTGACATACCGGACACACTAGAATGAGACTACATTAATTTTTTCCTAACACTGAACAGATGAGAAGGAACTTAAATTACTAAAGGCCAAACTACTATACAAGCAGTATGCTACTTCTACCATTACTATCACAGTCTACAGCAATTTATACATATTACACAAAAGAAGAAAAGGGCATCCTCAAAAAACAGCCTCTTATTGCAAGAAAAAAAACCTGAGGGGAATAGGTATTTCTGGAAAGATTCTAGTTTTATCAGTGATCTAGCATTGAAATGTTCTAACCGGTTTTGAAGCATAAAGTTATCCACCTACCTCAAAAACAAACCAGAGCAAAACAAAATGAAACTTCTCACTACATCAAAAATAGTATTAGGATTATAATGAAGTGCAACTTTTTAATGTCAATCTTACAAAGAAAAACTTTTCCATGTCTACTCCTGCCCCACATACCCTATTACAGGACCTGACCTGTATTTTGCATTCTTTTGAGTAACATTTTAGGAGTCCCGCTCTCCCTAGTGGCAAAACACCTTTCTCCCATTCAGAGAATTCAGTGAGATATTCCCTCTCAAATCACTGTGGGGGCAGGTGGGTGGAAAAGAAGGAAGGAGTCAAGGAGAAAATGACACAAAGCAAAACTCTGCTTTGACTGAAGTGGCCCCCTCACTGACACCCCATGTGTCTGGCTTTGCTCCATTTAGAATAGGGGCTCTGATGGAATGACAGAACACAATCTTTTATCACTATTAAACTCTGTGAGCGTTAAAAATCAAAACCAACCACACTAGGCTTTTCCTTAGAGTACTTCTGTGACAGATCTGCCAAGGATTCTTGTCTCCTTGACACACTCCCAAAAGAAGAAACCCAAAGGCCTCAGCATACCTTTGGCCACACACTGACACAGGACAACCGCACCAGGACCAGCTAGGCTCGCTGCATGGCTCAGGCACAAAAGCACTCTACCTGTTGAGATGGTGACAGGGCAGAACCAGCTACAGCACCAGTAGATTTCATGTGTAAAACACTTCTCAACTTGAACTCAGTGTGACTCCTCGATTGCTGCAGACTCTGCAAGAAAGACCAGAAGCTGAGTTTCATTTGAGGTGAACAGATTCCTTTCCATACATACAATCCTCTGAAAAGGCCACGTGCTTACACAATCTGGAGCTACAAATACTGAAACATTTTGCAGGTTTTATAGAAAAATAAACAAGCTTTTAACAGACTTTACAAGTGCAATTTTAACTCCCTTCATTTTAGCTTATTGCTAGCTGTTAGTCACACTAGAGAGCTGCCTATATTAGATTTAAGGCTGGAAGACATTATTAAAAGTTATTATTCTGACCTACTTCACGTAACTCTTTGGGTTTGATCCACCAGGAACCACTTAAGAAAAAAAAAAACCCAAACTTTAATTCAAGATTGCAACATCTCGAGAACTAAAATAAATAAAATTCAAGTTTTTATTCTTTTACAAGCCGCGTTTTATTCTTGTTAAAATTTGTCCAGCTTCAGTATTCAGACATGAGAAGCAGTTGCTCAATATTAAGCAGCTCTTTACTATAACAAACTGCTTCTTCCATGTGTTCATGCCCATTAGATTATCATTAAAACTTAACATAGGTGGAACTGAGGTAATAGACCCAAAAGAATTATATCCTTATCCCCAGATATTATCTTACAAATCCTTCGGGGAAAAAAAAAAAAAAAGAAAAAGGACCAAAAAAAGGGTAAAAAAGAAGCCATTTCTCAGAAATCAGAAACCAAACTACTGGGGGAAAAAAAAAAAGGTATTTTTACATTACAGTAGGTAGTTTTAACCACTCAAAAGAAGCCAAAAATAAATTCCTCTTTTTACTTAATATTTTAATTCGTACATGTTGCTGCAAAAATCCTGACCTCTGTATATTTATAGAGATCAGGCCAAAAATCTTGTTAATAAGCTGTTTCAGGTCTTACTACACAAGTTTAACAAGTTCCCATAGCAAAATAAGAAAACATATTTGAAGTAAATGGAACGTGAACACAACTGCTCTTCAAAATCTAAGCCTGAAATGCACATGTTAGGTAGTCTGTACATAAAAGTTTAATTTTTCTATTAAAAGTACACCTTGTTAGTAGAAGATGGCCTGACCACTATACAGCAAATGTAGACAGCACACACACAACACACAAAAAATGTAACAGACCCCCACTGCACCAGATAATATGAAAGTAGGTAAGATGGAAATTGTCCTAAAGTATTTTGAAACATTGAAAGCAGAATAAAAAGAATAGAACAAGAAGAGAGATGATTTTAACAACTTTAACCCCTTCTATTTTTAGATGTTACACTTACCAAATTAAAGATTTTTTTTGCAGTACTTGTTAGGGGTTCCCCCCTTCCAATCTGCTTGGGTTTAAAACCAATGGAAATAGTAAAAATATTAGCCAGTTTTTAAAAAATTTTTTTCTAAACAAAACATCACCTATCTCAAATAGTTGGTAAAAGGAAGCTAGGAATATATCTCATAAGGAGCATATTATACTAGCTCTTTCAATATATCTCATAACAAATATGTTAAGCCAGCTCAGTATTTTTTTTTTAAATCTGAATGAAGAACTGGAAAACACAGAGATCCACACTACACTCGTGCAGGGTTTTAGGATGTATAATGAGTCATCAATTTCTGATCTCTAATACCACTTAGGCTGCCTTTTAAATGTCAAAGGCTTGATGCTATTACTTTTTCCTCAAAGACTCCAGCGGAACATTCCCATCCAAACACATTCCATAGCCAACAACAATAGTGACTCAGCTGAAATAAGGTTTTGTAAGAGCATTACAGCTATGTCAATAAAGCACGCTCCTAAGAAGATCTGTCACTCCAACAAATTACTCTGTCCCACAGGACTTTTGGAAAACTACTGTTTCTACTAGAGATGCTTCTAAACAGACACAAAGCTGAAAACTTCAGCAAACTCAACATCACCCACCTTCCGGCACCTATGCAACCAAGTCTGAACTGGCATCACCACCCAACCACCAACCTGAACCACTGCCTTGGGTTTTATATGGAAAGCTGTAACTACAGCAATTAGAATCTTACCTCACTGCGCCTCTTGCTCTCACACCTTAAGTCAAAAACTATCAGGTTTTCATTATGATTTCCCATTAAGAGTTTAGATTGATATTTGGTCAGCAGCAGCACTGTCTACTCAAATTAGGTGTTCTGCAGACTGTGAAGTTCGCAGGGTATTTTCAATTCATTAACAGATTATAATAAAATTAAAACATCAAGTGTCACCTCAAAAACTATTAAAAACACTAGCCTGCAAAGTAAGCTACAATCTAGAGCTCCCCTGCAACTTCAACTCTCTGGGCCAGTTTTAGACCAGTTTCTATTCCCAGATTTTTTTCAGTCTTTTGCCTTCATTCAGTATCAAGACTAGCTTGTGCCCAGGCACTTAGGACAGCTTACACAGGGTTTCTCTGTAACCCATTACACTTAATAATGTAACCACTTGTTCATTTGTGGTCTGTGCAGAAATTCCCTATGCAATCTAACCATCTCACCAACAAATACTCAAGGTAGTTACCTTCATTCTTATGTGCAGATAAGGAAACTGAAATTGTCACCAGCACAATGACATAGATGAATGATTTCTGGCTCCCACCTCTATACCACTGGATTTACAGAGGCATCTCTGCCTCATTTTAGACTGAGCTGACCAAAGAAATAGATTTATCAATATGAAGGATTATGTTTGTATTGTTTTTAGTTCAACGGGGCTGAATACAAAGCACAGGTTTGTTACAAAGCTGAAATCCACAGCAGCTACAGGAGCTCATTTGCAGACCAACATCCACATACTTTCTTCTTCACAAAGGTACAAGGCACTCTTTAGGACCTGGGTCAAAAACTTGGTTGTTCAAAACCATACAGAGATCTTGCCCAGAAAGCTTCCAACCAGATATTGCTAGTTTAACTCAGCACTTTTGCCCATTACACTTCTAGCATCAAAGGAAGAGGCAAGGGAAATGTAATCCAAATTTAAGAATTTAATTGAGTAAAAGAATAATTTAGTGCAAGAGAAAGACCAAGCAGCAAAGTAAACCCACTACTTTTCCACAGCCTTTGTCCATTCTGCTGGAATTCTCCTGTTTTCTAACACCTTTTAACTTTGCGAAGGATGAGACAGAGACCCCAGGAAAAGTCTCAGCTTGCAATACAGCCCCAATTCACCCTCTGAACCTATTCCTTCTCTGGATGAAACTTGACCACTAAGGAGAACCTATGTACATTTACATGCATATAGAGTGGAAGACAGATTAAAGTTGCCAGTGTATTTTTCAGTCTTCCAGGTATTTAACTTACTTGCCAACCAAAGGTCTTTATAACAGTTTTGTACTTTTGGGAGAAGGGAAAATCATAAACAAACACAACTAACATCCTCATCAGCAGCAATCCATGAACCTTAACCCTCCAGATCACAGTACAAGTTAAGGTGTATGATATTAACATGCAGTAGAAGGCAGCAGCCATCCAGGGAAAGAATTTAACCATCAAGTGCTACAGACTGGTTCTAGAGAAAGCAGAGGGAGTCGTCTAGCCTAAAGTGCTAGGACAAGCAAGGTGATGCGGCTGCTAAAGCAGCAGAGGCACAGTTTTGGATTAGTATGCTAACACATACTTATTTTGGCGTATTAGCAACATAATCGGCAAAAGGGAAACAAGGATTACGAAAAGCTCCTCAGCCAAATCCGAGGAGAACTTTACAGAACAAGAGCAAGCTGTCTCTCCAACCCACAGGTTTTTTTTCCCCTTGGCAAATTCAGAAGACCTGCTGCAAACAACAGCGGCGCCAGAACTTTTGGAAGTGAGGCCACACGACTGCCTCAACGTGCTTGCCATTCAACAAGCTGCTGTCATCTCTCTTCTGACTGCCAACGCACGGGGTCACAGGAGCACAGCTACTCAACCTTCCTTACCTTCACAAAGGGAAGGTTCCAATGCATGTCAATAATAGCTATCAAAAAAGGAATTGAGAGAAGAGCCGAAACACTACCTCTTGCATGATGTGAGCACAGCTACTCGGAACACACGAACACGGGGGATTAGAGAAGGATTTCAGCAATACCTCTGGATTATTTGCTCTCTTCCCCTCTCCTTCCACGCAGAAGGGTGACTCTCGGGCTGCTGTCTCGACAGGACCAGGCAGACCCCAGCCCTACCCCATCCCACGTGCTATCGCGACACCCCGAATAGCGCCGACAGCACGGCGGGGTTAAGAGGAAGCGGCAGCGGCCGGACTCGCTCCGTCACCCGGCTCCCGCGGGCCCGCACAGGGGCCAGGCGCAGGGGCGGGGCGGCCGGCGGCCACCCTACATGGCACGTTACCATCGACACACACTCAGCACTTTGGGCCCTGCGGGACCCGGGGGGCGGGCAGGGAGGAGGGGACCCGGGCAAAACACGCACACCAAACCCCTCCGCGGCCTCCTCCGGGGTATGCGGGCAGCACCGCCGCCGCCTCCCGGCCAGGACCTGTCAGGGTCAGTGGGGAGCCGCGACCGAGACGGCGCCGGGCCCCCGGCCGCCCCTGCCCCCCGCCACGACCCCGGCCGCTCGCCCTCGTCGGGCCGCCATTTGTTTACCGCCCGGCTGCCAGGCAGCCGCCGGCGCCTGGGAGCGGGACGCAGCCCCGCGGGGGGCGCAGGCCCCGGCTCGCCCCGCCGACCGCGGACAGCTGCGGCTCACCCGTCCCCGTCGTACGGCAGGCAGGAAGGCGCGGCAGAGGCGCGGGAGACTGCGCTGCGCCTCAGCCTTTTCCCCGCCGGGCTCTCGCCCCCGCGGCGCTCGCTTCGCCTCTCCCGGCCCGGCCTCGCCTCGCCGCCCGCCGGGCTGCCGCGCGGCCCCGCTGCCGGCCGCGCCCCCAACAGCCGCGCGCGCCCAGGCGAGCAAGCGCGCGAGGCGACGGGCGCGGGCCCCCGCGGGCGCTGCCGAGGGGCGGGAGCAGCCTGAGAACGCGCGCGGCGCCGGCACGGCCCTTCCTGCCTGGCGGGAGGGGCGGGGCCGCGGGGCAGGGGCGGGTACCCGGATGTCGCGTGTCTGCCTGCCTCCGTTGTCGCTGGCGCGCATGCGCGGTGCCTGAAGCGGGTGGGGTGGGCGTAGGGCAGCGGGAGGGTGACCGCTGCTGGTGAGGGGCGAGGGGGGTGGCTGATGTTCCGGCCCAGAGGGCGGGAGGGAGAGAGAGAGAGAGATATATCCTCCGGGGGCGCTGGGTCCGGCCCTACAACCCGCGTCTCCTGGCAGCGGGGTCACTGTTAGTGAAGCTTCCTGAGGCCGGGTCGGTTGCCGCCGCTCGTGATGGATCGTGCGGGGCCGGGGCCGGGCAGAGGGCGCAGCCAGCGAGCGCGGCCGCCTCCTGTCGGGGCGAGCCCCGCGACTCGCCGTGGGCACGGTGGCAGCAGGCCTCGCCGAAGCTGTCACCTCAGCAAAGCGTTTCCTGCCGGCCGAACCGGAATGCACCTTCCGGCGTTGCTGCCAGTGCCTGCCTAACACCTTAGCGCACGTGTGGCTTGTGGTCACCCCGTGGGCTTCGCAAGTGCTGAGCAAGTTGTCTGGGGGCTTTTTTCTCCCAGAAATTTGAATTTCCCACCCAGAAGTTGGGCCTGCCTTTGGGGGTTCTGCTTTTCTAACTGTGGAAGCCAACTGTCAAGGGGAATTACTCAGAGTGCTAATGCTGTAAGGGTCCTTACTCCTGATGCAGCTGGTGTGTTTTGAGGGGATACAGAGTCTTGTGGCCCTGAGAGAAAAGCAATTTAGACCATACCCTTTTTTTCCGAAGGAACATACTAATGTAAGCCTATTTTGTGGCCACAAAAGATAGAGATTGTGGAGGTTAGTTTGTTAATTCACAAGAAATACCATCCTGTTCTTTCTTCCAGTTGAAAACCTTGTTTGTCAGCACCCAGTTTCCAGAGACCTTATTTCCATGCTATCTGTGCAGATTTCTGAGAGAGGTTGTAGGTGTTCAAGAGCAAGCCAACTAGATCCTCTGAATCTTAGCACTTAACCCAGGTTCTGTGGGGAGTGAGTGACTGTTAGAAATTTGGACATCTGAGGCGCGAACCTTAGAAGACTTAGCTTTTCTTAGTCTAAAAATAAGAGAACATGAAAGAAAGGTGTAGCCCTTATTTTTACTTTAGGTATATAATACAAAGCACAAGATGACCTTAATGTGAAACATCGTTGCCAGCTCTTCCTATAATAAGCACTCTCAGGCTTGCCCCACCCTTACACTATTGCCTTGATCTTCCTTGATGCTGAGGACAGGCCCTTCATAGGTTTGATTATAGGATCAGGACATAATCATCTCGCCAAGTGAGCTCTAGAAGACGGTAGGGATAGGCTCTGTGACTCACAGAAGCCAAGCAAAATTATTTCAGCCACTCAGCAGGCAATTACACAAATTGCTGGGCCAAATCTCTGTAGACAGTCACTGGTTTTCGTAACTGCCTCTTACTGGAAGTATCTTCTGTGGGACAGGTGAAGTTTGCTGTGCTGCTGCTTCTCACCACAGTGGAGTATACTCCATGGCTGACTGAGATCAACCTGCTGCAAAGCTATTAATTACAGAGGGTGTTGCAGTGCTTCTGTCTCCTACTGACTCTGTGCTGGCACTGGCTTCCATAACAGAAGTGGGGAGTTTTATTTTAATTTCTTCTTTTGAGCAAGGAAAATGAATTTCTGTGGCTTGGACTTCTCTCATACCTCAGCTGAGACTCCTTTGGTCGTTCAGGGAAGAATCTGCGTCTTCCCTAATGCTTTAGTGCATATACTTGCTCACAGTCCTAGAGCTGTCAACTTCTACCCCACCCTACAATCGTCATCATTCTCATGAACTGCTATTTAAGGTAATCGGGCAAGTTGTAATCATACAATTTGGCTTAGTACCATTGACCTACAAGTCAGAAGGTCTTTGAGGATTCAGTGGGTGAACAACTGGAGAGGCTATTTTCTTCTGCCTTGAATCCAAAATGAATGAAACTTCATTCTGGTTAGTCATCAATGGAAAATTAGTATCTGTGCTGGTCTGGTAATTGTTCTGTACATGACACTGTGACTGAAGTCAACAGAAGTGCGAAGTGTAAGCTGCTTCCTGAGGCAGTGTAATGTGGGTCTTTCCCCTCGCCTGCAGCGATGCCCCTATCGAATGCCAAGGGGGATGCTGAGGTGTGCGGACATTGTCCTGCGTGCCAGCAACTGGATGTGAAAGAAAGCACCTTTGCCTCTGAGGGTGTAGAGGATGCAGTATGTTTGCTGTCACTTTCTAATAAATGGGAATTATTTAAACTCTTTCTAGTTTCAAATTTTAACAATCACAGCTGGTTTTCACCGACAGGTGTTTGTGTCTGGAAGTTCTTTCTACATGGAGATATTGAGGGGAAAAAGATGATGACAAATGTTTCCGAAATGCATTTCCGAGTGGATTTACTAAGGCGTGAGCGTTCACATTTAGCAGTCTGTAAAAATAAACAGCTGAGATCTGCCCACAAAGCCACATATGCAATTTGCACTGCACAGTCGTGAGAGTAAGATGTTTCCAAACAAGAGAGACCTCATAAGAAGTTTTTTGCACCTCCTGGGTTTGTGCTTTCAGTCGAGGCCCATCAAGAGATCTGATAATGTAATTCCTTTATGTTTCTGCCTTTCAAAGCAAAGCTTCTCCTCTCTAACAAGGTACCTCTTCTGTCATTAAAAAGCCTGTAAATAGCCTAGGGACTTGAAGTAGCACTGTAATCAGATTCTCTTTCATAAAGCTTTCTGATAGCAGTAACATTTGTTCTTTTATAAATCTGGAAGGTAGCCTATAAAGCAAGCCACTAGAGAAGCTCATGTGAATTTGGGGGTTTGGTTATATTCTGTCCTTAATGTGAGAAGGGTTTTTTTGTAGGAAAATATGTTAGGTCAGATGTCTCGATGTCAGCCAGCATAATTGCCCACCTACCTAGCTACAACCATGACATCTGTGGTGGGTTGGTGCCACATATGTTTTGTGGGAATTCTTGGTGCTTAGACCTAGGTGTTAGGATATAAATACCTTCAAGTCAATAAAGTTTCATCCTTTGGACTCCCTACCTATGAAGTAGGAAGTTAGAAAGGATCAGTGCTCTCAGACTGGAAAAAATAATTATATGCTATTGCACAGAGACTTATCTGTGAGTCTCATGAGTGGATGCATTAATGAATACTTCAATATGTTGTTGTAATCTTTGGAACACAATCCCATTAATGGCTTTTTATCACTGTCCCAGGACTTCAGCAGTCGTTCAGCATCATCTTCACACCAAACCACCCTTTTTTTAAGACAAAAAGTGAAAACTGTCGGATGCTGGTTGTTTGGAGTACTTTTTCATAGCTAAGAAAAATCACAGCCTTTGTGGGGAGGAGGCTGGTTTCAGCCCTGAGGTCTCTCTTGTGGTTGTTTCACAGAGGCTCCGTGATCCACTGAAGAGGATGAATCAGTCTCCGGTCTGAAGACTCTCTACCATCTGGTGTTGCGTCTTCCAATATGGGTGGCAGCAAGGCCAGGCAGTGCTTTAGGACTAAATTCTTCCTTAAGTTGGCCTAGTTTTACAACAGCATAAACATAAGGATCCTGATGGAACTGTGCCTGATTTGGAGCAGTGGAAAGAGGGAAGAGCTGGACCCTCTGACTCCACATTTGCAAAGAGCTGTGTGAATGGCAGCATCAAGGGGACTTCTCTGACCTCAAGGCAATTTTAGCTTGGAAGCTGCAGGGCTTAGGGGGATCATTGTACCTCCTGGGTTTAATCGCACAAAAGTGTTTTTTAGTGGAGACGGAATTTCAAATTAAAGAAAAATAACAATATAACACCTTGATTGGATTCCATTTTCTTTGGCACTAGCAAGTTCTTTGTATAGTTCCCCTTCAGCAATTTTTATCTAGTAATGTTTTTATTTATTCTGTATATTTGGAGTATTCTTGCTAGATAGCCTTGCTGTGCTGTGTGACCTTTCTGTTTTCAGTCATTCCAAGCTACATCGTTCGTTTTAGAAATAAAGATGCCATTTGAGAGCTATTGTACTTTAAAAAGTAAAATGTTGGCATTGACTCAGGTGATTGATTCAGGAGACTTGGCAAGATTCAGTCAGCCACTGGTGCTTTTAATTTCATTTTTCCCTTGTGAAACTGAATCAGTAGTTTGATAGATAAAACACTGAAGTGGCATTTGAGGGGGAAAGGAGCTGAGGGTCAATGATAGCACTGCATCAGGTGGTTGAACTTGATTGGTTGAACATGAGTGCCATGGAGGGCTGTAAGGAGAAGGAAGAGATGACACACAACACACTACTGCCTGCTGTGCAACCCTTTATGCTTATTTCTGGCTTTGGCAGCATTGTGACAATGGAGCAGGAGGGTGAGGATGAAGTGGGATGCAGTTAGAGCTGGTTGGTCCCCCAGTGCCTTAGAACTTGTGGCTTTATTTTTTGTCACCACTTACTGACAGGAAGGCGTGGTAAAGCCCAGTCACTAGGACTGGTTGGGAAGGAATGTACCTGTTAGTCATGCAGACATGACTAGTGCACGCATGTGCTAATCCAAAAGAGTCCACTGGCCAGGAGATCAAGCCCCTTCATGACATGTGTGCATGAGTACCTCTAAGTTTTTTGGATTACAGAAGATTTCAGTTCTCAAACAGTGATAAGAATCCACCTTCAAAGCAGTGTCACCATTTTTTACTTTAAAAATATACTGGTGATTTGCACCAGGCTACATAAAACTCATTTCTAATGGGCCTCTTTAGGAATTGTTTGCTTGGAGCTGCTGCTCTGCAGTCTGTTAGCTTTCGCTGAGTGGGACCAAATGAGTGAGGGATGGAGTCGAGTCTCATTTCTGGTCATTCTGCCACAGTACAGTTCTGATAAAAGGAATGGCAAACTATTTGGCCTGTAGATGCTTCTCAAAAAAAAAAAAAAAAGTCAATTAATTCATGCCCAAATCTGCATGAAACAAAAACTCACCGAGCAGAGGAGGAAACAGCCCTGTACGGCCCTGCATAGAAGCTGTCATCTCTGAAGAGAGGGCTCTGACACCTATACATACACCAACCAATACATCATGTACTCCAGAGACACAAGACACAGCTTGTCCTGCAGCCAAAGCAGGAGTATCTGCTACTCAGAGGACTCACAGTGGAACACTGACTTTTTTTATAGCCGGGCTTGTTTGGAGTCATTTGAGGTCAATAGTGGCCTGAACCTGCAGAGAAAGACCCTGAGGGACCCAGGGGCAGCTTGCACAGGTTTAACCAGACCAGAGTTCATTTTGTACCACTGCAAATCCATGTAGTTCCTACAAAAGGGTTTGGGGGTTTGGCTTTGGTTTGGTCATTCATGCAAAGGTGCTAGCAGTCTGTCTGAGAATTAATTCCTAATGATATATGCTTTTATAGTCATATGAGGGATATGCTCAGCAGAACAATGGAAGTTGACGGTATTTATCTTGGCTGTTTTACACCATGGGGCTTTCTTTGACTCTCCTGTGTTTCAGAGCTGTTACCAGCAATGCTGGTCACATCCAAAATGGGACAGATTACTTGTACGTATTAGCATGAAACACTAGGGTGGTAAAAGACCTACTGGAAGATACTTTAGGAACTGAGGCCAGGTTTTAAACATACCCTTTTTCTTTGTGAACTTGAAAGATTCCTGCTTCTTGGTTCCTCGTATTTGCAGACGTGACAAGAGGGAATGACTAGATTTTCATATTTAGGCTTGTATTTCTGTCTATGTTATATAAAAATACATAGAATTTCTCTATATTGTATAGAAATATAATTATTTTATTGTCAGAGCCTACTCTCAGATGAAGCAAACTTTCGCATACCTCAGAAATTCTGAGTTACAGATGAAGTTTTGGTGGCAGATGCCAGGACATCTGTGACTGTTTGAAAGAATGGCTAGTACACTGTTGGCTCTTCAGGGCAAAATCAACAGATGTATCATAAGCAGGTAAGTCAGAGGCGGTTCTGGCATGGCAGTGAGAGACAGGGCTGTCAAAGTGATCCTGAAGCGAACAGTTCTAGTGGGAAGAGGGTGTAACCAGGAGAGCAATGTTCCAGTGAGTGCTCAGATTTAGAAGCATATGGGCAAAATTATGTACAGTAACAGCGTATTTTTAAGCTGTTTGTAAAATTGGTCTTTTGTAGGAGTTTCCCTGTTTCTGCTCTTTCTTTCCAAGCTGACTATTTCAACCAAGGCTCTCTGCAAAGAGAAGACAGGCTGCTCCTTCATGTTAAATGCTTCTGCCTGCAATTACAGGTCAAATTGGCATCCTGCACACTCCCTTTTTCCAAGGACAAAGCCTTCCCACCCTCCAAACCCTATATATAGTGATCAAGTTCTTGCGAATGATGCTGGGGAACTCCACTGAGCAATGCTAGTGAACCTCTCAACATCTTGTTTGGAAGAGGGAAGGGAATTCCCAAAGTGCTCAGTCAGCTGGGAAAAGACTTTGACATGCATGGCATTGTCCTGATCCAGTTCTCCAAAAAGAGTGAATTTCAAAAACAAGACCCAGGATTAAAGAAGAACTTTCACCATCCATAATAAACCAGATCAGGATTCAGAAATTCTACCCCTTTCACACCCTTGCAACATATCCAGAACTGAACATCCAGGTCAGCTGCAGAGACAAAAATAAAACCTTGCTTCACTCATTGGGCTCTCAGCCCATAATTCCCTCCAGTCACAGCTGTGCAGCGAAGTTACTAGGCTGTAGTTATCTCTTCTATTTCATAAACACATATGCTGGAGGTTTGGGAATGTCCCAGTTAAAGACACCGTGCAGTACCAGAGCAAGAGGTCTGCAGGAGGAGTCAAGAGGCAGGACTTCATCCGTAGCCATACGGCTTTACTACGGCAGGTCACTTCCTTTTCTGGAAGGAGGGGACTGAATCCTCTCAAGCTTAAGGACCTAACAGATGGAGAAGACTGAGGAAGGACTGTCCCCATGTGTTAGACTAAGAACTTGATGTCACTTTGTTCCAAACACTAAAAAAGTCTGCATGGCAAAGACCTACGGTACCTCTGCCAAGAGACAATGGAGCCCACGGCAGCGCATAGGTGCTGGCGTTATTCAGCTGCGTGTTTGGAAGGAGGTGTGAGGTCACAGCCACGCATTTGTCAGGCTTTCTTATCCTCCCACAGCTATCGTTTGTACTCATACACACAAAAGGAGATTTGGGTCCTCTAAAACCCCTGCTGCTGGATAAACCCCTATGATCAAATCAACACCAACTCTCTGGAGATATCCTGAGGTGTCTGTTTCTCACACCAGCAGTGGTCAGTATGGAATAGGCCCTGCTCCTTATGGTGCCATAACCTCCTCCTTTCCCACAGCTCTAGATGAGGCTACATTAGGACCTATTAGGAAAAACAAAATAAATCAGCTGTGATAGTAAATGACTCACGCCCTTCAAAAATATTTTATTAATACGATGACATTGGATTGCCAAGGTTTTCAATCACAAAATTAGCTAAGCAGAGATTTAACAGGGTCACATGTTCCTAAAGTTTTTGTGTTTTGTCTTTTAAGAGGAAGTGTTTTATGGACAATTTAGACGTAACAACATCTGAAGCAATAGATGACATTTATATCCAGAACCAGAAGCAAACCCTAGTATTGTTTTTGTCAGACTTTGCTTGTTGAGTGCCATTGCAATCTTGTGACTTTCAGACCTGGCATCTGGTTTTGAGTCTGTTTCCAAAATGTCATACTGCCTTCTGCTTTGATTTCTTCCCTTGTTTAATGTCAGCATGGTGGCATTTCAGATATATCCTTAAAGAAACAAACTGGTTCATAAAACCTTGTTGTCATGAGGCAGCTGCCATTAATGTCTAAACATCTGCCACCCCAAACCTCTCAAGTAGATACTGTATTTTCTGTCAGAGCATCTCATAAGCACTGAGAATATCATGTAATATTTTCTCTTCTGATCTACAAAATATCCCCCCCACCCCGGGCTTTGAATAATAAATCTTCTTGCTATTATCATAACCCTCTAGGATTCCACAGCACAAAAGGATCTGTTCTTCTGGGTGGAATAGCATAGTGCTCCCATTAGAAAACTCCTCTTCTGTTTCAAGAGCCCATAATTCATTGGCCAAATACTTGTAAATGTCACCTAGTTATAACTCCTCTAGGAACAAGTATTATCGCCTGCTTTCTGGTACCACATTACATTGTCTGATCAGAGAGAGACAAATTCTTTGCTGTTTGTTTTTCTTTGAGACTACAAGCATGTAATTTAAGCTGTAAACTACCACCAGTACATATTTTTTTCTCTCTATGCACAACGCTGGACAGTCTGCTCTATAAATAACACACAGTATCAGTCCTATGGGACTTTTGCCTCTTTAATCGTGGTTTAATAGTACCTGTCTAGCTGTAAATGGAAGGCTAAAATAAAAACCTTTGCTGGCTGCCCAGCGGCTTCATTTCTGCTGAGTCATTGTGCAGGCTCGCAGTCAGAATTACCGTTCTAGTAAATGGGGATGCTAAAGCCCCCTGGTTGAACACCTTGCTCGGGGCTAAGCACCCGCTGATGGCAGCAGCTGAGATTCAGAAACTCCCATGGTAAGGAACCAACTTTGTAGGTTGCCCCAGCAGTAACAAAACTTCATCTCTTTCCTCATGTCACACACACACACACACACACATACAGAGAAAAAAAGCCCCACGTACACCTTTCTGAACAGCTTCAAAGTCGTGACAAATCTGAACTTTGCAGTGCAGAAAAATGCAATTCTAAGAGATGCCAACACATCTGAACACCTGCATGCTAACCACTGCTTCCACTCCTCCTCCATCCCTCCACAGAGACAGAGTTTCCCCCTTGGCAACTTGGGGGGGCAACTATACAAAACAAAAAGTATGATCCAGCTAGATCCAGAGGTCATAAATCTTTGGAACTGATTGTATCAGATGTTGAAGAGATACGACTAAACAGTAGGATCCAGTGGCTAGACTGAGAGTCATGCATCCCACAAAATAATCAAAATTAGAACTAAAGGGATCATTCTTAATGGGAGGTATAGATCCGGTACCCAGTATTCTGGATTCTCTGGCTGCATTGCAGATTTTGTGATGCCTTCCATCTTGCAAAACAAATGCAGCTTAGCCAGGAAATCTTGTCTATAGAGGGGAATTGTATCATAAAGTAAGAAAACTCTAACTCTAGGGACCATAGCGCCATCTTGAATCAAAATGGTTTGGATTTGAGCTCTCAAGTTTTAGCATTTTTAATGAAATATGGAAACAGGTAGCATATGTGGAGAGGGGCAAAGAAGAACAACTGTCTATTATAAGTAAATTTGCCTCAACAAGTTTTTTGCTAGCTATTTGATTTCTCTTCTTTTTTCTTTTTCTTTTGTTTTAGGACTATACACAGGACCTTTCTGCACACTGTGAAATTTACAATTGTCCCCTAGAGTGAAAGCTGTGATGATCATTGTGGTGAAAGATTTAATAATAAAATCACAAGACAGGCCACCTCAAAATTACTGACAGGTGGGTTTCTGGATTCCCTCTGGAAAGTAGCTGAGTGCTCCCAACAAAAATGACTGAAGGGTTGCATGCATCCAGCTGCAAGCCCTAAGGGAAGGGACGCGTGTTTTAAAGAAACCTGTTGGGGGGGGGACAGCTTCTCTAACCTGCCTGTTTGGCTCATCAGTCAGTAACCTGCTCCTGCACGGGGGGCTCCACACTGAGACCATCTGCTACATCAAATGCTTGTTTCCCTTTGTATCCCAGAGCCCACAGCTGAGCCGGTGCACTGGCAGAGATGAGGATTTGGAGAAGAAGATGTGACAAGCAGCTGGGCAATAACAATTTAGCAATATCTTACCCTGCATCAAAAGCAGACAATAGTTTATCAGATGGCAGCCCACATCCCCATCCCCACAGTCTGCAGCACCAGCTATTGCTCATCCCCAGCTTGTCCTTCCATTTGTTGCTGCCAGATAAATGCATTAGCTTGGTGCTTCTGTTCAAATTATCATCAGGGAAAAGAGAATATATTTAAATTATTATCAATCTTCATTTTTCTAATTCATAAGGATGAGCTGCAGGCTCCTTGCAGAGTTAGGTGTTTGGTGGGGGTTTATGGAGGTATCGCAGTGCAAAGCTACATTTACTTAACACGTTTAACGTTTTCTTTCCTCCCCACATTAGCCAGCGACTATTTTATTGTGTTCTTAAAATCTGGAATAAAATTACAGGAGAACTGCTATGAAAATATGAGCAGTTGCATGGTCAGGCAGGACATCTAGCTCAGCTAATGATCTTTATGGTAGAGTTGGTTGATATATAGGATTTCTTCTCTACGGAAAGTTTATACCTTGACTTTTCCTTTTGTCATTAATTGAAAAGTTAAATTTCTGAAGTCTCCCATGAAGTAAGAATTCAATAAAGTATTATTTTAACGTGTCAGACAGCTCTTTTTGAAGTATTTAATCTCACAAGGTAAGAACATTTCTTTGGAATAGTTTCAACCTTATTTGGAACCAGTTAAGTCAAAATGAAGCACACTGAGCTGCCTCAAAGCAGTATTTCTTTTTTCCAGCATTTTTTTTCTGCTGACTAAATCTCAGTGAGAGCTCTCTTCTGTTCATCATGAAGCACAGTGGTCATAGCTGTTTGGCATCACTACCTATCCTCCAGCCCTCACCTCAGAAGTATTTGGAACAAACAATTCATCACATACCATACCAAATGGATTTTAACAATAAGGTTGTCCTCTGGAGGTAAAAAGGTTTTGGTAAGCCACATATCCTCAAGCTTCAGATATTTGTGTAGCAGCACTGAGACACAGAAATTCCTATTTTCTGTATTCAGTACAATAATTCTGGGAACTATTCAGCTCAGTCACAAAGTTGCAGTGAGACAGTCCCTGAACAGATCAGAAGCAGCATGTCTGAACTGAAAAATCACCCTGTGCATGTGAGGAACATCCCTAAATTTAATTTTTGGTGGTTGTCTTAGCAGATCTTGAAGCAGTTATTAGCTCCAGTTAGGAGAAAAAAAAATTACCTGATGTCAACCCCAGTCTTACTCTCCCCATCATGCTGTTGTGCCCTGTAACTAATAACGTATTGGCCAGCAGATGTGGTATTGACGAAGGTTCTTGTGACTATACTGGAGAAGTTACTCTGTATTGTGTTTGTGAAACACTGTGTGCATCATCAGAAGCCTGAGCATTAATAAATAAATATTAGGAGACAAGGAGACTTGTCAGCAGTTGCTGTTTGTACAAACCTTCGTAATGGGAACATTTCTATTATCGTGTGCCACACAGCTCCATTAAAAGCAATCATCATTAACATCAATTATGTTTATTTCATTAGGGCTGAGCTGTGAAGAGAGACCTCTCCTCTGCCAATCCAAGCAGTACCCAAACTGCAGACAGACAGCTCTGCTCTGGAGGGCTCCTAGCCTTGACGCACAGCTGTGGCTCTGCAAATGGAGGGTGGCTTTTGGAACAGGGTAGTTTGAGGGGACCCTTCAGCACGTGCTCTTGCTCTCTTAAAAAACACCACCCCAATGGAGAAGGGAAACCTAGAAGTGCTGAGAGGGAGAAGGGCCATGTCTCTCCCTTCCTATTTCCATCCTGAACGTATGCTGCTGGCAGCCCCTTGGCATATTGGCCCATCAAACATGTGTCTCACTGGCCACAAACTGGGTCCTCCTGCCTGGGGCAGGGTGGGTGGTGAATGCGTGGCTGAAGGACCAAAAGGGACATGAGAAGAAGCCAGGGGTATCACTGTGTGAGAGCCTAGGCAGGGGGACACTCCAGGCTTAGCCCCATGAGGCCCTGGATAGGCACCAGCTTTCAACAGAGGCTGGGACTGGATGATCTCCAAGATCTCTTCCAGCTCAGGGGCTCTGGGGTGGATTCTCCGAACACTTAGCAGAAGGTAGAGGCCATGAAGAACCTGAAAGGAACCACAGCTGTGTGGTGGAGGAACTGACAGGCCGGCGCTGCTGCAGCAAAGTGGAGACAGAAGGTGAGCTGCAGATCCGTAAGGAGCTGTTCCTTGCTAGAGCTCAAAACAGAGCAGCTTAAAAGAGGAGAAACAGAACATTCATAAAGGTAATTTCAAACTAAGAGCTGGTGCCAGACATGAGTAAACCCATACTGTGTGAGGTAGTGGAGCCAGAAGTACACATCACCTTTTGGTGTTTAAGACCTGAAGCTTGGGTAGTCTCCAATGGCCCTTCCCTCCGCCTGCGCGATGCCCTTCCTGCTGGGAAAGGCTTCTCCCTTCTCTTCCTCAATGGGCATATCTGTTCATCCTGAATTCTTGCACATTGCATCAATTTGCTTTGCAGACTGGCTTCATGGCTATTAATCCAAGGAATGTAAGTGGAGAAACCTGCTGGGCTTTGTTTGATTGTTTTTTTCTCTTAAAAAAAAAAAATGACCTATGGTAATTCTTATAAATTTGGCCTTTTTGTAACTGAGATTCTTTCTTTAATGTCTATTCTGAAGGCACATGTGTAACAGTTTTGTTCTTGTCTATACAAAGATCTGTTCCCACAGACTTTGAGCAATATCAGCTTTTTGTCTAGTGGCTGACATCCTTCCAAGAAAAATTGACAGTTTTGCAGGTCAGGCATACTTGCTTCCAATACCTTGCTCATGACATCAGTTATTCAAATGGTGCATTAACTTTATGCAAACTCTTCACTGTCATGAAATTTTCTGGGAATGCAAGTGATACTCCTGGATGTTGGAGTGAATAATAGGGAACTAGTACAGAGCAGCAGCAGCAATAAAAGACAGAGAAAATCCAGCAGCGTGTGCTTTACTGCCAAGCACATGTGCTGTTCTTTGTTTAGACCACCCCAGCTGCAGCACCAGAAGAAATAAACACGGCATTTAGGGGAAAAATAAAAAGGTTTCTTTTCAATGGCAGGCTGTCACACATATTAGCACTCTACTTCCCCAGTCTGTCAACTCAGATTTAATACTGAACACCTAAACATTTCCCTTTTGGGTACCATGGCATTCAGGGCTGTTCAGCATAAATCAGAGATCTGGGATAAAATGATCATTTTTAGCAGTTTGTTATATGTTAGCATCAGATCATTTTATACCTACATGGTCTTCACCATATATACACATATTCCAGGCTCTAAAACAGAACATTTAGTTTCTAAAGAATAAACTAAACAAGGAGCTATTCATTTCAGCTCTGCACTACAGTGGAAAGAACATAGGTCCAAAGTCTTAAAATGGGGACGTGGGTTTCTCTTAGTACCAAACTCAGCTGTGTTGTGGAGAGCTCTGGCTTGCAGACCAGGGGTTGCAGTTGGTGCCTAGGAGCTGTGCTGGTGGAGATATATATACTGTTTACCTGGAAGGGCTTTGGTGGTAGCCACAGAGAGCACCCACATTCAGGCTCCCTGCACAGCTCTGCAGTTACCCAGGCAAAAGCACTGAGGCTTGTTCTTGTAGAGGTTTTGCTGTTGAATCGTGAGGGGCAAGTCTCACATGTCTGATCATCTGCCTGGATCATCTGAGCTGGAAAGCAGCCATAATAAAATCCTCTGAGCTTGATTTAGGGATGTCCTGCATTGCTCCTCTTTTACTGTTTGTTTTATACTGCACAGCACAGCTTTCTTGCATAACAGATGCCATTTCTGATAACTTCAGTGTTCTCAGTGTGTTTGGACAAATAAAGACTTTTTGAAATCAATTGCCAAACTTAAGAAAGAAAACAACCAAAAACATTGTGTGAAATGGATTTTGATTAGTAATAAAACAAGCAGGCCACCAAGCAAGAACATTTTGAATTAATTCAAACGTTCTATTTTTCCCTTAGGGTAATTGCAAAATATGATTTTAAAGCCAGCTAACATAAACCTTTCTGAAGACATTGGAATATATGTATATTTTACTTTTGCAACAAGTTTTTAAAATCTCAAATCAAAAGTTTTCATTATTTTCATAGTTTTGCTCCCTGTTTTGGCTGAAGCACACTGAAAAATTCAGCCTGAAGTTGTGCATAACTTCTGCCCCCTTTCTTACCCTACAGAATTTCATGTTTCAGCTGTGTTTGGCTAATGGGCTGAGAGAATAATTAATTGCCCAACACTTGGTAAGAGGTCGGAGCACAACAGTAAGCAACCAAATTGAGACAATAATCACCATGTAGGTGTTGACTATCCAGCTCCAGCAAAATACATACAAAGAATAGTTGGATTTTACAATATTCCTGTTATTTTCCATGTTGCATCTTCTTGCATCCTGTAATGTAAGTCCCTGTACCCCGTTGGCTGTAGGCTGAACAACAAGCAGGAATGCAAGCCTTTCACAGTTCAACAAATTACATAAACACAGGAGTCCTATGCCCACCATCACATTTTCATTTGTCTCCTACTGAAAAATTAGAAGTAGATATGACAAAAATGGATTTTTTACACGACAAACTGAGCCTGAGGTTTGTATCTTTTGTGATACAGGATGGAAAGGTTAAATCTGTTTATGCAAAGGTAAGAGAAAAAAGACCTAAACTATTCAAGCACAGGAACTGCAAAGCAAACCTTGACTCCTGTAGGAATTTTAACAGGACTACAATTGTGCCGAGGTTTTTCAACACAAGTTCTCCTGTATTTGAAGACTCATGATGGTTTTTTTAACATACCATCCATCAAAATTCACCGTGAATGAGGTAGGAATCCCAGCTACTGCTGGTTCCTCCTCCATGCTTCAGAAACTGATAACTGAGTGACAGGAATAATCTCTCATCATCGATTCTGGAAAGAGCCATTAGGGAAGATCTTCCCCATCTGACTTCTCCAAGCTTCTGCTGATTCATGCCAGAGGAGAAAACATTTTATTATGTCACATGAAGTCCTTGAGAAGATCAGACAACATTAAGCTGAAGAGGTTTGTGTCTGAACTCAGGAAGTGACAGGATGAATGTCATTTTGTCATTTTTGTCCTAACATGTTCTGGTTTTTCACTGTGTTGATAACCTGGAGTTGTTTCTCTCTCTCATTTTCTTTTCTACTGGAAGTTGGGGGTGGAGTGGGGGGAGGAAGTAGAAGGAATTAAAAATATTTATCCTTTCTGCTCTTTCTCTTGCACAAAGACGCCTAGTGAGACACCTGAATTCAGATGGAAGTCTAGAGAGCCCACTGTACTGCAAGGGCAGTTCTCCCCTTACATCCAGAGTCAGTCTAGCATTATCTGTCCAGGTTCAGTCAGTTTCACAATGTTACAGTGAGCCTGACTGCAGGAGTGTGCAATTTATCACTGAGAGCAAATGAAATTATATGGATTGCAAGGAAGAAAATCCCTGCAGTTAAACTACCCTGTTTGTTTAACGTGGATGAGTGCTTACTAGAATCAGAGGATTCTTTTCCAGAAGGAAGGTACGTGGCATCTTCACCTCAGGCTGGTCCTTGGTACGGACGAGGGTTTCACTGATTTCTCTATAAATGTTAAAAACAGCCATGGAGTTTGCACAGCCTAATTTCTTTGCTACTTCATAATATTAAATCCTAATTCAGGATTTAACAAACCCCCTTCTCCGTCAAGGTCAACAAAAGATTGCTGGACAGAAAGTTTTGTGGAAACAGAACTACTCCGAGGCTCAGTTACAAGATGTACAATGACATAAGCACAGCTAAGGGGAAAAAAAGGGCAGAATGTCCATTTTTCATAATTTCCTAATATGCTGACCTTTATTTTCATCCTGATTAGGAAATAGCAACTTCTCTATAAAACTGAAAGTTTACCACAGAATCACAGAATCATAGGGCTTGGAAGGGACCTCCAGAGATCACTGAGTCCAACCCCCCTGCCAAAGGAGGTTCCCTAGGACAGATCACATAGGTAGGCATCAGAAAGGTCGTGAATATCTCCAGAGAAGGAGACTCCACCACCTCCCTGGGCAGCCTGTCCCAGGGCTCTGTCACCCTTACTGTGTAAAGGTTCTTCCACATGTTGGTGCGGAACTTCCTGTGCTCCAGTTTACAGCCATTGCCCCTTGTCCTGTCCCCACAGATCATTAAAAAAAAAAAA
The DNA here is from genome assembly GCA_020800305.1 of Porphyrio hochstetteri. Taxonomy (NCBI): domain Eukaryota; kingdom Metazoa; phylum Chordata; class Aves; order Gruiformes; family Rallidae; genus Porphyrio; species Porphyrio hochstetteri. The sequence goes on from CM036907.1 coordinate 53,176,689, forward strand.
AAAAGGTGAAAACTATGATTCAAAAATATAAAAAAAAAAAATTAACATTTAAGAACAAAAATGTTTGATTTCAGTTCAACTTGATGTAGAGTTGTGCTTGAGTATGTGGCTGGAGCCACCCCTCCTGCAGTAAGCAGGGACACCTTTAACTAGATCAGGTCACTCAGAGCCCCATCAAGCCTGACCTTGAATATCTCCAGGGATGGGGCTTCCACCATTTCTCTGGGAAGCCTGTTCCATTGTCTCACCATCCTCATAGTGAAGAACTCCATCCTAATGTCTAATATAAACCTACCCTGCTCTAGTTTAAAACCACTGCACCTTGTCCTGTTGCTTACATGCCCTTACAGTCATATCAACCAACTTCCATCACTGAAACAATTACATAACTTTATCTTTTTTCTTAAACATAGGCCAGTTTTAAAGTGGTGAAATACAGCGCAAGCTTGAAAATGTTATTTTAAGAAATAATTTAAACAACTTCTCCTTTTTGCTTACCCAAGCCACCCACTGTCAGGTTCCTTAATAAATGACATCACATTAAACAGCAGCAGTACAAACCTCTCCAATGCCAATTCCTTCTTCAGAAGAGCGGCAGTCTGGGCAAAGATCAAACAAGAAACCAAGCCTGCTCCATGCTCTGGTATTGGTGAAGTCACAGGTTCCTTTGAGCTCACCAAGGGGTCTCACGGCTCAGGCGCAGGCTCAAGTTATGGTTGAGACCAGCAGCCAAGCGAGGGGCGGCTCAGCTGCTGTGGGGCAACAAGCGCAGCAACCTGAGAAATGGTTAAAGGATACAGGAAAAGAAATCAATCAATCATCTGTTAAACGTCAAGGTGTTTATTTGCAGTTTTGTTAGCACTGCTAAATATAGATTCTGGGGAACTGGAAATTGGCTCCTGGAGATGCAGAATGTTTATGGCTTGTGTGCAGAACCTGGAGCGCCTCTTTCCTCACGTCTGTGCCTAGCGCAGGGACGCGGCGTCCCCGGGAAGCAGATGGGAATGGGAAGGAACATCCTCTGTTTTTCCCTGTCAGATGCAGGACCCTTCCACTTGGATCCTAGCAAATGGTATAAGGAAGGAACAAACACTAATGTGAAGTTCATATTAGGGAAAGAGTAGCTCATTTATCAGGTTCCTCCTTGGAACGCCGCTCATGGTGCTGAGGGCAGCACATGGAGCTTACGCAGACATTTTCAGTGCAAAGTCTGACCTAGGTACATGCGGTGGTACCAAGAGACCCAGGAAGCTTGTAAGCACTGACAGCCTGGGTGGGCAGGGAAGAGCACAACGTCTATCTCAGACTGAGGTACTGAAGAGACATTCCTACACCTCGGTGTGAGATGCTGAGTTAAGTGACTTGCTCAGTAAGGCCACAGGAACCAGAAGGCTCTGGAGATGTCTACTCTGACCCCAAACAATGGCAGTGCTCCACATCAGTCCACAACAGCCCTGAAACACCACGTCCCCACACACAGCAGCCCTGTTCTACAGGCACACTGGCAGCAATGCAGCTCACAGCCAAGCTACAAGGGGTCCTGATCTGAAGAACAGCTCCTGAGGCACTGCAACAGTGATACACAGGCATTTCAGAGAAAAACAGGAGTACTCTCCTCTTGGTTGCAATGTGGGAAGAGCAGCCCCCGTGAGGAAAGTCATATTGTGCCTGTCCCCTTGCTCAGTGTACTTAGGAAGCCTCTAGGAAAAGTACCACAGAAGTACAGAGTATTGCATTAGCACTAGACAGATTATGTTCAGCTTCGCAGTGGCAAAGCCAGTGGGTGGTGTGGAAGACATCTCCTGAAGACACAGGAGACTTTTACCTACACGTGACTCATCCACTGGGGCTTGGTCCCTGATCGAGTGAAACCGTGGTGGCGGGGTGGCTGAAAACAGCATTAGCCAGCGTTACTGCCCTCTCCTCCCCCATCTCAGCCTCAAGGGCGATGCTAAGGCTCCAAGAAAGCCATCGCTACCCCAGCCAGGCTGCAGAAAACCTTGTGCTCTTGTTCATAAAACCTCTGGCATTTTTCTAAATGAAGGGAAGATTATTTCTTGTGCTGGCCAGGGTTGGCACAGAGAGAACCCTGGCTCTTCCACTTACCACCGAGTCACCAGCTCAGCATCAACTTGACCAATCCATGTAACCTGCAGCCAGTTAATTCCACCTCAGCAGCAGCAGTTCCCTCTCACTTCCAGCCAGGCTCTGGCTCAGAGACCTGCAGATGCTTTTGCCACATGGCAGTCAGTTCCTGCCAGTTTATGACCAGTTCTTACTGTACCTCAAGCAGCTCGCAGAGGTTTTATGTACTAATCATCTTCCAAATTATCCTAGTGGCTCTTCATTTTACGTTTATATGCTGTAGGGGGTCACGAGCGCTAGAAGGTAGAAAAATAGGCTAAATGGAGTTTTTGCTTTGAACAGATGATTTGTATTTAAGAAGGGTCTAACCGAGGAACAGAAACGCAACCGTATGGTGTATCTGACTAAGAAAGTCTCCAAAATTTAGGCTCAGGTTCAAGGGAAGGGTAGATAAAAGACAGCTCTCCCTTTCTAAATACTCATCATCTGCACCCTCAGTTTCCATAGCAGCTCACTTCCTCTTCACTTGGAACAGGGGCCAAGCATTTAATTACCAAGCGATGTGTGCCCCGGCTCAGGGTAGGCTGAGGCTGGAACGTCCAAGAGCTGGGAGACAGCTGCTCAGCGCCCATTAGGGCTCCACTGACACTTCGGGGAATTAGTGCAATTAGCAATTGAGAGATAGAGGAGATTTTCAAGCTGACAGTTTTACACAGGAACCCAGGGAAGCCTATTTTAATCCCCCTGAATGTAGGTTTTCCTGCAGAACAGAATACTGGGAGCAGATGCTGCCCTACAGTGCTCAGATATTTTTCCTGGAAGAAACCCTGTACTCCTGCGAAATGCTTAGCAGGGGGCTGATTCGTCTCTCATTTCTGTAAACATCCCAGTGTTTACAGCAACATCCCCATGTTAAGTGCAACTGTACCAAATCCAGATGTCCTAACTCATTAAAAACTTAATGAAGTCAACAGGAATTCTTCTGTGGATAAGGCAAGCCATGGCTTGCTCTAGGTGGATGTAACTGGAGCCAGAGGTTACTTTCAGTTGCACTAGAAGGAGCACAGAAAAACTCCTTAAAGCTTCAGATTTACAGTGGGCTGACTGACAGCAAAATGTGTCCCAAGATCCTGAAAACAACTCAAACAAATGTACTTGTTTAAACATCTTGCTGGAAATGGCCAGCATCACATCTTAACTTTTGACCTTTCCCTCCAGCTGTGACTTCTGTTTAGCTTTAGGTCTGCCAGAAATCCAGATTTTCCCTTTTCCCTCACCATATAAACACCAAACAGCTTTTTTTCCTGTCATAAAATAGTTTGAGTTGGGAGGGACCTCAAAGCCCATCTAGCTCCAACCCCCCTGCCATGGGCAGGGACACCCTCCACCAGACCAAGGCCCCATCCAACCTGTCCTTGAGCACTGCCAGGGAGGGGGCAGCCACAGCTGCTCTGGGGCAGCCTGTGCCAGGACCTCATCACCCTCACAGCAAGGAATTTCTTCCTTATATCTAATTGAATTTTCCCCTCCTTCAGCTTAAAGCCATTACCCCTTGTCCTACCACTAGATAGAATTGTCTTGATTAGAGAGGACCCTTTAGATCATCAAATCCAACCACCACCCTAGCCCGCCATCCACTACTGAACCATGTCTCTCAGCACATCCAACCATCTTTTAAATACTTTCAGGGATGGAGACTCGATCACTTCCCAGGGCAGCCTGTCCCAACGCCTGACAACCCTCTGTGTGAAGAAGAGATACCCAGTCTAAACTCCCCTAGTTTAGTATGATAACTGTGAAAATGGTCCCATTGCACCATCTTCCATGTTCAGGATCCCATGGACAGGTAAGTGGAGGAAAACTAGATACAACAATAACATCTATTTTTCTGTGATGAGTGCATGCAGCATTTTTGATCCCTGCTCTGCCTTTCCATAGGAAAACTTCAGCTCCTATTTACATCACTGGTGCTTCAGCACATCAAATCATAAAATGCTCTGGCCTGTTAACAGATGGGGTATTTTTTCCAAGGACAGTACTGCCTCCACATTATTGCTAGAGCCAGCATCCTGGGAGAAGTCTGACTGGCTGCTCCATACGGGGCAGCTCCTGAAGGCTGCCAGCTGTGGGGCAAGGGACACAGAAGATAAATCTCTCTGGGTTGCTCTCAGCAAGGAGCAATGCCCAAGTCATCACTGCCTTTGGGGGGTTGCATGGATACACAGCAGCACAGAATGGCAGGAACAGCATCCTGACACGTGCCAGTGGGTGCAGCACACAACAGCTTGCAATGAACAGCTCCAACATGTGCTGTGCCAACAGGCAGCCGGACCCAGTCACACGGGTACTGGCTGCCTGCAGGCCCAGGTGGGCCTTGGCTCTCCTGCAGCACCCAGGAGATCGGAGCACATGTCTCCTCTCTGCTGGCATCTGGCTTTGGGCAAGTCCCTTCACCACCCTCAGCCCTTGATGCTTCTGTGCGGTGGGGTTGCAGGTTCTCTCTCCCTCTGTTACCAGCCCACAGACCTTTAAGCTCAGTGGAAAAGCTCCCATATCCCAAGTATTTGTACAGTGACCAAACACGCAAGGACCTGCTGGAGTGCTGACTTAGCAACCACCTTAAGACTTCCAATATAATTTCTCATGCTTTGGCATGAAGCTGTGGTTTCTTTTAGATGTACCAGCCATTTCCTTTGTTCTTTGGGTTCTACCAGTGTACAACTAACCAATTAACCAAACAACTTCCTAATTTTTTTAATTATTTTTGAAAAGGTAAAAAGGAAATTGATATGATTGAACTGAGCGGGCCAAAGGCGACTCCCAACTGTACTTCTGTCCTACAGTACTGAAAAGAATTCTTTGCATAGCGGGATTGACCAGTGCTGATTTACAGTTGTAGGAAGGAAAATACCATGCAACTGATCTGACAGACGGCTTTCTGGAGGAGGTGTCACAGGCCCAGTCTCAATGGGGCAGGAGAGCGCAATGACGACAAGCTGTAGGGAAGCGCTAGCTGTTTCCAGAAGGCAGCACGTGAACCACACTGAAACGAGAAGTTATGGACCCCCAGGCTTCCCCACATATCATAATGGTGTTTTTCAACAGCTGTTACTTACACATGCAGAGCGTTCCCATTAATGGATACCATTTAACAGGCAGCATCTACCAGACAAGTCAGTGACATACTGGGGAAAACAACTGGGAAGGGAAATGATTGTGTACTGCCTCTTGCCTCTCAGAAGAGGCACCAGCTACTTTTCCCACAAGCTAGAAAGACAGAAAGAAAAGAGTATTTAATGACTACAGTCAGTGTTATTTCAGTAGCAGGGTAATACAAGACAAACACTTGTGTTCACAAGCACTAAGAAATAGCTGCAAATCTTAAGGGATAGCATGATGTAATTCTGACAGCAAGTTGTGAAAGGCTACTGATGGGAATATTAAGTTACTCAGAGGCCAAGGGAACATTATGTTGTACGTTTATCCATCCCTGGTAATTGTCAAATAAACAATTTTGCTACTTTCTACATAAATTATTTCAATGAAATAATGCCAGGGCACAGATCAGGTAATCAAAGTGCTCTTTCTTGGCTTATTTTGGTTTTGGAACACAGCTGAAAACTGCTCTCTACTCTCCCACACACCGCTTTCTAAAAGTCATTGCCTTGCCACTGAAATGTCTGTTTCACTATTCTATAGTTGTAACAATTCAATTAATCCCTGTTTCTACACTGAAATCTGTGATTAAGTTGCAGGACATCAAACTGCTTGCAAATACGTGACAAAGTATTTGGTAATAGGCATTTGTATAAGAGAGAATATGTTCTGTCAAGAAGAGGGTAAGTTACAGACTTTATAGTAATTTGATCACGAAAACAGAATTCATTCACAGATCCATTTCAGGAATAATTTGCAAATAATTTTTGAACTTAATATTATTAAGCAACCAAATAACAACATGAATAAATGAGGAACTGGCACAGCTGACACTAAGACAACTGACCATTTTATTTTAATATCTGTACCTATTTAGATTTAAAACACTACAGAAGCCCTAGGCATTTTGTAAGCAACAAAGTTATAGTAGAAAAATCCAGACATCATGAAATCAATTTTTTTTTTGGAACTATCTAAAATTGTTCTCCATCCCACTGTAGGTCAGCACAACAGTCAGGAAGTACTGCCTTCTGCTATTGTGTAGCTGCGGCAGATTCTGACTTGAGAGTAAGTTTTAAAGCTGACAATGAGGCCAGCATATGTTAGAACCTGGCTTTGCAGGCTTTGTGTTGCTATAGCAGGTCCACGGAAATACCCTTTTTCAATTGTCAAATACCTATTTTTTTCAAGAAAAAGATGCCTCTGACCCTGTCCCCTGTCAGCATCATCTGCTGAAGTCACAGAAACCACAGCAGCAGCAGCCAGTAAACCAGCAAACATTGCAAAGCACAAGTGGTATCAAGCTTTCCTCTGCAGCTCTAAGTCAGGGTATCTCTGAAGACCTCTCTCTAGCTTTGCCCTTCCAACTGCTGTCTGTGGTGGAAGAAGAGTGGGGTGGGTGGGGTGTGTGTTCCAGTGCAATGGAAGGTGAAAGAATCCCTCAAGACTTTAAGTCCAGGGTCATGGTTCTGGGCTCTAAAACCTCTCCATGGAAACAAGGCCCCGAGAGAATGGCCAGACAGTGCCCTGGGCCCAACAGCAGGTTCCTCAAGGGGAGACCAGCAGTACTCAGGAAGGCCTTTTATAGAAAGCCATCTTAGAGTTGACGTCCCCAGGACATGACCAGACCCACTCCCTGTCCTGCCCCAACGGCACATTTTTCTCCTGAGCTACAGCAGCAGCACAGCGTGACCTTCACTAGGCAGAAGCCGAAGGCCCCTCGCTTCGTTCACTGTGTCTGCCCCAGTGGTGGTTGACATCCTTCAGGTCTACTTCAGAGGCCCTGAGCAAGGCTGTAAGGGATTCAGAGGCACCCACCTTTGGTAAATAACACAGAACAAATTCATGCTTCACGGGGAAAACAGAAGAGTCCTTTTCAACAGCAGCACCTTGCTGATGAAGGAATCTGCTTACAGGACAGAGCTGACTGCAGCGTGCAAAAAAGGGGTGGTTCCTCAGAAACATCTCCTGGCAGCTCCAAGATTTGGTGGGACTTCTCAGCACCAGGGGACAGGCCCAGGCTTACTGCCTCTCGTCCCCTCTGCCAACACACATTTGCTAGGTGCAAAACTTCCCACATGGCAATTCCACAGTCCCTTCAGAGACACCTGCGTGCTGGCAGCAGAAGCCATTCATCACCTTTCCTTTATTAAACAAAACTTGTCAGTTTGTGTCAGAGAGGGCTATACATTTGTATCATGTGAGCTTAAACTGTTACCCTGCTCAACTCCACAGCACCCTCCTGGCTAGAGACTCCCATGGCTTATTCTTAGGAGCACCTTAGAGCAAGTGGCACAGGGGTAACACTCCATAATACTTCCAATTGCTCAACCATTGCAAAGCCCTGGATATTCATATGGGACAAGATGACAGACAGCGAGGGGGAGAGAAGGATGTCTTGGGCCTTTTTTCTCCATTTGAAATTCCTTTAACCCACATTCACAATATATAAACTTGAAGACTTGTTTCAGGCAACCAAAAAAGGAAAAGCATAGGCACAGTGACTTTGTAACCAGCCTTTCAGCCCATGGAAAAGCTTATCATGCAGATTTTAAGAGGTAAATCTTTAGATTAAGCTTCAGACAGGCTCCATTTATAGCTAGAAAAAATACCCCAGATTTTCCTTCAGAGACTCATTAAATTCCTTACCTTGGGGGAGCAATAAATTTCAGACTTAATTTTCTTACATTGGTCAATGCAAGGTTGACCAATTCAGATTTTTTTCCCCTCCAATTTAACTGAAGCACAGTTGCTAATTAAACAAGTAATTCTCAGGGTCCTCAAAACCATAATGTAATCATAAGGGTTGCAAAAAGGGATGGAAAGAGGACAGCACTGTGTAACACAGTGATAGAGTGGTGCTAACCAGTCCTCAGCCACTAATCCAGACAGAAACTTTCAGGAAGAAGTATGTCTAATTAAGGTTTTCACCAGAAACATCTATGCATCTTTCCTTCTGCAGGATCCCACTCACATTTCTACTGAAGCACAGTCACTCCCAAAGTAGAGGGTGCTCCGCTGGCAGACAGCTTGAACACATCTATAGATATTGGCAGAAAAGTTGGTTTGGAAACCCATCTCACAAAAAAGCATCCACCCTTACCTCCATCCCTTAATATAAAAATCTGACCTGTATGAAAACTATAGTGTGTCCTGGACCTTTATTAGCCTGCTAAAAAGTTACTGAACAGGTTAAAACTCAGCCTTTTCCTGGCACACATCAGTTTAGACAGCAAAGAGGACCTTAACTTACAAACTCATTTAAAAATCCACAGTGAAATACAGAGGGCTCAATTTAACACCACATGGGAATCCACTCTTCAGTTTCCAACATGATGGTATCGTGTGGTTCAAGGAAGCCTGCTATTTGCATCAGGCTTTTACAGATACCCAAGTAAGATGACAGCTCTGTTCCATGAGGCACTGAACTTTGACGTACAGGGACAAAAACCTGTCCTGAAATCCTCACCAACTAAGTCAAAAAACCTCCAACGTTACTCATCATGGAAATAAGAGAAATGAAAGGTCAGCTCCAAGTTCTTCCAAATCAGTTGGAGCCTCATTTTTAAAGGGCCTGACTTCACTGGATAAACAATACTGTCAACTGAGATGATGTTTACATGCAAGAGAACACATGAGAATCTGGTATGAGAGTCTGTCCACACAAATACTAATTAAACACTACAGTCAGCATTTATAGATTTCTGTCTTCTGCAGAAAATGCTATTTTTATGGGTACACTGCAACTACTGCCATAGGGCAAAGTTTGTTCTCAGCCAAGATACTGTCTTTCAAAAGACAGAGTAACCAAGAAGGAGCAAGTGCAAAAGAGAGAGAAGGAAAGTTTACCTTGTGTGTTGTCTTTATGTCTGGAAAAAGCCTTTGACAACCAAACTAAGTGTTGCAAAGAATGGCAAAAAGCAGCAAATTACAGTTTGGTTCCTTTTACAAAATTATTCTTTAAAGTTAGTCTCTGTGCTTTACTATTAATGTAAAGCCTGAAGGTGGCATTTTACTACTAACACAGGCTATACACGCCAATGGTTTGACCTTCCAATTCCAAGAGGGGCTCTAACACCAGCAGCATACGTGTCTCAACGTTCTGTCTCCAGAGCTGGCGCTGCAGGGTGCTCAGCCCTGAACCCCATCCCTGGCAGCCCATGCTGCTGTGTGAGCATAGAAAAAGTCAGCACTAAAGACTCAAGCACTGCCTGAGTGCTTCTGGTTTGGAATCCATAAGCCACATTTTTGTAAACAAAGTGATACCAACATCTGTGCATAAATAAGCCGAAAAACTTGCAGAGCTGGAGAAACCTCTGATAGCAGATATTTTCCAGTTTGCTTCTCTGTCTTCACGTTCTCTGAGAACTATTATTCCCACATCTAGATATTTAAAATGGGACCTATGAATGTAAATGCTACGTGCTTCCACAGATTTTAACAAGAGATACATAATTTCTTAGAGCAAGCAGCAGCTCCTTGTTCAGTCACATTACGTCATACAATATTAAAATTCTCTGAGGACGATGAGGAAACTGAAATGTTTCTCCCCTCAGAGTTCCTGGAGTGTCTGTACACCACGACCTCTGGTACACCATAGAAGAATTCAGGCTGGAAGGGATCCATGGAGGTCATCTGGTCCAAAACACCACTCATAGCAGGGCCAACCCTGAAGCTGGATCAGGTTGCTTGGGGTCATTTGAGTTCCCAATATGTTCAAGGGTGGAGATGTCACAATCTCTGTGCAAACTGTTTGATCAATCTCATTTTGAAAGTCTACTTTCTATTCTATTTCCCCTGCTGCAATGTGCAAAAAATTAGCAATCTCCAAAACAAAACAAGACCGGTACATATTACAAATATGGGAAATCAAGACACAATGTATGCAAATTAACTCAAATAGTCTTTAGAACAAAGTATCCAATTGGTCCAGAACGACAACAGATGAAAATTGCCGAATACCTCACTTCCTGATACAATATTATTCATGTAAATTTTACTCACATTTGTTGTCAGCAGCAGCAAACTTGTCTGCCATGCAGGTGGTCTTAATACCCAAATGGCATAACTCAAAGGTAGCGTGTTTGGAAACAGAACTGAAGCAGCTCAAAAGCTGTATGGCCAATCTATCTAGCTGACATGGTTAGAGTAAAAGCTCTAAGATGAGATTTGTTAAGGGACTCACTTTAATGTCAACCTCAAGCAAGATTTCTAGAACACGTATAAAGCACTGTCTACTGAAACAGTAAATATTGCAATCTGAAGTAGCCTGCTGCGTACACATATATGTTTGCCCAGTCCTGAAACATGAAATTCTGTTTGACATCAACTGTGTAACTGAACTTGCTTCTGTAATACCTTCAGAAACACTGGTAAGCAAATGTATATATCCAAACAACATTGATCTAGCCTACTTTCAGCCATCTAAAAATTAGCCTAGATTTGTTTTCTAAACTCCCTACTGTCAGTAGACATGGGGTAGAGGGATCACACGTGTCTAAAGATGAAGTCTCACAAAAGTTTCATCTCTCAACTGATTATCTAACTTAGACTAGGTACCTGACAATCAGACTAATTTTATCTCATCTATTTTGATTAGATTGCTGCATCTTTGAAGGGGAGAACCAGACCAAAAAAGAAATCAGAGCGAGAAAATGTACACAAACACCAATATAAAGTGATCAGCAGCTTAACCAATTATTTTTAAAGATATCTTTAACAAAGGCATTTCTTTTTTCCTTATTCTTGAAGCCATGGCTAATTTACTGCTTTAATAAAAAAACCCACAAAACCGAACGTGTACAGTAAGTTCAAGTATTCAACTGATTTCCAGACCAACACACATACAAAAAGCATAATTTAATTATCATTTTGCAGTGAGTAAGCATTAACAATGAATTTAACTGTCACAAGTCTTTATGAATATCTAAATGCCTAATACAAATATCCAAATTAGTAAAGGATAGTTATTTAAAGTGTTGCCAGTAAGACGTTCAGTAACTCTGCATTAAATTCTAACAAGCCCTTTCTAGAAGAATATGAATTTACAGTCTATTCTTTCTAACAATTCTTTGTACAGTTAAAAAAAAAGTTAGATTTGTGTTTATCTGCTTCCCTTTCCCACCCAACCACCCACATAGTTTTGCTCTGAAATTGAGCTACAAACCAATCAAAACTGATGGTAAAAATCCTCTCAACCAAGTGTCCAAGGTGTCATTTTTAGCATCCAGCTCAAATGCTCTTTGGGAATAAAATCCATGGTTTTGTATAATGTGCAAAGTGCAAGTTTTCTCCAGTGCTATCAGAAGTGCGTGCTGCTAAGAACTTCACCACAGAATAAAACTAACAATTAAGACTTTTCCATCTCCAATAGCTAACAGACAAATGTTAGAGAACGTTTACAGGAATGACAGGTCAAGTGGGTTATATACCGGTGCTTATTACATCAGGCATTGCCCATTTCACTAGGTTGAGCCAGAGTTTTTACTCAAGTTCTTCAGTCTCCTCTGTAAAAAGGTCTGCCAGGTCTGCCACGGTCAGAACTGAAGCTTCTGACTGCTTCATGGAAGAGCTTGTGTGGCTGTGGGAAAAAATTGCATACGGACATCAGAGAAGGAATCAACTCAAGTAACAAACTATAGGTGTTGAAGACAGACCACACAGTTCAGAGTCCAATAAGCACTCAGCTTTGAAGCTCAGCAGGAAAACACACTTTCTATCAGGGAAAACACATATGCTGATCAGCTACGTCTCCTGCACATCCGGAATACAATACAAAGTCCATCTGCTGTCCCTAACAGTGGTCAGCACCAAACACTGCCTAGGCAGCAGAGCATGGGACAATCTGCTTTGCTCTCTTAACATTTACAGGATTGACTTCAGCTTCTGAGCATAAGATTTGACATTAACTTTCAAACATTACCCCCGCGACTGGATCATCTGGCCGCTGTGTGCTCACCTGGATTCCATACACAACAGTCATGCTACATCCCACATTTGGAGACTGATGACATAATTCTTCCAAAGCTAAAACTGAAATCTTTCACAACTACAGCCAAACATCAGCATGTGCATTTTTAGTCTTGTGATTTGTAGCAGCCAAAAAACTGGAAAAATAACTAATTTTCTTAACCCAAGGCCTCCTTCTAGATTTGTTATGTGTATACAGTGTAGGTAGAGGTACAAACCTCTCACACTTTCTGCATAAAGGATGTAAATACCACTTTTGTTCTGCTCCCACTCTGACAATGCTTGTAGATTTTGAAAAGACAAACACAATGAAAACTGCCTTCTGTGTTTGCACACCAGACTGACAAGCAAGCAGCTGGACAACTCCTGCACGGACTGCAAAGCCAATCCGTGTGTCACAGACTAGCTTTGTAGAATTTAAAAATATCAAAAGAACTTATGTCCTACATTAGAGCTTATAACCTGTGCTGTAACTCCAGTGACAGGCTTAGTCATTAATCCATTAATCACAATGCTTTTATGCTAATGGAAATAGGTAAACTGAAAAGCAGAATCATAGCACACCCTTAATTGGGCTTTTATGAAATAATATGCACAAAATGTAATAAAACATTATCTATAAAATTAAATATCTTAAGCTTCAAGTTACTGGAACCAGGTTAAAAGAGCAGTATTTCATGTCTTAAAATTTATTGTCAAAGCAATTTGAAAGAACAGTTGGAGTTTATATGTAAGATATACATACCTTATTGTAATAAAAGTGTGGTTGAGAACCACCTTTTCATTAGTAATACAGTAAGGATGACTTTAAATTCAACACATACCTTCTATCTACAGTTTTCAGCATAGTCTGCATTCTCTCTTCTATTGTTGCTTTTATCAGGAACCTATGAACAATTGTAGATCTGAATGCGTTTAAAAAAGAAAACAAAACCAGAAGTCAGCAGTTACCCTGCTACTGCCCAAGCTCAAGACCACATTTTTCACTCAATTATTGTAAGAGTGCTGAAAAAATGCCTCTATTTTAAGAAAGAAACCTTACAAGGTGATTAACTACTTCAACTGGCATTTAAGAATGCCTAGTGGCTCCCAGTGCACACACTTCGACTTGGCTGGATCACACACTAAACAAATACAAGCTGTATTAAGTAAAAACCTAAAGCTGATGCTGGGCAAAGTCCTTTCTGTGTCCCTACTATAAGCAAACAGTCCTCAAGAACTTAGCCTGTTATTTAAAAAAAATTACTTTGGCCCACCAGCTATATAATGTTTTCATTGCATTGTCATGAGTTAGTCCAAAAGATGCAGCTCAGTGTGATGGACACTGTGTGAACCCCCACAAAAAACAAAACAAAGAACCCCCCAACCAGTGAGTAATTGTAGTCAGTGAACATGAAATTGTAAATCCTAGTAAAACACAAAACCCAAAATGTCAATAAACAAAGTAAGAACTCCATTTACAGAATAAAATTTCAAAAAGAAAGCTGTAATAAAAAGGAGAAATATCAAGTCAAGAAAATGAAGTGGAAAAGAGACAGCTCCAAAGATAAAAAAGAAAAATCATCCCAGGCTCCCCAGTATAAACATTTTTTGAGATAGGAACCCTTGAAACTGCTTGGAAGGTTTTCAGATCTTAAGTTGAAATGTTGGCAGGTAACATCACACAGAGGAATGCTGGGGGAATACTTTGTGATTCACAGGCGAAGGTCTACCCCAAAAAGGGAAGTAAGAACAACTGAACTGGTAATAGTTGCACTGGTGGAACCACAGTATTCCCTTGTGCTCACTGTACTTGAATATAGCCCTTTCCCAATAAAAACACCACTTCAGCAAGGCTTAAGCACAACACACGTTCTTGCTGGTTTTATTGCAAGGTTTGTGCCAGACCTTCTGTGCCAGCATCATGTAAAATTACAATACAGGCTGTTGGCATCAGTCCTTCCTATGTTCTCACAGTCAGTTCAAAACCTTAACCAACACACCCAGATATCTACCTGTTTGTAACCATTCCTTCACACACATGCTCAGTCACGCCTTCCTGCTTTGCCTCCACTTCCAGAACAAAACCCCCACTATATTCTTCACGTGTATTTAATTCAGAATTGATTCCAGCTATTTTTCTTCTTTATGTACAGAGGTTTTTAATTAATTTTTTTAAGTGACATGAAGCCTAAGGAAAAATATTAATCTTACAAACTTTCCAAAACCTTTGTTAAGTGTTCAGCACCACCCATGTAAAGTCTACAACACTGAAACAAATAAATTATATGCAAACTCATTAATGTTTTCAAAAAGATGTAGACAGAGGCGAGAGCAGAACCATGATTTAAAACCAGTCAGTTCTGAAGAGTGTGCGCTATAACTTTCTTTGTTGGGAAAACAAACAAAAAACCTCAAAACAAAAATCCTCCCAACAACTTACACACCTTCTAATCTGGAGCTAGGAATGACCAGCTAAAAGGAGCCTCTGAAGGAAGCTGGGAAGGGCTGTACCTGGGCTTAGTCACATACAAGGTAAATAGTGAGTTCCTCTGACCTGACCCGCAAAGCTAAACATTTCTGGACATGCTTACAAGCAGCACTTCAAAGTTAAAAGCTAAGACATCAATGGCACACATGAAACAGGGGAGCAGCAGAGGAACAAGGTTTTTTCAGGATTTTGGACTCAGGAGCCTGCACTCTTCCTAAATGTCTAAAAGCCATTTGCTTCTGTATCTTAGCCCTGTAGCAAAAAACTCCCTAAATGACACATTGGACCTTTTCAGGAAACTTTTTAAAATTTGATTTTAATCTTTGCCACTTAGGAGATTATCTTTAAAAATACAATTCCTATGAATACCCTCATCTCAAGCACTGAGACATTCAATGACCTAGATCTATTTTGATTACAGTAGAGAGCTCTATTCCAGACCATACCTAAACCACCCCATGCAATTTCAACTCTTACTTTGTTTGGCCAATACGATGAACTCTGCCAATAGCCTGCAGCTCATGTGCAGGGTTCAGAATGGGTTCCACAAGCAGAACGTGAGTTGCTTCGATGATATTTAGTCCATTGGAACCGGTGTGAAGAGGCAGCAGCAAAATATTGATGTTGGGATCATATTTAAATGCAGAGAGGTTTTCCTAAAAGACAAACATCACAGTGGCATGACAAAAGTTACTCAAAACGTGGGGGACATTTAAGTAACTGCAGTAGCTACTACAGGCCCCAGCATGATAATTCTGCAGCCTGACTGATCTAAGACCTGTCAATCCCAATATTTGACAGCTATCAGGAAGGCAGGAACTTCTTGCAACACTGATCAGTGCATCTCATCCTTAACATCTATGCCAACGCTTCTTTCTCAAAAGTGAATGCACTGTGTTTCTCCAAAGGCTTTAAATTATGGCTTTTTGCAATTATGATTTTAATTTTGTAATTAATGAGTTAGAGATCAAAGCTTCTGCCAAACAAATGTGCTGCTCTCTCAGTTTCTCAAATGAAACAGTGAAGTAAAAGGATTAAGTTAAGTTCTTTGAAGTTAAAATTACTGGGGGAGGGAACAATCAGGAAAATATCCTTTATGTACCTGAAATTTACTAATTCCGTTGATCTGAGAAAAAATCATGTTGTTATCATACAGGGCTTTAGAAATTATGTCCAACACATCTTGCCACTGTAAAAAAAAAATCAACACACAAAAAACACAATAAAAATAACATTGCAAGCAGCAGTAAAATCTAAATTGTACTATTTAGCTTCCTTAAGAGAGAGTAGATAAAAAGCCTTTCAAAATACTAGCATTTAGAAAAAAAAAGGGGGAAAAAAAAATTGTGTGCCAGGAATCAAATCTTTCATAGGACTAAATAAGTGTAAATCTTTTTCAAGGTCAGGTTGGATGGGGCTTTGGGCAACCTGATGTATTGGCAGGTGTCCCTGCTCATCGCAGGGGCTTGGAACTAGATGGGCTTTGAGGTCCCTTCCAACCCAAACAGTCTGATTCCCAAAATAAAAAGCTTCAATAGAAGAAATTGGTAACCATCACAAAAACAGTTTTACAATGTATCAAAAAATACAAAAGGACATTAGGTTTAAAACTATCTAGAATTTCTAATGCTCCCATGTAAATCTAAGTGCTTGCCCTTTAAAGAAGCAAGCTTTTACAGCTGTTGACTGTGATCATTGTTCATGTCCCAGTTACAGGAATTGCCCTACATACTCAAAACAATCAAGTGGCTGTACAGAGTGATTCAACATTTCGGTAGCTAAACTAATTCCTGAAAATATTATGACTACTTTAAACTCTCTCATGTACAAACAAGACAGAAAATGGTGATTAATACCGTTGAGAAAACTAAGGATTTAGCCCCTGGATCTTTGAATTGAATTCTCTTCAGTGTTCGGACCACAGCTTCCACTTTGGTGGAGTGACTTCCCTTGAAAAGTCAGAGAGCAGCATTAGTAAAGCAGGATATTAAACAACTCCTTACTCATTCATTGCATTATTAAATGATGTTACATTCATGCTCTTATATATCACACATAAATGCAAAAATTAGCAACCTGGAGGAAAGATAGGTTAAGTAGTACTGAACGGCTTTTGTACCCCCCTTATAATGCCCCCCATAGGACCCACAGTGCATCATGGCACCCGTCTGGTTCTGTATGAGGCAGAATGGGCCCCTGGCACTGCAGCAGCACTAAACATGCCAGCTACAACTGTTGAGGTTTCACTCGCTGGCACAATCTTTACAGAATCTCCCAAATGCACATTTAAATTTCCCTCCCTTCACACCTCTTGTAAACCAGCAAGGAACACACCTACCCAAACAGTAGGTCTGTTGCTTTTGTTTCTCACTCTGGCAACACCAAACTTAGGCTCAGTCTGAGGCTTGATATTTACATTTTAAATAAGAAGCAGCTGTTAAGTATAATTGAATTAGTTCTTGAAGGACTGCATGCTACAATGAAAGCATGCTCATATTTTGTATTCAGTATTATAGTGCTTACTGAATCCAATACTGCATTTCACTCCTTGTTCACATTGATTTCTGTACTTGTCCCTTTCTCCACAAGTTGGGAAGAGGATTCCAAGAAACATTTCTTTAGTATCTCCCTCTATTTCCCTCAGTTTGTACTCTGTATTACAGCAGTTTTACTTAATGTGGGTTTTTAAAGAAGCCCTTACTTAATTCCTTACTAGTTCTAACATGCATGGTAACTCCATGCTGCACTAGATTCAGCAGGATAAATATTGTTTTATTTCTGGCTGCACCTGTCTTCTGAACATTGAATTAACTATGTTGGCTTGCTACAATGACAGATCAAATTCACTGAAGCTATGCTGCTTGCAGAATTGGCGGGGAAGGATGGCAGCAGTCTAAGCACAAGCTGGGGACGAATGCTGGGCTGCTCGATCATTCATACGTTCCACAGCTAAGTGAATGCTCCAGAAATACATGTGAGGGACTTTCTGCAGGCTGCTTTCTGAAAGGCTGCACTGATCGGTACCATTTTATCTCCCAGGGTCTTCCACAGTGATTCCATCTCTGTGTCACAGACCTAGAAATAAATCAGCTTTTTTCATGCCATCTCTGTCTCCAAAAGTCAGAGAGACAAATAAAAACACCCCTGCCAGTAAGTGCTATGATCTGGAAGTATGAATGACACGCTTGCAGCCCTGCGGCAGCTGCCTGCCAATCATAACCACCTACAGTTAGGAAATCAGAGACCAACTTTCGGTATTTCCTCCAGGGTCAGTTAGGTGTTTCTCTGCTACCATTCATTTCAGATTCAGTGACGACAACTCTGCCTAATCTGCTCTGACTGTCTTTTCACCAAAAATTTGTTTTGGACCTTACCACAGGCCCTATTCTTTTCCCTGCTATAAGACACAGTAGCTTCAGCCACTGTTGACTTTTCCACCTTTCAGGCTTCCTGTGACTCAGGAGTTACTCATGTGGCTTTGTACAAGACAAGTCAGAGGACCTATGGCAAAGGAAAGAACAGCACAATGACCAAGGTGGTCACAGTCTTTTTGTTCTCAAAATCATCCCTCTGCTTACATCATGTTAGACAAACTCCATTGGACCTGCCATTCAACTGGCAATTGACTAAAGCTTTGTTTCACAGCACATAAAATTTCAATCTTTTTCTCAGTATCTATGGAGAGATGAAACTGACAGAAGTACCCTTGCTATTGTGAGCTCTTGGCTTTCCATCTGCCTTAAAAAATGTTAACCCAGTTATTACCCATACTCCTAGAGTTGGTCATTTTGTTGAATATCCAGATAAGTATTTCTAAACAGATTAGCTAGTTCTAATTAATTATGTAACAGCACACACTAGAATCTCTCTAACTACTCTCTAACAAACAGTTTCTGTCTCAGATGACAGGCTGGCAATACCCACTGTAACACTGACCAGACACTGGAAGCTTTTACAGAACGAAAACATGCAGGGATGCCAGCAACCTCTCCCAGTATAAAATGCTCCCATTTACAGTAGTCCTCCTGCATTTAAGCCATTCCCTTAAGATGGCTAGCACTGGTACAATGAAGAGCAAGATGCACACAACACAACAGGAAAAGGGGGGCGGGGGGAAAGAGGTACTGAATACCAGAGGGACAGAAAGTTCAGACAAGAACATAACCGCTGAATAAACCACATGCTTTTCAGATATACAATGCAAGATACTGAGCTTAACCTCAGTACTATAAAGAAATCATAGCAAGTTAGCTATTCTTCGTTAACTGTCCTTAAAGGAATGCAGCAGAAATTTTTAAGGATGCTGCTTGTTTTGGTAATACAGACAGTGAAGTTACCCTATGATTTTTCATGAAATAACAATGGGCCTTGCTCAAAGCCACATGTGAATTCACATAACATTCATATTTTTGCTTTGCCTTAAGTTTTTGATGCAGAAATACTTCAAAGAAAACACCATAAGCCTTTACCCAGGACAGGAGACAATACTGTCCTTCTATGTTTTATTTATGAAATTTAGTTATTCTGTTTTATCTTTTAACATATTTTGTGAAACATATTTGAAATTTTCTTGTTAGAAACAGGCTGATCTCTCTAAACCCCAAGGAAATTATCTGTTAAAAGCACCGATAAAGCGAGGTCCTAATACCTAGCACTTCAAAAACACAGCCTGTTTACTCCCCCTGGTGCCACATGCTGTCAACTACTTCAAATCTAATAGTTTGAGTTAGGACACATCTATCTACTCATAAAATGGAATTCCAGTTGTCCAGGGAGGCTGATGTAACTAGTGTCAACGTGATGGCACTGACTTCCATACAAGCCAGCAAGCCCAGGATACCCACGAGGTTCAAGGACACTTGTACAAGTACCATGAATGTCTTTGCCAGCTCATTTTATTATTGCTTTTAACTACACTAGCTAGATTAAAAGTATGATTGATAACTCCATCTATACTATAATATTTTAAAGAGCACAATATCATCTAAAACAAAATATTACCAATATTAGACTTTTACCTTTTAGCCCAGAATACTCTGGGTTTTTTTCCCCGCAGTATTTTGCCAAGTAGGAGACATACCTATGTGTATGGTAATTTTAATAAGACTTGCATAAAATGAGTTACCTTCGAAACTCACATTCTCTGCCAAGCTGTCTGAACTAATCTAATGGGTTACTAAATTAAGGGAGAAGTCTAAGACAGTACAATGAAAAGACTATCTCCTCAGAAGGCCAGGCTAAGAGGAATAAACAGTCACAGAGCTACCAGTCTTCAACAGCACTGTACATCAGCAGCAGAAAACCTTGAGAGAAAAGCAGCTCATTGACAGGTAGTTTCTAAGAAAAAAAAGATGATTTAACAATCATCTTTTTAGCAGGTACATGCACCCAGCCAGTGAGGCTTTAACAAAATACCAAAAAGTTGGAAATGCAGAGAGGCAAGAAGCACAATAGTTTTTCCAAAGTTTTGTTTTTGAAAAATCAAAAGGAAACACTCCACCTCCCCACCCCCCACAAAAAAGGAGTATTTGTGGACTATCCAGCTGCAGAGACACAGAGTCACCACACAGAATACAGAGATCAAGCTTATACCACACAACTAGATCAAAAGAATTGGGGTTGAGCTTGAAGAAAGTGGCCTCACAACCATGTTACTGATGACACCCTTTGTAGGGAAAAGAGAATGTCCCAAACTCCAGAGAAAACTTTCTCCAAAAATGCATTCACAGCCAACACGTTCCAATGAAAACCACTGGTTTTGAGAAACAACATTTTACAGGATTACCTTTTTTTTTTTTAGTTTTCTCTACTGTGATTTGACTTAACACTGAATAAACTTGGGGACAAGTTGCTGAATATACTCATTAGAACCTGTCCACTATTTTTGTAGTGGACAAGTTAGACGAAGTACAGATATAATCTCTCCAAGTTTCTAATGTTCACTCACCCGTATTAAAAAAGTAGGCTTTTTTCCCTCCTAATTATGTCTTGCATAGCAGAGATATTACATAGATATGCCAAATGTAAAGCAACTACTGTACTTCTCAGGTAGCTCAAGAAACATTACAGATGTCTATCCTGAAGTTAAGAATCAGGATTTACGTTCTCTGGCTAACAATGAAGGCTTACCAATTTAAAACACTTAAATTATCCTAACAGTCTTATAGCATAGGCAGCTTACTCATTTCAAGCAAACATAGCAAAACTGTGCCTTCAAATAGGCTCCTCTCTCCTTAGCTACAAAAAGCCAGAAAATGCCACCATGACACAACTCTAATCACCTGCATACAGACAGCATTTATTTCTATCCAGTGTCAACTACTTATAAATAAATCATAAGCAAAGCTCAGCAACAGCCATCTCTCCTCCCCACACCTCAGATAGCATTACTTTGAGAGGTGTACTTTTGCAATCCATCTACAAGGCTTTTCCTCAGGCACATTTAAAGAGTAGGTGTTAAAAAGATACCTTCTTTCATACGATTTCATGTTTTGTTTCTAAAACTTTGAAAAGTTATGAAAACTTTTGACAGGAAAACACGTATCCTTCCTCAGGGAAGTATGTAAAAACATTGATTACACTATAAGAAATGCCTGAAATACACCATGTCCAATTCAAAAGAAGAACTATACCAGTTCTAACCAAAATAAATGATAAAGTGAACCTACTTATAAAACTATACAGTAAATTTGTCTGCCTCAAAGCAGTATGCAACAAGACCTAACAAATACACACTGCTCAAAGCTCCTGAACAACGTACCTTCACAGGAATATCATCCTCCTGATTTGCAGTTTCTGCAGTGAAGACATAGGAGATTTCTTTATGAGACGTCGTCTGTCTGCAAATGGCACATTTGATTGAGCTGCGGCGGGTGCCAACGCTGTACTGCTCTACAATGATGGCCACGCACTCGTTGCAGAAACAGTGCCCGCACGTCAGCACTGCCCACTATGCAAGGAGGTAAACAAAACAGGATCACTTTTGGATCAATGCAAAAGAAAAACAGTGTACCAATACATGATAAGTTAAATTCTCATGGAAACATTATATTAATGAGATTAATCTGATTAAAATTGAAGAATTTTAGGTTTTAGCACTCCAGATGTCAGCCTGGATTTCAAAGTTTTCCAGCAAAGAAATATTCATGATCCATAGAATTTATCTGCATTTATTGTTCATCATTTGCATTTCCCCAGCTTTAAACTGGAAGACAGATATTACAGTCTCACTTCTATGAATGCTGATTCTCAATGCAGAAGTTGAATACACAGACTTTGTATGCAATCATAGAATGGACATTAGGTTGGAAGGGACCTGTAAAAGTCATCTAGTCCAACCTCCCTGCAATATAAGCAGGGAGAACTTTAACTAGATCAGGTTGCTCAGAGCTGCATCAAGACTTCATCTTCCACAGTTTAAAAAAAAACCAAATTACACAATTGTTTGTATTGGCCTTCCATACAAGTCTTTCTTTAATAAAGGCCGATCTAGTATGAATGTATTGATAAAGTGATTTAATTTTTACCTATTAAGTCATAAATCCAAAGATGCTGTCTAAGATGATTTTCACCAGAAAGGCTTTATCTTTTTTTGACAGAATGGGTTAGAAGCTGCATTGCAGATGCTGCCCTTCCTTTGTGGGCCTACAACATCTACATGTCAGCTGTAACCTTCCATAAAAAAGGAGTAATTCACAAACCAGTAGTTTTGCACCTAGCAGCAGTGTCTTACTATGCAGCAATCTCTTTTATAGGGCATTCCAAGAGGAAAAAAAGAGTTTTCATTGGTTCAAGTGGCAGAGGGAACTGACTAAATCACTGCTATCAAGCAAAATATCTTATAGGCTTTGTAAGGCTCTTTCAATCATGCAGAAACGGGATGCAAAGTCCTTGCAACATGACTGCTAAAGTGGCAGTCTTCACCAAGTTAAGTGAGTCTTTCTTTCCAGTGAGCTACTCCAGCTCAGAGATGAAGCATAATGACAGTTAACAGGGCAGTCACCTGTTCTCTAAAAACCTGAACCACCCCTGGAAGAGTGCAGAAGGGATTTTAAAACCATGGCAAGACACCAGTTCACAATTATACATGTTTACATAGCCAACAAACTGTAACACCTTAGAATAGTTACCCTAAAAAGGCCAATTTAGCTTGACTGTACAGGAGTCCTCACGTTTTTACCTAATGCACGGTAGCTAAAGTATAAAATATGCTACAGAAATTTACCTATTACTTCATTCCATCAGCTTACAAATACCAAATAAATTTTTTTTTTGACAACAGTACAAAAATAAACCTTCAGAGTTATAAAACTATCAGCAACACACATTTTTGGAACACTTGTCATAACATTTAGGCATTGATGTTCAACAGCTAAAGGCAGTAGAGGTGCTTGCATATGAGCAAGACACAGGCATCCCCTTTCGGGGAGAGGCTGTTTGGTACTTAGAGGAAAGGGCTTGTTTCCCTTGTTTCAATACCACATTCATTTTAAAACAGATGCTAAAAATCTGACACATGACTGACACTGATCTAGGTAAAGTTTTTCTAGAAACAAGACCTGTTGACTAAACAACTCACCTGTTTTCCCAGTTGACGTGCACAGATCGGACATGGTTCTGGGTTAACTCCCCCAGTAGTTTTATCCTGAGACTATAAAGTAGAAAAATATAAACTGTGTTTTAATACATAAAAAGTTATGCTTTATTTAAAACACGCTTCTAGAAAAAAAATAATTGATTTTTTTTTTTTAATTTGCTCACACTTTATTCATAAATAAATCTGTCATGATGAGTTAGAAGTAATTTATGGTAAGCAAAAGGAGAACTGTTTATAGTGCTGTCCTTCAGACAGCACCTTCAACTCTACTAGAGTTTTGAAAAATCCTGGTAAAATACAAGCTTCAAACAAGAAACTCCTCATATTTTCTATCATCTTCATGTTGTTTAAAAAACACGTAAATATACTTAATCATGCTTAAATATGCTTAAGCATAATTGCACTTACTTGAGCACAAGTGAAATAAATATATTAAAATAACGTAACATACATGTGCTTTGTCTGGTTTGTTGGGGTGGGGTATTTTTCCATTTATTAAACCTACAGACCAGCTTCTCCTTCTGTTTTAGATGGTAAACTCTTCATAAAACATCAAGGGTATGCAGAAAGGTACATAATTTTACAAGGCTTCTAACTAAACATGCCCTAGTCAGTTTTAATGAAAGTTCTAACCATCTAAAACTAGTTCATAATTTTATAACTGTGTAATTCAGCAAATTTTCAAAATATTTAATGTAATAAATGACTTTATGACTACACCATAACACAAGGAACAACACACTGAACTTCCAACATTTAATGAATCTTCAGAAATAAGTTTACTTTAAAATGTAAGCTTTAAATAAATATAATGGCAGGTTTCTTCCACTAGGTAAACAGAGTGCATCAGTAATGACCAAGGAACCATAAAACTTACTTTCTCCAGATTAGTGAGATACAGAAGTTGTCCTAATTTCTTTTGAAGCTGTGATTTGGCAACTGCCTTGTCATTCAGGAGTTTCACTCGATTTTGCTCTACCTATAGAAATAACATGAAACACTTATTAAAAAAAGAAAGAGTCATTCAGGTTTACAATAAGGCTTACACCCAGACTGAGGGTGACAGAGCTCTGGGACAGGCTGCCCAGGGGGGGTTGTGGAGTCTCCTTCTCTGGAGATATTCAAGAACCATCTGGATGCCTCCCTCTGCAACCTGTCCTAGGGAGCCTGCTTTGGCAGGGGGTTGGACCTGATGATCTCTCGAGGTCCCTTCCAACCCCTATGATTCTGTGATTCTTTATACTTCTCGAACTTTCACTTTTCATTTAACATATACTAAGACAGAAACATCAAGCTGACTCCTTTTTAGATTACAATTGGTAGTGGTGTAGTTATTAACACCACCAAAGAGGCAAGCACCCAAAGGATGAAGGCCAAAGTAATGGGTGTTTCTTTTATGCTTGCAAATACATACATAAATCTTAAACTTTGTTAGGCAGTGTGCTCCCTTTTAAACATTGCTTTGATACACAAATGAAATATGTATTTCCCTGCTGAAAGAGAAGTAGTACTTCTATCTAACACTGAATCTCATGGAAAAAAGCACAAAATGTCTCTATTGAAAACATGTTTCTATTGGTGTAAAAAAGAAATAATTAAGAGGTTAGATCAACCCAGCATTTTTCTATGCTTATGAACAGAAGGTGTTTTTGAGGTGGCTCAGAAATTCCAAGATACTGAAAAAACCTAGTCTTTTAGATTTCCACTGCTGTTTTTCAGATCCTTGTGGGAAGTAGCAATACAGGTGAGAAATCAGGTCAACTCCATTTTCCACCAGCTTGGGAAACTGGGCAACTGCAGAGAAAAGTCCCAGAGCCATTCCCCTGCTGCTGGAAGGAAAGCAGTCTTCTGGAAACACACCACTCACAGTCAGAAGGCTGACAAAAATATATGTCAAGTAAGAGTTAGAAGCTGGAAAAGGCTTATAGACTGAGTGTAGAAATAGATAGGAACTCCTCACTCAAGAAGGTTTTTGAAATGGAAAGAGAGGCATATTGTAGACCTTATACATAAATCCAAATCCAAATTTCATTTTTGTAGGAGGTAGAAAAAACCCACAAAAATAAACCCCAAAGCCCATATTTCCTTCCTGTCAAGTCCTTTACCTCATGGGGTTCTATGATGTGTAGAACTGGTGGATTTGGTTTTGGCTCGTCAGGATGACGCACTCTCAGCCGTTCTGTGGCCATTGCCAGTTCATCAATAGCAGACACATGATCCCTAAGTACCATCCAATATTCATGAAGCAACTGTAAGAAAAACCCAAACAAATCAGTAGCAGAACTGAGTTAAGTTCTCTTTATATGACTCTGCCATACAATGCATAACGTGAACGTCTTTTTGGAGAAAGATAATGTTTCTTTACAGTAATGCAGCCAGAACGACAACAAAAAAAATCAGGAAGCAAAACAGTATATAAAGCATCTTGCCTGCTTTCTTTATGAACAACTATAAATAGCTGCCTCATTTCTTCTACAACTACTACAGTAACTAATGCAACTAAAAGTTCAGAAAAAAGCCTTGTAAGACTAAGTAAACATTGAATAAAGAAAAATGATGGAGCAATTTTAAACAGCTATTATACTACTAAGATTGCTTCTTAAAGATGAAATATGTTTTAAAGAAATAATAATTTAAGAGGTCTTGATAAAGGCACAGACAAGCACAAGGTGAAGATAACATCAGATTCAATTCTCCCAAGAAAAAGTAAAATCTGGCTTTCTACAAAAGAAACTGTTCCATCTAGAAGTATACTGTACATATCAACTGACATTATTTTTTAATTACTGATAATATTGTAAAATATTGCTTCCCAAGCTTTCTACTATTTACATATCTCCATGATATTACTGAACTTTTAAGACCTTTTGCAAATGTCAAAAATTACTATTTGTTAATTAGTGATTTTTTTTTTTCCCAATTGTAAAGCTATTTCTAAACAGTTGCTTGGGGGGTGGGTGTGCTGATTGTTTGTGGTTTTTCCTTTAGCTCAAGTAGAACTACTCAAACATTTGTTTTGAGCTATGCCTAGATGAAAACAAAATTTATGTGTAATAAACCTGCCATACAGGGTAAAGACCGAATAAGCTGGAAGGAGCTTACTCCTCCAAAACTAAAGAACCTAAATTATAATAAGGGATAAACTAAGCTAAAATTACTTTTGCTTAAAAAAAATAAAAAGCCTGTTTTAGATTTAAGGGTCATTTTACAGAGCAGAATCTGTAGCTCAATGTAGATTACAGTAATACAGAAAACTGAGTCAGCATTTCCAGTTTTCAACAGATGGAATCATAACAGCACTATTTTCAATCTCACTGGCATATTAGTTCCACCTTCTGTTTCCTAAAGTAAAAGGACACAAAGAGACTGTGTGGCCTTCCTGCACCAAAAAGTACCCAACGCATAGCAAAGCCAGGTTACTGGCTACCTTATGTCCTCCTCCTTTTTGTCAGCTGCTACACAACAAGGACATAATGAAGCATGAGAACAGCTAGGGTCATTATTCTCTGTAGTCTTGAGCATAGCCCAGCTTCCCTACCTGCTCAATAACTTTAATTAAATGCTGACTGAGATGTTATTTTGTTTAAAAATATTTTGCACTGTGTTGCACTGCAACCTAATAATTTTTTTTGAGGCAGCTCTGGATTAAGTCTCACTCCTAAGTAGTGCCACCAATTTGAGGAAAGTAGGTGATCAGTAACCAAGTTTGCTAAAAACAAAGACAATGAATGCCATTAATTAAACCATTTACATAAAGTAAATCACTTTAGAGTATATTCTCTTCTGCTACAGACTAAAGCTAGTAACAAATGTTTACATTCTTGAATAGCATACTTCTGCAAGAAGTATCTTTTCTTTTTCAAAACCTCCTAGGAAAAAGCAAATGAAGTGACAATTTCCTAGAATCATGAAACAGAAGGCCTGGGAGAAAGATGATGGGGTAAAAGCCTTTCAAGGAACAGGAATTTCCTCTGATGTCAAACCACATTAAAAAAGGGTACAAGAGAGTCAATAAACCTGAAACTAGTATACCAAGTGTGTTCCACTGAAGCTGAAGTCTGCGTTAATTAAAAATAGGAAGGAGAAGCATTCAAGAGAAAACACTTTTGATTACACCTAAGCTGTAAGACAGGATGAGACCCTTGTGTGCAACAGCTCTTCCTCCTTCTCCACCACTGGTATGCATTCACTGCAAAGGAACACAGACACACAAGGACGCATGAAGAAAGCCACAGTATACTCCAGTAATTTTCTGATCCAAACAACTGGAGACTAATTATCTCAGGTCATATTGTGAAGTAAACAAGATGCAGGAAATAAAGCAATAGCAAAAGTACAAATGTAGCTAGCACAAGACTGAAAGTAAACTGAATTACAGAATAGACCATTTAATTTGCTGAGTCTTGCTGCATTCTTATTTAACTAAACACACTTAATTATCTCTCTATACTGTCTTAATGCAATTGCATTACTAATTTGTTTAATAGCTAGTATAGCTTTTAGAAACTCTTAAATCGCATACAAACCATTTTGAATCAAAACCTGTAATAATCACTGTGAAATTGCTTTGTGTAGGCAAACCCTAATTTCAGGAATACAACTTAGATTTGTTCATATTCAGCTTAAGTTTATTTGTATTACATTAAATGGACTACACAGCTTTTCATCACCATCTCACTGTACCTTATATTCCTTTTTCCACGCTTCGAAGAGTTCCAGAAATACGCTGCCTTCTTCAGTTAGCTTAATATCCATTCGGTGAGCTTTGGCAAAGGAGAGAATAGCTTTCAAGGCACGTTCAGTTTCACTGGTCGCCCACAGTCCTCTACTTGTGGTAGGCAAACGGTCATCAACGAGCCCTTCTTCATCTTCTATCATCTCCTCAAATATTGCCATTTGGCCTTTAACACTTAAAAACAAACCCAACACAGTTCTTACTACTAATTTTGTAATTCCACATCCATTTCTACTTATGATATATTCAAGCCTTTTTAGTATTTTATTAAAGGACAAAGTAAACAAAAAAATATAAACAAAAATATAGACTTGATATCCCAAAATCTTGCTTCCAATAGTGACCCCAGTACTAGCAATAAAAATCACTGTACAGGCTATGTTGCCACCTCAAAATCACCAGTAGTTTTTATAAAAGCTTAATGCATCCTATTTATCTTTCAGTAGTTATTTAACAATGCCACATTCATTAAAAAAAAATTGTAATTCTGACTTCTTAAATCAACAAGTTACAGTTAAACTCTGATGCAAAATCTGCTGTCCACTGCAGTATTTAAGAACACCACAGCTGCCCAGTTGCCTCCTCAACATATACTAATTCAGAAACACACTAACACTTCCTAATGATTCCAGCAATTGTTATGTAACATAACTTCCACTGATAAAGACAGTTCAAAATGTTTCCTCAGTGACCTGAACATGTTTAAATCCAGTTTTGACACTGAGGAATATGACAGATAAGAGTCAAAAAAGAAGGCATGCAAAGGGCTGTAAATCTGTGCTTTTCAGTGCTGTCCACTATGCAGACTCCTCTCACACCATGTGCTGGTGCAACCCTTCTTTCCGCTTTCAGCTGCATACTTGTCTGAAATCTCCTCTCCCATGGTGGCTTTAGTCAAGTTTTGTTACTTTATGAATTACACAGAATTTTAAAAAAAAAATTATTAATGAACGAGTATAGTACTGTACCATTTTCAACCTGACTGCAGATAAATATTTGCACAAATGTGTTTAATTAGCATACTGGAATGTGTGCAGAGTTTCTGAACACTTCAACACTTCATTTCAAACATATGATTACAGCAGGTTGAGAAAGAGCAGAATGTATTCATTTCTTGTACACAGCTTTTTCAAATGAAATTCACATCTAAAATTAAACCTGATAAATAAAATTGCTATCAAGGCCATTAGCAAGAAGTTGCTGTGATTTGTTCATAAAATTATTTCAGAAAACCTTAAGTAGAAGCCAATCCACCTTTCACCTTTTTAAATATTAAGAAATTTATAAAACTGTGGACTTACGTATGAGAAAAGAGCTTCGACTCGTATTCTGTGAACAGCTCATCAGCCTTACAAAAGACACAGCTGCAATAGGGAAAAATTGAAAACAGAAGCACACAATTTCATCAGAAACCGAAGTAATTCCTGTAATTCTCTATTCCAACTTATAAAAAAATCACACAAAGTCCTCAAAAAAAGAAAATTTTAACAATTTTATGTACAGTTGATATAACTGAAAAGAAAGTAAAACCAAAATAAGGTTGTAATTCTAACAAGTGGATCTGTGGTATCTGTATGCATACAAATCCTGAGCACAGAATAAAGACCTCAATCTCTTCTTATTTCAAATGCAGGAAAAATTACAAATACCCCTCTGAAGTATTATTAACTGTTCTGAAGACATACTTGTTAAGTGGAAGTCTAACAGGTCGCAAATGGCAGACAGTGGCAGCCTCGATAACCTGCTTAGAGGGAGGACCTTCTAAGTTTTTCACTGCTTCTCTTACAATCTTCTGGAACTTCTTCACTTCCTCCAGCTGGGTTGTCAGCAGGTATTGAAGGCCTCTGCAGTCACGGAATCTGATTTAAAGAAAAAGGGAATTAACTGCACACTGAGTCACCAAATCCAAACAATTCAGTATTTTAAAGGACAAGAGAAATAGCTAGATAGCAACATAACATACAAAGTTCATACCACAGGCAAATGTTTCTTATTACTACGTGTAATGCTTTCAGATATCACAGAATTATGAACTGGTTTGGGTTGGAAGGGACCTTAAAGCCCAGCTAGTTCCAATTCCCCCCTACCATGAGTAGTGGCACCAGACCAGGCTGATGCCTAGTGTTTATAGAATAGAAAGACTCTTTCAAAGACTTGAGAGATATAACTAAATAGTAGTCCACACTAGACTGCAGCCTTCTGGCCCACAATGCAAGTCTACTAAAGGCTAACAGCTGTGCATACTTACAGTCTGATTTTACACCTTGGCCAAACTGATTTTCAAGTGCACCTGTACAATTCACAGTAGCTTCAAGTCCCCATCCCAAAAATATACCACGCTTTGCAAGTTAGCTTTCAAAGCTAAAATTATTAAGCAGACACGACTGTGAACTATTTTCCTAAAACCA
The DNA here is from genome assembly GCA_020800305.1 of Porphyrio hochstetteri. Classification (NCBI taxonomy): domain Eukaryota; kingdom Metazoa; phylum Chordata; class Aves; order Gruiformes; family Rallidae; genus Porphyrio; species Porphyrio hochstetteri. The sequence goes on from CM036907.1 coordinate 53,207,108, forward strand.
AGCTGCCACTCTTGATTCCGGTAGGAACATGAACACCAGTTCAGCACTTCCCATACTGTGTTTTGCCTGTGAGCAGATGTCTCTTGCTGAGAGTGCACCAATCACACAAGGTCTGGCATTAGTATACAAGACAGTATTACAAGACTGTGGTTCTAGCCCATATGGAAATTTTGTTCCAAAACATCTATTTTGTGAAGTGTGAAAAGCACAGGTTTAACAACACTACTAAAGTTTGGCATTTAAAAGTACTGAAAAGTAAAAGATATCTTTCACTTCCAGCAGGGCAAGGAATTCCCACCTTTTAGGATCATGGTAACAGAGTAGTGGAGGATGTATCTCCAAATATGCACAGATTTTAATTAAAAATATGTAAAGTTTTAAAATTTATACACCTGTCACATACCTATGAAATATGTATATGCATTTATATATTTTTTATATTTAACAAAAAGTACGTATTTAACCAAATCATGATTCAGAAGGACTGTATTTAAGACCATAATGAGTATTCGTGTATCTGAGAAAACTGCCTGAAGTTAAACTGTGAGAGCACTTTCCTTCCTACATCTCCCTTTTCTGGGATGAACTTTGAGTTGGAGCACAGAGAGTACAAATGGAGGCTGGGAGAACAGGGTTTGCTCAGCCTTAAAACGAGATCACTCAGGAGAGACCTTATTGCTTTCTACATCTAGACGACTGGAAGGTACAGAGAAGGCTGAGCCAAACTCTTCTCCACCTTTCCTGCTGTTGCATGAGCACAAAAGACTGTAAAACCACAGTAGATAGTACAAAGGAACATTTAAAAGAATGCTTGTCTAGGAGAAAACTGCAATTCTCCTGCTTTTCTTTCCAAGTCTTCTATCTACTTATGCTTTTTGGGGGACCATTCTGGAGACTTAATTGAAGCCCAGATGCTCTGAAGCAAAAATGCCTGCTATTTAATTGCAGTTATCAACACAAATTGGTTAGAGGACTTGAGCAGACTTAACTGTATTCATTAGCCTATTTTAGCTATTCTCTTACTTCTCTGCCATGGAGAGTTTATTGGTCTGCTGTTTATAGTTGCTGGTTATTTCATTTCGCACACGCTGAACAAGCTCCTCATCGATGGCATACTGTATTGCTATCTGGATGACATCTAACCACCAAGGAGAACCTGCGTGGATCTGTATGCAAAAGAACAGATTTAGCCATGAATATTCAACAAACAACCAGTTTACTCACTGCAGCAAAGGCTTATACAGCTTTTCAGGCCACGATCAAACACAGACTGGTCTATGGAAAGTAGAAGATGGAAAAGTGCTTAAGAAAATACTCTTTTCCTGTTTCAGTGAATACATGAAGTTTTCTACATTCCCATCTACACCTTCAAATTGCTTCAGTACAGTTATATTCACCAAGGCCATCTGCACAGAAAAGCCACATCAAGATATTTTAATATCAAAGTTCCTCTTTCTCTCTCAAAAAGAGGTTGAAGGATCATTTCAGAGAAAGGAAGCGCTCTGAGAAACTAAAAGAGCAACACTGAAATGACCTTGTAATTTTAAAAGGCAAAAAGCTGCAGTTTACTTCTTCATGTGCAATTTGCCCCTATTTAATTTTTGTTTAACTATTAAGCAAGACACAAGCAGTACTTCAACTGAGGTGCTCAGCAATTCATTAGAGGTATCCACTTCCATGAAACCTGAATTAAACACAATTAAGCCCTAAGGACAATAATATATCAAAGAATAGTTCCTTTGAAAGTAACTGAAATACTATCTTACAAACCACAGAAATTCAAGTTTAAGGCCAAAACCTATCACTTAAAGTAAATTACATGCGAAGCTCAATTAATATAAAAGTTAAGCATTTACTTCTGGTTTTAGTCATCTGTCCAAATACTGCGTGTGCCCCTGTGGGGAACACTAGAATATGTTTTGGGGCTCTGTGTGTGTGTTTGTATACACATGCTGCTGAAGTCCCATTCCAAATAGGTCTTCAAAGAACTGCTAAAAATAATAAACACATGGAGTTATGGATAAACAGGTGAAAATATTAAAAAAAATCTGCTATTTCAGAGACTAACTACGTAAGAGGTACCTGCCTTTCTCTGGAGCTCCCGAATGGTCTGAAGAACTGGCTGTAAGGCCTGATGGGCTTCTGCAACTTCTGCATTGGATTTGCTCATATAATGCTGTCGTAGTTGTTCTGCCTGTATGGAAACAAGAGTTTGTATTATGCATAAATCATATTTACAAGGAATAACTGAAAGTGTAAAAACTCCCCAGCTATTATAATGTTTTCAAATGGTTAGCTACCTACATGCCACCCACTTTCATCTGTAAGCAATATTTAGCTTTTTTCCCCTCCAGAATATAGTATTTATTAGTAGGCCCTAAAAACATTTGAGAAGACAAATGACTACAAAGATGCTAACTATGCAACTTTGCTTTTGGACATACCAAAACACCAGAAAAGATTACACTGCATTACAAAAAGTAACTGGAATTTACTTCATAATTGCTACTTCTCTCTACAATATGTCGTGTTGAATAAGCAAACAATAAAAAAAATCCTAGAACAATCTGAAAACAGGACAATTTCACTAACATACATACAAAACTTTTCCACAGAATAACAAGAACTATCTAAATTTCATTTTAAGGTGCAGGCATAATCTTTTTCATAAAAATTACTTCAGACAGTGAAACCCCCTCTTGGCATATAGGTGTCTCCAATATAATCAGCACCAGTTTATTTGGTATTTCAAAAATTGAAGAACAAATATTTCCTGCAAATAAGATGTACATGCATACCCATCTTTCACCATTTCACTAGATATCTTTATTTTGTGCATTTTAAGACAGATACTGATCATTACCACATAACTAGAGAGGCTGAAGGAACTGGACTTGCCCAGCTTGGAGAAAAAGGCTTAGAGGGTACAAAGTAGCATCCTTCCAGCAGCCAGCTGGAAATCACTTCACAGAAGTATGTGGAAGTAAACAAGGGAAAATGGATATAAATTGGTATTGAAGGCTCTATGTGAACTTTTTCCCCCCACTATGAGGATTATGAATAGTCTGAACAGGTTGCTCAGGGCAGTTGTGAAATCTCTTTACTTGGAGGTTTTAATGTCCCGACTGGATAAAGCCCTGAACCATCTGGTCAGAAATCAGTGTTAGCTCTGCTCTGAGAGGGTTGTTCAATTAGAGGCCTCCCAAGGTCTTTTCCAACCCAAAGGATGACTCAATAACAATGTTTGCAAATATGGTCCATGTGTCTGCTACAAGTAACCAATGGAGAACAGTGATCCCAGCTACCTCACCAGATATTTCCCCAGTTAAGTCTAAGGATACAGATAAACAGGCTTATGTACACAAGAAGTAACATAGTGAATTGCTCATCTGGCCAAAGATGGGCAACCTTTCTAGATGTTTAGGCAGTACATGAGCGCTGGATGAACCAGCTGCCATAGGTTATGAAGAACATCGGAAATCAGGACCTTCTCAAGGTAACTTCAAATAAGATCTCAGTACCACACAGAGAGCCAGAGAGAGGTAGGAAAACAGCTTAAATGCAAGACAGAGAGGATGCATTAGACAGCAGTAGATTGTATTTATGAGGAGATGGGGAAGCATTTTGAAACGGTATGCAAGAAAAATAAACTTCACCTAGAAAGGAATCTTGAATATCTGCAGTTAAAATGAGAAAACCTAAAGAAAATGTGAGGAAATAAAGGACTAAAGAATTCAGGGCAATGCATTCTTTATCAGTAACATGTACTTAAGTTATTAAAAATCTATGTAAGAACATAGCAGGGGTGGGGAAATGACATTTTAGAGATAAAATTTATTAAACCTTCAACAAAACACACAGTTCAAGCTTTCAGAGCAGCAGCACTGTATTGGACATTTCTGCTCTCATCTCACACAATAAACAACACTTGATTTTACTAACCTGAAAGAAAATAAGTAATTAATTTGAAAGCATTTTAATATTATTTCTTTAATTAGAAAACATACTGAAGGATAATGTATTGGGTCTGGCTGAGACAGAGTTAATTTTCCCTGCAGCAGCCCTCATAGTGCTGTGTATTGTAGCTAGCAAGGTGTTGATAACACATCAGTGTTTTGCCTACTGCTGAGCAGCACTGGCACAGCACCAAGGCTGTGTCTCCAACATTATTCCCCCCATCACCAATAGGCTGGGCAAGATCTTGAGAGGGAACACAGCCAGGACAGCTGACCCAAACTGATGAGAGGGGTATTCCATGCCGTCTAATATATGCTCAGCAATAAAGGCTGAGAGAAGGGGGTGGAAATGCACATACACGTACAATGTTTTCTTCCAGAACAACTACTACACATACTGCAGCCTTGCTTCCTGGGAAGTGGCCAGGCATTGCCTGCTGATGGGAAGTAGAGAATACATCTTTTGTTTTTCCTTTGCTTCCATGTGCAGCCTTTTCTTTTATAAAATTGCCTTTGTCTCAACTCACAAGTTTTTTTTTCCATCTTATTTTCTCCCTTCTGTCCTGCTGAGGAGTGACAGAGTAGCTTTGGTGGTCATCTGGCCACCAGCCAAGGTCAACCCACAACAGATGAATGAACAAGTGCTCTTCAAAACACATTTATATAAAAATTGAACAATGTTTACCTCTTCTGCCAGTCGGCTATCACGCAAAGTTGGGGGAATTCCCGGGTGCTTTGCCAATAACAGTTCCATCAAATTGTGTGTGGAATGAAGTCTCTAAACATACACAAAGTCAAGAGCAATCATGAAAAAATACACTGCAACATCTGTGACAAAAAGCATTAAAAGCAATGAAAGCTTACAGCACAAAATCAGTATTAGAATTACTTTCTTTTTTTTTCCCCCCTCTGTTAATCTGGAAGCATCCTCTATAAGGAAAATAAACATTCTTTTCCTCATTTTAATGAGGTAGGAAATGAAACATTAACAAGGCCTTCTTCAATACCCCAAAAGCAAATCAGCAGACAAGTTTGATACCAAGTCATCAGATTGTCCCATACTCACCCTACTAATTGAAACAGCCCTTCACTATTACAGAAAGCAAATTATCTCAAGTGATACTCTTTGGTAAATATCTTTCAGAATATTAGAAGGATACAATTCACTAAGGAGTAGAAAGGGGGGGGGGAAGGGAGTAAGAAAGGGAAAGACCAGCTCCCAAGAGATTCAATACTTTTCACTTGTCTGAAATAAAACATGACTGAACAAAACATGACCTTTTTGGGGTTTTTTTTGAAAAATAAGCTTGATTGTTGATAGAAGATAATTCTATTCCTCTTCCGTAGGATCATGCTACACATTCCATGATTCCATACAGCAAACCAGACCCCTAATATTATGCTGCTTCTATGTATCTCATACTAACAACCTCCACAACCCTGAACTTGAACCCAGGTGAGGTGAGAAGGGCACACTTCACTTTTTTACTGTTACTATCTCAGCCACCCAAGACCACTGGCCAGAAGAGATTTGCCATTATCTTAAAGAGCTAAGGCTACACAACTGGGAAGTACTCAATAGGAGTGGAGTTTTATTACACGAAGGCAGTATCAGGCAGTAAAACAGCTTAATGAACAATGTTGTTATGAGTAGTTTAACAGGCTTATGCTGATATGGCTATGCTAAGTGAAAAAAGTCTCTGGGAAGTCACAAAAGAGAAAGAAGAATTAAAGCAGTGCAACAGAGCCATCGGATAAGCACATAAGATAATATGTCAAACAATTTCCTAAAGCAAGCAAAGCAAAGAAATAGATAAATAAGATGTGTTCAGTTGTTCATCATTAACATTTAAAATATCTTGTTATGCTTAAGAGAATTGTGGTCATTTTGGGCCTATATTTCTTGAAGAAACATCAAGATGTTACTTCAAGAACCAACGTGGTTTGGGTTTTTTTAAACAGAAAAATATATTTTGTTAATATTCAAAATTAATATATTGCCTGAGGAGAAAATGAACTTTAATTCTTTCTCAGGTTTTGATGTCCTTTCAGAGAACATTTGCAGTGCAGCAATTTTATTATTCCATATCATTTGGCACGTTAATATAAATCTCAGTCTAACTCCATCATGCATTTGCAGGATGTAATATAGTGCCAGTAACGTGAGCAATCACAGCCACACACACAAATCTACAAGTTCAGCTTGTTAATTTAACGCAGAACAGTAGGTGGAGATCATACACTGCTTCTTGGATATCATGAAAACTCACAAGGAAGAGTTTTTAGAAATAAAGTAGCTTTTCCAAAAAACACACACATAAAACATTCACTGGACAGATTCCTATGTAAGACTGCGGTAATGACAGCAGGCTGAAAGAATCATTCAGCACACAACAGGAATGAAGAGAAGACTGACCTGTTAAAGGAAAGCTAAAGTATTTCAGTTCTTAACTACATCTCTTTACATCTGAATGCTCACTCACTTGCAAGGAATCTGTTTTGAGCTTTTCTTTGTGCTCTTCAGATGATCTTAGCACTTCTCTGTACAACTCTGCGGCCAGTGCATATTCTCCTGAAGAAACAAAAACATACACACGTTGCGTTGGTTTTAAAACACACAGCCAGCCATGACTGGCCATCACCTGTAGCACACTACAGTGTTTTCAGAGAGGCTGTATAATATCTGCTTGTCTTCAAGCAAGTCTTTCCTATTCACCACCTCCCTCCTCCCCCCAAAAAACACAAAACAAAAGAAATCCAAACAACTGGTTAAAGAGGATATTATATTTTACAAAGACTAAAGCTGTTCTCACATTAAATATCTTTTGTCACTGTAAGATCTGTAGACTTCTTGATCTTAAAATATATATTCACAGCTGCAGAAGTAAAAAAACCCTCACATATTACAGAAAAAAAATCTACAATTTACTGCAGTGATGCAGTATTAAATTCACACTGCAAATATTCACTCTTCTAGTGAAAAAAATTAAAGCTGTGTCATACTTGAGAAATGCAGAAATGATCATATACATGCAGGGAGCATAACTATTTATGTAAGCTCCTAACATCACAATCACATCTCAGAAAATAGACTACATTAATTTAATAAGAAATACGAAGTTGAAGGTGCATATGGAAAAGCAGCCAAAAGAACATTTTTTTCCTTTTCTCAGCTGACAGAACTTTACTTAGTAATAGTCTTAGAAGACACTTAAAACCACAGATAAATACAGAGACTGGAAATGTTTAACAGAAATCATCTTCTGACATCTGGATATGTAACAACCCTATTTCAACAAGATTTGTTGCTTTGTATATTGAGCCAGTTGCAGGGGTGTAGTCCTCCAATATACTATTGCCATTACTAGTAACAGGCTAAAAGCAATGTGCTGAATTTGCAAGGCCTTAAGCTTGAGGCTTGTCATACCTCTTTTGACTTTCTTAACCTGCCATGACCTTTTACTTGGCTTAGCTGTGGCAGCAATTCTGCTAATTTACTAGGTGCCTATGGCTAATTTTTATTATTTGTTTTCAACTTTTGTTTATCACTGTGTTGTACAATCACAGCTTTAGATACATAGCTGTAACAAGCAGTTACTCCAAGTAGAATGAGATATTTACAACTAACACAATGCAGTACAAATACAGGCCAAGTGACAAAAGCAGAGGCCTTGAAAAGTAAAGATACAGGATGCAGTGTAATGTATAGCCATGGGATGCTAAGAGACAGTGCACAGGTTCGGCAGTGAAGGAGGAAGCCATGGCTATCAACAACTCACCCACAGTCAAAGAAATGCAGACCTAGAGCTGGACAAAACTGGTTTTAGGGGCAACAAAGAGAACATAGAAATAGTATGCAACATCCATAAAAGGCTTCATGTACACTAAATTTAGAGTTAATGTGGGGCTATAGATCAGTGAAGAAAGAGAAAGGTGTAGAAGCATGCTAGCAAGCATAAAAATAACCCTAATTGGATCCTCCAGTGAGAAAGAACATCTTATGCCTCTTGAAGAACTCCAGGTGGTGACAGCTAGGCATAGCACTGCCACAGCTGTGAAATCACAGACCTCAGGACCCAGAAAGGACAGCAAAAAGGTGATCATAAAAGCAGGACAAGCAGCAGAAACAAGTAAATGTGATTATTATTATTTTTTTCTGTAACAATTAGATCTGGACTAATAACAATAAAACCTATAAGATTTCAATTATTCTAACAATAACTTAATGGCTTTGCTGGTAAGGTACCCCTTTTCCTTGCTCCTAAAGACAACTGAGTGGAACAATAATGCTGGGGTGCAGAGGGGAGCTATGGACAAGATCTCTTCCTCAATCCCAGTTTTGTTCTTCACCAGATGCAGTTTTCAATCTGCATTTCAAAAAGGCCAAACTTGTTATGAGTGCACTTTACAAGTATTTAACCTGTACAGAAATCTTTTAAAGCACTTAATTCTCTCTGAAATTTTATCTCTGTGCTGCAATTATAACAACATATTTCAAACCTACTAACTATACACTAGAGAAGCTGAGCGTTGTCTGTCTTTCTGTAAGGCAAGTAACAGAATAGACAGTTTCTTTTTCCTCTTTGAAAGAAGACTTTACCATGAGCTGAAAAAATTCAAGCAGCTTGTCAACTTTAGAAGACTTATTACTTGAAAAGAGGCTTTTTTTTTCACGTTAACAATAATAAACTCAAATTATTTGATTTGTTTAGTGGGACATTCAAGATTTTTTTTTTATTTGTTTCCTATTTAAAGCTTCCTTCCCCCTCCCAATTCACACAAAACATTGACAGAGCTGCAGCAAAGACATTCCATAGTCAGCATAGCAGTTTGCATGGCAGGGGGCACAAACAGAACCCGGAAAGCAGGACTTACAAAACAAGAGCAGCTTAAGTACAAGTATACAAGTAGGACTTCTTTTATTGTCCCAGCACACACAGGAGGTGGAACTGAGAAAGGATATAACACAGAAAAAGACAGAAATATTCTGAGACACCTCAAAGATGTACCAGACTACCTATATTCCTTCCTCCTTCATCTACAATGAATGTTGGATTTTGTTACAAAGACTGTTACAATCCTGGGAAACTAGAGAGGTTTTTCACGTCAGCTTTTTCCCGAATTTGAAAGAGTCCCTGTTTTTGCCTAGTGTCATCTAAACCCGTAACGGGGCTACTAAAAGGAGTAAAGAGTATGCTACAGCCATCCAATCTTACCTTTAATAATATGGATACCAGCTAAGCCATTAAGAGCACACACCAGCTGCCGGTGAGCTTCCTCACACTCCGTTCGACATTTCTTCTGCAGAGACGTTAACAGTTCCTCCATGGTCATGGTGCTGAAATGGAGACCAAATAGCTCAAATTTGAAACAAAAATCACAATAAAAGTAAAACTGTTACACCGTGCAACATGAAAGATTGTTACCAGCATCCAGCATACTGTGAAAATGTTTACTCATTATTTACTTATTCGAAAACCCACAGTTACCAGATTTTCTTCCAGCTACAGTTTTACCCTAACTTGAGTATGTCAGGAGGTGGACATCTTCTAAAAATTCAAAGAAATAAGAAACAAGAGGAAAATTAGAACTAGGTAAAATAATCCTTCACAGGGCAAAATATTTTGCTCCTTCTGTTACCGTAGTAAACAGGACACAGAAACAAAAATAGACCTCATTTTGCTAGAAGCTGTTCAAATGAAAACAGCTATGAGAGAGTACGTTTCTTCCCCTCTGCAACCAATCTAACCATGCAAAATGTATGAGATGTCAAGGTGAAGAGGAAAACATGTGAAATGAGAACAGTGAAGATTAGCAAGCATTATTTTAAATTTCCTTTTCTATACTGGCTTGTAATAGCCCTAATTAATGACAGAAATTTATTCAGAATTCACTTTAAAATATAGGAAACTGAGAGGTAAGAGGGAGAAGCAAGAAGAGAGATGAGAAGAAGCATGAAGGATAGCTTAGAGTTAGGCCAAGGGACAAGGAATCCAGGCAGGAAGAAGACCAATGAGAAGAGACAGGAGAGTGAACTGCAACAGCCGTCTACAACACCTGACCTGAGGCTGCTCCTATGACCAGTTGCTGCTGTGAGACCAGACACTGCTCCCCTCCTTGAATCTCCACTCCTCACCCTCATTCACCTTCAGGAGAGACATCTACACTTTGGCTTTTAATGCTGTGGAATAGACTAAGAGACAACATAACTCCTGTGCAGTCTGGGCACGAGATACACTGGGAAGGTATCCTTGACCATCCCTTTTATTTCACTCTCCTTGCAACACAGCTCCACCTGCAGAAACTGAGCCTTGAGTTTATATTACAGTGCTACACTAGAGCAGTCTTTAAATCAGTATAATCATACTAAATAATTAGCTGAGTTGAATTCCACAGAGGTACTAGCAATACACATAGCACCTTCTGCTCTCCCATTACTACTTACCTTTCATTTGCAAAGGCATCAGCAATTTCAAGAAAAACATCTAAAAGCAAGAGGATGTACATCTAAAGAATGCAATTTGACACATATCCTGAGACTAACAATTAAAGACAAAAAAGGGATTTTTAACAAGGGGAACCTAGAAAACATCCTTTTGAGGGTTCTATTTTGCTGAGCAGATGTGCTCACTTACTGCCTTCACTACATACGTAGGGGAAAAAGTCACCTACAGAATACACTCCAAACTCAGAGGTCATGTTCCAAGCCACTTTCTCTTACCTATAAGCTCCAACAATAACTTTGTTTCCACAAGTTTCTTTTATTCAAAGTTCCTAGCACTGATCTCCATCATTCTCAAAAAAAATAGCCAAAACCAGAAGCCAAATCTTCTCTCTGTTCTAGTAACATCCACTGCTACATTCAAGCTTGTTTCATACAAGAGATATGTAAATAGCACTCAAACTACTTTTCTTTGTACATATGATTTTAAGAAAGATTTCATTTTCATTGCTTGTTTTTCCACCATAGTTACTATGCAGCTGTCACTCTGCAACCGCTCCACCAAAATCAGAGTGCTGAGCTGTCCCCAGCATACTCAGTTCAGTTCAAACATTTCATTTGTGGCTTGTTGTAAATAAAATAATCTTCTAGGGGCTGGTGGTAATGTCCCATGTTTGATTCCTTGCTTCCAAACTCACAGGATGTTAGACAAAGTGCTACAGCACAATGCCTACTAATGGTCCCTGCTGAAGGAGGTACCAAGTCAGTTCGAGGGGCTAAAGCACTGTAGGTGCGTTGCATGAGAAAGGAGTAGAACACCACAACTTCATAAGAAGCATACAAATAGACTATTCAGAATGGATGAACAAGACCAGGAAGCAGTAGAAATAAACACTCACAGTGTTATTTCCTACCTGTAGTTTAAAAAAGAAACAGTGCTCTGAGGGCCTGGAACAGAGTGAGCCTGTTCCTTCACAGCCTCCCTCTAATTGTTTGCTAAGAGTACAAGCTAAGTGTGCTTTTTGGGCTAATAAAAGCTGATATCAAACTGGTATTTGCAGGGCACTTGTGAAGAAGATGATCCTAAAGGCATGCCAAAAAAACAGAAAAAAGAAAAAGCATCTAAAACCAGCTTTCAGTTTTGGATCTACATTTACAAATTCTGCAACCTCACAATAACAGCATTTTCTTTAAATTAAAGAATTATTCCATTCTGCTTATTCATTTTGCTATTTTGTCCTTCTTTTGTAAGAAACAAAATCAGTCGCCTTATTCAAAACTGAAAAATAATCTGGTTTGTTTCACATCCAATCTGTCGCCTGCAACAACCTAGTATCCATCAGTATTGTAAGGGTAAAACAGTACTACAAACACAACTGCTTCAGTACTACGCTCTTTAACACAAAAATTACACTAAATATCCTACTGCATCCTATTCAACTCATAAGGTCAGATAGCTTGGTATGATGTAGTTGCACATTTAACTAAAGAAGCTTAAAATTAGCCTTATTTGAGAACCGTACAAGATCACGTACAGTCAAGGACAATTAAATAAAGCAAGTCATTTAGGAAGCAACAGAAACTCACCTTTTCTGCAATGGCAAGAACTCTCCCCGAACAGCTTGTGGATGACAGCAGGCCTGCCTCAGCCGCAGCAAAGGGTACAGAATAGAAGTCACAGTCCTTCTATCTAGGCTACTAAGCTTAAGAGTCCAGTCTGAAATCTTCCTGAGTTTTGCCAAAGCATCCTGGCAGCACACCTCATGCTGGCGATGATAGAAGTGTCTCTCCACAGGAGAAAAATGAAGCCAGTGTACATTTTCTGTCTGAGGGGGAATTTGAATCTGAAATTTAAAAAAAAAAAAGTAAGTAATTTTCAAATAAGGCTATTGATAAATGTTGTTCAGGAATTTTAAACCCCAAAGCTCATATTTACTTGATCAATCACATCCTTCTTTGCTGATCTCCACATTATCTTGGCAATTAGGCTATAGAGTGGCCGGGGATTTTTCCTACAGTAAGGTCGATACAAAAGCTGGTCCCACCAATGTTTGACCCAGTAAGGATCAACTCCAAGAAAAAGGACTAATCCATACAGATCTGTCAAGAAAAGAAAGTGTTTTAGTATAAAATTGGTGTTTTAATACTTCACAATATGCCTCCAAAAAAATGAAATTTCATAGAAAGGTTAACAGACATAAAGCAACTATACATTCTGATCACTATCTTTCTCTATTTGTTTTCTAGTCATTCCCTCACCCAAATAGCCAATTTGATACAGGGGACCAGACTTTCATAGAACTTCCTGGAATAAACTATTTGTGAGCCACTGTCCTAATATCAAGCTTAGCAGAACAGAGTGATGAATTTAAACCTATTCAGAGCAGGCGTGAGAGGCAGAAATCCCATGCTTGCATATGGTTAACTGGATTTGCCAAGTCTTTCTAGAACAATATTGCTCAGTGTCATTACTTCACAGCCTGCTGTGCACCAACTGTCTGATGCCCACCAAAGGGCTGCAATTCCAAAGAGTTTTCTGCTACAGCAGAAGAAATTAACAAAACAGTGTTTTCATTGTTTTCTTACTAACTGAAAGAATACAGCTTGCTAGTTCTGTCCAATTCAGAATCCCAGCATTTACGGGGATGAAAGTTAAGGACTTACTGACTTTAAGCTTTTATCTGAAGTCTTACTGGAAAAATACAGAAGCTCATGTTTCAGTACTGCCTCCAAGCAATGCAGAAATAGAAATACGTGATGGCACCTTATTGATAGTACTTAAAGATCTGGTTGCTACATTCTTTATTCTGTTAGCTGGATATCAAAATCACCATAAAGCTGAGAGCTGTAAGATATTCACCAAAAACATCATGAGCCAGAGGAAGAAAACTCCCGGGAACCATTTCAATGCATAAAGTAATTGTTTACCCAGAAGTTCTATCCCACTTTATTACAGCAGCGCTGGCAGAGATTCAAATTAGTCAGCAGTTTTCACTCCATACGAGATGTGGGTTGCATCAGTACAGCCTCAGCACCTGGTCATCGTGTACTCTGGACAACACTACCACACAGAAGGACTTGAACAAGGCGTAAGAGTCAAAACAATCACTTCCTTCCGCAGTGTTTGCTTTATTAGCTAAGTATTCTCAAAACTATTATGTTCTTTATTGATTCAGTGAAACGTAATCATGCTTAACAGACTGATATAGGTGCAGCTCGAGAGACAATTAATGTAACTTTAATATAAGAATTTTAATGGTTTTAAGAATAGATTAGTTTAGGAGAAAGCTGTAACTGTGTAGGCTACTTGTGAGAGCACCCGCAAAACTTAACCATAACGATGCAACGGTAACAGCCTTGAAGATGAAGTAAGAATTTGTGTGTTTTTAGGAATAGATTAGTTTTGGATTTTAGCAGTCATCACATAAGCGGTTTCATGAAAGCGGCTACAAAACTGAACCATAACAGTGCAACAGCCTTGAAACTCGAGGAAGCAGGAGATAGAGGAGTCATAAATAATAAGACTAACGACCAATTAGGAGACAGAGGATATCTTGTTTTCAGTGAAGCACTAACTAGTGGGTGCAGATGTTGGGAGCCCAGATGAGCATGGAGGAGAAACGTAAAGAGCATGTGCTGGGAGCGAGGAAGACATCCAGCCTTCATCCATGAAGACCACCGGAAGACCCCCTGAGTGTCACTGAGCATGCTCTATCTGGGAGGGGTTAATGTAAATGACTTCTTAGAAATAATTAGCATAACTCTGCCTTTTCTTAGAAATTATAATTAATATGCATAGTTAATCTGTATAAATATGAGAAATTTGGCTTCAGTAGACGCACACATTCGGAGGAGCGATCCCCTGTGTGCCCAGCGCTGCAATAAAGGATACCTGCTTCATAGTCAGCAAGGCTTTTGATTCCAGCTTTCCGAGGCATCATTATGTTTATTTATAAATTTAATCTACTATTCCACGATGAATTAATCTACAATATTGACTTACAGAATAGTTATATATCTGAACAATAGGTCACAAAGGCTTCACTGATTTATCCACTTTCAAACTCATTACCTCAATGTGTAGCACATTCTAAATCGATCAAAGAACACAGGGAGATAAAGAAGTCACTTCTCTTTCTTTTTTCTATCTCTCTGAAGCCTGTCTACAGAAATTGAGTACCTCACAAAAAAGACAAGATAAATGTCACCTGCTAACATACAGCTCCCTACTCCACACACCTCAATTCATTAAGTCCTTACATAAGGACTTCATCGGAGTTTCATTAAGCATCAGGACAATTTTTAGAATTTATATTCACAGTGGTTGATGCCCACAGTAGTTCCTACAGGGCTACAGAAAAAGCAAACACAGCTTCGCTTGCTCTATTTGACAGAAGCGGACTATCTTTAGCTGCAACATAGAGGGGTTACTATTTACCCACTCTGCTAAGTGAGCACTGAAGAACAGACTTGAGTCAGCTGTTTGACATACAGCTTCTCTGCTTCCCAAAGCATTTCTCTAATTCAGGGAAATAAAGATTTCAGCTCTGCAATTTTTCTATTGACACATTTATTGATGGCTTTATTACATGTTTATAGTTTACGGCTTACCAAGTCAGAGTACCTAATGAATTCTGGGCAAAACTAGCAGTCATTTTAACTGCTTCAAACCACTACCTAATGACCAGCACAAGGAAAGCCCACAGATGACACCAATACGTAAAAAAAACTTACCTTCTAATCCTCGCTGCACTGGAGTACCACTGACACACCAGCGATTGATTCCACTTAACCGGAGGGCCATTTCAGCTGCCTGGCAAAAGAAGACAGAACCAACGGTAAGAATGGAAAACCAAAAGCAGAGTGGAACACAGTCTGAAGACACATGGACTTTATTTTTAAGAAGTCTGAACATCCTTCCAGTACGTAAAACTAGCAGACCTATAAGCACCATTGGTACAATACATATACAAAATGTGTATAAAGTTACTGCGGTGTTCTGAAAGTAAAGCTGATAAAAGTTATATCCACTTTCAAGTAATCAAATGCAATTAAGGGTTCACAGAAGGCAAACAGATAGCAAAAGTAAACTTTAAAAATCTAAATAAATAATTTAAGCCTACAAGCCATTATGTAAGTAGCATTGTTGTCTTCCCATCTTGGGCAAAAAGACTGGACGAATACTAATTAAAATAATCTCCCTCTGCAGACTGCAGCCCTGGTCTGCAGACACACTGCTGACTATTTTAGCTTCTAGACCCAAAGGACATATCTGTGCCTCTGAACCATGTCACTGAACAGGCTAGTGTCTTGTTTGAAACTATCAAACACCATATACAACATGATGACCTAGTTCTTTTATAAACTGTCGGTATAGATTATGTTAAGTATTTTTTGAGCTGGATATACTTTGCAGTCAGCCAAAATTCCAACAAGAGCACCATCTAATAGTAAACATCTCCAATAAAAATTTCACTTCTAAAGAACAAGCTACAAGGACAAATTACCTGAGTGCACTGAACATTAAGAGAAGGAGAGGGAAGGTTATTGTATTATTTACAGTGAGCTTGTCACAACCTTTTCAAGTTTAATAAATGCATGAGTGGGAATGTCATACCTTTGCAGTGGTGCATTCAACCATTTGTGCTTCATCAAGGCAGATCCTCCACCACTCCACTGCTACCAAGGGGCTCGGGATGGCCATGTACCGCTTCTGATTCCTGAAGCGGCGCCCGTCCTCGCTGTTACTGTGGGGTATATCTACATAGTTCAGCTCAGTGCGGAGCACATCGTATGTCGTGATAACCACCTCCTGCTCTGCCAACATGTGTGGCTGCAAAAAGCCATGCTTCTTCACACCTTGATACACCTAGGTGGATTTGTGTTCAGCAGCAGAGAATGAAGGTAAGAGACATCTCAATAAAAATGCAAAAATACCAGTATGCTTAATAAGTGCATGATTTTAGAAGTGTTCCTCCTATAATATGAAATCATTCATAAAACCTGTGCTCATACAATAGCATGATAAGGAATCCATACAAGTAACAGGCAATACAGTGATGCAAAATTTACATACAAATATTTGTATCATCATGAAGCATTTTTTCCCTTGAAAAGAGGACTTTAGTATTTGCTGCAACAGTTAAATGCAAGATTAAGTTTCCTGTAATGTTGTAGAGAGCAACATTATGTAAGTCAGTGTTACATGTCCTGTCCTCTCCTTTACCTTTCTCCCCACTGCTCCAAGAACTTCGGATGATTAGGCAAAAGACAGAAGTATGCAGTGAAGTATTTAAAAACACCCCAGACGTTTTACTCTGGGTAATGTTTTATCTACAAAAAAGGATTTCTACAGATGCTATGAAACAGAAAGAATACCCTAGCAAGAAACAATCCTCATGCATCAACAAAGTATTATTACAAACCTTTCATACTGGCGTTTGTTCTAACAGCAGAAGTATATTTCTGGTCTCCCTCATAATTTTAAGTATAATTTTTTGGAAACAGCAGCTTAAATAAAATTAACAAGCTAAACCAAATATTTTACTATATGCTGTCTGATTGTAGCATTCTATTTTTAAAGAAAACACAGTATGTATTCTAAGTCACAATATACTTACAGTACCAGGACACGTTAAAGATTCAAATATGATGTGTAGCACAAAATAAATTTTAAAATCAGAATATTTTCTCATCTCTAGGATTTTTAGCTATTATTACCAGAGCTATATAGCAATCACCTTCCCTCCACCTTCTCATACAAACTTTTTCTCTTGTCCCACAGACAACGTATCAAAATCAAATGCATCATCAGCTACTTCTTATCGCTTACCTATTAACACTATTCACAAAATAGATAAGGCTTTCTTCTGACAGATGGAGGCATACACCTGGGTTTTAGACAGGCTCCATATTCTAGTCTCATTTTCAAATAGTTAGTATCTTTCTATTCCGCTCTCAGAGAGTTCCTGGTTTATTATACACACTAACCAAGCTGGCCCATTCCTATCTGTAACCACCTACAATCACTTCTGCCATTTATGAAATCCACACTGTCTTTCCAGTCCTTCAGTGTCAAACTTGACTAGTCTCTCAATTCACACTACCAGTTGTTAAAAATACCAAAATTAAGGTGACTACAAAATCTTAGTTGATTCCCCCCCACCTCCTGATGATCAGCACGCAATTTCAATGTTAATTTCACTGTTACTCTACTTTTCCATTCAGTAACCATCTTCCTCTATGTTTGTACATAGGGCAACAGTGTTTTTATCAACTGAAATAAACACTTCCAAAAAATGGCTGTTCACCCCCAGACTGTGACAACAACGCATGTACACCCAGGTCAATGTGGGTGAACTGAAGAGGGGGAGGAAAAAAAAAGAGCATGGTCACTGAAGTAACTGTTAAGAAGAAAAATTAAATAAAAATGCTGTAGAAGTTTAAAGTTCATTTCCAAGTATTCATGAACAGGTTTTATGGGGGGTTATAACTCAGCCAAGTTTTGGTTGTTTTTTTCAGAGCATCAGGAAAAGATAACCTGCCACAAAGCAAGACCTATGGATAAATTTTAATTTCTTGTTCTACTGCATAAAACCATTAGAATTTCCCATGGGCTGTAAGCAGTTGGAAAAAAAGAGAAAAAAACACTTTTCACATGCAATGCAAAACCTGTTAACATGGAAAACTGATCCTTTGAAACATCTGCACTATTTTCATTTTAACTTCACAGAAAAAGCCCAACAAATTTTCATTTTGAAGCAACGCTGAAAGCAAGTCTGGATGACTTACAGTTGGCAGTTAAAAGAAAATTAAAACAGTATCAGAATGGTAGGTGTCACACAGCTTAGAGTACTGACATTCAGTATTTAAGCTATTTTACTGTTACCATGTAAATCTATTTCTGACAGTTTTCATCAGAGCTTGGTATAAAACTTGGACTGGGTCCTATGAAAACGGTGCAAGTTTTTCAGCTTTCTTAGTCGCTGCACTTAACCTAGTTATATTGGTCACATCAATAGCTTACTGGAGGCCTAGAATTCATTTATACCCTGGGCATCTATGTAGGATAGGTGAAGGTACCAGAGATATCACTGAATACAAAGCTTCCTCTCTATAATCTAATACTACTGTTACTTTATTCAGAATATAAGTGTTCTCAAAGCACTTCATCATCATTACAAGTGTTCTAACCTACTAAAAACATGAAGGACAAACATATGACTACATCATTAATAAAAGACAATGGCTACCCCTGCATACTGAGGTACTCAAAAAATTTTGTATAACCAGTTACCATATGTATAATTACGTTTACTTTAGCAATAGAGCTATTATAAATCAAGTAAAAGGACAATACGAGACCTCCAGATAAGCAACATCCCACCAAATATGGTAGATGTTAGAAAATGCCAAAGTTCTAACAGTGTTATTCTCAGTAAACAGCAAGGCCCAACACTTCTGTAGTCTGAGAACAAGAAACTCAAAAGTACTCTACCTACTGAAACATTTGTTTTTATCTAGAACAAAATGAGAAGCAACTGTCAGAGAGCTGCTTGCGTGGAAATGAACAGTGAGACTTGACACTGCTAAAACAGTTATAACGAGACCTTGAAGTTTATTCAGAAGGGAAAAAAAACTCCCTCAATACAAACTGTCTTCCCTCTCAGAAATCACCTGGTACAACCACTTGAAATTTCATTCCATTTGATAAAGATATCTAGTCCACTGTATCATCTCCCAGTGACCAATAAGGAAAAACAGAACTACTAAATGGTAGCAGTCCTTCTAGGACATAAATACACAGTGAGGTACCAAAGCATAGGTCTAAGACAAAGAAACGTATAATTCTGACATAGAGGACAAAGAAAACTCTGAACTT
This sequence comes from Porphyrio hochstetteri, assembly GCA_020800305.1. NCBI lineage: Eukaryota > Metazoa > Chordata > Aves > Gruiformes > Rallidae > Porphyrio > Porphyrio hochstetteri. The sequence continues at coordinate 53,226,387 of CM036907.1, forward strand.
GACATGATACAGAGTGAGATAGGAAGGTCCAAGCCTTGATAAAAGAACTCTCCAGACTATGAAGCTATATAATCTTACCAGAACTCGAAGAGAAGATGATCTTACATGCCTGTTGATCTCATCTACCCACTGATGACAAATAGAACTTGGAGAAATTATCAGAGTTGCTCCTGTGGAAACTGGTTTCATTGCCACAAGACAATGGGGACAGTAGAAGGGCTTGATCTTCAGGTTTTCCTCTTTGTAGTTTACACACTCCGCGTGCTGCCATAAGTAACATTTCAGGCACTGCACACGAGCTTTATAGTCAGCCAACCCAAGCTCACCACAGATGCATTCAAAACGGTATTCAGAGGTATTAAATGGAAATACAGAACTGGTATGTTGTACACTGCTGCTGGCATGTTCTTGTGAATGTGAGGACTGGTCCCTTGAGGCTTCCTGCTGGACATCAGCTGTAGTTTTAGAAACATCAGAATCAGGATGACTGCTCACATCACTGGAGACAAGGAGGCTGCCATGCAAGTCAGGAGACTTTGGCACTACAGCTTCCTGCTTAACGTTACTGTCTTTTTCAGAGTTCTCATGATCTGCTTCATATTCCCTGGTATTTTTGCTAGTTGTACAGTAATCATGTTCTTCCATGGTGATATCCACCCGTAAAGGGGTTTTAAGGACATTTTCAGAAGTGATATCACTACTTCTTGATTCTTTGGTTCGAGTTTTAGCATCAGTCAAACGTTGCTTCTGAGTGCATTCTGAAGTCCTTGTTATCTACAAAAAAAGATTAACAAATAAAAGTCAGACTTGCTCTTCATTTTTTTTTGAGTATATAAACACATCAAGACATAGATACTACGATTTTTAATATCAATTTTCAGTTCGGGGATTTAGTTAATGTCTACCAGACAACTTCACAGTAAGAACACATCTGCCAGTCCCTGCAGCACTATTTCAGAAGTATTTATGACAGTTTTAGTTAATATTTTAGCCCCAAATTTGATCTACTTATGTTTTCTGCTTCTTTGATCATGACTGTCAAAGCAAATGCTCATATTTTCTTCACTTTTATCAATAAGCCAGTGCACACAGGCAACACATTTGGCATCAGTATGCAATTGGTAGAAGTGAGATCTGCCTTTGCAACATTCTTTGAAGTAACTGAGGCACATTTTACCTGCTCTTTGGTTCTTTCTCGCCTCTTCTGTTCCTTGTAATTCTTTCCCAGCTTGAAAGACCCAGCCAGACCATGTCCTTTGACTTGCTCTACTACTTGTTCTGCAATTAATTTTTCTAGAGTTCTTTTGAGAAGCCGTCTATTTCTCTGTATGTCATATCTATATATAGCACTGATGTACTTAAATATTGCAATAATGGATGCTCCTTTCTTCACATTCATTTCCTTTACAGCTGCTAATATCATCACTCGTAAGCCTATATGTAGAATCAGAGCAAAAAAGTTACAGCTCATAAAACGAAAGTTAGTCAGATAATTCATATTAAGGGAACACCTAAAAGGTACAAAAAAATTAGGCAGCAGACAATGCTTTGAGGTAGCCCTACAAATCACTTTTTCAGCAAGTTTAAGACAATATTGAGTAGCACAATAGAAATGTATTATTGAGTTTTCTTACTGAAGCTTATAAAAAGACTGTATTTCAGTGAAATGCATAAACTCTCTTACAATGACCTTTAGTTACACAAAGCTCTATATCAGAGATCTGCGTCAGTAACTTTCAAGTAGGGATTACTTGTTTGTAGCAGGCAATCCTTGAACTCAGTGGCTAATTATGCTTTTTTTTTTTTTTTTTTTTACAAGTCATATGTATTAAAAAATCAAAAATACTTACTGGGATATTGTATTTTCTCCTTCAATTTAAGGTCCATTTCCCTTGGCTTTTTCTTTTTATTTCCTTCTAAAGGTTGAGGTGGAACAAAGAAGTTCACAAGTTTACCCTAATACAGACAACATTTAAGTTCAGTTATTAGTTCACATCTCTTCACAGTATTTCTAAACTTCATTAATCTTCTCACATTTGAAAAAAGCATGAGCTGCTATAAATGTGTGCTCTGATCTCACTAGTTTGCTCAGATAAGCTCATTTTCAGTGTACAGAATGATACATCATACAGCTCAGTTCCTTGGCAAATGGTGGTAAGCCCCTACACTGATAACTGAAAGCAAGCTGCTTGGGTCCTCCACTACTTCAGAATTAAGCTGCAGGAATCTATAGCTGTAAGTGATCTAGGTTACTGATAGGGGAAAAATACATATTTAACATACAATTAGAAATACAGAAGGAGGTAAACAATGCATATTGAAAAGCCCTACAGAGTTTTATTACACCTAAATTTATCTTTTCAGGGATTGCCTCCAAATTACTATTAGTGATTTAGGAATAGTGACTTAATTCAAGGAGATGCATACTCAAGAACTAGAATCTCAAATGCACGCAGTGCCAATATTTCTATGATTAACTGCATTACAGCTGTATTCATTCTTTGCCCCGTTTGGTTGCTTTGCTGAGTTCTTAACAGTGACTGCAATGAAACTCCTGCCATTGAGCCCTACAATGAGTTGAAATACTTGGGAGCAACTCTGACATTGGCTTACATGAGCCAGAAGTCATCCAGAAAGTCTCTGTTGGAATAAAGCACTTGTATTGTTTTGGGTTTTTTTTCCAGCACATCATACAAAGACACTTTATATTTTAAGACAAGAAAGATACAGATGACAAGGGGCCTTCTGAATTAATGGAATAGCACCTTTTATCCACAGGCAATGTCATATAATTCTGTTCATTAAGATGCCAAAAATATTAGCTGTCTGTCCCAGCTACTCAAATCATGAAACAGTTTCATAACCTCAGCTTGCCAAATGCTACAGTCTCTAGCTGTTGTTGCCAGCTGATGTCCAGATGCTTTAGTGGTAATATGTCCTTCCTCACACTCCTCAGTGCTGACTCTGATAGATTTATGAAGAATCTCATTTTATCTTTGAGATTTGGGTCTTTTTAACTGATAAAATTACAAGCAGACAAGAGATCATTATACATAGATGTACAATGAAACTGGCTGCCATGATTTCCAAAGGATGGAACCAGCAAAAGTGGTAAGAGTTCACTTAAGGATAAAGGTTCTTGCCCTCCAGAAAGAGGGGTTTTTTCGTTCAGTGGTTGTGTTAAGTTTTCACAGGATGCATGACAAGAAAAATGAAAAGGTAGAAAACTGCTGCTAAATAGGCACATTTATTATATGAAATAGAAGGGGAGAGAAATCTTTATCCCCTGAGTTTAAATTGTCCAAATTCTAGCATAGAATTAATGTTTAATGCATGTTTGATACCCATTAATATAATGAGGTGAAGGGGAGAAGGATTTCCAACATAGCAGGCTAAATTACATATTTATATACTCCTGGAGTGTAAACTACCAACAGCCTGTTAACAGCACAGGTGCCCTTCAACAATGTCAAATTATCAAATACTTCTCATGCAAGCCACTCCACTATTTATGCCACCAGGTATCACATCCTACAAAACAAATACTTTCACTGCACTTCAATCAAGATTTAAAACTGGACTTCTATAAAACAAAGTAATAAACTCAAGTCAAGAAGTGTATTTCCATTAATTCTGAGAAGCATTTTCTTAACACTAAATCTTATCCTAGTTTTCTTACCTCAGGCAACGTCAGATCATCCTGTTTAATGTCTGGTCGAGTATGGGTCAGAATAAGAGCCAACACTTCTACTGTTTTTCCAAGGCCCATCTCATCTGCCAAAATACCTCCAGGCCACTGGGGTCCAGCAATCGGATATTCACGGATAATGCTAAAATTCAAGTACATTCCCAAATTAAAGTCAGTAGCTACAGAACGATGTAACTACAGAAGCATCTGTTCAGGAACACACAAAGCGTGTGAACCTTGAGATGCTCTTAGGAGGAGATAACTATGAAAGCATACCAGCCAGTAAACGGATTATAGTAGATTTTTACTCCATTCAGAGTTACAACCTCTCGCCATAAGAAGTGCAGTGCGTTTTCTGTGGAGAAAGAGTTCATGTTACTATTATGAGGTTCCTCTACCAGCAGCAGACTGCTCAGAATTGCTTGGCTGTACTGTGACGTTCAGAGACAAAAAGCAGACACCTAGCAGCACACTGCCTTATGACCAACTTCAGCTGCTGTTCAGAAAGCTTAGTTTACAGTGTAGCATGCTACCCAAACAGCAGCTTATAAAAATGGTAATGAAATAATTAACAAAGCTTCTAATCAAACAGCAAGAAAACATTACTGCTGACGACAAAATTCCACTTCCCTCAATTATGCAAGTTTGAGACCCATGTACTTGCCACTGCCTGGATCACTTGCGAGGGTCTCTCGGTGAAGCATCCAGTTGACAGCCTCGCTTTGGTACGGCCTCAGAATAGGAATTAACGCAGGGTGCTGCACATCCTCTCTCAGTAAGTGGATCTCCTGCTGATGGGAGTGCCTTACAAAGTCATAAAGCTCTTCAATATTTTGCCGCTGTAGCTCCATGTCAGATTCTTCCTCGTCCTCCTCCAGCACATCTGCACATACCAAGCCATTCAAGACACACATGACTGATTCAACTTCGGTCAACATTTCAGTAAGCTTTGCTGCGATATATTTAGTTACCACGTGAAAGCAAAACAGCTTTTAAACCTACTATATGACTGCACCTGCCTCAGCTAGCAGCAGTAGGAAACAATAAGCACTGCTTTCCTGAAAGTTAAGATGAAAATGCTGCCGTGTTCACAGAGGTATACATAATCACCAAAGCTCTTCCTTTAGAATTTTAGGGATAGAATGACCAGACATTATTTAATTCAGACCTTTCACTAAACATTTCCAACTAATGTAGAACAACAAATTACTCACATTTCATATTTAAATGTTAACACAGGTCAATGATTTTACAGAAAGAGGGAAAAAAATAAAGTGGTTTGCCAAGGATTTGTATGTTTTTCATGAAATAGAGCCTTTCTCGATAAAACAATATACTTTAAAAAACCCAGATTCTTCCCCATAAGCTCTCATGTTAATTTTACATTCTCTATCTAGATAAGAAAATTATAGCAGTAGGACAACATGAAGTTCTCACTGCTTGAAACACTGCAAAAATTCAGACAAGCCACACATTAGCAATAAATATCCCACCTCAACAGATGTACCTTCTAGGATACCCTTCTTTTTACCTTCTAGGTAAGACCTTGTACTTATGTATTTTTTACATAATTTGGATATATGAGCATACAGAGAACTGTGAACAAAAACAGAGGAGGAATTTAAACAGCAGCATACTAGGAAACTAACATAAGGTCAGAGAAGAAAAGACTTTGGGAACAAGCTTTAAAAGTGTTTTAGGTCTCAAAAAGCATCAGAACCAATGAAACAGTTGTTGGCACTTACCAAAGAACAGCTGTACAACTCTACAGTTGAAAGAAAGATAGTAACCCTAGCCAGCATTAGAGAGAAAACCACCTTGCAGAACAAAACAAAAAACCCACCAAACCAAAACCACCAAAACGAAACAAAACCCAAGCAAGTCAAGATCATCATTTTCATCACAAGGTGACCTTCAGATATTTGAAAATATAATATACTGATAAAAAGGAAACAGCTAATGGCAGGCACAATTAAATCAAATTATAATTACTATGCCTTACCCTATAAAGATGACACACCTAGCACAAACACCAGAGCTTAATCTTAACCTAAGATTCTGAGACAGCTATTAGGACTCTTAAAAGTAAAGCAAATGCTTCCCTTCATTCAAGGGAATGGTGAGGGTGAAGAATGGTTTCCAAAACAATAGGAAATGATGTGCCTATGTTTTCCAGCCATCAGTGCTCTCCTCTAATCCTTTTAAGTCAAAGGAAAAATTCCAGTGCTTCACAAGGGAAAGGGGAGCTCTGAAAGACATTAAGTTTCTACAAATTCATGAAAACTATATAGGTAAGACTTGTAACATAAAGGCAGCAACCACAGTGCACGTGTGGGGCTACGCATGTTCCATCCAAAGGAAAAGCACCAGGCACAGCATGCAGCTTTATATACTACAGAAGCATTTCAAGGGATCCTCTCCCACACGTTCTTCACTTCATGAAAAGAACAGAGAAACTGGAGTGATTGCAGTCTTTAACTTTGGTCAGTGAAGTTCATCTATGATGACACCTATCATTGTACTTGCTAAAATAACAGTTTTCAAATCTCACATTTCAGAGCATAATAAATTGACTTCTATATAAACTATGTCTATCCAAAATTTTACAGGGGAACAGACTACAACATACTTCAAAGTATTTTTTTTCATACAACTGGATGTGTTTTATCCACACCTTTACAGTTCTGTTTATTCTCTCAAACAGTTTTTTTTGTTGTTCTGATTAAACGGTTCTCTGTACCACAGAGATTTTCAAAAGGATGCTAAGAAAGTTTATCTCTCTTCGTTACTTATGAAACAGTGAATATTTAATTATGCTTTCAACCACTTCAAAATGTAATTCAATTCCATAGCTTTCATCTTAGTATTTTTTACCTCTGAGGAACAGATGGCATTGTACTACCTGAAAATTCAGTTTTTCCAGTAACTGAAAGTTTTCCACAATCAAGTATTCTACTTAACTCCTTTAATGACTGAACTAAAGTTCTGCTATTGTGTCTGCAGTACGATCTTTCAGTTTTATCTGTAGGGCAGTTTCCAGACTGGTCTGTATCAAAGAAAATATGTTTCCTCCCCTTTATTCTAGATTAATGGATAACCTGTTGTTTCACATTTGTTATTATAAATTGCCATTCAAAGGCAAAAAAAATTCTTCTTTGGATAAAAATTTATTCTTAGGAAAACTGAAGGACAACAGCATAGGCTATCATCATTCTAGTGTATGTCATACTATAGCCCCATGACACTGTGGGAAAACAACCTTACCATTCACTAGACAAGGAACAAATAAACAGGTATTTTAGTCTTTTAAAAAATAATTTTAAAGACTATGGGGTCTTAAGAAAGGCCTTAAGAAAGCAGCTAGCTGAATATAAAAATAATCTTATGCCTATGTGTTTACTGAAACAAGAAGCAACATATAACACCACACAGCAGGTACAGAATACAAGGTTTTATAAAACCAGCTATTTATTAAACAAAACTCTGTACACAAATTTCTCAAAAAAGTTGTGAAGTCTACGATTAACATTCAAGACTCGTGAAGCTTCTACATATTGAATATTTTGTTACTCTTTTGCATACTCATTAATGCACCCACCTATCCTATGGTTACCACAACCTGAGATGGAATTCCTGCCAAAGTCTCAAAACCACCTAGAAGTACATTTAACAGGACAAGTACATCGAGAAAAAAAAAATATGTAAAGTTGTAAGTAGGGATAAAGACTTCACCTCCCTTACTTATGTAAATGCTTGTGGGCAGTTTTGCCAACACAAGAATTTGCTTATCAATGCAGCTAACAAAAAGCCTCACCTTGGAACACTGTTGCATAACAAAGTTCTCTTTTAGATGGATATTGACAAGTCTTAAGATACATGCCTGTATGCAGTTTCATGAAAAATTAAATTAGATCTGTTTAAAACCAGGTTGAAATTCAAACCTGGTTGGCACAGAATCAAGGCTATATTATTCTATGCTACATAAAAACCCTACGTGCTCATAACTTGTCAGAAAATGTACCTGGTTTCACTGTGTAACTGTCTGTGGTCTTCCTTCCCAAATCTTTTCCACTTCTGTGATATGCTTAAATTCTGAATTTGGAGCATAGCATAATGCACACTGTGGACTTATATAGTGGTTTAATGATCCTGTTTTGTTCTCTAATACTTTCAGGACAATGCCTTTGCTTTGTTTTGACTGACACTGAACACTAAGACGATGCATTTCCTGAGCTATACACCTACTACTGAAATACAGCCAGCAAAGAGGCCATTTTCGAATGTGAAGTAAGGATATTTTTTCTGCACTGTCTTCTATTTATCTGTATTAAATTTATACTGAATCTCTATTGCCTAGTCTGCTTACAAGCCTTCAGCTGTTCTTTGTCTCTATTAAGCTGAATAATACATTTCAAGTTTGCTGATGATGCCATCTCACCGATCACTGTATTTCCCAAGGCATCAGGGATACATTAAGCTGCACGTGCCTTTGTAGGGCTTGATGGGTGATCTTCATACACATTAACCACGATTTATTTCTAGTCTGCACACTATCCCTCTTAGTCGTTTACATGGCAGTCGTTGCCCCAAAAAACAAGACTGTATTATTATTTTACACCAAATCAAAATGTACATGCTGAAAAAGTTAGAAAATTTACCAGCTGGTAAACAGCTTCTTTATGAACCTGAGCTGGCTGCTCAGCTTCTGAAAAGGTAAATTAAGACACAACCACCCAATCGCTTCAGTTGACATTTTCGATCCAGTAAGTTTGAGGTGCACATCTTCCCTTTCAGAGGCTGTATTGCCTCTTCACCTGTAAGCTACACTCAACCCTGTAGTCTAGGAAAGGCCGTTTTTTGTGTACTGAGGAAAAATGCCTCAAGTTCCAGCAGAAAAATATTTTGGGTCTCAAAATAGGTCACTGCTCATTTTCTGCAAACAAACTATTTTTGGACCTGCTTCATTGTGCTTTTAAACCTAAGCTGCCAAATTTGCTCCAATCAGAGTACTTCAGGGATTTTAATGACTTAAGTGCAATGTCTTCCCTTCCCCACACACTTAGTTATACTGACTCTTCTCTCTCACGTCTCTGACAGTTGTGGTTTGTTCTTTTTGTGCAGGCATGAATTTATCAGATTCCAGTCTGTTATCTCTTCCTTTTAGCTTCTCTTTAGCAACTTACCTATCATGCCTTTTGAAATTACGAACAATTACGTAGGGGGTGCTAGGCTTCTGTTGCTTCTGCAAAAACACTGAAACTCAATATATTACAGTCACTGTTACTAAGCCTTCAGCTACCATTTGGAATCCACCCTACGCTCAGAAACAAGACCAAGGCAGGTTGTTTTGGTTGGTTTTGGGTTGTTGGGTTATTTTAAGAGTTTCCTAAGCCATTACACCATGAAGTAGTCACTGATCACCCTAAAAAAACCAAAAATCTGTATCACTGGATATAATGTGGTAAACATCTTCAATTCCAACATGAAGGGACGCATATTTGTAAGCCTACAGTGGCATATTCTTTGAGCTGCCATAAATGTGCATTTTGTAGAATTTTACATTACAACTACTTTACAATATAAACAAAACAAGTTCTGTTGACTCAGCTGTGTGTTAGGCACCAAAAAATTTAACGTCTGGTTCTTTTAACCCGTTCCTGTGTAAATCAGACAAGTGACTGAAGTTTTGTTCAAACAACCTACATGAATCAGTGAAAGTTATATTTATTCCAAAAAACATAAGGACTTGAACTTCTGTGTGTCTCAATGCCTTCTCTGTAGAGAATAAACATTATCACCTGTAATCTGACCATAAGTGAATTACCATATGATTAATGGTCAGATAATAATACAGATATAATAAATAATATAACCTTGAAAATAAAGCTTCACTGGATGGCAGGAATAACTTGCTACTTTGTCTTACGTTTAAAGATATTGCTTATTTTTTAGTAAGAAAAAAAATATTTATCAACATTCGACTGAACTGCATTACCTGGAATTAAAAAACTATAGAACTTTTCCATGAGTTTTTGAATCAGCTGATTAGCTCTCTTGGGTCTTCCACCTCCATCGCTGAGAAACTCTCGTTTACTTAGCCCAGCTTCCAGAAGATAAATTCCAACCTGTGGAACGGTTATACAGTTATACTGTTAGAACAATAGAAATATCATAAACTGAAACACATGAAAAATAACCACAGGCTTTGAAAAACAGCAGATGTAGACACATAAAAAAATCCACTAAAATCACCATTTAAAGGATGCAGAACATTGCTGAGAAAAGCTTCTGTGCATCCTTTGGGTACTGCATTACTAACAAAAAAACAACCCTGAAAACATTTACATCAGCATGTAGAAACTATAAATTTTCATCACATTACAAAAATATATGTTAACTATTATACTTCATTATTCAGAGGCTTTTATTTTGTGTTTCAAACAAAGTTTTTAAAACGCAAAACAAATACATGAACCCATACCTTTAAAGCATGAGCCTCTCCAGGTCTTTGATAAAGCCCAATTATCTTCTTCTTTTGCAACCATCTCAAGCCTTCCAATATTTCACCACCTAAAGTAGGTTCCACCAAAATACGTTGTTCATAAGCACCCAGGTATTCTTTTGTCTCATTACTGTACTCTTCTTCGTTTCTTTCATGAACACAGACCTGCAGCTGATCATCAGAGTCTCCTCTCATCAAAGTAAAGCTCCTTTCATGCAATTCATCAGCTAGATTTAGCTCAGAAGGAAGACGAAGAGCAAATTCTCCCAACAAAGCTTTCCAGGAACCATCCACACGGTATGGCAAGACTATAATGTTTAGCTGTACTGACACAGGAGTCCGGATGGAGTAAGAGTCATCTTCTTCATTAACTGTCAAAAACTTAACAGACTTTGAGCCAGTGCCTTGTTTTTGCATGAGATCTTCATCAGTACTATCATCGTTTATAACAATGAAAGAGGCAGAAGAAGTGCTTGGACCTGGAACATGGTCCTCTTGAGTAATTTCATCATCTAATGTTATCACCTCATTTCTCCGGTCTTCATGCATATTCCAGCAGAGCTTTTTCTTCTTCTCCTCATCTATTTTTGAGGGAGGCGCACGTTTCCGACGACCACTCATTTTGCTGGGTCCTCAATGTATTTTCGGCCACTGCAAGATGAAGCACATTAGTCAGCAATAACTATTACACAAATCATGTACCCATATGTGGTGGTTTAGCCCTGGCTGGAGGCCGGACGTCCACCAAAATCAGTCTATTGCTCCCCTTCTTAGTTGGACAGGGGAGAAAATATATATCAAGAGGCTTAGGAGTCCAGATAAGGACAAAGAGAGATCATTTTATCAGCAACGAGACGGGCAAAACAGACTCAACACAGAATGAAGAAATAAACTACTCTAATGTATTGCACTACACTAAAAAGAACAGTGAAAACCGGAGTCAGGAGCACAACCAAATCTTAAAACAAATGCAGGCAGATCTTAAACACACGTTCCCCCCACCACTCTTTTCTTAGCAGACTTTAGTCAGGGTTTATTTGCTCCCTTCTTCCCTCCCGTTTGCAGTACAGGAAGGGCAGGGACTGGGGAAAATGGGGTTCTCAGTAGCAGCTTCCCCCCACCCCTCCATTCTAAGCAGACCTCCCTTTAGCCATGATTTTACTCCCTTCTTCCCTCCCTGCTCACAGCACAGGGGGGGCAGGAACTAGGAAAAAAATAATGGGGTTCCCGGTTACTTCTTCATGAGCTGTTTCCTTTACCAGATCTTAAAACACCTCTACCTCCCCCCCCCAACTCCCTTCTTAGCAGACTTCACTCTAGTCAGGATTTCACTCCCTTCCTCCCCCTGATCACAGCACAGGGGGCCAGGGACTGGGAGATGGGGGCTTCAGTCAGTTCCTTGCAAGTTGGTTTCCTTCTCGTCCGGGGAGGGGGCATTTATTCCACATTCACACCCTTCCCCTGCTGCACCGTGGGTCCCACCCACGGGATACAGTCCTCCACGAACTTTCTCCAACGTGAGTCTCTTCCCCCAGGGCTTTATCTCTTCATCAGCTGCTCCGCCTGGATCACTGCTATGGCGGGCAGTAATAAATCACAATGTCTCTCAGTCCCAGTCCTCCATGGGGTCACCAGCCTCCCCCCAGCAAACCTGTTTCAGCGCAAAACTCTCTCTGCTCATCTCTGTGTCTCTGTTTCTCTTCATGGGCTGCAAGTGCTGGCAGGGGGTCACGACGTAGGGTCACAGCATCTTCTCTATGTCTCCACCTGCTCCATCCAGCATGGAGCCCCTCTACGGGCTACAAGTGGGGTCTCAGCCTTTTCCATGGGGGTGGTTTCTCCACAGGCTGTGAGGGGGCATCTTACTCTCCAGCACCTGCGGCGCCTCCTCCCCCGTCTTCCCCGGCCTTGGTGTCTGCACAGCTCATTACATCTCTTCACTCCCTTCTCCGGTGGCAAAATACAACTGCTTCTGGATTGTTTTCTCCTATATGTGATTCTCGGAGGCGCAGTGACTATCTCTCATTGGCTTGGCCCAGGTAAACAATGATTCTGGCCTAGAATTGTTTATAGTTAGAAGCTCTGGAGAATTCCAGCAGCTCCTCACAGCAGCCATTTTCTGCACCCCTGTTCTTTTCCAGCACCCAACCACGCAAAACTGCAACACCATACCAAAGTTTCCCTGGGCAATAGCTGCTTAACTTGCAAAAGGTTTATACACAGACATATGCACTAATTAAATCTATCTCTTCAAAAGGGGCTTTAGTTTTACAGAGCCTCTCCTATCCCTGTGCCATCATGCAAAGCTGGACACGAAGCATTTGCCTTGTACTATACTTCAGCATTTAGCCAGACATCTCCTGACAGATATCAACAAGAATGCTACAGTTCACAGCTGTTACACAGAACCTTGCAGAACAGATATAAAATGAGCAGCAGGTGGAAACCCTCAAAGGTGGAGGTAGAAGGTGAAGGCAAAAGCAATTACACAAACAGGAGTGCAGGAGGTACAGGAGATTCGTGGAGAGTCCTTCCAAAGTGTACACTGAGACAAAACTTTAAGTGAACTTCACACAGGGCTAGTCTGAAGCTGTCATTACTTAAAATATGGTTTAGAGCCTAAGCTATCAAGCTCTCTCCTTAGAGGTCCCAAGCGACCTTCCTACAAGCATTGAACATTTTCCCAGGAAACTGTGCATCCTGGGACCTGGATATACAACTTGCTTGTGGAGAGAGGAGCCCTTATTTATTCTATTGTGCATTTCAACAGGACTAATCAGCAAGGTAAATGCATAAGCTTTGCAGTTAGTCAAAATCAGGAAGACATGATACACATCCAATTCCATGACTGAACCCAGGCAGTGAGTAGATTATATGGATAAAATACTAGGAAATGAAGTACACATGCTAAACAGTTTACATGAAGCAGATCATGACATATTAGACACATCTGGGAAACTAATAACTACATACTCAGATACTCAAACAAGTAGGAAACTTTTTTAAAAACTATTTTTACAAAGAGCCTGAACACAGCAATAAATTTATGACTTCATATTACAGTGCTGTTTCTTCTCAGCAAAGAGAGGAAAGTATTTAGATAACCTTGTCAATTCAGCTTCCGCATACAATTTTTAGAGAAGCGTAGGAAGATGAGGCAAATATTCTAAGCTATTAAATCCCTTACACCGCATCCTGACATAAAAAGGGCTTATGCTGGCACAGGACAGAATTCCTAGAATTCTGAGTAATTTTAAAAGGGTCTTATTAAAAAAAAACCCCCAAGAAACAACAACAAACAAACACTAAATTCTGTAGTTCGTGAAGGTCAAAAGAAACCTGTAGGAATACACAAGCCTCGCTGTGTTCGAATTTCGAACAAAACAGAATTAAGGAAACAAAGCGTGAAGTGTCTCAAAATAACCCTCGTGCTGCTGACAGCAAACAATGCAGAGCCCAACTGCGAGCACACATACCATAACATCGTAGTTAAACCGAAGGAAGGATTCCTGCACCAGCAGCATCAGTGCACGCACCGAGTCCCGCATTCCACTCGGATGCGCGAAGGGGAGCGCACCGCTCTGCCCGGGTGGATCTGTTTAAAGCTCCTGCGGCCGGGAGACGGCCGCGTCTACCACGTGAAGGGACAAACCTGCAGAGGCAGGCGGAGCAACCTGTGGCGGTCTGTGGAGGTAACGCCGCGCCGCTGCCAGCGCTACCCCCGAGGCCTGTGCAACAGCCGCGCTTAAGCTGCGCGCAGACACCGCATCGACCAGCCCGCGGCTGTGCCGCGCCCCCGGCCCGGCCCGCCGCCAGGACGGGGGCAGGTCTTGCTGTCTCCAATGAGGAAAGTTACTGGAAACTCGGGAAGGAGATGCCAGCAGCGGCCGAGCTTGCCCCTCAGCAAGCAGCCTTCTAGCTCCCGCGGCACCTGCTACCGGAGAGGCCGAACGGGCTGCGGTGTGCCTGCACACCGCCGGGACCCCGCGCGGCCCGGGAAGCCATGCGAGAACCGAGCAGCCGTCCCGGAGCCCCCACTGCTCCCCAGGGACGCTCGCACAGGCCCCCCAGGCCGCCCAGCCCCGCCGCGGCCGCACCGCCACCCCGCAGCAAGGCCGCTCCGTCTCGCTACAGCCCGCAGGTCGCCAGGCGCGCGAGGCCGGCGAGCGACCCAGCCACCGCCGCCACGACCCCCCGGGTGAGGAAGGGGGAGCGGCGCCAACCACCACCAACGTACCGGAGGAGTAACGCCGCTGTGCCCGTCCTCTTGGCCGCGGCTCCTTTCCCGCTCGGGACAGGCCCCCCCCCTCCGCACAGCGACGGCGGGGGGGCTAATGGGGGAGGGGGACCAGGGGCTAGCGACCCCCCAGCCGCTGGCAAAGTAGGAAAGACCCCCGATGCGGCGGAGAGGTAGGCGGGCACGAGGATGCGCGCGCACCCGCCCTGGCCCGGGCGGCGGCCAATGGGACGCGAAGGAGGTGACAGTTCTCCCTGCCCCTCGCACCAACGGAAAACGCAACGGGAAGGCGCAGAGCAGCGCAGGCGCAGATGCTGCTCCCGGGGGGAAAGGGGGCGGAGAAAACGCCGTTCGCCCTTAGTGGGGCGTGGGTGAGGGAGGATCAGGGATTGAGGCTGTAACGTCGTTGGTTGCGCGCTCAGGCGCGGGGTTCGGGAGGTGTGTGGGAATGGCGGCAGCACCGTCCGTCGGTCCGGTCGTCGGCAGCCTTGTCAGTCGGTCTGCCTTCCCTAGGCAAAGCCTTCCGCATGATGAGGCTGAGGGGGGGAGAGGTCTGGGTTACTCCCTTGAGGAACGAGACCGGAGGCCTCTCGGTCGGTGGGTTAAGGCCCCACGTTGTTCAGGCCCCGACGACAGGTTTCTGCGTAAGGGCTGGCGGCAGGACGGCCGCTCGGGGGGAAGCTGGCAGGGACCTTGAGGCGCGAGTGGCTTAGCGCCGGTACTCACACTGGCAGTGCTGCATTACAAAGCGTGTCCAGTGTAGAAACTCATGGAGCAAAGCCTTGCTCCTGTGGCCAGCCGAGCACAGGGAGAAGGTGGCGCTGAGAGCAGTGGTGGTGGGGACGACTTTGATGTAGTTCATGAGGTGAAATGCTGCAGAGAAAAGCTGTGCACACAGGCCTGTCACAAGGGGTGAGTTAAAGAGTGGATTCCTGGGCAGTTAGCGCTGTAGAAGGGCAAAACAGCCCAGTGAAGCTTTGATGGCAAACACCGCTTCAGTAAAAACTATGAAAATGCTTACTTTCTCATTGAGGATAAAGGCCATGCCAGGGGAGCTTACAGCAGCTGTAAATACACAACTTGGAAAGCCATCTATAGTAAGAAAATGCTTTTTTTTTTTTTTCCTTAGCGCAGTCATTTCGACCATTGGTAGTGTTAGTCTTTACAAATGGAGCCATTACGTTTCTCTGTCAGGTTCTTCACTGTTTTCTGCCTTGTTGGAAGGGTAAAGCCCCTGTGGGTTCAGTGGAGCTGGTGTGCAGTAGCTAAGGGAGCCGTCAGAGCGTTGGCCCTTAGGCCGTGGTCATTTTGCTGTTTAAATTCACAATGCTTAGGTTGCTACGTGACCATTTGTTATTCCTATATGAAAATACACTTCAAAATCATCACTCGATCCATTGTTACAACACTGAACTGCTGCAGAACACAGACAAAGGGAAAGATGCTCTGTTGTACATTGGTAATGGGAACAATAGGACCAGAGGGATGAAGAGCGAGCGAACCTGCTTTGTGTGGAGGTTCCTGGGCTCCAGCTGGGCCCAGTTCAGAGGGATGTGGCCAAGCAGAGCAGGGCTGTGGGAGGTGATTGGCCCTGCTGTGGCGTTGCTGGGGCCGAGGCTAATGGCCTCAGGGGGGCTGAAATGGGAGCAGTCAGGGCTGGTGGTGCCCAGGGGACTGATGCTCATTCTGCAAGCACAGCTTACTGCTATGACGTCTGCCTGGGGCAACAGCATCCCACTGCCAGTGATCCGTGCTTCTGGGTGTGATCTCTCCTGACACACTGGGTCTGTGCGTCACAGCATGCGCTGCCAAGCCTATAGTTTGGAGTTGACTTGGGAGGCTTTATGCCTTTGTCCTAATGAAAAGGTCTTGTTAGGAAATCCTCTTTTTTTTTTTCCTTTTTTTTTTTTTTAATGGAGGCCTTTTATTTCTGGATGTGTCTCTGGGGATTTAGCTGTTGACTCAGTAAGATAGTGAGCAGTTGAAGTTATATACTTCTCTAGGAATTTAAGAAACACGTTTCACTCCCACCTCCTGGCATGCAGCCATATGCCTGGGTAGGCAGCTCCCTTTAAAGGGATGATACCCGGGTTCATGTTGCAAGATGCAAACACCAGATTTTCCCATCCTGAAATGGGTTTCTCAATGATAGTAGTCAGGGCAGCCAAAGGACAGCTCCCATCATGGTTACTGAGGTGAGAGGGTCATAAAAGTGGTATGCAGTCAGTCTGGAACAGTGTGGATTCCTCCTCCATGGGACCTCAAATACGGGACCACTCATGCAAGTGTCCTGCACCTGTTGTTGACAATCTCATGCAGTGAGAAAGTCCCACCAGTGACTGCTGCTCGTCCTCCTCCACTTGGTGAAGTCTGGGCTCTACCAGCAATGGGAAATGGGAAGCCAGCCAGGTGGAATGATCCTGGCAGTCTCTAACCCAGAGTACTTGGGAATATAGGGAATATAGACTTCACTGAGTTCTTTGCAGATTGCTCATCTTTTTATTTTGGGTACAGGTAGCTCTGAAGACAGGCTGCTGGTGTTGAGCTTCCCCAATAATACTTGCATCAGTGGCTGTCCAGCTACTGCAACGAGAGACTCAAGCGGGGTGTCAGGCCTGTGCCCTTATGAAGGGTGTGAAAGGGTTGTCACAGACACGAGTGAAGCAGAGGGAAACACAAATGGTTTCTGGATTCTTGTCATGCAGAAGGTCAGTGCTGTTTAAATGCAGACTGGGCACAGCTCCTTCCAAAAGGCCTCAGGTATAATACAGGCTGTGCTGCTTGCCCAGGAACTAGCCTGTATGCACTGGCTGGCTTGACTGAGACCACACAGGTTCAGCCTAAAACACTTCCAGTAAGGATCCATAATTGTTGTGAGATCTGATCCTATGTTTAGTAATAGGAAACATCATTCTTGATGTCCTGGGGTCTACGATAAAGCTAGCAAGGAGCACTCAGGTATCCTGCTTCATTAAAAATCTAAATCCTGCTGAAATGTGATGGATCCACCCTGACAACGACTCACAGTTTTCCATTTCAGAATTGTGAGCCCCCCAAAAGCTCTCTGTGAGAGGGAATATTCTGAATTTCTGAAGGAGTGCTAAACTTTTGGCACAAGCTCCATCCACTTCTGAATCCAGTAGCTGATGAATCATCCAGAGAAATTTTCCTGATCTCCTTCAAACTGAAAAACACATTACAGATGTAATAATCTAGCAGTAACTATCTTACCTAGCCCTTACCTGAGCTTTCCCAGGAACTGGTGACCATCAAAACATTTACCCCTGTACCACTGAAAGGCAAAGAGCATTTCTTTGACTCAGACTTCTCCAATAGGACAGCACAAGAAAGAACAGACAAATGTGACTGAACCAAAACATTACATCACATATTCTCCTGCAGTAGAAGAATGAAAGAAAAACATACAACAGATGGTAGTCAAATCACTCGCCCATTATTAGAAACGCTCCAGCAGCATACACTTCAAGAATCCATATAGAAATAGCAGACGACAATCCATACTTCAGCATGCCTTGTTCGCAGGCTGAGGGCTGTGAATCTCTTAATAAGTCCTTGCCTTGCAGTTAACTTTTGTATTTCTGTGTTGTGCATGTCTTCTATTTAATGGTTTTCTCTCCAGGATTCTGGATTTGTGCTTTCTTTGGTAGTGATACTGCTGGTTTTAAGATTTTTAACGTAAAGCATTTGTGAAAAATTGCAAAATTTTCTCATCTGGATGTCATAATAATTACTAAGCAAGAAAGGAACCTCTCTGCTTTCAGGAGAGGGGGAAATACAATGACACAGAGAGGGTGCCTGTTCTGCATAATGATTTCTGTCTGAGCCTCTCTTTTTCTGTCACCCCCATTCTGCAGGAAATATTTTCCTTAGTTCTCAGGATAAATGAGCCGTATTTTGAAATAAGGGTCAAGAGCAGGTGGAAGAATGCCCATTTCTATTCAGCAGCTAATGAGTAAGTATCCTAGTGATTAGTACCTAGTAATTTCCCTCCCATTCTAAAGAACCTGAATGCATGAAAGAAGATAATTGCCATTTAATTTCATGAAATAGAAAGGAACAGTATAAAGAGAAGAGAATATGACATAAAATGAGAGACTCTGGATTTTTTTGACCACACTTGAGAACATAGACTCCCTTGCCTACGGATACAAATTCCCCTTTGCTCTCAGTAGCAACTCTTAAATCCCAGAAAGAGTAAGCATATAAAAGCAGCAGACATGCTGCTTTGCAAAGGGTGTCTTTTCTTTTGAGTGAGAATGGAGAAAACTGTGTTAGTCAATGTGATATTTTAGAGTCCGTTCCACCAATATTTTAGTTGCAAAGGCAAGCAGAAGTCTTCTCAAACAATATCCAAACTGTACTTGTCTCTGGATTGGTTCTGGTGGCAGGAAATGTGAATGGTTGCAACCAAGGAGTAAAACTGAGGGCAGATAGACTGTATTCCCTGCACTGTGGTGATTGTGCGTTATGCTGAAGAGCTAACGGAGCATCCATGTGCCTCTCAAACTAGGTAGGAAACCACTCACTGTGTTAATCGGTTAGTTAACTAGTAGGAAAAATATTTTGAGTTCTGTAGACAAAAATCACCATGAAATGGAAATTAAAAGATGTACTTCAGTGGAGGCATAATATAGCTCCAGTTTATTCCAGATTAATAATCTCATGGTCAGCATTCTATGCCCTGGTAGGGAATTAGTTTGTAGGCTCAGCTCTACTCAACTTCCTTAGTGTTCAGTGTTTTAAAGTAATTTAGCTATCATAGTGAGATTTTAAAGTGTTACCATATAATTACTGCCATCCATGGTGCATAATAGTGCTGTAGGCAAAACAGCAGAAGATTTAAATATTTTTCAGAGAGCTGTAAAGACCAGAGTGCTTTTGTGAGCCAGAAGCAATCGTGTAAACCAGTGGGCTAACTCCCCAGCACGCAGGGAGCAATATCATGGAGCCAAGGCATGGAAAGCCTCATTTATTTTTTTTTTCTTCCCCACTTCTCAGGGCTTCAGTTCGGTTTCTTCAAAGTAGCAGAGTTCAATTTATCCCTTGTGCCCTTCTACCTCTTAACGCAGCATCTTCTGGAGGAATCTGTCTACACCCCATGGAATCACACTCTCCAGGCCATCTGTCTCTGCTCACGTGTATGCACAATTCTTATACACCCGTGTCCATCTGCTGCTCAGCTGAGCTACGTGCTGGGTTAGTGAAAGCCAGGTGATACACCTGACCTCGGGACTGACAGCAGCAGCTGATCAGTTGCTGGTGGGAGTTAAGCCCATCTCCCTTTTTCCAAGAGAAAAGGACAGCTAAAAAGACTATCTAAATATAGAGCAAGGGAAAAAAATAATGATGTCATTGCATCTAGGACATTGTCTAGAGTTACTATGTAGAATTTGGAATCCAGTTCTTGGTGTTATTTAGATACATGCCTAAATAAGGTGTTTTCATTGCTTTAATATTGTTTTTATGAGCCTTTGGGTTTTTTTCAATAACAAAAACACGTTCCTGAGAAAAAGCAAGCCCTCTAATTCAACTGGAATTAAGTAAATAAAATGTTTATTGTAAAATTGGTTAAAAAAATTGGAAATTTAGGCTCAAAATATAGACATTTCTAACATAGTATGTGGCACAGTCATTTGGAGGAGAGCTGAAGGACATGACAGATCTTTCAGACACAATCTATTAGAGTGGTGAAAAATCTTTATTTTCACATTCTGGCAAGAGAAGATTTGAATTCATAGCTGAGTCTAATGTAGAAATTAAGTCAGTCAAAACTTCTTTGTGCAAAATTCTTACCTGTGGTCTGTACTACAGATAAAAAGGCAATTCAAAGTGAAATTGGAACAAAAAATGTGCGGTATTCTAGGAAGATTTTTTTTTTGGCCACTTCATAAAGAAGTGAGAAGCAGTCTTTGTATTTTCTGGTAAAGAAAATATGAACTTCATCAGGGATGAAGTTCCTTGATTTATAAAATTAGAAGTACAGAAAAATCTGCAGTACTCAAGCCACAAGCCAATGTATTTATCTAACACAAATTCTGCCTCCAAAGATGTTTTATTCAAGCTTAAGATGGCTTGATGTTAAAATTAGTTCATAAAGATTGATGTAGCTTTGTGGCAGAAGATTAATAATCCTTCTCTTTAAAGGAGTCCTACATTTAATTAGCTGTGCAAAATTCACCTCCGAGCCCACCTGGGCTCTTACACTGACTTGGAAAAAGCGCCTGGTTGAAGGAGGGGGGGCTGGTGGGGAGTGGGGGTGGGTAGGATGTGTACTCTGCACCACCCAGCAGCATTTCTTCTGGTTCTGGGCTGAGGGAGCGGGCAGCGGGCTGAATCACGGACTGCACCTGGCATGACACAGCTCGGGAGATAAGGCAAAGCTGTGAGCCAACTGCCCTGTGCTTCAGGGTATCTGGGTGCTGTCAGTGCTGGGCAGCATTTCTGGTAGAAGACAGGTGGGTATTTCTGTTGTCTGCAGCGTATGAGGTACTGTGCGGCACAAGGGGCACGAGGGAATTGTGGAGAGGCAGTTCTCGACTGGGCAGCTGAACCGGCTGCTTTGTGCCCCTAGTGCAATGGGAGCTAGTCCCTTGTGACTTTTATGTGAAAGGCATAGTAAATCTGGACCAGGAGGGGCCCCAGTGTGGTAGCATGATGCTGCTCTTAGGGGAGAGACATTAAGGGACTAGAAAGCTCTAGACCCCCTGCTATGCGGGGCACTGCAGATCCCAAGTCTTTAGTAGGCAGAGACATCCCAAACATCCCTGAGCCAATCTCTTGCTTTGGCCCAGGGCATTAACCCCCTCAGGCCTCAGGCCTCGCAAGTGAGAAAAAAATATTTCCTCCAGATATAAACGTCACAGAACTTCAAATAATGCATAGACCTACAGTTATTAATCCAGCTGTGGTTTGCATGTCCTTGGCCTAAAACTTAGAAATTCAGTGAGCAATGGGAAGTTGTTTTGGGTCCCCAGATGTCTGTTTGGGTTTGGTTTTCTGTGCGGTACCACAGGGAGCCCAACCCAGTGGGGACTGATGGAACAGCCTGAGTAAATGGTTCATGGTTTATAGCCCGCACAAGCAGTGGAAGCATTTTAACAATTTTGGTACTTCTATATGTAGTCACCTTTTCCAATTACATAAATGTGTAATTGAATTTTAATATTTTCCTTTAATCTTCAATATCTGCAGATGCTCTCTACTTTGCGTTTTCCCATCCAACCAAGCCCAGCTGCATGGATTGTATTTTAGCTGTAAAACAATAACAAAAAATAATTCCATGTCTGCTGTAGTCTCACCAGGGTAGATGCATAATCTATTATGTGGAGCTACAGCTGCAGAGTTTGTACACAAATTTCGGTAATAAACTATGCTTCAGACAGATCCCCTTCCTTCTTTCAGTGCTCTGAGGGGTTTTCTTTCTGATTTGTTTTGGTCTGAGGCATTTTCCTACATGGTGTCCCAGCTGTTCCCCGTAGGACTGTTTGTGCTTCTGATTCAGTGAAATGTAATCATGCTTAATAGATTGATATAGGTGCAGCTCGAGAGACAATTAATATAACTTTAATATAAGAATTTTCATGGTTTTAAGAATAGATTAGTTTAGGAGAAAGCTGTAACTGTGTAGGCTACTTGTGAGAGCACCTGCAAAACTTAACCATAACGATGCAACGGTAACAGCCTTGAAGATGAAGTAAGAATTTGTGTGTTTTTAGGAATAGATTAGTTTTGGATTTTAGCAGTCATCACATAAGCAGTTTCATGAAAGCGGCTACAAAACTGAACCATAACAGTGCAACAGCCTTGAAACTCGAGGAAGCAGGAGATAGAGGAATCATAAATAATAAGACTAACGACCAATTAGGAGACAGAGGATATCTTGTTTTCAGTGAAGCACTAACTAGTGGGTGCAGATGTTGGGAGCCCAGATGAGCATGGAGGAGAAACGTAAAGAGCATGCGCTGGGAGCGAGGAAGACATCCAGCCTTCATCCATGAAGACCACCGGAAGACCCCCTGAGTGTCACTAAGCATGCTCTATCTGGGAGGGGTTAATGTATATGACTTCTTAGAAATAATTAGCATAACTCTGCCTTTTCTTAGAAATTATAATTAATATGCATAGTTAATCTGTATAAATATGAGAAATTTGGCTTCAGTAGACGCACACATTCGGAGGAGCGATCCCCTGTGTGCCCAGCGCTGCAATAAAGGATACCTGCTTCATAGTCAGCAAGGCTATTGAGTTTTGATTCCGGTTTTCCGGGGCATCACTTCCTAGCTGGGGTTGGTAGCATCCACCTTCTCTGGCTGGGGAAATGAGTCAGCAGGAATGACAGTGCATCACTGAACACAAGTCTAAGGGAAAAAACCACCCCACCCTGTCGCACAGCAAAACAATGAAATATTACGTCTCACAACCCTGCCTGAGCAAAAATAAACCCTTTTAATTGAGGAGGTAATTAGGAGGTACAAAGAGATGGGAGAACAAGCTTTTATTTGAAAAACGCTTGTGAGAGAAAGTAACAGGGTCAGAGCAAAATAAATATTTTTTTTTCCAGCAAAATATTACTTTTCATTAACCCCAGTTTGTTTCTCTAGGTAATAGGAATAGAATGCAAAAAGTTGCAAGAAAATTCTCCTAGGATGCTTATGGATCTGCAGATGTTCCTAATAGATGAAGTCCCGGGTCTGCAGCACAGATGGAAAGTGATAAATGATTAAGATGTTATAGGATATAAATAACAGTACTACAATGTTGTGTGTAGAGATATCAGCAAAACAAGGAATGTTTATCTTCTGGCTTCATAAGCATCTTGTTTATGGCTTATCACAAACTGCCGCAGTTCTGGCTCCTGCTCAGAGCTTAAGTATATTTCTCTCAGGGCCCCGGGGGCTCTGCCCCCAAATGCCCCACTCCCTGCTGGGGTGATGTCATGGGCTCTGGCTGCCAGGCCCTGCCCCGATGGACCCTGATGGGGATCACCCATCGCCACCAGCCCCCTGGGAGCCCTAAGACATCTGCCCCATGAAGAGAGCAACGAGGATGCTTCTATCACAAGCCAAGGGTGGGTTTTATTTTCTCCTCTATTTGGAAGCATTGTCAGGAAGCCTTCCAGGAAGAATTAACATGGTGGGAAATACCCACGATACACAGTTTTACCCCAAAATTATTAGAATGTGGCAGTGCTGTACATAGCTGCTGGTGGGCTTCTACAAAGAGAGAAGGGTCAGGGTCAGGCAAGATTCCTGTGCTTGCTCATGCGCTGGCGTTGGTCCAGCTCTGGGCATAGGGCAGTGCATTCTTAGTGACTATGGTGTCAGAAGACCTGAAGACAAACATTGCTAGTAACACAAGAAAGGCTACGTTATTTTCAGAGAACCAGCCACTTACCATTATTTATCAGGTATCCACTGAAAGTGATTTAACCCTGGGTGCAAAATTTTGTTTTGCTTTGCTCCCCTGGTAAATCCAGAAGACTGATGTGCAGCTGCCAATGGTGCTTCAAAATCCTGCTCCTTGTTCTTAAGCCAAAAACCCACCGTATTTTGAAAAGGGAAAAAATAGGTAGCAGATTTTTTTTGCCCCAGATTCTTGGGACTTGATAGCTTTCCTTGGAAGGTCCTGGCCAGACAGTCATATTTTTCCAGTTCTTCCTGACTGGGCCCAGCCAAAATCACTCAGGATTTGGTTTGGTTTTTGCAATTAGAGTTTGGTGTGGTTTAACTTTTTGGTGCCACCTTTCCCAGTCAATAGGCACCTCCACATCTGTTTCTGCACGAGCAAGGTGGTTCCCTGAGGAGTCAAGATGATTGATCCTCATTCATATCTTGCATTTCTGAGGGATTCTGGTGAAGTTACTGTTGTTTGAAGCAAGATAATTTCAATTGGAGTGACTGTTAAGGTATGTAATGTAAAGTAACATAAAGGACAATCTTCTCTAAAGTGATCTTTATTGTTTATTCTTCAAATGCAGACACTTTACTGTCTCATAGCCCTGAAGTATTATATGCTAAACAGCTAGCTTTCTCCTGAAGAGCCAAGTTCTGATACACAATTACCATAATTATTGTAGGTATTATACGCTTCTGTCCACAGAGTAAAAACTGCATCTAATCAAAATTATCCCGTAAACTATATAAAGATGTGATACTCTCTAACAGCATTGAATGCAGATTGCCTTCAAAGAAAAGGTTTCTGAATACATTATCTACACTGAAAATTAAAAATAGTGTCAAACTGAATAACGGCTTCCTCTCACCCACATTTCGTATCTCCAACCAAGATAGTTAAAAATGGGCAAAGAGATAAGACAGATTAATCTCAGCATCCTAAGAAGAACAATTGACAGCTGTGAAATGTTAAGAGACTCCTTTATAAAACCCCTTAGAGCTCTTCCACGCTCTCATATGTACCTTGCAACCTCAAGGAGCCGATGCAGAGTCTGGTCTGTCAGCTTCAGGTTTTCCTTACAGCAACAAACAGACCAGGATGTCTCTCTCTGCAGCTTTGGGGGTCTTGAACTAGAAAGTATATACACAGGCGGGGTAGCATAGCTGTGGTGGATGGGAACATGTGGTGGATGGTGCTCCCTTCATAGAAGAGTGGTTCCTCTGAATGTTTACTGGGCAGACATTTTATTTATTTATTTATTCATGAGGCTTTTACTGCATTAGAAATGAACAAAATTAAAAATGAACTAGACAACTGAAGCTGAAGGCAATCCTCTCACCATGGAGCCCTGAGCTCCCCTCCTTAGCTTCCTCCTCAATTTTCAACTGAGGGCACAACTTAAAACCTGCATTAAATGAGAGTGGAGTTAAATATATGTTCAAATACTCTTTGGGGCTAGGTTCTATACGTGTTTCAGCAGTCTATTTACATGTAGCCAGAAAATGAAAGCAAGCAGGGCAGACTTTTTATGCATATTTAGGCTGAACATTCAAATTTCAGGATGATTTAGAAAATAGGTTGGAGAATGTTATATAAATTATTTGAGTGGCGCATACTACATTGTCTGGTAAAGGCAAGTAAGAAGAAAGAGCAGTGTGCAGATTTGCCACCTCTCTTGGCAGTATTTGGAATTTAGAGAAAAATAAAATCCAGCTAGGACATAAGATGTTCAATTAGGCTGAGAGATCTAATAATAGATTTGAAAAAGCCCATTTCCTGAGATTTGAACACAAGGCAAAGAAGACAAACAAAGTGCGGGTACCATTTAGAAATCAGAAACACAATAGGAATTAAGATGTTTATATGCAGCACGAGCAACTGTCTGCTCAATTTAAATAAAGATGTGGAAATCAATAGCTGCCTATTACTGTAGTGACAGTTAGCAGCTGTCAAATCAACTGAGCTGGTTTGGGGTGATTTATTGGGGACTTATGGTTTGCCACTAAAGAGAAAGTGCAATGGTGATGAAAAAAAAGAGTCTTTTAGGAAGCTGTTGCCAAGAAAAAGGAAAACAAAACCAAAACCAAGCATATGTTATATAAAAAGCACATGCTATAGTTATCAAGAGAGTGTCCTCTAGAATAAAGACTATACCATCAAATTAATATGTGCTCACACAACAGGCTTCTACAACTAATCTTAGAAGCATAAGGACACTTTTTTTAAAACTTTTTGAATATGTGGATATTCTCTAAACAATTATTTGCTATTTAGAAATTTTCCCTTGAGTTATCTTATTTAGTGAAGCACTTTATTTACAATATGACAATACAACACCTCAGCCATGTATTCTTCCTGTCCGTCCGTTCATTGCTAATCAAGTTTCAACAATCACCTTGTGAGTAACAATTAATAATCTATATGCACAATTTAGACACATGAAAGGATTAGTGCTTCCATGAGGACCCTACCTAACCCTAGTAACTAGGTGTCCTGGTTTTGGCTGGCATAGAGTTGCTTTTCTTTCTGGCAGCCAGTATAGTGCCATGTTTGGGATTTAGGATGGGAACAGTGCTGATAACACAGGGATGATTTAGCTGCTGCCAAGCAGTCAGGGACTTTTCAACATCTCACTCTGCCCTGCCAGTGAGAAGGTGGGGGGCACCCGGGAAACTGGAAGAAGACACAGCCAGGGGAACTGACCCAGATTGGCTACAGGGATATTTCATACCATATGATGTCATGCTCAGCATATAATTAAGCAGAAGCTGGCCAGGGGTTTTGACCATGGCTCAGGAACTGGCTGGACATCAGTGGTCTGTGGGTGGTGGGCAATTGTCCCATGCATCACTTGTTTGGTATATCATTATTGTTACTGTTACTACAATCATTATCTTCCTGTTCTGTCCTATTAAACTGTCTTTGTTTCAACCCACATATTTTACCTTTTTTTCCTTTTTGATTCTGTCCCCAATCCCACTGGGGAAGGGGGAATTAAGCGAATGGCTGGGGGGGTTGTTTTAGCTGCCTGACAGGTGCCTGACACAACATCAGGCACATATAATCAGTCCACCTAATGATCGATCCATCCTCCACCTCTGCAAATCACCTCTCTTGGGCACCCGGTTGTACCTCCTGAAGGCAGAGACGCCCTGTTCTACAGCTGGCACAGAAATGTGCTGACTGGGTACCTGGTTGTCACTGCTGGTTATTTCACCTGCCTCTCTTCCAGCATGGGTATTTATTTAGGCCTACTACTTCTAGTCAACTACTGGCCTTCAACAAACGTGAACAAATGTATTTATCTTTGAGATATTTTCAAATTTCAGTGATTGCTCCCCACCCCCCCACCCAGCCAGTTGCAGACTAAATAGTTCTTGGTATTTTGTCTGGGTGGACTGTGGGGGCACAGTAAAGATACTGGATTTGTTTCCTTAGACAGCCAAGATAAAAGTGTTCTTTAATTAAGACTTTGTGGTGTTCTTCAGTTCGGGTTTTGTTCACTGCTACTGGCCTTCCGTTTTTTATAATTTTTCAGTACAACCTGGTGGCTACAGAGAGTAAGGTGTATTTAAAGAAACGAATGGCTTTAGATGCATCTTTTTTGTTAATGTCCAATTCAAAGCATAGGAAAGGCACTGGTATTTTAGAACATTTTTACTACAATGTTACTTGTCCAGAGCAGCTGTGGCTGCCCCTCCCTGGCAGTGTTCAAGGCCAGACTGGATGGGGCTTTGGGCAACCTGCAGAGGGTGTCCCTGCCCACAGCAGGAGGGTTTGGAACTAGATGGGCTTTAAGGTTCCTTCCGACCCAAAACAGTCTGTGGTTCCGTGATTCAATGTTTATAGAAAATCAGGATCCATTAGTGTCTTATAACTGTGTTTTGCTCAGGAAGAGCCAAAAATTTGTAACAGCATATGAGGAAGATATGCAGGAGGGCAAACATCTAAGTATGGTGTTTGAAGCTCTGCTATCTAATACATGAACAAAACGTGAGCTATTAATCATAAGTGGGATGGAGATTAAAATGAAGTATTGCCTAGTTAGAGAATGGGTGGCAAGAGGCAGATAACAAAGGGAAATGCAAGATAGAAAGAATTTGAATACACTTACCACGGACCAGCATTCACAGTCGATGAATTCAAGCTGCTCTATCAACTGGACCTCAGCTATTTCATCACCAGTGTTGATATTATACCTGATGTTTGCTTTCCTGCCTTAATAAAGGCACTTTTTGGGATAAATCCAGCATAAAGTCAAGTAGAATAGCATAGCTGGACAAGAGTAAGAAAGTCTGATTCTGAAGGAACTGGGATTTGAAACACCCTAAGGACTAGTTACAGCTAGTGGCTGAGAAGCCAGGCACCCCCATGTGAGGATCGGGATCTTAGCATCCCTGAAATGGCAGTGAGCCAGTGAGCCAGTGCAGCCACTTCACCAGAAGGAAACCACAGTGAAAAAGCAATTAATGTGTCACCAAAACCATGGCAGCATGCTGTCAGGGAAGTGAGAGGAAAGAGACTTGTAGTAATGATTCTAATAGATCCTGAAGTAATGAAATGCTTCCAGAAATGCTTTGCCTGGATGGAAAGTCAGAATGATAAAGTCTGTGTGCAAATTCTGTTATCAAGGCAATTCTTCATGAGGACTATAAATACAAGAAGTAGTTAAAAGAAATATATGTAGTCTGATAGTGTTCTTGTTTTTATTATAGTGCAGAAGATGTCAGAACATGTGTAAACACTTAGTGAGGACTATTTTTTTTAAATGCTCTGAACTTACTTCTCATTTTGCAGGTGTAGTGCTTTTGTGTATCAAGTTTTTGAACAAATGGATCAAGCCATTTGCAAATAACTGGAGGAGCAAAATCTGTACACTGTGTTCTCATGTCCTTTCTGAGTATCAGGTTCTTACCCTGTATGTCTTGCTTTAAGTAATAGCTATGTATAAAAAATAAATACAGTATTACCTGGTATTTTATGTCATGTTTCCTTGACCAAATGGGTTCAGACCAAAGCTTAGAAAGTGTGTAAGCTGCACAGATGTAAAAATGTAAGCAGTGTTACAGAAACACATATCTGTTCCCTTTTGCTTTTTCAGTGTGGAGTATTTTTTACAGCTGTTTACAGGATGGAGAGCATTGCCAACACCTCTTTATCTCTCATTCAGCATAATATGAATCTAGGCCTGGCTTCCTTTGGTCTGTGCATCCATTCACTCATTTTTCTCAGTCCACAGTGCTAATACACTATGTAATCCAGAGAAGAACAATAAAATATGAAAGAGGGCAAAGCCCTTTATTCACCCATGCACATCTCTGCGGCTCAGTGTATCTAAACCACATATCCACCTTGAGATGTGTCTTTTCCTCTAAACCTCTTAAATCATGTCTTCCATTATTTTATTAACTACATGTCCACGTGCTATTCCATCATATTACCTACATTTAGAAAAATAGTCAAAATAACAGTTGTGAAACTAGAACAGTAGGCCTGAAGTTATTGACACCTCAGTGATTTTAAGGCACCCTTTCTATCCATCCTGAACTAATGTAAATGCATAAAGAAGGTGCAGGGTAGAAAATGAGATCATTTCAGTGAAAGGTCACCACAAAATCCTAATAATCTTTAAGGTATTTTACTCTTCCATTTTATATTTGCTGTTGCAGACTTCAAAAACAGGCATTTGTGGAAGCTGATAAAGCATCTTGTATATGATGTATTCATCATGAGTTACAATTTTGATACATTAATTTGGGGGGGGGGTTGAGTGCTGGAAAGATTCTTTAAAATATGTCAGATCTTTTTTACACATGGTTTGATTGCTAAGCTGATATTTGTAAAACCTCCATTGATTCTTAGTCATGGGTAAAATACTCCCATTTTTGAAAGACTGCTAGCCTCTTTCATCTCTGACATTTGAAATTGTTGATAGGACTTTTTTTTCTCCTGCTTTTTGTTTTACAAAATATCCAGAAGGGGAATGTGTGGTGGAATGAAGGATACAAATAACGGTCAGTAAAGACAGAGCTGTTTTCTTCAGTGCTAACTGCAGTCATCGGGGAAATCTCAGTAATGAGTGGGAACTCACAGGCTTCCCTCTGAGCGGTGCAGGGATGTGTTATTGCATAGCACAGCCTGAGAGTAAACTTTCAGTCTTCCCGAGTTATTCATTCCTTTTGTAACTGAAATTTGCGGTATTAAGGGCTCACTGACCCACACACAGCTCTGGCCTGAAAGCTGAGATGGCAGGAGGAAGAAGGAATACCTTTCCCTCATCTCCATGGCAAGGACTTCCTCCCCATTTGTAGGTGTTACCAGTTTCCTGTGGCACCAGGCTGGATTCAGGCAGAAGATGGCTTCACACAGAGCTGTCCTTGAAAATCACTGGAAAATGCCAGCCAGCAGATGCTTTAGCTGCCACGTTTCCCACAAACGGAGCACCAAATCTTTCTCTACAGGGTACAAGGACTTCTAGTTAAATCCCTTGTCCTCTTCATTAGTTACAATCTAATTAAGTAGACCTATCTAGTTAATCTGTATTAAATCCTATATGTCCAAGATAGTACCTCTCTCTTTGCGCTTACCCCAGTCCCTGTCTGGCGAGTTCAGCCAGAGAGATTCAGACTGACATTTCTCAATTAAATTAGAAGTCTCTGGATTTTAAATCAAGAGTCTGAAGCTCAGAAACTGTGGACCTTTGACTTCGAAAAGCACTTTTCTCTTTGGCCTGATGTAGTGTAAGCTTGTTGGTATGCAAGTCCCAGCACTGATTTATCTATGTACTCAGGTTGTTTCTTAGGGAATGGTTTCAGGGAAACTGGGGGATTTCAGGGCAAGGGAGTTTGATCAAAATTAATCGAGCTGGATAGAAATGGTGTGTGTGTGTTAGAGCATGTTGTAAATATTGTGTAGCATTTTGGCCTAGAGGGCACCCTAAGTACATTTTTGCACTTAATAAATAAATAAATATAAGAATGGCTTGAAACATTGTCGGGGACCAAAGAGTCATGTTGTCTAGCAAAGGAGACATTCAGCTGACTTCTCATTCAGTCTTCATGACGGTCTCCATAGCCATCAGAGCACCAAAATTCATCACTGGGTTTCACAAGTGCAACTGTTTGGGAAATCTCAGCATTTTGAGTTGTGTGCCCTTTCTGTAGTGAAGGGAAATTAGGTCTTTTTCACCATTGTGTGCCATTGCTGGGACAGCACGAGCTTGCGGCAAAGAAATCATTTGTGAGATGAGCTTCCCTTGAGGAAAGACCAGGCCCTTTCTCTTCTGGGATGTGCTCTTCCAGTCACTCCTCTTAACAGTCAGCACGAAGCACTTCTGCTGAGAGGGTTTGGGTTTGTTTTTTTTTTTTTAATATGGTGCTATAAAAACAATCATTTACTTATTTTAAAATGTAGAAAGCATTAATCTTAGCTTATTAACAGCTCTGCTAGCCAGAGATGGAAACTGCTGAACGTCTGAATAAATCTAGCCTATTCATCACTTCATGGAGTCTGTAATCCTTAGAGTGTCAAAAATTTATAAGACATCCCTGCATGCTGAATTTCATGTTGATTTGGATCTCATACTTACTTGAAAGACATTTGAAATCTCCCTCCCGACTAAATCTCTGAGGAGGAATTTTGGTTATTTTAAAAGAATGTGGAATCTCAGAAGCTGGTAAAATATGTTCAAGATACTGTGACCTGAGGCAGGGGACAAGAGGGTGTTGAGGGTGATGAGCAATGTAAACTTTCAAATTTCTGGGGATCCTTGGGGTGAAGGGGTGCCTATGCCTGTCAAAAAAAGAAAAGACCAGAGGAGAGTAATCCCATATAATCATAGGTAACCCCATATACTCACAGGTGTCTGTAGAAGCTATTGCTAGTTTGTGAGTACCACAGAAGTGAGGCCTAAATTTTATGGATTAAACCTATTTAATTTTAATGGATCTACTAGTACAAGGAACAGCTGAGCAATCAGACCTTTACAAAGCTCCATATATACTGACATCGATCCATTGATGTTCGTTTCCTAGCAGTTGCAGCAAGAAAGTGTAAGTAATCAAAACTGTTAAAAATACTGTGGCTTTGTTTCTTAACGGGAAGGGTGACTTAAAAGCTTAAATGTAAGAAAGAGGGTGAAAACAATGTTGTAGTGGGTGCCTTTTAAAAATGAAAGCTGATTATAAGTGTTTGATTTGCTAGGAGAAAAGGGAAAAATATACTGGATGTATTAGGAAGATTAAAATCCCTGCTTTGACTGAGCGAGTCTGCTAAATGGTGAGATGGTCCTAAATTCTTTTTCGTGAGCCAATAATTCGGTACCTACTACTGAGGTCTACCTGTGCATGTTTTGCATGCACACTGTTTATATACAGTCAGTGGCTTTTGTAAATCGTGGAGGCAAAGCATCTGAGTGAGCAGAATAGAAAGGACTACTGACAGTTTATCAAATAGCTGGTATATGTTTTAAACTGACTGGAGACAGGAGCACATGAGCCTTCTACTTTTTTCCAAGGCAGAATAAAATTGTATAATTTTAGCGGCACTGATCCTTGCAGAATAAATCCCCCCATTAATATATCTGGAGATTCTGCACAACTAGACAGTCAATCTGACTTTTCTCCCTTGGCAGGAACTAGAGGAGGGAGTAGCCATGTTTGGAAAACCAAAAGTGGGGTCTCAACATGCCAAGCTTCAGTCTTTGCTACTGCCCCGCTCCCTGCCCTTTCAAATTGTTTTCTACAATACACTGGCCTTTCTATTATGACTGACCAGAACTTTTCCAGTAGAAAGTTTTCAGTTGAAAGAGATAATTTTGATGAAATAGAAACATTTAATAGGAATATGCTTGTTGTAACAAAAGGAAAAAAAAGAGAACTTCCATTTTAAGCTGATGATTGATTTCATCTGAAGTAAAAATAATGATACACTGTGCTGCACTGTTTAAAATGTTTAAAAGGAAAACAGAACAAAACACTTCTGATGCCATCAAAATAGAATATTTCAATCAATCTCCAAGTGATTGTTGAATTGTGTCACATGGGAGACTGAAAATTGTTCACTTTTCCTCCATTTCAGGAAGGAAAAACATTCAGCATCAGGTAATTTCCTGTGGAGGTTGCAAGCCAGCTCCAGCCCCTTCTCTCTTCTTGCCCTGAACATCTGGCTGTCTGATGGGAGCTCACACCTCTGCAAAAAATGCAGTCCCATGTAGCACCCCAAGGATGGGTGGCAGATAAGAAAGGTACCATATGTTGAGTAATTTGGGAAGGCGGTAGGACCAGGGACATGGGTTGTTTCTGAGGGGAGAAGTGTTAGATCTGTGGGCTGAGGCAGGATCAAGGTGTGTGGGAGAGAGGGGCAGGAGATAGTGGGGTGACTGACTCTGGTCTCCTTGGGGAGGCAAGGACATAAGGGCCACACAGTGCTGCTTCTCCATGGGGGAAGCCTTCCTTTCCCCCATGAACACTGAGGAAGATAGAAACCCCTTGAGTTCCAGTGCCCTCTTTCCTTAGCCTTTCCTAAAGCCTCCTGGTATCCCAGGTGTCTTTTCATGAACCCCAGACCTCTGCCAGTTCCCACCTACTCCCACATGCTGCTGCAGGAATTGGAGAAGCAGCAGTTGAGGCTGTGGCTGGGCATTTGGACCTGCTCTCCGGACTCAGCAAAACTCAAACCATCACAGGAGGGAGAACAGCTCTGTGTGATTGCCAGGCATGACCTCAGCAGAAAGACCTGTTGTCTTCGAGTGCCAGGTTGGAGGGGATGAAGGCTACAGGGTCTTAAATTTTGTGAGGAACTAATAGGAGCATTTGTAAACATTCACCCTGCCAGAACTAGAACAAACCTTTTGCTTAACTACTAGAATCATTTGCTGGCATGTTGTAGGTTCCTTGTGTCAAGGGTAGAGACCAAAGTTTAACCATTAAAGCATTGATGAAGGGGAATGTGCAGATATAGATACTGCTCCAGGAATGGTTCTGGCAAAGCTGCTCCGAGCTGGGCCTGTGATGCCCAGAGGAGCTTCATGCCCAGAGGTAGAGGACAGGCAGCCCCTCTGCCCCAGCTTTGGGAAACATTATCTACAGGGAAAGTGGGCACCAGCTAACCACTCAGCTGGGTTTTCCATAATGAACATGCCTCATGGATAAACACACAACACAGGCAAGTAACTAGCTGTGTGACAGTAAAAAAAATTCAAATATTGACACAGGGAGAAGATACCCCTGAGGCAGTATTCACTGCAAACCCTCCTCTGAATGAGCAATAGTTAAATGTTTGTCCTTGCCTCTTTCTTTCAAAAGTAGGGCAAATATCTATAGAGTTCCCAGCGGGGAGGTAATCTAACTTTAACTTTCATACAGTCAAGTAAAACACTCGAGACCTGTGTTAGGGATGCAAGCAGGTCGTCTGAATTATGATTTTTCAATCTGGTATTATTTTAATCTGACATGCCTCTCACGTGCTTCATTTGGATTCATCTTGACCTGAAAACTCTAATCTCGATGCCTTTATCCTTACAGGTGATTTATCTTGTTGCAGTATCTTTTTCTTTTTTAAATATAAATATTTATTTTAATAGCGAAACCCTGCCCATGAAGCAGACCGACACAGTTCACTATCTCGGGTCTCACGAATGAGGTCTGAGTCCCTTCAAGCAGCAGCCTCTTGCTTTTGCCCTCTGCCTAGCTAATTGTGGCAAGACGATAATGAATTAACAGCCGCGGGAGGCGAGAGCAAACACCTCCCCTGCAGCCGCAGCGTGCTCCGGGCGGTGCTTCCTTGCTCGCTTGCAAGACAATAGCCGAAGAAATTAAGGAGGGGGAGAAAATGACTGATCCTTCTGTATGAGATAATGGATGAGCCCGGGATGACCTGTTTTTTTCCTTGCGGTGGAGCGGTGCTGAAGACAGAGGGCACCAGCGCCCAGCCCACAGCCTTCGCCCCGCCGCCAGCGCGCCAGCTCGGGGCGGCCGGAGAGCCGCCAATGCCCGCTCACAGCAGGCAGGGAGCCACTGCCTCGCCCGGCCAGGTACGTCTGAGGGGGGACGCTCCGAAGAGACCGAGGGGCTCAGCCCCGGGGCTGCCTGTGGGCCAGGCGGTGCAGGCAAAAGGGCACTCGGGAGACGGGCAGCGGGGCTGCCCGGGAGAGCCTACTTCAGGCGGCTGTGCCTGCGCTCATGTGTGGACACACAAGCCAGGACGGCGGCTCTCCTCGGAGCATCGCCTTCCTCGTGACCACCTCCCTGCGCCGCTCGGCCGGCAGCTCCACGGCGGAACCGGCTCCGGCACCGGCACCTCTGCCCGCCGCCGAGGGAAGGACGGGGGTTCTAGCGGCGGCCAGTCTGGGGCGGTGCGTGCCGCGGCCGGTCTCCGTGCCGCGGCGTGTGCGTGTGTGTTTGCGTGTGTGTGCCTGTGTGTGCATGCGGGGAGACCGCGGCAGCAGCGACGGGCGGAGGGCAGAAGTTTGGGGGAAGATCCCAGCGGCCGAGCCCGCGGTGGTGGGTCCGGGACAGCCGGACACTGGGGCACCGGGACGGCGCGGTAACAAGACAGCGGGACTTCGGGACAGCGGGCTAGCGGGGTACCGGGACGGGGGGGCAGGGGGCCGGCCAGTGGGGCCGGGAGCAGCAGGCCGGCCGGGCTGGGGCTGCCGGGCGCTGTCCCGGGTGCTGACGGGGCCGCCGTGCAACAGGGACCCGGCCCGGCCGCTCTCCCGGGCGGCGGCGGCGGCAGCTGCACCGCCCACCCCTTTTCCACCACGGCGTTTCAAGCCTCAAAGCCCAGCCGCCGGGCTTGCCGCCTCTCCTCGCCCAAAGCCTGCATGCAGGCAGGCGTGCCGGTAAGGCACATCAGGGCTTTGCCCGCCGTTGCCTTAGTAACTAATATGTATTTTTCCCCGCTTGCATATGTGTGTCCCTGGCTCAATTACAGTTTTGCCCCCTACACACGGAAAAGTTAATCTAAAGTGTAAAGCCGTTCCTTTCTTCCTCCCTTTGCTGACCTTTAAATGACATTTCCCTTCGGTGGCGGGGCAGATTGCACCCACTCTCTTCACCCCTTTCGGTATTGGGAAAGGAAATTCCTGAACGGAGGATGATGCCCTCAGGTAGTCAGAATGCCAGGAGGCAAGCACTTGTCACCCTGCTTTCAGGGCTGGGGCCGCTGGGGCCGGGCCAGAACGCTTCTTGGATGAGCTAACTACCTTGTGAAACTTTCAAAACTTTCCGGGGGCGGAGGGGAGGGTATGTGGCGGCTGAAGGTGCACGGAACAGCAGCCTCGTCTTGAAAAGCGGACGCGAAAAGGATCGTATAAACTTAACATATGTGAGTACGCACGATCGTATGTCAAAGCCAATAAATATGTATTTTAATCTCTCTTGAAGCTTCCTTTCGAGAGCCCTTACCGAAGCAAATTGACCCAGGCATGTGCAAAAGCAGTCAGCTCCTCGAACTGTGCAGGGTTGCTTTATCGAGCTCGGGTGTGACATCGGTTCCACGATTAGCGTGTTTCATCCCCTCTTTCTATGCCACCAGGTTAAATGTCAATAGGATGACGGCTGCCGGGGCACCTTTGAGAGCGATGCTATAAGATGTTGCTGTGATGCTATTTGGAGCAACTTGGGCGCTGGCGGGGGGAAGCGGATGCCATTTCCTACATGTCCTTAAACCATGTGCAGGCAAGAGGAGCCCATGAAATTGGTAACCTGGGTCTGGATGACATCGTATAACACAATGATTGGCGTGCTGCTGGTCTTTTTCCCTGCTCTGCTCCTGGAGATGGACGTGCTGCCCAGGAGCGCCGGGCGGAAGGTACTTCTCTCTGCAGCCTCCTCGCAGCGGTCTGTGGCTCGGATGGACGGGGATGTCATCATCGGGGCACTCTTCTCTGTCCATCACCAGCCGCCGGCTGAGAAAGTGCCCGAGAGGAAGTGCGGGGAAGTCCGGGAGCAGTACGGCATCCAGAGAGTCGAAGCCATGTTTCACACTTTGGATAAAATTAACGCCGACCCGGTCCTGCTGCCTAACATCACCCTGGGCAGCGAGATCCGAGACTCCTGCTGGCACTCCTCGGTGGCTCTGGAGCAGAGCATCGAGTTCATACGGGACTCCCTCATCTCCATCAGGGATGACAAGGACGGAGGCACCCGCTGCATTTCCGACTCGCAGCCCCAGTCTCAGGCCAGAGTGAAAAAACCCATCGCAGGGGTCATCGGCCCTGGCTCCAGCTCGGTTGCTATCCAAGTCCAAAATCTGCTCCAGCTCTTCGACATCCCCCAGATCGCTTACTCTGCCACCAGCATCGACCTGAGCGACAAAACGCTGTACAAATACTTCCTCAGGGTGGTCCCCTCCGACACGCTGCAAGCCAGGGCCATGCTCGACATCGTCAAACGCTACAACTGGACCTACGTCTCCGCCGTGCACACGGAAGGTAGGTACGGGGAAGCCCGATGCCTCCCCCCGCCTCGCCCCCGCCGGGCCCGGGGTGCTGCGCCCTCCGCGGGCGCTCCGCAAGGGTGCGGCGGGGCTGGGTTACCCGTCGGGACCCCGGGGGAACCGGCTTCTCCTCGAGTGAGCGCCGGCCGCTGCCACCGTGAGGGGAACGGGAAAAAAGTGGTTGGGGGTGGGGTGGGTAGAGGGAGAGTGGGGGAGAAGCGGCTTCCCCCTCTTCGGAGGACGCACCCGGGCACGGCGGCTGCGGGAAACGGGAGGGGTTTCGGCAGCGCAGGGAAGCCGCAAGGAATCAGGCGTCTTCCCGGAGGTCCCGTCCCCCGTCCTCATTCACACACAGAGCGGTTCGCGTGTTCCTAAACGGGAAGTTAACAGGAGCGAGCATCCAGGTCTGGAGCTGATAGCGGCTCTGGCTGCGCCGTGCCGGAGCCTGGAGGCTGGCTTGTCCGTGGGGCCGGTGAACTGGCCGGACCTGCGGCACCCGTCGCTGCCGCCACGACAAGTTTGGCATTTCTGCCCGAGCAAAGCTGAGTCGCGGCTCGGCAGGGACTCCAGGATTAGCTGCTGGCTTTGCTGGGTGTGGACTCGTTTTCTGAGACTGCCGGACTCAGAGGAAAGAAACCCGAAAATCCCCCCGCATCCCCGAGAGCCCCCGCGGAGCCACGTCCCGTGGGGAGGGAAGGGCACTGGGTGGAGGTCGGGACAAGCAGCTTTTCATGCAGCCCGAGCAATATTAAAAATATTTATCTGTACAATCCCTTTATAGACAACAGGTTTTACGAATTATAAATATCAAAAGTAAGGGTATTTTATAGCCGGGATAGGTGGACCGATATAAATGACAGAAGCATTTGCATTTGATAGACAGCAGACTCTTGTGATACATTATTGTGGCATTGCTGGAGTCCAGTAATGGCTCTCACAATGGGATTTTTTAAGTAGAAAATTGCATACCTGGCCGCATTACTGCTATAGTTTTGCAGCTATTCAGTTTATCTGAGTGTATCTCTTGTAGGCATTTGATTTATGATTCCCTCTGGTTACTGAGCTGACTCCACACCTTTTATTCTCACAGAGATGACTAAGTAAAAAGAGTTAAGAACGTGTATTATGATGAACAAATAAAAGAGTCCCCAGGAAGATCTGCATATACAACATTCAAAGGTGAAATGGTTTAAACTGGACACCTATAACATGGAAGTACTACAACTGGCAGAGGAGGTGGGGGTAGGGGGTGGCCTGGTGAGGGGTGGGGGAGTGGGGAAGATGGGCGTAATGGAAGCAATGACCTGATATTTGCAGTTCGTTTATGCCCTGTTCAGATGAGAAAACGAACTGCTAGGAGGAGTTGGGCATGAGCTATTAAGATTCTCTATTGCTGACAGATAAGATTAGATCTTGTGGCAGACCAGGGTGAAAAATAAACATGAAAGGGATAAATTCTTTGCTGTTGTAAATCGCCATCTCTCCCTTCAATACACTTCGGGGAGCTTTGTTAACTCACAGCGCCCGCGGAGCTGCCTCAAGGGACCTGCTCCCTCCGTCTCACTCTCCTTAAGATTAGTGGGACCTACCTCTTTTGGAAAAAACAGATTACGGAGGTTAATTATTTGTTCGTTTTTAACAGATCGGTATAACTAATAATTTAAGTAATCGCTTATGAGAAATTTTAATTAAATGTTTTTATTAATGTTATTGAGTGATGAAAAATGCTTGTTGCAATATTTTTTATAGACATTAAACTACGAAAATAGTGGATCAGTTCTACCCCCATGATACAATACTTTCCTCTTACAAAACGTCACAAAGATTTTGTAGATTATGCAGCTAAAGATTATTTTTTTCTTTTTAAAAAATTATTATTAATCTGTATCTGCCATACTTCTATTGTTACCTTCAAGTTACAAATTCCACTGTAAATATGTAACAAGCTTCAATTTCTGTGTTCCCTTTCAGAAAGATGAGTTATTAACCCCATCCCAATTACTGTTGGGTGGATTCCAAAGACCTTTTGTTTTCTATTTAGAGTGAAATTACTATTCATGAAAATGGGTGTGAAATGTAACATTTCTGCTGTTTCAAATCCCATGCACTCACTGTGAGAGATCTGCTTGCTGGTGTGTTCAAGGTGGGATCGTTCTTTGCAGACAACACAAAGCCACTCTGAATAATAGTCTGCGTGAACAGGAGCTGCTCTATCCATGCTATGTTTGGAAGTATGGGGATAAAGTGTAGTAAGAAACATTCCTCCTCCACACTTACTCATAGGCCTCTATGCTGTCTTTATGGTGGGCTGCGAAATGTGCTGGAGGAATTCTAGGGTATCACGGGTTGGAGAATCAGTTCAGCAGCAGCTGTGAGAAATGGGGCATGTTTCCAGGAAATGTACTGGTTGACACTCTGTAGAAATTAACTGTTCACCTTCCCAGTACTCCAGATCCCACCTGGTCACCTCTTGAGAGCAGAAAAGCTGCTTAGTTCCTCCCGGAGCCCTTGTTCTCCTGAGAATGGACAATCCAGCCACCCAGCCACAAGGGGATGCAATGAGACCACCGAGCTGACTGACTCCTTGGTCAGCTAGTCCTGCTCCCCAGCCTATACTGGCCCTGGCCAGGGTCAAAGAAATAGCCCAGGGGTGATGGTTCAGACAGCCTGAACCACCCAGCTCCACCACTTACCCTTTCTCTACTCCTCTACTCTAGCTGGAGTTACTGGAATGCCAAAGCTAATGCCAGTCTACTCAGTGATGAAAATCAGAAATAAATTCCACAGAGTTCTCTGACCGCCTTTATTAACAGGAAGCCCCCCACAAGAAAATAATGTCCTTAATTAGCCCCTAATATCCCACTCTGCATTTGACACAGAAGTTTATTCTTCCTGTGTTAATACCATAATTAGTATTAATTAGTGGTGAAGACCTTTAACTAGCTACAATCTCTACATGGTACACGAAGTTATGGAGATATGCCATACTTGTTTTGGGGTGGAGGGTTTTTGCATGGTTGTTTATTAAGATGTATAAACATTGCACTTGAGTAGAAACTTCCCGGTTAGTGAACCAAATCTGTTTTCAGAGGCCCACATAGCACATTGCTCCTTTTAGATTCAAATCGACACACATAAAGCTCCACATTCAGGCACAAAGGCGGGTTACTATGTTTGGTTATTTTGTTATGTATCTCAGTTGAGCACAGTTGCACATCATGAAGAGAGCATTTTTTTTCCAGAGTGGGCAGCAGTCATTAAACGATGTGAGAAATCTGTGCATCTGCCGGCGGAAGGTTGTGTGACTGTGTAGTAGCTGCAAGACATTTCCAAGGCTATTATTTTTTTTTTAAGTATTCTTCAAAGGTAACTCAATGTTGCAGTTATTGTCATGTGTACATCTCAGCTCTCAGGCTTGGAAGCCATTCTTATCTGGAAATGCACATAAGGAGTTGTCTAACTCTGAGCCAAGGCTTCGTATGGAAACCAGAAGCATCAAAAGCACATGTGTTTAGTTGGGCACAATCCCAAGACTGGCAAGGGCAGAAGGAACTAGGATTGCTAAAGGTTACTTTCCAGGTGAGATATTACGGTCTTTGGTGACATGACCTCAGAGTCAGATGTTATCCTCAACTTACCAGGCAGCCACTGGTTATTTGGTAGAACTGTGAAGAATTACAGGGGACGCTTTCTTCCTTGCCTGTATCAGAGCCCCCGGGCTGCCTCTGGGACAAGGCAAGAAATGCTGCTATGGGAACCAGCTCTGCACTGTTCTGATGCTGAAGGTGTGGAAGTTGTTAACAGGGTTGTCTCCAGAAAATGCAGAGTGGTCACAAGATTCCTGTAGGTTACACCGGATTCCAAAAGCCACAAGATGCCTGCAGCCTGGCTAGTCATCTTCATGGAGTTCCCACCATATCCCTCACTTTTACATGTTCCTTTTACACACAAAGCAAGAGAGATGATGGCGTAAGAGGACTTTTTATCACTTCATCTTCTGAATATATCACTTCTTTATAAGCAAATAGAAATACTTAATCCCTGTGCCTGGCTTTTCATTTAAATTGTTCCATACTTGTTAGCTTTATAAAGAGATATTTGGGATTCTCTGAAAATAAAATCTGAATGCACAGACTAGATCCATTTGAGTGTTGTTTGCAATTTGTGGACCATTCTTTTACATTAGTGTACAAATACCCCCATATAGACAAAAATTTCCACTCCAAAAGATTCACATGCAGACTTCGTAGAAGCAACTTTGGAAACAGTATGATAAAGTTAATTCCACCAATTTTTGATTGGTTTTAGATTAATTTTGCTGAGAGCACTGACATGTTTCTGGTCTGGATCAGTTTTGTCAGATTTGTATTGCCAGGCTGTTTCTTGAGTATCAGGCTTAAAATGAACTATGATGAAGCAGATGGCACAACTGTGGAGAGTTTCAGATCAAAGTGGATGGTAGATAGATTATCTTCACAGTGATTTTTGATAACCTCACTGTTGCATACTCTCCATTATAGTAACGTACAGGAAACTCGTAAGCATGCTTATATACATTGGAAAGAGGATAGAGAGGAGTGAATCTTGCACTTTATTGCATATTTCACAGGAAATAAATTCTTTCAGCAGAACTCATTAAAGAACTCATTTTGATGTGCCAAAGATAATATTACTGTTTAAAGATAAGTGGATCCATGAAATATCCATGAAATAGCTCAAAGAAATATTTTTCATACAATTGTGTTTAATTTCTCACAAGGTGTTCCTACAGCTGTTTCTAACAATGCTACAGTTTTCATTCCATGGTATCACTTGATGATTCATAATTTGTGAAAAAATTATGGTCTGGCAATAGAAAACAGCAACTCCAGTTCAAATGTTTGAAACTTCAGAGTTTATAAATATTTCTATAGGTACCAACAGTTACAAAAATGCTCTTAAAAGTTAACCTTGTGAAGTGTGGTGGATTGTGGCCCAGATGCATGTTCACAAATGCATGTTCCAATCTAATTTTTCTCCATTTAACTAGCTTCACTTCAGAGGCTTTGTGTCAGGCAAAAAAGGAGAAAGATATGTCCCAAGGAGAACAGAATTTAATTTGAAAACAAGTTGGGACAAGAACATTCCCTTCATTGGATACATTAATTGTATTTATTAGAAGGTGCTGGGGGGATCATTTGCACTGATTGATGTTGACAAAATTATTGTGGGTGACAGACACTGTGGGGATAAGAGAAATTCCTTCTTGAAAATATACTGCTTTGCAGCACTCCTTAATTCACCAAACAATCTAGCTTTTCCACCACACAACTGGCAGCTGTATGAGTTAAATCAGCTCAAAAGACTCATCTAACTGCTGTGCCTGCCTTCTCAGCAATATTGCTAGAGTTCATATTTATCAGTCAGCATCATGGGTTCATTTGTGCTTTACTTCTATTTTTTCTGCATGATGCCCTTGCTCTCATAGTTGTGTCCCCCACAGTCTTTGTAAACTCCCGTAGGATTCTTGTCTCACTGAAGACTGTTTTAAAAATGTGAAATGATCTTGGCTTTCTTAAAAATCTACCTAAAAATGTCTCAAAAATAAAAAAAAAAATAGAGACATGAAAATGTCTCTAAAATGTTCCTTTGAGCATATGGTTCATAATATGATGGTGCTTGTGCTTAGGTTTCTCAGATAGAAAACCGAAAGCTATGTGAAATGAAATCACATAGCTGGAAGCAGTGTCACCCGTTGAGAAAGATTCTTCAGGGGTCTGATGAACCAGTGAGCTGGTAACTGTGGTGGCAGACCAGAAGCGTTGCATCTGCCACACTCAACCTAGAAAAATACTGATCAAAGTCATTACTAACTGGTGCTCACTGACCCGAGCGAATCAGAGCAGGGATTTCAGTGCATTTTCTGGGTGGCAGGTGTTCGCAGCATAAGCCACCGTTACAGATGGCAGTAATTAACACCCGTGCTGGCAGCCTGAACGGGAGGGCCACAAGCCGATGGGACATCAACTACAATAGTGCTTCACCTGAAGGAACCATCTCTTCACCTATGGGTACCTAAGGGATGCTACAGGGGTATTGCCAGAGACAGGTGGAGAGAGGTGTGCAACAAATGATTGTCCCGTTACCTACTCGCTAATTTTTCAGACTGGATCTTTTCCCAAACAGTAACATTGCAATGATGACGATGATGATGAGTGTTTGGCTTAAAGAACAATTTCTGGGTCTGTTTTGCCTACCGACGCAGCACAACATGGGCTGTAGAGGGAGACTGCAGGAGTTTTGTGATCTGTGAAGCTGTTGCAGCCATTGCTGCCCGTTGGGCTGCGGCTCCAGCTCCTGTCAAAGGAGTGCCCATGAGCGCTGTTCTCGGACCCTAGAGCAACATA
Source organism: Porphyrio hochstetteri (assembly GCA_020800305.1). Taxonomy (NCBI): domain Eukaryota; kingdom Metazoa; phylum Chordata; class Aves; order Gruiformes; family Rallidae; genus Porphyrio; species Porphyrio hochstetteri. The sequence continues at coordinate 53,270,054 of CM036907.1, forward strand.
AAGCTACCGAAGTCAATGGAGTTTATGTCAGTCTTAGTTCTTTCCCAGTGAAGAATCACAGATAAGGCTCTTTTTTTAAAACGCTGTCCCAATTAGAATACCTCACACCATAGAGAAATGGTGGGGAAAAAGTGTGCCTAAGAATGGTGTATACATAAAGGCTCTTCACAGGAGTTGTTTTATGTGAAAAATAAACTGTCTTTGGCTGAGGAAAGGAAATTAACATTAAATAAATATTAAAACTGCTGTCCTTTTTTTACTGAATATTAAAAGAAGCAAGAGCAGAGCATGTACAGAGCATACTTTTACAGCTCCAGTATGTAGCAGCTTCCCAAATACCAGGGCTATCTTTCCTTAGCAAATTTGTCTGATCCCTTTTTATATCTTCAGATACTTCAGTCTCCATAGTATCATAACAATTAATTCTATACATTAGTCGTACCTTGTGTGAACAAGTGTGTCCTGGTTTCAGCTATGATGGAGTTAAACTTTTTTTTAGCAGTGGATGGAATGCCATGTTTGGGTGTTAGCATGAGAATAGTGCTGATAGCACCCTGATGTTTTCCGATTTGTTGCCGGGCAATCAAGGACCTTTCTCAGCTCTGCATACTTCCTTACTAGTGAGAAAGGAGGGGACGCAGCCAGGACAGGTGATCCGAATTGGCCAAAGAGGATATTCCATACCAGTTACGTCATGTTCGGTATAAGGGGGGACTGGGGGGAAGAGGGGGAGACAACGCCAGGACGTGCGGTTTCTGGGGCGGTCGGGTTGTCCGGGACGGGCTCTAAGCTGTGCGGCCTGAGTTGTGTGGTTTGGTGAGAAATTGCATTGTGTATCACCAGTTTCATATATTTTGTGCTTTAAACTTCTGTTATTGTTATATCTAGTTTTCTGTTATTGTTTAGTAAACTATCCTTATCCCAACCTGCGTGGTTCTGGTTTCTAGGTTGTGGTTTCTTTTCCTCCTTTCTTCCTTCCCTTTTCCCCTCCCCCAACTCTCCTTCCCCCTTCCTTTTAAAAGTACAAGCGACTGTGTGGGGTGCGGCCCTCGGCCGGGGCAAAACCACGACAGTTATTTTGGCGCCCAACGTGGGGCCACGAACGGTTGGGATAACGGTAGATCTGACCCTAACTATCGCAATTAAGATAAGCACTGTTGTTTAAGCAATCTCTGGTCACGATGTTGTGGTATTTATTTACAAGGCTGTGGCAGCAAAACCACCGCATGCTGTATACAATCCTGGCAGGATTCTTTACTCTCTCAGGTCTGTGGCTCCCGTATTTGTTCCCATACTTCATTATAGTGTATTTTATGATATCGGTCTATGATACAATAATATCGATGATCATGAGCTTAAGCTGGTACCTGTATGAGGTTTTGCTGTCCTGTCCATTCTTTGGACAGGGAGGGGTTAATAACAGCAGCCGGTATGGTGGGGGCACTGCTTTCTTTTCCTTTGGGCTAAATACAACAGCTCTTAGGGCAGTTTTTGAAAATCTTCAATATCTCTGGGATATTCAAACTAGCATTTTGCTATTGGTAGGTTTGGTGCAGATGGTTCAGTTTTTGTTATATATCAAGCATAGGTTTATGAATACCACTGAAGAGCTTTCTCCGAGACAGAATAATCACGAGTGGCAGGGCATGTGGCAAAGTATGGGCGAGTACCTAGGTACTTTCTCACGCCCGATGGTTTGGAATTTCACTCCTGAACAGCTACAAGACCCCGATCAAGTGACTGCATACCTAAGGAAAAATTGCTGTAGGTTTCCCAGAGATGGACACCTTACTGCACTGTGCTGGGCTCTGGCCACTATTTATCAAACACTGCTTGATAGCAGGCAGCACTGTCAGCACTGTCAGCACTGTCAGGGAGAAGGGAAAGGAAACAGACTGGCAGATACTATAGCTGCTGCAACCACTGGGGCTGACACTGCAGCTACTGCAACCCCTGTGACCGACACTGCAGCTACTGTAATCTCTACAGCAGACACTGCAGATGATCAGAAAAACCAACCCACACCAGTGTCTGTTGCTCCCGTACAAAAGAGGAAAGGCACAAAGAAATCAGTTCGCATAGTGACGGATAAGGATGATGATCAACCGGGATCATCTCGAGGATATCAGGATGAGGCAGAACCAGAGATTGTTACCCGATCCCTGACTCTGAGTGAGCTGCGTGAGGTTCGAAAAGATTTCACTCGCCACCCAAGTGAGCACATTATCACTTGGTTGCTCCGATGTTGGGATCACGGGGCCAGTAGTTTGGAATTAGAAGGCAGAGAGGCCAAGCAGTTGGGATCCCTAGCTAGAGAAGGAGGAATTGACAAAGCAATTGGGAGGAGGCCGGAAATCCTCAGCCTCTGGAGGCGACTACTGTCAAGTGTGAAGGAAAGATATCCCATAAAGGAATATATTACATGCCAGACACCTAAGTGTAACAGCATAGAGACATCTGTCCAGCACCTGAGAGAATTAGCTGTACGGGAGATAATTTATTATGATCTGGACAATTCACGGCTTCCCGCTGATCCCGATGAAGTCCTATGCACTCCAGATATGTGGCGTAAGGTTGTACGAAGTGCACCAGCAGGGTATACCAATTCACTGGCAGCAATTGACTGGGATGATACGAATCTGCCAACCGTAAATGAGGTGGCCTGCCGACTCCGGAAATACCAAGACAATGTTTCCCTCTCCGTCATTGCAGCAGTAGAGAAACTGGTTCAACGACTTGACAACAATGTGTCCAACTCCCAACCCGTATGGAGCAATGTTGCAGCTACTGAGAGAAAGCGTCCATCGTTCCAAGAGGGAGAATACACACCACGACGTACATTGTGGTTTTACCTGCTTGATCATGGAGAGGACATGAGGAAATGGGATATGCAGCCCACCTCAGCCCTTCGAGCACGAGTAAATGAGCTGCGGGGTAAAACATTCCCACAACGAGATTTTGCCAGGAAGAAGGCTGCACCAGTTTCTACTGGGCAGTTCCCTAGACCAACTGGAAGGCCTACCTATATGTCTGATGTGCCTGATCCTTTTGAAGGGACCTCTAAGTCCTTTATGCAACCAGTGGAAAACAAATATGATCAGCAGCAATAGAGGGGCCCTGCCTCCAGCCAGGTGGAGGAGAGGGATAATCGGGTTTATTGGACTGTGTGGATCCGATGGCCTGGCACATCAGACCCACAAGAGTACAAAGCTCTGGTGGATACTGGTGCCCAGTGTACTCTAATGCCATCGAATCATGAAGGGGTAGAACCTGTTTGTATTTCTGGAGTGACAGGGGGATCCCAACAACTAACTGTGCTAGAGGCTGAGGTGAGCCTAACTGGGAAGGACTGGGAAAAACACCCCATTGTGACTGGTCCAGAAGCTCCGTGCATTTTAGGTATAGATTATCTACGTAGAGGGTATTTTAAAGACCCAAAAGGGTACCGATGGGCTTTTGGAATAGCTGCTTTGGAAACAGAAGAAATTGAACAATTGTGTGCCTTGCCTGGACTCTCGGAGGATTCTGCTGTTGTGGGGTTGTTGAAGGGTGAAGAACAGCAAGTGCCAGTTGCTACGATGACGGTGCACAGACGACAATACCGTACTAACCGAGATTCCCTGATTCCCATCCATAAGCTGATTCGTCAACTGGAGGATCAGGGAGTGATCAGCCGAACCCACTCACCCTTTAATAGTCCCATATGGCCAGTGAGGAAGTCCAATGGAGAGTGGAGGCTGACAGTAGATTATCGTGGCCTAAATGAAGTCACTCCAGGTATGAGTGCTGCTGTGCCAGACATGTTAGAGCTCCAGTATGAATTGGAATCGAAGGCAGCCAAGTGGTACGCCACAATCGACATTGCGAATGCTTTCTTCTCGATCCCACTGGCGCCAGAGTGCAGGCCACAGTTTGCTTTCACTTGGAGAGGCATCCAATACACGTGGAATCGTCTGCCCCAGGGGTGGAAACATAGCCCCACCATCTGCCATGGACTAATCCAGAATACACTGGAAAAGGGTGAAGCACCAGAGCACTTGCAGTATATCGATGACATCATTGTATGGGGCAACACAGCAGAGGAAGTTTTTGAAAAAGGAAACAGGGTAATTAAAATCCTTTTAGAAGCCGGTTTTGCTATAAAACGAAGTAAAGTCAAGGGGCCTACGCGAGAAATCCAGTTTTTAGGAATAAAATGGCAGGATGGGCGTCGTCACATCCCAATGGACATTATTAATAAAATAGCAGCTATGTCTCCACCAAGCAACAAAAAGGAAACACAAGCTTTCTTAGGTGTTATAGGTTTTTGGCGAATGCATGTCCCAAACTACAGTCTCATTGTGAGCCCACTCTACCATGTAACTCGAAAGAAGAATGATTTCCAATGGGGCCCTGAGCAACAGCAAGCCTTTGAGCAGATCAAACGCGAGATAGTCCATGCAGTGGCCCTTGGGCCTGTCCGGACAGGGACAGATATTAAAAATGTGCTCTACACTGCAGCTGGGGAGAACGGCCCGACCTGGAGTCTCTGGCAGAAAGCACAAGGGGAGACTCGAGGTCGACCGCTGGGGTTTTGGAGTCGGGCCTACAAAGGATCTGAGGCCAATTATACTCCAACAGAAAAGGAAATACTGGCCGCCTATGAAGGGGTTCGAGCCGCCTCAGAAGTGATTGGAACTGAAGCCCAGCTCCTCCTGGCACCCCGACTGCCGGTGCTGGGCTGGATGTTCAAAGGGAAGGTTCCTTCTACACACCATGCCACTGATGCTACGTGGAGCAAGTGGGTTGCACTAATTACACAGCGGGCTCGAATAGGAAACCCCAATCGCCCAGGAATCTTGGAGGTGATCACAGACTGGCCAGAAGGCAAAGATTTTGGGATGTCATCAGAGGATGAGGAGGTAACACGCGCTGAAGAAGCCCCACCCTACAACGAACTGCCAGAGAATGAGAAGCGATATGCCCTGTTCACTGATGGGTCTTGTCGCATTGTGGGTAAGCATCGGAGATGGAAAGCCGCTGTATGGAATCCTATAAGAAGAGTAGCAGAAGCCACTGAAGGAAAAGGTGAATCAAGCCAGTTCGCTGAGGTGAAGGCCATCCAGTTAGCCCTGGACATTGCTGAGAGAGAAAAGTGGCCAAGGCTCTACCTTTATACTGATTCATGGATGGTGGCGAATGCCCTGTGGGGGTGGTTGCAGCAGTGGAAAAAGAACAGCTGGCAGCGTAGAGGCAAACCTATATGGGCTGGTGACTTATGGCAAGATATCTCTGCTCGGTTAGAGAAACTTGTTGTAAAGGTACGTCATGTCGACGCCCATGTACCTAAGAGTCGGGCCATGGAGGAACATGAAAACAACCATCAGGTAGATAAGGCTGCTAGGATTAAAGTGGCTCAGGTAGATCTAGACTGGCAACGTAAGGGTGAATTATTCATGGCTCGATGGGCCCATGATACCTCGGGTCATCAAGGGAGAGATGCAACATATAGATGGGCTCGGGATCGAGGGGTGGACTTGACCATGGACGCCATCGCACAAGTTGTCCACGAATGTGAGACATGTGCTGCAATCAAGCAAGCTAAGCGGTTAAAGCCCCTTTGGTATGGAGGACGGTGGATGAAATATAAATATGGGGAGGCTTGGCAGATTGATTACATCACCCTCCCACAAACCCGCCATGGCAAACGTTATGTGCTTACAATGGTGGAGGCAACTACCGGCTGGCTAGAAACATATCCCGTACCCCATGCCACTGCTCGAAATACAATTCTGGGCCTTGAAAGGCAAGTCCTCTGGCGACATGGTACTCCAGAAAGAATCGAGTCAGACAATGGGACTCATTTCCGAAACACTCTTATAGACACCTGGGCCAAAGAGCATGGCATTGAGTGGGTGTACCACATTCCTTACCATGCACCGGCCTCTGGGAAAATTGAACGATATAATGGACTTTTAAAAACTACACTGAAAGCAATGTGTGGTGGGACATTCAAGCATTGGGATACACATTTGGCCCAAGCCACGTGGTTAGTTAACTCTAGGGGATCTACCAATCGGGCTGGCCCTGCCCAGTCAAAATTTCCACGTACTGTAGAGGGAGACAGAGTGCCAGTAGTACATATGAAGAGTGTATTGGGAAAGAGAGTTTGGGTCATTCCTGCTTCAGGCAAAGGTAAACCCATGTCTGGAATTGTTTTTGCTCAAGGACCTGGCTGTACTTGGTGGGTAATGCAGAGGGATGGAGAAGTTCGATGTGTACCTCAAGGGGATTTGATTTTGGGTGAGAATAGCCAATATAATTAATAAAGTAGAAATTATAATAATTGCCAAATAATCCATTATTGTATATTCATTATTGTTATGATTGCTGTATGTTGTACCATAGCATTATAGCCGGAGTCATACAAGTTAATGAAGAATGAGTGCCATGATGATGGAACTAAAGCCTGGCCTCTCAAGAACTTTTTGCTCCCCTTGAAAATAAACTCTGACCCACAGACTATGAGCATGGACCATGCCAGGTGTATCAGTCAAGAGCCTGAGATGCAGCGTGCAACGAGCCAATGGAACATACAACTATCCTGAGAAACTGTTACGACAAATGGAGCCTGGAAATCATGGACTAAATGAACTCAACAACTTCAGAGGGATGATTCACAGACTGAGGGAATAAGATCTGTATGCACGTATGTGTGCATACATGTGTACATACATATATGGGTGTGTGAAACACGAAACTGGTTGTACCCAAAGAAAATTGTTGGATCTGGTCATGACGTAAATGGTATGGAATAAGGGGTGGATAATGTCCTGGTTTCAGCTATGATGGAGTTAAACTTTTTTTTAGCAGTGGATGGAATGCCATGTTTGGGTGTTAGCATGAGAATAGTGCTGATAGCACCCTGATGTTTTCCGATTTGTTGCCGGGCAATCAAGGACCTTTCTCAGCTCTGCATACTTCCTTACTAGTGAGAAAGGAGGGGACGCAGCCAGGACAGGTGATCCGAATTGGCCAAAGAGGATATTCCATACCAGTTACGTCATGTTCGGTATAAGGGGGGACTGGGGGGAAGAGGGGGAGACAACGCCAGGACGTGCGGTTTCTGGGGCGGTCGGGTTGTCCGGGACGGGCTCTAAGCTGTGCGGCCTGAGTTGTGTGGTTTGGTGAGAAATTGCATTGTGTATCACCAGTTTCATATATTTTGTGCTTTAAACTTCTGTTATTGTTATATCTAGTTTTCTGTTATTGTTTAGTAAACTATCCTTATCCCAACCTGCGTGGTTCTGGTTTCTAGGTTGTGGTTTCTTTTCCTCCTTTCTTCCTTCCCTTTTCCCCTCCCCCAACTCTCCTTCCCCCTTCCTTTTAAAAGTACAAGCGACTGTGTGGGGTGCGGCCCTCGGCCGGGGCAAAACCACGACAAAGTGTTTTACTTAAAACCATTCCTTGATGGCTGCATTACCTTCATGCATCCATACAAAACTTCTCATCATCTGTTAATCCTATTCTGTATTTCTAATTCCAATATAAAATGTGGGGAAATAGAGCTATAGTCAGTATTCAGGGTGAGGACACATCACAGTTAAACTCACCCGGTAGGTGACAATTTCTGTATTGCTCTCAGACCTTTCCTAATAAACTTCCAGTAGTCCATTACCTTGTTAGCTGCTTTGGTTCCTATCTGTTATCCAATTATTAATCCAGGACCTTCTGTGTTATCCCGTATTATCTCTATTTCTGTCAGGGCCTTTAATAAGGGGCCTCATCAAAAGCTTTCTTAAATTCCAAATACTCTATAGTGATTGTATTGTTCATACTGTTATCTGCTCCAACAAAGATTGGAATCTGCTTTGGCAGGAAGGTTGGACTTTATGACTCTTGAGGTCCCTTCCAACCCATACGATTCTGTGAAATATGTCAAATAAACTTCTGTGGTATGTGTTTTCATTGCAAAAGCTATGTTTGTTCTTCCCCAAGATGGTTTATATATTTACTTGTGCATTAATACTGTTTTTGTCATTGTTCCTACCAATTAACTGTGTGTGGAAATATTTAAATTTGCAGAAATATCATGTGTGTTATTAATTAGATAACCCTCTATACCTCTGTACTCTCTATAAGTTCTGTTTAGAAATGAAAACTGGTATGCGAAAATATGTAATTACCACTTTATGGCTTCCATCAGTTTTGGTCCTGAGGACAGCCCAACTGGTGGTAATGCACCACATGAGGAAATTAGCTGGTATTGGCAATTTGTTAAAGTCCGTCTTCTGGATTTGTTCTAAAAGATGTTCTACTGGCACTCTGAGACAACTGTTCAGTCTTATCCTACACAAGGAATGACCTTTGTACAGGAACCATCCTATCTGCCTTCAGAGGCAGGGCAGACTCAGAGAATTAATTTAACTTTTCTGTTATGGTTTTATCTTCCCTGAGTGCTCTTTTTATATAACTGGTTATCACTGAGTATCAGGCAAGTTTCTCATTTCTGGAATATTTGAAGAACGGTGGGTTATTAGATTCTATCCCTTTATGTCTCAAAATTATTTCATCTTGTTTTATTGTGGTTTTGTATTTCATTTGCCAAGATATAGTCTGCTTTCTTTCCCTCATTAGGACACAACTTAGACTTTTAAAAATATTTGTTTTATTTTTTTACTGTATTTTATTTATTTGGTTTGGTTTTATTTTAGTAGCTTTAGGAAATTTGCTTTTCTGCTTTATCATGCTGGCTTTTTTTTTGATCCTTTTGAACTTTAGCTTTCAGCTTCTCATATATTTCTGAGTAGTCTCCATGTAATTTCATAGATTCATAGAATCGTTTCGGTTGGAAAAGACATTTCGAATAATCAAGTCCGTTAACCTAGCACTGCCAAGCCCAACCACTAAACCATGTCCCTAAGCACCAGAGCTACGTGTATTTTAAATACCTCCAAGGATGGTGACTCAAACACTTCCCTGGGCAGCCTGTTCCAACAATTGCTAACCCTTTCAGTGAAGAAATTTTCCCTAATATCCAATCTAAATCTCCCATGCTGCAGAGGACATTTCCTCTTGTCCTATCACTTGTTACTTCATTTTTTAGTATTTCACTCTTTTAGCTGCTCACTTTAATTTCCTTGAAACTAGACTTCTCATTTTAAGATAATTTATTTTGGTTTAAATTAGGTATTATTACTGATTTTTTATTTCACATGCAGGTTTTTCTGTTCAAATATGACTAATATACAGTCACAATTAGAGACTGTTTTATGAATAGTTGGGTCTTAATAAGATGTTGTATACTGCTCAAGACTAAATAAAGAGTTGCTTCTTCTTTTGTGAGTTCAACGAGCAGATGAGTAACACACACGGAAAAGAAATTATTGCCCAGTGTGTAAGATTTTACTTCATTTTGCATTATCTAACCTACAGTCTGGCAGTACTAGATACAGAGCCAGGGTGCATTAATAGCATTTTGTGACACGTGGAGTGCTTTTTAATTAAAAGTACTGTGCATCACAAGCTGTCCTTTCCTCCTGTGACATGCTGCTACCTAGATGGCTTGTATCTATCAAAAATCAGTGTGACAGATATTTCATTTTCCTGGAAGTCATACTGGTTTTTTATACAATGCCACAGTCTGTTTGAACAGTTTCCATTTGTGTTCTCTCTTCAGTGTTTTTAATGAAAATAATTTCTTACAGTATATTTGAATTGTATTAACAGCCAGCAATGATTCTAAGTCCCTTTGAAATTCAATAGAAATGTTGTAAGGGTAGGCAGTGGGCAGTTCCTGTAGACAAAGCAGAGAGGGTCAATGTCCCGCACTGGTGCAGAGAGCAAGTCTGGCTGTAAGGCTCTTGATCCAATCCTCACTGAAGCTAGTTGGTGGTACTCTATTGAGTCCAATGGGTCCTGCATGGAGCTCAGCATGGTCATCAGATGTTACTATTTCAGGTTATGGAGCTGACATTCCTCAGAAAACAGTAAAAATCCACAGGGCTTGTGAATCCCACAGCTAGAAGGACCTCAGTTAATTGAAAGTAGTGTAAAATTGTGTGAAGGCAAACTGTGTTTGTTGGATCTGCATAGATATTAGAGGAAGTTCATATACATAATTTTTTTCCTTCCAGCTAGAAGGTAGCTGAATCTCACTCACTTCTTCCCATGCAAATTCCCCAGTGAATTTAACTCTTCTTTCTCTTTGCGAATCATTTAAGGAGTGAACTTAGCATTTTCTTTTGCAGTCACAATTTGCAGTTGTTTGACCAGTAACTTTCATTCTTGCCCATCTGTGGATACAGATGGATTTGTACAAGCTAGTAATTCCCCAAACATTTAGTTGAACAAAACTCATCCTGGCAAACAGCAAGCATGAATATCGCTGAAGTGACAGCTATTTGAAGTCTGAATAAGTGTTCATAAATACTTTCTTAAAATGCCTGGCCAGGCTCCATTGAACATTGAATGTCTCCTCCTCTGTGAAGTAGAATATAAAAGATGAATTTGTAATTAATTGTCAGGAAGTGAGAAAACCTTTCATGCTTATTTATATAAGCCTTTCGTACCCACATGGTGCTGTGGAGAGGCTCTAGCAAATGGCAATTTGGCATGTAGACCCTTGTGCTGGGCATTGAAAGATGGTGATCCTCCTAGTGAGAATCTATTTCTCTGGCTGCAAGCTCCACAAACACAAATCTTGCTTGAGCAGCAAATATGTGAAACTGAATATTGACAATGCTGTAAAGGAATGCTATATTCTCAGCATTGCTAAAACTGGTAGGACGATTCGAGAGACGGGGAAGTTAAATGAACCGGTAAGAATGGGTTACAGCAGCAGGCTGACAGCATTTTCTTAGATAAAGCCCTTAATTTTCAGGTCATAATTCCCTAGAAGGTTAAATCTGCAGGTGAAATTGCAAGAATAACAGAAAGGGTTTGCAGGAGTTCCTTCTGGATTTGTCATCGACCTCAGAAAGAGATGACCAGTATTCTGTTAAGCCCATGACCCTAACCATGCCTGCAATGCTGCCATCCTGCAAAGGGTTAGGATAAGGATGTAGTAAAAGTCTGAGTCTGCAGCATGAGGACAGTAATGTGCAAAACTGATGTTATGAAGTTGAGTGAGGCAATAAATATCGATTTCAGTGTATTACAGAACAGCCAAAAATGGATGGTGTCGAGTTGTGACAAAATCCAAGACAAATGAGCTATGCCAGACAGCTCTGCCTACCAAGACAGCAATCCCCAGAAAAATAGTAATATGACGATTCAGAATTCAGCTGACAAAAAAAAAAAATGTAATTAAATTAAAACCAATCAGTGTGACTCTATGGAAAGATAGGTCTTCTCAAACAACCCTGATTTTATTTCCTGATGAAGGTGTAAACTTGGTAGCTATAGATAACAGTGCAGCTGAAATATCTTGGATTTCTGTAAGGCACTGAATTATTATTGCAGGATTTTTTTTTAAAGTACTATACAATGCCAGGAAATCAGGCATTGTATAAATTAAAACTCAGAACACTGACCTCAGCAAGTAGAGTGACCATAAAATGAGATTGTCTATTGCATTGCACAGAGCTTGACAAAAGCCAGTGTCTTCATAAATAATCTACAAAGCATAATTTCTGACAAGATATGCAGATTTGTGAAATGGCAATTAATGGAAAAAAGGGAAGATTTGTAACCTAGATCCAGTCTAAGAAAATGCATGCTAATACAGTCAAATGTTAACCATCTATACAGAAATAAAGTGCATGTGCAACTTACATGGGAGAACTGTGTCCCTTAAAGAACTCCTAAATATATGGCTATAGAGGAACTGCATAAAAAAACTTCAACCCAAAATACAAAAAGGTAATGTCATCCTTGAGAGATTGGAACTTTATCTCAATCTAAGGATAATTAGTATTAATTTTTCTATTCTTTGTTCAGTTCTGTTGTCAGCATTTTTAAAAAAAAGTTAAAATATTGACAAGAGATGGGAATAAAACTCTAAATGATTTGAGGGCTGAAAAAAATGCCAGATAGCAGGAATCCAAACCAGCTTAGTCTATTTTGTTTGTCAAAAAGAGATACAGCTTGGTTTATCAAAAATGTTTCATTTTCCCCCAAGGATACAAAATCAGTAGGAACTAAAGGGTTCTGTATCCTAATGGCTGCATGCATAACAAACACCAATTGCTGGTAAGGCAACAAATTCCGATTAGAAAAAAGCCAAACAACTTTACTTGTGACAGTGATTAACCACAGCACAAATGTCTGAGGAAAGTGATACTTTTTCAGACTTTTGATGTTGTCTTATCAAAATTTGCTGCAAGTATTCTGGAACAGTTTTATTCAGAATGTATTCACTGCACACAGCACAGTGGGATCTGGAGTAAATGTATAGGCTGGCATTATACAGGCAGTCACATACGAAGAGCTGAATTTCTTTCTGGTATTGTGTCCTATTCATTTGTGGATAGTTCTGATTATGTAAGCAGGCAGGAAAAAACACAGTTTAATTTAAAGAATAGGTTAATATTTATGCAATCTCTCATCTGCTCAGCTACCTTGGAAAATTCAAAGTATCCTGTGCTGTTGATACTGATTATAGAGGAAGAGAAACTCAGGACAAAATAATCCCCTCGGTCAAATTCAGTTCTCTGTGGTGGTTTGTATGCAATTTTTAAGTCAATATTTTTTCACTTACCAGCAATTGATGCTTTTTATGCAATTTACCAGTAGAATACAGAGCCCTTGAATTCCTACTATTTTTGTTTGTTTGGTGGAAATTTTAGGTTTCATGTGCATTTTATACAGTACTTGTTCTCTTACTTGTGACATAAATATTGGCCCCTGGGAATGAAGAAAATGGCAAGTTTTCTGAAAGGATGCAGTGACATTTTTCTATGGTCTCATTAGTTACAATAGCACTTTGTACCTAAAATGATACTCATCTGACAGCCCATGCAAAATAAATAATAATAATAAAACCTACAGAATAAAATGAAAAGCTCATAACTAAAAATTAGTATTTTTACCCAGCACTTTTTCTAGAAAGGAATTCTGTGGTGAATTTTGTGAATATTTGTTTTAAGAGCAAATATGGGCATTAATATTTTCTGTCTGTTTCAGAACACAACCAGCATTTTATAGATGCTATCCCTTCATGCAATGAACATCTTAATGTCCTCTTTCAAGGCAATCTAGAGTACAGTCATGTTTGAAAACTCATTGTCCTTGTCACACCTACTCATGTCTTTTCTACTGAACCGAAATGTATGTGAAAAAATGTATTCCACTTTTGCCATGGCTGTGGTCTTGCCTGTGAAGTGTGAAGCAGAAATGTGCTGGTACCGCAAATATCCAAAGTCACATCACTGCTTTTTATAGTTCATGTCCTGAGGACATATGAATAACAAAGTGCTCCTTAAGATTCGGGCAATGCATCTGTATTTACATGCAGAACTACGATTTGGCTTTAATGAAGTCAATGGCAGATTAGCTTGACTGGAATTTAGTTATTCATCTGACTCTATAGAAAGGTCTTGGATTCGTTTAAATTCAGAAGCTCAGGCAGCACTTTCATTGATTTTATCATAATCCACACAGGGAAATAACACACTGAGCAGAAAAATAAAAGAAATAGCTCCGTGTCTCCATCACACAAAAACTTCTAAAAGGCTACAGACTTCTTTGTGTTGCCAGCCTCCTTGTTCTAGTACAAACTTCAAGCTTACTTAACTTCCAAAGCAGCTGTCTGAAGTTGTCCAACCTCTACCAAAATAGTAACTTAAATTACAGAATGTACAATGTTTTGTGAATTGGATTTTGGGTTGTTTGGGTTTTTTTGGTTTGGGTTTTTTTTGGTTTTTTTGGTTTTTCTTTTTAATTACAAACTGTGCTCATATTCAGAATAAGCTGTATGCATGGTACATTGCTCAGTAGACAAGTTTTGTCGTGTATCCAGCAGGTGACTGACTGGGAGCTGCCATACAGCAGCACAAGCCTGCCTTGTTTCAGACAGAAATTTGTTGAAAAGGAGAGATTTTTGTAGAATCTTTTGATTTCACTGGATCAGCACCTTCTAAAGGAGGACACATCCTGTAGGAATCTTCTAACCGACTCTGGCTCTCATCATCTCATCTCCTAAACTTCACAGCCTGTACCTTTCTGTACCAAGTTCACAGATTCACAGATTCACAGAATTCTAGGTTCTCCTGGCCTTTCCTGCAGCTTCCTCTCCCAGGCCTGTATCTCACAATCTATATTAATACCTAGAACAGATTCTAAAATGCTCAGTTCAGCACACACTGACTGCCAAATCTCTCTTCTTCAGTACTGTTCTTTTCACATTTCTACCATAAGCCACCATATCTTGGTAGCTTGAACATCCAGATGCAAGCATCCCTGAACCATACAGAATGGATGATCACACTCTCAGTCACTGGGAAATCCATTTTCTTTAGGCTGAAAAAAAGGAAATCTGTCTGAGCTGGCCTGCAAGCTTAATTTTCAGAAAGGCAAAGAATTTGAAAAAGGCTTTGTAGTCATTACAGTTAGAACATAATTAGCCTTTTATTATTGTAAGTTGTTTTAGTCTAAAAATATAATTCATTTTCAACCTGATTCCATTGATGTCAATGGAAGATTTTCCACTGATTTCTGTAGGAAAAAGTTTTGGGTATAATTATTAAACAATTCCAATGCAAATGTACATGCATATGAGGAAAATATACATGTGTATGAGGAAAGAGGCTTATAAAACAGAGTAATGGAGGGAAAACCTGTACATTTTACTAATGGAAACAACTTTTACTTAGTTTGCCTTATTTCTATGGATAAAGATTTCAGGGATACATTCTAAAAATGTAAATCTTTATAAAGAATTTCTTCATGGTAATGTACATTTGATATTTGGTCTCAAGGAAACTTGGATTTATGCTGCTACTAATTATCTTTGTGGTGTCAAAGACCATTGATATTTAGAAGAAAGGGGAAAGGGGAAATGGGTGTTCTCCATACTGCAATCAGGAGCACCAATAGGCAAAGGTACACTTTTTTATGAACAAGATTCTGGGGATGATACACACCTGGAGGCACAGATGTTTTACCCTTGATTTCTGAAACTTTGATTTTAATCGGAGCATTTTATGTTCTGCATGCATCAACGACTTCTGCTTCATTGCCAATTAGGAATAGATCAAGTAGACAAGAGGGTTCCAAGGATGCGTGAGGGGGTGTGTGTATATACATATATAAAGGAACCCCCCATCCAATAGGGATTCTTTACCTTAATCCTAACTCTCCTTGAAACAGTGATTTGCTACAGCTCAGTTATAGAGATAGGTGATTCATTAATGTATTTATTATGGAAAAAAGTGCTTTGGACATCTGACAATAATTTATTCCAACATTTAAAATTTTTTTGGTCCTTGGGCACTCTTGGTAAGAGCAAAGGAGGGAAACATGAAGGTAGTTCTTATTTTACATGTTATCTCAGCGATCACACTAACTGGAAGAGCTTCTGGATCAGCTTGTCCTCTGAGAAGATGGGAATACCATTTTGTGTAGCATTATTGTCAAATGTTACATGATTGTGTTTTGCAAGAATTTCTTATGTGTCCCTTGTTCTAAGTGCTGCGCTGACCCTGACTAGCAGCCAACCACCCACACAGTCACTCTCTTACTCTTCCCCACTCTATACCAGTGGGATGAGGTGAGAAAACAGGAAGAACAAGAACGAGAAATCTTGTGTGTCAATATAAAGACAGTTTCATAGATGCAGGAAGGGGGGGAAACCCAAGTGAAACAAAGGAAATTGCTTATCATATCTGATAGGTAGCCATATGCCCTGCCAGTCTCCAAACAGTGACCCCCATGGAAGCCCAGACCCTGCTTCTAACTCTGTTTTTATTGCTCAGCACACTGTCATACAGTATGGAGTAAACCCCTGGCCAGTTTGGGTCAGCTATTGCATCCCCATCCAGGTTCTTGCCCACCCCCATACTACTCAATGTGAGGGAAGGAGGAGATAGGGAGATAGAGTGGGAGAAAGAGAAAGCCTTGTTGCTGTGCGAGCACTGTTCAGCAACAGCCAAAACACTGCTGTGTTATCACCACAATTTTAGCCACAAATCTGAAGCACAGCCCCATCCAAACAGGCTGCTATGAAGAAAGTTAACTCCACTACAGCCAGATCTGGTAGAGTGAAGTTCAAGGAGTGTGATATACTGGTGATTGAGTCACTCTGCTGTGTGAAAGATGTATTTTCTTAACCTCTCATGTCAAAATTGAAGCCACATTGCCCATGTCTCTGATGAGTGCTCTAAATGCTGAACTACTTGACTCGAACTTTTATGTCTGTGCAGCTTATTGTACTGAACAAGGCATACTGAAGCTTTCACAACTAACATATTAGAGATGATGGCATTAGTATTTCAAACTGTAGCTAGTCAAGCACTTCTAAGTGTAATATTTAATCTAGGTTTACAGCCTACAGGACTCTAATGGACAGCTCCCAGGTTGGATGCGTCATGCTTAAGCAGCCTGGATACCTGTGTGACCAACTGTGCTGACAAGTTACAGGGACATGTTACACATAGATGACATTTGCTACACTTAAGTTTGAAAGTTTCTTCCTCTTTAATCCCAAATTTATTCCCAAGTGTTCTAGAAGCTGAGATTACATGAGAACTTCAACTGCTTTGAAAGAGGAGACATATTTTAGGAATACAGAGTAGAGGCAGAGGTCCAGCTTTGGTGCCAATTGAGCAGAAGTTTTCTAACTCAAAATCACAATTCTTCAAGCATCTTCTTCATGGAGTCCCCACATTGTATTATTGTGTGTGTACATTTAATCCATTTTAAAATCACCCTGGTAAGTTCCTTAACGTCAATAATTCTTGAAATGTTGTTCTAGAATTCCTTCTACAATTAAAAGCTGCTTAATGCTTTGCTTTTGGTTCTTGCTTTGGAGGGGCTTTTTTGGTCTGAGAAGGAGAATGAGCCCTTGAATGGCTCACTTTAAGTAACATCTTCCTACCTTTCATAATCTTGATGGCTACTCTTTGAAACTTCTCCCGTTTTCCAATTTCTTGTAGTACTGGATATCACTGCAGAAGTGGTCATAATGCTGTGAGATAGAATTAAGGTAGCATGATCTCTCTGTTACCACAGTATCACACATTTACATAACTAAACCCCAATTATACATATGTATATATATATTTAACCACAGCATTAACTTCAGTGTTTATCTATTATAATTCCCAATTATAATTATTATAACCCATTCTATGATGGAGTCTAAGATCCTGTATATGCAGCATTTTTTGTTCATGAGTGTTTAAAATTTATGTGTGTATTTAACTGCATATTTCTTTGCCTATGCCCAGTTTACTGAATTAGCTAGATCTTGCTGCATTAGTAATTTGTCTCCCAATCTTTCTGTCATTTGCAAATGTTATTGGTAATGCTTTTGTATTTTTGTTTTTTCAGGTCACTGATTAATATTAACTAGTAAACTCTAAGAACAGATCCTTATGGGACACAATAAAGACACACCCATTCAATGAGTGTTCCTCCACTGCAAGTATGCGTTGACATCTACCAGCCAGATTTTAATCTATTTTATATACTGATTCTTATCATTCCAGGTTCATAGCCAAAATGTCATGCAAAATGAAGGTAGATGTCCCGTGGAAATCTAGCTGTATTTCATTGGCATTATTACTTTTAATAACCAAGCTTGTAAATCCATCAATAAAAGATATTTTGGATAACTGAATTTGAAAGATGTAGTTTCCACATACACATAGTGATTGACACCTGTTATATTGCTCTACTCCCTTATTTTTTTTCCCAACTCAGGTTCCATGTCAGCTCCTGGGTTATTTTGTCCAGAATAGATGTCAGGCTGACAGACCTGTAATTACTCAGGTTAACTCACTTATCCTTTCAAAGTATTGCACAACACTGCCTTTGTTGCATTTCCAACAACTTCCAACAGCTATTGAAAATAATTTCTAGTAGTTCAGAGAGCTCGTCAGCAACTTCTGTCAGAAGTTATTTGAACACATCCATTTTAAAATGCCGGCCTTCTGGAGCTGCAACTTGATTTCCTTCTGAGTTGGGAAGGGAAATTACCATTCATCATCACCATCAACACCGTCATCATCTTCTGGTATGTATACATTATCTGTCTCTTTCTCAAAATACAGAACATAAGAACTTAAATTATTCATCCTGCTCTGCAGAACCCCTTCTAGCACTAACCCATCATCACTGTCCTTCATCAGTTCGCTTGCTTTTTCTTTCTTTCTTCCTTCCTTCCTTTCTTTCTTCCTTTCTTTCTTCCTTTCTTTCTTTCTTTCTTCCTTTCTTTCTTTCTTCTTTCTTTTCTTCTTCCTTCCTTCCTTCCTTCCTTCCTTCCTTCCTTCCTTCCTTCCTTCCT
Organism: Porphyrio hochstetteri; assembly: GCA_020800305.1. NCBI lineage: Eukaryota > Metazoa > Chordata > Aves > Gruiformes > Rallidae > Porphyrio > Porphyrio hochstetteri. The sequence goes on from CM036907.1 coordinate 53,288,478, forward strand.
TCTTTCTTTCTTTCTTTCTTTCTTTCTTTCTTTCTTTCTTTCTTTCTTTCTTTCTTTCTTTCTTTCTTTCTTTCTTTCTTTCTTTCTTTCTTTCTTTCTTTCTTTCTTTCTTTCTTTCTTTCTTTCTTTCTTTCTTTCTTTCTTTCTTTCTTTCTTCTTTCTCCTTTCTTTCTTTCTTCCTTTCTTTCTTCCTTTCTTCCTTCCTTCCTTTCTTTCTTCCTTTCTTTCTTTCTTTCTTCTTTCTTTCTTTCTTTCTTCCTTTCTTTCTTCCTTTCTTTCTTTCCTTTCTTTCTTCCTTCCTTCCTTTCTTTCTTCCTTCCTTCCTTCCTTCCTTCCTTCCTTCCTTCCTTTCTTTCTTTCTTTCTTTCTTTCTTTCTTTCTTTCTTTCTTTCTTTCTTTCTTTCTTTCTTTCTTTCTTTCTTTCTTTCTTTCTTTCTTTCTTTCTTTCTTTCTTTCTTTCTTTCTTTCTTTCTTTCTTTCTTTCTTTCTTTCTTTCTTTCTTTCTTTCTTTCTTTCTTCTTTCTTTCTTTCTTTCTTCCTTTCTTTCTTTCTTTCTTTCTTTCTTTCTTTCTTTCTTTCTTTCTTTCTTTCTTTCTTTCTTTCTTTCTTTCTTTTCTTTTCTTTCTTCCTTTCTTTCTTTCTTCCTTTCTTTCTTTCTTCCTTTCTTTCTTTCTCTCTCTTTCTCTCTTTCTCTCTCTCTCTCTTTCTCTCTCTCTCTTTCTCTCTTTCTCTCTTTCTCTCTTTCTCTCTCTCTTTCTTTCTCTCTCTTTCTTTCTCTCTCTCTTTCTTTCTCTCTTTTCTTTCTCTCTTTCTTTCTTTCTTTCTCTCTTTCTTTCTCCCTTTTCTGATGTTCCCAGCTTCTAATGTTTCTCTGTTACATTTTGGACTCCCATACTACCAACTGTAGCCAAATGATGTAATTACCTTTTTTCCAAGAAATGAAGGCCAGTTCAGATCTAAGCAAATAATGTAGCTAGGAGGGCTTACTGGGGAGGTAGAGGAAGGGAGAGCTCTACTGCCCAGGTTTTTTTTGTTGTTAGTCTGGCAGGTAGGTCTGCTTGATGCAATCAACCTGTTGCTCCAGGGTTTTCACCCAACCCTGCATCCCAGGGCCTCTCCTCCCTTCTGCTCATGCATTTAACAAGCTGAGTCAGCTCCAGTGACAGAGCTCCCTGCTAGCAGATGGCTGTGCATTCAGAAGATGGCAAATCTCTGATAGTGTTGCTCAGAAAGGTTGCCCAGCCAACATTTGGGCCACTTGAGTCATTGCTGTGCCTTTAGCTGTGCCTACAGTTGGGTATTGCAATGAAGAATACTGTACTTTGTTTCTCAAGGATGGTAAGCACAGCAGACAACTCACAGAAAGTGTTTATTCCCAGTGTAGCATTATGACAGATCTCAAATCTATGACAGAAGAAAAAAGAATGGTCATTTGTGATTAAATAAAATTCTTTAACAGTACCCCATAGGTAAGAGACAAAATATGTCATGATGATCTTGTTGAATATATGTATATGAATATACAGAACTGCTTCAGATGTTTTTCATTGGCATGTTGTTTTGTGCTCAGTAATATCTGCTAATACGGATATCTGCTCAAAATAAAACAATATTTAGGAGGGGAGAAAAAAACAAACTAATACATTCATATTAAATTGTCAAGACAAAAATAGCTTGCAGAGATTTCAAGAAAGGCTAAGAAAACCAGAAAGCTTTCTGCCTTTGACTTTCTTTAGATTTGCCAGATTAGAGTGCAGGCATCATGTCAGAAGAGCAGCAGTGCTTGTGAGAGAGCATTTATCAAGTGCTAACAAGAGGATGAAGGAAAATTGAAATGCCGTTACAATCTTATTCTTCATTAAAAGTGAAGTATTAAATTTTCCACTAATTCGTTTTGACAGATAATATTCTGTCAGAGTTGACAGCTATAACAAAATGTGACTAAAGTGGATGCAATTCAGGAAGTGATGTTTTAATAGTTTTTCCTAGTGCTATGATGTCAGTGAAATAGATAATTCAGATTAGGGTTGGGGTTTTTTTCCTCTTATATCTGTATACCGTTGATTATCAATATTTTTTGTTACAGGCAGATAACTAGCTACAAAACCAGCAAAACCATTGGCTTCTCAGAAGCAGAATGAAGTAATTAATCTGATTGACATTGCCAAAGAAAGCTGCAGCATCTAGCCTCTTTTCCCAGGCAATGTATGAGGCAACATGTTAAAGCATGACTTTGTTAACAGTTAACTCCAACTGAAGTTGGAGTTCTTTTCATTGGAAATGCAAACATTGTTCTATTATAACTGTTTGTGAGGATTAACAGAAAATGGAGTGCTATGGGGGGAACCCTTGCAAGTTACTTCTTGTAAAACTTCATTTACAGGTGACTTTGTGATACAGGGTTGAAAGCAACGCTCACAGTCATTTTCCAACACAGTATCTCAGAGGTATTTCCATAATGTATTTCAGATATAAGTATTAGTCATGATGTTTGTTTGCTGGTTATTGAGATAGGCTCTAATCTGTGGCTGAGAAGTGCCAAGCAAAACTCGTCACAACAGGATTTACATCCTGATAAAGGTCCTGCTGTTCCTGAGCTTTTCTCTAGATGTTATGATGAGGCTTCTCTAACACTGAGTGAAAGTGATTCCAAGGAAAGCATCAACCCCAACTATTTTCTGCAAGCAGTAGAGGACAAAGACACTGCACTAATTGAGAGGCCAGTGCCTCCATGAAGAGAGGTGGCTCTCCCGTGGCAGGTGTGTTAGCAGCATGCCACCAAACATGGTCCCAGTGCCTTTGAGAACTCGGCTACTCTGTTGTCTTTCTGAGTGTGGCTTTTAGCCCACAACTGAACAAATGAATAATTTCAGGGAGTAGAGAACAGAGAGGACAAAAAGAATCACCAAGTATAGTTCCTTTGGTTATAGACTGCATTGCAGTGACTTATTTCAGAAGGTTCTTGTACATTAATTCAGTAAGTAAACAGTTTGCCTTTTTCCCCTTTCTTAATGACTGCAGTAAGCTGTCAGACAATGTCTTAAAAATACTATCTTTAAATGTTATATTTAAATAAGAAGTTAAATTTACCTCTAGCAGAGTCTAGTGATTTACATTTTTTATCAGCTCCTGTTTTGTTTGCTTTCTAATCTCTTCATTTGGTTTCTGGCATGTCTTATTGGTTTGATATGCCCTCTTTGTAAGCTAAGGAAGATGAAATAAGACAGTTTGGAAATATTGCCTTTCTAAAGTGAAAAAATTCTCAGAGGCATTGTGCAAGCCCTCAAGCCTTGTCGTTTTCAGAAATAATTTGCTCAAGCCTCTGTTTTTTAAAAATAAAATAAACAGAAATCCAGTCCAGACCATTTCAGACTGTTTTTTCCTCTCTCTCTCTCTCTCTCCCCCTCTTCTTTTTTCCCCCTATTTAAAGGGGCATGATTTAAAAGTTTTTTTTTAAGTTCATAAGAGCTTGGAATTTCTCAAAAAGCACTGACCTAATATTAGGGCAGGTAAACTGCTTAGCTAAAAGTGGAGATTCTCATGCAAAAATACTATACCAATATTCATCAGCCAAAATGAAGCCTTTTCAGGATGAGAAAAAACCCCAACGATATACCTTCTGCTTCAACTGACCTTTAGCAAACTTCAAAAGCCTCTTGCAGGTCTAATTTGTCTTTTCTAATTCCTTGGTAATCTTGATGGGGCTGTTCCAGCAGGTGTACTTGATGATCCTCCCAGAGTTCAGTAAAGATTTCAGTTCTTTTATACTGCTCTTAGATTTTCTGACACTGTACACTCAGTTTTTTAAAAATCAATTTATCTCAGAAGAGCTAATCAGTTTATCTCATAGGCTCCCAAAAGCCTATAAACATTCCCTGTTAACTGTGAATCTTTGCTTCAAAACATGCCCCCTCTGTACCACGCTAACTATGCTGGAAACACAATCCCTTTCCCTCTGTGTAGACAAGTACCCAAAGAATATATAGGGGGATGTTGGAACCAAGAAAGGCAAAAGTTAGAAGATAAGTCTTGCTGATGTTTATTAAAATCTCCAAATTTGCACAAATTTAATCCCTTGGCCTTTCTCTGCATCAAGTTGCAACAGCATTTTTTTAAATGTCAAAAACTTAAGCCTGAAGTGCCTGTTTTTGCACTTCTGTATGCACCTAACTCCTGATTCAATCAGTGAAACCCACATCCTCAAAATGGAGTAGATTTTGGCTCTCAGTGTGTCATTTAGTGTGCTTTCAACAGCATATAAATAGTCAAGTTATTAAAGCTGAAAATTGAGGTCTGCCTAAAGCATCTCCTTCTTGTAATATGTTAATATGCATAACCATATGCTTTTCTGATTACATTAAAACCTGGACAGATGTATATGATAAGATTGTAGTTCCTTTGAAAATGCCATAGCAATATGTGAAATGTTTTTTAAGGACAAAATGAATCTTAGACACACAATCTCATGCACATAAAATATAAAAACCTAACTGTTGTGGAGGAGAGAGGACCATAGAAAAGTCTAAAAAATGTCCAAAAGGTGTGTCTGCTCAGACATTCTGTCCCTGATTTTCAGGTTCTTTGTTGCCAAAGATTTTGAAGGAGTGAGCTTGCTCACAGTTGTGCCAGTAATTCCTGTCATCAGGCTGACATTTCAAGAGCAGCCTTCTGCACTTCTACTCACCCTCCCAGATGCATTAAGAGCAAAGCCACTCCACCTTCTGTGGGGCTGCAGGGTTGGTAGAAGGGAAGCAATTGCACCAACAGAATAGTGTCAGAGCCAGACAGTCCTTGGTAGACACATTTTGGTCTCTGTCTGTACAGGAGGGTAACAGCTTGGAATGGTTTACTTTGCGTTGCTCGTGGAAGTTGTGTGTATTGCATACATGGGGGAACTACTTATCTCTTTATTCCTCTGGCTAGGCATCCTGGAGGGGTTTGAAATGAATCCATAAAGGAAATATGCTGAAACTTGTGACAACAGTTTGTGTATGATTTTTTTTTTTTTTCTAGCAGTTTTTTCTCCCTCCTTTCCCAGTTGATATTTTTGTCCATGCAACCAGGAAATCTTGTGCTGGATCCTGATGGCACCAAAGGAAACGAGCAGTGGCTAATTTCAGTATTACCTTCTGAAGCTCCAAACAGTTTCAAAAGAGATAAAGAAAAATTTACATTCAGACAATATTTTCAATAAAAATACTGTTCTCTATTTATTGAACACATGCATGGTGAAAAATATAGTGATATTATCCTGCTGGTAATGAAACAGCTAAACACTTTCTGCACCCTCTAAATCCCCTAGCAAGTAAGTGTGATTTGCCCAGTCCCTGAGCATCTCTGCTTTCATGTAGTGCAGGCCCACAGAGGCCCTAATCTTCCTAATTCCAAGCAGGTCTGGGTTTGTTTCTGTATACAATCACATACTTAGAAAAACATCACTTGTTTAATCTAATCTAATCATAGCATCTACGAGGACAGGACTCTTCAAGATAGGCTAAGGCAAATCTCATTAACTTAAAGGTGCCCTGTAGGATCACTGCATCATGGTCAACTTCTGAAATAGGCAAGTGAATGCAAACCTTACAAACAAAATATTCACTTGCATGAAAAATAGTCCTAAGAAAGAAAATATTTAAAATTAATAAAAGGAGCATATCTGTGCAATCCAAAGTGGTGTGTAACTGGTATATCTCTTAGTTAAGTCTTAACAAGAACTGTTAGCTTCTTTCTACTAAAGCATAAGAAATGTCAAGGTTTTCTATGGTGAAATCTTGGTTCTGTACCAACAATCATCAGATCTAACTTAAATATCTTGCTTACTGTGGAGGAGGGAAGACTATGTGGGACTCATATAAAGGATGACCGGGTCCACACTTAAGTGCTGTACATGCTTTGTTGGAGAGAAAAAAGTTTATGTAAGACCTCTGTGATGTACAGAATTTGAATTGACCTCTGCACTGCTGATTTTTTTCTTTAAGAAGACTCATTCCTCCTCTCTAGCTATTTAACACTTTTATGAACCTTTTATGAGCTTGCTGTCATAAATAGTCTCACTGTTTTATTTTGTTCTTTAACACTTGGCCAACTTAACACCTATGCTTAATACCAATTGTGCTTCTGAAGCTTCATGGCAATGCAGAAAACAGAAAATTAACTTTTCAGCCCATCTGAAGAAAAAAATCAAAGAAAAAAAAAATACTTTGCCCAGTATAATGAGAAACTAAAAATTTGTTTATTTTTGGATCTTACATGTGTTTTGGTATCAGCACCAACTCAGTCAACTGTATTTGGATTAGATACAAGAAGCAGATGATATCTGGCCTGAAAGCATTCTGTGTGTCTGAAAGATTCAGTATTTTCTCACTGTATGGTGCTTACATCTTGTCACAGAACATTATGTTATTTCATACCAGAGGCATGTTAGTGATGAGAGGTTATACAACGCCAAAGATGAATTTTAGTGTCTTGTGCTTTTGAATCATACTCTGTGGCTCCTGGTCAGGACTTCAGGGACACATTTCTAACACTCCCAGCTGTAGAAGTACATCTCTTTAACTGCTAGGTCTCTCTTTGGGAAAAGTAGATCTCGTTGCTGGAGAGAAATGTATGGAGAAATTTAGTGCATAGACTGATCTAGTCACTGTCACAACATCAAGAGGCATCCACATAGTCATTGATTGATTCAGTCAAGGCAGAAACCTAGAACACCCTGAAAAGCCCCATTGCTCCTCTGCACACATGATGAAGACCCTCATTAAAAACCCTGGCACATGGTGGGGTCTGCGCACTCTTGCAGTGCTGAAGAAACCACACAGACTGGTGGCTTCAGGCTTATCACTTTGCCCTACTTGAATTTAGCCAGCTTTTTCCCTCTCAGGAGACTGCCCTTCTAAAGTTCACTCTTTTGAATTACCTTTGTGGGAGCTACATGAAGTAAACTAATCATTTGTTCTTTGCTTGGGGTAATCCAGATTTTACATTCATTTCCTGTACTAAGTCTGCCTGGATTCTTGGCATTAAGTCACCTTTTCATCTGCAGATACTACAGTAGCCTGTGGGGAGAGGCATTTCAAACCTTTCACCAGCCGGCATCAGATAGGCCTGTTAACGTTGTGTAACCCAAACATTCCTGTTGCATTAATCCTTGAGGTTATGAACTCAATTGGGAATGCTGGCATGAATATCTCACCTCAAATACATCACTGGGAGAACTGTTCAAAACTAGGATTTGATTTAAAAAAAAAGATATTTCTGTCAGCCTCAAACCCTACAAACACTCGTGCAATGTATTTAACTTCTCTGCTGTAAGTCTTTTAAGACACCGCTGTGAGTATACAAGTCGCCATCTGTGACAGTGTTTGCAGAACTGGGGCTTCAGCTTAAGGGAAATATTTTGACTAAATGCTTTTTGGAGGGGGGGGTGCTACTGGAAAAATATTTATAAAGTTAAATTAAATCTTTTTTTTTTTAAATGTTGACTCTGTAGAAACAAAACACTTCTGTTGAGATACATTTTAGTCTCTTGCTCCTGCATTTAATTTCTCTTTTCTTAGGCTTTGTTCCTGAATTGTTAAAAGAATATCTTTTTGCTTCTTATATCTAGCTTTCAGACTCAGTATCTAAACCTTTCTGGCTTGCTTTTTTTCCCTTCCCATATCAATCCAAGAGGCAGAAATCTTAATACCCAATTGTGGGTTTCTTCCAACTGTGCCAATATTATTGATTACAGATGATTTGTCATAATAATCAAATCAAAAGTAGTCTGTGAGAAAAAGTAGACAGCTCACATAATATTAGAAAGTTGTATTTATTTTCATCAAATTCTTTAATGGACTTGTAAGGCAAAGCAGTCACCATCTTAAACATGTTTAAATTAAAAGACAATACTTTCTAATATCACATCAGTTTATTCTGAATAATAAGATTACACTCCAGGGATTTGATAAAGCATACATTAAAAAGTCTTGCTTCTCATTTGCAACAAAACACAGACATTTATTCCATCTAGATGAACAGTTTCTCTGTTGATGGATAAGCCATGATTTGACATAGGATTTTAGACAGAAGACTAAGATTTATTACTTAGACGTTATTCCAAACCTGATATAATTCACATCTAGAGATGTGACTCACGTAAACACAAAGTATTGGTATATAAAAATCATATACAAGCCAAAATTGCCCTAAAAGCTCTAAACACTCAGCACTGTAGTTATAACTACGGGTTCAGGTCAGTAGCATTTTAGATACTTGTTTCAATGATGTGTGTTAACAGACAGTAAGGAATAAAATCCTATATAATAACTCATTTGGCTTTCTTAAAAATTAATAAACATCTGATGGTGTAGCCACAGAAATGAAGGACTTTAGTAGGTCTAGTTCCAAGCACTAACTTCTTAATGAGCAAATGAGTATGTAACACACTTCAAAAATAATCAAATAATCTCAATTGTAATATACTTTCCAGATACCTCCTAATGCCATTGGTAATTCTCCTCGCCTCGGCTAGGCCAGAATTAACTGTCCTGAGGAGCCAGCACAGGTGAGCTGAGCTGGCCAAGGGTGTTTCCACTCCACCTGATGTCACGCCCCTATAAAGCGGGGCCAGCTGGGGAGGGGTGGGTTTGTGTGGCTCTGGGACGGGCTGAGTGTGGGTAGGGGTGTTGGTCTGTCGGTGATGGGTCGGTAAGTGCTCTGTCCGTGTTCTGTCCTGATGCCTTTCCCCTCCCCGCGCTGTCCCGGTGGACCACCTCTCCCCGTCCCGCTGTGGGGTGGGTGCAGGGGCAGTGGCTCAGCTGCCGGGATGCCAGCGAGGGCTGAATAGCGGCACTGCTGTTGCTTACTATGAGGTGATGATGGTCCTGCTCACTATGGAGTATCTCATATTTGGCCTGCTAAGTGCTAGCCCATGAAAGCATATGATTTGTGGGTGTCAGGTAGGGTAGGTTCACCAGAACAAAAGCAGCTATTTTTATCTTCTAAAACTCTGGGGAAAGGTCTGAAACTGATTTTGCTGTGCCCTTGGGTCCAGAAACCAGATAACCAGTGGGAATAATTTTTTAGGTGTCCATCCAATCCATTAGGTTCAGACCTTCATTCATAGTAGGGTACATGTGTAGATGGCTTTTGATTGCTCAAGGTTAACATCAGTGTTTTAAATATTGTGCTTGAAATGTGAGCTAAACTAAATGCATAACTGCCAAAACATAACTAGAACTGAACATATACCCCTTTTTGAAATGTCCGCTTGTGTTGAGGGGAAAAGAAAAGCTTCTCCCATTTTGGTGTCTATTTAGGGCATTCTTTTCATAACTATTTTTTGCAAATGATTTTGCTAACTATAATATTCAAAGGAAGCTTTGAAAAAACAGTAGAGGTTATTCATAGGAGTGTGTTGGAACTATTCTGATTACTTTGTTCAGTCTCATCAAGAAAAAGTGACCCATTGTTCAACCAATTTTTAATATGTTTTTGAGAAAACTGGGAGCTATTTACTTTTTCAGAAGTCATTAGAAGAAAAACTAAGTTCAACAAGTAAATTAGTTATGAGTACTGTATGCCAGCCAGGGTTGGGATTGAAACAGTTCTGTTGGAGTACAAAAAAAAGTCTCTAAAGCTCCTTGTTAGACACACAGTAAATAAGCACCAAATGTAGTCTTCAGATACATTTAGGGAGGAAAAAATATTGGCATAAGATCACATTTTGGCATTTCTCTTGTTAGGGAAGTGTGACTTAGGACTAATACCCTCATTATTTTGGGACTGACTTCACCTGTGTTTGTGTTGCTGACAAGAATACCAATTAGGTTTTCAAGATGATGCACCTGCCTCATTCAGGATGAAGGCTTAAATGTAACTGTTGAAGCTAATGGTGGAGTTTTGCTTATTTTTGGGTCTTCTTTACTGAGATAATACATTGCTATGGTGAGCTCTTGGCAGAATGTGCGTGCTTTATAATTAATGACAGAAGGTAACCTAACACTTACTAAATTCATGGGGATTTTCTTTTCTGAGATAGTTTCATCTCTCCAGAAACTTGTGCTGTGGGAGGAATGCTGCATTGTTTTATGGTGATAATAATTGTGTTTTTTTCACTCTTGCTTAGTTTTACTTGACTTTAGAAAACAAAAGACTAGTCTGGTCTCAACAGCTCACTTCTGTTTCTAGAAGAGCCTTAAATTCTGAAGACAATAGCTGTAAGCACAGATGGCAGGGGTCTGAAGTGTACCAAAGATGACTCAATTGATTCATTTAACACATCCTTCTGGCTTTTGTCAGGCTAAAGTGCAGCTGCTTTGGAATTTGTGGTGAACAGGAAACTTTGTGAAGATTATTTAAAGTGATGCAGAGTCTATGTGCTGCTATTTCAGTTTCTAATAATTACTTGCCCTCTTTGTGGTTAAAGGACAGTGAGGCTTACACCTAACACAATCTCTCTAGCACTGTCAAACAAAAATAACCAGGGAAATGATGACTTCCATAGAGCCCTGGCTTGACCTGGGTGGCAAGCTGGTGGTGGTAAGGAGGTCTGTGAGACCTATGGGTGGTGGCAGGTTTAAGAGCAACTTTAGAAGTGAGGAGCTGGGTTAGCTGGGCCAGCTGGGCTTGATCTGAGCAATGGGGAACAGTGAGAAATCCAGCTGGTCTCTGGAACAGAAATACCTGCAGTGAGTATATGTGATGTTCAACATGTATTAAACTGTCCTTAGGGGTCCATGTTGGAAGGATTTGTCTGATTTATATCCATTGTACTTAGAAATTAAAATAGCTGCTTAGCATTCTTTGTGAAGTAGTTTTGGGAAGTAGTTTTTTCCATTTACCTACAAACTACTTACAATAAAAGAAGAGTAGAGTTTTCCTTTTAAGATTTGCAGTTAAGGTCCAGTGATTTTTTTTTTTTTTTGGCATTTTCTTCACTGTTTTGCTCTGATGGATATCAGAGCCAGAGTTCACATCTATGCAGAATTCTTCTTATTGTAAAGTGGCCAGTTCTTCAGGGCTCATGAAGTGCTTCCTTAGCTTAGCTTGTCTGCTTTGAAGTTGTCCCTTGAAAACACTTGATGTGAGATACTCAGTGAGGAAAGAAAACCATGTTGAGAAAGCTATCTGAACTCTGAAAAGAGACTGTGTGGTAAAGAGCTTTAGGTGACAAAGTCAATGTTGAGTGAAGAAGGCTTGCTGAAAAAGGGAATACAAATCCTATTTGGAATAACTGGTAAAATGCAGTCCTTGACATCAGTGTGATTTTAGCCTTGAAAAATATGTTCTCAGGAAACATGAAAATGTTTGATCTTTGACACTTCCACAGTGACAGAAAAGTTAGACAGAGGAGGGACAGTGAAAGTTTGGTCCTGGAAGCTGAGTGACAGTGGAGCTGCTTTCTCTAAGTGTAGTATTTGTGCTTGGAATATACCAAAATAACATACATGGGCAAATGCATTTCTGTGGTTCTTAATTTTTTGTCAGTCTGCTACATCCAGGGTGTAAATGTAGACTTTGGCTTTCATTTTTAACTCTCCCAATCAAAGCTGTGTACAGATGGATGTAAGTGGTTGAATTATTACAGTTTAGACTGAGGCATGTTAGCTGATCATTGTGTTCCCAACCTCTTACTAATATACTAATTTAAACTTAATGCATGTGATGGTTAGATATGGTTTAACTGATAAATACATTTAAAACAAAAATAAATCATTTTCTTAACTGGCCCTAGTCAAAGATGGCCTTGTGACATAGCGAAAAAACTGGCACTCTTCACCTTTTTTCTATTTGGTGGTCCAAACCCTTCCAGTCTTAGACTTGTATGTGGCCACTGAACAGTGACTGTTACATTTAATATCACTTTTACAAATCAATTTTTGCAACATATCAGGTAGTAACTTAATAATCAAATCATGTCTTTGCTTTGATCTTTCCAAATAATCTGCCTTTGCAGTAGGGAAGCTTTTCAGTGCTATCACTTGCTCTTATGCCATGCAATGCTTTTGTTTTCCTCTTATTTTCCCCATGCCAAAAAGCAGCTAATTAGGTGAAAGATGTTTTATAGTGAATCAATATTAAACACTGAAACAAACTTCATACCTCCAGCAATGTATCTACAAGCTTGGGAGAGGTGAAAAATAGATAATAAAGTTGAGAGGAAAGAGGAGGGCAGGGAATAGTCTTTCACTGTCTATTTGTAGAAAGGAGCGCTTTTCTGCAGTGTGACTTGCCTCTCTAGTACCCTGTGGTGAAGCTAGATTTTGTGGTTGCCTTATTGGTGCGTTTCCTTCAGTGTGTTTGCAGGGTATATGGCTCTCTTTATTTTACCTTTCACCTGGATTGTGGTAACAGTTGTTGTTGTTTAGTGGAATAAATGCAGGAAATGAACCCATAATGGCAAGCAACAGGTGACTTCACCTGAGGGTATTGCTCATGGTCCAGGTAGGTGAAATCTCTCTTGCTCCCTGCCTTTTGCTAAGTGCCTTGGAACATTCTTCTAGACACAGCCCTTTGCTGTGGGTTGTTGTAGGTGAGTCTCTAGAGAGGTTTCAAAAGAAGTACTTGGTATTTCACACTGAAAGAATAAGAGACAACAGTTTCAGTCTTCCTCCTCAGCATTATGGTTTTCTTGAAGATATTTTTTAACAGGTGCTAGCCTGCATTTCAAGGGGATGTTCTATTTAACACAAATCTCTATCCTTGAATGAAAGCAGTCATTGATTTTTTTCAGGCTGTGTTGTTTTGTTTAAAAGTCCTCTTAAAGCACAGTGCTTTGCATGTGGCTTGGAAGACCCACACAGCTGCCTTTTGGGTCCATCAGGATGATCTCTGGGATTCTCATAAGCATATCATCGCTGAGGCTACATTTCTGCTTCATTTCATGAATGAAAAACAAATGGTTGTTTTGACAAAAAGAATGGGGGTAAATTTGCCAAATAGCTGTGATAAAGAGGAGTATAAACCTTTTAGATGGAGCTTATGGCTTCTGCTCCCCACACTGCTCAAGTGTTACTGCAAGTGAATAATGTTACTTTTGGTGTTACTGTGGAACAAATGTAATACTTAGTGTCTCATAGGAGCAATGTGAGGCTAAATTCTTGATAATTTCTTTTTGCGTTCACCAATCAAGAAAACAGTTATGATTTTTTTGCTACAGCATCCTCATGTTTTTCTTAAGATATTTAATGTATGGAATACAATGAGGGTGAATAATTCCTGCTACATGTAGCTCTTGCCAGCATCTTCAGATATGTGGATTCCTCTTAGGAATGGCCTTATCTAGGATTTTTACAGTGATGAAGCAAAACTGTCTTTGGCACTGGGGTGTCATGAAAATCCTCCTAGTAAAATTGCAGCTTGTGATCAGGTTAAATTTTACCTTTGCATTGCTGTACAGAGGGTCTTTGAAGCAAACAAGGGAAATAACTGCTCCTCTGAAAAGGGTTGAAATTGAACAGAGCTAAAAAATTGTTGGAAATTAGGAAGGTATTGTGGGTCTCAAAGTATGTTACTGGCTCACCTATTTTTGGGTGCGGGTCAGAACTGAAAATCAGTTATCTGTGGGTTCATGATAATTACTTTTTGCAGATGATTTTGGTAACAAGGGGCAGTTGCAGGTAAGACTTGATCTTCAATAGCTTTTTGAAAGGAAAAATAGTTCTGAGCTCTGTAATTCTCACTGTTGTAACTCTTCACTGACTACCATTCCACAGCTTGCTTTCATTACACATTTTCCCCTCTCAGCTGTTGCATGTGTGGATTGACATATGCAGCAAGCTGGTACAAATAGATTTTCTTGGCTGTTGTGCATAATTAGTATTACCTATTCTATATGTGCCCTTACTTTGTGCTTACTGCAGTTGCCGAGTACACTCATAATGTCTGTCACCTGTTTGTTTTCTTCCTGAGCCTTTTCCCTGGGGTGGGTGTATGTATGTTGGGGGTGTTCAAGGTGTGTAGTGTGCTGGTTTGCTTTGGGAACACAGCAAAAAGGCTTTGAGAGGACCTGCTGGGTTACCAAGTCTTGTCTCTGGCTGTTGCAGACATCTAAGTTACATAATGCTCTTGAGATGAGCAAGCACCAGTCTAACACCAGAATTCTTTCTTTGTGCTGTTATTGGAAAACTGTTTCACAACTTCTTACATTTAAGGGTTAGTTTTAGCTTCAGATTGTTTCTGTCTTGTTTTTTGCTGTTTTGAGCTTAATTATGTGTTCTTTTTCCTTCTGGTCTCCTTATCACCCTTATTGGATTTATAGGCAGTCATCTTACCTCCTCTTAGCCTATATTTTGGTAGGCTGTTGTACTGTTAGTACTGTGGCGTAATAGTTATTCCATCAAAATTAAAGCTGGGGAAAATCATTCCAAGTGGATTTAATTTTTCATTTGTTGATATCATTAACTTGAATTGCACAACAGAGTTAGTGCTCTTCTGATGTATGAGAAAATCCCATCCTACCTTAATATCTAAGTAGGAAACCTCCTGCATTTATTTTGTAATATGCATTGCTTATATGTCTAAGTCAGTTCAGTCCCCTGGCTCACCTTAGGTAAGACTTTAAGAACAATACTACTGGTTTCAAATGAGTCTGCATCACATCAAGTTCCACATGTAATTGGGAAATATAACCTAATTTCTTTCCAAAGCAGAAGGTGCTTGCTAATTGCAAGTCAGCAGTGAGGCTGTTCTGTTTCAGCTTGGGACTTGAGGCAAGGCATAAAAGCAGTACAGCTCAAACTGCCCAGCCTCTGGCCCTGGGCTAAATCCCCTGGTGACTGCAGGTTATGGCCTATAAATACATGGAAAAGTCTCCACCTGTGTCCTTGTCAGCATGTGACAGGCCACATCACTTACCCAAGTGCAGGGTCATTGGATGGGGCTGCAGTGTTGAGCCAGTGGTGGGGGCTGCTTGCTGGTGTGTTCCCATTAGGCACAGCTCTTCCTCTCTTCCCCCACTTCTTACAGCTGTGCAAGGCTGTGGCATTGCTCCTGTGCTGGAGTATGTCTGGCTTGCAGACAAAAAGGCAGACTGACCTGGTTGTGGTATCTGGCACTGAGTCAGCCTGGAAAAGAGGCCGTCCTGCTGCGTTGCAGATTTGTGAGAAACTAGGGCAGTTCAGTGCGAAAAACTGTGGGACTTGAGTTTTGTTTGACATGAGACCTGGCAAGTTTGGGTGCATCCAGGTATGACTCTGGCTATTGTAGTGTCTGATCTGTGGCAAATCATCTACATTGTTGGGAAAATGCACTTTCGTTGGATTTATAGAGAATGCCTGAACTGTTTCTTGCTGAAATTTCTCCCTGGTGGCTACATCTTTTGAGTTGTGGGGTTTTTATTTTGGCAGAGGAAGTTAGGCCGATTCAAAGGTTTTCAGCATTGCAATTTGCTGCTTCAAACTATCACTGCAAAGGGGGAGGAGGGTCCTTTTCAGTCAGCTCTGGCTTGAAAAGCTCTGGGTCTAAAAGTGAACTGCATATCTGATGTTACACCCTCAAAAATTAATCAAATATTATGAAAGTGGGTAGCATAAAATCCATGCTTGTTTTTTGAACCATTTTTTGTTTCTGTTAAATTCTGTTTAAATCTGTTACGGTTACTTCTTAAAATCCATTCTGACTTATTGATGTACATAAATCCTATGCTCATGGCAGGCATAAAATATTAAAAGAAAATTTGTGGTTTCTCCTGTCTCAGTAGTTGAAGGCAGTCTGAGTTTTGTGAAGCTGTTGGTTTGGCTTCAAAAATGTATAAGTTCAGAAGTTAAGAGAACATTGAGAATCAGCTTTGATATTGTCTGGACCAAAAAGTTAAAGTATTTCTTATATTAGGAATATTTCCTATATTAGCAAGAGTTACTTCTGAAGGTCTTATATGTAGAAAGCCTAGTATTCCAAGAGAAACACTGAGCAAGATTTATAATCACTCAGATTAGTGTAAGTGGCTTTAAAAATGCTACCAGATCAGTATGTTTTAACCTTGCATCCATTTTTCATTTGCTTTTGAGTGTGGGCTCTACGTAGTACAGAATGGCTTGGAATGAAAACTTTCCTTATTACTGTGTCTGTTTTTTCTGGATTAGCAGAACTGTTACTTCTGCAATGGAAATATTAATAAAACTTTGACCTTACTGCCTGTGCTTTTGTCTTCCCCTTTTCTACCTATCAGCCCTTATTAGCATTTAATATCCACTGGTAAATCAATGTGAGAAAAGAAACTTTCAGTCTCCAGGTTATTTAAGGTTTACAGATATGTGGGTATCTTGTTCCAATGAACTCTGAGTAGGTTCACTTTGGACCTGCTCTTCTGTCTGCTAATATTAATTTTTTTTGAGGAAAACTATCCTTTTCCTATCACAGCTACCCCTTAATTGGTTAAATGCATGTTACAATATCAACTCTTCTTATAAATAGGAAATTACGGGGAAAGTGGAATGGAAGCCTTCAAAGAGCTGGCTGCCCAAGAGGGTCTCTGCATTGCTCACTCTGACAAGATCTACAGCAATGCTGGGGAGAAGAGCTTTGATCGCCTGCTCCGCAAGCTGCGAGAAAGGCTACCCAAGGCTAGAGTGGTGGTGTGCTTCTGCGAGGGAATGACAGTGCGGGGGATCCTCATCGCCATGAGGCGCCTGGGAGTGCTTGGGGAGTTCCTGCTAATTGGAAGGTAAGGCTCTGCTGCTGATTATTCTGCTCGTCCTTTCTATCTCGCCCCTCAGGCAGTCCTTTCATTTCAGAACTGTGTAGTTTGGGCTACCTGTAATTTCCATATTTCCTTGTCTAGTGAATGAAAAGTGGCAAAATGGTAGAGCAGATCTTAGAATGAGGTTATGAAGATGTGTGTCAACTTAATCTGTGGTGTTAACTTTTGCAGAAGTAAATATCAATTATTAACTGTTCTATAGGGATATGAGATGTTGTGGTCTTGTGCCTGTGCATGAAACATTCCCCTAGAGTATGCAAAGACTTCTAGAATCAAAACAGTGGGTAAAGAATTCTTGCTTCAGAATGTGATCTAGAAGCATGACATGTGACAAGGTAATCTGTATCTCAAAGGGTGCATCTGATAATTAGAAACCCCAAACTATTGGGTAGCTTGATTAACTTGAACTTTTCTCAGCCTTATGATTGCAACCTGTCATACTCAGTTGTATGCTTTATTCTGATCTTTGCTGTTGAAAACCAGGGCACTGATTTTATGCAGACTTGTTTGTTAAAACAGACTTGCTGATGGCCGTCAGTATGCATGTGTGTTTTTATATTACCAGAGGAACAGTGCAGATGTATATTGGAAAGGTGAAGGCTGTCCTTATCAAAAGGAGAACAGTTGCTTTTTTCTTGAACTTGTCTCTGTAGATATTCACTGAAATATGGTCATTTTACTTCAGTGACCTATAGTCTAGCCACATATCTATTTTTGTGATAGTTCTCCTTTTGAAGCTTCTTTTGCAATGTCTTTATGTCTGGTTTTCTATTTCAATTAATTGTGTTCAAATGATGCAGACCAATGTTTTCTGTCGTCTCTGTTAGACTGATAATGTCTTTTTTAATCTTCCTATTTACTCTGCTTCTTATCTTTTATTTAAACACCATTTATTCAAGGTCTTTGATGGTTGTCTCCATACTTAGCTTCTGTTGCCTTTTTTCTGTTGTCATTCTGATTTATCAGACATTTTCTCTTTCCCTAGAGTCTGTGTCTGTCATGACTGGTATGTTCTCCTTGTGCTACAATATTGGTCTTTCCCTGACTGTATCACTTAAACCAGAAATTATAGAAATCATAATTTCTGTAAATCGGCTAATCTTGTCCAAGTTATCATCTGAGGTCAATCAATGGCTCTTTTTGTCATTCATTTTTGTTCTACACTCTGATTGAAATCTATTTGGAACAGAGACTTAATTTCCAGAGGTGTGTGTAGGTAAGAGATAGCATGGTTGGAAAACCATCAACATTAAAATCAAAGAAATATGAAGGCAGTATAGAAAATGGTGTTGTGTTCTAGATTTGTGCATGTGATTTTTATTTGCATCATTCAATATGTGTAATTCTAAATGAATAATGGAGTGTTTCAGGACTGACATGTTTTTAAGTTCTTTTTTCAGTGAATAGAATTAACTATATTAAAATTAGTCTAGGTGACAGCAGCTCTGGACATTTTGTGAATGCCTGGCAGCTCCAGGCAGTGCTGTGCTTTCTTCATGAATTGCTGATGCTCTGTAGTGGTGCCTTATTGTTCACCTGAATTTTGGCGCTCCCTTGATGCAGGCCATAGAGCCAAAGGAAGTCTCTTTTCTACACAAAGTACCAAAACTAGGTACTTAAGTGGTACAAATCTTACTTTCCTACTAGGTTGTCTACTTGATCCTTTACTCTTTGAATGTGTAGAACACTTCAGCTTGAAATTTGGCCTAAAAACCTCTGCCAAGTGTTTTGCTACTCCATTTGGTTTTAACTGCCTGTCTCAGAACCTGCCCAACAGTACTGCTGTGAGCTTTTTTCAGATTTTCTCTCCTATTAAATGCTAATAATGGAATGTCTTTGGGAAACACAATGTGTGTTTCAGGTATGCTTTCATAAACTCTTACACTGGTAATTGAGCATGGGTGAGCCCTCCTTAGGGCTGGGGTGGGCTGACCCACTTGTAAAGCAGGCTGGCAATTGCTTGGCGCAGTATGAATGGTGCCCAACAGCTGGTTGAAATAAGACATGCAAGCCCCATAATATTTTTATATGTGCTTGCAGAACTAAAAGAACAGACATTTTCTTTGAATTGTCCTGATTGAGTGATTTTAAAAAAAAAAGGCAAATCCAGCAAAGTTATTCATGAGTTGCAGTGGAACTGCAGTGCTATGAATTTGGTCATCTATATACAAACAGGAACCAAGGCGTGCATTAACATCACTCTGACATGCTGGATACTTGAATTAAAAAGACCAAACAGCTAAGCAAAAAACCAAAAGCCTTTTAAGAACATTCTTTTAATTGAGGGAAGTGGGAGTGAATGTGAAATCAAGACTTTTTGCTGTAATGAGCTAAACAAAGCTTTTGATTTAGCCCCAGGTTTATTAGCCACACTGTATCAACCTTGTACTCTGCTCTGACTCACTGTAAAGAGGAAGCCTTTACAAAGGGACACCTGGCTAAATAGCTCTCTTCCTGCTTTATCTTCAATATTGCTGTTGATCAAAGCAGATGTGCAGCCTGGTTTAACCAGATATAAGGAATCTGAGAGCTAGAAACTAAACTTTATTTGAGTTTAATTAGGGAAAGATATGCTGGAGTTATAAGGAGTTATATTGAGTCAGTACTAGGTTGTCAGGTCTGGGGGATTCTTCAAGGATTAGCTGACTCTTCTCAGGCATGGAGTTAGGACCCTATTTGTGCAAGTACTTCCAAATTTGGATTTGAGATCTAACTAGAAGTTCAGTCTCCTTTGCTACTGAAATTGGTAGTCAGTATTAGTGAAGAGGAAAGGGAATTCCCATTTCTGAATCTAGAGGGAAGCTGGGATTAAGAAAGGACAGGAGAATAGGTTACAGTTCTGCCGGAGGGAGAAATCAATACAGTATCCAGATTTAGTGGGGAGTTCAGTGAGAAAATGTACTGACCTATGAAATTAATGATGATAAAATTTTATGGTGATAGTTCTTCCAGCAGCAATTTTTGATGTGAGGAGACTATGTACTCAACGTGTCTAATCATGTTTATGCAGGCCACTGAGTCTTATTACTTAATAAGCATCAATTAGGTTTTGTGATGACCTTGCAAGATGGATGAATCTCCTGTATATCCCCTGGGATG
Organism: Porphyrio hochstetteri; assembly: GCA_020800305.1. Taxonomy (NCBI): domain Eukaryota; kingdom Metazoa; phylum Chordata; class Aves; order Gruiformes; family Rallidae; genus Porphyrio; species Porphyrio hochstetteri. The sequence goes on from CM036907.1 coordinate 53,308,255, forward strand.
ATGCATGTGCTGACTTTTCAGCATCTGTGTAGATAATGCAAAGCAAATGAAAGATGCAAATAAATACCCAATTTTAAGAGTTACTCTGATATCATTGGAGAAGAGACATGTTAGATAAATAGCTGGAAAAAAAAATCTCTTGTGATTTGACAAATCTTTTTAACTCCTGGTTGTGTATGAGGGACTTAAGTGGTACATACTGGTTTTCAGTGTAACGCTTTGTAATGGACTGCCTACTGTTCTGCAGGTTTTCTAGTGTTTTATAGTCTTCATTAATATTGCTTTATGGGCTGTTGAAGGAATTTTAAGTGTTGATAGGGTGACCTCCAAGTTTGGACACTTGACAATGAAGAAAAGTTTGGATTCTCCGCTGTGAACCCAGTACATAACAAAGGACAAGTCAGTTGTTTTTCTATATCTAATAAAACCCTTTTAGCATAGGGTGGAAGAGCTTGCAGGGTGCAGAGAGTGGTGAATTTTTTCCTGCCTTCCCTTCAAAAGCCAATGTTTTATTTGGTGTATCTGACTGCTTGCAGATTATCTATGGCTAATATTAGGTGCTAAATATTAGAAACTAATATTTAGATTAGATGCAGTTTTGACTTCTTGTACAACTGTCATAGATGACTTCTTTGACTTCTGTGCAGGTGTTTGAAAGAAAAATACCCAGGCTGTTGTTTAGAAGAATAGGTGTCTTGGGATTGTTTATATAAACATTATAAATGAAACACTTTAGTCTTACATGTACTCAAACTTCGAAGTGAAGCAGCATTGATTACTAAAATACAAACATGTAAGTTTTTAAAATAAAGTAAATACTAACAGCTTTTTGAAGTGGAGGAGTTACAAACATACAACTAAGCATCTTAAAGATCAATGTAGAATGAGATGCTTACACATGATAGTAAAACATCTGGGGGCAAAACCACCTTGTTTATAGATTTCTAGGAAAAAAGTCTGTGATTCTATGGCACCTTATGCTTACTCAGCAAAGGAAAGCTCAAGCCTGTCTCGGTGTTCCAAGTTGCACTGGTGTAGGTTCTGTGGGGGGAATTATCTAAGCTAGTAACATTCAACAGAACACAATGAAGGAGCAGCCTTGGCTGAAATAACTTACACCTAAATTTTCTGCAAAGTCTTTCAAAACTGAAGTACAACAGTTCAATATCTGCTTGTTGTCTATGAATTAATATGGATGTTAGAATAATTGAGTGATTACATAGTGCTGTGTGTGACATGGATTATTTAAGTTGTATGTTTTATCATGCCTCTAGAAGCCAGTCACTGGATGGGTGCTGCTCACCTGGAAGACTATGATGTACTTCTGTGCAAATGAATCATATTGAATGATACTACATTTAGGATCTTTGCACAGTTTACTTAAGACTTGACTATACCAGGCATGTCTGTGTGAGGCTGGGCTTCTATATAAAAAAGCTAAGAAATTTGTATTTCTACTGACAAGAAATAAGGTCCCGATACCATGTATCTTGGAATTACTATAGTACTGGTGCTTTTCAGTGCTCAAAAATGTAACTTTTTGCAGTTCTAGCAAAAACTGTGTGCAAAACCTTCCCTCAAAATATAAAGCTTAGTAATTTTTGTAGACTTAATCTCTTAATTCTAAACAGTGAATTAATCACATATTTTTCAAAAGAAAAAACAGAAATCAAAGATGAATGTTTCTTGGAGTACTTTACTCATTATTAAAGAATAATTATTTTCATGTTTCCTGTCGAGTTTTGGCATAAAACTAGTTTTTCCTGCTCTAGGATGGAAGTATATCATCTTTGTTAATAGCAGTTTCAGTACTTGGACCACTAGAAAGTGCTACCAGTAGGAGTAAGGTATTGACTGAAGGTAATCAGAATTGTGTGAACTGTGTTCATACAGACAACATATGTTTTGACAGGAAAAATAATTTAGGTTGCAATTTAAACACCTTCCTCCTGAATCCTGGAAAGCAGTGACTGAAAATCTTGAGCTCCTATGAATAATCAGCTGGCTGAGTTTCCAGTGCAGCAATTTACTGTTTGTTTAAGCCCTTGGCTTGTTGACAAGAGAAGGTAAAATAAGGTCAGGGTACAATGTTTTGGAGTAAGACCATATATTTTTATATACTATCCGATTTACTTACATTTTTCAATTTCCTTTCATAAATGTCCTCAACCTAATGGCCTTGCTGGAGAACTGCTGGTACCTTTCTGAGGCCGAATTCATCTGGCAGAAGACTACCCCTGAAACATCTGTATGAGCATAAAAAGTGGAAGCTTTAGGTCATGCCAAGGCTGTAATCTGTCAGCCCAATACATAACGTTTCTAAAGTTGAAACCAAACTGGAATCAAGGCAGCTGGCCTTGGTAGATCTTCAATATACTGCTCTTACAAATTTTTCAGCTGAGGTAAGTTTTCCATTTGAGGCACAGTGGTGCTTTAGGACTGTACATGATGTCAGGTACTTGTTTCAGAAAGTCAAAGCTGGCTTTCATGTTGCTATTGTTTCTTTGGCACTACCAACCTGTATTGTTCTAGGACTAAGGGACCACTGAACTGGCAGGCACATGCTGCTCTTCAGGCACTTGCTATCTGCATCTTAGTTTAGCTATTTGTACCTTGGAGGGGGAGAATCAAATCAAGAATTTTGTTTCAGAGCCTGTGAATTCACTGCTGCCTGATAACTGACCTGGCACTTACTTCAACTGACTTAAAACTATATGCATTATTCACTATAATCTATTTATGGGTAAGCTTTGGTTCCTAGGGATCATACAGCTATTCTTCTGTGCTGGTGACTTGGCTGTATTTATTTGTTCTGTGGGGAATAATTTGAAGATTTTCCTTCTGGCCCACTCTTCCTCAAAGGCTGGAGGGATGCAATACAAGTCAGTTTGAAAGAAAAGTACTGTTGTGGATAGTGTAGTAGAAATGGTATGTGCTATTTTTCTGCTTTATAGACTGAAACTGAATACTTTGGTTTCAATCCAAAGAAAGCCTTACTAAGAAGAGGTTGAATATCAGCTCTTGCATGTGAACATGGGGATTATGAAAGCTGCATAATAGGTAATAGGTCAAATTTAAGCACTTCTGTATGAGAAATTACAGTCTGGATGTGACTAGTTATGGTTTCTGCTCACTTACAATGAATCAACCTTGTGTGATAAGTTGCTGTTTCTAATAGGAAATCTAAATTTTCTGTACTTTTCCTCTAATACCCCTCTGACCATAAACTTTATCTGCCTTCTTATGGTTATGCATTATTTGCATTTTTTAGCTGCTCTTTGCATGCTGCATCTTGTCCCTTGCATCTTCACCCTTTCTTGGTCTTCCTACCCCCATTTACCTGAGTATCAACTCATTGCTGCCAATTAACATGCTGAACTCTTCAGCACCTGCCACCATTATAGGGCTTTTATTGTTTGTAATAAAATTTTGCAATGTTGGCATGACTTCCTTTCCATGAAGTTAGGAGGAATTTTAGCATTTTCTTAATCAGAAATGGAGATAAGCAAAATGTGCTCTTAATCTTATTTGTATTAGAGATGTTTGAGGAACAGGTGAATTTGGCAACTCTTCTGCCTTATCTGTTTGCTCTTACAGGGCAGATCAGCTCTCTATGCCCTTTTTTCTAAGTCTCCCTTGAAGCCATAATTAAACATATGTAGGAATGATGTATCCTCCTGGCTTTGGACATGCAGTAGCAGTCACAAAAAAGACTGACCACCTCAAATAGCTATGCAGCTATATAAGACTGACATTTCTATTTTCAACTGTTCTTGATGGGTGCTTGCATCATAATTATTGTTAAATACAGCATGAAGCATTTGTTACCATATTGACCACTATTGCTTTTAGAGACCTGCAGTACTGTCAAATAGAACGGGAGAGTTGGAGAGGAAGAGTTGAGTCTGTCTCTTTGTTGGTGGTGAGTGGTAAGTTTTGGTTTCAGGCAATGATGATTGATTCTGATCCAGATTGAGATGTTAAGACACATGAAACAAGCAGGGTTTCTATAAATTACACAAATAGAATGGGAGCAGAATCATGACTCCAGACTGCAGAGAGTGCACCAAGGTCTGAATTCTGCTGTCATGGTGCTGTGAATCATGAATAACCCTATGGGCAACAGTGCTGTTAAAGTGAGTGTGAAATGAGAATAACTTTGATAAAATAATGCTTATCTGTTAAAACAAATATCTGTGTTCTAGGATTGTATTTCTGTTGGTGGTAATCATCCAGTGCTTGTGATTCAAATAAAGAACATCTAATTCCATTTTTTGTCTCCTGAGTGAAGCTACATATCTCCTGGCAGTATCTGCCAACTGGCTGATTTGTTTCAAGATAGATGATTTGTTTCTTGTTCTTTATCCTTGGTATGGAAATTACAGATGCTGTGCTTGTTTAAGGCCTGAATCTAGTTTAAAGCTTCCCAAGCTATTTAGTTCCACAAAACCTCAGTGGCGTCTGAGATCCACACATTAGTCTGAATACAAGAGTATGTCTTCTGTGCACTCTACATTTGCTGGCTTTTAATTGAATCAAGCCTTTCTAATGGAAAAGGGAACAGGAGTCAACCTGGGTTTATTTTCCTCATTTATGTTAGATATAACATCATGTTCAAAAGAGACACTAGAATAAACTAAAAGAACAAGTTTTAAGGTTCTGCAGACTACAAATGCTTTGGGGGAGGGACAATCTTTTCAATCTGTTCAATGCCATAAACTGAGGACCTTGGCTTATAACTGGGTTTGCTGGTCACTACTGCAACCTACTCAAAATGGTAATGCTTTTTAAAACTGAACAAATTAGGAAAAGGATGCACAGGAAAGACGAAACACGAGGGAGATTTTTTTTCTGGTAATAGAAGGACTTGGTGTAGTGTTAGGATAAATTATTTGTACTTACTAAAGCCCCACTTTGACCTTGCACGGGGCCATGGCCTTGCTGCCCAAGCAGAGGTGTTGAGGATCAACATGAGCAGCTGTGCCACTTGTCCTGATGAGAATTGAAAGAGGTTGTCTAGGGGTCTGGAGGGGAAAGTGTCAAAGCATTATGGTTCTTTAAGACTGTATGGGCACACCAAGTGAAGCTTCAGTTTCTCTGACAGAGCTCTGAAAAGAGATACTGCAAAGTAAGGGAGACAAGTCTTCCTTTTCCTGGATTAGGCAATGAAAAGATGAAGGGCTAGAATTTGTACTACAGTTTTAAAATGGTACATTTTCTTTAATCTGGAGTCCTTAGATTAGGGAAAATTTTGTGAGCCACTTGTAGTATTGAGGACTCTAATCTATCATTGAGATACCTATTCCCACTGCACAACTACGCTTTACAGTCAAATAAATTCTGTTTCATTGCCAAGGTATTTTACTTCATGCACATTTTTCTGTTAACCCCAAACCACTTGTGTGCCCCAGGAAAGCAGAGCTTCCTGTTCTTGCCCCTTACTTGTCCAGATTCTCTAGCGCTCTGCTCTTGGAAGTCCCCAAAATAAACTTCATATATTGTTAATGCCAAAGTCTGCAGCACAGTAAAATCTGTAGTGGAGACACTGTGAGGAGAAATTAAATTTAATATAAAAATCAGACCTTAACTGTTGCATTGACCACATTATTCCATGTTGTATGTAACTTAATAGAAAGCTCTAAGATTAACTTAAATGAAACTGCTGCAAATTTTCAGACTGAGAAGCAGGAGTCTTGCTGTGTAACTGAAATCCCCCACAAGGTAGGTAGTGATTTACATCTCTTGAAGAAGCCAGGCCCTATTGAACATTAATCACCATTATAGGCTATTAAGGCTATATGGGTATCTAAATAGGGGCAGAGGGAGAGGGAGAAACAGCTGTACAGTGCTCTAGGTTATATGTATCTGGTTATCTTGGGCTTACAACATAGGGACTCATTTTATGCTGCAGTGAAGTAGGAAAAAACACCTTTGGAACCAGGGTCTTTGAAAGTTAAACATCTCTAGTTGCTTTTGTCCCCCCTCTTTTTCTGAAGGGCTCCAAATGATACACTTTATCACCTTTTTGAAAGATTAGTGGCAGAACCGAACATTCTGGAGGCAATGCTTACCACAAGCTGAAATGACTTTTAATGAGTTTAATAGTTTTTCCTTTCTCAGCAGGAAGAAAATGTTATTCTTTGCCAACCTGAAACAGTTTTGCTAAATCCAGAATGTTGTGTCGATATCAAAACAAATATGCTATTTCAAAATAAAGTAAGAATGTTTGTATTTTGAAAATATTGAAACTCCGTCCTCTAGAGAATGTCAAAATAAATTGTCATAATATTTAACCCTCTATGCCTTCCAAATTGGTGAATAATTTTGATCTCCCCACAAGTGTGATTTCTAGCAGATGTATTATTCATCCATTTCTTTGTAGTTTTAGTAATGCTTTTGAAATCCCTGCTGATAATGACTCCACAAATCAAAATATTCCACTATGTTCAGTATTCTATGCTAGTCTATTCTGTTCTCATGGATAATGATCGTAATGGAAACCTTTTTGTGAACTGCAACATCATAAAATTATGTAGACGTAGTTGTTAGGAGCATGGGTCATTGCAATGTACCTTCTCAGCAGCATGGGATACCTTAAGAACATAAAATCCATCATGTATTTGTGTCTGCTCCTCATAGAATAGTGACTTGGTTTCAGAGTCCTTATTCAAGGTCAGCTTTCCCTTCTTACCTTAAGGTGGTGATCTTTCACAAAGCTATCTATAAGACGTGTGAAGTCTTTGGAGTTGAAGCTGACCAATGTGTTGGCTGAAATTCCAAGAGGGAGACTTCTGTAACAGCATGAAGCAGTTTTGTGCAAAATAAAAAGCTTCTATGTGAGACTGGCCTTAAGATGTAGAGTATAAGGTGTGTGACTGAAGTGCTGGCATCTCCCATCAATACTCAGAAAAATACATGCATGAGGAGAACACAGAAATAATGCTCTCCCAAAGCAAACAACTCCCTAGCAAGTAGCTGTAAAAATACATTATAACAGAAAAGCTCCATGAGATATACGAGGTTCTATTGGTGAAAGGAGATAATTCAGGCTCTCAGTTTTCATGTTAAGCTTTTCCTGCAGTACCTGAGCAAGTCACTGCAGTCTCCCTGAGCTCTCTATAAATGGCTGTCTTGCACTCAGAAGGCACCTGCCTGTCCATTTACCTGCTTCCCCACTCCACTGGCAACAGGGGTGAGAGACATCTAAAATAATGCAAGAGAAATCCAGACCTCTAATACTGGCATCAAGCACAGAGGTTTGAAAGTCTTTATATAGAGAAAGAAACACAGGCGTTTGAAACATTTCTGTGTTCCAGAGCTGAAAAGGATTGTATGCTGACATCAGCTCTGTTGAGAAAGGGGGGAATTTTGTCAGCAAAGACACACCACCTCATTTCTCTTACCCTCTGGTATTGGAGGAGTCCCTGGCAAAGTAGATGAGACCTGGAGGTCATCTGGTGGGAAATGTGGGTGAATCTTCCCATGTGGGCTTCCTACTTCTGTCCTCATGATCCTTATTGGAGCTGTACAGACCAGGGCAGAGAAAATGGTCTTGTTCTTTTTTTAAAAAAGACTTTTTAAAAAAGAAAAGGCAGAAGTGGGTGAGAAGTCAGGTTAAAAGTTCTGTAAGTGGGCCTGCGTGTCTTTCCACCTAAGCAATGACTGGTCTTTCATTTTCCTGAATCTCATCCTCTGTTTTTCTTTCTCTTTTTGGCTGTGAGCGTGTATGTGGCTTCTTTCACTTAGACATTTTCATGAGCTTTGCTTTACAAAATTCAGCTTACTGAACCTGCACTGCCCACACTTAAATCTTCCATTGATTCATCGTTCTGAGATGATTACAGCCACTGCAGTACAAATACCTGCAGAGATCATAGGCAGGCAAAGCTAGTGCCCCTGCTAGTATAATTCTTGCTGTCTTATCCTAATGATGCTTAAATGAAGTCAAACTGTATCTGGCACAAAAGAGGGTGTACAGCACTTATTTCCCTGGAGGTTCTGGTATTATGAAATTTTTATTTTAAAAATCTTGAATCTGAAAACAATTAAGACTGAACTCTCAGCAGAAACCAGGATACATTGTCCCTCAGTTTGGAAAATCTGCTAATATGACTGGTATTTTGCTTAATGTTATCACCACATCTTGTGGTGAATTTCCATTCCAGTCCTCTACCTGCCTAACAAAAAGCTAGTGACCATCCATAGAAATGGAGATCCTTTAGGAACAGGTGAGAACTCAGCTGCCATAAAAAGTGTTTAGAATATGGAAGAAGCAGATTGATCCCAGTTTTTTTAAAAAAAATCTTTTTTTGGCACTGCTTGTTGTGTGCTCAATGGTGTCCCAGAGGATCAAGTTGTAACAGATTTTAAATGTGGTCAGAGCAAAGAAAAGGGCTGCTCCTCACTAACTTATTTAACTTGACTTTGCAAAGTCAAGGGGATGCTGTTGCTCCTGTTCAGCAATACTCTTGAGTATTATCTTGTCTTGTGGACTTAAAGATCCACAAAATAACATCTGTCTAGCTACTGTCCCAGAAAAATGTGACACTTCTGTAATGATGCAACTTAAACATTACAGGGAACATGACATTGGGTTTAATGTTGATTCCTCAAACTTAGGCAAAGGAAATTAGGGGTTGTGTGGGTATTACAGAAAATTATACACCTATAATTGAATGTTATATTTGGAACTAATAAATAGGTTATTACTAGTATAAAATATGAGCAATAAGGTACTTTGCTGTTGACTCTCTTGAGGGACAGGAGGCCTTGCAGAGGAATCTCAATCTATTGAGGTATTGGACTGTGACTAATGGCATGAAATTTAACAAGTTGAAGTGTTGGTCTCTGCACCTAGGATGAAGTAAGGCTGGGCACAAGTATGAATTGGGAGAGGAGTGGCTAGAGACCAGCCCTACAGAAAGGAATGTGGAGGTGCTGGATGGCAGCAGCTCAATATGAGCCAGCAGCCTGCCCTGGTATCCAAGAGGACAAACACCATCCTGGGGTGTACCAAAAAGTGTAACCAGCCAGTCAAAAGTGATAATTATCTTTATGTATTGAGCATTGGTGTGGCCTCACCTTGAGTACTGTATGCAGTTCTGGGCTCCTCAATTTAAGAAGGACGTGAAGGTCCTTAAATGTGTTTAGAGGAGGGCAAAAAAGCTAGTAATAGGGCTGGAGGAATGTCCTTTTGAGGAGTGGCTAAGCATTGTTGTCTAATTTGGAGAAGGAGCCTGAGGGTTGACCTCATGGGTCTCTAAAGCTTCCTGAGGATGGGACATGAGGAGGGAGGTACTGAGCTCTTCTTGGTATGCACTGAAAAGATGTGCCGGAAGGGTTCAAAGTTATGCCAGGGAACATTTAGACTGGATGCTGGGAATTATTTCTTCATGGAGAGGGTGGTCATACTCTGGAACAGGCTTACTAGAGAAGTGGTCAATGCCTCGAGCCTGTCAGTGTTTGAGGCACTTGGACAATGCACTAAATACTGTGCTTTAACTTTTGGTCAGGCAGTTATACTAGGAGACTCTTGGTCAAATGAAATATAGCTTAAAAATGGTAACATTTAATAGGGTAAAAAAACCCCAAAAAAAGTAAAGCTGTAGCAAATATATTGTCTTGGCTTTAATCATGCTAATTAAGATGACTGAAAAAGAGAAGGGAAGAAAATGCGGAAACAATAAACTGAGATTTGCAGGTCACAAGTCAGAACCAGCTTGAACAAAAAGCTAGTAGGTGTGTTTGTGAGCATTGTATAGAACAAAATGACTTGTTAGATATAGATATGCTTGTTAAACATAGATATGTATGTTAACTAACCTATTCAAAGATAACTAAATATTTGTTCTATGCAGTAGTCATGGAGGAGTGACACAACTTTATATCAGTGATAAAATGGTAAGAAGTTTCTGAAAATGGCATGTCTTGGGCTTTGAACCTGTATTTGTGCCTTGGCTCCTATGGATGGATGCATCAAGATTTCACTTGTAACTTTGTTTCTGAATTCTTGTAACTGAGGTAAAATTTTCTTCTAATCAATCAGTAGACATTGTGATTTTTACAAGACAGTATTTTATTTTGGTCTAATCTTTCTTTTATATTGTCTATATAATCACATATTTCATACTGCTGGCATGTGTGATCTCACTGTTGTACGAGGTTGGTTTTATTTATTCTGTGCTATGTTTAAGGTTATATTTAAATTCTTTTGTCTAAAGCTTTAAGAACTAGTCTTTTTGAATGGTAAATGAACTGAACTTTCACAGGTTCTCTTATCGTTTCCAGAGTGTATCTTGTGGCCAAAAAAGCTGGTGATGGCCTGAGAAGGGCATATCTGTATACCAGGATATTTATTAGCCTGCAGGTACATTTGTAACCCAGCTAAACCTTCAGAAATGAGGTGGTGGCCTTTTTGGATGTGCTTCCTTGTGATTTCTCCAGTCCTACACTTCATACTATGTCTTCATGCACCTTCAAAAAATAAATTTAATGTTGGAAAAGATGCACTTGCATACCCTCTTTGTTAGAAGTAGCACACAGGCTCATCCCTGGTACATAAGTAGAAGGTAGATACGTGATGTTGAGGCATTTTTATTCTGGGTAGTTTAAGATTTAGTTGTGAGATGGGAATATTTTGTTTCCAAAGACACAAGAGTCTCTAGGAGTCAAGTACAACTTAATTCCTGAAAGAATGTTGAAGATGGGACTTGGAGGGAAAGCAAAGCCCAAAGTCATCTTCAGTGAGTTTCTTTCTCAGCACAGTTGGGGTGGGGGCTACTGGCTTGATGGCAGTTTCAGGAAACTATGGTTCATAGCTAAGGCCAACAGTGTTGGAGACATTTCTGTCTTCACAGAACCTCAAAAGGGGAACTCTTGAGAGCTTGGTATATATCTGGGGCTTTGGGCAACTGCTTTGATACCTCTGGACTCTTTGGTTTGTGGGTTCTGTTGAGTGGCCTAGAACAACTGACCTCTTACATTAAAAGCTGGAGTGCTCCTGAAGCTTGCAAGCCTGCAGAGATAGAACCTGTTGCTGATGTGGTGTATGATAATTTTCCTCCAATTCAGTTTTTAAGTTGAAAATGTTAGGCGTTTTATACTGGCTTCTAAAATTTGGTGTCTGAATCTTCTCAAAGGGAATGAATGCCAGAAGTAATCTTGGGATTATTTTAGAAAGACAGAAGGACCTAGATTCATGATTAGGTTTTTATCTATAGTAAAGTTAAGGTCTAGTCCCATAGTTGTGGTAAAAAAGTAATTTGGCTTCATGCTGACAATCAGCTGTGGTATGAATACACATTGCAAATTATTAAGCAGAAGTGTGTCCTATCTCTTCAATTTAAAAATATGACTAATTTCCTGAACCTATTGCTTGTATTAGAAAAATCAGATGATGTATTTTTCATTTACACCAGCGTACTTGATGCAATTAATAGAGCTAGATGAAAAGCGGATATGTTTTGATACAAAAGCAAATGTGAATCAGTGGTTTTCTGTCATAAAAGTATGTAATTAAGTAATCTTCTGCTCTGACCCACAGGAGGAACTGAACTTTGCCTGCAAAAAACATATAAATAGCAGCCCTGTATTTTGAGGAACAAAGGGTGATATTTACAGAAAAGACAGCATATTATCAGTGTCATCATCCCTCTGTAGTTAGCAAGAACTGTTTCCGAAGGGTCCCCCAATGTTACAATTTCACCAAGCAAAATCCAGAAAACACGGATCGTTTGCTTTTGTATAATTTTTTTTTTTATAGAAAGACACTCTTGGGGTACAAGCCTAAATTTCAGGGTGCCACTTGCATAAAATCTGTTGATGTCGCTTCAAATATTGGTGGCTCAGGTGTGGATGGCCAGGCGGGGCCTGCACAGGACCCATATCACCAGACAAGGTATCCTTGCTCCCACATTGGGATCCTCTGCAGGGCACAGTGCACAGTCCCCTTTGCACTATTAGAGCCAGAAGGTGCGTTTGGCTGGCTCGCAAATGATACTGAATAGTTGTGTTCTACCTTGAGAAAGCAAGCTATCACTTCTCCTTCCTGATCAGCATTTTAGCCATGCAGGAGAGATTTCAGAACTGCTCAGTATCCCTAGGGCTAGGTGTGTAGCCCAGGACCTCTGATCTACTGATATCAAGAATTTTCTTTCTTCTATTTCCTCCTTGTTTTGTCTCTTGTCAGACTTGTGTCTTCGTTAGAATTCAGTGCAAGTAAGCAAATCTTCCTAAGCACTTTCTTCTTTGCCAGCTGACACTCTCCATAGTTGCATCAAAATGAAAAACTCTTCATCAACACATTAGGGCTGTGATATTTTATACAAGATTCTTACTGGCTGATAATTTCATGTAGCTATGAGGGTTTGGGTTTTTAAGTGTTATGAAGTCAAACTGAAAATAGTCAAACACTTTCCCATTGTGTATGTGTTAATTTATAAGGTGAATTAACACTTATTTTCAATGTTTTTTCCATGTGCCAAGAAGAGTAGCAGAGAAAATCAGAGAGTGTATGCTAATTAAGATGTTCTAATAATGGAGGGAGCCTGTCAGCCTCAAGCACAGAGGTTTAGATAACTATTAGTTTCTTCTGTAGTTGTGATTATTCCACATCAATTGTTCCATAACTCTTCCTTTTCACCTGATCGTCATATAGAACCAGGACTTGATGCAAGGCTTGCCTAGCACAGAGGAGCGTGTTTAGTGTGTCAGTGTATGTAGTGAGGGGGAGATTGCACTGCTGAGCTGGGGGTACTACTGTTGTGGAGTTGTTGTTCTGGTTGGTTATGACAAGGTCAAGACTGTTTACCATGCTTTGACCACAATCTAGGACCAAGTGATGATGATCAGGCTTGACTAAAAGCATGCTTGCTTCATGGAAAACAATCTTAGTGCCTTGCAGTCCAGCCAGTGTTTCATTTAGGACAGCATTAAATGATTACATGTATAATGGAAAACACACAATAAAATAATTTTTTTAAAAAGCATTATAATACCTCAGAATGTGTGTAACTTAGACTGGGTTTTTTGTTGTGTGTGGCTTTAGTGTTCACATTCTGTGGCTTCTACTTAAAAGTTTAAAAAACTGTGGCAAACATGGTTTCTATTATTTTGGATAAGGCCAACTCCTTAGACAATCTGTCTGAACCCTGTTTTTGTTTGTGGTCAGCTGCTAGTGCATTAATAGTGAATGTTTATTGAATTAGTGCTTGATGTTTCTAGCAGAGCTGGTTTTCAGATTTTGAGTCATTAAGATTTGACACCAAAAATCATGGAGTAAGGGACTAAGAAAATAAACAAGTGCTGGATGTCATCCTTATTCCCATCAGCACAAACACCTGTTCTTTGGGTTTTTCCCAGCATCTTTTGAAGCAATAACCTCCAATGACTCTAGCTATGGGCTACTTTAATAGCCTATTTTTCATTAGAGGTTTTAGGACTGTATTGCTCCTTCTCTTAGACTAATTTTTCTGAGTGTAGACTGCCAAAGGTATGTCACTTACAGCTTAGGGAAGGGAGATGGTCATCTTTAGCTAAAGCTTGATGGGAAGAAAATGCTGGTTTATTATTTCTACTTTGTGGTCTTGAGAAAACCACTTCTATAAAAACCTGGTCTCTTTGCAGTCTGTGCAAGTGGCATAGTAATGCTTTCTTGTTGCTTCTCTGCTGGAGTGTTGTGAGAATTAACGTGTTAATGCTTTGTTGTTCTGTTATAGATTAGAAGATCTCTGCATTTGGGTGTTGACCTAGGAATAGTGATTGTGCTTGTATATTTCCCTCAGTTGTCCTGAAGTAAAAAAAAGCTGAATGTCAAACTATACTTCAGTTATATAAGGAAGAACATGGGGGATTAAAGTGTGCTATCTAACTGGAATCTATTAATTGGGTTTTAACTTTGCTTCCCTCCCCCCCCAAATAATTTATTTTTCACATGGCATACTAGGAGACCAGAAGTCCTTTATGGGCCAACAGATACAGTGTAACAGCCAGCAATATCTTGCTCCCAATGAAAGGGAACAACCATCTTTGACCTCCTGAATAGTTGGGCTAAATGTCAGCTACATTTGTGTTCAAATGACACTGCTTTTGTTTCACTAGGAACTGGATTCATATCAATAAAAATCCAATAACAAACTCATTGGTACAGTGATCTACTCAACAAGTTCCTGACTTCAGCAGTAAAGCTGCACCTGAATACTGATAGAAGTCTTCATGTCCCATCACTGGTTCTATAAAGTATCCAGTTCTTACAGGTGTTTTTTTAAAAAACAAAGTTATTTGAAAGCATGAAGGTTACTTTGGCTCTTACATCAATGTTTAAACCTCTTTATGATCAAAGGGAAAAATGTGGAGAGGGCAAAATATAGATAGACAACTTGCATCTGAATTGAAGTTAGCATCTGGTGTTGGCAAGAAAAGTACCATCCATCAGTAATGAGAAGTACTATTTAAAATAATTCTTTAAAAGACTACAGTTCTGTATAACAGTGAGAGAGATTCAAATAGAATAGAACATCTTGCATCCCTTTGTCTTTAAAAATGAAAAGAATAATAATAATAAAATGAGTTGACTCCATCCCGGGAAGCTTAAGAATCTGTGACATCTCATTAGCAAGAATGATTGCATTTATAAGCTTGCTGAAGTTCTTTTTTTCTCAGTCTTGCTGGAATGCCCTTAAATTTAAACACTGTTCCCCTTCAAGAAGAAACATACCCCACTCCCCTTACCTCCCAGTTTCAGACTACAGTCTTTATGGACAATCACCATTTCTACTGCCAAAGCTAGACAGAAGAGATGAACATCTGAATACTTAGTTATTAGTATTGTAAATATGAAAGGGAATAAATTCAACTGAAATTTACTCTTTCTTATCATAGCCTCTACAGGAAAAAAACACCCTATCTGCCTGCCCACCAAGCAGCCTAGAATGAGTATTGACTCTCTTGGCCAGTTTTAAAGAGATTTGGTAGATAAGTAAAGTTCTTCAAGGTTCAAGTTCTTACTAGTTTGCACAATTGGCATCTGTGCAGAGCTGTAACTCAGAGCTAATTACTTCTGCCTCCTGGCTCACCAAGCAGCACCTCTTCAATGGCTTGGCAGTCAGCCAGAGGTACTTCTGTTGAGTCGGAGGTCAAAGAAAAGAAGGGACTGTGGGAGGGCCTGTGGTTATTCATCAGAGTGTATGTAGAAATGCAGAAACCAGCTAGGGAATCAGTGCTTTTGAGGTTGTGGGGTTTCTAGAATTAATTCGTAACAGAAATCAGTGTAAGTTACTTAGTGCTGAATGCTCATTAGGAAAAGAGTTTGTTACTTCTTGATCTGAAAGATGCAGTGAATTCCTCTGTAATGAGGATGTAAGAAAAGATAGCAGTGATTGTTCCTTAATGTAACACAATTAGCATTGCAAATGGAGTTTACTGTTTTTTCAGCTTTCCAGCATTGTATTTGCACTGAAAAAAGTGGATACTGATCTGGTTGGAAACATTTTAGCTATTAAAAAATGTTGGAGATGGTTTTCTTTTTTGTAGTTCAAGACATCAATAAGAACTATTCAATCTGAATGAGTTTTCTTGTTGTACATACGTAGAGACTGACACAAAGTGAAGTCAAATACAGTAACAGCCTTGGCCAAAGTGAGGTGACAGATGGTTGATTTGGTTCAAAATAGAAAATATGACCTTGGCCACAAAGTTAGATTTGCTGACTGCTCAGAAATGGCATCTACCCACTATGGCATAATAAAGCTAAAACATAACTTAAAGCAAGCATTCTTGTGTGAGAGAATTCTAGTTAAGGGTTTGGTTAAACTGTAGAATGTTGTGTCAACTCATGCTTAAAGCAGAGCATAGTAGAAAACTTTCTGCAACATGTACATCCCCTGCTATACAGAACCTAGAGAGGGATTGGAATTAAATTCCTTTGAGCTAATGAATTCTAAAAGTGATGAAATGCCTGTTGTTGATTTGTTTGTTTTCTCTTAAGATGTGTTGCATTCACATGGTGAGTTATCTTGCCAAGTACCACAAACTATATCTTTTGCCAGTTTTCTTGGAGTGTTTCCATTACTAGAGTAGGCTATGAAGCAAATTCACATTGACTGTTTGATCTAATGTGCTTTAACATGCTGAAGTAAGACCTCTTCACATGGAAAGAAAATGAGCTAGGCAGTAAATGGTGATGTGTGAGAAGCATAAGGTTACCCTTCATGGCACTGATAGTGCTTTCAGGAAGGGTAGCTTGATTAGCATATGTTCAGAGCAACACTGGGGTGCTTAGCTGCTTCTGTAAAGAAGGTAGATGACAATTTTGGGATTGCTTTTACCAGCATATCAGGACATGATATATGCAACTGAGATTTAGTTGTCTGGCCACGTGCTTGCTTTCAGTAAAACTCAGATGTTGGATTTTGTATTTTATACTTACTGCCACTCTCATGCATCAAGAAGAAAAGGTAGTGACACAGGTGGCACCAGCCTTTTGGACCATCCTTTAAAATGGCACAGTATAGTTTCAACCAGGCAGGGTGCTGGATACCCTCTGCTCAGGACTGCTGGATGTTGTGGGCTAAAATCATCACGTGGAGTGCATTAGAGAGATGTACCTTTTAATTTTCTATGGCAGAAACAAGTGTAAATTCCTAACCATCTGTCAGTATGTGGTCTTGGTACAGCTATAAGCAATACAATGCTCAATGCTCTTCAGTGTAACAGGGCTAAATGGTACCTTCCTGACACTTTTGACATCTTGTAGGTCAGCATGTTGAGGGCATGAATGAGTAACATAGATAAATGAATGAAAGGAGATGACCCTCTCATGTGTGCCATGTATCTCAAAAAATATCTAGATGCACCTTTTGCTTTACTATGTCAAAAAGACTTTGCTTGTCAGGCTACAACTGATGCTAATTTGAGGTGACGGCTAACTTATTTTTCCCAAACAACATTCTTATTTGATACTTAAAATTTTATATTTGCACCTACAAGTTATGGGTTTGTGTTGTAACTGATAATTCTTTACTTTAATGTCAGATTCTTCTACAGTGGCATTTCAGAGACTGTGCCAAACAGAAGCAAAAATAATATATGAATTCCGTTTGCAAACATGAGGAGCCTGTGGGACTGACTGGAAAAGTATGCTTTTCTTACTGCTTTTAGGGATTGCTAATAATTTACAATCAATTCTTGGAAGAATTTTATTAGTCTTGGAAAATATATACCAAGGAGCAGCTGTCTTTGAACCTAATCATAGAACAGATGCTTCAAAATGTATTTCTGAATGTGAATACACACAATTGTGTGAATATACAATATATCCCATGCTATCAGTTCTACCTTTGAACTCTGAATGTTTTTTGTTACCATACCAGCAGTTTGAAATTTCGGATATGACTGCCTTGGATGTGAAGGATTCTACCTTTAAATATTTTTGGCTTTGTATTCACTTTCCATAAGACCACCTTCAGTGAAATCCTGTATTATAAAGGACAAAAACACAATGTGAAAATAAACTGATTCTTTCATATCATATGAATAGAGT
Organism: Porphyrio hochstetteri; assembly: GCA_020800305.1. Taxonomy (NCBI): domain Eukaryota; kingdom Metazoa; phylum Chordata; class Aves; order Gruiformes; family Rallidae; genus Porphyrio; species Porphyrio hochstetteri. The sequence goes on from CM036907.1 coordinate 53,325,791, forward strand.
AAGGAACAATTTGATATAATACGTTGGAGCCTTTGTCAGTGGATACTTTCTTCTTCTAAGCAAGCTTCTACTGTATTTAAACAGAAAGCTTTCATGTAACAAATAAGTTATTCTTGTGTGACAACCTAAGGGTTGTTCCTGTAGGGATTGCATCTTCACTAAAGCTTTCCTGCAATCATGCATACAGCCTGTAATGGAAAAGATGCTTCTTTGCTTAGCAACCTGGTGGATATACAAATCCCAGCTTCCCTTTTTGGTTCCCATGGCATCTAGGCAACATTCATAAATACTTTAATCACAGACCTAGCCTAGTATGGCCTTGTTTAAAATTTTATATGTAAACAACGAAAGCAGAGGTGGGTATAGACAGAAAGTGATATAAACAGCAGGAAGTCAGTCTCATGGTAGTGTCAACAACATACAGCCATCAAGATAAGAGAAACTTTGCATGAAAAATTGTACATCTTAACTGTCATACTGTAGAATGAAAAAGCTTACATCGTTCAGGTGGCATCCTGCAGTTCTTTTGGGCCTGTGGTAACTAGATAGGACCAAATATAAGACTAGAAGATCAAGTAATTTTTGAGGTTTCTGATGTTTCTGAAGCTAGGGTTCAAAATCCCTTTTTAGAAATCTACATTAAATTTGGTCAGTTGGATTGTTCAGTTGAGGAGATAGGCCAAGAAGAATCAGGAAAAGATTCTGTGGCTCTAAAAATGATATATGTGCAGATTGTTACTTAGAAGTATAATATAGACACAGGTATACAAATATATCCTTGTGTAGATCAGTAAGGAGATGTGGTTCTTAGCTCATTTCTGTGATCTTACCAATGTGTAACTCAACCTCAGTAGACTTAGCTTCAAGCTTGATTTGTCAGCTTCATCTCACATATGGTGTTCAGAGGTAGGTTCCAGATTGACTTTTGTTACAGAAATCTGTTGTTGATTTTTTTTCTATCCTAGAAACCACTGGCTAAGTTTATCTTTCCCTTTTTGGATTACACATGTAACCTTGTAGCCCAGTAAAAATTTGGTGGTGCTATTGCTTGTAAGAGGCCACATGCTTTCTGCTAGGCTTTGTCTTGGCCCTTCTGGGGCCAATGACCAGATGGTGATTACCTAGTTTGTTTAGTGATATGTGAATGTGTGGTTGTGATGCTTGTTGTTGTTTCTGCAACTAGTAGATAAGTGCTTTCTGTGTGTGGAACGAACTACCTGTTAAGTCTAGAATCAGCTGCAGTGCAGAGCAGTAAAGGCATGGGGTGACAGCAGATGCCTTAAAAGCACAGGTGTAGATGGACATTGGAGGCTCAAGGGATGCACCCTGGAGAGCTTTGTAAAATCTTTCAGGGATAAGAAAAAACAAAGAACAGTAAAATAAAAAGGTAATATACAGTGAATTTAGTTGTAACATGGGATTGCTGATTAATGAAGAAAAAGTGTGTAGAGCATGTTAGTAAATTACTCTGAGGAGGAAGAAAGCATCACACTCCTGGAAAAGTTCTCTAGATACTGAAGGCTCCCTTTCTTTCCCCTCCCCTGCATACCCTCATTCTCCCTCAAGCTTTTGACTTTAAGAAGGTGGCCAAAGCAAAGGCAAGTATGAAATTTAGGATATACAAAACTTAGAATATAGGATTATATATGTAAACATTTTATGCTAATATTAGTAAGAAAACTTTTGTATGGTTATGACTAGGTTAAAAAATGAATCAAGCTGTTAAGACTAATTAAAATAACAATGCATTCTTGGCTTTGCATATAAGTTCATTTGGCCCATATTTTTAGTGTGATTGGAATTATCAGATATCTAACTTGTAAACAACAAATGGGCAACACACACCTACAGTGAACATGATATTACTGGTGGTACCCTCCACACCTGAACCACATTTTAAAAGGAAAAGGTAAGTGCAATGATTAAGGTCACAGCTCAGATTTATTGCATTCAGGTGGAATCTAGGTGAATTCAGTTGAGCTCTCTATGGACACAGGTGATCTCATACACAATTATGTGGTTCAGTTAACCTCTGTTTTAAGTAAATTAGCCACAGAACCCTGTATGAATTAAAGATTTCAGTGTTAAAGAAATCATGTGAACAAATGTAAAAAAAAGTTTTAATTTGGATGGTTTTAATTAAACTAGAGAAGAAGCATGTTTTGCAAAAGGATTTTTAATGGAGAATGAATTATTTTTCACCGTGTTCTGCCAAGCCATTCTGTGCTGTTCATTTTGGAAGGTTGTGGTGCTTAAATGCCAAAGTAAATGCAAGGATACACAGGAATGCAATTGCATATGAGTTGGCATATTCTCTAAATCCTTCTTTGGTAGACGCTTCAAATTTCCAACAATGCTTTCCATTTGACAGAATTTCTCACCTTTGGTGTCTGACCCAAACTGCCTGTATTGCTAACTTTCATTGTAGGAAAGTCTGATAGAAAGTTAACCAACAGGCTTAATGAAATTACACAGTCTGTTTTCCTCATCTACCTGAATGGTTCATTACTGAAGTTGGCATGACGACTTCAATGTAAACATGTAGTTGTTGACCAGTGCTAGAATAAAACATTACAACCAATAGAATATAGGATATTTTTCTTTGCCTTTATTTAACTAAAAATTTATATATAATCTCCTTGAGCAAGGGAAATAATTACCTGACTCATTTTGCTGAATAGCTTAAAGCTTGGTAGTCTTTAATAAACTGTTAAGGACTACTATGCATGCATGCAAATCATACTGTAATATATTTTTTCCATTTGAAAATATTGATAAGCTGCTTTCTAATAGCTCAGTGATTAAAGAAATTGGATTCTGCTTGTTCAGTCTCAAACGTGAATGTTTAAACCTGGTAATACAAAAGGAAATGTAGCCCTTCCTTTCAACGTTTCTGAGCTAAATAAAGATAGCGCGAATGTGCTTGGTTGTTGCTTTCAATTACTGTTTCCTGTGGGTTTAGGATCCTTTTCTGGAACAGACAAAAGCCAATGTCTGCATTGGAACTGTATTCCTTCCTTAGAAAAGAAATATGCACTTGCAAATCTGTTCCTGTTTTAGGAAAATAGTGAGTTTGGATATTGTTGTTGTGTCAAAGATTGAAACGCACAGTGCTTTCTTCTACTGTTCCTTTTTAAGCTGAATTGAGCTATGGAGGTACATAAATATACTTGAGATTGAACTAAGCTGGCCAGAAATGCTAGAGGGGGGTAAGGACACAAAAGCTTTCCTGTATGTCATGCAGTGGATGAGCAATTTCAAGAGCACTGTTGAGTTAAGCACTTTGCCCAGTAAAGCCAAACTTGACATTAAGTTCCCTTCTCTGTAGAAGGCTGTGCCAAGGCCCTCTCCCCCCTATTTTATGGACTTTTGTATGTGAGCACTAACTTGAAGTTTCATAAACTGAAGCCCTGGTTTTCCTTTTACAGATGAAAACAATGCATTATTGTGTAAGAGGAATAATATGCAAGCATAGCATGAAACAAGTACTACTGTACATCATTATGCTCAAAAGATAATTTTGCGAAATTTTTTTCAGAGAACCTTTGTGTTTCTAAGTTTCCAACCTACATAGCCCAAAATTAAATTCTGAAGTCCTCAGTATTGTTACCTTCTCAGATAACGGTGGTGACAAGTTCTATACCAAAACCATTGTCAACTGCATCCTGGGTTGCATCAGGTTTAGCATTGCCAGCTGGCCCAGTTTGGTGATTGTCCACTCTACACTGTTCTGGTGTGGCTTCATTTCAAGTGCTGTGTGCAGTTTTGGGCACCACAGTACCAGAGGGATACAAAACTATTGGAGAGTGTCCAGAGGAGGGCAACAAGGATGGTGAATGTTTTGGAGGGGAAGTCTTATGAGGAGAGGCTGAAGTCCCTTGGTTTGTCCAGCCTGGAGAAAAGGAGGCTGAGGGAAGACCTCAGTGGCCTATGGCTTCCTGACTGGGAGGGATGGGGGTGAGTGGGATGCAAAGGGGCAGGCACTGATCTATTTTGTGGCCAGCAATAGAACCTGTGGGAATGAAGTGAGACAGAAGGTTTAGGTTTATGGGTCCCTTGCAACTCAGGATATTTTATGATTCTAAGTATAAAAGTATGCTTTCATACTTGAATATAGCTCATTTAGTCCTTGTATGTAACTGAATCAAAGAATCAAACATATGTAAGAAGGGGCCAACCCAGGTCTTGAAGCTTCTGTATTATGTCTTCTCTCCTCAGCTGTAAATATCAAATGCTGCATACTCAAAAAATGTGGCATGGTCAGGAACATAACCCCAAAGAATATGCAATGTGAGCTTTACAGAAATTCAGAGTGTAGTGGCAGAATCAAATCCACTATGGTCTCACAGGTATTTTCACTTTCATGTGACATGGAAACAGGAGCATGTCCATCTGAATGCTCACTTATTAGTTTTTAATTTTGGGTGTTGCAAGCAATAGGAAAGCATGCATGCAGCCAATGACATCTGAATGTAAATGCAGTGCCAGAGGTATAGAAACCACAACTTGGACTTTCTCACTTAAGCCAGTGTGGGCATGGCCACATGTGTGAGTACTCTTCTCACTTCAGATACAAGAGTCTTTCTCTAGCTGGTGTCATGATCTGTTTGTGGGTTGAACTGCACGAATCTTCTTAGGATTTAGGTAACTGACTTCTATTCTCCAAAGCTAAAGGGTATTAGGAGTTTATGCTTTGATTGACAAGCGATTTATCAAAACTAGAAACAAGCAGATCTTTAAAGCTTTTCAGTTGCCTGGCCTGTGAAAGATGCAGTTGTGTTTCTATAGCAACTGCAGTGGGCCAAAAATGATGTCATTACTCAACCAGCTAAAATGGCTATCACCTTATTGCAAATACTGGATACAAATAAACATTGAGTCATCTAATTGCTAGTATGAATAATGTTCCCACCTTCTTTAACAATTTGCTACAAAGAAGAAAAGGACTCATACCTGACTGGTCAAAATAGTAACCACATGCAGTAATTCGAAAGAGGGGGAAATGTCTTTGTTGCCAAACTCTGTTCTTTTCAAGCATGTACAATGTAGATAATTACTGAAAATATTTTTGATGTTTGTAGTCAACTTTGAAAACTTTCTGTGGTGCTCAATGTAAACTTTGGGAGATATTTGCACTACTTTCGCTGAATGTAATTACTCAAACTGAGTCACTGGCGCACCAGCACATGGCTGGCTCTGTAGAGTGGAGGTCTCTGATGTGCAAGCCCAACACTGGATGCAACAGCTGTTGCTTGATGGGAACCAATGAAAAAACAGACTTGGCTTACCTCCAAATTTTGGAAGGACCTGTTTTCTTTTGGAAGGTGGAACTATAATTTCCTTTTATCTCCATAAATCGGTGGACAAGTGTGAAGAGTTAGTTAAGATTTTGGACAATGTTTATCGTGCTTTATTTATTTATTATCGAGGTGATTGAATATTTTTTCTGAGTTTGTATAGAAGAGTTGTATAACTATTCTGGTAGGGATACTTCTCCCCTCAAATTACGGGCTTTTTCATTAGTTGTATCTTGCTGTCTGATATGATTTTTGCTGGGCTAAATATCTGGAGTCCTCCATTTTCCAGCAGAGACTAAGGCAACGTTTCAGTATTTCTGGCAGGGCTTGGTTTTCAGTCATACATGTTTCTCCTGTATCTGAAAAATTACCATATTTTTCTCAGGTCTTTCCATAAGTCTATTGAGAAAAATCTTAGTGTTTATGATAAAAATCTGCTTGACTGTTCTAGGTCGTTCTTTTGTGTATTCATATTCTGTAGTCACCTGCTTGATGACTCTATGTGTTTGAAAACTTATGTGGCTCTCTTTGAAAAGGCATTCTGTGTGTCTCATTCAAAGAACTCTAGTTTCTTTCATGATGGAGAAGGAGAAAGATGAGCTCATGTGTTTTTTTTGCATTTCTACTAGTTCTTCTGGAGAAGGAACTTTGGACAAGCTGTGATGCTAGATGGTATATAGGCATTTCTCTGATCACTGCAAGGGCCTGCCCAGTTTTTCTTCCTTGCTACCATTTTTGGTTTTAACATCCTCGTTGTGTGTTGTCTTTATTCTAGCCTTCAAACACTGCTTTGCTTTTTGCTTGTATCCTCTCTACAACTCTTTGTTTCTGTTCTAGTCCTCGTTGTAAGTCAGTAGTTTTCTCCAGCTTGGCTTTTCAGGGACCTTTTCTATCCCTGTCTTGGCTCCTAGCTGCCTGATCTAGCCCTGACGTTTTTGGTTTTTCTTTTAATGTTGAATTCAACAACTATGGCACTCCACACCCTAACAGTGTTTCAGAACTTCTTCTTTATGGCCACCTCAGTATTCCCATTATTGCATTAGTCTGGGGAACTTATTAGAAGTAGGAGTGACAAACTGCGAATATAATGACATGACCTTTGATGTAAAGGGCTTACTAAAGGAAAAAAAAGCCATAATATAGAAGGTAACCAGAAGAATGGAGATGACAGAGCTGTAAAATTAGTTTGCTCACTTTCATTGACACAGAGTACAGCTAGCAAATCTGCCCCACTCTGAAGACAAATAAATCATCTAGAGAATGGACTCGTTGACTTGTGCCAAAATTATGTGTGTGTGCAATTGGATACACTGTTGTTCTTCTAACAGGACAAAGTTAACCAAGTTGGTAAATTGGGAATGATTCTACCAAAATTAACTGCTTCAGCTAAGTGTTTCACTATTTTGGGTTACAGTGTTTGCAGCAATATTGCTATGCTATTGTATTCTTGTGGACAGTATTGTTGAAGATTATTATTTCAGGTACACTTTTTTATTCTGCTTGCTGGTAAAAATCTAAAGTAATGAAAAGCCACACACATAAAATGTCCATAATGGGATGTTTCCCATGTGTTCCCCCCAAAAAAACCCCCTAATAATTATGTCTCTAACTCATAATGATTAGTTAGATCCATGAATTCTTACTTACTCCAAAGGATCTCTAGATTAAGAATGATTAATCATATAAAGTGAAAGATCACGGCGTAGCATTACAAAACAGTTTATAGTAGAAATGAGGATGAATGCTGTTTTGATCAAAAACCTCAGGGAAATGTGTAGAGAAGCAATGTGCATCTACCGTCTTTAGAACTGGACAAGAGGTAAGGGTCAAGGATGTTTCATAGAAAACTGAAGTGATAAGTTGGGACATGCTGGCTTCAAGTGAGAAGAGCAAAGAGACAAAGTTGCTGTATAAATTTTAAATACTTTTAAGAGCTTCTGAATAGAAGCTTCTGAAGTAAGGAATTTCTGTCCATTTTTTTGCCTTTTCACAAAGAAAATATTGGACACTCCTTGGCCTCGTGGATGTCATATTCATCATAACTGAGCCCAGAATGAATGTCTGTGAAATAGTGAATGTAACATTTGTAGGGTTATTTATATTTATTCATGCATTCCCTCACACTGGCCTAAGCCAGAGAAGAAAAATGATAAATCCTGTCCTTGAAACAGCTGAAATATGGTCCCGAAATGGTTAAGAGGGACCATCTAGTTCTTTCTTTTGTATTTAGAAAGTTAAAATAAGGCATCTCCTGATGTATTTTTATCTGACAGTGCTTAGAAACTTCCAGTGAAAGAGATCTCATTACTTCTCAAGTTAATTTGCTCTATTTTTTTTTGCAACGCTTATTGTTTAAAAGGATTTTCCTAGTACCTAATCTATATTGTGGAAATTAAGATGACTACTTCTTCCTCCTCTGGATACAGAGCAAAATTCTGTGCTATGCTTTTACTAGCAGGTTTTACATACTGGGCATTGTTCACAAGTCTCCCTGACCCTTAGCTTTCAAAAAATTAAGTAAAGCATTACCTTTAACCTTTGTTCATAGGTCATAATTTATATTTTTTCCTCTTGCTTTGCTCTGGAATATTTGCAGCTGTTTAACCTTACTGACATGACTGAGTAATTTGGTTAGAGCTTCAGAAGCAGCAACTAGACTGCAGTATTCATTTGTGGTATCTTAAAATATGTCCCAGAAAGTTTTACCCTACCACTTAATATTGTCTCATTTTTCAATTTTACTTTGTTCTCTGGGTCCCTTTGTAATATGCTCCTGCCGCCCCCCTGTCCCAGTCTATTACCTTGACTTTTAATTTCTCCCTGGGGATGCTACTTTCAGTTTGTTGTCACTAAGCTGATTCATATTTTTAAGATTACTCTGAATTCTGATTCTGCTTTCCAGTATGTGTGCAATCCTTTTCAATTTGGGATAACCATAAATTAGTCTAGTATTCTGATTTCTGATCTAAATTAAAATAAATAATGATAAAGAAAAGGAATATCACAGAATTTTCAATAAAAATCTTTGGATCCCTCTGGAGCAAAGATATGAAATAGTGTTTGAATTAATTTTATATAGTCTGTATGATGTTAAATGTACTATATTTTGTAATTTGCATACATGAGCCTCACATAGGAGGCTGACAAAAGCCTAATTAAAGTGAATCTATCTTACATGTGGTATTTCATTCCAATCCACTAATATATCTACCCTGACAAAGTAGGGAATTGAATTGAAGAATTTTTGTTCTTAACAAACACGAGGTCTGAAGTGACCACTTTATCTCTTTGCGTTTATAAGTGGACCATTTAATGATTTGTTCAAGTGTCTTTTGGGGTGGCAAGTCAGTTTGACACTTCTGTAATTCCCTAAATTCTTCTTTTTCACCCTCTTTTTCAAAATAGGTGTTGTGTTCATTATCCTTCACTCCCTTGAGGGACTTCCACAGGGTCTTCAAGTCAGCTGTTAACAGTGCAGAAACTGTCTCTGTCCATTTCTTAGCACTCAAGAGCAAATTTCATCATGCCTTGTTCATCTTCGTTCAAGAAGTTATTCTTTCATTGCACCCATTTCTATTGTTTTAGTAGTCAGCCCTGATTAATTCTTTACTGAAGGCAGTCAGAAAAGCATTAGGTGCTGCGTCATCTGTTATTTGTTCTCCTTTGCTGTTTAAGAAATGGACTTAATTCAAATGGATCTGTATAATCTTTTTGATCCTTTATGTCTTTCAGTTTTATCCTTCTGTACTTGCACTGTTCTTTGTATTTCTGTATTTGACACATTCTGTGTATTTACAACTTCTCAATTTTTCTTGTTATTGGAGACTTGAGGGTTTTATTATTTTCTGCATCAGAAGGCTGTGCCATTCGACATTTAACACAGTCTTTTTAAGTAAATGCCTTTTTTCACTCTCTTCTACATGTGACGTTCTCTTACCAAGATACCTATCTGTTCCCTGGGTTGATTAAGGCTCATTCAATGAGAGCAGTTGTTCTTGTTCCATCCTTTGTGTTTTGATAGTGCTCTGAATCAGTTCTCGAAGGCTTGGACCCAAATTTGTATCTCTGCAGTCTCAAACAATGCTTCATTACTAGCTGAAAGCAACTATGAAAATGTAACTTGCTGAGTGACTTCATTCACCTTTCCAAGCAAAGAATGCTACCAGTACCTGTGCCTCCACATTGCATAAATGTCTCAGGCCCCACCTCTTGATCAAATAGTTTCTAGTTGGTAGGCTGTATGTGTATTGCTCCAGTTCCTCCTATAGCCATGCAAAATATTGGATGAGTCTTCCTCTCACTGCTTTCTGAATTTTACATACCATTTGCAGCCTGGCCAGAAGTAGGACTTGGCTGTTGCTGAGACTTGCAGATCATTCCTGTGTGTCTTAGGGGTCTGAGATTCAACCATACAACATCTTGAGTATAAATAGTAAAAAAAAAAAAAAAAATATTGGTAGTTGATTCATTACTTTAAAGTTTCACTCACATGATAGTGTCCACATGCTTAGGTGTATTTGTTTTCAGGAGTGGGAAATATCTCCCTCATCCCTGGAATATATTTTTCAGCATACTCTCAAATCTGCTTCCATTATAAATTTGAGATGGGACAAAACTGATTAGGTATCACCTGTCATACTAGTTTAAATGATAGTTTCTCTTTCTCTAAAATATACAAACAAAATGAAAAAATCCCTAGTTTTGAACAGACTGTTATACTACTTTTAAATAGTTTTCAGTAAATATTCAAACTTGTTAGTGAAGAAGCTTTAGTGAGCATGTTATGTTCCTGCATGTCAATGACATTTATTCTAATCTAACATAATTTGATAGTTATGTGAGCTTCAACATATTGTCAGTCAGTGCCTGTTCTGCATTCTTATGTAAATGCTCCTGTCAACAGAAATCCTTGAAAAGAGAAGCAGAAGCAGGATGCTCTTGTATGGCTCATCCTGCAAAGGCAACAGGCACGGTTATGAAAAGCAGTACAGTCCTCTTGTTGTATTGCCTAACAGTGTGTCCAGCAATTAGCTTTACAGTGGGGGACTGTAAGAGGAGAAATTCAGTTTCTCTGAACACTTCAGGGAGTGTTCCTCCCTTTATTCCAGGGAGGAATAGAGAATGAGCAGCGTCTGTTTCTGTGAAAGATGCTTCAGGTTGATCAAAGCCCTGTACTTTGCCAAGTACTTAATTCTGATTTAAATTCCTTTAAAGATACTTTCCTCATCTAGGTGCCTTCACTTAATCATAAGGCTGTCCACTTTACTATAGGAAGGCTGGAGAGGGGCCATAAAGCTTGTTTCACTGCTAGAAAATCTGGAAAGGAGGACTGCAGAAAGGAGCAGGCATGTCTGAAATGGACAGCAACTTCCTTTTAGGGATGCTACCCTGCTGGTCCAGCAGTTAGAAGTCTGTTGTGGAGGCAGTGCAGCAATGCCAGAATTGTCCTGTGGCCTGATGAAGCACTCGGGAGGCTGGAAACAAACTATTTTCAGAAACACAAGTGGGCTGGTGCTATTTCAAAGGGTCTGATCAGCTCAGGGTCCAGCCAGCCTTCTTCCCCTGCTTTATCCCTCAAATCAGATTTTGATATTAGCAGAAAATCATTGTCAGTACTTTGAAACCATACATACTTCAGATTGTATCTTATGCATTGTGTTTACTCAAGCATCTTTTTCAGTACATGTATTTTTCTGTTATCAACAAATAATGACCTACTATCTTTCATTTAAACTGAAGTACAAATATATGTTCAATATAGGCTCTTACTGGGAAGATAACAAATTCAACTGCCAGCTTAGTCAGGGATGATACTTTACTTAAAAAAAATTCTAAAGTTGGAATGTTATCCAAAAGTCAAAAGAGTATCAAAACAGAAGTTCTTTATTTAAAGATGAAATTGCTGCAGTAGTACAGAATGTGTTAGCTAACAGATGTGCCTCTGATTGTAAGAAGGTTGTTAGCTGCAGGTAATTAATAATTTTATAGAAATGCTAATCTTTTGCACCTCATATGCAGTGCATGTTGAGGTCATATTTTAATGTCAAAGTTGGCATTTTATTTTTCTGCCAGAGGTTAGGTACAGTCCTTAGAACTTACGGAAGCCCCAAATTTTGATTGGTGATGCCATTTGATAGGTGATTGGAATTTTTAAGCAGATATAAAACACTGCCCAATGAGAATGTGGAAAAATTTTTTTCATTTATGCTATGGAAGATGTAGTGATGATGATTTTGTAATTTTTTTATTGTTGAACACTCCTGAGACAAAATCTTGCATTCACCCACATTTTTCCATCTCCTACAAATGTGCCTGAAATCTCATGCTATAGAGTTCCATAACTTTTCTGATTTTCCTGTTGCCCTTTAGTGAATTGGAACGTTCAAAGCTGAATAGTTTTAATTAGGAATTTCCTTGCTTGCTTAAAAAGTGATTGTAAAAATGCACAAACAATCCAGTGAGTGGATTCTAGAAGTCTTTCCCATCACCTCAGCAGCCTAATTCCCAGCTACAGAAGCAGACTCTGCTGCATGCTATCCTTTTTAGCCTTCTTTGACATGCTTCAGTCTAGCTGAGGCTACTGAAACTGAGAGAGCGGATTGGCTTCACCCATGGCTTGAGGCACACCTGCAAAGGAATATGGGTTTTTCAACCCTCTTGGACTAAGAACGTGAACCTGTGTTTTTGTCACTGCCTGCTTGAACAGCTCTTCCAGGAAGTTAGTGTGCAAAGGTGGATGATGCCATTGCTGAATCAGATTCTGCTGTCCAAGTGCCTCCTCCCTGCCTAGAGAGGACCAAGGCAGGTGTCATCTGAGAGGACTAGGTGGTGGTTCCCGGTCTGCTGGCTCAAGATTCACCAAGGAGCCTTCAAATGCCAACCAGTAATGCTTTTATACCTCTCTTGACTATATACAGACACGAACTTTAGAACTCAAAATCACTTCAGTGATTTTTTTTTTCCCTTTCCTTTTGTCTTTTCTTCTGCAGAGCAGAATTTGAAGGACCAATATCAGTGCTCTGAATCTGGTCCTTATTATAAAGCACAAGTGCTATAAAGAGCCAAGCAAACTAAAGAAATTAACATTTGCTCTAATTTCAGCCCTGGGAAAGAGCTCTAACTTGCTAAAGCTGATTCTGGCAATAATTATAGTCTGAAATATAAATTGCTTTCTGAACAAAATAACCACTGCACATGATATTCTTTTCTTAATTTTATTGACAGTTCTATGGGGGAAAAAAACCTGTCTGGGGACTAAGGTGTCTGACATCTGATTGATTGACACCAGGACCACACTGATAAAACATGGCTGGCCTTGTTGGAGTCAGTTAAGACTTGCACAGAAGGAAAAAGCTGTTCATGACATCTCACCACAGTTCCCTGTGCACCTCTCTTGAATATTGCTTTAGATGAAGACAAAATTGAATTGAAATGTCCTTGCAACTTTACTGCTGCTGTGTTTAGAGGCTTTGCAGCTGGCCCGCTGCTCAGTTGCCCATCTGATGTGTATGCACCACCACATTTTCCTAATGTCTTGTAGAACCATTAGGTTCTTACAAAACACCCCAACAAATTACAAGTTGGCTGTGATGATTAGAGATTCTGCACTACTTACAAAGCTGTTCTAGTGATACCACTGCTGGATCTCACTAGCAGGAAGATGACACAATTGTGTTGGATCACAGCTATATAACTCCACGCATCTATCTTTGCTGATATCTCTTGTAGTCACATAATTCTTTTTTGTAGAGACAACTATAGAAAATAATTTCTGAATGATGGGCCAAAAAAGAAAGAAAAATCCCACCCTTCTGGAATAAAATCAGATGTTTTAGAGGAGTTTCCCTCTAGTAGTTCATACAAAATGTGAAGACAAATCTCCAGGTCTATTCATTTAAGAACTTTTTAATGTATATCAAATTTTTTTTATAATGTTAGAACCAGATCAGGAAAGATGTTGCACATAATCCATTTTCTGATATGAGTGCATCTTAACTCCCCTCTGCAGAAGTAAATTTTATCCTAAAATGTCATCTCAAAGTGTTGTTTGAGAATACAGTATATGGGAATAAGGTTCTACTTTGGTGACCATCGAAGCAACTGCAAAATTACGTTCTTAGACTGGAAAGTAAAAAAACCCAAAAGCCAAAAGGTAAATCCACATGCAGAGTGACCTGTGCTGCAGTAGCTCAGCTTTGGACTTGGAAGAGGTATAGGTCTGTCACTTGAATACAGATTTTTCTGTGGTGCAATACATTTGGTATACTTGATGCAACGTATTCAGACAGGCCTGATTGAGTCTTGACCTCCATATTGACTTATGCTTTGTCTTTCCTTTTTTTTTTCCTTAATAGCAGATATTAAAATTCACTGTGCACAAACCTTTCCAGGGGGATTAAATGAAATCTGCTAACTCTAGTCATACAGGGGTTTCAAGTGACTTAATCTTTCAGAAGACTATCTGAGCTAGTCGTTATGATTTGACTTGGGAACTTTTGCTGTCTGTGGGGTATTTTTGACAGAAACTTGGTTACTATTAACCTTTAGTCATCTGTCAATATTAAAAGAATATTAAGCTGCTATATATTCTATCTGTTTGCTAACACATTTAAGATCTGTAGACTGCAACAGTAAAGCTTTCTAATATATTTATTGAAACACAAGAATTAATTTTCATCAGCAATTCTCATCTTTTCTATTTGCAGAGGCGTTCAGATAGCTGACTTGCTCAGGGTAGACAAAATTATATATATGTATATATCGTTGACTTGAAGGCCATTAGAGGACATGGGTATCTTAAGTGCTTTCTTTTGAAGTGGCAGCCTTTGTAGTCTGAATTAAACCTCTGCCCTTCCAGAGATTTTTCCTCCAAGAGAAATAAGTGTGTTTTATGAACTGCATATTCTGTTATGCCAAGTTGCAACCCAAACTGTGCATATCTAAACCCCAAATATATTTAAAATACATTTGAATAACTATGGTCCCTTCAATGTCCCTGTTTTCTGCAAGCTATCTGTCTTTTTGCACAGCAAAGTAGTAGTCTATAATAATGCTGCTATGATAGGACATAATGCTCTGACCATGAGCAAAAACAAGCCATGAAAAATCAGGTAAGGCAGTTTCAAGATCACAGAATCACAGAATTGTAGGGGTTGGAAGAGACCTCGAGAGATCATCGGGTCCAACCCCCCTGCCAAAGCAGGCTCCCTAGCTCATATTGCTCAGATAGGCGTCCAGGCAGGTCTTGAATATCTCCAGTGAAGGAGACTCCACCACCTCCCTGGGCAGCCTATTCCAGTGCTCAGTCACCCTCACTGTGAAAAAGTTCTTCCGCATGTTGGTGCGGAACTTCCTATGCTCCAACTTGCAGCCATTGCCCCTTGTCCTATCCCCACAGACCACTGAAAAGGGGCTGGCTGATTCCCCCTGCATCCCCTGCTTCAGATAATTATAAACTTTGATTAGGTCCCCCCTTAGTCTTCTCTTCTCAAGGCTGAACAGTCCCAGCTTACTCAGCCTTTCCTGATAGGGGAGATGCTCTAGGCCCTTAATCATCTTCGTAGCCCTTCTTTGGACTCTTTCCAGGAGATCCCTGTCCTTTTTATACCAAGGAGCCCAGAACTGGACACAATACTCCAGGTGGGGCCTGACCAGGGCAGAGTAGAGAGGGAGGATCACCTCCTTTGACCTGCTGGCTACACTCCTCCTGATGCATCCCAGGATCCCATTGGCTCTCTTGGCCACCGAGGCACACTGCTGGCTCATGGCCAACCTGTCATCTACCAGGACCCCCAGGTCCTTCTCCACTGAGCTCTTCTCCAGCAGGTCATCCCCCAGCCTGTACTGATACAAACAGTTGTTCCTTCCCAGGTGCAAGACTTTACACTTGCTTTTGTTGAACTTCATCTGGTTTCTCACTGCCCAGCTCTCCAGCCTGTCCAGGTCTCTCTGGATGGCAGTGCAGTGCTCCTGCGTGTCAGCCACTCCTCCCAGCTTTGTATCATCGGCGTACTTGCTGAGGGTGGATGTTATTCCCTCATCAAGATCGTCAATGAAGATATTAAACAGGACTGGACCCAACACTGAGCCCTGGGGAACACCGCTGGTAACAGGCCTCCAGTCAGATTCTACTCCACGAATCACAACCCTCTGGGTTTGGTCCGACAGCCAATTCTCAACCCACCTCACTGTCCACTCATCTATCCCATGCTTTCTCAGCTTTGCTATCAGGATGTCATGGGAGACAGTATCAAAGGCCTTGCTGAAGTCAAGGTAGATGACATCCACTGCTCTCCCTCCATCTACCCAGCCTGTCATGAGATTGTAGAAGGCTATGAGGTTGGTCGAGCACGATTTCCCCTTAGTGAATCCATGCTGACTACTCCTCATGACCTTCTTCTCTTCCAATTGCTTGGAGATGGCATCCAGAACAAGCTGTTCCATTACCTTTCCAGGGGCAGAGGTGAGGCTGACTGGCCTATAGTTACTAGGTTCCTCCTTCTTGCCCTTTTTAAAGACTGGAGTGACATTGGCTATCCTCCAGTCTTCAGGCACTTCTCCTGTCCTCCAAGACCTGTCGAAGATGATAGAGAGCGGCTCAGCAATCACCTCCGCCAGCTCCCTCAGCACACGTGGATGTAACCCATCTGGGCCCATGGATTTGTGTGCATTAATCCCTTTGAGCCGCTCCTGGACCTCCCCTACTTGAACCAGAGGGAAATTCTTCATTTCCCAATCAGTCCTACTCTCATCCAGTGTCTGTGGGTCCCGGGGGGCCTTTGAAGTGAAGACCGAAGCAAAGGCGGCATTCAATATCTCCACTTTCTCAGCATCCCCCGTAACCAGGACACCCTCCTTATTCAGCAAGGGACCTACATTATCCCTGGACATCCTCTTACTGTTCACGTGTCTAAAAACCCCCTTTTTATTATCCTTTATGTCCCTTGCCAGCTTAATTTCCAAGAGGGCTTTAGCCTTCCTAGTTGCATCCCTACAGGCCCTGACCACATTCCTGTATTCTTCCCAGGTGCTCAGACCCTTTTTCCACGATTCATAGATCTTCTGCTTCTCTTTGAGTTTGCTCAATAGCTCCCTGGTCATCCATGCAGGTCTTCTGCCTCTCTTTCCCCATTTCCTCCTCAAAGGGATGCATCATTCCTGTGCTTGGAAGAAGTGCTGTTTGAATGCTAGCCAGCTCTCGCAGGCTCCCATTCCTTCAAACAGCGTAGCCCACGGGATAGCCCCCATTAAGTGGCGGAGGAGATCAAAGTTAGCTCTACCAAAATTCAGGGTAGCTATCCTACTTTTTGGCTTGCTTCTTCCACCCAGGATCATGAACTGAACCATTTCATGGTCGCTTTGCCCTAAGCTGCCCCCGACCTTCACTTCCCTAACAAGTCCATCCTTGTTAGTGAAAACAAGGTCCAGCAGCCGCCCTCCCCTTGTGGGCTCCTGCACCATCTGTAGCAGGAAATTGTCTTCAACACACTGCAGAAATTGTCTGGACTGCATACGACTGGCCGTATTGCTTGCCCAGCAAATATCTGGGTAGTTGAAGTCCCCCATAAGGATCAGTGCCCGGGAACTTGAGGCTACTTCTAACTGTTTATGGAATGCGTTATCTACCTGCTCCTCTTGATCAGGGGGCCTATAGCACACTCCCACAACAATGTCCCCCATACCGGTTTGCCCCTTGATTTTAACCCACAAGCACTCGACAGAAGGTTCATCCTTCCCCAGGTGGAGCTCAACACATTCTAGGTGCTCTCTCACATAAAGAGCAACTCCTCCACCTCGCTTCCCTAGCCTGTCTTTCCTAAAAAGCACATAGCCATCCATGACAGTGTGCCAGTCGTCCAGGTTGTCCCACCACGTCTCTGTGATTGCGATGAGATCATGGCCCTGCGACCGCACAAAGATCTCTAGTTCTTCTTGTTTGTTCCCCATGCTACGTGCATTTGTGTAAAGACAGTTCAGTGGTGAAGCAGATGTAGGTATCCTCAACGGCCCACAGTGAGATTTCTGACAGGGGACTGGCAAAAGTGGCTCCACGGCGGAGTACTCAGGGCAGTCCACAGAATTTTCCCTACTCTCACGTGGAAAAACGTCCCCAAGTCCACGACTGTGCTGTTGGTATTTACCTCTTCCCACCGTCAACTCCCGTTGTGTCTCCCGAAGCCTAACCCTGGCAGCCGCCTTAATATCCCCTTCCCCCTTCCTAACTAGTTTAAAGCACGATCGATGAGCCCTGCTATCTCCTGGGCGAGGATCCGCTTTCCTTTATAGGACAGGTGAGCCCCATTAGCAGTACTCATGCCAGGAGCAGAGTACACCATCCCTTGGTTAAAGAATCCAAAGTTCTTGCGCCAGCACCAGCCTTTTAACCACACATTCAACTCGTGGGTTATCCTGTCCTGCTCTGAGCCCCTCCTCCCACAAGTGGGGATAGAGCAGAATATTATTTGGGCTCCCCCCCCCTCAACAGAGCGCCCCAGGTCCCGGAATTCCCTGTTGACAGCTTGCAGGCTACACTTTGTGATTGCATCCCTGCCTGCTTGAACTATCAGTAAGGGATAATAGTCAGTGGATCTTACCAGGCCTGGTAGCCTTCTGGTAATATCCCTGACCCGGGCTCCAGGGAGGCAACACACCTCCCTGCGTGTAGGGTCTGGCCTACATATAGGCCCTTCTGTCCCTCTGAGAAGGGAATCTCCTACTACGACTACCTTCCTCTCTTGCCTAACAGAGGCAGTCTCAAGGCGTGCAGATGACCGCCTCACTCTAGGCCTCCGCTTTCTCTGAGGCAGAGGGGCTCCATTCATCTCCTCAGGTACCTCCTCCTCAACTGTCAGGGCCCCAAACCTGTTGCTCAGAGACACCTGAGGGGGTGGGGTAGGTAGGCAGGGGGAGTGCCTACGACGCCGAGTCGGGACTGTCTTCCAGGCCTCCTCGGGGTTTGGGTCACTCCCATTAACCTGGCACGGGCAGTGAGGGGGGACCGTCTTCAGGTGTGAGGTGTCATCCCGACTGTCTTCCTTTTGGGATGCCAGGGAGCTACTCCACCAGTCAATCTCTCGCTCGCAGTCCCTGATCACCCGCAGTCTTTCAACCTCTTCCTTTAGTTGTACCACCAAAGCAAGCAGGTCATCGACCTGCTCACACCTCAGACAGGCTAGGTGTTTGCCTCTTATCCCAGGCAACTGCAGGCTCTGGCATTCCCTGCAGCCTGAGACCTGGACCGCAGCATCCCTAGGCAGGCCCTCCATCAGGGTTGCCTGAGATTTGCAGGGGGAACCTCTGCGCCTGGTGGAGACCATGGTTAGCTGAGCACACAGCAGACAGGGAACCCTCAGCTCGCCCTTTTGTACTCTGCGAGCCGGTCCTCTGAGTATACCCCCTCAGCAAACTAGGAGGGGAGGCTTGCTCGGCCTGCTTGCTCTGCCTGCGCGAACTGCCTCGCTAACTGCCGCGCCACGCCCTTCTGACGCGCCACGCCCTGTTTGCCCGTCCTGGTCGCCGCGCTCCCAGAGGCCTCTCTTGTATGGAGAGGGATGTCATTTACTTAGTAAGGAGAAAAAGTGAGGTAGATGCAAGCGGTGGAAGCTATGGACACTTCTGATGCCAGAGCACTTGGCAGTCACAGGAAGCTTCTGATTTCTGCTCTGAGTTGGGAGAGATGATGTTCTGAATGTGTCTTATGGCAATGTATCCTAATAATACACAGAGATCTTTGTAGTGTTACCTAAGTCCTCTTCTGCATCCAGTGTGTTTTACCAGAAAAAAATTTTCCCAAGTTTAATGATGTTCCTGGAAAGATTCCTTTTTTCTTCCAATTTTTTCTTGTTAATGTTGAGTACCATTAGAATGCATCCTTGTCAGTTATTGCTCACTAAACTAAGAAGCTGTGTGACCTCCAAGGAATTAATATTTATAGAAAAGGTCAAAGATGACTAAAAATGGAGATGAAGGATTACTTTAATAGAAGTATTTTATTGCGTGCTTGCATTTTAATAACTTTCCTCTACTTCTAGAATACCACATATGCCAAACCCCATATACAGTCTTTTGAACATTTTAATGAGAATCTGGAAAAGAGACTTATTCAGACACTACACAATTAATTAATCCAGGAATTGTTACTGCTGTTGTCAGAAGCTGACAACATGGGTGGATATTGGGATTTGATGTACAACTGGTAGCTGCTGCACCTTTAAACATGTTACTTGTGTGCTGATTGTGGCAGGGTTAGGGCTATCTACACAGCAATGTTTCGGGGCCGGGGGGTGGGGAGGGGGAGCTGGGAAGGAAGGAGAAAAAGCACTTCATACTCTGCTTACAGGTGGGATGTTTTTATTGTGTGGGAATTGATGTGTAAATAAGGAGTGGAAACAGCATGTATGAGGAGGTGTAAAAGTTTTCCAGATGGGGCGTGTCCTGGAGAAGAAGCCCAGAGATCCTGTCACTTGCAGCGCTGCTGTAGGAAGCACCTGTGCTGGGCTGCAGGGCAGAGGTCCGGGGGCACTTGGGAGCGGGCTGGCCCCTTGCTGCTCTGTGGCTGCACAGGTTGCTCTGGGTTGGGCTTTTGGGCTGTGCCAAGACACTGCCCCTTCACAGGCTCTTCTAAACTGGGGATTGAACAGATGGGTGTGGGGTATGTGGGAGGGGGATTTACAGCTTTTCCCAAAGTGGCTGCTGATGAGCACTTCAAAAAAGATGTTTGAGCTGGTTTGACCTTGGTCTCTAACAGCTTTTTTTCCTCTATGTGAGATACATTGTCTTGCATGTAATTTATTTTTCTGAGTTGGTATGAGATGTCAGTTCCACTTGACTGCACTTCATGTAGAAAACAGCTTCTTTGCTGCAGGTTCTCTTTTAGAAATCACATGGTGGTTACAAGGAAGACCACTGCATGCGTAAATGGAGCCATTTACACTATTAGCTGGTGAAGTAATTACTTTTTTCTTAGCCCATTTTTTCCTTCTTTTATGTTTTTGTTTTAAAAAGCAAGAAATAACAGCTTGTCTCTTTGAGAGCAAATAACACTCTTTAAAAGCGGTTGCCAAGCAACCTACATTTACAGTTTTGGTGGGCTGCTGCATTTGCACCAAGCTCTGAACAGAAATGAACCCTCCCCTTCCAGCCCCCAAAATAAAATACAGTTGAAATAACAGGTGTACAGAAGACCAGCCATTCTAGTGCTCAACACAGCTCTGGTGTACCACACAGTGTCTCTTCTACAGTCATGTTTGGAGCGGAACAACCTGTGAATGTTGAGGAACAACGCGTTCAGGTCAATAAAGGAGGATTATTTTTTCCTCCCTAAATTCACTTGTTTACCACAAGTTTGAGAGTGGAAGCAGCAAAACTGTTGATATTTTTTCATGTTAAACACACACAGAAGATAAATCCCCAAGAAATGCTGTGAATCGCAACTCCTCCTGGGAAGTGTAAGTGCTTGTAGACTCCAAGAAGCTCTCAGCATTTGAGCTTGTATCTCTGGGTCGCATGTTTTTCCCCAACAGCCATTCTAAGCACCTTGCATGCTCCAGGATGCTACGAGGGAGCTGTCTGGGAGCCACCTGTGGTAGGGAACTGCTGCTCCCGCTGTTTTCTGTGGTTTTTGCCATGTGAACTATTTAGCAGAGTTCAAGGTGGAAATATGAATAGGTGAGATGTGAATAATATGAGAAAACTGTCTGACTACATCATTGCCAATGAACTCATGTCCTCCAACACAGAAATTACCAAGGTAGATGTGTGCGCGCACACAAAGTTCTCGAATCCAGTCTTACAATGGTGGTCATTCACATCTGGGTACCAGATGTCCAAATATGAGCAACAAATGTTAATGTGTCTGATTTTGCTGTTTTGCAGAGCACAGCAGAGGACCTAATGCCTAAGGGTAGTTGATAAGGTCCCCACTACAGAGGCAGACACAAGCAGGACATTGACCTGAGCCATGGAGCTGGGAGATGTGCTGGGATCATGGAGCTCAGATGGAGCTTTAAATGTCCCAGATTTCTGCACTGATCTACCATTTCTCTGGTGTTCTGTGCAGAGTGAAATAAGCCTCTACAGAGCCCATATAGTTATCTTTGAACCCTCTAGGAGAATTGCAACATTTTGTGTAACTGTATCATATGCCTTTGGAATTTTGTCAGAGTGTGATTTTTTTCCTTTGTTTTCTCTTTTAAGCTGCTGTACAATTCTTCTGTGTATGACTAAATCTATCTGTCACATCCTAAAAGTACACTTCAGTTGGGAGGGAGTTGTTGGCAGGATTTTAGCCATTCTGGACTTGCCTTAGCAGTGAACTATTCAAAGTTGATGGTTTTCAAGGCCTTGAATCTTCAGACTACCAGAAAAAAAGACAATAAAGTACAAAGATTGTAGAGGGGTCTTGTTTCCTGTGACTGTCAAGTGCACCCTATTGATGTCAGCAGTATACTTTGAACATATCCTTTCTTCATTTCATTTTATAATCAGTCCCCTTTGCTCTCTTTTCCACAAGAGGAAGGCACACAGAAAGCACAGATTTTAGTTATTTGATGGATTGCTTTTGCCACATGGGTCAGCACTGAAGCTGAGGAGCTTGCAGCCTCAGTTTGGCACACTCTAAGGCTAACAATACCTTAGGCCAGAGGGACCAGATGGATGCAGTTCATTGCCCTTCTTTCTTTTGAGACAGATTTTTGTCTGTAGGATGCATGAAGCAAAACCACTTTGCTGTCTTGGTGCCTCGTTGTGTTTCTGTCAAGGGACATGAAGATTGCTGGTTTTGCAGTTACTTCAAGGTGAACTGTTTGCACAAAGCCCTCAAGCCTGCCATTGATGACTTCTCCAAATGACTACTACACATGAAAGACAACAAAAGGGGTGGATCCCGATGTGCACCTAACAAAATATTGCTCGTGTGGCAATGTGTCAGCAGGCTCCCTTGGAGGACCAAGAAAGCACTGTGCTGGCATGCTTCCTGGTGTCAGCAGTGTGAAAGCAATTTAAGAGACAGATTCCCAAGTTCTTTGTAGTATCTGTAGGCTTAGGATGTTTTCTGCTCATGGGAAAAAGAGAATATGAAACAGTAACTAAAGTCTGCATTTGTATTGCATGAGTAGGGTTTTGTCAAAGAACTTTTCTGAAAAGTTTAGTGGGATATTCAATAGTTAGAGGGGAATAGGAAAGAAATACAGAGTTACGCTGAATCACAGAGTGGGACACCTGGAGGTCATCTGGTCCAACCTCCCCTGCTCAAGCAGGGCTACCTAGAGCTGCTTGCCTAGGTCTGTGCCCAGCCTGCTTTTGAGCATCTCTGTGGATGGAGACTCCAGAACCTCTATGAACAACCTGTGCAAGTGTTTTGTCAACTTTATATAGCACAACTCCGCAGGGAAGATGATGACACAGTGATTAATTTGTTAAAAACTGTGGAATGGTGTCTTCAATATATGTACAGTCTGGATAATGCAAATGTTCAGAAGTCTGGAGAGCCTGACAGCATTTCTTGTATTGTTTCATTTCTTTCTATGTGTTATAACAAAATTTAAAATAAAATAAGGTCTTATGGGAAGTTAAGCCACATAGTTAAGCCAAATAAGTTTTTAAAAAACATCTTTCTGCTGTGTCTATAGCACTAAGTGTTCTATAACGACACATTCATAGAAAACTTAGAGCAACTTTGTTTTTTTAAGACTTTCGGCATTACCAGTTCTATGTTAAAAATAATCTGTGGCTGGGGGGGCTTTGCCTCTCTCTGAGGGTTAAATCAAGTGGTATTATCTGATTTTTCAGTCACTGAGACTGAATTTATCCTGGTTAGACTCTCTACAAATCAGGTAAGGCTGCCATAAGTGCTGGTGTATTCCTCTTGCCCTCAGTGGTGCTGGTAAACACATAGAGACAGCTTTAAAGAACAGAGCCTCAACTTTGAACTGCTCTACTTTTGCTGTTAAGGTTATTTAAGTTAAAGTTAAGGTTTTCCTGCTGTGCTGTGAATGTAATATTGTCTAGAAGCTCTGGTCACTGACTTTTCTGCTGTATCTGCAGACTACAAAACTGATAATTCACCCTGTTTGAGCTTGCAGGGGGTAATCATAGAGACTGTGTCCTTTGCAGTCTGCATACTGTTCCTTGGTTTTCAAACCCTGAAGTGCTCTGTCCTAACGTGGAAGTGCAATCTACTAATGCAGAATAGATGTTTTTGTCAATGCTACAACAATATTTTTACACATCTATTTTGTTCTGGTGAAGGGGAAACAATATTTGCCGATACCCACACAGCAACATACCGTGAGATGCTGGAGGGGTTTCCTCCTGGCTGCTTCTGAGCGCTTATTGTCCAGACCCCTTGTGTCTAGCTTGGATGTACCTATCATGCCAAGTTTGCTACACCACAAGCAGGAGATACGGGGCGATGGGAATTTTCAAACTATTTCAGTTATGGGCCTAAACTGTTTTAAAATTACTTTTTTACAACTCTTTCAACTCTTCCAAATATTATGTTAGGGTGTTGTAAGGGTACCGGGCAACTTGTGGTTCTGTATATTATTTACTACTAAAACAGACATCAAAAAACCTAAAACTGACACAAAATTTTGAAATTAAGTGTTGAGGAACTAAAAAGAGACATTGAAATGCTGACACAAATTTTAGGAGTCTGGCAACTGTTACAGTGGAAGGTTTTTAGTATAAAGGGAGGAAACTGGGCTTTGGTTTGTTCTGTGACTGATGCAACTCATTTTTGTTGATGGTTCAGCTATCTGATTACATAAGGGAATATAACTGCTACTGATGTTCTGAACAAAGGACCATTGTTTTACTTTGAACTGCATTTTTATTCAATTTATAACACAATCATATTAAATTCCAAGACTCCTTCATTTTTAGTAGTTTGGGGATTATTTGTTTTGAAAAGTTGTTGTATTTTTTTGATCTGCCTTTCTAAAGGTCTTCCTATTTTATAAACTGATGCAACATCTTTATCCTCTGTCTGCAAACCAATTGCATTAAAAATATATAAACCATAAAATAAATTTTGTGGTATTTTATGTATCTTCCACTTCCCTTACCAATATAAATAATGATGTCTTCTTTCAGCCTCTAGATTTGGAGGCACACATCTTATTTCTAAGGCACTCTGGGGGTAACTTTTTTTCTATCAATCTTTTTAAAACTGCTCATATGAAAAATTAAAATGAGAGATTTCACGTTTTTTTAAAAAAAATTCAGTATTTAGCTATTCATAGAAAATGTTTTCAAATTAACAGTCCTATTTGTACTTTATTTCCAGTCCCAGGTATTTTGTTGTTCTCAGAACAGTTCTTCTATTTTAAAATCAGAGGAAGTCATTAATGAAACCACTTTAAAAAAAATATAATCCTGTTTTAAATTTATTCTGTCTTGTAATTATTCTCATGTATGGTTGTCAGAATCAATTTTGAGAGCTGGTGTTTCTTTTAAAGTGGATGCTGAAAATAGGTGGGTCATCTTTTAATTTGTTCCTAGCAAATTTGTCCAACACAGAAATGCAAATTCTGTCATACTGAAGTCCTGTAGAAAAAAAGTGACAGAAATGCTTTATTACACTTATGGTTCCAACAAACTTTTTGGAAGGTAAAAAGATAAATGTATTAGGTCAAATACCATCTGAAAAATTTTTAACCAAATCAAGCAATTTAATAGTAGCATGAGTCACAATAAATATTCCTGGCTACAGAGGAAAAATGAGCTGTGCTGGCATATATGGCCAGTGTCCCAAATGAAATATCTACCCATAGTCAGTAAAGCATTGAAGTCAATATTCATTTTGGAGGAGCTTGAGCATATGCCTAAAGTTGAGTGTTCTGATGAGTAAGTATGGATTTAAGTGTGCTCTTAAATATTCTGCTGAGTGCAGACCTGAACTTGTAATGTAATAGTGATCTATTGAACAGGTCTGTAGAGAAACCACTGAAATCAGTGACTATCTGCATGGCTGTAAAGGTCTGTCTATGTGGAGGTGTTTCGCAGGATTAGACCTATATCAGAAGTAAAAAGTATTCATCTTCAAAGCTCTTCAGTTAAATGCAAACATGTATTTAATATTCATGGTTGGAAATGTATTTACGATTTCATGTCGTAATAAGTAACTCTAATCTGAGCATGTTCTGCAAAAATAAAAGCTGAACACAGTTGTTCAGAGGGAAATACATCTGGGTTTTTTTTAAGTATAACTTTTGGTAGATTATTATTTACATACTGTCCTTTCTAAATTCCCTTTGTCTTGGTTTTTTCTACTTCTTCCCATGCATCTTACCAGCAGCTGTGTAATCTGAACACTGCTTTCTGTTTGTAAGTCATAGGTTACTTCTGGTTTATCTGGCTGATCCAGACCCTTCTAAAAACAATAGGAAAACTCACACGGGCTTTGAATTGTACGACTATATCTTTGTACTCTTTAGCACTTGCTTCTGATTGGGTGCTACTGTCCAGTTAAGATTTTATCAAATATGGATTATTGCTATTAAATTTTAAAAATTCATAATTTGTAGAAATTAGGGAAGAACATCTGTCCAAAAAAGTTATAGAATTTTCTCTCTGAGAAAAGTCTAGAAAAGGGCTATTTAAGTCACATATTTCATAGATTCCAGCATTTCTATGATTAATGTAGTAAAACAGTTAATAGAAAGTCCAAGTTCTTTGTGAGCCAGCAGACCAGGCATAATTATTCTCCTTATATTGCAGAACTTCACCCAGATGGATTGTTTATTTTTTGTTATATAGCACCTTCAAACCTTGCACAATGTGTATCTTACAGGTGCTCGAGAGCTTCATTATTGCTCATTGTTGTATATTCCTCATGCATGATAGCGTTTGCCAGCACATACAATGAGTGTTTCAAGGGAGAGCCAATCTCCTTACGACTGTAGGACCACCTCAGTTTTCAACAGGTCCAAATTCGACTAGAAGCAGATGCTGCAAGGCTTCTCTCATCCAAGAAATGCAATTTTCAGGTTTTCATGTAACAAAAGGTTGTAAGGACAAGTCCTCCTTGGAAATTACTCTGTAATGGTTCCTAGGATTTCATTTTCAATTTATTCTTTCCCCAGATAAAAAAAAGGAATAACTAGCAAAAAATATCTCTGTACTGGTATTATCCAGAAATCATTTTCATCAGCTAGAGAATTCTATACACTTATCCCATTTGATAAATTGATTCTGGCTCACAGGGACCACTGCAGAGACTGTAACAGTGCTGCATGTTGTAGTCATTTGATTGCTGAGTGGCGAGGGCAGTTCACAGAGGAAAGAGTTCAGTACCAGGGGTTGTCGTGAAAGCTAATTCTGTGGGATGGCTATCTCACTGGATGATCTCTGATTTTACCCGTTGTAATTTAGTGTTGTAAGAACTCATGTTGTCTCAATAACCTTGAAATCCAGATCCTTTGCCAGATACCAGTCCTGCCCAGTCAATTGATTCTCACCCAGGCATTTTCAAAGCCATGCCAAAGGTATTAGCTCTTTGACTCTTGCTGATTTTAATGGAAATACAATAGCTTAATTTCTCTTTACCTCCATGTGTTATTTTGA
Source organism: Porphyrio hochstetteri (assembly GCA_020800305.1). Lineage (NCBI taxonomy): Eukaryota > Metazoa > Chordata > Aves > Gruiformes > Rallidae > Porphyrio > Porphyrio hochstetteri. Next base: position 53,352,652 of record CM036907.1, read on the forward strand.
AAATCCATCCCTACAGACTGAATGATAAACAAAGGAGGAACTCTGTTTACTAGACAATAGGCTATTCAAATTACTCTTGCTAGGAAGAGCAGGTTTGTGGCTGTTACCACATTAAAAAGAAAAAGGTCAGTAGGGGGGTGGGGTGGGTGGTGTGGAAATCATATGTTCCATTCTGAGTGGTATGTAAGCATTTTAGTCTGATAATCATACCCTTCGCAGACTTTTATCTGCTTCAAATGTTTCCTAAAATAAAAAAGAATATGCATATTGTCACTGTTAGGTATTAAATGTACTGTCAGATAGTGTCAATACTTTTGCTCAGGAAAAAGATAAAGAAAATCTGAAGCTGATTACCATGACTGGGAGCTGACAATAGTCACCATTATTATGCAGAAAGTGCTTGGATTTTCTCTTAACTTTGCTTTATAACAAAAAAAAAGGAATAAAATCTGTGTTTTTTTAATAATTTCACTTATACATATCGCCTGAGAATCAGTTTCTTCATAGCCATAAGCAGTATGTCCAAGGTGTTCGTTTATCAGCTGTAATTTCCTGTTGGATCCTTTCTTTAAACATCCCTGTATTGATGAAAGCAGCTGGAATTTGATTTTCTTCTTGCAATATTACTATGAGTCAAGAGCAGCAGCTTTAAATTTGTGCTGAGGAGGTGGAACTACATAGCAACAAAGTCATGCAAACTGCCTGTAACAGTCAATACAGAGAAATGGAAAAATATTTGTGGACATTGCTACTTATTTGATATGAGTTTGCAAAATTATAATGCAAAATTATCAGCCTAAGTATAATATGTATTTTGCAGTTATTTACTAAAGCGAATATTTTAGTAATTCATCAAAGAAGGACTTGTTAAGGATAAACAAAGCAGCAGAAAATGATGGTGAGGCATCAACAGGTGCATTATAGAAAAATCTGAATTCCGACTTTCTAATCTCATGGACTGCTCCAATGCATATGTCCTGTTAAAAAGAAGAATCTGCTCATGGCTGTCTGTGGTAGTCAGATTTGATCTGAATGAGATATAGCCTATCACCTTATCAACTCTAGGTTGATATAAAAGACAGTAACCTGCACAAAGGATTGAAATCCTTTCTTTTTCTCTCCCTTGCTCCACTTCGAAGAAAATAGTTCTTTAATCTTTTAATGAAAATCCAAATTCAAAAATAAAATGAAGTCAAAAGAAGAAAACAAATAAAACCTAATGATATTCCTTCTGTAGTTGCTATACCCTAAGCAATAGTTTCCTCTATATTTCTCAAATGGATAATTAGAACCAACATTTCCCTAAACTGAGCAGATTTGCAGGAAACAAAATTATGCTTTCTTGAGGATTCTGATGTCTAACTCAGCACATGAACTTAAATCTCCTGAGCCTAAGACCTGCATTTTGCTTCTGCATAACACCATTTCCCCATTTCATCTCACTTGTATTTTCCAAGTTTAGTCATCTCTCTTCTCATCCATACTAGTCAGGACTGAACTTTTCTTCCACAGGGACTGTAGTGTTGAGAATTTTGAAGGCATCTCATGGTATGAGCAAAGAAAGAAAAAGAAAAGATTATTAGACCTGAGAATAGTTGATGTCCTTAGATAAGTAGGAGTAAACATTCACCTTATAATGGCAGATAAGGGGTTTTATTTCAGTCATGAGGACACTAATAGAAAATGTGTTCAGATAGGACCTGTCTTCCTCTAGGGATGGTGTGATTTTACTCAGGCAGTGTATTCAAAGCTGGAAAAAGTTCTGAGCAGGCAACATATGACACCATGTTACATAAGACCAAATTAATGCAATTATACATAAGAATGGTTAATTGATAATGCTAGCATGGAGAAATCTACCTGCCCGGTGACTAATAGACACAGCAAAGCCAAACCCAACTCCTGCTCCTTGCTGGCCAGCAGCATGTTGTCCATCAAGGTAGGGATTAACTGTCACCTATACTTTCCCCCAAGCATATCGGTACCTGTCAGCAGCTCTGGAGGTGCCTCATTCATGCAAAAACTGGAGCAAAGAGAAGAGATTATTATTTTATCCTGATAGGCATTTTCATAGTACATGGGTTTTCCATTTTAATTTTATGATCTGTCAAAACTCATCTTGTTCACCAAATTATTATATTTACAGATCAAATGGATTCCCCACAGAATATGGGACAAAATCTACGTATTCAGTGTCAGATACTTATTTATGCTGGCCTGCATATACTTGACCTGATTTCTTGTTATGAAGATCCTTACTTATCAGTGTAAAAATAAGGAAAGCACAAAGGGGATCTGGAATGTAGTTGTGCAGGAATAGAAAGATGCATGAATCATCAAAGCTGCGTTCAAATCTGTAATTTATTTCTTGCCTGATATGGTTTCATGAGAGGAGATACATACAGCTCATTATATTCTATTACAAGGGCTTGCTGGGAAATACTTTCTTAAAAAGAATGGAAATAACTGGAAGAAGAGAACATCCATGACACCTGCACAAGCACACATGGTGAACTACTTCAGAAGTTTATTCCTAAAGTAATGAAGTAAATTACTTGAGTTGCACATGCAGTGGAGCACTGTTTAATTGTTAACCATAAGGTTCTTTCTCAATGAGACGCTGCCTTAATTCAGTACATGCTCCAGACCTCCTTGGGTACAGGCAAGGCTGTGTCAGAAGGCAACTGCTGTTTGAAATGTCTGCCTCAGGGAATACTGGAGTATCACAGGTGTAGTAAACAAAACAGAGGACAATAGGACAAGGCAGGAGTCTGTTGCTTCACACAGTTCAATGCTGTCATTTATGGTAAAGTTTTTTTTTAAAAAAATGCTATCTGTGCCACAGCATCACGCTGCCGTCGCATTTCTGTGTGATGCCAACTGAGTCATTTAGGACAAGACAGGTGGCCAGGCTTTGAAACTTTGGAACGTGATTTGCAAAAGTGCTGAATGCATTAAATTTCAATAAAAATCAATAGAAATCACATACAGAACAGATTGGGGGGAAAAAAGGAAAAAATTCTAAATAGTCTGAAACATTGGGTCTTTGGTGTCCCTGTTGGACACCTAAATTAGTCTGTATTTATTGCCTTTCTCTTGTATCTCAGTTCAGACTGGTCTGATCTCAGAGATGACTCTGTTTTGAGCAGGGGGTTAGACAGGAGCCCTCCGCTGGCCCCTGCCCACCTGAGAGATGTCATGAGCATTGACTAGCAGGTAGATTTTCAAATAGTTGTCCCACAAGAATGTTGTACGCTCACACAAACTTCAAGGTGGAGTTTGCAAGCTTTCCAGAAGAAGGTCATCAGAGAATTTTGGCGAAGGCAAAACTGTCTTTTTCTGCAGCTATTATAGGAGAAATTATGAAATTGTTCTGGATGAAAAATAAAAAAAGTAGAAATGAGAACCTGAGGTAAACAGCAGGCAAAGAGAATTTCCATCCACACAGGTATTTTTCCAAGTTACAAATTACTGTAAACAAAATCTTACCCTAGGAAGTACCAGGCAATTTTAGTAATAAGCAGGGTGAGATCAGCCCAAGTTTTAGTAAATGTTTGGGATCTGCTAGCTGGGTGAAAGAATTTGCCAGAAGCTGCTACCAGAGGGATTAAAAATTGTGAGATAATTCAAGCAATCAGTGTTCTTCAGTGGTGGCCAATTTAGTAGAATTTTCTCATGTTAATTCTGGATCGGTTGGTTGGTTTATTTGCTAATTTTTAATTTCCTGATCTGGAAAGTTTTCTGGATTTTTCTTTTAAGGCTGCTGAAAATTGGACCTTGTTGACTGGGGGCATATTAGTGGTGACTGTTTCAGAGAGAAAACGAGAACTGGCCTTTAGGAGAGAAGTGTCATAACAAGAGCTGGTATAAAAAGCAAAGGGTTAAGTAAAGCTTCTTTCCTAATATGAAGACTGATTGTGATCTGGTGAAACTGTTAGGAGGTACAGACAAGAAGCCCTTGGAAGCATGTTATCACAAGAGTTTAGTTGTAATTACAGCTTGATAAATTCAGCAAACGTTGCTATACTTTTATTTTCCACTTGTTATCTATCTTCATGCTGCTTGCCTACATACACACTGCATTGCATTAAACCCCCAGGCACATATGCCCAGGAAAGCATGCTGAACAGGGAAGGGGTAAACTTTTTTCGTAAACCTTTATTGACATGACCATCAAAGAAAAAAAAAAAAACAAACAACAAAGCATCAAATGACCTGAAACATGAAAGTGGGCTGTTTTGTTTGTTTGGGTTTTTTTCCTGTAAATTGAAGATGGATATTGATGGTACAAAAGGGACAAGATTGTTTTTCTTTGCATTATTTTCTTCCGTACTTAAAGTAATGGAAAATTACTTGTTTTCCATGGCTTGTAGGTGGTGGGGTTTTTTATAAGGCTATGGACCATTATTTTTATAATCTGGTGTTATTATGACTTATTTGCATCCTTTTTGTTTCATGGGCTTTGAATTATGTTGGATGTGTCTAAAGTTCTGAAATCCCCGCTCTATTTTCCAGCTTGCCAAGATTTGTATTTTGGTATGTCTTTCTCCTTTGCTATCAGATTCAGCAGAATTAAAAATAACATTAATGTCAATTTCTCTAGCCTTGGCATGTCAAGGCTTTATTATGATGGATTTGGATGGTGAGCTTTCATTGTGTTAAGCTGTGAGTATCCTATGCATAGTCTTATAACATTAAAACAGGAATGACACTACTCATCTCTAGCTATATGTGAGGCTTCTGCTCTAGTATTTCCTTCCATGCAGTTCTGGTTTACTATTCCCTATAATACAAAGAGTTGCAAAGCAAGATCCCTCGTTGTTAACAATGATGCTCACTGTAAATCAGTTAACACCTGTCTCTCTTTTAAAGGTCAGATAAAGGTCTTTAGGGGGTCTTTTTGACCTGTTTATACAAAGTGGCAGCATTTGAAAATCTTAGCTTACTGATATGACTACTTTAGTAGTTGTGCTCTAAATAAGTGACTGGATTTCATCACCTGTGGATGCTTGCTCTATGTTATTTTATTTTTTTTCAAAAATAACTCAGCTGTGCTGTGCTAGCATCTTAGACCTGGAGAGCTGTTTTATTTCTAAAAAAGCAATTTAGAAGATATTTGCTATTGATTTTTGAGTAAGGATTGGTAAAATAGTTCAGCTGAAATATGCTATGCATCTTTGTCCTCTGGTTGGAAATGGTTAGTATATTTAACTGATGCATTATTTGCACGTCTGTGCAATTCTGCTTATAATCAGAGCATATCAGAAAACAGCGACTCACTTGGCTGTATTTACAATCAAACTTACAGGAATAGGTTCTGGAAAATTCAGCTCACTCTGATAAGGATTGCAAGGTTTACATTTTTTCACTTGACTTTAATCTGAGGAAATAGTGTATAACTGAACCTGCAAACTGTGGTGTTACTGTTTTTCAAAGCGGTGGGGTTTTTATCACATAGCTACCAGAGATTGTAGTGAACTGCAATGTATATCAGCTATGCTCTACTTGGTCCTTGGGGCTCTCAGACTGGGCTTTATCCTTGACTATAAATTAGCGCAGTCTTAAATTTCACAGTGATTCCCTTCATCACTCAGCAGAGTGGTTACTATGGCTTTTCAGAAAAGGGCCAGTGTGAGAGTGTATCCTGGAATAAATTGAAGGAGTAGAAGGAGCACTAAAGCTGTCTCTAGCAAGATCTTACCCATTTGCTTTCTGGGAATTTAGTTCCATTTAAAGATGAATAAATGAATAATCATACGTTGTCCCAGCATCTTGGAAAAAAAATGGTGTGGGTGGTCTATGTGTTTTAAATTCCTTTAGCTAAACATATATAACTGGTAACATGCACGCATTCAGTACTTACTCCAGACTGTTTTAATGTTTCTGTCAGGAAGCTTTTCTCAAGTATGCTTTCTATTCAATTCCCCATTCCAGTGCCTAGATTCAGTACATATGCCGTGCTTCAAAACCTAATGTAATGCTTCCTAGGACTGGGCAGGGCACAGTAAATCATCACACCTTGCAATTTTCTCTCCTCTCAGAGGATGTGTTTTACCTTCCTAGCATTCCTGCTGAGAAGATGTGTTTTATCTGTGGCTTAAATTCCTTAATTCTAGATTTAGTCATCCATTGATTATAATCTGTGGTGTTCAGGTTGAAAGTGTAAAGTGCTTCTTTAACTCAAACATTAGGATATTTGGTGAGTCTTTTCAAACTCCTGCCAGCCTCCAGGAAATAATTTTGGTTTTCTGATAGGAACATAGACACCTTAGACTGAAGTCATTACTTTCCCTTGAAAAGCAGCAGAAGTGGATTAGGCAAGCTTCTTCATGTACAAACTCTATGGGCTTTGGAAGATCCAGGTAAAGGAGGGAGCAGGGCTGAGTATTAGCTGACTAAGCTCATTTTAGAGGAAAACAAAAGGGTGGGAGTGGAGAAGTATGCACATCTATGAAAGGTCTGGAATTGCAGCTATAGAATGACCCTAACTGAATTAATGGAATTAATTTGGTTTTAATCCACTACCAGGCTTGTGTTTATTTGCTCCCATTTGTATACTGCTACAACCTTTACTGGATCTCATTAATGTCTTTGAATTATACTTCATAAGGGAACAAAAATGCTGCAAGAGAGTTACTTTTTTGTTAATTTCCCGTATATGTCATCTATTTTCAAACACAGCATCACATCATAGGTATTCTACCTGTTGTTGCTGTCTGTTCACATCCAAAGCTTATTAAATGGATTATGACTCTTCTGTGACTTTCTTGTCGCATATTTTAAGACCCTTAGTCCAGTGTACACACACATTTATAACAACATGCTGTCTTTCTAATCTTCAGCTTCCTATGCTAAGATTTTAGTAATTCATCCTACAGGTCCCATTCAGAAAAGTGGGACACTTATTCCTGTAAGGTTATTCTGCTATTTTCAACCTTCATGAGATGGTATTTTTATCACTGATCTTTTAGGAAGACTTGGTGGGGTTTTGACATTTACTAATCCTGAAACTGCCCAATAAAGCTTTTTTTTCTTTCTCTCTGTCCCCTTTTGTATGCCTGGCTGCTAATTTTCATGATACTACAAGTAACACTGACCTGGATTCTTGTCTTGGCTTTTTAAGATTACATGTACTTCCATATTATTGAGGTGTTGCTGGTTTTATCTCAGTTTTTCTCTTTACTATTTCAGGAACAAATGTAGCTCTTCAGGGTAAAGATAGGCATTTTCTCGATAGTACAATTGTGTCTCCTCTCTTCTACACATATTTGCATTAACACAGTATCCCCTAGATAACCTAAGCAGATATTCTCCCCAAAGGAAGCATCATGCTTATGGGATGGAAAAAAAAAGGAGTTTTAAATGCCTGATTAAGCCCAAAGAGCACGCTAGCAGTAGCCATCATAATCTGGTCCCATGTCTGTCTAGTGTCTTTGAAGACCAACTTGCTGCATCATGCTACTTCATAGCTCTGGGCTGTCCTGAGCAGACACAGACATGGCAGCAGGTTAAGGCTGAGTGCTGCTGAATGCTAGGGACTAATACTATCCTGGTATATTGTTTCACCTTCATCTCAAGGAGCTTTGGAAGGTCTAAATTTGTAACAAACCAAATTTTGTAGGTAGGTATAAGTGCTGATACAATTTGGTTTGCTATGTTGTTCTATAACTCCATTACTTTCAGCTGCTCCTGAGTGACTCTGGTTTCAGGTGAGGAATTCAGCTTGCATGTTGGATACAAAGTTGGAATGGTTGCACAGATCATAGGACTTGTAAAATCTCCTACTGTTTCTGAATGGGAACCAACTATAATTATTGCAGAATTGTTTGAATCCAACCAGTTTCACATTTCCACAGCTGCCTGATCCCTGTCATATCAGTGTAGCTTGGTTGAGGTACTCAGTGAAGCTTTGCTGTACACTGGTGTTGGGGAGATGACTGATGTGGCTGCAGTTGCTCTAGCAGCTGAGGAGCAAGGCATCTACTTGCAACCAAGGTCCAAGTGATTCTGCAGCTATAGATGTGTGAAAAATTATATGTTTATATTACTTATTTGGCCCATACTGGCAAAAGTGTTGGTGTTTGGATATGCTGTATCCATAAGACAAAAGCCAAGTACACTACTTAGCGTGCAAACAGTGACTGGTCATTGAGAAGTGGCTAGAAGCAGGTTCTTAAACTATCTCTCCCATTTTCAGTGTTGTGTGAACACAGCTTATCTGCTTCATCCCAAAGAAAAGACATACTGTAGTGTTAAAACTTTGTTGTTGTGCTGCACTAGAAAAGAGAAGCACTTACCGACTCAAATCAGGCTCAGTTTGCAGCTGACAACTAAAAGACAACTGATAAATGATGGAACTTGTCTTTATAGACATTATCAGAGTTACTCTCTCCTGTGAAATTTCACTAGTTACAGCGAAAGAGGGGGATCCAAATTTGATCTTCCAGCTATTACATGCTTTCTGCTCAGAAGTCGCTGTTCTGATTTAACAATCTGAGGCCATACATTTTGTTCTTTGTTATTTTAGTGTCACAAGACCAGCACATAAATTCTTCATGGTTCCTTCTTTTTGAAACAGAAACTCATCTCACCCTAAATTTCCTTTTTACAGGAGTCATTAAAAAATATTTGACTATTTTAGTAGTGCTCTACATATTCTTATTGGTCTTCTAAGAGCACTTCAGACTTTGGCCCATTTTTTACCACCCTGAAATCATCTAGCAGTTCCGTGTACAATGCTGCTTCCAATTTGCTTTCAGGGAAAAGCAGTTTGTCTCTTCTCCCTCCCCTGCGTGTCTGTTCCCCCCGCCCTTTTTTTTTTTCCCAGCTAAACATGATAATGGCTTCAAGCCTCCTATAAAATTTCCTAAATTTGTATAAGACGAATAAAGCAGTGTTTCCTGAGCCACTGCCCCTTTGCATCCACCAAACGCCATCATGCATAGTCTGCACCTCCAGGCTTGCAAAATTTAAAACCCTAGAACTCCTGTCATACTATGACTGTATCCTTTTACATTCAGAATCAGTTTTGTCTTCCACTGTATTTTTTACTCACTTAGGAAGTCTGATCCTGATCTTGTTTTTTTGTGCTTAACAAAACTTCAGCTATTGATAAATTGTTCTAGATACAGTGCTCACACATTCATCAGCAGTAGCTATACACCTATTCTGGAGCTGCTTGTGAATAACATTTTATCTGTCTTAATGCTATTTTCCACCAAACCATTCCATTTTAGGATGTCTGGAACTCGATGCATTGAAATCCATAATCTTCTGCAAAAATTCTGCCTATCCAGTGGTAGATTATGATCAGATGTAACAAGTGCTAGGATGTGTCTGGTAGATACAGGTTTAATTCTTCACATGAAAACATTTTAATACAAATTTCTCCATGGTAACACAAAAAGTAATCCAACAGTATAGTTTCCAAGATGGTCTTTTTGTTTCTATTCCCATGTGCAATAATAATCCATTGATTTTGAGAATTCATCTTGAGAGTGTCTGTCAGTATGTTTCCTGGTTTATGCTGTTTTCAAATATTGTAATCACACCTGAAAAAACCCTCACCTTGTTTTGCAATTGTATTTAACTAGTGCTACATTTGCTGTGGGTGCAAATGTTGTATGACTAGCTCCTGCTATTGTCAAGTTTCTGTAAGTGAATATATAAAACTTCTTTCACCTACCTTCTTCCTCTCCACTGATGCACAGGTACATTCTGATTCGGTGAATGCCTGGTATTCAGCCTCTTCTGTAAGCACCCCATCCTTCATTTATTTTCCAAAACATCTGCAAATCCCTAGGTCTGTGTACTGGTATGAGAATACTTGAAGACAGGAACTTTATTAACCCTGTAAGCTTTGAAAATCTCTGTCCAAGCTTGAGTACCACTGTGAGTTCTTTATAAGTGCTTGACAGCTACTAATAAAGGCTGTCAAGTTTGGCATGAATTTTCTCAGAGATTTTACCATCCCTCCCACTTTGCACATTCCTTTGTCTTTTGATCTTTGAAGTTTGGAATAGCTTGGAGTTGAGTCCTGTCTTTGTACCATCTTCTTTAGCCCTTCTTTCAAACATTTTCTGGAGTCTGAAGTGTTGCATTTGTTGTATAATTTGGGTCCCAATTCATAGTCCTGTCAAAGGCATTTCTTAGTCTTTTGTGATGTTCTGCTGGTGGTGTCTCACAAGTCAGAACATCTTCAATATCCATCTCAATAGATTCAGGTTCTTCAAGTAATACATAGCACTTAATCAAAATTCTCAGGAGTGTATTTTAAGCCAAAGAAAGCCGATGAAGTACTACGTCCTGCATAGGGTATTGAAAGTGGCTCGCCTTGAACCCCTCTTATCTGGGGAGATTCGTAACAGCAAGGCAGATACACTTAAATTAGTTAAGAGCTTAATGTGTCACTTCATGGATTTCATTTTTTAAAACGTCTATCTAATTCTCTTAGTTCTAAACACAAACAATAATGAGATTGTCTTTCAGTGTTAGCAGTTACTATGTTAATAGAACACATTCAGTATCCTTTTCTAATCTTTCTCATCGCTTGTTAACCAAATGGTTGAGTTTCTCTTGGAGTTTCTGCCTTTATTTCTGGCATAGAGATTTATAATTGAATAGGATCTATGGCCAGTGTAGTCATACCATTAAGGAGCCCTTTCTGGGTTCTTTCCTGATGTACAAACTGCATCTCATGCTGGCTGCAGCATGTTTTAAAATAAAAATTGACTTTAGGCCAAAATATTTTTGTTCCCACTGATTTAAATAATTGAATCAGTTTAATTTTTACTTTCAATTCAAGATCACACAGCTCCTTGCTTTAGCTTCCCAATATAAGCTCTCAATTCTTTTGGATTTGCCAATATGTATTTTGGTTTTCAATTCACTTGTTTGTAGTCCACCTTATAGCCTGCTGCTACAAACTGGCCTGCAGATACTGTCCAGTTACAAAGTTCCTACAAGAACCTTCAAGGTTATTTGCCCAGACTTTGGGAGACAGTCCAAATTTGAGAAGGATCAATAGTGGGAACGTCACAGGGAGGGAAGCCTTGGGACCACACACTTGAGAACAACCCAGAGAAAAGCCATGCCAGATAACCAGCGTACATTCCAGAAGACACAATGACAAGACACTGTAGACCAAGCCTATAATATGTTGGAGTTTCATGGATTTAGCCCTCTGCTACATACACATCTGCCTATCAACCAACCTCATCAGAGCTGGAGATGCCACTGGCCAGTCACAGAATGCTGATGTAACCAGTGCCCTGTGCTCACGACAGAGGCCAGAACAGCCAGATGTACTCATTTTGTGTTGTTCTGTATAAAGGAACTGTCTCCTCTGCCACTACCCACTGACTTATCTCTCTTTCTCTTCCTATATGAGTTGCACTGCCTGAATGCTGTAGAGAGGCCAGGTAATCTACAACCGCAGAACCCCACAGCTTGCTTTGTTTCTCTCAGGAAAGAGAAATGGACTGAGTTAAAGGGTCTGGGCTTCCTCCTGAGCACAACACTATCCTAATGGATTTTTTCCATCTCCGTCACCAAAGTTCTGAAGAGGAAATATTAAAAATCTGTCACTTCATTTTTTGAGGCTATTTAACAAAGAACTTGATTCTCAAAAACACAAGCAATGAAGGCAGTAATCTCCTTATTCCTGTGTTCAACACCTCTTCAATTAGGAATGCCAAAGTGCCCAGACAGAAAAGTTCAGTCCAGATCTTCCTCATCCTCCCCTACCTCTTTCCTTATGAGCCCAGACCTCAACTGTATGCATGATAAGAGTTTAATATACATTTTGATTTGACAGGGATGAGAGCTTTGCAGGCTTAAAGCCTATGGCTTTGGCTGTGTCATGTTGTACGTTGGAGGTAACACTGCCAGAAGTGATATCCCGTAGTTCCTCTTTCCATCTCCTGTGCAAGAGAAAATCTGTTTGATCATAGAGGAAGTACAGCAGCACGTGTGCTGGCACTTGTTGAGGCTTGGTGACTTTTCCTGCCAAGTCCAAGGTGGGTACCAGGTGAGCTAACAGGACTTGAGCTGAGCTGATATTTCTGTGTAGCTGGGGAATGTGGAGGCAGTTCTGAAAGAAATTACTGCATTAGGTAGGTAACCAGTTTTATTTAAGTACAGGTGCATAGAAATAGGCATTCAAACCCATATAAAAACATATTCAGAAATAGCAATACAAAAATAGTTAGGTTAAGGCCAAGGAGCTATTTAGAATTTTATTTACTTAAAGAATACAATGCTCTTACAACTGGTATATGCTTGGGATTCTCATCTCCTCAAGTATGAAATAATAAACATATGTCTGAAGATTAAATCAAGAATGTATTAAAAGCACTGCTGCTGCTTTGCATTATTTCAAGTGAAATACTGAAATTCCAGAGAGAGGTGTTTTCCTCCTAGGAACTTGCAGTATAAATTACAAGAGCAATTATTTCAAAATGTATATAAGAAGTGCATATCAATAAGGGACTCTGCATAATGAAGAATATGATCTGCTCAGCCCAGCTATTTGAGCATTCTTGTTTTCTGCCAAATCAGAATATATGAGAGTAAGCCAAGCAAGAACAATGTGCAAAGAAAGGAAATTACAACACACATAGAAGGAGATAGGTGGTGTGGTAAAAGAAATAGCAGAGGCTTATACAATTACAATGAAGAAAAAAAAAGTAGAAAGAAGTAAGCAAACTCATGAATAAAGATAGAAAATAATGAGTTTAAAATGCCTAAACAAGCTGCTGTTTAAATCTGTCTCAAAAAAATGAAGATGAGGTACACAAGCATCTAAAAAATATTGAAGGACATTGCAAATATAGCTGCTGGTATAAGAGAAAGCAATAGAATTTAGGAATTAACAAACAGACAAATAATGTCAAGGTTATACTGTTAGGCAGAAAACACAAAAGATTCAAAGTTATGTTTTGCATGTAAAGAAATTACAATACAAGAATATACTGGGAGAGATCATTAAGGGGGAATGTAAGATTCTGATAAGTCCGCATAAAGAGGAGAGGAGCTGAGGGAAATTCTGGCTGTACTTCAATGTACATGTGAGGTTTGAAGTTAAGAGTATTTCAGCATAAAATCTCCATCATACGGCAATGAGCAACTCTGTGCTTTGAAGAGTAAAATCAATCACTAATAGCATTTTCATTTCCTTTTATTTTACTCCATAATTTTTACGTGTCAGAGCTCAGATGCAATCTTGTTTTCAGATTTTTTTAACAAAGAAAAAAATATTTTTTTCTTTTCAACTTGTGAAAATAAATAAGGTTACTCTTTATTCTTGACATTCTTGCTATATTGAAGCTGCTGTCTTTCTGTAGTGCTGGGACACCAGTGGCTGTTTCAGATGCATGCCCCAAAGGATTTCCCATTAAAAACTTGAATAATTAGGGCTTTAGTAGAACAGTAGGTACTGTCCTTCTGGTCTGCAGAAGGACCAGTCTAAGAAATTAAGGCACTTTGTACTGTGAACATATAAAGCTGAGAAAGATTTCAAATCACTTTATATTGTCGGAGCAGTAGGTGTATCTTGCGTGAGTGTTTCAGCTATTTGTATATAGATTTTCTGGGAAAAAATCTTGAGCAAACTGTGGACTGAAACACTATGCTTTGTCCCTAGCTCTAGTATTGTGTCTGTACTTAGCTGAAGTATGCTTCTGTGTTCTTGGTGGGAGGAGCAGTGTGACTTTTGTGATTTATGGATTGTTTTGTCGTTCTGTTCAGTTCTTGTTCCTGAAGTCCTGCAACTGCATAAGAATTTTTATTTCCATTTAGCATAAAGTAACTGCTGAGCTCAAAATCTTTGACTAATGAAATACATAAGCCATGGGACTCTAAAAAGCATCTGAAAACACTGTATATTATGTCTTAATTTGTAAGTACATATCGCAATTTTATAGTGTGCTCATCAAATATCTGGGTGACTGGAAAGGTAAAAATCACAAGGAGAGCCTACTTGAATTAGACGTGAAGAGCCAACAATAAACACTTCAACACTTCTAAGGACGAAGCATTGTGTCTGTCCATACTGTGCATTAGGATAGACACAGAAGTTACTATTGTATGATAAGCAGCTTTCCTTGACTTTGTGAGGAAAGGAGCTAATTCTTCCTGATTTTTGGTTTTCTTTTAATAAATGATAAAATAGTGAGGTCTTTGCAAAGCAGCTAATGACCAGTGTGGACTAAAATTGGTTGGTTTATATTGATGAGGTGGTCAGTGGTAAAGGTGGTGTTGGAGAGGAGAAAGAAGCAGCAGTATTTCTTTCCATTGTAGCTGAATGGGATCATTTGATTTAAATGAGCTTACATTTCAATAGAACAGAAAACCCAGGCCTGGTTAATTAGACTCTGGATTTCATAAAAAAAAAAGAGAGAAAACCAAATCTGTCCCTGCTGAGCTTCATTACTTTTATTTTTATTTTCTTTAAAAAACCCCCCAGATTTCTATAGAGAAGGCTGTCAAATTAAGACGGGCATAAGCTTCTCCAAGGATTTCCTGATATACCATTTAAAAAGGTTATCTTATTAAACCAAATCCCATCAGACACTTCCCTGTCAAACCATCCCTGCAAAATAAACATTGCTATTTCTGGCCATTGATTAGACAGGCACATAACAAAAGCATGCCTCTCCTCTCTTTGGATATTAGAAAACATAATCCTAAACTGGAATTCATTGATGCCTGTGGAATTTGAGTCCTGAGGTACAGACTTTCTCACCAAGGTAATAAAATCTGAGGTAGCAAATATTACTTTCATTGTGTGATAATTGTGTTACTTTTTTTCTTTTTTTCCCCAAACCCCTTTCTTAACTTCCTGTTTTCTTGGCTGATAGAACTACATGGAACACATATATAATAACTATGCATAAGTATAATATGACAGAAGGCTGTCTTTTTTGAGAGCGATATTTTAGTTCCTTCATGACATACTTCCAGTTTCCTTTCTGTGCAAATACATAGTTGGAAAGTCAACTGAGTTCCTGGTGAAAGTGTTATGATATTCTAGCAGCTACATTTTAGGCAGTTCAAGCATCTCCTTGCTCCATCTCCTTGACTGGGTCAAGTTCTAATTTTGTTAAGCAGATGTATTTACTTGAAAAAAATAGTATTCAGAATGCAAACATACATTTATTTTAAGAGTGATAGTAACAATAGGAAAATGTAAAATGAATATTTTTCTAGAGTTCACATTTCTCATAGCCCAGTGAAACTTGCAGTACAGGAAATAAATAATGCTGTTGCAGTGATCTCATTCTTTGTACTGGATCAGTCTTCCAGGGACAGTTCTGTTCTTCCTCTGCCAAAACTATGTAGTTCTTGCCACCCAATGTCAGTCTTCCATGGCAAATTCTTCTTAACTGATGGGATATCCTTCTACTTTGTTGCATTTCAGTAGTGTTTAAAATGTAGTTTCCAGTGTGCCATTGCTGGCTGTGTGCATGGGGATATACTGTCTGTCAAACAAAAAGTAGTAGCTAATAAAGATGTCCATATTTCATGTAGCTGGTGAGGAGTATTATGTCTCTCTATCCTTTATATCATGGCAATATCTAGAGGCTTTCATCAAATGAAGTCCCATTAGCTAAACTGTGTGAAAGGGTGAGGGTCATGCAGGGTGGAAAGGAAGAAGAGCTGTGGAGATAAGAGAAGCAGATGGGAAAGAGAGAAGTCTGGAGTCAGAAGGTATTGCTTGGCTGTAGCAGGAGTCAGTGTGCAGGAGATAGTAAGGGAGCCTACAGCACAGCATGGAACACTTAGTGAGCCAGCATCACAGGATGAAAACTGGCAAAGAAAGTCCCCATTTGTGTGAATTCCCCTTTGGCTTCTATCTGTGGTTACTACGTAGATGATACACAAGTTTCATGTCTTCCCAGGTCTCCCATTTCCTCCCTCTTTGCCCGATAACAGTGCCACAGTGACATTCACTGCACAAATTTAAAAAATACACAAATATTTCTAATTAATTAATAAACAAAATCTCAGTTTGCTGAAGGTCTATATTGTTATTCAATTTTAAGTAAAAAAGTAATGCTGCATTTCATAAAGATGCTGTAAAAACCCTGTCTTTTCCCCTCTTCTTTCCATCAGCATTGTTTCGTAGATGTTGTCAAATAGGGCATTAATTTAAATGTTTCCTGTCTTAACACTGGAAATAGGATTAATACCTATTAGATTATGAACTATTTGTATTTCCAACAGCATTGACTGCCCTGTAATAATTTGCTACTTTCCCTTCCTTTTTCTCCTTTCTCCTTTAGTTACAATGTTACCCATATTACGGCATCACCAATGTGTTTCTATATATTTATACGCTCTTCTTACCTAACAACTCTCACAATATCTTCACATCCACAGTCTCTTTCAACAGTTGTGTGCTCTGCCTGCCATGGATCTTCTGAAAAAGTGATGACCCATGATGAAAGTGACCTTGATACTATCCTCATATTCCTTCCTTTTTCTGACTGATATTTACTAATGCCAAACATTATTTTCTGCTGTGTACCTCAGATAAGTGTTACCAGACCACAGTTAGAGGATTCAGAATCAATCCCATGTTACTCACTATGGATAAGTTTTTTGGTCCGTGTGGAATAGCTGGTCCCTGAAGACTCAGTCAACTATAAGCCTGTCCTCCTCATCTCCTCCTTTTGCCTGGGTACATTGAGTCTACCCATACTTGAGTTCTCAGTGGGGTGGGAAATAAGGAATTTTAATGCACCAGGAATGAAGCAAAGAGGAAAGTAGAGGGCTAAGCACAGGTGGCCATGAGTAGAAGATAAAAGGCAACCTGGAAAACTCAAACAATTTTCTTTTCTAAGACAGCAGGAAGCAGCCGAAAGCGCTGTGCCTGTTTGGCTTTTAATCACATCCCAGATTTCTCCTGAGGTAGTACCAACTGTGCAGTCTTCCTTTACTCACAGATCATAATGCACAACATCTATACAGCTCTTCTGGCTCTGTTCTCTCCGTTTTTTCTTCCTTCATCTCTATCTTTTTTGAGAGCAACAGTCTTTGCGTCCAAACTATTCAAAGATTCAGACTGCTGTTGTTACATTTGCCACGTAACAGTATTTTTATCAGAAAAGCTATTTAATTTTTTTTTCCACTATTCTATTTTGTTGGTTTGTTTTTTAAATGAGCATGTGACTTACCTTGGGGTCTGTAGGTTTTGCTGTTTTTTTCAGTGGATGAATACAAAAAAGTTTTTGGTGTTTTTTTCAATGCTTCTCTGGAAAAGTTTTTCCCTGTCATTGCATATAAACACGGATTTAAAAATTTGCTTTCAGATTTTGTTGATAGAGGTAGATTAGATTTAGTCACGTTGAGAAGGATTCTTAACCTTTCACATATCAGTCAGCCATAAAATAAAAGGAAATAACAACACTGGAGACTTGTCATCTTCGTGGCTTTGAATTTCCTTTTCTTTCTGATCATTAAGAAAAGGCAATTGGTCCTGTTTATTGTCATTAGAGTATTTCTCTTTCTGCACGTGTTGCATGTCAGTGGTGACAGTTGTGATTTTATTTGTAGAACAGAAACATTAAGAAAGCAATGTTTCCTGTTTCAGTTGATTTCAAGAGCTTGTAAAATCACTGAAAAAAGCTGAAACAGAAAGAACACTTCTGCTGCGTTATCTGTCAGCACTTCATGTCATCAGATGCTCTCAACAGTGACCTCAACTTTGGGCTGATCTCGGCCATGACCTCCTGTCTTACCTGGCTCAGGGACAGTTGGACTGAGCCCTGGCCACCAATACTTTGCCTTGCGCTGGGGTCCCCCTCAGCTACCTTCTCCCAGCCCTTAGGGAGCATCTGGCTCATGGAACACCCTGACAGTGGGCTTTACCTGATGTTATTTGGCATTTATTCTTCCACCTTTCCTAGCCAGTAAACAGCAGCTTTACTGAAGTGAAGTTTCTGCACAGTGCCTTTCAGATTTTCTTTGTGTATCTCCCACTACTGCATGAAGCAAAGTAACAGTTGTCTTTTAAGTAAGTCCTCTGGATGGTTTAATGCATGGAAATGGAAAAATTTCTTTCTCATTAAGGCATGTAAGAGGAAAGGCTCCTTACACACACTTTCCTGGTTGTGCCCTTGTGAAAAAGCTGGACAAAATCAGGTTCTACATTAAAAAAGCTTACTTCAGTTTTCTATTATTAAGTTGTGACATCATGACAAATTAATAAAATTTTATCCTAGGAACACATTGATTGTTCTGGGGTCAATAGATTAATGAAATCTAAAAGGAGGCTTTGCTTTCTAAATAAAGCTTACATTATAGTAGCAGATTTGTTGCCTAGTTATAGGACTTGTATCTTCTCTAATGACCCAAAGACAGTAACAGGAATTAGCCAAATTACCTGCAGGGAGATTGTATGTACCATATAGCTTGTTGAGCTATAATACCTCCAGAGGTCTGAATTTATTACATGTCTGCATAAATAAAGGGCAAAAGCATATATTCTCTCTGACAGAAGCAAAGCTCACATCCTTTCTTGAGAAAGTTGAGAATATAGAGGAGTCTCCATCAGGAAAATACCTCATATCAGGAAAGATATCTGTACCTGGACAAAATCTTCTAATTCAAGTACAACTTGGATTCTAGAATCCATCACTAGTACAGAATTCATAAATAATAGTTTGAACATTTTGAAATTAATCTGGCTACTTTCATTGATTTTGTGACTCAGTTATAGATATTTTGAAGAGTTGAGGCCTTCTCAATTGTGACTTTGCTGCACTGTTGTGTTCTTACTGAGTTTAATTAAGTGGCAGTAGTTTGAGTGCTACATTTACTTAGTTATAGGTTGGCTCAATGATATAAAAAAAGTATGTAGAACTATTTTACTCCTGTGATTTTAAGCATGTTTCAAGTACCTGTAAGAATACACAGTCTGAGCAAGATTTTGGAAAATCACTTCAGTCTTTTTCCAAACCTTTTATCTGTTCACAGTTTTTAGTAATGTTTATAATGGATTTGTGAGTTTTACCTTTTTTATAATATCTTCAATATACCTTTCTGATTAGCATAACTTACAATGAAACTTTTCACTTTTAAGAAGTCTTCCTTTATTTTGTTCTCTCAAAACACTCTGCATATTAATAACATTTTAATAGAAAAAACCCAACACAATAGGTGATATTTATAATTCCTAGTTATCTGGGCTGGTAGGCAGGTATTTCTGTATGCAAACTCTGTATTTAATTATGAATCTTGCTACAATTATCCCACGCCCCGGGTGCCACAAAATAAGGTTACTGTGAGAAGCTGCATGCTTGCAGAAGCCTGTGTAAACTCTTCCTTTGCACCAGCAAGTATCTCCCATCCTAGCTCTCAATGATGCCAGCATGATACCTTGAATGAGTAGCAATTGAACAATCTGAATGATAAATTTACAATCTAGTTTTAATAAGTATCATTTAAGCAAGATGGCACATGTCAGTGTCATCAGTTATTCTGAGCAGGATATCATTTCTAGATATGTTCTGGCCATATTTTGTTTTAATATGGGACGAGTATCAGGCATCTAAGAGCCTAAAAGGCTCCTGCTGTAGCTCTGCTTGATAAGGCAGGTGCTTTTAAGGCATGAAGGTTAGCTGGGTGATGCTGAACTAAGTTTGGTTTAAATAAGGTGACGATTGTACTTATATTCTTTATTTCATAGCTGTGTTGCTTCATGAATAAACATTTGTGACTTTAAGATATCAATAAGTGCAGAAGAGTAAAACAATATTTATATTTATTTTTAAAGAGCTCTGCAACAGTTTCTTTGGGTCAAGTATAATAGTATTGCATGAACAAAGTGGATTACTAGAAATTATTCAAGGCATAGCACCTATGTTAATGTTCAGTAACTGTGAAAAGATCACTTAATTTTTAAGGTGAGTTTATTATTCAAGCTATTCATTGGTTTCTTGGTTTGCAAGTGGTTCAGGAGTTATTCATTGCAGACAATGAAATGCTGTGTTAGAAGGTTACTGAAGTTTAATGATTTTACTTTATTCTACAAAAGCCTTAAACTATTACTCGATTCTCTCACTGGAAGGGTTTAGGTGCTTAGGCGACTCACTAGTGTAGTATGAATTGGATATTTTCCATATCAATACATAATTTCAAATGAGTAATTTCTGAATGGTTGAGTGGAAAATATCTTGTTCATGAGCATTCATAGTAATCTGAATGTTCAAGTATCCACAGAAAGTGAAAAAGAAGGAATGGGAGATAAGGCCAAATTTAAAATAGCTGTGGTAGAAACAGTTGTTTATAGACATAGTCTTCTCACAAGTGTTAACACTGATTAATAGTTTCATAAGTTTTATGATTTTTATCATGGGTTTCATTATATGTCACCTTTTATCTTCTATTTTATTTGATCTGGTGTTTTGAAGCCAATATTAGTATGGTTTGGTATGGAAGGGATAGCATGCTGTTACCTATGGCTTCCTGTTTGTGTTTAGACTTGGTTTCATTGAAGGGCTGTCAAAACAATGAGCATAAATATGTGTACAGGCTCAGTTCTCAAGCCTGAGCATGGATATAGCATTCCATATCTTTTACAGGTATGGAAATAGGATGTATGCAAGCCAGTGATAGCAACTTGATGCAATATGTAAGCTGTCGTCTTTAGAGCTGCATACTTGAAATTTTATTTCCATTGAAAAAAGGCCAATAAACTCTGTGTTTATTTCTCTTAAGCATTATCATACGAGGTGGTTACAGAAAGGGATGGAAATCACATAAGTCAACATCTTGGAGAAACCTAAAGGCATTTTTGAGTTCAGTACAGTTCACATGAAAATGGAGATGGAAATAACGATCCAAAGATGTTTCTTTCTGTTTCTCTGTTCCTTAGCACCTCAACAATGCAAGGAGAGAAGAAATGTGCTTCTCCTTTTTCTTTTCTGAAGTTAAGACAGACATCTATGAATTAATCTTTTAGGAAGTGCAACAGATTCACATTCAAGCATCCAGGAAACTGCTGGAGTAGCATGGAGCCAGAGGGCTGTGTCTTTATCTGTTCTCTTTCCTGTATGTATGCTTGTACCTTTCCGCATATTTGTAGCCTGTTTTCCCTCCATTTGATATCTCTCCAGTCCTTCAGATCTGGCCTGGATACTTGAGTCAAGTTTTAGTTGTTTGGAGCCTACATAGTAAGTAATCTATTCCCCTTTATGCCTTTGCATGGTTGCACAGAAAAAGACCTCAGTCTCTACGACTTTCAGATAGGATTGAAGTTTTAACAAGAATATATCTTTCTAACTATCCTCCCTCAAAAGAGACTACAGTTGAGCTCTCCATGGCAGGAACTACCTCTTACTGTCCATATCCATTCTTCATCAGAGTCTTCTTGCACATAATTTGCAGCACAGCAGCAGCAAGGGCATTAAAAAAAAAAATCCCAAGAACTTGTACAGAGCAGCAAAGATAAACCTCCCTATTTTCAGATTTGGGTGTACTAATATGTTAAAAATCTTGGGTTTGTCTGCACATATTGGAGCTGTGGAGCACCTTGTATGAGATAAAGAGCTAAGATTAAGGCTTCCTGTTTGTGTGAATGTGTTCAAAGCTGGATACTTTCCTCCTCCCTACACACCATTGATTTGGACAAAGATACTGTTCTTTCATGTTTCCTCATGTTCTGGATCTCTAAATATGCAGAGCGAGGATTCGATCCTCTTGACAGTCCGGGGTGAAAGCATGTGTACACCTTTTGAAAAATCAGCTATTACCTTAGAGAATATACGTGTGGTGGCTGATTTTCTGAGGTATGCACTATTGTGCACCCTGGAGAACCATAAAACCTCTCCCATGTGAAAGCAGCAACTACACTTATAAAAAGCTACACGTGCCAACCGTGTCAAGAATCTTCACAGTAAAGACTCCCCAAGATAACACCTGTGTGATAGGCAGTTAAATTACATTATGTAAATTGCATGCAAATATATGCACTGCATACGATAATTAAAACCTTTCTAAATACATATTTGCAAACTACAATCTGTCATGGTCTGCAAGGTTATAATCTACTTTTTTTTTTAATGAAGGGTGCAAAAACTCTGAAAATTCAAACAACAGTGAATGATAATAATTTGAAACATAATGACCTATCATTTATCAACTCAGGTTCCTAACGGTGTCACTCATTCAAAAAAACCCAGCAATTCACTTAAAAAAATTGGAAGCCCTTGTCAACAATTTGTGATTGCATAAAATGTAAGAACTAACGTGCTGCTACAACTGGTGTCTTCAGTAATCATGGATGGGAAGTGGAAAATTGTGTATGCGACGTTATGAAAGAGAACCCAGCAAGAACAGAAAGTTTACTAAGAAATACAACAAAGCACTTGCATAAGGTGGCCTTGGAATTATTTTTAAACTTAACCTTTCGATTTTTCTCAGAAAATAATCCCTTCTGTAGGACACTAGAGTTCAAGCTGTAATGGCCTCATGTAGCTGTCTCGAAGGGAGCAGGGTTAAGTGGTAAATCACACCAGTCTCTTTCTGGTGGTCTCTAGTGACATTCGGCTCAAGTCCTGACCGGGTTTGACTTGCTCTTCAATCTATAGCCAATGGCAGGATTACAAACCACAGTAGCGTAGTAGTGCTGTGTCAGTTAGGAGTCTAAAATAAGTAACTGCACAGTCTGGCACCAAACACTCCTCCTGTACCTTCTTGTGTCTGTGTGTGAGATTGTCACAGCAGCAATCTTCTCTCTCCCTCTTGTTTTCCATTGCCCTCCCAGATGGATTTTGAGTGGTTTTCTCCTCCAGCTTCCAGTTTGGAGAGATGATATTCCCATGATGCTTTCACCTGACTTGAGTCATGACTGACCTATGAAGGTCAACAGCTAGGAGAAATATAGAGGCTTGAATTCAAAGTACATTTGAGCCCAGCACAGTCTGTGGGGAAAGGGAACAGGTACAAATCTCACGGCACCTTGTGATGCTGACTGCAAAAAACAGGCAGAAAGGTGATGGCTCCTGCCTATCTCCATTTATGCCTGGGGGAGCAAAACTACTGGCCTAGAAACCCCCTTTTTTCCCCTTTCTGCTGGCAAGATTTAGTGGATTTGGTTCTTCTAGTTTTAAGGAGGTCAGTCAGTACCCATCAAGCCTCAAGTTACAGTATGATAGCATGGAGCCTTTCACTCTGGTCTTGCCAGCAGTCAGACACAGGCTTATCTGTAGCCACAGGACTAATCTCCTAAAATTGCCAGGACTTGTCACATAAGTAAAACTGTGCTCTTTATGAATTCATGGTTTGGCACCTGAGGAAAAGTTCTCTCACCTTTCGATGCAAGCATGTAGTACTGAATTCTCAGGATGGATGAGTGCAGACATGGCCTTTTTAGGTCATGTTTGAAATGATACTTAGTAACGATTGGCACCTTTCAGCTGACTGCTGGGATTGACTGATAACACATAAGCCTGAGCATGAAAGTCACTTTGCCAGTTGCTGACTTGTGCATATTGGACAGTTTCAGCTGGCATCTTCTGTTTGAGGCATGTGCTACACAGGCACTGAATACCTTTGGTAGAGATTGCCAGAGAATAGGTTCATCCTCTTCACAATAAGCTAATTATGTTTTTTTCTTTTCAGTACATCAACCTGGTGAAATAAAGACTTTTATAAGAGAGTCTAACGCTAGAAGAGGGCACCTAAACAGCCGGCTACCATGCTGTCTGTGAATTACTCTAGGCCTGATTCTGCCACCTATGCTCATATCAAATAGCAACACTGATTTTTTTCAGTGGAGCTGCCTATGAAATTATTCCACCTGCCATACTGGTACTTTCTGGGTTGGCCTTATGCTGAGCTCTGAGTTTCTGTACATTCTGTCAGAAGAGCAGGCAGGAGGCCATCACAGCTGTACAACTCCTGCATGCAGGCAGGAGAATCTGTGGTGGATTTTCCAGCGGGGTGCTGTCAGAAAAGACTTTTATAAAAAGAGAAAATTGAATTTGAAGGCTTCCAGGTCTGACCAGCTCTGGAAATCCAGAGCACTGGCATTTAGCAGGACCAAATAACAAATTACTGAAACTCCACTTATCTCTATTAAGGGGTTTGTGGCATTCTGGAATGTCTCTAAATTAGCAGTGTCTGACCACCACACAGAAAGATGGTTTTGCAAAAAGCGCTTCCTAAGTAAAATGTCCAGTCTTTTGTTTACATAATCCAGCATATAATAATTGTCCTTGAAAGTAAAGTTATTGACATATATAACAAAATGGCATGGCACTTCGTTGAATATTGAATACTTTGAGTATTGTTGTTGTCCTATTTAAATCTGTTAGAAGTTTAACATAACAGCAGGACAGCTGACAGCCTTGAGAGCAATGGTAAGAAGGCATTCAGGAACGTGCTTTGCAGGAATGTATATTGGTGTGACAAGGAAAGCGTATTGACACGGGCTTTAGTTTTGTGGAAAGGAGAGAAAGGCAAGAATATAGGCTCTGATCTTTTGGTGTGACAATTATGGATGCATGCAGCTCTGCTACCCTACCTGAGTGGGATATCAGCAGGGAGGCTCTGTGAAGGTTGGAATTTTGAATCTAACATTTCCAATTTGCATAGGTATAGCTACCTGTAATACAGTTTTCAAAGTGGATAAAAATAGCCACCAGCACAGGAACAGAACCTGTCCAAAATAACGATGGAAATTATTTTAATATGATTGATTTATTTGAATTTATAATTACAAGAATATCTGCTGTAGGCAGAAGGATTATTGCAAAAATAATTCATTTAGCATTTATAAAGGACTTTTTGCTCTTAATTTCTTTTATATTTTTTATGACTTGGCCAATAAAACATTAAAAGCCCTTATGACAAGTGCCAAAAGCTTAAGAAAGCGTTTCCTTAGCTAATGCAAAGGGAGTTGAAAAAACTGCCAAGGGTGCAGCTGTCCAAATAGAGAAGGCTAAATCAGTTGCCTTCTACTGTTCTGGTCCACCAGATCAAGCCTTACAAGGATGAAGTATCAAATTGCCAGTCAGTGTCCATGTCTGACAAATGCGTTCCCTTGGTTTTCCTGTGAAAAGGTGCTACCTTGTACAATAATGACACGGCAAGTAGCCCTCATAAGCAACAGCATGCTTTCTTTTTGCTCGCTTGCTTATTTGAAAGAAGCATCTGGAATAGTAATGCTCTGAGTGCTGTGCGGGGAAGCAGAGCAGAGCTGCTGCATAGTTTAAGAGTTAAGTCCTGAGGAGATGAAAATAGAAAGCCTGATTGCTGGTTGTCTCATCAGCCCTTGTGAAAAGCAGCTGACAGTGTTCATGTTTGGAAGAGGAGAGGAAATTGGAAATCCATTACATTTCTCCTGGTATCTCAGTCACAGGAATGTATGTAACCACAGTTCAGAGAACAGGGAGAGGCTAAGATGCTGAAGCCACAATTTAGAAGTCCATTGTCCCACACTAGCATAATAGTGAACTGGTTAATCAAAAAAAAGCTTTGTTTCTTTAAACCCACCCTGTGATAATGGGAAATAGGGCTTCTGAAAGTAGATAGGGAAGCTCTGGGCTTTTTCTCTTTCTGCTAGATTTTTGCTGTGAGTGAGTGTTGGCATTTGGATTTGGCATCATGGATGTCAGCCACCAGACTGGGGCTTGGACCAAGAGTAGCTTGCAGTATATTAGTGACCATTTTGATTGTGATAAACACCACAAAAGCACAACAAAAGCAGTTATCTCTTTCTTTTCCAAGAGTGAACACAGTGGTTGCTGGTTTGACACCCACACTCTTGTGCCTCCCCCACTGTTTCTGTCTTGACACTTTAAACCCTCTCACAGAGCTTCAGTTCAGCTGTTGCACAAGGTATCTCTCCCATTTCCAGGCCAGAAAGTCACACAAAACCTCCAGCCCTGGAAGGCAGTTTGGGTGGTGGATATTGGGCCACCTCCTGAAATCTGCAGCAAAGGCACACATGAAGACGGTTTTGCAAAAACTGCTGCACGTGGTGCTACTTGCTACTCAGGAGGATAAAAGAAAGTAGGTGGAAAGCACTAGATTCTGGCAACAAAAGAACAGTGTATGCTGCCTTTTTTAATGAGATTTCATTTTTCTGTTGAATAGGATACTGGTCTTGTGGTTCTGCCACTGACATGCATGCTGTCATCTGGACTTCAGTATCATGCTGAGGCCCAGCATTAGAAATGTCAATTTTCTAAAGTATTGTCCTCTGGAACTCTGTCCATTATTCTATAATGTTCCTAGACAATCCTTCCCCCCCTCTTTTTTTTCCTTTTTTGAATATACACAGTAAAAAGGAATATAGCCAGAGATTATAACAAGATTTTAGGTCTCTGATAATCCTCCCACGACTCCTGGTAGTGCCCTTAGGGCACCTTTCAGCACAGGCAGCTTGCAGTTGCCAGGATGTCAGGGCTCCCCTGAGGGACCAGAGGACTCCTTTTTGCTTCCTTGACTTTACTTGAAAGTAGAGCAAAGCTCCCATATGAACTTCAGCATGTATGAACTTTTTTTCCTCTGATTCCACTGCCTTCACATTTTGTTGCACACAAAAGTAACCAGATAGATTTAACAGTCTGAGGAACTTGGCCCCGTGTGGGGCCAGAAAGAGACGAAGAATCATTAGGTAACAATCTGTTCCACTTTAGGGGAACTTTTCCATCAGCTGCCCTTGGAGAACTTGAAATACCCTTTTTCTGGTCTTTACAGAATTGTTCTGCTTTGCCTTCAGAGTGAATGTAGTGATTTCCCAAGCCACACTTGCATGGGAGAAGAAATAATGTTTGGCTTCTGGAATCTGAGCAGTGGAGAAACTACCTCCTTTCTAGAAAGCCTTGCAAAAATGGCCTGATTCACTTCATCTTTTTGACTCACTAATGTTTCTGCTTGAGTCAACAGTTTGCAAAGCATAAACATTGTGACAAATAATGAAGTAATCATGCAATTAGGACTCAATTAATTTTGCTGTAAGAGTAGACCTCTTGCTTGTTTTCCCCCCACATAAGAAAAAATAAATATCATGTCTTTTTCTCCCCTCTGGTGCCAATTTTTGTGTTAAATTAGGTGGAATCCAGAAAGTTTGTTCTCCTGGTTTTATCTCTGTAGGATTTTCTAGACTGTTGATCTCTTGTGAGGCAGAATGTATTGTACTTTTAACTAGTTGCCCTCAGCACATGGACAAGTGTGAGGTAGGGGGGGATGCAGAGAGGATGAGCTGTGGCTTCTTTCCCTCTCCAAAAGTGAAGGCAGCCTAGTGGGGCAGGGGTGGAAAAACTGTGGCTTTTGAACTCTGTGTACTGCTGTGGCAATTCAGGAGCAGCTGTCAGGCCAGGGCTGTGCCACGCTGTTCTCATTCAGGCTATACTGGTACAAGGGCGGGACCAGAGTAACCTGCATCTCTGGCTGTGTGACGAAGTGAGCCGGCAGGTACTGCTGGGTTCAGCCTGGCAGAGAGGGTTATTTTGGGATACTGCAACCCGCCCACCCCTGTTCCACAGTGGGACTCTTCAGCCATAGCTGTCTCCCTCCTGTGATCTCCTGTGATCTCCTCATCCCCCTGCACTCTCATACCACATGAGATGTAACATCCATTTGCATGTATGTCATGCTGCTTGGATAAATGAAAATATTGTTCATTGGTTTTGTAGGCTCAGAAATTTTGGGCATGGCTTTGGAAACTGCATAGCGCCACCTTAATGTATAGCTTTGCATGAAAGGATTATGTTCATCACTCAGTGGGCTGACAAATGTCTCATATCTTAATTTCCTGTACTGGAGGCTTGGGTCGAGTGTCCCATATGGACAGCATTCAGTACATGGGTTTCCTGTATTTCTATGGACACCTGCCATTTTTTCCAGTTGCTCACAGCATGGATGCAGCTGTTCAGTCTGATGGCTGGGAACCAAAAAATCCCTTATGCCCAATCCATAGTCACTTTACACTTGTTTGTCTAGGACTGTGTCAGAGCATGCTACTTCAAATCTTATATGTTTTTCGTTGTGACATGCCAGGCACATCTTGAGAGGTGGTGGAGACCCCATCCCCGGAGATATTCAAGGTCAGGCTTGATGGAGCTCTCGGTGACCTGATCTAGTGAAGATGTCTCTGCTCACTGCAGGGGGGGTGGACTACATGACCTCTAAAGGTCCCTTCCAACCTTACACATTCTATGATGAATGTCCCATAAATGCCCTCAGCTGGTACAGTCTGCACCCGACACTCTCTTCAAGGCTGTAAGAGGCTCCTAACAAGGACCTTGGCTGTCCAGAGTTGAAGATGCAAGCCTCTTCTGGGTGAAACAGACACTTGTCTCTCAGTGCTCAGTCACATTCTTTTCCTTTTGAGCTGCCGTTGGAAGTGCTTCATCTGTCTGCTTTCACAGCAGCAGTGCCACTGATTTGATTCTAAGTGGATGGAACTGGATCTGAGGTGCCAGAATAATCTATTTCTCTCTTGACATGCCCAGCATATTAAAATTAAGCAATGACCGACTTATATTTGCACTTAAATTAGACCATAATAGCACTGCTCTTCGGGGACCCTAATAAGAACTGGAGAGTGACACTAAATCAATGGATGTCTTGTTAGACGAACTAAACTGAAACTCAAATGCTTAGGTCTTTGTTCAAACCTGTTAGAAGTAGACTTTCCATGAAATAATGTTGTCTAGAAAGAGTTTGATTTTTAGCTTTCTAAAAGTATCTCTTACATGAATAAACAGAGAAGTAAAATAGAAAGCCATTGTTTGTTTAAAAAAAGAGGAATACAGAAGCACACATTATCACAAATCCCATGCAGTGCAAGAATAGCGTGTGGTTTTCTTTTTAGTTTGATCAACTTTATCAAGTATTTTTATTCTCTTTAAACACAGTGCAGTTCTTACTTTATGTTTGATTTGAATTACTCTTCCAGCTGTAAGATCCAGGCATGCTGAGACTGCTTCTGCAAAACACCCAGGATCCTGGCACAATTTCTTTTCCACTGATATTATTTCTTTCAGTTTCCATCCCTTACAGGACAGGCTGAATAAGGTAGAATGCCTTCAGTCATAAATATGTCACACCAGAAGCTGGGCCCAAAAGTCTTTTCCACAGGGACAAGGAAAAAGCCTCATCATTCCAGATGGGTTAGTGAGGACTCTGTGTGAAATCTGTCAGACTGTTCACTGCAAGTCTCCATCACTGTGTTTTCCTCTTTCCCTGTCTGCCTGAATTGTAGACGTGCCTTTAGATTCCCCCTTACTCACTTGCTTCCCAGGGAGCCAGCCTGCCTTTAGGCTGGCTGGCTTTTTTTCAAAATAAATTTCCTTTCTTTGTGTAATAAGTGGGTTTTTTTTGCCCCTCTCCAGTGACGGTTGGGCAGACAGAGATGAAGTCATTGAAGGTTATGAACCTGAAGCAAATGGAGGCATCACTATCAAACTGCAGTCTCCAGAGGTCTTGTCGTTTGATGACTACTATCTGAAGCTGCGTCTGGACACCAATACCCGCAACCCCTGGTTTCCTGAGTTCTGGCAGCACAGATTTCAGTGCCGCATCCCGGGGCACCCACTAGAGAATACCAACTTCCAGAAGAACTGCACTGGTAACTTGTCAATTATTTTTCTGTTTGAATCCATGCTCTTCAGAGATTTGTCTTTTTATTTCATTTTGGTTTATATTTTTAAATGCATAAGTCACTGATGACACATGTCAACCCCAAACTGTACAGTTATAAATTCCAGTTCTGGTGGGAGTAGGTCTGGCACTGGTTGCACAGTCTCCTCTCAATTTAGTTCTGTTCTGTTATAGAGTGATTTGTTCCCTTTTCATGTTTAAGGGTTATGCTAAGGCTGACAAGAGGGTCTAAGGTTCTAGTATGGCTTGTAAAAGATAGGTAGCTGTTCAATTTTAGCAAAATTTACTACTTTTTCCTCAAAGATAACTTTTCTAATCAGCTGCATAATCAGAAATTCACAGAAAACCTTACAGCAAAAAATAAAATTTAAGGAAAATTGGTGTCTTAAAATTGGCCAGTCATTCACTTCACCCTTTCTTTTCCTCAGCCATTAAAACATTTGCTGTTTGTTTCCACTAAGTAGCACTCATAAAAAGCACACTGTCCTGCGGACAAGAAGTAACTCTTACCTCATAGCAAGAAAAGTATATCTCTGCATAGACAGGTTTTCTCTTCTATGACAGAATGAAGCCATGGGGAAAAAAACCCAACAAAACACTATGAAGCCTGTCGTGCCATGGATTTCTGTCCCATTCTTTATATCTCCACCATCTCTATTCTGTAGCAGCAATCTCAGTCGGTCCTCATGTGCCCCCTGAGCTGAATGAGTGTAACAGAATCACAGAATGACTAGGTTGGAAAAGACCTTTAAGATCAAGTCCAACCATACATGTCCTCTACTAAACCATATCCCTAAGTACCTCATCTACCCTTTTTTTGAACACATCCAGGGAAGGTGACTCAACCACCTCCTTGGGCAGCCTGTTCCAGGCCCTGACAACTCTTTCAGTGAAAAACTTCTTCCTAACATCTAATCTGAACCTGCCCTGGCTCAGCTTCATGCCATTCCCCTTGTCCTATCGCCTGTCACCTGGCTGAAGAGACCATCATCTACCTCTCTATAATCTCCCTTCAGGTAGTTGTGGGTGGTGATAAGGTCTCCCCTCAGCCTCCTCTTCTCCAGACTAAAAAAACCCAGCTTCCTCAGCCGCTCCTTGTAAGATTTGACACCCAGCCCTTCACCAGCCTGGTTGCCCTTCTCTGAACATGCTCCAGATACTAGTTCTTCCTTTCTCCATCAGTAACACTTCTTAACAACAGCTTCCATGTCACCTTCCCCCTCCCTGCCCCCAGTTCTCTTACTAACAGCTGAGACATATCACCAAATGCTGTCAGTGCTGCAGAACTGGCCTGAAGTGCTGATTGGCACATGGGACGGCCCAGCTGAGTGTTGAGGGGCCAAGGACAAGCCAGACAGGCTAAATAAATGCTGAGGTTATGCTGATATCCTTTCTTTTCTTCAAAGGAGTCATTAACATTGGACTCTACCAAAATGTTACTTTATATTATATATATTTAATTGGTTTTGAGACTGCTTCAGCTCAAAGGAGTCAATATTGGCTAACAAGGGCAGAAATTACTAAGGGGAGGTTGAATGACAGATGCATAATAGAAATACATTGCCTCCTTTCTTAGGAAAAGCTTAAAATTGCATTGTTTTGGTCATCCCATTCAAATGAATGTTTCATGCTGATACTCGATAAAAAGGTCCCATTTCTGAGGAAATAGCAGCAGGATGTATAGATGAGTTTTCAGGCAGTGGTTGCTGTAGATTAAAATTGTACTTGAGCCAAAAATCAGTTAAATGAATTAATGGAAGAAAACCAATAACGGCTTTTATTTTATGAAAAAAACAACCCCCCCACCACCTCAAACTGGTATAGGGCATCCCAGGGTTGGAAGCCACTGAACACTGGAGAGTGTGATGCAGAGGTACTGTTACAGGCTTGCCCTGGTGTTCTGTGCTTTTCAAGGCATCAGATATGAGATAGGAATCGCTACATTCTGATAGTACTAGTGAAAAAAACCCCATTTGTCTACATTGATAGACTCTTGACTTAACTGTCACAATTCAGGCACTCAAATATCTTTCCCTTCTCTAAAAAGCTTTAAGTTTTTGCATGAAGCCTCAAAATGTGTGGTACTTTTTAGGCTTTTCTGAGAAGCCGTCAGCTCTTAAATTTAGTGGTAAACCACTGACAACCTGCAGATTTATAACTGAAAAGGTCATAAATGTCTTAAATCACCAAAGGGATGTACTACAAGGCATCTATTGCTAATAATGGCATACCTACAGAGTCAAAAGACCTACCTGACCCCACCAAGTTTGGGGGCAATAAAGGTTTTTTTAACTGCACAGAGCTGACTGGTGACTGTCTGGCACGACCAGAGCTTTCTGCACACGTGTATTTATCTGACCTCTCAGTAGCATTAATAATGTAACTTCAAATACTAACAGCTTCAAAGTGTGCTGGTGGAGCCTTCCTCTCCAAGGAGGTCTAGTATGACAGTGCCAAGAAAATGCCTTCTTCCCCTCTCACAAATTTGGAGACAGGCTTCTTCAGAAGCTGTCTGTTAAAAAAGAAGTCTGAATTGCTTCTTCTCTCCTTCACAAAGTATCTTCATGCACAAATTTGAAGGAAAGAATCCATGGTGCTCAATAAATTATAAACACTGATATTTGGAATCCTTTAAAAATACCAACAGATGATGTTCTAAATTCTTTGTAGTACTGCAAATTTAAGCACTGCTGCTACTACTGCATCACTCCAGGAAAATTATTAGTATTCAATACTGGTACTGAGCACCTTAACTCCATTATATCTAAGAGCTTTCACTCTTACCTTGCAGTATTTCATCAATATTCTTGAACAAGGTACATAGGGTCCTGCGTTATGGAAAAAGTTGAGTCCCCTCTGGTCCCAGGAGTCCATTTACATTATTAGCACACGTTATGACTATCTCTGGGTCTTGATCTGTTCTGTATTCCAGAACAAAGTACTGAGAACAAAGCACACCCTTACTTCTGCATAGGCAGAAAGACTGCTCACGTTCATCTTCCATGTCTGAAGACTTAATGTCTCAGGAAAATATATAATGAAATAGAAAACCAAGGAAAAAATTCTTGTTATAGTTAGGGGAGCATAGTTTATTTGTAATTACCCAGTGGTAGATTGCCTAGGATCAGCCAGGAGCAAAAAAAAAAAAAAAAAAAAAAGAAGAAAAGGCAGTGTTGTTCTCCAAATACCTTATTAAAAAAGATTCAAAATCCTTGGACCTATCCGTTTTGAAAAGGAGATTAATTACAAAGTTTGTATTTGAGAATCTTCAATTACTGCCTGCCCAGTATAATTTGCTCATATACAACCCAATCACTTTACTGAGAGATTTATTCAGAATTGCCACTGGAATGTGAAGTTCAATTTTTAGCATTCATGGATAGGCAAGGACTTTTCCTCAAGCAATTACAGCTGCTGCATTTGCAATTTCTCACACCCTGTTACTGTTGAGTCAGCACTAACTTGGGATTGCAGGCTCTCTAGGAAGAAAGGGAAAGCCGGTTCCTAGAAACCCCCCTTCTCTGATGACAGGAACTGCTGCTTCAGTTCCCACTTTTCATCCCTGAGAAGACAGCTATGGTCCTTCAGGAATTCTTACATTACACCGAGCTCTCAAGTTGTTGGTCACATTTTCAAAATAGCTTATCTGGATGTATTAGGACTACAAAGTAGTAGCACAAATTCTTGGGAGAAGACAATTATAGAGACTTTTGCAGTGACTGCTCTTTTGCATCTCCCCTTCTTTCAAAAATTAAACAACTTTCTTTCCTCACTTGGGAGGGAGCCAAAAGAGTGGGAGCTATTTTTGACTCATTCTTTGCTAATGTTATATCCAAATGCCTTTCTCCCTATCCCCCTCTCTCTCCATTCCTCCCTCTTTCTTTCTCTCTGCTATAGGATATATTCTTCCTCCGCATGATAGGGTTCAAATCTAGAAATGTTGTTGTATGCAGGTGTATTGGGTCTGACTGGAACCGAGTTAACTCACCCCATAGCAGCTCTCACAGTGCTGTGCTTTGTATTTTTGCTAGAAAGGTGTTGATATGATACTGGTGTTTTGGTTATTACTGGCACAGCATCAAGGCTGCCTCTCCACTCCCCCACCCCACCTCAAAGACCAGTAGACTGCGAATGGGCAGGACATTGGGATGGGCCAGGAAAGCTGACCCGAACTGACCAAAGCTTCCCTACCTTATGATGTTGTGCTCTGCAATAAAAGCTAAGAGAAAGGAGGAGGAGGGGTAGGCATTTGTCTTCCAAAGGAACTGTTGCATAATAAGGATTTTCCAGGGACTTACTGGGCACTGTCTACTAATGGAGGTAGAGAATAAATTTTTAAGTTTGTTTCAGTGCATGGTCTTTGATTTTCTTTATTAGACTGCCTTTATCTTAACTTATGACTTTAAAATTTTATTTTCTCCCTCTGTCCTGCCAGCCAAGTTCAACCTACCACAGTAGAAAAGAAGTATTTGTATACAGCCATTCTTTTGTAGTTTCCTTGACATCCAGTAGGCTAAAACCTTTTCCAGTACAGAGTTACTGCTCTTAAACTGCCCATGCCATGAAGGTACTTGCAATGTTTTCCATATGGTAGCTACGTTCTTTAAAAAACAAAGCATGTCCTGCAACTCTGCATTGATCCCTGAATGATCACGAGGTTCAGAACTTTGCACCATTCTTCATGCCCTTTAGATGAAAAGTCAGAACAGAGCAGACCTTGTCAACACTAACAGAAAAAAATCTTTTTCTGCATTTGAGATACTAAGAAGCTACCTAACTCAGGAAGGACGTGACATGAAGTTCCCTTAGCACAAAACCTCAGGCACTGCCCCAAGCAACAGTCACAGCTTGTCTCAGTCCATCAGACAACTCAGACTTTCCGTATTTTGGAGATTGTGAGGAGATTGTACACTGACAGCAAGATAAGTGGTAAACTGCGTATGTCGGGCAACAAAGTTCAGATACCCTTCCAACAGTCCTATAGGATGTTTCCTCCTTCCTGATCTGATAGAAATAGCACAAATGGAAGTGGCTTTCTCCCTACAAAACGGCAGTGACAAATGTTTGTGTGTTGGATTTAGTGAGCCCACATAGGCCAGAATTAAATGCAAGTTACACTCATGCAGAAATGATGTAGAAAGGGCAGTGCAAATGCTTGCACAGAAGTCTAACTGCTCATTTACAGGATGCCTTATTCACTTCCTGGCAGATAACACAACGGCTGTAATTCATGTAAACTGGCTGGGGATGAGTACTACTCTGTTCCACAAGAGACAGGGAATTGGTTATGGAACTTATGCTCATAGCATTTCATCTGCTGGGACAACAAAATACATTGGCAGGCAATAAGCGCAAACATTTTTTAACAGAGCAAAGTGGAACAAAGTGGGCAAATTGTGATTCATTCATTGATTCAATTGATCTTTTAGGAGAAGGATTATTCGTCACTGTACCCATTTGTGGTGGACAAGAACAAGAAATGTAGATTTTTTTTTTTGGGGGGGGGAGGTGTGTTTTGGTGGTGCTTTGGGGTTTTTTTGTTTTGGTGTTTGTTTTGGTTTGGTTTTTTCTCCATAAGAGGTCACAGACCAACTTCCCTGTAGGATGCTTACCCATACCTTGGTCATACCATAAGGATTTCTGTATCTGCTGATTCCCATCTCAGTCCAAGAGAAATACAATTGATCTGAATGCAGCCAGAGTCACAGAATCACTCAGTCTGGAAAAGGGAGCTCAGGAAGACTGTAGTCTAACCTCTTGCTCAAAGCAGGGTAAACTGTGAGGTTGCTCAGAGTGTTATTCATGGGGGTCTTGAAAAACCCCCAAGGACGAAGGTGGCACAGCCTCTCTGGGCTACATGTTCCACTGCTGGAATATGAAAAAGTTTTGCCTCATATCCAGTCTGAACATCTCTTGTTTCAAGTTATGGCTATTGTCTCTTATCCTCGCACCATGCTTCACTCTGAAGAACCTCTCTCTCTTCTTGCCAACCACACTGTAGGTATGAGGGGCTGTTGTAAGGTTTCTCTGCAGCCATCTCTTCTCCAGGTTGAACAAGCCTATGTCATTCAGCCTCTTCTCAAATGACAAGGACTGAAGTTCTTTATCATCTTGATCACCCTCTGCTGAATGTACTTCAGGTTATCAAGGTATTTCTGTATTCGGTGTCCACAAACTGTATGCAGTATTCTAGATTCAGTCTGATTAGTGCAAAATAAAGCATGATGATAGTAAGAAGGTAATCACATGCTGCAGTCAATGGCTGTGCTATCAGTACCTCCCAGGATGCTGCTTACCTTCAAACCTGCCAAGGATCTCTATGGCCACCATATTCCTGTGTCAACTTTAGTCCAAAGATGTTGTGTCTTTTTCCATCTTCTTTTCTGCACCAGCAAACTCAGAAAGAAGACATGAGTTTTCATCACATCTAAGTAGTTCTGGATGTCCACCATAAATCTTCATAGCATGTCAAGTTGTGGGCAGAACAAATTAATGATAGCAGAAAAGAGCTTGTGAGGAAGACTAAATATTCCAAAGAAGGCATTTCTGCATTGGTATGAATAATGTGGTCATACTTTTTGAGACAAAAATTGCAGGGACTATAAATTATTTTTTCACTGCAAAGAGTTTAAATCATTCACTTTGCTTGGTATGGCCATAGTATGAAAGAAAGAGATGAGCAGGGTCAGAGGTGTTTTAGATTTCAGAGGCCCACACAACACCACTTGTAAAGAGCAGCATGGTGTTACAGTTCAACTCCAGGAGTAATGTCTGTGGAGCATTATACCCAAGCTACTAAATCCAGTAATTTCAACAAATGCTTCTGGAGCCAGCTTGATGTATTTGACTGTATTTAAGATTTCTCTGAAAAGCACCCCAAAGCATTTGCTACCCTTATCACCACTCATTAAAATGTTACTGGTTTTATTTCAACCAGAGTCCTTATGGATTTAGTAAGGTTAGAGTTTTTCCTGACATGGGATAATAAAGATCTTTTAGAAGATCTACAGAGCCTGTCATGACACAGTTTTCCCTGTATTTGTCTGTGAAGTTCTCCTTGATTGTACTTACCGCACCAGAAAGGAAGATGGAAGACTGATGGGTAACCTTTCCTATTCTCAGACAGTTTTGTATTTGTCTAAATGCACCTTTCAGACTACATCCAGTTCACCAGTAATATGGTTCAGAGCTGCTTTTAATCATGGGGCTTTTTCTCAAGACCCACCTCAGTTGTGATGAATTTACATGAGAAGACAGGGCACTGATTTTCTCATGTCAGTGGACAAAAGGCATTTCCAGTGAGAGCTGATCTGAGTGGTTTTCAGTGTTGCAGGTTAGACTGTGAGTTGGACAAATGAGCTCCAGCAGACGTTATTAGGACCCACTCTGCTGTGCCAGACGTGCTTGTAGGTGCTTCTCTGAGAATGTTCCTTCAATCTCAACATCTGCAAGGCTGCCCCATGGATCACCTATCCTGTGAGACTTTGCATCAGCAGAAGCATGCACAGTAGGCACTACTTTCACTACAATATGTCAGAAAGTTCATTATGAGACAGTAGCCTGAGTGCACACTTTGCCAGGTCAGTCACTGCTTGTAAATCACTTGACAGTATATAGGAGGCACATCTGTAAGCTTTTGAAGAAGGAATCAAGCTACTGACATGCCACAACTTCGAGATGTGTTGTACCTTGTGCATCTTGTGATTTGCCCTCCCTAACCCCTGTTTTGGATTCCCGTTATATACTTAAGTCCCTGCAGTGAAGAAGGAGCCAAGTCCTGTGTCACTCAATATGAGGCAGTAGATACTGGGATTCATCTTACAATAGTGATTGAAACTAATCTCAGTTTCATGGGCAGCCAGGATGAAGCCTGTTGGGGACAACTCTGAAAGAGCTGTAGTTGCTAGACTTGTTAGTCAAGACTCTTACACAGCAGGTAAGACAGGAGAGCTGTAGCCTTTCTCAGTCAAGGTTACAGATAGCTTTTAAAGCTTAAGGAAGAGGACGATTAAAAATGTGTTTATCTGAATAATTAATATGATTTATCACAAAGAAGATGATCTATGGCCAGGTTTTTGTTCATTTTGCTTCTAGCTTCTTATTTCTGTGTATGGAAGAAGACAGCTGCACTTATCTAGTATTTTTTATTTCCAAAAATACTTTTTAAACCAGGCTGTCAATCAAAATACAACAATAAATATTTTTCTTCTTTTGGGATCCGTGAAAAATTGAGGTCATCACCAAATAAAGGAAAGAAGCAGTATTGATATGCCTTGGTAAACAGCATAGGAGACAGTTTGCAGAACACATACGTATTACAGCAGGATATGACAAAAATTTTCTGAATCTACTATTTACACCTACATTTTCCATTGTGGGTTTTAACAGTCAAAGTTTCCACTTCTGGGATTAAAAAAATCTGCAGGTAGACTTGTGACATTCAGTCTTCTCTGTTACACAAATAAACTGTTAGTGCTGGAAAAGAACAGGACACACGAATCATGTTCCCTCGTGCCTCCTCCGGGCTCCTCCTGTGGATGGGAGGCACTCCTGACTGCTCAGGCTGTCACAAGTGCTTTGAACTTCTATCAGGAGCAGGTTAAGGACAAAAGCACATAGCTAAAATGAATTAATTTGTTCCTAGAAATCAATTGTTTGTGCAGGTCACACATCAGAACAATTAGCCTGGATATAAGCATTTAACCAAAGCAATAAGTAAACCAGATGAAATAACACAGGTAACTGATCTGAAGACAAGTCAGCCCACCTGGTCTTTTATGAGATCGTATCTTCCGTTTTCTCCTTTACCTGTAGGTGGAAAGCTTCTAAACTCAGCTTGTAGTTTTCCAGGTTGTCATTACTGGTGGCATTACCCCATAAATACAGGTCTAAAGGAGATACGGTAGAAGCTAATGGGTAGGTGCAAACCCACACGCTCCCATGTGTCTAGACTCAGCCCAAAGATACCCTTTGTGCATAAGGATGTTTTCAGAAAAATAGCTAAAAAAGTTCCTAAAATAAATGGATTCCTCTTAACAGATATCAGGCAAGCAGTGGCATAAGGAACAATAAATTATGAGCCTGACTAGTAAACCTTGAGTCATACATACCACAAATTTTCCTTCTCAGAATAAACTGTATTGGTATCAATGGTGACAATAATCCGATGGGAAGTGTGTGCTCCAAAGAATAGGGCTGCCCACTCATACTGGGAGGTCTGGCAGAGCACAGAAGTCTGCTAATATGGAGGGAGCTAGGGAAGAATAATGGAAGCAGATATTGCAGCTAGGTTGGTCTGCTCCACCGCAGCACAGCAAGGTGTGAGACAAGGCAATTCCCAAAGTTTTCAGCTCAGAGTTTTGAGATTCATACAACAGAAACCAGCTTTGGAGGAACCTGCATGTTTGGAAGGAAAATTTAGCTCTGGATCTAGGCTCAGCTCTATAGAGTTGGAAAATTAGGGCTCTACTGATCATGCTATGCAGAGTACCATCTACTTTCTGCAAAGGCCAGTTTACTCTGCCTGTTTTTCCTGGTTTATTTTATCTAAAAATTGTCATCAGAAGGGCCCATTTTCAGATCTCAAGTGCGTTAGCAATTTGTGTTTGGATGGGCTGGATAGCTATTTTTTTCTGCATTGTCACATCTGGCTATACCCAGGAAAAAAGGAGGTGTGCTAAAATGGATGCTTTTGACATTCTTTGAAATCTGAAAGAATCCTGCTTCTGTTTGTCTGTTGAATTTAATGTGTGAATAAAGATGAGTGCCACTTATTTTGTCTTCTGATCTGCTTAGTTTTCCTTCGCTGCTAATCAGAGATGCATTGTCCTCTTGCAGACGTCATTCAAAAGCTTCTAATCTTAGCTTCACTTTAAAATGGATATTTTCTTTGCTACTGTACTTGAACACAGCTCTGGGCATATGACCAGTTAAGGGGAAAATAAAGCCAACCCGTGTATTTGCTATTAATGTATTGCATATTGGAAGGGTTACAAGGCAATATGAGGATCATGCTAACGACTGTTTGAAAACTATACTTAAATTAAAACAAAAACTCTGAGCCTGCTCAGTTAAAATTTAACGTGGTGTGACTAGGCACTAGTTAGAATGGCTGAAGCCACTTTGCTCCTCAGCTCCAGAGCAGCTGCCTTTGATGCCAGGAAGAGAAGAGGGGTCTCTGAGAGCAACTGTGTGGCTGGAGGGCTGCTGAGTTGTTGGGCACGCAGCGATTGCTCATGATGTGTATGTGAAATCCACCACACTGACATGCGACCATGGGGTCCCACAATGCTAGTCCTTCAAACAGAAGGTTTCTTATTGGGGATACGGTCTATTTAAAAACCAAAGCACAAAACCAACAGTAAACTTGGTGAAGGAAAAATTTGGAGGGGGATCTATTTTTGCAGAAGTGAGACACGTTGGTGTCCATATTAATTTATACTCGGACAGCTAATGTTGGTGTTCTTAATACCACCTCAACATTAACATTTTGGGCATTGGAACAGGCTTCCCAGGGAGGTGGTTGAGTCATCAACCCAGGACATACTTAACAGATGGGTAGATGAAGTGCTCAGTGATCTGGTTTAGTGGAGGACAGGTATGGTTGGACTTGATGATCTCAAAGGTCTTTTCCAATCTAGTGATTTTGTGATTAAGAACAGAAGTGAGAAAGAAGTGGTTTGTTCTTTTGAATAATAATAAAAAAGGAAACCAATAGGTCTGACTGATGGGTCATCATCATGGTGGTACACCATCATGCAAGAATGCAGAAACCCATCTTAAATCAATACAGTTTAAAAGTGTGAAAAATATTAGACATATTTCCTGATTGTCTTCAGACTCATACAGAACCACTGGAATTTAAAATGGGAAAAAGACTTATTAGGCCAGCTATTCTGTGCCTGCTAGGCTGGTACCCTACCATATGGGGAGTGCTTGGTCTGATGTAAATGTGAGATATTGACTCGTACATTTGAAATCCTCATGATCTTGTGCCCGTATGCTGAAAACCATGAGCTATTTGCAGGTCTAGATCAATGGAGAAAGAAGAGTTTATGTGATTTGTTTCACCTGCTGTCTCCATTCCAGATAGGAGCACAGACCTCCAGAGAGGATGAATTAATTTTATTATTTGTGTACTTTATTATTTTTGTTATGTTCTTCCATTCTGGTCTATAGACACTGACTGATAGTTTTGGGTGTTGTACTGGTGCTGAATATTTAGCAAATACCAAGACTAGATTTCTAACTTCTTTGTCCCATTCGGTGGTAAGACATTCTATGTTTAATATGAAGGTTGTTTATTTTCAGCTCTGAACCAGCATTTTCTGATGAAGATGCCCAAAATTAGGCTCATGAAGTACATGCTCTGAGACCTAGATAAACTGGCCCGACTTTTAAGGGTACAGATCTCACATAATTCCCAGTAAGTCAACAGCAGCTAGAGAAATTCAGGTATTAATCAAGTCAATTAATTAGCTGTCCGAATATGTATTCAGGTTCCTAATTTAAGTATCTAAGGTAAGTAATGTTCTGAAAGTAGCAGCGCAATTACTGAGTTCTGTCTCTTTCTTTCAGATAAAGTCTCAGGCTTCACATGAAAAGCATGACACTTGAAATTTAATCAGTCCTATTTCCTGTGCTTTTCATTTTTCCATCATTGTATCTTATAATAGGACATCTGTAAGTGTATCTGACTCAACTCTTTTTTTTTTTTTTTTGTTTTTAAATTAAGGGTGAAAGGCGTGATTTAAATGAGACAATTAGCATAAAACTCTCAAATATTTTTTATTAAATTTGTAGATGAATTACATTTTAATGGTGTTCTTTCCTGCCTCATGTAAGAGTAGCAGCAACTCATTATCTGCTAGACTGCTTCCAAATAACAGGTCTGTTAAGAATAGTAGTTCTAAATATGTCTTTAATGGAGCGTGAGAATAAGGCAGCAAGGTTACACAGTTACCTGAGGGAGAGGGGAGGACTGGAGGTTGGGTTTTCTTTTCTTTTTAATTGTTTCTCCACTAGTGTTCAGGTCGTGTAGAAAATAGGCTCCGTGGAATCCTGCCCTTGGAGAGACTGGGTCAGGATCCAGGATGTGCTGGAGGGAGGCTGTAAAGAAAGCAAGAGAAGCAGGTGCATCCCAGGTTTCTGTGGTAATAGCCAATCACTTAAATGGTTCCTGAGGCTTTGGGAGCACAGGCTCTTGTGGGACCCTGCAGAGCCTGGGATGCTCAGAGGTAGCTTTTTACTGAACTGGGAGTGACAGAAAAAGCTATAGGACACACAGTAAGAGTAGCAAATTGAATTCCCTGTTGTATAGATTCCCAAGAAAGGGGACAGGAGAAAAGAGAAAATAATTAAATAAAAAAGGAAAGAATCAAAGAATAAATTTGGGCTGGGGGATTGTAATACCAGATCAGAGTATATCTTCTGGCCAGGATCAAAGCAAAAGCTCTCCTTTCTGTTCATCCTCTTTGTGAATCTTCATTACAACAACTGCGTTATTGCCTGCATCCTTTAAATGTGAAGGCTGAGCTTGACCATTCAAATGCCTTTGTCAGCACGAACTTTTATTCAGCTAATGAAATAAGAAGATGGATTTCAATGCTATATCAGGATTTGAAATCGGTGTGTTTGCTGATTATGTGTACAAACCATTCAATTGAGGAACAACAAAAAAAAAAAATCAGCTGGCATGCTTTATATTCTTGTTTATAAGATGAAATTAATTTCCAATTAAAATAGGAGCTGAGAAGTAATATCTTGCTGCAGAAGTTAATAATTTCAAATAAAAAAGAGAACATGTTGTGGTCATTTTTGCAGGCTGTTTGTATACAATCCAGCTTTTAAGAATAGCATATTAATAATTATTACTATTATTATTTATCAAGCTCTCATAATAATTGTGTTCTTAAAAAGGCAATGGAATCACTTCAGATTTTCTGTGTTGTCTGTTTCTAGAATGAACATGTCATTTAATGTTATATCCTAATTATTTGAATTAGAATAGATGTTTTTTAGGACCAAACCTCTTCTGACTTGGTGGATCCCCCAAGTTCAGAATCACAACCAGAATTTTGATTCCTAGTTTTAAGCCTTGGGTATTACGTTTGAGTATTTGACCCGAAGTACTAATAAGCCACCGTCATTCCATGCCAGATTCCTGATCAGTTCTGTGAGTCCTCCAGTAGACGATCACAGTATTTTATTTAGGGATGATTTTCCATAAGCTAGAAGGGCTAAATATTCTTTTTCTCTTTTTTTTTTTATGATCATTGAACAGGTTAAATATCTGTACAGCTCAATCTCTCAATGCCAGTGTTAATTCCAAGCATCATGCATAACAATGAACATTTATAATTTTGTGTGTGTTACAGCAGTCCCAATCTGGCATTTTACTGCAGCCTTGAGAAGGATGGCACACAAGTACAAAATCATGTGTCTTTTCAAACCATTTGAATTGATACTGAACTGTGTTTGCCAGGGAGTTCATGATATAGGAATTGATTTCTCTCAAATAGAGATAGCTATTTTGCTCTACTATCACAGAATCACAAGGTTTGAAAAGACCTTTAAGATCATCAAGTCCAACCATTCACATCCTAAACTAAACCATATCCCTAAGTACTTCATCTACCCTTTTTTTGAACACATCCAGGGAAGGTGACTCGACCCCCTCCCTGGGCAGCCTGTTCCAGGCCCTGACAACTCTTTCAGTAAAAAATTTTTTCCTAACATCCAATCTAAACCTGCCCTGGCTCAGCTTCATGCCATTCCCCCTTGTCCTATCACCTGTCACCTGGCTGAAGAGACCATTACCTACCTCTCTATAACCTCCCTTCAGGTAATTGTAGGTGGTGATAAGGTCTCCCCTCAATCTCCTCTTCTCCAGGCTAAACAGCCCCAGCTCCCTCAGCCGCTCCTCATAGGATTTGCCCTCCAGCCCCTTCACCAGCCTGGTTGCCCTTCTCTGGACTCGCTCCAGGACCTCCATGTCCTTCTTGTGGTGAGGAGCCCAGAACTGGACACAGTACTCAAGGTGTGGCCTCACCAATGCCGAGTACAGGGGCACAATCACCTCCCTGGACCTACTGGCCACCCTGTTTTTGATACAAGCCAAGATGCCATTGGCCTTCTTGGTTGCCTGAGCACACTGCTGACTCATATTCAGGTCCTTCTCTGCCTGACAGCTCTCCAGCCAGTCTCCCCCAAGCCTGTAGCGCTGCATGGGTTATTATGTCCCATGTGCAGCACTCTACTATCTCCCAGTTTATTAATTCCAAAAGACAAAAATTAAGATAGTAGCTAAAATGAGGTAATCAATGACCTTAAAACTTATCCTTCTTCTTAATTTTTGGGTTTGTTGCTTCACTGGTAGACATTCTGTGTATTGTATTTCTCAAGCTGATCACATTGCAGGAACACGCACAAACACCACGGGTGTGGATCTTTTTTGTTTTGAAGGGAGCAGTTTTTTTCCCCTGCATTGAGCTATAGTCTGTATATCCTTCAGTTTCTGTTTCATTAAAAAACAGTCTTTACTGCAGAGCTCTTTCATCATGATCATTCCACTAACAGCTAGGAACAAAGAGAAGCAATGCTAAAATTTCCTGCCAAGCCTTTAACAGCTTACAGCAGCTCATACCCACAGAAGAGGTTTCAAAAACCAGGTTGCAGGGTTGTTTGGAGGAGAGAGAATCTCAGCAAATCATCCTTACAGGGCCATAAACCCTAGTTTCTTAAGTAAAAAACAGTCTTCAGGGCACAATGTCATCCCCTACAGAAGCTTTATTAGACTGATGAGCCTCTGTCAAGCCACCTGCTAGAAGAGGATCTCTCCAGACTAGCATTTAACAGTATGTGTCATATACATTAACTTGTAGAGAAAGTTACCTGCTTGTTATCTAGTGTCCTGCTCTTTTTCCTGTTGCTATGGATAATTTGTGCAGACATGTATTCTTGCAACTTTTCAACTCTCTGATCAGGTACTT
Source organism: Porphyrio hochstetteri (assembly GCA_020800305.1). Classification (NCBI taxonomy): domain Eukaryota; kingdom Metazoa; phylum Chordata; class Aves; order Gruiformes; family Rallidae; genus Porphyrio; species Porphyrio hochstetteri. Next base: position 53,397,258 of record CM036907.1, read on the forward strand.
TCAGGTCTTACTGATAGGAACTACAAATGAGTAGGGACAATCTGTGTAGATCTCAACCTGTGATGGTGCAGAGGTACACCTTGCCAGGGGCAGCCTGGTGAAGGAAGAGGCAGCCCTCTCCTGGGGGTCTGGCATGTATACAGCTGTGCTGGTAGCTTGACCCTTAGGTCATGGTACATCTTATTTCCCTTTCAGCCCTTTCTTTTACTGCTAGTCAACACAAGAGACAGAGCAGGCAATGTAGATTTATGGAGAAGGGGAAAAGGAACTTTTTCTCCACCACAGGCTTGTTTTGCACTCACCTGCCTCCCACTCCAGTGACGCAGTGCTGGCAAAGCCACGCTGCCAGCTGCTGCAAAGGCTTCCAAGCTTCTCTTAGCCTCTTCCAAAGGCAGAGAAGGGCTTGCAGCATCACACATCAGCCGGGAGTGTTTGTGAATAATATCTCACCCAGACGTGCTCTGCCTGCTCACCCCAGTGCTGTCACTCACAGACATCAGGCAGGCCCAGCCTTTGCATTCACTTGAAGCCGCAGCGAGCCTTTGGGAAATGACAGTCTTCTCACCTCCCGCTTAGCTCCTTTGGGTCACTAGAAGGGAGATGTAAGAGGAAAGCTCTCTGCTCTCTTGAGCACTGGCACATTTGAACACAGCTTTGTCATCTCCCACAGCGTGAGCATGAGTTATGTGCATTGTCACTTGGTTTTTACATCTTAAATCTGCTTTTCTCGGAGTCATATAGTTGTGTGAGAGAGTGAAAGACCATGCGGAGAGGCAGAAAGGACAGGGAGAGGAGCAAGCTTCAGACTTTTGTGTCTGCTGAGCCAAGTTTGCAGACTGGGAAATACAGGAGCAGTTAGAGATGGGTTTCCTTGTTTTGTTCCCAAGTCATGTGGTGGATGGGCTGGACCTGCGAGTTTGGACTTTGTGTAGGGCTGGCAGCACTGCTGAGTCCCCTTTCTCCTACCCAGCGACTCTGAGACTCCCCGTGTCTGATTAATGAGTGAGTCAGCAGCCTGTGCAGTGATTTCTCCTCATAATATTTTAGCTTCACTGTGGCACTGTTGTATTTGTGTATGCCAGCTCCATTCTGGAGTCTTTGACACTAAGCTCTTAAAGCCCTAATGTGCTTACATAATATGATATGGAGAACCAAGAACATAAATTTAATTAAACTATTTTCCCACTGCTCCTGACAGACAGGGAGAGACAAAAGGAAGACACTTCTTTCAAACACTAAAGAGTAATGTGTCATCCCCAGAAAAACAGACAAGGAAGCTGAAGACACTGGCGTTATATAGCACATCTAAAAACGGGGCTAATCTAAAGTTTGGGTGTGACACATCCAAAATGAAGGAGAACCTGTGCCTTGATGGCTGAATTCATGTTTTGGTTTCCTTTAGCCATTGGGTTGACGTCTGTGAAAGACATGTTAGTAAAAGCAAGCTTAAAAAACTCCAAACGCTTTTAAATTCAGTATCATCTTTATTCTAGAATAAGAAAGTTTGTTAGTTGTTTGACCAACTTTGCTAGTGAAAATAAATAACCCATTGCATACAAATACTGCTGCAATCAGCATCCTGTTAAAACCTTAGAGAATCTTAGTGCGAAGTTTTGAGGAGCTTCTGCTGAATGCCCAGATTTTGAATGGCTCTCACTTCTTTCTGTAGTTTTATACAAGAATAGAAGTACAGTAATCCCAATTAAAAAGCCACATTCACCAGATGTAACAAAGCAGTAGTATCTGGGAGACCCATAGATTTCCCTGTGCTCAGAAAGAAAATATCAGGGTATCTCAACTGGTAACTGTAATTGTATCCTAGCTTTTCAGGGAAAAATACATCAAATAGAATTGTGTGAATTGAATCTCTTTGCTTGGGGAAATAAAAACCATTTGAAGAATGGAAGCAAAACCTTTCTGATTTAATGACATCCTGAAATGAAGTCTGCAACCCTGTGAACTCCATTTATTGCTTCATGAGTACTGAAAGATGTCAAATGTTTATCAGCGTGTTTTGAAATCTGGCTTAGAACCTGAATTTTGTAAGATACTCCCTCCTTTTAGCTGCCCCTGTGAAAGCTCTGCTTCCTCTCTTCTTGCCAAAGGGCAGAGCAACTTGCAATTCTGTAGAGAGTGCTGCGTTATTTTCTATAGACTGGTGACATGATGCTTAGGAGGCAGTTAAGGAAAGATCCCTTTTCTTAAATAATACATCCTTCCATACCCTTACGTGACAAGTAGCAGAGCTTCATCTGGACAAGCAAATAGTTCACATACAATGGGAACAGAGTTACCTGGTTTATCTTGTGTCTTTTTGATAGCTCTTCTACCATCCTCACTAAATGTCCTACCTATCATCTTTTTCAGTGTATTTAGCTGCCTCTTGAACTTGCCTCCCTGCCGCAAAGATGCAGGTGTCAAAGTAGGAAGTAAAGGGGTAACTGTTACGATTATGGTTTGCTTTTTTGAAAACAGTAAAATAACTAGTTTACTGGAATCAAAAGCCATGATGGTATTATTTGTTGTAGGTTAAAGGAAGCATTTATTATGGTCTGTGGCTAATTATTCAGCCTATCATTTTTCCTCATGAAAATGACAAATAATTTTTTAATTGAGATCTAAAACAGAGCCTCTTTTTTCTAACCTTCTTTTGGCTTGGTAAAACATAAAAAAATATTTTTCTGCAAATTGTGGTCACGTTAGCTTGCAAATAGAGACAGAAAGGTCATTGGGACAACCTACGACAAGTAAAGTCTGGAGCCCCGATCCACAATTACTTGTTTGGGTCACCAGGTAACATTTCCTGGCCTCTCCCTCATAGGTAGTCAGCTACATCTGGAATTGCCTGGAAACAGGCAGTTGCTTCTGAAAACACAGCTTCAGAAATTCTTGTAGCTGTATATTTTATTGGGTGCTGAAGGAGAAGGGTATTTGGAATGTGGATACGGAATAACTTGACTTTTGCTAATCTGACTTCTTGTTGGTGACTTACATTTGGACATGAGTGCAGTGGCATGAACAAAAGCCCTCTTTATATCATCAAGGAGTGAGGATTTCATTCAGTCATACAATATTCATGACCAGAATGTGCTTGGTATTAAGGTGATATGAAGAGAAAAAACCAGCTAGCGCATGGGTTTTCAACACACGATCATTATACTAACTACATGGAGGGACACTATAATCTGTGTTGTTCAATTTTCAGTGCCTTAAAGTGATATTTATCAAATAGTTTTGTTATCTTTGTTGTTAGATAATGTAAGGGATGTTATAAATAGAATGTAAGAGGGAGTGAACTGACAATATTTGTAAAATACCTTAACCAATAACAAAAAATGAGTTTAAACAAAGGAAACCCTTTGCAAAAAATATTTAATGGAATCTTCTTTTGGCATGGTTATTCAAAGGATTAGCTATTGCTAAATAAAATTTAAAAAAAAATCAAGGAATTGACAACAAAACAGAAATGTAGAATTTTGCATGTTTTCTCCTATGTGTCCAAAGATAAAGCCATCATTAGAAATTTAAGCATTGAAATAAAAGTGCAGTAATTTTTCTAAGAAGTCAAATATCCTAACATTCCACTAAAATCACAGTAATTTAAGCCTGTTCATCACCTTTATGTGCCATTTAGTTGCCAAAATTTTCTTTAGCTCTTAACTCTAGTGACCTGGATTTCAAATCATAGAATCACAGAATATATTAGGTTGGAAAGGACCTTTAATGGTCAACTAGTTCAGCCCCCTCTGTAGTAAGCAGGGACATCTTTGCTAGATCAGGTCGCTCAGAGCCCCATCAAGCCTGACCTTGAGTATCTCCAGGGATGGGGCCTCCACTAACTCTCTGGGCAACCTTTTCCAATGATCTACCACCCTAATGACTGATTGATTCCACATGTTGGCCTTCTGCCCTGTTCCTTCCAAGATCCTATAACACAAGTTTGTTGTGGTCAAAGTTTGTCAGGTTGTCTCTAACATGAGACGCTGAGAGATGCGTGACGGTCACTGTTTTCCAAGGGCATGCTATGTCACTAACCCATCTCTACACAAACTTGTTCGGAGCTAGATGGGCATCTTTACTCGGAGTCATTGGGGGCTCTTTTAGTTAGGTGGGTATTTTTTTTTATTTGGTTCATTTGGAAGGGATCTCCAATAATCATCTAGTCCAACTGCCTGACCAGTTCAGGGCTGACCAAGTTAAAGCATGGTATTAAGGGCATTGTCTAAATGCCTCTCAAATACAGACAGGCTTGAGGCATTTACCACTTCTCTAGGAAGCCTGTTCCTGGGTTTGACCACCCTGTGGTTAGGGTGGTCTATGTTGGAACTGAAGGAAAGCATAAGAAATCTACCTCTGTGAGTTCTCAAATGCACATGGATATATGCTGCAAGCCTGGGTAATACTTAACCAATTCATAGTGTAACCCCTGAACTGTCACCTGGCATTTTGTAGGGGATCCGTCTTTACTCTTTGGCATGGCCTGGTTGTACACATGCAGCCCCAACTGTGTTTCCAGAATAATTTTTTTTTTTCTTAAATGAGCACTCATATTGAGTGTAACTCCTCACCAGGTTGTAACTTGCAGCAAAGCTAAAATCTCATATGGCCTGCCTATGAAGCATATCAATGCCAGTAAGGACTGCTACAAATAAAGAAGGCACTATATAAGATTTATAAGACCCTGAGACCTCTGTCAGGATCAGTAGAAAAAATGATAGCTCTCATAATAGTTGCTAACTGGACCACGACAACAAAATCTCTTTTTATGTGACCTTGAACATTCAGCAGATGCCAGTAAAAATCCATAAAACTATGTGCTTATTCCAGATGAAGCATTATAATTTATAACAATTTTATTCAACAGATTTTGGTGGTTTATTCTAATCAAGAGTCATCTGTGAACAGACTGTGTTCTTTATCAAATGCTTGTGTTTGTTCAAAATTTACCAACTGGCAAGGTATTGATCAGATTCCCCAACCAAAATGTTTTTACATTTCTTTCCATCCCCAGTTCCTTCCTGCCCTAGCCTTTCTGAGGACTGCAAATGAGTAATCCTTTGTGCTTAATTTCTTGTTGAATATGAACATAGACTTTTACTATCCTTACACATGAAAGTTTACTAATTTCTAGCCATAATTCTGCTAGTGTAGGTTTTCTTAATTTCAGTTTGTTAAGTGGGATTTGCAGGAGTACCCACGCTGCTCTCAAGAGTGGTTTTAGCCCCACAGTGACTTCACAGTGAAGGCACTAGACTAATTCCTGCTTGCTTTTCATTCAGGTCCTTCTAAGTACCTAACTGAGGCTAATATTGGTTAGATTTGAGGCACATTATGGTAAAAGAAAAGACTCACACTGAGTTTCAGGAAATTTTGTCTGTCCTGTCTTCCTTGCTCCTCTACTTAGGTATTAGTTTTAGCACTTTTTGGAAACTTTTTCAGTTGTGTGCAACCAGAGTATGGGGCTTGGGGGATTTTTTTGTTTGTTTGTTTCTTTGTTTGGGGGTGGTTATTTGTTTGTTTGTTTTGTAGTATATCTGTATATATACCCTCCCCCCTTTTTCAGCTTTAAATTTGACTGACAGAAAAACCCAAAACTGTAATAAGAAAAAAATGACCCAAACTATTGAAGAGTGGTTAGAATGAAATTATTAAAGGAGGATTTGCATTGGATCCAATACAAAAATAAGTAAGTGTGAAATGGAGGACACCTGAATTCTTCCAAGGTCATTGAAAAACGTAATAGCCTAATTTGAGTCACTTCAATTAAACCAGTACTCACATGGCTTATAGGATTTTTTTTTCCTTAGCTTAGTTAAAGATAAGGTTCCTAACAAAAAAAAAAAAAAGAAAACAAAAAAAGGAAAAAAAGCTAACAAAATACTTTTCTATTTTTAATGTTAATAAACCCTAGTCTTTAAATTAGTCTTTGTAGATCAATGGTATTTTTTCTGAAGGATGAGAGGAAGGAAAAGTAAGTGTTTCACAGATGAGAATTCTGCTTTGCCCTTTGTTGTATTTCAAAGATCTGCTGAGGAAAAATACAACTTTACAGAGATGTCCCGTAGCAAACATAATGTAGTTCTTGCATTTTTTGAAGGTCTGTCCTATGAAAACTTAATTGAACATTGAGTGCCTCTGTTTTGTCTATGGCTGAGCATAATTACATGATTTCATTTGTTTAAGAAAAACCCCAGACATTTCTTAGTGATTGGCATAAGTGACGTTTTGCAAGCACAACTGCATAAGTATATTGATAATTTATAATGATGAAAATATAGAAAAATAGATTTTGACTGCAGGAAGTTAATTTTAGGTGAAGCATGACTTCTCATGCTGGATTCACTATAAGGTATCTTATTTACAGATAAGGATGTTTATATTGCGTATCTATAGACAATTCATTATCATATGATGCTTCAGCTGCTGCTTTCCACTATAGTACGTTTATAAGCGACCTCAAGTCAGCCACCTCTGTGGTGTGGGTCTATATGCTTGGAGCCTCAACATAAGCCAGATGTTCACTCCTAATTAGTCAAAAGTAAATCCTCCCACCATCAAATATTTATTGTCTTTCGAGTTATGAATATTAGATTGAAATATGAAAAACCAAAGGCATGCTTTGCTCAGTTAATAAATACTTGAGGGAAATGGCCTCTTTTAAAAACATTGGCAAGTTCTGTTACATGTAGTTTTCTACCTCCAGCAGACACACAAATACTCGCCTTAGGAAACACACATGGATGCTATCATTATCTCCTGCAAATGTTACTGCTGTTTATGTTCCCCTTTTTTTTTTAAAACTAATGGATAGATTAAGGTGGTATCTGAGACAAACTCTCTTGGGTAGAAAAGAGTTGATAGTGCTGTGCCCTACCAGTCACTTTTGTAATCTCTTCCTCGACTTGCTGCCTAGAAACTTCACAAGAAAGGGAGGATTACCATGCCAAGCTTACCACCTCTCTTTCCCCTAGGGATGGAGAATATATTCATTTTCTATCTACAAGAGCAGAATTGTCGATAAATTCACAGTGTATTAATCCTAAGGGATTCATCAGCAGATAAAACACACCTAGAGATAGCATATGCAGACTGCTTGTATTCAGGCAACAGATGTCTAGACCGTGATGTACGTACTATATGCGGTGCATAAGTGAGGGTTCATGTAGTGGCATACTCTTTGCTTCGTTGGGTAAATATTTGGTCAGTTTACCAATTCTGCTCTTCCAGTGCTTCAGAACATGAGTCTGAATGGCATTGGTTTCATGCCATTTGAATGGGAGCTATGAACCTTCTCCTGCAAAGAAAGTGGCAGATATGTTGCCTCTGGGAAATATTTCTCCAGCTGCTCCCTGTTTGGTGGTGCTGGTGGTGGCTGTCTGACAGTGAGAGGAACACATGAGCTCATTAGTCAGACTATGCTATTTTCACAAGGCTTTTTTTAATTCACCATCACACTGTTTGCTTTGTTCTGCTCAACTCGAAAACAGTTACCAAAGAAAGACTTTCTTGCCTATTTGCAATGAATGACCTGTGTAAGACACAGAGAAAGAAACCTAGATGTACCTGCCTTTGGCATCTCTGCCATCCTAATGAATCCCCAGCTGAGTTGTAGGGCAAATGAGCTGAGAAGACCTACCAAATCAGAGCCTCTTCCAAGGATAAGTGTAAGGGTCTTCATGATTTGATTTAAAAGCAGTATTGTATCTACACTGGGGGAAGGGATTATTTTTTAACTCAAAAGCTTCAGTGAACTTCTAGATTCTCCTCTTTTATTCAGATTAAAATGACAACTATCTTCTCCAACCTGGCTTTGAGAAGTGTCACTTAACACTTAGTCTCTCACACATCCTACTTCCCTAGCGTAGACAAGGTGTTACTTAGACAAAGTAACAGGGACTGGATTGCAAACGCCTGTTAAACACTGAGTAACGTGGGAGGTCTACAGATAAAAAGCATCTTGCAGCTTGGAGCATATTGCAATAAAATGACTCAGGGGGAAGGAAACAAAATAGGGATGTTTGTTACCTCCAGCTCCCTCAGAACTCCTGCAGCACAGGCCCTCCGTGACTTGGGGTCAGCGCTGACAGTGTTGGGAAGTGAGGGAATGGCCTGAGACCCAGTGGGGTCTCATGAGAAATAGAACCACAAACAGTACCTTTTGGCAGTGCCTGCACATCAGCAGATCTGAGCAAAAGCCTACCTGTGGGGAAAACCTTCACTGACACATTGTTTTTGCTCAATGGACAGAGACTATAAAGTCTGCTAATACAGAATCTTCTAACCTGCAGTTGCATAAAAGTCCTTTAGTGTCATGAACTTTGTTTGACTTTCTGTAGCAATCCCAAATTGGCCTACCTACTACTCCTTTCAGCAAAAGTTTTTAGTTCTGATAGCTTGAGAAGTGATGCTGATTTGTGTTGTTTGCTTGTTAAAATTGAAAGGGACATTGCTATCTTGGCCCTCAAAAAAATGACATTTCAAAAAAGAAAATACCTTCAAGTGTGACAAAAAGTCAAATTTACAAGGAAATCCCTTTAAAATATTGTTCTAGCTGAAATGCATCATTCTGATACTGAGATGTTTAACCCTTCTTAGCATTAATAACATTGGGAAATGACAAACAAAAATTCCAAAAAGGACAAATAAAAGCTGGCAATTTGATTAAACTGGTGCTTTCTCATGAGGCATTTCACTTTCAATGAATTAAAGATTTCTGAGGGGGCAGGGAGTGAAAAGGGGTTGGATTTTAAATTATTTAATTAAAGTCACTGACTGGCACCTCAATTATGCTTCTAAAGATTTATAAAAGAAATAAGAAAACTTTTTCTCTCTCACTGCTTTTTCATGTGTTCTTGTTATTACAGTTTTGTTTATAACAAACCTTTTTTCTTACCATTTTAGGAAATGAAAGCCTAGAAGAAAACTATGTGCAGGACAGTAAAATGGGATTTGTCATCAATGCTATATATGCTATGGCTCATGGGCTCCAAAATATGCATCATTCCCTTTGCCCTGGACATATTGGGCTGTGTGATGCTATGAAGCCAATTGATGGCAGCAAGCTCTTGGAGTTTCTCCTCAAATCTTCATTCATCGGTGTTTCTGGAGAAGAAGTTTGGTTTGATGAAAAGGGAGATGCCCCTGGAAGGTATAGAGATGTTTCAACTCAGCTAATTAAACCGGATGTTGGGAAGGGGGAATGTTGCTGGGTTTGGTGATGGAGATTTCTTTGGCTGCTTTGCTGAAGCATACAGCGTGCATGCTATAAGGCATAAGTGGAGTTATCTGGAATAGTCTTACCAATAACCAGGAATAACCTTGGTAACACATGATATATTGAAAGCTACAGTCCAGACTAAGATAGGAGCTGCAGTACAACTTGTAGTATGTCTAATGTTTCAAGTCAGAACAAACCTTGTATCTCATAGATTGTCTGAGGAACCACTGGGCCTCACCACCAGGATTTTAATAAGGATAAAGCCTAATACAAGTGCTTGGAAATTAATGAGGCATTTGTTTGCTAAAGTTTGGAGGGTAGGGCTGTAGAGCACATCCTTTTCCAACTGCTGGTCCAAGTGCCCCAGGGACGTAGCACTGTATCCTTGCCAGAGACTATTTAGTTCTGCTTGATGACCTCCTTTTTGCTCTCCTTGTTTCACCCCAAATAAGCTCAACTGTCCCAGAGTTTAAAGTCAGGTCCAAGTAGAGCAGGACAAATATATATATATTTTCCTTTTTTTTCCCAGAAGGTACTTTGTTTCACCCATTTGGGGTCTGGTAAATCCCAGCTGTGGTAGCTGCTACTGTCTACCCCTCCCTAGCAGACACAGTAGGTACCCAAGAAATGGGTGAGACAGCAACTTTGTGGACTTGGATGTCATTTTTTTTTTCTCTTATAGGAGCCAGCTGACAGAAATCTTTTCCTCTTCATTTAGTTCTGTGGGCTCTGTCCAACTATTTTAAGTGAGACACTTCCCAGATGGGTTTGTTTTTGAACTTTGTTTTTTGTTTAATTCAACTGCTGGAGCACACAATCCATTTTTAACTGAAACGTACTCAGGGGTTACTTCACTGAAGTTAGTTTTCCTAATGAGTTATTAAAGTGTTATAAAAGACTCTCTCACTCCATCTTTGGGCTTATTGCATAAATGCATCTGAGTGCCAACCCTGCACAAAGAGAGTGCTCAGCAATAAACAAGAGCTTGCTGCCTGGCGTATACTTTCAAAGTGTATCTGTAAGACACAGTGGCCTTAAAGTAACTCTTATTTCTATTACTAGCCTTTATTAAAGAAAGTGATCAACTTTTTTTATTATTTGCTATTTCCCCTTTTTGTTATATTTAAACAGTGTATATGTTAAAACATCTTATTACATTTAAACAGAAAGAAAAAAGCTGGTCAATTTGGTCTTCTCATTGAGCTCTGTATACTTCAGATTTTTTTTAAGTCAAAGAGATAGACCAGCTAGGTCAGGCTTTGAAAGTAGAGGCAAGTGATTCCTTTACAATAAAACACAAATGCATAAATCAAATGTCTGTACATACCACTTAGAGAATACAGAGAAATTACTGCTTAGTGTAGCTTTAAGTTTATTCGACACGATTTATCTCCATAAAAGCATTACTCCAACCTTGTGTATGCTGTTTTGTCTGCCTGTTAGTTATTTGATTTGATGTTTGGGTGTAATTTTCCAATTTTAACCCAAATCTTATTTATTGTCTTGTCACCTGAGAGCATTTTCACAACATTCATCAGTAGCATAGAATTAGAATGAACAGTTTCTGAATTTAAAACATAGGAAGGTTTATATCAGGTTATTTCTCTGAGTAGGTCAGGATGATAGAATTTATTCCATCTATCATTTTGGTCTATAGCAAGGTTCATTTCTCTTGATTCCCTGGCCTATTTAGATTTTGACGGGTTATTTCAGTCAGGAGATTTTTTTGTTGTTGTTCCTCATTTATATTTTCACAGCTGGAGTTAGCAGGTTTGGGCAAGAAAGTTCAATTAACTTTTTTGCTATTTATGCTGTGACCCTTGTGTCAGTCTGTGGCATTTTTGACATAGGCGTTATCGAATCAGAGAATGGTGACATGCGTATGCCAGCAGTAGTTTATACTCCTGCAGAACTGTTAGCTCCAGATTAGCCCTAGAATTTCCATAGCTTCACATGGAAAAGCTCTTTGTGGATGAGTATAGTATCATACCACTATATCGATACCCAAAAGAGCTTTTGTACCTCAGCAAAATGAAAAGATAAAACCCACATACAACACCTAAATACAGCAAAGAGTAACAGATCTGAATTGTCCTAATTTTTTTTAGCTTTTACATGCCAATGCAAGAATGCCATACAAATGTGTAAAAAGGTGTTTTATATTATGTTACTGTATCTTGCGAGTAAATCAACTTCACAGGATGGAATAAATCAGTACTCCTTCTTAAAAGGCAGCAACTTTCCTCATACTTTATTTCAAAATCTGTGAGATTCTTTGAGCATTTGACTCCCATAAGCTCCTAGTTAAAATCACCATGGGCAGAGCAGGTAGAGATGCCTGTATTTGTTTGCTTGACACTTTCATAATTTCCTGTTTTGAACCCCTTAGAGCTTCATCAAACAGTAACCATTTGTTTACCTATAACTTTTTTTATCTCAGACTCAATGCATGGTTTCAAGCATTTATCAAAATGAGATTAGAAAACATGAAGCACTGTTTCAAAGGTTTATTTCTTCTGTGCAGAATCTTTTCTTTGAAGAGGTCTTATGCAGAAATGTGAAGCAGAGCTTTATCAGAAGGGCACAAATGCAGTCACTTAACTGACTGCACTGCCTCTGGGAAAAATAATGTGGCTGTAGCTCTGGAAAATCAACAGCTTTATGTGCTCGCTATACTGTCATTAAGAACATGCTGGTAAAATTGCTGAACTTTATACTTTCACTTAGTACCTCCCATTTCCTTTCTCAGTAGTAATCATGTAACTCAAATTCCCAGAAATGGCTGGAGAAGATGTGAGGGATGCAGTAATCACAGGAAGAGAGTGTGCACAGCAAGTTCCATCTGAAAACCTTCTTCACTCTGAGGGTGGCAGAGCACTGGCACAGGCTGCCCAGAGAGGCTGTGGAGTCTCTTTCTCTGGGGATATTCAAAACCCGCCTGGACACCATCCTGTGCAACCTGCTCTAGGTGACCCTGCTTTAGGATCCTGCCTTGGCTCTGTGTAAGCACTGCTCAACAAGAATGAAAACTGCTCTACATTATTAGCATTGTTCTCAGCTCAAAGCCAAACCGTAGCCCTGTGCTAGCTACTATGAAGAAAATGAACTCTGTCCCAGCTAAAACTTGTTCATACGACAGCACCTATTTGGTCACATCATTTCCCAATATACCAGAGAGTTTGCCCTTATATCAAAAGAAAGATTCATTTTCTATGTGCAGAATGTTTTCGTGGCTTCTGTAAATACTGCCATATGTGCATCAAATCCAGCTGCGTCCGTGGTCCTTGCTCTCTTAGGGCTTCACAACTCCTTAAGAATCATTTTTATCTTGGACATAGCCCAGAAATGTGAAAGCTGTACATATGTGAATGCGGGAATGGGGGTAGGTATTCCAGCACTGAACTCATCCTTACTCAAATTAGAAATTTTTCATTAAGGAAAAGAAGAAAAAGATAGAGAACTTGTGCACGTCTCCATATACCAAGTGTGTTTGTTAGACCACATTTCTCCTCTTAAAATTCAAGCTGTGTATCATAGCTGCAAACATTGTACTACAACTTGTCATAGGCAAGACTGTGTAAGAGCTTTTAGTCTGCATACCTTATTCTTTGACAGATAAGAAAAGGGAACAGTATTATAAGAAAATATAAGAATGGCTTTCAACCTAAAATCACCTCCCTGAAATTGCCAGCTCTTGATTGATATTGCATTAATGCCACTCTGTGTCTTGTAATATGTTTTTTGCAAAAATCCATGCATGTTCAAAAATTCCATTAAGGGAATGTGAGGTTTTAGTAATCTTTTTTCCCCTTTCCTGAATTCATTTGCCAGCCCAGGGTAACTGATTTTCTATCAGTCTAATACAAGGTCACACTAAAATCCAAGCAGGTTCTTCATGCTAGGAAGAGGCATGTAAGTTCTTGCTCAATTTCACTCCTGTCTGTTGAGTCTACACTATGAAATGCCCAGCTCTTACTGTGTCTTGCTATCCTGATTCTTCACAATCAAAGAAACAACATTCATTTTATGTTCTTCTTTGTAAGTACTGGGATATGAGAAGGAACTGTTTCCTAGGGAATTTGAAATTTACTCTTTTCTAAGCAAATCCTCAATTAGTAGCTGATTGCCAACCACTGGAGCTGTCTTCTGCTTGGAGCTCCATTGACCTCAGAGGCAAATCCCATAGCTGGAGCTATGCAGTTGTGCTGACATGATCTGAGCATGCGTATTTGCAAGACCGAGGTCTAAATACAGCTATAACATGCACTTCTTTAAGTAATCTTTAACTAGAGAGATCCCAAAGACCCAATTAAGAAAAACAGACACCTAGGGAGTAATTCTAGCATTTCTTTCCTCTGTGAAATGCACAGAGTTGAAAGTTTGCATGTTTGAACCTTGGAAGGAAAAAGAAATTGATATGTCTCTCTCTTTGCCCACAACCAAGCACCCCGGTTTGATTTATGGCTTATACTTTGCTTACTTTTCATTCCTAAAGCACACACAGATTAACAACACTCATTATATAAAAAGATATTTTTCCCCAGAGACGGAGACAATCCAGTAGAGAAAAACAAGGCAGCAGCTCCCAGGATTGGAAAAGAGAAGACGCTTTGCGATTTTCAGCTCCAGTGCTGATTTCTGGTTCTCAACCCTCTTTCTCTTGCCCTTTTCTAAACAAAGCCCTCCCCTTTTTAATCTTAAGAGCCTGAGCTTTAGGTCCAGCCTCTTTAGTGTTTTTTTCTCTCTGAACCCACTCCTATATTCATTCTTCTATTCTTGCTTATTTCCTCCTAAGCAATCACCATGGTTAATCGCTGCTTTGCACAAGGCACATTCTGTGGGCTAAAGAAGGAACGGAACAATTAGCACTAAGGGATGTGCACACATCGGGTCCAGCACATGGATGGCAATGATGGAGACAGGGAAGCTGAATGTTTGTTGTAGCAGTGTTTTATGCTTCCTTTACATTAGCCTGGGGAAGTTCTCTCCTACTTGCCTGGGGCAAGGAAGTAAATTTTGTGCCTGAGTTGCTAACTTTTCCCAACAGTCTCACTGGGCTGGGTAATATAAAAAATTGAACTAGTGCATACAGTTAACTTATGGCATACAGTATGGTTAGTTTCAGCATTTCTACTGATTACTTTAGAGCTCCCAGCAGGTGCTATCCTGCAACCAATCTGTATGTAGGCATCAAGCAAATGTTAAAGACATCTTGAATGATGGCTGAAAACCACACCATCCAGACAGTGTCTGCATGTACATCTTCAGCAGAGCTTGCTGTCTTTAACGTGAAGTTCTTCCTGGACACACAAGTTGTTACCCACTGTTTTATGTAAGCAGGGCAGGCAATTTGTAATTACGTGGCAGTCGGAGCTTTCATTTCTCTTAATTCTGCTGGAAATCCTACAGCGTTTGATGTTTCTATGAAACTCTAGTCCCTGGTGTTAGGGAGTGAGATGAATGTTCACAGAGGCAGAAGAAGAGCAAGGTAAATATTTATCCTTTGACTTGCTTTCTCTTTTTTTCCCTTGCAGGTATGACATCATGAACCTGCAGTACATAGAGCCCAACCGCTATGACTATGTCCTCATTGGGACTTGGCACGAGGGCGTGCTCAACATCGATGACTACAGGATTCAAATGAATAAGAGTGGAATGGTTCGATCAGTGTGCAGCGAGCCTTGCTTGAAGGGACAGATCAAGGTGTGCCTCAGACATTCACTTTCTGCTATAGAACTGTGAATAACCAGTCAGTGTTTTTTTTTCCCTAAACCTAATCAAGGTTCTTTCAAGCCAAGGACTTGCTTTTCTTCAGGAAAGCCAAAAATATAGAAAGATTCCAAGATTAACATTATACTCTTATAATCTCATATACACACCCATGTTTTCTAAAACTGCCCTTTGTAGTGATGCAGAATCTTCTAGTGTGACAGGATTTGAATTTCACCTTATGTGAGAAAGAAGATTTTCACTTAGTCATTGCCTACAACATTCAGTGGCTGTGATTCACTTGGGGGCTGATCCTGAAAAGAACATGACCCATGGGAATCCAGTATTTTGTTCCAGCAATAACACCTGCAAGAAAAAGGATTAAAAAAAACAAACAAAAAAACCCCTATTTGTATCTCATGTTCTCAACAGGAGGTATGGAAACAAATGAAATCACTCTGTGTTTACCAAACAGTAGCACTTGTATCAAGCTACAAATAATTTGCCACCTGCCATGTCTGGATGACATAAAGACATGCTCCACCACTATGAAAATGGTATGGATGCAGTAAGTTTAAAATGGCAAGGAGCCCATTCAGGAAAATCACCTTCGAGAATACCATCCTTTCTAATCTCATTTAATAAGCACTTTTGCAGCTTTTTAATTCTATATTGCTACTCTAAGCAATAAGTGATTGATGATTTGGCAAAGGCGTAGTGACATACTCTAACAGTCTTGGAGGGGAAACATAATCGGTATTTACTACTCTCCAAAACATCTTTTCCCTGTTTTTGAGATTGTGCAGTTTGTATACGTGTGTATATGTAAACACCATGCATACAAAATGCCAGCTTCAGCTCCCATTGAAGTCTATTGGACTCTGTCCACAGACTGCGGGAGGAAATGTTAACAAAAAAAGCCCACAAAACCAACATTCAACAAAACAAACATTTTGTATTTGACTACTGTACTTAACTCTGCATATAGATGGATAGGAAGATCCTCGAGAGAACGCTGGATTCCTCCTTTCTGGGAAACAGAGCCAGTCTTTCTTGGAGCCCCATGAGCTGGAGATAACCTTAATCTTTCTTTCAGCCTCAGCAGAATGAAACTAGGAGTCAAGACAATGAAACCATCTTGTCAACATTGGGTCATTCTAGACATTCAAAATGTTCTGCATGCAGGAATCCTGTCATATTTTAAACAGTGCAGGTGGTACCTGTTTTTGGGGGGGGAGCTTCTGTGTTGTTTTATAGAGGATTGTAACTGAGGATGCATTTTGCATTCTAGGTGATCAGAAAAGGAGAAGTGAGTTGCTGCTGGATTTGCACGGCTTGCAAGGAGAATGAATTTGTTCAGGATGAATTTACATGCAAAGCCTGTGAACTTGGCTGGTGGCCGAACCCTGACCTGACAGGTAGGGACATGTCCCTCCAAACACATTCCTATTTTATGGGGCACAAGGAGAACGGTGTGTGGTGGAGAGTAAGGTGGTAAATGCAGAGATATTAAAAGTACACACTTAAACACATATCCCAGTGCAGTTTAGGGTGAACATTTTGGGTATATCTTTTGGCTCAGTTCAACAGGAGTGACAATAAAGACAACAGAATTTCTACCAAGAAGAAATAACAGTCTGTCTGTTCCTCCCCTTCAGTTAGCATAAGCATTGATAAAGCTGTTAAGACTGCTAATGAACTTAGCAGCATTTGTTGCAATTTTAGCAGTGTTTATCACAAGAGCTCAGTGCATCCTTGTCAGATTGACTTGATACTCCTGATCGTTCTGCTGGGTAATTAGTTAATACCTTATCTGGGATTTCCAGCCAATCAGTAACTGACTGCAAGACTTCTGTTTGGCATAAAGATCATCCTCTCTGCACATGCCAGCAAGAAGAATGTCAACAGAATCCTAAGAAAGAGCGGCAGAAGAAAGGGAAATGGCTAGAATTGGTCTCCCCTGTGTACACACTCTGGATGAGTGATGTGCTATGGTATCTTTCTGTTACTTTGTACCTACCAAGGTCAACCTCCACACCAGCTCTGGGCTTTGCAGTAACCATTGCCCCAAGAAAATAGATATAATGCACTGAGAAGCACCACCTCGGCCTTGGGGTTTGCTTTGTATCACTGTAAAAGACTACTGGCACCTTTGCCCCACAGTGCATATGCAAATCTTGGCTGCCAGTATTCATCAAGGCATCATTACTAGTCAGGGAAACAATCCAACTGCCTAGCTGAAGATCAGATGTGCAACTTATCGCTTGTATGTCCTTTAATATGACTGGCTGGCAACTAGATGTTGCTGCAGCATTTAACATGAAGTATTAGACAAAATATTCAAACCTTGATTAAATAGTTCCAAGAGATGCTGTTAAGCTGGTCATGGAAGCCAAGTGAGCTTTCAGAGGATTTATTTCGGTAGAGAAAGCTGACCACTTCTCCAGTTAAAAAGACATTATTAATCACAATAAAGTTGGAAACTTGATCCATTGTACATTAGTATTCTATGGAAAATAAGCTAAGGTCATGGCCCAGATGTGTGTGTATTTGTCTATATGCCATATCTCTCACACACACACCCTCGCCCCCTCTCTCCAGTGTGCAACTGAACCTGCTTCAAACAGACTCGCCAGGACACAGAAATCTCACTGATCATTCAGTTCCTCAAAGTTTAATGTAAGTGGGTTGTAGGAAGAGGAGTTCTTGAAAAATACCTTCTGTAAGGGCCCCAGTTGTGGAAAATTGTCTTGTATTACTAAAACCCAGAAAATCCATCCTTCATAAATGCCCTCACCATTGGATTCAACTCCCACCTCCTAGGAGACTGGTGTCTGCTAATTTTAAAGCAGATATCCATAGATATCTGGTTTCTGTTAGTCTTGGAGGTTTGCAGAATTGTTTGTGTCTACTATTCAGGGAAGAAAACTGGGACTTCTTTTCAATCAATAAGGCAGAACAAGAACATAGCAAGAGATCAATGTGCACTTGAACGAATGTGGTTCAGTGCTACCAGCAGCCTAAAATAGCTCAAAAGGGGGCATGTCAAAATGACAGGCACTGCTGAAAGGAGTTGAGAAAGCATCAGTGCTGGAAAAAAAAAATCTCAGGGGCATGTTGCAATCTATTAACTTTTAATGAAATCAGTAGATGACCTGCTGATTTGTGTTTCTTCTCAGCAAGGAGACTGGACTGCTGCTGTTCTAAAATCATAGTCGCATGAGCCAAATGACAGCATAGCCATCGACTGATTTCCTAGAGAACGCCAAAATGGCAGTCTGCTCCCTCACAGTTTCTTCATTCTGTCTTATTGAGGAGCAAACTTCCTTTTATAAATCCCTGCAATTCATTTACTTGAATTGCTGTACAAAGTTGTGAAGAGAAGCTGACGTCGTCCTAACTGGTAGAAAAGGGAGACTAAATGAACTCTGCCTCTTGAACTTAGTGGAAGTCACCACTGTTAGAATTTAATTTGGAATTCTCTTTTCTTGCCAGGATTTCTACAATTAAATGTGTTTTTATTGCTTGTTTTTTGTGAGTTATATTCATACTCTGCCAGTCACCATAGCATCTAGACACAGACATTAGTTTCTTGCATTTCAGATTGTTTTTCCCTTTGCCTTTAATCTTAAATGCTAAACATGTATGCAGTTTTAGGCTCATTTTCCATCACAGATGGGGGCTTTATAATCCTTAGTCCCTTTAAGAAACCGAAGCACATACTAACTCATTTCCTAAGACATGCTTTTGAAGGTGCTCATTCTCTCCATTTAAAAACAGTCTCTGCTGCTCAGCAATTCTTTCCTGACATTTTAATTTTATTGTAGATATAAATTATTTTTTTGCTTCCCCTCAGTATGTATTTGGTAAAGTGGAGTCAGAAGACACAAAGGATTTCTTATCACAGATTATAAAAGCTTGACCAAACAAATAGTCACTAAATCCAGAGTCGTAAGGCTGGCTCACAGTATCACAATAGTATCACAATCTAATATAAGGAGAATAAATGTCAAACTAGTAGACCCAGTTTATAGAAGTTATCTTAAATTATCAATAAAACAAGGTAGGACTGGAAGTTTTGTAGAGTTGTTCTGAAATTAATCCTAAAGGTTTGGGGCCATCAGTTACCTGGGATATGTTAATGGCCTCTGAAAACATCTGTATTGTCTTATTTGTTTTGAAATATGAATATAATTTTAAAAAAAAATAATTAGCCTTGTGCTCTAGGAAATAATTCATGGTTAAAGTGCAGGGAAAATAGTAGATGAAAGCTACCTACCAGTTTTTTGATGGAAACTTTTAACTGTGAAGCTTTGGCCACTAATTCTCTGATTTTTTGAAGTTTGGGTTAGTTGTGGGATTTTTGGGTTTTGTTGGGTTTTTTGTGTTTTTTGTTTAAATCTGTAAGTACACCATTTCCTGGGTATCCTCCCCCCATCTCAACAAGGCTCCCCAGCCCAGTTTCTCCTGGCTGGGAAATGACCCACCTTCTCAGGTGCTGACAACCAAAAACTGCGTGCTGATCTCAGCAGCGCAGGCAGCTTTTTGCAATGCTTGTAGCATATGTGGCTCTTGGGGCTTGATGGTGCACAGGAGTTACACTGATTTAACTAAACACATTTCTAAGAGCTTACACAGGATAAGCTTAAAGCAGCCGATAGGTTTAACTGCCATGCTGCATCAGGGCTAAGGGTCTGAAAATATCATTTAAGATGGAATGAGTTTTGCTTGATGCTGTTAAGCTTAAAGTCCACACTGAAACTCAACCTCTCCAGCAACCACAGACTGGCTTCATCTTTAAGAAGAGCTTTGTATGTATTAATAAGCAGGAGCTTCCAATTCTAAGTCTTTTATTAAATGAAGGAAGGAGCCAACTTCCATTCAAGGCTGTTGCAGCCAATGGCAGTTATTAGAAGTTCCCACTTCTAATAAAAAGCTTTCTTTTAATATTTCAATATAAAAATACTCTTTGGAAGAACAAGTTTCCTAAGTCTTGAACAGACCACTTTGAGTGAAACAGAATTCATTTTCTTTATAAAATAAGACATCCAGTTACACAACTACTGTTTTTGTTTATTACCTGTAATTAAGTAAGCATTACCCGTAGTTAAGTCAGCCTGTTAGAGACAAAGAGTACAGAGTTAAAAGACATTCTTTCAGTTTATATGACATTGGAAGACATTAAAAGTTCGAGCAGAATTTTTCCATGTCAGGACTTTGCCTCAGGCTGGTCTTTTAAAAATTTCTACAAAACCCAGTTTTTCCTTCTTCTGTTTCTCAAAATGAAGCTATAGTAAAACTGTTTAAACCTGATCTATACCTCTGCCTTCTTCTCCTATATTTCGAAGGAGGGACTTCACATTTTGGTAAAGATCCCAGTTGGTAATTTTGTGTCACCCTGTGGCAGATGCTTACAAATTGAGCACAACTGTGAGCCTCAGAAGCTTTTAGCTCCTAGATGTTGGTTTCTGCAGGCATACTCCATGCTAAGGAGGAAGGGGCTGAGCAAGGATTTTGCTCATCACAGTATCAGGTTCCTTGCTAAAATTTAGCAGCTGGACTATGAGGAAAAAATGCCTCACTTAGAAGCTTGCTGGCACCAACCCTTTTCTCTGCTCTTCTCAGTCACATCCAACAACCCAGGCAGGCATATGTGATTAGCAGCTGGTCCAGGATACAGAAAACTGTTCCAGCAGTGCTTATAGTGGAGACATCTGGGTGGAGGGGTGAATGGCTAGGGATAAAACGAGACTGGGAAGAAAAATATTTGAGAGGTGGGGGAAAGGCACAAAAGGTGACCTGAGTCCAAGAGAAACTGATGGAGGACAGAAACAAGAAGCAGAAGGGGCTTTGAATACTTACCATGGGATGCACAATCACATTAAAAGCATTTTGTCACTACTGAGTCAAGAATAGAAAATAGGAAATGCCAGAATGAAGGTTCTTTGTAACTCAGTTTCACAACTGGAACATCCTATTAACACAGAGGATTTGATTTTCTCTTTAATATTTATTGCTGGTGTTGCATCTTAGTCACAGTGAGGAAGGTAGCCACAGACTCCCATAACTTGAGTGTGGGAGAGCACTTACGCACCATCTTAACTGAACCTACCTTTGCACACCTGTGCTAGTTTTAAAGGACAGCCTTCCAGTTATCTTTTGAAGGTATGCATTCTTTGTGGGTTTGACTTTTCCATAAGAATGAAATTCTTACGGAAATTATTTAGTGGAAAACAATCAGCAGACGGTTTGACAAAATGAGAATAAGGTAATGTTGAGAGAAACAAAACAAAACAAAAAAGCAGAAATGTGCTAAAAAGATACAGTAGCTGTGGTGTAATACCATTACAGCTTTGGATTTCTTACTAGTTTTTCTGCCCATGGATCCCCAATTAATTTATATCATTTACAAAATAAAAAATCACAAAAATGTAGTGGGTCAAGTTATAGTGATTTTGGTACAGATTAAAATTAGTTAGTCCGAGGAGATAAAAATCTGCCTATTCTAATTTGTGCCAATCCTCTGCCTGCTGAAATGAAGGGATGGTGCTGGGTGTGTCTGGGTTTTCTTCCCAGCTCTGCCTTCGATATTCTGAGCTTGTCAGCAGGTATCTCAAGGAAAACTACAAAAATTTTCCAAATCTCGTTTCCTTTTGTAGCATCATGTGCAAATGTTTGTGACACCCAAAACTGATGGCTGTTTTTTCGATTGTATTTCATCCATGCTTTTCCATGCTGCAGTTCACTCTTTGTACAATGGTTTTAATAGTTTGTGACACATAAGCATAAGGTATGTTTGGATTATAGTGAGAGCCAGAAAAAAATAGTCCACTTCAAGCAGCTACCTTTCTAACACTCCATTTCTCTTCTGTTCACTGCAGGCTGTGAACCCATCCCTGTAAAGTACCTCCAGTGGAGCAATATAGAGTCTATTGTGGCTGTGGTCTTTTCCTGCCTGGGGATCCTGGTCACCATGTTTGTCACCCTTATCTTTGTGCTCTACAGGGACACCCCTGTTGTCAAATCCTCCAGCCGGGAGCTCTGCTACATTATCCTTGCTGGCATCTTCCTGGGTTATGTCTGCCCTTTCACCCTTATAGCTAAACCCACCACGACGTCCTGCTACCTCCAGCGCCTTCTGGTGGGTCTCTCCTCTGCCATGTGTTACTCTGCCCTTGTGACCAAAACCAACCGCATCGCACGCATCCTGGCAGGCAGCAAAAAGAAGATCTGTACCCGCAAGCCACGCTTCATGAGCGCATGGGCCCAAGTGGTCATTGCCTCCATCTTGATCAGCGTGCAGCTGACACTGGTGATAACGCTGATCATCCTGGAGCCCCCGATGCCCATCCTCTCCTACCCCAGCATTAAGGAAGTTTACCTTATCTGCAACACCAGCAACCTAGGCGTCGTGGCTCCTGTGGGCTACAATGGACTCCTCATCATGAGCTGCACGTACTATGCCTTCAAGACTCGCAATGTGCCTGCCAATTTCAATGAGGCCAAGTACATTGCATTCACCATGTACACCACTTGTATCATCTGGCTGGCCTTCGTGCCTATCTATTTTGGGAGCAACTACAAGATCATCACCACCTGTTTTGCAGTGAGCCTGAGCGTGACAGTAGCGCTGGGGTGCATGTTCACTCCTAAGATGTACATCATCATAGCCAAGCCTGAGAGGAACGTCCGCAGTGCCTTCACCACCTCAGATGTGGTGCGTATGCATGTCGGGGATGGCAAGGCACCTTGCAAGTCCAACACTTTCCTCAACATATTCCGGAGAAAGAAGCCAGGGGCTGGAAATCCAAAGTAAGTGATTGACTGCAGGTACACATTTATCTGTATATGTCCTTCTTTTTGCCATCCTCTCTTGATTGACCTTAGTCTGCTGAATAGTAAGGTATGTAACAGTTTTTCATCTCATGGGTAGGAGAAAAGTTGGAAATGGTCCTTTAGACCTAAGCCTTAGCTGGATATTGACATGTTGCTTTGTATTTCTCTCCTGCTCCAAAAGCAGCTCTGTATACAGCTCCCTCTAACTCTGGGGCAGGTCAGGCAGTGGCAGAGTAACCAAGTAACCAATGTCCATTTGCTGCTTCTTCCATCTCTCCGTGCATGTGATGGGGATCTCACACCCCTACGTGCAGTTGATGTGCACTATGTTCTAACTAAGGCGCTATTTTGGGGAAAGGGGACTAGACATCTATGTCTGAGTGGTTGTAAAACACGTGTACTTGTCTAAGGCCACTGGGATACGTGTGTGAAAGCTGGGGATTGAACATTGATTTTTAAGGTAGTGTTTTGTGACAGTCTTCATGGTTGTGATCCAAAAGCATCATTCATACTATCCCTACGCTCTATTTAATATTCAGAATTATGACCAATAATCTTAATCATCATTAGTGTGAACTTGTCCATGTTCTCAGACCCAGTGTTGGTGTGAAAGTCACAGAAATCAACTGACAGTGAAAACTTGCATCCACATCTATCAAAGCTGTTATTTTCCTTGCTAATAATTAAAAACAACCCAGCTGCAGCAGAGGGGGAGAGAGAACTTTTACTTCAAAGAGCATCTCCCTGTGAGCAGCTGTCTGAACATTTGCATTCTTTATTATCTGATTGCTTTTTAATCTTTAAAGAAGCACCATAGGGCTAGACATGAGCTTAGATTATTTTTGTCCCAATTAAAAAAATTATCAAAATAATAAAGAATCAGTGCAGTCTATGTTTCTAAGCTTGCTGATATAATTAAAATTAAGTTAATTTCCAGCTCTTTGGGATCTTTAAGTTTCTCTGAGTCACTCTAGTTGGTTTCGATTCAGCTTGCATAAGAACCATTTTCATACGTCCTGAGATGGAAGGGGTAAGGATGGAAGCGATATCGTACAAAACTCATGCTGTGTTCAATTTTGCCTCTATGCTACTTCAATACTTTTTATTTTGTTGCCAGATAGGGGGTCGGAAGAGGAAGGAATGGAGACATAAATAACCCAAATACACAGCTTAGTGTGCTGTGGAGGCCACGAAAACACTGACAGCTTCTGAGCTAGCTGGAGGGGGAGCTGGGAGAAGTAGGCAGCCCTGGGAGCCCCCCAAGCAGGGAGATGGGCAAAAATCTTTGTAGCTCAAGAGCTTGAATTCCATGCAAATAGAAAGATGGAGCCTGATCCACCTTCCTCTGACTCTATGGAAGTTGGATGGGGTCTTACCTGTCTGTAAGAAACTAGTGTGGTGTCTCTGCAGCCTAGTCTCTGGCTAATGCTGTTGATATCTCTAAGGTGATACCTGACCAAGAAAGAGACTATTGAGTATTTTAGATCATGAGAAACTGAGTAGCTAATTGTTTGTTGTGCTTGCTATTCTTTTACTTTCACCAAAAAACAAAACAAACTTTTAAAGTTCCAAATACAGTGGATTTAGACTAGAATTCATAATGTGAGCAAATATATAATCTCATCCAAACCCAAGCTTCTCCCTCACCTTAAAAAGTAACAGGGCTTACCCCAGCTTTTTAACAATTTGTTGCATAATCTTAGTAAGATTTTTGTGACTTCTCTGTTGAGCCTATGTGAGTGGTCTGATGCAAAAAAAAACCCTACAGAGTTTTAAGGCGCTCTTCTAAACAAAACTCTGAACAACTAGTCACTAGGCTTTTTTTGGTCTCCGGTCAAGCCTCCAGATCTTTTACACAGCAAAATCCCAACCTCTGACCTAAATCTCTTCTGAAGTTGCTGCCATGTTCTGCACCTGAACCAGCACAGCTGGGGAGGTGTGCTAGGCTTGCTGATGGAGGAGGACAGCGAGCCTCTCTGTACATGGGCATGGAGTGATGCAATGTACGGGCTTGCAGCTTTGGAAGTAAAATCACAAGATGGCACAAAAAATAATTTGGGGGCTTTGTCAGGTATTTTATCTCCTAGCGGAGTCCGTTGCAAAGCTTGTGAAGACACTGTGCTGTAACAAGAGAAAGGAGTATGAGTCAGTACCAAGAAGGTAAAAGTAGAATTTGATGGAGACTTTGAAGCACCTGGATAAATTCAAATGTGTAGTCAGGTCCTTTCTGAATCAGGGCCTGAAACTACTGAAACATGCCTAATGCCCACAGGAATGGCCTCCAGACTAATTTTCAATATATATTTTCAAAATATATATATATTACTTGTCCTATTAAACTCTGGGTTTTATTTGCCAGGTTTTTAGTAATTCTTATCCCCAAGTATGATGCTCTGCTTCTTGACTCTGTAATTGTCCCTCCTCATAGCTACATTTTTCTGATTGAAGTGGCCAGCAGTTCTTCACACAAAAGTTTCATTTTCCAGCTGTCTTACAACTTCCCATTAGTTTTCTCGTTCTTCTCTCTTCCTGTCAGTATCAAACCTCTCCTCTGCTAACCCAATGAATTCCAGTTCCTAAACAGAAAAGTGGCATGCATCTAAATTAAGTTTGTGTGCAGATATAGAGTTAAATCAAGTTAGTTTTAAAAATGGAAACTAGTTTGCATTTACAAGGACAAGTCAAGCTTACGTAAGCCTTGATAAAGCACTCACATGCGATGTTGTGCTGTTAGTTTAACTAGTATAGCTTGGGGACTAGAGCAAGCACTCTCCCTTTCTCCTTCCTAAAGTAGAGCAAAAGAATTAACTAGGCAAGGCTATTAACACAGGATCTATGAGCCAATTCAAAACCTTCAGCTTCATCAGGTGCTAATACAGAGGTCAGAAAATCCTCTTGAAAACTAACTGTCCCAGCTGCATTACCGGCAAATTCCCAATGAAAATAAATTGTTTAGTAACACTGATCTTCACTTAAACAACAAAGCACGCTGCCTTTACTGGGCCGTTGCACTCTAAAGATGCTATGTGCAATCATGAGGGCTTGAACTCTATCTTACTTAGCTGAATTAAATTACGAGCAATTACAGCCAGCATGGTTTTAAATAGAGCTTGGCTAGGAATTTTTCAGTGGAATATGTTTTAAAGAATCACAGAATCACTAGGTTTGAAAAGACCTTTGAGATCATCAACACCAACTGTACCTGTCCTCTAGTAAACCATATCTCTGAGCACCTTGTCTACTCATCTTCTAAATACATCCAGGGATGGTGACTCAGCCACATCCATGGGCAGCCTGTTCCAGTGCCTGACAACCCCTTTGGTGAAGAACTTTATCCTAATGTCTAATCTGAACCTGCCCTGGAGCAGCTTGAAGCCAAAAGAAAAATTTCCATCAGAAAATTCTGGCCACTCAAAATCTTTCATAGAATTGGGCTTTGATGGTAGGGATCTTCTCTGTGCCAGGTGGAATTTCCATTTTTCCCCATGGAGAGATGAAGGCGTTGGGAAAGTATGAGGGAACTTTACCACAACAGTCATTACTTAAGGCACTGAGTTAGGTTAATGGTGTCTCCTTCCTCCTTCGCTTCCCAGGTCAACACCTTATAACCAGACTGTGCACTGCCCCAGGGACTCTTCTCCTTTCTCTTTGTTCTTGACCAGCAATGTGTCCTGGAACAGAGGGAAAAAAAAATCTTGATACAAACCCTAGAGAAATACTTTGTATTATTCTGTGACAGAACTTGAATCTGGGTCTGAGAGATCCCTCGCGAGTGACTTCAGTACTGAGATACTGTCAGTCTCTTTTCAAGTGAATATTTAAATATTTATAAAAAAATGGAACAGCTCTATCAGGGGAGATTAAGAGAGACTGATGTCTGCTGCTTTTATTGAAGCTTTGTGGGGACCTTTATTGTTTGAGTTTGCTGCTTGATGACATTATGAGATCCTGGCTGTTACAGGATGATGACACAGCTGTCTTTTATTTTTTCCCCAGCTGTGAGATTATAACTTTGTCATATGGATCTTGCTGTCATCATTACATATGTTCTTGACCATAAGTGTTGGTTTTGGCTATGAGATTCAGTCAGCTTGAAGAGCAGCACTCCTGTACGCCTGCTTCCCTGAGGAATCAATGCTTTCTGTACTAAGCACAGAAAAAAACAACCAGTGACACTGAAGATGCTGATCTTGAGGAGGGTTCAGGATCACCTTCTCCAGCCAGTGCTTCAAATGGACCCTACTCAATGTGCAGGAGCGCTGGAGCCAGGCCTGCAGGTTGCAGTTCTGTTGTGTTGCTTTCACATAGAATAGAGCTTGAACCCCAGAGCAGAATTCACCTCTTCTCACCACTTGTTGCATGAGAAGGATCAGTGTTGCAGAGGGGACCACAAAGAATGAATTTGTTGTGTATCTTTGGGTAATTAGCTCCAGATTTGGTGGTTGATGCTTAGATACTCCTTTGGTCTTCAAATAGAAATGATTTTAAATTTATGTTTGAGAGCCCAGGTCTGGGCACTATTTTAGTGCATTTTGAATCAAAGAACATAAGGATTTAGTTGTCAACGTAAGTTGTGTAGCAAAATTTGAATTCATAGGAAGGCCAACTAGCAAGGCTAACCCTGTGTCCGGGACACCATATTAATGTTTAAGCCACCTACTTCCCCCCTTGTAATTTTAATCTAATTGCATTCAGTTACTTTTCTTCCAGCTGTCTGCTCTCAGAAAAAAATGTCTGGTTTTAGATATTCCCAGACATGTACTTTATCTTTTTAACATGCTTTGGAAGTCCACACCTCTAGGCTGCTTTCACAGGCGTCCACTCTAAGTAGTGTCCAGGCAGTCACCTGAGCTAAGGATCTCTCAAAATTCCTTTGTTTTATTCCAATAAGAAGTGTCGGGCAACTCAATATCCCCAAGTATGTTCTTCCTGCTTCCTTTACAGAAGCCTGTTCCTCTTCTTCATCCTCTCTCCCTCTGTACTGGGACCCTACATACAGTTTTCTACTCAGAATCAGGTTTCTCAGTCACTTCTAGTAACACGTCTGTTCCCTTACCAAGGCTTAGGGAACCATCTGGCTTTTGTCTTGCTGGGTGTAAAGTTGTCTCCAGGTATTCTTAAGTTACTCTTTCTCTTTTAACTAACTTGCTGAATTGCCATTTCATTTTGAGCAAGCGTTGCTGGCATGCCGTGTTTCTCTGGGACTCATTTCACTTGGCGACTCACAGTCCACAAAGGCTTTTGGACTCCTCAGCTCCTTCATTTTCAAAGCCTCCCACAGGCACACAGTGAGGGGAATCGTAGCATAAGTACGTGCAGAAGGCAGGACATTTTGTTTCACTGTTTTTTTTATGGTGGTGGGAGGAGGCTAATGCACAGTACAGCATGGCAAGAATTGGAGCTTCCAGAAACAGAGCGTAAATGTGCAGCGTGTTCAGTGGCAGTCGTACAAATGCAGATCTTTTACAGCCTCTCGTTTGTTCCAACTTGAGTGCCTTGTCATAGGAAGAGATGCTCAGGAGTATTCCCTCTTCTCGCTCTCATGATCAAGGGCCTGGAGCATCTCCCCTACAAGGAAAGGCTGAATGAATTGGGGCTGTTCAGCCTTGAGAAAAGAAGACTGAGAGGGAATCTGTTCAATGTTTATAAATATATCTAGTGTGGGAGACAAAAGGAAATAGCCAGTCCCTTTTCAGTGGTCTGTGGGGACAGGACAAGGGGCAATGGCCTCAAGTTAGAGCACAGGAAGTTCCGCACCAACATGCGGAAGAACTTTTACACAGTGAGGGTGACAGAGCCCTTGGACAGGCTGCCATGGGCGTTTGTGGAATCTCCTTCTCTGGAGATATTCAAGACCCATCTGGACGCCTACCTGTGTGACCTGTTCTAGGGAACCTGCTTTGGCAGGGGGGTTAAGCTCAATCTCTGGAAGTCACTTCTAACCCCTACAGTTCTGTGAATCTGTGAATCACTTTACTTACTCCATACAGCCAATATGCCTTCTTAAAGAAGGGGATTATGGAGGCAAGGGGGGAAGGGAAAGAAGTGTGAACAGAAGACATAAAAAGACTTTTAATGTAAGTAAAACAATGGCTTTTGTCCTGACCTCTGCAGGTGAAAGTGTGTTAAATTGAACAAAACCAATCTCAACCTGGCACAACCATGCAGGGATTATTTCACTCTGTCTAGCTGAAACGCTTCAAAAGATCAGAAACAAGCATTAATCAAAAGTGCAACGAGGATTAATGATAACTGGTCACCACTGTACTTTCACCTATAAAAAAGAATACATTGCTTAACTCCTGCACGTCAGGACACAAGTCCAATCTGGGAAGTCTACAATACATTTAAGTACTTCCTTCGCTCCTAGATTGTGTCCCCCAGCCTGCAGCATGTAAGAATTATCTTGTACAGATCACAGTCTGATGTACTTTTATCTTCTTACAGCATTGCCACACCAGTATAGAGACAATCTCAGAATCTAATAGGAAACGGTAGGCTAGCTTGCTTTGCAATTTAGGAAATTGATGCATTGGGTAAACTTCTCATGTCCTGTGATAGCACTGCAGACACAATAAGACAGCCCCTTTATTTTCACTGTTACAGATTCCATTTTTTTCCAAATTCCAAGGTGCTTTCAAGAAGGTCTTTAAACTTGCTGGGCCTGCACAGCCTATCCTGCTGAGGCTTACCCCAGAGGGTGGAGGCATGTTGTGGAAGAGAGTTTTGAAACAACATAAATCTTGCAAGATCCTGCAAGTGAGAAATAATATAAGGATAAAAATTTAAAAAAATAAAAAAGTGGGTAAAAATTATACAGGACAGGTTCGATTGTTTATTTAAACAATTTCTTTGTCATTCTGTGTCTGATCTCTCCAGTAACCTGCCAATAAGATGTTGGCATCAGACCCTGTTTTTGGTGCTGACTCAGTAAAGCAATTGCATCATGGGGTGCGAGGTGCAGCGCTGTCTGTGGCTGCATGGATCCCAGCTCCAACTCAGGGCACCGGGCTCCCCAGCCACAGGGCACTTGGTTCACTATTGCATCCCAACCAGGGCATATCATGGAGGAGTCTGGCTCCTTCACAGTGTGTAAGGAGATGTGGCAGCTCTGGCGTGGCTCCCCAGTGCCATAGCTGTCACAGAGAAGGCAGGTGGCACCTTGCTCTGGCCTGACTCACCCCGTCATTGCAGTCCTCCCTGGCATTTGTACCGTAGCTTCTGCATGCAGTGTAGTCGCAGCCCTTCACCCTTTTCTTAGGTTGCAGTGCACTTTTGGGAAAGCATTTTGTATGCTCACAAGGGTAGTTGAAGGTTTTAAAGCCAACACCTCTTTCTCAGCAGTTGGTACGTTTGCTGGCTTTGCTGGGTTATCTCTGGGCTTAAATTAATGATTTTGTGGGCACATAGTGCTGTGACAGGTAACAGCTCCTACCCAGTCCTCTCGGGTATGCGTTGTGAATTTCAAATAAGAAAATTCAACAAACTCAGTCAAGCTGTTCAGTCCTTGTCAGTATATTGATTTAAGTGAATATTTAAAACTCCCAGAAGGCAGTTATATGTTTCCAGAGAGACTCTTACAATTGGTGTTAAAGAATTGGAAAGTAAGGGAGTCTGAAACATAATAATCCAACAGTCATTTATTCTAGTCCTGCTGCAGGGTTGCCCATTAAATTTAAGCTATGTGATTATATCTAATATTGTCCTCTGTAGCCTCGAATTTTCATTTGTTTTAACAGATACAATGCACCAAACCCCCAAAGAATAGGTGAGAGAACTCCGAGATGTCATTTCCTCACATTCTTTCTAGTTACTGAAATTAATACTAAAAATAATATTTATTTAAAAACCAAGCATAGAAAAAAAACCCCCAAACCAATCATATACCAAACTGTGTACCTGTGTATATACATATGCAATATAACCAGTCTGGAAATAGAGAATTTACTTTTTCCTGCTAATAAGAAACAAGGGGTAATGCTGCACAAGGCACTGTAAATTTTCCTTGCAAATTATCCCAGCTAGAGGAAGTCCCAGCACATGCACAACCAGCTCCTTGGCAAGCTGAGGAAAAGGTGCAGGGACAGATATCCAACATGGGTGGGACAGCTGTCGTCAAGTAAAAGCCAAGAGATACGGGGCAGTTTAAGCTTATTCACCTGTGTTCCCTTCTATGAGCAAACAGAGGCTTCCCGAGTTTGCATTTAAGAGAAACAAGTAAGAAAAGCAATGAGGTTCTGCAGCAGCCTCCTGGTAAGGGCAGTGGGGATAACCCCGGCTCAGACAAAACACAGGTTACATTGCATAAGTTCACAGAGCACTGTACCTGCACCTGGGTTTGCCTCCAGACTTCTGCTGCTTTGTCACCAGCCAGAACCACACATTATTTGGACGGTCCCTTTGGGTGAAAGGGCTGTCACGTAAGGTTTTACATAACGCCTCCCTTCCTCGGAAGTTCCCGGTCCAGGGCAGTTGGATGCTTTCTTTTCATGGGTATTCACAACTGCGTTCTCCCAGCGGATTTTGACAGGACATAAACACAAGGAATGATCTCTGAGTGCAGCCTGGTTCTTACCAAAGCACTCCCAGAAAATGCTGCTTGACAGCTCCCTCTCTTGTTTTGCTGCTCTCGAGATGCTGAATCACAAAATGTTTCACTCATCGGGCACTGCTGTAGCACCAGGCAGCTTTGTATAATGAATCTCAATACTTAAACACAGCGATGCACAGATACACAGCTACATCAGAGGGGAGACTCACAGTTATGTGTCACAATCTCTGCTTCTTGGCTGAAGGGAAGCAATCACAGCACTATGGAAATCCTGGGTAAGGCTAGTATTTTTCTTGGCATAAAACAGAGGAATAAGAACACCACTTGTAATCGAATTTCTTGCATGGCTGGATCACTCATTACATTGCTTTGTATTTTTGTATATTTATATATTATTTATTCCATTTTAATTCTGAAATGTAGCCATAGCAATCCAGTTAGGATGCTACAAAAATACACGAACCCAACAGTGAGCGATACAAACAATTGCGTTCACATGGAGGTATAAGCAAGTGATGTTTATCTGCGTAGCACCACAATCTCGTGTTGTTTTGGTTAGAATTCTCTCTGTGAGAAAAATAAGGAAGAAATCATCTCCTCTTAAGAGTGTCAGGTAAATAAATAGGTGTTGGAGGCTGCATCCAGATAAGCACCTAAAAGCTGCCTATTTCCCTATATTACATATAGAAGTCAGACTCCAGCTCTTGTAAGTACGTATTTAGGAAAAAAAAAACCAACCCACCAACACATGTTTAAGGTGGGGTGTGGTCCAAAATATAATTTTAAATGCACTAACAGCCATTTCTTTATTTAAATCAGCATTTTACAATTGAAATGGAATTTAAAAATCCCTTTATGATACAAGCGTCCAACTGGCTACTTTGGCATTTTTTAGGTCAAGAATGCATTTCACCTCCTTCCTATCCTCAAAGGTGTGATGTTTCAGCCCTGTGCCTCAGTTATTCACCTCCTCTCAGCAGAAGGAAACAGAACTGTGACATTTTATGAACACATGATAATTCATGTACAAATACTCGCTAGAACAAACACACAGGATATTCTGTAAGTGTTTATTCTGGAGGGATCTCTGAGCCACCTTATGACTTCATATACCTTTGAGCTAATTTAGAGGTGAACAAAAATTAGGTGACTGAAGGAGATCTCTGATATTCTCTAGGTAAGAATAATGCTGTAAATTGGCACAAGCACTATGCACATCTATAGACAGTTAATACAGGTGTCTGGTTTTTTTCCTCAAATTAAGATGCAGACTGAAAAATATTCTTGATTCACCCTTGCAAGTCAGTGCAAAGTTCCTATTTTGAAATGCAGAAGCACTGCTAATTTATTTAATCCTTTTTCATGCTTAGTTGCACACAAGCATATAAGAGCCCAGGAAGAGGACAGCACTCTTGGATGTTACCTCTTTTACTGACGTGAAAGGCATCTCCCATTCTTTCTTGTCCACTGAGCTCATCCCTGCCTTCAATGAGAAGGGATACCCTACATAGCAAAACATTGCAAGCCAAATTGCAGATGCTGAAAACACATGCTGACAGAGCACCTGAATTTTAGGAAGACTTTGTAATTGATAGGTAAATCACATCCCCAGAGGGAGAGGACTGTCCATCTCTGTTAAAGGACTGTAGGAGTGTATGGTTTTCTACCTTGCTAGAAATTTAATTTTCTGAGCAGGGTTTTGTCCTGATTATGTAGTGTTAGTCTCAGCCCAGTGTTGCTCTATGTATCATTAGAGAAGTACCTTCAGGGTCCTTGGTGGATGACACTAGCATGTACATTTTGCTTGCTGTGGGAAGAGGCCTGCACACTACTCTGTCAGTTGATCAGGAATGTGTTTTAGAGAAAATTTGTCAGAATGATGCCAAGGCACAAAGACGACTATCCTGACTTATATCATCACTGTAAATTGGGGATGCTTTCCACTGCTGTTCCCAATCCTAAGGAAGGTTAAAAAAACCTCAGGCTATAGCTTCTCCCCACTATTTGGCTTCCAGAGCTGGGAGTATTTTTGACAATGGGACTTCTACTAAACTTTGGAAACAAAAATCAAACATCTTCAGCTTATATGTGCCCCAAGTGCATGAACTACTTTTGTCTCTCATGATTTAAGATTTTGTAAGGGGAAGACTGAGTAATTTCAAAAGCTCAATCTTTTCTTCCTGCTTGAATTTGACTATTTTTTATAGCTAGTACAGTTTGATTTTTTTTTTCCACTTACCTTCTGATACTTGCAGTCAGAGCAGAGGTCTGACCACATTTCTCCTCTTTTCTACTAATTATCAGCTCTGTGCCCCAAAGAATCCAAAAAGGCAAAAGCAGTATGACCAGGTCTTTGTTTGGCATTTCCAGATCCAGGTCTGGAAGTCCGAAGAAATAGCCTTTGCAACAGATTTGACGTCCACACAGAAGACATTCACTGTCAGAATCACTAATAATCCTGGCTAATGACAGAAGTTGTGTTCTCTGCAATGCCAAAGGACTCTTAATAAACCACTTTAAGTGTGGGTTGGAAAGGGAAGTATATTGTATCAATAGAACATCTGCCTCCACACTGAAGTTGTTAAAAGACCTTTTAATTTTGAAATAAGTCAGCTAATTCTTCAGAGCATATATGTGCTCTGGCATTCAGCCTCCCACACCTGACAAGCATAGGTTAAAAGGCATTATCACTGTAAGCAGCAAACAATTGTGCAGGCTAGAAGTAATCACACGATTTGTCACTTTAAAGCCCACTTGAAAACTAAAAACTCCATGTTTCTTATTACTCCATTATAAACAATTTACCATGTCTGGCTCACTGCTTAAGTTATCTCTCCTTCTCCACTCTGTGGCTCTTCTTTTGTGGCATGCAGGATGTGGTTTTCTTCCACCCAGTTAAATTAATCTTACAGAGAGGGAAAAAAAAGTGAATTACTGACTGTTGGGTTGTCCTTGATCTATATCTCAAGGTGAGATAAACATTAATGTCAGCACCAGAGAAAAGGTATCCTGCTGCCTTGGTTTGGGGAATGGGGTGAGAGTTGTCCCTCTCAGCAGCAAATCATTAGATTAGCTCATCTCTGTTGCAGTACCACAGCCAGAGATGTCAAGGCTGATCTTACACTCAAGTAAAACGAGTGTCCCCTAATCTGACTCTAGCAGGTCCTCGCTAGTTGACCGCTTGCTGGTGTTTGCTGTTTCAGTCTCATCAGTCCCAGGTACCCCTGGAGAATCACAGGCTCAGCTTAAATTCCCATCTGTAAGCTGCCTTCTAGCTAGTATATCCTCATTCTCTTTCCCCAGCACTACTAATCTTTCCTTATCCCTAGTGTCTTACAGCCAGGAATATCTGCTCTTGCTGCTTTCTTAATGCTCTTATTAGTCTTCTGGCCATTTTTTTTTTTTTTCATGGCACGAGTTAGATCATTTCAGGTGGTTTGGTTCAGCCTTTTCTGGCTGTCTTACAAGTCTTGTATTCCCAGATCAAGGATTGTCTGGAAATTGGGACTGACTCTGCATTACTCATTATTTTGCACCCTAAAGCCCCCAAGCCAGCCAACTAACCAGACAGACAGCAGCACAATACCCCAAAAAACACCCAAACAAACTAACAAGAAAGCAAATCCCAGAGTCTGTGTAAAGCCCCATGTAAGGATTATCCACCTTAGTTAGAGAGCCGCGGCAGCACAGACAAAGGCATGAAAGATCAGCGAGCAGCTGAAGCGGTGGTGTTATCCCCGCCAAGCCCTGGGCTGCAAGGCCTGGGCCAGCGGACACTAACCCCAAGCCCAGGGGCTGGTTAACACCAGCAGTGGACAGGAGCAATGTGGCAGCTCCACAGTGGCCCTCGGCAGCTCACAGGTGTGTGGCGTGGGCTCAAGGGGATATAGTGGGGGCTTGCATGTGCGGGCAGTGGGATTGTGCGTGTGGGCAGTATGGGCTCCTGTGAGGTGCAAAGTGTGGCCCCAGGGATCTCTGTACGCCCCATGCAGTGAGAAGCCCTTCCTCCTTTACTTTCCTACATTTCCTGAAATGTAAAGTTATACACATTTCTTAATCCTTAGGGTTATATGTGTTTTCTCAAAAATCTCTCCTGCCACTTTCCTGGACAGCCAAGAGATTTGCATTTGGCTGCTTTGGGCTATCATAGCCTGTAAATCCACAAATGCTTTAAGCTGCCCTGAGCCAGAAATTACACCCACAGCGTTCCTTTATGCCATGATGTCCCTGCAGTTATGCATGGGCAAGAGCCTCAATGGCCGCGCTGTGAGCTGCAGTGGAGGACTGATCTTTTTTCCCTTTTTTTTTCCTTCTCCCCCCTCCCCCCCTTCTCTTTCTGGTTTAGCTGTGACCTGGATTGGTTGTCCCTGTCATTCCCTGCCAGCTGACTGAGCAATTGCACCAAGGGTTGTGCTGGGGCGGAGGAATGGGTGGAGCAGCAGGAGGGGCAGGGGGGATGTCCCTTGGGCACACATCTGGCTGCCTTCAGGGTGACCTGAAGTGCAGCCTTGGCTCTGTCTGCATGGTGCAGCTCAGCACAGCATCTTTCCGGGCATCCTGCAGGGACTGCGCTCTCCTCAGTGACTGTGACCCTTCTGTCCTCTTCAGCAGATGCTCACACCTCGGCAGAGAGGGTGTGTTGTGAAACCTCTCCTGCTCCTCAGTCCTCCATGGGTGATAATTATCTGCACGTCTCACACTGCCAGGCAAGGGTTACTGACCCTATAACCTCTCTCTTATTTGCAGTGCTCTTTGCTCCACAGCACCTAACGCTTTCTTTCTCTCCAGTACCTGTCACTGTGCCATTGATTAGCATAATTAAGTTAAAACTCAGAGCAATTTTTTCCAACCATCACCCAGCTCAGAATTCAGGACTTAAAAATGAATTTGTACTGAAAAATATGTCTAATTTCCCAACTTCATCTATTGGCTTAATGAAATATATTGCAGAAATCTTCTATCAGATCCTGGCTTATACAAAAAGTATTGAAAATTCAGCTCCTCTTCCTACTTTGGAAGGGACCAAAAAGGACATGGTCTCACTTCTTTCATGTAGATACCTTTTGATCCTACCATGACAACCATGGTAAATGGTGTGAGGTAAAACCTCATCTTTGAAGGACACAAACAGGAGATGAACATGCTTCCTTCTGCCTAGGAAGATGCTAGATTTAGAGAGGCAAGAGGATTTGGTTGAGCACTTTCCTGATCTGGTTCCACATATAAAGCGTGCTTACCTCCCCAGTCACCTTGCAGACTGGATGAGGAGGTGAAAAGCAGGCTAGAAAGTTTGTGGCATTGCTGAGCTGTTCCTTGTGAGTACAGAGGGCAGTCTGTCGGAATGCCAGAGCAGGAACTACTCTGGGATGTGACAGCAGTGTGCCACAGAGCACATGGCACGAGGTTTCTCCTTTCCTGTATGAAAGGTAGGGGTTATACATGAATTCTTAAAACCAGTGAATGATTCACTGTAAGTATCAGCAAGGCACTTGTCTTGAATTTCCTCCCTGCCTTGCTTTCTTCCTAATGTTATTGATGGTCGCTTCTTTCAGATTAGATTGTATAAAATCCACAGCTGTGTCCTTTTCTGTACATTTTTGACTCTGGGGAATGTGAAAGCTTTTCTTAGAGCTTGGGCAGTGTCTAGCATGGGGGATCTCTGACTGTAGCTTCAGATGATAGGTAGCACGTTGTCCTGTCCTTCGGTTCTCTTGAACACCAGACAGATTCATTCAATTTGTGTCTGTTTGGGGAGTCTGGATGAGGAGAGAGTAATTCCAGATCAGAAGGTGAATGTTTCTAGTTTCATAGCTGTTCAGATATAAAACATTACAGATACCAATTTACACTTGCCTGCAATCCTGACACAGCTGTTTGCCTCGTGGGATGATTCATTTACACTTAAGAGAAAAAAATAGCGGCAAGAGTGACTCTTCCCTCAGATCCATTATATTCCTCGCTGCAGATTTCAGCAGGCCTGTTACCTACCCTGAGTGCTGAACGACTGGCTAGAAGCATTTTTCTGCTTCAGAGAACATAAAGTAAAGCAATTAATCCACTTTCTTCAGGAACCCTCTGCACTGCCACCCTGCTTCCTCTGCCAGGCTCCCCGTTACTGCACCCAGGGGCTTGTTAGAAAGCAGTTCAGACACTTTCATGATGGTATGCCAGCTCCTCGTACAAATGCACAGAAGATGTATCCTGCCCCTGGGCTCAGGATACAAATAACCATCCTTAACTCGGCAGCAATTACTCTTGAGAAGACTGCCCCCAAAACGACCCATTAATCCTCATGTCGTAAAGGAGGGCGGGCTACCTAAATTTTTTTGTAACCTGAGAAATGTACGTGAAGTTGCATCGCTGCATGCAAGGCTGGGAGGAAGAAGAGTGGATATATTGTCATAATTAAGAATAGAAGGAAAAAAGAGAGGTACAGAGATCTGGGCACTGATCCTGAATCAGAGCTCTGCATAATTAACACACACTATTAGTAAGACAAAGCAAGCCTACGAACGAATGCTTCAAAAGCATTTCTTATTATTCATGCAGCTGGCAACTTGACCATTGCAAAATAATTCACCGAAATACACCCAGCACATGCACTACATTTCCCGTGACACTAGAAATCCAAAGGTCACTATAAATCCAAATCCAAATTCTACTGAAGCATGGACCTTGAGATTTAGAGCTGATTTCTGTACTGTACATGCTGGGTATCACCATATGAGGTTCTTACTTGACCTTGACCAAAAGGCAGGCCATTGCTTTGATGGAGCTTGGCAGCATTTTAACAACAGCTTCCCACAGAATCCAAACCTGGCAAGGCATTTGGGGGTTGCATACTCTATTACATGTGATATCTGTGTGTGATTTTGGCTGAGGGGCATAACTACAGTCACAGTAAGAAAAGAGTTCGTTGTATTTTGAACATCTTAGGAACCATTTTAGCCTGCCTGAGGAAGCAGGCCCTTTTCTCCCTTCCACATGTGAAGATTTCATAATCAGACCTACAGATACCCAAAGGCCGGAGGGCAAAATACTCTGAACTTACTCAGGAATATAACTGAATAAGAAAAAATATGAGGCGGGTAAAACAAGGAATAAAACTGAGCAAGCCAGAAGTGACAGCAAACCACAGTAGCTGAGTGTAGTCTGTTGACTCAGAAAGACCCAGGTCCCAAGCAGTGCTCTGAAATGAGCATCTTCCACCTTTTCCAGGGTCCTGGAGCAAGTCTCTCCATGGCCGTATGCCCTCTGTTCGGCATGGCACATGTGTGAGACATTTAGGACTGGCATTTTCTCTGTGACAATCAAT
Source organism: Porphyrio hochstetteri (assembly GCA_020800305.1). NCBI lineage: Eukaryota > Metazoa > Chordata > Aves > Gruiformes > Rallidae > Porphyrio > Porphyrio hochstetteri. The sequence continues at coordinate 53,435,886 of CM036907.1, forward strand.
TGCATGTTGCTACTTGATTTGTAAAATTAGTTCCTGTGACTGAATAAACTACTAATTTCTGACTTCAAACAAAGCAAGCACAGGAAGTAGAAAGCTCCTGTTCTGTCAATAGGTAAAGAAAACTGGAGGTCTGTAGAAATGTTGGATATTCTGCTTAATCAGAAGCTTAATAATCTCTGTACTGTAATTCTAACAGGGTGTAGGAGAGAGAGCATGGTAGCTAAGTTCCTAATTATGATCTCCTTTAAATTGTCAAATCTCAGAGACCTCATTACACCTGGCAAGGAACTTAATTATTCTAGAGACTTCAAAGTGAGTAGGTTTACAAAATTGCTCAGCAGTATGTTTTATTTGTGTTTTATTCATAATAGTTCAGAAGTCATCTCAAGGCATCTACCTCTCCAAAATGGGTATGCATGTATTCTGTGTACATCACGCTGTGCTCCCATGCTTTAGTATGTGGTGAGAAGAATGGCTTGTTTGGCTCATTAGCAGCTGTACTGAGTCCGTACTACTTGCACATACCACCCGTGAATCTGTTGTTTGGAGGTAAACAGAAGTCTGGCAAGCATGCACTATGATTGTTTGTTTGATGGGGAGAAATGCTGGATTTTGGTTTGCATTTTATTTGCAATACAATGACAACATGTTTTTTTTTCAGAAATTCATTGATACATTCCATGTGCAAAAATACCTGAGATTTTTGTCAAAGCACGCGCGCGTGTGTTTATATTTTATTGATACCGGGGAAGACAAGTGACAGTTTGCATCCACTTGGTAGGGTAAGAAAGAGGAGAAAGACTAAGCAAAAACTCTTTTATATTAATGGCCAAACCTGCTGCAATCCCTGTTTGAATTGCCATTGCAGATAGAGTCTCTAGGAGACTCTTCATGTTGTGTCTACCTCAATAAGGCCAGTGTTTCTGTGAGAAAAAAGCAGCACGTACGATGTAATCACATATAATGAAAGCTAGTGACTATTCAGCTAGAGCTAAAAATTGGAAAAAAGAAAAGGAAGCATTTAGGAAAGCAGATCACAGGAATAAAGAGAGAAGGGAAAAAGCAGGAGCTAACTGTATATTAAAATCTCCACCAACAAAATGGTGATGATTTTGTAAATAAGATGCGAAAGGCAGACGTTCTTTTGTTGTTATTTCACCCTGCGTTGAGAATACCAGGGGAGAAGTGACACTGACAGCTAAATGCACAGCAGCCCTTGCCATCTGGTATGCAAAGTGCATCAGGGCTCAGCAGAGGAAGGAGGGGCAAACACCGTGAGAACCCATTTTAAACAAAACTATGTTGGAGCCAAGGAGAAACCTGTGTGCAAATCAAGGTGACTGACCCAACGAGCAAGAGAAGAAAAAATGGGAAAGCCCACAGCGGCCCTTAGGTGTAGGTGAGGGACAGGCACCCTATTGAGTGGTATAGCCACCATGTGTGCACATGTGTATAACCACTCACTGGGTGTCTTTTTCTTTTCAATCTTCAGGAAGAGGCAGCCAGAGTTCTCGCCCACCAGCCAGTGTCCGTCGGCACATGTGCAGCTTTGAAAAATCCCACACTGCAGTGAATGTGTAAGAGAAGCTGCATGACAAAGAGTGGTTTTACCCCTTGCTTTCTCTTTCTCATTGGTTTGATCATGTCTAATGATGGGACAAATGTGGTGCATGCCATTAAAGATGGGAAATTTACTTATGTCCCCTGTTTTGCACAATGCCTTAATCTGATTGTCCAGATGTGATGAAGAGGACACCAAATAACATTTTTGCAGCTTGTTTTTTTTTTTTTTAAGCCTTCAACTTTATTTATAAATGTCTACAACTTTGCAACTACATCCTTTTTTTTTGGTACTAATTTTATCTTCTTTTTCCATTTAGCCAACTTTTTTTTTACAGTTTTGCATGGAGATGACATTATCCTGCGTGCTTTAAACAAAAATCTAGTGTCTGTCTCACAGCAAGACAGCTTTGCTGTGCACAGCTCTTGCTAACTGTGCTTGTTAGTGAACTGCTGCTGCGGAGCCAGCAGAGGGAACACAGAAAACACTGGTTCAGTGGGATTCCCAGAACAGGGAAATCATGAGGAGGCCCATGTAAATAAACCCAGCAGAATCTGACCCAGGAATAGTTGCCCTGAACTATCTTTAAGGAATAAAGATGATTTCTTTATTGCCCCTGTCATAGTTTCTGAAAGATACTCAGATTCAGCGTGTTCTGTATTCAGTGAACTGTAGCAAAGTTCAGCTTTTTGGAAACAAAAAGCGCAAATACTGCCCTCTCTGAGCAAACACAAACCTGCTGGAGAAAACATGCTAACTGTTGCAGAAATAGAAAGGCCTCGCCTCATTTCTTCCAGGACAGATTTATGCTCGTTTCCATCTGATAAGCTGCAGATGTGGAACAGTCCTGCTCCCTGCCACAGGGAAGGTTGTGCAGCAACTAGGTGGAAAGCTGCTGGCAATCTACTGACACAGCGTTTTGAGCGGCTCCATCTCTCTATGGCCAGAGATGCTGGTTTGGCTCCTCAAAACAGCAGCAAAGCATTCTAGCTCTGTGTACACTGCTATGCTATATTTGGACAGGTAGCAATGATGTTAATTTAATCAAATCTGCCTCTCTGATCTGCAGATCAGAAGAAATACATGCGATGCATTGTATATTTGGAGTAGTAGTGATGATTTTGCAGGATCTGTGCAGCAACCAGATTTGCCAGCCTGAAAGGCAAGATTCACAAAGCCAGTGTAAGGAGTAGTACAAATATTTTGTTATTAGCTTCCAGTTCAACATCAATGTGCCCTTCTTTTCTGATCTGGAACAAGTGCTGCAGATTCCCAGGGCACAGATCACCAATTGTCTAGAAAGACTGATGATGCAGTGATAGCCCAACACATGCGTACCAGTAGGAGGCAAAGAAAGGCAAATGCAACAAGAGATTGTATTCAAAAAGCATGGGCACAAGCTGTAAAACTCCTAAGCGTAGGGAAGGCTGGACCTCCTGCTTTTTGCATGACAGCATTTGGGATTATTTTGTTTTTTCCAGACTGAAAAAAAAAATAAAATCCTCATTTACGTGAGCTCCTGAGAAACACCTCTGGTAGGACTCCAAACGCATCAGTGGGACCTCAAAGGCCTGAGGCATCTGCACAGATAAGAAAGACTTTAAAAGGCAGCAGAGCTCTTCAGACCTGCCAAGCATGAAGGCTGCTGTTTTGGCTTCTCCCCTCCATCCCTACCCCTGAGGCTTCCCTCTCCCTCCAGCCAGGGCTTATGCTTACAGAAGCCTGGCAGTGATCGGGCCAGGGGAAGGGCTTGTTCCTCCACCAGTGACCAACTACCCAAGCTCCCTGTGGCCACGCACCCGGGGCTGAGCAATAGGCATGTGTCCATCCTATCACCAGATACCCATCACCACTGGGCCTTGTGCCTGAGCCTCAGTCACCAGAACTGCAGCAGCCTGCGAGTCTGGTTTTTCCTGAGGAAGCCCCACTTCCCTACCCCAAGATGCTAGAAATCACCACAGGTGCTATGGTTTCCCTCACCTTCCAGTTACAAACAAATAGATGTAGGGATTTAAAACTCTCTGGTGTTTGATATGCACAATACTAAGCATCAATCATTCTGCTAATGTTGATCTTCATTCTCCATGTGGTCCTGGAGATGGCCAGAAACGCAGAATCATCAAAACATAGACTAATAAAAATTTGCTATCATATTAAAGAAACAAAACAAAACAAAAAAAAAACAATCAGAAACATCAGCTTTGAGTTTCAGGGCTCTTTTCTTCTGAAGCTGCACATTTGTTACCATGGAAACTTCCAGTTACACCCAGAAAACCACAGGCTTTACTAGCAGCTTTATCTGCTGCAGCATATGAGGGAGAGCTGTATATTACAAACGAGGGGCCCCGTGACTAAGCTTCCTGTGGCAACTGGGTTAAGTTTGCACGCAAAATGCTGGCATGTTAAGGCAAGTCTGATGGCTCTTCAAGTACTGTAAAAACTGTTGTGTGCTTATTTAATTTTCAAGTATACCGGAGAATCTGACACATTATAATGGGAGAAAGACCTCGTTGATTGTTGACTGCTACTTCTGCAAGGGCTGCACACTTTTTGGCAGCAAATATGTGGAGCAACAGGATTTTACCAGTTCATTTGACTAGGAGATATGTTGGACTTTCAGTATAATTTTTCCCTTATGTAATTTAATCTAGGGCTCTCAGTCATGCATCTTTCTATATGCTATGTGAAATACCTTTCAGCCTCGGTGCTAATGCTTTTCAGATGTCTGAAATCAAACTGAATATATTCAATTATTTTTGCTATCTCCCATGCACTCTCTTCTCTGTCCCAAATGATTTTTGTTGTTTGTTGTTGGTTTTTTTTTTTTTTGCTATTCTGTACACAGCTTCCAGTTTGTCAATATCTTTCTGGTAAAAAACCCGGTGCCCCAAATAATTTTCCATCAGAACCACAGAGGATTGCAGAAAGCAAGGACAAACCTCCAACTGTCTTAATCATTATTAAACTGCATCCATAGGAAAGACCTTCTAATCTCTGTACCGTGGTGTGGTGCTTTTGAGTGGGGAACACAAAATTCATGGGCTGGATTTGTGGCTTTATTATATTCAAAAGTCATTAATTAACGTCTCTTATTCAACAGCAGCTCAAGATCTTTTTCAATAGTATTTCATTTAATGCAGTGTTTTTGAAGGTTGTTGATCTTCACAGCCTTCCAGCCCTACACACTATTTTGTTTTAGTTGCACCCACCTACACTTTTCCTAAATTTATGTCATTCTATCATTTTCTTCCCATGTTTCTGAGCTTTCCAGGGCCCTTTGCTCAACACATTGTAATTTGCAGTTTTCAGGTTCTATTAGCTCTGCTCCTTTTCAAGCCTGTCTGAATAAATGCCTCAGTTCAGGTATTGTCGTTGGCTGCACTGTCATATACATTTCTTCCAAGTCGCAGCATGAGAGACACCTCCAGATAACGCAAATTTGCTTCTCCATTGATATGAGAGGTTCTGTGATAATTTACACCACGCTTTTCCTGTCCACTAACTTTAAAATCCTTAAAACAATTACAAAGGTGATCCAGTAGGATGTATTCAGTCTGAATGTTTAGTGGTGCTTACATATTAAAGACAACAGATTCAAAATCTGTCCACTAGTAAGAGCACTTTTTAACTCCACTTTGATTTACAGGTTTCCAATCTTCATTTCTTGAACACTGGAAGAATTTGCTTGCTATTTGAGACATGCTGTTTATTATCCTGAACTTTGTCTGATCTATCAGGACAAGTTGTTTTCTCCAAGCAATGCATTGGCTATTTGATATTTTTTTTCAAAATACATAATGACGAGTTTGTGAGCTGCAACGCTGCTTTGCGCTTTTGAGACACTTGCATAATGTCAAAGCCAACAGACTACAAGCAGATTGCAAATATATTTCTCCAAATGATTTGTAGTAGCTTACTTTGAAGCAGTTTGTTGTAGCAAAATGCTCTGGTGAAACAAGAGTTCTTCACTAAAAATTAGAGCATTTCTCACCTCCCCCCCCAAATTTACAGTTGCATGAAAGTGCTTATGTACATACACGTAATTATTCAGTCCCAAACTTAATAATATTTCATGATATTTGACTATATCTCAACCCCTGGATTTAGGAGAACTTCGCTGCCCTGGAACCAGGTATAAGCCTAGCAGCAATCCAGTTCCATGGTAGCAAGAGTGTAAAGCAGCAATCCCCACTTCTGGCTCCTGCTGTCCCTGTCTGGGTGTCCAGGGCGTAGAGGTCGAGGGGAGGAGCCAGCACCCTCTGATCCTGCCCTGGCAATCTGACCCCAACCTGGGGATGCTGTGGATGGCAACCAGGACCACGTCACAGCATATTCTGGCTAGACATAGCTACTGCATCCACATTACAGTCTGCATAATATTAGCATTTCAATTCAAAGAAAGAAAAGCAAAATCAGTAAAAAAATCAGTTATCAGTAGGGTTGATGTACATTAGAAAGCTTATGAGTATCTCAGATCAAAGTAATGTTTAACTTCTGCAGCAGAATAACTAGTGAAGGGAGTAACTAGGTTAGATTTAGTTGGCATAAGCCAGTGGAAAGGTGGAAGGCTGGAAAGGTGGCTTTGGGCTTCTGCTCACAACAACAACCCCTAACCTCATCAGGTTCTGCCCCTGTGAGACAGCCTGACAGCATTATGTTTCCTTATATTTTGTGTAGCTGTTTCCACCATACATTTAAAGCAGCTCTCTAATTTACATAGAACAGTGTGTCCCATGCCCAAGGCCTTTTTTCTCTTTAAAAAAATAGTGAGGGGAGGGACAAGGGAAAGTTAGTTTAGTAATTTAAATTTCCAGAAACACCAGTGGGAGGTTAAACTTTGGTGCAATTACACAACACCACAGAAAGCACTGGAGGCACACCGTGCGAAATGTTGTAAGGTCCTCATCACTGAGGCAGAGATTACAGTGGAGAAAGACTAAGGCTGCACTTTCTTTGTGACCCTTTTTTTTAGGTGATAAAAACTGATGCTCATCAGGCAAAATCCTGAGCGTATACCAGGTAGTGACTGGGGTCAACAATGGTTCTCTCTGTCTCGTGTGAGGTACAGAGAGGTTAAACCTGTGTTAGCAAAAGACATGAGCCCCTGGATGCTGTGCTCCAAAGATTAGGTGTGCAGGAAAATGCTAACAAGGGTGGCCTGCTCTGCTAGTGAGAGGCAGGGCTGACTGCTGCAGCCCCAAGAGGAGGGTCCTGTTAGGCACAGGGAGGTTTCACTACCCTGGATTAAAAGCAGTTCACTCCCTTAATAAAATTTCGTGCCCCAGTGGCCTTACTGAAATGGAGACAATAATAGAAGAGACCCCAGGGACACCAGCAAAGTTCCTGCAGTGTGCTGCACTGCAGGTACCAGTCTTGAATTTTAAGCTTGTTAGTTTTGGTCCTGGGAATGTGAGACTGCAGCTGGATGCAGCTTTGCTCAAGCTCATTACTGCTTCGTACATGACTACAAGGTTAGAGAACGCTTGTGGATGGCTCACTGCCTTTCTATGGGCAGGGCAGAAATTCCTCTCCCCGCTTCTCTAGGAAGGCATCCATCATCAGTAACTGCTGTTTGGGCTGAGAAAGGTTTTCTCCGGCGCACAGCTTTTGGATGGAGCCTTTCCTTCACTCTGTTTCCCTGCTGCCTCGCACCTCTGTGTAAGTGCTCAGGGACAGGACTGCGTGTGCTGCTTTCTGGAGCTCGCTTGTCAGGTGGCTGGGAAAGGTGCCTTGCTCTGTGAAGGTGGGAGCATCCCTTGTTGACTGGGCAGTACCCAACCCTAACCTCGGCTGGTTGCTTATAAGATCGTTCAGAGTTTGGTTTGGACCTAATTTTTGCTGACAAAGCTGATAAACCCTTCTCAGGTTGCATTAAATATTCATTCCTAAGAATTTTAGCTTCATAGAAGGGACTACTAAGTCATCCCAATGCTTTCCACTGTCTGTAGCATTTCAGTTACTATAGGAGTAGCCTACAAGGAGGTAGATTTGGCCAAGGTATCAGTCTGAAAATGCAAGAACATGTATCACTTCTTTTATAACCTCTTCCACTGGCCTGTTGCCATTGATGCTCTGAAAAAATCCAACAGCTGTATTTCATAAATCTGTGCTCTTAATGTTGTCTAGCACCACCAGACCTGGCCCAAATAACTGAACTCCCCAACTCAGCAGTCTTAAGATGCTCATGGCCACTTGGACAGATAACAGACCACAACTCTGGCACCCCAAAGGGATGAAATGGGATGAACTCTAACAGATTAAGGAATGTCCCTTTCTTTCTAACTGGAGGGGCTCTTTCTCAAGCACTTTGCCTTTCTGCATCTTCAAGGTGCTTCACTCTGTCAATGACAAGCACGACATCAGATAAGGAGCCATTTCCCAGCACATGGTTCCTAAAGTTAACCTCATCAGCACACATATCACTCTCATGAACAATTTCATGTGGTATCAATGAGGGATTGTTATGCATAAAACACTCAAGGCAAAAAAGACAAAGGTTCAGGCACATAAGACTGAAAGTTCATCTAATTCTCTGCGTTCTGGATCTCAGGCTGTATCTTTGCTGGCGAGAGGATGAAAGAGCTGCACAGACTAGATTACCTTACACCCGTGGAGCAATCATCTTCCACCTCAGGAGCATTCAGCCTCTAAGATGTAAAGAAACCTTTGCTATTCAGTGTCTGTTGTAAGACATCTTCAGGACCTTGGTGTGTGTGGAGAAATCACCTGTTGAGGCATGCTTAGACTCAACATTGTTCCCAGGAAAACAACAAGGCACTGGCAGGAGCAGGACTCTGTTCTTGGCTTGTGACTGGACTTGAATCTGGGGCACTCTTGGTCACAAACAAGAGCAGGATTTTGGGCAGCTGGAGATACCTAACAACAAAGAGTAAGCCACCTAACAGCTGTAGGCATGTCCTACAGCTGGGCAGGACTAGTTTAGACTGCAGACTCGGATTTGGGTGCATCAGTTTTTTTAGACTTTCTGCAAGTAACTGTGGAAGTCTGAAGCTGTTTTCCAAATTTTTCAGTGTCTATAATTATCATCTGTAAGTACCTGAAAATGACTGCCCCAGAGTCATGCAGAGAGTACGTTGTAAGGATGGATGCATGTGTTAAAAACAACACTCTGAATTACAAGATAGTGACCAATCTGCTTGTGAATCCCATAAAAATTCACACTGGAAATATACTTAGGTATTTTCCCCCAAAATACACCCCCCTAACAAAGCTCTGTTGGAAACTGAGGAACACCAGCTACATTCAATGTATAGCCTTGCCTATAAAGTAAGCCTGTCTTAATGTATTGAGAGGATATCCAAGAACTTGTATGAACATTGAAGAAAGAGTACTTGGCGTATTACACTGGGTGTACACAACTGCAAACCTAAAGATCCCTTAAGACTCCAAGGAGTTCACTTCTAGGCAGTAAGTATGAAGTCTACATACTATGGGGAAATGTCTCTCCTCCTTGCTGTGCAATTGAACGTCATGTTTGCAATGCCTCAACTGCAATCTGTTTGGGTGCCCTCTCCTGCCTTTGTGTGGAAAAATCATCCCTGCTCCCATTATACCAGGCAGATTATTTTGATCTTCACCTTATCCAACAGATGCTTCCTTCAAAAAAGGTAGTGACAGTCACTTAGTGAATGGTGACCATGCATCCCACATGCAGTCAGAATTGTCATCGTTGCTTTGCACAAGTGAGTCGATTCCTATCTCACCAAGATCCAGTTCAGGTCTGAGCTTTTCCAGCCCCATCTTTGCTTTTTGTCTAAATGTCAATATTGTTCAAGATGTCATGAAACCTTTGTTCAGGGATAACAAACATTTTTCTTGCATGTTAATTGTTAATTCTGCCTGACTGTGTTGATCTCAGTGTGGCTCCCTACCAGCTGCCCAGCAAAACAGAGCCCAGGTATTTCTTTGACAGCCTTGTGACCCTGTCTCAAACATGACTTGCTACCAGACTAACAGTGCATGGACACAGCAAGGCAAGCAAGGTGAGGGAAAGAGCTGGAATGAGAGACTGAGGAGCACAGTATCAGAAAAGAGAGATTTCTCAGACTGACCCCACAGAATGCTACTGTGGCTTTTTATAAAGCTATGTGTCAGAAGGCCATGGGAGCAGTGAGGCCTGCCAAGCAGAGGCAAGGTGCTTTGGCAACACCAGCATTCCCTGTACAGCAGCTCAGTAACAGATAAATCCTGGTTAAGTGGTTTGTTCACATTTGGATATCACAGTCCTGGCACAGTCTGATTTAAGTGTCACTGGCCATTGACTTGGGCTCGGTTAAGTGCATTACGGAGAGTGCTGCAGAAGAAAGAAGTCAGAAGAGCAGACTTGGAGAGTGAGGGGGAGGAAAATGAACTGAATAGGAGGAAGATCTGAAGACAGAGGTAGTGAGTTCCTTAAAATAGCAATGCTTGCCTTTGATGCAAAATACAGAATCTTAGGAACAAAATGAGATAGAGGCTAAACAGATGGTGTGAGGAGGGATTCAAAAGTGAGATGACGCACCAGAGCTAGATATGAAGAAGTAAATGATGCAGAAGTGGACTTAGTATAACAGACAGCAGATAATCATCATGTGTTTTTCAGAAAAGCCCTTTGCAGTATGTGTAAGCTGTAACATCAGCAAAACACAACATGAGAGCACTTGACTTATTTTCCTCTCTACGAGAAAAGACTTGTTTTGAAGTCAAAGCAGACAAAATGGGTTTCTGTGTGAAGAGCTTGTAGAGCTTGGTATGTTAAAATATTACTTTAAAAATCTTTCACGCCCAACAGTTACATTAATTTGCTTATCTCTATAGCACTTCAAAAAAATGTTGTATCACAGCTCATTTTGATCAAAATGGGAATGCTTCTAAACCTCCATTCTTATCTTTTCATTGAACACTATCATATAGAGGTTTCATTCTTCAGCTAGGAACTTGCCATTTTTTCCCTTTAGGTTAAAGCTCTAAATCTGAACAGCTTCAGGTCCTACCAACTACGTGCTTTGGGGAGTTATGAATTTTTTAGGTTGGCCTGATCATGTGAGCCAGTTCCCACAGAGGTGGTGAGTCACAGGTCTAGTGCTTGGAGTCTGGAGCTGGAGATGAACTTCCCAACTTGGATCCATCTCAAATTATTTCTTTTTCTCCAGGAATATTTACTGCTCAGCAGAAATATGCCACGCTGTCATGTACATTTCCTTTCCTTTTTTGCCAGATTTACAACATTATCACCGTTGTACCAGTTTCTTCCAGCTATCACAAAGTCAGTCAATACTTTTTTTTTTTTTTTTACAAAATTCAACTGGTAATTATTTACTCCCTGAAAAAAGAGAAGCGCGGGAGTCTGAGCGAGGGAAAGCAAAATCCTCAGAACAGTGTTTCAGGCTGTATGTAAGGGAAGCAATCTCCCCTGGTGTGCGCAGTAGCAGGAGGTAACGCTGCTGTGCCAGCCTCCCACCCAGATTGCCTCCCACCTGCACCGCAATCACAAGCACTGAAATGTAATCCTTTGTTTGCTTTTGCCCCCTGAGGGATAAAACCCTGAGATAAGGTCGCTTTGCATAAATCATTTCAGAATTTCTCTCTGGTCTCTGGTTTCCACCCAGGTGATGGATGTCATAATTTGTAAATGATCCCAACCTGCAATTAAACAATTGCTCAGCTCCCTGTCCTACCAGTTGCTAATGAGATACCACCCTGCTTTGAGTGCCACTCCCCGCAAAGGTACAGGGCAATGCAAAAAAAACCCAACTCTACACTTTTTCAGGGACAGTCTTGACCCTCAAGCCCTCCTTGCTCAGCCACACAGCCCAGCGTTTGATGGGATCCAGCCCATGTGCAGAGTTGGAGGGTTTGACTCGCCTTGATCGTGTCGCTGCTTGTTCCTCCACCCACATAAACCAAATGTTTTCAATCCCAGCATTTTATCGTGGTTTGTAAATAATAGTGACTCGGGAAGAAGTGTGTTTGCCTCCTACCTCATGGAGGCCCTGGGAGTCCTTCATTTCTGTAATAGCTAATCTGTTCCTAAGTGCAAAGCGGGGGGGCAGGAAAGAAAAGGAAAAGAGGGGTTAGTAACAATTCCCCCTCTACCCAGAGTGCCAAAGGCTAAAGCTGTGGGTTTTTTTCTTCCAACAGTTTGAAAATATTTCCTATAAGCTGTAAATCAGGCTTAATTAAAGCTCTTCCTGTGACTTTTTCCCTCTCTTTTTTCTTGCCCCGTCTGCAAGGTGGGGTGAGCAAACCTAGGTACAAAATGATGTGCTTAGAGCCCTCAAAACCACGCCAGCTCTTCCAGAGACCTTGCTGTGGGCTAGGCTTTCTAGGCTGGCTGTGGGGTGAATAACCAGCGGGGAGTAATTGCCTTTGGATGAAAATCACAGTAATTGCTGCTGTTAAAAGACTCTTGTTGTTTCCTTCTGTAGTATTTCCGGGATGACACGAAGAACTGGAGGGGGGAGGCTTATTAATGAGGCAAAGCAATCAGTATTTTTGTAGGCTTGTTTGTTATACTGCCTGTGTCTACGTAATCTAAATGCAAATAAACCCATCTTTATTTTATTCATAGTTCTAATGGAAAGTCTGTGTCATGGTCTGAACCAGGTGGAAGACAAGGTCCCAAGGGGGAACACATGTGGCACAGACTCTCAGTGCATGTGAAGAGCCAGGAGACAGGGTGCAATCAGACAGCGGTGATCAAACCCCTCACTAAAAGCTACCACGGCCAAAGCAAGAGCCTGACTTTTACTGATATCAGCAGTAAGACTCTGTACAATGTGGTGGAGGAAGAAGATAGAGAGCCTGTTCGCCACAACCAGCCCTGCAGCCCCTCCATGGTGGTGCACAGGCGGGTGGCAACGACCCCCCCACTGCAGGCCACAGCGGAGGATACCCACCTCTTCTTACCCGAGCAGCCCCCCAAGACCCTGCCCCTGCAGCCGCAGTCTCTTATGGACCAGCTGCAAGGAGTGGTCAACAAGTTTGCCACTGGCATCCCTGACTTCAACGCTGTCCTCCCTGCACCCAGTCTGGGGAATGGTGTGCGGCCTCCCTACCAGCCTCCCCTGCCGCAGCAGCTGCCCCTGCCACCTCTCCAGGTGTCTGCCTTCAGCGAAGAGCCCCTGTCTCCTCCAGCTGAGGAAGCAGAGAGCGAGAAGCTGAAGCTCATTCAGGGATACATCTATGAGAAGAACCCAGAGGAGGACGAGGATGACGAGGAGCCAGCAACCAGCAAACTGACTCTGGAAGACTCTCCAGCGCTAACACCCCCGTCCCCTTTCCGGGATTCAGTGGCTTCGGGTAGCTCTGTGCCCAGCTCTCCCGTCTCAGAGTCAGTGCTCTGCACACCCCCAGATGTGACCTATGCCTCTGTCATCCTGAGGGATTATAAGCAAAGCTCATCCACCCTGTAGACGCTGCAAGAGACAAGATGAGAAAGATTTTGGCAGCTGCCTGCTGGGAGGTCCTGGGGAGACAAGTCTCCCAGGGCTGGGGGAAGAGAGAACAGAGAACAAAGTCACATATGACAGGGCAAAAACTTCATTCTGCGCTTAAATAAAAGGAAAGAAAAAGAAAAATAAATCTATTCTGAGGGCTCAAAATTCTCTAGCTGTTAAAAATAAAAACACTGTATTTTGAGAAAATGATAGGAAACCATAACAAAGCACAAATCCAAGAGACAACTTCTATAGCAAAAAAATTAATAAACACACAGGAAAAAAAAACCACATTTAGACACACTCTCTCTTGGCAATGCTTGAAAAGGACTCTGGGAAGTGTGACTTGGAGAAGTCATTAGCATGTCTCATGACTGCTATCTGTCTGCTATGGAAGCAGCACACCCAGGAGCTGGAAGGGCAGAGTGTGGTGAGGAGGGACGAAGTGACTTGTATATGAGACATATATGCATAAATATTTTTTCCTGCTTTCTATAGGTGGCATAACTGTGTGATGTGTTTTGGGGGAGAGGAGCTGAGATAACGTGAAAGAACATGGCTCTTACTGACTTTTGTCTGAACAATTTGTTCTTCATACTAGGCTGCTTTTTGGGGGATCTGGGCTTTTTTTAACACTGACTGTGAACAGGGTGAGAAATGTGATCAAGTTAAGACTCAAGACGTATCTGAAGAAAGCCTTTGCTGTAGTACTTGTAATATGATAAGGACTTAGGAAAAACTGCCCTTTTGTATAAGATTGCAAACCATGTGGCTAAACTGTTACACAACATTTCCTGTAGCAGAACAATATTTATTGACTGACTTTTCATAATGCAACGTATTTACCATGTGATGACATCATTCTTTTGAGTTACTTTGGAATCAAATACATTGGAAAATAGCTGTATACTTAGAGCAACAACTATTACTCTGCAAGCAAGGCAATTCCATGCTGGGGGGTTATAGACTCAGTCTCGAAGCAAGAGAGTGAGCGTACGGTTGTGTCTCTGTATGCGTGTGTACGGTATATGTGAAGCGTAATGTCCAATAACTACCACTGGAAGACTGTCGTATAAACTATGAATATTTTTATGTTTAAATCATGTTTTATATTGCATTGTTACAAATATTCAATAGATCTTTGAAGGTTTGTATGCTGTGCTAACACTCTTTTTTCATATACAAGCTGAGACAGTTGTTACCCTTATAATAGGGTGCTTTATTTTGCAGATATTTTATGAAGTTAATATATGGTATTAATAACCAGTGCATCGAAAACCTGTTATTTTACATGTTTGCGGCAAGTGTGGTTAACAAAAAATAATAATAAAAAAAAGAAAATGCAAAAAGAAAAAAGAATAAAAGTCTGGTTTAGAAATCTTGCATATGCAAGTATAAAGGTGAGATGGAAAAAGTAATTAATCTATTTTGTTGCTTCAGATAATTTAAAATAGAACCAAGTCTGGACAGGAAATTTCATCAGTGCTTAATGTGTGCATAAATTCCCAGGGTTTGCTACAAACAGTTCTTTTAATCTCTTTATGATGTTTAGTTGTGTGCTCTTTTCATACGCTTTCATGTCTATTTAATATACAGTGTTGTATCTTAATGATCACTTCCCAACAGTTATAATTCTGTCATTCATTCCTCCTGCTCTACCCTTCATGAGTTTCCTAGAGATGGGCCTAATCCAAAGCTCCCTAATGGCTGGCATGTTCAAAGTCCAGGTCTAATTGCTGTGCCTTGGACTTAATTATATTTATTATTACCCTATTTATAAATGTGCGTATTACACATATACAGGGCAGGATTTTAGCTGCTATGAACTTGCATCAATTTAGCCAAGGATCTGTCCCACAGTTCTGCACTTTATTCCCAAAGATATTTTTAAGGAATTTCTTCACGTTAATATAGTTGCAAAACCTGATTTTAATCATGCTTCTAGTGGATATTCTGTCAGGGTTTTTTTCTGAATGCAGTGTATTTCTACTCTTTCTTTCTTTTCACTTAAATTTGAAGTCCTGCTGCCAGTCATCAATGCTTCTCTGAAGAACCAAATCTCGTTGTTTTGCTCTAATTATATCATAGTGGTATTAGAAGGTTTGGCTGGTGCTCTAAACCAGATAGAGCCTTTTTCCCTCATCCTCTTTTCCCTATGTTTGCTCCTGTCAATATGAGGAGTGGCCAGTTGCTATCATTGTCCCTTTGTGGAAAGCATGAAATGACTTTGCCCAAAGACATGGTTATGTCTTTGTCAGTAGATTGATGTCTCTATAACGAACTAAAGACACCTGAGGGTCAGTTGGTTGATTTTTTTCTGCCTGGGGCTTTTTAGGGGGATTTTGTTGTCTGGTTTTTTTTAATGCTTATTACTCATTAAAGCAAATAGGAAAATTGCCATATTTTCTTTGCTGATCCCCTCACTGGCAATGAATTCTATCTTCCTATAATCTTAGTATAAGAGTTGTTGTGCTGTTTCCAAAAACATCCATTGTCAGTAGCACAGAGCTAGTACTAGGAAGCCAGTCCCTGAAGAATTGAAATAGATAAGAAAAAGAAACATAACAGGCTCGTACAGATGGGATGCAACAATGGGCAAGGTACTATCGTTTTCATCTCTGTTTTGAACATATTAAGCACTGATTTTATTACTGCAATGTAATTATATCATGAGTAGGAGTTTTCTTGAAATTCAGTATATTAGCTTTTAGTTTGTAATTGTTAAAACTGGAAACATACACATACGTAAATATATCTAAAGAGCAAGAACTCACCTTGTGTATGTAGTTGTATGAAGCTTCCTGTAAAAGTTTTTTCTTTTGGTCTGTCAAATGCTTGATGAAAACTGCCTTTTTGTCAAAATGATCTTGAAAATGCTGTAAAATAAATATTTTCTATTTATTATTTAAAAATAGAATGCCAAAATTGTTAATTTTTGCTTCCTAAGTAGAAAACAGCCATGACTAGTAATTAACTGTGTCAGGCCATTTCAGTGTTATGTGAGAGAGACGGTGGGATGCTCAAATGGAGGTAGGTATTTTTTTTTTTTTTTTTTTTTTTTTTTTTTTTCTTTTTAGGGGTTGGAAGGGACCTCGAGAGATCATCGGGTCCAACCCCCCTGCCAAAGCAGGCTCCCTAGCTCATATTGCTCAGATAGGCGTCCAGGCGGGTCTTGAATATCTCCAGTGAAGGAGACTCCACCACCTCCCTGGGCAGCCTATTCCAGTGCTCAGTCACCCTCACTGTGAAAAAGTTCTTCCGCATGTTGGTGCGGAACTTCCTATGCTCCAACTTGCAGCCATTGCCCCTTGTCCTGTCCCCACAGACCACTGAAAAGGGGCTGGCTGATTCCCCCTGCATCCCCTGCTTCAGATAATTATAAACTTTGATTAGGTCCCCCCTTAGTCTTCTCTTCTCAAGGCTGAACAGTCCCAGCTTACTCAGCCTTTCCTCATAGGGGAGATGCTCTAGGCCCTTAATCATCTTCGTAGCCCTTCTTTGGACTCTCTCCAGGAGATCCCTGTCCTTTTTATACCAAGGAGCCCAGAACTGGACACAATATTCCAGGTGGGGCCTGACCAGGGCAGAGTAGAGAGGGAGGATCACCTCCTTTGACCTGCTGGCTACACTCCTCCTGATGCATCCCAGGATCCCATTGGCTCTCTTGGCCACCAAGGCACACTGCTGGCTCATGGCCAACCTGTCATCTACCAGGACCCCCAGGTCCTTCTCCACTGAGCTCTTCTCCAGCAGGTCATCCCCCAGCCTGTACTGATACAAACAGTTGTTCCTTCCCAGGTGCAAGACTTTACACTTGCTTTTGTTGAACTTCATCTGGTTTCTCACTGCCCAGCTCTCCAGCCTGTCCAGGTCTCTCTGGATGGCAGCGCAGTGCTCCTGCGTGTCAGCCACTCCTCCCAGCTTTGTATCATCGGCGTACTTGCTGAGGGTGGATGTTATTCCCTCATCAAGATCGTCAATGAAGATATTAAACAGGACTGGACCCAACACTGAGCCCTGGGGAACACCGCTGGTAACAGGCCTCCAGTCAGATTCTACTCCACGAATCACAACCCTCTGGGTTCGGTCCAACAGCCAATTCTCAACCCACCTCACTGTCCACTCATCTATCCCATGCTTTCTCAGCTTTGCTATCAGGATGTCATGGGAGACAGTATCAAAGGCCTTGCTGAAGTCAAGGTAGATGACATCCACTGCTCTCCCTCCATCTACCCAGCCTGTCATGAGATCGTAGAAGGCTATGAGGTTGGTCGAGCACGATTTCCCCTTAGTGAATCCATGCTGACTACTCCTCATGACCTTCTTCTCTTCCAATTGCTTGGAGATGGCATCCAGAACAAGCTGTTCCATTACCTTTCCAGGGGCAGAGGTGAGGCTGACTGGCCTATAGTTACTAGGTTCCTCCTTCTTGCCCTTTTTAAAGACTGGAGTGACATTGGCTATCCTCCAGTCTTCAGGCACTTCTCCTGTCCTCCAAGACCTGTCGAAGATGATAGAGAGCGGCTCAGCAATCACCTCCGCCAGCTCCCTCAGCACACGTGGATGTAACCCATCTGGGCCCATGGATTTGTGTGCATTAATCCCTTTGAGCCGCTCCTGGACCTCCCCTACTTGAACCAGAGGGAAATTCTTCATTTCCCAATCAGTCCTACTCTCATCCAGTGTCTGTGGGTCCCGGGGGGCCTTTGAAGTGAAGACCGAAGCAAAGGCGGCATTCAATATCTCCACTTTCTCAGCATCCCCCGTAACCAGGACACCCTCCTTATTCAGCAAGGGACCTACATTATCCCTGGACATCCTCTTACTATTCACGTGTCTAAAAACCCCCTTTTTATTATCCTTTATGTCCCTTGCCAGCTTAATTTCCAAGAGGGCTTTAGCCTTCCTAGTTGCATCCCTACAGGCCCTGACCACATTCCTGTATTCTTCCCAGGTGCTCAGACCCTTTTTCCACGATTCATAGATCTTCTGCTTCTCTTTGAGTTTGCTCAATAGCTCCCTGGTCATCCATGCAGGTCTTCTGCCTCTCTTTCCCCATTTCCTCCTCAAAGGGATGCATCGTTCCTGTGCTTGGAAGAAGTGCTGTTTGAATGCTAGCCAGCTCTCGCAGGCTCCCATTCCTTCAAACAGCGTAGCCCACGGGATAGCCCCCATTAAGTGGCGGAGGAGATCAAAGTTAGCTCTACCAAAATTCAGGGTAGCTATCCTACTTTTTGGCTTGCTTCTTCCACCCAGGATCATGAACTGAACCATTTCATGGTCGCTTTGCCCTAAGCTGCCCCCGACCTTCACTTCCCTAACAAGTCCATCCTTGTTAGTGAAAACAAGGTCCAGCAGCCGCCCTCCCCTTGTGG
This sequence comes from Porphyrio hochstetteri, assembly GCA_020800305.1. NCBI lineage: Eukaryota > Metazoa > Chordata > Aves > Gruiformes > Rallidae > Porphyrio > Porphyrio hochstetteri. The sequence goes on from CM036907.1 coordinate 53,454,260, forward strand.
GCTCCTGCACCATCTGTAGCAGGAAATTGTCTTCAACACACTGCAGAAATTGTCTGGACTGCATACGACTGGCCGTATTGCTTGCCCAGCAAATATCTGGGTAGTTGAAGTCCCCCATAAGGATCAGTGCCCGGGAACTTGAGGCTACTTCTAACTGTTTATGGAATGCGTTATCTACCTGCTCCTCTTGATCAGGGGGCCTATAGCACATTCTCACAACAATGTCCCCCATACCGGTTTGCCCCTTGATTTTAACCCACAAGCACTCGACAGAAGGTTCATCCTTCCCCAGGTGGAGCTCAACACATTCTAGGTGCTCTCTCACATAAAGAGCAACTCCTCCACCTCGCTTCCCTAGCCTGTCTTTCCTAAAAAGCACATAGCCATCCATGACAGTGTGCCAGTCGTCCAGGTTGTCCCACCACATCTCTGTGATTGCGATGAGATCATGGCCCTGCGACCGCACAAAGATCTCTAGTTCTTCTTGTTTGTTCCCCATGCTACGTGCATTCGTGTAAAGACAGTTCAGTGGTGAAGCAGATGTAGGTATCCTCAACGGCCCACAGCGAGATTTCTGACAGGGGACTGGCAAAAGTGGCTCCACGGAGGAGTACTCAGGGCAGTCCACAGAATTTTCCCTACTCTCACGTGGAAAAACGTCCCCAAGTCCACGACTGTGCTGTTGGTATTTACCTCTTCCCACCGTCAACTCCCGTTGTGTCTCCCGAAGCCTAACCCTGGCAGCCGCCTTAATATCCCCTTCCCCCTTCCTAACTAGTTTAAAGCATGATCGATGAGCCCTGCTATCTCCTGGGCGAGGATCCGCTTTCCTTTATAGGACAGGTGAGCCCCATTAGCAGTACTCATGCCAGGAGCAGAGTACACCATCCCTTGGTTAAAGAATCCAAAGTTCTTGCGCCGGCACCAGCCTTTTAACCACACATTCAACTCGTGGGTTATCCTGTCCTGCTCTGAGCCCCTCCTCCCACAAGTGGGGATAGAGCAGAATATTATTTGGGCTCCCCCCCCCTCAACAGAGCGCCCCAGGTCCCGGAATTCCCTTTTGACAGCTTGCAGGCTACACTTTGTGATTGCGTCCCTGCCTGCTTGAACTATCAGTTCGGGTTGTGGCATGTATGTGAGATGTTGGAGGGTTGGAAAGTTTTTAGCTAGAAAACAAAACCCAGCTTTTGGGCTTTCTAAAAAAAATTGAGAGCACCGTAGGTATGCATTTGAGCTGGCCTGTCATAGAAGGGAATTTAATGGGAAATGACAGGATATTTTGGTCCTCAAGGATATGGGGAAACACCAGCGCTTTGCTTGGAAATATTCAGTGTGTTTGTGACATCAGCTTCTCTCATCAGGGAAACTCAAATATGCTTTCTCGATAGCATTTCTTGTCCATCCCTGATACCTCCTCCCTCTTTACTTTGTTGCCTCTGTATAGAGCCAAGTACTGGGACTCTTGAATCCTGCTCTGCAACCCACACACTGAGGCTTTTTGGTGACTCCTGAACTTCTGTGTGCCTCAGCTCAGGGCTCAGTAAGATGGGAGCATAAATACTTTCTCTGGAGTGCTGCTGAGATTTTCAGACCCAAGCAACACTAAACATAGAAAATTTAGATCTTTCTCTCTTTATACTTGCGAATAGGGTTGTTTCTAGTAGCTCCTTGGTTTGGATCTGGCCTTGTGGGAGCCCATGTCTGAGGAATCAGTCCACTTATAGCCACTGGAGTACAGAGAATGACATGACATTCCGTGGTAAGTGCCAAAAGTTTAGTCTCTTTACTTGTGGAGGTTTTTTTGGTTATGGTGGGATAGTTTGGTGTTTAAAAATTTTTCAATTAAGTCTAGGCAATCTATGTCTTAGTAAAGGTTCAGCTGATCAAGTGGACTTGGTTATAAAAACACTCTCAGGGTGACAGAGCAGTTGCTCCCCTCCAGAGCACCCAGTGCAGTGCTGCTGCCAACACCATTCTTTCAACCAGTTACTGGATGTTTGTGGGACATCCCAGCAGTCACATCTGGCTTTTGGGGGTACTTTGCACAAAGAACACAGGGAAGAACATCTGAGAATCATCTAAGAAATCTAACAATTGTTATCTGGTTTTAACCAGCTACATATGCTGTGCAAATGAACTCATTTTCAAATTGCCGTATTCGCATAGAAGGTTAATACTAATTGTTTTATGCATGACTTTCCAAACAGTCTGACTAGCATAACGAGCACTGCAAGTCTTACTTTCTTTTTGATGCAGTTTCAATTTTTGTATTGCTTTGAGCTTCCAGCGTGGATGAGGATCATTTTGGTTTAAGTCATTCTAGACCACATAAATATTTCAGTTCATATTCTTTTTTTTTTTTTCCCCTAATTTCTCCACATAAACATACAACAATATGAACATTACCAGAAAGAGCAGATTGGGCAAAATCTATATAAACAGACTCCAGTAGATATGAGCAAACAACAGTTGGTGGAAGTGCTAAAGGAAAATATGTAGAAGGCCAGATGCTCCAGCCTGTTAAAGCCGTTTTATTAGTCTCTAGATTTCCAGAGCGGTTCTTAATGTGTTTTAGTCTGACAAAGGAAAAGACTACTCCACTGCTATAGCCATTTTAGAGTCCTTTGGACCCAGCCTCAAGGACAGATAATGCGATGGGTGGAAAGGGAATGGAGTTTCATGCCTTCAGCTGCATTTCTCTTAATCAAACCTAAGAAAAGGCATTAACAAAATCCTAGGCTGGGGAGCCACAAGTATGAAAGCTTTAAATTAAAAATAAGCAAATCTGAATTGTCAAGATAATTGAGTACTGCAGCAGATGGTTGGGAGATAGAAGCAAATTTTCTTTAAGTCTTCAAATGAGTGAAGAATTCACAGGGTAGAATTGTTAGATTTCTGCTATGCAGTGGGTCAGATTAAACGATCATAATATTCACAAGCTGCCAAAAATCCCATCTAAAATAGCTTTATACTGAGTAAATGGATGACTCGTCCAGGACCACAGAGCAGCAAAGCAGCTTAGTATACTTGAACTTTAGTCTCCAGCCTCCTGCCAAGGACAGCATGTTTGTGACTCCATCAGCCCGGTTCAAGCTTATCTGCCCAAGCTCTGCTCAGTAAGCTAGGTCTCTGGACCCAGGTTAGTCAGGTTGCTAATAGTTGTTCTGTGCAAGGTCTGAGTGGCTGTTAAAAATGTTTTTTACATGGGAGTGGGAAAAGCGTGGTTTTGCAGATTGTATTGTTGTGGTGGGTTTTTTTTTCCCAAATAAATGAGTCACTAGACACTTGGCAAGTACCTGTTTGCAAATCACTGGGAGGGAGAAGCAGACTCTGTAGTGAATATCAAGGCCTATTTTTATCTATGTAAGATTTCCAACAGGGACATTAGCAAAAAGGGAGATAAGAAATGCCATGAAGCCAAGTGTGTGGTACTACCACAGGTCCCATATTTGGACCTGTGCATACATTTTGGTGACCCCTCCCAGAGATGGTAGATGAGAGCAGGGGTGACTGGTAGCCACTTCCAGTGCTACAGGTAAATCCCATCCAACTCAAAAAACAAGTATTCTTCACCTTTGGTAATTCAACTTCCAGTTCTCAGTAAATCCCACAAAAGAGGGCATCTCCCTACCTGAGAGAGCGGGTCACTGTTTGCTTCCAAGAAAGAGTATCTGTTACTTATTCAGTTTCAAAGGTGGGCGTAAGCAGTATATCTCTGCAGAAGTAAAATATCATTGTGAGTTGTGGGTTTCCATAACCAAAAGGCCTCTAGGTAGGTGGAGAAGCAGCTGGCACAGACACCAGTGCAGACAGATAAGAGTTTAGGAGTGGTATGTATCTATGACATTCAATCCACCCACTTATTTATTGCACACTGTGCAATATGTAGGTGGCAAGAGATCCATCCCCCCACCCACGCCAAGGTATGGTGTATGGGACTCCTACTCCCCTGTGCTGCTCAGAGACCATATGAAAAAGGGGAATCCATGAGACCTCCTTGATGGAAACATGGTGTGCCTGGGGGACTGGCTCAGGTCAGATGGGTCTCTGGTCAGCTCCCCTTGACTCCCAGTTTTCCTTATGGGGGTGTCTTTGCAAGGCACAGAGAGCTCATTTTCCTTGCAGGTACCAGTAAGAGCACTTTCAGTGCTGTGGAGAGCATCGAAAGAAGTAAATATTTTAACAAGAAGCTTCCCCACCTCCCCTCCAACAGACTGCACGAAGGCTGAAGTGAGACCAGTCTTCCCCACTAGTGCTAAGCAGACCTGTTGATGCTACAGCCGAAATCCGGGGGAGTGGTGAACCATTCCTTTCCTGCAGGTCCAGCAGCACGTGCTGGCAGGTGTCTGTGGTGTCCCTGTAGCCCCTGCACACGTAATCTGGGAGAAAATATTGGCCGCTGCTCCCTGGGCTGCTGGTGCTGGGAGGCCTGAGTGGCACAGAGGGTTTGCTGTAGCCTTTGCTGTCCTCAGCAACACAGGGAAAGAGAAAAAGAGAGAAAGTATCTTGCTTTTATCTCTCTTTACAAGAAAGGCAGGCAGGACTGTGTTGCAGAGCCATCAGTGTATCCCAAATGACTTCATCTAGAGCCTCTCTTCTGACAAAGTCCTGTGAGCTCCTGGGATTTTTATTCAGATGGACCTAAGAGTTGGCCCTTCAGTCTTTAGCTGCCCTTGTTAGTCAGCACTGAACCAGACTGCAAAATTATCAAAGCAAAGTGCTGAATTACCATCACTGGGAGTGATGGCTCAGAAACTTACAGCACAGGATTTTTTTTAATGTGCCTTTTAGACTTAATAATGCACTGACAAATAGATATCTCTCTGTTTGGGGAAGGAGGCAAGAACTGATGTGTTTATATACGTGTTGCTTGAACACTTAAGCAGAACAATCCAACTGTATTTTAATTTGGCAAGTACCTTGGCAATTTTTTAAAATCTTTATCTTGCGGGGGGTGGGGGTGCAGAGAGCAGGGTGTTAGGATTTTTTCCTGATTAAAAATAATGCCTGGGATACCTAGCAGCATTATTAATTATGCTGGGATTTTCATGTGCATCTGTGTGATGCTAATTTAAAAATGGAATCCTTGAAGTGTTGAGATCCCCAGTGTGTATGAATCAGCGTTAAGTCCTGAACTATGTCATTTTAACTTGAGAAGCTGATCCAGTACCTGTGCTATTAACTTCTGAGTTTCCTAAAGATTCATCTCCCACCACAAGCTCCATTTTGCAGTTATGAAGATACTTGACTTATCTCTGATTTTGCTGCTGCTGCTTATTATTCTTATCATTTTGTGCAGTTCCCTTGCACCAGCCTTGGCACAATTGCAAGGTGTAAGTGCATGTCAGGCTGTAATTCCTGAGCAGTGCTGAGAGATTTCTGCTTTTTGAGAGGTAGCTGCACTGCCTGTCCTCCTCTCCACCCTGCTCTTTGTCCTTGGGCAATATAGTTGTTCACTTTGGAAAACAAAAGATCAGAAAGTTTTGCCCTCTTTTTGTCCCTGGCAGCAGAATTTGTGCAGACCCTTGGACCCAGTGCAGTCTGGCAGGAGTTACGCTGTTGGGGATGAACTTGGTGCATCACAGCCTGGCCCTGAGCTCTACCGACAATTCAGTTGTTGATTCATTTAGTGACTTCAGGACATTCATCTAGCCAGGGGTATTGCAAAGCTGCATAAGGGAGCTGGGTGCCAGTTTACAATTAACACAAGTAAAAACTGGGCATGGAAATCCTTCAGAAACCTTTGAACAATCAGCCTGTTTTACCCTCCATTTCAGGTTTCGACACAAGATGGGGGTGTAAAAAGGCATGAGGATTTCCATAGCCCTTTTATTCTCTTTCCCAGTTTCATCTCAATGTCACTTCACTCTTGCCCATTCTTTTCCAGCCTCTTTCTGCAACCTATATGACGTAACCATGGAAGTGGCACTGTCTAATTTGATACTTTTGGCTGGGACCTCTCATTTTCTTTCTTATTTCCAGTTACTAATGTTTCCAGGAGCTAATGGAAGATTTTGGAAGTCTGTGAAAGCTGGTAGACTAAAAAGACCATACAAAGAGGGGGCACAACAGATACATCAGCTGGGGCTATCTTGGGTGCTGCACCCGTATAAATCATCAAATGAGGCCATAATCCTAATTGCACAGCTAAACCCCAAGAGAACAGAAATGCCAGCAGTCTAAGGAGAATTACAGAATCACTTGGGTTGGAAGAGACTCTTTAGAACATTGTGTCCAACCACAGACTAACCCTGCCTAGCCGACCTCCAGATCATGTCTTTAAGCACAACATCTACATACCTTTTAAATACCTCCAGGGATGGTGAACTCCACCACTTCCCTGGGCAGCCTGTTCCAATGCTTGACAACCCTTTCTGTACAGAAATTCTTCCTGATATCCAACCTAAATCTCCCCTGGTGACATTTTAAGCCATTTCCTCTCGTCCTATTCCTTGTTACCTGAGAGAAGAGACCAACCCCAACATCTCTGCAACCTCCTTGCAGGTAGTTGTAGAGAGTGATAAGGTGTCCCAGCTCCAGCATAATGCTTCATTGTCACCTGCAATGCCACCACTTTCAAAAGCCTCAGAGCCTTTTTCTTCCTATTGCTGTTTATTTTGAGACAGGTATCATCATCCTCAATGGCTTCTGTGTGTCGACCTTTCCCCACTTCTTGTTACCACCATTTGCCTCTTTCTTCTTATTGCTGTTTTTCAAGCAAGGTATCATCTTCAATGCAAAGCACACCTGCTCCATGAGAGACTGGGCACTGTGCGACCCAGGAGCACGATTAGGACCCAGAGAATCACAGAATGACAGAATCACAGAATCGTAGGGGTTGGAAGGGACCTCAAGAGATCATCGGGTCCAACCCCCCTGCCAAAGCAGCTCCCTAGCACATACTGCACAGATAGGTGTCCAGACGAGTCTTGAATATCTCCAGAGAAGGAGACTCCACCACCTCCCTGGGCAGCCTGTGCCAGGGCTCTGTCACCCTCACTGTGTAAAAGTTCTTCCGCATGTTGGTGCGGAACTTCCTGTGCTCCAGTTTACAGCCATTGCCCCTTGTCCTGTCTCCACAGACCACTGAAAAGGGGTTGACCAATTCCCCCTGCATCCCATACTTAAGATATTTATAAACATTAATTAGGTCCTCTCTCAGTCTTCTTTTCTCCAGGCTGAACAGCCCCAGCTCACTCAGCCTTTCCTCATACAGGAGCTGTTCCAGGCCCTTAATCATCTTCGTAGCCCTTCTCTGGACTCTCTCCAGGAGATCCCTGTCCTTTTTATACCAGGGAGCCCAGAACTGGACACAATACTCCAGGTGGGGCCTGACCAGGGCAGAGTAGAGAGGGAGGATCACATCCTTTGACCTGCTGGCCACACTCTTCCTGATGCATCCCAGGATCCCATTGGCCCTCTTAGCCACCAGGGCACACTGCTGGCTCATAGCCAACCTGTCATCAACCAGGACCCCCAGGTCCTTCTCCACAGAGCTCTTTTCCAGCAGGTCATCCCCCAGCCTGCACTGATACAGACGGTTATTCCTCCCCAGGTGCAAGACTTTACACTTGCTTTTATTAAACCTCATCTGGTTTCTCCCTGCCCAGCTTTCCAGCCTGTCCAGGTCTCACTGGATGGCAGCGCAGTGTTCCTGCGTGTCAGCCACCCCTCCCAGCTTTGTATCATCAGTGTACTTGCTGAGGGTGGATGCTATTCCCTCATCAAGGTCGTCAATGAAGATATTAAACAGGACTGGACCCAACACCGAGCCCTGGGGAACACCGCTAGTCACAGGCCTCCATTCAGATTTTGTTCCACTGATCACGACCCTCTGAGCCCGGTCCGACAGCCAGTTCTCAACCCACCTCACTGTCCACTCATCTATCCCATGATCTCTCAGCTTTTCTATCAGGATGTCATGGGAGACAGTATCGAAAGCCTTGCTGAAGTCAAGGTAGATGACATCCACTGCTCTCCCTCCATCCACCCAGCCGGTGATGAGATCATAGAAGGCTATGAGATTGGTCGAGCATGATCTCCCCTTGGTGAATCCATGCTGACTACTCCTCATGACCTTCTTCTCTTCCAGTTGCTTGGTAATGGCATCCAGAACAAGCTGTTCCATCACCTTTCCAGGGACAGAAGTGAGGCTGACTGGCCTATAATTGTTAGGGTCCTCCTTCTTGCCCTTTTTGAAGGCTGGATGATATTGGCTATCCTCCAATCCTCAGGTACTTCTCCTGTTCTCCAAGAGCTGTCGAAGATGATTGCAAGCGGCTCCGCAATCACTTCCGCCAGCTCCCTCAGCACACGTGGATGTATCCCATCTGGGCCCATGGATTTGTTTGCATTAATCCCTTTAAGCCGCTCCTGGACCACCCCTACCTCAACTAGAGGGAAGCTCTTCATTTCCCAAACACTCCTACTTTCATCCAGGATCTGCGGGTCCCGAGGGGCCTTTGGAGTGAAGACTGAGGCAAAGAAGGCATTCAGTATTTCCACCTTCTCATCATCACCCGATACCAGGACACCCGCCTCATTCATCAAGGGACCTACATTATCCCTGATCATCCTCCTAGTATTCACGTATCTGAAAAAACTCTTTTTATTATCCTTTATATCCCTTGCCAGTTTCATCTCCAAGCAGGCTTTAGCCTTTCTAGTCACATCCCTACAGGCCCTGACAACATCCCTATAATCCTCCCAGGTGCACAGAGCCAGTTTCCATAGCTCATAAACCTTCTGCTTCCCTTTGAGTTTACACATTAGCTCCCTGGTCATCCACTCAGGTCTTCTGCCTCTCTTTCCCGATTTCTTACTCAAAGGGATGCACCTATCCTGTGCTTGGAAGAAGTGCTGTTTAAATGCTAGCCAGCTCTCACAGGCTCCCTTGCCTTCTAACAGCGTAGCCCACGGGATAGCTCCTAAAAGGTTGCAGAAGAGATCAAAGTTAGCTCTTCCAAAATTCAGGGTAGCTATCCTGCTTTTTGGCAAACAAACTCCTTTGCAGAACCCACAGCTTTCAGACATTTGTGTTGTATGGGTTTTCCATCTGCATTTATAGCTCTCTGAGCTCTGCTGGCTGTCAGGAGCCTCAGTACCTCTGCTCAGAGTGGCATGAACAACAGGGAGCTGGCAGAAAACACTGCAACTAGCAATATTTACCTCTTGACCTCAATTCCACAGCTCAATTGCTAGGACTTTCTCTTACCCACATGCCTCATCTTCTTGTCAAAAATAACTTTTCACCAGTGACACAAAGAAGCAAGCCTGAATGACGAAATGGGGAAGAAAGACACTTTTCTTTGTAAAGCTTCTTGGTAATAAGACAGGTCGTCCTGGGAACATCAGCTTATAGTGGCCAGGCACATCTCCTAGGAGGGTCCCCCATGCACACAGGACACAAGAGTACTATTTGGGTACAAAACCCAGAGATGTCAGAGTGGACAGAGCCCTCTCAGGCCCTTTGAGACCGCAGGTAATTTCACAGGTGCTGTTCACCAATGCAACCAACATTTGTGGAACCAGTTTGGGACAGAGCTTTGAGAAAGGCAAGAACAGAGAGTTCTCACCATCCTCCTCTGAGGGACCCAGGTCAGGGTGTCTGGGTGAGCATAAGACTTGCTGCTATGTTGGGGAGAGCCTGCAGCTCACCCAGCTTCAACTGGTCTTCATGTCCAGGTGCTCTTGAGCTCCCGCCCTGACTCTTCCCAGGGTTTTATCTTCTTCTGCAGGGGAAAGGACCTGCAGGAACTTGTGGGACTCTGGTTATTTTGTTTGCTTGCTCCAGAGGTCTCTGTTGATGCATTTTCACCTGGACTCTAAGCAAAATGCAAACTGAAATCAGAACTGATTCTTGTCTCTGAGGGCACAGGAGCCAGCGGGTGCTCTGCTCTCACTGTTCTGGTTGGGAAGAGAGTAACAGTATGAGTATTGTACATACAGCACACAGTGAGAGAAACAAAGGGAAACAGGCTGCATGAATGCTCCCTGTGAGTTATTTTACCCTGGCATCTATGAAATCCTAGCTAAACCATGAAAATCTGGAGCTCTGTCTGGGCTGGGTGGGAGAAGTGGTGAACTCTGTCCATTACACCTTTACATCTTGTCTCCGATGGGCCAAGCTCAGACATACCTGCCAGCTGATGATTTTCTTTGAGTTTGTACCCATTGCCACAGTGGATCAATTTTGGAAAAGACAACAGAAGAGAAGCAGCTCCATTAGGCAACAAGTACATCTCCTGGCAAGAAGAGCTTATTCCTAGGCATATCAGTTACCGAACTTCATAGCTGAGATGTTACAAGTTATTTAAACTTTCTCCTCCTAATCCTTTAGGCTCAATCCAGCCAAGGGTAAGAGTAATGCTTACCAGGGTATCAAGAAATAAGAAGCCCTGTAGTGTATCAATCCTGGATTTTTCCATCATCTGCTCTTTTGAGGAAATCTCAACTCTTACTAAAAATTTTTAAATGGTGCCCAAACCCCCAAATTTCACAAGATTATTAATGTGAAGTGACTGGGACAGAGGAATCAGGGTCCAGCTTCTAATATAAAGTTAAAGGATATAGTGGCAAAAAGACCTTTCTTCTTTAACCCAGGTTTGACAGTATCACTGCATCTGTGGAACACTTCAAAGGAAACTTTTATCATTCCCTACAAGGAAAGGCCTGCTTGAGTACTTAGGTATTTCTTTTATTATTTAGTTTACCTTATTGCAAAAAATAAGCCTCCTACAGACTGGCAGGTATATATGTAAGTTGTATCACAGCTCTCACATCAGCTATTGGGAACAGGTTATGTACTGCTTGACCTAAAGGAAAAAAGGGAGAGGATTCTCCAATTATGAGCATTTTTCTTAAGGCCTTTAGTCATGTTTCCTTCTCTACTAAAGAAACCAGCTTTAAAAATGCAGTAATGGGGGCTTTCTGTGTTGCCTGACTAAGGCTGAACACCTAAGTAGTAAGCTAATGCACGACGCTAATCATCCAGTCAGGCCAGTTTTGCTAACTTTTCCAAAAGGTAATGCTCTTAAGGGCAACTCATAACTGTCACAAGTGGCTAATATGCATTTGAACAGGTTCAGACAATGTAAAATAGTCTTTAGCCAAAGATTGGTTTTGATCTGTTTTCTTTAGTTTGAGAGGAAAGCCAAGTATAAGCCCACTCTTTACTGCATCTTTTCCTGGAAATATGTTGCTAAATATTTGTCAACAAAAGATGGAAATGTGTTTGCCCTAAAGAAAGAAGTAGTGTAAAGCTGGTTCCCTGGGGGGAAAGGGAGATTCTGCACTTAGACAGGAGGCCTGATATTTGTAAGACAGTATCCGCTCAGTAGCGACTGCATAGTTCAGTGCTCACCATCAACAGTCACCTCAACCTATTCAGGAAAAGTAGTTACCACTCTTAATCCAATAACTAAGAGACACAAGTCCACCTTTTAGTTGTCAGTAAGCAGCTCTTTTATTGAAGAATATGAGAGGTAGAACTTACCTTCTCATGCCTACTGAAACACTGAAGTTACTTCAGACTGAAGCCTCATAAGTATCTGCATTCTCTCTCACAAGTACCTCCAAGATTTTTTAAACCAGTAACATGCCATCTTGCAGAATGCTTTGTTCACACCCAAACAGCTCAGTCCCAAGTCCTTTCTGTCTCTGAGAGTTATGTAATTGTTCAGCCTGGTACAAGATGTCTGGGCTCATCAAAGGCTGGCTTCTGGGAGGCTAGGAGCACTCCTTTCCTAGAGCCTTATAGAGCATAAAATAGTTGTGGATTCAGCCTGTCTGCCAAGTAGTGTGGGATGTAGCACTGTCCTCCCCATTTGGCAGGTGAGGGGGCTGACGCATTTTATACTAACACCAACATTTGCAAATATTTCCCTAAAAGTAAACACTATTTTCTTATATTGACATTTAAAGAAAAAAAAATATTCTCTTTCAGTTCTGATCTTCCCCTGAAGTTAATGGCAGCCACGGATACTGAGCAAATATATAAAATTTGGGTTGTTGATCGAACTTCTAATGGATTTAGGTGCCTTTCTGAAGAAAGGTTTCAAGCTGTTGCTCCAAGGGGAGGATCTTGTAGCATGAGTGGGTATCTGTGGCAGAAAGATAAGTGATTCTCCTCTTTCCACTCTAGGATAATTTATTGATACCCACATTGAACATTCAAAAGCGACACTAGTGACTCTTGGTACCATCTAGCACCAAATCTAGGATTCTGAAATTGGACACGTCCAAAGTGACACTGGTTCTTCATCAGTTGTTCTGATTTCTTTTTAGACATTCCTTAGGACAGAGCCTTTAATTATGTCAGTGCATAACCATTAGTCCTTTACAGGATATCTCCTTCTCTTTCAGTGCAGGGGATGAGCTGTGCTCAGATAGTGAGTAGCTTCTCAACATTTTGCTGTTCTTCACTGATGAGAAGGTGAGCAAGCTTTTTTTGCTAAGCATCACTCAAATTTAGCAAACGGATTTTATTTTATAATGAGACATGGGGACACTATTAGCCCAACAAAGGTGGAAATCAAGCCTAATATTTGAAGCTGATGAAAGACAGTCTTCTGCCTTCTCTCAATCCCCTTCATTTAATTTACATTTACCACACAAACCTGATTCATTCCTAAAACAAGTTCATCCTGTTTTTGAATAGAAAAGTAGCCCGTGGGAAAATGGTGTTTGCTCCCACCTTTAAAAGCTGTCTTCACATGTCTACACAAAGGAGCTGAACAAGGTTGTGCTTTTAAGAGTTCAGGTTTGCAAATGGTGCATGTTAATACTGTTCCCATGGGCAGAATTTGCCATCTCTTCCAAGCTGAAACTCAGCCTGGGGTTCGCACCCAGCAGCAGAGCGGTGACAACCTTGTGGTGGCTGCTTGTGGCTTGGGCTATGCCAAATCATTGCATGGTCCTTGCAGCGGCTAAGTGGCAGTAAGAGATTCTCACCAATGCTACAGGGTGGTGGGATGCTTTGCCAGTGAGTTTACAGCATGCACTGGGGCCACTGGCTCACTTGGGAAGGAATGATGTCTGTGTCAGATGTGTCTTCTTCCCCACTTACAACTTCCCTGCTCAGGGGAGAGGGTCCTGGTCCCCATGCCCAGTACATGTACCCCCTTGGCAGACACATTACAAGCCCCCTTGGCAGACACATTGCAGGCCTGATCCTCATCATAATTTAAGGAGGTATTTCAGCACTTGCTAAAAAAGCTGTTGGATTAATTTTTTTAACTGGCAAAAGGAAATGCTTTATTTTGCCTTTTAAAATTTGAGATGGCTTGAACTGTTAGGAAATCACAGCCCACAGAATTTAACAAAATTTCAAGCAGCTGCAAGCCAAGTCTCACAGCAGGAGATGCTGTAAACCTTTAAGGCAAGACCCAGTCTTTAGTAGCACATGTTTGGGTAGAACACCAGCCAAATTCAGAAGTACGGAAAAGCACCTCTGCTATTCTTACTTATGTTGAGTGGGATATTTCTTGCAATTCTAAACCACTGTCAAGTAGTCTGTCTTGTTGAAATACTAGATGCATCCATTATCCCCTGACATTTGTTATGACTGTGTGCTAGTTAGATGAAAGATAAGTTATTCATCTGGGAATCACTTGACAATATAAAAGGTGTTATTTTGTGCTTTTGTTGCCATTACAATTAGTCAAATGAGAGGCAACCACTTTTCTTTTTTTCTTATTCTATAGTTTACCTGAGAAATCTGGCAACTTTGTTTGCTAAGCAGTGCTAATTTCGATATTCTGTCCCATTATAAGGTCAGTTTTCATCAGTCTAGCAAAGAGGTTTGTCCTGGTTTTGGCAGGGATGGAGTTAATTTTTTTCTGGTAGCTGGTGTAGTGCCATGTTTTGGATTTTGGATGAGAATAATGTTGATAAAATACTGTCTAATGTCCACAAATGTCCATAAAATGTCCACAAAATGTCTATTGAGTTCACTCAACCCACGATCTTGTGCTCCATCTACCATGGTGACCACTGGGGACAGGAGAGGTGGTGTGATGCGTGGAGTCACAGAGCACCAAAGCCAGCTTATGCTGGGTCACTGCTGCACTTGCACAGCTTCTTGTAAGGTTTATTCTCCATTGGTTCAGGTGGTCCCTGCTATAGCAATCCCTGTAATGTGCAAATCCTGGGTTGCAGCAGTTTAAAGGTATTTCCATTTCAATCTCTGTCCCTGACCCCTTGAAGCCAGACCATCAGGTTCACTATTGCAATGAACTCACCTCCCAGCCCCTGATCCATCTTGGATTTATCCACAGACTGCAGTCCCTTAGGGGTGTACCTGCTCCAAGTGAAGCCTTATCTGTGAGCCACAGCCTCTCCAGGGCTATACCTGCTGTGGTATAGTCACAGCCAGAGCAGCTTTTAGGAAGTGCCCCTGTTCCAGTGTGGCCTTCTCCATGAGTCACAAAGCCTTCAGAGATATACCTGCTCCAGCATGGCTTTGGCCATGGTCACAGTCACTTCAGTCCCTTCAGAAATAATCCTGCCCTGTTGTGGGCTCAGCCATGGCCACACTCCGGTGTACCTTCTCCAGTGTGGACTTATCCTTGTCTCAAAGTCCCTCCAGAGGAATACCTGCTGTGGCACAGACATAACCACAGCCACAGATGCTTTGGAGTGTCCTGCCCTCACATGGACTCATCTACAGGTCATTGCCCCTTTGATTCAGGTTCTCACTGGAGTTCCAGCCTGTCCAGTCCAGAAGCACAGAAGCAACAGCGATGCCCTGGCCATCTGCCAGCCCAGGCACATGGCCACTGCTGTTATCAGAATGTTCCCAGGCACGGCAGAGCATGATGATAAGCAGTACAGCACTCCAGCAAGCACTGAAAGCAAAATACAGCCGCTAACGAGCACTAGACTCTATGATACAGTAAAGCAAGCAAACCCCATGGCAAGCACAGGACCCTGCCAATTAATAACTAATCAGCAATAACAGCTATAAAATCAATCTAGCACATTCCAGTCAAATCTGTTGTTATCTTGAACATGTTGAGTCCCCACTTTGGACACCGAAAATGACTGTTGAGGTTTAGACTCAGCTGGCCACAAAGCACCACGCAGCCAATTGCTCACTTTCCACCCCCGGCAGGATGGAGGAGAGAATTGGAAGAGTCAAAGTGAGAAAAATCATGGGCTGAGATAAAGACAGTTTAATGGGTAAAGCAAAAGCCATGCACACAAGCAAAGCAAAACCAGGGATTCATTCCCCACTGCCCATGGGCAGGCAGGTGTTCAGTCATCCCCAGGAAAGCAGAGCTCCATCACATGTAACCGTTACTTGGGAAGACAAAAGACACCATTCCAAACACCGCCATCCCCTGTCTTTCCTCTTCCTCAAGTTCCTTATAAGCTCAGCATCACATGATGTGGTATAGAATATCCCTCTGGTCAGTTGGGGTCAGGTGTCCCAGCTGTGTCCCCTCCCAGCTTCTTGTGTACCCCCAGCCTCCTCGCAGGTGGGGTGAGGTGAGAAGCAGGAAAAGCTTTGGTTCTGTGTAAGCACTGCTCAGGACAACAAAAAATACATCTATGTAACAAAAACATCTCTATATTATCAACACTGTTTCCAACACAAATCCAAAACACAGCCCCATACTAGCTACTGTGAAGGAAATTCACCATCTCTGCTGAAACGAGGACACACAGTGATGTTTTCGGTTGTTATCAGGCAGTCAAGGACTTTTCAGGTTCTCACACTGCATTTGGGTGCGGGGAGCACTCAAAAAGTTGGGAGGGTACACAGCCAGGACAGGTGGACCAACATTACCAAAAAGATATTGTATACCGTACAGCATCCTGTTCAGTTTTTAATTGGGTATTGGGCTGAGAGGCTGGGCAGCTGGGGTCTTGTGAAACATCAAGTTCAGGAGGTGAGGAATTGTGCTGTTCATCACTTATTTGGTATTATTTATTAGTATTATAATCAACAACATCTTCATTTCTTTTTGTTTGTCCCATTAAACTGTTTTTATCTCAATCCATGAGTTTTTCTCACTTTCACTCTTCCAGTTCTCTCCCTCATCCTGCTGGGGGGACTAAGTTATCGGCTGCATGGGGCTTAGTTGCTAGCCAGGGCTAAACCACAGCAAGGATTCTGCATTGTATTTTAATAGTGTCAAATGGTCAGACATAATATGCAAGACACAAAAAGAATCAGAATCATAGACTTGTTTGCGTTGGAAGGGACCTCAAAGCCTAACTAGTTCAAACCCCCTGCCATGGACAGGGACACCCTCCACCAGGCCAGGTTGCCCAAAGCCCCATGAAACTTGGCCTTGAGCACTGCCAGGGTAGGAGCAGCCACAGCTTCTCTGGGCAGCCTGTGCAAGGCCCTCACCACCCTTAGAGTGAAGAATTTCTCACTAATATGTGATCTAAATCTCCCCTCCTTCAGCTTAAGGCCATTACACCTTGTCCTATCACTACAAGGCCCTTGTAATCAGTGCCTCTCTAGCTATCCTTCATGTAATGGAAGGCCAATATAAGGTCTCTGAGCCTTCTTTTCTCCAGGCTGAACCACCCCAACTGTCTCAGCCTGTCTTCATAAGAGAGGTGCTCCAGCCCTCTGATAATTTTTATGGCACTCCTCTGGACTTACTCAAACAGGTTTATATCCTTCTTATGCTGGGGTCCCCAGAGCTGAACACAGGTGAGATCTCATTAGAGTGGAGTAAAGGGGGAGAATCACTTCCTTTGACCTGCTTTTGGTGCAGCCCAGGATACAGTTGGCTTTCAGGGCTTCAAGATGGGTCACGTGGACCTTCTTGTCCACCAACACCCCCAAGCCCTTCTCAGGGCTGCTCTCAATGCATTCTCTGCTCAACCTGTAGTTGTGCTTGATATTATGCCGACCCACCTACAGGACCTTGCACTTGGCCTTATCGAGCTTCATGATGTTCTCATGGGCCCACCTCTCAAGCCTGTCAAGGTCCCTCTAGATGGCATCACTTCCCTCCAGCATGTCAACCACACCACACAGCTTGGTGGTGTTTTCAACCTTGCTGAGGGTGCACTTGATCCCACTGTCCATATCTCTGATAAAGATGTTGAACAGCGCCGGTCCCAATACCAACCCCTGAGGAATGCCACTGATCTCCACTTGAACATGGAGCCATTTACTGCAACTCTTTGAGTGCGACCATCCAACTAATGCCCTATCTAGTGAGTGGCCTATCCATCAAATCCATGTCTCGCTAATTTAGAGACAAGGATGTTGTGTGGGACAGCGTCAAATGCTTTGCACAAGTCCAGGTAGATGATGTCAGTTGCTATTCCTGTATCCACCAATTCTGTAAGCCTGTCATAGAAGGCCACCAAATTCATGAGGCATGGTTTGCCCTCAGTGAAGCCATGTTGGCTGTGAGAGTTGTAAAATATGCAGCAAAGATCAAGAAACTTCCTTCTTTACCACAGCTTCTTCCAAGTAGCTATATGCACCCAGCCCTATCCCACCTGACAGCAAGTCCATTCCTTTTTAGTTTAGCTATGTGCACGTGCACCAGGGCCCTGGTGTTTCATGATCTGCTTTGTGTGGAAGGGAGCATAAGCCACTGCGGGTAAGGGGCTGTCGGGTCTCTGGCATCTCTATGTGAGAAATAAAGGACAGATTTATAAGGACACCAAAACGCTCTAACACTTTAACTCCTAATTCACATTATTTATGCGGATGCACTACTTGCTTAATGCAGATAGATGTAACGTGTTGTAATAGTCCCTATTGAATCATTTACAAATGGCAAATAAATGGTATTGCCAACTTGTTCTTCCCTCTCATCCAAAATAAAACTCAATGAGCTTTGTCATGGCAAGCAAAAACTCTGCCCATCTGCAATCTGAAAATAAAGAATATTTAAATATTCGTATGGTTTAAAAAAAAAAGGGATAAAAGTTATCCTATGTTTGTTAAGACAATCAAGAATCTCACTGAAGAAAAACAGGGAGAAAAAAGATTAAATGCTGTAAAATCTGTTTATCTTAGACTATTGCTTTATGTTTCTAGAAACCTATTTGAAATAAGGGACAAAAAAGGTCAGGATTTTAAAATATTTTAATTAAACCTTTCAACAACTTAGAAATATTTCAACTCTCCCCTTTTACGCATCTAAAGTTAAAAAAATGTATTTTATGAAATTAGCAAGATCATGGCAAGATGTACTGGAAGGTAATCAGGCAGAAATAAAATGTGTGTTTGTATCTTCTGCTTAGATGCTGTTTCATTTCTTCTCCCAGAAATCAAACTTTTATTCTACAGACAGGACACCTGGCACTTTTTTTAATTCCACTAATACAGAACTCACAGTTCCTGTGCAATAAGTGAGCTTTCTTTTATTGGGAGATAGAAAGAACACAGTCTTTTGTATGAACTTATTTTGACTGGTGCATCTAATCACAGTTGGGTCTACAGGGTAAGTGGGACATACAGGTAAATTGCTCGCCTTCAGTGGCCTTCCTAAAAAGGTCATATATCAGATGCTGTGGTCTCATAAACTCACTAAGTCATTAGTCTTTTATTATCCCACAGTGAAGCACAGAGACCTCAGTCATCCTTAGAGAGTCCTTGAACATGTCCTCTCCATAGGATGCCAGTGCACACATTCAGTTGAACACCAGACCTTTTCATTTGGGGGTTGTTCACAAAGCATGCTTGGTGATATGTAAGGCAAGGCTGACAAAGCTGACAGTATCCTTTAAAAGAGAAAAAAAAAAAAAAAAAAGATAGTCTGAGGTGAAAAAAATGAAGTATTTTCACAGTACAAAAAAGAACTTCAAAAAGATTTCAGAAAGTATTATCTTGGCTGCACTCCAAAGCACTTCAGAGTTGAGTGCCAAAGGATTAACGCTCAAGTAAGATAAAAATACCTGTGTATACACATACACACACACATGTAAAGACATTCAATATATGTCTAAAAGCCTATTCAGTTAAAATTAAATGATTTGAAGTGGCACAATCAGGAAGACCACAGACAAGATGGTGATCTCTCCATTATTGTTGCTTTGCGCTTGTGTCTGAGGTCCATGGAAACTTTGCCAGGAGGAGACTAAAACTCCAAGCTCTGAGCACGGCTCCTTCTGTACTGCCACAGCACAGGAACCATCTCCTCCAGCAAGAGTTACAGCTGCTTTGCACAGCTAGGGCACCACACACCTTCCATGCACCACCTTCTCTCCCACACTAACAGGGAGGCTGCAAACACAGGTAAGCCTAATTTTTCAGCTATTTGCTTTTAATAATTCTAGATGCTTGAGCATGTCCAGAGAAGGGCTACAAAGCTGGTGAAGGGTTTGGAAGACAAATCTTATGAGGAGCAGCTGAGGGAGCTGGAAGAAAAGGAGACTGAGGGGAGACCTCAGCATTCTCTACAACTACCTAAAAGGTGATTGTAGTGAGGTGAAGGTTGGTCTTTTCTCCCTGGTAGCTAGTGACAGCACAAGGGGAAACAGTCTAATTGCATCAGGAGAAGTTTAGGTTGGATATTAAGAAAAATTTCTTTACTGAAAGGGTTGTTAGATATTGGAACAGGCTGCCCAGGGAAGTGGTTGAGTCACCGTCCCTGGACGTGTTTAAAAGAAGAGTAGATGTTGTACTTGGTGACATGGTCTAGTGTGGGACCTCGTAGGGCTGGATAGATGGTTGGACTCGATGATCTTGAAGGTCTTTTCCAGCCATAACCATTCTGTGGTTCTATTCTATGATTCTGAAAACTTGCTCTGGGTTTATTTATTAATTGATATTGATTTGCTGAGTTTGTTCTGAAGTCAGCTATTTCTTTTACCATTACCCAGGCTCCAGTGTCATTTTACTGTGACACGTCTGAAAACGCCCATTTTCCCAAAAAAGGAAACAAATGCCATAAAAGTCTGGCAAAGGGATACTGTTCTTCTCTTGGTAAATGGGAAGCTAAATTGCAAGTGTAAGTGTAACTGTGGTAACTAATCAAGGTCCGTCTTTGGCCAGAAGGGGCAGCTGCCCAGCAGCTTGGAGAGTGGCAGGTGGCCATGTCCATTGACTTCACACCACTTGTGGTTTATTAAATGGCTGTCTTCTGCACCTAGGAGAGAGAACGTGGATTTAATGAGGGAGGGAGTGACCTGGAACTGACAAAGCAATTTCTTTTCCTCTTGATTAAATATTTCATTAAAACTCCATGCCATTCAGTCACCTGTAAGTCATGATGAAGCAGGGAGGAAATCTGTGGTAACTAGCTAAATGTCTTCCATGGGATGACCAAGAAGAAATAAGAAAAAGGGTTGAATTTCAGCATGTGATATTTAAGATCAATATAAGAATAATTCTTCCTGCAGGTGAACATTATTAGTAGCCAATAAGATTCTGAAGATATGATGAGTGTGCTATGAATATTCAGTTCAGGATCCTGAACCAGGCCTGGAGGTTTGACCTCTCCTCTGCTGTGCAGCACAGTCCCTACTGTAAAGAGGATGCTGGTAAAAACTAGCCCAGCTAGGTCAATGCATTGGCAGGTACATTTTGTCAGCAGACAGTGGACACTTCAACACCTGCAAAGAGGTCTTAAGCTACTTGTTTTTCCCTCCCAAGTAGGAAAATTACTCCAGATACTTCAGTGGGGTAGATTTCTTTTATGCAAAGCATCACGGGAAGGTTACTGGAGGAATTCTGTCAGGGTCAGACAAATGACTGAAGGCAAAAAATTAAATGTGAGTTAGCATAGGGTTTCTTTTTGTGAAGGCCAAGGCCTATGATTAAAATATATACAAACAGAAAAAGAAGGGGGCTTCCTGTTTTGGTGATTTTGTAACATCAGGTGGTGAAAGAAGGCTTTAAGGGAAGCCTGAGAGCAGTTTATGAAATGATAGCAGTATCACTGTGGTACTTTATAACTTTGTAACATCATAGGACACACCATAACTTAAAAAATAAATGAAAGAATAAGTAAGCAAGAAAATGCTCCATGACTACAGGCCAAGCAGACCACTGGTTCCTCCATTTGAATGTTCAGTTGTAAAATTTCATACATTCATTCAGAACTCAACTGTGTATAGGGAAGTATCTCTGAGTAAAGTTGGCCAGAGCTGTGCATCTTGATTAATTTGAGGAAAAGGAAAAGAATTTTCAGCACAATTAAAATTGTCCATAACTAATATTCCTTGGTACTGAGGAGCTATCATCACTTTCTATGAAGAAACTATAGCAGTGTTTCATTTTAGAGTGGTTTGGCTATTAATCTGCATTTGTCTGCTTATGAAAGCTGTAGTTTGATTGATTTGAGTTTGCTTTATACTTCACTGGCAAAACCTTGTAGCTAGATGTGTACCTTCCCACTATGCCATAGCTTTCTTTCTCCATATTTTCTGTAAAGGAGGCATCTCCTATGTCTCTCTTACCACTTGCAGCAGCAGGATGCTGGTTTACAGCAGCCCAGGTTAGAATACACATTACCGCACGGTGGGTGCTGAGGTCAGGGAGGCTGTGTGCATTTTTGTGAAAGGTAAAATTCAGATAAAATCTATGGGATGTAAGAAACTCTGAGATGTTTATGATCTTTCTGTAAACATTTGGAAATTGGGTTTTATAATGACAGTATTGACAGTGTATAAGCTGGAACACCTGTTGAGAGCAAGATAAATGGCCAGTCTAGACAGAACATGAGGCTATTACAAAAATGATGGATGATCTTATTGCTTTTTGGAGATTAGCTTAAAACTGCTGGAAATTCCCCCCCACCCCCAGCTACTGTTCATTGCATTTCCAAATTACCATGTGATCCTGATGGTGAGATACTGAGGCATATATTACATGGCCTGTCTACAGACTGCATAATGAGTAGAAAGAAATACATTTGACATTCTCTTTTTAGTCTGAAAAATGAACTTTCAAAATATTGATGTCCTTTAGATGAAATAATTCAAATTCTCATTCAGTGAAATAAATAAAAGTATTTCACCGTTCTAGATTTTAATGCTCTAGTGACTAAAGGTGAGTGTGTTGTAATTATGTGCTGTAATTTGGACAAGTCAAGCATTCAATTTTTAATTCAGCAACTGCACTGTTTTGGTGTACAGAATTTTAAAAAATGGGTGGAAAAAAGAAAATAAAAGGAATAAGTTACAAATCTGCTTCCGATAGCTAGAATACAGTTTCACAGGAGGATTGATAAAGACACAGACCTCATCAGATTGTTAAGAAAACACAGTATCATTTGAATCTAAGCTGAACAAAGCTGTCAAAAGCTTTTGTCCTTCCGATGTCAGTTCAACAGATTACAATATTAATATGCAAATGTCACAGATGAAAGTACACAATTAACAGTAATATTTGAACTAACATTTTTATTAATGGTATTGGTATTCTTTGAAAGCTAATTCCAAACACAGGCACAGAAATAATTTAAAGCATGATTTAAATAGCAAAGGATGATAAATCACAAAAAAAGTCCTTTTTATAGGAAAAGACACCATTAGCTCTTTTGCACACAAAGTGCTTTCATAACACTACTAGAGGAACACGTAGTCTGAGTTTGACTATGTTTGTGTTCTTAATGTTTCTCCCACTTACATTACCCCAAAGGATAATTTCTTCTTGCATTTGGAAGGTGAGTTTTCATATTCAGACCAAAATTTGGGTGAGGATGAAGCTTGTTGCAGGTAAGAAGCCTCAGATTACTCCAGATTACTTTTGCAGTAGATTGAATGAATTGTAGCCTTGCAAGACAGAAAATTTGAGATGGTTGAAAACTGCTGTGCAGAGGAAAAGAAGAAATGTGAAAAATATTTCATTCACAGTGTCCAGTATTTGAAAAATATTATTTTATTAACCCCCAAAAAGTTCTCATATTTAACATTGTTGAACTGGGGGCTCTTACTTAATTCCTTCTCCCGACCAGATCGTACGATGAAGTTCCTTATTCCTTGAGTTTTGTTAGTTTGAGATTGGGAAACAAAACAAATTCAAATATTTCTATGTTAGACTGAGCACGGGACTGTAGTTGAACAGTGGTGGGAACATGATGCTCTTGAGTGCCGTGTATTTTACTGCTGTGTACAAAACCTAAATTTAATTCTGCTCAGTCGTTGGTCTTTTTTAGAGGATACATGACAATAGGTATCAGCTGCAGTGAAAAATCTAATGAAAGATTGCTGGAAACCAAGCAGATAGCAACACCAATCCATAGATTAGCATTTCAGTGGTGTTATTCTTTGGGCTGTGCAGATGGTTTGCTTAGAGCCTGCTCTTTTCAGGCACTGGCCCTAGTTTCAGGCACTATCCATGCCTTATCTCATTTGCATCATTTTCATCCAGAATAATAGTCTTTAAATTTAACAACATTTTCATGCTCAAGGGTGCCAGAACAACCTAGATAGTGGCAGACATCTGGAGAAAAAAAAGACAGCCAGCTGGAAGTGCTATAGATTATGCTCACCCAAGCTCTGAGTTTTCCAGTCCTCTCTGGTTTTAAACTTTCTTCTCCCTTTAGTGGAGGTATATAACTCAGTGTTCTGCCACACATCTGAATCAATTGATGCCAAGGACAAAGCAGATTACTTTCTGAATCAGTCAAAATTGGTTTCTGAGCTCAGTATTGAATGGGTGCTATGACCTGTGCTACATAGGGACCAGACTAGTTGATACTCTTCACTGTCCTACAGGTCTGTGAATCTTTTAATTTATGAAGACTGCTACTTTGATTTATTTCTGTTGACACTAGAGTATTCCAAAGTTTGCCAAGGGGTTGAAGTCCTGGAAAAAAAATATCACGGCCAGCCTGATACAAAGCTCCTGGACTCAGGAGTTTTTGCAGATAAAAGAGGGAGGCAGGTGCAGGAAACAAAGCCCAGTGTGACAGATTATCCATCACATGTGGCAGGGACAGGAGATGGCGCAGCCAAAAGAGCAGCAGCATCCATCAGCAGTGGATAGGCTATGCATGCTCTTGCCAGACTGCTGTTGAGGGAAAACGGCTTTCTTCCTCCTTTCCCTGGTGCTTGGATGAAATGCTCACCACAGACCTTATCAGGGATTTTGCTGAAAATTATTCTTCTCTCTCTGTTTTCACCCTGCCCTGTAACAGTTCTTTCTCATCATGATGTAGTTTTCAACCTGAACACAAAATCATGGTCAGCTTCTGTGCCAGGTGTGATGGTGTCAATTTAAGCATGTAAATGCGGTTGCTACCTCGGAGGCAGGTACCTGGAAGCATTGTTTACAGGGCCGTGCTTTGTCCTCCTGGAGAGCACAGCCATCCTTGCTCTGTACTCATCACATGCTCACACAAGCAGGCGAGGCCAGTAGCAAGACTTGGAGATTTTTATACACTTCTGTGTAAGTAGGCAGGAATTTTCAGCTAAAAGGAGCAGTGCCAGTTGTGTTTTTGGTGTCTATAGTGTTATTATAGCTGCTTCTGCTTTTCCAAGAGCTAAAGGCTAGGGACACACAGATGTTGCAGTGTGTCTCACTGACTCTCACCTTGAGTGGATGTTAGGAGCTGCTTCTAAATGGTTTGACTTTCTGATATAAACGTCCTTTACCTAAATTTCCTTCTACTTAATTTCCCAAATGTTCAGAGTACTCTTTTTCTCTCTCTTTTTTTTTTTAATCTTCTTGATATTGTTATTTTTCTGGAAAACATTTTGCAATTCATCCAACATGCAAGTGAATTGAAAATCCAGTTTTCCCCTGTTTATTCCACCAATACTTTTCTTTCTGTGAGTAACATCATCTGATGTTCAGTTTGCTTTCTATCAAGTGAGAACCACGATCCTTTGTAATCCTTCTTCTCTCCCTGCCTCTTTGGTGGAGAGAGCGCCTGCCACTGTGCTGAGGGATCACACTTGGCACAGGGGAATGCCCATCCTCCAAGTGCTGTTTGACTTAATATAAGAATACATTTAGTATCATTGAAGTGGAACCCAACAGCCCTTCTCTTCTCTAATAATTACATGAATGATGAGAACATAAAACTTGATCTCCAGATCAAGTATTTTTAGAGCGGTTCCCAGTATTTTTAAAACTGAGTGAAGTGTTAATTTTACTCTTGTGAGGCAACCATTCCAGATTAAAATTACTTTATATTGACCTTATTTTCATAATGCAGTTAACATTTTGTCATATTGGTTTTCATTAAGCTGCATGGAGCCTTCGTTTTATTAAACTGTGATTCCCTTACGTCAAGAGATGCAGAAATCACAACAGCATGTGAATATTTTCATGTTAACTGACTTCTTTGTGCTCAGAGCAATATTTTAGTAGTTAAGAATTTTAAGATTCTTTCCAGTGATGATAAATCCAATTTCTTAAGGCCATTCATGCCTACAAGTTTTAGCAGTAAACATCTTACAAATATAAGAGCAGCAACATTAAAAAGCACCAGAAGGCATCTACATAGGATACTTAAAGATACACAAGTGCTGCCTGGCCTTGAATACTCTTGTGATCATCCAGTGGTTGCAACACAGGGCTGTGTCCTGCTCCTGTATTTTCTTTGGATCTGCTCTCCAGTCTTTGCTGTGTCACCATAGCTTTTTGAACACTACTCATGTGTGAAAGGATAAGACTGATAACATCTCGGTTGTGAAGTGCTGTATTTGTTGACTGTATCTAAGACCCAGTTCTTCAAGGTGTCCATTGCAATTTCCTGAGCATCTGTAGACTAAAAAGGATTTTGTGAATTCACAATAAGATATGCACACTAGGATATGCACAGTACGTTGCAAAATAAACTCCAGAAATGGAAAGGACGTTGCTGGGTGACCGTATTCACTAAGTGGATCAAAATGACTGTGTAAAAACTTCTGATAATGGTGACCTGGTACACGTTTGGTCTCTTTGGGCATGATCCAAAGCTTATTTAGCTCAGTGCTCTATGCAATGACCGACTAGGTAGGTTTAGATTGCACTCTGCATCTCCCTTGAATCCTTTCAACCACTCCCCTCTTTGAGAAAATCTCAGCTTCGTTTATCTGGTACTTGTTTCTTGTGCTGTCTTAGCTCCCTCTTTTCTTTGAAGTGCCTGTGGGACATTGTCGCCTTATTCTCTTCACAAAATACTTTTGTTGGATTCTCCGAGTCCAGGAGAAATTTAAAAATAAATAAGTTCAAATATTTATTCTCACAGTAAGCAGTATGCAATTTCATTCACAAAGTTTAAGTGATAGTACTGCCAAGATCAAAGGCGATGTCATGATCTAGATCCTTGATTCTCATTTTTGTGTGGCTCAACCCCACTTGAGAAATGCCTTCCCGAAGCTCAGAGCTCCATGTCATGCTGAATGCAGCTCCTGCCTCATTCCTAGAGGCTATCTGGAGGCTGCTGCCTCAGCTCCTCAAAGCTCCCCTCCAGATGTGCAGGGCAGGGGCACATCTGAGCTGGTCTTGCACACCCCTTATCACTTGGGAGTGGCATGGTGAGGATCTCATGCTTGCATTACAGAGATTTGTCTGCTGTAACTAATTTACATTGTGGGAAGTCATACCACGACTAGTGGATGCCAGCATGCTAGGAAGAACTGAAGCAATATTATAAATAACAATAATAACAACCTTGTCTTGCTCTGAACTGACATAAAAGTGGGGAAGGTGTATCAGAACACATGGCTTGATGCATACAAACAATACGTTGTGAATATGTGACCAGACATGACAGCCCTTACTGTTTCATGCACCCAGACTTTATGGGAAGAGCAATACCAAAGCTTTTGAATTGTGAACAAGCTTTTTCTGCAAAGTCCCTGAGCAGTCACTTGGCATATATGAATAGCTTCCCTGCTGGTGCAGCTATGCCAGCTACACAGACAACATACGTGGAGCTGACAAAAGTCATCTTCCTTCTATAGAGTTACATCTGCCAAGGGGGCTGGTTGCATAGCATCATGCAGTAAGGTGACATAACTCTTTGCAGCTCCCGCTGACACTGCTACCCTGAGCAGGTCACACAAGACTCTCCTTCCAAAGGAGCTGTGTTCTGTCTGGACACAGCCATGGGATTCAGATCTGTCTTTCACCTTGGCAGTTCACAGTAAAGGAGTTAATTCAGCCTGTAAAAACAGCAGCCATAATTGATTAGTCATTCTCAGGATAATTGTCAAGTATTTGACCTGACTGCTGTGAAACTAGAATTTATCCCATTAAGAAGTCAAATGCTTTGTCCGGATGCTCTCTCTTCAAATACTTGTACATGGAGAGCTGGTTCACACAGTAATGGCTGACCTCACATCTGCAGAAGATCCTCGTCCCATTTTAGCAACTGCAGTCCCCTAATCAAGAGTGATTGCTGTCCTCTAGTAAGCCAAGAGACAAGTATCTGTCGCAAAGCTTAGAGCAAATCAAAAGCTTGTTCACAGGCTGCTAGGGAACAGTCATGACCAGACTGTGAGATGTCTGTGCTGAATTAATTGCTTCTGAATTATGTAAATGTAAAGCCTGAGAATATTACCTCTGACATAAACACATTGTGCTCACTAAACAAACTATTTGGAAGTAGAGAGATTTGCTACATAACTCGTGTGACTCTGGCGAGATGGAAAGTGAGGTAAAGGTTGTGATTGCATTCCAGGTTGTCCATTTGGAAGAACAATCCTATGCCCTAAATGTGTAACCCAGGGGCAGTTTTATGTACTCTCTGGGCAGTAGTTTGAAAACCAGCAAATAATAATCAGCTATTAATACTCTCTGGTATAAATGGATAGCAGACAATTAGACAGATGCCCTTTTCCTTGCTCATTGCTGCTCCTGGAATTAGAAACATTGACATCCTAATGTTCAGATAGATTATTCAGCTTGAAAACAACTTTCAAAAGATCCTGATCAGATATGGATTGGGGCTTATTAATTTAATTAATTCACCTCCTTCACTAGCTATGGAGCTTAACCAATTTAAAAAAACAAACAAGCAAAAAAACCCAATGAACATGGGCTTTTTGAAACATTAGGTATGGGTATTCGTACAATTATTATTTTCTTAAAGTCCTGTAGCTACCTTTTAGAAGAGTATATCATAAGTATTAAACAGAGATGTTGTGATTTAACCTGCCTAGCAGCTAAAACAACCTCACAGCCATCTGCTCACTCCACCCCCTCAGTAAGATGGGGGTGGGGGATAATCGAAAAGAAACAGGTAAAACTCTTGGGTTGAGATAAAGACAGTTTAATAGGGCAGGAAAAAGAGATAATGACAGTAACAATAACAATGATAATAGAATATAACAAACAGGTGATGCACACCACAAATTCTCACCACCTGGAGCCAGTGCTTATCTAGTTCCCAAGCTGCCCTGCTTCCCAGCCCAGCCTCCAGTTATATATATGGGTGTGGGGGGGGAAAGAAGACATAACACTACAGCATAGCCAGAGTTTTACAGAGGTGAGCTAGGGGCTTCTGAGGTGGTTGGAGTCAACAGGGTAACACATATGAAGCACCTCAAGGGATGTTCCTCTAAGAAGTTGACATGGCCAACAGCCCATCTGAAGTGCTTCTACATGAATGCATGCAGCGTGGGCAGCAAAAAGGAGGACTTGAAAGCTACTGTGTTGCTTAAAAGCTGTGGCCTAGTTGCCATTACTGAAACTTGGTGGGATGAATCCTATGACTGGAGTGTGGCTATCAACGGCTACAAGCTGTTCAGAAGGGGCAGGTAGGAAGGAGGGGTGGAGGTGCTACACTCTGTGTTAAGGAATGGATAGAGTGTGAAGAGATGTCCATAAAGAATTGTCAAGAGGAAACTGAAAGATTACTGGCAGGAATTAGAGACAAGGCAGCAAGGGGAACCTTGTGGTTGGTGCCTACTACAGGCTATCTGATCAAGAGAAAGCTATCAATGAAGCAGTCAATACAGCTACAGGAGGCATTGTGTTCAAACGTTCTTGTCCTGCTGGGGGATTTCAACCACCCTGACATCTCCTGGAAAAGCAACGTGGTGAGCTGTAGACAATCCAGGAGGTTCCTCAAGTGCCTCAGTGAGAACTTCCTCAGTCAGGAAATAGACAGATTTACCAAAGGAGATGTGGTACTGGACCTGATAGTCACCAATGCAAGTGAGTTCATCGGGGTG
The DNA here is from genome assembly GCA_020800305.1 of Porphyrio hochstetteri. NCBI lineage: Eukaryota > Metazoa > Chordata > Aves > Gruiformes > Rallidae > Porphyrio > Porphyrio hochstetteri. The sequence goes on from CM036907.1 coordinate 53,483,309, forward strand.
TCAAGACTGAAGGCAGCCTGGGCTGCAGTGATCACACACTGGTGGAGTTCAGAGTCCTAAGGGTTCCTCAGCCAAGGAGTGTTGTCAGTACTCTGAATTTTAGGAAAGCAAACTTTCAGTGCTTCAAGTAGCTGGTCAACAGAGCCCTGTGAGAAGCTGTCCCCAGGGACAAGGGAGTAGAGCTGGCAGATCTTTAAGGATGCTTTCCATAAAGTGCAAGAGCTCTTGATTTCCAGGTGTAAGAAATCAGGAAAGCAGGGAAGAGACCAGCATGGGTGGGTTGGGACCTGCTGGTCGAATTTAAAGACAAGAACAACTGTACGGGCAGTTCAAGCAGGATCAGGTATCCTGGGAAAAGTATGCTGTCCAGTTATGTAGGGATGAAGTCAGGAAGACCAGGACACAGCTGGATCAGAGGATCTGAACTTGGCAATGGATGTTAAGAATAACAAGAAGGCTTCTACAGGTATGTCAACGAGAAAAGGAAGGTTATAGAAAGCGTACCTTGCGCTGCCCTCCCTTCCCCTTCCAAATGAGCAAGTGTGACAAACTGGTAACAACAGACAAAGATAAGGCTGAGATTCTCAACAACCTTTTTTCCTCGGTCTTCACTGCCAACCTTTCTCCTCATATGTCCTGAGTTGAAGGACTGCAAGATGGGGACCTGGGGAAAATGTCCCTCCCACTGTAAGTGAATCAAGATTCATGACCATCTTGAGAAGCCTGAATGTCCACATGTCATGGGACCTGATGAGATGCATCCCAGACTCCTGAGGGAGTTGGTTGATGTAGTTGCCAAGTGACTCTTCATGATATCTGAAAAGCCATGGCAGCTGGGTGAAAACCCTGGTGACCGGAAGAAGTTAAAAATTACACCCATTTTAAAAAAGGGTAGAAAGGAGGCCTCCAGGAATTACTAACCTGTCAGCCTCACCTCTGTGCCTGGAAAGATCATGAAACAGATCCTTCTTGAAACTATGTTGAGGCACGTGGAAGACAGGGATGTGATTTGAGACAGCCAGCATGGCTTCACAAAGAGCAAGTTGTGTCTGACCAATGTACTGGCTTTTTACAATGGAGTGACTGCATCGGTGGACAAGGAAAATGCAATAGATGTCATCTATCTGGACTTCTGCAAAGCATTTGACATGGTCCCCTGCAACATCCTTTGAAGTTGAAGAAATACAGATTTAATGGGTGGACTGTCCAGTGGATAAGGAATTGGCCAGATGGTCACATCCATGGGGTCAATGGCTTGATGTGCAGATGGAGAGCATGATGAGCAGTGTCCCTCAAGAATCTGTACTGGGGCAACTGTTGTTAAATATCTTCATCAGTGATATAGATAGTGTGTGTATATATATATATATAGTGATATAGACGGTGTCATCAAGAGCACCCTCAGCAAAGTCACAGATGATGCCAAGCTGACTAGTGCAGTGAGTTCACCAGAGGGATAGGATGTCATCCGGAGGGACTTGGACAAGCTGGAGAGGTGGATCCATGCAAACCTCATGAAGTTCTACAAGGACAAGGGCTAAGTCTTGCACTTGGGTCGGGACAATCCTTGCTACTAATACAGGCTGGTATATGATATGATATGAGCCCTGTGGAAAAGGACTTGTGGGTACTGATGAGTGAAAAGCTGGACATGAGCCAACAATGTGTGCTCATAGCCCAGAAAGCCAATTGCATCCTGGGTTGCATTACAAGAAGTATGGTCAGCAGATTGAGAGGTGATTTTTTTACCCCTTCTGCTCTGGTGAGACCCTGACTGGAGTGTCCAACTCTCGAGGCATAAGCACAAGAAGGACATGGACCTCTTGGAGAGGGTCTAAAGGAAGGCCACAAGGATGATCAAAGCACCTCTCCTATGAAGAGGCTGAGAGTGTTGGACTTGTTCATCCTGGAGAGGAGAGGGCTCAGGGGAGACCCTACTGCACCTTTCCAGTACCTGAAGGGGCCTACAGGAAAGCTGGGGTGGAGGAGGAGGCAGGGCAATGTTTGCCAGGGCAAGTAGTGATAGGATGAGGGGCAGTGGTTTTAAACTACAGCAGGGTAGGTTTAGATTAGGCATTAGGAAGAAGCTCTTTACTATGAGGGTGGTGAGGCGCTGGAACAGGTTTCCTGCAGAGATGGTGGAGGTCCTACCCCTGGAGATATTCAAGATCAGGCTTGATGGGGCTCTGAGCAACCTCATCAAATGAAGATGTCCCTGCTTACTGCAGGGGGGGTGGACTAGATGACTTTTAAAGGTCCCTTCCAACCTAATGCATTCTATGGAGCATGATGTCATATGGTGTAGAATATCCCTTTGGCCAGTTGGGGGTCAGCTCCCCTGGCTGGGTCCCCTCCCAGGTTCTTGGGCACTCCTAGCCTCCTTGTTGATCTGGTGGTGTGAGAAGCTGCAAAGTACTTGATGGCTTGGCAACAGCTGAAAACACCCATGTGTTAGCAACATTGTTCTCATCCTAAATCCCAAACACAGCCTTCTACCAGCTGCTAGGAAGAAAAGTAACTATCCCAGCCAAAAACAGGACAACAGATACTCAGTTGCCAGGACTTCAGCCTGGGGCAAGTTCTTAATTTTTTTTTTTTCTATGTTCAGACAGTTGAGAGATGTGGGACAATGAGGCCTCTGTAGAATAACTAGAGTTTGAGGGAGTAATGCTACAGCTTAGGTAGACTGAGCTGACAGTCATTTATGTTTAACCATCTGTTTCTAATGATGCAGACAATAGGCAGCGGTATTTTAGACAACCCCCACAAATAAAAGTATAATTATGGAAAAATGACAAATACCTACAGGAAAAAGGAGCAAAATTACACAGATCAGCAGTACAGTGATAAAAATTGGCACTGACCCAAGTGCCGTGCCAGTAAGAAAGACAAGAACATCTTGGGAGAGGACCAGAGCAAGGATAGATAAGCTATTGTCTTTGCTCCTCAGCTGATCAGCCAGCTGGCAAAGGGCTCAGCACTCCTTCCTGGCTGCCAGCTCTCCATGGACTGAGCAAGCGGTGCTGCTGCTCAGGAAGGAGTTGACAAGCCAGGCACATGCGACTGGGGGCAAGTTGAGAACTGGGGCACTGTGATGGAGTACACACTCAAGAAAGGAAACATCTTCAAGGACGCTCTAACCCCGCACAAATGAGAGGGGAAAGGGGAAAAGAGATGCTTATCTCAGTGAATGGTGAACCTGAAGACTTTTGTCTGCAAATACAGCTAAAGCGATTTGCGAATTAAACTCAGCTTCATTCTCACACAGTCATGGTAGTCACACACTGTTCTTGTATTCAAAGTACAGTATTTCCACACTTTGTCCTAAAAAAAAATTATGACTGCAAAAAAAAAAGCCAATATGATCATCAAACTACATTTTGCTTATGTAGATCCATCAAGTCTGAAGGTCTTTAAAGAAGTGAGAACACCAGATAGAACATTGAGATGGAGAGAATATGCCATTACAGAAAAAGATAGGGCATTTTTGTTTGTTTTGTTACGATTCAGAGCGGTGCCACCCCTATAAGACCATTATCCAAATACCTGCAGAACGAGGAGCAGTGGGGATAAGAGGATGCAGTATGACAGAGGGAGCTACTAGCTTTCCCCAGGGTGAAGGCTGCAATCTTTGTTCTTTGGCTTGCTTGAGACTTACACAAACCTTGCCCATGCCAGGTGTCTGCCTCAGGCTGAAAACCTCTAGAACTTGTCAACCTGTTCAACCATTCCTCAATAATAAATTAGATGAAAAAATATACAAATATGTCCAAAGTCAAGAAGAAAAAAAAGAAAAAAAAGCCTTTCTCTTGCCCAGAAATATTTGAACTCCTGTGCTTGGCAGCAGGATCTTGAAAACTGACACAGAGGTAGCACAAATCAAACTTTACATACCCATTAAAAACTGCTAAAATTTGTCAGGGGCCTCTTAGACACCTCACTTCAAACATTAATTTTAGCAACTAGCAGTTAAAATCAGCTGTAAAAAAAGACATATAGTTACAACTTAAATTCCATCATCATCTCCACATAAATTAGACTGAAACTGCCATTTACTTCATTCATAATATGACCTGTTCCATTACATCTGCTCATGGTCTGTTTAAAGCATTGAATAGCACTGAGTCAAACACAAAGTACAATAATATGGTTAGTTTAATTTAAAATCTCCATCAGTGAAGCTTGCCTTTTTCAATAGGAGAAAGGAAAGGACATCTTCATCTCTGTCATAGATGTGAAACTGCAGGAAAAATGAAGTGGAAAGCATCTACCTATCCAGCTGGAGCTGTGATGAGTGAATAAACATGATTTCTATTTACATTTGCATCCATATTAGCTGTATTTGCTGGTCTGGTGTAATACTGATCTCTCTTATTCTGTGTCCCACCACAGAAACCAAGGAGCTGGCTCCATGTGACAAAGCTCATGCACGTGAATAACATCTAGAAAGTGGGTTGGATGGGATGACTCATGGTATCTGATGTCCCACACTTGCTTGGATGTGTAAGCAGAATGGGGACTTGGTATTGCATAGTTTCAAGAAGGTCAAAGAACACTTTTTGGTTTGATTTCTTTCCTACTTTTGGTCTATGTGTAATATACAACAAATGCTGCTGCTTTAAAGGATTGTTATGAATTAATTCAATTTTAAGTAATTAAAATTAAACATGTGGATCAATGTGTATTTTCTTTATCGTAGTGTCCAGTTTTCACTCTTGTCACTCTAAGTATCTATGTAATTTCGTATCTATGTTTCCAAGTCACATCTTACTTCAGTCATGCTTCTGTAGCTGCAGATACTGTTCCATACAGTACAGGAAAGTTATACTCCTCAACCAAGATAAGCTAAGAATGATAAGAATGTCACAAAATACAGTTTTGTCTCATCGACACAAACATAATTGGGAGTTTCTAGTGCTTTCTGGTGCTTCAGAACTGGTTTTAAAGGTCACAGGGCAGCTCGTGTCTGGTTTGTGCTTATTGCAGTGTCCTCCCATGCCCAGCTGGAGATGCTACCAGCTGCTGGTAAAGGAAACCTCTCACCCACACCTTCAGCTGCTCACTGCCTTGAAATTTGGCTATAGGTACCACTGGTTAGTGACTATCAGATAGGCCACAGACTAGTCTTCTATGTTGATAAGATATCAAAATGTCCCTGTCTTTGTGGAAGAGATGAGGTGGAGGCACTGTGGATGGAAAGTAAGGGCCTTGCATGGAGGAACTCGTGTTCCATTCTTTGCACAGGGCTTGGGAGTTCTAAGGAGAAGGGGGGTGAGGGGGAGTGTGACTAGTGAATGCTGGAAAAGGTCTTGGGGGAACTATGGGAAATAAGATCCCCTTACAAACTGGAGTGAAGAGCTAGTAAGGAAAGTGAGTTTACAGTAACACCAAAGTATTTCACCAGCAATTCTGTCTTGCTACCCTGAACCTGGGCAATCGCTGCCCTCCCTCCTGGCCCTCAGTCTTCAGACCCACAATGATACTCTACCACAATGATACTCCTATTTTGCCAAAAATCTGCCTGCCAATGGTGTTCCTGGGGAGCATTGCACTGGTCCAATATTGGAGTACTGAACTACTATATTCTTCAGAGTGTTGATAATGAAGGCAAAGGATTTACCATTCTCATATGCAAAGAGGGAAGAATAAGTATTTGCAGTGGAGAGCATTGAAAAGCTGTTTCTCTCCATCTGTTGTCTACCCAGATGTAAATTTACAAAAAGAAGCCAAGGAAGAGTTCGGTGGATCTTCAGCAACTTCACTACCACCTGCCCTCACATCATGTGTTGCAGCCAGAGGACCAGAGAGTCTCTCAGCTGCAGCAGTGTCCTGTCCACTCACATCCTCATTCCTGCAAAGGCTCAGAAGGCTTCTCTGAAGAGCAGAATTAGTGACAAAAGAAACATAGCCCAGAATTTTCTTATCAAGAAGCCTGGAACAAGTAAGCTTGATAGTCATGTAAAGACAGCAGTCCAAGCTCCACACTACTCATTTGCATTGATTACACATGAGTTAGTCTGAGGGAGGATATCCTGTCTTCTGTGCAAGACCATCTGTCCTCATGCAAGAGGTCTCTGCCTCTGGTCATGAGGGTTCTCTCTGATGTTTGCCAAACACTGGCAGATGTCACTGTTTGGTGTGACTTCCTCATGGCTGGTTTCTCTTCTTCTTCCAGACAGAAGCATTCCTCTATTACTTCATTGTATAGACCATTATATTATGGGTTTTAACAAAACCTTAACATTTATATTTCTAGATTTTCCAACATATTTTTGATTGTCTAATAATAGTTTTCCCTGAAGGCATCCAACATACGTTTTACAACTGACACAGGACAGTGGCTGTATTTCCATAACCACAACTTTCTAGTGTAGTAGAGTTGTCCTATTGCAGTCTGTGTACATATTACGAGTTTCAAGTCCACATGATATAGTTAAATTTGCGGTCAGGAGGCAACAGTACATCATACTGCCATGTAGGAAGTGAAGAGCCAGACAGGTTAATACTAGTACATAATCTTAGCTTTATTATGTTCACTGGTGCTCTCAGATAGCTGAAGGAGAATATTTTCAGCAGGCAAAAACTAAGCATGCATTTGTTGACTGTAAACTCATATGTTTGATGTAACATAAATTCAGTCCTCCCGTGCATGCGCTTTGATTTCCAGTGTTTTACTTGACCGTGGTGGTCTTTTTCCAACAGACCCCCAGCCTTGCAGGCATACCTTGACCTCTGCTGTTTGTATGTTGCTACCACTAAAAGCAGTACTTCAGGCCATTTCTCTAGAAAGCCACTGTTAAAAGAAAGCATTCTGTCACCTACGCTGCTCCAGGCAGTACAGTCTGTCCGTTATAACAATGCTCTTTTATATCACACATTATTCTTTTTTCCCCTTGGCTGTTGGGAAATGCTACACAGAGCAGAGGAAGTGTCCTGACAACCCTTCACCTGATCAGAGGAGCACATGGAGACAGGAAACATGGGATGCAAATCTGCTCAGTCACAGGGGCCAAGCAGTACTGTACTTCTTCACACGGATGAATCCTCCATGTGCCATACTCCTTCCACTTTTCCAGCCACTCACACCACCCCTTCAGTTAGGAATTTCATTCCTAATGCTTCTACAGGAGGGGAGTAAACATTCCTCTGCTCCAGGCAATGCCGTGCCTCCTACAGCTTTCCTGGTCTGACCGACTGGCTGAACCTGCTGCTCTCCCTTCCTCACCACAGGCTGACAAGAAGAAACACGAAGATTCCATCACTCTCTTCAGAGAAGAAAAGACTCAGAAGAACAGGAAGGTGAGTGTGAAAGGGAGAAATCATGGAAAAAAACAATAAAAATGAAAGGCCTTAACTGAAGTCGGGTTAAGAAGAAAGTTCAAGGGAAAATGAAATACATATAGGGAGGGAAAAAAAACTAAACCCTGAAAAGACTGGAAGCTACTAAAGAATAACAGTTGGTCTGATGAAAATAGAAAGCAGATAAGGCAAAAGAGTATTGTAGAGGAAGTGGAGAGACTAACATGGGAAAGATTAGAAGAAGCAGTCTTGAAGGAAGAGAGATATAAAAAGACATTAAGGATCAGGGAAAAACAAACAAGCTACAATGTCAACTTACAAGCAGAGCTATTTCACCAGCCCTTTGGTATTCATCGTGTGATGATCATTAGGCTATTAAATATTCTAAAGCATTTCCAGTGAGCAGCCAGCTCCTCCATCCCAGCTGCTGTCAGAAGCCAATACTCTGACATGTGGATAAACTGATAATTTAGCAAAGGACCCCAGGGGATGGGTAGGCTAGTACCAGCAAACAGCAACTGAAAAAAAAAAAAAAAAGCTTATTTTTATTCAGACCAACCTCCAGCCTTCAGGTTGAGAGGATACCAAAAGCTTGTTTTGTAAGATTTACATTTTCTCTTCCTCATTCCTCATATCTCCAGTGCAGAGGAAGAAAAACTAAACAAAGCACAACAAATCCCAAAACCTTTTACAATTGTAATTTGAAATCTGAAGCAGGCATCTTATTTAAAGGCAACCAACTAGATAAGCCAGTTAAAATGGCACAGTAACAACTCTTTCCTGGTCTCCCAGTGCAGGCAACTGGAGGTAAAATATAATAATGAAATCCCAATTATTGTACCAGGATGCCAGCAACCCTTGTTCAACACAGGATTTTTGCTGACATTCAATCAGTAAAGGGGTATCACTTAAAAATTAGAATTACATTCAAAAGACCAAGGGACACCAAAATTTAGATCACAGAATGAAGATTATCTACCCTGTGCTTGGCGGATGGTGATTGCATTTTATTCTACAACCTCATGCATGGTTGATTATACTGCATCACAGAGAGACAGAACAGTAATAACAAGACTGCAAATGACTGAATTTGCCAAGCTGCTCCACACATATATCAGCCAACTTGAATGAAATGAATAATAATGAAATTAAGGCAAATTATTAGTTCAAGCAAGATCCACTGCTATACGTTTGGCATGCTGTAATGTAATTAGAACTGATCAAACTATTAATCGTGGAAAATTATCAGTCACATTTTGCCCTTGTTTCTGTTACCAACTCTTCTGTGAACAGATCATGACTTTGATACACTTCTTTGTTTTCAGTGTTAGTTCTAATTGCTCAAAATCAGTATGTGAGGAAAAAAATTAACCTACAAGCTTCTTTTGTACTGTTGCTACAAATTTTCAAGTATATTGAAGTACTCGTATTCAGTTTACTAACAATAGTACAGTTGCTCACTTAGTTGTCCTATATGATCTATGTTCTCTTACAAAACAAGGAGGAGGTATGAAGAAAGTAATGGGAGTAATGGATCTCTATGGCATGTAAGACAAAGAAGGTAGTAGGCAGGCCTAACAAATGGTAGGAAATTATTAAATTTTCTACTCCAACTATGCAAAGAAAAGCAATTTGTCTAGCATTATGAGAAGCCTGCAGTTAGAACAAGTATTCCACCCTCTGCCACATAATGGCAGAACGTGCCTGGTAATCAGTTGACATAACACACCCGACAGGTTGGCTATGAGCCAGCAGTGTGCCCTGGTGGCTAAGAGGGCCAATGGGATCCTCCTGGGGCACATCAAAAGAAGAGTGGCCAGCAGTAAAAAGGAGGTGATCCTACCCCTCTACTCTGCCCTGGTCAGGCCCCACCTGGAGTATTGTGTCCAGTTCTGGGCTCCCTGGTATAAAAAAGACAGGGATCTCCTGGAGAGAGTCCAGAGGAGGGCTATGAAGATGATTAAGGGCCTGGAACATCTCCCCTATGAGGAAAGGCTGAGTGAGCTGGGACTGTTCAGCCTGGAGAAAAGAAGACTGAGGGGGGACCTAATTAATGTTTATAAATATCTTAAGTATGGCATGCAGGGGGAATTGGCCAACCCCTTTTCAGTAGTCTGTGGAGACAGGACAAGGGGCAATGGCTGCAAGTTGGAGCACAGGAAGTTCCGCACCAACATGCGGAAGAACTTTTACCCAGTGAGGGTGACAGAGCCCTGGCACAGGCTGCCCAGGGAGGTGGTGGAGTCTCCTTCTCTGGAGATATTCAAGACTCGTCTGGACGCCTATCTGTGCAATATGTGCTAGGGAGCTGCTTTGGCAGGGGGGTTGGACCCGATGATCTCTCGAGGTCCCTTCCAACCCCTACGATTCTGTGATTCTGTGAAGGTAGGAAAGCGCTATAGTCCCCATCTGACCGATATTAAATGAGGACACAAAGACTACATCAAGGCCTGAGGAACTAGGCTTCTGCACCCATATTAGACCCCAGCCACACCTTTACGTGCACATGTGACAATCCACTTCTGTCCCATGTGGAAGAAGGAGGAAATTTGGCACCTGTGAAGGGGGAGTGGTGGTGAGATCTTCAGTGCATGCCAGGCTATTCCCACATCTGAATGGACCGTAACTGTGCACTCAGACAGACTTCCATAGGATCATAGACTGGTTTGGATTGGAAGGGAGCTTAAAGATCTAGTCCCACTCCCACCCAATCCTTGTGGGCAGGGACATGCTCCACTAGACCAGGCTGCCAAGTTATATCAGTCTCAATACAGCCCAAGAGGTTTACCAGAACCAATAGTGGTTAAAGTACGTGTATCTGAAATAAAGTGTCTCATATTCATCTTTGGACTCCCAACTAATGACAAAGTTTCTGTTTTAGCTCATATTGTGCCAGAGAAGCTGTGCTACCCCATGTCAACCCCCACCATCAAAACCCCAAATTAATTCTAATTTTTGAGTAACAGTCTTAGTTTATCTTCTGATGTTATTACTTCTGCTGAAAAATAAATACTAAATAAAGCAATTGTGTGAAAATTAATATAGCATGACAGCTTAAGTTAATATATGCAACTCCAAATTGCTAAATACAATTTTTCTCCAAGAAGTCTAGCTTCTTTTTTGCTTCATTTTGCCAGACAGCCATTCTCTTCCCCCACTCCCATCTATGTTGCATACCTCAACTTTGTTTGACATGAAAATAAGCATGCTTCAAGCCAACTGAGAAAGTCTGGATTATTTTACTCAGGCCACTAATTAAAAGCACAGCAAATTAATTAAAATATGCAATAAACTGTAATAAAATGAGGGCCAACTGGTGATTGTTTGCTAGATCAGTTACCAGATACTTTAACAGCTTTGTTTCTTGTTACAGCCACCCTGTCACTCCTAATCTGATCTTCACTTGGGCTCCTAGTTTGTGTGCATGCACACTGTCTAGAGAGTGGCTTAACATTTCCCTTTCAGACCAGATTTTGCTGCTCTCTGGCACAAAAACGCTGTGTTAAGGTGAGTACATGACATCTAAACGCTACAGGAATAAGCCTGTACTGCTCAGATGCACAGCTCCGTTCTCTCTCTGCCAGGACTGATGCCTAGAGCTGGGTGTTTCATTTGGAGAACATGTTAGCAAAGATGTTTTGGTTGTTTTTTTTTTTTGTTGTCCTGGCACAGTCTGCACACATGATCCTAGGGACAGGAAACTTGTTTTATGTTGGGTTCTAACAGCGTGCCTGTTTATTTACTCCTTTGATTATTCCTGAAAACAATCACAGGGGGATACAGCAATGTTTTACTGGGCTAAGTTAGCAGCAGAAGGGAAACAAAGTTGGTTGTAGGCCCTCGACGGGTATCCGGCAGATGAAGAAGTGATTTCACCCGCTGTTACCTGAGCCTTCTACGTGTGATGGCCTTCTCTACGTCATTGCTCTTACCTCCGCCCTTGGCCTGTTTGCTCAGGGTGAGCTCCGCACCACCCTTCCCCACTGCGCAGCCCCAGGCCTTACTGCAGGGAGGCGGCAGGCCGAGCACTGGAGGGGCGACCGTGGGTGCGAGCGTGGGTTACCGGGCACTGCCACCAGCAGACACCCCGAGAAAGCTCTCCTCGTCCCACGAACCTCTTTGCCCTAACGTGCTTTGCAGAACAAAGGGGTGAAAACTCGAGTGTCATCCACAGGAAGGGTGATCCTCTCTTCCCGGCCGCTCCCCGGGGCACGGCTGGGGCCCCGGGGAGCGGCCGGGGAGAACGGGGCGTGGTGTCGGCCTCCTGCCCCACGGGCAGCCCATCCCAGCAGGGAGAGGAGCCGAGGTAGGTGCGGGGGATACTCAGAGACCCCATCCCGCCATCCCCACCCACCCCCGGTATCCCGGAGCGGCGGGGCGGGCCTCGTCCCTCCCCCTGCCCCTTCTTCACCGCCCTCCCCCGGGCTTTTATAAGGGCGCGGAGTTTCCGCGTCCTGTGACTGCAGTCAGGTGGTTGCGGGGTTGTACTTCCCTCCCTCCTCCTTTTCTACCTCCTTTCCTTCCCTCCCTCCGTCTTCCCCCACTCGCCTCCCCCGCGGTGTGGGCCGGCCCAGCGGGCAGTCAGCCGGGGAAAGTTGGAGGAAAGTTGCCGACTGGGAAAGTTTAGAGGCGGGAGAGCCCCGCGTCCCCGCCGGGCCCCGCAGCGCTGCGCTGCGCTCCGCGGGAGGGCCGAGGATGGCCGGCGGGGAAGGAGCGGGCTCCGGCGTGCCGGAGTGTCGGGAGCATCTCTTCAAGGTGCTGGTGATCGGGGAGCTGGGCGTGGGTAAAACCAGCATTATCAAGCGGTACGTGCACCAGCTCTTCTCCCAGCACTACCGGGCCACTATCGGGGTGGATTTCGCACTCAAAGTCATCAACTGGGACAGCAAGACCCTGGTGCGGCTGCAGCTCTGGGATATTGCAGGTAAGGGCCGGGACGGGAGTCGCTCGGCAGGGCGAGCTCCGAGAGGGCAGAGGCCCTTAAACCCAGCTGTCTGGGCTCCCGGTGCCTGGCCTCTGTGGAGGAAAGCGTATTTTGACAGTGAAGCCCGTCTTCTTGGATTTTCCTTCCCCCTATTGCTTGCAACCCCACTTGTCTGTGTTTGGGGCATAGTTAGAGGGAGTTCTTGAAGAAGTGAAGTTTCTGACTTGAGCTGTGTGCATTCCTCTTAGCTGATGTTGTGGGGCTCTTGGCATGGCCCAGGGTTTTACAGTGGTCCTCAAAAAACTGCTTTTCCCCGCTCGCTTGTTCCAGGGCTCTAGGAAGGTTACTGCTCATACTGCTCCTCCTGACTCCCTGCCCAGGCTCTTCTGGCCTTGTTTATGATTACTGCTTAAATTTATTTGTGGCTCTGTAGCACTTCTAGAGGAAATAAATATTTTTTTCCAGCTAGGTTATGTTTAGTAGCATGTCTAAGTAGTTGATGGTAACTCAGCTAAAATTGCCCTTTACTAAGGCAACATGCCCAAACTTTGTCTTTGGAGTCACCTATATAATTGAAAAGTATCTTGTGTCCCTGCAGCATGGAGTGAGGGAATAGGACTTGTGTTACGCTTAGTTATGTGTTCAGATCATGGATTTGTATAACAAAAAGGTATTTTGAGCACACAGAAGTAGAAAGCCCTGTTCACTTGTGCAAACTACACGTCATTCTTCTACAAATAATTCAGAACTGTTCTGTGACACCTCTGTTGTAGACTCCAGCATATACCTAATATGGTTAACTTTGCTTATGCTGTAGTGTTAAATGCTAGAGAAGAAACACTGTTCTGTTGTGGTCTTGTAAGAAATTTGTCCCCTTGACTCCTTGATCATCTCCAGTTGGTATTTTGTTTCTAGCTTTGTGTGCAGCCCAGGTGTTAACCTGCAGCTCTCTTCATGCTTTTCCACCACATTCAGACTATCTCCTTGGACATGGAAAAGTAGCCTTTACTTCAAATCCTGGCGTTTAAACTTGTGCTATGGGAAGACACTAGGTTAGCAACAGGTAGTTACCATTTCTGTGGACTTTACGCTTTATGAAGTAGAAGCTCAGGAAAGAGGAAGTGTAACATGTGGCTGCTGTAACCCTGTGACAGACCAGCTGTACAACAGCTACTGGCCTGTCTGCTCTAAAGATTATCCTAAAACATTTCAAATATGGTTCCTCTAGCTGAAAAGCCTGCTTCTTGCTGCCATATGCTGAAACATGCCATAGATCTCTGTGCTGTTGGCCTGTACGGCAAACTAAAATATTTTCCAATTGCTGTTTTGGAGAGCAAGTAAAATGTTGGCAAGCTTTCTCTCATGATGTGTTCCTTTTAAAGATCAGTTTTAACTTCCATAAATCGATTAGCAGTATTGGTACGAACTGCTACAGTGCTCTGGATGTATTTTAGCAAGTCTGGGGTTCCAAAGACAAAAGAGAGGAGACTATCAGGATCCTGGGGCTTGGCGGGCTGCCATGCTTGTATTCAACTTCTCAGCCCTTGGTTTCTGAGGCTGAGGTAGGCTGTGTGATTTGCCAAAGCAATCTGTTTCAATAGGCTAGGCAGGAATTTAGCTGAAGCTTGTGGCAAAGTTTGGATAGAACCTATTTAGATTATGGGAAGTCCTATCAATACATGCAGATATTAAATTCAAGATCTAGCGGATGGTATTTTTCATTCATGGTTATTGCACTTAGTGTATCTTGGACGCTGCTAGATGAAGACAGAGTTAAAAGCTGCTGACATCCTTGGATGCTTGTGCTAATACTGCTGATAGATTGAAGAATTAAAATTTTTCCTGTCACTGAAATATTTTTCCTATTTTAGTGTGGTGTACTTATGTATGAAACTCCCAACTAGCTTTTTCCTAGCAAAAATAACAAAGAAAAATACAGCTATATTGGTTTTCTTTTTCAATTTGCCCTCCAATCTATTATGTCAAATCTGCTAGCTAGGCTATTCTGTTTCCAAGGGGCAGGGGCTCCTTCCCCAATTGAAAACCAAGGCCAAGAAGAGAAGTAATCTTAGCCTTTGTGATTGTTTTGTTTGGGCTGTGCTTAGGCAGTGTGACTGTAACAGTTCAGACTGCTAGAGAACTCGACATCTTGGTTAAGCTTTAATCGTTAAAATGAAGAGGATTTTAGTATCCATAAGTGTAGTTTCATGGTCTTAAAACTGCTAGCATCCGTGACTTGGAAATGTGTTCTGCAGCTGTCCATAGTCATGAATACTTCTAAGTACCTGAGGATGTTAACAGCTTTATACAGAAATTATTAGAGAACCAGGTGGAAGATGGCTTATATATAGTCATAGTGAATACTCCCTAAAGCACTTTATTGAAGTGTGTAACAAAGTATCTAAGCATGTGATAGTCATTCCTTTTTAACGTGTCAGCCTCGCTGTCTTTTGGCTTTCAACAGCTCATGTAGATAATTTTGTCTGCTGGTGTGTGTAGACAAACAGCTTTAGATCTCTTGAAAGGATCTAAATCTTATGGTAAGTAATGCTACATGTGACTTCCCTGCAAGCAATGTGGTGTTGGCATTCTGACTTGATTTTGATGCATTTAAAAAGGCTACTGAATTAAAGTCTAACCCTTAAGCGTAGTAAGGCATTTTATTTTTCACTAGATCAAAGGTTGTACTAAAAAGTTCACCATAAAAAGCTGTCCTCAAAGACCTGGGTGCTGCAATCTAAGGTTCTATTCCTATATCAATGATAAGAACTAACCATGTAGTTTAGTCATTAGCTAAATATTATAATGCAGGTACTGTGCTGGCTTCTGATGTGATTGTACCCGAAGTGATGAATGTTGTGCTGTGTATTGCGTTGTACTGGGTTTCTGGGTGACTTTAACTTCTTGTGCTAGTTGAGAGTTTTTTAGTGATTAGGTAATTCTGTCAAAATGAGCCTGACAGTATTATGCTGCCTATGCTTCATCCTCGTATAGCCTTGTTGTAAGGTACAAAGTAATAAAAATTCCTGCAGCAGAATCAGTGGGGAGAGGTGTGTGTGAAATAGTGAAGGGGAAAGAAGGGTACTGTTGTGCCTAGACTTTTGTATTCCAGAAATACACAAGCATTTCAGTTTTTCGACACAGGTTGTGGTTTCTGGAATAATGGAGATAAAAAAGCTTGGGAGTAAGACTGAGCAGTCACTGCCAAACTATCTTGGTTACAGCATGAAGTATTCTGGAAGAAGCCAGATAGATTACGTGCATGTTCATACAGGAGCAAAACTTCTAAACATTAGTTGCCTTGAGGCATTACTCTTGCTTTTTTTTTTTTATCTTGACGTGGAGTTATGATAAATTTCTCTTCCTGGATAAATTCTGAAAGTGTTAGAACCATATTAATCCCCTTGATCAAAGGACATAAATAATTGGCGAAATAAATACAAGATAGGAATGAGAGTCATTGTGGTAGAGATACAAAACAAAGGAGTCTTAATGATAGGGAAGTGCTTTAAAGTCTGTTTTGGTACACTAGAGATTCTCACTTGACAAGCATGCTGTTCTAGTGAGTGTGCTGCAATGACCACAGTGTAGTGTAGGAGGTGAATATAGCATATTGATGAAAGTCAAATCACTGAAAGAACGCTTTCAGGACTTTCCATATCATAAAAACTTTTGATCTGCTCTAAGATCTCCTGCTCAGCAGCCAAGTAGCATTAGCTGCTGCTTTATGATCACACTGGCTGTCGCTGTTACTAATGTCAGCCTGCAGGAACGTGCAACGCTCTGGAGGGCAGGGGTGGCAAAAGTTACAGATGACCACTTGAGCTTGGCTTCTTCTGAAGTATGTCACTAATGGCAACTTGTAGGCAATTTTTTTGTTTCTAAAGCTTTGGCTGAGCATTTCTTCATTGCCTTTAGCATAATAGCACCCTTCTTCCAGGACTGTATTAGAATTTCTTTGTAAATGTGTTTATTAAAACTGAAATACTGCTTTAACTAGAAGAGAGTGGCTAAAAAATTGGCCAAGTGGAAGGGGAACAATTGCACTTTGTTATTCTAAGTACATTCTACACAAAATGAGTGTGGAGTAGAGGTGAGAGAATCTAGGCATAGCTTGTCCCCAGCAATGTGTTTTTTCTCACTGTTACACCTAATGAGTATGATGAGGAAGAGTCAAAAACATACACATAAATAACTGCATCAGAAATGGATGCAGAACTCGGAGCGTGTACTTCTGGAAATTGCTCAATGATCTGAGGTTTATATGGTTTGTATGGTGATGGAGGCTCGAGCAGCAGCTACTTTTGTATGGAGATGGGAGCACTGTCATTCTGGTAATAGCAGAGACAGGCCAGAAAACACCCGGTCAGGGTTGGAGAATCTCTTATGTGTTTAAACCCAGACTGATGAAAAAGATTTGAGACCTGTGACTGATTTCTGAATGCTGCCTGCTTGAACACATCTAAGCATAAATCTTGTATGAAGAAAAATTACTTAAGGATCCTATTGGCTGAAAACATGCAAGTCTAGCAGAAAAAGGTTGAGGAGGGGAAAGTAGGCCTGGTGACGTTGAAAGGTTTAGCACACTATCTTAGAAGCAGTAGAGGCAAGAAGCATAACTGAAGGTGTAGTGTAGGTTTCCTTCTAGAAACTACTTCTCTGTGGGAAATCTTGTGTGGGTGTCCTTTCTTCTGACTCCTCTGGAACAGCTGAACTAGACTTATAAGCTTTCAGTTGAGAATGACTTGCTGTACTGCAAAGCATCCAAATAAGCATGGAACATGTTAAGCTTGTTTCTTTTTGGTGTCTCTCCAGGCATCTCTGTATACAGACTCTGGATGTCATTGTGCTTTTTAGAAAAAAATCTTCTGTTTATTTTGTTTATGAAATGCTGTACAAGCAAGGTACAGTTATTAGTTTTGCTGGTAAAGCAGTTTCTTCCTCTTATGAGTGGCGTATGGAATCGTTCATATTGGTGTGTGTTAGCACTAGATTATGTATCAGCACAAAGTGCTGTGTACGTGATCTTGAGCCAAACTTCTTAAAGACTGTGTGCCAATGGTGTTCCATAAGCATATGGAAAATGTTATTGTCTTGAAGCTGGTGGTGTAAGGCAGTTCAGTATGGTGATTTTGATTATGCAAGACAGGACTGTTGAGTTAATTTTCAGTTAAATGGTAGAAATTAACTGAGTGTTAAAGTGTCTTGGAAATAAGCTTAGAATTTCTCCATAGGCTTTTCTAGGTGTCCTACAAGAAATGAGGTTTAAGTTCTGATCTTGGAAGACCAGCTCATCTAGTACATGCTTAAAAGAAAGTTTGCTGTATTGACCTTGAAGGTGGTCTTAATTTCTGTGAATAATGGAAATGCACTTAGTGCTGATCACTATGGAATAGAAGGAGCTTCAGCCTTATTTTCAAATAGATAAGGTTCATATCATACCTAGTAGTTGCTCAGAAGAGTTATGCTTTCTACAAGATAACAGTAGCACTCTAGCAGAGAATAAAGGATGGATGATATCTGTCAAATGGGTGGGGGGAAGCTAGATTAAAGGGAAATGATGCCTTATGTCTTACGTGCAATACAGCAGACATGAGGAAAAATAGTATTTACTGCACAACATAACTAATTTTTGGGTCAGATTGTAAAACAAACAAGAAATTATCAACTTAGATTTTGAGGAAAGTATTGACTAAATTCTTGCCCTTCATGTACCACTGATTCAAGTAGTTGGAAATTAAGCTGGTTTAACAAATCAAGTGTGCTACCCTTTGGAGACAAGCTGGTGTAGGTAACATGAAATATACAATTTTATTTTAATGTATGGAACTTACATGAATGTAAATCGACTTCTAGCAACTCTCCTTGCATCAGTGTTGCAGCTTCAGAGACTTGGTGTCTTGACCTTATTTATGTCTCCACTCCATCTCCTACTGGTTTTGAGTTCTCTGTATGCTTGCCAGGACAGGACGTCACTGAAATGCATGTACACAAGTACAATTTGAGTTGGCAAGCACTGTAAAGCAGTTGTTCTACACTGATTACCTGTCTTGTGAGGTGCAGGAAAGAAAGTAATGTTAGCTTTCTGGTTCCAAAAAAAAGGCTTCAATGTGCTGTACAAAATAAGCTTCTTCTCTTCATTAGTGACCAAGGCCACTGGGATTCAGTCTCACAGCTGTTGAACTCCAGTCCTAACTGCTGCCTTGCTTTTGCAGTCTGCTGTAAATTGTACCCCCCAAATACTCCATTTCAAAAGTTGTGAAGCGTGATGTGCCATGTCAGGAGGAAGTGATTTGCAGTAAGGGAATTCATAGTTTTGTAAGAAAGTGTAGGAATAACTCTTGTGAAATTTTTGCAAATTTTAAAGCTAGCATGCAAGCAGCAACTACAAAGCACTCCAAGTTTCTCAAACTACCTGTGGTAGAAGGTTAGACATTCAAAGTTCTCCTCTGGCTTTGTAGATGCAGAACAGAGGTAGATGGGTTGGTAAGATTGTTCTTTGAAAAATGATGGGTTTTCAGGGGGTGTTAGAGATTGTTTAGCAATAAATATCTTAACTGTAGCTACAGAAAGCACATCAAACTTTCAGTAGCAGTGGCTTCTAGATTAGCAGCATGTAAAATCCAATATTCTTTACACTATGGATTTTAGCAGTTTTGCAAATAATAGATTAAAAACCAGCTTCTGAGTGTTACTGCAAACAGTTTATGGGAACTTCTTTACATGCTCCCAGGCCAGAGTGCTGGGTCGAGCCAAGTGGCAGCTATTTGATACAAAATTCCAATTGCACACAATGTGCCATGACACATTGACCACTCTGGAGATTAACATTTTTTCAGTCTCGTGATACAGTTGAGACAAACTGACTTCAGAATGGTTCTCCTGTGTGCTGTGAAATGCTATGGTGCCATGCAGCTTCCCTGTTAAAAATACAGTACAGTGACAGTGCACCAAAAGAGATGGATTAATGGGTATCAGGCATGATAATAGCTTAACTCTGGCAGATTACTTAAGTCTAGTTAAAGCAAGATAGGAAATGCCAATTCACGCTGTTGCTGGCACTAATTGGACTTTATCAGCTTTTTTCTGCATACTAATGTGAGGAGAGTTTTTTCCATACATGCTGCATTTGCTAGTTGGTTAGAAATCATACAGCTTGTTTGAAGTCAACTTCTGGGGGGGATGGAAAAACAGTGCTTAGTCAGGGACTTCCTCTCTTGTTAATTTGCCTGTTGTGCTTGCATCTTTGATAAACAGCAAAACTTTCATATACAATCATGACTGACATACATGTCTGACTTTAAGCTCTAGAGCGAACCGCTTCCTACTACTTCAGAATGTAACAGTGGCTTCTAAGAACATGTTGAAAGCTCTGTGGTATGATCTAAACAATCAAAATACTGCTGCACCTGAACTGATATTCTTCGGTGACTTTTCAATGACTGCAGAGTAGGTCTTTTGTACACCCTGTGTATATACTGTGCATCTTAGGTCTCCATCAGCCTCCCTCAACAGAACTGCTCCAGCTGTACCCTGCCACTGTCTAATGTGAATATAACCAGAGTACCAAAAGTCCATCTCTTGGTAAAGTGGGAGTCGGCTGAACAGGAATTAACTGGCTGATAACTTTTTTCCTTGAAGACTGTTCTGAAGAGTTTGGGACAGTTGTGGAAGAGGTGCATCCAGTTGTCAGTTACCTTTTCCACACAACCCTTAGTAAGAAAGGACTAGCGATTCACTTAAAATCTGAGGCTGCTTTTGTGTGTTAGAAACTGTAAGAGCTGAAGTCAGTGAAACTGTTTCTGGTACTGTCTAATACAGGAAGGTACAATATTCCTGTACTACTTGGGTTTTTCAACCTCTTGGTGTTTGTCACCAGAACCATAAATATAAAATATTACTTCCATAATGATGGAGAGCAAAAGTCAGGCTAGATCTGCCTTTTTAACTCTTGTGTATTTCCAATATCTGATCTTGCTGCTAGTAAAGTTCAACACTTCTGCAGTTTAAACACTGCAACTCAGCATTAGTAGCTTAAATGTGTAAGAATGAGGAGTGGAGAGGCATCTAGCATTGACCACCTCAGAGTTCGTCTACTCTCAATCTATGGGTGCTACCCACGTGAAAAAAACAGGTAGATGCACTTGAGCTTGTCCTGTAATATTGATAGTGGTTTAGTTAACCTACTTCTTGCTGAATAACAGATTCAATCTAATTGGGTAAGACAGTTCTGGGACAAGCTCTGCTGGTTTGGAGAGAGGGAGGAACACTGTCAGCAGTAGTAGCTTGCCAGTAGCATGTCAATATATCTGGCTAAAAAGGCACCTTGGTCAGGTCACATCTGACCCAGATAGTGCTAGACATTAGATGTCTGGAGAACTGTGAGCTGCATCCTCAGGGCAATTATGGATATTTGCTGTATTGTGCCAAACATCCAAGTGTAGGACCTACAGGCATCCAAAGTGTAGTCTGTTCTTGTCTGTAGCTCCTAAAGGACTAGGTGAGTTTTGAAAAAGGGACTGTGATTCTATCTCAGTGAGAGGATTGGGCTGCATGACTAGCCATGGTGTTTTAGCTTAGATCTACCACACTAATGTGAACTTTGAGAGATGGAATCATAAAAAAGAACTGTGACTCAGATGTGCCTTGATGCTAGTTTCTGAAAGTCTGGTCTGAGAAAGTCAGGGAGTTGGAAAAGCTTTGGTAAAGCAGCACAACTGGAGCAGGGAAGAGAATGCTTGTTAGGTTAGACCTTCCCTTGGCAGAATGATGACTGGAAAGAAGAGGCTTCACTTAGTGTTAAATTGGGGTTTTTTCCTGTCTCAATGAATTAGGTTGGCCATGAGCCAGCAGTGTGTCCTGGTGGCCGAGATTGCTAATGAGATCCTGGGGCACATCAAAAGAAACGTGGCCAGCAGGTCGAAGGAGGTGATCCTCCCCCTCTGCTCTGCTCTGGTCAGGTCCCACCTGGAGTATTGTGTTCAGTTATGGGCTCCCTGGTATAAAAAAGACAGGGATCTCCTGGAGAGAGTCCAGCAAAGGACTATGAATATGAATAAAGGCCTGGAGCATCTCCCCTATGAGGAAAGGCTGAGTGAGCTGGGACTGTTCAGCCTGGAGAAAAGAAGACTAAGAGGGGATCTTATTAATGTTTATAAATCTCAAGTGTAGGGCACAGGGGGAAATGGCCAGCCTTTTCAGTGGTCTGTGGAGACAGGACAAGGGGCAATGGCTGCAAGTTGGAGCACAGAAAGTTCCGCACCAATATGCAGAAGAATTTTTTTCACTGTGAGGGTGACAGAGCCCTGGGACAGGCTGCCCAGGGGGTTGTGGAGTCTCCTTCCCTGGAGATATTCAAGATCCATCTGGATGCCTACCTGTGGGATCTGTACTAAGGAACCTGCTTTGGCAGGGGGGTTGGACCTGATGATCCCTTCCAACCCCTACAATTCTGTGATTCTCTGAATTAAAGTGCAAATGTCTCATGCTCCAGGAAACTGTCTGAAACAACTAATTTGTGGAAATTGGCACTAAAGTCTAAATAGTAGCACTGTACTTCCACACTGTATGGCTAATAAGGTCAGAGTAGTTGATACCAAGGACGTAAAAACCATGGTGTTGACAGTCAAATGAGTTAGTCTGGCTGCCACTAATGACCCTTCTTGAATGTTGGTGTAATTAATATCAGCTATTAGTGGTCATGGTAAATAGTTTATTTGAGAATGCTCTCGATGGAAGGAGAATGTTCAAGTATTCCTAGACTAAAATTGATTTATTAAAACCATTCAGTATAGCTTAAGCATCCTATCATGCCGGAGTTCACTGCAGTGTATAGTACCTGTTGATGATGAAAGCAGAATAACTGAAATGCTAGCAGGATACTAATTCTGTGCATTCTGAATTATCTTCATTTTATTTGCTAGGTCTCTTGATTGTTTTCTTCACACTGGAGTATTGTGGAATAGTTTTTTGGCTTGTTTTTATAGATTAGACTTAACTTCTATGGTGTATTCCTTCTTTCTGTTGGTCTTAAACTGCCTTTTAGACTAACTGAATACTGAGTTCAGCATTCTGAAGGACAATGGTAGCAAGAGATGCTTGGCTTAAACTGAGGGCTTTGTGCTATTTATCAGACTCTGTATTATTTGGTCCAAATGAAAAAACTTCATTGCAAAGGCTGTCTAGTGGCAAACAACTTTAGAATAAAACTCTTCTGCTAGTTGTGCATTCACTTTTGAATGACTTTAGTCTAACTATTCATGTCCAGTTTAAGATTATTTGATGTAGAACTGCTAAACTTTGTAAACTCAAATTTTGAGGGCTGAACACCTGGTAAGCTGATTAGCCTGTCAAAGATGACTTGAACTAACACTGCTTCGACAAAAGAAACTATTTGCCAGTGACTTACTGATCATTCTGCTGGTTGCCAGGTTCTTTGAATTCTTGGTCATCTTTCTCATCCTCATTAATGATACTGGTTTTGGGTGATGTCAGAACTACTCGTCTTGTCTGAAAAGTGAGACTTTGTCCAGTTGTCCATCAGTACTCCTAAAGAGACCCCAGAGGTTTAAATGTAACTAATACCACTATAGTTTGAGTTGTGCATGTGACTTCAGAACAGACTAAGCTTAGATTTTTACAGGGTAGGGGAACTCGTGCTATAATGTTGGTATTGACAGACATAAAACAGAACTTTCCATCACAGTAAAAAAAGTATAGTTGGGGAAGGTTCTTCACTTTACTCTTCTTGAGTAGGTTTCTGCTAGCTCATATAAACTACATATCAAGACTTGCAGATACATTAAGTAGGCTGGGAAATGGAACCATGACCAACTCAGTATCGTTCATATCCAGCAGTCATATGTATATTTAACTTGATTTTTTTCTAGCCTCAATTCTTACTGTGTAGGAGGAGTTAAGAGCAAAAATAATTGTAGGAGTATAGGGTAATGCCTACTAACTAAAAGCAAAACCTGCCGCAATAAGTCACACTGCTGTGATAAATAGGACTGTTGTTTATTCCTTACTCAAGGCAAGGTTGGCAGTGTCTGAATCTTATGGTGCTAACTTATCTCTTCTCAGTGAAGTAAAGCAGAAAGATAAAGCTTCTCATGTCAGATCTGGCTATAATTTTTTTCATGTTTTTAACTTAGGGCTTTTTCCTGCTACATTTTAAACTGGGAAGTAATAATAGCTCCCAAGCTCTGACAAAAGTTTTTAAACTAAATTTCTGTGGCCCTGCTGCAGGGAACTGTATTAGTTCCTGGTGTGTTACATTATGCAAGTACTTTACTTAATGTTGTTGCAGTTACTGGAAAAATTGACAAAATGTGCTGAGTCATTTAGATGTGAAAACTTTGCGGTTAGAGAATGTGCAACTTTGCGTTATGTGCAGCCACTTGTATACCCCCAAAGAGAACCTCTGATCCCCGTGAGGGCACTATTACTTAGCTCTTTATTTACACCTGAACACCAAAAGCATGGAGAGAAGATAACTTTGTGGTACCATCAGGTTTGTCAAGGCACTAGAACTACTAGGATGATTCATCCTCCAATGGCTCTTCATTTTCCTGCTGTAGTAAGAAAGTGATTTTTTTTCCTTTCGCCTTCCTTCCATGATTATATGCACCAGAGATTTTAAGTCTAGTTTCATTTGATCACTTCTAGGCATTTTCCCCTCTGAGGGTATGATCTACTTTGGTACAGCTCACCGCTGTTCTCACACATGGTGAAATGACTGCAGCAAAAATCCTGCTGGATGTAGCAGAGGGAATGATAAATCCCTGGCTGAACTGAACGTGGCAAAAAAAAGACAATGTAGTTTTAATATTCTAAATAGAGAATTATGTTCACACTCCAAACTTTGGAGGAGTGGTGTGTTTCTACAGTTTCCTTTTTCTGTATGAGATTTTTTGCAAGTAGAAAAGCACTTGCAAAACCTTTGCCCGCAAGTCTTGTTAAATTTTCAAAAGGCTGTCTAGAATGCTCTGCATCCCCTACAAGTTCAGCCTAAACCATGTGGGTTGTGAGGAATAACAGGAATGTAAAGAAAATCTATTCAGTTTATACTGAATTATCTTCCTGCCTCATGCCATATACATTTTCCCACAACAAAACTCATGCATGTTAGGCCACATGTTCTTGCTTCTGTTTTCTGGGGAATAAAAGGAATATACTCATCCTTGTTGGACCTCTAGATGGGATGGAGGAACAGGCATAAGCTAGTATGCAGGTCAGATCTGTTGCTAGCAGATTTGAATTTCAGAGGTGAATGCAGCTTGAACAAGTTGCTTTTGGGGTTCTTTAGAAAAGGGCAGCACTCATACTGGAGTGTATTTGACCTATTAAAAGGCATTGATCTGTAGCAATACAGTGCTGTTAAGCTTCTGTGTGCTTTTAGGGGTAAGGGGTATCAAATCTTCCACATGGAAAGGTTAATGCTAATAAGTAAAGATAGAGGGTTTTATACCAATATGCACATCACTTGTATACTTAACTCCAAATTCTAAACTGCAGAAGAATATGCACTAATGTGTGTTGGAATCTAAAACTCCCACTATAAAAGCAAAAATGTTGAATTCTATCGGTAAAGCTAGCCAGAAATAAATGATTGCTCTCAGCAGTGTAAGCCCATGCTTTCTAAATGACTGCTATAGAGGACCAAGTACAGTACAGTGCAGGCTTATGTTCTTATCAGAACAGCTGTCTTCTCAAACAAAGAGAAAAGCTACTGTACAAAGCTACAATATTCTTGAGCTCCTGAATCTGCTGGTTAGCAGAACCCCACTTGCAGTGGCCCCTCTCCTGGACCCCATGAGAGGATTCAGTTGGCCTGCTACAAGACTGTAGTCACCTCTCTAGTATAGCATATGTGGCAAGAGGCTGCATGGTGTTAAAGCTTCACATAGGCTCGGTGGATTTTGGAGCACAAGAAGTCACCAATGTGAAGGAACCAACTTCCAGGCCGTCTTGCTTGATTGCAAATCAAGGCTGTTCTTTAGCTCACTGTATGTAAAGGCCCTGGGACAGGCGAATGGGGAAGACTGACTTTGGGAATTGTCTTGGAAATGGAACCAACAAACTTATCTGAGTGATCAGACTTTCTGGTCAAGGCTTGTGTGTCCCCCCCCATCTCCCCCTCATTTTTTTAATAAGAAAAAACATTTGGTGTTTATGATTCTTCAAGCTTGGTTATGTAACTTAGTAACTTTGTTTCTTTTTTCCTTGGAACCTGTATGTGTGCTGTACTAGTGCACTTTAAATGCACTGTTGCGCATGTTCCAACAAGGGTTGCCTATGTGGTAACTGTTATTTCTGCTCCTTGCTGGTAACAGTCTAGCAACTCTTTCTGCAACTAATCAATGCAACTTAATTTTCTTATGTAAATGTCCGTTGTTTTTTAAAAACTTACAACCTTAATTAAAAAAAGGCTGAAATCCCTACACCTCGAACAACTGAATAGGGATGATTGAGACTGTTCCCTCACTGCTTCAGCATCATGTGGGGTCTCATGTACATAACAGCAAGTGGTATTAACTTCTAGATGTTTTGGGGCCAAACTAAAGAAACCTGTCTGTAGAAGACTGAGGTTTGTACAGAGCACCTTGAAATTCTGCTGTTTTGTGGGTCTGTCCGATGGTGAGAAGGGATATACTTACTGCCTGAATTGGACACAAGGCTCTGCCTTGGCACAGTCCTGTGTCACAGGAGTCAGTGATGAAACTGATTGCTTAAAAACAGGATGTCTGAGGAGGAGCTCCTTGTAGCTTGTGTGGTGCTGTATGCAGTGACTAACTTATAACAACTAAATTTGGCCCAGCACAGCTCTGTGTGTTTGCGTTTTTTTAATCCCCTAAATCCAAAACTAAAGCTTCTTTAGGTGTGATACAATCAAAGTAGTAAAAGCCTTCTGGCCAAACTCTTTCATAATGGTATTTGATTAATTAAATCAGTGGGCACATGGTACACCAACTTGCAGTAAGGCTATTTGAGACTTGTAGCAGCAATTTGTCTCTTCCAATGACATAATCACTGATATGCAGGCTTAGTGTCTGTCTTGTTGGCCTTTTAGTCCATGGCACAAATGCTGCTTCAAAATTTCAGCTTTGAATATTGAGGGAAGAACTTTCTTCTTGTGTATCCTTTGTTCTAACATAGATAATGAGCTGGTAGTGAAGAAATTCCTGTGCAATTTCCCCTCAGAATGTGCTGGCTAGTTATGCATTTTATGTAGCATCATATTTTAATGTTGAACAGCCAGAAATAAAGTAATCTTAAAGCTTCATAGTTCTCTGGAACAAGATGATCTTTAAGGTCTCTTCCAACCCAAACCATTCTGTGATTCACTGCTGCTGCTTTCAGGCAATTCTAACAGCCTCTTCTGAAAATGTTTATAGGGAATGAGTTCATGTTGAAGTACTGACATTAAAATGAGGCAACTGAGCTGGAAAAGCATGCTGTTGAACAGGATCCTGTGTCAAGTTCCTTCACCTGATGAATTTCTGTCTCTTTCTGAGAAGATAATACCTGGTTTTGTAACTGTTTATCTTTGCTATTCAAGGAGGACTTCAAAGTTTATAAACGGAGGACAACTATGTTTCCAATGAAAATTCATACTTTCTCTATGCATCCTAAAACAGCATACACACTAAATGCTAAAAGCTCAAGTGATGATACACTGTAAAACTATATTATAAAGTATGTGGACTACTTTTTCCCAAGGAAGACTTCTGAACAAAGAAAGCTATTTTATAGTGGCCTGAAAGTTCCAAGCAACATGCAAGCATTTGACTCTACGTGCAGTCATGTATGAAATGTAACATGATGGTCTGTCCTTCCAAACAGAAGAATAACGGGAAGTCTAATTCCACACTTCACACTAACTACAACAGTTGTGCTTAAGAAAAGTGTTTTAGTTTGCTGTACTTGCAACATTGCTGCACTTGTACATTGGTTTTCTTCTAGACTTTTTGCGTTGAGTATTTTGTACTGTTTAACTGTTCTGATAATCTTGTTTTGATTCCTGGGATTGTTAAAGAACTCCTATAGTTGGAAATTACTCTAGAGAAGAGCTTAGACTTAAAAGATGGAAGTCTTAAGAAAACAGAACTGTTAAGCTAGCTCCTTTTGAGCTGGTACCTAAGGAAAAACCTGTATTATATGTGACTTCTTGTTGTGGTTTAACCCCACCAGGCAGATAAACACAATGCAGCAACTCACTTATTCCCCCCATGGCAGGATGGGGGAGAGAATTGGAAGAGTCAAAGTGAGAAAATCTGTGGATTGAGAGACCGTTAAATAGGCAAAGCAAAAGCCACATGCCCAAGCAAAGCAAAACCAGGGATTCATTCCCCACTGCCCATGGGCAGGCAGGTGTTCAGCCATCCCCTGGAAAGCAGGGCTCCATCATGTGTAATCTTACTTGGGAAGACAAACACCATTACTCTGAACATCCCCTCTTTCCTTCCTCTTCCCCCCAGCTTTACATGCTGAGCATGATGCCATGTGGTGTGGAATATCACTGATCAGTTTGGGTCAGTGTCCCAGCTGTGTCTCCTCCCAATCTCTTGTGCACCTCCAGCCTTCTCATTGGTAGGGTGAGAAGCAGAAAAGGCCTTGGCTCTGCGTAAGGACTACTCAGTGATTATGAAAACATCCCTGTCTTATCAATGTTGCTTTCATCAAAACTCTCAAACAGTGTCATTTCATAGCTACTATGAAAAAAATCAACTCTATCCCAGCCAAAACCAGAACACTTCAAAAGATGCCTTTTGAAGGCTGTTAGCCATGAAGCGTGTAGAGGCCCTTGTTGCTCACCCTTCGGAAAAAGCTTCTACTTGGCTTAAGTCTCTAGCTGAAGTAACTAGTTTTATATCCAAGTCTTGCAGAAACTTTATGTAAAATGATATATATGTAGCTGTGGTAGTAGTGCTTTTAGGTATTCCTTCACAAAGATCATTATTCAATAGATAAGTTTAAAAAGTTGAGTGGGGTGGTTGGGGTTGCAAACTGCCCTTAGCATCGGATTTGTCATCTATTATATACATAATAGTGTTACAATGAGCTTACACAGAAGAGGCAGCATTGTGTGAACTAGATGACTAGACCTGAATGCCAAACTTAGTATATGCTAACCTGATACAGAAGTCCACTTATATCAAGTACAGTTCATACTTAAGACAATGACAAAATATATGTATATTTCTCTTTCAGGCCAGGAGCGCTTTGGAAATATGACCAGAGTATACTACAAAGAGGCAGTTGGTGCTTTTGTGGTCTTCGATGTCACAAGAGGCTCCACTTTTGAAGCTGTTTCAAAATGGAAGCATGATTTGGACAGTAAAGTATTACTTCCCAATGGCAGCCCCATCCCTGCTGTTCTTCTTGCAAACAAGTGTGACCAGAAGAAGGATGGCAGCCAGAATCCCACCCAAATGGACCAGTTCTGCAGAGAAGGTGGCTTTGTTGGATGGTTTGAAACATCTGCTAAGGTAAGCATAAAGAAACATGTTTTAACTCTTCTAAGTATTGGCATAAGAATGTATGAACATAATCATGTGGGGAATAAAATTATCAAGTGTAGGAGGTGACAGTCGAATCTCCAGTATTCAGCAAAAACTGTAAGGGGTGTGCAGGCTAGCTCGCTCCTGGGGAAGAATTGCAGCATACTTGGTTTAAATTAGAACTGTATGTTAAATTCAGGGAACCATAAAACATTCTGGAAACATTGATTAACTGAGTTTGATAAGTTTTGTCACTTTGTATGCATCAGGACCAGAGTAATTCTTTAGATGTTAATGCTACTAAATGCTGATCAAGTTACCCAAAAGATAAAAGTAATCTTTAGGTGCAGGTTTTCTAAATGCATCTTCTGTCTTCACTGTTACATGTAGGAAGTGATAAGACTCTAGAAGTGAACAAGCCACTTGCTGACTAGTTACTAATTACCCAGGTGATAATGTCACTAAAGTACTTTACTACTTTATCAGTGTCAAAACTGAACTGGAGAAAACAAAGTTGTTCTGTATAATACCTTAAGGTATTATATTGCTTTATTCAAACGTAACTGAGTAACTTGATGTATTGTAGACCTTTACCTTGACAGACTTGGTCAATGCACAGATAAGCTTGTGGTAGTATAGTTGGAAGTGAAACCAAACAGCTTCTCTAAAAAAATCAATTGATCCTTAAAATGGAAGGTTCCTCTATATGAAGACAGTGTGGCTGACAGATCAAGTTGCTGGTATGGCTGGTAACTCCTTTACATGGTAAGCTAAACCTCAAGGTCCCCCTTGGCTTACCAACTTCCTTTAGCTGTTGCTGATGAACCAGCAAAAAGAGATGCTTACACAACTCTTTTTAAAGAAAAAAAATCTGTAAAAGGAATATAAGAAATAAGACTCTTCCTGATCACTTTAAGATAAGGGTGCACAGTGACAAATTCATTGATGTAGCAGATGATTTGTTTTCACATGAACAAACAGTTCCCAAATCCACCTATCCGTTATGAAAACCTCACATTTAAAGACACTTGATACTCAAAGAATACCAGATTCTGTGTTGGGTTATGGCTTCTCTGTAGTGCTGCTATGTATAAACTTCACTATGGGTTTAAAAATAAATGCAAGTACCATTGGAACAAAACCTAATGTGGAAATGTAGTGACAGCTTGCATTTTAGGTGGCATTTAAGACCCAGCATTGTAAACTACGTCTCTTTGACCAAGTCCAGACAATATTAGTCCTAGTTCAGTTATGAATTGAATTGTTAAAGACTCTGAAGAGGTGTAGCTAAAATAGTTTAATAAAAACTCAGGACCACTTTCTTGTTTTCTAAGAATACCAAATTAGTTCATGTCTAAGTCCTACCCACTTAAATATCCCAGTAATCTGCTTTTGAATTTCTGCTGGAACTGATACTTGAATCTTCAGTCTAGTCATAGTAACAAAGGTCCCACTTCCTGAGTGTTAAAGAATATTAAAGGTGAAAGAACTACAGAGGAGACCTTCATAGAAATATTTTATGAACACCTTTAGAGTAAAATGAAGAGAAACCTCTTCCACTCTGGGCAGGGAAAGTGCCTATCTGAAAGCTGACAAAAGTACTTTGTGGCTGACAACCACAAACTTGTGAAGTGTGCTAGTGATGGCTCAAGTGTTCTCATGTTCTAACCTTGCTCATATAGAGTTTAGATCTACAGTTATGGATACAGAAAAGCATAGTGGGCTGGTGTTTCCTTTGGAACCAAAGATGACAGCCCTGTGCTAACAGGAGGCCCAGACAGGTCAAAGCTGTGGCTAAAGGCCCCTTGGCACTGGCCAACTTGGCCCCTTAGTAGCTGAGATGCCCTGATGAAACACATCACTAAGTATCCTGCACACACCTTCTTTAGAGTGCATGTGATAGTGCTTTTCAAAGCATGCACAAGAAAATGCAGAGTGGCTAGGTAAAGCACCCTAATTTAGCTGGGGATTTGAGGCTGATAGGAAAGGTGTTTTTATGTTTAAGTGCATCCAAACTGCAGCAGAGGCAGAAAAAGGTCCCAGAACACTACTGTGAACACTGTGATTGTCTATTATATTTCCTGATGCAGAAATGCACTTTGGCATTTGGGAAACTTCTAAATGCAAGTGACATTTATCCCTGACTGCCTACTGGATTAGAGTTGAAGTATACTATTTGTAATATGGGTGAAAAACTATTTTAAACCTTTCAGGTAACTTTTTCAAAAAACAAGTGTATGAGCAGTGACCTGATGCTTGTCATGCTGATGAGACTGCAGAAGAGTGTTTCTAATTGGGATGTGTGACTAGTTAAAAAAAAAAAAACAAGCAAACATCACTGACTACTTTGCTTTTGATATTTTTTTAGGACAACATCAACATAGATGAAGCTGCTCGATTTTTGGTGGAAAACATCCTTGCCAACTACAAAACCTTTCCTAACAAAGAGAACGATGTGGGGAAACCAAAACTGGACCTAGACCCATTGAAAGCAGAGAGTAAATCACAGTGCTGCTAATGCTACCACTGTTCAGTAAATGTGATGGGATGAGCAGCAAGACTGTTCCTTAAATCAAGCTGCTGCTACGGTGCTGCCTTGTGACAATCCATATGGGGTGTCTGGTATTATCTGAATAGGTGGTTCTTGTGGGTGTTTACATATTCTTGTTAGCATGAAACTGAGTATCTTGTGAGTTATCACTCCACTTGCTTGAGTGGCTGCATCTAAGTCTGATTAGTGTCGTCTTACTTGAGAACATAAGGTAGTGTTTACACTTCTAAAAAGGAACAAAGACAACATTCAGTGTCTAGTTTGCTTCTAGGACATATGCTACATTCCAAATAGGACTCACTTGTCATGGTTTTAGCTGAATAGACACTTGCACCTTCAAAGTCAGTTTTTACTGGTGACAAAGGAATGTCCCACTTAGCCTTCTCACCTACACGCTTGTCCCTATTTATTATCCCCCACCATGAGGATCTATCTCATTGCTAGTTCTCCTGGATCAAGACATCACAGAAATTTTGAAGGGGCCAATGACAGATGGAAGGTATCTTTCTTAGTGCGTTCACTAGGACTGAGTCAAGTAGATGGCTCTTACCACTGAGTAAGAACAAGATGGCTAAATGGTTGTACTTAACAGTGGAAAGACATGGTTAGAGAGATACTAACAAAAAATGCATCTCCAGACACTTAAGGCAGAATATTTTCAGCTAATACTTTACATATGAAACACATTAATGAATGCAGTTGGCACATAGCTGCTGGCACATAGCTATGGTAACATCACCCATATGCACATCTGGAAATAAATATCCAGCAACTTTTTTTCATGCACTAACACTGGAAACTTTACCACGAGTACAAAAAGTAAAATCTTGCTGTCCTTTGGTAACAAACATGCCCTCTCCTCCTGTCTTGAAATGCTTCTGAATGCCATGTGGAAGGAGAGAGGTCTTGAAGGAAATATCTTAACTGGTTCTTGCTAGTCTACCAACACCCCCTTGCCTGAGCTCTAACTCTTTCAATTTTAGAACAGTGCTGCACTCTTCTGACTACTTGGAGCTGGTGAACTGGTTTACCAGTTTGTAACTGTATGCTGAGATGCTTATGTTTCCTTGTTGTAACTCTCATGTATTTTTGGCAGCAAAAGAAGATCAAAAGGATCAAAGAAATTTCACAGTTCTTTAATATATTCTGGAACTCTGGCTCTGCTTGGCTGAAAGTCTTTGAAGCTCCTCTTTATTTTAAGGGTTTCTTCTGTCCTGGTACCTCATTGCTACTGACTTAAGAAGTCTTATCTTCCTTGGTCTGGTGCTGATGTTCAAATAAACATCAGTGTGAGGTATGTGCCAGATTGGATATACTTTAATCTGTATTGATGTTTCCTAGGCTGTCTTTCTCTAAAGAGTTACGTACTTTTTTAAAAGACCAATAAATATATTTGGGCATCTTATATGTTGTTGGTGTATGCTTTTGAGAACGTGAATATTCATGTGTCCCACCCTATACACAAATGCTTTCATTGACATTTGGAAACAACTTTACCATCTATTAGCTGATATGTTAAAGACTTATTTTCAATTACTGCAGTAAGTTTTGGTACCAGCTAAAACTAGGTTTAACTAGTTTAAGATTGTAAGATAACTCAAATGGAAGGGTTTTTAGTCTTCTAAGCCAATCCTTCTCCAAGCAAGGTTATACCAGGGTGCTTAGGTTTTTATGTGTGATCTAGTCTCAAATCTTCAGCAGTGGAAACTGGCTCTGGGAGAGTTGTTCCAATGTCTGACTGTCCCCTGAGAGTTTATCTAGTCTGAACCTTTCTAACTTTAACTGGTGTCCATGGTGTCTTATTATTCTACCATGCACCACTGTAAAGTATGTTTTCATTAGGCTTGTACAGATTCATTGGGCAATTAAAGTAATAAATAAGCTTTTATTGTTCTGAAAGCCTGTAGCGCTTCAGAAATGAAGTTGCACCCCATTCATGTTCTTTGCTTGTTGGATTGAGTTGCTAACCTTTCTGGCTAATCTGGAACCACCATAATTGTCCTATTTGGTCACTTGATCAGCTCCAGACTGTAAACTCACTTCTAATAAGCTGTTTAGTATCCAGTCTGCTCTTTTCCTAAATTCTAATTATAGCTGCATGAATCCATATCTAGCTAATGGAAGAAGCATAGCCTGTTTGATGATCAAAGCATGATAAACTTTGACCAATCAAACAAGATGCCATTTCATGCTCACTTGGCTTCAACTCTAACTTTACTGAACCTATGCGATATACCATGAAGCTTGTCACTAATGGACTAAAGGCCAATTCATGAGTCTGTCTAGTATGGCACAGAAGGCTGCTCTACATTCAAATGCTAGTTCCTTAAATACCTACCTTACTGGGGAAACTGCCAGTGAAGGGAAAATTTTTTCCAAACTGCTGTTTTGCTTTTTCTTGCTTTTAGTTTTTAGACTCAACAGCAGAATGAAAAATCAAACTCTGAAGCCGTGGACTCTACCTCAATGCATAAGTCTTATCTGGGTCCTATGCAGATGATTTTTAACAATGTCTAAACTTCTGTTTGAACTATTTCTCCTATGTTTAAGAACTTTCTTGTTCTATATGTAGCTTGTGTTCTTAAGTTTTATATTAATGAGAATGACCATGATTCTCAAACTATGGTGGAATGTACTGGTTTTGATACGGGGTGTCACTGACTGCAGAACCTGATGGAGGGTGAGGTTCAGGAACAACCATTGCATTGGGTCTGAGTTATTTTTCCCCACAGCAGCCCTCATAGTGCTGTCTAGCAGTAGCTAGCAAGGTGTTGATAACAAATTGGTGTTTTGGCTACTGCTGTGCAGCTGAGCAGGCTGTCTCCAATGTTACCCCTGATCCAGCAGTAGGCTGGGCAAGATCTTGGGAGTAAACTCAGCCAGGACAGCTGTCCCAAGCTGACCAAAGGGATATTCCATATTGTATGATGTTTGGTTAGCAATAAAAGCTGAGAGGAAAGGGGGACAGTTGTTATGGTCTTTGTCTGGAACAACTGCTGCATGTACTGAAGCCCTGCTTCCTGGGAAGTGGCCTGCTGATGGGAAGTGGAGAATAAATTTTTTTCCTTTGCTTCTGCATATGACACTTTGCTTTATTAAACTCCCTTTATCTTGAACCATGAGACTTTTCCCATATTTTTTTCATCATCCATTTCCACTGCCCCCCATTCCTGCAGAAAGGGGATTGATAATGACTTGTTGGACACCTGGTTGTCCAGTCAAGGTCATCAACCCATGACAGCCATCTACAAAGATAAAAACTGAAAGGTTTAAAGTGACTGAACAGATTGTATTAGAGACTTATATTTCCTAAGTCTAGCAATATAAATGTCAATTGGACTTCTTTCTGTATGATGGAGTCTTGGCTCTTTTTTTTTTCTTTCCACTTTTCTGGGGAAAAAATGAGCTTAATAGGTGGCTAGTCTTCCCTTGTGCTATAAGGGTCATCTTTGCTTCTGTTCCTTGGAGACTGCATTACTGTGAGACTGGTGGGCTGGATCAGGAAATCTGATCCAGCCAGAAGGTAAAAACTCCAAACACTAGCATTTTAGCTGAGGGAGGGATTGGGAGCTTTTCCCTAGTAGGGGAGAATGAAACTAGTTTGTGGAGGTGTTTAGGTCAATTAAACCAGTCATTAAGCCTTGTCCTAATTAACCCAAGAACTTTGATTTGCAAAGATATATGGAAGTTTAGACACATCTAATTTGACTTCAGGCTAATAAGTGAGCACAAAGTGTCAAACATCATTTATTTTACACATACAGTATATATTACAGTTATAATTCCTCTCCATTAGAGGAACAGAGGTCTCATGCTATTGTACCTATCTCTTGCAATTTGAAATAAGTCAATCTTAAATGAACAAGTACCTGACTTCCTAGTCCCTGTATTTAAGGTGCAGTTTTGAAATTAAAAATTTAAGTAAAAATCTGAACCAGTGCCTCAGTAAAATGCCTTTGTTGGCATGTTTCCATCAACTGATTTCATAAAGGCTAGAGAGGACATATTCTTCATAGCTTATAGCTGTGCAGTGTGTATGTGCAGCTAATGCAAAGTCAGCCTCTATTCATTTAAAAGCTTAATGAGGCATTATAGTTGCTGACAAAACTAGAAAGGAATCGGAACAATTAGTGGTCTTTCAGTAAAGAATTTTCTAGGTGTATCTTAACTGGAGTAGTAGAAAAATATGAGCCTATTCCAAGCTCCAGAGTTTTGTTTGTTTAAACTGTCAGACCTATTGAGTTGTAATAGTGCTCAGTCTCCTTAAATTGAACCAATTCTTGTTCCTCTAGTGATTAACTGCTGGGGAATACTTTGAGTGACTCTTACAAACTCTCGATGCCTGAGTAACCATTTGAAAAATGGTGATATGAGGAAACAGTTGTAAAAGAAATATGTGCATTGAAACTATGGTATTGACTGGTGAAAGGTTTTGCTCTTAAAAACTGTTGCTTCCATTTCTCTCTAGTCTTAACATCTTGCTAGCTGACCTTGATTCTAAACTAGAGGACAGGCTACCTTTTTCTCCCTTACAGAACTCCTTAGCTGATACAGAAACACAGTTCTTAGTGTGTATGCTTTCGTCCTTCGTGTAATGAATTGGAAAAGAATTTAAGAAACGGAGGTAGCAGTTTGCTTTCAAGACTGTAAAAACCAAAAGTTAACAAAGTGCCAGCGAGATAAATAACGATTATGAATTGAAATACATCACTTACTTGGCAATATGTAAAAGGTCATTTCAGAGTTTTGTCCTGCAGCAGAATATTACTGAAAATAAGGAACATATTAGATTCAGATCTGGCTATGTAGTAAAGATTATTTGAAAGAAAGTGTGCCTCTCTTGTACATGACCACAGAGTTCTGTAAGCTCACTGCTTTGTTTCAATTTGTGTCTAAACAGAAAAACAAAAATTACACTGTATTTTTAAACACACGATTATGGGCTCTCTTTAGCAATGTCTAAAATAGCATTCATTTAGTGACAATCTCTAGCTTATGTACTTATGTTAATGATTTCTACATGGTTATTTTATCATTTCAGTCTGTGTATGTACAAAATGCTTCCTGCCCCAAGTAGCTTAAGAAAAACTTACTTTTTTAGGTAGAGATGGTGTTTTGGATAGCTTTGGTTTGGGAAGTGTACATGTAGAGGGCCAGCATCTTCGTTCTTCTGCAGAGATAAGAGATGTATAGTGATCTTGCATCTTTTTCTCACTGAGTGAATCATCATTTGGCATGAACTCTAAATGAAATTAAACCATGCAGGATTCCTATCCTTGTTTCCCTTAATTTGTAATTCGGAGTAAAAGGTAGCTGCTACAAGTCATTGGCATTTTAATATTAAGGGATTTTATCTACCTTTTACATTTTCTAGGAAATGAAAAAAGTGTTAACGCTTTTGATTAAAATATACAGGCTTCTGTTTTGCCTCACTTTTCTTTTCTTTTTATTTTTTGGAACTTAGGACCTTTTAACATCTATTATCACAACCCTTATGAAAGCTTGAGGCATGCTCTTGTCTCTGGACAGCAGTATCTGGCTGCTTGAAGTGCTAGTGCATCTATGGATATATGTACAGGCTGGATTAGGTTTGTGTGGGAAGGTTTTGGTAGCAGGGGCTGGCTTCTGTGAGCAGCTGCTAGAAGCTTCCCCCATGTCTGATAGAGCCAATGCCAGATGATTCCAAGATGAACCTGCTGCTCGACAAGGCTGTGCCCATGAGCCAAGATGATCATGTCTCTGGGATAACATAGTTAAGAGGGGGTGAAGGGAACTGAGTGGCTTCAGTTGGAGAGAAGAGAGAGAACGTGAGAGGAACAACTCAGCAGACACTCAGGTCAGTGAAGGAGGAGGGGGAGGAGATGCTCCAGGTGCTGGGGCAGAGATTCTTCTGCAGCCCATGAAGAAAGCACTGGTGAGGCTGCCCCCTTGCAGCCTGTGGAGGAACCCAGTGGAGGCTGTGACCCTGTGCAGGTCCATGCTGGAGCAGGCTCCTGGCAGGACCTGTGGCCCCATGGAGAGAAGACCCCAGGCCTGGAGCATGTTTGCTGCCAGGACTTGTGACCCCATGGGGAATCCACACTGGAGCAGTTAATGAAAAACTGCAGTCTGTGGGAAGGTGTCACACTGGCGAAATTGGTGGAGGCCTGTCTCCTGCTGGAGCAGGGAAGGAGTATGAGGAGTCCTCCCCCTGCGGAGGAAGGAGCAGCAGAGACAAAGTGATGAACTGACTGCAACCCCCACTCCTCATCTCCCTGTGCTGCTGAAGGGGAGGAAGGACAGAGTTTGGAAGTGAATTTAAGCCTGCAAAGAAGGAAGGGGTGGGGGAAGGGACTTTAAGGTTTGGTTTTATTTCTCATTACTTGTCTCCTGTTTGCTTGGTGATAAATTATTAATCTTCCCAAGTTGAGCCTGTTTTGCCTGTGACAGTAATTGGTGAATGCTCTCTCCCTGTCCTTACCTCAACCCATGAGCCTTTCATTATTTCTTCTCTCCTCAGTGTAACTGAGGAGGAGAGTGAAAAGAGCTTTGGTGGGCACCTGGCCTCCAGCCAGGGTCAACCCATAACACAGGCAAACTACGGTGCTTGGAACTTGAAGCATTGCTGTTTTCAACTGTGCTTTTCCTCAAGGTACCCCAAATCACTGCCTTCAAGCATTCAGTAGCTTAAGGAGCAAGGGCTTTCTATCAGATTGTGCGTCAGGGATGCCATTTGTTTTTATTGAATTATTGTTTTAAATTTAATTAGATGAGACTTACTATAGCTTAAATGGTTTTGTTGGCACTTGTGTCATGACAGTACAAGTGTCACAATGGCTTTCGTTGTCTTTACATGTTTCAGAAGATAGAGAATGTAAACTGTGTTGCAGTATTATTTTGATTTAGAGAAGATGATTTATTTTTATTTGGTAGACTGGAAAAACAAGTTTGAGGATATCTTACCTATTTATGGTCTTGTTCCCAAAGAATATAATCACTTTTATACTGCAAAATATTTATCTAGCAATCTAATATTTTGCATTTTTGAAATAGTAGAACTTTTTGCTTTCAGCCTGTTTACACACCTGAAACCCCACAAAAAGGATTTGCTGTGATTTGCAGCATGCCTTAACTTAGAACAAGGCTTAACTTTTTTAATCCCCTGCAAAAGAGTTACATTCTTAACTGTAAATAACAAAATACTGAAGTGAAGTACTGAGAGATTTAATAGGCTCTACAGTTCAGCAGTTAGCACTGCAGTAAGATTATGTATTCTCATTTTAAAACCAGGCTACAATCTATTCCAATTGTATCTTTTAGCCAATGATTTAGAATTGTGGGTTGTTTTCTTTTTTAAGAGATAACACTGCTTCCTCTGTCAGTATCACCATTCCTTAACAATTCCAATAGCTGGAATATCACAGCTGCCCTGAACTCCAAACTTCAGATTGGGGTTTTCACCCAGTATCAAAACCTGGAAGCATTTTATTCTGATATAGAAAGATAATCTTGTTATGAATCATGAAAGGTAAATTTACAAAAGAAAGGTAAAGGTACTGCCCAGCTCTCAGAGCTACTTTAATTTTCCCCACCTGACTGCTCTGGCTGCTGCCTACACACTGTTCCCCCAATAGTTAAGTGGAGAGAGATCAAATTTGGGGTGGTCCCCAGTTCCAAAGATATGTGTGCTTAAAGTATGAGCCCCGAGCAGTCCTATGGAGCTTGATGGTGCTGCTACATTTAAATTGGACTTGGACAGCTGCTGAATGTTTTACTGAATATTCTGGGTTGTCTTTCCCCCCATAATGAGACCGTATCATGACAATGTGATTAAAAGGTGCTCTCGCAAACAGAGAACTTAACAAAAAAGATAGGTGGAACTAGAAACATGCTGGGGTTCATTAGAATCTTTTCTAGCACCATCAGAATCCTTTATAGCACCATGTGAAATCTGGGGGAGGCTGGAGTACTAGGAAAAAACATGTCCCTAGCAAGATCAGATGAAATACCATAAGGTATGTTTGAAGTGGCAGTGGGAAGAAGGTCCTGTGCTTAGACTATTTACTGTTAAGCAGAATAAGTGAATAGTGTCAGTCCATCTGTTTGAGGATGTTTTTGCTGAAGCTCAGTTCCCTGTCCTGTGTTACCTCAGCAGCCCACCTAACAGTTCCTAACTGTGCACAGGCTGCTTCTCCCAAGCTCCATCACACACTGGGTTTCCTTTTTCTCACGTTCTGCAAATCTCCACTCACAGTCTCCCTGTTTCTGATCACCCTTCACACTTTCTGATACTTCATTACCTACTGTTCCTGAAATGACCACCCACTGCTGTCTTCCCCCCCTCACAATTTCCCACTGACCTGTACCTTCCTTATCTTGCTTCCACCTACGCTTTCACTTAGTAGATAAGCAGAGTTTAAAATTTACTAAATTAAATAATTTCAGAACCTTATTTTTCCTATCCTTTGATAAAAGCTATGGGGGAAAAAAAATCTCTCCAAAACCCAAACAGAAGAAAATCAAAATCCATTCTACCTCCCTTTCAGCTCCCGTCTAACTTTGTTGCAACCTCATGCTTCAAAATACAGCATCTCTTCTTACAGAAGTTTTTGTGTCTACCTTTTTTTTTTCTCCCTTCCTTCCCCAGAAAACTTTGCAGAACCAGAAAGGCCTGGGGACATCATGTGGTCCTATATCCCTGCTTGGTGCTTGGGAAGGTTGCTCATGGCCAGTTTGATGAAAACTCTACAGTCTTGTTGGAAAACCCCTTCCAGAGTTTGACCACCATCATGGGAATTTCTTAAAAATAAGATTTTTTTTTTCGGAATTTCCCACATTAAATGTTCATGTTGTCTCTGATCCTATCACTAGGCACCTCTGAGAACAATTGTCTTGTTCTGGAATCCTCGTGCCTCCTGTAGAACCAGAGGAAACTTAAATCTGAGCAGTCTGAGCTCCAAGACCCCTGAGAGGAGCTTTGGTAGTGCTTCTGTTCATTGTTACTCTCTTTCTGCTCTCTTCAACTGGTAGTTGTAGCTTAAAAAAAGTGTAAAATACTTAGGTCAAAAAGCCTGTTTTCTTGTGACTTCTGTATGCTATAGCAGTTGAGATGATTTAAGGGAAAAAAAATAATCTGGGGTTTTGAATGATGTCTTAGAAGAATGGTGACCAAAATGTTGCTACCAAGTACATGTCATCTTACTATCTGTTTAGGTACATCTCAATGGTTTCCTAACATACACAGTTCTTGTTTTAATATCTTGTATATTTATTTCATGTTTTTCAACTGTAAGTCTGCTTCTACCCTAACACCATTTCCCTTCAGGGACTGTCTGTCAGATATACTTCATGGCTTGAGATATTAGGCCAGCAAAACACATGATGTGACCTTACAGACACTTTGCCAGTTAGAAAACTGTCTTTTTTAAATTTCAGATTAACTTCTCTTTCCAAGCAAGCTGCCCTTGTAATGACTGTTAGGTTATGGAATTCTAAATTAAGGTATTGGAGAAATAAAAAGATGTAATTTGAGAGATGCAATACTTGAGACCCTTTTTTTTTCTTAATGAAACACATGCTTTTAACACCATTGCTTTGCAAACTAAGCTATTGTAGAATTTTAGGGTAAAAGGTACTTTTTGAACTGCAGATGTAGGGACTGTCATTTAACAGAGCAAAGACAGAAGGGCTCTGTAGCTTGCTTACATTCTCATCTGATTTTTGTCCTTCCTCCTTCACCACCAAAAAATGCTTATGGACAGATGCACTCAGGCTCCAGATACTTTTCTGTGTCTTTCACCTAATTATACTACAAGAATGGTATGTGTTGGGATGCTCCAAATGTCACTGCTCCTATGAAATGGGATCAGGAAGGAAGTTTTCCTGCTGGGAAACTTTTACAGGTGCTTCTTACACCTATGTTTCATAGATTATTTTCTGTAGTAGTTTTTCTGCCCAGTGAGCAGTGGAAAGGGGATTCAGAGGAAAAGATGGAAATCACATATTATTTCAGGTGGTTTTACATGTGTTCTGGGTCACAAACAGTTCTGTAAGCTTCAGTCTCAGTCCACAAGTTTGCATCAGTATCCAGCCGAGTGCGGAGGTTAACAGTCCAGCACAAGTACCAAGGGGTGCCAGCGGTTTGAACTCACCTCTGTCTCAATTACTCATCTGCATTCCCTGATCAATATCTGAAGATAATTGTCTGAAGAGAGATGAGCTGCTCAGTTTGAAAATAAATAAATAAACCTGAAATGTTTACTTGGTTCTCAAGTGAGAAGTGACCCATGGTACCTTATTTATAATGGAGGCTCTCGGACACAATGCTGAAGGAAATGCAAAGATGTGGAAGAATTTTAGCTTTAAAATTCAG
Organism: Porphyrio hochstetteri; assembly: GCA_020800305.1. Classification (NCBI taxonomy): domain Eukaryota; kingdom Metazoa; phylum Chordata; class Aves; order Gruiformes; family Rallidae; genus Porphyrio; species Porphyrio hochstetteri. The sequence continues at coordinate 53,524,936 of CM036907.1, forward strand.
AAGTGTATATCTGGCCTCCTGTCATCTCGATATAAATCAAGATCTGACATTTGCCTAGAATAAACCTCTAGATGTATCAGCATCTGCATGTTTTTCCTCATATCTTTTGATCTACTCATGCCCCCTGCAATTTGACAAATACATTTTCATTGACTTTTATATTTCAGAAAGACTTGGTTTGAATAAGAATAAGCATGCTCTGTTTCATGATGGATTTTTCATCACTGGCAGCAGATTGGGAAATCGGGTAGAGTTTGATAGAAATAGGAGTTGTTGGCAATAATGTAATCTTTGGAATGGGTCTGAAAAAGCCCGCTTAGTTTAGCTGAAGTCAACTATCAGTTGAATTCAAAAGCAGCTGATTAATGTTTGTTTTGCCTGACCTTGGTGGGATGTCATTCACCTCAGTTATCCCAGGCTTCCTATCAGGACATAATTAGTTGTATCATCTTGGAATGAAAAAAGAAAACAAATGCTGTCACATTCCAGGGCTAAAATCTCCCCGGGATCAGGACTAAGCTTTTTTTTGCTTCCTTCTCATGTGGTTTATAGGCACTTGTATAAAACGGGAGAAAAAGAATCACTACCCTTTCAAGTAGGTACTTTTAACCCTTGCTCTCGCTGGTTCAGTAGAAACTCACGCGATTGGAATATTTACAGCTCAAACGCGTTTGTAAAATGCCCTCAGCCTTTTATATTACTGTCTTCTGAAAGATCCTCGAAGCTGCCGCACGATCCCGGTAAGCAGCGTTTCACCGCCTCCCCAGCCAAGCCCTCTCCCGCAGAGGCACTCGACACCGCACTCCGGTCCCTCGAAAGGCGCTCGGCCGCCTGAGACGGGGACGGGCGCGGGACGTGCCCCCTCGCTCGCCGCCGCCTGTCCTCCTGAGCGGCTGGTGGCACCTGCCGGCGAGACTCCGGCCTGCTCTTCCTCCCGCGGGGGACGGTGATAATGCCGGCGGTGGACTGGATGAAGGCCCCTTGGGCCGCTGGGCGGCGCTGGGGTCGCTACCTCCGGCGGTCCGGGTCGCCCGGCAACGCGGCGGACGCGGCGAGACCCGTGGCCATGACCTCCAAGGGGAGTAAGAAGAAGGAGTTCGGCAGCCGTAACAGTTCCGGGCAGCTGGGCACCTCCGCCAAAGAGTAAGAGCCCCGGGGTGGGAGGGCGTGGGAGAAGGCTTTTCCCCCTCCGGCCGGCCACAGGGTGCGAGGCGGGCGCGCCGAGAGACACACACCCCGGGGTGCCCGGCCGGGGCTGTGGCTCCCCTTCCTCGAGCCCGGGTGGCCGTTGAAGCCCGCCGCCGGCGGGGCAGGGCGAGGCAGGGCCCCCTGCGGCGGCACAGTGCCGCCTTCCGCTGCCCACGCTGCCCTGTCTCGGCCGTGTCGGTGGTGGCACATAGGTAGCTTGGCCGTAGTCCTATGTGTGCAATAGAATCACAGAATGGTCTGGGTTGGAAGGGACCCCAAGGATCATAGTGTTCCAACCCCCCTACATCTACACAAGGTTTCCCAGGGTCCCATCCAACCTGCCCACCTCCAGGGATGGAGCATCCACCACCTCTTTGGGCAGCTTGTTCCAGCACCTCACACTCTCTCTGTAAAGAACTTCCCCCTAATACCTAATCTAAACCACCCTCCTTTACTTTTAGTCCATTCCCCCTTGTCCTGCCATTGTCTACCCTTTTAAAAAGTCGATTCCCCTCCTGTTTGTATGCTCCCTTCAGGTACTGGCAGGCTGCAATGAGGTCCCCCCGCAGCCTTCTCTTCTCTAGGCTGAACAAGCCCAGCTCCCTCAACCTCTCTTCGTAGGGGAGGTGCTCCACCCCTCTAATCATATTCATGACCCTCCTCTGAGCCCTCTCCAACAGTTCCACATCCTTCTTGTATTGGGGCCCCTGGATCTGGACACAGGACTTCAGATGGGGCCTCATGAGAGCAGAAAAGAATAATAATAACTTGCACCAAGAAAGTTTACTTGCTCACTTGGATGCCTAATTAAAGGTGGTTTCAGTAGACAAGGTGGGGTTTGGTGGGTGTTGTTTTTTTAATTTTTATTAGTTTAAACTTGGAGGCCCAGCTTAGTGTGGAAGTTGCACTTTCTTCCTTCTACGGTATTTCTTCTGCGCCCATCCAGTAGCATCACCCCACCAAAATGATGTTGCGTGTGTCTCGTTCCGCAGCTGGTCTGGAGCAGGCAGGGTGCCTCGGGTCTTGAGGAGAGCAATAGGAACGAGAAGGTCGTGGTGTACATGGTATGCTGGGCAGGCGGCTTTGCAACTTGGCTGTTCCTGAACATGAGGGGCAGCATGTTGGCCACAGCTCGAGGTCAGACACATGGTCTGACATGTTTGACATGCTCAGAAGTGGGCAGAAGTGAAGTGTTCACTGAAAGAGTTGTTTGTATTTGAAAGAACCTCAAAGCTGTGAATTGGGACAATAATTTCGGGCATACATGCCCCATTTTCATCAGGTAGAGGAACTAAGCTAGCTGAAGTTTTCAGGTCAAAATGGCTAATGACTCTTGCAGCCCATCAATTTCATTTACAGAAGGGAAACAATTCCCAATGCCTTGAATGTTTGCTTTAGGGTAGAATGGATCTGGAGAAGTTAAGTATAAAACAAATAATCATTTTTCCTATTAATGTCTTACGTATTTCTGTATAAATAGCATCTCTGGAGATATTTTAAAATATTCACTATTTGCTGGCTATTTAGTGTGAATTTGGATATTTCTGTGGAAATGCATATTTCTCCCTGCAAAGACAAATGAGTAAATAGAAAACACTGACTGCCTTTCACTGTTGCTGCTTTGACCTGCAGGTTCCTTTTCAATGTTTTGAGCAGCTCTCTCATCTTCAAGTGCGTAAGCCTGTGTGCACAAATGCTGGCAGGATTCAGATCTAAAGCATGTCTGATGTATGTGGTTGTGCCCTTTTCTTTTTCCTGCCATAAAGAAAGGTTGCAGTTGTATCACCCATTTCTCTCTTGAAAGCAATCTTCAAATGCCCCTTTGTTCGTATTTCATATCCAGTTACCCAGCCTTTTCTACAAAGTAGTTTCTTTATTTCTCCTTCACATTTCACACCTTGATTCCCATGTTGATAACTTTCTCTGTTGTTGAGGGCATACGGTATCTCTAATGCCTCCCTTCTCCTCACTGCATTCCTTTGCTTAGTAACTTTTTTTCGTTTGTTTTGGCCACAGCTTCAAGCAGTAAATAAAACTTTTTTTTTCTGATGATATTTAATCTGTGAGGGACACTTTTATTTTGTAGCAGTTTTGGAGAATTACTTTCCAATGTATGTGAAATTGAAGGGGCTGTCATCCCAAGGATTTTCCCACATTTCAGGTCTTGTCTCCTAATGGGGTGTTTCAGTGTGAGAATTTTTTAGCTGTTCCGTTAAATTTTGGAGAATCTAAAAATATGTACTCTTTACATAGTAAAATTTTTAATTCTGTCCTATATCATGCATCATAACTTGCAAAAATAATCATTCTTGTGAAATGAGTCATTTGGATCAGATTATCTAGAGTTGTATTTTTCTAGATCTTTTTCTTTAGTGCATGTTTACTGCAGGCTTTATTAAATGACCCCATTACGGATAAATCAGATTAGAAAGTTGCTTTTGCACTGTCAAGCTGAGAATATCTAGTTGCAAACTATTTGAATTCTATAAAGTTTTACGGAAAAAGCTATGGAATGCAATCAGGAGCCGCACTTGCATTCTATTTGAAATCTCATGTTGCACTTAAGGGACAAGGGCCGTGATTTATCTCTCGCTCACAATTATCAACTAAGTGCATTGGACCTAATGTCTAGTATATGACAATGTTAATTAAACATTAGCTAAGAATCAGAGCATGAGATGATCTACTCACTTTACTAAGGCTATTTTACATAAAATACAGTACCTTGAAGATGTCTTGATGGTGGCACAGTGACTTGCCTTACTAGGCTATGGAAGAAACTGTTACAGCATCCTGATGGTTGAAATAACAGGACCTTGAGAACACAGAATATAGAACTTCTGTTATTTTTTTTTATTAAGCCTGTAACAGCTGTTTAAACTGTAGCATGTGTTTTGGGTTTGTCTGCTCTGCCATGGTGATACAGAGTGCGCTTCTTGTAAGGACCAAGCAGTTAGCATCTAGATGTTTTGGTGTATGTGCTGTATACATTTCTACATGACATCGTCTTGTCCTGAACAATATTTAGGCATGGGAAGAGAGGAAGTGACCTTTTTTTTTAAAAAAAAAAAAGGAGCAGCTTTCAGTTTAGAGAACTAACTGTGTTTGTGTTTCTTTCAATTAGTATTTGTGTTAATAAATATAATGCCCAGAAATGCTGGTAATGTAAAAGGCAAAACCAGGAAATCTGTGATAGAAAAAAAAAAGATAAATTGGAAGTTACAGCGGCTCAGCAACTCCAATACTGTTTTCCTGACTAGCCCATCCCTACTTGCTTTTTATCATTCTGAAATATTATTAAGGCCTTTGGGATGGATGAAAAAATGTTAAAATGTTGGTTTAGGTCAATGGACATCTTGACAAGTTCAGCAACTGACCCGATGAACTGCCTTGTTTAAGCTATCAGGAAATATTTTACTTTAGCAGCTATTGAGCTAGAGTTCATTATATCTACTGATAATGAATTTAAATCAGGGAAAGCTAGTGACAGCTTATTTTAAACCTTTGCATAAATATACTTTTGTCTTGAAGCAAAAATTATCAGAAAAAGCAGCCCCATTTTCTCATCAAAGAGTAGAGAATGATACCGTAAGATACTGAAAAATCTGTCTTCAGCGCTTGCTACGCTTTCAATCATACGGTTCTGCCCTGTATGTTGGAAGTGCTTTCTGAGTGGATTAAAGGCTCTGCTCTACAGTGTTTAGTTGCAGTAAGATCTTCATCCTGCTGAAACCCCCCATGCATCTTGATAGCCTCATGTCAAAACATCTGTGTGAAAATCCGATTTTGCTGAAATCAGTGAAAATTGTTGATATTTGGGAACAGAACACAGTGGAGCTGGAAGTTTACTCTTAAGAACTCTTTTGACACCTTGAATTGCCTTTCTTCTTGCTTGCTTGTACTTCCCAGATGGATTAGAATTTATACCCTGCACCAAATATTAAAAAGATATTTTAGTATTCTTGATCACTCAGAAAGAACTGAAGCATTGAAACATTTTTCTTTAGTCATGCTATATGCCAGTGCTCTGCAAACTTTTTTGATCATGCAACTCTACCAGTAAAATATTTTTGAACACCCCCCCATATATCTGTATCTATTTATAAATTATATTCATGCACTACTGAATTTCTAATATTTTCTCCCTAGCGTGCATACCCCACTGGCTATCACTGCTATAAGCTACAGGATTTCTGTGGAGAGAATAAGCAACTAGTTTTGAGCTACGGCCTGCTAAAGTCTACAGGGAGCTTTTTATTTGGATCAGGCTTGTAGTCAAAAATTGGAACTACAGGCTGTGATTTATGCAAAATGGAGGCTAGGTTTCATTTTTCAATTTTCAGCATTACTTCTAGAGTGCTTTCCCCTTTGTCATAGGATTTGTGTTGTCGGAATGATGAGACTGCAGTTGATAGCAGACAGATCGACATGTTACTTCTTTATTTGAAATGGAAAGATGCTGTATAGGAAGGAATATCTATATTACAGTAAAGATATTCTGTGTTTGCAGGTCCATGAGAAGAAGATGCAAAATTTATTCCTTTACCAGAAAATACAATTCTAGTCCCAAATGCAGAAAATGGTCAGTTTACTGATTTAAGGCTAGCCCTATATCATTGTTGTCAAGAAAAATCAGCACAGTACCAAGCTGATTCTGCAGGAGTCTACTCTGGGATAAAATAATTACTACTGCTGCTATTAATATTTATAACTGTGGAAAAAAAAATGCTGAAAATAGTGATAAAACAACTGTACTGTGTGACCCTGTGACATAGTCCTCATTTTGTCTGGCAATCCCTGAGTTGGAACGATTGCTCTGTTTCCTCAGATAATGATTTTCTCCTAATCGTGGGGAAGTGTTAGTAATGATCATAAATGGTTTATCAAAGCCAGTTTACCAAGTCTTTTTTCTTTCAGTGAAATGTGGGGATGTGTAAATCTTACACACACACACACACTGTAGGATGGAAGCTGTGATCTCTGGAGATAATGGCAATTACTCATTAGATATGTCCTTTTTACATTCATTCTGATGCCTGGCTTGTTCAGTGTGTCTGTGAGACAGAGACACCTGATAGTGTACAAACTCTATGTAAGTCTATGAGAACTTAAGTAGTGTTACTATCCCTGTACCAGAAAGAGGAATGGATGTTTGCAGGCTCCCTGAGAAACGTTGTCCTCTCAGTTTAGTGTTCTGTGGTAATTACAAGGCTGGTTTTCCCTGATGATCTGTGTTTTATTTTTGAATACAACTTGTAGCCTCAGGGATAAAAATGTCAAAAATGTTTTGTATTTTGTCTAATATTGTCTTTCTGTTAGTAAATGCTACTTGGTTGTTTTTGGTGGGTTTTGGGTTTTTTTTGCCTTTAATGATAGAAATATCAATACTATAAAATATAAAAGAGACTAACAGTTTTTAGGGTTGGGTTTGTTTTTTTTTTTAAGTCCTGAGAGCTGTCGATGCTTACAACAAGGAATTTCAGAGTTATGAGTTCAAATCTTGTGAATGACAGTAATGCAGAAGCCCTCTGAGATTAATGTGTACAAACAGCTGGAAAATAGGTTTTGCTGAACTTAAAATTACTTTTCCTTGATTTCTAGTGAGATTAGGCTTCTTTTTCCCCTGTAAATGCTTACCACAGTCAGCTTAGTATATCTAAACTGTGGAAAATTAATGGTGATTACTGGTTGATATGTTGTGGTGTTTGAGTGGGACCTCAGAAGCATATGGAGAAGGCAGGAAAATTCCTTTGGACTCACTAGGCATAGGTCTCTGCAGGATGCTCCAGTGGGTCTGTCTTCATTACTGCTTTCTAATTAGGTAGCAGTTCTCTTCAGGAGTGAGGCAGTTGCTAGAGATGACAGGCTGAAGAGCTCAAAAGAGCTGCTGTCCTTATGACTTTCCTTAATTACACTATTAGAGGCTACTGAGAATCTGATTTTCAATGACTATAATGAATGGTGAATTTTTAGTAGGGCCTGTTGCAATGGGATAAGGGGTAATGGTTTTAAACTAAAAGAGGGTATATTCAGCCTAGATTATAATGAAGAAAATGTTTAGAGCGATGATGGTGAAGCCCTGGAACAGGCTGCACAGAAAAGTGGTAAATGCCCCATCTGTGGATACACTGAAGGTCGGGTTGGAAGGGGCTCTGAGCAACCTGATCTAGTTGAAGATGTCCCTGCACATTGCAGGGGTATTGGACTAGATGACCTTTAAAAGGTGTCTTTCAACCCAAACCATTCTGTGATTCTATGAGTAGAAATTGATGTCTTTGTCAGTAATGACAGATTTTGGTGAGTAAGAATGGATAATGAGTTAAAATGTTTTTAAAATTAAATTGAAGAAACTCTTAGCATCAAGCCCAATCCTCTGCATTAAACGTGAGTCATCAGTATCTGCCAGCACAAACAAAAATCTGATTTAGGGCTTGGGCTATCAGGAACACAATTTAACTGGTCATGAACTGGTCAGAATATACCCTTACTACAAAGGATTTCAGTCCTTTGGAATACTCTGGATGTTCTTCTATCTCAAGAATCTCAGTTCAGATCCTTCTTAACCATAAGCCTCACCAAAGCCATGGAGGGCTTCACTGGAGTCAGGGAGTGAGCTGTGGTGTATCTTGAGCTGCAGCAGTTTTTCATTTCCAGTTTGCAGCTGCTGGGCTGATAATCCTGAGGAACAGGTGTTTTGAGATCACAGCCTCATTTAGCAGGCTGTTAATTGCAATCACTCCTAAAATGAACAGAATTCTGTTTTGGATGGTCCAGAGCCTTTTGGAAGGGTTTATTTGCTTTCTGCATGACCAGTATGACAAGGCCTTTCCTGTTCTCAATTAATTCAGAAGCAACATAAATCTGTAATGGGATGGGATTTCAGGACATCCAGCAGCAGAAGTGAATGGAGAAGTATCTGTGTAGCTTAAAATTCATCCATCTGAAACACTTGAGCAAATGGTACCATCATGCACATGCAGACCTCCCCAGAAACAGCAATGCTAGTGGATCATGATTGTGCCCAGAGCAGCTGTGGCTGCCCCCTCCATGGCAGTGCTCAGGGCCAGGTTGGATGGGGCTCTGGCCACCTTGGTCTAGTGGAGGGTGACCCTGCCCATGGCAGGGTGGGGGTTGGAACAAGGTAATCTTAAGGTCCCTTCCAACGCAAACCAGTCTGTGATTCTATGATAAATATGTTACGATCTTAGGTTCAGTCTGAGTGAATATTTTTGGTTTGGAGTTGTTCTTCAGAAGTTATTTATTGCATCAATATGCATCTGCAAACTCTTTTACTATACTGTTGTACTAATACCTATATTTTAATCTAACAAAAACCAAGACACAGTCCTGGAGAGTTTGCATTGTCTTCCTTGAGCATAAAATAGCTGGTTTTCATTTAGTATCTTTTATTGCCTATGTTTTGTATATAACCCTGTGTCCAAGGACAGCATTTTTGTTAGACAAAGAAATAAAGAATTTTTAATGCTAGCATTTTCTGGCCAGAAAGGTGAATATCTCGCTTTCAGCACCTCTGTGTCAGATGTTGAAAAGTTTCAGTGTGTAGCTGCAGTACACCTTCAATCTGTATAGTCAGTTTGTTAGTACTTTTTTTCCCTTTTCGTCTGTCTTTAACTTCTATTAGTTTCATGCTTTGTGGTGAGACAGTGGGTTCTTTCACAAGTAAATATGAGTAACATTAAAATCGCACGTAAGCCAACCAATTAAGTTGAAATTTTGATTAACTATATTTAATTAGGAAATTACGTATTCAAATTAGTTTTCCTAGTTAATTCTAATTAAAAAAAAAGAGGAACCCTTGAGAGCTTAGCCTACCCTGATCTGTAGATTGCAAACTTCATGGACTCATGGGCATGAAATCATTAAGTAATATACCAGTGGCAATATCACACTAAATGCTGTGCTCCCTACTGGTCTCAGTTTCAGATTATTCTTTCCCTGTAATTCAAAGCAGTGTCAGGGAATCTTACAGGGAAACACCGTCCATGAGTTGTGGCTTGGAGAATGTACAACCAGATGGTGCGATTGACATCTAGACTTATACTACAGTGAGCAGTGTACTAGAGAAAAGCAGCTGTCAGCAGAACTATATAGCAGAAAAAAAACACTGTCAAAAGAAAAATAATAATGATAGTGCTTTGAAACTGGAAAGCATTCTTAAAATACCATGTTAGAGACTGCCATGGATTATTCATCTACTTCAGCATAAAGGTCTTTAGTTTCTTCTGAGAGCTCTGTGTAACCACCACTGAAGAAATGGGATTTCCTGATCAGTGCATGCTAAGTGCTTTGTAAATGAATTGACCTAAATCCACAGAAGTATGGAGGTGCTCTGCTTATCTTCAGATTTTTAGTTCTTAATGACCCAGGTGCCACACAGAAGGTACAAAAGGACTTTACAGAAGCCACCAAGGAAAAAACACTGAAGAAAGGAGTGAAGCACAAGCTGTGTTCTTAAAAGGTGCTTAAGTACCAAACTCCAGTGTGGAAAAAGGTGCTGCAATCTTCCCAGCATTCTCATAGCTGTAACCAAGGCCAGCTCAGTCTTTTTACCAGGAAATACTGGGAGAATTACTGGTTGCATAATTTCTACGGTGCTAGACAATTGTATGGGGAAACGTGCTTTCAGATTCCGTCTTTGAGTCAGGTACACTGAACAAGAATTTGGAAAGGGATGCTCAGCTTCCTGCCTTGAAGAACAAGGAGAGTAAGAGTGAATGATGCTCTGTGACTGTGCTTTTAGTGGTTTCTCACTCGTAAGATCCCCTGTGTGGTGCATTCCTTTTCCTTTTCTGCCCTGAGTTTGACAGAGGTCTGTAGTGCTTGCGACAGGCTGGTCCAGAAGATATAGATGGTTGTTCTCACCACATTGGCATCTAGTGTAAAGGAGTAATTATGGCTAATTATGCGCTGAGTGTTCGGGTGTTTCATTTTAGCTGTAAAATTTGCTGCGTTTTATATTAGATGCATTGTTTTTCTTGTAATACACTCTCACCTCCACTACTCAGTATTTTGTACGCTTTTTCTTTGCTATTCCTCCACGCTCTAAACTGTTGCTTGTGACTGAAGTTCCAAAGTTACCGTGAACGTTGCTAGGGGAGCTGGAACCAAAACCAGTATTTTATGCAAAGGACATAAAATTGATTATGCTGAGTGGCATAATACCAATTTCACGTATTGGACATCCTGTTTCTAATGTGTCCTAGTGTTTTGTTTGCTTTTCTTGACTGCACTTAAACAGAGGTCTTAATCAATATATCATAAGGACAGCTTCTGATCTTGAAGTGTATCATTAACTGAGGACTATATAACCTGTACTCATTTGTTGCCAGGTGGAAGGACAATGCATTGATCAAACAGAAATTTGGTCGGTGTAGAGTTACTAGCACTCAGACCTGGGGCTAGTTGAAACACTGCAAGATGCAGCTGGGACCCCTTGATGCCTGTGTTAGTCTGTACTCTTTTCACTTGCCTTTTAGCCTCCACCTTTTGAAACCAAGTAAGCATAAAGGATTTAGACCAGCTGACTACAGTTCGTCCTGGAGCACAACTCAGAGTCAACCAACTTGGGACAATCAGTCAGAGATCACTTCTCTTGGCTGACATTGGCACCTGAAAATCACCAGAAAATGCACTCCTCTTTCCAGGCCCTTACTATCACTCCAGCTAGGTCTTGGTATATCATATTTTCATCTGTGAAACTGGATATAGAGCCCTCCTCCTTAAGCTGTCTTTGTTTCGGTAGATTAAAACTGCTTATTTAAGAGTCAGATATTACAAGGTTTCTGCTTTGGCAGGCATCTCTTGGGATTAATCTTCAGTGTTCCACTCTTGGGAATGTAAATTAAAAATACATATTTTTGAAGGATGTCTTTTAAAAGACTAAGTGACTTTCAGTGTGGTAGAATATGAAAAGCTGGCAAACGAATTGACTTCTAGGCCATCTGATACCTTCCATTATCAAGAGTGTTTCTCAAATTCATAACATTTTTTTTCCCATTCCATATTAAAAGCTTTTTGAGAGGAGTCCTTTGGCTCCATAGAATTAAGAGCCGAGAATTTTTACTACAGCTGGCTCTTGGCACTGAAAACAGCAAGCTGAGATTTTCCAGCGTGACTCTCAGGCTGCAGAGCCCTGACACGTGCTGCCTTTGGGAGCAGCAGTATCCATGCTATTCTTTCCCAAGTCTGTAACTTAACTTGATTTTGCTTCTGTCTTTGAGCAATTTATTAAGGACAGTTTATACAATAAAAACTATTCTTCTTCCTGGAATGTAAAAATAGGAGTTTGAAAGAGTCCAAAATTCTACCACTGTTCATGAGCATGCTGTGAGCATGAAGGTTGGATTTCACATTAATTCTTCTGAAAATACATGAAAAATGATTTAGCTTTGCTAAGATTTAGTCACACAAGATAAAACAAATCTGTTGTGATCTATATGAAATATTCAGTTGCTGTATCACTGTATTTGTCATCAGTTTTTTGAATGCATCTTCATCTTTTTTGTATAAAACATGGAACCAGCCTAATACTCTATTCTGCTTTTTATATTCAATTTCCGACTTGTCAGTTTGAATTTTCATATAGTAAAAGATTACAGGTGGTGTGAGTGGATCAAGATAGCAGAAGTCTGAAACACTGGTTTGGGCTAGGCCAGAGTTAACTGTCCCGAGGAGCCAGCACAGGTGAGCCGAGCTCACCAAGGGTGTTTCCACACCACCTGATGTAATGCCTCTATAAAATGGGTCCAGGTGGAGTGAAGTGGGTTTATGTGGCTCTGGGACAGGCTGAGTGTGGGAAGAGTGTTGGTTGGTATGTGTTCTGTGTTATTATTGTGTGTGGCATGGTCTGTTCTGATGTAGTTGTTCTTCCCCTCTCCCAGCACTGTCCCAGCAAACTGCCCTTACCTCAACCTTTGTGTGCTTCTGTCCATTTGTTCTCCCTGTTCCACTGGAGGATGTGGAGAGGGAAGCTGGCAGCACCTGGTGCTCAGCTGCTGGTGAGGCCTGAACCATGACAAGTATGTTTATGAGAACTGATACAAACCTTTTAAGGAAGATATTAAAATTTAGCTGCAATTTTAAAATGATAAAGACCAAAAATCAGATGGTACTGGGAAAAGGAATCAGGCTAAAAATAAGAAGAATAAACTTAGGAGAAAAAATAAATTTAAACCAGCAGTGCTTCTAGATCACTGTTGCCCTTATTTTTTCTTTGAAATTATGCCCACAAAACAGCACTGTCTACAATTTGGGCAAGGGATTTGGCTTACAGTTTGGTGGGTTTTTTCCTTCTGTAACGTGGAAGTTACATCAAGAATTAACATCTTGCCTCCTATTAATATGTAGGCAAGTAAAAATAAGAAAGCTTGTGGGCTTCTAGGTGGTAAGGCTAAATGTGCATCCAGGTGGCTGTTCTCTCTTAGCAGATGTGTGCAAGTATTTGAAATAGTTGCTGTGGTCTATTAGTTAATCTCATCTGATGCTTCCAGGAATGTCCTCTATGTTTAGAAATGAGAATATTACACTTGAAAGTAGTGATCCAAATTACAGATGCCTTTAAAAATCATCAGGTGTTATTAATCTTTTCTTCCTATCATCACTTTAATTTTCGAGTTAGATTTTGCTTTACACAGAAAGCCCTCTGTGCTCTTTGAAGAAGAAATCCTACCCCAGTACACAAAAGTGAAATGACAACAAAACCTGTTGTCATGGGGTTTGCAGGCAGCTGTCACTGCAGCTTAGGTGTTCTAAAATTATTTGTTCTGCTTGTTGTACCTGAACTACCTCCCTGGTTTGAGTCTCTCCTCAACCATGAGAGCTCTGAACATTTAAACTGGAGTAAGTTTCTTTTTCGGGGAGGCCCTTAAGTTTTGCCTCCAGTGCCTGAGATAATGGTAAGTTACTGTACTCCACACATACATGTTTTGGTTTGATTTTTTAATTGCTGCTGACTATGTTAATAATAAAGAGAAGACTGTATTGGGTTAGCTGCTTTTATTAGGTTGTCTGATCATAATTCATTCTGTTCATTGTTGTGAAGAATGACACTAGGTTTGAAGAAAATGAGCAAATAATTTTGCAACAGTTGCTGATACTTGGTCAAGAGTTTTCCTATCCTTTCCAGTTTCTCACTAACTTGAGTGCTGCCATGGTTTCTGCTGTGGGTTTCTAATATTCAGATGCTACTTTTGAAAAACTATTTCAACATGAGACTTTAAAAGAACTCTCTACCATAATAAGGTCTTCAAAGGGGCCTTTTGTCTTTGAGTTCTGAAGAGATTAAGGGAAAAAGTACCTTCTCCCCAGGAGGTGTTTTGGAAGAGAAGCTGAGCCATCCGTTTGTTCTCTGCCCTTGCTTTCCAAATATAAAAGCCTTTACTGGGGCCAGACATTTTCTTCTGACCCTCAAATAATCCAAGGGAAAGGTAAGTGGGAAAAGTCCAAAATTCTCATCTCCCTGTGTCCCAACATTGGTATCCAATGGGGAATATGAAATTTGAGATTCCTCACTCCTGTCTCTTCCTTCAGATTGCTCTTACTTCTGTACATATGGAGGTGTTCAGAGCATCCAAGGGAGTGGAAGGAGGAAAGAAGGATAAAAGTTTCAGCTCTGAGACTCATTCACTGACCTGCCAGATATTAGATACCTAAATATCATGTCCTGGTACTGAATATTTTCCATTAATTATATGCCATCCCAAGAACTGCAGGCAGTGTGACGTCAGACACATGTTAATAGATTATTTTCTGGGCTTTGAAAGCTGTACAGTGTAATGGTTGCAGGCATTTCACAGAGAGAGTAGGTAGTGTTTAATGTAAAATTAAAGATTGGCAATGCTCTCCAGGGAACAAGGTGAGACCTACGAGCATCAGATAGATTTTGTTTTCTGATGGGGTATTGTTATGATCAAATTCACCACTTATTTTTTAATCTCTAAAACATGCCACGGGTAATGTTGGTGACCATTAAAAACACCTACAGGGAGCACTAAGATGGGATGAAGTGATGGCCTGTTGGCAGTTACTTAGCAACAGATGCCCTGCTGTGGAGATAAACACATTCTTAATAGAGTGAATCAAATGAAGACTAAACTCACAATCATTGCATCTACAGAAAGGCTGGCATATAAATACCTGATCATACCATACCATGTAAACGTAACATGCTGCAAATGAAATGGCTGGTTTGTTTAAACAGGTATCTGTAACACCAACTCTTCTCAGTCCTTTGATTCTCAAAAATATGCTTTAAGCAAACATGTTTTACTCCACAGTTGAAATTAGATAAGAACAGATGCATAGATAGTAACTGAGCTCAGCTGCTGGGTAGCAACTCATTAAGTTAATAATTTTGCATCTCAGTCCTCAGAGATCCCAGTTCTGCATCTGAAGTTCTTGAGACCCTCCATATTGATTTCTTAGAATGATAACATAAAACCAATCTTCAACTTTGATACTGAAGTAGGTTTAATAGACATAAGCAAATAACACCTTACTGAAAATAGAAACTGAAAAGTTTTTTAGCTAAAAAAATTGAAAATTTTTAGTGGCAAAAAATGTCATCTTTGTAGCCTGTGTCATAAGAAATTACAAGGATTGCAGAAAGAATATAAAAGATTGGATATACTGATATGCAAATAACTAACCAGAAACCCTGAAGAAGTCCTCAATATGGTGGAATGCCTGGGGATTTTTTTTTTTTTGTATACTCCAAAGTTCAGCCACACTTCTAGTACCTTGTGGGCCTGTTTCCTCTCTATTAAATCTTTTAAATTTTTAAATTGTTTTTTCTCTCTATTAAATTTGACATCTCTGAAAAATTTAGATCATAATCTGTGTGCAATTCTTTTTCTTGTCGTGTTTGCCTATCCTGCCATTCCCTGTTCCTCCTTGTTGGCACTATGTCAGTTTTACCAGTATTCTCGGAGAAGTTGCTTAGAAGGTCCAAGGTGAATTAGTGCCAACTTCATAGTGTTTCACTCATTTGGCAATTTACTCTTCCTTTTTTCCTTTATGGTTTAGTACAGGATTAAAAAGTATGCCAGTAAGTTGGTGTTTAAAATACTGTTGCACAATGAAACACCAGTAACGCTCTTTTCCTTAGGTCTGTTACTTTTTTCAAAGAATTCTCAATGAATTATATTATTCAAGTCTTGTAATAAAGGAATGTCTTAATAGTCGTACTCAAATATAGTATTTTAATAAATTCAGCTGCCTTTTTCACTTTTTTATGTTTGGAGCTCAATTACATTGCAGTTTTTTATCAATTTTTCCAAAATCTTACTGAATCATTCTTCTTAAAAAGCAGGATCGTTTGTCTTACTTTAGACATCTCAGTGATAGATATCATGGTTTCCATATCTTCCACATTGTCAGTGTTGAGGGTATTCAGTTATGGGAAAAGTAATTTTCTGTCATTGTGTGATAGTAAGCTAGGAAGTCTTTTCATATTGCATTGTTGTTTTGTAAAAGTATGCTTTTTTTATTGTGCCATTATTGTCCCAAAGCAGGCAGAAATTCTGCAGCAATTATTTCAATTATTATTTAATCATCTTTGGGAATGGATTCAGAACATCTTTATCATCATTATCATCATCATCTTTATGTGAAAAGTCCATGCTTTTCTATAAATATTTAAAAGAGCAAATGAAGACCTGGGGGGGGGGGGCACACAAAAAATTTAGTAGTCCATGAACATTTAAAATTTCTGCATGTCATTCATATTTAATCTGAAATAAGAAAAAAGTAGAAAAAGTAAGAATCTTAACTTTGTTGCTTTTTGCCTACAAGTATATGTAGGAAGCTGCCAGGAGTTGTATTTAAATCAATGTTGAAAGGGTCAAAGTTTCAGAATTTGTTACAAGTGTTGAAGCTGTTGGTACAGCTAGTATTCTATTTTTATTTGTTCTTCACATGCAGTCAGTGCACATATGGCAGATTCTTTACAACAACTGGAACTGATACAGACATTCCTCATAGTCCAAAGAAACTAATAAACACTTCAGGGGGTTCAATTGTTTAAATATTATTTAATACAGAATGAGACATCATTTGAGTCTTCAAGACAGTGCTGGAGGAAAAAAAAATATATCATTAATGAAAGATCACACATGATAAAGTAATTTACAGATCTCTGAGGTGACGAAGATGGAAAAGCAAAGCAAGGTATCACTCCAGAGAATACATCTTCCAGTTAGGGTGGTAAAGCTATATAATTTTTTTTTTTATTTGCACAGCAGAAGGCACAGATGGTACTAAATTTTCACAGCTGTCTTCCAGTAAGAGTTACTGGTAGCATGGATGAATGTAGTTATTGTCTAGACAGGGAGAAAACTTTATTTTCCCCCATGTCTTTGTCCTCATTATTGCTGACAGCAAACTATTATGGAATCACAGAAAAACATTGATGGAAAGGTGCCTCTGGAAGTCATCTAGTCCAAACCCCTGCTCAAAGAGGGCCAGCTTAGATCAGGTTGCTGAAGTCCATGCCCATTTGAGCTTAAAGTGTCTCCAAGCACCATAGTTCCCTGGATATTCCTTCTTACCATTTTTGAAGATGGTTGTGATGTTTTCCTTTTTCCAGTCATCAGAAAGCTTACCTCATTGCCATGCTCTTTTAAATGTGGTTGACAGGAGCCTTGGAGTGACTCCAGGCAGCTCCCCCAGTACCTTTGCTCACATCCCAACTAGTCTTGTGGACCTGTTTGTGTCCAGTCGGTTTAAGTGCCTCCTAACTGCTTTCCTGTATTGTAGATAATGCTTTACACCCACAGACTATTAGGAGACTCATGGACTGGGAGCTCCGAGAACCAAATTTGCCGACAAAATCCAGTACACAAAAAGGCATTGAGTATCTTTGCCTTTCTTGTGTCCTTTGCTGCCTGGTTCCCTGCCCTATTAAGCAGTGGTCCTGCGCTTTCCTTACTCTCATGGTCTGACCTGCCCAGCAGCTGGTTCACTCCCTCCCTCCCACCACAGTGGGATGGGGGAGAGCATCAAAAAGAAAAGAAAACCTCTGGTTTGAGATAAAGACAGTTTAATAGGATAGAAAAAGATGATGGTAGTAGTAATGATAAAAGACTATACAAAACTGGTGATGATTGCTTACCACCCAGAGCCATTGCTGAATTCCTGAGCTGTGCCACCTCCCAGCAAACCCCCAAGCTGTATAGAGAACATGAAGTCATATGGTATGGCATATCCATTTGGCTGTTTTGGGTCAGTTGTCCTGGCTATGTCCCCTCCCAGCTGCTTCTTACTACCCTTCCCTAATATACTGTTCATTTTTTTTCATACCTTTGTTTGTTTCCCAGGCTAGCTGTGTGGTCCCATGTAGATGCTCCATGGAGATTTCCTATTTGGCCAGAATGGAATGAAGCAGATATCAATGCAGAAAAATGGGATGCTGGAAAAGTTGGAAAAGAGAAAGAAAAAAGTGGAAGAAGTCCCATTTCAGTAAGTTTACACATGTATTATTTTCACCTAATTTCAGTACCTGTGCTTAATAGAGTATTTGTAACCATTTCAAAATAGTTTGTTAATGGAATATATTAATTTTCAATAAATTTAAATAGCCACCTGCTAAACTAATAAACTAAAATTATTGTGTATTATTTGTTGCCTCTTAATTGAATTTTAAACACATTTGTGCTTCACTGTGTGCATGTTAATGGTTAAAAAAATGCAATCCCAAAATCTCTTTCATAACATAATTAAAACTGGGGATAAGGGAACAAGTTGAACTCTTGCAGTATGGCAGAGAAATCCCTTCTGCAGGCACTGCAGCTTCTGTGGACTCAAAAGGTTAAATCTATTCATCTTTATTATGGGAAAAATGGATGTTTTCTTTTGCACAGCTCAGTTTCTGAACATATGAAGCACTGTCTATACATCTAATGAGAAGAGAATGGTTGAGGGGAAGTTATTATTTTGCAGAAAGTGAGCACCTACCAGATGCAGAAAATTTTCTCATTCTTTCCAACTTTGGTATGATTTTTAAATCTTATCTTGATTTTTACTCATTCAAACTGGTTATCATAACAGAACCTATGCCTGCTTTATGCAAAGTAGTAGTCAAATTATTTCTTAAAGTTTCTTAAACTTAGTATTTTTAAGTGATATTGAAAATCCATTTCCTACTGTGACATATCATCTATTTAAATGCGGATTCTGCACTGCTCATATGTCTTGAATATATTCATATGTGCTATGAATATGTTAGCATATGCATTCGTAGATTTTTTTCATATCCCAAGTGTAAATATACTATAGTCCTGTGGGGCCAAAATACTCTTTAAGAGAAGTTATAGGTTCTGTACTGAATGCTGCCATTAACTTGGCAGGTAAATCGTTTTCCTTTGTGTCTTCCTCCTGTTCTGTTACCAGACTTGAAGTCTTTGGGCTGTACTCTAAATGTTCATCTAGTGCTAATCTATTAGGTCTGCCAGACATGATTATAATATATAAAATGTAAAAATACTTGTAACTGAAAATCTTTCTCCTTTCAGCATAGGAGGCTTTCTGAGGTATTTACCGGATCATTCAGCTACAAGCTATCCAAAACATTACTTGTTTTACTTGTTTAAAGGAGTTGTTAGATATGTCTGTCACAGTGGACAAATTTATAGACCTAAATAACTTTCTAATGTGGTCTCTCTTGATCCAAGCAGCTAAACAAAATTCAACCTTGTACAGGGTATTTCAGTTAGAATTAGTGATAGCTTTCAGTATCTTTGAGTACACTTAGAACAAGAATATAAGCAATCCTTTTTTAGTTCTGTGGGAAAAGAAATCAAATGGAAGTGATTGCTTACCCTGCATCACTAAAGCTCTTTTATCAAGCACCCCTACAAAACAGCCTCTCTTAGAGCAACCCGGTGTGCTGCTGAGATTGTGTGTTTGACCATGCCTGTTTCTCTTGTGCCTGTTTCTTGCCTGTCTTTCCTGTAGAACTTGTGGTTGAGGTTCCTGTCTTTAGAGCACAAACTCCTGAGACGTGGCAGTTGTCTCTTATAGCCACCTTTGAAAGATAAGCTAAACCTATTTTTGTCAGGCAACTTTAGTGCAACCTACGATATCCTCTTTCAGAGTATTTTATGTACTGTAAGCTAAAGAAAGGTGTGAGTCTCAATTTTTTCTAGTGTTTCTTTGCATAGTATTATGTCATTCTCACCTGCGTCCTTTTTCTGGTTTATCTGGTGCTTACGTGCTAAACTTTCCTGTCACACCGTGTAGTCAGGGTTGGATGGCTCTGAAAGCAGAATATAAACTCTGGTAATACAGTTATATAGAATTCCTTTAAGCTTTCAGAGGAATAAGTAGTCCTAAAAGGTTCTCTCTTTTTTTTTTTTCTGCCAAAACTTTATTGTTCTTCCTTCAGGTACTTTAAATAGTTTGTTGCAAATTGGTATGTTGAAAGAACTTGCACAATGAAACAAGCAAGAAAAAACTGTGGGGAAAATACTACTTTGGAGTTGCTGCTTTGGGTTTGGTTTTTATGCTTTTGTGTTTTATTTTCTTTTGCCTTCCTGTAATCAGTAAGTACTCAGAGCATTGTAGTTTTTCATTCTCAGAAAGTCTGTCTTTTGGTTAGGCTGTACTTGGTTAAGCTGTAAATAGTGCATGATGTGCACAGAAAAACACAGAAATATATAATATACCTAAAAGCTGTTTAAAATTCCAGGCATAAATAGAAGGCACTAACCACATAACCGATTAGTTTCTCAGTCAGCCTGAGCAGTATCAGAGGCATTTCCTCATCCTACATTGTGCTATTAAGTAAATAGGTATCATATATCCTTATACCTTCTGTTCATATGGAGAATAAGTATCACTTTGGAAATGGAAGTTTGAAAATCATACGAGAGTCTCTAATTCATAATGCTGCATAATTATAGCTCTCTGGTTTCTACAGCAGTTTTAAGTGCATGAAACCTGCTTTGTGTCTAAATATCACTTTAGCAGACTGAAACTAAATATCAATTTAGAAAGCATTGGAAGTGAGTGAGTTAGGCAAAGCACTTAGAAACAACTTCGTAGAAGAGTGCCTGAATTAAAAGCTTAAACAGTTTTTTTAGGAAGTTTTTCTGAATGGTGTTAAAGAAAGGAAACACTCTACACGGACCAGCTTACACAGATGTACAGTGCAGGCCCCATAACCATCTCTGAACATCATAAGTGGCTCTTGTGCTGAATCTTCAATTTGGGGTTTGTACTCTTTTAGTTCAGATTTACAGGTATTATTAGTTCCTTTTTGTACTGTTTTCCCCTTTAAGTGAATTATCCTGTGATGAATAAGTTATTTTAAATCTTGTGGAAGATACGCTGCTGTAATTAATAAAAAATATTCTATTTTTGTTCATGCAAACTCTATGTAGCATGTCTTTGAGGATCCTGAAGGGAAAATAGAGTTACCAGCGTCCTTAAAAGTACATTCATGGAAACGTCCACATGAGTTCTTAACAAATAAGGTAAGAAATAAGCAAGGTTGCAGTGAAAAACTGCTAATTGCCTAGCTATGTCAAAAGTAGAGGAAATCAGTTCAAGAGATGAACCTACCTGACCATACGTAACTGTACTTTCTGGTAGACCATTGTGCACTGAGGAGTCAGTGATGTATACAACAGCTAACCCTTGCTGCATACACAGTTTGTCCTTAGGCCTGCATGGTGCTTGGTGTTCACAGTGTCTAAAAGGACATAATGTTATTTATAATAATCCCTTTCTTTATATTTAAGGCTAATAATAGCATTTTAAATTACACTTTATGCAGTCTGAGTGCCTTTCTTGCCAGAATCATCATGGACCAGCACTTCCTGGTGCAAAACATCATAGTAGTGTATCCTCCCAAATCTTCTGTGCCA
Organism: Porphyrio hochstetteri; assembly: GCA_020800305.1. Lineage (NCBI taxonomy): Eukaryota > Metazoa > Chordata > Aves > Gruiformes > Rallidae > Porphyrio > Porphyrio hochstetteri. Next base: position 53,546,007 of record CM036907.1, read on the forward strand.
CTGGACTCCACATTCATTTAGAAGACACTGGGACAGAGAGGTGCCTTGCTAGTTTTGTGTTCTTTTCTCACTTAAAAATCAGTGCCATGGCAAAACAAGCTCTGTTTGTTCCAACTAAGGCTTGCCTTAAACAGGAATCAGAAGTAAATATCTATCCTAACATCATGAATGAACTTTACCAGAAATTCAGTACACTTTCTCACTTCAACTTTTGTGTTTCTCTGGTCTGTATAGAGAACATGTCTGTATTGTTGACAGTACTTGTCTGGATGGTAACTATAACACTTTAAAATTATGCAAAGCTCTTATTCAGTTTCTTTTTAAAATTAATTGCAAAGAAAATAAACAGCCTATTATTTCAAGGGTTAGTGGTCTTCTATGGCATTAATATAACTTTTAAAGCATATTTTCTTCAGATGAAATGCTGAAGTTTTAATACACTTTGACCACCCTTCCAATGTTTTCAAGCTTGTCAGTTTTTCTTTTGTCAGCTTGTCAGTTCCATTTTTTATTAACTAGACACTAAACAGGGTCCAAGTTTAATTTTTAAGGGGGAATGAAGAGGGGGAGGTCAGGGGAGTAATTGACAAGACTGAAAGACTGGATGAGAAATGCTGCCAAAATGCATAAACTGAATAGAGGTATCTGAAGGGTGAGGGCAAGAGAGCTGGCAGTCCAGAAAGACATGATAACGTGTCTGTATTAAAAATAGCTTTTGAAATCTATCTTTAGAGCACTGTGGAGAAAGTACTTGTTTTCTTTAAGACCTGATTAAAACTTTGGTTTTGGTCCAATGCATTTTGAACAAAGAAGCTATAATTGCTAGAATTTTAAGTTGTTGAAAACTAATGTAAATGTCAAGTGAGGAGAGGCTATTAAGATGATATATGTTGCTACCTAATCTATTAGTAACTATAAGGGAAAGCATAAACAAGGCTGTTTAGTGTGATAAGCAAAGAATGAAGCAATGATCACCAATAAGTGATGTGAAGCACATATTTAGTTTAATCAACGACAGTCCTAGAATATTTCTAAACTGCTTACAAAAAAGAAAGAGGGCTGCATAAACAAGTAATAGTCATCAAGACTGTAATACAGTCAAAGACATGATAAATTCAGTGTTCATACTGACAATACCAGGAACCAGGAGTTGGACTTGATCCTTATGGATCCCTTCCAACTCAGGAGATTCTAATATTCTAACAGATGTTTGCCAACTGTTGAATATTTGTATGTCACTACTGTTAAACATTAGTATTAATTAATTTTTCCAGATAATTTGACTATGGACTTAACTAATATCCTTTCTCCTAGATTCCTGTGGTTGTCAAAAATGAAGCCTCATTTGACCTTTTTTCAGCAAATGAGCATATATTTTGTAGTGAGGTATGTAGAAATACATTAATGTCCCTTCAAAAATTTTTTTTTCATTATTTTAAAATCTTTTTGGCTTTTACTCCAAATGTTATCATGAAGAAGTAAGTTGTGATAATTTTAAGTGAAAAAGAGTGATGGAAATATAAAATTGCAAGAAATCATATGGAGATGTATAATTAGTGCAAACATTTTTTAACACTATAAAAATTGATGTTTGGAAAAAATCTCTTGCTATCTTTTTTTTTTTTTTTAAAAAAAAAAATAGGAATTATAAAGGTTATAGCTGGATAATATTCTCTGAAGATAAGAGCAAACAAATGTTATGTTAGAAAGGATTTATATTTTACATTCAAGCTTTCCTGAAGTCTTGTTCTTTTTGTGCTTGCATGTGTCTGCAGATCTCTGTTACCCATCCAGTCTTTTCCTTCTCTCCATAGTTGAATGTTTACTGAATTTCTACATATCAGGGGAAAATCTAAAACAGATAGAACCAAGGCTTCTGAGGACCTTACTGCATATATTACTTCGTAATTTCTATTTCATCCAGTGCTTCAATGCAAAGTCAGAATTCAGCACCACAGAAACTATGGGAAGAAACCACCAGAAAACAGATGATGTGAATTTTGCTTTCCACGGAACAGCTAATTAATTTTGGGGCAAATTTCTTGAAGTATAAACTTATCCTCATTCTTTTATGTATGAGTTGCTGTTCCAGTCTGGTGCTGTGAAACTATAGCATACATCAAAAATCTGCATGTTAGAAAAGCACAGGTACTAAAGCATGATTAGTTAAAGCTTTTGTTTTAAATTTTAAAAAAATTAATATTTTTATTGATTTAGGATTGGTTTCTACTCAGTAAAAATAGCAAATATTAAAGCCAATACTGATTTTTAGCAACTGTATGTAGTAAAAGCAATTAAAGAAGTGACAGCTCATAAGTCCTACCACATAGTTTATTTTGAAATCTTATGTCCTCATTTTTCTCCGATAAATGATGAACAATGGAATATATTGTCATGGTTTTTGTGCCTTTACTTAGTTTCATGAAGTTTTGTGTTATTGTGGGTAGATAATGGTGATTTTTAGAAAACTTGTACCAGTGAAGTTAATTTTTTTCGTGAAACCATAGCTATACTTTTATGTCACTACTTTATTCAAAACAGGATCCTTTTAACCTATTTTTTTCTTTTTCAGCTGATTAGATGGATAATAAGTGAAATTTACGCAGTCTGGAGGATATATAATGAGAAGGCCTTAACTAGTGGAAAATCCACACTTTTTTGGAAACCGTGGGAACACATCTATGCCTTGTGTAAAGCTACCAAGGGACATATGCCACTGTACAATAGTTATGGAAAATATGTAGTGAAACTTTATTGGATGGTAAGTATTTCCCTCAAAAAATATATAAATATTATGCAGATAAAATGGAAAATTTTAATGGTTAGGGTGTATATTATTATTGAAAAATACAGATTTGTGGGAGTACAAGTGTTGACAAATTGCTGATATGTGTTAATAAAAATGCCTTTTACAGTTCATGTAATCTTTGTACAACTTGACAAAACAGTAATTACTTAAAAAGGCAATATTATTTTTCATAGATTAATGTAGAATTTTGCTGATTGTTAGTTTTTCCGGTAGGCGCTGCAACAAGATGCTGCACTTCAGTTTGTTACATTGCAGAATGAGGATCCAATAGTGGCAGTAGCTAATGTTGCATATGTTCAAAGTGTCTACTGAAAAAGCTTTTCTTTCCTGATACTTGTGATGTTTCTGAGTCAGACAGCATTTTCAATTTCATTCCTTAGTCCAAAGTAGAATTTCAATACGTCTGATAGAAAAAGGTACCAGAGGAGAGGAAGAGAATTGTATGTATATAATTTTGTGAAGAGTAAAGGGATTTTGTTTTCATGATGGTGCTCGTGACAAGTCTCTAGTTTACCATTATTTGAGTTGCTGTTGCTCTATAAAAGGAGAGAGCACAAACTTCCCATCTCACCATGTTTTAGATCTTGAAAGTAAAGGAGCTTGTGCCATATATGCAGTAGATCACGCTCCTGGAGAGGGGAGCAGCAGGTCAGATGGATAAACTGGCCAGATTTTGTGTTGGAGTTGCGGAGAACACAGCACCGTTGCATGCAAAATGCCACTTACAAAACACCTCAGTGCAAGGTTGTTTTAGAATCTCTACAGTTACAAATACAAAATACTTACCCAAACTTCCATGACTTTGGAAATGGCTCATACTCTGTTTCTATGCTGGAAACCATTACTCTAGTGGTTACAGTATAAAAAGTTCCTGTAAATAGAAGTAAGGAGGGTTTTATTTTACATCTCTATCCCCCCTATTAAGTTGTTTATAAATCCATTTGGAATGCAGAAAGCTGGGATGGCTGCACTTAGATATGTTGCATCTTCATACATCTCTTGAGAGGGAATAAAACCTTGAGTATATCATATCAATTTTATTTTTAAATAATCATACACCATGTATTTGCATTACGAAAAACTTACAGTTCTAATACAGTATAGATCAAATTTTGTATTTTAAAAGGCAGTTTCATGCATTTTGCTATTGATACATGTCAGCTAGCCAGCAGTAAGGAAGAAATAGAAAAGCAGTTAAAACTGGAAAAATTTCTTAACTTTTCTGTAAGAGATAATACTTAGCTGATTTACATGTCTCTCTTTTCCTCATCGCTTAGTACTGCCTCTACATAAAGAATAAAATATTTGTATAGGAAATAAGAGTTCTATGAGTTTAAGGAGGCAGAAATGATATTGCCCAGGTTTGTCAGCAGAGGATGTTATTCTGTGTGTGAATTTAAAGCTGCAGAGGTTGTGTATTCATATGATGAAAAAAATGCATTTTAAAGCATCTATATGGGTTATCAGGGTGTTTTATTTTCTTTGCCACTTTTGTTTTGGTTTTGTGTTGTTGTTAGTCTTTGGGCTTATTTCTTTTCCTCTAGTTGCACAGCTGTATTTCAGAAAGAAAAAGGGGTGGGGGGGAGGGTTGAATGGTGGAATGTTAAAGAAAATGTGCAAATGGAAAAAGCAAATATTTGTAGAAATAAAGGAAAAGCAGATTTCACAGGAGAAAGTAGAAAATTCAATAAAAAGGTAGAGAAAGCACAGGGAAGAATAATGAACTGGTTTCAGTAAAATGCTATATTGAGTCCTGAAGGGGTTTTCGTCCACCACATCAAACCTATGGATAATAATTTTTCATGTGATTGGCACAAACTTCTTTTTGTTCTACTTCACATCCTGCTTTGACTTTGCATTCTTGATGTGTATTGAATTTATTCCTTTATTTCCACTTTTTCTCACCTATTGATTAGGTGACAGAAGGAAGGGGAAAGGCCTCAAGCTATGCCAGGGCAGGTTCAAATTAGACATTAGGATAAAGTTCTTCACCGATGGGGTTATCAGGCATTGGAGCAGGCTGCCCAGGGAGGTGGCTGAGTCGCTGACCCTGGATGTATTTAGAAGACAGGTAGATGAGCTGCTCAGGGATATGGTTTAGTAGAGGATGGGTATGGTTGGACTCGATGACCTCAAAGGTCTTTTCCAACGTAGTCATTCTTTGATTTCTCTTTCTATCCATAAACCTTCTTCCCCACATATTTTTTGTTCTTTCTCTTGGTGTCTTATCTCCATAAACCAGCATAATTAGTTTTAGAGTTAACTGTGAAATGCTATAAGGCGGCTATCACTGATCCAAAGTAATTGCAATGTGGATTCTATTATTTATTAAGTAGGAAAGGTGAGTAATTGTCAAGGAGAATAATGTTTGTAATGGTGTTACATATGCAAAATATACTGTTGTCTTTTAAAAGTTACAAACACATAAGTACTACTCTGATTGAAAAATGTCCTGAGACGTAGAAAACAAAGTATCTCCTCAATCTTTTCCTTTACTTTTTGGAGTCTATTAAACTTTAGAAGTTACTGAAGGGATGAGATGAATTATATATGATTTCACTTACAATGTCCTTTTCAAACTTGGATCATATCTCATAAAAGGGTTTTTTTGGCTGTTGGTAAATAGTTTTTTGCCAGAGCCGAAGTTTTGCGGACTCAACTCGGATCAATGTGATCAAGTGCTGAGCTCGTTTATTGAAACACACCCAGAGCTTATATAGGTTTCTGTATTAGTACATGAGTTACATTCCATGGCTTTTGGTTAGATGCTCCCTTCACCCGCCTTACATGCGTCTCACTATTGCTAATAATTGGTTAAGGCTACACACAGTCACGTTGTTCCTTTTTAAGGCAGCTGTTAACATTCTTGCAGTTTCTTATCTCATGGATTGTTTCTTGCAAGCTCCTGTTCTCACAGACATCTGCTCTCCTGTTACTGCATACCGACACATCTCTGCTAGCTTCCCCAGGCCTGATTATATGGGGGTCAGCAATAAATCTGGGTGGGCCACAAAACCCACTCCTCTCAAAATACATTGCTACAGATTTTATCCTAAAAAATCTTAACGTCCTTTATGCTTTTTGTGTGTCTTTGCCATATGGCATATTTTTTTCCTTCTGAAACCTATAGAACTCATATAGACTTCATTGATGAGATTACAGATTGAAGCAGAGTGCAGTAACTTTGCACTCTTTGATAATGGATGGTGAACACTGTAGTGATATGGTCATTCTTTGGCATTTTGGGGTGAGTTAACAGAACTACTTGCTGTTGCCCCACTAATTCCTTTGCTTCTCATTATGTCTTAATCAATAGGATAGACTTTTTTGAGGATGGTAGGCAAGATTATTTTGTGTGATACTAGCTCAATTTACTAATGTAATTCCTGGTATTGGAAACATCAGTGTCTTGTCTTACATGGTTGTTTCTTATCCTGGAAATATAGATAATCATTACAGTGGCTAATTTAGTGTTTTATAACAACACAAAGTTTTATAACAGAGACAATCTTAATGCTTTCCAGGACAACTACTGCAGCCAACATCCCTAGGTAGCTCTTGGGAAGCAAGTATTTTCTGGTTTAAGACCTTAGAGATAATTAGAAAATTGATATCTTCGACTTTTTGAAATTTTTACTGTTTCTTGAGCATCTGTCATGGCAGCTGAAGAAACAGCAGTGAATCCGTGCACATGATGGACTACACATATGAGAAGAAATATATTTAGAAATAGCTGCAATTAAAGTAATAAATAAGAACAGTAATAAAATGCTGTGAATACTGTTTCTATGCTTCTTAAATATTATATGAAAACTTATTTTAAAGCCATCTGTAATGTAAGTTGAACTACAGTAGAATTGTGTTCTTAGGAAATCATTAAAAGTTCTCTTACAAACATGTTGTGTTTCCAGCCCACAAACTCAGTGTTTTCTTTCTTCTTTCCTCCCCTTCCCCCTGTCATAGGGATGCTGGAGAAAGATCACTGTGGATGACACTATGCCTTTCAGTGAAGAGGATAATTTGTTACTACCAGCTACAACCTGTCAAACGGAACTTTGGCCAATGTTGCTGTCCAAAGCTATTATTAAGCTGGCAAATACTAGGTTTGTTTAGTCAGCTTGCTTTCGGTTTGTTTTGTGAAATCATATGGAATTTGTAAAAAGGAGGTTTAGTATACATGGGAAAGATATTTTGTTAAAAATTTTGTAATGACACACAGTTTTCTGAACAATGACATAGTAAAGCAAGGTGCCCTGTAGCTACTGAGGATAAAGAATTCCCTTTGTAGCTATGTGTTTGTACATTTATGCACAAATGCTTTGCAAAGAAATTGGAGTGCTCTCCCTGTATGCTTTATCTGTTTCCCATTATTCCTAAAAATCTTCCCATGTCGTTTTCTGCCAAATGGAAATGTCCAAGAAGTTATAACAAAGTTTTACTTGTCACCCTTAACCAGTATTTACTTAACAGGCATTATAAACAGCATTTTTGTAATATGCTTTTGATGCTTTTTCTCTTGTTCCACTGTTGTGGGCTGCACAGTGATCTGCTGCTTTAAAACTTACCTGGAAAGTAGATGATGTCAGTCATTTGCACCATGGGCCAATTACAGCCATGGATTCCTGTGAGATAAGCCATAAAGACCAGGAGTTTAAAAGACCATGTCTTTTTTCTAGTGGTGCCCAGGATCAGGAGAAGAGGCAATGGGCATAAGCTTTAATATAGGAAATTCCACCTAAACTTGAGAAGGAACTTCTTTACTGTGAGGGTGGCAGAGTACTGGGACAGGCTACCCAGAAAGGCTGTGGAGTCTTCTGCTCTGGAGATATTCAAAACCCACCTGGATGCTGTCCTGTGCAACCTTCTCTAGGTGATCCTGCTCTGGCAAGGGAGGGTTTGACTGGATCTCCAGAGGTCCCTTCCAACCCCTATCATTCTGTGATTGTAAGCCTCAAAGTAACCTGGTCATATCAGGTTATGTTTGTTGGAAGAGTGATCTAAAGTACTTCCACACAGGCCAGCCTGGAGCTGCCCATTGGGGAGCTCTGCTTGCAAGAATGTGTTTGAAATACTGTTTCTCCGCAGCACAAGGGCTTAGTCATGGCCAGGGTCTGGCATCTTTAGCCTTGGGCTTCTCAAGATCTACAGGCAGAAATCTTTCCAGAGAGTAGGATACTATCAGTTTGAAAGAGTGGAGTGTGGTATGCTGGAAATAGAGCCAACTTGTGCAAAATAACTTAGGAGTCAGAGTAGCTGCTTGGGGAAATGAAAGTTCTAGGTTCATATCACTCTTCTACCTTGAGGGGTTACAAATCCACACCTTCAAGGCTGCAAAAATAGGCTTTGCTGCGTGTGAGTATACATAGTATGCTTGCTAACAGTGTTAAATCTACCCTGTTGAGCAGGAGAGAACACTAAAACAATAAGCACTATGCAAAGGCTTAAAAGTGAATTTGACTTTTTATGCTAGTAGTCAGCAGTGGAAAACTCCTAAAATTAGAGATAATGTCTTGTTTTTCAACAAGTGATTCTGTTTGTGTATGGTCTTGCTCTGACAGAAAGCAATGTAGACTATAGAATTTACTTACAATTCTGTGTATTTTTTGCTTTTCTCTTGCAGTATATGTGAAACTGGAAAAAGAGAGCTGGAGGAATTTACAGTTCTACATACACTGACTGGATGGATACCAGAAGTTATTCCTCTCCAGTAAGCTCTTCAATTAAACAATTTACATATTTTTTGGTTAATATTTAATTTTATAAGGCACTATAATAAGTAAAGCTGAGCCCTAAAAGTCCTTCAGCATCAGTTTTGGGAAGTCTACATCTGTTTTACTCCTGGAACTTGAGAAATGTGCCTTCAAGGAATGCAATTTTGTTGTGTTTTTCTTTGTAGGTCATGCAGTTGCTTGTAAAAGCTGTTGATCATGTCAAGCTGCTGCCTATTCTTAATAAAATTAATTTATTTTTAATTAATATTAAACACTGTCATGAAAACAGGGTTAGAGAAATCAGTTTCATCTAGTATAAATGTCTGCAAGTAATAATAACTTCAGATTTTAATGTACTACTACAGAATACAGGCTCTAAATATCTAGCCTTTTTAAAAAATACCTTTTTTTCATTTTTTTTGATGTATACATTCTACTGCCTACATAAATAATACAGTTTTGGTTTACATATAATTTATTTAGGTATCATTTTTTATTTATAGCAGTATTTCAGAATTTTAAAAGTTCAGTTAAGGGCTATTTTAGCCCTTACTTCAGCAGTTCCTATGTCCCACGTTGTGCTTGCAATTTGGGTTTTAATATATTTGTGTCTTACAGTAGTGTGTATGTAGCCCCTGGGCTTAGAAATCTAAGTTACCTAAAATTTTCTTTCTCTATGTAGTTATTTTTTTTTGCTGGTGCGATTGTAAAACTGATATTCAAGAATCTGTCACTTGCTACAAATGTATTATGTTCTGTCATAAGAAAATGTGAATGCCATAGAGTTTTTGCAAGCGTGGTAAAAGATGGCTTTTGCTCATGATAAAATCAGGAGGGCTGGGGAGTTGATTGATTTTTAGTTTGGTTTGTTTTCAGGAGGTTACATGCAGTTAGCTTGCATGAAACTTCTTCATGGCCTTGAAAATTAATTTGGTTTTAGATTATTTCTGGAGTCACTGAGTTTCTGTGGAGAACCAGTATGGCTTCAACTGTCATGTCATATAAAAAGGCTGTTGTAACTGGTGGGAATTGGTGGAAGAGGCATGGAAGTACCTGTGCTGAAGCACCTAGGAAAAAACAGTTGGGAAGTATCTTTGAGAAGGTTCTTAACGTATAAAGCCAGAATCAAGATGTTACACGGTGTGCTTGCAGAGTGGTCTGCAAGAATGCTTCATTTATGTGTTTCAGCACCATCCCTACCTTATGGAGCTGGCCATAATCTCTCATAATAAATTGACTAATGCACAAAATAAAGCACACTTGCCTGATGTACTAAAATACTGCGGTAACTTTTCTAAGGGTTGGACTGTCAGCTATAGTACAGTGATGACTAAATGACAAACACACTTTCATTTTTTATTGCAGATATCATTGTCATTGACATATACATGTGTTTGTTTTTAAAGGCCTGGATACTTGGACAAAGTCTGGGGCTTTCTGAAAGAGATCGTGCCAGAATTCAAGTTGCCAAATAAGAAAACTCCAGAACCTGATATTCCTCGGTCTGGTACAAAACCTAAAGAGACCAAAGTCTCAGAGTTACGAAATGAAGTTTCATCTGTGAATAAGCAGTCAGATAAACCTGATAAAGCAGAGAAAACTGAGAAAATTGGCAAAGGTCTGTAATTTTAGGTAGTGTTATCTTTGTAGGCTGAGTGTAAATAAACATAATCTCTGGCTTCGAATTTATATGTCTTTATTATGCCATGTGCAACTCTGGGTTTCCTATTTCACTGAACATGTTGCAATGGTGTAAATTAAGAAGTTTTGTTTTAACTGTAGATCTCATTAGAAGCAGTACTAGTTAGTCTCTTACTTCATGAAAACCACTTTCTTTTATGGCAGAGACTTTTATGGCTTTGTGTCATAGCCATTTCTCTAAAGCCTGGTTCTGTGCAGAGGGGTAACAGAGAGGTTGCAGTTTTCCCCAGAGGTAACGCTATTCTGACCATCAATAAATTATACGTTTCATAATGGATATTACAAAGCGTGATCACCTACAAAGTGTTCTGACAAGTCTCTTCTAGTGTTCCTGCATTTGTATTTGTAGAAACTTTTCTGCTTTTGCTACTAGGTATACGTATTAATTTTCTTCAAGAGTTGCTAAGCCTATTTACAGCTAAATAAAAAACTTAGGTTTAGAAATATCTCTTACAGTGTAGTATTCTTCAATGTTTTGAAGAATTTTCTTCAAAAAGGCTGAGTTTTCTTAGTTGTTGTTTTTAAATTGAAGGCATGGATGCAATTTCACAACACTTCTAATGTCTTTGGAAGGCACAAATCATATACTAAAACTTCTATTTCTTTCTAGATCTTAAAAAAAAACCCCCATATCTCTGCTTTCCCCATGTTGAATTCCAAATGCTTAGTCCTAATGTCAAAAGTGTTATAAAAATACTAGAAGACAGCTGGTGGAGGGGGTAGTCTCTTTTCTAGGGAATTTTCTGCTATCATTTTATGATCCACCTGCCAGCATATTTGATATTTCAGAGTTTGGAATTGACATGCCCAGGGATGGAACCACTGAGAGCAGCACTGTCATTCATCCAACAGGGTGCTGTAACTTATTGCCAGAAAACTTTGTAAATGTAATCCTGCCCAAAATTTAGAATTTCTATTAGTAACTGAAGCAGCTAAGAATCAGGGAGGTGTCATGTTACAATACAGCTCTGTAATCTCCAACTCTGTGGCTACAAACTGTGTTCTGGTACTCTATTATAATGTTTGAGATTACTTTTCTTAATTAGAAATGTATTTTCCTGAAATCTGAATTCTAAGGTTTGAAAAAAAGTTCTGACAGTGTGAGACTTTTCTTCCATGTTCATTGTGAACCTGTGCCTCATTTATATTAATTATTTCAGAAATTACTGATGTGTGGGAGCAAGGACATAAGGAAAATATTTGATACTGTGATGGGAATTCAGGCATTCCAAACACTACATCAGGGACATGATAGTTTTGCACTAAATGGAAGGGGGGAATGGAGCCTGCCTGTCCCCTTCTCAGTAAATCTGCATTTACATCTTAAGAATTATTTTAATTTTTTTTTAAAGCGAATGACATCATTCTTTATTGTATCTCAGATCTTCTGGTGCAAATAATTTGTAGTTTATCTTCTTAAAATTTACATAAAATATTATGAAAACATTTACACAATATGAGACATTGACTGAAAGTATCTGGAAAAATAGAAATACTTAATCTTTTTTTTGATTAATAGAAAAAGCAGAGCAGAGAGAAAGTCGAAAGAAGAAAAACAAAGAAGAAGAAAATGAAAAAACTAAGTTAGCAGTTCAATCTTCACAAAGGTTGCAGGAAGAACAACATTCTCTTCAGACCTTAACTGAAAGTGAGTGCTGTTCTTTTGAAGCTAAAAATGCAAACAGGAGATATGTGTAAAGAAAAGAAATTTGCTTTTTTAAACTTAATTGGGGGGAGGTTAAATATACTAATTTGTTTAAAAATTGCAATATTTTACAGGCTGCATTACAGACTGAAGTAATTTTAACTTATTAAAATCTTGTAATTTATATTAAGAACAGTATTGCAGTAATTGATGTTTGATGTCAAAAGGTAAAGTAAAATTATACAGAATACTTGGCAGTTGGTCTGGCATGACTGGCCAGCAAGATTTGTTCTAGTGGTAAATTGTTTTTCTTTATTAAAAACAAAACAAAGAAAATACCCCAAACCAAAACAACAACAATTAAAAAAAGCCCAAGACCCAGCAGTATTTCCTCTATAATTTATCTGTTCAGTATCTAGTTTATCCAGTAAATTGCAACTGGAAAAAGCAGGAATGCTTCTTTGTTGAAGGGCAGGAGGGCACCATGGACAGAAATATTCATTAGAATTCACTCAATGATATAATTGTTTCATAAATTTATTTTCTTTATCCTTGAGATGTATAGCTCACTCTGTAAATAAGATTCCTGCTTGATTTAAATCCTGATTAAAATTGGTGGTTTGTATAATTTTAATTTATATCTAATCAATATTGCTGTTTGTCATCAGCAAATATATTCATTTGAATTCCTAATGTATATACTAGTAAAGGAGTTAAACTAGTAATTTTTAAACTATGTTGCAGGAACATAGTTTGCTTTAATGATAGTAGCTGTAGAATAGGAAATGAGACATTTCACATGAATATAAGAAATGTACCTGGTACATCATGGGGAAAAAGACAAATGAGAAGCAAAAGAATCCAAACGATGAATTCTAGAAATTATGCAAAAGGAGTGAAATAGAATTAAAAATAATAGGCAATGTTTCTATATGAAGAACCACATGACATTTTGATAGTTATCCTGCTATTTAAAGCACGGTTTATGCTGTTTTCTTTAAAAAGTTAGTTACCTGTTATTTAGAAAGATTATTAGAAAGGTTATTTAGTTATTTAGAAAGGTTATTTAGAAAGATTATTAGTTCAGGGCTTAAATACAGTGGTCAGAGAACCCTTATCACAGCTCTGGACCAGAAAAGTTTTTTGATAAAGAGTAAAAGGTAGATATCTCACTAATAAACTTGATAAGAAGATGAATAAAAGTAAATATGGAAATTGTGAAGTCAGAGGCTGAAAGATATGGGTCAAATTTAAGATTGTTTGATTTGAAATGGGGAAAAAAAAACCCCCCTGCAACCTGAAGTAATACTAAAATAAAATGTATTTTTGCTGTGAGATTGTAGCTACAAGAGAAAAAGCTTGCAGGCTTTGACATAGATGGTCTGCAGAGAGTGGCCTGAGACAGTAGAACCATTTTTGTGCATAAAGTAAGCTAGGGATAGGTTCAAAATATACGTGTGTCACTTAGGGACATGGCTTAGTGGTGGACTTGGCAGTGGTAGGTTAGCAGTTGGATTTGATGATCTTAAAGGCCTTTTCCAAGCAAAACAATTTTATGATTTTGAGTTGCAGCATCCCTGAAGTGTTGAACCTGTTTCTCTATTGATCCTATTGCCTGGATCCAGCAGCCAGGGCTCTTCCTGAGAGCAACCAGCTCTTTGGTCCTGCGACTTACCAGCCAGTCAGTCCTTGGGAGGCTTTTGTTGACAATTCTTGCATACCTACCAGCCTGTTTTAGCATGCTGTTTGCACTTCTTCACTCATCAGCCTTTTCTTTTAGTTACTGTTTCTCCTTTCATACCTAGGGAGTCCATTTATTCCATAGTGAGTTTTTATGGGGATATGAGCTACTTTAGGCCACTTGTTCCTATAAAGGGACACTGCTCCTCTTTCCATCTATGTTTCTAGACTAGTGATTTTCCTAATAATTTCTGAATTACTGATTCAAGTGAAACGTTAAGATATAGTGAGAAAATTCTTTGTGAGTCTTCAAAACCTATGTTTTATTTTAATAAAACCAGTTAAGAACTACTAAACCAAACATTTTTTATTTCCAGCCTTTCTTTTTAAGTGGTTGTGTATGTATATATATTGCATGGATTGATTCAAATGATACTTTCCCTTCTCCCAAGGATTTAAATATTTGTTGAGGTAGTGGAGTACTCGCTCTCTGTAAATGAATTTGCAAAGCTGCAAATGTGAAACATAAACAACTGCAAGGATTCAGAAATCTTTAAAAAAGCACCACAGAATACTTAAATCAACACTAATGGATATAAATAATAGGCTATGCTGAATCTAGCTGTTTTGTTCTACCATACATTATAAAATTTTTCATCTAATAATACAGTTTTACCAATGCTATTGGTTTTAACTACTTCCCCCAGATGCAATACTTTGCATACATCCTCCCTATTTTTCATACAGTGAAAAAAGATGAAACAGTATAATATATTTTTAAGGTAATGGCATAATGTACAAAATCTTTCTAGTATTGTAATAGTAATATTAAAGTGAATATAGTGTTCCTGGCTAATCATTTGCATGCTCTAATAATTTGTTCATTACTGTTTATTGTCTGTCCTATAGACATTTTATTTCACAACCCATCTGGACTGAGTATGACAGCTTCACATTCCACCTGGTATTTGCTTAAATACTTTGAGAAATACTTCCCACAAGCAATGAGATCGGTGTGCCTTGTGGCACGTACTGTTCTGTAATGTGCAGTACATCGTACCTACTGCTATTTGTAGCAGATCAGATGTGTTAGTAGGGTCTGAGATCAAATTTACTTAAAAGCAAGGCTATAATCTAGGTTGAAACCCACAGCTAACACAAGAGCTGTGTTTAGCATGAGAATCACAAGCATACAGAGAGAAATGTTAAGTATTCACTGGAAAGTAGCTCTGACTTACCATCAGCTTATGTTTGAGAAGTTGAATTTCTGGAAGAATATGTGATATGCAGAGCTATCTTACTGCCTTAAGAAAACCCTCACATTTTTAATTAATTTATTTAGAAGATATTTAAACTGACATATTGGATTTTTCAACCACTTCCCTATCTATCCTTTTCCTTTCTTTTAATTTTCATTTCCTTTTTTCTTTGTATGCAGACAGCAGTGTTTTATTCTGTTCCACAGAAAATGCCTATTCTTAGAGCAACTTCTAGTTGAACGCTCCCTAAATTTAGGTAAAACAAGAAGCAATTATCCTATATTTGAAGTAGAGTTGAAGGGAACAAAGACAAAACATGCTGTAGAAAAAAGAGGTATCACAACCTGTATACTGAAGTCCTGTCTTCACATGCTTTCTTAAATGACTAAGGAAAGAGAGTAATAGATGCCCTTCTTTGTGAGCTGACTTCTAGGTCAAACTATAGACCTAGTACTTCTAGTATTTTATTTTTTTGAGTCTTCATTCGCCTTCAGCATGAGTGAACTGGCTGTCAGTCAGATGTCCTTGATTTCTCTTCATCATTCGGGAATTACCTGTATCTGTGCAAGAAGCTATTGTTATGAGATGACTGTGTGGTTGCCTAGTGCAAAAGATTTCTAGGGGCAATGAAGTGAATGTGCCCCTACTTTTATGACTTGCCTATGGCAGAATTACAAGAAAACAAGTTTTCATAAGGCATGTAGGATAAGAGCTATAGGTCACCCCTTCACACTTTCTGAAGCAACATCATTAGCTACATTTTTCCATCTCCTTGATAGAAGTAGAAGTGTAGTAACCCTGGCTTAGGAACACTCTGTTTCTCAAACTACTTATTTCAATTTTCATATCCATTGGCAGGAGCGGCCGGAGCTCTGGCTTTTGATCCTTTTGTTGTCAAGATCAAATTTTGCTTTCCCTTTTGAGAATTTAGCTAGTACTGACCAATCAGAATGTTTTTACTTCACCTACCCAGAGGATTCACAAATTTGTAGGGGTTGGAAGGGATGTCTGGAGATCAACTTGTCCAATCCCCTGCAAGATCACCTAGAGCAGGTGGCACAGGACAGCATCCAGGTGGGTTTTGAATGTCTCCAGAGAAGGAGACTCCACAGCCTTTCGGGGCAGCCTGTGCCAGTGCTCTGCCACCCTCACAGTGTGTTTGTTCTTCATGCTAGAATATTGTATTTTTAAAGTTTGAAAAACAGCAAAACAACAATGGTGAAAGCTACCTGTGACCTCCGTTGCGTTTTTAAGTTGTAGCTTCTGTTATTCATTTATGTAAAAATAGTAAAATATGCAAAAGTTGTAGGTGGTCTAAGTAGGGAAGGATTAAAACAAGGATTTTTGCTCCTTAGTTTCTCTTCTGAGTATTTTACAATGAAATCTTGTTTAGAATGAAATGAGAGTCCAACAAAGAAAATTATAAAAAAATGGCAAAGAAAGCAGAATGATTTAGGGTGAGGTACAACATTTATTTACTGATTACCCTGCTGTAAGACATGTTAATATCTTCTCTACAGAATCTTCTGTGCCAAACCACCCAGAAATGGTTGTGTGTGCTGCTTGTATACCCCTGCATTTGTTTGAAGAGGATATTTTTTCATTGAGGCAGATGGTAAGAGCCTGTATTCTTAGGACAAGAAAGCATTATGTGTTTTATTATCAGGTGGGGTTTTTGTAGCAGCTACATGGCAAAAAATAAAATAAAATTAGTGTAGCAAAACAGTCACCAGGTAATGACTTGTCAGTTAAATTTGCATTTCAGTACTTCTGTATTCTGATCATGCATTTTCCTGCCACAGCCCTGCTCACTTCTTCACTTTTTCTCCACTTTCCTCTGGATCACAGGAGCCGAAGCCTTCTGGGAGAGACTAAATGCAGTCTAGAAAATACATCATGATGAGATACTTCTGAATGGATAGAATAATTATTTTAAGGGTTACTTGAAAAACATGAATTTCAATTTTATTTCAGGCTACAATTAATGACTTTGCTGATATACATTTTCTGATATGTTGTTCTATAAGAAATAGTATGGTTTTTTTTCCAGTTCTGTCATTGTACCTGGTGAAAGCAGCTGGAGAGGAAGTGTAGCACTGCATGCAGCTGGGGTAAAAACAATGCTTAAATTTCCAGAGAGTCACTCACACTCTACAGAAAGCTATTTATAATGCCATAGCAGGATTTCTTGGGTTGATTATTAATTAGATTTAATTTTTTGTATATTTAAATCGTATTTATCATAATTAGAACATTAACATTTAAGCTGCCTTCTCTCAAAACTGATAAGCTTCATAGAATAAATAAGTTTCCAGAAATGTTTTGCAGGTGTTTATGCTATACTGCTCTTAGGTTTTGCCCTATTTTTTTTACTGTATATTTTATGTTGTTTTGCAGCCTAGCTTGGTGTCTGTGTTTTTATTTTAGTTTATATTAATATGAAGTCTCAGACTATACTGTCTGTTTCCTAATGATAAATAGTGTTAGTCATCAAAAAGTAAACTGGAAACAGTGTCATAGGATTATGTCTTTTCTGCCACCCAAGACCTTGAGTCTCCAATTTAGCTCCAGTCTGTTAAGGCAGAAAGATAACTGAAAAAGAGGCATGGCAGGCCAAATAGGATGAGACAGATGAATCTGTATGTCTAAACCAGTATTTTAGTAAAGACTGATAGAAAAATGGAAGTGGACAGGAATTGAATATAGGGGTATAGTGGATTTCTTTTGGGCCTCAATTAAAAAAATTACATTTTAAAGATTTCTCTGGGGAGCTGAGAAGTGCTTATGGGATAAAAATACTTATGGTTTGAAGAGTGGATTTATTTTTTGGGGTAAGAGTTGCTTCCTAAATTTGGAGGAAATTCTGTCATTGGCTGCAGCTGTGCCAGAATTTCCCTCTAGAATGTCTGCAGTATCCCTTTTAGCTGTGCTTCCTAACGTGCATGTCCTTGGATTGATGTGGCTTGAATTTAATTGTCTAAAGTTTTCTCAAATAAAATGAAAAAAACCCCAAAACCAATCAATAGTTGAGTCATTCAAGTGCATCTCCTACTCAGCAGCTGACAAATTCTCCTTTATGGTAGCTAACTGGTTGTGTTCAAGATCCTTTCGAGTCTTGGAGATTTTAACTTGCATTATTAAGTTGTTTAAATATATATGTGCACTCAGGTACCACTCTTTTAATAGATCTTTATAAATCAGAGATCAAATGAGGCTGATGTGTATCTGAAAGCATTTAATTTGATCCTCTCCCTTTAAATAACCACAGCTATGTTCTTCTTTACAGTTTGTAATTATAGAACCTCAGGAACATTTGACAATGAGGAGAAGCAATCAGAGACTTGCTAATGAACATGTTAAAGAAATAAGTTATGGGTGACTTATTTAGCAGGCAAAAGAAGGTGTAGTTTTAAAAGAATGTACGGATTTTGTAACAGAACTTTCAGCTGTGAAAAATGTTAAGTATTGGACTGATATTATTTTAATGGGAAGAGCACCACTCAATGTCCACATCTAAAACTGCTCTTAAGTCTGTTGCTAAGGGCTTTGAGATATGGGTCAACTGTAGTGCCTTTAATGGGTTTTCTAAATTAGCCAGCAGATAAAAAGCCTAACTTTAATGGTGTACTGCTTCAAAGTGATACTACATCATGGAGATTTCAAAAGTTACCTAAATTGCTTTATACATTCCACAGGAAGTAAGGACTTTTCCCTTATAAAAAGTGTTTTAAAATATGTTTGGTTAAACCAAAATATTGTCAATACTGCTTTCTGACATCTTTATTCTGCTTCATTTATATATTTTCTGTAGTACCTAAAAAAAAAAAAAAAGGGTTGTATAAATAATTGAAAGTAGTGATGAATCTGTTATGAAAAGTAAAATATGTGTAAACACTTTTAACTGTTCAATTATACCTTTACCGCTGATTATCAAAACCTAATTAGTATGGTTTTGGGTAGCCTTGTCAGGTGCCATTAGATGCTTCTGTGTGCACACTGTTCTTTTCTGAGAGAAATATGATGCGAAATGGGAGCTGACACCAGTTAGATTATCTTTCCATGTTTCATAGGGTGATTCTTCAGAGAAGCTGAGGCAATATGGGCTTTCCCATACATATAGCCATCCTGTCCTGATTACTAGAATGAGGTCCTGTCCTTTGGTAGCCCCACCACAACCACCACCAGTTCCTCACTGGAAACTTTTCCGTCAGAAAAAAACAACTGTTGTGACATCTGAACCTCGAGGTTTGTCTACTCAGACTCCCAAAATAAATTTTTCACTGCATTTTAATTCTTATAAATATTTTCAGAGCCATACTTATTTATCTGTGAGCTTAATTTCAATAGAATTTCCCTAGCGATTACTTTTTCCTCCCTTTTGTCTTTTTTCTTTTCTTCTGTGTGTCAATTTTGGATTACTTTCCCCTTAGCCCTATTATTTATTAAATGCTTTGAGAAGAGTCTTAATTTACCTCTGAAAAAGCACTCCACTCTACCGGAGAAAATGAAGAGTGAGTGTTATCAAAGCAACACAAAAGCTTTTCTGAGGCAGAGCCATCAAAGCTTCTGAACACCTTTTAAACCTGTAAAGTATGTGACAAGTCCCGCTGCAACAACTCATAGTTCTAAGGGTAAATTTATTCTAGGCTTTGTCTATACTGCATAATGCAGTTAAATGCATGATATGAGTGAGCTCGAATATGAAAGTGTTACAGGAATGCTAGCAAAATATACTGAGATCAGAAACAGGAAATTAGCAAAGGCGGAATGTGCTGCCATGGTAGTTCTAAACTACCTTGGATAACCTTAAATATAGGTTAAGCATACTTTCGATACCTTGCAGGATGAGGATCAGAGTGTTAAGCATTTATTTTTTTCATGATATATCGCCTAAAGCCACCCCAGGTTGTTCTCTTCCATTCATGTGTATACAATACTTGGATAAGAGTATTATTTAGGGGTGATCCATCCCCAGTGAAATCATGTGTCAGAATTACATAACGTGAAATACTTCTCTTGAATATAAAATTTGGTGCTTTTTTTTTCCCAGAGCCTGTCATAAAGAAACCTGAAGAACATGTTGAGATCACTAGTCTATTTTTGAATTACAAATTGAATCTTATCACAATACCCACAGACACGTAAGTATTCAATGTATTTTCAGCTGTAACATCCAAGAGTTAGCTCATTTCACTGTGAAAGCATGATGGCCTCTGTTTACTTCTGTCACAGGGAAAAACTGCTCAGTTCATGTAGTTTAAAGCACATCAGGATCAGAACACTCTATTATTTTATTGATGTCACACAATTAAGTAGCAATCAGTGAATTGTATATTTAGGATCCATAACAACAATGCAGCAGATAAATCACTGTACTAGATGATTGCAAAATGTTAATCAACACCTTCAAACTTCTGAACACCTTTCTGTAAGTAATCCCAAAAATTGCTGAGCACACAGACAGAGGCATACACGTGCAATTATACACACCCTCCTGTCTTTCTGGGTTACATGTGCATCTTCTCTTTTGGGAGTACAGGTTCCTCTACTGGCATACACCTCCTGTTGGAGATGCAAGTTGGGGTGCTCTAAGCTTTATATGCTGCTTCCTCCAGTCTGCTAATCTACATGCTGATAAGAAAGCCTACCAAGAGTTGGGCAGGCACACACCTGAGAGGAGGTCCTTACTTGTCATACCCCATACAGACAGTACCCTGGGTGGATGCAGACTTAGCATGTCTGACACTGAAGGGCAGGGAGCTCTGTCAAGCAAAAGCACTTTGCCATCTTCTCTACTCAATGCACCCAACGACGTAGAATATGCACTTCCACCAGAAACAGAATATTCTTTGATATCTTTCAAATTTTTTCCTCAAACTATTTGTCTTTTTCGGTTCTTGCACTAGCTGGCCAGTACTTTATTGGGTGTCACACATTTGGCACAGAGCAATGAAAGTTTATGAATAAAACAGGCTGTTCTCTGTTTGTTATAGTTGTTACAAGAAGCCTGAGAGTGCAGGTGAAGCAGCTTATGCTCAAAGCACAACTTTGTGTAGATGTCTTCTGTTAAAGATTGTTTGAAAGTCCTATAAACTCTTGAAAACCAGGGTGTTTAAACAGATTGTCTTTGAGAAGGCATTTCAGAAATTGACATATATACCACGTCTAGTCAATATTTGGCACAATATTTGCTCATTGACAGGAAAAGAAATATTACCATGAAGTGTATCAGGGCCTTGGGGTTTTTCCCTGTGACCCACTGCACAATGTATTACTGTTCAGGCTTCAGTTTACCACGTGAAAGTTCAGTAGACAACTGCTAGAATTATTAACCTCACTTCTATTCCAACTGAACACCTGACAGAGGAAACATTGAATGTGTCACATACCAAGTGAGCACCAAAATGTTTACATTGTTTTTGAGGGTATTTCTTTTCTTGAGATTTGAGCCCAACAACATTGTCTGTCATTTTTTTAAGGTGTGTACGCCTTTTGTTAAGTACATGTCTAAGTAACCTGAATAAATTACATACTTGACAAGTTTTGAATTGTGATCATCATGACTGGATGGGATGATAATAAACCAGTTAGAATGTAAGGGCTTTTTTTACGGCAGTATTTGTCCATAGAAGAAATGACCTTGGAATATTCTTGTAATACCATTGTTTTCCTGATACAGTTGCATTTCCCTGGTTAAAAATACATTTAGTTATTGTTTGTTTTCAAATAGTAAGAGTAGAAATACATAAAAATGCTCTAAGCAATATCCATTAATAGATTATTAGAAGAATGAAAGAATAATTATTCAGATGTTGCAGTATTTGCATGTTAACATTTTCTATTTTTTTCATATTTAATATGTTACTTCATGGTCAAGCTACTCCATTTTTTTTAAGGACAGTTTATTTAATGTGCTAAGTTTCCATGACAATCAGCTAATTAAATCTCTTGTGATTTAATTAACAGGTAGTAACCAAAAATATGTGACAAGTATTAGCATTTCATTAAAGTAATATAGCTGCCTAAATAAGATAAGAGAATTAGATACACATTTAGGACTGAATCTGTTTTTAATCTCTTGCTTTTATTCTAACAAAATTCTTTTTAAACACTCAAAGGGGAGATAATTGTGACTCTGCTACTGCTGAAGATCTTGATATTTCATTATCTCAGTCCTTAGGAAGAGGGTTAGATAACACATTGGTTACATTTTTATCTATTCTTTATTGCCGCAATAATACAATTAAGCATTTATTTCTAATTGGCATGTGTGCAGCATTGTTTTGATCTTGTTCTCCTAGTTCACTCAATAGGCAAAGAGTTATTTATATTTCCATCAGTTTTCATTTCTGCCTCCACTGAAGTCAGCAACAGAGCTTTCTTTTACTATAGCCTGAATAGGCCTTGCACAGGTTTCCTTGGTTATCGTGTGTGTTAGCTGTCTGGTAGTTATGGAGACCCATTTTGAGGGAAAAGACAAAAAACTATTCTAACACAAAATACTCCCCCCCCCCCCCCCCCCCCCCCCCCCCCATTTTTTTTTTTCCCCTTCATGTCTAGGGACGATAGAATTATTCATTTCTGTAACTCTCATCTAGTTTTCCCACAGCTGAATTGGGTTTTGGATTTTTAGGGGTTAGATAAGAGGGCAACAGTTTGGGTCATCTGAGTTGTAGGCATGTGTGCAGTGCCAAGCCAGTAAGAGTGAGGAATATATATATGTATAGGTCTTGTGCTGCCCTATTAAGCTGTCAAACTAAAGAAGGCACAAATTATTTTGACAAACTTCTGTTAGGAAATCTATTAAGAAAAATAAAAGTAAAGGTATGGCTTAAAGTGTTTGCGTTCTCTTTTCCTCTTCCATTATTTAGCCACTTTCTTCAGTCTACCATCACAAAAAGATTTCATTCCATAGCCCGTCTCCCTTCTGTTATGGAAAATGATGAAAATGTAAATGACAGTAATGTGGATACAAATCAAAGTGGGAGACACTCAAATGCAGAAGATTCTTCTCAGGTAATATTTTTCCTGATTTTTTTTTTCTTTTTTTTTTAACTTGATCAAGTTTTATATTCCCAAGGATAGTGAAAGACAAAATAGAAAATATTTAATAGTTAAATATAGGCTTTTAAATACTTTTCAGTAGTTTTTTTTCCACTGGTATTTAAGTAGCTTCCCTGCTCTTTCCACTTTATAGTATATTGATATGTAGGGAAGTCCTATTGCTAACACTATAAAATATTTTGGATTTGCTTTTCAAAATCAATTTGATGGGAGAGTCTTCAGAATAGTTAAGAGGGGGGGACAAAGTGTATTTATAAATAAATGTTTACATCATGGATTAATGTTATAATTATTGTGTATTATTTCTACAGTGTTGATGTAGGCACATGGCTACTTGAAAAAAATGAACTTTATAAACATGTGCCCTAGAACAACATCCTCATTTGGCTCTTAATTGAAAGACTTCAGGCTAGATATAGAAAAAGAACTAAGGCTTCAATGCTGACTTGGCCTGCTCATAAATTTCAGAACCTTTGCCTTCTAAGGGAATCCTCAGCCATGAATTAGATCCTAAAGTTTCCAGAGTGACAGTGTAGGAGGGTGATATTCTTTCAAATGGGTTCAATTTCATACTTACTGAAGCAAACACTGCCCATAAGAGTGTGATAGTATTACTCTTTTCTCCCTCAATTTTCTTAAAATCAAGAAGTAATCTAAGCAATATACAAAAGCATTCAGTGAAGTTACACTCAAAATCTGGATCTGACTGAATGAACCACTTGTACTTTGAGAAAGATGAAGTCTCAACTCGTAAATGTTCCCTACAGTTCGCCCCTCTAGATTAATTTTCTATCCCAGGTAAAGAATGACTCCTACTTCCCTGTTGCATTCAATATGATTATAACATAGAAACTATTTTAAAAGAACCTATAAAAAGTATTCATCCATAGTGCTGCATCAAAGAAAAACAGCAACAAAGTCCTTATCCACACAATCCTGTATTGAAGATGACCTAATTACTTTAAAATTTCTACTGATCCTTCTTGGGAGAAACTGGTAAATACACTTGAGGATAACATTTATGGTTATTTGGTTGATGTGTAGTGACTGCCTCTAGGGTTACAAAATGTACCTGAAGACCAAAGACATGCTGTTAAGGCTAGTGTTGGGTATCTTTGTGAACAAAGGAAACATAATTTAGTTTGTTAAATTTTGAAATAAAAGGGAAATAATTTTCTATGTCATTTTTAAAGGCTTTATCCATAGGCTTCCTCCGCAGAGTATGCTCTAATGGCTTTTTGTATTTCAGATCTGAAACTCACTTGTTTTAAACTGTTCTCTGTCTATTGTGTGTATAGAAAATGTATATGTGTGGATATCGTTATTGGGTAATTATTAGTTTAAAATCAGGTGGTGAAGGAGAATTCTTTGCAACAGAATATGTACTTACCTATTCTGCATTTGTACATTTTATAAACAATAGTTTAATTAGTATTTCATGACCTTTTAAAAGTCTTTTTACTAAGTGTGAATTAGGAAAATCATTAGAAAAGCAGCAGGAAAAAAAAGGAGCTTTAGCATATTAACACGATATGATAAATATTGGTTGCAAGGCTTCAGCCTCTCTAAATGTACAGCTGTACATTTAGATAATAAAAAACTGAAAGATTTTTACGTGCTGGAAGCATAAAAGTAGTTTGGAATGTCACTTTTATTTTTCTCCCCTAGTCCAAGAGCATAAGAAAGATTGCAGCAAGCTGTACTGTCACATGCAGTCAAAGAAAGGCAAGGGCAAGTAAGAAAATGAGAGGCATTGATAATACTGGAGTGGTTGTAAGAAAACATGAGTGTGACACTAGTCTAAGGGCAACCTGAATCAGCCATGAGATGTTAGAAGGCATGAGCAGCAAGCTGACTTACACTTGAACCTTACTTTTGGTTCAGTTTAAATCTCAGCTGAAAAATGCTATGCCTGCTACTAGCTGCAATATGTAAGTAGGACTGCATTTGTACAGATTCCAAAAGAGAATAGCGTTTTTATCTTGCAGAAAAATCCTCATTATGTCACAAACTAATTCTTTTAATGCACAAAATTATGTGGATAGCTCTAGGAGATTCATTATGGGAGAGCTTTTTCCCCATACTTCCGAAGCTTGAACTATCAATACACAGTGATACTTTCATTTTTTTAAAATCAGCTAGTAATTAGGGAAACACTGAAAAAGAAACATTGATATTCCCCACTCACCTGGCTATGGCTAACTTGTAGAATTTATTGTTGTATGTTGAGTGTGAATAACTTTATCTCCATTTTAAACTGTGCAATTGCTATTCATGACATGTCTGCTTTAAAAGATTTACTAAATTATTTGGGATGCAGCAGTTTTATGCTTTAAGCTGACTGAACTTCAGTCAGCTGCTGTGCTAGAGCCTTGGAAAGTTTAAATTGGCATATTTCAATTCACTCCAATGTAAACTGTATGAAGTTACATCACCGAATATCTGATTCACTGTTCCTACGGTCTGTTGTCACAGAAACAGAGACTAGTGATAAACTAAAGATGAAATTTTAGGAGCTGGCTGTATCTTCTTTGAAGAATATCAGGTTGAAAGACATGGCATTATATACCTTGCATCCTCAAAATACTCATGCCAAAAAAAAGAAATGCTTTATTACTGATTTTTTCAAATATTTCCCCCTGAATTACCTCTGATTTTACAGTTCTGAAAGATTTGTGGATTTTTATTAGGAAAAAACCATCTATTTTTGGTAGTTAAATAGATCTTAAAGCTCACTGTTAATGAGAAAACACATTTTGTGATTTTATTTTTTTTTTTCTTCAAAACTCAAGGCCCTGCTCTTTAATATAGAGATTCACTTTCATTCTTCTTCAGTAGGAAAGTAAGTAATTTATATTTGTAGGAGGCATTGAAATGCAGGAGAAAGTAGATTCTTGGCTTGTTCTAACCAAATGGTTGGAAAAAAATATTTGTGGAATAATGGCTTCCTGAGTTTTTCAGAATTTTTTTTTCCTTTCACTTGTATTCCTTATCCACTTCTGTGGTCAGGAAATAAAAGCAAGGCTGCCATCATATATAAATTGCACAGTGTCTTCCGGTTTTCTGAACAGTAGTTTTGGCAATGTCTTTTGAGAAAAAGATTATCCTGGAATAGTGTTTCCTTATAGCTCTGCCATTCAAAAGCCTACTTGAATGTTTTCATTGTGGTGAATTCTAGGTACAAGTTATCTCCAATTACTTTGAGAAGAAAGCTCTATGCCTTTCCTTTGAGGAAATGTTGAACAGTAACAAAGCAAGAAAAATCTAATCCTGATTTGTTTGCCATCAGAATTTGCAATGGCTACTAGATATTTTCATAGACTGACCTGATTGCTATATTCAGAAATTTTAACCAGAACAGTCTGATTTCCCTTTGTAGCTTCTCAGTGTCAAACCTCTTTGGCAATGCTACTTTTGAGAGCAAAGGGTTAAAATTGCCACTCTCTGCCAGTGACAGAAACATAATGCATTTGTTCTTTAATGTTCATGTTTACCTCAGTTTTCATATTTCAGTGCCATCCATTTTATATATGCAAGCTCAGTCTTACCTTCTGCTTTACAACTGATATCACTGTATTTAGTTTCTGTGCTCAGTTGCATGCTTGCTTTCATGGTCCCCATAAAAATCCCAGACTTTTATTGTACCAGTATTTTTCTTCTCATTCTAATCCTTCTTGTGACATATTTTATAAGCTGTTGAGTCAACAGGAGGGCTACGTAGAAAATACGAAATTCTTTTTTTTAATTACTTTAATCTGGATAAAATTGAAATTCCTTTCTTATTAAATCTACACATGAGATATGAGGAAAGTGAATTAGAAGAGGGACTTGAGTTTTCTGTTTACACATTTGTGGTATAGAGAACCTTTCTGATGGGCCCATAAAAATCTCCTTGCTTATATTGATAGGAACAGCTTTGATGATAGAGACCAACTAAAAGAGAAGCCAAGT
Source organism: Porphyrio hochstetteri (assembly GCA_020800305.1). Taxonomy (NCBI): domain Eukaryota; kingdom Metazoa; phylum Chordata; class Aves; order Gruiformes; family Rallidae; genus Porphyrio; species Porphyrio hochstetteri. The sequence goes on from CM036907.1 coordinate 53,572,827, forward strand.
TGGTAATCCAGTACTTCTAAGCCATTCCTGTACCTCAGTCTGTGCGCAACTTTGCAGCTGTTTGTTCTTGTGTACCACTGCCTTTTAGCTAAAACTAGAACTGATATACCATTTAGTGAAAACAGTGACTCAGGAGCAGGCAAAAAAAGAATGGGTCCAAGTGACTATAGTTGCAAAACCCTTTGACGATAGAACTCTCAGGGCAATATCAGAATTTTAATACCATGTTGGATCTTAAGAAATCTTTTGGTTGTCTTTGTCTTTTTGGAGGTAGATTTAAAATGGCTTTTTAATCTTAAAGGTGGTGCATTTGAAGTTTTATTCCTTCACCTGCAATTATATCCAGAGAGTTTATTTTTGAAAGAAGACTGGGTTGGGCTGTTTTTACAGAGAAGCTGGTGTGAAAGGTTTTGCTGTGCATCTTTTCTGCAGTAGAAAAGTATACTGGTTCTATTAAAAAAAAAAAAGCAGACAGATTTTGTAACATGGTATTTGGTGGATTTGGATAAAATGTTATAATGTTGGAAGGCAGAATAATACAAATAAAGCCTTGAAAGTAGTGAGATGCCTATATGCTTATGAATTGCCATTATATTCTATGACATAGTAGATGATGAATTAGATTATGTTAACTACCAAATTTTCCTGACATTTTGTGTTCAGACTTCATGTTGATTGCAGGTGGAACAATAGGTAACTAAATTCTCCTTGACTCTAACTGTGAACATGCTTTCATGTTTCACAGTTGGATCCAACTTTCTTCCTCTATCAGATGCTGTTGCAGCAGAGCTGACCTTTCAAACAACCTGTGTTTGTTAAGGAGAAAAAAATGCCTTTAGTTTCTCTTTCTATGCCAATGTCTTTGTCACTGTAGCTGAGGCAATAGCTTAACAGGATGAGAACTTCTTTGACACTCCCAGCTGTCTTAGTATCAGGGAGGCAAGGTAGACAAACACATCCTGTGCCATTAGAGCAGCAGACAGCTTTTGACTATTTTAAATTTGAGCTCGAAAAACTGACTAAATGAGCCTACAGGAGAGTCTACACAGCTTTCATAGCTCAAACTGAGTTAAGCAACGTTACTAATAATCCTGATTTTCCAGGGTACATGCTCCTCCTTTAGAGGAAATGCTATTGAAGCCACTTTTGAGGATTTTCTGTATCTCTCCAGTCCTTCCTCTTGCCAGCTGTTAATACCAACAAAGTAGCTCTGTAGTAAGCTGCCACGTGTCTGTGCTAGAGTTATGGATCATGGGTACTGTCGGGAAATTGTATGGTTAGCCTGTTTGCGAAGTCCTGTGACTCCTACCAGAACTGGCTATACTGGAATCTTGCAAGTTGTAGATTCCTGTGCAGAAATATGACAGCACAATGTATGCATACTTCTGAAGTCATGATTTAAAGGGGAAAGACAATCCATGTGTTCCTAGAGATTTTTCAGACCCAAACATTGAAGTGTGACTGTCAGTGTCACATGACAAGTGATCCCAGCTTGCCATTTGCCCCGTTGTGTGTACACAAGTCCAGCAACAGGAGCTGAAATTGAAATACATGACCAATTGCAAAATCCAGTTGTGTCCTTTTCAGCTCATTTGCTCTAGAAAAGCAAGGAATTAATCTAAAAAAGGACTTGTAAGACATGCTGTGTTTCAACTACTGAATTGTTCAACCAACTGTTAACAATTTCAATAATGTCTGTATTTTTCTCTTAATTGCTGTTTATATTAGATCTGTCCCCACCTTTGACTCGTGAGCATTCTTTAAAAAAACCCACAACAGATTTGGAATGGAATTTGTGCTGTGCAAAAAAGGGACTTTCACATTCTCTCAATGAGCAATATGGCAGTTAAATTAGAAGCATTAAATAGTTTGGTACATCCTATTGTTGGACAGATCTTTTAATTCTTCTCTCAGCACTTTCCTTTGGTTCCTTCAGAGAAGGTCAAACACCTAAAATTTTGACAGAAGTGAGATTCCTAAATGTATTCTAGACTTGTGGAGGAAGACTTTTATTGCAGCTAGTAATTAAAATATAAAGCCATAAGGTTTTTTTTCTCTTAAGGAAGCGTTCACAAGTCCCTTCGTATTGTATGTGCAGAGTTATCTAATAGGAGGGTTGAGGCAGATCTGGAGTTACAGCAGAATGACTTTGTGCAAGCTGAGATGCTGTTGTGACCTGTAACCAAGGCTAACTTATTCAGAGTCTCTAAATTATGTCAGTCTGCCCTTTAAAAATGTTTCTAGATTGAATCAAGAAAGCATGAAAGCAGCTCCAAGTCAATATAGCTCCCAAAACTCCTCTTCAAAATGCAGAATTGAAAATAACTGTGTGTGCAGGTGTTGACCAGCTCAATGCTAAGAGAGGGGAGTTTGGGTGGAGGGCATAGATGATAAATCTTGTTAAAGTAAGACCTGGGATGATAAGAGGCCCAGAAATTTGGTTGCAATAACCTTTTAAAGCTTCAATATTCATCTTGGCAAAGGGAAAGACAGCCCAGTTAACCTACATTCTAGTAAGAAATAAGCTGGAAACTCTGGAATCTTTCTCCTGCTCTCCCTCCCCTGTAAAAAAGAAGAAAGGAAGGAGAAGAGAAGAAAAAAAAATAAGGAAAGGGAGACTTGTGCTGAGTGTGTCATATTGCAGGTAAGAGTGCAGTCAGAACAAAGGATGACTAGGCATGCTTTTTTAACAATATCAAAGATTTTAATCTCTCAAAGAAAAGGACTCCTTGCAAATTTAATGAGTGGACTTTCTGAAAGGCTGGCTAACTTGATTTCAACTTTTAACTTTACTGTATGTTGCATTCATATTAGTTCAGCAGCTTTAGCTTGGAAATGGGATTGACCAGGATAAAGTTGTTTGCCAAAAGCATTAAAAAAGAGCAGGCTATTTATTAATTATGCAACTCGTAGAAAACAAAATGCTGCAGCAGTCTGACATGTTATTGCCAGTGATGGTTGTGTACATTTGCACAAGCTTCTTGGAAAAGAAACCCTCTATATACTTTCGAAGAATGGAAACTTAGAATAGAAAAGGACAGAATTGGTTCTCAAATTGGCCTAATTAGCTCTTAGAATAGAACTTAATTGATTATCAAGGAACTCTTTTTTTAATAGCAGAGGAGTAGGCATATGGAACAGCTTTTATCCCAGACTCCAGAACGCAGGTACAGATCACATCACATCTAGAAAATTATCAGTCTGTCAATGCATGATGTATATGTAGGTATTGCAGTGAATTTTATTATTTTTACTTTTGTGATAATTAAAATATTACAATGATAACTTCCTGGTCTGTTTCTCAAACTCCAGAAGGGCTGCCCCAAACCCGAGTTTTTTCTGTAATGAAACAATGCAAAATTATCATCAACCTTTTTTTGTTTTTTCCCCACCATATAGCAGACTACCCTCTTCTGCCAGCAAAATGTAGAGACACCCAATAAAGGTAAGTGTGTTTGAAGTTTATATTCAGACTTCTGCCATTCTCACAGTATTTTGCCTCAATGTTAATCCTCATGTACAGCAAGCAGCAGTCTTGTTTATGGGTGTTGGTTTTACAGGAAAATATTTCAAACTGTTAGCAACATGTAAAATTACAAAGCATAGAATCTGCAGATTGGTATTAAAAAAGATCTCTAAATTGCTGAAATTTTGCAAAATATGTGAATGAGAATTCGGTAACTTTATCTCTTTGGAGTTTGGTTACAGGTAATTAGACAGTTAAATATAGGAATCAAGTCAGAGGAGTTCTTTCTGTTCCCTTGAAATGAATTTGAAACTAATTGGTATTGAGAGCAGTGATATTTTACAAGTAAATTCACACATATTAAACAAATCCTTTCCTGGGTAAAGAATTGCATTTCAGTATTTCAACCTTGCAGTTTAGGCATCTCTCTCCTTTTATGTTTGGTTAAAAAAAAAAGTTTAAAATGTTCTCATGAAACTACTCAGGCTGCTGAAGTCCACTGAACTTTTGTGCTACTGAGTATTGTGTATCACTGATGTTCTCTAGAATGTCCTCAGAGTAGGAAATCATAGCTTTGCAAATCTACCAGAACAAAAAAATTGTTCTAAAACATATAATTACACTTAACTGTGCTTTGTTGTACAATGAAAATTCATACACTTAAACTTCTTCTGTCTGTGGTGGTGTTACAATAAAGCACTTACATTCCTTAAGTGGGCTTGTATGATTTTGGTGCAGATACTGGATCTGATGGAAGTTATTTGTAGCATTGCATTATGCCCATGATTGGTATCTCACAGAAAACTTGCTGTTCCAGTATTTGTCCAGAGCCATAATGAAACTAAAATGCAGGTTGAAACCGACAAAACTAAGAAGGGAAATTTCAAATAAGTATATTATAATTGAGTATTATGTTATTGTACTGTCTATATAGGGTATATTGAAATAGTATACAGTGAAGTGGAAAACTTTGATCATGGAGACAACCTTTTTTTCCCCCATAAAAGTAGCTAGAATTTGACTGTTGAAATGGACCTGAAGTTGATAGGGGGGTTGTCTTCAGCTTTGCAGAATTACATAGAGCTTTTATTGTAATGGAAATGCACTTCAGTTTAAGGCAGAGTATTTATGATACTTCTGTTTCTTTGGGTGATTTTTTTTTTTTTTTTTATTTCCCCCCCCCGCCCCCCCCATCAAAAAAACCCAAATCCAAAACTAACAACAAAAAAAACCCCAAAACCAAACAAGCCACAACCAAACAACACAACAAACACAAACCCTAAATATTCTGACATGTTCTACCTGAATGAAGTTATTTTTCCTTTCAATTCATCTACTTATTTGCCTGCTTTTGAAATTTGGTTTATTAGCATTAGACTAAGAAATTGGTAGTTGCTTAATAACTTTAATATTTTCTTTAAAGCATCTACTAATCTTCAAATTCAAGGTAGAAAATCAACATTTAAAGATATCTTAAGCACTGCTCTATGGTTTGGAGATTTCATGTGCCATTATCTCTGTGGTCTGTTATGGAAATTAGCTACTCCCTTCATGTTCAGTGCCTTAAATTCTGCTGTAAATGGAAAAGTTCCTGGTTTGTACCTCTATTCCAATAAACCAGCTCATCTATCCTTTCTTACTGACAACTGAAATGGGAGTCCTTTAGATTTTGAACCATTTTGAATAGTTCTTTACAAGGTAGTGTTTTCTTGTGATTTTTTTTCATTTACTTGGCTAGCAAATATTTTGATTTACTTATTACTGTGTTCTCCTAAAGAGCTAGCTCATAGTTATAAAGAACCAGATGCAAAGTTTCCAAATACTGAGTGAATGTTACCACCCAAACATGTAGTCAATTTGATGAAGGGCTTGATTTCCATTTAAACATCTCAGTAAAGTGCCACTGTATGAAAAATGAGTGCTTACCAAAAGCATTGACAGCATTTGATGGTAAACTGTCTTAAAAATGTGTCTTCTCACTTTAAGAATGTTACTTTTTCTAATCATTTTGGGGGTTTCATGCAGTACAGTATTTTTTTTTTTACCATACAAATAAGGATTTTTTTGATAAATTCTGCTAATTTGTGTTGCTTTACTGCTATTTTTCCCTTTTTCAATTAATCATTGCAGTTTGTATGCTGCTGTGCTCTTAGTTATTGATCTGTTTTTTATTTGTCTTCTATTTTTTGTTACTGTGCATGCTTATTATTACTTCTGTACTTGAATGTTTTCCCTCATTAATCAAGTTACCCTTTTTTTCCTCTTTGGCTTGATTGTAGCATTAATCTTTGTTGCTTGAGTTCAAAGTAGCATAAAATTCTTGATTTCAAATATGCCGCTCCCTTTTCTGATACTTTCTGCAGTGTTTGTAATACACAATAATATAATATGAGCTTATTTTATTAGTATTTGCATTTGTTCAAGGAATTAATTATATTATAATTACAGACAATTATATGCTGCAATTATCTTCCATGTGTCATTAAATAAATACCTTTTTATACAGAACATCTCCTAAGATTTGCTTTAAATTTATCATTCTATCACCCAGTGTTTGCAGTTTCTCATAACTAGAAATGGCACTTTGTGCATACAAGGTAAATGATGGCAGTTTGATTAACTTTGTTATTCTAATCGTTCCAGAAAGCTCTGAACTGTACTGTCTTTGGACTGTGTAGATCAAAAAGGATAAACTATGTTATTTGCTGACATTATCTCAAGGCTCTCCTTACGTCTTCAAAAAGAAGTGGGAGCTTTAGTCATTTTGTTGACATCGATTTTGCTTTCCTTTAGCTGTGCTGGAAGAGCTATCTTCCCTCTGACCCCAGTCTGCGTACATAATCAACCGAAAGGTTTATGTATTGACTTTTAAATAGGATGTAGGGTTACCTTTTATTTGAAGGTTGCAGAGATCTACTGACCCTATTGATTCTGAAGAAGGTCTGTTGCTAGTATTTATATTCATATTGAACAAAGAGCAACACTGAGCCCCAGGAAGATGAAGAGTTCTGCTCTGGTGACCCCATCATTGTGTTCTCTGTGATGCGCACCTTTTGTAAGCCAAGCCCTGTGGTTATTTCATGGAGGCCTAACCCTCATGTTAACTTAAATCTAAGAAAAAGCATGGATTGTATAGATTTCAGGTAATTTTTTCCACAGTGTTAGGAAGAGGAAAAGGTCTTCAGTGCATTTCCTTACATTCCGTTTTTATCAATTCTTGAAAAACAGTTGCACGCTAATTTAGAGCTGCCTGTGTCTTATAAACTCATTAGTTATCCAGCATATCATTGTGTGTCATGAAATATTACAAGAACATTTAAATATAAACTATGTATTTTTATAATCAGTTTTCTCATTTTTCATACCCTACCTGTTTGTGTATTACCTCATTTTTTTATTTGGCATATATTCTGAATTAATAGCTCTTCATGTTTGAGCTGTTCTGTTCTATTGTTCTCAGCTGTGGTGAGCTATTCTCAAAACTACTTTTTGGGCCAAATTAAACATTTTCAATAACTGTTTATGTGAATCTCACAGATTAAAGGCAGAGAAAGTGACATTGCAACACAACTTGAAAGTTACTAAATTGTTGCAAAATATATCTGCATGACATTTCTGTGTTTATATTTTGGTATGAATCTGACAGTAGTTCTGATCTTCCTACAAGAAAATTCATGTAATGTTGTTCAAATCTATTTCTGTTTACAAGTAGTTGGACTGATTCATGTGACTAGCATCACAGGGGAGTGCTATCTAAGTATTGGAGGCAAGGATAAGTCTTTATGTCTTAAGCAACTTGGTGTATTATTTTATTTTCTGTGGGTGGTCTAAAAATCTCTATACTGCTCCAGCAGCTTTTCAATGAATAGGAGTTTTGGATAAGGGATTTTATTTTTCTTAATATAAGTTACTTTAGGTTTCTAGAATTCATATATATGTCACATAATATGCTCATATTAAAGGTTCTAGTGCATGGGTCGATATGTGATAAAAATGTAGAATGGTTTGGGTTGGATGGGATTTCAAAGATCATCTAGTTCCAGCCCCCCTGCCATGGTCAGGGACATGGGCACTAGACCAGATTGCTCAAAGCTCCATCCAATCTGGCCTTGAACAGTTCTGGGAATGGGGTATCCACAACTTCTGTGTGCATCCTCTTCCATTGCCTCATCCCTCTCACAGTGAAAAATTTCTTCCTTTTATCTAATCCAAATCTACCTTACTTCAGTTTAAAGTCGTTATCCCTTGTCCTATCACTACATGCTCTTGTAAACAGTCCCTCTCCAGTTTCTTATATGCCTCTTCAGGTATTGGAAGGCTGCAGTAAAATCTCCCTGGAGCCTTCTATTCTCCAGGCTGAACAACCCCAGCTTGCACATCCTGTCTTCCTAGGAGAAGTACTCCAGCCCCCAGTCATCTTCATGGTCCTCCCCTGGACTTGCCCCAACAGATCCATGTTTGTCTTGTACTGGGGACCCCAGAGCTGAATGCAGTACTCCAAGTGGGATCTCAAAAGAGCAGAGTAGAAGGGAAGAACCACCTCCCTTGACCTGCTGGTCACACTGGTTTTGATGCAGGTCAGGATAAAGTTGGCTTTCTGGGCTACAAGCACCCATCGCTGGCTCATGTGGAGCTTCTCAGCTCCCCAAATCTTTCTCCTCATAGGTGGTCTCTGTCCATTGAGGCAGAATACTGAAGCAATTGCAGTTGTAAACAGAAAATATCTATATAGATATGTTTCAGTGATCTTTGAGCTTTTTAGGTTTGTGGTTTAGTTTTTATTTTTAAACTCTTAGATACATGGAAAGTATCCTGGTAATTTAGGCTTGTTTTTCAATGGAAGAATGATACTACTTCTAATATGCATAATGTCACTATATTGACTCTGTGTGTCTTCCTGTCTCTACAGAGAAATTACATGACAATATCTGTTTTGATGCAAACCGACAGTCAGAAGCAGCTGATACTGAAATGAACAGCCAGAAAGGGGATAAATCAAAGGAAGAAATCAAGTCAGAAAGGACTTCTGTTTCCAGGGAAACCTGGATTAGCTTTGAAGACTTCTGTGTTTGTTTCCAGTAAGGAATTGAGTTTTTGGGATTTATTCCATGAAAATAAACGGTATAACAATGGTAAAATGCTAATTGTGACACTATAAAAAAACCTGTGTCTTGTCAACAGATCTTCTTTGTATAATTATCCTGCCTTTCAGGGTAGTCCTAAGGCTACTTTTCAGACCAGACTTACTGTCCTTGTTGGCAGAGAGTCTCTTGGGGCAGCCTCATGCTGTGTCTCGGATACGTTCTCCAAAGTACAGCAGAGAATACAACCACCAGCTTCATAAAGCATATGTCAGGCTGAAGTGTGGGTGGAAGATGTGAAGTCATGGAGTGTGGAGCCATTATGGTGCTCACATACCTGAAATGGCAGCCACTGGACAAACAGTCTGCATTTGAACAACACAATTCTAAGGCAAAAATATTGATCAAATCTTCTGTTGCCATCAGCACAGTTCAGCTTGGTCAACTAGGTGCTTTCTTTTGCTCTGTTTTCAATATAGTTCCAAGGCCTTTATATGTCTGGAAACATGAAAAAAGCTGGTGTAATTGTAGAGCAATATCTTCTGGATTTCAGATTTAAGAAGCCTGGTACTACACAGATCTTTTAGAGAACTGACATTGCTCATAAGTAATTTTATCAGAGAAATTCACCCAGTTATTTATTGTTGTGGTTTTTTTTTTTTATTATGTGAATTTGTAACCAAGATTTCTTTGGGAAGCTTTTACTGTAATAAATGAGTTTTCTTTAGCCTATAATAAACTTTCCTACCCTACTTATTGTGACCCAGGTGCTGGACTAGGCACTGAGCTTTGTTGAACCTCATACAATTGGTCCTGCCCCATCAACCCAGCCTGTCCAGATCTTTCTGTAAAACCTTCCTACCCTCAAGCTGATACTCCCACACAACTTGGTGTCGTGCAAACTTACTGAGGGTGCCCTTGATCCCCTTAAAGAAAAACATCACGAACAAAGTAATTTCCTTTCGAAGTCTTGCTTATAATGTGATAGAGAGAATCGAAAATAAGAACTTTTTTACTTGTTAGTCAAACATTAAAGTACTGTTACCTTTGGTAGATCATTTCTAATGTTAATTAATATATAGAGCCTTTGTCAGTCTCTTATTTCTGTCCCTAAATGTGTGAGAGTTTACTTATTTTTACAGTGAACTGATAAAGTAGCTGTTAAAGTATCTTGCTTGATCTTTGAAGAATTTATCACTCGGAAGAAATTATATACCTAAGACTTTCATTTTAGCAGTCAGTTCTGTTGAAAGCATTTCCTTGTTTGACATGCCTGTATCTCAGTTACAGTGAAAACAAGATGAACGTTCAAAGTTCATATCAACTGAGAAATCAGGAAGATTTTAGTCATAGTAGGAATTTTTATGTCAGCAATGGATCCTTGTGAAGTTTCTGAGTAATTAAACATTTATTTTATGTAAAACACTGGACTTCACATTTGATTCCATCCTCAAAGCTGAAAGTCATTCTGTTGCCCTTGGTTAAATCAAGGTCAGAAAAATTGTTGTCAGGAACTAAGTATCTTTTTGAAAGTGTGCAAACACCACAGAACTGGAAAAGCATATTAATAAACTGTACAAAATAGATCATCATTGCAGTGATACTTCATAGAGAACATTATGACAGTCATTTTCAAGCAGGCATGGAAGTTTTAGAATAATGTTAATTTGTTACAATTTATAGATTCAAATTGGACAAATTAGTGGCCTGACCTCCAATGGAAAACTGTAGCAGTGCAGTAAAGACAGAAATTAATGTCAGCTGCTTTTTTCTGGAGATTAATTCTATTCATCTTTTATGAAACTAAAAATGTGTAACCAGTTTTGAGAAAATGTGATTTATGAAAGTAAAAATAGTGTCTTACACTATGAAATAGACATTTGCTAGATATTTACCTGAAATATGTAACTTATACTAAGATTCTTTTCTATAATTGTTTTTATTTTCTCACTAGGAAACTGTATGTTTTCCACAAGCCACATACATACACTTATAACTACCAGAAGACTGATTTTAAGGTATATGACTCTGTTGAGTTTTTATATACTTTTTTATCTTTTTCAAACTCTTATGTAATTATATAATCCATATATCCTAAATTATATTGGTAGATCACATAGAACTGCTATTACCAAAAAGCTAACAATGCATTAAGATTACTATAATTAATACAAAGCTAATGTTTGCTGTGAAATGTCATGAAGTATTTCACTGTGTTTAAGACAAGGAATGCTATTTCACAATAATGAAAAAAATGAGTATGTAAATTATGGAAGTTGGTAGTGAGACTATATGTTACAGTGAATCAGATCTCTGTTCTCTCTTTATCTTGATTTAAATCTACCTTATGACAATTCAGAGACTAAATTCAATTTAATGATCATTCAGCTGTAGATTCTGCCCTTCAGTTCTCCTTCATCTATCTGTGACCTAACCCCCAAATTATGAGTCTGTATAGTATAGCCCTCCATTTTCTCTTTGCATGCTAAGTCTTTTAGCAATTTACAAGATTCTGTTGCAGGATTCAGAAATACTTCTTAGTTACCCTGAAATTACAGTGTTTCATTAAAGCTGCTGTTAGTTCATATCATCAGAAGGTTGTTCAGTGTGCTTGAATATCCTGTTCCAGCTCTGGTTATGTACTGTAACTGAAGTGTAATTGTAGAGTACTGAAACGTAAACTCCAGGCATGAACTTTAAGTAAAATCCTATACTGAGTAAGTTAACTACATAGATTATGCTACATAATTATGGTATAGCTGAAATTTCACACCTCTTGTAATCACATCACAAGTAATTTTCCCAATTGCTGCGCAATATACTTTCACAAGCCATAATCAGCATCAAGTCTATGTAAACCTGTGTGCTATTGTGCTGGAAAACTAACTTTTAGCTGAAAAAACATTCTATTTTTTTTTTTTTTTACATTGATAAAGATGAGGTGTTTCCACTATTTGGTAAATTCTGTAACAGACTTATAAACGAACACTCTTATGTTCTGAAGACATCAGTAGTGACATTCCAGGATCAAATACAAAAACTGTAGTGATATAACTTTGGATATAACTTTTGGAGAATGGAGACATGCATTAAAACAGTTCTGTAGCAAAGAAACTCATTCATCTTCAGATTCCCTTCAGATCATTCTACAGTTTTCTAATATTGCCACAGGAATTAACGTATTAAAGTTGAGAGTGAAAAATGCTGCTTCTGTATATTTTTTTTGTAGGAAAAAAACAAAGGTGAAGCAGAATTAGTTGTGTGTTACAAATTAAAAGTGCTTACTTCTGTCAATCTTAATGTAATCATTTAGAATCAGAAAATTAGATATATTATCATTCAAGAAAACTTTTTGGTTTATCTTTTAACTGAACATAATGGTTTACACATGTAGCTTTGGGCTTAAATGACATACATGAAGTTTGGAAGTAGTGAAAGGTACTTACTTCCCGTAACATATCTGGGGTCACAATATGTGAAAGCTTAGTCATACTATGTGTAAACCCAGGCACACAGCATTCAGTGAAAATGAAAGATGAACAAATGTCCATTTTTCTATGCAGCTTACTGATGACCGAGTCTCCTATTACTTACTTGTGGACAGCCTGAAGCCCATCGAAATCCTGGTTAGCTTTTCTGCATTAGCTCACTGGGATGACACTGGAGGTAAAGCTAACACTGAAAAGCTCGTGTTAATGTTGTTGTTTCCTGTTCTTGAATATGTCTGTGCTGTTGTGTTGTCTGTGGTGTATTTTGACAAAGTTTGAGAGTTTAATACTAAATACTCAAATTGATTCTAGGGAGTACACTAATATTCAAGCAATACTGCCTTATTGTTTGATATTGATGAGGAATGTTTTCTTGAAAGTATTCCTCCCTTTACTGTTTATTACAATTTGCTGCAAGCTTTTCATTGGTATGTTTCTGGTATGGATTTCTTTGTTTCTTGTGGTTTCTTTTTCTACAAATTCGATTCTTGCAAGGTATTTTATGCCTGAGCTGGTCAAAATGCAGTACAATCAGCAAGATGATGCAAGTTTATTTTTAATGTGATTTTTAAACGTGCAAAGTAAACTCTTTAGTATATTTACAGCTGGCTTATTTCAGGATCCAACAGTTTGGATGGTTGAAATAAAACAATCACTTTTGTGAAAATTATAGAATGGCATTCAGGAAAGGAAATGCATGTCATGGCAGTGTAAGTTAATCAAACGTTTAAACACTGGGTATGGACATAATTTTAGTGCATCTAAATAGAGTAGATAGAATCAAAACAAAGTTTAAAAAACCCAAACTGAACACCAAGTTAAAATAATTAAACTATGACATGAATATAAGCTTTGTATGGCTGTTTGCTCCCTTTGCACATGGAGAGAATGGATTTTTATGGAGTCTTAGGGCAGCCATAAATGACTGGGAAGATGTCTGATTTACACATTCTCTTAACACATTCTTTTAGCATTTTTGTCTAGTAAATACTACAAATAATCCATATTCTGTACCATCTATGCCATTTAAATGACTAGCTCTTTTCTCCCAAGTTATCAAACCTAAATTAAGACAGCGACTACGAAGTTGCTTCAGATACTGCACAAGTTTATTTGTCTTCATTTTACTGTTACTCCTCTCTCTGTCTGTTGGTGTTTTGATTTGGTTTGTTTAGGTGTTTGGTTTGGTTTTGATTTTTTTTTTTCTTAATGTAGGTTCTAAACAAGCACGTTCTGGTATTTCAAAGGGTGTCCTGATGGTTGAACGCTTCTCTTGGAAATGCATGACTCCTGGAGAACTTCTGTTAGAGATGCATACATCTGCAACCAAAGCTACTGTGTTAAATCTTCCTGTTGGGTACGTGTGAGGCTTCATTTCTTTCCTAAGGCTTGAGAAGATCTTTTATTTTACACAGTAATTACAAGTTTATTTGCCAAAATAGAAACTTTTGGAATATCAGATTGGTTAATAGCTAGGATTTGGTAAGAGTAAAAAATTGCTATGAATATAAAATAATTGCCAAAGCCTTTATAAATGTTTTGAATTCTCTACTCTTATTTAAGAGCATTTAGCAAGAAAAATCACACTGACTTGCTAAAAAACTAGAATACAAATTCCTGCTTACAAGTGTTTTCTAACTAGAATGATTTTAAGGTGTTTCCTGTAATACCAACGAAAATTAAAGAACTAGGAATTTTAGTGGAACTGTAAAAGCATGATGATGCCATAGGAGGTTTTATTGCATTTCTTGAAATGGGATTTATGAAACATTACAGGAGAAATTCTGAGGTTATTCATGAGGCCTTGCATTTCTGTCTTCACATTCACATACTGCTTAATATGATTTATTTCTCTTTGACTGTAATTTCAGTTATTCAGTGTAGATCATGTTGTTTAAATAAATAAATAGATAAAAGACAAGAGCCTTTGATAATTTTCAGTTTCTGAAAATGCTTCTAGTGAAATAGGGAAGATGGCATCTTCAAATCTTGCTATAAGCATGAAGTTGATGACTAATTCATTGAGACTGTCTACTTCTCAAAAAATAATCACCAGTTTAATCTCAAAGAGATGAGACAAAACATATTTTTTAAAAAAAAATCAAGTAAAGCTTCAAATAAATAGGCATAGAAAGAAAATCCCACAATATTAGCAAATTAATATTGAATCAAAGTTATTTAATAGTGCTCTCTGTGTGTTTTCTTTCAGACTAAATAGGTTAGTTCTGCCACCACATGTATTTTCTTAGTGTAGTTTCCAAAAGTTGCCTATTTCTGGCCTGTCGGGAAGCCAAAATCTTGGCTATTTCTGCACCTGCAAATTTTAAAACTACCAGAGATACAGGCAGCTCAAATAGATAAGCTTCTCACCTTTGACTCTCTCTACTCCAGCAAAGCCAGCAGGCTTTCAGGAAGATTTCACTTACAGCAGGTGTTGGAGGCAAATGGGCTATTGACTGCTTCCCCAATTTATTCCAAATGAGAAAAGACTTGCTGAGCCAGGAAGGTGCTTTCTTCCATCTCTCTATTGGTGGCCAGGGGCACTTCAAATTTTACTTGCAGGAATATGTAATTAAAAAGTGCAAGTGTGCATGTGAGGGTAACTCTCCATTCTTTTTGTCACTGCTGGATCTTAAGTTGACACTTAGAGCTTTGGCCTGGAAGAAGCTCTCTGGCTAAATGCCATTCTGACAGTAAGACCATGAAGCTTCACCATTTGGGATCGACAAAGCTCTTTGAGCATTTCAGTGGGACTGGAGGATTTTTTTGTCTGGAGGGGAGCATGAATCCCCTGTGGTGTATAACTATAGTTAGGAATGATTTCTTTTTTGTTTAGAAACCATTGTAGAATATGACAAGGAAAACAAGAGGGAGCTGAGTGCATCCTGATAAACCATACTGGATTTCTGTTGTTTACCACCTTAGGAGGTTACAATTGGCCAACAGTTGCTCCATAAATGGTTGCTCTGCAGCGTTCATCTGGTGTGGCAATTTTTTCCTGGGTTTTTCGATGCAAAAATGGCAATTATGATCTAAGTAATGCATGACCAGAATACTCAACTCTAAGCTTTCTACAGCACATATATTTTCAAGTGTAGTTGACTATAGTCCTGACTAAAAACCCTTAAACCCTTTTGGTTTTGTATCCATCTGAAATAGCGAAACTACCCATTTTGCTAAAAAAAATAAAAATAAAACCTGAAGAAAATAAAATAATAGTGACTTCTCAGCATTCATTTACTGCTTATGCTTGGAGGTTCTTGAGAAGCAAGAAGTTACAAATGCAGGTTTTGAAGAGCCAGGACATCAAGGAACGGATTTCATTATTACCAAATGTATGAAAGGAAAAGCTTAAGAATTGTTGTGATTATTATAGTTATTATTTATTTATTTTTAAAATGAAAAAGGTGCTGTGTGGATTTATCTTTTCTTTTTCTTGAATGTAGACGCCATGTCCTGCTCTTCACAGTAAGTTCTGCCATAGGGCACCATATTCATCTGTGTAGCATGGTGCCATGTGTCTTTGGCGAAGAAGATACCGTGATGCCAGGTCTTGAAAAGGTATGTGTAACCAGAATTAGTCAAGCGTTGTGATGAGGGTGTTTATGACTACTGGTTATAAAGTACTGTTGGGTCTTCATTTAGAGTTGTTATTATATTTGATGGTACAATATTAATTTCAATATGAAATGGATGAATGCATAAAATAAACGTGTTTTACAGCACAGCAGGCACTGAGATGGATATGGCAACAATTGTTGTATATATAAATATATAAACAGGCATTGGGTAGTATTGCGGTTTACATAGCACAGCAGCATAAAATGGAAAGTTAAAAATGCTTTTGTTGAAATATGTATGTCAGAGGTAGTGTATAAGCTGTCTTTTTGAGGCACGTGATAAAAGTGACGAAAAATACATGTACAGATGTTAATTAATATTCAAAAATACTCACCTAGTAAAATAAGCTGTCACATCAGTAAAGTTTGTTTTGTCCCATGAGATCACATATTACTCACTGTGTCCCAGAGCAGCTTTTATATCTAAAATGAACAGTTGATTCAAACAACTTTTCATAGCTGAGATAAGAGGCCCAGGGGAGTAATTACTACAGCTTTTGTTCTTTGTTGCCTACAATCCAGACAGATATCACTGTCATCCATATTTTCAAGATTTCTTTGGCAAGCAGTAGGGCAAATATGTGTCATGGGCACTGAGGGGAGGGAATGTAGCTGCTAGAGCACAGTTGTGCAGAAATGTTTTGAAAGGTGAGTGTAACAGGAAATTTACCTACCAGTGTAGATTCAGGTCCTAATAATAGGACATTGAAGCAGCTTGTTCAAATTTATTACATTTATTGTAGCAAAGTTGTTTAAATGTAAGAAATTGGCCCTTTAAAAATGTCATGTAGCTGTACTATCCCTTTGTCTTCAGATTCTGGATGAAAAGCTATTCCTCATGAAAATAAAGTGTTATCCTAAAATCTTCTCTGCAGCTCTTTGTAAAGACAGCAATTTCTCTGCAGCGTGTCATTTGCAGGATAGTGTCCACATTCTTGCACGGAAATCTTGATGAAAAATAATGATGCTTTAGGCAGCGTGTATTTAGGTGGTGTTTTCAATGGGATACAAATGCTCCTTTTATAATAGAAGAGATGCTGAGCATTTCAGCTAGCAAGAGTCGTCTTATCACTGCAGTAGAAAGTCTCTATGTACATCCTATTTTTCATTAAAAGTCCTAGGACTAATGATACAGGAAAAATAAAATCCTTAACAGATATATGTTATGGTGCCTATTACAGTGTTGTAGCAGTTTTACTTCAATAGCTAAAATCAGCGAATGCTTTGCTTTTGATTACCAGACACCTAATTAATTTTACAGCTTATAAAATCAATAACAATGGCTTGACTTAGGAAAAGCTTTGTGTTTCATCACAAAAAAAATGCTTGTGTGCTTTCACAGCCTAGAAAGAAAACAAAATAAAATCTTAAAGCAATCTTCCTAACAATGGCTGTTTTTATTCTCTCTCTCTCTGCAGGAGAGCTACCGTTTTATACAACAGGCTACAGCTATTCTAAAAGCTGTTGGAAATGTGATAAATAATTTCAGCAGTGAGCCTGAATTTTCTAAAGCCTTGAAGGAATTGGAACTAACCCACTGTCCTCCTGGCCTCCATGGTACTGGAATGACTGAAGAACACTTCAAGGTGAACATATAATTTTTATGAACACATATCTAAAAGCTACAGAAGCTGGGTAGCAGCTTAACATTGTCATTATCCTCTTTAAATCAATGGCTATGCTTTTAAAATGGACCTCCTGAGTGCTCCAAATGTGGCATTTGTTATTAAGTATAAGCCCAAATGACATGACTTGAAACTGTGTACAATAATTGTCTTCTTTTAATATGAACAGATTTGAAATATGCACACAGTAGCACATTCTAAATTTGAGACTCTAATTTTGTCAGTTTACTGTTGAGCATACTTTGGGGCAGAAAGCATCAGCTTTTTTATTTTATAACTTAATTTTGGATTTAAAAGACACTACCTGAATTGCAGAAAAGCCAGAATGGCTCCTTTCTGTGCCTGATGTTGATGGCACAGGAAAACATTAAAGCTTGTATTACTGAAGACAGTAACGAGTTTTTGTCACTTTCAGTATTTTAGTTGGTTTCCTTTGCTTTTTGAAACACTCTGTGTTTCAAACACCCTGTTTTGTGTGTGTGATAAATAAAAGGATATTTAGATACCTGATGAAAATGCTTGATTCTTCTGTAGATTTCTAAACTGTTGCTTTTGAATATTACTAAGAGATTGCAACAAAATATTTTGCAAAATATATGCTAATTTTTATGTATATGATGTACAAACACAGGCTCAAATTCAGCAAAACAACAGAATTAAGGAAGAATTATTCTAGGTGCACTCTCAAGATGTAATTTACATGCCAAGTCCAACAGAAAAAAATAGATTTGACTTCTCTGGAATGGAAAATATAAATTTTAAATATATATGTTCATATGAAGTACATGTAAAACTTAGGAAAAAATCAGTAGGCATGAACATACATATCTCTTCCTCTCTCCCTGCCAAAAACCACCAAAGTATAGTAGTAAAGTAATAAAAAACACAGAAATGAGATGAAAGTTACTGAGCTGGCAGCGATTCAAGAATGAAAACTTGGAAATTATCTCTCTATTACAAAGAGTGATAAAATATTTTGAGCATCAGAACATAGTTTATTTCTTTATCACTCTTAAATCTTTCAAAATAGAGGAAGTGCTTATTAATATTAAAATACTTAGGATAAAATGTTTCCAAAAAGCAGAAAAACCTTGAAATAAGGACAAGAAGAGGGAACTGCATCTTTTTCTAATAAGTTGTTACGATATTCTTCAAATTTTGAAACAAGCTCTGAAAAACACACTCTAATATTTTCATCTGTGGCAAGAAGAAAAAAAATACTGGATTTCTGCTCTTTAAAGAGCATCGATATGTTGAGAACAAAAATAGAACCATCAGTTTAGTCATATAAGTAGGACACCAAATCTTCCCCTCTTGCCCATTGACATATTCCTACTTTTCTTTGTGGTACCACCTTCTAGTTTCAGTAAGCCTGCCCATTCAGTTGTTGCTGTGTGTTCTGAAACCTCTAATCAGAATGCCAGTTGTCATGTTGGTGATTATAACGTGTTCTTCTATCCTCTGCTATGAGACCATCAACTCATTTCACATTAAGTACTAAGATATTTTCAGGTGATAAAAGCTTACACTGCAGAATCAATTCTGCATTTAATACACCAGGCATGAGACAGGTTTTCTCTTTATTGTTGGCTTGGAGCATTGTAGTCCTACAGTTGGGACTAATTTTCAGATGCTGTATTTGATAGAGGAAGTTAAAGACTTCATTTTTATATGAAAAAAAGGTAAGAGCTAAACAGTTTTTGAAACAATAATGAGAAGCAATACAAATCAGCTCTTTAAAATTGATCATTGTTTGAATGCTTTTTCTCTTTTTAATTTTAGGTTTTCAATAGTGCATTTTGGTATTTGATCAAGCATGTATTGGGCAAGAAGGTACCTTACAACTACAAATTTGCCTTCAGGTCCTTCACTTTGGATTTTAATGACATTGAGGTTTCTGAGGATGACACTGTATGTTCAGGTACTGTGTTGGTATTGCTAATCACTTCAAACATATCTGCACATTCTTATTTTCAAGGTAAACCAACTCTTTGCTCATTTTGTATTTTCTTGCCTAAGTAAGCATAGTTCATTTCCTTTGAGATGTCTAAGCTTTTTACTGCTGACAGCATATCTGAGACTCATCTCAGAATAGAAATGATCCTTTTCTTTCTTCCAGAAAGTCTGTTCATGTTTTGTTAATTTATAAAATTTAAAACATTGCCTTTTTCTTCCTTGACTTGCATTTCTCACTATTGATAGACATTAACAAGCCCCTACAGATGCTTTTTTGGGTTGTTTCTTTTCCTGATCATAGCTCTTGTTCAAATGCACATATTGCTCATGAAATGAGAGTGAAAGAAGACTCAAGTTAGTACCTTCATTGAATGTTCAACTATTTCTTGGTGCTGGATTGAGGTTTCTTTGGGGAGGTGGGGCAGTGTATTTGTGTAGTATTTTGGTTGCTGTCTACTTGTTTGGTTTTTAAGCCTATTATGTGGCAGTTTATCATGTCAGATGGCTAGTTAGCTGGCCAGTCATGCACATGTAGTGGAGGAACTAGCTACAACACCATCCACCTCTTCTCCAGCCTGTGATTGAGGTATGCAGTATACCTGAAGATAGTGTGGGAGGAGCCATTGGAAGGCAAACAGCTTTATTACAAGCAAGGATAATTCTCTTCCTGAAGGTTCTTTGCCTCATTTTGCATGCAGGCTGGAGGCATCAGCAGTTAGAGTTAAGTTTGACTGGCAAAAAAAATGTATAACTTTTTGATTTTAAGAGGCTTATTTTGCAATCTGTCTAACTTTTTAATCTATTAATATTTAATTTATTAATAGAATCTTTATGTGTATCCTTTCATATTATGACAGGAAAATAATTTATCTGAAAAATTGGCAGGATGGTGTATTATCACAATTTGATGGCCATTGTGACTTAGCTTTTCTTTCTGCCATTCTGAACTTGCAGCATAAAGTCTTTATTTTTAGTCAGCCAAATTAAAATTAAAATTCTGTTCATTAGTTAAGCTATTTTAGAAAATTGTTATAAAAACACTCATTAAAATGTACACAAATGTATACCTTCACTGACAAAATGTAATACTCTTATTCTTTAAGAAAGCACATATACTAGTCTCACTCTTCAATGGGAACTTTCCTCCAAGTCTGTTCTCTTCTGAAGATTATGCATCTGTGACACATCAGAGATAAAGGATCAGCCAGAAAGACTGAATAACTCATTGTTTTTTTCACATAACTATGTCCTATGGCAAGAGTATGTTACAGAGGTCAGCATATTGATATTTGTAGCACCACTTCAAGTCAACACCACCTGTCACATTTTTCAAGATGACTGTGCTACTGATTTCGGTATTTTCCCAAAATCTTAAATAATTGTGAACAAGAGAAAACGTTTTTTGAAGACTTGAATAATTAGCACAGTTGACAGGTTATAGCAAAGACCTCATATATTGCTGCATTATGACATCCACTATAGTAGAATGGTTTTTAAGATTTTGGGGGTGAACAAAAAAAGTGGAATAAATGTACTGAGGAAAATTCTGCTTCACTTTGATTCCTCTAGAGTCCAATAAATCTTTTTAATTTAGCTACTTCTCCAGACTGCAATTACAAAAGATTCCTTTTGGACAGTAAAGTGAATTGTTTCCCTTTGGCATTATTGACCTTGGATATACATTTTGCATTGCTTAATAAAGGTTGTATTGGAATAAATGCATGCTTTTGTTCAGGTTCCAACAAAGAATTCAAAAGAAAGTGAGACAGCAGTATTCAAAAAAACATAAATCAAGTGAAGTATCAAGAAAAAAAGAGGTAGATAGCAGGAAAAAACAGATGAGAAATGCATTGTAGGGAGGCCTGAAAGGGCTGGTATCACTTGATTTGCCTGGCCCCCATTAGCACTGCTGCGTTGTCAGGTTAGTTGCTCAGATCTTGTTAAGGGTTTGAGTTATGACCCTTAACAGTCATCAGTGTAAACTACCATAACAGATGAACGAAATCTTTTTGTTGTCGGTGTCTGAGAGTAGATCAGGTCGAATCACAGAATCGTAGGGGTTGGAAGGGACCTTGAGAGATCAAGTCCAACTCCCCTGCCAAAGCAGCTCCCTAGGACAGGTCACACAGGGAGGTGTCCAGACGGGTCTTGAATGTCTCCAGAGAAGGAGACTCCACAACATCCCTGGGCAGCCTGTCCCAGTGCTCTGTCACCCTCACTGTGAAAAATCTCAGGGTCTTGGCATGGGTTTTTTTTTGGGGGGGAGGGAAGGTGAGAAAAAAAGCCACTTCAATTTTATGTTAACATACTCATTTTGTTCTGTGTGCTGAATTCACCAAGATTTACTAAGGGCAAGGATACTATGATGTACTGCAGTTAGCAGTAAGGTTTCTGAGAAGCCATCCTGAAAGTGATCTAGTAACATTTATTTGTCTGCCCAAATACCATCCATCCCTATGGAGCACTTAGCACAGGAGTCACAAGAAACAAGTGGAAGGCATATGAAAAAAAATGGAAGTTTCTGAAGCTGAGTGCTTCTCCATGGTATGGCTCTCCTGTGGTCTTCTGGGAAAGAAAGTAGATAAAGGGACACTGCAGAACTTTGGTAAGTTATGTGATACTGAATTTAGAGGTATGTGATTTTTCCTGAGAAAGGAAGCATATCAGGATGATGTTACACAAGATGAGGGGACACAGTCTTGACAGCTCAACACTGCTTGCCTGCTTTCCATTGCACGTTACTTGTTTCACTTGTCTTGGTTTCATTTGGCCCCATAGTGAGCCAACTCAGTTCATGAACTCACTGAGGTCTGTGGCACTGATTTCAAAGCACAGAGACTCAGATGCTTGACAGTCATTTAGGCACAATTCAAAAGGTGCATTTCCTTCTCGTGGATAAATTCCAACACTGAAGTTGGAAGTACAGTGCCTTTTGTGTGCAGTTCTGTTAAAACCTTCTGGTCTGAAATTTTATCTTAGCTAGAAGTCAAGCTGTTACCGACAAGCTTAGCTTATTGGTATAAACTCTATTTGGGAAGTCCTGTTCTTACCCTGTGCTTCCAGACCAAGCTTCTCTTTCCTCTAGAAAGGTAGGTTAAGAGATAATTCTGGGCATATTTTTCGTCTTGCAATTTGTTTCGATTTGAGCTTGAATCCCAGTAAGGGGTGAGGGACAGTTTGCCATTATTTGGTTGAATATGTAAAGTGCCTCTCCAGTACATGCAAAATAGACCTTTTTCAAAAAAACTCATTATGTTAGATTGCCCACAGTAGATGCATCCACACTGTTGCAAGAAAACTGCAGCTGATCCTGTGGTGAACAAACTTGCTAAGATACTTTGAGAACTTCAGTTCCTAATAAGGTATCTTCTAAACAACAACTAAAGCATGTCAGAAAATGTTGACAAATCAGTTTCCAATCTTAATGTCAGATATGAAGCATCCACTAGTTAATATTGGTTATTTAATACATTTCACAGTAACTTACTTCTCTAGTTATGAGACAAAATACAGGGACAGGACACATGTTAGAACATGTTTGGTTACAGTTGGTTACATTTTTTCACCGTGAGGCTAGTCAAAAATTGGAAGAGATTGTCTGGAGAGGTTGTAGAGTCTCCATCCCCTCCTATTAAAAAAAAGACTGGACATTTTCTTAAGCCCATAAGCAACCTGCTCTAGGTTGGTCCTGGTTTGGATGTTAGATTGGACCAGATGATTCTCAGTGGTCCCCACAAGTCTGTATTATTCTGTGATTACATTCTTCTGTTTTATAAAGATGGCTGTGCCATTCATATTGTTGAGTTCTAATCTGTTGTCAGTTGAAGTGGACTAGTGTAACTTTTCAAAGACACTAAATATTAAAAAGGCTTTGTGGGGTTTGGAAATAAGACAATAATGAGGAATGATGGTTGGGAACATGGCCACATTTAGCAATATTCAATAAAAAAGATCAGGTTGAAATGTGTGACCTCTTGGCTGATGACAGCAATATTTTTTCTTACATTAGCCTTGTTTCCTTTTTTCAAGTGGATCCCTCTCTTTTCTTCTCCTTTTTGTTTGTTGGTACTTCCTTTTGGAGCACCGTTTCCTTCCTCTTGAACTGTCTGTTTACCCTCATTATTTATCTGTGCAGTTCCAAACTGGCCCGCTGGCACTGTCTCCTGATAGTCCTGTTCACACCTTCCCCCTAACCCCTGGTGTTGATGGCTCCCAGGATGCCGATTCCGGTCAAGGATGCCTTCAAATAGCTCATTACCAACCTGTCAGAACCCACTAATTACTGTTCTGCTCCAAAACTCCTCAGTAACAGATAGTCACAGTCAGATAAATGAGCATCCCCTTTATCACAGATCTTATTCCATGGCTCCTCAGTGAAGGTTGAATGCAATGTTTTGAATAACGTTACTGTTTAAATTATCACTTAATAAAATGATCGGATTGAGAGAGAATACCACTTAAAACCTTGGGAGGCTTTTAAGCTGTATTCAGAGTCAGGCTTTAATGTATCAAATCCTGTTGGTTCATGTTTTTGAATTTGGTATTTTGAAATTACATTAAGGGGCTTGATTTTAAAAGATGTGTTGCAATACCTGTCAGTAAAGAGAAGTAAGAATTCAATGATTTGATATTTGAAATTAGCCTAACAGTTGCACACTGATTTTGTGTAATTCAGCAGTATATTTTGTCTAATTTTATCATGGCTAGAGTAAAATTAAAAAATATCATTTTGTCATAAATGGAAGTTTTATGCAGAAACCACTCTGTTTCTGGAATACAGTGCTCTTGGTGTGTGTGTTTGTTTAACTTCATTGCAGGCATCTACAGGACTTCCAGTTTTATTAATGTTGCTCATTGTCCTCCCCTTCTTCCAGAGAGTTGTGAGAAGAGTTCCTTTAGTAGTTGGCAGAACCAAACTCCCACATCTGAAGAAGCAGCAGTAGCCATTAAACTTCAAACCATCTGGAGGGGGAATTATGTTAGGAAAGTTCTGAAGAGCAGAAAACCAGGTGTGTCCTTAAATGTTTCATACTTGACCTTATTCAAATACTTACTATATAGATTTTGCTACTAATTAATATTTAATTAAAATGAACTGAAACGCAATAGAATGTTTTAATTCAGTGTCTGATTTCTTATAAAACTAAGAGAAGTGCTCAATCTAATCAATTAATTACCACATATGATACTAAATGCAGAGGAAGGACACCCCTGCTCCACACCCCATCCTCTCCCCCCTCGAGTTTGTTGTTCTGGAAGGGTAGGTAAAATCCATACAGGAACCTAAGCATCATAAAGGATCATCATCATCAGACAGCATCAAAGGCTGATGCTGTGCTCGAAAGATACTGTGCTGATAGCATTGTTCACTCTTGTGTAAATAGAGGAATCTTAAAAAACAGTTGAAGACTTCTGTTATGTTTCTGATTCAGCATTCTTATTTCATCTGGAATATTTTGTCCAAGTTCAGTGTCCGCAATCCAAGAAGAAAGATAGGTAATAACAGAGAAATTTTGTGTAGAGCTGTAAGGATCAGGATTAAAGAAGGGCCTTGTATTTGCAAGATGTTAGTTTGTAATTTAAGAAAGGGAAGATTAAGAATGGCTTTACTATAATCTGTAAATACCCATCTAAGAAAAGGAATTTGATAGCAACAAGGTCTTTAGTCTGAGATTCAAAGGGTTAACAAGGACTTTAGCCTCAGATTCAGAGATTATGAATTGAATGCAGACAACTAGCAAAAGTGGCGTTTGTTTTTAAAATAAGGTATTTATCAAAATAATCCAAGATTTGTAGTGTTCTTTTCAATATTGAAAACTTTAAAATCAAACAGATACTCATCAAATTAAAAAATTAGTCATTTATATATGATGAAATAGCGATTAGTATGTTAACAGGACTGTTACACAAAGTCAGATCAAAGTGATTCCTTCTAGTCTGACAGTATAGGAATGCTTGAGCATCATGACAAAGGAAACTGCTCCATTGGGAGATACATATTTCCTCCTCAGTACGTTACCCCCATTCTGCTGGAAGCTTCCTCTTGAGTTACCATTGTCATTGAGGTTTTCACCTATATATTGACCCACACCAGATGATGTCTTCAAGCAATCTTTTGTGCTTTTATGTCTTCATCAGTGAATCTGGTGTTACCTCTCTCCTAAACTATCACTTGTAGCCCATCTCGCTTAAGCTTTCTAAGTAGTCTAGTACCCTTCTGCTTGTCTTCATGAAGTGCCATGTAAATTAGGAATTCTGTAAACTTTCACTAGTATTACTAATTCTCACTAATCCTCAATCTCAGAACCTATTCTTTTGCAGTTTAAATTTTAGTCATTTGAAGACTATGTGAGTATCCCAGAACATTCATTGTCTATAATATATTTCTTAACTTCTAATTTCCATTACCTTTAACTCTGATAGTTTATTTACAGCGCTTTACTTTGGATATTGCCTTTTTTTTTTTCTTTCATCCCAGATATACTATTCTTTTCCTCCTTTCCTGCATTACACTATCTATAATTTTCTCATTTACTTGTCATCCCAGAACAGTATTACTATCCAGAGCCCCAAGCCCCACCCCCTTTTAATTTTTTTTTTATTTTTAGTTTTAACCTTCCATTTCCGTAATTTAATTTTTTATGCAATAGAGAATTATTTCACCTAACTTTAGTTTTGAAAAGTAAGACAACGGGTCTAAAACAGTTGCCTACTGTCTTCATCTGTATTCTGTGGACAGAAGCAGACACCTTGAGATAGAAACACATCCTGTCGTCTGAAAGGTTATCAGACATGGGTGGGATGAATTACACACCAGAGCTGCCCGATTCTCTTCTTTTTAGCTACACAGATATCTTAGGCACATACCTACCCCTTCGTAGTGTCTGAAGATAAAAGCTTCCAGGACCTAAACAGTTTATTCTTCAAGGACAGAGATCACCTCATATCACTGCAACATACTGCAGTGAACAAACTGTAAATCAGAGAAAATATTGATCACCTCGCTTCTAGGAGTGCTGAAAAGTACAAAGGTGATGATGAAGGGAATTTCCTCTGTCAAAGGAGAAATTAACTTTCAACTCAGTGAGACTTCTGCAAAATTCCAAATAAAAACTAATGATACATGAGAGTATCATTACGATGCGAGTAGCATTTTTCTCAAGTATTTGGCAGGTGTATATTTAGAACAATACAAAACTTAGATGTTATATATATTTCTAACCTATTTTATTACTTCCAGGTACAAAAGAAAACACTCTTGTCAAAGAAACCTTGCAAAAATTGTGGACTGAAATTGAGTTAAATTTTGAACCGTGTGCTGTAATGCTGTTAAGGTAATCTTTAGTTAAACTAGTATATTGCAGTCATAGAATTACCATAAATTGCTGGTTCACAAAATAAATATCACAGAATCACTAGGTTGGGAAAGACCTTTGAGATCATTGAGTCCAACCGTACCCATCCTCTACTAAACCATATCCCTGAGCAGCTCAACTGCACATCTTTTAAATACATCCAGGGATGGTGACTCAACCACCTCCCTGGGCAGCCTGTTCCAATGCCCGATAAGCCCTTTGGTGAAGAACTTTTTCCTAATGTCTAATCTGAACATAACCTGGCACAGCTTGAGCCCATTCCCCCTCGGCCTATTGCTTCAGTAAAACCATGACTAGTTATAAAATTACAAAACTTTTTTTAAAGTTACAAAGCTCTATTTGAAGGGATCACAGAATCATAGAACGGTCTGGGTTGGAAGGGATCATAGACTTCCAACCCCCTGCCACAGGCAGGGCCACCAACCTCCAGGCATGATCTAGACAAGGTTGCCCAGGGCCCCATCCAACCTGGCCTTGAACACCTCCAGGGATGAGGCATCCACCACCTCTCTGGGCAGCCCCTTCCAGCACTTTACCACTCTCTCTGTAAAGAACTTCCCTCCTTTACCTTCAATCCATTCCCTCTTGCCCTGCCATTGTCTATCCTTTTAAAAAGTCGATTCCCCTCCTGTTTGTAAGCTCCCTTCAGGTACTGGAAGGCTGCAATGAGGTCCCCCTGCAGCCTTCTCTTCTACAGGCTGAACAAGCCCAGCTCCCTCAGCCTCTCTTAGTAGGGCAGGTGCTCCAGCCCTCTAATCATCTTTGTGGCCCTCCTCTGAACCCTCTCCAACAGTTCCACATCCTTCTTGTATTGGGGGCCCCAGATCTGGACACAGTACTCCAGATGGGGCCTCACGAGGGCAGAGTAGAGAGGGACAATCACCTCCCTGTCCCTGCTGGCCACCCCTCTTCTGAGGGAGCCTAGGATACCATTGGCCTTCCGAGCTGTAAGAGCACACTGCTGGCTCATGTTAAATTTCTCATTCACCAGAACACCCAGGTCCTTCTCAGCAGGACTACTGTGAAGGAGCTCTTCTCCCATTCTATGTATATATATCTGGGATTCCTCCAGCCCAAATGCAAGACCACACACTTTGGATAAGAGGTTTTTAGTGAAGATATGCTATGCTTTATTCTCTGTACCCTACATGAGTAGAACTAACAAATACAGTCTTTAGGGTATGTATTTACAGGTGTTTTCCTATACCTGGAGCTATAACATTAATTTTCTCCTGTATTTTTTTAATATCCTGTATGCTATTTCATAAGTATAAATATGATACTGCTTCATTAACTAAACAGCCAACCATGGGATTTTTTAAAGTTTTGATTCAAGCTATCTCTTAAGGAATCCTGGTTCATATTAGAAAGGATATAATTATACTATGTAACCGTGCCATAGTTGATATCATCAAACGATTTGTTTGTAGCACCTGCTTGAAGGAAAGATGTAGTTCTAAGTATGTACTTTCCATGGTATTTAATGATAGCTGTTGCAAAGATGGTTACTCTAATTTCAAGAGCATTCCTTAAGTTGTTTGCAAGCATAATGCTTTTGGGATCACATAAGGGAAAGCCTCACACACAAGCAGAGCAAAACCAGAGATTCATACCCCACTGCCCATGGGCAGGCAGGTGTTCAGCCATCCCCAGGAAAGTAGGGCTCCATAGTGCATAACGGTGACTTGGGAAGACAAACACTGTCACTCTGAACATCCCTCCTCTTCCTTCCTCTTCCCCCAGCTTTATATGCTGAGCATGATGTCATATGGTATGGAATAACCCTTTGGTCAGTTGGGGTCAGCTGTCCCGACTGTATCCCCTCCCAGCATCTTGTGCACCCCTCATCCTCCTCGTTCATGGGGTGGAATGAGAGACAGAAGAGACCTTGGCTCTCTGTAAGCACTGCTCAGCAGTAAAAAAAAAAAAACCAAACAAAAATCTCTATATTCAGCAATGTTTTCATCACAAATCCCAAATGTCACCTCATACTAGCTACTATGAACAAATTTAAGTCAATCCCATTAAGTTACAGGACTTTGCAAGGGAAAGATTTATACGAAGAATTTTAAACCTTCACTTCATGTGTAACCTTATTTATAATTTAACTGGTCATGTATTACAAAATACACCCCTACTACAAAGGATTTTAGTCCTTTGGAATACGTAGGAGGCTCTTCTATCCCAAATACCTCAGTTCATATCCTTCTTAACCATAAGCCTCACCAAAGCCATGGAGGGCTTCACTGGAGTCAGGGAGTGAGCTGTGGTGTATCTTGAGCTGCAGCAGTTACTCATTTCCAGTTTGCAGCTACTGGGCTGACAATCCTGAGGAACAGGTGTTTTTTGATCACAGCCTCATTTAGCAGGCTGTTAATTGCAGTCACTCCTAAAATGAACAGAGTTCTGTTTTGAATGGTCCAGAGCCTTTTGGAAGGGTTTATTTGCTTTCTGCATGACCAATATGACAAGGCCTTTCCTGTTCTCAAATAATTCAGAAGCAACATAAATCTGTAATGGGATGGGATTTCAGGACATCCAGCAGCAGAAGTGAATGGAGAAGTATCTGTGTAGCTTAAAATTCAACCATCTGAAACACTTGAGCAAATGGTACCACCATGCACGTGCAGACCTGCCCAGACACAGCAGATCATGCCCAGAGCAGCTGTGGCTGCCCCCTCCATGGCAGTGCTCAGGGCCAGGTTGAATAAGCCTCTGGCCACCTTGGTCTAGTGGTCAGCTATCATCATTGCTAAAAAACATGAATGTAGAGATTGTTTTTGTAATTTCAATTACTATCTAAGAAGCAGAACATCAATGTAGCATTGTCCAGACTTTGTGCATAAAATGCTTGGAGCTGAACAACTTGCATGCATTCATGTTTAACACAGAAGGCAAGACAGGTATCACAGATATGGATGTTGTGAGATTTCTTTAGATTATTCCCTTTACATAAACCATATAAACCAAGCTTTAAATTAGAGCAATTAAAGGATTGAAAGAAACATGTTTAGTTATCATAGAAAGCAGTTAATGAAAGAATAATGTAAGACAGCAGGAGTGGAAGGGAGGATGTATTTTCCTTCACATCTATATGGGTATATTTTCACTCATAATCACGAGAGAAAAATCTCTGGAATGTGCCAAAAGATGGAGTAAGACGTATTATCTTTCTTCTGCCCTTCACCTGCTCACCCTAATGATGCCACCGGTTTAAATTTACAGCTTAATATAGATAAATGGAAATTATGCTACATGATATTTATTTAAAAAGTAAAAAAACCCCAAAACAACCAAGTAAAGCAAAGTTTTGTAGAAGCTGTAACTTTTTGTCCTATTAGAAGCAGTTGTAATTTTGGATAGACTGATTCAAATATTTGTATGTAAGTATTGGCTACTTCAGGGCATTAGCTCTAAAAGAGCTGATCCCTACCTGTTTAGTTGTTTTTTGAGAGTGAACAGCT
This sequence comes from Porphyrio hochstetteri, assembly GCA_020800305.1. Taxonomy (NCBI): domain Eukaryota; kingdom Metazoa; phylum Chordata; class Aves; order Gruiformes; family Rallidae; genus Porphyrio; species Porphyrio hochstetteri. The sequence continues at coordinate 53,602,903 of CM036907.1, forward strand.
ACTAAAGAAACATTAGTAAGACATTTTAGTTCACTGTTTTACAGTCATGCACAAAGCAGTATTCTTCACGATAAGCATGAATTAAAGATATGTGTCCTCTTGATTAAATTCTTGTTTTCTGCTTTCCAGAGAAATGTTTAAAAGAAACTCTACGTCAATGGAAAAGTTTCCTTGTTATGAAGATGAGTGGTACAAAATCTTTTTTGCTGACTATGCTGTAACATACGCTGATCAGCCACCAAATCTGTGGTTTGTGCTTTTTAGGTGAGTTTCATACAGTCCTATATAACTCTTACAGGGAAGTGGTATTGATACATAATGTTTTTTCATTACCTGGCTTTAAAAAATAATTTTGTATGTTTGCTTTGCTTAAATTCTAATGCATAGCTTTACTTTGTACTACACAAATAATTTTATTTGTGAAAATACTTTTAATATCGTTTTAATTTTTTTTTTAGGGAAATATTTCTTGTTCCAGAAGACATGCTTATAGTGCCAAAGGTGTCTACAACTATCCCTTCCTGTAGGCTTCACGTTGTGGATAATGACACACTGGAGGAAATGCCACATGTCTTTTTCAAAGTGGCACCTCATGTTTATCACAAAAATGAGGTAAAGGCAAAGAGTGTTTGTGAAAAGTATAGTTTTTAAAATAATAGCAATTGCCTGTATTCCATGGACGTTTTCAGCTATTTAACAAAGTTCTGCTTAGAAATGCACCCTTTTTTATTAGCAATTTTGAACAGAGATTAGCAGCGATGTGCTTCTGTTCTAAACCTTTAATAATGAAGACATAGCCCTAAATTTCTTTGAATTCTTATATGTTTTTTTTACTATATCTAAATGGAGATGATAATCTAACTTCCCTGTTCTGTGCTACTCTGTAGCAATGTGGTTGCTGTTGATGCTGTAGGTCTGAGGGAACAACCTTCAAGAATCAGAGGCCAAACTAAGAATGCAGTTTGAAATGTCCAAGCCATGCTAACAGTAATTAAATTCATGCGTCTTCCAGTGCTAATGATAATTGCAACATTGATGCAACATACAGCTTTAGATATGCTCCCCTTCAAAGCCTGTGTGTTTCCTCAGAAGTATTAGTGCAAATTACTTCTAAAAAATAACTATGTTGTAAAATAACTATCACAACTTCCCCTCCTCCTGCCTTTTCATCTTTAGGCTAAAGAATACAGTTTTCTCAGTCTTTCCTTGCAAGTCACATGTTCTACAATCTTGATTACTCTTTCTTCTGGACCCTTTCCAATTAGCTGTTGGTTTTTCTCCTGTTTATCATGCACAATAATGAGCACAGTAAACTTTGCACCAAGGATTAACTTGTGGCCACACAAATGAGCATTGAAGAACTAGTTGTCTTGTGAGCTTTATATCTGCATATATATCCATCTGTGATGCTTGTGCTATTTTGCAACATCATCGTTGACTCATGTACTTCTGCAACCCTAGGTGCTTTCCTGAAGAACTGTACCCTGCAGTTTATTATTCTTGAACAAATGAAGTGTATGTCATCACCAATTTTAATGCTATTTTTTCAGGCCATTTCCTAGTTTTAAATAATTTTGAATTCTTTTTTTCCTCTCTCTCTAAAGTTCCAGTCCTCCTTAACTTTGTAGCATCAGCTAAATGAACATATACATTCTCCATTCCACCATCCACATTACTAATAAAAGTACTGAATGGCATCAGGTTCAGGTTAGATCTTTAAAATGCCACTGACTGCATCCTGCCTTTCCAAAAGGAGCTGTGAATTTGTGCTTTCTGGATGTGATTATCCAACACCCCCCCCAGTTTCTTCATTAAGGCAGCATTTCCTTAGGCTTAGAGGAATAATCAAAGACACACTGTCTGGTGTGTCCTTCATTCTCATAGTATATTTTCCTATAGAAGAATTCTTGATTGGTTTTGTGGGAGTTGTTTTTTGCAGTCTTTTTGCTATGTTGAGGGGATTACAAGGAATTAATTTTGTTATTTCATGATGTCTTCAGCTGCTGGAGTTCTGCTGACTGATTATTTTCTAGATGTGTTTGTCCATCTGAAAGTAAAACACTGCAGTTCTGTAGCCTTCCAGTACCTTACCTGTCCTCTGTAATTTAAAAGATTTGTGATAGTTTTAATCGGTTATTTGCTCATCCTTCAAACAGTACAGAAGTTCATCAGACCTAACCAATACAAACACTAAATTTAACTATATATTCTCTGGTGACTTCTGATTCTGGCCTGCCTTTTAGCTCTTTGATATTACCCCTAATGTTAACTATTCTAGCCACATGCTTGCAGCTGACCTTTTAGTGAAGATGTTCACATTTTAGCCTTCTCAGTTTCATCTGTCAATAACAAGGAATTAATGCCAGGTGCAGTCTAACAGTTTCTGGTCCTTCTTTCGTAACTTCCAATTTTGTCAGAATATTTTGCACTAGAACTTGCCTTATCTAGTGTTTATAGTGAATATTAGCTGAACGTGATGGGTAAGTACTGACACCACTGGAGGACTATGCTTAAAAATGAAGGGTTGAAGACAAGCTTTTCAAGCTCTCAAAACAAACTTGGGATCCTCAGAGATGGGGTGTGGGTTCCACCAGACAGGAAAATTCAGTTTGGAATCCAACAGTGGCAAGTGGCAGGATGCAAAAAGAAATCTCAGCGGTGAACACTACTTTCCGCTTTTCAGGAAAGCGACGGGTTGTGGAAAGAACAATCACAACTTCAGATATATTTCAAACCCTATCCCAGCATCTGTCCTGCTTGGCAGGATACAGATGTCTAGTTCTGCCTGGTAAGGCAGGTTTTCCATGTTCCTGATTTTACTAATTCTTTCTCAGAGCTTCTCCCATTTAACATGTCTTTCATGAATAAGCATGTCCAAAATTGTACACAGCATTCCAAATAAAATCTTACCAACACTTTGTGCAGCATAGTGGTTTTAATATTGGATATGCTTGTTTTGCTATACAATATCCCACCTGGTGCATTCCTCAATATTTTTTTTTCTATGTGTGCAGCACAATAGCCTCAGAGATTCTGTCACTAACTAATGAAAATGGCCCTATTTCTCTTATTCAATTCCTGCTCTTCCTTATAGAAGTTGTCCCCACTTGGAGCAGACTTTTTTGATATTATTCTCTAAACTCATGACTTACAATTTCTAATATTAAATGTGGTTCATATCAGTAAAGAGTGATTTTGGTTTAAGAGTATTAAAACAGAATTGTGAAAGTATGCTGTGTTTTTCTACTTGTTCTTATTCGCTTTCTTCATCTCTGCTACTGAATTTCTCAGTAAGAATATAATCTTATACTACACAATTTACTTTTTCTGCCTATTTGTAAATGGTTCATTAATGTTTCAGTGGACTTGCAAAAGCTATTGAAAGCTGTATTGATGTTTTGACATTAGGCAATTATTATGAAACACAGAATACAGCTTTATTATTTTAATCTGACTGTTACCTTTCTTTTTAATAATATTTTGTAAAAAAATAGTCAATGGTGTAATACATCAAGCAAGAAATTACACAGTATGCCTCAGTTCCTAAATGTCAATCTTATAACAGAAAAAGTCCTCGTTTTTTTCTTTTCTTTTTTAAAATACAAACCTACCTGTTAGTTGTTCTGCTTCAAAACTCTGGGTCAGCAATGTACAAGAGAGCTAAAAAGAAATCCTATCAAAAGATGTTGTTATTCTGCTGCAAAACACTCTCCTGGAACACATTAAAGTTGATTTTAGGATGATTGACAATAAGCATAAAATCTAGCAATAATGTCTGTCTTCTTTCTGCAGCTAGAAAGTAGTTGCTTGCTTTCCATTATTTGCATTTTCTTTTTGCATTAAATTTTCTTCTATGGTATTTTATTTCTACTGATAGATACAGTCAGTTTTAGTGTTTGGTTTTTTGAATTCAGCTGTTCGTTATTCAGAAGCCTTTTGAACGAATTGTAGAAAAGGATAAATGGAAGCACCCCTCAAGCTTCAGCTGACCATTACAGAAGAGTTTATCACTAGAACTTATTTTGTCTAGAAAATAGAAGTCTGTTTCAGCAAGGCCTCTGATCGGTTATTTGTCTTCACTATTCATAGAAGGACATAGTGAAATCACCTTACTTTACCAAAAAGTTAATTTAGGTGTGGTATTAAAAAACAACCCTTTCTGATTCTAGGGGTAGTGAATTGTAATAACGTATCTAAGTAGGTAATGAAACCTCTCAAAGTTTTTAAGAAAGGACACAAACCTGATGGGGTTGTTTAGATCTATTTCCTCATCAGTAGTGACTGATGATTACTCAGTGTTCCTAGCAGCAGCAAATTTCAGTTATTGTGCTTTCTAATTGCTTATACTATTCAGAAGGTGCCCACTCAAACAGGTTTTTTTAATCTTGAGTTTAAGTTTTCAGTATTTTTATAGTGAACATTAAGATTGTGTGACATCTTTATAAATAGGTATGCAACAAAAAGTGTTTCTCTCATGAGCACAGGATGCTGTCAGAGAGGACTTGAATATCTGGCTAAATCCCTCTTGGTTTCTAAGTGTACTTGCTGAGAACAAGGAGGGACTTCACCTAAATGCTTAAACAGATATTAAAGTGAACTCTCCTGAATCATAGCTTTGAATGGTTGCCATTACTTTGTAGCAATTAAAGGGTGTAAAGTGCCTTACAGTGACAATTGCACAGATTGGATCTCTGAATCATTTCTTTTGCCTTCATTCTAAATATTAACTAGTCCTGAAGTCATAATCCTATTTATTATAAGAATTTTTCCACAAAGTGTGTTTTTTAACTGGCAAATACTGATTTATTTTAACTGAACTTTAGCGTAAGAGTCTTATTGTACCCGCCCCTAAAAATACCTCACAGCTCTGAAGTTTGAAGAGATTGGATTTGACTTTCTGTGTAACCTTTTGCTAAATATAAATTCCTGTAAGAGATGCCTGGTAAATTAGACTACAATAGAGCTATAAGATTCTTGCTTACGAAGGACATCTTATTATAGTGGTAGGTGTGACATGGACAAAAAGTGTGTTGCATTGTGAGTAGTGTTATTTCCAAGTAAAACTGACTTGTTTTCTCCTTTCAGAAAGGATACACATTTATGGCTGAAGCACGTTCTGGTGACCAACCTGTGGCAGCTGGAAGATGGAGGCTCCGGCTCATTGGTTCTCACAGTCCACTCCCATTTCTCTCTCGTGACGCTGTAAATAATGTCTATTCTACTAAAGAAATTAAAGAGTATTACATACCTAACAAAAAGCATGTGATGTTCAGGTAAGTATTGAGGGAAGAATGTTTAAATTCTGCTTTTTATATGGACCATCCCTGAGAGAATTGTATGTTCTTTTTCTTAGAAGGGGAGGTTATGAAGGCAAATACCTGAATTTTATGGGCTGTCACTGTGGAATACCAACTTTAAGAAATTTTTGAAAGCATTATTCTCTGAAATACTTGCGTTGCTTAATGAAAAATTCACAGACTATAACATTAAAATCACAGTAGCAGTATTTTGTACTACTGTAAGCTCTGTCTCGAGATCTTACCCATATGTCCGTTGCTGAAATTCAATAATATTTTGGGGGAATAAATATGTAATAAAATCAAGATTTTGCAGGTAGGGGGGAGAAATAAAGTTTGGCTATTTATGTATTTATTTTTAGCTGTTCAGATAGTTTTAAATAATACAGAAATACAACATTTTCTTTTCTGATATGTCAGACCAATCTTGCACTGTTGACAGAAAAAATTATGTACTGTTTTTAGCAGAACATATTTAATAAAATTATGATTATTTCATTTTTATCAATACTTTTAAAATTATTAAAGTTTATTAAAATCAGTTTATTCCAGTTGAGCTTGAGTTCAGAACTGATGCTGACTAAATCACTGATTTTACATAAAGTACTACACACTGCACTAAAACAGGCCCCGTGCTAACAGCTGATTAAATGTATATATATTTTGAAGGGTAATTCTAGGTTATTTTGACTTGATTCCATACAATTTTTTTCAAATCAATTGATTATTCTTGGGATAGAGCTCTATTCAAGAGAAGTAATCCATTTCAATATAAATGAAGAAAGCATGTAATGGAAGTATGAAAAATGTACTGAAATTCTATAAAATCTCTCATCCTTGGTGAGGCTTTTTTTAGCTTGTTTGTATTCTTAGCCTCGGATGTTGTCAGTCCATTAAAATTGTATTTTAAAATATTTATACATTTTTGGCTCAAAATATGCTGAATTCAGGGTGACAGAGGCTTTGTGTATTGCTTGTTTGCTTGCTTAGTGAGTTTAGGCTAACAATTTGAATTTATGGACAAAAAGCAATTGATACAGAAAGTTATGAGTAACAACAAAAATATTATTTCATTTTATTCCTAAGACTCTAACACTACAGTCTTAATTCCACAGTCCTTTTTGTTGACCAGAGTAGCAGCTACTGTCAAATAAGATAGCTTTACCCTTCTGAAAATAAATCTTTTTTTTTCTTTTTTTTTTTCCCCCTCTCAATTATTTTTTAATTGAAACAATTCGCTAGTCTGGTTACCACATTTAAAAAAAAAAAAAATAGGAGTACACTGCAGAATGTATATCTGGACATTTGATAAGGCAGTGAAAAAAAGAAATGGCAAGACCACCCCTTTTTTTGCAGACACATACACCTTGATCATGGATTCACTTCACTGAGCTTTCCTACAGGAAACTTAGTCCACCAGATTGCAGGAAAACAGTTGACTACAAACTTAATTTTCCTTCTTGGTCAGCACAATGTTTCGGTACTTTTCCTAAAAAAGAATGATCTGGTTTTATTGCTATAGCTGGTTTTATTGCTATCATTTTTTTCTTCCTCTTTAGGTATTCAGTAAAAGTCACAGCATCACATATTGCTACAGTGCAGGTACAGACCTCTAAATCAGATGTGTTCATTAAACTGCAAGTCCTAGATAATGAGCAAGAAATTGTGAGCGTCACTGGAAAGGGCCATGCAGTCATCCCTGCCTTTAAGTTTTTGAGTAATGAAACACTTTTGAGCTCCCACTGTAAGTATTGTGTTCTGTATTTTTTAATTGTATTGACTGAGGGATATATGTTCTTACAGTAACTTCAGGTAATCACAGAAAATATTATTTTTATTTTGAAGGGCTGCTTAATTTCACTGTTCAGAAATAACAAATGTAGTTGAATGAGGAACATAAATCTTAGGCCTATTGTCAGCAATTGTCCCTGCAGTGCCCAGGTATTTTTAAACAAAAATGAAGTATGATCTCCCTGCTCCCGCTACACTTCTTATCTGTAACAGATTTTAGATACTACTGCTGTGCCATCTTAACTTCCTTCATAATCCTCATTTGTTTCCCTTCACTTCTTAATCAAGTTCTTTACTTTTTTAATCTGAGATTGGATACTGTTTTTCATTTTCATTGTATCTGTGAGTCTAATTTTTAAAATGATATTCTTCATAAACAGTGCAAATTTGCTCAAATACAGCAGTTGTTTATAAGCAAACAAGTCAGCTAGTGTACTTTCCATGGACACTGCTATAGATCAATGTTGTAAGATATTAAAGTCTTCAGTCTTTTTATGAAGTCTTTAGAACAGTAAATCTTCTGTAAATCAATCAGTTTCTGCCTGTTTGAGCATATTCAGAACCTGAGGCAAAGAAATTGTTCAAATACTGGATTATTGCTTCACTAAAGCCCAAAATAGCATCATATTTCATGTGTTCACCTCCGCTATTTTGAACTCTGTAGTTTTCTAACATGATCCTTTAGAAGGATGTTTTCTCTAAATTTCCCATGCTGTGTGGGAAAAAAACCTAATTTAATCATGTTTATGAAACATCTTGATTCTTGTCTCAACTGCACCTTGTTATTACCAGAGATCTAAAATTAAATGCTATGGAGTGTAATTCATCAGATGACAGTGTTGTGGTTTTAAGGGAAGTCATGGGGAAGCTGTCATGATTCTGTCTGAGTTACCAAGATAATCAATAGCTATTTCTGGTTATGGGCTTTGGAATGTGGGAATGGATTAGTAAACTTAAAAGTAGACTGGAGGAAACAGAAGCAGGAAAGCTATAAAATAGTTTAGATTAGAGTCAGTATCACAATACTTGAAATAAATTGCCACGTTATCCTCAGTAAAGTGAAGGAGAGACTTTCAAGGAACCATCTTGTTGGCAAAGATCATAGTCTGAGGACTGAAATAAGTTAAAAGGCACAATCAGGTGAAAGAGAAGAGAAATACTGGGGAACAGGGCAGAAAAACTAAGAGGGATGTTGGGTCTTTGCCAGACTGACAGGGGACATAGGTGAGTAGAACTTCAACAAAATATCCTCAGAAAACAGACACAGAAATTAGGCTTCTATGTCTCATTCTTAAGTGCAGGGATATAAATAATTTCTGTTAATTGAAAATTATTTTAATCCATTGTGATTCATTTAATGAGACACGTTATAGTAATGATTGAAAACAGGAAGGTTGTCATGTCAGGTTCCTATTTAGCAGTGGAGCCTATAAAAAAGTGTGATGATATTAGACTGTATTCAAAAGTAAATTAATATTCTGATGCCATTTAAGTGTGTGTGAGTGCACAGAGAGCTGTCATTTGGAAGGAACGACTGTGAAGCTGTTAACTGATGAGGTTTTTTTTACTGTTAGTGTTATTTTCACAGTATTTTCACCAAGTGGCCTTAACGTTGAAGCTCTTTTCCTATATATATATATATATATATATGGATCCTGTACTTGCACTTTTTGTGCAAGTGTTCCAAATTTTCCAGAGTGTCCAAACTAAACAAAAAGGTTATGAAATGTGCTCAGTATAACCAATATAACAGTGTTACTTTTCCAGACGTGCTCCATGCCTGTAGGTGCAATTTATAGAAGCACCGTAGAAGCATGTTTCTTTGCTGTTGTCAGAAGTGTTAGGAAAGGAGGGCCTGTACAACAGCAATATAGGAACCTCCATAAATAGTGATGCCAAGTTTAGGGGGACGTTTGTACCGCTGACACTCAGTACCACAAGATTCATATTGTCAGTATCTAGTTGTACTCTAAAAAAGTGTTTTCACAGAATAGGAAGTCAGAAACTACTGCTGTACCATCAGCATCAAGCTTCTTAGTTAAAAAAGAACCTTCACGTTTGAGACCTATCTGGTATAGTGCATTCTGACTCTCATAGAATCGATCGCTGTGTTGCCAGAGGTACTGTTAAATGACTCTATTGTGAGAACATCACCAATAAAACGTTCTCCCCCTTTCCCACCCATAACCTGTTAATTTATGTCCAATCACAGCTGGTTTATAAATGTCTTTATAGCTCAAAACCTACATTGAACCAATTGATTTTGAATATATTTACCTCTTCTAAGATGTAGGAATGACTGGGACCTTGAACACGTGCTTGCCAAGGAAAGTGTTACATAGACACATTGCAAACAAAGCTTTTTGTTGATACAAACACAGCAGCCGTGTAAGAACAGATGGGCAAGTGAATGCTAACAATCCTTTTATTTTCCATAATAGCAGTCTGATACAATCCAGTGTCAAAGTACCAATATCTCCTCCAGATATTGTTTGAGTCTGGAACCAGGGTAGGCAGGAGCTCCTTCTAGTCAAGAGCTTTGCTTAGGAAAACCAATACTAAATAGTTATGTATGTAGTGAGAAAAATAATCTGGTGTCACAGTACCACCTGGTGACAGTTTCTAGAGCTATTATTTTGGATGTGTATGCATTGTGAGTTTTTGTGTAATCTTTCCAGCAAGGAAAGCCTAGTGAGTCTTATGGAGGATTCCACCATTCTGAGCCGAGTTATCTTCATGGCAGGCTCATCCTTTGGGAAAACCGTTATATATTTTTTCAATATTTAAATTCTTTGGGTTTAGGAGAGAAGAGGAGGAGGATAGCGAGGTGTTCATGAAAGCTAGTTATTGCCTGAGGAATACAACCTCCCTTGAGACCCTCCGACCTTGATAGGTAGAGGTAGGCTCCTTCTAAGGGCAGTGCACAGCTCCTAAAAGCCCGGACACCAGACCTCCCGGAGAGGAGCTCACCCCTCCATCCCCACAAGAGGGAGTACTCTTAGTCGACCTCACTGCACTGTCCTGATCTGCACTGTCCCTTGATTAGAGTAGCTGGAAAGCTCAGCAGGCTCTGTTGGAGTGAGAAACTGTTCCACAGGCACAGGCTTGCTTAGGTATATCTTGTACAAACCCGAAAAATGGGTTAGAAGCAGCCAAGTATTGTCCTTCACAGGCCTCCGTTCCACAGGGGCAGCAACAGGGATATCTCAGGCACTAAAGATGCTGAATGTCATGCAGAAGAGCAACTTGTAGCTTATAATTAGGAATTTGAGACATCTTGAAGAAAACAACTTGTAGGTCTTGTTTTCATTTCCTGACTTCTACTGATTTTCTTAGGAGAAAGGAAGCACTGCAACAGTGGGTGATGCCCTGGCATTTGACTTCCACAAGAAACAATGTTTCCTGAGACCCTTTTGAATTTCTGGTGACAAACTTAACCTTTTGTTTGTCATTTATACACTGACACACTGCCAGTAAATTTTGCTGAATCTGGCCTAATGGTTCTCTCAGCTTCTGTGAACTTCCCTGGATGTCTTCTCAACACACCTGAAGCTCTGTACATTTTTCTTTTTAAGTGTTTGCCTCCACAGTAAACCGTGGGAAGAGTAAAGCATTCTGTTCCCAGTGAAGTGGGGGGAGGGAAATCTCTTTCCCAGTTGATGGTCTGGCTATTATTAGTGTAGCCCAGGTGAAGCTGCTTCCCCAGTGGTCGTGTTTTGACCCTATGCAATTTGCTGTGAGATGTTCCCTTTTAGAATTGTCTTTGTTTCTCTTCAATATTCAGGCAAGATAATATCATAAATTTCAGAGACATTAGAACTGAACTCATGTTTCTGTTTTCTGGATTAATACTTCTGTTACAGCTCTACTTTAGCACATTCCTGGTTTCACAGTTTTTCCACATCAATACCTTCCTTAGGAGAGAATGATGTTTATATGCTCCATAAACTGTAGCAACAGCTATATAGACAGACTTTCAAATTTCTCATTATTTACTTTGAAGAGATTTGTGGTTTGTGTGCAGAATGAAATCAGGATAGTATTTAGAATAAGCATAGTGAGCAGAGAAAATTGACTATGGCAGTTCTTTCTTAAAGTTTCTGGAGGTATCTGTTTACTTCAAACCAATAATTCATTGTATTTCTGGAAATTAACGCTTACATTTTGTATCATCTTGCAGCAAGCAAATCACAGATTATTCAAAGTAATACAAAGAAGGAATTAGAAACTGGAGGATCCAAAAAAAAGGGTCATGTTTCATATTCAAAGGACAGCAAAGCCTCTTTCAAGCCAGGACTTACACAAGAAGGTCCACCTATGTCAGAAGATGAATCTTCCCTCTTGGAAAATTTTCAAAATAATGTTGGAAGTCCACAACAAGTAAGAGATTCCAAATCATTGGGATTTGAAAAAAAATCCAACTAAACCTAGAAAATGAAAGGGTATTGATAATTTTTTTGGTACATGTGGAAATCTGATATCCTTAGACAAGAACCAGAAATCCAAAGTTAAGATTTTTGGTAGCTTCTCAGTGAGGTTGTGGAGAAAGGATGTATATGAATAGCCAAATAACAAGGGGTCATTTCTTGTTTTCAACTCAAGATTATATAGTCAGTGTTTCAATGTTCTTCATTTGCCAAATCCAATTCAGGTACAGTGTAAGTTCTGTTCACTCAGAACTGGCTTTAAAATTTGTAGAACAATTTGTAAAGAAAATAATTTCTGGTTCAGTGAAATGCAATGTTTAAAATAACCCATGGACAATTTCACCTCTGCCTCAAATTAAGACATTATTGAGTGCTTGTATTAGGGTTCAAAGCCCCGTAGCAGATCTTAAAATCAAAGACCAAAATCTTTGTGGTAGCATGTGGCATACATAGGAAAGTCACACTGAAGTCCTAATGGAATGTAGCTCCTTATTGTACAGCCCAGTTTAGTTTGACTCAATAAACACATGAGTAATTGTTTAATTTCACAGGAATTAAAATAAAATCTGTGGAATTAACACTTAATTTTTTAAGCTTCTTGTGAATATTGTAATGTGCAAACTTGTAAATTAATTATGTGTCTTAGTTGCTGAGTTCAGTAGCTGGCAGCTTACTTGCAAGACTTTTGAATGCTTGCTTTAATTGTTATGTCTTCAGCATGTTAATATACTGCATTTTCTTTCACAGTCTCACAAGTATGTCATACAAGCACTGGTGCTATATAATAGCTGGCCACTTACTGAGAGTCAGGCTCTGTTTGTTCAGGCACTCAAAGAAATGGAGAAAAATGAAATCAAAGGTTGGTTCAATCTACGTATGTATTTAGTCAAATGCTTTTTGTTACTGATTTAAAAAAAAAAAGTTATATTACTACAAGCCAAGACCATATGGCTCTTATTCACTGCTCGAGTGAAATAATTAAACAACAAAGCTCTTTGTTCTGTGGCTCAGGCAAATACAGAATGATTGCATGATTCTGTGCCTTCCATTCACAAATTATAAAGAAAGCAGAGAATACTCTGCAAAGCTCACCTGAGCTTGTTAGGGCTGAACTTCAGTGTAATCTAAAAGCACATCTGAACATAGAAGTTTCTCTTGAAACTGGAGACATGTGCCTGCTGATAATTTAAGAATGTGCACTGGCAGGAGGGATAAAGAGGCCTGGTTTGGCATGGGTATTACTTCTGTTCTGCTGGGAGAAGGATTTAGGCAGGAGGCAAGACTAGGAAATCATAGAATCACAGAATCATAGGGATTGGAAGGGACCTCAAGATCATCGGGTCCAACCCCCCTGCCAAAGCAGCTCCCTAGCTCATACTGCACAGATAGGCGTCCAGACGGGTCTTGGATATCTCCAGAGAAGGAGACTCCACCACCTCCCTGGGCAGCCTGTCCCAGGGCTCTGTCACCCTCACTGTGTAAAAGTTCCTCCGCATGTTGGTGCGGAACTTCCTGTGCTCCAGTTTACAGCCATTGCAAGCCAGGAGGGGGACAGAGAAATTACAGAAACTTTTCTTTCTTTCTTTCCCAGATTCTCTTAGCATTTCTTCTTAAAAGCAGTTAGAATACTAGTAATTATCTTATAAATTAGATAAATATATCATATTTACTTCTCCTTTTACCATTGAATCTGATACAGGATGGTTTAGATCTTAACTATGTTAGAGGAAGATTTTATCCTGCTGGATCCAACAGCCCAGGAGAGTTGAGGCTGCTGCCACTCCATGTCCCAGGTCCAACCAGTAGCGAGGCTGAAGATATAGCCCCAGCTGACACACATTCTTCTGTGCTTTCATCGTGAACCTAAAATTCCACCCCAGTTCTATCACTCAGTAAATTTCCTGCACAGTTACTGTTAAAATTCTCTCACTCAGTTTTAAATTATGAGATAGGAAAACTTTTTTTTTTGCATTATCCTTCTTTATATACATAGACTTCTAATGCCCTTAACTTTTCTTAGGAAGATTTGATCTTTATTTATTAGTGGTATTTCTTGTTTCTTACTCTGGTTACGTATTTCTTTTTCATGTCTGGCCATTGCATTTCAAAATTTCTGTTACCCTGGACTGAAGTTAGATTCAGCAGCAGTAATTGCTGACATATATTATTTCCTTTTTTGTATCTGAGTGCAATGTTTAGATTTTTGCAGGCTTTTTTCAGCTAGCATTACAGAACTTTGCTAAGATAAACCTTGTTGGTTTACTCTAGCCCCTAGTCAGTTTCAGCAACGTTTCAGTAACCTGACAGGATGTCATGTAGACTTACAGGCCCTGCAAAGACAGCCTGTTGCACCTGCTTTTTGCATTCTTCATAAAATCACCTTCCTAGATGGCTCCAGGTATTTTCCTCATTCTCCTTTTAATGGTAGAGTGCTTCTTTCAACAGCCATCCTATTACATTGTCTTATCCTTCCAAGCTGACTGCAGGAACAGCTGCCGCTTAACGCACCAGTCGTGTTACTGGTGCCTGTCCTTCCACAGAGCTGTAAATCTGCAGGCCAAAGGAGGTCACTGACTGTCTACATTTCCTCACTAGTTCTCAGCTGTTACTACTGAAGCTTGTGGACAGTGGGAGTAGTCTGGTGGTTAGCTCAAGGCAGCAGTATTCCAGTTCAGAGCTTCCCTTCTCCATGTTAACGGATGCTGTGGCTCATTGCCCGTCAACCAGCCTTCAGCCACAGTCGGTGATGATGAGTACTTTTCTCTTAGGATTCTTTTTTAATAGCATGATTTCTGCCTTCTCGTGAGTGCTGCCTTTCACAGTAACCCCAATCCATTTCACAGTTCATATAGCTGGATGTTTCTGTTCATACAAGGATACCAACAGATTGCCCAGGCCACTGACAGTTGAAAACCAATATATATATCATAAAGTTTAAACACCAACACTTACTGTATTTACTACCTAGCATTTATTTTATGTACCACTATTAACAACTATATTTATCTGGAATGGTTACTTAGATATAAGTATTTTGGAAAAAACATCTAATCTTTGAATCCTTTTCTGATTGTGAGCTAGTGTTAAAGCAATTTGAAAACTAAGTTTTACCATTTAAAGCTGCCAGTACCAGTTGTCAGATAATAGCAGTGCTGGTGTGCTACCAGAAAGGCATCCTCTCTCTGGGGGATTTTTGGGAAAGCTGCAGTGAGCCAGGTGGAAAATTCCTGCAGCAAATTTTTATAATTCCATGTCACTTTTTCATATAAGACAACAGTGCCATCTGGAGTTAGTTTTATACTAAAGCTAATTTATCATGGCAAAAACATTTCAGTTTTGTATCAGCATTTACTAAAGCAAGCCTTTTAAACTAGCCTCCCTTTAAATGAAGATCCATACTAACATACTATCGATATTCATCATTACTATAAGTATTTACTGAGAACATTTTTTAAGGAAGTAAGCTCTCCAGCATATAGAGATGCTGTGATAACTTTCTGTGTGTTAATGTTTGGGTTTGTTGGTTTTTATTTTCAAAATCCTTAATGCTGTGGTTTGGCAGTATTTGTAGAGAACTGTGTTACCAAAAGTTATTTCATGACTAATATTTATTTATATTTTATTATATATCAAATATCATTAAATGTTTTACTAAAGAGCACGTTGCACAAACAAAACATTAAAAATACATTAACCAGAAAACCCCAAGTACACAGAAATTAGAAAGTGATGGATTATTTATAGAGTCTTCATTCTTTTCTCTCTTTTGCTTTCTTTTTTCTTTCCATTTGGAACTGTTAGTGGTGCAAGACTTTTTAGTGGAAAAACTGTAAAAAATATTAAGGTCAGGATCATAATTCTTGTCTAAAAGGGGAAAAAATAGCAGGCAATATTGCAACAGCTAACAGCATTTTCAGCTGCTTGACCGTGCAAACAGTGATTTTAAGATTTGTCTTGTATATATGATTTTAAGCTATTGCCTTTTGGGGTTCTGTGGTTTGAATTTTCTTGTAGTGAGATCAGAAATTTTGTTGTGCAACTGTCACAGCCTAGAGTTGAAGCACCAGTGTGTGCTAAATGCTGCCTGCAGCATATATTTCATACCTTGCCTTTAAGTTAACTCAAGGGTATTACCTGTTGATGAGAGAAGGCTCGTTCTCATCATCTGTCATCTGGAAGAGCAGGTGGAGATGAGGTCCCAAACCCAGGTGGTAGAGGTAGGTTTGAAAAGGCAGGAGAGGAAATGTCCTTTGGAATATTTCTTTTTCTTTTCTTTTGGTTTTTTTTTTTTTTTTCCCAGAGCTGGAAAAGTTTCTCCCATGGGTTTTCTGTTCCCAGGGAGAACTTGCTGGCTTGTGCCACAGGCAGGATTTCACAAAATGTTTCACAGGATGTTCAGTTCTCAGTCTATTTATCTCTTTCTCACCTTGCCTGTCCATAGTGATTAATCACTTGCCTGGAGTTCAGTGAAAAAATAGGTCACTGAGGATAACAGAATCATAGGGGTTGGAAGGGACCTTGAGAGATCATCGGGTCTGTCCTGGTTTCAGCTATGATGGAGTTAATTATTTTTAGCAGTGGATGGAATGCCATGTTTGGCTGTTAGGATGAGAACAGTGCTGATAGCACCCTGATGTTTCTGGTTGTTGCCGGGCAATCAAGGACCTTTCTCAGTTCTTCATACTTCCTTACTAACGAGAAAGGAGGGGACGCAGCCAGGACAGGTGACCCGAATTGGCCAAAGAGGATATTCCATGCCAGTTACGTCATGCTCAGTATAAAGGGGGACTGGGGGGAAGAGGAGGAGACAACGCCAGGACGGGCAGTTTCTGGGTTCGGGGACAGCTCTAAGCTGTGCGGCCTGGGTTCTGTGGTTTGGTGAGAAACTGCATTGTGTATCACCAGTTTCATCTATTTTGTGCTTTAAACTTCTGTTATTGTTATATCTAGTTTTCTGTTATTGTTTAGTAAACTATCCTTATCCCAACCTGCGTGGTTCTGGTTTCTAGGTTGTGGTTTCTTTCCCTCCTTTCTTCCTTACTGTCCATCATAGCTGAAACCAGGACAGGGTCCAACCCCCCTGCCAAAGCAGCTCCCTAGCACATATTGCACAGATAGGCGTCCAGACGGGTCTTGAATATCTCCAGAGAAGGAGACTCCACCACCTCCCTGGGCAGCCTGTGCCAGGGCTCTGTCACCCTCACTGTGTAAAAGTTCTTCTGCATATTGGTGCAGAACTTCCTGTGCTCCAACTTGAAGCCACTGCCCCTTGTCCAGTCTCCACAGGATACATCATGGTGCTAGATTTAAAGACCCTTGTGTTGTCTTTCAAGTCCATTTGTCCAAGACAATGTGTGGCTGATTTGTATTTTAATATACTACTCCCTTGCTGCTGTGGCTTGGAACATGCGTGTAGTGTGGCTGACACTGCTGGCCATAGTTTAAGGGAACAAGCATGTTTTTATTGTAAAAGACAACAACCTCCAAGCCATGCTCTAACCCCACACTACTACTGAAACCACACTGGTGGCTTTTTCAATCCCAGTGAAGCTTTACTGCAACGGTTTTACTGCCTGGCTGAGCCCAACTTTGAAAATATTTTTGTCGCTACCTGTTGTGAATCCTTCTGAGGGTCCAGTCAGAGACCCAAAGAAGCAACATCTGAGCTTCTTGGCCATTTCCTAACCAAATCTGCAAGTCTCATGGGGCAAGTAACAGTCACTTCTGCCAGCTAATGCATAACCCCGCTAAATGCTTAGAGCCCATTTCAGATAGTGGGAGCATGCTATCTTCTCAAAGAAAGCTTCAAAAGACTCCTCTGAAGTTTTACTTATATTACAGAGAGTGTATCTTATTCATGAGTTTCATAAGTCAGGAGTAGCTTACCTAAAAAGGAGAAATGTTGTGTCTCAGTCTGAAGTTAGGAGTTCCAGATAGGAACTACTCAGATCTCCTGAGAGTCAGAGTGGGCTGCACACTGTATTGCTAGTCTGCAGCCCGTGCCTCCTCCAAGAATACCTGGAAGATGATCCCAAAGCCAAGGAGCCTGGCACTCTGCTGAGGGAAGGAGCACTGTGGGAACCTGGACAAGGGCACTGTTGTCTTTGCTTAGAGCTCAGCTGAGTCCTGTCCTAAGCTGCCATGTCAGGACTTAAAGCAGGTTGCCCTGTTTTACCCCCGTTGTCTCATATGCTTGATATTTAGTAACTTCTCAGTGTATACAATAAATCCAGAGCACAAGACTGTTAAAAATCAGAGTTGTAAAATATTTATAGAAGCCAGACAAAGCTTGTGGCATCCCATGACATAGAAAGTCTTTGTCTGTTATCATTTAGCTAATGACACTGAATGTCTCTTGAGTGTTTGTATAAACAATAATTAATTTATCTTTAAAAATTAATGATTCACTGAATAATGCAGATACACCAGCCTGATTTATGGTGCTAATATGTTATGGTAATGTGAAATTAAATGGAAAGCCATTTATGTAATGATATTATAACTTCAAGTAATGTCACCACTATTTATTTTATATTTGCATTTCCTCTGGAGTTGTTTTAGTATCTTCAATATTTGAGGAGATGGCTTTATTTTTTGCTTTCATTCTTTAATGTATGCTTTGGTAGCACTGAATTGATTTAAGCCTAGCACTTCAGTTCAACTGCACATTATTTAAGTAGCATGAGGAAATAAGAATTATACAACTTATACATAAACATATGCATAATGTATGATGTAATAGATGTATATATTTGCATGCATAGCTATATGGCTATTATAAATGTTTCTAGATATTTAACATTTACAGTTTTATGTAATCATGTAACCTCAGCCATGGCATTGCACGTCTGATCCAAAGCTCATTAAAGCTAGTGGATATCAAATCATGCAGCACAGGGATTTGTCCTCTGTGAAAGAGATTAGAAAAGCATAGCTTTAAGTGAAAGGTACCTTGTTATTATTGCTAGCTTGTAAAACAGTCACTCCTTTCCTTTTTTTTTTTTTCTAAGAGAAATTCCCTGGTTTATTGTATTGACTAAATCTAGGTTTTCAGCATTTATTTTGATGTTTCAGGCAGTATGAATGTGGAGGGAAATGGAGAGTTCAGACTCAGACATCATTCTCATAACATTATTTGTTCATTCCAAGTTGTTTCAGTTGATGTGTTCCTTAAGCTAGGAAAGCTACGTGCTGTTATAGGATTGATTTCTTTAACTGTCTATTTAAATGTGACATGCAAAAAGTCTTGTTAGTAGCTCCCACCAGGTAAGACAGTGCAGAAGTGTCAATTCTCAGTATCTTTAATTCAAACCTATAGCATACATACAGCACACACATGCACTGATAAAATAATTAACCCAACATGTCCTTAGATAGTTCTGAGAATGATAATTTTGAATTTCTTAAAGATGCATCAAATCTCAGATACATGTCTTTGCCTTCACTTCCTTGCATTTTTAGTGGGGTGTATCTTCCCCTCTGCTCTTCCCACCCTTGGGCTCACAATGATATGAGACAGTGAGAACATTTGACGTTACATACTTTGCGCTTCTCACCTGCATGGTGCAGAACACGGACAGCGATTGTATGAGAGTCTGTAAGAGCATTAAGAGTCACACTGTGATTCTCTATGTTGCAGTCTTCAGACTGACCCATATGCAAAGCAGCAGTGTGGTGATCAATGTGCAGGGACCATGGAAAACTCACAGTTAAGCCCTGGGAAAAGTGCTATTTAGAACATATATGCTGTCACATGTTGACCTTTTGATTCTGCTTTTAAAAGTTGTTTTGTCCCCGAGTTCGTTCTCGGTCCAACAAGAAATGTTAGCAAGGTATTTCAAAGTGTCAACTAATTAACTGACTTTTCTTTGTCTTTCTGCATGGCTGGCTGTTCTGTGCCGTTATTCCACCCTGGATATTAAATGGGGATATACATTTATGAATGACAATGGTATCCTCTAATTCATCGTGCATCATAACTACATCTGAATATTACACTGGGAAAAAACATGAAGAGCATGGCTTTTCCCTGATGCCTAATCATGCTGAAGGACAAAAGCCTGCAAGCATTCCTAAAGCAACCAGAAAAACAAAAGATAAAGCATCTGAGAAAACAGAAAAAGAGAAGTCAAATAAAGAAAAAGGATCACTCTTATCTCTTGCATCTCTCCCTGAATCTCAGGTGAGACTAAATCCAAGAAACTGGATTTGTTGCATGTGCCATCACTGTACTCAGTATAAGGCTATTTTCAGGTCTGCAGATCAGTGTTGAAATGCTTCTGGTGTCTCCCTTGTGTTTCTCTATGACCCGCTTTGCCACCTTTTAGCTTTACATCTCAGAGAGAGTGAATATAGCACGTAACAGACATGCATCCTGCATTGAGAAATATAATGTACTCATTTTTTGTTTATCTATACAGCAACTACTGATTGTTCCTTTTGTTGCTCTAGTTTCTGTCTTTGCTGAAAGTTTACTAAATTCCATCAATTCACCGTATTCATGTCCCATTAGTCACTCATTGTAGTGACTTTCATGGGTTCCCAGGGTGATGAAATAGGTCTTTTCCCCATAGTCTGCTCCTGCTTCATATGTCACAATAGTCATTAGTTTGTGGACATACAGAAAAATTGGTGCCTACGTGCAAATTCTTCTCATCTGTGGTGAAATAATCTGAGTGCTTTGTGGTTGACCAAAAGTCTACTGCCAGCCTGTATGCCTTAAAAGGAATAATTGACTTTGTGGATTGCAAACAGATTAATGTAAGACCAAGAAGAAACTGACAGCTCCTCCTTTAGTGGTATTGCTTTTGCTGGGGATTTTGCTGCCTCATGGCAGGTAGTTCAAGGGGAGGGCATCTCCACAGAGTTTTTAATGAAAAACTGTCTGCTGAATTGTTGACTAAACCTGCTGCACAGCAGGTTTCCTATGATTCACATCCACCCCTTAATTATATGCAGTTCCAGAATGGTGCCTTACTGCTTCTTTCAGAGCAGTCAAGTGGCTGCAGTTGGGATTGTCAGCCACAGAAATGCAATGCAGCTTCAGCCTGAGTCATATTTCTGCCTTTGGCCCCAATGATGGGGTACACTAGGGGTGCTGGGATGTTACCTTTTGGGAGTCCTTTAGTCTGCCACTAGAACACATGCATGTTTCAAGATGGAACTGCTTGCAGATAAAGATGCCTAACTTTAGTCCCAAACACAAGCTGAACAAATGAAAAAAATGAAAAAATGAAAAAAATGGAACAAAATCCAGCTGGAGGCCGGTCACAAGTGGCGTCCCCCAGGGCTCAGTCCTGGGTCCAGTCTTGTTCAACATCTTTATCAATGATCTTGATGAAGGGATTGAATGCTCCCTCACTAAGTTTGCAGATGACACTAAACTAGGAGGAAGTGTTGATCTGCCTGAGAGTAGGGAGGCTCTTCAGAGGGATCTGAACAGACTGGACCGATGGGCTGAGACCAATGGGATGAAGTTTAACAAGGCCAAGTGTAGAGTGCTGCACATGGGACATAATAACCCCATGCAGCGCTATAGGCTTGGGGGAGACTGGCTGGAGAGCTGTCAGGCAGAGAAGGACCTGGGGGTGTTGGTTGACTGCAGGCTGAATATGAGTCAGCAGTGTGCTCAGGCGGCCAAGAAGGCCAATGGCATCTTGGCTTGTATCAAAAACAGTGTGGCCAGTAGGTCTAGGGAGGTGAGTGTGCCCCTGTACTCAGCATTGGTGAGGCCACACCTTGAGTGCTGTGTCCAGTTCTTGGCTCCTCACCACAAGAAGGACATGGAGGTCCTGGAGCGAGTCCAGAGAAGGGCAACCAGGCTGGTGAAGGGGCTGGAGGGGAAACCTTATGAGGAGCGGCTGAGGGAGCTGGGGCTGTTTAGCCTAGAAAAGAGGAGGCTGAGGGGAGACCTTATCACCACCTACAGTTACCTGAAGGGAGGTTGTAGAGAGGTAGGTGATGGTCTCTTCAGCCAGGTGACAGGTGACAGGACAAGGGGGAATGGCATGAAGCTGAGCCAGGGCAGGTTCAGATTGGATGTTAGGAAAAAATTTTTTACTGAAAGAGTTGTCAGGGCCTGGAACAGGCTGCCCAGGGAGGTGGTCGAGTCACCTTCCCTGGATGTGTTCAAAAAAAGGGTAGATGAAGTACTTAGGGATATGGTTTAGTTTAGGATGCGAATGGTTGGACTTGATGATCTTGAAAGGTCTTTTCCAACCTTGTTATTCTGTGAACTCCTATCTACTTGTAACTCTTGGGCTTAAAGCTTCTGCAGGTGGTATGGTTTCCAGAAATATATGCAGCACAATATCTCATTCATTGGTCAGACAGCAGAACAGTCTCCTAAACTTGAGGCACTACTTACACCCTGCAGTTCTGGAGATGCCATGCATTAAGGTAATTTAGAGAATTTGGAAAGTGATTGGGAAGAATCAGATACCTCATAAAACAAAGCAGGATGTATTTCTGCACAGAAAGCTTAGTTAAATATAATAAGGCCTCTAGGAAAAAAGCTCCAGGATGGAAGGGAAGGGAAAAAGCTTGACAGGAAGAAAAGGCAATAATCACTACAAAATACTCTTGTTCAGACAGACTCAAGTAGAACTGGGAGTGTGGAGCATGTCGTATGGGAGTGGGGGGAAGCCCATGAACAAAAAACACTGAAGAGCGTCTGGGCATTTCAAAGTAGTTTTCCTTTCCTTTGGCAGCCGCTGCGTAGCAAAGAATGTCAAAGTCTGTCAAGGCATAACGTGTATCAGTCAGGAAAATTACCAGGATCCCTTATCCCAAATAGCAGTGGTAGATCTATACTGATGAATACATTATGTTTACAACACTTCATTTTCAGCAAGCTGCTTCAAACAAACCGTACTGGACTTTACGCTTGGTCAGCGAGCAGAGAGAGGCAGACGTCCTGGAGGTGAAGAAAGACACCCAGCGAGCAGATGAGATCAGAGCCATGAAACAAGCATGGGAGTCTGCGGAGCCAGGAAGAGCTATGAAGGTAATCACAGAGTGATCTTTGCAAGTTCCAGGAGATGCTGTGATTGTAGAGCAGTTGCCACAATGGAGATCTGGGTTCCTATGTCTGTCCTCTTCACCACTTTGTGGAAGACAGGAAATTTTGTACACATTAAAGAATCAAAGTGGTTGTGTGTGTGAATTCTGGGCAGGAATCCAGATCATCTCCTTTAGATTTTTATAGACCACTGAGACTTTAGATTCAACTTTACAAAATGGAGAAAAGTATCTCTTCAGAAAGCTCACCACCTCTACACAATTGTAGAGCTGCTACTTGTGACAAGTTTAATGTTTAGCATGAGCAGACTACTGGAAATATACTGTTATAAATGTGCCAAAAAGATTTTTCTTGATCAGAACTGGCACCAGGCCATATCATCACTCAGATTGTCCCCTGCAGCCAGAATTTTCACGTTCAGTGGGGCTTGTGGGTTACCCATGAGCCTGTACATGTTGCTGTGTATGAATTCACTGCTTTGGAGAAGCAATGAATTCTGATGTCAGCTGCAGCTGGTCTCTTTTGACATGATGTCTGCTTAAGATGAAAAAAATAATACAAGCTCTTTCTAGCAAAGCAAAAAGTTACACTGCTGATTCAGATTTGGAAGCACTGTTGCCAAAAAAGGGAAAAGAAAAGAACAAAATGCAGTCTTTGAACTCCCTGAGTCACCCTCTTTCACCACCACTGGCCATTGAGGGACACCTGTCTAGAAACCCCAGCTCAGAAGCATTTTGCCTTTTTTATATTACTTTTCAGAAATGAACCTCAGACATGGGTCTTCCCAGTTACACTTCCAGATTTTCTCAGTCCTGTTCAGTGTATCCAAAGTCCAAAATTTTTTTCTGACACTGCTTTATTAAATTCTGATCTAAGGAGAGATGCATTACTCTGCAGCTTTGATTGGCTGTGCTGAGACTGAAAAGGCAAGTACAACGTCCTAAAGATTAGCTGAAAATGAATCCACTTTGATGTGTAAAGAGTCTCTTCAGAATACTGGTTCTATCTCAATTCCTTTTTTTGTTCAGAAAATAACTGAATAACAGGTAACGGGTTCTGTTTCAAAACCCCTTTAGGTCTGTGACATTTTCCTAAAACAGCCATCGTTAAGAAAATTGCAGCAACTACATGTAACACACTAAAAAAGGTCTACTTGGGGGTCTGATATCCAGACTGAGTGGATTCCCTTCTTTCTTCCTGAACTCCCAGCCCCAAGGTCTGCCTGTTGCAGGGGTCACATGCCCTGTGAATGGGAATTAGGTGTTTGACTCTAGGCTGACTGTGGCTTTTCCATCCATTCTGACAATCTGAGCTCTTAAGAGAAATTCCAGGGAGCCCAAGGCACCTTCTGAAAAGACAGGCAGAAGTCACTATTGCCTGTTTTTGGCATCAGAGGTCATTGAGTCTGAAAGGGCTTGCACCCATAGGTCCCATGACTCAGGAGGACAACTAAATCACCAGGGTATTGCAGGTCCCAGGAGGAAGAGAGATTTCCCCAAGGACGTGCAGTAGCTGCATGTATTCTGACAATGCATTTGGCTATCAGGGAACAGACAGTGCTTTCCCAGCTCTTTTTGTTTGGTTTTTTTTAAATCCAAAGATCATTTTAAACTGCCCAGAGATCAGTGATTTTTCAGTATTTCACGGCATGATTATCTTTAGCTAAGTATTCAACATCTCAGGACTGATCCAATGGGAACCTGAGCATCTTCTCGATCCCAGCCCCCGGCAGAGTTGCATACTGCACTCTGGCACTAGGTTTGTTAGCAACAGCATCATCTTCTCCTGTGGGCTATTTACTGCATGCAGGCCTTATGCATTGAGTGGAGTGAAACTGCTCAAAGTGTGCTGCCAGTACTTGATTTTAATGAACTGCCACCTCACAAAGGGTTACTCAGGGCTTCTTCATATACTCAAGGCACACTCGATATAACTTAAAGACAAAATTTAAGTACTGATGCAAATTTGTTTCTCCTCTACACAACACATTTAAACTAAACAAAGGTTTCAAAGTACTACTGGAAAAATGTCGACAGGCTATTATTTCAGAAAATCTATTGGAGAGGTGACTTGAATGTGACTCTGACATGAAATGTGGGTCTCTTACATTTTTTTGTATTTCCTCCCCCCCCTCCCCCCCAAAATGATTTGCTAGTGGCATTCCTGTTGTTAGAGGCAACGTTTTCATAGATCAAACTAGTGAAATATGTTCACCAGTAATACGAAGTAGCGTCAGATCTCATACACTGGATTTCAAGTTTCTCTCTTACCGGCTGCTTATAGATTCTTACTTTTGAAAATTCTTTGGGATTTAAAGTATGCAGTAGAAGTTTCCTTACCTGAATTAAAACTTTGAACTCTAGGCTTTTCAGGAACGCATACGGTTTATTAATAAGTGTGCTGCGAGAGATTCAGAGGAGCACAAAGCTGAGACTGAGACTGCCAGTTTAACACCTGATTCAGGAGAAAGAGGTAAGGGTATAAATTTCTGCCAAGCATGTCTTGGTTCATGATGTGTTTATCTCCTTAGCAAAGATTTCTACATTAAATACAGATAGTAAATGGATAGAACAGCCCTGATAAAGGTGCCCAAATGCACAATGGCATGCTTAGTCTCTATCTTCTCTATCCCCTCTTTGTTTTAGATGCCGCATTGCTCCATTTTCAGACACAGATGAAGCTTCATTGGTCTTGGAGGTTGCCAAGTTACCCTTAAGCATGCTTTAGATGGTCCTTCTGTACTACAATTCTACACCTAAATTAACTTGAAATTATTGGACGTTCAGTGGAAAATACCTACTCCCTCCAGTCCAAGTTCGGTCATTGGTGATGAAATGTTTAGCTGTGACAGGAGAGGTTTAGGTTGGATGTTAGGAAGAGGTTCTTTACTGAGGGGGTGGTTGGGCACTGGAACAGGCTCCCCAGGGAAGTGGTCACAGCACCGAGCTTCGCTGAGTTCAAGAAACATCTGGACAATGCACTTGGTCACATGCTCTGACCTGGCTGGCCCTGTGTGGAGCCAGGAGTTGGACTTGATGATCCTCATGGGTCTCTTCCAACTCAGGAGATTCTATGATTAAAAATTGTTTAGCAGCTGAAACAGCATGTCAGTAAGGCACTACTATTTCTAATGTGCATTTTTGATGTATAAGTATTCATGGAAACTCTTAATTGACGGTGCTCTGGAAGTGAGGAGTCAAAAAGGGCATATTGAGCAGCACCGGCTTACTGGCAGCTTTCATAAGTGCTGTCTAGCTCTATTTAGCAGTTACAATGTCTATGGTTTCTTCATTTGTTTTCCCTGGCAACTGCTAGACTCTGTCAAAAATTGATGCATCCTGCAAAACTGTTTGTTGTTTCTTTTCTTCTTCTTTTCCTCTGAGAATGATGCTGAGATCAGGCTATCACAAAAAGTGTAATACCCAACCTGATTGTGACAGTAGCTGGTCATGGCTCACATGTGTGGAGCTAGAACTTGTGACTAGTATGTAACTTAAGACAAATACTTATCCAGTCGGCTGAGTAATACTCCTGGGAATGTTTCAGAACTTAAAACAGAGGTAGTCTCCACCTTATGCCATAAACAAATCCAGCATTAGTTATTTCTCGAATTCCAAAAGAAATCAAAAATACTATTTCTTTTAAGTTATTAGATAAGAACTTCAAAATTAATGGTTGTCTTCCAAGAGCTTTGTTGTTAAGTAAGCATTTGAAGTCTAATACAAAGTCTCTCTAAGTATAGAAGTGATATGCCAATGACTTTAATTTGTTACGATTTGGTTCCATAGAGTGCAGCAATAGGCAATAACGTGTTTGAACACTTCTGTAATGTTTGTTATCTTAATGAGCTTTTTTATGTTCTGGAGAATAATTTTCTGATGGGCAGTGTCTAACGCACTTCGAAAGTCCATGCCACTCTTCTAAACCAACAGAGAAGGCTGGTATGTTTGCCTATGTATGGATAGTAAATATATTGACTATTTTTCTAATGCTCAGAAACTTCTTTCCTACTTTTGTTAAGAAAATTCCAGCAATATTATTTAAATGTTCCAGTTGATGACTGCTATAAGTAGGGCAATAAGGGAGTTTTTATGGAATCAAGCTACTGCACTCATTGTTAAATCTCACTAAATTTCACAGGCATTTTCAGCACAAACTGCCTGAAAGGAGTGTTGGAATAATCGCGACGCAGCAGAGTGGCATGCTTAGCATCAGATATGTCATTGTGTTGTGAGAATGTTGCATTAAAGCATAAGCGGTTACTATCCATGTCATTAAAATCATTCTAAGACTTCAGAATGACAATTTGAACTTGTTGTGGGATATTTTTCTTTAAACTGTTCTTTCCCAAACTAAAATTTACAGCCAGGACTGAACAAACAGATATTTATTTATTCATTTGTTTGTTTAAAATAGAAAATGTGACACCTTGCTGATTGGAAGTTGTTCTTTAAGCACTTTAAATTGAATGGTTTTGCTTAGGTGTACTAACTTCTCGAGTACTGTGGATTTAGCTAAAATACATATATTAATTTCACTCTGCCAAATGTGGGGATTTTGCAGCATTTTTGATTCCATCATGAATGTTGGAAATAAAAAAGAAGAAATATAATATCATCTCCAGCTCATCTTTTTATTTAATAATGTATTTTGCTGAGCCAAAGAGGAAAAAAGTACGTAAGAATTTAGATGGAGCCTCCTCGCATAACTGAATAACCACTTTAATCTGTTCTGTTGTAGATTCTCGTACAGCAGAAATGACAGAAGCAGCTACTGACTCAAGCTTACAAATGCAGCCAAAAAAATGGGAGCCTATAGACCTTAGTCCTTACATGAGGTAAACTGTAGTAACAACAACTAAGTCCCGCTGAATCATCAAAATGAAAGACTGCCTAAGGATTTTCATAAGTAGGAATTAACAAATGCAATATATTTTCATGCACTTGTATCTTATCTATAATTGGATGTAATGTAACTGATGTGAATTTAGACTTTATCCTTCGGACATCATTGAAGCAAACCACAGTGCTTTCACACACTTGTTCAAGTTTCTGTGAAAATCCTGGCCCGTGTTCTATACATCCTCTATGCTGGGTACACAAAATCACATAGTAGTGAATGCAGAAGGGTAGATGGCATCCAGGTAGTTTTCAGCTTTCACTTTCCTGGCATGGAAGCGTTTTAAAATCTGTGATTTCCTACATCCATTTACATCCTTCCTTTAGGATAATACATGTCAAAGGTTCCGAATGGCAGCGCTGCAGGTTGTGAGAATGTGGCACAGAAGTTTGTGGAAAATGCCTGTGCAGGTGCAGATGTTTATTTCAGTGGTCATCTTGGCAGAAGTGCATATGAAGTGTTTCAGGATTTGATACTAGATTCAAACATATTTAACAAACACAGTGTGCTTAACAACAGTAGTTAACAACTTAATTATATCCTTTATTCAAAATAATGATAGTCTTTCCTACATGTGTCGATATGAACCTATCTAGCTAATACATGGGCATCTGCATATTTCCTGTGCTACAGCTACAGCCCAGCTCATGTTAAAGTCCGTTTGTATTCAACTTGGCATTTATGCAGCTTGTTGGTTTCCAAAAGCCCTTAGAACATGCTGAAGAAATCCTCAAATTTAATTTTAAATTTAAAGGGAACCTGGTATTATATTGAAGTGAATAACAGTGAAATAGTAGAAAAGATGGCAGGCTTGAGTCTTGTAAGCATTTCATTTGTCTTCAATTCCTTGACTTTTACACAACTCATTTAAGTCAAATTATAAAAATATATTATCCACTTAGCTGCCAGTATGACAGGGGGAAAAAAATTACATCTTTCTCAATGCTGAATTATAGTATCAAAAACTTCTGGAAATATGAATTTTCTTGCAAATTAAAATTAAGTGTTAATGTAGGAGTTTTTCTTATGCTCAAGGAGGTGCATGATTCTACAAATATTGTAAAATACACACATAACTATAAGAAGACCTGGCCTCAGGAATGTACTTTCTCATTGGTGTAGTATGTAAGCAGAGAAGTGACTCCTTAACTGTATCTTACCATACAATGGTGACATTGCAGTATGTAAGCCCAATATATGCATATATGTGTTAGGCAAAATATACACCACCCAAAACTGTATTTGAAATGAGACAAATATCTTTCTGTTTCCTTCAGAAAAACAACATCTGAGTCTGTGCTAAGAAGTGAGTCTGACATTCAACAACAAGAGATACATAAAGTGGAAAAAATCAAACATTTTAGGGAAGTTCGAGAGCTGGTTTTGAAACAAAGAGAACAAGAAAAAAATGCCAGAGCTTTATTGAAGCAGAATATTCTTGAAATGTATGAAAATCTCCAGGTAGGTTTTCAAGATTACTCTCCAGTAACTTTTACTGTAATATTCACCACTAGTTATGAATATCTTCATCAACTGTTCCCCAGACTTTTGTATTCAGTACCAATCATTAGAACCAGCGAACAAGCTTGAAATTCCCCTTGGGCAAGAGTTAAAACTAAAGGTTCTAGGGAAGAAGTAGTGCTACAACACAGCCCTGATATGATATGCTTAAGAACTTGGCACACCTCTTTGAAAAAGTGCTATTTTAAGAATATCACCATAAAAGGAGAGTTATATGTAAGTTGAGCAGTTTACATATATGACCAGATGCATATTGGAGAAAGCATTTCTGGTTTGGCTATTTTATTTTTTTAAAAAAATATTTTATAGAATTGTATGGGGATTTTTGGAAAGTAATAAACAAGAAGATAATTTATATAGGAGGATGCATTTGTCCTACCGTGTCTTACAGGAAAGGTCAAGAACACAGTTTTCCTGGAATATGCACAATGGCAACAAACAAAAAATGGTATTATTAATCCTCCTGGAACACACATACAAATAATACCTTTAGTAGCATTACTGTAGGATCCATTGTTGGGATCAACTCAACTAATGCATTGCACATGAAAAAAGTACAAATATCTTAAATTGGCTTAACCATGAATGTTAACAGGGGCAAAAAGCTGTGTAGCATAGTGGTGATACGATAATCATTTGCAATCAGCTGGTGACTGTTCAGAGCTCTTAAAACTGGGTAAGAGACAGTACAAATAATTTTACATCAAACCAATGTATTTACAGAAATCGCTTGAAAACATCTTAACAAGTTCCCAGGCAGCCTGATTTGTATCTCTTAACCACAAGTCTGCAAGGAGCCGTAGTCTGCTATCAGTGACTGAATGTTCCTAATAAGAATGCATATCCAGGTTTCAGACATTGCTGTGATTTTTTCAATGTCTAACATATGTTGGGAGGCCAAATTTTTATTGAGAGCAATAAGTAGTTGAGTAGTTCTTCAACTCTTTCTAGAATGTGTGTGCATTAAAGATTTTTCACAGTACTAATTAAAATGAGAGCTACTTGTGAATATCCATGCCGTGCTGATTAGCACTTTTACAGTTTTACACTGAGAACTACATAAAGGTATCCAGGTAACCCCATATTCCGGGATAGGAATGTAAAGGCAGAATGCAGAAGTGCCCAAGTCCCGTTTGCCCTAAGTCTCATTGAGGGTCAATGTGATTTAGGCTCCTTTAGTCTTTTAAAAGACTAGTAGACCTCCTAAGCCATTTTGGAACTGCTGGAAACTAGGTCTTAATGGGCTTGTTTAAGACAGCAAAGCCAGGCAGTAACGGAAGAGGGAATACACCGAGATGGGTAGCTAACTAGTCTATTGCCCTATCCTCCTTTCACACAATGACTTTATTATGCCAGCATTTAAAAAGGGGTTTCCTACACTTTCTCCTCTTCTTCATAGTGAAAAGAATGACATATATCTGTGTCACTGTGACAAATCAATAAAACTACCTGTACAAAGAAAAGGAGAGAAGCCTTCCCTGTACTGTCACTAAGTAAAACAATGGGAAGGTTGTGGTTGCTTGTGATGAAATCAAGATTCATGTGTTGGGGGGGTATTGCTGTTTGTTTTTGGCTAGGCGTCCTTGGATGAAACACGAGGCAGAGTTCACAGCGCTCTGAAAGCCTACAGAAGTAAGCTGCTAGAGGCTGAGGTCAAAAAGCAAGAAGAGCTGGCAGCTCTTGAAGCAGTCCTGCAAGCAGAGCAAGAAAAGATAAGCCAAAATACACCCAAAAAAAAGCACGGAAAAGAGTTGGGGAAAAAAAAGTAATGGTGAGCACTAGTGAATTGTGCTTAACAGTTTGGAAAATAAAGCTTGCATGCAAAGATGAGAAAGAATGTTTGTTATTTGCCAGTACTTTTGTCAACTATATCACATTTTAACTATTTGCCTGGTGCTACTGAAAAAAATGATCTTGTATTCTCCTTATTAACAAACTGTTTGATATTTTGCTTCTCACAAAGGTACTCACTACTATTAAAGATGGTATGTTTTACTGGAATAAAATTTTGTAACAAGAATTCATACTAAATTCAGATTCTTCTCCCAAAATCATCTTTATTTTCCAATCAAACCAAAACAATCAAGAATCAACCAGAGTTGAAACAGAGACTGTAACCTATCACTTTTTGAAGTCATTTCGCTTGGCAGAAACATGACTTCCCTAAGTGGAGGATGATTTGTGGAGTTCATAGTAATTAAACAGTGACATACTGCACGTTTCATGTGCAGGCACTGGAAGGCTTCCCAAAGCCTGTTCAGTGGACACTCACAAGCTTCCTGTGTACTGTAGTAGTTTTTCCTTTCAACTTTCTGCTATGTGTTTTTGAATCTCACAGTATCTCTCTGAACTGGCACACTCCTGGCACAATCTTCCAAGGCTTGTTGAATACTGCGTAAAACATTATTACTTTCTCTGTTTAGCTTTCCTAAGCTATGTTTTGCCCACAGTGGCTTTGCTCAGAGTGATTACAATAGACTCTCAGTTCCTAGACCTGCAGCTGAAATTTGAAACCAGTAAGTGAATGTGGTGGCATTCCTAGGTTTTCTACTTGAAGAGTAGAGTGTTTCCTCTAAGCTCTCGCTTCCATTTGCATAGAATTCCTACACTTT
This sequence comes from Porphyrio hochstetteri, assembly GCA_020800305.1. NCBI lineage: Eukaryota > Metazoa > Chordata > Aves > Gruiformes > Rallidae > Porphyrio > Porphyrio hochstetteri. The sequence goes on from CM036907.1 coordinate 53,634,470, forward strand.
TTTTTGGTATTGTCATCAAATGCAAAAAGTTATGTTCATACTCACTGGCTAGGACTCTGTAGTCAGAGACAATGGTCGGAACTCTTGCTATGGTGAAAATCTCTCTAGATGAGACAGAGCTTAAATGGCTTAAAGAACCTTCTGTGTATGTAGTTGCAAGCAGAAGCTTGAAGAGCTGTGCTGCCTACATAGAGTACACATGCAGTATGTCCAGGATGTCCAGTAGCATTTCATTATCTTGGCAACATGAGAAACCATGAGACTCCACAGTTTAATGCGAATCACCAGAAATGCTGTCCTTTGCAGTCTGGGCACTGGTAGTGGTTAGCAATTGCCTTTGAAACTAGCCTTTCTTCTGCATCTTAATGACATAGCAGAGGTTCAGCTTCTGCAGGTTTTGCTCACCTCTGTTCTATCGGGACCTCGCTGCCTGGCTTGAACTTGACTCACTCCTCTATCAGTTATGTGATGCCTGTTCTTTGTACATCATCACACCTACACACCTGCTGTGATGCCTCTGCCTCTGTTCGGCCTCCCATACAACATAAACTAAACTAACTGGCTTGAGTTTTTGTGTTGGGAAAGGAGGAATTGAAACCAGAGTCCTAAAACAGCACTGGTGAGTTTTATTTCAAAGATCAGGACCTAAGGTTTGCTTTGACCCGTCCAGGCTGCAAACAAAAGGCCTGTCAGTCTTGTGCTATAATTGCTCTTTGTCCTCTCTATTTTGGAATATGGGCTATACTCCTTCATAATATTTCATCTTGTTTCCATGGCAATAGCACGTGTTGGTTTTCTTATGTGAATCTCTAATGAGCTTCTGTAGAGGAAGATCAAGCTGAAGTTCTGTTCTTGATGTCACTGCAAGCGTTATAATGACATTCTGTTGTAAAAATCAATCCAATTCCAAAAGCCAGCATAATTGACATCTAAATGTCAGAAATTCAGCTAATAATCTGTATGATCACAACCCATCCCCTCATGCAGCTATAAACTGACTTAAACTCAGACACAGCGTACTCAGATCTGCATTATGAAATCTAGTTTTGATGTTATGCTTGCTACTAAGTTCCATCATTTCCTCATTTTAAAGAGTGACGTGGCATCATCCAAATCTGCTGAGTGGTTTATGAATGTCTCTATTGGCTCATTTATCATTTCAACCACACAGATACAATGAGGGAGAGAATTGCTGTCACAGGCCTTACTTGCATTTACTTTCGAGCATGTGGTGTTTTAAGAGAAGCACAGCAGCAGTTTTGGTAAACCTCTGTGCATATTGCAGAAGAACAAAATACCCATTTGCCTTATAAGGGAGCCTGGAAGGGAAAAGGCCTCGTTTGGATTGTGCCAAGGAATTTAGATATATCGGGCCCAGGAACAGAAGACTGATGAAATTCATATGCAGCAGTTTTACATCAACACAACAGTTTTGGGTTTTTTTGTGGGGTCCTGTATTACAGGATAAGTTAGCTGGGAAAGATGTATAAAACCCTAACTAAAATGTATTTCCTTTCAAACCAGCTGTTTGCTGTAAGTTAAGGAGCTGTCACGTTTAGCACCTTAGCGTAAGAATAAAAGTGAAGCTATATGCTGCAGTTTAATTGGTAGGATTCTTGCCTCCAGTTTGTAGACTGAGTTGCCCACTAGTCAAATTGTGTGTTCACATGGATAAAGCACTTTTATTCTTTTGCCTTTTAGGAGTAAGACAGCTTTTAAGCACCGTAATTTTATTATATTTAGTCAGCATCTATATCAAAGGAAATTTCTGCCTGTATGCAGTGCAAGTCACTGCTCAAATTCTGGTTTTATAGATTGTACATTTCAGAAATGTGCCCTATTGAATTGAGCATTCATGTTTGCTTAAGGTCTCCTGTAATAAAAGTCTCTCTGGAATTTGGATAGTCATTGTTCTGCTCATATTCAGCTTGGCCATTCAGGGCCAGACTCAGTAGGGAGGTAAGGACGAGCCTCAGATTACGTGCTTTCTTATTCTTCGGCAAAGGACTGAAACATGGGGTCCAGCCCTTCACTGAACAGCACAGATAGGGAAGGCTTTTCTGAATCAGGACACAATTGCTCAGTCTTTTCAGATGATAATAGTTTTGGAGGTGCAGAAGAGGAACAGCTGCATCAAAGCATACTTTAGCAGGTATCAAGTCACAGAAGAGAGGATTGGGATTTGGGGGAGGGGTAGCAGGGGTTGAACAGTTGTCTTCTAACACGTCTTATAGAAAGTTGTCCCTGAGAAAATTTGCCTGTTTTTTCACTTACGCAGCCCTGGTTGTTCTTCATGGAAGGACTCTCGATATGAACAGCACAGATAACAATGCTGATTTCTAAATGTAGCAGTTTAGTTTCCTCATGACTTGGAGAGTTGTGCATTTTCGCCCTGAAATGCCATGTCTTACTCCTGAGGAACAGTATGGCAATAGCCCTCTCTGCACATAGATGAAGAGGATGGGGTACTCACAGCAACAGCTCAGAAATCCTGATCTGTCACTGGCAGGAGATAGTGTGCTGCTTATGGAGACAGTGCCCCATACTCTGGTAAGGTTTTCTTTTCATGCTTGTGTGATTCTCCCACACCTTAAGTAACTCCAACTCCTGAGCCAGATACAGAGCTAATTCCAATCTCTGTCTTCAAAATACAGTAGCAGAGTCTTTTAGTATCAGGTCACCACTGAGGACTTGCAAAAGGGGAAGCAGTTCCAGGAACTGGCAGAGTGATGAGTGACAAGTGAGAGACAAGCTTGACTTGCCTTCTGCAGACCAGCTACGCAGTTTGAGAGACCTGATGAGCTCACGGCTTAGGGCAATTCTGGAAATACTTTCCAGTTAGACTTTGTGCTTGGCTGGAACTTTGATGAAAGATTCAGAGATTCTTTAGAGCAGGGGGACATCTTTCAGAGCATCCTCAAGCTCATGCTGCTTTTTTGTAGTGGTAAAACAAAGAAGAATTTGTTTACTGATTCCTGATATTAATTTCTCTTTAATCTGAAGTATAGCCAGTTATACAAAGGAAAATGTCACCATTCAGCAGAAGTTTTGAAAAGTCTTGATGGAAACTGCAAATGCCACAGGAGAATGAAAACTTTTCAACATGTTAGACTGTGCTGTGAATAATCACCTAAGAATTCCTTAGAGTTTGCTTGCTTTACTTCTACACAGCAGTGCAGGTACCTGAGAAAGAAGTTAAATCTTTGACTGGATAATTCAGTTTAATGGGATTAACTCTGTAAAGAGTTAATCACTTCTCTAATGATTTTTTGTAGGTGTGTTCTGCTAAGCTTTAGCAGTTTTCACTCCTTGATCCTTTTGACCAGCTCTTACGAACTAGAAAGGATCTTTTTCATTAAAATATGTATCTAAAGTTACTTTGTAACACAAGTAACTTCATTAATCTTCAAATTACTTGTCCCATCTGCTTTGCTTTAATTTGGCTGGCATTTACACAATGAGTTACAGACCAAAAAGCAGACCGAGCCCGTTCCAGGATGCCTCACTCGCTGCTGAGACAAGCAACGTGCTGTGCAGTCAGGCTCAGTTCTGAGCTGCCAGTCTGCTCGCCCTGGCAATGTGCAGTTTGCCAGCTATGTGAGGTCTCATTTTAATTCAAGGAAGAGACACAGCACTTATGCACATGCACAACATTTCCCTTCCAAAAGGCAAGAAAAATGTCTACATATTTTGTCTGGCAGAAAACATAAGAGAACAGCTTTGCATAATCACTCAGCAGTTTGCAGAATGAGAGAAATTTCACTTTCAGAGCCCTTTTCCTCTCTCATTCATTTCTTGAATCAGACCTAATAGATTCACAGTCCAGGTAATGTTTCAATGATTTAAATATCTTTGATATTTACAGAAAGACAAGATGCTGTTGTCCTTCATCTCAAAGGAGGACAAAGACAGGAAAGAAGTAGAAAATCTGGGAAGGTGTCCTAGTTCCGGCTAGGACAGAGTTAACTGACCCAAGGAGTCAGCACAGGTGAGCTGAGCTGGCCAAGGTTATTTCCACACCACCTGATGTCATGTCCCCATAAAAGGGGGTCAGGCTGGGCCTGGGATGGTTGGAGTATTTAGTTGGTAAGTGTTTTGTGTTATCAGTGTGGGTGTGTTCTGTTGTTTCCCCTCTCCCTGTGCTGTCCCAGTAAACTGTCCTTATCCTCCACCCCTCTTCTCCCTTGGGTGCTTTTGTCCATGTCTCCTCCCTGTCCTGCTGGGGGATGGTGGGGGGAGTGAGTGGTACCTGGTGCTCAGTTGCTGCCTGAGGCTGAACTATGACCGGAGAGGAAACAGTCTGTGTTGTATGAAGTGAGACAAAGAAAGTCAGGGTGGAGATGTTACTAGCTAAAACATGATGAAAGAGATGGAAGGGGGGGTGGTGTTGGTCATGTAGGACTTGGGCCCTTTGATTTCTGAGGCAGTAAGAATGTGGTTAGGGACAATGGTTCAGGGATTGGTAGGTTAATATGAGAATGAGATAATGTACAGACCAGGTGTAGCCAGGACATACCAGCTTGGGTCAGGTCTGGATACGTGCTCCTCCCTGAAACCTGGGCTCCTCTGCCCAGCACCTGGACTTCCCCCTGAGGGCAAGCACCGAATTCTTGCTCTTTTGGGGACATAGGAGAGGTGTTTGCCTTGCACTTGGTAGCCCAGTGGTGCAGCATAAGCCTTTGAAAGCAATAGTCAGGCTTCTGTTATCTTCAACCTGAGAAAGCTGAGGTGGACTCCATGGGTCTGTTGCCCATGGGTATCACAGACACCTTTCCCAACTGCACTTGAGTTGGAACCACAATGTGATGGTCACAAGACCAAGTATAGAGCACAGCAAGAGGAAGTCTGACTCCAGGTCTAAGCCAACACATTGCAAAGCTGGAACATATGAGAAGGAAGGCTACAGCAGCTGCTATGTACAAGGATCCTGGTAAGGTTTAACTTGCTATAAATGAAATGCCTTGCTAAAAAGAGACCACTGTTTTGTGACCTGGGATGTCCTCAGTTTAATTGCCATACCATGGCCAGACATTCTACAGGTGGCAAAACCCAGAAGACATCAGCTACAGTCAGGATACAGAGGCAATCAATCAGCTGTTGCATGGCCAGGAGCAACCAGAACTACTTCAGACATACAGAATGTGCCTTAAGGGGCACAAAGGAGCAGTCAAAAACATGTCTTCTCTTTATGTTGCCGACACCTGTCTTCCCTGACTTCCCCATCATCATCAAAAGCATTAGGAAAAGCAAGGGAATGCTTTACTGTTGTTCCAGTGCAAAAGGTGGGTTTTCCAAATGCACATTTCTAGGACTTGCTTAAGTGGTTTTCACCTAAACTGTTCTGTCTTAACAGTTTCAAATACTTCATTGGCATCTTTGCTTTTTTGAGTTTTTTCTGGTTGTTTTCTTCCCTTTCATGTATATTGCTGGTGTAACATATCACAGCTGCAACGATGCTGCAGATGGAAACTGTTTTGGTAATTGATGCTCTGAAATGCCACTTATGCATAGACTGAGATACTCAAGCACTGCTTAGGGTGTTTTTCTGTATAGATCTGTTTCTACTTTCTCTTAAAGACTCTGATTTATCCACAACAAAACAAAGAGAATCTGGAAAGCTAGCTGAGAAGAATGCACTTATCTGTCATACCATTTACAGATTGGATGCACAGAAAAGCAAGTGAATATTGAGGTGTCATTCTATTTCTAGTCCTCTCACTGACCTGAGCTAGAGGTCTGTTATTTTCTCCCATGCATCTATCAGCACGTGTGTGCTGAGTCTATCATCTGTATAACTTAACACACAGAGCACTGGTACAACAGTGCCACGTGCAGGGCAGAACAATTGCAAATCAGGTGCGAGACATTTTGTAAGATAATAAGTGGAATTCAGCTGGAGGTTTGTTAGAGACTGGGGCTTTACCAGTGGGATGCACAGGGTAGGACATGGTGAGATACCACCCTTGGCAGTCCAGCTAAGTATAGAATCATAGAATGCTTTGGGTTGGAAGGGACCTCAAAGATCACCTAGTTCCAAAACCCCTGCCATTAGACCAGGCTGCCAAAGCCTCATCCATTGTGGCCTTGAACACTTCCAGGGATGGGGCTTCCACAACCTCTCTAGGCAACCTGTGCCAGTGCCTCCCCACCCTCACAGTAAAGAATCTCTTCCTAACATCTAATCTAAACCTACCCTCTTTCAGCTTGAAACCATTGCCCCTTGTCCTATCACTACACTCCCTGGTGAACAGTCCTTCTCCTGCTTTCCTATAGGACCCCTTTAAGTGTTGGTAGGCCATAATTAGTCTCCCCTGGGCCTTCTCTTCCCTGGGCTGAACAAGCCTGACTATCTCAGCCTGCCTTCATAGGAGAGGTGCTCCAGCCCCTGACCATCTTCGTGGCCCTCCTCTGAACTCACTCCAACAGCATCATGTCTTTCTTGTACTGGGAACCCCAGAGCTGGATGCAGTACTCCAGGCAGAGTCTCATGATAGCAGAGTAGAGGGTCAGAATCACCTCCCTCAACCTGCTGGCCACGCTGTTCTTGATGCAGCCCAGGACACGGTTGGCCTTCTGAGCTGCTAGCACACGCTGCCGGCTTGTGTTGAGCTTGTCATCAATCAGCATCCCCAAGTCCTTCTCCTCAGGGCTGCCCTCAATCAACTTTCTGCCCAGCCTGTAGTTGTGCTTCAGGTTATACCGACTCATGTGCAGGACCTTGCTCTCTTACTACAGGGCCCAAAGTCTGCATCCTTGTTCCATGCTTTTTTATGTGTTCCACTGGTTTCATTGCCACCCTGGTAGTGGTGTGGCTAGATGTAAAGTAGTGCGGCTAAGCTGGAAAAGACCTTGCATAGAAACCTACAGAAAGGTGGTGCCACAGTCGCTTATTTATTGAAGATGGTGCTGATAGTATAGAGGCAATGCATAACTCTGGCCAACTAAATCTGGAGGCTGAGTCATTCAGCCACTTTTAAAAATTCATAATGATGATTGTTGCCTGGAGGAATTTCTAAAAGGAGATGTGAATTGTGTCAATGCCAACAGGTAATATACGCTGTGAATAAGGTAATTAAGAGAGTGTTTAGCTTACTAAATGGCTTGTAATTTTTTGTGTAGTCCTGATGCTGCAGTTCCTTCATGTAAAAATTGAAAAATATTTATTTATTAAAACAAAAGATGACAGCTTTACAGTCATTCTGAGGAGCCTGACACCTTCTACCTCTATCAGGTGTTTCCTACTCTCATAAGAATACACACCAGCAAACACCTGAGCGCAGGCTCCGTGCTGGTTTGCCAAACTGAGATCTGTATTCTCCTTCTCAGAGCTGTTGCAAAAGCAGTGTCCGAGCTTAGATGCCAGCACACGCCCAAGGCTCCCCTGGATCCCTGGCCCGATGCTCTAGTCTCCTCTGACTTACGCAGACCCCTTGCCGCTAAGTACCTCTCTTCCTTGCAGAGCTCAGCTCGCTGAGGCTCCAGGGAGAGTGGCAGGGACCGGCAGCAGCGGGCAAAGAGCGGCCTCCGCCCTCGGCCGAGACCAAAGGCCAAGCTCGGAGCTAGGCAGCGCAGGAGTAACGCAGGGCCTGACCTGGCCGCACCGCCCGTGAAAGCTCGGCGGCGCCTGCGGCATCCGCTCGCTAGAGGGGGGTGTTTCCGTGCCCGCCGCTGCCCGAGCAGCCGGCACCCCCTTCCCTGCTTGGGCTTGGCACCTTGGCAGCGGGGGAGACTCTAACAGTCCTGCCCCTCACACCCCCAAACCCCCACCTTCCCACCCCTATTTGCTCACAGGCCGGCCCGACGCCTGCCCAACCGCTGCACTGCTGGGGGGACAGGGGAGCCTGGGGGAGTTTCTGCTCGGAGCTGTGGCCTGGCTGGGCTCCATCGAACCGGGTCTCTGAGCAGTTCGCAGACACAAAAGCCCAGTGCTGAATTTCTGGCTGAGCTGGGCTTATTTCTGAGAGGCTGCAGGCAAGGGGAGCTGTCTTTTTAGTCTTTCATTTACCCCACAGCGAAATATGTACTCAGCTTTGAGTAGCGCTATAAATAAAGTAAAAAAACAATAACTGAAAGGCACAGGTCTGCAAAATAACAAAAGCTTAGTGCTTTCAGTTAGGCCCTTCGAAGCTGTGCCCTGTCTTGCCCGGTTCTGCTTCAGAGGGAGAAAGAACCTGTGTGAACTGAAGGACTTTGTGTGGCTCTCAATCCCCTCCGCACAGCCAGAGACTATGTAACCGCTCCGCCATAAATCTCAGCTAACCAGTAGGTGAATCCTCACTGCTGCAGCTCCTCATGAGTGCAGACGCTGCCTGTGTCTAGTTTTAGTGTCTCAAGCCTTTGAGTCCTCTCTACTTTTTGTTTCCAGTGCTTGTCCTCAGGCCAGGCGACTGCTCAGCTGACCTTTCTCCTCCGGCAAGGTTGACACTGGCGCACAGTATTGATCTCGCTGCAGCTGAGAGGTGCAGCTGAAATACCCATAGTCACTTATCTTGCACAGTGGAGTACAGAGAACCTCCAAAAAGTACAAGTGCTTGTGCAGGAGGCTGGTAGAATAAATCATTAAAAATACCCACTGTCCATTGTGCCTTTTGACATTCATTGTGCTGTAGCTGTGACTTGGTTTATTGACTCATTATACAGATATAATGCACTGGGGAGTCGGTAACTTGCAAAGGGAAGTATCTGCTGTCCCATAAATTGTCTCTCTAATTTTGTAACATATTACAGTTTAAAGGCAGGTCATAATGTTCCCAATCAGTTACCAAAAGGTAGGTCTCTCACTAAAAATTACTTGATTTTGTGAGGACCTGAGGAACTTGCTTCAAATTGGGGCACTGAAAATCAGGCTAGTTTGAATTAACTGCTGGTGGAGTCTGGCGCTGAAAGCATGGGCTGCGATCTCCAAGTACAAGGCTTGCCTTTTAAAACAGATCCAGGGAATGAACAAGCATAAAATTATTCCAGGCAACTCCAGGGTATTGTCCAGTGGCATTGACCCTATCTGTACCAGTGAGGAGCATGACCTGAAGGCCCTGGCCTTGAATGAAGTGACAGTGCAAGTGCCATTTCCACTGGAGGTACATCTGTTTGAACCTGGACAGGTTCTTCAGCTGGGACACCAGATCCACACTTCTGCATGCTGTACAAGAGGAAAATGGGGGTTTGGGATAAGTGAGGGTCTGTTTTCTCCCCTTCAATTTCTCTTGCACAGACTAACTTTGCAGCTAACTGTACAAGCAAGTTGAATCATACCAGGAGCTGCTTAGGTTTCTGAACAGCTGGTGGACATTTTCCTTCCATTTATGAATCTGATGCATATTAGTATGCTTTTTTTTTCCAGCAAATTTTTGAGTTGCAGCATTGAGAGCTGCAGCAAACCACTTACATTTGTTTTAAGTTTTGTTTATTACTCATTTTTCAAATATCAGCATGTACCAAAGGTCTGCAGGAGTCCATCACTTCTCAGGGACAGGGAGACTGCAAGAACCTTCTGATGGGGAACAGTCCGTGCAGCCTTCTGCCTACAATAAACTTTTTTTTTCCCCAGGATGTGGGCAAAAAGACAGAATATCACAGAGATTAAAAAACAGATTGAAGCTCTCATTGTGTTTAAACTGCAGTATATATTAGGATATGGCATTTGTCTAATGATGAGTCTTATGGCTGAGGTGTTAAAAGAGAATTAGTCTAGGCAATTTAGCCACCAGACAGCTATTGATATCAACAGAAGCAGTCTGATTGACTTTGAAAGTCTCCAATTACAGTCCTTGCCATAATTATGAGTATGTTTCTCTGTAGAGCACTACTGAATCTCCACTTTTGACTCATCCGGATTCCCACTGAAGTCAGCAGGAGCTGTGCTTGCGGCAGGGCTCTCATAGGCAGTACTGTTTGTCCGAAAGTAAACAAGCTGTTCCTGTAAATTGGCTCCCTAGTATGGGCTGCTTTCCCCTTTGTATGGTAATAGCTCTAATCAGATGTACAGCTTTTGCTTTGCTCTGCCACAGAAACAAAGTAAGGTTTGAGGGGCCAGTGGTCTGGAGTATTTTCAGACTTGGCCAACACTCTAGAATTCTTAAATAGACTTTTCAGGCTGGCAGATTTAGGGACTAGCATAAGTCTCTTGAGTCTCCATCTAGTAGTTCACTACCAAGAATACCCTGCTTGCCTGTAAATCTTCTCCTCATTAGTTTTTGGACAGACAAGTAAAATATCTTCAATTGATTTCATCATCGTGATTAAAAGGAGGTAAGTAGATTTACTGCAAGATAAGTAAATACTCGGGTTTATGGTGGAAAGCTTACATGGGAAAAATCTATCTTCATCTCCTTACCTACTGCATTATATACTCAGGAAAACTCTGTGTATTGATTGTGGGTGAAGTTGTTAATTGCCTGGCCAGCGAGGAAATGTGTTTGGGAAACTGCTTTCCATTTTTGTAGAAAAAAGAGAAAACAATGACCATAAGCGGGGAAAAACCCAAAATAGCAGAATTCTTGAGACTCTCATTATTCATGTTAAGATGCGCAATGTGAGAGGACGATGTTCATACTAGGAAGTTTCTGCAAAGGTCAGCTTGCTGACAAATTGCCCCCATTATCGCTGTAGTCATTTGCTAAGCTGTAAAAAGCATAAATCTCTCCTCTTGCAAGCAGATCTGTGGAAGTACAATCCTGTGGGATTCTGCATGACCCTACCAGCCTATGAAGTTGATCAGAGGTGGGGGTTGAGGCTGCCATCTCAGGCTATGCTTGAATGTTGTGTTCTCTGTTTTCTGCGAGAATTGGGGTCTTCACCCCTTCAGTATTTGTCTGGGCATCAGTGAGCGCATACATCCACAATCAAGTACATGGATGTTTAGTGGAGAGTTTTTAGAAACATAATTACAACTGCCCTTGAACACCATGTTCTGCACTTTCCTCTGCCCTTTGTAGTGCTCTGCTATGATGGCTGCACTAACCTAAAGCTATACCACTGTATTAATCTCAAGCTTTTTTTACAGACTCCTTTTTCCACACTTTGCAGTATTGAGTACTGATAGTCAAACACCGAAGCCAAACAGAGTATTGCTCTCAAAGGTTTTCCATTACAGCGGTGGCTACAGCTTGTTTCCCCATGGTTCTGGAGCACTTGCATACGGTTTCTGTCTCCTGAGTGTGCTGGGTGGCAAGAAGCTGTCCTAGTTTTGAGTATTGGCAGTAATACCCCATAACATTGTGGCCTTTTGAAAGCAGCATTAGGTGGGAGGCACAGCATGGCTATGGCTTCATAGTGAGTCTGGGGTCTTGCAGGACTTGGGCCCTGGGCCTACCATACATTTCACAACCAAATCAAAACCCTCTCATTAGTCCGTAGCCATGTTGCACAACTCAATAGGAGACAGCCTCTTGCTGAGCCCACATTGCCTGCCTTCTGCTGGGAGGGAAACCAAAATTTGAAGTCGGCTCATCCTTGTCTTCTCACCTTACTTATGCAGAACAAGAAGTGAGGCTTTCTTACGTGCAGCCTCTTGCATTAACCAGGCCGCAGCTGTGTCTGACGGGTGCTCAGGGAGCTCCCACCTGGAGAGGAGACGCCAGGTTAATCCCAGATCTCAACGTTTCTGCTACATGCAGCCAGCGGCGGGGGCTCGGGATCCTTTTCAAAGGGACACGAGTGTCATCTAGTGGTGAAACAAACCCACTCGCTCACACCCCAAGGCCCACCATCTGCCCTCTGGTTTCCAGACAGAGTGCTGGGCGACGTGTTATATTTCTGCTACACCTGAACAACATAACACAGACTGTACGTGGTAGTGCTTCTTTCAGCTTTTGTCCTCGTGGGGCTGATTTTACGCAGGCTAACGGGGAATATGATGAGCCAACCACAGTTAAGCGAGCAGCAGATGCTAATGGCGCTCTGCCTGAGCTTTTTCTGTCCCTGAGATGTCGTACAGAAAGGGTATGTCTGCCTGGGTACAATGACCCCCAGCATCAGCCTTGCTCCCAGGAGGTGAGTGAGAATTTTTCAGGATAAAGGGCCATTTAAATCTTTATTTACTCGTTATATTGTGTAATGTGGCCATTGCAGGATTGGACATTCAGTATCTGTGCATTTTAGAGTAGATTTGTCTCCCAAACTCTTTTGGTTTGCTTCACACACAAAGCCAGATTCATTAGTGAAGTAGAATATAAACATAGTAATTCTCTTTTAATCGGTCAAATACAGAAGAGGAAACACCATCTTCCCAGAAGCATCAGTGGCAGAGGAACACATGGGGAAAGGTAGCTGAGCTGCTAACAAGGCAGAGTGGGGAAATACTCCAGAGAGGGGTTGTGTATTATATTCCTGATTTGACTTTCTGGCAGTTTATCACAGTGATTGCAATTCAACAAGCACAGCTCAAGGTGTTTTGCTGATCTTCTGAGGAAAAAAACAGAATGTGAATTCCTGCAAGGCACCTAGAAATCATCGTGTCTCAGACAGTTAGGATCCACGTGAGTGTACTCAGTGCACATTGTTAAGATGCAGAACTGGAAACCCACTCTTTTTTAGGACAAAGGTAAACTTCCCATATTTTCAGTTGATGCCAAGGACTGAGGTTTAAAGAAAATCCCAAGTGCTAAAATTGGAAGAGTTGCATAGGACCTGATGAGTGGAGGAAGGACAGCTACATGGCCTCATAGCCTTGCCCCTACTGTGGGCAGCGTAACACAGAGAAGCCACAGCATCTTCCACCCTTCCCTCCTGCTGGGACAAGGTCTTTGGGAGATGCCAATGGAGGAAAGACTCAGGCCTATGCTCCCCTTTTTAACTTCACTGTTTCTATAAGGAGGAATCACACCCCAAAATGGCAAGTGCCTGGTGGCCCTTTGGAACTGGCAGGGGAAGAAGCATGGCTGGTCTCTCCAGCCCCTGGGACCGTGGTGTTCCACACATGTCTTGCCACCAGTTCAGTGCCAGAGAGGCAGTCCTGTGTTTAGGAAGAGGCACATGTCTAGTTCTGCCCTTGAAGCTGCAAGCAAAGGATGCTATAGCAGCACAGAGCAGAGCACAGAGCAAAGGGTGCCATATTTCCCTTCCCAGGGCAGAAGTTCTCCTTGCCCACCCTTTCACCCCTTCTTTAAATCACCTCCAGCCAATCTCCTGGCTCTGTACTGTTCCCTTTCTTTGATGCTGGATCCTTTCCTGTTAACTAGACATCCCTGCATGGTTCCTCAAGTGTCAGCAGCTGACCTGCTGCTGGCTCACCCTGTGAGGTATGGCAGTGCTAATGCTGCTGCCAGGAGACAGTGCATGAACCTGAGAGCCTGGGCTCCCATGTCATCACCCTCCTCCTCCTGAACTCTGCCCCTCTCTCTGTGTGCTGCGCAAAGATGAACACGGCTCATCCTAGATTTGCTGTATTCACCGGTGTGTCCTCTATCGTGACAGGAATACAGGACACACCAGTTTGCAGCGAGGCTCTTGGATGAGCAGAATGAGACTGTGCTCCTGCCTGCTCGCCGGTTTGCTGTGGTCACAGGGACCATGCTGCAGAAATGAGAGAATCCAGTCCCTCTCCAGGGAGAGAAACTAAGGGCATGCCTCATCGTCCTTCAAATGGTGCTTCACCTCCCACTGCTTTGCAGCGTTTTCTGCTGGATCAGGCCTTGGGTGGTCACACCACATACATTTATCCTAGAGGTACATGCTAAGGGGAAAAAAACCCTGAACAAACCCAGCAATAAACAACCAAACATAAACCCCCGAGTCCCTGTGTAAAGCTGACAGCTGGCTGACTACCAGTGTGCTGGGCAGGGCCGGGGGCAGCCACGTAGTCAGTCAGGGGTTCTGCAGCCGGAGCCACAAAGGGAAGGGTGGTCTAGAGCCACCGGCTCTTGCTGTTTGCCAGCCCTCCACCCTCCCTCTCGCCTTCCCTGTAAAAGCTGACCCTGTGAGGCTCGAGCTCGCTCTCGTTTGTCAGCCGCCTGCGTCAGCAGTAATACAGGGAGCTCAGCTGCTCATCACCCCAGCTGATAACGTCTCGGGAGGAATTAGGCAATGCATGCTGGTAAGAGGGAGAGAGAGAGAGGGTTTGAGGGAGAGTAATCACAGGCACAGTGATGGGAAATAAATGAGATCAGAAAAGAAAACAAACCTTGAACGGGGTATTCTCAGTCTAGGAGGGAGTGTATTTTTAGAAGGATGGGGCTGTTTCAATCCCAGCCATGGGGAGCCACAGGATCAGCAGGATTTCAGAAGGGTTTGGCTCAAGGCTGCAGTGAGCAAGTTGCCACAGGGCAATTGGCATTCATCTCTGCTGCAGAAAAGCTGAATGGGTGGGCTGGGAGGCTGGGTTGTCCCCGCATCCACAGAGGAGATGTGGCAAGAGGCAGGGGAGGGCTTGCAGATGCTGTCGGGTCCGCTGCACAGGCTTTCCCTCTTCTGAGCAGAAACAGTGCTTCAGTGTTTTACCCACATTTGTGACATTACTCTGATCTCCTTCTTCCAGTCATTCCCCAGCAGGATGTGTCTCTTTCCACTGATACTCAGTAAACATTGGGAAAACGCTGTGGCAAGGTCAAGGATGTTTTGCAAAATCTTTTATCTGTGTAGCCTAAGTGGACCTGGCGACAGAACAGACTGTGCTCTGAACTTGGGGAAGAAGTAAGTTATCCCCATCAGTTATGCTGTTGGTACCTGGGAGCAAAACCAGGCTGATTGTCATTCGCTGACCTCCAGATATGTGGCATCCAGAGTCACAGTGCCTGTGTTGTCCTGTAGTTTGCATCGTGGAGCAGCTAGACTCTTAAAAATGCCACAAAGTGACCCTTGCAGGAAAGCTGGGTGTCCAGCATGCCAGCGCTGGGCTGACCACAGAGATGCCAGCCAGAAGTGTCAGCTTCTGCCTTTTATGGAAGCAGGGAAGGGAACAAGTATGACAGTGCAGAATGAACTTCTTTGGGCTTTTAAGACTGTTGTGTCATGTCTCCACATCTAGAAGAAAACATTGTAATACTTTATGAACGTGTTTTGCTTTTTTGGACATACATTTTCCATAACTCAAATGTTTATTTAACAATCCCAAGCAATTTTTCCCCCACGGTCCTTTTTTCTTCTTTTTTGCTGGCCACCAGCAGAAGCGGCCTTATTAGGGTGCTGTGGAAAACAAAAGCCTTAGCTAAGATTTTCAGAGTGACTGGAGGAGAACTGTCAAGGGAAAGGTGTCTCTCCTCTGCATATCAGGCCCTGAAAGGTAAGCCCAAAAAGGGGACACCTTGGTGATTGAATTCTTGGCCAGTGGCTACATTTGAATATTCAACTGCTGTGATGGCAAAGCCTGCCTTGAAATGAATTACTTTGCCTGACAACGTGCCGCCAAGTTAAATTACATTTTATATTCTTGCACAGAAATTATTGCATGCCATGTCTTTCCTTTCGGAACGTGCCGGGAGTAGTCAGGCATCCTTTGCTAACAAGCCCGAGAGGCAAAGCTAAGCTTACATATTAAAAAAAGTCTGAAGGACAGATAATTTTGTCAGAAAGCACTTCATGCCCTCTAAGGGAACATCATAATCTATCACCTGTTGGCTAGCTCATAAATTATCAAGCCAGAGCGAGTCTGGTTGTTTGTCCATTTATAAGAATATTTAAAATAAAATGAATCCCTGCGGTTTGCACATTGTTACTTAGTGCTCTATAAATGAAGATGCAGTGCAAAGCCTTTCACCAGGCAGCGTAGCTCTTGGGTGTCAAGCAGGGTTTGGGGAATGAAAACATTGGTGAAGAATTTTGTGTTGGTCAAAGACTTGCACTGACACCAGCTTCAGTGCCCAGTTTTGGTCTCCAGCTGGTTGGTGTTTCTGCTGCCTCTGGGGCCTGGGAGCAGGGAACCATCACCCAGGCACCAGGATAGCCATCCTCCCTGAACAGCAAAAGTCATACAGGGAGGTCTACAAATAGTCATGTCAGTTCAGCATTATGATAAGCTCTGGCTTTTCTTATCCTTATTTCACTTTGAGTTATGTTTGGGAAATTCAAGAGCTGGTCCCACCCCCCTCTATAATCTTCCACATTGTGTGAAGCATCATGAAACACGTCTCATCACCACCTTAGGTTTGCCTCGTTCCCCCCTTCTGCCCAAGTGGAGAGAGAGCTTTTTGTTGCACAGTGCATACGTGCCTGGCACAGCTTTTGATGCAATTGGAGAGCAGCTTCCTGCTCTGCAGGTGTTCCCTGCAAGAGCTACAGACATTCTTCTTTCCTTTGAGCTGATCTTTTTCCCCCATAGGGCTTTCCTGGCTGCAGCTGCAGTAATTTGGGGCACTTAATGCTCTGTGTAACAACCTAACTAACTTCCTTCGGTGAGTTCAGCAATGCGCGTGTGCTCCTGGAGAAGCTGCAACCAGCAGCTCACAGGTGGAGCAGGCTTTGGTGTTGCATGCATGGCATGGTCCCAAGACTCAGAGAGCCCAGACAAGACTTTGTGATGACTTTTCACCCCCTCAACATGCACCTAGGGTCCGTTTGGCTCAGAAGAAACTCTTAGCAAAACACGTCCTTCTCTGCCTCATTGTCTCTGTCCCAAGTGCTGCATCCCTGCTCTGACCCACGCAGTGATGTGCAGCCAGGAGAGGTAAAACCTCTCTGAGCCCTCTGTTCTGACACAAGATCAGAAAAAGCTCAATCCATGAACAAATTGGGGCCTTCCATGAAAGCCAGGCCTTTCTGGGAGAAAGCTGAAGGGAGAAAGCAAGCAGTGCCTGGTGAAGGGACCATGCAAAAAGAAACTTTGCCTCAGGCTGGCAGCAAATTCAAAGTGGACCTCAGGGGCTTCTGCCTGGATATCAAGGTATATTTTGGGATGAAGAAAAGACAGCTCGAGGTTAGCTGCTGTGATTAAAGGAATTTAGAGAAGAGTTAAACCATGAGAGGCTGTTGGTGAAGGAAGAAGATGGCTGGGTACATCCTGCTGTGTCACGGGGCCAAGATGTCTGACAGCAGTGGGGTAGCAAGGCAGTGGCTTCTGCACACAGGGAACAGTTTAGGCAGGGATGCATTTGGGCTTTCCATCCCAGTGGACAGGAATTGCTAATAGTCCTGTCTCTCTCATAGGAAAAATACCCTGTTTGAAATGTTTAAATATCCCAAGGTGAAACCTTGAAACCTGTCCATTGTACTGCAGTGCTCACCACTCTAATTGGTGTCCATCTGTAGACTATCAGGTGAGTTAATGAATTTTACTCACTCCTGAGTAAAAGCTTTTTATTCTCACTTTGTAATTCCAACCAGAGACCAGGAAGACCTCTGACATGACTGTGACCAGTCCGTGTGCATCTGTGACATATATATATATATACACTTATATATATATATCACACACACACATATATATATATATATATGTCTACATCTTAGTATTCAAGACTAAGTCAGGAGAAGTGTTATCTGAATTTTATAGATGAGATACTGAAGGAACAGGAGGTGACATGAATTCCAGATCATACCCAACATCTGTGACAGATCTGGAACCTCAGCCTAAACCTCCAGGGTTAACAAGAAAGCCATCCCTCCTTCCTGGAATGGAGAGAAGGAAGTTAATACACAGGGGTAGATAGGATTGTACCTTCTGTAGACTACTTGTAATACTAAAATAACCTTAATTCCCTGCCAGAGAGAGTCTCCTTGTTTTTTCTGCATTTTGTGTTCAGCAGTCTAAAGCAGGAGCTGTGATGCTTATTTTTGACTTTTTTTTCAATGTCTTCTTTTTTTTTTTGCAGCAAAAGCTACAATAAATTAGACTCAGGAGCTCCGTGAAGTTTGCAAAACCCAAGCCCTACTCAGCTCCAGGCATTTATACATGACGCATACACTCATCAGTGCTCACTGCTGTTGTTTCTCTGCCAATCACCTTACCCAATGTGAAGATGTGTCACAACACTGAGCAAACATGGAAACAGCCACTTTAATCAACCATATTTTCCCCATCTGGTAACTTTCCTTTAACATGGTAGTCCAGCTTTCACACAGATTTTATAGAGAGAAAGTTTACAAGCAATAAAAATTAACAGCCAGTATATATGCAACAAACAAATCAACAAAACCCCCCTATAGTGTGTGCCTGAGTGGATCTAATTCAAACTGTGACTAAACTGTGGTTGCATTTCCAGGAGATACTTTGCCTGAGGATGTGCAGTATGCAAAGTGTGTGTGATTCATCTCAGCCAGAACCAGACCAGGGCTGACAGGAAGAAGTTCAGAGGACAAGCACAGAAAACCCCTTGTAACAGGAGAGGAGAGCTGTGCAGAACTGCTCCGCACGTGCTGTGGTACCTGTTGCCCTCAGAGCAGTAACTGGGCAGGGGAACGAGGGCCTGACTCTCGCTCATGCCTATGGAGAATCAACTGGCCTTTTTACCTATCCCTCCCTGAAATGAAAAAAACCCAAACCCAACAAAAACAACACAGAGCAACGCAGTTAAATGCTGATGGAGTTTGTGCCTCCAAGCACTCTCTGTTCTCTGCCTCAGATTGCACCACAGTTGGAGCTCCTCCATGCAGACTTGAAGGACGTTTCTGTGAGCATTTCTTTCCTAGGAGAACAGGCAGTGTCTGGGAAACCAGGGAGCGGCTGCCCTGCTGGAAGTAATTCTCTCAGTTGTCTGGTTCTTGTGTTGTTAATGCAAGGGCATCATTTTCCACTGGCATAGATTAGGAGTATTAATGGCCACAGAACAATGAATATCTGTGCAAGCAGAAGCTGACATCTTGTATTTTTCATGCCACCAAAGAGCTTGTTTTCAAATTATAAAACACTTGTGTGGTGAATGGAATCAGGCTGTGATCATTTGTATGCATGAGCAATATTTTAAGGTTCAGTCGTTGTTGTGTCTTGTTCAAATACGGTGAGGATGGATGTTGGGTGAATGGAGAAGCATGCACGCATTCTGCTTCAGAGAGGCTTCCTTTCCCATCCTTCAGTGTCACTGATGAAACTGCCTGTCCTCTGGTTATTCGCTTTCAGTAAGACTGTTGGGATGGGAAAGATAAACCCAACACAGCCCAGCATCTGAGGACACGGCGTTTTCAGAGTTGGCTGGGAGTGGCTGTCTCTTTTCCTTACAGAACAAAGATGATGTGACAGCTCTGCTTGTCTCTCTTTTTCCTCCAGTCCTCTCCTTTCCTTCCCCTTGTCCTTCCACTTATTTTCCATCAGCTGCATCACCTCGGTCGTATTTGTCAAAGGAACTGAGAGATAACATCTCAGAGGTATTCAGTTCCCACAGCTTTTGCAAAAGCAGAGGCAGAGACCCTACTAGCGCCTGCACGGAGAGAGAGAGGGAGGGGCGGCTTTGGCCATTGCCCTGCGGCCTTGAGGCAGCTGCTCTCTGGCCAGTCATGTCAAGCACTGTTCCCAGGTGCTTCAGGTGTTTGCTGCTTTTTGGCCAATTATTTCTGCTCTGTGTCCAGTCGGGAGGCCAAACACAGGTGAGGCAGTGGGATGGGATCAGGCCAGGTGGGGCAGCAGGATGGAGGAAGGGTGCAGAGGGGTGGAAGGGATGCTGGGTGCAGAGGGGTGGAAGGGATGCTGGGTGTAGGAGATAGATAGAAATCCGCAGCAGGGGTGGAAGTGGAGCTGGGGACTCGCTGCAGGCTGAGGACATTGCAGCGTGCGTGAGTGCAGGTCCCCTTGAGCTAGTGATGAGGAGAAGAGGGAATGCAGAGAACTGAAGTCTGCCTATTATACTAACTCATCTTGTCTATTTTCTGTACAGAACTCGGAGTGAATTCAATGCAGTGAGTCAAATGAGATGTTTCACAATTTATGTTTCCCATAACAAATTGTTTCTGAGGAATGCAATAGAAATTTTAAGAGAAACAAGGGAGAAGAGTGAGGAGATTTGAGTCTCAAAACCAAGGAAGGATACATATGTAGATTCAAAATGTTCCTTATTTCCAATTCTTTGTTCAACTGCTTAACCATTTACTGTGATAAAATGCACTTGACTAATTGGCATAATTTACTTTGTTTATAACAATGAAAGGTGATCTCATACTCAGTTAAGAGATGCTTTGTGCTCTGTGGTGATTCCATGATAAAGTGGACTTGCAGTAGCTACCATCCAGCTCGTGGCTTGGGCTTAGTAAGAACAGGAGAGCAGTGTTTCCTCTTATCTGCTTAGGCAGTTGTGAGAGCTGGTGATATCTGATGCCAAGTTAGCAGAGAGGAACATCTCATGGGCAGATGCAAACAACTATCTCCAACCGTGAAACAAGTGGGAAAATACAGAGGACCCTGGGAAATATTTATGGTCCATGATGGGAATACTAGGAAGATATAGAAAGCAAGAATTACTATGGCCAGAGCAATCAGGAGTTATGTGACACTGTCTGTGGGAACCTAGGCTTTCCCAGTTCCATACTGATGGAAATACTTGTTCTTGCAAAGTTTGCTGGCGTGATGACTGCTCTACTTAGTGGTATAGCTCCCAGAGGGTCTTTGTTTCCCTGAAAGGACTAGGGGAACACAGTAGGAAACAACTAAAATAAATTCTTAAGTGAGGAGTCTTCCTGGTAGGTGGTTATATTTTTTGCTCAGTGTGTTGAAATATACAATGCTGTTAAATGCAGAAATAAACTGCACTGACAAATTTTACTTCAATCCCTTCATCTCTATTGTTCTCTGAAGACTAGTATGTGATGTACATGTGATCCAGTATGAATTTCATCAATACAAATTGAATTGCTAACTTATTATCATCTGAGACTTTTCTTCATCATGGGATGTTTCAGCATTAAACTTTACACCCCAGCTCTCCACAGCTAAGACGCTTGATGAGGGATGCTCTTTAAACAGCTCCTCAGTTGAAAATGCCCAGTGGCCAACTCATTCAGCTCCAGCTGCACACTCAAAATGCCAGGACATTTCAGAATGACTTTCTTCTGTCTTCCTTTTGTTGTTGTTAGTTTAGGTGCTGCTGAAGCAGTTGTGTGATGTCTGGACAGAGGAAACCACAGCATTTTTGCAGAGCAGGCAAGCACCAGGAAATTGTCTGATACTCTGTCTTGGCATTAAGTCACAAACTCTCCCGCTCACTTTGCTGATATCTTTTTTTTTCCTTTTTTTTTTTTTTAGACAATCTCACAAACAACAGGCTTCCTGAGAACAGATAAAGATTTTTTTGCTCTTATGACTGCAGTAGTGCTATATTGTTCCCTCTCAGCTTATCAGCCCAAATTCGCTCGCCTTCATTAACTGCTAACCTTTCCAGAGATAACAAGGGGAGACAATAGTTTTTCTTTTCTTGATGAAAAAGATTTTCGAGGTCTACCAAGACATTGACTTTCTCACTCTCTAAACACTTCCTCTTTTCTTTTTTTTTTTCATCCCCAGATTGCTGGTATGTTGGAGAGGGGCTGACATTTTGGGCTGACCTCACCCAGCACGAGGACCTACTGTTATCAATTCACACAGGGCCTCAGCCTATTCTAGAGATTAATCATCTGAATACGAATAGTGGGGGTGATTATCACATAAATAGCCAGCTTTCCAGTAAATAACTAAGCCATTTATCCTGAGATCTGTTAATTAACTTTATCAAGAGTGGAAGGTGAATAAACACCTAAGTAAAATAATAATTTTTGTTCACAATAATACCAATCTTTTATGAAATCCCTACCTATACTTTTGCCAGTGAAGAAAAGCTCGAAAAAAATAAAACCTGGAATTTTCTGTTTCTCCCTTGACTTTGTCCTGGTGTCTGACCTATGAGCAGACACACAACAGCTGATGGGAATTCAAAGCTGCCTGTTTGCAAAGTCCTCTTCTGTCAGATGTCGTTTCAAGCCCATCTAGGTCACAAAACTCCCGAGTCACCCTATATCTAGGTGTCTGAAATCGTCTCTCTGCAGTACTGAACCAAGGTGGAGGATAGGAGGTGATCTTGCAGATGCTCTGACTCAGGTTTGGAGCTTGCCCGACTACATTGGGCATTGGGCAGAAGAGTTCTTTAGCCTAGTTTTCTGTGGAGGTGAGGCCTGGATGCTTGCAGGTTGGCCGGTGATTCTGACCATTCTCATTGGCCAATTTTGGCCAAATTTGCTGGAAACAACAAGGTGAGAAAAAAATTGTAGTTTCCCAATGCTTTAAAAGGTTGTCAGCCAGGAAAAGAGGTGTTTGTATTGCTACTGAATGTACAGCCTACTGGCAAGGGAAGATGGTTCTGGTTTTCTTTTGTATTAGTTCATTTTGCTGGTAAACCAGTTAATTTAGGAAGATAGCAGGTCATGATAACTTTTCATCTCCAACCCTAATGCTTACAAAATATATGTTCTTCACAGGGTTGTTACTCCCAAGTCACATCCCAGAGCTGTGCCATCTTGCTTTGAAGCATGGCCTGAAAACAGGGTGCCTGCAGAGGTTTCTCTGCAAGAAGGCTCTCAGCACGGCTGCCAGGTGTTCCCTTTGGTTCCAGGTGGCCCCTTTGGTTCCAGGTGGCCCCAGGCCTGTTGTCTTCCCCACAAAGTGCAGCAGTATGGCCTTGGCCTTTGCCTAACACTCCTGTTACCTGAGCCCTTATCAGGACAGACTCTTCGGCTCTTCCAGTTTTTCAGGAGCTGCTCCAAAAATTCATTGAGAGCCAGCTGCGTGTGCAAGTCTTCCTGTGGTTTCAGAAACAGCAGCAGTGGAGCAACATGTAATTTGCTGCTTCTACTTCTTAACCTCAAAGGGAAAAGGTGGTAACTGTTAATTGCATCACAGCATGCATGTGCTGGAGAGCACAGCAGTTTGCTCTGACTCTTGGTGCCCAGGGGCCAGCAAACCTAACCAAACGCAGACCCAAAGCGCCACGTGTACAAACCCAAGCCCAAAATGCACTGCAGAATGACTGTGATTATTGTTCCTGTGGATTCAGATGCACAAAATTGTTAACCATCCCTCAGAGCTCCTGACACTAATGCACACAGATATAAAAGGTTGTGGGGATGCTGACACCTTCACTGGTGAGGGCAATTACACACTGAAGACCTATATGTGGCAATTCTTTCAAAAAGAGCCTGAAGCTGTCCAGATCAGGCATGTTGCAAGAAATAGGTCGCAAAATCTGATTTTCAGGCCTCATTCTTTTATTTTGAAGTTGCCAGACCTCAGGCGTTTGGTTTGAGGGTTTGGTCATTTTTTGTTTATCTGGGGCTGGTTGCAGGGTGCACAATGGAGTGTGCACTGGTCTACCGGGGAAGGACTTTGTGTGAAAGGCTGCAGGGGTAAGGCTCCAGGGTCAATCCTACAAGGTTACAGATTCTCACTGTTGCTTCTGCCTCAGGCTTGACCGTGTTCCTCTCTCCCCTTCCTATCTCCTTTCCCCTCCCTGCTCATCCTTTGCCAAGTCCAGAGCTGTCCCTGCGAGAGGTAAGAGCTGTAAAGGTCTATGCTGCTTTATAGCAGCTTGCAGGGTAGCTGTGACGAAGGAAATACAATGAAGATTGGACATATTCTAATTAACCTCAGGAAAATTGCCATCAGGAATGCAGAGTATTCCCCTGGAAAATATGCTTTTAAGTGGTGATTGCATGTTTGTCCATGAAGCTTTTATCAGACCGCCTAACAGCTTTGGGGAAAGCTTGTGAGGACTGTTCTTGAATAGCCTTCCATCAGAGAAGGAGGGGTGGGAAGCCAACCTGGATGCTGAGAGCCAGTCTGTTGCATTTAGGAAATACAGTGAATGGCCATACAGGAGAGCAAAAGAAATGGAAAAAAACAACAGGACTCTCTGCTTAGTGTCTGAAAGGCTTAGGGGCACCTCAGCCAGCAGAACCCAGCAATTCCAAACTGATGAGTCCTTAATCATCTCACACCAGTAAAAGCTTTTCTGCACCAAAGCAAATATCAAATCAAATTGCCATGCATCATGGCAGAATCTGGTGAATTATTTAGGCCAAGCTACAAAATGAAGACCCGAGCCTGACTGGCAACAGGCAATAATAAGGTGCAACTCTGCAGCTTTACTGCTGTTCACAATTTTTTTGTTCATAAATTCAAAACTGCTTCTGTGTGGTCTAGAGAAGTCCATTTCTAATAGCACTACAGGGTGGCAGGGGACATTTTACCAGGCTGCCTTGCCTGCCTTAGGACTTGAGATGCTTGTATTTAAAATGAGTCTCCTCCTTCCCCCTCGCCCCTTTCCAAACCTAGAGTTAATTTGTTCCCACACCTCAGTTTGTGTGAACAGATGCCTCCACCTCTGAGCTCACAATTGCTGGCTGGGAAGTGATTCAGCTACTAAACAGTTATAAGTGAGCAGGGGAATAATCACTGGGTATTGCTGACATCTGAAGAAATAATCTTGTGTTCATGACTTCGATAGCAAATGAAAAGGGACAAAAATAGAGGCCCAAGCTGCCTCAGAGCAGGGACACATCTGAAGTCATCTGCAGAAAGGAGCCAGTAAGCACCGTGGCTCCTCGCTGCAGATGTCTTCAAATGTGGCTTTGCTCTGAGGGTGAGCCATTCTGCAGGCAACAATGGACCTAAGCAGCTGAATGTCACCGCTTGGACAATGTTGCTGACCCCCAGTGCAGGAAGAGCACTGAAAGAACAGGGTTGGTTTGGTAGCTATGAGCATTGTCTCCATGTCTTCCCACCAGTCTTCTACCTCACCCTGCAGTTCCCAGTTGGGAGGTTTGAGTTACAAAGGAGCAGTGCCAGCTCCATGGATGGCTGCTACTGTGGCAAATGGATGAAGCCACAAGGGACGTGGCTAGATGTACCTGGGGGAGGTGTTGCAAAGCACCAAGTGCTGAGCTCTGCTACAGAAGATGACATGAAGAAATAAGAACCAACAACAAAACTCGTGGGTTGTAATGAGCCAACGGAGGGCTGAAAACATTTCTGACTCACTTTATGTTTTTTTTAAAAATCTCCAGAATAAGCAGTTATTTTTGATAGTCTTGAACAGTGTTTGTGCATGCAGTAAATACATTGGAGTCAGTTTTAAGCATTGAGTACTTCCCAGCTTGGGTAGTTTCTTAGATAAAATAACTGAAATAGCTTTCCACAATTTATTAATCTTTGTCAGTGCAGTCTCTTCTTTTTGATTAAATTGTGTTCAGTTTTATAAATAGAAATTTTGGGATTAAAATCACACACAGGTATTAGAGGAAGAGAATGTCAGTTTGCTGATTCCTTCCACGTTGTGTAATCTGAAGTGCAAAAGGATGAATTCAGTGAACAGCCAAAAATAAACCAAAAACTTGTGCCAGAACAATAGCACCTCTGCAGCATACTGACGGCTGCCTTGTCTTTTATATTCTCTCCACTGCAATATTCTGTTAAAAAACCTGGACAATGCCAGTTCATAGTGCAGGGGCAAAACTTGGCATCTGTGGTCCTTTCAGGCTGATAAATCTAAATTGCAGAGTCAGTCATCAAAATGAGAATCATAGTCAGAGACTGTAAATCTAGCTCCAAATTCTTTTATCTCCATGATGGACAAAACCGTGATCCAGCATCAAAGTACCAATGTGTGATGGGACTGGAACACTACATCTGAAGCTCTTCAGACCCCCAGGCCTTAGCTTTTCTATATTCTGCTTGTGAGGTGACCACAACTGTGGAAGGAAATCCCGAGATCAGCTCCTGGGTACAGGTGAGACTTCACAGGTGAGGATGTGTTAAATGTTGAACAGTCTTTGCCTGTTTTGAAGATCAAAATCCTCTGTACAGGTATTTCATTAGGCAATAGATACTCGGAGTGACCAGTTCACTGAGCTCTCTTTTGCCCCTATATGGAGGACTGGATTGGCACAGAAATTAGAGAAGTCATTCTGCTATGCAGGTTCCACAGAAAAAAATCCCTCTGTGTACAGACAGTACTGAATATTGCCACTCATTGCAGACAGGTATCTGCACAAGGGCCTGTTTTGTATTACAGTAGAACTTGTAGTACCATGACTACACTGGTTTCACTCCTCATGCAAAGCAGCCGGTAGCAGTCCTGTCATCAGGTTAGCAGGAGGTCCACAGGGAGCTCCAGTTCTGGTTAAAAAAGGATTATTAGTTTCCAAGCGATAATGATCACGATAAAAGCCCGACTATAATTCATTCAAAAAAGAGGAACTCTTTCAATGAGTAAAAAGTTAGTATTGCCACTACCTAAAACAATTGTGATGGCTCACTAGTTTCTTGTTAACCTAAATTGGTATGCAGTGATGTCCTGCAAGCCAGCTTTAAACAGGGTGGATTGACAGACGAAAATATTGCTAGGGAAAGAGACAGGAGCACATCTTACCACTATGAGCAGGTAGGTGGGCCGCTATAAATGTTAGAATACAACAGAGGTTTTGAAGAGTAAAGGATTCAAATGCTTTGGTTCAGGAGTTGCTGAGGATGTCTCTGTCATGTTTAAGATAGATAGAATTGAAGCTCCTTTGTATAAGAGCGTCTCTAAGAGGAACAGGTTTTCTGTGAGGAATTAAAAGAGGGAAGTTCAATTAACAAGTGTTTAACTTTCTCATACCATTAAAATATGTCCTGGTTTCAGCTATGATGGAGTTAAACTTTTTTTTAGCAGTGAATGGAATACCATGTTTGGGTGTTAGCATGAGAATAGTGCTGATAGCACCCTGATGTTTCCGATTTGTTGCCGGGCAATCAAGTACCTTTCTCAGCTCTGCATACTTCCTTACTAGTGAGAAAGGAGGGGACGCAGCCAGGACAGGTGACCCGAATTGGCCAAAGAGGATATTCCATACCAGTTACGTCATGTTCAGTATAAGGGGGGACTGGGGGGAAGAGGGGGAGACAACGCCAGGACGTGCAGTTTCTGGGGACGGTTGGGTTGTCCGGGACGGGCTCTAAGCTGTGCGGCCTGAGTTGTGTGGTTTGGTGAGAAATTGCATTGTGTATCACCAGTTTCATCTATTTTGTGCTTTAAACTTCTGTTATTGTTATATCTAGTTTTCTGTTATTGTTTAGTAAACTATCCTTATCCCAACCTGCGTGGTTCTGGTTTCTAGGTTGTGGTTTCTTTTCCTCCTTTCTTCCTTCCCTTTTCCCCTTCCCCCAACTTTCCTTCCCCCTTCCTTTTAAAAGTACAAGCGACTGTGTGGGGTGCGGCCCCCGGCTGGGGCAAAACCACGACAGTTATTTTGGCGCCCAACGTGGGGCCATGAACGGTTGGGATAACGGTAGATCTGACCCTAACTATCGCAATTAAGATAAGCACTGTTGTTTAAGCAATCTCTGGTCACGATGTTGTGGTATTTATTTACAAGGCTGTGGCAGCAAAACCACCGCATGCTGTATACAATCCTGGCAGGATTCTTTACTCTCTCAGGTCTGCGGCTCCTGTATTTGTTCCCATACTTCATTATAGTGTATTTTATGATATCGGTCTATGATACAATAATATCGATGATCATGAGCTTAAGCTGGTACTTGTATGAGGTTTTGCTGTCCTGTCCATTCTTTGGACAGGGAGGGGTTAATAACAGCAGCCGGTATGGTGGGGGCACTGCTTTCTTTTCCTTTGGGCTAAATACAACAGCTCTTAGGGCAGTTTTTGAAAATCTTCAATATCTCTGGGATATTCAAACTAGCATTTTGCTATGGGTAGGTTTGGTGCAGATGGTTCAGTTTTTGTTATATATCAAGCATAGGTTTATGAATACCACTGAAGAGCTTTCTCCGAGACAGAATAATCACGAGTGGCAGGGCATGTGGCAAAGTATGGGCAAGTACCTAGGTACTTTCTCACGCCCGATGGTTTGGAACTTCACTCCTGAACAGTTACAAGACCCCGATCAAGTGACTGCATACCTAAGGAAAAATTGCTGTAGGTTTCCCAGAGATGGACACCTTACTGCACTGTGCTGGGCTCTGGCCACTATTTATCAAACACTGCTTGATAGCAGGCAGCACTGTCAGCACTGTCAGCACTGTCAGGGAGAAGGGAAAGGAAACAGACTGGCAGATACTATAGCTGCTGCAACCACTGGGGCTGACACTGCAGCTACTGCAACCCCTGTGACCAGCACTGCAGCTACTGTAATCTCTACAGCAGACACTGCAGATGATCCGAAAAACCAACCCACACCAGTGTCTGTTGCTCCCGTACAAAAGAGGAAAGGCACAAAGAAATCAGTTCGCATAGTGACGGATAAGGATGATGATCAACCGGGATCATCTCGAGGATATCAGGATGAGGCAGAACCAGAGATTGTTACCCGATCCCTGACTCTGAGTGAGCTGCGTGAGGTTCGAAAAGATTTCACTCGCCACCCAAGTGAGCACATTATCACTTGGTTGCTCCGATGTTGGGATCACGGGGCCAGTAGTTTGGAATTAGAAGGCAGAGAGGCCAAGCAGTTGGGATCCCTAGCTAGAGAAGGAGGAATTGACAAAGCAATTGGGAGGAGGCCGGAAATCCTCAGCCTCTGGAGGCGACTACTGTCAAGTGTGCAGGAAAGATATCCCATAAAGGAATATATTACATGTCAGACGCCCAAGTGTAACAGCATAGAGACAGCTGTCCAGCACCTGAGAGAATTAGCTGTACGGGAGATAATTTATTATGATCTGGACAGTTCACGGCTTCCCGCTGATCCCGATGAAGTCCTATGCACTCCAGATATGTGTCGTAAGGTTGTACGAAGTGCACCAGCAGGGTATACCAATTCACTGGCAGCAATTGACTGGAATGATATGGATCCGCCAACCGTAAATGAGGTGGCCTGCCGACTCCGGAAATACCAAGACAATGTTTCCCTCTCCGTCATTGCAGCAGTAGAGAAACTGGTTCAACGACTTGACAACAATGTGTCCAACTCCCAACCCGTATGGAGCAATGTTGCAGCTACTGGGAGAAAGCGTCCATCGTTCCAAGAGGGAGAATACACACCACGACGTACATTGTGGTTTTACCTGCTTGATCATGGAGAGGACATGAGGAAATGGGATATGCAGCCCACCTCAGCCCTTCGAGCACGAGTAAATGAGCTGCGGGGTAAAACATTCGCACAACGAGATTCTGCCAGGAAGAAGGCTGCACCAGTTTCTACTGGGCAGTTCCCTAGACCAACTGGAAGGCCTACCTATATGTCTGATGTGCCTGATCTTTTTGAAGGGACCTCTAAGTCCTTTATGCAACCAGTGGAAAACAAATATGATCAGCAGCAATAGAGGGGCCCTGCCTCCAGCCAGGTGGAGGAGAGGGATAATCGGGTTTATTGGACTGTGTGGATCCGATGGCCTGGCACGTCAGACCCACAAGAGTACAAAGCTCTGGTGGATACTGGTGCCCAGTGTACTCTAATGCCATCGAATCATGAAGGGGTAGAACCTGTTTGTATTTCGGGAGTGACAGGGGGATCCCAACAACTAACTGTGCTAGAGGCTGAGGTGAGCCTAACTGGGAAGGACTGGGAAAAACACCCCATTGTGACTGGTCCAGAAGCTCCGTGCATTTTAGGTATAGATTATCTACGTAGAGGGTATTTTAAAGACCCAAAAGGGTACCGATGGGCTTTTGGAATAGCTGCTTTGGAAACAGAGGGAATTGAACAACTGTGTGCCTTGCCTGGACTCTCGGAGGATTCTGCTGTTGTGGGGTTGTTGAAGGGTGAAGAACAGCAAGTGCCAGTTGCTACGACGACGGTGAACAGACGACAATACCATACTAACCGAGATTCCCTGATTCCCATCCATAAGCTGACTCGTCAACTGGAGGATCAGGGAGTGATCAGCCGAACCCACTCACCCTTTAATAGTCCCATATGGCCAGTGAGGAAGTCCAATGGAGAGTGGAGGCTGACAGTAGATTATCGTGGCCTAAATGAAGTCACTCCAGGTATGAGTGCTGCTGTGCCAGACATGTTAGAGCTCCAGTATGAACTGGAATCGAAGGCAGCCAAGTGGTACGCCACAATCGACATTGCGAATGCTTTCTTCTCGATCCCACTGGCGCCAGAGTGCAGGCCACAGTTTGCTTTCACTTGGAGAGGCATCCAATACACGTGGAATCGTCTGCCCCAGGGGTGGAAACATAGCCCCACCATCTGCCATGGACTAATCCAGAATACACTGGAAAAGGGTGAAGCACCAGAGCACCTGCAGTATATTGATGACATCATTGTATGGGGCAACACAGCAGAGGAAGTTTTTGAAAAAGGAAACAGGGTAATTAAAATCCTTTTAGAAGCCAGTTTTGCTATAAAACGAAGTAAAGTCAAGGGGCCTACGCAAGAAATCCAGTTTTTAGGAATAAAATGGCAGGATGGGCGTCGTCTGATCCCAATGGACATTATTAATAAAATAGCAGCTATGTCTCCACCAAGCAACAAAAAGGAAACACAAGCTTTCTTAGGTGTTATAGGTTTTTGGCGAATGCATGTCCCAAACTACAGTCTCATTGTGAGCCCACTCTACCATGTAACTCGAAAGAAGAATGATTTCCAATGGGGCCCTGAGCAACAGCAAGCCTATGAGCAGATCAAACGTGAGATAGCCCATGCAGTGGCCCTTGGGCCTGTCCGGACAGGGACAGATATTAAAAATGTGCTCTACACTGCAGCTGGGGAGAACGGCCCGACCTGGAGTCTCTGGCAGAAAGCACAAGGGGAGACTCGAGGTCGACCGCTGGGGTTTTGGAGTCGGGCCTACAAAGGATCTGAGGCCAATTATACTCCAACAGAAAAGGAAATACTGGCCGCCTATGAAGGGGTTCGAGCCGCCTCAGAAGTGATTGGAACTGAAGCCCAGCTCCTCCTGGCACCCCGACTGCCAGTGCTGGGCTGGATGTTCAAAGGGAAGGTTCCTTCTACACACCATGCCACTGATGCTACGTGGAGCAAGTGGGTTGCACTAATTACACAGCGGGCTCAAATAGGAAACCCCAATCGCCCAGGAATCGTGGAGGTGATCACAGACTGGCCAGAAGGCAAAGATTTTGGGATGTCACCAGAGGATGAGGAGGTAACACGCGCTGAAGAAGCCCCACCCTACAACGAACTGCCAGAGAATGAGAAGCGATATGCCCTGTTCACTGATGGGTCTTGTCGCATTGTGGGTAAGCATCGGAGATGGAAAGCTGCTGTATGGAATCCTATAAGAAGAGTAGCAGAAGCCACTGAAGGAAAAGGTGAATCAAGCCAGTTCGCTGAGGTGAAGGCCATCCAGTTAGCCCTGGACATTGCTGAGAGAGAAAAGTGGCCAAGGCTCTACCTTTATACTGATT
This sequence comes from Porphyrio hochstetteri, assembly GCA_020800305.1. NCBI lineage: Eukaryota > Metazoa > Chordata > Aves > Gruiformes > Rallidae > Porphyrio > Porphyrio hochstetteri. The sequence goes on from CM036907.1 coordinate 53,665,663, forward strand.
CATGGATGGTGGCGAATGCCCTGTGGGGGTGGTTGCAGCAGTGGAAAAAGAACAACTGGCAGCGTAGAGGCAAACCTATATGGGCTGATGACTTATGGCAAGATATCTCTGCTCGGTTAGAGAAACTTGTTGTAAAGGTACGTCATGTCGACGCCCATGTACCTAAGAGTCGGGCCATGGAGGAACATGAAAACAACCATCAGGTAGATAAGGCTGCTAGGATTAAAGTGGCTCAGGTAGATCTAGACTGGCAACGTAAGGGTGAATTATTCATAGCTCGATGGGCTCATGATACCTCGGGTCATCAAGGAAGAGATGCAACATATAGATGGGCTCGGGATCGAGGGGTGGACCTGACCATGGACGCCATCGCACAAGTTGTCCACGAATGTGAGACATGTGCTGCAATCAAGCAAGCTAAGCGGTTAAAGCCCCTTTGGTATGGAGGACGGTGGATGAAATATAAATATGGGGAGGCTTGGCAGATTGATTACATCACCCTCCCACAAACCCGCCATGGCAAACGTTATGTGCTTACAATGGTGGAGGCAACTACCGGCTGGCTAGAAACATATCCCGTACCCCATGCCACTGCTTGAAATACAATTCTGGGCCTTGAAAGGCAAGTCCTCTGGCGACATGGTACTCCAGAAAGAATCGAGTCAGACAATGGAACTCATTTCCGAAACACTCTTATAGACACCTGGGCCAAAGAGCATGGCATTGAGTGGGTGTACCACATTCCTTATCATGCACCGGCCTCTGGGAAAATTGAACGATATAATGGACTTTTAAAAACTACACTGAAAGCAATGTGTGGTGGGACATTCAAGCATTGGGATATACATTTGGCCCAAGCCACGTGGTTAGTTAACTCTAGGGAATCTACCAATTGGGCTGGCCCTGCCCAGTCAAAATTTCCACGTACTGTAGAGGGAGACAGAGTCCCAGTAGTGTATATGAAGAGTGTATTGGGAAAGAGAGTTTGGGTCATCCCTGCTTCAGGCAAAGGTAAACCCATGTCTGGAATTGTTTTTGCTCAAGGACCTGGCTGTACTTGGTGGGTAATGCAGAGGGATGGAGAAGTTCGATGTGTACCTCAAGGGAATTTAATTTTGGGTGAGAATAGCCAATATAATTAATAAAGTAGAAATTGTAATAATTGCCAAATAACCCATTATTGTATATTCATTATTGTTATGATTGCTGTATGTTGTACCATAGCATTATAGCCGGAGTCATACAAGTTAATGAAGAATGAGTGCCATGATGATGGAACTAAAGCCTGGCCTCTCAAGAACTTTTTTTCTTTTTTCCCTTTGAAAATAAACTCTGACCCACAGACTATGAGCATGGACCATGCCAGGTGTATCAATCAAGAGCCTGAGATGCAGCATGCAACGAGCCAATGGAACATACAATTATTCTGAGAAACTGTTACGACAAATGGAGCCTGAAAATCATGGACTAAATGAACTCAACAACTTCAGAGGGATGATTCACAGACTGAGGGAATAAGATCTGTATGCACGTATGTGTGCATACATGTGTACATACATATATGGGTGTGTGAAACACGAAACTGGTTGTACCCAAAGAAAATTGTTGGATCTGGTCATGACGTAAATGGTATGGAATAAGGGGTGGATAATGTCCTGGTTTCAGCTATGATGGAGTTAAACTTTTTTTTAGCAGTGAATGGAATACCATGTTTGGGTGTTAGCATGAGAATAGTGCTGATAGCACCCTGATGTTTCCGATTTGTTGCCGGGCAATCAAGTACCTTTCTCAGCTCTGCATACTTCCTTACTAGTGAGAAAGGAGGGGACGCAGCCAGGACAGGTGACCCGAATTGGCCAAAGAGGATATTCCATACCAATTACGTCATGTTCAGTATAAGGGGGGACTGGGGGGAAGAGGGGGAGACAATGCCAGGACATGCAGTTTCTGGGGACAGTTGGGTTGTCCGGGACGGGCTCTAAGCTGTGCGGCCTGAGTTGTGTGGTTTGGTGAGAAACTGCATTGTGTATCACCAGTTTCATCTATTTTGTGCTTTAAACTTATGTTATTGTTATATCTAGTTTTCTGTTATTGTTTAGTAAACTATCCTTATCCCAACCTGCGTGGTTCTGGTTTCTAGGTTGTGGTTTCTTTTCCTCCTTTCTTCCTTCCCTTTTCCCCTTCCCCCAACTTTCCCTCCCCCTTCCTTTTAAAAGTACAAGCGACTGTGTGGGGTGCGGCCCCCGGCTGGGGCAAAACCATGACAAAATATATAAACAATATGAATTAGGGACATCAAATGCATCATTACAGAAAGGAAGATGTTGAGATGGACTCCTCATAAAAAGAGAAATCTAGGAAGGCAATTAAAAACAAACTGGGGAACATGCATCCCTGTTGGTACGGGTATTCCCTGGAAAGAAATGGTTGGATGACAATTGTGGTGATGGTGGGAAAAGAAAAACGGAGGTATAATTAAAGACCACACCTGGACAGGATTGTCTGGACAGCTGGACACCAACTGACTAATCTGGAGAAGATGGATTTGTTTTACCTGCAGAAGATATTGGTGAACTTCAAAGCTGCCAGCTTGCACAGTGACCTGGCAGAGAGCTATAGCGCAGTTATGACAAAAGGGGTAGTATCAATTTTCAAATCAAAACACCTCAATGTAGATGTCTACATGTAAACTGTGTCTCTACATTCCAAATATAGTCAATGGAAAGTTGATAAATTCAGGCAATGGAGCCTGAAGAAACATGCAGCTGACGAAATGCAGTTATCTATTCTAAGATGAGCTGAAATATTCTTCTGGAGTGTTCATGGAGCTATGCCAAAGTATCTTAACCTGGAGCTAAATCAAATCCAAAATTGTCAAAATAGAGAGAGAAGTGGTAAAAGAGAAGAAAAGAGGGAGACAAGAAAGCAAAGAAGGTAAAAAGAGAGAGAAGAGGAGCTCCTAATTTTTGTAATGGTTCAGAAAATCCATTGGAGAGAATCCAAGACAATCACCTGTACTTTGTGAATCTGGAGGCATGGTTGTGGAACTCTGCACTCCTGTGGAACAGATGCTACCGGGTCCCCCACCAGGCAATGCCCCATCCCTTCTTCTTAAGTGTCGTGGTTTTGCCCCAGCCGAGGGCCGCACCCCACACAGTCGCTTGTACTTTTAAAAGGAAGGGGGAGGGAAAGTTGGGGGAGGGGGAAAAGGGAAGGAAGAAAGGAGGGAAAGAAACCACAACCTAGAAACCAGAACCACGCAGGTTGGGATAAGGATAGTTTACTAAACAATAACAGAAAACTAGATATAACAATAACAGAAGTTTAAAGCACAAAATAGATGAAACTGGTGATACACAATGCAGTTTCTCACCAAACCACAGAACCCAGGCCGCACAGCTTAGAGCTGTCCCCGAACCCAGAAACTGCCCGTCCTGGCGTTGTCTCCTCCTCTTCCCCCCAGTCCCCCTTTATACTGAGCATGACGTAACTGGCATGGAATATCCTCTTTGGCCAATTCGGGTCACCTGTCCTGGCTGCGTCCCCTCCTTTCTCACTAGTAAGGAAGTATGAAGAACTGAGAAAGGTCCTTGATTGCCCGGCAACAACCAGAAACATCAGGGTGCTATCAGCACTGTTCTCATCCTAACAGCCAAACATGGCATTCCATCCACTGCTAAAAATAATTAACTCCATCATAGCTGAAACCAGGACATTAAGGTAGGGCAGGAGACAGGTGTCTTTTCCATGCCGCTGACATAGTCCTTGGAAACCTCTGTGGGCACCTGGACAAACTCTGAGGCACACACTAAACATTACATGTACAAATATAGGTGGAAAAGCTACCCCGCACCTGGCCCACGTGTACTGCTACATGGTCCCAGGGTCACTACTGAATAATACAGAGCAGCATAATGTATATATGTCTCGTGAATAAGTCTGGGCTGGATTTTATCTAACTCCTGGTACATAGCACTTCCTGCATTCCTGGGAGGAACTACAGAACCATTCTCCTAGATTTCTCATGGACCAATTGAGGCAACCTGACACAGTTCCAAGAATGACCAGTATCTATCATGTGGTTGTGTGGGCAGAACTGGACACTGCCCACTACATCCTGCTGAACAGATCTCATTACCCAGTAAGCCTGGGTACAAGCTCCAGATATATAGCTCTGGGTTTTTTCCCAACCCTCTAAGTGATTTCATGGGCTGACAGCCCAGCTTGGATCTTTGAAGTGCCAGGACAGAAGAAGTCCTGAGCAGCATGTTTGCCATAGGTGACATCATCATTAAATCTGCAGGTTGCACCAGGCTGGGAAGGACTGTGGGTACGATGAACAGGATTATAAATCAAAAATAATCTGAAAAATGTGATGAATTCAAGACCCTCTTCACAGCAGCGTGAGACATGGTGGACACAAGGTAAGGTGGGCTGAGGCAGAAACACAGGAATGCATGTGAACTGCATGAGTAGCAGCTTTGCAGGGATGAATCCTGCTAGTAATTTCAGAGGGAAACAAGCTGGTCAGGCGTCAGAAACTTCGCACTGAAAAGGAAATTGTATATTTCATACTGGGGTGTATTTACTGGAGCACAGACTGGAAGATTTATGAAGGAACCCTTGGCTGGATTGCCAGTGGATATTTACTCAAGGGGGCCTCAACCCCCCCTGTTTGAAAGAGCAAGCCAGATGAAGAGGAGAACTGATAAACAGATTTTAATTCTGTGCACAGCAAATAGTACTGAAAAGGGAGAAAATGAAGCCAGAGATGGAGTTATTTCCTCAATTACCATCAAACTGATGATGACAGTTCTATCTACCTCCCAGGTTCCCTTTTCCAGTCTGGAAGGAAAAGCAGACTGCCTCCTTTCACATTAGCAGATGGAAGCAGCAATATACACATACGAACGTTGGCCCGGTGTCAGTTCTGCCCTACGCCCACTGGAAGGAGTTGTGGAACGCTTACTGATGTGAGGGGAGCAGACCCAAAAGAACAGGTCACCACATAAACCCTTCCCAATACAAGCTAGTGTGCGTGGCTACATAGTCAAAGGCTTTCTTCAATGGGATTATTAATTTCAGGCTTCTCTTATTTAATTATTTCATATAAACTCTCTAACAGCATCTCAGTCAGGGCTCCAAAAACCTCTGCCAAAGCCTTCAGTGAAATCCCTCCTTGGCAGCCACAGCTCTCAGAAATTTGCTTGCTATTTACTTTCCCACATTCAGCCCTAGCCACAGCCGTGGTGCTTGTCAGCTCAGAATTTGGCTGTATCATACAAAGCCCAACACTGTACAAGCCCCAAACCTACCCCTAATCTTTAAGGCAGACTTTGTATGCAGTTTCTTCCCTTTATTTCCTGTACTTTTTGACTCAGCCTTTTCATTTACATATGCTTAGCTCATCCAAGCTTTGTCATATTAACACAGAAGAAAGATTGGACAAGTAAATGTGCCTTGCTTGCATTTTCTGCCAGTCTGGGTCTCGCGAACGTGGTATGATGATATGATAATGTTTTAGAATTGGTGATAGCATTATATAATGATGCCAGCCCCACAGCAAAGGTCTCCATGGCGTGTAAGCTGTAGATGCTACACAGCCATCTGGGGTGGCAGGAAAGGAATATCTGAAGAAGCAGCAAATCACATCTTCTGTTTGCAGCCAGCCCACATCAGCCTAGTGATAGCGGGCTAAAAGGCAAATTCCTCCAGACTGCTAGGAAATATGCGATAAAGCATCATTTGCATAAGGATTTGGATTGACTCAGCAGGTCTTGAAGTCACACTGCTTCCCCACAACAAGATCTATTTTTTTTTCTTAACCTTCTGTTTTCCTTAGGGAAAAATCTTTTAAGAATCTTTTGCCTGCAACTAATTGTGGCAAAGTGAATGGTAGGGAAAAAGCTTTTTCCTGGCAAGAACAAGGATGATAGAAGTATGTGATTAATCTTCCTTATTTAGAAAGGAATGGTCCATCAAGCACATTTTGATTGAAAAATAACCGATCACTACCTTAAAAATCATGATAAAAACAGCTAATGTGCCTGAACATGAAGGCGGCTGGGACCAAGACTTTGGAGGCTGGCACCCAAAGTGGATCTCATCAGCATTCGTCCCTGTTGTAGTGGATCCCTTGGGGCCAATAATTGGGTTTTAGCCTCCTGACACTGGCAGGCTCATTGTACATAACAATGAGGATTTTTATTTTTCTTTTTTTAAATTTTCTGTAAAGCGACAGCTTCTCTTCCAAACAGCTGAGCTCAGACATTGCCACTTTGAGTTTCTCTGCAAACCCCAAGGGTCCTGCTTCCATCTGAAAAGGTAGAGACTCCGTTCATCAGGCCCAGAAAATCACTTAGAGAGGTAGCAAACTGGGGAGCGCTATGCAAAGCTTCCCAGTGCTTTGTGTAATAATGTAAAGTAATTCAAATATCCTACAGACGTCAGAGCAATATTTAATAAAAGACTTCACTGTCTCTCAGGTCCATAGGAAACCAGCTGAGGATTTCTTGACTTCAGAAGTTATACTGAAAATTATTTTTACCCCAGAACCCTATAAGATGACTTTAAAAAATCCCTAACAGCAGCTGTTTTCTGTGAAAAGATATTGGATTCTGGAAAAATTTATTGCTTAATTATCTATTATGGAACCCTCCCAATATGGTTATAGCAGGAGTCAGCAGATGGCACTGTTACTCATAGTGATAAAACAACTTTTTACAGCTGTGCAAAAGCTTGCTACATCTTTGAATAAATCCTGCATTGCTGCTCATTTCCTAGTGAAATGTCCTTGGCCAAGAGCTAGGTGCTGGCTGCCTACCTCGCCTATCAAACCAAAGAAAATACCTGAGACAGATCTGGCCTTAGAGAACTATTCGTATCCCTGAGGAAAGGGGTTGTCTGTATGCTGTCTTGAGTACCTCTGCTGACCAAAAGGAGGATTTACAAAAAGAAAAAGAGTACTTTTAAATGAGTAGCCATGCTTTTTGTCAGTGACTTCTCCTCAGCTGAGGAGTTGATGCTTTCAAGGATGTACAAGGGCTGTACAGAGTCCATCTCAGAGCCCCTGAGCACTGATGGAGGGACTAGATGGGCACTACAAGACCAAGTGTCTGCAAAGCAACCTGAGCCATGCAAACCAAGGGTGTGCTTCAGCTCCACTGGAAAAAAACCCAATAAATCTTTTTTAAAATAGATGGTCATCAAGTCAGAAAAACAGGGTAAAGAGGATAATTGAGGTAAAGCTGAGGAATTTTAGGGGACAGGAAGGACTTGGAAGCAAGACAAGACTCACCAGCAGGAAAACAATGGAAGCATTTGAGAAATCAAGGTAGAAACACTTATGTAGTGTTGCAGGGGCAGCAAGACTGGAGAGAAATTTAAAGGGCTGTGAAAGGTACAGCAGGCGGGCAGGGAAGTGTGCCCAGAGCAGGCTGGCAAGGGAAGGCCATCGGCCACTCAGCACTGGTTGCTTGCTCCCCAGGGAGAACCTCTCAGAAGATTGCTGGTCCAGTCTGAAGTGTTTACCTCACTGGTGACATGGACTGAAAGAAACAGTGTGTAACATGCAGTAATTTTCTCAATAATTGCATCTGTCTTCTGTAAGGTTGTTTTTTCTCCTAAGAGTCTTGTAAAACTGCTGCTAAAAAATTCCACTTGTCAATGTTTTGCTGGTGTTTCTGCCTTCTGTTATTAAAATTGTGACATCAGTCACTTCAATCTGTCTTAATGATGAATAGGTACAAAGATACAGACACTTTTTGTGTCAGAATGACGGTTCCTAAGGTGAAAAGAGTTTTACTGTTTGACCGAGGTTGCATAAATCATCAGTAATGTCTATACCTGGTGAGGACAAAAACTGGTTTCTAGGAATTTTCTCTAGGATGTTCCTATCTGGCTTCAGTTCTCTTTGGTACCTGCAAATCCATAGAGATCTGGGCCCCACCAGTGGCAATTTGATATTCATCCAGGGTTGAGGTCTGATGGACACCCTGAGCTCCCCACACCTGTGAGCCACAGCTGAGCCTGGTGGAACAGAGCTGGGTGGAGAGTTAGTAGGGCTCTTCTCATTTAAAAATGTCTGTCTTGGTCTGTTTCTGCTTCTGTCAGTTAATGTCAGCATCCTATACACAAGATACAGAGTCTCTATGCCCTGTGGAAATTTGGAGAGTGCCTTCTTGCATCGGAGTCTTCACAAAGTGCTCACAACTGGGTAAGTTTATAGGCAATTAAGAAACACAGAGCTCTAAAAATAGCAGCCTATTTATAGTCTGTTTATAATCTATTGTGTTGCTACCATAGTGGTCATGGTTTGCAAGATATACTCTATGGGGTTTTTGTCTTTTTAAAAAAAGATTAAACTAAATAAGGACTGCTGTAACGGTTGAGTTGATTAATATTATGCTCTAGGCTCTTGGTTTTCTTAGATTCTGCAGCCAAATTGTTCATCAGCTATAAAACTTATTAAATCAAAAAGAACTGAAAAAGACCTTTAAAACTGTAGGAGGAGCATGGGCTATATCCTTGACCTGCTAGCAAAAAAAATATCTGTTTCTTGCCTCTCGTGTCCTAGATTTGCCTGGGCTAGTCAGTTTTTGTTCTGTCATTCATTAGGGCAGGGTGGACAATAAGGGAAACTGGTAATGTGGACTGATCAGCAGTACACAAAAGGGAAGGAAAATACAAGCAAGTAATAGACTTCTAGTTTTTAATTATGTGTTTCTCTACCAAAACTAGGATTTTCTTACATTAACTTCTCTGTGAAGTTTTGTTTAATTGCTATCTGAAATAATGAGTAAAATCTATGTCCAAAGTGTTAAGGAGTGGGTATTGGATACTAGAGAAATCCCTGTTTACAGACTACTAAATTGTATGAGGACCACTGCTGTACAATGTGCTGAGCATATGTTTAACAAGAACTGCAAGATTGAAGACCTGCTATAATAATTTGGAAACAAGTCACTTGCATGGCTTGCTTCATATGCCTTTAGGCAATTACATATTTAAACTCTCACTATCCCCATCTTCTCTTTCAATGAACAAAGAGCTGCAAAGAATCCTTTTGAAATCCTTTTCAGTCTGTGTCTATTTCTGGGTTTGTATTCTTACCTAATTTTGGTAGATTCAGTATTGTTTGTGGAAAGAAATGAAGCCTTCCTGTACGTAAAGGAGGAGGCCGGGATCTGGAGGGGTGGGAGGAAAATATAGGTTTTTACAGTGAAGTACTGTTACAGATAATGATTATTCTTTATTCATTTGGATGAGAATTGCAAGGTAAACATGTCTAAAGCTTTCAGTCTATGTTTTGGAACAGATTAAAAAAAGTCTAGCAGCCATTTGATATCACCGGTGTCTAATGAATTTGGAGACGGTGGGGTGTATACCACTCTTCTTGTTATACTTGAGTTTTGGACTTGATTGTTTCAGCCTTGTAAAGGCTTCATTTGTAGCACCCAACCCAGTTAGTTATTTGGCCTTTCATCCTAGCTAGCAGCCTATGGAGCAATAGCTCAGGGGGAGCCCGCATGCAGGTTGAGAGGAAGGACTGCGTTACTTTGTGGTAGAAGTACTCATTCTAGATGGTTATTTGCTGGGCAGTAAGGAGTTGGGGCAAGTTGTCAGCAAGGCTTTATCTGGATGTATATCGGGTATCTCTGGCTTAATGTGAATGGTTGATGGTCAAAGTCAACTTGCAGCTTGAATGTGAGTCCTTAAATGCTCTTGCTTTCTCTCCCCTCACCACATTTCAGGAGGGTGGGACAGAATAAGTGTTTAAAAGGTTATGTAAGAGCTCAAGACAAAGGTTTTGTATGTAAGGGGGTATACATGAGAATCTAGTTCCTCAGTTGCAAGGGTTGAGCCTCATTAGTCTTCAGAGACTAATTTCATTGAAGCTGTGCTGGCAGAGACATCTGTTTAAGCACTGGTAGACCTTTTACAGGCATGACATGGGATTTACCTCCTTCTGTCAAAATCTCTGATAGAGATTTCAAAGATGTCATTATTTGGGACTGGATAAAGTAGAGGGCCATTTTATCTAAGGAGGTGGCTCAGGAAGAACTTTTCTGAATGATATCCCAGGTCTTTCAGAGAGGTATTCTGTTCATTTTGGATAAAGGCGCAGGCCTTCACTCTTGGTTCTGTTCTTTGGTGATTCAGCTCCTTCTCTTCCCAGGGAAGGTTTGTTCACAGACATTCTGTTTGGCACAGCCTGGTATCATCAGATTTTTTGCAAACCTCAGCCTAAGGGCATGTGATCCTGAATCACTTCTTTTTTACTGAAATAACCCATGATTGTTTTTAGACCGAGAGCCTTGGCTCATGGTGTTTTTTACAGGAGAGGCAAGCAGCAGAGGTCCCTGGCAGCATGTTGCTGCAGTGCTTGGTTGATCTGTCTGTGTATAACTTCAAAACTGCTGATTCATTTCCAGGCTTTGAGACTAGTGACCCCAAACATGGCCCTTTTCTAACCTGAGGAACATTTTTTTATGGTATGTAGACAAATGACATGTTAATGTAAATCATCAGGCTTAAGCTAGAGTTAATCTGATATGCTGTATGAAAGGCAAAACAAGCAAATTCCTTCAAGGCTGTTTCCGAAGATCCAGACTTTAGCTCCAGTCATAGCCTCTTTCTGTAGCTGCCAAAATGTAAGCAATGGTCAGAAAATGTGCTTCAGCCTGGGGAGCATGACAGCTAACAAGAGCAATACCTGACCAGTTCCTCCACTGTCTAAACCAGCACACAAAGGTAGCTATGCAAAAGCACTTCCCAGGCGCTCTCCTTCCCCACTAACGCTTTTGAGTCGGGGCATGTGCAGGTTTCAGTGAGGCAGAGACATTTCTGCTTCTCCTTTTCCACTTTTTTTCCCCCCTCCCTCTGGGGCTGCTTGCTGAAGGGGAGGGGGGAGAGGGAGTGTGTGGAAGTTAAAGCTGTGAGTCCTATTGGGAAAGTTCACGATGGGTCACACAGTTGTATACCCAAACTGAAAAGGGCTGGATGTGTTGCTTGTGGAACAGTCTCCCATCGCTGGGCTTTGTTACGCGCTGTTACCGCACTTGCGCAGGAGATGATGGTACAGAAGCAGCACCTCTGAAATCAGATTGAAAAGCAGGTGTGAGGTGCACTGAATGCACAGATTGGGCATGTTACCTCAGAGGTACAGATGTCTGAGCTAGTGTGTGTGCACCTGCGTGTGGGTTGTGTGCATGACAACGGATTCAGCTAAGAATAAAGGGAATCCTTAAGAGATGAGTCCTTTTGCTTTTGGTTTGAATTTCACTTCACTCTAGGAAAATTGTGTAGTGACTTGTGTGGTTCCAGGATATGAAGTGTGTGTGAGCTGCAACTCTGCCTTTAGGCATTTCCAATTACAGCAAGTGCAGATTTTGCAAAATCACCTCTTGCCCGCTTCCAGGTAAGCTTCTAGATGGATGTGCCAGCTACTTGCTCTAAACAAACTTAGTATCTGATGGAGCTACATTTTGCAGCAGAGGGAAAAAAAGTAATTAACATATAGTAGATTGCTTGTCTTCTAACTGTTAAACATGTATATTAGCTATCAGTGAAGCAAATACTTGCAGTTAAACTAGCTAAATGTGATAAATCTGTCTTTGGAAAATAATTGATTAAGCTCATTTAGATTTAAGTAAGTTAAGACTGGACCCTGGCTACAGATATCAAAACCCATTTCCTTATGCTTTCAGGTTCTTGTAACTTAATATTTCAGGATGTATGTGATTTACCAGGCAAGAAAACCTATACCTGGTATTGAGATTACTATCTAAGCTTGTAACGTAGGGCACAGTTCATGCTTCTCTGAAAACAAAGTGAATGTAAGAATTTCTTTTTTACTCTTCCACAACCTTCCATGTTGAAAAGGATGGAAAAGTAGACAGGAAAGGCGGAGAGGATGAAACGTTGAACTTACTGTTTTGGAGAGAGTATCCCTGCCGTATCATCATACCCTGATGACTCAGAGTTCAAGCTGCTGCTCACTTTGCAATGCCAAGTGAAAGTCAAGTACAGGCTTCAGTGGCATGAAAGAGAAGACTGGATTGGACAGAAATACATTGGCCAAAAAGTGAAGTGGGCCTGTTTAGTTGTATACCACCATCCCATAATCTCTCTGGGTTTTCCTCCAAGAGATGCATTTTCTAAAGGAAAAAAAAAAAGATGGAGCAGGAAAAGGAAGTGACATGCAGGGTCACTGCCTACAATTTTTAATAATGAAAAATAGTTTGGATGTTCTATTGGCCTTTTTCCATAGCCTGCAGTGAACCTAGCTAGAGCATTAAATATTTATCTTTGAACTTAGATGCCCTGAACCAAAAGAGATCTTTTGACGTTATTTCTTATGAAGTTCTTGTGAATTAACTAGGGAAACATGTTTTTAGGAAACTGGGTTGGGTGAAAAATTGATTATCTCCAGATAAGCTGCTCTCTAGATGTAGTTATCAATGATTCAGCTTCAAAGTAGGAGAGGTCAAGTGGTTGGGGTGGTTTTTTTGTTTTGTTTATACATAGCAGGAAGGAATAATCTGATTGTGTCCCATCATAAATAGAGCAAAACCTCTGAGTTCATTGAGCATGTTTGCTTTAATTCCAACAACAGAGGTATATAACAGGTGCCAAGAAGAAAAAAAAAAAAAAAACAACCCACAAATTAAACAACTATCTGAAAGTGAAGATAATGAGATACTGCTTTAGACATAGGAATCTGTGGCAATCTTTAAGAACAGCTTGGACAAACATCAATCATAAATAGCAGGAGTGAAGTGGGACCCGGGCACATGTTATGTGACTTCCTATAGTCCTTTCTAAGCATCTTGTAATACTGCTGTAGCTTGTGTATAAAGCTTACATTTGAAAAGCCTTGCATATGTATTGCTGTCAGAGAAAGGTCAACTTCCCAGTGACTGAACCAGAAGTGAGGTCTTTTTCTCCTAAGAAATTGGAAAAAACTAAATGGATAATGATGTACTGAGTAATTCTTTCCACTGCACCATCAAATTACATACTTGCATCTGTCAGCCATATGCCATTCCTGTCTTTCCTGTCTTGATTTCATTAATAGTACTGGGCCAAGCCAGGCAGAATTCCTGTTTGTGTAGGCAGGTGACCTCTCATTAATATCTGCTCGCTTTCTGCTTTAGCGAGTATAACCCCAATAGTATGACATTTCAAAACCACATACTTCAGTAATACATGCAACTTAGAGTCAGCTCCTAGGCAGTAGAAATAAAAATACACTCTTTATTTTCAGTCTGCTCCTTCTTGCACCTTACAGGGACCCCATTTATGCTGTGGTGCTCCTGGGTTGCTTGTTCTGCGCCTCATCCTGCTCAGCAGGACTGCAGATCCTAGGAGGAGCTGTGGTGATACTGACAATGATCTCGGCTGACATGAATATGAACTCTGTGCTTTGTCTGAAAATAATTATTCTAGTGAATTGATCCTCTGCTGAAGTGATGGCTTGACCTCCCCACACTGAGTTATTTCCTTAGAAAATTCCGTGGGATGCGTGCAGGAGGCTGTTTTTGTAAGGCTGGATGACAGTTCAGAGATACGGGAGGTAATTGTTCTCTGGCAAAAAGAAAATCTCAGTGGGACAGATATGCTAATAGACGACCTTTGCTGCTCTAATGAAAAGATATCTAAACGCATGCTGCTGTGCCCAGAAAGCTTTTGGAAGATCACACCCAGGCTCTCTAATACAGCTAAGCAACTGTATTGCAGTTTTGGGGCAGGGGGTGAGGGTTGTTTTCTTTGAAGTGGTGAATAATTATCACAGCCCGTTTTTTTGCCTCGCTAAGAAGGCACTGCAATGGGGTGAATTCTTCAACTTCCTCCCAAATGTTTCTCAAGCTTGTCTCTGTGTCCATGAAAATGATCTGGAAACCCTCAGGCTTGCTAAAGAAAACCCTTGTGATTCAGGTGCAGTGATTTACCCCATTGGTGCCGCAGTGCTGCGAGCCAGCGGGAGCAGGCAGGCCACAAATAGGTCTCTGGCTTTTAAACATTTGGCAAGTGCTGCAGAGAGGTAACAAGGGCAGAAATTTTGACATGTACAAGAAGCAAAGTGGTGCACTGCTGCAAAAATTATGGTGCAACGAGGAAGATCGTTATATTTATGGTATTACTGAGCAGGCTAAGTCCTGCTACCCCAGGACACTTCTTCCACAGGCAGAAGAGGAGGGTTTGGACCTGGCTGAACCTCATTCATCATGGAGAATGCCAAGTCAGTGGCTCTTTTCCATGATTATGTTTAAATTATTTTACTTACTGAAGGGGCTGTGTTTTTCCAAAATTATGGTTTCCCTGAGCTGTCTTAATGTTCAGCATAGTTCTGTGGTTTTGTCGTCTCTTCACATTAACTTTACTGTAAAGTTAATACGGTAGAATGACTTCATGCCAGAATCTCTCAATATATTTTCTTAAGAAAAAAAAAAATCAAAACCACAAACCAAAACATTTTTCTCCCTAAAGAAAAGGGATGCTCTATCATTTCGAGACTCATCCAGCTGCTATGGAGGTGAGTTGTTTTTCTTTAGGTGTATTTTTAGAAAAGACCTAGTCTTCACTTGTACTCAAAGCAATTTTTCTATCCTTTTTTAGTCCTCAATTCCACCACTGAAAATGTCTTTTCCTGGCATCAAGTCTCTGTTTAACAGATATTTAGAACCCTTTCCCAGAACCCTTTCCTATCTAAATCTTTGTTTACGTACAGACTGCTTCTGATCTGGGAGCATTTAAGCTCTTTGAGAGGAAATGGTATTATCTTTTCCATGTAGATCTTTTATTAGTTTTTATTCATCTTTATCCACGGCTCCTCTTCCAAGGAAATGTTGACTTTAAATTTCAGTTTGTTGCAGGAATCTATGTAGAAAAACTTAACAACAAATGTCACTTCCCTTGAAATTAAATCACCCAACTGTTGTTTACTTCACAAAAAATAAAACTTCCGAAGGTAAATACACAGGTTCTTACACTTGCAGCTAAGCTAACAGCTTTGGAAGTCTGATGTAACATGGTCGATTCTATTTGAATTGGTTCCTTTTCAACATTTCTATTTAATGTAACCAAACTGGCAGAAAAATGATTCATCTGATCACTGAGAAGGTAAAACATAATAGTTTTTTCTTGATTTGGGTTGTTGGGTTTTTTTTCCTACCCCTTAAACTGACTGGCTAAAGCCTGCATCTATAAAGAGATCCCACTTTCGTTCAAGAACAGATGCAGGAGAGTGTGAAGACTGCCCTGAGATTAGCCAGGCTGCCTCTGGGGTAGGAAGAGGTGGGGCTGAAGTGGATTCCTCAGCTCTCAAGCCAGGGACAAAATACACTCATTCAAGGTGTATGCTTGTATGCATGCAAAGCAGTATCTCTGTCATCAAGAGATTTCCCTTGGGTTCCCTGCCCACAAGGTTGGAAGAGGCTTTGAGTGGCTATCTTGCCATGAGTCCCTGAAGCCTGTTTTAGATGTGGACTACCAGCTGCCTTCAACTCTTAGTGATTTTCTGTGCTGGAGGGAACAGATTTGTTCAGAGCAAATTGCTCATGGTAGTGGAGGAAGAAACTGGAGTGCAGTCTTGCTTACAGGTGGGAATATATTGGTTTATGTATATTTGCATATGTGGGAGATAGGGTCAATCACTTACACTTGGGCTAGTGCAACTCCTACAAGTCCCTAGAGCCTTAAATTTTTTAGGTGAATCAGGGATCGATGCTATTTTTGAGCTACCTCAAAAGGTATGGGTTTTCTGCATGACTTGGCTAGAATATTTGTATTCAAGTGCTGTGTAAAGGGTCTTCAGTCATGTACAAGTAAATACCAGACTACATCATGTAAGAACTACAAAAAGCTCAACATCATGGTCTCATATGCTTATAAACGGAGTTGTATTAATTGGTTGGAGTTTCCCAAGTGCACAGAACAGGTGAGCTGGAAGGAAGGCTGAACTGGACTCATACTGAGTTAATGTCCAAGAGGCTCTAAGAGGCACTGAGAAAAACATGGCTGAAAGGAGCAAGACTTCTAGCATCCTCTAATGAGATGACAGATAGTTGTGGGGTCCTTGAAAGGAATTTGGACTGGCTTTTTTTTTTTTTAATTAGCAATAATTAATTTTTATTGGGAAGACATTTGTCATAGTTTATTTCTGGAGTCAAAATGGATTTCTTACTTCAGCTATTTAATGTAGTGGTGTGTGATGCTTTTCCTTAAGTTTACATGATTAGCTTGGACTGAACTCATCTTGTCATCCTTTGATCCATTTAAGAAAGTTCTTACATTATGGCTTTGTTACAAAATAAGCAATGGAAATGTTAAATATTGTAAAAACTTCAGTTTTGACCGCAGCCAGAACTTCAATACATTCAAATCTGTCACCAAAACCACTAGAAAGTGTAAATCAGAGACCAAAACACCTTCCATCATCCACAGCTTCTCACTGTCTTTGGAGAAATCACTCATTTCATAAATGGCATTTCTAGAAGGTTGTGCAGGGTGGCCAGGATACTCAACAGCCCCTTTATATGAACAGATGATGTAATGCTCATCTGTGACAACAGGAGATGCACTTCAGGCTAAGACTGATGATCTCTTTTTACTGCATACCAGTGACATTCACAGGTACATAGTTATCTCCTGGAGTGGGTGACAGCTGTAAACCCAGCCTTTCCCTGGCCATGTGAGCTTTTTGGGCACATAGCACATGTGTTATGCAGCACATAGTCTCAAGTAAGCCTTTGGCCTCTTTGGGAGGTGACAGAAGAAGGCAAGCCAGAAGTATACTCAGCTGAAAAGGTGAGAAGGCCACACACCATCCGTAGGTCAATGTAGAGTTCTGCTATGCATACCACTTCAAATGTAAGAGAAAGCAGGAAATTAAAAGCACGGTTCATGAAGTGTTGATCCTAAAAACATGTTTTCCTAGGGCTTCTTGTCTACAAATACTGGAATATTCCTTGAATTTTGCTAGTTTTTCTAGACTTTGTGCAGGGAACACCATGAAACAAAATTGGCCATGTCTCATATACCCATAGCTTCTCCTGCAGGAGAAGATCTGTGAGTATATAGCTTTATATATGGGGAGGATGCGGTTGATGTCGCAATGGGGAAAAGAGGGGCATTTCAGGGCTTCAAGAAGAACAGTGCACAAGTGAAAGGATCCTGCCATTAGACCAAGTGAGGGGAAAGACCAAAGGGTTTGAGCAACAGGGCTTGCCAGACTACTAAAGGCAGTAAGGCAAAAGAAAAATAGAAAATGCCA
Organism: Porphyrio hochstetteri; assembly: GCA_020800305.1. Taxonomy (NCBI): domain Eukaryota; kingdom Metazoa; phylum Chordata; class Aves; order Gruiformes; family Rallidae; genus Porphyrio; species Porphyrio hochstetteri. Next base: position 53,682,938 of record CM036907.1, read on the forward strand.
CAGTAGCGTGGAATTTGAGGACAGATTTATGGCAGTGAAAGAAAAAAGATGTTCTTTACCTTCTCCTTCCTGTCCTCTTCCCCCTGTCCCCTGCCCCACTCTTTTCACTGGTAGAAAAGTCTTATCTCCCTTGACCACAGAGTATGTCCATATACAAACTGACCTGTCAAGGATCCCTATACTTTAGGTTTAAAAGTGAGCCTGTGAGTTTTTGGTATTATGTTATTTGATAGGGCTGTGCTAACAACAGTACAGACCGTGACATTCCCATTCCCTGCAACAGTCTAAAGTGTTAATTAAGGACAGACAGCAGCAGTACTCTTTCTGAGACTCTTTGCTGGGTGTTCCTGGGGAGCTGCAGTGAAATGGCAGAAGTTCCTCTGATATTTAGCTACTGAATATCTGATAGTTAATTGCCAAGAGGAAAGCACAGTGAAACAGTTATCTCTGATTTCAAGAGAAACCTCTCCTTTTAAAATCTCGTCATCTGTTACTTGCATGTGTTTGTAGAGATGGTATTTGGATCTGTGATACCTCCTTTTAGAAAAGATGTTGGTTATGATAAACAGTGTTCATATTTATCTTGTAATCCAGATAAACTTGTTCTGGGTCTGTAGTTTGGAAGTATCTGAATTAATCTAGAAGTGAGGTGCTATGCATCGTCAACTTAATGTGACAGAAGAAAAGAGAAATCTGGGTAGCTATCCTAGCTACTACAGTGGCCACAAATGGAGGTGTATGGAAAAGTGAAAACAGTGCAGACCTGGGTAATCCCTAATATTCTCCCAGCTACAACTATTACCATCTTGGGGAATGTTTCATAATGAACCTTATCCTTTTGTTTGCTCTGACCTTGTCTCTAAATAGCTTTCTTTAATGCCTCATTTATTTTACTGGCAAAGAGGGCAAGCACTTGATCCCTCTGTAACCTATTCATGTGCTTCATAATTTTGTAGACCTCTATCATATCTCCTTTTGGTCATCTTTGTGACTGAGCAGTTCAATCCTATATCTGTATTTTTTTTTTGTTGCTTCCCACCTCTGAATCTGTTTCAAACTCCCACAAGAGATGAGGAGACTGCACTTATTGCTCATGATCCAAATGGACCGTGGCATAAAGATGATCTCGTTTTGTTCTCTGTTTATCATCTAATAATGTCTAAACTTCAAGTTTTTAAACATTAAAAAGTGTTGAGATGGTGTTTTCATGGAGCTTCCTATTACATTTATATAGCTAGTTATTATGTTCCTATTTGTGCTATAGTCTCAAGATACCCCTTCTGAGTGGTAATGGTCAGCTCAAGTAAGTGCCATCATTTATATGTGAAATTGGGATTGTGTTGGTTTTTTTTTCCCTGTGCATCCTTTATTACCACCTACACAGAATTTCCTCTTTATTGTCCATTGAGCTCTCCGGACCTGATGGTTTTCTGTTGGCCCTCATCCTTAACATTTACAAAATAAGAAAACTTTCTCACTGCATTGTTCAGCCTCTCTTAGATCCTTCATCAGGTTAAGAACCAGAATGAGTCTAGGTGGGACTAGTCAGCAAGAAATGACCATTTATTTTCAACCTCTGCTGCCAGTCCTTTCAACTAATTATTAGTCTATGCCACCACCTTCCATTTATGTTGCATTTGCTTGTTTCTACCACTTTAATAAAATATCCTTTTGGAAGTCTAAGCAGATATAATCAGCTTTTCTGTCTTATTCATGGAGTTTATTTCCCTCTTCAATGTACAATTTTGCACGGCATAACTTGTCTTCAAAGCCATGTTGACTCCTGCAGTTGATTCTTCAGATGACTATTAATTCTAGTTTGTGTCTTGTTTTTCTTTAAATTGAAGTTGCCATTTGCCCACTTGCAAACACTAGGTCAAGAGGCCTGGGGTTTCCTTGAAACTCTTGATTAAAAGTTGAAGTCACATTTGTTGTATTCCTCAGGTACTGATGCAGTGAGAGGCTGCATACATCCTTGGTAATTCAGTTATTTCATCCTTCAGTTCCTTTAGAGCTCCTGGGTGAATACCATCTGGTCTTGGCAATTTGTAAAGTTCATTTTGTCAGTTTGTTCTATAACTTATTCTATAGTCGCTTCAATTTCAGACAGCTCCTCCAAGTTGCTCATTAAAAAAAAAAGAAAGAAAAAAACCACCAAACCCGAAAGCCACAACCAAAACTCCCACCTTTTTAAAAATTTTGATACAGGAATCTTCCCAGTTTCTCCCAGAATGAATACTAGTGCAAGAAATAACTTGCATTCTCTCGTAAGTTTCTGTTCTTACAGTACAATCAATTGACTCTTTGTAATCTCTGACAGGTTTTCCACTCCTCATACTTAAGGGATTTATTACTGATACCTTTTATCAATTGTCCCCTCAAAGTATTTTTGCCTGCTTCACTGTGTATTTGGGTTTTAATCTGCAGGAGTTCATGATCCTTTTAATTCCGCTCATTTGGACACACCTCTTCAGCTCTGAGGGCTGCCTCTGCTAATGTACTGTATGAACTCCTTTTGCTCCCTGGCTCAAGAATTTCTCAGTAGCTGGTGTTAATTAGCCCCATGCTTTCAATATGGTGGCTCTACACAGCTTTCAGTGACTTGATATAATTCTTTTAGCTATGCCTTGTCTTTTAAAAAGTGTTTCTTCAATTTTACAGAGTACTGATGTTTTTTGCAAGTAATTTTTCTGCTGTGGAGAAGAAGAGTTTTGATTTCTTTTCAGCTCTGAGTGATCAGGTCAGGGATTCCTTGCCTTTTTTTACCTTAAAACTTGTTCTGGATATCAGCAATAATTATGTACTCATTTAGTTCTTTTGTGCACTCATTGAACACATGCCCTGCCCCCATATACACACACACATGCACACATATATTTTATGTATATATAAAATATACATACATACGAAGAAAAGGGAATTTGTGTTGTCTTCTGAATCAGTATTGCCACGTGGAATGAATTGGCTCATTTTGGACCATTTTTATTACTTTATATAAAAAACAATTTCTTGATGAGCTTGTTCCATAACCTTTTGATGTTTTTCTATAAGTCTCTCTGATTGGATGGCAGCAACTGCAACAAACAGTTCAGATAGCTCATAGTTGCTAAGCACCAAGCAGGCCTTCAGTGAAAAGGAAAAGATAAGTGTGAGAATTTAAAAATACACAAGAAATTATTTCCATCTCAAACTGCATTATTTCTTTGAAGTTATTTTTATTTTTGTCATTCTAAACCAGACAATTAGGGAGAGAGTTGGTCTAACCTGAGCTTTGCTTCCTGTGGTTGTATATAGCATGTCTTGGAGCATATCTTTAAGGGCATCTTCACATAAAGCAAAGGCTACTCAGCAAGGTTTCCTGCTTTCAGTGAGGCTTCCTGCTTATAAATTACCAACTTTATCAGTTACTAAGAAACACAGGCAATATTATCTGTTGGTAGCAGCGCTCTGCATGTGGGCATCCTGGAATACTGCCGTCTATTTGAACCAGAATGGTCTTGTGCAGTTACATCTTTAATGCCAATTAAAACACCAGAAGAGTTGCAGATGAGTTGTAAATGTAGTTATTAAGAGTTATTTAAAAGCCCCCATTGTATATTTGCCTTCCTAATGCTATGAGTCCAGCTGACTTAAGGGCACGTTCTCATGTGCTGCACACATACCCTTGTCTTCCTGTGAAAGATGAGAAAAGTGCCTAGTAACAAGATGAGTGAAGGAAGACATGCTGTTATCTTCCCAGCAATGACAGGTTTTACATCTAATGCTTTGATCCTACTGGCCCATTAGCAGTGAGCTCTATGCCCTGTCTGCACACTAAAAGTGGTCAGAATGCGTCACAGACCAAGTCCAAAAAGGTTCATTTGCCAAGAAGGCTTCTTTTTTTGTTCAGATTCTGTTGAAATGCTCCATCTTGGGAAGGTCAAAACACAATTTAGTTGTGATAAGGTTGAGGCGTTTTAGTTCCATTTTATGCAGTGAGCTCTTCTCTTACGCTGAAATAGAATTTCTAACATTGAGTATTTGAACCAGCTTTTAATGCTGTGTTGTGCCGTGACCAGAATAGCAGGCAGGGTGTCGTGCAGAGGACACCCACTGCGGGCACCCCTCCAAGAGCAGTGCCAGACCAAAGCAAATATGCCTGAGTCCCTCCAGCTACTGCTGTCATCTGAGAAGAGGGAATATGATTGTTCCCTCTAAATAAGTCTTGACATAATATGACCAGCACTTCTATGTACGTACACTGTATTATATAATACAGCATGTAGGCATTCATAGAAAACTTTGCAATCACTGTCGTATTCTCAATTTCTTTTCCTTGACCAGATGTTAATTTACAAGAATTTCTTGATCTCTCAGTGGTGGCAGAATCATAACTTACCATTTCTCCTCTGCTCTAATTCTAATACCAGCATAACTGCTGTTGCAAGCAATTGTTTATTTTTCAGAGAGATTGTTTAATTTTGTGTTATGCCATAATGGCTTGCAGCTGTTGATAGACCAGTGGAAAGCTGTGATGGTATTTTCAGCCACTTGAATATGACTTTTAGTGAAGTTTAAATCTGCCTGCTTGTTTATGTGATGCACTGTGTATGGTGAAATAGAATTTATTTTGCCTGAATTTTGTGCTCCAAAACTAGTCTAGGCAAGTTGTTTTGGACATCTCTGGTTGATGTGCAGAGTAAAGTACTTCCAATGCTCAGTTCCTCCTGTGCATTCAGGGTGCATCTATTTGGATGTGACAGATTGCCCTGTGGAGCAGGCATTTATTCTCGGCTACGTGTCCAGCTCATGAATGGCTTTAAGTTGGGTGCATAAAATCAGGGGTATTAGGTGAAGGATTAGGACTCTGGCAATCCTCTGGTAGGACTAGTCTATGCAAGTAGGTTCAGGAGACCTCTGTTTCTTTCATTTGCTAGCTAAGCCATCCTGTTTGCTAGGGCATGGGTCAGTGCTGTGCCCTCTCTTTACTGTGCAAAAAGAGTGTTATGCACTTCTCTCAATGTACAATCCTCAATAGGCTCCTTGCAAGCTGCATCTTGTCGCATCAGACTTATCAACAGACAAACAGTATTTTCTGACTATAGAATGTCCACCCATGTTAATATGCCTGGCTTCTCTAAATTGATGCATGATTACACAATTTTTCACTTCATAAAATGCTAAACTGCTTCTAGAGGAAGGTTCTGATGTCCAAGTGAATGGCTTTTCTCGGGTAGAAACTTAAGGTTTGAGTGTATACTATCCTGGTTCTGGCCAGGCCAGAGTCAACCTCCCCAAGCAGCCAGCCCAGGTGAGCTGAGTCAGCCTTGGCTGTTTTCCACACCACCTGACATCACTTCCCCATAAACAGGACTGGTTGGGGAAGGGCAGGGGCTTGTTGCTACCAGGACAGGCTGTGTGGCCAGGATATCAGGTCAGTTTGGTTGGTTCTTGCTGTTGGGCAGCACTCTGTAATCATCAGGTCAATAAGGTACTGTGTTAGCACTGGGTGGAAGTGTAATTGGCCATTATTGTTCTACATTCATGGTGATTTTTGTCAGTAAGCTGTCCTTATCCCAACCCATGGAGGATCTGTCTGTCTCTCCTGTGGGAGTGACTGAGCAAACAGTGTGTGGTGCTCAGCTACTGCCTGGGGCTGGACCACCACCATACTAGGATTACTAGGAAAAATGCCCTCCCTTACAAAGCAAAGGGACTGCAAGTGTTCAGAGACTGTGATGGAAAATCATGGGGGGCACACCAAACATAAAACAATATCTCGATGTAGACTGGTGAGTTAAATGTGTAGCTGGAGGCTGCCTCTTGGGAGAAGAGGTGAAAGTCATTTCATATTATCTTGGAGACACTCTGGAGGGAATACACCTGAGGGAGTCATACTCCCATCTTGATTGTCTCTGCGGGTTAAGCTTCCCGTACAAACAAGTTTTGCTACTGCACCACACTGCAAAGTAAGCACTTGGTTGTTTCTTTCTATGGTTACACTTTTATTTTTCTCCCTTCCTAAAGTCCTAACACTATTTAGTAGTGAAATTAGCATTTTGAGTGTCATTAAACTGCAGCCAGTAAGGCTGGGAAGGGAGGCAACAGAATATATCCAACTGTCTTGCCACACCGGCTATGCAGAAAGATGAAAAGACTTTTACCCTCTTTCCAGCAGGGACTGCTCAAAGAGGTTCCTGCTTCCTCTTTGACGTGGTGCTGACACATCCTTTAGGAAGGACTGAGAATACCTGAAAGATGAAGGAAGTCTTCCTTCTCCACCAGTGAAAATCTGGTTGCCTCTAGTGCCTGCCAGCTCCAGGGATTGCCACTTGCTGTGGCCTGACGTGGCATCAAAGTGCAGAGTTGCTAGCAGAAAATGTGCTTTTTAAAAAAAAAAAAAAAAAAAAATCCCTGATTTCAGTAATCCCAGCCATAGAACAAATGATTGTTTCCAAGCAGTTCTGTTGAATGGGGGCTGGTATGACCAACTGCGCTGCCAATGAGTTAAAAACAGCAAAACCAAGGCTGCAGTGTCTGTGGTCTCCTCCTGTGTGCAGCCATCTCAGTGTTGAGGAGTATTAACTGGTGAGAGACCTCAAATGCAGAAAGGCAACTGTAAAATGGTGTGAGTTCAATTACTGTGCAGCAGATGATATCATTTCATATGCAAGCACTGTCTGTGAGGCACGTCTAGCTAGTAGGGTTATTATTTTTTTAACCAAGTCTCTCTTAATTACAAGGAAGAAATTGCTGAGAAATTATTTCTATTGAGCTTCTGAAAGAGGCATTTTCAGTTGCAAGTGGTAATTATGAAACATAATTCTGCTTAATTTAATTTACATGTAAATTAAATTGTATTTCAGTTGCAACTCAAGTCACTCTTCCAAGATTATTTCTAAGTGGGAAGAATGAGTCAGACCTGAAAAGAGAGTAGACTTTATGAACTGACAATAAAATTCTAAATTATATTTCAAAATTCCAATTTTAACTAAATAATTGGTGTCACAAGTGCAAGACGGTTGAGAAGACAGAAAAAGATTTGTAATAAAGACCTTTAATTTTTCATGCACTGCTTGATATATTTGATACGAATAAAATCTGGCTTATTTAGTCACTTTTTGCAAGTTAATTCCTGTCAAATTCAGAGGGTCTCACTTGAAAGAGGTGAATGAGATTTGGCTGGTCTGAGTCCAGATACAGTATACAGCTAATTAAGTCCACAGCACACCCACCCACAAAAGAACCTTTATATCAGCATGTAAAAGCACATTATCTTTAAATATGCATACTGGAGATGCAGTCTGAGAGTAACAAGGGGGGAAGGAAAATATGCTTTTAGAGTTTGAGGCTCCTTCTGATCATTCTATTGAAACAACAAGCAGCCCGTCTTCTGGATTTAGAGTATAATGGGAATGTTTCCAACCTAAGTGTAAGGGAAACATATCCCCATCAGCCAGGTACTTTTTTTTTTGCCAGATGTCTTTTAAATTAGCAACTAAAATAGCATCTTTGCTCCTTCTGCCTGCACTTGCCTACTGAAGCAGCCTGGCACATGGGTTTGTTTCCTGCGGATGCCTCTGAGGGGATCGCTCGCCCCAGAGTTAATGTATAACATTGCTGCACTGAGAGTGGGGCTGATCTCTCTGGTGATGCATTTGTTGCTGTTGTGCTCCATTGCAGTGCCATAGTACTGCCTGGCAAGGTGAGGCATCACAGTGTAGCCTGAGAGACAGACCAGGGTGCAGCTTCATCCTGGCCTGTAAGAACAGCCCCAGAAGCACTTGCTCAAAGGCAATGAGATTAAGCTGTACTGAGTATTCATTTGCACCCCGACTGTTTGCTTATTAGAACTTTCCTTGGAAGACTTTACCGTGTTGGAAGCCATAGCACTTGCATTCATACTTGACCAGCTTAGATTCCCTATTCAATAATAACTGCTTGTGGTTCTGGAAAACCCTGGTAGAGCTGCTCCGGGACAAAGGCAAGAGGACCTGAAAGCCACTGAAAGTAACTCTGGGGAGAGGGGCACAAGTCTTCTGGCTGTTACAGGCTGCAGTCATGATCTGGTGAAGTGTACAACATTGATTTCAAACAACAGGCTTTATATTACACAATGCAACAGCCTTCTCTCTGATATTTTTGTGACCAAAAGCTTTCAAGAGTTGCCACATCTGAGGTCTGGTAGCCAGTTTGCAGGGGGTGGGGACCCAAAGCAAAAAGAAGTGGTTTTAAGAGGTTCATGGGGAAAAAAAATTAAGTTGATGAACAAATCTGTGTTTTCAGTAGTGTTTTGAAGTTTCCTTATTTCTTGTATTTACACAATACAAGAATGTGGTCATATTACTGTCCTAGCTTTTGAGGGAAGAGAGAAGTTTTTTGTGGCATATTAAACTCCTAAAGTTCTTGTGTATTGGTGCAATACAAATATGGCATATATAACTAAGGTACTGTGTAAGAATAATAACTGAATCTCCTTGAGTCTGGCTTCTGGACAACAGCTAATGCAAGCATCCTGTTAAGTTACCTATTGAGATTACCAAATTATGTACCATTTTTAAAAAAGCTTCAAGTATTTCCTTCAAAGTAATTAAAAACGGAAATACATAGTCGTGTTCTAAATTGAAAAAAAAAAAGTGAAAAATGTGGAGGAATTAAACATTTTAATGTGGAACTCTCAAAGCTGCTTCTATGGCTCAACATTTTTTTCCCCCCCGGATGGCTCAATATGTAGAGTGTCAGACTTTTAGCTGGCAAGCACTTGCTTTTAATCAGTTAATGAGAGGCAGTGTTCAGCTCCTCTCATATTTGAGCCATTTAGATCCTGTGTTCTCATACTAACAATGTTTTTCCTAATTGGAAGCAATCTGGGAGCTTGCTAAGGTTAACATTAGGACCATGAGTCCCCAAGTTGACTTGTTTTTACATGCAGGAACACTGTGCTGCCATCCAGAGAGACCTGGACAGGCTGGAAAGCTGGGCAGGGAGAAACCAGACTAGGTTTAATAAAAACAAGTGTGGAGTCTTGTACCTGGGAAGGAATAACCACTTGAATCAATACAGGCTGGGGGATGACCTGCTGGAGAGGAGCTCTACAGAGAAGGACCTGGGAGTCCTGGTTGATGACAGGTTGGCTATGAGCCAGCAGTGTGCCCTGGTGGCCAAGAGAGCCAATGGGATCCTGGGATGCATCAGGAAGAGTGTGGCCAGCAGGTCGAAGGAGGTGATCCTCCCCCTCTACTCTGCCCTGGTCAGGCCCCACCTGGAGTATTGTGTCCAGTTCTGGGCTCCCTGGTATAAAAAAATAGACAGGGATCTCCTGGAGAGAGTCCAGTGGAGGCTACGAAGATGATTAAAGGCCTGGAACAGCTTCCGTATGAGGAAAGGCTGAGTGAGCTGGGACTGCTCAGCCTTGAGAAAAGAAGACTAAGAGGGGATCTTATTAATGTTTATAAATATCTCAAGTGTGGGACACAAGGGGAAGTAACCAGCCTTTTTTCAGTGGTCTGTGGAGACAGGACAAGGGGCAATGGCGTCAAGTTGGAGCACAGGAAGTTCCTCACCAATATGCAGAAGAATTTTTTCAAAGTAAGGGTGACAGAGCACTGGGACAGGCTGCCCAGAGTTCTTCCCAGGGAAGATCATGGCGAGGGTCATCTTGGGAGCTGTCATGCAGCACATGCATGATGGCCAGGGGATCAGGCCTAGTCAACATGTGTTTACAAAAGGTAGATCCTGTCAAACTAACCTGATCACCTTCTATGACAAGGTGACCTGCTTAATGGACGAGGGGAAGGCTGTGGATGTGATCTACCTGGACTTTGGTAAAGCCTTTGACACCATTTCTCACAGCATTCTGACTGAGAAACTGGCTGCCACTGGCCTGGACAGGTGGACCCTCAGCTGGGTTAAAAACTGGCTGGATGGCCGAGCCCAGAGGGTGGTGGTAAATGGAACGAAATCCAGCTGGAGGCCGGTCATGAGTGGTGTTCCCCAGGGCTCTGTCCTGGGTCCAGTCTTGTTCAGCATCTTTATCAATGATCTCGACGAAGGGATTGAATGCTCCCTCACTAAGTTTGCAGATGACACTAAACTAGGAGGAAGTGTTGATCTGCCTGAGGGTAGGGAGGCTCTTCAGAGGGATCTGAACAGACTGGACAGATGGGTTGAGACCAATGGGATGAAGTTTAACAAGGCCAAGTGTAGAGTGCTGCACATGGGACATAATAACCCCATGCAGCGCTACAGGCTTGGGGGAGACTGGCTGGAGAGCTGTCAGGCAGAGAAGGACCTGGGGGTGTTGGTTGACTGCAGGCTGAATATGAGCCAGCAGTGTGCTCAGGTAGCCAAGAAGGCCAATGACATCTTGGCTTGTATCAAAAACAGTGTGGCCAGTAGGTCTGGGGAGGTGATTGTGCCCCTGTACTCAGCATTGGTGAGGCCACACCTCGAGTGCTGTGTCCAGTTCTGGGCTCCTCACCACAAGAAGGACATGAAGGTCCTGGAGCGAGTCCAGAGAAGGGCAACCAGGCTGGTGAAGGGGCTGGAGGGGAAACCTTATGAGGAGCGGCTGAGGGAGCTGGGGCTGTTTAGCCTGGAGAAGAGGAGGCTGAGGGGAGATCTTATCACCGTCTACAACTACCTGAAGGGAGGTTATAGAGAGATAGGTGATGCCAAGATTTGTTCCAAGTGGTCATGCTTCAGCCTAGTGGGGCTTCTGGCACTTATAGTCAATAGGGAAGATTCTGTTAGACTTGGAAATACCTTAAACAGTGCCACACAAAGCCAAAGCACTTTCACATTTGGAGCTAAGGTTCGGCACAACTTCAGACTCTGTATTTACCAGCACAACAAAGATGAGTGTTTTTTCCCTGATAGTTGTCTGAGTCAGTTTTCTGCTCATCCTTCTCTTATTGTGTTGTGTCTTTAACTGTCATTTTATACAAAATTCTTTATGATAAATTTATTCATTCAGAGGCTGGTTGAAGTTGTGAGCTGACCTTATTTTGGTGAGTTAAGGTCCAGAGGCAGATAGCTGGTGAAATCCTGCTCCACATGTAGATACTGGTTGTTTTGTTATTGAGAGATGAAACAACATTTTCCTCCACCAAATTTTCCCAAAGGAATGGCTATCTGTGTAAGGGACAGGGTACATGAATATATTAAGATGTGCTGTCTGCTGACAATAAGCAATATAAACAGCCCAACAGTCAATACTAACAATTCTACTACTAAACTGGCTCAAACCATATTTAGGGAGAAAGAGAGGTCAAGAGAGTCTTCGGGGAAGGGGGGGTGTTTTGGGGGTTCCACACAACAATTTTATAGAACAAATCTAGTTGGTGCATACAGACTTACTGGTCTTTGTTTTGCTCTAGCTCCACCTTTTTAAGGCTGTTGCAGATGGAATGAATACATGTATGGCTTCAGTAGTCCTATATGGTACATTGAACTGAAGCAGTGATGAATGATCCACAGCTTGTTTGCAGAGAGGCATTAAATACACAATGTTTCTGTTTTCCTGTGCTTACCAGAAATGTTTAGGTTTTGTCCTTCAGTCCAAAAAATGCAACTTCTTTAAATTCTATCTAGTCCAGTGTGCAACTGAAACAGATGCTTAATTGCCCTCCATAGTGCCCACTGATAGCAGAAATGCTTTTGTAGCATAGAGCTGATCCTGGATGCCCCCTTCTCCCAGAAAGAACACAGCTCCTGGCGTCAGGCTCATGGAGAAAATGTCTGCAACAGTGCCTTTCTGCACAAGCATGTCTTGCTTCCTTCTTTGGAAGTCCAAAAACACAGCCAGGCCACTTGATTTGCAGCCCTAGAGTGTTACTTCCTTCCTGCTGAACTTTGTGACACAGCTATTTGCTTTCCTTTTGTCCAATCCAATAATAGTTCAGGAAAATAGTGTGTTTCTAAAAGCTAATGTTGTTCCAATTGGATAAACTGCAATCTGTTTACTGTATTTTGGAGATGCTTGTTTAAACAACTCCTTCTGCAGTCATTAACCAAGTATGTGAAGTGTCCTTTGTTCATCTCACCACTTCACAGAGAAGATAGCGAGATATAAACCTTTTTTCTTCCTCTTAAGTAGCCTATTCTCCTCCTATCCTTCTCTATAAATAGAAGGAAAATATGCTCAGATAATGATGTTAAACATACACAATATCTGTATAGTTTTGGAAATGCACATGTTGTAACCAATACGGGCAATACTAGGTGAATGGCACCATGATACCATGTTTATTGCTAAACTCCTCTGCTATTTGTGAAGTTCTTTGTGATCTGTATGTGGAAACTACATTCTTTTTAAGACTGTATGCATCAGTATTGGTACACAGCCAGCTAAGTGACTTGTCATACATTTAAATAACTCTTAGTATGCAATAAAGCTGACATTCTTCAGCAGCAAAGAAACTTTTGGACTAATTGTAGGACATGTTTTTGTTATAATACTACTCCTGATGGGGTGAGTTTCACAGCAGAATTTCAAACCTGCTTAGCTAAACACGGTTGCCATCTCACCTGCCATTTACTACTACTAACGTATGCTGGTAGTAAAGTCTCCAAGTAAGGGTTTGACAGTGGTGTTAGTTACACAAGCCTAAATGGCTGGTATAACTTCTGAGCAGCTGTATATTCAGGACTTACAGATTCCCCTTCATGATCTTTTTCTGATTCTGGAAAGTATGTTGCCTTGGGAGGGCTGGGTGTTAACGTGTGCTAGGTATATACACTTTTTTTAGGGTTTATGGTGATATTTCTGTTACAGTTCTCACTGTAGTGAGACACCCAGAAATGAACAGTGTGCAAACATGCAAGGTCTTGCTACCCTTGTACACTGCTTCTATCTCAGGTTTTTTATGGTTTCTACTTAAAATATATTAAAAAAAAAGATAAGAAGGGCAGAAGACTTGCAATCTATTTAAAGACTTGATACCCATTCTTCTGTGTAAAATAGTCATGTACTACTAAGTGACTTTTCTATGTATTAGCAACCAAAATGCAAATGTGTTAGGGCTCTGCATCTGCTCAGGAACAACAATTGGGCGAGGGGGGTGGGGGGGTGAGGAGGTGGAAACCTATTTTTAAAAATAACTGTTTGATGCATGAACTCACCCAAAAACAGTTTGGATATTACTACTGTGTTACAGCAACAGTAAAGATGCCGAAGACTCTTGCAAGAAAAGCCTTCTTACCTGTTGTGCATAGTATAAGGTCTGTCTTGTGCATTAGAACTGTTGAAAAGCATACATCTAGTTGCACTATGGAATTGTTTAGCCCCCCCACAAAGAGTGTGGAGGAGAAGAAAAGACTGTTGTCACACTCTGCTTAGAAAAGAAGTTGGAACTAATGTATATTAATGCTGAAGAATCTGGCTAATAGGCATGGCAAATTCATTTCCTACAAACAACTGCATAAAGGACTGTTCTGAAATGAAACCGATATACAATCCTTAACAAATACGGACGTGGATAGGAACAGGCAGTCAACTGAGAACACAGCAAGTTGCTAATGATATCCTTCAAATAAATGATTCGTATGCCAAGCCTTTTGCTATAATCTCACTCATACATTGCAGGTCTCTGAGGGGAAAGAACAGAAACAAACTGTGTTTCACATCACTTGGCATCTTGATATAATCAAAGCCCCAGATCCAGGTGAGTGTGCTATTGAATTGTAAAGTATTTTTGTCCCTTTCCTAAAAACATCTATTCACATGTATCACCTTTGCAGTCCTTGCTCTGCTGCTTGAGCTCTGCTGCCAAGCCACAGAAAATCTCAAAAGCTCAGTTCAAACTTAATGTGATTGTAAATGGCGGCGATACCAGGTTTTCTGTGACACTTGCAACAACAGGATTATAAAGACAGTCTGAATTTGTATGTGCTGCTGAGAGGTAAACCTTTCCAAGTACTGAAGTACCAAATGAGGCATGGGGTCAGATTTGGTCAGTGTCGGGATGTTGTGTAGACAGTAAGATAGAGGCTAATTGGGATTTTCAGAAGCATTTGAAAAGCCTGCTTTCCTAAAATCAGTGTTTACTCAGGTTGACTGTGCTGTTTCACTCTGCATGTGTGTTGATGATCATTTCTATGTCCCTATGAAAGCAATGCATCTTTCTCAGTCCTAGGTGAAAAGGAGCTCTTTTGCTATGTTTTAGTTTTCAACATGCTCCAGGAAATTTAAGCACAAATTTAATTTGCCTTTAATTCTAGTTGTTAACCTCATTCTGATCAGCAGTTTGTGAGCTGGCACAGTTCAGTTTTTTGTTCTGCTTTATCTTGTACAACACGTAGTTGCACAGCTTGTGCTACCTTGTGCAGCAGCATGCCAACCCATGGAGCTGAAACACTTGGTTCTGAGACCCAGCCCTGACATGAGTTGTTCTGTTCAATGACAATTTAGTAGTGTGTCTGACAAATGTATCTATTCAGCATGTTTGCCTTGCAGAGGGTTAGAAGCAGAAATTGTCCACTGTTCCTTCTTCGTTTTGTTGATGTTCAACTCTTGTGTTTTCCCCTACTGCAGTTTTTCACTGGCTGTTTTTCTCCCAGTGACCACATGAAATGACCAGTAATTCTTTCGCAATTGCAATTATAGCACAAATACTTTGCAAAGTTTTGGGATGTGCAGAAACTTAATTTTTTCTAGGTGCCTTCCCCACCCCCCCAAGCTTGCAAGTTATGGTATTCACAGTGTAAGTGAATAATCAAGAAGTGGCACCACAACTGGGGTGTGGGGAGGACGATACCTTTGCAACTTGACTATCTTTTCTGTCTCTCTTTAAATTGTCACAATGCATTCATAATAATAATACAGTCATACTCAGATCAGAAGTGGTTCAGACCCGAGGTAAACATAATCTGTCACAGGATCACCACTAAATAACTGAAGTCCTGTATGAGCACAGCTTTTTACCAGTCCCCATGCTGCTTCTTTACCCTTGAGAGCCTCAGTGGAGGTGACTTGGGCTCCAGAGCCTTTCTGCTCCTGGAACCAAGCACTGCAACCAAGCCTGAAGAGAAAAAACTCCCTCATCGAAAACTGAAGTGTTACCAAGCACCTTCAACTATTTCAGCCCTTTAAAAGAATGCTTTAGGTTCTTGGTATCTTGCTGGCTCTCTCCATTTTTAACAGTCAGAAATAAACCTATTTTTCCCCATATGAGACTCCTAAGGAAAGTTGCCCTTCCTGCCCTGCAGCCTCATAGAGAGGGTTGGGCTCTGAAGCCTCTGACTTTTCTCAGCCAAGATGCAATCCCAGAATTAGCTGGGGTACTCTCCAGTGAACATGACAAAGCTCAAAAAGGAGATGCAACCTCCTTTGGGACCAACAACCACTGCTTCTTCTGCAGGCTCTACAAAGTTTAGCAGTCAGTTGGACTTTTAGATATGAGAGGGAAAATTTAATTTTGCTACCATAAAGAATCAGGCCACTGCTGCTCTAGGAAGAGGATGGGGAATCAGGGGCTGAGAGAGGAGCAGGGCTGAGTTGGAAAGTGGCTGTGGGAGATGCTGGGAGATGTAGTCCTATTGCTTCTTCAAGGCTGAATGAGAAAGAGATGTGAGAAGAAGAAAGTTTACTGCTGCCCCAGAAATAGCCTGATCTACAAGTCCTGAGCACTTCCTTAGCAGCAGAGGTGAAAACAGCCCCACCACCCAGGACTATGGGGATAGCATAGCAGGCAGTGGGTGGTAGGCTGCTTTGCCTCTCCAGCAGTCTTTTATCTGGAGAGTTGTGCTTTTCTGATGCCTGTAGCTGTGATGTCTCATTGCCCACAAAGCCATCTTACAGCAGATAAAGGAGCAGAGTTCTGCAGCCATGCCTGGACAGCCTGCTACCTGCTCAGATCTGCTGCAGTTGGAAATCTGAACAGGAGCTTTGGGAAAATTACCCAACAGATACATGGATTGGTAATTAAACACTGTGGTCATTCTCTACCCCCTGTTTTTTTAAGAATGCTTATTATGAAGCAGAATAATATTTGCATTGATTGATCATAATCACCTGACTCTGTCCCATAGCAGCTGTGCCATGTTTTGAAACCTACAGTAATTCATGGGACATTCATCACAGGGTGCCCCTGGGGCAGACAGAACTGGGGATCCTTTTGATCCTCTGCTGCGGTGGAAGTATTTCATAGGAAAGGTCTGTTTGCCAAAGCTGCTTCTCCCTGTCCTCTCCTAAAGTTGGAGCGTAGCCATGCTAGAGGCCAGATGTCTGAGTCTGCAGGGCTACTTCCAATTTCAACAGCAGTCAGTATCCCAGCTCCATTAATAATTCAGGTTTTTCCTTCTGTTAAGAAATCAAGAGCTTTTCCTCCCTAGTCTTTAAAAGGTATTTTAGTCACTCTCATCCATTTTTACCTATTCTGCTAGGTAGCAATACAGTCTCTGGTTGTTTTCTGAAGGTTTTTTTAATTCTGTAGTTATCACTTTGAGCACCCTTTTAATAATGTATTAAACAATGCGATCATTCCTGAGTGTCTGGGTATTTTTCACCTCCTCTTTTGAGAGAGAAATGTGTTTGTGAAGCTTATTTGGGAAGGATGGGTTCTGCTCTGGTCTGAAGTGAAGGAAAAAGTTCTCTTGCATTTTAGGGAAGTATTTTAGATTTAGTTGAACTAATACTTGCATTACCATGTGATTATGCTACAAAAGTAGTTCAAGAGATGTACCTTCCATTGAACTTGGAAGCAGCACTGTTTATTGGGCTTATTTGGAAGTTCATTTTGGAGTAGATATATTGCCTGGTTTCAGACTGGCCCTTCATAAAGCTTAAGTTGACAGCCTTAGAAAGTAGAGAGTGACATGCTGTGACATCCCTTATCTTCAGTATAAAATCTTGCATTGCAGTTTGCCTTTCTTGGACATTCTGTGCTTTTATTTAAGCTGAGTTTAAGCAGGACAAATGAAAAAACAAGGAGCCCAAGAAGAATTAGTTCCAAATTAACCATGCTGGCCATGAGTATAAAATGTTTGGATGTGATTTCATTGCAGGCTCACATTCAGCTGACCTAACACAGAATAGTATATTGGCACTTCTTTCTCATTAGCATCTTGTTCCTAGGAATCTGATTTCTTTCTTTTTAATAGTCTCTAACATGGTCACTGAGAAATCTCTAAAAGCCAAGTGTTGTCAGTACCTTAGTGGCACTGGGGTGCTGTGTCTGCTTGTGTTTTCAGGAACTTGGAAGAATGTCTTAGCAAGGTATGAGCTGCTCCATTCATCACTGGACCCTGCCAGTGTTTTAAATGTAAGCCTCAGACTATGCTCTTCTCCCAGTGTGTGGAAAAGGCCTGGTGGGAAAAACTCTGTCCTGTTGCGAAGGTGACTTGACTGTGGCAGTGTTACAGAAATGCTTTTCCTGATCATCAGAGAGGATGGTGACTACCCCACACTTTGGAAACAACTGGGTCTTTCTCCACCCCCATCATTTCTAGTTGATATGCATCCCTCAAAGCAGCAGCTTTTGCTGTCTGTCTTGAAGTGAATAGGCTTTCTATGTGGAATGACATTCACTTGTACAATTTCTATTACTCCAGTCTGCAAGGTCATCCATTTCTTCTGATACAATTGTCTAACCCTATCACATCTCTGTAATATGCCTCCCAAATTCACAGGGTCAGCAAACTTCACGGGCATGCTCCAAATAGTAAGAACATTATATAAGAAGAAGCCAGAAGACCAACTGCTGAAGAACTGGCTGCCTTGCTTCCTTATAGCTCGAAACTCCCTTCCAACCCACCCTCTTTAACCTGTAGTTTGCAGCTTACAATTCTCATAGGTGTATCTTATTTTCTCTAGTTTAATTAATAACTTCCTATGTGGTAGCAATTTAAATAATTTTATGATGTTCAGATTGGTAAGATCAGCCATTTATTTCCCTGTCTGAATACTAATGATCTCTCCAGTGAAATAAATCAGACTACTATGATCTAGCACTGATAAAATCACATTGTGTCTTGTTCCATTTCCTATTTCCTTCCATGTCTAGAAAAAATCTTTTCTTTAAAATTGGCTTAAGTTTTGGTAATAGCAAAGCCAAACAAATGGCCTCATTTCTGCCAACATAATTTACCATGCCAACATTATTTACCAAGCCTTTATTAGATTTTTGCTCTTCTTGATTCAGGTAATGCTGCTGACCCCCACCTTCCATGTAAACCTGGTAGATCTCTTTGCTTTCTCCAAAAGTCTGCAGCAAATCATCCTGTGCCTTACTATGAGGGTGTTAACGCACTAAAACATGCTGCCTGGAGAGGTTGTGGAACCCCCCATCCCATGTAAGTGTTCAAGGACAGGTTGGATGAGGCTTTGGCAACCTGGTCTAGTGAAGGGTGGCCCTGCTCATGGCAGTGGGGTTGGAACTAGATGATCTTTGAGGTCCCAAACCTTTCTATGATTCTGTGATTTACTTCGTATGTATCAGTCTTTTCCTTGTACCTGTCTTGTGGGTGGTACATCTCTATAGTGTTTCATTCTTGCTTTTTCTTAATGCAAATCTGAACCAAAACCTTAGTGCTTTGGGACTGTGGTTGAAAAGCCTAAATGTCCCTCTGTGGCTGCTGGATGGGCCCTGGAAGGACTGAGGAAAGCAACTACAGCTGATAGACACTGAGACAGCAGCAGAGAGGACTCTCTGCTGGTGATTTAAATAGCAAATCTTGGGGGAGATTCCCAGAGGAAATTGGATTCAGTGAAAACCTTTACAGGCTTCTTGACTCCAAGTGAATGAAAGTACAGAACCTGAAACCTGGCATCAGCTGCTGCTTTTACCCAGATTTAGAGAAGTATTGGTAGCAAACATTGCTTATATTGGTAGGCGGCAAGAGCCCATGTGCTGACCTTTCCCAGCTGTAAAACCAGGAAGGACAGAGAGTGAAAAAGAAGGAAAGACTCCTCTTGTTTTAAAGAGGAAAAACACTTGAGGACAGATGCTGTCTCAGTTTGGGATTGTGCCATTGTGTCTTTGTGCCAGTCTCAATGAGAGACAGTAGGTGCGTCTGTGCCACTAAAAATAAGCCTGCAATTCACTCTTTCCACAATTGCATAAGCAGAAGCTGGAATCTGTTCCAGCATATAACCAGTAGAGGCTGTATCTTTTCTAGTGCTCTGAAGTCCCACTCATGCAGGCAGAGTTCTGGGCAGAAGTCTGCAGTCCTTCACGGTGAAAAGACATATGTGAGTATGGCAGAGTACTCTGAGAAGCTGTAAAGCCTACTTCAGCTTGAATAATCTGAGATAAATTGAGCTTTTGGCCTAAGTAGTGATCCTACTTAAGAGAAGAAAAAAGAAAAGTAGAAGTTTTTGGAGCTTGTTTTATTTGCCCAGTGTTTTAGGGGGGAAGGATGTGGGGAGGGGACAGTCTTGCATCATACTCAGAGGGGAAAATTTAGCTCATTTCTCACCAAAACAGGTGCTGGCAGTTTGTGTTTATTTCCATGGTAGTAATAGACCTGCAGGCTCCTGCTGCAAACCTCTATTCTGCAGGAGCAAAAAGCTTCAGTGACATAGCATGGTATGATATACCAGATAAGCACAGATTGTGCTGTTGGTCTCCTGTGCGCCTTGCCTGAGGAGATCACGTTGGGATTGTTTGACAGCCTAATTGCAATACAGCAGTGTAGCCTGGGATGGGCAGTGAAGACTGACTGCCACAGGAAGTGAATTAAAAAACAGATTGGAAAAAAACATTAACAACAAGGCCAGGAAGTTGGCCAGAGTGGTGGAGGGTAGCACCTTCTGTGAAAAATGCTTTATAAGACTACAGTTCTGAATACACTCAGGGAAGCTTTGATTTTATTTTAATAAAAGTAGCCCACTTCCATCTTATTTTTACTTTAGCCCATATCCAGAATATGGAAGGAAGAACGTGCATTCTTCCATGGGCAGACATCAGAGTAACAACAATTCAGTATTTTGAGTACATGCAAAGAATCTCAGCCAACACCTTCAAAATAAATTATTCTAATTGCTCCAAAAAGCAGTTTGGCAGCCTTTGAGGCCTGCAGAACACAAAATGACTTAGTGTTGAGTTAAAAATCAAGACTTAGAGTAGACGCAGAATAACAAAAGTCTAGCAAAGTGACCTTTTTGTCAGCAGTTACGAGAGCTTACTCTGCTTGGCTGAGCAGGCTGGACAGTCAAAGTACCCTTTCACTGTAGAAAATTGAAATGAAAAATTTAATGGAAATGGCAAAAGGCTGCATTTCCACATGGAGTAGGTACATAGGAACAAATTTACAAAAGAGTGATCAGTGATATAAAATTGCTAGGAGCTTTCTGAATTTGGAGGAAAGATGTTCAGTAGCCTTGAAATTACTTGAAATTTCTAGGCTGAATTCAACTCTGCTGTTATAGAGAAAAATTTTTTTGCTATTCTTCTGTAGGGGTTTAACACATCTGTCTTTAACAAGCCAAGGAATCTCTCACTGTGAGCCATCAGATCTGTTCTTTATGACTGTGAAAGTGAAATAATCCACAAGAAGTAATGCTTTAGGTACAAATGCAAGATTTGTGCCACAGCAATTACACATACACAAGTGCAGAGCAGGAGAGGTGAGCAGGATGCATGCTGACAGTCTGATTTGTCCAGAGGAAAGTTTGCACCAATTAGACAGAGTACTTCACTGCTAGTTTTAAATCATAATATTGCAGCATTCAAAATCTCAGACAACTTGACTTTCCCCTGTCCAATATGTTTTCCTTACTATTTTTTTTCCTCATGTTCTGTGTGGTGTAGTTGATTCTTTTTAAGGCCTATAGGTAGAGAAAGGCAACCTTATTAAGCTGTCATCAGTGCTTCTCTTGAATTGTGATCAGGTAAGATAGAAGCACTTTGTTGGAGATGTATGGAAAATGGGTTTTCCAGTGTGTGACGAAATGGGTACTTGGTTTATCCTAATCCCCAGTACCTAAGAAGGCATCCTGCTGACATTGGGTGTCTCTTGCCTGCTACAAGAAGCAGTAGCTCTAGTAGAAATGTTGCTATCTCAGCTTTCAAGAAACACTGAGCATTTTAATCTGTACTTTGTTTTTGTGGCTCAGTATGAAAATTCAAAGCTTACATCAGAACTCAGCCATGGTCTCCAATTCTTCTCAGTCATAAACCACAGCCACTCCTCATAGCATATTGCAGACGATTTGGTCAAGGTTCATTGAAACTTAGCCTGGTCTTATCATAAAGCTGTGGCTCATGTGAATCATAGCTGAGCTGTGGAGCTGTGCTGGGACTGTCAAGCAGAGTCAGGGGAGCTTTGGCGGTGCAGTGTTTTATCTGAGTGTTACTGAGCGTGTGCTGCAATTAACTCTAAAAGTTGATTACAAAATGTTCTTTCCAAATAGGCTAGAGGGAGCTGCTTCTAAAGCTACTGTGAGTGCAATCAGGTGAAACTTCTGCTAAGATTTGTCCCAAGAAGTCCCTTTGGAGGGCAGGTGTGGAGCAGGGCTTGCAAGCCCTCAATGAGCACAGATGGCAGCCTGGTGTCACATGTGGTGAGCTGCTGCTTCATTCACCGAACTCCTGTTTAAGTAATAGTTGGAAAAGGATGTCTGCACAGGTGCTTCTTACTTAAACGCAGATTTTTGCTGCTGTGGAGACATAAACCATCTGGCTTGACATTCTTGGGGGAATTATGACTGAACCTGTTTCCTTGTCTTTTGATAACCTAGGTAACACACACAAAGTGGGTGAGTGTGCACAGGGGCATATAACTGTGTGTATAGGTGTAGGTGATGTGTTCTCTGACTATGCAAATCAGTTGATGAAAGTGTGAGGGGCAAGGTAATAATTGTTATTCGCAGTTGCATGTTACCTATGAGGCTACATGTTTTGAAAATGGCATGTCATTTTTCACTGCTGCCTGGGAGTTGCTCAGTGTCGATGGCATGTCTATAGCCCTGGCATTAAAATGCTATCTCTCTTATCTCCAATGATTTGCAACTGCAAAAAGTGGATTGGCCCTGCTGTGGTGCTGTCTTATAAAAGCCTGACACTGGGGCTGCATTATAAAACATTTTCATAAATATAACCTTTCATGCAATAAAGTATTCCCTTTGAAAATATTAGGATTTCAAAAGTGTTTAGAAACCCTTATTTTTTCTTCATTCAGTGCAAAATGGAAGTATAGCTTTTTTGTTAAAGCCAGATAATAATTGACCTATATTTCACATACCTTTGACAAAGGCGATGGGCTCTTGAAGCTGATAAGAGCTTGTACTGGAACCAGGCTTAAACTTTTTGGGGTGGCACTCTCTGCAGAGGTTTTGAAGATAAGATAACACTGATAACTGCTGTACCTTGGAACAGTTGAAGTGATGAGCTGTAGTTTTAGAGAGGAAGAACAAATCCTGTTCCTTGTTACTGACAAGTTATGGGACGCTGTCCTAGTTAACCTTCACAAGTAAACAGAACAGACCACTGCCTTCATCTTTCTTTCACCAAGATATAATCTACCTAAAATGACAAGGAAACCATAAGGTTTCTGAAGTCTTTCGCAGCAGGAGGAGAGAGAGAAAATCAGAAGTTCCCAATGAATTACAGTAAGTTGAACCCTGTAAAAAAAAAAATGAACCAAAACAAAAAAAAAACCCAGAAAAACCCCAAAACACCAAAAACCAACCAACCAGTGTTCAACAATAGTCAATTTAATTTAATTTACTTGCATGGCCTGCTGGGCTCATACTTTAACTAAACTTAAGGCTACACGAATGCTTTGGTAATTCCAGTTAATGAAAGAAGACAATTAGATCTCCCTTTGTTTATAGCAGGAGTTAAAAATCAACATAACTTTAAAAGACCTTGGAGAAGTGTACAAGTACTTGTAAGCTTTCTTCAAACATAGATAAATTTGGACTTAGGCTTGTCATTCTTACCTTTCCCCTTTGTACCTCTGGTTCAAGCTAACTTGGATTTTATTTTTTTCAAAAATGCCCTTGGTTTTAGATGGTTCTTGTTATCATGGGATTGGTGAATTGCATATATAATTAAAGCATAATGAAGTAAGGAAGAGCCTGTGGGTCAAAAACAGTCTTCAGTTTCTAGGTGGTGTGTCTGGCTGAAGAATGGAATTAAATATGTGTGAGGGTGGGCACTCTGACAAGGTTGGTGCTTCCAAATAGCTTTGGAAAAAGAAAAGCTATAGAATTATGTCCACACAGCATCAGTATAGGTTTGGAAACAGGCTCCTAATACAGCTTGTTGGAAGAAAGACTAAATCAGACCTCTGTTGTATTGCTGGTGAGTTCCCAATCAAGGTGGCATGGTCTGTATATGGAGTAGGAGCTGGTATTCGTGTAAATTAGGTGTGGCAGCAAAGTCTCCAAAGACACATTAATTAAATCAGGGCTTCTACGGTCTCAAAAGCAGCTATAGGTGGGAGCTGGAGAAATGTCAAAAGTAAGGAATAATGGATACAGCATACCTGATTGAGTCACATCCTACATTTTGGGTCTTTTCTATCTAGTATCATTGTACTATGCTGTGAATTTGAACTTGTGCTGTGAAAAAGGAAATATCTTGAGGGCTATGGTTGTTGTTACAGAAAACTTGGCTTTTGTCTTTTTTTAATAGCTATGCCCTCAAAGGTTTTATGGCAACTGTAACTCTTGAGTCAAACATTTTCCCAATTTCATTAAAACGCTGTCATTCAAGAAATTCAGGTTTTGTTTGTTTTTGTTCAGATTTTTCTGCCCAGTTTTAGTAACTAAGTAGAATTTAAACATGTTTAGTTAGGTTTTAGTTTTTAGTTGCTGAAATCAGATATTATCTTTAGTCACTTAAGGGAGACGAGCATTTCATAGAATAAGGAATGAAATTAGAGCCAAGCTGATAATGATACATGAAGGGAGCAGTCAGTTTTCTAAGGTCAAGGTAGTGCTGTGATTAGCAGCCTGTGGATTATCAGACTCCTCTGGCCTCTGCCACTTCTGGAGTCCTGAATTTCTCACATGCAAATGGCATCTCTTCTAAATGGCCATGTTACTTCCTTTAGTGATTCAAAAAAAAACCCCAATGACAAACCACTCCATGCTTTCTGGGTTGGGGTTTCTTTTTTTGATTAAATTTAAATGAAATATTCCCAAGCTGGAAGAGAGAATAGGTTGCATGAAAACAGGAGGCGGCTACAGACAGCTGTTCTTAATGTGCCAGGCTTTATTGCAAGTTTGTTGTTTTGATTTGTTAAATTAAAAAATTAATTCTTCCTCTGCCTACGAAGTACTGTAGTCTAAGAATAAAACAAGGATCCATGAATTAAAGCAACAAATGAAGATGAGAAGTTGGTCAAGAAGAGAAACTTGACCTAATTATCAGTCGTGAGTGTATCTAAATACAGTGTGTGGGTAAAACCTGCTGGCAACTTGGGGCTGGGTTGCAAATATTCCAAGAGTTTGCTTTGCCAGCCTGTGTCTCCTCCTTAGGCACTTCTTGCTTAAAAATGGAGCAATTCCTATTCATCAAAGAGAATACTGTTATATTCTGTGCTTAGGAATACATATTATTTTTGATACCATGATGAGGTCTCTTTGTGAATACTCCAAATCATAATTTCTTTTTTATTTTAAAAATATATGCTGTGGAGCTTGGTTGATTACCAGGGAAAAACTTTCAGGTTATTTTCCATTTCAAACAAAAGGGGAAACATTTTATATTCAGAACTGACTGTAATTGACTGCTCGCTAGCAAACTTTCTGAGTACCTCCACAGACATTCAGTATGGTGGCATAAAAAGAAAAGGAAACTGGGAATCTAAAGCAGATTCAGAGATGCAGGAATGTTATGTTTGAATACTTGGAAAATACCTTTTTTTTTATTTGGAACAGGTAAATGGTCATCAAGGCCTAGAATGAGTATCCAGTACGGAAAGCATGATCAAAACTGATCCAGAGTTACTGAAAAGATCATTAAACTGTGGCCCAAATGACCCTTAGTCATAGAGGTAATCTGCTCTGTATTCAGGGTTTAAGGGATGACAGCTGATCTGGGCACTCATCACCATGCTGGTAGCATTGCTTCCTCCTGCTCCCTGGTGATGGCTTCTCCCCCTCCTCACCTTAGCACAGTGTCACACAGATGAACTGGGGGAAAATGGCCATTCTTCCACCTCAAGTGCCATGTACCAAGGCATTGTCAATATAAATTAGTCCAAGCAGCATGTAACCACTAGCAGATCACAGACACGATATCTGGTGAAAAGACTGGATTTCCTGACAAGGATTTTATCACCTTGAAAAAAGCATATGCCAAAAGGAAAAAAAGAAAAAACAAACCCAATCAAACACCTTTACCCAGGAAATTCCTAGTGTGGTTTTTGGATTGTAACCAGTAACATCCCATCTCTGACTCCCTTTCAGTTCCACTTTAATGCTTGAAAGAATAATAGTC
Source organism: Porphyrio hochstetteri (assembly GCA_020800305.1). Lineage (NCBI taxonomy): Eukaryota > Metazoa > Chordata > Aves > Gruiformes > Rallidae > Porphyrio > Porphyrio hochstetteri. The sequence goes on from CM036907.1 coordinate 53,708,308, forward strand.
TTTAATCTCTTAGAAGGATATCCTTCCTAGATAACAAGAACATCTGAAAAAAACTTGGAAAAGAAGCTATTTTCAGCTCCTTCTGGGTAGGTCAATGTTTCAGTAGGTCTTTCATGGCAGGTGACTTTTTTTTCTTGAGGAAGAACCACCAGCTGTGTCTCAGTTTCTACCTCTCCATTCTGCACCTGACACAAATATAAATGGGAGAAAGAACATTTCTTAACAGTACCTAAAAAGAAATAATCCTCTCCAATCCCATGGTGAGCTGTAGTTTCCATAAGATTAATTCATTTTGTATTGACTTTACTTCATCCCTGTGCTTTAGTGAGAAAATTCCACTCAGTTTTGGGTTGACTTGTTTTTTAAGTGCTCTCTACAACAAAAGCATGACTTAGGAGATTCTCCTTAAAGAGGCAACACATTTTCCATTTTACTGGCACCTGGGGATTTGTGTGTGCCCCAGCATGTAGAGGTGAACTATCCCTTCAGTCTCCGAGGGGGGTAGTAGCCACCACAGATTTGATCTGTGCAAGCAGGCTGATGATGGGAGTAAATGACACCTTGGTTTCTTTGACACTGCAAATTGTATAGCAGGAAAAACTGTTTGTATGGGTAAGGATAGTGCAGGTTTCTCCTCTGGTCCCTAAACTCTTATGAGGCTGTTTCTAGCATGTCTGTGTACAGGTGCCAGCGGTAACATGGCAGGTCCTGCCCCGAGCCAGCAGGATGAGAACCTCCTCCGGCAACTGATGCAAACAGTATTTGTCTAGGGAATGTTGCTTGTGGTGCTGGTACAGCCATACATCTTTGTGCTGCCCTACGAGTGGTCCTGCTGGACCAGGCTCATGAGCTCTGGCTTTTTTAATGCCCTGATATTGTGGTCCCTTGCCCAGAATCTGCAGGAGGGCTTGTGAGTGGCAAATACCTGGTAAAGGTATACCAGTATTTGTCTCATGTTAACATGGGGAGAGTATTTCTGCTGTCTCATGTTCGTAGGTCATGCCCTACCTCCAGAAAACTGCTGAGAGGAGGGATCATAAAATTTTTGAGGGGAAGAGGAGAGAAATAATGAGATCTGAATCAGGGATAAATCTCTGAAGTTACAAGCTTCCTGTAAGTCATCTTCTTCAGGTATTGCTCTATTCTGTCTTGCTTTTTGGTATGATCCAGCTTCGAAAGCTTCCAATGATTTTTGAAATTCTCCTGCAACAATTGTTTCTACTATTTCTGGACTGCTGGGTCCCTGGCCCCTGCTCTGCTGAGTTGACTCAGCAGAAATGAGTGCTTCTAAGGGCAGTACCTGGCAGAATCCTGCCCCAGCAGCAGCAGTGCCTGAGAACCAGTTTACGGGGATGTCATGTCTTCCAGGTCGTGCTGCTCCTCCACATGTACAGGTAGCACGGCTGAAGAGGAAACCTGCTTAAGGTCTTAATGCACAGGCAGCACAGGATGCCAAATTAACAAGTCTGGGTGACATCAGTGTTGATAAAGCATCTATGAAAGGAATATAGTTTAAAGAGCTACTGATCCCATAAAGAAAAAAAAGTCAAAAAGTCTTATATGTGTAATTCTGTGAAACTGAGCACACACTGTGTTTTCTTCCATTTGACACTTCGTATAGCAGACGCTTTGTCTCTGTAGCTGAAGCTGGGTTTTGGTGTTATATTGCTGTAATATTTCAAATAATCAGTACCAGTGTCTAGTGAGGCTATAGTTTATTCGCATAGAAGGCAGGAGAGAAGGCAGTCATACCATGGAAAAGCCAGCTGGCTGCTCACTGATGTGAGCATCACACAGCAGCTTTACTAGGAGTTAAGGAACTATATTGCACAATCGTATCTGGGTAGAGCAGGCTGAGGAAACCATTTTGGTTAGAAGCCTAATTCATCGTCTTATGGTTTGTATTTTCTCCAGCTGTTAGTTCTACAAAAATCATCTTTGTTTACCCTGTGATGTCAGAGCTGTGTCTTCAGCACTGAACCTAGCAGGAAGGTGCTGACACTGGGAATGGTACAGTGCTGGTGGGGCTCAGGGACACCAAAGACCTGTACTTGTACTCTTTCTGTGTCCTATTTACAGCCACAGCCTTCCAGCTGTGCTACAGGCAGTATGGGAAGGCAGGTCCTGAACAAAAGAGCTTAAAATCATTACAAACACAGACTTGACAAACAACAAAATGCTTTATACTTAAACCCGTAGGACCTGAACTTTAAACTTGAATCAGACCTGAAAGTGGCAGCTCGCAACACATGACATGGGCCATAAGCCCAGCCAGCAGCCTGCTGAGCTGGTGTGCTGCCTGGAGGGGAGACTGCTGGTGCTCATGTCCTGTCTCATCCAAGCCAAACAGGCTATGGACTTCAGAATGGGAGGAGCAAGTCAGACCACAGCACTTTACACCAATTTGAGCTGTTGAAGTCTTACTAGAGTCTTCCTATAGAGTACCAAAAACCCAGGCCACAGGCTTGCAGACAGCCACCTATGTGGCTTGTTTGGTAGAAGGGCTGTTGTCTGCATGCCTGATATCCCTATCCTGATATTCTGTGGTAAAGCAGGAAGCTGTTTCAATGAAAGAGTTTAAAGAAAATTGTTGAGGATTAAAGTTTAGAATATACATGCAAGCAAAAGAAGTGTGTAAACAAAGCACAACCTGCTAAAAGCAGTGTCTCCATGACTTGTAAAATTGAGATTTTGCCTCTACAGCTTCAGGGGTGCCTGCTGCTTCTGCACCACAGGTACACATGAGAAAGGGCTAGCGAGTGGTAAGAAGAAACTGTCCTTACTGGTGTGGAGAGGTGCCAACCTGCATAGGAGCAAGGCCTGTGCCTTACAGCCATGCCCACTTCTGGCTCTGGTCTTCTGTCCTTTCAGAAGGATGGCTGAGCCCCAGCATAGTGCCCACAGCCCACCTGGAGTACTGCGTCCAGCTCTGGAGCCCTCAACACAAGAAGGACATGGACCTCTTGAAGTGGGTCCAGAGGAGGGCTGTGAGGATGATCAGAGGGCTGGAGCAACTCTCCTATGAAGACAGGCTGAGAGAGTTGTAGTTGTTCAGCTTGGAGAAGAGGAGGCTCTGGGGAGGTCTTATAGTGGCCTTCCAGTACCTGAAGGGGCCTACAAGAAAGCAGGAGAGGGGCTGTTTGGGGAGCGTAGTGAATAGGACAAGGGGCAATGATTTTAAACTAGAGCAGAGAATGTTTAGATTAGACAACAGTTAAAGGTGTCCCTGCTTACTGCAGGGGGCTTGGACTAGATGACTTTTAAAGGTGCCTTCCAACCTAACACATCTTATGATTCTTTAGGGCAGCCCCTGTAGCCTATGTATCTACAGTTGCCCTGCAGCAAACGTTGTCTGTGTGGCACTCTGTGTGTGTGTGTGGTGGGGCAGAAGACTTTATCCCAAGTAAAGCAGGGTTAGCTAGATGCAGACTTGGATGGAATTATACAGTAATTGCTCCAGAGAGTTGTCACCCTGGGCTGGTCCAAATGCTGTGTTACAGACAATATTTATACTCTTTTGCCTCCTGCAGGGACTTTCTTTTTCAGAATTCCTGTGCCCAGTGCAAATGGGCTTTGAAAGTTTGGATCTTTAAGTCATAACTGAGCCTAAAGTAACCTAACAAGTGCTCAGTCTCAAATGGAAAGGCTAGAAACAGGTTCATAGGGAAAAAACATATCTCAAGCCTACCCTTTATCTTGTATCAGTTTTCTTTCTCTCTACTACCTGCTTTGTTGCTGGAGCCAAAACAGTTGAATTCACTTTCATACTCTGCTTTTCTTTCCATGCTCTGATGGTTACAGCGAAGCCAGAGCTCCACAAAATCAGAGAAACAAAAGCAGTTTTACAAAAGACCTAGCTAAGGCTTAAAATCTAGTGTTTACCACTTCAGGTAATTGCATAAATTTGCAGTTTAATTTAGACAGAGACATGATGGCACAACTGCAGCTACAGAGTGCCTCTTAAAGGAGTGCTTTTAAGGTAACAGCTGCTTTTTATTTTTCCCTCCTTCACAAAGACAGGCCACACACAAAACACAAAAAAGATTGGCATCTTTGTTCCTTACCATTTTTCACTAGGTGTTCGATGCTTTTAAAAGGTCATGGTAGGGTATTGCTTGTTAGATGTACTGGTCACTGCAAACTTTTTAAACTAGCTTACATTCTCTGCATGCTTTTAAAATTTCTGCTCAAGTGCTTTTGATGTTTTGCAATATTTCACAGACTACAAATACCTGAGAAGGTTAGAAAATTGCCATACTTTACTGGCTGATACTTTCTTTCTGCTTTGGAGGGGATGATTTAAGACCCAAAGGATGGTGAAAGGTTTTCATTTGGAAAATACTTGTGTAGAAAACAAGTCACAGAGGCGACACTGAATAGACAGGATTAAAGGGCATGCTGGATTGCTCAGAAATGCTACTTGAAAGACAGTGGTAACAGGCTAATTAAAAGAATAGCAAAGCATTAAAGGATAATGTCACCTAAAGCTTAAAAAAATAATTCTGGGCAAAAATAAGTGTGTGAGAGAAAATGCCCCATACTTATAGGGACAGGAGGCTTGCTCTTACGGTAACCAAATCAGCTTTTGACATTATGCTTTCTGTTCTGCCACATGCATGTACTTATTGACTTTAAAAATGGGCAATTCCAAAACCAAAAAGCATTCCCAACTTCCCAACCTGGAACATTGCTTCTGGTTATTCTTCCTTGAAGGGGTAATGCCCACGTGTAGTCCAGGCTAATAATTATCCTCCATTCCCAGTCCTTTCCTGCCTGCTCTGTCTCCTGGTGTGTGCGCCTACAGGGTCCCTAACACTCATTTAAGTGCATTAACCTTAAGTTCTGTTGAAAATTATAGCTCTTGCCGAAAAGCAGAGGAAAAGGGACTTCAGTGTTTGTTTTAAAAAGCGCTGTAACATGTACATGAACAGCCCTCAGAGTGCTGGCTGGTACTTGAGCTGATGGGGTTTTTAATGAACTGATAATGGTTGATTCTTTGCAAACGAAGAGTCAGCATTCTTTCTGTGGCCAAAGAAAAACAAAGTTGTTTTAACCACTGTGTAGTCAAAAGAGAAAATGACAGATTATCGGTCATTTAATTGTCTTTCCCAGGTTTTCTACTTTCATATCCCTCTCTCCCTGGGTGACTCAAGTTAGTCCAGCTCCTTTCTATTCAAAATTGAATTATTTCCTTTGCTTATGGTTTGCACTTTCCAGCATCCCCACTATTTCTTTGGTACAATTTTCATCAGGAGTCCAGCTCCAAAGACAAGCTTTGTTAGAAATAAAGAATCTTTACTTGATATTTTCTTTCCTTGAGAAAAGCACCTATGAAAAATTCTAGCAATAACTTTAGACCTCTAATATTTCTGCTCTTTTTGTCTGGGTCAAAAACATTGTAAAGAAAAATTGCCACTTAAATGTTCATGGATTTACATTTCATCTTATAAGTTAGAAGAGCTCAAAGAAACAGAGAAAATATATCTCTCTTCTGAAAGGAAGAAAAAATTAGGAAATTCCTCCTAAAATAAGTACCACTGTGAAAAAGATTTTTTTTTTTTTTACAAGTAAAACCAGAGGAATTTCAACTCTCTGTAAATTCAAATTTAAAACCAGATTAAATAATTTCTCCCTAAGGTGATATTTTGTATGGCTGGTGATGTCACAGATTCTGTTCCTTTGACACTTCACACCTGGGGAACTTCTTTACAAAAAAGCAGACCCTTGTGTTCTGCTTGCAGTGAGCGGCTGTAAATGACTGACAGGTGTTCAGCAATAGCAAAAATGCAGGTCTTCCCTCCCTAGTTTGATTTCAGACAGCCTGGATTCTGGTAAAGACAGGTATGTTTGTGAAGCGAGAGTACATTCCTCAGCAGTGTGGCCAAAGGACTCCTGAACTTACTGTGTGACATCCCTGTTGCGTCCATGTCAAATGGGATCCTTTCCCCAGGAATACTTTGGATTAGCTGCGCTTGTTACAGAGGATGAATACCCCAACCTTTCTAGGAATCAGTATACTCTGAATTTCTTTTCTAGTCAGACTTATGATTTGGTATAAACTTCAGTCTGTGTTGTACTGGTCTTGGGGAGGGAGGGGTGGCAAAGAGAAAGAATAACTTCCTCAAATACCAAAAAGCCACTAACTGTGCACTTTTTATTAAAAAGGTGGAGAAAACTCTGCTTGCTAGCTAGCTATTTCATGGCTCACTTTATCATGTTGCCAAAGCAGAGGAAAGGGCAAGATTCCTGGCTTGCATTTGAAGTTATGGTGGAGTACCTCAGCACTGCTGCAGCCAGCTAATCTCACTATGTCTTGCTGGCTTGCGTGCCAGGGGCATGAGCCCTGACACACAGTGTTGTGACTCCTTTGTGGGAGAGCTGTTTGCGTTCCTTTCTAGCTCTGAGTCAGTTACCTAGATGTAGCTAAGAGATAAAAATACTTTATAATGACCAGGAAAGCCAGGTGCCTCACATAGAGCTGTGCTGAGCCCCTGAATGTGGTTGCATGCACAGTGTAAGGCTCTCTCCTTTAAGCCATTCAGGACAAGGCTTTGCGGTGTCTTTGTTCATGTTGATCTGCCTCTGCAGGGCTCAGCACCAGGCTTTAGCTTTGTGAAGTTCCAAGAGGAAGTTTAGATCCAAGTTTGTGGCTCAGGTGCACTGTGAGAAAGGAAGTCAGGTTTTGAATGTGAGTGGTGTGGCCAGCTATGGAAGTGCTGGCTGCTTAGCTGTTAGTGCTTGTCACTCCCATATGCTCAGAGTTTTAGCCAAATACCAAGAAGATGAAAAAGGCTATTTGCAATGTGCCATACACGTATAGGCCCGGGTGCAGGTTGGGTTCTCATTAAACCTAATCCATTTACCTAAGGCTGTCAGGTGTGCAGCATGTTAGCAGGAATTGGAGAACAAAGGAAAAAGAAAACCCCACCATGTTCCTCAAGCCTTGACTCTTTTCCTCTTGTTTTCCATTCAGCAGGGCTTCACAATAGGATTTAAGGGGTGACATCACTCTGCTAGATAAATTAATTTAGACTCTCACCAGAAAGCTGGCACTCAGTGCCAAGGAAGAGAAAGGACCGCATGAGGAGTGGGAAGGCCACCATCTGCGCAGTGAGGTGGCTGGTGCCAACGGGGCCCAGGGCTAAAGGATGGAGAAGAGGAGTGTATGGCCACTGTTCTGCATGCGTGGATTTTGTTGTTTTCCTAGCTACAGATGGGACACTTCCAAAATTTGAAAGTTGCTGAGGCTGCTAGGAAAGAAGAAAGATAGAGAGTCTGGTGCTGGAAGCAGGTGGCTGGTATTTGGGGTACAATTTGTAGTGTCTAAACATACGTGATGTGGTGAATTACATCAGTCCTGTCCTGACCATTTCAGAGAGTTGGAGGGTTTAATATTACAAAAAGATCAAAGAAAGAGTTTTTTCCTCATGCTTAACTTTCATCAATTTGTTCTCTGTCACTGTTATCAAAGCAATATTTTCCTAGTCTGGAGAGTTCAAGACTATGATGATGCCTAGGAAATATTAGGATCTTTTCTCTGTATAACCCCATTCAGTCACTAGGAATCTGGTATCAGCTGGAGACTGCTACCGTTGCATCTTTGGTTGAGACACAGGCTGTTGCAGAGATGAAGACTGTGTTCTCCCACAGAGTATTTACTTTTAGCTGCTTTTGTTGTTCCCTTTTATGCAAAATAAGTATTTTTTAATGTAAATACAAGATTAGGACTTGTATATGGAAAATGTGATTAGTGAGTGTGCGCCTACCAGCATGCATATTATTTTCATTAATCAATGGTGACAGTCACTGTTTTCATGGGTTTTGGCATTGTTTGCTCTATTCTCAGAGAATCAGTGTCTAAGGAATTTGCTGGAAAACAAAATTTTGCAAGAAGACACTGGAAAAACACATTCTTTCAACCAGCTAAATGCTGTCATTGAGAGTTATTCTCACATTATATGCAAACCATGTATGAAAGCACAACACAACCCCCCCTTCCCTCATGGGGCCGTATTGCACATATTTCAAGATGAGGATTTTTTTAACATGCTCTTTATCTCCCTAAAGCAGGTTTCTGACTTTTATCAAAGAAGCATTTGTATGTCCTCTAATAGAAAACAGAAACCAAAAATAATTGAGATTTTAACAAGACCAGGTGTTATTACCTAACCTATCACCACTTCCGAACTAAGGCTGCCTTCTTGCTAAGGGGATGTCTCTGAGTGTATGGCTGCGTCATTTGGCTATTTGCCTAAATAAACATACGTATAACTGACGTGTCAATGGCAGATTTCTTCTTGATGAAAACCAGTGTTTGACAGTATTGCCTTAGCATCTCTTCTTGCTAATGTTAATCACAAAGAAATGAGATCTGTCTTTTCTAGCTGTAGCCATCAAAAAGTTATTCCAGGTCATTCACCTGGGCTCTTACCATAAACCATGCAGGCACTTCTTAAGAATAATTTGTTCAGCCTTTCTCTCTTCCCATCAGCTAATGAGATATGTACATGGCAGTAGCTGATATCTAGCTTTAACATGGCTAAGCATGGGTTAGGTGTTCTTCCTTAGGGTGAATGACCCAGCTCCTTCTTACAGTAGCTATTTATGTAGCCTTTCATTCAGTTTCTTGCCCAGCTGGGACAGTTGAAAAGTCACAAAGGGCTAAAGCTGCAAAAGGAATCATCTTCTGGGTTTCCATGATAGTGGTTCACAATTTGAACTCACAGCCTTGAATCTGGTGCTTAAACTCTAAAAACCTTGGATCTCTTCTCCTCCATGAGAAAGGTGTCTTACCTTTTTTCTTAATCACATACAGCTTTCCTTGATGTAGACTCCAGATATTACTTAGCCTACTTAGCCTAGTGGACCAGAGTACCAAATCACTTCCCAGAGCTGGGAGCCTACAAGACTCAGGAGGTATAATTCTTTTTTATTTAGAACATCCATCCCTGAGATTCCTACTAATATGAGCTAACCTCAGCCAGACATGGATTTGTTGGCAAATAATGGGTGAATGGAAAATATTAATGGGTTTTAGGGGACTGGGCTCAAGTTCGTGCCTTGAGGCTCTGAAAGGTGTGATGTGATCTTGCTGCCCAGTGATTTCACATGTATTTAATGGAAGGCTATGTTCAAGAGCCAGGATGAGAGTACAGTATCAGATGAGGCCTGGTGCTTCAGAGGTTTTATGTATCCCAAGGCTAGAGGCAGCAAATTCAATGTGTATTAACTCATGAAGGAGATACTTCCTACTATTAGAGGGAGTGAGTATGCATGTGTTTGTGTGGTGAAGAAGGGATACTCAATGTCACTCTTGTCTTTCTCTGTAGTTTTGAATAATTACATCTTCCAGCACTGTTTTGACTGGGAATCTAACCTACTTATGTACACGTTTTCTAAAGAGCTTGCTGAGGGTGGCTTCTAGGTCTGGTTCATTATGTCCAAGAAACATTTTTTGGAATTAAATACGTTTGCTGAACCTGTGAGATGGAGTTAAGCAGAAGAGCTTCAGGGGGCTTATAAGTGAAGATGTAAAATACCCATTTCTTTAACTTTCTCAAAGAACTGAACAGAAAATGTGAGGAGCACCACCAGGACTCTAGGTTCCAAGCTGTCACTTTTTGTGGACTAGCTCCTTCAACTCTCTAATAACATCTAAGTACTAGGAGCATAAATTCTTAAAGTTACGAGTTTAAGATGCTGTGGCAGTCAGAGCCCCATAAGCACTCAAGAAATATAAAAAAAGGAAGCCTCGAGCCCTCATTTCAGCCACTCTCAGAACTGCTTTATGGTATTAGGTATATCATTTATGACAGTTTTCAAATGACTGTTCTGCTATAAGGGTAGAATATTAATTCTAAATCCAAAGTGTGTTTTGGCATCATACACACATATTAGGGCCTCCTTGCACTTTAGATGAAGAACAATAAAAGTAGAGATGAGACAATATAACAAAAAGAATAAAGAAATCAATTTCTTATTATTTGTCCCTTGAAGTATTACTCTGTTCAAGTTCAGTCTTTGTTCTACTTGTAATGCACTTACAAAGTTTTAAAGAGGAATACTACCCTATTACATTTTACAGCACTCCGAGAGTAGCAGTCAATCTATTTTCTTACTGTAAGCATATTCATGTTGTAGTATTCTACCCAGACTCCACCCCACAGGAACATTTATTTCGTTGTGGGTCATATGATCCAGTCTGTCTCCCTTTCTATTTTGTGACTTTGTACCCGACGTCAGTGGCTACCGCCAGAGTCCGTTTTCTCAGTGGCCTTGCTTTAAATCTTTCCTGTCCAAAAATGTGTCTATTTGCATGGTTCAGGCATCAAAGCTGTGCCCTTCCTAGTTATTTTCCAGGTGTTCTTGAACCTCTTAAGATCATAGGAGAGAGTCTTTTAGGAGATGAAATGGTAACCAACTTTATTTGGAAAATACACAATATGGTCACATACACAGAAGCGCACAAAACCCATTGCATCAGCAGAGTGGCCCACAGTCCCAGTTTCAATAACTGCTTAGTTTATTGAGGGTGAAAGCTCTAACAATAAAATATTCCTTGTGCATCTGCAGCTTCCCTCGTGAAATGGATTAGACTTGGTTAGGTTGGCTGGCTGTTCTGTGTGCTCCTACCCCCTCTGGTGCAATGCAGCCCAGGTGCCAAGAGTCCACTCAGCCCTGCCACAACCACCTCGCTCTTCTCAAATAAGGCTGACCCTGCCCACTTTCTCTGCTCTTGCCAAGGCTACTAGTACAGGGAAAAAAAACAAAACAAAGCAATATTCTCAAACCTCAGGCCCTGTTACTGAGTGGAATTTTTCTACAACAGGAGCCTAAGTTTGTCTGACCTTTAGCATAAAAAGCATTGTTGCTGCAAAGCAATTCCAGTGAGTATTTCTAGCCAGCACCACATATAAAACAGTGCAGGGGTTTGGTTTTTTTTAATGAGTTTACAGCAAGTGCTCTGGGCATGTAGATAAAGGCTGCATCTCGCTGGGTAGCTGCCCTTAGCCCCTGTCTTTTTAATTCTTCCTGCCATTGATGATTTTCCCTCATGTTTCCTCTGCAGATACAAAGAGAACGATTCCAAACCCAGTAGCATGCCAAATGTTCAGTTACAAGTACCACAGTATCCACAGAGATTCTGTCCTTCCTCCTTGTAGCCAGGACCAAATTCACCTTTGGTATGTGTAGTTTTATTATGGTATGTGGAGTTCCACAAGGAGTTACTTTCAAGTAATTCCCGGTGGACAGCCCAGCAAGAGCTGTTCAGTTTGACACTGATTCCCCGAGCTGTCCCTAGTATTTTTAGGAGAGAGGCTGGAAAGAGGAGTTTTGATTTTTCAGTATGATGTTTTCAGTGAGTATGTCCCTTCTGAGTAGAAAATAAAATAAATTTAAAATGTGCAAAAAGTGACATAAAACTGTATGCAATCTCTTTTATTGGAATAACTAAAAATAAGGGGCTAGCTTCCATTACTGTTGGGAAGCCATAAAGACTGGGGATGTGATTTATTTGATAATGTTATTGAGCTTCTCTGACAAAGGTACATCCATCAATAACTTCTGTTATTATTTTTTTATGTCCTCTAAAAATAGCTGCTTATTTGCTTTACGTTTTTTTCTTCTCAGAAACAGTTTTTGGGACAGCTCCCTTTAAACAATAATTAATTTTAGCTTATAAATTACCAGGAGTCCTTGAAGTTTCCCTGAAGAAGTTTGAACAGATCATAAGTAATTTTTTCTGCGTTTCCCTTTCTCAAGCTTTTATTGCATTGCCCATGGAGAAGGAGAAGGAGAAAAAAACAGCCAATGTGGAGCTGAGCTGCAGTAAGGGAACCTGGGGTTGGCCCGTGGGCCAGGAGGCAGCATACCTGGGCGCTACTGTGCAGGAACAGACAGTTAGCACGTGGTGGCCCTAAGACCTTTACTAGGGACTACAGAGGTGATTTAGGACCTTTATGATGCTCTCTGACAAAGAGAAAGAGATTGCTAATGAACTCATAATGCAGGTGGCAACACACAGGCAGGCATAAAGAAAAACCAAACACAGCCTCAACTCATTTCAAAGAGCAACACCAGCCCCCATCAGGAATGTTCTGGGGATTAATATCTGCTAGTGGTTAATGAGCCAAAGCACAATGTGGACCATTAACTCCTCCCAGCTGGTTATCAGTTCCCCAGGAAATGTCCTGCACCTCAATCATTATTGTGCAATTACACCCACATCGCTGGGTCCTGTAGCCCTGCTGTGACATCATGTTTCCAACAGCTGTGTTTGGCCAGCCACAAACTAAAAAGCTGCATCCCAATTTGAAAGTCAGTGGAGGTAGAAGGACATGAGGGCTGGTTGATGAGCAGCTGTAATCAGTCCTGCATCTCCCTGGCTTTTGAGCAGAGTGTACTGGCAGTGGATTCAAGTGGAGAGAAAAGAAGGCAACAGTTGTGCTGGCACTCCTTGGCTTAGCTGTGGGCAGTGATGAAGCCTACGGAAACCAGGAGCCTTCTCCAGGCATCTGTCCTGTAGAACACAACAGCTGGGGTCAGTGTTTCCTGTGCAGAGGTGTTTGGAAACCTGGCTAGCTGCACTGCATAGGCAAACCTCATTTCTCATGGCGTTTTGTAAAGCCGCCTCTTCGATCTTCCCGTGAATAGAGACTGTGGAAACGTCAGTGTGAATCTGCTATCAAAATGTTTGCTTTTGATACTATGAAGCCTTTTTCATAAAGTTAAGTGACTGGATCACTTTAATGTCAGAATACTATCTGTCTGCATTACGTGTATATAACAGCTCATTTAGTATTTAAATGCAGAGTAAATCAAAGCTGAGATGTAAAAGTTGAGATGAGCGGTTTTCATAGCATAGAATTGAAATGAGGAGGCTCATTTTTCAAATGGGAAGAGTCCAAATGATTCAGCGCTGTCATCTTTCTGTGAAATGTGTCAATTTTAATAGAACTGTCTCTTTAATGGAAACATTATTCTGTCAGGATTTTTCCAACCAGTCATATACCCAGCAGCAACTGGTGAAAATGCCAGGGCTGACTTCAAAGGCTGCCCCGCTAGCCCCGGGCAGTCTGGCCAGTGAGCCAGCCAAGCCCCTTTGCTGAGAGGAGCTTCTGCCCCTTCTGTGTGAGGGTGCAAGCAGGTCCCCTGCCAGCTCCAGTGGCGGGGCCTGCTCACACCCACAGAGCTGCTTGCAGAGCCCTCTGTTTTCCTCCTCCCCTGACACCTTGCAGCTAAGCATTGCCTCTTGTAGTGTCAGGTACCAGGCTGACCATACACCTTTGTCGGGCAGAATGGCAAACTGACATCCAAAGGGCTCACCTCCCACCCAACTGCTCCAGCCCTAAGGGGTGACCAGGGAGACACCTTCAAGGCCCTCATAGTATTATTTTTATTATTATTTGCACTTTATGGTGAAGGTGACTTTGCAATATTTTGCTTTATTCAGTGACTTAAATGGAGGTAGTCAAGATAAAAAAAAAATTGAACATTTAAATACCCTGGGGGAAAAAAAGCTAATGTTTCAAGGAGTCACAAGCTTGTGGCACACTAAAAACAGAGGGAAATGGCCAGGCTCTTTTCAGTTTTCTGTGGGGACAGGACAAGGGGCAATAGCCTCAAGTTGGAGCAGAGGAAGTTCTGCACCAACATGCGGAAGAACTTTTTCACAGTGAGGGTGACAGAGCACTGGGACAGGCTTCTGGTTTTGGAGTCTCCTTCTCTGGAGATATTCAAGACCTATCTGGACACCTACCTGTCTGATCTGTCCTAGGGAACCTGCTTTGGCAGGGGAGTTGGACTCGATGATCTCTGGAGGTCCCTTCCAACCCCTACAATTCTGTGAAAAATGAAGTTTGCAAAGCTGATGGCTATTTGTTGGCTTTAAGGAACAAACTTAAAAAGCAATAATCTCAATAATGCCATGAAATTTTAAATTAATTTTACATTCAGTGACAACTACGTTTGCAGGCACAGCAAATAATCACAAACAAAAATCTCAAAGTGCCACTTGTTTTCATGCATAATAATGTGGGTAAAGTTTGAATGTCCATGAGGCCACCCAAAAACACTGGAAAGGTTTGATAACAGTTGCTGCTTGTAAATCAAGGCATAGCATCAGTATGTTCTACACGTATTAAATTCTCACTGGGTAAGTGAGTGTTAGCTGGGTTTAATCAGAGGTATCTGGGCTGCAAGAAGTCTGTTGTATAGGATCTACTTTTTAAAATGTAAGTTAAGCAAGGTTTCTTTTCCTGGGTATAGCATTAATTTTTTTTTTTTGTAAAGCTGGAATTGTGACTTGCAAGCTCTATAAGCAACGTAGTATGACTGTGAAATAATAACAATAAAAAAGATTTAATTTAAAAGCAACATATTAAGAGCAACATCTGTGGAGTGAATTTCCAGATACACTCTCAAAATAGACTTTTGATCTTCTGTTCTCATTCATTGCATCGTGAGAGGCTGTCGCTATAGCAGAATGCAAGTACAGTAGGTAGATCGTTTCTCTGTACCGAACTTGATAAATCTCAAGTCTACTTGTACTCCTAATCCTGTATTCAGCTCAAAAAACAACCCTCAAGAATAAAGGAAGCTAGTTAAAAGGCATGAGGAGTAGTGACTCTGAGTGTGAGCCCTGCTGCGTTATGGAGGTGTGTGGTTATCACCCTCATTTAGGGGCATTGGGGGGCCTTACAGGCACTCTCAGGTAGGCAGACCTTGGTGGCAATGGCGATGCCATTGGTGTCTACAAAGGCAAGTTGGGATGGCATTTATGCAATTTTTTTTTACCTGTGTCAGAGAACAAACACCTCTACCTTCTCATCAGAAGATGATGTTCCTGTTGGTTCCTTTTGCTGCCTCTTTCCAGGATTTGCCCTGAACTGACCTTGCGGGTTTTTTTCCCTGCTCTTGTTCTTCAGGCTGAGCTGGATCGCCTAAAAGGTAGCAGTGCTACCAGGATGGAGTAGATTTGAGGGCCAGTCTCACCCCTGCAGTACTTACCCAGCAGATTTTTGTGCCCTGCATTATGTTGATATTCTGTTAGCAATTTACTTTCTGTAGCTATCTCAAATACGGTTTATGTGAGCTGCAGTTTTATTTTCAACAGGAGCAGCTAGGGAAACTCCATTACCTTCTGAATGACAGGTGCTTTGCAATCTGCTCTTCAAAAAAACCCAAAAAACTGTCCAGCACTATAGTGCCTAAATGGTGGGTGGCTCCTTTGGCGGTCACTCTGGGAAAGCTTTCTTGTATGTCCCTGTTTTCAGCATTGTCTCCTGTAAAAGACAATGAGAACCTTCTGTTACCCTTGTGTTTGTAAGTCATAAATTGTGCTCCACAGCCATGCTTTGCAGGGTCCAGCAGCAAGGTTCTCAAAACGAACTCCCCATAAATGCTGGTGGGGGTCCATGTGGATAAGTCATTATTTGCTGCATATTAGACCCTGAAGGACAGTTTCTGAGACTTTAAAACTTCAGTGAGAGGGGGAGGGAGGAATATTGTGACCCTCTTCAGTGCCTTCTGGTCAATTTTGTTACCTTCATTTTATTTCTTGCCACCAATCCTTAAGTAGAATTTATGGCTGCCTGTTTTGCGCTCACCTTTTTCATAGGGATGCAGATGTATCCATGCAGAATAATTACTATAATACAGCCAGAGGAAATAAATGGTCTGGGGAAAAGAGCTCCAGGAAAAAAAGGAGGATAAAAATCTCTTGGAAAAAAATCAAGCTTCTCATGTCTGCTGTAGAAAAGGCCCAAAAGGGACAGAGTAACTTTTCAGCTTTGCATATGCTATGGCAGCAGCTTTGCGGTTGGTCTTGTCAAGTCCAACATTATCCTGAGTAAGAACACAGCTTCACAGAAAGAATCCAAAATTCAGGGAGCAGAAGTTACTCATGTCAGCATGTGGCAGAAAATAATCTTCCATTTACTTGTAAGGATCACATCATCTTGTGCAATGAGAAGTAATAGGATGTCCCTGGAAGTGCCATGCATGGAACAAGGCATCAACACATACATGCTGTCCTGGTAACATATCTGACAAAACTGCCAAAATGATAGTTATGCTTCACATTATTGTGGCTTCTTAATGTGCCATTTCACTGGTGGTGTCCTGTTGCGGGAGCATGTTATTACGTTGGATTGGTTTTGTATATCAGATGGAGTGCAGTACCATCTGTGATACATCCCTTCAGCTACCACTTTTTACTCAGGTCAGAGGGCTGGTTTCTGTTTTGAGGTGCCTCATGTGCAGTGCTGCTCCGATAAGTGCATGTGTGACAGCCAGAATGTCACCATCTAACCTGGCGAGCCAAGGAAGCGTGGCTTGCAGGATGCAGTGGCCTGAATGTACTTTCTGTAAGGAGATTATGTAGCATCTACGGTGCCATCTGTGAAGAAAAACTTGCGTAGACCAACAAAGAAACACAGAAATGGAGAGGACCCAACTCTTGAATCGACCAAGGCGATGAATAATTTAATTCAAATTGGCTGAGCAAGATTTTGAAAATTTTCACAACTTCAGCCTTCAAAATGAAAGATAACACAGTAATTACTCAAGAAAATGATCATAGCCAAACTGTCTTACTCAACAGAAAAGTAACTCTTATGTAATCTCTGTTAACTTTTGGCATTGTTTTATTCGGAGAGATTGACTTTGGAGTGACACTGGCCATGTTACCCACTTATAACCTACTTAAAATTCAACATCCTTTTACTTAGATTCTTTTTAGAAATAAAATATTTTTTTAGTCTATTCTCCCTTAACACAGTAATTAAGGGAGAAAAGACAAAAATGAATTATTTCATATAGAATACATATATAATAGATATGTCAGTATATGTATTTGCTTGGTCATACTCAGGACTAGAATTAGCAATACCAGAACAATCATCAAAAAGATGTCTGGCACTCAGAACCTGTTTCAGCTGGAGTTGAGCACTGAAATACAAGGGGACCCTTTGAAAACTGCAGCTTTTCAGTGTTACTTGCTAGCAACAAGGGATGCAAAAATGTAATGAAGAAGATAGGGAATGCACTGTAAAGGATACCCACTGTACCTTTCACTTCCTGATGTGAAACACCTAGACTCCTCAGAAGAAGGGTTTCTACAAAATCTTGCAAAGATTTGTTCGTATGAAAATTTCAACTACCATTTTTTATTTTTAATGCCCCAAGAGCTTGTAGAGCTGAAACACCCACATGTGGTGGTACTCAAAGTGAGGGAACTGGAGCCTTTTGGAATTTTTTTCACACTTCTTTCACAGAGGGTTGTGAAGTGAAAGGTTGACATATGGGTCACTTTCGCTGACACACTTGCTAGATTGCAAGCAGCTGCCAGACAATTTGTTTCAAGGACACAGAAATCATTGAGTTACAGAAAGAGATCTGCACACATCTTAGCTGGAAGCTCCTCTGCAGAAATATACACCTAAGTTAAAGTGGTCTCTTTCATTAAGTAGAGAATATACAGAAGAAAGCTTCTTTGTAGGTCTTTTAGAAGAATTAATTTTCTAACTGTAAGATATTTTGATTCTTTTCCTCTTTTCTAACATGAGAGATGGACAAAATCTGAAGTGCGTAAGAAATTCACAATTTCTTCTGAAGAAACAAACTTTCCACAGAAAACCTAATGCTACTCTTATGCATACAAAACTTCTCCTGAAAAATATCATGCTGTTTTAACTGCCTGCTCAGACAGTGGAATTACTGTGGCATTTGAAGTCCTTTATGGCATGCATGGTTTGCACCTTTTCTTTTGTGTGTGTGTGTGTGTGTGTGTTTGCACCAGAGTCTGTTTTCAGTGCCAGAAGCAATCAGTACTATTTGTATGTAATTCTTGCTAAATGTTTCTTCCTCATTAGCATTTCTTCCCCCTGCCTAAAAAGCTCTTGCTAACATTCTTGTTTGTAAAACCAATGCAACAATGGAAAGTGACCTGAGTTGAAGCTGTGATTCATGGCTAAGAGTTACGCTTCAAATGATGGTCCTTATTACCACAGAGGACGCAACTTACTTTCAACTTGAGCTTAGGTTTGCTGGAATGTAATCAAAAGGAAGTCACTGAGAGACAGTAAAGACAAACCCTTCACTAACAAGTGTTACAAATTAACAAAACCTTCTCAAAAATATAGGGTGTGTAAAGACAACTTCTGAGCAGAGTTTTTTCCTCTCAGGGTGTGCATACTCCAAGAGGAAAAAAATTATTAATGATGGATTAATCTTTTCCTGCTGCTTATTCCTCATATACACCTCAGTCGGTAACACTGCAGTGATTTTCTGGAGGTTGTGATGGTTCCATGGAGAGTAATGACTGCAGTTGACAAATTAGGCGCAGAACAGGCTAACTGCAGCAATATTCTTGTTTATATCACTTCAACCCACTTGCAACATTGAAACTGGGCACATAGCTAGTTTGTGTAATTTCTTCTGCTTACCTTGGTTAACTTACAGTGCTCCTTATTTCATTAAGTCTTAATATTGGCTTGATATGCTGAGTCTCTTCACGGATGTCCTGCCACCACAGGCACAAAGCAGAGCGCTCAATCTTTACCTGACAAATCCATTCTTTTTCTTTTGCAGAAGCCACTCGATATTCCTTGCCAGTTTGCTCTTTACAGTAGTTCTCTCCTTGAGCCTAAAACTGCATCAGAGCAAAAGTTTTCTCCTTATTCTCTCCATAACCTTTGGAAAATTGGCTCCTCTCTTCACTCTTGCAGATAAATTTCTTATTCCCCGGCTCTGACCAGAAGGCTGCTGCAACAATCCTTTTCCTGCCTTGTCAGTACTGTCTTGAGGAGGGTGGAGAGGTTGCATTCACTGGTAGAATGAACTATTCATCTAAAAAATAAAGAATTATCACAACGCTACTTGTCACTTCAGCTATGATCCAGTACAAAACCTTTCTCTCTCTTTCTCTGCTCTGAAATAGCCGTCTAGACTATCCAACTATCCCCTCCTTTCTGCTGCTGACCCACCTCAGCTTTGCCAATAATACCAGCTGTCTTGTGGTTTCCTCTCATGTAAGAAGACGCCTCCAAAAATTCCCCACTCTCCTCTTCAAAACCATCGCTTGTCTCAACCTTGACAAAAAGTATTGGCTTGTTAAAATTCAGGCAGCAGACAAGCTGGGGTTACTTTCTTTCAGGCTAAGTAGTATTGAGTCATCCTTACCTCTCTGTTCCCCCTCCTGCTTTGGGGGGTGTTTTTTGGTCACTTACATTACACTTAGTTTTTAAACTCCTATGTAAGGTATGTGCTCTGCCTTGCAGGATGAGGCCCACGTGCTGGGCTAGTTTCTGACAGCTACCTCAATACAATAACAGAAATAATATGTTGTGATCTAAGTTGTGGAGAGTGAGACCTGCACTTGTAGGCTTGTCAGTCTAATTGGCACCTTCAACAGCCACCATAATTTGCATTAAAATACCTGACACAGAACAAATGCCTGTGTTATATTAAAACATCTAGCTAACACAGAATTGAAGGCTCAGCCCTGATGGAGAGAGTCAGAGGAAATCTATCGATGAAGCAATACTTCATGTTGTTTGGCATGTGTAGCATTGGATGGTGCGAGCACTGTGTGTGTTTGGGATGGGATGGAAGGTTGGGGCTTGTGTAGATACACTTGAGACAACAGCTCTGCATTTAGGAGTGTTTCTAGACAGAAAGGGGTAAAGGAAAGCAAATGAACAAACTTTACATGAGAGATGGGTGCCTAAAAATCCTCTTTCATAAGTGAAAAGGCAGCCTTTATTCCACAGCCTAGTGAAGTCTGTAAGATCAGCTGGAAAAACACTCGTCCCTCCCCAACAGGGTGCCCTGAGCTGGCCCAGTAATTCCTGGGGTGGGGGAACTGCCCCTCAGCAGCATGGCTTGCCCCTGAGAACACCAACAGGCCATGGTTCAGGTCCCTAGGCAGCCACCCCTTCTCCTATCCTTGGGCTCTCACATGGAATGCAATGGGCCTGCCTGTGAAGCGGCATTTGGGTGTCTGAAACGCCGCATTTTGTGATGCGGTGCAGCTTGCCCCATGTACCACTGACAGGGGATGCTGGTGCACCACCCTTTGAGCAGAGGCAGGCTGGACAGACTGAAACAAGACACGCAATCATTCTGAATTGGCTGCTTTTCACATCCCTGTGAAGTATTGATACCTTTGGAAATATATTTTTTAAATAAGCTTTTCATGGCAATGAGTGAACACAAAGCCAGGTGCAAGCTTGCCATTCAAAAGTCACTTTGAAAGGGGGAAGAATATGCATAGTTACACAAGAAATTTTTCCTATTAAAAAAAAGCCCATAAACTAAAGAGGTGATACCATGAAAATGAACTCTATAATGTGGTGCTATAAACCCGATATACTACCAGCATTTGTACATTACTTGGCATCGATGTGTTGGGTTTTTCTGACAGTGTGAGAGAAATATTTATGTCCTACTAATCCAGTGTTATCATCTTCCACCACCACCATTTCAAGTCAAATGAAATAGCATAAACAATTCTGTCTCCACAGGCTAATCTGCATTGTCCTCATCTTCCCACTTTCCTGGTATTTAAATTTCTGTCTACAAACATGCTGATTCAGCTTGACCTTCATCTCTCACACTTAACACCCCCTCTCAACAAACTTTACAGCCACCTTGCCAGATATCTTCAGTTCAGACACAGTCTGAGTCCCTGCTCCTCTGCCAAACACTCGGGTTTGTGTGCATCAGTCCAGATTTTCCGTTCCTCTGCTCCAGCATAATTTAGTTATGCTTAATTGAGTTACCCCTGACATCCTCCAGTGGCAGAGAAGACACCTGGTTGATTGTCTTTGTTTCATCAACTGTAATTCTCAGTTACAGTTTTCCCTAAAACTATCAGCTCCAATTTGCTGCCTGTTTCAGAGCAGGGGTGGACAAAGCTCAATTTGAATGGTGAGTTACCATAACAAAGGTGTGGAGCTGACGAAACACTGATTTGCCAGGCTTATATAGAGTAAAAATGAAGAGATACCGTTAAGGTTTGACTCAGTCCTCTTTGCATCCACAAGCACATTTAAAAAACATATTATCCAGTTCAAGACTCGCTGTTCTACATCTCATACATGTTGAGGCTGACTTTTATTTCCAGGAAATACAGTGCAGCAGAAATAGTGTCCATAAGGAACATTCTGCAGAATTTCTCAAGCTTTTCTGGACACTTCACGTAGCATTTGATGACTTTGTATTTCTCTGAGGATGAAATCAGTGCCACCAGAGAAACAGCACGGGAAAGACAGAAGTGGTTAGTGTTGTGCTTCTTAAAGATTTCAGAACAAAATTATTGAACAGATGTGGCAAATATGGATTCATATACGTGCTTGCCCCAAGAAACGACTCTTTATGAAGACAGTATAGAAAATGAGCCGTGTCAGAAGAAAAATATATCATCCTGATAACTCCTGTTTGGAAGACTCCATTCATTCTTTGTCATGTGGCTCTGTATCTCAGAAAATCTTTTCGTGCGTATGTGCATACTTAAAGACCAGCTAAAATTCTTGCATCTCAGTGCAAGCAAGTAGAAAAGTACTTTGCACTTCATATCATTACCATTATTCATTGTGCTTTATCAGTGTGTTCTCTTCATTTTATTAGTATTTTACCGTAAAAGCTTTGAGTGTGTTCTGCTTCTTGAAAGGAAAGCTTAAACCGCTTACTATTCTACAATAAGCAGGTGTAAAAGAGAGGCAGCAATAAAAGCACATAGCCTTTTCGTAAGCAGCTGGATGCGATACCAGGATCAGAGACTCAGGTGAAATAAATTTGTTACTTTAAATGAGAGCAGAAAAATAATCCTTCAAAAGGTCAGTTTTAAATTTGTTGGAGTTTATGTCTAAACTTAACAACCGTACCAGCATTGTAAACCAAAGTGATTATAATAGAATGTCTTAAGCCTGAATTTCCCTGGTATGTTCTAGAAACATGGCAAAAAATACAGCTGATGGGAAATACCACTGAAAACAGCAAATTCCAATTTTCTTCATGAAATTTTGTTCCAGGGAATGCTGTGATCTCTTTGCCCCCTATGCTGCTAGTCTATGTGCATATCTTTACTGGCCTGAAAAGTCACATAAAATTCTCTAAAAACAACCATAATTTTAGAGTTAACAATGGAGGTGAGAGCTTGAAGCATCTGGAGTGCAGTCTACCCTTCCAGTCTTAAACTACAGCTAAAAATTTTCTAACTTTCCCTTTCAGTTGTGTTTTTCTAGTCTCTTACAAGATCTTGCTATTTTGCAAGTCAAGAAACAGAAGAACAGTTTGCAGTTTTGGGGCTATATTTTCTGAAGTATCATATCTCAGAGCCCTTGTTAAGTTTAGAGTAATGCATAATCGAAGCTGAAAATTATCTTCCTCCTCTAAATTTGTCTCTGTGGACTTTAGACCTCAGTATTCCTTGCCAAGTTTTAGTTAATAAAACATGAAAAGGTTTTTTTCTTGACAATGAAAATAAGTCTTTTTTGTTGCTCCATTTGCAAAATATTTTGGAAAACAAAACCTGTTTTCTGAAGTGAAAGACTAGATTCAGATGCCGATACACTTAATAAATGATCACTCTTGAAAACTGGTACTATTTTATGGTGTTTCGTGCCTTTCTATAAACAAAAAAATCGTGTCATGCTGGCAAATGCTGCCCAAGGGGTTGTATTTTTTCCCCTTGGTTTTGGGTTTTTTTTTGATAGTGTCTCTCAATGTCTAAGAGGAAATACTATATATTTAATTTAAAATATAATTTCACGCAGAACACTGTATATGAAGTACTTTGATTGGTGGTTGTTTGTCCTCTGAACAAATGTTCCATCAAAGATTTACAAAACAAAACCCAGTGTTTTTATCTCTGTGAGCCCCTTTCTTTGTCTTGTATAAAAAATAGGAAGCAGGGAGAATCAGAAAACATATTATATTATTAGAGTTGTCTAATTTCACAAATATGAAAATGGGACCATTTCCAATAGACATCTGAATTTTTTTTTTAATCAAAAACTTTCCTGATCTTTTTCCTATATCCACGCAGTTGCCAGCATCTGTCATTCATTGACCCATGTGTTAGCACAAACAGGAAAAAATCCAGGTAGTCTTTTCTTATAGATCTGAACTCGTGAACAAATATAACCTGCCAAGTCTGAAGGCCTAATGAGGGAACTGCAGCTTTTGGGGTAGTACAGAAGGTGGGAATTAGCAACAAGTATTTGTTCGTGTACTTTGTCTTAGACACTATTAAAACTTCAAATATATATTTTTAAATGTATAGGTTTTATATATATATATTTATGTTCTCATGTTTTTTCTGATAGCATTAGTTGTTATCTATTCATAAGAGAGCTTTTTAACATAAAACTATAACAGTATAATAATGTATGATGTCACTATAATTAATGTGACACCTCTGATGCAAAGATCTGTCTATCAGCTATAAGGCACCACAATAAAACTGTGCCCCCGACCCCTGGGCTTTCATTCTCTGTCTCACTGCCCACGCTGCTTGATTTCTTTTGGTTGGACTGCCGATGTCCATCCTGGCCATAGGCATGTTTCACGTGATCTCTGGTCAGCTGTAATTCCAGCCTTTGCTTCAAGCACTCCATCTTTGTGTTTCTGACACCCTCCATACTCTCAAAGAAAGGTCCATGCCTACTCCCAGAGCTACCTCATCATTTTTCTTCCCTATCTTCCTTACAGCTTTCCTTTGTTCTGATGCCTGGAAACTTGGGACAACAGCAGGCTCAGAGCACATGTTGATCAATAAATACTATTTCTTTACTCTCGTATTAGTCTTGTAACTAACCCTAAGCTCTCTCAGAAGCAGAGGATGCCTTGTGATCCCTATTTCCACAGTGCCAAGGACAATGGTTCTTTGTCCATGAAATAGGCCTTTAAATGCTATGATATTCTCACATGTATCCCATGTGAGTAGGTCTCTCCCCATGAAACAGATATATAAAGAGAAGCTTGGATTAGGAAGTAATGTGTTGTAGGGCATTTTCATGCTAAAACTCAAAGGAAGCAGCATGACTGCCTTTTGTGCTGAAATTTCCCGTTGTACATTTCTATTTTATATGCCCAAGGAAACCCTCCTCCACATCAGACTTCAGTTTGTCGTCTTCTGTAAAAACTGCAACTGCTTCAGGGAACATTAGAAAAACTCTGTAGAGGAAAATTATGCAAAAAAAAATATGATAGGAAGTTTGTTTGATCCTATTGGTTCATCACTAGTTTATATGCTGAAGCATGAAGGTCCAAAAGTATTCATTTTCTCAAAGGAAAAACAGTCCTTCCTGTAAATTATTGTATGTATGCCTATAATTCTGGCCCTGGAGATTTTAGAGGGAAGGATAACTGAAAGAAAAAATAACAACAAACCAACCAGAAATGTACTCTTTGTTACACATTTCATCATTTTCTCCTATCTCCTCTCATTAGGGAAAAGCAAAGAACAGTAGTCGTCACTGATTTCAGAACAGAGATTAGGAAATAAGATGGACACGAATTAACCAACAAGGCAGCAGGAGTAATAGCAAAAAGACAGTGATATTAACCTGGATAAACTCAGTAAGTTAAAGATAAAACTGTTCTCATGACATGAGTAGTCATTGCTAGCTCCTGCAGAAAAGAAGGAAAGTACCCAAGGCAGTGATGCCTTAGACACTCACGTAGAAATGAAGATTTAACATTTTTTTTTCTGTAAGTGAATTGAACGCTAGAGGGAAAAGCATGATGAAAGGGCCTGAGATTGTATAGCAATAAAAAGAGATGGCTATGTGAATGAACTCTGTTGCACCAGGAAGCAAATAAAGAAACTTGTACGTCTAAGGGATGACACATGCAAAATGTCAGCATATGTGAAGGCATTCTTAAAAGCAAAGGACATAAGAAAATTACAAAAGACAGGTTTGCTGTGAAAACAATACTCTAAGTCAAGGAATTTAAAGGCAGGATTACTAGAAGAATATGTTGTCTCTTAATCCACTCACTGTAGTGTCAATTAATGGAAACTAGAGGGATATAAAACATTAAGTGAAATTTTACTCCCTTTTAGAAAGCGGTCGAGCATGAAGAAATGTCTTCACATGGAACACTGAAAACAAAGCAGAAGCAAATAATTACAAAGACTGAATTCTATAAGACTACTTTCCTTAACAATACTTTCAGAAGTGCTGAGGGCACTTGAACCTTCTCATGTCAATGATCTCACTCACGCTGATTTTGTTTTACATTTTCCTAATGTGAAATTTCTAACCTTGCTGTCTAATGCATGTATGTAACCTAGGCATGAATGATGCCATTGGAAGGGTACCACCATTAAGATAAGAATTGCTTAGGGATTTCCTGAGCTAGAGGTCTTATTTTTGACCATGCTGCACAATCTGATAACCTGCTGTGAAGAAGTGGTAATAAAACCCCTTCACTGAAATAAATTAACGTGGCCGGTGTTACTTATTTTCTGGATAATTGCAACAGCAGCACATTTTGCTTTTGAGATTCCTGATACTCTAAGATGACATTCAGAGGTACAATATCTGAAGACTCTAGGCTGCCTGCCTGCTTACTCACCGCAGCAAACTGGCACTGAACTCACCTCAGAAAACTGCAGTGTCCCTGTTCAGGGAAATACAAGCCTTCAGACATGCTGTTTCTTGCATTTTTCATATTATGTAATAGCCACAATTACGAAAAGATCTTTGAGCTCTCATTTAAAGAAACATGAGCTGAACAGAGACTATCTGAATCCTGAACCCATTGTTGCTAGAGAAAAGATGGGCTCTGACTTGAATGAATGTGATTATTTTATATTAATGTGTGATACCAGGGTAGTTTGTGAATCCATAATGGGGGTAGGTCTCTGGATCTTCTGAGAATCTTACAGATACAGAAGGAAGGGATGCACCAAGGATGACTGGGGTCACCTAAATGCCAGCAACTTGCTCTATTTCATGCACATTGAAGTACACCTAGACGTTGTCACTACCTGTTGGCAAAAACGTCACCATTTGAGTCCCATTTTGGGGCTGTCATCGCCTTCCACCAGCAGTAGGAGGCCTCCCCATGTATTTGCGTTGGACAACCGATTGAAGGAAATGATGTGAGCAAGGAATAAATCATTGTGTGATCAAGGTGTTCCTTAAAAATGAAACATCCTAGTCAAATAATTCCTGAATAAACACTGAAAGACACTGTGTTAATAAGGGAAACAATACAATTTGTACTCCTGGCCCACTGTCTTTGAAGAGAACTTAATAATCAAATATCCAAATGCTGTTCCATTAAGATAAATGCATGTTTACACTGGGTTTAGCTTGACAAATTTGATTTGATAATTTACATTAATGTCGTAGCTTATTGACAGCTTAGCTAATGCCTCTTGCATCTTCTGTGCAATTGTTTGACAACATTGCTTTATGACTTTCCTGAGCTGTCAAACACACTGAATCCACATCTCCACATGAGCATGCATGAATGGTTCAGTAGCTTCTGTGCACATGAAAGCCAGAACGATGAAACACAGAAAAACAGTTAAAGGCATAGAAAACCAAACCAAATTACTCTGCATAGTTTGCGCTCTGTTGACTCTGGTAATTTTAATTGTTTTCAATCACAAACAAGACAAAGGTCAACATGAATGTGAATCATACTGTGTCATGTGGTTACTGCAGACTTACAAACAGGTTTGTCAGCATTTCTGGCATACAGCAGCTGCATAATGGTACCAAATGTTTTATGTCTAAAGCTCATTAGTTTTTTCCTTGCTTTACAAAAATAGAAATCTGCGCACGCTTTGAAACAGGGAGCTCTGAACTCAAACTGTACATCACCCTCACTTATCTTGTCTTGAAATGCCTGCCTCAGGTAAGGCCATTAACATATTTATACCGATCCATTTTCCTTATAGAACGAAGAAGTAGGTTAGTTACAAAGGAAACGGATCTATTCCTCATGGCCAAAATCAGTCTGATGGCTTATTTGTAAAAATAACGTAGCAATAGGGAGTGAGGGAGGATACTCAAAAGTGCCTGCCCTGGGCACAAAGGTTTCTTATGCTCTCTATACCATTGCCTTCACTTTCAAATGCACTCTGCCCCCACTTACCAAATGGAGGAATTTCTTTTCCTAAACTCAATCTATAATAAAAGATCAAATGTGATAGAGGTCAAGTATGCTGGCTAAAATGAAATCACTGATAGTAGCTGTTTAGAAAGATAATCTCCCTGTTTCTTTAACTTTCTGTATTTGCTTATTACAGAAACAATTGGTTGTTGTTGGCATATACCAGGGCGTGTCACACCTCACAATTTATGACCACTAGATTTTTTTTTTTCCCTTGTGACATTAATTGTACACAGCGCAGCCAGAATGACTAAAAGCTAATGTATGCTCTTGTAAAATGTTTAATTTGGGTTAAAACTTTATCTTAGGCCTGATTTGTTAAAAATCTATATGGATGAATAGATCAGTGATACAGGATCCTAAATGATGAAACACTGGAAGCTCTGCCAAGAGGCCAAGGGAGTGTTCCCTTTCTGGCTTTCTCATGAGAGAAGCAGGATGGCTGGGAGGCAGAGCAATGCAATAATTAAACGGGCATTGCTGAGCAGGAATGGGCACAGCCGAGCTGGCCACGGGATGTCCTTATTTGTAGGTTTTCTAAGCTGCTGAAGTAACTTGCAAATAAAAAGACTAGCAAACTATAAGCCAGTGGTGACCCACTTCTGGCTAGCAGAATGGAAAGAGAATTCTTGATGTGACTATAGCTGTGCAGACTTGCACAGCTGGGCAAATGGGGGAAGATCGTTTCTCTTCCCCCCGCCCCCCAACCCCAAAATACCAAAATACCAAGAGTAATGGTAAAAGGCATCAGGAGCCAGATTTTGCCAAGACACCTTCTCTTCAGCACTGTGATTTTCAAGATGCAAAATTAAAGGATAACAATTTATGTGCTTATCTCCTTTGACATCAGGAGGAAATATATTAATTTGCCTGGGCAGACTTTTGCAATAGATTAATTTGACATAATTTCCATGCTGCCTCTGTGAAAATTTCCCCCAGGGTGCAGGGTAGGAAGTGGTTGCTATATACACCATTATATTTTCCGTGTGTGATATCTGTGCAGTGTCCATTACCTCCACCTCAGAACCTCATAAGGTTTAACACAATTACTCTCTAGCTGTGTTATGAGGGCATGTGATGCTGCTACTCTTATTTTTTAGCCAAGAGACTGCTGCATTGGAAGGTTAAGATTCAAATATTTAGATACTTAATTCCAACTGATGCCATCTGAAAAAAATTAAATCAATAGGATACAAACATCTTCATACCTCCAAAGATTTTGTTAAACCAGTTTGTCTAACGGTACTACAGGGGTTTATGGGATCAGAGGAACTGGACCTGACTGTGTGCAGCCTTTCTCCCTAGTTGCTTGTTTCCGGTATCTCAGTATTAAACTCCTTAGAGATGAATATGTCTTTAGTGTCAGGAGATGAGTTTATTTACAGACTGTAAAGTCAGTACACCACCTAGCCTGAGAGAATTTATTAAAAGCTATTATTAACCTGAAGTGTAACTGCATCCTTATCATTTGTTTCTGAGCATATGTCCTATCATGTGCTCATGTTACTTTACCTCTATCCATTTCAAATCCTATGAACTGGAATGAAATGAGCTCATGTTTGAATGAGTCTTTAGACCAGAAGCAGAGAAACTTCTTTGTTTTTCTTTTTTGGGCATATGCAAAGCCTGCTGTTAATGTACTTGGCCTTAGGGCACCAGGAACTTCACAAAGGTTTATTCACATTTGACTGCTGTGTGAGAAGTTCATGCAGATGAATGGGAACATTTCACGGGAAACTGTAGTAGATTCTGGCTACTACATTTTTGTTTCAGCTTCTGAGTTGCCTCTAATGTAGCTCATATACTTTTGCTTTCAGTGTTGCTCACGAGACTCTTCGAGGAGAAGTATTTTGTTATTACTGTGATTGTTTTTCACTTGGACTGCTCAGGACCTTATCCAAATACCTCAAAATTCATTAGTAGTGTTCAATGAACCTTTTCTAGCTAGAAGTTGGAATGGCATCTTCCCTTTTATGTATTGCATGTTGTCCTGGGCACACCTGAATGGCTTTCTTCTGCTCCGCTAGACATTTTAATATGTACTTTATTGTAAAAACAATTGGCTACTTGGACAGCATCAACTTTCAGTGCAAGGAAAGGCTACTTTTGTATTGGAGAGCAGCAAGCATTTTCTTTCCTTATCCATAAATTTTCAGACGCGTTCAGTTTGCAGCATGCCGCTCTAGACTATGCTGAACTCAGCCCTGAGGCCTTTGCCAGATCATCGTAAAGATAGAAGCCATCTGTAAAATCTGGACCTCTGAACAAACTTCCTCAAGACTGGAGCCATTCAGATCTGAAGCTTTGATTTGCATGACACACTTCTGAATATTGACATTTGGCTGTGTCAAAAAACACAAGTTAAGCCAACCCAGAGCTTTCCTCTCCACCTGTTTGTACAAAGCTGCCAAGCAGAAAAATTAAATGCTTATATTACTAAATGGGAAAGCCTGTTAAAACTCCTGAGCTGTTGATTTCTGCAGTTATCTTTTGTTTACTTGTTCCTAGTTAAATGCTGGTTCCTATTAAAATGCTCTTATCAAAGCTGGCTATCTGTTCAAGGATGTTGAGAGCTGTGAATCCCACCATGTCTGGCTTCTCTTCTGGGATACAGGCTCACAGAATGGCAGAGGAGGCTGGAAGGCACCACTGGAGATCAGTTAGTCTTGTCTCTGCAGCTCAGTAGTGGGGTCATGTCTAGCTTTCAGAAACTTCTTTCAGTGCAGTTAAGGGGTTCCTGTACGGTTCTGTCACATGGACCAAAAGCCTGGGGACATGGCTTGCCTACCATCACTGCACAGCCCTTGAAGACTTGTTCAGAACTAGTTCTGCTATGCCTGAGACAGTGGGGCAGGCTGCTCCTCTCTTGTGTTTCTCATTTCAGGCCAGAACGTCTATTTTGCACTCCACCAAAAGAACGGCACACAGGAACATAATGTGACAGCAATTGGAAATATAAGGAAGGAGAAGGAGGGTAGTGACTCTAGCTTTGAACAGAAGAAACCAATTACAGTTGGCAGATGGAGAAACATCTCTGTCCATCTCTTTTTCTTTTGCTGGAACAGCTCAGGGTGACACTGACCTCCCCCTCATCCTCCCCTGTCACTGCCCTGAAAACAAATCTAACAGCTGACAGGCAAGTAGGTGACCAAAGTGATCAAACACCTCCCAGTATGTGCCAAGCAGTAGGCACAGCTGCATGTTTGTCGCTAGACTGCTTCCTCTGCAGAGAAAATCAAGTGGCATTTGTTCAGTTCTGTCTGGGCTGATGTTTCATATCTTGTTTTTGACTCTTTTTGATTTTCAATCTGTTGACTGCATTTTTCCTTCAAAATAATGAGGGACGCTGCTGAGGAGCCACAAAACATGTGCGAGCTGGGGGAGAGAAGAGCATGGCCCAACGTGCATTGTAATGGTGATTTAATGGGGCCTTCAGGAACCTGTACTTTAAGAGGTTGGGGGATCTCTTACTGTGTAAATTCTTATTTCCCTTGGAGAAACTGCACTGTATAACATTAGGAGAGTTATGGGAGCTTACCGCTATGCCTGCTCAATCATTACTTTGCAGATGTTCATGCACCAACTATCAAATCATAGCGTAAATCATGGGCTTTGTGACTGAGAAGCAGAATTTGGAACAGTTTGTCATTTGAAAAACACTTTCCTGAAAGGCAAAATGCAAATCTTTGCCACTACTGAGAGGGGATGGTTTTGTTTCCCCCTTGGCCCCTGTATTTGTTTAAAATACTGCTTCTATTAAACTATTCCCATTCAAATGCCTTTTCTCCCTCCTTAGAAGTTAAGCTACATACTGCCTATAACACATTACCATTTGTCTCAGAAATGTTAAATTCAGTTCTCAAGATTAGGTGGCATAAGGCCAATGTAAAA
This sequence comes from Porphyrio hochstetteri, assembly GCA_020800305.1. NCBI lineage: Eukaryota > Metazoa > Chordata > Aves > Gruiformes > Rallidae > Porphyrio > Porphyrio hochstetteri. The sequence goes on from CM036907.1 coordinate 53,739,337, forward strand.
CCATTCCTGCAGTGGATTCCTCTTCAGTTTAAAAAGTAGCAGATCCTGCTTTAAAAAAAAAATTAAAAATCATAAGAAGCAGTGTAACGTTTGGAAGCAGGAGAGCCTGTGAAGAGGCGGCACTGCCCTCTGTATGACATTCCTGTACCACAGTGGAAATGTGTCATATTCTGAAACTAGTTTTCTGCTAGGGATTAGGGAGAGGAAGAAATGGGTGGAGAATCTGGAAGGAATCAGATTATATTTCTGTGATGAGAAGGGAATCCTGGAAATCGTAATTTTTTCAGTGTTTGAAAGGAAGAACCTGTAGGGGCAAAGGGGATGACAAAGCCCTTGCAAGGAATGAATTTCAGAAATTGCTGGGAGCATTTTGCAGAATGCATGATAGCACAACAGGGAGGGAAAAATTTTCCTAACCTAAAGAAAAAATGTAGCCCATAAATGAAAGTAGCTATTTCTGGTATGCCTCCATCCTGGTCATCATTGCCACCAGTATCCTGCAAGCTGTTCAGTCCTGCCTTTTTCATCAGACTTACACAAATCCCGGGTCCAAGCAGAATTTGTCTCTTTTCCACTACAAGAACCAGACAGATATTTCATTCTTTTCTTTCCAACCACTTTCCAGATCTAGATTTAATTTCAGAACTATTTATCCATGCAGGCTTAGCTCCCTGTCTTCTGTCTATAAATCAACATTGATCTCCATCTTCTTATTCTTTTAATTAATGCTTATTCACTGAGCAGTGTACTGAGAGGAGTTTTACAAAAGACTGCTGCTGCATGGCAAATGAAGCTGGGGGCAGTGATGGGAAGGATTGGAAGCAAACAGGCGGGTACTGCCTTCTCTTTCCTTTGTTGCATTTCATACATCTCATGTCTGCTATAAAAGACAGTGGTGTGTTGAAGCCAATCTTAGGAAAAAGGAAAGAGTCAGAAATAGACAAATACTACCCCTGAGTAGTTGAATGGTCAGAGCATACATAGAAAATACGCTCATTTGTCCAGGATAGCTTAGCTACAGGCTGTTTCCAGCAGTCCTTTTCCTTCTGGATGCACAGCTTTGATGCTGCCTGCAAGGAGCGCCTGGAGTAAAAGTTGCTTGTGTCGAGTTAGAAGAGAAAGGAATTAAAAGAAGAGGAGGGAGGGGAGCGAGCTCAAGCTGATCTCCACTCTGTAGCTGCCTCAGTCTCTGCTCTCAGCTCACAGTCACCGGTTCTTGATTTTGCAAACCAGCAAACTCCTCTGTGGAGGCTTCTACCTTCCTGCCTTCACCCTAAAACCCAAACACCAACGGTGCACCCCAGAGACTACTGAGGGCCACAACCCGATGCCCCGTCCTTGGCCTGGCGCTGCAGAACACTGAGCACGGATGAGAAATCCAACTTGTGTTATGTGTTCTGACAACAAACGTTGAAATGGCTGAGAAAAACTGCGTCTCGGCTTAGTAAATTCCATCATAAGAAGATTCATGCTTATGAAGCATGAACTCTGAATGAGTCTAACCAGCAGCAAAATACTCTTCTTAGGGCAGTGTCTCAGAAGGCCTGGCGGGTCAGCTTCTAAAGCTCACTTTGAGGTAAAAAGAAGGTTTCCTGCCGAGGATCAGTAATAAATGATGATCTGTGATGGGAATTTGACTGAGGCTGAGGTGTGGAGCAGCAGTGCATTGGGCAATGAATGTTACCCTCTGGCAAAGGAGGGGTGCAGATCTGGCAGCCAAAAAGGGGTTCTAGGCTGAGCCCCAGGAGCTCTGGGCTTCCCACTAGGCTTTGGGGTGGTTATTGACTGTTTCTGCACATCAAGAGGGAAGTCAGTTTACAGAAACTGTGAGTTCATGCCAAAAACTGAGGTGTAGTAAAGCACAAAGGGCAGAGGTCAGTGGAACACAGCTCCTCCGGCACGTGGGCAGCAGCCTGCATTTTAGTACTGTCACACACAAAGTTATTCAGCCAGAAACAAAAAATAAAACCCATGACTACAGGAAGGAGGTGCCGGGACACACTGACTCTGAAAAAGACTCAGGGCACCGATGAACTGGACGTGAGGGCTCAACATGCCTGTACAGCCACTCTAATTCTGGGGAGAATAAAAGGGGAACATTGAGTAGCAAGTGCTATGGACATTATGGTTCCACTGTAGTCGTCGTTTGCACAGCTGCTACTAGAATATTGAGTGCAGATTTGGTGCCACAGAGCAAAAGCTGCACAGATAAATTGGAGAGAGATCAGAGCAATGAGGATCATGCAGAAACAACTCCTGGAGAGGAAGAGTGAAGGATCTCAATATATTTAGCTTGCAGAGATAAACAGTGACTTTGTTGCAGTCTGTAAGTGTGAGAGTAAAGAACAGAAATGTGGTAATCAGGTCTCTCAAGTCTATCAGACGAATTGATAACAAAATCCTGAGCAGGTGATGATTCCAAATGAGTTCCCGAACCTTCAAGATCAAAGTTTAAATATCAGTAGAAAAGGTAATTAACTTTTAAACCAAAATTTTATATTTTGTAATGGTTCCCCTATCATTAGAAAATTTTGAGTCGTTGTCCAACACCTTTCTAGTAATGGCTTCAGTGGAAGCAGAAATTAATTCAGTCTGTAGCTTCTGTTACAGCAGAGGTCATGAAGGAACCTTGTTCAATTTTAACACCAGGATTAATGAACATGTATTCATCCCATAGTCCCAGGAATACGGTTTTTAAAGTCTGCACTTAAAAAACCAAGATCCCCACCCATTATACACTAAAACTCTCCTGACAACTCAGGGAGAAGTCCTCTGGAGGAGTTTGAGACATATTATCAGGTGACTTTAGGAAGGATAAAACATTACTCAGAAACCCAAATTTTCCTCAAAACCTCCGGAGGAGAAAAGACGGTGAGAGCTATTTAAGGCTGTTCTGCTGCCACATGTCACACGTTATGATGCACTCTGTCAGTGTGGTTACACAACACCACCACCTCCTCAGACAGAGCTGCTTTTCCATGCAAGGCCTCCATCCCTCTGCCACCCTCCCGGCCCCTCACCATGCCAAACGCAATGTAATAATACTGCTGGTATTTATCAAACCCATCAATTCTGAAGCAAGGATGCTTTTCTACCTAGGAACCCTGTGCCTCTCCTGCTATGATCGAAATGCAATTGCTATTTTAATTTTATTAATTATTTACTGACATTTAATTTGGTGTTCTGTGGAAGTATTGAAGAACACTGGCATTGCATGTAAGAGAATCAATCCAGAGGTCTCTCCACCTCCTGGCAGCAGGGTATGAAGCTGTGCAGTAAAGGTAGATAAGATGCATGGTTAGTTTTGCCTACAGCCTTCCCGCAATCTCACACCCATGAGCAGCCTGGGTGAATCACTGGGCCTGCTCACATAGTAGGAATGCTGAAGGGCCCTGAAATACTGTTTTGCAATAGTGGTTTGGTCACTATTGAAAAAAAAAAATCATAAAAATTTAAATTACAAGCATGACAGCCAGCAGAAATTAGATAGAAACATGTAAGCATTTTGCCTGTTTTTGACTGAATTAAGAGAACTAAGGTTAATATATGTACCACTGTAGTTATAATTTCTTTTAAAAAATATTTCCAGGCTTTAGAGATAACCATGTGTTTACATAATAAACTACTGGCATGAAATATGTAAGATATATATATGACAAATAAGACTATCTCAAAATGAAAGTTGCCCAATACTTCCCGGAACAGGGCTGTGCCTTGAAATATTTATGGACATGCCAAATTTTTTCCTTAAAACTATAATATTATAATGTGGGTCTCTGCTTCTGAATGAAAGTTTAGTGGGAGGGGAAAAGAAAATCAGCTATTTCTGACCTTGAGACTAAAGGAAAATATCCTGCTCTACTGTTCTCAAAGTACACTTTTAACTACTTGGTTAAGCAACATGGACACTGCTGTGTTTCTCTGACAAGGGAGCCAACTCAAGAGCAAAGGAGCTGTCCCTCGGGAAAACTCTGCTCGAATGAAGTCTTTCAAAAATGTGCATGTTCAGTGGAAAAGTTCTTTGAGGATTCCAGTTAAACACCCCCACCGTTCTGTCACACCAGGAATAATCCAGTTCAGGGCTCTTGGGTGAAGGGAAAGGCCTGCACTTGCTCTTTTATGCATGACTCTGGCCTGAGCCATGGGAATACAGGAGCCATGGGAATACAAGGGACTGAAAGCAGCTGTCTCTGCTTTGTACCAAGGAAGTATGGAATAAAAATATGTGACCTGAACCTAGTAAGAGTAATGACCCAAGGGAGGGTAAATGCAGGATAAGGCTGAGCTTATAGGTGACTGGATCAAAGGCATTCACAGACTCACAGAATTGAAGGCTTGGAAAGGACATCCAGAGATCATCAAGTCCAATCCCCCTGGACAGGTTGCATGGGTTGAGGTTGAGGATGACATCTTGGGTTGAGGATGACACAAACTGAAAGGACTAATGTTTCAGAAGTGACATTAGTGGTAATACTGAGTTTGCAAATTTACTATGCTCTGCAGTAAATTTGAATTTGAAAATTTTATTCATAACAGAAGAGTCAAGAATTCTTGAAAATAATTATCTTGGGGGATTTTTATTTAGACTTAAATTTTTTGCCTGCACAAACCAAAGGGAGAAGCAAACTCCACTATTATTTTGATAATCCCAAGCCATGAATATCTCCCAAGGCAAGGCACATTCTCTTCTTAAATAGCTTCACATAAAAATATCGTTTCCTTCTCCTTTACAAATACAAATACAGCAAGCTTTTCCAGAACCAAAGATCAAATATGATACTCAGATCTGTGCCCTCTGGGATTAGTCATATTTTCAGAAGCTGCTAAGCGCTTTCCACCCTTCTAAGCTGGCAGGAGCCCAAAGCACACAGGAACCTGAAGGAAGTTCGCAGTTTAAAACTACCCTGTGCTGCTTCTGTTAGACTGTCCAAGTGCAATATACTAATACTTTGCTTCAAATACAATTTCGTACTCTTAACTTCACAGAATCACAGAGTAGTTGAGGTTGGAAGGGACCTCTGGAGGTCACTTGGTCCAACCCCCTGTACTCAAGCAGGGTCAACTAGACTAGGTTGCCCAGGACTGCCTCCAGACAGCTGTTGAGTATCAAAGGATGGAGACTCCACAACCCCACTGGGAAACTTGTGCCAGTGTTCAGTCACCCTCACAGTAAAAGTGTTCCCTGAGGGAACCTCCTTTGTTTCCATTTGTGCCCATTGCTTCTGCTCCTGTCACTGGGCACAACTGAAAAGAGCCTGGCTCTGACACCTTCCCCCTTCAGGTATTTATATATGTTGCTAAGATCCTTCTGAGCCTTTCCTTATATGTGAGATGCTTTAGTCTTTTCATTATCTTTGTGTTCCTCCATTGGATTCTCTCCAATATGTACCTCTTGTACTTAAGACACTTGTACTGGACACTCTTGTACTGGACACAGTGCTCCAGGTGTGGCCTCACACTGTGCTGAGCAGATGGGAAGGATCATTCCCCTCAACCTGCTGACAATACTTTGTCTAATGGAGGATATCATTATACTTCTTTGCCGCAAGGGCCCATTGCTGGCTCATGTTCAACCTAGTGTCCGCCAGAACCATCAGGTTATTTTCTGCCAAATTGCTTTCCAGCTGATCTGCCACAATATATTTGTGCATGGGGTTGTTCTCCCCAGGTGCAGGGCTTTGCACTTTTCCATGTTGAACTTCATGAGGTTCCTGTTGGCCCATTTCTCTAGTCTGTCAAGGTCCCTCTGGATTGAACGATAATCCTCTGGCATATCAGCCACTCCACCCAGCTTTATGTCATCAAAAAGTTTGCTGAGGGTTTACTTTCCCCATCATACAGATCAGTGATGAAGATGAAAAACATGATTGGACCCAATATTGACCCCTGGGGTACACCACTAGCTACTTGACTCCAATTAGAATTTTCACTGCTGAGCACCACCCTCTAGGTCTCACCATTGAGGCAATTTTCAACCCACTTCACTGTCATTCATCCAACCCATACATCAACAGCTTGTCTATAAGGATTTCATGGGACAGTGTCAAAGGTCTTACTGAAGTCTAGGTGTAGTCTTCACTGCTCTACCTCATCTACCAGGCCTGCACTTCATCACAGAATTTTATCACAATGGTAAAGCCATGCTGACTTCTCCTGATGATTTTCTTGTTTTTAATGTGCCTGGAAAAGGTTTCCAGGATTAGCTGCTCATCTTCCGAGGGAGTGAGGTGAGTCTGACTGGCCTGTAGTTTCCTGGATCCTCCCTCTCTCCCTTCTTGAAGATGGGAGTGATGGTTGCTTTATTCCAGTCTTCAGGAGCTTCTCCCAGTTGCCATGATTGATTATAGATTATCAAGAGTTGCCTTGCAATTTCATCTGCCAGTTCCCTCAACATTCATGGGTGTTCCACCTAAACACAAAGAGGAACTTCTTTACTGTGAGGCTGACAGAGCACTGGAACAAACTGCCCAGAGAGGCTGTGGAGTCTCCTTCTCTAGAGACTTTCAAAACACACCTAGATGCTTTCCTGTGCAATCAGCTCTAGGTCATCCTGCTCTGGCGGGGGGGTTGGACTAGATGATCTCCAGAGGTCCCTTCCAACCCCTATCATTCTGTGATTTTGTGATCACATCCGTCCCCATGCATGGATATCTGTGTGTCCAGTTTGCTTAAATATTCCCTAACCTGATGCTCTTCTGCCAAGGGTACATCTTCCTTGCATCAGCCTTTCATTCCCCTTGGTCTCTGGGACCTGGGATTCCTGAAGGCCAGTCTTGCCAGTAAAGACTGAGACAAAGGCGGCATTTAGTACCTGAGCCTTTTCCATGTCTTGCAAAACCAGTCTTCCATCTCATTGAGTAATGGACATTAAATGATATTTGCAAGTCAGACCAATAATTTCATACTTTTTGGTGGCTAAACACACCCTTTACATATTACCAGCAGATAAATGGCAGACTGGGTTAATAGCTAAAGTCTTTGTGTTTGTGTTCGGTAGCTAAGTTTGGGTTTGGAGAGCCAAGGCATTTGGTACTTGAAAATTCTCTGTCTCCTGAAAGCCTTACATCAATCTGCAGACCAAAGTATTTGGAGATACGTGTGTTTGACATATAAAATACATTCTGACATACTTTGAACAAGATCCAATTCAGTAACTAGCTCAGGTTCAGTTCAGTTGAACAAGATTTGAGTCAAGCAAGATTTCAAAAATATTCCCTGTGTGTGTCTGACCAGCTCCAATATTGCTTGCTTTCCCAGAACAAATTTTTCTTTGCTTTTCTCTAAAATAGTGATTTTATTGATTTAGGGATTTGTTGAGCTAGCCCTGTACAAGGTACTAGATTGAGCAAGCAGGCTGGGATCTCTGGGACCCTGGAACCAATGCAACTAAAGGTCTAGTTGACAAAAGGAAAGAAATGAAGAGTGAGATTTTTGGGAGAGCATGTATCAGTGACATACTCCTACTAACAATTGCTTTTCTTGGTCCATTTTGTTAAGCTTCAAGTCCTGAAGTCACTTGAAGAAATTTGAGTAGGAGGGGAAAGAAGTGGGCTGTGCCTACATGTAGATAATTATATTACACTAAAAGTGTATACCTCCCTGGTCTGGTGGGTTGTGTGGAAATGCATTTCTGCTACAAAGCTAGCTGTACTCAGGACCAAAACCACTTATGAGGATGTAAACTAGAGCCCAAGGAGAAGATACCACAGTATTGGCCTGAAGAATATAACAGCTGGGAATGCTGGGGCCCTGGGGGGCAATACAAAAACATAAACTAAGCAAATGAAACTTCTAACCAGTTGATGTTTAAGAACCAATTTTTAAATTGCCTGTGGTAAAGCCAGCAAGGGGATATTCTTCTACGCTTAGATAGTTGCTAAATCTTTGAGGCAGTCCTTCTGTTTCCTGATGTAGTAAGAGCCAAAAGAGCATGCCTGCATTTCTACCCTGTCAGTGTAAGGTGCAAGTTCTCCATCTAGATTAGTGGCACAGAGGCCTAGGGAGCCGATGGACACCCTTTCTCTTCTTGGGCAGAAATTAAGGAAAGAAAGATCAGGGAAGACTGGGATCTTGCACTTTATTTTATATGTATGAAATATAAGAAGGGAGAAAGTAAAAGTTTGTGTCAGTGTGAGGGTAAGCAGAAGGGTGGAGAGGACTACTAAAAGCAGCACACATTCTGTCTGAACTGCCTAGTAGGGGGAAAGGCAGACTTCAAACCCTCCCTTATCATCACAAAGACAGAACATTACTGCAAGTAGCTGAAGTGCAACTTATCCAGGACACACATTTGGTCCTCTTTTGGGTATATGGCATATCCTCAGTGTCAGGTACTGCCAACTACCAGAACACAGCATGGATTTCTGCAGATACTACTACACAAACATACAAAAATCCATATTATTCAACCTGACAGTACAGGCACACACTAAACACCATCCTCCAGCCCCTCCATTTTAAAAGGAAACAATCTAGCAAAACTCACCAGATTTGTGGCTACATAGAAAGCTATAGAATGGCTACTAAATAGAAAGGTCCTGGTATGCTCACACCAGGATGGCACTACATGAAGTTCCATTCAATTCTGTAAGTTAAGGAAGAGATGAGTTAAATTCTCTTATTGCTGAGTGCTGACCTTCCCCTCCACCTCCCCATGTAGTTAACAGTATTCATTGAGGGTTCAAGCTGTGTTAAGCTACTGAAGTGTAGTCATCTTTGTTAGCAGGTAATCTCCTAAACCTGTGTAAGCAGGAGGGCATCATGCCCTGTTCTAGAAGGCCGGCCACCTACCCAGACACAACTCCTGCATTATTTCTCTTGTGGAGCAATGTTTCTCTCCATGTGGGAAGCTGAAGGCAGGTTGGCCGGCCGTTCAGGTAAGTGGTTTTTAATGTTGTGAATATTGAGAATGCAGATGATGAGAGAAGATGGGAGAAGGATAGAGTTTTTCTTCTTTTGAAGGAAGAAAACTTGCTAACCAGTAAACTAGTTTTTGTGGTTTTTTCCCCTATTTTCCCACCAGTTAACAAGCAAGGTAAGGAATTACTAACAGTAATCCAAAAAACTATCTAAGTATATTCTTGCCTTTATCTATAGGACCATATACTATAAAAGGACAGCTTGCAATCTTAAGAATGTACTTCAGAGTTTGCTGGGTCAAGGCCTGTGTTAGTCATCGGCTATGAAACCATCAGAGTTGTTTATTTGGAAGCTAGGTCTTCACAGAGTTTAGTTCGTCCTGGCCTTATTTTTTCTACTGCACTGCTTGCTGTACCTGTTTAATACTGTGATGTGTATTAAATCTGCATAATTACCTATAGTGAGATTTGTTTATCAAGCTTTCCAGATTCAATGATTTTCCTACTCAGTAGGCAAGTCTCTTCTGCTTTTGATCAAAAGTATCTAAATTTATAATGACTTCTAAGATTTCACTGTGAAGTAATAGGGACAGGGGCTTTATCAGAGTGCTCAGAAGTAGTATTTGTTATATGGTGTTAATTCTCCAACTTTTTTGGAGAGCTGCTTGTTTTCTACCACTGGAAAAAATTGAACTTAAAATCTGCAGCACAGCTGGGTAGGGCTCTTCCTCCAAATTGAAATGATTTGCCCTCAGAGAATTTATGTAAATCTTTGGAAATTAATTTTAAAAGCCCTACTCAGGAGAATCCATGCTGTTCTTGTAGAACACACAATTATATTTAAAAAAAACCAAAGCCCAAACACTTCTAAAGCAACATAAAACAATGCAAATTAAATTGAAGCAGTTTATTCCTTTATATAGTCCAAATTCTTGGCTTGTGCAAATTGTTACAACTTCCAAGTCTTCAGAATGTTCCAGTTATCCTAGCCAGACAACTGTTTTCGAAATCTGAATGTCTTGAGCCATACATTTCTCTATTTTTAATTTTTGAATAAGTAGTTAACTAGCATGTTTCAAGCCCCCAGTCTAGATGATTGTTGGACAACCTGTAGAAGGGAGCTGCCAATTGCTGGGCTAGGTTAGCCAACATTAAATTAATGTGATGTTTCATGACACATTGGGTAGGGTATCCATAAAACCAATAGAGCAGGTCTTCAGTTTTATATAGGAGCAACAGAAATCTGTTATGGAAATAATGTCATTCAGGAAATACAAATATCTGCACCATTCATTTACTGCCAATGAATCATTTTAAAAGGTCATAAGCCTTATATGTAGTATGAATGTGCTCCTCAGCTTCATTTCTCTTGTGATTTTTTTTTTTTTTTCTTTCTATTTACTATCCCTAGTTCTTCTTTTCTAAATGGACCTCCCTGGGGTTCCCTTCACCCTCTACTGATCTATATATCTATATATCTTCCTAGAGATCTTTACTCCTTTCCTCGGTGTTAGAACATCTTATATGTATCAACGGCGGGGAAATCTTTATTCTGCCCAAGTATAATTACTCTTCCTACACACATTTACGCATAATTATTAGTATCCTATTAAATTGAATATGAGCTCATTTCTTACAAAACCCAATTTCATCCCTTTCATTTTTAACTTGCCAGTCTAACCTTTTAGGGGAGAAAGTTATTTATTTCTAATTAGTCAAATTTCTGTAGTGACCACCTAGAAAATGTGAACAGAACAAGCATGCTCTTAGCGGAAAAGAACTTTTGAATTTCTCTGTAGTCTGCTTCAAGAGATCAGATCTTTATTTGATAAGCATCTTTATAAATCTTCTCAGAGCAAAATTATCCAAACAGCCTTTTGAGAACCCTTTTTCCAGGGATCAAAGGCCATGCCTTCCCAGGATTGCAAGATTGTAAAGTCATTAGGGACCCTTCCTCAGTTTAATGCTCCTTGTATGTTTTATGTATGTCCAGAATACATAATAAAAAGATGTTATGGTTGATGAGATGTTTATTAAAATCTCCATAATTAAACCCTCATAAATTTAGGGGAGAAACATTTTTTTAATTTTTGCCTTGACTTTTCTCTGCTCAAAATGTGAATGCTTTGTAAAATTCAGTAAAATTCCAATTGGACTTTCCTGAGGGAGCTCAGAGTATGAAAAATTATTTTCATTCATGAAGTTCTTAATGGGCTTTTTTTGCCATCAACCAAATCCAAAACAGTCTTACCTGTTTAAAAAAAATAAATCCAAACACAGATAACTATGTTAACTTGTTTTAAAAATGCCAAACTGTAAACAGGAGTATCACTTCTATTAAAAATAATAGAGTTGGCAGTCAGTAAACATGTGAGTAATATGGTAATGGAAACATTGGATACCAAGAATGAGAATCCATGTCAATAGATCTAGCACTCTACTCAGTGAAGTAATTATTCCTTTGATGTGTTGTGCATTGTATACATCCAAACACAAATCCTTGGCACATTTTACTGGGAAGCACAATCAATGAATCATAATTTGTAAAACTGCAACGCCTCTGATCAGCAGTGTCAAACCTGTCTTACAAGAACAAGCAGCGGCTCAAGCCAGCCATAGGGATGCAGTAAGGGAAACAAATGGGATTTAGGTGTCCTCTCATCAGAAAGGCTTTTATACAATGCCTTTTTTCCAGTGCTGTGGAAAGAATCTTTGAAGAGTGTAAGTAGTGTAACACTACACATAACTTCTAAACCATGTTCCAGACCTAATGGTTAGACATCACCACATCATAAAAGCAGGTGTAACAACATCACCAGTTAGCTAATGTAAATTAGCTAATTCCTAATTTTGATGGGACTAGCAGGTTTATGTTAAATTCTGTTTTAATTATAGTTTCAACCAGCTGTGTGTGGAGCAGGATGAATGAGAAGAATGGAGAAATGGCCGTGTCTCTGTGCCTACTCTTGACTCTAGGGGCTATATATTCAGAAGAGGGATTTCCATTTGTGCCAGCTGGTATATGAATCCAGAAAAACAATTGATTTGAAGCTTTTGTAATTTTTTGTTATTCTCAGTGACTCCCTCTTGAGTTTGTAATAAACTTACCTCCTTATTTATTGTTCCTATCTTTATTTTACACTCAGTGTCTAATATATTGGCCCAGGAGCTAATGCAATTATTATTATACAGGACATGTAAGTAAACTCATGATTGTAAATCAGCTCCTGCTCTGGATTCAAGTAGAGAAACAGCATGGGAATAGTTTTCTCAACAACAATAGAATAATATATATCCCTCCCAATCAGAGCAGAATTCATCTAAGATCAAAGACGTTTTATATGCCTTTTCAAGGGAAGGATAAATTTCTACTGTTTGTCCTTAGAAAGTGACAAACCTAGTAAAAGTCTAGGAAGCATTGTGGGGCTTGGCCCCTGAGCCGTTCTCTGGCCTCTCTTGGCCTTTGGGCACTACATTTGCAGGGAATGAGGTAGCTGACAGACTCCTTACTCCAGATCTTTACAGTAACTTGCAGATCACCATGGCATACAGGTCTCTGTTACCTTCATACTTGTAGAATCTCAGGACTAATGCCTTTATTCATAGTGAGAATCCCACAGAAATGCAGGCATAAAGGGTAAAGGTTCCTGTGACAATCAGTGGCATTTTGCACGGACAGGAGAGCATATTTTAAATGAAGGATTGAGATCTAGTGGCTTATTAAAACCTGTAAGTGTTTGGGTGTTGCTTTTAGGTTTTGGGTTTTTTTTATCATTTGGGGTAGTTTGCAGTTTCCTTTCCATCAATGCATGAAGCGTAAACTTTATCAAGTTTGTAATGATGCAGGTTTATTTGGAGAATCTTCCATTTCCAGGATGAACCAATTAAAGATAAACAGAATGTATTTCAGTAATCTGTCCATTTCTGTTTGTATAGTATTTTGGCTGATGTCAGAACAATAACAAAGCCTGAAATAAAAATGAGCAAATTAAAAATTCATAAAGCAGCTGTGCATTTCTAAAGTAGATAAGGGGAATTTGGGAATTCCAGTGCCTGCACATATCCAGTTGTAATGTGGGACCTAATTTAATTTCACACCTGTAAATCCAGCGGTGTTAGTGACCCTCCAGCCATATTACTTTAAATGATGGGCCTGTTTTGCATGCAGTTGGCAGAATTCCTCTTTTAGGAGTTTATATAGTATATGGATGAATTAAAATAACAATGCTCCCATATAGAGGCTTTTTGTGGTCATATGGAACCGCAACCTGGAGTGTAAGGCTTGAAAATCTTAGCCATTTGCTGTATCTGCATGCTGTGAAACTGGTTAATCCATAAACTTTTGGATTTCTGAAGGTTGCATGGTGATGAATGGTGTGTACATCTTAAGAATAAGTTGATTACACTAGACACGAATCAGTCATTTTCAAGCATGCCCATAAGCATAAAGCGGATGCTTTCACTTGCTGCAATTATGAACATTAAGAAATTGGAATAAGCAGCCCAAGATCTTGAAATAAGAATGCAATACATGCCAGATTGTCCTGAGATGACCTATTACGTTTTGTTATAGCCTCACATGTGATATTTGTTTCAAGGAAACATCTATAAACAACCAAATAGTGGCCTGGATTATTTTTATTTTATTTTTATTCTCTGTGTGTGTGGCTATCCCTAACCCTCTCTGGTATGATTTTGAAAGTTTCTGACACCCTTCCCAGTTGTGCTTCTACTTCCAGAAGCATTGTGCTTTAAATAAAAGAATAAAACCCTCATGCACTGAGCAGCTAAGCAATTAAAGGCCTTGTGGATAGAAGCCAATACTTTAGTTTTCTTCCTGCAGTTATAGATGAGGGAGTTGGAAGGTGTTCTTGTGTGTGAGCTACAGTACTGAACATTAAGTAGCTGTATCTAAAAATATAGGTAGAAGAAGCAAAGGTCTTTCAGACAAATTATTAATAGTTTATTTTGATTTAAATGTAGGAAGTAATCCCACCATCTGTCACACAAGAATTTCTTTTGCTGAAGTAACAGAAACCATGACTCAGAGAAGCAAAATAACTCCATTATTATTAGACAGTCATTTCTAGTTAAAAGTAAATAAGAAATAAATAACAGTGCCACTATGTAACGTGCTTGGGTCTGCAAAGAAGAGAAATAGTTACCTTGCAACAAGTCAATACATTATTATGGAAAAAAATGTTACGAATGTAAGAAAAGAGTAAAATTTAACTAGTCTTTTTATCACAGTAAATGGTTACATCTGTAAAAAACCCAGAAACTTATCAAAGTTCTGCTATAAGACTCCTTTTGCGTCAGCAAATTTTCAACAATACACTATAATCCATGGAAATCTTTGTACATTTAAAACTAAATGAATATTAAAATTATTTAAAACAGAATGGAAAACTATATAGAATATATACTGACTTCATCCTATAATTGGGTCCATCCCACCTGTAGATTTTTTTTTTTGCACAAAATGCAGCAAAAGGAGTTACTCCCCATAATTTCGCAGAGGCCAGAAGCTAAGGAGGCAGAGGAAAAAAAGAAAAGCTTTGAGTTTAATGCTGGACTGGGATTGCTTGGAGTCAGTTTTGTTTTTTAAATTTCTGTTAATTAGTCTCTGAATCTTTTTAAAATATTTACAAGTTCTCAGGATTACTTCAGAGAGCTGTTGGTAAGTATTGTGTTCTTTCATTGCTAATATCAACAGCTTCTCCAATCAAAGCCTGTACAACATTTTGTTGGCATTTTGCTATATTCTTCCATGTACAAAACCTTGTTAATGAATTTTATTTGAGGGTGCAGCCTAACCTCAATACATATCTCACTACAGCAATTTACTTCGTCCAACAATGGCTGTTTCTCCTTAATATGTTTTTACTGTCTTCTATTTGCTTTTCATATTTATGTCCTGTATACATCTTAACCATTTTGCAGAATGCTAGCACTGCCTAAACCTTCTTAGCTAAAGAAATTAGTGACTTCAATTCACAGCAAGTGAAGTCAGCACTGATTGCAGCCTTATGTTTTCATATTGTTAGCACAACTTTACTTTGCAGATGAGTCATTAAAATTCTGGGTATCAAAGCTGTGCTCTGTTCTCCTGATCAACTCTACTTTCTTTTGAATAAAATTCATTTATTTATGCCAAGCTACATGTTATAGCAAAATTTTCCATGTGTGCTTTGTTGCAAGGCAAACACCTCAATAAATTTAGTAGATGTAAAGGTAATATGATCTACATCTAATTTTAAAAGCAAATGCTTGTGCATAACCTCTAGTTACCTGAGTCTGGAATAATTTTACTGGGATGCTTCATAACTGTCTACTCAAGTGGTTTTTGTACCTCAGCTGACAGACAGGATTTCATGTCCAATAGTCCTCAGATCTGCTCCAGTATCACCAATCCCCTGTTCCTAAATAGTAGCCAGCGTTACTGGAAGATCTAGCTGTGTACACTTCTAGTAAACAGAATCTACAAAATTGATGGTAGATAATACGGCTGCTTCTTGGACTTCTGGAGTATTATAAGCAATACAGAAATCCCATTCCGTTTTGAGGGTGATATTTTTTCTCTTAGTTCAGATGTTTGCAAAAAAACCCCAAGCCCCCAAACCTTCCCTCTTATTTTTTCATTTTTGGTCAAGATACAAAATGATTGCACTTGAATTTGTTTTATTTCAATGAACATTTTCAGTGAAGGGCAAATAATTTTTGTTAAAAGCCATTTCCCATTTCGCAGAGGGTTTTTTTTGTCAGCTCCAGCTGCAAATGAAGAGAAATGTTCCTTCAGCCCCTGGCTCTTTAGCATATTAGCCATAAAAGCATCAAAACATGCTATGCAAGTGAAAAAAAAAATAATGCTTTGACCAAGTGCAGAATCCTGTTTTCAAAAGCCTATAACTCAAGCAAATCAAAACAATTTTTCACTCAATTTCAGCTTTTAACATCTCTCCATTACAGTTATACAGATGTTCAAAATAACACCGGGTCCTTTTTTTTATGATGAGAAATATCTGTCCCACGCTCACACTCTGAAATTAATTTCTGATCAAACATTTTAAAAATTCTTTTTGGATAGAAACCAAGCAAGAAATACTCCTGCCAAAAGTTGTTGGGTTGTGGGTTTTTTTTCTTTTCTGAGTTTGGGAATAACTGAAGAAAAGGGAAATCATTATGCTGCCTCAACCAAGGCTTTAGTTGGCAGTATAATCAAGTAACAGTTGCTATAATAAAGTGAGATTACTTGTGGTATGTGCTCACTGGAAAAAGAAGTAGAATTAAATGTAAAGCTTTATCAAAGTATAATTGTAACCCAGTCTCAAAAGTAAATTAAATTCCTCATCAGGTAGGGTTACCCATGCTGCAGACATCTGCACAAAACATTCTCCAAGTTGTAGTACCTGCCTATTCAGCGCTTATCTGTAGACACTGAGCTGAAATGCACAAAAGCACAAAAATTCTCCTTTAGTTCTTGTGAAAAGTTTAATAAGGCAAAATTAGTTTGATATGTACACAGAAGCATTTTATTTTCAAATACATATTTGGTCATTATATTCCCTTTTGAGGTTAAAGAGAAGGTGAAACTTGAGAGATGATTGCTGAGAAATGTACTGACTATAGTGGTGCTAATTAGAAGCTATTGTGCTGGTCTTTTTTCATGTCATATTCATAAATTGCCAGAAAAAAAGGTCTGCATTAAAGTCCAGCAATTTAAAAAAGAAACAAAATTTTAAAATTCTACATTGACTTCCATCCAGAAAGCACAAATCCACTTCTCCACAGACCTACACAGTAGTGTTGCTGACCACACGTACCCTTAGTTGGCCCCCTCTTGTTCTGAACTTTATACCAAAGTAAGGTTGATGCTCAAAATTGTGAGATAACTCCAAAATTAAAAAACACAAAGCAATACAAACAAAACCCCCACCCTTAGTAGGTAAGGCTTGAGTGTTTTCTGATGATGATGATAAAGGATTGTGAACGCTTCCAGCTCCACTCGTACTATGATGCCAGGTAGCAGGGACTGTATCAAGTCCAAACGGTGACTAATGGACTATTTCTGCTCTAAGTCCAGACTAGGTTAAGTTTGGTATGTTGTGAGCGTGCTAACACCAGTGCTGAATTTAGCTGCTTGTGGCGTCATAACCTATGACTGGTTTCACCAGCTTTACTTTGAGTCTTCCCTACTCTCTGTGCATATTCCCATAGAGAAGAACTTTCTTTGAATCAGTTAAGGCTGAGTAACTATGACATCCGTGCACAGAAAAATGCTTGAAAGCAAGAAAATGTCAGATTACGGAACTCCTCTTAAAGGCACCTCAGTGCCCACACAACACATTTCCACTGACATGAGTAGACTTCACACCTCCCCACAGAACTTCCTTCTGCCTCCCAAATATAAGGGATCCCATCCAGCTCATTAATTTCACACTATAGAACCCCCACGCTATAAGCCTAGCTCAACACTGATTATTTCATAAAGTTAGTAAGGTCAAGATGATGTGTATGTGTGAGATTTTGAAATAAAGAGGAGATGGGGGTGTGTGAATTTTATTTATGCTTCAGATTTGTAGTTCAGAACTGTCCAACTGACAGCAATTTTTATATATATATAAAAAATATATATTTTTTTTAAAATAGAATAACATGCAGGATCTATTTCTAATCCTATATTTCAGACTACCAGCTTGGAGAAAATGTTCTGCATTCATATAACAGGTGAGGTAGCAGAGCAGTTGGTCCAAAGATTGAATGAGGATAATAGTAACTGAGAAGAGTTATTAGGGTAGAATATGAATTGAAGCACACTGGATAAACACATGGGCAATTTTTAAAATGGGATAAAGATACTACTTCTTTTCCACTGAGATCCTTTTGAAAATATCTGCTGCCTAATGAGGGAAAAAAAGCCAACATAATTTTCTAGGAAGTAGATTCCTCTGTCTTCCATTCACTACTCTAGTGCTACTACCTCTTCTTGCTGCTGTCACCTGATGTCTCTATATGAAGCAACCCTGAATACACACTTTATAACAGCACTTGCTTACATATATTCTCTCTAGAACAGGTAGCTCACATTAATGTTGAATGAAAATGTAAACTTAATGAGAAATAAAGTAAACGGTAATGAAATTTTAATCACACATCCACCTGAATATTGCTACTGCTTAATAGGCAAACTGCTTCCTTAAACTCAGATTAGCAAAGCTCTTCAGGATCTCCTGGATACAGAGAGGCACCAGGGAAATCTGCAGGTTTACATAATCACTCAGACACTTTTGTAAACCCCCCTCATCTGCATGCCTAAATAGCTTGGAAATTCTGGTTTCATTTCATCCTTTTTCCGTGTTGGAATGTCATCATTGCTCCTCCAGCCTTTATCAACCAGTCCCGGTTAGGACTGTCTTTTAGGGGAATTTTTTTGCTCAGCTGCTCTGCCACTAGCAGTTTGGAGAGTAGGTACTGCATTGCTCTGAAGCATACCCAATTTTGACACCAGCTGCCGCTTGTTAGAATGGAGGTATTCTGGTCCTACCCCTACCGACTCAGATGCGTCTGAAAAGATGGGAGAGTTGTGAAAGCATGATCCGGAAGGCATCTACAGCAGCTCCACACTGCTTGAGTAATCCTTAGTAGTAGGAAAGGTTTGTACTCCTGGTAAAATGAGTTTTCATTTCTTCTCTTGTGATTGGAATGATGCAAATAGAGCCCAAATTGGATTTGAGCCTGAATTCACAACGGCTTTTAAATCTTTTGATTAATGCTGAGAACATTTGCAGGTGAATGAAAGACCATGGTAGCAGAGATGTAGGGGGTGCTACAATAATTATTAGATATGAGGAAAAGGAATAAATATTACACAGCATAGTGAGGGGACAATAACATTTACCAATGTATCTTTCCCATTACTGGAAACTGTTGCAATGTTTTCCTATGGGGGAAGATGGGGAAAAGGGTTTTTTTGTTGATAATTTTTCCTTCCAGTGAAATACATTCCTGTGATCCTCTTGAATACTCTTGATCACAAGATAGCAGTATTTCATTCTCAGAAAACCATCATATTTCAGAGAATGCTAGAACTAGCTTGGGAGAAACAAATGTCTAACTCTGAATATTTGAACACTAATGCTGCATTTGAACCACACTCTTTAAAAAATAGTACCTGAACTTTGAGGATACAGAGTAGGAAAAATAGAGCTGAAACTGTGTTTTGAAAAGAAATTGCGTACAGAGGTTATTAAGCAGAAATGATTAGTCTTCTTCAAATGAATCTTCAGATGTTTTGGGGGGTTTCAAAATAAAAAAATCTGCTCCTCCCTCATAAAAGCTAAAGTAACTAGATGGCAGAATTTCATCTTTAAATGAGAGTTTTGGTAGTTCCAGGGATTGGTTGGCTCTAAATGAGTATGGCTTACAGAATGAGAGAAATATTTGCTACCAGAAACCTCTCTAAAATGCTAGGCACACTAAAATGTTATGCAAAGGTATCATGTTCTGCCATTCCCAATATTTAAAACATTTCTGAGATTATTTAAAAGCTTTTTGTGGTTTGTTTGAAGGTATCTCTATATGTATGCTATGACTATATTGTCAGTAATTGTTTCTTGTGGAGGTTTATAGTTAATATTTTTTCTTTTGAGTCAGATTTTCCCTTGTTCTGACTCCGGTCCACTGCTGCTTGTTCTTCCAGTGTTTACCTCCAAGAAGAGTCAACTTCTGGTTTTGGACAGCAGAAATGCCTCCCCGGGCCTTCTTTTCTTAAGGCTGAACAAGTCAAGTTCTCTTAGTTTCTCCTTTGTATACAGTGTGTTCCAGCCCCCTTTATCATCCTGGCAGGCCTCTGAGGGATTGCTCCAGTATCTTGATGTACAACATTAGCTTGGGCAGGATTGTCTGAGACTGGAACATCCTAATAAATGGGTGTCACTGGAGAAATGTTCTGGTCTGGCACTTGCTCAGGCATCTCTCCCACTCTTCCTGTGGTCTCAGACAGAGAGGAATCCATATCCAGAGTGGTGATGAACCAATCTTCTCTCCTCTGCTCAGACTGTTTAAATGCTTAGTTTCAAGAAATCAAATTCTCATCAGTTCTGTGGATGGAACTGCGTGTATTCCCATTAGATTTAGACCTAACAAGAGAAAATATGCAGTCAGACACTAGATTAGGACCAAGCCCTGTCTCAGAAACTCACGAGGAAAATAACACATTACTTCTATCCTAGTTAGTTCTACAGCGAGGCACTCTTGCGGCAATGCTCCCCGACGTCAGGAAACAAAAAACATGTTAGGGACAGTCTCAGGCATGGTTTATGGAAATCTGAGGTAATTGTGAACAACAAGAACTAAGGCAGAGCATCTCTTCAAAAAGTGAACAATATTTTTGTTTCAAAAATTTTCATGCTTCAATCCTTTGTTTGGGGCTAGCAGCATGTCCCCTTCAGCAGGAGATGCTGTAAGTCATTCCCTGTTGTTTGCAGTATGTTCAGACAGCTCCACACTGTAAACAGCAGCTTCCACTGTGACCTGAGTGTGTGTTTGCTTTTCACCTCCAGAAATCTTCACACACACTTCCTGTCTGAAATCTTGAAACATAGTGATATTTTAAAATATCCAACTTTAAAATAAGAGGTCATAAGTCTCTATAATTTAGACAGGAAATTATTCTTCTTGAGAAATCACGCTGACCATACCGCTTCTTTTCCCCAGACTGGCCATGAAAATGGTCTGTATACAGTGAGGTTTTCTATTCTGAAAATGCCTGTCTCTTTAGGTGTCTGTACAGAGTCTGTAGAGGGTCCTTCAGTTGCCACTTGGCAGCACCCAGAGCACAACTTGTCTCTTTGACTGGAAACACTTAATATGGAGTCAACAGTAGTAAGCAGGAACACTTTTATTAGCAGAACTGAAAAGAACCTCTGCAGCTGGTACTGTAGATTGCCGGTGGGCAATGGGCTTGGACATGGCATGAAATAAAGTTCCTTGAGAGCAAACCAGTGAAGTGATGAGTGCTTGGGGTTGAAGTTACTTCTGTACATCCAGTGCAGTCATCTGTGCTATGGGGAAGTTAATTATAGTTGAATGTACTTTTGAATTTTAGGAATATTTTATTCATGCTAATGAACAAAGATGTGTGCATTTACTTTACTATATGTCTCACCTGCCCCCCCCCAAGATGGCATTAAAATGCGTTTTTAAAGAGTTCTGTGAATTTCTGGATAGAGCAACACATCCATCAAGGTTTTCTCCTAATTATATCTCTTAGAAGTTACATTCTGATCATTGTGCAGCTCAAGTAGTTCTCTTTCTATAGTTTTATGTGCATTAACATAAATTTATTCACTAACACCTACATACTACACTATTTATAATAATAACTTTAAAATATTGTATTAACAGCCAGAATTTACTAAGTTATCTTCTTTGTAGTGTTATTAATATTATGAAAAACATATAATAGTCATACATTTTTGTCTATGTGATTTTATTTCTGCATAGTTGTTATCTTCAGTTCCTTTATTTACACAGACATGTATTAGGGTCCAAACCAGAGGCCAAATAAAGGACGCCCCAGTACTCTGTGGCCTTTTCAAACAAAAGGAAAGGAAGAGAGCTCTAAACCAAATCCATCTGGCAACCAGTCACAGGTAGTGTTCCCCAGGGGTCCATACTGGGGCCCATCTTCTTTAATGTCTTTATTGATGGTTTGAATGAGGGAATTGAGTGCACCCTCAGTAAGTCTGCAGATGACACCAAGTTGGGGGAAGTGTTGGTCTGCCAGAGGGTAGGAAGGCCCTCCAGAGGGACCTGGACAGGTTGAATCAATGGGCAGAGGCGAATGGGATGAAGTTCAACATGGCAAAGTGCCGGGTCCTGCACTTTGGTCATAACCACCCCTGGCAACGCTACAGGCTTGGGGCAAAGTGGCTGGAAAGCTGTACAAAGGAAAAGGATCTGGGGGTGTTGGCTGACACTCGCCTGAACAGGAGCCAGCCCAGGTGGCCAAGAAGGCCAACGGCATCCTGCTTTCTATCAGGAATAGTGTACCCATCAGGACTAGGGAGGTGATCATCCCTCTGTACTCAGCTCTAGTCTAGTGAGGCCTAACTTTGAATACTGTGTTGAGTTTTGTGCCCCTCACTACAAGAAAAACATCAAGGCCCTAGAGCATGTCCAGAGAAGGGCAGTGAAGCTGGTGAAGGGTCTGAAACATAAGTCTTAGGAGGAATGGCTGAGAGAACTGGGACTGTTTATCCTGGAGGAGGATCCACCTTACTTCTCTCTACAACTACCTGAAGGGAAGTTGTGGTGAGCTGGGGTCAGCCTCTTCTTGCAAACAAGTAGTGATAGGATGAGACATAATGGCTGCAAGTTGCACCAGGGGAGGTTCAGGTTAGAAGTTAGGAGTGATTTCTTCTCAGGAAGAGTGGTTAGGCATTGGAACAAGCTGCCCAGGAAGGTGGTGGAGTCACCATCCCTCAGGGTGTTCAAGGAAAGATTGGATGAGGTCCTTAGGGACATGGTAATATAGGTGGTAGGGGGGACAGATGGACTAGATGATCTTGGAGGTCTTTTCTAACCTTAATGATTCTGTGGTTGTGAAAGGCATTAAACCCCAAAACATACATCACCAGATAGAGAACTGGAAATGACAATAGTGGAAAAGGACAGAGAACACACTGTGTGTATTTTATTCTGTGATCTGCTTTCTTGTAGAGGCAGGGTCCTTCTGTGTGTACCTCTGGTGTGGTGGAAGCACAATAATGGCCCTTACTAGCACTATGGAGCAGACTACTTTTCCAAGGTGGAAACCAGAGGCCTTCCTGAACCACTCCCAGTGCCTACACAGCTGACACAGGCATTCCCATGACAGGCTTTCCCACATCTGTTTTAAGCCTGTAGCAGAAAACAATGACAGAGCAGACAGAAATCTTATGTAGGCTGGATTGGATTCAGACATTGGTCCCTACTTTGATCATACTCTAACAATATTTTTTTAAAAATAGAAGTACTTTCATAATGTATTTTTCTGACCAGACTCGATCTGATATTTTTCAGCCTATGGAAATATTTGTGAAGGTTAATCCCAAATAACTAAGGGGATTAAGATTGATGTTAATCTGGGAAAGTCATGTGCAACATCCATGCTACTCTTGATACTATTTTTTAAGCTTTGACAAATATGGTGAGTCAAGCCTGTTTGTTTGCTACAGGTACAACTGGGCTGTTTTTAAGGAGTGCCTGTTTAAATATGTATACCACACCCTCCATATCAAGGGGAAGGCCTTGCTCAACTGTGTTGGTTAATCCTTCTAAAGTTTTAATGATAATACTACTTGTTACAAAGTACTCAAGGTTTTCTGGCTTACTCAGAACAATGTATAGGTGTCATAGTACCTATAATATATATCAGGCTATTCCATCACCATGTATGCACCCGTTAACATCAATACAGTCATCTCTCTGTGAGATGTTTCATTTTCAGTGGTGTCAGCTCTGAAACTCCCACCTAGATAAAAATTGCTCCTGTAGCTGCTGAGACTTTTGCTAAAATAAATGTACCAAAAATGGACAGATAGTCATTCCTACCACAGAATTAGTGTGGAGAGTGCCAAGGTGTATTTTTAAGATTTACAATAAAGTATTAGAGAGCTTAAATCTTAATATTCTACTGGTGGTGTTTGCTGATGGTTCTTGCATACTGCCTATCATCTTTATAGCCTCAAACACTAGAGGAAGGGAAAGTAATTACTGGTTTAGAGTGTTCCCAGAGAGGTACAAAGATATCAGGGAACTTGTGCCTTTAGCATTTGTGCATCTGGTGTGTTGTGCTTACCCTGGCTGCAGACACAGATATGAATATCCACACAACTGCTCTGCTCCCTTATCTGCAATGTAGCAGTGACTTCCTTCCCCCCTTCTGGAAATTCAATTTTATCATGAGTCTCATTTCTTTTTAAATTCAGTCACCTGGTATTGCCAAATAAAATGTGCACCTCTTTTTATTTAACCACTGAAAATTTACCTAGCCCTTGTGTTTGAAAAAAACCCCCATCTCTCAAATAATGACACAAGCACGCCTAAAGGTTCAAAACTTAGACTGTGAATACAAAGAATTGAGTTTATCCTCATCCATTCACCAAGAGGTGAGGAAAGCTGATGTCTTAGAACTCCTTTTATCAAAATACTAAAACACAGGCTTACATTAAGCATGTATGTCATATCCTTGAGTGCTTACATTTAGACTGGAGATTTTATTCAATTAAAACTGGTATATTTATTTTATGAATAGACACTTACTTTCAAAAAAATAAATCAAATAATTACCACACTATTGCATTTTGCTACTTCCTTGAAGGTGAATGTGCTAGTTTGGGGGGCCTAATATCCGTGTTCGGAAAATGAAGCAACTATCATACTGAACAGCTGTTTCTGACAACAGGGAAGCCACTTAGGCAATTTATATTTGCAGCTTTGTTTACACATGGGAACAATACTCCAGAGCACAATATGTGAGCTAAGGAAAGTAAACACACACCCAGTTTGTAAACTTTTAATATGCCTGTTTTACCATAAAAATAGACTTGTAATTAGTTCCCAGGAGTTTCGGTACAATAAGATGAAGTTTAATTTCATACGCGATGAACAGAAGATTGTTGCTTTACCTGAGACTTAGACAAGCATGCCAAGACCAATAAAATCAATGGGAGACCTTCCTACATGTTAAAATGCCTTTATGTCAGAATAAATAGCATGAAATTGAGAGTGCTGCCTGACAACCCTGTACAAGATATAGCTCTGTATTACTAGACCAGAGGATTTTCTTTTCCTGTCTTCAGTCTCTGAGATTGCTGTGAAACATAAATATATTTTGAGCATTTAAACATGATAGGATGTTTAACCATTCTGAGAAGGAAAGAAAGAAATCCTAAAAATTAACATAGTTCTAGATCCACAAAAGCATTGTGGTATAAAATGATCTTTGATTTCAGTTTTGCTGGATCTAGGCTAAAGATCAAATTCTGTAAAGATTTATTCATGATTCATAGTCTTCCCTACATGACTACTAATATAAGTAAAATACCAGAAAAGTAGGCTTGCAAAATCAGGTCCAAATTGTAACACTATATGGTAAGGCGCTGCACACAGAAAATACATGTAACACACATAAAATACGCTTAAATGTTTAAAGCAGTTTTAACAACTCAAAAAATAAGGGAAAATTAGAAACTGCAGCCTCCATGAGTGTAATTGGTATAAGAAAATCAAATGCCTGTGCGTAAAAGCTTTAAGGTTTTTCAGCCATAGCCATTAAAGACAGTTATAGTTTGGGGTTTTTTTCTTGTATGTTTAACTCACGTGATCAACACAGATGTTTCAGAGCTTAATTGTCTTTTTGGCATTACATCCTTTTTCCTCTCATCAACAACTTTGGAGACTCTGAGGTGGTTATGAGCAACTTGAACATAAGGTTAGGGACTTTTATATTTATTTTGTGGTATTCATAATGAACTCCTAGAAGGTGTTGTATGCCTAAGGCCACTTTGGCAAAATCCCTTAGGAAAATATCCCAATATACCTTTTACAGGCATAGACATGGCCAAAAAAGTAATAGCATGTTCCTATTTCAAAAGATATCTGATTTCTATTCCTGCAATGTCTGATAGAAAATCTTTGAAGGCTATTTCTATTTCCACAAAATATCAGGCAAGCTTTCTCTGCAAATGAGTTGCTTTCAGTTTCTTTGTGTAATGTAATTAAGTTGTTATCAGTGCTGTAGTATGTCCCCGTCTTCCATTGCTTTAGTTTTAAAGAGTTATTTTGGTGTATATTGCTATTCCATAATCTGGCTTTGAAATTAATACCACAGATATACACCCTAGAACTAATAAATCCTGTTTGTTACTTAAGCTCATCTGATAATGGACACCTTCCATGACATAGAGGGACAAAAGTTTCCCAAATATGACCACAACGTTCGCTCATAATAAGGTCTGTAGCTCTATCATGGTAATCTAGTTGGTGGTGTTTGATTTCAGAGTAAATGAGGTTTTTCCTTGCTTGCTATCTGGTTGGTGAGAAGAGAATGTCTTGTACTAGTTTAATCAAGGAAGATTATTATATAACATCTGTCAGATTGACTTGTACCATATGGGCCCTGGGCCATCTTCTGTAAGAGAACTTACAGAGACATCTCAAAATGTCTGTGAAAATAGAACATATTTTTAGAATTGTAGAATATCCTCCTACACTGCCAAATGAACCTGTCAAAAGCGCATCTTGATTTGTTCAGCTCCTACAACTCATGCTTGTTTGCAGTAATGGTATTTATTGACCAAAGGTGGGTGATAGAGTTTTTTCGTATCTGCTTTTGCAGATGTGTAATTAACAGAATGGAAGGTTTGTTAGGGTAGGGTGGGGTGGGGTTGGGTTTTTTTGCAAAGTTTTCTAGAAGTTCTGAATCAACTTTTTTTTTTTTTAAGCGAGTGGAGGAAGGAAAAAAGAGACCTAATAACGAGAACAAAAGAGGAAAACAAAGAAAACCCCAAAATAAATGAAATGCCTTCACATTATCCAGTCTCTGTGGGTATACAAATACAAAGACAATATTTACCTGACCCTATTCATGACCCAAAACTCTAGATTTTCAGTAGTGGTAACAAGTAAACTTTTGAAATCGTAATGCTCAGTTTGAGGGTGGTAAAATAGCATCTTCTGAGCCACGTGGAGCTACTGGAGCTGGGTTGAGGGGAATGGGGAAAATAAGCAGTAGAAGTGCAACTGATCTGGCTGGGTAGGTGGGCTTCAAGCTGACAGAGGGAAAGTGAAAGGAGAACATTTGGGAAATGTGGGAAAGCATATTGTAACTCAGTATGTGGCTTGGATATGGATTTCTAAATGGAGGTGTCTAACAAATGAAGATGCCTGAGCATAATTAAGTTTGAACACAAACAGGAGGAAAAAATAAACATAAAAAAAAGGAAAGATACAGAAATTTTTCTAAAAATGTCCTTTGTCCTGAGGCTAATATGGGTCTTTCATTAAGAGAGATGTTGAGGGAAGATCACATTGTCTAGATGTATGCATTCACACCTTTCTACTGAGAGCATCAATGTCAACTGGGAAAGGATTATTCATGTCTTCTAAAGGAAGTTATGCCAGTGGCCCGTAAAAACATGTCTTGTACTGAAGTGACTATTCCTGCAGTTATCAGGCTATTATCAACTATTAACTCTGGAAACCCACATACATCTGGGACTACATTATAACAGACAGTAGAGGCAGGATCATAAGTTACCAGCAAGTAGTGGCATCAAAAGCCACAGCTCAGACACCACTTACCCTCTCAGGTACCTAGAGTAGAGCTTCAGTGCACAAGGAGAGAAGTGCATAGCAGTCTGAACTTCTGTCAAATGATCTGGTATGACAATATGGTGTAGCACATGTGCCAGCATGCTAGTTTAGCCTCAGGAAGCAGTCTGGCTGTGAAAGGAAGCCAATGTGCATGAACTAATAAGCTTTACATCTCAGCAAGACTAATGAGCTCGGGATGATAGTGTGCCGGTATGACTATAGTGTGGACCATGCTCCTCTTTCAAATAGGGACGTATCCTTTTTCTCCATCTGCTGACGTCTGCTAGCAGTCCAAATGCTGCTTTCACCTCCAGTTTGCAAATTGCTCAGAGCCTTAAGTCTCAGTCCTGAAGATGCTAAAGGATTTTAAGTTAATGGAGAAAGAGTGGCTCAGATCATTTTTTAGGACAAATCTGATACCTGTGGCATGTCCCATAGACTCACAGAATGGTTTGGGTTGGAAGAGACCCCACAGATCACCTAGTTCCAACACCCCTGCCATGGTCTGGGTACTGGAAGGCTGCTGTAAGGCACAACACCTCATTCTGAGGCCTGACACTTGGTAC
This sequence comes from Porphyrio hochstetteri, assembly GCA_020800305.1. Taxonomy (NCBI): domain Eukaryota; kingdom Metazoa; phylum Chordata; class Aves; order Gruiformes; family Rallidae; genus Porphyrio; species Porphyrio hochstetteri. Next base: position 53,767,121 of record CM036907.1, read on the forward strand.
AAATATGACAATACTCCTGTGCCATGCAGCTCTGAGTAGGAATATGGGCAAATGCCATTAGTAAGCAGATGTATGAACAGTTGCCCCAGTAATGCATGTCTTGACATGTGAATGATGAAAAGGAAGGATAAGACTGTGATCTTGAGAAGTGCAACCAGGAGGTGTTTAGGATTATGATGTACTTTGCTTACTGTTCCTCTCCATGTAGCTGCCCAAGTAATCCAGTCTGTTCAAGGCAAAGTCAGCTTCAGGGACTAGAAAAACTTGCATTATCTTTTATCAGTTCTCACTCAGGAACCATTGAGCAACTTCTTGAATCACCTCCTAATGCAACAGGCCATGTTTGTTTGAGGGCTGTGACCTCAAATGTTGGGCTTACATCACCAGCACTTTGCAGTGAAATGCAGTGAAGGAGAAACATTCACAACTCAGGCAGCAGTCTCACCTGGGAGGCCACAACAGAAAACTGAAGGTGGTCCCTGCACCTTCCAGGAAAGGTTTTTCTGTGCCTGTGGGATAGCTTTCTGCGTGCTATTCTAGGGCAAACAAAGAGGAGCCACATGATTATATCCTTGCAGTAAGGAAGCAATTTCAGCTAAGACTTTATGCAACTAAGTCTACCAGTTATTTCAGAATACACTGGGCAGAAGTAGCAGCTAAAGACCATTGATACAGTGAAGAACAGCTGAGGGTTAGTTTAGGGTGCTACTGTATCAAAACTGTTACTGTCTGAAAGCACGGGTTACCTTAGCATATGCTAAATATGTATTTGGCTGTAAATAACATTGGCATGGCCTCTATACTACTGGGTAAGCTGATAATATTTTAAGATGCTTTTGGAAGAGGTCTGGATGTAGCTGCCAGAGGGTGGAGGGGCAGTATGGTTCCCAGCAAAACACAGCTGCGAGGCATGGGTAGCACAGCGCACCTCTGTGAGATATTACATGCAGGGTGGGAGGAATTAAACTGCTGCACACAGTTTACTAAAGGCTCAGAGGCACCACACAAATTTACCATAACTTAGCAAATTATTCCACTGTAGCTGTTCCTGCATTTGATCTTTGTGCATCTTACTGTTTGGTTAAAATTCACTTCAACTTTATTCTTTGAGGCTTAGGCAGAGGGACTTCACCACTGTTTGTTACTGCTCTGACTCTGTTGTGAAACCTGTCCCATCTGAATTAAGGACATGTATGGCTTCTGCATTTGTCCTAGCTTTCATAAGATTTACATAATGCAGATTTTTAGATATAAAGATCAGTGGGAAACTACAGATCAATTGATAGGTGATGTGTGTAAGGCAGATGTGGCTCCCTACTTGGCAAATTAGGCAAATTAACCCGTCCTGTGTTCTGTATTTGGAGTCTAACCAGCATGGTCCTACAGTCCATCAGGAATCAGGTAGCTTAGTGAAAGGGTGTTGACCCACTCAAACAAGCAGTCTTTTAAAAAATCTCCTAAAAATCTGACCCTATGCTTCCTGCCTCCTGAAAAAAAACATGTGTGGTAGTGCATGCAAACATTTCCTGGTTTTTAAAGGCACTTTAAATATAAAGGACTGGCACTAATGGTGCCCTGCACACAGGAGCATAGCATACATGAGCTTCCACTGTAGATAGTCTTGGGCTTTACCCAGTGCAACTGGAGCTAACTGGTACTGCTGACATGAAATGTCCTGTCAATATGGAGCAGTGAAGAAGAGGACATGCTGCCAATTTTACATCTCAATTACTTTCTGAGGAGGAAAAGAGATTAGTAGGAAGGAGGTCTACACTGCTCCCAGAAGGATGACTGTGGATCAGATGCAGAGCAGAAGCAGTATCACAATGTTAACGTGCAGCATGTGCTCGGGATAACATATGCTTCCTTTTAGCAGAGATCTGTAGCTTGGGTACAATGCCACGCTGACATGGCTACGTGGTTTCCACAGAACATGGAGTACAGGCAAAAGTCATTTGGTTACATCTCTACCTGCCACACAGCCACACAGTCAAAAATGCATCTAAATTCGCTTTGATTTTTTTTCATTGCTGTTATTTAAAATTATGGTGCATCTGCATTGTCCCTTGCAGACAGCATCTGCTTTGAACATAGCAGGAAGAAAGCGTTGCTGAGTAGACCAACTCTGAAAACCTGAAAGTGGCTTTTGAAGCCAGTTCTTGCCTTTGAGGTAGCCATATGCATTCCAAAATGCAGGTAATTGTCTGATAGGCAATTACAAGGGTTTGATTTATTCATTTTCACAAGGGAGAAGATTTGAATGCAAATATAAATATTGCCAAAGCAGATTGCATAAATGGCAGCCTTCTTATGTAACGCTGGATATGTGTCATAGGCAAGCGTTATAGAAATTCAGTAAGTTTCCTTCATTAAGTAGAGATTAATTCTAGCTGATCTCTAGCTTCAGCTGCTTCAGGTCCAACTGAAAATGAGTCTGCAAAAATGTGTATTTTCTCATGTCAGTTTAAAAGCTTCTGAACCATTGATCAAACAAATTTGGAAGATTCTTGAAACATTCAGCAGAGGGAAAACAATCACGTGTATTTCTTGAGCATAAATTGGCAAGAGGGAAAGGTCATTCTATTGACAGGCTGCAAACAAAGGGTACTTTTTTTCTGGCAGCTGCAAACAAAAGTCACCGTTCCCTCAGAAGTGTAATATTTGAGACTTTGAAATGTTTTTTAACAGCACGCAAAAGTCAAGAAGTGGCTCAGCCTGTCCAGTACACGTAAGAAGTCCCCTGTGCCTACTGTCCCCACTTTTCCTGCCTCGACATCTCCCACAAGAGGGGTGCCAAGTGAAATTAAGAGAGGGAAAACACCAAATTGGGCAGCTGAATACTTTTAATGTGTTGGCTTCTGCTGCCTAACTGCTATGGTAACCAACCACATAAGGTAAGGACTGGAGACTGCTAACAAAACTGACAATGTTAGTATTCTGAAATAATGGTATTTACAAATAATATGTAATTTGGATGATGGAGCTGTTGTTTTAGACTAAAGCACTGATGAATGCAACACTATATCCATTGGCATTTAGACTCGATTCACAGACTTCACAGATTCACAGAATTTTAGGGGTTAGAAGGGACCTTCAGAGATCATCAAGTCCAACCCCCCTGCCAAAGCAGGCTCCCTAGGACAGGTTGCACAGGTAGGCATCCAGACAGGTCTCAAATATCTCCAGAGAAGGAAATTCCACAACCCCCTTGGCAGCCTGTCCCAGTGCTCTGTCACCCTGTTTTCCTTACAGAACCATGCATGAAAAAAAATCATGAAATGTTAAAATATGCTCCAGACAAACAAACAACTTACTGCTTTTATAGTAAGAACATTTTTGGTGCCTATAATTTGTGTCTCATAGGCATATTGTGCTGGTTGACGTCTTTAGGGTTCTCATTAGGTTTGGCAGTGGCCTGTGGTAAAATTGTGTCTACAATTGCTGAGATCATCTCTGCTTTTACATTGCATAAGTTAAAACTAAACCAAATATCTTCTATGCAGTAACATCAAAAAATAATTATTGGGAAAGACTGGCTTTAGCTGGTTTAGAGGTAAATTTAAGCATATTTGCATTCATTCCCAGAAGTGGAACAGACACTCAAACTGTCAGTCCTTGCAACAGCCTAATACTAATATTTATTTGCTAGGTTCACATTTTGGTTTTGCATTTAACATGTATTTCTTCTCAATTCTGATACATAACATGGGGCATCACTTCAACTGCCACATCACTTCGATTTTCCTACAATATAAATTTTATTTTTTAGTTTTGTCACAGATCCAACAAGACAATGGGAAAGGGAACCAGATTCTATATTGCTAATAATCAAAGCACTTATTCCATCTTTCTTATGTACTGTGTGATTGCAACAGTGTGATTTGGGGCAAATAACTCTTTCTGATATGCTTAAGGTGTCAAAGGAGCGGTCCGTTAAAATGATACATGAGTCAGTATAATGCTGGTACTCTTTTCCAGATCTCAGAAGTCGTGTGCTTTGCTGTAAATTAGAAAAAACATTTTGTCCATAAACTTGGCAAATTTTAGCAAAAAAGCACAGTCGATAAACACGGAATTCTATTTTTCAGAACACATTCAGCAAACTTGAATACAAGCCTAACAAATGCAACATTTATAAAATGTAATTTATGACATGAATATCAAGAGGCACCACTTTTGTAAAGTTCATATTGTTTGTTTAAGAAGTGCATTCTACTATCATTTCATGTAAAGAAATGAAGTTTCCATAAGGAAACAAGTTCCTTTTTGGTGGTATTCTCAACTGGACATACTGTGAAGTGCAATTCACAGTGAAGAGACTGCAATAACTACACTGGTATATTTAGGAAAGTAAAACATATACACACAAATCTGTGAGGCTGTTCACCTCTCAAATTTTCTAACCAGATGCATGTGTAACTGAGAAAACTCTGAAGACCAAGTCATCTTTTCATATTATGAGAAAGTTGGCTGTAAAATTGGTCCTACGTAGAAGACTCCTGAGGTTCTTTCACTGGGAAGGATATTAAAGACCCAGTCCAACTTAATACATCATTTGTCACAGAGAGAACTTCTATTAAAAATTTCAGGCCTACCTCATTATGAAACATCTCACCATCATTAAGTATGTTCTTCATGGCTGACTAAAGTTAGCAGAGACACACTAATAATCAGAGAGATATTACTGCTGAGAATTGTTAATGCCTCCTTTCAAAAGGGCAAGTTGCTGACCATGTTCAAGCATGCAATGATTATATCTTCTTTCCAGCTATCTTTGGATAACAATAGATTCACAAATTATTGTCGTGCCGGGCACCTATTCTTTTTAGGGAGTTATCTCCTGTGGTGCTAGGTGGCTAAGTATAGACACATATAGACCTCATTTTATTTTATCTTAATCAGATTGTAAATACTAGTAGAATATTTAGCTTGATGGAACATCTCACAGCAAGAATCAGAAGTAATTATCCTGATTTTTTTTAGGTCTTCTGACAATTAACCATAAGGTATTTCAGGGATTTTACTTTAAGAGGAGATTCCAGACTGCTAGAGAATTGATTTGTTCTTTGAACACTTTCCAGAGGAAATGACCATACTCTTTTGACCCTTATCCTATTTGGGGAGTTATACAAAAAAATTCAAGAAGATTCCTACTTTCATAGTGAGTTTAACACCTCCAACCCTTTTTCATTGTACACAAATTCTGAATTTCTCATTCTTCTGCCAGATCTGACAGCACAGGACAGCTCAGTCCATGAGTGAAGTGTGGCAGTAGAAAGGCATTTAGGGGAGCAGATAGACCTTATTTTTTTCTGCCCTGTTCTTTGGCAGCGTGTTAGCTTTTACTTCCATGTTGAGTTTTACTTGCAGAGTGAGAGAGGAGTTGCTTTTAAGATGATGTTGAGGAGTACTGAAGCCATGGACAACCTAGAAGAACTGCAGGAGAGCCAGAGGGCTCCCTGGCACAACTGCAGGGCACAGCTGCGGGTGAATTGTTCAGGGCCAGCTGCAGCCTTAAATCACATCCTTATCTCTAAATTGGAAAGATGTGAATTTGATGGGTGGACCATCCAGTGGATAAGAAACTGGTTAACAGACCGTAGCCAAAGGGTGGTGGTCAATGGGTCTACGTCCAGGTGGAGGCCGGTGACAAGCGGGGTCCCCCAGGGGTCTGTCTTGGGACCGGTTCTCTTTAACGTCTTTATCAATGACATGGATGATGGAATTGAGAGCACCCTCAGCAAGTTTGCGGATGACACCAAGCTGAGTGGTGTGGTCGACACCCTAGAAGGAAAGGAAGCCATCCAGAGGGATCTTGACAGGCTGGAGAGATGGGCCCGGGTGAACCTAATGAGGGTCAACACTGCAAAGTGTCAGGTGTTACACTTGGGCTGGAAGAATCCCAGACATACAGACTGGGAAAAGAGCTTCTTGAGAGTAGCCCTGCTGAGAAGGACTTGGGGATTCTGGTGGATGAGAAACTTAACATGAGCCAGCAGTGTGCTCTTGCAGCTCGCAAGGCCAATGGTATCCTGGGCTCCATCAGAAGAGGGGTGGCCAGCAGGGACAGGGAGGTGATTGTCCCTCTCTACTCTGCCCTCGTGAGGCGCCATCTGGAGTACTGTGTCCAGATCTGGGGCCCCCAATAAATGAAGGATGTGGAACTGTTGAAGAGGGTTCAGAGGAGGGCCACGAAGATGATTAGAGGGCTGGAGCACCTGCCCTACGAAGAGAGGCTGAGGGAGCTGGGCTTGTTCAGTCTGGAGAAGAGAAGGCTGTGGGGGGACCTCATTGCAGCCTGCCAGTACCTGAAGGGAGCATACAAACAGGAGGGGATTCAACTTTTTAAAAGGATAGACAATGGCAGGACAAGGGGGAATGGATTAAAACTAAAGGAAGGAAGGTTTAGATTAGATATTAGGGGGAAGTTTTTTACAGAAAGAGTGGTGAGGTGCTGGAACAGGCTGCCCAGAGTGGTAGTGAATGCCCCGTCCCTGGAAGTGTTCAAGGCCAGGTTGGATGGGACCCTGGGCAACCTAGTGTAGATCCAGGCCTGAGGTTGGTGGCCCTGCCTGTGGCAGGGGGGTTGGAGCTCTGTGATCCTTGAGGTCCCTTCCAACTCATACCATTCTATGATTCTGTGATTCTGTGATCAACACGGAGCTTTCTGTCTCTCTAATTAGGGGTTTTATAGAGTTCCTGTCACTCCAGTATCTGAGCAATTATGGAGTTAATCCCACCTCATATCAGTGTTGAATTCAGTCATATCCAGTGGCAGGAATTTCTCACTTGAGTGACCCTACCATTGGGATTTGCTGCACTTGAAGTCCTGAATCTCATACCCTCCAGGGCATGATGTCCTGATTTTTCAGATTAGCATCTGATTCACTCTTTTTCTTCTTGTTTTGATTTTTAATCTCCACAATAAAAACATTAACCAAAACCAATGCTCATAAATAATATTTTAAAAACTAAATTATATAAATTATTATGTAAATTTATTTATATGTAATGATAGTATTTGTGTCCTTTGAAACAAATAATTCAAGGGTGAATTTCGTTGCAATTTTTGGGGTAAGAAAGCATTATGATAATATGGAAACTTGTAAGTGAAATAACCAGTCCAGTGTTTATTCTCAAAGCTCAACATAACTGGAAAATAGATACATGATATTAAAATTACATATGTGAGTGGTCACATTAAGTCTATAGTACACTAAAGTCTCTTTAAAGAACTATATGTACATGCAGTGTTCTTTTACAAGGCTCTTCAAGTTCAAAGCACATATCCTCCACAGCTCCCTTCAGTCATGAAGCACTGCATGTGTTTCATAGAAGAAGCGGTTTCTTTGTATGCAGTGAAAATTTCCAACAGATATCCAGGCATATTTTCTGCTTGAATTTCAGGTGTCTTCCAGGATTCTTGTCCAAATATTAATAAGTTTTTAAATGTCAGGCACTGTGTTTGCCAAGTATATATAAAGTTTAACATGCTTTCTCAAACACATACAAACAATACAGGGAATTTTTTTTTTGTTTATATTACTTGCAGAGTGATGAATCTTCTCATTAACATTGTTTGGATGGTGGGAAATGCTTGTTCCAAGATATGAAGGGAAATTTCAGAATTCAGACAATAATTTCAGGAACAGAAAGGCTCCTGCACAGAGGTTTAATCTCTAAAAATAAAGCAAGTGAGATACTTACAGATATTGTAAGCAAAGAGATACTTGGTCACAAGCAAAAAGATATCACAAAAAAAAACCATAATCACTGCCTTAGTTGGGAGCAGGAGAGTTTACCAATGGGATTAAATCAGTGGTCTGTATAATTCCATTTCTCACAACAGAAAATACTTGAGGGTTACTGGAAATTAGAACAAAACTCCAAAATTAAGAAATACCGCTGACTTCTCTGTAGGGGAAATTCCTTCCTTACTCTAGCTAAATTCTGATTAATTTAGTCATCAATGTCTATATGCAATATTTTTCAAAGTTGTCAGCAAGTTATCAGTGATCTTCTTAATCATCCAAATATCTTGTCTTAAAATCTTTCAAAGCTCTTGGCTGACTGTCGTGGTTTTGCCCCGGCCGAGGGCTGCACCCCACACAGTCGCTTGTACTTTTAAAAGGAAGGGGGAGGGAAAGTTGGGGGAGGGGGAAAAGGGAAGGAAGAAAGGAGGGAAAGAAACCACAACCTAGAAACCAGAACCACGCAGGTTGGGATAAGGATAGTTTACTAAACAATAACAGAAAACTAGATATAACAATAACAGAAGTTTAAAGTACAAAATAGATGAAACTGGTGATACACAATGCAGTTTCTCACCAAACCACACAACTCAGGCCGCACAGCTTAGAGCCGTCCCCGAATCCAGAAAACTGCCCGTCCTGGCGTTGTCTCCTCCTCTTCCCCCCAGTCCCCCTTTATACTGAGCATGACGTAACTGGCATGGAATATCCTCTTTGGCCAATTCGGGTCACCTGTCCTGGCTGCGTCCCCTCCTTTCTCGTTAGTAAGGAAGTATGAAGAACTGAGAAAGGTCCTTGATTGCCCGGCAACAACCAGAAACATCAGGGTGCTATCAGCACTGTTCTCATCCTAACAGCCAAACATGGCATTCCATCCACTGCTAAAAATAATTAACTCCATCATAGCTGAAACCAGGACATTATCCACCCCTTATTCCATACCATTTACGTCATGACCAGATCCAACAATTTTCTTTGGGTACAACCAGTTTCGTGTTTCACACACCCATATATGTATGTACACATGTATGCACACATACGTGCATACAGATCTTATTCCCTCAGTCTGTGAATCATCCCTCTGAAGTTGTTGAGTTCATTTAGTCCATGATTTTCAGGCTCCATTTGTCGTAACAGTTTCTCAGGATAATTGTATGTTCCATTGGCTCGTTGCATGCTGCATCTCAGGCTCTTGACTGATACACCTGGCATGGTCCATGCTCATAGTCTGTGGGTCAGAGTTTATTTTCAAAGGGAAAAAAGAAAAAAAAAGTTCTTGAGAGGCCAGGCTTTAGTTCCATCATCATGGCACTCATTCTTCATTAACTTGTATGACTCCAGCTATAATGCTATGGTACAACATACAGCAATCATAACAATAATGAATATACAATAATGGGTTATTTGGCAATTATTATAATTTCTACTTTATTAATTATATTGGCTATTCTCACCCAAAATCAAATCCCCTTGAGGTACGCATCGAACTTCTCCATCCCTCTGCATTACCCACCAAGTACAGCCAGGTCCTTGAGCAAAAACAATTCCAGACATGGGTTTACCTTTGCCTGAAGCAGGGATGACCCAAACTCTCTTTCCCAATACACTCTTCATATGCACTACTGGGACTCTGTCTCCTTCTACAGTACATGGAAATTTTGACTGGGCAGGGCCAGCCCGATTGGTAGATCCCCTAGAGTTAACTAACCACGTGGCTTTGGCCAAATGTGTATCCCAGTGCTTGAATGTCCCACCACACATTGCTTTCAGTGTAGTTTTTAAAAGTCCATTATATCGTTCAATTTTCCCAGAGGCCGGTGCATGATAAGGAATGTGGTACACCCACTCAATGCCATGCTCTTTGGCCCAGGTGTCTATAAGAGTGTTTCGGAAATGAGTCCCATTGTCTGACTCGATTCTTTCTGGAGTACCATGTCGCCAGAGGACTTGCCTTTCAAGGCCCAGAATTGTATTTCGAGCAGTGGCATGGGGTACGGGATATGTTTCTAGCCAGCCGGTAGTTGCCTCCACCATTGTAAGCACATAATGTTTGCCATGGCGGGTTTGTGGGAGGGTGATGTAATCAATCTGCCAAGCCTCCCCATATTTGTATTTCATCCACCGTCCTCCATACCAAAGGGGCTTTAACCGCTTAGCTTGCTTGATTGCAGCACATGTCTCACATTCGTGGACAACTTGTGCGATGGCGTCCATGGTCAAGTCCACCCCTCGATCCCGAGCCCATCTATATGTTGCATCTCTCCCTTGATGACCCGAGGTATCATGAGCCCATCGAGCCATGAATAATTCACCCTTACGTTGCCAGTCTAGATCTACCTGAGCCACTTTAATCCTAGCAGCCTTATCTACCTGATGGTTGTTTTCATGTTCCTCCATGGCCCGACTCTTAGGTACATGGGCGTCGACATGACGTACCTTTACAAGTTTCTCTAACCGAGCAGAGATATCTTGCCATAAGTCACCAGCCCATATAGGTTTGCCTCTACGCTGCCAGTTGTTCTTTTTCCACTGCTGCAACCACCCCCACAGGGCATTCGCCACCATCCATGAATCAGTATAAAGGTAGAGCATTGGCCACTTTTCTCTCTCAGCAATGTCCAGGGCTAACTGGATGGCCTTCACCTCAGCGAACTGGCTTGATTCACCTTTTCCTTCAGTGGCTTCTGCTACTCTTCTTATAGGGCTCCATACAGCAGCTTTCCATCTCCGATGCTTACCCACAATGCGACAAGACCCATCAGTGAACAGGGCATATCGCTTCTCATTCTCTGGCAGTTCGTTGTAGGGTGGGGCTTCTTCAGCGCGTGTTACCTCCTCATCCTCTGGTGACATCCCAAAATCTTTGCCTTCTGGCCAGTCTGTGATCACCTCCACGATTCCTGGGCGATTGGGGTTTCCTATTCGAGCCCGCTGTGTAATTAGTGCAACCCACTTGCTCCACGTACTATCAGTGGCATGGTGTGTAGAAGGAACCTTCCCTTTGAACATCCAGCCCAGCACCGGCAGTCGGGGTGCCAGGAGGAGCTGGGCTTCAGTTCCAATCACTTCTGAGGCGGCTCGAACCCCTTCATAGGTGGCCAGTATTTCCTTTTCTGTTGGAGTATAATTGGCCTCAGATCCTCTGTAGGCCCGACTCCAAAACCCCAGTGGTCGACCTCGAGTCTCCCCTTGTGCTTTCTGCCAGAGACTCCAGGTCGGGCCATTCTCCCCAGCTGCAGTGTAGAGCACATTTTTAATATCTGTCCCTGTTCGGACAGGCCCAAGGGCCACTGCATGGACTATCTCGCGTTTGATCTGCTCAAAGGCTTGCTGTTGCTCAGGGCCCCATTGGAAATCATTCTTCTTTCGAGTTACATGGTAGAGTGGGCTCACAATGAGACTGTAGTTTGGGACATGCATTCGCCAAAAACCTATAACACCTAAGAAAGCTTGTGTTTCCTTTTTGTTGCTTGGTGGAGACATAGCTGCTATTTTATTAATAATGTCCATTGGGATCTGACGACGCCCATCCTGCCATTTTATTCCTAAAAACTGGATTTCTCGCGTAGGCCCCTTGACTTTACTTCGTTTTATAGCAAAACCGGCTTCTAAAAGGATTTTAATTACCCTGTTTCCTTTTTCAAAAACTTCCTCTGCTGTGTTGCCCCATACAATGATGTCATCAATATACTGCAGGTGCTCTGGTGCTTCACCCTTTTCCAGTGTATTCTGGATTAGTCCATGGCAGATGGTGGGGCTATGTTTCCACCCCTGGGGCAGACGATTCCACGTGTATTGGATGCCTCGCCAGGTGAAAGCAAACTGTGGCCTGCACTCTGGCGCCAGTGGGATCGAGAAGAAAGCATTCGCAATGTCAATTGTGGCGTACCACTTGGCTGCCTTCGATTCCAATTCATACTGGAGCTCTAACATGTCTGGCACAGCAGCACTCATACCTGGAGTGACTTCATTTAGGCCACGATAATCTACTGTCAGCCTCCACTCTCCATTGGACTTCCTCACTGGCCATATGGGACTATTAAAGGGTGAGTGGGTTCGGCTGATCACTCCCTGATCCTCCAGTTGACGAATCAACTTATGGATGGGAATCAGGGAATCTCGGTTAGTACGGTATTGTCGTCTGTGCACTGTCGTCGTAGCAACTGGCACTTGCTGTTCTTCAACCTTCAACAACCCCACAACAGCAGAATCCTCCGAGAGTCCAGGCAAGGCACACAGTTGTTCAATTCCTTCTGTTTCCAAAGCAGCTATTCCAAAAACCCATCGGTACCCTTTTGGGTCTTTAAAATACCCTCTACGTAGATAATCTATACCTAAAATGCACGGAGCTTCTGGACCAGTCACAATGGGGTGTTTTTCCCAGTCCTTCCCAGTTAGGCTCACCTCAGCCTCTAGCACAGTTAGTTGTTGGGATCCCCCTGTCACTCCAGAAATACAAACGGGTTCTACCCCTTCATGATTCGATGGCATTAGAGTACACTGGGCACCAGTATCCACCAGAGCTTTGTACTCTTGTGGATCTGACGTGCCAGGCCATCGGATCCACACAGTCCAATAAACCCGATTATCCCTCTCCTCCACCTGGCTGGAGGCAGGGCCCCTCTATTGCTGCTGATCATATTTGTTTTCCACTGGCTGCATAAAGGACTTAGAGGTCCCTTCAAGAGGATCAGACACATCAGACATATAGGTAGGCCTTCCAGTTGGTCTAGGGAACTGCCCAGTAGAAACTGGTGCAGCCTTCTTCCTGGCAGAATCTCGTTGTGCGAATGTTTTACCCCGCAGCTCATTTACTCGTGCTCGAAGGGCTGAGGTGGGCTGCATATCCCATTTCCTCATGTCCTCTCCATGATCAAGCAGGTAAAACCACAATGTACGTCGTGGTGTGTATTCTCCCTCTTGGAACGATGGACGCTTTCTCCCAGTAGCTGCAACATTGCTCCATACGGGTTGGGAGTTGGACACATTGTTGTCAAGTCGTTGAACCAGTTTCTCTACTGCTGCAATGACGGAGAGGGAAACATTGTCTTGGTATTTCCGGAGTCGGCAGGCCACCTCATTTACGGTTGGTGGATCCATATCATTCCAGTCAATTGCTGCCAGTGAATTGGTGTACCCTGACGGTGCACTTCGTACAACCTTACGCCACATATCTGGAGTGCATAGGACTTCATCGGGATCAGCGGGAAGCCGTGAATTGTCCAGATCATAATAAACTATCTCCCGTACAGCTAATTCTCTCAGGTGCTGGATAGCTGTCTCTATGCTGTTACACTTGGGTGTCTGACATGTAATATATTCCTTTATGGGATATCTTTCCTGCACACTTGACAGTAGTCGCCTCCAGAGGCTGAGGATTTCCGGCCTCCTCCCAATTGCTTTGTCAATTCCTCCTTCTCTAGCTAGGGATCCCAACTGCTTGGCCTCTCTGCCTTCTAACTCCAAACTATTGGCCTCGTGATCCCAACATCGGAGCAACCAAGTGATAATGTGCTCACTTGGGTGGCGGGTGAAATCTTTTCGAACCTCACGCAGCTCACTCAGAGTCAGGGATCGGGTAACAATCTCTGGTTCTGCCTCATCCTGATATCCTCGGGATGGTCCCGGTTGATCATCATCATCATCCGTCACTATGCGAACTGATTTCTTTGTGCATTTCCTCTTTTGTACGGGAGCAACAGACACTGGTGTGGGTTGGTTTTTCGGATCATCTGCAGTGTCTGCTGTAGAGATTACAGTAGCTGCAGTGTCGGTCACAGGGGTTGCAGTAGCTGCAGTGTCAGCCCCAGTGGTTGCAGCAGCTATAGTATCTGCCAGTCTGTTTCCTTTCCCTTCTCCCTGACAGTGCTGACAGTGCTGACAGTGCTGCCTGCTATCAAGCAGTGTTTGATAAATAGTGGCCAGAGCCCAGCACAGTGCAGTAAGGTGTCCGTCTCTGGGAAACCTACAGCAATTTTTCTTTAGGTATGCAGTCACTTGATCGGGGTCTTGTAGCTGTTCAGGAGTGAAGTTCCAAACCATCGGGCGTGAGAAAGTACCTAGGTACTCGTCCATACTTTGCCACATGCCCTGCCACTCGTGATTATTCTGTCTCGGAGAAAGCTCTTCAGTGGTATTCATAAACCTATGCTTGATATATAACAAAAACTGAACCATCTGCCCCAAACCTACCAATAGCAAAATGCTAGTTTGAATATCCCAGAGATATTGAAGATTTTCAAAAACTGCCCTAAGAGCTGTTGTATTTAGCCCAAAGGAAAAGAAAGCAGTGCTGTTATTAACCCCTCCCTGTCCAAAGAATGGACAGGACAGCAAAACCTCATACAAGTACCAGATTAAGCTCATGGTCATCGATATTATTGTATCATAGACCGATATCATAAAATACACTATAATGAAGTATGGGAACAAATATGGGAGCCGCAGACCTGAGAGAGTAAAGAATCCTGCCAGGATTGTATACAGCATGCGGTGGTTTTGCTGCCACAGCCATGGACACAGCCTTGTGAATAAATACCACAGCATCGTGACCAGAGATTGCTTAAACAACAGTGCTTATCTTAATTGCGATAGTTAGGGTCAGATCTACCGTTATCCCAACCGTTCGTGCCCCACGTTGGGCGCCAAAATGACTGTCGTGGTTTTGCCCCGGCCGGGGGCCGCACCCCACACAGTCGCTTGTACTTTTAAAAGGAAGGGGGAGGGAAAGTTGGGGGAGGGGGAAAAGGGAAGGAAGAAAGGAGGGAAAGAAACCACAACCTAGAAACCAGAACCACGCAGGTTGGGATAAGGATAGTTTACTAAACAATAACAGAAAACTAGATATAACAATAACAGAAGTTTAAAGCACAAAATAGATGAAACTGGTGATACACAATGCAGTTTCTCACCAAACCACAGAACCCAGGCCGCACAGCTTAGAGCCGTCCCCGAACCCAGAAACTGCCCGTCCTGGCGTTGTCTCCTCCTCTTCCCCCCAGTCCCCCTTTATACTGAGCATGACGTAACTGGCATGGAATATCCTCTTTGGCCAATTCGGGTCACCTGTCCTGGCTGCGTCCCCTCCTTTCTCGTTAGTAAGGAAGTATGAAGAACTGAGAAAGGTCCTTGATTGCCCGGCAACAACCAGAAACATCAGGGTGCTATCAGCACTGTTCTCATCCTAACAGCCAAACATGGCATTCCATCCACTGCTAAAAATAATTAACTCCATCATAGCTGAAACCAGGACAGTGACTTTTTTGTTTTTCATTAAATTCCAACACTTCATTTTGTGTAGTATAGGACATATTCCCTGATGTCCTTTTTTAATTTGGTAACTCTTAGTTAAATAATTTAAATGTTTTTCTTGGATGAGCCAATAAAAACTAGACTTACGCCCTTCTCATAACCCCTCATAACCCTCTCTGTTTCACTATTCTTCTTAGAAATACATTCCATTGATTGTACACAGCAACAACTTATTTGATGGCTATTACCAAGCACAGGTTCTCCTTAAGCTTTCTACAGGCATGATGTAGAAAAAAAAATTTGTATCCATATTTGAAATTCTCCCACTCTATATATTAATTTAACAGCATTTATTTTGCTGATCATATGGTTCTTCTTAGCTTTGTGAAGTCTTCTGGCTAGTTCTTTCACATATATGTCATTAACTGTCTTTTCCAGATCATTAATAAATATATACTTTAAGAGTATCTTGGAATATTCTGTTAGCATAATTATTGCTTTTAGTTTACTAATTATTTATGTTTCTTTTTACTTGATTTTTTTTTATGCAGGTCCAGTCAATGACTTTTTTATTTTTTATATAATACATGTTCAGATAGGACATCATTAAAGACCAAGTCTTTCTTTATCTACAGTTCCTTTGACAATCTACATTTCACTAGAGTATTCAAAATAGTAAAGCTGGGGTTTTATTATGCTTTTACTGGCTGCATTTGTTGGAGTTTTTTAATTCTGTTAATGCTAAAGTAAGTGCATCTCCACTTTGAGGCTGTTCTCTGCATCCCTGGTAATGTCAAGAAGAGCAACCTCAGACACTAAAAATAATTTTTATGTGTACAAAAGAAGAAATGGTGCTTTTTTTTCTTTTTGTTTTTTTCTTTTTTTAAATGATCTCCTGTGATAGTTGTCTTTTATGTATAAGATATATAAATTATTTTAATTTCTATTATGATTTTTTTGTTACACTGACAAGGAGTTCATAATCTATGAGAAAAGTGCTAATTTAGATATATGAGACACAAAAAATTTTTTTTTCCTTTTTTTTAACCCTAACTTAGTTTGTAAGAAATGAGTAGGACTTTTTGAGAGGCTTACACAGCTTTGTAAATTGATTTCAGAAACTGCATGTTTAACAGCATGAAAGAGAACAGTCCCTACCAAGCAAATAGTAAAAGTTTGGAGTAGGGGTATCAGAAATTAATTTAGGTAAGGAGGAACAGGGTCTTTCAGAACTTGAAAATGCTGGCAAAATCATTGAGGTTGGGATAGTATCAGATGAAAAGAAAGTAGACATTAAAAAAAAAAAAGACACAATGGTAAATGGTAGGCAAGGATGATAACTCTTGTTGCTATTTTCCATGGAGAAAAATGTGTGAAAAGATGTTTTTACAGAAGCCAGAGAGATGTTCCGTTAGTTGTTATGGGATGAGAACCTGAGAAAGGATCACACCCTTGAGGAGAAATATCTTTGTGACACTGAGAAAGAAGATGAAGTAAAATTTGAGCTCCAATTTCTGTGGACAGGAAGAATTCAAATACACTGCTTCTAGTGCTGCTAGAGTAAGCTCACACTGTGGGCTGTGTCCAATGTAGGAATAACATAATGTTCTGGAAGGAAGGCCAAGGGTTTGATTCTCTGTGTGCTAACTAAAGGCAAACAAGGGGATACCCAAGACATAGGTAAGAGATAGTCCAGGGCTTTGGTGAAGGGTGACAAGCTTACAGGTCAGCATCGAGAGACAGTATCTATAAGTGTATGAGGCAGCTCATGAGACACATTAAAGACAAAGTTCCTTTAGATGCATCAGAATAAAGTATGAAGAGCAATGAACCACATGGGGAAGTAGCCAGGATGGAGAAAAGCCAAGTGTGCATAATATCTGATACTGCTCCTGATGACTATCTGACATCTGGTGGCATAGCGAGCAAATATTTCTGGATCTTTCATTACCCCATTACTGGTACGTTTTCAAATTTTATGCAAATCTACACAACAGTTTATCTCAGTAAATATTTTCATAAAATTGAAAGTGATTTTTTAAGGACCTTTCCCTTCAATTTTCAGGTATAATGTATGCCTTTGTATTAGAGCACTAAAAGCAACAGTTGAGGGGCATAAGTGTTGCATAAAACAAGTCAAAGAGAAAAATGCATAAAAATATGAGGGTACAGAGAGTTACATTGTCCTTTACATAGCTCTCACTCATGCAGTAGTGTGACAGATGAGGTCAACTGAAGCACTCATACAATTCTACTTTCAACCAGGCAGGAGCTGAAGGAAGAGGCCTCCTCCAAAGTATCTTCAATATTGGGATGTGTTTCTCTGTTAATCTGCTGGAGCTGGAAGTTACTGACCTCCAGGTCACACTATTTTTTACCCACTTGCATACTTGGCATTTTATAAAAGAAATGTCCAGCTTTTTCTAACTGGGGAGAGTGTGATATCTTAGCACTGTTTCAACTTGTATGTTTGTTTCACACACATTAATAATTCAGGAGTTAAATATTAGCCAATGGTAGATTACAATATTTTTCAAATTGTATGAAAAGACAAGCAGAGTCTTCCTTTTCTCCATGTATGGTCTTCCTTTTATTTGTTTTATTTTGATATTTCCCAGCACTAAAATATATGAGCACATTTTGTTCCTATTAAATTTTAGAATGTTTTACTTCTACTGGGCATAAATTTCCCTGGTTGAACCATCCTATGGGCTTTTGGCAGCAAGAGCTCTATGGGGAGAGTTTGTTTAAAAAAACATTCATGTTTTTTAAGTACTTACTTATTCTGTTTATGTTCTTAGAAGAAATATTTCTCTCTGCTTTCACCTTTATGAAAGCTTTTCCTTTATTGTTTAGTTCTGGTTTTTTCCCCCTAAATTCAATTTTCAGTTTTGATGAAATATGGATTGTGGCAAACATTATCATTTACTGCTTGAAGTGTAAGGCACATTTCTTTGATCATACTTCCTCTCACATAAAAATACAGCAGCACGTGTGTGCTCTCCGCCTCAAAGAATACTACCAAAGGGAAATGTTACCCCGCTCTCATCGCTCTTAGAGACTGAGGGAAAACAAGCTGCGTGTGACAGCTGAGAGTTATGATGCTGAATGCAGAACTGGTGTTCACTCAAAAAGCTACAGTGGTGATAGTGTAATAGGAACCTATGCAGAAGGGAAGAGGGAGATAACTTCTTATTTCACTTAATCGTTTACTTAGCTCCAAGACACCACGCTTCCGAAAGATGTGAGGAGGAAAGCATTAGACTTCAGCATTATGTGAACGGTTTAATGTACAGGGTTTTTTAGGGCAATGGTTGTTAAAGCTTGTATATTGAATTTTGGAAGAGTTGAAGTTTTATCATAGTTATCATTCTAATATGTGATTGTGTTTGTTTTTTTTTCTGGGAAGACACCTTTTCAATACATCTGTCTGCCTGAAAGCTCCAAAGTCACAGGCATTATGAATCCAGCTGTTAAAGTTATACTTTACCAAATTTATGCTTAAATGAGAAAGATTCCTTGAAAAAACTATTCAGTGGCCAAAATTCTTGCATCTAAAATCTGTGTTTAGTGCAGGATCACTGAAATAAACAAAAGTATGTCCAAGCACCTAACAAAAGACAGAGCAGCCTCACAACTCTTTTATGTGGTGGCATCTGGTATTTGGTGGCTCTAGGGGACTCCTGTGTCTGTGAGTGCCTCCAAAGCTGAATGGAGGAGCCAGGAGGAAGTCTGTAGACATAGATATAGCACCTGGTTAGGAATTGAGGAACATGTAAGTGGTGGAAATGTCAGTGACCCAATGTCTAGCCTAGCCTATCAGTAATTCCTGATGGATTTGCTCGATTTCAAGGGAAACAAACCATACTAAAGGGAATAAACCATACTAAAAACTGGTGATTGGGACTACACACTGTTTCTTCTAAGACTGGGGACAACAGAACTACAACAGGAAAATGGATTTTGGAAATTTTTCCTTATCAACTGCCTAAAATGCAATATTTCTTTAATTTTAATATACATACAAATAGTTCTCTAAACTTATGTTAGGCTTACAGTGTATAATAAATAGCAAATAAAACCCCCTGTTTGTCCTTACTTGTGATGACTCGTTACAAGTCCTGCTTCTTTTGACTGACCCTTGTGAAGTCACTATATAGTATTGGAAATAAGCAGGAGAACTCTAATAGCAAAAGCTGTGCATGAAAATAGGCAACAAGTGTGAGTGAAACAGGTCCATTACTCTTAAAACAGCTCTCTCAAAATCGATGGACTCTTGCTTGGGAGTTAGAAGACTGAGAGTGAGATCTTACCTTTTACTTCTGTAATAGGAAATGACATTGCATGATACAAATATTAAACTCATTTTCACGTTAAGTGAAACAAAATAAACAGCTTTAATAATACTATTCCCATTGCATAACTATTAAAGGTTTTCCAGTTTTAAATTTAAAAATGGAGCAACTTTATACAATTTTCCTTATTTTCCAGAAATATGAATGCTTGTCCACACTAAATATTACAGCAAGGGAAAAACTCATATTTGATATAAGGGTTCTTCATGAGATACACTTTTGTCTTTAAAAATTTTGCTTTTGCTGAACTTTCAGACAAAAATACTCAGGACGTAGGAAAAAATTTCAATGGGACATAAATTAAGACTGCCCCTCAGATATGAATTTCTACTTTAGATGTTGGCATGAAAATTCCAGGGCCCCAGGAGCATCACCAGTCCTGGCTGTTGCTGCCTGCCCCTCCAGGACTTCTCCACAGCCCAGGACCCCATGACAGCTCCAGGGATATCGCCCTCTGCCCCAGTAACACCAGTTCTCCAGCTTTCACAGCCCTGCCTGGCCATGGCCAGCATCCTGGTCTGGGCTTAGCCCAACCCCAGGGAGGTTCCTGGTTCCCAAGGGCTGGGGCTGCCCTGGTGCTGACTGGAAATGGGCCGGGTCCACACTACTAGGTTGTACCCCGATGGACCCCCATGGGCAGCCACCGATGATCAAGGGAGCCACTGGCCCTCAAAGTGACCTGACAGAATATTTATCAAACCATCATTACAACAGAACCTTCATGACCCAGACTTAGTGCAGTTTAGTATTTGTTAGTTGGGCTGGAATCCTTTTTAAAAGTTTAGATGCCAACTTTGCCTTAAAAAATTTACAACATAATGAAGGGGCTGCTCTGCCTCTGCAAGGAGCAGCAGGCAGTGTGCTGAGGAGAAGGAAAGAGGAAGTGGGGCTGGCCCAAAAAGGGAAGAGGAAAACCCATCTCCTCATCCTAGCAGGGAGGCAGAGCTGTGGGTACCCTCAGGCTGTGCCCGGAGCTTCCAACATACCTCCAGACACCCCTCAGCATTGTTACAGGCAAGCTGTTTGCTTTACAGGTTTGGGAAAATCCAAATCTAATGCAAATTAAATCTGCTTCCACGGCAGATTGTAATTTAGGTGACCTGTATAAAGCAGTATAAATCATACTGGATATTGGTATAATAAAACCAGCATGGCTTTACTTGTGTGTGTGTGTGTGTCAATTTGCAGTTGCTACAAGGAAGATAATCTCTTTCTTTCCATTAACCTGTCCATCTTGCCTAAAGAGGTGGGTGTCTGTGCTCTTTCTCTCACTGTTTCTCAGAAACCACGTCTGAGCATATGTACATGGTAATGCACTATAAAATATAGGTATAATTGATAAGCATTGACTATTCCTAATTGGCATTGTAACCAGCTCTCACTGGGGTGCTACAGCAGAAGGGCCAGTGACTCACAGGAATGTTTGAAGGAGCAGGTATTAATGATTCCTTACACACCTTGACTGAAGTAAAGCTCAGAACTGTGATAATACATCAAGTTGCTGAACCTACTCTTAGCAATAGGTCTAAATTCTGGTCAGGACAATAACATGCACTCTAGCACTTGCTGAACTGATCTAATTAAGGCTTACAATTTTCTCTAGGCTTTAATTCAAGCAGTTACTACATGCCAAGGTTCAATTGCCTCAATTAGGGTTTCAAGAAGTCTTAGATTAAGTCACCAGCTGGACCTAAAACCTACTCAAGAAGCTCACTGACTAGTGTCTTGGGACAAAATCTAAAAGAATGTAAAGGATAGGAGAAATGAGAATTCTCAGGCTTATTGGCTTTAATAAATTGGGATCTGTCATGCATACTCTAGGCTACTCCAACCCATTTGCCTTGTTACCCATTTACTTTCTCTGAAAGAATTCTTTGCCTTGTTAATTTCATACTATTATATTCTTCTTAAATTGGAGAGCACTAGCATTATCTCTGGAAAGTCTCATCTGTCCTTGCATTTCACCTCCGGCTTCACTTGTTGGGAGGAAGGAAGCCATGCTTAGAATGACAGTAAAACCATATAGAACACCCTTGCTTTTATGTAAAATCTTTTAAATACCTTGAAATTTTCTCACCTAACTGAGCTAATCAGAAAATTTAAATATATACATATATATGGTATGATTATTTCTGGACTGGTGTTACAAGAAGGGTTTACATTCTCAGAAGAATGGTAACATGAATGAAATGTACTAAAAAAATAAAGCCTAAAATTAAATGAAGCATAGATGCCTTTTGGTTCTTCTAGCTTCAGCATCCTTAAAGGGTTTGTCTGCTTGCTTGCTTGCATGCTTAGGCTTGCAGTTTATGTAATTCAATGCTTTTAATTTAAAGTAAGAAGAAAAAAATAGCAGTGAAGTAGTAGCTGTTTTAAACAAAGGACTAATGTTTCTGTAGTCTAAATGAGTACTTGTCTAGATTGTTAAAGTACTGTACAACAGGAGTCCCCTTTCAACATTGTAATTACAACGACAGTAATAAAATATGGAAGCTTTTTTATTTCTTGTAGTGGGCAGTCACTTAAAATGACTCTGACAAAAGTTCTTGTCTCAGAGGCTACACTTTGTACAAAATACACATTTGTACATAAACACATCACTATATTTGAAATACATTTTTAAAAATTGCTGCACTATAAATCTGTTTTAAGAATGGATAAATTAGGCTTGTCCATCAGATCTTAGCTTTAATTCATTTAGTCCAAGAAAATCCTTCTTCACTTGGCAGATACTCATACTTCATCTTAATTTGGCTATTTTATAAAGCCTGTGTTAATTTCACTTGGAATATTTTTTTGCCTTTTAATGGAGACAGATTGTATTTCATATTTACTTTACTCTTAGTGTGGCACTGTAATAAGAAATACATGTATTATACTTGGCCAAATACCATAAAATGTGTGTGATAAATACATAAGAAATCATATTCATTATTCAGTAAAGTATCAGCCCAAATTCCTTCTAGATGGATAAAAGCCTTACCTTATTAAAAGCCTGTTCTGACTGTACTAGCATAGTATGTCTGAGGTCTTACTCCTGGTGTAGGCCTACTGTTAATGTGAAACTGAGAAAACAAACGCAGCACATGGGATGTGAAATTGTAAGTTTATTTTGTAATAATGCAAAAAGCAGACATTACAGAATCTCCATTTTTAGAGATATGCAAAAATTAGGCATGACTCCAAGTAACGTGATCTGACTTTGAAGTTGGATCCAGTTTCTGACTGAGTAGATGGACCAGATGATCACCAGAGATCCCTTCTCACCTCAGTTATCACAGAATCACAGAATCGTAGGGGTTGGAAGGGACCTCGAGAGATCATCGGGTCCAACCCCCCTGCCAAAGCAGCTCCCTAGCACATATTGCACAGATAGGCGTCCAGACGAGTCCTGAATATCTCCAGAGAAGGAGACTCCACCACCTCCCTGGGCAGCCTGTCCCAGGGCTCTGTCACCCTCACTGTGTAAAAGTTCTTCCGCATGTTGGTGCGGAACTTCCTGTGCTCCAGTTTACAGCCATTGCCCCTTGTCCTATCTCCACAGACCACTGAAAAGGGGCTGGCCAATTCCCCCTGCATCCCATACTTAAGATATTTATAATCATTAATTAGGTTCCCCCTCAGTCTTCTTTTCTCCAGGCTGAACAGCCCCAGCTCACTCAGCCTTTCCTCATACGGGAGCTGTTCCAGGCCCTTAATCATCTTCGTAGCCCTTCTCTGGACTCTCTCCAGGAGATCCCTGTCTTTTTTATACCAGGGAGCCCAGAACTGGACACAATACTCCAGGTGGGGCCTGACCAGGGCAGAGTAGAGGGGGAGGATCACCTCCTTAGACCTGCTGGCCACACTCTTCCTGATGCATCCCAGGATCCCATTGGCCCTCTTAGCCACCAGGGCACACTGCTGGCTCATAGCCAACCTGTCATCAACCAGGACCCCCAGGTCCTTCTCCACAGAGCTCTTCTCCAGCAGGTCATCCCCCAGCCTGTACTGATACAGATGGTTATTCCTCCCCAGGTGCAAGACTTTACACTTGCTTTTATTAAACCTCATCTGGTTTCTCACTGCCCAGCTTTCCAGCCTGTCCAGGTCTCACTGGATGGCAGCGCAGTGTTCCTGCGTGTCAGCCACCCCTCCCAGCTTTGTATCATCAGCGTACTTGCTGAGGGTGGATGCTATTCCCTCATCAAGGTCATCGATGAAGATATTAAACAGGACTGGACCCAACACCAAGCCCTGGGGAACACTGCTAGTCACAGGCCTCCATTCAGATTCTGCTCCACTGATCACGACCCTCTGAGCCCGGTCCGACAGCCAGTTCTCAACCCACCTCACTGTCCACTCATCTATCTCACGATCTCTCAGCTTTTCTATCAGGATGTCATGGGAGACAGTATCGAAAGCCTTGCTGAAGTCAAGGTAGATGACATCCACTCTCCCTCCATCCACCCAGCCGGTGATGAGATCATAGAAGGCTATGAAATTGGTCGAGCATGATCTCCCCTTGGTGAATCCATGCTGACTACTCCTCATGACCTTCTTCTCTTCCAGTTGCTTGGTAGTGGCATCCAGAACAAGCTGTTCCATCACCTTTCCAGGGACAGAAGTGAGCCTGACTGGCCTATAATTGTTAGGTTCCTCCTTCTTGCCCTTTTTGAAGACCAGAGTGATATTGGCTATCCTCCAATCCTGCTGTATTTATATTCTTCACCAATATGTTTCAAGTATCCATCAGAATAGAACAAATTGCAGAAGCAGCAAGTAATGATGCAAGTTTTGTACTGATGACAAGTAGGTAATATTATTAGTTGTGTAAAGCATGTCTTCTCCTCATGTATTTTAAGCTTATAATTACTGTTAAGGTGTAAGGATTACACTGAAGGAAATGTAAGTTAAATTACATGTTGAAGTGATGGCATAGATCAGGTTAAAATTAGAAATTCCTTAGTATCATTATTTGTAATTTTGTTTTGGCATCTAAAGAACAACTACAACATATTAAGCACATTTAATGTACATATTACATGCTCTTCCTGTAAATCATAATCCACTAGCAGCACCTGAGTAATGATTTTCTTATATACAGAGACTGAAAACCACAAAACACTTTAGTGAGAGATAAACATTATGATATTAATTCATAAACAGAAAAGTATCCATAAAAATATAGTTAGGAATGGAAGAAAATTACAAAGGTTCTGATCCAAAGTATGACAGACACAGATTTTAGGAGCCTAAGCACACTGCCACAGCTCAAATCTGCTCATTCTGTGGCTTCCTAGCCCTGGTGGTGCTTACTTATGACAAGAAAATGAGAATTTTAATGCAGACACCCCACCTTCCACTAATGAGTAGACACAATCTAGGGAAAAATCTCATGGAAAGATAATCTATCCTCTACTCGCTGTTTTTTCTCCCAAAGAGAAAGTAGGTGACAGAAGGAGGCTATCTCTGCAGCTTACTGTGAATCTGCTTGGAAGGGAGGAATCCTAAATTGTGAATCCTGCTCCTAGGACTGTTTAAGCACTGTAACCTAGAAAATTATGAACAAAAAAGAAGGAATACTCAGCCACCAAAACTGCCTGTTTTGATTGCTCGTAGGACAGCTGAGGAAACTGTTGCAACTAAAAGCGTGAACCAGGAGAGTAGATGCTAAGGCTGAAATACCTCTATTCTTAGCAAATAGCTGGCCCAGGCTCAAGTAAAATGTAATACAGAAAGCAGAAGTCAACAAACTGCATGAACAAAAGAGAACTGTGCATTTTTAGTACAACATAGGAACAAAATTAATTAAATGCCTGCACTGGCCAAAGAAGATTTGGATAAGCAGAAAAATAAATTACTCCTTCAGACAGTGATAAAAGGAAAGGATTGGTTGGGGCCAAATCAGTCAGACTAGGATGACCTAACCTTACATACTGAAGACACGGCTGAAAGAAATGAAAGTGAATTTGAAACCAAAGTATGTGATTTTAATGTCCTCCTTAAATGTTTCCTTAGTGTTGTTTATTCTTTATTTAAAGAGCTTCTATCTCATGAAAAAAGACAGATGGATCCTTAAGTACATTTTTTGAAGGAACTGTGTATCATCAGTGAAGATGAGAATAATGTGTAAATAGGTCAATAGATAATAAGCAATAAACATGGTTTCATTAGATATGGTGATTTTTTCTGTATAATTTAATAACTGAGGCTGCCTTTATCTGGTCCAAGATGACACTCATGGGAAAAAAGTGCAAATAGGCAAGTGAGTTACGAAGGAGGATGATGCACAACCCCTTTCACAAGCCTCGTTTCCATCGCATAGTGCTGCTGTCAATCACTCTCTTTGCCTCATGCTCTCTCCCTTCCTAGCGCATTGTAGTTCTTTACCTCATCACATACCACTGGCAGTGGCCGACTGGTAATAATCAATAGAGACACGCAGTGATCGACAGGTAACAATCCTCAAAATTCTTCCACCCTCTCTTTTGCCATGCTCTAGTGCAACACACAACAGCTACATGGGCACTTGTGCATTATTATCTATATTAGTTGGGAAGATCAATGCTGCAGAGCCCTTCCAATTCATACTTCACCAACCAACGTATACATCTGCCAGTATGCTTGCTGACCCCAACTGCATGTGCAGGACCTGGGTGCAGCCTCTGCAGCAGCAGGATGTGCCCTCTCTCTGCCATGCACCATCCATACAGCCTAATGGCATACACATGGTGTTAGTTACGTTGTTCATAGCTCTTTAGTAAGAGGTGCCATTGATCTGTGATCCTGCCAAAGACCACACAAGCTTCCAGATACAGGAACTCATTGTATCAGTACATGCATGGTGAATCAAGATGTTTCTGAAATGGGTGAATTTACAAACAGTGGAAAGTTCACCTCTGATTGAGGTTATGGCATAGCTTTTTGTCCAGGTCCTGACCAGCTAATTGACACATGCTGTTCATTTTGTTCTTGTTCACAGCTTATTCAAATAAAGCTGCAGAAATATCAAATACTTCACCTGTAGCTGGAAGTCCTCAGGATTTGTTACCAATGCCGATTATTGAAGGGAAAAAACATCACAACCATAGATGTTTTGGCAACAGGTCTGAGTCTAGAAACCTTGAGCAATTTGCCAGCTGCCAGGAAAGATTCCAAAACTTACTTGGAGCTGCGGTTACAATGCCCTGTCCAATACATTTGAGTAGAACAACCTGAATAGAATTAGTTCAGAAATGTTTCCCAGCTTCTTTCTATTTATGGCAAGGAAATGTTTGGCTAGGGCTCAGTCGATCCTGATTCTGCAGTGTGAGTGACTAAGCACCATTAAGAAGTTCTCAGGAAAGCTAAGCATCTTAGTTAGTCTTCAAAGCCTGGATTGACTGATTGTCAAAAGCTTTAGTGCATTTAGAGGCCAAGCGGAGATCTTGAGGTCACTTCTGATGGTCCTTTTCTCATCCATGCTGAGTAGTACAATAATCATTATGGTGTGCAAATCAGCCAGAGGACACTGTCTTCTCTGGGTGCAACCAGTAACGCTCTGGGGACTTACCTATGAACTAATGACAACCACCATGAGTGTATCTGCCATTTCACTACCTACTCCCTTCTCTGGGATTATTCTACCAAATCTTAGCATACATTATAGCTGGGTGGGTTTATAGTCATTCTAGCTCATAGGGGACTACCATCATTCTTTTTCTTCTTCATGCTGACTCTGGTAGTGTACTTCCCACAAAAAGAAAAAAAAAGACTGAAAGCCCAATGATGGCTGCACTCTGCAGTTATCAGTGAAGTTACTGCGATTAGAAAAAAAAAAAAAAGTCCCAAGAAGTCCAACTGATGGTCTGTGGGATCACACTGGTATGTAGGCCAATGCTACACACCCCATCGTGTCAAATACCTACTAAGAATAGTTGTTGCTAATGTGGTATCTGTAGCATACTGGTCAGAAAATGAGCAGGTGATCTTCTCTCTCTTTTTCTAGGAGCAGTAAATGACAGGATCAGTAAGAAAAGGTGGGAATATAAGACCAAAGCCAAATGGATTCTTTTGGCAGCAGGATTTGTGTGGCCAACAAAGATGCACTGCTAGGGGCTGACTCGAGAACCTTTAACAGGGGGTCTGTCACAGCAGGACTCCGTCATAGTTGACTATAAAGATTCTGTAAACTAGTTGGGTCTGACTGCTTCTTCCCCAGCTGTGCAAGACACTTGGGCTTTGGACTGGGGAATAAAACACTGGCACGAGATTGCAGACATTAGAGGCCGGAAGGTCTGAGTGGGCAACATGAAGTGAGGAGGTTAAGCAGAATTGGTCTCGTTTGTAAACAGGATGTGGTTATTGGGTAAGAGCTGGAGGCCCCAAAGCAGCTCTGAAATACAGCAGCTAAATCCTGAGAGATAATGGAGATGGTTCACTGAACTATAAAATTAAACGGCCTACTACTGTTCCCACTGACATCCCAGCAAGAGGGAATTTTTTTTTAAAGGAAGAGTTTAAGTACCAGAAAGCATTAATTTTTTGAATGACATAAAATAGAAACTGTGAGGAAGGAGAACCACTGTTGTCTCAACCACTGGGGTATCATTTGCTCAAATGTTTGCAAGTATTGGTACAATGTTGCATCAATGAATGAGGTTCTCCTTATGTTAGGTGCCAATGTAAACATAGAATGAAATCCATCTCCTCTAAAACGGTATAGTCCAGTTAAAGAACGGGTTCAGGGGCCAAGCACATAGAAGGTAAGAAAACAAAAACAACAGTAGTTTGCAAAAAAAGTGCTTTTAAAGTCCTTTAATTCTTCATCCAGTTTTGAGGTTGATTTTTTGCTGTGACTAGTGGACACAAACAGGCTAGTTGTGCTATGAAAGTTTAACTACAAGTGTTTGCAGGGCCTGGCCTAACATATACTTGACTAACATATACTTTGACTTCCGTAGGGCTGACTTTGGACTGTTCAGAAAGCTGCTCGATAAGACTCCATGGGAGGCTGCCCTTGAGGGCAAAGGAGCCCAAGAGGGTTGGTTGCTCCTCAAGAAGGTAATCTTGGCGGCACAAGAACAGGCTGTCCCAGTCGGTCAGAAGAGCGGTCGGTGAGCTAGGAAGCCAGACTGGCTGAGTAGAGAGATTCAGGCTGATATATGGGAAAAGAAGGAAAAATAAGAGCTTTGGAAGAAGGAGCAGGTGTCTTGGGATGATTACAGGAATTTAGTGAGATCATGTAGGGAGAAAGTCAGAAGGGCTAAAGCTGATCTGGAACTCAGGCTGGCCAGTTCTGTAAAAGATAATAAAAAGTCCTTCTATAGGTATATTAATAGTAAAAGGAGGGTCAAGGAGAATCTCCAGCCCTTACTGGATGCTGATGGCACATTAGTGACAATGGATGAGGACAAGGCTGAGGTCCTTAATTCCTTCTTTGCCTCAGTCTTTAACAGTAATGAAGGATATTCCCTGAGTACACATCCTCAGGAACTGGCTGACAGGGAGGGGAAGAATAACAAAGTTCCCATGGTTCAGGAGGAAATGATTAGCGACCTACTTGGCCAGTTAGATACGCACAAGTCAATGGGGCCAGATGGGATTCACCCAAGGGTACTGAGGGAGCTGTCAGATGTGCTTGCCAAACCCCTTTCCATCATCTATCAGCAATGCTGGCAGACTGGGGAAGTTCCAGTCGACTGGAGGCTGGCAGATGCTACACCCATAGACAAGAAGGGTCGGAAGGAGGATCCAGGGAACTACAGGCCTGTCAGTCTGACCTCAGTCCCTGGGAAGATCACGGAGAGGGTCATCTTGGGAGCTATCATGCAGCACATGCATGATGGCCAGGGGATCAGGCCTAGTCAACATGGGTTTACAAAAGGTAGATCCTGTCAAACTAACCTGATCACCTTCTATGACAAGGTGACCCGCTTAATGGATGAGGGTAAGGCTGTGGATGTGATCTACCTGGACTTTGGTAAAGCCTTTGACACAGTTTCTCACAGCATTCGGACTGAGAAACTGGCTGCCACTGGCCTGGACAGGTGGACCCTCAGCTGGGTTAAAAACTGGCTGGATGGCCGAGCCCAAAGGGTGTTGGTAAATGGAACAAAATCCAGCTGGAGGCCAGTCACGAGTGGTGTTCCCCAGGGCTCAGTCCTGGGTCCAGTCTTGTTCAACATCTTTATCTCGACGAAGGGATTGAATGCTCCCTCACTAAGTTTGCAGATGACACTAAACTAGGAGGAAGTGTTGATCTGCCTGAGAGTAGGGAGGCTCTTCAGAGGGATCTGAACAGACTGGACCAATGGGCTAAGACCAATGGGATGAAGTTTAACAAGGCCAAGCATAGAGTGCTACACATGGGACATAACAACCCCATGCAGCGCTACAGGCTTGGGGGAGACTGGCTGGAGAGCTGTCAGGCAGAGAAGGACCTGGGGGTGTTGGTTGACTGCAGGCTGAATATGAGTCAGCAGTGTGCCCAGGCGGCCAAGAAGGCCAATGGCATCTTGGCTTGTATCAAAAACAGTGTGGCCAGTAGGTCTAGGGAGGTGATTGTGCCCCTGTACTCGGCATTGGTGAGGCCACACCACGAGTACTGTGTCCAGTTCTGGGCTCCTCACCATAAGAAGGACATGGAGGTCCTGGAGCGAGTCCAGAGAAGGACAACCAGGCTGGTGAAGGGGCTGGAGGGCAAATCCTATGAGAGGCTGAGGGAGCTGGGGCTGTTTAGCCTAGAAAAGAGGAGGCTGAGGGAAGACCTTATCACCACCTACAGTTACCTGAAGGGAGGTTATAGAGAGGTAGGTGATGGTCTCTTCAGTCAGGTGACAGGTGATAGGACAAGGGGGAATGGCATGAAGCTGAGCCAGGGCAGGTTCAGATTGGATGTTAGGAAAAAATTTTTTACTGAAAGAGTTGTCAGGGCCTGGAACAGGCTGCCCAGGGAGGTGGTTGAGTCACCTTCCCTGGATGTGTTCAAAAAAAGGGTAGATGAAGTACTTAGGGATATGGTTTAGTTTAGGATGTGAATGGTTGGACTTGATGATCTTAAAGGTCTTTTCCAACCTTGTTATTCTGTGATTCTGTGATATACTGACAATGAACTATAACTTACATTCCTAAAGTTATACCTGGACATGCCTTTACCTGTAACAGTCAGCATTTCCCATTTAGTGAAACACAGAGAAGTTCTACAATTTTTCTTCCCAGCTTAGTGTGTTATAATAAGGATGTGTCAATAGATTGAAAAATTAGACATTATTTCTGTAATAACTGTAAGCTAAAATATGTAATGGATAAAGACATACTGAAAATGCACACATTTTTATCTTAAAATTAATTTTTGCATCAGATATTTACTGATCCGTGTTTAAGTCTGCTTCTTTTACTTCTAGGACTTTTGCCATCTCTGGAAACATTCTTTCACATTCTGCCAAGCTGATTTGGGGAAATGTCCAACAGTCCTGGTAATACAGAGGAACAGCTCTGTAAGCTCATGACTCAAGTCACTTTATAAGGGTATATAAACCGTCTCGGTTTCTTTCAGATGTTTGTACATCATATACCTGCTGGTAATACGGCTGCTAATTGACACAGGGTCACAGGTCTAAGAAGGGTTTGTGGAATTTTTTCTTTTGAGGTTATGACAATGGTTGCATTATGACTATTTTGTTGCATTCTCTGTACACTATTACATTTACCATGCTAATAAAGCATGCCTGGCTATTAGGCTGAAAGCACCACTTGAAAGGACCATTTTACTGTCTGTGTGGAGCCTTTTACTGCTGTAGCTGGTAGATGCGAGCCACTGCCTTGAATCAGCATCTCTGCAAGTTTTCCCTCCAAAAGTGACGATCGATCTCCCAGTTCATTTTAGGTGAAAGTTCAGGAAAGAGTCACAAACAATAATTACCTTCGGCAACATAACAACAACCCGGACAAGAGTAATACCCATTTCCTGACCACTGGCTAGATAATCCAAAAATGCAACCTAGCACCCAAAGAACCATAAAGGCGGAATACAGAGACGTTTAACTCCGGGCCACCGGCTCGGGTTGGCTTTGCAGCAGTGAGAATGAATGAGGAACCGTTCGTGACCCCAGCGGCCCGCCTGGCAGGACAAGGGCTGGCGGCGACTTCGTGTGGCGCTGGCTAGCCCCGCAGTAGCCCCCGGGCCAGCCGGGTTTGGATACGAACAGGCAACGCTCCCTGGCTGGGGCTGCACGCCCTGCGCGGCTCCCACCAGCACTGTGGTTAGGATGAGGGGTGAGAGGGGGTGGCACCCCTCCGGCAACCGTCACAGCCGTTGGAAACGGTCTTCTCGCCTCGGCCCCGTCCCCACAGCCGCTCCCCGCTGCCCCGGCGGGTGTCGCCAGCCCCAGCGCCGTAACATGAAGCAGCGCCACACCGACACCGCCGGCCCTGGGTGACACTCTCCTCGGCATCGGGGCCGCCGCCGCGGGATGAAGCGCTGCCCTCGTCCGCTCGCCCCCTTCCCCCGCAGCCGCGGGGGGACTTTCCGTGTGCGATCACGCGCAAAGCGCGGCTCTCGCCGCGGCAGGCCGGCTCCCCAGAAGCCTCCCTGCGGCCCCAGCGCCGTGCCAGCGGCAGGGGCGGCTCTGCCCGCGGCAGCCTTCGGCCGCCGCCACCTGTTACCTGCTCCCACCTCCGCCTGGCCGAAAGCCAACACCCAGCTCATGCCCGGTGTGGTGCTCTCGTCGCCTCGCCGCGCCGCGCCCCGCTCGCCGCCGCGCCCGCAACCCCCGCGCCTCTCTCGCCGCCCCGACCCCTGCACGGCACGGCGGGGTGCCGGGGGGTGCGGGGAGGTGGGAGGGGGGAAGCGAGCACGGCCACATCCGGGTGCCGGCGCTCTTAGCACGCATGCGCAGCCGCCCCGCCGCTGCGAGGTAGAGGGTGCCGCGGTAGTTGCCGCCGTCACCGCTCCTACCCGGGGCGCTAGGCTTCCGTGTTGTTAGGCAAGGGGGAACGGCCGCGAGGCGGGGGAGGCACTCTCCGTGGCGGCAGGAGGAGGATCGTTGTGGGGGCGGGCAGCGGCGGCAGCGGCAGCCGCCGCTGGCAGCAGCCGGGAGAAGCCCCGCTGGTGACTGGCTGGCGGCACACGCAGCTCTGAGGAGGCGGAGGGTGCCTGAGCCGAGCCGCGGGGCGGGCGCCTGCGAAGGGGGAAGAGACTGCGGCGGCGGGAGGGGACCGGCACACGCACATACACACGCGCGCAGAGACGGATGACAGCGGCGGCCGCGGCCGCCACGATGTGAGACGGGCTGCGCGGGGAGACGCGGAGGTTCCGTGGAGAGCAGAGGCAGCCCGCACGCCCCCGGCAGCGGGAGGGGCGGGCGGGGCCGGCCGGGCCCGGGGCGAGCCGTGTGCCCCGGCGGGCGGGGCGCGGAGCGGCCGCGGGCGGCGCGTCTGGGACCGGCGGCGGTGTTGGTGGGCTGACCGGCTCCTGTTTGCTTGGCTCCAGTCCCCGCGCCCGCGGGCGCCGATGAGGAGAGCCCCTGCGCTGCCGGACTGACGTCTCGCCGCCCTCCCCGCGGACGACGAGGAGCGCGGCTCCGCGGCGGAGAGCGCGGCGCCCCCGATCGTGGGCCGGCCCTGCACCGCCCTCCCCGGCGGGGGCTCGTCTGCCGCCTGCGGGGCGGGCGGCGCGGCGGCGGCGGTGACAGCGAGGCGGCGAGGCCGGGGGAGCGCCGCCGCCGCGGAAGACCATGAGGAAATTTAACATCAGGAAGGTGCTGGACGGCCTGACGGCCGTCTCCTCCGCCGCCTCGGCGTCGTCCGCTGCGCAGCAGCAGCAGGCGGGGAACCGGGAGACCGAAATCCAGGAGACGCTCCAGTCCGAGCACTTCCAGCTCTGCAAGGTGAATGAATGCTGCAGCCCCGAGCCGGCTGGCGGCCGGGGAAGGGGGCGCAGCGCCGCGACGGGCTCTGCGGGCTTTGCCTCTCGGTACCCGCTTCGCCGAGCCTGCCCGCCGCCCCTGTTTACTTGTTTGGGCTCTTTTATTTTTATTGTTTTTGGAAAGGGGAGGAGGTTAGGGGGAGTGAAGGGAAGGGAAGGAAGCGGCGGGTGTAACTGCCCAGGTCTGGCTGGATTTCCGTAGTCATCTTTCCTGGAGAGTTTCGGGCTTTGCCGTCTTCTGGGCGCTTTCGTGTGTGTGTGTGATGTTGGCCGCGTTCGCCAAGGCTTCCTAGGGGGAGTGGGCTGGGTGGGGGAAGGCGCAGTACCTAGGTGTAGCGCGGATCCGCTTATCGCGGCGTTTGAGGAGGAGAAGCCTTCGCTAATGGGCCCAAAGGACAGAGGATCTGTCGCTCTGCATTATTTGGAGATGCGTTTGTCCTGTTCCTTTGCGCCTGAAAAAGGCTGTAGACATTTGTCGTGGTTTCTCCGCAGCGTGTTGCCAAGTTGCCGGTGTTGCTATTGCAAATGTTCTCCGGAGACAGAGGAAAAGTTCCTGGGTTTTGTGTTTTTTTTTTTTTTAATTTGCTTGTGTGTGGTACAATAACTGCAGTTCGTGTCTGCACGCTTCAGAAAATGATGCAGCGAATTAATCCACCAGCTGTACCGAGAGGAATGAAAACTGATTTGAATATCAATACCCATTTTTATCTTTACAATGCACCCGTGGCCTAGCTTGATATGGACGAGCTTGTTTGTGGATTCTCCTCCTTGTTTTATCTAGTACTGCAGGTGTTTCTGACACTTTTGCAAGTTGTTGACGAAGGACATGGAAGAGAACAGAGCTGTTACCAGTTAGACTTTATTCGTTGTGAAATACTGAGAGTTGTGGGGTGTGCCTGCAACTTCAGTGAAGTAAACGGAGTATATCAGAAGTTTGCTAGGTATTTATGAGGTCTTAAAATAGCTCTCTTTTTGACTGAAGGTTTTGAAATTAAAAAGCTAGCATTTGTGTGGCTTACGTTGCATACGTTTACAATGGAAATAAAAGTATATAATGCTTTTATTCTGTTCTTGTTTCTGGTTAACTGCAGCCTGAGATGTGTGGTGGAGTTACTCCTTAGTCAATTGCCAAATTAGTCTTGGCTAAGCAAAAAGCTGAATATGCCGAGCTTTGTATTAAGAAAGAATCCCGTGGTTGGGCATTTTTTTTTGCTTTGTTTGCTTTTTTTTGGGTTTGTCTAATTTGGGAGCTGTGTTTTTTTTTCCTGTTTGGGGGAAGCAGAGGATGAGAGAGTGGTTCTGTGGAGCTTGGGTTGGTTTTCTTAATATGCTGAGAGAGGTTGCACTGTCATGTGGGGCCTGTGGGATTGAAATTGGAAGTCATTCTCAGAAAAGCAGGTCTAGTAATTTGTGATGGTTCTGATGACAAGCCTGGCTTTGTTTCTACACTTCAGAGGAACATCTAGGATTTTAACAGTTTAGTGCCCTTGTTAGAGCTGAAAATAAGATTACTCAGAGAATGAGGTAGATGGAAAAAAAAAAAGCGAAGTTTATACATTTCTTCTGTACAAAGTCTGTAAGGTTCAAATTAAGTTTCACTAAGTATGGTGGTCACTTGGTGATCAAGAATGGATGGGTAATTTTGACAAAAAATCTTTCATAATTGGTTCATAGAAGACAGCTGTTTTCTCAGGCTGTTATTAAAATGCTCTGTAGTTCCTTTCTTAATTGTGATTTACACTGAATCCTGTTCCCTAACATAAGATATTGATTCTGTTTATTTTTGGTCTGCTGCTTGAACCGTCATTACTGTGATGCTCTGACTTGTTAGACTGTACGCCATGGTTTCCCCTATCAACCTTCAGCCTTGGCATTTGATCCTGTTCAGAAAATACTGGCCATCGGGACTCAGACTGGAGCACTAAGGCTGTATCCTTTTGTATTCTGAAGTGGTTTACTGAACCTCATGCAAGTGATGTTTTGATTCAGCTGCTGGAAGTCTGATGGGTATCAGGTATGCAGGAGGGGAGGAAAAAAAGCTGTGTTTTCTGTCTGTGGGTGGCCTGGTTATTCTTTGTGTAGTTCAAGTTATGTTAATGATGTGAGGTATGGCTGCTGAGTCCCCATTATCTCAAGTTAATCTGAGTTTTGTAGAAAGTTGCTGTGTGCTGACAGTTTACAGCAGCAGACTGCAAATCTGGAGCGAGACCTGGGATGAGCTCTGTTTTGTTGTTCTCCTGTATCCTCTGCGTTTGAAAACTTCTGAGCTGCTTGGTGGGTTTTTTGGGGTGGGTGGCTTGAGGTTCTTTTTTGGGGGGGAGGTGTTTGGTCTTGTTCTTGAGATATGCTTTGTAATGCTACAGCTACCTGCTACTGCTTTTGTGTTACAAAAAAATTGTCACAAGTGAGGACTCTGAAGGGTACAAGAATTGTATCTCGCTAATAGTTTCCAAGTGACAGAGATGAGCAGAATGAATTTATGGAATAAAGCACCAGTAACCCTGCTTCTTTTTGTTCACTGAAAAGTGAACTACCCATATGTTCATAGCCATATGGTACCAAAGCCATATGGTACTATCCAAGCCATGTAATAACATATGTGTTTAAACTTTTATTTTTAAAAGAAGATGCCCTGTAGATTCTGTAATCCACACTGCCATTGCCTGAACCTTATTCTTCAGCAGAAGGGAATGAACTGAATTCTTTGTCCTGAAATTGGTTGAACTCTGACCTTTTGGGGGAAGGCTTAGGCCATCTTGCTAGAAAAATTGATTTAATCCTCTTTAAACTGTAGGTAAATCTCTCTGGTGTGGTGTTTTTTTTTTTTCTGTCCCTTTCTTTGCTGCTTATATTAGTCTGCAAGTAGACTTTTTATTTCCTTTTGTAACATTAATAGTGTGGCTAGCAGTACCAAGGAAGGGATCATCCCCCTGTACTCAGCATTGGTGAGGTTGCATGTTGAGTTCTGTGTTCAGTTTTGGGCCCCTCACTACAAGAAGGACACCGAGGTACTGAAGAATTTCCAAAGAAGAGCAGTGAAGCTGGTGAAGGATCTAGAGCCCAAGTCTTATGAGGAGCTGCTGAGGGAACTGGGATTGTTTAGCCTGCAGAAAAGGAGGTTGAGGGGAGATCTTATTACTCCCAGCCAGGTGAGGATTGGTCTCTTCTCCCAGGTAACAGGTGATATGACAAGGAAATGGCCTCCAGTTGTGCCAGGGGAGGTTTAGATTGGGTATTAGGAAAAACTTATTCACTGAAAGGGTTGTCAAGCACTTGAAGAGGCTGCCCAGGGAAGTAGTTGAGTCACCATCCCTGGAGGTATTTGAGATGCATAAATACAGTGCTTAGGGATATGGTTCAGTGGCTGGACTGGATCTTAAAGGTCTCTTCCAACCAAAATTATTTTATGATCACTGACTTGTTTGTAAGGTTAATTGCCTTGAGAAGGTTGTCTTTTATGAGTTTAAAAATTAGAACTACTTCTTTAAGCCTTAGATTTGATACTGAAGTAGCTTGTATGATATCTATAATGATGTCTATTACGAACTCCCAAGATCTCTTAATTCAAAGTATGAGGAACAGTAATGGCTGTTCAGTGCTTGTAGTTTCAACTATGATATTAACTTCATAAATTTTGGGTTTTAAAAGGTGATAAAGTTGATTTAAGTGAAGAGTGGGTGGTGCTGTTAATTACTCTCATATAGGTAGAATAAATGAGAACACAGGAAGGGGCCTGAAAGGAAGGACTGGGGTTAGAGGAAAAGGAGAAAACAAAATATACCTGTTTAGAATTTACTTGCTTGTAGTTCTGGGCAAATGATGTTGCAGTTTGGGTAATGATGACTTGGTAAAACCTGTTTACTGGCACTTATCCATGACTACACCTCTGAATTCTCTGAGTGTGAATTGCTTTCTAAATAATTGAGAGAAGTCTTGCAAGAGAAGATTGCAGGAAGTGAATATTTCAATCCATTGCTCCAGGATATGAACACAACTGAAAAGTGCTTGTTGACCTACAGGATGCTTTATGTGCTAAAGTTTTTATAAACAGTTAATTATGTGCAAGAATTCATTGAAGTGGGAGCCACTTCCTCTTCAGAGCTGCAAAAGAGTTTTTAACTGAAATGAGGTATGGACTAGAAAGACTGAGAGTCAGTAAACGGGTATTCATTGGGAGGTAAATGCTAGGCATGGAAGGGAAGTCTAACTTAATTTTCTTCTGCGTTTGTGTTAGGTATAGAAGTTAAGGAATGATAATGCTTCTTTCATTGCCTACCAGCAGATGGGAGGTGGGTATTAGTGTTTCACTTGGAGAAACAAGTAAAAGCTTGACAGTATGCACCTAAACTTGAAGAAGCCAGGATTGTTAAGCAAGTTTTATTTATAAAGAATTTTAAAAATAAAATAGTCTTAAGTCAAGGAATGACCTAATCTAGTTTAGATTTCATTAATATACAAATAAATTGATATTATAGTCTTGATTGATTTGGTGTCATTTACCAGCTTGATTACTTTACAGAACACATTCTCTGTGTTTGAGCAGGCTGCAATTCAGGTATTTTAACTTCAAAACCAGTAGCGATTAGAACAGATTAATTTGAGCAGGAATTTTCTTAGCCACGCTCCCATCTCGTTGTTCTTTGAGGATTCTGTAACCAGTAGAAGAACAGAGAATTTTTATACCCAAATACTAAATGTTGTCTCTGGTGATATGGTGAGATGTAAAAACAGAAGTGAAGCTTTTTCTGAAGAACCAAAATCTGTGGTTGCAAATATACTGGAAGTTCAAAGACTTAGTATATCTATCAATTGGAGATAAAGACAAAATAACATCAACATTGCATTGAATTCTCTGCGTTCATAAGGTAATTGTGAAAATGGAAATACTTAAACTAGAGGTGGCATGTTTCACTAGTTGGATTGAGTAGAATGCTCAATATGTTTTGTCCCTGATCCTATGCTTGGTGGGTTAAAATCAGGGGAGAGCATTGTGGAGTTGGTGCCTTAGTGTGCCAGATGCAGGACTTTGCTGTGCTGATAAGCAGCAGTTGGTTCTAGGTCTTGCAGCTCTAAGAGGGTGAGAAGTCTGTAAAATATTAGGAGACTGATTTTAATGTGCAACTTCAGCCTTATGAGTCACCAGAGTTACTGTTTAGGATTATTTACTAGCTTGACTTGATCAATGCATCCCTTGTATTGCTTTAAAAAAAGGGGGGTGGGGGGTGGGGTGGTGTGTGTTCTTTTTCCAGAGGTACTTAGAAATAGTTCTGTTTTATCTAGGAAAGTTAAAAGCAAGTGTTTCTGAGGCAGACTGATATTGCTCAGGTATTGTATTTTTGTGCCCTCCTTAAAGGAACATTTTAAGTGAGTAGTAACAAGGGCTGTTCTGTTTTCAACTGAACATCAGCTTGGTTCCTTTACTGTGTATGAGGAGAAGTTACAAAGTGTATAGTTTAGTGGCATACAGACCTTGGAGAGAGGTCAGATGATGTCAGCTGATGCTTCTGTAGTCAAAAGTAGCAGGTACATTACCTGTCTCCTTGACATTAGGATCTGTTGAAAATAGTTAAGCTGTTTGATACTGTTTTCTATACTGCAGGGGAAACTGGATGATGAGATAGGCACAAGAGCAGAAAGAGTGCTGAGTGACATAATCTTAAATTTATTTCTTGCATACACCCACACTCATCTGCTCGTGCTCTTCCAGTTGTTCCTCTGAGTTTGTGGTGCTCATCAGAGGACATTTGAGTCTTAGCTGGTGGCCTGGCTCTTATGTGTGGCAATTCCAGCTCAGGCTCGCACTTCTGTGCAGGGCTGTGCATGTGTTCCCCACAAGGAGCAATTGTGCTTGCTGTGGACTTCAGTCAGCAGTGGTCAGTGTAAGCTGCTGGTGGCCTCATTTGTCGCTGCAGAAACTGTATCTTTGACTTTCTCAATACTTAAAGGGATTTAGCTGTTGTTACTGGGGTGGCTTTCACCTTTTGATCTCCTGTCACAAATGTGTTAGAGACCAAGTAGCTGAAAGCTCACCTGTGCCTTATTTTCCTGTATGTATATAAATGATTACAGCAGGACATGGTTCATAAAGTCCATAGGCTTTAGGAAGTTTTGTGCATAATTTGCTATACTTTGTTTGCCCAACCTTCTAATGAGTTACAGTTGAGTGTATATAATCAAGGTTTAATTTACCCAAATGGTGTAATCAGGTAGACTTCATCTCATGACATCCTGACAGTGTTCAGTGTCATAGGTAATAGTCCTGCTTCTGTGCTGTGTGTTGCTTTCACCCTTCTGCTCAAAAGTCCCTTTGGAAGTCAAATGTGATCTGAACAGAATAGTGTTTAAACTGTAAAAAGATTTGAGCGAGGTAAAGTGGATTTTTCCAGGATTTGTTGTTTTTTGGGGTGTTGTTTCCTCAGAGCTTTAAGTAACTAATTGTACAGGGTTCTAGACAATAGTTGTCTGAGCTTTTTTTTGCTTTTATAGGAGATAGAATAAGCTTTGAAGCTAAAGCAGAAATATCGAAGGAATTTGTCTGCTGTTTAACTGCTCCATCTCAAGTTTCTTCAGTTTCCCATGCTTTGATTTCTTAATAGCAAAACTAGGACAGTATATCAAATGAGATGTATTTTGATTGTCTGCCAGTATGAATGGAATATCTTTATTGGTGCTTCATGCCTTAAAAATACTTATTTGCGCTTGAAGCTTAATGTCTCTTTGGAGAGAATTCTAAAAAGGAAGATGATTTCCACCAGAAATTCTTCAGAATAAAGGGGGTACCCGCAGAATAAGCAGTGTGCCTTCCACACAGACCAAATTGTGTCTAGGACTTTTTATTCCCAAGGAGAATAGATTATTTTTAATTAAAGTGGTGTTTTTTTCTTTTGCAAACCCAGTTCACAGCAATGAGAAAAATTAGATTGTTTGTCATTCTGTCATTAAGTATCTGAAGATAGCAATCATTTGGAATGCCAGCATCTGTTTGTTTCCCCCCATTCTTTTCAGCAGTAAAAGATGACTTATGTAAGCAAATGGTTGAAGCTTTCATGTATGAGGCGCATATAACTTGCTTTCTGTGACTTCCATCCTCTGGCCTTTGAGAAGAACTCACAATTGTTACTCTGATCAAAATAGCCTGGATGTGTGTTGCCATTCAGTCAGTTTCTGATGAAATGCTTGTTTCACCATGTGAATAGTTTTGCTGTACATGTGTACCAAAAAATTCAAGCAATTGAAGCTCTAACAAAATTCTGTTTCAAACTTGCAATGTGATTATATACATTACAAACTTTTACTTTGAATCGTTCAGGCTACACAGGGCAGTTTGTATGTCTTTCTGTACTGAAACATCAGCTTGAGATAGTTGGTTTGTGGGTTTTTTTGAAGTAGCTCTACACCAGCTCTTCCTCCCTTCCAGAGAAAGGACACTAGGGCAATGGCTGGAGTTGCATTTACTGTATGCAGAGCTAAGATCAGTTTTTCAAACCAGGCATCTAACTATGCAGTTGGCAGAGCTTGAAGTGTGAGACTGGACCAGATGAACTTGGGAGGTCCTTTCCAACCTAAATTACTCTGTGATTCTGTCTATTCTGTGAATAGGCCAAAGTTGATCTAACCAACTCTTTTTGTGGATTGTCAAGGCTTTTTGCGTTTGTACACTGAATAGTCTTGGCCTTTGACAACATTCTTCTGGACTTCTTCCTCTTTTGGGGAGAGTATGACAGAAAAGCTATTAAATATTGCAGTGGTGTCATGCCAGAGAGATTCTGATTCTCTGTTAAGAAAATGCTTACTGATTACCTTGCCACCCAATATACAGAATAGTTTAAAAGAGAACTTATTTGCTTAAAACATATATTAATCTTCTCGCACTTCTGTTTTTTAACACTACCACACTTCTTATCGTATCTTCCAGCACTTAGTTCACGTGGGTATCACTATCTCTCTTACATTGTTATTTCAATGAAAAATTGTCTTCCCCTAAATGAATAAAAACCAAGAGACCTTTTGATATTCTGAAATGAAATAAAGCCAAATTGGTAGCATGATGCAACAAGAAGCTCTTAAATGTGTGGAAATCTAGTGAGTTAGTCTTACACAGCAAAAGCTATGACTGAATTAATCATAATTAATAGGATAATGTACACTTTAAATCTGTGGCTATACTTATTGGAAGACTTGGTGACACTTCCAGGAAGGAAACCGAATGGATCTTTGGTTTGAAGTATTACCATATGTACTGTAATTATATTAAATGCTAGCTCTTAGTAATAATTTGTTTTCTTCAAAAAATACCTGAAACATATCTGTATTACATCTCATACTGTAAATTATGATATCTACCTTTAGAATGAAACTTTTCTTTCCTGTAGTTATTTTGCTGCAGAAGCCTAATGAACATACCCTGGCAACTTCAAACACACTGGGTCATAGGGAGCTTTGAAAAGCATGTGGAGTTTGCAAGGCTGCAGGTGTTACCATAGCACTAGCATAGCCTGTTTCCTTGTACCTCCTAGCTATTTGTGTGACACTGAGGTGGTATAGATTGTGTGATCTGATGTTAGGGGGAAATGTAACAGAATTGGACAGCTGGGACCCAGCTTAGGCTTTCAGACTTCTGCTACAGTGTTCAATTCACTAGGCTCTTAATTTGATGTTTTACTGGATTTATTCTTTCTCAGTCACTTTGGAAGGGCTTGTACAACTGAAGTAGCATTATTGCTGCAGGAGAAATGATCAGTAAAGTCATGTCTAGAAAAGTAGAGGCAGCTCATGATTTGAGATATGATAAAGCTTGATAGCACAAGTCAAGATTACAAACCCTTCCTAGCAAAACTTCCTGTTTGGCAGAAATTTTTAGCTGCATTAAACTAACGTTAACTGTCCAGGTATCTTTTTGCAAAGGCTTCTCAAGGCAAAGAGGAGCATTCTTACACATTACATTTAAGGTGACTAGAAAAGCTCTCAATTTTTTTCTGTTTCTTACCGCTCTTCTAGAACTGTTTTTGTTTCACAGTGTAATGGAACAGTAAAAACCCACATTACATATCAGGGTTCCCGTAGCACATCTGTTTTTTAGGGTTATCTATGTAGAAGCTCAGTGAAAACCAGAGTAAAACTTCTAAGTTACTAAATTCTATATGAAGTTAAGACTGGAGGACATAGATTTTGGGAACAGTTCACTTTGTCGGTAAACTTAACTACCTGGTGATGGTTTCACATTTTGAAAAAATTGAGTCCTTAGCAGTTTTGAGAGAGTTAATTTTGTGGTAGATCTTTATCTTTAATCTCTTGGTTCTTTTCTTTTCCTCTTGCTATTCTTCACATAGGCCATCCTGGGGTCTACCTTCAAACTGATCATTATATTTTTTTTTAAATGCAGGCTCTTAATCCTGCAAAGTACATCTGCCTAATTAAATGTCTACTTTTCTAGAGATCTAACCGTTTTACGTGAAGTGTATTTATTTGTTTGCCAGCCTGAGGAAGCTTTGGTACATGTGAACCAAAACCACCTATGAGTGTGTTGCTTACCCCCTGCCACTATGCTGCATTTCAGAAGCTTTGAAGTTACCTTATTTTACTGAACTGTAAGTTTAAACTGCAGTATCATAATTGGCACTGGAATGCCAGTCATAGCCTCATAGTATTCCACTGGTGATAACTTAGGTGACCTTTTTCATGTCAACACTTCTACCCTAGGCACTTGATAACAGTACAGCTTGCACGTTTGTCAAGCGGAACACTTAGTAACTACTTCTGTTGGCTTCCAGTGCAAATATAGGCAATGGTCTAATGATGTGATTTAAATGTCTGGCAATGATACAAATATCACTGAATTTAAGCACAGGTTAAAATAATGAAGGTCGTGGAAATAGCTAAAACTGAAATATTTCACTGGTGAGGACTACACTAGAGTGGTGTAATACCTTATTTAGTAGACTACTGAAGTATGTAGCAACTCTGTCAGTCTCTGGAGACTTATATTGAATCCTGATTCATACTGATCTTTACAATGCTCTAATGAAATTAAGTTTTTTCTATGTATATCATTTAGCCTTATCTGACACATTCATGTTCAGTTTAAGACTGACAAAAACGAGAACTATTTTGTCTTCGAGTTAAAATCTTACCTTGGTGAGAGATTCCAAAACTGCTTTGATGTCTGATATACATACAACTTGATGACAGCTTTGGTCTGTGTACTAGTGGCTCAAACTTAATCACTTCCTGCAAAGACTTAGTCTATTTTCAATCCCAAGTTTATGTTGAACGAAATAATTTCTAGTGACTCATGATAGTGGTTGTGTTGAGGCAGTTATACCAATTGCTGAATTAAGATAGAATCTAATACTTGATCAGTAAATTTTTTTTCACAGAAGTTCACAAATAGATCTTCCTTAGTAATTTGTTCATGGTAGTTCTACTGTGCTTCAGTGGTTCTGTACATATAGATTTTTTCACTTGCTTTGAATTTTATCATAATTGTCAAGAATAGTGAAAGCAGGTGAAACTTGAAATGTGTGTCTTCTAGTGTAGAAAACAAAGTGCAAGTTTAAATGTTTTGAGGAGTACTAGGTTATGGTGATTGA
Organism: Porphyrio hochstetteri; assembly: GCA_020800305.1. Classification (NCBI taxonomy): domain Eukaryota; kingdom Metazoa; phylum Chordata; class Aves; order Gruiformes; family Rallidae; genus Porphyrio; species Porphyrio hochstetteri. Next base: position 53,810,955 of record CM036907.1, read on the forward strand.
GCTAATTAGACTGCACTTTTTCAAGTATTATGAGTGTTGCGGCTTGCAAAATCAACTACTTGATCACTCTTCTATGGACCAAAGTATATAGCTTGATATATACTGATGACTACTGGCTATTTTATTCATTTGGATGAGTGTCGTGGGTTTTTTTTCATATGTGCCTTAAGGTAGTAACAAAACCTGTTTGAGTTGATTTCCTTCTAAATTGAGATAATTGCAGTGACTGTTACTTTCATGTCCGGAGTAAGTCTTAGTTTGTCCCACACAAACGAGACAGTACTCAAAGAGTAATACTGATGGAGAGGAGAGGTTAGATTCTCCGCCCTGTACACCAAACTCGCCCTTTATGAGGTATTGCCCATAGATTCTGCAAGAACTAACTGTTTTCTCTGCCTGTATCTTTGTGAAAGGGCTTGGCAGGAGCTGTGGTAACTTGGGAAACCAGGGACCTAAGAGAACGCAGATACATCTAAAAGAAGCAAGGCCTTTGTACTTCTGCTTAGGGAGCTACTGTTTTGCATGATTCATGCCATTTCAAGCAGGAAATTGCATTGCTTTGCCTCTTGAAACTCCTGCCACGTTTGTGCTCTGTATATGTTCAATTAACATTCTTAGGTCTTTGGTTCATGTTAAGATGACATATTTAATGCTTCAAGAGTAGCTTGCTGAAGAAGTAATCCAGCTGGTATCCAGTGTTTTTGATAACCTCTTCTATTAAAGGTCCTGTCTCTTTCCCACCTAGTAACCCCAACTTGTAGTCAGCAGCACCAGATGGAGAAAAGTAATTTGCATTTTTCCATTTGCTTTTTAGGGAAAAGGAATAGAATGCTAATTTTTTGTGATCACTTAATGTTAAATTGATAGGATTAGCATGCCTGTATTTCTTTAGCATATGCTCTATCAGTCTTACTACCTTGTTAAACAGAGCAGATGTTCATCTTCACAGTTTAAAAACATTCCTGACTGAACTTTGTAGTGTTGATATTAGAAGTACAGTAACTAAGCTCAAGTGATGCTTATTAATATGCAAAATGGGCTGCATAGCAGTAACTTGCTTGCCATTCCCTTTTGTATGTGTTCTGAACTTGTGCAGTGCGATTAGCTTCACAGCCACCTCTAAATGTCACATGAAAAGGAAAGCCAATAAAGAAAGCCCCCACAACTTCCATTTAAGTGACTAAATATCATGATGTTTCTTGCTGGAATGGTGGCTACTGCCCTTGTTCTTTAAAATAATTATGTGGGAAATACAACACTTTAGAAAGAAATCCTGTTATGTTACTAACTTTGAGAAAGAGACAGGGTGGCCTATCTCTTTAAGGTACACAGTTGTATAAATAATGTCCCCATGTTTTCATGAGGGCTGCTGGCCAAATGAAGTAGTATACAAATAGTGGCCAGTCACAAAGCATGCTACCAGTTTCTTAAACTTGTTATGTACTTTTATATCTTTCAGTTAAAACAAATGAAACAACTACATAGGTGCGAAGTCTTTTTTCAGTTACCCGTGGTGTATGTGGCTGCCTAGGACTTGAGTGTTGTACTTGTTCTCTTTTAGACACTGCCTGTGGAGGTACTGTTAATATAGTCCCAGGTATGTTAATTGGGGTAGTCAAAGAGGTAGTAAAAAAGTAAAATAGAAGGGGATTTATACATGTTTTAGAGGGTGCTGTGAGGAAGAGGTAGCAGGAGTTAACTTTTTATAATATTGATTATTTTCTTGAGTTGCAAAGGACAAAGGCTATTTAACTTCTGAACTGTGGGAGTTTAAGAGCTGTGGGTTTTTTGGTTTTTGTTTGTCTTTATATGAACGATCTGCCAATAACTTCCAAATCAAATAAATTGTTTGGAGTAAAAAAAAGTGTGGGGAGGAGGTGGCATTTCCTGGGTAAACTTTACTGACTTTTAATGATCTGTTCTTTCTGCTGGCGATTCTCAGTGGGAGAAGCTGCACATTAGGAGGTGTTAACAGTGAAGTTTAGTTACAAAATATTTAGGAACTGTGGTTTTGCATTTTTAGCATATAACTAGGAACATTTACAGTACTTTGGTAGTCTTGCTGTGCATAACTAACAGTGGATTCTGTCATTTCCAGACTAGTGTTTTTTGACATCGTGCAACCTCTGACTTCCTGTAGTATTCTACAGATAGACTTACTGGAATTTAGGAAATATATCTCTTAATACAGGAAAGGTAACTGTAATGCATTCAGTGTAGTATTAATGTTAACAGCCCTAAAGGCCCCTGTTGCAGCAGTTGGCAAATACAGCTTAACAGAAATAAAAACTTCTACAGATCTGCAAGTACGTAGACATCACATCTGGTGTGTAGCTATAATTGGAGAGCTATTATCAATATTTGAATGCACCAGTATCTGTTTGATCCTCTACTTTGCAGCAGGACAGACTTGTGTTTACAGCAGACTTTATTTGAAGCTAGCTCTGTTTTAATACCAGAGATTACAATTCCAAAGAGGGCAGAAATGTGATGGTGTGTGGTTTAAATGTGAGTATATATATGGTAGTAACTAAAAAACTTGATGGGTTTCTCCATTATAAAATAACTAATAATTAATCTGTTGTTGCTTTTGCAGGATAAGGTCATCTGCCTTGCATAAGTGCTAGGGGTGGTCACTGGCACTTGTTCCTCTGGCAAATAGGAGCTGCCTCTATTTTAGTTCAGTAGGCCAAAGTTGTAGAATCCTTACTGTTTTGTTAAGGTTATGGACAGGCTCATCTCCTTAAGCTCCAAAGAGACCTTACCTTATCTGTCTCAAGTGCACCCTGACCTGGGCAGAATACTTATTACCTTAGTGAAACCTTTGAAAGAAGGACAGCTTTTTACAACCAAGAGGAAGGGAGTATTTGGCTATTGCCTTTCTACAGGCTTTCAGAACTCAGTTAAAGTTGGGCTGTCCTTGAAAAATGTAGTCTGCCTATATTTTCCAGATAGATGTGTATGGGGCTGGGGGAGGTGTGTGTGTGTGGGGGGAATCAATTCCTACTCAGGCTGCAGAAACTTGGTAGACACTACTTAATTTCCAAGAGTACTATTTAAATGTTTAGTTTGTAAGTCTTGTGTATAATTTCATAGTAGTTCACCTGTGTGAATTCAAGCTGATACTTATTGTATTATATATTTAGAAAACTTTTATTTAATGTATTATATGTAATACATTAAAGAAAAGTAGGATTGGCTTAAACTAGGTCTGTGAGACACAGATAAAAGTATGAAGCTTCAAATAAGTGGATATTTCTTTTAAGCAACTACTGAAACTTGGCTTTTTAATTTCTTTTTACCAAATATGGAAGGACATAGTGTACAAAAAATGCATAACTTTGCAGTCATATAGGATAACGTCATGGCTGCATTTTGAGTCCTGTGTTTTCCTGGTTTCTACACTTTAAGTGGCATAGCTTTAGAGAAGGAGAACTAGTAGTATTGAGACTAGAGTGCCTAGAGGATTAACAGTGTTTGGTCTCCTTTGTTTAGAGAGGAGGAGAAAGTGTAAATATGATCGAGAACTGTAAAATCAGGAGGATGCTGTTTAAAATATATGCTGAGCTGTCGCTTAGCAAATTTGCAGTACAAAAACTAGAGGGCATTCCTTAAAGTACTATTAGACTGATTTAAGATATGAAAAACATAATTAGTTTGAGTAGTGTAACTCTAGATCTGATGGGTGAGGGAGGTGGTGTTGTCAGGCTGCGCTGGTGCATTTAGAAGGGCAATGGACAACCCTTTTTGCACTTGCCCTTTGAGCAAGTGCAAAAAGGACTAGACTGGGACTTTTCCTCATAACTAATCCATCAGGAGTGTTTGGCTTGGGAGTGGAAGGGGAATTTTGTCTGCTCCTTAAATAACATTGATTACTGCTGCAGGAAGCAGTGCTAGGATGTGTGGACCTCTGGCTTGAGCCACTATGGTGTCTACTGTGCTTTGATTTGTGAGATGAAAGAATACCTTAACTGTGAAGCTGCTCAGCAATATGTTTGCAGAAAGTTCTTTATTTCAACATGGTCCTTCACATTGTGATAACTTTGTAAATGGAACTTAGTCTTCTAAGCTTCTATGGTTTGTTAGCAAGGAAATAAGCTTTGCTGCTTGAGTAAAATTTATCAGATGCCTGAACAGTTGATGTGGTATAGTAAAACATAAAACACCTGGAGTGTTGATGTGATGTAATGGTGAGTTTCAATGTTAAGGAAGCTGGCATGAAAACTCCAGTGTGGCAATTGCATTGTGGTCTGAAAATGTTCTCTGTTCACTTTTTTGTCTGCAGCTGAGGCTACTGTTGCAATTAAATAGCACTGGACAAGTTCAGGAAACAACTGTCTTGAGTAAGTTTTGAAGGGGAAAATTCTTTTTTGCCATTTTTCAGGTGTCATAGCATGCTATTGTATATAGTTTGACAAAGATGATGCTGCTAACACTTGCTGTTCTAATCTAGGTGAATGGATTGGCAGTTTTAGGAATATTAATTTACTGAGGGAAAGATTATACAAAAATACTGGTCTTGCAAAATATTCCTGAAATTATATTTGCTCAAACATAAAGTTAGCAGATTTCAGTTCCAAAGCAGGTAATAAAAAAATTTAAAACATAGTTGGAAAACTTTGTCCATGTAGTAATTTGTCTTGCAAAAAACACCCTAAGCCCAAAAGCAGAGAATCCTCATCTTAAACTGTTTTCTGAAACTTCTCATCTTCTATAGTACATTAAAAGCATATAATTGTAAATTATATAAATGTACTTAAATGAACAGTACTCCAACTCTGCTGGAGTTACTTGCTGTTAGTGTTGTAATGTAGTAATAGAAACCTTTTAAAGATTATCAATAAGTGTATCACTCACTGTATGAGTGATACTGAGTAATAAATATATTACTTCTAAAAGTGGTTATTAGGAACTGAAAATACTTAGTAGTCTGAAGTAGCTTAGTAGTTCAGTACTGGTCACAGTTATTTAGCATGTTACTTGTCTAGTTGTCATTGTTAGTGAGCTTTTATTAAAAGCCATTCAGCATACTATTTTTGTTGATGTTTGGCTGGAATGCATCCATTGAGGTGGCTTTAAGTAAAGGAGACTTAAGACTGGGTTTGTACAATAGGCCACTAGTTAATGTTCCTCATTTTCACTTGTATTTGAGGAGATTACTTGGAAAAAAATGTTGCTTTTATAATTGCTATTTTGACGTAGTGGGAATTTTTTAAATAACTTCTTCCTGTCTTTCAAAACCTACTTAGTAGGTCTTTATCTTAAACATGTGCGATTTTCAGGGTCTGTAGGCGGCTGATTTATTTTTCTCAGTAAATGATTCTTCAAAAATACTATTTTACAGGTTTTGGGTCTGCTTTAGTACAGTGCTGCTTCTGGCAGAATTGATTGTAGCTCTTCTTTGTTAATAGTTTCCAGTAACGTATCCATCCTGGAAGAGGCCATCTCCAGTGGTTTGGGGCTAATGATTTAAGGCATTTCTCTTTTGTTCCCCTGCTTCAAGAGGATCGAGTCTCTGTGTGTGTGTGTGCACCTGGCCTGTGAGGATTCTGTGAAAATTCTTCCTTGCCCTGACTGTGCAGACTTGTTATTTCAGTGAGAATTTGAATACCACATGTTCTCAGCAGACTTGCCAAATTTGGAGAGAGTTCGGCAGACTCAGAATATGTGTGGCAATTCGTAGGTGATTCCAGGTTAAACAGCCTTTTACCAGCCTTTCCTGGAGACTGAAGCTGAGAACCTGGGATTCCATCGGGGGAAAAAATGAGTGGTGATCAGATTTAAGGTTGCAATGCCAGCATATCAATTGGGAGGGTTTACAGTCCTTCAGTCCTTTGTTGCAAAAGGTGTTGAGATGTTTTGCAAGAAAAACACTTGCAGACTTTTAATGTTTCAAAGAATTAAAGTAAATCTGCATGTGGCTGGGTGGTAAAGATTCTCTTTTTGTAATGGAAGATGAACTTAGCTTTTTCTCTTAATAGATGTGTGACTTAATTTTTTTTTTTTTTTAAACTGGTGGAATTCTGTGCCATCAGGAGGTTTAATGCTTTCCTTGATTTTTTTTTTTTTTCCCAATTAATGCAGAGCTACTGACCACTGTAAATATGTAATGGGATTATTTGTTCTGGTCTAAGATTGTGACTCTGCTATGCTAACACTTGAAGGAGGAAATGAACTTTGAATGATACCTTGAAAAGATGGTGGTATATATAACATTTTCTAGCCAAATGTTGGAAGCAGCAATTTACCATCATGTTTTTGGCTTTTTTTTAGTAAATGTTTAAGAACATCATAGTGACTCTGTCTGACTAAGGTGATTTAAATGCTGACTATTCCAGTTTATATCTGAGCCTCCTGTGTGTTTACTTCTCATGGTGCAGAGAATATGTACAACTTCCACATGTTGCAACTTCTAGTGAGTTACATTGCTGGTTTTTGCTTGTATTTTTTGATGGAAGTCATTACAGAAGTGAACTTTCAAAACTAATAACTTCATTGCTGAGTAGAAAAAGCTCTCTGACACTCAAAAAAATTTTTTTTCTTATTAAAGCATTGTAAGCAAAGAGTTATTTTATCAAATGCAGGTTCTCCTGACTCAATGAGGGTCTGAAGTGGCTAGGCTATAATGCTACATTAAAATTAATGATCTGGATTTGCAGCTTAGAAACTATCTTCAGGCTGGGTGAAGAATCCTGTTTCAGAAAATGCTTTCCTTTTTGTCTGAGCCCCTGTATGTTTTCATGTTATGGAACTTCTGAAGTGCTGTTTTCCACAGCTGGAAGTTTTCCTAGAGAAGGTGGGAAACCCTGTCCATCTGACATCTGCAACTTCAGGCTTTGGCAGTAAGAGCTCACTAAAGCTCTGTTCTGTGTCGATTGATAATCTACCTCAAGCAGTAAGTGCTTGATGGTTTTTTAAAGTTTTAAGTTTTATTTGCAGGAGTAGTGCTGTCATTAGTGATGATAGAAAGTACTTTTTTGAAAGATGTATGATTTCTGGGTTTTAAAATACTTTCTCTTAACTGAGCAGCACCACTCTTGGAGTGGTTCTCTTGTAAAGTTGGTGAGGATTCCAGTGGGAAGTAAACTGCTATAAAAAAGTCTGAACTTCCATAGCTTGTTACCTTCAAAATGAAAGTTGTTAAAGTAAAAATTTTTTTGAGGAAACTGGATGTATTTCTCTAAGTGCCTCTTTGTACAGACTTGTTCTTACCGTGTCGTCTTTATACCATTTAAAAAGGAGGCAGAGAAACAGTGAAAATGTGAATGTCTGCTCTTAGCATTTGGGGAGCAGGGTGGTAGTAAAGGAGGGAGCAACATTCTGTGCAGAAAGGAAAACCTCTACTCGTTCTGCAGCCTTTCCTTGACTGTGCAGCAAGTGCAAATGCTGAGCTTTCTTTACCCCCCGACCCTTTCCTTGCACTGAAGAAATCAGAGGTCAGATTATTAAATTTCAGTGCGTGTATCTCTGAAGACAATCTAATTATTGCAAAAGGATTGCTGGAAAGTTCAGTTAGGTGTCAGGATTGCGGAGGAACCTTGGAAGTGCTGAGCAGCATATAGAGGTATAGCTCTGCATTTCTGAAGGGCTCAAAACTGCAGTCTGCTGTATATAATGCTTCCTTCAAGCTGTCATGTGAGGAGGATGGGGTTTCCCCTTCCCTTGGAATTGAAAAAGCTTCGGTTAGGAAGTGAGTTGTAATGTATGTATAGTCATTATTTTGGATGCTTTCATCTAGAGGAAACAGTTTATCTGTGAAACTTGTATCATATGGGCTCCAGCTTGCAGTATAGTTACTCACATGTAACTTTTGAAATGCTTCTTGTTACTGCAGCATTTTATACAGAGCCTCTATTTTAGGATGCTGAGGTAATGTGCCACTTTTCTCCTTTTTATGGGCTATGGGCCTAATTTGGGCTTTTCCCCTCAGTTGCTGTAAGTTTTATGAAAATACGAAAATAATTATCTGCAAGATTCTTCCCTTCTGTCAAAACTGATCAAAATGGCTCTTTGGCCTCAGAAGTTACTAGCAGATGACAAAGAAGTAAAATGCTTTTGCAGTAGCAGGGCAGGTGAGTACTGATTGTTTTATCAGATGTCACTTTGAATCTGACAGGAACTGGAAGTATGGAAGGCTAAAGATAAGAAATTTGTCTACAGTATCAAGAATCTCACTGAAGCTAGCTTTGCAAGGTAATACTTTGTCCCCATCTGGTAGTTAAAGTGTCTGTTTGAAAATCTGCAGGAAAGATGCATAGGAGAACTACCTTGGACTGTGCTTTTCTGTTAATGATCTGTTTTCCATCCTTTTGCAGTCTTAAAATGGGCTGTGGAAAATGTCATAACACTGCCTGAATTATCCCCTTCACAGTGCTAATAAGCTGTTTTGCCTCTGACATCCACAGCCTGTTCAAAACAGTAGCTCTGTGTTTATACTCTCATGGGACCTCTCCAGCAATGTCGAGTGGTGCACTTGGGGCCAAAGAATGGACCCATCTGAAGTTCTTGAGTACATAGAGAGAGAAAAATATGGGATCTAAGTTGGCATCTGTAATAAGGCTGCATAAGCAAAAAAATGCATCACTATCTTAATAAAGACAGTTATATGTTAATGTATTGCCACATTAACAGAAATACCTGAATCACTATATTAATAAAACTCCCTAGTGATGAACTAAAGTTTTTGTGAAAGGATGTTTGGAAGAGAGAGTTATTTCAATCAGTGGTACAAAGCAAAATTTATGTGGGAAGCAGAAGGGATTTAGGCTTCATCCTCAAGTTAAGTGTTAAAGGGCTGTGCTCAGTGAGTGAAGCTAATATCACTACTGAGAGATAGACCGCAGCAGAATCTGTGGGACACATTCATCTGTCGCCAACTTTTAAGGACCACCTTCAGTTTAAATTTAGACAACCTCATCCAGATCTACTAGGATTCTGAAAGGTGGTTTTTTGTTTTGTCTGCTTTAGTCACCTGCTTTTTATACAGTCTTTCTCAAAGCAAGTGAGTAAAAGGAGGTCTAAAGGGGTGATACATTGAATAGTGAAGGATGGGGACAAACTTGGTTTGGGATGAGAGTTAAAAGGGATCAATGCTTAATTTGAGAATTAAGGCATTGGTGCTAAAAGGAAAGGTGGATGAGAAAAAAATTTCTGCTCCTCTTACAGAAAGTTAAACTGAGTGATAGCAGAGATTCAGAAAAGGGGAACAAACAGTGTAGCTTGGGTAACCTGTAATAGTACCTCCAGTATTATTCTGTATAACCCTGAAATGATGCAAGGAATTAATGAGAAGCAAGTGAAACTGATTGAGCGGACTAGTCTAGTTACTACTTGTTTTGTAGTGAGGAGACTGAAGAATGGACTCGTGTTTGAACAAAGTTGAGATGGAATAACTAGTCATTACAGTTAGTAACTTCTGTCAAGAACATCCAGTAGCCAGTGACTTAAATCCTCTTCAGTTATTTTTGGTAGGCAAGATCTAAAGGAAGTATTTTACTTCATGATATGTGGATGAAGACAGACTTCTGGACCTAGTAAATAATTGCTTTGCAGCCAGAAATCAGTGTTGATGGACCATAATTGTTTGGACAAGGTTTGGCTATGTTCTTTGGCAATGTTTAAATTGTCCTTCGTATTAGAATACGTTTATGGTTCTTTAGGCTTTACACTTAATGGGCATATAAAGTCACTCAACATCTAGTTCAGAGCATGACATTTGTTAATGCTGCTGCTGGCAATGTCTGCACAAAATACTTGGTTGCTGGGAAGAGACATCATTCTTACTCCAAGTATTCTTCAGTTCTAGGAGCATAGAATGGGCTTGCCTTTGGTCTTGGCCAAGAGACTGTGGATGTGAGAAAAAGGCTCACTAACTATATCGCAATATTAATAGTGTATGCTACCAAAAGAATAAATGAGGTAGATCTGTATTTAGATGTTAACATTTGACATGAACATTCAGCTGGTTTAAATGGATGTCAGATGAGCACGACTTGAAAGAATACAAGGTTTATTAGCACTGAATTTTTATTTGAAAATATAATTATTTCCTGGGTTTAATCTTCTGTATGTATTCTTTGGAAAAACTTCAGTGAGTTAGTTACACCCATTTCACTGCATCTTACGTAGTCAGTGGAACAGTTATGCAGATGTGTATTTGTAGCAATTTCCTACTCTTTCCCCCTGTGTTCTACCATCTTCCTTCCCTTATGTACCACCCAGAAAGTACCAGATTAATCATCTTTTTTGCATTGTTAGTGCCAAAACACAGGTTTTAGACTAGCAGAACCTCTTCATAGTAGAACCTGGAAAATGTAGAAACAGTAAAATCGAGGAAAGCCTGTAACCTTGTTAGCTTTTTGAAAGTGCAGTCTTGTCTAGTCGATGTTTTTGCCTCCACATTTGACAGCATACTTTGCTACCTGAATTGTGCATATAGAAACTTATATTTAAAGCCAATTTTGTTTTTTTCTTTTATCTTTAAATCCTGTTTGCATTTGTGCTACTTAATTACATCTTGTTCTAATGAATTATTACCTCTTACTGGTGGCTATGAGAATTCCTCCAAACACAGCCTTTACAGGCTTGTTGGCACTTTTCATGGCTCTTTGAGAAGTACTGTATTCATGCATATTTATGTAAGGAACTTTAAGATGTACTTTGACTCCTAGCTATTATTGTTGTTAGAAAATGGATTTGGTATAAATAGCTGCTCACTACCCATTCCCTATGAGTTTCTATGCAAACTAGTTCAATAATTGTTTAACTTTAAAATACACAGCTCATAACAATTTAAGCAAAAGTAGTAATTTTGTGCTTTCAAACTGCTGCAGTTTCCTGCATACAGAAACCAGTCAGTGAACTCTAACAGATCTATGTACTTTCATATTTTTTTCTAAACAAGTTCTATTTTCTACCTATCAATCTGATATTTTTTTGAAAATTAACATTGAATCAGTTGCCTTCTGATATTTAAAGGAGCTGAGCATTTTTTTATAAACAAACTGAATACTTGAGGAAGTTGATCTGCCTTTATGTGGCAACTGATGTGTTGGTAGCTGGTTTAGGAGTTGAGAAATTCACCTTCCAGGCTGTTGTATAGTCATTGCTTCACTAGAATTTCTAAAGCTGCAGTAGGACACAATATTAACTTGCTGTAACCTGTTAACCTAATATGGTGTTTGTAATCAGATCTATTGTTCTCCATGGTCTCCACCAGGCGCAGAGGTTCCCCCTGCAAATCTCGGGCAACCCCGATGGAGGGCCTGCCTAGGGATGCTGCGGTCCAGGTCTCAGGCTGCAGGGAATGCCAGAGCCTGCAGTTGCCTGGGATAAGAGGCAAACACCTAGCCTGTCTGAGGTGTGAGCAGGTCGATGACCTGCTTGCTTTGGTGGTACAACTAAAGGAAGAGGTTGAAAGACTGCGGGTGATCAGGGACTGCGAGCAAGAGATTGACTGGTGGAGTAGCTCCCTGGCGTCCCAAAAGGAAGACAGTCGGGATGACACCTCACACCTGAAGACGGTCCCCCCTCACTGCCCGTGCCAGGTTAATGGGAGTGACCCAAACCCCGAGGAGGCCTGGAAGACAGTCCTGACTCGGCGTCGTAGGCACTCCCCCTGCCTACCTACCCCACCCCCTCAGGTGTCCCTGAGCAACAGGTTTGGGGCCCTGACAGTTGAGGAGGAGGTACCTGAGGAGATGAATGGAGCCCCTCTGCCTCAGAGAAAGCGGAGGCCTAGAGTGAGGCGGTCATCTGCACGCCTTGAGACTGCCTCTGTTAGGCAAGAGAGGAAGGTAGTCGTAGTAGGAGATTCCCTTCTCAGAGGGACAGAAGGGCCTATATGTAGGCCAGACCCTACACGCAGGGAGGTGTGTTGCCTCCCTGGAGCCCGGGTCAGGGATATTACCAGAAGGCTACCAGGCCTGGTAAGATCCACTGACTATTATCCCTTACTGATAGTTCAAGCAGGCAGGGACGCAATCACAAAGTATAGCCTGCAAGCTGTCAACAGGGAATTCCGGGACCTGGGGCGCTCTGTTGAGGGGGGGGGAGCCCAAATAATATTCTGCTCTATCCTCACTTGTGGGAGGAGGGGCTCAGAGCAGGACAGGATAACCCACGAGTTGAATGTGTGGTTAAAAGGCTGGTGCTGGCGCAAGAACTTTGGATTCTTTAACCAAGGGATGGTGTACTCTGCTCCTGGCATGAGTACTGCTAATGGGGCTCACCTGTCCTATAAAGGAAAGCGGATCCTCGCCCAGGAGATAGCAGGGCTCATCGATCGTGCTTTAAACTAGTTAGGAAGGGGGAAGGGGATATTAAGGCGGCTGCCAGGGTTAGGCTTCGGGAGACACAACGGGAGTTGACGGTGGGAAGAGGTAAATACCAACAGCACAGTCGTGGACTTGGGGACGTTTTTCCACGTGAGAGTAGGGAAAATTCTGTGGACTGCCCTGAGTACTCCTCCGTGGAGCCACTTTTGCCAGTCCCCTGTCAGAAATCTCGCTGTGGGCCGTTGAGGATACCTACATCTGCTTCACCACTGAACTGTCTTTACACAAATGCACGTAGCATGGGGAACAAACAAGAAGAACTAGAGATCTTTGTGCGGTCGCAGGGCCATGATCTCATCGCAATCACAGAGACGTGGTGGGACAACCTGGACGACTGGCACACTGTCATGGATGGCTATGTGCTTTTTAGGAAAGACAGGCTAGCGAAGCGAGGTGGAGGAGTTGCTCTTTATGTGAGAGAGCACCTAGAATGTGTTGAGCTCCACCTGGGGAAGGATGAACCTTCTGTCGAGTGCTTGTGGGTTAAAATCAAGGGGCAAACCGGTATGGGGGACATTGTTGTGGGAGTGTGCTATAGGCCCCCTGATCAAGAGGAGCAGGTAGATAACGCATTCCATAAACAGTTAGAAGTAGCCTCAAGTTCCCGGGCACTGATCCTTATGGGGGACTTCAACTACCCAGATATTTGCTGGGCAAGCAATACGGCCAGTCGTATGCAGTCCAGACAATTTCTGCAGTGTGTTGAAGACAATTTCCTGCTACAGATGGTGCAGGAGCCCACAAGGGGAGGGCGGCTGCTGGACCTTGTTTTCACTAACAAGGATGGACTTGTTAGGGAAGTGAAGGTCGGGGGCAGCTTAGGGCAAAGCGACCATGAAATGGTTCAGTTCATGATCCTGGGTGGAAGAAGCAAGCCAAAAAGTAGGATAGCTACCCTGAATTTTGGTAGAGCTAACTTTGATCTCCTCCGCCACTTAATGGGGGCTATCCCGTGGGCTACGCTGTTTGAAGGAATGGGAGCCTGCGAGAGCTGGCTAGCATTCAAACAGCACTTCTTCCAAGCACAGGAACGATGCATCCCTTTGAGGAGGAAATGGGGAAAGAGAGGCAGAAGACCTGCATGGATGAACAGGGAGCTATTGAGCAAACTCAAAGAGAAGCAGAAGATCTATGAATCGTGGAAAAAGGGTCTGAGCACCTGGGAAGAATACAGGAATGTGGTCAGGGCCTGTAGGGATGCAACTAGGAAGGCTAAAGCCCTCTTGGAAATTAAGCTGGCAAGGGACATAAAGGATAATAAAAAGGGGTTTTTTAGACACGTGAACAGTAAGAGGATGTCCAGGGATAATGTAGGTCCCTTGCTGAATAAGGAGGGTGTCCTGGTTACGGGGGATGCTGAGAAAGTGGAGATATTGAATGCCGCCTTTGCTTCGGTCTTCACTTCAAAGGCCCCCCGGGACCCACAGACACTGGATGAGAGTAGGACTGATTGGGAAATGAAGAATTTCCCTCTGGTTCAAGTAGGGGAGGTCCAGGAGCGGCTCAAAGGGATTAATGCACACAAATCCATGGGCCCAGATGGGTTACATCCACGTGTGCTGAGGGAGCTGGCGGAGGTGATTGCTGAGCCGCTCTCTATCATCTTCGACAGGTCTTGGAGGACAGGAGAAGTGCCTGAAGACTGGAGGATAGCCAATGTCACTCCAGTCTTTAAAAAGGGCAAGAAGGAGGAACCTAGTAACTATAGGCCAGTCAGCCTCACCTCTGCCCCTGGAAAGGTAATGGAACAGCTTGTTCTGGATGCCATCTCCAAGCAATTGGAAGAGAAGAAGGTCATGAGGAGTAGTCAGCATGGATTCACTAAGGGGAAATCGTGCTCGACCAACCTCATAGCCTTCTATGATCTCATGACAGGCTGGGTAGATGGAGGGAGAGCAGTGGATGTCATCTACCTTGACTTCAGCAAGGCCTTTGATACTGTCTCCCATGACATCCTGATAGCAAAGCTGAGAAAGCATGGGATAGATGAGTGGACAGTGAGGTGGGTTAAGAATTGGCTGTCGGACCGAACCCAGAGGGTTGTGATTCGTGGAGTAGAATCTGACTGGAGGCCTGTTACCAGCGGTGTTCCCCAGGGCTCAGTGTTGGGTCCAGTCCTGTTTAATATCTTCATTGACGATCTTGATGAGGGAATAACATCCACCCTCAGCAAGTATGCCGATGATACAAAGCTGGGAGGAGTGGCTGACACGCAGGAGCACTGCGCTGCCATCCAGAGAGACCTGGACAGGCTGGAGAGCTGGGCAGTGAGAAACCAGATGAAGTTCAACAAAAGCAAGTGTAAAGTCTTGCACCTGGGAAGGAACAACTGTTTGTATGAGTACAGGCTGGGGGATGACCTGCTGGAGAAGAGCTCAGTGGAGAAGGACCTGGGGGTCCTGGTAGATGACAGGTTGGCCATGAGCCAGCAGTGTGCCTCGGTGGCCAAGAGAGCCAATGGGATCCTGGGATGCATCAGGAGGAGTGTAGCCAGCAGGTCAAAGGAGGTGATCCTCCCTCTCTACTCTGCCCTGGTCAGGCCCCACCTGGAGTATTGTGTCCAGTTCTGGGCTCCTTGGTATAAAAAGGACAGGGATCTCCTGGAAAGAGTCCAAAGAAGGGCTACGAAGATGATTAAGGGCCTAGAGCATCTCCCCTATGAGGAAAGGCTGAGTAAGCTGGGACTGTTCAGCCTTGAGAAGAGAAGACTAAGGGGGGACCTAATCAAAGTTTATAATTATCTGAAGCAGGGGATGCAGGGGGAATCAGCCAGCCCCTTTTCAGTGGTCTGTGGGGATAGGACAAGGGGCAATGGCTGCAAGTTGGAGCATAGGAAGTTCCGCACCAACATGCGGAAGAACTTTTTCACAGTGAGGGTGACTGAGCACTGGAATAGGCTGCCCAGGGAGGTGGTGGAGTCTCCTTCACTGGAGATATTCAAGACCCGCCTGGACGCCTATCTGAGCAATATGAGCTAGGGAGCCTGCTTTGGCGGGGGGGTTGGACCCGATGATCTCTTGAGGTCCCTTCCAACCCCTACAATTCTGTGATTCTGTGATTCTGTGATTGTTAACTGTTTAGATACTATACCTGTTGTTGCCCCCAACAGAAAAGGACAAAGAATATGCTGTTTTCCCCCCCTCTGGGGAAAGTATGAACTCTTAATGAGTGTCAGGAGATGTAAAAACTTGTGGTATCAAATCATTTCATGCTAATGAATCTTAAATGTTTTTTTGACATACGTAAACTATCTGAAGGCTGAGAAGCAGCACAATACAGTTGCTGTCTCAAATATTTAGGGTTTTCTATGTCAAGATTCTTAGAAAATGAGGAAAATAATGCTTTTTCCAGTATTTTATGTGATTCCTTACAAATTGTCTTCCTGTTTTCCCCCTTCCTTCCAAGAGAAGACCTCTGGGGGAGGGGTGGTTAGATTTTGGTAACCTAGTATCCTAGTATCTTCATCTCTGTGACCCTTATACGTTATTTTCATCCTTATGGGGCTAACAGAATGAAGCAGATTGTGAACTCTTTTTATTGCCTGGAAGTTAGAGTTCTTCACTCTCTAGGGACACTTGATTTGGTTTCCAAGTATAAGAAGTAATGTTGACTTTTTCTGCCCAAGTAACCAGGACAAACTGTGTATAGAAACTGCCTAATTAGCAAGTGCTGTATTTGATGCATGGAAGCTGCAGCCAGTGTCTTCTGTCAGTTTCTGATGTGTTTCTTCTCCTTATCCTGTTTCCTTACTGTCAGTTTTGTTGCCTTCTCACTCTCCTCAGCTGGCAAGAAGGAGAATGCATCACAACAGTCCAGCTGAAAGTCCAGTAGTAAACTGTTACCAGTGATTTGTTTGTCAGGTGGAAACACTACCAGACTTGGTTTTAAAGCCCTAGCTTGTTTTCGTTTGATGCCGTTATTTACATAAAGGGATGTGGATCCGAAATATTAACAAATATTATTGTATAATTTTGTAGACATAAATACTGAGATGCTGAGAGGAATAAAAACCTCTTAGCATCCTGCTGTGTTTATATCACTCAGCTATGCAGACATAAAGCTTTAGAAGGAAACTCTGTAATTCTAAGGCTGTTGAAAAATAGCGATATGATCCCGTATCAGAATTTGTATGAAGCTTAAAACTCTCCCAAAATTTAAAAAAATTTTATCTTCCTTGGTAATACATGGACATGAAAGGTCAGTTAGCTTTGTAGAGAGCGTTGACTTTGGTGCTTTACAACTTTGAGTAACTCTCTTGCTAAATAGCTGTGTGTCTAGATTGTTACTTGAGACTTGTTTGTGAGAGATCATGCTTTTGTATGTGCAACTAACAGTAGTGATTAGGTCCAGATGCATGTAAGATTGGCAGGGAAGTTGTGTGAAGCTGCTCTTGTAGCTTCACCACCAGGACTTTATGGTACACTGTAATTTGATGTAAATTGAGTCTTTGTCAGTTGTTGGATTGTATCAGACTTGGCAATGGTAATACCAGACAGACTTTTAATCTTTATATTCTTAAAATACTATCACAATCACACCATCCCTGTGTGTTGGGTTTTTTCTCTTGCAGTAGTTCTTGGGCACCACAATCACTGCACATACCAAAGCATGTGCAAAGTGGTGTCTTTGCTGCTTGTAAAAATAATTTGGTGGTTAAGTGGAAAACTGCTACGTAGCAATGGCTATAGTAAAACATACGGGTATAGTATAATATGCAGTCCTGGAGAGCTATACATTACATACTGGTCTAAATCAGAAAAATAGAGCGAGTAATCTACTGCCCTTAGTGTTTTGTATGCAATTCAGATCAGAGGTATATGTTTTCCTCCAGCCAGAGATCCAATTTTTGTATGAAAATTGTCAAATATTTAAATGATATGAGATGTTAAAGCTACAGTTTTGAGAAGTATCTATGAATTATTTTTGAGAGTTTTTATAGCTGCAGATTTCTCTTTAAAATCTTAAGTTACCATAACTGGCAAATCTGATACAGGAACATGGTCCATATCTTATGCTGTACTGTCAAAACTTTTTATATCAATGACATGACATGAAGCTGAAAAGAACTGTGTGGTAATGGATTGGAAGGTAATTGGTATTATAAATGTGTCTCTGTACATAACTGACTTATGCTAGGGATTGAATTGGTAGCTGCAGTTTTTTTCAATGGTCTTATGTCAGATGGGTCACTCATGGGTGAAGAACCCAATATTCCTTAAGTCTATTTAGAGTAACCCAAAGAATTAGACAAAAAAAACCCCACTACTCTCCTGAAGCTTTCATAAATATTCTGGATTTTTTTTCTCTTAATGTGACTTCTAAGGGCAGATGTGTGCTGAGTTGCTGCTATGTAGATAAACTATAAAAATCATGTTTTGCAGAGAAAGCTCACCTATCACTAATTAAAAGGCTTTAAATTTACCTGAGGAAAAAAGTGTAAGCTTAGGTCTGAAGCTTGTTTGGAAAAATATCTTTTGGAACTCTTACCTTTTTTTCCCAAATCAAAGTTAAATCAGTGCCATTATGCAATATTAAATTACTGTGTTCATATGTATGGCTTGCACTTCTGGCAGTTATGCAAATGACCACTGATGTTAGGACACGAATGTGTTATCTCTTTCTTCTCTCAGCCACAGCTTTTCTCTCATGTGCTTTTTGTTCTGGGAAAAAAAATTGAGGACAATGAAATATGAGTTTTCCAGGGTTAATTTCCTAATGGCAGTGGTGGTTATGGAAGCAATATTCAAAGGTACAGCTGAGAAACTATTAATTGATCCTATTTGTTCACATTTGATCTAGGGGATGAAGCAGGAATAGTAGAAAGAAATGCTTGGAAGTGAAGGAGGAAGGATGGGTCTTTGATTAAAATAGCTGCTCAGAGCAGACTATTTCCTCTAGAGCTACACTAGGACTTTGGCAGAGAGTTTTTCCTGTCTACAAAATTAAAATGCTTTGGCCATTTTGTCATTATTCATTATTTTTCCTTTTTTGAGGACTATTATATGGTACATGATCACTGTTTAGTACAGTGAGCTCTTTTGTCCTAAGCCACATGCAAATACAGAGGGCTTGGACAAACTGCATGCTCTGAGATGCTACGTGTTTTGTGTGGTTGAGAAATGTTTAATATGTACTGGAACAGGCGTGTATGATTATCCTTCTACACTCAGTATTTAAGTGACATGCTTTTTCAATGCAGCATACGTGTCCCTCTCCTCCCTTCCCCCCCCCCCAAGAACTGGGAGGCTTTGCATTGCTTTAGAAAAGAAGATTAATCCTGGTTAGGAGGATGATATTAATTTGAGATGAGAAGAATAATTTTAGCTACTAGGCGAAACAAGTGAAGATGGCATAATCTTCGGCTAAAGGAACTAAATGGGCCTATCTGCAAAGACTAGTTTTATTTTTTGACAGCCATAAGCACTGAAAAAGAAGCCAAACTCTATTTTCTGGCCAGCATATGAGGCTTCCACTAATTTGTCAAAAAGGAGGAGCTTGCTCTGAATGCTAAAAGCTTGTGTAAACTTACTCCCAGTGCTGCATGTTTACTGATTTCTGGAAGAGAACTGGTTCAGGTATCATTGAAAATACAAAAGGAATTTATGTTAATAAAAACATTCAAATAATCTTAATATTGACATTTTTACTGGCTTGTTACAACCGTGCTTCCGGAAATATTTGTATCAGAAGTAAGAACTTGAGGGACATTTGAGGGATAGAATTGGAAGATTGGAGTAACTTTGAATCCATGATTTCTGTTTTTCTGGGTCATACTCCTCTTGTTTTGAAGCAAGGTAGCTGTCTCAGTCTCAAGCTGTGGGTAGGTGAGTGAACAAGGGTTACATTTAATTGTGTTGCAAGGTGATGTTCAGGGCAGGGGCGGGGGGAATCTTATTTCTGTTAGAAAACTACCTCGTCAGTGCAGACAAATACCAATTCAGTTCCTATAAACATTTGTTTCCCTCTCAGTAATTGCTTTTGCCTGTGCAAATAATTACCAATTCAAGTGAATGCAGAAGCATGAGCAAGGCTAAAGCAAATTTCCTCTGAAACTTCTGGTATTTCTTGTGGGGCTATTTTTTTCCCAGTCTGGCAATTTGTGTAGTCAATCCAAGTTTATGATGTAAAAACAATGATTTTTACATCAAAAATAATCTGAGTTTGTACAGGAAAGTATCATTTTTGAGGACAACCCCTCTATCAACCCACGTTTTAAGCTTTCTTTTAAGAGCTAAAAATTGTCAGTGGGATACAGTTGACTACTTTGTACAGGAGCTATATTGATAGGAAAGCATGAGGATAAAAACAGGTGAGGCAAGCTGGCTCTTTAAGCCTTTCCATTCCAGAACAAAAATAAATTACTAGTTCTGTCCAGGGAAGAAAAATGGTATTAAGTTTGGTGGATTATTTAATATCTGTTTAGTATATGTCATCACTAACTGGATGTTTTGCAGGTTCATTAGTCTAGGAAAAGAATGTCATTAAAGTCTAAAACTTAAAATATTGCAGCATGTTGAAGCACACTTGTTCCCCTTGCAGTTCTACTTAGATTTTTATCTTGATAACTTAGAAGCTGAGCAGGATGTGTTTGAGTTCATTTGCATGCAACCTAACACTCTCCAGCCTTTCACCTGTCTCTAGTGGGAATGCATAGCTTTAAGAATGTTTGTGTCCACTTTGGTTTCGATCAGCAGTTTCTCAGTAAATGGAGACTTGCAGAATGGGTGAGAATTGTACTGATTTATTTAATTTCCAGTGTATACTGAGAGAGAACTAGCTGTACCTGTATTTCCTTCTGTTTTGCTTTCATCTTTGGAATTACTTCCTTTCTTCCAAAAAATGTTTAAAATGAGGTATTCAGTGCTCAGTATACCCTGGGCATACTATTATGATGAAATACTGACTGCTTTGCAGAATTCTTCTGGATTTGTGTTATTTTTCTGTTTCCTAGAAAGTGGAGAATTTCCTTAACTTTCTACCAGAAGAAAGGGGATAGCCACATTTGAAATACAGAACCTTTGTAACTAGTAAATTAATCAAGAGAATAGAAAGAATCTGTGTTGCTGCAGCTCCTATTTGATATTCATTATGGAGCTATAGGACTGATTTACATGTGGAAAGGAAAATGAACAAGCTTTTGTTATCTCATAGTTGGTATGAATCCAGGAAGTCTTGATAAAGAGATCCTGGAAACTTACATTATACCTAATTTCCCCTTGACTCCTCCGTATTATGGATACTGATCTTTTTCTTTGTCACAGCAGATTTTTTAACATGCCTTGTCTTGTTCAGTTTTTTTATCTATACATAGTGTTTAAAAAAGAAAGCTCCTTTAGCACTTGAAAAATGTGATCATTTGATTATGATGATTATTTAGGGTTACTTCCTTCTGTACTAGTCTGGATATTTAACACTACTAAAGTAACTGCTGCTTCATTCTCCATTATTTTCTGTTATTTAAGGGATTCTTCATCAATAATGTAAGCATATATACATGATTTTTGTATTCCATGTGGATAAGATGGGTGTATTAAGTCCTTTTTGTTAAAACTATATTTGGTGATCACTTGTGTCTAATGATGAAATATGCTGAGTGCACTAGCTAAAGGCAGGGTGTTAATCTGTTTGAATGTGGTACTGGTGATGGTTATGTTTTTTCTTTTCCCTCACACACAATAATTATTCCTTAATAGTACCAATTCCAGCTTTGGTCGGCCAGGAGTTGAATGCTACTGCCAACATGACAGTGGAGCTGCAGTAATACAGCTTCAGTTCCTGATTAACGAGGTTAGTAAAATTATGTACATGTTCCATAGTTCAGAGATGAAGTGTGTTTTCTTCAATTTCTCACTAAGCAAGCAACAAAATCAGTTAACGTAAATGACTCTGTGAATGGCAAACTGCAATAACAATTACAAATAATTATTTTTTTAATTTTAGAAAATTGTAATCACAGAATCACTGGGTTGGAAAAGACCCTTCAGATCATAAGAGTCCAACCGTTCCCGTCCTGATGCTTGACTAACTGCTGAAAATAGCTCTGTCTCTAGAGTACTCTTTTTGCTATAAGCAAGATTTTTTTTTGTAGGAATATTTGTTCCTGATATTGAACATTGCAAATTGCCTCTTGAAGTAGTAAAGTATGGTTTTAGTAGTACTTACAGTTTCAGTAGTTAATTTTATTTTGACTGTTACTTTTTTAGGTATGAGTTGAACAAAGATCCCTAATCTGATCTCTCAGTAATTTCATGTGGGTTTTGGGTTTTTGTTTGGTTATTTTTTCCCCCCCCCAGGGATGTAGCGTCTGACAGTAGTGCTGTTCTTGACCTAGCTGGTGCCTGATTTGTAGAGGGACTTCTAGTTGAGAGGAACAGTGAAGTGAAACCTCACTAGCTTTGTCAGCACAGACGCTAGCAGTTGAATTTGTTCCTTAATTTATCTGTAGAGATGAGCATGAAGGAAGTAATGTGCACACACCAGCAAAAGCTACTGCTTCCCCATCACCCCTCAGTATAGCACTCAACTAGATGAAGGAACTGAATGACACATGATTACGTCAGTTATCTCACTACTGCTGCATGGCATTTACCTGTGCTAGGGTGATACATGTGCTTGTATTTTTTTCATCCTGGAAGCAAATATACATTTCAACATCATGATGATATACTGTTACTAGGGTTACTACAATAAGTTGACTAAAACCTTTTTTCCTCTCTCACAGGGAGCTCTTGTGAGTGCCTTGGCTGATGATACCTTACACCTGTGGAACTTGCGTCAGAAGAGACCTGCTATACTTCATTCACTCAAATTCAACAGAGAACGGTAGGGATTGGGTGGTTATTGCTTTGCCTCTTACTATCACACTAAGTGCTGTTGTAAGATCAGACTTAATGCAGTCTAAGTTATTAAATAATTGAAACTGGATTTACATTGAGTTTCTATTGCTGGTTGTTAGGCCCCCAGTACTTGGGAGTAGATAAACTAGTGACCTAAACTGAGATGACTTTTCTATCACTTTGCATATTGTGTTGCTGCACATTAACTTTCCCATCTGTTGTGATTTAACCCAGCAGGCAGCTAAAACAACCCCACAGCTGTTAGTTCAGTCCTCCCCTTCCCCTGTAGTAGGATAGGGGAGAGAATGGGAAGGAAAAAGAAAGCTCATGGGTTGAGATAAAGACAGTTTAATAGAACAGTAAAGGAAAATAATAATAATGTTAGAACATAAAAACAAGTGATGCACAGCACAATTGCTTACCACCTAGAGACAATGCTCAGCTAGTTCTTGAGCTAAACCATCTCCCAGCCCACCCTGCAGTTATATACTGAACATGACATCACTTTGACCCATTTGAGTCAGTTACTCTGGCTGTGTTTCTTCCCAGCAACTTGGGCACTCCCAGCCTTCTTTTGGCAGGGTAGTATGAGAAATTGATAAGCCCTCGACTGCTTGGCAAACAATTAAAACATTAGTGTTATCAAAACTATTCTCATAGTAAATCCAAAATCCAAAACACAGCTGCTAGTAAGAAAGTTTAACTCTATTGTAGCTGAAACTATTGTTAGAAAATTATCTTTAAAATTGGGGATGGGGGGAGGAATAGAAGGCTTTCAACGTATGTGTCCAGAGGAATTTTGGAACAAAAGAAAGTGTGTTTATGTATGCACTAACGGGACAAAAGGAAGGCTACGTTAATTTTTAATTGGAATTTTTTGTCCCCTTGTTGACAAATTGGAGTTCTGCCACATCAGATCTCCTGTGTGTATTGGAGAAGTTGAAAATATGCGTTTTGATTAACAATTTTGAGACCCAAGCAAGTGTTGTAAGCAAGCTAGGGAGAAATTTTAGATTAAACTTTTTACTTGGTTGATACTATTTCTACAAAAAAGCATGCTGCTTTTAATAGCAAGTAGTCCTTCCTCTTTGTCCTTTTTCCAGTATGGGTAAAGTCTCAAGTGGAATACTGTGTTTACTTTTGAGCAGTGTGCTTCAGAGATGGACTGCTTGGGGATCTCAGAGGATGCTAACAAGAGCAGTCATCTGTGTCTGGTACCCCTGTTGAACAGGGCAGGAAGTAATAAGGTTTATTAATAGGTAGCAATAGAAAGAGTTAGGTGCAATGTTGAATGTAAAACTTACTGTCATACAAAGCATAAGCTAGACTGTTGGGTGAGTTATGGAGTAACACTGTTGTTTTAAAGAGCAGGTTATAAACAAATCGTCATCAGTAACATAAATGCAGATTACTAGATTTTTGGGGGCTGTAGAGGATGAAGTGATTTGAAGTCCCTTTAGGGGCTGTTTCTGTGATCACTGTGCATAAACATTTTACTGGGGCCTGGAAGGAATAGAATAAGAGCTAATGGCTTTAAGCTGAAGGACTTCAGATGTAAGGCAAAAATTCTTGCCTGTGAGGGTGATGAGGCACTGCAGTAGGCTACCCAGAGAAGCTGTGGATGCCTCATCCCTGGAAGGGTTCAAGACCAGGCTAGACAGGCCTTTGAGCAACCTGCTGTAGTAAAATATGTCCCTGCCCGTGAGAGGGTTGGTTGGACTAGATGGTCTTTAAAGGGGTCCCTTCAGACCTAAGCCATTCTGCGATTCCAAACTGATACACACAAAACAAAGCTCTGACAGAGCAAAATTCTCTGCCCCAAGGGAATGATGGCATTTCTTTATGCAGCATAGAAGTCAAATGAAAAGAAATGCAGTTCATCAGCTTCTAGTTTAATGAGGACTATCCAACTAGGAGATACAGTGGTGTATCCAAACTGAATTTTCTCTCCCTCCCTTCTTTCTTAAATGACTTTCTCTTATTTGTAGCACCAACTTAAGTGTCAATATAAAATTCATCTTGGCATCCTGAAGCTGCACTTGAACATTGCCCTCTCACTAATGCTTTAAAGTAGCTGTCTGAGGAATTGATTCTGAATGCATCCAAACCTGTTGCAAATTGGCTTTGAGTCCTAGATGTATGGACATCTTTGTTTTAAAAGAGTGCAAGTTTTAAACTCCTTTTCCTGTAAATGTCGTTCTCACCACTAAAACCAGTCCCAGGGAGTTGAACTGTATGTACTCTTACCAGAAAGAGGGGACTGGGTTGCCAGGAGTCTAGGTCACGGAGTTGTTATATTTGTTATTAATTTTGGACACAATACACTTTTTTCCTCTTGAGGAAAACATCCGTCTTGTAGAATACATAAGGAGAGTACCATAGTTACTAAGAAGGTTTAAATTGAGAGAAGGGCTTACTCTTCTAGGAGTTTTAATCTTAAAGTGTCTAGTGTAATAGCATATAGAAGTAGCCAGAACACTCAGAACCAGAACCTTACATTGCCATAGACACTTAAGTCATGCTGGATGACTGGTAACTGTTTTCAAATACTGTAGTCTTTTGACTTGTTTATAAAATGAAGTCTAAGATCATTACTAGGGAATTAGTTTTATTATGAATTTAAGAGAATAACACAAGTTGACCATTGAATAATTCCAGATAGGTGTGTTTATAACACTGAGTTCTTTATTAATTAGACCTAATACCTTTGGTGTAATGTGAATTTGAAGTAAATAGGCTTTTCTTAAGTCAGTTTATGTGGTGTATTAACTGCAAAGTTTGAGAAGTGTTGATGAATAAAATTGGGTCTTCTCAATTCACAAGTGCCAAGTTGTTAGATACCTAATTAATAAAATATTTTAAATAATGTAGGTTGTGGGATTAAGACTTCCTCATAAGCATAACTTAAATAATTCCTTTTTGAGAAGTTAAATATTAAATACTACAACAGAGCCTTGTAGAAATATCTTCTTTAATGGTACTTTTAATTTGCCGGCTTGTGTAGGGAACTTCAGTATCTTGGAAATTAGTTTTGGTAAAAGGAATAAGTAAGTTAACAAAATGGAAAATAAGTCCTTGGAGAGGAAACAAAGCCAAATCTTACTACATGACTGAAGCAACTATTCAAGTTATATCAGTATTTGCTCTAGGGTGCTGTAAATGCTAATGTTTAAAATGACATACCTGATTGGGAGTACCTGGAAGCATGGTGATGTTCAAAAGCAGTATTTGTGTCCTGTTTTAATAGGAGTTGAGCTTAACGTGTCACGTGTTCAGATTTTTTTCTAAACCGGAGTTTAACGTGTAAGGATTAGGTATGAACTAGGAGGTTGCATGTAGTAAGAACAGGTCAGTCAGCTACCCAGATTAGAGTATGCTAGTCTTGAAAAGTATTCGTGAACCATCTTTAAAAAACAAAACCATAAAGCAACCACAAACTAAAAAATAAATTATACAGCTCTGACTTGTTAATGAATTATATATTCTTCTGGCACAGACTTTTACCAACTCTGGCTAAGTACCTGCTTTTAGCAATACAGAAGAATTGCTGCCCAATATCTAGCAATGTAATTTTTAGATTTCATATTTTTCTCCTATTAGTAATCAAGTTTGGCTAGCTTGCTTTCAGTCCTGTTTTGAACATCTTTCAAATAGGGAAAGAAATGCTTAACATAAGTATGCTATTTACTTACCTGAAAATGAATTTAAGTATTAAACTTTACCTGTAAATTAATCCAGAATGCAGTCTCTAGTATATTACTGGAGAGTGTTGTGAACTCTTGATTTTTCTATTCATTATTTTTAAGAACAGGGTGTGATGAGAGCTGCTTTTTTAAAAAAAAATAATCCTATGCCCATTATGGACTTCATTCTGAGCTGGAATTCTGGAAAATGTCTTTGTGTAACTTGCGTCCTTTTAGAATTGAGCAAAACACTTAAAAGTAATGGTAAGAAGTCTTAAAAAGACACTGCTTTCTGTTGAGTGTCTGTAGATATAGTGGCTATTTAATAGTCATAGTTCTTGACTGCCCTTTGTACCAGGGGTGGCTAGTAATTTGAACTGATGGTTGATGAAGTTTTGATGAATAACAAATCTGTTAGTTGCAATTACTGACATATGTCAGTAGTACAGTACAAAACAAGCTAGTTCTGCAGTTTTTCTAGCCTTTAGTTTCTGTTGCGTTTGTATGGGCTTTTCAGCTGCTTCATATTTTAGTTACCAAACACAAGTTAAATGATATTAAACCAATGTTACGCTGCTAAGCACAGCCACTGTTCCTTGACAGTGGGAACTGGTGTGTAGGAGCCATGAAAAAATGGCATAATAATGCTTACAAAGGGAGAAGGGAGGTTGTTTGCGTGATTTGTCATGCAAGTTAAAAGTGTATGAGTAGTACTGCTTTGCAGTACTTGCAATTCGGTGTGTGAATTTATTTAGCATCCTCGGTTTTATACTTTTAAGATGCTTCAGTAAATCACAGTATAGTTTTGTCATGTACATACCTGTATAAATATTTTACATGTAATAAAATTACATGTGTTTATATGTAATGCAAGCCTCATATCAAACTTGTTTTGACTAAATAGAAAATGTTAGTTAGCTATGCTTATTTCAGAGTTAACTGAGCCTATTGCTTCTTATTAGACTAAATATTGAAAGCATGTGATAAGGTAGATATCCAAATTGGCTTTCATTTTCTTGCTATGCAGGAACTTTATGCTGATCTGAGGTGTGAAAGGTGAAACACTCATCAGGACTTTCACAGAACCAATTGGAGAGGGTGAAGTTACAGACTAACTTGACTGAATAAAAAGTGGTGTGGGATGACAAATTTGCATCACCTTTTGCTGTAAACCAAACCCCAAACTAATAAGCTTTATGTAGAAGTATGAAAAAATTGTTCAGCTAAGACATAACATCATTCCTGAGTTGATTCCCTCTCCTAATGCTGAAAGAAATGGTTTACTTGCTTTGAGACTTAGCATAAAGGCAAGAACCAGAATTATAGCATAAAAGTAGAACTGAGTGTTTAGTATGCATGCTTTGAATATCAATCACTGAATGTGTTGATAGCAGTTCAGTTTTTAATGTCAACTTTTGTGCTGTGGGATTTAAATAGTTTTCCTCAGCATGAAACTGCAATTCAGAGTTACGAAATTAAGCTTTAGGTATTGCTGGGTTTGTATCCTGCTGTAAACAGCAACTTCAGTGCAGTGGTTAAAACACGGACTCTGGTCTACAGTGAAATTCCACATTATGCATTTCTTAGTAATAAATTTAACTTTGTTATGACATATAGCTTGCCTTGTTAGATGCTGTAACTTTGTACACAGCTTGTGCATTAGTAGATGTCTCTTGTGAGAGAATTCTTCCTTCCACCTCACTGAATTTATAAACTGACCAATTCTGCCACTTTGTGGATAGCAGAAGGACGTACAGGTTTTCTTGCCTGTGAGAGCAGGTAATGGTAGACATTGTTTGTGGGTTTTTGGTTGTGGTTTTTACTTCCTCTTTCTGTGTATAAATATCACTTTCACCTCCACTTTGTGTTTGAGGACTTGCTTGTTCCCTTTGCCCTTTGTGTTTTGGGGTAGTATTGTAGTATAACAGAAGGATATCCAAAGAGTACTTCTGAGAAGTTAACTAT
Organism: Porphyrio hochstetteri; assembly: GCA_020800305.1. Taxonomy (NCBI): domain Eukaryota; kingdom Metazoa; phylum Chordata; class Aves; order Gruiformes; family Rallidae; genus Porphyrio; species Porphyrio hochstetteri. The sequence continues at coordinate 53,838,774 of CM036907.1, forward strand.
TTGAGGTCTTTGCATAGTCAATAGCATACTAAGTACAAGTGTAATAGAAGAAGCAACTAAACTTTTGAAACATAAATCAGGGTTGTCTTTTTTTTTACACTTTTAAAATCTTGCTTTCTTTTGGAGAACTAAAGGAAATGATCCACTATGTATATTTAGAAGTATTTCATCTTGTTTAAACAAGTTAGCAGGAGAAAATTAACTTCTTGACTATCTGGATTTGCTGCAGATGTGAATGTCTCATGCAATATATTTGAAAAATGTTTTCTTGAGGCTGCACATGCATGCAGGGTCCCACGTGTCAGTGTGGTGATGGAACTGCAGTTGTATCAGCGGCCTTCTGCTGCCTTGGGCTCTGAGGAAGAACTGAAGAGCTGAGTCCTCTTACTCTAAGCTTTTCAGATTTCTAAAATAGTTTTTAAAAACTGTCTCCATTGCCCTGTTTTCCTTTCACACTGACTTTGAGTGGTATGAAGGGTATAATGGCCAGCTACCATATTCTTGGGTAGAATTTAATGTCTAGTGTTTAAACCTTGCTTGTCAGCCTTTTTTTCATTGATGATGGGCATAATTCTTATGTCTGTGGGAGAGATACTTCTATGACCTGGCCATGTTTTTAAGTTGTATGTGACTTCCCAAGTGAAATGTTCAGCCTGAACTACATTTGTTGGTAGTGCAAGATACCTGTGTGTCTTCTGATGCTAAAGGTGATGGTTACATTTTGAATCCTGTGAGATATTCTAACAGGAGCTCATAAATATGTAGTACAGGTGATTTTTATCACTGTTAAGAGATCCTCAAATATTTATGGTATTTGGTGTGAATTACTTAAATATTGAAAGCTTTTCTTAGTTTTCAAATCAGTTGCCTCGAAAGGCATGTGTGCATTCTGTATAGAAATGAAAATGTGGGGACCACTTCTAAGTGAAGTACAAGTGAAGCTTCAAAAGCCATCTTAAAATGGTGGGGTGGATGTGACTCAAAGGCCATTAAAGTTTGGAAACATTATACTGTAAAAATACAAATACCTGCAGTGGCCTGCGAACTCTCTAAAATTGAACCTTTTTCTGAAAAAGGATCTAAATGGCTTTAGTATTGACCACATCAGTGGTGACAATGTCTGTTGGCTTCCCTCTTATTCTATCTTGACACCACTAGTGTACACCACAACTCAGTTAACGAAAGTACATTTGAGCTCCCTTTAGCAGTGGCCCTTGAAGTGAATGTATTTGGGGAAACATTATTTGGATTGTTGCTGTGGGATATAAGTGGAATTTGAGTATGTGGTCCAGTTTCTATGATACACTGCATGTATCCCCATGAGTGGATGCTTTTGGAATGCACTGCAGTATTTTTCCTCTGCATGTGCCTCCTGCACCTTCAGGCCTTTCATACAGGTGGGGATTTTTAAGCTTAGTGTAGTTATGAGGTCTAGAAATAGACCCCTTGCAGCAGTCTGGCAGAACCACAGCCACTGCTTGCTTCCCATCGGAATGTCATTCTGACATTGACTCTTGTCTTTTTATACCCACAGCAGGCTTGACAAGTGACTGGACATGGAGTCTAGGCTAACATAAGAATTCAACCTTTCAGCTTCTGAATTTTACATGATGGTTCTCATGCATGAAAAGTTGAACATAACTGTGTGTGGAGTGCAACTTTGGTAGCTTAACACTTTTTAGGAAATTATTTTGTGTATACAATAATCTGAGCAGCTAGTGTAATTACAGTAACTGCAGACCTATAATAATAGCCTGAGGTTCTAGAAATGGTTTTAGTGACTTAAAAATAAAACCTGTTATCAGTGTTTGTCATTCATCAAAGTATTTGTCACTACTTTGTTAAAGCAGTGGAAAATTCTGAAGAACATGAAGTACTTCAAAATGCAGTAGAATAAGGAAAGGTAAAGATTAATTTAGAAGGATTTCTGTTGTCATAGTACACTCAAGATAACAGCCTGTCGTTTTTACTTAATATTTCTCTTAAAAGCCTAATTCCTTGACTTGTGTATTAATTTAGTATTCTTTGATATTTCTGTAATTAAATTCCTCCAGGGAATACTATCACTTCCTATAATAACAGCTTTGATATGTATTGTGAAAGAACAACAGTTGAGATTTTCCTTAACTAACTGACATATTATCAGAAAAGACACATGGTCTGGTTAAGGAAATCCTTTCAGTAGGTTTACAAACAGCTTCTTAAAGACTCTCCTGTCACTGCTAATGCTCCCATAAGCAATAGCACAAATCATGTTTTAAGTACCATATGAACAAGTGATTATTTTTTTGAGGTTTTTTCCTTTATCGCCGCTTTCCACTGCTAGCGTACCACTGGGCTTTCCAAATAAACTTTGTTTTTGTGAACTGTTAGTTCAAATCTTACAAACTTATTTTATAGAAAAAAGAAATTTCTTGGTGGGGTTTTTTGACACAGGGGTAAGAGGTGGGAGAAGGGGCTTTGAATATGTGTGCAGGGAGGAGGAAGATTTTGTGCTTAGGGAAAAGTATAGCTACAGTAGAATTTTAGAAGTACCCTGGCAGTTTTTGGGTTGCATAACAGTACCTCATTTTAGAAGTGATGTTCAGCCTCCCAAGGGATCCTACAGGAAAGTTGGAGAGGAGCTCTTTATGAGGGCATGGAGTGATAGGACAAGGGATAATGGGTTTAAACTGAAAGAGGGGAGATTTAGATTAGATATTAAGAAGAAATTATTTGCTGTGAGGATGGTGGGACTCTGGATCAGGCTGCCCAGAGAAGCTGTGGCTGCCACCTCCCTGGCAGTGCTCAAAGCCAGGTTGGATGGGATTTTGGGCAACCTGGTCTGGTGGAGTGTGTCCCTGCCCATGGCAGGGGGTCGGTACTAGATGGGCTTTGAGATCCTGCCAACCCAAACCAGTCTGCAATTTACTGAAATCACAATGTAAATACAAAATCTTGAAAAAAATCTCTTTAAACCATTGCCTTTCCCTATGAAGGGATTCATTCTTTGTACAGGCATGAAGAAGTGAAGTATATTGTGCTTGTATTATGCTGTAAGTTCAATCTGATTCACAGAATGTTCTATACTTACTGAAGTACCCGAAATTTCCTTGGAGATAATGTGAGGAATCTGTTGTGCCAGAAGGAGCTGCCTGCAAAAGCCTACTTCCTGCAGTCACTGGCTCAGACAGTCCTAGGTTGTTTCTTCAGATGTGTGAAACTGGTTTATTATTTTTTTATTGGTGCTTCTGTTCTAGTAGTTTTGGCTAGAATGGTTTGATATAGGAACATTGTTTCAGGCAGTTAAGGTTTGTGTGCAAGAAAGACCTACACTCAACCCAAGTAAAATATTTTTGCATCTGTAGTCCTTTTGATCTGTTCCCAAAAGCTTGAATGTATTGTCCACATTTATGTATCTGTTTGTATGTAGGGAATGAGGATGAAGAATGCTTGAGTTGCAGAAATAGCTAGAGCATTATATAGCAACTTCCACTTCTGTTGATGTTAAAATATGTTATGGAGAGAGTGTTTTATTCTAATCTTGTGGTAGCAGAAAACTAGGTTTCTTAAAGGAATATTTGAATTTTTAAGAAAAATATATGCTGCTCTTGGCCAATTGCTAAATAAACAAGTATTACCTCACCACCAAGATGTCCCAGACCTTTTGTTTGCATCCTTCAAACCAGGTTTGAACCCCTTAATCCTCAGTCCAATTTTCAGTGGAGCAAGTGAGGCTACCACATGTGGCCTGTATGTTGACATGCTAGTATATCATCACTGGTCCTTCAGATTGTCATAGCTTCACTGAGTTTTAGCTGAAGTCTGTAATATCTCCAGTGTTGTTTAAAATCTAGAGTTTAAGGTGAAGCCTTAATCACCTTAATCAGTACGTGGGCTTTATTGGAAATGTTATTCTGTACATTGCTAAAGTAAATGCAGTTAATGGAAATCAATTGCTTTAGATAAAAATATAATTGAATTTCTCAAACTTGGAAGACATAGCTTTTCTATTAAGAAAATAAAGAAATAGCAAATAGCAATATTTGCTTCATTTACCACATTGAAGGGGTGATTCTTTTGTTATAGCATGACAAATTCCTTATGGTTCTAACTAGTCATCGGTTATTCTGAGAAACAAAATCTCTAAGAATTTTTTTAGGTTGCATAAAAATCATACAAGACTTCTGATTCTAAAAGCACACTTTGAAGGATAAGATTAAGAACTATGTTTTATATTTATGCCTATATTTGACAACTTTGAAATCTCTTCGTCTTCCTGTCTTTGAGGGTTAGTAAATATTTGGTAAAGTTACTTGTTTAATTTACTTCTGTGGAATCATTTCATTGCATGTTAATTCTTGACAGTCTGACTTGCACAGAGGAGTAACTTGACTGTGGCTGCCTATTCAATACAAGTATTGAGAGTGAGTTGGACATGTAACTTGCCTGTTTGCTTTAGCAATCAAAGTTGCAGCCCTAACTTATATTTTTACTCACCTTAAATAATTTATCAGTGTCATTTAATTAATGAAAGTGTTGGACAACTATAATTGACAGTATTAACTTGCAGATCAAGACAGATAGACTCATGATCCTGCTCCTGAATATAATTTCTGGCTGCTAGGCAACGTTTTTAGATCCAACTGATCTGGCTGCCAGCTGCTTCTGGCATGTGGAGTCCTGGCACAAAAAGAAGCTGTCGTGTTGGGGAGTGTTGAGGGTTTATGTTTTCATGCTGCATCTTTCTCCTTTGCCATGACCTGCTTGTAGGAGAGCTCTGATGCTGGACAGTAAGGTTTTGGGGACTGACTAGGAAGTGCATGCGCAGATCATAGAATACTTTGGGTTGCAAGGTGCCTCAAGGATCATCTAATTCCACCTCCCTGCCATGTATGTGATTTAATTACCAATATAATATTTTTTTAAATATTTTTTTTAAATTCAAGTCTTTAACCTGTGAGGTTTGCAATTACTGTGCTTTGGAAAAATATTGCAACCTCTGTAGGTTTAATGAGTTGGAAGAGTGTTTTAAATCTTGTATATAGTCCTCTTGTTGTTTCACAGAGAAAAAAAAGGTTAGTGCAGCCTTTTGGCTTAAATATTCAAGCACAAGAAAAAAAGCTAGAAAATGGATAGAGCAAAGATTTGCTTGAGCAAACAGCATTCCTTAACTAGAAATAAATTAGTGATATGAAAAGTGGAGTGGTACACTTCTGATCCAGGCAGTATTAGTACAGAAGCCTTAACATTTGAAACCTGTAATACAAATTACAGCCATTGGCAATTTTTTATTGCTGCTGTTAGCCTTTGCTTTTGTGCTGAAGTTGTGTGTATATACGACATCTAATGCAAAGGATCTAAAGCTGTTCTTTGCATTAATAATTGCTAACTGGCTTGTGAAGTGATGCATGGGCTTAGCAAGAAGGGAGCATAACAGGGAGAAAAGAACAAAAACATCCATAAAGCTAAGGATTAGAGCTGACAGAACAAATTGTCATGGAATAATTATTTTACCTTATCCCTGAAACATTTTTTGAAAGCCCAACTTTGATAGTCTAAGTAATTTGGCAATTTATTTCAATATTGGACCTTGTCAGATTAAAATGGTTTAGAGTTCAGTTTCCAGAAAGCTTCTAGATTCTAATTTCATGCTAGTGTTTCTTTTGTATGGAAAGATTAGATACTTCAGAAGCTTCAGTTCCTACAGATATTTCCTTACCAGTTTGGAAGATGTGGTAAACAATATGCAGGAGCCAAGAGGACAGAAATATCCAAATTATCAAATACTATTGTTTGTAATGGTTCTCTGGTTAAAGTGCTCTGCTTGTACAAACAGTTGTTGGGTTTTGGGTTTTGTTCAGGTACTTCCTTCTAGTAGAAGAGAAGACTATAAAACAGAAAATTGCAATGTGGCTGAAGTAAAATAACAGCTCGGAATTCATATTACTCTTAGAAATGTTGAGGGTTGGTTTTAAGTTTCCTCTAGGGGAAACTTTGGATAATATATAAACGTACACTTCTTATGCTTTATTTCCTGTCTTTGACTCCTCACTTGAAACCAGCTTAATCCACATAAGGCTACTTCTAAAAATCATTTAAATCTTGGAATTAGATTTCAAAGGGGCATCTATAGATTATGAAACAGGAGTATTGTATATTTTAATGTTACAGCAGTCTTGAACAAGTACATTCAATATGATAGTTTTCAAAGGTGGCTGTGTGACTTTATCTGAATGTCCTAATAGTCTTAGAATACCTTGGCTTCTATTTCTTTATTCTAAGTTTTTTACATTGTCTTTGCATCTTTCTTGTCATGTACTAGCTTTGCTACTTTTCTCTATCTGTAACTTGTCTTATTTCTTCCTGTTTACTTCTTGCCTTTCTTATACCTTTTGGAACCATAAACCTTGAAATGTGGGATAGCTAAGAGACTTCAATACCTTTTTTTTTGTGGTTTTGTCTTACAGGATAACATTTTGTCATCTGCCTTTCCAAAGTAAATGGCTATATGTGGGCACAGAAAGAGGAAACATTCACATTGTCAACGTGGAATCATTTACTCTCTCAGGCTATGTCATCATGTGGAATAAAGCCATTGAGCTGTGAGTTTAATCAAGTATTACCTGTTTGTGGGGGGTGGGGTGGTCAGAAGTCTCTCACATGTTTTTAGTATCAATTGCAGAAATGTTTTAGCTAGAGTGGCCCTCACATTAGTCACACTACAGCAAATACATGATCAAAGTACATAAATAGTCACATAAATACATTATCTTCTCATAAATGTGAAATGTTAATATATTTTGATTCTGCCTATAACACTATTCTAGTGCCTGGAATAGACAATAGAAAAATAGACATAGAAATTATCTGTAGTTATAAGTAACTGAAACATTAATACATGTTAAAATATGGTATGGCTGGTACTTGGGCAGGCATGTTGCTTTTACAGTTAAAGCCCAAATTATAAAGGTGTGCACTGTAAGAGAGCTGATGCATGCTGAGTATAAAATTACTGGTGGAAAACGTAAATTTAAATAAGCCTGTTCCAAGAATGAGGCATGTTTTTTACAGCTATTATTATTGCTGCTCCTACTTAAGAAGCTTCTGTATGCAAATGCAGTATTTTGTGAGTTAAAACATGCTTGTGTGCTGCTCTTCCTGTGCTGCTCCCAGAATGTCATGTCTGTCTTAAACACATAAAGTCTTCAATTTGCCGAAGGCTCTTGAAACAAGCACAGCTCTTCATTAGTCCATCTTCCTCAACAGCAGGAAGTCAACATAACGTCTTAACTCTATATTGTTTTAACAGTGTCCAGTTTGGGCAGTTTATGAATACAGGCGAGATCTGTTTTCCAGTATAAAAATAACCATTTTAACCAACTGTGGTGATTCTGTAACAACAAAAATTAAGTAGATATTGTAAAGCTGATGGCTTTTTTTCTGTTTTGAATAAACAGTAAATCTTTCCTCCTTAGAAAAAGGCAGAAAGTGCCTGCAAATAGACAGGTTTTATAAGCTTGAAGATAAATGTCAGCAGCTTGCTTACATTACATTATCTGTAGAATCTGTATTACATGCAGTCATTTTGAGATGCAGTTGTAGGTGAAGGAATTTGTTTTAATAAAATGGAAATATTTCTTGTTTAGGTCATCCAAATCTCACCCAGGACCTATTGTCCACATTAGTGACAATCCAATGGATGAAGGAAAGGTAGGATATGTTTAAAGACCATTCAATACGTTGTCTTTCAAACAAGACTGTCTTAAAAGTACAGATACTGCTGCTTTTCAGGGAAGGATTAGGTGGAGGGGGACAATGATTTGTCCTTCCTTCATGCTTTTAACAAGGCTTTAAGGACTGAAAATAATATGAAGCAGTATAGAGACATGACTGTAGGATACATTACTATAATAATCAAATACAACATTTGAGAATACAGCTAAAAACACTTAACTTCAAAAATTCTTGAAAGCAAGCAAAGATCGACTTATGGTGGTAAGATGTTACCAAAAAACTTAATCGTAGCCTGAGTGGAGAAATAGTGAGAAGGAAATTGAAATAAACTTTATAATGCTCTTGGGTGTTGCTGTTTCACAGCTTTGAAATGGCTGTTTGTGTAGCGTTTATGTAGAATACTGTGTACTTCACCTTCAGTTTGGCTAATCCAAGGTAGTATCTTCTAAGACTTGAGATCTAACTCAAATCACTTATTTAGCAGGCAGCATCTGGGGATTGTAATAAATTGCTTAAAACAAAACTGGCCTGTAGTACAACTAATGTTTCAGGAAAGTCAACACAATTAAAACATGTCAAAAAAACTGTGTATTAGATTTCTTTTTCTTTTGAGTTACTATTAATGTCTTCCTATGCTGACAAAATTTTACAGTAGGCATTCTTGAAGCCCTTGTAAGACTGTAATTTGTGACGTAACAGCCAGAGATAACTTGAGCTGTCAACTCCTTCGTCATTAAGTTCCTTCTGTATTATGAAAGTGAATCTACAGGAATTACCCTTTGCTTTGGGACATCTGTTATGCTGCTCATGCAGGGACAATGCAGAACATGCAACTTTAGTTAGTAGTGATAACTTCACAGATTAAGGTAAAGCAAGAAGTTAAAATGTTAGCATGCCTTCTCTAGGTGACAGCAATTACTGTAATACCAAATCATAAATTCTCCACTTAAGTCATTGTTGCAAGACTAAATCTGTGCTCCAGGTAACAGGTCTCTAAAAGCCTTGGGATGGGATCATATGACTTCCCCTGCTCTATGAAGGTTCTTCAACCTCTTTAGCTTTTGTGCCCAATACAATTGTTAGATCAAGTCTTAGTGGTCTGCTTCAACTCTTGTTCAGAACCCTTGGTCCACAACAAACAATGAGCAGGAGTTTTCCTTAATTTTGGCAGTAGGAATAGAGCAGATTTTCATTACTGATTTCCCCTTTAGATTAATCAGGCATAAATTATTAAATAGATTGAAATAAATTCTAGATTATTTTTCAATCTAATGTCTCAGAAATAGCCTAGACTTTTGAACTTCTGTTTGTAAAGAATCTCCAAGGAGAGAGACAGTTTTGCTTACTACTGTTCCACATATGTGGAAGGGATTTTTTGTTTACTTGTTTAAGTTGCTAGAGCTGGATAAAACTGAAAAGAGGCAGGATGATCCTATTGTCTCAGCAGTGGTTTGAGAGTTTTAAGTGTGCTAGTTATAAGCTTGTATCCTAGGCATCCATGGCTTCAGTCCAATAAGGAGAATTTCACGAGTAGTTTGGTTTTGTTGGAATGAAGCTCACTGCAGTACGCGTCTAACAGATTTCTCTGTAAAATTGGGCTTCAATCACACTCCGTAATCATCAATCCTAGAATGAGTGCAGTGAAGCTATGGTAATGTCACAAAAGACATATGATCTATTTGTTTTGGTGTATTCCACCAAGAATTACCACTTTTATCAATCAGGCTGTTAATCAGTGTTTTAAAATCTGACCTTACACTCTTTGTGTTCATGCTACTAGCATTCTAATTGCTGTAATATTGAAGTTAAAATAGAAAATTATGAAATACGGTTTATAAGAAAGACCAGTTTAAATACTTTCCTCACTGCGGTGTCTGTATAGTATCTAATATTCACTTTCACTGGATCAAATGTGCCTAATACTTTTGGGGTATTTTAGTTCTATATAGCACTGAAATAGATCCAATATTTTATCTGTAACCTGTTAAGAGATCCTCTGTTCTTTTTCATACTGCAAAAACTGCGTTCTGAAAATACTAACATGCTAAAAAGACTATCCATGTAAAACTGCTAGTGATGGCAATAGACAATATTGATCTAGGTCTCTGTCCCTGACCAAAATGGAATGTGTGAAGGCAGAGTTTTCTAATTTGTAATATGAAGGATGCTCCTTAGGCCACTTATGTTTGTTCACAGGAAGTAGGCTGTTTTAACAGTGAGTAAATCTCAACAGCCAACTCCCTTTTTTTTTTTTTTTTTTAAAGTCCATGTTGCAGGGGGGAAAAGTGGGAAAGAAGGCTAATTAAAGCTCCTGTAACAAAAATGCTCTCAGGAAAGAACTCATAGTAGATCCAGCAACTGTGAAAGGCGAAGCTGAATTGTTGCCTTCTATATAAAACAAGTGTGAAGACTGCTACTACGGTTTTATGCTGGCCACCTTTTGTTTCATTAATAGAGCAAAACACTTGGTCTAACACGTAGTTGAGTGAGCAATTTGAATCTTCACTTCCTGCAGGAATGGTTTAATCTTACAAATCCAAACAGAATAAATTCCAGTGATGAAAACACACAATAAAAAGTTCTTTTCCAATGCCTCCACTTTCAGGAAGGAACATGCTTAAAGTTTAATGTTGACCTTTCTGGAACTCAAAAGGGATTTCCAAGGTTTCTTCTGTGTTTATTTTTTCTAGTTGTATTACCTGGACATTTAGGACAATGACAAGTACGAAGTATCATTATCTGCACTGTTTATCACTGATTTTCATTTTTTTTGGTCTTAGTAAATACTGACAGTTACTACACGTAGTTTTATGCTGTGTCTCTTTGGGCCAAGAACTAGAGGCATTGCAAAATGGTATTTTTTTGATTATTCTTATAGAGACATAATATATTCTTCTTGCAGCTTCTGATTGGCTTTGAGTCTGGAACAGTGGTCTTATGGGATCTGAAGTCAAAGAAGGCAGATTACAGATACACACATGATGAGGTAATGTTTTTCATCTGCATTGCTGACTATGAGGCTATAATTTGCTATTCTAGCAACTTATTTTTTTACTTATTCTCCTGCTTTGGTCCCTTGTTGCTTCTGTTGAAACTTTCTGTGGCAGAGCTGTAGAGTTTGAATAACAGAAATTTCAGACTGAATAAGTCTTCACTGATTTCAAATTGGTGAAGCAATGAAGGGTGGCATGGATTGGATTCCTTTACTAATTTTTGGGGGTGGGGAGGGAAACTTTCAGATCCTTTCTATTACTAAGTAGTGTGACTTTTCTTTGTTTTAACCTGTGTTAAGAGCTTGAGTCTCACCTTCTGAAATGTGTGTGTGTGGGAAAACATGAAATACTCTTATGCTATTTGTTTAAACATACTTTTTCTTTGTATGATAAGGTCAAGTTTTGAACTGAAACTGTGGTGCTTTAAGGCATTTATGTGTTTAAAACTTAGAAAATGTAGAAAAATGTAGGCTTTTTGAAAGACTGATATTAAAAATTGTTCAACATAATATGCAAGTTGATGTATTTTATTTAATATAATACAAAATTAGTCTCAATTTATATTTCTTTGATTGTAAAATGTCTGTATCATTGTTCAGTACAAGGTAGGCCTGTGTCTTGAATCACGAAGGGAGCGTTTTCTAAAGCTCTGTGCTGAACTTCTCACAAGACAGGGTTTGGGTTTTTTTGTGGTGGTTCTGGCTCGGTACTTGTGCTTTTGTGTTTTAGCTCTGCCAGTGGAGAGTTTCTTTTGAAGGGGGGTGTCTCTAAAGTGGTCTAACCCTTGGAACATCAGAGCTGAATGAGGTTTCTTTGTGTGTTCAGAAATGTCTGTACCAGCCTCAAAGTATGTTATATGAATAGCAATTTCCTGCATTTGAGTTTCACTGCATGTACCTAATCTCCTCTGCTTTGTTTCTTAAGCCTATTTGTATCTTTGAATCTGCATTGTTTTCTAGTCAGGTTCTTATAGCTCTTACTCTACTTGCTCTTCTCAAACGTACTTTTCTTAATCATTATATTTTATCTGAGTTTTCTAAGAGAGAAACGCACAATAGCGTATTCAAGATGGGCACACTGGATTTCTGATGTGGAATAACTATGGGTTTTTTCTTTTAATCTTGATGCTAAATTAGCCTTTTGATGCTGGAGGCATTAAGCAGATACTTCCTTGAAACAACCTACTATAAAACTAGTTTCATTCTTCGATATTAATGATCAGCTCAGTCCATCGTGTTTATGCACCATTTCACATTTACCTAGTTGGACAGTAATTTAAGCTTTTCTGCAGTTATTCATTGGAATACTGTTGTCTATTTTGACTGTGCTTTTGTATTATCAGCAGACTTAACACCTTAATGTGGCTCTTCTGATCTGGTTATGAATAAACTGAGCAGCACAGATTCCCGAGGGTCTCTACCAGTTACTTTCATCCAGGAACGGATCAATTACTGCCAGTTTTTCTTTATTTTAGCTTGATTTACTTCCTGATACTTTCACCAATTATTCACCTGTAGACACTGTTCTGCTTTATTCTGTTCTTTTTATTTAGTTTTTGTGGTCCTTTATTTAAAAAAACCCAAACCACCAAACACACAAACAACAAAGAAGACTCCATACTTGCCTTCCTGAACCAATCCTGATTTGAGAGCTTGCAAACAGCAGTGAATAGTTCAGAAGTTGAGATCTTTCATCTTTGGTTTCCCCTGGGATTTATTAGTAAATGCATCTAGGTGTTTAGTTTGCTTTTTGACTGTGGAAGAGGTAATGAAATAGCTCAGGTTAGATACTTTGGTAAAGTAATGTGTGTTATCATAAAATTGCAGTGGATAGAAAGAGAAAAATGATCTGTAGACTAAACTTGATGAGTTTCACTGTTCCCATTAGTGAGACTCAAGTTACAATATTGTCCATTGTTGAAGTATGCTTTTTCTGTAAGTTCAGATTGCACTTTAGGAAAAAGGTGGGGTTTTTTGGGTTTTTTTTGAAAAAGAGGTACTTTATGCAGTAATAATTTGTTGGTTGTCATCCATTTAATATTGACAAGTAATTTCTTCTTCAGTGAGCAAGTTATTTAGATCTAATCTAAGGGGTAAGGAAGAACAGAATAATGTCCTTCTCTTGGATGTGGATTTGATATGGTTAGGCAGTTTCAAGTTCTGGATTCTGACCTGAATTGCATAGAAAAAAAATATTGATTTTTGTCTAGCGGAATTAAAAATGTTTCTTGAAAGGTGCTATAGCAGAAAGTAGTGTAATTTCTTCTGTACTGGTGGCTTTGAGAGAAGATTGTCAGATCTAGAAATGATAATGAATAGAAAGCTGCAGAAAGGAGAAGATTCTATGTATATTATATATTTGTTTCAGTGCAAGTTGGGTGAGGTGGGGCTTCTGCTATATCTTTTACTTTATTCTTCAGTGCCTCTCAGTTTTGTATTTAGCTGCAAAAATGGAGAATCTCCCTCACTTTTTCAGTTAAGGGAATGGTCAACTCCATATTGTTATGTTCATAATCATGTTATGACAAGTTCTGACTAATTAGTAGTCTATATAAATATACTCTTCTTGCTATATTTCTACTAGCACAGTTTCAAGTAACTGAATGTAAATGCTAAGAAATGAAGAAAGAATAGGGTTTTTACTGCATTTTGCAAGAATAAAATTATATTGCCAAACAATAAAAACTCTGCTGGTTCTTATGAGCGGCTTCCTTAACAGAAAGGAGAAAGCATTCTCACTTAATACTGAAAGAAGTTACTGTGGAAAGGAGTCTTAAACAAACACAGTTAATGGGTGGCTAGGCTTCATCAGGCATCATGAGCAGGATGATCAGGCACGTGAATACCATAAAGACTGTTTGCTGGGAACTTTGCCATTGAATTAGTCTCATCCTTCTTTCATTGCTTTGTAGTTTACATTGGTCTTACAACATATAACTTGAGGGCCTGTGCAGTCTACCACCATCATTGGATGCGGTTCTTTTTTTTTTTTTTAAGAGTTGTCATCCTCATCTGATGAAGAGCAATGGGGGTTAAACTTCTTGTGTGATCTGAGGTTTATGGAAAGATACCAGTGTGATGACTACTGGGAAGAAGCTGAGTCCTATTATATCTTTCTATCACGTGCTGCTTAGTTTCATTCCAAATTACTTGACCTTTAGGAGGCTTTCTTGAAGTAAATTCCCATACTATCTCACTTGTAGCCTGACAGCTAAGTCAGTAAAACACCATCCATGTTTTCTTCCCATCTGAATGTGTGCCCAGCACCCTGCTCTTGATTGAGATACAAGAACACTAGGACTAGTCATCCCAATGACAGGAATGCTTGTAGGGTGGACAACACCACCATCCCCAAAACCTTTGTAATCCTATTTCTGCTTAGCCGTGGCTGAGGAAGGCAGCTGTAGGTCAGGATTAACAATACTGCTGATTGCTGGCATGTTCTTCCCTCCACAACATTCTACTTGGTAAAAAGGAATTTATTTAGAATTTCTTCTTAATTTTTTTCTATTATTAAGATCCTGGAGTTTTGGAACTGTATACTACTTTATAACACTATGTTGCACATTTAGAATTAGTTAAAATATGCAAATGTAACCTTCTTTTTCAGATAAGTTGGAAGAAATTACTCTGACATAATGGAACTGCAGTTTTGAATTAACTTGTTCTTTAGAAAGTTTCACTGAAAATCTTTCATCAAAATAGTCTTTTTGTCTTAGGCAGGCTGAGTGAAAAAATAAGACTGTAAATTCTTCGTGCATCATTCTTAAGCCTTTTATGTTCAAACACTGGAGATTAAAACAAGTTACACGTCTTGTTTGCTGTATAAACTATATTCCATGTTTCCCACACTCTACTTTCAACCATGAAATATTAAACTAAATTTCTCAACTATTAGTTTTGTTTCTAAAAAAAATGAAGAGCAAGTTTTGAAATCTAAAACTAGATCATTTAATAAAAAATAGTCTTTTTCTCTGATTTGAAGTAAGCCTTGATAGCATTAGCTCAGCAAATGTATTATAGATAACTATTTTTAGGCTTAATGTTCTAGTACATGGCTGAGTATAAGAGATTATTTTACAGCATTAAAAACATGTCAAAGTAGCCTGTGGGATTAAGAGGAGGGGAAAAAAAGCAACCCTGACATGTGACTTGCTAGGAACCAAAGCCTGTCAATGCAGTCAATAGGCACTTGGACACTTCATTGTATCAAAGCTATTACAATCTAAGTTTCAGTAGCTACATTTTTTTTTTCCCCCATATGCAACATCTTTCCCTCCTGCCTCTTCCAGTAGGGGAAAGAGAATTAGCATAGGTACTCCCAAATTACTATGCTTGCTTTGAATACTGCGGTAAACCTATAGAAAAGGCTTCAGTGTCATCGTCTGTTCCAGTTTACCAGAAAATACTGTCTGTGTCCATGGAAATAGAGGACTATCATAAAATGACAATGAAATCTGAATAGGTTCTGGTAAACAGTCTGGTTTGCTGAATAACTACATGTCATACAGTGTGCATGACCAGTAAAGTATATTTCATGCTCAATTAATGGCACAGAAGAGTAAAAGATGATAGTCAAATCAAAATCGGGAGCTCCCCCTGATTCTGGTTCATTCCTGTAGGAAAGTATGCAGAAACATTTTGTCAAATATTGTGTTATACTTGAAAAGCAATGAAGGAGGTGTCTATTAAGAGAAGCCAGTTTACTTAATTTTGTCCTGCGTTCTAGCAACTGTATTTCACAGAATCGTAGCGGTTGAAAGGGATCTCAAGAGATCAAGTCCAACCCCCCTGCCAAAACAGGTTCCCTAGGACAGGTTGCACAGGTAGGTGTCCAGACAGGTCTTAAACATCTCCAGAGAAGAAGACTTCACAACCCCCCTGGGGCAGCCTATTCCAGTCTAAATGTGGTATAAGAAAAAACGGGTTTTAAAACCTTTTAGAAACAGGGGAAGCTGCTTAAATTAACCAGGTTTTGCATTCACATGAAAATATTAACTTTTCTGCATGTATCTTGTCTTGTGGTAAGGTAGGATATGAAGTATAGTATCAAGGTTTTCTGAAATTCCATGTATAAATCAACTACAGGGTCAAAATAAGTCTTAAGGAAGTGAAAAGAAATGGGTTTGTTCTATGTGTATTTTATGAATGGAAACAGTTAAATGCCCTTGGTAGAAAAATACAATCAAAACTCGAGTTTTTATTGAGAAACTGGAATTTTAATTAGAATCATTATTGTTTATACCCCTATAAAGAACCAAGAAATAATAATGATTTCTAGGGATATTAACAAGCTATTGCATCAGTGAAACTACATTTCATAAAATACTTCAAACATACATTAATCTCTTTAAAAACTACTTGATCTACTTAAGATATTTCTGTAAGAGACTTGCATTAAAATGCTTTTAATTTTGTTCCTCAGACTTCTTTCAGTCTCTTATTTATGATTGTGCTTTGTAATCCTACAGTCTGAGGTAACTGTTGCAGTCATTGCAAGAATTTTTCTTTCCAAAAATGATGTATATTCACCTTCTTGACAGGCAGTATAAAAGTCACTTTTCCACACAGGATAATCCTTCTGGAACAGCTGTTGAGAGTGAGGCTGCTTCTGTGCACAGCCTGTCTCCACGTCATAATACTCTAGGATGTTGGGGATTTTTTACACTTCTGGGAAAGTTTTGGCATATGTAGGACAGAACAATCAACCATGTTATTAGAGAAAGTACAAGTGCTTGTTTTTATTTTCTTTTGCTTTCTAATGTCAATGAAGGAGGAATAAGGATAAAATGGTACAAAGATACCTGACTTACACAGATCTGTCTCTCTTGCATAGGCTATCCACTCTGTGGCTTGGCATCATGAAGGAAAACAATTTATTTGTAGCCACTCAGATGGTACCTTGACCATATGGAATGTAAAATCTCCTACCAAACCATTCCAAACGATTACTCCACATGGTAAGATGAAGATGGATACCCACTGTGTTTGACTCTTAAATCGCAGAGAACTTGGTTTTGTTAGGCATATATTAAAAAAAAAAAGTATAAGAAAGTTATTTGCAGTTCAAGTAAACTTTCTGTTATATCAAATACTGATAGCTTGATTTTTTTTTTTAAAAGCCCAGTCTTTATGAAATAAGAATCCAAATCAGTGCAATTTTATATAAATCTCTGAATTTTAAGCTGGCCTTTCACACAATGTTGTTGATCTCAAAATTAACAAAAGATGTATGTTGCAGGGCTTGCTTTTTGCTTGACATTACAATCCCATATGTTGTTTAAAATACATATAAGCAAGCATCTGTTTCATGTGTATAAATGTGTAGATTACCATAGAAATTCTTGGAAAGGTTTGTAACAGAGTAAGTCTAGCATCTGGTAAAATATTCCCACTTTCTGAGAAGTCTTGCATTAATGTTAATCTAGGAAATTACATTACGTGCTCATCTGAGAAATACTCTGCTGCTCTTCAAAAAAAGTCCTTTACAAATGCCAGGTTTACGGGGTTTGTGTGTCAAAGTCATGTTTTAGCAGCTTATTTACCTCACATTCTTAAGTGTGAATGTATCGGGTTAATCTGCGGTCATAGTACAAGATGTTATAGCTAAGCATCTTGGTTTACCTGTCAGCCTGCAGAAAGTCCATGTTTACTGTGTTGGTTGTGGACTAGAATGGAAAAAGGAAGCTGTGGATTTCTATATGGTTCTGTAACAGTAA
Source organism: Porphyrio hochstetteri (assembly GCA_020800305.1). Taxonomy (NCBI): domain Eukaryota; kingdom Metazoa; phylum Chordata; class Aves; order Gruiformes; family Rallidae; genus Porphyrio; species Porphyrio hochstetteri. The sequence goes on from CM036907.1 coordinate 53,856,201, forward strand.
AAAAAACCCAAAGCTGACTGTTGCTGTAGAAGTAAAATTAGTTAGACAAGGCTAACTTTATTTTCAAGTTTTGACCTCTTTTAATAAACATTTTTATTTTCATCTTGGGCTGCAGATAAAATTTCCTACAGGTTTTTATAGTTATATCAGACTTTATCAATGTTCAGATAGAAGAGGTACATGATCTTAATTTCTCCTGACTCCATGGGAAACTGTAACTGTAGAAGCTTTAGTCACTATTAGCAGGCAAGAGAAAGAGTTGGGCCTTCATGTTCAAGCTCAAATCTTAACCTGGAAGGATAAGACTCATAGTAAACTTTATTTTACTTCTGAGCTGATCAGTTTTAATTGCAAAATGGTAAACATGAAACTTTAAATCTCCTGGTGCTCCTAAACCAACTTTTTTAGGGTAGGAGTATAGTTTTGAAAACTTACCCAAAAAAACTCTTAAATTCCTAAACCTAGATACTCTAAGTTGGCATATGGAGAGTTTTAACTAGTCTTTAATGATATTATTCCAAGGTATACTCTATAATTGTCAGAGGTGTTGAATATACATTTGTATAAATGTTCTCCTTTGCAAATTGTGTAGTGAATGTCATAATTTGCCATTATACTATGGAACTGTAAGTGTAATACAAGAAAATAATTCACTTCAGGAAAGCAGCTGAAGGATGGAAAGAAGCCAGAACCCTGCAAACCTATCCTTAAGGTGGAATATAAAACAACTAGAGCTGGGTAAGACTTGTTTTGTATGCTAAGTTAACATATGTAAAATATATGCATCTCTCTGGGAACATACTTTGTTTCCTAGTTGTGTGGATACACATCTTGATGGCACTGAACTATGGCAGAACTGCTGCAATAAACTGCAGCAGAACTGCTTTTGGTCAAGCAGATATTGTTGAATAAACTCAAAAACCATATGTGAACAAACTACTATATGCAAACGTTAACTTAAGTACTGCAAACGCATTGCCTGTGTGCAGTAGCTTCCATGCTATTAAACTTGTGTATTTCTGATCAAATGTCTGAGAATATTAAAGAAAAAGGCAGGTAAAGCACAGAAGGCACTGAAGCACAGACCTGGAAAACTGACAAATGGTAGAATGATGTGAATATTCTAAACTCTGAATGTGTTCCTCCCACAAAAATGTTAGACAGAAGCTCTTCTTCTAGAGTACAGTAATTTGTGCAGTGAATTGTGCCTAATTATGCACATTGAGAATGTAACAAAGCAATAATTGCATCAAGAGGCTCAGATGGAATTACAGTATCTCAAGTAGTGTGATTGGTTACCAAGGCTGCAATTAGGGTTGAAGGATTTCATGAACTGTATGGAATTTCTTTTATTTATGGTTCTAAAGTACTTTATTAGAGTAAAAAGTACAATATAGAGATAAAATAGTCATGGAAACCTGGTCAGCTATTTGCAAAAGCTGATTTTTTTTTTTAATTTTCTTTGAGAGGAGATTAGTAGAGTTTTCATTGGCTTTTCAGGCATTTTAAATCTATAAAAGATAACTAATGTAATATAGGCTTCTATTATAGATTGATAGAACCATTGTGGTGGGTTGATCCTAACCAGAGGCCATTAAAGCTTCTCTGTCGCTCCCCTCTTCAGCTGCATAGGGTTAAAACATATAACAAAAGGGAGAGGGCACTCACCAATTACTGTTGTGGGCAAAGCAGACTCAACTCAGGGGACCTAAATTAATCCTGCCAAGAATCTGCTTCAGTCTGGGCTTTCCACTGGGTCAAAGACTCCTTTGGGCATCCACATGCTCTGGCATGGGGTCTTCCACGGACTGCAGCCTTATTATGAATAGTCATTCTGAAGGAAAAGATTATTTGAAGCTTGTTCTATGCAATTATAATAATACAACTTGCAGACTAGTTTATGTTGCAGTTTAAAGAGGAGTTTATTCTGGTATAACTTCTAAGAACTTCACTCTTTGGGTGAGCACTGGAAACTGAGAGGTGTAACAGAAATAAGTTCACATTAGGAAAAACTAATGTCCCCAAACAGAGTCTTTTGCTGCATTTCAATTTAATATTTTTTCTCTATTTTTTTATATTGTGTATTTCTAAATCTGTAACTGTTGTGATACTCTTGCAAAACTTTAATTTAAAAAAAGAAACCAAACCAAAAGCTACACAAACCCCACTTGCACTGTAAAGCAGTGTAGTGAAAATGTCCATTCATTTGCTGCTATATGTATGCCAGTTCACACTTGAATTTGCAGTTTCACTTGTAATTATATTACAAGACTTAAGGCAAGGCAGTACTACTTTTCAGTGCTTAAAATTTTGATATTTTTCTCTACCAATAGAAATTGATTAGGTCTGAATGTGATAGGATTTTGATTTTTAGCTAAAACGTTGTCATTTGCTGTTCATCAAAAGTCAAACTTGCTTCTATAGCAATCTGCTCTAACAGTTATTTAAAACCAAACAAAAAAACCCGACCCAAAAAACCCCCAAAAGATTACAGCATCTTTAAGTGTTTAATGTATATTTAAATTGTTTCAGTTGTTTGTGAAAAGCAGTACATAACTGTTCCATGTTCACCTTTTTCCATGCACTAATGGAATTCCAACATCTGTCACTCCTTCTTTCTTGCTCCAACCTTATCCAGAGAGGTCTGGGATCTGGGTTTGTTTCAGTATCTCCTGATGTGGTAAACACTTCCTTAACATGATCTCTTTACTGCTTCTGATTGTAAAACTTCATGGAGAAAAGGTGCCCAGAACCACACCGAAGGAACATAACTGATTACAACCTGTAGGAGGGGCTGCAGACAGACACTTCTACTGAGGCAGCTCATACTGTTTTCTGTATTGGGACTCTGGAGTCAGGGAAACAGGAAGATGTGATACTTTGGTTCTTAGAGAGTACCTATTTATTTCTTAAGGTTGTAGTTTTTCTGTTGTTTGGTTTAAGTCTAATGCAGGTAGTGCCTGTGAAGTCTCCAAAGCCAAAGTTCTTTACCATAAAACAATAGTATGTCTGTAGCTTTATATCTGGCAGAATATATGTAGAAAGCTTACTACTGACAGTCATCCTGTACCTGGGCTAGGGGGTTGAAAGGCAATTTCATGGTATATTCTTTAGGCAAACTAGTATAGTTTTCCAGTCTCAGAAGCATAGTGTCATTTTTCTGCAGCCACTTAAGTTCACAAAAAATACTCTTTGTGAAGCAGTGAGTTCTGAGGTAGGTTACCTTTTTGAGCTTGCTGAAACAGCTTCCATGTTGCCTTTTCTGCCTAAAGTGGATCTAGAAAAACTCTTGAGCTTCCTAATGCCACTTCCCACCTATCCAGATTCAGTCCCTCATAGCATTTACTTTGGTTGATAGTAGCATTACAGTAAAACATCCCAAAGCTACTTTTTGCTATTAGAGCTCAGTACAATAGATGTTACAGCTCAAAAGTCTCCCCATAAAAGATAGTGAAAAAAGTGTATTCTGGTAGTTAATGCAGCTGTCACTGACTAACTGTTCCCCCTTAGCAAGGTGGATATATATAATTGGAACCCAGAGGTTACTATATTAATGATTCTCAAGGTAAGTAAATCTTCCTGATCTGTTAATTTAGTTTGAATAGTACTAGTTTGTTGTTCGAGCCTGTGCGTTCGAAAGCACACTTCCCAAAATGAATTTGTGATTTATCTTCGCTGCCTCTTCAAGATTTCCAGTCTTAGACTAAACAAACCTTTGAAGTCCTTTCTTCTTTATTGCTAGGGATTAACTTGACAAACTCACCTGTGGCCTGAAAAGTAAGCACTCTGGTGCCAATGGCCTGACTTGACTATACACTGTCCTGTCTCATGTCTAGATTGCCAGAAACAGTTTATTTCTAAAATTGAGAAGAAACACCTCCTAGGGCTGTAAGCCAATCAACTCTCAGTTGTATTATGGTTTCATACACTTGCAAGACCTAATCATGTGTCTTCTGAAATTTTTTTCAATGAAGCATCGCCCTTTGTAGTCAATTTTTTCTAGAATTCCCTGAGAGATTTTACAGTTTTAACTGAGTAAATTAACGTAAATGGATTGCTTCAAAACCTGCTGAAGCAGAACTGTTTCAAAGGAGAACCCCTGTATTAGCAGCTGCTAAAAATGCTATTTAGCAGCTCTCTAAAGAGCTAAGCGCTGCTGTTCAAGTGTCTTCTGTTGTTTAGGTAGCCAGCAAAGTTGAATCAGTCTCATGTATTATGTAAAGTACAAAATTTTAAATTCTTTTCTTAAATTATCTGTTTTGATTTAGTATTCATTTGCACTAACCTTTTAACACGTCACAGCTGAAGGACAACACTAAGTATTTAATGAGAAAATGCACAGCTTGTTAGTGGTAAATTCATGGTTTCATGAAAATATGAATTTTCATACAGAAGCCTGTATTAGTCTCTCTGGCAGACTTAGTCAGCTTTAATCTTTGACTTGTCTGTGAAAAACCCATGTGACAGATCCATGTAATCTATTCTTAGCTCTTCCATTCTTTGTTCCATAAGGATACAGATTCTGTCAGGCCTGCTCAAAGCAACCTGATTACACTGAGAAACAAACCCAGGAAAAAACAGCATGCAGTTTTCACTGTGATGTATGAAACTTAGAAACTGAAATTTGTCATTGTGTTATAGTCGGCTGATCTTGGTGAACCCGTAAGTCTCATAATTGCTGTAAACTGTCCTGGCAACATTGTGGTTTTAAAAGCATAATGATTTCGTGAAGACAAATACTGCAATGAATCATTGCACCACAATGAGAGGGTGAAAAGACATCGCACCAGTATTTTTATATTCATTTACATCCTGAAAACTATAAGGTTAAATTAAAGTTTGTCCCTTTCCTGAAATTACTTCATGGACCTGACTACAAAGAAGTCTGAAGTTCCAGTATGAGGAATAGTGAGAGCCGTTTAGGCAGTACAGGAAAGATGGTGTTATAGGAAAGAAAATCTCTTCAGACTCACTTTCACAGTATGTCAGGTTGGCTTTTTCTTCCTACAGATTTTTCCTGGATACCTACATACTAGCTGCGTCCAAGGTAGACACAAACAGAGGCTAGGAATCCTACCTAAAGTGAACATTAAAATAGTGTACAGGAATTCTGTAAGTGGGACTATATTTCTTCCTGATCCTGCTGGAGTATTTGATATCTTGGATAAATGAGGTTCTCTGCAAATCTGAATCTGCAGTTCAGTAGAAAAGAAAAACTTTTGAAGTTGAATAAAATTTTTAAAAATTCATCTTGGCAAACATTTGCAAAGATTGGTTAAATAAGCAAAAAGTTTGGAGGAGATATTTGACTTGAGGTGGCATCTTCTAACTCTTGGGTTTTAGGTTTTGAAAAACATACCCAAGCTATAAATTGCATGGAGAGATGGTTTGCATTATTATTAATGTATGTCTGCTTAATGGTATCTCACAGAACTTTAAAGGTTATAACAACGGCCTAATCTCTTTACATATTATCTTGGCTTGATCCTAAATGCTTCTGCTTTATTTCAGGGAGCCTTTCATCATTCTCTCAGGAGGCTTGTCATATGACACTGTAGGAAGGAGACCCTGTTTAACAGTTATGCATGGGAAAAGTACTGCTGTGCTAGAAATGGATTATTCTATTGTTGATTTTCTAACCCTCTGTGAAACACCATATCCTAATGGTAGGCTCTATAAAGATGGTTTTTTTTCCTCAGTACTTTGACCTCTCCTCTCTAGAGTTTTATCCCATTAGAATATTCTTTTTCAATTGCCTTTCTGTTTTATCTCTTGGGATCAGACTACAGCAGCAAAATCGGTTATCCCTATTGTCTGAAGTCTGTTTTGCTTCCCAAAGCATCATAATAGAATAGTTTATTATAAAACCTATTTTGCTTTTAGAAGAATGCTAATTACTGGTTGCATGTTTTTCCTTTTTTATCCCAAAAACACGTGCAGACAAAGTAGCATTACATTTTTAAGCTGTAGTTACTGCAGCAGATACATTCATCAATATTTGAGTACATAAGACCTTTCTAGTCAATGCTAAATCTTAATTAGCATTTGCATAGTACTCTTCTAGTGACTTCATTCATTCCAATATTTCGTGACGTTCATCACTAACCTAATATCTCTTCTGCAGAAGGAGATATTTTATTATAGTTTAGGTATCTGTCCCAGATGAGCCATCAGAATATTCTAATGTTTTTTGCTGTCTGATTCCATCAGAGCATATAAAACTGATAAGCTCACAATTTGAGGTCTGCCTGAAAGTAGGCAAGATAAACTTTGGAAACTTTAAATTTTCTTATTTTAGTGTCAAGTTATCTGTCTGTAAGCAACTAGAAGTTAAACTCCACTGAATATGAGGAAAAGCATTTTGGGGGTGGGAGTATGTTACTGTTCCATAACTTGTCTCTTTCTCAAAAATACTGCTTATACAAGTAGTTCTACATGTTCCTCTTCCTGTTATTTGAGCTGTTTAAATGGTTCTAGCAAACTGTGAGAGATGGGGAAATACTGAATTAAAGAGAGAGTATAGGTTCTCCAAACCAAACTTCTTATAATTAAGGGGGTGAATATATAAAATTCTCAGAATCTGTGTAGTCACCTCCGTGGCTTTTCTACTCTTGACTGATGTGATGCAAGAACTAATCACATTCTTGAGGCTGTGCATGCAAGAGCTACACTTATAATTAACTTTTTTCTTTCTTGTTTTCAGACTTTCAGGAACCATATGCTGTAGTTGTTCTCCTAGAAAAGGATTTAGTACTCATTGACCTTGCACAAAATGGGTAAGAGTATTGTGTAGGTTTTTTAGTGGTTCGCTGAAGTAGTCAGCCTATTGTTCTGCTGTCTAACTTTTTAATCTTACAGTAACTTCCAGAATATAAAATTTTGAATGTTAAATATAAGGATTCTTCAGTAGAAATGAGAATCTTTAGAGAGAACTTTTCTCAATTTAATATATAGTAGGTGAGTAGAATATTAAACTATTTTCTCCAGGTTTGATTGACCAGTAGAAATTACTTTGAAATTACTGCTACTTTTTAATTATCACAGTTTATTTTCAAGTTGATTCCTTAGTTCTGTGAGGGGACCTTGGAATTTTGGGGAAGGGAGCAAGGGGAACAACTGCTGCAATAAGCCAGAGAATTTTGACTGATAGATAACATAAATATTTGCTGATTTATTGCTAAATTAATTGCTGTCTGAATCACTTAAAGTAACTCAATACTCATGCAATAACTATCATATACAAAAAATTAGAATGGTAATAACCCTGATTTGCTACTGTGGTAAAAGATTGCTTAAAAGTTGTGAAAACTGTAACAAGATAAGAATACTTGCTTAACACATTCTATGTCTCTTGTTACTTTATCCTTACAGCAGACCATGTACTTTAATTATGAAAAATTCTGGATCCTGCAAACTTTTTTATCACGGGTTTTGTTTAAGCCATAACAATTAAGACTAGTAGCAGAGGATCCTGATGGATAAGATATTTGTAGTGTTCCTGTCTTAGTCACCAATGATCAATGGAAAAAAAAAATCCTAGTGTGGAACATTCTTTTAGGGTAAAACAAATGTGTAAATATGCATCTTCAAAGTCAATGGTGATACCTTAGGTAACGAAGACTCTGTTGAATTTGTATGGTGGTCAAGTTTGGTCCTAATCTCTGCAGCAATTTAAATTAGATTTTGTCAATGTTACAAGGTCACATGCTGTATCCAAAATTTTTCTGATATACCAGTGGTAATAAGCTTCTAACATTCATACATTGAAAGATAAATGAAACAAATTTTAATGACCTTGAATTTGTTGTGCAAGGCTTTTTAGATTAAAAAGGGTTGCTGGGCCTGAAAGTTAAGGTAAAGCTTTTTCCACTTCATGTTAAAAAATCTTCAGCAGTTTTTAGGAGACTTATAGTGGTCTTTGTAATGATGAACTTGCAAATTATTGTTTCACATCTGAAAAAAGCAAGAGAATTAATAGGCTGATGGTTTTTATTGCCACAGAAGGCTTCCTTTTGCTCTTGTGGATTTACATTATTTTGTTAAAATGAGCATCTTTGATCCAATTTTTAGATTTATTTTAGATTTCCAAGTGTTCTTCATACCAATACAGTATACAGAGCTGTTTTCATCTGTTACTGCTAAGTTTTCCTTTAGCTGTGATCCTTTTTGACTCAAAGGCAAAAATAACAAAGCATATGCATAGTGTGTATTTCTCTGAAGATAAATGTTTCTTTGCACACGTATGTTTGCCTTATTACTGGCTCTTCCTCATTAAGACACTCACCTTTCTGATAAGGTGGTGATAGGGAGGTATGCGTCTGCTTCTAATTGGTAACTGGGTGTATCTATCTGTAATTTTCAAGAAATGATCTTGGTGTTGAAAGTAGGTTATGAAATGTGCTGGACAACAGTCTCTCTAATACCAGTATAATAACATGAAATGAGATGTGGATTCTTCAAGTCTTTCTCCTTGGAAGAACAGACTGAAGAATTAGAAATAATTTTATAGCTCCACATTACTACAGTTAGGACCTGGTAACTTCCATTTTTCAACAGGCCATTACATAGTAGCTTTTAAAAATGTAAGATTATAGGGAATAGCGGTGTTAAAGAAATATTTTAGAAACAGCACTCTACAGAACCTAAAGTTTGTACTACAGCATCTTCATAGTGTACTGGATGAACAGTAAAGTTGTATAATATATTTTTTCATAATTAATTTGATAGGCATTTATTTTCCTCTATATAACGTGAACTTAGTCTTCAGTGTTTTACTTAATTCTGCATTTTTAAAAAAAGTTGCTCCTAGATTAACAGTCTTCCTCTTTCATCCATTAAAGGTACCCTATATTTGAGAATCCCTATCCTTTGACTATACATGAATCTCCAGTTACCTGTTGTGAATACTTCGCTGATTGTCCTGTGGACCTCATACCTGCACTCTATTCTGTTGGTGCTCGACAGAAACGTCAAGGTTACAGTAAGAAGGTACGACATCTTGTACATACATATGTATTTGAAAATACTGAAATCAACAGCTCTAAACAATACAAGAGTGGCCATACTAAGACCAAAGCTTCATCTGACTTGTTACCCTATCTTTGGCAATGGCTAATATACTATATCCTCTCTAGTTATCTGCTATGTCAAGCCTATAGTCATGTTCTCCTGGAAACAAAGGGACTTCCTGGAGCAGCGGTCTTGTTTCTGTTTTTTGCCTCTGCGGTTGATGTCTAATTACTTTTTGAAGTCACATGAAACACTGGAAACTGTAGTATCTGCAGTAATTTCAGTGGCTTAACTTTGCGCTGTATGATATTTTCTTCCTCAGTGTATTTGTTAATCTTCCAGGAATGGCCTATCAGTGGAGGCAACTGGGGTTTGATCACTCAGAGCTACCCAGAGATAATTATTACAGGGTAAGTAACACCATAGAGTAGTAATAACATTGCTAGCTGATTAAGTAAAAGTGAGAATGTTTTGTTCCTCTTACAGAAAATGATACCCGAGGAGTGGTTTGACTGATTTAAGGAACTATGCTCACCAGTCAGGTCATTCGCATTCTTCTTGATGTTACAGGAAAGTAAAGCAGAGTGTGCAAGAGAAGGCAGGGACAAAATGATAGCAGGTGTTCTACGAAGTTCATTATTATGCTGTGGTATTGTGATTATATCTGCTTGCTACCAGTGTATCCTGGATGAAACTTAGCTTTTATTCTTTAACTCTTGCCAGATAGTCATGTAGTGTTCTAAGGCACAGGAAGCCTATTAAATAGAGTTTGGTTCTCAAAGGGAAGCCAACCTTATTTCGAAATTCAACCAAATACTTACATATGTTCATTTTGATCTTTTTTGAGTCTGATCCTTCTAATACTATTCTAAAGAGCATAAATAAAACTTAATTTATAACTGTGCAGTGTATAACTGAAAGGGCTAAAGTTTACATGAGGGCTTACTAGCACTTTATACTAGACATTGTAGAGACTGAGACAGTCCTGAAAAAAAAATCTAGTCATGTGATTCATTTCAAGGATAAATAAGTTAGGTAACTCATTTGCATGAAATATATATGTAGTCATCTTTTCTTAAGTGTCACTCCAAATAAAGGGTATCTTTTAAGAAACATCACATGGTCAAGTCTACCAGAGAGGTAACTGAAATGAATATTTAAAATGGTAAATTAGTGTTGGTACAGTGGAATTCTGGGGAACTACCCTCCAAATGTGTTTTTATCCCTTCCATCTAAAGTGCTTGTCTCAATGAAGTATCGGGTTCTAATAAATTCTGAAAACAGTGTCATTACATATAATAAAAATAGAATGTTAGCTGCATATTTCTAATCAGTAGCAAAAAGGTCTAACACTCCCAACTAACCATTTCATCATCTTACTAATCTTTTAATATTTCATAGGCATGCTGATGGGTCAATCAAGTTTTGGGATGCCTCAGCAAGTAAGTGTTTTCAGTAGACATTTCTTTCCTGTGCAGTAGTTTTCTAAACTTACTGATTTCTCTAATGGAATGTAATTGCAGACTAGTCATTCTTCTTATTTCTTGTGTCATGCAGAGTCGCTAACTCCATAGGAAACTTTGATTTTAAATAATATAAAATTAATATTCTTAGTTGATTGCTGCACTGTTTTTACTACCTTAGTGAAAATGCATCCAGCTAGGATGGAAGACTTCTAATATGTTTTTAGAAGCACCTTCAGAAGCATGTTATTGAGCATAGCAGTGCATGACAGGCAAATGCTTTCCTTTTTAGTACAATTGAATTTCACTAAGTTATTTCTGTCCCTTCAGACAGAAGAGAGGCATGTGTTTATAAGACATCAGCTCCCCATAAATTACAGTCTCTAAAAAAAACCCATTGGAACCAGTGGTAGTTTGTGATAATAAAATGATCTAGGCATTTCAGAAGAAAGGCAGAATAGCAAAATAAGGACCTTTCTCCAAGAAAGGCACTGAACATTCCTGAAGAGTCAAATGCTATTTTGCATTTCAGTTGAAGGGTCAATTACAACAATAACAGTGAGAAATGCAATAATTCAAATTAGAATGGACTACACAGATGTTTTAATCTAAGTCTGACTAACCTTGGTGTTTAAAAGCTGTCTGAAGCAATCTTGGAATCATTATCAGTTGTCTCTGAAAACTTACGGAAAAGTGGTGAGATTCCAAAATGCAAAGGGGATTGTGGGTGTTGGAGAGAACAGATGCAATGTATAAGTTTAAAAACTGGGAGGAGGAGTATTTGGAGTCCTTTACAGATCTTTTCATTCCAGTTTTGGGTGGGGGTAGAACCTGGGAGAGAGGCCTGGGAACAGACAGTAACACCAAACCTGATTGATTCTTTGTGCCTATTCAGCATAGATCTGTCAAAAGGAAGTCCTGTCAAAGACATTCAGAGTTTTGGGGTTTTTTTTCTAAAACAGATAAATGAACCTGTTAAGGGAGAAAAATGGAGCTATCATGTATCTTGATTTTTAAACCTAATAGCCCAGACTTACAGATGGACTAGGGAAATGTGGTTCAGGTAAAACTCCTGAAATGCGGAAGAAGGGAAAGGATGCTATAAATTAAGTTTTCCTAATGATACAAATACTCATGATTAGTATTTGTAATGGTGATTTGGGCCATTGGTGAGAGAATATGCCTGTGAAGTTTTAAAGCAACATGAAGACAGTTGAAAATGTAAGAAAGAATTAGAATTAAAATTGACAATGATATTACCGATTCTTGAATAGCATCCATGGCCATTTATTTAAATATAAAATCAATGGTTTATACTCAAAACTTATGTTGTGAAAAAAAATATTATTTGACATCTAATGTATTACAACTGATGTTGCACACAAAAACAGTGACTCACACTTATTTATCCCAATGAAAAACCAATATGGAGTAATTCTTTCATAACTTAAAACTATAGCAAGGCCTCACTAGAACAGTTTTAGGAAACACATTATCAAGAAAAAAGTGGACTGATCAGAGGGCAGCACTATTGAATGAGCAGAAGAAAATAAAAATTGGAGGACTGGGGGCTGTCAGCTCTAAGAACGCAAGTGAGAAGCCATGAATTTGAAATACTGTAAGGAAGAAGACTAGTAATTGAAGTTCTTTTCCTATCAATAGGCTTAAATTTTGGGTATGGCGTATCTAACTAGATCTTATTGTTATAAAGAGGTCCCTAAGTATAGTTAAGATTTGAGAAGCTGTGAGGGCTCAAATTAACTGTGTGTGTGTATATCAGAAAAAAACCCACTGGGTTTTGGTTGTTTCAATACTAACTAAGCCTGTATTGGGGAAGTGGTGTACTGCACAGGCAGTCTCAAAATAGATATTTAGTGCTTCTACTCTGCCTTCTTGTCAAATATAGTGGCTTCATGAAAATAAGTTTCTGAAATAGAAAAATTAACAAGAAAAGTATTTCTTTAGATCGAAACTAATTTTTATCTCTTCTTTATTTGTTCCTAGTAACACTGCAAGTACTCTATAAGCTAAAAACAGCCAAAGTATTTGAAAAATCACGGAATAAGGATGACAGACCAAATACAGATATAGTAGATGAAGATCCATATGCTATTCAGATCATCTCGTGGTGTCCAGAAAGTAGAATGCTCTGCATAGCTGGAGTTTCTGCACATGTCATTATTTACAGGTTCAGCAAGCAGGAAGTCACAACAGAAGTCATTCCGGTAATTACTACAACCATTTTTTACCTTAGTAATATTTAGCCATAATCAGACTGTTGTGGGAACGTAGTTTTTCATTCTTTCATTTCATTAGTGAAACAGACAAAAACCAATTGCCTCAGATGTATTTTTGTGGAGGGAGAATAAGAAATTATGAAGTTCAGCAAAAGTGAAAATTGCACACCAAGATTTTGGGTTTCATTGGCTGCAAAACCTGAAAAACAACAGTTCTTTGTATCTATCAAAGTAAATAGTGGCTCTAAACTTGACTGTATCACAGGTAAAATTAAAGCAAAAGCGAATGAGATGTGGGGTTGAATTTCCAAAGCTTTTAGGGAGTTGATGCCAATTTTTACCTTCATTCCTAATAATTACCATCTGTCTTGGAAAAACTTCTGCAGCATGCCGAGCTAGAAGAGTAGAAACATGCCAGACATATCCTAAAGTCTGTAGATGATTGTTGTGTGTGTCACTGTTTTATTCTAAGGTACAATGATGAGTTTTTTGAGAAATCAGACACACACTTATCTGAATGTATAAACTGACAGTTAACTTGAAGCCATTCAATTTATAAAATATTGTATGTTCTGAGTAAAGGATTAGTTGTAATGGAGATTATTTTTCTCCACCCCCTCACCCCATTCTACTCCCTTCGGGTAAGTCTCAGTCTAAGTATATGAGGTGTGGGTTTTTTCCTTCTGGTGTTTACTTAGGTGTAACTATGTTACCTTTTGAGGGAATTGGTTTTTCTAAATAACTTTCACAAATCATCCCCTAGCATACTATTCTTCAGTACAACAGATCTTTAAAATGCGTGGTCTAGTTCAGTGCAATATCAGACATTGCTCTAGCACATGGAATTTAGTTTAATATGGAGTGTAGCTGTCTACATGCCTTTAGCACTCCTGAACTACGTCAAATGAGTTACCTTTAACTGAGGAATTATGTACACAGATCACTGAGTCTTGTATCCACTATTTATTTCCAGTATTAAGCAACAAACTTTTAAATATTGGTAAATAGATTAGATTTTCAAGCTTTAAGCATCTTCAGATATTCAGTCTGTAGTATTTCTAAAGACCATGTCTATGTGTTCAGATTGCATTGTTTATTAAACTCCTGTTGTCTTCTAAAAGATGGAAAACTCCTGGGTGTCACTTTAATCACTTGTTATCTTCAGTTGCACTTTTACTGACAACCTTACTTGGTTTTACAGATGCTGGAAGTACGTCTGTTATATGAAATAAATGATATTGAATCTCCAGATGGTGAGCAAGTCCCACCTTTACCAACTCCAGGCACAGGTTCCAACCCTCAATCCATAGTTCCCCAGTCTCATCCATCTACTAGTAGCAGTTCATCTGATGGACTTCGTGATAATGTCCCATGTTTAAAGTAAGTATATTCTGTTATACCTTTGAGTGTGAAACATTACAAGAGTATGTGATGAGAATACATATATTTCTTAAATGTCTTTGGTAAAAATGGTTTCTTTCTTAAAGCACCACTTTCTAAGTATCTGAAGGTTGAGAAGTTGAGTTCTGTTTTAAGTACATATTTTCTTTAAACTTCATAAACTGATTTTAAAAAAAAATCTGAAAGTTCCTACCCTGTGACTGCTGCCTGCTGTGGGAGCCCATAAGGAAGAAACAAAGACTGTGGAGAGTCATTAAAAAACCCCATGTTTTGTTTACTTTGCAGAGTTAAAAATTCTCCTCTCAAGCAGTCTCCAGGCTACCAAACGGAGCTAGTTATCCAGCTAGTGTGGGTGAGTGGAGAACCTCCTCAACAGATAACCAGCCTAGCAGTCAACTCAGCGTATGGCCTGTAAGTATATTGTACACAGGCTTTTTTTTAGTATTCCAGTAAAGCAGTTTAAAGGTAGCTATTAAAAATTAAGGTTCTATGTGTGTTCAAATGAGCTGCAGAGCAAAACAAGAGAGGCAATCACCCTTCCATGCTTAAAAGATAATGCCTTTTGGCAGATCCTGATGATGCTAACATCAGAAACAAATCATCATCACACTTCCTCACCTGGCATTGTACAGCCAAGAGTAAATCTCATATAAGACTGTCAGATAGGGGTTGACAAGTACAATGATAGTGACCTGTTCCACTCAGTGTCACAGTTTTTTGCAAGAAAACAATTAAAAAATACTGTGTTCTCAAATAGTACTTTATAAATATGCATAATTTAGGGTAATTCATAAAAATTAAGTAGTCTTAAAATTCTGAACAGCAACAAATGCCAACTACCAACATTTGATTGGCACTATCTTTCCTTCCACTTCTTTTTTTCCAGAGTAGTTTTTGGAAACTGTAATGGTATTGCCATGGTTGATTACCTCCAGAAGACAGTGCTCTTGAACCTAGGCACTATCGAACTGTATGGCTCCAATGATCCTTATCGCAGGGAGCCCCGGTCTCCCCGAAAAACTCGGCAACCATCTGGAGGTGAGTAACTTGTTTTAACCAACTCTACCTTTTTTCTGAGCTTATCTGGGCTATTAGTACATATTCTTCAAATACAAGCATACTTTTCTCCTTTGTGGCCTCCTCCTTTCTACTTGAAGTATCTCTTAAGCAGGTTTCTTCATGTTTCTTGCAAAACTGTTGCTTTTTGGAATCTACTAATGTTTGATACCATTACTTATTTTTCAGTGCAGTGTGTGTTTTAAAGCAGATGGGAAAACATCTGTCTAAATAGAATAAGTATAAATGCAAAATGGATTTGTCGTTCACAAGATTTTAACAATAACACTGGGTGAAGGAGAAGTATCCTGGTATTTCTGATAAATTTAGTATCTGTATCTTGTGCTTGGATAAACCCATTAATGCTTGCAGATACCCAGTATATCTATTGTGATCTTTAGGCTTCCTATTTTAAACTTTTAACTACAAATATCCCTGATAACATGCTTTAGCTTATCTTGTGTATGCTGTTACGTTATGCTTGAGAGGAACACTTTGATTTAAATGAACCAAATAAACTTTCAAATAGAAACTGGTAAAATCTTTTTTGAAAAGGGACTTTGATTTAAAAATATAGTGAAGAAAGGTGTTCCTCTGCAGCTTTGCAGAGGAGGGAAGTGACTTTTCATTCAAAAATCCTGGCTTTTTATTGCCAAAAGAAAAATATTTTCTCCTTGTTATGTAGCAGATACTTTGAATTTGGAAAATGGCTAATGGCAATGATAAGCAATATTGCTGCTGCCCCAAAATTACTAGTTTTTGATAGGAAATGAACTGTTTAAAAAAATCTTAATGCTCTAGCATTGGTTGCTTTATTTTGAGATCCCTAATAAAGTTCAGGTAAGTTCTTTAGGTGATATTTTATTCAAATTTAAACGGATGCTCCAAGATATATTTTAGTAAATTGTTGGTTTGAGAAAGATCCAGTTAGCATCATTCATCTTCTTTCAACTGAGGAAGCTGGTCTGAAATTCACTAATGTAGAGGAGAATACAAAGCTTTATTTTAAGAAAATACTTTTTGATAGAAGAAATAATTTACTTTTGACTGTTAATTCCTCTTGGGAACAAAGGATTTTAAATTCTGCTTCATGCATTTAGATTATAAACTGCCTTTTGGAGTGTTAACATTCCTTGCTTTTTGTGGCTTTTGTTGGTTTAATGTATTGGATCCACATAACTGAGCTTCAGCTGCGTCTCCAAGATGTTCATGAATGAAGTCCATTTTACTCATGAATATAACTGTTACATGAAATCATGTTTTTTGTCATCTAGCCTTTTAATACTAATGATCTGCATGGCAAGAGCATACTATAAACCTGATTATACAAGTTAATTCTGCTGGCTTTCCTGTCTCAAATGTACTGTTAGTGTCTCCGTCTTTCCTTTTCTCATTGCTTCATAAAGGTATGCTGACTGTGGCTTCTTGCATGTGCGGCCTTTCTAACTTATATTCAGAGTCTGTGAAAAAGCTTCGCACCTCTTATATAAGTAAGTCATCTCATGGCAATGAAATACTTTTGAACGTCTTAATTTGATTTTTTTGATTTGTTCACACCCATAAGTATTTAGTCCACTTGTTATTTTACTCTTAAAAACTGATATTTAATCCATTGTGCATTTGTTGTGTTTCTTTTTCATGGCATCTTTAAAAGAAACTTGAAGGAAAAAATCTTAAGTGTTCCTTTTGTGTTTTCAAATAAATATCAAAATCAAACGGAGACCCTGTTTCAGAAGCTACTGTTGTCTGCACACTAAATAGCTTACACACCAGGCTTAGTGTTTTTGAGATCTGAGGTTAGAAGCTTCCTTTGCTTGATCCTCTTTCTGAAAGAAAAATCTTCAGAACTCTAGTGTTATGATATTATTAATACTAGTGTTTAACACTGTGAAAGATGGTGATTTGTCTGTTACAAATGAAAATACTTCTAGAAAAATGTTGTTCATAGGTATTAAAAGTGGTGGTGTCTTATGTAATGCACAGCCCGGTTGAGTTTCCAAGCAGTTATGAAGTTAAGGTGCCTGTGTGAGGGAGATGGCCCATCAGAATTGTAATTTACCTGAGGGCTTCTCTGACTCATTCCATCATTCACAGCATCCAAGAATTTGGAGAATGAAAAGCTGAATTTTAAAAGCATAACATTGTTCCTTTCCCTAGGATGCCCGTTTTCTCCAGCCCTTGGGCAGAGGTAGGTAATCTCACCCCATTTTTTAATGAAGGAGACTAGAATAAAACTGAGGGAAAAATGACCTAAAGTTGAAAAAAAAAAAAAAAAGATTGTGGTCCAGTTCTGTTAGTTCTGCTGTTTTTTCCCCAACCAGAAAAAAGCAGTACACTTCAGAGTGGGTAGGCTTAATAGCCAAATACTGCTTTCTGTATAGTCTTCCATCCTCTGATGCCAAGGGAGAAAGGGAGCTCGGCCCACGTGAAGATGATACAGAACTAAAAACCAGGATCTGCCACTTTATTACTGTGAAGGAAAGTAAAAGATGGTCAGGAATCCCAAAAGTGGTTTCTCAAGACAACAGTTGTGAAGCTGAATTTACTGGGCTACTTAATTTAGAAAACCTGTTTTAATACATTCCTCTGAAAGTTAATTTCTTAACCATGTATTTAATTCCTTTTCCTTCCATCATCCTCCCAGTATCTAGATTAGCTGGAACTACAGTCTTAAGAACTGAAAATAATTTCTCTGAAGTTATTAATATTTCTCACGACTTGTAGTTCTTTCAGTGTACTTATTGGCCAGATATCAGTAGCTTAATAAAATATTATTTCTCTGTAACTTCCCCATATAAGTCTGTTAAAGCAAAGGATAATTCTTTAATGTATTTATAGGATTGGAACCTTATGGGTTAGAACATATGGATTTTGCATTCTTCCTTCCTTGAACATTAATATCTGTGTTTAGTGTCTTCAGAGACACAAGGAATTTCCTTGATTTTCTTGATTTTATTTATTATTTTTTATGAATAAGGCACTTTAAACAATTCTAGAGCTCTAATAACCTTCAAGGAATATACGTAACTTCTAAATCTCCCTGGAAAAGTGCTTATTAAATTCATGTGGTTGTTTTTAGAGAAACCGAATATTTCCCTTTCTCCTTGACACAACCACAAAGTATTTAAAAAAAAAAATCATACTAGCCTATGCATGCATTTATACATATGTTTAGGCAAGTTCCTAGCTATTTGCATCAAGTTCAGGTTCAGACAGCATGCAACAGGGCAGCATATTATTATTGTACGTTGAATCCCAAGTTTGGCAGAACCAGTTAAATAATTTTAATATAGAGAGCAAATTACTTTAGAGGGAAAATATTCACTTTTATTTTACCACTTCCATAAAGGCATAGCAAGAATTGGTCCTATCTCATTAAGAACACGGCTGTTCTGTATGTTCCAGCATAAAATGTCCAAGAGAACATTTGTTTACATATTTAGAATTTAGTAAATGGCATGTCCTGAGTAGATTAAAAATATAGAAAGACTTTTTAAACATGAGATCTTTCCCTTCACTTGTGTTGCAAGAATATGATGTGTGTTTGTCATCTTTTTTTTTTCTACTCAGAAAAGAAATTCAGATTCCCGTCTATTTAGAGAAAAGGCTCTCTACACAGTAGCTAGACGGTAAACTGTCATTTCAGGCTAGCTCAACAGATACAAGCTCCCAGTTGGGATCGTGTTTTGGAGTTTATCAGTGATTCATACCAGGTATATTACTCACATGTTTTGGGTAGTAATTTATAGTTTGTGAAGCATGCAGTGTATGTGTTAAGGCCTTGTAGACAGTGCCATCAGGTACTTGTCAAGGATAAAACCAAAGTCAACCTTTACCTTCTGGTCATAATAGTAGAGGGGGGGAAATCAAAACACCCAACGTTGGCTATGTG
Organism: Porphyrio hochstetteri; assembly: GCA_020800305.1. Lineage (NCBI taxonomy): Eukaryota > Metazoa > Chordata > Aves > Gruiformes > Rallidae > Porphyrio > Porphyrio hochstetteri. The sequence goes on from CM036907.1 coordinate 53,875,259, forward strand.
CTGAAAGACAGGTGTCTAAGTAAAAGCTTTTACAGTGAAGAATACTATATGCAGTGGAGGCCTACGTTGTTTAGAGACCTTTTGCTTGATGCAGTGTTTGCTCAGTGTGACAGGAGCCATGAAATTTGCCAATATTGATACCAAATTATCAAAAAATTGTAATTTTATGATCAGGTACCAAAACTTATGGGCAGCTGTTAGTTGCTTAGTTATATAATTAAGTTCACGTAGGATACCAGTCTAAACTGTTGTGCAACTTACTATTGGTGGGAATTACAAAGTTCTACATGACTTCTCAAGTAGCAGAATATAGTGCAGTGTTTTATAACTTAGTGTTTCTTAGCTCTATCAGAGGCGCTTTGGGATTCTGACAGTATAGAAGCAGTTCTTGCATACATGTGACATCTATTCTTATTATATATCTATTCTTACTCTACAGTTTTTCGAATGTAAGCTTACAAGCGTTTGAAAACTCAGTTTGAGTCAAATCTGAAAAAAATACGTGCCTCTCTGGGCACTCTCCTGGGACTGCTTGTTCGAGCTTTCCATATCCCCTTTTTCCTCAAACTGGATCTGGACGTGAACTCTGAATTTTTAACTTAAATGTCAGCAAAACCAGACAAACATCAGCTGTGGCTAAGCCAAGTCCAGAACTGAATCAGAAAGCTCGTTGGGGTCCCTTCCAACCCATGCCATTCTATGATTGGGGAGTTTTTAGTCCATTTTTCAGGTTAATTTTTTTAACTCCGACTTTACTATCTTCCTATCAAACTAGTTCTGGTTGTAACTTTTAATTGGGCTGTTTTCCAGTCAACTTGTAGTTTCTTTGGAGATGTATCTGCCTAAAGCTTAGGTGAAAACCTAACAAATGTCTCTTGAAACTTACTTTATACATGAATTAATTTCAGCAGTAATTCTAGGGACTCTTTAATGCAACATGGTAATTATTAGTAGTTATCTCTTTATTGACGTGTTTTGGTTTTTCAAATATCTTGCCTTGCTACCAGAGATCAGAGAGACAAGCTTACTGGAAGGTCGCTCTTCAGTAACTTTTGTGTTCTAGTCAGCTTGCAAACTTTGCAGTTCTGAAATGTAAAGTCTTGGGTCAATTTACTTTTGTAATCCATAGCAATTTGCACACATGCTGTAAGTCTGAAACCAGGGAACTCTTCCAGAAATGCTTCTTGCTGCCACTGTGTATACTGCTTCTATCAGGATACCTGGAGTTTTAAGATGAAGGGCAAAAACAGTTGTCATACTGGTTGTTTCTTCTCATGTATCACATGCAGACCTTCATAGTTCACAAACTTAAGTGAGATAATTATCATTACTCTCTGCCTAGTTTATTTACTAACACATTCAAGGATATAATTACTTGTTATCCATTCCTGTCCCTTTTCTGTCTTAAGTTGCAGTAGCAAGGGCTTAGATTTCCAAGGTCTGTGTGCTCTAATTATTGTCATAATGCCAACTTACTCTTTAGTGGGATAAATCTTACCTAATCCATAAAAATAATGTATAGGTTTTTGGTAAAATATTTTTGTGGTTTTCTGTTGGATCACTTCATATGAGTTATTCATTAAGATGGATATTAGTCACATCACAGCCTCAAGACTTTTTACAAAGAAATCAAGAATGCAGGTGTGTGACTTCATTCTTGGCTAAAAAGTATTCCTGTCAATGCAGGATTTGACTTCATAGGAAAGCCAGTGTGAGAAGTTAATGTCTTCCTATGAAGATAAAGAACTAAAATATTTTTGGTTAAAATGGAATTAAGTTCATGAACTGCATGTTTGGATTTGTGCAGTTTGGCTCCCAAAAGAACATGATCTAGAAACACAACTATTTCTAAAAGCACAGTAAAGATTTGTCTTCCCAGAACTGCTGCTATCTAAAACTTGTACTGCTTGTTGGGATAGCAGCACCTGGACTTTTGAAAAAATGTTTTTGTACAACCCTGTTTAGTACAAAGCATTTAGGTTCCTGTGCATGTTCAAAACTCTGGTACTTTCAGACATCCAATCATACTTTGTTAGTCAATATGTCCCATGATTGTCCCATAGTACTCAGTGATTTACTGAGAAATACACTGCTTCTTTCGTTCTTGTGTGTAGTGGAAAGGTATAGCTTCCATCTGAGAGTTCACCTTTCTTTTCACAATTTAAATCAGTTCCAGGACTTGTCAAATTTGGTAGTTTCACGTCAGTCCTAGTCAGGGAGTTTTGAGGTTGAAGCTGCACACATTCTTAGTAGTCTTTAAGATTTTGTTGCATAAATGGAACTGTGTGTGAATGCAACATGATTTTAATGAGCTCTACATTGATATGACACTTCAGGAGAGCTTTTTTCTATCAAGTGATTAACTTCTGGTGTAGTATTTGGAAATTCTAAAGCTTTGGTAGAGTAGCACTGTTCCCATACATTTTTTTGCTGTCTGTTACCAGATAGGTATGGATGCACTACTGAATGTGTATCACACAGCTGTATAGACAGGCTTTGCATGTGCAAGCCTTTGTTGCCTTAGCCATTACCATTACACCTCTCAGGCTTTTTGACTACATAAAATATTTGTGCATGCAAAAATTTTTCATTTTAACAACTATCTCTTAACTCCTACTCTTAGCTATTGTGTGCTTGTTTGCGTTAGTATTGCATCATGGTATTTCTGCAGGAAAACATTATTTTGTAAACCTAAGGCTGTGTTACTAGCCTTAAAACACAATAAAATTCTCAATTGTGAGCAGTCCTGACAGCAATTTCTTGTCAAAAAGGAATATAGAAAAATGACCTCCATACTTGTAGCTAGTGCTGTGGAACCTTATGAAGTGGCTTAATCTTTAGCATCTGACTGGGGCTCCTCTGCTTTGTTTCCTTCACTGGAATAGAAGGAATGAGCTTTTAGATACTAACATATCGGAGTTATTCAAATGATCAGTTTTGATGTAAGAATTTAGTGAAATTCCTCCACCGTGTGGAGGACACTTTAAGCACCCTAAAACCAAAATTCAGTAGTGGACATGAGTCAGTAATGAGTTTTGCTGAAAACAGCAGCAAATACAAAGCATATCACTGTAACAGTGAGATAATACCTTGAAAACAGACAGTATAGTTTCACACACCATACTGTACACATGATAGTAATCTTCAAGATCCTCTTGCATCTGACTTTCTTTTGTGATTACATTTTTAACATAATTTTAGGTTTTTATCCAAACCAGAGGTTATATTTGTATTTAATATGTATCTAAAATATGTAAATAAGTAACTGCTCTGATAAGTCTGTCTTGCTGAAAACAGTGGTTTTCACTGAAACTTAATGAATTGTATTTTGTAACAAAAACTTTAGTAGGATGAAGTGGCTCTACAATCCCTGTGGGTAATGTCCAAATTAAAAAAAACCCACAACGTAATACATAGCAGATTCTTTCACAACTGACTGGCTTGTAGCTAATAGAAATAAAGTACCTAACTACAGTGGAAGAAAGGATAAAATAGCAGCTGTATTTATTATACACTGGTTTTGTGTTCCAGCAGGTCTTTGTGATATTAATGAAGGTACAATGGTGCCAGAAGATCGCTGCAAATCACCCACTTCAGGTAATCATAACTTTCTCTGATTTTTAGCTTGTTTGCCCAGAAGATGGCATACTTTAAGTCAACATTTACTAGTTCAGTAATTAGATGAAACCCGTTGTCTTCTCACAAATTGTTTGAGCTGTCATAAATTTGTGTTGCAGTACTGCTTCTTTAAAACAAGGCTGATTTGAGATGCAATAGGAATATGTCATAAAGATGAGTGAAGAGAGATAATCTGAAATATTTATGCTGTAGGGAACATACTGCACAATGGAATTTTGAAACATTTATGAGATGCACAAATTCCTGTAATAGTTCATGTTATTTTTTTCAGAGTTCTCAAAAGTGGTGAAGATATTTCTGTAATAAGAGCTAGTTTACTTCTGTTTCCTCATAAGTGGTAAATAAATATTTTTTCTTTCAAGTCAGAGATGTTCATAAACTGACATCCTTACAAAGTTGGATTTCCCTATGTAACACTCCCCCTTTTTTTAGTTGCCAATACTGTATGTGACATTTAAACAAAAGCTTCAGCAATATGTGGTAATAGTATTTTGTTTACTACTGGCTAGTTGAGGCTATAGCCATGTAAATACTTAATGCATGTCAGTATATAGTATTTGAGAAGCTTGTTTCGTGTAGTAGCTAAAAAAATTGTTGCTTATCCTCCCTGTTACTCTGAGAGTTTTTGAAAGTAATGTTACTATCTGTTTCATTCAAAGCTGTACTGAAAGTTGTAAAGGACAGAACTGCCTTAACTACATGAAGTAGTATGTGTGCTCTCTGCACTGTAGTGCAAAATGGTAATCAGCATAGGAATCTAAATGTGTGTTCCTTGTCCATTGTAGCCTGTACCTTTCGGAGCCAAGTTGAAACCATAACAAAACATCTTGTAGCTCTAGTTAAAATTTGAACGTAAACTTTCATTTCTGATTTCACTTGTGCAGAACTCATCTAGATCAGTCAATGTCACTTTCTTTTTTGCTAACCTTTTCTTACAGTAAATTAGACTTACTTGTAATTAAAGCAAAATTTGTCTGGAAACTTCAGTGTCTTAACTGAAAATGTGGTTTCATGATGAACCTGTGTAATGATAAATATTGGCATGCTGAATTTGTCAACTTCATCTTATAATGCAAGTGTTTTTGTGGTGTTTAGACTAAGTTTCATCTTTCCTATTTTTAAACATCAATGTCTGTGAGCAATTTGCTGGGCAATGCTGCAGTTGCAGTAAATCACTTTCTCTGTCAAGATTGAGGAGGCTGATGATTCTTACTGAGATATTTGAATTTGACACACTTAAAGTCCAGGCTAAGTCTAACTTCTGATTAGACTGCTATAAAATGTGTACAGTGAACAGCTAATGAGTTGTAACCCTTAAGTAGCAAGGTGAGACGGTGCCTTGCTTCCCTTGGTTCTGCCCTCACCTGCCAGCTCCGTGTCAGATACGGTTCGTGGCAGGCTTCTCTGGCTTTCCTTTGAGAAAGATACTTGGGGGAAGGCATCTGCCTGGTAGGGAAATCACTTGGTGATCTTTGTGAAGAGGGAAGAGCTCCAGTTCCTTAAGTTTAGTTTACATTTTACATCTTTTCTGGGCAACAGCACAAGACTGGAAAGAGGCTTTAAGATGGCATTCTCTTCTCTTTTTTTTTTGAGAGAAGATGCTTTGGACAAATCAGCTGCATGGTATTGGTGAGCTTGAGAATGTAGGATAGAGACCAGATTTAAATGACTCTCTTCCAGTCTAGAGGCTCTCTAGTTAAGAGGAAAATACCCTAGTGCAAAAAGCTTTCTTGTTACTAGCTTTAAGATTGGAGGATGGGATTGGCAATTGAGTGCATTTTTGGCTTAGGGTGTTAAAATATAGTCTGTAAAAGAGACCAGGCACTATTTTTGCGCTGAGGGCTTCATTTGCACAAGTGATCTAAATCTTCCACCTTTCCATGCTTTAACAAAAAAAGAAGCAGCCAGCTTCCATTAGGCTTCCGCTAGTGGGGTTATACAGTTGGGAGGACTAATGAAAGGGACCACCTGCTTATGCAAGTTAGGAGAGTATCCTACGGTTTTACTACAGAAATACTGTGGAAACGCAAGAGAAATAAATCTTTATTTATCTCCTGCTCTTTCTACAAAAGTTAAATGGCAATAAGATCTGGGGGTATTTATCAGTCCCATAAAACATTGTATTGTATTGTGAACTGTCACGTTCTTGTTCATGAGTGTCAAAATGTTTGCATCCTATTCTTCTACATTTTCACAACAAAGTCCAATGGAATTTGACTCTTTTAGTTGAACTATTCTAGTTTCATGATAGTGGGAAACCTCAAGTTGTGTCCTATAGCTACCACTGTTTTTTCTGTATTAAGAATTTGGAAAAATCACAGGTGGCAGCACTGGTTCTGAGTTGCCTACAGAATAGTTGAACTGTGGCCAACAGTGACGTACTGCACTAGAGAAAGCAATTTTCAAAACAGGACTTTATCACCATGGATGTGTTCTGTGAATCATAATTTAAGTTAATCATTGTGTCTGGATCTGTGTAAACATTTTATTTAAATAGGAATATATTTCTAGCAATAAACTTGCTGCACTATGCAACATTGTAACTTGTATTCTTACTTTTTGTGGTTGATCTCAATCTGACAGAATCTTGTCATACCAAAATAATTTCTACTTTATAGTATCTAGTACAGGTACAGAGAATACCAGTATCAGTATTTGATATTTTAATATATCTTTGTATCTTTCTTAAGCTCAAAGCTTGTATTAATGCACTGGTTTTGTGTCAAAGATATATGTTTGTATATCCATCTCATTCTGTCTTCACTCATAGGTTCTGGTTCACCAAACAATTCTGATGATGATCAAAAAATGAATAATTTTATAGAAAAGGGTACAGTATTTTTCTTTTCTATAGTATTTTTCCTCAGTTTGTCCTTTGATACACTGAGATTGATCTCTTCTATTAAAATATTATTTACAGTGAAGAGCAAAAGCAGAAAGTTTTCCAAGATGGTAGCCAATGACATAGGTAGGAACTAGAAAAATTCTGCTCTGTTCCTAATTCAGTGCCTTACTCTATGCAACACTAACCTAGCAGCAAAACCAAAAATAAAATTCAAATTTCAAACCATTAAGTTATTAATTTTTCATTCTTTATGCGTAATTAGTAATTCTGTGGGCTGCTTCTGTACTAAATACATTGGGCGCAATTATAAAGAAAAAAATCAGGGATATTGGTGGTTTAAATCCTGTGATTTTACAACTGCACTTCTCTTTTCTGAGTGGGTGAAATTCTAATCCATACTAAGAGTTCAGTCTATGCAAGTCACAACATGATTCCATTACTGTTGAGAAGGTATGCTCTCATTGCAGCACAAACCAGCCACAAGTTCTCGTTCATAGCCATATGGTCAGACTACCATGTGTCTATGATCAAGATAGAGGTAGTATGTTTTTGCTTAATCACCTGGAAGAGGACTTCGTGATATATATTGAAGTACACCCCATTACTGTTCCAGAACTGTATTTACTTTCTGCATCCAACAGTAACACCAGCTCCAGACACACATGTGTTTTAACAATTTGGTGACAAAATTGCCTTGGAATATGTTGTTTGCAGGTAGATTGAACCCTTTTATGATTGGAATGGAAAATAACTCTGCTTCTGAAAACTGGGTCACTAAATAAGTGAAGGATAGAGGCTGTATGATTTAATTTTGGGAAAGGGACTTTTCTTCCCAAACTGGGCTATGGTTACTTTCATTTCAAAGTCACTGTGTTAATGGCTCATCTTGTTTTAATTTAGTACATTAGTATATCACTGTAGGAGGATTTTATTTTATCCCTTCAGTCAGACCAAAAGGTTGAAACTACTTGCAAACTAATATTTATAGGTTGTGCAGAAGCAAAGGTTAAGACAAGAGAAGAAAAGATTTCTTTTCCCTTTGATGTGCTGTTTTATTCTAAACCATTAAACCCTTTCATCACAATTCAGCACTTGACAAGAATAATTCAAAATTCAGTAACATAAATAAAAGCAGTGAAGTTAATCTTTGCAATCTGAGATGCAGAATGAGGAAGAGTAAGACCTCTGGAGCCTAAGCCTCTGCTCAGTACTCTCTTGATCCCTCCTTGCAGTGATAACAGAAATGGTAAGGAAAGTGAGTTCTGAGGCCATGGAAGCATGAATATAATTCATGAAAGCTAATGGCTGTCAAGAATACATTATGCCAATTGATATGTAACTTTAAAAATTTAGGTTTTTACATGAGTATTGATTATTGATCTTCTCCTAAAGGAAATTCAGGCTAACTAGAAACTGTGATGAGAAAAACAATGCTTGTGCATGTTATATCAGTGCTTGTTGATGCGATAATGTTTCCCTTTTGTCCCAAAGCAGTCTCTTCTGAACCTAAGACAGCCTATCGTGTACAAAAAGCATTGTATTTTTAATGTGACTTGATTATTTTTTCACTTTTTTCAAAGAGTAAGGCTCTAGTATTAATAAAACATACTAGTGAATGTTCTGTAGAACTGCTGATAACTGTTCTAGCTTGAAGCCTTTCAACTGAAAGTACTGTGAATGGTTTTCACAGCTAAAAAAGCAAAACCTTTACAAGTAATGCATTCTCCAGGGTATAAGTTAAATGCAGAGTTAATGTAGACAATAATGCATTCGTTATGTTGTAATTCATCAGTCTCCCAATCAGCCCATACTGTGATTTGTGTAACTTGCACAGTTCATTGGAAACTTAAAGAAACTTAGTTATCTGAATTCTGTTTTGAGTGATTTAATGCAGTGCACTGACTACAGGGGGGTTTCACTGCCATGTTTTCTATACTTTACCATCTGGCATGTTTCCTCTGCATGATGCTTTCTGAACTTCCACCTAAGCAAAACATCTCTTTGGTGTTAATAGCTGCATGTTTTTGCACTTCATTGTTTTAACCTGAATTGCCAACTAAATGTGAATGGACAATGATTTTTATAAAACATGAGTGTCACTTAACTGTTGTTAACTTCACCATTCTGTAGGAAACAGTGTTTACCATCAACTGTGTTCACATGAATGAATTTGTAGCATGGTTTTAGCTCTCTGCACTGGCGTGTAGTGCAATCAGTTCAGGTTCTCTCCGTTCTTTGTCCATGTGTGAAATATAACCTGTCAAATGGATTGCAAAACAGAACAAGATCTACATTGATTATTTCAGTTGCTGCTAATCACTCCTGTGGGTTTTGTCATATGGGAACAGTGAATAGGCAAAAATTGTTTGCAAAATGCAAAGTAACTTTTCAGTGATAGGGCTGTAAGGTGGTAACAATACAGATGCATTTAGAAATATGAAGCTGTTTAATCACTTTATTGAAACTTACTTAGATATCTTCATTTCTACAGATCTCTGTCATTAGTGACAGTATGATACAAGGATTCTTGCATTGCTAAAGAATCAAAAACAATCTCAGACTGCAACAATAGCATAAATAAAACAAGAAGTAAAGGCTTTGTGTATCAACACTTCAGCTTTGCCACATATACTGTTAAGATCCTTTGGTCTTTAGTTCTTTTTTTGAAAGACTCAGTTCTTACTGTTCCAGTCTAAGGAATGGAATATTCACTGAAGTTAAACACCTATTGTGAATATGTTGCTTTTTTATGCAATTTCAGCCTCATCAAAGGTAAATTTTAGGGAAGTTGCAAATATCTTGGATATGCATTGATACTTGTATTTAACCATTTCTAGAAATTACAGAAAATACTGTGGCCATTATTAAAAGCCGCCATTTGGGAAGTATTTGAAAGAAAAAATACTGAGTTGTGAGCTAATACAGAGGAGGTCATGTCATTTCTCTAAAAAAGCATTGCTATCCAACTTCAGCAGAAGCAAAATCTTAAGCTGTTTTATTTGCACTTTGAGTTAATTATTTGGCATGAAGAGATACATGTGATTAAAATATAGCTAAGAATCAGGTCACAAGTTAAGAGGCATTATAATGTCCATTACTAGAAGAAGCTTGAGTAAAGGTGCATGCAAAATATAGATTAAGACCTTCATTAACTATTCCAGTAGGCAATGTCAACTATTTTTCAGGAATATTGGTTTTATTTTCTTCAGTTCATAAACTTAAAAACAATTGCAAACAATATTAGTAGGCAGTAGCTTTACTTCCAAACTTTTGCAATCCCTGCTGTTACTACTGACATAATGTTTGTCACACTTGTTACATTCCAAGTATACACCTAAATCTTTTTAACAGTCAATGGTTTTAGCACTGTTTGTACTGTTTTCATGGAATCAGAACAAATGCTAATAATATGCTTGCATATGTCATAACACCAGTTAGACTGTTTCTTCCAATGTGTTTTTAATATTTAGATCTAATTTGTTATATATCAAGTACATCTTTATTTTGGCTCTGTTATTCTTATATCAAATTTAGAGATTTCAGCATTGATAATCTATTTCTCTACTGTACTGTCACCAGTACAATATTCAATTCTATAAGCATCTTGAAATTGGTCATGTAAATCTTTCACTTCTGTATAGTTGTCAAATACAGAATAATTTGGGAACTTTGGTATGTCTAACAAATTCTAAGCTGCTTACTTGTTTCTCATGAAATGTTAAATAGGTTTTATGTAAACCTCTCTTGTCTGTCAAAACACCAAGATGCTTGTCTCCTTCATAATCTTAAGAATTTTTTAAAAGCATTTAGTCTGTTTCCTTCAGTAGGAAATGGGTGAGAAATCACTCTATAGCTTTCACGCTGATACGCTATACATCATGAAGTATTAGCTCAGGATAACAGACTGCAAATAAAATGCCACAGCCTTCTATTGATAGCTCAGTGGTGTCTCAGCCTTCAGGTTTTCTTCATTGAATTGGTTGAGGCTGCGATGCTCAAGTATAACGCACTATGCCTAGGTAACCATTCATATTTTAACACCTGCCCCTCAAGCCTGACCTAGGGGAAATCAAGAACTCTGAAGCTTTTGGACAGGTCTCCAATATTTTCATGATACAGATTTAACTATATATATTAATAACAGAAGAACGTGCTTGTGTCTGACTGTAGGCTCTCTAATTTAGAGTTAGTATTAAGGGAGCATTTTCTAAACACAGGCCAAATAGTCATTGCTGCCTCGAGCATCAGTGTGCCAGAAGGGGCAAACCGGCTCCCTGGTCTGTCTCCTTTCCTTGTGCCAGCTGTGGAAGGGTGGTCTTAGCTGTAAACTCTGCAGCAACCACCCCAACCACCAAGAAAGGTATTAAACTCTAATATGACAGCTACTACTTGAGGTCTGTCACACCCAGTAGGAGCAGTGACTGTCACCTTTGCCCTTTTTACCACTGGAATAAAAAGCCTGACACTGAGCACTCCCTCTGTACATGTTCATTCCATCTTTTTCCACTTCCCTGATACACATCTGTGTTTTAGAACTTGTCTAGCATGTTGCTGGTTTTATCTGAACTTTCTAGAAATATTGTAAACCATAGGCTGGAGAAGTACAAACAGGCTTTTTTTAATACCAAATAGTAGTTCATAATTAAACCAGTTTAGCTGGTGAAATATTCCTATTTTCTTACTCCATCTTTAGGCACTTTTTTCTGTAAACACAAGATGGCACTACTGCTACTTAAATAGGTTCTTGTTTACTATTTACTATGTATGTTTTTAAAATGTGCTTTTTGCATAGCACATTAATTCACAATTTCTACCTTTTTAACAATTCACATATCCTCTTGTCCTATTAATGGTCACTATAGAAAGTAATATCCTGAAAATTTTGTTTTACTGTATCAATTTATTTCACACAGCTGGCCTTTCACTAAAGAGCTAAAAGCTAAAACCATGGATTGACTCTTAGAATCCAACACACTTGCCTGTACTTGTTACTACCTGCTACATTAATTGATACCTAGTATTTTCTGGTTTTTCCAGTTTCTGAGAGATGTTAAAATTGTATTAAACTTTACTATTTGAAAAGCCAAAAGTGACCATTCTGGTCTTCAAAGTGACTAATCATTGTTGGTTTTCACACATAGTCAAAGCTGTGGAAAGTCAAAAATAACTCAAGACTATTTTCTGTGTGCGTAGTTGAGCTTTTGTACAGTATTTCAGCTTTTATAGTGTACATGTCTAATACAGAAAACGAGTCTTATGATGAGGAACACTCATCTTACTTAATTTACAGTTCCATAAGGTTGCATGACTTTTCCAACTGATCTAAGTTCAAGCAGACAGCAAAGAGATGGGCTCCTGCTCACTAGTGCTATATTGCTGCCCCACGGTTTTCTGCTCTTATAGCTGAGCCATTAAGCTAGGCAGATGCCAGTGCCAAGGTAAAAATGACAGTAGAAAACCTGTAGTTTGACTGCCCTTTTCTGTTTCAGCCTGCACTAGTGACTAGCATGCTAGTCTGAGTGTGTGTAATTTCAATTTAATTTGAATAGGACATACTTTGTAACATTGACACATGAAGGAAATGAGGAGAATATTTCTGGAATCTTATTCTCAAATTTTTATTATGTATGACAGGAATAAAACTGTTCAACTATTCGGATAACTAGCATTTGCAATATTGATGAGCATAATTGATGATACAAAGAAATACTTCACTTTTTGAAGGAGTGGAAGTAACTTTAAATTACTTGCTGGTTTCATAGAAAACAGGATGATGTCTGCTGAAATTATTAAAATGAGTTAACTCCTCTTTTAGCTGAGAAGCAGCAAGATTCAGGCTGCTTTGACTGGTATCTATTATGAAGTATTTGTAGAATTATGAGGTCATTCTCTACTTTATGTAGAGAAGTATTATCCTTGCAGGAAAGGAAAGAATTAAATGGTATATCAAAACTTAAGCACGCAGCTGGGAAATAAATTCAGAATCTAGCCCTGGTGTAAGTAGTTAAGCTATGTCAAACTTATTCCCTCTCCAGTAACTGTTTAAAGACAGATGGAAGAGGGATGTATGGCTACTACTTTACTAATGACTTGTATTGTAGCAGCTTTTGTTTAGTCTTGTACTGCATTTTAAGTGGACCACAAGGTTTCCACTTCTATAAAGACAGTTTTCCAAGTCAGGGATGAGTCCAAGAGCTAGGTTTTACTTTAACTATATTATCAAAATTCTGTGAACTTTTGTTTGACAGCTTCAAGTCTTTGTACACTGCTGATTTTATAATTATTCTTTTACGTTGGTGGTCTGCATCTCAGATTACTTGCTTTTTACACATGTACACTAATGTTTTATCATAATGAAAAGTTCATCTTTTCTCTACTTTAAATGTCTCAGGTTTGATCAGGAAGTAGGGCAGAAGAAGAGGGGATGGGATTTTAACTTTATGTAAACTTCGGCACACATTCTTGAAATAACCAAGAGCTCTGCCTGAAGCCTGAGGAGAAATGAAGCTTGGCAAAAGTCAAAGTGCTGAATTTGGGGATTTTGATTTCTGCTATGATTTACTTTGCACCCCTCCCTCGTGGGAGTGAGGCTCTGCTCTAGTAGAAATCCTGTTAAGTACTGTGATTAATATAATAAGCCAATGATACATTAAATACTGGGGAAGAGGCAATAAAGGCCAGCAGAATCCTGTGTTTTTCTTTTTTAAAAAAAAGATATACTTCACTTTTCAGCAAAGATGTCCAGGAAGCTAAGTTTGCCAACTGAGCTAAAGCCTGATTTAGGTAAGTTTACCTAGTTGATTTTTCTTTTTACTTGAAACTGTTTTACAGAATGCAAGTACATTAAAGCAAGAGTCCTAATTAATGTAAACTATCATGACTTTATATTGCATTTATCTGAAGTGTAAAATTTTAATTCCACTTTTTTTTTGGGTGCTCTGATGCAAAATATCATTGCTCTTATCATAAGCTGAGCCTGCAAATTTTGTACAGGGCTTATCATACTTTGATCGTAGTTGTTAGGCATCTGTCACTATCAGTAGTGCTTTTACAGCAGAAATGTGAATAAGCAGGTAATGTAAAGGGAATTGCTGCCTCTTTAGAACTGTCAGATACATTTTAAGTTGAAAAATTAATATGGATATGTTGAGGACCACTGAACAAATAGTTGGGCATAGTTTTACAAATGTCTTGTGACCACTCTCTTGAAATGAAAATAGTGTACAGCTGTTTGGATGACCAGTCTGAGAATTTAATTTGTACTGTGCTTTTTCAGGAACTTTTTATATGAGGAGCAGCTTGGTTGTGAAGTCTGTAGTACTAAAGGTCATTATATTGCATAACTAAAGCAATATGCAAATAAGTAGACTTTTTTTAGTACTCTGCCAGCTTGTAGATCAGTTCCAGCCCCCCTGCCTTGTTATCTAAAGATGATGCAGGACAGCTGTGGACCTACAGCAGTTAAATGCAGCCTGACTGTGAAAGCTGCCTTCTGTCTGACACAGCTTGCTCCCACTCCTGCAGCAGCATTGCTACCACAATCCCAGCAGAAAGCAGACCACGATCAGCCTGGCAGCTGCAGAACTGTGTATTTGACAACTGCTGCTATCTGCAAGGAAGGAATCCATGGCATTGGGATATCCTGAAATGGAGCTGGACCACCCTGACTTACAATTTATGAATACAGCTTGCTCCTCTCAGAAATGTGAAGTTGGAAGGAACCCTCTGAGATCCTTTAATCCATTGCTATGGCATGAATCCAGATGTCTGACAACTTAACCTCTCATCTATTCATGAGCCTCCAATAAATAAGTTCTTTGAAAAATCCCAGACAGAAAGTTGCAATGTTTCAGTCAGACAAATTTCTTGTTGTTTAATTAATCTTCCGTGCTTCCGTATTAACTTTTTATTGCCCTTTTCACAATGATCAGGGATTACAGATGCTCCCTATCTTATTAGCCATCTCTTATGCTGTTGAAAGCTGTAGTCATATCTCTAATTTTAATTTTTCCCAGTTTTAAGGCAATTTAGGTTTTTCTGCTTTTTTTAGGTCATGTTGTCTCAATCTAGGATGGGTTCTGTTAATCTTCTATGGACTTGGACTTTTTTCCTCACCTTTATAAAACTGTTCTGCCCAGAACTAGGGGAATTTAACTGTGTCCTTGTTGGTGTGAAAGGGTAGGAAAACTTGATGTCTCCTTTTAGTGTGTGTCTGTTCTTCTGTATTAGTTTAATTTACTAATGGCTTAGGGATAAATTCAGTCCTGGGTGAATTATATCATACTTTGCACACTTGATCATATTTGTACTTCAATATTACCCAATTCATTCTTATTCTACTAGTTTAGTACTTTTTATGAGGAATGAAGAAAAGAAAATGCTCCAACTCTTGGTATTTTCAATCCTTTAACATTTGCTGTTCTTTCTACTGAAATAATGGGGCCTTAATTTTTTCATCTTGTGATATACTCATAGTTTGTACCTTCCAAATTGTAATAGACATTGAGTGGTTTTGTTTGACTTTACACGTGTGTGGATATCTGTACCTAGGTGCCTCATTTGGTTCTGCGTAAAACTCTAGGTTTTCAGGTCTGTTGATTACTTCCTTAGGCAATTACAACCTCTTTAAAAAAATTTTACCTCTATCTTTTCTCCTAGTGGGATAGTTTTTGCATAGCGTTCTTCAGAGACTATCAGCTTGCTTTTCAGCTGAAATGCCTTTTTCCCGAGTTCATTATCTTTATCACTTCCATGATCTCATTCTTTCAAATTACTTTTCCTCCCTAAACAGCCAAAACAAAATCTAAACTATGTGCACCTGTATTCATCCTCCACTTTCTAAAACAAGTTCTTGAATGTACTCTAGTCATTACCTTTCAGTATTGTAATCCAGATGATTAAGTTATCATTGCTGCTGGGTCAAATGCAAAAAGCCTCATCTTTCCATTCTTCTGATGAAGTGGTATGTAGTGGGTCATCACACTGTTGTTCTTTCCTCTTCATCTGAATCTAATCTGTTAAACCATTGATTCTTCCTTGACTTCAGGAATACACACTAATGCAGTTAAACTCTTTACCCCCCAATTCTTTCCTGAATGAATGTCTGCTCTCCACAATGCCTATATTGTCTGGCAAGTTAACTTTTATAGACTTTTTCCTGTCTGTTACAGTGCTTCTAGAATTTGTTCACATGCTCTTCAAATAATCAACCAGATGCAACTCAACAAATGCACATTTATTTTTATGCCTGTTTTAGTTAATATATTATATTAAGACTGATTAGTCCATTTCAGAGTTGAAAAAAAATCATTGAGTTAGTAGATATTCCAGCCTGCGGCAACAAGTATTTTAAGAGACTGTGGTGGTCAGAAGAATTATAAAACCAAATTTTTATATTTATTGTTCTATTCTGAATTTTATTTTTTTAAATGTGAGGAATAAGGATGTCACATCTGAATGATAGACCTTAGTTTTTTCTTATAAACCATGTTTTACTTGTTATTTAGCTAAAATTTGGCAGGACAATAATTTTTCTATCCTTCTTGCAATAAGGAAAGTATCTCTTGAAGACTCACAGTTTGTGTTGAGTAGATATCGGCATTTAGGCAGTTGGAATCTAGTTTGGGTGCTTTTCAAATACATGTTACATGTTTTTTGTGGGAAGTTTGCAATAATTTAATGAAACTAATGTTAGTGGGGTTTTAAAGGCCCATTGCATCAATACCTTACCCAGAGATCCAAAACAGTTTTTTAAAGTCTGTATATAAATTTCATCAAGCTTTTACTAGTAAGGGTTGTCTTTATGCTAGAATTCTGGAATGATGAGTTAAAGCAAAGCCATAATATGGGAATAGAGGTATAAATTCAGACATGCTGGTGTGTTAAGTATCACCACACATGCACACAGAGCACAACTAGAATGGAGCAGCACATTACTGGTTTGAGGCTTTTGTTAATACTAGAATTCAGCCTCTGTTACAAGAACCTTATTTGCTAAGTAGCAAGCAAGATATCCTGAAAAGCTTGTTAGCTTTTGTACAGTATTCAAAACAGAAATCTTCCCCTTTGCAGTGGCCAGTGGCATTTGCTAGCATTTGACCTTTACTTTGCTGAAAGTTCAGGTGTGTGTAAAGAGCCTCCTCCATACAGCTTCCTAAAGTGGGACAATGTTAGGGTGAGTCATTACAGGTTACATGTTATCATGCTTCTGGATGTCACTGAGGTTCTTAAACTAAAATAGTTGTGTCCTTAAAAGATTATTAAACAGTGTTCCATGTAAGCTAATGCTTTTTTAAAAAAATCTGATTATTGAATATTTAGCAGAGAAGTTTGTAATTTGTTGGGTTTTTTAAAGGGGGAGTTCTGTTTGACTTGTCGCTGTCTTAAGAAGACAGAAATATCCATAATAGTTTTTCATGACAAATACTTAATAGCAACCTCCCCCCAAAAAAAACCAAACTTGGGGAGCTTTGCTCAGGATACAGTGTTGAAAACTGGACCAAAAGGAAATAGGACTAAGGAAGACTACCAGAATAACAATCGATAGAATGGTAGTTAGTATATGCCTCGTGCTAAGGAAAAAACCTCTGAATTTTCTTAATGTCTGCATTTTGCCATTCTTTTAAATTACTATCCATTTATTTTCAGATGTCAAAGACAACTCTTTCAGCCGATCCCGGAGTTCTAGTGTAACTAGCATTGATAAAGAGTCACGTGAAGCAATTTCAGCTCTTCATTTTTGTGAGACTTTCACAAGAAAGGCAGATACGTCACCTTCCCCATGCCTGTGGGTTGGTACCACACTGGGTACAGTGCTCGTAATTGTACTGAACTTACCCCCAGGAGGAGAGCAAAGACTTCTTCAGCCAGTAATTGTTTCTCCTAGTGGTATGTACAAAGTGAACAGGCTCATGTGTACTTTGATAAAATATTGTTGTCATTCTTGATAATTGAAAAAATTATTTTAAAAAATAAGATTAATTGAAACTTAATATATACTTAATTGATTTGGCTACTAAGGTTAACAGTCTATATTGGATGCTTCATTACCAGAGTTTTAAAGGTGCAGAGTTGAAAATATGATCTCATATAATAAACATATTGCTGAGAAATGCGTTTTCTACCCTTAATGTGTAGTATGTGGCAACTGTTAAACAGAAAGAGCAGAATATATAGGTATGCTTAGATTGGATATTAAGAAACATTTCTTCACCAGGGTTGTCAAACACTCAAACAGGCTGCCCAGGGAAATGGTTGAGTCTGCTTTGCTCACACAGATGGTACTGGGACATGAAAATTGCAATGCTGTTTGATTGAAACAGTGCTTAGGAATAGTGTGATCTCTAGACCATATTTATTTTGTTCTTATCAAGTATGGCATTTGCAGTAATAGTCAGATTTGGTGACATTTGATTGTAAAGGCAAGACTGCAGACTGGGCAGTATCTTTAATCACTGGGTCTGCAGCATGAATGTTAAATACTGCCATGTGTATTTTTTTTTTGTGTACTTAGTAAATGTTTGTGTGTTTACTTATGTTTATTGACATCAAGCAAAGTAAGAAATGTATTAGCTTAAGAATTGGCCTACAGAGTGATTTAAACAGTGGGAAGGGAAAACCTTTTTAAGTTTATGCAGGAGGGAAATAGATTCCAGTGTGAACTGCATTGTGGAAAGACCCTTAAATGTTGCTTGTTTCTGAATCTGTCTGTGCTGAAGAAAAAGGAGGTGCTCACCTTTTGACTATTAACATTTATTGTTAATATTAAGCACACTGTATGCTCTTCAGGAGAAAACTAAATCAAATGCATTTGTGACATCGAGCTTGAATATGAATGTCCATTCCAGCTTTGCTCACTTAGTAAATGTATACATTTCCATAGAAGTTCATGGAAGAGTATTCACACGTTTAACCTTTAAGCTGTTTTAGCTTTTTTGACTATGTAGCTTGAAAAACACCTTAGGAGACCTGTTTTAGAAATGTACTCTGCTTCTTGTCTAGGAACCATCCTGAGGCTAAAAGGGGCAATCTTAAGAATGGCTTTTCTGGATACCACAGGATCTTTGGTCCCACCAGCACATGAACCCTGGAGAGAACACAATGTTCCTGAAGATAAAGATGAAAAAGATAAATCAAAAAAGCGACGACCTGTCTCAGTGTCTCCCTCTTCCTCTCAGGAAATCAGTGAAAACCAATATGCAGTGATATGTTCAGAAAAGCAAGCAAAAGTTATCTCACTGCCATCCCAGAACTGTATTTATAAGCAAAACATAACAGAGACTTCTTTTGTTCTTCGTGGAGATATAGTGTCATTGAGTAACAGTGTCTGCCTTGCATGTTTCTGTGCCAATGGACATATTATGACTTTTAGGTAAGACCTATGTGAAAGTTGTTTAGGTATAAAAAGAGCAAATAATCTTTAAAGTTTCCTTTTCTGTTAGAATATGAATTATAAAAACCCTGCATTTACTCTGTCTTGATGAACTTCTAACACTTGGGCCTGGATAATTTTGATGTACTCCTATTAGTTACACCTGTAACATGTGAAAAAAGTTTACCAGTTTAGCTCAAGCTAACATGGTTCGGAAAATAGTCGCAACTGTATGATAAAGGTCCCTGAGCTGACGAAGATTCTCAAATGTGAATTTACTCCCTGATGGAGAAAAGTGCCTTGAGTCAGACTTTCAGCTGGTACCTGATGATTAGTCTATTTTTATGCAGCTGTTTGCATCATGCTCATGCCTCAAGCTTACTTTTTTCTGTTGTGTAGCTTGGTCATGTGTTAAAGGCCTTACACCTGGGCTATAAAGGCAAGATTAATTACTAACAGAGTATAAAAATGAGTCATCTAAATTAAGAGGTTTAAGTTACAAATTTAAATGTATGAAAGTAATGTTTGAATGGATTTACGTGTCACCTATGCAATTTTTAACATGCCCTTCTTGAATGTTTTCAAGTGCTGTTTTATTCTGAACAGCAGTGTGTACATATCTATACCCTTACACCTACACTTTAGTCCTGGCTTAATGGTAAGATGAATTTAGAATGTGACACTACAAAATTGTGCTAGTGAAATTCCTAAAAGATTATTTTTAATGTTGCAAAAATAAGCTCTCAGCAGTGGGAAATTATCTAAAAAGATATTTCTTCAGAAAGTTGTTAACAGTAAAAGGAAAGCTGATCTGATGCATACTACGTTTGAAAAATAAGTTTTGATTATGAAATCCGTTAGCTCCATTAATCTAAATCCGGACATATACGCTAAGCATCTCGAGAAAACGCTGCTCGCCTTTCAGTGCATCGGTGTAACGTAGTGAGAGCATTATATCATACCCTGGATGCCAAATACTTACATACTGATATAAGGTTAGATAGGACTTAAGATTCTGTTACAAATTTGATACTTGGAAAATGCTGCCATGGATGTCTGACCTAGTGTTTCTGTGTTTTGCCTTTAAGCCGTAAGGGTGTTTTATGTTTCCATTGGTCTGAAGCAAAGCACTTCCCTGTTACTACTTCATTTGTAAAAATATTATTGTTTTAGAGATATAGTTTCCTGTGAAGAAACAATCCACAATCTGTAAAATGCATGCTTAATACTTTAAAATCTCAGTATCATACCAAAAAATCCCAACCCTTACTGTTGTGACGACTACATCTTTTCATTGCTTTTGCCTTCTCTTTTCCCCTGCTTTTTTTAGTTTCTAGAAATAATAGCCTTATGCAAGTGGATTGTGCAGCAGATGCTGCTTAATATATTACTGGTACATTTGTAGCTAATGTCTTGTGTAAATTATGATTTTAACAAACAAAATGACAAGGGGATGTTTTTGAGGCAGTGGTTTATTTCAGGTTCCCTTTATCAAGATATCAAGTGTTCGGTTACTTGCATTTATTATAATTTTGAGAGGGGGGAATGTTTGGTAGCAAGACTGTTACAGCATGTGTGTTGCATCTGTTCCTCAGTAGTTTGCAGTATGTACTGCAGTTACAAGTGCGCAATCAGAAAATGCAAGGTAAGTGCACTTGAGGAGGGCTTCCTCTTAAATTCTCAGTCAGACCAAAAAAAAGGACATAGCTCGTTAAGATTGCTTGAGGCTACTGAATTCTGTGTTCCTTTTAAAGCACACCCCTGCCTATTTCGAAGTGTTCTTGAGGAGTGATATTTTAGACTTGGATTTTTAGTCAAGGAGAAATTCTTCACCTGAGAGAAGAAGCAGGATGTTTAAATGTAAACTTTTGGCAGATACTTATCAAAATACTTCATTAGCTATTACTGAATAGTGCTTTAAGTGAATCTCTGATTTACAAGCTCAGTGTGTCATTTAATTGAAGCTATTAAATACATCTGTGATGCAGATGTTAAATTTCACTTTTGAGGTGCTACCTTGAAAAAAATCACCTATTTATGTTTTGAGATTTTCTAATTGCATTAAATGATACCCTGTTTAGGTGGTATCTATGCAGATAGTGAAGAGCAAAATCATGTGTTGCAGTTTTAAAATTAGCCATTTGATAAATAATAGACAATCCTGCTGTATTTAATTGGTTTTTTAATTCTTTTTCTTAAGTTTGCCAAGTTTAAGGCCATTGTTGGATGTATATTACCTGCCTCTCACCAATATGCGGATAGCCAGAACGTTCTGCTTTACCAATAATGGACAAGCACTCTATCTTGTCTCACCAACTGAAATACAGAGGCTCACCTACAGTCAAGAAACATGTGAAAATCTTCAGGTAATGAAGTAAAATACTGTTTTCTAACATAAATATATTCTGAGTTTCATGGTTATAGAGTCACAGTGCTGACATTAATTAATCTTGTCATAAAGCTGAGCACTTCAGCCTTCGTTTTGATTTTTCTCACCGTAGAGTCTAATTCAGGATGAACCACTTCCCCTACTCTTAAATTTTACTGCTTCATCCATCCTCTTGTATTTAAAACAGTTTCTTATTTAATTTCCTTTTTGATTGGTAGGAAGTCTCCTTGTTTAACATGTGCTGTTAACAAAACTCCCTTGTTCAATTAATGCTGGTGGAGATGTGTGCTGACACAAGTGGGGAATGCTAACTTGGGATATGTGAAGGAAGCCATTATGATTCAGGGATATTAACAGCTTGAAAAGATTCTCAGCCATGCTTGAGCTTGGAAGCTGTATAGAATACCGAAATAGCAGAGATGCAGGCTGTAAGCACTGCTGTTGTACCACGTGTGGATATGATTATTTGTAGATACAGCCTTAACGTAACGAAATCAGGATAGTTGCACAAGTTGCCGAGGGGCAAATATAGCTTTGCTTGTAGCCATTTCTTTTATAGCTCATGAAATTCAGTAGCAGCTTTCAACTATAAGAACAGATGGCTTGGACAGACTTCCTGATATGTCTTTTTTATTTCCGATGTCACCTTACAAATGCAGATGCCTGTTAAAGCATGCTCATTTTGAAATTCAAATCCATGGAATAAATCCATAAAGTGAAGAGTATGCCATTAATCTGTGAGTGAAATAACAGGTGCCTTATGTTTCTTTTTTGTTGTAAAGGAAATGTTGGGTGAGCTCTTCACTCCTGTAGAAACACCAGAAGCACCCAACAGGGGGTTCTTTAAAGGCCTGTTTGGAGGTGGGGCGCAGTCACTTGACAGAGAAGAACTCTGTAAGTTTTTAGTATTCGTTATTATTCTCGTATTTCTATTCAAGGAAGCCAGTGTCCTTGAGACATACTTTGCTTGTATTGATAGAGCATCACATTTGCAAAGAGGAAAGTAAAAAAGGAACCACAACTACTTTTTCATAGCTTTTGTGTTGTATACTTCAACAAGATCAGAATCTTGGTACTGTTTTTCCACGGGCTTCTTTACCTCATTTATTCAGGAGTATTTTATAGAAATATATTATTTTCCCAAGAAATGGGACAACTGATCTTATTTTTACATGTCTTTAGTAAGTGTGTAGTATTAACCATCATTTTCTTAATGCTATTAAACAGAAAGGGGCTGGTTCTAAAGAAGACTATTCCGGACAGTGAGAAAATTAAAATTCCATTCTGCTTCAGTTAACTTGAATTTTTTTTTCCTATTTAACTTGTGCAGACATGCCTTAGGAATGAGAGCGGGGTCAGAACTGTATGACAGTTCAATTCAGTCCTGTGTTCTGTAGGACATTAAAATTCAGATGCAACAGTTTCTATTGCTTTATCATTTTCTCACTATTCTTCTTTTTTACTGTGGTTGCATGAAGAATTTTAATATATCTAAGGAAGATAACTTATTCAGATATTTCCTAGATAAAACACCATACTATGCAATTGTATTTGTAAGAAGAAATGTTTCCTTGTAGCATAAAACATAGCTGCTAAAATTGACATGGTTTCCTGGCAATCCTTTCTTTCTTTTATTGTTTTTTTGATATCTCCAATAATTAAATTAGCCTTTACTACTAATGCTTGTACATGTTAAAGACCTATCAAATATTTTAAGGTCACTTTCAGCATTAAAAATTCCATTTGTATTTATGTATGTGTAATATTTTGGAAGGTTGGTCAAGAAATTTGTCTGCACAAGTGGTCAGTACCACTGGGACAGAAAAACTGCCTTTTCATGGCAACAGAAAAGCAAACTTGTTTATGTAATTTCCTTCCAGTTTTGCCCTGACTCTTCTGTCCTGTTTTTAAGGAGACTATGCATTTTTATAACTGCCTCCGATTTACTTATGATAAAGACCTATTTTGACTCAGATCTTCAAGAGGGAAATAGTATTGAATGGGAAAAGAGAGGGGAGCCTAATGACTTCTAGCCTGAAAATTAATTTTGGATTGTCTTTTTAACATGAGGGCCACAGCAGAATCTGTAATAAGGTGAAAAGGTTACTTTCTGTAAAAGTCCCAAGACTAAAAATGTCTATAGTACTCAATTCTAAATTCTTCCTAGAAACATAAAATCTTGAAATAATACAACAAAACTTACTAAATAAGCTAATGTTTTTGCTAGAGGTGAATAACATTTAAACCATAATTCAATTGTTAAGGAGAAAAAATTTAAAATTATTTCGTTTGACTTAAATGCCAGAATATTTTTCTATTCTTATGCAGGGGTTTTTTAGCATACACAATTCAGCATAAGATTGACACATCCATTAGATGTCTAGGTTGGCTGAACCAGGTGGCTGATGTCCCATTATGAGCAAAGGAGATGTAGTTAATGCACTCACTGGAGTAGAGCTGTTGAGCTTCATGGATGTTTACTTCAGGATGAACCGATTTGTTCTTACAGCTGTTCTGCCTCTTCATGATTTACATTACTTATGGTTTTTTTTACAAGATTTTAATAGTAATAAAATAAAAGCACAAACACCTAATCTTAGATGTCTTTTATCTAAAATTGAACTTAGATCAAAGGAAGCTGCTTCTAGTGGAGCGATATGAGCTCGCTAAACCAGCAAAGCACTTCTAGAACCAACTACAGCTTGTGTTTTCAAAATTCTCCAGTTTTGTCCGCTGAGTTCTTAACACCTTCCTTCTGAAGCAATCTATATTGTTAAAAACCATTTCACCGTCACAGTTCTGTTGTTGACTGTGAAGCCAGCACTGTTGAGAGTTTTAATTTCACACTCAAGCTGTGAAAAGGTTGTAATTTTATAGCCTGCCTGGAAACTCTGAAATGTTTGAAAAAAATTTCAATTTTACTTAATAATAACATCTAGTAACACTGAATAATAAGTACTGCTTTTAGTCATACCTGTGATTAGGAGTTCGGTATCCATGTGAAGAAATTACAAGTATTTATAAAGCAGTTACACTGATATTTATGTATAACAGTGCAAAACCTTACTACTCCTGTCTTGCTGTTTTGCAAATGCTTCCAGTTGGAGAATCAGCATCTGGGAAGGCATCAAGAAGTCTTGCCCAGCATATTCCAGGACCTGGAGGTATTGAAGGAGTCAAAGGAGCAGCATCTGGTGTAGTTGGTGAACTAGCACGAGCCCGGCTGGCACTAGATGAAAGAGGGCAGAAACTAGGTGAACTGGAAGAAAAAACTGCAGCAATGCTTTACAGTGCTGATTCCTTCTCCAAACATGCTCATGAGGTAAGTCCATTGCACGTTAAACTGAGAGCATTAAACCAATTCTCTGAGATAAATGCAAGTTCTGAAAGCAACTGACTTCTCCAAAGGTGCCTTAAAAGTATTTAAAGGGAGTGTGATACCATTGATAAAGGACACTTTATCTATCATTTGTTAGTCCTAATAATTAAGCAAGCGGCTTTGTCTTACGGCATGTTGGTCTAGAGCAAACTCTCTGCCTGAGTGGCATGTAGACTTCCTAAAACACGGCTCAGTTCCCAATACTTAAAGAATTTGTCATTGAATTGAATGAATGATGCTGTGTGAGGTTCCTGTGGTTCTTAAGATCCAGTTGTGTGCAAAACCCCAAGCTAATTTTCTTTTCTAATTCTCTTCCATGTTCACACAGTCTTTTTTCCATCCCCCAAACTCTTGTGTAACCTTCCCATTCTCCCAGACATGTGGGAGTTTTTTCTATCTGAGGCTAGATCATCAGCAGTGATGCTAACACTAGAAAACTTGTCATGTTAAACTCTCACAATTCAGCAAAGCTGTTGCAGTTTGGAGAAGCCTTGACAAAGTTCCTCTTATGCTGCTTTTTAAGCATGTAACTTGTTTTTATTTGTTTTGCCTTTTATTACATTATAGAAACAGTAATTAGAATTTTTTTGTTTGTTTTTTAGATGATGTTGAAGTACAAAGACAAGAAGTGGTATCAATTCTGATGATGCTCATCAATTACATCCATTTAATTTTGTCCTGATGGAAAAAAATATCTTTCATTACTTTTGGCAGGACCATTGAAATCTAAAGGAGCTTTCACCATTGGGTACTGTTGTTTCCTAGCACAAATCACACACTGTTTTACCTCAGTCACGGCTTTAACTGAGGAGCTTTATATTTAAGAGAAACACACACAAAAACTAAACTTGAGCGTTTCTTAGCTGTTGGTTAGCTGAAAGTTTGAACAGAGAAGGTAATTAGAACACGTGGAAGAGAGGGTAAAGGGAAAACGTAGTGTGAGATGGGCAGGGGCAATGCAGGGTCAATCCTGTGTTAATATTTCATATGCCAAAAGTTTTTGTGCTATTGTAATTGCTGCCAGTGTTATACCCTCCTGTGAGGAGAGGCAATAAATCAGGGGTCCAAGAGCTGGAATCAAGTTGTTTGTTGTGCTGGACAGTAGCTGACTTACACTTACCCTCTCTGACTCACTATATTTACCATTATTGTTGAAGAGTTGAAGTTTGCTGTCACTCCTTTCGTCGGAAAAGCTGGAAGCTTGGAAGATGTCATGTTGAAAATTGTATACATAGTTGACCTGTGCATAGTCTTTTCTTGGACCCCTGATCTAGTATTCTTGTATTCACATCATACTCTGTGAAGTGCGAAACAAGAGAATACATGATTTTTGCATTAAAGTCAAGTGAATAATATGACTGGAATGTGTCATGCTGGGAGTTTTTGTGTTATGGCCGTGCAACGTGAAACGTGGTAACATCTTCATTGTGGTAAGAATACTTCAAATTCTGTTCAGTTAAATGTTATTTTTTGCCAAAAATAGTTACTGGTTCAATTTGTATTACATTTAGAATTGGCTGTGGGTTCCACTCATGCTGTGAATTTTTATAAGTGCTTAACAGAATGTATATTTACAGCCATTAACTAAAATAGCTGAGATTAGTTTTGCTCAAACCTTAAGTTCTAGATGCCCCTTTAGTCCTTTACTATCAAGTCAGATAATCTTGGACTCAGGTTTTCAAACAGTTTTACTCTCCATGGAGGTGCTGATGCATGAGTAATGGCAAGCATCTAATATTTCATAATTGTCAGTACGTTGTTTAGTAAATTTCTAAATCCTGCTAGTTAGAGCTATTTTACAAGTACCAATCTCAGCTGCACCCAGCGCTCAAGGCATTGGGCCTAAAGTTTGGATTTAGTTTATCTAAAGCAGTGTTTCCAGTGCAGTTAAGTCTTCACTAAAACTTCAAGAACTGGTGAACTAACATTGGCTTTGGGTGAACGTAAAATTACAGACCTGGCTTGTTAACGGCTGCTGCACTGGAGCTGTAACAGTGGGAATGACCAGACCAGAGCTCTTTTTAAGAGAGGATTCCTTGAAATAAATGTTTGCATTTCAAAAATTAATTTATACTTTTTTGTCAAAGCAAGAATAGTTACTTGACTGGTTTTGCTTTATAAAAGTGAGTACTTAGAAGCTGATAAGTCTGCATTATCTGAAATTAATCATTTGGGTTTGCTTCTCCATGCATCACGTTTTGGGGGAGGGGGAGGGAGGCCGGGGGAGGGGTTTCACACACTTTATCAATGTTCCCAGAACACAACTTTGGTTATATTGGTTAAGTGGTGTTGCAGGTACATAGATACTGTAACCTTCCAAAACACTTGGAGGATGCCAAATATTTAAGTTACTGATACTTCTTAAATAGGTTCTCAGACAAAAAGCCAATGTTTGGGATTTGTAGCACAAATTGTTGCATTTTCTGATTTGGTGTAGTAACAAGAGACAAGTGAATTCTGCTGCCAGGACCAGGGCATACTCTACCATGACCACTGTTCAAAGAACTTAAGCAGTGGGAAAACGAGAGTTCAAACAAGTAGCATTTATTTCCTGGGGGCTCTGTCCTGTACCTGCTGAGGCAATGTAACCTCCAGTTACATAACTCAGCTTGCCACACAGATTTTTGTTTCTGCATGTTAATTTCTTTTTTGTCTGATTAAATGAACACAATTTTATTTTAAATCTAAGTAGAAGAAAGCTAGGTAAACTATCCGTACCTTTTCAAAAAAAAAACAACCCACCCTCACTGACACTGGTCCCCTTCCTTATCTCACATTTATAAATTGAGATGACAGATTTTATTTGAGCTGGTGAAGATGAACTATGTTTCAGAGCAACAGAATCCTGCAAAAAGTCTGGTCAGCCTCTCAGGGAGAGGATGGGAGAAGTACTCTTCAGTAAATTGTAGTACATCTTCAATGGAAGATGGACCTGGGCTTTGAAAGAAAAGGGTATTTTCCCATCAAGAAACACTGGACAACCACCAGCGAGCAAAAAAATAAGAGGTGATAAGAAACCATCTGCCAGTACAAGAAGAACAGTGATTTTGGGTATTGTAGAGTTTTATCATGGGCAAATGGCTCGTTTCTTTCTGTTGCCTGTGTTCAGAGCGTGCTTCTAGGTTTGAGAAGGAATTAAACAATTGCTCATGAGATGAATACACAAATGGTTCTTGGTCAAAAAAAGGGGCTATGTACAATTTTAGTCTAAAACGTTCTGTTTTCCTTCCCTGTGGAAGGAAGTCGATCGTAAACGCATCATTGCATCTTATTCTGCTATTGGTGGTGCACTTTCTGTACAGCAGAGTACATTGAAATCCTTGGGGGGGAAGAATCACCCCTGTTTTTCGCTAGCATTTTAGTAGTGTGAAACTTTTTTAGAGTGTCTGGAAAACTATAAAATACAATTGAGCTATTACTTTTTTATTTTTTTTGGATGGAAGCATAAAAAACTGCTGCTACCTGTTTATGTGGTGTGTCTCATTAGGAACTGTAAACTGAAGAAGCTTTTCTTCACTTAGTCCTGCCAAACTGTAACTTTTGAATGTCGATATGTGTAAATATGTGTGTATTCCAAATAAGTCTGAAAGTGTTACACCACAGGCATCTCCAGTGATTGTTCTTCAGCAAACAGTCAGTTATAAACTATAATTATATATAGCTGTGTTCCTTGTCTGTCTTTATGCAAAGATTTTTGCCTGAGGTGGTACTTGCATGTCAGGTGATGTTGGAAAGCTACATCCAAAGGAGGACTTTCAGAAGCAAGTTCATTTCCTTTTGTTTTCCTACCCCCCCTCCTTTTTTTTTTGCTTAATTAATGGCACTGATCTTACCTGAACTCTTAAACTTGAATTTTTCCTGCACTTTAATTCAATTGTGGCATTTTATTCCTTAATTTTGTTTTCTACACTTGCGTAGTTCAGGTTCATTATTTGTATATAAACACACACATTCAGTAAAGACTTAAGAACAGATTACTTTTGGGCATATTTGCTAATTATGTGACTATCATTTTGAATGTGTGTTTTCTTAGCAAAATATGTATATACAAGTATATACAATAGAGAATCTAATGAAAGACACATCCTGTGTCGGCGTTCAGTTTATAAATTACTGCAACACTTTCAGATTTGTTACTAGATAATACAATAAAATCTGTTATATTTATACATACTGCTTAAGAATATACTTTTAGTTTTAAATAATTTTTATATGTACACTTCTATGTTTAATTTTAAAAAGATTATGTTCAATTTTTAAGTCAAAGTACTTAAAGTGTGTATATTATCCATAGAAGAAGTTGTTTTAAGCTTATGAATACATTCATATCTCATATCGAGATGATACAATTACTAAGCAATGAGAAAAACAAAATAGCCCATTTTCCTCTGCAGAAAATAATCATACTTACTTTCACCTCCCATTTTGAACATTCTTAAACCATTCCCCAAGTATGGAGAGGGAAGATAGAGCTTTCAGAAAACTAACCTCGTGTAAAAGTTTTCTCAATAGCTGCAGCCTGTGGCTGACTGGTGTTCTGTGGTTTGGGGGGGTTTAGGTATTATACACATGAAAGACTTTTCAGCTCTATTCCTCAGACTTCTCAAATTCCCCAGAACTTGTGAGGTTTGTCGGATAAGCACTTTGTCAGAGTAATGTATGAACCTTGATTATGCATTGCCTTTTTTACATGTAAATGGGGGGTTTGTTTTCTATGCCAAATGTGTGTTGGAAAGCTTGCAGGCTGTGGCTGGCATGCCCTCTTCTTTCTCCTCATGGTTACGGTGGTGGGCACTGGCAGTGGCTGAACTGGGTGCAGAGGGCAAGGAGTGCAGCACCTTGTCTCCCCCCGCTGAGTTACAGGCTAACTCCTGGGTTGAACCTTTGCTCTGTGCTTGCCGATTTCCTATATGATTTATATGAATCTTTTTGGGGTGAATGTTGATGGCTTTGTTGCTACCACAAAACCTTTAAATACATTGTAGACAGAAATTAACGATGTTTGAGGGGAGAAAGTAAGTAAATCAGAAAAAAAAAAATGATGTGTAGGGTAGGCGAATCAGCTAAACCAATTTTATTTCAGTTTTCACTGAAAAGCTAAATTAGGCTGGGCCGATTTTCTTTTCTTATGCGTGTTGTAAAGATGTGCTGTGTGTCATCTACTTCATTCCTGTTTCAAACCAGATGAGCGTGCTGTGTTTCTGAGTTTTTACACTTCATAAAATTTAGGCTTAAAGATAAGGGCATTCATTTTAAGGGGAAAAAAAACCCCAAACAAACAAAAAGAAAAAGGCAGAAACATAGAGCAGTCAAATGAAAGGTGTCAATCAGTGTTCCCTTTCGTTTTCCATGTAAAGCATCTAGAAATGTTCGAGTCATACAGCCATAGGTTACTTTGACACTCATATTTCTTTTTGTTGGTACCTAAGTTACATATTACCAGGCAAATAATAACTAGAAGTTAAACTGTTTCAGTTGAAAACATGTAAGGAGTTGTACCTGGGTTACCAGTACCATTGGGTAACAGGTGCTGCAAAGGGAGAGGGGTGGGAACATGTTTTAAATATTCCCTTTTCAAACAGAATTGTAAATAAGCAGTACTGTGTTATTTTAGACCTGAGCTCTGCTATCTGTAGTGGTTAGAACTAGGAAAAAACCATGCTGCTTTCTAGTTATGCTACTGTTTCATTGTACCAGCACCATGGGGGAAAAGTACAAAAAGAAAAAAAATCAGTAAGTTTTTCTGACATTGCCCGCTTGTGGGTAAGCATGCTTGACGTGTAGTGGCTCTCGTTTATGTATATCTTAGTGTGTACCTGTGTGTTCTTTCTTTTCTCTTTTCGTTCATTGCAACTTACTCTTCAGTTAAGTCTTGCTGAGCCCCACTAGCTCTTCTGAGGGTGATTACTGGATATGCATTTTTTTAGGTAGGGTTGCAAATCCATCTGTCTACAAATATAGTTTCATATGAACTGCAAACTGTCCTGTTAAAACACAACTATGTTAGATTGCATAGAGTTATTTTACTTACATGTACTTGAACTGAACTATGTCATCATAACAAAGTTAAAAAATTAAGTATGGAATATTTTTGTAAATAAAAATACCTGTGCAGCTGGTATTTTAAATTTAAAATGTATTATACATTAATGTTTCAGAAAAAAAATGTTCATATATGTGTATATGAATGTGTCATTATGCTGAAGGGCTCTGATTGGGCAAAATAAACTATTCAAATCTCTCCTGAAATGCGTGGAGCATACTCCTTTTCTTCCTAACCACTTCTCTTCCTGCTGGCTGGAGCACACCGTGGCTCCTTGCCCAAAGAGGCCGTCTCCTTTTACCGCTGCGTGTGTGTGCAGCGCGCTGTACGAGGAGCGGAGCGGCGCCTGCTGGGAGCAGTGGCAGCCGGGCTGGCAGGGAGCAGCCCCTGAGGAGCACAAAGGACAAAACGGTTGGCGTGCGGTGGTGTTCCCAAGCAGGTCTGGCAGCATCCTGAAATGCACATCTCAATGGTCACCATGTCATCCCTTTAAGCTGTCAGAGAAGTTAAGGTTATTCTTGTTATGTGTTCGGTAAAGCAAAGTGTTTCCTGCAGCTGCGTTTTGGCAGTGTTCATTAATTTAAGAATCTGGGGTGCACAGGGAGAAGGGATGAAGCTGGGGGTTAGTTTCAGTTTTTTCTTTGCTGTATTTGTGGCACAGCAGACTATTATTTAATTCAGTTGAGGCTCAGCTTTGTCACAGACCGATTTCTAGCTTGCAGTCCATGAAATTTTCTGCCTTTGTGGGGGAAGCAGGGAGGGTCAATGGACAGCTTTTGTAAACGTGCTCTGGATGGTGCAGAAATACTGAACCTGAAGAGAGTCTGGGAGAACAATTTCAAGAAGAGAAATTGCTGCATCTCGGTCAAATTTTTGGAATCTCATGTTGTCAAAGTAAAATATTTTGGCGCCGTTGGTTTTACTACGTGATTGATAGAGTGAGGATGCAGTTTCATCTGTGGGAGAAGTTTGCTGGTTCCAGAACTCTTCTGCTTTCCTGATTTTTCTCCAATAGTTGATAGTTATGTATTCTGAACCTTAAGCTCTGCAGCATGTGGAGTTATAAATAGAAAGATGCATTGGGATAAAAAAATTGTTTTAACTTCAGTCCAGTTAGATTGGCAGCATTTGGAGGTGTCACACTGCCTCCAGCTGCTCACTAGCTGTCATAAACTCTGCCGTGATCACCAGTAGTTTGGCAAGAGCAGCTCCCTCCCCATGGGGGCTGCACATTGCATCAATGGACCGCTAAGCGGAGGGGGTTGTCAGACTGAGGTTGTAGGGTGAAGTGCTGTGGTTTAGCAAAGGCCAGGATTTGATGGGACCCACGTAAAACTTGGTCCTTCCGCACAGCATGTGTTAGAACAGCTCTGGTGTCAACAGTGGTATGCCCACTAGTATTAAACTGTCCCAAGTTTAATTAATCCAGGCCCACAGTGGTATGCCCATTAGTATTAAACTGTTCCACTCTCCAAGTTTTCCTTACCCAAATTCTTTATTGGGATGCTCCCTGGCTAGCTGTGCCTGGGAAGAGGCTGGGAAGGATGAGGTGGTGGGTAACTGAGGCCCAATACAGAGGTACTGTAAATTGGGCAGTGCGAAGGGCTGAGTACAGACTCAGGCAGGGATCAGGTTCAGGTCCCAGCTTTGAGGATTTTCACCCAGGGTGGGTCACTGAGCAAGCTCTGTGTTGTCCACTGGCCTGCAGGTGCTTAGGGGTATCCTAGTCCTGATCTTGTCATCTTCATCCTGCCCTGGTGCACCTGGGCTGCCCCTTTGTCTGTGGGTCTGCCTCCTCTCGAGAGGTAACAGCCTCACTGGAGGAATCCCAGACTTAACTAAGGAAATAGGATGTTTTTCCTCACAGTCCTGCACTGTGATAGAACTTAGAGAGTCGAATGCCAGCAAACAGCAGCTTCTCACTTTCTGTGTTCCTGGCTCATTCTTTGTAATGTGTAATTAATGTTCCTTTAGTAAGGGCTTGGGAGCTTGCATGTGTAACTCACTATAGCAGCGGAGTTCTGCTCAGGTGCTGTAGCAAACAGTTTTCTGCACTTTTCAGCTATAGGAGACAGCCTGGGTTGAGGCTTGTGTGCAGGGAGGAAAGGTGCTGTACCCTGAGTCTGGCTCAGACTTGGGGAGCACTTCTTTAGCCTCAAACACTCATGTGGAGCTCAGAAGGGCTGATGGAGGACTGTTGCAAAGCCACATGAAAGAGAACACTTTCTGGTTTGGAGCAGATGACACTGTTCCTGCATCTCTCTGTGTTCATGGTGTGAGCAGGGCTTCATTGAGAGTGAATTGTTTGAAGGGGCTGGCAATCAGTGCCAGACTCTGCCTATGTTTTAATAAGTTCACCAACTCCTTTACCTAATTAAGCAGATATAATGAGAAATTTCATATAACTGGTTTCTGTGGCGCAAGAGACTCCTGGGAAGAAGAATGTACAATGCAGTCTCCTCTGTGGGAGTGAACAAAAACCAATTTCCAAGCTGGTATCTCTTAATTCTCATGGGCACCTGCAAATCTCTTAGCACCAGTTCAGTAAGTACCTTTTATCTGAATGTCTGTGTCACCTACCAACTGTGATGCCTTTTTGTTCAGGATCTCAAAGCACATAGCACAGTGGGCTGGGCCCTCCTGAGGCTTCTCTTCGTTACAGTTAACGTCTTCAGACTGACTGTGAGTGTGCCTGTTGTTCAAGATGTGTATCACAACTTAATAGTAGTTCATGTAAGGAAGGACTGTTTTCTTAAATTCCATCCTTGATAAAAGGGGAAGATGAATATTTAGTAGTTAAAAAAAGGTCTAGTCAAGGTCATTGTACCAGGCTTTCTCTTTA
Source organism: Porphyrio hochstetteri (assembly GCA_020800305.1). NCBI lineage: Eukaryota > Metazoa > Chordata > Aves > Gruiformes > Rallidae > Porphyrio > Porphyrio hochstetteri. Next base: position 53,908,766 of record CM036907.1, read on the forward strand.
ACGTGTTCAAGCTCAAAGTCAATTCTAGCTGTGAACTTAGGAGACCTCAATTCACCTACTTTCCATTTTGCCTTTAAAGCACACCTGTTTCTGCTTGGGTTTTAGAATTTCCAGCATCTTATGAAAGAAATCCATGAAGGACCTGGGAAGATAGAAAGCAATTATTTTATTCTACTGTTCCAGTTAAACGAGTTTAGAAAAGTTTTGTTGTTGGAGGGGGGGTGGGGCAAAGTGTGGACATGTTAAAAATGTTATTTGTTGGCAGAGCAGGATTCATGGAAACTGCATTCATCTCAAAAGCTTTACCATAGTTATAAAAGGTCAGTGGCCAGTTTGGCTCTAAATGCTTGTTCGAAGCCTGCTGGATCTTGTGTGTTGCCTCCCCTGTGCTGCCTTCCCTTTGCTCCCCCATTCTTGACAGCAGCAAACGTAAGCAGTTTGTCTCTGTGTTTATTACTTTCTCAGCACCCTGTCCCCTCCAGAGCTATCACTGCTCCTTTGGTGAGAACGGCAGTGCAGCTGCTTGTTCTTGTTGGGATTCTTCTGGAAGCAGCTGCTGTTTCTCCGATAGTCTGGTCACACTGTGTGCACCAATTTCGGCAAGTAGGTTGTGGGCTGTAGTCACCAATGCAAACTTCCTCTTCTAGGTCAAAGAGAATCATAACGTACATATAACATTGCTGGCGAGGAGGCTCTGATACCGGTATCTCAAGGACATTTAACGTACTCTGAAGGTTTTGCCCAAAGGGACAACCAAAGATCGCTCTGCAGGGTGCCGGGCAAGGCCTTGGGACCTGGCCATGTCAGAGCCTCAGGCCTTGCACTGTCTCCTTGCTCCAAAACTGGAAATGCAAATGCCTGTCAGTCTGAATCAGGTACGTAGTTTACTGAGGGGTTTAAAATACAGAGCTTTGAGCAAAGAATAGATGTGGTCTTCTAAAATATGAACAGTGACAAGGGCCTGGCCATGTGTGACGTCCTGGAGAGCCAATTTCAAGCCTGAAAGATGTTTCTTGTATTTTAACCTGGGGAAAAGGCAAAGCTGATGTTAATAATGGTTGGTTGCCGTAGTCCTGCATGGGACTGATGACAAGCACTAACCTAACGTTTTTTCTCTGTAGCTTTTGAAGGGAATTTCTTAATATTTATGATATAAACTTAAGGCTGTGATTTCATCTTGGTGACAGTGTGAATTGCTATATCATTGAGCATCCTAGTCATGGTCTATGTTATTATTAAGAGTGGTGTAAAAACATGGGAAAAAAACATTGATCGAAGCCTGGCTCCATGGGCTTCAGCCTGGTAAAAGTGCACTGACATAGGTCAGAGAGGCAAAAGGGCAGAAAAGGGTGCAGGAGGTTTAGCTGACCTGGTTGGCACAATACTGCTTCCCTTCTTGCCACATTTTCACAGCTACTGTGGCAAGGAAATGGTTTTAAGAAAACATTTTAAAGAAGTGGCTGGTTTCGTAGTTACAGGGAGCTGCTTGCTGAGATAAACAACAGCATGGGAAAAGTGAAGTAGGGCTGTTTGAAAATCTAGCCAGAATCGATAGTATTTGGCATAGTTCACCCATCGTGAGAGATCTGGCATCCCACTGAAAGAGCAATGATAGCTCTAGAGGGGACAGGGTGCTGAGAAGGCAATAAACACGGAGACAAACTGCTTGCGTTTGCTGCTGTCAAGAAGGGGAGAGCAAAGGGAAGGCAGCACAGGGGAGGCAACAAGCACAGTGCAGCAGGCTTTGAAATGGTCTCTGTGGCTTGTGTTGTGCCGAATGGTATTCCTTGGAACCAGAGGGAAGGATCTAAACAAGTGCTGATGTGAAGCTTTGCTGAGTGGATGGGTATGACAGGCTTTGCTTTAGAAGCAGTGCACAAAAAAGGGGCTGTGCAACAGCCAGCAGGCCTGTGGTCAGCGCCTGGGGAGAGGAGCTGGAAATGATGCCTGAGGAACGGACTGCACCTGTTTGACCAAACAGAGCACCCGCATTACCCCAGGCACCCCACTACATGTGCATACAACACCAGATAGGGGCCACATGTTTCCAAATGCCACCACACCTGGAGCAGAACTGCAACTTGTGGCAGGCCCCAAATTTGTCTGAGTGACAAGGTGAGGAAAGCACTGACCCCAGGACTCTTCTGTTGGGGGAAAGGAAACTGAGAGCAAGAGTCTGATGTTGCCTCCTGCTCCCCAGAATCCAGACCAGGATCTCTGTCCTCAAAGTGACGCAAGTGGGCTTCCTGCCCTGCTGGCTGCTCTGATGCTGGCACCAGGGCTTTGGCACTCAACATTTTTCAAGGTAGCTCTGAACCAAGTGTAAAAAGACAGGTTTTCTTCTAGGGTTCCTTTAGCAGGGAAGGTGAGAACTAATCAACCTTTGATTTTATACATCCTTTCTTTAAGAGAAAAAGATTAAACTCCCCACTGCTCTGTGCCAAATTATCTGGCAATGTTGTTTAATGTAACGAAGGCACAATGCATGCAGCTTCCTTCAGTCCACTGACATGATACCAAATCTGTCCCTAGGGCACTGCAGATGTGAGCACCCTCTTATGTGAAGAACTTATCGAGTACCCTTCAAGTAGCTTTTGGCTTCACAGTTGTTCCACAGGTCTGCCTTACCTCGGGATTCTTACTCCCTGAGGCAACACACATGACACAGAAGCAGATTTTTTTGTCATTTATTCCCAGATCTTACGGTGAAGTGTCCCATTTTGGCTGAAGACTGGTGAGATGGGGCTTCATGAATATGCCAAATTCCTGAGCTTCTCTGCCAGGTCGCTTGTGAGTGGGATCCACAGCAAATTCGCAGGCTTGGCAGTGAATGTGCCCTGCAAGTAATAAACCCCATGGCTCTCAGGCACCAGATGGATGTTCATGGGAGGAGTGCTAGTAATGCTGTAAATTAATAAGCAAAAAGCCATGCCCTTCTCATTGTTACCACCTGTCCTGCTCTGGAGTGAAATAAAAACCCCTCCTGCTCTATAGTTTTAATTAAAAGTTGCTCTGGTACATCACAGGATGATGGAAATTGCAGCATCCTCTTCTCCTTCACTGGAAGATTTACTGCATAGGCAACTGGGAGTTGTATGTCTTCCTGATAGCATTATCCTTTAGTCCTTTGCACACCTGAGTAATACAGTAACAATATATGCTGTCATAAATGTTCCCATAAAAGTTCCCATATAACTAAAATATGGGTCTCTAGAAACTTTTTCTTTGATAGGGTCACTTAAAAGATTCACATGCTTGGCTTTTTTCTTTTTCTTTAACTCTTCCTACCTGTGTGTGAGCTACAGGAGAAGCTTTCTCCAAATCTCTCCTCCATTTTTTTTTTTAGATCAGCACAGAAGCTTGGTGGAGAGTTTTGCTTGCCCATCAAACCAGGCAAATAAATGCAGCTGGGTCATGGGAGTGAAGGCATAGTAAATGTACCTTGTAGAAGAGGAAGCCTCCAAGACTTTGTCTCTTCGTGAGCAGCCACCCTTTTCCCATCAGGTGGGTGCAAAGTGTGGTGTTTATCTTGGAAGGATGAGAGATGGGAGGCTGCAGGGTGGGATGGGGAAGTTTTTGTGTGACAGAGGATACTGTGGGGGAAACAGGATGCTGCCATGGCCATAAGGGGCTGAGCTGTGTGGGAAGGGAATAGCTGGAGGGACCCACGCTTAGTGTTGGTGGGGTTTGGAGCAGAGGAATCATAGAATCATAGGGGTTGGAAGAGACCTTGAGAGATCATTGGGTCCAACACCCCTGCCAAAGCAGGAAGGTGTTGGGCAGGGCCCCATCTGTCTCTGCTGGAGCTCAGGCAGGGTGCAGGTGTGTTTTGGGCAGGTGAGGGACTGGGAGACAAAAACAAACTTGTGAATTGCCAACAGAGTTGTGGGCAACTGGCAAGCTTGCGGCTGGAGGAGGTGGTACTGGCCAAGGACAGTGAGAAGAGGTGTGTGTGGGTAGTTGTTGCTCCAACCACACAGCAGAGCCAGGCTTCACCCGCCAGGACCTAGTGTCCTGTTTTGCAAACATTAGGCATCGCTGGAGACCTGTGTTTGGTTTCTGTCTTCCAGCTCATGCTACTGGTTTTTCAATTTAAGCTCATCCTCTAACACACAGACCACAATTCAGAGACCAGCTACACAGAGCTCACAGCATTTTGCCTGTCTTCAGCTTTAAGAAACCCCCTCAAGGCCAGGAACCGCCGCACCAGCACGTGGGTCACCCAAAACGTGAGTGAATCAAGCACTTGGGGATGCTCCACCCTGTATAATCCTACTCAACTCTAACTTGTGTTTGCTGGGAAATTCTTATTTCTCAGAGGATGCTCTACACAGGCCTGTGACTCCTGCCCATCTGGGGGGCTGGGAGTTAGAGCAAGGGGGAAGGATTTGCCTCAGAATATGTTAATCAAGGCAACAGTGTGGATTTTTACCTAGGCCCGACTGTAATGTAGTAAGCCCCGGGTCATTCAGCAATTATTGTGGTTGATCGATAATAAGTGATTTGAGAATTAATGTACCCAGCTCCTATACAAGATGAAGGTTTTCCAGGTAACAACCTTTGCCATATTGCAGCTGCTCTGATAAAACCACCTCAGTCTTTTCTAGTGCTGAACCAATCAGCTTTTGTCAATAGCACCGTGGGACATGAGGCTCCTGGTCTGGGTTCACATACATCAACCCTGTGGTTTCTCAGGAGATTTTAAAAATAAAAACAAAATGCCTTTACTTAGCATGGGCTTCTATTATAAAATGTCATTGTGTGTAGATTACAGATTTTGCTGGAGTTTAACAGTCAATCTTTTCCATATGAGCGCATGCTTTTGGCTGGGAAAACTATTATCTGAATATAATGGCTTTCTTTTCAAGCCAAAAACTAAGTATAGAAGGCACATGCAACTGAAATGAGAAATGCTGCGCTATTTCAGTCTTTGTAAAACTGCTCTTATTTCTGACAGTGGTTTTGCTGAAGACAGTGGTTTTGCAGAAGAGATGCAATCTTTCTTAAATAGACTATAAATAATAGCGAAGAACTGAATTGGAAGCAGAATAAATAGAGACGATTAATTCGAGTGAAAAAGGCTAATTTTCATTCTGATTACCCGTGCTAGCATGCAATCATCACTTAATGCCATTAGGAGACTGTAGGATGGGGAACAAATCATAGAATTCAATTGATAAAATAAATGGTACAATGTGCGTGCCGTTCGTTTCAATCTGCCAGTAATTATTCTCTGCTGTGTTACACAAAAATATTCCCTTCCAGTTTGAACACAGTTTCAAAACTCTCATTAGAAATTTCAAGACATGTATGTAGATGATGGGGGTGATGCTCAGTTTGGAGTTCTTCAGTGTTGTGTGTGCCTGTCTGCCTTCGCTTTCCAAATACACACTTGGAAACCATTCTCAGTTGGCCGGTATGCTTGTGCCTCCCCCCTCCCCACTTAGGTTCTGAAATACTTCACTGAGGTTATTCCTCTAATTTCAGACAAATCTTGCTGCTTCCCCTCAGCCAGCTAATTTCCTAAGCTAGCCCACAGTTAATTAATTTTTTTGTTGTCCTACTGTGCTGGACACGTTTCGTTCCTACCACCAGATGCCAACCGACGTTCCCTGCAAGTGGCAGCTGTCATCCAAAATTGGATCTGGAGGAAAGCCAGTGCTGCTCTCTGCTGGGAGGACCCGAAGCTACCTGCAGCGTGTGATGCCTGTGTCGGTTTCTCACTGCAATGCCGACATCCCCTGGAAGCCCTTTGCAAGAACCTCTTTTGAACAAAACTCAATTTTATCGGTGCGCTCTTGGTTTTCTGTTTAAAAGCATCTCTGTCTGGAAGCTTTATTTTACTATAAGGCTGACTTCCCCCTCCCCCCACCTCCTCATTCCTGTATTTCTGCCCATAGGGCAGGCCAGACTAGACCAAAATCTATCCACACCTCATTTCTGCCGTGGGGTAAGGTAGGATTGTACCAATACGCCTGCTTTTCTCATTCTAGCTGTCTTGGGCCAGAGAATGAATCAGAATTTGGAGGGACTGACTTCTAGCATGAAGTGAAATTGTAAATTGAAGTTTAAGTACAAAAACAATTTGCTCTGCATAGGCAGCGAGACTCCATGAGTGCATTAAACTTGTTTTCCTGAGCAACAGGGCTATAGATCCAGTTTGAAACCCCCAGTGCGTTCAGCTTAAACATCATTGAGAAACAGATTCAAGAAATCGTTTAAACAGGGCAGTTTTAAGCATTCCTTTCTAACTGGTGCAACGATGCCATTCCTAAAAAAATAAATTCCTGCTGTTAGCTGACTGAAAACTTTTCTTAAGCCTATCTTTCAGCTTATCTCTCATCTTTATAGACTCTGGGAAGGCATGTTAGTCTCTAGGCAATGACTATGATTTGTTTACTCAAATAGCTTCCTGAAATCACAGCGCAGCACTACTGTATGTTATTAAAAGATAAAAAATGTATTACTGTCAGGTGAAGGGTCAATGTCAAATCCTTGTTATATCTGGCAAATTCAGATTTAAAGCTGAAGCGGTCTTGAAGATGCTCGATTGAAAGCACCGCATTCAGCAAAAATACCTTATGATACCACATTGTTTCCTATGTCTAGGTCCATCTAGTGTTGTCAGGAGAGAAATAGCACCCTAAGAGGCAACAGCCTGTCAATTTACCTCTCTGGATACTTTCAATAAATTACAAATGGTACAAAAAACCCACCCCAAAACTCTTTAGAGAACGAGACCGTCTTTACGGCAAGTGTGCCAGAGAGGAGGGAGAGGAAAGCAGGGATGTCTGAAAGGCCTTGCTGAAGCCCTTGGCTATTTCTGGCCACAAGATGCAGCTCTGCACTGAAAGGAGACCTTTAAAATGGCATCAGTGTGTAACATATCTCAAGGGGAAGAGGCAATGAAAGTCTCTGATATCAAACAAGTAAGTGAATGTGACTGGATATTGTAAGGAGCTATTCAGTCAGAAATCAGGAGTCATTTTTATGTAACTGCGCTCCAGAAGAAACATTCTTTAAGATTTTACTTCAGTACTCAGTTATGTCTTGTGTTACTTCCCTTTCCATTCAGTTTTACATGGATGCCCTCTTCATAATGGTTACTCTAAAGTCTTCCGTTGAAAATGCGGTTGTAACCTGCATAATAATTATTGAGCTGGGAAATGATTAAAAAATATATAAAGTCTGCCTGAAGGACTTTTAGGCACAGCACTGTGATGGAGGTGAAATAGCACAGCTGTAACTTTTTATTCAGGAGCTAAAGCAAAATGTCTATTTGGGGAGGGAGGTGGGACGCCGAGCAGTGCGTTAGGAGCGCAAGGCAATCTGTTCTGCCAGCCAAATTGTAGGAATCCATCACGTTGCAATGAGGTTCTCAGAGGCAATTTGAGTAACTTTGTTTGATATATATCTCAAAACAGTAATGGTAACAATAAAACACAGAGAAAACAATTTACCCTGTTTCTGACAATTATTCTTTCAATGCTGTGGTGACCCCATTAACCAGCCGTGTGCATTAGCAAAATCCAGCATTTCAGCTAAGAATAAGGGGAAGAATAACAATGTTTAAATGGGTTCATTCTAAATCTAATAGCCAGTTGAAAAACCTATAAAGCTTTTATCAAGCGTATAGATTTGGCTAAATAGATAATGTTCTTACTTTTTTTTTCCTCTACAGAAAAAGATGAGATCCCTAAATCCGAGGCCTTTTCCACAAAGGGCTTGAATTTCTACTGCAAATCTTAGCTACCAGAAACTGATTTTGTATTGACATTTTCCTGACAGCAGAGGATCAAATATTTTAAAAGCCTAATTTATTATTGCTCACATGCAAACAATTTCTCTCTTCTAGAATGAATAAGTGCAAATAATTATTTATGCATTCCAGACAAAAGAGGCACATGAATTTTTCCTCCCATGTAGCAAGGCTGTACATCCATCAGGTATGTCTCCTGCAATTGTTCTAAAGAAAAAAATACCAATCTCTCTCAATGCCCTGATATGATAGCTGTAATGTCAGCGGCTCGTGATAAGCCCTACTCTCAAATAACTTGGCTGAGACAGGAGTTCTGCTGAGTTCTCATTTGAGAAAGACTTGTTGATGTATTTCTGTCACAAACAGCTACAGCAGGTGTTAAGAAATTGTGTTTTGGCCCCTGGGACAGCCCCATGGAGTTTGTACCATGTCTCATCCATCCTTGCTCCAGTCTACGTGGTTATTTTACTTGGGCTGCAGCTCCCGTGTGCTAATGTGGTGTCTCTGGAAGAGACCACGTTCTCCCAAAGCTGCTTGTGTTTGTATTTCCGAGTGTCAGTGTGCAACCCCAACCACATTTCCATGTGCATTATGGCAGAGCTTCTTGCCTGCTGGAAGGCATACAGGGTGTAGATGCATCAACACCAGCTGCAGAGTAGCAATTTGATAATTTCAATTCTTCTCTCGGTCTGTAAAAAAGGGTGAGGTTTGGATGGTTCCCTCCAAGCACAGACGTGATAGAGAGTGGATATTTCAACTTCTTTGCATTCTACAACAAAACATGGATACAATGGGAACAGTGTGCCAGTGAAGCAGAGTGTGGCCTACGTAACATTTGCCCATTCTGGAGTTTTCCTGTGAGCATGACTATGTAAACCAGTGTAACAATTAGTCAGTGCTAATGAAAACACAAAGCAGCATGAGCTTCTGGTCTGGCTCCAACTGATGCAGTGGCCCCGTGTCATAAAGCAATTAGAACCAGATCCTCAGATATTTGGCTGCTTGATGCTCTTCAAAATTAGTGGAAGCCAGGTTACTGTTTATCTGTAAAGCTGTGCGCTGGAGGCGGTTTTCAGAAGCCCTTAAGCACTGAATTTTCACAGCTTTCTCTGGAAGCTGTGAACCTAGGGGTTTAAGCAGAGCTTTTGGATGCCCACCTACGTGCTTGGATATCTACCTATCACCAAGACTCCTGCCTGTGGAGCTATGATTTCATTAAATCAACAGGTAAATGGTACCAGTGCTGATAAGCACTTGAACAATTTCTCTGACACACCAACAAGCAGCAACAGCCCCCTTGTGCTAGTCACGCCTCATTTTATTTGATTGCTAGTGATCATGCATAATCCCATGCCATTTTTCATAAAAGACCTCCACCCACAATTTAATTGCAAGCTTAAACTGCAGCAACAACCAGGCACTCTTTGAAATGGTAGCTGCAGTCTCTCTGGGAGCCAAGCGGTGATGCAGCCAGCTTTGTGTATTGACATGGGTTGATTTGGTTGGGCTGGGGTGTTCCATTTCCCCCCTGGAGGAGAAGGGTGGCAGGGAGGAGTAGAGTGGGACAGGAGAGCTGCAGGGCCACCACCAGCTTGGCCCCACTTCTCCACCAGCTGAGGACAATGCAGTCCATGCCACACATTGTTTGTTTTCCCGTGTTGTGGTATAATCACCAATACTATAAACAAAACCAAACAAACAAAAAAACCCCAAAAAATTTTAAAACATGCAACAACTTAAAGACCATTACTGAAAAGCAAACACAGCACCAAGGACTTTTTGCAGAGACACTTTCTAGGAATACTGCTGTGTAACTTCCACTTCTTTTCTTTCTCTGGGTTTGAGGAACAACGTACTAAGTCTTCATGTCAAGCAAGGCAATGGGTTCTGACCCCAGGAAAAAACTGTACAGACATTTTATGTTTTCATTTGTATTTACTTCACACTTAAGAGCAAGACCTCTGCAGCATGGTAGCATAAATGCTATATTCTGTGCTGAAATATATGCCCCTGGTAGGATCTACTCTGAAAAATACAGTTTGCCCCAGGGTAAGTAAAGTTCATCAACCCGTGGTAGCATGTGGCCTCTCATACAGCTGCTTTGCAGGTAGTATTTATGAGCAAGAACCTGAGAGTTGACTGTGCTGGTTGTATGAGGAGAGGTTCGGTCGTGGGGTTTTTTTTTCCTTAGAATTGCCTTCAAAGCCATGTTGTGACCATGCTGTCTCCATCTGACAAGCTGCTTCAGATTTCTGCAGAACAGAGACAGGCAGTCTGGATCCCATTCCCTTGACTCATGACCCTTCTTGTCACATTCATCAGCAAAGTCTCTCTTGTGTCAGGCTGACAGGTTTGCAGCCCTCCTTAGCTGTTTGTGTTGCTGTGATCTGGTCTCCAGGCCCATGTTTATGTACTGTTTTACTTATAATTACACATTGGGCTATAAGAAGTGTGTCCACCTAGTTTGGAACTTCACTAGTGGAACTAACGGTAACTAGTACATAACAAAGTTAGTACAGAACTAGAAGGCAGGGAATGAAAATCCCAAGTTGATAGAGAAGCTGTGCCTGCTGTCTGTTTTCCATCAAACTACCCGCAAAAATCTGTTAGTCCAGGTTAAGAACTTGATGGTTTCCTAGTTGTTGTTTCACTTTTCTCTGCTTTTAAAATTTTAGGAAATTTGGTAAACGCTGGCATGATGGTAGGTGGAAATTTTACCTGCTTCAGGCCACAGAAACCTGGGTCAACGTGGCCTATTCTGAAGGAAATCCTTTGAGGGAAAGCAAGCTGGCTTAAAATAGACAGATTCATTTATTTATTTCTCCTTTCAATTGAAAAATGAAATACAGACAGCTATGATGGAAAGTTGAACCTTAGATGTTGAATTATGCTTATCACTTATATTTTATACATAAAATATTTATACTTTTTTTATCCTAACCCAAAACATAGCAAACAGATTGTGTTCCTATTTTGGATAGCAGGAATTTAAGTCACTTTAGACAAAATAGGCTTGCCTTGGATTTATGTTGTAGGAGCGATTCTGGTTACGAGGCAGACCTTGTCTCCTTGCCTCTGTTCCCACATACCAGCTTTTCTAGCAGTGGCTGCTGCCCAAGTGCCCCAGGCTGGCTGTAGGGGTGCTGCTGGAGACCTCAGATTCCTGCTGAAAAAGCACTTTGTCTCCACCATACCCATCCTGCTGCTCCTTCTGCCCTGCAGCTCATCTCATCAGCTATCCCTGAACCACCTCGTGCCTTTCAGCCATGCCCTCGTCTCTCCTGCCGCCATGCCCTCATCTCTCCTGCCTCCATGCCCAGAGGATCTTAAAAGGTCCAGATAGGATATTATTAACGCCGCTTTGCTGGTTACCCCCAAATCTCCAGTGTCTGTATCCTTGCTGGGCTCTGCCCTTTCCTCTAAGGCAGTCTGCTCCCTCTCCAGTCTCCTACCCTGTCACGCTCATTCCTGCCAATCTGACTTTCTTCAGATCCTGCCGTATCAGGCTTCTTTCTGCAGTTCAGCAGTCTGGTGTTGGCTTCCCAGCCCCAACTAACCCTCCTTCAACCCCCAAAGGGTTGAACCAATAATTTTCTACCTGAAAATAAACCAACTTTGAGATACATTTGCTGAATTGAATAGACAATGTTTAGCAAATTATTTTATTTTCACTAAGTCCCTCGGCACTCCCCACCTCTGAACACCAAGAAGGGTGTATCAGTCTCACTGTGAAGTCCAGGAGCCCTCCCTTCACCAGAAAGCCTGCTGCCAGGTATAAAACACTCTGTCCCCTCCTCCACCCCACAGCTTTGCACAGTCCTAGCCATGGGTCTGAGTTGACCCCCCGTGGGGAAAATCTGCTTCTTTTTGTCCACTTTAATAATTGCTCCATACAGCCAGGTCCTTTCAGTCACCAAGCCGTAAAATTGCTTTCATTGTTTATGTCATAAAACCACCTTGAGTGCCACCTCAGCAGCGCTTTCTGTGTTAGGTGCTTGGGTTTTGTGGGTTTTTTCCCTGTTTGCCTTTGTCTCACAACTTATTGATTGAGGTCCTCATCCAGATGACTGACATCCCAGCACCTCCCAGAACTACTGAGTGTGGAAAAGATGCATTTACCTCTTTCTCCAGACAGAAGGTCAAAGAAGTGGCTTGCGTGTTTAGCCCTGACCATGGCAAATGTTTCCATCATCTCAGTGCCATTTCGTAGTGGGCTACAAACCTCGGATTGCTGGGCCAGCTGGCAAGGAAACGAAACAAAGTGTGGCTGCTGCATGGAGGTAAGCGCTCGTTGTTCTGATCCAATTACAAATCGCAATTCCATAGTCCGTTGGGACTATGCAAATACAAATCACACTTCGTTTCACAAAATAAGATGCATCAAAACTTTCCCCTGACTTGCTGTTAGATACAGAATTGCTAAAGGCCACAGGGTTGGGGTGGTTAGGGTTTTGATAACCTGCACTGCCTAGCATGTGTCCTTTGGTCTGCAACGCTTTCCTTGATGCATGCAATTTACATTCATATTTCAAGCTTTCCGTTTAAAACAGCGTTTATCATACAGCGGTCTGAGTTCAACAGGAAAATCGCTGCTGTCTTTCCAGCTGTCAGTTGGATTAGAAGAGCATCACTCTCCTTTCTAGCAAACTCTCCCATGAGAGTCGTTCAAAGCCTGAAGAATATCTTAAGAATTTTGCTGGACAAGTAATGCAATAATGCTACTTCTTTCCACGTAATACCTTAAATATAAAAGATGCTGTTTATATAATTATATAATATTTACTGCTGTAAATATTTTAATCAAATCTTAATTAGGGTTAAGCATTTTAGAGTTTCTATCACAAAGGATGAATATTTTCAGCCAGAAAAAACAAAAATCCTTTCTGCTATTGAATTGCACCTTCCTGCAGGTAGGATAAACAAGCAAATGAAATTTTTTCGTTTGTGGTTTAAGAATCTTTTGACAGTTCAAGCACCTCCAGTGTCCCACCAAAAATGAAACATGCCAAGCGGCCAGACTTGGAGGTTAGGACCTTTAGAAAGACCCAGGGAGGAGGCTTGCAGTATGAATTGAAAGCCCAGATTTTTAGCTGTCTAGAGCACCAATGCATGTTACTGCAAAGTGCACCTCTTGGTTTGCACTTCATGGTATAAACATCCATTTCCGTCTTCTAGATTTGTTTTCATATGAGACACAGAACTTCTCCAGCTACCTGTAAGACTATGGACTTAACCTCCCTGGAAGGTTTCAAATTTTTTCTTAGAATCACAAACTGGTTTGTGTTGCAAAGGACCTCAAAGCCCATCTAGTACTAACTCGCTGCCATGGGCAGGGACACCCTCCACTAGACCAGGTTGCCCAAAGCCCCATCCTACCTAGCCTCGAACACTGCCAGGAAGGGGGCAGCCACAGCTTCTCTGAGCAACCTGTGCCAGCATCTCTCCACTCTCACAGGGAAGAATTTCTTCCTAGTATCTAGCCTAAGTCTCCCCTCTTTCATTTTAAACCCCTTGTCCTGTCACTACACTCCCTGATAAGAGTCAGAATCACAGAGTCACCTTCCAGCTTTCCTGTAGGCCCCTTTCAGGTACTGGAAGGCTGTAATAAGATCTCCTCAGAAGTCGCCTTGGTCTAGGTCATTAATAAAATAGTCTCCTGAAGGGAAAACAGATTCAGGTCATCCTATGAGTAGGTTTTTTTCTTCTAGACAGTAGCGTTGGTGCCGGAGCCGAAGTTTTGCAGACTCAATTCGGATCAATGTGATCAAGTGCTGAGCTCGTTTATTGAAACACACCCAGAGCTTATATAGGTTTCTGTATTAGTACATGAGTTGCATTCCATGGCTTTTGGTTAGATGCTCCCTTCACCCGCCTTACATGCGTCTCACTATTGCTAATAATTGGTTAAGGCTACACACAGTCACGTTGTTCCTTTTTAAGGCAGCTGTTAACATTCTTGCAGTTTCTTATCTCATGGATTGTTTCTTGCAAGCTCCTGTTCTCACAGACATCTGCTCTCCTGTTACTGCATACCGACACATCTCTGCTAGCTTCCCCAGGCCTGATTATATGGAGGTCAGAAATAAATCTGGATGGGCCACAAAACCCACTCCTCTCAAAATGCATTGATACAGGTTGGAGTCAGTCGGCCACCTGAATATTGCCTGCTCTTTCAAAAGACCAGCAAAGCTCAGTGCAGGGAATTGTAGAGTCCTTAGATCAAAGGAAAGACCTGGGCTAGAAGAAAGTCACTGCTGGGCTGTTAGAGCAAGTAGGAAAAGTGCTGGTGGTGAAAATGGCACAATTTCAGGTCCTACCTGCCCTTAAGGTAGATGATTTGATGGGTAAAGTCCTCAAGGAGCTACTGGGTGAAAAAGGCAAGGCGGGAGAAAAAGGGAAAAAAAGCATTGGAAAAAGCAGGCCTGTTGGACTAATGACTATTTGTTTTGGTATTTTGCCTCCGTTTTTGTCTAACCACTAAACTGGCCTGAAGCCATGTCTTACATTGCCTTCAGTTTTAAGGATTAGGAGGTGGTGTGTTCTTATGAATGCCCTTCTTGGTGCAAAATTTTCTCTCATAAACTTCAGTGTTTTCTCTCCTGTAAGCTTTTAAAGGCCTTTCTTGTATGCTTTTTGAAGTTTGGTGATCTTGTGCTATTCCAGGTCTTCAAAGAATTATGAATTGATGGGCAGCAAAAAAGCTGTACTTTGGGGCTATGATTTAATTCCAGAGATCTGGTATTATTGCAGCAAGTTGAGCACAAACAGCAGCACTGAAGTCCCCTTCCTTGTAAAGCAACAGCTGTGACTTTAGAAACAATACACAGCACCAGATATTAATTCAGGTTTGAGGAGTTTCATTTCAACTAATTACATGAGCAGCGTTCCAGAGTACTGTCTACATTTCTAAGCTTCATCCATTTACTTTCTTCATTCTCAGCACTAACCCATGTGAATAGCAGACGACATGCAGAACTAGCAGTAGTCTTGTTACTCCAGTTGTTTCTATTTAATCGATCATGAAAAACAGCCTTGGAGTAAACTTTTCCACATTTCTCATCTTCTTAGCTTGGAGTGCATGTTTATCATTTCCCCTCTAGCATCAACAAAGATTCTGCAGGAAAAAAAATAAAACAACAAAACACCCCAACAAAGGACTGCATTAAACTACCTCAGAAAACAAAGAATGGTTGATGGAGAAGTACAGGCCACCAGTGGTGTGACTTTGCTCTGCTCCTAGAGAAATACCTGTTATGTTGGTCTGCAGAGACTTCACTGGTGCTGGCACTGAAGGAAAAGAAAACCTCCAAGTTCTATGAAAATACACCTGGAAATTCATTAATTCTTTCTTACTTTTTTTTTTGTGCAAATAATTATGGTTGCCAGCATACTTTGCAATAGAAATGGTCTGACAGGTTGCAGGTGATGGGGGTAAAAGTTCCAAAAAAAGACTCTGTTAGTTTGTCACTCTTATGAAAGCCACTTTTCCATGGCTTTGGGCACTCTGGCCCTTCTCCCTCTTGCTGCCTTTCAAAATATGGACTTACACTTAGATCTATGTTGGGGTTTGTTTATTGTGTTTCAGGTGGGGTTTGTTATTTTATGTGTTTTGTTTTGTTTTTTGATCAATGGCACAGATTGAAGATGTTGCTGCTGATATTATTCTAATTCTCTGGACTGGAATCTTTGAAAGGGCTTGGGTACTCAACCTCTAAAAGCTGAACTTTGGCCTTGCAGTGTTGCTGTCCACTAGTAGGACTCACCTAGATGGAGCTCCTAGCTGCAGCTTCCACTCTTGTGTTGGCAGTAGGGTCTTGTCATCAAGTCACTGTACTTAAGACCTTAAAGAAATCAGCAGATTTTGCTCATATATATCTATAAAAATGGCTTCCAAAAAAGCAAACACAACTCTGCTTTGCCACTATCCAGAGACTATAAGAGCTCATAAGCCTAAAACCAAATCCTTCTTCCTTGTGACCATGCAAGCTTCCTGAACACTAAGAATAAATGCTTCATAAAGACTGCAGTAAATGCAGTTTAAAAATTAGTGTGCTTATAACTAGTGAGGGATTTAAAAAAGTTATCATAATTACATACATTTGTACTTTAAAAAATTATTGTTTGTTATTTTGTTATAGTAATGTATCAGTAGCAGCAAGATGTTCTGTGACATTAACAAAATCTCCAGAGGGAAGGTTATCTTTCTTGTATCTCAATGTTTCAGTCATTCTAGCCACTCGCATGACAGCCTTCACTGCTTTGCTGTCAATATGAGCTTCCAAGGCATTTTTTCCAAATCTCCTGTGATTTAGGTCTGACCAAGCAAGCTCTGGCTTAGCGTGTGAGGAGTGGGTGTGTGGCTGACTGCTATCACAGCTTTTTAAATGCAGATATGCAAATGACCTTCAGTTTGTCCTCCTTCAAGAGCCTCTAAGCATAGCATGACTTCTCCCCAATATTTAGACTGCTAATACCACCCCTTGCTCCAAATCTCTAATTAGTATTTTCCTCTGTGTTGGTGCCTGATAGAATGAATTGGTATTTGTTAGATGCTGAAGGGCAGGAACATATGGTGCCACCCTGTCTGCTGTGCTGATCTGTGTAAAACTCTGCTGCTGTAACTGCTGAGTCAGCACCTTCCTTTGCTCTGAGATGACAGTCACTCTGAGACTGACAAGTAGCAAAGGTGAAAACATTTAACCCAGCGTCAGAGCACTGAGGCTGCAGCTGCCTGAGAAACAGCTTTGCCAGACAGAAAGGTACTTGTAGAGAGAAAAACTCAGTGTTAAAAGACCTGACTTCTAGGCTATACCCAAGTTGGGAGGGTTATTTTGGACTCGGTCAGTTCTGGTCCCCTGGGCTGTCCCATCCCTAGATGAAGCACATATTTCTATTTAGTTTAGAATCCAGCTCCTGCACTCCAAGGCTGCCCTGGGATGCCCACCGAGCACTTGCTAAGCTCTACCAAGTCTATCAAAGCGGTAAGCAGGAAAAGATGGGAGGTAAGCTTCAGAAATACGGTCCTGATCCAAATTAAAACACACGGGTAAGCATGCCCTGTGCATGCCAAACTTCTCCTCTGTAGCAGAGTGCCCTCCGTGTGATCTGATACCCAGTTCATTTCCCTACAGATGTCAAAACTGCCAATTCTTAATTCATGCCTCAGCTTTGAAGTGAGCTTGAACTAACCATTTCCTTTGGCAAGAAAACGTGGCTGTGATGAGGGCTGCTAATGCCAAGCTCCATGCCTGTAGATGCGGTGCAGATGTAAACAAAACTCTTTGGCTTTCTAAGACTGACATAATCTCCCAAAAAAGCAACCTTTGTGACCTCTTTCACTCATAAGCCACATACAAGTCTCCGTATGACACGCACAGACGTGCTGTAAAATGTTGTCTGTGGTGGGCTGTGAAGCAGCTATTTCATACCAGTAGCCTGAGGACACTGGGGTTCGGTGACTTCAATGCTCTAGTTTGCCATAGTTTTGACTTAGACTTTTCTCCAAGCAGCATGGTAAAAGGGTGGCTCAACAACTGCTTGATGCTGGTTTTCTTCTTAACAGTGCAGGATGCCAATCCAAATACGCAAGGCAGACTACCTGAAGCCCATGAAGAAAAACACAGCTTAAAAGCAACAGGACCCATTGCCCTTGTTTTGGCATGGAGACCTTTGGCATAGAAACCACATCAGAAGATCATATGTGACTTATTGGGCCTGGGGCCTGTTTGAGGTTGTGATTCCAAACTCTCCTGTGAGTTTCTCAGCAAGTGGAGCAGCTCTGGGGACCATGAGCAAGTTCTGCTCAGGAGCCTTGGCCATAACTTATGGGGGCTTCTCCTCAAAGACCATGCCTCCCCATGGCACAGGAGTCCAGTCCTAGGGAATATCTTGTGGTTTCTGTGTTTTGAGGTAAGAGAAGAGGGTATGGTGGCTGTGTGTAGAAGGCAAATGCTGTCTGACATTGTATGTGGGCAATGAGATGTGAAGAGACAGGCCAGAGGGTTTGAGGGCAGGGAGAGGCTTCCAGAACCACTGGGCCATTTTAATTTCTGCCCTGTGACAGCTACACATAATGTCTGAGCTGCTCAAGCTACTGCTTTGCATGTCTGCCAGGGGCCAGGCACCACTCCCATGTTGCACCGACCCACAACACAGCTACACTTCCCAGCAGCGTGCTGCAGAGCACAGGACACACATCCCTCCTTGGGAAGCTTTGTCTCCATAGGCATTCTTGCCCTACTACGCACCAGCAGATAGGGATGTTGCACATCATTAAGCAAATATTATTTCTCAGAAAGGGTGGACTCTGCCCCCATTTATACATTGTCATAGCAGGATTAAGGCATCTGTGTTTGTATTGCAATTACTCTGGGTGCTTTTTTGTTTGTTTGTTTTTAAATCACCTTTATTCAGGGACCAGTGGTGGTAGTGTAAACATACAATGTATTACCAGCACCCTGACTTCATTGTTCACTGTCTTTCCTTCAGAATAAATACACTGAAGGGCCCTAGAATTAAAAAAACCAAACACCCAAGATCTCCACCAACCCAAAACCTAGGGCTAACTCCCCATTGAAAAAAAAAGAAAAAAGAAAAAAAAAAAAAAAGTGGTACCAGGAGTGCTGAAGAAATGAATTTGCCATGGCCTTTAGTGCTGATTTGGTACACCTTGTTCCCAGGTGTTCAGCAGATGATAGTACCAAGGAATTAGTGCAGAGCTGGGGATGTTATTCCTAAACCATTCTGTTTAATCCCTTCTTAGAGAGGACACATGTATTGAATACAAGTTTATTGTTTTAAAGCTATGCTGTAGACCTATCAATTTTTTATTTTTTTTTTAAAGTTCATGGACTTCACTACCAGTGGAAAATTACATCCACGCTTTTCTCAGCCAAGGAAAACCATAAATTGGCTGCATTTACTGACAGAAGAAGGTGCTGGTAAGGCAAACATTCTACTTCCTGCTGAGTGGTTGTGAATCACAGTGGCAAAGCAATATCTACAGAGTTTTCTTTCCATTGTAAAAATACCAGGGTGAATTTGTCGCCTGGAAGAAATGAAACGCAGTGAGATACTGTGAATACCTTAATCTGTTGCTTGCTGACATCACATGTTTTGGATAGGTTCCTTTTATATTGCCATAAACAGCTGGACATCTGAGTTGATGAGATTTTATCAGTTTTTCATAATTAATATGGGTTTTTCTGAGGGAATGATATTTCTAGCACAGCAAAGGGTTATTTTATTTTCTGTATTTTACTCATTTATCTTCACATCTTTCTCACTGACTTTCTATTTCAGCACCTTTTGCTTTTCATGGGTCTTTAGTTCCATCAACATCCAGCGCTAATTAGACTCTGTTGTCTAAACTGTACCAACCACTTCACTCAAAATCAAAGAGCATTTAATTAGTTAGTCGGCAGGTTGCACCCTATCTTGCAAGAGTAACACAAATGAACAGCTGAAATGCTTGTTACAGCCCAGAAAAAATGTAAAGAAAAGCTTCTTTAATGGCAATCAACATTTCCATTTCACTGTTGATGAAGGAAGGCATGACAAGTCCTTGCCGCTCAGATGACTGCTGAGCTGTTTGTGGTGGAGGGAAGGCAGGGGAGCAGTAATGCTTATTTCTGTCCTTTCCCAGGAACAACTGGGCAGGCAAAGCCCCCGTGCCCAGACTGAGCACCCATGGGGTCAGAGGTGAAGGGGGGCAGCTTGGCTTAGTGCTGCCTGCCACTGCCACAGGTAGGATCAAATTTTCAGAGAGTTCCACTCCTGCAGATTTATTTGTTTCCTGGGTGTTTATTCTGGCATTCAAATGAGAAGCAAGAAAGTCAAGAAACAATTGCTAATTTAGTAATATCTAACTGTTTTCTAAAGAATGCAGCAATAGGATGATGACTTTCATGAAGTGTTTTGGTATCTCTGGATGCGCTACCACCGTGCTACCAACTTCTTCTTCAGACTACCTGATATCCCGAGAGAGGGAATGTATGACAGGTTTGGGGTATATTGACTATAGTGGCAGCTGACTGTTAATCATAGAACCATAGAATCATTTTGATTGGAAAAGACCTTTAAGATCATCAAGTCTAACCACTAAACCATGTCCCTAAGCACCACATCTATGTGGGTTTCAAATGCCCCCAGGGATGGTGACTCAACCACTTCCCTGAGCAGCCTGATGAGTATCTGTCCATGTCCTCTAACCATTCACAGGAAGAAAAGGAAATATTAAACTAAATAGACACATCAGCCCAGACTAAACTAATTAAAGATCTTAGGTTTTCTCACTATTTTTCCAACTTGGACAGGGAGATAGTGACCTTGACACAGGCACATGCAGATGAAGTAGGAGGACTTCAGTTACCATGTGCTATCATACAGATTTATTTATGTGCTATCATAGTGTTCTTTCTAGACCGCAGTCGATAAAAGGGTGAACTGGATGACTGGATGCCCACTGGGTGCTAGACAAAACATCCAGTGCAGTTTCAAAGTTGACAGAAACTCCAAATCCCTAAAGGAAGTGTTCTGTGAAAAAATCACCTTTCTTTCTAAAAAAAAAAAGATTTTTTTTTAAATCCACCATACTCCCAGCTCCCCCACCCATGAAAAGAAACCAACCCAGCTGTCATAAAAAATAAGTTAATGTCATCAAGCATCAGACCTAGTTAATGATTTTTGAATATTCTGAATTGAAAGTGCATTGGTTGCTACAGAAGCAAAGAATATTAGGCAGTTCACTTGAGAAGGAGTTGCATCTCTGAAGTAATTACTCGTCAACTTGTCAACCCCATGAATAATAATTATTTGTGGTTTATTTGTGGTCTCTCGTAAAGCTGTATGATGCTCAGTGAATGTTATGTTGAAAAACATGGAAATGGAGAAACAGAGTCAAAAACTTGATCTGAAAGTGCTTTAAATCTGTCCAATCTCTAGGAATACTTGAAGACAAAGATCTGCTTGAGTGAACAAATTCTCAAAGTAGTTCAGATCAGTGACCAGCACTAATGTTTTCCAGGCATGCTTTATTCCTCCTTCCTTCTCTTTCTCCTCAGTAAAAATCCTCTAGCACCATTTTAAAAGAAAATTCTTTCGAGTTCAGAGTCTGCTTCTATTTCACAAGTGTCTGTTAAAGTAAGACTCCACAAAGAAGCTGCCTCTTGTAGATGGATCCACGTAGGTGATTTTTCAATGAAATCTTATGCTGAAACATGCAGAAACACGCAGAATGAAACATGCAAAACTACTCAAGAGGCATTTTAGATATTTGTTGATGACATTAGGTTAGGCATCTCCATCTACAAGAGCAAGTTCTACAGCTTAACAAGGAAATAAAATTAAGTAATTGCACTGTTAGATCCCCCCCTTTAAAAAATGGAAGAATATTTTTTGATAGAGAAAAGAAAATTACTTGAAGCATGCCAGAATCCAATTTATAATGCTTAAATCAATTCATTTTGGTCACGTTCAGAATGCTACTTACTCTTCTCAGTCTGCTTTGGTCCACTAGCAGAGCCATTAACAAAGGAGATGTATTTGTGGTGTTCTCATTGTAAAGTATATTAAAAAAATATACTGCTATTAACAGTTTCTAAATATTATTATTATTTGTACAGTGCACTGCTGTCAAGAATGAATGCTACAAGTCCTTTCTCTTCCTTATTCATTCTAGGAGTAAAAATCTAAGGAACCAGGGAAGCTTTTCCATTCTCCATCGTGGAATGACAATCTCCAAAATTAAGTTGAACTGTGCACTGCTGAAAGTATAGTAAATATTCCTGTTCAGCATGTTGGGGGGTTTTTGCCTTTTTTTAAATAAGACCTTGCTACAGCCATCTGGTATAAATGCAAGTAGACAGGAACCATGTATACTGCCATTTCTGCAGGAAGATTTCGAATAGCTGTGCAATTCCACGAGTTTGAGGTGTCTGCCACTCCAGGAGGGGAAGGTAAATAAATAAAGTCCCATTATTTTTGTTTTATTTATTTTAGCATATAAAACAACAAAATGCCATGTATGACAAAGCAGTTTTGATGTTTTATTGAAGAAATTTGTCTTTAAACAACTATCAGAGTTAGTACTTTAGAAACTATGTATTTGACTGATAACTGCTGTTAAGTTTTAGGGGTGTTACATCTCAGGGGAATGGCGAGGATGTTGGAGCACCAATATTAAAAAAAGAAGCATTAAATATCTTTGGCTTGCAGTGAAAAATGATACAGTTTTCTGTTTGTACTTCAGGCAGAGGCAAAATGAAGATGATATGGCATTCCATTATTCTTCAGAAACCACTGAAATGCTCTGAAACCACTAACACCCTTGGTTTGGCTTCCTTAAATACTGTTTGCTAGTATACACCACAATTAGGAGTAAGCTAGAGTTTGAATTTCATTTATTCTCAAAGTTCAGTGAAGCCTTCTAGCATGGTAAAGGTTTATGCACATGCTTTCTGCCAAGAGCCTTAAAAATGTAATTTAAATTTTTTCATTAACTATTAAAAGATACATTCACGTCTGTTAAGGCCAAATTGCTCGGCAGACCACAGCTACCTAGGTGTTTCACTTCCACGGTTTTCTTTCATCTCGTTGACAGGATCTTCCCTTTGTACTCCTTACCTAATTCACAAAAATCTTTGCCATCTCTCTCACTCTTACTTAACTTCAACAGCGTGCCCATTCCAACGATCCCTCTTACAATTACAGTAGACACGCAGCGGCGCACAGCTCAGCATAGCCCTGGGTAAGGGAGAAAACGTCTGCGAAATAGGGACTTCAGGGGTTTAAAAGCTCTGATTGAAAGCATCCAGAGAGGACTATCTTACCCCGAAAGTAAAAGAGCTCATTTGAGTTGAGATGGAGTTTTGTTAAAAGTTTGTAACAAAACCCAGGAGCCCTTCACAGGCAGGAGCTGATGAAGATTTGTTTGGTTTGATTTTTGCTGCCATAAGAAAGGTGAGATTTTACTATAAAAAGAGAGGGGATGCCTGTGACAGTAGCACATGCACCTGCTAACGCAAAGGTAAACCTCAGAGTGCCTCATTAATTTACTGACTGATAATCACTAGAAAGAGTTGGCTTCTTATATTATCTGCAGAGAGGAAAAGTAATTAATTCCAGCACATCTCTGCAGGGTAATTCTGACCCTTCAGCTGACCACTCTGAACCAATGCTGATTTTTTGAGGATAAGACTAGTCAGAGATAAAGATGCATTACTCTTCTACCTGGGTCTTCAGCTGGGCTTGAATGACACAGGTATTCCCCTAATAGTTAACTAATCCAATTTAAGATAGTTCATCATTCTTTTATTAATGTTAGGTTTAGATCACACCTTGGATTTTAATTCCAAAGTGGAGTCTTGAACTTGATGAGGACGTGATATAACCTGTCTCAAAATGTCAGCAAGACTGAAATGCAAAGGCTGCAGTTAGATGGAAATGTGGGTGTGCTTCATGACACATTTCTGAGTCCTGGTCTCTCTTTTAATCAAGGTTTTGGTTGACATGAGCAGTAGCTGTCTGCCAGGCTGTTTGACTGCTGTTCATACCACATGAGTTAATACAAAGTAACTACCTGGACCCCCATATTTTACTCTGGTAAGGGTTTGTGACACAGCTGACAAATTCACCTGGAAGCTCAGAAGTATCCTTTGTCTAACACGCTGAGATATGGCCCTTCTCTGATGTCCAAAGGGCAGAGCCACAGACTTACAGCTGCGCCTTCTGAATTTGGCAGCTTGAAATGGTGACAAGAATCAGGATGTTCAGAAATGCCAAGGTGTTGTCAATGAGGCTGCTTCTGGTTTAGGTTTGAACTGTGCCTAAATCAGAGTTGGTGTCACCGCTTCCATCATCTTGCATGTGCAGCTCTGTCGTGGTTTTGACCCAGCCAGGAGCTGAGCACCTGCAGTTGCTCTCTCTAAGGGGAAGGGGAGGGAAAAGAAAACTAAAAAACCCAAACCTCATGGGTTGGGATACAGACAGTTTACTGGGGCAGCAGAGAGAGAAGTAATAACAGGACGTTATAGCAAAATGTACAAAGCTGGTGACACATGATGCAGTTTCTGACCCAATCTCACAGCTCAGGCTGTACAGCTCAGAGCCATCCCAAAACCGGACTGTGCCCAAAACTGCATATCCTGGAGCCACACGCTCCATCCCCCACCAGCCCCTCTTTATGTTCAACATGACATAACTGGCATGGAATACCCTCTTTGGCCAGTTTGGGTCACCTGTCTTGACTGTGTTGCCTCTCAACTTGCTGGGTGCATACCCCACCCCTCCTCCTCCCCCCCTCCTCAATGCTTTTCATTAGCAGGGCAATATGAACAACTGAAAAGCCCCTGACTGCTTGGCAACAACCAAATCATCAGTATGTTATCAGCACTGCTATCATCCTAACTCCCAGAAAGGGCAGTGCACCCTCTGCTAGAAAGAAAATTAACTCTCTCCTAGCTGAAACCAGGACAAGCCGCTTTTCACTTACACAGCAGTTCATTCCTACGTTGCATACTGAGCTAGAGTGGATGAGACACAAAAGCCTACAGAAGCCTGGAACTACCAGCACTTCCACAGCAATCTGCACATAATGCGGGTTTTTTAAAATTTGAGGGTAATTTCCTTTATAACTTGTCTTTCTAGCACCAGAGGTGCAGAGGCTGCCCCACAGATCTGCCTGTCTTTCTGCAGCCAAGGTCTGTACCCCATAGCAACTTTTCCAGATTCATGTCTATATAAGCTGACAATTAAAGATGGACAGGGGTTCAGTCAAATGAAAGTGTCTGTAAATGAATGGAAACTGCATGCATGCTATGGAGAAAAGAAGACTCAGTTGTACAAAGATAATAACCTTCTGTTGAACTACTGATGGTTGAAAAAAGAATTAAGATATAATACATCAAAATTACAAAATTGGATATGTTCTCTGGAGATAAAACCCATCATCCCAATTTTGTATCTATGGAGAAAGCCTGTGTTCTTTTAGCTACCATGACTCTTTATAACAAGGAAAAAATGTCTTGGAAGGACAGAAGACACATTACTTCTTCCTTTCATTCCTAATTATACTGTTATATCAACTTTAGCAGAAATATGTGTGGTAATCGTATGAATTCATACGATTGTGAGAACTTTTATCTGTTAATTCCCTGATCTCATAACGTTCTGCTCGTCTTGTATTTATCCATCTAAATAGTTAAAACCTCACAGATGCACCAGCTGCGACTGCCTATGTGGGGAAGATAGAGAGTATCAGCTGCAGGAAGATGGGAACCAACACTGACTTAATGAAGTCGGTGCCACTCAGCAGTGTGGCAGTCAGTGGAGGCAAGGTGGGTGTGATGGGCGGCTCTGGTGATGCGTGATTTGTCCCTGACATGCCAAGGAATGGTGGAATGAGTCCCAGCCAGAAGAAAAGACTAGACAGAAGTTGGGAGATGGGATGCAGTGGGGTCTCTTGGGAGAAGCCGGTTGAATGATTGACAAAAATCTATTATGGAGAAAGGGGCGAGCATGACTAAAAGGTCTCACAGCATTTATTCTGACAGGATGATTAATTTCTTATTACTCATCCAGAATGGGACTGTCTGAGGGGAATTCAAGGAAATATTTGATTCTCTCAAACATTGATTATTTGAAGAGGAGATTTTACATAAATCCAAACACTTTATCCTTTCTTTGCTTTGAAATGGCATGGTGGTACCTTTCTAATTTCTTGGTGAATGTTCTTCAGAGTCTCTGCATCACCAGGACTCTTTTTATCAAAGCTGGGAGCCAAATCCTTAGCTGTTTCAGAGGGTCTAACTTACGTAGATCATGCTGTAACCTTTCATACTAACTGCTTCCTTCTCTCTCTCCTCCTCTCCTAGGATTTGAAGTCCTGCCGGTGTGTTGGGCTCAGGCCCATAAGAGGGAAAATCATGACTGTTAACCTGCAGTGCTGCTTGGCTCCAGGAATTTTTACCTGTTAGCTGCCTGGATAATCATCTTGACTTCCTCCTTCAAGGAGGCACTCTAAGTTTGATGACCCGCAAGAAATAGAATAAGTATTCACTGCGTTACTCTTGCTGATTCCTACTTTGCATGGCTCCCGCTTTTATGTCTTGTGCCTCAAGTGCTGCTCAGGAAGATCTTTGTACCACCTACAGCAGCTGAGCACAAGAGAGGCAGCAGAAGTTTGCCCTTCACAAAAACCATGCACAGCAATGGCCATGCTCAATCAGGCGAGCAGTCCCTATAGCCCAATATCCTGTCTAGCTAGCAGGTGTCTAAGCAAAAAAATAAAATAAAATATGTGAACAGGCAAAACATTACAAGGAAATTTTCCAACTTAACTATTTTTGTTGGAGGGATGGGGGAAAAGAATCAGATCTGGACATAGTAGGAGAAAATAACTGAAAGTGAAGAGTGTTAACAAAAAAGGCATTCAGCAGAGAAGTCATGAAGGAAAAAGGGAGGAATTATGGAAATAGGAGATGATGAAAAACAGTCCATGAGGCAGGCAGAGCTGCAGGAAATTGGTTGGGATAAGAGGCATGGAGGAAGGATGGATGGATGAATGGAGCAGTTAGAGAAAGAGCACATGGAGTAAGGAAACTGAACATATGCCAGCAGTTAATAAGAACAGGCAGTTTCTACTGTTAGCCACATGCATAATAGACAGGAATTTAGGAACACAGTTTTAATGCTTAGGTACTTAAGAAAAGCTCGGTTTTGAGTAACTTTGAAAATTTCATTATTTTCTATTTTCTCCTAAACCTGGGCCTTTGCTTATATACCTCTGAAAGGAGGCAGAGTAAAAACACAGGTGAGAAACTAGGACATGGGTGCCACAGGGCAGCTCTTCTGATAGCTCTGTAAAACGAATGGGTGACGCGGCTCCAGGAGCGCATAGAAGCCTCAGCTCTTCCGAACTGAATGGCAGAGTGGAGGGGTCCCTAATTTTCTCTAGTGTCAGGATACTGCCTTGTCATCCTAGGACATTGGAGGACCCTTTTGGAATGTGTTCGAGGGTTCCACCCTCCCCTGACATACACTTTGCATCTCACAGTAATTTCAGCTGGTAATTACAGCTAGCATCAGATGTTTTAGGGCAAGCATTGCAGGCCAGTTAGAAATGATGAATCTTTTTATTTTTTTCCCATTTTATTAAGTCTTTTTTTTTTTTTTTATTTAATTCTCCACAAAATGCTTTGGTGTCCTGGAAACCCAGTGCCTGATGTTTGCGGATTTTCACAATGTATTTGTTTAAGATATATGATTATGCTGACTGTGAGTGAGTTCAATTTTATTAGGCGGTAGCTGTATGCTCTAAATTCAATTTCTCACTGGAAGAAACCCAAACAACAACTTGAGAGCTGCATAAAGATTGTTGTTTCATGGTTTGAGCACGTGTCTGTCGAAGGAGCTCTTCTTGATGAAAAGAAGTATGTGGAAGTCTATAGATAAAAGGACAGAAGCTCACAGTAAATGTCCAAGTGAGCAAAGCTTTCAGCTTTTCGTTCATTATGATTTCGAGACAGTATCACGTGGCAGTGATAGATTGTGAATTGTGAGGACTTAAATATTCATTACTTTTCTACTCACTGTGCTGACATTCAGCTGGTATTTCTAGGGATTTTGACAAGTCCAGTTGTAGCAAGAACATTACTAGTAGTAGTAATTGTTGCAATGTTCTCGTTAGTCTCCTTTTCTTTTCTGTGATAGAGCTTTTGCTTGAATAACCATACCCCACAAACAGCACCCTTTCAAACTTATTTCTGCTGACAAAATAAGAGGAGAAGCAAGGAAAACTTGGTTTGTTTAGTCTAGAGATGAGAAGGCAAAGTCTTTCACTGTCTATGGGAAAGACTATAGAGAAGACAGAGCCCAACCCTTCTAATACATTCTCAGCAGAAGGACATGAGACAAAGGTCACAATTGATTTGACTAGATAAAAGGAAGAAATTCTCTGTGGTGAGAGACAGTCAGTGCTGGTAGAGACTTCCCAGAGATGCTGGGGAACCTCCATCCCTGTGGGTTGTCAGAAGTCAGTGGTGCAAACCCGCCTGCATCCTGATCTGAGTTTGCAATTAGCCTTGCGTTGAGTGGGGTATGGGACTGGGTAACACCGAGGAGTCCTTTCCAGTCTAAATTTCCCTAATCTTCCATGAAAGGGTATTTAAGATAGTGGCCATCTGACTTTTTTTAATGAGGAAAAGTCAATCTCCAGCATTTTTAACAGCCAGTATTATTCATTTGTCTTAGTACAGCTAATGGGAGTGGACATGATGTTCACCAATTTTTTAAGTTCTAAGCTTTACACGTAAGCTAATTTCTCTGCAAAGTTTACATGAGTAAATCTTCCTTTAGATGCTGAGTTTTTCTGCTCTATTTTCTTTAGGATTTACACTTTGGATAGGACATGGTATATTTCCAAACCTTCTCTCACCGTCATAATTATTTTCCTATGGATTCTTTGCAAGTGTATGCAAAGTACAGTCAAATAATTGCAACATTTTACACAGAAGTATAAATAGCTCTATTTACCCAAACTAACAGCATGGTTCTGCAAATATTTGCCATTGTGTGTGATCAGTTCCATTCATGCTAGTGAATTATTCACCTTGTGCCCTGGTGGAAACCCGAGAAAAGTATTTGAGAATCTGCTTCTGTTGTTTCAGAAAAGTACGGAAGTACTGGCTTGTACTCATTCATTGCACACTATTCATTGCAACATAATTGCATGGTTCTACCTCACTCTGAGAGTGAACCTGTTTGCTTTTCTAGCTGAAAAATGCTAGATGAAAGATATTTTGCAAATATCTTGATGGAATTATATTCATTTCAGGGTCTTCCTGCAGTTCATCGACTATGTGCTTACTCTTCTAAGTATTTGTGTTCTTGTCTAACTTTGTTTCAACCATCAAATATACCAGCATATGGTTTGAAACTCTAAAAAATATTTAGGTATCCAGAGCAAAGGGCCACGCTGCTTCCTTAATGTGCCAAAAATCAAGTAGGTCTTGATAAATGTAGGAAAACCAAAGAGCTCTAAGGAGCCCCAAATATGTTATAAAGTATATGTTAACATTCAGCTACATTTTTATGTATCTCATCCCAAGGAAAATGACTATATACAAACATTTTGTGGTAAAGAAAATATGTGGCCATACTGTCACATAAAGTCATTCAATAGATTAACATATATTTTAATAGAATACCCTTCAGAACAGAACTTCAAGTTCATTCCTTGTCTCACTGCATAGAGCAGGGTGCTCTGTTTAAAGGATACCTGTATCAACAATTCAGTTAAAATATCCTTTATGTTTGCCTAACAAATATGTCATTGCTATGCTGTATCCTTTTGGGCAGTATCAATCACATTTATGTCGTGTTATGTGAACATTATAGTCTGACATGGTGAAACGTGCCAGGAATCTCAGGGTTTTTTTCCTCATAGTGGGCTTGCAAAACTTACAGAGCAGAAAAAGATCCTCAGGAAAAATAGTATTTTTTTCTGCCATGCATCTCATCTGGACTTGGTTCTTCTGAATCCAAGTTAGAAACAACTTTTATCCATTTTCCTGGAAGTTACACTTAAATACAAAAATCTGGTCCTCCACTACCAAACTGCTTATATGTGAAAACTCTTCCCAGCAACTTCACAGCAAACGTTTCTGTACTCACTTTCCATGCCTGTGTACGTACATTATGGCTGCAACAGAGACACCCTGCATCATTGGTGTACCTCCTAACATTATGTGCTGTGTGTCTCTTGTAGCACAATGTGGTTCAGGTTCCCTCTGGGAGGTTCATCCTCTCTTACATAGTCCATTGGCAAGATGAGGGACAACAAACCGCTTCATGTGCATGGGTTTAGGTAATCCTAGAAAAGAGGATGATTTTGCATGATGAGGGCAGGGTACGATACTGAATGAAGCAAGCCAGGAGGTGTGGTGCTAATAGATTTACTTTTTTAACTCCTCATAATTAATTAATTCATCTGTTTATCCTGGAACTGGAGGTGCTTTCTCTCACGGGTATGAGTTGTCTGCTTGTGCTACATTCATTCACAAATCACTCATGCTCCATTCAGCTCTTTGTTTAGGCACAACCGATTGCCAGCACGTCAGGAAGCCCCATGCATTCAGGAAAAGCTTCGCCCATCTTGTAACATCTAAACACCTTAATTAGCATCTGTATATAGCACAAGAACAAATGTGTTACTACTAAGCTAAATTTAAGGTGAAATACGATGTCTGTATTCCACCACTGAAGTGAATCTGAATATATTGTGAGAAGTAAGTGCTGTTCAGAAGGATGCTACCCTATTGATTTAATAGTTCCATAGATACAGTACACTTGATAGGTTGTGGCAAACACACTCTCAGGTTTCTTAGCTGGATTGAAACCACGGTTCACTGTCTCAGAAATTAACATTTTTGCATTTAATAATTTTTAATAATAACTTTGCCCTTAAAACAAAAGCACATTTTCAAACTGAATTCACTGTTGTCTCTCAAAACATGGCTCCGTTTCCTGCCCTGCCACTCTGTGACCTTCCTCCTTTTTCACTCTCAAATTAGCTTCCCAGCATTTATTACCTGGTGAACTCCTTTTTGTGAAGCTAAAATCGATGCCAAAGACAACCAGACAGACTTTCACAATGTTGTAACCTGCTGCCAAGCCTCACCATCCCACTGGGGTGCACCACTGCTCCTCCCGCCATCCTGTCAGAGGCTAAGGATCCCATCCTTTTACAGGTGGGAGACCTGCAGTTTGCCAGGCACGTCTGAATCGCAACATTTGCAATACCCTAAAAGCCTTCCAAGACCCTTCCAAAACACATACATAAAAATGATATAATTCTGTATGTACCGTCAATAAGCCGGATGAATATGGGCTGTTCCAGTCAGCTTTTCCTACCTCTCACTCCACCAACCCCAGCTCCACTTCACAGAACTTCCTTGTTAATTTCTCTGGTCTTGTCAGTCTTTCACCAGGTCTGTGAAGAGAAGATAATTGCTGTTTCAATCCCTGTCTCTGTCCTGAGAAGGAGGTTTGAAATATTATGTGGCCTGGAAGGAAAATAAGATGCAGAAAAAGAAGGATGGAAGGAGATTTTAAAAGGAAGAAAACACTGTTCCTCCCTTTCAGCACATGAATCTGCAATCTCTATACCCAGAGACTGTGTTTTAACCCCCTGTAAGTATCTAACCTTTTCAAAACACTTTGTAATAAAATGCTTTTTTTGAGAATGCTGCCATGCTACACCATCCTGTGGTGAACCACCATGAAGTCTCAAGGACAAATGAGAGCCTATCTCCTAAAAAAGGTCCTTCGGGAAACCTGTTACTAATAAACCCGACCAAACCACAAGAAGGAGTGTGTTCCTCCTCTGGTACCCCTGCTCTTCTCAGCAGCGTGCTGTGGGAAGGCAAGGTGGGTGCACCCACCGTCTGTCCCCAGCTCCCCTCAGATAAAGTTAGAGAGTAGCCGCTTCCCCTTCTGACAGGACCTGACAGGCAGGGCCAGCCCATCTCATGAAGAGCGGCAGCGGGAACTGGGGTTGTTTAGCCTGGAGAAGAGGAGGCTGAGGGGAGACTTACGACTCTCTACAACTACCCAAAAGGAGGTTATAGCCCAGTGAGGGGGGCTGGTTTCTTCTCCCAGGCAACAGGTGATATGACAAGAGAAAATGGCCTCAAGTTGCCCCAGGGGAGGTTCAGATTGGATATTAGGAAAAAAATCTTCACTGAAAGAGTGGTGAGGCATTGGAACAGGCTGCCCAGGGAGGTGGTGGAGTCACCATCCCTGGAGGTGCTCAAGAATCGTGTCAACATGGCACTCCAGAACATACTTTAGTTGTCATGGTGGTTTTGGGCACGTGGTTGGGCTTGATGGTCTTAAGATCTTAATCCAGCCTTAAAGATTCTGTGAGTCTATGATAAACGCTCCCTCGGTACCCCGTGCATCGGGGCAGAGGGCTCTGCTGACGGAGAGGGATTTCCTTAAGGAAACAAGTTTCAATCCGCTTAAAATGGCAGCGGGGGGCACTCCTCACCCCGCTGGGGTGTCAGTAAGGGGGGCGGCGAGCCCCGACCACCGCGCCCAGCCTCCCGCCGCGCCGGGTGGGGCGATGGGCCGGGCCGGCCCAGGCCAGGCGGAGGCGGGTGGCGCTTCCCGCGGCGGCCTGGCGGGGGCGCTGCGAGCTAGGCGTTGCGGGACGAGCGCGGTGGGCACCGTGCGGCGCCTCCGCCGGACCCGACCAGCCGCCGCCGCCGGCGGGTGGTAGAGCGGGGTCAGCGCCTCCCGCCTGTCCTCACCGCTTCCCGCAGGCGCTCAGGGACTCTGGTCCCTGGCACCAGACCCGGTCCTGTCCCGCCGCCTCCCCAAGAGTGGCCCTTCGGCCGCGAAGGGGCTCGGTCCCCCCGCGGGCGAGCTGCCGCTGCCGTCGGTCCGGCTGTCCCAAGGGCTCTTTGGGGGCAGCTCCCCGGGACGTGCCTCCTGGGCGCGGTGCCTCTCCCTTCCCGGCGGAGACGCGGACGGGCAAGCCCGCCGGATAGCTTGCAGAGCGGAGGCGGCCCCCCGCCGCTGCCCGGCCTGGCTGCCTTGCCCCCGGCCGGCCGCACGCCGTCTCCCCGCGCCCCCGGCGGGTCGGGCAAGGGGGCGGCCGGCGGCAGAGACGGCGGGCTGCCAGCGGGGAAAGTTGGAAAAGCCTTGGGGACAGCGCGGGGCAGGGGGCTAGCAACGGGGTGACGGGCGCGGGGGAGGAGCGGGGAGAAGCCGCACCGGAGCACCGGGAGGAGCCGGAGGAAATCTGCTGGCGGCGCGTCAGGCGCCTCAGGGGTACGGGAGGAAGGAGGACCCGGGAGGAGAGCACCGCTCCGGGGTACCGCTGGCAGGGCAGGGGAAAGCCCCGCCACCAGCCGGGGGAGGCGGGGGGAGCGCCAGTGACCTGCCGCGGATCAGCCCATTCGCCGCCGCCGGAGGATGCACGGAGCGCCGGCTGCCCTCACGGCCCCGCCACCGCCTCCTCCCGCGGGCGGCTGCGGGCAGCAACGGCAGGGCCGGCGGGGATAGGGGGAAAAGCGGGGAAAGTTGCGTGCGCCGGGCGCAGGGCTGCGTGTCCCGGAGGGGCAGGAGGACACCGCCGGCATCAGCGCGGAGAAAGTGGGGTTGGAAAGCAGTTTCTGGGCTCGCTGCCGACAAAGCGCATTTAACCATCATCCCAGGGATGAAGGGGAGCTGAGAAAGTAACTCGGAAAAGTGAGTGGGATTCTTATCTTTTTTCTTCTTTCGATTTTTTTTTTCTTCTTTTTTTTCCCTCTCTTAATCCAAAAGGACCCGTTTAAAAGGAAAGGAACGCAAAAGCCGCCGTGTGCACCCGCTGCCGGGAGACATACGGGAGAGGAGGGCACGGCACGGCGCGCTGGCACCCCTGCCTCTGCTGGGCGAGGGTGCGGGATCCTGCGCTCGGTTGTCCCCCCAACATGATCGTGTACCAAAGCAGCTACACATAGTAAACAGATTCATCATGCGACAGAGCGCAGGAAGGTGAGACAGAAGCAGAAACAGAAACTAACGCTGAAAGGAAGAGGGAAAAAAAAAAGACAGTGACTGCGAATTACTTCCAGAGAAAGTGGGTGGATGTTGTGCGGCAGCGACTTGGGATTTTAGGGGATGCACCCTCACATTTTGCTTCTCTCTAGTCCGAGTCTCCTTTCTCCGGTGACAGAAAGCTCTTCTTGGTGGTAGGAAACAGGAGGAGGAATAACCAGGAGGGTGTTGTTCAGCAGTGCTTGCGATGCCCTACTGATCTGCTTTAAGGATTTGTATTTATTTTTCTTTTCCTGGTGGATGTTGATTCCTTGACCTTGATTTTGAGACCTCTTAGTCGCATCGCAGGTTTTGGGCTGTGTTTTTATTTCCTTTGGCGAGGAGCCGAAAGGGGGAGGCTGGCTTCGGTGCTGAAAGTTGCAATCATTATTATTTTGGAGCCAGCATGTGCACCAACATAGTCTACGAGTGGCTGAAGACCCTGCAGCTCCCCCAGTACGCAGAGTCCTTCGTTGATAATGGCTACGACGACCTGGAGGTCTGCAAGCAGATCGGGGACCCGGACCTGGATGCCATCGGCGTTGCCGTGCCCCACCACCGGCGCCGGATCCACGAAGCCGTGCGGCGGCTGAAGGAGGCGGACGAGACGGCGGCGGGGCTGTACTTCACCCTGGAGCCGCAGCCGCCGCCGCCGCCCCCGCGGCCGGCGCCCCCCGCCGCCGGGCGCTGCCCCCGCCGGGTGGCGGGGCAGGAGGAAGCCCGGCGGGGGGCGGCTCCCCGGCACCGCCCCGGCGGGCGGCGGGGGGCGGCCGGCGGCGGAGGGCTGGTCGCCTACCCCAGGTTGAAACTGAAGATCATGATCCGTGACAAGCTAATCCGCGACGGCATCAACCTGAGTAAAGCTCCCTACTCTAACAAGGTAAGAGGGTCCCCGCCGGCCGCTGCTCCCGGGAGGGGCCGTGACCCCAGGTGCGGTGGGAGCAGGACGAGCGCTCCCGCAGGCAGCGGTTGGGTGGTATCCACCTGGGCATGAGGTCCAGCGGGCCTGGCCCCACCGCTGCGGTACACTGGTGCTGCGAGTCTCAGCTGCGCATGTGGTGTTTTTGGAGGGAAACATGGCCAGGACTTGGCACCAGCCTGGTGTGATGAGGCAGGAGGCCAAGGCGGGTCAGATCCACCGACGCTCGCTGGCCTGATGTGGACTCACAGGGTGGCGCAGCATCGCCTGTTCTAGTTTCGCCTCCGGTTTTTATGTTGTTTCACTAACCGGTTCTTTTAGTCCAGTCTGGTTTGGGGCGTGAAGGCAGGGAGTGACAGGACAGTCTGAATGGTTTGGGGGTTCGTTTGTTTTCCCATTGTGTTGGAGAGTGATGGCTTCTCTCCTCTTTTGTTAAAGGTCATATTTTAGTGTCAGTTTCTGTTGGTGAATCAACTCATGAAGTAAGTGGTAATGTGGCTGGAGGAACAACTCCTGCTGCTGCCTGGATTTATTTACTGGAGGACGGTAGTGACTAGTGAATGTCAAAACTATTCATCAGCTGCTCCCCACAGGTTGGTCCATCTCCAGGACACACAGTCTGCTGGAAGGCCAGAAAAGTGCAGGTTTTGGAAAAGTACATTCCAGCTGGATGAAACCCCAATGTTTACCTAATTCTTATCTTTTGAAAAAGTGAAAATGTAAGATGAATATGTTTTAGAAGATAGTAATTGTTTCATCTAAAGTTTTCTGTAGGTTTCCTGCTGAAAATCTCATATATAGAATAAATAAAACAATATAAGTAAATGCATAGTACCATGGAGGAGAAAATGATTTCTGAAAGAAAATAAGGTATTATAATGCATGGTAGCCTCAGAGTTCAGAATGAAGTGCTTTAAAATTGTTTGATGACCCAAGTTGCCTGCATTTTCTTTAATGATTTGAAGCCGGATTTTTCAGAAAGACTGAGAAGTGCAGTTGACTTTCAACTTGTGGGTACTTTTTACCTCTGAAAAGCTTATGAAGGTATGGAAGCAAGGTGTTGGGGAGGTCTGCAGGCCTGGGTTTACAGAAGTGTTAGGAATTAAAATGGAGAATGAATTATCTGCTGTAAGGGACCTGAGTGTGAGGATAATAAGAAATATTCACCTTGGGTAACAATGTGGAGGTGCAGATAAGACAACTGATAAGACAGTGAGTTTCAGGGCTCTGATTTTTCAGCAGCTTGGTGCTAAAGTCGCTTCTCAAGTGCAGCACAGTTGACAGGGGTGAAATATTTATTTGTTCATTTTTCCTGAAACATCTGGATGATGACATTGTCAGAGATAGTTTATCAAATCTAATAGGACAGTGGCCAAATGAACATCTAGTCTAAGTACAGTATTTTCCAAAAGTTACTGTATCATTTTGGAGAGATTTCCCTCCCCCCATATTTAAAGGAATACATCATTGGACTGATGCTCTTCCAAAATTACCCCAATGTGTCTTACGAAAAAGAACTTCTGTGGAAGTTCTGGCTTATCAGAGTTGCTGCAGCACATTACCCACCTCCACAGCTACATTTCACTTCTTCTTTTTGATTTTGTGCATGTCCATAGTCACCAACTCCATCTTTCCAAGTGGATTCTCTACCTTCTCTCTTCCCTACTTCCTCCATAGGAGCTGTAAAATTTCTAAAATGCCAGCATATGACATAAAGGAAATTTAAATCTTTGCTCTTGCTTTCTTCTTTAGCTCACCTTATTTTAATTTGATGGGTCTGGTAATAGTGTGGATTAACCGTTAGGGCAAGCTCATCTCACACAGAAAAGCATCACGCAGCTTTAATTGCTTTAAATCTAAATGCAGGATTTTGAAATAGAAAGGGGAACTGAGCTTACTTCCCTAGCTGTTTTGGGTTTTTTTTCAGCCCATGGTGTTAATGTATTTGTTTTGGATAATAAATGCATATAACTTTTTTTTTTTACAGTAATAGAAAAAATTTCTCCATCTCCTCCATGTGAATCACTTCACATCATAGCATGTTGTAAGAAACCATAAAGCTGGCAAGATTTGAGTGTGTGTTGCTCAACATATGTTATTCTGAATGCCACCCACTGTAGCAATCCATCTCCAAAACGGCTTAAAGGGAATAGCAAAGGATCACGTCACTGTACATTATTCACTGGATGTTGTTTGGAGCAAGAAAGATGAAATACTGTATTCTTTCATTTGGGAAAGAGCTGTATTACAACAGTGTCTCTTTAAAAAAAGAACACAACCAACAAGAAACCAACCAAAACTTTAGAAAATTGTGGATAAAATTTAAGGAACCTGTATTATATTTTTTTATATAGAATATGCAGTGTACAGATTTCTGCATGCTCAAAGAAACTGGACGTATTCTCTGCTGTGCCCAGGATTAAAGAATCAGCTTGAGGTTTGTGTCAGGTTTTTTATATACATCTATCACATGTCCATCTACAGATGGTCATGTGGAAATTCTGTAGTAGGGCACTAGACAGTGACCTGGTTGACATCTATTTATGTTTCTGGTGCTGCTGAGCTGCTAACAAGCCTTCTACTTCCCTTCATGCCTTGCGTGGAGAATGCCATTACTTTTTCATTTTGATGTTTATGAATGGAAAGTAGTATATGTGAATGGAGGAGCATGCTTGTGTGTGTGTGTGTGTGTACACACATATATTTACATGCATTTTACTCATTTCCTTTGCTCCTCTGTCTTGTTTGTAGCCTTTTGCTAGCTGCCTGAGCTGTAGACATGTCAAAAGACCAAAAATGAGTGTTGGAAGTGGCCATGAAGATGTTTAAAGCATCTTTGCACTGTCTTCCCAATGTTGTTGCTCTCTTTTCATACAAAGGGTGAAACAATGGAGTGGGGAGGATAGAAATGTATCGGCATGGTAAAATTTTAGTTTAACTCTGTTTGACTGCAGTCAGCAGAAATTACTAACAACTACTTAGCAGGGCTTAATATAAATCTCCTAAAGATGTGCAAACTTTGAATTGAAGCCATCTGTGTGGGCGACCAGACATGGAGAATTATCAGAAGCCATCTTAATTATTTCCATGGAGAATTAGAACAAGGCCTCACCTCCTCAAATTGCATCTTATGTATTTTTCAGGTATAAACCATGGAATATAACTGTAAATGAGGAGAACTCTGCAGAAGTCAGATTTTTTTCCATGTTGGTCATGCTCCTTAATACTCAAAGCCTCCTGTTGTAGTTTCATGCCTGCTGTTGCTGGCTGATAGCTTTAGAAGGAAACTTCTCATGTGGGTGATGGGCTTGAAAGCCCTTCAAACAAGAACCCCTGGTACCTCTCTGAGTCAAGTGAATCATCTCAAATCATCTCAAAACATCTTTTAAAAAAAAACTCCTTGATGGTTTTAATTCTGTCCTTAAGCAGGAAATTAATTATGCCCAGTGCAGGAATAGTACTAATAGCTCTTTGCAACATAGAAATTTTGGGGGATGGGTCTGATAGCAGAAGGAAATTGAAATGAGAAACCCTCCTGGGTTTTGGTGAAGATGAATGAAGGAAAAGTGCAGCACTGACCTGGACCAGCTGGAGCAGAGGAAGCAGAGCCTTTACCTCCATGTGAAGACACTTCTTGCCTTGGTGTGCTTGTTGCAAAACAGATTACATCCATGCTGGGTTTCAGGAGGAGTAATGTCACTAAATGGCACTGTGATAGGGAAGGCAGAGGAGCACCTGATTTTGTCAATATAAACGAGTAGGGTACCTTTTTGTGGAACATGCCAAGAGAAATTAAGTATTCTATTTATCTGGAATATAGATTAAGTGACATGTAATAGTTTACTGGAATTTCATTACAATTTCTAATTGAAATAAATGACCTGACCTGTTTCTTGAGGAACTTTATTCAATTTTTCATTTGCAGAGAATTGCAATCACCGAAAACATACATGTATTAAAAGCTCCCACACTGATTAAGATGATTTGCTCAGGCTCAGTAAAGTTATAATCATGTAGTTTCCAGTATTTATTACAAAGAATAAAACTTTAATGTGACATATGTATGTGTACGTGACCTCATTGTCAGTCACTGTACTGTTCATGATTATCAGCGTGCTTGGAAAACAAACACCACAAATTCAGCTTCATTTGAGGTCACGATCTCAAGAGTTCAAGCAGATGTATAAAAGTAAGAAGTCAGATCCAAGTGAGTATCTGCTTAAACACCCAACCACATTTTTTTTAAGTTCTGTGCTGATGATATAGCACAGATTTGTGGTTCTGATTAAATCTTTGTTTCATCCTTGCCACTACAGAATGAGGAATATTTCACATAAGTGAAATGCTAAGAGGTAAAAATGCCAGCAATACTGCTTTGAAATACATTGGTTCAAGCTGAGTCTGGGTCTGGATAATATAGTCAGAGCTTTAGATAACTACAGAAGTGAATTAAAAATGTTGTGCTTTGAAGAAATGGCAACACTCACCCGTACCAAAATTAAACATGAACCTTTTTCTAAAGACCTGTGTGCTTTGGAATAACTGCATCAACTCTGATTAGCAGAGCGTTCTCAAATATGCCTTGGGGAAAGCTGCCTATTGACAAAAGTACCAGTGCATT
Source organism: Porphyrio hochstetteri (assembly GCA_020800305.1). Taxonomy (NCBI): domain Eukaryota; kingdom Metazoa; phylum Chordata; class Aves; order Gruiformes; family Rallidae; genus Porphyrio; species Porphyrio hochstetteri. The sequence continues at coordinate 53,947,646 of CM036907.1, forward strand.
AAGTAGTAACAATATTTTCATGGCAATAAATTAGCAAAGCTACAGGCAATGTTCAGGAAGTGAAAAGGTATTTTATATAAGAAACCACTGAATTTGCCTTTGACTTCATAATTCAGTTCTCTTTCAAAAAAAAAAAATACAGCAACTCACCTATTGGGCAGTTGTTTCAAAATCCCGGTGTGTTACACTCACAGAAAACAAACTAGAAAAGATCTTCTTCCAGTCAGACCATTAAGGCAAAACGTTGCAGAATATGAATAATACAGTACTGTACCATATTTGCATTTGAATCATTCCTGAATATTTTAAAGTGTATTCAGTCTCCTCTAGAAATGCTGAACATAAATCTTCCCGGGTTTCATTATCTCTTGGTTTTGAGGGGAGGAAGATCCCATTAGGGTATACTAAAGGTGCAGTCCTGTGAGAGGAAAGGAACACCACAGCCTTCTCACTCCCTTCCTACGATCCTAACTCAGTTCCCCAATGTATTTTCTCAGCTCTCATCGTGGTGGGCTGGCAGAGGAGAAGGGGGAGCGTGTGGCTCCCAGCTCTGAGGAACTGTGCGGGGCAGAGCAGCTTGCCACTGGGGATCACAGAATCATAGGGGTTGGAAGGGACCTCGAGAGATCATCGGGTCCAACCCCCCTGCCAAAGCAGCTCCCTAGCACATATTGCACAGATAGGCGTCCAGACGAGTCTTGAATGTCTCCAGAGGAGACTCCACCACCTCCCTGGGCAGCCTGTCCCAGGGCTCTGTCACCCTCACTGTGTAAAAGTTCCTCCACATGTTGGTGCGGAACTTCCCGTGCTCCAGTTTACAGCCATTGTCCCTTTTCCTATCTCCAACTTCCAAATGGCTCTAAGTTTGAAGGAAAGGCTGAACTTACCAGTCCCTCGCAAAAGAGAAATACCTGCCCTCTCGTAGTTCCCTGAAGGCTTTTTCTTTCCCCAGAGCATGTGATCCAGTCAGACCTCTGTGGTGCAAAGCTGAACTGAATTTTCTCACATAATGTGGGATTTTCTGCACGTACCGCACATCATCAGGGACACCACCAATGATACAGGGAATGTCTAGCTACCAGTTTCATTGCTGCACACCCATAAACTTGTCTTGTTTTAAATAAGTTTGGTGATCACATGTTTTTCTGAGGAGAAAACACATTTTAAGAAAAATATTTCTGTGATACCCCTATCCCCAGGGCTTCTGTCTCTGCCATGTGTAGGATGATGAAGTCTAACACCACAACCATGTGTGAAGGATACCAAAGAAACCAAGGTAATTTTTCACCAATTAAGTAATCTTGTGAACCATGTTTCTAGTTTTGTTTATGACCAATCTCACAATCTCACACACATCATAATATATAGGGCAGCTCTGTCCCTGATTTCAGATATGAAATCAAACAATTTGTCTAAAGTCATGGAAAAATTCGGATGGATGAAGCATTGGGACCCACTACTGCAGCATCTTTGTCCATTGCCTTAAGAATTAGAGTAAACCTCTTTACATGTAAGTAACAAAAAAGGCATAATCATTAACTTGGCTATAAGGCAATTAGTTATGCCTGTTGATTTTCCTTGTTAGTTAGATCGTGTGCCTATGTCATTATGGAAAAGTCCTTAACCACTAAGGTATATAAATCCATCGGTATAATCTGAAACATGCTAACAGCTAGTGAAGAACTTTTGAAAAGTACAGCAGAAGGGTTTGAAGTGGCAGAGATATTATTGCGGATTAGGGATGAATTTATTATATCACTCACAGGAGCTCACTTACTGGTTTGAGACCCTTGGAAAGCAGGAGAGGATGGAATGAGTTAAGACTAGATTGGTAGGTCCAATTTTTAAATTTCTTGCTTTGTCAGGTTGAATGAACCCCTTCAGTTGGTGTTTGACAAAGCTATCTGCTTCAATCTCTTTGTCTAGGCTAATATGACACCTCATATTGATGTGCTTATCTTGACAAATGTGGTGGCTTGTACACACTGCAGGAATCATCGTTTATTAAAAGAGCATGGCAGCACTATGTTTAGCACTGCCACGTTATTTCGGGACCGGCTGTACAGCAGGAAGGGGAGAATCGGGTGAACCTTCCCTGACACTGGCAGTCTGCGAGCCGGGCTGGCCCAAAACCATCACCCGTGACTCATCCAGCCTCTTCTGTTTGTCACTTGCAGATAGTAAAAAACTTTCCTTAGTGCAGAACAAAGGAGAAGTGGTGTGTCACATGGAACACAAGTAGAAGGGCCTTCAAATAGTATCTAGTCCTGGTTCTCACAAACTCGGCAGGATGTGAATGACAGTGATGCATGCCTCTCACGGGAGCCTTGCTCCTCCAGTTGGTCTCATTCCCAGTGAAGTCAGTGGGGGTTTTGCCAGTGATTTCAGTTGATGCTGGGTTTGGCGTGAAATGTTCGAATTTAAATCAGCTAACAAGCTCAGCCTTACCGACTGTGATTGTTGTGCTGGGTGAGAACAAGATGACATGAGATGAGAACGACAAATACAGCAGTAGCATGCAAAAAAAGAAAGGAAAAAAAAGTAACAAAAAGAAACCAGAACTTTTCAGAGCTTAAAATATCACCATTAGCAGCTTGAACAGCAGCAAGGCAGAGTTCTGCACATAGATCTTTCAGGTTTGTGCTAGAATAAATGTTTGGAAATTGTTCTCTGAAATCTCCACAATTGCATATTGGTTGGAATCAAGGACACATAGTTGTTTACAGCTGTCCTCTGAGTAAGTTAAAATCAGGGAGAAGTTGCAAAATGTATTTTCATAGGAAAAAAATGTTAAAACTGGATACTGTTTTATGTCTTCCACGAGTTCTTTTTTCCCAAGAAGAATTACACTGATTCTGAGTATCCACGCTCTGGAGCGGGGATATGGTATTATCACTGCATATGATGCCAGTGGCAACTTTGTGGGGAAATTAAGTCCAGTTCTGATGTTGGTGCCTCAGAAACCAGGTGATAAATTTGGTGTGGTTAAGGAAAGAGTTAAAAAGCTGGAAAAAACCCTAGCCTTCCATTCAGAGACTAAGAAAAGCTTGTACCCTTTTTTTCCCAGAGTTAGTTAAGTGGCCACTTGGACATGCTCTCACATGCATGGAAGGGAATATTTTTATTAGCAGAAAAAGGCATTGGGAACTTCAGTGGCTGAGAGATGGAGCTATTTATTTTGTGAAGAAGGCCAAAACCCAGTATAAACCACAGTCTTACTAAGTCAATATTCCATAGAGAAAAAACAAACACCTCAAAAACCAAAACTAGGAGAGGGCACTGGTTCTGCATCAATGCCCTTGGTTTGTGGGTAGAGACGTCTGCTTGCAGCGAATATTCTGTGTTAGCAAAGTTCCTGTCCCTTGGGCTCCACATGTCCCAGCCCTTCTGTCCCAGAGCCCTCTGTGTATCCCTGAGCTACCCATTCCCTGAGTTCTAACTAATTTCCCTAAGTCTGCCTCAAGGCACACTGTCTTCTTCCCAAAGAGCAATCTCTTTCCCACCTAAGAACGTACATCTTCCACTTTAGGTCTCCCTACCCCTTTTCTACCCAACCTACATTCGCTCAGCAAAGCTGAGAAGTGTTAACAATCTCTTTGGGTGGAAGGATGGCATTGATGCAGTAATACCTTTTTGTACAGCTTGAGGCAATGCTGTGTTTTTCTCACTTCATCCCATCCTATCCCATTCCATTCCAAGCCCTTCATAAGTTTCATTTCTTCTACGTCTCCTGCTGCCCCAGAATCCCAAGCCGTAACTAGGATGCTTTGCTTTCCTCCCCTACACTCCAATGAGAAGAGAGGCTTTGTCCCGCTCTTGGGCAAGTGTGGCCTCTGTCCTCACTCCTGTCTCTGTGTTCAGTGCCCCCACCTGCCTTCCCTTTGACCAACGCAGGTGGCTGAGCCCAAGTTGTTGTCGCACAGAGCCAAAGCTCTGGACCTTGATCTGGAAAATTTTGGCCTTAAAACTGCCACAAGCTTCAGTTATCCAAAGTCCCTCCAAACCATGTTCTGTGGCAGAAAGAAGGCACCAGTCTAAGAAAAGGAGGATATATTGCAGCTTTTGAAAATATGTATAGGACTGATTTGGTCTTTTTGAAGCAAAACTGAATCTATTATTAAAAAAAGATAAGCTGTAAACTCATAAAAAGTTGTTAGTTCAATGCAAAAATGTTTTTCAGGGTTTTCTTTTTAGTGCTAATCATGTGATCATGACAATTTCTTCTAACTGGTGTATCTCTCAGTTCTTGTCTGATTGCTCAGTGGTTGCCAAAATGGTTTTTCTTGTAATTTTGTTTAAAACTGTTCTACTAATAACTGTTTGTGTTACACTGAGAATATTTATACAGGTGCATCTCTGATCTTCTGTATAGTTAAGGTTTCCCCCTAGATATCCAGCTACTACTTTAGCAGAGGTTTTTCCATAGGCAGGGAATCAGAAGTACCAGACCAAAGAATCATCAAGAATTGAATTTGCCCTTGAGAAGTTCTGTTATGATCTTCACCTGCTAGTTCCTAAGCTAAAAAAATTCAACCTAAAGCTAAGGTTGAGTGGCTGTTTCAGCCTCTGAGTCTAGATTATTTCATATCAGACGAAGTGTCACAAGGAAATCTCATTTTAAAACTCTCTCATGAAGAAATGCAAGGGTTCATGAGAAGAACTGTGGAAAGGTTAAGGTGTTAACATTCAAAAATGTGACTAAAACTGGAAAAAACACACTAATTTTTATTACACCTGCTTTGTTGTTTTCACATGAAGAAAAGTTAATATACTTTTGCTATGATAGCTTCTAAAGAAGATTTTGTCAAGAGAGTATTCTGGGGAAAGATTTTCACATACACTTGGTATTTACACAGTGGTAAAAATAATGCTCTGTAGCTTGTGGAGTAAGATGAAGCAAGAGGAAGTTTGACAGGAATACCACCAGCTGATTCCTGTCCAGGTCTAAAAATTACATAGAGTAATGACATGTGAGTAGAAGTAATAAAATGTATCTGTGTCATTGCCAACAATGTCAAAACCCAATAAAAAACCCCTAAGTCACTTATTTTGTATCTCTTTAAGAAGTAAGATTAAGATCCCAAACAAAGGTTATGGCAAAACTTTCCTCAAAAGTTAACTGTATTTCCCAGCTTTGTGTTCTAGAAACTCAGTGTTTGAAGCAGTGCTGAAAGAAAAAAAAAAAATCCCCTTTCACTGGTTCTTTGGGTCCTGGTGCTATTACCCCCTGGGAAAAGGAATTTATTATTGTTGATTGAAAGGCATCCACATGCTGCGTAGGGAAAGGAAGGGAACTAGCTTAATTGCTCTCAGGTAGTGATGGAAATCAGCTGAGCCAGGCTTGCTCCTGAGTGCTCCCAGGCTCGTGGCCTCAGTGCTCATTTAATTCTATAAATATGAGTAGCATTGGCTAGGATTGAACTAGTTTGGGATTTTTTTATTTTATTTTTTTGGTTTTTTTAAATGGAGTTGAGATAACCTGCTGGACCATTTGTCATAGGTAAGTTTTATGCATCTTAATGCCAGCAAAATTTATCAGAGGTAGCCTGAGATTAGCAGAAATAGTCTGAATCTTGTGTTGGCTTGTAGTGATACTGTAGTAACTGTGTGATTGTGTGGGTGCTGTGTGCTTTATGAAGTATTACATCACTTATGACACTGGTTTGTCTGTATAGGAACTTGTGAAGGATTGAGGTGTTTCCCTATGGGATTATTTCAAACTAGAGCTAGAAAGTTACTTAAAAGGGAATTTATGTTCTTAAATTTAAGTACATTAAAGAGACCTGCTTATGTAACCACTGGATTAATTAACTCAATTCCTAGAGTGTCTAACAGGAAATAAGCCCTTGCAGTGTATCCTTCCCATCTGTGTGTATATGATGCTATTGGTTTTGGAAGGACTACAGACTTGTCCAGGAGAACTAATTTTTTCCTAGAATTTATTTTGTAGATCTTTCAGTAACAGAAATTGGTGCAATAGTTAATTGTATTGAACTGGATTTGGAAAGTAAGGCAGAAATTTCTTGGTGCTGAACACAATTCTTCCTATGTGGATAAGGAAATGAGCATCATCTTTTTAATATGAAATAGCTTCATACGTAAAATGACTGTGAAACAAATTCAAGCCAAAAGTTGTGAAAGAATTTCCAGACCTCATTTTCTAGTTTTTCTCCTTCCTTCTGTTGTTATATTTACCATGGAAAAATGTCTTTGTCTAGTGTGATTTTGTCTAATTGCAAATTTAATGTCATCCTTTTAATTAGCATATCCTAGCTTCATATTCCTTTTTTTATAACTTTCCCTGATTATTTGTGTAATGTGAATACACACTTGATGTGCTTCGTAGTTTTCAGTTCATAAGTGTCTAACTTTACATTTTCAAGATCTATTTTTAACTGAAGTAGTAGCAGCATTGTTTTGCCTTAAAGTTAATTGCGGTATTTAAGCTCTGTTTGAGGTGGTGTGTTGAGAATGAATTCCAGAATGATTCAGGTCTTTTCACTACTGCCTTTTTAGACAGTGTCAGAATTTATATTGGCTCTTCAGTAGTACAAGCTTGCTTGCCTCCCTGCCTAATATTTGCTGATAGATTGTTTTACTTCTCTGGCTACTGCTGACAAAAAGGTGTGTGTGGGGGAAGTTTTCTAAATGTTATTGCTCTTATTTTAGTGCACGTTTGGCTTGCAAAGTTTTGCATTTAGAAAGAAACCCAGACTTTCAGATAGTTGCCTGAATTGTAATAGTCAATTAGGGATTGTATCATGCAAAGAATAATATGGTAGCAGAGTAATACTTAGATTTTTTTCTATTACATGGGATTAGGGGCACAAGTGAATATGTAGGTTTTACTTTTAAGGACTTTTTTTTTTATACACTCTAAACTGACTGTAGCACTGATTTTTTTGCTTTCTTGTACTTCCCTGCACTCTGCTTGGTGCTTGAAAGTGAGCTGTGCAGAACACGCAACCGAGACGTGTCCGTTGGTAAGCAAACGGCTCTTTGATGTAAGAGGAAATTTTAGCAGTTTAAGCAGCAAATGTTATCAGCTGCCCTTCCTGTAGTAGGATTTTCAAAAGTAAAAGCATGTTTACAATAGATACTGGTAGGTAGGTTGGTTCTGACCCTGTTAAACCCCTCGTCATGAAAGTCGGTGGAACTTTTGCTATTGATTTTGTTGTGGACAGACTGACATGTTTGCAGAGCACCTGCAATCCTGCTTTCAAAGTTCTAAGAAAAAAGAAAAAACAATCTAACCATTCTGGTTCCTGGCTGAATGTATTTTTAAACTTACTTTTATTAGCTACTATTTTAATGAAATGGTAGAAGTATTTTCTCTTTGGAACAAGCTGTTGAATTTGTGGATGCTGCACACCCTACCCCTTGCTTCATGTTTCTATCTGCATGCCATTAAATTGATCTGTACCTCTTTCCTCTTAGTTTTTCCTTTCTTGCCACTTTCTCACCTTCCCCATTCCCCTTTTCTTTCTCAATTTAGAAGACTTAGGAAGTGTAAGCCCTAGCCTGTCACAGTATGGTGACATTCTGGATGTTTTTTTCCATTTCTCTGCCATTAGTAAGGAAATATAAAACATAATCAGAAAGAGGTGCTTCCTAGTATGTGAACAATATTTACAGGGGAACAAATGGACAGAGTTGATAATGCTGGATAGCCCTTTCAGAGGGATTTTTAACCTATTTAAGAAGAGTAATCCTGTGTGTTAATTCTTGGTGCCTTACTGACCTTAAACAGCGTGGTAGGAGCTAAACTTGGAAAGAAGATATGAGCTGTAGTAAAGAAATCTCGAGAGAAGCTGGGTTGAGGAAAAGGGGGGTTTGACTGTGAATTGTATCATGTTGTTTTGGAGCAGTATACCGCAAGGAAGCGATCACTTCTTTGCTTCTGTGAAATGACGAGGTTTCTTTGGAGATGGGTAGACTGAATTATTTGCATGTTTGGTCAATCCTAAAGGTGGAAATTTGGCAGACATTGTAACTAATTTCCTGTTATGGTTTTGTTGGGTTTTTTTTAAAGTGATGTGTTCAGAGGAGTTGCTGGCTGCCTGCCCATACACTCCTCTACTTTTCCTTCAGCATGTCTGGTTTCTACTCTCTTTCCTGATAAGCTAAGCACACAAGTTTTCAGACCCTGTAAGCCCACTGCTCGTGCCCATGTAGACCGCTTTGTCAGTCTGAAATTGAAAAAAATGCATACAAGGGTTTGTAAATAACATTCTCAGGGTGTTTTCCTTCTATATTCCCCAAACTGTCTATAAAGAATACTTAAATCTTTGGTTTCCTAATACTGTCAGTGTCTTTTAAATACAATAAAAAGTTGGAAGAAAAAAGTGCTTTTTTTTTTTTTTTTCTTTTCATAGGTTCATGTTTAAATCACAGCTCTGGATGTTGTTTAGACAGCTTGCAGCTGAAGAATATGTTTAGAAAGAGACTCCTGCAGTTTTATGCAAGCTGCTTTTCCACTGTACAAATAAGTGGTAGTGCTGCATGGAACTGAACCAACCATGTATCTCTAGCGTAAAAAGCAGTGAAATTGGTGCAGCAGTTTTCCATGTGTTCCCCTTCAATATATCTAAAGTTTGACTAAATAGGTATTGCCAAAGTTTTAAAAATAATTCTGTTTATATGACATCAGATCCACACTGGGAGTTAAATGTCCTTCTGCTGTGGGCTAATTGGTAGTACCAGCCCTTAGTAATTGTTGTGATTGAAATACTTGTCCAGTATCTCTGAATAGAGGTGACAGTGGCAAGGCTTTTCTTCAAGAGTGAAATTGATTTTGAAACTGGTTGACAAGCAGTTGTCTAATTTTACGGAGGTTACATTTCTGGCAACCTGAAATTATTAATCTTTTTACAATGCTCAACTGTCTTTGTCATTAGATTTTTTTTTCTAGTATCTTGACTAAACTTTCCATGCAACAATTTTAGCTTGTTGCTTCTTGCCATGTCTGCAAAGTGGTGTGGAGAACAGAGGTTTTTTTTTCCTTTTCAAGCTTTAGCTACCTGAGGGTACCACAAAGTCCTGCCTAAACGTTTCTGCTAAGATAAAGGTGATTCATTAATCCTCCTTTTAGGTTACACTTTTTGGGCTAATTCTCATCTTTCTAAGTTGGTCCCTTCTGTACTCTCTCTCTCGCTGGTATGAAGTGGTCTGGACGTGATTTCTGGGGGCGGGGGTGATTATAGGTGTTGGGCAGAATGTAAGTTATTGACTTTGCCGTTTATAACGTGCTTCATTTACCTCCATATGGTTGTTACTCTTTCTGTAACTTTATGATATGGCTGGCTTGTGCCTTGGATTTACAGGAGGCCTCAAGACCTTTAAGTAGCAGAGTGAGCTGTTTGTTTCCCATTGTTGGTGTACATAGTGATTCATAGTCAGATGCACTTTCGTTCTGTTGTCCTTGATGAATGACATCCCTGTATTCACTAGGCTCTCCCACCAGTTTAAGGCACTCTTGAATTCTAAGCCTGGCCTCCTGTGCTCCAGCCAGTTGAATGTGACCTACTGATATGAAAGAACATTCTCTGTTTCACCATCCAAGTCAGTACTAAAAATAATGATTGTTGCTGTACTGAGCAATGTACTGAGCAAAAAAAGCTTCTCTTGGTACATCATCAAATTTTGACATAGTTTGTAAATATGGTTTTCCTCATATTTTATGCTCGTTTGTTATTTTCATTTAGGCTGTGCTTCCCTAGTTTGCTAATACAAATATCTTGTGAAACAGTATCAAAAGTTGTAATAAAGTCAAGATTTTTGACATCTACTTACTTCCTTTATGCTGGGAGGCTTGTTGTCTGGTGTGCAAAGAGATTAAGCTGATTTGACATTAGCTCTTGACAAGTCTGTGTTGACTGTTAAGCCTCTTGTCACGTTATAATTCTTGAAACCAAAGTGTTTGTGAGGATCAATAAGGTTCACCCTATACAGCATAATAACCTTGTTCCCACAAATACATGTTTCATCCTTGTGTTATCTTCACTTACCCAAAAGTAACTGCTCTTGTTAACTATTACACCACTAGTTTTGGGAGAGGGTGGTCCAATTTATTGGTACACAATAGACCATCTTCTTGTGTGCAGTCCAGTTCCCCCCCACCCTGTGCTACCAATCTAGTTGGGATGATAAACTTAACCTAGTAGGTGAACTCCTATGTAGAACTGTTTACCCCAACATACACAGTGTCTGTTTGCCACAGACATCTACCTATGTGTCCTCTGCGTTTGTGCTCCTGCTGGTTTTCTAGTGGGTAGAGAGAACTGAGGATAATTCTGTGCTGCACTGTAGCACTTTGTGCCTGAGGAGTTCATCCATGGGCACTACAGGAATGTGTATGTGCAGAAGTGGGATCTGCAAGGTAAGGTCTTGAGACACTCCTCCAAATCACCTCTTTGGAAGCTCTGTGTATGTTTTGACCACTGCAGAGGATCTGGCCTGATGTGTATGGAACGTTGTGTGGCATCCATTCTGTTGTTCAGGATGTAGCTGAAGAAAGCAATAATGTGCCTGGGTCACATAGTAATCACGAACTTCTTGACCTACAGCCATATCTTTATTCTATCTTAGTCTGATTCAAGAGTATAAACTGTAGGAAACGCTTTTCCTACTGGGCATGTCATGTAAAAATAAATGTGTCTGTTCTGCATCTCCCTGCAGACATACTGATCCGATTCAGGGTCACTGGCAGTAGGACTAAATGTGCCTTTTAATTGCAGGCCTTTGGGATTTAACTATGTACTTGCAATGATATCTCCACCCCTTTCTGTCTGGATAACTTGGTGGACTGGCTCTTCCCAGTGAGTTACTGCTATTCCACGTTTTTCCTCTTGCATCAAGAACTCAAAGTTTCACAGACTTTTTGTAGGCCTGGCAATGGGCAGACAGGTATCCTGCAGTTTTTCTGTAGTACTTTGTTGTTTGTTTAGACAGGGTAGACTAAAACCCAAAAATCACAGACCAGTTGATTACTTCGCTGTAGTTCACACAACATGCCAGGGTGTGCAAGTATGTGCAGTTGAATGGGTGACACAGGAACAGACTTAGAGGTTACAGCAAAACTTTCTTCATTCTGCACAAAGAAAAGGCACCTTCTGCTTTTTCCCCCCATTGTGCATCTTGTTGTTGTTTTGCCAGGACTTAATCATTCATGCTTCTAATCCTGAGGATCTTCGTTGTTTTCTAAACTCGCCTAATCTTTCCTTTACATGGGAGAGTCACAACAGGGTTGTCCTCCCTGGCAGAGCTCAAGGCCAGGTTGGATGGGGCCTTGAGCAACTTGGACTAGTGAAGGGTGTCCCTGTCCATGGCAGGGGGTGGAACTAGGTGGGCTTTGAGGTTCCTTCTGACCCAAACCAGTCTGTGATTACAGACAACAGTGGCCCAGCAATGAAATCTCTGATACCATTAACTCTGAAGAAGGGCGCTCTCTCTACTAACCGTACTGCACGATGGCAACATGGTTTGAGGATCGACGTGCTGTGATGCCGCAAAAAGGCGGAAGCAAGAGCAGTTAACTGTCACGCCTCAAGCATTTGGCCTAACGAAGAAATCCTTTCCTGACCCTAAACCAAGTCCTCAGTCACATGCACAGCCACCCAAAATGTAGGTTTTGCAATGCAGCTCTGTGGAAGGACAGACTGCTGAAAGGAATCAAGTTTATGGAAAAGCCTTGGAGAATGTTAATGCCCAGGCAAGAGAAAACCAGAGCCAAGCAACTCTTGCATTTCCTGCACCCTTAGAAATAGGAGAAAGTAAGGAAAATCAACATCTGTGTCTACTCCCTCTATAGTGCTGTATGCTTTACTCCCTACTTGTATAATAAGCAGATCTTCCTGTTAATGCAATGGGAACCTGTTTACTGTTTTAAGTGTTGCCTGCATTATCATTCTAATGGACTGATTCACAAATACTGGCCTTAAAGTGAAAGGAGAAAACTGCAGCATGCTGGAGATTATAGTTAATTACTGAACCACCCATTCATCTACATACACTTATGTGAAGTTTGGAATTTTCAACAGTTTCTTTTTAAATAGCTGAAAACATTTTTAAATAATGCTGATGTTACCCACTTTCAGCACACTGTTCCTGAAAACAAACAGCTCAATATATTGCTTTTAGGGGAAATATTTTGCATGGTTGCTCCTAGCCTGGAGCTCTGGGAAAATTAGGAAATAATTTAGGGGAAGTAATAAATCAGCAAGAGAGACATTTAGAATAAAGAATGCTCCTTCAACCATGACTGTGGGTCATAATAGAATGTTGTTATCTAGTCACTTAGAAAATTTTGTGTTAAAGTTGGGGGGGAGCAGGGAGAGGGAGGACAAAGTATATTGCTTACGTTCTGTTCAAATTCTGTCCCTAGAGGTTCTACAGGATGGACCTGCAATTTGTGTCTTACTGGATTTTTTCCTATAATTTAGGAAAACCCCACCAGAATGCAAAACAATTGTTACCTACACTGAAATAAAATTTGGTGGTCAATGGAAGCAGAAAATGACATCGATGTAGGTGTGGAAGAAACTTTCTGACTTAGGAAACTGTTTTATTCCTATCATTTGTCATAATAGAAGCACTTCAAGATCCTCCATGCTGTGGGGAGCTTCTTCCTTTTTTTTTTAATAGAAGCTGTCTTCCAATTTCTAACCAACATGTTTTAGTGATTCATTGTTTTGTATTTTTTTTTTTTAATTAGTAATGACTCTTAGTTTAAGCAGGATACATTGTAAAAAGCAAAAGAACATCACCTGTGCATAGAGATTAATTGCATCTCAAGACTAGTTCCCATTCAAGGAACGCTGCAGATTCACCAGCTTGATGAGAGCAGTTGTATCTCTTCAGTGTCTGTTTGGATAGCTCAAACAAGGAAAACTTTTCCAGTCTCTCCTTGTAAATTGGGCTGTCCAAATTCATGAACATCCTGACATCCCTTTCCTGTGCTCATCAAAGTTTGTATTATGTCTTCTTTTTTTAAATATGGGTTTATTCCAGATTACTTTTTTTTTTAATTTTAGTATTTTGAGGTGTGTAGCTAGCATGTGCCTGCACATATCTAGAAACATTAAAGCCTTTTCCTGTTACGAAGTATTTAATTTTTATTCCACCCTTTCTAAAACCCATAAATTTCTAGAAGCCAATATTCTTTTTATTACTAAAGAAATGCAGTAGATTGCCCAAGTAATGTGTGGGCCCTTAAAAGAAACAAACAGCTGTAAACAAATAATATTCAGGTTTTTTTACTACTCTGTGGAATGTTCTTGGGCAGTGATATATGTGATAAGTTATACTAGATGTTAGAAGCTGTGTCTTGAAGTTTATAATTACAGGTCCATACTGCATGTATGCCTCTTCTGGCCTTTTCAGATTTTATTTAGAGCACATTTTTTTAAATTTTGTGATTCTGATGGCCAAATGTATTATACGAACAAGCAGGAGTGCCAAATCCCATCTTAAACATTTTTCTTTAAATAATTCAAATCACCTATTACTGTCCCTGCCACTACCACTCTGTTAGATCAAAGTAAATGTTTTTAAAGTTAATTCTGCAGGGCTGCAATTCTTGGCAACAAAATAATCTTGAACACAAGTAAGGAAATTTATGGATTTCAATTATAGCTTGTAGTGTATCATAATTCTAGTTTTATACCCTGTGCAGTTCACTGTTTTGGATTTTTAATGGGTATAGAGCAGTAATCATAAAAGTGATTCAAAATGCACCCAGTAATTACAGAGATTTGCTGTTGCTTTTGCATTAAAAATGATGATGATTTACAATCAAGAAAATTGCAGTCTGTGGTTTTACTTCAGATACTCATGCTATTACACTGCTTATTAGTTATGGTCAGTGATTTAGAGCTTAAGAGCTACATGTTGGCTGTAAAATTATTTATTCTTTAATAGATGATAACAGTAAATTTAAAGCTGACATTATATTAATTATAATCTTGTGCATTAAAAAATACATATGTAGCCCTTTGTATTTTTTTTTGTTGCTGGAAATTAATTACAACTGAAATGAACTAGTTGAACTACAACAGCCAGAGTCAACATACATTTTTTTTTTCTCTTAGTTTCTCTTATGATCCCAGAAGTTTAAGGTTAGCTGCCAGAATAATTTCTGTCTAGCAAGTAATGTAAACAAGTCCTTTTCTTCACCCCTTCCTATACCTCAAATACATATCTAGGTATATATGAAATAATAAAGAGGTAGCTGATATACTGTGATTATGAACATTTAAAATCCTATTGAAAGAAGGATGACACATTTTACTTGCAAATTATTTTTAAGTACTATTGGAAAAAGGCAAGAATATGGAACTTTTTTTCTCACAGTTCCCCTTCCTGTCCATTTTCTTCCTTTCCTGAATATTTCCTCTTTTCTCATACCTTCATGCATCAAAACTCAAGGAGAAGAGATTGCTGCCTTCAAGAAGCATTTCTGAATTGGGCTTTGCCTTTGGGAGCCATTAAGAGTTAAAGCTGTTTTAACAATAACGTGTTTCCTTAGAACATTCTCAAGCATTAGCATAAACAGCACTTCCCCCTTCTTATTAAACCTGGATTTTTAACTAAGATAAGATAGTGATCAGGTGCATTAGCAGTCAAGTCACGATGTAAACCGTAGTGGTGTAGTTACTGATTATATAGCTGTTTCTTAGAAATACTGACAGGAAAACTCAAAACCAGTGGTGTTTCTGAACTGTTGGATGACATTGGGTTGCTTCCACAAACTCTCATGGATAGAGTACCCCAGTTATTTTCGATCAATAGTGTTACTAGAACAAACTTACTGTCTTATTTTAGCTTGTGCTTTATGTTGAATCCATAGTTGACTGAAGTTTTAACCGTTATCTTGCAGTAGCAGTTGTATTCATGTTAATGTTTGCAGTTTGAAAACTGTCCTTGTCAAAATTCTTCAGCTGAAGAAGGGTTTTGCAAGGCAGCAGAGACCACCTCAGTACTAGCTGCTTTAGGGTTTGCACACTCTAGCAGATTCTTTCCACCTTAGCACCTTGTTTAGGTGACTATGATAGTGCGAGACAGGGTGCACAGGAAAATTAGAACAGCAAGATTTTACCTTTATTTTACTGTGTTTAAGAATTTAAGTGTTTGTAAATAAAATCAGGAGAGATGAAACCTAAATTTTCAATAGAACATGTTTCACCACGATGTATTCTGGTCCAGAGATTGTTGGATATTTTTTACTAAAATTAAGATTCTGAAGTGTTTCGTTTGTATTATTAGAGGTTGAGTGAACTTTTGGTTTCTGAGGAAACTTTGCCCAGGTTTCAAGCAGAACCAATCTGGTCTGTAAAGCTCCATCCATTTGTTTCTCCCTCTTGTCCCCTTTCTTCACCAGAGGACCTGAGAATCCCTAGCTGGTACCTGGCCTCAGTTTCTTCAGCCAATCTCTGACGTATCAGTGAAACCCAGATGAATTTCTATTGTGTAGTCAGCACTCCAGCATTTGAAATTACAGAATTGATTGTCAGGGTGATGAAGAGTTTGCCCAGGAGCCATATATCCTGCAAGCCCTCACAGCTGCACAGTGAGATCGCATTATTGCATGACTAAAGATGCCTTTTGCTAAATCAGGTTTTAACATCTGTATTTCAGCTAATGTGCTGAAGGTAAAGAGTCTCAATCAGAATTAGGCCCTCACTTTCCAGGTAGTTTCAACTAGTGTGTTTTAGGGGGTTTTTGTGGGGGTGTTTGGGTTTTTTTTAAAAAAGAAACAACACAAAAACCCACAACCTTTTTTAAGCAGGTAATTTTAAGTCTGTGCTACTTTCCTTGTACAAGCACAAAGGCTCCCCTTTGTGTGAGAACAATTAGTTTTCACTTGGATTAGTCCTGTGATATAGGCAAAATCATGCCCATGCAAAAATAGACATAAAGAGCATTAGGAGATTGAGTAGAGGCAGAGATGAGGACATGAGGGATGGGGGGAAATTAATGAATGCTTCTTCAGGGTTTGCCTCTGCCTCCTTAAAATATGTGACCCTCCATCCTGTGTGCTGTGGAGTCATGTTTTCAGAGTGGGATTATTTTAACCAAGTATTAACTGGAAGGGGCAGTGAGTGATAGATGAGTAGCAAACAGCCCTGGCAGAGTCCTTTGCTCAAACTAGCTTTTCTTCCATTTGTCAAGGGAGTTCAAGCCCACCTCTTTCAAAATAGCTATGGATTTGCAGAAATAAAACCCATGGGCAGAGTTTATTCTTCGTTGATTTGTATAGTGGATTGTGCTGGATGGGTTAATACTTGCTGCTAATGATTTGGTGGTTTCGCTGTTTAGACTCCAAGTAATGCAGGAAGGACAGAAAAAGTAAGACCTTAAGTTTCCAATAAGTCTGTAAAACATGAACATCTGCTGGAGTCGTGAACTGTGCATTGACTGTGTTTGGTAACAGGGCAAAGGCAGCTGATCGTGATCCTCCTTCTCTTAATTACTTTGTCAAATGTCACTTCAGTTGCATGTAGGGAAAAGAGGCATTTCCTTAATGACAAGGGAATAAGTAAACAGCAAGCAAAAATGGGATAGACTGCCAGTATACTGCCGCTCTTAGCTTTATTTAATCATAACTATAATTTATCATGTTGAATTCTTTCTTGCTACCTTTTTTCTAACAAAATATGTTGTCTCAGGTTCTCATCTTGAAGGGTATTGGCCTTTCATGCTTCTAGCAACCACCTAAAGTAAATACAGGTCAGGGTAAAAGTTTGGATGTTCCTTCTGCCACTTCCATTTTCTCCAGCCTTATGCTCATCCACCCTTATAGTGATATTTTAGGTTTTTTTTTTAGTGTCATCTTAATGAGGGCTTTTATGCAGCAAGATGAGGAATAAGTATACTTTGCAAATGTGAATGAACTGCTAAAATGTGAAATGGACAGACTTCAAATGAATATTGCTTGAAGCTCAGCCTAGCAATGGAAATTACATTTGAGGCCTTTGGACCTTCAAGGGACAGTGGTAATCCATAGCTAATCTTTATGTTGGCAAAATCAAAGGCATGTTAATACATTTTTAACACTGAAGTACTTATTCAATCCTTTTAAAAGTTGAATATGTAAGCCAGAAGTGTGTTATATCATGCTAATTCCATATTTGCAGTCTGCAAGGCAAAATAGACCCACAACTGTGTTAGTCATGACCTCTGCCTGCGCAAAGGCAAAAATTAGCCTTTTTCAGGTTAAAGCTAGCTAGATGATAGCAATAACATCACAGTTCAGCCTTCGGTGTTGACTGTGAAATTCCTCTGGGGATTTTCTGGGCAGCAAGGCATGTGTGCTAGGTAGATATGCAAGTTACACTTTCACTGTCCTGGAGCTGAGTTTAGTCTTTTCAATTTGTTAAGTACTGTTGAGTCCCTGGAGCATTTCTCTCTGTGGGAGTATAAACCAGCAACAGTTTCCTGTGCAAAACAACCAGCTACAGCTGTTTGTTAACACTTACTATAGAAGTGACTGCTTGGCTTCAGTCATGCTGAATTATGTTGGCCTTTTAAGATGAAATATTCTGAAACAGCTGCATTTGCATACATTAGCTGAAGCTGTCTAATTAGTTTAATTAGCATAATTAGCTAAAGCTTCATTGTTCTGCAGAGTTATACTGCTGGGCAAGCCTTTGGGCTTTAAAGTATTTGATGTACCTGGGCTAAACTAGTTTTAGACAGGGATGAACTGACTATTTATTAATCTCAGAAGTAATAAAAGTTGGTATGGAATTTATTGAAAGTACTGATGGGGCTAGTCTTTGTGTATAAAGCAGATCTCTGTGACTGCTAGGCTGTAGACTCTCCCTGTATGAAGACCTGTATAAACTTCATTTGAACAGTTTTTCTTGTGGCAAATATAAAACACAGTTTGAGTTACGTTACAGTCCCTCCATATGAGAGCAGAGTGTAACTTGTTGGGTTTGTTTAACATAACTTATCAACAAAAGTTTCACTCACTCGTGTTGACTTTTTGCATTATAAATTCCATATAAGTTGCTTGGGAGCCCTGTTCATACCTGCAAATGACAGTGAGGGCACTGAGGAACACCAGCAGTGGAAGGCGTCATGTTCTCACCTGTTCCAGATGTATGGACAGACTCATTTTGCTGGTGGCAGAGAAGCATCTAGTCTCTGACATCTGAGAGCAGCACACCCAAGGTAGCTGGAGTGCTTTGGTACCCTGGTCTCCACACCCACAACCTGAGACCATGCCAGGCTCTGTGCCCTTTCACAACAAGTGCAAGGCTGCCATCACCTTGTGCGAGCGTGTTTTCAGACTGTCCAAGGGATTGATTGGTGCTTTTTTTTCCCTAGGTCAAGTTGCTTCAGGAGAGATGTAGAAGTGTATTCTGTTTGTGTTCCTGTAGCGTACAGTATATATCTTGACTGCTCGCAAAACTTGAGGGGTAAGATTCATCCCTGATGTAAAGTAGGGAACTCTTAGAGGGTCACTGCAGAGCTGATTCTGGTGCATTTTGTCTCATGTCTTGTGACACTAAACCAGTAGTAACAGGATGAACAATATTCAGTAAAGCAAATGTGGATTTGTACTTTTGATACTAAGTTTTAAGGTATGAGATTTGGTAAATAATATTGTCACAAGATAGATTTAGAGGGACTTGAGGAAAATTGAAGCACTGCATTATTTGCTTTTGGGCTAATTCTTTAATTATTCTGAACAATAGAACTGCATCTATTTCTTATTGAGTTGGTGTTCTCATTTAGTTTCCTTGTCCTGGAATCACTTCTGTAAAAGGTACTAGTTCTTTTGTATTTGTTTATGTAACGATCTTCAGAAACGTGAGAAAGAGGATGGCTCACATGGTCCTTGCCCTCGTAGTGATTTCTCTCTGAATGCATTGCAAAAGATTTGCACAGCGTATGAACTTCCACTGTATGCTTCTCAGCAAGCATGCAGTGCCAAAGCATGCAACACACTGCACCAGCAACCAAACTACTGAGGCTTGTATGGCAAAGGTATGAAAAGGAGGTAAGGCATTGTGTTGTACATTTGTATACTTACAAGTTCTTAAAAAAAAGAAGATTAAAATAGGGCCATTGGGCAATAAAGAGTACATGTGTGAAGTGGCAGCAGCTGGCATGGACTTAAATAATTTCAAGTGTGAAATTGAAATTGTCTTGTGATTATAGTAAGCGCCTGCATTATTAATGCCTGGTGTATCCGTTCCTGTGGCAATGGTGCTGTCGCTTGTCTGTGAAATAACGTAGTAGACGCTTTCAGCAACTGGCCTAAAAATAATTTTAAAGGTGCAATTTCAGAGGCTCAGTTGAAACCAAACACTTGTGACCGATCAGTCCTACACCACATTTGGTATTAAAGCTTAGCAAGAACATTTATTATTCAAAATCTTGTCTCTTGTAAATAAATGGAAATGTTATTTTACTGCGTGTAAGCGTTTCCTTCACCAGCACTGCTTGTTTCAGGAAACCTTGTAGATAAATGATGAGGGTATACTAGGGGCCATATGGATGGAGAAGTGGTGTTGAAAGCCAGAGTAATTTATTACAATCAGCTTGTTCCTGGAGCAGGTGAGGTAAATCATTAGTTGCCAAGGACATCTCGTGAGTGCACAAAGAGGCAATGTATTAACTGAGTAAAAAGCAGACCACAACTTTAATATTCTCTTGTCCCAAATATAAATGTGGAAGAGGGAAGTGGTGTGAGTAGGACACGTTGCCTTGCAAGGACTAAGGAAGACATTCTGTTGGGTTTTTTGTGTTTGTGACAAATGTGTATTGCTGTGAGCAGCTAAGCTTTATTTCTCCTGATAGTTGTCACTGATGCATAAATGAGCTCTTTGGAGTTTTTATCCCCCTTTTGTTCTTCAGACAGAGTTTTCTGCACCTGATAATAATCCTAAAACTTCAGAAGCCTGTGGCTTCCCTTGCCCCAGATTTCAAAACCAGCTGCTGTTATACTCAATTGGACAGTAGAGCTAGTTAAGTTTTTTCCTGACAAGATTTTAGTGAAACAGTATTTTTTAGTATGCACGTGGGACTTGATACTACAGCATTTTTCTTAATGTTTTAATTTTCACAAGAAATGACAATATTCATTATAATTAAAAAAAAAGGCTTACATGATCAACTTAAAATGGAATAGTTAATTGTATTTAAATAGGTCTGTATATCGTGGAATCACAGACTGGTTTGAGTTGGAAGGGACCTCAAAGCCCATCTAGCTCCAACCCCCTGCCACGGGCAGGGATGCCCTCCACCAGACCAGGTTGCCCAAAGCCCCATCCAGCCTGGCCTTGAACGCTGCCAGGCAGGGTGCAGCCACAGCTGCTCTGGGCAGCCTGTGCCAGGGCCTCACCACACACAGTAAATAAGTGTCTTTTAAGGTTTGTTTTCTCTTGGTTTTCTACCCCCTATGGAAATTATGAGAGTATTTGCTGGAAATAAAAACAAATAATTAGTTGGTGCTGATGCAGGATTTGGAAGGTAAGGAATGTGTGAGTCAGAAGTAAGAGATATGATGGGCCACTGGGAAGAATCATTCCAAGATCATTTTTTCTCTTTTGAAAACTTAGAAAGAAATGTTGCAGCATACAGAGAATAAAAGACAGTTGAGATGGAAATATATGCTAGTATAGGCATCAATGTCAAAGTACCAAATGTAGCATGTTCCCAGTTATGATTGCTTTTTGGGACAGTTGATTTCATGTAATAGGAATTTTAAAAAGCCATAGCATGGCGTATAAGCCATTACTGTTATCCTTGCTGCATGTTTGAACAGCAGTGATAGCTAAATGCTGTCAGGTAAGAAAGTGACTAGCTGACATGCTTTAGATAACTGGAATCTTCTAAAGCACATCTACGTGCCCTGTGTGATTGTTTCTGCCCTTAAGGTTTGCATATCCATATTCCAAAATAAACTTGGTCTTGGCATTGCATGACTGGTTGCCTCACTTCTGACAACCTAAATCCATTTTGATCATGGCTTGTTGCAACTGATTTCTTCCAGATCCTCCTCTTCCAATCTGTGCTGAATAACAGCAACTTTTTTCTCCGTTATTGTTCTTCCTTTGTACACCCTGAAGTAGGTCTCTGGTGCAGCTGGCACGTACAATGCATCACACAGAGTTTACACAGAACAGTTCTTATGTTCGTACAACTCAAATTAAATCAGACCTTGACTGCGGTGTAGGATCTCAGATGATGAGATTTCCATCCTAATAAAGTTATTCTAGTTACACTGTAACTCTGGCTTTCTGTCTGTCCTCAAGCTGACTTCTGCAGGTGATGTGCAGAGAATCTCTGTGTTGCTCTACCTCATTTGATTGCCTCAGGCATGAGAGTCCCCATTTAAATGAGTCGATTTTGATCATTTGTTGCAGATGTTTTTTATTTTTGTTGTTGACATGCTATGAAGAACAGCAGCCCAAACTAAGCATGGTGTGTATCTCAAGATTTCCATTTGTCCATGACCTCTTCTTTTTCAGGAGGCTATTTGGAGGAAGATCTCAGGCCCTCATCTTTCCAACCTTTGCCCTTTATATGCAGGGTGGCATACCTGGGAAGGAAGATGACTGTTGGATCCTCCTGTCCCTCTAAGGACTCAGTGTGGTGATGAGACAGCAAAGGAATTGTATCAGTAGCATAAGAGCACTGATGTTTGAATAGCTGTGCAAATGAATTTAGCTGCCCTCATAGGAGAGGGGGATTTTTTCCTTTCTAACACTATTTTTATTGTATTCTGTCTCTTTTGCCTACTCTCCAGTTGTTTAATAAGGCACCCAGATGACTGAGTTAATAAATAACTTGCACGTCCCCCTGCTCTGTATGCTAATCCTGTTCTTTGTGACTGCTGTGTCCAACAGGCAGTTGTGATTGGCTCTGGGTTGGGTTGTTTTTTTTCTCTAAACTACTCGGATCTCTTCTGAGCTGCTCAGCCGGTGCTTTCCTGCTGCAGTGGAAGGCAGGAAATGTAATCTCTGATTGGTGTCAAGGAGATGCAGTGTCCTGCTGAGGGCTCTGTCATTAGTCTCCCTCTGCGTCTGGAAATCAGAAGATTCTTTTCCTAGTGGTAAAATACCAGCGATTGGAATGCATGTTCCGCAGCATAAAGAGGTAACATGTGAAACAACTCGTCTCCCTGATGGTGAATTCAAGAAATATGATCTGTTACAGATGACAGAAGGGCTGTAACAGAGACAAATGGATGCAGTTGAATCTTATACTAAAAAAAAAAAAAAACTTCTCAATAGCAGATTGGTTGAACTCCTCATTGCCATATATGTGAAAAAACCAAGGCATTGGGAATGAAGATTGAATGAAGATTTTTCTTCTTGAGTCTTAAAAAACAGTGCTAGGAATGTTTACTTAAGTGGACATGACTTTTTTTTAAAAACAAAATTAAATGAAGTATGGTGATTAAAATCCTGGAGCTGGAGTCAGGAAAATAGACACATAAAGGAAACTGAAGGGGATATTTCATATGTAATTATGTAATGTAAGATTATATATATTTTAAAAATCTCTTTTGCACTACTTCAGTCCCAGGGCTTCACAGAGTTAATCAGTGCATGGAGTTTATGCTGTCATCTCCACAAGTTTGTTCTGTGCATTGTGTGCTGGTTTTCGAACTAGAGGCAGCACCTTTCAGGAGACAGACATTTTTGGGGATAGCAGAGTGAGAAATTGGGGGTTGAAGTGTGGATCAGCCATTCATGGGGAAACTTTCTGAGGAGAATTGGTTTAGGATCTAACGCTGGAGTAATCAACCTGAAAAGGAGTGAACTGACACTTAAAAAAAACAAACCAAAACAAGGAACCACAAAAACTAAACTCCCCTTGCCCATCCAACAACAAAAACCCCAAGCTACAAGAATTAGTGAAGGCTATTATTGCAGGCAAGTGTTTTATTGCAGTAAATTTTAGATACATCTGGTATCCTTTATAATTTCAATGCACCAATTTTGGTCAACAGCGAGTGGTTTGGGAGATCACTGGCAAGAGCTGATCTGCAAGCTAGTGGAGATTTGCTGGGTTTGATTAGTCCCTGGGTATCACTGAGGCTCCACAAGGTTCTAAGACCTGAGGTGTCAGGCTGAAAAATCTCTGGTTTGGTGCTGGATGCCTACTTGGTGTTGGGTTACTTGTTAATGAGAATTATCTTTGTTGGGTTAGCAATTATTGCCATGCTGCTTTTGAACATGTTATGGAGACTGTCACTTGGACTTATGATCTGAATAGACAAGGTGACCTCTGAAACAGAAAAATGTTGTAGAACTGGGGCTAAATTTTCCTGTCTTGAAAGCTATGGTGACTACCGATAAAGGGAAACAGGGACCTTTCTCCTAGTGACTCCTGTCCTTTGCTCAGCAACACTGACACTTTCCTCTGGAACTTGTTTTTGTCTGATTTTTAAAGTATGAAGCTTGATGGTTTCTCATGGGATGTAGCCTGCATTTGGTGATCTGGTGCTGCCGTTGTGCCAAGTGACATAATTTGTCTTGCTTGGAGTGTGCAGAAACAACAGAAGACTTTTCCTGTTAGCCCCTTCAGGACACTATGGAGGTGAGCAGGCTAGCAGCCTCCTGCTTCCTGTCTTCTTCTCCTTTTCACCCCACAAACACTGTCATTTTGCTTGTCTTTCCAACCTGAATGACAAAGCTTTTTTTTTCTCACATAGCAAGTGTAAAGTTTGAGGGTTACACACAGTACTTTCAGCGACAGAGTAACCTGAGCATAAATAAACTAGTATAATTGACAAAAATGCCTTTGTTATGTATGTTTTCAAGTAAGCAGGCGTAGTGGTATCTCCCCAGAGATGGGAAGACAGTAGCTCCATAAAACATAATTACAAACTACTTTTCTTCGTACTTACTGTTGGCTTCTATTTCTGATAAAGTGGTGTTTGCTTGTGGGGTTTGTTGGGTTTTTTTAAGCAACGTGTTTGCAAAGTATCAATAGTTTCAGGTCAGTGTTTCATGGTAGGGCAGTTTGGTTTTCATGGGAGCTCAGAAAGGGCCAGTTCACAGTTAGTAAGTTCCTTGGTTTGCTAGAGTCATATTTCTGAAGTAGAGAAGTACATACAAATCTAAATTAATGTTTAGTTGAGCTGAATTGAGAGATTCATTTTCCTTTTCCAGAAAACCATAGGTGATTTTTGGAATAAATTAATCACTTTCCAGCAAGAGTCTCTTCTTTACAAAGTGGCAACAATTATATTAGTAGGGTTTTGGAATTTTTTTTTAAATCTGCATTATTTCAGTAGTGATACTCTCAAGGCTGTGGGAATACTTCTTAATATCATGTGTGATTATTTTTTTTTTTTTCTCCCTTTAATCTGTAGGTTCTGTAATCTCTTGACCTAGATGCCTACTTAGAGAACTGAAAGTACTTGATTATGTAGAGGTCTTCATCAGTAGATCTCAAGTGTTTTACAATGGAAATAAGTGCCATTTATCAGGTGATGAAATTTAGGAATAGTAGCAAAGTAAATTGCCTGAACTTGCTCATTAGATGGGTTGAAGATTTGGGAATAAACCACAATTTTCCTGTGCCATTCTTTTGTTTTCTTCCCAATAAAAAAAAAACCCAACCCAATAAAACACTACCTCTTTGTGCAGCCTTTTTCCCCCTGTTAAATTTCCTTTTTTTTTTCCCTGAAAAGAATAGCTGTCAGTTACCAAAAATAGTAACATGTAACATATGTGTGTGCATACAGAGCTATATATAGTGCTTGCCTGATCATGGTTCTTTGCAAACACTAATTGTTCTCATTATCTGCAAGGTTAATATAATTATCTGCAAGGTTATATTTTATCGTATGTTACAAGTATCATTAATATTCCTAATTATCTACAGCGTTAGTATAATTTTAAAATTGAATCAGAAAAAGCTGTCTCCAATGATGACACCAATCTTTGTGGTTTAAGAGAATGTTAAAAAAAAAGTATTTGGTTTATTAAATCAAGCAAAGTTTATCTTTTTTTCTATAAAGTTCAGGCTTTGTGTTGTTCTTTTTCTAAGATTGAGTAGAGCTATCAGTAGTGCCTTTTAGAAAAAGCTGTAAGGATGGTTATTACTGGTCTCTGGCACAGGTCAAAGGAAGTCATTCTTAAGGGCGATTAAACTTTCATTTCTGTCTTAACACAAATGCCCCACATGCATAAATTTCATTTGTTTTAACTGAAATTGAATATTTCCATTGTATACCTCGTCGATGCATCACTGGATTATATTTGCTTTACCTGTGGGTGGTATTGTCCTGCTGACACTCACAGCTAGTTACAGCTTGACATATATACTCGGGTTCTTCCTCCTTTGATTTTTAGCTAGAAATGGACCTTGTGCCCTGAAGTGTTATAGCTGTCCCTTTTCCATACATTAATCCTCAAGACCACTCAGTTGTGTGTGGGAGTGAACCACTTGTGCATTTCTGAACCTCCCCTGCTTTGAAGTTCACAGGTTCTACTCAGCCCTTTACTCATGTCAGGGGAAGTACTCAGTAGGAACAGTCTTGGGACCGATCACTGAAGAACACCAGCAACAACCCTGTGTACATTGCAGGATTTCTTCTTTGCTACAACACAGCTGCATCTCTGACTGCTTTCAAACTCATGTACTAATCACCCTGCTGTCCCTGTAGGAAACTAGTTGAATTTGCTGGTAATATGGAGAAGATGTGAGAGTGAACAGATGAGGTGTTTACAGTTCACCAGGACCAGATGCTGTTCACCAAAGGGTACTGAAGGGACTTGACTGCCTCATGTGAAAATCCCTGAGCTGATGGCCAAGTTGAGTAACATCCCCTTTTGGGTGGCCACTCTGCAGATTACCAGTACATCTTCCATCTACAAAAAGGGTTCATTCAGACATCCTGGAAACTAGAGAGCATTAAGTCTGACTTGTATTGATGATACAATGGTAGAGCCTGGGATAAAGGGTAAGATCAGTGAGAATATGGATAACTGCTTTGGGAAGAAGGTGATCACAGATTCAGTAAAGGGAAATCCAGCAAGGATTTTTTATGTGTTCAGGGTATGTTAAGGGGGGAAGCAGATCCTGCAGATAAAAGTTTATTGGATTTTTGGAAAGACTCTGTTCCACCTGAAACACTGGAAGCCAAATTTTTGTGCAATCATTGGAATTAAGGTCCTCTCATGGATTAAGAGTCAGGAAGGAAGTGTTCTGGGCTAATAGTCAGTTTTCAGGTTCAAGAAGAGTCGCGGGGATTCATGCTTGGATTTATGTTGGGACATGTGAATAGTTGAAATATAAAATCCATAATCTTATGGATGATTGACTTGGGGTTTTTTGAGTGGTCAAATGCTGTGGTGATGTTGGGGAGCTGAAGGAGGATCTTCACAAAACCTGAGTGGGCAAAAAAGCAGTAGATAATTTTATTATAGAAAAATATTTTATTGGTTTTGCGTGGCAAGGTTTTCATAGAAGAGGGGCTTCAGGGGTGGTTTCTGTGAGAATCTGCTAGAAATTTCCCACATGTCTGACAGAGCCAATGTCACAGAATCACAGAATATGAGGGGTTGGAAGGGACCTTGAAAGATCAACTAGTCCAACCCTCATGCCAGATCAGGATCAGCTAGATTGTCACATAGGAACACATCCAGGTGGGTTTTAAATGTCTCTGTAGAAGGAGACTCCATGACTCTCTGGGCAGCCTGTCCCAGTGCTCTGTGACCCTCACAGTGAAAAATTTTTCCCTTATGTTCACATGGAACCTCCTATGCTCCAGCTCGCACCCATGTCAGCCATCTCCTTCCAGTACCTGAAGGGAGCTTATAAGCAGGAGGGGATTCAACTTTTTAAAAGGATAGACAATGACAGGACAAGGGGGAATGGATTAAAACTAAAGGAAGGAAGGTTTAGATTAGATATTAGGGGGAAGTTTTTTACAGAAAGAGTGGTGAGGTGCTGGAACAGGCTGCCCAGAGAGGTGGTGGATGCCCCGTCCCTGGAAGTGTTCAAGGCCAGGTTGGATGGGGCCCTGGGCAACCTGGTGTAGATCCAGGCTTGAGGTTGGTGGCCCTGCCTGTGGCAGGGGGGTTGGAGCTCTGTGATCCTTGTGGTCCCTTCCAACTCATACCATTCTATGATCTCCAAGATGGTCCATCAGCAATGGTGGTAATGCCTCTGGGATAACAGAGTTAAGCAGGGAATGGGGAAACCTGTGCAAATGCAGCCAGAGAGAAGTGAGATTATGTGAGAGGAACAACTCTGTAGACACCAAGGTCTCTGAAGGAGAGGGAGGAGTTGGTCCAGATTCCCCTGAAGCCTGTGAAGAAGACCATGGTGAGGCAGGCTGTTTCCCTGCAGCCCATCAAGGTTCATGAAGGAGCAGATATCCATCTGCAGTGCATGGAGGATCCCATGCTGGAGCAGGTGGATGAGTGAAAAAGGCTTTGACCCTGTGGAAAGCCTGTTCTGGAGTGTGGAGATGTAATCCAAACCAAGCCTACATGTTTCTGAACATGACAGTTACAACTTGGGAACATCACAATGATAGAGAGCGGATTGCTATTTGCCAAATCTGGTCATGTGAAAACTGTGGTGGACTCAAAACTTGTATACAGTGTGGGGAAGTTCTGAAACATCCTCACAATAGGGATGGAGAAGAACTGCAGAAAGTGGCTGTTCCCATGCATGGTATCTCAATACCCCCTTCCCATTGCAACTGCTGGGGACAGAATGTGGGGCTAAATGGACCAGTGGTCTGAAATATTGGGACATGTTTCTTTTTTCTGCCTTAAGCAATCTGCTAGACTTATGCCAAAATCTTCCTGCTGACCTGATGACTTTCATTCTGCTCACAATTATGGAATGCAGATCATCTATCTCTCCAAATTCATGCATAAACCTCTGCCTTGATTAGACTGAGTTCATCCTCTCTTATTTGTGTCTTCTGCCCTCATCTTCTGTACCCTCTGCTATTGAAAATGAGCCAAAGTAGGTTTTGGTCCATAGCTTAAATTTAAATACCATTCTCCCTAGCCTTTTTTTAATGGTTGATGAAAATAATCTGTTTTCTGTCAATTCCAGCAGCCACTGAGCCTTGCTGTTATTAGTTGTCTCTTTTTTTAAATTAATTTCTATGTGGTAGATTCAGTGGCTGAGAACTATATTTGTAGCTTCTTCAGTGCAACACTGTTCTTAACTCATAGCTCCAGATTTGTGTTCAAGATGAAAATTTTGAAATTTTTGTTCAAGCAAAATTCTGGTGATCTTCTGTGTGAATGTTTGGCTTGATGCAAGCTGTGAGCAGACAAGTCGTAAGCATATGTTAATTATGGAACATTAAGCATAAGTATAAGCCTTCACAGCATCATACTTCGGGTTTCCACTTAATCAGTTACTTTAATGCCTAACATAGGCCATGACTTGTTCTTTTGACTTCAAAGCTACTTACCTTGTGTACATTTATGTGGGAGTTTTCTTCCTAAGATCGTAATAGAACGGAATACAGCTGGAGAAAAGTTCTAAGGCACTGGAGGGCCTTTCAAAGGATTATTTTCAAGAGCAAATATCAGGGCTTTATTTTTTATATTGCATGTGTCAAAAATGAAATACAGCAATGCACACTGTAGACATCCACTAGAACGTCTTTAAGTTTTACAGTTGACTTTTGTCTCTCACTATCAACTTGACTTAAGATTAAAAACGACCCAAAAAAATGCACATTTAATATATCTGAATATGCTTTGAAAAAACCTAATGTGGTCTATAGAGAAAGCTTGTGTTCTTGATGGGAGGGAATTAAAGAAAGTCTAAGAATACTTCAGACTGTCGGATTGCTTTTAATAGCAAAATAAGGGGAAGGTGTTTCTGGGTTTTAGGACAGTAGCTAAGTACAAGATCATGTAAACTTCTTCATATCTTTGACCAAGGAGTCTCTCCCAGTATTCCACCTGTCCTTCTATTCTTGGAAATCTTTATCAAAGTACATGCTAATGCTGACTCCTCCAGAACACAGTAGGTTGAGGTGCAGACTTAAGTTCCATGCAGGCTATTTGTACACCTCCTAGTCAGATTTCTGTTGGTGCCTGGGAGGTTGTATGATCTCCTGCAGCAAGGTGAGCATGACCATTCAGTTAAAGCTCACAGGAAGTGCCAGGGGTCCTCTCCCCAGCCCCCTTCCCTCCCGCTCTTGGCCCTGACTCTCCACTCGTGTCTCCCCCAGAAGAGTCAGGGGAGACGAACAGTGACGCACGTTTCTGAAGGGCTGACTTTCAGTCTTGACAGATGGGTGATAAATCTTAAATTCTGCTTGTGTTCAGTTTTGCAGGGGCCATTGTTCCAGTGGAGGCAGTTAAAACTGTCAACACCTAACAGTGCTTGAAGATAATGAATGTAATATAAACCTGAGACGCCCATGAGCAGTGCTGGCTTCCCACATAGCAGATGAAATCCGCTGGGTCTCTGCATTTCAAGAAAGTCTTTTAATCCTATTCAGGCATTCACAATAATACAGTGCTTATGTAAAACATTCTGCTCCTTCAGAGAAGCATGTTAACAAAAAGAAGTTAAAAGTATTTAAGCATCCTATGTTTAATGTGTTCCAAAACCACTCCAGTATGTTGACAGCTGGTTATTAATTATAGTGCCATGGATAAATATGCCATGATAATGCAGCACATAATTTTATGTAACTTATATATGCATTTTCCAGCGCATACTCAATGTTTCCTTAGCGGATTTCAGTAATGAAATACGATACAGTGGATTTTTGTATTCTTCACTAGCTTAGCTCCTTTTAGTTGAGTGCAATGTAGAAGTGAATTTCAGTATCACTTAGTAATGTTTTTGTTACTTATTTTGCTAGAAAAATAGTCTTTGTATTTGTCACTTCCCTTTTTTTTTTTTTGAAGGAAGGTAGGAGGAATGAGCCCTTGCTAAGGCTCTTTCAGCAGGACTAAAAGTAGGAAGCTTAATGATGGAAGAGGTCTGGCTTTCAAAATCCTTCTTTGAAATGAAATAGCATATAAAGAATTGTAGTATAAGATAATCCCCAAGGAAAGTAATTAAATGGAGAAATGATCATGAAATGTGGGAAGTAATTGCTGTGAATCATGCATACAAAAGTAATTTTTTTTCTGTTAGTGTGTGTGGCTTTAAATAGAGTATTATTTGAAGACACTTACAGCTACTACTTGCCATGGAGTATTCTGTGTGATTTCCCTTTTATTTGACTACCATAATTCAAGTGTCTTGAGCTTTTTAATTACATGATGCTATATGATAGTTTACAGTGATAGCCTAGGATGTCTGTTGTAGAAATCACAGGGATGCACTAGAAGCATTCATTAATTGTTACAAATGCTGATTCATACGTATATCCACACATGTCCATATTTGCAGGAATAAAGATAATAGTTTCTGCCAAGATCAATTTTACTCTAATAAATTGCTTATCTCTTGTTTTAAACATTTCCATCACTTCCAGAGAGCTGTGATCTTTGTTCTCCATCCTGAAACTGTGGAATATTTAGTATATGATTCGTTAAATAGTAAAGCCAAATTTGGCAATAGGATGCAAATTGAAATTCATCAGTAACTCACATGAGTTTTGAGCTTGCAGTGCTTTTGGTTAAATTGTTGTGGGGATACATCAAAAAGATCAAATGAATCTGGGAAGAATTTACACCACTTATGAAGGCAATAACCCATTTTATGTACTTCCTTGAAGGTGCAATTCAGAAAAGAATTTTGCTTTCAACTTTCTGGCATAGCAAGGGTGTCCAAATTAGATCTACACTGGGAGAAAGGAACTCAGCTCTCCTCTCCCCAGATTACTGAGAGCACAAAAGGTGATATTTATTGTGCACTGAATAGTTAAACACCATACAACCACCTGACTGACACTTTCTCATAGTGTCTCTGTATAAGGTCATCATTGTTACTTTTTTTTTCTCTTTAATCTACATCTACAGCAAGACAAGATAATCTGTTTTTGTGAAGCTACAAACACTTAATTCAGAATAAATAAGTGAGAATCTGGTGCGATGGAAGCTGTCCAGTAGAGCTTTGGCTTAATTTTTAATTAATACCAAATTATTTGCCTAGAATTAAGTTCCCTGTGCTATACAGTTCCAGGAAATGCTGCAGAACCTCCATGTAAAACTCTGCAAACCCCTGGGTGTATTTCAGTTTGCATATAAAATTGATTATTTTTTTAGTGTGCATTATTTACTCCCTTGTAACACAGACACAGCAGTTGGTTAGGTGGAGGGATGCATTGGCTTTTGGACATCTGTACATGGCTTAGGGAAATATACCATGGTGGTAGTGAAGGATGTAGATCAAGTTGTTGTGCACTAAGACTGACACACAGAGCAGTAAAGTGGTTTTATAGAATAAGTGTCTATAAACACAAATTACATTAGCTTGGTTTTACACAAGTACTTTGTTGCACTCAAAGGACCCACATCCAAAGAAGGAAACATTTAATTGTTTGAGGTATTAAGCAGATGGAACTTGTTCTCTGGAATGGGAGTTAGTACAAAATTGTGATAATTTCGTTTTTGCATATCCCACAAGAAAGACAATGCTTTTCTGAAGAGAAAGTATGTTTTGACCATGTCGTGGTTTTGCCCCGACCGAGGGCCGCACCCCACACAGTCGCTTGTACTTTTAAAAGGAAGGGGGAAGGAAAGTTGGGGGAGGGGGAAAAGGGAAGGAAGAAAGGAGGGAAAGAAACCACAACCTAGAAACCAGAACCACGCAGGTTGGGATAAGGATAGTTTACTAAACAATAACAGAAAACTAGATATAACAATAACATAAGTTTAAAGCACAAAATAGATGAAACTGGTGATACACAATGCAGTTTCTCACCAAACCACAGAACCCAGGCCGCACAGCTTAGAGCCGTCCCCGAACCCAGAAACTGCCCGTCCTGGCGTTGTCTCCTCCTCTTCCCCCCAGTCCCCCTTTATACTGAGCATGACGTAACTGGCATGGAATATCCTCTTTGGCCAATTCGGGTCACCTGTCCTGGCTGCGTCCCCTCCTTTCTCGTTAGTAAGGAAGTATGAAGAACTGAGAAAGGTCCTTGATTGCCCGGCAACAACCAGAAACATCAGGGTGCTATCAGCACTGTTCTCATCCTAACACCCAAACATGGCATTCCATCCACTGCTAAAAATAATTAACTCCATCATAGCTGAAACCAGGACATTATCCACCCCTTATTCCATACCATTTACGTCATGACCAGATCCAACAATTTTCTTTGGGTACAACCAGTTTCGTGTTTCACACACCCATATATGTATGTACACATGTATGCACACATACGTGCATACAGATCTTATTCCCTCAGTCTGTGAATCATCCCTCTGAAGTTGTTGAGTTCATTTAGTCCATGATTTTCAGGCTCCATTTGTCGTAACAGTTTCTCAGGATAATTGTATGTTCCATTGGCTCGTTGCATGCTGCATCTCAGGCTCTTGACTGATACACCTGGCATGGTCCATGCTCATAGTCTGTGGGTCAGAGTTTATTTTCAAAGGGAAAAAAGAAAAAAAGTTCTTGAGAGGCCAGGCTTTAGTTCCATCATCATGGCACTCATTCTTCATTAACTTGTATGACTCCAGCTATAATGCTATGGTACAACATACAGCAATCATAACAATAATGAATATACAATAATGGGTTATTTGGCAATTATTATAATTTCTACTTTATTAATTATATTGGCTATTCTCACCCAAAATCAAATCCCCTTGAGGTACGCATCGAACTTCTCCATCCCTCTGCATTACCCACCAAGTACAGCCAGGTCCTTGAGCAAAAACAATTCCAGACATGGGTTTACCTTTGCCTGAAGCAGGGATGACCCAAACTCTCTTTCCCAATACACTCTTCATATGCACTACTGGGACTCTGTCTCCTTCTACAGTACGTGGAAATTTTGACTGGGCAGGGCCAGCCCGATTGGTAGATCCCCTAGAGTTAACTAACCACGTGGCTTTGGCCAAATGTGTATCCCAGTGCTTGAATGTCCCACCACACAGTGCTTTCAGTGTAGTTTTTAAAAGTCCATTATATCGTTCAATTTTCCCAGAGGCCGGTGCATGATAAGGAATGTGGTACACCCACTCAATGCCATGCTCTTTGGCCCAGGTGTCTATAAGAGTGTTTCGGAAGTGAGTCCCATTGTCTGACTCGATTCTTTCTGGAGTACCATGTCGCCAGAGGACTTGCCTTTCAAGGCCCAGAATTGTATTTCGAGCAGTGGCATGGGGTATGGGATATGTTTCTAGCCAGCCGGTAGTTGCCTCCACCATTGTAAGCACATAACGTTTGCCATGGCGGGTTTGTGGGAGGGTGATGTAATCAATCTGCCAAGCCTCCCCATATTTGTATTTCATCCACCGTCCTCCATACCAAAGGGGCTTTAACCGCTTAGCTTGCTTGATTGCAGCACATGTCTCACATTCGTGGACAACTTGTGCGATGGCGTCCATGGTCAGGTCCACCCCTCGATCCCGAGCCCATCTATATGTTGCATCTCTTCCTTGATGACCCGAGGTATCATGAGCCCATCGAGCCATGAATAATTCACCCTTATGTTGCCAGTCTAGATCTACCTGAGCCACTTTAATCCTAGCAGCCTTATCTACCTGATGGTTGTTTTCATGTTCCTCCATGGCCCGACTCTTAGGTACATAGGCGTCGACATGACGTACCTTTACAACAAGTTTCTCTAACCGAGCAGAGATATCTTGCCATAAGTCACCAGCCCATATAGGTTTGCCTCTACGCTGCCAGTTGTTCTTTTTCCACTGCTGCAACCACCCCCACAGGGCATTCGCCACCATCCATGAATCAGTATAAAGGTAGAGCCTTGGCCACTTTTCTCTCTCAGCAATGTCCAGGGCTAACTGGATGGCCTTCACCTCAGCGAACTGGCTTGATTCACCTTTTCCTTCAGTGGCTTCTGCTACTCTTCTTGTAGGGCTCCATACAGCAGCTTTCCATCTCCGATGCTTACCCACAATGCGACAAGACCCATCAGTGGACAGGGCATATCGCTTCTCATTCTCTGGCAGTTCATTGTAGGGTGGGGCTTCTTCAGCGCGTGTTACCTCCTCATCCTCTGGTGACATCCCAAAATCTTTGCCTTCTGGCCAGTCTGTGATCACCTCCACGATTCCTGGGCGATTGGGGTTTGCTATTCGAGCCCGCTGTGTAATTAGTGCAACCCACTTGCTCCACGTAGCATCAGTGGCATGGTGTGTAGAAGGAACCTTCCCTTTGAACATCCAGCCCAGCACCGGCAGTCGGGGTGCCAGGAGGAGCTGGGCTTCAGTTCCAATCACTTCTGAGGCGGCTCGAACCCCTTCATAGGTGGCCAGTATTTCCTTTTCTGTTGGAGTATAATTGGCCTCAGATCCTTTGTAGGCCCGACTCCAAAACCCCAGCGGTCGACCTCGAGTCTCCCCTTGTGCTTTCTGCCAGAGACTCCAGGTCGGGCCGTTCTCCCCAGCTGCAGTGTAGAGCACATTTTTAATATCTGTCCCTGTCCGGACAGGCCCAAGGGCCACTGCATGGACTATCTCGCGTTTGATCTGCTCAAAGGCTTGCTGTTGCTCAGGGCCCAATTGGAAATCATTCTTCTTTCGAGTTACATGGTAGAGTGGGCTCACAATGAGACTGTAGTTTGGGACATGCATTCGCCAAAAACCTATAACACCTAAGAAAGCTTGTGTTTCCTTTTTGTTGCTTGGTGGAGACATAGCTGCTATTTTATTAATAATGTCCATTGGGATCTGATGACGCCCATCCTGCCATTTTATTCCTAAAAACTGGATTTCTTGCGTAGGCCCCTTGACTTTACTTCGTTTTATAGCAAAACCGGCTTCTAAAAGGATTTTAATTACCCTGTTTCCTTTTTCAAAAACTTCCTCTGCTGTGTTGCCCCATACAATGATGTCATCAATATACTGCAGGTGCTCTGGTGCTTCACCCTTTTCCAGTGTATTCTGGATTAGTCCATGGCAGATGGTGGGGCTATGTTTCCACCCCTGGGGCAGACGATTCCACGTGTATTGGATGCCTCTCCAGGTGAAAGCAAACTGTGGCCTGCACTCTGGCGCCAGTGGGATCGAGAAGAAAGCATTCGCAATGTCGATTGTGGCGTACCACTTGGCTGCCTTCGATTCCAATTCATACTGGAGCTCTAACATGTCTGGCACAGCAGCACTCATACCTGGAGTGACTTCATTTAGGCCACGATAATCTACTGTCAGCCTCCACTCTCCATTGGACTTCCTCACTGGCCATATGGGACTATTAAAGGGTGAGTGGGTTTGGCTGATCACTCCCTGATCCTCCAGTTGACGAATCAACTTATGGATGGGAATCAGGGAATCTCGGTTAGTACGGTATTGTCGTCTGTGCACCGTCGTCGTAGCAACTGGCACTTGCTGTTCTTCAACCTTCAACAACCCCACAACAGCAGAGTCCTCCGAGAGTCCAGGCAAGGCACACAGTTGTTCAATTCCTTCTGTTTCCAAAGCAGCTATTCCAAAAGCCCATCGGTACCCTTTTGGGTCTTTAAAATACCCTCTACGTAGATAATCTATACCTAAAATGCACGGAGCTTCTGGACCAGTCACAATGGGGTGTTTTTCCCAGTCCTTCCCAGTTAGGCTCACCTCAGCCTCTAGCACAGTTAGTTGTTGGGATCCCCCTGTCACTCCAGAAATACAAACGGGTTCTACCCCTTCATGATTCGATGGCATTAGAGTACACTGGGCACCAGTATCCACCAGAGCTTTGTACTCTTGTGGATCTGACGTGCCAGGCCATCGGATCCACACAGTCCAATAAACCCGATTATCCCTCTCCTCCACCTGGCTGGAGGCAGGGCCCCTCTATTGCTGCTGATCATATTTGTTTTCCACTGGCTGCATAAAGGACTTAGTGGTCCCTTCAAGAGGAACAGACACATCAGACATATAGGTAGGCCTCCCAGTTGGTCTAGGGAACTGCCCAGTAGAAACTGGTGCAGCCTTCTTCCTGGCAGAATCTCGTTGTGCGAATGTTTTACCCCGCAGCTCATTTACTCGTGCTCGAAGGGCTGAGGTGGGCTGCATATCCCATTCCCTCATGTCCTCTCCATGATCAAGCAGGTAAAACCACAATGTACGTCGTGGTGTGTATTCTCCATCTTGGAACGATGGACGCTTTCTCCCAGTAGCTGCAACATTGCTCCATACGGGTTGGGAGTTGGACACATTGTTGTCAAGTCGTTGAACCAGTTTCTCTACTGCTGCAATGACGGAGAGGGAAACATTGTCTTGGTATTTCCGGAGTCGGCAGGCCACCTCATTTACGGTTGGTGGATCCATATCATTCCAGTCAATTGCTGCCAGTGAATTGGTGTACCCTGACGGTGCACTTCGTACAACCTTACGCCACATATCTGGAGTGCATAGGACTTCATCGGGATCAGCGGGAAGCCGTGAATTGTCCAGATCATAATAAACTATCTCCCGTACAGCTAATTCTCTCAGGTGCTGGATAGCTGTCTCTATGCTGTTACACTTGGGTGTCTGACATGTAATATATTCCTTTATGGGATATCTTTCCTGCACACTTGACAGTAGTCACCTCCAGAGGCTGAGGATTTCCGGCCTCCTCCCAATTGCTTTGTCAATTCCTCCTTCTCTAGCTAGGGATCCCAACTGCTTGGCCTCTCTGCCTTCTAACTCCAAACTATTGGCCCCGTGATCCCAACATCGGAGCAACCAAGTGATAATGTGCTCACTTGGGTGGCGGGTGAAATCTTTTCGAACCTCACGCAGCTCACTCAGAGTCAGGGATCGGGTAACAATCTCTGGTTCTGCCTCATCCTGATATCCTCGGGATGGTCCCGGTTGATCATCATCATCATCCGTCACTATGCGAACTGATTTCTTTGTGCATTTCCTCTTTTGTACGGGAGCAACAGACACTGGTGTGGGTTGGTTTTTCGGATCATCTGCAGTGTCTGCTGTAGAGATTACAGTAGCTGCAGTGTCGGTCACAGGGGTTGCAGTAGCTGCAGTGTCAGCCCCAGTGGTTGCAGCAGCTATAGTATCTGCCAGTCTGTTTCCTTTCCCTTCTCCCTGACAGTGCTGACAGTGCTGACAGTGCTGCCTGCTATCAAGCAGTGTTTGATAAATAGTGGCCAGAGCCCAGCACAGTGCAGTAAGGTGTCCGTCTCTGGGAAACCTACAGCAATTTTTCTTTAGGTATGCAGTCACTTGATCGGGGTCTTGTAGCTGTTCAGGAGTGAAGTTCCAAACCATCGGGTGTGAGAAAGTACCTAGGTACTTGCCCATACTTTGCCACATGCCCTGCCACTCGTGATTATTCTGTCTCGGAGAAAGCTCTTCAGTGGTATTCATAAACCTATGCTTGATATATAACAAAAACTGAACCATCTGCCCCAAACCTACCAATAGCAAAATGCTAGTTTGAATATCCCAGAGATATTGAAGATTTTCAAAAACTGCCCTAAGAGCTGTTGTATTTAGCCCAAAGGAAAAGAAAGCAGTGCTGTTATTAACCCCTCCCTGTCCAAAGAATGGACAGGACAGCAAAACCTCATACAAGTACCAGATTAAGCTCATGGTCATCGATATTATTGTATCATAGACCGATATCATAAAATACACTATAATGAAGTATGGGAACAAATATGGGAGCCGCAGACCTGAGAGAGTAAAGAATCCTGCCAGGATTGTATACAGCATGCGGTGGTTTTGCTGCCACAGCCATGGACACAGCCTTGTGAATAAATACCACAGCATCGTGACCAGAGATTGCTTAAACAACAGTGCTTATGTTAATTGCGATAGTTAGGATCAGATCTACCGTTATCCCAACCGTTCGTGCCCCACGTTGGGCGCCAAAATGACTGTCGTGGTTTTGCCCCGGCCAAGGGCCGCACCCCACACAGTCGCTTGTACTTTTAAAAGGAAGGGGGAGGGAAAGTTGGGGGAGGGGGAAAAGGGAAGGAAGAAAGGAGGGAAAGAAACCACAACCTAGAAACCAGAACCACGCAGGTTGGGATAAGGATAGTTTACTAAACAATAACAGAAAACTAGATATAACAATAACAGAAGTTTAAAGCACAAAATAGATGAAACTGGTGATACACAATGCAGTTTCTCACCAAATCACAGAACCCAGGCCGCACAGCTTAGAGCCGTCCCCGAACCCAGAAACTGCCCGTCCTGGCGTTGTCTCCTCCTCTTCCCTCCAGTCCCCCTTTATACTGAGCATGACGTAACTGGCATGGAATATCCTCTTTGGCCAATTCGGGTCACCTGTCCTGGCTGCGTCCCCTCCTTTCTCGTTAGTAAGGAAGTATGAAGAACTGAGAAAGGTCCTTGATTGCCCGGCAACAACCAGAAACATCAGGGTGCTATCAGCACTGTTCTCATCCTAACACCCAAACATGGCATTCCATCCACTGCTAAAAATAATTAACTCCATCATAGCTGAAACCAGGACAGACCAGTACTTTGTTTGGGTTTGGTTTCTGTATGTTCTGTTTTATGGGGGTGCCAGATTGGATTTGGTTTTGGGGTTAGGTGGGTTTTTTGTGTGTTTTATATTTCTTTGAGAACATATCTCTGTTTAATGTGTTGCATCTGCTTTACTGACACTTCTATTTTCATTCAAACATTAAGCATCTTCACTTTTGCTGCAGGGTGTGATACCAAACTGAATAAAATTAATTCACAACTTTTCTACTTTGGTCTTAGGCCAATGTCAGTGTGCCATGGTCAGTGATCAGATCAATTTATGGAATAGAGTGTATATTATACATCTTAGAATTATATATATATATATCTCAAACTCCTGTTTCTGCAGTTCTTAAAGCATTACAAGGCTGCAGTGGCTACTGTACAGTGATCTGCACTACAGAATCAGGCCAGTAGTAGTTTTTCCAACTGGAAAGTGCTATTGAGAGTCATACCAAGAAACAAGTGAACAGCTAAGGGGGGGAAAAAAGGGAATGTTGGACTCCTTAGCTAGTGGACTCTTTAGCTAGTTTCTCAAGTAATCTCCCCATAATTTTTCAGCTGAATAAATATCACAAGGCAAAATTAGTCAATTAAAAAAAAAAGTTTGTTTGTGTAACTTGCAACTTTGGGAAGGCCTTAAAATTTTAATAAGTTTTTTATATTAATTTCAGATCAGGAATGAATGGGTTAAGCTCTGCATTTAGATCTGGTTTCTACTTTCCAGCTAGTTCTGCCAAAAAGTCATTCCACTGGAACATTAGGAAGGAAATAAACTTTTAAACATAATTTAAGACCGGAAAAGTCTTTTATGGTCGTATTTTCTATCATGACTTTTATAAAAATGACAGCATTTATTATTTCAAATATGTATGGGACAAAATAGTACATCCCTGGGACCAAATGTCAGGCATGTCACTGAGCTCTGTGTTTGCTGTAATAATTCTAAGTGTTTAAAATTCATAGCAACTAGTTTATATACTTATGGCTTAATTCAGTAAAATCCTTTAAGAATACAGAAATCTGCCCAGTCCCTGAAAAATCATTCTGGGACTTGATCAACCATGTAAGTGCTTACATAAGAGTGTGTGAGGTCTTTGTTTTTATTTAAATACTGTCCTAAAAGTATTTCCCTGTTATACATGTTTGACTTTTTTTGAGGGACCTGTAACTCTGGAGCAGTTTGTTTAGTCTTTTCAGACAGCATAAATACATTTCGCCCCACCACGTCTTTTTACTTGAAGCTATTGTTGCAGTAGAACTATACTTGATGTAATTATTTCCACTGAATAGCACCTTAACCTTCAAGCATTTCCAAATTCCACATATCAGATGTTACTTATAAGAATAAGGATCTTGTAACTTGGTCATTCTAGAGAAACCAATGCAGGAAAGAAACACAGTTTTTCATAGTTTTAATAACTTGAGTTATATTGTGTCTTCCAGAATTCCATAGCTTATTACTTTTGTTCTTGCAAGATCAACAAATTAGTCCAATGATGGCAGCAATTCTCCCATGATCTTCCCTGGAAAGAACCTGTGAGCTTTGGGCAGTTCCCAGACTTCCTATATATTCAACGAACAAGGGAGATATTTATATTTAAATATTTGTTGTCCAAATTTTGGACAGTGGGCATGTATTCTAAAAGAGAAAGAAATCTTTGGTGATTTATTGTTGCTTTCTCTTGAATATTCATTGAATTGCCATTGAAAACAAGTCATGCTTGTGACTAAACATGAGCAAAGCAGGTGTAGGGTGGTGGGAATGGTCTGCAGCTATGTGCCAGCTCCAGCCAACAGATGTGGGATGGATGCCTTGTGTTTAGCAATGAAAAGGTATAATTTGTCAAATGTTAAAATTAATATGTAAAATGTTGGCTGGGCACAATGAACCACAAGCATATAGGTGGTTGGGCCCTGTCCCTCTAGAGTCAGATGTAGATGATTGAGGCCTCAACATCCATTGTGAAACTTAAAAAGGTAATAAAAAATTAAAATGTCTGTTTTTAAAACTAGCTGATTGCAGGTACAGGGAGGGGATCACCTGAGACACATGAAGAGGATAAAAACACAATTCCCAGTCTTATAAATGAAGCAGTCTTCCAAGAATTCTACTGAGATTAACATAAATTATTTTTTAACTGAAGGTAAACCAAAGTGTTTTCAACCAAAGTAGTATAAAAAAAAAAGACATTAAGAAAAAGAAAAGTTAAGACTATCACTTTGTCACTTGAACTTAAAGCTACAGTCAGTCTCATAACACTTAGAGCCATCCTTAATCCTTATAATTTGGAAGAAGAGAAATAAAAACAAAACATCTTGCTTTGGGAGCACCTGTCTTAATAGAGAGTTCCTCATGTTATTTTATTTAACATAGTACAGTGTTACTTACTTTGACGAACTCCTATATAAGCATAATTTTGTTTCAAAAGCCATTATTAGATAGTTTGTTGCCAGGCTTTCATTTCCATAGCTCCATACTACATTTGAGCAAAGCATATATATTTCTGTGGACCCGCTCCTCCAGTCTGGTGCCAGGCTCCTCACTAGGTCAAAACCCAGAAAATGCCAAAATCTAAATGAAAAAAACAAAACCCTCAAAATATTTTCAAGTAAAATCTAAATGTTTTCAATAGCCTGGAGAGTCAGTGCCCCAGAAAATAGAAGACAAATATAGTCTGGTACCCTTCTGAATAGAAAGAGTAGAGATCAAAGGGAGAAGAGCTTGAAGAGTTGCTTCTAAAAGCCCCAGAAAGAAGTATGAACGGTAATCAGCAGAATAACAAGTATTCCTCACAGTCAGCGTGTTAAGTAAGGGGAGAAAATAGTTATGCGTTCAATAAATTTGAACATGTGCTCAAGAATATGTGACTTTGTGTTGCTATCTACTCAAATTGCTGTTAATTGGGGTAGAAAATTAAAGTGCCTAAGAAAATAGATTCCGTCTCATTCAAATGTTTCACATGCTACTTCCTTTCCCATCCCCTTCTAGTATACAAATCAGATAAGAGGAAATCCAGCTGTAGAAATAAGTTGAAGCACCTGAAGTGCATGTTACTTACTCTGAGATGAAAATTTAATAAAAAAAAGATCTGAAACAGCACAGGGGGTTTTGCCTGAGTTTAACATGTTAATGTTCTTGAAATGCATTTATTGGGATGTGACTCATTTTTCTTTTTTAGGTGATAGGCCTTGAGTTTGCATCTTTATATCCTTCTGCTCCCATCCTGAAAATCCTTCCAGTAGATTGCATGCTCTTATTTTTAAATAACATGGGTTAATCTCAGTTGTTCCTTATATAGCCTTACTAAAATGAAATTGAAGATTTTTTCAATTCAATCTGTACATTCGGGTTCTAAAACAAGTAACTTCTATAAATACCAGATTCTAATCCTTTTTTTGCGTTGATCAGAATGACTGTTCTATGAATTTTAAGCATAAAAATTAAAACTTGTAAAATGTGTAGGTCTTTTTGTGGAAGGTGTAGTTATCTGGAGCGTTAATAGAGATTTACAAATCACATTTCTTGATAGCGTTTAAAAAATCTTTCAGGAAAAATCATTTTTTCCACTGGTTTACGTAACCCTATGTCAGTGAGATTTAGGGTCTAGCTTCATACAAGTAAAAATGCAGTCAAATACACTAGTGTATGTCTAATATTTATTCTACTTGCTGTAAAAGGCTCATTATGAAGAAGAGCCTTGAACAAGTTGTAAATGTGGTTATCAATCATTTTTCAGTTTGCCTTGGGGCAATGTGCATTTCTGTAATTAAGGAGTAAGCATTTAACCAGCACAAACATGGAAAAAAATGTATAAATGTCTTAATACTGAGCTTGTGAAATTGTGTTCTTTTTTTTTTTTTCTGAACTGGACTACATATATGAAGTTATTGTATCAAAATCAAATATCAAATAATTGTTGCTCACACTACTTTTAGTAGCTTGAATGAAGAAAAACCCATGACTCTTTACAGTATTGAAAAAAAAGTATGTTTAAAGTTTTGTTGTAATGCTCTCTATAAATATTAGGTAAAAGATGATAGTTGCTAAAGACCAGTTTCAGAGAGTGCTCGGGAGAATAAGTTACTCTTGTTCAGATGCTATACTACTGAAAAAAACTACAGGTATTTATGCCAACTATTCTTGAAAGTCTCCCCCCTTCCAGCTCAATCCTTATGTCTTTCTACCCATGTTTTGAATGACATAAAATGGTAATTGTAATCTGTCGTTTGCAGTAGTCTGTTTTTGATCAACCTGGGGCAGATTATCCAATTTTGATATTAACTTCATCACGGGGTAGATGAACTCTTTAGAGGTAGGCAAAGTGAGCTCTACTGCAGAATGACCCCAGGTTGCTGTTGGGGATAGATCTGCAGAGGCGTTCCAAGTGCCTCTTCACTTTTCCATTTCCATACTCCTATGTCATGTAATTGTTTTACATAAAGCAACTGGATCTGTTAGGTTTTTTCTTATGTTATTCGTTATGCAAATAATTTAGTAACCTACAAATACTGGGGGGGTGGGGGAGGGGGAGTGCATGACACAACTCAAAACTTAAAGGGTTGGGCTTTTTTGGGTTGGTTTTTTTTAATTATTTTTTAAAAGGGCAGGGGAGAATAAGAGTAAGTACAAAACAGAGCATCCCCTGGGACTTTTTTGCCTTCCTTTATCCTCTCACATTGAAAGGAAAAGTGTGGTGGATCTTCAGCTGTCTTGGACTCCAATGTTTGTCATGAAAGATGCAAGTTCTTCCAAACCAATTCTGTAGGATGACTGACATAATTAGATAATTTCTTGGTTCCTGATGTATACTAAGAACAGTTAAATTGATCTGTCTTGTGCTATTGTAGATGATCCTTGTGTCTAACTGAGCAATTTGCAGCATGGATACTGTACACTTTCCTCTTTCATCGTTTTGCTGTGCTCTGTTAGCTCTTGTACTGCTTACTGTATTGTTAATCATATGTCTTCCCTTCATTCATCCAGAAAGGTGTTTCTCTATTTTCTGTCTCCGAAGATTTTATTCAGGATCGTAAATTTTAATACCTCCTTAATCACAGAATTGTAGGGGTTGGAAGGGACCTCGAGAGATCATCGGGTCCAACCCCCCTGCCAAAGCAGCTCCCTAGCTCATATTGCTCAGATAGGCGTCCAGGCGGGTCTTGAATATCTCCAGAGAAGGAGACTCCACCACCTCCCTGGGCAGCCTATTCCAGTGCTCAGTCACCCTCACTGTGAAAAAGTTCTTCCGCATGTTGGTGCGGAACTTCCTATGCTCCAACTTGCAGCCATTGCCCCTTGTCCTATCCCCACAGACCACTGAAAAGGGGCTGGCTGATTCCCCCTGCATCCCCTGCTTCAGATAATTATAAACTTTGATTAGGTCCCCCCCTTAGTCTCCTCTTCTCAAGGCTGAACAGTCCCAGCTTA
Source organism: Porphyrio hochstetteri (assembly GCA_020800305.1). NCBI lineage: Eukaryota > Metazoa > Chordata > Aves > Gruiformes > Rallidae > Porphyrio > Porphyrio hochstetteri. Next base: position 53,991,605 of record CM036907.1, read on the forward strand.
CTCAGCCTTTCCTCATAGGGGAGATGCTCTAGACCCTTAATCATCCTCGTAGCCCTTCTTTGGACTCTTTCCAGGAGATCCCTGTCCTTTTTATACCAAGGAGCCCAGAACTGGACACAATACTCCAGGTGGGGCCTGACCAGGGCAGAGTAGAGAGGGAGGATCACCTCCTTTGACCTGCTGGCTACACTCCTCCTGATGCATCCCAGGATCCCATTGGCTCTCTTGGCCACCGAGGCACACTGCTGGCTCATGGCTAACCTGTCATCTACCAGGACCCCCAGGTCCTTCTCCACTGAGCTCTTCTCCAGCCCCCTTCAATGGGGATAACATACAACCATTTTGCTCAATATTTCTGCTGAGCTGGAATTTTGTAAATACATGCAGAAATACCTTAGTGGGTGGCTCCAACACTGTGTTGCCCAAAATAAACTCATCAACATTCTTTGTTTTATCTTAGCTTAAAAGTAAGAGCAAATTTATTAAAAAATTGAAAACAAAATCATGTGGTTGAATTGAAATCCTCCCCAAAAAGCTGGACGCGGTTGAACATCACAACTGTAGCTGTCATTGTAAATGTTATTAAAAGCAGTAGTGAAATATTATCTACTTAACTGATAAAAATAAGAAAAACTTCTTCCTACTTCAATTTTCCCCCTTGTGTGTATAGACAAAATATGTCATATGCGGAAAATCTAGTTGAACAATCACATGGACTCCTTGTGAACCCTGTATTTTATTGCTTTTTGGACTATATACTTCATTAAAAGTAGAACTTTGATTTCAAATAGTCTTTTTTATAATAAAAAAGAAAGCAAATGGAATGTCATGTCAAGCTGCAGAATGAAACAAAATTAATATGTGTTGATGTATGTTTAAAAGGATATGTTTAAAACCAAAGTTAATTTAAAATTCCAGTGTGCTGTGTACAAATAGCTCAGAACAGAGAGACCCTGGAGATCTGTACAGCAATATTAAGTAAATTATTGCAAAAATCAAATGCCTCAAACTAATAGATCTATTAAATAGATGGTATTTCAAGAGATAATCTGTACATTTGACAGCCCTTTACTGTGCAAAGCATTCTGAAATACAGCAATTTACACAACAGCTTATGTGGTCTCTTATTTCTCACAGTATTTCAAAATGTTCTTCTACCAGTCTACCACTTGTCAAAATGCATTAGTTGGCATTTGCCTTTGTGAAGATTTCAGAATCCTGCCAAGTTAGTTTAAGTATTTGTTGACAATAATTATTAGGTAATCTTGCAATATAATTAATATTCTATTTCATATTACAGTATGATGCTTTACACATTATGTGGGTTAATAGTTAAAACTGAATATTTCTTTAAGGAGGAAAAAACAGTTTATTTCAGTGAAGTTAATAAAGAATGTTAATTTAGAAAATGAAAAGCTGTGTGAAATGATTTAGCATGGTAATACCATGATTTCAACTGTTGCTTGGGAATAAAATAGCTTCTTAACGCCTGCATCAGTTTAATAAGGGCAGATACATTAGAAACGAGATACAGCTCATCAAGTTTTACTCTTCAAAATTTGTCTATCAACAGCACTTGAAAAATAATAGTTACTTCTCCCTTCTTTTTCTTGATCCTCGTTGAAAATCAATATGGTCTATAATAGGAAATAGAGTTTCATTGGGAATTTGGGGATAAAAATGCATGTGTTATGATTTCAAGGTTGGAGTAGCACATAGTTTTATGCTTATGACTGTTTTCCTTACGCTGCCTGCAACTTGCTCTTCCTGAGGCTGTTTCAAAATGTCTTGCTTTCAAAATCAGGAGAAGGGAGTATGACACTGGCTCAGCTTTAAAATAGAAGCACTTTTGGCTGTTTGTAAAAGGTCAGGATTTCCCAGCAGACCTTGTTCTTGCTTTTCTTGTTATTTTAATTGCCTGTATAGCACACTACTGATCAGCGTGGGGAAGAGTCCATCTTGCGAGCCTCTGATCCTCAAAATAGTGCTACAAGAAGATGAAGGGTTTGACATGTTGACTAGTCAAGTCACATGAACAAAATGAGATGGTGCAGAGGACCAGGCTTTCTGGATCTGCATGGATCAAAGTCCAACTAGTGCCTGACGATGCCTTGTGCTGAAAGCTGTGCTCTGGGAAGCCTCGTGTGTAGTTTATACTGGAGTTGTTCTGCTCAGTGCCTGGAAATCCTCAGACTGTTTTGAACTGCAGCTGCTCAGGTAGCTTGAGTGCTTGGAGCATGTTCCATGGTGTGATGTCCCCAAAAGAGGCAGTGATGCAAGTGCAGCACGCGTGGGTCTTTATTAGGTTCGTAGTACCTGGAAAGCTCCCTGAAACCTGTGTGGTCCAGATGAAACTTGGGTGTTTGGCAAGTCTAGAAAAGCAAGACTGTAACTTGGAAAACAATTTTAAAATATGTTTGGCTGCAGGAAGCATTGTTTTCCTGACCTTTACTTTGCTGCACTTCATTTCAAAAATGTTTTCTTAATAGTTATTGAGAAGCTGTTTCTTCATCTAACCTTCTTGTGCCAGTTTACACTGTTCCTGTTTCCCCTTCACATGCACAGGTGAAGCAAGGGATTGTCAACAATAAGATAAGTTTTTAACTTCAAGTCACAAGTTCAATTTTGTCCTGTGTCAGTGCTGGTAGACAGGGTCATATTTAAGTACCTGTATGACTTGGATATGAGATCTCAATGACATTTTAAATAACCTTGATCTATAGAACAACAACAAAAAGTATTCTCTTCACAGCCTAAGTATGACCCTTCTGCACTAGGAGGGACCGAGTTTTAAAAATGTGCATCATTCATCTGCATTCTGTCTTTTCCCTGGATAAATATAAAAGATGTGGGTCTTGCAGTTTTAAAATGTCTAAGCACTAAATTCATTATTATAAAGGATGTGATAAGAACAGGCACAAACCTTCTACTTCCTCAGTTGTGAAATTTACCTATGACTCAAATATTACAATAAATTCACATACTCTATTTCCCATCAGTGCAATACTTCTAAATTAGTACTGCATTACCACTTAAATTTCAAATCCAGAAATCACTTATGATTTATAAATGTATAATAAGCATACTTATTGGTTAGACTTTATTTCTAGAGATGAAGCAAAGCACAAAGTGCTACAGATCTTTGCTGAAAAGTCTTTGAGTTCTTGTCCTTGTGTATGCTAAAGGAATAAGGACAAGTGAGGGAAGAAAGTTGGGTTATGATGAAAGTAGTGGTGTTCAGTTACCCTCAATTATGTTTAGTTTGGCAGAGTTGCAACTGTAGACTCATGATGAGATACACGTTTTTCCACTTTCTGTTGCGTAGCGCAGAACATGTTTTCCTTGGAAGGGATAGAGAAAAGTGAATGTCATGGGATACACTGGGTATACTGGTGTTCAAGTGCACCCTCTGCTCCCTGTAAAACAAGTTACTATGTTACCCAAACTGAGAAAGAGTTGTTAAAAGTTCTACAAATGCTGTGTACTTCTGTTACATTTTCAGTGTAAAAAAGGCAAATGCACTCTGTGTGTGTGTGAGTGTGTGCTTTTTTATGGCTACTTTACAGAATAGAAAATGAAGCAGATGTTTCAACAGATGTCGGGGGGGCCTCTGGAGGGAATGGCTCTTCCATGCACTGACGGCATTAGAAAGCTACCAAAACAGTGGGGAGATCTAGAGTTGTCTCACTGTGGTCCAGTGAGCTAGAACTCCAAGGCTAGGCGATTGAAGCTATTAAGAGTTGCAGGTTTTACTCTTGCATCAGGGCACAAATTCAGAAGCTTTCATCACAAACAGTATTCCTCCTTCAGCAGCTATGAAATGTCAGCAAGGATCACAGTGGCCCTCTGCCAGCTCTTGTGCAAAGTGCTCCATCTCTGAGAGGAGTGTCAGAAGCAGATTCCCTTGCCTTGTGGAGAATAACTTTACTGGGGTCACGGCAGAGATGTGCTCCATGGAGGAGCTGCCAGAAGGAAATCAGGCACACATATCTGGACCCGTATTTTCTGCACTGGTTAAAACTGTAGAAGTGAAGGAAGGATGAAGAATAATACAGATAAAAAGCAACTTCACAAAAATATGGACCAAGATTTGAACTTTAGATCCTTGCCACAGAGTTAAGTGGTACCAGTTGCAGCATTTAGTCAGCTCTAAATTGAGACTAATTTGATTTCACAGCAAGGAAGAATTGCAGAGACCTCCACATCCTGTCTAGTAGGGCCTTGCTCAGGAAATGGCTTTCTTAACACACTCACCATTTTTATTTTTTTAAGTCAAAGAGCTTTCTCAGTTCTAATAACCATACCAAGAAGGTCAGGGTGATGGTGGTGGGAGTTTGGGTTAAAATTATAAGGTAGGCAACTGAGTTACCTTTTATTCCATAATGTGTTTTTTACACACAATGTGAAAATTGGCTCCGGCAGTCCTAAGTCAGGGTGGTTATTTGTGAATGTTCATGCCACAAATGCAGCAGGCTCCATTCTGTAGATCTGATTTTGTGGGAAATGTCAGCTTGCTAATGAATGCAAACATATATTAAGAGGAAAAAGGAACAGCCCATTTCATATGGGAATAAAAGCTTTCATCAGTGAGGCCAAATGTATCAGAATCTTTAGTCTTAATGGCACAAAGATACAGGGAAGATAAAGTGATAGGTCTTAAGAGTAAAGAAAATCTTCCAAATGCAAAATAAGCTTTTGTCTTTTTAATTACCCAGAGAGGGCTGTTGAAAGGAGCAGGATGATGGAGAGGGCAAAGGTAAGGAGAGCAGCTCATGATTTCTCATAGAGCTGAACTTGCCCACATCTGCAGAGGCAGGAAACATACAGTTTTTCCTGTTCATTAAAGGCAGCAAACTGTCAGTCAGACCCTTATGAGCTGGCCTCGTTGAGAAAGGGCACATGCCTTGGTGGTTTACACAGAAACCCTACAAACACTGCACAAATGCTTTTGCAGCCACTGTTGGCAACGCTTAACACAGTGGCGTGTTTCTTAGATTTCAGACATGCTTCCCGGTTTGACCTGCTTGCCCGTGTCATCACAAATCAGCTCGGAGGCATATAGAGCACCCCAGGTTTTTAAGTATTTCAGAACTAGAATTTACATGCTGTATTTTACCTGGGATTGATAATGTGCATCTATTCTTTTAATCTGTGAGCTACCTCTTCTAAGAATATTGTATACCTTATTGCAATAACTTAGAAATCTGTAGTACAAAACTAGAAATATTTCTCTGCAGATCCATCTTTTTCCCTGCTCTGTGCTGCAATATGAAGAACAGACGTCATCCTACTTTGGGGGTGGGGGGGAAGAATTGCAAGGGCAGGAGGAAGAGAGATTAAAATTTTAAGAGGATTTAAGAATTTCTGACAAAATAGTTTTTGTCTCGTGCTTTTTCCAAAATATGAGAAGCACAAAATGAATAAGAGATAAAAACCCGAATTAAACTGAGCAAAACAAAACCTAGAGCCATGGATCTGTGAGAATTGATGAGGTGGTTTTTTGGGTTGGATTTTTTCTGTTTGGGGTTTGTTTCTCTGTGTGATTTGAGGGTTAGTTTTTGACTCGGAGCAGCACAGAGCTGCATGAACAATGCTGTGTGTATAAAACACTCAAGAGCTCCAACAAGAGGAGTAGAGCACAACCTGGGACCATCTAGGGCTTGCATTCCAAGAATGTTGTGATGTCCTGCGGGGATGGGATCAATGGAAAACAACAGTTTGCTGAGAGGGAGAAAAATACCCGAAGGTTCTAACACTCACCAGTCCCTTATGATATGGCAAATTATCATGGCTTAAGTGTTAGAGCATTTGGAGTATAATATTTCAGTGCAAGTATTGTGGAAGATTTACATGTATTATCTGCTACTGGGATGGAAAGAAATGTTCTGCCAAATTCCTAGTTGTGAAAATGTAAGTGGCTGGAATTGCGCTCGGAAAGATGTTTTCCTTTCCCTATATCATTTAGTAGCTCCTGAAAAAAAAGGAATAGTTTTGCTGATTCAAGGACCTTGGAGATGTTTGCTGCTATCGTCCCATGTGCCGTAAATCTCATTATTGGTACTTCTAGCAGCAAGCTGATTTGCAGATGTAGGGACTGAAATTCATGGCAAGAAGTAGAAGACGCCAGTGGTTTTAATAGTGTCCACAGCTGAACTGAAATAAATCCAGAGCAACCGCGTTTAAGTTTAATAGTTGCTACAGAACTTCTTTTTATTGCAATACCTTTTATCTACATTATGGGATTTTTTTCCTTTATTACGACTTATTTATCAAGAATAGCTGAACTTTAGACCATTAAAAAGGAAATTGAGAATGAAATGTTGGATATACATGACCCTTATTTGAACATCTGCTTTAACCCTGAAAGTTGGCCTTTTGTGGTGATGGGTTTTCTGGGGGGCAGGGTTGTTTGAGAGTTTTTTTGTTGGGGTTTTTTTAAGTAATGCATGGTGAAAATATGTAAAGATAGTGTCTTATATGGTAGAGATTAATCCAAAGGGAATTGTAACTCTATCACTGATGTATATACTTTCTTAGTTTAATTTTTCAAGATCGAGTATAAGGTACTACATAATAGCGTACTGCAGAGCCATGAAAAATATTGCTCTGGTTCAGGAAAGTGCCCTTGAAGGTAGCCTTCGCCTTAAAAATGAGCATAAAAAAACATAATTGCTACTTTTTATGATAGTTTTCAATATTTTCATGAGTTTGTGAAGGTGGAGCAGGCGGGGCAAATGTAGCTATACCTGATGGATGCATTAAATGAACCCCCTGTACTGTAGTGATGTGGATGCATTTCTTTATAGTGCGTTTTTATTTATTTTTCTGTTGGCATACCTTGATAGAAAGCAATATGGAAAGATCTGGGACTTTAGAGATAAGAATCCATTGTAGAGCAGTGACATTCTTACTAAAGCTGTATTTATTGAAAACCACGAGGTAGTTGTTAAATGCCTGGGATACAGTATGAATTAAAAACAAATAAATTGGAAATATGGAAATGCATATTGCTTTTTAGCAGGGCCAGATTTGTTGCCCAGAATGTGGTCACAGAATTCACACCATGAGGAGGATAGTGTGAAGGGGGGACTATGGAATGGACTGTATTTTATTTCTGTTCTCTATGGTCTCTTTGGGAACCAGGGACTGTGTAATTCCAATGAGTACAATTATGTTCCTTTTAAAAAAGAAGAAAAAAAAAATCACCTATGTAGGTATGTGCAATATATCTCTCTCTAAATGGCTCTGAACAACAATATTGCTAAGTCATCATATGCTTTTGCTAGAAGAATCTCATTTATTTTCTCAGGAATGGGAGTGCTGGTCCAGCAGTGAACATAATTTAACCTTGCTCTGGTCAGTGGAAGGTATTTACTGCAGAGGACTATTTAGATATCTGCACAAAACCCGACTTGATTTGTCACTCTCACTCTTACTTAAAAGGAGCATAGCAGATTTGGTAGTAAATCTTTTTTGTGCTGGATGTGATGAGAAGCTGTCAGGCTTTTCCATCTGCACAAGGTGCATATACTGGAGACTTTGATGGCGTGTTCACCTTGGTGCTACATTCCTCTTGATGGTGACTCTTAATTACTTCAAGTCCTTCCTGACTAGATTTAGGGTACTACCCATCCACAGACCTTACTGAGGGTGCAACAGCCCTTTATTTGCTCTTTCAGACCATCACAGCTGCATTTCCACTCAAAAAAAAAGAAATACAGAAATTGACTTAAAATCATGAGACCGATTCAGGTTATTTCAGTCCTTTGGAAACGTATTTTTCTGTTGTTTCTGCTTTTGTGCTTTTTAAGCTTTCTGCCGAGCTACAAAGGACATGTTATTAAAGAGTGGATGCTCATTGGATTGTCACTTAACCATATGCCTCAGGAGAAAAAAGAAGTGCTGATAGCACTTCTGACAGTGTTGTAGAAGTTGGCAATGTGCTCATATCCTTTCTGTGTTCTTGACAGAGAAGGCAGCCTGATTTTGACACTTATATTTTGACACTAAATTATTTGGATGACATGCATTTTAAAAACAAAAACCTAGGAAAAAAAGTCCAATCACTTGCTATTTGTATCTAAACAAAGATGTGAGACTCATACTGGTGTCACAAGGCTTTTGTTATGGTCAAGCACAGGTATAAAAACTCATTGTCCTAGATTTTCCTCTTTCTGCAAAGTAGGACTCCAGTCCTCAGTTTTGTGTTTCCAAATTGTTCAATCTTTGAAAATTTTTATTTTAGATTATTATTATTTTCCCCACATAAGCTTGCTTTCCTTTCTTGTACATTCTATCCTCATAAAAATTAGCCACTCTGAAAACAAATATGTTTGTTGGATCAGTGAATTGCGTTTTATTGTACTTTTAATTGACTTAAACTGTACCACCCTAAATAATTACATTGTTTGAATTTTATGTGGGGTTTTTTAAATGTGGCAAAATAAAAGGGAAAAGGCAAAGCTAAAGGATCAGAGAGGTGCTATTTAAGTCACCAGCAGTGTCCCTGTGCTGTTTATTTAATTCTGGTAATTTGGCTCAATACATTCTCCTTTAAATTATTTTTCTGTTGAATTAGGCTCTTCCATGCTTAAAAAAAAAATCTACTTTGAACTGGTCTTTGCAATTTAAATGTATGATTTGATAACTGCTGTTAGGGATTTCTCTGTGTGTGTGTAAACTGTGATGCTTTCTTAAATAAGCACTGGGAGGAAAGGGTGTCAAATGCAGAGGGGAAAAATAACATGAAAAGTTCAAATATAAGTTATGGATAAAAGTTATTTTTAAAAATGCAATATTGATGATTTATTTTGAACCAGTTGAACCCACTTGGTTCATCTTTCTCCAGACACTTCCGTTATTAATGCAATCCAAATAATAAGTCATTCAATTTTTCGTCGTTCTCTTTACGCTTGTCAGGCACATTTCTGTACAGAGGGCTTTGGCAGCAGCAGTGATGAAATACATTTATTGACTGCAGTCACAGCAATCTAAATAGGTATCTGTCTTTCTCTAACACCATGTAACAGGAATTTGTGGGGTTTATCCCTGAAGTAAAACTACTTTAGTAAATTTTTCCTACCACAGTTTTTAATGTTTGGTTTTGTCTCGAGTGTTTTTGTTAAATTTTGGAATACTTAGAGAAGGCAAGAAGCTTGCCCGTACCACAACACTCCTTTGAGCATATTTTGCTATAATTTGGACTTGGTTTTTAAAATCCATGTCTGGAATGTTGCTCTTTTTCTGTCAGTAAAAACAATAATTTACAGGTTTATATATATATATGTGGTATAAAAGAAGCCTGAAATAATGGGCTTTCCCCTTCATTCCAGTGCATGACCCGACTCCCTTACTTTGATTCATTTTTCTTTTTTCTGGGTTATCCAGAGGACTTCAACTAGTTCCAGTTGTTCTGAGAACTGTGCAACAAAATCAAAGCAAATTGCTGAGATGAGTAGACAAGTAGTTTTGAAGGGGAAGTTCTCAGTATTGTGGTCTATATTCTGCCACCTTATTTTGTATGAAATGGTAATTGGATAAAACAGATAATTCTGTTAGGAGAAGGTATTTGTTGGCAGAACAGGGGATAGATGCCCTTGTCACAAGGCTGTGAATTTATTTACTATTTTTTTTTAAATTTCCTTTCCTGTGCCTGCCTCCTTGCCCTTCTTTGTAACCCTAACAAATTGTGTCATTGTACAGACAAGTTCAACAGGAGACAGAAGGTGCTCTAACTTGGTCTGGCCTATAATTTAATAATTAGCACATGCTTTTGGGAGATAAAAGACATGGGAGAGTGGCTAAGAGAGCCAATGGGATCCTGGGATGCATCAGGAAGAGTGTGGCCAGCAGGTCAAAGGAGGTGATCCTCCCCCTCTGCTCTGCCTTGGTCAGGCCCCACCTGGAGTATTGTGTCCAGTTCTGGGCTCCCTGGTATAAAAAGGACAGGGATCTCCTGGAGAGAGTCCAGAGAAGGGCTACGAAGATGATGAAGGGCCTGGAACATCTCCTGTATGAGGAAAGGCTGAGTGAGCTGGGGCTGTTCAGCCTGGAGAAAAGAAGACTGACGGGGGACCTAATTAATGTTTATAAATATCTTAAGTATGGGATGCAGGGGGAATTGGCCAACCCCTTTTCAGTGGTCTGTGGAGATAGGACAAGGGGCAATGGCTGTAAATTGGAGCACAGGGAGTTCCGCACCAACATGTGGAGGAACTTTTACACAATGAGGGTGACAGAGCCCTGGGACAGGCTGCCCAGGGAGGTGGTGGAGTCCCCTTCTCTGGAGATATTCAAGACTCGTCTGGACGCCTATCTGTGCAATATGTGCTAGGGAGCTGCTTTGGCAGGGGGGTTGGACCCGATGATCTCTCGAGGTCCCTTCCAACCCCTACAATTCTGTGAAAGCACAGAGGCAGCACCAAGTTCCTCATCAGTAGGTAAAGTTCTCCAGTTATCTTTTTGACAGACCCAAGCTGGGAAGAAAGTAGATGATGGGCCATGTATTACATATGAGTGGTGGGGAAAGGTATAGTTTCTGTGTTATTTCAGTCTGTGTGTGTAATCTTAGGTGTCATAGGTCATCTGCTGCCCATTCTGTTCTTTAATCTTGCAACTATAACTGCATATTAACCAGTGTTTTCCACCAGAAGTATACTTTCCTATCAAACCTCTACATTATTACTACCATTATTTGTTTTCAAGTTGTGCAAAAGCTTGGGTAACTTAGATACAAAGGAGGTAAACCAGTATCAGGATTTTTAGCATATTTAATATTGTATAGGTATACTGTCAAAATCAGTTATGATGACAGGAACATTCTGCAATGAGGTCTTTAGCTTGTTATTAGACAGCAATCTAAGCTGGCTGTCACACATTGTAGATGATAATGGTTCATATAAAATACTTCATATAATTGCAGTATTTCTTTGTATAAGAAGGGGATAAGCCCATCTTCTTGATGAGACAAGACCATTAAATGAGACTATTTAAAAAGACTGCAGCCCTGTCATGTTTTTGCTTAGGATTCTCTTTGCTGTTGTGTATCACTTGCATACATTGATGATTTTATATTAAGTAATATTCATAGCCTGCCTCATGATTTATGCATCCCCTCACTGGCTTGGTGTTTATAATTGTTTTTTTCAGATTAACATATCATTGCCATACTTCAAAATCAAGAAATAGATAAATTTTTAATAGTTTTTTTTTTTTCCCCCAGCGGTATATGCTCTAGAGATCAGAAATGTCTCAGCTTTTAGAGTTTTGCTGGATATTCCCACAGCACATGTGGTCTTCTAAGTCACTAGTTAGCTAACATGTTCTAGAAATGTGAAGTTAATCATGCAGATGGGCATTTAGGAAGTCAGCGTTTTCTCAACTCTACGGGTTAGTGATGATTTTCTTTAGGACTAATTAGTAGGGTTATTAATCCAAACAATTAAATTCTCTTCAAACACTACAGCTGTCTAATTAATGAATCTATTAATTAATCAGTAGGTTCTCCAGATGTCTACTGAGACACTGTCCCCTGAGCAGCAACAGTAGTTGTTGAATTTTTGTAAACCAAGAATCTTTCACTTGTTTGGTTGTTTCTTAGCACAGGAGCTGCATCTATTAAAGTACAAGAATTGTATCTTTTCCTCTTCCTCTGTGTAGAAATTTATTTTTAATTGTCATTGGTTATTTTTTCCATTCAGCCACCTGACACACTTGTGAATAGATAATGTGTGATTAAAATCTAAGGGGCTGTTACTCAAATGTCTCCTTTCCAGTGACCCAGAAATAAGCACTTGCAAAAATGAATGTTACCGTATAAACATGCAAATAGCTTAATTGCTTTCAATTTCAAAAACCTACTTCATGCCAGTAAGTCATGATCTTGCCACAATACTGCTGCTGAACTCTTCTGTTTACTTGGATGTCATTGGTATTTTCCTTACTACTGAATCAGAACGCTCTTGCTGAGCCCAAGGTCTCTATTTTGTTCAAAACTTGGGTAATAAGCTATTACTAAAGATCTGGTGAACCTGCCTGCTGCCCTCCCACAGGCTCATCTCTTTCCTCTTTCAAATTATACTTGTGCAAGGACAGGGAAAGCTATTATGCCTGCTTTCACCTAGAAATTACATGTTGTCCTTCTCAGTCTTTGGTACAGGGAGACCAACCTGTGTGAAAGCAGAGCGCGCTGTATCATTCCCAAAGGTGCATTCCTACCTGCAGCACGTTGCTTTGCAGCGCAGCTTAAAAACAGGCTGTCATTTGGGTCAAGTCTGGCAAAGTCTTCCTGTCTGGTTTAATTTGACTGATACTGTTTATCGCACAGCAATGGAAAGTGCTTTGACCACACGCTGTGCATATCTGTCTGCACTTAGGTTTGACCAAAAAGCAAAAGTTTCTCTGCCTACTGAAATACACAGGGCACGCTGTGCATGTTTCTGCTGCTCTGCTTGGTTTGCATTTTCTTTTGAAAGAGTGGTGTTTCCAAAATTAAATATTAAACCTCGCTATTTACCATCTTTTGTTTCACAATTAAAATGGTTCTAAGTTTATTCAGTAATGAAATCTTAGTAATCTAAAAGTAATGAAACCGGTGATTACGCTTCTCTCTCTGTTCTGTAGAAGCCAAGGTATAAATTACCTCGTCAGTTCTAATTATTGTACAACAGGCTAGAATCTAACTGCTAAGCTGCCATGGCTGTGTTTTTGCCAGCATATTGTGTCCCTCAGAGAAAAGGACCCATTTCATTTCTCCTCTTACCTTCTTCCTTCTAAAATTCCCTCCCTTTTTATTTATCAGGTACAAAAGAAGATAAGGAGGAGGAAATTAAGCCTCAGTAAAATTGCATTCATTTAAAATAAAACCTTAGAATGTAATCCACACCCCTTATATTTCTGTGTTGGTGTGCGTGAGGCTCCAGAAGCTGCCAGCCCACAGCTGCCAATGTTGCTGTGTTACTAGAACATATGTGGAGTTGGCTGCTCTACCCAGTACTGTGCAGCCCTGCTGAGAAAGGTGCAGTACTGGGAAAGGACGGTGTCAGAAGAGCTGAGGGCATATGTTCTCAATTGGGGTTGGTCTGTAGTGACATTTTGCTGGAGGCCTGTGCTGTTTGGGGTGGTAGTTTTACCAATGTGACAGGCTGGGTTTTGCCAGCTAGAATCAAACTTAAGCAAACTACTGGCAACAAGAAAAAACTACTTTGAATAAAACTTTGTAGGAGTTCAGACCTCAGTGAAACTGGCTTTACTCAGGAAACATCTTGTTCAGGTTCCTTCAGCTTCTGTCCATCTAATTTAGCGTTAACACAGATATGTTGGGGAGCTTTGAGATTACATTGGCTCAGTTTCCAGCTGAGTTCTGGGAACTGAAGACCAAGCAAGGGTATAATTCTGTTTCTAGCTATAGACTGAGCTAGAGATAACTGTTAAAGTGTTTATTGTCTGTGTACTATGTTTTGCAGAAACCTACAGTTGCACTCTATCAGTAGCTGCCTGTGTGGCTAACCAAGCACAGAGGACTAACTGGAAAAGAGGAGGAATGCTGAACAACCAAGGAAATAAATCCTGAATCTATTAAAGGAAGAAAATAGAAAACCTAGCTCTCCTGAATTAGGAAAACCCTCAATGTGCTTCAAGGGCAAAAGCTTTATTTAACTCATCTTAAAAAAATGTTCAGTATTCCTGTTCCTCTAATTTATTTTATTGGGATTTAAAAAACAAATCTGTCTGGAAAAACATTTCAGTGGCAACTGAATAATAGTACTTTGGGGTGGTTTTTCTTGTCATTTATAGAATATGTTTGTATTGCAATAACTGTGAAAAACATTCCTTGATTTTTTTAAAAAGTTTGACGCAGTTCCCTAAAAAACTCCCAACATTAATGATGTACACATTTAATAGAAAAGAGAAACCACCACCCTTGTGTTGTTGAGACCTTTGTATAGTTACTTCTTAAATATTTTCTTTGCCTAGAGAATCTTTGGAATCTGGCTAATTAGGAACTGGCAAATGGTTTCTGTCTCTCACACAGCCCTTCTTCCTAAGCTCAATTCATTTGTTAATTTCAGAATTTTACAGTCACTTGCTATTGTATTTGGTCTTGTATATTCTGTGGATTTGAGGCAACAGTGCTAAGAATTGAGTAGTAAACTGAAATGAGCAAAATTCACTCTTTGCCTACTTCTATCTTGACTTTCCACTGTGTCATAGAGGTTTTCACTCTGTGGTTCACTAGTTATTGGTAGTCTGGGAAGTGTACAGCAAGTATTTGATCCTTAGAGAGCTAGCTAATAGCATGGTTTTAGCTGTCCTCTTTATCTTTAATTTTAAAATTGCATTAAAAGGAAGACAAAACCACATTGCCAATGTTGCTCTCTTATGTAAGCAATTTATATAGTCACTGAAAAAGTCTATGGCTTGTGAATGGAAAAGGAAAGTTGTCAGTGCCTATGAAAGGAAGTATGTAAGTTTAAGAAATATGTTAAGGCATAGTCTTCAGTATAAAAGCATTTGAGAAATCCTTCTATTCAACCTCAACCTCAATGTTTTCGTGGATTCAAATTCAAGAATAACCAATGTGGTCCAAAGCCTGGGTTTAGAAGTTTTCAGAGGCAGAATTAAGACATGCCCAAGTTCTGATCTACAAGACAGTTTGGAGCATGTCCTTGTATTTTTTGCCATTGAAATGGTTTCCTGGCAGTGAAATCAAAAGGTCCAGTTTTTAGTCTTGGTTCTATTAATGTCTCAATTTCCCCTCTCTATGTCAGAACCAAAGCTATATTTATATTTATTCCAACCTCTTTTAGCCTACTTACAAAAAAAGCTACATAACTATTACTGCTATATTATTCTGCTTCTTACATTAGTGTAAATAAAGATGACTTTAATAAGATGGAACCTTTTTCCCCATCTTGTTTCTATCTACTCTCTATTATAGATTTCTACATTAAGTGCTGAAGAAATACAGTTTTATGATCTCTAAAACTTAATGAGAAACTTCCTACAAGAATTGATGAAGTAGATAATTAGTTGCAATGATCTCCTGATCTCCACTGCCAGCTAGGGTTGGGAACTCCCTGAGGAGCATAGGTTAAGAGCATTCCTCAAAGGTGAGATTTTTGCAAGAAATGGTAGCCTTTACCTCCCTGCCAAACTCCTACCACACTGGTCTGTTTAATTCCTTGATGCTAGCTATTTGTAGATGCTTTTACTTCATCAGGATGGTCTTGAGTACAGTACATTACTGCTAAATGAGTAACAAGATCATTTTGAAAGCTGGGAGACAGTGATGTGCCAGCCAACTTTCCTAGCAGATATAAATAAATTCCAAAGTAGATTTCACAGAAATGGATTTGTATATTTTGTCCCAATCATCAAATATTGGAACAGCATGGAGGCTACCCTATGTTTGGCAAAGACAGGTTTTTAAAGGCAATTTAATTTGAACCTTCATCTTTGATGTACATGGTAAGGATCCTTGAAATACAAATAGTTTTTTGTTGCTCCAGCCTACTTAAACACAGCTCCTGGAATGTAAAGCCCCAGAGTCTCCTGTTTAGGCATAGGTAGACTCCCTCAAATACATGGTACGTGATACTTCAGCACTTTAAATAAACATGCTGTGTCAGTCATACTTGATCAAAGGTAGGCTTCCACTTCCACTTAAGGCAGGTGTGCTTAGAGCCTGCCTTTACAGAAGTGCTGACCATCTACAAAGCTCTGAGTCACTTGGATTTGCAAAGACTCAGCACCTTTGGAAGTCACACCACTAGCAATGACAAATTTGGAGTGTCCAATTAGGTGATCTCATTATAAGTTCTGTTAAATTATAGAAGTTACAGACGCAGGTAATCATGTGAATGCTTACCTCCATTGAAATCAATAAATGTTAAAAAACTCAGTGCTTTTGAAATTCCCATTAGGCATTGAGACAGCTGAATAACTTCAGAAATCTGAGTATGAGAACATTATTTGATATGTATGGCATCCATTATGCTAGGAGGCTGTACAAGAAAGCTGAGCTTTTTTTTAGGGGGAGTAAAAAGAATTGAACGTCCAGTCAACAGGGCATTCAGTGGCTAACTGTTATAAGCTTCTTTAAAGCCCCAGATTGCTGCCTGTGCTTCCAGAGGTTTATAGCCCATATGTGGGAAGGGAACAACTCTGCATACGGCAACACTGAAGCCCAGCAGAATGTTTATAATATTCAGCACTCTGTTGCCCTTGGCAGAGAAGCCTAAACATTGACCCACTGCCATACTTTCTAACTGCTCTTAGCCAAATTCTCTTCCCAGATCAGTCATGCAATGCTATTAAGTTCAGTGGACGGAACCTAATAAAGATCAAAAGGAGAGATATCTGGAAAAGCCAGAAATTCTTGAGTTGATTATTTTTTTTTTAAGTATCACTGTATTTCACCAATTTTCTTTTTCTACTGGTCTTTGTGAAATATAATAAAATATTTTCTCTCTTGAAAAGCTCATGGATAAGAGAGGTTTATAATCTCTCACAGAGGGAAGGGAAACTTATGAATGATAATTGGAAAGCCTGAGTGGTAGAATTCCATCCTATTGAGTAACTGAGGAAGACTAGATCCTTAACCAATATGAGTCAGGCAAGGTAATGTGAAGATACATAGTTTTATTCCTCTGACACATTTAAATCCTTTTTTAAAAGGCATGCCTAGAAGCCTCCGGTGAATACGACTCTACTACCAATGTTACTCTTTAATGTTTAAAAAAATACAATTCACTAAAGCTACCAGTTGACTCTCAGCTCTTCCATGAACTTCCAAATGCCAGCCACAGGTGCTAGTAAAAAAGTTTGCTTCGTCAGATATTATAAAAAATGTTGAATTGTCTTAGTTGCACTTTATTGAAACAAGTTGCATATAGAGAAAAGGATTGAAAACTCTATTTGAAATTTCCTTTAACTGCATGTTTTTTGTCTTGCTTTACCTTGGCTAGTCTAGACAGCTTTTTTGAAAATACTTTAAGACCTTAAAACTTTAGAGAAGTTTATATGGTCAGTTAATCCATTTAGAAAAAAAGCGTTAAAAGCATGTCTTCATGAAATATAAAAACATGGTTAAATTTTTCGATACAGAAACTATGAAAATTAAAAAGTAAGTAAGAATTTTGTATGATCTGGACATATTTATATTCTCATTTTGTGATAACAGCAGTAATTAAATTATAAATTTTAAACTAAAAAGGACCTGGTGAAATGCAGCTAAATAAGAGTTTATTCCTATTCCCTTCCCTTGGGCTGCAGGGGGCAGGAAGAGGCGGGGAGTGAGATGGGGTAGGTTTGGGACTTTCGTTAGGA
Source organism: Porphyrio hochstetteri (assembly GCA_020800305.1). NCBI lineage: Eukaryota > Metazoa > Chordata > Aves > Gruiformes > Rallidae > Porphyrio > Porphyrio hochstetteri. The sequence continues at coordinate 54,008,933 of CM036907.1, forward strand.
GTTCTTTGATGAGGAGGGAAATGTTCTTATTGGGACACATCTGGAGAATGGACACTTACCAGTTTTCAGCCTTGACATTTTTTTAGTTTCCTTTCTGGAGATAAAACTCTGCGTCAAAATATTGTATGTGCTTATTGAGGACAACATTTCATAGTGCTACGAACTGCCCTTGTGAATGGATCTTTCTGTATGACTCCTCCCTGTTTCATTATGTTATAATTTAGTGCATAATAATCCACAGTAAATCACTGTAAGTTTCTGTTTGTTTGTTTTTCTCCCTCAATATGGCATGTGTTTGGAGGCAATGGTATTTTGCTGTTGTTGACTTGAGATCATTTGTACCTCACTGGAATGACCTATGGAAACCAAGACACAACATTCTTGATAGAACTGAGCACTATTACTTGTATACCGAGTGTTTAAACTTTTCTGTTATAATTAGATTTGTAATTTTAGTATTTTTTAAAGTTTTGGGCAAAATGATTGCCTAGCTTCTGGAAATTAGCTGAGGAGAAAAAAATGTTTTACATTTTACATTTAAAGTAGTTTTAGCAGCTTTTATTATTAATAGCTTAATCTACTGAGTTCTGTAACCGGGAACACAGCCCTGAAATTTAGGAGCAGGTAGCCTTTTTGTCAGGGGTTTGTCTTTCATTATTTATTTGCCAAATTATAAACTTTGAAAGTCTGCTGGCATGGGCTCAATAGAGACAAAAACGAGGTATTGAAGAAAGCTAATCTCAGTTGTTAATGGCAGACAAGTTCTTCCAGGGCTGGTTCAAAGGATCAAAGTTAAGTTCCTGCTGAGTTGCTCTCATCTTTCATTTACTTCTGGGGGAAGTCAAGGGAGAAAAAACTCAGCTGACTGAATTTAGCCCTTTGTAAGGTTTCTTGAATTCTCTGAAGTTGTGTGTGAGCATTTTGCTGCACCTTTTAGTTCTGCTGGTGCTGACCAGTCTGTGCACATATCAACCCCCATGAGATACCAAATATGCTTTAGCCTGGAGCTACCTCATTAAAGTTGGATTCATTTTACTGCAATTGCTGCTCCTGGCTGAAGAACTAGCACTGAAACTGATATCATAGCCCCTATCTTGCTGTGCTCTTGGTGAACCCTGTGCTGGCCCTAAGGCAATGCTGTGGAAGAAGCTGTCAGACTGGAGTGTGCAAAGCAAGAGGGAAGGAGCAGGGATGAAGGGTTTCAGTGGCTGTTGAATGACAGCAGTAGGAGGTAAAAGAAATAGCAATCCTGATAGTTCATAACTTTTTGTGACACAGGGTAAAACAGGGATTGGAGGAAAACAAAAAAAACCCCAACCCTAGAAAACCTAAAAATAACCACCCCATAAAACCAAAACAAATGAAAAAACTCTTTGGTTCTTCAACGTGTCTCTAAACTCTTTGCTTTCACACATTTTCTTTTACATTTTACCCCCCTGTGTTTTTGCCCAGTGCTTTTTAATTTCAGGTTTATATAATAAACCTATTTCTACTCAAATGTATGAGAGAATGATGCTTTTCTCTGTTGAATGTGCTTTGACATAATTTATCTAAAGCTTGACAAAGATGTCATCCTTGATGACTAAAAAGCCATTAATCAAGACTGGATTATGGCCATCTTCATGTTTGTTAAATGGCAGTCAAATGACTACTGGAAAGGAATGTGCAGTATACATTTTTTCAGTGAATTATTGATTCTTCTTGATAGAGGGAATAAGAAATTAGAATGACTAGACAACAAAATATAAACACTCCTTGATATTTTATTCAGGTGTAGTATGATGTAGTTGATGTAAGATGAAAAGCTGTGCATGATAAGAAGTTATGTCTTTTCAAAGAAGCCTAATTCCGTTTAGAAAGGAAAAATGCATATGTGGGGTTTTCTTTTTTGATTAAGCAATAATGTACTATAGTTTATGCAATATGCAAATAGTTAGATTTATTCAAAATATACATGGGAATTCTTAATTACCATTAGATAAACTGATAATAATTCTGCTAGATACTAAGCATATGGCTGACGTTACATCTGTAACAATTCTCAGAGCTTAAAAGTTTAAGCATGCACTAATGCTGATGTAATTTCTTAGCTATTTAATTATCTATTTATTTGACGAACTGAAATAGGTGGCATCTTGGGGAACCAGACCAAATTCTGATGTGTAAAGACTTATTATCTTTACAAAACGTTTTACAGATACTGACTTGCTGTGAAAGAATCTTCACAGATTTTTGTCTTGTAATGCCAAAACAATTAATGGGAAAATAAGCATTTTGGGATGCTTCGTGTTACTTGTCTTCAGTTTGTTAACGAGCTCAGCTATCTATATCTGTAAGTTTCTAATATGTGTGTGTGTGAGGAAAGACATGCTGCAATGCTGCTGCTGTTTTATAGGGCAATGAGGTTTCAAGAAAATCATAACCGTGAATGAATATTCCCGCATCCCTCCAACTAATCTCAGAAGTATGCAGTGTGAGATACAGTAAACACTTCCTGCACACCAAAAATCTGCGTGTCTTCCAGAAAGTGATAAGAGAAACAATGTGTTAGGGTTTGGCATTTACAGAATTTTTCCTAAACATGTGGGGATATGTTTAGGGTATATTAGTCTCTAGAAATGGGAAGAAAAAAAAAATCAACCCTTTGTTTTTCATCAACCCATGTAATTGAAGAAAAATGCAGGGAAAGAGTTTTAATCCCTTTTAATTCTACAATACAAATTTTACTGTTTCCCTTTTGTAGGTAAAATAAGCAGTCTTTATCCACTTTCCTGTTTGTTACTGTACTTTCCTATTTGAAACCTCTTAAGTAATGGTAGTTTTAATTCTGGGACGTGATGAATGAATGTGTCTGGGCTTTTAACACTTGACCTGAGAATGCAAGAATGTTCACAACTCATGTTTCAAATCTTATTTTAGTAAACTGAAACAAAGTTGTAATTAGCAACATTCATATGTCTGGTTTTATGGAAAACCACTTGGTCTTCCGTTCCGAATTAGCCATGTACTCTTGTTGGCACTTTGGTTCTGGGTTGCAGCACAGGGATTACAGGTTTACACTGTCCACTAGGTTACTAAAACATTCCTGCCTGGCTGCAAGACAAGTATGTAGCAAGGCGTACATAAATATTAGCCCTTCTTTTAAATTTTTTTGTTTCTAATTGGCAATAACATGGAAAGCCAGTCCCAGTCTTCTCAATTCTTTCTAGCTGTATCTGTGTTTTAATGATGGCAGCCAATTTTTCATGTAAGTATCCAAGCATAGATGTATTGTAACACATTTATGGACGTAAGCATGCCAAAATACCCTAATTAATTTATTAGGAAGCGTGATCATCATGTGTACAAACAATATCAAGCATGTGATCACTTGTGACTTTAACTTCCCCCATTTGGCAATAATATGAGATAATCTGCTTCCTCTCAAGCAGTGTGAAGGGAACAATTTCCTGCACTCTGGCCAAGCAGGAACGCTGGCAGAGGGATCAGCTTTCCTTCTCCCACACTAGTATTACACTGAGAAGAATTTCCAAGCAAAGTCAGCCATCACCTGCAAGGGGAAGGTGTGGATGCATATGTGTATGTGTGGTGGTAGGGTGAGTAAAGATTTTTTTCACTAAGAGAAGAGTTTGGTGTGATGTTTCTTTCAGCTAAATTAGGGCTCCATTTAATGGGAAGCAGCTTAAATACCTGCTCAAGCTATAAAGTAATTTTTGGCAGAATAACAGAGCACCAACATTTTCCTGGCTGGCGGGATTGTGCCAGGATGTGAATGGCTACATTTTAGATACAACATGTAGAATAAAAAGCCAACCAGGTTTGCAATGCACATCAGCTTTTTCATTGTGAATGGTAACTTTTAGAGTCTTGGGGTTTTTTTTCAAATGGTTTCTGTAATTAGAAAGGGTCTGCACTTAGAGAGAAATACCCCTTTTCCCAGTTTTATGACACTTGGGTGTTTTACCTTTATGTGAAGGTTTTTTAAAATAATGAGAATATTTTGGGATTAAAATTTTCCTCTCACTGAAATCAGTAGGAAAAACTCATGAACTTGACAGGGAAGACTATATGGCCAATAATGGGTAGGAAAAAATGAGCTATGCTCTGACACCAAGCTGGTTCCACTTGTGCCCAAGCCCACGGCGTTTTCTCACACAATGACTGCTGTGAGATTGCATGTGTCAGCCCCATGCTGGAAGCCCTGGGCTGACTGGAACTGCTCCAAACAGACCTAAGTATCAGCAGATACAAAGGAGCCTGGTGCATGCTCCCATCGTTCCTGACCATAAGAAGCAGCAACTCCTGGGTAGGTGTAGGCAGGCATAAAAAGTCTGGTTATGTCTAGGCTAGGTTGCAATGATAGTTTTACCAGGTCTGCCACAAAATTACAATTCAAGAGGATGTTATGTCACAGCCAAACCTGTTACACCTCTGTATGATTTAGTCCTTGCTGAGAATTTAGCCAATGTAGCAAGTTATAGGGCTTTATGTCAGCATTTTGCAGCTGAATCAACACAAAACATTACTCATAAGAACTGTTCTTAATACAAGTCCAAGAATACAGTGAAAATTGTCTCCTACAGAAACAGTCTCAAAATTCTAACTGTGGTGATTCCGTTATAAGTTGTTAGATCCTGTTTAGTTGAAGAATATTGTGGGCATATAAGTAACTATTGAGTGAAAAGAGCTGTGAGAGAAAACAGGTTCTCTCCCTGTCTCGTAGGTTTAAAAGAAAAATAACACTAAATTAGAGGTTTATGTTTTCATTTATTGATCGTATTTTTATGCTTCCATAACATCTTGAATTTGAAAAATATGAGTACCTCAGGAAGGTAACTCATTTCTCTGTAGGTGCTAAAATTTCCATAAATATGTGGTGTGAAATCTTAGATTTGTTTTTACTGAATTGAGGCTCTATTAACTTGTTATAATCCCTCTGCTAAATTGAGTTCTGCATATTTTCTTACTGTTAAGTTTCACTGTGCAATGTATGTATTGCAAATATGTAACTCCGCAATTGACTGGGAATAGTTGTGAGAAGGTTGTTATGGTCTCTCTTGCGTAAGTAATACATCTTTAGAAAACAGAATTAGGTCATTGGTGCACAAATTTAACAGTGATTTGACTCAAACAGAAGAACTGGAACTGTTTCTCTACCCCCTGTGGAAAAGAGCAGTTCTCTGGGTACTAAAATCCTTCTGGCTTTTCTTCATAGGCTACATGTTAGGATCATTGTTGGTCCTTTAGAGAACAAGCAGACCTTTTTGTACCAGAGGATACTTCTCCCCTTCCAAACCGACACATGGTTTGGCCAGGATAACCACTGTGGTTGGGCACACTTAAGGAGCTGAGCTCAAACTCTTAAGTTGAAGCTTGTGACTATTCATTTTGGAACATTTTAACAATTAAAAATTCCAGAATGAAACTGAAGACATGCAGTACACCTCCGTAGTGGTGATAGGAAACTCATAAGTTTACCATGGAATTTGCAGTTCAAGGGAATCTTTCAACAAGGCTGTAAAAGTGTTCTGCAATTCTTTAACTAAACATTATGCTTTGGACAGTGATCTACGTTTTCTCCTGGTAATTGAAACAACAACAACCCCTGGCGTATTGCTATGGCTGTACACTAAATCAGTAATACAAAGAAGTAGGACAATCAGAAGTCCAGACTGCTCTATGTTACTACTGAACTATTTCCTCTGGTATATTTAATTGAATAATATTTATAGGCTAGCTATACATCCAAAGCTGTTAAGCAGCTTCACTGGTTTATACGAGAACAACGGACAGAAGTCTTAGTTTTTAAGGGATCTCAGTGGTATGGAATTACTTAAGTCAGGTGTGTTGCTGATGCAGGATGTGAGCTGGCTGGAGTGGCACTTGTCCACGCACATTCCTCAGTGTGGGCTTCAGTTAGTCTGTGCATGAGGTTGTGCTTCCGCCCTGTGGGAAGTGATTTATCAACATATCTGTGGGAAGCCACACATATGGGTCTTAATGTCCTTCCTCCTACCCACCCCTTGAGTGTGAAATGGCTGTTTGAAATATTGTATTTAAATCTACTTTCTTTTGTCTACATGAGCCCCTGTTTAGGGCTGGCTCTTACTCAAGGACAGCTTTAGACTGCTTTCACATTTTAAAGATGTGTTTACGTGGCCCCAGGTAACATCCCCCACCAGCGGGGTGTGCCTTACTGGTGAGCTGGAAATAACCTGTGTGTGAGCTGCAATGCAAAATGTGAGCAGATAAACTTTTCCAGATTTATATGGTTTTCTGCATGGTCAGTTTGTTATTTCAGTCCCTAATTCTTGGTGCGGGAATTTTGTAGCTATGACAATTTCATAAGAACCATGGCTATGAAAAGGTTGGGAACAGTTACCCTGCCCTGCTCCACAGGGTAAAAGAAGAGAGAATTGGTTTGCAAGTGTTAAAATCTCTTCACAGATAGGCAGGTCAAAGCAGAATAGCTTCATTAAATCCAGCATACGTATTCTGGACCGGCATTCAGCAAATACAGCACACATGTAACTTCACCGCTTGCATATTTTGTTTCATGCTTAGTATGTTGTCCCTGACAGAGGAAAAATGTCTTTGTATTAAAAAAAAAAAAACCCAAACCAACACCCTGGACTTCTGTAGTAGGTTGCATAAGAATCTCAGCGCACTTCAAAAATAAATATATGAAGTAATGCTATGGAGCAACCGTCATATGGTTTAATCATAGTTTAATACAACCAAGTTCAGCCTGAGTCCAAGAGATAGTTATCCTATTAAAATCCAGTGTGATTACAGAGCTGTTTTCAGGAAAGAGGGGGAAAAGGGCTTGTCAGCTTTTGGCACTGCTGAGGTGTTGGACTTTGATCAGAAACTTTGATTCCTGTGGCTTTTATTACACAGGAAAGGAACTAGTCTTGGCACATCTTCTAACAGGTTGTGAAAGATCTGTTGCTCATGCCCATTGGAAGAACTTTCTTGACTATCAGACATCTTGGTTTTATTAAATAGTTTCAGAGAAGTCATGAATTAGAACTTGAGCGTTCACAAAAATGGTTTTAATAATGACTTTCCAGGCACTGTATTTATGAAGCATGAGAGAATAGCACTTCCCTGCCTGCCAGATATCTGGAAAGAGAACTTTACTGAAGGTTACAAGTTGCTGTACTTAACTGGAGATTAAAACATGGTAAAGGAATGGAAGGTGAAAAGTAATTTGTAAATACTGGTATGAAAACTAGAAGCTACTGTATATGATTTATTTTAATAAGCCTATTAAAAAGGCAAATGACTGAGATTTATATATTTGCTTAGGTTTACATTTTCTATTAAATTTATTGTTTGTATGATTTCATTCCTCTCTTAAAGTTAGTGTAGTGCTTGAAGTGGTCAGGTTTTTCTGTCTTTACCCTTCAAAAGCCACTGTTGGACTTGAACTAGGAACATGTATGATTCTAAGCAGTGCCAATAAAAGGAGAGTAAAGAGTGGAAAAAATACTGACTGAATCCACCATACTTCTGTATCTTTGATAAAGCTGAACACTGCAAGCACTACAGAGAGCTCTCCACAGGTAAGGGATGGAACTATATGGAAATACAGTTGCCCACTTTGGAATGCCTCTAGGCAGGCATGGATTTCATAGAAGTGGACAAGCACTGCTGCTTCCCTAGCACTGCCTGCTGTAGGGCATCTTGCCCATTTGAAATGGGAAAGGCAGTGCAGGGTCTCTGTTCAGCGACCAGCCAGCCCACATCCATGTCTGCAGATACAGGTGGCCACCTATTGTAATTTTCAGAGCTGTGGAGTTCCCGCTGGCTGATCTCAGTAGTATTCCAGTTGTTGGCCACCTGAGGCCTCGATGTTTCTGAAAATTCAGCCTTAGCCTAGCCCTTCCAAATGTTTCTCATTATAGCAAAGTGTGAATTTAGAGTGTAATAGCTGTGTCTGATCAGCTCCACATCCAGACCCTAGCAATAGGGGTGTCTACACATGAAGTTAATCAGAAACACTTTCATATACAGATAGCCAAACTGGTTCATCCAAGGTGATGGAGACTGGGAAACACACATTTCAGGTACAGTAAATCTATGCTTGTAACCTTAAGCTTTAGTTTATCTCTTTCTTTAAGAGTAGCTGTTGTACTGGTTTATGAACTGTGTGGACATTTCGGCAGGTATGTCCCACAGACCTGAGATGCCCTAATGTTATCCCAGACAGATATGGAAAACTAGTCTTTCTTACAGGGAAACAGGAGGGGCACTGGGGGATTCTCAGTGTTATTTTATTTGTATTCTCTCTAGAAAATGGGCAAGTGTTAACTTGCTTTAAACAAGATCCTGGGCTCTAAGCCACACTACCATCTGTGCTAGCTAGTCAGAATTCAGGATATCCAGACTCAGATTAACCTTTTGTCTCTGTGGAGGTGAGGAAGTTTCAGGAAAGATGCAGTAAAAAACCTTAAACTGTTGATAATATGAAAAGGCTTTATTTTATTTTTCATTAGCTTTCTGGACTGAAATGGTTTATTCTTGTATCCCTAGTTGCAGATAATATGCAAATACATTGCAGTCTTTAAAAGAAGCTTGGAGTAACTGTAAGTTTCTATGCAAAATAGTAATATTAAAAATAAATAAGGGACCTGACAGGAATCAATGTTCTCTGTTTTTCTTACTGTTCCAAGGTAGAATTCTTTAGTTCAGCTCTGGGCTTGATTTTTCACTTTGGATGATACAGTTCTTGTTTTAACTGTATAGCTAGAGCTGTCATGATGTTGTAATAGTTATTTAAGCCAAAAATGTTATATACAATTTTTGAAAATCTTCTCCAGTTGAGGAAAAAAAATAAAAGGGAGAGTAAATGAAAAACATAAGGGTTTGTGTTTTGGGTTTTTTTTCTCAAAATAGATCCTTTCTGTGTTCTGTATACTCTAATTTCATTTTTCAACTTTTAACCAGAATACTTAACGAACTACAGCATGCAAAGGCAGATCAGTAGTTTCTGATTTTCTGGTGTTTGTGAATCTAGTTTCAGCAACACAGCCTTTTTTCCAGTTGCTTCCTTGGTCTGTGAACCCTGATTTATTTGAGAATCACTGAGTATGCAGAACCATGGCTATGGGAAACCTCAGTGATGAAGCGTGAGCCCTTTGTTTGCAGGAATACCAGTTTCCAGTGCTGCCTTGGCTGGTGTCCTGGTTCTGACAGTGCATTTGACAGCATCAGATAACTAAGGTTGTAAAAATGGCACAGTAGGCAGATAATTTCTTCTTCACAACTGTTTTCATCCTGATTACGGATATTTAAAGTCAGGTTTAAAACCATAAAACATGAGACTTTAATAGCCTTTCAGAATGCTATGTTGGTTTCACAAAGTCTGAGTATCCTTGACAGCTGTAGAAGTTATACACAGCTATTAAAACTTTAGATATATCCTTGCTCTTATTTTGATTTTATCACTTTTCTATAAAACAGTACTGATCACTTTTTTGTTTCTGAATTTCTCCGCCTTCAGCTTCATTGCATGACTCTGTTCTTGTACTGTGAGACAGGAGACTGATTCTAACTTCTTTCAAGATGCTGCAAAAGCTGTATCTTTACTATCCTTCTTTACTTGAACAAAGAAAAAAAACCTTAAAAATGCAATCTCTTCAGTTTCATGCTACCAGGTTTTCCCATTTCCCTAAATCTGAATGATGTGGATCAGGTTAGTTCATGGACCGTGACAGATGATTGCACATTTCCCTGTGTGTACGGCTTCTCCCTTTCCCCTTTACATTACTCCCAGCAGCATATGCCTCTTATTGACCTATGTATTGTTCCCACTAGGTCTGCAATGTACTCTATTTTAAACTATCTCAAATGTTTGGTCTTCTCTGGGCAAGAGGAGCAGCAGCTGGGTGGCTGAGCATGAGCTCTGGCTGGATAAGTAATGGAGGTGGCTGGGAACTGCTAGGCCAGGCAGCTTCTGTCAAGCACTTGTGGCAATTTATTTTTTCATCGTGATTAATTTAAACTGCTCTTTGGCAAGCCTGGACTGAATAACTAGGTATATTGGTATATTGTTGATATGTTTACCATTTGAATATGCAGCGTCAGTTTAGTAGGAGCTGTTGAGGGGAAGTTAAGTAGTAACAGAAATGAGTATCAGAAAGGGAACTGCTTCTGCACAGATGTTCGAGAGCTGTTGATAGAGAGCGACAGGACGGGGACAGGTGGTAGTGCAGTGGAGAGCTGAGGGAAAGGGCTGGTTTCTGCAGACAGAATGACTTTTTTGGTGAGAGGCAGTGGAGAATCAAGCTAAGATGCTGGCTGGATTTGTCTGGCGCCTTTCCTTGACAAGTCAGTTTTTGTACCGTAAACAGTTTCACACAGAAATGCCTTTTTTCTAGAGGCAGTGTGAATGCTTCTTGTGTTATAAGACTGCTTTTGTCACTTGTCACAGAAGCTGGAAGCCCAGCCACGGCGGGGCCTGTCAGACACAGAGCGGGTGTGGGGCTGTGACGTGGGAACCTCTGCCACAGGCCTCCTTCTACCACGGGCCTCTGCAGGTTTACATGTCTAACTGGATCATCCCTCCATATGGAACTGGACTTTTTTTTCCTTTAGAGCTGAGGGGCAATGCTGGAGAGGCAGAGGGAGACAAGGGCCTCCTAGCCCCAGGGCAGGCTGGTTGGCTGGGAGGGCTGGCTCTTTCTACTGTAATGCCTCACAACTTTCCTTGGCATCACCCCTCAGCCCTCTGGTTCCTTGGAGATCCAGCTTTGCAAAGTGGACAGCAGGGACAGGACTGTTTTGCTGTCCCCAGCAGTATGCTACTGTAGGCAGTCATCTGCTTCAGCTGCACATGATAGAGGATCCTGTGGTGAGAAGTCTGAAAGAGGCAGCTTCACACAGGTCAGTTCCAAGCACTGATGTATCAAAAAACTGAGTTTGTAGAGGGATAAACTTTTATTGCATTTTGACACAAGGTATTGGCACAGATTCTTTTATATATGTAGATATGTACATGTGTCTGCCATATATATAAACATAAATATATAGTAATTAGACAAAGGGAAAAGCTTCAAGGAAAGATGCTGGGACTCTCAGTTCACAGACCAAAGCAGACTGCCCCTTAGCAGAAGATGCAGAGGTATTTTATGCAATACTTGATAGTCTGTGTTAGAATAGATGCCATTTTCCGAAGTTGGAATTTCATATGCTGTTCTAGGTAGGACATTTCTTCAGTAAATGGAAGATAGCAACAACAACAACACCTTACTAACCATGCTAGCAATGACAGTCTTTAGCATTGATCAGATGAAGTGCTATCAACTTATTTTGCAGGGTATTCATAAATCATTCTGTTCAGCTGGTGTTTGCACCTTGTCCAATAAGTTTTGATGAGATCTGTGTTATATCCCATCTATGCTTGTGATAGACCCCAGAAATCATCGGACTGAATTTTCTTGCAGGGTTGTAATGTATGTTTCAGTAAGTGTTTTTTATAGGAAAGACACTGATAAAAGATTTTCCAATAGAATATGCATGTTTTTTCAATGCTTTGCTTAGATTAATTTTTTTATTCCCAGCATGTCCAATAGCAACTTAGAACTAGAGTTTTTTCATTAAGTTGTTGGAAATAACTGTTCTGCAGCAAATGATAAATATGCTATATTATTCTCAAAATTCTGCACTGTAAAGCATGAACATAATTTTCTTACTTATAAGATACTTCCCATGCTGTGCACAAATCTCTTATTATGTGTCTTGTCTTGTGGTTGTCCTTATTTTCATTTAAATTTATTGCAGTGCTTTGTCTGAAGAAAATATTTTGATTGGTTAGTAAACATGCCACAGGGGGTAGGTAATTTACATGAACCAGCAATTCTGTTGAAATTGCTATTCAGCAGTATAAACTACCTATTTCATCCTTGCTGTAGTTAAACAAGGGGAAAGAGCTCCTTAAAACATGACCTAGTTAAAAAAAAAAAAAAAGTGAAAGCCAGGAATCACTTGCTAGGAAAATGTAGGAGCATGGTATATCTGTCTCTGTGAACACCCCAGATATGTGTTTCTGTTGCAATAAACTCCTGTACCCATTGATGCTGCTCTTGATCTACTGTAAAACTGGATGGGATCAAAGCTCATTACTAGTAGCTTCAGACAAATAAAGTTAATTTCTCAACTAGTCTAATTAGCACTGAAATATGCCTACGTAATAGCAACTTCGTTGACACAATAAAGCAAATGAAAGCTGCTGTCAGAAATCTGTCCAGTATGAAGAATGCTGTCTCTTCCAGAACATGAAGTTTCTTAAAAAGATGTTGTCTGCTCATAATAAATCTGTTAAGTATTTAATAACTAACACATTATGAATTCTGTAAAACCAGCCAATGCCTTAGACATCACCTGAGGACTATTAAGGAAGTTTTAAACTGTGAACAGTCTTCCAGTTCTGCTACAAGACTTTTGAAGGTTGTGTGATGCTGGACCCTTGTTCTCAGTCTTTAAAGATTGTTTCAGGCTGCAGGTGAAAGCATTTATGCTTGGGAACTGTGCATGATGCTGAACACTTTTAATATGCAAAAGATTCTGTTCTTAGACATAATGTAATAAAATGTCCAACAGTAATGGACATTTTTTGGGCACCTTGCACTCTTTATGTACTTGCAAAGTGGTCACTGACCAGCCTTTCTGCCATTTTGCTGCTCCTGTTTCCATTTTCATGCATTCCAGTGAAATACTGAGGCTAAAGCCCCAGTGGACCTAAACAAGGTAGCAAAAGCAATTTAGAAGACCAAGTGTGTTCTCAAGGTAAACCTAACCACATACATGTATCAGGTCAATTAGTGCCCAGATTTTTAATCTGAAAATTTTCTGAGAGCTGGAAGCTCTGTTTGTGCCTAGATGTTAAAGTGTCTGCTATATCTATGTGATTATTCCTGCCACTTCGCTACACTGAAAACTCATGACAGGGCTGCAAAAGGAGGAAAAACTCCCACCTCAAAATTTGAGGGAGAGGCAGCCTTACCAGCTCTGTTTTAGAGAGCTTAGCAAGGATGTGAGAGATTGATGATCTTTTCTCTTTTCCATCTGAGAATGTGCCAGCCCAGACTCCCCAGGAAAGTGTCTTGTCTTGCAGGTGACTCTCATCTGGCTGTAGGGTCAGTCCTCAATTGAAAATTTTTGCACAGAAAAAGATGCAAGACTTATCTAAAAAGAAGAAACAAAAGTTTAGGGTTTTGATGTTTATGAATCTAACTCTAGGACCACATTCAGTGCTGTTTAAATGGGCACATTGCTGCTTGTGCTACAGGGGGACTTTGGTTGAAGATGCACTATTAGGTTCCCCACTTGCATTTATGGTTCCCACTAGCTACCTTCAGCATGTCCCTCGGTTTCTGAGGGTGCTCTGTGAGGCAACTCCTTTCCCTGCTCAGGACTGTAAGGACAGTGCCTGTAAATTTGGCAATGAAATCTAGGCAACAGGGTAGCTCAGTTGTGCAGGGGCTATGTCTCCTTCCAGGGAAGGTATAACTATCAAGTTTCTTTGTCCAAGAGCAAATAACCTGCAAACTTCCTTCATAAGTCAGGATTTGCAGCCTACCTAAACACTTCAACTGTGTGATTCACATTAGCCCAGGCCATTTCCCCATCTGAAAACAGCAAACAGTTTGTACTGGGACAAAGGAAGCAGCTTGTGCTAAGCATGTCCATGTACAACACTGTGGTCAAAGAGCCAGAGATTTTACTTTTTCCAGATAGGTTTCTCTAAAGCATAGCAGGGCTTTTAAATCCTGTACAGCTGAAGAATTAGTGGTAAATCTTGAGACCAGCTGTAACACATCTAAAGATTAAATGTGGTGATCAGGGACAGAATAATTCATTCAGTACTGAGCCACAGATCTATAGCATCTTTCTCTGTTGTATTTCATGATGCCTGTGGATGGTTTGGTGTGCGAGATTGACTCGCTACCCAGAGTATACACCAGGAGCTCATTAGCTTTTCACTCAGTTTTCAAATACTTTTTGCACTGATAAAAGCAATGAATTAAAAATCAAAGTGCAAGGTACAGCCTCTTATAGCGAATTGCAGGCAGTTTGTCTCATTTTCTTCCTTACCTAAACTCTTCTGATTCAGTCAACATTTATTTATGTAAATATAGTTTATAAAATGTACCTCAAAGTTCATTCCAATTTCTAAAATGGAACTGGAATACCATCTCTTTACTGTAGTTCCGTAATCAAAATACTTCATGTCATGCACACGAAGGCCAGGCTAAGCAGCGAGCTACACCAGAATTTTCCTGGCTTCAGACTTAATAGGAAGTGGTCAGGAATTTCCTGCTTTGAAATGTTTTTTGATGGAGTTTTGAAATTGTTGTGACATTCTAATTTAACACTGTTTAAATGAAATAGTTCTGCTTTACTCTTTGGTGTTTATTTCAAAAGCTATAATAATTTATAGTAAAACAAAAAATTGCAGCCATCAAAATAAAACATGTAGATTTAGTTAGGATTACTTTTGGCTTGAGGCTGTGTTTGGATTTTTGATGTTTTATTCATAGCTAGAAAAAAAAAATTGAAATTTTGTGTCACAGCAAAAACTCTTCCATCTTGGTCTAGCATTAATATTATATTAAGCTGGCTTTTCTTATTGGAAATTATGAATGGAGGAAGAAAATATGGTAAGGCTGTATCTCTGACAAGAAGAAATTGTCATGAATGACATAAGAAAACTGCTAACCTTCAGTTGACAAAGTCACTCCCCTAAATATATGAATGTTGGTATGTGCTCTGGTCTTAAAATATTTTGAAAGCAAAGGCTGTACTCTGCTTGAGCATTTTCTCAAAATTTAAATACTTACCTGGTTTTCCTTTTTAATCCTCTTTTTTCTCCTTGCTCGTGCAGATAGGTTTGGTATTTGTAACATTACAGACTGTTTTGCTGCCGTGATGGGTGCAGAAGCTCAATATCTGATAAATATACAGCATGATAACAATCATGATCATAATGAAGACTAATTTATTACTCTGTTCAAAGCCTAATCTGATGCAGTTGTCAATGTCAGATGCCTGTGAGGTGGTTGTTTTTACCATATTGCCAAGGTAGGAGCGAATTGAGGGTTGGCAAAAAAACGGCAGGAACTTTTTCACTGATAAATTATTTTCAAACTTTGTGAAACACCTGTAGCCATTCGACCTCTTACATTTGGGATGAAGAGGAACAACTGTCAGAAACTATACTGTTTTGAAATCTATCATAGATTCTGGATGTGTGGTTGAATTTATTGGAGAGTTAATATAAATCTGTGTAGCTATCAGTGTTCAAAAGTTTATCAATGACCTCCGTTTTAGCTGTATGCTAATCTGTTTTGAGGCATCTATTTTTGAGAACAGCTCACCCAATGGACAACTTTGTTTTGGGCAGTTGAACTTGAGTTACAGGAAGCACAAACAGTTTTTTAATGCTTCTACAGGCAGAGAAGGAAAAAAAAGCCCAGGCTGGAAGTGAGCAACAGCAAACTTTGTTAAAAATTGCACCTTAGCAAAATTGTGATGTAGTTATTACAAAGAACTAATGCCATTGGTTATTTTATAGGCAGGAAATAAGTTAATGGCCACAGCTGGGGATAGGGAAGGAGGCAAAAGGAAATGTGCCAAAACTGCCAGAAAGAAGTCACTTTTTGGTTGAGGAAGCTTAAGATGTTCAAGGCAGGCTCTCAGGTCATGGTGCATGAGTTATTTGTCCACATGAGAAGCAGAAACACACCTGGTGGGGAAATAGACATGATGGAAATACAGGAGCACCTTGCTGTTAACTGTAGCCACTTTAAATGGCTTAGAAGTAGTAGCCATTTAGAAGACAAAGATTTCAAGGAGTAACTTAGGTTGGAAGGGACCTCTGGAGACCTAAGTCCAGCCCTCTACTCCAAGGAGGACAAGCTACTGCCCAGAGCCTCACCCAACCCAGTATCTCCAAAGATGAGCATTCAACAGCTTGACTAGACCCCTGTTCCAGCAGTCAACTGTTTCACTGTGAAAACTGATTTCCTAACCTCTCACTGGAATTTCCTGTATTACAGCCTGTGTCAGTGTTACTCATCCTGTCCCTGTGTGCTTCTCAGAAAACCCTCCCCTCCAGCCCATTTAGCCAGCTTTTGTTGCCATGTTATCATACCCATGCTGCCCGCTACGGAAAGGAAGAGTAAGCAGCCTTGTTTCCAAGAGGAGCTGCACATTCTGACTCTTGTAGGGAACCAGAACAAGAAACAGACATCTAAAGTGCAGCATTTTGCTTATGTGTCATGTAAAACATCAGTAGGAACACTGCAATAATTTTCTGGTGGTGTTTTTTCCTAGTTAAAAAAACCCAAACATATATTTATGATATTTAAAATACAACCCATGTCCAGATAGGCTTTAAACGTTATTACTGACAGGAGTCTAGTGTTACATTTTTATTCCTTTTTTACCATTTCCAGTCTAATTATGTGTTGATACTAGTTTTTTTATTTATTAATGACATGTCTTCAGTTCAAACATAACTTGTCTTTGCATGCTCCTTGATACATACCGTAACAGAAAGAAGTGCCCTTTCTCAATCACCTCTTAGATATTCCCTTGCCCACCCCACTTCGTTGGCGAGCAGCTTCACTGATGTACAGGACAGTTTCTGTGCCAGTTACATGAAGTGTGGGGTGGCAAGTTCATGATTAGCAAAGAATATGTACAGCTGATCACAGTAAAAATTGATTATGCTAAATGTGCTAAAATACAGTACAACACTGGTGCCAGTGTAGTGCTCTGATGAGGCAAGCACAAATGGCTGACATGCTTTTCACGTATATAATTTTATTTCGTTGCCTAGGGTGGGTTGCAAGTCACTTAAATCTAGCTGTCTGGACAAGCACCAGTCTTAAGCATCTCCACACTGACTTTTCTTGCATACCTCCAAAGATGCTCTATACCCTTTCCTGTGATAAAAGTACATGCTTGGATTCTTTTTTTTTTTTTTTTTTTTAATCCTGGCTAAAACCTGAAAGAAAATCTGCTCCTAAGTAGGCAGTGAGTGTGTGATTCTCAACTTTATTTTCATAACAGCATAGTTCTTGTCATACCTGTACTTCTCATTTGTGGATTTTAAAACGCAGTGGAGACCAGTAGCAATATATCAGTTTCTGGGTGAGAAACTGAGGCATCACGAGCTGACAGTGGAAGCAAGCCATGAGAAAACCATAAATAGAATATGTATTTTTGAATTTCCACTGTACTGCCCTAACCTCCAGGACAAACCGTAATGTCCTTTAGGGATTTTTATTAATTTTTTTTCTTCCCAGAAGTGCTAGAGCTTGGCATTAGGTTATTCTGTGATAACTTCCATTTCCTTTTTAAATTTTAATTAAGCCTGAGTTTGAAGATAAAAGACTCAAAACTCTAAATGTGTAAAGTAAATAAAGGAATTGACTTCACATGCAGTCTCTAAAAGAAAACCTGTTTTTTAAACATAGTCTCCTGAGCCTTGAAGAGGGCTACAGTTATAACTTTCCCTTCCCAAAATGCCTAAGATGTCATTTTTCTTCACCCCAACTTTCACTGTGTATGCATTTAGCCAGCACGGTATGCTCTGTTTATGCAGTGGTGGTGGTAAATAGTGATAAATATGTTGCAGAGTAGCAGGACTGAGCACAGAGCGCCGTGGTAGCAGTCCAATCTGTCTGGTGCAGAGATGATTCAGTATTGAAAAGCTGGGTGGTCTTGGAGGAGAAGAAAACAATAGCCTGTTTAAAGTAGCTATATTTTAAGCAGACCACCTCCTTGCCTTTTGAGGGGTTAGAGGGGAGGGGAAGAGAAGTTAATTTGATCCATCATCAAAGTCTGGAAATGTTCCCTTTCAAAATCTAGTATGTTTTTTTCAGTTTGGGAAAAAAAATAAAAAAGAGATTCCTGTTTGAATTCTTTCTTGGGTTTGGGGTATTTTTGCATATTTTTTGCATAACAATGCTGATCAAATACAATGGTGGGAGTTTCTCCTGGGTCGACTGCAATTTACAGTAAGGCTCTGAGTCTGTTCATGGGGAGTAAGTAACTATATGGAGTGGTGCAGGTGCTTACCCCTGAACAGAAGTCAATGAGACCTTTGTGGTTTTAGAGCTAATTGCAAGAATTCTACATAGCAGGGCATTATACTGCAAGAAATAATTCTTAAGCATTCCAGTTTGGTCCAATATGAAAGAATTTAGCAGTAAGGCTGATTAGGATTAATGAGTTATGTGGGTCAGAGTTATTTCTCTGGGTGATTATCTTAGACAAAAGGTAGTATCAATTTGCTAGTGGTTTTCAGTCACCTGCAAGTAGGCAGATGCTGGCGGTATGCCTGCTATACTGCATTATAATATTCTGGATACTGTCAAATAATGATAATTTCCTAAATTTAACAAATATAAGCACAATGAGTAGGAAAAATACATCATTCTGGTAACCTAAACGATGTTAAAAGGATATGGAAGGGAGTTCATAGAAGCAAATGGTTGCTCTGTGTGTGTTCTTCAGGGGGGAAAAAGGTCTAGTAAGGAACATATAACTTCAGTGTGTGTTGGGGGGTGAAATACTCTTGCTATCACCTCGGCATATGTATAGGCTTCATTTCAGTAAAGTGAATTTACTGTTCATAATGCAGCAAAAATCACCATTAAGTGATATTTAAGAGAGTATTTTAATTAAATTTAAGCCTCCAAATGAATTTAATTAATAGGTTGTGTTCCTTAATGGCCTCTAAATAAAAGGCAACTTGGTTTGTGTTGAAGAATAAATGGTTCATACATAATAAGCTGCTTTAGGACTTTTCCTTTCTAAACCTTTACAAGCTGATTTGGTCTTTACAACAGAAAATTCAATTGCAGCTCCCACTTATGCTGTCCTGTTGCCAACATACCTAGGGAATGATTAAGATGGTACTGCATGTTACTGCACAAGCTGAAGAAAACATAATGTATTTTCAGGACAACTTACTATTTTCCCTGCTCACATATGTAAGTGCTATATGGGTAAAAAGGGAACACCAAGATTTCTAGCTGAAACATTTTTTAAGCATTGATTAGCTCTTCCCCTCCCTCTTTCCCACCCCGCCCACACCAAATATATGGCTATATCATTGTATATAATTGGCATCATTTTAGATACTGTTATTTATTTCCCTTCAGTAAATGTTGGCTGTCTGCCTTAATTTCTTTATGTCTGTGGCTGTGATAAATTTCTAGACAAATAGTGCTATTCTTTGGAATCATGCTGTTGGAGCTGCAGTGTTGTTTTAGTAGACTTGAAAGAAGTATATTTTCTGTTATTTTAACTAAGTTGTAGTCTTTTTTAATTGACACTTTGCCACGTTGCATTTATGAAATCAATAAAAAAATAATAATCCTACTTTTTATTATTTTTTTATTTGGCTGTCCCTGAAAAATATCTGGATCCATAACAATGGCTGTTTATTCCTCACTTTTATATTTATTTCTTCCATTTCCTTTATTTCCCTTCCTCAAGGTTTGCTTGCTCCTTTTTTATGTACATTGTTTAAATTCAGTCCTTTTCTTTGAAGTAAAGTCACTAAATTTTATGGTATCATAGTTAAATACCTGGCGAATGGCTTGGATCTGTCTTTTTAACACCATGTGGACTACTATCAGAAATGGAGAATGGCTTCTTGGGGAAGAGATAGAGAAGTCCTTTTACAGCCAACCCTCCCTTACTTGAATTGACGCTAGGAAAACAAGAATAGAAACTAGACCTACAAAAGAAAGCAGCCCTCCACCTAGGGAATTGGCTAATGTAGTGCATGTTTTAAGATGTTTTTGTGCTGTGCTCCCCTCAGTGCGATGTCTCAGAGAGCATTAGGGAACATGTATTGCAACAGTACGGACTCTACACTTTCTTCTGCAGCTTGAAGAGGAGAGGAATACAAACTGAGTCAGACTCAGACTCTCTTGGAGTGTTTGTGAGGCTGCACAACTGTGTCCTGTTCGCTTGTGATATGCATTGACTGCAAATTTAGAAAAAATTAACAAAGTAGTAAAAAGTTTTACTAAGTAGTAAAGCTTGTGTGATTGAAAACGTGACATACTGCTAATTGCAAGAACATCCAGCTCCTAGGATTTGTAGTGCTTGTCCTGAGGAAATCTGAAAGTGCTTCAGCAAGGTTACTGCCATTAGCTTCATTTTGGAGACTGGGAAATTGAGGCACAAAGTAGCAAAGTGACATGTTTATGTCAGTGAAGTGTTGGCAGGTCTTCATGGCCCTCAGTGCCAGCCCAACACATGGAACAATAGGCCATTAACTTCTGTTTGGCCCATCTGTTGTCAATCAAAGTGTGATTGATTCAAGTGCTCTGTGGATACATAAGAGCACTGTGTGAAGGGAGTGTTTGTTCCTGCTCTGTTATGAAAGATTGGGGTTTTTTTTCTTTAATGCTGTTAAGTATATGTCTATATTCTGGAATCTGCCATTGTCTTTTAGTCTTTTCATATTATACCTGATCCGTCTGTTTCTTCCTTATCTGTTAGTTTAATTTTAAAACTCTTTCACAGTTGGATAAATGCTGATGGATTTCCATAATAACCTTTATGCTTACACATTCTTGATCTAAAATCAGTTTTCAACAATAAGGGTATAAAAGCTTAAATTTAAATGGTGGAATAGACGTTTCTATGTACTGTGTGTTTTTTAAGCCATGGGCAGCCATGGCAAGCATAGTTGCTGCAGCTCAGAGAGTGGAGGTGTTTGACATGTGACACTGCTCAGTGAGCTCAATCTAGGGGTGTAATATTACACCCCACTACAGCCTTATGAGCACATATTAAGTAATGCTAGTACTTGAAGATTTTCAGTGATACTTCAAATGGGCGTTTAGATTTATATCGCTGTGAAGGCAGTTGGCGTGCAATTGTTCTTAAACGGAATTGAAGCGGTAGGTATGATCTATGCGGGGATGGAGTTTTTCCCTTATAGGGAATGAGTGAGCAGTGGGGTGTGTGACTGGGAAACTGTGTATTCTTCACTGACATTAAAAAAATCCTGCCACAAAGTTTTCTTATTGCTGTTCATGACCAGAATGCACCTCAGAAATCATTAAGTAATTCCAAAATAAGTAAAAAGTCTTTCATGTCTCCTCATTTGTCCATCAGCCTAACTTTTGATCCAGGCCTGCATATTTCTTGTCTTCTCTTTTTGCAACAGTGTAACCTTTCTATCCACACCTTCTCACGAGCCATGAAGAATCATTGCTTTAGTGGCATTGTGCATTTTACTAGCAGACGCTGTGGAGAAAGATAAATCTATGAGGCATTATGTAGGCTTTCAGTATGTGGTTTACCATCAGTATGTGGTGAAGATTGAATAGGTGGTAAATTTCAGTTTTAAAATAATTTCACATTTGAGATACTGAAGCAGGGAGAGAAAAGCATCTGTATAAGCCTTAAATTTGTGAAAAAGGATTTTTATGCTTGGGTGTTTTTGTTTTGGCTTTTTGTTTGGGTATTTTGGGGTGTGGTATTTTAATATGCAATTTAGCAAGAATGACAGCTACTCTCAGAAATCATGGAAGCAAATCAAGCATAGGAAATTTTTTTTCCCAAAGGATGACCTTCCTAAGAAAATGTATGCTGGTGCCTGTCATAGGGATTATGATAGAAATGGCTTTTCAATCATAGCTATGACACTGTCCCTCCAATCCTAAAGTCTGTATACAGGATGTAGCAAACAAGACTGGATTTTGTTTGGTTGTAGCAATACATTGCTGTCATTACTGCTAATCCATCATGCAGCTTGTTAGAGCAGCTGTTCTGTTCTGTAGCATCAACTTAGCTCTTAAGTACGCTGCATGCCTCCTGCTTACCTCCAAATTCCCAGGTAGGATGGATGCAGGATATTGTGCTTTTAGCACAAAAGTTATCTTCATATTGTCAAGTAATTGACAAAGCTTTATGTGCTAAGATTGGCTTTGGCATTGCTAAAAATTGAATTGACACAATGCCAAATTCATTCATGCCGTAACATCATTGACTTCAATGTTGCTACACCAGATCTGAGCTGAGTCTATTGTGCTTCTGTTGCTTGGTTTTTCCAGGCACAGATACGGGAAGGAACAGGGTGGATATAGAATAGTTGATATCTTCTTTGACTTTCCCATGATTCATTTTCCTTGTAAATTAGTTTCATTGAAGGAAATGATATAACTTAGCAGATCCTTGCTTGGCACAGTTCTTCATACAAACAAAACACATTATGGAAAAAAATCTTTGTTCATTATAGTTTGACAGCATTGTGTTCGTTAACCATGTCTGACATCTGAAAACATAATGGGGCCTCTTCATCTGAAGCAAGGAAGGAACAAAAAAAGCATTTCAAATAGGATGGCAGTGACCAAATAACTCTTCACAATATGGGTTTTTGTTTGCGTACTTTTGGATGTTTTATAACATTGTGGTAATCTTTACAAAACCCAACCAAACCAAAGAGCTTACACAATAGTTTTGTTTGGAGTATTGTCAGTTAAAGTAGGACACAAAGTAGAAAAATAAGCAAATTTAATCTATGCAGCAAATTTGGTTTAACCTGATGATTGTTACCCTCATGCCTCATGGAAAGAAATTTAAGAAGGAAAACTGCTTAGTCCTGGATTCTACCCTGTGGGGGAACAGTGAATTGTAAATATGAAAATGACATTTTGAAGAATATCTCCATATTTTACTCCTCCTCCCTCACTTCCCCCATTTCTTCAGCATTCTTGGAGCTGGCAGAAGAAAAAGGAAGACAAACTTAGTGTTCATCCTGTCTCTTCCTGTCTCTTCTGTAGATGCCCATCCTTCTTTTTACCTCTGTAAATGAAGCTTCCTTGTCTTACCTCATTTCAGGTTGTTGCATAGTATTCCTGGCCTACTGCATTGATTGTACTACTCAAAGTTTGTGCACTTGCCCCTTCTTTTCTACTACATACATACCAGTCTTTGTTATGTGTGAACCTTTCCCTCTTGGCAGCAGCCTGCTTTTGTACCGGATAAGTGAAACTGTTCTTGAGGATATCATCTTCTTCCTTGCATCAGCCTATGATCACTGTATTGCCTACTACAGAGATTCTTAAATGTGCACCCCTTGCAGTGTCTTGAACACGGCTTTCCATACTTGGCTGGAGCTCATCATGAATATATTAATTACTGTCCTTTGCATCCCTCATTTAAACTTTCTTTCATCATGAGGCGTATGGGAAACAGACTTTGTAGGTGGCTGTTGGGCTCACCTGCACTACTCCTGTTTTTTGTTTTATTGGACCTTCATCTCCCCAAATCCATCTCCCGTATTTCATTATTGATTATATTTTACTAAAAGGAAGGGCTATACTTTTGCTCTTTCTCATTGTTGTAGAAAACAGAATATCTTGGTCCATGGCTGAAGCAGAAAGTCATCTTATTCACATATGTTAGCATGTTGCATTAAGGAAAGACACCATGCAAGGATAAGGAGAACACCCAGAAAAAGTGCTAAATTAGAAAAGTGGCTGAGCTATCAGGACCAGTCCTCTTAGAACCAATGACATCTGGCACTATTTCTTGCAATAGCATTTATTTCAGGATTATTTTTATTAATTTTTTTTTTCAGTTTCAGTGTCAGTGCCCTGAAATATCTATCTCCAATGTTCACAAGAGAAAATTATTTTGTGGTTTAGAGCTGGCATACAAATCTGGAAGTTAAACCGGACTGGTAGTTAAGCAGCTCTTGAAAACTGCACTGCTTTGAAGTCATATGTAGCAGTTCAGGTAAGCATTGTTGGGGTTTTCTTTGGGGTGGGAGAAGAGCAGCAGTGGAAGAAATTTTAATTTTAGATTTGATTTATGCCCAGTTGTCAGAGTTTTCTGGAAGGAAACTGGTGAAACTCCCTTTGCTGTATTTTGGAGATGGGGCACCCTGTCTGCTTCTGAGATTGCACAAAACCCTTAACTAAAACCCTTCACTGTCATTTCTCCACTGGTCCCTTGATGAGAACTTCACATTATTCCTGATTGCTGTTGTAGTCTGAAGTAGCTGTATGTATTATTTCTTGTAAGATTTATAGTTCTGGTTGGTTGGTTTTTGGGATTTTTTTTCTGGTGACTTTTTAAATATTATTTTAATTTTTCCTTTTCCCTAGTGTTGTCCATATATATGTACACATGATTACAGGCATAGTCTCTTCTTTTAGGGAGAGTCGGTATCCACTCTGAGCCTAACATTACAATCGTGTTAATTTTTAGGTGCTTTATTTAAGTGTGTTTCTCTTAAGTGCACTGGCAAATCTCACAACCCAGTGAAGTAGCACAAGCGTCTAGGAACTATTTTAACTATTCCAGCAAATGCCATAAGCCAAATCCTATTCTGTTTTATACCAGTGTAACGTAGATGTTACAGATTTGCTGGTCTAGCATGGATTTACACTAACGTCATGGACATTGCAAAATTATGCTGCTGTTAGATTAAGCATACTAATAAAATAGAGCACACAGCAGAAATAAAATCTCTCAGTATTACTTTTTATATTTTTTACTAATAAACTGTTTTATGAAAAAAAAGGAAAAGTCACATAAAAACAATTCAGGCATTTTCTTATTTTTTTAATCAAAATGTCTTTTCATAGAGCTTTGTTGTGCTGACAGTGCTTTTAAAAAAAGCCCTAAAACCCCCAAAATTCAACTTCTAGTTTCTTTTCTTATTTACTGCCTATGCAAATCAAGGGTTGGAATATTTTTTTTCTTTTTTTGTGGTGGAGGAAGAACTTAATGGTGCGTATGACATTGTGGTTTACTGGAGTTTAATTATCATAGAGATGATCTGTTGCTCTTCTGTGTCAAGCAACAGAGCATTTGTTTAGTAGCAGGAGAGAATGCATCAGCTATGCCTTCCCCAACAGGTGGGCAGCCGAGAGGGCTGCTGAGTTTCCTCTTGGACTGTGACAGGTGAAAAACGCTATTTAATGAGTTTTCTTCCCAGTCAATTAGCAGACAGAGGGAGCTTTCCCATCTGTGCCTGACACAACCAGGGTTTGTCAGTAGCCACATTTCCTTTGTGATAGTGATTGGCAATTCGTGGACTGGGGTAATGACAGTGACTTTGCTGGCTGCCTTGGTCTCACTAACTGCTCTTATCTGTTTAATCTCAGGGATTTGTTTTTTAATAAATACTTTCCACTAGTGAAAAAGAGCAATGTGGAAGAAGGGTTCTCACTAGGACAGTGCGGTGGTGTATGTGGGCAAGGGATGTCTCGCAGTAAAGCAAAGAGAAAACCAACCAACAATTCCCAGTCTGTAGTTATTATCTGTGATCAATGAGGTATCAATGAGACATGCTTGTTAGTTTGGATTGCTTACTATCTGCAGGAGCTACCAGGAATGTTGCCTTATTTCTGACTACGGCTGGTTTTCTTGAAGCAGCATGTTACACCCACATTGACAAAATATGCATAAGTCCTTCTGAAGTCTTTTAATCTTTTCCCACCTTTTCCTTTTCAGGGTATCCTAATAGACAAAATTTCAGTCTGATACTGAAAATCCAGTAGACTACCATTCATAAGAATGTAATGTGCCTTCCTCTGCAAATTCTCCTCTTAATTTAGACAGAATTTTCTAATTGCGTATTTTATTCCTTCCTAGACTCTATTAATCCATCTAATGCACAGACTTCAAATTTCTTCACACATCAGTTCTGCTGAAGTAATGGAAATTAGAGCACATTAACATATCTCATCCTTTTGGTGATACATTATATTTACTTGCAGTGATACATAGAATTTTCACAGAGAAAAGGGCAAGACGGGTAGCTCTGCTTTCTTTACAGCAAATCAAAATATTTTTGCAGGTTTCCCTGGAAAGTAAGGCTCTTTTAAGTATGTAGCATTTGGTTAAGAATCTATATATTGGATGACATTCATTTGCCTGGTAGCAGTATTGTTCTGGTTACCTACACCCTTAGTATTTATTTTTCACTTTCCAGAACCTAATTTTGTCTTAAAATCTACTTGGGCAATTTTATTTCATATGTTTTATTGTGGGTTTATAAACTAGCATAAATACAGTTTTGAGTAGAGGGAATTGCTTTGGTTTTCTTTTTCTTTTATTTTAAATCTTCAATTCTGTGAAATACAGCTGCCTTGGGGATTCCTTTGAAAAACCTGATAATGAATGTAAGATGTGAGTGACTGGTGTGTGATTGTGTTGATGTTTTCCCTTCTCTTGAGCCCAGTTTGAAATTCAGCTCTGCACAGCAGGGATTGTCCTCAGCCACATATGACTATTTTGAGGATTGTGTGCTTGAGTAGCTGTGCAGGCTTTGGGCAACTGGCAGCAGTTTGTCATGGCTGCCTTTAGGCTAGTAAACCTTGGGGATTTTAATCCCTGTCCCTTTCTGTCAATCAAGTCTGTTTCACTTTTTAATGTAATATAATATATTTTCAAACAAATGATGTTCATTCTACAGTAGGTGTAAAAATACCAAAAGGCAAAATGCATAATGTAGGGAGTTTACCTATTTTCCCTTGGCTGTGTCACTGAAAATTATTTGGTCTGTGATATAATTGTTCATATTTAAATCATCAAGCTCGCTTGCCTATTTTCTCATTGTTTTATTTTCATTGAGTACTTTGATGCTGTGAATCCTGGCTGCATTTAATTCATTATAACCATGTGAAACTAAACCCTGAATGTCTTCCAAATGAATATTATTTAATTTTCTTTGGCATTCACACAAGCAGCCTCTTTGACAGCTGAGTAGTAAGTACAGACATGTTTTTCACTGCTGTGGGACGTGGTCAGATTTTAGTAATTTCCAAATTACTGAATATGCTGTTCTGAGTATTATTATAAATCTTTTTTCCATCCTTGTAGTACCAAAATGCAAAAAAGTAAAGAATAAATGGTGGTAGCAGTTTTCTCAGTGCTGTGCAACATGAAAAAGGAGCTTTCACACTTAATAGCCAAGTACTGTGTGTGCATAGATCATCAGACATACCAAATATCCAGGAAGCATGGTTTGATGTCTATTTGTGACACATTCTAAAAATAATATATGTATAATATAATATGGAAAAAGGAAAGACATTCATATGGCTTTATGTATACAGCTATTCAATCACAGAACCTCACGCTCTAGTGTTGACAGGACTTCTGAAACTCCAGGTGACTTAGTTTTCATGTTAGACTTTTTTTGTCCCTTGTTCCTTCTTGGGCAAATCGGTGAGTTTGGCTTGAGGTCTCTATAGGTAATTCATACTAAAAAGTTGGAATTTCATTTTCCCCAAGTTAGTAATTGAAAACAAGTTAGAAACAAACTGGACTCCAATATAACTGATTTCAGGGCAAGGTCTGATGTTGTGGGGGAATTAATGTGGCTTTCAAAGGCTTTTTTGATTGTTAAAATCATACAACTCTTTTAATGTTTGAAAGGAATAGGCAACCGAGAAGTCAAAGGTAGCTCAGAGTGAGCTGATGAAGCTGTGCAGCTAACTGTGGTGTGCTAGAAGTAAACCAATACCCCCATCCTCTGCTGGCTTCTCTTCGTGGGAACAGGCATAGAGTCTAAACTGTGGGGCTTGGCAGCATTTTTTTTGTAAAGAAAAGAGGAATGTAGTTTCTGTTCTATGGCACCCTGATTGTCTTTACAACTCATGAGGCTTTTTTTCCCTATCTTTTGAGGGTTATTACCCTATTCTAGAAAGATGAGTTTGAAAGGTGGGATTTTTGTGGGGGGTTTTTTTGGGGGGTTTTTTTTTTGGGTTGGGGATTTTTTTGGTGGTGTTTTTGTTTGTTTGCCTGTTTTATTTAAATGAAGTGCAGGATCATCAGTTGAGGGACTTCCCTCTGCTACAGCAGGTTATCTGATAAGCAACAACTTTCATGATATGATGGTATGGCTAATGTTTGCCTGTTTCCTGCCTTCCTATTGAGTCTGAGAATGAGCAAGTCCCTAAGTCATTGCTTGAGAGGCAAATGGTAAAACCCCTTCATAATATACTCCAGAGACTTTGTTCAGAACATATTGGCCATCCTTTGATGACGATTAATGTGGGTCGTGTGGTCACCGTAGTACAAGTGCTCCTATGAGAGGAAATCTTCCCTTCTGCTCACTTTGTTTTTTCCAAGAGGGTTTGAACACTGAAGAACTGCAGGCTTTGCTGCATGTATTTGAGTGGTATGAACATCATTCCAAAACAGGAATCTAATGGGAATCCAAAGATGAAATGGCAGTGAGTCCTGATAGATAAACAGAAAAAGGGAAATGGAGGAAAGAGTTAAATCTTGTGAAATTTTGGAGACAGCTCTTGCATCATATTCCAATATGACAGTATGAAAGTATGTAAAATATAGCATACTGTAGTTGTCCTCCTTGTGTTCTGTGAGTCTCACCAGACATTTGACTTGTAGAACCCTTGGTTCAGCTTCCCAGCCTGAGAGCAGAATTTCCTGAGGGACATGCTTAAATGCATCTACATTTCCTGTAGTCATGTTTTTTGAGAAGCCTCATTTTCCCTTGTAATTTCCATGCTGTTATTACTCCGTTACCTACTCAGTCACCTAAACACTGTGCATTCTGTGAAACTTTGACCTGCTCTTCATCAGCCTGGAAGACTCCCACAGTACAATTACAGAATGCACGAGGGAGGCTTAAAAATTATCTGGTACCCTAGTTTTTAACAGTTCTTACATGTGATTAACTAATAACTGTCTCAAAATGCTGCTGTAAGCACCATCTTCCTATTCCACCAGAGATTTTCTCTCAGGAGAACAATGAGACATTTATGGTATTTGGGTGGGAGGGAGATTAGAAAGTGTGAAGTAACTTCTTACTCATAAACTCCCAATAAATTATCTTTTCATTTTCTAAAAAAACACTTAGTTTCAATAAAGATATACATTAGTGGATTGCCAGAAAATGTCACTATAATTCTAGTTGTTACTGAAGGATAATAATGAAATAATCAGGTATTTTTGGAATTGTTTCTCACAAATCTTTGGATCTGTATTTGCGGAAATTCTAGTACTGAGCCCTTTCATTTATATTCCCCTCTCATCATCTCACTTTCATTAATTCAAAACCTCAAGTTACTGAATTGCAAAGCCTGCTTTTGTTTTCATTTAAATTGCAGAACATTAAAAAACAGTGCGATGTTATACTCAGGTGGCAGTGCCATTTTTCTCCTGAAAATAGAAGACATATAGCGCAAGACACAGCTCTTCCTCAGCCAAAAAAGAATATATGGTACCACCCTGCCCCCCTGCTGCTTTTGCAATCTTGTCTTACATGGAAGATATGGTCACAATGTTACTTTCTTTAACATTCTAGGTAACCACCCTTCTTCATAGCCTACCTTGCCTTTGGCATACTTTTCTGGAGAGATCCCTAGACTTTCTTAATTTTATGTGTAAAAAAAAAAAAAACCTGGAGTGATGGATGCTGTGAGTGTTAGAGACCTCTTTCTATCTCTGAAATTCTACTTTCTGTACATAAAGCTACATGGAGGTGAGATGATTTAGGCACGAGGATGTTAGCACAGCTCTCAAACTTCTGCAGTTCAAAAGATTGGCTTTTTTTCCGGTTGTCTTTCTTGTGCTGCAGCATCATATATGTTCAACTCATGTCTTGTGGGTCTGAAACTCACCAGGCTTAACCCTGGGAATGGAGGTAGGATTACCTTTACAAACAGCAGTACCTGGTCAGCTGCATGCTGAGCAGCTGGGGATTCTTTCCTCAGTGGCTCTGCCCAGTGTGTTTTGAGGGGTGTGTGGTACCTGGCTGATCTCTGGATATCTTTCTAAATAGTGACCATTTCAGATAGACAGAATAAATTTGACAAAATACATACTTTTCTAAAGCAAGTTCAGCCAACTGATTTTTTTTTTCTTGTATTTATGAACTTCAAAGTATACGGTCAGGGTTCATATAGCTGATTAACTTCTTGTTACGAAAACTTGCATGGAATTACAGCCATGTTTCTACACTTGCTTCTTTCATTGCAATAGAAAATGAGAGATGTAGTCTGTGGATGGCATACTCAAGGCAATGGCTTGAGGAAATGGCCACAACTGAGCACCATTGCTTTAATCAACCTTAGAAAAAAGGATAATAATCAAGATGTGAGATGCTGTAGGCTTGCATAAGTATTGTAGCCATGTGGATGGATACAAACAGGCCCTATCTTTCTTCCTTCTCCCAACAATGCAGACAGCTCATGCACCTCCTTTTACTTGCACTAGTACCTCAGTCTGTAAATCACGGACCTAGAAAAAAACCCCAAACAACAAAACCCAAACAAAACAGAACCCCAAAAATGAAACTGAAACTCCCAAATCCACAGGTACTACACTGAAGTACAAAGAACTAGAAACTATTTTGCTATCCTATCTTTCTGTGCTTACCTAAAAAGTAATTCTCTGTAAAAATATGTGATTTGGGGTTGGTTTTTTTCAATTTTAAATAAAATGTTGTACTGATTATGAGGATTCCTATTCAGTTTTCTTAATTTGTAATACAATGCATATTTATAAAGCAGTAACACATATTTATAGATTGCTTCTAAGGCAGCAAGTTTCTAGTTTGTATAGAAAATAGTTGATGGGGCTCTGCTGTGTAATTTTCAGAGCTTGTGGAAAAGTAAAAGTATCTGTGACCTTCTTTTGAAGAGATATGGCTCTAGGAGATTTCACCGTTAAATTAAAGAAAAATAGAACATGCCTGTATAGCTACCAAGGCTTTGCTTTTGAAACATGGCAGGAATTTAATTGTAGTGAAATAGATTTTTTTAAATTATTATTATTATGATGATTTTTTTCCCTTTCCTCCCCAAAGCACAAAGAATGGAGGAGGAGCAGTGATGTTGGTAATCTGTAGCCTTCCCACTCACAACATGTGGTACCATCCGTTGCATTTAGGAGGAAACCTGTGGACTAAACAGAAACATTGCTGTGTATTTTGGGGTATGAAAGTGTGCTCTGGTAACTGGGAGAAGAGGGATCGGAGCATCCTCTAAGCAGTGACATTGGCTTCCACATTCTCCTGGAGTAAGTCAACTCTGCTGTATTACTTCATTCACCCAGCACAGGATATAGTCCTTGATTTTTGTGGTCCCAATTAAGCAGAACTAAGCTTGTGAATCAGAAGCAATCATTTTTCATGCATGTTTTTGTGGCTGTGTATTTTAGGAGGAGTTGGACAAAAAAAAAACAACTAGAGAGCAAAATATTCAAGTCCCTAGAAGTTGTCATGGGAAGGAGTTTTCTGCTTTATAGAAGCAGATAGAAATAAGGAGGAGTCATTTCCTCGACTTGAAAAGTTCTGCCTCTATAGCATAATATTACTGATCACTGTAACTTTTGTGTTCCCCTTCCACAAGGCAAAACTGGGGTTGTCAGTTTTCTCCATTGATTGATGCTTGTAGCATGATCATCTCTGCCTCGGGGCTGGTTCAGCACCAACAGCTCATCTCCCCTGTACGTAGGAGTTAATCAAAGACTTGGATTACTGTGGTTTTTAGTTGTTCAGAATGCACATTTTCTGTCAAGTGAATCAAAGTTCACACAGCACTTAAAAAAAACTTTTCCTCTTACAGAATAAGGAATATATGGCATATGTAATTTGAGGGAACTGGGCACTTCTGTTTCTGTCGAATCACTCAGAGAATGGAGAATGCGAGAAAGATGAAAGCCTATTTCTTCACCTCTGCTCATCTCTAATTTTGAGTCTTGTAATGTCCCAGCTTCATGTTGGGACAAGTCTAGACCAGACAGTGATTCTTCCTACTACTTTTGCCCTTTTTTCATAATTTCCCTGCACCTACACATGGTCAGGTTGGGAGCCCTGCAGTTCAGGCACAGTCTTTGTGACTAACAAGGCCTGGTGCTGATGGGAATCTCTAGCTGCCTTGTTACTGCTCCACCAAAGGAGACAGCCATAGGACTACAAGGCATTTTTTTTTTGTGTGTGTGTGTATATATATTCTGAAACCTTTTATATCTGCTATATCTAGAAAATTTTACTTTTAAGTTCTATTTTTGTGATATTTTTTCTACATTCTTTTTATTATTACTGTAATGATAAGTGCTTATACTAGTTTCACAGAGGCTTTGGTGCAGTACTGCAAAAATGTTTGAAGTGCAAAGAGAAATTCTTTAAAATGGATCTGAAATTTGCAGGTGCACACAATTCTTTTGGTAAATGGATTGGTTTCTATTCATCTTTATCAGGGTCCCAAATAGTGAGTTTGCAAGATATTCCAGCTTTGAATATTCTTAGCAGTACTAAAGGTAAGATTTAGTAAGCTGCTGGTATCTTACACTGTTTCAGTAAGTGATATGTGGAGATCACCTTGCTTGGCTAATTTTGGAGGAAAACTGAAGATATCATTGTGGTTTTGCCCTTGTACCCTATGGTCCTTGCTGTCTAGAAATAAGCATGTGCCTTCATGTCGAGAGGAAAGAGAAAGGAGCTTTCTAGTGAAAATTCCAGTGAACCACAGTCATTGTACTTTCCTCAGAGGACGTAAGTGGAAGATAATATTTCTTCCCAAAACTTACAGCCTGTCTTATGTGGCTGATGATTATAGACAAAAGTAAGAAACCACACAACAAACTAAAACTACATAATTTAATATCCTTGACTATAGCAGTACCAATTTGATGGATCTGAAAATAGAATTTCTGGTCTCAGGGCTTGGCACACATTCTGGGAGCACAATGCCTGATATTAAACCCATGGCTAGTAAACTGTACAAGGTAGACTAAGCTGTGATTCTCAGTAGCACTGCAGGTATTGGCAGGCAGAGAGCTGAGGGCTATCTTGAAGGGAGCATGTATCCCTGCCAGTCAGCAAGGGAATTCATAGTAGCACTGAGGAATAAAAGAGAAATACAGGTGGCAGGTACTTTTTGTTTCCTATCACTTTTGAGGGAAAAATATTGTTAATATTTCAAGTGGCTCTGTACACAAGCTTTGGATGTGTTTAAGGTCTCTCATTTCTTACAGGCGGTAAGAAGGGATTTCTGCTCTTTCTCTCTTCCTTTTACTTTCTTAACTGAGTCTGTTGTGTGTAGCAAGAATGAAGAGCTTTATAGTATTAGAAAATGTACAGTGAGTTTATGGTGCCAGTGCACTCCAGATAACCAACCAATACAATACAATTCCCTGCTGAGAATGATAGGTTTCTATTGCTGCTGTGTTTTCTTAAGGCTTGGTGACTTGTAGCAGCGCTATATGGAACTCATTTCCATTTTAAACTATTCACCTTAGTGTTGGCAATTCAGCAAGGCTAGTTAGTCTTAATGGTCATATTACATGCTCTCTCACCCTCTCTGCCCTTCCCAATTTATATTCACTAATGTTGTCGTGCATCTTTTTGCTTAGTGTTTTCTATTTGTGCTTTTGGGTGGGGATCCTGTGACCAAGTCATCGGTGGTGCACACGTCTACATGTGAATTCAGCTGCCTTTGCAGTTCATAGAAGTGGTTCTTGGAGAAAATGATTCACACGTTCATTCTCTGACAGATATCTATAGCTGGCCAGGTGAATCACAGCCCAGAAATGCCCTTCTCTCATGGCGAGTCTAGGCGGCTAGCCAAGATGTGGATGTCTGTGTTGCAGAACTCTGAAGCTGTGTCCTTAAAATAAAATGTGATTGCTTTCATTTCCTGAACAATGCAAACTATGGCATTCTAAATCTACTAGGCTATTCAGGTAGTTGTGCAAAAAACCTGTTTACTTTCAGAGTCTGAACTTAAGAAAATAATTTAAAATTATTATTAAGAGGATGGGAAAGCACATTTATTTAAAATGATAGCTAAATAATATTGGAGTTTCCTTTATTTGTTTGATTTTTGTGAGAAAAATAGGACTTGTATCTTATGTAATATGCACAAATTGTTGCATATTATAAGGAACATGTTGTAGGCAGAGAGAAACTTTTGTTCAGTGACTGTAAAGGCAGATGCTCCCTCTAGTGCCTAAGACTATTTTCTTGTAATGGCAATAGGTTTGTTGGGCTTTCTGCCATGTTTTAGTAGACACTTGCTTAAGTCCTTCAGGTATTGACCATAAAACAGGTAATATGAAATGGGAGTAACCTTTGGCATTGTATGCCTCCTGCATCTTTCCCTTTGTGTGTGTAGCAGAGGGAGTCAGATAATGCATTAGGATAAAACATGGGAAAGTTAATCTAAATATATTCTTCTAATTTATGTGAGGTTTTTTATAGACTGTCAGTCAGTAAACTTCCTTCTAATTGAACATAATCTTGGAAAACCCTGGTACTTGTGAACATTTCTGAACCCAAGGAGGGTTCATTGTGCCTGTGAAACATGATAGACTTAAGTACCTGCACACTAATCTCAAATTCAGGTCATTGTTCCCCTTTTGATGTTTTTACTAGCTGATTTTTTCAACAGGGCTATTGAAGGTAGAAGACTAAAGTTGTACGACGTGTTCTAAACAAATATGTAGCATCACTGTGTATAAAGAAGAAATCCCTGAACTATCTAAACAGCCATATATGCTGTTTAGTAAGAGGGTGTATGCTATGAGCATCTATACTTGTATCTGGGAGTAGGAAAGGGGAGAATAGAGTACATTTGTATGCCATGTGAGATGCCTGAGGATGCATATCCTCCTTGCTGTTAGGCTGTGGCTGCATTCATCCTGGCGCACGGTCCTTTCCGAAGGCAGCCTTCCGATGCCGTGTGTGTTCTAAAGGGGTTTATATGTTATTTTTAAAAACACACATTCTGCAGCTCTGCTTGTGTCTAAATCATGCCTAAAAAGAAATTCTTTTAGAAATGGTATGTGTAGGGAAAAAGTACATATGAATCAATGTATATTCCTAGCAACATTCTGTGGTAAATTGTAAAATCCAAGGTTATGAATAGTACTGCAGTAATGCATTGTCTGCACCATTACTAAGCCCTGGTAGATGTGACAGCAGAGGGTTTTAATGTGATTTGAGGGAAGAGAATAGGTAGGTGTTTCTGAAGAAATGCACCAGTTCTTTGTGAACAGAGAAGGCCTATTGGGAGATCTGAAGGTTGGAGGACATCTGGGGCATAGTGATCATGAGATGATAGAATTCTCAGTTCTAGAAGTGAGGAGGGGAGTAAATAGAACAGCCACCTTGGACTTCCGTAGGACAGACTTTGGATTATTCAGAAGGCTGGTTGGTAAAGTTCCATGGGAGACAGTCCTTAAGGCCAATCATTGGAACAGGCTGCCCAGGGAGGTGGTTGAGTCACTGATCCTGGATGTATTTAAAAGACAGGTAGATGAGGTACTTATGGATATGGTTTATTAGAGGACAGGTATGGTTGGACTCGATGTCCAATCTTGTGATTCCATGAAATTTCTCCCAGCTGTGATGGTGAGTGGATATTCTTGTCCTTTGTATTTATTCTGACTGAAAACTGTCTGAAATGGTGAGCTTTTAGTTTGAGGCGTTTTCTGTTATTTCCATAAGTAGCTTGTGTGCCTTCTCCCTCCCTTTCCTTCCCCCAGTCTTTATCCCCACAAGGAAAAGAAATAGAAAAATTGATTGCAAAGGGTTTGTGACATCAGCATTCAAACCTCCCAAAATATATAAATATAAGTAAAATACATGTTCTACTCATTGCCCTGGGAATATCAGTAATATTTTTCAATGATTAGCTTGCTTTTATACAGCTGAGTGAGAGTGACACAGCACAATTTGAAATAGCAGCCAGGAGCAGCCTCTCTTCTTTCCTGATCTTTGAATCTTCCCCTTTCCCAGGAAGTGGGAGTGAGGAGGTGTCCACGTATTAACAGTTTTTCTTTTCACCATGTACCAAGGGAGGGGAAGAATAACAAAGTTCCCATGGTTCAGGAGGAAATGATTAGCGACCTACTTGGCCAGTTAGACACCCACAAGTCAATGGGCCCAGATGGGATTCACCCAAGGGTACTGAGGGAGCTGTCAGATGTGCTTGGCAAACCCCTTTCCATCATCTATCAGCAATCCTGGCAGACTGGGGAAGTTCCAGTCGACTGGAGGCTGGCAGATGTTACACCCATAGACAAGAAGGGTCGGAAGGAGGATCCAGGGAACTACAGGCCTGTCAGTCTGACCTCAGTCCCGGGGAAGATCATGGAGAGGGTCATCTTGGGAGCTATCATGCAGCACATGCATGGTGGCCTAGTCAACATGGGTTTACAAAAGGTAGATCCTGTCAAACTAACCTGATCACCTTCTATGACAAGGTGACCCGCTTAATGGACAAGGGTAAGGCTGTGGATGTGATCTACCTGGACTCTGGTAAAGCCTTTGACACCGTTTCTCACAGCATTCTGACTGAGAAACTGGCTGCCACTGGCCTGGACAGGTGGACCCTCAGCTGGGTTAAAAACTGGCTGGATGGCCGAGCCCAAAGGGTGGTGGTAAATGGAACAAAATCCAGCTGGAGGCCAGTCACGAGTGGTGTTCCCCAGGGCTCAGTCCTGGGTCCAGTCTTGTTCAACATCTTTATCCAATGATCTCGACGAAGGGATTGAATGCTCCCTCACTAAGTTTGCAGATGACACTAAACTAGGAGGAAGTGTTGATCTGCCTGAGGGTAGGGAGGCTCTTCAGAGGGATCTGAACAGACTGGACCGATGGGCTAAGACCAATGGGATGAAGTTTAACAAGGCCAAGTGTAGAGTGCTGCACATGGGACATAACAACCCCATGCAGCGCTACAGGCTTGGGGGAGACTGGCTGGAGAGCTGTCAGGCAGAGAAGGACCTGGGGGTGTTGGTTGACTGCAGACTGAATATGAGTCAGCAGTGTGCTCAGGCAGCCAAGAAGGCCAATGGCATCCTGGCTTGTATCAAAAACAGTGTGGCCAGTAGGTCTAGGGAAGTAATTGTGCCCCTGTACTCAGCATTGTTGAGGCCACACCTCGAGTACTGTGTCCAGTTCTGGGCTCCTCACCATAAGAAGGACATGGAGGTCCTGGAGTGAGTCCAGAGAAGGGCAACCAGGCTGGTGAAGGGGCTGGAGGGCAAATCCTATGAGGAGCGGCTGAGGGAGCTGGGGCTGTTTAGCCTGGAGAAGAGGAGGCTGAGGGGAGACCTTATCACCACCTACAACTACCTGAAGGGAGGTTATAGAGAGGTAGGTGATGGTCTCTTCAGCCAGGTGACAGGTGATAGGACAAGGGGGAATGGCATGAAGCTGAGCCAGGGCAGGTTTAGGTTGTACATTAGAAAAAAATTTTTTACTGAAAGAGTTGTGAGGGCCTGGAACAGGCTGCCTAGGGAGGTGGTCGAGTCACCTTCCCTGGATGTGTTCAAAAAAAGGGTAGATGAAGTACTTAGGGATATGGTTTAGTTTAGGATGCAAATGGTTGGACTTCATGATTTTAAAGGTCTTTTCCAACCTTGTGATTCTGTGCAGCATAGGAAAAAGTAACTGAAAGTAATTACCTATGCTAGATGGCATTTTAAAGTTGTTTGAAACTACAGCTGAGTACCAGAAAAAAATCCCCAAACCCCAAATAATGGAGCAACTTGTTACAATTATAATGGATTGTCTACTAAAAGTTACTTTCTCAGCATTGCCACTGGCAAAGCCATTTGCCTGTTGTAAAGAGTCCTTTTCTCCTTGTGGTGACATTTTATCAGCATTAGCGAGTATGACAGTAAACAGCAAAATCGTGTTGTTTAAAAGCTAGGCTCTGCTACAGATAACCCCTCTATGAAAAGGATGCTTCTTAGATTACCTCTCTTAAATTCTGACAAGATATGTTTACATCCTATTTGATGTCTCCATATGCCTTTAACCACTTGGAAGTTTAAATGCTGTGCAGTTACTCTTTAGTTTCCAGCTGTGCATTGTAGATTTTGTGCAGTAAAATGTTCCACTTATCTGCTTCAAAATTACTAGGTAGGCTAACTGCTTAGCTGAGTCTACGTTTTACTGTGGGGTTTTTTGGGTTCTCAGTGACCTTCTTAAGAAGGGCACCTATTTCGTAGGAGGGGATCTTAGCCCCTAACATTTTTATCGTGTGCTACATGGTTACCTTTGCTGAGGTTCTCTCAAGAGAAATGGTGTTTCTTGGCAATTGCGATATAATGTCAGTAGAGGCAAATATGGTTCAACAGTGTCATATTCAGGAATTTTAAAGATCAGGTAACATGTCAACATCCTGAAATATAGTATGGAAATGATAACTCATGAGGATACTGTTTGCATGCAAACATCACATTTCTTTGAGGAAACAGGAAGGAATTTTTCCATCATGAACATTTGCATTCCTGCTTCAACAAAAAGGGTTTTTTTCTTCAAGCTGTGTTGAGTCAGCAGGATGTAGCCCATCCCTACAGTTCCCTTCTTGCTGCTTCTTCCCTCTAAGACTATAGCAATTAGCTGATAACCTGTTGGAATAGCAAATGATTACTCCCCCTCCTGCTGGCTTTGCTTAAGCAGAAGAAAAAAAAAAAAAGAATTTGGATATAAAATGCTGAATTACCTCCTTTTTTAATCTGATGATCAGCACATGTGTATTCAAACTGAAAATATGGGTGCTATTTCAGAAATGTTTAATGAAGAAGACTTTATTTTAATCCCTCCTTAATATTGTCTTATAACCATTGCTGTTGCAGAACCAAGATTCTCAGGCTTGTGATCTTACGTCTGTTTCTGCTCTACTGCATATGATTAGTTTTGTGCTTCTTAGTTAAAATTGTTATGTTCATTTAGAAATTACTAAGAACAGAAGTGCACAGCATGATGCTGCACTGATTCAGTTATTATAATTTCTATGAGATTCAAACTTTAACAAGATTTTTAGATTTACAGTTCTGGTTTTATTAGTAAAGGGTGAAGACTGCACGGCAATTCTGAAAAAATGCGTTAGGGGTTTTTTTTATACTATATAGTAATTTATCAGGTAAGAATAGGAGGATTTCATGTAACTGAATGTATTTTTTTAAAAATTAATATTTCAGTAACAGTTCCTTGGAGCTATTTTATTTTTGCTTCCCCAGTCTTGGGAATGCCTGAGCAGTGGGGCATTGACCTGACCTGTAATTCTGTCACGAAATCAGGTGCCATCATAGCTATTCTCTTTTGTATTGCTGCTGAAGTTCAACCAAGACCTTGACCATTTATATATCATGTAGAGATTTTTTGTCACATAGATTTTCTTTTGTTAAAAAAGGTGTCTTTTGACATTCTTTTAAATGTAGAATTCTTAATGTTTTCATCAAGTCTTGTTCTGTCTTCCCTGAACCCATTTGTACTCTGTATGAAAGCTGATTTTAATATGATGCAACATGAAGGCAGAACTTGGCTTGGTTTCATTTAATTTTATTAATGACCTATTTGACAGAGTTTGAAGTTCACCTTTTTATAGATACAAACTCATACTTTGCATCTTATATCTTTGTATTTCATCTAGATTTTATCAGGATAGATCTAGTGGAAAATCTTGTCTTTGACAAAAGAGTTTAAGATGCTAAAGCTACTGCCTATATCAGACCTGTATTTTCTGCAAAACAAGGTAGCCATAATAATGAAACAAAACCCCATCAAACCCTCAGCATTACCCTACATTCCTAACTTAAAACTATAAAATGAAGTCATTGCTAATTCTCTCATTTTTCTTTTGTAACCGTTTATCAATAATGTGTTTTACACCATTCATCTGACATGTGCTACCAGGGTTATCTTTTCAAGTGTAAATCAAGCTTTTGGAAATGTTCCAGAATATATCACAGTGTATATGTATGTCATTGTGTAAACATGTTGGCCAAGCTTACCTCACTATAACTCTAGTGAACTGGAAGTACGAGCCACCGTGTCCATGTATTTCCAGTAGCTATTTTTCCTTTTCACACTTCTGTGATAGTCGACTGGCTTATCTTGTATTCTTTTCTCTGATTTGTATGCTCTTTCTCATTTTCCATCCAAGTGTTATAGTGTTGTATGTGCTTTCCTGACAGCCAATTAATTGGCTAGCTCTTCGCACAGCCAAGAATAGAGGTAGCAGTTCTACATGGACCCCTCATGTCCATTGATGTGTACAGCAGACATCCTAAGAATGGGGACACATTTCCCTGGTCTTGTGGCTGCATGCTGTTCACATCAATTTCCCATTAAAAGGTAATTTAAAGGTATAGCCCCAGGCAGACTCAGGAGAGAGTTATAAAAAGAGTTTAATTAACAGTTCAGAGTAATATAATCTAAGGTTGAATAGTCTGTAACCAGCTCATTTTTTTGTTCACGTTTGTCATTTCCTTTACTTGCAGATTAGAGGAGATTTCCTTGTTTGGTAAAGAATGCAGTGAAATAAGTCTTCGAAGAAGCTTTGTTGTACGTGTCCTGGAGCTAGATCACTGTGTTATCACCAGCTTTAAACCTGCCACTGCTTATCTCCTCTCTGCATTAGCTCACCTCTTCTGGTCAACACGTTTTTAAGGGAAGAGATTCAAGTCACCTCACAGTTGGGCCCTCCATGCTTTTTGAAAGCTTTACTGCTGTTCAAAAATGCGTTTAGCCCAAAAATCTCTAAGAAAATAGATATTTTCATGTGGGGGAAAAAGTGGTAGAAAATGGAGCTAGCAGAGATACAGGAGGCTTTGTATTCTAAAGGAAGCACTGTTGTCTCTCTTTCCTCCCCTTGTTTGTCAGGTTTTTTTGATGAAACTTTCTTTGCAGTGATTTTGTTTCTATCTTTCTCTTTCTTTTCCATTCTCTCTCTTTTTTTTTTTTTTTAACCACTTCCAGTGTTTTTGTGTTGTGCACCTTTCTGCACACATCCAGCCAGGCTGGATATAGCAGGATGTGTTACTTTTCATGACTCCTAACAGCCTTAAAACCAGAATGATTTTCTGTCATTCTGGCTTGACCTTTTCCTGGAAAAATTTATTACCTAAAAGAAGGGGGAAAAAAAAAAAAGACGCGTAAGGGGATCTGAAGTACTCTCTTCCTTGAGGGCTAAAGATATACAGTACTTCTTGTCATTTAAACGTCCACCCACCTAATTCATTCTAAAATGCCAGCTACAAGTGCAACAATTTGTGGACATGGGATATCTCACATATTTGGTGCATTAGGACTACAAGCCTGACAATTTTATTCCCCGACAGAAATCAGTCTTGCTTGCTTAGATCTGCCTCCTTTTCTCTTCCAGTGCAAAATATGTAGATTTCTTTAAAACTTTTGGTTTTCACACAGGTCACCTCTGAGGAATAGAGTGGAAGCAGTGACTGAACTCATGTTTTGCCCTGTGGCCTTGTATGTTAAATCATTCTGGAATTAAATGCAGCTACGCTGGGACATATTCTGCACAAGTTAAATAAGTCTGACTTGTCAAGTATTGAGTTTGTTTTGATTGCAGAGAAAATGAGATGAGGCATAGTTTGATCTTTATTCTTTTGTGTGCCAACTTTTTAAGTACGTTATGACAGTTTAAAAAAAAAAAACAAGCAAAATAGGAATCTTTTCATATGATTGACAGAAAGACCCCTTAAGAAGTGCTCAAAGTGACTACCTCAGTGAAAATTGTTGCGGAGCTAAATCAGCTTTTGCAGTATCTAATTAACACTGCCATAATATCCAGATAGTTTAATTACTGTTCTGCTGCTCCCTCCAGTTGCTGTGTCAGGTGGGAACAAAAGTTAACATGCACCTTCCATAATACACATCAAATCTGTTAATTTTCATCATGCTCTCGCAATGGAAAACTATAGAGGTGATCAAAATAAATTTTAACTACAGCCATTCTCACCGCTTAGCAAGCTTATGAGACAAATGTTAACTTATACATGTCTATTGCAAACATATGCTGGGCTTATAACTGGGGAATAGTTTGGGGGTGGGTTCTGTCTTGTAAGGCTGAGACTAACAGTGACATTTTTCAAGCAAGCCTGAAAAACATCCAGGGTGCTGACAACAGGGATTTTCCAAAGTGAGCATAACCCAAGCAGGCTTGATGTTCAGTGCCAGGAAAATCTGACTTCAGGGGTCTCTAGCATACATGAGTTACAGGGAGTTGGTGAAGGAAATTAAAAATAATTTTAAAAGAGCTGTATTTCTCAGCTGTTGTGTAGACATGCTGTCTCATGAAAATAGTCGCTGTTACTCTATTTTTATTTTTAATTCTTTTTTTAAAGTATTTTTTTTTCTCCCACCCACATTTGCAATGCCAGGCTCCTGATCTGTATCTGTCCTGTACAACAGACCCTGTCTATCCAAAGGCATAATGTTTCCATGCAGAGATGCAAGCGCTAAAGTGAAAATGGACTTTGCTGTCTTACCTTGCGTACATAGCATTTCATTGCAGGGTGGAGCACTGCTACAGAAGAGGTCTAGTACTTGACTTGTACCACTGTTGAAGGACATCAGAGGTGATGTGAGCAGAAACAGGTCCATCAATAGCTGCATTTTATTGTTAGCTTTCTGACTGCTCACGGGTAGTTGCTGACCTATACAGCAATATGTATGCTACTCACTAAGCAAGTTTGGCAAGTATATGTAGCCATCTAGAAACAAAATTCTGCTTATCTGCTGTAACTGTCTTCTCTGAGAGGACTGAGGCAAAACCAGTCCAAGTTTAGTCCGAGTTTCTCCTGTGAGGTAGGCATGATGACTTGACAGCCCAGGTAAAGATGGAAGGAAAGAGATGGGAAGCTTCTCCCTGGGTTGCATAGTAGAAATCACTGTCTGGCTGTAACTTGCATAGGCCTGAAACTACCAATTTCTAAAAATGACAGTAAGATACATATGTGTCAAACTGTCACTCCATCTTGTATTAGGGTCTGCATCTTCTATTAGAGCAAGAACACATCTACACTTGCCCAAGAGTGCACTGCAGACAGTTTACCTGCTGAGAGGGGTACTTGACAGCTTGTCCCTGACAGTGATTGCAGTGTGATCTAGGACAGCAATTTTTCTTGTCTCTCCAAAGTTGGTCCAGCTAGCAGCAACAGTGAAATTTCTGTGGAAGCATCTCTGAATAACTAATAGCTTCTGATATGCCTCAGCTTTCCCACATGGCAGAGACAGACAGTACATTCAAGGGTTTGTTGACCGTCCCTTGTGCACGATGACTGGGGAACAGGAAAACAAGAGACACTGCCTGCAGAGTCTCACACTTTTCAGATTCAGGAAACTATGAGATTAGACAAGAGTCGGTGAGCCCAGTGCCTTTATTATGATGTTTGAATTAGAATTTCCAAACCCTTTAGAGTATCATGGCTGTGATTAAGTAATTCCCTCCTTTAGCCGGAATTGGTAAAACTATGAACAAGAGGAGCCTGCAGTCAGGGGAAGGACTGTGAATTCAAAGCGGAACCAAAATATTCAGAGGAGGTATACGTCATACTTGGAGAGAGTTGGATATATTAAGAGCTTGTGGGTTTGCAGATGTTTTAACTGTTCAGTGGTGGACTGGGCCAAACTGTCACATTTAACATATTTTGATAGGCATCCTTAACTGCCATAAATGCAATCCAGAGAAATTCAGCACGTTGCAGTTTTAAAATCTATTTGCAGTGCTCTTTCATTTCACCAGCTGTTCTGTCCTTACTTTGTGGTAGCTTCCAAAGTTTTAATTATTCTTGCCCATAGTTAAAATTATGCTTGTGTGGGTAAATGCAAGTGTGTTGTATCTAATGTCAGAGATAATTGCTGGCTGCCTCAAGAGACTTGATGGATTCATTACCTCTACATATGGTAGGAAAAAAAAACCTGTCAGCTTTTATTTAAGCTTTTTGAAAAGCCTTTAAAAAGGGTTAGAAATCATCACAGAAAGAGCATCAGTCTGCTAAACAAGGTCCCACACATTGCTGCATTAATGTGGTATATTTAGGTTGATACATCTTTCCTCCTTGTCTTACAAAAAATAGTCTGGAAACAAAACAAAAATGTTGCTTTCTTTCTGATGCCTATAGATCTTCCAAAATTAAAGCACTTCGTGTTGAATTCCCTCATTTTGAGTGCCTGTAGGAGTTCTGTCAAACATACTGAGGTATTTTTCCAAGCAATATCTCTGATGCATCTGATGCTATTGTTTTTTAAGAATATGGTCAGTTCATTCCAAGCAGCTTGTTCACTTTGACATCATCTTATTTTATCTCTTTTATAGTATTTTTTCCAGTGTTATTGCACTTAATGGCCTCATTGAATTTGAAGTTATATTGCATGGAATGCAGTTGAGGCAAGTTCCTGTCTCAGAAAAGTAAATGAAGTTCTTGTAAGCTCCCAAGAGGAATTAAGGTTGATCTCACTGCTGGCTGCATGCTCCTAGTCTCCTACTTTCTTTGCTGCACAGTATCATCCCATTCACTTGTGCCAGTTCCAGTGTTCATCAAACCTGCTGTTCACCACACCAAGCCAGAAAACCCTGATCCAACTGGCCAGTACCTTGTTCTTTTAGACTGCCGTTAGAGCCCCAGCCTTGAGGTGCATTTACATGTTACAACTGAGCTCAGAGAGCTGTAGAGAGGAGTCCTCCCTTACTTCTCTTGTTGCTGCTAACCTCACAGTTCTATCCACAGCATTTTGCTACAGCTTTGGCTCTCACCAACTTTTCATTTAATTGGTTCAACTTGCTAATTCAGCAGAAAGTTCTTCAGTTCCTTCTCTCAGGCTTCTTTTCTGATGGATGACTCTACCAGGTGCAAAATTGGACAAGCACTTGATGTAGTGCAAAGGAGGGTGAGGTACAGATGAAGTGATTGGAGTCAAGAGGGAAAAAGACAGAAGAGTGTGCAACACTAGAAGGTCCTTCTTCAGTAGCAGTGTATTTCAGATCAGCTTGGGTCATAATGTACCCCTTTTTCCCAGCACCACAATCAGAGGAATGGGTAAAGCCGAG
This sequence comes from Porphyrio hochstetteri, assembly GCA_020800305.1. Classification (NCBI taxonomy): domain Eukaryota; kingdom Metazoa; phylum Chordata; class Aves; order Gruiformes; family Rallidae; genus Porphyrio; species Porphyrio hochstetteri. Next base: position 54,053,776 of record CM036907.1, read on the forward strand.
GCCAGGAAAGACATGCAGAGAAGCCAGTAGCAGCAGACTGCTGTGAATTAGCTCAGGAACCCTGCACCCTCCAGATTGTAGTGTCATTGTGCTTTTTTCCAATCTTTGTGAACTTCTGGCAGGGTTTTGAAAATTACAGCTGCTGCAGAAAAAAAGCTAAATAAATCGTGTTGGTTGTTTTTCTATTTGACTCCTTCTGCCTTCCCTGAAATACATGAACGTAACAGATACTGATTTACTTTTTCTCAGGGCACTAGAAATATTACAGGCTAATATCAGCATCTGAATTAAATATTGAAGTAGTAGAATGAAAGCAGTGCATAGTGGTAAGAGCAACAGGTACTTTTGCTGACACACAGGTAATGTGCAGGCTGTAGGGCAGTGGTGGTGGCCAAAGGAGGTTTCCCAGTGGCACTTGCTGGAATTCTCAAAAGCTTGAATACTCCCTTTATGCTGAGCTGCCATGGGTGTTTAAATCTGTCATGAGCAAGCAGAGAACTGATCAAAATATAGCATGTATTTGACATAATGGCAGCTACTGAAAAAGGGATTAAATCTGCTACAGATTAATTAACACCAAAAAAAAAGCTGGAATATATGTAAAGAGGAAAGTTCTTCAGACCTGATACGGGATTTTTCAGCTAGTTAGCTTGCCTCAGCTCAAATTCAGAATGACATACCTTTGGGCAGAAGAGTTGGATGATGAAGCACAATTGTGTCTCATTTTGTCAGCATTTAAGGTTCAGGAATCTGATTATCCACAAAAAGCCCATTTGTGTAAAAGTTTTTGTGCCTAATATTTGTAGCAAACTGTTGGGAAACTCTGGAAATCAAAAAAGGTGAAGAAGCATCAGGGAGGTCTACAGCTTTTTCAGTTCTGAAGTCTTTCCTTCTAGTCACCCAAGCACCAGACAAATGTACTGCTAATAAATAGGAATTACTCGGATATGAATTTAATATTAAAGTAGATGAGAAAGCACATGAAGTAGCTATGTTACTATGCAGAATAATCTTGTAAAGGCAAGTGTGAAATTTTCTTCCTTGTGTGACACACCTGAGAAAGAGGGCCACTCTGCAGAGTGGACTGTAGGAAAACAGTTAGTTCAAGGTGTGATGCAATGTACAGAGTCTTAAAACCCTTCTGTAGGGTATTAGGTAGAAGTAAGAGAGCATTTGTTTGTTGTTGTGTAGGCCTCCTTTGAGGAGAATTTATACTGGTGCTTTTGTCCTTAATTCTGTCAGTGAAAAATTTTCAGTGCATTCTGCACGTTTCTTTGTTTCTCTACACTGCATTTTACTCTGTTACTCTGGGGAAGAGAGTTTTTGAGGCCAATAACTTAAAAATTTTGCAGATGTCATCCAGAAAGTGAAATCTGTGTCGCTGTTTTCTGAGCTGTAGAAATTAGCTTGCAAGGTTAACAGTAGAATTAAAAAATTACTTTTGGTGCAATCTGTATTTTGTGGGGTTTGTTTTGGTTTGGTTTTTTGGTAATAGCCTCTGTCATACAGCTAATCACCTTACAAGTGTTCAAGGAGGATGTTCTTTGCTCTCAGGAACTTGCAGCATAAGAAAAACTGGTCAAGGGAATGGGGGGATGGTGACAGGCAATTTAAAACTTTGAAGGTGATGACACGAAGCTTAAATTTGATGTGATAGGAGCGGAAGGCTTCAAAGGGGGAGTGACTTGATATGATCAAATTGACAGGTGGGGAAGATGGCTCTTGCAGGTGTGCTTTGTATGGAGTGAGGGTAGTCTTGGCAAGTCAAGGAACAGGGTTTACCAAGCTCAAGGTGGGATATAGTGAGGGTCTGAGTAAGACATTTGTTTGCAGGAAATAGCAGTAGGATCTTGGAGCTGTTAAGAATGAAGTAGCAGTAGTAATGGGGTGTGACTCAGCTGTGTGGTAGAGGAAAGAGAAAAGTGAAAATTGACTCTGAGATGGTAACTCTAAATGATGGTGAAATCAGTTGAATTGTCATCTTTCATAAAGAAGTAGAAAGGCGAAAACAAAATGGTCATATGTTGATACTGTTGTGGAATTATTATATAACACCCATGTACTTTCTTACTGCACACTGAAAAATAAAATTGGAAATGCCATGTCTTTTACTCCTGTTTTCCAGGCTATAGGACAAAGACACAAGGCAAATCTTTCACTGTGTTCAGGTTATCAGCAGTGCAGAGTGGAATTGTGTACGCTGGAAAAAAAGCAGGAGCAGTTCAGAGAAAAAAAAAATCATCGTGAACTGGGTTTAAAAGCTTCTCAGGGCAAAGCCATGTGAATTTTACTGTTGGGGAAACAAATACCATGTCTCCGAAGTCTGAGATATACAGAAGCTGTGTTCAAGTGAAATTAAAGTGCTCTCTGGCTGAAGCAAGGACTGTAGAAAACTCAAAGTCAAGCAAAACCAGTGTAGTACCTCATGTCAAATTCTAAAATATTTCAGCTGTCTTCCATGTGCAGCCAGAAGCACTCTAGTCTGTGGAGCAAAGGTGTAGCCAAACAGAAGGAACTGGCACCAATCACAGCAGCACAGTAGCTTTCAAAGGTACTTTTTCTTGTTAGTTGTAGTTGATTATTTTTGTGGGGTTTTTTGGTTTTGTTTGGGCCTGGGGGATCAAAGCTAGAAAAGTTTTTTGGAAGCATCCTAATAGGCTGATGCAACTTAAAGCCACAACTCTTTCCTCACAGGAGAGTTTTCTAAGCAAATGACTTCAGAACAGCTGTCTTTGGCTGGACATCCAATTATGAGGCAGTACCTGTGGAGAAGATGCCCATTTCATAAGTTTGTATCTCACCTCTTAGCTTCTCTGAAGTATGAGTAATGTTTGAAAATTATGAAGTGCTTTCTCTAGATTTCTCCATATGCTTTTTTCCTGCTTGCTTAACTTACAGGATATGAAGTCTGTAGCAAAAATTATTCTGTTGCAGGTTATAATTGTGCATGATATTAGAAAAATAAATAAATAAAACTTTAAAAAGTCAAATTACTGATCACATAGCACTTAAAGATACTCTACAGTTATTGCCAACATGAGAATATATGGAAATTCAGGCACAGATGATTTTAATTGGTCTCACTGCCTAACAAAAAAATTATGATCTGACACCCTGTCTTTTTCCTGATTCTTTTCTTAGCTGTGAGCTTTATGAAACACATTTATTTTAATTTTATTTTATATCACCACACGAATAACATGGTGGCTGAATGTCAGACTAGAGTGAAATATGCTCTGCTCTGCTATGGGCTTTCAGACAGGCTTTTAATTCCCCCTGTTGTTGCAGAATATCTTTTCTCAGAGCTCTTTATAGTGACATGTGCTGCATTTCTCTCTGACTGTCCTGGGTGTTTATGGATTGCTGCTTTAAGAAGTGGACAAGTTTGTATTACCCTTAAGGTAGGGTAATGGAAGAGCCATGATAGTCCCTTTGCTACTGCAATGACACAAGCAGCATTACATTTCCTACTGTGCTTGCTCATGATGACCTGAAAGTAGTGTTTTACAGGAATTAGTGCCTGGTGGGACAGACAGAAAACTTTCTTTAAGACAGAGTACCTGATGCATAAAAGCAGAGGGAAGAGAGATAATGTATCACTGTCGTGATAGAAATCACGGGCTTCCTGCAAGTCACTGGTAGTTAGTGAATTAATTGAATTAATGAAATTAGTGGGCAGGAACTGAATTTACTTATGGCTGATCTGAAACATGAACAGGTTTAGTTGCATTTTGATTTTTTTAAAAAATGTTGCAGAGACTTTGCCAGCACTCATCATTGTCTAAGGGAAATGAGGTTTAAAGCAGTTAAACAGATACAGTGTGCATGTTTCCATTGCAAGAACAATGTAGGCTTGCAGGTGCTTCCTTGTGATGGCAATTTCTTTGCTTTGAAACTTGTGAAGATTTCCAAGTATTTTCTAAGTATTAAGTCATTTGTTTTTTTCTTATCTCTTAGTGTAGCTACCCAGTTACATAGTCCAGTTTTACAGGGTCATGTTACTCAGTGACAATGTCTTTCTGGGGTTTACATTCCCTTTTAATGGAAGTATCCTGGAGAGGACAACATGGGAAAGGAAAACTCACAAGGGAATGGCTGTACATTGAGAAAAAAATAAGTATACTAAGTCATATTTCATGTAGTTATATATATTTTTTGCATTTCTTTTTACAAAATAAATGTAATATGCAGGGCTTTTAACCTTTGAAAAGATGATATTCAGAAAGACTGAAACAGCAATATGTAGTTTAAGGGTTTGTCTACAATACCAAAGATCAGCTATTATTATAATTTAAAAAAAAAAACCAAACCAACAACCTTCGTATTTAATTTGTATGTCTATAAGAGTTACTGCTATTAAATGTTCAGGTGACCAGCTGCAGATGTTCACCATAGATGAGTAGGGCAATCTTCTACTTCTTTTACATATTATCTATCTTTTTCTGTGGTTGTTATGCACATACATACATAAATATTTAAAATATCACTGGATAATAAGATAGGTAACTGCTGTATGTATAGGAATTGTAATGGAGAGGGGGAGGAAGAAACACAAACTGTAGAAAATGGGAGGTGATATTAGAAAGAACTTCAGAGATATGGAAAACAGAAACCCAAATTACACAGTGAGAAGTTATTCCATAAAAGAAGGTCTGTCTCCCCAGACTCACATCTTTATTCCCCATACTAAATTCTAAAATCTTTAATTATTTATAACTTGACAGTTCTTCCTCTGTATACAAGCTAGTGGTATTTGGATGGACTTAAATAAGAGTCTGTAAAGAAATTTTACTTGCAATTATTCTGTTCCATCTTTTTACTTAGTAGCAGTTCACAAATCTACCAAAAAAAAAAAAAAAAAAGAGGAATAGTAGATGTATGACCTGGAAAAATACCTGTACTTGCATGTAGTAAACTGCAAAAACAGTATGGGTAAAGAGAGACATTGGAACAAACTTGTGTGCCATATTTCTTATGATTTTTTTTTTTTTCAAATTGTTTGTATGTTCTTCAAACAGGAATTTAGCTGTTTTGAGGAGATACTGTTTAGAAGGCTGTCCCAAATTCCCTGAGATATGTGATCATGTACTGCACTTCAGGTATTAGAACTGACTTCTGAGTATTGAGAATGGTAGTAAACGATTACCCATTTGTGGGCTTCCAGAGGTGAAAAGAAAGCTGGTTAACCTTTTTTTTCTTAATTTCCATTTCATGCATTCATTTCACATCAAATAAATGTTAACAAAGTCTTTGTTAGTTTAAAAAAAAGAAAACACTAAATCCTTTATTCAGAGGAACAAAGAAAAGGCATATGGATATGTTGGTAAAGCATATGGAGACCCTTACTTAAAGACAAAACAAAAGCAAAATGAAGTTACTGGCCGGACCCCCGAGGTGCAGCACGTAAGAGCCTTTGGTGGAATGTTGCCAATTCCTTTTTCTTCTGAAGAACAAAAGTTCTTTTATATTCTAAACAAGTAAAAACAAATAATGCAGACAGTATACATCTGGTAGCAGCAGAGAGTTGCTCACTGCTTGAATCTCTGTTTTTATACTGGCTATTTTCGCTCAGTTCTCAGAAAATAGTGACCCTAAAAAGTTTATGGCAGTTACTGTATTACACTTGTTGCTTTATTCCACAAGAGTACAATGTACTTTTTTCTTGAGTTGCAAACCTACGATATACAAAGATTGTTACTGCAGAAACCTCCTTTCTGTAAAGAAAGATTTTTACTTTAAAGTGTTGTTTTCCCGCAACATTTGCAACTACAGCTTCACTGGTTGAGCCCAGAAACACAGTTTAATGCACTTACTGTTTCTCTAAATTTTATGCAAATTTGGGGGTAATTTTTACTTCTTTAGTAATGCTTTATGTCTCCTCTTTTCATTTATGGCAGCCATTTAGACACACCAGCTGTGCAAAGGTAAACATGTACTTTAAAAAATTAAAACATTTATCTTTCGCTGAACATAGTAGCTATTAATAGCTTGCTCTGAACATATTTGAATCAACCTCTGGGATCTGCTATAACTGACACACACTGTCATTACTAAATTAAACATGCCAAGAACTGTTATGGCATATCCATACGCTCATAACACATTTTCACACTCCTTTCATGTCCTCCAAAGCAGAGGCAGCATGGCTGCAGGCAGACTGCCTATTAGGAACAGTCTCTAATGTATAGTAATCCTTGAACCATGGCAAGAAATTTTTAGGAAGCGCACTGCTCATCACAGCCCAAAAGTATATTTTAGTGATGCAATAGTAGAGACAACTAAGGTTTGGTTCCCAGGAACATTCCTTGGCACAGTAAAATTCACTACTGTAGATGTAATCGAGGAGTATTTCTGGTAAGTCTTCTTCTAGGCTACTGCTGCCTCTCTGTTCTGAGTTATTTTTAGATAACATTGCTTGGAAAGAGAGACCTCACGGAGCGGTACCCTTTTTCAGAGCACACGCACAAACTAGAACTCATGTACCAATGTGCACATTGTTACAAAAAAAAAAAAAAAGAGTGATCCTCTTTGGAGATTTTGAGCTATGAGAACTTCCCAGCATTGCTGTTTAGTAGATGGCTTATGAATTATGTGGAATTTTTTTTAAAGGAGTCAGAGTTGAGTACTCAGCAGCAACCAATAAAGATGCCTTGACAACTTCAGGTTCTTTTAGCAATAATGACTTCCATTTTATGGTATCTTTTTATTATTTCCTTAAAATTATTAACTCAAAATTCCATAGCAAATACTGCTGCAAATGAATAAAGGGTTTTGGGGCTTTTTTTTGCAAAAGAGTATAAGCTGCATCCCAGCTCCCAGTGTATAAAGTAGGTTAAGTGTAAAGCATTTGGGAAAGCTGAATAGTTGCTATATTCTTCTGCACTCAGATACTATATCCTGAAGTATATCTTTAGGTTACAACCACAGTGAAGTATGAGCATGCATAGGTATGGAGAGACAGAGAGGGTATTGGACCCCCAAGGGGAATGGCATACCAGAAGCAACATCGCTCAGAACTGTGGCTAAGACTCACGCAGTGTCTGCATGGGCACTGTGACAAGACCTCCGCAGCACCATTTCTACATCAGCCGCTAACCGTATTCAATGCACAGCTTCATGTCCATCCTGCCTAACCCAGTAAATGTGAGACAGGCTTCCATGTCCAGCTTCTCCCAAACTAAGATGATGTCCTGAAGGTTTGAAGGATGGCATGGGCTTTCCTTTCAGTCTGTGTCCCCACATATCGGAGAGAGAAGCTCATACTACATATCCCTCTTATCTTGGAGTCTACTGCATAGCAGCTGTGTGTGCTTTCCTCGTGTAGCCACGTGCTGAAGAAAGTCTTGCTGGAAGGCTTCTTGTCTTCCTTCACCACCTTGAGAGAGGACTGGCACAGCCCATCTCCTCTTGTGTGACCACAAATACTTACTGCGCACACCTCCACTATGTGTGGGGCCTTGTAAGAAGAGAAAGTTGGTCTCTGCCTGTAATGCATCTTGCATTTCTGTAGTGTCTCCATTTTGGTTTTGGAGATCTATAAATTATCTTGTTAAATATAATTCATTAGGAAGGCAGTTTACCATGGATAAGTGTGTCCAACTGTTAGTGTGAAACAAATAGACAAGTGATGTTTGGCCCCAGGCCGTGACTGAAGAGAAATTGGGCAACGCATGCTACATGTCACAATTTGTTTTGCCATTTGTTGGATGCAATTCTTCTGATATGGAGAATTTATCTTCTACCCCTACCTCTTTCTTTTTAAAATGGCAATAGAATTTAAATTGAGAGTAGTTTCCCAGACAACCTTAGCATTCCTTAAATGCTAAAGACATTTCTGCTGTTTACAGTAAATGGGGTGGAAAAAAATCTTAAAAAGCCAAGCAAGCTATGTCCTAGTTTATGTCAGCATCTCAGCAATTTGCTGTGATTAGATTCAAAATTCATAAATGATCTTAACTTCTATTGCCTTTCAATTGTGCCAAATGGGGTTGCATTTTTTACTTCTGTAAGTGTTCCTAAATGTCAGACTGATAATAAGAAATGTAGAATATCTTTGCTCAGAAGGATGTACTAAAAAAACTTTGAAAAGAAATACTGGGAACATAGATGTAGTCTGGAGAGTGAAATTCTACTGCAGATAGAGAAATTTCCTCTATTTCTTCTACATCCCATATTTGATCATGTTTATAAGGGTCTATGTTATGCTACTGCGTTAGAAGTCCGAAATATTTTGGGGGGCTTATTCAGAGTGTCCCTGCAAGGAACAGACAATCTTTTCATACCTGTCTGTGCAATCCCAGAGAGTGGGGTTTGAGATGGACGTCACAAAGAGTAGGAGAAAATCAGGAAAACTGGTAGGTCTGCTCCTACACAGGTTTAGCAGTCATTCTACAGAGAAGTATGAGACCAAAGGACTGTTCCTCTGCAACATGTTTAAATAAGGAAGATAACTTTCATCCTAGCTTTATTACTACCAAGTATTTCTGCTAATAAATATTTTTGTCCCATGGCAGTTTAAATATGCCATATTATTAAAAAGCACATGAGAAGAACAGGAAAGCTGGAAATTACAAGACTGTCTATGCGTGAAGGCAATTTTCCAGAAGACTTACATTGCTAATACATTCAAATCTTTCTAATATGATGCTGCATTTAGTATTTTTTTTAAACTTCTGCCAATCCAAATTATTACAGTATTGTGATGAAAAAATGAAGACTATTTCAGTGCCTAATGTTATCCCAAGCAGTAGGTATCAGCAGTGTTCCCCTACAGATATAGAAATAATTTCTTCTTCTAAGGCTTTGAGCCTCAGGTAGGTTTCATCACAGATTCACAAAACTTTTTCTGTGTCAGTAGTACAAGATGGCTACATGAATTTGAAGGCACATACTACCACAGTATGGAGCTCCTTCTATTGAATGCTCAGTTCTGGCTGAGTCCAAAGGTACTGAGCTCCGAGCTCCATGTTTTAAACATTCCCTTGTGGTCGCTTAATACAAGTAGTTTGCATTGATATTGCTTTGTACCGGCTCAGTGGTGGTGAAGGCTCTCTGCCTGTTGTACCTACTGCCATGGAGAATGTTTTGCAGTTTGGCCATGCTGGGCACCCAAACTATTACTGGTTTCTAAAATGTTCTAGGTGTGCAAGCATCTTCTTCTGAAGTTAATGATTCTCTGTAGTGCTTGCTATAGGAAGTGAATTTTAATATTTAGACAACTGATTATGAACTCTAGGTACAGTGAGGCATTTTCTGTCAGTTTAGTAAATAATTTATCACTTCTGCATATGAAGTTTATTAGAATATTTGGTTCTACAAACACTCCTCAGGCTATTTCCCAGTCTCCTGAGTGTGACCTACAGGTATCAGTTGTGTAGGTTTAGGTAGGGAAGGCTTAATACTGAAATAAAGCAGAAGAGCAAATAAAAGGAAGAGAAATTTGAAGTAGGCAAAACGTAGCCATTTCTGTTACAGAAGTACAAGCTGGAACAGTTGACATCTTGCACCAGGTAGCACCATGGTCTGCCAGTATTGCATGTTCTACAGAAGGATTTTGAAAGGCTCAACCTAATTTTCGACACAAGCAGGGTATTCACTAACAGTTTTAGTCTTGGTTACAAATTTTGTCCTCTTTTGCTAACCTCTATTAGGGTTTTTGTAATTTTTAATATTGACAGCAATAATAATTATAACTAAATTAAGGTATGAATGCAACATAGACCTAGGGGTATACTAAGATAATGGGGAAATACTGGGTTACATATTTTAAAAAATTAATAATGCATACTTTATTTTTTCTACCTCCAAAATAAAATCACGCCAATATCTACGTCTGAGTTGCCTTTGTTACATTAAATAATTTAAAAGTATTCTTTAAGGATAACTTTAGATCTTGAAAATGTAATTAGTAATTTCAGTAATGGTAATAGTAATGGAATTGCAGCTTTGGGAAAATATGTTTGCCTACAAAATTAAAGGCTTAATTTTAGTCAGAATTAAAATAATAAAACTTTCTGAAAAGGAGCTGTGATACATCTTCATCCGTGTACATCTGGAGAGCCTGCTGATATCAGTGGTTTATGGGCTATGGATGGTCCCGTGAGTTCTGGTAACTTGAAGTCTTCATCTCCCAGAGTGGTAACTTTAATTTCTATTGTTGGAGATACGTGTACAGAAAGGAAAGGGACTAAATATTCAGTGAGGAATTTCCTCCTTTCAAGGAAATTGAATTTCTCATTCTGTTACTCAAGATAGTACATTATTTTTGACTTTCAGAAAGTCTCAGGTGTGTATGCCTTAATTTTACAGTGTTGCTTTTTAGAAAGGAAGTTTTATTTAGCACCTCTGGTTTCCTTTGTAGCACATTAGGAAGAGATTTATATTTGTCAAGCAAAATGCACAATGTCATTCAAGACTATTAATCCCAAGGTATCAAAATTATTTTTGACAGGCAGAATTGCAGATGATTTAACATTCAGAAGTCCCAAAATGTTAGGATTGGGAAATGGATGTGAAAAAAAAAATAAGTTAATCTTAAACATGAGAGGCATTTTGTAGAACTAAGACATACTAGAACTTAGTCACACTAAATGCCCTTAAAAAGCTTAATGCTCCAGGTCTCTGCCTTCCTTCAACCCTCACATACCCATGTTCTGGGTATTATGAAGCATATGTTTGTGACTGAAAAGTTGTCACGTCCTCTGGCCATGTATTTCTCCCATTTACAAAGCTTTGGCAACACGAAGATTCACTAGCTTTAACAAATTGAAGTGAGCTTGAGAGGAAGATTAGTAATAAAATTAATTAAGATATTTATAACTCCTTCATACTGCTAACATCGTTGCGTGTACATTTTATGCCTCTGACCTTGCAGCTTTGTAAGAGGATGTTTACTTTAGGAATGTGTGATAAGCCATGTGTTTGTAAATTTGTATAAGCATTAGTTTTTGTGGGGAAAAAAATGATAGTGCATGATTTTAAATGAAAGCATTTCACTTTACATTAAAAATATGTCATTATCAAAAAAATGAGAATTGTTCTTGGTTGTTAGTTTGCTGTAGATTTTTAAGAAATTCTTATAATCTAAACCATATGGAAATTTATAACCTTCTGCTATAAAACAGCTGCACTTTTCATAACTAGTAAAAAGTATGCATATTTTATATTTGTCAGATTAGCTGTTACGTTTGGTTTTTGTCAGAGCTGCTGTTACAAGATAAGCCAGAAGTATTAAGTTCATCTTTTTAGAGCTCACTCTGTTACTGCTACTGTTATTATTTTTTCTTTTTTTCCCTCTTTTCCATTCCCCTGCATTCCCTTATCTCACTGTAACCATTCCCACCCCATCTCCAAAGATCTTTTTTCAAACAGGCTTAAGTCTGTTTGTCAAAATTGGTGTGAGTACACTGTTAAGGAGGTGATAGTGATGCTCACAGACCTTTGCAGTGGAGCAAAGTTATGGAAGAGTAAATGATGGATATCAAAGAGTAAGTTTTTCAATCCTTTTTTTCTCTTTTTTTTTTTTTACATTTTCCTCTCAGTGCTTATGCCCTGTCTACCTGTTTTTAATGTCTTCTCTGTCGCTAACTCTGAAATAAGAGTGAGATCTCTTATCTGATTGCTTATTGTCCTTTAAGCAGTGGTGTTTTCCAAACACTATCATGATTGGTGATAAGATGCTGATTTCAGAGAGCAGTCTTTCCCATAGCTCTTTCAAGGAGCAAAGTTTGTCCTTTAGCTATACACAAAGCAAAAGGCATCTCACTGGGCTATGCTGACTCCCCATAACCTCAGCCTCCCAGGTTCTCTAGCTAGACAAATGTGCTGGGTGTCTGTACAGAGTATTAACTCTAGGTTTTGCTCTGGAGCTTTGTGTGTTATATCATCCTATACAAAGCATCAGCAACCGATGCTGAGTAATAAACACCTCATTCCCACATTGCAGAGGAGAGGTGGGAGTTCTCTGTTTTCTTCCCTTCTCTCTCTACAGCTGCTCCACCACTTCTCCCATTTCAGACTGTGAAGATCTATCTTCTCGAGTGCTGATATTAGAATATTTGACCAGAGGTTTCAGGTTGCTTCCATTTGTCTGTTGATGCAGATGAAATTAATTTTGAATGAAGAGTTATTTCAATTACACAGCCTTGCCTTCTCTGACTGCTCATCTTTAGAAAGAATCCTTAACTGTCTTCGTTATACATACTGTAATTATTGTTTTCTTCAAGTTTATTATTCATTGGTTTAAAATAGAAAATCCATTATTAAGGGAAGAAGAAATCTCAGTATGTCTACTGTTAATCTGGATATTTTTTCCCATCTGGTTTCCTAATAATGATAGGTTGTGAAAAAAGGATGTTTATATTTGCAGCTGTAATGAATTGCATGATCACATGAAGAATTGGTAGGGGCCTGCTTGGGGATAATTCAGGAAGGAGGAAGTGAGACACAGAACACTGCAATCAGAAAATCTGCAGCCCATTCTTATGAACTGTGACCATTCATCTGCGCTGTGTATTTGTCCTCAAAGACCCAACCCTGTGAGATATTGATGGCAATGAAGGGGATACAGTTCTCATTGCTATGAGTGGGAACTCAGGGCATATGTCACCTCGCATGAACACATGCTCAGAGGGGACATCAGTTACCTCCTGCCATGCACATGCCAGCTTTGATCCATCACAATGCAATTTCCCCGACGTGTCCTGGGTCAGATCTGTGTGCTCAGCCAGTATTGCTCACCTAAAGGACGAGTGTCCTGTGTCACTTCTGTACCCCTCCCTATACCTGGGAGCCCATTGGAGCCGGCACAGCTCAATTACTGTTGTGACAGCTCTCAGAGTGTTGTGGGTGAGTCTCCCAGTGTGACGTGAGTGGTGATGTGAGTGGTATTTACTTTTTAAACAAGAAAACTGGTCAGAGGAAGAACATCCAAAGTTTAATTCTCCTTCTGGAGGAACTACAGGCTGATGGACTGTTTTATTCAACTGTGTTAAATGTGCTTAAAATGTACTTACAGCACCTTAGTGATTATCATGACAAAAAATACACAGGAAGAATTTTGCTGGAGGCAAAGACAGCAGAAGAATGTCTGGCAATTATATTGCCACTTAAAAAATGATCTTAACCTCTGCTTTTAATCAGCATCTTTAGCAAAGTTGTTTGTTGAGGGGGTGTGTGTGTTTGTGTCTCTTCCTTCCCCTTCACTTTCCACATTGTAATGGAAATGTAGGATGCCTGTATGCAATCTTTCACCTCTGACAGCATGTACTGCATACCGCACACAGCTGTCATGGTAATGAGAAGTCTGGTGCAGGAGGATAATTGGGTACTTGAAGAAGATTCATAAGGCAATATGCTGCACAGTACTGTGTTGTGCCCTGGGGCAAGGGGCAAAAGAGAAAGGGTACCAGGCAGAGCAGGGAGTCTATTTGTGAGAAATGATAATCTAGTAATGCGATTTTGTTTGCCCATGAAGTGGTTTTTCTCATGCCCACCCTCACCACAGAATTACGTTAAGGGTTGCAAAGTTGGTTTGTACTATGTTGGAAACTGGGTTCTGTTTTACAAACAATGGAATTGAAATATTCCAGCACAGTGAAGGAGATGAGTGTCATCACAATGCTGGGGCTCTCCGTGAATAGTAGCTTGGTGTCAAACCACAGTATAATCCTGCCATCTGACAGCTCATTATTAAGAAACAACAAGAACTGACTTTATTACTGTAGACTATACTTGGCTTCTCTGCAAATTAGCATCTTTTGTTCCCTTGTGACAGATTCTGTCTGCTTTTCTGGCATCTGTCATGAGGTGGTAAAGGCAAGCATATTTTTAGAGTTTAATGTGATAACAATTAACCTCTGATCTCCTTTTTGATACATCTCTTTTTTCATTATTGTTGAAGTTACTTGTCTTGGAGTGAAGATGAAATGCTTGGAGACTATGTATTTATGCCCACTGATACTGGTAGTCTGTGTAATGCACCATTAGATGTTTAAAAAATTTCTCATTAAAATTTTTATGATGGGTTCTCTCCAGTGAAAGGAAAGTTAGTGTTGGTCACCATTCACAGCGGGGAGTCTAGGATTCAAACCTTCCATCTGAATCTCTGACTTGTTTCCGTGTCCTTGAAGTCATTTAATCTCTTGGTATGATGGAAATAATAGCCATAGTACCTCACTAGCATGTTGGGGAAAATGTAATTAATTACTCTTTAGATAGCACTTGGGTACCAGTAAATGACTTGTGGCAGAAATATGAAGTACTATTAGTAATAATAGGCTGGAAAAATTAAAAACTGCCAATATTGTTTTCCATTGAGAGTTTTTTGTGGTATCCCACAGACAGAATTTTAATGCAAAAAACCAAGTCATTAAAAAATGAGATCTACAATGCAATTTATGCTGTAGATTACATAGATAAGGACACCAGCATAGCGCAATACAAGCACTTGTAAACAAGAGCTGACTTGCTGTTACATAGAGGAAGGTCATGTTCCTGAAAAGCTTTTCTAACATCACCAGTTTTGACTATTACAGAAAATGAGATATGTATCAAAGCACCCTTATCTTATTAAGAATAATGAGGTTGACATAGGCCACAGACACTGCTGGAAGAAGCACTCCTTGACTGCCTAAATGGTGAAGTAGGCTGCATCCTTTTCATACATTTTTATAAAGAACTTTTTACAAAGAACATTTATTGTTTTGTCATTCTCGCCCATTGGGAGCCCAAGTTTTTGGATACCCTTCAAGGAAATTAATTTTCTGAGTTTTTCTTTTTGCAGTAACATATTCAAAAAGTAATCTGGAAGCCAGTGTAGTGTCTTCAAATATCCTCTCTTTCTGGCAACTGAGACTGTGTATTTTGAGTGTGTTTTGTCTTCACCTGAGAGATACAGAATCACAGAATCGTAGGGGTTGGAAGGGACCTTGAGAGATCATCGGGTCCAACCCCCCTGCCAAAGCAGCTCCCTAGCACATATTGCACAGATAGGCGTCCAGACGAGTCTTGAATATCTCCAGAGAAGGGGACTCCACCACCTCCCTGGGCAGCCTGTCCCAGGGCTCTGTCACCCTCACTGTGTAAAAGTTCTTCTGCATGTTGGTGCAGAACTTCCTGTGCTCCAAAACTTCCTGTGCTTCTCTCATTCCTCTCATCAAAAAAGAATCTGAGCTTTTTTAACTGCATCCCTATCCAAAAATTTGTATTTTAACCATCCAAAGAGGACTGTCTTAGTCCGGTTCCCATTAGCTTTAAGTGAAACTTCCAGTGCAGAGCACTGCTACCTCACAGTGTCCTCAGTGGGAGATAACAGATCTTCATGCCCTCAAAAAGTTCGTACTGCCTTGCAATGTTTTGTCATTCTAATAATTATATTAGAAATGGGTAAGTCAAAAGGCAACATACCGGTGGAAGTAGTGAACTGCTGAGTTGTGTGTTTGCACTGTGATGGTTTCTGATTAAACCATTTTTGGTTTCTAAGTATCAAAGTGTGATACCTTGTACTTGTCTACATGTTATTGCCTCCTAGCATTGTATGCAGCTCCCTCAGATAACTGATAATGTATGTGCAAACCCTAAATGCATAGAACCTGTGATCAACAGTGAATTCTCTTGGCCTTTTTTTTTTTCCTGAGAAAGAAATATAATTTGTTTTCACTCCTCTCAGAGCTACAAACCTAAGTTATCTCCTTAGATGTTATTTTCTGTACAGTGATGAAGCACAAAGTGTTTTTATGTGATATCCGTTCTGAGATATCTAATGTTCAATCTTTTTTTTTTTGTTAGCACCAAGATGATTCCAGCTGTGCTGTATGGAAGTATGCCTCTCTCTTTGGACTTTTGAAGGCACACAATGCAGCAAAATTTTGCTGCCCAACTGATAGTCCCATCTGGAAAGCTGGAAAGCTCTGAGACTGGGGTTTGGGGTTTTTTCCATATATTGTTTTTCTTGAGGTTTTGTTTTGTTGGGGGTTTTTTGTCTACTTTTTAAATTCAGTATTCCTTCTTTAAATACAGCAAGATTCAACTTTAGTTTTTCTTAGAAATTATTCAGTTTTTCAATAGGAAGATGAGTACTAGCACAAATTGAATATGTTGTAAAAACTTTATTCTTCTTGTGTTACAGATGAAAGAAAAGGTCAAGGAAGGAATTCAGTTGGTGCCAAATCAGGCACAAGTACATGATGCTATTTTGTATGCTGTGAACTAATGAGTAAGCTTCAGAAAATATCATGGTTTATCTCTGAGGGCTTGTAGGTTTTTTTGTTCTTACTCAATTTGCTTTAGTTCACTTTAAAGGGTCTTCTGCAGGACTGTATTCATACAACTGAAAGCTATTTTATGACATTATTGCACAGGCTGATGACCTGGGACCTTGATCACCACAAGTTGTGATGACAGCAGGCAGATAACCAAAGCCACTTATGAAACCAAGTAAAGACAGTGGCCTGGATTTCTAGCTGCCCAAAAATGCTTGGTGTCAGCTCCTGATTCTGATGAAAGTCTATGCTGATGTGTGCCTAGTACGGTCTTTTTTAAGGAGTCTGGTTTGTATATAAATTGACAACAATATGTAGTAAAATAGAGCTCTGACCATAATATATTATTTTCTGTAACAATTTTGTTATTTTGGGTGATAGAGAAGTAAAGGTTAGTTATATCAGGTGGGATGATCTGTCCCTATTGACCTGCCAAAAAGGCAGGTTGTTGCACCTGAGGGTTTGACCTGGATTATTTAAAGGAATGACTGAGCCTTACGAAGCTATTGGGGTATGAGTGCTTACATTTGAAAAAGGTGCAGACCTGCAGTAGGTGGGAATTTGGATTCTTCATCCTCACATATTTGTGCCATGTTAAGAAGTCTTTTGAACCTCAGGAAAAGTATATTCAAGTTTAATGATACCTAAGAGGTTAGACTTTCTTTGTTTTCCATAATTCTTGCTAATTATAAATGTCTCTATGAAGAACTGAATTATAGAACAAATAGACTAAAACTTAAAAATACTTTCACTCATTGAGTTCATTGCTGCTATTAAGAGTTTTTACTCATAGAAAAAAAAAAGGGTATAATGGTTATTCACAGAGGCTTATTTCTCATACGAGATTTTTGAGACCCATTCACCATATCAGCTTGTCATTTTAAGAATCCACATTCCCTAGTACTGAATGAAAAATTGTTAACTTTTAACCCTGAGTGTATAAACCCACAGTAAAAATTATGTTTACAGAACACAACCAATAAATCACAGAATACTGTTCAGGAACAGCTTGATGTTCGACATCTGAATTATAGAGTTTATACAGAATTCTCTAGAAATAATAATCTGTAATTAATGGTTTCATTTTAACATCAACTACAGAAAGTCATGAATGGTTAGAACGAGAGAACCTATTTTTACAAAGTGAGTATATCTTTTTTAGTGCTAATTAATTCATTAGTTGTTCATCTTTCACTATTCATCTCTCTTTCTTTCTTTCTTTCTTTCTTTTCTTTTGAAAACCATTGTTGCAGCACCTTTTTGCTCAGTGCTGTGAGATTATATGCAAAACTGTCAGATATTCAGACTGGCCTCCATTTCAAAAAATATAAACTTCACAATTATTTGGTGGAAGCTCTTCAGTCTTCCCTTGTGTGTTTTGGTTCTTGGTTTTTTTTTTTTTTTGCTTGTTCTTATTTATTTATTTATTAAACTATCATAATGATCTGTGTTTCCCTGATCCATAGAAAAGCAGGAAACAAAGGAATTAAGACCTTTAAGCATGACAAGGAATTACCCTAGGGCTGCAAACTCGGGTTGTCAGTGTTATAGGCCAATAATATCTCTAAGGAAGTCTGTTCCTATTTTTGTAGATCCTATAGAATCGCTAGTGGGGACTTTTTTGTTGTGACTTCAGGGCCCTTCTTACCTTTTGTGATCAGTTCCTCAAGGTAAACTGTTAGCAGCATCCCTTGGTGGGAGCCTCATAAACTCTTTCTTGATGTTGCTACCACAAGGTATGAGCCATTTGGGTGGCTCTTTGGCATTATCATCTGGGATATCTGTGCAGATCTGATGGTGTATTTATTGTGATAATTGCTCCTTGGCTACTTTAGCTCCTGTCCTAGACATGCCCATGATTCACAAGGAATAGTATGTCACAAAGTAATGATAAAAGCTGCCTGAGGAGGAGCTTAAACAGAGCAGCTCTAGCACTCTTGCCCTAGTCATGCAGGTTTAATTGATCTGGTGGCTTACTTTCTCTTGAGTTATTTTGTTGAGACCTTTGGGATCAGTATCCAGAAAGTAACAGAACTGGAACTGAGGTATTGAAAATAATTTAATCATCAGTGCGTATGTGTTACCCTGATTCAGTCCTTTGTATCTGAGTGGTTTTTATGATATATGGGAACAGGGCAGGAAAAGGTAGACAAGCAACTGTCCTGAGGCATTAGTTAAACTTTTGATGATATTTTTGACGAGTGGTATGCTGTGGAACAATAGAGAGTTGCTCCTCAGGGGAACTAGTGCATTCCTTTACTCAGATTGAGGCTTAATGTGACCAGATTGACAATACTGAAGACACTATTTAAAAGTGAGACACAACAAAGCACCACATCGTTTAAAAACAATATTATTGGAAACAATGATGGTAAATGTGATTTGCCAGTGGTAAATTGAAATCACTGATTAAATTACATCTTTGGCTAATAAATTCACTGAGGGAGCAGTGCACAGCAAGTGCCAACACAGCACAGCCCAAAGGCATAAACAGAAGTTGTCTAATTGATGGCAAAGATAAATCAGAATAGAAGCAAGTGGCTTGTTAATGTGCTTACACAGAATTCATTACAGCTGGTGGAAAAAGCTCTTCCTTTCTGCATGCTTCACTGTGCCAGGCAACCCTGGTGTCTGTCTCTTGCCCACCTGAATTTGTTACCTTTAAGTGTCTCATGCATGTGGGTTTTTTTGAGGGGGTACATGTGTGATATTCCATTCTCACTGGTCTGCATCGTGGTTAAATTGATACTTGAGCTGTCTTAAATTGATTTCATATTTTTTCCTCAGTTGCCTGAATATTTTACCGGGAGATGTCTTGTCTTTAGCTAGTGGAGTGAGTCAGGGTCCCAAGCTGATTTCAAACTTACCTCTCTCAGTATAGTGAATGCACTCCTGAACCTGCTCTGGTGGGGAGCTACAGTTGTGTCTAGTTAGTGCAGTTCCCTTGTGCAGAGGGAAGGGGATGCACTCCTCAAAGATGCTTTCCCTGGAGCAGACATCAGATCAAAGTCAAGTTTCAGTCCACTGACTGAGCAGCCATTACATGTCTTGAAATGATACTACTTCGCAGTATCTTTGGTCGCTGCTTTTGGCTATATGATCATGTGGTTAAGAAATGAAGGCTTAAAAACGTCAATTTGTTGCATTAAAAAAAAAGAGTCTGAGTCTGAAGCTTTGAGATTTATGTCTAGGAGAAATCAATAGGAATTTGGCTATCATAATGCAGAACTGAAGAACTAAGTCTGAAGAACTAATACATCTTTTAGACCAGAGTCAACTCTAGCACAAACAGGTAAGCATCACTGCATATATCGGGCTGTCTCATCTGCTGCTATTTATGGTTATGTTCTGCTCTCAGTGTCACTAAGACTCTTGGGTAACTCTGCTGCATTTAAGGAATTTATTATTCCTCTACACAAAGCTGAACAGAACTTGTGCTGCTACCCCAGGCTGGCAATTAGTAAAGATCTAGTCGCTTCACATAGGTTATATTGTGCTGCTGCTTCGAGATGGGAATTTTGTGATTGATATTCACGGTGTTTCTGTAGATTAAAGTTTAAACATAAATATGCATGTTCAAATAATGATGGCAGACTTAAGCTTCAGTAAAAATCCCTGAAGCATTATCAGTTGTGTACTTAAAAGCAACGTGTCCCATGTAAGAGAAAGTGTAAAAGAATATAAGCGTGTTACAAATGCAAGTAACTATTGCATTGAAAAAAAATAAGAAAATGCTGTTCAAACCTGACAGCAATAAACCCTGAAAGACTTTATGGTCATTCTGAACCACCAGCAGTCTGGTTTGTCATTGTTTTTTAAAAGTTTGGAGCTCAAATTCAGTGGGAAAAACAAGTCATCTTCTCTCTGAGACAAGAAGGGGTAATGGCTCAACTTTTCCTATCTCAGTAAGCTAAGAAAAGAGGCAAAAAACCTTAACATAAAATGATTGTGTAGATCTCCAGAGGCAGAATCACTGAGCAATCACGATAACCTTATTGACTTATTTTACCTGCCTTCTTGAGTGGACATGTCATTCAAGTAAATGCTAGTCAGCAGTGTACAATCCTTTGGCACATGCTGCTGATTATTCTTCTTTCATCATGAAGTGTAACTTCAAGCACTGATGAGTTTGTAAAGAGAAGCAGGGTGATTATGCGAATGGGAGACTGGAGTAGGAGTAAAAAAATTGTATACATAACAAATGGGGCAGCCTACATTTAAAAAAATATTTCTTTGCTCTTGTAGCATATTTTCCTCTAACCTGGCTTGTAGACGTGTATCTACAGATAGTGGCCAACAATATTCAACTCTGAGTACAAGAAACTAAAATTATATTGAAACAGCTAAAATAGGATTGTCCTGATTGAAGTTCCCCAGCCTTTGCTAGAACCATTACTCAACACCTCTGAAAGAGTTTCTTTTGCTGAGATGGCAAATTGAAGGTGCTTAATTCTGAGGTAAAAAAGGGCATGTGTTTTATGTACACAGACATTTATTCAGAGTCTAATGCTACATCTACCACACATATGTATGTGCTGAAAGCTATCCATAAATGGGTACCAAAGGCTCTTTATCCTGGTGGGTCCCAGAGTGCTCATACTTGGTGGTAGAGTGGCGGGTTCATGGCAGTCTCTGAATGTGGTAAAACAGAAGGAAGCTCTGGAAGTAAACTAAGAAGTAACTATCATTTGCTCCTTAGTCTAGAGGCTGAAGAAAAAGAGGTGATGGAGTGGCAGGGCCTTTGTGGAGGACTACAGAGCCAGCTCCCACTTTGGAAATAGGTTCTATACCTTGAAGGCCTCCATAATTCTTTGCCCAAAGCCACCTGCCACTGTTATGCATGGGGAGGAGTAGATTTCCCCTGTAATGAGTATAGCTGTCTCTTTAGAACTGAAATGCATTACTTATTATAAATGGCAGCAATGAAAAACCTCCTGAGACTGTTGTCACAGCTATGTGCTATCACATGACTTGACATCCCCATTCAAGGGATTAGAGGTACGAAGAAAATACTCAGAGCTGATTAAATCAAATAAACAGATTTTTAATTCTCATTAAAAAACATTAAATAGTTACTGCTTTTACCAACAGAGGGGGGAAAAAAGCCTAATAAAAATCTGCTGCTGTAATTCAGAAAATTTAAGATAGTGTTTGTCTTAGAAGTATTGGGCAAATGTAAGTGTATCTTGCTGAATGTTACAAACCTTTTGCATTATAAGCAGCAAAAACGCCAAGGTACATTTTGTACTAATCAGTCAAAATGCGGAAAGTAAAGTCTAAAACCTCGTAGAGCAGCAGAGGATATTCCTCAGGGGCGGTTTCTGTAGAATTGCCTGACTTTTGCCACTGCACAATCCAGATATCCTGCTATTGATTTAAGTCTAATTATATGCTTTTTAGTAATGTTTTACTTGTGTATTAGAACAGGTTTCAGGAGTGGAGTAAGGAGGTAAAATGCATGAGTTATTGGAATTGAGGAAGATAAATTCAGATAGGTCTGAATTGTTGTGAAACAATTTTGTGCTTATGAGATGGGAGAATCACAGAATCAGAAAGCCATTTCATTGCAGGCACAAACACATGTTCTGTTTAGCATTCTTGCTATTATAAAGGAACATTTATTTTGCTCACTATTTGGAGTCCTGTAAAAGCAGAATTAATATGTTCATTTAGTTTGCTTGTAAAATGTACTGAAGAAGGGCAACTGCTTTTCCGACTGGAACAGACAGAGAGACAGAAGGGAGGAAACTGGAAAAAAGAGATGGGAAGAATTAGACGAATACCATCCTGGCTTGTCCGTCTGGTTCCTCCTTCCCTTCATCCGTCTTCTTTTCATCCTCCTCTTGGCCATCTGCTTTGTTAGCAGCTCTCACAGGTGCTGGGAAGATGAGTACATGTAGCAAGTAGTTTCCGTTTACTGGAACTTGGGGTTGTTCACTCATTATAAAAATGCCATCCACTTTTGACCACCTTCTGAACCAAATACTTCATTAAAAGTTCCATGGGAATTTAGCAAAAGAAAGCATCCCAGTTCAAGCATAAAGTAAGCACCTGCTGAAGGGGGGATTTTCTATAGTCCTCCTAGCAGCTGTGGATTTAAAGTCACTGCATTTGAAAGGTTCTTTAGTAAATGAAAATAAAAAAACCCACCAAAACCAAAAAACCCCACCAAAAAAAAACCCAGACTGAAACAAAACTCTGGTATATTTCTATGAGGTTTCTCTGGATTGATAATAGTGCTGAATTAACCACACCTTGCTCTGAGATTATGAAAATAATCATGAGAATGTTGAGGGCTGAGTGAATAATAGTTACTCCTTGAGGGCCCATTCTAGCAAAACACTTAAGAAAACACAATACTAAATAGGCAAAAAGAAAAAGAAAGTGGTAGTCAGATAAATAAAAGTCAACACACCTAGAATATATGTAAAGCAAGAATGAAGATACACTAAATGCTTTACAGAAACCTTAGCTTGCTAATTTACACACATTTAGTAAGGAAAAATAGGAAATTATTTGGATAATAGTTGAAAATCAATATTTGAAGGTAAACTTTTACAAGATGTGTAAGTAGAGAACTGGAAAAAAATATTACCTAGTCTGTCATTACAATAATAATAGAAATAACATTTTTTCTCTTTTTGATCAGATTTCTAATGATTTTCTTAGTAGATCCTGTTTCTTAATTTTCTCCTCATTCAGAATACGACTCCTCACAAAAATATTTGTTGTAAAAAGAGCTGACTGCAGTAGTAGTTTAAGTAGGAAGAGATCGTATTTTCGGGAGGACCTGGTGTCGAAGTCAGGCATTTGAGAAGATCCTGAGCCACCTGCCTGTTGCAGTGAGCACCCAAAGACCTGGACAGTTCTGGTAGTGACTTAATTTGGAAAATAGTACATTTTGAAAGTGGAGTCTAAATTACATACCCTCAATCAGAATTTATTCATTAGGATGACTATTTTAAGTGTTTCCTACTAAGTACTATGAGGTATGTCAAAATCTTTGCACGCACTCAACTTCTTTATCTTTTGTGAGCTTCCACAAGGCAGCAACTGGACAGTTGTTTAATAAAGTCTTTGGGTTTTGATTTTGTTCCTAGATAATTTGATTGTACTTTCTTCCCAAGTAATTATCCTCACTGAAGTTAGACAGTCCAAAAATATTAGGAAATGAATAATGGAATGATCCCATAGACTTCCTCAAGTGACAAATGAGTCATGCAGATTCCATTCACAACTTGGGTGATATCCTTATCAAATGCCTCTCTTCTGAGTCATCTGTTTAACTAATTGTGTTTATTGTTCCCTATGGAAGAACACTACAGGGTATTGCTTAGAAAACCAATGTGGACAGAGGTGATATATAGACTCTTAAATATTAACAGAACTTTTTTCTGATTTAACATTTGTAAGTTATCTAGTTTATATTTTTTCCCTTGTTGATGTCACTCTAATTCCTTAGTCCTCCTATTTTTTTTTGTATGGAACCAAGGATAAATCATGTCTACGTTACTGAAAAATAGGTGTATTTTTTTTACTCCCTTTCCCATTGCCTCCTGAACAATTAACTTTTGTTTATTTCTAAATAGAAAAGCCACATCAGACTAAGCCACGAAGTATGTCAAAGAGTATGTAAATAATGCAGAGTACTTGAAAACCTCGAGCACTTTCCCTTTAAATGCCCTGCATGGTTTATTAAACTATAATTGCACTCTGTGAAATGTCGTGTTGCAATTATATCCTGAGTTATTAATTAAAAGAAAAGAAACTATAAATGGTAAAAGATAATTTTGCTGGTGAAAAGCTTTATTGAGATTTTAGAGAAGGGCATTCAGGCAAAAAGTCATTTGTGAGAAAAGCTCCTGCTGAAAGAAAATTAGATGTTTTGATCACCTTCTGGGGAAGTGAACCCACATCCATTCTCAGCAGGCTGGGAACAGTAGCTAAAGTACAGTGAACCACAGAGGAAGATTTGTAGGTGGTAATGACAGATACTTATGCAAATTCATTAAACCCAACCTGTACAGCCCTCTCATTTTCTCTAGTCATATCTTTGAGGGGAAAAAATCCCAGCCTGTTTTTTAAAAAATATTTACTTGTTAGAGTTACCATGTGATAGGTGTTACTGTACAAAACCTGAGTGTATCACCAGCATTGCCACCATCTCCAGTAGAAGTGGAGATTATGTGCAAATCTTCACTACTTAGGATTGGCACTTCAAAAGGGTACGTGTTTATGTAGCTGATAGGAGGGGTTTTTTTATATTTTCTATAGAATAATATGGCTTATTAAAAATGGAATTTAATTCTATGCTATACAGAGCAGACCTAAAATGTCTGTCTGCTGAAGTAGGAAAGAAATATTCTATAAGCCATAACTGAAGAAATTTGTGATTTAATCCATCCTGAAAATGAAGGATTTCAGTTTGGCTGGAGCTTTCTGGCATAAAAGGATCAGTTTCCTGGGTCTTTTTGTGTGAGAATGCATTTGTACTTCTCTGAAATCATTGTGCTGAGATGGAGCACATTGAAGCATTTGTGTGGTGGTTCTTTTCTATGAAAGCATTGCTCCTGTACAAACTGCATGCTCACACATTATTGCTTTGCATCTGATATCAGGGAAAAAAAACTTGGTGAGGTGCAGTATATGTTTCTGTCTACATGGATATTCTCACACAGACCGTAAATAGACTATGTTTTTACCTCTCTGTATATAAATGTGTATATAAATATTTTTTTTCTTCTTTAAAAGAATGCTACATTAGCTGGTTTTGGGAGAGGGGGAGGAATGTCCTTCAGATTACCTTGTAGGTTTGTCTCCAAAACCAAATTTTCTGTGCTTCTACATACTAGAAGTCGTAGGTCAGGATGTGTGCGATGTTCCTGAAAAGATGATACCACAGTAGCTGGTTTTTCCTCTAGCATTGTTCTGTCAGTGCAAGCCACAAGGTCACTAACATTGGAAGAGCATTCACGGTACGTGTTTTCAGCATATGTTTTTCATTTAATTCCAGAAAGGCAGAGGAAGCTGGGTGGAGAGGTACTGGCAAAGGAGGGACCAAGAACAACTTTCAGAAGTCAGCTTTTGTGTTAATTTTGCAGGTGTAAGTAATTCTTAGGGTCAAAGGAGCTACTGGAATGAATGGAAGAGTCTACAAATAATAAGTAAACTTAGACTGCACAGAAAGACCGTTCTTTATGATAAAAAAGCTCTAGCTCCTATCTTTTTCTTTCAACTGTGGAGAGGAAAATAAGTTCAGGTGGCTGGTAAATTTGTGGAATACTAATCAGAGTATGTTTTTTGTTATACTGTGTCTGTTAATTGAGAGAACAGGAGGCAGAGAAAAGAAAATAAGTATTCTTAGGGGGATTTTAATACATCTCAATGAATGACGAAAAATCAAATCCTCTCCTGTTAGGAAAAAAACAACTATCTATCACATAGAGGCAGAAAACTCTTTAAATTCCCTTTGTATATTCTCATTTGGAATGTGTCAGGCACAAACGTGTTTAGGATAGCAAGAAAGTTTTCCCAGTTTGAGAGTTGCTGGAGGAGAACAGCACTTTCTGGAGACACGCCACTATTAAAACTATTCGTCTCACAGGAAAAATGAAAAAAATGTGATTTTTTTTTTTTTTTTTTTTATTTCCACAAAGCAAGGAACTGAAAAATATAACCTGTCTGAACTGCCAGAAAGTAGAGTGCAGCCTGGAATGAATCAAGAGCTCACCACTTCATTGTAGCCAGTGATCTTTGGCAAGCTCACAGATGTAAAATAGTAAAACATCTATATCGGTATGACTTTATTTGCTTTCTCCGTCTGATAGAGGCTGTATTTCACCATCTGTTTCTTTAATTACTTGTATTAGAGATACATGAAATTTAGGAGCACTTGGAAGTAGCTGGGGAGAATAGCAGAGAAGTTTGTTCTGAAGTAGAATGTTTATTGAAACACACCCCACCCCGCAACTGTAATAATTGAATTGTTCAAAATCGGAGTGATGGGAAGAAAATAATATACCTTTTAACAATAAGCTATACTTTTAAGGGAGAAAGCACTTTTAATGAAATCAAGGATTCTTAAATCTGAATACTTTCTTGCAACTAGGTATGATATCTGTTTCATTTAGAGCATGGTTAAAATAGTATCCATGTAAATGTAAATTTAAAATCAAGTTTAATTTTTTAATTATTTGCACAATACAATTTGGACTCATTAACAGCTTTTCAGTAGGGTCAGGATTTTAAAAATCTCAAAAAGTTTTATTTGTTAATTGCTGTGAAACTGCATTACGGTTATTGTGAGGTTCTGAACCAAAGCATACTGTTAACCTTTGTCAATTAAATAGTTATTTAAGACAGCACTGAAGAGACTGTGCCATGCAGGTGTAATAAAAGTGAAGTCATAATACTGTGGCATTTTTCCACTATTTTTAAATCATTAGAAAACTTCTGAAATATTTTATTTCAACTCTGAATGTAAAGGAGTAATAAAGAATAGGATTTTCTCTACTGTAAGGCTGCACTGAGCTTAAGTACAAGGAGCTGTGGACTGGCTGCATGAGAATGGGAATTAATGCATTTGAATTTTCAGAGCTTCATGTGCTTAGTTCTGGAGAACTGCATAGCTTATACCCCAGATTTCTGAGGAAATTTGCAAATAAGATTGTCAGTTTGGAATTAATAATTTTGAAGGGATCTGCAATGACAGGAATAATACTGAAGCCTAGCACATTTTTTTGAGAGGAATGACAAAAACAATTTACAAAACTGGGGAAGATGGGACTTAGTATGTGAAATATTAGGAAGTGGAAGAGCTGGTTAACGGGACATGACAGCCGATTGTATTGAAAAAGAAACACTGGCTCGAGGTGGGGGGAAGCAGTGGAATTTCCCAAAGATTAAGAAGTTAATGGAGTTAGTAGTGTTTTCATTAATAATACTGTATCAAGTTGTAGTGCTCTGCTCTTGCAGTTGATGCAAATTTAGGAGGGACTGTCGAGAGAGAGAGAGGATTTAGGTAGTGGGGTGGGAAGAACCAGGTGAATATCATAGCAACAGAAATGGAATGAATTTGTTTTAGAAAATGCAGGATCGTTCATGTAGGTTACATGTAGACTGCTAAATAAAATGGAGATAGGTCATGAGATCAGACAGTGACTACAGATTGTACTGCTTAAGTTTGAGCATGCTCCCTGATAACGGTTTTAGGCCATGCCAACTAGCCCTCTTCAAGACAACTGCCATGTATGACTCAGGGAATACCATGCTCCAAACACCATTTCTGACAGCCAGCTTGGACTAGACAATAGCAGTGTCAGCACCACTGAACACTCACAGGCTTTGCATTTTCAAATGTTCCCATATGATTTTGTACAGCAGCCTTGTGCTGCACATTATACATACTCTCCATTTTGTAACAAAAAAATACTACTGTGGTGTGCTACAATATGGGGTTCAGTATTTCAGATACTTCAAACTGAAAAAAACACAACAGCAATAGTAAAACTAATAGTAGTAATGATGGTCATTGCCATCATCGTGTCCTTAGGCCAAATAAGTGCCAGGTAGTCCCAGTCATAGACCTTAATGCTGTGGAGTGTACATGGCAGTAGGAATAGAGAAGTTCTGGGACTTGTTTTCTTCAGCCTTTCTGGCTACCAGCTTCTGCAATGATGTGCCCCTTTCAATAACAAATTAACATGTAAGAATGTGGTGCGTTGACCCTGGCTGGAGGCCAGTTGCCCACCAAAGCTGCTGTGTCACTCCCCTCCTCAGCTGGGCAGGAGAGAGAAAATATAAAAAAACACTCATGGGTCGATATAGGGTCAAGGAGATATCACTCACCGATTGCTGTTATGGGCAAAACAGGCTCAACTCAGGTAAATAATTTATTACCCAATTGGAGTAGGACCATGAGAAACGAAACCAAACCTTAAAACACCTCCCCCTGCTCCTCCCTTCTTTCCTGGCTTAAGTTCACTCCTGATTTCTCTCCTTCCTCCCCTCCAGTGTGGTTGCAGTCATTTCATCACAAGTTTGCCTCTGCTGCTCCTTCTTCCTCAGGATGGGGGTCTCCCTCATGGCAGTCCTCCACCAACTTCTACAACATGAGTCCTTCCAAAGGGATGAAGTTCTTCATGAACTGCTCCAGTGTGGGTTTTTTCCACAGGGTGCAGATCTTCAGGACCAGATGTTCTGGCATGGGTCCCCCACAAGTCCTGACAGTAAACCTGCAGGGGGACAGCCTGCTTCACCATGGTCTTTTCCACAGGCTGCAGGGAAATCTCTGCTCCAGTACCTGGAGCACCTCCTTCCCCTCTTTCTTCACTGACCTGGGTGGTTCTCTGCTGAGTTGCTCCTCATGGGTAGTCTCCTTAGTCTCTCTCTGGCTGCAATTGCTCCTGGTGTTTTTTCCCCCCACTTAATTAAATTATCCCAGAGGCATTACCACTGTCACTGAGCTCAGCCTTGGCCAGCAGCAGGTCCATCTTGGAGCCCTGGCATTGGCTTTATTGGACACAGAGGAGGCTTCTTGTGGGAGCCACCCCTGTGATGCCATTGCCATGCAAACCGAATACAAAGATAAAAGGCCTACTAGGATTTACAGAAGTACTTGCATACTGAGTCCATAGATGAGACTGTGCTATTAGCCGGTTGGAAACTGCATTTTGGTAGAGAGTGGCCATGACATTGTATAGGATACTAGAGAGACCTCACCTGACAGTTTTGTTTAGCCACTTGTATGGAAAATGAATTTGAACTGGGACAACTGGACCTAGGGTAATTAAGGAAATGGAAAGCTTGCCATGCAGAGGGGACAAAAAGAACTTGGCTTGTTAAATGTAGTACAATTAAGGTTGAGAAGTGTGATTACTCCTTCAGGGGCAGGCACCGGAGAAGGAAGTGAAATAGTTGTTTCTGCTAAAGTGCGGTGGCAGCACATGAGCAAAATTAATGGTGCTGTCCTTGAATATATTTGGCTTGGGAGAAGGTTTCTCACCATGAGACAGGTAGGGTTCTGGAACAACCTGCCAAGAGCAGCAAAGGGAGTGAAAAAAATGGTTAGTTTTCCCATGGATCAGTGGAAAGCTGTGAAAGGACCAGTGATCAGCAAAAAAGTTTGAGAGATGGAATTGTTTGCACTTCCTGGGCTGTGCTTTTTAAGTTTATTGTCTTATTTTTGTCTAGCAGAATGAATAAAACTATTTGGCCATTCAAAGAAAAAATTGCTCGAACATAAAACACATTCAGAATAAGACTGAGAGTAGTCTTTCATTTTCTCAGGCTAAACTGTACTGGGAAGAAGCTGAAAAAGCTCAGTAATCCTCTAGTGCTAAGGAATAAAAACCCTCTGTACATCAGGTTGAACAAACTGTGTGGCAAAAATGCAAATAACCTTTTTAATATTGTACTTATTAATTTAATCTTTGTGATTTAAAATCAAATTTGAGTGATGCGAAATACCTTCCATAAAATGCCGGTGTTTTCCCACTTTCACTGTCGACCTTTTTCAAAGATGAAATGCAGTTTTGAAATAAATCGAGGCTGATTTGTTTGTATACCACAGGAAAACAGTAATATCCCCAAGGACTCATGTTTCTCTCATTTTAGCTTGGATGTGGCATGAGCTTATAATCCTAAAGAAAAATATACAAATTCTTTGTGTATTCACAGTGAAATTAATTGCATAAATCCTGTATGGTCTTAATTAAAACCACCAAAAGATAATGCTGTTATAGGCTGTATGAGATATGGTGTATATTGTGTACCATTTTGCAGTTTATTTTTTTAAAATGTTGATTATTATTTTATGTATTTGTAATTAGAATGTTCTTTGAGAGCTTATTTGATACAGAAGAATATTCAATGCTGTATTTCTCCCCCTCTAATTTTTACAGCTGCTCTGAGGATTGTGATTTCTGAAGTTCATCCAGGTATAAAAAAATAATAATATTAGGTTAGCCAAGGTTTACCAAATAAAAGTATTACTCAACTTTTAGTAGTGAGATGAATTGCTGCCAATTAATTTGTCAGTGTTGTTTTGGGTGCTGCTACTTTTTGCAGCTCTTGGAGATGTTATTTGAGGAACATTGAGGGAGAATTTAGGAACATTTGCTTTTAGAGAACTTGTGCCCAGTTTCTTTTTCATGTACAATGATCTGATAACTGGCCACATTCTAGAGGGCGAAGGTCAAAATAGAGTAAACACATTTTTTTGCCTTAGGAAATAAAAAATTTGCTATTATTTTTTTAAAAAAAGAAAGTTATTTCAGTGAGAGACTTGAGTTTTCAGGGTAGCACCTGCAGTCTGGCGCTGTACATCCGATGTTACCAGTGGTAAAAAAGTTGATTTACCAGGGACCGTGTCTGGACATCTACCAAGCTGAATTGTTATTTGAAGGATATTATGCTATAATCTCAGTTTTTCATATACGCCTATTTTTTAACATGACAGCCTAGTCTTGTTGAAATTTCTGTTTGTGCTATATTAAAAGTACAGATTCCAACCCGTATTAT
Source organism: Porphyrio hochstetteri (assembly GCA_020800305.1). Taxonomy (NCBI): domain Eukaryota; kingdom Metazoa; phylum Chordata; class Aves; order Gruiformes; family Rallidae; genus Porphyrio; species Porphyrio hochstetteri. Next base: position 54,084,555 of record CM036907.1, read on the forward strand.
TTGGGGGGGGAAGCTAATTTAAACATGTCATGCAATTATCTTTATATATTGGTATTCTGAAACGTTGCATATGTCTAATAACTTTTCCTCTGAATAGAGAGACCCAATATATGCAAATGTATGAGGAGGCATCCATTGTTCAGTTGCTTTTTGTGCCCGAGGGCACTCTGTGAAGTGTCAGTGATTACAGGTGCTTTTGTTTCAAACAGCATTTCCCCTAAATTAGCAACAATCACCGGTAAGAAGAAAACAAAGCCTTGCCAATATCAGCAGCATAAATGAACTCCAGGGTGCTCAAGGGCCCTTCTAGCAAAGATAGCTGGTAGGGAGACAGTTTCCTCTTGGCATATTAAATGTGTTTTATAGGGTGGTTGGGTTTTTTTCCTGTGTGAGAGAGGAGAATTACGCCTCTCAGAAACCCTGTGGGAGTGGCACTGCAGCGTAATGGGGCTAACTTTTATGCCCCCGCTTCAAGTGCCTCATCACAGTAGTGAGAGATTCAGGAAATGGGAGCTTCCAGCCATCAGATGCCTCCAGTCCCCACTGTGTGAAGAAGCTGGTGAGAAACTAATACATTGCAAAGAAATTTAAATCGTCTAAAGGGCCCTCCTAGGAAAAATGTTATCATATTGTTATAACCACAGGGGTTTAGGCATTGTCCCGCTGTCCTTCCTCGCTTGGGACCCTCTGGCTGAGGCTGGTTGTTGGAAGGCATTTTGTTCTGAATGGCACCTTGAATCATGTGTTGCCACATCAGCCACTGCAGCTCTGTGCAGGAACCCACCCATCCTGCTTCCTGCTTTTGACCACTTTGTTTTGGTTTTGGGTGCTGTGAGAGCTGTTGAGTCTCCCACTAACCATAGATAAAGGTATGGAAGGATGAATAAAAAACATCTTTAGCATCCTTAGAGAAAGATGAATTTTCACATAAAAGTAAGATGTTAATACTTAGACCATGATAAATATATTAACTGGATTAGAATTTGAGATAGGAAAATACAGGAAAAATCAAGCTCATTTCTTCCAATACTTGTGATTAACTCCGAAATATTTTTCTCTCTCTTACATCCTGTAGCAAATTGTGGGGACACTTGCATGATGTCATAGGTGGAATCCAGCCTTAATACTGACTCTTTCTTGTAGGCTTTATTGCTGAGTAGAGCCCTCTCTTGAAACTGCAAGTTTTATGTGAGCAAACCTGTCCAGGATGCTGTTTCATTCTCTTCCTTCTGTTGCTCTTCCGTGGAAGAGGAAGAGAGTAATTCAGAATGCCTTAACAATATCCCTGAAGGACTACTAAATGCAATGTCTAACTTCTAAAAATGCAAACCTGGACATGGTATCAGGTTGTTATCTCACATCCAGGCAGGGAGAAGAATGTGTAACCAGGTCTCAACATTTTAGCAATGATTTGCATCACTGTTAACCCATTCTAAGGTGAACCCTTCTGTCTGATTCACAGGCAGTGGCTCACAGCTCATGTTGTTCATGCCTTGAGAATCACATTTTCTGCACAAATGTGGACTGATAATGATTCTTTATACAAGCCTGCATTTAAATAAGAAAACTGCATCTGACTCATTACTATCCCTTGAATGAAAATAGAATTAAGATAGCCATTCTCAAGAGAGAGAGTGTTTGGAAGAAATATTTTGGAAGAACATTTTTTTTTCTGTTTGCTGCATTTTGTTGGAGCAGGGGTGTTTTGTTGGATACTGCTGCAAGTGGAAAATAAGAATTAAACAAGTATGTTCTTGATGTAAAATGAAATGCTATAGGCCTACTTAAAACATTCTTGAGAGGATTTTAAGATTTTTCTTTTTAATTAAGATTAACCTGATCTTGGTAAAAAAAACCAAAGGTTGGTTTAAAAGTAAAGTTAAAAGTTATTAATAGATTTCACAGATGGAAATGATGCTGACTTGCACACTAGGAGATGAATGACTATATGATGCAAAATATAAATAGGAGAGAGCAAAAGAAATAGATGTGCCCAGCAACGTTTCAGTGTGCCAGGCTCCTGTGAACTAAAATGTATAATAGCTCCAAAATCAATAAGAAAATCCATTTTGGGGAAACAAAGGATGAAAACATTGTGGAAAATATGTTGGTTCCCCAATAGACTCTTTAAAAAGCCATTTTCAATTTCTGGTGATGCATCAAAAGGAAGATAACATCATTTTCTATAGTGACGGTCTTCTAAGGCAGAACACATGAAGAGTTCCTACAATGAAATAGATGAAACATCAGATGCAATTAACTTGCATCTAACTCCTTAATTTTGCATAGCAGCCAATGCCATTAGCAAATCTGATTTTTCTTTTATGATAGAGTGGATCATGTCCTTTGTCTCATATTTGTGTCTGTATGGAGACCAATTAATTTCAGACTAGTTTCTTACCAAGGTTCTCACTGAACCAGTTTGTATTAGAATGTGTATTATTTGCCAGAGAAAAATAATGTCACATGGTTTTCAGTAGGAGCCTAACTTAATTGACTGTAGTAAGTAATTGGTGCCCCAGTTGTCAAAGACTGATCCAAAAAAAAGTCTACTTTATGCATACAATCTCCTTTCAACAGCATAAAAGGCAGCGAGCTGAAGTCTAGACATGTAGAGGCCTTGCAGTGTAAGGTATGTGCAATACATGAAATAATTTGGAGAAATGTATGTTCTGCCAGTAACCGAGTAGCTATCAGGTGGTTTAATTGTTTCCAGGTTTCTGGAATGTATTTTGGCATGCCATTTCATTAAAAGTAGGTTGTATAGAAGTTCTACAAGCAGTTTTATGCCATATATCATTTAAAAATAAACCAAGAAAAATCCTATAAAGAGATTATTATTAAAGACAAATACTTCTAAAGCATGAAATGACCTTGTATGCGTTATGGACAAATACAGCATTAAAGAATAGTTTTCAGTATGTTTAGTGAAACAGTCATGGCGCACACATAGCCTGTTTGCTTTGTAATTGAAATTTCCTGGGCATCTGAGCAGTCATATGACCCTAAAGAAGAGCATTAGTGATTGCAATCATATCTAGCTAATCAAGGCTTCTGCAGCGAGCCATATTTTAAAATTCTCCACGTACACAGGATGTTTCAATTGACTCCTAAATTTTTTTTTCACACATTTTCACAACAGCCCAATGTTGCATACTTACTAATATTCCCTAATCTCATTAAGCAGAGCGTGGAAGATGGTTAGTTGGTAGGGGAGGAGAATAATGTCAGAGACTTCTGCGAGCAGAAGTTCAGCTGCTGTGGCTGCTTTGTAAGATCTCTTGCTCTGTTTGTTGCTCTGATGTGAGAATTGAGAAAGCTCTGAGGTGGAAAACCAACATCGCTTTTGAGTGAGGAACAGTGCCTGATCCCCTAGAGAAATTCACAGGCTCTGTTTTTTCCTCAATTGATTTTTCATTTAATGAAAAACATGACAATGTGCTAGATGCCCCCAAATAGTAATCTCATAAATAAAAATATTCATTTTTATAGGAAGCATTCTTTATAATTCTTCTTTTTGAGACTTCTTAGCTCCAGCCTGCAAAATCACAGTTTCTTCCATACCTACACTGTCACTCATGTTCACATAGCAAATGAGTATTTTCTGCAGATTCGGCCATAAAGAAGCGGTCTTATAAAATTATTTCAGAAAAGGAAAAAACCCAACCAAAAAAACCCCTCTAACCCTGAATTATTTAAACTATGACAGAGATCTTTCTTCTGTTTGGTTCCAAGCAATAATTTAATAAGGTATTTTCCATACACGTTTAATGTATGCTAGGTCTCTTTCCCATTTAAATTGTCTCACTGGAGGAAGAAGGATTTTGTCTGTCTTTGCTGGCTGAGCTACGGCTGAAGACAATAGCACAGGGCAAGATTGTTTTATTTGCAGTAAAACACTGGCTTTCAGGCAAATTTTCTATGCCTAGTTCTATAAATTAACAGGGAATTGAGCTTGAGGTTTGAAATCCTGAATTCCTGCATCCTAACAGCAGTTCTCTTTATTGATTCCCACTGTCCAGCCTCGTACAGAGACAGTGGGAAGTGTAATGTCAGATTGGATGATCATAATGTCCTTTTCTGGCCTTAAAATCTATGTATAAAGCACTTCAACCTCTCTGTTCCCCAGTGCCTCCATTTTAAAATTGAAATAATTCTTGCACACGCTAGGGATGCGCTAGGATTTTTTAGTGTTTATCAGTGCAATGAAAATAGACATATATTTTTAAATAGAAATAATGCTCAGATACTGTTCGAGACTTTCTTTAAACATTTACCAAAGTATCATCTGGCTGTCATAGTTAATCTAATATGATTAACAATTATATTATTGTGATAGGCCACGCAGACATTTCAGCACACGTTCGCGAGGGATTGCTTCTGATTAATCTGTATGGTAATCCGCAGTCATTTATTCTACTTTGTGCCTGTTTGTATGGGGTGGTTATAGTCTGTGTTAAGGTGTTTGCGTGCTGGATAGGCAGCTGGATTCATGCTCATTAAGCCTCGAAGCCTCTCACTTTCTCCCCTGCTAGCAGTGTTCAACGTGCTGTGGTTTTGTGATTTGGAAGTACAGCACTGAGGGAACCGAGCTGAAACCACCAGTCTAATTTCACTTTGGTCTTTTTTCACTTGACTGATCAGAATGATTTTCAGTCACTCCAGTCAGGGCTGGAATCCCAGAGGTGAAAAGTCAGCGAGTAATCCATTTAGCCACCAGGTCCTCCAGGTGGAGCTTAGCTAACGATAACAATTATCGTATTCTCTTCTCTCTTATCCTAGCATGGCCATTGCTAATGTTGTGTTGGAGCTTCCATTTTAAACCACACTTTCCAGGAGGTGTAGAATTTGTAGTAAAAATTCCCTTTGTGATGAATCCGGACACAAAAGGTCGCAATGCAAGAGCCATTTTTGGCACCAGTATAAAGACGAGCTTCAGTGACTTCTAATGAAAAATTGACTTTTTCATCCAGAATATTCCACTCCAAACTCCATTCACAGAAGAAACCTTCTGTGTGGGAAAAGGGGATATATGGTGGGATTTGTGTCCCCATTTCTCCCCAGCTGCTATACAAGTTGCAGAGGACCCCTCAGTTCAGTATTGTTAGTAATGTGGAAAATCAAAGGAATACCTATGGACTGACCCATTAGTTCCGCATGGTAGAATATGTTTATTTCTTTATTTGACCAGTAACACCTCATTTTGTTACACTTGAAGTACCATTTAACTGTAGAAATTGCTTTTGTAGCTTTATGGTTTGTCTAAACCCTTGCATCTTTCAGGTTGGAGAATACAGATCTGAGAAATCACTTCTGTAAGCAGGCAGTTTCTTGTACTTTCAAGACCTGCAAAGAAAATATCACTAAATTGTTTAGTTACTATCAAATGGTGGAATCAGGATGACTTTTTTTATTTAATAAATGCATTTCTTGAATCCCTGTCATAGAAAAAGCTTGATTTTTTGATAAATTAAAAGTAAATCAATAGTAAATTAAATTACTATCCATATCTCTTAAATTATCCCGGCAGATCGCGCGTGCACGTGTGTGTATATATATGACACATATCTATATTGTCACGTGATTTTTTTTATTAACGTAGAAAGAAAGTAACATCTCTTGTTAACATGAAATCTTATGGTGAAAACCAGTTGGAAGATGATAAGGTCACTTATTATTTTTAAGGCAACTGTTTTCTAACCATACGTTTTGTGAGGCCTAACCATTAAGGACTACAGACACTTGAAGCTGAGAGAGCTCATGCAGAGTTAAAAACACTCAGAGGAAATATTTCTGAACAGTATTCCATTTCTCCTGTTTGGGCTCAGTTCTTGGTCTTATTTTCCTCTCACTCCCAAGAAGAAAACATTTGCAGATTAATAGCATTTCTGTTCACAGACAGGGAACAGGATTATACCCTTAACTCGTTAGTGTTGTTAACCATGCAGATACCTTCCAGAGATGATTCTTCCAGTATATCTCAAGTGCTGCCCTTTCTCAGGATTTGACGGCTCAAATGAATCACATAAAAGCTTTTGGTAGATATACAGTTAATACTTTGAAAATTCAGCCTCCGAAACTATAACTGGGGTAAAAACCCAAACCAGAAAAAACCCTTACGTTTTGTATTACTGACATTTCACAGCTGCTGTGCAACCCCTATAATCTTATCCTACATTCCCAGTAAATGATGCAACATTTAGCAGTATCACCCAGTCTTCTCTTAAATCCTTAAGTCTTCTCTTAAAATCTTGAACATGGATGTAACTTTGTGCATGGGAACAAGATAAGATGTATGAATTCCATGCACTCAGGAAATCCGGAGTATTTTCTCTTCTGAAACTGAAAAATAAGAGAAATTAAGGGGGAAATATTTTGAATGCATCTTTCAGTGTACAGAACACAATGGAAAAGCTGACAAAGCATTCCTGAATTGAAGATCCTTTGTTTATTACAAATCTTTACCAGTCTCTTGGTTGTTGGAAGTGAGATGGATTTAATTATTTTAAAAGTGACAAACTCTAATCAATATTCAATTATTGGTGTGTTAATTAGTAGATCATGCCTTGTCTCTATTATTAGCACAGGCAATTTGCTGCTGAACTTCTTTTCTGCTTTGACTGCTCAGTCTCCAGCTAAGAGTGAGCATCACTATGGAAGTACAAGTAGTCAAACAGTCACTGCCTTGGAATTTTAGGTTACTATTTGGCCAATCAGCATTCTTAAGAAATGTGAAATTTCTGTGAAGGAATATTTCTGTGGGATAATGTAGCATAAAACACTTTAAAGAGCTTTTTATTCATTAATTGAGTGCAAGCAAAACTGCAAGAGATGTTAGAATATCTGCCCGTGCTTGTTTGTAAAAGGGCAAGTGCACTGCTTTGGAGTCATCTGTGAAGTGTTTCTTGACTTCAATGCAAGCTGGCTTGGATTATTAGTGTGCATTGCAATTGGGATGTTCTTTCTGTGAAGGTAGCTACATATTAAATTCATGTCTGGACTTCACTTTCAAAGTGTTAGGCATCGCACGTACACTTGCATATATTGAAAGTACATTTCAATTTAAGACTCAGAGTGGGGGAAAAACAAGAGCTGGGATTGTTTCTCATAGTCATAAAAGCCTAGAAATGTATGTCCTTTCAAATGGCTGAATTGCTGCTTACAAAAGTAATCTTAAAAAATGCCTCCAAATTTAGGGCACTCAATCTGTTGTCTGCTTCTGAAAGTTCATGTATGTAGGACAATGGAACATTAATGCAAAATGAAATGGTCCGAGTCAAGGATTATTAGTAGAGAGAGAAAGTTGAATGCAAGCTCATTTTAATCTGTGAGATGTCAGCAAGTGCTGCAGCACCAACATGCTTTTGGTGAATCTACTGTTCCTATAGAACATGGACTCCTAAAAAATGAAAAATGCTAATATAGACTTTCCAAATGTATTTAGGGTACTTCTGATACCTGAGGAAAACAGTGCACATGCTAGCTTTTAGCATCATTGCAATACTGATTTAAAACACCTAGTAAATCTGAAAAAAAACCCAAACAAACATTTGAGTACCATCACTTTCCAACCACAGTACAACACTGGCAGCTTTTCTCTACAATGATTGTCTCTGCCTATATGCATTTTATTTTCACCAGGACTTTCTGCTGGGCTGCTAATGCACATTGCAATACAGCTTTGCATTTTTTTTAAGTAATAGATAAGAATTAGAACACATGCGGTTCAGCTTTACTCATTTTTCCTTATTTTATGATACTATTTTTCACCCTTTGCGTGTAACGGGGAGGGGGGAATGAATGTTGCATGTTGAAAGGGACTCTGCAGAGAGGAGTGAGAATTTTGGCTCATCAGAAACTGCCACTGTACAACCCGCTCTAGATTCATGTTTTCAGACACAGCCTTATGCCTGACTGCTCTGTTTTACCAGCTCTGTGCAGAGCTGAAGTCCTCAGTATTCTTCCTACCTCCCTACTCTTTTCTCCCTGTGATTTAGCTGGGCAACACTTAATTAAACTCCATTTCCTCTCTTTACGCTTCAGGTATCATTATGCAGCTCCCTTCAAGAGGTAATTTGTGGGCTGTTTATCAAAGCTGTGAATTTAATAATACCAAAGCCACGCTATGCTGATGTTGCTGTAATGAGATGTATTGACATTTCTTACCAGCAGAATTTTCTCTCGATAGGTATGTTGTTCCTCTCCTGGATATTGTGGGCTTTCAAAATTTAAAAAAATATTAAAAAACCCAAACAACAAACCTAAACCCAAAACCATATCATCTGTGTTATTTAGTTATATTACTCCATTGCCTTCACCTCTTTCATAGTTAGATATTGTCATCTAAAACCCAGAACTTCAACACTGTAATACTATGACTGCAGCAGGAAAACCATCTCATGTTTTATCTGCAATGTTACCTGCAGCATTCAAGTGATGTTTCTGATATGAGGTATGAGGGGGAATCACAGAATGTTAGGGGTTGGAAGGGACCTCAAAAGATCATGCAGTGCCCTTTTGAACTGTTAGATATAAAGATACTCTCTGTTGTGGTTCTAGAGTAGCACTGATTACATAATTCCAGAACCCATCAAACCCTCAGATTTTTGTTTCCTGTGGAAATTATGTAGGAGTTCTTTAAAAATCAGGGGTTTTTTAGGAGAGAGACTTCTGAATAAAAACTATAATTATTGTATATAAAATAGATGCTTTCTTTGATATAATGGAAAATTACATGGTGATTTATTCTATATAGTTTCACAATAACATGTAGCATGATTACAATGTTTGTTCTTTTCTTAACTATTGTGTATAGCTCTGCTTTTTGTACAATTTTCTCTCCTTTCCATAATTCTTTCCCCTGCATTTAGAAGGTCTGCTGAGATTACATATCCAAAATATAAAAAATGCAAATACTAAAAATAAGCAATGAAGGAAGTATGGAAAAGACAAATAAAAGCACCAAGTCTAACTCCTTCTCTCCCTCCCTTTTTTCTTTTCTTTATTTCTTTTCTTTTTTTCTTTTTTCTTACTTTAAGGTCCAGAACAGTAGTAGAATGGAAAAAGGAGCATCTTTTAGACATTATAAAGTCTGCAATGATTTAGGTGGTTTTAAAATTTAGGTCAGACTGCAGCATATCTAAGCATTAATACTAACTTCTGTGGCAGTACTGTGGCAGCCCTGTGGTATTTCTGAACTAATATTCTTGAATATTCAATCCACATATTTTATGGCTTTTTATTTTAAAATTGTAGATTTTGTTGTTACCCTTCTATGTTTTCAAGCTATTTTAATTTTTTTTTTTTTAAATTATGGATTAATTCTTCTCTTAGCATTAAGAATCAATGACTGATGTATCTGGTCCTCTATTTATATGGGTAACTCAATTCTTGTATTGCCTGAATGAATGTTTACATAGACTCTATATTTGGCTCATATATGACTTGTACATGAGACTAGATTTATTCTGAGTACTACAGTAAATATTGTGGTAATGGATGCTACTGTTGTTGAAAATTCCTGGCATAAGATTACCCTTGCTTATCTAAAAACTTACTTTCTGTTGACAAAGTGCTTCCTCAGAGCAAATGCAGCTATATGCTGGCTGCAGAATCATTGATAAGATAGTCCTAGCTAGGCTTTTTGATTAGTACAGTGTCTCAGAAGGAACTTCAAAAAACAGCCTGTCCTCATCTGCACTATCCTGTAATCTTGTCTGCTACCTCAGTGACTGTAGGTGCTGGTATAATCACATTGTCAAACGTGGAGGACTTTCTCGTAAGCAGTCTTCTGTTCCTTTCCCTCTTCCCTTCTTGGTGATTCTTCCCACAGCCTGAGAAGGCTGTGAAAAAGGAACTTACACTGGTCACTGTGGAAGTGAACGTCCAAATTTCAGTCACGAACATAATTTCAAATTCCGAGGGTATACTGAGATGTTCTTCAGTACTGAGTGTGATCTAGGGTTTCATTTGCATTGGGCTGAGTACACACAGAACAACGTTTTAAGATTCTCGAGTGGGACTTCTGCTGCCAGGTACCTAAGCAACAAAAGAGGAGCTGGAGATATTTGAATAGCTCAGGAAAGTTACTCAAGGACAACATAATTAAAAGTAGTCCTGCAGGGGAGACTATAAAAATATTTTAAGAAAACCCTAAAATGCTCCCTTGAATTAACTCTGTTAAATCAGTCACAATTTATAGTAACTAGAGACTCTGAGCTGAGAAAACAAATCATTTAAGAGACTACCATAGTGTTTGTGGTGAAGTATACATTCAGTAGAGAGAACTTCAAAGGGAATTAGTCATCGCTTTTCAGCTATGTTAATTTGCTTAGTTGACTTATAAATGTGTTTGTTCCTCAAATATATGTCTGTTCTCACATTAATGTTAATGTAGACTGTGTGAGTACATCACAGTGAAGAAATGGTTGTTGACCACAACAAAAGACCAACAAGTCAAGCTTACTGTGAGACCAAACGCTTGCCACGTGTTCTGTCTCTTCTATGACAGAGCTTAGTTATGGAAGGGACAATTGCATTATTGTTTCGTATTTGGATTTTGTTTCTCCTGTTCTTTGAACCTGTATAAATTTGGTCTTTGGAAGAACAAAAGTAACTTTGCATTTATCTGTACACCTAGTTTCTCCCTACTGACTACCCTTTTCAAGAGGCTACTTTAGTCATTGGGGTAGAAACCAAGGCTCCTGGCTTTTAGGCCCACCTGCAGTGTTCTTCAGCATGTAAAGATTTTTGTGGCTTCATCAGCTCTGGAGACAATTGAACAATTAAGCTATTGCTGTTGGAGGCTCTAAACCAACTGTTTCTTACAAGCCAGGAAAAAAGTCACAGTAACTGTTGTCAAGGGTTGTTGTTCTTGATCCTTGGCTCGTTATTCCAAGACTTGTTCCCTGTAAGCATGAATGTTTTCTTTGTTTCAAAGGATTATGCCACCTGTGGTGTTTCTACTCTGCAAAGTCTCAAACACAGACACTCATGATTTCTACAGGTTTGGTGTTAGCACCAGTCAAGTCTCATCAGGTCACATAGCTCAGCATTGAACATTTCATCACTGAAGCTGCTCAGGATGTTGGCCAGTGAACCATGTTAGTTCAGTGTTGAAACCTGCACTACTAAACTTTGTGGAAGGTATGGTATTCAGGTAGTTACCAGCTCCAATTCCACTAAAACAGCAGGAGGTAAAATTGGCACTCTGCAGATCCAGCCCCTCAGTGGATGACTTTGTTTCATCTGTCTCTGAAAAGAAGCCAGTGGGGCTCTCACAGGAGGAAGCAATGCACTGAGCCATTTTCAGAAAATGAAAAATGGGATATTTTCCTTAGAGCAACAGATCATCTATCTCTGTGTCCTGTAGGCCTTGGATGTCTAAGTCTCACTGAATTGTGAATTTCATTCAAAAAAAGTTCTCTTAAATGATCCTATTGTTCCACTTTCTTTCTCAGAGGAATTGGAGTACATGGTTGCCTTTCATACCTCTATTTTTTTCAGTCACTAGAAGGCAAGGAGTACTTCAGGAAGACTTCTTTTAAAATGGTACCTCTCCAAATTTATGAGGCAGTCCTCATCAGGTGCTTTCCACACTTAGACCACCTCCTAAGATATGGTTTAAGAACTTATCAAAGGATAAATTTCAAAGATAATTAATCATGGATAAAAGTAGCACATTTTTACTAACATATACACATCATATGAAAAACCCATCTGTTTGCAAGACTGCTGTAAGCGCACTGAAATGATTAAGCACAATCTCACCTTTCCCAGAAAAAGGAGTAGAAAGTACTGCAAGGTCACAACCAAGGGAGAAATCTCGGATGGTAACATTTAGGGAATGACCCGTACAGTGGGGGGCACATGAAGTGTTTTATGGTTCAGCTGACCCTGTGGCAAGAAGCCACTTAAGGAATAATCATTTTTCTTTCCTACCCAGCACCATATGCTCACTTCTTGCATTGGATTAAGGTACTTTTACCATTAGAAGATGAGTTGATGTATCTTGTTGATCCATCAGAAAGCTTCACTTCTCTTTTTCTGTGCTGGCAGAGTTAGTTTTCCACAGGATGAGCCAATTGAACTTACACTAAATCTAACACAATGCAGAGAGACAAGAATCCTTGACATAAGAATGCACAGAAACTGAATTGTTTTGGATATAAAAATCTATTCAGAGGCTAATATCCAAAGTGAGGTAACTAGTGCTCAAGGTCACAGACTTTAAATCTGACTTTCTCCTCGGGGCCCCTGCAAAAAAGGGGAATTTGAAAAATAAATGTTGTTAATATTGTATGCTAATAATGTGACTCATAAATGAAAAAAGATAAGCTATCAAGTTGACCATGCAACATATTGTTATATAATGAACATTTTGCACTTAGTATGTATGAATGTTTTTGCCAGTGCTCATCACCATGCCTCTTACTGGCTTGGATACCCATCTTTTTTCTTTCTAGTCATACACGCACAGAATGTATCACAGATTCCATTTTGAACCAGAATCTTAAACTTATTTTTTTACCCATGTATGTTAATATTTACCTGAACTAAATTATGAAAGGAAATAATCCTGATGTTTTTCTGATGCAACTGTGTATTATATAGTATCTTGTGGGGGTGCTAGTTACTCAAAAATGAGAATATAAATTCATTACAAGGAAAGACTCATTACATATTTAGACCTCACTTTAGAAACGGAAGGCTTATCTTTGAATGTGCTACAGCTGGTCTATGATCCTCTGAATCGAATGCTAGATTGTTGAGAATGCAATGAAGGAAAGAAGTTTGCAGTCAACAACATATGAAATAAAGTCAGATGGCTCAACTTGTAAATATTCCCACGCTTGTCCTTTGAATACAACAAAACAAAACAGACCAGAACCCAAATCTAAATTTCCTTCTGCTTTACTTGTCATGTGTTTTAAGGCTACAGCGCTTTGTACTCTGTTACGGTATTTGAAAGGAGATTTTTTTAATGTATCTTTTAAAGGTTTAGAAGCAAAAACCATATAGTCTTCCTCTATTGTATGTAAGAGGAAAGATGAGAAGAAAGGTAGCTATTTGATATAGATAAATAGGCATTTCTAGAAATAATTACTGGTCTTTAAAAAAAAAAATCCAAATTTATCCTTAATTTTGATGTTTTCCCTTTGTATAATGGAAACTCAAACATGGAAACTATTAACTGGCAGGTGTAAGATAGTTACAGTAAGCACAGAAATTTTCTACTTTTTGCCAGACCGCAAGGTGAACTCCGGGCAAACTGTGTTTTCCCTGAGCTGATCTCAAGGAACTTTGCTCACGGTCTGAATTAGGAGTGAGAATAGTGTGAGCAGCAGCATCTTCCTCAACTCATTCTGAAAATATATGCAGTGGTGTCTCTAGGAAATTATTCTCATCAGCCACACGAGAGCAGCAGTTAAAATATAGCAGGACATTGCCCTCATAAATTTTCCATTTCCAAACGATGTCAGTGATGGTTTGTGCAGTCAAAGTGGTAACAAAAGTGAAAGCTCTTTTTCTTCCTTTACTTTGGCAATCTGACAAGGGCAGGGTGTGCTCTTTGCCATTAGTGTCACATCATGTTCCACAACTGGAGGGAGACATCTTCATATTCAAATAAATTCTTTCTCTGTATATCCCAGAGGTTGTTCCCTTTTTGTTTTCTTTGTGTATCCCAAAAATACTTTTTCTGTGGCTCAGTCAGTAATGCCTGCTGAGTAACATCCATGCTACTTTATTTGCTCCCTGTCATGTCCTACTAAATAGTCTGTTGCTTTAATTACCTGTAACCCCACAGGAAAGCACAAAATGTGCTCCAGTGTAGTATGGTGAGAGAAGGGCTCATTCAGCCTTTCTCCTCTTCTTGAGTCTGCTGGGAGCTGTGTACTTTCCCTGAGGGATTCCTGCGGTGCCTTTGTTCTTTGGTGATGTAGCCACGATGTGAGTCATGTAAGGGAGCGAAGTTGTGGTACATGGAAAGGGCAGGTGTAAGGATTATTTTGAAGTTTGTTAAAGGTGTTTGCTTTAGATGTGAGGGAATCAAAAAAGAAAAATACGTGAAAGTGGGATCATATTTTCAGAGTGTTAGGAAGAGACACCAATGGAAGAAAGGGAGAACTTGGAACGTGCAGATGCTGGCTAAGAGAAAAGGAATGTTCAGAAAAGACACAGAGGAAGATTGAAATAGCTTTAGTGATAGACACAGCAATTACAACATAAGGAAATAATGGTAGTTGGGGGTAATAAAGGATTGCATAACAAAGAAAAACAAGAGGTAAAGGAAATAATATGGTTAGAATGGAGAAAGATTTTTAATAAGATAGTAATGAAAAAGAGAAAAATAAATGGAATGTGCAGGAAATTAAACACAATTTTTTCCACATTTTATGTAAAAGTAGTTTAATGAATGGCTCAACTATAATGGTTCTTAAGAAAAAGAAATAAAAAAGATTGTGACAAGTTGAATTTAAATGCATGGTTACACATAAAGACAATAAGAGCAGTGGCAATATTTGTAGGAGATGTGGAGCAGCTGTTCTGCATTGTCCAGTCTTAATTTCTATTCTAAATAAATTCTTCTACCTGCCTGGTGATCAAATTTGATAAAGTTGCATTTAAGGTCAAACCATATGTGAACTCAGTGTGGGGGTCTTATCTGCAGCACCATTTCAAATGCTTTAGTAGAAGGTCCATTCAGAGCTGGCACTATTGACCAGAAAATTCAAGGCAGAGACAGGACATAGCATGCAAGAGGAAGAACAGATGCAGTATGTCACTGTGTGCGTGCACTGTATGTCATGCTGAAATGTCCTTTTCATGAGGAAGCAAGTGAGGACGTGTTGATTACTCCACACTTGGTTCTTTCCATGGAGCGTGTTGGCAGCCAAGCGTTTAGTACTGAGAACTTACCTTTTCCAGGCTTTTAATTAAAGCAAGGCTATTAAGATCTGATCATCATAAAAGCATAAAGTGTTAGGATTTTAAAATCAAATTACTAGTTATGAAATGTTCCAAATGACTATTAAAACAAAGCACAGCAAGGCATTAAAACCACTTTTTACTGCCATCTAGAAGCTCAATGCACTGCAGTAGTCTAACACATCATTTTCTTTTGCTGCTCTGATAACTCTTCCATGTCTGCTGCCATCAGACATACAAATCAAAATACTTTAGGAACTCATCTTGCTGTACCAGATTTAGGCAGACTCAGCTGTGTTTTCAGCTTTAAGATTCCCCTATGTTATATGTAGGCAGCTGTTGCATGGATGGGGAAGACCAAGCTCACTGCATTAATAGCTGGGTCCTCAGACATAAGAAAGTTCATCTTTTTTCTTATATTTTGAAGAAAATTCATTGTCACAAGTAGGCAAAAGGGTCAGGCTTTTTTTGGTCAAAACGTGGGATACTTATAGACAAGTTACTTATTAATAAGTAAATCAAGCTCAGTTTTGTGGCTAACTTCCTGTTCACACTGCTGCTGGATATTGCTATGAAAAAGAGATGGAAAATTGTTGTACTTTTGAGGTTAATACTTAAAGGGAAGGAACATTTATAAATTTAATTCACTAACATTTTTGGTTCCATTGAAGTTAATGGGAAAACTCCCTTCAAATCTTCATGGTTTTCACTGCCATATTTCTCAAAACTACCTTCTGTAGCTTTGCTTATGTGTTTTTAAATTCTTTTCAATACAGGTACCTTTGTAAGTATCAAACCTAAATATTCCATGTATCTCTCCTTTAAGTTTCAAATCCATTCCAGTTATTCACAGTGACTTTTCTCTATTCTCTTGGCCGCTTGTCAGCATGAGGAAAACCTGTGGCAATTATTTCCTGGAGAGATCTGCCTTAGGCTGTAGGATTCTGAGGCTGTGGCGCTTGTCTATTCAATTCTCACTTAAAACCAGAAGACAGGTTTTTAACTGTGAAGTACTTTTCAGGACTGTTTTTTTCTATTTGTATATTAAAATTAAAAATATGATCTTTACAGTAAATTGAGATTATATTTAAATTTAGATTAATCTATAGGCACAAATTATAGGATACCTGAATATCTTTGTTAGAGTTTCCTAGAAAGTGAAGGATTCAGAATTTTCTAATTTCTAATGATTTTTTGAAATGTCATATATTGATAATATTTCTTTCCATCTAATATTTTGTGTAGCTGCTTCATTCCTCAGCTGTAGTTACCTATCATGCCTAAAGTTTCATTCCATTTAAATCCTGGATTTGGAATAAATACATATATTCCATTGAACTTTTAATACTGGATTGAGCAAGAAAAGGTGGTGTTGAGATGTAAGTCCATTTTCAAATGAATCCTTACAAGTAAAAGTAAAATATGATATACATTTACATACAATTACATGCTTCATATCACAGAACTGAAGAATGCTTTGGGTTGGAAGGAGCCTCAAAGATCATCTAGTTCCAACGCCCCTGTCATGGGCAGGGACACCCGTCAAGATTGTCAGAAAGTTTTCACTGATTTGGATCCTCTGTATAATATGCCATACTACCAACCCAAAGGTTTTGCCTGAGAGAAACTGTTAAAAGATGTTTCTTACTGGTGTAAGTAGTCAGGCTAGTCCCCTAAAATTATTGCTTGGCCTATAAGGTTTGTTTTCTTTTTTTCTTTTACTTTTGAGACATCCTGATATGAAACATCATCTGTGTCTTTTTCAAGGCCTTTAGCACATTTATTTTTTAAAATCCTCAAGTACAGGCTGGAACTGTTAGTTCAGTTATGGTTTTGCAACTGTTCAAGGTATTGGGTCATTCAGAATCTGCTTCTACTAATGCGTTTTCATAAATTGAATGATAAAAGCAGTAATTATGGTACTTAAAAATAACAGTCTACCTTTTTAGTGAAAAGATGTAAAATTATGGTTCAGAGTTTATTATTTTATAATAGCCTCTAATTACATTATTGTTAGCAAAAACAGAGAGGTGTTTATACTCGCAGCAATTTGAAAACTAAAATTTTCCTACATAATAGCCTTGTTGGAGTAAGACAAAATTGACCCTAACAAAGCATCTAGCCTGGGGTAACACCAGAGTAGTGCCTTTGAGAAAGAGTGAAGAGGAAGGAGAGTGTGTTCAGTTGCATGCTGAGGCATGTCAAGGCTTGTTTGGAATTCAGGGCTCTCCTTTCAGTACTACCTAGTGTGTACTTAAGGTAGGAGAATGTTCATCCTGGTCAATTTGAGAATTACTGTAATTTTCTTTTACTATGTTGCTCCATGCCTGGTAAATTGCTTTACAGTACAAAAATAATGTAACGCAATGCCTTTGTCCCTTCCAGGAAGACTTTCCATCCCTGGAAGGCATGACTGACTGGCACTGAATAAATCCCACGATGTTGCTAAAAGGATAGCATGCTAAAAAAAATAGCAACGTGTGTCTCCTCACAGCATCAGCTGAAATTTCTTTCTTCTGAAGTTTGACTCACACAACAATGCTGTTAAGAGCATGTCTGAAAAGCACTTAGATGTTTGGAGGATAATGTTTTTGTATACTGGTTTACAGACTAAGAGTCATCTTCCTTTCACAATCCTTTCTCTGTCATCTTTTCCAAGGCTGTTAAAATTCAGCTCCACATTCACATACAGGTCTCTGCTGCCCTGTCTGTTGTCCGAGAGGAGATGTTTGACAGGAACTTCCCAGTGTTTTGGGTGGGCTTTTTTTGACAAACCATAAAATCCTATACACACAAAAAATCGTAGCTAGTAGCGTGATTAGAAGTGATATAAGGCTTCTTGGATAGAAAGTCTAGAGATATTTTAATTTGCAGTGTAATATAGGTGTGGTATGGTGAAGTGACTGTGACAGTGTCGTATCTTTCATGGCTCCTGTTGTTTCTGTGCTAGTCTAGAGGACAGTAGCAGTATAACCAAAGATAGCGCAATACAAGTAAATGATAACCCTGCCTTCACTCTGTATAGATACAATACCTGTGATTAGATGCATTACTGAAATATTGTCATCTTTGGATACCAGTAAGATACACAAGCAACGGGTGTTGAGTATCTGAAGAACTTTTCTTTATTCCCTTCTGTGGTCTGTTCAACTGCCTGAAGAGACGTTCTTAGCAGAGTATATTTGACAGAATATTTCAGAATGGGTTACTGCTCAACATGTCTTTCTCTCAGGCTTATGTTCTCTATGGGAAATAATCTTGACCTTTATTAACCCAAAGATTTGGACTATAACTTTCTAAGGCACGATAAAATTGAATATGAACCTATAGACACTAATTTTGGATGAAATATCAGACATTTTAACTGCTCTCGAATAGATTTCGGAGGATTAAGTGTTTTACAGATGAAAGAAATTGTGGAACCGAACTGTTAGCTTCTCTCATAAGAAGTTTGATTATCCATCTGTACTATGACTGGGGTTCATCACTGCCTAGAAAAGCTTTGGATAGTTTCTTCAAACATAGTTGGGCATACCTACAGTAATCACAAGACCAATTATTTTTTCTGAGCATTGCAGTGTTTTTAAACATTCATAGCATATGGTACTACACAAGAACATTTCCTAACCTGCTTATGTGGGCCTCAGCTTTAAGAAAGGATCCTGTGAAAGCAAGGGTAATTTTTATTATGAGCTTTCTTTAAGAATATAGATTTAGTTTACAATTTATTTTTCAACTTCATCCAGTTTTGTCTGTGTTTGATTATATATTTACCTAAGGAAGGAGCAGAGGTTGAGAAATTCTTGGATATTAGAAAAGTTATATTAAGTTGCCTGTCCTTATTTCTGCCACTGCACCATTATTCTCCACAGGCAATTTCCCAGTGGTTTGTCTAATTTGCTTTTAAAAGCCAAAACCAAATTGTGCTTTTGCGATGTAAGATGATATTCAATGAGTCTCAACAGCCCTATATATAATTTATTTCAATTATATATGATGTCATCAGAACTTTATCATCCAGATAAAATTCAAGCAGAATAAATATTTTTATTTATATTTATTCAGACAACTTCTGGCGCTGTGGGGATGTGTTCTTTTTCAAAGTATAAATTTTATGCCTCGGTGCATAGCAGCTGCCTACACTGCTGTGTTCTACAGAAGACTTCAGAGGAGACAGATTTATATAATACAGTCATAATTTACAGTCATTAATATGAAGATGTTTTATCAATTATCTAAGAAAAAGTACTCTGCAGAATTGATATATTTTACTTATTAAAAAGTGGTGACTATCTTAAATTAGTTATTGGAAATAAAGAATTCAGCAGCAGAAATTAATCACTGTCACATCCTTGCTCATGTCTTGTGAATGCTAGGTCGTGTAGAACATTTGTTTGGAAAAGGGAAAAATATTATTATGATACCCTTAATAGAAACAGACAATCAAACAAATCTTAATTTGAAAAGGTTTTTGCAGTCATAAATCATTGTGGCATTGTGCTCTAATGGAGGAAAAACATCTTCATAACTACATGACCTTGGTGCAGAGGGCCACATTCTGGGAGGGATGTGCTCTCATCAGACATCTTTATTTTTCCTTATCAAAGACAGATGACATTTTTCCCAAAATACAAAGTTAAATATGTGAATTCTAGCTCTTAGTAAAATCGTGCTTTATTTGTCCTCACACTTTGTGGCATTTAAATATGTATTTTATCCATAAGTTAAGATTATATCTCTCGCTCTCTTTATTAATAGATACCTTATCATCATTTGCAATGTCTCTGAGGCCAGAACAAATTAAAGTCAATGTATGTCTGACATAGGTATAAAGACCAATTTGCTGCTCTTTGACTGTTAGGGTCATGAGTACTTGGGCTGAGCAAAATTAAATCAAAACCAGACAAACAAGAATAAACTCCAAAAGGAAAAATGTAAAAAATGGAATTTAGACTGCACAATCAGTTTGGATATAATGTAGCTTAGCTGCCAGTTAGGTTATCAGCCCATACCATCAGGGGAGGATTTACTTTTACATACATATGTATATCAAAGATAGTGATCACATTTTCATTCCCATTGAAGGGGAAAAGATAGTAGAATATTGAGCAAATTAAAGGCTGCAATGATGAAGATACTTATCTTCAGCCTAAGGAAAGATTAGTCTGCATTTAAACTAATGAAGAACTGGATAGCAAATTAAGATAGATGAATTGTAGTTATTTACATAGTCTACTGTTATCTTTGTTTACAAAAGCTAATGTCATCTCACCTATTATGCCAGTGGGAGGCCACTAGAATAGTTAAAAAGATGAGGGAGATTTTTTGTTAATTATATGTATAGGTAGATGATACAATTTATATAATCAAGGTAACTGCCCTTCACCTACAAGGCCTCTTTGTCACCATCATATCCCCGAAATGCACTGAGAATGGTGCTGCAATGTCTGTATAGTGTACATATGATTAGAAAAAGATTATGTCCCTGACAAAGAGCAGGGTAAATTGTGTAAAGCGTAGATAGTGTAAAGACAAAAGAGAGAAAAGTTAGTGATGTGATGTGGAACTGAATCTGTGTCTTCTGAACCCAGCTGTGATACCTGAACCACATCTAGAGTTGTTCAACAGCCTGAGCTGGTTGTATTTGAGATATGGTGGTGGGGAGAAAAAAAGAAAAAAAAAAGAGGGGAGAAAAAGTAAGATTTGATCTATATCTTCTGAAAAGGAAACAAAAATATATCAGAACTGAAGCAAGGAAGGGCATAGCAAAAGTTTAGTGATATTCTTCCCTGGTAAATGCTTGTCATCTATCAGTGCGTGAACTTGTACTGTATCTGGCTTACATCGTTAGTGCGTGTGTCTACTGACCCTATCTCTGTGCACCAGGATGCACCTCCTGCAGATTTTCTCAAACAAGGGGTTTGGGAGTAATGTTTTTGAGTAATTTTTGAGTGTGACAGGTTTTCTGTTGTAAAATAAACAAGCCCCGTAATAAAGAGCTCAGCAGCATCACGTAATTTTTTTCAAGTCACCCTTAAAGACAGACATGGTGTTCCTACTGTGCTACATGCCCCCAACAAACTGCTTCCTTAGCAGGAGCTCTGTTGTTTTATTGATGGTACATCTAACTAAACATAAATCCTCTGATTTGGTAAGTCCCCTGTCACCTCCCTGAAACAAGGCATTTCCTACTGTGTTTCCTAACTATCAGATGATCAAAAAGATGAACTGAAAACAACAGTAACCATGAAACTTCCTTTCAGAATCTAGTTTTTGAAATAAAAATCTTAGTGTAAATTAGTAGATGAATTAAATATGTCTCATTAATATGCATTATAACAGTGAGAGAGAACAGGTCTTTTGCTAATTAAGGAAATACAGTATGTTGGAGAAAGTTCAGCTTTGCACTTTTACTAACGAGCTGTATGGTTTGGACAGTTAGTCATTTAAATTACAGCCTGGTACGTGATTCAAGCAGTACCTACAATTGCAGATCCATAGAGAAGAACAATGACTGTGTATTAGGTGGTACATTATTTGGTTTATCTGTACACAGGATCACTTGGAATTTTTTTTTCTATTTTCTCTCACTAAAGAAGGCACTCACAGGACTCTGAAAGGAGAATCTGGAAAATTTACTGACTTGATTGTATATATCAGCTATATGTCAAAACTCCACAGCTTTGCTTCAGTAAATCTCTGATTTAGGATGTACTGCAGTGTTTACTCAATATATGTAGGAACTGGCAGGTCAAAAATACTTACAGAAATTAAGGGCACTTTGTCCAATCTTGATAAGAGTCTTGGTCCGTGTGAAGATGCTGATTAAGTCTCTGGAATAGCTGCTTTATATGAGAAAAGTGGGTAGTGGATTGAGCTATGGATTTGTATTAAGCAGGTCTTTCTGTTGTTTATGTTTTTTGTATGCAACTGTTAGCAAATAAAAGTAGAACTCACTAGAATGCAAGTGCTGCCTTTCCTAGTGTTATTTCTGGAAGTACCTCAAACAGTTTGAATATATTTGCAGAATTCTACAGGATTGTTAGCTCACCAAACATATTGACTCCACAAACCAGTCCAGAACAACTGAAAAGGAACTTTCTCTGCTTTTCTTCAGTTTGGCCACAAGAGTGGCATATTGTCTGATATTCCTGTGATCTGGAGATCACCGAAAAAGAAAATGCTGATAGAATAGAATTAGCTGAGTTTTTCAAAGCTCAAAAAATTTTCAGTTTGACTGTGATTTGGATTTTGGAGAAAGAGACGATGGGAAGAGAGCATAGTTTCTGATGTCACAATGGTTTTGCTGCTCATCTGATTTAATGTTATTGCTGGATGTTACACATTATGAAAATCTAAAGAGCAGTAGGTTATACTTCATATACAAATACCCCATTTTCCCTTGAGAACCCAGATTTGCATTTTCATTTTGTCTGACATAAAATATGGCAAGGTGAATGTATTTATTTGAAGAAATAAGGTAGTACTCCCTGATTGTGGCTATACAGAACATTGATTCTGTTTTAGAAATAGACATATGTCCAAATCTTGAAATGCAGGTTTAAAGCTCTAGTCATTCTAATTGTGTTTATTGTACTTGCTATAGACTGAGAGTACAGATGGAGAGACACAAGAAAGTAATGTAAACCTGAGCCTACTGCAACTTCTCAAACTGCAATAGTAGTGTAATGGGCAATCAAGCACTATCCCCTGGGTAGTGCATTCCTGCATATAGGACAAGGGCAGGAGAACCTGCTGTAGATTTTTCTCCAGTTGGAGAAAACTCTTTGTTGCTTTTTATTACCGAGGAGCTCTGGTGAAGAACAGGAGTTCTGTCACTCTAGTTTCATTGTCGTGGTGAAGGGCTTAACATAAAAAGGATTGAAAACTACTAGACTTTTAATGTATCACTTCACAAATGATCTTAAAAAAGAGGACAGTCTCTTTTGGAAATAGAGGCCCACACTGTTACCAATTGCTTTCATTATAATCATAGAATCATATTACCTTTTCACTAAAACAGTAACATTGATGGTTTAGGGGCCAAAATGAAGAAGTATCAAAAGGCATTTAGTGGTCTCAGAAAAAGTGTAAGAAGCTTTCCAGCTGTGTGGTATTCAAAACTGAAATTGTCCTGTGCCCATAAGGAAGAAGGTAGAGAAGGCAGCTTGAATTATGCACTGATCTAAGAGCCTTTTCCCCCCAAATTACACAACCTTATTTTATGATGAAATAATGTTTTGATTATAGATAAAAAGTGTATGGATAGCATATGAGAGCCAGGACCTACATCTAGACTATTTTCTGCAAAGCAGAAAATTATCAAGTGTATATCCAGTTCAGAGTGTGCCTGGGGTTGTTGCATCCCGGAGTTCAACACATGCTGCAAACAGATGACATCCAACCCAGATGGATATCCACGTTCTCTCTTCCTCGAACACACGCATTCCAAATTTTCAAGAGTTTTGGCTCTAACTATAAAGCTATCTTTGATTCACAATAATACACAAATGTTAGAGAAGCAATGGATAGGCTGCCTAAAAGTGACTTGTCATTTTAAAAATGCAATGAAGATTGTTAATTGTTTGCACAAGATGTTATTTACAATAATGATTTCAGAACCAGGTCATGATTTTTTATATTTTTGTAATGGTTTGGATATTCTACCATGCTCTGGTGCATTACCAAGTCATTACAACAAGAGTAAAGTTTCTATAATTTATAGAAGTGATTATGCTGTGTAGCGTAGGAGCTGACCAAATAAATAATTGAAAATGGCATTTTTTCTTCAAGTCCCTTGCCACTAGCACGTTTCTCCACACTTGACTATTAGAAAACTCTGTCCTGAACTACTATTTAATGCAGAACATGGTTTCAAGCATCTTAATTTCCATCAGTCTGAATGTGATATGTGCTTAATTCAATCACATAAGCTTTGTACGCTGGCAATACTGTGCTGATAACTTCTAATGTAGACAATGGACTTTTTCTTTTCACATGCTTGATGATTTCACTCCATCCCTTTTTTTTTACAGTTACGTATGTTGTACAGATTGTCACAGCTTTAGTTCTGCAACCCACATCTCCTTAGGGCTTTTGCCTCAGGGCAAACCATAACTGTCAAGTTTCCTTGTTTCAATTAGCTGCTTTAGAGTGTGTAGCACTCTAAAGTGAGTAATGAAATCCATACCCTGGCTGTGTTTAAAAAAAAAAAAAAAAAAAAACAAAGAAAAAAACCCCAAAAAACAACCCAACTGTTTTTTTTCTCTCTGAGAGATATGAACCTGCGCATTAATTTTGGGCTAGCTGTAGAAAGGTCTGAGGCATCAATTCTGGACTTGTGAGCAGTCCTACTTGCAAAGTAGATCAAGAAATCTGCTCTCAGAGAGCAGTCTGGCTTCTGAAGGAGAAAATTATGGGTACAAATTGCTGGCTTGTATTTAATGATCAGCTTTTTTTTACAATTAAAGTCTTAAGTGAACATCACATGGCAATCAGCTGCAAAAGCTTAAGAACAACTTAGCAACTCCCTGCTACTGCTGGACAGCTTCATCAACAGGCCATGTGAGAGTTCCTCAGCCAGCACAGAGTTCAGTGTTGGTGTGGTTTTTACTGTCATGGAAATGTGGATTGGGCTAAGCTCCTGGATTTCACACTAAGTGGCTGAAGAATTCAGGTCAATGCAGTAACCTCCCATACCAAGTCAGTAACCCGTTTATTTCTATGGAACAGCAGTAGCTTCAATTACTGTGGGTGCTTGATAGACAAAATATACATCTGATCCTTAAAATCTGTCTTCATTTAATGAAGACAAGGATTCATGACATCCTTTACCTGAGTTACATACTTAGTTTAATAATTGGTTCTTTGAATATAAGCTTGATTTTTCATTTCTGTTTTTAAAGGGTTATTTTTTAAAGTTATATTGTTCTTTTCTATGCTTATGCTATTAGGTTAATCTATATGCACACTCTCAGAAATCTGGTTGCTCTACAATGAGCATTTAAGCACTGACAAGTGCTTTCCTTGATGGCTAATAGTGTAGTTTTTCATATACAAGACTGAAGTGGTGTATTGATTATAAGGGTTTATTTAGAAGTATAACAGGAGAAGAAGAAGGTAAAGAAGAAATTGGGAGGACATTTTTAAACAGAAACCAAATCTTGAGAGCTCATTTTGAGCAGAACAATATACTGAGTTACAGGTTTCTGTTGTACTCATGAGACTGATACGGGGGAGGGGGAGTCTTTGTTTCTGGTTCTTCTATAGAGTATCTTAAGATTTTCTATTAAAAAAGCATAGCAACAAGAAAGAGGATAGAGTATGCCAACCATCTGCAAGTCTCAAAAAACTGTCACAATCATGTGTCTGAGTAAAGAGATGGATCAAGAAAAGGGAAGGAAAAAACCACAATAATTTCCTTTAAAAGTTTTTGAATTTTAGGTCAAGAAAACATTCTGAACAACCACCTACAGTAATATGAAAAAGTAGTATCTTCTTGTAATCAGAATGTGTCAGGTTGGTAAACTGGCATTTTATTTCATGGACTTAGCTCTCTCTGCATTGCAGCCTTCCCTTTGCAGTGTCATCTTCACTGCCTGTTGGGGTGGGTTACAGCAACAATTTTGTCACAGATGTTTGGCAGCTAAGTGGAGTGCCAGGCTCCAAGTGATCACGGTGCACTAAAAAGTCTGACTGAAAGACATTTCCCTATTACAATGATAGTTTACCATTTATTAATCTTTAGAGAAAGTTAAGGGGAGTGCATGTGTCTGTCAGAGGGAAGGGAACAGGGAGAAGGCAAAGCCCTGAAATTCTGCAGTGAGAAGTAATCATAGGTCAC
Source organism: Porphyrio hochstetteri (assembly GCA_020800305.1). Lineage (NCBI taxonomy): Eukaryota > Metazoa > Chordata > Aves > Gruiformes > Rallidae > Porphyrio > Porphyrio hochstetteri. Next base: position 54,110,326 of record CM036907.1, read on the forward strand.
CAGGTCTGCATGGGCAGGCTTAGCAGCATAGCCCAATGAAACTCGTTAGCAAAGGGATCGGTGCCAAATAAGGAGTACACTCTTTTCATGGCTCTTTGTTTGATAATTCTCTAATGTATTTTGTACAGGCAGAGGTGTTATAAAGTTAAGAAACCTGACTACTGAGACTGAATTCTTTGCCTTCTTGCCTTGTTCCTCCAGGAGGTTTAGTGCACCATCAGAGAAGTTGAGAAGTTTAAGCAAGGACATTGTCTATGGGCAAGGACACATTCCTTGGCCCTAAGCTCAAGTGTCACATCAGAGTTTACACCCATATAACTAACTATTTTCCTCAAAAAAATAATCTTGGCCTCATCCACACATCCTTTTCAGAACAGTCCCTGGGCTCTGCTATGCCCAGGCTAGTAGCAAGTTGCACCAGTACTAGTGAGTGTGAGCCAAAAGCACCAGACAAGGTATTAATTGCCACTTTGACGATAAGTAATCAGAGATCAGTGCTGGAGCTTATTCCCAGCTCAATTATCCATACGTTGTGGGGGAACATATCTAAATATCTGAAGTCATAAAGTAGAGGATACTCTGGCTGGGTTTACAAAGATGACTGATCCCCCTGTTTTCTGGGATGCTAGAAATGGTAGTTCATTTGAGAACTCCAGGACATCATAAGTCACGTAAGACGTCATTAGTCACTAGACAGACTCAGTGGGCTTTAGGTCACATGGGAGGCAACAGGCATGGCCATGTGTTAGAGTCATGTCACCCCAGGAGAGGACTGACTTGGGTCATTTCTGTGTTTTTACAATAGCTTGCTTACAAGCCTATATAAGTGACAGACAAGAGCTGAGAAGCAAGCCTTGAAGAAGACGATGAAGGAGTTATACTGCAGCTGCCACAGTGTTGCTTATTCATGTTCACATAATGAAAGGAGCAGGCTTACTCTTGCTTATGTAATGCCCTAAAATTGCACTGACTGACAGATCTTTCACTCAGAGAGTCTAATCTTCAACTGCAAATGGCGGTAATGTGAAAGGGAACAAACCAACAAGGCCATCCATTTACTGTAATGGTATGTTTGAAAGTTTTCAAAGGACTCAAAGTTGATATACAAAATTCACCTTCTGAGTAGTCCTTAAGATGTAAAATGTAAGAAATGTATATATATGTCTGCACATAGGCTACCTTTGAGTTTCTAACAAGTGCTTGATTAAGCGAACTCTAATCTGATACAAATTTTCGTTTTCACTTACTTATTTCCTATTGTAAAAAACAGACCACGTTCTTTTCGAGTATATTTACAATAATACTAGGGAAATGCATTTCATGGTTTTACAGTGAGGCTTCAGACTTCACAAAGCAACTGCATTGGTTTTTATGTGTCCTTTCAGCATCTAAGTAACTTTATTCACTAGTAATCACCTTTAAAAGGCAGAGCACTCTCCTGAGATGTGAAGACACTGATTGTAAATCATAGCTTTGTAGCAGTTTACTAAAGGAACTAGGAGTATCAAACTATATGTATTATTTTTATTTAAGTGCCTTGAAGTATCCATTTGTAAATCACAAATAACCTTATGTAGAAGCGATGACTTTTGTTTAGGTGACTGCTTCATGACTTGGTAAAATTCTCTCCCGCCTTTCAAAATCTTTATGGAATTGCTCAAGTTCTGAGGCTGAGTGAGGGGGGGTGGAGAGTAGAAACACTAAGCAGTGGGTACAGGGGAGAGAAACTGCCCTTTTCAGGATCAGCATGGACTTAAAGCAGTTTAAGAAAGTGCCAAGACCACAGGTGACACAGGTCAGGATGCTGGTTGCAAGCATGGACTATCCTGGGTGCCCATCTCACTCTGGTTCTGCTCCTTGCTTCCTGGCCTACGTAGGGATTTTACACAAACCAGCCAGCAAATATGCTCATGTCAATGAGTGCTCTTCCTCCTGTTTTTCTAGTCTCTCACATTGGATCAGAATTACTATTATGCCTTAATTATATTTTTTTCAAAAATGTATGCTGATTGCAAACCTTACGAGGAGCGGCTGAGGGAACTGGGGTTGTGTAACCTGGAGAAGAGGAGGCTGGGGGTGGGGACACCTTATTGCTGCCTACAGTTACCTGAAAGGTGGTTGTAGAGAGATGGGTGTTGATCTCTTAACCCAAGCAACAGGTGGTAAGATGAGGGGGAATGGGCTCAAGCTGTGCCAAGGCAGGTTCAGCTTAAATGTTAGAAAAAAATTCTTCGCTGAAAGGGTTATCAGGCATTGGAACAGGCTGCCCAGGGAGGTGGTTGAGTCACCGACCCTGGATGTATTTAAAAGAAGGGTACATGAGGTGCTCAGGGATATGGTTTAGTAAAGGACAGGAATGGTTGGACTTGATGATCTCAAAGGTATTTTCCAACCTGTGATTCAGTGAAAGGAGGAGAAATGGAAAGGCAGGTGTTTGGGGAGGGCAGGAGTGCTTTAAGTGGCAGAGCAGATTTAACTTTGCATAGGTCATGAAACTACACTGAGTACCTGTCTCCCCTTCTGCTTGTCAGGGTTGAGGACAAGGCTTGGTTGAGGTATGGGTTAAGAGTATAGCACGATCGGTGCCTATGCAATTCATATAACTATTACTACCATTGTAGATCAGACCAGAATCTGCACCCTGGATTCCACTGTTAGAGCAATGGTTCAATAATAATGTGAAAGTAATACATTTTTGGTCCATGTCTACAAAGTAATCAGTCTCTTTATGATTTGAATACTAGCCAATTTGGCCTTCAATCCTACTGTGCTTCAGATCTTGAAATCTGCAACACTTACTCATTTTTTTCTCACACTTCACTAGAGTTTTAAGTAAGAGATATATTTAAAATTATGAAAATTCAAATAATTAAGTGTGGAAATGGCCCCATTATTGTTTTGCAAAAAGGATAAAAGATAGTGGTTGTATGGGAGGTGTGGAAGATTAAAGACACTGAGAAAATGTCAAAAAGGTAGAATATATAGAAAGTAAGAGGACCGTTCTGGAAGTTTGGGAGGCTCTGCTTGTAGGATACTGTAAGTTTCTGGATTTACTTATATAATATTTCATAGAATCTAACAATAATGATGAGTTTTAAGATTTCAGAGATAATAGCAAACCTGAAGCCAGATCATAACTTGGTCCTTCTATGAATATACCAAAGCCTTTGCTCCAGTAGGAGCTTGCCAGCTGACCCAATTTGACAAAGCATATATTCCCCTTGATGCTTAAAACTGCAGGTTCTGCTGGCAGAACTTTAGAAATTGTAATCAAGGCTGAATGTGCCAAATTTCAGAGCCTAAGGCCTTCAGAAAGTCCCAGCACATCAGGAAGGTCTTTCAAAGGCCTTAGGAAAGGGTTGAAACAAACGAAACCATATATCTTCTCAAAAATATTTGTGCTAAAAGCAGGAAGTTATTATTTCTGAACTTCTTACGACAGTAAAATTTATATAAATTACCTCAAAGGGGTACTTCAATCATCTGGAAAGGTTAATACCTTTCTGTAGTCTCTATCTCACTGGTCATTATTTTCCAGGAAGTGCCTGGTGCATCCAATAATGACCCCTTGGATAATAAATAATGTAAACCAGGTAAGCCTTAAGCTTAAAATATAGCAAACTGTTATTAAAAATTGTAGTCGTGTGCAATAAATAGATTCAGCAGTTTTAGTCAGCATCTAGTATCTCCCTCTCTTCTTGATTGATTTGCTCTGATTTCTCAGACAGTTACCAATAAATAAATACATTTCTGGACAGCTTGCTCTTGTGCTAATGTCACCACTTAGCCTACTAAATCACTTCTGCCTTTAAAGTTATAGATATTGTGTGAGTGAATATCACAAATTTTTAATGGAATAGGTTTTGCGTATGGCCTGCAGATAAATGTCCTTCAAGACTTGAACTTACATAAACTAATTCTGATGATGAGCTTCTGTTGGGACAATGAATACTCATGCTGTCATTTTCTTACTGGGACACTTAAATAAGGTATCTAAGTCACTCTTTACATATAAGAAATAAACATCCAAAGAGCAACAAAGCAGGTGAAGGGTCTAGAGCACAGGTCTTCTGAGGAGCAGCTGAGGCAACTGGGGTTGTTTAGCCAAACAGAAAAGGAAGCTGAGGGGAGACCTTATCGTTCTCCACAACTACCTGAAAAGAGGTTGTAGCCCAGTGGGAGTTGGTTTCTTTTGCCAAGTAACAAACTTTTCTAACCTGAATGATTCTATGTAAGTTGACTGCCAAAGACTCCAAACTGTAGAAATTCAATCAGGCTGCTTCCATTTTTATATAACTTGGCCCTTGAAATTTGAAAACACTGGCTAAACTTTCACATTGTGCCAACAATGGTTTGGTGCTTTTTAGGGAATAATACAAAAAGACTGCCTGGTTTTAATGTTTTTGTGTTGTTTTGTTGGGGTTGGGTTTTTTCCCCAGTAAAAGTATTCTTTGTGAGTATATTGATACAGATAATAAAGAGGCCCAGGACATGTTCTCAGCTAAGGGCTTCTACGGGGTTCCTGAGAACAGCCCCAGGCATTGTTTTGGCCTCTTCAGCTAACTCTGCCCCAAACACAATTCTGAAAGAGGGTCCTGAGCAATATGAACATGAATGGATCAGTTTGTGGATATTCAGCATCACAGAGGAAAACTATGTTTCCAGTGGTGCCTCTTCTAAGTCAGGATCCAGAAAGGAAGCCATCCTCTCACTGAATATTTAGAGGGGCCTGATCCACTGAGTACCTCAGAAGATATCAAAGAGTTTTCAGCCAGCAGAACTCTCCACAGTGTGGCTACACCTATGATGTGCTGCTGGGGAAAACTGGGTTACAGGTCTGTGTCAGTTTTTGCCTTTCTACTATATTGCCTTAGCCTTAAGAAACCATGGACGAGCTGCAGGTCCAAGTTGACTCCCTTCTCAAAATACAGACAGAGCTGTTCAGCAGCAGCTTACTTGTTTATTGTTATTTTCATGAGCTGTAAATGGTTGACTATCATTTTAAGAGAGTTTTGCCTGCTTCTACAATGCCAGCAGTGTCTTTTCCCTCAGCCCAGCCAGTGGAGAGAGTGGCTGTTTTTCATGGTGCCAGAGGCTTGGAGAGAAGCAGCCAAAGCAGTGGAGGAGGGTTCCTCCCCTCTCATTGTCTTCTCCCACTGGAAGTATATGCCTGTCAGTTGTAATCTGTGGTTAATGTCCAATCAACTGCTGTTTCTAAACTTTTGATGCAGCTGTTGTCAACAGAGGTGAAAATGTCTGCCTGCAAGAAGGGGAAGGGAAGCAGCAATTATAATTTTTACCACTTGTGTTTAATCCTGGACTATTTTTCTGGTTGTAACTGTTAAATAGTTGGCACTCTGAGTTTTGAACTTACACTAGAAAGTCTCGAGGTGAGTATTTTGATCTTTGCAAGGCTCAGGGAAGCTCAGAAGGGGTCCGAGAGGACTAATTGCCAGCCCCTTTGTGCTGAGCTCCGGGCTGTGTTCTTTGTTCTGCTTGGAGCCAACATTGATTCTTAGGAATTATGATGATGGTTAGACATATTAATTTATTTTCAGTGATTTTAGGCTTTGACATAGTTCAGGGCTTTTTTCTCCCTCATTATTTTCTCTAGGAGTACTAGGTATGTTAAAATCAATGGACAAATTTTTCCTGTCTAAATATGCAAAGGGACAACTGTAACCTTTCTTTCCCTCCCATCAAAACCTACATATTCATTTGATTGTTTCAAATGAGACCTGCCCTGTGTTGCACCTAGTTTTAGCAGCTAGTCTGGAGTGAGCTTGGTCTGTCATCATTTTGAAGGACTACTTCATACTCCATTGAGCAGCTTTGGCTTTGTATAGGGCATAAATTACAACATTCATGAGTGAGAAGGGTACAAAGACCTCTTTAATTTGAAGTGCCATTACAGATAGCAGGTAATGGGAAATAGGTAGCCTGTCAAAATGTATGTTGTATTCATATTTGTTTGGTATGTGACTAAATTCTTCTGTTCTTATAATAGACAGAAATGTGCTTATGCTTAGACTTGCAGTTTGGAGCAAAGGCTACCGTAATATGAAGGATATGTTGAGATTTAACCACTCTGTGGATTGTAGTACAATAAAGCAGTAATCTGTCTCCCCTGTGATGGTTCTAATTTTTTATTCAGCTGTGGCATTCCGTACCATGCTGTTTATCTTGTACTTTCATTCACTCATAGATCTGATAGTTGTGAAATTGGCAGATGGTTTGTGATGCTTTGCTAGGAGTGGTTGTATCAATCCAGTGATTAAAAGGCTTGCCGATTTGCTTACCCAAAAGGATTAATGACAGGCAGCAAGGGCTTTGTTTGAAAAATCCATGCCCCATAATTCAACAACGGGACAAAAAGTAGACTGGAAGTAATCCAGTATTAGAGCTTCTTTATGAAGAAGGTTTTTAAAAAACTTACTGACTCAGGAGCTGGACATTTCCTGATGAGATCTGAACTATCAAGGAAAATGCGGCTTTACACTGCTTTCTAAGTCATTCCATGAGAATAAAGTTCAAGTTTTTAAGCAGGTTAACAGCAGAATTGAATGACATGTAAATCTTTGGAGAGCTGCCCTGCATATTTTTGTTCTGTATAAAATCAGAAATGCAAAGTACAGAAGTATGACCTTGACCTATCTTCTCTCTCCTACTTATGTAATTTAAGCATCCATAAATTGCTGTTGTTTCATTGGTATAGTCAAACTCTCCAGCAGATCAGACTATGAGCACTTTAACCTGCTGCTTAGGCTTTGGTAAGTTACTGTGATGGTTTCCTAGGAAATCATAGTTACAACCTGCAAAGTATAGTCTACTGTTAGGCTATTAAATTTAAAGTCAATGTCAAGCACACAACACATAGCCCAGCGAAGGGCAAGCCCCTCGAGGACTTCAGGATGTTGGTCCCAGTTCTCAAAATAATTCTTAAGGTGTATGCAACAATCCTTGAACAGGATTGAAGCTGCTGTATCAGCCTTTCTCGTATCTACTGACTTTATTTCTCAGGGGAGTTTTGGTGGAGGTAGGTACACCAGAGCTTAAATGACAGGTAGTTGCCTCTCCACAGACTAAGGTGTTTCTTTGTAGGCAGCGATAACTGTTTTGTGGCTAGAACACTGAAATAGAGTTGTTTCTTGACCATGCATTCCTGAAAATGAAGAATGGGCATAAGAGTCTAAACATGCCTACTGTGGGACTCTAATGGACTGTAGGGATTCGTGTGTGGTGTCACACAGTCACAGTGCTGCCACTGCTCCTTCAGTATGTCAGCTGATTCTGAGTATTAGTATCCTTTCTTAAAAATTAATGGCATCCCTTCTATTTTTTTGCTTCATTACATTAATCCAATTTTGGCACTCTGTGCAAGCTTTAGGTATTATTAAATATACATTGAACCATCTCCACTTGCCTTTGGCTTCCAGCCCTTCTTTCTGCTACCTTTCTGTTTCCAGTCTTGCATATGCCATCAGAAACTTCAGCTTAGTCAACATGTGGCTGTTGCTGGCAAAGTGAGAATCACCTTGTGATTCTTATTTTCTAATAATTTTGACTAATTCTAAGTCTCCTCAAAATCTCCCTCTGAGATTTCTGTCCTGCAGTCTGATCAAGAGTTGGCCTTTTATCTCAGCTAATCCTCTCAGAGTTGAAAATGGCTTTTCAGCCTTAGATCAGCCACAAACCTTTCTCGGGGTTTGTCTTTTGTCCTCAAGCTTAAACCATATGTGTTTTAGAAAATATGTTTTAATCGTACATGAGCTATGACTCTCTGCAGCTATATGTTATGCAGCTATGCAGTTAGCTACCTCTGCATGACTGCCAACCAGAACACAGGTATCTGCTGCTATCAGACTGTTCTCTGCATGTTTTTCTTTGTATCAGCACCCATTCCATAAAATACAGAATGCAATTTAGATCTCTTGCAGTGGCCTTCCATATATCCAGATGTTTCCATCTTTCCTGCTCAGATTATTTTCTGTAATAATTCTGTAATTTCATTTTCTTCCTGGTGCTAAATGCTGTTCAGAAATTCCTTTGGACCAAAGTGCTTGATAGAGTTGCTTATTTAGGGACAAATTCTCAGTCACTTCTGCTTAATAGAGAATATGCTTCTCCACAAGACCTTCCTGGGTCTTCCAAAAAATAAGCAGAATTATGTAAAGATCCAGTTCTTCTATCATATTATATATATATAAATATATAACACGATATCAGCCAAGTTCCTCGTATGGGGTGTTGTCTACAGATTCTGAGACTTAGCTGGAAAACCTGTCTTATAGACTAAAGATAAAACTGTCAAATGTGTCCAAACAACTTAAGATCTTATCTGAAAAAAAAAAAATACTTGGTATTCTATACTTATTTGAAAATACTCTATCTACATTCTTTTGCATTCTTTGCTCTGATAGATTTAAATCCAAGGATTTTAAATGTGCCTGTTTTGCATATTCTCTCAGCATACTCTGGAGATGCTCTATGTAAGCTAGTTTTAATTAGGTTTATGTTAAAGAGAGACTGCCTTTATCCTTGTTGAGCAACTAGACATATGTTGAATGCTTTGAATGGCAGTGTCTCAGCACTTTAATTGTATGTGTGATTATTTATTATCTTTTTCCAAGTTATAAAAAGACAACCAAAATTAGCTTCAAGCTACAGAGGCATGACACAATGTAATTCTCATCTACAGGTAGTAAATGGGAATAAACTACTGCCCTCAGAAACTACTGAAGAGTGAATGAATTTAAGATGCCCATTTACCTAAAACACAGTGATATAGGATAGCTTCCACAACCAACTAATTTTCCTTTCAGTTAATACCACTGTATGTGGACAAGGCACTTTTCAGTAGGCATTTCCTATAGACAGAAGTTTTCCAGAGCTTTTATTTTGACTAGAAGGGATTAGCGTGATGAGGAGAGAAAGTCCTGCACATGAGTAATTTTTGTTGCCATGAGGAAGAGTGAGCAGTTAAAGATGTGTAAGGGCAGCAAATTCTTTTCTATTCATGTTCTTGATGTATGGATAAGCTTCTCAAGCAATCCAATTTTAGCTTCTACTCCACAAGTACCTTTGTTAACACTTTGATAACCTTCTACATAAATTATTTGTCCAGCCCTAACAGTTTATGTTACATCACTATTTCCTGCGTCCAGGAATTGTTCATTAAATTGAGGACATGGAAACTTCTCTGTATCTGTGATTAAGTACATGTGCATCACCCAGTGCCATACAGTGATTTTGGGGGAAAAAAAAATTAATTCTACCATGGGAGACACTTGTAGTATTTCTGTACAGGCTTATAATCTGATCATTTTATAAATACAGTATTTGCTGCAATGAACAGAAATCCAGTGTAAATGTGTTTTTGCATCATTCTTTCCAGTGGGAAAATTCATACAGCTCCATTGTTCCTTCTGTTAAGGAACAGTTAATCTTGTAACTTTGGAGTTTAATAGGTTTTGTGCAGTTGATTTATTTGATTTATTTATTTTTAATAGTTAAAATAGTATTGTTGCATTTCACCTGAGTCCACTGCTTCCTATCTGAAAACTGGACATAAAATTGGTTAGAACAGGAGTAAACCCATTCTACCTTAAAAATCTTCATGTCAACATAAGATAAAAGCATTAATAACAAAATTTTAAGGTGTTTGGATTTTTTAAAGGAAAATGTTTTTCTTTTCCTTTTTGATTTGATTGCTAGGTGTTTATCTAATGAAGACCTGCAAAATCTAGACATACCACTCTAGTGGGGCATAGCCCTGATTTTAATCACAGTATGTAGTCTTTAACCATGGAAAAAAAGTCCCTTTCAGAAGTCTGATCTTCCTAGTAACTCTTAGAATAACTTGACATTAAGACTATGCATAAGTCTTTAACTGTCAGATCCTGTTCCTGGGATCTCAGAGTGACACCTTATTTCATCGTGCTCCTTCTGCTGTATCAGGTATTAAAGACTCAACACTTTATTTTTGTGTCCTAAATATATATTTTCTCTATGACAAAAAATGAATATGTTCCCTGGGGCATAAATACTGTACTCCTAGGACACTGTAATTGGCACAGGTGATCAAGTTAGATGACAAAAATATGGAACTATTGTCTTGTTTGGGGACCTTGAGAAGATGCAGGTAAAGAAGCTGGATCCTGTCCACACTCTTTTCTCCATGACTAGCATTAAGATTTATCTTCTCCTTAGAGACTATTGGTCCTCCACAGTATAAGCCTTATTGAAACTAAATAGGAATCAAAATCAGATTTCAAGAAAAAAATACCGATCATTATGGAGTAAATTCAGAGACAGCAATTACAGGGATAAATTAATACAACAATAACCTAAAGTCTTCTGAACAGACTTTTATACCTTTAAGATGTTGTAAGTAAAACAATGAAAAATAATGTGTGCACATATGCATATATATTTGAAGCTGATACTCATATTAGTTTATACTCAAATCTGAGGATTCAAAACTCAATATAAATAAGAATATTTGTATACTGCAGTTTCTGCCATTTCAGTGTAAGTACCATTCAGTGCAATTTTGTATATACTTGGTAAGAAGCAACCTGTAAGCTCAAGTGAATTTCTTTGTCCAGTATGTTGGGTTTTTTTGTGTAAAAAAACCCCAGAATATTGAAAACATATCCTAAAAATGAATTAAAATTGAATATTTAGAATTACCAGAAGAAAAAAATCCCACAACCTTTGTATATTATTAGTAATAATTATCCTACTGTATCACTGAAATATTTCAGTGAGGAAAAGATCTCACTGAGGAATGTAAAGAGGCAAAAGGACAGTCCACAGATTAAAAACAGATTGGAGCTAGAAAAAGAAAAAAAGTCACTTAAGGAAATCAATTTGGGCAAAAAAAGACACAGCTTTTTAAATTGTATGTCTACTTAGTCTGTTTCCTGTCTGTAATTAAGTAATGATGGATATATTTTTATTTGTTGTGTTTTTTACATTTATTTTACTTACATAAAGAATTAATAGATCTTGCCACATGCTTTGTTTGAGAGTTATTTGAACATATGGTTCGGAATAGGTCGGCATACCCTAGCACACAGATGTGTTTCTCCATTTGCACAGTATTGCTTTCCCAGATAAAAGTTTGGCTGTGTCTTGCTGGGTTGCTAGTGAGTTTGCCAATACTGGCTTTGGACCATCATCTATCTGGTATCTCTCTTTGAATCTGTGAAATGTAATCATGAAAGAGAGGGAGAGGAATTGTTTCTTAGCATTGACTTAAATTCACTCTGCTTGTTTAATGACATGATAGCTTAATAGGATGTCCATAATGAAGCTAATCTATGATGACTTTACTTGGGTCGGAATAAGCCCTGGAATACAAAAGAAGGCCAGCCAGATAATATTTTTTAATACCTTAAAAAATTTTATAAGCTGTCCTCAGCACCCTCCTGCCTAAACGTTTCTCTACCTGACTGTACATTAAAAAAACCCAAGCAAAACAGTCTCAGAAAACCTGGAGTTAATTAACAAAACTGGATATTCAGAAATTGGCAATCTGCACTAAATTTGGAAACAAGGTGTTTTGTGTGTATTTCAAAAGATTGGTTTTCAATAAGTGATGAAAATCAAAAGGGAGAATACCCTAACACTTACCAGTGAGATACTATGGATGTCTTTTTTTGAAATATCTTCCAAACAGGGACTGGAGGTTAGTACAAGAAAATAAGGAATAAGAAAAATTTAAATTTTTTTTTTTCCTCCCCGACTGCAAATGAGATTCTAATTACAGATTTGATTAACTCTGCTTTGCAAAAAGCAAGCTGTATATTTTTGTCACTGTATGGAATAGTAGATTTGTATGAAACGAGATTCATATGGGAGATGAAGAACAGAATACTGGTGCAGCATAGGAATTACAGGTGTGTCAACTTCAGCTGAGGACTGCGTCTATCTTTGTGCAATGTTCATAAAAAAGATGTATTTTCATCATCCCATTTCTAGAATTTTAGACTCTCTTTCTCTCTTGCAGTATAGGTATGCTATTTGCAATAACAAGGAAGTCAAAAATAGACCTGTTGGTTTTAATTCTTGTTTTCTACTAGTTGTTCTGTGACCTTGGCAAGCTCAGCAAGTCATATATTTTCAAAATAGTACTTCTGTACCTTATTCAAATAATTTTTAAGAGCAGTGATGACTTTAGGCGGATTTGGAGTTGAGTGATCATGAGACTGAAAGGTGAATATACTTTTTTTTTCTATAAAAAACTACTGTATGAGAGATGAGTTTCAATCAATCAGACAAACCTGTTAAAGATGATGGTACAGGTGGTAACTGGTTTTTGCCAAATGTCCACAGAAGAAGTGACTTATGTCATCACAACATGATACAGAATAGGCTGCCTTGTGTGATTCCTTTGTGAAGGTGAACATCTTTACAATATTGTTGAAGAAGAGCTTACACCTCCTCACTTGAATTGGTGGCCGTCATAAGGTTTTCTAAAAAGTACTACATAAATCTTACTTTTTGATGATTTCTGAGATTGAATTCAGTTGAGCTGAAGCCTTTATTGCATTGAATCGCAATGTGAGTCAAGGACCAATAGACGTGAATAAGAATTAAAGAGATGCAAGAAAATAGCCCTAATAAAAAAGCACAGCACTTGGATGCCACAGTTAGATTGAGTCCTGAATTGTCATTGATGGGTTTCTCAATCTTGTCAGTAATGATGGTCTCCCATGGTGCCAGCAAACTGCGAGCAATTTTCTGCAGTAGCTGCTGTGACCAGATTGTATTAAGATGAAATGTTGTCATGAGACAAATACACAAAACCTTCTCCTTGCTTGTGTCTGATGCAAGGAAGAAAACCATCTTTCTCTGCCTGGTGAAGCATAGAGAACCCGCCTTGATTCGAGGCTGGAGGAAAATGCATTGATATTTCAGTCATGTTCCATTTATTGTGTCTTTATTAGAGACAACTTTTGTAACCGGAATAAAATGAGATTGTGTATATACAGACTATTTTCAATATATAAAACATCATTTGGCCATTTGTGTGGACATATCATCTACGGTAATGTTTTCCTCATGTATTGCATAGTAGAACAAAACAAATGTTCTTTGCAAGAAGAGTAACCTAACCTAGCGTGAACATTTGTAGATAGCAGTGCATTACGGCTAATGCATGTTTTCTGTACGTGATTTAAATTTGTATTTCTTAGAAGTGACCCTGAGTAGCAGTGGTTGCTGGTGAGACAGGAGAACAATATTATTTAAATGGATTTATTGAGAAGAGCTGACAGGTATCTATTCTGTTCTGTTAAATCTATTGCAGTCTTTCATTTGAGGCTTTCAAGGTGATAGAAGTTCACAACTAAACAGCTCCCATAGAAATCTAGATATTTTCAATTATAATTAAATATGAACTTAGTTACACCAAAGTCTGGAAACAACAGGAAGTCATTATATCCTATTACATTTAAGCAGGAATTCTTGGGAAGGGTACTCTTTAGTGTTTGAGTTCTTGTGGTTGCTTTTGCCAGTAGCAAGAGACACATACTAGCAGATACTGCATACAAACCAGTTTCTGGTCATAAGCAGTAAATCACAAATTTTCTATCTTTGGATAGTTCAGAGGGATATTGCTTTCAATTTTATGTGGATAAAGTACACATCCAGACAGGTGCAGTTGAGAAAAAGCAGAGCAACAGCTCTAGATCCTTTAGACACATCATTAGCTGAAATTAGTTGGTTTGTTTTTAAAAGGTTTTTATTCAACCACTTTTTGTAACTAACAGCAGCCTATAATTCATCATATAAACCATTCTGGTACTTAACCATTGGAATGTGGCAAAAATGATAACAGATTTTAAAAAGGCTTTCTGGGAAGTCAGGGTTAGTATACACCAGTGATCTATACAGGTGTTTGCAATAGATTAATACAGTTTTTGGGGAAATATTAAAAACATGGGATTAATGGACACATCGATAAATATGATGAACATTCATGGTGGCTTTTTAAATGGAGTGCTTGACTGACAAAGCCAGTGGAATTCTTCAACCTTCTCATCAAGTATGTGGGTTAAAGGAGATTGAAGGTTGCCTGGAAATTCTGACAGAAAGACTTCTTTCCCAAAAGGTTTAAGGAAATTGAGTGAAGAGTTGCTGTCTATACAATTCCTTCTTTAGACAGGTAGTGGACTGAAAGGCAGAAATCAAGGAACAGAAATAATTAGAATGAATATAGATGTGACCAAGTAGGTTGATGATATTAAACTTAACTCAGCGTACTGAAGGCAAGGGCGATCAGTAACAAACTGTAAGATAAACTTAAAAGAATCAGTGACTGAGCAGTAAAATGGAAAATGTAACACAATCTAGATACAAAGTGATGCACATAGGAAAAAGATCACACTTCACACAGAAAATGAAGTCATTGAGCTCACAATTAATACGCAGGACAACCAAGAGTGAATGGCCTGGACAGGCTAATCACATCTTCCTCTGTATGTAAGAAGGAGCTGAATGGAAACTGACAGAAGGCAGGTTAGAATGGGAAAAGGGGGCAGGGAACTCCTTGACACAGAACAAAACTTTGCTCTGGCCCAAGATTAAAACCAATGCGCTCAAATGGCCCTAAATATTATTTCAAGGCTATTTCTCTCTCTGATAGTCCCAGATTATTGGCTTATATTGAACTGTCAGATGATAAATAATAACCTTCTTTGGCTGGCAGACAGGAATTCTGAGTTGTGCTGCTGCCAGCAACATTCACAAGCAGCCAGATAGTAATGCGGGCAAATCTTGATGTGTTGCTTCACTGGTACTGTTTTCAGTCTTGTGAAGATCCAAAGGACAAATGCCACAAGAACTGTGCTATTCTGGGTGAGAAAAAAACCAAAACAATTACTGAGGTTGAAGCACTTGTAGATGATGGGGACAGCTGAACAAACAGGATGCCTTACAAGTCGTGAAAGAGAGAAATTGGATTTCTGAACTCCTGGATCCAAAAGCTGAGACAGGATAATGTGAAATGGAGGAGTTCAAAATATGAGAAATGCACCAATAAAAGTGAGTGAGGTTGATTGATACCTGTTAGCAAGGTGCTCACTGCTAGAAAATCCCAGAAGCTGCCTCACTTATAATGAGTAATGCTGTACAAATTTCTGATTCTTGCACTAGTGAGACTTGAGTAAGTTTTCAGACCTCTGCCAAAATGAGTGCTTCCAAACACATTTTAGGTGTATTTGATTAAGTAGGTAGAAAAAGTCTTTGAAAAAATTCAAAAAATTTGCAAAATTTTTTCCCCCTCTGACTATGAGACAACGTGACAGCTTTACAATCGTGCACCCAGAAGAGGAAAAAGATATTATGCCTTTTCTTTCTTTTACATTGTCATTTCCTCTTAATTCAATAGAAATAAGTAACTGACCTTTTTATATCACAGCACATCTCTACTCTTGTGCAGGGCTTAAAACAGTAATAAGTGCTTGATGTGCAACATTGCTTATCATCGCCTTCTGTTTTGAGTCCTTCAGTAATTTAAGTTGCAGTTTAGACAGGCAGTAAATATATACTCCAGTAATCAATTTGAGATGAGTATTTGGAGAGAGCCGTACATGCTTAAGTGCTGTTAATATATCCTTTAGCCTGCAGGTGTACAGCATATGAAAAATAGTGAATACAGCAGGTGGGAATACTAAAGACCTCTGGAAGTTGATGGAAGTCACGGCTGTTCATCCTGAGAAAACATGTGGTTTCAACTATTATTAAATACGATTTCTTTATACATTGCCTTCACTAATTATTTGTTTATTTAGGATGCTTATATTGGTTAATGTTGGTTCTGCCTTTTGTCATGGATGCAGAGAGCCTTTGTATTTTCAGTCACCAGCACTCATTTACTTCTTCCCAGTTACTGCATCTTTTATTTAGCTTCTGATCTTTCCTGAGGCCCATTCAAATTCATCTATATCTTGTGTACCTTAGGCATATCTTTTGAGTAAGTAGCCTTTTCAAGTGGAAAAATCCCATCTAATACCAATTCCCTGAATATTCTTTGTTAACTACCCATATTTTCCATACCGTCTTTCTATCAATGGCCTTTTCTCTTTATTAACCATTAAACTCTGAAGCTCCTTTAAAAAAATAAAGTCTATCAAGCATCTATTTCATTCCTCCTCAAGGTAAATATCTATTTTTCTATTGCCTGAAGCCTCCTGGTATTTTTCCACCAAATCGTTCTTCACACCATCCCTAGATACTCTCCACTTCAAAGTATCCCTCTACATCTTTCTAAGAGGCATACCCTCTTTTGTTATCCTCTCCTTCTACACCTTTCGTCTTTCCACATCTCCTGGCTACTCTATATACACACCCTCATTTTGCCTTTCATATGTATATTTCTATATTTTAACTGCTCTTTTTCCAGTGCCTCACCACCCTTGTAGTTACTAGAATGGGCTTCCCAGGGAAGTGGTCACAGCACCGAGCTTGGCTGAGCTCCAGAAGTGTCTGGACGATGCACTCAGTCCCATGCTCTGATCTGTCTGGCCCTGTGTGGAGCCAGGAGTTGGACTTGATGATTTTATGGGTCCCTTCAAACTCAGGATATTCTATGATTCTAAGATCTCTTCTGTTATAAACATTCTGTGCTTACTTTGCTTCCATGTGCTGTATGTACCTCTAGCCCTCTGACTCATCTCACCAAGTTTCCTTCTTTTCTAACCCTTGTATTCTTCTCCACAGTTGAGGCAGCACTTAGGTTCTCTCATCTTCCTTCAAGAGACCCTCTAACTCTGTTTATGAATCCCTCTGTTAGTTCTTCTATCTCACTCTCTTTTTTGCTTACCCTCTCAGTCACTCAGACTGTAAGAATTGGAAAATGATGTTTTTCACAGCAGCGCTATGAAATTGAGTCCAATATTTCCTCCTCCTTTCAGCTACTGGCATAAAAGGGAGTTCCTGTTCTCTCTATAAAGTGTGGGTTCCTGCGTAGAGCCTTGCTATGAGCAGAACTGCACTTCTGAAAAGTCAGGTCTGTATATGCTGCAGTAAGTGCCCAGTCAAAGGATCAGCTCCTGCTCCAGAAGGTTAATTTTGATAATTTCCTACTGAGAGATGAGTTCTTCAGATGTTGGCTAACTTCACTTATAACTTGGAGTAAAACAGTCTTCATAAAGACTGATAAATAAGGCTTTTACAACAACAAAACAAAAATGCCACAGAAATGTTCAGATATTGTTTCCAGCCGCACACAAGTAGAACTCTGTATTGGTAGGACAGGTAGACTTAAAAATGATTGGCCAAGAGGTTAAACTTCTTTGCCAGGCACTCTGAAGATATTAGGTGCCTAACATCTAAAATACCAGCTGTCAGACCCCTTAAAAACCTGCTTCTGAGCAATATGACCTCTGAGCTGGGGTGGGAGAAAAGGTTATCATTTACAAGAGCCTGAGATGAAAGTGTGTTGTGCCAGTTTCTTTCAGTTCCTCTAACCTTCACTGAGCTTTCTCTGTGAGAAGGAGAAATAGATTAAAGTGTAAGACAAACTTTAAAATACAGGGTGCACCCATATGTATTGAGGGATGACTCCTACCTGCAGAACTGCTGTGTGAGGGAATTGCATGTGGCAATTTTCAGGCATGGGATGAGATAGAGGCACTGGCGAAGGGTAAGGAAAAAACAAAAAAACCTGCTTGCCTGCTCGTCTTGCAACCATTTGCTTGATGTGTGATATATGTTGATCTGTTCTGAGTATTTTACAAAGAAATATATTAACCAAATTATTTTTAAGAGTTGTCCTTGACACTTCATCAGTTTCTGAAAATAATTTTTAGATTATGGAAGCCAAATATGTGTGAAATACTCTCATGTTGATTTAGCACTGTGGTGAAGTCCTTATTTCTGCTTAATACTCCTTGCACCTACCCAAGGATTTGATTAGTACTTCTTTTTATAACATCATCCTGAGAGTTCATGTTCTCCCTGAATCTTTTCCAGTATCACTATTTTCCAGGGTTCAAACCTCCTGTTTTGTAAGCATGGCCTGCCTCCTTTGTTCCTAGGCATGCTTACCTTCCCAGTAACTGGTTTCTATGCACTATTTCCTTCCCTATCAGAGATCCCAAGTAGTCCTATGTAATAAGAAAAAACATTTTTTTCTTTACTCCTAGATTTTTTTCTTTATTTGTCTCTAGTACTCAACTTTGCAAAATCACACTGTCAGCATTTTGAGAATGATTCAGCATTAGATAATTTTAGATCACTTAGTATTTTGAACGTACGTTTTACTGGGATTGTCTAGTGTTGCACTCTTACCTAATTAGTACTTAATGTGGTTCTAGATGAACAAATACAAAATTAAAAATCTCCCAAGCCTGTAGTTACCAATTTACAACCTCCTAACAGAAGAGGTAAGGCAATTACAGGCCTGTCAGTCTGACCTCAGTCCCGGGGAAGATCATGGAGAGGGTCATCTTGGGAGCTATCATGCAGCACATGCATGATGGCCAGGGGATCAGGCCTAGTCAGCATGGGTTTACAAAAGGTAGATCCTGTCAAACTAACCTGATCACCTTCTATGACAAGGTGACCCGCTTAATGGACGAGGGGAAGGCTGTGGGTGCAATCTACCTGGACTTTGGTAAAGCCTTTGACACAGTTTCTCACAGCATTCTGACTGAGAAACTGGCTGCCACTGGCCTGGACAGGTGGACCCTCAGCTGGGTTAAAAACTGGCTGGATGGCCGAGCCCAGAGGGTGGTGGTAAATGGAACAAAATCCAGCTGGAGGCCAGTCACGAGTGGCGTCCCCCAGGGCTCAGTCCTGGGTCCAGTCTTGTTCAACATCTTTATCCAATGATCTTGATGAAGGGATTGAATGCTCCCTCAGTAAGTTTGACCTTATCACCGCCTACAACTATCTGAAGGGAGGTTATAGAGAGATAGGAGATGGTCTCTTCAGCCAGGTGACAGGTGATAGGACAAGGGGGAATGGCATGAAGCTGTGCCAGGGCAGGTTTAGATTGGACGTTAGAAAAAAATGTTTTACTGAAAGAGTTGTCAGGGCCTGGAACAGGCTGCCCAGGGAGGTGGTTGAGTCACCTTCCCTGGATGTGTTCAAAAAAAGGGTAGATGAAGTACTTAGGGATATGATTTAGTTTAGGATGCGAATGGTTGGACTTGATGATCTTAAAGGTCTTTTCCAACCTTGTTATTCTGTGAACCTCCTAACTAGGTGTGGGCAAGCTGGTCTAGTAAAGGATGTCCCTGGCCATGTCACAAGGGTTGGAACTAGATGGTCTCTTCCAACCCAAACCAGTCTGTGATTCTATGGCTGCCAAGACTTTCATGATGTAGTGTTTAATCATATTCCCATCCTCTAGAAACCAAATCTTTGGCAACATTTTTTTTCATCATGCACAGCATTTGCACTTTGTTTTCCTTCATTGTAAACTGAAAGGTCAGCATGCTCCCAAATTTCCAGTGTTATGAGTATTATGAGGTGTATATAAGAACTGGTAATAGTCATTTAAAGATCTTTCTCACCATCTCCATAGAGCTTTTGAAGATCGTAAAAAGGAAGCTGATTTGGTAATCCTTATTTCTAGTTCATGTTTTGTATTTTCCACTTATGTTACTCACATGATGAAAAAACTTATCGTCCCTCTCATGTGATGAGTGCCATGTTCTGATTTTTGCAAATACAAGTATTTGGATCCTTGAGCCTCATTGACATGCTATAGAGTTTTATAATTTCCATCTATAATTGAAGTTTTTACTATTGCTAAGCCTTCTCTTGTTAGTATATTTAAAAGCCTTTGTCATAATGACTGTATACCTGCCATTTGTGATTTGATTCTGGCTGATCTTAGATCTCATCCCCATGTTTCCCACTTGTAATGACAGGTAAAACCTTCCCCCTTATATTATCATTATACAAGGCAAAATCTCTGGTGTGGATTTGGCATTAGCTGCAGCCTTTGGGGAGATGGATGGAAAGGGAGAAATATCAACCAGTTGAATCCTATCATTTGTTTCAGTTCGGTCCCTGTACAGCTGTGCCTGAGTAATAATTGCCTTGCTTAGTTTTGTTTGCAAAGCAGTGACAAATTTAATATTTTGATGTTTGTATATAATTTTCTATTTAATTTTAAGTAAGCTCTTAAAAAATAATCAGAGAAGACGCTCTGAGAAATAATCCCAAAGTCAAGGATTTATTTTTTTTTATTATCAAAAATAGCAAAGCAACTGTATTTATCAGTTCAGCCGAGGAAATCACACGTTGCTTTTGCAGATTGTTAAGGTCTGACAGAAATTGTGGGTATCTTTTGAAACAAGCTTTTATTACCTTAAACTTCAGTGTAGTTAAATTGCTTCCATGTGCAAATCCTTTTCTAAATATCCCTGTATCAGCAGGCCAGGCATCATGTCGTGAATCAAAATCCTGTTGCTTTTTGCTCCCTCTGGAAGTCAGGTGTTGATATTTTCTGAGAAGCTGTTTGATATGTAGTTACTGTGCTGGAGCAAGTCTGAAGACATATTACCGTGGAGCCAGTGGTTTTTCGAACATAAATGGAACACCCCTCCAGCCTGCTGTGACGAATTTCCTGCACAGTCATGTCCTTGAATCATAAGCAATCAGTGAAGCACGGTTGCGGGAGACGATTCTGGGAAAGAAACCTGGGGGATAACTACCTTTTAGAGGGACAAATGTAAGCAATAAAACTATAGCTCTGATCCCCAGTCAGCACCAGCTTAATTCTTGAAATTATGTGCATCGAACCTGCCACAGGATCTTAGTTTTGAAAAGGCACAGGTTTGTAGCAATGATTTTAATCTTAAATGATATGAGAACCATCCTACTAAATTAGAGATTGTCCCATTCTTAAATAGATATTGAATAAAACCATACCTTCAGGTATTTTTTAAAATGGTGAATGCTTTCAGAGAGAGCTGTCTGTTATTCATGCCAAAAAAGCCAAACCTGTTAGATACCATCTATGTATTTAGGAGTCTATCTTTTGTCAGTCTTATTAAGAAAATCCTGAGTGCTCTTTGGGGCAAAAATCTCTATTCTTTTCTCTGTATTGGGTAAATAAAATTAAAAAAACTAATTAAAGCAGATACAGAAACTGGATATCCTAGGTACAAAAATGCGATTGCAAATATTTTTGTTAAGCCCCTCAAAAGGAACTTTTTTATGAATACCAGATTGGATATTTTCTTGTTCTTGGTTTCTTAAAATTCCAGCAATCTCTAAGCAAGAGGCGCACACACTCATCTGGAAGACTGAAAATTTCCATTTTGATATGGAATCTTTACAGACTCCGTACCTACCTGGGAGAAGAGGGATCAAAAGTAATTCTTTGATATACTGAAAATAATGTAATTATATATCTACTCAAATAAATAGTAGAAAACAAAAGATTAGCTATTGAATTACAAGACTTCTTTTTGTAAAAAATGTGGAAAGCTAATTTAAAAATACAATGTCTCCTGAAATGGTGACAAAATCGGTCTATAATCCAAGCAGGAGTTTCTCACATGCTCCTTTATTTTTATGTATTCCTCAAAAATAAATTTGCCCAGCAGGTTATAAGTGACATTGTAGTTTGTTAGTGTCCTAAATATTTTTAATTATTAAAGCAGCTGCATTCTATTCTTTAAAGTAGTTATCCATCTGAATAATTCATAACATAATTGCTTGTGCTCATTCCTATTACCTAAGGGCTTGTCTATTTGCTGCTATCTGGAAGAAGGCTACTGATAATATGTTCAACATTTTTAGTGCTTATTCAAGAGGATAAGAGGGTATTAGAATGATTTTTGGTGAAGAATTGCTACATACTTATATGAAATTGGTGCTACATTAGTGTCTCAGGGAGGGAAGGTCACTGTGATTCACCTAGGGATATTATACAGTAAGCGGTTGGTACATTTTTGCCTTCCTCTCATTTTCTTTCAGCCAAGCACTTGCTGGACTCTATCCATTACGCAGTAGCTTTGTTTAACAGCACCTGTAATCTCCTAGTACTCTTTGTTTCCTGCACCACTGATCAGGTGGCAGGATGCAAAGCAGCTCAAAACCAGCAGAATGGCTGCCAAAGGATCAGAAGGGTGAACTGGTAAGGTTATGAGGAGGGGAAGAAGGATGAAGAGGAGCATGGACTAATCTCATGATCACATTGAAACATGACAGCCATGCTTCAGTCCTTTGGTCCTTGAGATTTGGCAGATTTGTGGCTAATGCTGACAGAAAATTATTAATTGTGAGTAGGATTTGTGTGAGCATTGTGTAAAGTATCTGTTGGTTGTGCAGGAGGACTGGCTATTTAGCACCAGGGTGGCGAGCTGTGCCCTGATTGCTGGGTGGCCTGCAAAGTGTAGTCTCTTAGTCTTGCATTAGATACCACCTGGAGGTCTGTTCTGGGTTTGGCTAAACCACCAGAAAGTTGTATGTGTTGTTATTTTTAACTACCTACTGTAAACAGAAAGAAGAGCAGCCTCTCCAGTTATGTCCAGCTCCACCAATAGTCATAGGCATAGAAAATATGATAAATTATCCATTATTGGGCTCCACAGGTCTTTGACCCTGGAAAGCGCGGAATGCAAAGGGAGGGAGCTCTTTGCCCCATCATAAAAACTCAGTTGTTTCAGCATGGTAAAAAAATTACTGAGACTATGATGAAGGAAGCTGTAATCTCTGTGGAAAGTAGGGATTTAATTGTGATGCTTCAGTAGTGGAGTAGCTGTTGTACCAACTGCTTGAGAGCTTTCTCAGCTTCTATACTAGATTGTGCAAAATTGATGTAATATTATGGTCTCTGTTCTGTGACAAATTTCATATTGCTTTTTTGTAGAGCTAAAGACCACAAGCTCTGGAGAAATTCTAGTTGACCATCCCTTTGTAAAGATCTAGAGAATCAATTGCAAAAGTTTTATAAATGGAGATGCTTGCTTATTTTTACATGTTAACAAAAAGCAGCTACCATTTCCCAGTCAATACCACTCTAAGAATTGAGAGATTTTCTCCCAGGACTTTGCTTGAAGCAACTGTCATGCCGCATACATAACAATGTGTGTGTCGGCTGCCTTCCTACACTACTTTGTGACAGTGAAACAAGTACCCCTTGCATTCTGTGCTGTAGCAGTGGAAAATAAATGTCTGGGTATCTTTCTCTACAGAAAATATAAAATGCAACTTCTGAGAGAGTGTCTACATATCTGGGCATTGCTTTTTCAGAGAAATAACGCTTCATCTAAGGAAAATAAGGCCCAAAGAACTTCAAAATCACAGTGTACAGCATTAACATCTGGTTTAAAGTGTGTTAAGAGCCAACAACTCAATGTCAATTTGGTCTGACTTTACAGTATTACTTGCTTGATTATGGGTCTCACTGGGGGAGCTGAGCATTTCGATATCATCCAAAGCCCCTGAGAACAATTCAAACCAGCTGGTATTCTCTATATTACATAATTACGAAGCACACGGTGCTGCTTGGCATACTGAAGAGGCACTGGGGGCCCACTTCGCAAAATATTTACAGCCTTTTATTCTTCTCTAAACAATCATTTGCATACTAAAAGTGATATACAGCACACCAACATGCAAGTTTACTTTACTTTCTCTTTCTCAAACTTACCTGGAATTGGTTTTTTTAGCAGTGAGGAGGCCAGAAGCGAGGCGGAGCCGGCACGAATAAAGCCTGCAATGTTTCCAGGAAATGTTTTATGTTGAGTTGGTCAGTGAAAGGTGAAGATTCTTTCAAAGAAAACTTGAAAGACATATAAAAATTCTCTTGTCCATGTGAAACTATAGCATATGAAACGGAAGCAGACAAGATAGAAACCAGAAGTTGCTAGCTAGCAAGCTGATCATGACGAGGTTGTAGATGAGATAAGGTGGTTGTCTCTTGGTAAGAGGGGTGTGTTTGTGCCAGTCTTTGTTTTGAGCAATATATTTTTGATTGTGACATCAGCTTTTTTCTGAGAAAAAATTGCTAAGAGTGTATATACCTAAAGTGAACAAAAAGCCCTGGAAGTTACCAATCACAGAATTGTAGGGGTTGGAAGGGACCTCAAGAGATCATTGGGTCCAACCCTCCTGACAAAGCAGGTTCCCTAGGACAGATTGCACAGATAGGCATCCAGATGGGTCTTGAATATCTCTAGAGAAGGAGACTCCACAACCCCCTGGGCAGCCTGTCCCAGGGCTCTGTCACCCTCACTGTGAAAAAGTCCTTCCGCATGTTGGTGCGGAACTTCCTATGGTCCAGCTTGAGGCCATTGCCCCTTGTCCTGTCTCCACAGATGACTGAAAAGAGACTGGCCATTTCCCCCTGTGTCCCACACAAGATATTTATAAACATTAATAAGATCCCCTCTTAATCTTCTTTTCTCAAGGCTGAACAGCCCCAGTTCATTCAGCCTTTCCTCATAGGGGAGATGCTCCAGACCTTTAATCAGATTCATGGCCCTCTGCCGGACTCTCTCCAGGAGATCCCTGTCTTTTTTATACCAGGGAGCCCAGAACTGGACACAATACTCCAGGTGGGGCCTGACCAGGGCAGAGTAGAGGAGGAGGATCACCTCCTTTGACCTGCTGGCCTCACTCCTTTTGATGCACCCCAGGATCCCATTGGCTCTCTTGGCCACCAGGGCACACTGCTGGATCATGGCCAACCTGTCACCTACCAGGACCCCCAGGTCCTTCTCTGTAGAGCTCCTTTCCAACAGGCCAATAGTTGAGATGACAGAAAAAAGGGGGGAAGAAAGGAAAAATTCTGTTTGAGTTCTATCATTATGTCTTAGTCTGAGAGATATAAAGTTACAAAGGGATAGGTGGTTGATGGCGACTGTCTCTTTTCTCCCTACCACACCAATAAAATATATACACTTCTTGTACACACAGAACTCTTGAACTCCAAAACTCTGTCTGATCTCAGCACCCACAACTTACCATCACGGGAAGTATTGCACAGTGCAGCTAAAATCCTTCAAAGCCCCACATTCTTTTTAACCTTTCTTTTATTAAATTCATGTTTGTCAAAAGGAATCCCATACAGCAATGATAGATTAATGAATTTTTAAATGCTTTTGTGCTGCATGGTACAGGCTTTCTCTCTGTTTTGTTTTGGTTTTAATTAAGAGATCCTTTAAAGTCCTTAGTTATATTGTGCATAGGGCTAAACTTCAAATCCTTTGTCCTTTTATCCACAAAGCTTCAAACTGGATTTAAACTAAACTTTTACAGCTTATAAAATTGTTTTGGGGAGGAAAAAATTATTAGCTGAAAGTGAGCATAGACAAATTATTAGATACACTATAGGGAGCCTGGTATTTACATATTGTCCAGGATCAGAATGGTTGGTACGAGCAGATATGATTACTTGTAAATCTCTGCACCCCTGCAGGGGGTGTTATCATTCAATTTCCACACAGCAAGGGTTACTGAAACTAATTTTTGGTGCCTGTTTGCTTCCCATTTTCAAGATGTTTTAATGCACTGCATAATTTGGACTGTAAGTGAAGGTATTATAAGTTCAGAATCAAAATGAGAAATGTAATGGAAGTCTGAATGGACCCTTGTAAGTGGTTTTCCAAGCACAGTGACACAGTATGGCAGGTGCCACTCTGTAGTTAAACCTGCAGACTGCAAACCTTACTGAATTCTTAATTATTTTCCAAGAAATTACATGGCTGCATTTTGATGTGTGCTGTTTCTGCACGAGCTACATGAATGCTCAAATAAGAAACCCTACCATTGAATGTTGCTTTAGAATTAGTCTCATCCTCTGGTTCTCATTCTTTACTTTTCTGCTAGCTTTAGTTTACAAACAAGGAAGAATTGTTTGGGGATTTGAAGGCCAGAAGCAGTCAGCTGCAGTGACCATGAAATGGAGAAGTTCAGGATGCTTCAAGAAAGTAACAAGGCAAAAAGCAAGATCACAACATTGGGGGTTTTCCCATTAATGGACCTGCTTGGAAGGATCCCATGGGTTATGGCCCTAGAGAGAAAGAGGGGTCCAGGAGAGATGGTTGATTTTTAAGGTTCTCTTCCAAGCTCTGTAATGGTCAAGCTGATGTGCAGAAAGTCAGGCAATGTTAGCAGGAGGCAAGTGTGGATAAACAAGGAAGTTCTGACAGAACCCAAACATAAAAAAAGATAGCAGTCAAGAGGTGGAAGGCATATAGAGTGTGCACAGGGATGGGTTTAGGAAAGCCAAAGCCGTTAGGCAAAAAAAAATATATGAAATAGCTGCTGATACAGACTAAAGGTTTAGCTCTTGGATCTCAAGGACAGAATTTATTTTCAGAAATGGATCTGCGCATCCTGGAACCTTTTATCCTCATAACAGCCACAAGGTATAGAAGGAAACCCAGATATTTATTTTTTGTTATTGTGTTTTATCTGTGTGTCATTTTTAGGCTTTTCTGAATGTTCTGCTCTCCTAATGCACAGTCCTTTACCCACCCACTCAACTGAAGTGCAGACTTTTTATCAGACATCTACTCTTCCTAATAAAATACATTTCTGGTATGTTCTGGCATTTTCTAGAACTCTTCTTACTTCTCTAGTTACTCAATACAGTGGCAAAACATAGTTCTTTCTTGTATGACAGTGTAGGTGCTCTGGGTTTTAGATTAGACAGGAAAGGGGGCTGCAATGCAGGACAGAAATACTCCTGTGCTTTTGATAACTTATTCAGAAATCACAGAAACTTCCTGCATAGTAGCTCACTAAACTCCAAATTATACCATTCCCCCTTCTAATACAGACAAATAGTGTTCCCAGTCTATAATATATACTGGAGAAGTTCCCCAGGAAGGTGCAGAATTATGTCCATCTGCTCTCACCAGAGAAAGACAACAGTCAAGATAATGCCACATACAGTGTAGTTTATATTCTTTCAACACCACCTGTTTTAACACTATGGTAACTTTTTCAAAAGCCATGCACTGCAGCATCCCATTAGCATGTGGCGGGATTTTTTAACATAAAAATGCCCTTTGAGTTTGTAATTTGAGGTTGAATTTGGAAGTCTGTAGTGGCAGAAGCTTGAAGATTTGAACCACATACTCCTTTCCGTATACTCTCTGCTCATTCTGTCTATGAAATCAAAGGAGAAGAAGGAGGGGCAGCAGAATCATTGACATAATCAAATCTGGTAAAACAGATGATGGATTTAATGGAATTCCTCTGGAACCTCAAAGTAAAATCCATAAATCAGCTATGAATAAATCAGCAAAAGTTTACCTACATGGATTTCAGATTTGTTACCATAGCACACGGCCTATTAAGGAAACTTGAGTCAGTGTAAGAACTTTTCACAATAAAAGTCTGATTTCTGCTGATAAGAAAGATCCCTTGAAGAAGGCTGCACACAAATCTCTAACCAGGCAATAGGTTCTTCCACACAGCGGCTGGAAAGATTCTGTGGATTGAACAACCACCTTCCTGAATGGGCTTTGGTCTGCACACCAAAGAGATGTGGGCTTTGCCTTTTACCCTGACACTTCAAACACACATGCATGTAGATGAAAAAAGGATGTTTGACAGGCATCAAATTTAAAGCAGATTTTTGTTCCCTTCTTGTAGGTTTTGCTCAACCACTAATTCAACTTTCAACTAGACAGCCTTTCTCCTCTTCACATCTCCAAAGTAGTATTCCTTTGCTTTCTGACATCTTTTAGCATCTCTCTTACCTCTTTAGCTACTTTAATATAGCAGAGACACCTGGTTCCTTCCTGTGTGATAATGATGTTGTTTATGGAAACTGGAAAAAGCAGTTGTAGCTGGAAGCCTGTCTGCCTCAATATTGATATACCTTACCAGCAGTGACTCAAGGCTGACTGAAAATTCCATTAATTACATGTATTTTCCTCTCCACAAACCTAAGATATTTCACAGTCTATTTTGTGTTCTAATCTGCTTCTGAAACAGAAACTTCAGCAAAAAGTAGCCATAATCCTCTTTAATGATAAAGGCAGAGTGGATAGTGAATTGCATGTAGAACAGACAAGATAATTCTCCAAACCTATGTAAAATAGTATAGCTGCTTTGTCCTTTGTTAAGTTTAAATCCATTTTTAGCTAGCAGATTCAACAGTCTGTGTGGTCCTACCACGCAATTTAATGATATTTAATGACTGCATTCAACACTATTATTAATAAAGTTCAACAGAAAGAACAATGTTGTGAAAAAGCAATAATATCCCTTCTGGCAGCTCAAATAAGGAAGTAACCATTATTGTATTGAATATGTGCCGTGTCCTGATATGATTAACTTTAATTCACATTGAAAAGACTTTTCACCTGTTACAAGAGAATAGGCTTTTCATACATGGTTCAATTTCTTTCACTGGTTTCAATAATTACATTTATCTGGTACTAATTTGCAAAACCGTGCATAGTAATTTTTGTGTGTATGTATATTAACTTGACTCACCTAATTTCTTAATTCTGTAAAGCTGCACTTTACACGTCTGTGCATCCTGCAGCAGGAAAAGAACTCAAGGTGGGTAATGCAGTTTGTGTTCTTCTGAACAGTATTTGTGCAGCTTTTCCAACATTCATCTGTGTGCCGTTGTTACAAATCATAATCAAACCCTTATTTGCTGAAAGGTTCTAAGAAACATCACTTTTAGATGTGCTTCAAACCATTCAGTTGAAAGTGATACCTTTTTAAAATGTGTGGCAGCTAGCATTTTGCTACTTAAAAAAAGAAAAAAGCTAAAGCTTAATGAAGCAAATGCATCAATTAGGTAATTAGCTTAAAAAGCAAAAGGGAATCTCATGTCACTTTTACTTACTAAACCTTAGGATGTCTTACTAATTTACACATTAGATTTTTCTCATAAAAAGGTCAATAGATAGTGTGCTCATAACTGCATTTACGTAGAAGGTAAAAATAGCAGACAGAAAAGGAAATTTGTAAAACTTAAAGAATGTTGCCTACTGTGGAAGAGTAGTATGCTCTGAAATAGGTCCCAGAAATAGGTCTCAGCATATGAAATTAAAATTTTGATTAATAAAATCATGCTTTGATTTCTTTAATTCAGTTGCAGGGAGAACTTAAGTAAGAAGAATATTATGACTTGCATGCTATGTTGCAGAACCAGTAATTATTCTTACAGCAGAACATTTTAGTTTCCCTCTGTTAGGAGCTATTACCTCTGTTAGAGAGACAGAGTTCCAACTTTTTGTCCTCTGCCTCTACTTTATGGGTCCAAACATGATTTTCCTGTTAGAACTTATCTTTGCTTACTTGAGCAGCTATGGGTGTGTGATCTTGCTGTTATATGGCATATACACGATGTGGCAGAAGAAAAGAAAGGGTTCTTATAACTGTGCCCTGATTTTTAAGATGATGTGACCTCTTTTAAAACAGCCAATAATCCATATTAATTTCTAAAGATCACCTAATACCTCACCCCTCCTGTGAATTGTCTGCTGGTTTTTTGATAGGTGTAGGCTCTTTTTTAGACACAGTATTTTCCAGTGTTCTAAGAAACTTGTTCAAAACTACATTAGAAGTGAAACAGAGAATTTCTCTCAGTTTTATCTATTTCATAGTACTAATATGTAATTGATGAAGGCCCCAAAAAAGGGGTTTCGATCTTATAGTTTTTAAAATCATTAAGTTAGTGAGAGAGGTTGTGTATCTTTATAACCTGTTCTTGCTGGCTTGCACTGAGTGTCCTTAAATCTAAAGTTCCCTTGCATGAAGATTTTATAATCAAGTAGCATATCCGTGCTGATAGAGTTCTTGATGTTTTCATTAGAAACTTCTTTCAGATCACACTTTGATCATTTCTAGACTTCTGTTATTGCTTTCTCATGTTGATTAGTATCCATGGAAAATAACTAATGAAAGAGACTCTAACTAGTTAAAACCCTGACCTTTAATTCTGACATCTTGTCTTTGCATACAACATCTACTCTTGGAGACTGATTGACAACTGACTTTTCTTTGAAGCCCTAGGTCTTACATATTTTTTTAATAGAGGGATTTTCAGAGGCTCACATAATTCTTTGAGGTTCTGTGAAACCCCTCAGATTAATTCTTGATTCATTTGGCTGTTGACTGCAGAGCTCTTTTTCCATTATACTGTTAGCTTCTATCTTCAAATAAATTAAATTGCATTTAATTGATTTTTTTATGGGTGTCTTTCTTAGAGGTACTTGTAAGGGCTTTTAAAACTCAAATTATAAGTATTCTATAAAGCTTAACTCTATTGCAAAATTGCAAATTCCTCAGACTGACCCAAAAAAAAGGAGCCACACCTACAGAGGAAAAGCTTACCATCAGGCTGTTCTGTAAATTAGCTTTCTGTAAGCAAGCCTGGCTGTGATTGGGATGTTTCTTCTGTGCTTCAGCAGAGGGGTGATAAATATGCAAGAATTTACTCACCTGTATCAAATTTCTGTGTGAAGTCCTGTAACCTAGTTGCAACCATAACACATTTTTTGACAATAAATCCTTATAGAGCAGACTAACATGCTTCAAAAGTCAATTTGTACTTCCTTAGATCTTGAGGCAGTGAGCTTGAATCAGGATCAATCAATGGGATCAGTCTAACTTCAGTTCTTCATTTTACCTTTGCTTTCTCCACTTTTCCCTCCTTCATTTTCTAGTTCATGGTTTGACTACAGTGCAGAAAACTCTAGCACAGTCTGTGAGCCTGCACAGCTCCCACTTGGCCCCCCTTCTGCTTAGGGACCATCTCATCTCCACAAATGTTTTGACTGCCAGTACCTGTTCTGCCAGTACAACAGGTGCAAAAGAAACGGGAATATGCTTGAAGAGGTTCAATTAACCTTTTTCTTTTTTTTCTTCTTTTTCTTTCTACCTTTCAAGTTTCTCTTTAGTTGTGCCAGATTGGCTTAGCCTGCAAACTTACTAAGCCTAGCAATGGCTTTTGTCTAAGCAGCATTGCTGAGCATGTCTAATTTCTCGCCCCATTGGCCTGTCAGCTCCAGTGGACTGGCTAAATGGTTGTGGACCTGTCACCACTAAAGGACAAGAGGGTAATATTTTGTTGCATGGCTATAAAATCTCCTCAGCAAAGCTGTAGGAATTGCAGAACATTATTGTACTAGGATGCATAATATCACCTGAACCTTTCACAATATTGATACTAAAAAGTGAGAATCATGATACCGCAAAATATGTGATCTGATGAAACTAATTAGGTTATATTTGAAGAGTCTGGTGATCTCTCTCTTTCCTCACTTAATTTTGTCTTCCAGACAGTCTTGGTTTTATCCTGGGCATGAGGACATTTCTCTGGCAGATTTTGTCTTATATTATCAGCTCTGTTGCAACTTGTGAGGACTCTCTACCACATCAGTGCCACCCCAGCTTCCCTTCAGGTCCCTCCCACGGCCCCTGACTCCACACATGACATTTTACTGGTAGAGGTTCCTGTGCTGGCCTGCACAAAGCATGCTTGTAATACTCCCCCCATGCTTGGCCCAGGCCGGGATGAGTTAGGCATACCAAAATGTAGTGGATTAGCAAAGGGCCAGACCATGTGTGGGACTACAGAATGAGATGCAGGTCTGGTACCACCATTACCACAGAAATATTAATATGTAATATATTTGATAATACCAACAGGTTTCAGTTTATTGCTGTTCCTGGAAGAGACTCGTAACAATCAAGTTCATTCCTGACCCTTTGTCTATTACATGTGTGCTCCTTATCTACTCAGGTTGATGGGTTATCTTGAAAGTGGAAGTATTTCAGGGAAAAAGGATATTAGAGGAGTTCATCCAATGAACAATCTTATTTAATATTCTCCTTAATGACCTTGACTCACAAATGAAATTTGCTGATAAAGCAGAGATGGGGTCAATCTCAATGCAGAGGAGGAGTTGAATAACAAGTAGGATGAACTGGGTAATATTGAGAGCTGAAATGAATAAAAAGAGATGGATTTTAATAGAAAAGACAAAGCCATGCATCACAAGCAAGTAATAATTTCTGCTATATTCTGTGCTCTCATCAGATAGAATAAAGAAGACTTAAGTACATAGTCATATGGTCATAGGGTGTTTATGAAATACTGATGAGATTTGACTGTGCAAAACACATGATAGGAAATTTGATAAGGTATTTCTACCCTTTTACTATTTAAAATGTTGATGGGGTTCCTTCTGAAATGCCACAAACATGTCTGTCTTCCAGGATGAAAATGATACTGAAATCACTGCAAATAAGGACTCCTAGGATTATAGGTTATCAAGGAAAGGACACGTTTGTTTTAGAACAAATAGATACCAGCCAGTTGTGTGTACATCTTGCCTAGAAAATTTCTGCAAGTACTGAGACAACCACTGCTTAGCTTTCCAGTGGGAATAGGAAATATAACCAGATTTAAGAGGACACTTGATAAGGATATAGGCAGGTGTATGTGGCACAGCTGCTTGTCTGGTATAACAGGGGGCTAGATTTGATGGTGTGCTTCAAGCATATATTTGCCCTGTGAAGAAAGCTCTAAAGTTTAGAAGCACTGAAAATAAAATGTAATAATCCACATTAGAGAGATGCATTTTCACTGCCTCTACAAAAAAGGCAGTAAAGGATAGATGGGTGAATCACTTTTGCCAGAAATATTTACCTTTTTTTCCCATAAGGGATTCTGGCAGGTTGTGTTTCATTTTCTTTGTCACAGGAGAGTTTTGCTCAGTATTGACTCTTGACACCTGACTGGAAGAACCATTTCTTCACAGAACCTGGTCCTCACTGGTTTGGAAATAAAAATATTTATGTTCTGGAGTTTCATGATTTTTCATCATCCTAAAAGGAAGCTTGCCCTTCTGTGTAGTTTTGTTGAGTTGCCAGTCCTTGAACTTCACCATAGAGCAGACTGATTCCAGACAACACCTTTTTGCCCTCTTCAGGTGTTTTTTTCTGTCTGGAACCCATGTCTGGATTGTGACAGGAAATGCATAAGCAATTTGCTGATGATGTTAACATTTGTGTTTAGTGACAGGATTTTTCATCTGAAGCCACTTTTCAGCATTTTCATAATTTTTCCAGAAGGTTTCCTTTATTATCAGCCCTTGTTTGGCTATGTTTTCCTAAATATTTGTTCTCAAGGAACTTCAGTTATTTTGATGGTGACCAGATATAATGCTGGTTACTTTCCAAGTTCTCATTAAAGATCATTTCAAAGACCTCAGAAAGCAGGCATCTAATTATTACAAGCGCCAACATCTGAACAAAATAAGGTCAGTAGTTTTACCATATCTAATAGGATTCATGAGAATGAGCATAACAGAGTCCCTAGACAGTTCACAGAAAGGCAATAATTCAGTTATTATCAGAGTTTTAAGATACCAATTCAGCACCCACAAGCAGACTCCTAGATAATTATATCTTAGGCTTCAGGGCAAGAAACTGAAGGATTTACCTTCCAGACAGTATGTATCATCATAAGTCTCCACCAACCTTAGAAAATACACACTTTTTTGTTTTGTTTTCTTTTTACTTGGGCATTTGTTAAAGAACTTGACCTTTATTGTGCTCCAGAAAGGACAGGATTTCAAAATTCAGCTGAGGAATACATTAATGTTCATGTAATGCTAACTATGCCCATATCCTAGTTTACTGAAGTTTGGAGTTTCAGTGAAAGAAACATTATTTAATTTTCCTTCCAGTTCTGCATCTTTTTCCCAACATGTTCCTATTTCCCAAATTCTAAAACAACTTCTGCAAGAATAAGTACAGAGAATTCTAGAAGGAAAATATTTTACTTGGTTCACTTCCATTATTCTTGAACCCTTGATAATTTTACAGATAGGAGACTTTTCTTTTTTTAAAAGAAATTCACATTCAACCTTTCCTATCAGTGGTTATAGTGGGCCCATAGAGTTAGCATCTATTGACAGCTTATGCATCTGGAATCCTTATGTCTGAGTTTTTCCTTTGCATACTGTGGCTCTCAGGCCAAAAGCAGGATTTTCTGTCCTCTAAGAAGTTTGGTTAGAATTAAAAAAAATCTACCTGTCTGTCTCTGTTCCAAGGTTTTCACAACTGAACCCGTTGACTGCAACTTTGGTTGACAAAACCAGATTAATGCCACAGTTGTCACTGAAGAGAAAAAGTCTATCTATATACCTAAAACATTTCTGAGTGTATTTAATGCTTCATGAAAGGTTACCCTTGCTCACTTAAAGAACTGGACTGCTTCTTGTTGAACGAAGAGCAATGTTGAATTTTATAATTTTGCTGCTTGGTTTCCATATTTTCAGTGCATTTCTACACTTGACACTTTATAAAAGGAAAGAGAATAAAAAAATAAAGGGCATTATTGCATTCTCACAATCCCTGCCTTCCTTTCTCTGCTCTCCCAAATGCTTTCACCAGTTCTTCATCTCTTTCAACACTGGCTGTCTTCCCAGATTGTCAGGACTCATCTGCTGCTGGGAGTGAGTTTGAGTTTTGGACCTACTTGTTGCCTGTCTGATTTCTGCTGCTTAGAATGGGCAAAAAGTTCTTTCTACCTCTACTTTTGAACAAAAGGAGGCACTTATATGAGGCTTACTCCTCTACCCAGGTAATGTAAAAAAAGTTCACTCCCTTTTAAAGTATGGTTAAAACATTTAAAAATAGAATACAAAACATTTAGTCATATTTAAGGAGGTTCAAAATAGAGGAAACAAAAAAAAACCAAACCCAGGGATTGATCTCATAAGGCTCCAAAAATATTTTAAAATCCATCCTTTTCCCTCATTTCTATTTTTTGTCCAAGATGTAAGATTTGACGTGCTATAACGGATCATGGAGCTCTATATGCACATTAATGAAGGAAATACTCTTCCTTGTTCAGCATGCTTTCAAACAAGGGAATGTCTAGAACAATTTGTTCAATAATTATTAAAAATACTCCAGAAGTATAGCTAACTGGTGAAAAATATTGAAGAGAATAAAATGGGTCCCATGGGAATGTGAAGATGAAACAGATAATTTTTCCTTCTTAGACTTCATGGGAGGAGTGTTGATAATTTTGAGAGTTTAACCTGAGATCTACAATGAAACACCATAAGATGTGAAAGACTGCAGAAGCATTCTTTGGGGAAGTAGTTTAGGGAAAAAGAAAATAATGGCAGGAGGGCCAGAGAGATTGTTCTCAAAAATGTCTTCTGTTTTGTCAGTAGAAGTGAGAAGGATATACTTCATTTAAAAGTACAAGCACTATCTGGCAGTCTAGTTTTAATAAACATTTGCTTTTTCTTAGCCACAGGGCTGCTCTAGATTAACTGATAGGAAAGTTGCTGAACTATAAGAAACATGTAGCCCTCCATCAGAATAGTCTTACTCTTCAATTTTGTCAGGGAGTGTCTTCTCCAAGTAAGTTCTGTTCCCAGCAGGTGGTGGTGGTTAAATACATGACAGAAATATAATTTCTTTTCTCTAGAAAGTACAAAATCTGATGGGGAAAAGGAGTCTGATAATTTTTGTACTCTGGTATTTCTTTTTGTTTTAAGCATGCCTGGGGAATTTTGAGACCCTCTTCTAACTTTAAATAGCATAATGCCCCAATGTGTGTTACCAGGAATGTTTCAGGTTATTCACTGCCATTTTAATCAATAATTATTTTCTCCTTTATTTTCCCATTGTTTCTTTATTCCACTCACAACCACGTTTTAACTCAAAATACTGTCTGTGTCTATTCCAGCTTCAGGTAGGTGCCTTGAACAAATATGATTACCATTTTCAGTGGAGAATATGTTGGGTGGCTTTTTCTTTATTTCTCTTCTTTCTCCTAAGTGCCGCTCCAAAAGATAGTGACACATGGTGCTTCAGCCTTTGGACACAACAGTTGTCATGGGAATCTGAGTGTTTACCCCAAGGTCCTTTGCAAAAGTACACCTTTCCTTGTGGCACAAGTGTTTCTATGGTAACATTATACTGGAGGCCCTAGAACTTACATGGGATGTGCTGTAAGGCTTCTTTTGCACATTATCTGTCTTAAATATGTCAATAAAGGTTAGCTATATTAAGGCAGGTAATAGTAAAAAGAAATGTTTCCCTCAGTGACTAGA
Source organism: Porphyrio hochstetteri (assembly GCA_020800305.1). Lineage (NCBI taxonomy): Eukaryota > Metazoa > Chordata > Aves > Gruiformes > Rallidae > Porphyrio > Porphyrio hochstetteri. The sequence continues at coordinate 54,146,364 of CM036907.1, forward strand.
CTCTTCAGTAATTACTGAACAGAGTTCATCAGAATTTTACTGTATTCCATGTTTTTATTCTGTGCTCTTTCATTAGTTCTGATGGGGTGCCCTGTGTTTTTAGGGGTAGTCATTCTCTGAATAGCATTGGCTGATTGTATTATCTTCAAAGAAAATACTGTATCAGTTCTTCTTTAACAAACCTAATAGGACTTTTGTTTTCTGAGAAGCTGTTGGTGTTTTTCAACTTCCTAATAATATCATATTGATGTTTTTAAGAAAGTTGCTATCTGTAGCAAATGTACTGGACTGAGGGGTTAAGTATGGGGGTTTTTTGTTTCTTTTGATTCACTATAGATCATTGTCAGCTCTGATAATGGCTTTCACCTTAAAAAATGAGATGACACTTCCCAAATTAAAATGGGCCATGTTTTTTCGCTGAGAGTCATCCATTGATGTCGCCTTCCATTTACAGCATAGCCTGAGCAGGCAGCAGTGTTCTTGCCTTGTAATAAATAATTTTGGGTTATCATCATTGTTTTATTACTGTGCTATCAGCCTTTATATTTATTCCTATCCATCAGTGAAGGAACTCTTATTGCTGCCAGGTATGTGGGCCCATTTTATTTCCCTGACTGTTTAAAAATGCTGGTCCTGGCTTTGCAGCAGCCACTGCTCTGCTTTCACTGTTGGGACTAGCTACAATGTGGATTATTATTAATGTCGATCATTCTCTGCTGGCAAGGATACAAAAGAAGGTTTCAGCCAACACCGTGCTACTTTTAACAGGAGTCTTAATCAGATCATCTTCCTTGGCCAGGGAAAGGTGTAGAAGAGAAAATGAGATGAGCTAAAAGAATTAGGACAAATACAGGCATTTTGCAAATGCATTTGTGACAAATTAGCTCAGACTGCAAATAGAGATTGATTTGTTTGGGTGAAATGAATTGGTTCTCAGGAATGTAAAGATCAGAGTCAAGTATAAGGTGAGGGCAGGTATATTTTGAACCAATGTTAGGTTTTCTTCTGGCATTACCCCTAAACTGAAAATAGCCTGAAGCTAACACTGTGAAAACTACTTATATATACAGTCATCTTGGGTAAAGAGCAGCTGTTCTCACACAAAACGTGCAAATTCTAGAAGTGAGAAACAAACGGAGTCTCACCCTGTAGAATTAATACTGCCTGCCACCTTACACATAGCGCCTCCACAGAAGAGGGTGCCAGCATCCCTCATGCTCACTTGCTGAGAAGATTGCAGAGTCTTATTGAGGGCTGGCTCACTTAGATTCACATCCACTCAAGGTGAGACCCATTAGTCTGCTCAAACTAAATAGTCTAAGCTGTTTGCCAGCATATGATTGATGCTAATTTTTGTCTTTGCCATGTAGAGCACAGAGGGGAAAGGAAATTATTTTCATCCAAACTGTTGGCATTTGGAGTATTTCACTCAAGATAGCATTACTTTATTCTGCTTTATAACGTAGGTCCCATGCAATTAAAAGCTTTCCATATGAAAAATTCATGCACACATTACTTTATCTGGCATTATATCTTCTACTTGGAAAAATAAGCAATTCAATAAAATATGGAAGCCATGTTTTCGGAAGGGTCTCAGTGAGGCATCTGAAAGTATTCAAGTACTTTTTAACAAGCATTCATTGCCATGCATAAGTTAGGTGACTCTGCACAGAATCACTCGATCCTTCTGTGTACCATTTGGTGCTCAGTTTCAGACTGACTCAAAATTGGAACATTTGTTTACTTAGCTGTATTGTTTTAAAATGTGTTTTGCCAGGACTTTAAGCAAGCCAAATATTTATAAATGCTGTTTGCTAAGGATCCTTCCTAGGTACATATCTCCCAGACCCCAGAGTTAAGGTATTCAACCAGTTTACCTGAAAGGGGATGAGAAATGCTCTGTGATGCTACGTGTTCCCTCCCCTGTGTTTCTTTGGTAAATTTCCATCCATATATCTGAAATAAATCATTTCTGTGTTCAAAGTAATCAGTTTAACCCTTTTGTAATTGAATTGTGCCCAGCCAAATGAAGTCACTTAATTCTAGTATCTTGGCCAAATCAAATTAATTAAGGCTGGCCTCCACTCCTTCCTCAGGTCTTCTCTGCTGTTACACGAAACTGCACCCTGGATAAGTAGTAGGCCTTCAGGGCACCATTTATTTCTCTTTACTTGAGCCCGCTGTCCCCTCAGCAGTTCAGAAACTATTTGATACTGCCTTTTTATGGCCAGGAAGAAGGATGAGGCACAAAGGTTAGTATAAACCTTGTTCTCATATTGTGGCCTGTGAGAATATAACTGCACCCTCACTTCTACCTTCTTCTCTTCCTTTAACTTCCTTTTCTAGAAGCATCATCTGTATTTGTCCTTTTCTGTACCTTGATTCTTCCTACCTGTGGTTGTTGCTCTTGGGGTGCAACTGACTAATAGAAGACAGACATCATGTGAAAGGATAACAAGGTCTTTTAGTTTTTTCCTGGCTACAAGAAATGAACTCGATGGGTTTTTTTGTGGGGTTTTTTTTCCATGTTGTTAAAAGAAAATTATGAAGTTAAATAAAGGAAGTGGTATGAAATCTGTAATTTGGCAGGCTGGGAATTCTCCCTTGAGATTGCACAGCTCTACCTGTGTTTCACCTGTGTCCTAGGAGCAGAGCAGTTTTACAGAAAGGGGCAGAGAGGACTTAGCGACAAGCCATAATCCTTTCCGTTTTTCCTTAGCCAGTAGCAGATTTTCCTCATCCTTTGAGGTATCAAAGAATGAGACACCCTCTTTGGCTGTCATTTTCCTTCTGGCACAAGGGTTACTGGCACAGGGAGGTACCCGAGGAAATGAGAGAAGGTAGAGACGATCCCATAAATGCTCTGGGCTGCATCCTGACTTTAACTGCAGGACTTAGTTTGGAGTAAGGTCCTAGTTTAGGGCAGAAAAGGATATCCCTGTCCTTTCTCACCATCTCCTCTAATCTGCTTGAAATTTTTTGTTAATATTTCCATTTACCCTTTGTGGAATTTTGGTGAGAAAGTTAAAACAGTACCCCCCTTGACATCACTGAGAGCCATGGTAACCCAAATAATATTCTAATAATGAACCCTCTCTTGTGGCATCAGTATTTGTGCCGTAATTAAAGTAGAAGTTTTCATTTGATCTTGCATCCTTCAGTAAAAAAGTGTCTAAGAATTTCCACCAGCTTCAAAGTGAGTTAGTTTTCCTATAGGACTGAGAATTTCTTCCTCCTTAAAAAAGGACAGGGATTAGATAATACTTGCCTTAATAAAATATTTCTTGAGAAGAGGAGGATGTGTATTCATTTGTATCTAAAGAAGAAAGAATAAAATAAAAATTGGAATTTCAGATAGGCTGACGTGGGAGAATGAGCATTTTTCTTGTTAAATAGTTGTTTAGAATGCAATCTTTATAGTGGTAATTTATAAAAATGTGTTGTAATGAAGATTTTAATGCAGTAATTGCTAAGATTTAGCCGTGTAATTTGATGGTAGAGCTTTCCATCTCTGCACTTTTAGTGTGACCATCCTTTCTTTTGTTTATCATTTATGTGAAATAAGTGATGATGTATATTGTTTACATTTGTTCAACAGTTAATTGCTAGTTGGGATGAATATGGATATGCTTATATGTACCTAGTAGTTTGGCAAAACAACCTGCTGTTAATGTAACTACCTTGAAATAGCTTTAAATGGAGACAAAATTAAATGCAGGATTCTTACTTCTGGGCAAATTCTCCAGCCACTGGGCTGACTTGATACCACCTTTCTCCTTCCAAGTCCTTAAACCAGGTAACTAATCACAGCTGAAAGTTTGGAGTTTTTCACATCTCTTACGGTGATGTTATTTGGGGAAAGGGCTTGGCTGGGGAGTGTCTGTCTAACCCCACCTAGCCAGCAATTGCACTGTCATTGCTAACGAGATATATAGGATTTGGTAATAGAGCACTCATGGTTTGGATATCCTGTGCAGCTATGTTAAGTGAAACTTAAGCAGTAGGTTGTGTGAACCCAGTTACGGCTGTCACAGGATTTTGCAAGAATTGTTATGACTCTGTTTGCACTCTCTGAACTAGCAGCCAAGGTAGGAAATACAATTTGTGTTCTATAGGAGCAAAATAATTTTAAAAACATATGAATGAACAGAATTTATTATTCTTTGTTGTACCAGATTCTTCTATAATGAATTTTGGCTGGAGGATTCAATTAAAGTAAATAGTAGTAAATGGTGACAGTAATGCATGGAAGCATTTCAAATAAATTATTAGGTATCTTGAGATACTTTATTGAATATTTTTCACAGTCTGTTCAAGCTGTAATATTGTACAGTGCTGTATTTAGCTTGTTGTGTAGAGACTTGTTATTTTATGAGATTTTTGGGGGTTTGGTGGTTAACTGTTTCAGGGGTACAGTCACATTAAGACTAAACTCAAGCTTTACTTGTCATGTACTTTTTTCCCAGTAAAATAACAATATGTCCTGCCCTATTATTGGAGTGTAGCTGGCTGAGATATCTTAGCTGTCATTTTCTTTTGGAAAATAAAGATTTCAGGTTCTAATGTTTAGCACAGTAACACCGATCTCTTTATGCAAAGACATATGGGGTGGGTTTGCTGTAATCTACTAAAAGAGAAGCAATTCTAAAAGAATTGCTTGGAAAGGTTCTCTTGGTTTCCTCAGTTTGTCAGGAGCAGAGGCTGAATAAATTAGCAAGGAATCGTTCTCCCAAACTTCAGATCTTCAGATTGCAATTCAGTGTCTCCTGTCTTTATGTCCTGGGGTCACTCCAGAGTAGCGCTCTTACAGGCAGAAAGTGTCTTGTGAAAAACAACCTTATTTCAAAGGAGAGTGTAATACTCTCTGACTCTTCTAGGAGGAGCAGTCATGTCATCTAATGATCCTGTTTAATCTAGCACTTATCAAAGGTCAGCTAATTCAAGGTATTCCAATTCAAAAAATGTAAAAAAACCCAAAACCCCAAACCAAATGCCTTCCCCCCAAAAAAAAAAAACAAAACAAAACCAACTTGCTTATCTGTTACAAGCTGATTTTTACAAAATTCAGATGTAATTGCTTTCTGTGATTTTGGCATTCAGATGTATAATATTGTGTTGCCAAAAGTAAAGAAAATAAGTCAAAACAATGATTAGGAGATTAGGCTGGGAAAGAACTGCTGGGTTATCTTCTCTGTTATCTCAAACACATTGAGCACATTGGATAGAAGGCAACATCAAGAAGCAGGGATTCAGACATGTATTTATTTTTTCAGTACTATTAACTTTGATTTTGCAAAAATTCCATGTGCCTCAGGGACTCGCTAGCTTGGACAGAGGTTATCAAGTAACTGCTAACCTTGTCTGCATTGCTATTGATTCTGTCTTTCAGGCACGGTTAAAAAGGCAACTTTCTAAATAAAAATTGTGTCACAGTCCATTGCAAAGTGTTTACCAAAGCAAGAGTATAAAAATATCTAAAATGTGCCCTTCTGACTCCTCCTTTAACAGTGGGATAAATTTTAAATGTTCTTTGATAAGCAGAAGAACATCCTTGAACGTTTGTTCTTATTTCTTGGTTAAATACTGAATTTTAAATCATTGAGGAAAGACAGGATAAAAGCATCATGGACCTCCCTTTGTCCTGGGTTTTAGTCTTCTGGAGAAGGCTTCTCTTTCCCAAGAGCCATCTAGCTTCCACTTTTGGGACTCACTGCAGCATAGAGTTGGTCAGCCAGCAGGAACCTTCAGCTGCAGCACAGCTGAAGATCCTCAGGCAAAGCTGGAAGCTGACAGGCACTGGGAAGCCCAGTCCCTGAGCTGATGGAAAGAGGAGGCTTTCCCCCACCCTCTGATACAATGGCAAGGAGTTTAAACCTAGACACCAAGAGCTGCTGAGCTGAAGGCAAGACAATAGTTTGTCTTCAATCCCTTTGTTGACTTTTTGTCACTCAGCAGGTCTGAATTTCTTTAGCTGTAATTATCCTTTTCTAGTAATTCTTCCTGCTTTCTAAAAAAAAAAAAAAAAGCCCTTAGGGACTGCAAATCTCCAATTAAATACTGCAAATATTTGGTGTCTTTAAGGATGCTTGAAAGAAAGAGGGAGGGAGGCAATTGGATCCCAGGGCTCCAGCTGACTTGAAGTCATGTCATGCTTTTCTTCAGCCACTCTCTGGTTTGCACCATTAGCCTGAAATTCAAACTACCCTAACAGAAAAGGATAGGGGGTCAGGCAAGGAGATAGCAGTGATCTGTTGTGTCTCTTATCCAGCCAGTTTAGTGTCGCTCTTTAAGTCATGCATACTGTCATACATTTTGTCATTTTGTTTAGTCTGCTGTTAGGAATCCTGGATGAAAATTTCCTTCCTACAATCCCTTCTCCTAACATCATCGCATTTTCATTTCTGTATCTTCCTTGTAAAACTCCAGTCAGTCTACTGGTTGCTTTTATACCTTTTCAAATAATTTAAGTGGTGATTGTTTTGCTAAAAGATTTGGGGGTGTTTATTTACATAGAAAAATTAAAGTTTTATCCCAGTCTCCAGGTGTTTCTTGGTGATACTGTAAAACCATAGCATCGTTAAACCATTGTGTCAAGGCAGAACTTGGCCAACTGTAACCACTTGTTCCTGTGGCATTTCCCCACAAAGTGGTGAATGACAACCTGTGTCCCAGTGTCTACCGGCACATAGCCACCTGCCTCACCCCCTTTCATTTACATAGCTGAGTGGTCTACTGCATGAAGTCCTCCTCTTTACCCATTACTGGATAGAGGAGCATGAGGAAAGAGGTTATCATCTAAGTGTGTTCCAAAATCTCTGACACCGAACCTTTTCCTCACAAAAAACCCTAGTTCCAGCACTTAAAGTAAATATTCTGAATGTTCACGTATTTTCTGTAATAGCAAATGGTAGCATTAGAGTGTTTTTATAAGTTGCTTCATAATAATTTAATCACGTATCGGAGTTGCTGTTGCACGTTTTTCTCAGCTGTGTAGTAAGAGCAATGTGTGTAGAGGGGCTTGGACAACAGCGTTAGGGGAGAAATGGAATGGAGAAAGCTCAAGGGAATCAGTACATCATCTTTCTACATGAAAATGATGTTGCAGTAGTAGTGGTATTGTTCGTACTGAAAGCTATTCTAAATAAATGAAATATTCCACTAGAGGAAATGGAAAGCAAATTTGTTCTGACTTCACAACATACCAATAAATATTGTATTTTCAGTGGTGTGAAAGGAAACCTTTGCTATAGCCAAAGGAACAACATATTTCTATTGTAAGAAATAGCCTTAAAAAGCAAACCAAACTGTGTAATACTTTTTCTTTAAACAAACAAAATGTCTTTAATGAGGAAATGGAGAAAAAAGTCATTATTTTCACTCGACATCTAATCATTATGCCCTTGCCTTGGTAAACATATATTTCTCTCAGTTTAGCTGCATTACATAATAAAATATTCTGGTTTCAGCAAGTGTGCTTTCTGCTGAGTGTTGTGAAATTTAATAGAGAAGTAATGTCTTATTGATGCTTAGTTTTTGTGACCTTTTCCGTCTTGTATTAGTGACATATTGGTCCTCTGTCTCGAGTACTATGGGATTCTAATGGATAGTATAGAATGGGTCAGATAATGAAAGTCCCTGGTACATTAACTTTCAATTTCATGAATGTCTGAATACTGCCTAGAAGATGAATAACAGGCATTTCCTTCCTTTTGCATTTTAACATTCATGACCTGGTTACGATTTTTTCCCCCCGCTGTATTACCTCACAACAGGTCCTATATTAACATATTAAACTGTGTACTTCTGCTTTTAGCAAAGTTCAAATATTGTAACTTGCAGAGGGAGGCAGATAATGCCCAAATACTGATAAGTGAGATGGTCTAATGCCCATTTTTTCTTAGCATGTGCAGATTTTTTGTCTGAAGTTACGTTCATTGTTTAAAAAGGTCTTGCTCAGCTGGAGTAGGAAAGCAGTTAGACTTGGGTAGTGGTTGATCTGTAACTGAAAACAATGGTAATTGCTTTTATTAGCAGCATTTGAGCCTTGTAAGATCGTAGCAGTAGTCCAAGAAGACAGCTAAGGATAAAGGATTCCCTAGTATCTATAGGATGGATGTAAGTGTACACAGGATACAATGTTACATATATAATATGCATATTGTATCTATTGGGAAGCTAGAAGTAGTAACATTTCATATCGCCACTGTTGAAAGAGAGAAAGAAAGGAAGGATGAACTGTTAATTATATGACCTAGGCTACAGCAAGGTGGGAACTCAATCAGTCTTCCAGCTCTTTGTAATATATTAATATAGCAGTTAATCTTTTTGCAAAGTGCTTAAGAACTGACCTGAAGCTTTCTGGGTAGTACTTTTAGATGAGGTTTCAGAAGGCGTTGCCTTGCAGCTCTGAACAGTCTCTTGTGCTGATTTTAAGAAGCTTATGCAATGCCAGTTTGTATAGAAATGGGTATAGGAAAATTTCTGAGAACACAGGTCATAATAATTCCTAATGTCAAATAAGATCAGTGCAACATCTTCAGAATCTTTCTGTCAAAAACACTAAAATATTTTTGAGGGGAGGAACACATTCCATAGAAGGGTTCAGCTGCATTTACTCTCTTTCCATTCAGAAACTGGAAGCAAAGTTATTAGTGTCAGTACTTGTTTCATCCATTGAGATTGATGGATATAGATGAATAGGGTGGTTAACAAGATGGGAATATAGCCAGTGTGCTATGTCCAAATAGGAATTGGACTAGATTTCCTCATTAAAGTGAGGTCTGTGGTTTCTCTTCCAGATTTTAAACTCATCTGAGATTGGGGCTAGTGGGAAAATAATGTTTCTGCCATATCAGGAAGGAAGAAAATCCACAAACATCTTTAGATTTAAGTGAAATTTCCTAGAGGGAGGTATGAAACATCATGCCAAAAGCAGGGTAGGTTACATCAGAATGTTTTATTGTTTTGTGGCTGTAACAGCTGAGTCAGTTCACAATGCATCTCAGAGACAAATTATATGTCAACGATTTTTCAATTCCCAGCATCAACTTTATTTATGATCTCAAAAGAAGAATTCAAAACATTCTGGGCCTGGATTGAATCCACTGGCTCAGATCCCATTCATTCTCTGAAAACATTTTATGTTGGAGTATTTCAGAAATGAGCGGTGTGTGACACAGCATGAATTTAGCAGAGGTTTTGCAGAGCCAGTCATAACACTCCTGCAGTTGTGTGGGCCCTTTATAACTAGCTAACAGCTTGATAGACATTCTTATTTTAAATCCAAAATTGTTTTTTTAAAAAACGCCTTTTTTTTTTTTTGAAACAGCTCATGGTGATATTTTTGCTTTCTCCAAAAGTGTAATTTAAAGGACAACTGTAATTTAATAGCAGAATATGAATAGCAAACATGTTACATTATTTTTAAAGGAAAAAGAAAATTCTCTTGGGCAGGCTGTATGCAGGAAGACCAAAACTTAACTGCAAAGTAAGACTTGCAAAGTAACTTCTGTGTTGTACCTTTTGACTTGAAAAGTCTAACAGCTGCCTTTTTAGAATAAGCAAGTATTTTTGGAGGAGGGATTCCTCAGCATGGGTCATGCTCGCTGCCGCTAGCAGTCATAAAGACCTTCATTTATTTGTGAACAGCTGCTGTTTATGCAGATGCTGCCTCTTTTGCAAAGGTTCTGCCATGAAGTACAACATGAGTGTATATGCACCTCTTTACCTGCATTTAAGGGAATGCTTCATCTTTGGTTAAAAAACATAGTTACAAAGACTGCACCCAAAGCCTCGTTTAGTACTCGAGAGATACTACCTGCAGGCCCTAAAAGCCTGTTCATGTACTTGGCATGTGTAAAAAGGCTGCCTTGTACAGAAACCTGTCATAAAAAGCCAGCTAAGTGCTGGCTGGTTCCAGCGCCACATAGGAAAGTTGGTATTTGGAGTGTTGGTGCACATGCAAGCATGCAAAATAACTTGTGTCACAAGTTGTCCTCCTTCCGTCCAGGTCTAGTTGCCTTGGAAGATTATAGCTGGGTTAGTGGGGTTGCTGCTGTCCCTTTCTGGACAGACCTTTGACTGTCACTGTAGTTGATGGCATCACCAAAAGCAGGTGTAATGGTAATTTGACAGAGGTAATTTCTATGAAGTACAGATGTCATGTACTTCCCTAGTTAAAAAGGATAGCCTAGCCTGCCATATTCATTGTGAAGCAGAGCAAAACAGTAATACAAGGGAGAGACACTGAATCAGGCTGCCATCTGGAATGAACTTGATTTACTTGCATTTTAAAATGAGCTGGATCGCATCAATCGGTTTTGGTGTACTGTTAAAATTTCATATATTTTAATGCACAGACAAAAAGGTATTGAAAGACATCATTTCAAAGTGCAGACATAAAACATTATACAACATGCTTTTCTGAGTTTTAAGAATGAATCAATAGAATAAAAAAAAAATCTGCAGTTTAATTTTATACTTTCAAAGCATATACAATACAGCCAAAGATGTGCATTTTGTATCAGTGATGAGTATATAGTTCTTCAAAATTAAAGAAGCAGATCTGGTAAAATGAATTTAGTATGTAATCTAACATACTTTAAACCAAGGCATGTGACTCTGTATGCATTACATGGCACATTCATGATGCAGATTCAGAGACATATTATATGTCCCATATTCTGTCTGAAGACTTTTGACTGCCTGGTCATTGCATGAATTAAATGGGAAGTTTAATCTGTGTTGTGCTACACACAGGTCTGAGGGTCTTGTATAATTTCTGGGATTGCATTACTCTCCATCATCTTACCAGTGCAGTGATCATCACGGTTTTCTTACAACGATGAAGAGAGTGATGTCTCTGTGGGGTAAATACTGTTTAACAGCTTCAGAGAGGAAGCACAAGGGGGATATTCCTGCACTAGCACATCTACACACATCCTAACTACGAATCTCTGTGCTTGAGGAAGGGGGAGCATGTAAATAACTTTCTGAAAATAAGTATGTTGTACTATGAAAATGCCCCATCTCAGAGCTGCATCAGGGTCTCTAAGTGAGAACGGGGTTTGGAAGGCCCCTGGATGTGATCCTACTAAGCAAAATATCTATAATACTAGTAATGAAGATACAGGTTAAAATTTTACTTATCAGCTGTTGGATTATCTATTTAGGTCTAATCAAAAGTATGTCTTGTTGAGGTGGTTCTGCTGCAGCCTTGCTAAGAAATGCTGCTCTGAAAAGGCTTGGATGGCTGTTCTGCAGAAACACGTGTGCCTGACCTAGGGCAGAGGCTGGAACAGTGGTAGCATGAATACATTTGGTGTTTCTTAGAAAAAGACAAGAAATTCTCTAGGACAGGAGAATTCTCCAGGGGAAAAGGGAGTAAAAAGTAACTACATATTTTCAGGCTAAAAATCCAGGAAACCAGAGTGCTTGGGGAAAGCAAGCTCAGGGGATGTGCTTTAGCAGGAAAAAAGCTGATTTTCACTTTCCAGTGATTACAGCTATAACTTGATGGATTATTGGTAATAAGTTCATCAAGTTCCATTTGAAAACTAATTAGAACAGTTGCCTCCCTTGCTTATGCAGACTAGTAATTTCCTTTTAACTCCCAGGCTAAATTTATTTATAGTTAGCTTATACTAAGTTTTGCTGTTGCCAACGTGACCAGTTTGCTTGGATGTCATTTGCTCTTTCCTTGTGTCTGTGCCACCAAGTATCTGGCTCCTTATACTATTCATCCAGTCTATCTTCTGTCTCCCTTGTCTGGCAGAATTTTCTTTGACATAAACACGAGCACACACCCTAATTCACTAAAAAAAAAAAATATAATTACATACGCTCATCCCTCACAGTTAAATTTTCCTCTTTCCCATTTAACCCCATTTAAGCTTTCTGAAATTATACTGCCCAAGTATATATACTATTGCCCAATACTCAATTATACCACCCAAGTAGTATATACTACTCAGGCTAAGAATCTCTCCTCTCATGTAGGAATAAAAAATGCTGATCTTTGGACATATTCCTCTTGCCAAATTCAATCAAAACAGAACACATTAAGGGTGGAGATGACATTTTAACTTCCATTCACCAGAACTAGGAAAAGTGCCACCAGGAAGCCCTATGGCAGTTATCATATTTCTTTCATTCTCTTGGAAAGTTCCCTTTAACCCATATTAACATCTTACACTAATTGAGAAGGAGGTAATAAATTACTCCATGGCTCATTCAAAGTCTGATGTTGCAGTGACATACAAAGGTTTTCTCTGAAGAGTCATTAGCTAATTATTTAGTCTTTGCCAGAGCCTGAAATTCTATTCTTATTTCTAGGCATTTCTTTTTCTTTTTTTTTTTTTTTTTTGAAGACTTGAGTGAAAGATATGATGGTCCTATCCTAGACACATGGTGCCAGAAAATTACAGTGAGTATGTAATCAGTATTTCCACCATCTATTGATTTATGTCAGTAATTGCTCATGAACCTGTAATACTGACTGTTGTCAAAATACCCTCCTCTTTATAGTGTAAAATATTAGTTATGCCAAGGTGTCCTGGTTTCAGCTATGATGGAGTTAATTATTTTTAGCAGTGGATGGAATGCCATGTTTGGGTGTTAGGATGAGAACAGTGCTGATAGCACCCTGATGTTTCTGGTTGTTGCCGGGCAATCAAGGACCTTTCTCAGCTCTGCATACTTCCTTACTAATGAGAAAGGAGGGGACGCAGCCAGGACAGGTGACCCGAATTGGCCAAAGAGGACATTCCATGCCAGTTACGTCATGCTCAGTATAAAGGGGGGCTGGGGGGAAGAGGAGGAGACAACACCAGGACGGGCAGATTCTGGGTTCGGGGACGGCTCTAAGCTGTGCGGCCTGGGTTCTGTGGTTTGGTGAGAAACTGCATTGTGTATCACCAGTTTCATCTATTTTGTGCTTTAAACTTCTGTTATTGTTATATCTAGTTTTCTGTTATTGTTTAGTAAACTATCCTTATCCCAACCTGCGTGGTTCTGGTTTCTAGGTTGTGGTTTCTTTCCCTCCTTTCTTCCTTCCCTTTTCCCCCTCCCCCAACTTTCCCTCCCCCTTCCTTTTAAAAGTACAAGCGACTGTGTGGGGTGCGGCCCCCGGCTGGGGCAAAACCACGACAGTCATTTTGGCGCCCAACGTGGGGCACAAACGGTTGGGATAACGGTAGATCTGACCCTGACTATCGCAATTAAGATAAGCACTGTTGTTTAAGCAATCTCTGGTCACGATGCTGTGGTATTTATTCATAAGGCTGTGTCCATGGCTGTGGCAGCAAAACCACCGCATGCTGTATACAATCCTGGCAGGATTCTTTACTCTCTCAGGTCTGCGGCTCCCATATTTGTTCCCATACTTCATTATAGTGTATTTTATGATATCGGTCTATGATACAATAATATCGATGACCATGAGCTTAATCTGGTACTTGTATGAGGTTTTGCTGTCCTGTCCATTCTTTGGACAGGGAGGGGTTAATAACAGCACTGCTTTCTTTTCCTTTGGGCTAAATACAACAGCTCTTAGGGCAGTTTTTGAAAATCTTCAATATCTCTGGGATATTCAAACTAGCATTTTGCTATTGGTAGGTTTGGGGCAGATGGTTCAGTTTTTGTTATATATCAAGCATAGGTTTATGAATACCACTGAAGAGCTTTCTCCGAGACAGAATAATCACGAGTGGCAGGGCATGTGGCAAAGTATGGGCAAGTACCTAGGTACTTTCTCACGCCCGATGGTTTGGAACTTCACTCCTGAACAGTTACAAGACCCCGATCAAGTGACTGCATACCTAAGGAAAAATTGCTGTAGGTTTCCCAGAGATGGACACCTTACTGCACTGTGCTGGGCTCTGGCCACTATTTATCAAACACTGCTTGATAGCAGGCAGCACTGTCAGCACTGTCAGGGAGAAGGGAAAGGAAACAGACTGGCAGATACTATAGCTGCTGCAACCACTGGGGCTGACACTGCAGCTACTGCAACCCCTGTGACCGACACTGCAGCTACTCTAATCTCTACAGCAGACACTGCAGATGATCCGAAAAACCAACCCACACCAGTGTCTGTTGCTCCCGTACAAAAGAGGAAATGCACAAAGAAATCAGTTCGCATAGTGACGGATGATGATGATGATCAACCGGGACCATCCCGAGGATATCAGGAGGAGGCAGAACCAGAGATTGTTACCCGATCCCTGACTCTGAGTGAGCTGCGTGAGGTTCGAAAAGATTTCACCCGCCACCCAAGTGAGCACATTATCAATTGGTTGCTCCGATGTTGGGATCACGGGGCCAGTAGTTTGGAATTAGAAGGCAGAGAGGCCAAGCAGTTGGGATCCCTAGCTAGAGAAGGAGGAATTGACAAAGCAATTGGGAGGAGGCCGGAAATCCTCAGCCTCTGGAGGCGACTACTGTCAAGTGTGCAGGAAAGATATCCCATAAAGGAATATATTACATGTCAGACACCCAAGTGTAACAGCATAGAGACAGCTATCCAGCACCTGAGAGAATTAGCTGTACGGGAGATAGTTTATTATGATCTGGACAATTCACAGCTTCCCGCTGATCCTGATGAAGTCCTATGCACTCCAGATATGTGGCGTAAGGTTGTACGAAGTGCACCATCAGGGTACACCAATTCACTGGCAGCAATTGACTGGAATGATATGGATCCACCAACCGTAAATGAGGTGGCCTGCCGACTCAGGAAATACCAAGACAATGTTTCCCTCTCCGTCATTGCAGCAGTAGAAAAACTGGTTCAACGACTTGACAACAATGTGTCCAACTCCCAACCCGTATGGAGCAATGTTGCAGCTACTGGGAGAAAGCGTCCATCGTTCCAAGAGGGAGAATACACACCACGACGTACATTGTGGTTTTACTTGCTTGATCATGGAGAGGACATGAGGAAATGGGATATGCAGCCCACCTCAGCCCTTCGAGCACGAGTAAATGAGCTGCGGGGTAAAACATTCGCACAACGAGATTCTGCCAGGAAGAAGGCTGCACCAGTTTCTACCGGGCAGTTCCATAGACCAACTGGAAGGCCTACCTATATGTCTGATGTGTCTGATCCTCTTGAAGGGACCTCTAAGTCCTTTATGCAGCCAGTGGAAAACAAATATGATCAGCAGCAATAGAGGGGCCCTGCCTCCAGCCAGGTGGAGGAGAGGGATAATCGGGTTTATTGGACTGTGTGGATCCGATGGCCTGGCACGTCAGATCCACAAGAGTACAAAGCTCTGGTGGATACTGGTGCCCAGTGTACTCTAATGCCATCGAATCATGAAGGGGTAGAACCTGTTTGTATTTCTGGAGTGACAGGGGGATCCCAACAACTAACTGTGCTAGAGGCTGAGGTGAGCCTAACTGGGAAGGACTGGGAAAAACACCCCATTGTGACTGGTCCAGAAGCTCCGTGCATTTTAGGTATAGATTATCTACGTAGAGGGTATTTTAAAGACCCAAAAGGGTACCGATGGGCTTTTGGAATAGCTGCTTTGGAAACAGAAGGAATTGAACAACTGTGTGCCTTGCCTGGACTCTCGGAGGATTCTGCTGTTGTGGGGTTGTTGAAGGGTGAAGAACAGCAAGTGCCAGTTGCTACGACGACGGTGAACAGACGACAATACCGTACTAACCGAGATTCCCTGATTCCCATCCATAAGTTGATTCGTCAACTGGAGGATCAGGGAGTGATCAGCCGAACCCACTCACCCTTTAATAGTCCCATATGGCCAGTGAGGAAGTCCAATGGAGAGTGGAGGCTGACAGTAGATTATCGTGGCCTAAATGAAGTCACTCCAGGTATGAGTGCTGCTGTGCCAGACATGTTAGAGCTCCAGTATGAATTGGAATCGAAGGCAGCCAAGTGGTACGCCACAATCGACATTGCGAATGCTTTCTTCTCGATCCCACTGGCGCCAGAGTGCAGGCCACAGTTTGCTTTCACTTGGAGAGGCATCCAATACACGTGGAATCGTCTGCCCCAGGGGTGGAAACATAGCCCCACCATCTGCCATGGACTAATCCAGAATACACTGGAAAAGGGTGAAGCACCAGAGCACCTGCAGTATATTGATGACATCATTGTATGGGGCAACACAGCAGAGGAAGTTTTTGAAAAAGGAAACAGGGTAATTAAAATCCTTTTAGAAGCCGGTTTTGCTATAAAACAAAGTAAAGTCAAGGGGCCTACGCGAGAAATCCAGTTTTTAGGAATAAAATGGCAGGATGGGCGTCGTCAGATCCCAATGGACATTATTAATAAAATAGCAGCTATGTCTCCACCAAGCAACAAAAAGGAAACACAAGCTTTCTTAGGTGTTATAGGTTTTTGGCGAATGCATGTCCCAAACTACAGTCTCATTGTGAGCCCACTCTACCATGTAACTCGAAAGAAGAATGATTTCCAATGGGGCCCTGAGCAACAGCAAGCCTTTGAGCAGATCAAACGCGAGATAGTCCATGCAGTGGCCCTTGGGCCTGTCCGGACAGGGACAGATATTAAAAATGTGCTCTACACTGCAGCTGGGGAGAACGGCCCGACCTGGAGTCTCTGGCAGAAAGCACAAGGGGAGACTCGAGGTCGACCGCTGGGGTTTTGGAGTCGGGCCTACAAAGGATCTGAGGCCAATTATACTCCAACAGAAAAGGAAATACTGGCCTCCTATGAAGGGGTTCGAGCCGCCTCAGAAGTGATTGGAACTGAAGCCCAGCTCCTCCTGGCACCCCGACTGCCGGTGCTGGGCTGGATGTTCAAAGGGACAGAGTGACCATGAAATGATACATTTCTCAATTCATGGTGGAGCTTGGAGGGGGAATAGTAAAACTGCTACCTTGGACTTTCAGAGGGCAGACTTTGATTTGTTCAAGAGACTGGTAGGGGGAGTCCCTTGGCATTCAGTCTTAGCGAACAAAGGGGTACAAGAGAACTGGTTGCTCTTCAAGAAGGAAGTCTTAAGGGCGCAGGAGCAGGCGGTCCCCCTGAGCCGCAAAATGAGCCGGCGGGGAAGAAGACCAGCGTGGATGAATAGGGAGTTACTCTTGAGGCTCCGTGAGAAAAAGAGAATCTACCGCCTGTGGAAGGAGGGACGGGTAACTGAGAATGAATTCAAGGAAGTTGTCAGGATGTGTAGAGGTGAAATCAGAAAGGCAAAAGCCCAGCTTGAATTTAACCTGGCCGCTGGGGTGAAAAAGAATAATAAATTCTTTTATAAGTACATTAACAGTAAGAGGAGGACAAAGGAGAATATCCACTCTTTACTGGATGAGGCTGGGAATGTGATCACTGAGGATAAGGAAAAGGCGGAGGTTCTGAATGCCTTCTTTACGTCTGTCTTTAAAGGTCAAACAGATCCTCAGGGTACCCCTCTCTCTGACCTGGTAGTCTCAGCTGGGGAGCATGCTAACTCCCCTGTGATTCTGGAAGAAACAGTCAGAGACTTCCTACTCCAACTGGACTGCCACAAGTCCATGGGGCCGGATGAGATCCACCCGAGAGTGCTGAGGGAACTGGCAGAGGTGGTAGCCGAGCCGCTTTCCATTATCTATCAGTCCTCCTTGCTGACTGGTGAGGTCCCAGAAGACTGGAGGCTTGCCAATGTGACTCCCATTTACAAGAAAGGTTGTAAGGAGGATCCGGGGAACTACAGGCCTGTTAGCCTGACCTCGGTTCCAGGGAAGGTTATGGAACAGATAGTCTTGAGGGAGATCATGCGGTATGTGCGGGATGGCCGGGGGATCAGGCCTAGCCAGCATGGGTTCATGAAGGGCAGGTCCTGTTTGACCAACCTGATCTCCTTCTATGATCTAGTGACCCATCTGCTGGATGAGGGAAAGGCTGTTGATGTGGTCTACCTAGACTTCAGCAAAGCCTTTGACACTGTCTCCCACAGTATTCTCCTGCAGAAGCTGGCAGCCCGTGGCTTGGATGGGTACACCCTCGGCTGGGTAAGGAGCTGGCTGGAGGGCCGGGCTCAGAGAGTGGTAGTAAATGGAGTTAAATCCAGCTGGCGACCGGTCACGAGTGGTGTTCCCCAGGGGTCGGTGCTGGGGCCTGTCCTCTTCAATATCTTTATTGATGACCTAGATGAGGGCATTGAGTGCACCCTCAGTAAGTTTGCAGATGACACTAAACTGGCTGGGAGTGTGGATCTGCCTGGGGGTAGCGAGGCCCTACAGAGGGATCTGGACAGGCTGGAGAGCTGGGCTGAAGCCAATGGCATGAGGTTCAACAAGAGCAAATGCCGAGTCCTGCACTTTGGCCACAACAACCCCAGGCAGCGCTATAGGCTTGGGGCGGAGTGGCTGGAGGACTGTGTGGAGGAAATGGACCTGGGGGTACTGATTGATGCACGGCTGAACATGAGCCGACAGTGTGCGCGGGTGGCCAAGAAGGCCAACGGCATCCTGGCTTGCACCAAAAATAGTGTTACTAGTAGGAGCAGGGAGGTAATTGTCCCCCTGTACTCAGCACTTGTGAGGCCGCATCTCGAGTACTGTGTTCAGTTTAGGGCCCCTCACTACAGGAAAGACGTTGAGGCTCTGGAACGCGTTCAGAGGAGGGCTACTAAGCTGGTGAGGGGTCTGGAACACAGGCCTTACGAGGAGCGTCTGAGGAAGCTGGGATTGTTCAGCCTGGAGAAGAGGAGGCTTAGGGGAGACCTTATAGCTCTCTATAACTTCCTGAAGGGAGGTTGTAGTGAGCTGGGGGTCGGCCTCTTCTCCCGTGTAGGCAGTGACAGAACTAGAGGGAATGGTAGCAAGCTGCGCCAGGGGAGATTCTGGCTCGACATTAGGAAGCACTACTTCTCAGAAAGGGTAGTCAGGCACTGGAATGCACTGCCCAGGGAGGTGGTGGAGTCACCAACCCTGGGGGTGTTCAAGGAAAGACTGGATGTTGTATTGAGGGATATGGTTTAATGGGAGCTAGTAGTAATAGGTGAATGGTTGGACTGGATGATCTTCTAGGTCTTTTCCAACCTTGATAATTCTGTGATTCTGTGATTCTGGAAGGTTCCTTCTACACACCATGCCACTGATGCTACGTGGAGCAAGTGGGTTGCACTAATTACACAGCGGGCTCGAATAGGAAACCCCAATCGCCCAGGAATCGTGGAGGTGATCACAGACTGGCCAGAAGGCAAAGATTTTGGGATGTCACCAGAGGATGAGGAGGTAACACGCGCTGAAGAAGCCCCACCCTACAACGAACTGCCAGAGAATGAGAAGCGATATGCCCTGTTCACTGATGGGTCTTGTCGCATTGTAGGTAAGCATCGGAGATGGAAAGCTGCTGTATGGAGCCCTACAAGAAGAGTAGCAGAAGCCACTGAAGGAAAAGGTGAATCAAGCCAGTTCGCTGAGGTGAAGGCCATCCGGTTAGCCCTGGACATTGCTGAGAGAGAAAAGTGGCCAAGGCTCTACCTTTATACTGATTCATGGATGGTGGCGAATGCCCTGTGGGGGTGGTTGCAGCAGTGGAAAAAGAACAACTGGCAGCGTAGAGGCAAACCTATATGGGCTGATGACTTATGGCAAGATATCTCTGCTCGGTTAGAGAAACTTGTTGTAAAGGTACGTCATGTCGACGCCCATGTACCTAAGAGTCGGGCCATGGAGGAACATGAAAACAACCATCAGGTAGATAAGGCTGCTAGGATTAAAGTGGCTCAGGTAGATCTAGACTGGCAACATAAGGGTGAATTATTCCTAGCTCGATGGGCTCATGATACCTCGGGTCATCAAGGGAGAGATGCAACATATAGATGGGCTCGGGATCGAGGGGTGGACCTGACCATGGACGCCATCACACAAGTTGTCCACGAATGTGAGACATGTGCTGCAATCAAGCAAGCTAAGCGGTTAAAGCCCCTTTGGTATGGAGGACGGTGGATGAAATATAAATATGGGGAGGCTTGGCAGATTGATTACATCACCCTCCCACAAACCCGCCATGGCAAACGTTATGTGCTTACAATGGTGGAGGCAACTACCGGCTGGCTAGAAACATATCCCGTACCCCATGCCACTGCTCGAAATACAATTCTGGGCCTTGAAAGGCAAGTCCTCTGGCGACATGGTACTCCAGAAAGAATCGAGTCAGACAATGGGACTCATTTCCGAAACACTCTTATAGACACCTGGGCCAAAGAGCATGGCATTGAGTGGGTGTACCACATTCCTTATCATGCACCGGCCTCTGGGAAAATTGAACGATATAATGGACTTTTAAAAACTACACTGAAAGCAATGTGTGGTGGGACATTCAAGCATTGGGATACACATTTGGCCAAAGCCACATGGTTAGTTAACACTAGGGGATCTACCAATCGGGCTGGCCCTGCCCAGTCAAAATTTCCACGTACTGTAGAGGGAGACGGAGTCCCAGTAGTGCATATGAAGAGTGTATTGGGAAAGAGAGTTTGGGTCATCCCTGCTTCAGGCAAAGGTAAACCCATGTCTGGAATTGTTTTTGCTCAAGGACCTGGCTGTACTTGGTGGGTAATGCAGAGGGATGGAGAAGTTCGATGCGTACCTCAAGGGGATTTGATTTTGGGTGAGAATAGCCAATATAATTAATAGAGTAGAAATTATAATAATTGCCAAATAACCCATTATTGTATATTCATTATTGTTATGATTGCTGTATGTTGTACCATAGCATTATAGCCGGAGTCATACAAGTTAATGAAGAATGAGTGCCATGATGATGGAACTAAAGCCTGGCCTCTTAAGAACTTTTTTCCTCCCTTTGAAAATAAACTCTGACCCACAGACTATGAGCATGGACCATGCCAGGTGTATCAGTCAAGAGCCTGAGATGCAGCATGCAACAAGCCAATGGAACATACAATTATCCTGAGAAACTGTTATGACAAATGGAGCCTGAAAATCATGGACTAAATGAACTCAACAACTTCAGAGGGATGATTCACAGACTGAGGGAATAAGATCTGTATGCACGTATGTGTGCATATATGTGTACATACATATATGGGTGTGTGAAACACGAAATTGGTTGTACCCAAAGAAAATTGTTGGATCTGATCATGACGTAAATGGTATGGAATAAGGGGTGGATAATGTCCTGGTTTCAGCTATGATTGAGTTAATTATTTTTAGCAGTGGATGGAATGCCATGTTTGGGTGTTAGGATGAGAACAGTGCTGATAGCACCCTGATGTTTCTGGTTGTTGCCGGGCAATCAAGGACCTTTCTCAGTTCTTCATACTTCCTTACTAATGAGAAAGGAGGGGATGCAGCCAGGACAGGTGACCCGAATTGGCCAAAGAGGACATTCCATGCCAGTTACGTCATGCTCAGTATAAAGGGGGGCTGGGGGGAAGAGGAGGAGACAACACCAGGACGGGCAGATTCTGGGTTCGGGGACGGCTCTAAGCTGTGCGGCCTGGGTTCTGTGGTTTGGTGAGAAACTGCATTGTGTATCACCAGTTTCATCTATTTTGTACTTTAAACTTCTGTTATTGTTATATCTAGTTTTCTGTTATTGTTTAGTAAACTATCCTTATCCCAACCTGCGTGGTTCTGGTTTCTAGGTTGTGGTTTCTTTCCCTCCTTTCTTCCTTCCCTTTTCCCCCTCCCCCAACTTTCCCTCCCCCTTCCTTTTAAAAGTACAAGCGACTTTGTGGGGTGCGGCCCCCGGCTGGGGCAAAACCACGACACAAGGGATTCCTTATTTATCTCAATAAATTAAGTATAATAGTGATAACTCTTAAGCAAATGTTTATATTGTATGGCACCTTTGACACTGGCCAGAGAGTAATTCATTAAGAAGGTTTCTAGGGATGAATTAGTAAAGAAAAAGTAATTCCATCCAAGTCAGACAGCAAAAGTCTTTGGATGAGTCAGCCAGGGTAATGCTGGTGTAGAATACTCTTGAAATATAACAAGCCAAAAACTTGCACAGGTTTTGTTCTGACACTTGTATTTGATTTATTTATTTTAACTAAGAAGCAACACTGTAAGTTGTATTGCTGGGAAACTCTTCATTACACAATACATTAAGGTTTATGAAAATTGAAATACAACACTGAGTTTCTCTAGTTTAGTACTTCGTACCTGATCCTGAAAAAAGAGGCCTGCAAATTCACCAGTCAATGGCAACTTTGTCCCTGATGGTTTATATTGAGTACTTTTTAAAACAGGAGCTTTAACTTGCTGACTGCATAATGCTTTTTCAAGGTGTAAGGTGTTTCCAATTTCATCAAAATTCACAGGGAGCTGCAGAGGACTGGAGTAATGGCTTTTCAGTAGCTTATATGTATACTCAGCTCCTTTCAAAAACAAACGCACAGAAACTGTGGCAGTGTATCCTGGTAATTGAGGGCAATATTGAGGAACAGCAGTTGGTGCAATCATGTTTCAGTTCAGTCCACCTTAGAATATTTACAGAGTGGCCTCAGCTTTATACCTGATTTGGTTGTAATGATGTTAATTATCACTGTGGTAATTCGTGTCTTGAACCGCTTGACTATTTGAGTGTTCACCTGTTTTGTTTCTTATAAACAACTTTCTTTCCCATCCCATTATTTTTGTGTTAAAATCACCAAGATTTTAATGGAAAAGAAATGATGAAACCTCTTTTTTTTTATTATTTGAAAAGAACAGTAAGAACATGGGCTCTGATTAATTTATATGTGGTGGCGAAGGCCATATGTTAGTACTATCACTACTGCATTACACTAAAGCTTAAAATGCTTAATGGAAGTTGTTAAACTTTATTTTCTACTGTGATTTAATATTGGCAAAAGATTTTTGCTGATCCATAGTACTTCAAGATTAATTGTTCAAATTAGCAGTGTAGTTTGCATGGTTAAAACTAAGAGTAAGTGTGTGAAAGGCCCTTTACCACAGAAGTCATGAAAGATAGGAAAAAATATTTTTATAGCAGAAATCCTATGGATGAAAAATGCTCGTCCCTTACGTGTTTGCCTCATTTTTCTGGATTAACAAATACTATGAAGTTTGGGTGTCTATTATCTATGTTTAATACTCCATTATGTCTTAATCGTTATCACATAATTTCATTAAGTAGCAACAATACAGTGACATGCACTAAATCTGTTCCATTTAAAGGTCACGTGTAAGGCTATGGTGAATTAGAAGAGAAGAAATTTCCTAGACATTCCTCTGGTTTCTATTGCATCAGGTCTTCAGTAATTTCATTTAAGAATAAAGCATTTGAAATGAGAATCTAAAACATCTGAAAAGAAACGGTAGATAGATTATGAGTAGTCAATATTACTGGAAATCCAAAGAAATTATACAGAGCTTAAAAATTCTTGCAATGAGTAGGTCAACTGAAAAAAAAGAAAATGTGAGATCCACTGTGAAAAAATTATAATTGTGGATAGAAAGTACATGCTAAAAGTTTTACGGGCATGTTGGATGGTCAAATTTAAGATAAATTATAGTCTTTTTGTAAATCTGTTATCTATGAACCTGGACATGCTGGAGAGCTGGGCAATAAGAAACCAGATGAGGTTTAATAAAGCAAGTGTAGAGTCTTGCACCTGGGAAGGAATAATCACTTGTATCAGTACAGGCTTGGGGATGACCTGCTGGAGAGGAACTCTGCAGAGAAGGACCTGGGGGTCCTGGTTGATGACAGGTTGACCATGAGCCAGCAGTGTGCCCTGGTGGCCAAGAGAGCCATTGGGATCCTGGGGTGCCTCAAAAGGAGTGAGGCCAGCAGGTCAAAGGAGGTGATCCTCCCCCTCTACTCTGCCCTGGTCAGGCCCCACCTGGAGTATTGTGTCCAGTTCTGGGCTCCCTGGTATAAAAAAGACAGGGATCTCATGGAGAGAGTCTAGCAGAGGACTATGAATATGAATAAAGGGCTGGAGCATCTCCCGTATGAGGAAAGGCTGAATGAACTGGGGCTGTTCAGCGTTGAGAAAAGAAGATTAAGAGGGGATCTTATTAATGTTTATAAATATCTTAAGTGTGGGACACAGGGGGAAATGGCCAGTCTCTTTTCAGTCATCTGTGGAGACAGGACAAGGGGCAATGGCCTCAAGCTGGACCATAGGAAGTTCCACACCAACATGTGGAAGAACTTTTACACAGTGAGGGTGACAGAGCCCTGGGACAGGCTGCCCAGGGAGGTGGTGGAGTCTCCTTCTCTGGAGATATTCAAGACCTGTCCGGATACCTAATTGTGCAATCTGTCCTAGCGTTGGACCTGATGATCTCTGGAGGTCCCTTCCAACCCCTATGATTCTGTGATTCTGTGAACATCTGGAGCTTTTAAGTAAATACTTTCAGAAATTAAGTGGCAATAATATAATTTGTATAAAGCAAAAGAAAGGGAGAATTTGGGAACAAATTCCTGCTGTTCCCATACGAAAGCTGCCACTTCAACTTGACCGCAGGAGCAAGAGTCCTGTTTTGTGGTGCCAAGGTTTAGGTACCAAAGCAAGCCTCAGATTGTGGAAACAGCCTCTGGAGACAAGAACTGCAGAAATCGGTTCTCTGCCCTGGTGTTTATCCTATTTGTTCCTTATGGGACGTATCTGAAGCCATCCTCTGCTGATGCCCAGCTGTCATGCAGATGTTAGGGGAGAGGTAACTAGTAGAGACTAGTTGAGACTAGTAGAACAGCAATTTATTGGCTATTGGAAACCACAGCGAAGGACTCGCCTGTCATGTAACTCCATCAGGAACGCTAAATAATGGCTGCTGACAGCAGGGTTACACACCCATTGTTTTTCCTGGGTTTATGCTTAAGTAAATAATACTTAAACTGTAAGAGGTTTACAAAGATAGCATTATTAAAAACTCTTAGCCTAATCTGGAATAGACAGATATATCAGGAATTAAATTTTCCTATACAAGTTATCACAGTAATCAGTTTTATCTATAGTTCTCATGAAGTTAACATATAATCCTTTTTCTTTGGTTACATTATTTTGAACACATAATTTTGCATTCTGGCATGAGGAAAAAAATAACAGCATATACTTTTAAATCAGTTAGCTTGTGATTTTTAATTAAATAATATATTACTTTATTAATCTCTATTGATATGTTAGAACCTTGGATTTTGGTTGATGTTCATTTGCAATAGCTAGTATGATCAGAAATTAGAGAATGTCCTAGAGAAATTATACAAGTGCCTACAAGAACAGGTGGATAAAAGAAACAAGCTGTGTGCTCAGAGGATAATGGTTCAATAAAATTAATTGAACTGGGCAGAAGAGCTCCAGGTAACTCCTCCTCCTCCAAAACTGCTCAATTATCCTAACAATGCTTTGGTGGCTGGAGTGTCAATCAGATAGTCAGTCCCTTGAGGCTAGCCATATTGCAAATGAAAGGATCTTTTTTTCCCATTTGCTACAAAATTAACAAAGGTGCAAGCTAGAAAGTAATTAACTATAACTCAACCCCTATCACCAGAGAAAAATAATTCAAAATAATATTTGGGAGGAATTTTTAGCCTGTGGAAGGATAGACTGAAAAAAAAATAAAAATAGAGGGTCTGCAGCACAACACTACGTACCCTCTTGGAGGAACAATGGCACAATCCTTTCTCCAAGCTGGAGAAGCAGGGAAATGATGAGGAGTTCCCTTCTTCACTCAGCTCCAGCCTCCTCTCCAGAGACTATGGGAGCCTACAATGTTTCTCTGCCTGTATTGTAAACTTCTGAGTTTCATCTCAAACAGCTTCACATCCCCACACATAACAATTGGTGGCTGAGTATCATCTCTGACCTACCTGGGATTTCAACAGGCACATAATTCACATATGAGATCTGCAGTAGATTTAACAAGAGGTTTCATTGTTTTTCACCCTGGAGCACACAGATGCTCAGCCCTGCGTTGCAACTTTCCAGATTTTCTCTGTCTATATCAAGTAAAGGATGAGACATTGCTTCCTAACTTTGAGTTCACTAGGTTTGTGACTTTAAAAATAAATAATTAAGTAAAGAAAGAAATCTCCCCTGTTAAAGCTATAGTCTGTGAAGAATGGCTTTGGGTGTTTCCTTGAGAATGAGGAAATACAAAGCAACATCCTTGGATAGGTCACATCTACTGAAGCTAACAAGAGGAAGTGTGTATGATGTAGTGAGTTTCTGTCATTCAGCATTTCATTTGTGATCGGTAATACTATAGTCACCCCTTCTGCAGTCAAGGACTTAATTTAAAACCTTCATATTTACCGATATTATTAATTTAATTTACATTATAAAAGCATTTAATTTTTCCCTTTTATCAGAAACAGATGTTAATATTTTAATTACTGTGAACCTGTGGCTTTACCCGAGACAAGCAGGGCTATAGAGTTAACAAATAAAGAAAAGAGATAACACTGCAGTTTAATTTTAGGATTCTTTTAAATTTTATTTTTATAGGTATAAACTATTTATTATAGAAAAAATGCCAACAACCCCCCAAAAAAACCCAAAACCATGTCTAATAGTTCCATAAAGTTTCAAGCTGTAAAAACACATTTTTTCTAGTTTGTGACAGACACAGCTTTTAACAACCTTCCCTTTATTGTCAGAAGCATTTCTCCAAAGAGAAAGTCATCTTTTTTGATTAAGAAAATTTTTGAGATTTTGAGGTCTCAGAATGATACATGAAGACCCAGTTGCCTATGGAAAGATTGAGATGGCAACTCTTGAGAAGAGTTTGAATCTCCATCTGGTCCAGAAAAAGAAGCAAGAAGAAATGTAACACTCAATTGTCTGCCTGCACACCAAGGTTTCCATTCAGGCTGGAGGTGAGGGATTGCTAGGGATGTTTCTATACTTTGAAATGCTGTGGTGTCCTTTACAGGCAGATTTTTCCATGCCTGGTGATTAATACATCGCTGTGATTCTAAAGACCATGGGCTACAGAACAATACTGTTTCTTGATCTTGAGAAAATGTCCTGTTGACAGGTGTTCCTTTGTATTTTCTTCTGTTGTAATTCCCAGAAGTTAGCACCTCCATTATTAGCAACTACTCTAAAGTGTTTCTTCCAATGTAATTCATTTCTGAATGCTGAATATATATATATATATTTTCAAGGTTTTACATCTTAGTTTTATCACCTCAGGTACAGCACTCTCTTTAATAATTATGAGATAGGTTTTAGTACATTTGAAATCTGCTGGGTTAACAGAACCAAATCCAGAAAATACAAACAAAGGAGGTTTTGGTGACAACTCAAACTGGGCTACAGAAGGATTAAATCTTGTGGGGAAGGAAAGTTGATATTAAGACAAAGTGCTGATAGCTATAATGGTTGTGTTGAGTGGCATGAAGCACAGAGCTAGCTGAACAGCTCATAAAAACAAGCAGCTGTTACTGAGAGTGTAGGACAGGCTGAATCTTACCGTTGCCAGTGCAGTAAAGATGTCTAGCTGCGGCCTTGTCCTCCATCAAAGGCGTCTGAGCAAATGAATGCAATGCAGCATGCACAGGCTGGTTTTGCTGAACAGAGACTGCAAAGCTGTAAGTAGCGTTGCTGTTGACTTTATCAAAGGTGTCAGCTAACTTGACAGTGTGACCTTTCTCTTCTGATGACAAACACTTGGGAATATGCACTCTAAGTTAGCTTGACTTGACTTTTTGTGCTGCTGCTGCCTTTCGGCTTCTGCGGGGGGTAAGTGCACTTTTCTTGTGTTCTCAGCTCTAGCTGTAAAGCAGACTCTGAACAAACTTTCTGCCCTGGAAACATAATATATAAGATCTACTTGCTATCAGTTTGCTGGCTGCTATTAAGCACAAAATCAGTGTCTTAGGGTATGATCAAGGTTTTACCTTAGCTTTATAAATATTCATTATCTTACATTTTCACTAATTGCTCTAGCGCAAGAGAAAATGTTAATTTTTAATCAATAATACAGCATCCTTGAGAACATTTTACAAATTAGGAGTGCATTTAAGTCCCAGCATATGTTGTCAATGTTGGTTGTTCCATGCTAATTAGTTTGGATTTTTTTTAATCAGGAGTAGCACTGGAGATGCAAGCTATGGAATTGGCATTGAGGAGAAATTTTCTGCACAGAGGTCAAGTAAGAGCTCCTGTAAAGAAAAAGCAGGATATAGTTACTTGCCCTGTGAGGTTCCTCTATGAAATCAGTTGATAAGGAAATTAACTCCTTTCCCTAACATAGGTTAACCAACTATATGTGTAATGCTCAGGAATTTCTTCTGATTACTGATTTCACCATTTTAAGGCACCATGATTATAAATTGATGGGTTTTTTGAAGGATAAGTATTTTAAAGCACACAGATTTATTCATGCAGACTATCAATTACTTGGATATCCTTTGAATTAGCACTAAAGTTAAGGGTCTTTGAACTGAATTTCATTAATTGCAGGCAAAAGATATGGAGTCCATAATTCCTTTGGATGTACCTGTCATGAATCTTGAAATGTGGCATGAAGAGTCATTAGCAGAGTGCCATTCACATTGGCTCATCAGAAAGGGAGTTTGATGCGATTGCCTCAAGCAGGGTACAGAAGGTCAGCACGGGCCAATACCCTCAACTAACAGAAATGTAGAAAGTTCAGAGAGCTGCATGACAGCTAGCTCCAGTAATCCTGACTCCTCTGTCTAGATGAGTTGTTTCTCTGGGAGAAACCTATTGTCAACTGCTCAAGGCTCTTGCCATTTAAATTCTTAAAGGGTTTTTATTTTTTATTAGGTGACATTTCTATAATATTCTACATGACTTAACATTATTTTTAGGGGTAGTAGTAAGGTTCAATTAGAGATTAAGGATCAACAAGATGACCTGCTCCCTATTTTCACGTTTCTCTTCCAATTTTTATCTGTGCTAAGTGTTCTACTATAGCTCTTGTGTAATTTCCCATACTATTAAATGCAAAAAGAAAATCCTGAATCTTTGCAAACTGAAAAGATATGTAACAGGTCAGGAAAATTTATTTAGCAGAGCTTGAGCACAAAAAAGATGGGTGTATGAGAAAGAGAGAGAGAATAGCAGTCACCAAGTCTCAGTTCTTTTGTGCTTTAGCTTATTTTACTGTTGCAGGACCAGGAAAGTAGGGACACTTGAGTGATGAGCGGCATTTACACTTCCACTAACATGGATGGGCACAATTCTGAGAGTGAATGAGGAGGTGCAGCCTGGCAGAGCCACCAGAAGAAAAGTAACATCAGAGGATCTTTGTCCAGTATAAGAAGCTTAAAATTATGTTACTAAGGAGGAGAATATTACTCTAAAATTGTGGTATCTCCCTCAATCTTCCCTGCTGCTTAATCCTTCTACCGCCCCATTGTCTCATGTTAACGTTAAAGTGAAAATCCCCCATGATGTTGAGACATCAAAATTGACCCAAGTGTCTTGGCTTTATGACTTACACAGATTGTGTGTCACTTCATGCCGACAGAGAAGGGAGGAGATTAATTTTTTCTGAACCTCAGTTACTTCTGTTGCTCCTGCAGAACAGACAGAGTTTCTTCACGTGATGCTGGTCTCAGCCTCTACAAGGTTATTTGAGTCTGGGATCAACTGAACAAACCACTTGATTCATAAACCTTTCAAATTACTAAATTGATAATTCTGGAATGACAGGATAAAGCCTGAGAAAGGCTGGGAACAGACTGATTGGTAGCAAAACTTGGTGTCATAAGAAGATTACAGTGCAGAACAAGGTTCTTTTCGAACGAGGTTCTGTTTGGGTTTTGTTTTGGGGTTTGGTTTGGGTTTTTTTGCTTTGAGAAGGAGAGGTTTTCTGTGGTGGCTTTTATAGTGGTCGTAATTTATCTTTTTCTACAACTGCCTTTTAGAAAGTGTGTGAGATGCACTCACTTCTGATTGCATGAAAGTTCACGCTTAGCCTCTGGGGCTGTGAAAAGGTTCAGCTGGTAGTTAAAATAAAAGGTAGGTCACTTACTACTAGTCATATTTTAAATCTGGTAATACTTTTGGGGGAAAATACTTTCCATTCCATTACAAGCAAAGACACTTTTCCTCTATTCATTGGCATTTCAGGTTCTAGCTATATTTTCTCTTATAGTCAAGTCTTGAGGTTTTATGTCTCCTGTCAGTGACAAAGTGCTAATGATTTAATTCAAGCCGTCAATCAAATTAAAATCTCACACCATCTTTATGGTTTATCTGTCTTGTCCTGCTATCTTTCAATAATACTTTTGATTTCTAGTGATCAATAACTCTTAAATCTTGACCAAAGTTTAAGTCTTGACCAAAGGGTTATTATTTTTTTATTATGTTTATCTTTATTACTTAATTAAGTATATTAGGTCTGTGCCCCATCAGAGTATCTGCTTTACTACATTCAGATTCATAATTTTTGGTGCTCTGTATACTCTCAGAATCAAGCCTGCCATGCAAGTTTTCCAGACCTACTAGTCACCTCTGAAGCAATCAGAAATGTTAGAGCCTGGAAAAATCATGAAGTCACATATATTTGTATTTAAAGTAACAGCTTCCCAGATCTTCCATGTTCCCTGTTTTTATTCTCCCCTGTCATGTGAGCTACATCATTTCGACTCAGCTATAAGTGCATGCAGTTTTCCTGGAAGTAAATGCCTTGGTTTAAAAAAAGTGGTAATTGACAGCACTACTAATGGAACTACATTATTTCTGGGTCTTTTGCATCCAGACCCAAATACATGCAGTATCTGGAAACAGTACTATACTGTCTGAACTATTAACCACTTAGGAGGTGTGTTTTCTAGCAAAATACAGTCCTTTTTAAAAAAAAGTTTAAATTTTGTAACTGGTGATGGTGACCTGGCCAATGGTGGTACAGCTTTTTCCATATGACTTCATTGGTGACCCATAGGGAAGATGCAATAGCCCCATTTTGTGGGACCCAAAGATGGTAGTGATATCATGAGGGAAGAAACCAGAACAAATGGTGAGTTGGAAGGTCATGTAGAACTCTGTCTGGGTGTGTGTATATATGTATAAAGAGCAGACAAATCTGGTAAGACCAGTGAGTGGTTTCATTTGGTGTATTTTTCTAGTTATCCCAGAAATCCATTGTGCAACCATTTTTTTTCTTTCAGATGTGCATTAAATCTAAACATAAATCCAAAGCAAACTGCATATCCATTTATTCCACACAAGGGAAGAAAATACATAAATAAGCTTAGAATCAGCTTAGGAGGGTTTTTTTAATGTTCACTTTATTACTCATGTCCCCTGATAGTTATTTGATTTTAAATGGTTTGGGTTTTGAGTCATAGATTTTGAGCACATATCTCTTCAAAGAGATTATTAGTGCTACTGCATTCCAGAATAATCTGTGATTTAAATAAAGCAACATAAGAATATTTCACTAAAAAAATTTAAATGTTCACAAATCTCAGATAATTTTAAGCATAATTCTTTTATTTCCTAGGTGTTTTCTTTAGGTTTTCATATTTTAAAATGTGGGAAAAAAGTAGAATATAAGCTGCAAATGTAAATATATACAATGCATTTAATAAAAAATAATTTAATTAATTTAATAAAAATATTGCATACCCTATATACATTTTTTCACATATGTTAAGATAATTCAAAAAACTGCTGGTCAAATTCAAATAAAATTTCCAATATTCATACCAGCTCACCTACTAAATATAAGGCCTAGTTTGACCCAGATCTGTATAATTTGGTCTAAAATGGGGTTAGGGGGAAACAGCTTTAGTGTTAGTCTAAGTTTATATGAAGACAAATCCAACTGAGGTGATGCTATAAATTGAAATATTTCAATACAGCAACTATCATAGGGTACCTACGTAACGTTTCCTTGATTGATTTTGGTTTGTTTGTTGGTTTTTCAGGGTTTTTTTTAATTTAGTGTTTTTGAAGTACAAAAATCAATATGGACTTTCTTTAAAATACATACTGCAAAAAAAGAGAGAAAGAGAGACGCTCACCAACATGCAGAGAAACAGAGACACTAAACATACCAGGACATTAAATATTTTTCTAGCACAAACTCTTAATCACTTTAATATATTGACTTGTCCTAGGATGGCCCTCCACCTTTCTTCAGGTACCCTTATTAGGATTCAGAGAATTCGTAGTCTTCCTAGGGAGACACTTACTGGTGAAGAAAGAAATTAGCATGGAAGCACTCAAAATAGAAATGTCACTACCTGATATTAATTTAAAAAAAAAATCCCAGAAAAATTGGTTATCTTTTTTTCAGATGTTACAACATTTTCAAAGCCACAAAATGATCTCGCTCCAGCTATCAAAGGCTGCTTTAAGATTATGTGAGGTCTTTGTCAGAAGAGTCCTTGAGGATTCCCTGCCATTTTTGATCCAAATGTGTAGCTTTCATATTGATTGAATTGAAATTTTCATGAGAAGAAATCTCCTTGTACCATCTTTCTCTTTTATACCTTTGGGTAAAGCTGTCCTCTTCAGATCTCAATTAAATCAGCACTGACCTTGCAACTCCCAGTAGAAAACACAAGAGTTTTGTGTCTTGTCACTTTTTTGCCCTGCTGCTTTTAAGAAGTCATTGTGCCCTCCAGAACTGTAGGAGCAAACCTTCAAAAATACATCCAAACCACACTGTGGAATTATTGCAAATTCAATCTCTATTTTGAAGATGACCAATTTTGCCACTCAACGTGCTCCTTCTGAAAAAATGCAGAAGTCCATCAAAATTAACTTTCCAGCCCTCATTTGCACCATTTGATAACTTCAGATCTTCCTAAATTTCTGTCTAAGAAGCAAGTGTGCCTTTTATCTCTGGGCTCAGCACTCAGGTCAGCCACTGGGGCTTATAGCAACTAGTTGGTTGGTATGGAGGACAAGCTGGATAGGGGATGTATAAAGACTGGAACCCTGAGAAAAGCAAACCCTGCAAAACTGAGGGTTTTTCCTCCAACTCTGTGTAAAAGCCTGTCTGCACATGTAGCTTATGCTAAACACAGAATACAGGCCTACAGTGAAGCCGATGCTTCCTGAATTCTGAAGACAGAGGGATGTTTCTACACAAGTGCAGACATTCCTAAACAGGGAATGGATAATGCAAAGACAGTTATAACTGGTTTGAAGAAACTATGTTTTCCATGTTAGTCTCTACATTTTTCTGAGCATTGATTCGAAGAGAAATTGCAGCATATTTTGCATTGTGATTATTCTGACTTTTAAAAAATAGACTTCTCAAGTAACTTCAGCAGTTTGTAGTATTTTTTTGTATGCTAGAATATGGTACCAGTGTTTTATTTGTCATCTTTTTTTCGTGCGTAAATTTTGAAAACCCTTTCTTATGTATTGGAAGTTATGCCACATGCTATTCCAAGACTACAACAAACCAAATCCTACAGCCCATTCCAGTAGGTTCACTAACAGTTATGTGTTTTAACTATTGCCTGGTTTTCAGAGCCATCTGTACTATTACTTAAAGGGTTTTTTTCCTCCTAAGAAGCAATTTTGTAATGTTCGGTACCTCAGAGATTTGTTAAACCTGTGATCAGAGTGAGTTGTTTGTCCATTTTAAATTTCACTCTGTTCTGCTTTGGTTCCTCTGTTACTTTTGGATTTGGATGAGTACTAAAATAATGATTGTTATGGATATGGGGAATTTTCTAACCTTCCCTATTGTGGATTCTTCAGCAAAACATGTTTCTTCGTGGGCTTTCCCCAGAACCGCAGAAGTCTGGTCGAAATTCAATTGACCCTTTCTATTTACAAACCAAATGAGATGTTCTGGCTGGCTGTTTTTCATCTTTCTCATGGGCATTTGGTGTACACAAGAGCACAGGGTTACTTTTCTCAGCCTTGTCTGTTATGATTATGTGTATTATAGTAGAGTTTGTGAAATCAGAGATTTTGGAAATCAGAAATTATCTTCTTTCTGTGCTCTAAGCACTTTTTTGTCTCCAGTAGGACTGAAATATGTGTGTTGATTGTAAATTACTTCTGCAGATCCCAAAGGGAGACAAGAAGACTTGACATTTGTTTTCCATTTTACTAAAAATTTTGGGAGAGAACTGTGTCCTGGTAAAAGCAAGACAAAAAAGAAATCAGGAGGTGTAATTGGGCTTAGAGACTGAAAATCTGGGACTCGGAGGTTGTCCAGTCCTAGGCTCAGCTGCTGTGCTTAAGAGAAATAGGTCACACATTCATGGGAAGACATACAAAAGTGGCAGGGACTTTTGCCAGTTTGGATCAGTTTGTTCATGTGTCGTTAGCCAGTATAAAAATATGTAGGGTACAAGATATAGGTAACATAAGGTATAAAGCAGTTACTGTCTAAGTAGTGCACGGAAGCTAGGTAGAATTTAATGAGTTATTAGGCTAAGCATTGGCTGATCAGCATAAACATTAGCTGTTATGCTAAGCATGCGGCACCTCGGTTCATTATGAGCGTGACAGGGAAGGGTCAGCCTCTGCAGCCCCTGGCACTGGCTCTGCAGTGCTGCTGAGCTGCCGTCTGCCACCAGTTCTGTCATCACTGCTGTCACTGGCAGCTCAGACCCATGACCTAGTGATTCCCAACTCACTTGACCAGCATTCATGGCTTTTCCCTTTAGGATTTCATGCCTTTCTGTGTTGGTATACCTTTCCCTCTTGAATACTTGAGCTACTAACAAACCCTATCTCAACAACTGTACCCTGTTTGTAATTTTTTCTTTTCTCATCCTTCTACTCTTTCAAACAGCTTTTTCTCCCAACATAGTAATTTTCTCAGAAACTGAAGGCACAATTACAGTTTGGCTAGATCAGAGCTGGGCCTTCAGTCCCAGAACCACAGGCAGCCAGGGCCCCAAGAGATGCAGAAGGAGCTTATACAGCCAGTTTTACTATAGCCTATTTTCATTACTGTTAGTATTTAGCTTTATCTATTTTTGGCAACTAAACAGTTCTGAACAATTGGTTTGTGGAAGCATAGCATTGTATCCTCCTTTCCTTCTTACAGCAATGTTTGCAATTGTTCTGTATTGACCCAAAATTTCATCTTTCTACATTAACCTATATTTCTGTATTGACCTATTTCATTATTCACTACTTTTCTGAACCATTAACATTGTTTTCACAACCTCTTTCAGGTGCATAGCGTATGCTATAACCAGGTTATATTTCTATAAACCAGGAAATGTATGTGATGCATGCATTACAAAGGAAAACAGACCGTATTTCCATGAGGGTATCTGTGCTTTCACTTCAGAGCATAACTGTGTTATCTTGCTGTATTCATAGAAACAGTCCTTAGAAGCCGATATTATGTAAATGCTGAAAAAGCAAGACACCCAGATAATTATTTTTCCGGTTTAGATTTACTTTTGTTCCAAATTCCCCTCTCAAATGCAGATTGAGAATCTATATTTTGAATATCAAAGAAGAATACTTTCTATTTCAATGGATTTTGTATACTTATGCAAATTACTACTCGAGTTATATAAATCTAGTTTGAGGTCATTATATGGATAATTTGTTACTTAGTAAAGTAGTTTGTCAGGTTATGAGACATTAATCCTCCAATAGGTCTTTAATTAGGAGAGATGAACTAAATAATTCATAGCAAGACTTGGCCTGAAAACATTTATACTACTCGATTATACCATTTTACATGCAGTGACAAATTGTTTTGGTGTAGTCTGGAAATAGCAGGACTTCATTAATTACTTCCAAGGTTTCAGACATCTGTGATAGGTTCTCTAAATGCATTAGATTGGAAATTCATACAAAGGCTAAAAATAGAGTTCAAGTCCTTGGGGTTAAAAAGCTGAGATGAAAAGAGAGCGGCATTCTGCTTACTGAAAGAGGAGAGGAATGGCAGCTAACTAGCATGTCCAATTCCCCAAATATTATTTTTACAAAACTGACTTGGAAATCATTAAATACTAAAAATGACATGGTTTTAAACTTGAATAAAAGGAATGTGCTAATTACTTGAGCGCCTTTTCCTCATCTAACCAATTAACGGGCTAAAAAAGGAGCCCTGAATAGTCTAAAGAGCCATAAACAAATGAAAAAAAGGCAAGATATTTGTCTGGTCTGAAATCACCTTGCAGATGAAATCAACTAAATGAGAATAATCTATTACACTGGAAGGAGAGATTCTTTTTGAAAAACAAAACGATCAAAAAACCCTAAAAGAGACAGGCTAAATGTTGTAGTAACCCGCAGTTTGGTATATGTCTTTAAGTGGTATCTTAAGATGATGAAGTGGTGAATCACACTGCTATTGCACTTACAGCTAGAGGGAAAAGCAAATAGTAAATGGTTATAGTCATATGATCATATCAATCCAA
The DNA here is from genome assembly GCA_020800305.1 of Porphyrio hochstetteri. NCBI lineage: Eukaryota > Metazoa > Chordata > Aves > Gruiformes > Rallidae > Porphyrio > Porphyrio hochstetteri. Next base: position 54,182,608 of record CM036907.1, read on the forward strand.
GAAAAAGTTCCTTTTTGTAAGAATATTTACCAATTTATGCTGAGGAGGAGGGTATTTTTTTACAAATTAGGTGTCTCCTTGAATGCTTGAGTTGGGAATTCAAAAATATTGAAATTAATAACCCCAAATCTGGAATTAACACCTGAAAATGGTCCTTTTGAGTGTGGAGAAATATGTGGTATTTTCTTTAACACAGCCAAATAGATTACCTTTACATGTTGCCTCGCAGTTGGAGCACTCATCCATCACTCTCAAGTTCTGACTTCTGTTACCCCTATGGCCTCTCAGGCTTAAATGCACATTGCTACCTTGCAAGAAGAAATCCAGGTTGGGTAAAAAGAGCTGCGCATTGTGCTGAATGCAGCTGTGGGAGACCAGAAAATGAGCAATCAAAAGGGAGAGTAATGGAAAAGATAAGTCATTTGCAGACTGCAACATGGGAAATGACAGTTTGAACACCATGCAGACTGAAAAGGGTGTTTTATCTACAACTGATTTCTGACTTTTTGCCCTAAATAACTACTACATACTTACCAACAGGCCTTGAGATTATGCCTGTTTAACTTATTGGTACAGATATGGCCTGTGGGGACAGCTGGAAATTTGTGAAACATCTTCTATGGATCCAGGCCACTATCTTCCACTTAAACTACACGTTAGGTGCCTCAGTGCTTGTGCTCATTTAGAGCTTTGTCATTTGAGTTTCAGGTTGTCTGTCTGTTTGTGACAGTACTGAATTGAAAACCTCCTCTGGCCAAGCACTGGTATCGGGAACAGTGGTTCTAAGGACAGCAACTGGTATGAAGACAACAGGAGGTGGATGAATGGAAATAAGTCTCAAAATATTTGCCACCTTTGGCATGACTCTGGACATGTGTAGAAAATTTCAGACAGGTAAGTATTTCATGAAGAAAGAATCTGACATTCACCTCAGAAGCAAAATATCCCCACATATTATAAAAAGGTACCAAAACTAGACATACAAGAGGCAGAAGAAAATGGATTTGTAGGCTTTCTATTTAAAAAAAAAATGTAATTTTGTAAAGAAAGGTAAATGCTAGACAGTAAACTTACTGATTGTGTTTGTCCAATGCAGATATGTGGGTTAGTCTGAGGCTGAATTTTATGGGTTACATGTGAGGTAACAAATTGCATTTCACAGCTTCAAAGCAATTGCTTTACTTCATAACCATCCAAAATCAGATGAAATTTTCTTGTTCCATTTTTCAGCCAGAAACACTTTTTTACAGGACCCACTTTTTTAGCAAGTCAGGGCACTTAGCAGGAGCTGCAGCTAACTCTTTCAATTCATTTATCAAAGCATTTGCAGAGCCCATTATAAAACAACAATAGATGTTAACAAAAGGAAGTTAATCTGTATTCTATAAATAAAAAGCTAGAGAACATCAAAGCTACTTGCAAAATCTTGTGTTTCTTTTAAGTTTCATTCAATTTCCCCCCTCTGCAGCCGTGTGATGAAAGTTTAAGGAGCCGGGCTAAAATATTCAACATTGTAGAAAAAAAAAAACTGAAACAAGCTACATAAAGAGAAGTAGGAAAAGTGCAGCCGAGTGAGAAAGATGTCAGAAAACAGCTTAGCTGTCGGTAGCTGTCATATGGCGCAAAGCCCTGCAGACAGGCTTTAGTTGCCCATCACCCTCCTCAGCGTGAGAGGTCAGCGCCCGGAGCAGCTCCAGCAGCACGGCTGGAAGGAGTCACAGGAGCACACTCTTTCCCTCCAGCATCCCCAGCCCCAATGGTGCTTGAAGCTGAGCCTGGCTTTCAAATTAGCTGATGCTGTCAGCGTGGGTCCTCCCAGTCCACTCGAACAAAATGAGCTGTTGGCCTTGCAGGGGCTGCTCGGCATTCTGTGCGGAGCTTTGCGACCCTGCTGCAGTCTGCTCTGCTGGTCTGAGTTTGTTGTGAAGGAACTGATTGATAGAATTGACAGTCTCTCCTGTGCCGCTGGCAGTAGGAACGACACTGGTGGCTGTGATGCTAAAGCACACACCCCAGGACAGCACCGAAATAATCTCTGCCTAAAGGTCTTAAAATCAAAACAAACAAGAAAAAAAAATAATGGTGAAGTGAGTCTCTCAAGATAAATTGAAGGGTCATTGGCAGAGTTTGAGTATGGAGTCCAAGATGATCCATTACACATGAAGAATGGAGGGCAGAGGCAGTGGTGCCACTAGAAGTCAGTGTGATCTATCTCACCGGAGCCTGGCTGCTGAGAGCCAACATCAGGCAGTGATGGACACAGTCTGTTTCCTTCCATACATTTGAGTCAATGAAACCTGAGATAGATGTCCTTCTAGTGCTAGGTTGCCTCTGTCATTATAAAGCTTTCATTATAAAGCTCATTGTATGTTAGTCTAGTATTAATGCATGTCATTTTGCTGCATAGATTTTGGGGAGTCAGAACAGGTGGTTGGTTTTCCTGGTTGGAGAAGCTGCCAATGGTAAAATCCTGCACTGATGATGCCAGCCAAAAAGATTAATCTCTGCTTATATCATAGGTGAATTCAGTCTATGAAATTGTTTGAAAGTCAATTAAGCTGACTTTTATGATTTATGATTTTTCAGAGCAATTCTCACTACTGGTTAAAGCAGATATAAATCAGTTATTTTACTTTGTGTTTGGGAAAAAAACCCAAAATGCCAAAAAACACACCCAAAGCAAAAATGCAAGAGTCATTTCAATACGTTACTCATGGTTGTCATATATTTGTTGATCATTCTCACTAAAAATATTGCTAAAAAGAATATCAATGACAGCCTGCCCTGCTGTCCTCGCCTGGCCCCTGTGGCCTCATGGGGGTCCCTCTCCAGCTTTTGAGGCATGTGTGTTGAGAAATACAAAAGTCAAATGAGCATACTGCATTATTCTATTCTGTTCTATGAGAGCTACCTGTAAATCTTTTAAGAGGAGCTGTACATTCAATGGAAAACTCTTCTGTATCTATGAATCAGAAAAGTCTGGAAAACACTGAATTAGCAAATAGCTGTTGCTATTTTCTGAACTCTGGTGTTTCTATTTCAACCTGGTTGTATTGTGGAGAGCAGATTGAAAGGCTGTCTCTTGTATTTCCTTGCATTAACTTGTGATGAGAAATAAATCAACTGCTAGTACTGCTTCTGTGGAAATACAGTATCCGTGATTACTGGTAGTTAAGGAAATAATTCATTCTGTTTCAGAAACTCTTGACTCTGCTTTCATTTACTGCTGGTTGTCAAAGAGAAGAGATACTGTGTAAAATACCTGCATAATACAGTAATCTGGAAAACTAATGGTCATATTCAGAAGACACATTCAGGATACTCAATGTTCATATCATTAGGTAGCATATTGTAGTTTCTTGGCTCTGGGTATGAGCTGAATTTACTCACCAATATTCAGTTTTAAAAGCTTCATTGGAGTGGAAAACAGAGCTAATTTTTAAACTGCCTTCTGGTAACACTTGCAGAGATATTTCAAAAGCGAAAATAAAGCTTTTGAAGCCTGCCTGTATTCAGTCCCTCAAGGTGAGGTTACTCAATGGCTCCTGCCAGACTTCTGCACAGCCAGATCATCTGGTGGATTAAACTTGGTCTGTAATTAGGCACAGTTACATGCCTGTTGTCTGCTATGTGATGGCAGTCATCCAGTGGGGACTTTTCCTGAACATTGTTTAAAAATTCAGGTTTAAACAAACAGCCATGCCCCCTCTCCCCTTTACCCAAGTCTCCTACAGGACCTTCTATGTACTCAAAGTTCTTCTTCAGTGCCTTTCAGTGTGCTGAAAATGCGTGTCTCTGTCATCCACACAGACCTTCATGAGAATTCCCAGGGGAATGAGTAAGGGCTACTGGAAAATGGATCCCATTAAGTCTTACTGTAGGGTCCATGCCTTCTGCCCACCAGGAAAGCCATTTATCTCCCCTTTGATATGACCTTACCCCAGATATTCTGACACTGTAATTCTTCAGACACTAATGTTTGTCTCCACAGTAGTTGTTCATAACTTTGCACAGGGATCTTTTCTCCCTCTTTGGCCTGTCATTAAATACAGTGGAAGGTGCTGAGACAGGAAGGTCTTTGAAAATATTAGTTGGAAATGAGAGGAGAGGGAGATGAAGTTTGTTTCCATCTATGAAATGACCTCCTTTGACTGGCTTATAGAAGTAACAATCATTCAAAATGTAATTTTAAAAAATTACTTTGAAATATCTATGAACAAGAATATATGAAACATTCAGTGGTCTCTGGTTTGAAATCCATTCTGCAGTTCTTCAGGCCTGTGGTGTTCAGGCCACCTCTAAATGGTGTGTGCTTGGGCCTAGTTTTGGTGCAGAAAACCCCCTGTCTCTTGGTATAAGCATAACTGTATATAGATTGATTTTTTTTTCCCCATGATAACATTAATATTGAGTGAAATTGCTCTTTTTTTAACATTTTAATACTTCTTAAATAGTAGATTCTATAGTGATGTTCAAGTAATCAAGCCTCCTAAAATAAGTAATTGCTTAGGCCACGAGGCTATGTATCTACATCTTTCTCATACTGATGTATTTATTTTTATGCCTCTATGATATTGATTCAAGAGTATTGGAGAAATATCAGATGTTTGCATGGTCAAACCAAAAGGCAGAGGTTCAACATGGCCTGGGATCCCTCACACATGAGTGGGGCATAGACTTTTACACTGAAGTCTCAAAAAGAAACAGCCATGAAAATCGTCTGGGAGAAAGGGGCATTTGACTCCTTGTCAATATATCCATATCCTCCATAACAGCATGCAAGAAAAACCATGCTGGACTGTTTGCTTTCATATAATTTATGAAAAAATAGCTTAAATGGATACTTCCATTCCATAAATGGTCCTTTGCTTATGACATCTTGGTAATAAAAGAAAAGCATGATCACAAGTTGATTAGATAATTCTTATTATCAAAATGCTGTTTTCAATCAAAAATGACCTTTTCTTATATTTATTGGGAAGCTAGCTTTGCCCCACATTAAACCCAAGCTTTTGTGCTGGCACTGAAAAGCTTGCTGTTCTACAAAGATGATCTTCAGTTTGTTTGCTCTCTACATCCCTTATTACAGAGAGCTGGCTGCTTGATAAAATTTGGGGGTGGGGGTGTGCGTGTGAGGGATGTTCTTATATTTTGCCTGTCTTCCTGGTCTTTCAGACTTTCCTGAGTGTTATAAAGTTGGCTTGACAGAGCTTTTGCTCTGCTTGCATTCTGGGCATAAAGAAGGATAAGAGGGGTTTTTAGCTAAGAGATTGTCCCCTGAAGATTATACAGCAGCCTTATTACATGTGGCACTGCATCAGTGTTATCTTTAGATGACAAGGTGTTTTTCTGAATGACGTTATTTAGAGACTGTAAACTTGCTGTTTTCAAGTGTGATTCTTATCTCCATTCTAATTTATTGCTACTTCTTGTTTTCTAGTAATGGTATTTTTATATTAAAAAAATTTCTAGCTCCTTCCTGCTAAACAACATGAGGAATAAAAAGAAGGATCTAACTTACATTGGCTTTTGAAAGAGGGAGAAAGAAATTGTAGGAGTTAGGTACTGTTTGACAGAACAATGGTTTCACCTGGTATCTTCCGCATGTCTTCTCTCTGATCATTTTTCAGAGCAGAATTTTTATGCTTGTCGAGCATTACTTTTTGTGTGTCTTTTAGCTAATGATCAGGGCACAGAGTTATTATCTCAGAATATTGGCTTTTGCTACAAATAATTTAATATTTTGTATTTTCCTGCAGCATTCTGACGGAAAAGTACTGAAGCGTCTGTTTTTTTCTGTAGATCTGTTTCTCCTTTATGTGTGAAGGTGGAAAGTCTTGTTGAAGATGTTAGCTTTGCTTTTGTCAAGCTGTAGTTTTTTGATAATCAGTCATTGCAAGACTTCCTTCCAGGCATACCAAATGTTTTGTATGTCACAGCCATGGTCTGCGAATTATGTTCTTCTACCTGTTGCAAACCAAAGAGTTCACTATATTTTTTCCATGCAGTCTTCTGTGTGTGTAACCTATAGCAATGCTAAGCAGGAAAGAGCTGCCTCATTCTTTTACACTGAGGGTACAGTACTTAACATTCCCAGCACAGGTATTTATACATGAACTGGTAGCATAGATCCTTATTATGTACTCAGAGAAGAGAAAAAAAGCCTTTCTAGGATGTGGTCAAGATCATCCTGGACTTAGGGCCAAAAATATAACAGAAATGTCTTTTTCTCTCCACTGACAATAAAAGCAATTTAGAAGTTGTCATTCTCTATACAAGTGACATTTCTACCAACCGTTTACTCGGCTTTCTGTGCACTTGAACATGCACAGAAAAACACAATTTTCTTACTGGAAGTCAGTAATTTCTCCGGGTATTCAAGTTAATTGTTGTCTGCTTTTTAAGTTCTTTTGGAAAAAAAACCTCTGGGCTTTGCGAAAACAAGGATTTGCTTTTAGATGGGTGATAATTTTAAAATAAGAGCTTAATAAATAAGCTTAATACCTAGGGATATCAGAAACACTAGAGAGATGGAGAGATGGATTTGTGGGCAAAGGGCATGTGAAGATGGCCAGAGGTGCGTGGTTAAAGCAATTTATCAAGTGGTTTTACTGCACAAAAAATGCGATTTATTCAGTAGGTAGTTACGACATAACGTTTTTTGCTGTGGTTCATCATAAACTGTGCCTCTATCACACCATTGCAGGGGGCACAAAGGAGACAGTGACTTTTGTCCTGTTCCTGCTCAGGGGACTAGCAGAGGCTCATAATTTTCCACACTGCTTCTCAGGAGGCCTAGTGAAAGGTCTGATTTGTGTCACACTTTACCTAAGATTTTGTAGAATACCTTTGTGCGCAGGTTCAAAGAATTGCAATACATTTGGAGAAAGCTTGTCTGTTATTCCCAAACATCTTGATGGCCTGACAGAAGAATGCAACCTTTCTGCTAATGTTAATGGTTTACAAGCTTCTTGGAATTACAGAAGGCAAGCTTCTGTGTTTGTTTAAAATGACAAACTATCAAATGAAAGGAACTGCTGGTTTGTTTTAAAAGCCTGTTTAACTTGAAGTGTGTGCAGATAAAAATCTCCTAGAAGACAGAAAAAACTTCTTCAGTAAAGAATCCTGATCTGTATGTATCAGACAAACAGGCATGACACCTCCATGGGTAAATGTTTTAAATCATTCCAAGGGTAAATGGAGCACAAACGATGACTGATCTATAGTTTTCTCCCTTATAAAGTTATCCATATAATATATAAATATGAAAGAAGACTAAAAGTCAGGCTGTTCATCTCAGTCTTTTTACTTGAGGAAATTGTTTCCAGCTATATGTAATTAGCCACAGTATCATAAAATTAAGAGAACTGTTTTGTCTGACAGGCTCATGTATTTTGTGGTGTTTGAGATCTGGCTTAACTCTCACATAAAGCATTGAATTTAACACGTTACCATTCCAGACACTACTGAATTCCCAAAGACTTTATCTAGGAAACTTTTAACAGGGATATGACAGAAGTTATAAAGCATTTCTTCAAGTAATTAATGTTATGCAATTTTTAGAGTAAAAACTATTGCACTTTTTAGTTATTCCGTAGAAAAAGTAACACAGAAAAGGTTTCATCAAATTAATGCCAGTGCACAAGAGGGAGCTATTAATGTTTGTATGCAGTGTTGTATTTTAAATTACGAGAGAGCTACCAGAACCAATACTTATTAGTGGTGTTTATAACTTCCTAGGACATCATTTAAAGGTTCTATGGTGGTTCTCAATTTGAACATCACTATGTAGATATGGAAGTTTTATATTCAGCATCACAGTATCAGTGAACTGTGTGAGGTAGGAACAGCTTGATACTAGTATAACAGCTCTGAGGAAATACATAACACCACTCAGAAGGTAGTTGTTTTCCTCCTTCAAATGCAAAGACCAAAGGAGAATAGAAAAATACTTCAATTTGCTCTTGGCATAATCTGATATGCGATTTATGCATGGCTGGGATAATTTTGCTATTTAGGTGAATTTCTGACTTTATGAAGATGAAAATCCAAATGAGGCAGAAAATGGACAGTCCACGCTAAACAGAGGCTGTTCTCTTTACTCACAGCTAACTGATTGGAACGAGTGGAAATTAAAAGCAAGCCTTGAATTTAATGACCTACTCAAGGCATGCCTCTGTTCAAGTAACACAAGGTTGGGAGAAAAATTCATTGGGTTCAGGAAATAATATGCAAAGGTGCTGCTATCAGACCAAGAAAGATCAATTTACAAACTGTAATGTCATCAGGAATTTCTCTCAGACTTGCAACTATAATTTAGATAAATATATCTATATATATAATGTAAATATTATAATGTGTGTTTTATATCTAACTTTTTCTTTTAAAGCACATTCATTTTCAAATGGCTTATTAATTTGCAATTGTTCTTTTAATCCCTCAATAGCCCTTAAAAAGAGGTTATTAATATTACATTCCTGGCTCCTTTAAGTTTTACAAGGACAGGTTGTAATCTCTCCAATTGCATTTCATGGGCATTACAAGCTATGTGAGGAAGCACATCTTTTTTACACAGATGTTGCAGCAGAAACACTGAAGTCATAGTTAAATACTACTATTATCTCTAGTGTGCAAACGTGTTTTAAAACTCAGTTCTGATCTATTATTTTTTAATTTATACATTTTATGATTATGTAAGTGCATCTCCACAGGGGGCTTTAAAATGAACAATTATTTGGGCTTTTCACTCACTTTCTAATAGACTTCTTTTGTCTCAATTGTCTTTATATTATAATTTCCCTTAAGTAATTATATAACTGAGTCAGCTAACTTTCATTTAGTCTCTGTTGATCTTTCTCAAGCTAGAAGCAGTCATAGATGGATAGTGAAATTTCTGACAGCAGAAGTCTCAGTTGAAGTCCTAACAAAGGATTCTAAAATCTGCCCTGAAACCTGGGCTTTAATTTTTTTTTTCCTGGGTCTTATTTCTTAGTAACAAAGCTAGAAAAATTACACTTCTGCACTTCTTGCCTCTTTAAATTATCACTTTGTGGACTGTAGAGTTAGGAATTAACTTGAAGACTATAAGATTTAGGTTTTAGGTTTTTTGATGTGTTTCAAATTTGGTTTGTAGCTAATACTGAAATAATGTGCCCATGTTTAAAAAGAGAGAGCATTCATTTGAAAAATATTTAAACTGATTTTTGCTATAACTTCAAGTATGCAGTTGCAAATGTTACATAAATAAAAACTATCTTCTACTTAAGAATTTCCCCAATATTTTTTTTTGGGGGGGGGGCATATTTTAGCCCAAAGTCATTATTAAGTTCCAGCACTTTTCTGCACTTAAAATGAGTATTGCCAATTTCAAAACACCATGGTAGTCATCTCTAGCATTGCATATTAAAATAATAACAATAATTCTGATTATAATTATGATAAGAATAGTATATACAAAATAAGTGATGCAAAATGCAATTGCTCACCACCCACTGATTGATGCCCAACTATTCTGAGAGGAGCCCTCCCTCCCCTGACCCCAGCTAATTCCCCCTAGTTATATATGCAGCATGATGTCATATGGTATGGGATATCCCTTTGGGCAGTTTGGGTCAGTTGTTCTGGCTGTGTCCCCTCCCAGCTTCTGGGGCATCTCCAGCCTACTCACTGGCAGGGCGCAAGAAGCTGAAAAGTCCTTGACTTAGTGTAAGCACTACCTAGCAACAACTAAAACATTTGTGTGCTATCTATCTAACATTATTGCCATCCTAAATCCAAACCACAGCACTGTGCTAACTGCTAAGAAGAAAGTAAACTCTATCCCAGCTGAAAGCAGGACACGTGTTCATGGGGAGCTTAAATCCATGAAGAAAGTTATGATATTAGTGCTGTTTCATAACAGTTTCTACTTCAGCTTCTGTCCTCATGGGACCTTGGTTTTCCTGCTCTACTCCGTCCCATGTTGGGAAAAAGAGTGCAACTGCTTGGGACAAAAATGCCTGACTAAGCCACTAAGCCTTTTCCACGTATGCTAGAGGAGGGAGCATGTATATATAGTATGGCTTTACTTGGCAGAGGGAGAAAGATTCATTTATAATGTATGTAATCCATAAACTAATAATTTTCATGGCCCACAGGACTGGGAGGGGTATTTTTGGTTTTGTTAATATGCATTTCTAATACTCTCTTAGAAACCATGCTTCAGCCAACTATCAAACCTGCTCTAGCTTTTCTAAGGTGGTAAATGAAGAGGAGATGCTCTGTGATTTAAAAAAGACTAGACTTGAGTCTAGTTGATGAAAATCAGTACCATACTTCAGACACATCACCTGAGAAGTCTCATCTCTTTGAGCTTTTTCTCTGATGTGCTGGCACGAGGCCCTGGAAAATGTTTGATGGTTCTGCTTTTCTTTCTGTTGTATTCAGTAGAACTTTTCAAGGAAATAGGATCAAATCCCTATGAGTTTTCTGGGAAGTACCATTTTGATGTCGAAGTGTAGAAATTTTCTCTGACCTAAATTTTCAGAAGTGACTAATGCTTTGGGGAATTGCATATTCTAATGCTGCAGCTGAGGTTATGTAAGGAGACCTTTTATGGAAAATGAGTGCTGACAATTGGGGAATTGACAGACCTTAAGTGATCTAAACTGATTATCTGAATATTCATGCCTTAAAAATGTATAGAATACAGTTCCTTCTCTCTAATTATATAACATAAATAATTTTTTTTAAGTACTGCAAAATCTACTCAATTATTAACTGGTGAACAAAGATGTGCTAACATGAATCAAAGCAGGATTTTTTTTTTCTGTTCTGATTGAATTACTCAGATCTTTCCCTCTTTCTGAATCAGTTTATGAAAGCTACATTAAATTTTATGGTAAACAAACTTTAGGATATGGATAAAAATGTAAATCCACAGAGGTCAGGAAAATAAAAAGGGTCCCTGTGATCTCTGTCACTTTTTCCTATCTTTTATAGATATGCAGTAATTTGTTACTGAGCTTTGCAGTGCTAAATGTACAGCCTAAGGGAGCTGCTGCTAGAAAAAAATCTTTTTGATTTTTGTGGGGGTTTGGTTGGTTGGTTTGTTTTATCAACTGTGGTTCTCCAAATTTTGGGGTTTTGTGGTTTTTTTTGCTTTATTCTGGTTAGTGTATGTTTTTTCAATTAAATTTTATTTTATCTTGGGAAGAAAATATGATTAAAGAGATACTTCATTGGAAAGAGGGGTAGAGAGAGATGGATGTAAGGTGTCTGTATGGTCTGATGAAATAAGATTTGAAGGCTTGCCCCCACACTTGACTGAGTGACTTTGGGTGGTGGTCCAGCAGATGCAAAGCAGCTTTCTAATTGTGCTGCATGTAGCCAGTTTTTCATGCTGATGTTTAGAACGTCAAAGAAGCGCGTACTAAGAAAAACTGTATTATTTTACACAGATAAACCAGTAAGAAATCACATGTCTTTAAAGGTGGTTCGACATCTTCATAACATTCCTGCATTAATTTGCATATAAATCTGTGCTTAAGAAAATATATATCAATTTTGAAATGCAAATATCTATTTGTCCTCTACGTAGACAATCCATGTGTACCTTCAAAGCAGGTGGCAATCTTCATCAATGTAATGTAAGAAAATGTAGATCATTTACAAAACAGACATTTAGCCAAAGCAGCAAAATATTCCTAAATTACTTGTGTGTTCTTATGTTACTGAGAATAGGCTGGAGTTTAGAGAAAAGATGGAAATATAAACCATCAGAAATAAGATGTGTTGATTTAGAGAGCTGGAAATGTGTCTTTAGTCTCCAAAACCTTTAGCTTTAAATGAGTTTCATACATGATAGTTTTAGAAGTGCTGCTATACTATAACTGAAGTAAATTTGTTGTATATGAGAACTGATAATCTTTCCAAGTGCATTGTGGAAGAAACTGTTTCACTGCTGAATTATAGGCAACTCCTAAAAACAGGATGTTCACTACCTTGGATGAAATTAAAATCAAATGTACAGAATTGAAGCTTGCATCCAGGAGGATTGTACGTCTTAAGGGTCATCCTTTATTACTTATCATTTCCATGTCTCTTCTTAAAAACTAACTTAAGAAATTTGGACAAGATTTCTAACTCTGTGGGATGCCTAAAGATACAATGAAGGCCTGTCAGGATTTTGGAGTCACATTGCATCTGAACATTACTGATTTGTGAGGTAACTCCAGAGACTCAATGTGGAGGTTGGAGTCTACGTAAAGATGCTGCTACCTAAAAGTTTACTAGACTGTGAGTTAAGCACTCCGAAAGTGATGGGAACATGCAGCTCTTAAGGCACTTCTATAACTTAGAAAGATTTTCTTGTTTCATATGCTGAAAATTTTTTGCACCCCTGTGTAAAATGGGATGGTAGAGAGGAAAACTTGGATAAAAAGAGAGGAGCAAATACTGAACTCTCCCTGACAGGGAAGATAGAAGGGCTGCCCTAGTAGATGGTATTATTGCAAATTTAATTCAGTTAAGAAGCTTTTAAATCTGAAAGGCAAGTGCAGAATTCAGCTTCAAAACAGGTAGCCACAAAAGCAGCTGTTAGCATGTACCCCATAAGGTAATTTCTTGCTGCTAACTGCTGCATTCAGTACAATGGTTAGGCTGGAGCACCTCTGCTATGAAGACAGGCTAGAGAGTTGGGGTTGTTCAGCCTGGAAAAGGCTCTGAGTAGATCTTATAGCGGCCTCCCAGTACCTGAAGGGGCCTACAAGAAAGCTAGGGAGGGACTTTTTAGAAGGGCATTGAGTGATAGGAAAAGGAGGAATGGTTTTTAGTTAGAAGGGGATAGATTTAGATTGGATATTAGAAAAAATTCTTCACTGTGAGGGTGGTGAGGCACTGAAATAGGCTGCCCAGGCTGGTGGAAGATGCCCCCTTCCTGGAGGTGTTCAAGGACAGGTTGGATGGGTCCTTGAGCGCAGCCTGGTCTAGTGAGAGGTGTCCCTGCCAATGGCCGGGGGGTTGGAATTTGATGATCTTTAAGGTCGCTTCCAACCCAAACCATTCTATGATTCTGTATATCCTTGTTGTGCAATGCTCTCTCATCACTTTTCTCTAAGTACATTTCTGCACAATACTTACAGTTTTCCTCCTCTTAAATGTTTTTCTCCTTCCCTGTTCAGAACTCTACAGTGATGGTTTTGAATATAAGATTCCTCTCTAAACATGCTGGAGGAGGGGGGAAAGTGTTGCTGTTAATTTATTCAACATATCAGTCTCGCTGAGCTCATAGGATTTAGTAGTCTTCTGCATTATTAGGTCACCTTTATGACTCTGAATTAGTTATTTTTTTTTTCTTACCTTGGCATGAGAGTTTCTTGTTTGTCTTGTGGATACTTTTGAGTAGCTAATTTGGCAGCTAATTTGGGGGATTAAAGTCAGCAATATCAGTGGGAATTGTGTATGCTCTTTTAGTTCTTCCATTGTGTGAAAACAGCTCTTCATGCTTTGAAAGCCTCTCTTTTGGCTGCTGAGTACTAAGTAAGAGCTATAAGCAAGTTTGAACTGGGAAAGATGTAGTAGAATGGAAACTAGCATGTCTACTAGTAGGAGACTCTGACAGCTTGACTGAATCTTTGCCCAGACCTATGAGAGTCACAGGATTTAATTCAGGTCCCTGTGTTCACAAGAACTGTACACAGATGCTATTGGAAATGTTCTAAAGTAATGTTCACATGTTCACTAAGTTATAATCAATAATAAGATACCAGTAATTTCTTGCAAGTTTTGCAGTAAAACACCTAGAAAAGCCCTGGTTAAAAACACTTTTCCAGTATAATTCTTGTTTTGAAGTGGTTTTGAAACGTTCACAAATTCTGTGAAGCCCTTTTATGTCCACAGAACCAACAGAAAAGAATAAAATAGCAGGTAGACAGTGACATCAAAAATCTATTTGTGTAGGGAAATACCCAAATACATTTGAGTTGATAATTAAATTCTTCTTTCCTTGCACCTTGCAATTATTTAGATCTTTGCCTTATGACTTCTACGTAAAGTGTTAGTACATAGAAGTAGTTATTCCTAACTAGAGAAACACCATCAGATGATTTTCATTATATGAGATAGTGAGAAAAGGTTGCCTACATTTTCAACAATGAAATGATACATGATACAAGGGTTTTCTTGTAGAATAACTGTTAATACTTTGCACAAAAGTGGAAAATTTTTTAGAATCTTATTTCACTTCCTTCCTCATTCATTAATAAATGCCTATGTTTTATATACCTGTATTAAGTACTACATGTGTGCAGCTATGGATAATTTTAAATTTCTTTTTGAAAACTGTATGGTTATATTTGAGTTCATAGTTTCCCCCATACAATGTGAGCCATGGGAAAGGCAGTCTAAGCTGCAGCAGCCACTGATCCTGTGAAAGGGCTGAGCTGTGCTGCATTGTGTATGTGTGTTATTTCTCAAAGAGAATCGCCATTCAGAATAACGAATCATAGTTATCAGCAAAGCAGGAACAAGGTCAAAATACTAACTGATTTTTTTCATTCACATCAATCCCACCTATTTATGGTGCAGTTAGGAAAAAAGTGGGTCATTTGAACATGCTCTTTTGTAGTTTGGACCCAGTGGCAAAAGATATTAAAATGCAACTGTTGCAGCTGAAATTTATCCAGGATTTGTTCACCTGAAAATCCCCATTTAAGCACTCAAGTTAGACAGTGTTTATTTTGTCATCCTTTAGGAATTCTAACTAGGATGTATTCATCATATTTAGAGCTGTAAATTGTTGGGGTCTTTTGTAGTTCCTTATCAGTATATTCCTGTCAGTGCTGTTGACATTTATCAGTACCACAGAGTGAAATACAAAAATGGAAATAGAATTTGAGGCCACCACGTGTTTGCTGAAAGCACTGAAAGAGATTTCCTTAGCAATAAACAAGAAAATAAAGGGTAGACCACAACAGGTTTGATGCATGTTCTCCAAACATACGCTGATGCTATAAAGCTGTACAAATGGAAATAATAAAGGGAATGATTTTTACCCCTAGGCTCAACTCCAATAACTGATAAAAAGTAAAAGGAGGGAAAAATCTGGGGACCTGTGCACTGAGGACTGAGAAACTGGAAAAAAGGTTGTGATTGATTTGACCCTGGATACATTAGGAAATTCAGCTGGATGGAAGAATCATTACAACAGGAACCTGTACGCTGGTTATCCTTGTAGATAAGAACTGACAGGTTGAAGGCATATTTGAAAGTAAAAGCTAGATGTTTTCTACTCTAATTGGTCCAAACGCTCTAAAGATGTTAGATCAACTTAGTACCTGTTTAGTTGCCATGCTTCTCCTGGAAAGACAAAAGGTTTGGCAGAGGTAAATAAACAAAAAAAGATATTTCTATCCTTGAAAACTTAATGGTAAACAATGAGAAATCACTCTTGGCATAAGAGAAATATTCCTGACCTTATAAACAGTGTGTTAGGCATCATTTACATGCTCTACATCAGATGTTGTAACTACATGATTTGATAACTGGGAACCATAGGTTTTTGAATGCAATCATATCCATGTGCTGCCTGCTAAAGCTCAGGAGGGAGTACCGCTGGGACGCCTCACGAACTATTGAATCAAACCAGAGAACACAATGAACTGCTCCTTTTAAGTAACTGCAAATCATATGAAGAAAAGGCAATACTGTTGAAAGGCCTCAATTTGCAACAGGCATGCTAGAAATTGCATCCAAACAGCATTTTCTACAATTGATAGGAAGGTTAAACTCTGTAATTTTTTAACCTAGTCAAGTTCCATAAAATACCCTTTAGAAGTGACAGCGTTTCAGAAAGGAGGGGGAAAAATATAAATAGGAAAAGAAAAACATAAAACACCAAAAAAAATCTGAAAGAAGGCCTTGAGTAACATACACTTGGGAAAAGCAGCATTTCAATGCCAATGAACCCAAACAATTTAAGCTTGAAATTCGAGCTTATACAAAAGATCTAATTACAGCAGACCTAAATAGTGTGTTTCAGTGCACATGAATGCTACATTACAGATTTGGCAATGAGATTTTTCATAGAAACTATTGATTGTAAGAGCTGGTAGAGGTGTCAAGTAGGTCCATATTTGTCTCTTTCATTCCTAGTATCTCTTTCAGCCAGGTTATTTTAATGGTATTTTTTTACTTTGTTTTCCCATCATAGAAGATCTGATATGAGATTTCTGCAGTACATCCCAATTCTGTTCCCATTGCATCGATATCAAAATGAAATAACATAGCACATATTTTTGTGTGGTTTATATACATTGTGAATAAGTATCATGAAATATTTAACAAATAATTAGCAAATTGGGAAACTTTATCCAGTTTCTCTGTAAGAATACAAAGAGCTGAAGACTTGGCTCTACTCAGATCAAACCAAGCTATCAGAAAACTGGGTAGGGCTGGAAGAAGTCAGGTACTCATCATCTTTGAGTGTTTTCTGTCCTTGTACATTCATTTGACTGAGTTACTAGAAAACTTGGGAACCACTGAGAACAAGATGTTAGACAGGAAAATGTGGGAATGACCATGGGGAATAACTAATTATGAGTGTTCTTACTGGAGAAAAGACTTGAACGGGAATGCCATTGTTTGAAGTTCTTGTGACCTCCCTATAAATTATTTCAGTGTAGAAGAGTAGTTGTTTATTACTACTCCCCTCTATCCCAAAGTGCTGCATCATTCTAGCATGCTCTGCTGCAAGGATACTTGCTCAGCATCCTAAATGCTGTGTTTTAATGAGCAGATATGCAAAGCGTGCTATTATTTTTTCCTGATAATTCCTTGCATGTTAATGTTTCAGAGATATTTTCTAGAAGATGATTAAAACAGATTGTTCAAAAGCAACAGATCCAAGACACTGGGGCAAGACAGACTAACAAAATTTAGATGAAAACCATGAAATTAGCTTTACGGTTGCCTTATTTTGCCTGAGCAGCCAGTGTGCCTTTGACTTGATAGGGTCTAACTATCTAGTACAAATCCTTATACTTGCTGCTCCAGTCGGTTTTGTTGAAGATACTGGTTTCTACTATATGAGTCAGCAGTGTTTATCAATTTTAATATCATGCCTCAGGAATATTGCCACTTACACTTTAATATGACTTTGCTTGTCAATCCAATCTTCATTTTTTTCAATTTTAGACTCTCATAATATTATAATTTATAGGGTTCCATGGTAATTCATAAAGCTATGCCTGTTCCTTCTTAGATAAACAGTTTAGGAAGATGTGGCTTTCTGTTCTTGCATTAAGCTGTTTTATTTGGCAGGTTTTATTTACTATATTTAAAGGTGTAACATTGAGAAAATTCTAAATGCAAGTTTAGAAGTTCTTATTTCAATCACAGTGGGCATCTCAATTGGAAAATGCTCCTGTAGAGTCCATTCTGTAAAAGATTTAATTCTTGTTGCTTTTATGCCCTACAAAATTCTTTGTATAATCATGTTTTGAAATCACACCTTTTCTAAGCCTATCGCGTGGGAAAGTACTTGTGTTCTGATGTAAACTAGTACCTTAATTCATTGTGCCAGCACCTCCTAATATCAATCAGAAGTCCTTTGTTTCCCAGTATGTCCACAGACCCAAAATCTTGCCTCCTTCACACAGCCCTTGATGTAGAATTTTGCAGGCAATGCACCATGATAATTTGGGGGATTTGCAGTGCTGTTGTCAGCTTTGTATGGCCTTTAGCAACTTACTTGCCTCCTCTTTGCTTTGAAGTTGCTTGAGTGAGGACAATAAACCTTCTTCCTGCTCTCCCCTCTCCATGTAGACAGCTTAAATTAGTCATCAAGTGACTGTCATGTTAAACACCTGAAGTTAGTTCCTGATGGAAATTACTTTGTAAGTAGTGTGACCTTATGTGCTAACAGCATCTTCCTGTGCAGGAAGGAATCTGTGTTTCTCTGCCTTGGCTTTTCAACAGTAGAGATAGGTTGTTTTATCTCTGTCTTGAAAACCACTTCAAACTTAAGTGGCAAAGCAGTTTTTCATTATTTATATAAAAGAATAATATATTTGATTAAAATTAAAAAAAATCACTAATTTTGTATCATCTTTCATCCAAAAGTTGTACAAAAATTTTTTAAAAATTTGTAGGACATGCCTGTCAGGTGCCATGTAAAGACAAATTCTTTACATGCATCAACTCTTAGTAATACAATTTTTTTAAAAAACATTTGCTGTGTACTATGATGTAAAGCTGTGAGTATTTTAGGAGGAATAGTGTTGCTTGTGCATTGTGGTTACCTAAGTACAATTTTTTGCTTGGCAATGGGACTTGTTCTGATCTCTGGAGATTCTTCAGAGTGAAATATAGTTGCAACACCACACAGTTCCTCTTGTGTTTCCTTAGGCAAACCTTGCTGTCATTAGCAGAGCAAACTCAACCACTTCCCTTATTGAGCATTTTGGCTCACAGATGAAAAAATGCAAACCCAAATCATGCTGTATGAACACTAAATCCCACAAGCATTTATAATTGAGTATACTGCTGAAGAGTAGCTTCCAAAATGTTTGTACCTTTATTATCAGGAGTGGTGGGGTTATGGTATGGGTTTAGGGTTTTCTTGTTGTTGCTCTCTTACCCATCAATTTATTGGCCCCCTTTTTGTCTCCTTATTTTCTTGTCTGTAGCCCTAACTATAAGCACATCTGCAAATTACTTGGTACACTTTTTTCTTATCCCTCTTTCCACCAATGTATTTTTTACCATCTCCAAAGTGGTCCTCCAGGATCACTGAAGGATAGCTGGTGGTTAAAATTTTGTTCAGCTCTAAATTAATAGTTCAGGGAGGCAGTTTACTCTCAAGTATTAACCAGAAAAGGTGGGCTCATAACATCTGCTTTTGGAAAATAGTATTTCAAAAACATGTTGCTACTGTACTGATGGATAGAGAATTCATGTGCCTCAGTTGTTGGGTTTTACAGTCTACATGCATATGCTGGCATAGTAAGGGAAAACAGAAGGAGCTCTATGGATTTAATTTATAGTACATGCTACAGTTGTAAAATTGTATTCTCATTTTATGTGTTTAGTTTTCTCTAAACTGAAGTTGATGGGGGAAAAATATAATGAATCCCTATATGTAGCTTTCTTTTATGTCAAATTTATGGCTTAAACAGTCTTCAGTAAGAAGCTGTTTATCTCAGCTCTGTGCATTTTGACATAGGGGACTCATGTGGCTTCATTTATTTAATCTAGAATGCTTTTGAAAGAAACACCAATTGCAATTGTGAATATTCAGAAATATAGTGTGAGTCTATAAAAGTAGGGCATTTTCTTTACTGTATAGTCTCTTGATCTTCCAATATTTTTGCTCTTTCATGAATAAAGTAAGCATTTTGGTATAATTTGTATGAATTCAGTATAATTCTTTTAAAAAAATCAAAGTGAAAATGAAATAATGTTTTGTGGTTTTGTATGTGTGTATATATACACATGTGTGTGCACACACGGATTTGTTAAGTACCGAGCTTCAATATAAATATGCTCTTATATTTACAGAGGATAACTTCCTTGGAGTTTCCTGGCAATAAAACTTTACAGGTTTTCTTCTGCAGACATCTGGCCTTTGCCGTTCCACAAGCTGCATTTTGGGTTCACCTGACAGAGTTTGGAGCATATTAATGCTGCACAGAAATTAGACAAGCGAAGGGAGCTGCAATATTTCTAAGGTTTTCTGTAATTTGTAAGTTCTTATAGGGTCTTTCCACTTAAATGCCAATTTATTGTTCTGAGAGTAGAGCTGAGGCAATTAATAAGCTGGTGCATAGTTTGAAATTGGTCAGGTGACAGAGGTGACAGCTTGGGCTGTGGAAAAAGAAAAATTTATGATAGCTTTGAAGAGGTGGGTTTGGGAGTCTTTGTTTTCCCACAACATTTAGCAACTTGATGGTCTTAAGTTTTCTTGGTGTCAGAGTCAGCCCTTCTTTTTTTTGTGATCTTCATTCTGGTCACATTGCAAGAAAACATTTAAGTGATCTTTGTGATATTTACAGTGAAGCCCTCCTTAATACACATTAAGCACTGGTTCCATAAATTGGTCTGTTCCCTCTGGGCAGAGCTGTTATATCTGGGCCCACGCAGAGCTGAACAGGCATTTGTACTAATAGAGCTCTGTGTGGTCACTGCTGCCGTGGCTATCTGCCATTTCACAGATAACATCACAGTGATGTGATGCATATAAATAGCTCCCTGCACTGAAAACAATATTCTTGTGAGCCAGTCTTCCAGCTCTTTCCTGATCCTAACTACTGTGCCCTGTGGTTTCTCTCCTAGAGGTTGAACTTTCTTCATTATGTAACTGTTTACATTCTTGAATTTTCTGTCCTTATTTAAAAGCAAGGAAGATGTACTTTATGCAAGGAGCACTTGCATTCCTTCCTTCTGAAAGCCCTGTGTTTTGTTTCTCCCTCCAAACCCAATATATCCTGGAAATATATTTGAGAGACTCAGATATCTCATCCACCTCCTTGCCTGTTCTTGCAAGATCCTGCATCACTTCTAGACACCTTTCTGAGCACAGGGTAACTCTGCTTTCCCTTAGAAGACCTCCCCAAGTTTGAGTTTAAATTAGAACAGTGTGGTGGTCTGACACCAGACAGCAGCTCAGCCCCACATAGCCACTTGCTGGCTCCCCCATAGCAGGGTGGGGGAGAGAATCAAAAGAAAACTCGTGGGTTGAGATAAAGACAGTTTAATAGGCAAAGCGAAAGCTGTGTGCACAAGTAAAGAAAACAAGGGATTCATTCCCCACTGCCCATGGGCAGGCAGGTGTTCAGCCATCCCCAGGAAAGCAGGGCTCCATAGTGCATAACGGTGACTTGGGAAGGTGAATGCCATTACTCCTCCTTCCTCCTCTTCCTCCAGCTTTATGTGCTCAGCATGACATTATATGGTATGGGATACCCCTCTGGTCAGTTGGGGTCAGGTGTCCCAACTATGTTCCCCCACAAGGTCTTGTGCACCCCCAGCCTCCTTGCTGGTGGGTTGTTATAAGAAGCAGCAAAGGACTTGGCTCTGTGTGAACACTGCTCAGCAGTAACAGAAACATCCCTGTGTTACCAGCACTGTTTTGGTCACAAATCCAAAACAACAGAAAATTATGGCAGCATAAATCAGTGCAGACAGTTAAATAAGTTCTATGACCTTTATCACAAGAACAGTAAAGGGATGTGCCCTTTAATAGTAATGGATGAAATTATTTAAGATGGCCAAAATTAAGTAGGTCATAGTCAAGTGGTCAGGAGGAACTGCACAGCAGAAAGCAAACATCTCGTGCCTTAGCTTTTCGGTAGATTTGGGTAGAAGTTAAGTCACTTCTAGATCCCCTGTACAGACCAAACACCTTGACTATGTCTGTCACTGTCCAGATCTAGTGAGTCTTTAGTGTGCCTTGGCATATGATAATTACCTATAGAGGTTCACACTGCCCATTTTAATGGTCTGTGTAAGTGGTTCCCAGCCTTCTCTTCATGACTGTCTGTGCATCTATCACAATGAGGCGTAAATGAACTGTGACTGTCAGGAGCAACGTGGAATTTTTTTAGCAGCAATGTATAGCCCAGCTGATTGCTAATCAGACCCACAGCCCGGCTTACTCCTGTAGATGAGCGCAGAACTGCAGCAGTTAGCTGTAGCTATGAATTTTGATCAGAGTAAACAGGGAGGGCTCATTTGTTATTGAGATAGGGGGAGTATGGCAACAGGCGATGATGGAGGAAGGCAGGGCTGTGTGCTGCTAAGAAATGAGACAGTCAAATAATGTTACACTTCACAAATTTTCAGACACAAAATACAGTATGAGGGTTTACAAGGCTGGTAAGTGCATGGCATTACCTGGTAGCACTTGAAATGTTACCACACTGTGTGTCTGTGCCTGCATTATTCAAATAAATCTTTTAGCCAGTGACTCTAATAAAAATTAGATAAAATTGAAAATGCTTTCAGTAAGAAACTGCCTATAAGTGCACTCAGTCTACAGCTGTTTGCATATGTCAAAAGAACATCTGTGTTAAAATTGGCTGCTTCACCAGATGGAAATAGTATCTGATGTCCAGTAAGACGTTAATTTTGCTTGTTTATAACATTTCCTTTGATTTCTTATCCCACTTCTGGTGACATCATCTTGGGATTGTACAAATTCTGATCATCTATCTAGGACATTGGTTTATTAAAAGCAAGTAATCTTGTGTGAAAAGTAGCATGACAAGTTCTAGGCAATCCAGGAGACTCCTAGACTGTATCAAAGATAACTTCTTAGCCCAGGTAATAGATAACCCTTCTTGAGGGGATGCAATGCTAGATCTGATGGTCACCAATGCATGTGAGCTTGTCAGCAACATCAAGATTGGAGATAGCCTGGACTGCAGTGATCACACATTGGTAGAGTTCAAGGTCCAGAGAGATATGGGACAGGCAAAGAGTGTAGTTAGGACACTTAATTTTAGGAAAGCAAACTTCCAGCTCTTCAGGAGTTAATCAGTAGGACCCCTTGGGAAACGGTCCTCAAGGATGAGGGAGCAGAACAGAGCTGTCAGATCTTTAAGGATGCTTTCCATAGAGCACAAGAGCTCTGAATTCCCAGATGTAGGCAATCAGGCAGGGAAGGAAGAGACTAGTATGGTTTAGTCAAGACCTGCTGGTCAAACTAAAAAGCAAGAGTCAACTGCACAAGCAGTGCAAGCAGGGACAGGTAACCTGGGAAGAATATAGGGATTCTGCCCGGTTGTGTAGGGATCAGGTCAGGAAGGCCAAGGCATGGCTGGAGCAGAACTTGGCAAGGGATGTGAAGAATAGCAAGGGCTTCTGCAGGTGTGTGAACTGGAAGAGAAAGGTGAAAGAAAGCGTACCCTCCCTGATGAACGAAAGTGGTAACCTTGTATCAATGGACAAGGAGAAGGCTGTCAAGACTCAACAACTTCTTTGCCTCAGTCTTCACTAGCAACAGCTCTCCTCAACCCTCCTAGGTCAGTGGACAGTAAGGGCAGTAAAGCCCCTCACACTGAGATCAGGTTCGTGATCATCTGAAGAACCTAAACGTATATAAATTCATGGGACCTGATGAGATGCATCATAGAGTCAGGGAATTGGCTGATGTGGTTGCCAAGACACTCTCCATCATATATGAAAAGTCATGGCTGTCAGGGGAAGTCCCTGATGACTGGAGGAAGGGCAACATTACACCCATTTTTAAAAAGGGTAAAAGGGACAGCCTAAGGAGCTACTGACCTGTCAGCCTCACCTCTGTGCCTAGGAAGATCATGGAACAGATCCTCCTAGAAGCAATGCTGATGCATGTGGAAGACAGGGAGGTGATTCAAGACAGTAAGCATGGCTTCACCAAGGGCAAATGCTGCCTGACCAACCTAGTGGCTTTTTATGATGGGGTGAC
This sequence comes from Porphyrio hochstetteri, assembly GCA_020800305.1. Classification (NCBI taxonomy): domain Eukaryota; kingdom Metazoa; phylum Chordata; class Aves; order Gruiformes; family Rallidae; genus Porphyrio; species Porphyrio hochstetteri. The sequence goes on from CM036907.1 coordinate 54,206,033, forward strand.
CGCATCAGTGGACACAGGAAAAGTAATGGATGTAATCTGTCTGGTCTTCTGTAAAGCCTTTGACACAGTCCCCCACAACATCCTTCTCTCTAAACTGGAGAGGTAATGGATTTGATGAATGGACTGTTTGGTGTATAAGGAATTAGTTGGATGGTCGCATCCAGATAGTAGTCATCAGGGGCTCAATCTCCAGACAGAGATCTGTGACAAGTGGTGTCTCTCAGGGATATGTACTGGGACCGGTATTTTTTATATCTTCATTAATGGCATTGATGATGAGGTTGAGTGCACCTTCAGCAAGTTTGCAGATGACACCAAGCTGAGTGGTGCAGTTGACATGCCAGAAGGACAGGATGTCATCCAGAGAGACTTAGAGAAGATGGAGAAGTGGGTCCATGAGAACCTCATGAGGCTCAACAAGGACCAGTGCAAGGTCCTGCACTTGGAGCAATCCTCATCATCAATACAGGCTGGGAGATGATGTGATAGAGAGCAGCCCTGCAGAATAGGACGTATTGGTGGATGAGAAGCTCAACATGAACTGACAATGCACGCTCACAGCCCAAAAGTCCAACCATATGCACAATTTTAATGCCTCTAATTCCACAGTTATCTTGGGGGGGTGTGGGGGGGTGTGTGTGTATCCTTTTAGCAGTGTTAAAAGACAAGTTCATCAGAGTTTGTACACTACTCAGATTCTGCCATGATTTAATAGTGTATAACTATCCAAGTACAGTTTAATGGTTCTGCCTGGATTTTGGGGGGTACCATAAATACAACTTAGATTAACACACAATTTTGCAAAGTCTGAGTATCCCCTGAGCGGGTTCTGTATGGAGATAAAAGTTTTGACACCGGTGCTATGCATAACCCACACTTTTACCATTGTGAAATGTATTTATATATGCAAGTTTTATCCACTTGGGATTTATTCTTGGTTGCGCATTTATATGTGCCAAGATACCAGATGCAGAAAGTTTACAAAGTTATCTTCAGTAAGTTACTGAAAGCCTGTCAGTGAAAAAGGGAATTGTTATTTTAAAGAGTATATACACAGAACCAAAAGATTTCTCAAATTGAAGGTGAGCAACGTTTGGCAGAGATTTTATGATTAGCACCAATGCAGTGTTTCTGTAGCATAGTTTTATGAACCAGGCATTAAGTGTTTCAAGTAGTGACCAGATTTATATTGAAAGAGATTCATCCGAAATTGAAATTAGTTCTGTTCAGCAGAATTGCTAGGCAAAGCAGAAAAAAATGAGATACTTGATTTTTATTAGAAGTAAGTTTTTTCATATTTGTATGGAGGAATTGCAAAAATAGGCCAGAACTTGTATGCACAAGCCTATTTTACAAAACAGTTTACTATTTTATTAAAACAATACAGACACACACACACAATTTTACAGAATATTTTATAAAACAATAAGCTACAGGCATTGTTCTGGGAAATACATTCTCATGTTTTAGACAGTATTTGTTCTAGAAGTAGTTAATTGTCAATCACTGGACCTCTGTAAATTTTTTCAGTGTCACAGTAGATATAACTATCAAAATGTGTATTTCAGGCAGCATTTCTTTTCACATTTTCTTTTTTTTCTTTTGGTCAGTGTGGGTTTTTTTGAAAACACAGTGCCCTTGCCAGTGAGATGGTATAGGCAATAACTACATTATTTTAAATCTCTCTAATTTAACAAGGTGTCAGAGGCTGAGCTGACATTATCTCCGGTGGCTGATTACATTTCCTGCTGGTGGATTGCTGTCAGGAGTGAGGGGAGAAACTCTTGGTGGGGCAGATAGAATCTACCAATCAGTTCTGCTGTAATTAATGTAGAATTTATAGCAGAAAATACAGACTGCCAGTGATGTGTTCAGTAACTCATGCCAAGGCCTCTTTATCAATAATGCTTATCTTTGGAAGGGGCATAGTTAATTTCTTCAGTAGGCCGTAAATTATTACAGAACTTAAATATCTGCTAAAAAATCAATACAACTAATTGTAAATTAATAGATTTCTAAGTGTGAAGGAGCATGTAATAATGTAGATGAGTCCTTGAATGAGCATGCCAGTTCTGGTGTCAGGGGTGGGAGCTTCCCACTGTTTTATGTGACATCTTCAAGTGTAAACACATTTCTTTTCCTTTCCCCAGCTGATTTAGCCTGCTACTGTAGCAAGTAACATTTCCATTAGCCTCCTACCGTTAAATCGTGGAGTAACTATAATCACAAAAACATCCACCATGCAAGCAAACTAATAGAGCAGCAACTGTGGTCATAGCTTATCTCCATCTTACAGGCACTTTTTTGTGAGTTCGCCGCAGTTGGTGCTGAAACAAATCCCTTTAAACTGAATCTAATGAAGGACGATAAAAATGGATTGCCACAATAGAGGCTACAGGTTTATAGATATTCTTGAGTACACTCGCTGGAAAGAAAAATGTTATTTGTGTTGTTTTCCTTATGTGCAGGACTTAGCAGCAAGACACTGTCCTGTGTGTTGACTGCTCAGGATTGAAGCAGCAGAAGAGGAATAGGCTGACTTCAGGATACTTCAGATTTTCTTTAAAATCTATGTAGATATCGATGGGCTTAGCTGTCTTACAGTCAGTAGAACAGAAACAATTTTAAGGCAAGAAAAACTTCCCTGCATATTGCTTGCACTGTTTTAGCTCTGGACTAAAACAAACTGTGTTTGTATATGTGCAATAGCCGTAACGTTCTGTGATGTAGCTGTTCTTTTTAATGGGAATTGAATAAAAGATAGCTTTCATTTGATTGTCTAAAACCTCAGCTTGGTAAAGCACGCAGACTTGAAGCTGAAGTGACTGTGAAGCAAGGTTAGCTTTTACACACAAGTTTTTCTGAGCTGCGATTTCAAGGTGTCCTTCCTCTGAGACTGAAGTCTGGAAACTTGGCAGAAAGCCATTCATGCCTAAAGCTTATCTTGCAGCACAGCATCTCTCTTCTGGATACAGCTGTACCTGTTAGTATTAATGAATGTGATGGTAGCACCTTTGGTAGCTGTGTGCTGGATTTGGCTGGTGTTTTTTTAAAAAATAGTGGAATCATTAATAGAATGATCACAGGAAGTTTTAGGTTGGAAGGGACATCAAAGACCATCTAGTTCCACACCCCTGCCACGGGCAGGGTCACCCTCCACTAGATCAGGTTGCCCGAAGCCCTGTCTAACCTGGCTTTGAACACTGCCAGGGAGGGGACAGCCACAGCCTTTCTGGGAAGCCTGTTCCAGGGCCTCACCACCCTTGTAGTAAAGCATTTTCTCCTTATATACTTGCAAACAGTCCCTCTCCAACCTTCCTGTAGGCCCCAGGTAGGTACTAGAAGGCTGCAGGAAGGTGTCCCTGGAGACTTCTCCAGGCTGATCAAGCCCAACTCGCTCAGCCTGTCTTCATAGCACAGGTGTTCCATCCATCTCATCATTTGTGTGGCCCTCCTCTGGACTTGGTCCAAAAGGTCCATGTCTGTCTTGTACTGGGGACAGCAAAGCTGGATGAAGTACTGCAGTTGAGGTCTCATGAGAGCAGAGTAGAGGGTCAGAGTCACCTTCCTCAACCCGCGTGTCACACTTGCCATATTTTTAAAAGTCAACCTTTGTTTTGAGTTTCTAATTAGTGGTAAGATAGTGGTAAAAATAAGGGGTATTTTTAAAGACAGTATCTGACCTGTACTCAATGTCCCCTATCCTGGTTCATCAGATGTATCATGAATATGAATTTTCTTGCCCAAATATGAGCATTTGTTTAGAACCCATTCTGAGCCCTTCCCCTGCAGAGTGTCCGGGTGAAAGGACACAGAAAAATAAATGTCTTAGCTGTGAGTAATATGCAATCATTAAGTGAAAGGTTGAAGGAAAATGTACTTCTCAAAAGGTCATAGTTGGTTAGAGATAGTACAAGTTTTTGAAAAAAGTGAGAGTTAACAAAGAGCTTTACATAGAGGGATTTTGTTGTGTCATCCCTGTCCTGTCGTATCACTCCCCGCCCCATCCTCTCCTCTCTCCTTTGCCATAAAGGAGGGGAGTAACAGGTGAAATCTGCTGAATGCTGGCTATGAGTAGGAAACGTCCATGCTGTGCCAGCATTGATCTGCAATCTCATGCCCAGCCAGGAGGTCTCAGTGGAGGAGCAGTCAGCTATGGAGCTGCTGAGCAACTACCCTGGTCTCTCAAGGGTCCATTGGGGCAGAGGTCAGTCCCTCTGGACCAGGGGGTGGCACACCTTCCATTTTGCTCTGTGGCTTTATGATAAAAGTGACTCTGCAACTATGCTGCATGACACAGCCTTGTGCTAATTAGATGGCATCTCTGCCTCCAAAATGATAGGAATATTCTAGCTGTATTAAAAACCAAAACAAAGCAAAAAAAAAAAAGTTGCACTTTAAATATATGTTGGAAGGGCACAACTGCATCCAAACTATTTAAAATCTTCTAATAGTTAGAGGTTTATTATACAGTCCACTATACTCTGCAGAACATTCTTTGTCTCTCCTTAACGGACTTTCAGAGTTCCTTATTTTATCATGTTTTAAATGACTCAAACACCTCCTGTGAGGGCAAATTTAGGAAAGGAGCAGTACAGTTCACAGGTGGTATCAATTGTAAATGAGTGGCTTTGATGTTTTCCTGTTTCTCTCCTCCTAACTGCTCTTTTAAGTGTCCTTATGCACTAAGCATTTCATGTGGCTGAACAGTGGTGTATTCTCAAACTACCCCTTCTTTGATAATAAACACTAGTAATTAGAAAGGTTTTGAATGGCTGTACACACATTTATACTGGAGACAATGTGTCCTATTTTTTAAATTCCCAAGTTCTGGTAACTTTCAGACATTACCTCATTCCAGATTTCACTAAATTAATATTTATTATCACAACTGTTGCTTACAAGGCTAATAAATTATGGAGGACCTCTGATCTAACACTGTTCCACTTATTAAGAACTATTTTATGCATACTGGGTTAAACACTATGCCAAATGGTATAGATGTTGGGCTTACAACAATGCGTGAGTTCAGTTTTCACTAAAGGCCCCTGTAATCAATCCGAGCATTCAGATGGCATGGGCCTGCCTCAGGGGTGCCTTGGCTGAGTGACTCTTTGGCTGCTGTTCCCAGCAGGATCAATCCCAATCCAGACCTTGGAGGTAGAGGGCAGGTGAGCTGGGGGGCAGCTCCCTGGTCAGGGAATTGCCCAGAGAGCAGCAGTTCTGTCCATCCCTGCTGAATGGGCATTGTCTCAACACCTCAATTCTCCCCGTCACACTAAATAATATATCCTTTCCCCAGTTTTCAGAATTTCTGCATTGTTTTGGATGAGGCATATTGATGACAATGATGTGAATTACTTAAATGCATATGCTGGTTGTAGAACACATGGAGTTTCTACTAGAGTTTCTTAGCCCCTAACAGATATTTCCTAATAAGTAATTTTCATCTTTTTTCTTTATTTTAGGTAAGTGGAACCTTTCTTTTCATGACTTGGGGACGTGTTTAATTGTTGTGGTAAGTGTTCTCCATCACATGAATAGAGGGATCAGCTGTGTGTCAATTAGCATCCTAAGTGGGCTTCACAAGTGGCAGTGGATGGTCTTTAGGAGGCTGCAGATGTATATATACACACACTGCTGCTCTTACCAAGCTGTTGGTATTTTTGAATACCGAAGACTATTTGTCCTCTGCAGATCTGCTCAGTTGTACAGCTTGCAGGTATTCTCATTTATTTTTATTCATGTAACTGTGGGTTAGCATTAGTTTGCTGTGCTGTGTTTGGTCTTACAGCACAGCAGCTTGGTAGCTGAAGTGGTTTACCTGCCTTCCTGTCTGGGCTGCTTGTCCCCCAGATTTCCTGTGCTCTGTTAGAGTAATAAATGTTTTCCTCACTGCCTTTGGCGTTATTTCACACTGCTTTGCAGTGGCATAGTTCTGATTGTCAGTGGCCTGAACTTACTGCTGTATGCTGGCTTTTTTTTTTGTTTTTGTTTTTAAATTGCAGGTTACTTTATAAATTGCATGTGTTATGAAAGGGGGTGGGGGGGAGAACACCTAGCCACGAGTTCTTTCAGAGTACTAATGACTGTTTTGATTTGCTTTCCTGTGGTAGCTGTTCCTGATATGCTATAGCTGGGTGAAAGGGAAGGACAGACTGTTTTTAGGATCTTGGTTTTTAGATGGTAAAGGTAGAATTGTCTATTTATGACATGCAAGTTCCAAGCTTTATGACCCTACTTGATTATTTTGGTTTCTTTTGGAAGGGTTTGGGCATTTTGTGAATGTATATCTTTACCCTATGTGTTTTTCATTTATATATGGGATTGAAGAATGCGTTACTTACCATGGTAGTATTTTAAGCATATTTAGCATGCTCAGCCTTTGACAACAGCATTATTTATATTGATGGTATTTTTGGATGTAGGTAAAGAAGGGTATGGTAATGTAGAATAGCTCTTCATTTTATTAAATTACTTTTTTTTGTTTGGTTGATTTTTTTACTGTTTGTACTGTTCATACACTGTAACAGAAAAGTACCATTTACCTTGTTAACACAATGAAGTTGATTGGGTTTTATTGTGATTATCTTTTTTGGCTTTATCAAAAAGATTAGAATTGTGATAGCTATCTTAATTTTTAAATAGCCTGTTATTAAATATGAGAGTGATAAAGCTGTAATGTGTCCTGCTTCAGAATGACCATAGGAAGTCTTGGTACAATCCCTTTACACTGGTGTGGCTATTTTCTGTGGAAAATGTCTTTGTATAGCTAAGTTTATACTTGTAAAACTTGGGGTTTATTCACGGTACTTATAAATTAGTTGGAGGATACTCAGTTGTGGTTTGTTTTGTTCCTGGTGTTTTTGTTTGCTTAAGAGAAACATTTACTCGATACTATACCTAAATCGCAATTGGATATATATATTTTTTTAAAGGCTATGGATTATTGCAACCACAGAACTAATATTGGGTTGAAGGAGATGTTTGTACAGCAGACAAAATTACACCACATGTGACCATGTTCATGTTTCAATTAGATAAACTTTTAATTTAAAAACGTTGTCCAATGATTCAAAAGTCTCACAGTGCTTAAAGTAGCCTAAACGAACCAAAAACAAATCTTTTGGTGTGTGTCTTAGGTATTTCAATTATATTTTTTTATAGGATGCAGTGGACTGACAAAGAACACTTACTTATTGTTTCAAAAATTTTGAAGTTAGAATGAAAAAATACTTATTTGCTTCAAATGTCCTTTCCCCTCACCTACTTTTTTCACTGGAAGCTTGTTAAAACATTTGATTCATATTTTTTTGGAGGTTTCAACAAAATTAGTTTAATTTTGTTGACAACAAAATGAGTTGCTCAACAAAACATGTTTAACTTTGTTTACCAAAGAGATAGATAGGAAAATTCAAAATAACTAAAAAAAACACAACCCACAACAAAAATCCAGTTACCCCTTAGCAACACAAATATTTAGTGCCTAGTGATGCAGACTAGAGAACTGATGCTTTAGGAAGAAGAAGTCCAAATGGAAGAACATTTCATGCCAAAGCTGAGGAAACAAACTCATGGAATTTGTCATTCCTGTTGCTTGAGTTGGGCGTTAGCCATGTGGTTAGAAAGACCAGAAGCTATTCTACCAGTGATACCCATCACAACAGGGGAAGGAAGCTGTGTGTATGCGTGTACAACATTATATTCAAACCATCTGCTGTTGCATTGCCAGTGGTCTATGTGTGAAGAACACTGTGTGCCTGAGCAGATAGTTATATCGGTGTCAAGCCTAGTTACATATTATTTTTCAGCTTTCAGGTTTTATCTCCTTGTTGGGTAAAAGCACTTAAAGATGAATTCCTGGCAGACAAATAACTTTTTCTTGAAATGTACAGCAGATTTTGCTTTAGATACTACAACGAGGTCCATGCCCCATGCTGTTTCCAGCCCTGTTAGAGTTTTCCTTTCTATTAAAGAACAAGAATTGGAAAGATCAGAAAAGAGAAAAATGGGAAGGTGAAGAAGGTCAGGTTTTGTGCTTGCATAGTCTTTTTCACACTTGTGCTTTGAACCCTTTTAAGAATGGCTGAGGCACACAAATCCAGGTGTTGTTTGAAGAGCTGCCTCAAAGGAGGGCTGGCCAGAGCAAATCACACCAGTGTCAGGGCAAACCTGTGCTGTGGCTTTTTATTACCACGTAAAGTCCAATAGCTCCACAGTGGCACCCACATTTCAAGTGGTAATGCTCTGCTGATCTGCCCGTCTTTTCATCTGCTTTTGATTTGAGGGTGCTGGTTCTTGACACCTGAAACTCTTCACTGTAAAAGCGGCGGTTAACAATTTGTCATAGTTTTCTTGTTCTTACCACTGCTACCCCAGTAATCCTCATTTGTACTCACCATCATTATAGATGAAGCGTTTTGTTTTCCTAGAAGTGATATTCTTTGTTTGCATTGTACTTCAGCAATCTTCAAAATGTGGAGAACTGAATTTTGGATTAATGAAGAGAAGTCAAAACTTCTCAATTTATTCTGTAGTTCAGGTTTCAAATTTCTGTAAAGAAACCTTAATAAAACAAAATGGTATTGTAGGAATTAGGAAAAGTAAGTCTTAAATCCTTTATACATGGCAAACACTATAATTAGCCTAGCTTTGCAGGCTTTCTTATTCAGCATTATTTTAGGCTGTAAATGTTTCCAGTGTCACTTTTCCATATTCAATCACTTGTTATATTCCTACCAATCAAGTTTAGTTTTATTTTCAGAAATCAAATAACTTAAAAAAACCCCAAACCTTTAAATTATGGCTCCTGTTACCATGTTGCTTGTTCTTTTGCATTAACAGCTAAGTCAAAGGATACAGTAAAGACATTAAAATGCCAAAAGCAACAGTTGTGCCATTTGCTGCTGCTCACAGGACACACCAAATGCAAAATTACACTATGGAAAGTTTGCAAACACTACAAGCAATCTTAGGTTTCCAAATAGTTATTCAGAATAACAGTTCAAGTAATAAATGTTGGACTTCATAGTCATAACAATTGGTTTAGACCTGTGAAATTTGCTATTTATGTATGAGAAGGGAAAGAATTTCCCAACAGCTCAGCAGGTTACTTTAGCTTACTGTGACTTTGAGGTATGCCTGGAGATGCATGTATTCCTAGGTGGATGAAGGCTATCAGAAAGTCTCTATAATGGATAACTTTGATTTCAGAAGACTCCTGAATCGATGACCACCTAGGGGTGGGAAGTATTGGGGTTTTCTTGTGGTGTGATAGATTTTTTGGGTTTGGTTGGTTTGGTTTTTTTTTCAATTGCTACAGTTCTTAAGCTATTTTTAAAGACGTTTCTGCTAGGCTGTATATTTATTACAACATTTGTTAATATTTTGTTTTAGAAAGTGCTTTTTTGAGCTTCTATCATAAAGGATAAATTGCTGCACTTCAAGATGTTTCATGAACAAGAATGAAGCAATTAAGATCTCAGTCTTTTGACAGTAGAAAGTGCAAAACCCACCCCTCCCACCACCCTGTCTTGCCTTTGGAACAGATGTGAAATTTGCAATGACAGATTGCCTCTAATAAATTTACTCCACTGCATTAATCTGTTAAGCAACATCTAACTTTGCTTTTCATGACTGCGCTATAGAGATTTTCCTAAGCAGCCTTATTTCTACAGCAGACTGGTTGAGGTTGAAGCTTCTTTGACAGATAACCTTCACTGTGGAAGACCCTGTGTCTTTCATTGAACTAAACCACTGAAACAATATTTGAGAAGTTTTGAAATGGTATGTATGTAAATACAGGTATGTGTAAGTGTGTGTAGCAAAGCAGGTTTATAATATCAATCTAGCTAGATTATACCTTCCGATTTGTTGTCTTGATGATCAGAACCACAGTGTTTTTCTGATTTTTGTACCCAGATGTTTGGAATTGCGTGGTGATCTATTATAGTCCATGACCTCACCTTTACCTTACCATGTTTTTCCTGGGATTAGTCTGAATCGCGTTCCATAAAGCAAAAAGCGCATTAGTTGCATTAATTCTGAAGTCCAGTCTGGAGGGATTGTGGTTGGAAGCTTATCTTTGTACTTTCTAGTCTATTAAATTTAATTGAAAAGGCATAATAATAAGCTCGCAGCTGCAGGGGTTATTTTCAGTTTCTTAATTTTGGAAGTGAGGAGCAAATTTCTGTGGAAATGGTTGGTACCATTGCAGAAGATGCACATGATTCTCCATAGCAGGCTTTGTTTCTCTACATTGGAGCCATTAGAGGTGCTATGGGTGGCAGTAACAGCAAGCTTCTGTGCCGTGCTGTTTCAGATGCCTTGTTTGACTTGCTCAGTGTCCCCCGCACAAACCCGGTATGCAGTAAGTTGGGGGTGACACGTTGTCTTGTTAAATTGGCGCCCTCTCTCTGACTGGACTGAGGTCCTGTTGAGAGCACTTAGCTCAATATTTACCCACCCTTTTTTTATGCCAGTAAAAGCAGGACATTAAAAGTGAGCATCTGGCTCCTTTTCATGGTAAAGGGGCAGCTGGATAGCCTTAAACACTTTATGAAGCTTTGAAAATATCTTAATATTTTTTGTGCTTTTTCCATCAGCTAGTGAGGCCAAATTGAAAGCCAGATTACCTGGTGCTGTGTATCAAAATCAGATATTAAAACAGAATCAGTGTTGTTTATGAGCAGAATAACTTAGTGTATTTAATTGCTGTAAACATGCAAAAATTAACAATGATATTGTGAATCGCCACACAGTTATTGATCTGTGTTTTACTGCCACGATTTTTTTTTTAACAAAGTAGAATTGATATATTGTAGCTGAAATATATGGGGTTTTGAATATTATTTATGAAATATTTAAGTGAAACCTTCTTTATTTTGCAAGTATTATTTGAATTAGTGCTTTCCTATTTATGAAATATCTGTTTTCCTCAGGGCTTGCCTGACAGGGAATGTAAAATGCTATTTTATAGTTTGTTAATATTTACTTTTCTTATGTATTTTTTAATATTTTGCCAGCTGTGAGGTTTTCTTTTTTCTATATTCAGAACTTAATTTTTCCCTTATGAAAAAGAGATGGGAAAAGATACTTGTAAATAACACCACCAGAACAGAATGACAGTAGAGGTTTTGACAACAAATTGTTTTAACCTTTATTTACAAATGTAATTAGGAACTGAAAAGATAAGCTTAAAATAAAATCATGGGGGAGAGTCTTATGCGTGGTAAAACCTGCTCTTTCATTACTGCATGCTTTCAGCGCTCATTTACATTGTTATTTCCCGAAGTCCCTGTAACTGTTAAATTATGCAAATCAAGTTACCATAATAGTCAGTGCCAAAATGTTTTATTTAATAGCAGTCATTAATTTATTTCTCTAATCGAATCCACTAGGAAATCATTTTAAATGTATCATTTTGTTTTAAATAGGTCCCAGTTCAGCAGAACAAAAACCTGTTGGGTCTTAAGAGTCATGGGGCTTTTTCAATACATATATGACAATTCAACAATGATGCCGCCCTCTTTCCTCCCATTTACCCAGTAATTTTGCATAATGAGAGAATCAAACAACATATTTAAACATGACATACCCATGTATTTTATAATGCAATGAATAACTACTGTTGTTAATACTTCTACTCAAAGTGGAGCAATGCAAGAAAGAGTTGAAGCAGACCTGAGAGAACTAGGGTAGCGCCTCTGAGAGATGGTGAAGGCAATGATAATGAGATTAAAAAGAGGAGAGATTCTTGCATAGCTCCAGGTCTTCGATTCACATGATCTTTAGAATAGAATACAAGGACATATTCAGTGTGGCAATGAGGCAAGTTCAAGCAGTTTCTGGACCTCCCAAGGAAAGTGATGGCATTTTTGGGGCTTTTTTCCCCATGTCTCAGCAAGGGCTAGGCAAGGGAACTTTGTGTGATTCTTCCTTCTGCCATGTGTATTTTGAATGTACTATCTAGAGGAGGGAAATTTTGAGGTACGTGATTTGGTTTACAGAGAACACAAAGAGTATGATTATAGAGTGATAGCTGCCCTAGGCTTTGGGAGGGCTGAACGTAATTTAAACATTCTGTGATGTGAAAATACTACTTCAGCAATGTACACAGAATATACTTCTGCTATAGGAAGCTGTTGCATTTGAAATACTGAATTTTTGTCATAAAATACAAAGATTTTTATGCACATATTTATAAGCAAACCATGGATACTGGATAGATTTTTCTTTCCACTAAACTCTAAACCTTCACACCCCCTCCATGCCTATACTCTTGTGCAGCTGTTGCAGGAAATTAAATTTAGTGCGGGACTGGAGATTGCAATCATCTCTTCTCTGACACATTTTTACCATTTTCTATTGCAGGGAAGGTCTGGCAACTTGTTTGAAAATGCCAGTGAAATATTTTTGCAGGGACAAATAAGGTTAACTTTGCACCGTTTAAAAGCCACAGGGAGCAGAATATCCTGTTGTCTTTGAGAACATGCAAATGAGATTCTTGTCTAATTGAAAAATAGGACATTTCTGGGTTAATTGCTGGAAATGATCAATTATCCAAACACCTCCAATGAAACAACCACCACCACCTCTGTACTATCTTTCTTCAAAGAAATTATCCTCTTTAATCTGTAGAGCATTCAGCAGAAAGCTAAACTATTCTTTTTATTCTGCTTACAACTTGTAGGACTGTTACCCAGCTGCCTGCCTTGCTTTTTGAAATTGGAGCAACAGTTCTAGTTGACAGTGTATTGCCTCAACCATGTCAGCATCTGTCTTAGTGACAAGTTACAGGTCCTTAAGTGCATGAATTGATGTGAAAAAGTAGGTAGGTGGCCATCAACATTGCTGTAGGAAGCAGAGATGTTAAAGGAGTGGAAGACCTCGCCATTGCTCATAAACAAGGCAGCCCATGTTTCCTCTTGCTTCCTCTCTCCCTCTCCCCAGCCTTTCTTCTGTGGACAGGCTCCAGGAAGCTCTAGCAACAAGGAAGAATATTTCTGGCTTTAATCCTTAAAGCTTGAAGGAATCTATAAGTGTTTATACATTTCTTTTTTTCTTTTTTGTTTTAAAGAAAACCCAACATGAAATAAATGTGATGGGGCATATGTGTCTTTTTGCCTAGTTAATGGTGTTTACCTCAGGTCACTTTGACTCTTTATATGTATCATAGAATATTCTGAGTTGGAAGGGACCCATAAGGATCATCAAGTCTAACTCCTGGCTACACAAAGGGCCAGCGAATTGAGAGCAAGTGACTGAGTGCATTGTCCAGATGCTTCTTGAACTCGGTCAAGCTCAGTGCTGTGACCGCTTCCCAGAGGAACCTGTTCCAGTGCCCGACCACCCTCTCAGTGAAGAACCTCTTCCTAACATCCAACCAAAACCTCCTGTCTCAGCTTCATACCATTCCCTTGGGTTCTATCATTGGCCACCAAAGAGAAGAGATCTGTGCCTGCCCCTTCACTTCCCCCTTGTCAAGAAGCCTTAGGCCATGATAAAGTCTCTCCTCAGCCTCCTTTTCCTCAGGCTGCACAAACCAAGGGACTTCAGCCTCTCCTCATAAGACTTCCCCTCCAGACCCTTCACCATCCTCATTGCCCTCCTCTGGACACTCTCCAGTAGTTTTGTGTCCCTCCTGTACTGTGACACCCAAAACTGCACACAGCACTCAAGGTGAGGCCACACCAGCGCAGTGCAGAGAGGGACAATCCCCTCCCTGGACCAGCTGGCAATGCTGACTTGATGCACCCCAGGATGCAGTTGGCCCTCATGGCTGTCTGGGCACTCTGCTGGCTCACGTGTAACTTGCTGTTGACCAAGACCTCCAAATCTCTCTCAGCATTGATGGCCTCCCATGGCTGATCCCCCAGTCTGTATGTATATCCATGATGTAAAATATGATGCAAAATATCAGAACTTAAGACACTGAAAGAATAAGTTGGGCAGGATTTTTAATAATTATCTTCTTAGTAACAAATTCAAAACAACAATGGCACATAGAAAAAATACATTAGCCAAAACAATGTGAACTGGCTTTGACCAATCTCCATATATATATATATGTTGTGACAGAATTAAATGTTCCATTTAAACTAAAAATAATAAACAAAAGCAGCAAGCAAAACTGGCAACTCTCTCTTTTTTTTCTTTTTTTTTTTCCTCTTGACTTTCCTGGCAAGTTTCCCATGTCTGATTATACATTACTTCATTCCCAAGACACAAAGCTCTCTGCTGAATCTCAATGACAAGGAAAAGTCTCAGCAGGTTTATTCTTTAGCAGTCTGACCTTTTCCCTGTCAACTTGTTTACTTACAAACTTGTGCATCTTTGATTCAACTTGCAGTTTACTGAAAAGCAAGGAACAAATTTTCCAAGTCTGCGTCTCTACTTCTGTAGTCTGTAATTTCTGTTGCAAAATAATAGTTTGGATGATTAAAGGGAGTATTTTTCTTTTCCTTTTTAGGAGCTCAGGGTCTCAGGCTTGGAAAGTTGTAGGCACTTTTTGCTATCTTGAAATGCCGTTTGCCTCACTGTAGTGTTGGGTATTAGATCAAATGGAGGCAAACAGCTGCTAACACTTCAACTCCTGTTGCTTCTACATAGAGATAAAATACCCGCTCATTTTTCCAGTTTCCTGGTTGAATTTCTTGAGGGCGATCTAGAAATACTTACATGAACTCACCAGTGTGAGAGAAGCCACTTGAAAGGGGAGCATGACTGTGGACTTCAGGACTGACAGAAACATCTGTCAAACCTCTCAGCACCTCACCTGTCAACCTAAGCCTTACTTTCAGGAATAATAGTTTTCATCTATGTCCCCCTTCCTCCGATAACATTTTTATCTGTGCCCTGTGACTACTCAGCTAAACTGAATCTACCTAATCTACCTACCTCTAGCACTTCGGGTGAGCATACGTGATTTTCTGTTTTATTAGTGATGGAAAATGTGTAGGTGTTGGGACTTTTTAAAATCATAACATGGTAGAGATTGAACTGATACATGCAAGTGTGTGTGTGTCGTTTTAAGTCTAGCAAAACTTCCTCAGCTGAAAACTGTGCAAAGCTCAGAAAGCGAATCTTCTTTTATTAGGATGTTTATCCATGTTATGTATCAGGGTATATCCTATAAACTAATGACTTTTTCCTTTCTCTCCTCCTTCTTTCAGGGCTTGGTTGTACAGACAAGTGGGGTTTTTTTAAAAGTAATAGGACACTGGCTTAGTGTGTAGACAGAGAAATATTTGCATAAACTAACTACCACTTCAGATGTCTTGTGTAGCTGTCCCTAGGCTTCTCCTCCCCAATTTCCCTCTAGAAGACCTTCTCTCTGTTTATGGCTTGGGAGGGTGCTTGGGGTTCCCCTTGTCTGGTAAGTGCTGGGCTCTGAGGGAGTGGCAAGGTGGGCTTTTCTACCAGCATTTGGTGAAGACAGCTGGCAGTGAGGATGTCAGTTCTGAGGTGACTTCCCTGATCATTTGCTGCACCTGCTACCAATTGGAGTTATCTACAAGTAATGTGTTGGTTACTTGTTAAAGCCCAGATTCTTAGTTATTTATGTGGCCAACCTATGTGGGTTTGAGTATAGAAAGCTTGAATAAAATTTGTGACTTCACAAGCATCTACAAGCAGTTTGCACTCAGCTTCATTTCCCTGATAGCCATCTGCTGTGCTGCTGCACACTCTTACATGTAGAAAGTGGATAAAGGAGCTTAAAGTGTGTTTACAGATTGGTTGCTTGCAAGTTATTTCTGCCAGGATGACAGTGGCTAAGAGAATTTGTATTTAACCATGTGGTGTGAAGCACCTGAAGGTGTTAAACTGCAAATTAATACTTGTGCTTTTTTTACTGTGTGTTTTTACCAGCAGTTTTTACTGTTTTATATTCTGCTTTATTGATCTTTATCAGAGATGTTTGTGTGTTTACTTCTGAGTTTATTTTTGCCAAGATATTAAATTATTTAATTTAAATGAAAATAACTGTTGTTCAAACTGTACAGAGGTACAACCTTAGCAAAGTTTATTGCCCTTTAACAACACCAATTTTAAGTGCCAACTTTGAAGCCATTGGTATCTATTGTTAGTCTTTGGAGCTCTACACTTGAAATTTCAGAATGGTTCAGTATTTTTACATTTCATTAAATAGATAATTATATTGCTATTATTCAAGAATTCTATGCAAGTTAAATATGCTCTGTACTTTCTTCTCCTGATAGAACTAAAACTGCAAATTTATAAGATTATTTTTCTTGGAGAGTAGGCTGAAATCTTGTGTAACTTGACAAAGAATGCTGACTAAAAAGAAGATCTCTCTAACCAGCCTTATTCTGACTGAGCTAGTGATAGTGCTGGTACAGCCTATGCTCTCTTTCAGGTAGAAATTTCATCTGTTTGGTATCTGTTTGCTTTGGTCATGTGACTTAGAGTAAAATTTTCTTAAAACTATGCTGCCCCTTCTTCTTTCAGTCCTAAAATGCTTCTTGTGACTGCATTTGCTGGATGTGGGTGGTGCCCACTATTGAACTAGCTTTTGCCTGCAACAGGAGTGTACTTAAAAAAAGATGGAGAAAACTTGCATATTTGTAGGATTCATATGTACAAGATTGCCAGTTCTTTTTTTCCTGATAATTTTTTTCATGTTTTAATAAGGACTAGATCTATGTTTTTAATAGAATGAAACTATGTAGAGTTAGGGAAGTGATTTGAAATTAAGTATCTTCTTGAAGGTTAATGAGCAACATGTTCTTAAAATAATTTGGAGACCGTTAAGAAGGCCTGTTGGCTGAGATTCCTCCTATTCTGTGTTTTAAGTATCATAAAACTCTCAGACTTTTGTTATTCCTTTCTAGAAAACTTTTTTTAGAAGGACACCAAACATAAAAAGTGCGGTGCTGTTTTTCAATAAACCATATATTACATAATAAGCTTAAAACTCTAGTTTCTTTTCTGAGTCGAGGATGTTGGCCTTTAGTCAACTACATCATTGCTGCTAATAGACACCACCAGAAACCTGATAACAAAGCTTGCCTCCATTAAATGTGTTTTCTCAGCAAAAATATATAATTGAAAATGAAGTTATATTCATACTACACTCATAGCAAAACTATCTTTGGTATGGTTAGTCCTGCAAATTGAAGTGATAGCTGACCTAATCTTCTCTGTCAGGTATTTATTTACATTTCTCACAGGGAAATGCATTGCATGTTTAGAAAGCCATTGGAATGTGTTGCAAAGAATAAAAAATTATTGTTTAAAAAAGATTCATCTATCATCTGCATGGATGACAGTTCGTTTAAGCATGATGAATGCATATATGTTTAAGAAATGCAACATCCTGATGCTATTGCACATACGTCTTTGCGATTACAGTTGTGCTTTCTTCTAAGAAACAAGTTTGTTGCAGACAAATATTTAATTTTTGCCCATGTGCTTTATAATGCCCCAGGTATTTTATGCTCTGATAATCCCCAAGATAACCTGAGGATCTGTTACACGGTGCAGAACTGTCACTGGAAACAGCAGTAGAGCCTAAAAACCATATAGATCATCTCTTAGGATGGGCTAGTGGCCATGGTAGCAGGATCCCAGTTTCCACACACTTTGGCATGGTGGTGTGTCTCTAACACTTTGTTGAACTCTGCTGTTGAAGTGGAATGCCATTGGCATTACTTTGTGTCCTATGCGACCATAGTGGTACCTCTAGTATTAACTGTCTGCTAATATATATATGCTCATCCTTGCTTCCTTTGGGGTAAGGAAAATTCTTAGGAGGAGAATACGAAACATCATAATTTGTAATACCAAAAAGAAATGAAGTGGAAATACCAGCTTTTTTTTCCACTTTAAAGTCTGGTTGAAGTTTCTTTAATTAGTTATTTCTCAATTATCTTGCTCAAAAAGAAGGGGGGAAAAAAAAGTAGAAAAGTTTTATTCTCAGATCTTTATTTTGTTTTGCAAGATCTTAAGTTGGGCTCTTAAAATATTATATTGTCTTGTTAATTTATCTATAGAAGTATGATTGATATCCTAATGTATTGCTTTGCTTGCTGAAAGTAATGCACTGAATGTTTTTAAAGTGCAAGCCTCCATTTTTGGGGTTCTCTGATTAACTGACTTGCCTTTGTATTCAGAATAATTATATCATGTAACTTTAAAGTTAAGCTATAAGGAATTATGTAAGACTCTATAGCCTTTGATTATTACTAAAAGATTTTTGCTGTTTCTCAAATACATTAGAACCTGATCTTAAGGGTTATTTCCTGTTTCACTTCAGTACCATTTGGAATATTAAATTTGAAGAGTGCCACAGTGAATCCCACCTGTGGCCAGGTAACTCTAGCCTGCACACAGAACATCAGTGGCACAGCGCTTCTTGCACCCACTCAGGAAGAATTTCTGAGAGTTTATGTACATGCATAAAATGTTTGGTAGTTTAAAAGCTGCCAGTTGAAATTTAACAAAAAAAGGCTCCCTGTGGTTTCTGTCAGTTGCTGTACATGCCAAGTAGAATAAATACCCTTGCTTAACTGTCAGCGCATAAGATGACAATCTTCCAGTGTTCCTGTTTCAGTTAAAAACAAATAGTACTGAAATCAAAGATGTATTTCTGGTCCAGTTGGCATTTTAAGTAGAAGACTCCTGATTTGTGGCATGCAGTTGAAGTAAGGGGGGATTGCTTTTGGAAGGGCAGAGGATATGCTACCCTGCATACTGCAAAAGCGCTGTCAGAGCTGCCCTTCAGTGACCTGCCACTTTCCTGCCCTTTGCATCTGCCTCCCTAAAAGCATGGCCATGGTGACAGACCCTGAGCTCCATTCTCTGTTCCATCTTCAACCCTGTAAACACTTGCAGACCGATCTGAATACTGAGCGCAGCCTTCTGCCACGTACTTGATGTAACTGTAGCATTGTGGATCCTTCAGTTCATGCTGCCCAGCCTTTCTCTGAACTGCCGATAGAGCTGCTTCTGCAGCTGGAAAATAGGGACAGGGAGTTTGCTGCTAACTGCTTGCTTGTTTTTCCCGTGCTGTGGTCTTCAGCTTCCAGTCAGTGCAGACTATTGTTAAAATGAGTTGCCTGTTCAGCCACATCTCCATCATCTTTGTTTAGATTTTTCTGCTTGAACTCCGGCTTCTTCTAATTTTACTACAATTCCTGCTGTTATCATTACATGTGGCAATCTGTTTCTGTATAATTGTGAATAAAATGGCAGAAAGCAACTCTGCTTTTCTTCAAAGGGCTTGCAGCTGACCCAAGCACAAGCCTAAAACTTCTGGCAAGCTGACCCCTCCACATCTGCATTTTAGACCATTTTTAGTTTCTTTCTGGTTTGTACTGGTCAGGGCTGCTCCTTCAAAATTTCTGTTAACCCATGTTTCAAATAACTGATCGGACAACCCCACCCCCCCCCAAATCATGGCTGGTTCCACTACACACACAGCCTGTGTACTTTGCAGTGGGCAGGGACTATGGATGGTTCTTCCAGAGCTTTTTAAATTGTGAGAGAGGCTGACAGAATTCTGCAGAAAAGGGTGGCAGAACTGGGCTCATAAGTCTGAGGAAGTAACACATAGTCTCGTACCTGTCCTAAAATAATCATGTCTTCTTAAATAACATGTTATGGGGAGCTCTGATTCTTTGCTATGTGTCCCATAGCTGTTTGGACCACTGCATGTAGCTACTTTTTTCTTTTTAGACTTGTGTGGCATGTCTTAAACTGTGTATAGAATATGATAGGGAGATTGTATCAATGGCATTTCTAAAAGCGGGATTTCTGGTTTCCTTTCCCTACTTTGATGTCAGGGTTTTGACAACTGCCCTTTACCTGTGTGCCTAACTGCTGCCATTGGGGGCCCAGCTTATATGCCATACTCTGTTTTAAAGCTATATTATTTTTTTCCTTAGACATTTCTTCTTCTCTTTTTTTTTTAACCTTCAAAGGATTTTGTGGTTTTGTGCTGTTTTACTCTGTTTTTTGTACTAGTAGAATTGAGCCCACGTAGGGTCAGTACTTTGGTTTTTGGGTTTTGCTGGGTTTTTTTCTTTACATAGTTGTCCAGCTTCCCTGTCATTCCCAAGGTTTGCATAGACATGCTACACTTAACAGATATTATGCTCTAGTCTGGCATTACATTGTATAATCATTTGCAATCAAAAGGGCTTCGGATGACTTAGCAGGCAACACTGAATGCAACTACTAAGTATGGGACGTACGGATGTAGAGCCTGATTTAAGGCTTGCTCTTGGGTCTTAAAGCATAAGACTAATGGTGCAAAAATAGTAATATGGAGGTAACTATATGTTATGTGAGGCTAGCATGATAGAAGCCTGAATGATGTTATGACTACTGTAGCCTTCATATGTAACAAATACCACTACGTGTAAGCAGAGCACAGAGAGAATTAAAATCAGCTCTATCAAAAGTGAAAAGATGTATCTGAAGAGGACAGGCAGGGGATTTGTACAGTTCTATTCCTGATAGTTTCCCTGTTCTGAAACAATATAGTTCTGCTAAGGATTTTAAGATCAAAAGGGTGTTTTTTCTCTAAATTAAAATTGTGTCAGGGGACTTGGATTTTTTTTCAATTTTATTCTACTTTTTTCATAGCAATAAAATACAAGTCTTCTAAAAAGTATAATAAAATGCTGCTGTGAATAGTAGGCTGTTCAAAAGATACAAGTGTAACTTACTTCCTCTTGAAAAAGATTGTGTTTAAAACTTTCATGGAAATGTATTTCTGAACTTCAGTCTGAAGGACCTGCATGTAGATATTAAGGCATAAAGAGATTACTCTATAAAGAGAAAAGTTCTGATTCCCCTTTTTTTTTTTAAGATGTTACTTGTTTTCTATAAATCTTAGTGATACTGTACATTAAAAAAATAATTAGGAAATCACTTTTGGACATTCATTTACAAAGCTAGAACACTAATGATAAAAAGCTACATCCAGCTATGTTTTCATAACAATCCTTGGGGTAAATTGTTTGAGACGGCTTATTCTAGTAAATGTTTGATTTCGGAAGTGTTTGGGAGAAGAAAAAGGAAAATGAGCCCTCTCCATGGGGAAGGAACATTGAATTGGAACTAAAACTAAGAAAAATCCACTCCTGGCTTCTACTTGTATGGCAAAGGTATTTCAGTTTCTTAGTCTACTATCAAAAAAAAGCTTTCTTCATGATTTTCAAGTCAACTGGTTAGAGCACATGGTACGTATGGCCAGGGTGTCTGAGTGAGCTTACAGACAGACAAACACCTGGGATAAGGGGAGAAGATGAAGTACTTAGAAGAGATGGCCTTCACTTGAGAAAGCTAAGATGAGGGAATTTTTTCCCCTGGAAGAGGAAAATAATTCCTGCTGAAAGTGCCAAGGAGAAGAAAGCTAATGGGGATAAGTATGACTGTGTTAAGTTCTTAATTAGGTGATGGTAGACTAGACAATATTTTGCTATGTGGCAGCATCCCCAAACTGTTCCTGAGAAGTTATGTGTTTAAAAAAGAGGGTATGGCAGGTAGGATGCGCATTTCCACAAAAGTGCTAATGATGCAGGTTTTAAAATCAAAGGTATTTTGTTTTTCCCTGAAAAGGTATGGCCTCAGATTTATCCTTTTACTGCGCTTTTCATTTTCACTTAGTAATCTCATTCTGAATTTTTTTCTCTTAATATATTTTTGTTTGTGTTTCTTTATTGGCCTTTTCATTCCCTTGCCGTAAATGTGTTTGCAAGTTAATGGATTTTAATTTAATTTTTAGCAAGTCTTTAGAAACTGGAGGTTAGCACTGCTTCATATGGAAATGTCCAGGTACCAGATGCAGCACCCTCCTGGTGAACAGCATGAAAGACAGAAGCCTTCCCCAGGAGCCTTTCATTTGTCTATAAAGGTGGGGTCTTTTCAAGTGAAGGAAATCTATCATTACTGAAAAATCAAAAAACATTCAGCCTTTTGATGATAAATTGTCTCCTTGCACTCGGACAGCACTTCTTCCAAAGACAAAGTTATTAATAAAATATTTATACCGAAAGGTTTATCTAGAAAAGGGATTGGGAGGCTCTAATTGTGAGATGGCAGAGACAATTATGTTTGGTGGTTTTTCTAGCTTGAGTGATCTGGAGGTGAAGAATAAGGATCTTATGAATACATTAGTGAGCTAAGCTGGCGTCAGAAGCCACTGATGCTGCTGTTAGTTACACTTATGGTGGCCAACATAGTTTCAGTGTCAAGAGTGTTTTACAGCTGCATGGTGTGACCTGTGCCTGGGCAATAGTGCAGTAGTTGCTGTTAAGCCAAGTTAGAGAAAGTGAGGTGGTAACAGATTTTTTCTTAACTACACCAGGATAACTTTATTTTCCCGATGTTATTTCTGTCTGTACAGTGTAATGGTGGGAATAGTAGTACGGAAAGGCACAGCTGCCCTCTGGCTGTCTCATGAGAAGGGGAAAAAAGTATTATAAACAAGATAATAGTATATCTGTGTAGTATTTTTAATTCTGTAACTACTTACTAATGCTGTAAACTACAATTATTTAACACACCCCCAGTTTACAACTTGATGAAGCTACTATCTAAGCCTAGAGTTATAACAAGGGATAATTTCAGGCTTCAAAGCTCCCAGCGTAGCTGTGTCCAGAAGTCCATTCTGCACTCTGGACTTTGTGGTTTTCAATTACTACACACAAAGGTCACCATTTCCAACCCTATTGCTCTGCTCTCCACTAGCTTTTCCAGCCTCTGATTTATTATAGTAGAGAGTGAGATAAGAGCCAGTAAGTTAAAGTGTGTGTGTGTGTGTTGGTGGGGGATGGGGTGGTAGGAAAGGCTACAAATCCTTTTAGTAAAACAGAATACTCTCTTGGTGGCTGCTTTGCTGGGGTTTATTAGTTCACCCACCTTCAAATGAGTCCTGCAGGTGCTTTGACAAATGGATTGAGAGATTGCCTAGTAAGTTACTCTGCTTCTTGTGTGTACTTCTGCGTCCTATGTAGATGATTTGTAACTTCCTATGCCAAGATTTCTTTGTAAATCACACCAGAGACCCCTATATCTTCCAAAGCCCACGCCGTGGTTTGTAAGGGGAAAGAAAGCTGAAGAAAGAAACTGACAGAAAAAGCATTAATAGAATTTCAACACTTTAATTTTCTAAACGTATATTGAGGAAAGAGATGGCTTTTTTCCCTTGCTAGTTCTTCCCACTCATGGCAGCATATGCTGCTTGTACCTGGAGTTAAAGATCAGTTCTCTCTTCTGCTAAGTGCCAGGGTCCTAATAACTCTTCATCCTAAGTCTCATACCTGTTGTGGCTTCTCCCTGCACTGGTTCTGTTCCTCAGATGATACTTCAGACTGAGTATGGCTTGTCCCAACACCATCTCTACTTTGAAGGAGAAGTTTAGATTTGACATAAGGACTTGGATTATTCACAACTCATGTTGACATGGCAATGTATTTGATTTCTGCCAGTATTTAGAGAAAAGATGAAAGTTGTGGATGTTTCCAATGCATGAAGAAAATGGGGTGATCGTGTTTAAAAACAAAGCAAACAGTTACACATGTAATAATAAATTTCATTTCACTCTGAATATGACTTAAGAGCATTTAGTCAAACTTCTATGAAGCGTTGAGATAGGCAAGTGTGGTATTTGCATAGAGGAAGAAGGGGGAAGTATAGCATCAAGTTAAGCATCTTTTCCAAGACTCCGTCTCAGGAGCTGGAGATACCGAAGTCCCCCATTTCAATTCCCTCCCTGTTTATAAAGAGCTCTTTAATTCTCTGCAAGCTCCTGCAGGTTGAAATTCAGGGCAGCACTCACAGGCAAAAGACATCTTGCTGATACATAAGCTAAAATGACTGCTTTTTTTTTCTTTATACTTCCAAAGCATGCTTTAAGTCAAATGCAAGATACCCGTCTCATACTGGGATAATTGGGTACAATTTAATTTGCTGTGATCTAGTAACACCTGGCTGATTCTTCTTCTTTACAGGGAAGAACTTGTTGGGGACCTGACAGGTCACAGTTGTTTGGGTGGGGGAAAAATTGGTTTATTTAGATGAGTTTCAGGAAAATTCAAAAACTAGATACAGACATTGGATTTGATCAGCATTCACTAATAGAAGACAGAAGGGGAATTTCAAATGTCACTGCAGGCCAAATATTGAACTAGCACTAGTAAAAGTGCATTTTTCTTTGTATGCATATACATACATACTTCCAGTGTTTTCTTTCTTCTCTTATGTAGTGTTTGCTAGGGAATGGACTAAGTTGTGTTTTCTGGTGATGATTAGCACACAGTGGGATACCAGAGCTCTCAGGGCTTCCTTAGATTACTTTTTTCCTTTTCTTGCAAGAAGCTGAACTAAGACGTTTGTTGCCTCTGCACAAGAGAAGAAAAAAAATGTTCACTATTTTGATTTATCAGTGTTTTTTGATTTTTTTTTTTTTTTATGAACTTGGGAGGTGACAGAATTTAACAATAAGAGTCATGTTTTTGTCTGAAGCATTTGTTAGGTGAATAAAGACAAGGAAAATATTGAGTCATAATTCTGTAAAGCCATATCGTGGATCACCACTCACTTCTTGATGGCTTCTTCAGCACTGTAACAGTGAAAATCTGAATTCACTGAAAATCTTGCCATTTACATTGGCATGGAGAAATTTCTAGATACTTTGAACAATTTAAGCTTATGTTACAAAGTACTAAATTATTTCTTGATAAAAGAAATTGTTTTCCCATGTGTACTTCTATTTTAATATTTTTTTAATCATCTTTTTGTTACTTAACTCATTGCTGTAGCTATTGCTTCTTCCTATGTAGCAGAGAAAGTGTTCTGTTAAATCATTCAAGTTTCTGAAGGTGTTGGGGAATAATAAAATACAGTGCTTTTAAATTTGTGAAGCAAAATCAATCAAAACAAAACTAGCATGCTGGCATTTGTCTAAACAAATCTGTACACGGTAAGTGTAGCACCTTCAAATTGTACATAACTAATGAGTTAAATTTTTTATTCCACTCTGCATTTTAGTGTCTAGCTTTGTACTGGGTGGGTTCTCCAGTTAGCCAGGCAGATTTATAGTAAAGTAGGGTTTGATTGAGGTAGTGTATTTGGTTTTGGATGCAGTTTAGTACCAGATCAAAAACATCTCAACCATGTAAATGGTGAATAATCTACTCCAATTCCAATTTGCTTTAAAGCTCTGAATGAATAGCTTCTTCCGAAAATGGTTCAGAATGTACTGGGTGTTTTCTGCTTGCTTACACTGCTTGGTGTTCAGGCAAACTTGATGTTGGAATGGTGCTTCTGTCTTGCTACAGCATAAATACCTGCATGCATTCTGCATGGAATGATGCACAAGCATATCTTCAGGCTTGATGCATTTCAGACTGGTACCACCTTTACAAATAGGTCACAGCTGGAGTACTTGCAGAACTTCACAGCATTTGGGTGCACTCAACACTGGCTTTTTGTATAGATTTGTCTCCTTTGGTTGTCACAAAAGGAATTGGAGTACAGGTCAAAAAGAGCATCTGACTGAAAATACCCGAGTCAAGATAGTAGGACAATTAAAACAGGAAGAAAAGGGGAGAATAATAGCAAGACTTAAGCAATCATCAGAGCATGGTAACCTTCGTAGCTGAGCCTGACCTCTTTGCCTTTCAACTCCCCATGTTGTGCTTGCATTTTGGGAACATAACTGAAAAAAAAGAACAAAAAGCAGACCCTAATCTAAGAACACTAAATCAGATCAGCAAAACAGGGTATTGGTATTGCAATCCAAATGCTTTTCAAACATTGTTTAAAAATGCTAATTTTCCATTTTTTTAATATTTTTTTTTCCCCCCTAACTGAGCACAAATACACCCGTGAAAAATGACACTTGGCATGCAGTGATTTGAAAATCGCTGTCTGCCCCTGGATGTCTTCATCTGACAACATCTATATGTTGCCAGGTTGCCATGACAACTAAGTACAGTTGTAATTGCAACCCTGGAAAGGTAATTCTTTCACTCAAAATGTGGCATACATTTAGCCTGTCTGAAGTTTCAACAAACCATCTTTTAATGACAAGTATTTTGAAAGGCCTGAATGAGGTAGTTTCTTTGATGTCGATTTTTTTTATTATCTCATGTAGCTTAACTAGATGGATACGTTGGCTTTTATTCAGCACTGTCTGTATTTTTTAACCTTTCTATGCTTTATTTAAGTTTCAAATACATGGTATCAACTGTGAATCTGAAATTAGCATATGAAAGCGAAATACTGCAGAAAGTATTCATTTACTTTTATTGGCAGTTCTGAAAGCAGAAGATGTTGATACATTCCTCATACTTACCATCCTTTGGGTTAAATCAAATGAGTCCTGTTCTATGGTTGGCTATATTTTCTTCACTTAAAACAAACAAACAAAAAAAAGCAAAGTAACAAAACCCCACAAAAACCCAACTGGCACACCCATCGAAACCAACAAACAACTCCAAGTGTCTGTACTCAGCAGGCCACTTAGGCTTTATAGTACCACAAAAGCAATCTTCAGAATCAGTAAAACTGCAGTAATTCTAACACATTTCCACCTGATTTGTATGCCTGTGGGGAGAAAAAAAGAATTGGGGATTATGTGTGCATAGCTGAGTCTTATTCTTCACCTGTAACCCCAGGGGCTGAGAATTGGCAACATGTAGCTTCATTTTCCACGGCTGACAGCCTGACGTGTCTTCTCTGTCTAAGGTGATGCACTGTCTCTCACCATCCATTTCCATTGATGAGGGAAAGCAGTATGTTGGGACAGTACACCACTTTGTAATAGTGAAAAAAGCCACATTCCTTGGATGTTTTGGTTGTCGTTTAGGCCTAGAATATTGGGTTTTATACTCTCTGAAGGATATTAAATAGCTCTGAAAAGTAAGAATGAATGTAGTCCAAAGCTTTGCTGAGTTCTCGCTTACTAAATTATAGTACTGTCACTTGGGATTTCTGAGAGAAAGATATCCAAAGAAAAGTTGTCTGGTTTATGTTCAGCTTTCACTGAAGCTCTAATAGTGTGGGTTTAGCTTTATATGGGATAAATGCCTGCATTTAGCTGCTTATCTGTCTCAGCAATTCACAACACTAAAATCACCCCCCATAAGAGACATGGAGATGTCTGTGATGATTTTTTTTTTTCCTTTCCTGAATAACAAGAGGAGAGTGGGTCTTTGACTGTGTTTTCAAAATCAGGTTGATTCTGCTACAACAGCTTTGACTATTTAGCATAAACCTCAACTCTCAGTTGCAAAACACTTTAAATGGATCAAGGCCATTCACACTCCTGATATATTTTATTTTCATACTAGAAGGTCTTCTTGAAAGTGATCATTTCAGAAAGACAGGTCCTCTGAAACAGTTGTGGCATTAAGCCATGAGATTTTATTGTTTTTACCTGTTCCTTTGTACTTGAAACTATTCGAAACATTATTCATTGGCTTTTTTTCATTGCCTCCTAATGAACCAGAGGATACAACTGTGGTATCAGTCAGCAAAATAGAACTTGTATATTTTGAAATGTTATAGATGTCCCCCTAGAGAGAAGGGCAACAAAGCTGGTGTGAAGGGTCTGGAACACAAGACCTATGAGGAAAAGCTAAGGGAACTAGGGCTTTTTAGTGTTAAGAAAAGGAGGCTAAGAGGAGACCTTATCACTCTCTACAACTACCTCTGAGGAGGGTGTAAAAAGGTGGGGGTCCACCTCTTCTCTCAGACAACAAGTGATAGGGATAGGATGAGAGGGGCTTGTTCAAATTGCACCAGGGGAGTTTTAGGTTAGATATCGGGAAGAATTTCTTTACTGAAAGGGTAGTCAAGTATTGGAACAGGATGCCCAGGGAAGTGGTGGAGTCACCATCCCTGGAGGTATTTAAAAAGGCTGTAGATGTTGTACTTTACATGGTCTAGAGGTGGACTAGGCAGGGTTAGGCTGTGGTTGGACTCTGTGATCTTGACAGTCTTTTCCAACCCAAGTGATTCTATGATTCTATGTCTTAAAGAATCATGATTGTTTAATTTGAAATAATTCTTTCATCTGAGACCTGTGCTTTGCATAGGGGTGCTGTATCATTTGAGCATTTTTGTGTGATCTGGTAAACAGTGTTCTAATTGGTTTTGCTGATGACCAGTTTTAAAAACAAGTGCACCTCCTATGACGGGTAGAAAACATCCATTCTGTGAAGAAAAAACACTGAACAGCAAGCACATAACCATACAACTGGTAAGGCAAGTGGAGCCGGAAAGTTACCACAGCAATCCTCAGCATCTCTTTGTGCATCTTCGTCTGAATATTAATATAGAGAGAGATTCTAGTGCCTCTGAATAGACATACTTGGGTATGCTGGCATAATACAGCTCAGAATTTGCTGCTTAGTATTATCTAAAGTGTTTTATTTCAAAAGTTTATTTTCTGCAACATAAATGTAGACAATAACCCCTCATTTAATGCTTTCTATAAACTTTAAATACTCAATTTAGCACACGGGAAGATCAACTAAGGCCTTATATCCTGGGTTTTGGTTTATGCTGTGTTTGTTACTCTGCTCAGCCTTGAGAAAAGAAGACTAAGAGAGGATCTTATTAACACTTATAAATATGTGAAGTGTGGGACATAGGGGAATAGCCAGACTCTTTTCAGTAGTCTGTGGGGACAGGACAAGGGGCAATGGCTGTAAATTGGAGCACAGGAAGTTCCACACCAACATGCGGAAGAACTTTTACACAGTGAGGGTGACAGAGCCCTGGGACAGGCTGCCTAGGGGATTTGTGGAGTCTCCTTCTCTGGAGATATTCAAGACCCATCTGGACGCCTACCTGTGTGATCTGTCCTAAGGAACCAGCTTTGGCAGCGGGGTTGTACTTGATCTCTGGAGGTCCCTTCCAACCCCTACGATTCTGTGATTCTGAAAATATTGAGACCTGAAAGCTGGCCCAATATTCTTGCAGGAAAATCTGTTGTAGATGTTCTGAAAGCTAGTTTTGCCCATGATGTTGAGTTCTTACCCTAATTGCCTTTGTTTCTTGGCAGGGGCATTATGTTGTGCCATCAAAGTTCAGTCTTTATCAACCCTGTAGTAGCTCTATACTATTGGAGTTTACTTGCTAGACTGTTGTGCCCTGAATCTTCTCTTGGCCTATTAAGTGCCAGGTTTCTTTCTTCTTTAGTTCTGCCTTCCCCTCATGAGAACTGTGCCTACTGGCTGACCTGGAAATCACTTACATGCTCTAGTACTCTGCCTGCTGAAGGCTCCATATTTACAATTCATTTTTTCAGAAGTTCTTTGTAGGCTACAAAGCACGTGTTGCATAGGATTAGAAAGTAACTTTTCACTTGCACAAAAAATGCAACAAATAGGAATCCCTTTAGCATGTATTCTGAAGGACCCTGAGGCAACAGAGAACCCCTCCCCTTCTGTTTTAAATACACTTGCTTTCAACCTTTGTCTGCCCCTGTGCTTGGACAGGACTCCACCTGCTCAGAAAGCAGGCTTTTTGCTTTTGGTATTGTGCCAATGCCCATGAGGGGCTCAATTCCCTTTCCATTGCCTACATCAGCACACCTTTGTGCAAAACCTTTGACAAATCATCAGCTGCTCTTTGAGCCTGCCTGCTCTTTGAGCCTGCCTGCTCCTGGGTCAGGCAGCAATGTTGGAGTTAACCACTTCACCTGATCCTGCTTCCCGCAGAGGCATGTTACAGTTCCCTTTGCCACAGACACACACTCCTCCTTAAAGCAATTACATGTCAACACTATAATGGTGCCAAGAATTCATAAATTATATATAGACTGCCTGTGTCATCGTATTTCTCCTTTGTCAAGGAAACCTCATTAGGATAGAAGTGAGCTAGTCCCCTGGGTGCCGTTCTGATGTTCTGGCATCTTGGTCACAACACACCTGCTTATAATCCTTATAAATTGAGACTTCCAGGGCTCACTCTGCATATGGCCCCCCTATCATGAAATTGTTTTGGGTCAGTTTTCATCTCCCTGTGTAATTCTCCTTTCTTGTTACGTGTGGTAAAGCTGTACAGAAAGAAGCATTCATAGTTCCTGCTGCTTAAGTTCATTCATCCATGAAATCTGTTTTTCACACATGAATATTAAAGAAAAGGATTTACACGAGGTAGATGTGAATTAACCTGTAATGCTTTTGTGAACCTCTACATCTGTGTGATCTTTGAGACAAATGGGCGATTGTGATTAAGTTTGGAGGCAGGAGAAGCAGTTTTGCCATTTGTATGAAGCCTTCTTGGACAGGTTTGAAGTTCAGAGCATGTTTTTATGCTCATCAGGTGGGACTTGTACCTCAGAGAGCAAAGACCACATATTTTCTGTTGCCCATTCAGTTTATATGAAGAGAGCTGTTTCTTCCTCCCATTATACATGGGATATAGAGATACTGTCTTGCATACTCTGCAACAATTCTGGTGTTGAATATGAATTCTGTGATTAATACAGTCCTCAGAGCTTTTGGTTATAAATGCGGAAACATGGGCTACTCTGTAAAAAATCACGCTTTCAAACTATGCAGTTCACACTTATAAATCTAAGAAGTCATTTTGGCAATGAAAAACATGTTTGAAGTGAAAACGGTATTTAAACTGGAGGGTCACACAACATTTTCTTGAAATTATAATTCAATAAAGAAATTGATTCTAATTAGTGTTTCGATCTCTCATCTTGTCAACTCTGTGTGTGGTGCCTTGTTTGAAGTGAAATGTTTTTCGACACAGCCTTCCTAATGCAAAATTTGTTTTCCTTAGTTCTTTGATGTTGTCGTTAAAGGGAAAGACATAAAAAAGAAAAGCTTCTCTTTAGCAATAGTAGTAAAGGAGGGGAATTGATTTGATATTCATATTAAATTCTCTGGGGCTTTGCATATAAAGCATCAATGGCTTTGACCTATCTATAGCAAGAATAGAGAAAAAATGATTTATTTTTTGTATTATAGTAGCACCTAGAGGCTCCTTTCAAAATCGGCATTATAATATCTGAAATTATACATGTTAATGAGCATCCAACTTCCAAAAATTCACAATCAGACATGGCAGAGACTATACGTAAAGCCAGTGTTGTGGTAAACTGAGGTACTGATAGGTCTGATGCAGAGCTGGGGGGGAAAATGCAAGATTACAGAGGGCAGGACCCAGCACATCATCCCTCATTCCCACTGGTCTGCTAGTGCCAGCACAGCAGCACTTGGTAGGGGGGAAGTGAGGATTGATGGCTTTGAGGAAAGGAACAGGGCACCATCTGCAGCAGCTTGAGGTGAGCAAAAGGAGGAGAAAATGGTGATGGTAAAGGCCCCTACAAGAGCATGGATGCTGCACTGACCTGCATTGCTCTTGTGCTCCATACTCTTCATGCAGTGTAGTACAAAAGCACATGAGCTTGTTCTAAACATGGAGATAGTGCAGGCTGGTGTGATCTGCAGTTTGTCTTGCACCTGGCAGATGGACAAACCAAAATATCCCAGGTGTAAGCGATATAATAAAACATGCACTATGCAACAATAATGTGAGAGTATATATGTGTGCATGTAGGCATCACGTAAGTCATAACTAAACCAAGGTTACATAATATCATATGCAAAAGCAGAGTTAAAGTGGTCTTATTAAGTTCAGAAACTGTAGCTTTCAGGATCTGTGAGCCTTTTTTTTACAGGTTTTCTTTGTGGTCCTTATTTAATCTTGTGCAAAAGTATTATAATTATGTTGTATATACTATGTTTTTTCTCCTCCCAAATTCTTAATTCATTCAGGATTGTTCCTTTTTTTGTCCTCTTCCCATCCATTCTTTGGGTACAGTCTCCATAGGCCCTTTGTTACACATTATTAAAATCCTATTTAAATAGAATAATTTATATATTTTCAAATTTTCTCATATTTATCATTGCACAGTTCAAACATCTAAAAATTAATACACATATCAATGATACTATTATGAAATGGTACTGGTATCATTGTTCTCATTTTAAAATACATTTTTCCAGAGTTTTATCACAGAAAGCATCAAAACTGCTGGTTTATTAGTAGGAAAGCTAGATTAGGATCAAAAGTAGCAATTAAATTTATTTACCTGATCTGAGATGTTTGCGATCATGCTTCTTAGGGTACTGTTTTGTTCAAAATGTCACTCCTGCTTGGATCTATAACCAAGAAGTTTGAAGCTACATCACTTCCACAAATGAGAACCTGACTCTTCAGCTCAGAAGTTAGACAATGTGAAATGCAAACATTTAACCATCTATGAAAGTTAAAGTTCTCATTTGTCCAGTATTCTGACTTCTCACACAGCAAACATGCAGAATTAAATTCACCATGGCAACATCCTTGAGACATGACTATTTATTTTTTGTTTGTGGTATCTATCCAGCTTCTGGTGGGAGAGAGGATGGGAAAGAACCCCGAGCCTGAAACAAATATCACCAGAATTTTGTGGGTGTTAATAATCTTTATGCATCCCACCACACCACAGCTGTTTGCTCACTTCCACATCCCCCTGTGGGATCGGGGAGAGAGTTGGAAAGAAAAAGATAGAAGTCATGGGTTAAGATCAAGACAGATTAATACAACAGAAAGGGAAGACAATAATGATGATGATGATAAAAGAATACACAAAACAGGTGATGCACAGTTTCTCAATATCTGTAGCTGATGCTCAGCTAGTTCTCCAGCCAAATAGCCTCCCAGCCCACCCCCTATTTATCTACTGAGCATGATGTCATATGGTATGGAATATCCCTGTGGCCAGTCTGGGTCAGCTGTCCTGGCTGTTCCCCCTCATAGCTCCTTGGTCACTCCCCACCTTTTCCTTAGCAGGGCAGTGTGAGAAGCTGAAAAGCCCCTGACTACTTAGCAACAACTAACACATCAGTATGTTATCAACATTGTTCTCATTGTAAATCCAAATCACTGCGCTGTACCCATGGCTAGGAATAAAACTAATTCTATCCCTGCCAAAACCAGGACAATCCCCAAGGGGAGGTACATGATATTTAACCCTGTGTCACATATACAGTGAAGAGGGATAGTGTCTGGTGAGTTTTAAATACATATATAATGCAGCTAGGCACCAGTGTAACACATCTTGTTTGTTGCCTGCCTTATGTCATTGTCAGGAATGGAAACGGTAGGACTACCTGCCAGTGATGATTGAGTAATCAGTAATAGTTAAAGGGCAGATACTGAAGGATTGGTGGGTGTCGGTCTTGGGTTTGGCTTGAGGTTTTTTGGGGGGTTTGCTTATTTGTGGTAGTATGTTTTGGGGTGTTTTTCCTCTTGAAGGACAGTATAGAAGAAAAAGGTGTTTCCTTTTTTTAAATGTCAATTTTTTTTTTTTCAAGTCACTCTGACTCTTGAGTAGGTACAGCAGCCATAAATTGGGGTAAACTAAGCCTGGTCACTGGATCTAGAAAATAGAAATTAACACTGAAATATGATCTTCTCTACACATAGCACAGGATTAGCTATAACATGGGATATATCTGAAGATTATTTCAAATGCTGTGTTTGTACTAAAGGATGTTTTGTTTCCAGTGCCTCTAAATAATAATGAATTGCTTGAAACTTTAAATTTCTAGGTGAATTGATTTAATCCGTCTATATTATTAATGATGAATTGCAGTTTCAATGTTTCTTTATATTAATGATGCATCTTCAGTCAATAAACAGCTTCCAGCAAATATTTGAAAACAGCAATAAAATCTGTTGGTCATTTCCACAGACTAATTCATGTCGTATGACATATGATTTTTCTGCTCAGAAATTTCGTCTCAAAATACCAGTTATTATAATGTGATTTTTTTTTTGTGGAATACCTTTTTATTAAGAATCTTGGTAACTATTCATTTTCTTACAAGATCAAATAGTTTCCTTTATCAACATTTTGTTTCTTAACTTGACCGTTTGGAAGTTTTCAGTCCTCTCTCACAGTCTAAAGCAATCTTAAATGTAGTAAGGTAGAGCTGAGCACCCAGTGTATAGAAGCCATCTCATGGAGCTGTCTGAAAGACAATGATCTCCATTAAAAATAAATTCTAATATATATTCTGCATTCCCAGATATTTTCTCTCTTGGATTAGGCTTCGTTTCATTTCAGTGTTTCTTCCTTCTTTCACTTGCTGTGTACTGTTTAAGAAAAAAAATGGAGAATTTAGGCTGTTTTGATAACCTCTTTAAGCCCTTCTAATGCTGTTGGTTAGCTGATCTGCAGTGGAGTGTTATTAGCCAAATGAGTCCTTCCCCACGTTCTAGCAATAAGTGTAATCTTCAGAGATATAAACGTCACCTTTTGCTTTGTGTAGGTGTTGTGCTGTTATTTCAGTGAGTAGCCTGGAAAGGCCATTAAGCCTCACTTCCATAGGAAGACATTATTTTTCTGATCTCTGGGGCACACCTCAGACAGCAGTGTGCTTTGGGAGGATACACTCTTCTGTTGTTGGCTGGTTTTTCCTCTCATATCATGTATATGTGCCTTTCAGTCTTTGACTTCCACTTAGGTCAAGGGCAAGCTTTGACAAGGCTGTGCCTTCCTATAACTGGAGCTAGAGGCTGGCTGTTCAGGCCTAAAGAACTCATTTTATGGTTGATGTGGCAGTTCACAGTGTTTGTACAGTCAGTATTCACAGATTCTTTAATACAGAATTTTAGAGTTGCTTTTAGAGTTTCCCCAAAGCAGGCACGGAAGATCACTGATTGTAATTGCAGTTTCCACCAGCCCTGGGCACCTACGGAGCTGTATAAATGCCCACTGCCCCCACGGAATGCTGCAGTTGTTCAGCTCTTGCTCTGCCCAATTCACGAATGTCACTTTGTCAGACTAAATGCATCGCTGTTAATGTGACTGTTTAGATGGCAAAGACATAGGGGTAACATGGGAAATAGAAAATGTTAGTCAGTTCAACCTGAAAATAAAAAATTGTCAGGTTTTTGTTTGTTTTTTGTATTATGTATCAAAAGAGCTGCCCCTTAAAGGTCACATAGGTAGCATTTTAAGTTAACTTTCTGATTACTGCGAGATCAGTTTATTTTAGTAGCCCCAAAACTGTGGCTAACTATCCATCTTGGACCTTTCCCCTACCTTGTATTGCCACCAAGTGCTTCCCATTTCTGAATTAGTGAGGAAGTGAGGGATCCAACAGAGCAGTTAAAAGATTTGGGAAGTGTATCCAGGCAGGAGGAATATTCCAGCAGCACTGCTTGCTCTTAGATTTTTATTTTTTTTTTTTGCAATCCATGATTATGCTGAAGGTCTGTGTATACTGGCTTGCTGTACCTCTCTGACTTCCATATGTAAATTTATTTTGTGTCCCTAAATAATTCCTTAGTAATTAGTTTCCTGAAAAACATTAAAACTTTAGGAATGTGTTACTTCTCTCTTTGATAATGTTGGAAGCGTGGGTTCAGGGCTTTTAATCTCTAGTTAATTAGGAGCATAAGAAAATTTTTGTAGGAATGTTATGTGAATTTTGTTAGTTTTACGTGGAAGATAATGTTATGTTAAACACAGCCCTCAAAGGCTCTAAGTTCAAACGTACCAATGCTGTTTCTAGATTATTCAGACCAGTATCCTGGGTAGAATAATGTATATTACATGTTAAGCTAAAAACTCATGTATGTTTGAAGCAATACTGCTTTTGTCAAGAGGAAATGAAATTCATGAGAAAAAAATACTAAATTCTGTGACTCTTTAATCACTCTGTTGTGGATTTAGATTCCATAAAAAATTTTAGGAAGCTCTATTATTGAATGTTTTCCACATAATTCTAGTACTGACAATATGACCTCTGATTCACCTCTTCATTGAAAATGTATCTAGATATTACAAATGTATGTTGTTACAAATTCGTTACATTTAAATGTAGAAGTAATTTTTTAACATGCTATTAATATGGCCATCTGTAGCAATTATCATGCTTCAGTATTTCTGAACTTTTGCTTACTGAGAGAAATGTTTTACATTCTGAAACTCAGAACGCTTACTTGTGTCATTTAATATTTTTGCTACTGAATTATATGAAGGAAAAAAATGTATCTGAAGCAAGCATACAGGATTAAGAAATAATAACAAGATAAGGCTGTAATGCTTTATCATTTGTGGGTAGTTGGCCATTTAAAGCCATCCCTTTGAACCACTCCAGCCCAAAATACTATAGAATTTTATACCTGCCAAGCTATTCAGTGATGAACTGAAGGAATGGCCAACTCGCTTCAGTCCCCATTTTTTTCCTGATAGCCTTAATACATTAAATCTTGAGTTATACTTTTAACAGCTTGAGAGGTATTTTTCTGAACTGGAATATGGTACCTTTGCTGTACTGTGTTTCATGCTGACCTTTTCTCCTTTGGATGGAGTGGCAAGGTGTGGAGACATGGAAGAAGGTTGGTGGTGTTCTCTACTGGGTAACTGATACTGTATACAGATACTAACCTCAGTAAAATAGCTTTTTTTTTTTCCTTCAAAAATGGCAATTTTGTCTTTCTACCACTTCATGTCCAGTGCTAATTACATTTATAGTTAGTAAACCTTTTACCTAGCAAATCAGAAATCAGTTCAATTTCTCTTCAAATAGAAAACTAAATAACCTCATGAAAATGTACCTGAGTACTCAGTGGATAGAAAGAAGTCTTAATATGGGGTTTAAATCTCAGACTTTCTGAAACTTTATTAAAAAATAGTGTTTTGTTTTCTTCTAGAGACAGGTTTTAATGTTTTGGGGTCTTTTCAGTTTTTATGGGAACTGTTTAGAGTTCCTCCTGCCAGATAAATAAGCAGAGTTCAAATGAAATTTACCCTTTGGTGTTCCAGGAGATTCAATATGATTTCCCTCTCTAAAGGACAAAAAATATGCAGGGAATGGATGTTCTAGCACCCCAGAGAAGGAGAAAAGCTGTACCTCTTTTGACGACAAGGAAATAATCTTCTGATATAACTGATATCTTCTGTCCATTGATATAAGGCTTTGATTTGGAAGAGTACATCTGAAGGTGCCTTTACCTACAAAGTTATGGGCTGCAAGTCAGAAGCACAGATTTATATTCTTTGGGTAGATTGAATGAGGGAGATTCAAAGGCCCTTAAGCTTTGGTTAAAATTCCTGGAAGACAGAACTGACTCTGGTTCTCATGTCTCTGAAAGCAGTTAGGGTAGCTCATGAATAATTTTGCATCAAATGATTTTTAAGAAAGCACGGTCCTCAGGCCCAAAGACTTTAAATCTTGATTAGATTCAAGCCTCATGGGTTGGGCTTGAAATAAATGTATTTATTCAGTGCTAAAAATAACAAAAAATTGCTGTCTCTTGAAAAATGAAAGTCAGCATTTGTTGAAGACTCCCTTTAATTATATTCCTATTCTACTCTTTTTATAGTCATTCAGCATAACTTTCACTGTTGTCTCCAAAATGGAACTTGGTTTAGTTAACTGGTTGCTGAAAGTGAGCAGGCTCTTAAGTAGTTTTAGCATGATTCTCTGTGTTAAGATGGAGAATGGGGTGTATCCTCTATACAGAGCTATTAGGACATGTATATTGCTGTAATTTCCATTATAATACTTGTTTTCCAGACAAACACTGAGTATTTGTATGGTTTTTTTGCATACAGTGTACTTTCTCATGATGTGAGGGCCCCTTATTTCTTTGCAATGGCCGCTAAACATCAAGCAGTACAATGTTTTTTTGAGGTGAATGTTACATGACAGTGATTTGTCTTAAGGCATCAAATCAGTCTTCAGCTTTGGCCAAAAATGGATTTTTAAACCTGTTCATGGTGACAAGCTGTACAGAAAAGGCATAGTGG
Organism: Porphyrio hochstetteri; assembly: GCA_020800305.1. Lineage (NCBI taxonomy): Eukaryota > Metazoa > Chordata > Aves > Gruiformes > Rallidae > Porphyrio > Porphyrio hochstetteri. The sequence goes on from CM036907.1 coordinate 54,243,846, forward strand.
TATTAAAGCAACAACTTGGTAATGCTGCTCTTGTTATTCTGTATACCAAGTTGCAATACAAACTATGACTAAAAAGTCATTTAAGAAATCTCTGATTAAACAGAATTAAAAGGCTGAGAAGTTTGGATCCATTAGTTGCCTGATTTTTAAATACCTTAGAATAATTTCACAATAACTTATTTAAGAGAAGATAGGTCCTTTGCGAAAAATGTTATTAGTGGAGTCCTTGAAGCAAGTGCTGGAAAATGGTTTTTCCATTACTTCAGAGGCAGCATTAAAGTACCATGAAATTCAGAGCTTCTGGTTTTATCGCAGACGGTTTTATACTAGTATTTAAGTATTTCCCATATAGACCTTGTATCTCTCAGCCAGAATTTTAAGAGAACTGTTACACCTGGAGACAGTATACCAAGTGATCATTAAACAGCAAGTTATAAATCCATCAGATTTTCAAAAGTGCTGTAGATAGTTGTATATCATTAACTGATATTACAAAACATGTTTGGATTTAATTAAAATTCCACTGTATATAGAACTTGCTTTTGTAAAAGGAAGTCGTAAATTTAGCTGACCTGAAGCTAGCTCTTGGACCTTTTTATTTATTATTTTATCCTGGTTAGATGGGCCTTTACTAGTTAAATTAAATTATTAGGGTTTTTTCTTATATAAATTAATAACCTTGCAGAGATCATTCCAATTATTATTGTACTTGGCCACGATGGGAAATTTTCTTTCCTGTTGCAGTGTCACCTGCAGTCTATAGGAGAATAGATTTGCATTTTATTCCTCCCTGGAGGCAGGTTATAAGAAAGAAGAATTAGTAGGTAAAATGGAGCAAGTCTGAAATAAAGCCCTGACTGTCCACCCTAGCATCAGTCTCCCCTTGGCAGCAAATTCATTGAAGCAATGGTGTGGGGGGGTGGGGGTGTCAGTTCTGCAGATGATTTAAGGTGGCTTTGGTTGATGACTCCAAGAACACAGCTGCTAACACCTGGCTATAAATAGGGGTAACTGCAGAGGAAGAGCAGATATGTACCTGTCTCCAAGCCAAAACATTTTACTGAAGGAATAAAATGCACTAAGACAATGGGAACAGTCTCAAAGAAACATGCTTAAATGGCATTTTAACAGGTCAGGGCAAGAGGGGCTGAAAAGCGAGAGCAAACACTTTGCTTCATATCCAGAGCTATGGCTTCCAGGAATCCAGAATGAGGGAAGACCTAGGCAGCTCAAGACCTTAGAGGGGCATTGCCATTTTTTCTTAAATAAGGATAAAGGATCATGGTATTACAGGCCTCTTCCTCTTGAGATATTTGAGTGCCTGCCTAGTACATGAAGCAGTGTGTTCTTTTCTTCAGTTACTGGTCAGGGGACTACTCTTTGAATATGACTAGTCAGTGCTGTTACAGGAAATTACAGTTTATTATGGCAATAGTGGTATTCTTGTCTTCTCTAACCATGATAAAGGATGAGGTGTGGTGAACGCTGGTCAGTACTTGGATGGGAAATCTGTTAGGAGCTTGAGACAATTCATAGGAGTGGCTGGTGACAACAAAAGGGGATAAATGACTGCATGAAGAGACCACTACATAAAGTTTATTCTCTTGGAAAAGTTATGAATCTGAGGCTTGATCTCTTAGTTTGGACATTCTATTTTGCCTTTGATATCTTGCTTTCAGAAGTGAGAGCTAGCAGTCTCCAGACCCAGTTTGACTTTGTATAATTGTCCTCTGACTATGTTACAATTCTTGTAAAACAGTGTAATCTCATCCTCTCCTGAAATATGGTCTGGTTTTATTGCATTTTATAAAATAATTTTCTTCTTCCCTAAAGCATACATATCTTAGGGGAAATAGGCAAATTGCTTCTGACAGAATAATTTTAGGCAAACTAGCAAGGAAATAAGGTTGCCTAATGCTTTCATTATTGAAGCCCGCTTCCTGTAGCTTATAGTTTTACCAGACTTAAATTTCTGGTTTGGAGTTTTCCATGCTTGATCTTTGTCTTAGGAAATTTATTTTTTTTCACCACATTAAAAAGGAAACTTGAGACTGTGGGTATAAACTCTTTATATTGAACAAGGCTTAAAAGGATTACACATACACTTGTCATTATAGGACCATGTAATTTGAAATAAATCTAGTTTGAATTGGTGACCTTACTGTTAAAATTTGGTGAACTCTTGCATACTTTTAACAAGGTGAAGCATCTCAATAGAACTAATGTTGCCGTCTTGTTTGGATAATGTAAGAAGCAACTGAGAACCGGCAAGTTCCTAAAAATTACTTATGTGTAGTGTTCTTCCCAGAAATTTTAGGTTAGTTCTTAGCATGATGATGTCATAAGCTTGAAAGGTGTTAGCTTGTTGGTGACCAAACATATTAAGGGAACCACCCAGAATAAGTGCAATGGCCTCCACTTCACATGTCATTCATTTATTTGATCACATTTTTAATGTCACTATAGTTAGGAGATGAAGTTATCTAGATTTAATAAATTTTCATTTGCTATGAGATCATATGAAATGTCACCAATTTATTTTAAATTTAAATACCCTTTGATGGATGAAAAACTGACAGGCAGTAACCCAAAACTACTGAATGATCAATGACAGTGCACTGACTATAGAAAAGAGGATCTGCTGGAGGGCATTGCTGGTCATTGGCAGCCCTGCCAATGCTGAATGAAGAGTTTTGGTAGTAATTTCTTGGAGAAAATGCCACATTGATTACACTGAACTGCAAAATAAGAAATTGAACACAAAGTCACTATTAATGCAGGCAGACGATAAGAAATTTTGATTTGTTATGCAGCATATGTTAAAAAGCCAAACAAAAACCAGGCAGATGCCGTTTTATTTCAAAAATAAATCTTGTTATGGTGGGGATATCTCTTTTTATAGTAAGAATATAGCTTAGCACTGTCAGGCTCTGGTGCAGGAGCATCAGAGCCTGACAGTTTGGTATTAGAAAGATGTGAACTAAAGCTGAAATCACAAGTTGAACCTACAATAGTAAATCAATGATTAGAGATTGATCCGTGGCTTACAGGATAAAGAGGTTCAGAGTGCCTCAATTCAACAGCATGTGCATTTAAACCAACCTGATAGGATGTCCCACCATGTACACACTGGTCTCCCCTGGTCTATATGGGGCACCCCTGTCACTCCCAGACATACTTCTATGAGTATTGGATGTGGGGCAGAAGGGGAGAAGTTCAGTTTGTAACCCTAAATAGAGAGAAGTCACACCCCACCCCACAGCAATTTATGGCATAATGTCAAGGGCATGACAGACAGGGATAGTCAACTTCTCCAATGGGAAAGTTTGTCCTGGCAGACATTAAGTGGTGCTGCCTTGTTCATTCTTCCCCTAGGAAAGAGAAGCTGAAGCAAGTCCCCACAACTTCACCTCACTTGTGTCTGAGTGAACATTTTCTCCTTCTTCAAAGGAAGGCACAGATAGTCAGTTGGACAAGGCTCATGGTTGATCTAGAAATCTGTGTTATTTGTTAGCATCTGCGTATCCTCTCAATTATTTATGTTGGCTAGAATGACTTTATTTGAGCCTGATTGTTCATTTATATATATATATATAAAAAAAAATAACCCCAATGCCTTCCACACCATAGTGTATGCTATATGCCTTTAAAAAGCCGATTGGTAAAAAAAAATTCCAGCACTGATTATTATTGTACTTCCCAAGCTGATGCATTTGATGACTGTTAACTTGAGAATTACTAGGTATGGAATCAATGGTGTGTATCATCAGTAACAATGAAATTGTAACTTCAAATGACAGAAAACACTTAGTATTAATAAAAAGGTTTGCAATAGAAATACTGTAATTGATAAAATCAAGGTACTAATGAGATTTCATATCTAGTTCTATTCGTTTCAAACACCTAGGGTTTGGTTTAGAATCTAAAATAAAGATGTAAATCTAGATAGATATCCCCAAAGGGGAGTATCTGTGCATACGTGCAAACCCAAAACAACATATTGTCAAATTTTAGTAAAGTAAAACTTACGCATTTTTTAGAAAACCAAGAAAGCTTTTTAGGCTTTTGTTTGGTTTTTTTTCTTTTTTTTAATTTTAACATCTACCGTATTTCCCATTTTTCTTTTAAGAACAGAGCTATTGCTGAAATTAGGAACTATTATGGGCTAAACAATAAAATCTTTGGATTTTCTATGGGTTTAGGGTTGAATAAGGATAAAGAAAAATTTCTATTAAGAACTTTGGTAAAAATTGCTACTTGAAATATGTTCCAGCTATAGGAATATGGATGACCATTTCATTATTTTTTTAATATTGGTTCTTACAAAAGTAAAATGCAATATATACTAGTTATTAAGGTCTAGCATGCTGGATATAGAAAATAATCTGCAATTTGATCCCATATATATATATATATGTTATCCCTGTGTATTGAGGGAGATTTTCCAAGGTGAGAGCTACTGTTACGCAGCATGTTCTGTGATGTTTTCTTTTAAGATGCAGCTTGGTCCTCATGCAGTTCCTAGTGATTCCCTTGCTGCCATGTGTCAGAGAGGACAGCAGGCCTGCTAGCAGCCTAGCTCTCTTCTCCCAAGTTTTAGGCTCTGACAATATTCTCCTGTTCCCATGAGACAGGAAAAGTTACTCATGCTGAGAGGATCCTAATAATCACATTCTCAAAACACAGTGGCCTTGTTCATAGGGGTACAGGCTGCCCTGAACCAAGAAGCAGTTATGGGAAGGTACTTGGGAGTAACAGAACATGTTAAAAACCAACCATAAGAAGAGGGTCAAAACAGCAGGTGTGCGAATACTTTTAGGCATCAAAGGTAAACTAACGATGTTTATCTATAAGATAGGTTTATCAGAACTCGTTATAATTACTAACCAATCAGTGTGGTGTGAACAGTGTGTGTAACCAATGAGCAGTTTTTTAGCAGTAATAAAGGTATATAATCTGTGTGATTGCACCCAATAAAATGGCTTCAGCTAAAATTCATCTCGAATTGTGTGTTGCGCTCTGCTGGTCACCACAGTCATGTGAAAAAAATATTATAAAAGTTGCCTGTGAATATGTTCATGTCAGTCACTTTGTAGGAAAACAGAAATTCCATCTGAGCAATGACCTGCAGAGAAGAGGGCAAAAGAATGAGCAGTAGGATCTATGCCAATATTATGTCTTATGTCTTGAGGAGAATGACTCTGTCTCGGATTTAATTTGCTTCAAGCAAGAGGAATCACCTTCTTTTACAACCAAATAGTAATCTCAAGGCCTGTACGTTAGGTTCTGCCATTATGAAAGGAGGATTCTAAAGTCATATAAAAAAACATGACCTGTTAGAACAGTCCAATGCACAAAGTCTATTTGCAAAGATTGCATTATAAATCATGATTCATTGTATGACTGAGATCAGCATGTAGTAGAAAAAATTCATCTTTATCAGTGGCATATTCTTTTTATGGTCTCCTTTTTATACAGTTAAATTGCTTTACTGCTTTGTTCTTTATCTGTCTTTAAGTAATTTCTACATCTTTGCATATTTTCACAGTATCTATTATACAGCACCAAAATCTTTAAAAGAAAGAGTAGAGTTTTTTTCTTTTTCTTTACAGAATCTTAAATTTGCATTCATGCACTGATGCTTCAAACACAAGACTAGGCAAGTAATAGTGAAGTATCACCTTGCTCATTTTTGACCTGGAATGTGTCTGATGCCTATTGTAAGAGAAAGAGTCACATAAAGCATTCCTATGTCTTCTGCTCCGCTAGCTTGGACTGCAAGTTACAGCCCCGTGGGGAGCAAACCAGAGCTGCTAAGCATGGGCGAGAAATGAGGTAGACACCCCACCCTTCCTCACTGCTCCTTTTCTACTAGCCAGTATGCCTGAGTTGACAGGGATGTGAATGATCTGGACCACCATAAAGCTGTTGCTAGTTAGGTCCCTTGCTTTTGAGTTACTGCCTGATACATTTGCAACTATGTTTTTCTCCATCAGGTTTGGTATCAAAGGTGTTTAGTCCTTTATAAGCAGAGGATATAGTTCTTTGCAACTGTAATTTTCATTGACTCTCAAATGAATTAGAAGTACATTCTTCTGGTCTAAAAACCAATGACATTAGACTTGTAACTTTTCTTTAAGTGAAATGAGCTCAACTTATGCCCCAAGGTGGGGTTGGTTTTAATTTTTCTGTACTCAGAGTCATTGAAAATATTTTCCTCTGCCAGCAAGTGCAGATAGCCTACAGTCCCTCTGTATTTAAATACCTTGTGTATTTAACAGGATTGCCAGTTATCAACTTCAGCAGTGTAAGGAACAACAGATGGAGAGCATAATAACTTTACTGCCTCTGTAGAAAGCCAAAAAGCATCAAACTGTGTGACACATGGCCACAAGAGCATATACAATGTTTTGATTATTTTTTTTCTACTAGAAAACTTGGAATCTAAGATATCACTTGACCCCTGAAATGTGAAAGTTATGGCTGGGTTTATACAGTTTTTAATATAAAAATGTGTTTGTGGTAGCTTTCTTACACTCAGATGATCGCTCAAGGTTCTATAACCATAATAATTTAAGAAAAAGTAGTTATAATACTTCACTCGAAGACTCTCTGATATGGAGTATTATTGAACTGAGTGACTGTTATGAATCTTTTGCTTGTTTTGTGTGCAGAATATTGAACTCTTCTACTGCAGACTATCAAACCAAACGTCACTTCTTCTGCACACTATGATTAACAATGTAAAGGCCTTTGAAACTTAGAGTTGAGCTTTCCCAAACATATCAATGCCTGATTTTTCTTTCTGTTTATTCCAATGACATGACCCTGAATCAAATCAGGCAAGGCTTGCCTTAGAATTAGTCTCTGTTGCTTTGAGAGCAAGCCAACAAGGGATGTGTAAATTATGCAGAGAGCAAATCCCAACTGTGTGCCGTTTACTTGCACAACAAGCTCAACTTTAATTAAGCCAAGGCCTAAGATCCTTTGCCAAGTTGCTTTCAATACAGATTTTACAGTTCATAGAACAACATCCTCACCTATATGAAAGCCGCCTTAACCCTTCAAAAACCTTCCTGTGGTAGAATGTATGTGATAAGGGATCCTCATAATTCAGTGGCTGACAGAAACAGTCTATGATAAATATCATCATTTTAGCAGATTGCAGACTTGAATTTAAAAATGCAGATTTGTAGACATCTTCAGTGCAACAACCATGATTGACGTGACCTACCACTATAGTGTCAGTATTAAATCTATGAGATTATCACCTGCTAACATCAAACTGAAAGGATTAGAAAGAGGTGACCTGAAGGGCACACCCAGGATTTAGAAGTGAGATAAATTCTCATAATTCCAGAACACTGAAACTCCCATGTGTACTGTGAAGGTATTTTTCAGTGAGTGGAATCCATTCTAAGGATGCTCATTATCGTGTGAATTCTTTCCTCCATGAGGAAATAAAATATTCATCCATTTTGCTTATATTCTACAGAGCTATATATTTCAGTCCTATTACAGCTGCCAACTAGCAATTGTCACTGTATCACTTCAGAGGGAATGTCGTTACTGTAATTTATATTCTAGTGTGTTAAACAGTATTTTAAAAAATTATAGGGTTTGATTTTCTAGTGTTGCACCTAACAATAAAGTCCATATAAAAGTCTCATTTAACAAAGAAGAAATTGAAAAAAAAAAAAATTAGTGATGATTATGTCTGTATGGTTAAACTTGTCATGTGCGATTAGTGCTTTGGACTTAACACTGGGTATTGAAATAAACCAAGTTTACCAGATTAAGGCAATAAAAGAGAAAGAAGTTTTAAAGAATAACTCAAGATTTGAAAGATTTTCTGATTTTGTTGTTGTTGTTGTTGTTTTTAAAAATCATTTTACTAGTTCTGATAAAGGACTTTGTGCTTTAAAGCATGTCCCAATGCACAACTTAGAAGGAAGAAGATGTAAAAACAAGTGGTTAACTGGGAGGTGAGGTAAGGAAAATGTTTTAGTGCACTTTTTTGTGGTTTTCTTCAGGCTATATTTTTTGAAAGCTGATCATCTCTAAAATATATAAGAGCTCTTTCTTCTGACGGTCCCTAGTGAGCTTCAACAGGTTCTCTTTGCATACTCAGTTCATTTCTAGGTTCTGCTAGGATGGGAATTTGAGCTTCTAATTGAAGTGAAATTTTGGCTGTTGATAGTCTGTTCTAATGATGATACTGGTTTTCAAGTCCTACTAAATATGAGTCTGTCATTGGATTTCAAATCCTTTTATTTATCAGCGATTTCAAATACAGTTCAAGCTCCATTATTCATCAGACCATTTGAATGAACCTGTCTGGAACTGGATGGCACAGGTTAAAATAGCAAATTGCTGTGAGTCCTGGTCATGGAGCTGAAAGCTATTATCACGTACTGCAATTTCCAGTGCACTGATCTGGCATATACAGATGTAATGCATGCCATGATAAATTTTCATGTGTGATTTCCCTTAAGTGAGATCTCTGCAAATAAGTATTAATTTAATAGTAAAATGTAGCCTCTTTGTGCAAATGTTAATGCCTGGTTCAGATGGTATCTTCAAAATTATCTTACATACCAGCATTGTTTCTTCCCTGAGTTTTTTAATTCCCATAAGGCACACAATAGTATATGTTTCTGTTGATATTTTTAAGTTCTGCATAGTACTGAACAATAATAAATATTCTACCAGTTCTTTTTCATTTTCGGCTCATAGATATACAGTAATTCAGCAGATACTGTTTCTCCACCAGGCACCCTCAGTTTTATTGAACTTCTCTCTGTGTACTTTTATTCTTCAGTGACTTCATGTATTTTTCTTTCTTTCTGAAGGACTGCACACGTCTTCAGATCTTTTCCCAAGTCTAGATTTTCCAGGCTTTTCAGTAGCTTTTCTTTATATCTTTGTTTCTAGTCATTACCTAATCCTGTCATGAAACCTGTAGTCTCATCATTATGTCTCACTCGCTAGCTTAAGCTTAGTCAAATAAAATGTTGTTACACTTTCCTTTTTCAGCCTTGTAAACTCTTGCTCTTCCCACTCAAATTTCATGCAGTATTCTTCAATGTACTCTTGATGGTATTTCACTCCCAACAGTCCTCCTATTTGGTCTTTTTGGGGGAGCATCTAGTTTTCTTCTGATATCCCTTCTTCCTGAGGTTCTCAGTCCTTGTAAGGGAGTGTTTGTGTAAGGACTTCTAGTAGTTTACAGAAGGTTTGATAGAGATCAAACCTACTGTCTAGAGACACGTCATGTGTTGAAGAGTCTACAGCTGCCTGACTGCAGATAAAAGATAATTCCCAGAGCTTTGTGTGTCCAGAAGGGCAAGCTGGTTAAAAGGAACTGACAAAAGTGTAGGCTAACAATAACAAATATAAAAAAAAAAATACGCATTATAGGAAACATTCCAAGTTTTTTTAAAAGAAGCTTTGTCTGGCATGTGCCAAAGAAGACCTCCCAGCATTGCTAGCACTTAAAGCCATCTCTTGCAGTTCTTAAAATATCTAAGTGCTTGTTCGGTGGTGTGTAGTCTATAATGACGTCAGCCCCTCAAAAGAAAAAAATCTAGGCAGGGGATGTATGTAACATTAACCTAGCTGTTACTTGGGATTTCTACAGGGAGATTCACTAGTTATGGAAAGCAAACAGCTCTGTCCTTTAGAGCTCTCCTTGGACACTGAATTTCAAAGCAAAACTTCAGAGGTATTTGTTGAGCAGACAGCAGACAGCCGTAGCTTTGTTAATCATGCTGCACTTCAAAGGTGAAACAAGAATAATACTGAAAAGCTCAAAAAAGCAGAGGATATAAAATGGTTGGGAGGCTGGCAAGTGTAACATAGAGAGGCTGGGAGGTGGGTTTTACAGCCTGAAGAAGAGAAAGATAGAGATATAATTGCAATTTTAAGTTAACATGTGTGAGGAAGGTTTTAGAGAATGTAACTGGATTTATCTTGGAGGTTCACAGAAAAAGGGTAAGTGGCAGCAGATAGACATTCGGACAGATGGGGGAAAATTCTTCCCCATGAGGGTGCAGCACTGAAACAGAAGCCCAGGGTAGTAATCATCTCTCTACCTTTAAAGGCCTTTTTCAAAACTTGGTCAGACAAGGTGCTTTGAAACTGCATCTAAACTTGAAAGTTGTCCTTGCTTTGTGCAGGCAGTTAGACCAGGTCACCTTCCAAAGTTGTTCTAAATTTTTCATGATTTTTATGATTCGGCATCGAATACTCTCATATTTTATTTAAGATCACCTTGTTAAAAGTTCAGAATTAGTATGACATATAGAAAATAGGTTTAAAATTGCTACCCAGACGATTATTCCCAAGGGAGTGTTTTCTAGTTGAGTTGTGGAGTAATTTATTAGCAATGTTCTGTTGCTAATTAACATTCTTACCTTTCACCTCACTTTCTCCACAAAAATAGAACATATTCAATGACTGGTGAGGAAAAAGAGAAGTTGTTTTGGGGTGGGTTTTTTAGGTTTGGGTTTTTTTTTTTTCTTAGTTAAACAAATAAAAAGAAATTTTAAGAATTCCAACTGTCAAAAATCTGGTGTTACCAAGATGAAAACTGGGTGTGAGTCTTTGAAAAAAGAAAATGTTTATTCCCATAGTGTAAAATAAAACTCAGTCACTATTTCTCATTAAATACCTTGTATAAATTGAGAATAGGCATGAAAAGACATAGAAAACTTTCTCCATATATTTGAATTGCTGAACATGAGCTCTAGTTTAAGGTAGACTTCCTTGTCTTTCAAAAATTATTTTTGTTTCAGTAAATGTTTTTTAGTCTTACTTTATTTTGGTGCCTTTACTACTGTTTAAATTTTGCTGTCCTTGTTAGTGTTTAAATTTTCCACAAGGTGTTGGCCCATTCTTGCATCCAAACTTGTAACTTTGTCTCTTCCCATCTCCCGTGTCCCTTCCAAGTCCTGGACTAGGGAAGGCTGGGACTGGAAGTGAGCTTTGGGGTTGAACCTTATGCCTTTTTTACTGAGGTTGAGAATAAACATGTTGGTCTCATGGTGAAATATTAACAGCCTTGAATTCTGCTCGTTCTGATTTACACGGTGGTTTTGTGCAATATCTATACTGACCTCAAAGGGGAGTTATGTTTAGAGAAATTGATTTAATCCATTTGTAACGTCATTATCTAACAAAACAGTATGAACTGTGGTCTTATCTTAAAGAAAAAAAGTCCTGGGTAATGCGTAGGCAAAGGGAGGGTGCACTGGAGATGAAGGAAATAGTGCAATGCAACTGCATGTGGGACTCTCTCCAATATTTTCCATAGAAGATTCCTTCCCTCCTCTTGTCCCTAACTCCTGGCTATATCCTCACTTCTTCCCTGCACCTCTTAAATACTTTTTGCTTTAAAATTCAACGAGCAAAATTCTCATTTTAAGCTGTCAACTATGTATTTGAAAATTAGAATTAAGCTGTCCGTTTTAATACCTTGTTTATTTTGATTAACTCAAAAGAGGGAAGAAAGAGAGAGGAAGAGAACACCCTACCAATTGTAATGACTGGAAGAAATATCTTTAACATTGTGAAGGGGTTTTTATAATTTAGCATTACAATCTATAAAAAGAGAGTGAGTTTATTCAGGACTATTCATTGAAGTGCAAGTCCATGGATGAGCTGGGATAGACACGAGGCAGTCAAAATAGCAGCTCCCTTTTCTGAATGTGTAGGATGGGGAACAGCTAGAGAGTTATCCAAAACTCAGGTACTATTAGCCATTTCTTACCTCACACTCCTATGTGGAGTGGATTTGAATGTGCCCTAAAGAGACCAGCAGGCATCTGTAGTGAATTGGATTAAACCAACTTAGGTCTCACAAGTATTACCAGCAAAAAGAGGGGGAGAAGAAATGGAAGGGGGGAAAAAAAGAAAAATGCCCAACCCGATCAAATATAAAACTTCATAGGATTCTGTTTTATCAGCAAAATAATTTCCAAAAAACTGAGTTATGCCCAAGAAAGAATGCCAAATTTGTTCTATAGGAAAATGAAATTAATTAAAATGGCGTTATGTGGCAGGAATTTGTTTTGTTTTTATTTGGTTTCATTTTTCATTCATGCATCACCCCTAACCTTTAGGGTAAAAGGTATTTCACATTAGCATAAATATTAAGCAGATGCCATTTCTGCTGCATAAAGAACTTTCAGCTAATCATTTTTCCATGCATTTAAATAGGAATATTAGAATGAGGGTAATTACTTCAGTTTTCCATGAGTGATCCATCAAGACATTGACTTTCACTGTATATTGTTGCGCAGATTAATAAGTATAGAGTTACATTAGAAACCAGTGTTGGAATGTTTGGAGTGTTTTGACAAGTTTGTTTTTGGTTTTTTTAGTTTCTAACAAAGTTGGAATTTTATTTTCTCTCCTTATGAAGAGGTAACTTTGTTAGGGAAAGGTACAGGGAAAATTTAAGATTTAAGATGTGTCCAGTTTTGTGAAGGAATAGCCCAGCAGGAGTGAAAATAGAGAGTGTACACAAACAAGTTAGACAAGTTGCTTTAAAATTAAGGATTCCAAATTGTTGTTGTTTTGTATCAAAGATATCACTGTTGGCAGTGGGGAAGGACAGCACAACATTGCTGAAGCAAATGTCATTGTAACAAACAAGTATGAGCTCAACAAAATTGTCTCTGGGAGTTTCAAGGGTTTTTTTATTATCAAATAAAAAGAGCTTTTTATTTGCTTCTCCTTTTTTTTTTTTTTTTTGCCATTGTTCCCAGGAAAACATTTTTTTCAAGGTCCTTAGAGTATTCAATTTTCAATACATCAAGCTGAAAATTTTGTACTTTTATATACTGATAGGCAAAGCAGCAGTCTTAAATGTCTCATTAAGCTAGGCTTGTGAGGAACTGTCAAGAATTACACACTGTCATGTACCAAACAACTACCTTGCTTAAGTGTAAGGATGTACCATTCATCCCATATCCAGGAACAGAAGCAATGCTTTTTTTTATGTCCTTCCACTTGACTGTAAGCTTGAAAGCTGATCATCAGCTAAGCAAGTGATGGCACTTGGAAGGAAATTTGCTTTTTTGAGTAAAATAGATTGCATTGCCAGAACAAGTATCAGAGGAGCTGCTTATTGCATGATCACAGATCTGGTATTAACAGGATGCTTTGTCAATAGCTGGAAAAATCTGAAGTAGGCATTGACTTCTCTTGCCAATATCAAGATTTATTGGCATGAGAGATATTGACTTCAGCAAATCCATGACATTATTATATCTTGTTACCAGCCAAAAACATAAGTCAATATAATCATGCTTGATGATGCGTGTTTTCCCTAAAGATCTCAGCTTCATATTATACTTAGAAAATATAGGAAAAACACAGCTAAGGAAGAAGTCAGTATAAATAGCCACGTTCACATTGTCACCTGCCTCATAGACTCAGGGTCTTTGTGAAAGACACTTGCCTGTTTCTGTGCTATTTCATATGCTTTTTGAAACTGATTGTTTCATCTTGAAAAGTTGGTTTTCTTTTCCACAAGAGGATCCAATTTTTGTTATTGAAAAATAACGACGCAGGAACTTTGAATTCACAGATAGTCTTGTTTCCAAATTAAATTGTAAAATATGTAGGTCTAATTTGGCTGCATAGGATGGCAGTCTGTTTTATAATGCCCACAGAAAAACAGAGCTCCAGTGTGCAATCTAGCTAAAAAATTAAAATCATGCTCCTTAATAACCCAATTTATTTTGAGCCAATCGTTGTTTTGTGGGAAAAGTGATTTTTCTTTTAAAAAGACCCTCTGCCTTTGATTATACCAACAGTTCATTTTCATCTGATTTTTGTCTTGGATTGTTTCCTTCAAAGCAGAAGGAAGGCAGGGGATGCCCAGGAGGGCTGCTGGGCACAAGCACAAGCATGCTGGCTTCAGTGGGAGGAAGCCCCTCTGCCATCTCTCTTGGGGGCAGCATGGGACCCATCTGAGATCTGGCACATGGATGCTGCCTGGGTGGGACATGGACAGCAGAACGCCTCAAGATTCACCATTTCTGCTGTGAATAGTTCAACACAGAAACAGCATCGCTTTGGGATGCGTTTGTGGCTGTACAGTGAACTCTGGTTCTCTGTGAAGCGTACAGTATGTGACTAATCACACAGAAGCAGGGCACGGTCATGAAAATCCCTTTGCACTGGATTAGGTGGGATTTTTTACTACTGCCTCAATTTATAACTGATTCTACAAATCTGAAGAAACTCCTGTCTGAAAACACTTTTTTTTTTTTTTATTTGCCAAGCTATAGCATGATTTCAAAGATCTTTTAAAATGCTGGATTCTTGCTGAACTCTTCTTTGTTTTCCTCTCTTGGCCGTGGCATTTTCGGTATCCGTTGACAGTATTAACATTAATAGTGCTGCTTTTTTGTTCCAAATTTACAAAAATAATTTACAGCAATCATCTTATTGTGAAAGTTTTGGGTTAATCTGTTGACTTAGAAAAGCATATAACATCAAACATGTAAGTGACTAAATTTCTGAAGAAAAACAGGAATGTTCCCAAAATGCAGCCATACATTGAATTATATATTTGTATTTTTTCAAAGAGCATTAAAAAAAAAGATGATACGAAGGCTTGCTATTGCATAGCAGTGGAGGTAATAGCTCTGGACAAGATCATGAGTTCAAGTCAATTTTGTGACCAACCAGTTGGTCACAAAAAAAAAGCATTTTAACAAAATGGAAATACTGATAGGGTTGAAGAAGAAAAGTTCTAAGTTTGCCCTCTCAACTGCTTTATTTTTAAGTTTGTCACTAATTTGATGTGGGAGGGCTTTAACAAAATACCTAAAGGCTTCTTTTTTTCTGAAAAGTCTAAGACCTTTATCAAAGGAGGAGGAGGAGGAGGATGTTAAGAATAGGTGCTTTATCACATCTGATACAGTTGAGGTTTCCATATAATGTGAGGGGATGTAAAGTATTAATGGCTCCACAAAATCAGGCAGAAAAATCCCTTCTCAGAAGCTTCCGTTTGCTTGAACAAATTAGTTGGAAGATTGCTTTACTTCAGAGCAAATAAGAATTGTCAAGCACTTCTCAAAAGCAAAGATTAGATCAAGGAGATTTATCAGGTTACAAGATCATATCAGTTGGTATTTTAGACATTTTTTTTTCCTGTGCATGATATGGTTTATATGTTATTTGGAAGTTGAGTATGTTGGTTTTACATGATTTGAAGCAATTTATAGAGATTAAGGTTGTAGCATCAAAGAATAACAAGAAGCATCAAAGAATAACAAGAAGCTAAAAGTAAAAAAACCTGCATGCAAATGCTTATAGAATTACAGTAGCTTTTTTCATCCTGCCTGTCCTGTGCTACTCAAAAGGTTTCAATATGGTATCTTTCCTAGAATACAGGTGGTCTGCCAATAGTGACAGTCCTAGCATTGCAGGAAGAAAATGATTGCCACTTCATCTGTAGATTGAAGCAACATGGTGTGGGGCGGGGGGGTGGGGGAGTCTGTGAATTAGTGTATGTTCCCCAAACCAAATTTTGTAGGATATGCCATTTAAGTATTCCAAATATTATACATCATATTTTAAAGATGGTTTCACAACTGTGGGTTCCCCCTTAATGTGGAGTGTAGCACAGGACAGGCAATTGCATCAAAAAGAAGAGTTAACAGAACTTAAGGTAAATGAATCTAAAGTAATATATAATTGGATCAGTTTTGGTAATCTTCCTTCCTTTCCCTTCTGACTTGATGTGCATTCATCGTTTCATCTTTAAGGTGCTGATTATGGTCTTTACAGTCCTTTGGTAGACATTGCATCTACAGATCTGCATTTGGGGGGGAATCTGTGGAAGTATTGCACCATCATGTTGTGGTTGAGTTGGACCCCATTGCATTTTGGGGAAACGTGAACATGTGGTTAAGGTTAACTGCTATCTTCTCAGAAGGTCCCAGGAGTGCAAAAGCATGAGAAACTGTAGGAGGAGTGGGGGAAGCAACACCTGGGGGAAAGGCATTGAGAACAGCTCTGCCAGAAAAGTGCCTTTTGCTTTATCATAAGTACAGTCCAAAATGCACTCCTCTTTTGTGAAGGTAGTGGGGTTTAAAAAAAACAGAAACTGTACAATGAGAGAGTTACACTCAAATTGAGACAAATGTTTATCCATCTGGGGTGATAATGGTGAACTCTTTATTTTGAGACTACTTCGGTTTCTCTGCACGGCTCTGGAGTCTGTGTGTGTATTTGATGTAACCAGGGCAGAACTGTGACTTACTGAGGTACACATGACAGAATTTCAGCCTTTTACAAAGCAGGTGTGTCAGCCCTCTGTCCTAGTACAACTTTAATGTAGCATCTCTGAGCTGCTGAAATCTGTAGCTAGGGAGCATGGCTGTAAGGAAACAATTTTTCATACTTCCAGTTGTTTATACCAAACTTCACTAAGTAATTTTGCATCTTGAGTTGGTTATAATAAGGATCGTGTGGGATGCCTGAGACACAGTTGTTATACTACACTATCTTAATTTTACTGACATGTTTGGCCTTTTCCAAGGTGAAACACAAGATTTCTCTGTAGGTCATGCATAGGCAAAAGCAAATATGGCACCTACTATTCTTCAAAGCTCGTCTGGAGTCGGTTTATAATGCAAATGCCAAACCACATACTATGAATTTCCTGATGAATTAGTGACTTGTCATCTTGCTTATGCTGTATGGATAGATGGAAAATACAAAATTCTGTACTATTTCCCTAATCTACTGATCAAATCATTTTGTTTATGAGCAATATAAGAGAATGGTATGTTGTACTGTGTGCATAACTGAGCTATAAACCTTTGCTGTCTGCTCTGGTAGGGGTTCAATTTGTAATATTTGATTCAAGCAATTGCTCACTCTTTTTATATTCTCCCCTCTTGGTTGGCTGAGTCCCAACACAGTTTGTTCTTTAAGCAAGCACTGGGAGCAATAACCATTAACCTTTTTAAAGTGGCTTTTTAGCATGTCATGGCTTTAGATGTCTTGTTTCTTTTCACCATTAACCTTCCCGATAGGACAGTGTGCTGTGTTTTGCTTACTTCAGCATGTCATGCACATTTTCACCCCTTGCCCATTCACAGGCGCTGTACATCATTACAAGAAGGATGGGGGAACATGGTGGGGAAAGGACAAAGGCAGTGCATCCCATACCTTTTCCCTAGCCATATGAGCAGCTAGCGTGACCCTAGTTAAAAAAAATAGCCCATTAAAGAAGTAGCCCTGTTCAGGTGCAGAAACACTTCCTCTAAATGGTATCACTGCTTCTTGCTACAAGGCCTTAATCATCAACCGTGATAAGGTATTGCAACCAAAGCCCTCAAAACAAAAGTTGTTCATCTAAGACCAGCATCAGTGAAAGGTTCAGTTATTCTTGCTTTACTGAGCATGAAATGGAATTGAAAGGCAATATTAAATGCGTTATTAAACTTAAGATGTGATGTCTGGTGATCTTCTCTTGCAATTACCCTTACCACATGCATGTATAATGTGTGGAATATTCTCTGTAGGGCTAGTCATTTGTATGGCCTTTAAGTTTCAAGAAATGTTAGCACTGCAATTATTCAGCCATTATTTTATGATAAATTAAAAATACAGTTCCTCTGGAAACTAGCTGTCGTTCTCTGGTTATCTTCATGCTCTCTATATGCAGGAAGGTATCTACCATAAAGAATGATTAAATGGAAAGAATGCACAATCTCCCTCCTCTCAAAAATTCTTCAACCAAAGTACTTCTTTCTCACTTTCTCTTGAACATAAACACTAGTCTCTCAAGTTTTTAATTTATTTTACATGGCATTGTGACTTCCCTTACATCCCACTGATATGGGTCTAGGACAATTGACATATGTTTCCTGAAAACAAACCAGGTGTTTAAAAATGAACGCCATTGTGTAACTGTGGTTTGAACAGAACCTTTTCTCAGGTGAGCACTGAGCAGTTGTTTCCATGGACTTTAGCTGGCTTGCGGGCAGGCCCAAGGGAATTGCATGAAAGCACATTTCTAATGCTGGATTCAGTGTTTGTTTAGCTTGCCTAGAAACCAGAAAGAGCTGGAACATTAAACAAAAGGAATTGGTCTAAATACCATTTGCGAATTAAACCCGAGAGCTAATAAAGATGCCTGGTAACATTAATTTCCGTGGCTGCTTAAAAACTACAGCCAAACTGGACTAGGAAGCTCCCTTTCTAACTCTTCATTGTTTGCCTGGCAACAGAAGTATTTTCTAGATATTAACTATCTTTGACACTAATTGAAAGACTTATCCAGACTGCTTAATCATCTTCAAACAAGACCACTAAAAATCACTTCAATGGCATAAAGTAGAAGTTGGAGGAACTGGTGCTGTGTCTAACTGGCAATTAAGCAGAAGATTAGTTATTTTTGTTAACTGAAGCTTAGCTGATACCAAATTTATGTTTAGCCATTGCCCTGGTTCTTGCCAGGCCAGAGTTAACCTCCCCAAGCAGCCAGCCCTGGTTAGCTGAGTTAACCCAGGTGAGCTGAGTTAGCCCAGGCTGTTTCCACACCACGTGGCATCACTCCCCCATAAAAGGGGCTGATCCTGGGTGCCTTTAGAGCAGTCTGAGTGCAGCTGGAACATCAGGTTGGTCCTCTTGTGGTGCAGCACTTTTATCATGGGGTCACTAAGGTACTGTGTGTTACCACTGGGTGATAACTGGGTGATTTACTGCAGGCTGATTTGTTCCCGTTTCATGGTGATTTTTGTCAGTAAACTTTCCTTATCCCAACCCATGGAGTTCTCTGTCTATTTCTCTTCCAGAAGTGAGGAAGTAGCATGTGGTGCTCATCTACTGCTTGGGGCTAAACCATCACAACCATATACAGAATCACAGAATCGTAGGGGTTGGAAGGGACCTCGAGAGATCATCGGGTCCAACCCCCCTGTCAAAGCAGCTCCCTAGCACATATTGCACAGATAGGCGTCCAGACGAGTCTTGAATATCTCTAGAGAAGGAGACTCCACCACCTCCCTGTGCCAGGGCTCCGTCACCCTCACTGTGTAAAAGTTCTTCCGCATGTTGGTGCGGAACTTCCTGTGCTCCAGTTTACAGCCATTGCCCCTTGTCCTGTCTCCACAGACTACTGAAAAGGGGTTGGCCAATTCCCCCTGCATCCCATACTTAAGATATTTATAAACATTAATTAGGTCCCCCCTCAGTCTTCTTTTCTCCAGGCTGAACAGCCCCAGCTCACTCAGCCTTTCCTCATACGGAAGCTGTTCCAGGCCCTTAATCATCTTCTTAGCCCTTCTCTGGACCCTCTCCAGGAGATCCCTGTCTTTTTTATACCAGGGAGCCCAGAATTGGACACAATACTCCAGGTGGGGCCTGACCAGGGCAGAGTAGAGGGGGAGGATCACCTCCTAAGACCTGCTGGCCACACTCTTCCTGATGCATCCCAGGATCCCATTGGCCCTCTTAGCCACCAGGGCACACTGCTGGCTCATAGCCAACCTGTCATCAACCAGGACCCCCAGGTCCTTCTCCACAGAGCTCTTCTCCAGCAGGTCATCCCCCAGCCTGTACTGATACAGAGGGTTATTCCTCCCCAGGTGCAAGACTTTACACTTGCTTTTATTAAACCTCATCTGGTTTCTCCCTGCGCAGCTTTGCAGCCTGTCCAGGTCTCGCTGGATGGCAGCGCAGTGTTCCTGCGTGTCAGCCACCCCTCCCAGCTTTGTATCATCAGTGTACTTGCTGAGGGTGGATGCTATTCCCTCATCAAGGTCGTCGATGAAGATATTAAACAGGACTGGACCCAACACCGAGCCCTGGGGAACACCGCTAGTCACAGGCCTCCAGTCAGATTTTGTTCCACTGATCACGACCCTCTGAGCCCGGTCCGACAGCCAGTTCTCAACCCACCTCACTGTCCACTCATCTATCCCATGATCTCTTAGCTTTTCTATCAGGATGTCATGGGAGACAGTACCTGAGAATGCTTGCTAAAGAATTGAAAAATCTAGAAGCAGGGAAAAAAATTGTTTGTGGAATGTAAAGAAATGTTAGAAAATAATTCCCAAAAGATATTTCTAGAAATGTAATCACTTCCACCAGGATTTGTCTGTCTTATTTTGATAGTTTGTACTGAAAAAAACAGCTTGACTTAGGAGTGGCTGAGAGTCATGGTATAAATGGGTAATCCATATTAGAATTTCTAGTGCTGGTAGCTGCAAGGAATGAATCTATTTCTAAACCATTAGTAAAGAAATTTACCTTTATTTAGTGATTCTTAAAATACTTTTAATTATCATGTCCTTAATTCACCTAACTCTGTAAGATCTGTCAAACAGTAAAAGAAAGAGACATGGTGATACAGTCAAAACATTCACTCACTGCCTTAGAGCAAGGGAAAAAAAAAAAAGAATGGAATTAAAGATGTCACTGGGGAGGATTTTGGTTTAATCTAAAGATTTGGTATGGTTTTGTCAGGTGACAGACAGATCAGCTAGCACAACTTTATTTTACCACTGTACAAAATCATCTTCCAAATTGCCAGAAGCTCAAAGAACATTTAATAGTAACTTTCACCTGGAAAAAAAAATTCTATATCACAAGAAATGTAAGGCTAAAATGAATTACTTCAGCAGATCAGATTTGAGTTACTTGGATCAATACAGATGCTCCAGTGCTAATCTAAAGATGCTCAGAAATTAGAGTTACATCTTACTCAGAACCAAGACTATTTCATTCTAGATATTCAAGGTCCTACCAAATTTTAGGGTGAGATTTTGGCTTATCCTAGTGGTCTTTCACAAGAACTACAGAATGTGACTTTAATTTTGGGGCCACCCTCAGCCTGTATCTAAATCCTGGATGCACCACTTGTAACTAATTTTTTGCTCATAGCATTTTATAGCTATACATGAGAAGAACAAGGATTCATTCCAATAATTTTGTGTTATTATCTTTTAGTTTACAAGGAAATTTCAAGTTGGGGTTTTTTTTCATGCCAGGCATTTCCTCCCCCTGCCATTAAATCTTCCATTGTTCTTCAGCACAACCCCTGGAGTCCAGGGAAAGGTACAGAAGTGTTTTTTATATCAAGCACTGACACTAGTGATCCTATTTTCTGTATTAAGTAAATAAGTAAATCCATCCTTCCTGCATGGCTCAATCAATTTCCTTTTGAAGGAGAAAACCTGCGCTTGTTTTACCTTCAGACAATATGTCAGCATTTCTTCTGTGATATACATCAGCAGTGGATTTAGAGGGATTTATTTTTTCCCCGTAAACTAGCTAGACTCATCGCTCTGAACTTCATGTTTGAAGTATGCATGCTTCAATTAATACTTCAAAGACTCATTTTAGCATTGCAGGTTTTGCTTCTGCCTACGTGGGGTTGGTTGTTCTCCCCACTTCTGCTCTCTTATTTCATAGCGATTCGAGGGCCAGCCGTATAGATTTGCAATGGTTGTGCAGTGCTCTAAGCAACTGGCAGTACTTGCTGTGTCATGTCTTCCAGTGACTGTGTTAACACAGTAAAGTTTTGAGTGCTCTCTGTATTGATGCCAGCAGTATCTGTCTGAGCTGTGAGTCAGTCGTGTTTGGCTTGCTGGGGTGCAGTGGAAAAGCAGTAACTCCGTACACAAAGATGTTGGAGCGCTTTGTGGCTTTGTATAATAATCTTTTGCAGTCTTCTTAAGGAGTGAGATCTTAGAGGTTTGCTCTAAAACTGTAAGAGAGACGAAGTCTCTATTGTGTGGGGAAACTTCACTTTGGACCTATAACTTGCATTTGGTCAAGTTGGGGTTTGATTCTTTAAATCTACTCTTTAGCTTCTCTATTAAACATCAATGTACTATAGAAGGTACGGGAACCTCCAGCATCTTTTTCCCCCACCCAGCCCAGGGAAAACTATAAGGAAGTCAGTCACATCTTCCTTCAACAGCCAAAACATTAAAAAACCCACAAAAATCCAAACAAACAAGCAAAACCAAAAGCCCAGAAAAAAGCCCTAGTATATAGACTATACAGTTTGACTTTTTAAAAATGAATTTTTGAAAGATAAGACGTACTTCCCTGAAAAATCTTCAGGCCATTTCTGCTTGATATGAAATGCAGCTCTCTGGTGCTGGCCTCAAAGAGGTGTCTTCATCACACGCAGGAACTTTGTGGTGACATCTAAGAACAGAACACAGGCTTTTCATTTATTTTTATCTCCTATGTCTTATCCTTTATTTTTTGGTTTTTCTTTTATATTTTCCAAAGCTTATCTATTAAACACACTGATAAAAGATGAAGAATTTGTACTTGGTCTACATGCACGCTGTGTTAAGGGAACCTCAGTCTGGTGTTTGAAAACCTCTCCTGGGGACAGAATATGACATGCACATTTAGGTTGTTTTTAAGGTCTAGGACAGTATTCCAAAGAATATAGGAGAGTATGGAAGAGAATTTAAAACAGAGTATGGTTGTCAATCCATCCTACCCCTCAGTGGGTTTTGACTTGGTAGAACAGTGGCTTCTGCAACCTGTTAACATATTCAGAGGCCATTTAGGCTCAGCAGTATTAAAAGATTGAAAATGGTTGGGGTTTGGTCAGGGGGAGGGGAGAGTCTTGTTGGGCTTTATTTTAAAGGTACCTCTAAATCTCATTGATGTCTGCTTTTACATGCAACAGGGATTCTTTTAACTCTGAGGCGAGGCCTGAGGCTCTAATCCATGTCTCCAAGTGACCTGCAGTTAAGGCTTGTCAGAATAATTATATCTTGCTGTGGATGGGTATATAAGCATTCTTTGTCTTTTTAAGATTCTTCTCTGTAAACTACCTGACCTGAGCTGACTATCCTTCGCAAAGGGGGAGAGGAGTGTAAAGTAAAATTAGCTATGCATGTCCTGCTATCAGCCTGAGATCTCCATCACTGACTTCTGTCAATCTCCTTGGCAGGAAAACAACCTATTCAGCCCATGCTTTGCTTTATGAAAACAATGCCTGCTCATTAAAATAAGGAGGAAGAGAAGAAGGGGACAGGAAAAAAAAAAAAGAAACCACAAAAGCAAACCTACCATCATATATTCATTTACATCAAATTGCCCCAGAAACCAAACCCCACATGTTTATTAAGATGTGTGTCCCTATTGCTGTGACCACCTGGCATTGCCTTGAACTGCAAAGAACAGACAAGGAGTGATTGAGTGTGGATTTTTCTTCATTATGTATTATGCTTGAGTTTAGTCTTGGTCTGGCTCCTAAATAGAATAATCAATGCCATTATCTCTTCCTCCCTTATCTAAATCACATCAGGAGATCAATAGCTACAACAAAGACGGCCAGTGCTTGCTTTCCACTGGGACTCATTACTTCGCTGCCCAAGATGGGGGTATAGATATTCTCGGGAAGGTTATCTGGTGTTCCCTGGTAGTTAACAACAACTGTCAGTTATTAATGGTGCTCTGCAGCTTCACCTTTACAGTGCTGTGACTGATAACAGGACATGTTTATAACAAAATGAATCTCTGCCGTCTTTTCTCTTCGCCCTCCCAATTCTTGTTATTTCTTTAGTTTCCTTTCTCCCCTCCTGTCTGCTGGTGCAATCTAAGGCAGCGTGTCTGAGAATATCAAATGTTGGGGGCCTTCTCATTGAGATTCCTCGCAAGTGCAGGTTTGCTTTTATACAGGCTAACATCTGCTGCAGTATTACAAAGACTAATTAAAATAAATTCAGATCCTAAATTAGTCTTTTCAGTAACATTTATTACACGAGACACTGGGTGATAAAGTGTATAATACGGTTAAGCTGAAGCAAAAGTCCTATTTTGATTGGGCTTGCTGGCCGGTCAGGAACAGTCTCCCCAGAGAAGTTTACATTTGCAACACAGTACTTTCCACTAGAGGAATAATGAAGTCTACCACAATGTTTTCCTCATGTTTATTTATATGTATCAACTAAATGTAAAAAATGATGCTTGAAAGAAAAAGCAAAATACACTTCTGTCAGTTTGGACTATGCTCCCAGTTTTTCTTGTCAAAAACAGACAGCCAGTTTGCAAATCCTAGGTGAATGGTATGACAGACAATTCACTCATCAAGTCATCAGACCCTCCAAAGGGTAGTTAGCCACTAATGTAATGGCTTCACTTTCCACCATGGCACAGCCTCACTGTAAGTGCAGATCCCACCCTGCACTGTGATCCTGCTCTGGGGGACCACACATGGAGCTTGGGTTACCCCAAGTGTATATTTCCATGGAGCAGTGAGCAAGGGTAAAAGCCAGGCCATGGTACCTGAAGTACATTGTGTATCAGAAGTGTTTACAGTGGTTAGAGATATCTGGATGACCAGGATCCTATTTATTCTCCAGTATGGCTTCAAAGAAGCAGGACGGGGCTCCCAAGCTCCACCACGGTCACTTCTCGGCCTGTAAGGCTGTAAGTTAATGAAAATGAGAAGCGATCAGTTGTAAAGAAGCTCTCCAGGCACCAACAGTTGTTACCCTAAGCAGAGGAGCCAAAGCGTAAAGCGGTTCCACTGCATCTCTTTTCTAATACATCATCGGGCTTTCCTGTGGAGTCTTACAGGCCTGACCTTATGCCAACTGTAAATAATGGGAATTTAGCAGGGAGATTCCAGGGGGGAGCAAGAGTTGCCTTTCTCTGCAGAAATACTAAGAGGTCTCTCTGATGTACAGGGTAGAAAAGAAGGTGTGATGTTTTAGGCCTTCAGGTGGTGAATGAACAGCAGCACAATGCGAAACGCATAGCTGTAAAAAGGCTCATTGTAATAAAGAACTGAACTATTCATATTGCTGCTTATTAGGAGAGGTTATTATAGTGGGGGTGGGTTGTAGCTCTATTAATAATTCCTGTAGACTTTTTGTTGGACTCTTATCTGCAATCTCTCCTTCTTTTCCCTGAAATTGACTAAGAAAGAGAACAAAATGTTTTTACTTTTGTTTGCACTGTCTCTTAACATACTGAAGGAAAGATATTCAGGAACATGGAGCATGCTTTCCTTTGCCTGCAGTGTTCAAGTACAAGATATCTTGGCCTAGGACATTCCTACTTTTATTTCTTTATGCATTTTAGGTGCCTCTTACCCTCTACCCTCCCACCTTTTTTTTTCTTTAAAGATTTTGAGGCCTTTTTTTAATTAATATCTTCACATCTGTCAGGCTACTGAGACTTTGCGGGCCTTCTAGTGGAGAAGAAACAAGTTAGTTGGAAGGAATCTACATTCCTATGTGTATCAGGAAGAGAGCATCCTCACATATACTCTTTCCTTTGATAGTATTTATTCAGGACTGAAATGTAACTTGAAGAAATATTTTCCAGTAGCTCTCCCTTGGCTACTTCATTTTTCTTGCATGAAAAAGCGTAGTAGTGCGGAAGTTGATAAAAGACAGATCTGTAAAAAGGGCATAATATGTTACATACGACTCAGCACTGATATTTATGTGTTCTTTTACTCTGTCAGTCCCCAGATTATAATATAGAGATTGAGTATTTCCAAGGACACCACAGGGAAACCTGTGGAAAAATAAAAATGGCTTATGGTAGGCTGTAATCATAACAAACAAAAAGTCTCTTAAAAATACCCTTGAAACTAAGCAAGCCTCAGAGTAAGATAATCTAGGCAAAAAACTGAAAAGGCTCATAATGAATGAAAGTTATGAACAACAGAACTGGCTGAAGCTGTCTTAAATTAGAAAAACACAAAGGAAATGGAGTTGTATGTGTCTGAATTTCTTGAGAAATCTGTAAAGTTCCTTTTTCTCTGGCAATTTTTTGTGGTGTAAACAAATTTACTTCTATTTGGTTCGCTGCCTGAGATCTGTATAGGAGGAAAATATGAACTGGTAGCTAAATTACGTATAAACAGATATCAGCTGTTTATTCCTGTTACCTGGGTGATATTGTATCTCCACCTGATGAAAGGTTTATAACTGTTAGTGTACATCATTCTTCTCTTCATCAGGCAAAGTTTTTGAGGTTTCTCTGCTGGTATGAGCGGTTTTTTATGATGCATTAGCAGCCGTCCACCATTGCCTCTGCATTACTATTGTCACTACTGTTTAAGACTAAGATGACATCAAAGCAAACCGCTTATGTCGTTAAATCAAAGTGTGATCATTAATTAACACGAACACCTATCTCTGCTGTGTAAAACTGGGAAGCTCCGTTAATACACACCTTCACCTTTGCCATGCTGAAAAGTGAGTGGTGCTGGAATTTGATCTCTCAGGAGCTCCCAAAACAGTGAAAGTTTAGTCATGCAGTTTGCAGCTCAATGTTTGGCTACAGTTCAGCAAAAAGATGAGAAGGGAGGAGCGAGGCAGCAAGATAGGCGCACCATGCGGGAGTGCTGCTGCTGCTGAGATGTTTCACTAAGATGATTAATGCCCATTTACAAAATTGGGCTATTTACAAAATTGGGCATGTAACTTAAAGACTGCCTGGGTTAAAAGGAAGTGTCCCTGCCCGCTGACACCACTTTTATCCCACACTGTTCCCTCTGTCCCATTGTGTCATAATTACAGCTGAGCCTTGTGCAGTGGCCTGTCTCAGGTGGCATTAGTCCAGGTCCTGCTCGCTGAAACTGCTCCTGTCTCTGCCGGTGTGTTGTGCCAGGCTGTGGGGACAAGGGAGCACTTAATGGAAGGCGAGAGGTTTCCATTTATGGCTGTTATTCCACTCTGATTCTGGGGTAAGAGCCATTATAAGGGTGTTTCAGAGCACAACAGGAAAAAACTACCATAACTAGGAGTAATGGGATAAGATTGAGCAAAGGCAAATGGAGGCCATTTCCTGACAGTGAGATCTATTAGACTGTGGAATAGATAAGACTCCCAAGGGAAGTGGTTAGAAGTCCAAGCACTTGAGTCCTTAAAACTACAGTGGACAAAGAGCTCAGGAGTATGTAATAGGGAATAATCTACCAGTAGCCACAGAATGAAATCTTGACATAATACGTTCTTCCACCTCTAATTTCTGGGATAAGTACAGACTGATTGAAGTTTTCCAGCTTGTAGGTTCCTGATAAACATTTTTGAGAAAATCAGTTTCTAGAGAAAGAGTAGTAGCTGCAGATGTCTTTTAAAAGAACTACTTTTTGGTTTATAATGCTGTTCTGCAGACCAGTCTGTAGATGTCTTCCCTGAAGATTACATGTTTCAGGCTTTTGTGGTTAAGTTGAAGTCTAGCTCAGAGGACAGCTTCCCTTTCTGAAACACCATTTTCCTTGCGCCCTTTGTTGTTCATCACATCCTTTATCCAACTATGTATCACATTATTAATATTAGTTTCAGGGTCTTGGATGCCTTATACCTTATTTAACTGGTATAATACTCTTTGCTGGATTAAAAAACTGGCTCGATGGCCAGGCCCAAAATGTTGTGGTGAACAGAGTTAAATCCAGCTAGTGACAGGTTACAGGTGGTGTTCCCCAGGGCTCAGTGCTGGGGCCAGTCCTCTTTAGCATCTTTATTAATGATGTGTACAAGGGGATGGAGTGCACCCTCAGTAAGCTTGCAGATGACACCAAATTGTGTCTCGATGATCTTAAAGGTCTTTTCCAACCCAAGTGATTCTGTGATTCTGTAAGTAACCTAAAACACAGAAAAAAGGCTTCATCTAAGTGCGAGCCATCTCCTTCATCTTACAGCCATATGTTGGCTCAATGGATAGAGCCTTGCAGGAAAAGACATTTGTGGTCCTACAGTTAAACTCAGGAAAAGTACCTTTTATGTGTTGGACAGTAAGAACATGAAGCATGAAGAAAGTACATATGAGAAGTGCAGCAGAGTCCAAAATTAGTAAAAGAAGAAGAGATGGGGAATGATGTGGTGTGAGAGGAGAGCAGTCAAGGCAGGAGAAGCTGAGTTCTTAAGTTTACTTGAGCATGAACATGATGCAGAGGGATAGTGATGGTGAGCAGCGCAGTGCCCTAGAGCAATAGACCTGAGATGCCAAGTTTTTGATAACTTGAAGATAAAATTAAAGGTGTTGAACTGGAGTCCTTGGGGAGGGCAGTGAAAAGTATTAAATACTACTGATCTTGGAAATACCACTGCCTCGAGTAGGCAATATTGATCTAATGATGCATGGAGTTAAAAGCTGCGTCTAACCTGGAGCCTTGTCCTTCTTTCACTGTTGCATGCACAACATAAACTTAGGTTAAGCTGCAGGTTGCAGAGTTCATGAGCATGTTGTGCAATGTTGCCATGACTCGTTCCTCCTCAAGTTATACCCCTCAGTGGGTATTGGCAGACCAGTAATATTAGCATAAGAAATGGCTTGATCTAATCTGCAGTGTTGTTTGTGCTAGAAAACAGAGGAGAAGAAAAGTTATTGAAATGGATTGCATTCAAGAAGCCCTAAGGGTGGGCTAATATACTAAGAAGTCTTTAGCGCCCTGTAATGATTTATTGTCTTCAACAGGCTGGTTTCTTCTTTTATCCTGTGACTTGTATTCCTTTTAACATTGCAAGATTCATTTTTAATAAATCTGATGTGAACATTGTGTTGTTCACCTCATACTCTTACACATCCTTTCCCTGCTTTTTAGCATTTATGTGTTATCACATTTGCTATTTACATCTAA
Organism: Porphyrio hochstetteri; assembly: GCA_020800305.1. Taxonomy (NCBI): domain Eukaryota; kingdom Metazoa; phylum Chordata; class Aves; order Gruiformes; family Rallidae; genus Porphyrio; species Porphyrio hochstetteri. Next base: position 54,272,455 of record CM036907.1, read on the forward strand.
GCACATGTGCTTTGCTATCTGAAGTTTCTCTAGTCAAAAGCCTTAGTTGTGAACCGAAACACAGTAACCCACTCTGAACTATGTATATATTACTTTAAGTCTTGTAGCTTTTTATTAGACTGAGTAAATGTATGAATGTTTGCCTTGTGCCTGGATGTTGATCAGAATTTTTATTATTGTTAAAAAATTCTGAGCTCTCACGATTATGTTCATTTGGTCAGCACCTCCTTATTTCCCTTTCATTGATGTTGAGTGGTCAAGATATTGAAGACAATGTATCACAGTGCAACTTATCATGTCAAAACAAGTGATAAAATCATTTATTGGTCTCTAATTCACCCCCCCATGTGTCATCTCCAATTAACAATAGAAGCTTAAGAAAGCTGTGTTTTCTGTTGTCTGTGTTAAGCAGGCAGATCTGTTTCTTGCTATTCTGTTTTTTGCAGAGCAAATCCATAAACGTCCTCTCTTGGAACTGATTTGTATAGGGTAATAATAAAGTATCAAATTTGTACTGGAATAGTTGTTATTTTATATGTATTTTATATTTATAATGCTCTTTGATATTTAAAATAATAAAGAAACACTGAAGGAGGAGCAAAATTCCAGTGACTATACCAGTACTTATCTGGTAAATGAACACCTTTATTGTATCATTTAGGTGAAAGATAGGTATATTAAAAAGCATGCATTATGATAGGGTACAGAGTGTGCATGCATACTCTATACAGTCCAGTAGAAAGCTATGTTGAAACATGTAAGTGGATGAAAACATGTAAGTGGATGAATGCAGCAGATGTAACCATAGTTTATATATATAGTTCCATATTATTTCTTGTAAAGCGTTTTCCAAGAGGGAGATCCAAGAGCATGTGAATGGAATACTGATGCCACTGGCAATTGCGGCATCTGATCTACAGAGGTGGCTAGTATATTTAAATAATTGTCAGCTCCTGCCTTCTAGGCAGCAATCTTTCAATGCAGGATTTACGATAAAGATCAGAAAAACAGCTGGCAACTAGCAACTTGTTATATAGAAGACCTTTAAATGTCTTCTGCTATCTAGCTGTGTTGTCGTGTGATTTACTTAAAACGTAGCTATTGAATGCACAAAATAATTCAAGGCCCAGAACTCCAATTAGCTGGTAAAATCCAGTTACGATTTTAATTGTTTTAAGGCTTCTGTGGGGATATGAGTCTGTGAAGAGCCCAAAAGGGGCAGGGGGTGGCGATGGGCTATGTTCTTGAAATTCAGATTCCACACCAGCAGGAACGTTTCACTGGACACATTTGCACTGTCATTAGTGAGTGGGAAGCCACGTGGCAAATGTTAAAGAAGGGTAAGACAGAGCAAACTGCAGGAAAATATAGTTGAAAGGAAAAAAAATATATATGGGGGCTGAAGGACATGTTGGATAGTTAAAGCAGGGGAATAGCAGAGAGAATGATCTTCCCTGTCACTCTATTAGAGCACTGGTGCTGGTGTACAGCCAGTAAAAACCCATGCGCACTCCACACTGTTGGTGACAATGATGCACCCCCTGGATTGGGGTGATTTTGAAGGTGGATTTTCAAAGCACCTTTGTCCCAAAACAGAAAGCTATGAGAAATTGCAATTGCCATCCCCTGGATTTTTATTTTTATTTCTTTTGTAAGGTGCAAACTTGTTCTTCAGTCATCCTGAAACTCACCTGGTTTTGTTGGGTTTTTTTCTCGTCACAATTCCTCGAGCTCTCTCTGTATTGCAAAGTATTTAATTCAGCTCTTGTATCTGTTTTAGCTATCTTTCTCTATACATAGCTACTACAGCTATATTTCAACAGGCTATCCTGCTAAAATATCCTGTCTGAAAACTCAGACCGACAGCTTAGAGGGTGAGTTTGGATGGATGGATAGATAAACGGTTATCCAGAATAGCTCTTAGAGCTGTCTATTTTAGCAAACTATTTAAGCTGTCCGCCTCTGTGTATTTATAGCCTACTTATCACACTAGTATCTGAACACCTATCAATTCAGCATTAGAAATCCAGTCCAGGTCTCAATCCAATTGTGAAGACTCACTGGCTGTTCCCTACTTGCCTTAGATGAGTAGAATGAAAGATGTGATATCCAGCCATGCTTTGCTTTTCCCTTCCTAGTCTATTATCTGAAAGCTTGATCTAGGGCTTCCTAAACTGTCAAGAGAAGCTATTTTTGGTGATTCCTTATAAAAGATAGGTTGTACTTGTTCGGTGCTCTTCTCTGAAAAGGGTTTACACTTTTATGAATAGGAATTTCCAAACTAAGGTTTTAATTTACATTCTTCACAAACTTTTCCTGATTTTTTTTTTTAATATTTTACCCTCTACGATGCCTTTTATCCATTAAGTTATTTTTGGTTTTCACATTACTAGGTGGGGAATGTTGCAAAGAGAGAAAGAGTAGATTATTTTTTACCCAGTAAAAACAATGGATTACACATGACTGTATCACCAAGTGGTAGAGATATTCACTTGGCAGTCAGAAATGCCAAGGTTTCAAAGTGAAGCAGTTCTCCAATATGCAGAGCTCAGAGTCATCCAGAGAGAGGAAAAAGGAAACATTAAACAAAATTTAAAGTTGTGCATCTGGTAACTTAGTGCTGGGGTTTTTTGGAGGTGTTTTAGGGTTGGATTTTCAGCTATAGCTCTGCAGCATTTGGGACAGCAATCAGTCTGTAATATATGGGAATCCATCACTTGGCCAAAGGCAAATGGCATTTGTGGCTGAGTTCAGAGTTTGTGGTTTCTTAACCTTTGTTGCCAAATCACACAATGACCTATTTCTTCCGCATCAATATTTCTGTCCCATTTCCACTAGGGAAAGACAAAAAGGAAAGAGCTTGAATTCCCCTTCACTGAATTTGAAGTGCTGGTGCAGATAGGTGATGTTCCCCGATTTTATTCAGTATGGAAGCATATTGATGTATTTGTATCTTCAATTATAATAGGAGAGATCACAGGGCAATGTACTAGATGTTTTTGAAGATTTGCTCAGCAGGCTGATTTTTGATGCAGTCAGTAACATTTTTCTCCTTCCTTTTTTGTTGATTTTATTAATTTTTACTTCATATTAAATCAAAGTGAGATGTGTTTGAAATATTAAAGCACACTGATTTTTGGGAAAACAAAACCCTCAAAATGTTTTTCTGGATGGAAAAATTCAGGTTAGAATTAGGAAAATGTAGCAGAGAGTTGTCTGGATATCTGCTCTCCTGAAAGAGCTGAGTGAGAGAGCACCCAGAAGACGAGGATGCTGCAAGATAGATCTTTGCATTGAGTCAGATTGGGATGGGAGTCATTTTCTTCAGATTACCCTGTGCAGTGCTGTGCTTTACATTTGTCACCAAAACAGTGTGTATAACACACCAATGACTTAGGTGTTGCTGAGCAGAGCTTGCATAGCTTCAGGGCCTTCTCTGTTTCTCTGCTGTCCCAGTGAGTAGGCTGGGAGGGGAGGCCGCCAGGACAACTGACCTGAACTAAGTGAAGAGATGTTGCAGCCCATGTAATGCCATGCACAGCGATAACATGGGGTTGGGCGAGTCTTCCAAAGTAGACATTGCTTGGAGGCTGTATCCTGAGGTAGTTGTTTTTTTCTCTTTGCTTATTAGACTATCTTTATCTTGACTCTACAAGGGTGAGAACAAGTTTTTTCTGCTTTTGCTTTTCTGATTCTTTCCCCCATCCCACTGCAGGGGAATGAGTGAGTGAACTGGATGGGTGCTTCAACCCACCACAATCTGTGATGACCTAACTTTGAAGACAGTGAAAAAGGCCAAGTCTCTCCTTTTAGACTTAAGGTCTTGTTATCAGCTCCCCCCTGCTATGCAGCTATATTTACTACAAAGGTACTCGCAGGTTGCTTGCAGTAAAAATATAATGGGGAGAAAAGGACATGCATATAAATATAAATCTCTAGAGTTGTTAGTGACAAGTTGCTCTCATAGGAAACAGCTGATCAATGTATAGGAAAGATGAAGGGGTGTGATCATGACCAGACAACAAGGTTGGCAATAGCAGCCTATCAGGTCTCCTAAAATAGATGGAAGAGTTGCAATTTCATGTCTTCAGCTACAACCTGGCCTTGTTTGCTGGTTTCAAATATAAAATAGCAATAAAGCATCCATCTACCTGACATCCTTTTATGTTCCCTTTCAATCATGGGCCGCAAAATGTTTCTCTTCAGGTTTACTCTGGTTTGGCAGCCCTGTTATTGCCTATCACTTTAAGGAGTTGAAAGGCTGAGGATTGATTTCATTTTCTTTTAGCTTGCAAGCTTTATGTGGAATCTGTTTCTCACTTGGTTCATCTAGGATAATGCTGGCTATCAGCGCTTGAATAATAATTGAACTGAAGCAAGCTGTTCAGCCTAAGGTCTCAAGCTGGGAAAGCTGTGTATGTCATGTGTGGCTATTTCAAAAGAATTCCAAATTTAAGTTGCAAGTAAACACTAAGGTAGCCAGAGATGGACAGATTTTCCCCTATGCAACTACACCGCTGCCCTCAGTAGTTCCTCGCTGTGCCTCAGAGCTGGCCCTTCGTGTCCTTCAGCCATTTTCATCAATGGTACATGGTAAAGCATTACAGCACCAAGAGGTGGAAAATAACATACTGGTGACTTTGCAATGTGGATAAGTCATGTTGAATTGTTTCTCCCACACCTTTGTGTGTTTAGCTTCTGTTGAACAGGCCTCTTCACTTTGAGATACAATTCGTGCTGCAAAAACAGATCCTGGTAGTACCTTTTGTAATTGTGTTGCTACAGCTTCAGTTTACAGTAAAGCTATACCATTATTGCTCTACCACCTGTAATCTCTGACTATAAGAATCTGAAATTGTGACTCAGCTGGCAGGAAAAGAAAGCTTTTTTTACAGCATTGGTCTGTAAATGGATTGGCAGTTACGCAGTTTGTAGACTGCTTATATTGAACATCACTGTTTGACACCTCCTACTTGAATTTGGCAGATGTGGGTAATTGGAGGTAAGTGGTTTAGGGTTGCAGTCCGGGCTTACCTGCAGTGAAGGACAGTAAGCCCCTCTGTCTCCTGCAGGCTTGGGCTGTGACTTGAGGGCAGGGTTTTAGTTGGGGGTAAAGGAGCAGAAAATTGTTTGCTTCATGAAACTTAACATTTTGTAGACTTGCAGACATGTTTTATCTCTCTTTTTTTTTTTTTTTATTAGATTGCTATTTGACTCATTCTAATCCTTTTTATAGTCTCCTTTATAAACATGTTTTTCTTCAAGTTGGGGGAAAAATTCTATTAATGGTCCAAATAGTAATTGCGTTTTGTAGGTCACAATCTGATGGTTTGAAAACATGTGATTTCTCTGTGCTCTGGAGATGAGAGACAAGGAATGATGTGTTAATTAAGAAAAGGTCTTTCTATAAGAAATTCTTCCATTTGCATAAAAGATGCTACAAGACACAAAACTGTGAGTTAATCACAGAGGTTAAACTATAAAGGAAGAAGTCATGCTTAGAGAGAGAGGGATGTTCCTGTTGTAGCTATCTATGAATTTATGATACTGCTGATGGATATCTTTTAAACTTCAGAATTAATGAGCACCCCGAGGACAATGAATGACAGTTGGTTAAAAAGGAATAGAAGAGTGAAGGGCCAGCATTGAGCATAGGATTTTTATCTTTTTTCTCTGCAGGGCTATGGCATGCTAAAATCCTTTTGCTGATAAATATAAGATAATATATATTGGGGGAAAAAAAAATGCTTCAGCCAAATAAGAAATCACACAAACAAATTACAGTATAGCCCCTGCAACTTAGTTCCCTTACAATGTGAAAAACCAGAGACAGCTAAACAGCGTAACTTAAAAACCTAGATTTTCCTTTACCTTTGAAACTTCAAGGAGAAATGCCAGGCTTTCAAACATCAGATTGCATCCCAACTGTTAGCAATTTCCTTTCGTAAGAGAGAAGAAAGCAACTGGGCTGCCTTGGGACTGTATTTTGCTGTGCACATAATGTTGGGAGTGTACGGCCCTGAAACATCCCTTCCTGAGCAGGTGCCTGCAGAATCCCACAGTATGTGTATTTGCAGTCCTCCTGAATTGTTAACACGTTGGGATTCAGCGTGAAGTACTCAGTTGGGTTCAAAGTGGTTCTCATCAGTTTTGAGCACTCCAAATCAGGGATGAGGTTTGCTACTTCTTTCCCTGCTCAGGCTTGATCTTGATGTGTTGATTGAGAGCCAGATGGGCCTCAGACTGGCCTGTCTTTTTTCAGAGTCCTGGTACAAAGTAAGATAAGTCACAGGTACAGCAAACCTCAAGAGGTGTTCAGCTTTACAAAAGGCTACAAGCATTTGCATGGGCATCTCCTGGCAGTGGGTGGCCAGTGTGGTGGTGTGTGTGGATTCAGCTTCCCTCTCTTCTGGCTACATGTTTTATTAGTACCTTTTGTGCAGTGCTTTTGGGTTTTGCCTGGTCTCTTGCCTGGCCATGACAAACCAATGGCCATAAATTTGGCAGCAGCCCCAGAGTAAGTAACTCTTCTGGTTGTGAATCTGCCATCAGCATTATGGGGGGAAGGGAGCAGTATATTTTACAGGTTTGTCTTAGTCTCAGAACATGTGGAGTTTTCCCTCATACCAGATGCCTTCATCTTTGCTTCGTTTGTAAAATATTTGGACAATTGTCTGCAATTTCCAAGTTAAATTTTTTTAATTGTGAAGATTGATGAGTTTTTCCTTACCTTCAGGAAAAACTTCTCCTTTATCATTTAAATATTAATTCAGCTCTGCATAGCTGACAAGCTGCTTTTAATCCCACTTACCCCTATGTTCCTCTGTATTGTCAGCCCTGTTCCTGAAAAGTCCTCTTTCATGTGATTATTTTGTCCTTATCAGGGCAGAGAGAGCGCCTTGCTGTTCAATATAAAGCCATCAGACTTCCCTATATGATGGGGTTAGACAAGGTTAGTCAAGTGATTTCACCTATCCTCCCACTTCTTGTGTCTCAGGCTGATCAGGTTTTGTAGTTGAATGTTTGTTGTTTCTTGTTTTGTTTTGTGGCTTTTTTTTTACCAAAACAAACTTTCTGAAAAGTGAGAAAGTTGAGGAATATGTGGCAGCAATAAGTAGGACAAAAATCTTCCTTCCCCTGTAGAGGTGGAGTTCAAATGATGAAGAATGTAGGCAGTCCTCTGGTTGGAGGATGTTATCTGGGGAAACAGCAGCTCTGGAGGTGTTAACCACAGCAGATACTGGCTGAACATTATTTCAGGCAAGAGGGAGGCTAATATCCATTATCTCTAGATACTTAACCAACTTCAGATTATGAACTTGGTATGACTGCGGCTGGAGTACTGTGTCTAGTTCTGATGTCAGCACTACAAGGAAAAAACCAGCAAGTTGGGAAGGTCTCTGGTGAGAGCATTGCAGTGGCTGACAAAGGAATTTAATTGGTTCTGTTGGTAAAGAAAATGATTGAGAGAGGACTAAATTATTAGTGCAGTAGTACTTACACAGAGCACAAAAGTGTGATGTTAGAGGGCCTTGCAATCCAGCTGACAAATGTATCCAACAAGTGGAATCTAGACAAAATTGAGAGAAATACAGTGCTTTTAATAGTGATAAATAAACACTGGCAAAATGTGCCACAATCAAGAATGGATTTTCTAAACGATGTCAGTGGTGGAACCGTGACTGTGTTTTCAAGAGATGTCCTAATTCAAATAAAGATTACTTCCAGAAATATCAGAGGCATACCCAGGGATGTTCTGACCTCGCATGAAACTCTTTTAATAACTGTATGTAATGCACCCTTCATCTTTCTCTTCAATTCCATTACCTGCATTCTTTACACCATGAAATAATGCCTTCTGCTGTGTTTCCAGACTCCCCAGCAGGTTCTCCTTCTGCTAGACACAGGATATGTTCTGTATGCTGGGGACAGTGATGGGAGGATCCTGACTAGATTTGGTCTGAGGGTAGGAACAGCACTAAAAAACTGAGAGCAATTATTTTCCCAGGCTTTGAAGCTGATCTCTTAGAGGACAAAACATAACAGAGAAACATGGGGCCCTTCTCATCCTTTTTTTCCATTTTTTCACTGTTCCTACTTGGTAAGCAGACTTATACTAGTGTTAGGTTTGTAGTGTTAACATCAGACTGTCCTAGCAGCAATGTAAGAGTAGGTATCTATGCATGACCAGCAGGTCAAGGGAGAGGATTCTGCTCCACCTGGAGTATTGCATCCAGTTTGGGGGTCACCAGTAAAAGACAGATATGGAGCTGTTGGTGCAAGTCCAGAGGAGGGTCACAAAGATGATCAGAGGGCTGGAGCACCTCGCCTGTGAAGACAGACTGAGAGTTGGGCTTGTTCAGCATGGAATAGAGAAGGTTCTGGGGAGACCTTACTGCAGCCTTCTAGTACGTAAGATTGGCTTTTAAAGAAGACTGAGACAGACTTTTTAGTTGGGCCTTTTGTGATAGGACAAAGGGTAATGGTTTTAAACTAAAAGAAGGTAGATTCAGACTAGAGATTTTTTTAATAAAGAGAGTGGAGAAACCCTGGAACAGGCTGCCCAGAGAGGTGGTAGATTCCTCATCCCTGGAAACAGTCAAGATCAGGATGGACAGAGCTCTGAGCCACCTGGTCTAGAGGAGTGTGTCCCTGCTCATTGCAGGGATCATTGGCCTAGATGATCTGTAAAAGTCCCTTCTAACCTAAACCATCCTATGATTCTATATGCCCTTATGTTAAGCTTACTAACTTAATTAAACATGGTAATTTTTTTGTAATCGTTCTTAAAACCTATTCCTTCACACTGCATTTCAGTCAGGTTCCTTGCATGGATCTCTTGAAAACAGGCCCTGGCTCTGCAGTCTCCTGAGCCTTCACCAGGGCTGTGGATGGCAGCTATGCTGTGTGATTTTTATTTTTTTTTTAATAAAGGTGGCTTAGTGCCTGCAGTACTTCATGCTCAGAATTGAGAAAATGGCAATGTGCTCCCAGCGAGCGTCAGAATATTTAATCCCCAGAGCTAGGAGGTGCAGTGTTGCTATCTGTATTTATTTCTCAAGTGGTTTTACTGTCTTGGGTTGCTTTTACAAAATAGGGCTACTTTCACTTTTTTTTATGACGATGTGGTGAGTGTGGACAAGACAATAATAACTTCCATTTTCATTAGCCACATCTCTGCCTGTCCTGACATTTCCTGATTAATACTCCCTAGAATGTCGGCAGCTGCAGCAAAACCAGCAAAAAGTATGGACTGCGCTTGAGGTTTATTAGCAGTTTGAGAGACAGGGAAGTAAAAAAGAATATTTCAAAAGTACATTGACTGTGGCAGAATTTAGGTCTGCTTCCAAGTGGTTAATACAGCTCAAAATACACCTGAGTAATGAACAAGTAGGAAATTATTTATATTCTCAGAGATACTCTCCCATATACTACTTGTATTTCCTTTTTTCACGGTTTTTAAAGATACCTTTCTCTGTAGCTAGCTTGTCTGTTCTCCCCATGAAATGTGACGCTTCTGAGAAGGAGAGCCACTGGATTTTTAGAGCTTCATCTGCTCCGTGTGTAAATGGTACAAACCAGCTGCAACTGGTGCCATTTGTTTTAAACACCCCGTTCAATGGAACCAGTTTATGGAGCGTTGGCTGACACGGTCCCTTCAAATAATATAGCCAGGAGGGCAGCCATGCCTCAAAACTTTCTCAGGAGTGCTGCTGCTTGTTTGGTCTGAGTATTCAAAATGAATATGAGCAATTGTTGCCAAAAAAAAAAAAAAAATTATAGTGGATGGACAAACGCTTCCCATTGGAAAAAAAAAAGTATTTCCAAATTTGATCTGCACAATTATGTACCTGTGCCAGTGTTTCTGTCTCCAGCAGTGGAGAGTATTAGATCTCAGAGAAAAGTGTGAAAAGTCCCACAGTGGACAATTATGGAATAAGCTGCTCTAAGGAAAAGTTCCTTCCTTAACCCCAGGATGCCTTGAAGTATTTCTGTTCCATCTAATGTAATTGTAGATCTTCATGTTAGTCCTATAAAGGCCAAATCCCTTTATTAATCCTTCTGTAAGCTTATTTCTTTTAAAAGTCAATTCTGCTCACTGGCTGTTCAAAAGAAGTAGTTATTAATCTTAAAATGAAAAAAAAAAAGTTGGCTTTTTTTCAGTTTTCAAAGCAGGACAAGATCTAACTGATAATTTATAAACATATTTCTCTTCATGAGTAGCCTGATACGTTCCAGTTGAAAGACAAGAATGATTATTCACACTGGTTGTAGGCAATTGAATAAATGATGTAGCTGCAAGAATATTCTTGAAACTTCTTTTTAATGTTGTTATTTTTATTTACCTCTTCCAGTTATTCCTATAATTCTTCATATAACACTCATCCATAATCCTTTGAAGCATACCTCAGGTGGTCTTCAGAGCATCCTGCACATTTATTATTTTTTTTCCCCATGCAGTTTCATGATCTGTCTTAAACGTGTAATTCACTACTAATCTTTGTAAGAAATAGGATCATAAATTCAGGCATTAAGGATAAATATTAGGTAAATTATAAGGCTAATGTGTTCCTAACTAAGTCATTTTCTGATAAGCATTGACATTTCTGGAAGACATTTAATTATTGATGTACAATATATCAGGAATGATTAATCAAAAGGGTATCATAAGTTCAAATGGATATAAATTATATGTTTTATAATGCTGACATTATTTAATTTACTAGGATTTTAGTTGAGTAGTCATCTTGGATTAGACAATGTAGAGGCACGCTGTGGGAATATTAATTTTTGTCTGACTTCCCACAGACTCTGAACCAGCAGGAACTGGGCACAGTTTCCAAGGCTAAATCCTATGTAGCATTTCAATATGAATGCATGCCTGAAAGACTGTTTAACTTGTATAATGGTGTCAAATACAACCAATCTTCTAAAATAAAATTACACTGGCTTCACTTTTCCAGGACTGGGGCGGGGGTGGGGGGTGGTGTTTAACCCTTTAACAATCTTACCAGAGAGATCTATGTTGTACCATAAGGTGGTGAAAAATACTATCATCCATTTTCATCTGTGATTTTAATATTCTAAGGTCATACCAAATAGTTTAGATGCTGTAGATTTGATTTCTCTTTCTAGCACAAATTTTACTCTGATAGCGTAGTGCTGATACTGCTTTCTCATAAATATGTAACAGCATAAGGAAAGAAGTGGACAGTGTGTGTTCTATATTAAGAAATCTATTTTCTCTTCATTATAGAACACAAATATGTTCCTAACAGAACTATTCATGCTGTAAGTATGTTTAAATCAGCTGTCACACACTGGTTTTATGCAAAAATGCAGTTCTTTTATATTCAGCTTCTGAACGTGCTGTCTATTGTGCAGGCTACGTGCTAGCTGACAGATTCATCACTAGTAGGAATGGGTCCATGGTGATGAAGTCTGAGGCCTTGAAGGTTGTATGAAATTTTTGACCTTTCAACTCTGAAATGAGTTAGCGTTTCACAGTCAAGCTCATCTCTAAAACGCCTTTTCCAGCCAAATAATCAGCTTACCAAAAATCTTCTATGGTAATGCAGTACCAAAGTAACTGGGACTCTAAAGCATTTTAAAAAAAAATTAAACATTTTAGTGGCCTTCAGACAGTATCAGGTTTTCAGTGAAAATCTGGAAGCAGTTTTAACTGGAGAACCTGTGTTGGGAAAAGTGGGCAGATAAGAAAGTTTGGCCAGTTTGGTATTTTCCCTCCATCTGACTTTCTGTCTACTCTGAATGATTGAGCAAATCCATTATTAGGGCCTTTTGTTATCAGGTCCTGTGAGGGTATTGGGGTAATATTGCTCTTCCCATAGCTTCCATGGCCACTGAGGGATATTTAGAGGTTCAGTTCAGCAGCATGCATCAGTGATAAGTAGGAAAAAGACAATAGCTGCCCGACAGTAAACAAAGCAAGCTAATGGAAGAAGAAAAAGAAATGCAGGTGAGGGCAGTTCTGGGTTTCCCTGGATCTGCACGTGGAAGTATATGTGACTTTTTAGGCCTTTTGCTTTTCCATTATGCCTTTCAGCCATTACTGGAAGTTGTGCAGGCACATGTCAGTGTGTCTTCCTTGCTTTTTTTCTTGAGAGAGGTGACAATGTCAAGTGTAAAAATGCTTTATTAAAAAAAGAAGAAAAAAGCGTAAAAAAGGTCATCTCACTATGGCAGGCTTCAGCCCCTATAATGGATGCCATTGCTGAAAGTTCATGCAACTTCTTTTTTATGACTACAATACCTGCACGAGGACTGTGATAGAATCTTTTGTTCAGTTTGGAAGAATTAAAGATCAAAGTATATTAGGCAGAATTTGCTGAGAGGCTTTTGATGGGTTTTGCCTATGTGCTGATCATTTTCAGTAAATCATTTACAGTGGAGGGGTGAACACTGCAGTAAGTCAACCCCTAATTACTGAAATAAAGCAATCTTGCTAGTTCCTTTTCCCATATATCCTTACTGAAGGGAGGAGTATGTTTTGGGGTGGAGATCAGTGCAATTTTAATTAGCTGCACTAAATCATATTTTTAGAAGAGACAGTTCTGTGTCAAAAGAGAAATTATCCAATAGCCTGAGCATTGAATCTCGCTATCAGTTATTTAATCAGCTGTAAGGTCATGACTGTGTAAGAAATCTTTCTGTTCTACAACTATCTGCACCCACTACACTTGTGGCTCATTGTGCCTTTGGAAACACCATGGTAAAATAACATCGTTTTGAGCCAGCACGTTCTGTAAAAGCAGATGTATTTTAGACACAGCTGCAGGTGCCTTTACAGAGGTTCCCCATTGTCTGCTCTGGCACCTCCATGCTCAGCGTGTCTGCTCCTGATGTCTGAAGTTGAGTGATTACCTTCATGAGTGGCCTTTTACTGGAGGCAGTACTCGATTTTTCTGGTGCTTGTGCTGTTTTTCAAATCACGTGCTTGAGCTGCTTCCTCCAGGTCACCACAGCTGACAGTTTTTTCAGGATCTTAGCTTGGTATTTTTTATAGACAGCAATTCTGCTTATAGCAAAGCCATAATGTAAGCAGATGCAATGGAGCTTCAAGAGAATGAGTGAAGAATAGAGAAACGTGATTCTCTCATGTGCATCTTTGTCCTGGTTTCAGCTATGATGGAGTTAAATTTTTTTTTAGCAGTGGATGGAATGCCATGTTTGGGTGTTAGCATGAGAATAGTGCTAATAGCACCCTGATGTTTCCGATTTGTTGCCGGGCAATCAAGGACCTTTCTCAGTTCTTCATACTTCCTTACTAGGGAGAAAGGAGGGGACGCAGCCAGGACAGGTGATTCGAATTGGCCAAAGAGGATATTCCATGCCAGTTACGTCATGCTCAGTATAAAGGGGGGACTGGGGGGAAGAGGGGGAGACAACTCCAGGACGTGCAGTTTCTGGGGACGGTTGGGTTGTCCGGGACGGGCTCTAAGCTGTGCGGCCTGAGTTGTGTGGTTTGGTGAGAAATTGCATTGTGTGTCACCAGTTTCATATATTTTGTGCTATAAACTCCTGTTATTGTTATATCTAGTTTTCTGTTATTGTTTAGTAAACTATCCTTATCCCGACCTGCGTGGTTCTGGTTTCTAGGTTGTGGTTTCGTTCCCTCCTTTCTTCCTTCCCTTTTTCCCCCTCCCCCAACTTTCCTTCCCCCTTCCTTTTAAAAGTACAAGCGACTGTGTGGGGTGCGGCCCTCGGCCGGGGCAAAACCACGACAATCTTGTAGCTCACCTGGTTATGAAAGGGCTAAATTAGAATCGTAGCATTCCATTGAATCACTGAAGATGAAGGGTGAGGTGGTGCATGCTGGGGGCACTTTGTGCTTAGTGTCACCTCAAAACAAGTTCTGATCCTTAGGGTTTGAGATTTTACCTGTCACGATTAATTTATGGCAAGGGAATATTGGAAACAGCAAGCAATACTAGGTGGAATATATCTTGAGGGCTCCACATATGTTAATGCAGACTAATTTTAAAATTGCATATTTTAATGCATGAAATGCCAAGTTCAGTTTGTAATTCAAGAGACATTGCAGAAATAGTCACAAGATAGTTTATGTATTTTACAGAGTACCTCCCTTCTTTCCTCTTTATTGATTAAAAGAGTGTAGAAGCTTACAAGATCTTAGAAACTTAAAAACCCCCATATGTTCTTGGCTAAAGAAACTTGTTCTGTGGGGAGTGAACCTTGGATGCTTAGAACAAAACCCTCAAGCTACACATTGTACTTGGTCAGAGTTTTTTTGTTTTGTTTTTTGTTTTGTTTAAGCCTCTCTCTGCAAGGGTCGAACAGCCATGGCGTTCTGGAGTGGGTCTCGTTTATCTAAAAGGAGGTTTTGAATTTTATTTTTAAAAGGTTTATGAGTGCCAAGCCTACAGCATGAATTTGGAATGGGGAGAAAGTACAGAAAATGAGAAGAGAGAAACTGGTACGTTGAAGAATGGTCTTATTTACTGGTAGAGATTTTTTTACTCCCTTTCATCTTACACACTGTGAAGCGTGGCTTAATACTGTGGATCTATTGCACTGGTTTATGGTGACTAGCTGCGTGCTGAGGGGCAGGGGGCAGTGTGCCTACCTGAAGGCAATCTGGTGAGGACTCTTTCCGCTGCTGCTGAGTTAAAATTAATCTGTTTAGGGAGAGAATTCATCTAACCACTGTTCTTTAAACAGACTAGAAAAGGCCTCTTCTGTGAGGGTTAGAGCTTTTCAATAGTCAGAGATGTCAGCCGAGTGAGCGCTCTGTCGGCTTTCCCTCTGCGGGGGCCTGTGTGCAAAGTGGAAATTCAAGGTTGAAATGGGATCCCTGCAATCATTTATGTGAAAGTTGTACAATGATGCCCCTAGATGAAAGAATACATAAAAATTCATAAGATACATGAGGAGCAAATTTCATTAATATTTATCAGGCTTCTCCTTTGTGGAATATACAGATGTTAGCTCATTGTTGCATTTAAATGCAGTATACTCAAGACAGGAAAGAAGTAATGGGCAGTAAGTATCAGCAGCCTAATCCTTCCGAGTATATCTGTACGTGGCCAAGATAGTATCCCTGCTTTTTAAAATTCTGTTTTCAGCTCCTCTTTCCCACATGTGAAAATTAATTTATATTAATTAACATCCTAAATTAAGGATTGCATTGATGCAATTTTATTCTTTTTTTTAAAGTTGGCCTTCAGACTGTTTCAATTGCCTACCATCAAAACCCCTAGCAATGCTGGAAAATTAAATTGCGATGGTAAATCGCCATTGATGTTAACATAAATGGCTTTCAATCTCTTGCACTCTTTCAGAGAGAAGACAAAGGTTCAACCTGTAGCTCATCGTTTAATGCCGCTCCAGAAGCGTAGATGAAGTGGAGACAGATATTTGGAGTTACAAATGTGCTAAAGCTTATGGCGTTCTGCTGTGGCTACTCTTTCTCCCATGCTAGGGGATAATTACTTGGAACCAAGGTGCTTGGCAGATGTATTTTGTGTCATACCAGAAAATCAGGCTGAGCAGTGCAGTGTAATGGGCATTATTGTAGAACATCTTGTTCAGATTAACTCATGCCAGGACCTATTAACAGCACTTCTCCCATTTTTATTTCCTGGCCAAACACAACAGTGATACACTGGAAAACACAAGAAAACAATTACAATCAATCCATCAGTTCCACCTAAATGGCAATATAAAATCAGTTACTGAGGGGTCCTGCACTGTTTTGTATTGACTGACAGGACTGCCCTGAAGTAAAACCAGAGTATGAGCAGTCTTAACTGTGGTCACTCTGCTTATGCTTCAAACTCAGTGGTTTCACCTGCTGTTTTTCTCACCTGAAACTTTCTCAAGCAAAACAGCATCCTGCTCTTCTGGGATGTGGGAACAATACCACCACCATCTATTTCTGTATACAAAGTGCCTACCTTGGTTGACAGCTTCGTGTCACCTATTTCTCATAATGTCATGCTATCATAGAATCATAGCATGCATTAGGTTGGAAAGGACCTTTAGAGGTCATCTAGTCCAACCGTCTTGCAGTAAGCTGGGACACCATTAACTAGATCAGGTTGCTCAGAGCTTATCATAGAATCATAGAATGGTATGAGTTGGAAGGGACCACAAGGATCACAGAGCTCCAACCCCCCTGCCACAGGCAGGGCCACCAACCTCAGGCCTGGATCTACACAAGGTTGCCCAGGGCCCCATCCAACCTGGCCTTGAACACTTCCAGGAACCGGGCATCCACTACCTCTCTGGGCAGCCTGTTCCAGCACCTCACCACTCTTTCTGTAAAAAACTTCCCCCTAATATCTAATCTAAACCTTCCTTCCTTTAGTTTTAATCCATTCCCCCTTGTCCTGTGTCATTGTCTATTCTTTTAAAAAGTTGAATCCCCTCCTGTTTGTATGCTCCCTTCAGGTACTGGCAGGCTGCAATGAGGTCCCCCCACAGCCTTCTCTTCTCCAGACTGAACAAGCCCAGCTCCCTCAGCCTCTCTTTGTAGTGCAGGTGCTCCAGCTCTCTAATCATCTTCGTGGCCCTCCTCTGAACCCTCTCCAACAGTTCCACATCCTTCTTGTATTGGGGGCCCCAGATCTGGACACAGTACTCCAGATGGGGCCTCACGAGGGCAGAGTAGAGAGGGACAATCACCTCCCTGTCCCTGCTGGCCACCCCTCTTCTGATGGAGCCCAGGATACCATTGGCCTTGCGAGCTGCAAGAGCACACTGCTGGCTCATGTTAAGTTTCTCATCCACCAGAATCCCCAAGTCCTTCTCAGCAGGGCTACTCTCAAGAAGCTCTTCTCCCAGTCTGTATCTATGTCTGGGATTCTTCCGGCCCAAGTGCAACACCTTACACTTGGCAGTGCGGAACCTCATTAGGTTCACCCGGGCCCATCTCTCCAGCCTGTCAGGATCCCTCTGGATGGCTTCCTTTCCTTCTAGGGCGTCGACCACACCACTCAGCTTGGTGTCATCCGCAAACTTGCTGAGGGTGCACTCAATTCCATCATCGATGTCATTGATCTTCATCAAGCCTGATCTTTAATGTCTCCAGGGACGGGGCCTCCACCGCCCCTCTGGGCAACCTGCTCCAGTCTTTCACCACTCTTATAGTGAAAAACTTTTTTCTAATCTCTAATCTAAACCTACCCTTCTCTAGTTCAAAACCATTGCCCCTCATCCTATCACTACATGCCTTACAAACAGTCCCTCCCCAGCTTTCCTGTAGGCCCCTTCAGGTACTGGAAGGCTGCTGTAAGGTCTCCCCTGAGCATTCTCTTCTCCAGTAGTAGTTCCCCATCGCAGACACTTGTTTTCATGGCAGCCTTACATGGTATTGGCTTTTGCCTCCTCTCTCTCCTTAGCTACTGCAAGACCTGGTTGGGACTGATGTTGGGTTCCAGCAGTGCGTGCCTTCTCTTTGCAGTTTTTGGTTGTGCAAAAGGCAATAGCCACTGAGAGAATTTCTCCTCAGCCCGTGTTTTAGATCAGATATTTGTGCAGATCCAAGATAACACTGAAGTGCCAGAAATGTGGGTGAATTTCTGCTAAGTGGCCCTCCAGTTTCACACTGCATTACACTGAGAGTTAACTGTCAGCTCTAAGATAGCAGCTAGATCCTTGCACATTCTCCAGGCTATTCAACAGACTTCAGAGAATTACAGCATTAATCTCGTGTCAAAGGTGGGAAAAAATTTAAGTAAAACAATGAAAATTGATGCAGTTCTCTCTGCGGTTGGGGCTGGCTCTAATGGACTGTCAGAAGCACACTCTGGCATGGAATTGTGTGTGTCAGACCTGGGAGATGCTCGCCACGCAACGGGCTATTACACAAATGCTACCAGAGGAGCAGTTTCAAACGCCCCTGGGGGGAAAAAAAAAAATCAATGATCTAGAAAAACTGAGTTGAAGAAATGATGATAGGACTGTAAGAGTCCTGAAGGAATTGAGGGCTCTGACCCTGAGAGGATTTTAACTAAATGGCTACTTAGTTGATTGGATTTACTTGAGGATAGAGGGGTGGAGGGGCAGGGAGGGGGAAAAAAAATTAAGCCGGATGGAGAAAAGATCCTCTAATAGATCAGGATGAACAATAGTAAGAGCTTTATTACAGTCTTGTTAAAATTCCCTCAGCTGAACAGTTACTCAGTTATCGTGTTAAGATCCCACTATAACATGTTCCTAAGGGTTTTTTTCAGTCTCAGATTGCATCTGTGCCATACTAGAAACAAGTCAGTAGCTTTTGTGCCAAGGGGAGACTATGAACTTTATCCTTTTCAGACATCAGCAGAGCTGTGAGGAGCTCAGCAACCCAACGTGAGCCAGGTACAGACCATTTAGATAGATTTCTGCACCCACCTTTTCATCCCACCCATAGAAAGTGTCTTAAATGTCTTGCTCTTGCCTACGTACAGCAAATTTGCTTTTTTTATTTTTTTGCTGTTAAAATGTCACTTCTTGGTTTCCCTTCATTGACTGCAACATGTCTGTGAGTCCTCCCAGCAATTTTTGGGTCTTCTTTTTTTTAAATCTGCTACTAAGTACTACTGTTTCATATTATTCTGAAACTATCTGGCTGCTCCAAAAATCAGTCTCTCCCCACCCCCTTCATCTTCTAAACACTTCATTTTGGCCGTAGCTCAAGATCATTCTAATCTTACAGTAGGACATTTCAGCTCAAGTGATGGCTCTCCAGCTTGAATGACCTTTTGCTTTCTCCAGCCAGGAAAATATGTGGTAGAATCCCAAAAGTATGTGATTGACTGCACGTGCACCAGGGCATCGCAGACTTGTTAAACTGCCATGCTACGTCCAGCTGGGGGGTGGTTAAATGTTTCTATACAAACACCAAGATGAAATGTAGTGTAAAGGACAGCGTCCGATGAAAATGTGTCAGCAGATGGCAAGCTGCTGCTAATAATACCACTAGTTTGTTTGTTTCCCTAGCAAAAAGGGAAAAATATCCTTGGTCAGCTGAGCAAAAAGCAAGCCTTGGGGTGATGGGAGGGAGGAAAGCCTTTATCACTGATTTGCAAGAAAGATCATTTATATCATTAAATTTCTGACATCACAGATTTAGTCAAGCTCTTCTTCAAGGAAGAGGCTGCTAGGTTGGACCAAGTTCCCAACTTGGCGTTGCAGGAATGATGTTAGAGGATACATCTGTTTGGGACTTTCTCCTCCTGAAAACTGATTCCTGTAACCCAACTTTCTGAGGATCAGTAGTGACCTCTCAGACCAATAAAATGAGTCTTCCTCCAGAATGCCGCGTGGATTCTTTGCAGCAACTTTTTACCTCTTTAGAAGTGTTGCAATGGCTGAACTTGTCATGCACTATCAGCAGAGGTTTTCTATTCATCCCCAACTTTCTGCTAAGAAGGAGGACCTCAGATAAACATAGATAGTTTGGAAACCAAAAAATCATTGTCAAAGTTCAATAACGGTTTTCTTTGTAGTTTAGTTTTCCTTGGGAGCCTAGCTTATTCAGAAAGACAGGTCTCCACTTTTGCTTCAAGCTTAGACAGTAATTTTATTTTAAGCAAGTAAAACAGGATCCAAATGTAGAACATCTCTGATCCATTTATTATCATGCCTTCATTAATTCTTTCACTTGGCATATGGAGATTAAAACTCACATAATTTCTTTTTTTAAAAATTTGAATATTCTAAAAGTTCTCAAGCTTGTTGGAATTGGTTTTAGTCTTTATGATTTTTCAACAGCTGGATTCAGATTTATTTTTACAGAGAGTTTGACTGACACAGCTGCAACCTGAATATGCAGCCTTCTGACAAGCAGCATTTGCACCTTGCCTTGGTACTGCTGCTTATTAGTGACACACTGTAACCTACCTGATTTTAAAGCCACGATTTTGCACATATTTATGTGTTGTTAATTTACTCACATAAGTAGTCTGTCCTTCATAAAGATTTTCTTATGCTTAAAAAAAGCTTTTAAAAGCTAATCTTAGGATCCCAGTACTCACTTAGGACCCTTTCTCAGTTGTGTTGGTTTTGGCTGGGATAGAGTTCATTTTCTTCACAGTAGCTAGTGTGGGGCTGTGTGTTTTGATTGGTGCTGGAAATTTTCTTAATGTGGGATGTTTTCATTACCATTGAGCAGTGCTTACACAGAGACAAGGCCTGTTCTGCTTCTCACCCCACCAGCAAGGAACCTGGGGGTGCACAAGAAGTTGTGAGGGGAAAGAGCCAAGATAGCAAACTCCTAACTAACCAGAGGGATATCCCATACCATATGATGTCATGCTCAGCCTATAAAGCTGGGGGAAGGAGAAAGAGGGGTACATTTGGAGTGGTGGCATTTTTCTTCCCAAATAACTGTTATGTGTGCTGGAGCCCTGCTTTCCTGGGGATGGCTGAACACCTGCCTGCCCACAGGCAGTGGTGGAGGAATTCCTTGTTTTCTTTGCTTGACTCTACAGCTTTTGCTTTACCTGTTAAACTGTCTTCATCCCAACACATGAGCTTTCATGCTTTTAATAATCTTATTCTCTCCCCCATCCTGCTGTGGGGAAGGTGAGTGAGATGTATGGGACTCAGTTGCTGGCAGGGATTAGACCACATCATTGTAGCAGCATGCCATGCATTTAGTAAAACCTGCTGAATGTTCCACTGTTTTGAAGTAAAGCCTTTATTTTTTTAGTGTAAAAATGTGGTGGTGTATGACTTGATAGTTTTCCTTGAAATTCTGTACACTTTTCCTACATGTGGATGTAACACTAGAAGCTTGAGGAGCAGAGGTTGTGTTTTGGATGGGATAGAATGAATAAACCTGCAAGAGGTTCCTTGTGTTCCACAGGCATGGACCGGTGAAAATTCTAAGGTCAGAAAGAGAATCATATGGCAGAAAATAGGAAAAAATGCTTCTACATTAAGGATGCATTGAAACAGGCTGATGTTAGCCCATGGTGAATTATAGCAGTATTAAACATAGCAACCAACTGAATACTGAAAGAGAGCATCGGCATAACTGTTAAATCAGCAAATATTAGGGAACAGAAATCAGTTGCAGATTGTTATGACAGGTGTTATCTCCACTCTGTCTCAATAGCACATTTTATTTATTAATCAAAAGCAAGACAGAAGTTGTGCAGGGAGGAGGATGAAAGTTGAGTATTTTGTACAAACTTCTGCTGTGCTGCACTCAGATTTCTATCTCACCTGCAGTTCGTGTGGGACTTAGTGAACAGTACGAACCAGTGCTCAAACCAGTTGGGATCACATGCATAGGGATGGCTTCAGGCTCCACAGAAGCCCAGTTTCTTTCTCACCCAGGGCTAAGGCACCTTCAATCAGCTCATCAGTAGATTACTGCTGTTTCCTACATATGATCTACAAGGGAGCATTGGACTTGGGTCTCTCACGAAGGTGGAGTAGGATTAATGTTAGCTTGGGGGTGACAGGGGCACCCATCTTCCGCTGAGCCCCTGCTGGCATTATGAATGCCTACAAGTTTGGGGGGGAAAAGTAATTGTATTTTAAACAAAAGGGGAGGGACATAAAAAGACAGGAGCGTGAATGCCTCAGCTTTATGAGCAGCTATGGTAGTGTTAGAGAGCTCAAGGAATTATTTCCACTTTACGTAGATATAAACATGTGAACTGTCATTATTTAAGTTTTAGTTTTAAAGTGGCTTTAATCATAAAATTCTCTATTTTAGAGGAACCACTGGAAATACAGTGCAGTATGCTTAGTGACTGGGAATGTCTCTCAATTATGTCTTTACCTACTGTAGATTATTTATTTAAAGTAATGTTTATGAGTTCAAAGAGGTAGCAGAACACAGTGTCTGCAAGTAAGTCATGTGTTTGAGAAGTAAAGGACTGTAAGATGAGTGTTTTCTCAGTGACAACAGAGTTGGGATTTCTGACTCTACATGCCCAGCCTGTACCTTGGTAAAGGGTGGCTTTGCTGTGCCGCTGTCAGTGCGCAAAGCCCTAGAAGATGTTCTCGGGTTAGACAGCTTGCTTTGAATATTCATTCACTAAAGTCATATAAATTCAGATGATGGTTGTCACACTATTTAGAAAACAGATTGGAAAATTATTTCCACAGTTCTAGTAATGGCTAACCTTCAGCAGAAGAATAATAGAGAGACCAAGAGAGTTACAGTGCATTTCTTACATTTTCAGTATTTTTAGTGTGCCTTGTATTTTATTAAATATAAGTACTTCTTACCTTGTAATGTATAGGGAGTATTATACTTAATAGCTTGTCTTTTACTCAGTTTGAAGTTACTGAGCAATTTTTAGAGCATATTATGTTCAATAAAGGACACCAGCACAAATTACATCTTCCTTTTTGTGACTTAAGACCATAAAATCAGCACGACTGAAGTTCTGGTTATAAACCCAAACACAGAATTTTGAGAAGAATCTAGAAGTTTTTGAATTGTTGGTATGAAAAGATGCATCTATTTGTCTTCCTGGTGCAAAAAGGAAATTTGTTTCTATTGGTTATTTTTCAATACTTAAAATATTTGCGTTTGCATCATATAAATATTGTAGAAAATTGTGGAAAACTATTTGACTTACCCTGTTCTGACAGAGGAGTCAAACTTTTGAGCATTTAAATTTGATGCTGGCTGCAATTAATTTGACTAAAGGCTCTTTACTAAAGTTTCTTCTGCAGCATTAGCTATTTGAAGTCTTCTCAAGTTTTGTTTAATACAAACTTATCAAAATGCATCTTGATAATTATCAGTGACATTTATGCAGATTATTTTGTTACATAATCTTAGCAACAGCTCTGTGAAATTCTTAATTACTTTTAAAATAGAATGCATTTATAAACTTATTCTTCAAATTACCAGCAGAGACTTTCCCGTGTTTGCTTTAGTGTTTTGTCGAGTGCAGGTGGACCATTATATTGAGAATTAGTTTACAAGACTTGTAAATCTAGGGGTGAAGTCTGTGAATTTAAATACTAATGTAGGAATTAAGCTTTCCTTCAACAAAGACAATTCCTGATAGTTCTTTTGGAAATGCTGCAATCTGTTTAAAGCTGAAATGACATTAAAATACACATATTAAATATGTATTAGATAAGTCTTAAGCCTGAAATATGCAAATGTTGGAGCCTGTAATTGCATTTTTTGTTTTTCCTGATGTGTCTATTGATTTTTTGATGACACCAAATTTTTCTCTTCTGATCTTTAACACTTAAAAAAAATAAATACAGCCAAACCAGGGTTAGTTGCATTATCACTGAATCCCACAGCGGATTGCTCTGTTGAACTAGTGACTCACCTCACCTTCAGTATTTACAAAGTACATTTGGTACATCTTCGATATTAAGGGAAGTAAATAGCTATATAAAACCAATTTCCAGTCAAATGCCATTTGAGTATTTGGAGTAAATATTGCATTATTGTATGCACTATCATTTATTATTTACATGGAATAAAAACAAGGCTTTGACCTTCAGTGATTCACTTGTTTTCTAGGATACAATGAAGGTTTTACTAAATGTAATTTAATGTTCTGGAACATGGGTATAAAGATGTGCAGATACAGAATGTAAGGAAAATGTTAATTATCTTAAATTTAATTACAGAAAAAGTCGTGATGCAAATACATAAAAATGCTTGAAATGCAGCCAAAACATTTTCCAAAGAACATTAAAAATGATTGCTGTTTACTAACCACAGATGATGTAGACACAAAGCTGCGGTGAGGATGATGTTTGAATTCTACCAGTGCGGGTATCAGCTGAGAGTCAGGGACAGATGTAAAGTAAACTGGAACCTAGATCTTATAAAAGAGTGATTTGTCCAAGTCTGAAGCAGAGCGTTCCCTGTTACCTCCAAACCGTGCCAGGTGGACAGGTCACTCTGGACATGACACATGTCTCCACACGGACTTCCTCATCAGCAAATGCTGACGCACATACAGGTTGCACAATATTTGCCAGGACTCCTGCAGCTTTCAACCGTCTCCTTTTGTGCTTGATGTAAAGTCTGAGGCTCAGGGGTAGGAAAGAAGCAACGGTACACAACAGCAGCATTACCTACTTGATAGTTGCACGTGTTTAGGGACCACTGTCTCTTACGTGCAGCTGGGAGCTTCCTTCCTTGTGGCCAAGAGAGAAAATTTCCCAATCCTGTAATTTCAGACAAGAAATGTGTGTTAGCCAGGGATGGAGCAGAAAAGGCTGTTTATTGGAAGAATTGCTCATGACTATTGATTTTCATCTGAGCACTCTGACTCCCGTTTCCTTTGAAGGTACTGCTAATTTCCAACAAGACTCCTTTCTGTGTTGGTTTATGCCGAGCTGACTGTTGCCTGTTCAGCGGAGCTGAATCCAAGAAAGCTTTTTTTTCCTATTAAATGCAATATTTGAGATTTAGATAAGTCAAACAAACATTACAACATGCACAATTACCCTTTCCTTTCAGAATTGTTTGAGCTTTTTCCACTTTTCCTTAAACCACTCCCTTTCCCCCCTTCTTCCAAGGAAACAAAGTGTAGGCAATTGTGCTGGCTGTTTGTCTGGCCAGCTTCCAGTTCTCTTCTGCTTAGTTTCATGTGAATAGGCAGAGAAGACAGCCAATAAACTATCCAGAGAGACACGCTATTGAAAATGGATCAGACTTATCCCTCCTCCTTAACATCCCAGTGTACAAACCTTTATATTCCACCAAATACTACTGTTCTCCAACTGCTAGGAGGAAATATGAACTTTAACTTCCCAAATCCGTAGTGCAAATTTTAAGGGAAGGTGAAGGATAGATCTTCTGGTAATACAAGGACGATCCTGAGACAAGGGTTCAGGATTGTCTTCGTGATGGTCTGTAGTATAGTACTTGAAAGTATCAACACCCTCATCCCACCCCTATCCTTTGTTATCACCTTGCTAAATGAATTAATTACTCCAGTGCCAGTTAGTCTTAAAGCGAGAAGAGGAAAGAGGCCTCAGATACTGCAGGAGAGAAGGGAAGGACTGGGAAGGAAACTGAAGGGACCAGGAGTGGGGCAAATCTTGGAAAGAAGGGAACACCGAGCAGTGTGAAGGTCAGCCTTGGCCCCTGGCCCTGCAGCAGCTTTCTGCTCACAGCAAGGTCTGGCCTGTTGATAACCTGCCCCCGAAAAATGAATTGGAGAGTAACGAGGAGTCTGAAACATCATGCTCCACCCCACAGACAGCAATTAGAAACCTCCTGCAGCCCTGGCTGTGGATTTGGCACGTATTTGCAAGCTATTTTCAAGGAGATTTTGTTGTGACTTCTCAGGCAGTGGGTGCTGTGATGTGGTGTGGGGCTGGCCCCTGTGCACAGGCGGTAGGAGCAAAGGGAGCTGCAGAGAGAAACAAGCACCCAGCAGAGCCCTGGGAAGCCTGCTCAGCCTGCTGTTCTTGAGGAGAAAGAATTCATTATATTTTAGGCAAATCATAAACCACTGTGGCTCATAGACCTTACAGGCTGCGCAA
The DNA here is from genome assembly GCA_020800305.1 of Porphyrio hochstetteri. Lineage (NCBI taxonomy): Eukaryota > Metazoa > Chordata > Aves > Gruiformes > Rallidae > Porphyrio > Porphyrio hochstetteri. Next base: position 54,297,919 of record CM036907.1, read on the forward strand.
CAGATGGTGTTGTTTTGGCTGGCGCAGGAGGCAGGTGTTAAGGCAACTTCCAGAGAAAATGGAGCTGCAACCAGCAGAGTTGAAAAGAGCACAGTGTGTCACGGGGCACAGCGCGTTAACATGGCGAACAGGAAAAGAGGGGCTTTGAAACTGAACTTGGACTTTGTAGAAGGAAAGGAGGTATGATGGCATGAACTGCTTTGGGCTCCCATGGGAATGGCGTGAATTGCTGAAAATATGTAACCTTGTCAGGGCTGAGACACTGTGGTTATCTTTTACTGTTGATGTTTTCCAGCCCCATATATCACTGAAAGAAGAGAATAGATGCGCTGTCTGGGAGAAGGGAAAGTTGTGAAAAAATGCATGTGTAGATGGTCCCTGAGCATGGTAGTATTTATCCAGCAGAGAAGTCTGAGTGGGGAAAACCAGCATTCAGCCAGGGAACGGGTGGGTTATCACACGGCAGAGGGTCTCATCTTCAGCAGTGAATCCCAACCCGCCAATGTCTGTGTTTTGTTTCTGCAGCTGAATTGCAGATTCAGATTATAAACCCTTGCTAGGCACACCTCGGCCAAGCCACTGGTCCTGCTCTGGCAGTGGGCCTGGCCCAAGCTCATTGGTGTCTCCACTGCACCTTCACATCCCTGCAGGGTGGTCGCAACCTGCTGGGCTGTGAGCCCCGGGGGCCGGTGGACCTGGGGTGCCTGCTCTGGGGTACACCCCATTGGGTTTTGCTCAGCCGTTGCTACTGTGGCCAAGTAGTGCTGGCTAGCTAATTCTCCTTCCTGCCTGACTCAATGCTTGCTTGACTACAGTTCCTTGTACTGCAAGCTGGGCACCTTGTATTCAAGTGAAATTTCAGAGGCTTGTGGTACGGGGTTAATAAAAGGGCAATACATTAAATCTTATTAACTCTCTATTCATGTTAATTTGCCCCTTGGCAAAGATCCGCTACCAGTCTGCCTAATTTATTTTGTGACTCGGGCATAATTTCCCATAAAGGGATGCTCAGAATTAAAAAGGCAGGTTATGACACTGGCTGTGCCAGAGCAAAGAAATGCTGGATGCACCTGCACAGGTCAAATACAGATATACAACACTGCAACGTCATCAGGCCAAGCAAACCTTAACCTCAGAGCCCAGCGCCTGTGGTGAACGTACTGATGCTGGAGCACTCCCAGCTTCAGAGCTTCTGACTGCAAAAATTACTTTTTAGATATTGACTTTTTTGGATATTTCTTTCAGCGGTAATTTCAAGGGTTGTTTCCTCTCTTTCTTCTTTATCTCATTTTAGCTAATTTTATTTCCATTGTGACATATTTCATCATTGCTATCGTGAAAGTAAATAATAGCGGAGTTGCTATAGTAGTTACCCTACACAGGTAATTAAAATAGAAAAAATATTATTCTACTCGTTTCCTTTCACTAACTTAATGAAGAGTCATTGAACATCTCAAATGCCACTTACTGTTTAAGATGTGCTTCCTGATTGTGTTAGCTGCTCACTTGGCAGATAGTATAAAGAAATACAAGCTGTGTATCCTAGTCAGAAAACTCTAATAGCATCTAGGTTATTGCATTACAGGGGTCTTTTTCGTCTAAGGAATGGCATGGATATATTTTACAAAATATGTTAGATCTCTAAATTCCTAGAACTTTTTTAAAGATTTGTCAATCATGGGATCTGTTCTTGAAAGTGCGTATGGATTACAACTGATGTGTGTTCCAGATAAAATAATCTTGGAAATATAATCTCTTGGTTTTCTAAATTAGACTGCTGAGGTTACTACCAAGAGCTTGTTATAATCTGCCGGGAAGATTGATTCTGAACTTGTCTAAATAGAAGTCTTCCTTTACAAAGGCAGCTACAAAGCTGTTCACTTTCCAGTGACTGAACGCTACAAACATGTATTATTCTATGTTTAAATACAGCAGTGTTGTGATATCATTCCTGTTAAAACAGGAGCAGTACAAATTGCCTCTTAGGCATGTCTGTGGGAAAGTGAGCAATGCAGTCTTTGAGCTATCTCTGATCTGTGCATATTGCTCTTGGCTGTATGCTGCCTGGTAGTCTCAAACACGTAACTTTCAGCATTGGAGGCTGACTTACCAAAAAGACAAAATAAATTCCGCAAGAACCCACCCTACCAAAAACAAAAACCCACCCAAAAATATTGTATTGAAACATAATACAAAGAATATTTTAAATCTTTTGCAGGGAATAATGCTTACAGATTAATGTTTTTAAGTATCAGGTTGTATAAAAGGACAGGGTTTTATGCTTTGATTATCACTGTCTAGTCAAGCAGATTTTCCCCTCCTTCAATTTGCATTTAATATAACAGGAGCTTTGATAAACCTGCTGTAATTTAATTTGACATGTAGTTTGTATACGCTGCACAAATTTATAACATGTGGCACTTAAAACACACTAAAGGTCTCAATCTTAACTGGGTTTTGCTGGGTAAAGAAAGATGAACAAAATAATCTCATGAGCCTTTGAAAAAGCCAGCCCACATCACTCCTTGCAAGTGGAGCATTTGTCTCGCCAATTGGCCTAAGTCATCCACGTTCTCAGTAAAATGTGAGATTTCGCACGGCAGTTGGTGAGAAGTTAGCAAGGTGCCTAATTTCTTGGCGAGTATTATCAACAAGAGATCTGAATATAAAATGATACAGTTATTGTTGTTAGTTTAGAAATTTTGGATTGTTCTAATATTCAATAGATTGGTCTCACTTTCCTCTATTGCAGTTCAAACATAGCACAGCACACTTTAAGTTTGAAGAAAGGTCAGGAAGCATCTACTCCAAGGTCCTGCTCAAAGTTGGGTGAACTCTTGAGCTCAGAATGAGGTTGCTCAGGGTTTTTCCAGTAGGTCTTGAACTCCTTCAAGGGTGGAGACTGCACAGCCTAAGCAATTTGTTCCACTGTTTAACTGTCCAAGCAGTGAAACAAACCTTTGTCTGATATCCAGCCTGGACTTCTCACTTTAACTTATGGCAGTTTTCTCCCATTTTCCTGCCTCTACTGAAAAGAGCTGGCTCTGTCTTCTCAGGGACTTTCTAGTAGGTACCAGCAGCTTCTGCCAGGTCTTACTGAGAGCTGTCTCTTCTCAAGGCTGAACAAGCCTAGCTTCCTCAGCCTCCACAAGACAAGTGTTCCAGATCTTTACTATGTTTGTAGCTCTCTTCTGAACTTGTTTACATTTCTCAATGTCTTTTGTGTACTGGAGGACCTATAACTTGGTCTAGGAAGTGCTGAGTACAAAAAGGCTGTGGCCATGGGGCTCCTGTTCAGGGAGCCCCAAGTGCTGCTGGCTCTGCTACCAGGACCACTGCTGGCTTCTGCTCGGCTTGTACCTGCTCACACCCACAGGGCAATATCCTTAGAGCTGAAACCCAGCCAGCACTGCTGTAGGTATTATTCCTCCCTAGGTGCAGGGTTTTGCATTTGCCCTTGTTGAGTTTCTTAAGACTCCTGTCAGCTCTTTTCTTCAGCCTGCCTAACTCCCCCTGAATGGCAGCTCTGCTCCCAAGTGTTGCTCACTCACAAGATGGCTCCCACTATTTTTGGAGTGAGGTGCAAACCTGATGACAATGAGCTCCACCACCTTATCTGGGTCACTGATACAGATGCCACCCAGGACAGGTCCAAGGACAGACCCCTGCAGTGCTCTTCCTGTAACCAGCATCCAGGCAGAGTATGACCTATTGACCATCATTCTCTGAGCCCAAACAGCCAGTCAATTTTGTACCCACATAGGCTGAAACACAGGGATTCAGAAATATTGTGGGAGATTATTCTATGATTCTATGTGCTGAAAGCGTTGCTGAAGTCAAATGGGTCCACTTTTTCCTTGTTTGGCCTTTTACTTCAAAAGGATCTGAGCTGTTTCCCTTATTGTAAGAGGGTTTTGCTGACACTGTTTATCCCTGTTCTTTGGAAATATTTGAAGCCACTCTTTTGACTTACTGGATCAGAATCTCTTCTTTTTATGACTGTCCTCCCACTTCTATTTTATTGAGTAAAAATCAGAATGAGTGGTATTTTTCATGTAATAAAAGTAGCAGCAGCTATTAGAGAAAGGAATATTAAATTTCATAGTTTGTTCAATAAGTAACAATTTGCTGTACCAGACTCTCTTTTTTAGGCTTTTTAAAAATGTGGTTTTGTAGTGGAAAGGATTTATATTAAAGACAACTTGTAATAGAGTCTAGTGGAAAGCTTTGTTTTCATAGCAGTATGTTTCAAAAAGGTCATCCTTCAGCCTCAGAAACTGCCTTCAGGCAGGCTCTGCTTAGGCAGATTTTTACATGTATTCTTAGGGATATCCTGCCCGGGTAAGTCCTACTAGAATGCAAAAGTTCATTTCTAAGTAGTTGCAGTCCCTAAACTGTCACAGTTCAGGGATCTGAATGCAAGCGTTGCTGGTAAGCAGCTCTACTATGTCAGTATGCACGGGCACAAAAATTTGCATGTTTTGAGATCAAAATGCTGAAGAACCTGAATTCTGACCAGATTCTGCAGGTTGTGTTTCTAAAGCCACCTGGGTACCAAGGGACTTACACAAGCGGTGGGATTCTTAACAGCATCTGGATATCTATCTTCAACATACTCTACCTGTCTGAACTTCAGACATCTGAAGTGTGGAGTCCAATAGAGTACACTAGCTTCCTCCAGAGACAGATCCAGCAGACAAGGAATACTTCAGTGCCACGCAGGCACCTCCTGGGCTGCTTATGTCCTATGCAATTTCAGATTGTATAATGCTGCCATGATTAAATATGTAGTTGAGGAGAGATAACATGATTGTATCTGCTTAAAACTTGAATATCTAAGGTCTGAAAAATGAAAATCTTGAAAGCATTTATAAAATGATCTTTAAAATTTTTTCCACCTTGACTTTTATTGTCCATATTTATTGCAAAGCACATAAGGTTGGCCATTAAGTCTGAAAGATTTTGCAGACTCCATTTTGCACGTAAAAGCAAAATGGAAAAATTAAAAGCACTCATAAATTGTTAAAACATACTTTATATTGGGGATGTTGTCTTCCTTCTGTAGTGTTTGTACAGCAGTTTTCATGAAGGCAGCTATCTGGTTGTCCTCTGTTATGCATGCAAGGGAATGGGAGCCCAGGTGCTTTTCAAGGGTGGAAGCAAAACCAGAATGTATGCACAAACTGCAGAACAGCTGCCCTGGCCAAAATCCACCTGTTCCATCAGCTCAGTTACCTTTTCTTCATACATTCAGAGAAGAGGAAAACAATGTATTCTGATTTCTTCATCCTGTTAAAAAAGAAATAGGTATGAAGCAGACTAAGACTATTAATATCAGGAAATAAAAATGTGCTTAGACATGTCAGAGGTGGTAAATAGAAATGCTCCAGAGACATATTCCATATTATATGGAAATGTTTATGCATATATTAAAAGACTGTATAAACAGTCTCCTTTTTATTCAGGGTGGTAAGTGGTAATGTATTTCTTGTAGAAAGGTGTCAACCAGAAGCCATGGGACAGTATAAATTAGAGAAAGATCCTTGTTTGAGATTTGAGCTCATCAAAATAAGATTGTGGGCTCTCAGCACTCCGGCTAGGAGAGAAACAGGAGCCACCTGTCTCAGCATTCAGTGCAGAGAGGAAGAAGTGTTTGGGTACCTCTGCTCTGAGCAGAGTTTGAGGCAGCAGCCCTGGCCAGGAGGGGAAGAGAGATGGGGAGGCACTGATGGTTACCCGGAGGCATGGTGCAACCCCAATGGGCAACCAGTTCGCAGGCTCCTTGGTTCTGCCACCCTTCAGCTCAAAAAGCTCTGGGAAAGAGATGAGTCAGTCAGTTAAGCACGATAATTATATCCCTTCAAAAGCAAGTGAAAGTGGCACATGTTCAACAAGGATCTCCTCCCCCCTCTTCCTTGATTGTAACAGAAGATTTGGGTGGATTTCCTATTCAGAGGCAATCAGTGTGTGTGGAGAGTGAGGGATGCAAGATGCCCTGGCTGACCTTCAGAAGAATTATTGTTTCTTTCACTCCTGGTTTCTCCCCCTTGTCTCCCTCGTACAAGGCTTGGGAGCTGCAGAAGCTTTCTATTTAAAAACAGGTGCATAAGTGGAGCTGTCTGCTCCAGGGCTGTAATTGATTCAGGACAACAGTGCCCCTAATCAGACAGCTGCTTTTGTCGTCTTGCCCTTTTGTGTGAGGGAATAGGGAAAACAGCTATCACTATGCATTTTAGTCAGGAAATATTCAGCAAATATTTGTCAAGTAACATGTGTTTAGAATATTGCTTGAAATTATACATATATTTAACACTTTCCCCTCCTTTACTGCTCAAAACTGTCAGGCTTTAAAGGATACAATTTAATTAGCGATGGCATTTTAATACACTTACTGGCACTGGCTGTGCTGTATGCAAATAATTTATTTCAGGGAAATTGTATTGGGATTGAAAACGTTTCTTTCTCCCCCAAGAAGTATTATAATTCCTAATTGACTGAAGCTTTGCCGAGTTAGAAATGCATTCAAAGAAACCAAGAAGCAAGTCAAGGGTATAGGGGGATTAAAGTTACTGTCACTCTTATGCAAATGTCTGTCACCCCGCACAAGGCTCACAAATTAAAATTGAAGTGCTGGTTTGCTGCTGCAGTCGTGCTTTCAGAATAATCAGTGATGAATTCAACTGACATACCACAACTGTTTCCTAAAACCAGAGCATCGTTCTTGTATAACACGGCATGTTATATTGTTAGAGAAGATTTATATCAATTTCATTTTGCATTCGGGTTTCTGAGAGTTGCTAGATATGAACCAAGTGCACTTGCTTGCCCTGAAGATGAGTTTTCTGTGTGCAGGACCATGCTTGTCATTGCAGATTAGCGCGGTGTTTAGAGGGAAAAGGGATAGACAGAATAGATAAAATATTTTGCATATGCATAATCAACACAATTGCAAATAAAGGCAAAAGTCTTGGGAGGCAAAACACAGCTGTAATGCTAATGCCAAGTGAATAATTTCCTTGATGAATTTAGCCTCTGTGTCTGTTCACCAAATGTCCTCAAACATATTGTAATTTCTGAAAATTTGGGTTTTCTTTAGAATTGCTGCATGGTTTCAGGTTTTTTTCAGGATCTTTATTTCTTCAGATTGCATGCAATTTGTGATCATAAAATTCAGCCTGCATGCTTTATTTACCTAGTAGCCATCGATCATATAAACATATCTCATTTCAATGTACTAGTTGGATTGATGTCATTCCTTTAGGAATACTCTCTGCAATCGATTGGCCCATAGCAAAGTGTCAGAACTTTTGTGGTGTGTTACGGTCTATTGTAGTGTTAGTTGCTGTCTATGTAAGGGAAAATTTAAAAACACTCATAGTTGCAGTCTTTGAAGGAAGGGTGGGCAGAAGACAAAACGATGGTATGTTTCCCATGGGTTATGCAATCTTTTCTCACCATGTTTTCATCTACTTGGACTGGTCAGACTTTTTCTTGCTCTATTTCCGTGTAAGGAAATGTTGGTTTTCTCTTTTGTCTAATGTTTATAATTTAGTTTATAAGGAAATTACTAATGATCACAAGCATTTTGAGAGAGGATCTGCAGGAATTCTCTGTCTGAAAAGAATTAGAAGCTCTTTCTGGTACAAAACCAAACATTAGCAAAGAATAAGAGAAGAAGCATTACTTCAGAACAGTTATTGTCCTTCCTAGAGTGAATAGGTGATTGCTTTACATTTTGTGAAGTAACTATTTACTGTAGTGGTAATAAGGTTTTTATTTCACTTTCTTACTGCAGTTATTGGAAACTGCTGCAGTGAATCTAATTAGGCAGTTTAGTGTTGTCCTAACACATACACAGGCTGCCCAGTGATTCGGGAATATTCTCCATGATCATGTGCTAATGGGTAGCAGACAGGTTGTATCAGGAGCCATTACAGAAATTTTAAAGCTATAAACCTTTTGAAGTATTTTCATACAGTTATAAAATCTTGTGATTTCAAAAACAAGAAACCAAGAATATAAATGTTCATAAAACTTTTTTTGGGGGGATGCGGGGGGGGGGGGGGGGGGGTGGGCGGAACAGGGGGAGGAGACATTAGGACGACTTAGATTAGTTCATGCAATTTAAAACTATTTAGATGTACTGCAAGCACCAAAGAACAGGATCCTGTTTCCAGTAGTGCCTGTATTCTTGCATTTGCTTTTCCATAAATTCATTAGGCACCACTCTTCAACAGCCTCTGTATTGGGTTTCACAGAGCATTACGTTCAGTTATTCTAAAATCAGCACGTTATATATACCAGGAAAAAAACCAAAATAACAAGCACTGTATTTTTCAGTGGCTCCATACCCATAGTAGTGTTGCAGTCAAGCTCCTATACATATGATATTGTTAATAGTTCTGATTGTGTCACTGTCATAATGCAGGAGAATAAATGATTGCCCAAAGCAAAACAGTATTTGCAAAGAGCTCATCCTATGCTATTTTCTTTCACGATATATTCGATGACCAAGTATAACACCTTGATAACTCCATAGCTATTACTCAGACACCTGATTTATTCTGGCGTGGGGAAGGAAGGTCAAATTCATTTAAGTATACTGCATTTCCCTCACCTCTGTTTTTACTACCTTTAGTGTCTTGATGTCAACTATCAAATCATGTTTCTCAAGGCCTTATATGAGAAAATTATCTGGATGCAGTTTTTATGTCTATGATGTGCGCTACATTTTCAGGAATTACTAGAAGTAGACCAACTGGATGGATCCCTTTAGCACCTATAATTTCTGTCTCTCTTTTGCATCTCACTGTCATCCTTACCCACAGACATTAATCCCTGATGAAGCACTCAGTATTGCTGTTGGTCCAGTGGCTGGCTGGTCTCTGAGGGCTTTGCTTAGGGTTAAAGCTGTTCCCTTACAGCTCCTAAAGTTGCAGTTTATTAAAGCAGTACACCTCAGTGAGGTATATTGGCTATTGCTATCCTTCTACATCATGATGCAACAACTTACAAACTGGAACTACCTTTTCTTTTTCCCTCTGAAAGTAATTATTAGCTACAAAGCTGTAATAAATCAGAGCACTTAAAGATGGCCCGAGGGAGCTTTTATGTACAAAAACCTTGTCAGCTGGTGTTTAGTTTTGCAAAAACTCCAAAGAAAGATCCTTGTTTTATTTTTATTTGAACTTTCAGAGCAACGAAGTTGAGAAGGTTGGGATTTAGAGGTTCTTGTTGGGCATTTCTTTTATTTCTTTTTATACTGTTATCAATGCTAATTCAGATGTTAGATACACTAAATCAGTTCTCTTTAATTCCCAGAGTGCAAATCATGGGATGAAGACAGGCTACAGAGGTTTTTTATATCTTTCACAGATCTATCTATGTCTAGTCAGACTATTTATTTGTTTGCATTACCTGGTATTTAAGGATGGTTTGCCTTGAGCAGTGAGGTAGCTTGCAGAAAAGAAGACTGTGGTGTTCTCAGCGGCACCAGAGAGCTACTGCCAGGCTATGGCAGGGCGCTGGCACTGGTGGTGCTGAAGGGTGCACTTGCTGTACTGGGAGTTGTGGCCGCCTTGTGTGCTCACAGAGGTTACTGCAGACACAGGCACCTCAAGTCCTTGCTCTACAGCAACAGCTTTATTTTACAGACCACAGGCATATTTTGCATTGTGCATGATGTTATGGAAAGATGGGGAGGGGGTTGGGCTAGGTGAGTTTTAGCAGTCACTTCCAACCCAAACCATTCTGTGATGATAGGATGCACAGGAAGAAATCTCCTGCAAGAGAAGTTAGCTCCAACTTTGTCAAAGGCTGTGCTGCTACAGGGATTTGGGCAGAGAAATACGGCAAGCATTGCTTCTGTAAATGTTGAAAACTAAAATGATTTCTAAAGCTATTCTAAGGACTGAGCCTTTAGTTTTATCTCTGTAAAATGACTTTTTTTTCTCTTAATAGAAAAGTCATTCCTTTTTTTTTTCTACAATGAATTAAGTCAGAGTTTCCAAAGTTGATATATATGCTCTTTTTAACAAACTGAGTGGGGCTGACTTAATGGCAGTTTTTGGTAGGGCAGACAAGGTTAAAAGCATTAGTGGAGAGAGCAGACACATAGGCTGTCTAGAGAATATCTGTGGGAAGAGCTGAGGTGGTTTTAGGAAGCAGAGTGTAGGTTCAAACCATTTTCTGTTTACTGTCTTTCTTCCAGAGAGCAAACTTACTAACCAGTTAGTACTTGTAGTGCAAGGAAATTGGATGAGGGGAGAAGGTGCCGATGCAGCTGTATTGTGAATATCAGAGGCATAAAGCTGAAGTGGCACACCTGTAGAAGGTGCATAGCCCTATAGCGTGGTTCAGGTGGGAACAGGCTGGAGCTGTTGATTTCTCATGTTTTAAGACTTTCACATCTGTGGTACCCCTGCTCCACTGCAGCAAAGGTAAAAAGATCACTTTAAAAAAAAAAGTTGTCTTCCAATGGTGTATACTGCAAGCAATTTATTGTAGATCCCTAATCTAAGAATGAAGCTGTTACCGTAATTCTCTTTGTATTTGCAATATAGCTGCAGGCCTAATTTAAAAAAAAGAAAGAAACAAAACAACCAAACCCAAAAATGTCTCTTCAAACAGTGGGGATGGTTAAACAGCTGGTTGGGTATATTTGAGAATGTATTTGGTTAGGTGTATATGAGAAATGTAAATGTTACTGTAGGTAACAGTCTAGACAAGGGCATAGTAACAATGCATTGATATGTGGGGCCAGCTATCCAAAAACTCTAGACTCCCCGTGACCCGCCCCTCCATTAAAAAAAGACAATTTTTTATTAAAAAGTCATAGAAGTATGAAATGCAATGTTAGAAGGATAATGAAAAAGGAAAATTAAAGAATTGCAAGAAATTCTTAGACTTCAAACACTCTCCAGTTAAATGCCTGTGTAATCTCTGCTAGTCATTAAGTGAGAACAGTTAATGAAGAATGCACCAAACAGTTTGGCTGTAGCTCTGCTGTACAGTCAGTCTTGCAAACAAAATTTTTACCCACCAGTAATGAAGCGTTACCACAGGTGATTGACAGTAAAGCTCCAGCTGACTTTGATGGGGAAGAGAAGAGCCAGGATCTCACTCTCCATCTTTAGCTAATGGAGAGACTTTTAACATCACTGAAAAGGGAAAGAAATTCTGCTTCAACTTCTCACTGAAACGTCTCCAGTAAATAGGATTATACATTTGTAAGCTCCTCTGATGTAAAATAAACTCAGCAAACTAACAAGTGCCTGCTCAAACAACTGAGTGCTCTAATTGCAGCAGGAACAGTAACCCTGAAATGAAGGCAGCGAATGTAGAATCAAGCCATTCCCCCCTTCATTTTTCTATACATATATTGGGAGAATTTGTGAATAAACTTGTTCTCAACTGCCAATGATATACTTGTAAAAGCATCACAGATCACGCAAACAGTCCCACTTACATTTAATGGCATGTTCCCAAATGACAGGAATCCTCTTCACTTCCAACAAGTTAACATTTATGCACAAAATCAGGCTGTGGGTGGAAAGGGCCAAACATAAAGTGACGCAGGATGAAAATGAGAAACACTGAAGAAAAAAAATGATGAACACTGAAGATGAAAATGAGAAACACTGAAGAACTAACCCAAGAGGTTACTTTGGTCTTACAGTCCCTCTGAGCAGTGAGAAGCACAAGCTCCTTTTCAATACGCCACAAAACTTTCCTTTTTTTCTTTTTTTTTTTTTTTTTTTTTTTCTTTTTTTCCTCCCATTAGGCTTCTCTTCCTTCAGGCTCCCTTGGAGATGTCACTCTTTCCCCCCTAATAAAGATTTGTGAGTCGTGCACATATTAACTCCAGGCTCAGCAATCCTAATTTATAGGCTTTGTAGCCGCATGTGAAAATGGGGTAGAGCTCCCAGCTGGCAGGCTGTCCCGCTGCCCTCTGGGACAGCCCCTTGGACTGCGCTCCTGCTGGGCTCCTTCCAGCAGCTTTAATCACCCCTTGCTAAACCTGCTAACAAGGATCCGCTGCCCATTTCTGTTTGGAGGGTGTAGTGGCAGCAGCAACAGCTTGTTAGTTTTAAGCTTATTTAGTCTTTTTTGGCAGCTCCTTCCGTAAATCAGAGGGGGCGTCTGGGAGGTCGTAGTTGCAGCCCTTCTGCCTCCCTTCCCCACTGCAGGCACGTGTATTCTCTGTTCATCTTGCTATAGCAAGGTGAATCTTTTCATCTGCCCATTCAAAGCCAAAATCAGTGTAAGGGTCTTCAAAAGCTCTAATTATTTTGCATTTCTCTAATGTCATCATCTTGAAAATAGCATTCATCAGTGAACCTCTGAGAAAGTCAAGAACATCTGGTCCTGGAAAGGAAAATATTAGGTGAACATCTAGTTTGACTGTTATTTGCCGTGAAAAATAGGTTTCCATCATAAGAAGATGATATTTACTTGGCATTCCTTTATATCCATAAATCTCAGCTCCTTTTACTCTTGCCAAAATAGTTTTTATTCTGAAAAGAAACTGTCAGAGAGTTGAAAACTTGAAGACTTCTGTTGCTGTTACATGGAAGATGCATGAAAGTCATAATGATGGGAAGAAATGTAAAATCCTTAAAATAAACTTTTTTTGGAACAGGAATGATCCAATGAAACAAGTAGAATTACTGTAGTGTAAATCACAGCTTGGCCCAAAGTCTGAGTACTTCAGCAGTGTTTGGTAATTCCATGTAAGGGCCGTGTAATTTTGTCAGCGTGTGTAGTCAGTGTTGCTGCTTCCTTCAGGTCAGCCCCAGTCATGCTTGTTTCCATTAATCTCTACATGTGCTCTCAGGGCCGAGCAGTGGCAGGTTTTTTCTTCACCTGTGAAGAAACACAGAACCAGGGAAAAGGATCCCATAATGCTTCCTTAAACCAGGCTCTCAACAAACCTTAACTAGTTTCCAGAGAAAGCAAATATTCACTTATGTTTTCATAGCACAGAAACCATCATCTCAAACCAGGAATAGTGCCAGAAAACTCTGATCCTTGAATAAGCAGTTTACTTGCTCAAACCCTTAGGCTGTATGGGAATCAGCACTTTTGTCCCCAAAAAATACCTCTGCCACTTGATAGTCTGAGTGTTGTACATGCTTGTGATCATACTTTAAATGTCAGTTGAGTTACTGCATGTAAATCCTGATACCTTCTCTTTACTCAGCCTTTGCTAGCTATTTAGAGTTGGTTAATGACAACTATACAAGTCAGTGAATTTTTCACATCTTTGTATGGGATTAGATGGGATCTAATCTGATGGGATTGAAACAAATTAGGTCTTTGATACATTTACTCTCCCTAATCTGGGAAATTCAAATTTTTGGGTGGGCCCAGTGCTGCTTGAAAGCTGCTGGCTGGGGACCTGTCCTGGTTTCAGCAGGGGTACAGTTAATTTTCTGCCTAGCTGTGGGTACAGTGCTGTGGTTTGGATTTAGGATCCATGTTGAAAAATGTTGATAACACACTGATGTTCTCAGTTGTTGTAAAGTGTTCAGGGACGTTTCAGCTTCTCATACTGCCCTGCCAATGAGAAGATAGGGGGTGACCAAGAAGCTGGCCACAAGGATATTCCATAACATATGATGTCATGATCAGTATATAGCCTGGCGGAAGCTGACCAGGGAACTAACTGGGCTTTGGTGGTCTGCAGGTGGTGAGCAACTGTGCTGTGCTACACTTGTTTTGTATATTCCATTATTAATATTATTGTCTTCCTTTTCTGCCTTATTAAACTGTCATCTCAAACCATGAGTTTTACCTTTTTCTTTTCGATTCTCTTCCCCATCCCACTGTGTGGAGGAAGAGGAAAGTGAACCAATGGCCCTGGGGTTGTTTTAGCTGCCTGCTGGGTTAAACCACATCAGGAGCTGTCAAAACCCAGGTTATAACATAAATGCTGGTGTCAGTACGACATCCAACATTAAGTTTCTTCAGGTCTAGATTGGGCTGCTTCTGAAATTGTGAAGAAAAATGCTGAATAGACTCAGACACAAGGTCTGGGGGTATGTGTTCGGTCTCTTGCCTCCAAAGCAGCAGGAACAAGTGGAAGTGTCAGGAGGTCACCTAGCTGAGACCTTGTAATGAGCTTGTGGCACAGCTTGGCACATGCTGTTGTGGTTGAGTCTGCTTTGGACAGTTGCCAGGCTGGAAGAGAAGTCAGGGGTGCGTTTCATCAAGTGTGCTGTTAAGCAGCATGCATCTTCCTTTTTGGTCAGTTTACCTAGTTTGTTTATTGGCCTCCTGAAATTCTCCAAGGAGAACTGAAAAAGTTGGAATAGGTAATAAAATTAAGTATTTTACAACAACAACAGTGAAAAAATTACATTAATTTCTCAAACTATGTGGTGATGAGGGGTTTATCTAGTAATTGATGGGCTGTGTGTCTTTTTATTTCTCTTAATATATTTTTATTACTATTTCTTGAGCAATATCAGCATTCTAAGAGATACAGAACATTTATTGCAGAAGTGGGAGCACAGGAAACTCAGGTATTGCGAAGTGATAAGAACTGGAAAGTCCAGGGTTGCAGGTTATTCTTGCTATGGGTAGAGGCACCATAAGCACTCACAGACTTCTCAAAGGTGCAGAGGCATCAGGGTGATTTTTCTTCCAGAAGAGAGTGAGAATTATCTCTCTTAATGCTTGTCTGCCGGAGAAATTTGTCAGTCTAATTAAACTGGTCTAGTTACACAGGTATAGCTCCTTGTTCGGTCACTCTTGTGTCAGGAGGAGTGCCCAGGCAGGGAGCTCATACCAGAGAAACCGCAGCAGTGTGCTGCCATACAAGCACAGCGAGGCCGTTTGCCAGCTGGTGTGTGCCAGGTGGTTGCCATCTGAGATGCTCAGGACGGCACTGCTCCTGGTGAAAAAAATTGCCAAGCTGTGCCAGGGCCTGAGGCAGGACACACATTACACATTCCCATCGACGCCCTGAAAATAAACACTTTAAGTCATAAATCAAATCATTTCTTTATGTATATAAGCTGCAACTGCCTTTGAAAACCGCCCATCGCCGTTTTCTTTCACAGTTCAGTTTGACAAAAAGAAGAGTTTAACTATTAATGTTCAATAGGCTTCTGATGTTTGATCCTTAACCCAGTTTCTTGCTGCCCCACTTCCCTACCGCCCCTCTTTTTCTTCATCCTGCTCATGGCTGAGAGGGAGAGCCTGGGAAAGGATGACCAGCTGGAAACGTGGGTGACCTGGCTCCAAGTCCTTGCTTTGCTGCAAACTGTATGGTCTTGGGTAAGGCAACCCCTCTGTGGTTTGCTTTCTGCCCTGCAAAGGGGAGGAGCAGCACGTCTGCAACTCCGGGAAGAACTCTGAGTTGTGATAACCACAGCAGAGGGAGATGAGTTGCACAGTTTGTGCAGGCTGAGAGGTCGTGTCAGTATTTCGGCTGCATTGCATTTCAGATAGGGACAGAAAAGTTGTTTGTACTGCAGCCAGGCTGCTTTTATCGAGCAAATCCAGTCTGCCCTCCCTCCTCTTCCTTTATTGAGCAGTATTCCAGAGAGAGAGGCTTGACTGCTCAAAGCAGTTTGCCTTAGTGCACTGAAAAGTGTCTTTCTGGAAAGGGATAAATCTGGAAAAGGAAAACCCTTGTGCTCCCTTATTATTACAACCTGAAAAAATAATTGATTTTAAAGCAGGATGATTCTCAACACTTCTCAGATTGTTTGTCTTAAGAAAATTTGGCTGGAGAAAGACAAACCTCATTCAGAGAGAGACGTGCTAAAGAAGCTGGCTTTTCAATGTACAAGATATCACAGTTCATTATGGGACAGGCTCTGCTGTTACTGTCAACATTTGCTAACAACAGGTTCAGAAAAATTGGCAATATTGAATGTTAATGTTGGATAGCAAAAAAGAGAAAAAGAAAAAAAAGGGAGGGGGATGTCATTAGTTTGGAGCTAATATTAGGGTTGCTTCTCATCTCTTCATCATCCCTGTGCAGCCTGCATGCTTGGCCTTGTCTGGACGAGAGTTACTTATTTGGTTAGTGTTTTTTTTCATTGTGTTCCTGAACTGCTGAATATTTTGTGTGGTCATCAGCTTGCATAGTTTGTTCTTACTTGTCTTACATTACTGTCTGAGGGGGAAAGAAGCATACATCTTATGAGGGAATTCTATTGTGCAGTTGTTAAAAGCAGCTGTTTGAATCCTACTATTCAATCTTTTCTTTACTTCATTTCAAATGGGACAATTCAGATTGTGAGTTTAGCTCAAGGATATACAATGAGAGTAATCAGACATCTTTATATGCTCTCAGATCTGTGTCATAGAGAACTGTAAAAAAGGCATCCAAACATAACACTGAAATTTAGATGGCAATTTATCTACACTGTAACCTGGCAGTCATTTCCCTGGCCTACAACAGGCTTGGAAGTACTCTGCTTCAGTTTGTGCACCCTAGAAAGAGAGAGATCCTCATGAATGTAAGTACACACTGATGTTAAACGGACCTTCTGTGTTTCAGAATTTGTGCTTACTTGTGTAGGCATACAGTATCCCTGACATAAAAATGAAGGGGTGGGATAATATTTTATCTGTAGTCATCTGTGTTCTCTCTTCCAGCCACACTTTAGATGTTAGATGTTAGTGTTAGATGCCTGGGGATGGGAGAGACAAGCTGAAGGTTTTTAACAATGAACAATCGCACCAGCAATCCAGCCTGGCCCTTAGTCAGAATACTGGATAAGGTGAGAGAGATGTGCTCAGTGGATAGAACCTTCTGTGTCCAGTCCCTTTCCTTATCCAGGTTTTGGTCAGCTTCCCTTCCCTCCCTATGGTAGAAAGCAGCTCAGGGGGGCGGGGGAGCAGTGTGGACCTCAAATTCACCCACCCTGGTTTCCTCTTAAAAGGTGTCTCCATGTGAGGATTTGGTTTTGGGTTTGGTTTTGGGGTTTTTTTTTATTCATACTCTGCAGATAATAATTTTCAGTGGCAACAGATCATTCTTGTCTCATCATGGAAGGCAAAACCGTGCTGAGACCTTGCAGATCACTAATGGATCTTTTTCGTGAGGAGGCAAGCCAGGGAGGCAAAGTCAGACTGGGCCTCCAGTCCCATAGGCGCTGTTCCACTGCTGTAAAATCTGCGATGCTCTTGCAGCCATAGCTACTAATGGGGAAGCGCACAACGTATTTGGCGCTTCGCCGGGCTTGTCTCTGCGTGACTCCAGCTGCAGCGGGTACGAGTAGTTATCCTCGAGACCACGGGGAAGTTTTGTGGCGACTTTCATCCAAACACGTCCTCTGCAGAAGTGACAGCACAGCCCCGGCCTGCTGTACCTGCCGCCCTGGGGAGGCGTTTGCCCGGTAACCACAGCCTGAAAGCGCCCGTCCTTCTCGGGAGCGCCCGGGCACGGCTCGGCAGGCGCGGGCTGACACCTAGCGGCGGGCCGGGCCCGGGCCGGTTGTACCACCCCTCGTCCCTTACAAACAAACCACCCCCTCTCCCTTCGCTCCCACCGCGACCCAACCCAAAATAAACGCCAACAAAGAGGAAAATATAAGCAAGGGGGGAAAGTAAACCTGCAACCTTCTGGGTTTAAACAGAAGGGCTTTTTGGATTGGGTTGGGGTATTGGCTGCTCCGCCTGGCACTGCTGGGGCTGGGCACGGCCCTCGCTGTGGGTCTGGGGGTGAAGGCCTGGAGCTGCTGGCTGCATGCTGTGAGGTGGGAGCAGAGGCTTTTGGGGTCTCCCAAAACATTGGTAGCGAGGGGAGGGAATTGGCATTGCCATTCGCTTTCTGTATTTCAAAAGCGATAGGCATTTGCTGAAGGAAAGCTCTGAGTCCACAGAAGAACCATGTGCCCAGCACCCTCTTTTCCCCTCTGCACCCCCCAAAACCCAACAACACGAAAGAAGAAGATGGGAAAGCATAATTTGCTTAGGTACAGCATGACTGCTGATACATGATATAGAGGAAAGAGCTAATTATTTTGTCCTGACATAATAATCATAATTTTACTTGCAGGGTTTGGGGTTTTTTTTACAAAAATTAAATACTTCTGATAAGGATGATGATGTGACTAAAATAATTTAGCCACTCAAGCACTTGAATTGTCTGGCATTTATTCATTGAAATGAAGTTACACGTTTGGCTCTTTCCAAGGTCTAGATTTGAAAATATGTATTTTTTTGCCATTTGCAGTCATTTCATGTCCAAAATCACTACTGCAAGGTTGCTAGCATTTGCACTGTATTTTGGTATTAACCATTGCAATATTGATGCAAACTCAAGTTTATAGCACAGAAAAGTTGTTTCATTGTGTGGTTTCCTGCAAAGCCACTCTAGCTTTCCAAAATCAGTGGAACCGAGCGTATCAGGAGAGAGAAAATACTTTGGGTTGTTTATGATATTCTGGACAGAAGTAGATGAGGCACCTGAGTCCGTTGTCTTTTATGATAGAGAATGGTAGATATGAAAAAAATGCTGAAGGATCCATTGATGTTAAGAGATTTTGATTTCCCCGTTGCTAACACCATGAATTTAAATAAAACCAGGTTTATCTTATTACGTTTATATCTTTAAGGCATCAGACTTTATGACCCTTCTCTGTGACCCTGAGTACTTCAAACATGATGATATTCTTCATGACAACTAAGCCCATGCATAACATAATTCCAGGAGCTGAAGCTTTAAGAAAAGAGCTATGGTTATATAACTTCCTGAAAGTTTCAAGTTATAAAAAGGTTAAATAATTGAGAGTAATTTGTGTGTTTTAGGGTTATGCGCCATTTTTAGCTATCAAAGTATCCGTCGGTATTAATATATAGATAATCGGGAATGAGACTGACCAAAGGTACTGCTAAATATCGTTCTATTAAAGGTATATACTGGGCAGGAATGGGAAGGCAGCCACCTCTTTTGCTAAAATCCAGGTTAGAACTACATGGACTTCTAGCCTTGGATATTTTTTTCTCATCAACTATCAAAGCCTGACTTATCCTCCATATAGTACTGTCCAGGAGATTGATAAATACCTTGCTGATTATGCATATATTTTATATAATTCTGGCTTATTTTTGATAGGTAATCATATCAGGTTTTGTGGCAATCTTGCTTGTGATATAAATGTTTTTCCCATGCTGTCATGTTGTTATGTTAAGTTGAATGCAGGAACTGTCTGTTGTAGATGGAGATAAAATGCTGCTGCCTGAGAAAACGATGCTTAAGAAAATCTCTGTTTGCAAGTCTAAACAAGAGAGAGGAAGAAAGTTGTTGACTGTTGTTTGTTGGGGGAATTTTATACAAGAACAAATCAACTTATTTTTGTTTCCAGACAAGACCTCTTGACTGAAGACTACTTTAGAATTTAGGATAGTAACTCAAATAACTGGTAGCAGCCCCCTATTAATGGGTTAGAAAACCGTCTAGGAAGACTGCAACATGAGCAATGTCCTTTACAGAGCCACTGGAAAGTTCAGAGTAAGATGACTTTTTCCCTCTTTCTGTTTTTCTTGGCAAACAAGATAATGACTCTTTAAAATTAGTGTCTATCTTAACAGCATTTCCAAGAAACACATAAGATTCATGGCTGGGTAGCTCTGACTGAACAAAGAGTATCAGTGGCTTTGTCCTGTGTTCCAGCACAGGCAACTTGTAGGACACTGTGCTGTATAAGAAATCCATGTAAACACAAACCCACTTCTCACAGAGATTGCTGGCTTCACTCCTACAGAGGTAGCAGAGCTGCATAGTGGTTTTCTCTTCCCCCTCTGGAGTGGCAGCGCTCTGTGTACATTGTCTGCAACACACAGCGTGGCCTTACGTGGTCAACAACCTAAGCATGCAAAACCTAGGTCACATGAAAGTAAGGCAGCTAGCAGACATCAAATATTTTGGGGGGTGGGGGTGTGTGTTTTGGTTTCCTTTGGTTTGATCTTTAACTAAGATTAAAATTATTATTGTCAGTCTGTCCAAGCTGGTGAACTCTGCTAAGGAAGGAATACTGAGCTGCTTCCTAGGAAAGCAGCCAAAAATGCATTTATATAACAGAATGTTTTATTGTGCTCCCCCTGGTTCCATGCAAACCCTTGCTTTGCCTGTGTAAGTGCCCAAGTGTCACGATCCGTGCACGGGATGGCTGTGCACAGATAAATGTCTTGAGTTAGACTGGCTCCAGATGGAGAGCAGCACCATCTGCTACCGCTAGCTCGCAGCCCCAGGGACTGCAGATCTGATCCAGGGGAATGCCTCCGTGCTCCTCTTCTTGCAGTATTTCTTACGTGTTTCTCACACCTCTCACAGGAGTCGATCTTGATGTCCCAGCTTCGTTTCAGCCGCAAAGGGGCACATGCTACTGCAAATTTTTAGTCACACCAGGGTTTTCTGCTGCAGAACCTATAAAGAAGAAAAGAGCAATGGGAACTCTTACTGTCAGCACCCTGATTTCAAAAGGCAGCATTGTTCCTGCAAGGAGGAGGAGGAAGGAGCGGGGGTGGGGGGAAAACATAAATAGTTAGAAAACTAAAATCCATGTTTCCTTGCTCCTCCATTTTGGCTGAACTATCTGGGAACATGATAAAGTTTTGGTACTTAGTGTCCCAAGCCCTCCAAAATCTCCATGCTCTTCCAGTGCTTTAAATGAATGAAAGGAAGGACTGAAGAAAATGCAGTGAAGGAGTGATGGTTTTCCTAGACAAATTTTGTCTTGATACTTAGAAGTAGCATAACAAGCAAAATCAAATGGTAAAATTTAAGGTTCCCTCAGCAGAGCTATGCCCAGATTTACTAATTTGCTATGTAGCTTGCATTTTGAGTCTGTTAGAGATATTAGAGACCTTTCTGCCCCGTTTCCTCCTGTATTTTGGCAATTGCCAGAGTCCTTTCTGTTGTATCCTCATGTACAGCTCTGTAATAAGCAGGAAAAAGAATTCCTCTCACCTCATCACACTATGTAGTCAGAACTGTTACCATTTCATGTAACGAGAATCTCAGCTGTAAAATGGAATCCAGTGTGGAGAGCTTACTTAAATTCAGGACTGTAGGATTTTATGATCAAAACTCACATGGCATTTCATGACCCAAAGGGTATTTCGGTGCATCCACAGGTAACAGTGGGGGTTTATAGCAGGATTGTGTTTGACCACTCGCCTTTGTCACAAACAATCCAAAACAGTGATGTTCAAGGATCTTCTACAATATTACATAGTAAGCATACAATAATTTTAATATCTGAGGTGTAGGACCATCATTGCTTCCTACACCTCTACCACACTCACAGCTTTTCGTATATTTTAACGTGATGAATTTGATCCAAATTCCATTGGCATTAATGAAGAACACTCATTGACTTCAATAATCTTTGAATTGCAGCTAGGATCAACTATATTAGCATAATCAAGTGAGAGGCAATTGTTATGGATGCATTATTTAGTACTGATTGGGGAGGCACTGTCAGCTCCCAGTGTCAGCTGGTGTTAGGTGTTATTCTATAGGGGCTTGATTATTAAATTACTATTGCAGGTTATGAATCTTTCAGTTGTGCTTTCACTTCTTAGTGTGCAACGTCCTGTACTTGTCACAGCTGCCCTGAAGCGTACGTTGGAAGGGTCCAGACACTTTACACCATTTCCAAATCTGTACTCTCTTCTGCTGTGAAGTGGTATTTCTAACAAACCTGGGTGAAGCGGTGGGCAGAGTGTGCCTCACATTCCCCTCTGCATCACGTAGTGAGCTGCACCTGCACTGCTGCAGATAAGGCTTTGTGCTGGCAGCACTCATTTGCACATAAGGCGGCAGGAGGAGTGTGCTGGGTTCCTGATGCCGCTAAGTCGAGTCAGACTCCCCGTACACAGCGCTCCTTAGCTTGAAAGTTGCTGAAGGCCATTAAGACAAAGAATCTCGAAGTACTGATGCCACGTCCTGGAATACCTTCATCAAGCCCTGTTCGGGGGCGATGATCAGAGGTCATGAAATAGGCGGTTGCAAGTAGGAAGGAAGGCGCTGGCCGGTCATGCCATTTGGCAAAGCTGTCTTCCAGCTGGTTTAATGGTGGTGTTGGGTGTTTCCCTGTGGACTAGAGGCTTTGCCTGTGCCCAGGACACAAGTGTGGCTGGGTTGGTAAGTGTAATAACATGTGGGTTTAATTTTTTTTTAAGTTGATATTCACCTTGACCGAATTTAGAAATATTCATGGTGCCAGGTGCCACCAGTTTAAAAGCCATATTTCATCTCAATTTGACTTCAGAGGCCATAGTGGGATAGGAATAGGAGCCAGGATGCTTTCTACAGTAATAATCTCAGGTTTGTAATACACTTATGGAGCAGTTCAAAATAGTTTCATTGGTGATCGAGGGTTTTTTCCAAAGAGCTGCAGGGGACACAGACCTCTGTGGCAAGTTAGCTGCTCGCTTCCCAAGAGCACAGAATTTGCTTTTAGTGAAGTCCAAAATGATTAACTGTCATATTAGCCAATGCAAATGCTTGTGTCAGCAGTTAGAAGAATTTTACTGTAGATCCTAACACTGAGCCTGATGGACTTCTGTGCCAGTGTAAGACTTCATCAGTCAATAAACCTTATTTCATGCTGCAAAAACCAGACCTCACCCAGTAAACCAGAAGTGAAATCTTCCTCTGCCGTGTCAGATTGGAATGAAGATACTGGAGAATGGTGTGCTTTAAATTTTGGGACAAAGACAGGTGTGTGTGTCCTATTTGGCACAGTAGCATCACAGTGGGCTGTCCTGAACACCCACAAGAGAAGGGAAACCTGCAGTGTTACACCAGGAGGGAAAACACAACTTCTTGCTGGGGCGAATGGCTGCACTTCCGCAGCAGAGAGAGGAGGTGGCTCATCAGTATGTAGACTGTGGTACCAAGGTCTGCTTCAGAAATAGGTCATTATGATCTACTTGTGATCACTACAGAAACTAAATCTCACAAGTCAAACCAGGTAAAGTGTGCTGAAGCACTAAGAAATAATATTTATAAGGCAGTAAATGCAAGCACGAGATTTTAACATGGAGCTGTTTACATAGGTGTTAAAATTAAAATGTGAAGTCGGGCAGGGGGGTGCCTGGTACAGGCAGATGCATGAAGCTAGATGATGGACGTGTTCAGAACGTGGTTTTAGGGGGGATCAATATAAAAGATCTTCAGGAAGGATGTGTAAAGGTGATTTACTTCTCACCTTTTTCTGGCTTACTGCAGAAAAATGTAATTGAACTTCAACTGGTCTCTGAATTATTTGGTCTTCTGTTAAGGTAGCAGAGAAAGATCTTTCGTAGATGTTTATTATGATCCTGGTGGAAGATTTTATGCTGTGTAGCATGAGAATCAAGGGAGGGAAAATAAAAAAATAGGCTTTTAAAGTTGGTTTCTACTGCGTGCCATTTCACCTCTGTGGTTTTCCTTGCCATCTCTGCCCCAAGTTCCTGCTTAGAGGATCCAATAATGCATGAGGTACCATCACTCTCCCTTTCCCTGCTTTTTTCACCCTCCCCCTCCAAATGTTATTTTAAAACCAAGAAGTTAGTAACTGAAGAGTTTCGCTGCCCTTTTTCACCACAGCATTACTAACTGTTGAAATTATTTTCTTGTTTTTTAAATAACTAATCTAAGATAAGGTAATTTTCCATGCAAATTAAATTTCCTAACAGAAATGTAAGTGTTCCTGAGTGTTTGTTTTGGTGGGGATAGAGTCCATGTTCTTCATAGTAGATGTAGATAAGGCTCCACTTGGAACAGGTGCAGTCTGTGGGTAAGTCCAAGATGGATCAGGGGCTTGCAGGAGTTCATTGCAATGGTGAACCTGATGGTCTGGTTCAAAGGGAATGGGGTGGAGATTTTAATGGAAATACCTTTGATCTGCTGTAATCTGGGATTTGAGGTGCATGTAATAGGAATTGCTATAGCAGGAACCACCTAAACCAGTGGAAGAAAAGCCTTAAAATAAGCTGTGCAAGTGCAGCAGTGATCCAGCCTGAGCTGGCTTTGGTACCCTGTGACTCCACACAACACACCACATCTCCTGTCCTCAGTGACTGCCATGGCAGATGGAACCCAGGGTCATGGGATGAGTGAGCCCAATTGACATTCTCTGGATGTTTTACAGGCATTTTACAGGTGTTGTCCATAGACTAAGGGAATTATGTCTGTGCATTGTATCAAAGGGGATGATGGTTAATGAGTTGTACTGGATAGTGTGGGACCTGAGCATGATGTAAATGGGATGGAATAAGGAGCAGGGCGTGTGCTGGTTTTAGCTGGGGTAGTGTGAATTTTCTTCATACTAGCTAATATGAGGCTGTTTTTTTGATTTGTGCTGGAAATTCAGTTGATAACATGGGATGTTTTCCTTACTGCTGAGCAGTGTTTACACATATACTTCTCACCACATCCCGCCAGTGAGGAGGCTCAGGTCCACAAGAAGCTGGAAGAGGACACAGATGCAACAGCTGACCCCAACTCACCAGAGGGATATTCCATACTGCACATACAAAAGCTGAGGGAAGAAGGAGGAAGGGGAGGGATATTCAGAGTGATGGCGTTTGTCTTCCCAAGGCACGATGGATCCCTGCTTTCCTGGGGATGGCTGAATACCTGCCTGCCTATAGGGAGTGGAAAATTAATCCTTTGTTATGCTTTGCTTTCGTGGCCAGCTTTTTCTTTACCTATTAAACTGTCTTTATCTCAACTCACAAGTTTTCTCACTTTCACTTGTGATTCTCTCTCTCCCATTCTGCTGCTGGGAAGGTGAGTGAGCAGCTGCGTGAGGCTCAGTTGTTGGCTGGGGTTAAACCACATCAAGCTCAAAATGAAATGCCTAAGTATAATAAAGTAACATTATCATGGTAGAGTAATGGATCTACAAAAATTCCTTAGAGCTTATGGTGGAGCTCAGTGACAGGACATGTTTCCAACCCGCTGGGTTTAATGTATGTGGTTCAAAACATCAATAGAGTACTGGAGACATCCTGGTTATAATGGGAAGGCCCAGAGGGTTAAGGATCCTTTTCAGGAGGACAAAGATGTCTGTGTTCCGTAAAATGCCAGAAGAATTATATTAATTTGCCAAGTTGGAGGATTCACAGAATAAAGCAGGAAAACATGCATGCTGATAAGGAACAGTTTGCTAGTTTTTGCAAATCAAAGAACACTAATAATGGATTTATTGCTGAATGACATCCTTTGTGATTATTTATTTCTGGACAGACACAGGGTGGTTGGCATCCTGTTTTATTTCATTTTGTTTGTGTAAGTAGAACCCTGAAGTGATTAACTGGGAGTAAGTGCTGATTAAAGGTGCATCTAAATTTACCTCATGTCGTTTGGGGATGGCATAGGCTCAGGAAATCTGACATCAGATCGTTGATCGGTGTGTTAAGCAGCACATGTATATCCCAGCCGAAGTGTGCGGTCAGCGTCCTGTAGGAACATTTCCCTGGCCTGGGCAACCCTGTCACGTGAAAATGGGGCATTTTTATTCCCCCTTCCATTTTGTCCTACTGATCTAATTAAGCAAAATGCATAAGTGGTTCAGTCTCCAATAGCATCGATAGCACTCTACTGTTATGTGTGTGATTAGTTGTCACATGCGTAGGTAGAATGTCCTGAGCCGTAAGGAGGTGGAAGAAAGGCTTTTCCTATACGCTCAATCACTTAACAAGGCGATGTCATTAGCGCTAATTTACCCAGCAGAAAACTAGCGGGTAGCTGTTTCACGGGCCAGCTGTGGAGGGGTCGCTCCGGCCGTGAGCACAGGCCGTCGTCGTTCCACTCCCCGCTTCCCCCTCGAGAGGCTGGCCCGGCCGCCTCCCGCCGCGCCGGCCGCTGGCACCGGCAGAGGGTGCTCGGGCTCCCCCGGGAACCCCTCCCGCTCCCGTCGCGCCGGGTTTTGGTTGTCCCCTTCTCCTCCTTACAAGAGCCCGCAGGCGCAGCAAGGGGCGTCAGAGGGAGGAGGTAGAGAGAGGAGCCTGGCAGGAAACGTAAGCATCGACATCTTAAAACTTGGGAGCTGCGGACAAGGTTCCTTCCAGGTTGTATCAGCTTTTTCCAAGCCGCAGCACCCGAAAGGGTCTCGACTGATGGGAAAACGTCGAGAGGTGTTGCGTGAATATAGTACCTCAGACCTCAATGTGTCTTCAAAGAAAAAAGTTTGCAGAGAAGAAAAGGTTATTCGATGAACCTGGTGAGGGCTCGGTGGCCGTGTGAAGATCTGCTGCAGCCTTTGTTTGCTTGGACTGATATTTTTAGTCTGGGACTTGAAAGATTTTGAAACTTCACAGGGTTTACCTGTGAAGGGAGCTGACCGAAAGCTTTAAAGATAGGCAGATGAAATAAATGATAAATCTTGCACTGGAGCCTCCTAACCAGCAGGCAGTCAATTAGCTTGTTATGTGTTCCCCCACTTTTCAATCTACTGCAGAGAGCTGTTACTAAATCCCTCCACCTCTGTCCTTGGGGTGCAGGGGGAATCTGTATGTCTGTGGAAAAGGAGGCACAGTGTTTATGTTGTCCCTGGACCTTCTCATCTCCGTTTCTAAAAAAAGAAAAATACACCACAAATTCTTCTGTGCTTTTCTTCGGGTTTGGCTTTGGGTTTTGCTGTTTTGTTTTTGGGTTTGGGGGAGGGGGGTGTGTGTTAATTGTTCAAAGCAGCAATTATAAGCACATTTAAATACGTTCTTGTAACTTCTTCCTATCCGATAGTTGTGAGCATTAATCCAGTAATGCATCGTGGCAGACAGATGTCTTTAATGCGTGGCTTGCAATGAACTTTATGACATATATGCACACAGCGAGCAGGAATCCACAGTTACGTTCCACACGCAGAATGTAACTTCATACACCTTAGGGACTTACACTTCAGAGACTTTTAAACACAAGCCTCTGGCTTGAAGCTATCTTTCTCTTGGCTGCACATAGCACCCAGTAAAAGTTTGTATCTGGCACGTCATTTTTGAGGTGTGGCAGAGTTATAGATGGTAATGCGAGTTGAAGTTTTACAAATTATTATGTTAGAGACATGCATGAATCCTTGAGTTGCTTTATTATAGGTTGTGCAAGCATTCAGTTAGCTGAGGCATACTTTGCTCTTGAATCATAAGGAAAATGCCACTACCCAGCTTGCTTACAAACTCGTTTGCTTAGCAGCCTCATTGCATCAGAGAAAACAAGAGTGTGTGTTCGTGTGCTCTCTGGAGCACAATGTTTCCTTTTCTTCGTTCAGTAATTTAAATGATTGGAGCCATACTTTTGACAAGGAAGAAATAATTTCATTGTTATGGATCATTTTTCAAGGGAAACTGAGTTTTGGAATAAAGTGATGGTGAGTAACCCGTATGAGTGGGAAGAGGGGATTATTTTTGCTCAGAGTTTTATTCAGCAGTTTTAGAAAACTAAGTAGGAAGTGATTTGGGTATTCTGACTGCAGGGCTATATGTTTTTTATTAAGAGGAGAACATAACGTATCGATTAAAGAAGAGGTTAGATAGTAACAGGCATGCTTGCTGTTGTGTTCCATGAGAAAGTGGAATGTGAATTCTATTTTAATGTTGAGATACAAATCTGATTCATGGTTAGTTCATCTGACTTCTGAAAGGGAAAGGTGTCAGCTCTTTAAACAGATGCATTTTGTCCAAGCAACTGCTTTTAACATGATAGTAACCTAGTTTTTCAAAATCATTTGTGGCATGGCAAGGTATTTACAGAGATTTTATGTTTATTTACTTTAATAAAAGGAAAAATAAAATCAAAACCTTCTTTTATTTCAGATGAGGGAAAACTTTTTCAAAGACTTATTATGATTGTTTTTCTGGAAACTGCATTCACTGTATTATCTATTCTGCATGTTCTCTAAGTATCTATTTTCTTTTGTTTCTTTTTTCTCCTTTTTGCCACCAGAATACAAATAATACTTCAGTCATTGAATTATCTATTTCATCCAAAAAGAAAAGGTGGATTTTTAACTCAAATCCTTGCCCATAAGAGCAGAAGGGCCAGACTGCTGCTTCAGTATAGGGAGGTAACCGTATGCATCGTTGCAGGTTAGGGCAAGTAAATTTTATCGTGCCTTCTCTTGTTGCTGATTGTAATCAGGACATTCATATTAGCCTGATGAAAAGGAAGAAAAAAAACCAACACAACCTGAGGTTTTCTAAAGTAACTTAAGGAACACTTTTTTTTCTGAGGGAGAGAGGTAGCGTGATCTAGTTGGTAAAACATATAATCAGCATGTCTGGCTTATAGTCTCAGGCACTGCCACAGGCACAGCCTTCTATGAATATGAGGATGCCACTGTACAACTGATTTCACTACACTTGCTTACAAAGTGAGTTGTACTTTACTCGTGTAGTAAGGTATCCCCCTGCCCCCACAGTCTTTGGGTTTCCATATTTTTAAAGTATTGGTAAGTTTTGTCTCCTTTCAGGGCTTCCATGATTCTTACTCTGTTGGTATGTTTAGTCTTTGATGACACTGTTTCAGCCACCTCTTGCTCTTTCCTCCATAGGCAGCACTGCAGCTGGCAGAGGCTGATTAATATAAAACTTGTTCAAGTTTGCATGGACTTACTGCCTTGTCAAAAAAAAAACCCAAGGCAACTAAACCAACTAAACTAAACCACTTGGCTGTCCAACTGCTGAAAATACAGGAGTACGTAAACAACCTGCATTCTAGAGATGTCTGAATTAAGCTAAGCTTTTCCCATTCAGTTTAGTTCAAGTTTTGCACGCTACAAGGTTCTTCATTTTGCTGTCTTGTGTATATTTGTACCAAAGTCACTGTCTCATGAATGCAGGTTTGCAAGTGGAAATGGTTGTCCTGTTGAACTGTTAGGCCGTGATTGTGGGGTCTGGTTGTGCACCAAGAGTTTTGTGGGTTAAGACAACCTCCCTGGCTGTCTGAACATACACTGAGTGCCCATGTTTGGAAGTTACATTCACAGTTTAGTTTTTAGGTCTCCAGTGACAGCTTTGGTCATGTGTCTCCTTCATGCTTTGCTAACTGGTTTGAATATTTCTTTAAAAAAACATCAGAGAGAGTGGCTCGGGGGTTTGGGGTGTGTTGGGTTTTTGGGTTTTTTTTTCCAGTGACTGGGGGTTTTACTGCCTTTCTCTCAGAATTGTAGAATTTTCATCTTCACCTGGCTGTACTCTCTTCTTGGGTGAGCGCTCTCTGCCAAGAGCCAGAGCCCTACACTCAGATCTGGGCTTTATAAACACTGCATGAAGAAGTGTTTGCAGAAGTTTGCAATGCAAACTTCTGTCTATGAGATTTCCCATCTCTTGAAATCAAATTTTCAATTAAGCAGCCATGTGTCCTAATGTTTCGCTGTCACAGAGTATTGCTTATAGAACAATGCCATTTTCTTCACTGTTTTTTGCACTTGAACATAGCTGAGTAATTTAAAATATCCAAAGGAGCAAAAATTAATTTTGAAAAATTGGGCTATGGTTGTGTGAACACTGTAATTTTCAGGAAGGATTTTAAAAGAAAGCTGTCTGGAAATACCGTTTGCAATTTCAAAATCAAACAGCAAATGCATTGCGTCCCTGTGGAAGAGGCCAGCTGATCGTCACAAAGAAGATGTGGCAGTGTCTGCATTGGTAGTGAGGTTTGCAGTAACGCAGCTGAGCTGAGCCAAGATCTGGAGGGGATTCTCAAGTCACTCTGCAGAGTATCTCAGTGCTAGAAGCTGGCAAGCTGCTTCCCCGTGTGTCTTGAGGAACGGGTTGTCTAGCCAGTTTGGTGACAGTGAGTCAGGATAGCTGGTCCATGCTGGGCCGTTGGACTGAGCCACAACCCCTGTCAAAGGTAAAAAGAAGAAAACACTTTGAGGCTTGCTAATGCTTCAGGGGGAGTAGTGGGACCTGTTCTCCTGACCACAGGCGTTTTGCTTACCTCGGTTCCAGTTTTGAGTTTTGGTAGAGAAATAGGTGATAGCCAGAATGTGGCTAATGATGTCAGGATAGAAAGTGGAACAGTGATAGAAAAGTGTTTAATCCTATAGTCATCTTAACATTGAAAACTGGGGAATGGGAGGGGGGTCATCAGAGCAAAAGGGCTGATTGATGCAGGGCAACCAAACCCCGCGGAAAGACTGGGGTTCATCCCTCAGCGGTTTGTGTTAGCTGCTGATTTGCTGCCACCTTTCGTACCTGTGAGTCAGGCTTGAACTGTGACTCTCAACGTGGGCTGATGACTGCAAAAGGTCTCTTGACTTTCCCTCGTGGCTGCCAGCATCCTGAGCCCAGGAATCACTCTTGTGGGCTCAGGAGTGCCCCTGCTGCCCTTATCCTCTGCCAGGTCATTTCATTTGGGGTGCAGCAAGTCACCAATCAAATCTCTTAGTGAAGAGGGTTTGCTTTGTATCAGTCCAGAACTGCTATGATGTGCCAGTTGGTGTCAATGCAGTGTGTGAAACAGGCTGAGAGGAGGAGACTATGACAGAACTGTTGATTGACAGGTCTCAGGTTCATGGGGGCCGCCTAACCCTAGGAATAGGCTGTGCCAGTGTTTGTTATTGTGTCACTCTGCTAAGATTGTTTGTAATTCAGAAACTTGGCTCTGCAAAACTGTAAGTTAACTGTGTGTGTTGCCAGCTTCACCATACAATGGAAAGAGTGATCACACTTGCCCTTAATTTAAAATGCTTAAATTAAAAAGATAAGCTAAAAAGTGCTTTAGCAATAACAAAAATAAAAGCACTACTGGTTTTAAAGCACGTACACTGAGGAATCATAATTTACAAAGAAAGCAACCCTTCTTCTGAGCTCAACTCTTCTGCAGTCTCAGCTATAGAGGAGGGAAAGGCTGATTAGTAAGCTCAGGACCAGCAAGGGAGTGGGCTGCTGCACCTCCCCCTCATCCCAAGGACTTGAAACACCAACCATAGCCAGTTTCCCTTGCCAAGCAGAGGTCCCCTGTTTTTGAGGGGCCTGCTTTTGTCTGCATAGAACCAACACCTCAATTTCTTCACCATTCACTGGCCAGGTGGAAAGTCCAAATTCACATGCACAAAGAGACTGCTGATCCATTTGCATGATATGCCACAGTCTCACTGCTTTTTGTGTCATTAGGTAGCAGGCAGCAAAAGATACTGAAATACGTTTCCGGAGTAGTTGCATATAGAAAGTCTTTTTTTTTCTCCCTTCCTCCTCTAACTTTCTTTCCCATTTTAGTACCTCAATTTATATTTTATATTTCTTGTTCATCCCATCTGTGGAACTGAAAGCACTATATCTTCTGTGCACCCGCATTTGTGTTCTGCCAAGTCATCCACAGTCTAAAAACCCCAGCCCAATGTGTACAGGTAATCTCCTCATCTGGAAGCAGATAATTTTTTTTTTAGAATCAGGTTGAAGGCTATATGCCTCCCCTGAGAGAAGACACATATATTGATGTGTTTATGCTTTGCAATAATAATATTTGTCCATGTGAGAAAGTGTGAAGTTTTTTTTCTTCTGCCACACCATATGGCTTATGACTATTTACAATCCAAACAATAACAGCTGCTGCTGTGTAAGAGGATCCATTCCTCTGAGCTGGAGATGCGCTGAGTAGCGAATGACAAAGTATATGTCCACAGATGTATTCCAAATATCCTCATTTACCACTCAACATCCTGTCTATCATTCTCCTCTTGGAAACTGTTTGAGCTGTTTTTCTTATATGCTTAGCTAATAGGCAGAGCTTTGACAGCTTGGTTTGGGAGCAAAGAGAGAAGCTATGCCTGATGACCACTATCCAGATGGGAGAAGGGACAGACATTCTCGTTGGATGCTCAGCAAAATGAAAATGTGAATTATGCTCTTAAACACTTTCAAAGAAAAATCACTTGACTCTCATAATAAATTAGAAGTTTCTAGTGTGAAGAATAAACTAGGTAGTCTTTATACTTTTAAAACATGGGTCCATTCCAGCCCTTCGTTGATGGCATGCTCAAATTTTGGAATTCCGTATTGCAAAGGCACATTTTGCATTTCTGAGCTAGTATCAGTCATTTTGGTTTCCTATCATTGCCTCTTTTTTTCTTTATTTCTTTCCCTGTAGTTTTCTGCTGGCTGTTTTGATAATTCCTGATTATCTCTTTTTTTTTTTTTTTTTATCAGGGCATTTTAAGAGTTTACTTACCATTGTCAGTCATTTCTGTCAACAGGAAGATGACAATTTCGAGATATTATACAATTGGGCTACATGCTTGGCCTTTACCTGTAGTGCTCTGATTGGAAATGGCATTTAAACCATGTCTGAGCCTGTCAGCAGGTTCTCTCCTATTTGCACCAAGTTGTTCGTGTACCTGCTCTTTCCCAATGGGTTAGACAATTGGCATATTATATTTATGGTGACTTATCTCACCAGAGCATATTCCAGGGAGGATGAAATGATGGGGTGTATTGTATTCCCCAGGCATATTCTTCCTGTCACACAATAATCTAACAGTGCTCATTAGCAAAAAAGGTTCGCTGGTTTCTTGCAGTTGACACTTTATCTGCCACGAAGCTTTGCTGGTAAACAAAACCCCTCTGGATCTCATCTGACTTCACAGTGTGTTGGAAGGCGGCCGTGAATAGAAGTGATCACACTTTCTTACAGCCTGTACTGTTACAGTGGAGCCTGCTCACTGAAAAGCCATGAAATTAAACCAGATTAATTCCCTGACAATGTATAACAATTTCTATCATTTACATTTTGGTTTTTTTGATGTGTCTTTAGTGCTCCTGTGCCACTGGGAATTTTTCATGTCAGGGCTACAGCTACCATAGAAACAAAGAGACTGAGAGGAACCTCCTCAGCCTTACTGGTAGTTAGGCTGACAGCCCTGAACCTCACTGCTTCGGCAACCCTTTAATTTGGATGCCCTTGTGGTCATCTTAGAGAGATGTTTTTAAGTTAAAATAGGGGGTTTTTTCCCTCTGCTTGGTGTGAGCAGGTCTTGGTCTCAGACTCTGCTTTACTGAGGTCAACAGCCTCTGCTCCTCTTCTCTCATAGGATGGATGCTCTGTTGCCATGATTGCCCTGGCTGCCTACAGCTTCTCTTCCATGACTGTGCAGTGACCAGAAGGGTTTTGAAGAAGGGACCTCACAGAAATGAGTAGGCACTTGTGACCACTGAGAACCACCTGTAGGACACATCTCATGTGCCAGTTCAGCGAATAAATGAAGTGGGGCTCTAGGTAGATGCAGGTCAAATCCCTTTATTGTAGGGCCTGAGCAATGCTGCTTATAGTTAATGAAAAATCTCCTTTATAAACCTAAGGGCTGTGGTATGGCACCACATAGTTGTAATTCCATAATTCATGTGCTGAGTCAGCTCATTCCCATGTGAAGGAAGGAGTTACCTGAGAACATGCTCCTCAGTGTGAATTTCATCTCGCTTGCCAGAGATAAAATGGAATTACTAAAAATATTTGTATGAAAAGCCATAGGTGCAGGCTTAATCTACATCAGTGCTATGGGAAAGAACTTCTAACGTATTCCTACCAGAAAATTGGTGATGGGTACTGTCTCCTGCCCCATTTCTGCTTCGCTAGAAGAGACAAATTACTTCAGGTTTCCTGGATCAATGCAGCTGTGCCTGGGTTAAACTTGGAGCTGCATGGGGAGAAATCAATATAAACCAACTGACAACAAAAATGGCAGATGGGAAAAATAGCTCTGTATAAACGAAGGCTATGTTTTGTCATGGCCTTTGCCTGCCAGAGCTGTTCTGTGAGCAGTAACAATGGGTTGCATAAACAAATTTAAGGGATTGATGGAATTTGGTTTCATGCTTTGTTCTTGCTAGCTGTCTGCTATGTTAAGCAGAGAATCCATTTCAATACCCACTATGCAGAATTCTGGAAACGGCTGTGAGTCTTTACTTCGAGGGTGCTGCCTAGGGATGGCTGGGCTTCTTGGCAGCTCTGTGCTCGAGCAATCGCTGTCAAGAAATCACCTAGTGAATAAAATTGTTTTGCTGACCGGTGACATGATTTGATATCATTAATACCAGATGTTGAAGCCTCTGCTCCTCCTCTAGTCCCATTCTTTGTTCGTACAATGCTGAGATGAGAATTTGCTATTGAAAGCTGTCTCTGCTCACAGGGAACCTGTGAGCTTTGTCTCTAGAGGAAAGCTGCTGTATTGGTTTAACTAAGGGAACATCCACGTGGACTGTTGACTTTGTAAAAACAAAAAGCACCTTGTCACGCTGTCCAAATGGGGAGACTGGATTTGCACCCCTTCCTTTCTGCTGCCCTAAGGCTTTGGAAACCCTGTAGAAATAAATCACAGAGAGTCTGTTCTTTGCTATCAGCTTTGCAAGCTGGTGAAATGGAGCCTCTCCCATAGAGAGGCAGCCTTGTGTACTAAAAACTGCTGAGCTTTGAGACTTTGTAGGTGTTGTCTCTATTTTGGCTTCAAACTGACAAGCTAGAATCTAGGAGAGTAAGCTCTCAAAACCCATACACCTACTTTAGAGTTAGAGCAACAAGCTGTGTTTGGGCAGCATCCCACTGAGACAGCTTGGAAAGTATGGGACCAATTCATGTCAGAAACCCATGCCTTGATGTGAACCCTAGTGTCCTGGTGTTGCTGAATCACACTGCTCAGAAGTCTCCTCCTGGAAGTTAGACTTGTTGCTTTACACAAAGGCCTCTGCCAGGACCTGAGTGAGCGATGTGAATGTGCTTACGCAACGGCCTTGTGAAAGCCTGGCTATTAGCGTCAGGCAAGCACCTCCAGCAGCAATTGTTTTTATGGGTTTTAGCTGGTGTGCCAGAAAAGGTTGAGCAAGGTATGAGATAAGAGGAAATTTGGGGAGGTCTTCTCTCCATCCTACTCAAAATTAAAGAAGAAAGTCCTGCTCCTTCCGTCTCCTGTCTGTAAGGGATCTTCTTTCTCATGTTTCCACAGGCTGACGATACAAGGGCTCGTTTTGTTGGCAAATACAAGGCAGGGATAATGTAACAGAAAAAGCTTACAAGGGAAGAATTAAAGTCCAAATCCCACATTTTCCTCCTTTCCTCTCCAGAAATGCCCTATTTCTTAGCTCTGACAAAGAGCAGGCGTGCCTGGAGCATAGAAAGCTCAGCAACACTGGGACACCAACATCCTCGGGGGAGCCTCGGGCCCCACTGTGACATAAGGAAGAGCCTTTCAGGCCACTTTCCCCCAGCATGGCTGTCACTCCATATCTTGAGAGCGTGGGACAGTCAATCAATGCCCCAAGCAAGGCTCTGGCGGGCTGGGAGCTTTGCATGGGCAGAAGGGTTTGCAAGGCTTCAGGCATCTGCATGATCTGCTCTATCACAGGCTATTTTAGATTTAAAATGTGCTTGAACTATCATCCTAAACTAATTCCTGCAACATGAATTGCACTTTATAGTGCCGTTGATCTCATCATTTCTGTGATTTCATTCATTTTCCAGATAGAATTCACAATAAAAAAAAATATACTGTTCACCACTTTGTGCTGTCATAGGATGAACTTACTTTCCCCAGTACCTTTGCAAAACTGGCAGTGCAGATCCCCTGTGAAAAACCTGCAGCTGTTACATGAATTCAAACATATATCTTCAAAATCTATCTTTTGCCTCTTGATTTAATAGCCTTCTAAGCCATTACTTCAAAAGGGGATGTTGCCTATTTTTTATTTCTCGGGTTCAGTAGTTAGTGATAAATGACTCTCAAGAGAGAAAATAACTGAAGATGATGAATAGAAGAAAAATGTTCATTATTAGCTCAGGCAGAAAATGAATCCCTTTTCAGAAATTCAGGAAGTTGATAATAGTGGATTTTTTTTAAATAGATGATTACCCTCATGACAAATCTATCACTTTGCCTTCTCCAACAAGTATGATATGTTTTGTCTTTTTTTTTCCTCTTGACAAGGGGATTCATGACATAATGTCACCCTGTTGGAAAATGTGCATGTTTCTGGTAATTACTGGAAAATGATGCTGTTCTTAATTTCCATATTACGCAGGGTGGTTGTGATTGAAAAGTTAGACATTGACATGCAAGAAAGTGCTGGGATAACTCAGTTAATTTCTCATATCTGCAGCAGACGTTTCTCCATGAGAAGACGTGCTACCATTTGTGTGGGGTTTTTTAACTGTTTAACAGCAGCCCCTGTAAAAAGCAGAGCTGTGATCCCACCACAGATGCTGAATTTCTGTGCTGTCTGCAGTAAAGGTACCCCATCCCTCATGTTCATTTTTACCTCATCAGGAATTCTGCAGTACCTTTTATTACTGCCACACAAAGCAAAGAAGAAAGGGCTGTCATCTTATCCGTTATGCAGGTCTATGTGTATCATTTTCAGAGATGGAAGAGGTGAACCTTCACTGTAGGGGGATGGGTGCCTGGATGATGTGCTGCATTTGAAACGCAAGCAAAGATCAAGCTGTCATGCTATCCTTATCTGTAAATCAAAATAGTATCTCTGCTGCCTTAGCCATACCCTGCCTTTGGACTTCGTTTCTCTCCAGATTCTTCTGTTACAAAGTCAAAGCCAAGGGTGACAGAACCACTCTGTCACCACATGTACTGGTCACTCCTCGCTGTCGGCTTAACGAGTGAAGTCACAGCTTGTATTAAACCCTGCCCAGCCCTTTATAACTCCTCAGCTGCATTTAACATGTCACATCTGGCCACCCTTAGGTGTGGTTGGCATCTTTATTCAAAAGATGTGATGGCACGCTTACTTGAAATGTTTGCCAAAGCAAAGCTGAGGCTTAAGGTTCCCTGGGAAACAGAAAGAGAAGCCAGAAGCATGGTCCCCAAGGGGTCCTTCCAAAAACTGCTGGGAGAGAATGCTCAGTAAGGAGGGGGAATCAGAAGAAGGGCTGGTCATCTTACCAGTGCCCCAAAATAAGGCAAGGTTTGCATCAATGGGTTGCTGCAACACAGGCAAACCCTTAGAGCATTCTGAACATGGAGGTTTTTTCTCCTGACTGATCATGGTAGAGAAGTAATCTTTTAATGCCATGAGAATTCATAGTATTTCAGCGCATTTTTCATTCTCAAAGTAGGGCAGAAAACCTAAAACCTAACCTAAAAGCATCATAAATTCACAAACTAAAAATAAATAGTTAATTGCAACATCTCTTTTTGTCTTCTCTCCTTTCTTCTCCCACTTTGCACCTTGGTTTGCCAGTCTTTCTGGCCTAAAATTACTAATCCTTCAAAACAACAACAACAAAAATACCACCACAGGAAATACAAGCTTTTGCAATCACTTTTGTTGTCAGTAAAGTAAAAGCTTCTGTAAGAATAGTTTGTGTTTATTGAAAGAAATCTAGGCGAGTCTACTCTTGAAAGTAGTCCCTTCAACCCCATGTAAAATGCAGATAAAATCCCTCTTAGTAGTGCCTTCCCCTGGGCTATGGTTAAGGAGTCTGAGTCCTGTGGGCTGAAAACCTGTTCCATTGAGTGGTTGTATAATCTGCATTGATTTGGCCTAAAGTCTTCTAAATTCCCTGTCTGAAGGGAGAGGGGGAGGAAAGAAATCATGTCCTAAGTGCCTAGATTAAATTCCAATAATTTCACTGTGTTATAATTGAATAATTGATAAAGGAATAGCAGACTACAAAATGATGTGAAAAAGGTGAATACTGTTCAAAAAGATTAATATGCTAATAAAGGGGTTTTTTTTTGCTCTGAACTAATTATAAAATCCACCTCCTGCAAACAGCTGAAAAGGCTCAAGTTGCTCCTTCCTAGCGTTTCTTTGCCATCACTTATCTTTTAGTGATAAAGTTCATTATTTGCAATGTAATGGTGTAATGAAGAGTAAGAGAATGCATTTTCATCAGTGCAAGAGGGTTTGAGTATTTTTTCATCTTTACAGGCTTTTTGGCAGTTCCATTTAGCTTTCAAACATCCAGAAAGCTGTATTTCATTTCCAGACCTTGGATGCAGCATACAAAAATTTCAAGCAGATGTCTTTAGCCTGAGCACTGGTCAAGTAGAGTAGAGCCCTGCACATGTGCTCTGGAAGCCGACGTGTGGTGTTCCCTGCATGTGGTCCAGCAAGATGCGTGCTGGGTGGCTTGGGCTTATTGGGAAGGTTTTGTCACGTGCGACAGACCAAAAAAAAACCACAAAAGAGCCTTTCTGCTATGATTCCTGAGAAGCTGTGGAGCACAGGGAGCTGTCAGGGTGGAGATGATGGAAACGCAGGATAGTTATGGCAGAGCAAAGCAAAGACCCTCCATCTACTCCTTTGCTATCAGTTGTAGGAGGTGGTGGAAGGAAGCAGGTGGTTCTACATAAACAGGACAGACGTGTGGCAACTCTCTCAAAAGATTTCTTTTTCTCCTGCAAGGCCTTCCTTTTCAAAGTCTCCTTGCTTTCACACAGCTTTTGTCTGATCTCACCTCTCTCATCTAGCATCAGAGGCTTTTTGGTCCCACCAAAGGCTGCCTAAAACCTGTGCTGCCTGAAAGGAGCCCTCCTTTATCTTTCTGAAGCATCTGTTCACCATCTAATTTCAAAGCAGAGCTAAAAATATGTTTGGGGGTTTTTTTAACTTTTTCCCCATACTATTGCTCTTTAATTTCTTAATCATTTTGTTGTTGCTGTTTAATTTGTAAATTTTTAGATGTGGTCTGTTATTTTTCTTTTGAGAGCGAAAACATTGCCTCAGATTCCTGTGTCACAATATACATCGGAAATGTATTAGTTAATAATCCTTTTGGGGGAAGAAAAACAAACCACCAAACACGAAAACACATCATACTCATGTTGCTTAAATCAGCATCGTGATTTGGACCTGTTTTTTGTTTCACCAACCAAAAAGGCACAAGGAAGAAATCAGCTCTTTGGCTGAGAAGATGAAATAGTTAACCTTGGTGGATTTTCATGCATCAGTTTTGGTCAGGTTTTTATGTTTGTTTCCCCTAATACTGTAAGTCCCCTGTCTGATGCTGGGATGCTTGCCATGACAGTACAATTCCTGACTTACAGAGATTGTATGTGCTCCTTGGTGCATGCAAGAATAACTTCAGTTTTCCTTTCCCATCCCTTACTCCCCACACCCTCCCCCAGCTCTTTTTCTTCATCCATATTTATACCAATAGTGATGGAAAAAAGGAAGGAGGGCTGCCTCCAACCATTTCCTTCAAGGCCTAAGAAATTGGGGTACATATCCAGCTGGGTTACAGTTTTCAATTTATGTGGATTTTTTTTTTTATATATTCTCTCCATTTATAGACTGAAGCCAGGAAATGCCTTCCTCTTACAGCCAGCCACAGCCTGAGGCTCTCAGAGAATAAAGAGAGAGGACCCTGAGAACTATTTCCTTTCCTTCCATCTCTTCCCACTTCCTACCCCTTGAAATCACTGGGCCAGACAGTCTCATCTCAGCCAAACACATCTTTCAAACTGCATGGATACATTCCTTTCAGGTCTTTTAAAACTCATTTTTCAAGAGAGAGGAGTGGAAAATTTGCAGTCCTCTTAGTGTGGGTGGGGAAAGCCTTGATAAAGATGTACCCAAATACACCATGCTGAGCGTATGACAGAGGTTTCTTCCCCTGAGCAACT
Source organism: Porphyrio hochstetteri (assembly GCA_020800305.1). Taxonomy (NCBI): domain Eukaryota; kingdom Metazoa; phylum Chordata; class Aves; order Gruiformes; family Rallidae; genus Porphyrio; species Porphyrio hochstetteri. The sequence goes on from CM036907.1 coordinate 54,337,443, forward strand.
TCTGAACTGTGTTACTTGAGTCTGCTTGATGAGAAAACATCACACTGGGCATTTTCACCAGTGCAGCTTTGCTGAACACTTTGCTGTGTGGTTGGCCAGCATGCTGCACCACTGTGTATGTTTGAAATTTGAGACTTGGGCAAGACAAAACCTTTTTTTCACCAGGAAGCTGGGAACTGCATCTTACTGCTCCTTAAATAATGTTTTGGTACAAAATATGTTTCTTATTCTAGGTATTTGGGGGTAAAGCCTCTTTTTAAGAAATAGTGGAAATTATGAATATAACGTTTAAGTTTTCATAGTTCTCCAAAATCTTTGGACTGTGGAAAACTCATCCTCTACGAACAAGAAATACAGATGACGTGAGTCCAGAAAATAATAGTAATTGTACTAGTAAAAGTATGGAAATCAGGAGGATCCACTAGAGGTGTTCATGCAACGTGGTAGTTGCTATTCTTCCCTTTGTAATAGATGGTTATGGGTGTATACAAAGGTTTGGGCATATACACTCACTGTAAAACTGGTCCTACTGAATCCAGAGATCCTGAGAACTCAATTGAGAGGTTTTGAAAAAGTCTCTGAATGTTGAGTTACAGCTGCAACTCATAAGAATTCTGCATCTATCATTGGTGCAATAGTTGGCGGGGGGGAAATCTCATCTAAAAGCAAGTACAGTGAGTATGATATGCCTGAGTTTCTCCTTTGAACTTAGAGAAAAATGCTCTCCACCTAGGTGAGCAAGAGCCAGCTGCTTTCCTGCTTATATAGGTACGTGTCTGGTCCTGTAGAATGGGCAGAAACCAAGCTGATGCACTGAGCAAGTGTAATTTAAATAACAGGTTTAATTACAGTGCTAGAACTGGAGTGTCAAGTTTGTGACAACTGTGTAGTAATTTCCACCGCTCTTCACAGAGTCAGCGAATGTTGATCAACAGGTACTGCTTACTCCGTCGTTCTGAAGTTTTGATTTAAAATAGCTGAGATCAAACCAGATCCAAGACCAAGATATGCATGCATCGGGTTCTTAAAGTTTATTAATTTTGCCCATTCATTTTTTTCACGGTACATGCTCTCAGTATAACAGACATGGCAAAACTACTGCTGTGACAAGATAATGTGGTTTTAAAAGCCAGTACTGTTGAGTGCAGGAAAAAGAATTAGAGAAATGAGTAGCTTTTGTGCAGGCTTAGACTTCATGATGTTTTCCTGGATATCAGTGGCATATTAATAATCACATCCTGTTCAGGCAGTATGGCATCAAACCATTTTAAAGTCTACTACCCAAATATTTTTTTTTTATTGAATCAGCGAGAGAGAGTTGTATTCCCACAGCATTTGAAAAATCTTCCCTTGAATTTTCCTTTTACCTTTAGAGAATGAATGAAGCCCCTTAAATTAAAATTATTTTGTCTCTGGTTAATAAAGAATAGTATTGTTAATGGGGGAAAGAAAAAAAGAAAGTAGAAAATGGTGCACAGAACTTTAGTTTTATAAGCAATTTTCTAAACATTTAATTTGTCTGATGCCCATTACCTGCACTAAAAATGAATGCCAGAGTGGGAATTATGTTTTCGAAAGCAACCTTTTTTCTCTCTTTAAAACATATTTTCTGCCTTTTTATGAGGCTCTCTGGAGAATGAAAGAAAATAGGTGGTTCTCAGGAGGACTTTTATTTGCTTAAAAGTGAGGATTTTTCATTTTTATTTTTTTACAGCAGGTGTTAGTTTAAACAAAGTTATTCAGCCTAAATGGGTTAGTAGCTTCCTGTTTCTTTGTTTTTCCAATTATTTTTTGCTTTTACAGAAGGTTCCAAATAACCACCTCCATATATTTGAATGTTTATTTGTTACTGTTAAATCAGTGTTAGCTAAATTACTCCAGAAGATATTTTAAATTTTAAAATCTTTCCATTTTATTTTTGTCCTTTAGTTCAGGCATACTTATCCTGTTCTGATCAGGAATCTGGGCCCCTTCAATTTTTCTTCCCTCTCCTCCTCCCATAAACCTTTGCAGCATTGTAGTCAAATACATTGATGACTGCAGGATTTCTGTCTTGTTTCTATGATTCAAATACCTGAATTCAAGAAATAGGTTGTATCTCTTCAGTTCAGTTTTGATGGTTCTAATGCCCAACCCTAAGTGGGATGCATTAAACGCCACTTGGTCTCTCCATGAGAAGGCAGCTTTATGTTGTCTGATGCCTGCCCCTATGTTTTCCATAATGCCCAGTTAATAGAAAACAAAAGGGCTATAAGGGCTAGTCCCCTGAAATTTGAAATCGATCAGTTCTGTTTGCAAAAAAAAGTTTGTTGAACTAAAAATTTTACCTTGTGCTAGCTCTCTGCTCTTTTTCTTTGGCAAATTTTAAATCACTCTGACACTTACAGCCATATTTAAAAAAAAAATATTTTGGGTTTATTTCTCCATTTGTAGAATCATAGCATCATTTAGGTTGGAAAAGACCCTTAATGTCATTGAGTCCAACCATTAGCCTAACACTGCCAAGTCCACCACCACTAAACAATGTCTCTGAGCACCACATTTACACATCTTTTAAGTACCTCCAGGGAGGTACTGTAAAGACCTATGAAATAACTGAATAAAAAACATATATTCCATTTACATGTGAGCAGATTTTTGCTTTCCTCTTCACAGCATGAGGATAAGAAATGCCATTAATCAGCAATTTATTACAGGGCCAGATAACAAGACAGGCAATGAGAGCTCTATGAACCCTACTGGATGTGAGCCATGATAGGTAATAATGGTAAAATACCTGTGGGTCCCGTTAGGCAGTCCTTCAGCCTGGTGCCCTTAGCCTTACACCTCTCCATCTGACAATTCCCATCCTCAGAAAGTGTCTTGACATCCATAACTGACAAAATTGTGCACAGTCTAGCAGTGCATTAGTTCTCTACTCCAGCTTCCTGAAGGGACTACCCTGAGACAGTTTATGTAAATTCTGCCCTAGAGTATCCTGTGTGAAAATGATGCTTTAACTTTTCCCCACACATAATGACTTGACTTGACCGTTGCTCTTCCTTACTGTGATGTGACACCTTGAATCTATGAACAGGGTCCCTCTCAAGTCCTCCTCAGGGTGCCTCCAGAAAGAGAAGTTGCAGCTCGTGTCACTCCACCACAGAGAGACGGGAACAATGCACATTCCCTCCAGGCTTTCTTCTCCTTCTTAAGGCATTAATCAGAAAGCTGCCTTGGAACCCAAAGACTTGGGGATGACACTGTAGAGGTGTTCATGACTTCTTGTTGTGAAATGGAGGCAAGATCTTCAAGAAGGGGTCATGGCAGAGCTACCTGTGATGGTTTTGCACTCCAATAATATTCATGTTCCTCAAGTGGTGATGAAAGCAACAACTCCATTAGATAGCAGCCATCTCTTTCTGTTATTTATTAGGCATTATTGTTCATCCAGAAGCGATCTAAAGAAAGGCTGGTTAATAAATGTTATAAATACTGGCCAATGGCTTTGCCCTTAGCAACCTAAGAGGTACTGTAGGTTGAATTTTTATTAGCAATACCTCCCCAATAAAGCTATTTTCCCTTAAACATCACATATTAAATTGATTATGCACTGTGTCATTTTGAAAGTATGCAGTTGCCATTTGATTTATATTGTCAGACTGCCTGCCAACTCAGCAATTTCCATCCTAAAATAACAGATCCAAAAAAACCCCAAGCCCTGCAGTCGGCTGCTTTATGTTGTAATGAGTCAGCTGCAGATCTGTGTAACCACTAATTTCAGCCCATTTGTCCAAGGGGACAAGCAAAAACATGCAATTTTCTAGCAATTACAATCAGTGAAGAACTCTATGTGGAAATGGTCAGCAGAAATATCAAGAAAGAATTTTGACCAGGAAGCATTTTCTGCTGGTTTCTGCCCTCACACTCTCTTTGTCTATACATATATATATATGTTTCCAGTAAACAATTAAATGATAATCTGAGACCTTGTTGGCCAGTTCTAGAAAAACAAAAACGAGGAGGAGGGAGGAAAATCAAACCAAAACCAAACAAAAAAGCCCCAAAGCTGGTAAAGTCGATGAAGTTGCTAGAGGTTTGGAACTAAGTGCAGGCATAAGTGAATGGATGCTGGCAAGGCAGTGCAAGTTTTAATAATGTCCCTTAATGCCATAAGAAAATGACCAACAAATTTTATTGGCAGGTCCTCTATGTGTGGTTATTTCTGATGTAAACCAGACAGGCCCATGCATGTCATGTGTGTTCTGCTCTGTCATTGCACAGCACACAAAGTGATAGCAGTAGTAGGTGTGGAGAATACAGGTGCATGGTTTTTTTGGTGGTTTTTTTTTTACTGTGTTCAGTTTTGGACCCCTCACTGCAAAACGGACATAAAGATGCCTGAGTGTGTCTAGAGAAGGGCTACAAAGCTGGTGAAGGGTTTGGAAGACGAATCTTATGAGGAGTGGCTGAAGGACCTGGGGGAAAAGGAGACTGAGGGGAGACTTCATTGCTCTCTACAGCTACCTAAAAGGTGATTGTAGTGAGGTGAGGGTTAGTCTCTTCTCCCTGGTAGCTAGTGACAGCACAAGGGGAAACGGTGTGAAGTTGCATCAGGAGAAGTTTAGGTTGGATATTAGGAAAAATTTCTTTACTGAAAGGGTTGTTAGATATTGGAACAGGCTGCCCAGGGAAGTGGTTGAGTCACCGTCCCTGGAGGTGTTTAAAAGAAGTGTAGATGATTTACTTGGTGACATAGTCTAGTGTTGGACCTAGTAGGGCTAAATATATGGTTGGACTTGATCTTGAAGGTCTTTTCCATCCGAAAATGAATCCATTCTATGATACTATATCCAAAAGCAAGACAAAATAGGAAGGCAGCACACAAAGCTAACTATTGCTGATATAGTCTTCATTTGTATAATACACTTCTTGGTTTTAATTAGGAAGGAGTAAGAGAAGAAATTAGTCTACTCTTGCTTCTAGTAGTTCAAGATACAGAGCTTGTGGTATTGTAATAGATGCTGTGCTAGACATAACTTGTGTTGACCACTTAAAACCTACTGCACTATAGTGCTACAGTCCTTGCTTTGTGACTGGAACATGAAACGTGGGAGAGTAATTTCAGGGTAAGATGTGACGATCTCCGAGTTCTCTAGAGGTAGCAGGAAGCGTAAAAAAAAAAATAAATTCAAACCATGGAGTAGGGCATCTGGGAAACAAGCCACTTTCCCTTTTGTCACTACAAAGGTCACCAGGAATTCAAATATCCTTTCTGATGCAAAGGAGCCAACAAACATCTAACAATCACTGTAGATGCCAGCTTTTACCAGTCCAATCACTTATGACCATAATCATGTGTGACTTTGTCATTTTAAGGTGATCTATAGATACTCGTACTTAACTCGTGTATAGTTTATGTTAATGATGCATAGTTAAGCCCAGAGCAATAACATAATGAGATGAATCCAATAGAGTTCGTCTGTGGGGCCTGTGAAAGGAACAACTTTAACAGACCTTGCATTTAATGAGAATATGGTATTGATTAAATTAGATCCATGAGGGCATAAACAATAACATTGAATTTCCAAAGTGTGTTCTGATTGAGTTAGTATTTCAGATTTAGGGTCTAGGGTTAGAAATGGGGTAAATGCATGTCCATAAATAGTGTTTGCATGGCATCAGTACTAATTAGTATAATTATATCCCAATGTCATTTGCTTAATTTATGAGTTGGCAGCATGGCAGAAAGTAAGGGTTTTTTCTTGCCTTTTCTGTTTAGAATTTGGTTATTAGGATGAGGTCGTTAGTTTACAATTAAGTCACTTTATTTCCTCTAGCACTAATATTAATGGAACACTTCATCACTGGAGCCCATATCTTGCCTTTCTGGTAAATAGAGGGAGGAACTCCTATGGGGTTTAGCTTCCCACTCCATCATTAAAGCTGCAGGAGGAATTTCTTACATGTGTTATATGAGACAATGAGGCAATTTCTTACAAAGTCATTTCTGTACACACGTTCCCATCTTCATGCCTCCAGTGGGCTCTTTGGATCTTCCCCCCATCCCTCTGCCAGCACAATCCATCAGTTCAGATGTGGAAGAGGGCTTTGCCTTGCAGGGAGACAAAAATGTAACAGCTCCAACTACAGAGTTTTATCAACCCAAACCAGCCCTAAATATTCTGTAGCATATGTGTCTGATAGCTGTTGGCATCAGATTCTTCTGGTGAAGGCTTTTTCTCTTTGGTGTAGAAGGGGGATAAAAGGGGAGATCTTTCTTTGGACCCATTCTTATATGTGCCACATCAATAAAACCATGCTTAACAAACAAACAAGAAGATGAAAAGCAACAAAAAGGTAGGAGAGATTACTTTCCCCCCACCTATATTAAATAAAAAATATTAGCTTGCACCTTTTTATTATTTACCACAGCAGGGTCTGTTCTGACAGTCCATCTCAGTCCCGTTCCTCTCTAGCAGTGGGTCAGCGGAGGAGTGCCACTGCGCACGCAGAAGCTGCTGCGGAGCAGAGCCAGCTCCTTGCTCATGGAGCTGGACAGCAAATGTTCGGGTCACATTTTAGGATGCAAGTTTAGAAGCAGTTGTTCCTGTTGTTCTGAATACTCTATTTTCTAGTCAGGCAGTCATATCCTTTCAGAGATTTTCTTTTTTTCCCAAAACTATACGACCTACAGCTACCTACCACTACCAGAGAGCACATGCTTCCCTCTTACAGCTGTCTTTGCCAGCAGTATCCTCTCAGAGTGCAAAGCATGCTGTTATAATGAAACGTTAGTGGTACCTTAATCCCAGTTCACTACTTGTGCCTTTTATCCTTCTCAGTCATTCTAGATATATAATTTAGAAGAGTCCTGAATCTAAATGCAATTGAGAGTGCGTGCTATGGCTTTTACACAGCATGGCTGTGTTTCACAGACACACAGGTATGTGTATGTGATACACACACGTGCATCGTCCCTGCTTGCAAGCTCCGTGCCTGAACCTTCTGAACTGGGATCTTCAGTTCACTGAAAAATCCCTTCTGTGCCGTTCCTAATGTGAGCCTTGGGTGGTTGCTTTGCAGAGGGTTACCACGTGAGGATGTGTCAGAGCCGGGCTCTTGCCAAGACTGGCCTCCTTCCACCCTCTGTGTGCCCATCGGCCTCCGGAGGAAGGTGTGTGCTGAAGAGCTCTGCCCCTTGACAGTAGGATGAGCTGTGTTCCCAGTCTGCTGGGGTGGTGGTGTGCAGAAGGGCTGAAGATGAGCAGCTGGCAGCGCTGTGAACGCTGTAAATGCAGAGCTGGGGGCATTGGCTGAGAGTGAAAGTCCTGTCCTGTCGTTACTTCATCCATCCCGCATTCCAGTCTCCTGCATTCATCTCAGATGTCTTCCAGAAACCTTCCCAGGAGAAACAGCTGCCTCATGCTTAAGAGAGGAACTAGTGAAAGCTCCTGAGGTTTTAAATCTGGGGGATTGATGCAATTTCTCCTCTTTGGCAACACAGTGATTAACTCATCTCTTGCCACAGCCAGGGGCCGAAGAACTACCCTAAAATTTTTTGTTTGCTTGAGTAAAGGATGATATCTTATGTGGGCTCTAAATGGTCTTAAAAGTAGACAGCTCTTTAGTATTATTTCACATAGCTTAACAGGATTTGAAAAGCAATGTTGAGAAAAGAAGTTACGTGATATTGGTATATATGCTTGGATTTTCAAATCTAAGGTACCTTTAGCTTGTTTGTCTAAATGTAGCTCTTTAGTGAGGTTTTTGAAGTGTCCACTAATAGTTGGGAGAATAGATAGATCATTTAGCAAATCTCCTTTTTTGCCCCTTTGCGACACTAAGTAGCTATAAAAACAAACGTGAGGCTTTCTCTCCTACAGTGGCTGAAGTTGTTACTACAATGCCTTGGGAAGGGACAGGCAAAAGCTAGTCACCGGTATAGGGCTGACTCCTAGTGATAGCTCACAGACAGGCAGCAGCCTTACAGGGCTCTGGTAGAGAGGCTGGACTCTGGATGGCCATGTGCACGGATATGTTCGTGCTTGCACTGATGGAAGCAGGCAGCTTCTGAGTTGGACTTGCAGCAGACTAATGTTAATTGTTCAATAAAATGTTGGGTAGGTATTTTGAGTCATAGAAACATTCTTCCTCTCCTGTAAGAGTATGGTTCACCTTGTGTTAACATTCGCAGTGCTGTAAATCCAGAGTAACAACTCCCTTAAGCCAGTGGCTTTAGTATACATTTTACTGGAGTGTAAAGGGGAACAGGTAGCTGAAGAAGGGTGGTTTAAGAAATGGAAGAGAAATTAATTGCTATGATATACACAGAATTTTACGAGATAAGCAGAGGTGGTAAAGATGACATTCGTACTCTTTAGAAAAAGAAACAGCAATTCTTCATAATGATAGAAGGCAAAGTTCCTGTATCTAAATGGTTACGAAGCACTTTTTCTTCTATTATTTTATTCCAAGTTGTTTGCTTCATGCATTTGGCAGGATTTTAAGGATAGCTGTGTTTGCTGTATCTCCTACCGTATCATTTCATCAGTTTTCAGTGTTGTGCCCAGGTCACTGCTGCTAAGTGTTTGCAAGATTGCCAGCTGTATGCTTGGCACTGTCTAAGCACTTGAAGACAGCAGCTTGGACAACTGTAAGGCAAAAAGATATAATTTTACTCTGTGCAGCTTAAAAATCAATGTATTTTCATAAGCAGCATGTTGCCAGTGGATCTGCCAGGTTCTTAAAGTGGGGCTTTTAGGGAAATTTGAGCAGAAGAAATGATATGGGGCAAAAGGCAAGGAAATGCTGAAAACTGGCAGGCAGGAGGGCTGGGTTGAGTGTGGTGGGGGGAAGAACTTAAGGTAAAGCTTAACAAGGGGAAGATAAATTAAAAGGACACAAAATTACATTGAGCTTGGAAGGTGCTGACATCTGTTATGATTTTGGAGGGAAGCCAAGGGTAAAGCTAAGAAATGGATGGGGGGCAGAAGAAGGAAAAGAGGTGATCAAACTTCCAGGCAAGAAACACATGTTTATTTGGCAGCACTTTGATTTGTATGCCTTTGTGCATGCGGGAAGCCAGAAAGGAGGGATGGGGGCTTCAGTAATCAAAGTGTGAGAGCTGGAGCAAAGCAATGCACTCTAAGGATGGATTTTGAAGATACTGAAGAGATAAGTGTTGTTACTTGGAGATGATTTGGATGTGGCTAAGGGGGAAGGAATCAAACCCCCAAATGTGGGATGGAGTGATAGAAAAGAGGAGTGGTATTGTCAACAGTACTAGAAATGTTTTGTAAGGCAAGGTAAATTTGTTTTGGCCATAATCCATCAAAAATGACAAAGATTACATATTCTTTTGGATAGCTAATTCATACTTGAATGATGATTTTTTTTCATGGAATTAATACAGTGTTAACTCCCAGCAACCGAAACAGTTGGCAGCTAATTTAAACCACTCTTACATAGATTTGTGAAAAGCCTCATGTTTCATGACATAGCTCTCTTGAAATGGTTTTTAATTCTTGGATTATATACATCTTTCAAGCAACGGTGGGGTAGGAGAAATACATGTATTTTTAAGGGAAAGTGTAATTGGAAGATCCCAGAAGTTGGCAAGGAAATGTAAAGCAAAATGTTAGTACTTTAAGTAGGTCATCTGTTGATGGATATGCCTGCATGAGCTCTTTGGGTGGTCAGATTTCATGATAGTCGTATCTCTTGAATTTCCATGGATGTCAATCTTTCTCTCTGTCTTGCTCTTTTTTATTTCACTAGCACAAACAAATACAGTATCAACTTGTTAACTAACCAAATACCATGCCTAGAGTTACTCTTGGTGCCTTCTTGGACCACAGTTCAGGAAAAAGCTGTTTCTCAGCCACTCTTGATGGTATAGCTACACAGAGCTGCTTGCTACAAGAAGCTTTACAGTAACACAAGTTACCAGTTCCAGTCTACACCCCTAAAAGTCAGGGCTGTTTCTCCCAGGACTGTCAGGACAGTTCCTTTCTCTAGCAGCTGTCAGGTCCAGGGTACCTGTGAGAAGTTGTCTCCTAATGAACCATTACAGACTACCAAAGTGGGAGAGCCCGACAGCTGTGTGACAGACAAGCATCAATATTGTAGCAGCATCATGACTTGGCTGGTAGACAGCATTGAACCTGGGAGCTGCTGGTATTACTCTGGTATTCACAAAACTAAAAAAATCAGTGAATTACATGTCTCACCCTCTCTGTGCCTCTTCTTTTGGTGTTCAGTGCTCCCAAAGTGGTATGGCACTGCCAATGCCAGCCTGGCTGCTCTTTCTGGGGAGGCAAGGGCAGCTCCCACTACAGAGAGAGACTTGAGGGCAGCCACGCTTTCCTTCCATTCCTTCTGTCCTGGGGCACCCCATCCTGTTCCCAGTAAAATGCCAGAGCACCCTGCATCAGTGAGGGTAGTGGCACAGATCCTGGGGAGCTGTAGGGGCAGAGAACCTCCAGCATCATTCTGTGTTTCAGGACCCATGCAGAGTGAAGTCCCCCAGAGACACGCCTGAGCTCCCAGGCAAAGAACATCATTTAAGAAGTAGAGGAGCTGGCACAGGAACAAGATTCCTGATGCCAGAGGGGTACTTACAGAAACTGGTGTGACTCTTGTGTGACAGCAGAGATCTAAATTCTTGAAGAATGTGGTACCTTTTGTCTTATTTCAACATACAGAGGAACACACTGCTTCTCTTCAATGTCTTGGTGTAAAAGAGAGGCTGGGGTGCAGTTGAGTTTAAAATGCTGAAACGTATTTATAAACCTAAAGCTTCTTCCAGCTGGGACCTGGAACAGTTCCTGTAGTTACTTGTTAGCTACCCAAGGACAGTAGTGGCTTCTCTGTGATGAAAAAAGTTATTAATGAGATCTATTTGGAATACAGATAGCATCCTTTATTTTTAAATTATTAGAGGAAGGGTGTGCACATGAGAGGTGAAAGAAAATAAAAATGTAAAAGTTTTAGGAAATTCTGTCCAACTTCTGCCTCTCATCTCCTCTCAGCAAATGTTTACTTGTCCAACATCAGGATTTTTGCTTTCCTTGACATTACAAAATGCTATCATCATCCTACAGCCCTCATTATTATCCCTGAAGAAAACTGATCCGGAAAACCCTCATTTTGAAACTGAGCATTGTTTGCTAATCATGGTATTATATTTGATTTAAGGAAATTGCAGCCTAATTTCCTGCTAGGCAATCTATTATATTGGGGTGGGGAAGGAGCTGTAACTGCTGCTACTGTTGTTTTAAGGTCCTTGTCTGCATTTCCTGTAAAGTTTGGAGTTGCCTACTTTATATGTATGTAATGATTAGGGAAAAGGTGCTTTAAAAAGTATTGATGACTTTTCTCCTGAACCAGACTGTGCTGTCACGCCCCTTGCTGTCCACCTCCTGGGATACATTGCAGCATTTGAGGCCAGTCAAAAGACCAGAAAGCAAATAAAAATGTCTGCTGTGGAGAAGTGCCCACAGCAAAGGTCCACCCGTGTCCCTTTGGTCCCAGGTTGGAAGTTACTCCGGTCATGATAGTTGAACGTTACCTTTGTAGCAATTACTCTCAACATAAACTTCCTCCAGAATATAACTGGGTCACTTGCAGTGGCTCTTGCTTTCTGTCCGCTATGAAGTCTTGCTTGAAAGTACTTGGACAGTAACAAGAACACAGGAGCATGCTAGGTTAGCCAGAATAAACTGGAACTAGATGACTCTGTACTCTCTGCTGAGAAATGCAGAACACGAGCATCTCCGTCCATATAACATTTCTCCACTTAGGCCTTTGAGTAAGAAGGTGTGAGGGAGTGCAGCTTTACTCTTGCTAGAAATAAAAGAGCCCTGGCCCACACCTCCTGATTTAAAAACAGTGCTCTGTGACAGTGTTGTTTCTGCTTGGCTGGAGCAATAGCCCCCATCTTGTTTCCTTCCAGTTTTGGTATTGCTCACCTAAATACAGTTTTTCTTATCACAGTCATCTAATCCCTTACAAGAAAAAGGCTGGTACTTTTTTAAGGAAAGTAATTATGTAAAACTTTTCTGTTTCAAAGCTCAAGCCATTAAACTCATTGATTTCTTCCCTTGCTGCATTTCCAGGCTGGCTTGTCAGATCACTTCCAAACATCGTGTTGGGGGATATTTGGGAACCAGAGCTTCATTTGCACCTGTAGTGTCCAGGACTAGAGCTGAATGGACAAGCCATGTCTCTAACCACTACCTCTATCCCTAGGACACCTATCTCTACCTTTAGCTGTCACACTGATGCCTGTGCTCTGCTTTGATTGCTTTCACTGTTCAGGTCCATGTTGTACTCTTGTTGATGTGACTCAGCTTTCAGCATGGTTCTACAGCAGAGATTTCAGCACCAGAGAATCACCAAATATGATACAGTGCTGAGGATCACAGAATCACAGAATTGTAGGGGTTGGAAGGGACCTCAAGAGATGATAGAGTCCAACCTCAATTCCACACAGAGCCCATTCTACCTATCCTGTATGTTGGATCAGCACTAGGGAACCCAGATGCAGTCTGGTGGAGAGGGTTCATCTTTGTCATTTAGACTGCGGAGGAACAGTTGTGAAACCATTGCTGGCCTGACTTTCAGCACTTTGTATTGGCTACTGAAGTCTGAAGTGGACAGAGATGAAGGCTAGGGGGAAGTAAGCACATTCATCATCCTCCAGGCAGAACCCATCAATAATTACATTTAGGATGCCTGAGCAATAGCAGCAGCTGTGTCCAGCTCTGTCTCCTGTGTGCATGCACTTACACAAACGCATACACACCCTTGGTCTTTGATACAATAGAATTTGTGGTGCTCACTTGTCTCTTTACCTACATGCCAGTCCTTCCAGGTATAACATATGGTTCTGAGAGCACAGTAACATCACTGTGCCAGCGCAGATCTGCGAGCAGTTGTCCTCCTCTGCTAAAGCAAACATGCTCTTTGTTCTGATGCGATGCCATTTGTCATTTACATCAGCCCTCTTGCAGTGCTGCATCCCTCAGGCTGGGGTCCGAGGAGGGCAAAGGAAGCGGGATGGCTTCAGTGAAGGTTATGGCTCATTTCAAATTGGCTTTGAATGCCCAGGTGTTATCTCAGTGGAAATGTAACCCACTCTAGTATAATCTGCCAGCATAACCCCCATTACACAGGATGTGCCTGAAGATTTTGTGTGTATTTACTATAAAAGCAAGAGATATTTTAAAAATTAGAAATGTGACATGCTTGTGTGCCTTCTATAGTGAAGTAAGTGAACATGAGAATTAACAGGCAAAGTGTGAAGCATGGCTTGGAAAGCATGCAACTCCAATGAAAAGTATGTCAGGTTTCAGGCAAGACAAAGAGGGAATACAGATGTGAGAAAGAGTTTTCCCTCAAGCCAGTATTGCCTCTGCGCTTGGTGAAAAGGAGGAACTTCTCTGAAATGCTGAAGTAGTCCAGACCCAAGTGCGTAAATTCCAAGTTCAAAGCCTATCACAAACCAATCCAGGGATGGTGGTGTTCGGTTTTATCTTCTCCAATCCACCTGCACATCAGGGGTAAATCCTTCTTGCATTCTTAAAACTTGCTCCATCTCTGACTGGCGACACCATGGCGAAGCAGAAGGCAGTGCATGGGTTCACTGAGCTGGAACAGCATATTGATGTAAACAGACCTGGGACCTGCTGAAAGAGATGCCTGCTTGGCAGTAACACCACCTTGAGTTCAGATGGGATGTACATCTGTGCCTCATTGATAATGTAATAACCTTCATTACATTTTTGGCTGAGAGCACCTGTGCACAGCCCGAGACATCAGCCCAGGGCAACCATTTTGACGGAGGTGATATTAACAGCTCTCATTAAAACTGATGACTATAGCAGTGCCCAATAGCACTGCTGTACTAAAGCATCTGTCAGCTTTTCTATTACAGAGCTCTATTTTAAGGAGTTAATAACTCGGCCATTAAAGTTTGCCTACCTCTGAGCTGAAACTTGAGTACAAAGGATCAGACTGGGGTTTCTTCAAAGCAGCATAACTGTTGCAGGTCTAACTTTTGCTGTTTTCTGAGGCTATCTTCTGCTTTGTTAACAGTGCAGTGGCATTTATCTGGCAACCGTAAGACACCAAAAATCATGTGTCTTCCTAGGGTGGAACAGGATGGCTGGAAATGCCTGAATGCCTTGGGAGTCCATTGGAGGAGGCGTCCTCCATCTGCCCCGAGAGGACCCAAAGCAGGCTACTAACCTTTAAATTTGGGCATTGTTCTAAAAGATTATCATCTTATTTGTAATTGAACTTTTGGCTTTTTTTGCTTAAGTTGCACGTATAGGCTGTACAGTAGGTTTTATCTGTCTGGATAGTAATTGTCTCAGTAGTAACGAATGGAGAATTCTTTCAGATAAAACATTCCTGGTTAACTATCAGCAGGTAGACATGTTCATTTCCAAGTAAGAAAAATTTTCATACTTTGGAGACTGCATTTCAGTAATTACCACAGCTTGGGCATTCTGATTTTGGAATACAATTTTTCTACTGAGTTATTCCTGAATCATGTTAAATTTAAATATACTTGCCAGTGGGGACAGGCCCTAAAAGATAGGTATGTACATTTAAACATGTAAAGCTAATGCATGAATATAGAGACCTGGAAAATGTCCTCTTTCCCATGCTTAACTTTACTGGCAAGTAACAATAACGTGTTTGAAAGGTTTAAATCACAATATTTAATTATGCAATTCCTTACAGACACAAAATGACCAGCTAAATCACTGAGACCACAAATCTGCAAATACATGTCAGCAAAAAAGAATGTGGATAAACAGCAATTATGACACAGATCTGACAAGTAAAAAATCCAGCTGAGCTCTACAAGTTTATATTTTGGCATCTGGCTCTCTGCCAGCACCAATGTTTCATACTTGACACCTTACATGGACAGTGTGTACTTTTGAGAATATTCTTAGACAATTATGTGCATCTTGGCAAGCCAATGTCCCCCTGAGGGAAAGGAGGAGGTGGGAGAGAGGAGAAAGCAAATAAGGGGAACATTAATGATGCCTCTTATTAGTCATAAATTATAGAATCACATAATAATTTAAGACAGAGACCATCCAGTCCCAACTGCCTGCTTGAAGCAGGGCTAACTTCAAAGGTAGATCAGTTCCTGTCAACTTTTGACTGTCTTTGGGGCTGCTGATTCTGCTGACTCCCCGAGAGCCCCTTCCTGTGCTGAACTGCTCTCACAGTGAACAGTTTTGTTCCTGTGTCCAACTAGAATTTCTCTTGTTGCAGTTTGTGACTTGTGGCTCTTGTACTGTTGTCATACCTCTCTGAGAAAAGTTTGACTCTGTCTTCACGGCCCTGCTTTTGGTGAGGAAGACTGGTTAGGTTTCTCTTCTGCCTTCCTTTCTCCCAAAGTATGCAAACATGGCAGCATCTGGATCAGGTCCAGCCTCGCAAATCTCTGGCCTCTGCTGCATTTCTCTCTTATAATTGTCTCTTGTGCAGGGTGACCAAATTATCCACAGTGCTTTGGATGTGGCTTCAGGTGCTGGAGAAAAGAGAAAAAACTTCCCTAGACCTGCTAGTCATTATCTTGCTCATGTAACATGGCATACAGCTAGTCGCTGTCACTCTAAGGGTGGATTGCTGGTCCATGTTGAACTTGATATCCAAGAGGACCCCCCAGTATATTTCTGCAAGGCTGCTAGCTAACTGGGCATGTCAGGCCATATCAGTGCTACCTTGGATCTCTCAATATATTGATGCGTGACTTCTTAGGTTTTGGGAGTTGTTTGTTTTTTTAAAAAGTAAATATTCTGATATTTCCATGTACCTTTATTTAAGAAGCAATGGAGATGTGAGAATAGGCAGGAAAATCAGTTCTGGTAGTTGATAGAATTAATGTGATCAATAGAAGGAGATAACCTCACATATAAGTCATGTTCATTGTCTATATAACTGTTTAACACACACATATAAAGTTTTATCATCCATAAGGTATCTTTTATACAGATGAGTAGAACATGCTAAGCATCCTTTCCATGTATACTACCTAAAGCACAGCACAGGGGTATGCTAATTAAGCATTCCTCCAAATACTTCAGCAAGGTAGGGGGGTAAATATGACCACCTTATAGGGGATAGGAGAACTGAGACACAAGGGTTCAGATTTTTCCAGAGGTCCATGCAGTAAGTCATTAAGTGAGCCAAAAGGAAAATTCTCAGTCCTTCTCCTTGGCAATGTAGCCATCTCATTCATCTAAGCTATGCTATATGTGTACACTAGATCTAGTGTCTTTACACTTTCATTTAAAACAATTTGAAGATGGTTTGAGAAATGCATGAATGCTTTGCACATTTGTCAACCAACTGGTTCCTATTTCTGCCTTAAAAAAAAAGTTTGACTGGAGATACCTATAAATCGCCAGAAAATCAAAAAATGTTTTCCATTTCCATAAGTGAAAGTAGGATTTGGCTCTGTGTTAAATGGCTACAATTTACAGGAACAAAAGAACCTCAAAAGTATATTTAAAAAAAAATCAAACAGCAGTAAAATAAGCAGTAAAGTTAAAAGACTGAGAGAAAGAGACTGTGATTTGAGGACTGTGGTCCTCAGAATGCAGACAGATCCTTATATCACTTTCTGGAGGAAATGATCAAAATAATGCCTCTGTGATCAGTCCTTTCCCCAGAGCAAGTGACTGTGCTTATTATATTGAGTAGTTTAGAATAATCCACATGGGGTGTACCAGCCAAACCAGAGAGGTGGGAAAGCAGATCAGTTGCTTGGCAGTCCTTTACGGCTGAACTTGGCCAACAAGCTGTGCATGATGGCAGCAGATGTTCCTGCCTTTGCCTTATGCCAAAGTTCACTGTATGGACTTCGTTTGTGGGCCGTTCCTCCCAGATGCAAATTCCAATGCAGGGAAAAGCCTTTCAAAGTAGAAAAATTGAATGCTGAGGCATCAAGACCTGGAAGTAGTCAGTGTTTTCAAAAAGGTGAATGACAGAATACCAGGAATGTGCAATATAACAATGTGGATGTTGGAATTGTTTTCCTTTCTAGTCTTTGGCCCAGTGCCATTCTCTTTTGTTTCAGTGCATAAACACTGAGGTTTTTGTGGCTGAACCACATGAAAATTTGCGCTTTGTGAAGTCTGTGTTTCGTTTGATGTAGGCCGTGAGTGTTTGGGGACAAGGTTCCTCAATGCTGTGATCCAGCCCTGTGGAACAAATGCTAGCATGGATTTGCACAAGCAGGTAATAATTTAAGAAGATTTTTGGTTTTAATTTACATGTCTTTTATCCAGAGAAATCCTGGTTTTACTAATAAAGGGCTTCACAAATAGCAAATTTAGGATTAAGGCCAGCTCTGGTGCAGACGACACTATCTCAAGAAGGGAACAAACTTTGTCACGTGCAAATGCAAACTCTTTTCTCCTAGAAGCTCTGCATCCCCACTGAGCCCCTGGAAAGGGAGCATGTCCTGAAGCCATCCAGTGAGTGCAGGGGTATCCCACTCCTGCCTTGGATGGGGAGCCAGGCTGCACTGGCTGCAGCAAGGACCCACCCAGGTAGGCATGGCTCAGGCTGCAGGCCTGAGTGAGGCCTGTGCTCCACAGGGAACGGGGCTCCCAAAATTGCAGGAAAAGAACTGGGTGGCATATCACTCATAATTTCAGAACAAATAGGTCATGGTTTTGATTACTGATGTAATGTTACTCTAATAAATGCATTCATTGTTTTATTTTTAACACAGAAAGTCTGTTAACTGGCTAGTTTGATAATGATGACTACTTTTCATATTAGAGGAAGATAAACAGACCCATCATCAATTTTATATTCCTTTTTGTATGTGTTTTTTATCAGTGTATACCAGTGGTTAATAATTTGTTGATTTTGCTTTTGAAAAATAAGAAAGTATTATGCAATGTTTCAGAAGTTCTGTTCATTTGTCACTGAACTTTTTTTTAATGCATATTTTACTGTGAGACACACTGACTAATCCTATACAGGAGGAAGGCAGAAAGCACATGCAGATACTCTTGTAGAAGTACGACATCAGTATTTGTATATTTATTACTGCAAGGTCATTTTTATATATATACTTTTCAGTTTTCATTAATGAGAATTCTGGAGTCATTGGCTTTTACTGAAGAGAGAAACCTAAGAGCAGTAATACTGCTGAACAGGATTTCAGTGCCTTCAGAGCTCTGTTCTGATTTTTAAAAGTCAAACAGTTAATGTTTAAACTGATTTTGAAAACAGGACTTGGGTTGCAAGACTGTAACTGCTTCAGAAGTCTGCTGCCTTTTAACTATCCTACTACAGCATCACAGCATCTGGTTAGAACACATTGAAAATGTATAGCGTGGCTGGCACCTAACGGCAGAGCTTGACATTTTGTTTATTTCTTAAGAATGCAACCCCCATCTTTTTTCTTAAAATTGGTTAGTTATGTAAGCCCTCATTTTTCTGCATGCTTACTGACAGTTTGATGGAATCCTAAGTAAGCCTCAGGAATCAATTCCTCTGTTTTATACACCATGCTAAGAGTGATTTGATTATCCCTGTGGCTGCAAAAAAAAAAAAATACCCTGCATCTGTCCTGAATTGAAAACAGATCTGTATTAAGGAGCATTACATCAATATTGCTGATACGCTAGAAATGAGTCAGTTGGGAAGCACATTTTCAAATAAAATATGATGGAATTACAAGCAATTAGCTTCTTTCTCAGAGAAACACAGATATACAAGTTACACATTCTGTTCTTTAAAAATAAGTCCCACAGTTAGTTGGAGGGTAAGATAGGAAAAATGTGCTGAGAGACTGGCCGACACAGGTAGTGAGGAAACGCACGCTGCGTGGCATCAGGGACTGCTGGCTTCAGTCCCACCTGTGCAAACACTAGATGTTCAATCAGTGAAAAGGTCATTGCTGCTTCCTCCTTCAGCTGAAAATGTGGCCTAACATCTCTAATCATGCTGGTGCCTCATTAGCCTTGTATCAGGCTCTAATAGGTGTTTTAGATCTACTTTTACTGTGCAAGACACTAGAGCCAACCTATTTGTAGTTCACAGAGTGCAGTTCTTACTCAGATGGATCTGTCTTTGGTACACACTGAAAAATCACTTACATCATGGGTATTTTTACCCGTCTCCTGTAATGAGAACACAGTACTCAGTACTGCTTCTTGGTAGCCACGAAAATTTATTTTAAAATTCCAGTAACAAGGTAGGTTTTTCATAACCCTTTCCGTCTTAAACTTGTGTAATTGATCTAAATTTTTTTCACCAGAGAGAACATCATTTTAGCAAATTAAAATGCAGTTTGTCAATTTCTGAAAATTTAAAAACTATATGCAGATTACAATAATTATTGTCTAAGTCCTTTGGCTTTTCTAGTTCTTCATTTATTCTGCTTCTTTGCAGTCTGATATATTTAAGGACCAACTTATGCCAGAGGTGACTGAGCAAAGCATGGAGCATTTTGCTGTAGCTAGTCATTCTCTTTGAAGCTGCCCCGCACTGTTTAACTTCCCTTAAAAAAAGTTAATGAGTAAAGTTGCAATGCTTTGCTATTTTAGTTCATTGTTTTGGCATTTGCATGCAAAATGAAGTCTCTTCTTGGCACCTGGGACAACAGTGACAAAAAGTAAAATTTAATCATGTAGCTATATGTTGAGTTCAAGTAGCGGTTAGCATGAAGAGAGACGGGACAACTGCCTTGTTGATTGCTTTTGGACTGTCTGCTTGGGACAGGACAAGACTGTGGAGGCAACAGGCCCAATTTTTAAGGAAATGAGGCTGTGAATCAGAGGTTGACTCCCTGCAGGAGGTATGAATTACATCCAGTGACTAAAACCACGTGAAAGATAGGGAGCCAAATAGCTGACAAAAGTGGAAAGAAAGATTTTTGTTGATTCATTGTAAGAGAAATAATGAAGACTAAAAAGATTTTGGAAAGCTGGGCTAAGAGTCACTGGGAAACTTTCTTCCTTTCTTTCAGAGCTGTCAGAAAAGTGGGAGCAATATCTGATCTGGTCAGCTACCACTTTCTTTTTTCTAAGTCTGCTGATTGTAAATATTGTGAAGGTGCTAAGAGAATTTATGTTACACGAGATTCCCATAACCAAAGTAATGATATATTGGCCAGGAGATGATGTTTTCTTTAGAGGATCCAAAATTTTGTTGTGTTTTGAGAACCTGCCAGCATCCCTTAAATGATGTCAGGTTTTTGTGTATGCCAAAAATGACTGCAGATTGCCATGGGACCATCTTAGCCTTATGATCAGCCAGACATTTTATTTGGGGTTGTTTCAGGAGGTGGTTATTTTGGTGGCTTATTTGTCTTCACCTAGCACTGAAGGACCAAAAATGTTGATTGGCAGAGTTCACAGATTTTGCTGATATCTCAACCCGTTTGAGGAATGGGTCACAGCTAGTCAGTTAAGGACATAGATTACTGGGTAACTCTTTCATCTCTGAAAATCCAGATTGCTCCAGATCAACAGTAATGGAAAGTTATCTTTTGATGGTTGTATTTGCCTTGCCCTTGAATTCATCCTTGATCAAAGTGAAGTTCAGATTCCTTGGTTTTGGCACGGCTGCTGACAATCTGGTCATGGCAGAGGAGCACAAAAGACAGAGAGATAGTGCTGTCTTCGGGGTGAGATAGGGATGTGCTGTTTGCACTCAGATAAGTCTTTTGGCATTACTTATGTAAAAGGAAGAAAACTGTTTGCTGAATGTTTTACTGCTGCACAAGCTGGTTTTTTAAGAAAATCCACTATACCATTATTATTAATTTAGGTTTATGTGCTTGCTATTACCAAAGAAACATTGCAATGTTTGTGAGAAGAAAGTTTTCTACACTTTGTTTCTTTGTTTTCTCTCTACAGTTAGTTTGTGTGTGTAAGATCAGTTGGTACTCACACAGAATTTGACTTTAAATATTTGTAAAATCACCAAAATGTCACAAGTTACTCCTGGCCTTGCATGCTCTGGAGATTGTCATTAGGCATTAGTCACCTCTGTTCTGTAGACTAAGAGCAGGAGAAATAGCAGGCAAATAGCCGGCAAATAGCCAAAAGTGGAAGTATTATTTTATTAAATTATTCAGGTACAAATTATTAGCATGAAATGTGTTCTTATTGACAGACCAAATGAAGGTGCCATATAGATTAGTGGTGGAAGAAAGAACAATGCAACAATGTGGGTGCTGTGCCATCACCTGGACCAGTGTTACTGGGTTACTGGGTATCGGTACAATCAGAGACGGGCACTGCCTCCTTAGCTTCTCCCTGAGAAATCTCCATTTCTCATCAGTTAGATTAGATAATAAAGCTTTTGCATAGAAAAGCACATCAACACTACAGCACTTTCCAGCACCCTGTTAGAACAAGGCATTGGTTTATTATATGGCAGAACAAAGTACAAAAGCCATGTTTGGGTTTGCCTACACTTCTTTGTGCCCATATCAGGACATTCAGCTATAATACTGGTTTAAGAATCACAGAATCATAGAAAGGTTTGGGTTGGAAGTGACCTTGAAAAGTCCAACCCCCCAGCAATGATGTCCTGGTTTTTCTCTGGGATAGAGTGAATATTCACAGGAAGCTGGGAGGGGACACAACTAGCCAAAGGGGTATTTGAGGAGGGGATCTGGTGAGAAGGAAAAATCACTGCTGAGGAACAGGCTGGCCATGGAGTTCCAGGCAGTGAGTCAACTGCATTGTTTATCACTGCTTTGTATTTTCTTTTGCTAGTAGTGTTGCTGTTGTTTTCCTCTCCTTAGCTATCCCAGTAAACCGTGCCCACAAGTTTTATCCTTTTCTTTCTATTCTCCTCCCCATCCCATGGGGAGGGGAGTAGTCAACAAGTGGCTGCATGGTGCTCAGCTGCTGGCTGGGGCTGAATCACAACAAATAAGCAGGGACATCTTTAACTAGAACGTGTGGCTCAGACCCCTGTCCATCCTGACCTTGACTATTTTCAGGGATGGAGCATCTACCACCTCTCTGGCAAGCCTGTTCCAGGGTTCCACCACCATGAGGAAAACATTTCTTCCTTATATCTAGTGAATATATCTTCCTTTAGTTTAAAAACATTACCTATTGCAACAGCCCCTACTAAAAAGACTCTCCCCATCTTTTTTATAAGCCCCCTTCAGGTACTGGAAGGCTGCAGGTTGCTCTGGAGCCTTCTCTTCTCCAGGCTGAACAAGCCCAAGTCTCTCAGCCTGTCTGTACAGGAGAGGTGCTCCAGCCCCCTGATGATCTCCATGGCCTCCTCTGGACTCACCAATAGGTTCATGTCTTTCTTTTGGCCCACCATTATGGGTTTTTTCCTCTTTATTTTGTTGGTTGGCTGATTGAAGAAATTTTTATTTCACGTGTGTTGAACTGCCATTACAACAGCTGATATACCTGACACTTAATTCTCTCTGTGCCTTACTTGGTTTGTAACTATCCTCAGCAACTGGGTTCTTTCCACAGCCAAAAGTAACTTTACCAGTACTAACAGTGTATGTTCTCTGAACTATTAAAAAGTTGAAACTCAAGACAGAGTAGCTTTCTAGTTTTGACTAGGGAATGTAACATTGAAGAATAAGGATAGTAAACCAGATCGTGACTTTTTATTGCCCATATCACCAGATTTTTCTATATCCTGTATTTCAATGCATGTCCATATCTTGAATAGTTATCTTATTATCAAAGAGGTTTTTTTCGGGGGGAAAAAAAAATCTTAATTTTCAATGGGAGATGTTTATTTTCTATTAAGACATGGTCTGTGCCCTATATTACCCTCATGCATTAACTTTGGTTTATCTTATTTATAATTTTGAAGGCTTTTTTGCATCTCAGCAAGGGAAAGGGAAGTGGGTGATGTGTATTGATTAATATTGTATACGGGCTTTGTAGTAAGCAGCCATCCCAAATGATTAGCAAGCAAGCTAGTACCTTAGAAGTAGGTGGCTACAACTGCCAAAAAAGTTTTTCTTCACTTACTTGGTTATAGACCATATGACATAAAGGACAAATGCATGTCAAGAGCTCAGGTGTAAATTATATACTCTGCTATATTCCATAATGTTTTAATAGCCTTTTATTTTGAGCCTCTGCTTGCTTAGCACTATACCAGGTTTTTTAAAGTTCGGATTGTACATAAATTTGGGCATATACATAGAAGGTAAAAAGTTAGATGTATTCTTTCTTTTACCATCAGTGAGCATCACTGTAATTACTATTTGTCAAAACCAAAAATTTTCTGGTCTACAAGACGTGTAATCTTTTTCAGACTATCAAACCCAAGGAGAATTTCAAAGGAATTACTAGTGACATTGGAGAGTTTGTGACAAAAAGACAGATGATAAAATGCTGTCTAAAGGGAAGATACCAAAGTGAGGTGCTGCGTTTGCCTTTTTGAGGTCTCTGGAACCCCAGCCTCTGCTCAGGAGGATCCAGCAGCATCGCTAACCTCACAGAGATCGCTTCAGCTAATTCTCTGGTTTCCTTAGGGTAAATTTCAACCTGAACTAGCCTGCATGACAACATGCAATTTATCTAAGTAGTCTGTAACCTCTTCTTTTTCCCAATCCGACCTGAATTCTCACCCCTTTGTCACTCACCTTAATGTTGTTAGACACCTGATAACAGTTAACATGGTTAGCGAAACAGAAGCAACAAAATCTTTAAATGCATTAGCAGTTTCTGCAGTGCCTGTTTGCTTTGCATTCCTCTTGAGCTATGGATCAAAGCATTTCCTGGTCCCTGCAGTTCATCTGCTGTACTTTCTTGTTAGGCCTCCAAACACAGGAAGTTTACGGCTCAGGTTGTGCTTTGATTCGAGTGTAAGATAATATAAGTACGGGGGAGGTATTTGTCCAGTCTTAAGGCAGTAATTATTTCAGTCATTTACATTTTGACTGATGCATCTTTGAATCTTACTTTAAAAAAATACAGCTGTTCACTTTTGCCCGGTATATGTGATAGTTTAATGTTGCTCTTCACATGTCAAGTTTCATCCGGCAAGGTAATTTTATAAAGGCCATCTGCAAGGAATCCAGGAAAATACATAGTTCCTTTTTGAAATGGTTGATACTCCCCTTTATTCTTAAGGGACTAGAAATAACATACCTATGGGAAAAAATCCTCTTTTGAGCAGTTGTTCCTACCTGTTGTGCAAAGATGTAGTGGAGTAACTTGGCTACCATAGTAGTTTTCTAAGCCAGCAGATCTTCTGTGAGTCACATAAGGTTGTGCAAGCACTTGGAGCAAACCTCACTGAGGAAGCACTGCCCCACACTGTCAAGAAAATATCTCTGAATTCTATTATATGAAAAGTTAAGTGTTCTTCAAACATAGAGACCTCCTTGCAAATGTTTTCCATTATCCAAACTGTTGGCCCAGGTCCACTGGCAAAAGCAATAGTGGGAGTGCAGAACAAGTGGTGAAGATTGTTGTCTCTTATTAGATTTCTTGTGATATTTGGTTTTTTTGCTAATCCCTAGTTACTGAATATAGTGATTACATAAGGGATACAGCTTTAATGAAAATAAAATAAATGAGAAGTTTACTCGGTGATAAAATTCAGCCCTTGCTCCTGTAAAGACTTTGGAAACATATTCACTGGAGGTACAAAACTCCAAACTGAAAAAGCACCCTGAAATCAGTCTCTTACACATGAATTTAGGTCATTGTAGGACACAGGAGAGTGCAAGCTTACAGGATTGGAGAGTAAGATGTCCGCAATCTAGAGTCAAGGCATTGCAGACCAGTTGTTCCTTACTAGGTTCCGAGAGTAGCACATGAAACAGTAGTACCCAGCTCACCCTGTCTACACAAAACCTCTTTTGCCAGGTGAGGCAGGAATGGATGAAGTCGCTGGAGGACCAGGCACTTCCAGATTAACACCAGATGCATGTTAAAGGTGATATGCATCATCCTCCTGCTCTTTTAAAATAGCTTTGAAAGTCAGAAGGAGGTGCAGTCTTCAGAAATTGAAGAATTCAAATTTTTAAATGTTAAGCCGGTGAGATTTAGATGGGAAGATAATGCAGCTGAGGTCATGTCTGTTTGCACTGCTAGGACCGAAGCAAGACCAAACAGTAGATGTTAAAATGCAGGCTCAGAGCAGTGAGTGGTATGAGTGAGCATGGCCAGTTTGGGAGCAAGGCGATTTGAAAAAAAAAAGCTGAATTCTTCCAGAAACGGTGTCGATGTGAGCCGTGGCAGGAATTACCATCCTGCAGCAGGAAGCAGGAGTCTCCCGGGGCAGCGATACTTCCCTGTCCCAATTCTGAACCCGTGCTCCAGGGGGCCCTGCTCGGCCAGAAGTGATGCTCACTGCCTGGCAGCCGGGGACCTGCCTTGCCGCGGGCACCGTGAAGCCAGGCTCCGCCGCCCCGCATTAATAAAGTGTCGCGGGGGTAGAAGCTACCTCCTGCCCAAGCCCTGCACGCTTCCGAGCGGGGGCTCCTGGCTTTTACCTCTGTGCTTGTTGGGGCTGGCGCGGTGCTGCTCCGGCTGGGAAAGGGCTGCGGTGCTCTGCCCCGGGGAGGATTAGGTTTCAGGGCTGAATGCAGGGGTCTGGCTTTATCGTACATAAATGTCAGTTTACGTGTCATCTTTAAACTCCTTCAGAAGTCCTTAAATGCTACAACAAATAAAAAAGAATTGCAGGAGTGATGGTTTATTTAGAGATAAGTATTTCATTTCCGAATTCAGATGAGAGCCAACACATGGAGAGCAATGAATTCTGTGTGTGTTGTGTTTGCATGCTTGTGATTGTTGTGATTGTTTCCAGATTAAAAAAAAAAAGTAAGTTAGAAATGACCCAGCTGGAGCTCGTGGTGTTTGTGGATTGTTTTCTGTTTGTGAATTGTTTTCTGTTTGTTTGTGAACTGCAGCAGGAGGAGGATAGAGAGCGTTGAGTGCTGTGGGTTTATGTGGCCTTGTTGATTATCAGTTTTCAGAGCAGTTGTAGCACACCTCTTGGAGGAGGACTCGGCTTTGTCGCGTTGGCGATCCTGTCGCTGCTGCTCTTCTCTTCCCCATGTCAGGCAGGGCCTATCTGCAGAACTGGTAGGTGTCACAAAGGGTGGGAGCAGCCCAGCCAGTTAGCTGTAACGCCTCTGGACCGTCCAACACCTCTCGTTTCCTTCCACTGCAGTGTGTTTCCCTATCACAAATGAAGGGAAGTTCAGACTTCCGCCTTTTCTTCTTGTTGCTTAGGTTTCAGCTGTACTCAGCCATGTGGCCTCTGACATGGCACAGGAAAAGCACCCCATCCTTTTAGCAGTTCCTGTCATTGAGGCAGCCCTTCTTCGAGGAGACACCGGGAAGTTTTAGCCAGCAGCTGCTGCTGGGGACTGAAATGAAGCCTCTTGGAGCTCAGCTTACCTCAGGAGTCACAGGCAGCCTTATTCTTGGTGAGCTTTAGTGATTTCAAAAAACAGTGATTTGGAGGTTGAGGGTTTAGAGTTGGTAAAGATTTCTTCTTTTTTTGTCAATCTCTAGTTTTTCTGTACATAACAATAGACACAAGACAGTATTTTTGAATAAAGGGAGGGAATGCAATGAGTCATGCTTACCTGTTACATGCAGTTGGTTTTGTCTATTAAGATTAATAGTAAATGTGATGGGTCACAGAGCAAGCCTCAACTTCTTCAGTTTCCTGCAGACTTATGCAAAATGCTTACCTAGTTTTGTCTCATTCGTGCCTGGAGTTCAAAAGATATAAACCTGCCTAGTCTTAAAAACAGTGATCATTCTTGCTTCAAAACCCTTCAAAAACATCAGCATGACAGACTTAGGATGCCGCTTAAAGATGCAGTTAGAAACTGCCGTGGTTGTAATCGCAGCCTGTTTCCATGGGGCACCAAGCTTATAAAAATGGTGCCTAGCTTTATTTAGCTTTACAAGGCTTTAACTTCATTCGAGCAGAA
This sequence comes from Porphyrio hochstetteri, assembly GCA_020800305.1. NCBI lineage: Eukaryota > Metazoa > Chordata > Aves > Gruiformes > Rallidae > Porphyrio > Porphyrio hochstetteri. Next base: position 54,364,381 of record CM036907.1, read on the forward strand.
CCACACAAGCCTGTTTGCCCCCACACTCCTGTGAGAAGGAGGGAAAGTTTAAAAAGGGGGCCCAGCCATTACTAATGAATGCCTGAACTGTGCACACAAACCCCACTTTTCGGGTACGTAGGAGAGTGCTTTGGCTGTGGCTCCACATCCCAGAACAGCGCTGTTTGGATAACGCCTTCCATAAAGCAGCCTTACCTCTTTCCTCTCTCCCACCCCAGGCTATGCCAACAGAAGTGTTCATGTGGCTTCCTGATGTACCTGATCACAGAAGCAAACTGGATGGAAAAATAGCCTAGAATTTTATTTCGGGTTTCTTTTCTCCCCTCCCTGATCCGCTCCTTGATACATTTCACCACACAGCTGCATAAATAGTTGGCTTTGGCAGAGCACACAGGGAGGAGTGGGCTGGGCACCAATGTCCGAAGAAGGGGAGCCAGGGCTGTTTAAACTATCCTTGCCATCAGAGAAGTGTTCCAAGAACCACAGTCCCAGCTGCATGAAGTGCAAAAGCACAGACCTAGACTGCCAGTTGCTTTTTGTTCGTGCACAAAGAACCTCTACAAAATTGGGAAGCCATTGCATACAAATATGAGACTCTCCCTGATCTGTTTCTTTTGTGGGGGCTGTTCTCGGTGTGCCGTTGCTACAAACCATGCTGGTTATCGTTGTTCAATATGATGTCGTTGGACACTATCCAGAAGTAGCTTAAATAAATGAATAAAATATTTTCTTAAGTAAATAAAAGCAGCCATTGGAATGGGTGGTGTTAGCCCTGTGGTCCCACAGACATCCATCATGCTTACCTTTCCATCAAGATCAGGCCTGGGCAACACCAGATCCAGATCAACCCTAATAAGACTTGGGCACATGGCTACTCAATTAGCCCGAGCCTGCAAAACAGCATGTATTTCAGGCTTCTGTTTATGCTGGATTCAGAGGACAGGCAGTTCCTAGTGAGGAGTAACTCTTACAAGAACAAAAATTATCCTTCAGACATACTTTAAAACAAATTAGGACCAGAAATGTAGGTTTGGGCAGTTCAGCACTTTGTGTCAAATAGCTAGATTTCATTTTATTTGGTACTGTGTGCCCTAGAGCCAGAGTTACCACATCATACGACAACAACCTGATATTCTGCATAAGAGCTACAAAAGGAATGAAGGAAAAAAAAGCATCTCCCCAGCTAAATCCAGTTGGTTAAAATTCAGCTAACAAATTCTACACCACCGGTAGTTCCTGAAGTCTAGCATGTGGTTTTCTCTACTTTTTTTGATGCTTTAGACTTGCAAAACTGCTCTCATGCAGCTGAACGAAAAATAATAGGAGTTTTCTTGGTTGGTTGGTTTTTTCATGGTGCCTCCCTTTTACAAGGGGAAAATGGTTAATTTTGGTAGCTGTACAAACAGGGAGCAGCATGCCTATCTCTTAATGAGTTGGGGAGGTGTATTTTTTAGGTTACCGAGCAAAAATAATTAGGCAGTGAATTAAGCTGTTTGCAGTTTGAGGGGTTTGAAGCCGTCTGTGGAGGTGGTTGTGCTGCAGCTTGTGCACACATACGACTGGCCTGAATGCCTGCCAGGTGGCTGCGTCCGCCTGAACAGGGTGTTTTGCAGGATCCTTCTGGAAGGAAAACTGGCTGCAAAGGCCTGTTTGAACACTTGGGATGATGGCAGAAAGGAACAGACTAAATTTTTATGGAGTACCATCCTACAGGTCACAGAAAGCGATTTGCAAATGTTGGAGAAATATCAGGGAAAAGAGAGGCAACAAGGTCCACCCAGCTCCAAAAGCATCTGTGAAAAATTACCTAGCCCAGATGGCTGAAATGGTTTTCACATTCATTGCACATGTAGTCTGGTTTTAGCTATCTCCAGTGCAGTCGTTCTGCTGATCTATGGTAGTTATTGCCCCCTCAGTGCATGAGCATGTTTCCCATTCACATAAATAAGAGTTATGTTCTTTGTATCCAGGGAGAGGGGATTTTATTTGTCTAGTGCCAAAGCAGCTTCTCACAGGACTCTTTTCCTCCCACACTCTTGGTTTTTTTCAGCTCTCCTAACCTGTGTTTTTTTTTATTTTGAACTGTTTGGACTTTTATATTTCATGTAATAAATGTTAGTAAACTATTGGAGAAGGTGACATGGCCAGAAATGGAGTCCTTAGTGGGTTCAGCCTTCTAAGTAATTCAGCCTGAAATATGAGTGGTAGCTAGAAAGAAAGAAAAAAGAATCTTGAAAGTTTTGCAGTGTAGAAGTAATTTTATTTTATGTGATGATATCACCACATTTTCCCCTCTCCTTTCCCCAAGTACCTGTCAGTAGAGAGTCTTGCTTTGCTATATGTGGGAAAGTTTGCTTTTGGAGGGCATTTGTTTTATTTAGCTATTTTTTTGTCAATTGCTTTTAAAATCTCTGCCAGGAGGTACTGTTCAAGCAGTGACAGTGATGACTATGGCTATCACTGCTTAAAAAGCTTCTAAGCCATGGAGCACAGCTTCCTTTTGTGTATAAATGTAGTTCTTTTAATTAATGGAGTGCAATAGTGATGACCAGGGTACTTTGGGCTGTACATGCACTGGTTATGCACTGGCAACCACAGAGGCTCCTGTGACACCTCACATTTATTGTCCAGGGAAGGTGGAGCTGGTGATGTTCACTCAATGTGAGGTTTGATGTGCCAGGGTCCTCTGGAGCAAGGGTTCATCAAGTCAGAATAATCAGTTTTTGCCATTTGTTCTCCTTGCTCTGCAGTTCACTTTGTTACAGCCGCGCTGTGTTGAGGAGGTTAGATGTGCTCTTGTCCATGTGAGCTTCTGAAAGTGTTACTCATGTGTATGCTTTTGGCCCCTTCGTTTTTTCTCAGGAGAGAGATGGGAGAAGAGGAAGAGAGGCAGCAGCAATTTGTTGGGTTTTTTTATTTTTCAATTTTTCAGATTTCTTTTTATTCCTCTGCTGCTGTTACAGACCTGGCCCTCTGCCAATCTGTCCAGTCTCCTTTTCTGTGACCAAAGCTGTCATAGACTTTCTGCTGATGCTATTTCTCTATACTTTTTCTGTCTCTTCTCCTTGCAGTCCACAATTTTCCTACCCTGCTGGCTGCCTGGTTAATCAAACAGAAACAAATCTGTGCACAGCCACCTTGGGAAAAAATTGTGTAGCTGAAGATAGCATGGAGAAGGCAGGGAGGGTTTCAGCAGCATATGGCCAGTAGCAATGTAGGAGGAATGAGCTCCTGGATAGCACTGCATGGCCACTGGCGTCCCCTCAGCTGGCACCTGCATATGGTGGGGTCAGCTAAGCCATGGGGGACTTCTGTCCTTGCCCTGTGCCTGAGGTGCTTGTTTGCTGTAGCTCTAGGCTAGGTTTGTCTCAGGCTGTGGAGAGATCCTGCTCTTCCTCATCCTCCATGTGTCGCTTCTCATGGTGGTGGGCGAGTTCCCTGTTTGCCCAGCCGCTCCCCAGGTTATCAGGGCCACAGAAGCAGATTAGGGCCATTCATGCCCGCAGTTTCCTTAGTGCCTTTGCAAGACTGATAACTTCTGGCGGAGAGGCAATGACGCCAGCAGGCAGTAATCTTTTCCATCCCCCCAGAGAGCTGCCTGCCCTGCATCTGTGTTTATCCCCGCAGGTGTGGCTCCCAGCTCCTGGAAACCCTCTCCCTGCTTCTGGTTTTTGGCGCCTGCAATAGTATTCCAGGCTGCTCACCGCAGCTCCTCCATCTCCAGCAGTTCTCCTGGGGAGCCGCTTCTGGACAAGCGCTCAGGGAATAGTTGCTCAACAGCTGCCTTGTCCTTCACAGGTGCTGTCATGGCCCTGCTGAGGGGACACGTGCAGAGCCAGCCTGCCTATGGCAGGTCACCTCCTTCGCCCCCACTGCATCCCTGCTGCCTCTGGGGTAAGGTGGCTGCTTGCGAAAACAAGGCGAGTCTGGGCAAGGAAACAAGAAGAGGCGTGAAAATCACCAGGTTTAATTCCAGGTGTTTCAGATCTGCCAGTCAAAAGGGAAGGGCACAACCCAAACAGCCTGGGAAGGGTGTCAGGGGAGCATGCCCTCCCCGTGTGTGCAGCCAGCGTGCTACGTGCTGCTGCAAGAATGTGCTGCGGGCACAGCCACGGTCGTGCAAGGTCATGGGCTGCTGGCCCACATCACTGCACCTCGCCGAATCCCTTCACACCAGGGCAGTGCGAGGTACTGGCACGCCCTTCATCTCTATTTCCTACCCCCACCTTCAGGGCAGTTACGAAAGCGAAGTCCTACTTCACTAGAATTTTTAAACAGGGCTGTGAATGTATGGTAGCTTGCTTGGCCCAGGATATAGTGAGCTACTGAGAAAGAGTGTTTACTGAAGTGTACCCTGGCATCCTTATCCTTCCTTTGCAGCTGCTATTTACCAGACAGCATTTGTGGTGAATGTAGCTGGCAGGAAACATCGTCTAGGAATGAACTGGATGAGTTAAAGAAATCTTCACACTGAGGCTGTCACAGGCATTTGAAAATACTTCACATGAAGGCGTGTTTTTGTAACACTAAATTAAAATAGCATTGCATGAAGGTGGCTCAACTAAATCAAATTTACCATCAAAATGTTTTGTGTTTTTGTTTTGGGTCCCTGCCTTGTTTACAGCTCCTCTGTGTTGCAGAGAGCATCTTCATCCACTCTGTTGGCACGTTGTTTCACAAACGTGGCAGCAGCACAGCTAATTCATCAGTGCTGGGGGTGGGAGGGAGAGATTTGGGCTTTTTCTTGGCAATAGAAGAAACTGATTATGAAAACGCACTTATTCCTGCTTTAGTCAAAAAGGCCTGCTATGCTGCTATTTCTTTAAGAAGCTCAGATGGCTTAGCTCGTAAGAGAATATCTTCATTAAAAATTATCAGAATAAAATAACAGGATTGTTGCTTCTTCCACAGGCTGTCCTGAGATTTGGAATTCACTTTCTCCTTTCTGGGATTTAATTTGCCAGTCAGATGTTACTATTCTTCTCACAGTTTTGTAACCCATGACTGGAACATTTTTTTTTCTTTTTTCTAACCATGATTCCAGAAACTGAGAAAGCTGCTTAAAATTTATAAAAGATCAGAACCCACAAACCAAAAATAGACAGCCATCAATATGCATGTCAGTCTGCTGTGCCGATTCTTTCTTTGTAGGTTGTGTGATCTACCCTTTGCTTTACCCGTTGTCTTTGTTTTCTTATTTAGAGCCCTGTTTAGATTTCTTGGAGGACTGTAAGTCTCCTTCTATTTGTTTAGGAAGTTCCTAGCAGATTGTGGTTGCTATAGCTGTATGGGAACAGACTATTTTCGTTATTTATTAGAATTGGGACTCTAAAGCCCCCTCCTTGTCATCAATCTAATAGAGATGTTCCGGCAGTGTATTAGTCATTACTGGGGTGACATGAAGCACAGCATTGTGTTTGGAGACGTCCTTCCAGTGAAAGATGCTGAGGCTGAAGCCTCCTCGCAGATGTGCGGAGCTGTACCAGCCATGCCTAACTCCCTTGCATGCTTAATAGGCTTTTTGCCTATAAATCCCCAGATGCCATTGAGAGATGGGATCTTCGTAGAGGGGCTGGATTTAATGGGAACCCTGGGCGTCTCAGATTTATCTCACAGCTCCTGTCCGCATCGTCACTTATGGGGGTGGGTGGAGTATGCCACTCCATCTTCTGTGGCCAGATGGGTAAAAGCAGCAGAGGGGGAAGATCTCCCTGCCCAGCACCCAGAAGAAGCAAGCTCAGAGCTGGGGCTTTGTCTCAGAGCTCTGAGAGCAGCATGGCCTTGAAACAGCTGAAGTAAACAAACTAACAATACAGGCATTTTTGTACAGAAAAGATCCATTATTCTTCCTGACAGCATGACTTGGATTTTGAGTTCTCATTCTTTGTATTGTTCCTTATTTAAAAAGAAAGAGAAAGCAGAACAAGGAATAATACAAATGAGACAGCCTAGGGCTTGTGCTTGCCTATAGGATACTATTTAGGCCCTGTCTGCGCTACAAATTGGAACCATTTTGTAACCAGGTCCCTTAACCTAGCTGTATTTTTAAAGCAGTCAGGCCCTAAAGTCTTGCATGCTTGCATGATCGATTTGCCTAGGACTTTTTCGTGGAGGGCAGACTAATTAACAAGAAGCAATAAGCGATCACTTACCAAGACCAGTTCATTGATCACTCAGTGCACAGTCAACAGAGTTTTTCTTACCAGACGACACAGCTCATGCAGTCATACAGCCTAGTGCATGTGCCTGTGTTCATTCACTGCCCTTCTTCCTCAGGCCTACGTGGGATTTAGGCAGGGGGATGCTCAGTGGGCTGCACACCACTGATGCTCCCAGCCACGCTGAGCAGTGAGACGGGTCTGCGACAGGCTCCCAGGCTGGTTTCTGCCCTGGCCAGCCCTGATGGACACAGGACCTGGAGGGAGCGGCAGCCCAGAGGGCTGCTGGAAAGGTGCTGGTGTCAGGGCTTTTGGACAGCAGTTTGTTCCAAGGCTCATGTTCAGTAAGGCTTGAAAAAGTTTGCAGTGTATAAAATCTGAGTCCTTTCCAGTCACCTGGACTGTAAGTCCGTGCTGCCTGCTAGATGCAGAAAAGCCAGCATGGATTCAGGGAAAGAATCTTTCTTTTCCTTACTGCAGCAGAGGCTGGCTGTGCCTGAGCAAAAGTCCTTGAGCTTGCTGAAGCATCAAGGGTGGAGACGTTTCCCTCCTACATCAAGAGAATCTAGATTCCCTCACTCCCAAAAGCGCATGGACTCCCCAACTGAGGGGTGATGAGTCTGTCTGGTCTTGCCTGGCCAAGGACAAATCCTGGGATGCTCCTCCGGCTGGGAGAGGTACAGCTGTGGGGATGCTGTGCCTGTGGGACAGCTGAAGGAGGGTCTGTTGAAACCCACACTGTCTCCATGTGCTGATGTTTTCCCATCTGGGCAGTCATAGCAAGGGGCAAATGATAAAGCTGCTGCCACTGAAATGACACACACTGTTAGCACAAGCAGATTAGCTGTCCTGAGCCTGAGCCTGGAAAAAACACATCAAGAACATGAGGTAGAAAATTGCTGTATGCTTAAAAATCATTAAAGTTACTAATTGTGTGTGTTAGAGATGTAATTTCTTGGGTTATTCCATGTCATTTTTGACTTAATTTCTGCACTTGCGGTTTTTCAGAGGGGGACATGGAGTTATTAGTGACTTCTTATTCCACTTTTAAGACTGTGTGTAAACCTCATTTTAAATGGGCAGTCTCAAAGATCTTTCATTCAACTAGACGCCATTTCTGTTTACACGTCTGCAACGTTTAAACATTGCAGGATTGTTTAAACACAACATTTGAATGCATTTAACATTTAATGCATTTGTGTTTAGGTTTAAATGCATAAACAATGCATAAATTTAGGTTTAAATGCATAAACATTGCGTGACTACCTCAGTTCATGGTCTTATAGCAGAAATAAGCTTGGCCTGAAGCAAGAAACTGGCAGTGGAGGAATTAAAAGAAACCACAGAAGATCTCTCCATTATTGACAGGTAGTAGATAACAGAATCACTTTATTAACAGGTAAATAAATAAGTGGCTGAGAGTCATATCCATTAACAGCAACCATTGAACCAGCTTCCCCATGTATTTCCCTGATACAGTTTGAGAAGCAGATGTCCGGACACCCAGGAGTGCTGTGGGAAAGCAGGAGGTGGGAAAAGGGAGAGGACAAGCAGCAAGGAGAACAGGGTCTGTGAGGGGAAGGAGAAGGCATGAGGAACTCTGGTAGGCAAGTCAGATGCACTAAAATATTTAGAAGTGAGAGCTGACAGGCATCTAGCAAGAGAGGTAAAGGGAGCTCCTGGTGCAGAAGGGCATTAATGTGTCCTGGTCGGGAGACATGGAGGGGGAAGGTGTGGGGAAGACACCAATGTTCTATCTGGAACAGGCTGTGTTATCCAGTGAGGATCAAGGGATGGATGTAAAATGGAGGACCACATGGGTTTATGTCCATTGTTTACTTGGAGGACGCAGGTGGCTGGAACACGGGGACATGGATGGCATGGAGGGATTAGAGAAGCCCACACTGGGATGACATGGGCTACACAGAGAATTGCTGGCATGGGGACTCTATGGTCAGCTGCAGGAACATCTCAGGTGAATTTCAGGCTCCCTACACTTTTATTATTCAGTGCGTAGCAGGGGCAGCATATGCAGTGCCCTTCCCTGGATTGACAGCAATAGAATTTATTTGGGATATATATTGTGCCTCTGTTATTTTCAACGGGTGTAAGGTGGGAAAAGCAGCGCAAGGTAATTCACTGTCTTGCTACCTGCTCATACTTAACATTTCAAAGCTTATGACTTTTTTCTTTTGGGGGGAGCAGGGGGGGAAGAGGCACTACAGCTGGTCAGCAGAGGTTGTACCAGAGGAGGGAAATTGATCAACTTGAAAACCAGAAATTCTCTGTCTGCCACTGCCTTATGAATTATGTAGTTTATACTGTCCTTTTGTCCTTTTTCTGATTTTGATTTCTTAGTATTGGGTAGCTCTGCCATGTTTTTGAATGCATGCATATGTCTAATTGGATGTCTGTCGTTAAACATATATAAAATTCACACACACACACACACAAAGCATATGGAAGTCTTGTTAAGAGGGATTTATTCCTTTCCTGGCCATATACAAACATTTTAAATACTTGAATCAGACTGAATCACAAGGTTAAAAATAGATGGGTAAAGCCTTCGTATTTACTTTGTATATTTTAAACCCTGTGTAGGAGTAAGGAAGCATTTCAAGTTTCCCCACTTTAATCTTTTTCTCTGATACCAGAAGGAGTAAACAGAGGGGTTTCTTTTCTTTCCTTGTAATGAAAACAGGCGATTCTCAAGACTTGAAATGAAACCCCGAGAATAGGCAACAGCACGTTTCCTGCTTCCTTCCCATCTTCTTCCTGCCAGGGATCCTCAGCTTTGGGCACAGCCCCCAACCCTCCCACACCCCCCTTCAGCCCACCCGCTGTCCTTTCCCTTGGCGCTTCTGCCTCTCACCCCCTGCTTTGGTTTTTGCTGGGATGGGCTAAGGCTGCTCCTGCTCACTTTGGCCCCAAGGTGACTGCCACTGGGTGTATGTGTGGGTGTCAATCCCTGTCCCAGAGCCTAAGGACTGTGGCTGTTTGTTATATGCATCTTAATTTCAGCCCTCGTTCCTCTTCCCACAGCAGCAGGGATGGTTGGTGGGGTCAGGATGGCATGCAAGCTCTAGCCGTTAAGTTTCTCCCTGAAGTTTCTTCTCTACTGAAGTCAGGCCCTTTTTCTCCTTCTGGGAGTGCAGGAAAACCAGGACCTCCAGGAACTGCCTGATTAATCACTGCAGATGGAAATGCCACCTGCAGTGACTGCACAGAGCTGCTGCTGCCACGGCACAGCTTTGCTTTGCAAACATGGGAATTGCTGAGCTGCAAAGGTGAGCTGAGGGAAGTGATGGAGTGTGGGGAAACTAAAGTCACCACAATCACCATTGTCTGCAGAAAATGGTTTCCTGCCCTTCCAGTACTCCAAAACAGCAATGCCATTTTTGCTCATATGATAAGGAAACCAAGATGTTGTTAAGCCAGAGAGGGAAAGCCTAAGAACATCAGTGACTTAAAACAGTGCAGAGAGACTTGACACACGGCACTTCAGCTCAGGATCATTTTACCACTTCTGAACTCATAGTGATAGTCTTTGATAAAGTATTTTAATTTGTTTCCAAATAGAACTAGAACAGTGTTATAGAAAATTATATGCAGGGACCTTTTAAAATGCCTAATATTAAAAAAGATATCTTCTGTGAATATGCCTGTGCATATGTCTGTGTGCATGTATGTAAGGAACTATAGCACAATTTTCAGCACACTTGCTTGCTTTTTGCACTCCAAGTTGGCTTTCCTTTGCGCAGTTACAAAGCTTTTGCTGTACTTAGTCCCAGATAAGATGCAGAGGGCCACGGCAAATTGGAGGTACAGTCCTTATCAGTGTTTTTCATAACTGGCAGTGCTGTGGTTGTTGCAGGCTGGCAGGGAAACTGGGAAGTGCCCAGCCTAGGCTGGGCACAGGGGCCAAGACCCAGACCTCTGGGTGAAGGGCACCCTGAGGGTGATGCTGGGGTGAGTGATGGAGGAGAGGAGGGCAGCCTGTTACCCTCAAAGACGGAGAGCCCAGCCCCCCCACACCGGTGTTTTGGCAGTCGGCGTTAGCGAGTAGCCAGCGTGCAGCGGTGGAAATGACACATGTCCAGCAGAAAGGGAAAAAGGTGTTTGTCAAAGGAAGGCCAGCAGCTGGGCAGCTGCAGCTGGGTGGCTCTGCCTTTGCTGGAAACGTGGTGCCGGGAAGTCAGCAAGGCGTTTGGCTCAGCTCCTCTGACCCTCTCTGTCTGCTGGCCAGGATAATTTTTCGTGTCTTAGGGGGTGGTTACCCTGTGTTTTTAGGAGGCATGGCTCTTCTTCAGGAACGGGGCGGTGTGGCTTGCTGATGCTTTTTGTTTGGAGAATGAAATGCTGTTTTTGTAGTCAATGGGGTTTTCCCTCTTGCTGGGTCTGGAAGCTGGTGGAGAAATGAGTGGCACAAATGCTTTGGAGGATAGTCTGGGCTGTAAAGAAGAACTGGTTTAATAATCCCTCTTGAGACAGTTGCTATTCATTGGTGTCAGATGGTAAGTCATTTAGCTCACTCCGTCCTCATGCATCTCTGTGGCTATTTACCTGTATTTCCAAACTACATTCAGATACATTGATGCTGTTTACCAAGTTATCATATGGTTAATTATAGATGAATTTAATAGTAACTGGCATCGCCTATTTGATGGAAAACAATTACTCTCAAACTGTTTTCACTCTGAGAAACAGAAGCAGTGCTTCTGACATTACTCTTTGTGAACTGTTCAGCTGCTTGCTCTTTTGCTATCACAGAAAGGCAGGAAATTAAATTAGACAGTTTTAATTATCATTATAATTGCTGGTAAGATTTTTAGGCTTGGCATGTATTTTTAATTTCTTCTTTTAAATAAAATATTTGGATAAATATGAAGGTGAAGAGTGCTTAAACTGAGAGAGACCAATAAATACAAATGCAGAGCAGCAGGATGTAGATAAAGGTTAGTTGTGAGTCGTCATTTTAGTTTGGTTTGGTTTCTTCTCTCTCTGCTTTAAATACCAGTGAAAACTTGCTTCTTGAATTTGGCTTGAATTCGGAGTGAGAAACACTCACTAATTCTAATTCCTCACCTATTCACAGCGGTTTAGGGCTAACCAAAGCTGAATGTTGCTCCTCTGGATTCACTTGGTCTAGGTAGAGTTTCTGCTCAGGGCACCGGTATTGGAGACTTCAGTGATTCACCGGGAACTTCACTAATTCCCAGGGATGGCAGAAGAAATGAAATCTCAATCAAGAGTGACTTTTCCTTACAAAGTAGAGCCTTTGAATCAGAGCATGCTTCTGAGCCTTTTGTCTGCCAAATGGGTGGGGGCAAGTCGCTTGAGCAAATGCAGTCAAGATGTGAAAAAGGTGCCTGGGGGCATGGGAGGCCTGTTTCCAGTGATGCACGGATGTTAGCAACATGCTGAGCTTTAAGATCCCGGAGCAAAATAAAGCAGAATATTCCCTTCTCACTCTCTGGGAAGTAAATGAGGTGCCAAACCAAAGGGCTCTAGGAAAATAAAACCAGAAAATGTTTGGTTTTCAGTTGGAACTTTTACGTGGCTTACAAATTTTCTGCGTTTGAAAGCCTGTGAAAATACGGTTCTTTGTTGGCACTGAAATGGGGAGTTGTCACTTCTTTAGTGTCGGTGCCTTTTTTGTGAGTTATAACTTTGACTTAGAAGCTGTTCAATTATATGCCTAGTTTCAAAAAAAAATAAAATTGTAGACTGCTTCAGCAAAATGAATTCTAAAAATTTTAGAACTATAAGTATCCTTGATAGTGTATAGTACTTTACAGTATATGTGCTTTATAGTAAGTGATATAAAATCAAGCTTAAGATTCTTAATTCCTAGAATTGTGTGTAGAACTGAACCAAGTTATTTTAAAAGCTCTAGCACAGACTCTTGTGCCAACTAAACAAGCAGGTTTCTCTCCACCAGTGTAATTATATCACATATTGTAATATTATACTAGCACATAAGAATTTAAAATGAAAGAACAAAAAAATCTGGACAGTTCAGTTTCACTGTTCCTGCAGCAGTGACAAATATAGCACATATGCCCATTGAGAAGTACTGAAAATATATTTTCAAAGTCCCTGTGCTTTCAGAAGACTCATTAGGGAAAACGATTCTGACAAAAATAGGACTTGAGTCATTCTGGTTGGTGAAGACTTGGCTGTTTGTGTCCCTCCCTGTAGCAGTGGGAACCGCTGCGCCCTGAAGGGACGGAAGCTAAATGTGTATTCCTCTGAGCAGAGAAAGCAGAGGGAGTAAATGGAAAGGAAAGACAATGTAATGGCACTATACATTTGGTTTAAATTAATTTGAAAGATATCACTTGAGCATTGAAGATATCACTATGGAGGGAGGGTTATGTATCTCTAAGTGCAGATTGTCTAAGAGAAAAATCATAAAAAATTAAAGAATCTAGGCTTTATTCTCTTTCTTCATAAAATATGAAGAACATATTTTTTTAATATTTTCCATTTTCTTCCTCTTATCATCTGCTGTAAGTAGGTAGTAGTCTTGATCTCAGCTGCTCAAACTGATGTTAGGCTTCCTGAATAATGAGAATTCCTGGTATCTTTTTATGCCAGGTGTATGTTGGGGTGTCAGTATTTGAAGTATGCTGAAGTTATATTTTCATGCACTGTAAAACCAAGAGGGTTAACAATACCTGCTGCCTTCTTCTAATCTCCATTTCCATTTAAAAAAATAAAATGTGTCCACATAACTTCATGTGTTTGTAGAGGGGCAAGGAAATGCCAGCTGTCATAAATTCTTAGGCTGAAGATCTTCCAACTGGGCCAGCACTAACTCCCAGGCAGTTGGGTTGGTTGTTGTTTTTTTGAAAGACCTGCCCTGTAGACCTAAACTCCAGATTATTTAAGGTGTTCTCCCCGGGACTCTCCTTAATTGATTCAGATCTTTTCTGAAGTACAGTGTCAGCAACGAGTCTCACGGCTCAGCTGACAGAGGTCTTGCAATGCTGAGGAGAGATTTATTTTATGTGCCATCTGTTAGTAAATCTTTATATAATGGTTGCTTTTATATGACAGCAAGAAAGAAGTTGACTCATGTTCAGCCTGCAGATCCTTTTGTGAGAACTGCTGCAGGGCTAGCTGTCTCCCATCTCCTGCTCATCCTCCTAACTCATTTCTTCCCAAGTAAAGTATTTTGCAACAATATGTCCTTTTTTTTTGCATGCAGCCTCCTGTTTGTCTTAGCCCGTTTCTCCAATCTCCAGATCTCTCTGTGAATCACGCTCTCCGATATGCCTGCAGTTCTTTCTAGCTTTGTGCAATCTCAAAACTCGGTAATGGGGTTGCATCATCCACGTGTGAGGCTAGCCTACAACACGGTCCTCTCTTACTTGCTCACAGTTCCCAGCACTTTTTGTTGGCCTCTGCAAGCTCGGGCACTTTTTGCAGGTTGCTGCTAAGCATCATGGTCTGGAGAGGGTGGTCACTGGCACCAGAAGAACCTAAAAATGGACACCTTGGTCACAAGTCCCTAAAGGACTAAGCTGTAAGAATAGTGAATAGTGTCAAAATGTCTTGATGCATCTTTCCAATTTGGTGAAGAACCATTGATAAATACTTTTGGATACGGTTCCCTATCGTGCATTGCCAGTATCATGTGGACCATTCATTCAGATGCCATGTTAAGCAGCACAGGGAAGCATATGAAAATGGAAATATCTCTCATCTGCTTCCCTCTTATTTGTAAGGTGTATCATTGTGCTATTTAACAAATATTAGCTTTATTTGGCAATAATTCACATTGTTTCTCACAAAGGCATGTGACCTCGAAACCTTTACGTGCTTACAAATAGTGTGTGTGATTCTTTGCTCCTCAGCCTTTTTACTATAAATTTAGGTCAGACTGAAATGGGGCCCCTGTAAAACCTGCTTTTGGCCCAAAAAGATGAGTGTTTGCTTGCCTTTTTTATGTCTCCTACAACATTAACCATTTGTGTCGTCATGTCTGTATCTGTGCTACTGGCCTCACCAGATCTGTGCTGGGAAGATCTCAGTGTCTGTGGCAGAGGCAGCCAGAGGGCAGAGGCAGCGTGGGGCCAGGAGGCTGCACAGGGCAGGACAGCAGTGTGGGGCAGCCCCGCAAGGGGCTGGCGGGCACCCAGACAACTCAGATGACCTCTCTGGGGGTGGATAGGGCTCAGTATCTCTCTCTCTTTCACACCCAGGCTGCATCTGCCATGACAACCTGTAGGCACTTTCTCTCACCTATGTACCAAAGATGTGCTTGGTGGCCTGTGGGTTCTGCGTCTCAGCAGCATTTGGGGTAGTTGGGTCTTTCTGCTTTACCAACAGGTTCTGCTTTGTCTGACACTGTTCAGAAATAAACCTTTCTCACCCTGCTTTATACCTGATTTAGTTATCTATAGTAGATGTTGAATAGTGCCAGACCTTTTGTTATTCTTCCCTCTAATAATGCCCAGAAAAGCTCAACACGACTTTCTGTGCTGTCTTTCCTGAGTTTGAGACAAACATTGTTTACCTTTGAAATACAAATTCAGGCCTCTCCCTGGCCTATCGTTCCCAAACAAGCTGTACCTTTACTGTATTAATATTTCATTTGTGTGAATTCTCAGCAAGTTGCTCTTATGCCAGGTGAATCTCATACTTTATTATGCATTAAGACTTCCAGTTCCTTCTGTTTTATTCCTCACAGCTCTTTTATCACACAGGCTTTTAACAGGTTCACCAGACTGATCTGCTATCTGTTCCTGTCCCTCTTGTGACCTTGCAGTGAACCCCAGTATCTCTTTTCCCTTCTCTCAAGCTTCAGAGTTTGTGCTTCCCCCACACACACACACACTCCTTTCCATCACTTCCCTGGGTTTTCACCGTTGTTGCCATTCTTTTTGGCATTCTTTTGGTTGAGAGTTGACTTTGTTCTTTTCTGTCTTTCTTCATGGGATGGATAACAGCAGACTAGCAGGGGATCTGTCATGGAGCCATTATCCCATGATCAAAGAAGTTAGAACGCTCTTGGCAGTATCCTCTGCACAGGCTCAGCATCCAGCCCCAAGGTGTGTGTGCACGTGTCCATGCACGTCCGTGTGTGCCCCTCTGATCTGCCTGGTCCTTTATACTCATTCTGTAGGGTCTAAGGTGATGCTTAGGGAGCTCCTGCACCTTCTCCCTTAGACCAGTTTTTGTCTAAATTTGTCCTGCTTTCCCTAGGAATCCCCAGGTTTGTTTCTGTGCATTTCCGGCTCTATGTTTTGAATAGAAGCTTTTTTCCCCACATGAAATAGGACAGAATTAAGGAAGGAGGGGGGTCACTAAGGTACCTAAACACCTGGAGAGGATCAGGAACAGGAGCACTTCCCACTCAGGCTGGGGGTACCTGGGCTCCTGATAAGTTGGATGGCAAACAACAGGCAAGGGAAGGGGCTCAAGACCCTAACAGAGTGAAACAAACTTCTAAATAGTTGGGATTTTTTTAAAACACTTGGGAGAAAAATCCTGCATACATAAGGGCTTAGATATCTTAAAAGAGACTGTTATTTCCTTGAAAATGTCATGGTCACTTCCTCCTCCTGATCGTGTCTTCCTTCTTCCTCTAAAGATGATGCAGTTTAGTGCAGCGTATGTGCATTTGAGGGCCTCTATGCTACTTGGCCATGTTGAACTGACTAGTAAACTGCCCCAGAATAACTAATTATCCCACAGACTTTTTGCTTGCAACAGTTCCTACGCATTTGCCGTGGCTTACCTTAGTACATACCATCATTTAATGTCACAGTCTGCATGTTTCACCATTGATCTGGTACTGTAACTTGCATAGTTAGTTTCAGACTCTGGTTGAAACTCAACAAAAGTGATTTGCAACCTTTCTGTATTCCTAAAGATGTCCAGGCATAGATGAAAATCAGAGTGGTGAATTTAAGGGTATTAGAAACTAAGAAATTTTCTAATTACTTTCTAAGAATTAATTAAGATACTTAGTAAGGCCTCAGAGGTTCATGAACCACAAGCTGAAAACCACATCTTCAGAAACAATATATTAGGTATTAATGGTGAATTCACAGTGTTGGTTACCTGCGTTGCTGCTCATAAATAAGAGGAAGACACCTGCTATCTATTCAAGCAGTTAAGATTAGCAGCAAATGTTTCAAAAGCAATTAGTTTAGTCCACTGATATCAATATGGAAAGGACTTCAGGAGCTAGATGTTTCTATAAGGACATAATTTAGAGGTGGGCTAGTCAGGGTTAGGCTATGGTTGGACTCAATGATCTAAAGGGTCTCTTCCAACCCAGGTGATTCTATGATTCTATACATCTCTTTCTCTCCTCTCTCCTTATTGGCATATAGTTTTCATTATGGGGAGGTAACATGTAATCTGAAAATGTGACAGCCTGAAATGAAAAGAGATGAAACTATCACTGTGATTCTTGCAAACCTGGATTAGGGCAGCTGTAGCCGAATACTTCATGATTCCTCATCTTTACTACTGTGTCAGCAATGATGGCCATGGGCACTATGAGATAGTGTTCACTACTTCTATAAATAACGTATTTTTAATGTAAAATTATATTAATTGGAATATGCTACTTTCCAGAAAAATCACAGATGTAGTCATTCTCCAGATGAGTATAAATCTTCCTTGCAGAACAAAAATATTCGATACTTCAGTTTCTTATGAAACTCAGCATTTTGCATGCACTCTGTAGCACAGAAGTATTGCTTTCCAGCAAACATTCCCACGTCTTTCCATGGTTTGGGACTTTATTGCAGTGTATTTCCCCTTCCCAGTTAAAAGAGCAAGTGTCTGCCTACAGCTGTTTTCTGTGGCTGTTGCTGTAATGTTTTTAACAGGTTTATTTCCGTTATGTTTCCCTGTATGAAAGGTGTCCAGCAAAACAGATTATTTCCTAAGATACCTTTGCTTTCTGAGAGTCATGGAGCATGTACTGTGCAGCCTGGCGTGGTGCAGGATTATGTACAGCACAAGGAGCGTGAGATGGTCCAGTTGGCAGTGACCTGGGCCACAATTCAGATTTCCCAAATAACTTCATCTTTGTGCACCTTCACCCACTATTTCTGACTCAGATGTAAACCCCCTTGATCTACTTGCAGTGTTCAGTACAATAAGAAAGAGCTTGCTCTTCAGGTGAAGTGTCCTCCAGGTGCTTCTGTCGTAAACGCTAAATGCATGCTAAATGCATAATAATACTTGAAGAAATAATAAAACATGTTCAGAAACTGTAATGGACAAACACTCCAGAAAACTTTCATCATGGTCCCACTATCTGTTATTTCCTGGTCCTGAATCTGTTCCTGCATTATTTATTTCTAGACTTTCTGAGAGCTTATGTGTAGACAAAAGCTCCCATTTTACTTCACGTGTCCCTCTGACTTTGGTAGCTGTAACCTTGGCAGCATTGTCACTCATCATTACTGCAAGAATTACAATGTCTGGAATTACAGGGGGCTGGCATCGTGGCAGTTGAGGCAAGGAAAGCAGTTCACTTAGAAAAGAGGGAGCTCCCTTCCACAGTTGCCACCATAATCATCAGCTATGATAAAACCCAAGCAATGATGATTTTAGATTGAGTTTGGGTTTTTAACACACAAGATACATATACCAAGGGGGAAAAAAAGCTCTTTTTGGAAACTGTGGTTATTGTTTATAGCCACGTTAACATTAATTTGCTGGGTTTTGTGCAAATCCTATTAGTTTTCAGACATTTTAAAGCAAGTATAAGCAGCTAATGGAGAGAGGCTGCAGGAAGGGAGCGCTGGGATCTCAGGGGAGATCTTGTCTCTGTTCAGTGCAGTGGGGAAAGTGGGTCTCCCTGGTCCTGCCAGGATAATGAAGAGGGGAAATCTCTTGCTGCCCCTTTCCAGCAACTGCTCTCGTTCCAGGGAAAGTGGGCGGGGGATTTATGATTGGCGTTGTACCTTTTGCAATGTGCAAACCAGGAATTTACTAGGAACGGGTATAGACTCTTGTGGCAGGGAAGGTGTCCATTGCCAACTTCGTTCCTCTTTCAGCTTTTGTACTTGAGGGGAGAGTTTTCCTACCAGAGCTACAGTTGTCTTGTCTTCAAAGTTACAAAAACTCAGTCTGACTTCTGTGGTAAGGCATTTAGTGTGGAAAGTGTATCTATCTATATGTTTTCTGGTTTTTCACTCTCTGATACAAAATACCACTGCAAAAAATATTCCAAACCACTGTTGCTGCCGCAGGCACTAGAACAAAGAGTCCTTTGTTTCACAGGAGTGTCCAAACCTGTGGCAAACTCTTGCTCTGCCCCCCCAGACAGGTGCTGTGAAGCTCTTTGACATTTGTAGAGCAGATGGGATGCCATTTTACTGTTGTATCTAATTGACAGAACCTGACTAACTCTGTCCATGCATCCTGCCTCGGAAAGTGTGGGCCGTGGAGTCTTGGGGGCTGAGGGGGGAGAGCACGCTTTCCTCATCAGCAACTCGCTTAACTCGCTTGCTGCTGGGTGAAGAGTGAGAGTGATAACTTGCTAACTGGCCTGCGAAGCCTCTTGGGAATGCACAAGCCAGGGAAATTGTTTCTTGCTGCTGAATTTGCCATTTTGGCTGGTTGGTCACTCGCTGTTGATGTGGCTACCATAAATCGTATTAATGTATATCTGCAGCCACAGATGTTACTGTGCAACTATATTTTAATGTAAATAGCAGCGCTGTCTGTCTGTGCAATCGCATAATGACATAAGGGATTGAGTGTGCATAGAACACATGAAGATGTTTGTGAAACACTGTCTCTGGAGATTTGTGAAGGCACACGTCTCTCCATGCCTCCTCCCCCTCTCACGCTTTCAAAGGAGGGATTTTGCAAGTGTCTGATTTTGGGATTCCAGACATGGTGAGGGTCTGATTTCCAAAAGGCTGGTGCCTGTGAAGGCCTTAGAGAAGAAAGTAGCTGTCCCAATCATTTCTGCTAATCTTGGCATGCCACCACCACGCTCGGGTTCTTGCGCATACCTGTGTCTCACATGGAAACCAAAGAATAGCTGCTTTGAGTGTAACTTCTGCTGAAGGTTGTACGCTCCTTGGCAGATCTGGTTTGTAGAAGAAAACCACATTTCCAGTGTGGTTCCAGCATTTAAATCCCGATAGACACTTACATTTCCCTACAGACTGCTTCTTTAAAGAAAGCAGGCCATGATTTCACTTTTGGAAAGGTAGCTAAACTGTATTTTATGGTGATTGTCATTGGATATGACCAGGAGAAGTAGGAATACCTAAACAAATATTTAACGCGTTTCAGTTGGAGTATAAATGAAATACCAAACCCCTTGCCATTGAGCAGCTGTAATTTTTAGGATTATTCTTATGAAGCGTATTGAGTTTGAGATTCTTGGCTTCCTTGGCAGCAGCCTGTCCCTCTGACAACTGTCATCCTCAGTCATATCAGTTACATGCTGCCACAGCCACTCATACATCCTGTGCAAATGTTAATATAAAAGCAGGCCAGGTGGTAGCAAACTCTGAGATAGATCTTCAGGTCACTGTCAGATTTACAAATAAGCTGTATAAAAATTCTCCAGGTGTCAATAGTTGTTTCTGTGGCACTGGCACACGAAGCATTTCAATGACCTTTGTGGCATCTTTGATACCTGTAAACTGTAGTTCTAACCTGCAGCACTGTGTGTTGGCCTTTTGGCACAAATGCCATTCAGGTATCCTTTTGCATAAATGCTGGCTGCTGTTCATAGGGCTTCCACAGTCTGCTTTTAAAGAATTAAACCACCAAAAAGCATATATACAAGAAGGGAAAATAAAAAGAATGAAAAAGAAAAAAGACTCAGAAAAATCTTAAGAGCTTATTTAGACAACCCCAAGCCCCAGAGCAGAATCAGTTGTACCAAAATAATGGGATGCTGGGAGGCTCTCAAGAACAGGTTAGACAGTGATGAAGGCACCACACTGACCCCAGGCAATCAATTCCAACACTTCCACGAACCTTGCAGTTAGAGAGCTTTTTCTAGTGTTTAACCTGATATCACCCCTGCTGCAATTAAACCTGTTCATTCTTGCCCTATCCTCAGCAGATAGAGAAGTTTATTTTCCTTAGTGAAGCAAAGGTTTTACATATTTGAAAATTATTGTCCTATTCTCTGACAATCTTCTTTTGCCTCAGATAAAGAATCCCCATCCTTTCAATCTCTGCTTGTAAACATCTCACTCAAGTTGTCTTCTACATTTTCTCCTCTGAGTCCATGTCTGCCTTGAGGTCTAGGGCGTACTGGGTCAAAACACAACCCAGAACTCCAGCTGAGGGCTTGGGCTTCGTGAGCAGCATAGAGATTGTTACACGCCTTGTGTGCGGTTGTGCATGCTACTGGCTGTACTGGGTAGATCCTATTATGCAATGTGCTGTTCTGCAACAAGAAAAATGGTTTGATTCATGCTCAGCAGCTACTTTCAAGCTCTCTGTGCTTTCTGTCATCTGTAAATTTAGCGAGCATATTCTCTATTGTACCAGCCAAGCTGTTAATTAAAATATTGAAGAACAGATCTGTGCAAAACCCCACTCAATAGACTCTTTCACTTTGTCCACCAACCACTGAAAACTAATCTCTTAAAGTGATTTTTTTTCAACGAGTTATGTACCACTTTGTAATGGTTTCAGGTGATGCTGTTGAATAAGGTAGAAACCTTATTAAATTCAATATGTATTGCATCTGCTGCTACCTCTTATCCAGTACCAATTACCCTCCAAGGACGGATATTAGATTGATTTGACACAATTAATTCTTGACAAATCCATTTGACTGTTTTAAACTTTTACAGGATAATAGGGTGGAAAAAGAAATGTTATAGAATTTGTCTGTGCATCTTTCCAGCTCCATGCTTGCCATCCCTTAGCCTTCTTGAACTCTCCTCTTCATGAGCCCTCATTTGTAATTACCCCGGTGCAGGAGTGAGAACAAGAGATGGAGGCAGAAGCTGTTATTGCTGCCAAAATCTTTGTGTCTTAAAGCCAAGCCTGGACATTCTTGAACACACATGAGCAGGTTAGGCCTACTTGAAACCACTAGGCATGCTAAATCACCTCTAATTGTGTTTAGCCCTTTGACACAAATTGGGTATGTCCTTTCTCATACATCCATATAAAAACAATTCCACTAGTTAACCTTTGTTACATATATCATAGAATCATAGAATCATAGAATGGTCTGGGTTGGAAGGGACCCCAAGGATCACAGAGCTCCAACCCCCCTGCCACAGGCAGGGCCACCAACCTCAGGTCTGGATCTACACAAGGTTGCCCAGAGCCCCATCCAACCTGGCCTTGAACACCTCCAGGGACGGGGCATCCACTACTTCTCTGGGCAGCCTGTTCCAGCACCTCACCACTCTCTCTGTAAAAAACTTCCCTCTAATATCTAATCTAAACCTTCCTTCCTTTAGTTTTAATCCTTCCCCCCTTGTCCTGCCATTGTCTACCCTTTTAAAAAGTTGAATCCCCTCCTATTTATATGCTCCCTATACATATTATACATATATACATATGTGTGTATATATATATACACACAAACACTTCTTTAGAAAATAGTGGGTGCTAAAATATTTTAAAACTTGCCAAAATCTTTGGATGCATTTGAACTTGTTAGAGATCAGGAAAATATTGTGCATGTTTAGGGGTGCTGTGAATAACTTGGTCCTTTGAATTCCTTTCTGGTTGCAGGCAAACATGAACAATACCTGGGCAAGTACAGGCAATAGAAGGCCTAAGTTTCTATGTGTTTGATACATTGAAAACTGCTTTAAGTAACTATCCAAGAGAATAATTGTATTCCCTACCTAACATAAGAAGCCTGTGTCTGTTAGTATGTTACCTGGAAAAGTACTAGGAGATAAAAAGTTATCATGACATTTGGCAAATGCATTTAAGAGTCAAAAAGCACTCTTTTATTGGCTCTGTCTGCTCCCGTGGTTTACCTTCACAAATATGATAAAAAATAAATAATAAACAATAAATATAATTTTTTTTATCTCCAGGAGTTTTAAATTTATCTATGAAAATCTGAAAGCTAGTGAGTAATGAAAATTGTCTACATGAGGCCCAATTCTTGCTGGCATCTTACTGCGTGTTTACATATTCCCTAAATGCCACATGTGTAATCATGGGGAACCTAAGGGCCAGAGAGGCTTCTCAGACTTCTTAGGCAGTTGCCCAAGTAGCAAACCCCTTAGAATTATCCATTAAAAACACCCAAAATAATTCACGTTACTGAAAGCCGTGTGAAATTAAGTTGTGGATTGTATGTAGCCCAGGGGCTCATGGGCTCGCCGCCCCTGCTGCTGCCTCCTCAGTGGTGGAGATGGTTGATAATATAAAGTGACTCCAGAAGGTCACCTGGCTTGCCCCCGAGACACAGAGTTAGTGTTGCTGTTTCTTGTATTCCCCTTGCCAATATAGCAAATATCTTTCGTTCCTTTCAGTCTACTTTCACATTTTATTTTCTCAGTGACAAACAGCAATGACTTCTGCGGTGACCAGAGCGCTTTTGTATACACAAATAAAGTCATCGTTTTAGAAGCCAGTATTTCAAGGCTAAAAAACACATCTATTTATCTCATTGCCCCAAGTTACACCCTCTTGAGCTTTCTTCAGCAATCTGACTTTCCCCTTGGTGTTTACACACCCTTCGTGCTTTCAGATACTCGCTGCATCCTTTCCAGTCCCTTTAACCTTGAGCTAGCCAAGCAACATTTGTTTGTTTAAATTTACTCTCATAAATCACATCTTCCCACAGAAGTCAAAAGGAGCATGTGATGCACTCCTGGGATCAAGTGTATTAGTAACTTTCAAAAACCCGAATCTCAAAACCTTTTTGTTAGGCATATGTTGCTACAGGATACTTGCTGTAATGCCAAAGCATATTGGCCATCTTCAAATAGAATTGCCTAATTATTAAATCCTTGCAAATGAAGGATTTCTGAGAACTAAAGATACCAGCCTACTCTACATATACTTAAACAAAATGACTTCCTTGTAAAACTTCATCAACAGGGAGCCAACGCAGTTAGCTCATTGCCCTCGAGGGCTGTTGTATCATCATCGATGCAGTTGGTTGAGCTGCGGAGAGTAAATTCCTCCCACTCACACCACCACAGTCACAATAATCCTTCTGTTCGCAAACTTCCCAAAATATTTATTGAGAGAATAGCTTGGAGGTATGTTTTCAGCAATGCTTAAGCCTGTTTTCACTTGTCTCTCTTGCTTACTTTTTTAAAAAAAAATTTTAAAAAAATAAATTATGTTTTGGGAGTGGGTTTGCCAGTGCTTAGAAGCTGGAGTTTCAGATAGATGGCTTCTCCTTGCTTTAATTAGTTTGACGGCCTCCCCTGCTTTCCAGCTGAGTTGCCCTAACTGGAAGCAGCTGCTTTTTGGAATTACTCCCCCTCCTCGCTGTGTTACAGATGCACTAAGCCTCTTGTGCCCCTTCAACAAATTTATGCTTGTAAAATGCAGAGTTCTAGGGCTTCAGGTGTGCCTGGATGTGCAGAGATGTTTCTCTCCTGTCTCTATTACTTAATGAGGTTTTATGAAGTGAAGCATCATTAACAATATAGGGAGAATGAAATGCACAGATCAGATAGGATTCTCAGCTTCCTTGTAAACACATATTAGTGAGCATGGAGCAGGTTTTTATATATTTTTCCATGGCAATTCGAAACTCTGATTTGAGAGACAGAGACCTGAATGGACATACAGCTTGCAAGGCTGTGAGGAGTAAGGCTCTTCCAGAAGAGCACGGGCTCTGTGAACCAAGCTCCTGCCTGTGCTTACAGCCACAGCTGAAATGCATACCTATCTTGACTACATCCTCAAAGTCCTGTGAGTGCTGCTGATTTCATCACTAGCTTGGTGATTTGTTTAACACCCTACCACCTGGAGCCAAGTGATGTAAAAACCTCAATTTGCTGCTATTTTTTTTAAATAATGGAAATGTAAATTCTGGCTTTTATTTTCCAATAGAAGTATGAAAATGTGACCTAAGTGCACCGTGATGACTCAGGCAATTGAAGACAAAGCACTCCAAAACTTTTACTTTAAAAATTCCATTATATTTAAATGCAAGTTTAATTTTCAGGTGCCTGACAACTCTGAGTTTTGAACACTTATCATTACAACAGAAATTGCAACACCATGTGTAGCACAAGTGCTTGCCTATTGCTTGCTAGTGCTAGTCAACTACTGTTTGTTTTTTCATAAATTATCTCTTAATGTACATGTCTGGGCTTGCTGAGTTGTGTACAGGTCAGCTAACCCAGGGGCCCACCTCTGAGACAGGGAGGACACCCACGTCTTGATCTGATCTGGTACTCTAGGGAACGGGAAGGAAGCGTAGGGTGGCTTAAAAGGAAAGGTAGGGTGGCTGTTTGGAAAGTGAGAGAAAATTGGGTCCTCTGCATCCATCAGAGCCTGCTGATGAGGGCCATTTCCAGGGTTGGATGAAGGAGAAGCTTTGGTGATGGAGCATCTGAAAGAAGAGGTTGAAGCCAGTGCTTTCTTCTCAGTGGCAGCAGCAGGGGGACTGACCCCAGGCTGCAAGTAAGCATCAACTAATCATACCTGGTCCCTGGTCTATTTTCTTCACCTGTGGCTAGCTGGGATCATCAGGCAGGGGTTTTTTGTTTGGTTGGCTTCTGCATTAAGTAGGCCTGGCCCACCTTCTCCTTCGTTAACAATATACCTATGTGACTTGGACTTGTGGCTTAAAAAGCAGTCTGAGCTCAGTACTGAGTTCTCGTGAGACTGAATGCAAGCCTTTGGTAAGGGTCTGCTGCCTGTTCAGAATGGTGGTGGTGTATTAAGAAGCAGTTGAGGAGATGCTTTGTGCTCTGTTATGTTTTGGGGCAACATTTAATTGTTAAATTTGGGAGTGGGTGCAAGATGGAGTGTGGAAGAGGTGACTTCTTGGTGGAAATGTTCTGTTCTGGAGGAGAAGCTAAGCAACTCTTTCTCTTGTGTTTTCTTACAAGTCTCTGCCATTGGTATGTTTGTGTCGTGTGTGCTCTGCTGCAGTGTTTTGCCAAGGGCAGCTCTGCAACTTTCGATCTCTCCCTTGAAAGGAGATCTTTTTTTTTTTTTTTTTTAAGATCTACATTTGCATTTCATAATTGGCTGCTTCTGCAGAGACAGAATTAATGAAAGTTCTTGAGTTTATTTTTCCAGAAAGTATTACTTGGAAAGGGTGATGCAATAAATGTCTTCTTTGAGGTGTATCCATTCTTATGCAAAAAAATTGAGTTGGTCATGGAGGGAGTAGTAATAAAGCATGCACTGTGTGAGGCTGGCTGTCACTCTACTGCTCCTCCCACCTTACTACAGCCAACTTGGCATGATATTAAATATCAGTGCTGAGCATCTCTGAAATACACAGCTATCACACGCTACCAAGGTATACCTTATCCTTGGGTAGTTTTATGATGCGCTTTGGGATGAGATCATCAGACTCCTTTTCATTAGTAATTTACTAAGAGCTTCAACAAAGCAATCAAAGGATGCCGTGTTTGGAAAACGGAGAGGCCAAAGTCCTTTCCCGGGTTCTGAAGCATGCTGTTCTCCTTTTTCACTTCCCCCATTCTAAAATTATTTGGGATGAGAGCAGCCAAAGGACGCTGAGCTAAATAGTTCTGTCTCTGTGGATTTTGTAAGCCTCTTACAAAAAAGATTTGTATGCATCCTTTCTAGCAGACACTTATGAGAAGAATATAAGAAGCTGAGCAAGCTCCTATGAGCAACAGTGCAAGGACTGCCCGCGGATGTCCCAAAGGATGCTGAAGTCCTGTCTGTAAAATTAATTAAGGTTTCTAAAACATTTTGTAAAATGCACTGCAGAAAACTAATAGAAAATGAATGCTAACTATTTGAATGTTGACAGGAAATAATAAAGCTTCAAAGATGGTTTTGCCATGCAGTGAGAGAAGGGGGGATGCTGAGTTTGGGTGGAGGAGGCAGAAGAAAATAACATGAAGAAGCCAGAGTCTCAGTGTATTTTGGAAGCTGTTCAGACAGTGCCTGACATCATGGGAGGCAAATAGAGTCCTGATCTGTGGGTGGTTTTGGAGCAGCCTGCTGTCCCCAGGGATGTGTGCTCCTCACTGGTCACGCTTCAGCTGCCGGAGCCCCTCCACTGGCTGCGTTGGTGCCGCTGCTTCCCAGTTCAGAAACCTCTGTGTCGGGGAGGGGAGCTGGGCAGGATATGAGAGGCCCTTGTGGAGCACTTCTGCTGGCAGGAAGGGAGGATACGAACCTTTCCTTTCTCCTTATGAGTCAAAAGGTGTCCTTCCAGAAGGGCTGTGATACTCGCTGTGTGATGTGGTTAGATTTCCTTACTGTGACTGCTCATGCAAAGTCACAGCCGCCGTATTTGAGCTGAAGCCAGCCAGGGTCAGCAGTACTGGTATGTGTACCGAGCGTGGTGCTAGCCCCAAGCACTAAGACTACTGGAATGGCTTTCCTGGGCACGTGCATCTCCTTCCTCCTTATTTTTTAATCTAGTATGGTACTGGTATGTAGGGGAGTGATGATCAGGTGTAATACGGTGAGTTCAGACTTTCAACAGAATAAAGCAATTTGCTGCCCTTCACTAATTTCTACTGATAGAATTAAACAGACTCAGCTCCACCTGGTTTGTGTTGGGCATACTAGTGTACCGCTCTCGCTGTGACGTGATGCGCTGTCGCTGTAGTCATGACACGGGTGATAACACTGGGACCTGACAACTTAGCCTCTAAAAGAATAAATAATGATTTCTGACTACAGAGCGAAGAGTATGTGGTCTAAATACTGTCTATTTATAAGTATTGTCTGCACAGCTTTTAAAAGCAGGCACATTTTCTGTAGTTACCTAACTGACAGGAGATGCTGAAACTTGATCATTTTGGGAATATGTAGCAGTCTGATGTGCAATGCACAATGATGGACCTAGAGCTCTCTTGTAATTTATGCCTGTACATAGCAAGAGTTTGAGACTGAGCACCAGCCTGTTTGGCAGAATGACTGGAGACTTTCTGGAGTGGCTGCTAGCACCTCTGCTTTCTGCTGGAAAGCAACTGCTGGCTTCTTTGGCTGATATCAGTGATGCAGAGAACCCCACTCCAAGGGACCCTGCTACCACAAATAATAATCATATCCAGATAATTCTGAAGGAAAATACTTTAAAAAATAACTAGCAGGTGAGAATTAAAAGAAATTGTGTTTTAGAAGGCCTTTCAAAATAATGTAGTGAGGGCAATGAGATAAAATTGCTCCAGGATGGATGCTGGTAAGTTGATGGAATGGAGCCTGCAGCCAGTCAAAGGCTGTCATGTGAAACTGCATGTTTCAATTTGATGACATCCAACAAGGGGAAAGAGGGACAGAGTTGAAAGGAGATGCAATCATTGCTAATAGTGTTTTTCATTGTAATTTGCTTGTGTTAAGAGTTTTAGGACTACTGTGGGTCACCTGTAGGGATGAGATGGAATTTTCATTTCTCCCTTCTCCTGCACCCATTCTCTGTGCATACAATGGCTTGTGCATTTCTTTCTCTGAAGCTTTGATGTTCCAATTCAGACTTGATATACTGGGCAGGGTGTTGTTAGTGATGTTGAGAAACATGTGTATTGTTCACGCACAGAGAGGTAATTGCCAGGCCTCTGAGCAGGAAGCTGTTTCCCTCAGGTCATCTACCAGGAACCCATGGAGTTTGGTGTCCATTACACTTCCCAAGCCAACTTGATCTCTCCCAGCCTCTTGCATGTAGTTTACAATTCATATCAAAGTACTTGGGGCTGTTTGTGGTACAGATTTCATGGATTAAATGCCTTTTATGTTATTGACAGCAGTTGTGATGGTCAGGTTCTGACAGCACACATCAGCTTTTCTGGTTTATTTTGATGTGTATTTCAATTTTTCACTATTAAACTCTCTGTTGAAACCGTTGTGTCACTTCTGTGTGTCACTGTGGTGAGATGATAGACACTAGTTCAGGACAGAAAGATTGTCATCTTTGGTCTTAATGACCGAGAGGTTTGTGTTTGGACTTCTTGTGAAGTAGTCACAGAGAAAGACTTTGGCCCAGTGAAGTTGACCTCCTTGAACCCTCAGTAAAGAAAGGAGAAAGATGAGCATCTATATGGCCACCTTAACCTGGAGCTACAATCCTGCTCTGAGTATCCCTTTGGAAGAAAGGCCATCTCTCTTGAATACTTTGAGTGCTCTCAAAGTTGGTTAATCCTGCCCAGTTTGTAGATGTGGGAAACTTATTAACTGCACACCCACGTGTAGCTGATGGTGTGATAGGAGGACACACTCATAAGCATGGTGCATCTGCCATAACTAGGTGAAATTAGATTCACTGTGCATGTGTTGACCATTTCCATCTCCTCTGCAGAGATTCCCAGGAAAGCAACAGTGGGGAGCTTCGTGGTTCCCCTGTGGAGGGACTTTCCAACTAGAGTGCACTGGAGGGTATGAGAGCAGCCATCAGCCCATGTGCTGCGGGTGCGACACACTGGGGAATCGTGTCAGGATTGCTGCCCCGCTGATTGGAGCTGCCCCCTAGGTGCACAGTGACCGTCTTCCAAGATTCCAAATGTTAAGTGCCCAGCCAGAGCTCCTGTGAGAGTTCCTAAAAGTCTCAGAAAATTGACTGGATTAATTTCTTCCCGGTAGCATACAGGGATCCAGTACCACAGTACGCACATTTTTGTGCGTGCTTGAGTCATTATCTAAACAGCTGCAGATAAAGATGCACATAAAAACTGGGTTCTAACATGCTAAATTGCAATTGATTTGTAGTTCTACAGGAGCAGTTGCAACACAAACCAAACATTGCAGTCATAGCTGGCCTTCAAAACCCCTCTAAGATCTGAGTTTCTGCTTGTTCTAAAACTCCCATATTCTGGTCCCAGGCGGTTTTTGTAAAATGCCCCCGGTATTTCTAACTGCAGGATGCTGGCATCGTTAAAATAGAGGAAGCCTGGGATATCTAGAAGGAGGGAAATGTATCTAAGGGAAGGAGAGCAGGGAGTATTTTACTATGTAATAGTCATTGAACGTCTTGAGGAAAAAGGCGTCTTGTGCAGGTCTAAAAGTGAAGAGAGACTGTTTCTTAAAGCAACTGCTCCTGGAGACAAGCGATTTTGTGAGCCCTTTTTTTCCTTGTCTCTCCCTTTTTCTTTTCTTTTTTTTTTTTTTAAATCAAAGGCTCTGTGTTGCTGCTAAAATTTAAGTCCACTGGCCGAGGGGAAGACTGCTGCAGCCCATGCGTCATCCTCTTCTGATAGAAGCTGCTGCCTCCACAAAAGGGATGACATCATGGTTCAGGAAGCAGCTCTCGGACCACCACAATTTATAATCTAGTTTCTATTACCTGCAGTGCTAGGCTGAAAAGTGTGGGATACGCAGGACCTGCTGCTGTAAGTAGTGCGGTCACGGCTGCGCAAGAGCGGTGACCTCCATTGGCAGGGAGGGGCAAGCGGCAGTGCTGCCCCTTGTACCCGCTTCACCTTCGTCTATGGCTGCCTGAGTCAGAACAATGAGGGGATATTAGACTTTGTGCTGCAGAGTTTTGGTTTTGCTTGGGGTTTTTTGTGGGAGTTGGTTTTTCTTTTAACATGCCTCCACAATCTAAAGAAGGCAGTACACATAAAACAGGATGCACAAGAAGAGCCCAGCATATTTAAATCCTGAGATCAACTGTGTGTCTTGTTCAGATAGTATGAAACTAGGTTCGCATTACTATTGTAAGTGGTTTAAGATGGATTTCAGAGGGTCACTAAGTAAATTATCCCTGACTAATTAAACCAGTTTTGAGTTATGCAAGCCATCTCAGAGTACAGGGACACTTCACCGGCACGCCTTGATTCTCATACTTCACAGGCTT
This sequence comes from Porphyrio hochstetteri, assembly GCA_020800305.1. NCBI lineage: Eukaryota > Metazoa > Chordata > Aves > Gruiformes > Rallidae > Porphyrio > Porphyrio hochstetteri. The sequence goes on from CM036907.1 coordinate 54,394,444, forward strand.
ATAGTTGCATACAATTGAAAGGTCAATTAGGGTTTTTATACCTGGTTTGGACCTTTCATTATTTCTCATTGATCATCAATAGTATGATAAACTACATAGTGTGTATCCTACATGTTTATCCTGAAGATAAAAATGTATATATTTCTATACCATCGGTGGTTTATTTACCACCTTCTCTCAGCATAATTCTCTCCTAGATTTTCTATGTGACTCCCGTCTCCTTTTCCCTGTTCTGTGTGTACTATTCGCCGTGCCAGCAGAAGTTGCAGTAGCACAGTGCTTAGGAAAGTCTCGTCCCTTTCTTTGCATAACAGTTGCTGAGAAAGTAAGAGTTTCAACCAGCTTCTCTCTCTGGTGCTAGCCTGAAAAGTAAAATAAGCAATTTTAGGTTTGAGAGAAGAAAAAGAACATCACAGGGAATGTGGCGAGAAGAGTAGCGTGTAGTCATCCCACTTCTGCTTTATGCTTTCTTCAGAAACTTATTTTTAGCCCCATTAGCAAATGGTATCATTTGTTGCTCCAGTCCTCCCAAGCTGCCAGCGCCAGGCAGTCCCTATGAGCCTTGTCAGCTGTGGGGCTGGGGGAAGCCCGCTCTTTGGAGACCCTGTGGCTGACCAGGGTTGTGGCAGCCAGCAGGGCTGGTGGGGGTGCTGGAGAAGCTACTAACTGCGCAAATGTGTGAGCTCTTAAAATGCTTGGCCGGTGCATGACAGCTGCATATCCATTCAATACATCACCTCTTCCCCCTCCCTTTCCCCCCAGATAGGTGCTTCCAATAAACAACAGCTTGCAACAGTAGTTTTTCAAGGCCCATCTAGCCATTTCAAAGCTTAGGGAGGAGTGCTAAGACTAGAAGTAAAGAATTTCATGGCTGTTGGTCCCAGCAGAAGCCAGGCACGAGGTGGTGGGCAGTCCAGAAGCACCACATCCCTTGGGCACGAACTCCTGCTGATAGCAGGGTTTAGCTACTGATACACCTCCCCAACAAGCGTCCTCCAGTGCATGTGCGCAGGCGCTCGGCTGTTTCCTAATAAGCATGCAGGGGCATCCCTGCATGACAGGCTGAGAGAGTTGGGCTTGTTCAGCCTGGAGAAGAGAAGGCTCCAGGGAGACGTAATTGCAGCCTTCCAGTACTTAAAGGGGGGCTACAGGAAAGCAGGAGTGGGACTGTTTATCAGAGAGTGTAGTGACAGGACAAGGGGCAACGGCTTTAAGCTGAAAGAGGGTAGGTTTAGATGTTAGGAAGAAATTCTTCACTATGAGGGTGGTGAGGCCCTGGCACAGGCTGCCCGGAGAGGTTGTGGAAGCCCTATCCCACCTAAGTGTTCAAGGCCAGGCTGGATGTGCTTTGGGCAACCTGGTCTGGTGGCGGGTGGCCCTGCCCATGGCAGGGGGCTGGAGCTAGATGGTCTTCAATTTCCCTTCCAACCTAAACCAGTCTGTGATTCTGTAATCCCCATCACTGTCTGTAATTAGTGATTATTTAATTTTATTATAATACAGGGGTGGGGAAGTAATAGCAAGCAGGAAGCATAGATGGAGGCAGTGCTTCCTCAGGAGAGCATTGCCTTGTATGATGACTGCTGACAGACATCCTCTCCTCAGGAGAATGATGCGGTCCCAAACCAAAATCTGAGTTAAGAGGTGCCCCTTCCCTTGCTGCCCATGTAATGAGCACGGCAGCTGGCACCATCTCCCCACTAATCTTCCTGCGGTGTTGAGGCTGGTGGCTTTGTCGACGGAGCTCCTGGCAGCCAGGTGAAGCGCCGGCAGCGGGGACAGCCCGGTCAACAGCAAGCCTATCCCCGGCGGCCGCACGTTGCCCCGCCAGGCCCGAGCCCGAGCTCTGTCTTTGGGGCGGGGGAGGCCGCCGGGGATCGGGCTTGCTTGGGCCGGGCCCCCGCCAGGGCGGCGCTGGGGCCCTTTGTTGCCGCCCCGGGGCGGCCACGTGCGCCGGGCGAGCCCACGGCCAGGCGGGGGTGTGGGGTCGGCGGCAGTGGCGGTGGGGGGAGGAGGAGGGGCTTTGCAACGGCCCCGCCGCCGGGTGGGCGCCCCCGCCGCAGTGGCACCGCCGGGCGCTGGGCCGAAAGTTTGAGAGGGCAGCGGCGGCTGGGCCGGCTTGCGGTGTCCCGGGGCGGGCCGGGCCGGCAGTGGGGCGGGGGAGGCATGGCTGGGCGGGGCGGGCCGGCGGCGGCGGGGAGCCGGCGTTGATCCGGCGGCCGGGCCGGGGCATGGAGGGGGAGCGGGCGGGCGGCCCCGCCGCCCCGGCGGAGAGCGGCACGTCGGAGGCTTTTGCCCAGCTGTGGGCCGACGTAATGGGCATCCTGGTGAGTGCGGCCGGGCTGGGAACCGGGGCAGTACTGGGCTCGGGGGGAACGTGGGGTGGGCTGCGCAGCGCCGCTCCCTCCCCGCTGCCTCCCCCGTCGCGGGGGTCGCGGGCGGCGAAGCCCTCTTGGGGACGCCGGGTCTGCCCGGCACCTGTTGCGGAGTTTGCCCGAGTTGGAGGGTGTCCTCGCCGTGCGGGCTCGTACGTCCCAGGAAAACAACTTCTATGGGCAAACAAACCCCGGGCGCTGCGTCAGCGACCGACCGCGTTGATCGGAGATGAGGAGGAAAGTTTCCTCGGCTGTCACTGCGGGAGGGAGGGACGGGAGCGGGGCGCTGCGCACGCTGGCGGGCCGGGCTGGGGGCTCTGTACCGGCGCAGAGCGGACCCCGCGCCTGTCTGTTTACACACCCCGGCGCACTGGTTGAGGCTGATCAATGGGCGCATTGTTTCCCAGTGTCCCGGCGGGTTCAGTTAAATTTGGGCGAAAGCCTCGTCAGTTGCCGCCTTTGCATTCCACGCACGTGTCCCCGCGCTAGGCTCGCGTCACGCCCGCGCGTGGTGGAGGGGGGGGGTTGGGGGCAGGGGGAGCGGGCGGGGGGCGCCGCTCTCGGTCCCGGTAGCTCCTTGGAAAGGAGTTGTAGGGGTACGGCCCGCGGAGTGAGTTTCCGCGCCGGCGATCTCCTGAGGAGGGACTGGAGCCTCGTAATTCGGTGGTTACGAACAAAAGGGACGGCTCCGGTCAGAGGGGCTCAAGGAATCCTGCGCGGGGGGCGCGTCGCGTCGCGTCCCGACGGGACGGGACGGGTGGGATGGCACACAGTGAAAATGCGGGAAGAGCCGATCCTTTATTGCTATTTCCAGCGAGAGAATAATATTTGCTTTAGGTGTAAGATGGTAATTACCGCGGAGGGCTGCCACTCAGCAAGAAAAACAAATACTGACGTTATATACGTACTGGAGCTGGCGGCTCTCCAGCGATACAGGAATGTGGTAATCGGCAGTGGAGTGCCTGTTTATTCATTTTGGAAGCAAATGAATAGGCTCGATGCGTATTAATTTTTGTTGTTAACATTTAACTAGCAGACATTAAAGAATATTATGAGAAATACCTTATGGAAAACTGACGCGAAGTGTAATGAATGGCAAACCCGTAGGATCTAATTCAGGCTGGCTGTGGAATCGAGCAGAGAAGTTAATTAGCATTTTATGCTGCGATTTTTTTTTTTCCCACATGGACTTTATTGTTAATACAGCAAGTAAGATTAAAAACCTGCCTCGTTCCTTTCCCTCACAGAAATTCTCCATCGTCGTGGCATTCAGTTTAGCAGCACCCGGCTGCGTAGACTCTTCCACTGTTCATGATTTTAGTCTAAGAATGCAAGCAGAGTCAGTTCTGCCAGTTTGTAGGGAGCGCACAGTCGGTGCTTTATGAACAGTCCCTTTCTCTCTTTTCCTGGCAGGTTTCAGTACTGCATTTAGCAAGAGCACAGTGCTATTGGATGCCTGGAAAGGAGTGTTGGAGGAGGCCAAACCAACAGCCTAGCATGCTGGATCTGAGTGCAGAAAAAGATCTGATTCTCACACAGTTAGTAATTTGAATAGGTTTCTTCTGGCCGTACAAGCTAGTTCCCTTCCTGGGAAAACACAGCTATTTAATCATTATTTGTTTTCTAATAAAACTGGGCTAAACTCATTTGCCTTAGAGTTGCTCTGCTTTACAGGAAGGAATCCTCTTAAAACTATGAAGTTGCTAGTTTATATCGGTTACAAATGTTACCCAGCACTATTATCTTCCCTTACTGCAGCGTTTTATGTTGTAGCACAATTACAAATATGTGTCCAGCCTCAAATAATAAGTTTATCCAGGAGAAGACAGAAGCTCTTCTCACTGCACACTGTTGGCCTTCTTTAGATTTAAGGTTTTTAAAGAGTTTCTGGTCTTTACAGCAGTAAACTACATCATCGTATCAACCAAGTATAAACTTATTTAGTGCTCTGTTCTTGTGTGAAGGCAAGGAAGAAGGTAGCTCCAGTGCCTTTTTCACTGCTCATCAGTACACACAGGTTTCAAAAGGAGAAAGCTCTGCTGCACAAGACAAACAGTAAACTAGATTGGTGGCTTCTAAATGGAGGTTGGTAGATGGTTGGCCATGGTCACGACAGTGGCCTGCATAGCTAGATAGCTTCTTTTGTGTCATCAGTTACGTGAGAGTATGGGTCTTAAATTCATTAATCCATAATCATGTTTAGGGAGCACTGGAGTGATTCCCTGGGAGTGGCTTTATGAACCATAGTTGGTGCAGTGATGAGCTAGCTAGGATGACCTTGCAACTGAAAGTTGCTGAAGGAATGCACTAGCGGGGCGGAAGAAGCAGGAGAGAAGAGCCAGGATCTTGTGATCATCTAAAGTTTGATCGAATGAGAGAGAGAAAAAATTGCATCCTTAAGCAGTGATTGTGGGATGATGCAGTTTAGCAAGGACTTGAGGCAGCATCTAGCCCAACCTCGAGCTGAAACAGGGAGAGCTTAGAAGCCAGGTGAGTTCGCTTGGAGCTTTATCCCGTCAGGCCTTAAAAACCTTCAGGGACAGAAACTCTCTGTGCAGCCTGTTCCACTGCTTTGCTGTTCTTACAGCAACAAAGGTGTTCTGTGCAAAAATGATTAAATACCTGCTTCTGTCCTCGTGCTGGGGAGTTAGAAGAGTGGGGAGGAGGAGGCAAAGGTGTCGCCTTCCCCACACTGGTCCTGCTGGAAGCCTTGTGGGTTATGGTGGTGGCTGTGGTGGTGTCTCCTGTAGGTGCAGGTATAGGAGAGGACATGCAGGTCAGCTGAGGCGAAAGATTTGGTACTGCAGTCACTTAAAATTGAGCCCCTCTCACTCAATGGATAGATGTATTTCATTACTTGTGTATGTTTAGTTAGGTTCCTTAAAATAGGACCTCATTAGCAGGAACCTGTGATAGCAGATCCTAGGTCCGGAGGGGAAGCACATACTTCTCAAGTGGTACTTGTAAGCAGCATATTTTATGGACTTTGATGTTGCATAATAACTCTCTCTATACTTGACAAATACTGAGCGTACTTGCAGCTGTACTGGGATTTTGCTGAAGTAAATGCAACTTTTCCCTTTTGCACTTACTCTAATGAAATATTCCATAGTTGCAGCTGTGGTATAAGCGCCTCAAAGCTATTTGTGCTGTTAATGGAGCTCACTGGATAACATAATTATATTTAAAAGCTCTTGCTTAGTCTGTAGCTAGCACATGTTGGAATGTACTGGTTAATTATAATTTGAAGTGTCTCAGAGCAACAGTGGATGGTGGAAGTGTGTTAAGGTTTTAGAGAGAGATTGCAGTAGGTGGATCGTAAGTAGTAATACAGAAATTCTCTGCATCCCCAAAACTTAACACCATAAAAAGGGATATTTTTTGGCATAGACTCATGTATTGATATGGTGATAGCAAGCACTTTGTTGCCAAGAGTCTGAAGGTGTGAGAACAAAACATAATATGAAGTGAAAATTATGAACTGTATTTTTTAAAGATGTACTTTCAAAATGTGGGCTGTTGATTTTGGGATCACTCAGGTGAAGGGGGTGACACTCTGGGGAGTGACCTTGGGAAGACACTGTGTTGTCTGCCTTGTTAATGGGATGTTTGTCCTTCTCATGTACTATAGCTGGAACGGGTGTCTGGGTCAAACCCTGACATTGATGAAATCACTGGCAAATCTCTGATGAGTTTTGATAGGGTAGGGATTTTACTGATGAAAACGTCTATTTGTCTGAGGAGCTTTTGTCTTCAAGAGCCAAAATGTAAAACGATAGAGGAACTGCATGAGATGCAATGACATTAGAAGTCTTTCCAGCTTTTCTTTCAAAGTGTTATCTAGTTTCTTGTTTCAAACTATTGAATCAATTACAAGAGCTTAAAAAAGAAAATATTTTTTAATCACAGTTTGCCATTATACTAAGAGAAAACTAGTCTTTTCCCACCAGAACAGAATATTTTGAGGACAATAAAGCTTGGGTTTTTACTGGGAGCCCTAATATTTACATATATAATCTCTCTCTCCTTGTTGCAGTAACTATTTGAATTTCTTATCAAAGTAATAAAGAAACAAACCAAAAGAGAGAAAGACGCCAGCTGATAATACTACTGTGATAACATGTAATTACATACTGGCTCGCATACTTTAGGGAGAGGAATTTGATATTAAGCCAGGGAGCCTGGATATCTGGAGAGATCGGGGAAGTAGATCCCTGACCGATAAAAGCAGTTGGGAGAACTGCCAGGAGGAGTTATGGCAGCTCACACCAGCTGCAGATTTCTCCCAGATTTGTCTTCCTTAAACCACCATTAGTTTGCTGTGACCTCCCTTGGAAATCTCTCTACTCCATCACCCTCCCAACACCTTATTTGGGTGACTCTATTTCTCTGATGGCTGCTTGGCACTGAGAGGCCACTCCAGATGAAGCCACCAGCACTCAGCATGGTGCAGGCAACTGAGTAGCTATTCCAGGTAGAACATGCTTTTGAAAATGCAGTGCTCTCTTTTTTTTTTTTTTTATTGACATGTTGGCAAAATGGCTGTGGCACTGGGTAATTAGCTCAAAAAGCGCTTTGAGACACCCTGTTTCAAAACATTTTTGTCCGACTTGTACTTCGGCATGCACTTTTAAAGCATATCCCAGTTGCAACAGTAAAGATAAACCCAAAAGGTCTGACTTCTGCTTTTCAAACTTGCAGGTATTGTTTTCTCTGTTTCACAAAACCATGGAGTAGATTTGCCTTTCAGATAAAGGAATCAACGTGGAGAGCGACTGACTGTCCGTTAAGGTGTTGGATTAAATTTTGTATTTTAAACTCGACCTGTTGCATCTCCCTTCCCTCTCTCTCATCTCCATGCAGTGTTACACCTAGCAGTGCTAATCCCTTTATGAAGACAGGCAGCCCATAGAGATAACCTTTGGTCTGGGTTTTTGCCTACGTTAGGTCACATAAAACAGATGTCTCCATCAGACACTGCAGTCTCCACAAGACCCTACGGAGTCAGGAATGATAAGGGGTTTTGGTTCTGGTGCCCTCTTCATTCCTTCTTGAAAGCAAACTCTGTGTTTCCCCGGCCTTTGAATCACAGAGGAGAAAGTAGGGAAGTTTATTGTACACCTGCCCTTTGTCTGCTATGAAATGTTATTTACTAGAGAATAACTGTAAACTTAAGGTAAACTGGTATCTCGGTCTTTGAAGAGCAGTGGAATACTAGATTGCCAGAATTTGCCTGTAACGATGCTGTCTTTGTGGAAGTGAAAATATAGTATTCTCTAAACAGAAAGAAAATGTGAAAGTTGGTGTGGGAAACACAATAGTATTGTGCCTGTGGGGCAATGAGCACTTAAAGGAATTTATGTTTCTTTACCTGGGATGCAATGTATTGTTCCACCTGTGCTGGGTGCAGTTTTCTGTAGGCTGGTGAAAAACTCTTTAGTACATCTTGGAGCACATGACATGTTGTGGAACTAGATAAGGAGCAATGTAACTTAGAGGAACTGTCTAGAATCTGATGGAAATCAGTCCTGAAGCACAAGATGTGGTGCAGACAGAGGAGTAGAGAGGTTAAAGCAGTGGGAGCTGAGCAGAGGGTGTGCAGCAGAGTGGCGTCCGTGCCGGATGTGGTGTGGTGCTGAGGGACAGACGGGACAACCAGTGCCTGGGGCAGGGGAGTCTGAGTCAGAGGGGAGAAAGGACTGTCCTCTCCACCCAGGCCCCGGTTTTAGCCCTGGGCTTGACTCCTTCAGGACTTCGCTTCAGAGGTGGCATGGTGGAGGAGAGGATGCTCATGCTGCTTCTGCCTTCCTGGGTTGTCTCCTCTGTCATTTGGAGTCTCCAGCTGTAGCTTTTCCTTCACGCGGCGGCACAGTTCCGCTTTCTCCTGTTCCACTTACCCACTATCGCTGTTTTCATGGTTGTAGAGAACACGCTGTGCTTGGGCTTTAGGAGGTGCAGTAAACACGGGATGAATAAGAATTACTTTGTAATGACCCAGAATAGCATTTAGTCATGATACCTGCTTTAACATCAAGTACTGGTCATAATTTTCCTCTTTGCGATTGCGTGACGCAGGCGATGACTAATGAACCTGCTGCTTTTATGGCCATTATTGGCAGTGGGAGGAGGGAGGAGGAAGGTGGTTGTGACTGCAGGACTGCAGTGGTGGCTTTGCAAGAATCTGGATTGCAGGTTTTCCGTGAGGAAACGGAAAAAAAAGAAGGAACTGGGTTTAATATGTGCAAGTCTGTAAAATTTATGTTTCCTCTATAAAAGCATGCTCTCTGTTAAAGAAGTTAGTGGACACGTATGATTAGATAAAGAGGTACAAAGGGCTTTTATTTCTCAGCACCGTCAAGAGCCTGAACTGTCCTATTGGCAGGAATAAATCCAGCAAAACCAGCAGCGTTCACTGAAATGCATATGAACCCTGGAGTTCACAACAGAAGACTTCCCTTGTGGGAAATAACTCCTCTAAAAATAAAAGGAGCTGTCCCCACGGCAGCGCAGTAGCTGTGGCATGGGTCAGGTGTGGGCACACCGGCTGTGCTATGATCTGCTTGAGGTGAGGGGAATGTCTCACCTGGCTTACTTTAACAGCAGGCAATTCTTGTCTGCTGCTGTGTTTTGAAGCATAAAGTTATAATGTGCTATTTTTATCTGAACTAAAATTAGTATGATAAAATACTTAATGGTTCAAGTTTTTATGGCACCTGGATAAGCATCTTTGAGCCATGCACCAGTTTGAGAGGCACATTTCCTATGAAGAGTTGGAAATTGAGAGTGGGGGTTGTATAACCTATCTGGAGAAGAGTTTTAAGCAGGGTATTACTGGAAAATTAGACAGACAAGCTGAAGAATATAATACACTGATATTTTATAAATCAAACTTTTAGGCTTTTTTTAATGGAAAGCCATACAATAAATGGGAGAACTTGTCCTTAATGTCCATGTCACGATCTGTTTGGAGCACTGCTGCAGGTCCACTCTCCTACAAGCCTATTAGATTTTGTTGATTTGATTTCCCTGTGGCCCTGCATGAACGTGGGGATATGCTGTTGGGATCAGTTCACGTGATCGGGCCTCCAGATGGAAAAAATACGGTGCTTGTTCTGTGCATGTGTAAACACACACGTTGAAGCTTACAGGCATGGTAATATCATTATCAGGACTATAAATACATCGTTTCTGTTTCATTATTGGCACTGTATTTATGATGATATACACTACTATTTGCTCTTCGGTGACAGCATACTAAAGTCTTGTATCGCGGTGTTCTCCACCTTCAGTATATTCTCTGCGTGTGGGAGTGCGTGTGTAGAGGAGGTTAGGTAACTACTTAATGCAATGATAAAAGCAGTACTTTGAAAGCTTTGCAGGGAAGCATGATGAGAGTCAATAGATAGTAGTGAAAACAGTACCATGCTTGTTACAGTATTAAATTGAGAGTACATGACTAATCTCTTGATGCGGGACACTCTCTAACTCTCTTGCTTGCAACTGAAGCTGCTTTGTGCGGTGCTGGTGGGTATGATGGAAAAGATGAGGGAAAGAACAAAAGATAAAGGCTCTTATTTTTGCCCCGTTTACATAAAAACTTAATGAACCTAAGGCACAAAGTTTGTTTATGCTGGAGCAGTGTGTGACCAGTAGGTTTTCAAGAGAAAAGAAAAAAGCGATTTTTGTCATTCTTCACAAGTTTGGATGAGTTGACCTTCCTGGTCCTTCCAATGCCAGCACCAGGTTGACCGACCCTGCTGCATACAGCTCGTTCTGAGCTTGACTGTAACCCCAGTCTAACCTGAGCTTGACTGTAACCTCACTTTAACCTGATGGAGGAAAAAAGAGATTTAAGAGCACTTACGGTGAAAGCTCATTGCACTGTGTAAAATTCTTAAGTGAGCGTGCATCCACAGCTGGAGCTTGGGTGAAAAAATGTGCTGGGGCTGATTGCATGGCATTACATTGCACTTCAGGAGAAGGTTTTTTAGGCTTTTAAGGTATTTTGCTTGCTAGAATAATAGCTTACTGGTCATAATATGTACTCTTAGAAGTGATGTGTCGCTGCCACAAAATCTGTGGGTTTTATGCCTTTACACATGAGGATGATGTTTGCTTTGTCTGTGTTTGTCATCTTTGTTTATCTGTATCTGTTACAGTTCTGAAACATATTCATCCTCTTAGGATTTTGTGCTCACACTCTTGGCAGCAAGAGCTTCCTGTATATTCTAATTTAACTGAAAGGTGTTTTTTACACCAGAAACTTCTAGTGTAATCCTAGGGATGGAGTGTAAAGTCAAGATAGTTATTTTCTATGGCTAAATTGAGGCTCACCTCATTTTACCATCCCTGTTAGACATATTTCATACTGTTACAAATATCACTGCATAGACTTAAATGTAACCTTCAGCTGCACAGAATAATTTTTAATACTTTTGTGTTTTGGAGCTTTCAGTGGTTGGCCAGGTTAGCGCAATAGATCTGAACGCTGCAGATAAATCCTTTGCATTTAAACTGTGAAGATGAAAATAAGAAAAATCCTTATGCATAATTGTATTTGGATTCATACATAATATGCACCACAACTTGCAGGTTGTCATTTCCAGTCCATTGTCGGGCTCCTTTCCAACCTCAGAATTCATGAATAACCACTGTAAAATGGGAGAACGTGGCGGCAGTCTGTCAGTTGTGGTTTCTGTCTTCAAGGTGTGACTGTACCTTCCTGCTTCAAACAATTGCTGTTTCAGAGTGTGTTGTGGGAATGTCTTGTTTTATACAAAAGTTGGGGAGAACAGATTTCCACACACAACATTTTATCAGAGGACTCGTAAAGATACTGAATTGGAAAACAAAAAACCCACCCAGCTAGGAAGATCAGGAAATTCCTAGCAAAGCAGGCAAGCAAGAGCTCCTGGTCAGCTTGCACTGGAGGTACCAAGAGTGACAGCAGTTGATGGGCAGTGGAGCAGAGATGCCAGTGCCTGTGGCACTAAGCCATGTTGGCCAGTTTCTGACCTGTTCTTCTTCAGGTTTACATGATGTCTCATGTCAGGGGGAGGACTGACTAGGCTCAGAACAGGTGTTTGCCTTTTGCTGTACATTCGGCATATAAGTGCTTCTTTTTTGGCACAGCAAGCGCAGTGGGGGATCTCCACCACAGAAGCTGTTTGCGTTCCTGTTTCCCCTGGGGTTGCTTGTGATTTGCCACTGAGTTTGGTAGGAGTCAGGCTGCTCGTATCCCTTGGAAAACGTTGACAGCAGAGGTAGGTCCAGGTAGTGGAGCAAAGGTGTGCAGGCACTGGCATCCCTACGTAGCCAGATCACTGGCATGGCTGCAATAGCAGGCATATCTCTCTTCCCCCATGGGACATGTTCCTCTAGTCGATCTGTTTTCACTTCACTGGAGCAAAAGGACTGAGTAAGGTCAGACTTCCTGCTGGTGGGGCACGTTGGGAATCTTTGGACATGGCAAATTCTTTGGACGTTTTTCTCTGTGTTTTTACATACCATACTTCTCTAAAGGTTCTCTGAGATTTTTTCATATCAAGGAAAATAGCAATTTCTGGTGTCTCATCTTAATTATCCAAATTTCTCTGTCAGTGTTAATTATCCAAATTTCTCTGTCAGTATTACAGCTTGTATTCTTGTTGTGCACCATACAAATGAAAGAAGCATATTTTGGGTTTTATTTTATAATGATGTGTCCTTGTTTGGGGGAAAGGTCTGTTTGATTTCCTGTTGGGTCGGTAGAGACTGCTCAGCTCTAGGTAGTGCAAAGTGGTTTTCAGTCCTCCAAACTTGTGTTTTACTCTTTAATTACTGCTACCTTTGTTCTGAATGGTTTTCAAGGAGGCATGAAATGGAGTCTAATCTTGTGTCGTCCCTTTCCACTGTGGTATACTGAACTGAAGGGAAACCAGGATGTCTGCCCAGTGAGGTATATTGTTTCTTGCTCAGCCTACATCCAGCAATGTATTGTTTAGATTTTTGCATCCGGGAATGAGCATGTATGTGCAGATGGATAACATTTGTAAAACCTAAGCTTTGCGTGATAGTTATCTAAACTCAGGAAGTTAACAGAGAACATGACTTTGATCAAGTCAGGGACTTGATCAGAATAATTGGCATGATGATGAAGAATTGCTTCATAACACATATGGTGTGCGTTCATGCATGAATGAGAGTGGAATGGGATGCTTCTGCAGATCTGTGTTACAGACCTGTTCATGATGGGTTTGGTCATTGTGGAGATTGAGTTCCTGATTAGCAAAGTTAAGAGAAATGAGAGGTGGATGTTCACAATGTTGCTTTTTCACTCTGGTGGAACGGTTCTTTCTTTGAGTAATCTTTGCCAAGTTCGTTGTGGTTTTTTATCCTCATCTCAGATGTACTTAGAATACAAAAGATTGTACAAATTTTCATTTTTCATCTGCCAAATCTAATTACAACTACCGCAAAGTGCTTACAGATAGGTATTTATTTTGTAAACTGCCATGAAAAAGGAGAGGGGAGGGAGGTAACAAAATACATTATCTCCTCTCTAGCCTTTCTGTATTTCTTGGGTAGATCTGTTGCTGTGTGGGTTTGAGCAATTACAAAAAAAATAACCAAAACCAATGAGTTTGTTTATCTTTCTTACCATACTCATGCCTCTTTTGGGAAAGTACGTCTCATAAAGAGAAGCGGAAGATGACAAGGGATGGAGGTGCAGTGATTCAGTGTCCAGAATTGTTTTCCTGTGGCTAGAAGAGTGAAAAGAGATTCCCAGATGAGAAGGGAGAGATTTAGGAGGATCATGTGAAAGGAAGAATTGCTGCATTCGCATCAGGAAACGGCCGGAGTACGTGCCGGGACCTTGGCAGGGGAAGGTCAGGCTGCAGGCTGGCTTTGGGGATGCCCAGAGGAGGTGGCTGAGTGGTGTGGATGGGCAGGAAGCACGTGAGAAGTAAGTAGTGGAGATTTGATCCTGGTTCAGAAATGTCAGGGCTTACTTCAGGCACTGAGTGGGGGTGTTAGAGGGCTAAGTAAGCTTTCCTCCCTGGCTGGTTTTGCCTTGTTTTGGTTTTGCTTAAAGAGAAATATAGGCTATGGGTGGGTGGCCATTGATGTGCGTATGAGTCATGTAAGATCATGCTATTCAGGTATTGCCAGCAGAGGCTTCGAATGGGTAATTTGTACCAGGCACTGGTTAGCTAAAACCGGCTGGGGATGAGAGCACCATTTCCTATTTTGCCAGATACTCTGTGATGTCCTGACTTCATATTCACACGTTCAGTCATTCTGAACCAGCCTTTGTATTTCGGGTTGTACCTCTCAAGCTTTGAAGAGATGTCCACATCTGAAAACTTGTGATTCTCCTTTCTCCTTGAGAGACTCTCACAGCAAAATCTTGGGTTTCTCTTCAAGTCCTGATTCTTTATACATGAGGCAGCCTATTTACTATACATCCTTTGATTTGAAAGTGATAAGGGTGCATATCGTGAAAAGTGGTGTAACATCTTCCTTTTGCTCAGGGGGCTTCCTGCTGTTTTTGTGGCACTTCAGATGCATTCTGGTATGTTGGTTGTCCTGCTGCTCTTGCTGGGTTCATGGTTTGGTGTTCCCTGGGACTGCAGTCTCTTCTTTCATCTTGGAAGCAGAGTCTGTGAGCAGACTCATTCCATCTGAGACTTTCTTCTCATGTTACAGTTGCTTTTACAGCTAGGTGAGAGGTTTCTCTTTGGCATGACAGCTCTCCTAACAAATGGTTAGTTAATGGGATGCTCTCCTTTTGATGTTCAAGTTTTATGCATAGAGAAGTTGCTCAAGTGAGAACGTGGGTTACCCTCCAAGTGCATGTGTCTTTGCCCCCAACTGTCTTTCAACCCGTGGTTCAGGGCCTTGAGTTGGTCAGAACTAGCTTCTGCTTTTTATCCAGGCTCTGCCAGCTTCTGCCTTTATCATCTCTTTAGCCACGTGGAGCTCTTAAAATTGTTGAACAGTTCAAGATGCATCTCTGATGTGCAACTCTTGAGTAGTGTGTTTGGTCTCCGTTAAAAGCAGCACAGAATCACAGAATACCTTAACTTGGAAGACATGACACCTGTAAGGATCACCTAGTCCAACTCCCTGCTCCTCACAGGACTACCTAAAACTAAATCATGTGACTAAGAGCCTTGAACTCTTGACAGGCTTGATGCTGTCACAACTTCGCTTGGGAGCCTGTTCCAGTGATTGGCTGCCCTCCAAAGGAAGAACCTTTTCCTGAATTCCAGTTGGAACTCCCACTGATGCAGGTTCATTCCATGTCCTCGTGTCTAGTATCAGTGGGCAGGGCCACTGGACTGCCAGCACCCACAGCTCCGATAAGTCATGAATTGCACGTTGCCACTTCAGAGAAATACGTGCTCAAAACACCTGGGAAATATGGCAACCACACAATTATTCAAGCCCAAACTGTAGGATTTGCTCTGTAGGTAAGCGGAAATATTTCTCTTTTATTTGGGTAAGAGGCCTATTTAGCCTAATTAGGAAGAGCTTTGGCAATGATGAAGCAATATGAGCACATCAGAACGCAAAAAAGCCCATCTTCACTGTACACAGATAAAGGGAAACGAGCAAATAAAATATGAGATCCCAGAGTAGAAAGGATTATAAACTGGCAAGAGATAGAGTTCTTATTGCTAACTTGATATCCCTAATTGATATAAACGTGGAGCCCTGTGCAGTCTGTGGTAGTTAAAAGATACGCATCTAAATAATATTTAAATAGATTCTTGCATTTTTAAGACCCACTGGAGTGTAATTGTATTCAACTTAATTAAATGAACTGAACCCCCCTGATAACTGTGTATTACTGCTCCTAAATAAAACACTCTCCAAAGAGACTTCAAGATGCTTAGTTAGGGTGATAAAAAACCTGAGCCCAGCGCTGTGAAGTTTTGCATGAGCAGCTTTATCTTCAGTTCATCTGTATGCTGTACTTCTGCTAGAGTCAGAAGCTAAGGCTTCACTGGAGTGCTCCTGGGCAGAGTCTGTCTTTCTGGTTTTATATTATTTGTAGGAAAGCGGGGTGCCACCAGAGAGTGGGACCCCCTATGCACCTGTGCCAGAGGACCTGATCCCCACAGAAGTGAGGGTTTGGAGGGGGGATCATGGGGAGGTGGGGTGGGTGACATTGGTTGAGGAGAGTCCTGGATGCGGTTTGTTTACAGGAGCTTCAGGAAACCACTTTTTCTGCTGCTAAAATTACATGGGGAAACATGGATTGCTGCCATGATCAGTTATGGTCATTTCCTTTCCTGGTAAAAGACGGCTGGTCAGGAAGCAGTAGGAAGGAAGGTGAGGTTAGTCCCTGCATGTTCAGAAGTGTTGGGTGTATCCTTCAGGCTGCAAGCTGCTCAATTCCTAGCAGGGGAAAAAGCAGAAGAAAAGCAGAGTTAATGAAAGTAGTTTAAATGTCAACATTCTGGTTTTCCACAGCTGGCAGCGAGCACCCCCCCCCCTTCCCCTGGCTACTCTAGGTGGAAGGCTGTGTGTCTCTGGGGCATGCAGTACCCTGCACAGCTGGGCACAGCAGCCGGGATAAAGCATTTCCTTATCTTCTCCCGGATCAGAGGAGAGACTCCATCGCTCCTGCCTGCAGAACAGTTTCTCTTGTGCTTTGTCAAACTGGACTTTGGGGTTGAAGGCAGGTACTCCAAGATTCACATTCCTCCTCTCCAAAACGTTCACATGGGTAGCAGGAGAGTGCCTGTCTCTTGGAAAATAGGCTTTTAAATGGCACAGGGAGGAATAGGGAATTGTGCTGACTGTCATGACCTAACAGTATCATAGCGTTTCTGAATGGCAGGAAGCTCATTGCTGAGCTGGGTCCTGTGTGAATGTAGGCATGTTGCTGCCCCATAGCTCTTAGCATCTAAGTGTAGATGAGGTGACAGGCTCGTCCAGCTGGAAGAAACATGGTATGACTGCATCCCGGATGGGCTTTCCTGGTCACCAGCTTCCCTGCACAGCAGGAGAGGGCTCTGCTCCCTCCTTGGCTCCCTAGTAATTGTAGCTGGCAGCAGGGAAGATCCCCATAAGCAGTTTGGCTGCTGAAGCAGTGAGAAACTAGGGAAGGCATGGATGGCTCTCCTGCCTTGTTGGTGCATCCCTGAGGACAGTAGCATCAGGTTTCGGGCGCCTGGGGGAAGTTGTGGTCCTTGAGGAGGCTTGGGCAGCAGACCCTCAAAAAGGGTGGGGGAAAAAACTCCAAAGCAGAGAAGCAGAAATGAAGGGGTGAGTAGCACATGGAGGTACACTGGAAAAGCAAGGGAAATGGGCAGGGAGACCAGAGAAGGAAGGACAAGAAGTTTCATTAAGTGAACTTTCCTTTTTTTGGGAAAGGCCCTGCTTGTGCCAAACTGTCATGGTATAAAGCATAGCAAATTTTAAAATAACTATGGTTATTCTTACCATCGCAAAGCTTGGAAAAATATATGAGTAGAGAGGAAAGAAAGGTCAGGATAGGTATTTGTTGCTGCACTGGGGTTTTTATGCAGCACCTAGTACAAGGTGGAATAAAATACCACAAAAACATTACAGATCGTAAGATTTTCTTGATGTTGAGGGGAAAAAAAGAAAAAGAAACATTTCATGGGCCAAACCAAATGTAGTGTATTTTATTTGGAGAACCTATTTAGGGACCACCAAATTGTACAAAGAGTTATTTTATGAAGCAAGTAATTGTTTTGCCTTGGGTGCTGTGGTGACAATTGCTTATATGTACCTTATGTCTACCTGTTAGGAGCCTGTGTATATTGTGTCTTGGGCAAGAAATAACTTGCACACTAAATATGTAGGATATAGAGTGCTATATAGGTTTTACTGCCATGTCTTGGTGCTATGGAGAGTCGCATATCCCAAGTCTAAGTGCTTTCCTTACTGTTTTGTGATGTTGGTAGGCTACTTCGTTGAAAGGATTAGGAACAGACTATCAGTGTACCAACAGATGGTATTAATGTTTTGGATATTGTTTGTGTATGGAGGTTGACTTACAAAGGGTTGCAAAGCCAGTAGAAAAATAACTGTCTATTTCTAAAATAAAACCGCCCTTTGAATATTTCTCAGTATACTTCTGATATATTCATAGTGAAACCCTTACTTTACAGTTGTTTCTGACCTTTTTTTTTTGCTCTCAGCTGAAATTAAAACCAGAATTTCATACAGTGGAGTCCTTGTTAAATAGGATTTCAGTGCCTTTTGGTTCATTGACTTAGACTAGTGTGCTTTATTGTTTTGTTGTCTCACCATATGTCTGTCTGTGAGAGAATTCCCCTTAGCAGTGGCCGATATAAAGTAGAAATCAGTTTTGACTGTGCTTTTTGTAGTAAAACTTGGACATAAGCTTAACCAAAGCTTGCTTTCTCTGAATCTACTGTGCAACTTTAACACGTTGGGAAATACTGTAAACCCTGTTGCTGAGGTTCCACAGTTGTGGTAAGATGCTGTTGTCTTCTCAGTTTGTTTTGTCTTTAAATATCCAAATTAGTTTTGGTTGGGTTGGTTTATTTCTTTACTTGTTTTATGTTTGGTTTTTTTCAGGCTACGATTTTAATGAGTTGCTCACACCTAAGAGACATAGACCCAAACAGTCACAGACGATTTGTTTTTGTCATACTGTGTTACCACTATATATAAAGAAAAGATAGGAGTTGTAATGCGGGATCCTTCACTCTTTCAGTTGATACGTCCAGCTCACTGAGATAAAGATTTATTTCATCACCTCCTTAAGATGTTTGGCTTCTGCATACCTGTTTGATTAGACTCTAACTTAACTCAAACATGAAGCCACCCTCCAACGCATCCTAAACTTCCTGATTCTGAAACAAGAAATTCCATCTCCTTAATGGTGCTTTAATCACATGCGTTTTCATTTCCTAATTCTTGCCATTCTCCTGTTTGCCACTTGTTCTGCTCCCAAGTGCCGGCGCTGCGGCAGGCCTGCATGGAGAGACACACTTCCACGCAATTTGGGAAGAAGTCTCAGCAAAAACAGTGTGCAAAAGGAGGAGGCAGCGTGAGCAAGGGAAGCAAAACTAATGAGAGGTGATGTCAGTTGCAGTTATGATGTGACTTAAGGAGTTGTTAACATGTTCTGATTTACAAGCTGGCAGTGATAGCTGGTGCCTGACTGCTGACCAGCCTGGTGGGTAGTGGTGGCCTGGTGGGTATGGGAGCAGACGAGAGTTCAGAGTTAGGTTTTGATGATCTTAGTGCAAATCACCTTGGGGAAAGGAGGGGAGAAGATGATATACTGTTATTAGGGAAGCTGGACATTAAGGGTGCTTTGAACTAACTTTTCATGAATAAAATTTGCATGTAATCTTGTCTGTCAGGATAATGAGCATCTGAAAGAGCTGGTTCTACTTGTGATAAATGCCTACTTTTTAAGTATGTTGGAATGTACATTTGCATAGATGCAACTTTTTCGTTAGCATTCATGTATACATGCACACAAATGTTTTTATATTTTACATAGAGGACTTCCTTGGTTGCACGCCAGGGAGAGGGATCCCAGTAGTGTGCTTTCAAATTGATTTTAATATACAAAGGGAAAAAAGTAAATTGCATTCAGAATGCTTTTCCACCTTCCTGACAAAGACTTCACGGCTTTACAGTGAAAAGTGAGGAGAGAAAAGACTGTGGTGCCGATGGTGGAGGAAGCACTTTCTTTGTGGAATTCAGAAAAGGGGAAGAGTTTGTTTTGATGTAAAGATGGGGCAAGGTTTCACCTATGCTAGAAAAAGCTTCCATAGCTCTGTGGTTTAATATAAAGCTTTTGGGTCTGAAGTCACTGTGCTCTGAACTCAGTGGGCTGTATCAGTTATTTCAGATAACTCTTGCAGAAGCTTTTATATCAAACTACCATTGTGCGTTCTGCGTATTGTACAGAATCTAGAACTGTTTTAATCATGCTGCACAGAGCTTGACACAGTTTTTTATTAGATCTATTTTTGTACCTCTGTCTGTAAAGCTGCATAGCTTAATGACTCAACCCTGAGATGCCATAAAAATTAATGGAAAGTCTTCTATTGAATCAGTCCGATCTGTATGTTCTCTTTGTTCTCTCAGCGTCCAGCTATAGAGAGGTCGAGGGAACCATGACAACCCTGCAGCATCCTCTAAAATAGCTGTTCTCAATATAAAAATGTCATGACTTCTACACTGAGTATTTTATGCCTTCCCCTGAATATCAAGGCAAGCGCTGGCTGCCTGGCCTCGCGGTTCTGTCTCATTCACATTTCTGACCCCACAGACTGTCAAGACAGACTTTGAACCTGTCACTTCATGGATAGGGGAATTGTTACTTCTGCTGAATGGGAGATTGTCCTTTCCGAGCCCTAGGAAAAGAAAGAAGGAAGCGTTTCTCTGACAGCTTGTTGGGTTTATTTTTAATGACAATCGTTTTGAAGCTAAGCCAGAAGGCAAACCATCGGCCTTCTTCCTGGCAGAAATACACTGCTAGCAGGGGACAGGTAGGAGGGTCAGAAGTGTGTAACAGATAGAATTATCGCAAAGCTCTGCAGGTTTTCCTACAGATGGCTGTCCTCATCGTTCCTATCTGTGGCAAATTCAGACCTAAGCCCTAGCTAGAGAAATTTTTTCTCTCCTGCTTTGAAAAGGCCTGCATCTACCTCTTTAGAAAGAACTGTGGAGGAATGTGGAATACCATGTCTCTCTCAGATTAATCACTCAAGGCCTGAATTCATGTATTACAGTGTGGGGAGGTACACTGCCAGTCTGAGGTTGTCAAGGGAAGGGTGCACAAGTTTCTTCTATGAGCCTGAGTTAGGAAAAATATCTCAAAAGGACTGGTGTGTTGTCCCATGAAAATCTGAGCAACCCTTGCCTTCTAGGTAAGCTTAACTTGAAGCATTACGGGGGATGTGTGCTCGGTAGTGGAAGTCCTGGTGAAAACAGTGCGTTTATTAGGTACAAACATGTTTCCCTTCAGCAGATGTTCTCATTTCAACACTTTTTTTTTTTTTTGGTCCCTCCTCCCTTTTACCCCTCTTCCCTCCCCTAAACAAGTCTGTTTGCTCTGGCCCATGTTCTGGCTTTCATACTTCTTGCAGCTATCCAAACCAAAGGTATTACTGAAATGCAGGGTCGTGTTCCACAAATTTTTGGTAGGCGTCCCTGTTAAGATCCAACTGCCAGAAATAAGCTCATAATGTTTACAGTGACTCTCCACACAGTAGTCCTGTGTTTCAGGCACGGAAATAGATTATTTAATTTTTTTCCTCATCTTGGGCTATGAAGGTCAAAACCCATGCCTTTGCCAGGGCGTGATTGCAAAGCATTGTGAAAGAGCGTCTTCCCTTCGTCTGTGCCCTTTCCGCATACATTTATATTTTATAAGAAAAAGCCAGGTTTTGGTGTCCATCCCCCCCACCCTGTTTCTGACCTGTTCCTCACCTCCCAGTTTATGCACGTGCTGTGACCATAACTGGGGTGGCTTTTAAGTTCGGAGCCTGTATAGCTGCATTGTGTGCTGTAATCTGCATTGCCATGTGCAGATGGAGACCCATCTGTCTTGCTGACCAAACAGGCCTGTGGCATGCATGTCCTTTTTTGTTTTTTACATTTTTGAAATTCATGCAGTGACTTGGAGGGTGGTCACATAAATCTGATAATCAAGGCCTCTTTCCTGACATTCCTACTGGAATGGGAGGAGGATATGCTGGAATATGCAGCTTTCTTACTCATTTTAAAGAATCTTGAGATAGAAAAGTATAAACTCAAATAGTTGAATTTTTGGTAACTTTTTCTATAAAGTCTTACTCTGTATGGAAATTTATGCATAAAGTATGTATGCTGTGCCAGTGCCTGGTATTTAGCTTCATATGCAGGTTCATGTAATGTAGATGTTACTTAGCAAAGTCCATTATTCCTCTTTAGCTATAATAGTGTTTCTATCTGATTATTAAAACATGACTGTATTTTTACTTAGTTTTATTGCCAGCAGAGTTCTCTGACAAAACATTTTTCTCCTTTATACTTTCAGTTGTCAACTACAGAAGTTTCTGCCAAGCGCGTTAAGCTAACTGATAAATCCTAACTTCATAATGTGTCAAATCATTCCAACTCCCCTTTGTAGTCTCTCCATTAACAGGAATCTTGACGGATTCCTTTAGTATTCACATGCATTTCTGAACTAATTTTCTGAAAATTCCAGGGCAATTCATCATTTACTCTGTGATTTATGATGCCAAAAAATGTTGCATGCATACATGATAAGATGGAAATTTAGGAACTTATTTGACAACCAAAAATAGAAATCTGAGATAACTTCCGTTTACATTATGCTGTTTCATTAAAGCTTCATTTTAGGTTTAACCCTTTAAAACTGGCAGGTTGTTTACTTTCCTGGCTATCAGGCTATTTTATGGGAAGATCTCAGGCAGTAGTGAAGTCTTAGGAGAAACAGACAACTTTTTTTTTTTTTTATGAATAAATTAAAGCGTTTCAAGAATGGCATTTCTGCTCAATATTTTTGTTGCTTAGGAATTTTTTCCACCAGAGAAGATCTGTGGGATTATATGGCTGGAACATTGCAGTTGGTGTGGCAATAAACACAACTGGTGCAAAGTGGCCTTCACGGCAGGGCCTTGCTTAACTGTGAGATTTGTAAGCAAATGAGGAAGAGCTTATTTTGCGGTCTTGGTTGTAAAAATACTACTGACCTAAAGCAGTTAAGAGCACATCAGTGGCTACTGAATTACAGATATGTCAGTAAGAATGAAATTGAAAGCTGATTTTGATTTTAAGCTGTTTCAAATATGGAACCTGTCCACACTGAAATGAGACATAGTGGCACATAACTGAGGGCTTATTATGAATTGTACCGGATGCTTATTTTTGGTATCCAATAGCTGTATATGCTGTATACTTTTTTTCCTACCTGTGAACTAAAATGGCAGCTTTAGTTTTGTTTAGACCCTGTTGTTCTAGCATTGGAATCAGGCCCACAAAGTAGGGTTATGCATAAGGAAGAGGAGGATTGAACAGACTGATGGGTTTAGACTTTTTATTTCTATTTTCCTGAAAATCCTAGATTTTGGCTTGCTTCTGAAAGCAAGAAAGTAAAAGGAGCTTATGGAAAAATATTAATAATTATTAAAATTGTCTTAATTATTATTAAAATTATCTTAAGCTGAAGGAGGGTAGATGTGGATTAGATATTAGGAAGAAATTCTTCCCTGTGAGGGTGGTGAGGCCCTGGCACAGGCTACTCCCTGCCTGGCAGTGTCCAAGGCCAGGCTCGATGGGGCTTTGGGCAACCTGGTCTGGTGGAGGGTGTCCCTGCCCATGGCAGGGGGTTGGAGATAGATGGGCTTTGAGGTCCCTTCCACCCCAAATCGTTCTATGAGACAAAAATTAGATTTGGTTCTTCTGCATCTGAGTGAAATATTTTTTTAATCTTATTAGTTATGAATGCTTTGATTGTTCTATTTTATTAATAATGAGAGGGATTTTTTAAAAAACACTTCAGAGAATTCCTTTGACTCTCTGATTTGCAAGGGAATGAATGACTTCTTAAGTCAGAGCTAAAGTTTTACATGCAAATATTTTTTAATACTCAACTTGAAAACAAAATAGAAATGCAAAGTGCACTGGTGGTAATTTTGCATTAGACAGTTTAGAACTGTTTGGAGAAGGTGGGGGTCAATTTAATGAGTAGACAGACAAAATACCATAGTTCAAAAGTAATCTATCGATTAGTTGTACTTGTGGCTTGATGATATGTAAGGTGTGTCCTCTCAATCATTATCAGCGCAGTAGAAAAATGAAGCATCTTCTCTTTTTCTAGTTTTGCCATATTCTTAGTGGTACTTGAAAACTAAAGGAGGATGATGGACATAATTATAGGTAGGGACAAAATTTGAGGTAATATAAATCTGATACAAAATAGTTTAAGTTATGACATTATTTCCTTATCTATAACATGAGTGGATGCTGTGGGATGCGATACAGTCGCTGACTCTGGCTTGGGGTTGATTTGTGTGTCTGTGTTTCTTTTCGGACAAAAGCAGTGCCCTCGGTACCCGCATGCATAAACCCATAGAAGCAGCTCTTTGCCACAGGGACAAACGATTCAATCTGCATCTTCCAGTACAACTTCCTGGCAAGCTGAGATGTCAATGCAAATGTTTGTTCTCATTTTCCAAAGCTTTCCAAGCTTCCAACTCCAAAGCTGTCTGCATCTCGTTAGGAGGTTGCATGATGCTTCTGTGAAGCGGATAACTCTTAAAGCCAGCCACCCTTGGTCCAGTAACCCTAGCAAAAGTATACGCCAGAGTTGCAATGAGTATATGTTTCAGTTATCAGTTCTCATCTCTGAGGTCTTATGAGTTTTTTTCTGTGCCTTCATCTTTTTTTTTTTTTTTTTTTTTTTGATGTTAAGCTTGCTTTTGCACAGGAATGGCCTTCCCCAGAGAGCTGGCATGAGCTGTATTTGGAGCACTGCCCCTAATTTGAGTCCTGAGCATTGACAACAATCCTTTCTGTCAGGCAGGCAGGCAGGCTGGTGCCTGCAGCTCAGCTTCTCTGGATGTGGAGGCACTGGCAGACAGGGTTGCCTGTGAATAGGCTTTTCTTTACAGCCACGTGCTTGCTGGTGGTGGGGCCACCCGTGGTCTGCGGGCTTTAACCGGGATGCTACAGCCGAGCTAATTTTGCTCTAGGGATGGCCACAAGCCTTCAGCTTTGTAGAGATCACCTTTAAGAGAAACACTGTGAACTGCATGCCAGAGTAAGTGAAAAACAAGCACTTGTTTGGCTTGGTTGGATTCATTGCACAGTGACATTGCCATCCCATGAGTGACCACTAACCTGAGGGGCGTGGGTGTGAGAAGGTGTGTGGAGGAGACCTGGAGCGTGCTGTGGTCCTCGCCTCAACTCCACTCAGCTCTCAGCTAAGCTGAAGTTCATATGATATGTTTGGATTTGGAGTGTATCACTCAAACTGAGTCGAGACTTTGCTTTCACAAGTTACACCTATTACAGAGCAGATTTAGTACCTGAAATCTAGCAGTTCACAGAATTGGGATAAGTGATGGACTGACAAAGTAAATAGGCAGGTTTCATATTGTTCTAATGAAATGATGGCTTCCTGTCTTGCCTTTCATTACTGTTTCCTCTACTCTTACCTGGCAAAGCTTATTAAGGAATAAACAGACTCAGGCTGGAGAAGATACTCCGAAGTGGGAAGTTTTGGTAACCCTTAGAGAGGTGTTTGTTATGATGGAGTGACTGGGATTCCAATACCATATTGTTTCTTGGGAAGTTGTACAGGTTTTCTTATTTTTTGCAACAGGGAGCAAATGAAGGTTAAGCTTGTTTTGTGTTCATTTACACCACTGTGCTCCCCACCCCCAGTACTGTGGCAGTAGCTATCCCTATGGAGTGTGCAAACCTTGTGAAAGCAGCTTGTGTGCATGGGATCAGTAGATGTACCCTCAGCCAAGTCTCAAATGACCCCTCAGTTGTATGTGTGGAGCTTGTGGCACAGGCAGGGAGTCAAAGTTCCTTCTCCAGCTTGTTGAGAAGTGGTGGTTTGTGAAGAGGCAGCTGGAGGAAGATGCGTGCCTGCTGCACGGGCAGCAGTGCTACTCGAGTAGGGTAGCATGGTCCTGGTCTCAAAGATGCTGTTGTTCTGTCCTCATAAGTTACACACTTGCTCAGTGGTGTGGAAAGTTGTTTGTCTGAAGTTCTGTGAAGTCTGAAGTTTCCAGAAGTGTATTTGTACTATGGATCCTGACCTCATAATGTTTGATGTATCTCCCATTCGAGATCGTTGGCAGGTTGAGAGAGGAAATGCAATAAAAAACCACATAGATATGTATAAGGGGCGGGGGCAAGGAGTGTATAGGTATATATTTAGTGGGGTGGTTTTGCTTCTGCCGCTCCAACAAGTGACCTGCATGCTGCTTTCTACCAGTACTGTACGTAGTTGAATAATGTGGACGCTCTTTGGCATTTTGAGAAAATGAGCTCTAGAAAACTTCCGGGGGCGTTTGAGGAAACTGTTGCACACGTGGAACTGCACTTTCAGTAGGGAGTGTGTAGCACAGACCCTGAAGTTTAACAGGCTTTCACTTTGATTGAAACCAGAATGTTTTTTCCAATTCTTTGGAAGTGATACTTCATTAAAACGGGTCTGCCTCTTCAGTGTAGTCAAGAACTCCAAGAGCAGGACCACGTACTTATTTCCAAATGGCAATAGTTTCAGTAAGTTGTGGTTTCTAATTAATATTTCCTTCTAGCTGGTCCGCTAAAACTCTGTATTGCAACTTATGTATATTATTAGCATAATTATTTTAAATGATTCCTTGATTGCTTATTTTTTTCTTAATATTCAAGGCATAATTTTGTATTTATATGTATTGGGTCTATTAATAGCAATAATGAAATAATGCACTGCAGTACATTCTTGCTCTTCTCTCAGAATATTCACAAAGTATAGATGGTTACCTTTTAAAGAATGCTTACCATAACATATTTGCCTTTTCATAACTTTAGACTATAAATAGAGAAACAAAGTCACTCCATCTCCTCTTTTGGACCTATTTTAGGTGTGTGCATATCATACCAAACAGTTTAATTCACCCTGCCCACCCCTTCGCCTGGCCCTCAATGGCATACATATCTGAAGTTCAGAAGGATTTCTCATCCCACTTAAAATCCAGCCTGTTTTCTGGGTTGTTTTATTTTGCTTTTCCTCTTATTTATCCATCATGTTAAAAGTATGAATTTTGACTGCAGTTAACAGATGATTACAATTAGACTCCTGCCTATAGCCATTTTATGAACAGGGTGGCTGGCAGTCCTGCCTAGCAAAGCAGACACTTGGGTCTGAGCAAACTGTGATTGTGCCTCCAGTATATCTTAGAAGACCAACTGGCAGAGTGTCTTTGTGGGTGGCATAAACTCGCCTGTTCAAGTCATTTAGCTGAAACTGTTTGCAGTCTGGCCGATTGTGCTTATAAGCAAGAAAAGTAATGCTTTAATTGCTCTTAGTCATTGTCAAGGAAGGCAGGGCTACTCCCAGTAAATAAGGTCAGTGAAATGTATGTAATGATAGTTATTGAATAAGTGGGCAGCTGCTTGGGAAAACCAAATAGAATACAAATATATGTAGGTGGGTGGGAATTGATGCAGATAGTGCCTGAGGATATGTTGTTCCTCTGCTGTGTGTTGCTGTCCCTGACTGCCCTCTCTGTGCAGGAGTGAGCCAGGGTCCCACCTGTTTCTCCAGAGCTGCTGTGCTACTGCAGCTCCCAACTGTTCTTGTGTGCTCAGGTCTAGGGATTAAGGGGATGACCCAAGAGCTGTGTGCTGGATGTTACTGCAGGGAGAGGGTCTCCCTCAGAGTGGTGGGGTTACTTTTAAATCAGAATTTTAAAATTTATTAACCTGTTGTGTTTTTTCTTTTTTCTTTTCTTTTTTTTCTTTTCTTTGCCTTCACCATAGGATGGGTCTCTGGGAAATATTGATGACCTGGCACAGCAGTATGCAGACTACTATAACACCTGCTTTACAGATGTCTGTGAGAGGATGGAAGAGCTGCGCAAACGGAGGGTTTCCCAAGACCTTGATATGGTATGTAGAGAAGTTACGACTTTATAAACAAATGATTGCCATTCATGCCCCAGATGAATTATCCATATTTCAGCTTGAAGAGTTCTACCTGGGGAAATAACTATGTGTGGTTGCGTTCATGCACACAAACGTTTCATCTAACTCAATTAAACACTTGGAAATTAGCAGGAATAGTTTTTTTCTAGGTATTAGTTATGATTCAGTAAGCCTCGGAGTCTGTGTTTCTTAGCTCTTTAATTGGAGTACTCTTTGCTTGCACACATTTGCTTGCAAACCTCAACTCTTAGAGGTTTGCATATGACGAAATGTTTCCTTGCTCCAAGATGCTCCGAGTGTGAGAACAACAAAACTGTGTGCTCCAGTTGCCCTGTACAAACCATTAAAGTACTGCTTCTCAGAACTCCAAGGTGCAAATACTGGTTTCAGGCTCCCAAATGTAAGAAAATGTCAGTTTTGTGAACCCTCCCCTATTACTATGCATTACACAATCTGTAGCAGGGGCTTTGGGTCACAGAGTCCTTCAGGCTTGAAGGGACCTTGGGAGGTCTGTAATCTAACCTTCAGCTCAAAGCAGTGTCAACACTGGATTGAAACAAGGTTGCCCAGGGCTTTATCTGTTTAGGTTTGAAGACCTCCAAGGAACAGGCTTTGCAGCCTCTCTGAGCAACCTGTGGTACTGTTTCACTGTCATCTCATGAACTTTTCTTTTTTACTCACATTCCTTGCGACACCCTCAAAGGTATTTTATACCTGTTACATCTCATTCCCATGCCACGCACCACCATGAAGGCTTCATCTTTTTGTATAACCTCCCCAAAGGTACCAGCAGGCTGCCAGTAGATTTCCTTGAAGCACTTTTCTCCAAGCTGAATTTCCTAGCTCTTCTTGCAGGGCTCAAGTCCTTGAGCACCTTGGTGACCCTTCCCTGGACTTACTCAGTGTTGCCAATGTCTGTATAGCACTGGACCCACGCATGGCCTGACAGGTGCCAGGGAAGGAGGAAGACTTGCTCCCCTGATCCCTTGGTTACACTGGCATTGACAAGGTGTGGGAAGCTGCTGACTTGTCACTGCTGCCCAGGCATGCTGCTGGCTCCTGCCAAGCCTGCTGTCCCCCAGGCTTTTCTGCAGAGCCAGCTGACCCGGGCAGTGGGTCCCCAGCCTGTGCTGGTGCACGAGCTCACTCCTCAGGACTATGCAATTGTCCATGTTGAATTTCATGAGGTTCCTGCCAGGCCACTGTGAACAAAAACATCACGTGTTTTCACTTGTTGGACAATTTCCTTACTGTCCTGTAACATTAGTAGATGTTTGTCATTACTTAGGGTGTGTATATGTTACTGATTGCTGTGCTTTCTTCATTGTAAACTTCTTTGTTAGCTCTCATAACATTCATAAAGATCAACTGTGACAGAGAAGAAAGCTTTTATGTCTGCTTTATTAGGTCTTCAGCATTGAGTTTGTGTTTCCCAACAGCACCGTATGTTTTTACATACAGACTTACAGGTATTTCCTTCAAGCCTTGTCTCACAGAAACTGGGTGACTGAGGGAATGACTTTTTTGTCACTTAAGATTTGGCTGGGTGGTAACTTCTGTATCACACACAGATAAACTCTCAGCCAAAGTACAGTTAGTGTCTCTGCTGAGGCACAGTGCTGGGGCAGAGCCAGCAGGGAATCTGATCACAGTTCTGCAGGTCTGACAGATTCAGGAGCTGAAGTTGTGTGATTGGGTGTTCTACCTTTGCTTGCCCAGATCCTACCTCTGAGTAGCATCAGGGAGTGGTTTGCGTCATTTCTCTAGCAGAGGTAATGATGTCGATTACTTAAAGCTACTTTATTTCCTCTTGGGATTCCAGTTCAGGAACTGAGAAGCTTCCAGAACTTGTATGACCTACAAACCTCAGTTACACAATGAATGGCTGCAGGGGGAGCGACCTCCTCTGCTCCACTGAGGTTTTCTAGGTCTTTCTTTAATTTTAAATGAAAAATCAAGTGTATTTTGCAGATCTGTTGTTGTCATCAAAAAGTTCCAAGTGTTAGACAAAAGGTTACTGCAGGAAATCCCCTTGTAGACAGACCCTTGAGGCTTCCATGCAAAGAAGTTGGTGGCACAGAATCATGGTTCGTGTGGAAATCCCCCATCCCTGCTTGGTATAGCTGGTACTCTGGGTGACTTTTGGCAGCAAGGAAACCCCCTTTCCTGGTGTTCTTGGAAGGCAGCTCTTTTGCTGGGTAATGAGGCATTTCTTGCAGCAGGAGAAGGCTCCCATTTAGACAGATGGGCTGAATTTGGCTCCCTTTGCTTCTGAAGCTGCAGAAGCCAGGCTGGGGAAAGCCATGTGAGCCTAATTAACTCACATCAAAGGTGCAGAGCTTCGTGCTGGTTTAAATAGATGTGAGCTAACCCAAGACAGACCAGCAAGTGATTCACTAGCTCCTTCTGGTCAAAAGAAGCTATAGTCAAAGCAAGTGGTTGTGTGAAAAGACATCCTGGAGATTCCTTTTTAGAAGCTCTTATATTGAGTTTGCTCACTCTAGCAGTCCAGTGATGACTTCTTGAACTGCCAGGTCAAAGAGAAGATATTGCAATTGAAAATTAAATTAGTGTTCAATTTTTGCTGTGTCCATCACCACTGTAATACAGTTCTTGGACATCAGATAGCCATTCTGCTGATAGCATGTGAGATGATAGATACTATCTGATGTCCAACAACAGCAGCATCCAAGCAGCACTGACTGCAGCTGAAGCTCGCTCTCATCAATAAGCAGTCGGCCTTGACTCAGGTAGGCAGGGAGTGGGAAATGGCT
Source organism: Porphyrio hochstetteri (assembly GCA_020800305.1). NCBI lineage: Eukaryota > Metazoa > Chordata > Aves > Gruiformes > Rallidae > Porphyrio > Porphyrio hochstetteri. The sequence continues at coordinate 54,424,256 of CM036907.1, forward strand.
GTGTTGCTACGAATGCACCTGCAGTATGACACAGCAGTATGCCTGTTTATAATCTGCTGCAGAAACAGGAATTGGTTTAAGCAGCAGAGCTGCCAAAGTGACTGCAAGAGTACTGTGAGTTACATGAAAGACCAGAAGAGCAACTTGTCTGTTGTGATGTTTTTTCTCTCTTTACAGCTTGAGGAAAGGTGATCTATTTGCAGAGGTGTTGGAATAGTAAATGGGGACTAATGCTGGGGGAAATCCACTCACATAGACTATGATAGCAAATATATGCAGCCCCCAAATTATTATCCACCAATACTTTTTTGGCTGTTGGTCTAGCATGGCTTTGCTCTGCCATACATTGCTCTCATAGCAGGGGTGAGGAGGACAAGGGCTGTCTATATACCCTCTCTTCCCAACAGAGGGGTCGTGCCAGAGCTGGAGTCAGGCAGTACTTCTGCTCTTCCTTCCCCCCACCTTTATGGTCTTCTCTCTCTCTTTAGCAAACAGAACAGAGCAAAGCTGATTATGCATGCAGTGCTAGTGCCAATTCCTAGGATTTTGCTTGAGTGAAGGTGGCTGATTCACGAGAAGGAATACCATAGGATAAATCCAACCCCTGCACTGAGATCTGGTCTAAATGGAGGAGTAAGGGGATGAGGGAGAGAGTCTTAGGTGACAGCTATCTCAGAGCTGCAGATCCTGTGTGCAAAAAAATTCTTAGGAGGTCTTTAGATTTTATAATGATGAAAACTCAAGCATTCAGAAGTTGTGTTAGAGCTGGGAGACTGCAGCTTGACTTTCAGGTGGCAGTTCTTATGTCTTCCTCTGAAATGCAGTGTAAGTGATAAATAATATGTAGCAGAAACACTGAAGGCCAAGTTAGGTTTTGAAGCTGCTTTTGCTGAATGCTCTGAACAAAGAGAGTGGGTCTCCCCAGGGGTCTGAGCATCCTCTAAGAGCTGCACAGAGAGGCTGTAGCAGGAGGAGCAGTGTGTACTAACAGAGAAGTGCCTGAGCTGGCACAGCTTTGCCAGGAACACGTACTTAGCGCCGGCTTGCCCAGACTGCCCTTTATAGCGTTTCCACTGGAAGGACAGAAATATGAACTGTTTATTGCTGCTTCAGTACACTTTGAAATAATTTTAAGCTGTTTGGGAGCAAGTGTTGATATCTTGATTGTATATTGTACTTTGTAATCAGTGCTCCAACCATTTCCTATCAGACCATGGCCATTTCAGTCTAGATACCCTGCTCTGGAGTTGAATTTTATTTTTTTTTTTAAAATCACTTGGTAAAATTGTTTAGGAGAACAGCATATCTTGTAACAAAACAGTAGCTGCAGCTGAACACAGAGTATTTCTCCAAATGGTAGTGTCATCAAGGATTGTTAGTTGTCCTTAACCATGATAACTGCTTTTTGCATTTGGAATTTTGCCTCTGTTTTTGTAATGGAAAATGTGCTTTGGTTTGGACATTAATGTTTGTGAACGGCATGGGAGTTGCCCACATTTCCTAGCATTTGGCCTATTCCTGTGCACCATGTGTTTTTTTGGCTGAGGAAAAACTGCAGTTGGAGTAGATGGAGTGGATTTTTCAGGCCCATAATGGATGTATCACTGGTAATATTGAACTGGACATCTGCTAAAATGCAGTTACAGCCAGAAAAGCGACTCTGTGAGGATGGCACCTTGTTACGGCTCATATCTGCTTCCCTTGTGTCTTCAGGATCATCTGCCTGGCTCACTGACAAAGCCAGGTTCGCCTTGCCTGTCAGTAGGGCAGGACAGCATTGATAGAGCTGTGAAAGAGCAAACTGCATTCTGTTATCTCATCCATCACTGACAGCGGCTGGCTAACTGCTGCTGCCAAGGTCTGTATCGTGGCTGATGATCTTCAAGTCAAAGAACAGCTTGGGGTCTTGTGATGGACTCTGACAGCTACGGTTTTGGCACTGAGAAGTTGCACTAATCTCTTGACTTGTAAATTGCATACACTTAAAATGAATGCCACTGGAAAGCTATAAGGCATACAAGTATACCTTTCTTTTCCCCATCAATTTAATTAATTTCAGTGTGTAAAAGGGGAGGTGTTCCAAATCTCCCTGTATGGTAAAGTACAGTGCATGTTTTTGAGTAATTGACTTGCCTAATCCCATATGTTCTTACAGTACCTGCTCATGTACACATGCAAAGCCAGAAAGTAGAAATGAAAGTAAAACCAACATGTTTCTTGCCTTACTGCCCAACATGTTCACAGTCCTCCTTAGTCTTGGCTGTGCATCATTTTGAAAGATGCTCAGCAACCAGTTGTTTGATTACAAATGGAGTTGACCATCTAGATAATGTCATCACATATAAATGGTATGTGTCCAGCAAGGCAGAGTGGAGAAAAAGTGGAAAAGTAGAATAATTAGTAATTTCAGTGATAGAGTGATTAGGCTTTAACCTTTGTAGAAGTGCATTTGGCTGTACTATGCGATATCATAAGACTACTTTAGAAACTAGCCAACCTTCACTGAAGGAGACTGAAGTATCCAGAACTGTTACAGTCAGTGATTGATGTCTATTTAAGGAATCTCCATGGGAGTTCAACATTAAGCTGGAGTTATGACGCTGAACATCTTTGTGGACTCTGCCTGTGCCTGCTCTATAGCTGGCTCTAGCCATGTCTGCTACTCTTTGCATCTTACATGCAGTAAAATCTCAGGATTCTGAGGCAGACTGCTTTTTCCCTGCCATGAAATGATCAGCTCTGCTTTGCAAATGCAATACTGGCTGCTTTTACCTTTGTCCTAAGAGGCCACCTCTGTATCTTGCTGGAACAGAATCTTGCTGGTTTGTTTTGTCTTGCTGGTTGCAAGAGGCCCTCCAAAGTATAAGCAGCATCTGAGTTGGATTAAAGAGGTATCTACAGCACAAAAAAAGAGCTGAAGAACACACAGATAAGACTTCATAAATTTTGGAAAGTTTCCAGCCCTTATCAGGTAGACACACAAAAGAAAATTACTAGTAAAAGACATCGACTTTCAAGCATGGCTTTTTTTCCCCTATGGCTTGAAATGGGGGGGACTTTGCCTGAATATGAGGTACATGAGGTATATTTACATGGAAAATACAGAAGAGATTTTCCCTGTATGTGGTCTGTCTCTCAACATTCGAGCTTTCTCTTCGTAAGTTAAATTCACGGTAATTTTTTCATCAATGGAGCTTTTCAAAGGTAGATACAATGGAAATTCTGGAACAGATGGGCTATTTTTAGCATCTCATGTCTCACACACCAAGACAGCAAAGGCATTTAAATACAGAGCTAGCATGAAAATAAAGCAAGGCTTGTTCTGTATACAGTGAAGAGAATACCGATCTTAAACAGTTCTTCGTCTGCTTAGTGCTAGCAGGCTGAGTAAAAAAACCTCTCAGCTTTCTGTAAGCTAATGATCTCTTGCAGTCTTGCCGCTGTTTTTGTTGGAAGCCCATTTATTAATAATCCCTTAAGCAAAATCTGGCTGTACAGGCTACAGACTTTATAGGCTGGAGACTCAGCAGAGTGTGCAGCTGTGCTGCGTTGGGTGACCTTATCTTCCTTTCATATGTTTGGAAGGTCCTCACTTTTTGGAGCAGGATCTTCATTTTAACACTTCTGGTCTTCTGAAAGTGTATGTATTTTTGGCAGTGTCAGTGTAATGGCAAGAACAGGTTGATAAAGGTAATTGTTATTCTTTTTTCTGAGCTGGCAACACTGTTGTGAATAAAATAATATTTATGTTAGAAATAGAAAAGGTAAATGTTTTCCTAGCTATTCTTAATCTTTTAGCAACATCTCTAGTGATTTTCTTGTCCCTTTTACATTCAGCAGGACTTTTACTTTGAACCAAAGATCAATTAAATATATTCGTATTGTGCTGTTCTTTTATCCCAGAAGCAGAGTGTTATCTGCTGGAACTGACAGACTAGATTTGTATTAACTCTGTGATTTAATCTCATCGAGGCCTGAGGACTTTGGGGGGAGAAGGAAACTGGTTAACTAACTTCAGGTCTCTTTGTGTATGTTTTTCTTCTTTCTGAATATGAAAACGTACAGCATCATGCTGTCTGGATCATTAGGTAAATTTCACAGCAATTGATAAAATTGTTAGGAAAAAAAAAAGAAGCTGATTAAATTGTCATTTTTAGAAGATGCTTCTCTGAGAAAACAAACAAAAAAAAATTAGAAAAAACAAAACCAACAAAAAATGAAAAAAAAAGTATCCCAAGACATCCAGACCCTGTGGTGAACAGTTCCTGTAGCGCGCAGCCCAGCTCGCAATTCCCCTGTTGCTACAAGAGTTCCAGACTACGCAGCGGAGCGGCATTACTCTGGGCAGGACAGCAATGTGTATTGGATGGGACAGAAGACTTTTCTAGCCTGGTAGCAGCTAAACAGCAGGAGAATTAACCTAGAAGGTGTAACATTTCTGTTTGGATTACTACTCTTTTGTCCTTGTATAGCTTTGACCTGACTCCCCAGGCAGCCTCTGCATACCCTCCTTCGGTCCTCCAGCCGGTACTGTCCAGTCCCTCTGTGTGTTCTGAAGGTGGCTGATGGCACCTTCAGGTGTCAAGCAGTTCTTGCAAGACATCTAAGTCCTTGGGTAGAAGTCCTCAAGGAATAGTAAGGATATTGCTTGAGACAAAAGTCTTGAAGTTAGCAAGAGACTAAAAAATCACGCTTGTAAGAACTGTAACAGCCTTGCAGGTCATCAGGGAAAACAAATAGGTCTTAATCAAAAATAAAGCAATAACATGTTGTGATGAGGATGAGAAACACATCACGAGTATTTGTGCACATCTGGATGTGCTTTAGAACATCTGTTTTTCTGCAGCAGGAGGACACTCCTACAGTGAAGATGCCCAGAGGAAGGCAATCCTCCATCTGTGAATTCAAATGGATTGGGTTTGGGGTTTAGTTTTGGTTGGTTAAGGTGGTTTTTATTTTTGAGGGGGGAGGGGAAGGGTGTGTTGGGGATGTTTCTGTGTTTGTTGGTTTGGGGTTTTTTTTGCCAGCCTGTCCCTGCTCTTCATGAAGTAGGCTCTGATGCTTCACAGTTACTCCCCTTTGATCTCTCCAGGCTTTATCTTCTCTTAGGGTCATATAGGTTCCCTGTTTCAGCTGTGTTGTCTGAAGCACACAGAGAAATACTCCACTTCAAACAAGATGTACTGTGAATTCTGTGTTTGAAGGAGAGCTCAAGCAGTTTGAAGAGATGTGATTTCTTTTGTGACTGATCAGTCTGTTTTCCACAAAATAATAAAAAGGAATGGCTATCAGGTGGAACCCCCTCTTTCTGACTCCCATATGTCATAGCCCTCTTGATTTATATTTGCATCAGGAAGAGTGTGACCAGCAGGTCTAAGGAGGTGATCCTCCCCCTCTACTCTGCCCTGGTCAGGCCCCACCTGGAGTATTGTGTCCAGTTCTGGGCTCCCTGGTATAAAAAAGACAGGGATCTCCTGGAGAGAGTCCAGAGAAGGGCTATGAAGATGATTAAGGGCCTGGAACATCTCTCGTATGAGGAAAGGCTGAGTGAGCTGGGGCTGTTCAGCCTGGAGAAAAGAAGACTGAGGGGGGACCTAATTAATGTTTATAAATATCTTAAGTATGGGATGCAGGGGGAATTGGCCAACCCCTTTTCAGTGGTCTGTGGAGACAGGACAAGGGGCAATGGCTGTAAATTGGAGCACAGGAAGTTCCGCACCAACATGTGGAAGAACTTTTACACAGTGAGGGTGACAGAGCCCTGGGACAGGCTGCCCAGGGAGGTGGTGGAGTCTCCTTCTCTGGAGATATTCAAGACTCGTCTGGACGCCTATCTGTGCAATATGAGCTAGGGAGCTGCTTTGGCAGGGGGGTTGGACCCGATGATCTCTCGAGGTCCCTTCCAACCCCTACGATTCTGTGATTCTGTGATATTTGTTTAAATTGCAGCTGTATTTTCAATAAGGGAACAAACTAATTTGTAATTACGACATCCAGATCTTCCCTGACTCTTAAGTCTTTTTTGGCTGTTTAGCCAGTTTGAAATGGGGAAAGCAATAATCTCTTAAATATACCTATGAAATTTAATGGGCAATATTTTGCAAAAGGTTTCCATTTCAGTACCTTAGCAGAGGGATGTGTTTCTTGTGTTGCTGGGCGTGATGAACAAAGTCAGTCATGAATTAGAAACTAATTATAGAAGAAAGACTTGAAATTATTAGCAAAATATGGAATTCATAAGTTCCTCATGAAGCACATACTTTTATGTCTGTGTCTTTTGCCTGTTGCTGTTGAAGTTCCTGATAAGACCACAGTTACAATCGTTCACATTCGGCTCTGTGTGAAAGTAGCAGCAGTACGGTTGTGTACCCAGGCTCAGTTGAGGTTGTAAAGAAGGTGAGTGTTTGTAGGAATAATGTCTTACTAAATCAGTGGATATAACTGTGGAAAAATAGATGAGCTTTTCATCATATAAGGCTTTATTCACAAGCCATCCAGAAAAATTAGGAAGATAAAAAAAAACTTGCAAAAGAAAAATCAGAATGTGGGAGCTTCCTCCAAAGCAAATTAGGCTGATAAACAGTATTTGAAAGAAGTCCATCAGCCCCTAACCTCCAAGGGGCACACATTGCTGGCTGGCTTCAGTCAGCTTTCTGTCTTGGTGTGTCCGCAGACCTGTTGAGGCTTCTTTTTCTGGTATCCCAGCAAAGGTTAAGCCATAGTTCAAGTCCATTTTGACAGGAGAGATAGCTTTTAAAGTTCTGCAGCACGTGGGAGGTGCTGAAATTCAGACAAATGAGGAGAAGGGAGTCAGTTGTCAGAGTCATTTCATTATGTTCATGTGGTTAACTATTGAAAGCTACATAATTGGAACTTTCAGATGCTAGCCTACACAGAAGCTCACAAAATAGTTTTATTTCTCCTTTGTGTGGTACTTTCCACCCTCAAAACCCTTTAAAAACATTAATTAGCCTTTGTTGCATCCTTTGAGGTTGGTAATTTGAGTACCATTATCCCTATTAAGGCCTCGCCTCTCTGAGATTCAGCTGCTGCTGCTGATTTAACTATGTAATTCCCTAATTCCTACTCTGTAACTAAGTTTGCAACAGGGTAGCATGAAATTTATAGTAATTTCAGAACAACTTAATAGTAGACAATGCCATTAGTCTTGGTCTGCCCCAGTGTAGGTGTAAACAAACACTGGTGGTGAGCTGGGCAAGCAGTGCATGGGCATCAAGTGACAGACATTCTGGGTGACCTGTGGCTCGAGCATAAAGTCCAGTCCAAACCACATTTAAAAAAGAAAAACAAGTGTCAAACGTATCTTAAAATTATGCTGGCCTATTACAGCATTCCTGATCTTTCAGAGAACTGTCCTGTTTTCCTCTGGAGTATGGAGGTCTGGTGAAGAGTCTAGCTGTACTGGTGAATGGGTCACTGCCAGCCATCTCTTCTACCATCCCACCTCTACTTTAAATAACTATCTGATGTGTGGCAGGGATAACATTATAAACACAGAGACAGAGCTGTGCTACTTCACTGCTGAGCAGGGTTACATTTCTTCAACAGTGCCTTAGTTCCACTGGAATAATGTTAGCTGGTGATGGCTGAAAAAAAATGCTATTTCCTTAAGCCCTAAACGAAATACTTTGTGTTGAACACCTGTGGGAAAACCTGAGAAATGAAGGGCATGGTGTGCAAAGTAGTGGGAGGTGGTGGTTTGGTCCAGCAGTGTAGAAAACCAAACTTTGGTTCTCTAACTCTGCCTGAGGAAACTTGAACTCTTATCTCCTATCTTGAAGCAGAGTGCTCTGAAGTTTAATATTCCATAGCTGTCTTAGCCTTATCTGGTGATCAGCCCTATTCACATACATAAACAGTTCCTGGTGTAGCAGTGGGAATACCAGTGTCTCATCTTCCAGGTAGGCATCTTCTCTACAAAGCTAGTGAATCTTTTCTTCTTCACTTGCAGGTTGAATAAATTAAACATTTAAAAGAGGGTTCAACAGCTTTACCAGGAAAAGAGTAGGAACATGAATGTCAGCCTAATGAGCTTTTTCATCTTTTTTAATTATTTTGCATGTTTTGGTTATTTCACATCAGAATGATAGTCTACAAAGGTTAGCCAAGCTGGTGACCCTCTAACAGACTTCAGGTTTATTTTTCTTGATTGCTGCTTTTGACTCTAACTAGTTTAAATAACTGCTTGTTTGTAGGGTAGACAATAGCAGGGCAAATTATCTCCCTTGATCTCTTTGTTTATGGGTAACCTCCCAAGTTAACAGCAAGACTAGAGTTTAGCTTAATGTTTGGCTGGATAAGCATTTCAGGAGAGTTGGTAACTTTATTTGGTTTTTCCTCCTTTGAAGTCAGTTATGTTTATCATTAGTGGATTGGTTTTGTTGTGGCTATGAATTGCAGGTGGTACCTGCAAGCTTAGACCTTTGCTCTTGAAATATACAGGTGTCTTGTAGCAGTCATGCTGATTTGCTAAGAAATGTTCCTGTTGTTCATAAAGTCTTTGAGGAATGGAAATGGAAAACCACCATGTTTTGTGTCAGCTCTTAGACTCATCTTTGATAATGTGGAAATATGAAGTATCTAAGGAAGCTTTCCATGACTGAATGACAAGGGGAAGTCAGACATGGGACACATGTTGTGGAAAACACACAGAAAAACAAATTAAATATATTCTTTTCATTATGTTGCAGTTTGGCTAAGGTAAACAGCTAATTATTACAGAAGCTAAGTAGCCATTAATTTTTCTCACCAAATTTTTGGTCCAAAGGGAGTAAAGAGTAAAGGAGGTTAGGAGGAGACAAAGGTGAGTAGAAATTTTGGCAATTGAAGATGCTCTTTGGAGCTTCCAGCGCAGTTTTTCTACTCTTGTAGGTTTTGTTGGGATACTTAGACTTTTCAGGTACAGGAAGTGATGAGTGCTGAAGGAAGGAGCCTCAGCTTTGGGACACTGAGGAAGGAATAAGGAAAGAGGCTGGAGCAGGAGAATGGGACCTCTCACTGCCTGTGTCAGTCAGAAATGGAAAGAAGAGAGTTTGGTCATCGCTTGCTCACAAGGCTGAGGAGTGAAACGCTAGAAGGTAAAAGGGGAAACATAACCCCCATTTTTAAAAAGGAAAAAAAAGGAAGACATTGGAGGGGGGAGTGTGTGCTACATGAAAGCTGGATAAGGGACTGTTTGTAAGGGCATGGAGCCATAGGACAAAGGGGAATAGCCTTAAGCTGAAGGAGGGGAGATTTAGAATCATAGAATGGTTAGGGCTGGAGGAGACACTGCCCCCCTCCCTGGCAGTGCTCAAGGTCAGCTAGGATTGGTTTTGGGCAACCTGGTCTAGTGGAGGGTGTCCCTGCCCATGGTAGGGGGGTTGGAACTTGATGATCTTAAAGGTCCCTTCCACCCCAAACCAGTCTGTGATTCTATGAAAACTGAGCTGGAGTGTACTACTTTAGCTGATGTGAGCCCTCAGCTGTCTGTATTGCTCAGGCTGCTGTAACAATATAACATATTTTAAATTATGATAATAGGGATTAACAAAAAACCCCAGCCCAGTAACATCACACAGCTTTGATTATTTTAAGGCATTTTTTTAAAGCTTCAATTCTGTTCAGATTTAGAGGTAGAAAGGCAGGCACAGCTTACCACAAACATCACTCGGTGCTTCACTATTTATCTGTCACGGTCACTAGCCATAATGCAGGTTCAATTTGATGAGGTGTGAGGCCAGAGGAGGAGATTTTGAATAGCAGTTTTGACCTTTTAATTATAGGTACTGCAGGTAGAATAGTGAGCCACAGCCAAAGCCTGATTCTCACTCTGATAGGTTGCTCTGAAACTTTGCAAACTCCAAGATTAAATGGATGACAAAAGAGAAATGGGAGGGTTGAAAAAAAGAGTCATGGAAAGGTTGAATAGTTTCTTCATGGAGTGCTTTATACCCTTGAAAGAATCTAGGGGAAAACAAATTAAATTGAGGTTAGCCATGTCTTAGTCTAGCTTCACAAAATGACAGGAGGACTTCAAACTATTAAATTTTAAGGATAAACTGCATGTGTTCAGTGAAAACCTAAGAAGATTCTTGAACACAAAAGGTATATATTGTGTTATGGCCTCATTTGGAGCAATGTCAGGGTGTGAATATCCCTAGGGTATGCATCTTTCATGCATTTCTTCTATCTTAAAAATTACAGATACAGAAATGTCTTCCTGATTATAGTCCAGACAGCGAATCAGAAGAAAGCAGGAAGACCTTTTAGCTGAGTGAGTGATATTGAAAATCTGAGGTCTGTACAGTTTAAGGAGATGGGCATTTTGCCAAAAGTCCCTTTCATGGGAAGCACAGCTAAGTATGGTAGGAAGCTCTCTATTTTCTTCTATGTCCATGCTGCATGGAATAGGAAATACTTATTCTTTTCTCTAAACAGTGCAAGTACAGTTGATCTTTTCTTTTTGGTAGGGATGCATTGAGATTCTTCTGATTGAAATTACTCAAATTTCTAAACCAAGAATTATTCAATAGTGTCCTTTGTTGACAGCAAAAGGAGTATAGTTAGGGCAAGACATCACAATTGGCTTTCAAGATAATTTGTCTTACAGAAAATTACCTGTTGTGTTTCCTTTCAGCCTGTGATTTAAATGGCCTCTTTAATTCTTCTTCTGTTGAATCTTGGGGTCCTCCTAGCACTAGAGAATTATTTTTATTATTATTACATTTGAGACAGTGCTTCAAGTATGAAAGCTTTCATTAGAGCTTATTATAGCATTTTTCAAATCTCTACCTAGAAGCTTATGGGCTCTCTTAAAAAGCTAGCATTCTTGAAAATTCTTTCCTGATGTTTGGGGTGCGGTGGGTTGGGGTTTTTAACATGCCATTTTCCTGTGCCATTTTATGATCACAGTCCTTTTTCACCCTCTAGCGGACTTGAAAACAGGAGTATAGTGTTTTCTGTATGAGATCTCAACAGCTTGCCAGGACCTGAGGTCTAACAGTTTCCTCCTTATACAAAATAATCTGAATTTAATCTTACACATGAGACAGGGCTATTCTGTTTCTTACTGCTAATGCGATTCCCTCTGATTAATCTCCCTTATCTGAGGGACACCTTGAAAGTCATTAGCTTAATTTAGTTTTGGGGAAAGACACTTTGTCAATGAGTACAACCTAAAAATATGGTGGCTACATTCATATAATGCCTTTTCTGTATGAATACATACTCTGCCGTGGCAGTGCTTTAGGTAACGTAATACTGCACTGAAGTGCTGACCCCATAGCACGTAGTATCTTGCATTATCCATACCCCAAACCCACCCAAAATGGGATGATGCAGGATGAACTGCATGTTGTCTCACCTCCTTAACTGGACGGAAATGGCACATTTCACTTAACAGCTAATAGAAGTACGAAAGGAGGCTTGGAAAGCTAAATGAGTGTCTTGCATAAATTGGGCTTTCAGCTGTATGAAAAATGGAATGGAAATGAAATTGAGGCTTCTTGTGAACAAGTGTGACTCGTGAGTATTTGATGTAATTTTAATGGCTCTTTTTATTGAAAGTGACCTATTAGAAGCTTTTAAGAACCCTGTTGACTGTCCATGTCTCCAGCTTTGGTGGTTTGGTATCTATAATAAGGGTGTGCTACAGTCCATCTTATGTATTATACTATGAAAATTAACTTTACTTGGCAGGATTCATGCTGCTTATCCTGGTGTCGGTAGCTGCTGTTGCTCATCTGAGGACTGGATAGGTGAGCAAAGTTTATGGAAATTGGACCTGGCTCTTAACCTGGTTTGTAACCTGCAGAACATGGTAAACTCTTTTTCAGCAGGTTTATAAATTCTTACTGAAGACATTTTACAAAAAAAGAAAACAAATTTCTTGAGGCATAGTATGCCAGTCTTTATACACCTTCTGTTACTAGCAGCTTCAGTCGGTTGCAGTTGGGTTGAGGGCAAGGTACGCTCCAAAGAGCGGATGGCATAGAGCATTGCCATGTTGGGCATTTGTGCTCTAATACACTGGGATTTACTTCTGGGTTTGAGTGTAGGACTGTTACATAGCTGCTAAATGGCAGATGGGGTGGTTGATTACCAACATTGGATTTATCAGCCTGTTTCCCAGGGCAGATGTAGGATAAAGTACCCTCGGAAGCTGTGTTTTTCCAGAATTAACACCTGCCTATTCCTCAGTGATAGTTCAGGTAGTGCCTCTGTATTGCCTTGTAAAAGGAGATTCAAAGCTGTTGGAGGAACCTCCATCTTTTATCTGTAGTAACTCTCTTTCCCCAACACCATCTTTTTTCCCAAGGCTGCTTCAATTTCTTCTTACTAGTCTGTATCATCTTCCTCTTCCATCCCTTCCCTTAGCAGCTGAGCCTATGCCCTCCTGCCTTCCTCATTTCACTTCACCAGTGCATTTTTCCAAAGCCTCACAAGCATTTCTCACTTCAGTACTAAAAGCAGAGAAGCTCTTGCAGCACCCTTTCTCCATGCCCTTTGTCCCTCATGCTCTGTTTTCTCTTTGCCTTGAATGTCCCCTGCACCATACTTTTCATCGACCCTTCTGTATTCCTCCTCATTCTTTCTCATGCTGAGTTAGATGTTATCTCATGGACAGCAGGAGCATTGTGAAAGCAGCTTTGCTGCTTCTGCAAGATAGAATTTAAGATTTAAGAAATTAAAAGATCAGGCATCTACAGAAAAAAATACCCGTGAGGACTGAGCTGAAGGTGGTGCAAATGTAAAATCAAAATACAAAATAAATTAAAAGTTAAGATGGCCTATGTAGCTACTCTTCTTGCACTTTTGGATTAGATATTGTTGTCAGTAGTCTCCATCTCAACCACACCAGATTATCCCAGATAAGGTGTTGCAACTGAATTGCAAATGAAGGAGGAGACATTCTGTTTGTAGCTGTGTGTGAAATGTATAAACCAGAAGTGAGACACAGTTATAGCAAGATCTGAATATTTTGGGGTTTGTGAAGATGGGTTTTAAGTTTTCTGCTCCCTCAGTCTCTGGTTTTTAATACTTTTGTACAAAATGGAATTTACCTTGGCTTCATCTTATAATTTTGAGAAATCACTTGGTGCACCCTTTGCCCCAAGACAGATTCGTCTCTGCTTATCATTCCTGACAGATGTTGATCTGACCTGTCTTTAAAACTGTCCCAGCATGTTAATTCCACCATCTCCCTAGGCAAACTATTTTAGTGTGCATAGTCCTTAACTCTGAGTGGTTTTATTGACATCTTTAACTTTTTCTGTCTTCACTGATGCCAAAAATGATCACCTTTACAGCAACTATTTTTTTTTTAATGAAGGCAAATATGTTCTCTTCATCCTCTCCCATTTTTTCCCCCTTCTTTTTATTCCCCACTAGTTAAACAATGCTAACTTCCCACACCACCATGTCTTAGACCATCACAAATACTGCTGTGTCTTTTTCCGGAGTCTGATGAATCTGTTGCCTCTCTTTTGAACCAAAAAAGTAGTACCAAAACTGGAGCATGTGATTGCACCGGAGGTCCCAGTCTTAGCGAGACTGAAGAGAACAGAATGGTTGGTAGCAGACAGCTGATGGGAATTGCCTGTCTCCGAAAGGGAAACGGATACTTGCCCAGGAGCTGGCAGGACTTGTAGAAAGGGCTTTAAACTAGATAGGAAGGGGGAAGGGGATAAAGCCAGGTCTGCTAGAGATCGGCCTGGGGAAGTGGTATTGGGATTAGGAGAGAGGCAAGGGGCTCAGCTGAGGTGCGTCTACACTAACGCACGCAGCATGGGCAACAAGCAAGAAGAGTTGGAAGCCATAATGCGGCAGGCAAACTATGACCTGGTTGCCATAACAGAAACATGGTGGGATTGCTCCCATGACTGGAGTGCTGCAATGGATGGCTACAAACTCTTCAGGAGAGACAGGCAAGGAAGGAGGGGTGGTGGTGTGGCTCTATACGTTAGGGAATCCTTTTCTGCCACTGAGATTGTGACTAGGGATGATAACATTGAATCCCTATGGGTAAAGATCAGAGGAAGGGCTGACAAGGCAGACATCCTGGTGGGCGTCTGTTATAGACCGCCAAACCAGGATGAAGAGACAGATGAGGTGTTCTACAAGCAGCTGGCACGAGCTGCACGGTCATCAGCCCTTGTGCTCATGGGGGACTTGAACTTCCCTGACATATGCTGGGAGTACAGCACAGCACAGAAGAAGCAGTCTAGGAGGTTTTTGGAGTGCACAGAGGATGCATTCCTGATGCAGCTGGTCAGAGAGCCCACAAGAGGAACTGCCCCGCTAGACCTGCTGTTCGTGAACAGGGAAGGTCTGGTAGGAGATGTGAAGGTTGGGGGCTGCCTTGGACAGAGTGACCATGAAATGATACATTTCTCAATTCATGGTGGAGCATGGAGGGGGAATAGTAAAACTGCTACCTTGGACTTTCAGAGGGCAGACTTTGATTTGTTCAAGAGACTGGTAGGGGGAGTCCCTTGGCATTCAGTCTTAGCGAACAAAGGGGTACAAGAGAGCTGGTTGCTCTTCAAGAAGGAAGTCTTAAGGGCGCAGGAGCAGGCAGTCCCCCTGAGCCGCAAAATGAGCCGGCGGGGAAGAAGACCAGCGTGGATGAATAGGGAGTTACTCTTGAGGCTCCGTGAGAAAAAGAGAATCTACCGCCTGTGGAAGGAGGGACGGGTAACTGAGAATGAATTCAAGGAAGTTGTCAGGATGTGTAGAGGTGAAATCAGAAAGGCAAAAGCCCAGCTTGAATTTAACCTGGCCGCTTGGGTGAAAAAGAATAATAAACTCTTTTATAAGTACATTAACAGTAAGAGGAGGACAAAGGAGAATATCCACTCTTTACTGGATGAGGCTGGGAATGTGATCACTGAGGATAAGGAAAAGGCGGAGGTTCTGAATGCCTTCTTTACGTCTGTCTTTAAAGGTCAAACAGATCCTCAGGGTACCCCTCTCTCTGACCTGGTAGTCTCAGCTGGGGAGCATGCTAACTCCCCTGTGATTCTGGAAGAAACAGTCAGAGACTTCCTACTCCAACTGGACTGCCACAAGTCCATGGGGCCGGATGAGATCCACCCGAGAGTGCTGAGGGAACTGGCAGAGGTGGTAGCCGAGCCGCTTTCCATTATCTATCAGTCCTCCTTGCTGACTGGTGAGGTCCCAGAAGACTGCAGGCTTGCCAATGTGACTCCCATTTACAAGAAAGGTTGTAAGGAGGATCCGGGGAACTACAGGCCTGTTAGCCTGACCTCGGTTCCAGGGAAGGTTATGGAACAGATAGTCTTGAGGGAGATCATGCGGTATGTGCGGGATGGCCGGGGGATCAGGCCTAGCCAGCATGGGTTCATGAAGGGCAGGTCCTGTTTGACCAACCTGATCTCCTTCTATGATCTAGTGACCCATCTGCTGGATGAGGGAAAGGCTGTTGATGTGGTCTACCTAGACTTCAGCAAAGCCTTTGACACTGTCTCCCACAGTATTCTCCTGCAGAAGCTGGCAGCCCGTGGCTTGGATGGGTACACCCTCGGCTGGGTAAGGAGCTGGCTGGAGGGCCGGGCTCAGAGAGTGGTAGTAAATGGAGTTAAATCCAGCTGGCGACCGGTCACGAGTGGTGTTCCCCAGGGGTCGGTGCTGGGGCCTGTCCTCTTCAATATCTTTATTGATGACCTAGATGAGGGCATTGAGTGCACCCTCAGTAAGTTTGCAGATGACACTAAATTGGCTGGGAGTGTGGATCTGCCTGGGGGTAGCGAGGCCCTACAGAGGGATCTGGACAGGCTGGAGAGCTGGGCTGAAGCCAATGGCATGAGGTTCAACAAGAGCAAATGCCGAGTCCTGCACTTTGGCCACAACAACCCCAGGCAGCGCTATAGGCTTGGGGCGGAGTGGCTGGAGGACTGTGTGGAGGAAATGGACCTGGGGGTACTGATTGATGCACGGCTGAACATGAGCCGACAGTGTGCGCGGGTGGCCAAGAAGGCCAACGGCATCCTGGCTTGCATCAAAAACAGTGTTACTAGTAGGAGCAGGGAGGTAATTGTCCCCCTGTACTCAGCACTTGTGAGGCCGCATCTCGAGTACTGTGTTCAGTTTTGGGCCCCTCACTACAGGAAAGACATTGAGGCTCTGGAACGCGTTCAGAGGAGGGCTACTAAGCTGGTGAGGGGTCTGGAACACAGGCCTTACGAGGAGCGTCTGAGGAAGCTGGGATTGTTCAGCCTGGAGAAGAGGAGGCTTAGGGGAGACCTTATAGCTCTCTATAACTTCCTGAAGGGAGGTTGTGGTGAGCTGGGGGTCGGCCTCTTCTCCCGTGTAGGCAGAACTAGAGGGAATGGTAGCAAGCTGCGCCAGGGGAGATTCAGGCTCGACATTAGGAAGCACTACTTCTCAGAAAGGGTAGTCAGGCACTGGAATGCACTGCCCAGGGAGGTGGTGGAGTCACCAACCCTGGGGGTGTTCAAGGAAAGACTGGATGTTGTATTGAGGGGTATGGTTTAGTGGGAGCTAGTAGTAATAGGTGAATGGTTGGACTGGATGATCTTCTAGGTCTTTTCCAACCTTGATAATTCTGTGATTCTGTGATTCTGTGATTATCTTGTTTATGTTTGTGGTGGTTCTTTACGCAACCGCATGACATTAAGACTCATACATAGTTTATGACTTGTGGTAATCCCTGTATCCTTTTCTGCCAACCTGATGGCTCCCCAGATGTTCCCCACCCTGGATCTCTTTGTCTGGGTAATTCTGTTTAAATGCAGCACCTTTCAGTTCTCCGTGTTGAATGGCACCTGATTTCCAAACACTGGGCCAGAATAACCTGCTTTTTCATCAGTTACTTCCCTAGCAGTGGTGGTGGATTGACATGTTTTTCTAGAATGGAGCCTTGTATGAAAACAACCTTTGTCTGTGTAATGGATAATGACAGTACCTTCCAGCCCTTTCCTCTTTGATAATAGAAGTAGACAGCAGTCTCTCTTTGCACCTTTCTTGTTTGATCTATAAGAAGAGATCAACCATATATTTATCGATCTGATATGTATATGTTTGCATATGTGTGTGTATATACATGTAAAACATATATATAACATATATTATATATATAAAAACCTCCGTGTCTGTATATTTATATAGATGACAGTAGCTTTGGCAAAAGTTAGGTAAGGTTCTGGAGTGGCAGTTTTTAATTGAGCAGCCCCATTATGTGCTCCCTTAATCGTCTTAATTGACATAGATGTTTTTTCAACTCCTCCTGAAAAGCACATGCCACTGCAGATATTTGTAGGAAAGGGTCAGGCTGTAAGTAGGAGTAACAGTTAATGGTCCAGAGAACCCCCTGTATTTGCATGTGACCTTGCAAAAAGATGGGAGAGGACTTAAATTGTCTCAACACTGAGGTCATGTGCAAAATGTTAAATAGTTTATTCAATGCAAATTACATTCCATGGATTGATTTGGTATATACTTACTATGTAGAAAATTTTAGCCAAGCGGAGTCACCAGTATTATTAAGTTGGTTTATTCATAATACCTTCTTTAGTCACTGATTATTGATTTCTGTTAGTGGAACCTTCCATAAATTTAGTAATGAATTACTTGATCTTAAACCCTGAAAGCCATATTTATTGCTTACTGCAGTAAAGGAAAAAAAGAGGTCAACTCAGGCAGCAGCAGGACTACCATCCAACCCTCCTTTCAATAGAACTAAGATGTAAAATTGTTTACTGGGGTTTTTTTCTCAATTTTATGTAATATTAATACCTTTTTATTTGTATATATCTTTAAATGTTCCTGAGGTGTTTGCAAACTAGACACAGTTGCATTCCTCCAGGGCCTGGTGACTTTGAAATCAAATGACAAACTATTGCATAGATGTACAATTATACAATTGCTTTGGGTGAAACAGTTGCTTGTGTAACTTGTTTCCCATTGTTGGACATTCTGTTATTCTCTGGATTTTGTTTTTATTGTTTCAAAAATAATATCCCGAGCATGTCTTATGATGGGGAAAATTCTGCTGGTTTTAGTATGGGTGTTTGTATGCCCTTTTATTAGGTCACAGTCTATTTTATGATCTGTTTTGCATTAATATGAGATAGTACCCTTTTCACAAACACTCCTGCTGAAATGACTCTCATGTTCCCCTACCCCCTCTCCTTTTCTCTGAAAATACCTTTCTTTATCCAAAAAAAAAAAAAAACGAAAAGAAAAAGGAAACTTCTTAAAGGAAACTTCTGTAGTGTTGATTTGATTGTTCTGTAAAGACATAATTTTAAAAGGCTAAAAGAGCTTCTGTCCTTCACCATCATCATGCCTTCTCTTTCTGAAAACACATTTTCAGGTAGTGGATTGTGACTGCCCCGAAGAGGACAGCTTGTGTCTCCAGCACTGAGGAGTTATTTCATTGTGCCCTAGTGTTACTGTATGTGGTCAGGTGGTTGGTACACATGATTTGTGCCTGTGCGTTGCACAAAGGTGGATGCTAAAATAACCACTTTACAGATGGTTAAACAGAGAAGTTAAATAACTCATTGGAAGTATTTGGTTTTGATCCGGCGCCTATTGACAGAGTCCATTCTCTTGATTGGGTGCAAATGAAACCTGAGATGGGACAGTAACTGGATGTGACTAATGACAAATGATGCCTCACCAGTGACAGCGAGAGGTAACAGAGTAAAGGGGTGTTCCTGGTGTTTGGCATACAGGATGTTCTGCTGCTTTGGGTTTCCACATTCTCTCGCCGAGCTGGCTGTGGGCCGTTTCTGGATTTCCAGTTGCCAAGATAAATCTTCTCAAAATTGTAAGAAAATAAATTAAGCTTGTGAGTGTTGAATGTAGCAGTGTTCATTCTCTGAGGTTGATGAACATTTCAGGACATCCATTGAGATACATGTGAAAGGCTCTCCAAGTGCAGAAAGCAACAAAAGGGACATAAATTAGCATTTGAAGGAGTTGAAACGAAAATTAAGCACATCCTGCTTCAGGGGTGCCAGTTCAGAAGAAGAAGGAGAAAAAAGGAAAGTATATTCGTAATGCTGTTGCTTTAAATAATCTAGAAAAGATAAGATACTTGTGGAGTATAGAGATTTTTTTTCTGGAGGAGCAGAAGCCTCTCTGTGGACGGTTCCCATTTCCCATTAATAGGCAGCAGACAGAGCTTAAGTCTCTTTTGCATTGCTAGATGAGCACCTTATCTTAAGCAGTCAGCAAGGCAGAGCTGATAATATGAAAACATTTGCATATGCTGTGAAATTGGCATATAGAAACAATTACATTATGGCTACAGAGGGAATTTATGGAGACCATAAATATGTTGGTTTAATTAGGGGCATGGTGCTAACTGCTGGTGCGTTCTCCTCAAAGTCTGCTCTCAGAGCACAATTACAAAACGTATTCTTCCAAACAGGGAAAGTTTGAGGAAGGAAATTAAGTTGGGTGGTTCAGTTGGGTTTTATATATGAGTGGTGGAAGTAGAATCACAGTCCATGAAGTCAGCTCGTGTGTACGTATACAGAATCAGAGCCAGAGCTGACAGAGCAAATCACGAATTGCTGCATAGATCAGAATTATAACAGTATGAGACGTTATCCTGACTTGGCATCCACATGCAGGGCAAACTGAGAAGAATGCATTTTCAGGGAATTGGATTGTCATAAAAAAGCAGTTATATGGTTTTGTTGTCCATGTGTGTCCGCCCGGCCCCCCATTTATCTTTTCCGAATGGTTATGTACTCTAAAAATTAAGGACCTGACAATAGCTGGCAGTTACATGAGGGAGGGTGAACTACTTAGCCTACTCAACCAGACTTTTATCTGTTTGTTGTGGCCTTGCCAACATTGCTTTCACAAGCACTGTTTGTGAAATAGGTCCTCTCTGTCTTGTGTCTTTCTGTCTTCTTCGACCCTTGGAAATAGCTACTCCTGTCTTTAGTGATCAAGTCTAATTAAAATCTAGTCTGTCTAATAAAAATACAGAGGCAGAAATACCACATGCACATCCCTATAAGAATATGGAGAGAGAGGTTTGTCTGACAGTGTTTCATGGTTATTTTCGTGGACTGTCATCTTGCTGATGGTTTTCAAGGCTGGTTCTGGCAGCGGGGTCGTTGCAGTAGCAGAGTCCTCCTTGGGCAGTTGGCTGTGCACACTGGTCGGAGTTGAGACTGCATGTGTTGGTGGCTGCAAACACAGGGCACTGAGGGAAGGAGAGGCATCCTGTAGTGCCAGTTATTTTTACCTCTGCATGTCTGTTCTGAGGTATTCCAGCAGCTTCACAAAAACTTTTGCAAAGCCATGAAGTACGCTAGGCAAGAGTTCTTTCCAGACAAATATATTAAGACAAAAAGGGTTTAAGTAACTCTCTTGAGATAATATAGAAAGACAGTAGGTGAACTGGAAGAGGGACTGACTATTTTTAATGTCTAGACTTCTCTCTTACTGTTTCAGGAATGCCATTCGCAGAAGGTAAGAAGGGAAATACTTTAGTTTCTGTTTTGTTTGGGGTTTCTTTTGCTTGGGTTCCCACCTCAGAGAGGATGGGCTTTATACTTTTGTAAGAAATTATTCTGCTTGTTGTCTTTGGGCATTGTAGGAGGCATGTTATGAATGCTTTGGGCAATTTGAGG
Source organism: Porphyrio hochstetteri (assembly GCA_020800305.1). Lineage (NCBI taxonomy): Eukaryota > Metazoa > Chordata > Aves > Gruiformes > Rallidae > Porphyrio > Porphyrio hochstetteri. The sequence goes on from CM036907.1 coordinate 54,444,898, forward strand.
TTGAACAGGTACCAGTAATAGCTGCTTTTCCCTTTTTTTGGGTTATTCCAGTTCAGGGTCCTAAATCTTGGAGTGGTTTGTTGAGAGTATTTGCAGCCAGAGCACATGAAAAGAACAAAGCAGAACGGTTTTCTTTGTGGGTTCACAGGATGGACCTGCCATAGAGTCACTCAGCGCTGCACTGAGTTAGCTTATTGCATGAGAAACAGTAGGTGTGAGGAGCCTTGCTGTCCACTGGAAGACCACAGAAGTCTGAGTAATGTCAAGTGTAATCTACAGATACATTGGAACTCGTTTTTGTCTCGAGCTGGTCCTCCCACCAAGGAGAACTTCTGAAGTAGTCTTCTGTGTGTTTGGGTTTTGTGCTGAGTTCTTTTCTGACCCTCACACCACACTCTTCCCAATTTTGCCTATGGAGCTGCTGGTCCACTCTTCAGTAGTAGGAACGTGTTCAAAGCAGTATGACAGATGCGAACCCAGTGGCAGTCTTGGTGGGAGGCGTAGTCTCAGGGTTGAGTGGGTTTTGTTTTTGCTTTCCTGGAAGAGCAGTGTGTGTTTCATGGTCACCACATAAATCACTTCTCTAAGTGTGTCCCTGTGAAAAGATCCCTTGGGTGCGGGTTCCACAGAGTCTAGGACAATGTATACTAACAACAGCTCTAAAAAGCAGATATTTTGCTTGAGGCAGTACCAACTGCAAAATATGCAGAAGAAAACTCTGGGGAAGGCTTTTTTTCCCACCCCCCACCCCCCATTCTTTGAAGACTTTCCTTTTACCTGATGTGGAGGACATCAAAATTTATGGCTCCCAGTGAGTGTGGCCAGCGTTAGAGAGGTCGAGATGCAGTTGGAAAGAAACAGGTTCAAATTAGCCCTGCATGCCAGCCTTTAGAACTGCAGTGGGCTTCTTTCTGTAACTCTTCCTATTTTACATGGACTGCTAACCAAAACAAGTGTCATTATTTTCAAGCTTGTTGAAAATAATGATAACAAGCGAGCATATTTATAGCTACTAGGAAACTGATTTTCAAGATATTAAAGCAAACAGATCGTTTTTCATTCTGACCAGCAACATTTTTCTTTTTTCAGTAAACTGCAAAATGTCTTTTTGTCCTCTAACACTAAGACTTGAAGTGATAGAAAGGGACGATATAAAAGATGAGCATTTGCCAGTGCTGGAGAAGCCAAGGACGTGCAAAGAAAACAGATTAATTTAGTAGCAAATAGGCAAAGGCCACGAAGAACAGTTTTTACAGCAGTTATCTTGCATAGCCAGCAAAGAGACTGGAGTGGGAGTGATCTACTGAGATAACCTCACATTTTAGTACCTAAACAACAGTAGCAGCATTTTGAATCTTTGCAGGCACGTCAAGGCCTGGTCAAGGCGGGGCAATTGTAGAAGAGCTGCGAGAATCCGTTCGGTTCACACCTTCTGAAACGTGTAGCATTATGGTATTAAAAGTTGATTCTTAATTAGATCTGAAGGGTACTGAAGGAGTGAACAAACAAGTGTTCAAAATAAAAGGCACATAATTTAGTTTGTGTAATTAATGGTGTCTAATTCAGGCTAATGGCTGGGAGACAATTTAGATATTTTTGTAAAAGTGTAAAGATAAAGATGATGTCAAATCAATGCTTTTATCTTATTTAGACTTGAATTTTGGCATTTTAAAGATCTAGTGAGCTACATGTGCTTTGGAAGCGTGCCTCTGTTTCAGTATATACATTTGTCATGCATTTTTTACAAGGAGCTAGAATTGGGTACTTGTCAAGGACAGGGAAACATCAGAAAGAAGTGAAAGGAGTTCTGAGTACAAGTATAACTTACCTCGTCTAGTGTCATCATGTACTTTGGAAAAAGTTAACAGCAACCTGGTGGATGAATTTTTCAGGACTTTCTTCTCTCTTTGAATCATTGCTTTAAATTAGAAATGAGCCCGGATTTGCCATTGCAATTTTGTCAGGATTTGGAGCTTGTTTTCAGAAGAGCAGAGTCCCGGTAGGTCTCTGATGTCTAGGCAGCTCTGTTACATCTGCCTTTGCAATTTAGCTGTCATAGGAGACCTCACAGAGTTTCAGGGCGTGAGGAGCATGCCTGGGTGTGAGGATTTGCATGCGTTTGTGAGGAATGGTGAATAACTGTCCTGGTTCTGGCATTGGGTAACCTCCCTGCCATTGCTGTAGCCCCCGCTCTTTCCTAGCACTGACCAGTTTCCTCCCTCACGTCTCTGGATATGCTTGGACAGGGAGTGATTTAGTCTTTATAAGATCTGTCTGTCCTCTAAAGGCTTGGTTAGCTGGGTAGAAACTGCAGCATATGCATTGTGAAAGGTGAAAGCTGCAATCTCTACAGGAACTACAATCCTCTGCAATAAAAAATTAAGTTACCCTGTATGCCTTTCTAACTTCTCCCACTGCTTGTACCCTGTCCTGTTGGATCAGGTCTCCATCCAGTAAAGCATGTGAAAACATGCCGAAGTATAAACACCTGAGTACTGTTGCCAGGCATGTGCTTCAATATGGTGTTGTCCTAACCCCTCAATTTCTCTGAAAGGTAATATTAAATATATATATGTTTATATTACATATATATACACATTAGAATGATCATAGATTAAGTTAAATGAAGAGCATACTAGAAAGACGGGTGAGGTGCCTTGATGCTGAGGAACTGCAGTGTGGGGCTCTGGTCTCAAATCTGGTGGAGTTACATAAAATTGAGAGTTTCTTTATGGCACATTGCAATGCACTTGATCTAATTCCTATAGCAGGACCTGTTGGTACCTGTGAATGCCTACTGTAGCATATGGGAGACACTTCTGTGTTTTCAAATGTACTATTTTCATTTCACTTGTTTCTGACAAAAGTTAATGTACTTGAAAACCCATTCTGTATCCATTGGCATGCACTTAATCACAGAGTGCACATGACCTTGAATAGGAGACAAAAAATATTATTGAGAAGCAGCAGTTTGTGTTAGAACTGGATCTGAAACAAGAAAAACTTTTAAAGAATTGGTGTACGCGCTGATGAGACCCTCAAGCTGCTGTAACTAAACCCTGTTAGGGCCATAACCTGGGGAAAAACAGAAAGTGCTAAGGGCAGTCTGGAGGGTGGGTAAGGGGGGAGCATCTTTCTGTCAAGACATTTAGCTGCTGTCGTGATTAGAGCAGACTTGTTTCCACGAGGCCAGAGCAGCTTTCCCTTCTGAAGACAGTTGAGCAGAGGAATTTGTACCGTGGACGCTCCCATAACAGTGGCAGCACCTGCCCAAACAAGCAGGTCTTGGCTGCAGAAGCCCAGGCATTCAGAAACTCTTGCAGGTGTTTGTACAGCTTAAATTTTACTTCCCTCAGATTTTCCTTACCACAGTAAATTAATTTAGTTGGAGGGCCTACCAGCAATCTGAGTCATAACGCTTACACAAAGACATTAGCAAAGCTGGGGTGTTTGGTCATTTGTTCTCTGGGTTTTGCATGTGTAATTTGTATCTGCTGGAGGGAAGAGGAGACAAGACACAGCATGCTGCTCCCCGCCGCAAGCCCTCCGCTTGTTGCAGGCCGGCAGCCTGCAGTGCGCTTGCTCCGTGCGCTTGCCAACAATGACAAAGCAGCACTGAAAGCACTTGGCAGTAAATTTTTAACTGAAATGATTTGACATCAAGAGGCTTACCCCCCCCGCCCCCCCAGTCTACAGCTTTTGACTGCCGTTTGGTTTAGATTGAAATTGAGAGTTGTTATCACTCGTAGCAATACTGCAGTGTTGTTCAGAGACACTGGGGTCTCTTGACTTGTAGGTCTGATTTACTAGATATTTGTGAGGTTTGTTTCTTTTCTACCTTTGCTACTGCCTTTTCTATGAGGCAATTGTGCAATTGTTTGGTTTTTTGAATGGGTTTGCTGATGATTCTTTATTCCAAATAATTTGTCTGTCTCCAGGATGAGGTCTTGTCAACACTTCTTACCTCAAGGACTGCAGTGTATGGTCTGCTTTGCTCTTTCTCTTACTACACATGCCTCCCAGTTGTCAACTTTATCACTTCTAGTCTTGCCCATATTTCCTTTATCCCCTAGGGTTTTGGTTGGCTGGTTTTGGTCTATTTCCATTCAGTGTAGACACCTGTTTAGAAGATGATTGGGAAGGCTTACTTCTGTGAAGTAGGAGTCATGATGAAGTCACAAGTTGTTGCAGCGAGACGGTAAAAGATGGCCTTTATATTGTCCTTAAATCAACCTGGCTTCATGTGGAGTGTACTGGCCTGTGGGGTTACAAAGGCCCTTCTTGCACTGACAGCTGTAAGCGACCTCCTTCCAGTCCCAGCATGTGGAGGGCTGAACCGCCCCTGCAGCAGTACAGGTGAGGCACACTCACCAATTCGCTGGGTTTACCTGGTTCGTCATGGCATCGCTGGAACTTAAAGCTGGCTCTTGTGCCGCTCTGTAGCCTGCATAAGTATGCTGCTGGGCACAGGTAGCAAAGGGGCTGAGGTTAAAGGGGACCTCTGAACGGACATAGTTGCTGGCTGACGAGGGCTCTGTTTCACTTCATGTGTGTTTGGGAGACAGATAAAAATTCAAAGCAATGCATGCCAGCATTTTTAATGCCCCAGGTTGATTAAACGTGACTACAATACTCTTTTAATGATAAAATATGGTGCTGAGTGGATAGGGTGAGTGAGAAGGTGCGTGAGGGAGTACAAAGTGGTACACGCTTCACTGGAATGAAGTGTGTGCTACTTGTACATGCTGCGTCACCGAAAAACGGTGGGTGGCTCTTGGAGCAGAAGTCTGCTCTGCCTTTCTGCTTCATTTGATTCTGCTGCCAATTCTGTGCGTCCTTCTCCAAGTCGAGTGTGACCCACAGCCTGATGGAGGGAAAGGCTGAAGTTGTAAGTGGAACTTGCAGAGAAGCTCACTGTAGTTGCCAGTTCAGGAATAAAATGGTCTGAGCAGATGAAGTGCAAGTATTGTAGTCTGACTGCACAGGGAGAAAAATGTTACGTGAGAATCATTAGTCAGGCTTTACTGGAGCACTCTTAATTCTCTCATGAACTGTAGTGGATGATGGTTTGAGATGATTTGCTTGGAGCAATGGTGGCAGTTTGCTTTGCAGATTCCACAGGTCTGAGTTTTTTGTGATGACTGCTTGCTGAGGTTCAGATGCTTTCTCTGTAAGCATCTTGTAACAGTGTCATAATTATTTTTTCTCCACAGACTTTCTCAATGCTAGGTGTGTTCAGTCATTCAATGATTGGTGTTTTCTTTGGAAAAGACCCTGACTCTGTCTGCAATGGGTTAACTGCCATGCTGCGTAAAACAGCACAAGGCAAAGCAAAAATTGTGCATTGCTAGCCTGTGCTAGCCTGAAAGCAGTGCAATGCCCCCAGGCTGGAGGGAGCGGGAGTCAGCCCCAGGGATCGAACAAGCCTGATCTCACCAGGAGGCTGCTGTGGCCCTGGGGAGGGGGTCCTGGTCCCTCACTTCCTCTCCTGGGGGGAAGATCTCTTGGCCTTCTGCTTTGAACAAAGGAAAGGATGAGCATTTTATGGATCCTCAGTATTGGGATTTGTTTCCCTTTTAAATGGAAGAATCACTGCAACCTGTGGTAACCACTTCTCTGCTGTCTGGCCAGTGTGCCAGGGCAAAACTCACCTTCTGTCCAGGTGCTGGTTATGTGGTGGGAGCTCACTTGTACCTTTTCAGCTAAGCTTGGCTAGAACTGGCTGGAGCCTGGCCCAGCAGCGGGAGGGAGGTGTTCGTGTTAGTGGCGTGACTGAAGTCTTTAACCCCTTACCAGAAGTTGTGCTGATTAGTATCAGAGCTGTCAGGTGTCACTGTCTCACCACTGCCCTTCAGAGCGAAGCTTGCTGGAGTAGCAATCCCATAGAGCACAGCTCCCGTTTGCTGCACCACTGCCTGGGGCCGTTACTGCTCACTACTCTGGAAGAGCTTCTAGTCCAGTCTTACTTTAAATGTAAGAAGATAATGAAGGATATTTCTATCAATAGTTGTGTAGATACAGATTTCTGTCATGAATGTGTAGAAGGCAGTAATAACTTCTTGGTATTACCAAACAAGGATGCTGTGCATCTTCTGTGTAAATACAGAGGTGTGTCAAGTGATGTAATGACCTTTGGTAATAATTTTTCCCTCTGAAAGAAACAACCTTGCCTGTCATCTTTGGGCCTAAAACCCATGATATAATGCATCAGGGTTGATTTGAAATTCAATTAGATACTAATCATCATGTGATAGCCAGCAGTAGACTTAAATAAGTAAGGAGCTGGCCCAAAGCATCTGTCAAATATAGGCTTTGGTTTCAATGCTAAAGAGAGAATGGCTAAGTTAGAGGCCCCTTTACCAAAGGCAGTTTTTGTAGAAGGGAAGATGTACAAATACAGACTAGCAATTTGTGGGGTAATCCTTTTTTGTATTAATATGGTTAATTTGTTTTCAGTTCTCTTGTTCAAGAAATTAATTTCTCCCTTAATTTCTAGGAGACTTTGAAGTTAGCATCCAACTATCCACCTTTGTCTCTCTTCACTCACCCCCTCACATTCCTGGAGTGCATTTGTGGAGGTTGAGAGCCAGCAGTTCAGTGCCTAGCTCTAGGGAATGAATTCATATTATCCACCTTAATTTTCAGGTGTTCAGTTTCACATACCAACATGGTAAACAAACGCAGTTTGATTTCAAGTTAGATGTTGATTCTGCTTTTTAAATGGTTATAAAAGTCATATTTCTTTTAAAAAATATCCTAGTGTGACCAGGTTTTTTTTACCCCTCCTTCAAGTGTGTCGTCTTAAAAAGGATCCTGAAACAATTTCTTATGGGTGAGTTTATTGTAATAACAAAATGTTAGCAGAGAGTCAGTGACACAAACTTGTCTGACAGATTGTTTTTTTCAAAACCTTTTCCCATCTGTATTGCTGCTGATTCCACTGTCAGAGCGGCTGGAATGGAGGTCAAACCCCCACCAGCCCTCCATGCTTATAAGTGATGAAATACACAGCATATTCCACATCATTACAGCTTTCCTGGGAACTAAATGTCTGCCCTTTTGAGCTTATGGGAGTTGATGTTTTCAGCCTCTGGAAGAGGAAAAAAGAGGTTGAGCTTTACTGTCAGTTGGAAAGCAAGAATCCATTTTGCCCAGATGTTTAAAGATTTGACATGATTACTTTTTGCGTGAAAGGATGAAACAGGAGGCAGTTTGAATTTGAAAGATGAGACAAGTACATGTGGGTGTAGGCATCACCTCAGTAAGACTGTTGAGCATGTAGGATAATGTGGCTCTGGCCGTGCCTCAGTTGAACTCTCTGTACATGGTTCTGTTGCCTCTTTTTTCCTGTTTTTTTCTGGATTATTTCACATCTTTAAAAATTAAAATGAAACACCCATTTCCTAAGCAGTAGCACTGAAACAGAAATTCTGTGCTGGGTGTGCAAAAGTCTTAAATCTGGTAGATTTTCTTTTATTAAATAAAGGTTTCAGTCCTGTGCTGAAAGGTTCTGTTTCACATTTAAAAGAAATCACAGAGAAGGTGTGTGTGCCTCTATACATACAGACTTTTTAAAATTGGAAACTGGGATATAGGTGCAGGTTTTCCCAGGTTTATGAAGCCAAGAGGTGGTCGTGATTAAATGATGATGTGAAAGGGATTGTACTTGCAAAAATTCATCAGTATTACAGTAACAACCCACTTCACAAGAATCTCTGAGCCTTGAGTGCATTGATTGATTCAAAGCAAGAGCTTCCATTCATTTGCAGTATAGATCATCTGAAATTTCATGTGCTGGAGGCAGAGATAGTGGTGTGTAGGTGCACAAATACAGTATCGGTACAAATACAACACAGAGAGGACTTGTGTTAGCCTGTGTTTCCATGGTACATCTTGAAAGGATTTGTAGCACAGCTGTAGAAGTTTTTTGGAGGCATTGGTCTTAGCCTGGGCTTTTCCCCTTCTCTTTATTTGCCACTTTTCAAAATGAAAATGCGTCTTCCGTTTGTCTTGCAAGTACTGGAGAGAAATTGCAAGATATAGGAAATAAGCTTAATACAAATACAGTAGGGCTTTGTGTATGTGGAAATGAAAAGTTGGTGAGATCTGAAAAGTGTTTCACAGATGCTAATGGAGAACATTACTGACCGTGATTCCTCCATCACCTGAGGAATGGGTGTCCTGAATTTAAAGAGCACATAAAACCAGATGAGGACTGTCGATACTCAGGAAGAAGTTTGGCATATTCTGCTATAGCTTTCAAAACGAGGAGCTGCTTGTGATAATTTTCATGTTACCAGTGATGCTGTGAGTGCTTCACCTCAAAACCACTCTAAATTCCTAGCCCTGCAGTTACAGGAAAGCAAGGGGGGTATGTGCTTCACAGAGATGTTGACTCCCTGACTATTTGAGGGCATTGGTTCAGATAGTGACTGAGGCCATCATTATTCCTCCTCACAAAAATTCTTTTTTGACCTTAACCTGTACAGTAACAATCAGTACTGACAGACCTGAGGAATTTTAGGCAAAGGTGGCAGGTCATACTCATCCTATTTATACCAGCAAAAGCTCTAGTGTAGATGTAGTTATGCCTCACAAGAGCGCTTTATTACTTTAGCATTTGAGTAATGGGTATAAAATAGATCAATCAAAGACTTGCTGTGTCCCAATCACATATATACGCCTTTATATTAATATGTTTTTAGTACAGAGACAGGTACCATAGTTCTGGGCTTGCTTCATCTTGTTTGGAAAATTGATCAGAAGGTATTTGATTTCCCTGCTGCACAACGGCATGTTCCCATATCGACTTTCCTTTCTTTGAAGCCCGCTGGTGTTGGTTCTTTGTCTCTGTGCCGTAATTTTGCTGGATTCAGCCTCTGTTTGTTACCAGTGGATTTATGAGTTAGCAGAGCCTCGCTTTTCATTGTGACTGGGCTTTACAAAAGCTGCAGTTTCTTTGTAATTGCTAACGAATTATGTTTTTCAAAATCACCCTGGAATGTTTTTCAGCCCCTGTGGCTTCCAGCCTCAGTGCTCAATGCAATGTATTTGAAACAGACAAAAAACCCCTTCTGTTTTTTATTATTGGCAGAGGGGAGAGTGTCAAACGCTCCCCCCGTGACTTGTTGGGTTCGATAGATTCCAGCATTTGCATCAAGCTGAGAGGCATGGTCTTTCTTCTCTACCTGACGCTAAAAGCAGACGAGCGAGTGCTGTAGCAACAGTGTGTTCCCTCTGAAGCTGCATTTCATCTGTAGTTAAGCAAAATGTTTACCTGTGTCTGCACTGCTGTTATGAGGCACCGAGGCACTTGGACTGTCATTTCATATGTAGAAGTATTTATTATTTGAAATCCCCCCCTTTTTTTTAGTCATTCCCCCTGCATAGCTCATTTCCTCGAGCCAGAGTTTCGCTGCTGCTGCGGGATGTTCTCATTTAGCATGTGTCAGCTCTGGCTCTAATGTGCAGGAGTAATGGAGCAGAAAGCCTTCCTCTTCCCTGAAACGGCTAAGGGGGACGGTCCAGTGGTTGCAGTTTGAGACTCAATATGCGACTTTTACTAATCTCTACCACTGGAAACTCATTGAGCTGGTTAATTCCCTCAAACACTTGCTGAGGGGCTTGCCTCAGGGTTAAGGCTTTTCTATTTCTTTATTCTGACCTGTGACTGGTAGCCAGCGTCTTGTGGGCAATTGCCTTTACACACCTGTATCCCTACACTGTCTCTCACAGGGGCTTCCCTTTGCCTTCTCCAGCACCTCTGCAGAGGCTGAAATACAGTGTGCAGTGGAGGAGGCTGGGCAGAAGGGTTGCTTTCAAAGTAAAACTCTGAGACCTGCGGTGCTCTGGCCATCTTTCAGATGTAGCTTTGTTTAATCATGTCAGAAGCTAGGCTAGAACATGTGCTCATGCACACTGCGTTCAGAGCAAACAGGGAAAACGGGTTCAGAAGAGACCAGCAGAATGTCCTCACAAGTTTTGTGCTGCAGGTGCCTTATTTACACCTGCAGAAATGGTTTCATAAAATTACTTATAAATGCATGAGCATTTCAGCCATCTCCTTTTCCCCTGGTAATGTCGCTGGCTTTTCCCACTGCTCACCTGGGTCTCACTTTGCACAGTTGCTGTCTGCACAACGAGATTAATCCCATCTTGGGATCTGCAGGGGACTGTTTAAATTTATAATTCAAATGCATACAGCTCCTGTGGCAGAAACTGTGAAGATGTTCATGAATTTCTAATTAGCAGGGATTCATTCAATAAGAATATAATTTCCTAAACTCACTAAATTGTGGAGTGGAGCATAGATGAAGCTTAATGTTTAGGTAATTAAAATGTGTGCATTCCCCCTAGAATGTGTGAGCCCTACCTTGGGTGCCCAGGTTTCTTTTGGGATGCTCTTCGCTATTTTAAGTATTTTAAGAGCAGAACAGCAACACCATCAGATAGGCAATGTCCCTTATCTGTTATGTTAAGTACAGAACAACTGAACTGAAGTTATCGCAGGAGGAAAAGTCCCTCATGAATTCAAAACCTGCCATTCCAGTCAGGAAGTGGGTTTCCAGCTTCTTCCCCATGTGTTTAGTGCTTTGTACTTTCTTCCCGCGTGGGTTTTTCAGGCTTAGCTCACAAATGATTGTAAAGCTAGTTTCAAGACTTTTATGAGGAAGGTAGTATAGAAACCGAAATCCCAGCACTGAGCAGCCTCCAAAAATTTGAAAAGAAAATGTATCCAAATGATCACCTAAATCACACAGTGTACAAAGTAAGCAGAAAAGCTACCTGTGAAGAAAGCTTCTTTCTTGAGCCCCGAGGCAAACAACTTAATGCTGGAAGCAAAAGCCACAAATCCTGCTTGTTAAGCTTACAACTCGCATTTTCGTTCAAACTGAGAGATTTCTAGGAAGCTCTTTGGCGATTTATGCTTCTGCACCAGAGCTCCCAAGCTTTTATCAGTTCAGCTCCACAGCTGCTTTCTGCTGCGCCTGCAGTGCAGAAGGGTTGGTGACACCAGGCAGCACCGGGGCTATGCAGGTTCCTTTCCCTTCCTCCAGATGCTGGATTGCAGCTTCAGCTAGACTTGGATCACAGCTTCAGCCAGGACCTCTGGGCCTTGTCCTGCAGCCGTCCTCTCAACCACTTCGGCTTCAGGTGGAGGAGGAGGCAGGAAGGAAATAGGACTGATAAGAATATGGTTGGAAGCTGAAACAACAAAATGTTTCTGTGAATTGAGATTGTTTTAAATCATGTGATTCGATGGAGGAATGCCTGGTTTCAATTCAGTGAGCTTCACTCTGCAGGATATTAGCATTACTAATTTTTAACAACTCCCTCTGGCTTTATTATCAGTATTTGAGATTCTGTGCTCCACTAATCTTGGACCTCAAGGGGAGCTGGACAAGCTAGTGCTAAGCCACTGTTTGCCCAACCCTCTTACGGGTTCCTTGGGGATGGATACAGCATCCAAATGCCTACGGTTCTCCAGAATCTTCAGGTCTTAGTTGCTGCGATTTAACAGTGCACTGGATGTGTGCAATATGCACCAACAGTGCCTGGGTACAGGATGGGTGTCTCAGGCAGGGGACCTTAGAGCCGTGCAGGTATATCAGATGCTTTTGGGGAACAGTGGATTTGATCACACAGCTGAAGGAGTCTGCACTTGATCGGGTACTTTCTCAGATCATTGAGTTTCTGGCACCAGCACTGTGCAGTGCAGAGGTGGCATGAATGTCTGGTGCACCTCAGACAAGCTTTGTGGGCACACATAGAGGGCACTTACCTGGGGCAACAGACAGCTCGGATGGAAAATACCTACTGCTCTGATGCCTGCTTCGTCTAGACCAGAGTCCTGGATGGGATGTCTGCTGCTGCTGTTTCTGTAATCCCAAGACCTCCCCTATTTCTCTCTTAAATTTTGGTTCAGCGGGGTAAAAGATATACTTTCATGAAACTAATCTTTGAAAATATTTTTTGAAAAGATGTTACAGCATGCTTGAGAGCGTGCCAGTGGTACAGCATTTCCTCAACCTTCTAGAATTAGCCTTTGGTATAAAAAAATCCCTGATCCTGCTGGATTAAAGTCAACACAACCTGTAGATTTTAATGTGAGGTTTAACATGAGGTTTAAAGAATTTTAACCTAAATAAATAGAATTGCTTGAGGCTGATAAAAGTTCTGTGATCTGTGATACAGATCTATGCTAGAAGTTCAGTTGAGAGTAGTATTTTTCTTTCATTTCTTGTCTAAATAACAATAGAAAAATATCATTCTGCTGGAAAGGCAGGTAGGAATATTAATCACAACAGTACAGGACTGTCAGGTGGTTTGCATTCCAGCATTGCAAAGTAAAGCTTTAGAGGAGGGAGATTTGACTTGTCCTCATTCCTGTTCTCTACGGTCCTCTTGATCCTATAAAGCACTCCAGTTCTAACAGGGTGGGCTTGACAGTAAATGAGAAAAGAGAAAGCAAATACAGTCAGCTTTTTTAGGGTTTTGTTGCACAGGATGCAGCTGGCTATTCAGCTGAATAGTTTTGAGTCTGAAAGTAGTAACTTGCCATCTAGTTGAAATCTCAGGCTACAAATTCAGAAGCAACTGCTCAAATGGAAGACTTCTAAAAAGCCTTAGGAACACAGTAGCAACTTGTAAACAATAGTTTACAAATCCAGCACATTAAAAAGAAAAAAACAAAGCAACACTTGCGGTAAGCAGCTTCTTAAGCCAACAGATAAATCATCCGGAAGTTGGGATCTAAAGGCATGTTGGGGACACACAGGATTCTCCTGGCTGGCTATGTAAAGCTTTCAGATGGGTTAGCTGACAAAATGCTCTTTTTTTCGTCTGTGCAGCAGGGGTGCACAAACAACAAGGCACTCATGAATTGGAAGTGTTTGGAGCATGGGGCTTGTCTTTCCCTCCTGCCTCGCAGGCTGCTAGGGGTGGGGGGCAGAGTGCCCCAGAAGGATTTGCAGCGACGTGCCTGCTGTCTTTTCCAGATGCAAAACTTTCTCGGATTCCATTTGACAGAACTAATGGAGAGAGAGAGGGATGCCTGCTGCCAAATAGCTAATTTCACTTCCCTAATCTGTGAACTTCTGTGGAATTTCCCTGGGCTCAGTCCAGCTTCTGCTTAACTAGAGGAGTCCTGGTGAGCGTGTCAGTAAGTGATCGTGGTCACCTTTTCACTCTGATTTCCACTCAAGGACTTTAGTTGCCTTTTCCTGCTATAAAATCAGCAGAAGCAGATAGGCATATCACACATGCTCAGGCAAAACCCCCCAGGTGGGCGATTACCCTGCGAGAGCCTTGTTTGCTAGCAAGTACAGGGCTGTGAGCTGTCCTGTGCCCTCCTGGCTGCCATGCAAGCCCACGCAGTCTGTGCTGGCTAAGTAAGCTCCTCTCTAGATCTTGCAGACTTTCTGGGTGGGCTGATTATGGTTTTGTCATTGGTAATTTCCTGTTTGATATTAAAAAGCTGCATTTCCAGAAAATTGTGTCTGGTTTTCCTTTTTTTTTTGTTAAGCTAAATCTTAGGAAGGTTTTGTCACTCTTCTGTAAACAAAGGGCATAGGAAGTACAGTTTCGCAGAGATAAGAGATTTACATGTAGGCTGAGGAATGTGCGAACAAAAAGACCTCCAGTGCTGTGAAACCCATGTCCCCTTTTTTTTTAATATGTATTTCTGAAGCATGTATACTACTGTGGTTGCATACTCAGCTATGATGGCCTTTTGAATCATAGAATCACAGATTCTCCTTTGGTTACAGTACTCACTTTGCAATACTTCGCCTAGGGGTCAGACTGGCTGAGAGTAAAACAGCCATAAGTAGGTTTCCCCTATGGTTTCACATGCAGATCAACCAGCAAAGTGTAGTTCTCAATACTGACAGCTATTATGGTTCCTTCCTCCACTATAATTGGAGTTTTCCCACTGACTTCAGCCTTACTCGCTGTTAATAGTAGGTGCCTTTTAGGCTACTTCCTCGCAATCTTAAATTAGATCCCACCACTGGGACTCATCTAACTTGAGGCAGATAAAACCTGTCAGGCAAGTTGTTCTGTAAGAGTTCTCCATCTCTCTGCATCCACTGCAAAGGGAGCCTGGATGTCCAGGTCCTGGGGTAGATGGTTATATCCTAAGGTGATGGGAATTCTATCCTTGGACGTTGTTAACAAATTTCTGTGTGAGAAACGGGCCTTGCGGAAACGTACTGTAATCTTCTCAGTAGTTTTAGCTCAGATAATAATGGTTTAGTGCCAGATTTTCCTTGTATATACTTTTTGAAGGTAAATTTTAGGAACTTTCACTTGAACTTACCTAACAAATTGTGTGATAATCTAGTGAAAATGACACATTCCTCTTTCTATTTTGCTTTGAATCACTTCTCTCTGGCAGTGTTACTTTCCTCTATATTCTCCAGTGGTAAGGAAGGAATTCCCTCTTTTACCGTAGTATTTCAGAATTTACCCTGAAAGTGACTCCTTCTGGGGAGGTTAATGTTTTCCATTTGAATGGTTTTGAGGCAGTCCTAGGTTCTGTTGCCCTGTTTCTTCTTCCCCTTTTCTCCCCTTCTGATTTCTTCTTCCAAGTGTTTGGGTATTTCATTAACCTGACATCTGTTCTGTTTTAGGAGAAACCTGATGCCAGCCCCACATCTCTACAGCTGCGATCCCAGATTGAGGTTAGCACTTTGATTTTTATGATCTATTTTTGTTTGTTTGTTCTTTAATTTGATATTCTGCTTAAATTGGGCAAAGGCTGCTCTCATGGCTGCTCTCACTGCTACGTGTCTTTTCTTGCAGGAGTCACTTGGTCTCAGCAGCACTGCATCAACACCTGACACTGAAAGAAAGTAAGTGAAAGCACAGGAAGTGAGAAAAGAGGCAGGGGGAATTTGGTGTGTATTCTTTTTCCTTGGAGTAAATTCATTTTAGGTTGTAGTGGTGTTTCAGGATTTCAGATCCAGACAGTATTAATGAAACCCATTTTGGAATCTGTCCCTTCTCTCATTCTCTTTTGGCCTTTTATTATTTGGGGGGATTTTAGATCAAAGGAGGCTTATATTTTTCTCTCCTCTGTGAGCACTTCGGATGTGTGTACACCAATATGACCAGTACTCGTTTTTGAGGAACATGACTGACTTCACATTCTCTGCAAATTAAACCTGCCTACAAAATAACTGTCTGTGACTAGGCCTAAACGTAGACAAAAAGAGGTAGGCAAGGGGATGGGTGAGTTACCAACTTAAACCACTTGCCTTTTCCTGTGCACTTCTGGGTTTGTATCTGTGCTTTTGAAGAAGGTGCCAAGGGAATGAAGCATTTAAAACCAAGTTAAAAGGAGCTTTAATTTTAGCAATCCTTAATAAAAACCTCTCTGAGGACCAGGAGAGCTTCTGTTTACTGTCACCTCCTGCTGCAATGTATGTGCTTGTTTTCTGCACCTCCTTCCTTTGATCCCAAGGTCTTGGATCCCTACTGCTAAGGATAACGTGCAGCAGTGCATGAAGACAGCTGACACTGTATTTCCAATTGCCTGCATTTCATGGGGTAGTGCCAGCTGGACTGGTTCAGAGGGAGTACGTGGGATCCAGTTGTGATCTCACACACTCTCATAAGGTTTTACAGTCCTACATTTTATCATCTTTTGGTGATTCAACACTGCACTGCAACAGGAAGGTTGTAAGAAATTGCTGCCCTTGCTCTTGCTAGTTCAGTAGAAGGAGTGTCAGTCCCGGAGAGAGCTGTGGTGGATGCGGGGTATGGGACTCGCCTGAGCACTGGCCACATTGAAGTCAGGTGTGCAGTAGGGAACAGCTACTTAGGGGCTTCATGTGGGACCCTCTGAAAGCTCAGTCATGCTAAAGACCTTGGCAAGAGCTAAATTATCTTCCAGAGGTGCCTTGTCTCAGTTAAAACAGTGATGGTTTGCTTGAGGTAGATGTTCGTTTCCAAAACAGTGTAAGACAGATAAGGTGAATTTTGCCTTGGGTGCCATCACTGCCCCCACGTTACGTGCTGTTAAACTAGAAAGCCTAGCAGGCTTAGAGTTTAAAAGTGCTGCTTCAGATACTGAAACATGGAAAAGTTTCCTTCAAGGATACCTCCCTGTCTAACTTGATAATCAAACCAGAAGTGCCAAGTGGGTGGGAACATCATGAGGACTGTAATCTGGGAAGTAAGCCTTCAAGGTTATCCTATAATCATACTACTTTTCTCTCAGTCTCAAAGCACTTTACCCATGGGTAAATATCATCATCCCACCTCAAGTAATAAAGAGAGAAAGATCTCACAGGAGGACAGCACACAACTGGGAATAAACTCCTCTTACAAGTTCCAGCCAGCTTCCTATAGTATCTTTCTGTGTAGGTGTTATACCACAAATAGCTGCGTGAGAAGGCAGTATCTACAGAAAAATCTCCTGAGTGACTATTCTGAGAGAGCCCATTTAGCTCATTGAAAGGAAATTAACCTCATTAACTTAGTTCGGATGGAAGGGACCTGTGATTTTTGTGGACCTTTCAAGAATGGAAGCGTCCTGTTTGCGGATTCGTCTGTCACTTGACGGGCGCCTGTAATTAACCTGATCAGATACATGAAATTGGCTCAGGGCAGGTTCTGTCAAATCTTTGCACAATAAGAAACAAGGCGAGGTGCTGCATGCTCATGGGGCAAGGTGTTGAAAGTAATAAATGATGCCTACTCAATACCATACAAACTATTCAAAACCAAGATTACACAGGCCTGTGCCTATTGGTGGCAGCCCGCGGCATCAGTGCTGGTTTCATCCCTCTGGCATGGAGGGCTGCACTGATGTGGGAATGTCTCTTCCAGGGATGCAGAGCTTATATTATGGATCTGCAGGAAAATGACCATTTCTAGTCCAGCTAGTACATCTGTTCTTGCTACTAACGTGCTGAATTTGATGGGGTTTGGGGAAGGACAGCGTATTTGCCCTAGAGGTTTGGGGTTTTTTTCGTTCAGTGTTTATGGCTTTCATCTGAATTTTCTGTGTGGGCATGCTGCAAGACAGGAAAGTTTGTCCCCTTGGGGACACCACTCGTGCTGTGTGATAGATCTGGAGTTAACCTTTTACAAAACTTCTTTTGTCATGAGAAGACACCAGTTTGCCAAACCTGAAACTTGATGCGGATGTGCACTGGTTTCTCATATTCACAAAGAGGTTTGGGGGGTATAGGAAAGATCTGTCCCAAAACAAACATCCAGATTTCAGGAGCTGGAAAATCTGTTGTTGTGAGTACTCTTCCAAAGCCCAAGTGTCGTGGTTTTGCCCCGGCCGAGGGCCGCACCCCACACAGTCGCTTGTACTTTTAAAAGGAAGGGGGAAGGAAAGTTGGGGGAGGGGGAAAAGGGAAGGAAGAAAGGAGGAAAAGAAACCACAACCTAGAAACCAGAACCACGCAGGTTGGGATAAGGATAGTTTACTAAACAATAGCAGAAAACTAGATATAACAATACCAGGAGTTTAAAAGCACAAAATAGATGAAACTGGTGATACACAATGCAGTTTCTCACCAAACCACACAACTCAGGCCGCACAGCTTAGAGCCGTCCCGGAACCCGACCGTCCCCAGAAACTGCACGTCCTGGCGTTGTCTCCTCCTCTTCCCCCCAGTCCCCCTTTATACTGAGCATGACGTAACTGGCATGGAATATCCTCTTTGGCCAATTCGGGTCACCTGTCCTAGCTGCGTCCCCTCCTTTCTCATTAATAGGGAAGTATGAAGAACTGAGAAAGGTCCTTGATTGCCCGGCAACACCTAGAAACATCAGGGTGCTATCAGCACTCTTCTCATCCTAACACCCAAACATGGCATTCCATCCGCTGCTAAAAAAAATTAACTCCATCGTAGCTGAAACCAGGACACCAAGTAAAAGCCTGCCCAGGAAAAAGTTGAATCTCCACATACTGAAAATGCAAACATTTTCCTAGGGTGAGGCAAGGCAAGTGGTTTCTGATCTGGTGTGCTGAGTGGGTTGCTTCAAGAAAGTAAAAGCAGCCCTGGGGAAAAGCCTGCGTGCTGGGATGAGGGGGAGAGAGCCAGCGGGCGGCTGGAAGGCAGCCTCTCTCTGTAGCTCCCTTGCCCAGCACTGCTGCCTGCACACCCCACAGCTTAATGCTACCAGGGTCTAATGTTTTAAAATAACACACCTGTATGCATGTTTAATTTGCCAGAGCTGAGAGATTCCAGACAGAAACAGTCTTAGAGGGAGTCTGGAAGAAGCTTTGTTTGTTTTAACCTGGTTTGGTTTTCCTTTCCTGTGGTACCCAACTGAAGACAGAGCCTGACAGGCTCCACTGTACACCGTGCTGAAAACAGATTAGCCTTGGAGCTCTGTGGTAGGAAAAAATCCCGTTTGTGTGGACAAGCAGTGAGTCTTGGTAACCCTGCTGCGCAGGTTGTTCAAAGCCAGCACGAAATTACTCTGTGCCCTCAGTCCAGCAAGTTGTTCAACAAGCATCTGTCCAGTGGGTGCTGTGCTGTAACGCAGAAGAGCAGCCGTGGTACCCGGAGGGAGGCAAAAAGAGTTAAACAAGTCTGGAGGCAGAGTTGCTTGTCATTTCAAATCATTGTCCCTCCAAAAGTAATAGTACCTTCCTCTGTTGCAAACAACACTCTTCCTGTTAATTAGATGAAGGTACAAAAAAGATAGCACATATGAATGAACATGTTCTGTGTGTTACAAATACCCTACGAAAGATGGTTTCCATTTGGCTGCTTCTGACAAAGAAGAGTCTTTGCTGCTAAATTTTATGTGAGTAACAGCATGGGCACTGATGTGGCCTGAAAAGCTACCCATAAACAAGAGAAAGTGAAGTCATGTTTGTTCAAGCTTTGCCTCAGAATTGCTCTGATTTTTTGTCCATACTGGAGTTCCTTCTGTAGATTTGAAATGGTTGGACAGGCTTCCAAGTCATATATTCAGTAAATAACAGAAAACATTGAATGAGATTTTTATAGCTTTCCTCTCCTAATAATAAATTCCATTTCCCTCTGCCCTTTGCAAGATTCCTGCCTTCTAATCTGCACTCTTGCTGTGAGTTGTAAAGTCAGTGTAACTTTGCAGGGTCTTGGTGTGCCTTTAGCAAAGTGGGGACAGCATCTGTAATGGGTCATTTTAAACAGACATCTTCGTGTGACTGCAGGTGCTCCTCCATACACACACCGACTTCTGCTTCTGCTGGAAGAGCCACTGATGTAACAAATAGGCAGTAAATGTGTTCTTAGCAGTTACTATTGCTGCTTTGTCCCTAGACCTTGTTGATCTGGGGTTGTATTGTCTATAGAATCCCTATTATTTCCAAGTGATGGCAACACCCCAAGGATGTTTACTCAGGCAGGGGACTGAGTGGGGTTTTCTCATTATTGTAAACAGAGCCTTTAAAACAATGTAATCCAACTTTTAGCCTGTTCCCGTTTTTGAGCATTCAAGTCTACATGACAGACTGATGAGCTCTGCATATTTGCCAGGAAATCCAGGTTA
Organism: Porphyrio hochstetteri; assembly: GCA_020800305.1. Taxonomy (NCBI): domain Eukaryota; kingdom Metazoa; phylum Chordata; class Aves; order Gruiformes; family Rallidae; genus Porphyrio; species Porphyrio hochstetteri. The sequence goes on from CM036907.1 coordinate 54,464,407, forward strand.
AAACCAGTCCCCTGAACTCAGGCTTCTGCATCCTGACTCTCATCCTGTTTTTAGAACTGGGGATGTTGCAGAGAGGAAGTTGTGTGTTTTCCCTCTTGGGAAACAGATCTGTTTGCTGTCACTGTTTGCTCCAGCAGCCTCTGAGCAGGTTTCAAATGCGGTCTATCAAAGAACTGCTAGGAAAGAGAAGGAAATGGGTGAGAGACCCAGGAGCACTGCATACAGTACAGATAGGATGAGGTACAGTCACTCCTGTATAGTCATTTTTTTCTTTGCAGCTGCTAGAGAAAGGAAGGACAAAAACCAGCACCTGAGGCAATAGTTGTGGCTATATCTGGTGTTACACAGGCATTCCCACCACCTTCATGTGGCAGTGGGTGCTATGAATTGTCACATCCTACGTGAATCACCTGCTGTTTCTTGAACTGTACCCCATGAGCACACTGCTGACTAAGTAAATGGTCATATTTCATATTAAGTGCCACAGTTCATCCTGCTGTACTCCTCAGCCTGTGGCACATTACAGTTCAAGCATTCTCAACCCTGTGGTCATCAGGACCTAAATCCCAAACTCTGCCAGAGCAGGGAACTGAGCAGAAACAGATGTGTCAAGCGGGAGGTGCTGCAGAAAAACAACACGTGTGTGGGGTGCAGGCAGCACAAGGCAGCATTGCTTGGGGGCTTTGCATTCCCCCAAACGTGGGGGAGCTGCTGTGCCTCTGGCAGCTGCATCCTCAACTCCCTGCTTCAGCTGCTCCCTGAGAGTGAGTGCCTTTGTCATCCTCTCTGCCTATGCAGGATGTACTTCTTAGACAGAGCCCCTCTCATGTTGAGTTCATACAGTTTAGCCAGATCCCTCTTGGCTTGTTGGGAATGTCAGAGGAGGAGCTGTAGGCTGCTCAGGCCTTACGGCTTTCTCTGAGGTTGTGAGCGGGCAACCAGCGAGGCCACAACACAGTAGCTTCTACCTGTGTGTCGTCATCTCTGCAGGAGAAACTATTGATTGAATCTGTTTGTAAGGATCTTACGCAGTGGATGTGCTGTAGTAAAGACAGTCACTATCCTGTGGTATAAACTTGAACTCCGAATCGGCCTGAGGCTGGGAGAGTGCCTGCAGTTCAGCGTGCCTGTCTTCCACAGTGCTTTTCTGTGAAAGCAGCAGTCTTTTTGAAAACAGCTTTGGTTTTGCAAAAGGGTTCACATAAACCTCGATTCTGCTCCCTTTGGTGCACTCATCTACTGGCCTTTGCCAGTAGTTCTTAACACTAGATTTCATAATTCTCTTCCCCTGCAGCATCCAAACTGCAGGTACAGTTTTGAATGCAGGAGGTTATTAAATCATCCCTCCAGGTCATGGATGGGGGTGCTTAGATTCTATCACCTTTGATTCTGGCAACTTTGGCAAGTATTCGTAAGCTCATCTGCAGAGGAACAGGAGGAGTCCAGGTCTGACAGAGGACTTGTGGCAGAAAGAAGGCAAAACAGAGAAGAACAAAACAGAAAACAAACTAATCCCCCAAACCGAGGATGCTAAAGGCTGCACTTAATTACTAACAGTATAAATTGTTCCTTTTGCGTGCCTTAAAAATGGAAAAGAATATTGGAAGAAAAAGAAGTAAGAGCTTGCTGTGCTTGAGATGTCTGCATTTAAGATACTCGTTTTCTTTTTTTTAGTACCCTGTGCTTGCAGGAATCGAAAAGAATCAGTGAATGTGTACAGCCCTGTTTTCACTTGTTTGAGGCCTGATTTAGTCAAAGCCAAATTATTCATGCTGCCTTTAAACAGCGTCCTCAAGAGAAGTAGGGCAGGAAACTCCCACAATAACCCGCACAATGGGAGCGAGAGGCCAGCCAAACGCCGCCTGGGACACGTGAAGAGGGAAACCAGTGTGCCTTTGAGCAGCTGGAAGAAGATTTCGGGCCTGGTAATTTTGTACGAGGAAGCATGAAGGGCGCCTTTCACAAGAAAGCTCAACTTGTCGCAGCTAGTTGACACGGCATGGAGTGAGCAATGCATGCAGAACGGAGCGCGTTGCATGCAGTATATTGGGACCTGCTCTTTGCTGTTGAAGAGCTTTTAGCTGACAGCTACCTGCCTCCTGTCTGGGGCCCACTGGTCGGTTATAAACTACATGACGTAGCCTCATCTGCCCGCTGCCTGTCACCAGACCGAGCCTGTAGGACCAGCATGGTGGCTTCTGTGCTGGTGGCAGCAGAAAATACACATCCCCACGCACGGCCCACAAGCAGCTCAGTGTTTGTTTCCACTGAGAAAGTTTTGACCTGCTTAAAGAGCCATTGCTATGGAAACCTAATGAGAAGATAATTGAATGAAACATCTTTGCTTTCCATCCCTTTCTCACACTGGTGCCAGCAAGGTCAGAACCTTGCAGGCCTGCTTTCTCTTCAGGTTCATGCAAATTTGATAAAAATACCAAAGGCCCATTTTCTTCCTGTGCCAGCTCTGGGTAGATAAATTATCTTGTATTCAGTCAGGAGCAGTTACAAGTCTGTCAGTTTTTCATACTAATTATGTGACTGGGCCATTTCTAATGTACGTGGGTAACCAAATGGCTTTGTGGCAGAGCCAGCGCGCGCTTTTGCATTGATTTATTCACCACTATGAATGTGCATAATATTTGTAGATTGAAAATCCCATCCAAAGCATTTTCCTCAATGGGCTATAACTAATCATTGGGAGGGAACAAGAGGGCCACAATGAGTTTATTGAAGATCACAACAGTGGTGGTTTCATTATCAGATGGTGCTATGCACCTGTGGATTTTGTGGTCCATAAATGAGATGCGGCCGTGTGTTAAAGCACATCTGCATTTAAAATACTTCGCGCTGAAACAAAAACCCATCAGAAATCCTGTCATTCTCAGCTCCCATATTTGTTCTGTTTCGAGAATGATGAGCTTTCAAAACTCAACAGGCGCATTCATGAAAGCAGCACTTGGTGTCATTTGTTTCCTTTCCTAGTTAGGCAGTGTACCAGCACATTCACATCTCTGTGCACGTATGATTCTGTCTCTTGTAAAATCAAGCCGCTCTGTATGCAAGATAAGACCTGGCGCTTTTCTGTCCAAGATCAGAATCAGCCCAGAGTTTACAGGGAAAGCTGTAGCCTAGTGGCTTGATCCAGCTTAGTTGAAATCTGTCTTAGTAATCAGATAGAGTCTCATTTGCTTGTGACACATATGTATGTACTGGTTCTTCCTCGCACTCGCAAGTTTTGGAGCCCACCTCTAGGATTCAAGGGTTAATTAATGAAAGGGAGGGATTGCTGAGGTAGCAAAGTCATCCCTGCTGCAGCACTTTTAGGAAAACATAGATTCAGAGATGGGTTTTGGATGCCTGGCTCTGCCATTGTTCATGCAAAACCCACAAGCTGCAAAAGAAGAACCAGAAGTGCCCTCCAGAGGCAGTCAAAAAATGTCTGGTCTAGTCTCTGTCTTTCAAGAACCCTCTTAAAAGCAGTTAGGTTTTAAAGCCGCTTTCACTTTACCTATGGCTGGAACTTTGTCCAAATAGTTAGGAAATGGTAACTTTTCTAATTTCCTTCCAGCTTATGTCTACTTGTTCCTGGGCCTGTTGTATTAATAGGTAGTAAATTAATCTTCGCATAGCTTTCAATTTCGACAGATTGAACAGGCAAATCTTTCCTGGCTTTCTCTCATAAGATAAGCTGTCCAGTTCCCTGGTTATTCTAACAGCTTTTCTCTTTACCTCTTCATCCTTCTTGAGCATGAGTATTGATGGTTGCACAGCCATTCCCATATACATTCATCCTTTGTACTGCCATCGGAATTTCCCATCCCTACGCCTTTTACGATTAACGGTGTCTCCAGGTGCTCTGTCATTTGCAAACCTCTAATGTTTGAAAGACATGTGTCAGTCCTGTTTGTGAACTTGCACCTTTTAGCATTGAATGTAAATTCTTTTCTGTTGAGCCACTCTTTCTAATCAGCTAGTTCCTGGTCCAGGTTCTACACTCTGGCTGTTGCTACTAAATTTTGTGTCACTGATCACACTTTGCTGAAACCCATCATCTCTCTATGGCAGTAATATTTGGTCACTCCCAAAAGTAGCTCCATTTTTAGATTATCTCTTGGCCTGCCTTTTTTTTCCTTTTTTTTTTTTTCCCTTCCTCATTTGTTTATTTCAGCAGTTTGGCTCGGAGAGGCCCAAAGTATCAGTCTAGAGATGGGTTTGAATTTGTGAGATTAATGAATTAAAGTTTGACCCCTTCTGCAGCTTGCTTCCAGAGATGATATGCTGATAAGAAAGTACTCCTTCCCTCTGTCCATAAACCCTTTTTTCTTCCTTCCTGTCTGAACATATATACATACATTTCTTCTGCTATATGCTGTGACAGAGTACATTTCATGTGAAAGCTTGCTAATGAAGTTGTACATCAGACCACAACAAAAATGAAGGCCTCCACAGTGGAGTAATGGTATTTGGCTCCCTTTCAGACACGCAGTGCTGAAACTTCTGCCAAGTGTCACTGCATCATTAACTTTCAGTACAAGTTATCAGTCTATGAATGGAAGAACACAAATCACTTTCAGTGCACGTTCACAGAGGAGCTGCAGATTTAACATAGTAAGGGAGTGTAATTGGCAAATCAAACATACGGCGACTCTGAGGTACTCTGGAATTTTTCACCAGACATCTAGGAAGTAAAACACTTGATTGATTTCACTGAGGATTTTTAAGCATCAGAGTTGTGTGGTGGAACTAAAACACAAGTGCCTTATCAGGCTCTATGTGGTAGGTTTTGTTGGCATTTCCATCTCTTCAGACCAGCTGTTAGCATTTTCAAGGTCAGCCCGGGCATGGAAGATTTCCTCTTTAGGGAATGCATGAAGTGATAATTGGAATGTGCATCCTCTGATGAAATTCAGTGTAGTTCTTAAATCGGTTATAAATGAGAGGTTGTCTCTTTGCTGTGGAACCTACTCTTTTCCTCACCCCCTCTTGCTCAGGGACGTCAGAAGGTCCTTCTTTGGAGACCAGTGTGTGAGGAGTCTTTGGCCTCAGACTAATTCCCAGTGAACAGATGTCCACATCACAGGCATTGCCTTTACACCTGCTACGTACTTGCATCGTTGTTGGCAACTGCGCAAGAGAAGAAAAGGATTAAAATGGATTTGGAGGCTGAAAAGCACGAGAGTCTGCCTCTCCACTCTGAGGCTGACTTCACTAGCGAGGCAAAGTTCTGATCATTAATGGATTTCATTTTCTTAGGATGGTGATTTGATGCATTTCACAGATACTAAATTAATTTAAGATAAACGGAATAACTGTTTCATGGGTGAGGTCTGTGCTCAAGTGCAAAACATGTAGTGGATTAATTCTGTCTAACTCCAACAGAACTTGGCTTTTCTTTTTCCTTGGTTGCCTCCATGTACTTTTTTTAATCTGATTTACATTTATTTAGAAAAATAGTCGTTGGCAAGTTTACCTTCAAGTGTCTGGATGAAATCATGCCCCTGGTGAAAGTCTTTAAATTTTGACACTGGCTTGTCTGGAGTTTTTCCCAGAAAGTATAGGATTGGTATTTTTCTCCTATGTTTATTGTTCAAGCTTCTTAAAAACTAAACATTAAAAACCTGTAGCATCAACTGTTCCATTTCAAGGGTAAACTTTGTCATCAAAGAGAACACTAAATGTCTCCCTCCACCTGCTGCACTGCAAATCTAAAATTTGGTGGCTTCAATTGGTTTGCAGTTTGTGCCGGATTAAATTTCTAATCAGCCTGAGCTCGTAGGAAGGTTGTATTTCAGAGCTTTGCTGTGCCAAACCCTCCTTGTCTGTATGAATTACTAAATCAAACTGAAACTTCATACCGTCTCATTTCCCCTTTAATGATGTCTCTGCAAATTGATGAACGCGTTTTTCATGCTTACAAAACGTTGGCCAGTAATTGCTTACATCTTCTAAACTCTGAACCGGCTTGAACTGAAGTTTCTCTTCGAGTGGTTTAGCGAATTTATCAAAATCTTCACTGCCCTCTTCTGGAGGTCGAGGAAGAAGCAAGGAGCCTGTGCAAACGCTCTGGACCGCAACTAGGGGACGGCATGTGTGTGTTATGTATGGCTTCATACTAAGAACAGCTTGGCTTGAGGTCATTTTGGTTCGCTGGGGTACACATGTTTCCATTCTGCATGCCTGAGGTACAGCCGTGGCACAATAGGGCATTGTCATGTTGCGGGGCCCAGCTCTCGGCAGGGCCACTGCAGTGACGCTTTGCGCTCGAGGCCTCCAGTGAAGCCACTGAAGCTGGCAGAATTCATGGCGCTGGTGTGGCGCAGCTTGGTTACACAGCGATTCCCATAGGAGGGCTTCAAAGAGCTGCCCAAGACTGGGTAATTTCTATTAGCTCCATTTATATGGGGGTGGGGGAGGTGGGGGCGGGGAAAGGCAATGAAGGGGTGTGATGTTGTCTCATCAGAGATCCCACAGTGAACTGTTGGCACGGAGCTGGAATCCATTAAGGAAAACTAGCTCAGTGAACATAAAGGCTGAGAACAAAAGATTTACTTGCAGTTTCAGTGGGCTGTTTGCAAAGTCCGTGTTCTCTAAAAAGAATCCTCTCCAGCTAGCTTTTGAGGAAGGGACGGTATGCTGGTGGGAAAGCACACAGGAGGGACCCAGGAGAAAGGAGCTGTAGCCTCCAGTGATCTGTGGTTGCGCTTCAGAGGGTCTGGATGAGCTTTCTTCACCTTGCATTCCAAAAAAATCTCTACTCCTCTCTTCCACACGGTGGCTTCTGAAAGTTTAATGAATGTGTATTTATAAAGCGTTTTCAGGTAAAAACCAAGCAGGCTGAAAACTGTTACACAGCCTAACAAACACAACATCCCAGTGCTGCAGTTTCTAAGGCAGCCAAGATACTGGTTTACAAGTGGAATGGGGGAAACTGTGTGAAAAAGTGTTTTCTTCTGAGGGATCCCTAGATTCCTTTGCCTTAACTGTAGGGTTTCGATCGGAATGTATTTTTCTATGCTGGTTTAAGAGGGGAACTCAGTTACTGCGGTCGGAATAGTGGGTTCAGTTTTTGTTTCCAACTTACTGTGTTGGGAAGAAAAGGGAAGAGAAAACAGCTCATGATATACTGTTTGGAAACTCTAATTTACTGTAATCAGACAGCTCCCATGAAACGCAAGAAGCCTGCATCAATAAGTCCATTCCTCTTTTTTGTCCTAGGCTCTCCATTCATAAATCAAGTTCGGAGGAAGGCCCTGTAGGTCAGTATATTTCATTTTATTTGATACTCCTGTGGAATTCTTAAACAGGTCTTGAGTTTTGCTTGTGCTGGGATGGGAAGAGCTGAGTAAACACAATGCTGGCAGAACTCAGCAGCATTTGGGGGGGTTGCGGGGGCAGGCGATCCTTAGCAGCTTTAAAAATTAGATGCTGGGTGTCTCAGTGATCACTGAGGCTGTCCAACCAGCATTATTGTGTGATAAATATGCATCTCTGGACTTGTTATTTCAAATTTCAAATGTCTACATGTTAGATCACTGTTAGCCTATCCGTTTGTGTTCTGAGAATTACTGCCACCAGTGAATAACTGGGGTTTCTGTTAATTTTGTTCATGTCGTGCCAGAGCCTCTTCCTTTGTTTCTGAAATACTTTGCATTCTTAAATATGTGTTTTCCGTTGTCTTTCGTTTATCTTTTTTTAACTTACTATAATTATTCCGTATTGCCATCCTAACTTATTAGCTGAGCTGATACAATTTTAGACAACTTTTATTTTGCTCATTGGAGAGGAAAAGAAAACTTGGGAGGGGATTTTTGTTTGTTTCAGAATTTTTTTCTAGGGAGATTTCCACACAGTCTGAACTTAACGCTGTGTTTCAAAGAGCCAGTAAACCCAGCTCTAGAGCTTCTAGGGCGAGATCTAAAATACTGTAGTCACATGCTGAAACTCTGTGGCACAGTATAAACAGTGTTCAGTTGAGTTTTTCAAGAGCCACGGGATGTAGTAACTCCATATCTGTAGCACTCCTGCCAGATCAGGCACAGTATGTTCCTTTGCAGATGGCATAAACTGTACAGCATGTGGCCTGGTTAATTCAACAGAACACAGTTATATGCTCTACCTTGAGCCAGATTCCATTCTTTTTTAGAACAAATTATTTACTTCTGGATCTTCAAGCCATACACACATCTGGTCTTAATGGACATGGAGACCCAGCCTTGTACAGGCCAGGTGTACAGAGAGCGGGAGTCAGATGTAGCTGATGGTGTTACAGAATGTCTCATGACAATATATACGTGTGTGTGTGTATAGACACATGTACATGTGTGTGTGCATTTATATATATGTGCAAAGTATATTTCTTTTCTGTATAGATGTGCACACACATATCGGAAAAATTCTTATCTGAGTTGTGGCTTAGACTGCATGGTTGTGGTTCCAGTAAAGGAGAATAAAGCAACAAAACACTTCAAAAACACATCCAGACTTGACATTAACAACTCAACAGATATCAAAATGAATGCAAAGTATTTTCTGTTTATAATACAAAATACGTAAGTTGCTGATTTATCTCAGTGCTCTGTAACATTGGCAATTATAAAAGAATGTGCATTTCCCTGAAATAGCGACATCAGCATAGTTCTAGTAAAGAATAAATCAAGAAGACCAGAAATTTTTTATCATTCTTGGTTTTGACATAAATATAACATAACGTCTGAAAACTTCTCTAGCGTTTACTAACTAATGTTTCTTTCTGAAATTCTTTTTCCCCTTTCCCCTCATCCTCCCTCCCCACTTTTCTTTTAGGGAAAGCAGACTGGAAAAAGAAAAATAAGTTTTTTTGGCAGAATTTCCGAAAGAACCAGAAAGGATTAATGAGACAGACTTCAAAAGGTAAATCTCTTTTTAAGGACACACAACCTGTCCATATAAAATAGGAGCCACAAAGGAGTAAAATTCATTTGCCACTGTGTGGCAGTTTGGGGGGTCTGTGGATCTGGAAGAATCATAGGTTTGGCTCATCATGACAAGAGATTGAAAGACGAGTCGTATTCTGGGAGATGGCACCTGCACGATGCTGGGACGTCTTCCGACCCGGCTGCCAGTGAATGCAGATGCACAAAGTGATGTGGTTAATATAAATTTATAAGTAAAAACTGTAAATGAGCAATTATTTTTTTTTTCCCAAATCTGACTTGATGAGAGAAGGGCTGATCTGTTTTAATGAGAAAGATGTCTCTCTTTTCTTTGGCATATGGTTACTTTGACCTGTTTATTTTAGGCTTGAATCCTAAAGTAAATCATCATAGGAGAAGACACTGCAAGAAGTAGTAAAAGTGCATCTGGTGACTAGTGCAAATGTAGGATCGTTTCCACTTAAACTGTCAGGTGTCTTTCTCCAGTTCTTCTCGAAAGATGCAGCTGTGCACTGCTAGAAGTATTTCTCTTCCTACAGAAAATTTGTTTCCCTGTGTGTATCCATTCGATCCTTCTGTTGCAAACAGATGCTTCCCCACGTCATTATGGATTGTGCAAGATGGCAGGAGCTGACTTAAGAGGTTGAAAGGAGGCACACTCACATTCTCAGTTAAGCATGGGTCTTTGCTGGGTCTCAAAGCAAGTTCTAACTGTCCACGAACTCATACCAAGAGAGGTCCTGAAGTTGAGAGCCCCAGTACATCCAGCACCACGTTCCAGCTCAATGGCTGACTAGGTAGCCTGGAAAGATCAGGGGATGTGACCAGTCTGCAGCAGAGAGCTGTGTGAGAGCCCAGCACATCATTCCTGGAAGGGCTTCCCATCCGCTCCAGCTGCTGACTACAGTATTCCTCAGGGCTGTGTGCAGGACTTTCCTGGCATTAGCACTTCCTCTTATGAGTCTTGTCAGTAGCTGTGTAAGGACAGTCACGTTTTATTTCTCCCTGTCATCCTCTTCTGCTTTCAGTGTCAGAGTAGACTTAGTTTTCTAGGCCTAAATTACTTCCTTTTCCAACTTCCAAAACATTCAGATCTTTGAAATGATACTATGAGACTGCTGCAGGGAAGGTCTGTTTGTGGCCAGCCAGATCCATGCAGCAACCAGATTTGAGAGGACTGGGTAAAATCCAGTTTCAATAAACCCTGTCTGTGCATGACACGTGCTTATTGTCTTTCTGCTTTGTCCTGCAGGAGAAGATGTAGGGTACGTGGCCAGTGAGATTACAATGAGTGATGAGGAGCGGATCCAGCTGATGATGATGGTCAAAGAGAAGATGATCACCATTGAGGAAGCACTTGCTAGGGTAGGCTATGTTCACACTTCACTTTACTGGGAGACATGCTTTAACACATACGATATATCAATATGGAGTTTTCATTTGCTCAGAAAACACAGGAGAAGTGAAGGAATCTTGCCTGTTTGCCCCATTGCACTAGGGAGTATAAATTAGATACCAATTCCTTTGTTTATGAGAAAAGGTGAGATTTAGCTCAACCAAAAATAGGTGATGCTTAATATATGGCAAATTAGCAAATCCTAAAAGCATTTGCTTCTCTCTATTGGCAATAAAGGGTGCCAAGCAGGCAAAACCCTCACTCAAGTGTAGACATTTTCATTGCAGCTGTCTGAAGGTAAGGAAGATGAATCCTACTAGCCCTTATTTATCATGCATGCTCGTTGGTTTCTTTAAGTACCAAAATGAATGCTTCACGTTTTGCTGATCTTGCCTCACTCGTTTCAGAACACATGTATTTCTTGCTGTGTTGCTGTTGCTAATGTTTGAAGGGCAGTTTGATTGGTGGTTTCCATTTTCAGCAGTTAAATCTTTTTAAAAATAACTAGCATTTAAGCTGAAATTTCTCCTGCTTGTTTCTTAACCAGAAAGGTGGAGTTTTGTTTTAATAGCCTTCAAGAAAACATATTTGGTTGTTCTTGGCATTTGATGTTAAAATGAACACAGGTGTATTTTTTGATAAGTACAGTGGCTGTTGCAAGTTTTTCTTTACAAAATCTAAATGTTAATAAATCACAAGAAAAATAACTGCAGTGAATTGTATTTGTGCAGCAGTAGGGCTGAGGGTTGTGTTGCTCTGGAGCAAAAAGGTCAGTGTTAAAGTTTCCACACCACTTTTGATTTTGTACCCTTGTGCAAAATACTGTGATGAAGCACTGTGACACTGTCACTGAATACTGTGACAGGGTTTTCTGTCCATTAGAGCTGCAGGAAAGAGGATTTTTGATCATGAGTTGACACTCAGATAAACCTCTGTGTACTGACACATCTATAGTACGTCCTGAAATATATTATCCTACAATATAAAGTTATGTTATTGTTTAGAGAAAATATTGCTTTGCTAGGAATCATTATGACAAAAGTACAAAAAATTAATAATTAACAGATAGTAATATTGGGAATTCTTTTATTTCTCTGTTAAAAAATTGGGGAGGGGTGTGTTGTTGTGCCTAATCTGTGGTTAACACGTGTACTCCTACTGTTTCCCTCTAGTGGTCTGAGCTACTAGCAGCAACTTTTTTTTATATATCACCAGCTCTTGATGATCCTCTTAACAGTTTGACTCCAGCAGATTTGGGTTTATGTCTTAAGCCTCTGATTGGAAAACAGGAAAGACCGTCTTTAGTTTTAAAATTATAAAAGATAGCTCCTAGTCTTTACTGCAGATCATCTTCTTTATGAAAGAAATTGGCAGGCTGTTGGCATTTAATCTGTCCAGAAGAAACTGTGCCTCTGAGACGGGGACGTATAGCTTACATTTTACCAAAGACAATCAAATTCTAGTGCTTACAGATCACTTCTTTTAAAAAAGCCCAAAAACTCATCATTAAAACTTCTGATTCTAAAGCAAATTGATTTATTTTGGACAAGCAAGTCATCCAGTGTGAAAGTTCTGATTTGTCCCAGTTCCACAATGATATGGGGGAATGAAAATCTGAAAAGACATTCATTAACTCTTGCTGTTTTAATGAAGATTGATAGCTTCTTCTCACTGGAAAACATTCTGTCTTTTCGAATTTCAGCTGAAAGAGTATGAAGCCCAGCACAGGCAATCAAGCACTGTAGATGCTACAGAATGGCCTGATGGTTCTTACTCGACCTTTGATGGGTCTTCCAATTGTAATGTAAGTACCTGCCATTCTGATGTAGCTCCCCAGGATTATGTGATATTTCAATTCCTTTATTGCAGTACGGAAATATCCTGATTTACTTGATGATTTCCTTAAGAGCAAATATGTCATTTGAGTTTGTGACCTGTGTTCTTAACATCTTTAAGGTCTTGCAGTCTTTAACGTGGATTTTTAAACAAGGTCTGTTATTGTAGTGTAATCTCTTTTTTTCTTTCTTTCTTTTTTTTAATCTGGCACTTTGTTACTGAGGATTACAGTCACAAATTATCCCAGGCAAAAATCCCTGTGTTCCAAAATGCACAGAAAATGTCTTTTACATAGTTTAGAGGGGACTGTTTCAATCTACTTCTTGTTTACCCTGAATCAGCAGTTTCACAGACCTTCCCCAGTCCTTGTTGATGCTAGATCCCCTAGTTGAGGGTCTGGCTAAGTCCTGTCTGTCTCCTGCTTTCATACAGTTCTGTATCTGTATTTGCTAACTCTCAGTCGAGAGAGTTTGAAGCTTTTGCTGGATGCATAAGCAGTAAGGCAGCTTTCCTCCCTTGTTTTTACTTCTGACCTGTGTAGCTTCTGTTGTTTTTATGGGCACCAGACAGCCTTTGTGTTATGCCATACTGAATTAATTAATTTTTCCTTCCAAATATCTTCATTTTCACTGAGTAGTTTATTCCACTTCATTTCTCTAATTGAAAGTTCACAGATAAATCTTAGAGAACACATTCGTCTGTCAAATCCAAGCTCTTTGTAACCCATATAATTGAGTCATAGGCTTTTGAGACCATTGATTGATTTATTTGTTTCATTGTTGATGGAATTTCCTGCAAACTGCAGCAGTTAGCTTCTCCTCCCTAAATGAAAAGAGTAATGCTACGTCATTTTATGAGATGTTTAAAATATTTTGTGGAGAAAGATATTTTCTTGTTTGTATTTAAAAAAATGTCCATCTTTTGTAAGATGAGACCAGAGTGGGGGCTGATGTTGCCTTATACTCTGTTCTGATATATCAGAAATGTGCAAAGAATAGCAAAGAAAGGATTCTGACACTTCTGCACTGTGGTGGGTTGGGTTTTTTTAGTCGGGTTCTTTTTTGTTTGTCTGGGGGTGTGTGTTTTGTTTTCCTTAGTTGGATGAAAGATGTCTTCGTGTTTTCCTTATTAGCATTTATAGCCTGAACTTTCTCCTCTTAAGGCTTTTGGCCTCAGGTACCTATAGCATAAAAGCCTCAAAACTCTCATTTACTGTGGTCAAATCTCAGAAGGATACTGAGTTTCTCAGAACTTCTGATAGTAGTTAATGCTTGTGTTAAAGTTACTGAAAGCTGTGTATACCTCTGAGGACTGAACATGACTCAGTATTTAGAAAGACTTGGCATCTTTTCTCTCCAGTTATTTTCCTAAGCTGTCTCTGCGCTTTGAGTCAAGAGCTCTGTGGCCTCTCTCTGCTGTTCTGGTAGGATTTGAACCATCTTTCTGCAAACTTCGATGAGGGATTTCCATTCCATTATTGTAGATACCTCTCAAGATCTTTACCCTCACAACTTTATCCTGGTTACGTTTCACAGACACTGTGAAACTGCTTGCCTTCAAGGAAAATCAGATCTTCTGCAGAAATGAAACTTCATGTTAGAACGAAAGTCAGCTTGGCTTCTTCTTTTGTGGACAATAAAGAAACTAGAGTTAACTGTGATGAAAGACTTTGGGCTGTAATTGACATGCAAGAGGGAAAAACAAACAGTACAAAGTATCAGATATGTCTAGAGATAAGGTGTATGCTCACCCACTGTTTTGCCAAAGGACATCTCTATTAATCTAAAACAACCAGCTTTTGAGGAGTGCAAAGATGATTCTGTTTTCAAGCCTTTTCTTTGCCAAATGGTTGGACTTTCAGTGCTGTTAGTGTGATACGTACTCTGCAAATTTGGAATCTCAACTTATTTTATAGAGGCCATGAGGCAAAGATGTTTTTCCATATATTATAAACATTCTGTTGGATAGCCCACTGCCTTCTAACCTCAAAAAATAATTGAAAATGTGAGTCACTGAAATTGAAGTTTCTGGTTTGAATTAAAACTGCCTGGGCAATGGCTCTTCTGGTTCTGTTGGCATTTTTTTTTTTCCAGTCTCGTGGCCAAATTGTTACTAGGCAGTTTTTAATGGAACATGGTGCTCATACTTGATCATTTTGTAAACAATTTTTACACACAAATGATAAAAGTGAATTGCAGGATAATTGCAGATTGAGGGAATTTAGGAAAATAATAATTTTTAGTTTACTTACTCTACATTTGTTTGGTAACCTTGAGAGTTGGTAACCTTGAGAGTTTAAGAGATACCAAGATGACACTAGTATAATGGCCTTGTTTTTTTCTTTTTGTTCTCATTTTATCTTTGCAGGCAGAGAGCCCTGGTAGTTAGGAGGACTTGGTATGATGGTTCACTAGTTTTTTGTTGGGAATCATGGTCTAGCTTTGCCCAATTACTGCATTTCAGGAGGGAAAAAAATCTAAGCAATCAACAAATGTTAAACTGAAGGCAGAATCTCTGTACTGTTCTAACGGTTTAAATACTGTGTGGCTTTCAAGTCACCTCCTCCCACAGCATAAGAACAGCCACCTATAAAATAACATCTAAACAGCAAATATCATTAGTTGTTGTTCTCCCTTTTTAGGAAAAAAATACTTTGTGGGGTTTTGGGTTTTGTTTTTAAACTTAACTTGTGTAACTATCATGTGTTTATGACTAACATCAGTGGTGTTGATCCTTAATTAATTGAAAAGATTGATTTAAGGATTTTTTTTTTCCCAGCTCCACCTCTTATAAATTACTGTACCAAGAAATGCAAACTTGCATTTCATACCCTTATAAAACTAAACCCTAAATATGAACCACAAAGGATCAAAGCATCATCATCTCAGCATCCAAAGGGAGGCAGCCTGATGTCACTGCTGTGCTGTTAATTGTATATCCTGTTTGTTTGCTCTTAAGAAACAAACAAACAAAGGCCTTGCCAAATCAGTAGGTGACTTGGGTCTCTGCCACTTGAGAGCAGTTTGTAACTTTCGGTCTCACTATTGTGGTCCATTTGTTTCACAACAAAGTATGCATGTTATTTATTTGTTAATGTGGGAATGCAGTTGAAACTGGTTCTCTTTTTAGTCAGATGAATCCAAAGTCTGAAACGCCTCATTTTTTAAACAAATTTTTTTGCAATTTTTTTTTTCTGAATATTTATGTTTCATCTTTGTTGGAATGAAGGCTGCTCACAGTAAAGCTAGACAAGCTTTCATTGCTTTGTGCCAAGTGTTGGGATGTAAAGCAGGTGCAGATTACAAATGGATCCCTTCTTGGATTTTAGATAAGGACCTGTTTGTCCTTAGGAGTCAGAAAGTCCAGGGAAAGAGAGGACTTAAAAATTGCATCACGTTCTTTCTTTACACTGAGGTGCTTTTTATGCTTCTTAAAGATAGAAGCTCATTTGATAACTTTTGGGGGCTGAAATTCTCAGTTCATCTAAAATAGGGGTGTTTCATGCCCAGAGCCCAGCTGATACTGCTCCAGCCCAGCTTGGAGAACCAGTATTAGGACACAACAGTATAAATCCTTTAATGTGCCCTCTGCTGAAAGGCTGCTAATTGGTACCAGTTGCCGTGTTTGATGCATGAGTGGGGGAAAGGAGAGAAGCAGGAGGGAGGTTGTGAGAGAAATGTGTATCATACGTGTGCAGCCACTGAAGCAAACCGCTAATTAACTTTGCTGACAGTTTCTGTGGATGCAAGTTAAATGAAGTTGTAATTATCCCTGGACTAAACTGTTCTGTTGGTCTCATTGGGCTTCTGTGTTTCAGTTTTGATCAGTGGATAATGGTCAGCCACCCAGGGCTCATTAACTCAAGCTTCCAGGTAGTGTAGGCGGCCTTTGTTTGAAGGGTACCGCAGTGAGCTGTGACGCGTTCCCCTGAGAGCTCCCCACCTGCCACATGTGGCTTTAGCAGCCTCAGGAGAGAGACCATAAGATTTATGAGCAGGGAGAACAAAACCGGCATCTCCTTCCAACAGTATGGCCTGTGGGTGGGTGGCGGCAGGCCCGCTGTGCTCTTCTACCTCCATGCCCTCCCAACCCTTCCTTACCTAGGACTGTCAGCACGGCACTGTGACCGGTAGGAAACTTTCCCCCCGTTTGCTTTCGCAGGGCAGAGTGGCAGCAGTTGTGCAGACCTATAAGTGTGCTGTGCACGTCTGCATCTGCAGTGAGGCCGATGGTGGGGAAAACTCCCCCTTGCGTCCGTGCTCCTTTCTGTCTTCTGTTGATCCCCTTCGTAACAGGCAGCAGCGAATTGAGTCCACATAGCGACAGCTCTAGCTGGAGTGAGATAATCTTTTCTTGTTCCTGTTCTTTGTAGTATTTCCTGAGGATGTTTTCCTTTACCAAGTCGTTAAGCAGGACTAAAAGTCCAAAGGGTGTGTGCAAGTAGTGGGTTCGTGTCCACTACCCTTGACAAAGGCAGAATAACATGCGAGAATGGACTTTGGGTTGTATTCATTTCAACTTGAGAGATGCTGAAGCTGTTGAATCGGGATTGTATCACCTATGGTATAAAGCTGACTGCCAAAGGCAAAGTCTGGGTAGAATGATCTCTGAGTCAGGACAGTCATCATTGTGTTGTTTGGAAAGTGTGAAGAATAGGAAGAAAATAAATAATTACTGTATAACTTCTGGAGCACCAGTTGCCTCAAGAGTACATCTGAGTCTAACTACAGAGAGTCCGCACAGAATCATGGAATTATAGAATATACTGAGTTGGAAGGGATCCAAAAGGATCACTGTATTTCAGTGATTCAGATTGTGGATGTGGATTTCTAAATACAGCAATTTTAAGATGGACTTTTATTCATACTATGGATGGATTCTTAAAATATTTAACCCTTTAAGATCATTATTGCTCATACTGCAGGACTGTTCCAGAAAACAGGAAAAAAGCCCTTATTTTGGGATAGTCAGTGTAACTTATTAGACCTAAGCTTAAAGTTGATGCCTATTGTGAGCCAGCATTGGATATCAGTGGGAGGCTAGGGGTTATTTTACTTTAAATAGTAGTGTTTAAGCTGAAGCAACATGGATACTTTGAGCATTCTGAAAGCTATGCAGCATTTTAACCCCAGTTTTGCTGTTATCACAGGACTTTCCAGTTTTCCTAAGGTTTTGGGGTTGGGGTTTTTTTCCACCCTTTAGGGTGGGAAAGGATGTTTCTGTGTGACAGTTCTTGGAGAGCTTGTTGCCATCTCCAGACTCTGCATGATCTTTGAGGTAACAAGAGGGGAGCTGATGCTGAGCATGGCTGCAAATGAATGAAGAGCTTTCATTTTTGCTCTGAAGAGCCTAGTGACCCAATTTCTATTAAGATTTCCTGAAAGGCACTGATGCCCCTCATCTCATTGGATGGTATGTTTATTATTACTGTCCGAGTTCCTGTAATACTGTCAGTGCTTAGTAACAGTTATGTTGAAGATGGAGCCAATAATAGGAGATGGCTTCAAAATGATAGTGCTAAATTCCCACGCTATGTGCCTACCACAGGGACTTGTCCTGGGAGGCACTGGCTGCCCTCCTTTTCCACTGATCTCAGGGATGGTGTCCAGCATCTCTCAGTAAAAGCTTGTAGCAAAAGAATTACAGCATATTTTGTTACAATCTTTACCCTCCCCCCGTCTATCCATGCACAAGAGCGGGGTTTCCCATGGGTATAGTAATGCAAGACCTTCATGACAGAAACACAAATTGTCATTACAGTTCCCAGGACACAACACAAAGTTTTAAGTAAGGTCAGGGCTGTGGAGTGATGATAGCAGAGTGAGAAACCATCGATGTGTTTATATTTGGGTTTGTAGAATACTGTAAGGAGCTTTTTTACCTAAAATTTTCCAAAATGCATTAGAATTTGCAGGAGAAACACATTTATTTAGGAATAAAACTCTGTCACTTCTTTAAGTATTACTTACCATGCAAGACCTGCCCGTGTTGTCATCAGATACAACTTGTCTAGGTATGTGTTCCTAGGGACACTAAGCATTGTCACCGCAGGATTGTACGGAGCAGCTGGCACTAATGTAGCCCCAGTAAGCGTCCTGCTCGCTGCCTGCAGGAGCGGCTCCTGCAGATGGGAAGACTGGATGTAATTAGGCTGTTGTAAGGTCTCTGAGAAAAATCTTCCTGCTGTCATGACTCAGAGAAGAGAGCTTACAGTAACGTGCAGGCAGTGACTGGAACTAAGCGCAGACGTAACCACTTCTGTTTTGTCTGTGTTCAGACAAGCCCTGTTGCCTTACTTCACCACTGAATGTTTGGCCACGTATTTAGGGAGGGTGGGAGGTGGGAAGGCAAATTAATTTAATATTCATTAACAATACTTGGCTTTTTCATACCTTTTTGCCCTTGGGCAGCTGCCTAATTTCTCTGCTTAGTACCTAGAGGGCGGGGGACAGTGATAACAGCTTTTTCCTATGACTTCTCCCTGCATGCATCCGCCAGCAGGAGATGCTGTAATCCGTAATGTGCTTTCCCTACCCCCATCTTGTCTGAGACCAAGCCTATTAAATTGGAACAAAGCCTTGCTCAGTTCAAGAATTAGGAATCTCAGAAGCCATGTGTTTCACTGCCCTATTTGGCAGACCCAGGCTGAATAATCTGTCCTTGTGGTACAACAGAAAAATTTAATTGCACTCCTGTCGGTTACCATTTGCTCTCCCCCTCTCCCCGCTGCTGGTGGTTCCTTCTTCACAATTATTAATTATCACACGGTAACGTTAATACGTTGATTGTTTGAAAGTACCATAAGAATGTAATTTAAATTACTACACCCTTCACTAAAGGGTTGTCATTCTCTCTCTTTACTTTTTTCCTCCAATACGAATTTCCTTGGTTTTCATGCATTGCTGTCCCACCCTTGGTTCTCTGAATTGTGGAGGGGTTGGTTTCTTGCACCTCTGATGTTCTTCATTCATTTGATAGTATGGCCTTCACCAAGGGACAGGGATTCTCTCCAGGCCCTCGCAGCCTTGCCAAAACACAAGATGCAGCTGGGAGCACCTTGTTAGTACTTGTACTCCTTTGCCATGCATAGAGGAATCTGCAGGGGAATGGGAAAGGAATGATGCATTCCAAGATACGGGATAAAGTAATGCAGCGCTTCAATCTGCCACATAAACCTATGACGAGTGATATATGAGTACAGTTGTAATGTCATTAAAATTAATTATTCTAATCAGTGAGAGATACGCTTTGCCGTGTGGAAATGTGTCTGGCTTGCAGATGCAGCATCAGCAGTGTGCTTCTCAAAATTATTTAACTAAAACATGGAAACAGTTAACATCTAGGAATTTGCCTTAGCAGCTATTCTAGTATCAAGACAGACCTCCTGGGAGAATTAAATTTTTGTGCTCTCGTTACTTATGACAAAAATTTCCCACTAATTTCAGCAAGTGGTGTCGTCACCAGCTAATGTGTAATATATCTTTCACCAAAGTAGCTATTGGATGCTCCTTTGATTTTCTTGTAAGTAATCACAGACCAAAACCAGACGTGGGATTAGAGTTTCCTGCAGTTTACCTGGGGGCGGGGGAGAGGAGGAGGAGGGGGCTGACACTAAAGCTGCACATTTTAGACTTCCACAGCCTTTGCAATTCATGTTCTTGCAGTTATTTATGTGAGGTGGCAAAACCATTTATGACCTCTGTTAATGTTCTTTAAAATTTTGGAGGCCGTTGTTTATAATGCTGCACATTATCACAACTGAACTTCACACAGTTTTCTACAAACAGCCTCTGCAAGGATTTGAGGTTGGCAAAACTTTCTTAATGAAACCCAAAACCTTGAAAACTCAAGTTGCAAAGCCCCAAACTTAGATCAGTTTCACTCATGGCCCTGAACTTCTAAGGGAGTCTGGGATACATTTCAAGGAAGTCACTGTCATGTTTCACTTGATGTGAGTCTGCCTTACTGAAATTGGAGAACACTGGCTAGTTTTATCTGAAGCTTAGAATTTCCCATAGGGTTTTACATCAGTTTTTTGGGACTGAAGTAATTCAAGGGGAAGAACACAGTTGCAACATACTGGTAAATCTAGTTTACATGACCACTAGGGAGTAGAAAAGCTGTAGCTGTGTATGGTTGGTAGTACAAAGGTGGAGAAAATTGGGGAAAATATATTTGGCAAGGTGGCTCATTAAAATCAGCCAGTCATCAAAGGAAGCGGATATTTAGTCCCGTTGTGATTCCACTGTGTGATTGATCTGTGGTGAATCCACATTAACTGGCTATTGACTGTGTAATCCCAGGTAACAGGAATGTTTTCTTGGTTTAAAGAGGGTGCTGTTGTGGTATCCTTGCTACAGCTTTCCACCACTGGACAGCAGTGCTCCCAATTAGTAGAGGTTTTGGTCCATGTTTTCTTGTACTCTGAGAAGAATTGGTCAAATTCTGGGTTTGCCCCAAGGTTTGGGATTAGCTGTGGTTGACTATAAGAAGAATACCAATTTATTTGAGCATCTTGGAGTCTGTTTGTTAGAAAGGGAGGTCTGAGCACAGCCTAGGAGGAGAAGTTGAAATCACACGCTACAGTGCTTCATAAAGCTACAACGTGGCTATTTCTAGACCAGTCTGAGATTTCTGAATTAAACTTCATTTGCCTTTCCAGTTCGTAGGGATGCTGTTTTTGAAACCAAGGGGGGGAAAAAGTATCTAAGTTCAGTAATTTCAAAAACATTTAAGCAAGGTTTATTTTTCTGTCAAATTAGCCCTTTAGAAAGGGAAATACTCGGGGGGGGGGGGGGTGGCGGCTTTTTGTCAGGAGAGTTAAAAAGTGAAAATAGAAAGAGCCTGGTAAAGGGCTTAAATTATATTTTGGATAGACACAGCCTCCACTCTAGCGGTTGTGTTTGAGGGTCAGTCTTCGTCCTGGCTTTGCAGAGATTCTCTGTATTTTTTTTCTTTCACTGAAATTCCATAGACAGTAATTAAGGAACTGGAGGCCAGCAAGAGGTCAGCAAGCCTTCGTCAGTGAAAACAGGGATTGTTTGCCATGTACAACACTCCCTTTTTTCCTTGTGGTGAATAGAAGATTTGCTTAGAGCTGATGACTTATGCCTTTCTTGCAAGTTATGCAGCTAGCGAGTAACTGGGGGAATCAATCAGTGAGCAGAAAACAGCTAATTGAGTCCAGCATCACGCTTCTTTCCTCTTTACATATTCAGCGCTGGAATCGGAGCCAGTTTGGTGTCTGATAATGTAACTCCAGAGAAGAGGCATTTTGTGCACAGGATTCGGAGCGAATACAGTACTTCAGAAGAAGGGTCTGCTCCTAAATTTTAGGGTTACGAAGCTGACAGCAGTTGAGGACTCAGGGGAAATTACTTGAAACTGAGCTTTAGGCCTATAAATGCCGAAGCTGGTAAGTCACTGAGCATGTAGCGTGATGTGGAGAGGATGTGCCTCCTGTTTCAGAGAGGGAGAAAGAGAAAAGGCTTTTGTGGTTATTCTTAGGCACAGCACAGCATGCATAGTTTTTCTCAGTTCTTCTCTTCCTTTCCTTGGGCTTTTAAGTTATTTTCTGTTCTATTTTCCTGTCTCTGACTTTTTCCAGGCATCTTTAATAAATTTTTTTTTAAGTTAGAATGGTTGTTTTCTTTGGCGGATGTAAAGCCTGTTAGACAGAAGAAAGGACACGTGTAGCCACGTCTCCTAAAGCAAACAGCAAAATCTCTTTGCATTCACTATAGAGCTCGTCATTATGAACGGAGCTAGCTGGGGCTGGGGGGTGTGATGTGATGTGCCCGTGTGTTTTGGTTTTTTTTTTAGCCCCCCTTTGCTAAACAAGAATTGTCTGATACCCAAAAAGAATTGCAGCTTGAGCTTAAGCAGATAGTAAGAGATTTCCTTGTTTCTTAGGTGGGAGGTTTCCTAGAGATTTCAGTTTGGGGCTGAACTATTACTGAGCAATAAAGTGAATTGTAAAATTTTAACATCTCTCTAAGTGGGCTTCACACAGCTCATGTAAAAGTAACACATGTTTTTGTTTATGGAGCTGAAAAAGATTAATCAGTTATGATAGCTTTAACTGGGTATTGTCTGTCCTAGTGTTTCTTAAACATTTTTATTAGGACCTGGCTAGCAGGCTTTGCCTATCTTGTGTTTTTTAAGGGCTGCTGCTATAACTGTGAAGTGTTTCCAAACATAGTCCCGCCGAAAGCGAGCTACTTACTTCTGGTTTACATTTTGCCAATTAATGCTAAGTACCCTAATAAATGTTAGTTTTCTCTGTATGTGTGTTTGTGTGTGTGTGAAGCACTAATTCAGAGGGGGAGGTTAAGGTCGTTATTTCTATGGCGTGTGTAATGGGCTGGATGTTAGAGAGCGACGGAGCAAGGCGTGTGCCTTGCCTCTAGAGCAGGGAGCAGCAAAGAGGCTGTGTGAGAAAAGTGGCAGAGAAAGCAAAGAGGGCACTGGGAGCAGAACTACAGAGAGGTCCTTGCATATCAAAGTACATGTTCTAAGTTCCTATTTGCTCCTGAACGTAAGGCTTTTTCCTTTGATTTTGCGTACGAGATGATGCAAAGCGTGGCCTTTAAAGCTGGATGAGTAG
Organism: Porphyrio hochstetteri; assembly: GCA_020800305.1. NCBI lineage: Eukaryota > Metazoa > Chordata > Aves > Gruiformes > Rallidae > Porphyrio > Porphyrio hochstetteri. The sequence continues at coordinate 54,487,157 of CM036907.1, forward strand.
GAAAAGTATTCCAAGCGGAAGAGACTCTAGGGGTGGCAAAAGGAATTGATCTATCCTGGACTTGAGAGCATCTTCCCGGGTTTGTGGCCACGTTTGTTAGCGGCGAAGAGCTGGGTGGTGGGGATGGGCCGTTGGCCGCTCCACAGTTTTCCATCCATGTGGTACGTGGTGGCTGCAGTCCTCTGCATGCAGTCCTCAGTATTTCCAGATGCTGTTAATTTAGTCCCTGTTTCCCTGTAGTCCTTCACGCAGTTGTGCAGCCGAGCTCTCCAAGCTGGCGGGTTTCCGCACCGTGAGAGCATCGCAGATGTCGGGGATGCACTTGCTCCAAGCAGCGTGGGGAAGGGCGTCTCCGCCCGGCCAGCCCCGCCAAGGGGGCCCCGCAGGCTTCGCCGGCTCCCCGGCAGCCCGGCCAAGCCCTGTGCTCTCTCTTTAAAGCAAGCGTGATTTTTGTGCCTTGGTTTGGCCAATTTGTTATGGTTTAAGGCTGTTGGAGCCAGCTGTCTGCAATCTGATGTAATGTTGCCCTGGAAACCAGAAATGAAACACTTAAGCATTCACCACAGAATTACTACATACAGCATTAGCCAAAATAATTAAAAGTTGAGCCATATGGGCTTTCGGATGGAAAAATTTGGAGCGGAGGAGATGGAAGTTAAGTTGTTCCTATTTACAGTACTGCAAATCCATTTGTTTTCCCCTTGGAGCGTGGGGAGAGGCCTGCTTCGGCAGCGCACAGGGGACGGGGAGATGGAGGGGCCCCGGCTGTTTTACTGGTGTGTTAACGATGCCAGGGCTTGGCCTAATGGGACGGCCATGTGCCAGGGGCTGGGAGGCGTGAGTGGAGGGGAGGTGCAGCATGGCCTCCTCCCATGCCAGCAAGCCTCCAGCCTAGCCTCTTGCAGACGCGTCATTCCTTCTTTAACAAACTATGTCTATCCTTTTGCAGTGCTGTAGCACAGTGAAATACTTGGTGGTGGTGGGTGGGAGGGTTGTTAAGGAAGGAAGGATGAGAGTGGGGGCTGACAGCCGTCTGTGTCAAAGCCCCATGCAAAGTCCTGGCTGCTAGAGCTGTCCGAGAAGCCATTTGCCTGGTCTGCCATGCATTGGGGAGGTTGGGGTGATTTTCCCAAACGAAATCAGGGACAGCCACCAAAAAATGCCATTTCGGTCACCAAGGCAGCAGGGAGGTCAGAGTGGGTTGGGGAAATCAAAGCATCCAAGTTCAGTGGTTTCTAAATACGTTGCTTACAGCCTGAATGCTTTACATTTCTGATTTCTGTTTAATATTAGCTTTAAAAGAAAGCCTTGCTTGAGCTGGAAAATTAAGCTGTTTCCCATGTGCCAAAATGGAAACTTGTGATAAATTCAAGCCCTCTTTTAAAAAAAAAATTGTGTCAACACCAGGAAGCAAATCAAAAGTAACCCTTTTCAAAACAGTTTTGTTTACAAGGGATTGGCATTATTTGACAGGAGATTTTCCTGAGTGGCACCACTGGCGTAGTCACCAACATTTTCAGTCCGTTTTGCATAATTTGTTAGCTATCCTTTTCCTTTGCAGAAGCTTTTCCATTCCACGTGCTACCTGATACGATAGGAAATAGGCTGCTGGAGAGACACTGACTTTGGTGCTATTCTCGCCTCTCTCAGATGAGCACTGGTGCTGGGAAGGGTCTGTCGCTGCCTGTGGAGGACCCAGGCTCAGAGAGTGCCGGGAGTCCCAGATGGTCAGGCAAGACCAGCTGGCACTTGGGTACAGTGGGACTGTATTTATTTTGAAGTGTGGTGGGGAACCACTGCGCTACTCACTCAGGTTTGATGTCAGCACCTTGCACTGGGGCTGTTTGGTGGCTCACTGTCTCAGCAGTGGTCGTGCATGCAGACATGGTAGAAGCTTTTGTTGTCCATGTTGAGTCTTCATAACCCCGAGGGGGAGCAGCTCTTTATCAGGTGCCAGTGGTACAAAAGTAAGAATAGGTGTTTATTCTTTGATGAAATCCTGGGCAGGAGGGCCAGGTAGGAGCTGTTCTCCAAATCACACAGAGCTCCCAGTTTTACAAACAACAGTCTTGCAGTCCAAGGGTGTATAAAAAGTAATGAAGCGAAGCAGTGACTTAGAGTAATTGCATTTAAAATAAACATATTTTGAGTGCAGAGAATGCATGATGGTTGTTTGCCAGGATGTGCTTAATGGCCTAAGAAGCCTTGACTGAACTTCTTGATTATGGTCAATAATCCATTTGTCATCTTATCTAAATAAGTCTGTCTGGTTCTTTGACGTGTTACTAAGTTGTCCCAGCAATAATCTTTGAATTAATGTTCATCTTGCTGCTTAATTTCTCTTGATATAAACAAGTCTGGTGCAACTCTTTACAGCCCTCTTTTCCCCAAAGGAACATTATTAATTACCTAGCCAGCCTGTACCCATAATAAACACATTCTTGTGGCTCTCAGATGGCAGAATGGCAATTCCTACTGTCACATGCGGTCCGTTTGGTGTTCCTTCTTGTTTGGGAGTGACGTGAGGTTTATGGGAGATTGGTAATTGCCAGTGCCCTTCCAGAAAGTGCCTGAAGTTTGCTGTGGTGTGGTTCTGCTGGCCTTGTGAGGTTGCGTGCCTGTGAGGCAGGCTCAGAGCTGCCCTGGCTCCGATGGTGCCTTTGAGAATGTACCTGTGCATCTGCAGCTGCAAACTGTGTCCTGCCCGACGGCATCTACCGTTGTTACCACATCCTGGTATTGGAGAGGCAGAAAGCAGGTTTTGTATTCGGGCTCTTTCATCTCTTTTATTCAGCCTCTGGGCAAGGACAGACAGCAGTTTTGTTGGGGAAGAGGAGACGTTTGCAGGGTTGTGCTGAGGGGTTTTTTTTGCTTGTGTTTGGAGTTTTTTCTCCTTTTTTTAAAAGTTTAATTAAGGAGAAGGAGAAAAAAGGATGAGCATGCTGTGGAAACCCAGATAGCTGCACTGACAGGAAGTTGCATGAGGGTTTTAGAGCCGACCATTAGGAATGCGGTGAATTGGCTGTGACCGTGGGTGAAAATAAAGGAAGGTATACGATCCATACTGTGCTCCAGCTGGAGCCCGCTCAGGAATGCACAGCAGCGGTGTGCGGTGCCAGGGCTGTCCTGGCCGAGCTGGAGAGCCCTGCCGGCCTCCTCTCCCCTTCTTCCCTTCCCTTCCCTTCCCCCCACTGCTTTCCACATTCTGAACTGATTAAAACAGAGGAAGTAGCACGTTGAACGTTGGATCTGGCTCGAAAATCGAAGTCGTCTTCTCGTTCACAAGGCATGGATTGTTTCAGCTTGTTGTGTCACTGCTGCTGGAGAGAGGGGAATTTTTTTTTGTCTCTGTAATGTTTGATACTTGAGGGAAAACAGCTGGAACTGAGCATACTGGATCAGATGCAAAACGAAACGGGATGCTGGGGAATATGGACTGCACTGTATATCTGAAAAGGTCAGAGTTTTCCCTTGGTCAGTGCTGGAAGAATGCTGTGTCCATCTTAATTCCAGACTCGAGAGCCTTCAGGAGGAGTGTAGGGAGCAGGGAGGGGGAAAGGAATATTTTGTAGCTGTGGCAGTTTGGGAGTGAGGCAGATGAGGTCTCCTCCTTCCTTTTCCTTCCCGTCCCTTTCTCCCTTTCTTGTGCTGCTGGTTTTGATTTTCTGGGAAGACTGGGGGGGGGCGAGGGGGGAGAGGGGGGGAGAGAAGCCGTCAATGACAGAGCTTCAGTTTGGAGAAGCCATTTATAACCAGATTTAAACAGCAAGTTCTGAGATGCCAGATAGACCAGTGACTGACCCAAACCGCAGGAGCATAACTGGTATAGTAAGAAAGAGCCCTGCCTGAAACGTACTGAGAGAGGACGTTGGAAGTGGTTATTACACAATGCATGGGAAGAAAGACAAGGGCAGGAATGTATTTTGATGCCTCGGATCTTACGTTGCACATATTTAGAGATCAAAATGGTATGTCATGCTTTCAGAAAAGGGAAAAAAAAAAAGAAAACAAGAAAACCCTCAGTAATTTAAATGTTTCTGTCTGACCCAGGCTGAGAATATAACACCGGTTACTGAGCTGCACTGACACAGCACAGCAGATGAGCTGGGCTAACCTGACCTGAAGGACCAAGCCGTGGAACTACTGCTTTATTAATCTTCCCTTTGTTTCTTTGCCAGTCAAGAGAACAATCCGATGATGAAACAGAGGAGTCCGTGAAGTTTAAGAGATTGCACAAGCTGGTGAATTCTACTCGCAGAGTCAGGAAGAAACTCATAAGAGTGGAAGAAATGAAAAAGCCCAGCACAGAAGGTAATGGTGTGTGTGGTTAAAGCTCTGTGTGGATGAATGTTTCTGTTGAGAGGGGACAGAAAGTGGAGGGCTGGGGGAGAGAGGGGTGAGTGTTCTTAAGGGACGGTGGGAAAGACTGCCTTGCCTAGGCATGCATTTTGGGATCGAAAGGAGGAAAGTGACAGCTTAGGATGTGGTTACTGCTGATGCTCTGGTATTCCCCGAGCAGAGCTGGAGAGCCCCTCATTAAGAGATTAGAACTTGGTTTATGTTTTATGCCCCATGCTGGGAGAGAATGAGAGTAAGAGCGGTCCCAGTCAGCAGCCCCACAGGATCAGCAAGGAGGTCAGCAGTGCCACCACCGTGTTTTTCCCTCCTCCAAGGCCTGGGGCAGCACACAGTTGAAGCTCTTGCTAGTTTCAGGAGGGTAGTGGCTGGTTGGTAGGTACAGATGTGCCACATAGCATCTCCCGTGGCAAAACTACAGTAATTCTATCAGACTTCCTGTGGGAGAGCGACTGCCTCGTGTAATATTACCTCCTGCTTGTGGGGGAGCTTGCTTGGAGTTTGGCTCCTGAATGAGGGCTGCTGCCAAGAGAGAGGGGGAGAGGTGGAGAGAAGCGAGGAGGAGGAGGAGGGCGAGGAAAAAAGAAGCAGAGTTCAGCCCCTGGGAATGCCATGCCGCAGAATTAACTCCAGCTGACCTGTATCTGTTTGTTAGCACTGAGATGAACGGAGCCTCAGGAGCCTGTCTGCACAGCCCCACTTTTGTCCTCACTGGAGTGGTGGCACCCCTCTATGTCAGTGGGCTTCCTGGGATCGTGTGCTGATTCCCCTGAGCTTTGCAGTGAGCTGAGCTGTGTTAGGATTCTTTCCTAGTGCATTTAAGGAGAATGTGTGTGTCTTCTTGGGGGTGTGGCAGGAAGCTGCTGGCAGATTTATGATCTAGCCTGCCTCTCTCCTGCATGGTGATGGTGCTGGTGGCTGGTGTGAATGGCACAGCCAGTCTAGAGCTCTGGAAGGCTTTGTCACCTCCTAGGGCAAGCATAAAGCTGGGTTACAGCTGGGAAGCAAAAACAGGGTTTATGAGACAGGACAAAGAAAAAAGGGCTATTTTTCCCCAACTCTGAGGAAGGGACCCAGGAGACTGTCCTATCCCCTCCTTCCCTGGGGGTCCGGGAAAAGCCACAGGGAGTGATTAGCCAGAGGCTCCCGGAGTGGGAGCAGCTGTAGGACCTGACAGCCCAGAGGCAGCTGGGCATACAGACGCCTTCCTAAGCTTCTTTCAGCATGCTAACTGTCTGGTTTGCTGTCTATTCCCTCTCTTACAGTGCTTCACCTCATTTCCTTTTCTCCTTCACTCTTTCACTTAAGTGTACTGGTTCCTTCCACCCACAGTTTTCCACCCTTTACTCCTACAGGAAAAAACACTGAATTAAAACTTGCCTATATATATATATATATAATTGCTCTGCTTCCTTCTTTCTCTATCTTCTGCCTGTGTTCTCTGTTTCTCCAGGCTTTTCTGGATAAATTTTCTATAACTCTGAGTTTGTACATTATCTAGCACTCTGGAGTTGTACGCTGGCTCTTGGGAAACTCTTACTATTAATTAACTACATGAATTATCTCTGTATAACTTCCACATAACTAGAAGGCACCTTAAGTAGCCAAGTCTAAATTAGGAATAGATACTTATGACTTTTCTTTCAGTAAATTCTCCCGGTACCCAGCTTTTCACGTGGCAAATTAAAAGTAATTCTTAAATGCTGTTCACTCCCATATCTCATAACGTAGGTCTGTATTCCCATTTGGACATGTCTGAGGGCTCTGCGAGATCCCAAAAACTACTGTGGTCAGATTTGGGGATTGACATCTGCCTTTCCAAGTTGCCTGCGGTTGATTGGATTGGTTCATGAGCTGCTTGCTGCTGCTGTTTGAATCTGTGTTATGAATGTGAAATCCTAGATGGCTGGATTTTGGGGAGTTAGCTATATAATTTGATTAACATCAGTAAAGTTTCAATAAATTCATCGGTGTTCAACAGCCTTTAACAAAGTGTGAGAGTAGGCTTGGTTTGAAAACTTTTGAGTGCAGTTCCCCACAAGCAAGATTCCTACTAATTCTCCTCAAGAATTTCCTCACAAAGGACAATTTTGCCAGTTTTCCTTATACATTCCTGTAGTTTTTCAAGAAAAGTATGCTAGTCCTGGATCCTTCTCCCACATTTCTACTGCTGACTCTGTTATCACACTAAATACAGGTCTGGGTGTTCTCGCTAGAATGCGCCAATATCTGAATCCATGTGTCTTTTGTGTTGGTCTGCTCCTAGTGAGCTAAATAGCTGAATTTCCTAATTCCTGGGCACCATTTTTGTATAGCATTTAAAAACAAATCACATCTACATCTGTGTCATTATGGCTTTGTGTCATGGACTCACTCCAAATAACATCTGTTACAGTGTTGACACACAATGCATATTTTACAAGCTGTTTGAAAACATATTTACTCGGTGGACTAAAATTGTTTATCAGTACATGCTCAGTCCCAGGAGAATGTCTATTTTCTATTCAAACTGAGAAGCAGAGGGGAAAAAAAGCAAGTTGGACAGTCCGGTGAAAGTGGTGTCAAAGTCAGACTTCAGTCTACAGACCTACCCCAGAAAAATTGTGGGGGGAAAAAGAGTGAAAGTTGTGTGTCAGATGGGACCCACTATCCCTTCGCTGTCAGAGTGAGTTTTATCATGGTAAAATAGCATCTTAGGTTTCAGCAAATATGTGTCAAATCTGTTTTGCCAATAGAGCGAACTAGAGGTGAGTCAGGAAGCCACGACACGGCAACTAATCTTTCATCTTGAAATGTGTCCCCTGTTATTGAGTTTAGTAAATCATGGGTGTTTTTGTATTGCTTCAAATGTAGCTCTGCTGTGAGACTGTAGAAGCAATCAAAGATGAAGGCAAAGTTGGGTCAGGCAAGAAATTTGTTTTGGCAATAAATAAATACAGTCACATTTCTCTGTGTGTTTCTGATACTTATCTGTGAATGCTGTGAAATTTGTCAGGCAGGACTGAGGGGGACGTATACTCACTCTCGTTTGACTCTTTCCTTGTTATGGCATCTAATACCTGAGCCTGTACTTTGCTCAGAAGTAAACACCAGAAAAAAGTTTCCTAAATGATAAATGTGAGAAGGGATTGCAGCTTCAGGTCCTTTCTTCCCTTCCCTCCACTCCAAAAGGGAGGCCTGGCTGTTTGCCCATCTCCAGTCTTCTTCCCTTTCTGTGAAATACACATGTGGTGAAACCCAAGTGTTGCTGTCATTACCAGGACACTGTTGGAATTGGCACACCTGCAATTTGACCTACTTTTTTTCTTGGTGTCTGTTTAAGTAAACTCTGTGTGATGAAAATCGGTGCCTCTTCCCCTGTTGAAAAGCCAAAACTTTTAATTTCATCCTGGAACTCAACTCCATCACTTTCTGGGCAAAACACTGCGTTCTGCAGCAGCAGCACTGGGTATTGAGAAGTGGGACCTTAGAGATACTTGTTTAGTTCTTAATAACCAAGTAATCTTCTGATCTACTGTAATCTCACTAGAGCAGAGCATCATATGCTAGTATCAAGAAGAACATGAGAAACAGATTTTCACTTCCAGTTTTCTAAAAGCTTCTTGGTGAGAGCATCTGTGGTCTGACTTAGCTGCAGATGAGAGAAACTTAAAATAATGAGGAGTTTATTTACAAGATGCTGTCATCTGTCTACTGTTAACGCAGCGCAGAACTCTCACTTCACAAGTGGAAGGAACTGCTTCAGATTTATCTGCTCGCGAATACTTTCTGGGCTGCTTATATCAGGAAGAGCTTTCTTCCATTTTAAAGTGGGGGTTATCTTAAATAAATCCAATAAGGCTGTACAGGGAAACATCCTCAGAGAATTATGAGCGATGACATGCGTTGTGCTGCTTTTGTCCCCCGTAGGTGCGGAGGAGCACTCGCTTGACCATTCCCCCATTCTGGATGACAGAGCGGCACTTTACTCCGGAGTTCACAAGAAGCAATTCTACTTTGACGGCTCCTGCGAAAAGCAGCCAGAGGACGGCTCGGACTCACTTACTCCTTCTCCTTCATCCAGCAGTCTTGATACATGGGGAGCTAACCGGAAGCTGGTGAAGACCTTCAGCAAAACTGACAGTCGTAGCCTTATCAAGCCTCCCAAGAAACTCGGGACATTTTTCTCTTACCCAGAAGAGGAGAAGACCCAGAAAGTTTGCCGCTCCTTGACAGATGGGGAAATGAAGAAGAGCCTTGGCTCTTTGAGCCATGGGGTAAGTACAGAAAGCATTTGCTTTTATGACAGCAACAGGCACAAGCACCACCTTCTGGTGTCCCTGGAGGAGATTCAGAGTGTAAGGAAGCAGATCCGATTGAAGAAAATGGATACTAACTATTCCTGTTCCAGAGCTTTTCTTTGCCAGCGCCCTGCTAGGAAAGGAGCAGCCCCCACAACTTGCGACCTACAGTTACTGCGGCACAAAACGAAAGGGGGTGGAGGTTGTGGCTTCCCAAACAGAAGGCTACGAGGGCGCACTTCTGTCAGCGAATTCAATATTACCTATGTGGTGGAAAGAAGCCTGTACAGTCACCTCAACCTCTCACAGCTGGTGCGTCCCGTTACTGACAGGACCCTGAGCAAGGCCGACAAGCAGGACCTGAGGAGATGCCTGCTGGAGGAGGATGAGGAGGCCAAGAGGAAGTGGGCTGCTACAGTGGATCGCTGTACTAAAAGGGTTCTCTTGAGAATCCACCAAAAGTCTGTGAGTCAAAGAGTTGCCATGAAGATGGTCTTCCAGTTTCTGTGAGGTTGCAGTCAACACTTAACTGCTTTTTATCCTTCTAACTAAAATTCAGTGCTTCTGCTTTCCTCGCCATTAGACACTCTTAAGCACTCTGACTCAGCTGTAAGGGAAGCTTGATACAATCCCATCAGAGAAGAGTTTTGTCGAGCCTGCAGTTTCTATGCATACGGAGTAGCTCAATGAAGAGAGAGAGCAAATATGACAAAATGCTGCTTTTTAAGCTCACCTAGTGCAGAAACTGAGACCACTGGTGAACTTGGAGATGCTACAAACATGTTCTTTGTGATGCTTTGGGAGTTGGTATTCTCTTAAAGGGATACTGAGAGACAAACAAAATTTTCAGAGCATTAGGGCATCCTTAGTCAACTGTGCTCTGTTTCTCTTCTGCTGTCATTGCCTTGTGTAGGCCCTCCCCTTTTCAGTTTGCATCTCCAGTCACCCACCCAGCTCTGTGTTCTCCATTGCACACACAGCTGCAGAAAGGTGGGGAATTTTGCATTATGTAGTCACTGCCCTCCTGCTTGCTGCTCACTGTCACCAGGAGTACTGCTTCTGCTCTGTCTCTGACCTCTGCTCCTTCTTTCTAGCATGGGGTGAAGGTGGCACCTTCCCTGAGAGCATTGTGGAAAACAAACAAGGGGTGACCAAAAAAGGAAATTCTGCTGTACCATGGGAAATTAAGCTATTAGAGCACTCAAAAGATATCCAAAGCTGCTTCCTGATTCTCTGACCCAGTTTTGGCAGTTCCATTTACCATGATGCTGAGTTTCCTAGGAACTTGCCTTTGGGGCCAGCCTAATCTCCACAGCTGACCCAGTTAGTCTGTTGTCTAGCTGACAGTGTAGATATGTTCCCTACTTGTGTGCGTGGAAACAGCAGTGCACCCGTAACATTAAGCGAGATGTTCCAGTGACCGATATAGTAGAAACAGCTTTTCCTCTTGAACCTCTTGAACTACAGATTTTATTTGGAGAGGTCTCCGCTTCATTTCTTCAGGTGTGAGGTACTCGTGGTGTAAGAGTCACAGCCTTGATCTCCTTGAATTCAGCCTGTGACCATGCCTTCATGCTTCACTTTTTGCTCTTGGGTCACAAAATAGGGTTTTCCTACCCAATACCATGAGCATTCTCCATTCTCTCTTGGCAGCTTCACTGTTTCTTCTGCATTGACCAGTTGCCCTGCCACTCACAGACAATGTACTCAGAAGTCATTGTCATCTCATAAGAATATTACAATGGTAAGAGCAACCATCTTTCTGTGAGTTGAGTAAGAGGGGTATCTCAGGAAAAAGAGCACACTCATATGTTCTAGAGATGCCCCATAATTAAAAATATCCTCTAGAACTGTCTTTGCAAATACAGATGACAGAAACAAGATTTTCAGTTCTTCTTAGAAGTTGTCTTGCTATATTAAACCATCTAAACAGACTTCTGCTTATTCAGAGATAGGAACAGAGAAGAAACGGATAGCATTTTTTTCTTGTTGCTGAGGAACTTCTCAGTCAGCTGTGCCTCCAGCCTTATTTAAATGGGATAAATAACAGAGACATGCTGCTCTTACTAACTTTTTCAACACACTTCTTCCTGAAACAGCAAAAAAGCTGTCAAACTTCAACTAATGCCACTTCTTTTATCCTGTAAACACTTAATGTTTGTGTGCTGCAACCTCAGGGAAATTGCAATGCCTCTGTATTCAGTGGAATTGGTCACTCTGTCTTGCCTTGTCATTCATTTTTGTCATTTATATTTGTTTCAGTGACCTGGACATGCATGAAATTTTCAAATCACATCAGTTTTTCTTTTCTCCCAAAATGATAATACTTTCGATTGCATGGCCATTCCATTGAATATCCCTCTCCTCATCCACAGATCTTTTGTTTGGTACAGCATTGGCCCCTGCTGGAATCTGAAAGTGGAAGTTAGATGTTAAATGTATGGGGAGATCCATAATGAAACAATAAGTGTCCTTAATATGATATATTTATTCAGAAGCTTTTAACCAGCAGACTTTTTGCTCGCTGAGAAGACTGCTTTAGGAGGAGCTCTGGTTGGTTTGACAGGCAAGTTTGCTCAGAACAGTTTTAGATATCCTCTCTTCTTTGCTGGGACTACCATACACTGTAGGATTAGTTAGAATGGACTCTTAACAGAAGGATGGCGTTATCGTAGGTAAATGTGCTGTGCTTTAAAAACTGATCTAATTACTTGTGTTTGATCTAATTGTTTATTAAGTGGCACACTTTACAGAGCTTGCTTCTTCCTAATAGTGTGTTGAAGCAGACTGGTAGTTCTCAGGCACTGGGTTTTCACTGACTCTAAAGCAGACACTCAGTACTGATTGGGCAGTCCTTTGTAGGTTTGATCTGATGCTTAGTTGAGTCTGAAGGTGTCTTTGAAGTTACACTGATGGGTAGTTCAGGTCCGGAGAACTTAGAGTTCACAAGTGGTTGATCTGCCTCCTGTCTGTCTCAACATGCAATGCTGAAGAGCATAGATAGACATCTGCCTGTCTCACAGCCCATGCTCAGAATCCAGCATTGAAGTTGTTGAAGTAAATTCTAACTGCCATACCTTCATTTCTCTGGGATACCCTGTGAGACTTCTGGCAGGGCTTGATATTTGAGTACTGCACAGCTGGTCTTTCAGTGGCCAAATAAAACGTCCTGAAGTTTTTACCTTTTGGACTGCAAAGCAAGAGCTGGATTTGCTCTGAGCCCCCTGAGTGCCTGGGCTTTTTCAAGTGATACCAAAGCTTTAGCAGAGATTCATCTGCCACAGTTGAACAGTGGTTGGCTGTGGAAGTGCAACTGTACTGGGTTTGTGTGCCCTCTGCTCTTGGGAGGGAAGCAGTGTTGTAGTGCCAAGACTCTTTTTTTATTCAGGATGAGTATGATAAACCGTGTCTGTGCATTCAGCCAACCCTGAATCGCTCCACTACATGATGTGGCGCTGCACATGTAGCTTCCTTTCTCCCGGAAGTAGCAGAGCTGCCACATATCGCTACAGGTGGGATGAGTCCCTACCTACCCTGGAGCCAGGGCTTGCGGCATCCCTGGGGACACAAAGCTTATGGATAGCTGGGTCGATTCTTCCCTCCTCTCACCAAGGGCTTGCCCTGCAAAACCTCTGGCGTTCCCTGTATTTCAGTGGAAATGGAGTCTGGGCAGCTATTCCCAGAAGGTAGGTTGTTAAATGCTTTGAAAGATTGGTGGGTCTCTGTTTCAGTGCTACCGTGGATTTAGTTATGAAGGCAGATGGGAGTGCTGAGGTGGAGTTGCCAGCACCCTGGAAAACTTGATGCATAAGATCAACAATTTCCTCAGACCAAGAAATCTTTTTTTTTTTTTTTTTAAAAAAAAAAAAAAGAAAAGTAGGCAATAGATGACTCAACAGCAGCAGACCTTAAGCCAAAACGTTGTCTCTGGAAAAGATGAATTACTTAAATTGCTTTATAACAGATTTTTTGATTTATAATCTCCCATCCTTTTTTGTTGTTGTTTCCATTTTTGCAGACATTTGTGTTTTCACTGGTGTTCTCCAAGTCATAGATGTTTAGAGTGAACCAATCATTGTGATAGAATTGTATCCATCCTTATTTTTTTGCAGAGAACCTGTAGCTTTGGAGGATTTGACTTGACGAATCGTTCCCTTCATATTGGAAACAGCTCTGACCAGCTGGTGAGTTTAAGACGAGAAGGCAGAGACTCGAAATAGCACAGAATGAAATGCCCAGTAGAGTTAGAATAGACTGAGGTGTAATTTCGGTCCGTAATAATAGCTTGGGGATCCAAGAAGGCAGAGTATCTTTGTTAACCTCAAACTTCCTTAGCTTTGAGAATAACATACCCACCCATATCCATATGTGTGTATAAGTATATATCCTATGTGTAAAGAGGCAGGAACAAGTGATCAAAGTGGAGATCTGAGGGCACATCTGTGGGCTTGTCTTGTGTCTCACTTCCTCAGAGCATCACCCCAGGTGAAACACACGATTTCTGTACTTTCTTGGTAAAAATATTTACTGTTTGGAATGATGAGGCAAGCTTTCATTTGCTGAAGATCTGTAAGTTATTTGGGTGGAAGTAATTTTGTGTCCAGTTCTGGGCTCTCTGGTATAAAAAAGACAGGGATCTCCTTGAGAGAGTCCAGAGAAGGGCTACGAAGATGATTAAGGGCCTGGAACAGCTCCCCTATGAGGAAAGGCTGAGTGAGCTGGGGCTGTTCAGCCTGGAGAAAAGAAGACTGAGGGGGAACCTAATTAATGTTTATAAATATCTTAAGTATGGGATGCAGGGGGAATTGGCCAGCCCCTTTTCAGTGATTTGTGGGGACAGGACAAGGGGCAATGGCTGTAAACTGGAGCACAGGAAGTTCCACACCAACATGCGGAAGAACTTTTACACAGTGAGGGTGACAGAGCCCTGGGACAGGCTGCCCAGGGAGGTGGTGGAGTCTCCTTCTCTGGAGATATTCAAGACTCGTCTGGACGCCTACCTGTGCAATATGTGCTAGGGAGCTGCTTTGGTTGGACCTGATAATCTCTCGAGGTCCCTTCCAACCCCTACGATTCTGTGATTCTGTGATTATGTAAGAGACTTATTATTTGGTTTTTTTCATTGTATCTAAGAGCTCTGGACTACACCAGGATCCCATTGTGCTGGGTGCTGCGCAGTTCATCTCAGAACTCTTTGTGTTTAAGAAAAAAAATACACCTCCCCTGAGAGTTTATTCCATTTTATGTTACTCATGTTGATCCCAGTGTTACTGTTGGTCAGCCTGCGGCCAAAAATAACAGAACAGAAATGAGCCAGAACATTATATCAAATGAATTTGCCAACATATTTTTTCCTTTTGCCCCTATATGTTTTTCTTTTCTATTTCAACATTGCCTCTGATAACTTCTCCGTTCACTTAAAACAAGGATAAATTGGGAAACATTTTATATGGCAGCATTATATTATTTTTTATGTCAGCTGGTTTTTTGGGGGTTGTATCTGTTTTTTCTGATTTTTTTTTTTTTTATATATATCCTAAATTACTCCTAAATTGGCCAAAACTGTGGGTGATTATTTTATTCATCTATTTGGAAGTCAGTAAAAAATGTAACTTCCAAATTTAGTGTTTATCATTGAACATAGATACTTGTGCATATTTTTTTCAGACTGGTTTTCATATAGGAAAGTGTGTAATCTAGATGTTACATTTCTCCCTACTGGCATCAGTAGTGGGAGACATGCAGTGCACTCGAATAACGTATGCAGATCAAGGGTTTTTATCTTGAAAGCATTTTAGTCCACTAAGTGAAATTAAGTGTCCTTAATTTCTGCTAAAAGACCAGAAGTTATAGAAGTTGTAATCACAGACAACTTCTAAAGGTAAAAGTACAGACTTGTCAGAAATTACATATATCAGCTGAATTTCAGAGAAACTTTTGGGGACAACATTAGTAAAGTAGGAAACACATACGAACTTAGTAAAAAGAGAAGTCTTCTATGTAGGATATAGTGTACACTTTAGTGTTTGTTATCTGATGTACCTAAATTGTCCTCAGAAGGATTACTGAACCAAGGCAGAGGCCAAATTCATTGGTCACTTGTTTTTTGGTTCACTCTGTGCTGTAATTTCCCATGCCGCCTTGCCAGTGGAGGGTGCTGGTAGTAGCTGGCTTGCTGTGGCTCCTGACACGCTGTAGAATGAAAGGCCGTGTCTCACATGCTGCCTGGACAGTGAATAAGGGCTGGGTCACACAACTAAGTCTGGCAAAATGTCAGCAGATCCATATTAATTCTTAGTGTGTGCTTGTGGCATAAGTAAGTGCTGGGTATTTTAAGCTGGTTTAGAAAAGGTTAAATGTGTTCAAAGCAGGTAGCTTTTGTCACCCACTATATACGAACCAGCTAATTTAGTTTGGCAGTGCCCTGTTGTGTGTCTTAAGAATAGCTGTGCAAGCGCAACCTTCTACCACAGTCGATGGATTTAGTAGCTTTTGGTTTTTACTTTTCTTTTTGTATATAAATAATCCACAGTAAAGCCACTGAGATGGTCATCAAGAGAGATTAACTGAATGCCTGTCCGAAAATAAAAAGTAAATTTGGGTAGCCAAATGTAGGTATCCATATATGTAAACACAAGATACTTGGCTAGGATCTCAGCGGTATCTTTACTCCTGTTAAGCTGTATGTAACACTGACCACCATGAGCCACAACTACTGCTCTCTGTCCTGTCAGAAGGTCTTAGCCTGAAGCTGCGGAGTTTTCTGTCAGGTGAAGTAGTTCCCTGAAACTCAGGAGGATGAAGGCATCCTGACAGACCCCAACACATTTATGCAGAAAAGGTTACAAATAAGGTTGTAAAGGTGCCTATGAGAAAGCTGGGGAAGAACTGTTCACAAGGGCATGTAGCACTAGGACAAGGGGTAATGGTTTTAAACTCGAAAAGAGGAGATTTAGGTTGGATATTAGGAAAAAATTCTTCAATATGAGGGTGGTAGGTCACTGGAACAGGTTGCCCAGAGAGGTAATGGATGGGGATATCTCCCATCCCTGGAGATATTCAAGGTCAGGCTTGATGGGGCTCTGAGTGACCTGATCTAGTGAAGATGTCCCTGCTTACTGCAGGGGGGTTGGACTAGATGGCCTCCAAAGGTCCCTTCCAACCTTACACATTCTGTGATTCTAAATCAGGCCTTAGGCTGCTCCAGTGAGGCCTTAGAAAATCATGAGGTCTCAATAGTGAATTCAAAGCAGTAAATTGGACACTATGCTGCCATCCTGTGTCTGCCTGGATACCTCTGCAAGGACTGCTGGCTGCAGAAAAACATGGTTCTTGTATTTTATAGGCTTAAACCCTATTTTATTTTGCAGGGCAAAGAAGGAGACTTTGTTTATAAAGAAGTGATCAAATCACCCTCTGCCTCCCGTATATCTCTGGGCAAAAAGGTGAAGTCTGTGAAAGAGACCATGAAGAAAAGGATGTCTAAAAAATATAGCAGCTCTCTGTCTGAGCAGGTATGTATGATCTGCAATGGAATCCACTTAATAGCGTAGATGTGATAATCAGTATTGATTCCCATGCTTCAAGGCATCTCTGAAGAGCTTTCTAACCAGCCTATGCGGTGTGGCTGAACCCTGTGTTGTTACACAATCCCTTGCTGTGAAATGGCTTCCTATAGATGCCAGACCATGAAAATGCACATTCAGATTTTCATTCACAGCTCATCAGCAGAAGCCTGCAGTTGATGGCATTCCACATCTCGCTCTGTATTTCCATTTCTTTATCATCATTCTTTATTAGGGGAACCGGTCTGTGACACAGGGGCGCAGTAACATATTTAATCTGCAATTTACCCCTTAGTTTAAATTCCCGGCGTAACCTCACACACCCGGCTCCTCTCTGCCTTTACAGATCTGTTCTCCGTCATTGCTTGCTCCCTGCAGCAGCCCATTAAAGCAGATGCATACTATAGGCAGAAAGGGGCATCCCATGGAAGATGTTCCTGTTCTTTTGTCACAGGTTTTTATAGCTCGTTCTTCAAGGCAAACCTGAGGTTCATCAGCTGTAAATTAGGCTTTGAATCCCAGCGGCCTGGGAACAGGCCCTGTCTTTTTCCCTTTCGGTATACTTTGGGTTCCTTGCGCTGCTGGTGTCAAAAATTCTTCGGCATTTGTTTGAAGCCGATCTTGGCAGTTGCAATGTTTAAAGGCTTGCGGAGGCTTTGCCGGGCTAACACCGCCCCCGCGCGGCCTCGGCCCGCCGCCCGGGGATGCTGCCGGTCGGGGGTGCTTCCCCCCGGGGAGCAGCGGTGGCGGCGCGAATGGAGTCGTGGCCCCCCAGGTCTGCCGTGCGGTATTGATGCACAGTGCCTGTAAGAGGAGCAGGTCGGAACATTCAAAATAGCAGCCCCGAGCTGATGAATCCGGAGGCGTTTGCCATGCTTATACGTAACAGGCAGCAGTGCTACAGTTAACTGTCGTTTAATTTAAATTTGCAATTAAAACATGATATGATATTGATAAGATGCTTTGCTGTCTGACTGGCCTTACAGTGCCCCTCTGCAAAGCCTGCCCAAGAAAGGAGGCTTTGAGAAATTGGTTTACAGTGAGTTACCAATACTTCTGCTCTCTTGCTCTCTCTAAGATTGGCTTGACCTCTGAAGTCTTATGCTGGGATGACTTTTTTTTCCTGATGATTCTGCAGCATGCAAATAATAGCTTTCATCTAAAAGTTTTATGACCACACATCTCCACAGCAACTCTTCCTGTATGCAAGCTACAGTTCTTTTGTTTTCAAACTTGTTGGCACAGCCCTTTTAGAATATTTGTACCTTTCTGGCATCGTGACTCAAACTATGTGCCAGTATCCTTTTTCTGCATTCAGAAGCACAAGAAAAAGCTATTCTGGCCACAAGTGTCTGCTGCTTTGCTTTAACTGTGCTTCACAGAAGCTGACAGGATTTCAATTTCAGAGAGACCCTCTTTGATTTCTTGTGATGTTTGACTGAATGAAAAGAGAAATGGCCCCAGCTATTGCACATACAGCAAAATCTTTACTTTTTATGCATTTATGTTTATGACTATGGCTACTGTGCACAGGCTGCATTTCTGCTTAATTGTTTTTCAAGGTAAATGGGCAACGATATCAACAATTCATTGCACAAAGAGCATGTGCATTGCTGTGTGCCTCACATTGTCTGATTTGTTTGTATTCACCTTTGTACAAAATCCTGGTTCAGAAAGCTGAATTTGGCATTAGCTGTTTTGCAAGTACTGCTGGCAAAAATGCCATGTGTCGTTAAAACCTTTGAATCACAAGGTTTGTGGAGCATTTCTTTCTACTTACCATGAGATTTTTTAGACTGGAATGTTTGCTCCTGTCCCCACTATCATGCGAGTGGGGTTCCTACCACTCAATAAGCAGATAAACACAGAAGGTTTCATCCTGTCAGGTAAAGAGCAGGAAAACAGAATCTCTTTCCCTGGAGATGAAAGAGCGGCTCCTGTCAGTGCCTGTGTTCGTTCACCAAATTGAAATGATTCAATCCCTCCCTTTCAGGAGTCTAGCCCTGGGGTCATGCCAGGTTCTCCGCAGTCACCACCACCAGACACTGACTCCCTGGACAAACCCAAGCTGAAAGCTGGAGGCTCAGTAGAGAGCCTGAGGAGCTCCTTAAGCGGTCAGAGCTCAATGAGTAAGTTTGATTGTAATTGCATTGCTCTGTTTTCTGTGGCTTCAGAGAGCAGAGATCTCCACAGTAAGCAGAATCAGAGAAAGTCAAAGCAGAAGCAGTGGTTAAAAAGTAGAAAGGCTGATGGGTTTAGTCATTAAGGGTTTACAAAGAGCCATAAGCTCGTTGGGTCAGAGATGATCTTTTTTACTTAGTGTTTATACAGAGCCCTGAAAAAGTGAAATGGTGCTTTCTGACAGGCTTTGCTGAGTCCTGCAATTACATTATAAATTATTGGAGTGAGAATTACAATCTTTGGCCAGTAATAAACAGGCTTATCTTTATAGGAGGTTTCTCCTGGACACTCCTGATGGGCTTCCCAACCCCTCTCCAGAGAGACTGATGTTCTCTCAGTAACGAGTTAGAAGAGTATTATTTAAAATCTCTCTGGTTAAGATTGTCTCTAGACAAAACAGAAATTAAATGGGTCACAGATGGTTTGAACTTGCCTTGCTATGAATCAGTGACCAACAGAAGCCAAGAACATAGTGAGGGGCCGGGGGCAGGGGGTGGGAGTGGAATGAAGAGAAAGCCCCATTTTTAAATAACTGAAAATGTCTTCTGGAGATCATCTGCAAAACTTTCTGGAAAGATTATGTCTCCTGTGATGTACCATAGATGAAACGCTAGTTAAACAGCTTCTCAGTTAAATATTGAGGACCTGAATTTGGGAAAACAGGATTGCAAAGCAGATGAAGTCCCACATCACGTGTATATAAGGATTTGGAACTTTTTTGTGGCAGTAAGACCCATTTTCTGTCTTGCCTCTGTTTCTGAACCTTCTTCACAAAGAGATTCTTTTTTTTGTGGACTGTACTGTGTCTCTCACATAGGTGGTCAGACAGTGAGCACAACAGATTCCTCAACCAGCAACAGGGAGAGCGTGAAATCAGAAGATGGTGATGATGAAGAGCCTCCTTACAGAGGACCTTTCTGTGGAAGAGCCAGGGTTCACACTGATTTTACTCCAAGTCCTTACGATACAGACTCTCTGAAGCTCAAGGTACCAACTATATCTGTTTCTAAGGGGTCAAACATTTATTTTGGCAGATTTCTTAAGAGCTCTTTGCAAGAACTATACAATTCTTAGACTTTTAAAGAGTTTGCATATGTTTTTGAAGCCCTTTATCCTGTCTTATGCTGATGCATTTAAGATTTGCTTGAATTAGAGCAAAATGTTATATAACATAAGTACGTACTAGTATTCCTCTTCATCCAGGGAAAGACACTTGCCTCTCTAGTTTCTGGAAAAATGAGAATGTGCCACAAACTCATTTCCATTTTTCAATGATTTTGTTTAAAAGATTGGAAAAATACTTTGTCTGCCACAATGCATCAATCCATCAATGGAAAAATTTTCAAAAATCCTTGGAAGAAGTGTAGATGTGTGTCGTGGTTTTGCCCCGGCCGAGGGCCGCACCCCACACAGTCGCTTGTACTTTTAAAAGGAAGGGGGAAGGAAAGTTGGGGGAGGGGGAAAAGGGAAGGAAGAAAAGAGGGAACGAAACCACAACCTAGAAACCAGAACCACGCAGGTTGGGATAAGGATAGTTTACTAAACAATAACAGAAAACTAGATATAACAATAACAGAAGTTTAAAGCACAAAATAGATGAAACTGGTGATACACAATGCAATTTCTCACCAAACCACACAACTCAGGCCACACAGCTTACAGCCCGTCCCGGACAACCCAACCGTCCCAAGAAACTGCACGTCCTGGCGTTGTCTCCTCCTCTTCCCCCCAGTCCCCTTTATACTGAGCATGACGTAACTGGCATGGAATATCCTCTTTGGCCAGTTCGGGTCACCTGTCCTGGCTACGTCCCCTCCTTTCTCACTAGTAAGGAAGTATGCAGAGCTGAGAAAGGTCCTTGATTGCCCGGCAACAACTAGAAACATCAGGGTGCTATCAGCACTCTTCTCATCCTAACACCCAAACATGGCATTCCATCCACTGCTAAAAATAATTAACTCCATCATAGCTGAAACCAGGACATTATCCACCCCTTATTCCATACCATTTACGTCATGACCAGATCCAACAATTTTCTTTGGGTACAACCAGTTTCGTGTTTCACACACCCATATATGTATGTACACATGTATGCACACATACGTGCATACAGATCTTATTCCCTCAGTCTGTGAATCATCTCTCTGAAGTTGTTGAGTTCATTTAGTCCATGATTTTCAGGCTCCATTTGTCGTAACAGTTTCTCAGAATAATTGTATGTTCCATTGGCTCGTTGCATGCTGCATCTCAGGCTCTTGACTGATACACCTGGCATGGTCCATGCTCATAGTCTGTGGGTCAGAGTTTATTTTCAAAGGGAAAAAAGAAAAAAAAGTTCTTGAGAGGCCAGGCTTTAGTTCCATCATCATGGCACTCATTCTTCATTAACTTGTATGACTCCGGCTATAATGCTATGGTACAACATACAGCAATCATAACAATAATGAATATACAATAATGGGTTATTTGGCAATTATTATAATTTCTACTCTATTAATTATATTGGCTATTCTCACCCAAAATCAAATCCCCTTGAGGTACGCATTCCTGCCATTTTATTCCTAAAAACTGGATTTCTCGCGTAGGCCCCTTGACTTTACTTCGTTTTATAGCAAAACCGGCTTCTAAAAGGATTTTAATTACCCTGTTTCCTTTTTCAAAAACTTCCTCTGCTGTGTTGCCCCATACAATGATGTCATCAATGTACTGCAGGTGCTCTGGTGCTTCACCCTTTTCCAGTGTATTCTGGATTAGTCCATGGCAGATGGTGGGGCTATGTTTCCACCCCTGGGGCAGACGATTTCACGTGTATTGGATGCCTCTCCAGGTGAAAGCAAACTGTGGCCTGCACTCTGGCGCCAGTGGGATCGAGAAGAAAGCATTCGCAATGTCAATTGTGGCGTACCACTTGGCTGGAGGCAGGGCCCCTCTATTGCTGCTGATCATATTTGTTTTCCACTGGTTGCATAAAGGACTTAGAGGTCCCTTCAAGAGGATCAGACACATCAGACATATAGGTAGGCCTTCCAGTTGGTCTAGGGAACTGCCCAGTAGAAACTGGTGCAGCCTTCTTCCTGGCAGAATCTCGTTGTGCGAATGTTTTACCCCGCAGCTCATTTACTCGTGCTCGAAGGGCTGAGGTGGGCTGCATATCCCATTTCCTCATGTCCTCTCCATGATCAAGCAGGTAAAACCACAATGTACGTCGTGGTGTGTATTCTCCCTCTTGGAATGATGGACGCTTTCTCCCAGTAGCTGCAACATTGCTCCATACGGGTTGGGAGTTGGACACATTGTTGTCAAGTCGTTGAACCAGTTTCTCTACTGCTGCAATGACAGAGAGGGAAACATTGTCTTGGTATTTCCTGAGTTGGCAGGCCACCTCATTTACGGTTGGTGGATCCATATCATTCCAGTCAATTGCTGCCAGTGAATTGGTGTACCCTGACGGTGCACTTCGTACAACCTTACGCCACATATCTGGAGTGCATAGGACTTCATCGGGATCAGCGGGAAGCCGTGAATTGTCCAGATCATAATAAACTATCTCCCGTACAGCTAATTCTCTCAGGTGCTGGATAGCTGTCTCTATGCTGTTACACTTGGGTGTCTGACATGTAATATATTCCTTTATGGGATATCTTTCCTGCACACTTGACAGTAGTCGCCTCCAGAGGCTGAGGATTTCCGGCCTCCTCCCAATTGCTTTGTCAATTCCTCCTTCTCTAGCTAGGGATCCCAACTGCTTGGCCTCTCTGCCTTCTAACTCCAAACTATTGGCCCCGTGATCCCAACATCGGAGCAACCAAGTGATAATGTGCTCACTTGGGTGGCGGGTGAAATCTTTTCGAACCTCACGCAGCTCACTCAGAGTCAGGGATCGGGTAACAATCTCTGGTTCTGCCTCATCCTGATATCCTCGGGATGGTCCCGGTTGATCATCATCATCATCCGTCACTATGCGAACTGATTTCTTTGTGCATTTCCTCTTTTGTACGGGAGCAACAGACACTGGTGTGGGTTGGTTTTTCTGATCATCTGCTGTAGAGATTACAGTAGCTGCAGTGTCGGTCACAGGGGTTGCAGTAGCTATAGTATCTGCCAGTCTGTTTCCTTTCCCTTCTCCCTGACAGTGCTGACAGTGCTGCCTGCTATCAAGCAGTGTTTGATAAATAGTGGCCAGAGCCCAGCACAGTGCAGTAAGGTGTCCGTCTCTGGGAAACCTACAGCAATTTTTCTTTAGGTATGCAGTCACTTGATCGGGGTCTTGTAGCTGTTCAGGAGTGAAGTTCCAAACCATCGGGCGTGAGAAAGTACCTAGGTACTTGCCCATACTTTGCCACATGCCCTGCCACTCGTGATTATTCTGTCTCGGAGAAAGCTCTTCAGTGGTATTCATAAACCTATGCTTGATATATAACAAAAACTGAACCATCTGCCCCAAACCTACCAATAGCAAAATGCTAGTTTGAATATCCCAGAGATATTGAAGATTTTCAAAAACTGCCCTAAGAGCTGTTGTATTTAGCCCAAAGGAAAAGAAAGCAGTGCTGTTATTAACCCCTCCCTGTCCAAAGAATGGACAGGACAGCAAAACCTCATACAAGTACCAGATTAAGCTCATGGTCATCGATATTATTGTATCATAGACCGATATCATAAAATACATTATAATGAAGTATGGGAACAAATATGGGAGCCGCAGACCTGAGAGAGTAAAGAATCCTGCCAGGATTGTATACAGCATGCGGTGGTTTTGCTGCCACAGCCTTGTGAATAAATACCACAACATCGTGACCAGAGATTGCTTAAACAACAGTGCTTATCTTAATTGCGATAGTTAGGATCAGATCTACCGTTATCCCAACCGTTCGTCGTGCCCCACGTTGGGCGCCAAAATAACTGTCGTGGTTTTGCCCCGGCCGAGGGCCGCACCCCACACAGTCGCTTGTACTTTTAAAAGGAAGGGGGAAGGAAAGTTGGGGGAGGGGGAAAAGGGAAGGAAGAAAAGAGGGAACGAAACCACAACCTAGAAACCAGAACCACGCAGGTTGGGATAAGGATAGTTTACTAAACAATAACAGAAAACTAGATATAACAATAACAGAAGTTTAAAGCACAAAATAGATGAAACTGGTGATACACAATGCAATTTCTCACCAAACCACACAACTCAGGCCGCACAGCTTACAGCCCGTCCCGGACAACCCAACCGTCCCAAGAAACTGCACGTCCTGGCGTTGTCTCCTCCTCTTCCCCCCAGTCCCCTTTATACTGAGCATGACGTAACTGGTATGGAATATCCTCTTTGGCCAGTTCGGGTCACCTGTCCTGGCTACGTCCCCTCCTTTCTCACTAGTAAGGAAGTATGCAGAGCTGAGAAAGGTCCTTGATTGCCCGGCAACAACTAGAAACATCAGGGTGCTATCAGCACTCTTCTCATCCTAACACCCAAACATGGCATTCCATCCACTGCTAAAAATAATTAACTCCATCATAGCTGAAACCAGGACAATGTGCCTACATGTAGTGTCTCTTAAAGGCATTTCAGCTAATATACCTTGATTTGAGCTAATACTGAATTACTTTGCTAACTGCGAGTTGCCACACATACACACACCCCCCCTTAACTTTTCTGGATTTTTTTCTGGATTCTGCTTTTATTATTCTACTTGTGCAGTATTCAATTCAAACATTCTGCCTCCTTACATTCGTTACTTAAAATTCTGAGGGCAGCTGATTCCTATTAAAGCAGATGTACATAAGGTAATCTCTGTAATGGTACAAAACCAGTTGTACATCCATTTCTTTGTTACAGTCAGGAGCATATTAGGAAAAGCAGGAGTGTTGCACAGTTCCTTCTGCATGCTGCCTCCTTTCCTCAGGGCATCCCATGTGAGACTGTGCCTCTACACACCTAGCATGTTCTTATTGGCACCAGCTTCAGGTACTCACACAAGGCAGAGACATCAGTGCGACACAGCAGCGATGCGCTACTGGGGTGCAAGTGGTTTGCTGAATCTGGACAGTCAGGACCCATTCTGGGTTCTGCTGCTGACTTGCTCTGTGGCCTTAGGCATGCCACTGAATTCCCTATTCCTCCATTTGAATAACCAGTATAAGCAGTCATTTTCACAACGGCTTTGTTGTCCTTTCTGTGTATGTGAAGATCAAGAGGAAGAGAGTGTGTTTGCTTGAATATCCCACCAGAAAGCATGCCTAAAAGGCTTTCTTGCTTCTTTGGTCTGCAGAAAGGTGACATCATTGATATAATCAGCAAACCCCCCATGGGCACTTGGATGGGCCTGCTGAACAACAAAGTTGGCACTTTCAAGTTTATCTATGTGGACGTGTTAAATGAAGAGGAAGAGAAGCCGAAGCGGCCCACCCGGAGACGCCGGAAAAGCAGGCCGCCCCAGCCCAAGTCAGTTGAGGATCTCTTGGATCGCATCAACTTAAAGGTCCAAATCCTCTCTTTCTGTTGATGCTTCAGGTTTACTTGTGGGAAGGAGGGCACATGGTTGGAGCTGTTAGTTTTGAAAGCTGCACACCAGATTCATAATCCTAAGGATCGTGACCCCATTTAGCAGAATCAGGTCTTAGCTGCAGAGTGAAAATAGCTGAGGCCAGGCAGAACTGCCTGGCAGGCTTGATGAAATGCTGCAGGCTGCAAGTTTCATGCTCTGGGAGACTGTAAATCGTTGCACAGAGTGGCTACTAGCTAACAGACTTCCAAAAGTGTAAAATAACAATACCTACCCTGTCTTAAAGAGGAAGGCTTTTTTTTTCCACCACATTTCTGTTCAGAAGAGCTTGGGATGAACTGATGTCCCTGTCGTTCATCCTTTTACTTCTCCCTTGATGCAGAGCTGTGCCCTAGTGTGCATCCGGGTAGCATGCTACCCAGGCTGTTTAATACAGTGCATTCCAAACACAAAAACATGTGCAGCATCCTAGTTCTGGCACAGCCACCTCCCTGAACTCTGAGCAATATTATAATCCTATGATTTTTTTGTTGTACAGTGCTTTGCATTTGCTAAACTGCTGGTTTTTTACTGGTCATGAAAATGGCTCTTCTAGTAAGTTTATTGACAAAACAAGTTGAATAAATGTGTTGTCTTATAGTTCTCTTTTCTCCCTTTTATGCAGGAACACATGCCCACTTTTCTGTTCAATGGTTATGAGGATCTGGATACCTTTAAGCTTTTAGAAGAAGAGGATTTGGATGAACTGAACATCCGAGATCCTGAGCACAGAGCTGTTCTCCTCACAGCAGTGGAACTTCTACAGGAGTATGATAGTACGTGGGATGCCTGAGGGTTTCAGTTTTATTAGAGCTCTGCCAAAAACCTTGTGAACCCCTTAAAGTAGAAAACCGTTTCCAAGATGCTGGGGTTTTTTTCCCTAATGTAATTATTTCCAGGGAAATTCTGTGTAATGACATGCAGATTTTTGAGCAGTGACTTAAGACTTGGATTTGTTCTGCCAAAATTCTTTTGTTCATATAAGCCCTGCTACCCAAATTACTCAAGTGATGTCAAGTGTACAACGCATACCCTTAAGAATACTGATGTTCAGGAATAAATCCTGAGATAACCTACTCAAAATAAGAAGCTGAGCCATGGAGAATAGGAAAGAAGAAACTTCAAGACTACAGGAAAGTGATTGAGGTTATCAAGGGTAGGAAAAAGATCAAAGCCCAGAGGTCTGTGGAGAAGGGTAGTGTGAATTAAACCTGCACATGCACATGATTCTTGGGCTGTGAATTGCAGGATTGTGCAGGTAGTTCCAGGTTGTGCACATGACAACACAGCGGTTTTCAAAGGGAGCAAATCCCAGTGCAGTCGAGTGCAAAGAGTGAAAGACCGTGCCCCAGCTGTCTGAGGGGCAGCAGTGCAGTTCTGCCTGTTGTGCAGATGGTCTCGGGCAAGTGGCTTGGAAGATGAGGGGAAGCAGAGTAAGTCGTGGCAGTCAAATTCAGTGGTGGCTTTAGGGCACAGGAGGCAGCGGGGATGTACCCTCCGTGCAGGAGTCAGGGTAGAGTAGAATCATTTGAAAAGCAAGTGTAGCTTGAAACAGAATTTGCTATGTGCTCAGTATCGAGTTGCAGCAGCTCAAGGCTGTACTGAACTTCTTTTTTGACCTGAAGTGTCATCAGAAGTTTAGTAACCCCCCCAAGCAGAATTCAGTGGAATGGAGTTGTGAGGGCCTTCTCAGCTCTTCTGTGAAAAATCCTAAATTTGAGCTTAAACTGCCATAGCAGCAATTTAAACAGCTGCTTATTGAATGTGCAATGCTTAATTCTGTGTGACTAGTATCCTCTAGACCATGCTGTGTGGCCTGAGCTTTCACTGATGGGTGTAGCTTTCCTGTTCATTTCTGGAAGAGGCATCCACACTTTATCCACTCTCCTCTATCCCTCAATAAAACTGCAGTTGCAAAATTGCTTTCTTTTAATTTACATCAGAATAGCTTTTCATCATCTAATAAGAGCTTCTCCTCATTATTTGCAGACCTATTTAGCATGCTCACTTCCCTAAAGTAATAGGTTTTTTATGGCCCTTCAATTTTGGTTTGAAAACTTGAAGACCTATGTGATGTGGTGGTTGGAAAGTATAAATTCCAGCTCAGGGTGATGAGGAGAAAGAGAAGTGGGGACCGGACAGCTGGAACCTGGGAGGGGCAGCAACACTTAGTTCCACCCCATAATTACCTTGCATGTGCTGAGAATAGGAATCAGAATAGCCATTTCTGACATTTTATTGCAGGGGAAAAAACAGAGCATAAACTGTATCCTTGCATCCTGAAGCTGGTTTTCTCTATCTTCAGTGCCAGATTTAGTTTCTTTGCAAAATGAAATTTCTGACCAAACATTCTGGGTAAATTCCTGGAATCCAGCCTGTGCAGCCTGGAAGGACCCACTCAAGTGTTGCCTCTTTGCACAGACCAAGGAAGGAAGGAATTTTTACCACTAGTTGCTCCCTTGTTTCTTCCCCCTTCATTAGAGGACGGTATCTGTTTTTGCCAGACCCACTCCTGAACCTTTCTCTTGGTCCCTTCTAAAACATAAGTCAGGGTTAGGATTTTATTCTTTTTTTTCCTTGATTTGGTTCTTTTCAGTGCTTTTTCTTTCTCTTTTGGGTGTTGGGGTTTTTTTATGTCTTAGTAACACCTTTGCCACCATCATTTTACATAAATTTCCATGGTTGTAGGTTGCAGGACTTGGCTCCAAGGCAGCTGAGGCACACGCGTGGTCCATTCTGCTTTCATTATGAGCCACACAGCTCCCTCACACTCCTGCTGAGGCTGTTGCCTAATCTTTTACCAAACAGGATGAGTGTTACCAACACTTGCCATGACTGTTCCTAGTGCTCACTCTTTTCTGAAACACCTGATACAATGAATACAACAGGGGAGATAATGGTGTTGGAAATGGAAGGTTGAGGAGTTCAGCCAGACTTCCTGTTTGCCTGATTTTCACTGTACTCTCTCACCCACTAGGTAACAGCGACCAGTCGGGATCTCAGGAGAAACTTCTCATTGAAGGCCAAGGCCTGACTGGATGCTCTCCTCGGGATTCTGGCTGCTACGAAAGCAGCGAAAACCTGGAGAATGGTAATGGTGACAGCAACGAGCCTTATAGCCCCTGCAGACTTTTATCAGTAGATATCTTCATATACTTTTTGCTCCTGCCCCTACCTAACACAAGCTACTTCATACTCTCCTTTCTCCTTTGCTCTGACTGCCTCTTTTCCTTTTGGAATGAGCCATTGGTTTTCATTGCTGCTGTTTCTAATTTATTTATTTGCATCGGTAGGAAACAGATCACACGTCACAAATCACCTTTCTTTTGTGATCCTAAGGCAGCTCTCTCACTGCCCTTCACTGCCTTCTCTACTCCCTGTCATGTTCTCATGCAGCCATACCTCATGAGGCTTCCAACAGCCCATGTCTGACTGGCCACTGGCGATGGAGAAGTCACTGAACTCCACTGAGATTAGGAGGATTTCTTCTAAACCCATCCAAAAGCTGTTTAGGAAAAACGTTCTCTGTTTTTAGGCCGTATTTTTGTGTTTGCTTAGGTTGCACATTGCATTCTTCTCTGATCCGAAGCCAGCTGCAGAGATTTAGGAGGTTTTAGTGTATGAACACTAGCAAGTTGAATTAATTGAGAAGTTGGCAAGGAAATAAACTGTGGGTAAAAAGTGCTTGTGATGTCAATTCCCATTACCTTGTCTTGCATCAGTGATAGGTGATGCACTGAAAAATTACCAAGGCAGCTGATAATAGAGATTACTCTCTTCTGAAGAAACCAGGTGGTTGTGCTGACTGAGCGTGCTGTACTTGAGGGATGGTGCAAACTTGTCATTAGGGGTGAAAAATTAAAATTGGTTTGAGTTTGGCATTATCACTCAAAGCATTTGAGCCCCAGCCTGGCCTCAGACTGCCTGGCTTCATCACTAACATCCAGTATAAACTGGAAACCAAGAACAGGCTAAACAGAGGTACCATATGCCCCTTGTAGTGGCAGTTTTTACAATTTAAAATATAAGCTAAAGATCTTTCTCTTAGTATGTGTGTTTTCTGTCAGTCTGCCACTCAGAAATAACCAATTGGTAATATACTAAATTCCTGAAAGCAGAGAGGATTTTTTTCTTGAATATGAATCCCCATACAGTAGGCATGCTTGAACATAATCATAACTAAATATATGGCATATGTGACAATTTTCTCTCCTTTTTATCTCTAAGTGCCATCATAATGATAGCCGTAGCGCTGGAGTTAAATTGCTGCCTGTACATTTTCCTTATTTTAACAATATAATAAAACCTTTAGAAAGCAGTTGTCATTGCCTGTCTGCTTAGATACTTACTATTACATTCAAACTAATATTTCTATCTGAGTTTTGCAGAATGTGAAATACCACTGATGATTTTTATATTGCTTTTTATTTATGGCTTCCTGCACTTCTGCGTCATTTTTGCTCATGAATGCATTTAGTGCTTGCTTTATGGAAAGAACATTTGGTAAGGATTCATTCAGAGATTGTGTCAAGGCTGGTTAATCTGAAATGTGCTCCACCTTTTCTGCAAAGTTCATGGACCATAGTTGTTTATACACATATTGTTTTCAAAATACATTGGATTCACATCTGTTAAAATAAGGATAATCATTTGTCTAGTATGAACGTTGCAATATGCACATCAACAATAATCAACTGCTTGCCCTTCATAAAGGGGAAATGCATTCTGAGAAGAAACTGATTTTCTAGGGAATGGTTACACATAATATTTTTATGACTGATAAAGTGTTCTTTTTTGGGCTGATATTGGAATTCTTGGCATCAGTTCGAGATTTCAGAGCTGCTCTTACACTTTGGCTGGAAAGTGGTTTGCTACATAATATGGCAGGGATAAAGCTGTATCTTTTATAGGTACTTCTCTGGGTCCTACTGTAGAAATATTTGGGTATTCTCATAGGTATCCACAATGCACTTACAGCAGCATTCTGATTTTATTCCAGCTTACAGAAAGCAAGGAAAATACAGTCTGTGACCTATTCACTGTGAGAACATAATAGCAGAGAGCAACCATCCATCATCAGACCATTAGTCCATATAGTCCAGTCCTTGGTTTGAAACAAGGCAGAGAGAGCAAGCTCTCTTTTACGCTTCAGACAGCAGTGCAGTTACTGGGCTTGTTTTGCCTGCAAGCATCCTTTGTCTGTGAGACACACTAGGAAACTCTGTCAGAAATCCATTTCTCACAGGACTGGCCAAAAGCAGATAGTTAGGAGCAGAGCAAGCATATTTGATGCTTCCCAGGGTACTCTTGGGGAATGAATCATTTAGGGACTTAAGGAATTCAAAAATTGGGTACTGTTTCCTGGCATTCATGCATTTTCCTGAAACTGTTTCTCTTTATGAACATCCCTGGCCATCTTTAGAACATCCATACCTAAGAGTGTCTATGTATAGACTTCTGTCATACCCCCTCCCAAATCACCTCTCTTCTAGTCTGGGAAGGCCTGATGATTATTCCTAATATGTCATTCATGTCTGTGATCATGCCTGGCTTCCGTGAACCTTTTCTTCTTGTGCTGTATAGCTTTTCTAAAGGGGTGGTGCTGGTGGTGAAGAGACCAGAATTGCACAGGCAATACACAAAGCTGAAGAGGCAGGCAAACCCTGGCTTACTCAGTGGGATAAGGGTGTTCTCTGATTTGCTCAGAAACCGAAGCCCAGGTTTCCCTGGTGCCGAGTGGGCATGCTAAGCACTGAAGCATTTAGTGCTAATTAGTCAGAAAAGGAAGCGACAGAACAGGTGGCCACGTTGCCTCACGTAATGTGCATTTCTGCTGGTTTGTAATCAGTAAGGCCAGCAATGAGGCTAGGATTGTCTACCCTCCCATTGTCTTTGTTGTGTCAACAGAGCTGTTTGAAATGCACACAAAACACAGCCACAGAAAGCAACGCCAAATTGAAGCTGTTTAAAATCTGGGATATGGACAGGCCACTGAAGGCATTCTGTGTCTGGATTTGAGTTTTAAATTTCCAAGGGTGATTTTCCACACAGAAAAAAAGTACTAATTGAAACACTGAAAATTTGTTGCTGTAGCTGTGGTACTTCTGGAAATGGACCCCAGTATTACCTCCGCTCTTCTGAAGCAGACAATGCCTCAGAACTGAAAAGTTCCCTCTTCCTATTCTGCAACAAAAAATATTGTAAGGTGGACAGTGCTTCATCTAACAAAAACTGCACCGTGACATTAAACAAAAGAATTGAAATAGCTTGAACTGAACCTGGAAACAATATAAACTTCCCATTCGTTCTGTGCAAGGACCACCTTTGTTAGCTTAGTTTTTACCCAGACATCTGTGTCCTCCTGCACACATTTGAATCAGAGATGTTACTGCATTGACAGCACTATGAAAGGCATTCAACTGCTTAACTGTACCAGGGAATTGTAAAAATTAATTATTATAAAACATGCTAACATTAAAAAATGTGTTTTAAACCTCACTAGCTAGAAAAAAGGAAATCACAGCTTTCCTTTTACTACTGCTCTTGACTTAACTCTGTGTAAGAGAAATGACGTTCTGAAGCCCTGTCCTTTATGCAGACCAGTAACATTGAACCCAGCACTTCTTTTTCAAACCATTTTGAAGCAGAGAGCTTAAAGATGGCATGCCTGGTTATATATTTTGTAGACAATTTTTTTTTAACTTTCTTCCATTCTCTCCCCTTCTGTAATTTTATGCAAAGCAGGACTGAAGTGAACTTTTGATTTGAAGTGAAGTTTTGATTTTACTCTCCAAAATGTCTTCATTTCTTGTTTTTCTCCTTTTGTTGTTCTTCCTTTTCCTATTTCCCGTTCCTTCTTTTCTCCTATTCCCAGGCAACTGGCTTTACACAGGCATATCCCATTTCTAAAAATGAAATGCTGTTTGCTAGATACCCTTAAGGCCTCAGAAAGAGCTTATATTGCACGGTACTAGCATTTCTCACAACTTTTCTTTCAGTGTTGAGGATCCTGCACTTTCCTAAAACCAGTGTAACCCCTGATCAATATTTCAGGTTGAAAAGAAGGTACATGGATTTTTGTTATGTGAGCTGTCACAGCAAGCCCCAGACAATATGGTGAATTACTGCACAAGTCAGGCACGTGCTAGAAAGTATGAATAATGAAGAGGGAACACTCCTTTCCATAACCGTTACATATTGACATTAGTGCCTGAAGGCACTAAAAAATGCACATAACATTTCTTACACATGTCTTTTTAATGTGGTTCTAAGTTATTTTCAGAAGGTGGTGGCCCAGCTCCCTGGAAAGGTGCAGGCAATCTTTCTGCTACTTCTCTGAGCTCTCTGAACTCAAGGTAGAAGCAAGGGAGCCAACCTAATGTGCTATGTGTTTTATTAGCATTTTGGGGAAATGACAATATTTAGCTTCAGTTGAGCTGTGAACCGTGCAGCTTCTGATAAGGAGTTCCTGTGTGCTTCTGTTCATCCTGGTAGGCACACCTGGGGTTTACACAGAATTACCGTGCTGGCATATCAGTAAACACAAGCAAATTTTTTGAGAGGGGTATGCCCTCTTTATTTCCCTTTAAATGTAAACTCAGTGTTCTTTGCTAGTTTTCTGGATAGGTGTTTTTTTAAACTCCTTGAGCAGCAAAAGAGGCAAGAGGAGGAGAGGCAGCTATTTCTCTTTTAGATTAAACAGGTTCTTTCATTCATATTCAAAGCAGGCAGCATGTATTATTCAAAAGCCAAGCACTGAGCTTCTTTCAGGATAAAGCTTTGAAGGCAGGCTGTGTGAGAAGAAAGTAAAAGTATACCAGTTTCTTTTAGTTCCAACCAAGTTAGCAAAACTCAGAACTCTGGAAGTAACTGTTGCTTTAATTGGCAACTATTCATCACCGATGTATTACAGACTTTTGGTACTATTTAGCCTAATCTGTTAATCTGTTGTTCTGGAGGTTTCTTTCTCCATGAGAAAAAGAAGTTTCAAGCTCACTCTATCTTCTCTATCTATCCTGATTTTAGAAAGCTTACTGTACATGGGAAGTGTCCCTGTCACTCAGAAAACAATAATTCCAGGGTGTGCTGTCATTCTGAGAGGTTGTCTGCTTTGAGACCAATTTATTTCTGTCTTGTTAAAAAGTAATTCTAAAAGATCTATGCAGTATTTGAGAAATGACCTTGTATTTCATACTAATGAATACGTTAATGACCTCAGTCCCTTTGATCCGAATTTTTCTGTCAGGCAGATTTGATGGACTTCACTGCTTAAAATCAGCGGCACGTATCTCATAATGCTTATAAAATAAAGCTTACAAAGAACATGTGGTTCATATTGATTCATGTCATCTCATCTTAAGTGGTTATAATAAAACATCAGATCTCTAAGACCTTCCACTTCAATAAAACACTGTGACATGTGCATAATGCTAAGATTAGTCACACTTGAAACTCCCTTTTGAAACACTTAGCTGTTTCATACTATAAGACCTTTTGCCATTAAACTCTGCTGTCCCTATACGTAACTTTACAAAAGGGACCCGTGCAACACCAGCCTTCCAACACTTCTTTGCTCTCTGGTGTGTCTTTGCAAATGGTTTGCTCCTCGTTTAAGATTAAATAACACTATTTGCAAACTTTGTAATTAAAATGAATAAAGAGAGTCCCTTTTTTTGAAGGAAAAAAAATAAAGCTTTCCTGAGCAATCTAGTAAACTTCATTAGAAGGTAAACATAATTATTGATATTCTAAACAAATTAGAAAAGTAGAAAAAATGGTTTGTCTTTAGAATTATTTCTGTGTGTAGTCAAACCAGTTCGTCCAGTTCCTATAATGGGTGTGAGGTATCAGTTCTAACTGTAGGATATTTCTGTGCTGAAAAAGGTTTATGTGAATTAAACCTCAAATCTCAGCAAATTGGAGAGCAGGAAGGATATTAAGTATTTTAAATGTATTTTCCTTAGATGATTATATTTACCAGTTCTTCATTAATAAAGCTGAAGCTCACACACTCATATACTTAAATAATACTTATATATATTTAACTGTACTTAAAGTCCTTGGTACCATTTAGAGTTAACAAAAAGAGGAAATCATTTTGCTTCGGAGGTGTGTAGGAGTGATCAGTTATTGACACTGCAGAGCTGTTTGGCATGTTTTTAATGGCAGATTGTGATTTATTTGCTTCTAGGCAAAACCAGAAGGAGCTGTCTTCTGCCCTCAAAATCCGCAAGTGAGCACAGCTTTAAGGACTTCAGCAGAAACCAGCTATCAAACTATCCTACGCTTCCCCTGACCAAGTCAAGAGAAACTCTACAGCAAGGGGAAAAAGAAGGCCGTTTGGGTTGTGCTCATCGTGCTCTGAAGAGCTCTGTCAAACCTCTGGCTGTCACGGGCCTGAAGAACCGCAGAAGTTTGCCGGTGGCCGTCTGTAGGAGCTACGAAACTCTGGATGGCCCCCAAGGGGCGGATCCGTGGCCAAGATCTCACTCGCTGGATGATCTCCAGGGAGAATCCAATACAAACCTACAGGACACTAGCAAGAAAGTAGGTTCTTTTCCTCAGGATTCACTGGATATAGCAAAAAAGGCAACTGGCCCTGCCATGCTGCTTCAGTCTCATGGAGGCGGCTGTGTGGTAGATGACTTGATGCCTAAACAGGGTAAAGGAGCTGCTGGTTCTCAGAAGGGAAGGGCTAAGGAGTTGGACTGCTCTGTAACAGAGACTGCGGGTGGAAAGCCTCCGTTCCCCTTGAAAAACTGCGAAGCTCAGCCTGCCCTAGGGACGCATCTTGCAACAAGGACACCTCTGGAAATAAAAAATAAAGGCTTTCTTGACCTTGCACGGGCTGATTATGCTCCAGTCCTCAAGGGAGGTCTAGAAGCTGAGCAAAAAGGCACAAATGAGATCAGAATGCAACCAAAAAATCCTTCTCAGCCACCACCTGTCCCTGCCAAAAAATGCCGAGAACGCCTTTCTAATGGATTATATCACTCTCCCATGACCGCAAGTGGGAACCACTCCAGTCTAGAAGCACCGTCTTTGCCAGTAAAAAAGACCAGCTCGTCCACTCCCATTGATTGTCACGGAGTACCTGTCCATAGGACATCTTCTGAACAGGAGCCCAGTACCCCTCCTAGCCCACTGCCACCCTGGCTGTCGGAGCTCCCAGAGACTGCTAGTGTTCAGCAGCACGTGATAAAGCTAGGTCCTGCTGCAGCGAGGAAAGTCTCTTGTAGCCGGGCAATGGATCTGGAAATGGTAATAGAAAACAAGCTGCAGACTGAAGACATTGATCTTACTGAAGAACCATACTCTGACAAGGTAAGTGGAGAGGACATTGCTTCAGTGCTTTTAATCTACTACCATTCTAAGGGATAGCCTTTCATTTATTGTATCTGTTGTATTTTTGTGAGTAACCAGCCTAGATAAACCATAAGTCATTGTGGCATTAGACGTTCTCTAACTGTTTGTTGTTACTATCACGCCTTACACCTAAAGTAACTCTTTTGTTGTGGGGGGAACTGAGAAATCCCAGTCTTACTCTGAACCTTCATCTTTTCAGGCCACTAGTACCTTGGTGGCACTGGACATGGGAGCAGTCTCTTTCTCTGCTAATGTGGGGAATTAGAGCCAAAAAAGAAAGCCATAATTAGATTTTATACTTCCAAGAAAATCTTAATTAATGCATAGTGATTAGGACTTTTTGGGGGTAAGGAAGAAAGGAATCATAAGATCCAGTCCTTCCTTTAGGGATTGCTTTTTCAGTTTTCATGGAGTCTCCAGGAAAGCTCCTTGCTCCCATCCTGCACTTCTCTTTGTGTTGGCATTGATTGGTCTGCATCGATTGGGCTTTGATCTATTGTTTCACCTTTTTGTCTGGCTGGGAACATTCAGCATGGCCGCTGTGGCATTCCTGAGGCTCTGGTACAGAGGTACTCTGAAGAATTAGACCAGCCTGAAAAGGATGTTGCCACAAACATGGACCAAATCCGGGTAAAGCAGCTGAGGAAGCAGCATCGCATGGCAGTGAGTATTTCCACAAACCCAATTTTCTTATTTATGAGCAGCCTTTTAAAAAGGACTGACTGCTGGTAAAGGGAGATACCTGCATAGTTCTGCTACAGAAGCCTTCCCAGTGTTCACCGAGCAGGTACAACGTAGGTAGGGGTACCAGAGGGGCAGGAGGTACCTCCCCCTATCCTGAAGGAGGACAGTTGGTTGAAAGGAGAGCAGGTAGCCTTCTGTTGACTGAATAATAGTCTTCAAAGTCTAAGCAGACTGCAAGCAGTGGTAGCAGAGACTTGCTGACTAAGGGTAGCATGTGTTAAATGCTTCTGCATTGAAATCTGAAAGGTTTTACAGTCCTTTTTCGTTTCAGAAACTATGTTACTGTCCACTCCTCCATAGCAAAAACAGGAGGGGGAAACCATCAAAAGCTTTCATGGCTTTGTATGAGGGAACTTTGGGGAGGTAATAGGCAAAATTGTTATTCCATTGCTTTACTGAGAAATTAAATGAATCACCCTGGAAACTCTTGTTACTGGGTATTTTTTACTGGTCTTGGACTGAATCAGAATGGCACATGAGAGTCACCCAAGCAGCTGGGTACCGCCCGCTGCATCTGCCCCACCAAAATTCTTGCTGTTGCTCCTGTGCCAAGTGACCTTAGCCTTTCAACCCACACTGCTCTCACCCTGACAGATGTGACGTGAGAGAAGTCGAAACATCTGCTATGAAATTCTACCACTTTGGAATTAAAGGCAAAAGAAGACTCGCTGTAAACCAAGAAGTTATGTTTAACATTAAGTGTTGTTTTCTTTTGTTTTCTTCCCCCCCGCCCCCCGCCTTTCCCCCATTCCCCCTTTACTATCCAGATTCCAAGTGGAGGGCTCACTGAAATTTGCCGAAAACCTGTATCCCCAGGACTTATCACCTCTGTACCTGACTGGCTGATTTCCATTGGCCTACCTATGTATTCCAGACTGCTCACAGAAGCAGGATTCAACACACTGAGTAAAGTGCCTTCTCTGTCACAAACTTGCCTTCAAGAAGCTGGCATCACAGAGGAAAGGCACATAAGCAAGCTCCTGGCAGCGGCAAGACTCTTCAAATCTCTTGCTCCAGAGGCAATTTAACATGCTGCATAGCATGGCATTGCCTGGTCGAGAATCCACTGCTTCTTCCTGCACCAATATTGCTCAAATTACTTCACATAGCTAAAGGGATCAAGGAAGTGGCTCCCAAGGACAGGCAGATACCTTCTTCAAAGGATTTGAAATGTTTCTGTTGCTGTCTTTGGCAACTGAAGGAGAAGAGAAGCAACCACCAGGTAACATAGGTGTGGTACTTCCCTCCCCCACACTTCCCTGTAAAGTATTCTTCCTTCATAAGGTGCACAGGGTTGGCCTGAGAATCAGACAGCTTCACAGAAGGGACCTTTGCACATTTTCCTCAAGTTTGTGAAAGTAATACTAGTAATAGGCCCTGTTTCTATGGAGACCTCCTTCCGTTGTGGGGGGTCTTCTGTACATCTAGGTTCCAGGTACCTGGAGTCTGTCCTAAAGACCAGGTACAAGCCAAGTTGCAAGCCAAGAAGTTGTTTGGCAAATGCCTTTTGTTTATTTTAGCAGTGTAGAGCTAAACACAACTCCCCCACTCATCTTCGCTGTTGCTTGGTATAGGTCCCAATATGCCACAAAGCCTTTAGCTAGGCCAAAGTCCATGGACTGGAATTAGGGTTCAGTATGGTCCATCTCTGTCACTCCAATGCAACTAACCCATGGAGAGTCAGAAAGCTTTTTCTTTGTACAGAGCTGAGGTCATTTTTTTATAACTGCTTTCTAGCAATCAGCTTTTTATTTGCCTTAAAATAAGCTTGTAAGCAGTTACCTAGTGTTCACTTACCTGTATTCACGTTTCTCAAGCCTTGTTTCAACCCGTCGCACTTAGGCTGCACTTGGGGCTGATTTCCAGCTGAAGCAGCTTCTATAAAATGCCCCATGGTAACACCTTCTGTTTTGTAGAGATGCTTTTACAAATGCAGGGTTACGCTAGGTCTCAGCTGTCAGGAAAACTTCTTGTTCACTACAGTCTGCATTTACTGTTGTTACTAAACTGTTCCAAGATATACTGCCTTGTATATATGTAACTGCTTTTCATTTTAATCATATTCTGTGTACTGTGTTATATTGTCAATCATTATGCTGCAGCTTTGACTTGGTATCCTGACCATATCAATTCCAAACAGTGGGTTTCAGCAGAAGAAAATTCACTTGTAGGAGATAAAATATGTCAAAAAAACCCCTGTGTCCCATAGAAATCATCAGCTCCGGTAACTACACTGCATGGATGAAAAAAATCCTGTATGATCTTAGAAATTACACTGTGATTTTAAAACAGTTGATATCCCTCATGACTGTTAAAGTTACCTCTCACTGGAGAGGGCATCATTCTGGCATATGTGGCAAACCATTTTTCCGTGATGTCATATTTTCCTGCCTCGATCCCTGTAAAACATTCCATGCACATATGTGGCTAATGACAGATTTTATTTTTCTATATGGGTACACATTTTATATACCAAATACAGGTTATCATGAATAGCACATAGCTAGCTTTTTCCTTTGGGGTGGTGTGTCCTTTAGCTTCTTGTAGCAGAAACACTCCACAGAAGACAGAGCAAGCTTACTCTGGCAGGTCAAGGGAGATAGTATAGAAACCTGGGCACAGGCCAGGACGGGTGGATGTTTCCAAGATCGGTCCTGACATCAACTTACTGTAAAAAAAGGGACACGACACTTCCCAGTTTGGTGCCTCAGTTATCCCAGCCTCCCATCGAGCTACTGACACTTTTCCTGATACAGTGCTTTCAGACTGATGAATGAAAAATTGTGGCTACTCTGTGATTCCTTACTATATGGTCCTTTTGTGGTCATGGTTTAAGTCAGAGGAACTATGCATTTTACTACAGATGATAATTAATTTGGCTCCTGGTAGAATTGATAGGTGCTGGGTTTACTTTGCTCGTTTGGTAGTGCACCATTGTCTGCTGCACACCATCATGTGAAGGCACCTAGTTCACAGATGTAGCTTGAAGTTACTCCCGAGCAAGGCTCCTCCGGATCTGTTTCTGTAACGTTCTACTTGGTGTGTGGATAATCAAGATGTTCTAATATGGACAGCATCAGGAAACATACCATATTGGTGTTTTGCATAGCTGGTGAAAAACCTAAAAAAAAATAGAAAAAACTGTTTCAAAGAAGAGGTAAGCATCCTTTCAGTGTGGTGATTTGTGTGTTGTTCCTCTGTGAGGCTTACATGGCGACTGTCAGCATGCAGGAAATGGAAAGAGTATTAATACCTCCTGGGATTGCTGGAGGGGGCCAGAACTGAGTAGCAGTAAGTAGACAGCGGTTACATTGGAGCAAGGGAAATGTCCGAGCTGGCTATATGCAATAAAAAGGGAAACAAATGTCCTCGTGATGCCGGGAAGGCAAGTCACATAATAAAGCTCTCCCTTATTAATTACTTTCCCCTCTCTTAATAATAGAAGGAGAATTATGGGAATAAGCTGAACCTGTGTCCCAAACAGTATTTGTACATCCATGATTTTTAAATGATCATGTAGCCCAGGGAAACCAAATCATACCCGTCAGGACTAGAGTGAGCAGTTTGAGATTTGTGAGTTTTTATAGTTGCTTTGTTTTTCTTTTTAAGACTGTGCTCTGTGGTCTTACTTGAATTACAATTTTAGTTTATATTTTAATCTACAAAAGCCTTAAGCTTCTCAGTGTTTGAGCTTCCCTGCTGTGGTTTCAGTGAGCAGCAGCGTCCCCCGAGCAGGTGAGGCGGTGCGGTGTGAGAGCCGTAACGTCTTACGGCTTCTAGCAACTGTTCGGTGCTTGGAGCTAAACTGGGCTCGTTGACTCTTGGGAAGCACGAAAGAGAAACCTGCTGCTGGAATCCTAACCTGCTCTGCTCAGGCTAACAAAGTTACATATCTACCCGTTGTACCGCTTTAGCTCAGACAGCTATTTAACAATAGAAGCAGCAAGCCCAAAGTATTCCTGAAGGCCATCGTAACTGTAAGCTTCGATCCACGACCCCCTGTTCCTAGCCGGGCGGCGGTGATGCCCCTAGTCCCTGTGCTCTCTCACGAGCCTGGCGTTGAATGCAAACTGGGAGCGTGATCAGAAGCATTAACCATTGCATCATTCAAACAGGTCGTCATCTCTAAGAGCAGCAATAGTGGTCGATTCACCAAGTCACAGCTGTGCAGTTGTACTGTATTATTTTTAGAATAAATAATACTTTTGGTCCAAGATACTTTTATCTTTTAATTGACACCCTCTGGGGAATCAAAACTGTCAAGCAAGTTATGTAACAACTAACAAAGTTGCACTTTCTGTATATGAAATCAATATTTAAATAACTTATTTTTCTCCATTTGCTGTTCTTAAATGATGTAAGTAGCTGTAATATACCAGTACTCGATATGTCCTGCAGTTTGCTCCAACCCAAGAAAGCTGTGTATTGTAAAGAAAAAAAAAAAAGAAAAAAACAAAATATGAATGTGTAAAGATTATTGTGCTGTTTCATTTAGCAAAAACAATGGTTGACAAAAGGGTTTTCCTGTGTATCAAAACTTGTCTATAATTATATGTCATACTGTTCATAGATAAAAAGTAAATAAATTTCCTTGGTCTCTCTCTTTTTTGGTTGTTTTTAATTTAGCTAATGGATCTTCTGTTTACCAGTCTTGTAGCAGTGTCCAGCTATTTAATTTCTTTACTTGTATCCCAGGCCCTCTCCTTCCAGCTGACCAAGCCTGTAGTTCCTCACCATGTAAGTATTCCCAACACTTCTCTACAGCAGAAGATGGTTAAAGAGAAAGATTAAAAGCCCTGATAATCCAGGGCTAGAAGCAGCCCTCAAAATGTGGTTGCGTGAGATGTGGATCATCACTGTCCAGAATTTGTCTCTTACATCCCATGAATGCCCAGCTGCTGGGCTTGAGGAGATGTGTGCGAGAGGTCTCCCAAATCTCCCCTTGGCAGCTTCTCTACTTTGAAGTGAAATAATTAAAAATGGGTGGAACTGGAGAAAAGGTATGCCAGCATAATGCTCAGGAGTTGTACTTGCCACTCTTGCCTGAAAGAGAAGATTTCAAACACAGTTTTCAAATGCAGCTCCGCTTTGCTGGGCTGGCGTGATGCCTCGTTCTGGGGAGGGTGGCTGTGGCTCCTAAGCAGTCAGGTAATCTCTGCCAACATCCTCCGGGCTTTAGGGCACAGGAGCCCTAGGACATGACTCTTGGCACTTCCCTCTGGGTCACTGTAGCGACTTACTGCTTAGCATGTTGCATTTCTTGGTCTAGTTACATTTGCCATCTAATTAATGGTGTCCTGGTTTTGGCAGACTAAGAGCTAGTTTTCTCCCTAAAGTGGGTATAGCACTGTGTTTTTTGCATATACTATACCATGTGATGTCATGCTTGGTATGTAACTGGGGGGAAGCTGGCCAAGGGTTTAGACCGCAGCTTGAGAACTAGCTGGGCATCATTGGTCTGTGGGTGGTCAGCAATTGTGCCATGCATCACTTGTCTGGTACATTCTTTTATCATTATTATTCCCCTCCTTTTCTGTCTGACTGTCTTTAGCCTGCACACACACACACATCCCCACACACACACTCCCAGTTCTCTCCCCATGCTGCTGGGGAGGAGGCAGCAAGTGAATGGCTGTGGCTTTGTTTTAGCTGCCTGTTGGGTTAAGCTGCAGAGAACCGGTATGCTTAATTAGAAAAAGGAGTGCTGGCAGGCTCACACGGCTACAGTGTGCCATGGCCTGCAGGGAATCTGGATTTAGCCCCGAGTAGCAAGGGTGGACTGTGCCTGCATTCGTAGCCGTTAACCAGGAGCCTGACTGGGAACGACATAAAGAGAGGACAAACAACGCATCCATCGCTTGGGCTGTATCCAGGCAGCTGAATCCTCAGTTCCCCTCAGGCAACGCTCCCGTCGGAGCCCTACAACGTGGCAAACGGTTCGTGGGAACGAGGTAGCGGGTGTCATGTCAGACGTGAACTTGCACTTTCTCTCCTC
This sequence comes from Porphyrio hochstetteri, assembly GCA_020800305.1. Classification (NCBI taxonomy): domain Eukaryota; kingdom Metazoa; phylum Chordata; class Aves; order Gruiformes; family Rallidae; genus Porphyrio; species Porphyrio hochstetteri. The sequence continues at coordinate 54,529,167 of CM036907.1, forward strand.
TCCGGAGGTCTTCGGGCGGCGCTAGGGACCAGGCCGCTGCTGGGACCAGGCCGCTGCCTGGGCTCGAGCGCCAGAGGGCACTCGCTGTTCTGCTGGCCGAGGAGAGGGCCCGGCCGGCCCCGGGGGCCGCAGTGGGCCCAGAGCCAGGCCGTTTCCAAGGGTCTCTCAAGTAACAAAACAGAAATAATATAAATAAAATAAAAACCCCAACAAAAACCAAACACTGCACAACATGAAAAGCCAGAGCGCTTGCCATCTCTGCAGCTGGAAGGAGTGTCGCTTCCCTTCCAACACTGCTACAGTCCAGGATTGCTTTGGGAGCAGCTGGAACACACAGCCCCCGTCCATCGCTCTCGGCCTGCTGGTGTGTTTCACCCAAATGTGTGCTCACCGCCATGGCCGCTGCCAGAACCGAACGGCCCCTGACATACCTACCCGGCCTTGTACTAAGCGTTCTCTCTCCGTGAGGAAGTGTTTGCATCAGAAAGAGAGACATGGGAGAAATGTGTTAAAATTCCTGCTACTAATACTGCTAAAAAGAAACTTTATGCCTGAGCAGAAGGTTCATGTGTAAGCCTGTGGAGCCTTAAAAGCTATGAATGTAATGTTATATATACCACCAGAGCTACCCCATGAGACTACTAAAGGTTAATCATTTAACATTCAGGAAGTAATATAAAGCAGAAGTCGTATTAGCTCTTAAGCTTGCCCTTTCGCAGGTACTGCAGTCTTTCATTGAATGAATGGGCTTAATTATTTTTTTCCTTCAATTCTGCAACACTGTTAGTTTATGGTGAACTTAGGCCTGCATGGCTGTGCTTACAGATGTAAGCCCTGACCCCAAAGCTCTGGTATTACTGAGATCCTAGCTTTTCCAGTTGCTTTGGGCCTGTCTCCATGAAGAAGAAAAAGTTTTATATGCATAAATTAACACTGTATTCTACACCAGGAAAAAAAAACCCAACAACCCAAATCAACAAAACCCCCAAGAAACCCACCCCCTACCTCTTTAAAAACTCTTCAGGACACTTATGATGGAATTAGGATGTTTCCAAAAAGAGTCAGACTAGAATAAAGCCATAGGTCTTACTACAAGGGAACCTTGTTGCTTAGGCTGCTGTGGTTGGAGTTCATAAAACCACAAAGTACCTAAGGACAAACAGACAGCTGGTGGGATTAGTTGCTTCCAGGACCAGACAGGTTTGAGTAGGAGAGAAAGGTGAGTTGGGATTACAGTTCTGCACTTCAAACAGCTTTGTTGCTCATTGAATCCAACCATTTAACTTTGCCATCTCTGCCAGGAGTCCTGCACAGGCTTGGAGGTTCTAGACTTGACTCTTCCAAGGCGGATCCCAACCCAGGGAGGCAGAGCTCTTTGCACCCCAACAGGTTCTACATTCGCTATATTGGCATGTGCTATTCTGAACACCCCATGGGTTGTATTTCTCCATTTAGCCACACACACACACAAAGTTTATGAAAACAAACCCCATATTAATGTCCACAAATCCTGCCTTAAGGGGAGGCACATTGGACTGTCAATCTGCTACTGTTGCTTTTGCTCTTTGGCTCCACTGATTCCTATGATACTGAAAATATACTAAAAAAATGAACGTTAGAATTGCCTATGTTTTAGCAAAGCCTGGGTAAGCTGTTGCCTAATATTAGCATTTGTTTTTTAATTTCTGATTTAAGTGGTTTGCCAAACAAAACCCCACCACCTATGACTGGTTCTCTGCCTCAAAGCGTGAAATTGAATTGCCTCTCTTGCAAGTTCAGTGTTGATCAAAACCAAAATGCAATGCCACCTAAACCATATGGTGAGCCTTTCCTGGACAGTACTGGCACTGTGAGAATCATCTGTCCTTCCTGCTGATGTCAGTGTGCGAGAGTCCTCGCTGGAGCTAGCTTGGTACCAAGAGCTGAGGTTAGTTTGACTTCCAGATCTTAGCAACCTGGATCTGCTATTCAGGTCTTGGCAACTCTATGAAGCCAAAATATCCAGGCAAAAATGGCAATATTGTGGACTATCTAATATAATCTGACCTGTGAGTAATTTTATAGGTTACAGTGGCTGTCTGAAAGCAAGATTAGTGATGCTGCTGGGCACACTACAACTACAGACAAACATTATACACCTGTTTTCCTTCAGCAGCACCGAATTACCTGCCATCTGCAGGAGCTGCTGCATGAGGAAGACTGCTGATGGGGACAAGCAGGCCTGCTCCCCTCCTACCTCCCACCACGCCACCTGCTCACCACTTCAGGCCTGCTGCTGTTACGGAGTGGCACAGGCTGCACTTGCTGATGAGCATTAAAATATGAGCATCACAGAAGGTGCTTTGGACATGGAGCAGTGCAGTTTCTGAAGGTGGAAGAATGGGTTAGATAAATTCAGTTACACAAATAAGCACTTTTGTGTTTAATAAAGTCATCTAGCGAAATGAGAAGTGTTCTCAATTCATTAAGCCTCGCCCCTTTGAAAGAGACATTTTTAATCCCCCAAGGGTTGGATTTAGAACATTCCTTGGGACCAATTGCTTCCTTCTGGGTTTCTCCTCTGCAACCTGATGACAAAGCGGATGGGGGGTTCCAGGCAGCTTTCTAATATACACAGAAGTGTGAGTCAAAATTTGCCTTTAGGCACACAGGAAAATCCTCTGAAATGAGCCTGAGGTGCTCAAGAACTTAACTTACTCTGTCTGTGTGTGTGTGTGTGTGTGTGTGTTTTAGCAATTGAGTCACTGGTGTCTTTCTTCAGGCGTATGGGAGGCTTCTACCTGAGACTCAGGATTCAGGCAAGCTAACGCAAGGTCATGAGCTCCCTCACAACACCTGTCAGTGAGTAGAGGTGCCTTCCCTGGGGCACACAAGTGGCTGCCACACAATGTTTATTTAACCTTGCACACAAAGCTTCCCGACTGTAGATGTTTTATGCACAGGGACCCATTGAAAAGAATGCATTTGTCCATACTTATCTGCACAGATTCAGCCTCACTCCTTGCACCTTTGGGAGCCACGTCCTCCTGCATCCCACCGTCATGTTAGTTTTTTGGTGCATGGGAAGACCAAAATCAAGTTTTTGCCAGGTTCTGGTCTCCAGCTCATCATTCAGTGCTCTCACAGGTGTGTGCAAGAACAAAAATTATGCTGTGGTTCCTCGCACAAGCAGCACCAGAGGTGCAAGGTGTCACAGGGAAAACACAGCTCAAACAACACTGATTTGGTGAATACCTCATCAGGACCTCACAAAAAATCCCATGCTCAAATGGGAAACAGAGATGAGAACACAAACCAACCAGCCAGAGGCCCTCCCAGCTGCTAACTATCCCTGCTTGTTTTCCCAGGTGTATTGGCTTTGCTGAGCACTTTTGAAAAGCTCTGTGGAGTCACAGTGCTGCTTGGAGAGGGGAGTTGCAGCTTAACTGGCTGAGAGAAGCAGCCAGCCCAGATGCATGCTTTGAGTGGTGCTGCTGTTGCCTGGAGTGTTGGGTATGAGCAATGAGAGGCCCAGGAGAGCAGGAAGGTATGGTGGATAACAGTGACATCACACAGATGCCATCTTCTTGATGTAAGTGAGGTAAATCTAGATAAATCCTACTCAGAGCGAATGGCAAAGGTCTGCCAGGTTGCGCCCTTAGGCTTGTGTGAGGTTTGCACAGTGTGAGAGTACAAAACCTTTGCTTTCTGTTACTTGTTTTCTCTTACTTCCAGTATCATCCCCAATAGTGCTCCTTACTTCTGTTCAGTCCTGCATGTGCAATGGGAATAACATTTTCAAGCTGTTCCTCTCCCCTCTTCTTTCTTTGTGCCTTCTCATGGTGTGCATGGGCTACCCAAGCATGGCAGTCCCTCTGAGCAGCCAAAAACAGGCTCTGGAGTATTCCTGGCATGTGTTTTCTCTGACTGCATGGGGGGTACAGGAGGAAGGAAACTGGATCAACCAGCTCATGGAACAGCTGAGGTGATAATGAGGATTACTGGGAGAGAGAGTGTTAGGAAAGAAGGAAGGGCTGGGTGAAGAAACTGGTGGAAAGCTAATGAATGTCATAAAAATAAGAGTGGTGTTTCTTCCAGCTGGGACCACAGAGATCTCATGTTCTCAGATGTATATTTGGTCTGTGGGAGACAGGGCAGGGCTGTGCCATGCATTTAATGAGCTAGTTGAAGAAGATGTTTCTCAAAGAGGAACTACCTAAAACTATATAAGGAATTGAAGGAAAAGAAGGTTCTTACTGATTTCCAAATGCTGGTGGGAACTATCTGCTTCAATGCAGCATCACAGGCATGTCGTGGCTCGGGACAATGACTACTGGCCAAGGCAAGACACCAGTCTTGCAGCATGAACAGCTCTTCTCTGTTTCTACGTTGTTAGGAGCAGGCTGTTGCTAACTCCAAATCACAGCAGCATCCGATTCATCCTTTCCCATACACAGCAGTGGGAACATAAAACAGTTCCTTAGTTTTCCCAGACACAGAGTTTCTGCTTGTTGGTTGGACTTCGAAAGAAAGCAGCAAGTAGGAGGTTTGTCATCACCCCCAGGGCTCTTCAAAAAAACAACCAAACAAAATCCAAATGCTGACAGTACACCAAATCAGCAACCCTGCCCTTGCTGCTAATGAGCCAGTTAGCCAAAAACCAGTGTGAGCATCTCTGGACCACACTCACATAGAAACCCTACCGTTACCTGCACGCCATGCAGACCTTACGCTTGGCTTCCAGCTCCTCTTCAATCCAATGCGGGATGCAAACAGTAACTGATGTTGGTACAGGGATCTGCAAGTGCAAACTGTTCTGCAGGCGCTGCTGCTTTCGCCCCTGCTAAGGAAGGGTCAGATGTTTGAGAAAGGGCCATTTCTGCCTCTATCGATCTGCGCTTTTAGAAGTCACAAAGCTTCAAAACGAGTGTATAAATGAAACAACGAAGAAAGCATATGAGATGGGAAAGGTTATTTAATATTAGCAAAGTATGTGTGAATCTCTATTGATTCTCTGCCTTCCCCTCGCTTTGTGGCTTGCTGACTTGTCACCCTTTTTCACAGAAGGATGTGTCCTGCCACCTCCCTTCAGGTAACCAGCTGGACTCCGTCTCTCCCGACCTGTGCAGCCCTGAGCAATTCAGCCACCACTGCGTCATGCAACGCAACAGCTGGTGCCAACCCCCAACCTTTCTTCTGGTGCCCCTAAATCCATACCTCCCCTAGCTCCCTGCTCTGGAAGGAAATGCCACCACTTTCAGCCTCCCCAAGCTCTGCTGAAGGGTCTGGAGGCAGGTGAATGGCTGGGCAATCCGCTGAGGCAGGGTCTGTGCCAGCTCTGATGTGTGCTGCTGGTTTGATCCTGTTGTGACAATCCCAGGAACGGCCCTAGCACAATGTAAAGAAGCAGAAAAGACACAGACACTTGTGTGACAGACAGTCATGGTCTGGAGAGAAGGTCAAACAGAAAGGAGAGGATTCAGGGAGTTCTGTGCATTTTTTTTTCTTATATTTAAGAAATAGATTTACACGTCTCCAAGAGCAAGTAAAATTCCAAGTGAGTAGACCCTAGAATTTACATTTTTACCTCCCAGGTCTTCTAGAAACATCACTGTAAGAGACTGTCATCACTAAAACAGCCAGCAGCCTTTAAAGACATTCAAATACCCCGTTTGCTGAAAGGCAGTGCTGTTTCCACACACACTTCTCAAGTCTTATTTGTTCTGGCATTGTCTCATTCTGGCCAGCAACATAGCACACCACCAGTCAAATGATTCACTTGGATAACGTTTGCAGTCCTAAATTGCCCTTAGAATATATAACTAAAGCCCCCGTGGACTTGTATATAGAGAAAACGCTTCACATGATGGTTTTATTGGCCAAGTACTGGATTGCCATCTACTGGAGAGTAAAGAAATAAGGCCCAATAGGAAGGGAGCAGTGTTGCCTCTGCATTTCTGGCGTTAGTTAGCTTTCCCTGTTCCTCTGCGGTTAATCCAAGTCTGTGATGGCTGATAAAATTGTTTCTCTGGTCTGCTAAACAACTTCTGGTCTTTGCTGTCTTCAAAGTTAGGCCCCATGAATGTTACTTTTAGAGTTTCTTTCAAAATGAGCACGTTTGGTCCATTTAGAGCTGGAATTACTAGATAAGCACCTCAAAAAATATTGCTGAGGATTAAAGCTTTCTTAGTTCTGAATTTCTGTATTTGTGTGACCTTTGTGGTTGTAAGAATGGCTACTGGATAGCTAAATAGTTTTACTACTGAGAGATAAAATTACTACTAGCAGAATTTATGCCAAAGGCAAATTAAAATGAAATATCTAAAGCTTTCTTCCTGTGTCCATCTCCTTTTGCCTGGATAATGAATCTGTGTATTTAAGCCTATTAATATAATCTCTTGCTGCCTTCCAGTTATTTTTTTTTTAAGACTGTGAAGTCAAATATTCTTAGAAGATAGGAAGTAGAAGAATATAAATGGATGGTACAGCCTCAGTTCACCCTACCAAGTGCCCTACAACTGCCTCTAATGAGCTGAACATGTTTCCTGCAGGATGCTCCCCTCTGGCACTGCAGAACCCAACACTGCACTAAGACATTGTAGTTTTAAAAGAGGTGTAAAAATAGGTGAATCTATAGGACTGTGGTCTGCATGGCTGCGGGAGCCTGAGGTGGGTATCAAATGAGGCAGATATGAACAGTAACAGAACGGTTCCATGGCTGTGTCGGTTGAGGCCAGTTTGAGTCCTGCCTGTAGCAGAAAATATGAAAACAAGCAGATACTTCGCTTAAAAAGACAGATGAAGGGTGCCACAGGGTCAGCTGTGTTTCGAGAAGAATGTGCTTCAGCCACCACGACTCTCCAGAGCCCTTCTGCCCACCCCACCCCTACCTCCTCCCCATCTCTCTTGACATCTGTCCTGTGCCAGTCCCCATTTTCTCCTCCTCACCTTCCCTTGCTTACCTTGTCCTTAGATCATTTCTTGAGGTGATTGTTCCAGCCTATTCCTCTCTGCCGAATACCTCAGCCACAAGTATTTCATTCAAGAAAACTTACTCACCCGTCTCTGCTGAGGCTCAGCTGGCGCAGCAGGAGAAAGGCATTTCGGGGAAGGTCCCGCTCAGATCCTGCAGCCTTACAGCAGGTCTGCTGAGGAGGTTTGCGTGGCACATGGTGGCCACAGCCAGCGCTGAGACTCGCTTTAAGCTGGACTGTTTTCTGCTCAAAGTAAGAAATATCTCGTCATTTAACTGTAATGTCTTAGCAAGCGAGCAAACATCACAGAAGGGGTGAGGCCTGGACTTGGCCAATAGCTGTGATCCTGATCCTAAAGCGATGGGGCAGCAAGTGCTCAATGACAGAAGAGGAATAAGTACAGCTGAGGAGTTGTTGTTGGGGTTTATGTTGTGGGTTTGTTTTGTTTTGTTATTCTGTTGGTTGATTTTTTTCTTAAATTGAATTAAATTGAATTTCTTAAGTCGAATATTTTTTCTTAGGGGAGAAAACTGGTCAGTCTGCAGCAATAGTAGGGGAGTCCAACCTCCCCAGGCTGGACACTAATCCTTATTAGAATAATGTTCATCACATTAATTTGGGGGTTGCCATTTCAGAGGAAAGAACATTTTCCTTGAAAACAAAGCACACTGATTTTATTCTCTGTCTCTCATACAAGGGCATGGTATATCTCTCTGAAGAAAATCTACCACACCATCTGACTTTGAGCATATCCCATTTTGTAGCAACCCTTCAGACAGAGGCAAATCTCAGGGCTAAGCAATGTATGACTGAGAGAAAAAAAAAAGTAGCACTTTGTTATTGGTACAGTTATCCTCCAGGCTCCGAGTCAGGATATTTTTCCATTTTGATGAGACTATATTTCTTGAAAACAAAGAGCAAAAGCCAAACAGGGTGGGGAGCTGGGGATGTTTCCAAGCAGAGCCCTGAGAGATGGACTGCCAGAGGCAGAAACTTCAGACACAAGAGTACATTTCTTTTGTCCAATAGGTTATCTGAGTGGCATCAAAAGAACAAAGCTCCTTCAAGAACCAACTCCAGGTGACAGCCAGGCATGTGCCCCCGCAGTCCCACCACCTGTGCCACATGGGTGCAGGTGTGTCCCCCTCTCAGCTGGGTGTCCAGGCAAGGGGTGCTGTGCTGCAGCCAGCAACTGTCCCCTTGCCTGATGGTGTTTGTGGCTCAGCCAGAGCCCAGGCAGATGCCAGGTTTGGCATGCAGGTGCAAAACTGGGGCAAGTCCCATGTCTGCTTCAGCATTTCCCTGTCCTTGGATCTAGAAATCTGGGCTAAACAGCAAATTACCACCATCTTGATTTTGTGTCTCACTGCCAGTGGCTACTTTATATCTGCCTGAAAGTGAGAGTTCGTGTTCCCATTGCCTCCTCCCAAGTCAGCTCCTGCCTCTTTCTATAGAGAACAGAGCAATTGGCCTGGAGAGCCAGCCAGGGCTCGTAGAAGCCGAAGTCTTTTGCAGAGGGAGTGGGAGAATGAGAAGCCTGTGAACTATTTTTTATTTTACTTTTTTTTGTTTGTTTTTTCCCCAAACTTTTTAATAACCTTATTCAGAGGCTACAGCTGAGCTTATATGTTATTTCTTTAAGTTTGTTACTTTATCCTTAAAACAGCAAAGCATAATGATGTTCTGCCATACGCTTCCATGGGCTGCCCTGAACTAAGGCACTTACTTCTGCCCAGCTTGATTTGTCAAAATGATAAACCAACCTATTGCCGGCCCTGGGGTCATAATGAAGCCCAGCATATAGCTTGATATCACCCCCCAAGCATGGCTTTGTGTATTTATTTATTTATTCTGTGCATCCTTTGCCTTCAGTGGTGTGCCTGGAGAACAAAAAGACAGGCTTTTCCTACCCAAAATAGGCATATTCTGCCTTCCTCATCCACAAACATGCCGTCTTCACCTAATTCTTCCAGCCACCTTCTCTACCCACTCCAGCCACCTTATTTTCTCCTACTATCACTACCCCCTCCCCCAGTACTTTCCCTTCACAATATTAACCCTCTTTTAGCTGCGACATGTCTTAAAAAGCAACTGCCTGGAATAAGTCCCCATCTTCTTCCTCTTCTGTAGCACTAGTCCTACCAAGCAGGCTGCCCCTGCCTGTGCTGTGCCATGCCATGTGAGGGGCACCACTTCAGGGTGGCTTGTGTTTTGGGCAAACCTTGCTCCATGCTAAGGCAAGTCTGGGAACCCATTGGAGTCATCAGAAGAGACAGAGAGGATGCTTGTGGAGTTGCTGTGATGCAAATGCAGGTCCCCGTGAAGCAGAGCCAGGGGCAGGGGGCAGGTGCTGTTCTTTCAGTGCAGTTGTCTGAGTTAGTAATAATTAATTGAATAACTTCCTAACCTCGTTGCTGCAGTTTGTTTATCTATTCCTTACCTACTGGATGCCATCTCAGAAAACAACACGTTATTTGTATACATGGTACAGGATGAGGACAGGGATGTTTAGTACAGCACAGCTTTCACATCAAGAGAGACTAAACAAGTCTGAGACCTGAAAGGAGAGACCGAGGCAGGATAGGATGAAGGTCAGTGAAATGATGATGTCCAGGGAAAATGTGAGTGGAGAACAGTTTGCTCAGTGGTTTGGAATATTGTGTCCAGTTCTGGACCCCTCAGTTCAAGAAGGACAAAGAACTACTTGAAAGAGTCCATTGCAGGGGCACTAAGACGATTAAGGGAGTGGAACATCTTCCTTGTGAGGACAGGCTGAGGGAGATCGGTCTCTTTAGCCTGGAGGAGGTTGAGGGGTGACTCCATCAATGTCTCTAAATATGTAAAGGGTGAGTGTCAGGAGGACAGAGCCAGGCTCTTCTCAGTGATATCCAACGATAGGACAAGGGGCAAGGGGTGCAAGCTGGAGCATAGGAGGTTCCATGTGTATATAAAGAAAAACTTTTTCACTGTGAGGGTGATGGAGCACTGGGACAGGCTGCTCAGAGAGGTTGTGGAGTCTCCGTCTCTGGAGACATTCAAAACCTGCCTGGACATGTTTCTGTGTGATTTAGTCTTAGTGATCGTGCTCTGGCGGGGTGGGACTAGATGATCTCTTGAGGTCCCTTCCAACTCCTAACGTTCTGTGATTCTGTGATTCACAATACAGCAAACCACTGATATTAAATAAGTGAGAGGAAATGATTGTTCATGGCCGTGTAGTTAAATCATGGTGAGCTGCTTCAGAGGCCACAAGAATTAAAGAACTGGAGAGATTGTGGAACATAGCTTCAATGGTGGCTGCTAAAAAGATTATGGTGTGAGTGCAGGCTTTACATCAGGACACACTTAAACCGCAGACAGCTGGGAGAGCGTACAGGCAGAAAGGTCTCATACTCTTTCCACAGGCATAGCTTAGGATGCGTCTGAAGGAAAGATACGGAGATGAATAAACCTTTAGGCTGACCTAACACAACTGTTCCTGCATTAACACATTTGGGAGATTTACTGGTAGACTGAAAGGTACAGCTTGTACTTTCCACCTTGTAGATCATTTTTTCCATAGTCTGGACTAGCAGCAGCAACATGGATTTAGCCACAGTGGTCAAATAGATCGCTTTTATTTTGGCTAAGAGCAATCTGCAGTATCTCACACCCCAGTTTAATTGCCCAGAAGGCTGTGAGAAATCAAATGAAATAGGAAAGGGCCCTCCCATTAAAAACTGAGCTACTGCGTAACTCCATAGGACTTCTTGAACTTCAACTGATGCCAACAGCAGCAGCAGAGGATATATTTTCATATTGTATATATTCATATACAATTTTAGTGTTAATACATGGCCTTAAACAGATGTTGCTTTTCTCCTTCTGTGTGATAATGAAGCTTGTGACAAAGCCAGGAGTACCTGATGAGAAGGAAAGGAAGTGCACATGTTTTTCACTGCAAGGGTCATCACGGGGAGACTTTGGTGAATTAACCAGCTGTGCAGTGGGTGACACGAGCATGTTTTGGATGCTCTCATTGCCCCCCTGTCTTTTCCTTCCAGCTTTCCTCTAACACCTCTCAAAGTGGGAAGCAGAGAAACTATCCATCCAGTTTAGTACAGACAAATTCCAGACTCACTGTTATTCCAATTACTAATTTATCAGGGTCAAAGTGACTGCACAAACTAGAGAGACAACCACGGCAACCACCGCCAAATGTCCAGCGCGCATCTGTGGGAGAGGCTGGGGGCTGCCACAGCTTGGGGGGAGCCTGGTGGGGCATCCCCAGTGCCAGTGGCTGCCCCGTGCTGCTTGCTGGTCTACAGTCCAGCAGGTCCTCCTGTGACACGCTCCTCTGGGCTCTGCTTCATGAAACCAGCTCTTTGCAACCCGCAAAGCCTGCGTTCACCGCCCACAGCCTGCACATCAGAGCCTGCTCCCCACTGTTGTTTTTCTACAGGAAAGTGGCTAAAAATCCCCTCGTTGGTGCCATGTTTTTCCATGAACAGGGCCTGTCGTGATTAAGTATGTGCTCATGAGGGAGCTTTCCAAGCTTGAGCAATCCATCTGGCAGCAGTACGCAGTGCTATAAGATTTGTTTCTGCAGGACAGGACCGAGGGCTGATTTAATTGTATTAGTCACCAAGCAGCAGTACCGCTGATCTTGGACCCAGCGTGCTGGCTGGCCAGCAAGTCTCATGGTTATTTTAACTTTGTTTGTTTGACCTTTACAGTGGTCTAGACCCCTTGAGGACCTGAAGAATGTTTCATTCCCCCATCGCTGCCTCTGCAATGCAGAGTGGCTAGGACCAAGCGTTAGGCTAAGTGTCAGGATGCACGGGCTGAGTAATGGTTCATCTTCAGGGGGGAAGAGTCTTGCTGACCTGCTTAAGAGAATCAGATTTTTAAATCAGGGCCAGATTCGGTGAGAAAGAAAGAAATGGAGCTTGATGCTGTTCATTGCCCTGAGGATCATCAAACTCTCCTTTTGATGATCAAACACTAACATTTATTAGCTATAAGATTTCTTTATGGGCCAATAAATCAGTAAATCTGTAGAATGGAATGAAAATCTGACATTTAGACCCAGATTCAAGTTTTCCCAACGTTTGGAGGTGTTCATCTCATCTTATGCACTGATTCAAGCAGGATAAAATGAAGGACGCTGAAAAAGTTACATCCTAAGAGAAAGTATTCCACGTCGAGCAGGGCTCCCTCTTCAAAGCAGATCGCTTGAAGATACAGACTGTGTATCTAATACTGTTACTTGCTGCAATTCCTATTACAGTAGACAAAGCATTGCACAAGTTTAAGTAGGCCTCCAAATAATGTTTCTAAAAAAGCTGTTTACTGCCAGACCGTTATTTTTTTAACCTCTTGAGCCAAACTCTCTCAAACTGCACAGCATCTGGGGAGGAAATTACTGCTCAGATTGCCAGTGTCAGGACAGACGCCAGACAAACATTGTTCCGTAGCAGTGGTATCTCGCTCGCTGCTGGCTGAGCTGCACACTTGTGTCTCGGCGTCCCGCACTCTTCAGCTTTCAGGAAAGCACTTGTCAAAGCTGAGCCGACGCAGGAATTTGTACACGAGGAGCAATAGGAACAACCAACTTCGACTCCTGTCTGGAGCTGGACCAATCCTGCATGGCAGCTTCAGAAAGAAGAGAAAAGCCAGAAGGAACTTTGCACCAAATATTCTATGAAACTGTGATACTAACAGACAAGTCATACAGAAATAAAGATCAAATCTGTAAAATTTATGATGTGATACCTGATACTATGGACTCCATATCCCATGGAGTTCAAATGACCTCCAGATAAACCACAAACTCCATTGCCCAAAGCTGTTGAACCGTGACAAGCTGCCACAAGAATCAGAGCTCTCTTTTCATAACCTTTATCTCACAAGATTTGGTAAGATTTGCCAATGTATTCTTTTCAAAAGATCTCCCTCCACCAAGTTTTGAGGATGACAAAGATGCTCTACTTGTGCTAGTGGTTTCTTTATGTGCAGTCCAACACTGAGCTCACAGAATGGTGCTCCGAAAGTCAGAATAGTTAACCATCAGGGCAAGGCTGCTTTTAGCTGGAAATACTTCACTATTGGAAACTTGCTGATTAACACTTCTTGGGAGTCTGTAAATAGCTGGGGAGGAAGACGTCTGTGCCTAGATAAAAGATGCTCGTGGATTTGCTGTCAAAGACTTGCAGTTCCCAGAGCTGCATTATCAGTGCTCCCCGTGAGCCACAGGAGACTGTGAAAAGGATGCTAACACAGAGAGTGAGTGAGAGGGACAAATAGACAGCCATATGCAGATGCTGGCTCTGGGGGTCAGTTAAAACTCATGTAGATTTTTCTAGTGAAATTTTCAATGGGAAGAAAGATAACATTGAAATTCCTCCAGATTTATTTTTGCCTGGTTTTACTCAGACTAGGGAGTCAGGGCAAGCAGCTGTGTTTTCCAAATTCACTTTTGTGGTGTAAAATTGCTTTACAATCTAAGGGGAGGGGAGGGAGCTGAGGCTGGGGTTTAGCAGAAAGTTAACACTGCAGACTAAAGTCCTTTTAGCTAACTAAAATATGATAACCTTTCTTCCTATGCTGCCACATAAACATATATGGTATGGCTCCGACCCAGCTTCTGAGGTTAAGAGCTCCAACTCCAGCTCTACTCTGAAAAGACACTCTGTAAAAAAACCCCACATCTGTATTTATTGGTTCCCAGTCATTCAAACCTTCTATCTTCTCATTTAAAAAAAGAAAAAAAATATGTTTTTTCTAGCTGCCAGTGCTTAAACTGCACCTGGCTCACAAATCATCCCTCCTAGACTTCAGCTGCACCTTAACTGCGCCTGCAAGGCATCTCGCTGGGCTGGGATTATGGAGGAGGCTGTTGGTGCCAGGAAGAACACAGCTTGTCTTTCACAGCCCCAAGAGGGTGTGAGGGGCCGGCAGCTTTAGAAAACATCTTTTTTTGCTTATAAGCTGGATGCATTCAATCCACTGGTCAGCTGGAACATTCCAGGAATCCCCCGAGGTGGTGCTGACTGCCCTGAAAGCAGAGGTGAGAGGTGGTGCATGTTCACCATGTAGTTAATGGAAAAGGTGACTGTTCATCCTTTAATGAGGTGGGACAGCTTCCTCACAACATTTCTGGCTTTCTCTCCAACATGCTTCCCAGGAGGGACAGTGCAGTTATGTTACATGAACCACAAAATCCTACTGGAGGGGAGGAATGGCCTGCATGGGCAATTTAAGTGACCCTATCTTTTTTCTCATGTGGTTTCATAAACTTCTAATGGGAAGTCATCTCAGAAGATGAATTCCTCATAGCTTTCTAGATCAAGAGAAAAACAAGGCCCCACAGTGCAATGGGGCTCCCAGGGAACTGCTCAGCCTCTGGCTGTGGCCATGAGGAGGATGTGCTATCGGAGGAGATGTCGGCCTGTCCCCAAACACAGCCAACCGCTGGGCCTATCAGCAGGAAATGCTCAGGCTCTGCAGCAAGAGAGGATGGGGAGGCATCAGAGCATCCGTGGGAAATGCTGCAAACAAGCAGGAGCAAGGAGCAGCAAGGGTGAAGGCTGAAGCCAAACAGAGAGGCACAAGGGTAACTACACCTGCAGCTAGGCTGTCCACAGTTTAATTAAAAAAGAAGTGTTGGTTCACCTGATAATTGCTAATTAGCTGCTGCTTGTAGGGAGTTTGGAGGTTTTGTCAGAAGTAGGGAGTGAGCTCAGTGCTCTTTTTGCCAAGGTAAGCTGTGCACTGGTGTTCGAGCCTGAAGCCTGCCTTAGTGTGGTAGCTGTGCAGTGAGGGTCTCTGCCATGAGCCAGGGTGAGTGCTGTTGGGGGGTAGGCATGTGATGAAACTTGAAAGCATCCAGGTCTGGGGCATGCTAAATCTTCTTTCCCAAACTGAATGTTTCCAAATTGCTGTGGCTGCAAGAGTGATGGTTCTCTGTGCTCTGTTGTATTTATTGTGGAAGCTCTGGTATTTTACCCTTGAAAAAATGAAATTGTTCTTTGTCACATTCGATTGTGAACTGAGGAGGTGTGTGGGCCATGCTTGTGTCTGATGTGAGGTGTGCTGCAGGGGATAACTGGCCCCCCTGCAGTTGATCCCCCTCCCTGTGAGTGAATCCTCAACCTGTGTCTCCAGGTGGACTGTTCTCCCCCCCACACACCTTTTTAATAGCCTCCCCTCCCACCCTGTCCTTTGACTCTTTAAACTAACGAATTATCATTCAGCTCTAAAGTCTTTTGGCTTTAGCTAAAAGGTTTCATTGCAATTTAACTCCTGATTGTCCAAGCTGTGGTGGAGAGCTCTCAGCATGTTTTCCTCTCTTTTTGCAACTTGTTTACATTTCTCTTGTGTAATTCTTTGAATGACCTCTTCCTCTTGTCTATGCTGTCTCCCACTAAGTTTCTGCCTTCCAGATCTACTTTTCCTTTTCAGGGGCAGTTTTTCTCTCCCATCTGTGCATGTCTGACTGTGCCTTACACAAATAATGTGGTTCGGTGCTTTGCAACACAAGGTAATCATCCTCGTGCTTCAGACATACATAAATGTTCCTATTCTGAATCAGTTTGATGTGTAGCAGAAGGGCAAGGGCCTGTTCTGTCAAGTAACTGCCCAGCTACTTCCAAGCAGTCCACGTTAAAAAGGCAAAATGTTGTCAGATCATTTATTAAATGAACGTCAGTGCAGTTGTGCTTTTAAATGGGTGAGGTCTCTTATTGGAGGGGGCAAAGCTGCCTAGCACAGGCTATCAGAGTGTTGCTACAAATCTGTTTTTTAAGTGGCAAAAGGGACATAAGGAATCGCTGTGTAACTAAAAACACGTTACTGTCTTCAAGCTGTAAAAGCCACACCATTCCCTCGTCCCTCTTACTCCGAGCTGTAAGAGTTCAGGGTGGTCTCTGGTGATGTAAGCACACTTTTTGCACAATGCTAAACCTGTGAGGAGTTATTTCATTTTTATTTTGAGACTAAGAGGCAACCAAACCTCTATTGTGGGTCTAAGGAATACCCATATATGTATATTGTTTCCAGTTCACTTAAATCTTAGCAAACAGTGTTATGATTAGAAGAATAAAAAATACTTTGGCAGCTACAGCAGAAGCCAAGAGAGGCTGAGATAGTTCACACCAGTAAGGAAACGAGAATGCTGTCTGATTAGGATAAAGCCCACTGGTGTGAGGTGTGGGGGACCTGCCTCTCATTCACCCTCCTCAGCAGCATAAGGGGAGAAGTGGCTGGGATCTTGCCGACTACCAGTAGCTGTGGAAATAAGAGGGAGGGTTTTTCCAAAGCAGGGCAAGGAATTGAACATCAGAAGATGGATGAAGTGTAGGCTACTCATCACTTCTGTTTTATGACTGTCGTAGCTCCAGGGAGCACGAGACCATTGACTTCAGCCTAACCTGAGCTATTGGTGGATATAATTTCTGCCATCCCTTATCCTGGGAAGATTTGCTGGAGCATCATTTCTCTAAGTCACTCCACAGAAGTGACAGCACTTGTAAACAGATGATGATGAACTACCTGGGGGAATTACTCCTCCTACATACATAAAACATCCTGTTGGAGGGTAATGTCTGCCTGGTAGCAGGTGGCCACAGGAATCCAGAGAGAGTGGGGAGGCTAAAAGAGACTGATCTTCATCCCGTTCTTCCAGCCCTGCAACATGTTGACTTTTGGTGGGACAGCTTTGGGGCTAGTATAGCAAGCACATGCGGCTTGCAGTGCCCCTTCAGTGATATCCCTAAACACCACGTTTGCTGAAACAGGAGGCTGGGATGTAAAAAGGGGGGGAAATTGCAGGTGTCTCTAGTGTAGAAGTATAAGTGCTGCATGCTCACTCTGTTCCTCTCTGCAACCCTGACTGTACCTCCAAAGCTCTCCAGAAAATACATTCCTCCAATGCTCTCTACATTTACCTTTTTCACAAAAGCATCCCAGACCTATGAAGGTCTGATTAAAACCAGAATATGTTGCTTGATAAGGCCCGGTCTGGGATATTAAACGATCAATGTCATAGAGCCAGAATGCTCTCCAGAGATGGGTACAGTCCTCTGGGGATGGAGCTGCATCCAGCTTCCACTTCTGCCAACACTGATAGGTGCTGTCCCCACCAACAGTAAAGCCTCACGTGTGCTGCCAGCTACCCCACCTCCTATAGTACCACACACCCCATCCTGCCTTCCAGCACTCTTTGGGATATGGGTGACAGCATTCATGTTGGTAACCTATTTAACATCTTCTTTAAAGATAGTCCTTTAAAAATAGAACAGAAAGCATGTTTCCTCACTGCTTTTTTCTTTAAAAAAAAAAGCCCCTTCTCCCATATGGGCATAATGAGTAAAGAGCTGTGCGAAAACGATGCTCTCTTCTCCCCTCACTTTCAACTCTAACAGACTTGTTCAGGATATAATCTGGCCAAAAAAAGCCAAAAGTATCAAAGGTTTCTTTCCCACCTCAGGAAAGTGCAATCTTCTACTGGCAGCCAACAAGATCATTCATCTGCCACTTGTCATCATGTTTTGTGGACTTTGTGACACTTGAAGCGACTCTTTTTATGGAATGAGGAACAAACCTAGTGAATTTTCTACATCACTCACTGAAGATTTCAGGCAAACATGCACAATAAGCCAACACACAACAGCTTTCACTTAGTTATTTCCATGACAGAACATTTTATTTATTTTCTGTATTATGAAAAAAAAGCTTTCATGTGTTGTCAGGCATTGGAACAGGCTGCCCAGGGAGGTGGTTGAGTCACCAACCCTGGATGTATTTAAAAGATGGGTAGATGAGGTGCTCAGGGATATGGTTTAGTAGAGGACAGATATGGTGGGACTCGATGACCTCAAAGGTCTTTTCCAACCTAGTGATTCTGTGATATGAATACAGAAGACATACAACATGCTTCTAGTATTGAGCTGTGAAATATTCCTGTCTTGCTTTGGACTTAATTGAACCTTACCATAGGAGTCATGCTTGGTGGGGCTTGGGGTTGTTTTTTTGTTTGTTTCTAAAGTGCACATTTTAGTAACAAAGGATAGAAAACAAAAGAGGTCAAACCCTTCTAATATCTAGGAGCAAGTCACTTTGAATAACTAGGTGTTTTCTAGCATGCTTCATGGCTGACTCCTTCCACCAGGGCCTGGCAGAAGAATGCAAGATGCTGTTGTTCTGTGCCATTGTATGTACTGTGTCCAAGTTATTCCAGCACGCAGCTACCCCACCCAGGGTAAGAGAGACTGGCATGATGGAAAAGGGTGGGTGGTGGCGAGAACATCCATGAGGCTCAGTTAGGAGGATGGCTGGCACTGAACTGCAGGTGATGAGCCCTACATGTGGGCACCCTGATGCTCAGCCTGGCCCATGGTTGGGGTACAGGGCTACCTACGCTGCTTGGTGCCATGCTGCTGTGACATCCCCAGGAGGTCTCCTGCTGGGTCAGTCAGCAGGCTGCAGAGAGTTTCACCATGCTCTGCACCACAGCAGTAACTTCCCCAGAGCTGGAGAGCTCAGCAAAGCACAGCAAAGGCAAGGTTTTTGGCTCTGATCTGGCTCTGCACTGGGTGTAACGGCTCCTGGTTGAGTTCTGACCCAAGCTATGGGGTTGTCTCTGTTGTGGCCCCAAGTCTCTGTGTTGTGCTGGTAACATTTTGGCCCAGGATTCTTCCCCAGGCCTCTCCGAAGCAGAGCAGAGCTGTGTTGGTTGGGGCAGGCGGAGGGAATGACACCATCCATAACTTAGATATGGAAAACCACAGGAATTCAGTGCTTAGGATGTTGACTGCTACTCTTTTAAGATTTACTGAACTGTCTGTTGTGACCACACCATTTTTTTTGTCTTGATACCAGACTCAAGCCCTCTGGGGATTATGAATTTAGAATATATAGCTCAACATACGTATCCACTGGTGTTGTCATGACCTGTTGCCTAAATTTCACAGGGTGGAGCTCAAGCCTTGAAACCTCTGCACGTTACTCTGTTTGCACACCTAATGCATAATTTCTGTAATGCTCACAGTGCTGGGTATAATAACAGAGTTTGGTGAATAATTTAACAGCGTATGCAAGATAACATCCAGTATAGCAAACTGCATGAGGAAGAGATTTAATCCATGGTCTTTTGCAGCATAGCTGAGCACCCGAGTGTAAATTTAGAGACAGAGAGCCAATTGTGGTATTCTCAGATTGCTTTGCAAGTATCCAGCTTCACTGCTCTTGACCACCAGTTCTACACGCTAAATGCTGCAACAACTCCCTTGGGGTTTCTCAAGCTCCAACATTTGCTGGAGGCTAGTCCTCTCTTCCCCTTACCTGAGTAAATGCTTTATACACTCTGTGAAAGAAGAGGTGCAGAGACTCCCAACTCAGAGAAAACCACCTCTTTGGGTCCCCTGAGAAGAGTCCTCCATCCCCACTACCACTTCATCTAGATAAAGAGATAATATAGAGCAATATAGCTATGCAAATCCAGAACACTGTGTCCAATATTTGAAAATGAACCTACTTGGTTATAGTGTTGTTTAAAAGTAGAATCATTTATGGTCATCAAGTCCAACTGTTCACACAGCACTGCTGACATGCCCAGGCAAAAGTGTGAAATAATAGCAGAGAAAATCTCATTTGGATCAGTTGAGGTGAATGCCACTCTGGTTGCAGAGTTTTGTTGGCTGTGTGTAAGTAAAGCCAGGTTCAGGAAACCTTTAGTAAAACCTACATGAATTTTGATTGTTGCAATTAGTTTTCTCTAAGTGGAAATGCAGATAAGGGTTCAGGACAGCTAGCAGCATGCTAGCTTTAAGCAAAATAACACAGAAAAATCTGTTGAGTAGGGTGACAAATGGAGTTGCTGTGAGTACTACCTGTTGGCCTGGTTTACATTTAGATCCTTTTCTGAAAAGAATATTTCTGTTTTACTGTAGCTGTTTGTTCCATCTCCATTTAAAACTTGAGACAGACCTTAAAAAAATATAAACATTGTCAGGGTTTTCTCTCTATGTCCCTTCATAGGGGTCTGCAATTTTTTCATTAGAAAGGAGATGGCACGGTCCAATATAGAATAAGTATATACTATAAGCATACCATAAATATACATTCCTACATGTAGTTTGGCACTTTAAGTTTGGATAATTTTCCAATATTGACTTAGGCAACTTATCTAAGCTCCACCTCCCATGCCTAACTTTACATTTTCTTCATCACTGAAGCTCACAGGATATACTAAAACATCTGTTGCCAAGAGAAACAATGTTCCTCATGGTGTTCTTGGGGATGAACATGTTTTTTTTAAGGCTCAAGTGCTAATGCCAAACTCATTTACAGTTACTTTTGGCATTGTAAGAAATGAGGGTGTGCATTCTGTTCAGAAAGTATGTGACAACTTAGGTTAAGTAAACAAAAACCACTTTTGCATTCTTTTTTATTAAACCTTCTATGTAGGAAGGAGATCGCCTGTAGAGACAGTGTTGGAAACTTATTTCAAAGGCAGGCTATAGATTATTGAGGAGAGACCCAGTAAAATCTGGGATGAATGATCTGTCCCAGAGCCAAAAGAATTTGAAGGAAAAAGCTTAACCAGTTGGAAGAAAACGACAGATGATTTTGTCAGCTTGAATCAAGCAGAAGAGAGAGAAACCCAATTTCCTGGGAATTCGTGAAAAGAGGTATTTAAAAAAAAAAGTAAGAAATAAAGTAAGGATGCTGCATCCAGATGGTTAAAATCAGAGAGTGAAAAACCATCTTTAGCAGGTGGAGATTGCCAGCCTTTTTAAGTGGTGGTGTCAAGTCTCATCAGCTAAAGCGCTGCAGATGTGAGCAGTAGCTGGGCAGGAGGCATCAGAAAAATATATAAGCACCACGTTTCTCTCAGTGACTCACTCAATGTCATTTCCTACTCGGGACAGAGCACATGCTCTCTCTCATCAGTGCTGAAAGGTGCCATTTTCAGAATGGAACAGTCAAACTGAGCTGCTGACCTCTGCAGAATTTTGAGAGAGATTACTGCTGTTTCTGCATGACTGAGAGCAGTGTTACTTGTTTTGTTGGGTTTTGGGGTGGTTTTTGGGGTGCTTTGTTTTACATTTCCAGAAGGGCAGAATGTCTGAGAAGTTTTGAAAAAGTAATATAGATGTGAATGTTGGCACTGAAATCTCTGAGGAGGAGGAGGAAGAGATAAGGAAGCTTAGCTCAGAAGTCCTGGCTCCAACGCCTGCAGGTTCCAGATACCCTCTGGAGAAAGCTGCACATGGTGCAGCTGTGGGATGAAACATGGGGCACCAGGTAGTCAAGAAAGAGGATGCTGCCTACAAAATTTCCAGCCATCTAAAGCCTTCCTGCTTCAAAAAGTGGAGGTCTCAGTACAGCTCTTATGGTGCTCTGCTGTGTCTTCAGGTACGGGTTTTGCTTACTGGCAGTGTTGCTGCTGGCTTAAAGGTCGGGGTGGAAACTCTTCTGTTCTGCATTCTCTACTGTATCTCCCATTTGGTTCTCCCTCGTATCAATGGGCAGGTTGGGTTTTTTTTTTCACATCAAACTCAAGCATTTACCCAGCATTCTACACTTTTAAGTTTGGAGCAAAAACCACAAGGTGTTATGCTTGCTAAGCTCATCTGCTCAGACTGTTGATGTGAAGACTGAAGTACTCTAGGTGTGGAGATTCTTTTGAAGGAGATGTCCAGCTATAGGGGACCAGCCAGTTAAGAGCTATTTTGACTGATATTGACTACTGAAATCCATGGGACAGATGATTCACACAGAACTACTGACTAAATAATAACAAACCTTTAACAAAGCCTTATTACTTTCCTTTTTGGGGTAGTAGAATCAATTTTCAGCTCCACACTCTAGAATATTTTTTTTGTCCTTGAAAAATTGTTGAGCTCATCTCTAATACATAGAAAAGAATAATTTATGAGCATATTTTTGTGAAATTTACTTCTGTTTAACAATACAAAGTACAATGTTTGATTGTACAATCAGGCTGATCCGGTGCTCTAAGTGGAACATAAATATATTCTTGTCGTTAAGTATATATTCTGTATTACCTAACTTTCTGCTAACGTGATCAGCAGTAAGAGAGTTAATGAAGTTAACATTTATTCTGTCATCTTTAGATTTCAGAGTCAGCATTGTATAGGGATGAACGGTTCAGACCAAATGGAAATTATTCTTTTGATTGTCTTTGGTCTCTTGAAGATAAGACTGCGTCAGTTCTGTTTGATTCCTGTCTTCAAGGATTTCTTCTCAGTCGTGACTCTCAGGAACTTAATTTTAGTTTAAATGGGATGTGAGACTTTGAGGCACCAGCTTGATATCATATCTAACAATGACATAAAGTCTTGTGTGAATGCAGCACAAAACATTTCAGAAGCACAAGAATTCAGTTGAGCGTGCATACCCTTTGTCCTTCCACCTTCTAGCTTTCTCCCTGCCATGCTTCAGATTGGTATGAGTTTGCAGAGCACACAGAAAGCTAATGCCAGCTAACATCTCCCAACTCCCCCTGCCTGTTTATTTCCATCTCCATGAAATATTTATTGCTGTTTCTTCTATTCTGACATCCTGAGGGGTATGGCTTTTGTTTACATCTCAGCAGAATTAAGTGGCAGGATGTGTCTGCACGTGCCTTACAGGCACGCTCCTGCTTGGCCTGTTCAGGTATTAATTAAAGCTGCTTGTGAGGGACTTGAAAACAGTTGAAGACTGCAGTTTTATAAGCAAAGGTCTATGTTTCTGGTAGGACAGAAAGTGCTTTACATTATGTAACGTGAGAAAATGTCTAATTTTTAGGGCTGTTCACCCTGCAGTAAAAAACATATTCTGTATCTTTCTACTCATGGTGCAATTCACAAATCTGTATGTTCACCTGTAACGAGGCATGGAGACAACCAACCAAGGGTGGTGGTGGATTTGGGTTTCATTCCCATTTCAGAGCATCCGAAGCAATCTGGGCTGCATTACCACCCATGATATTGATGCAGGCTGGAACTGAGGGTATTCTCACACGCCATGGGGTCAGGTAGGAAGGAAACATTTTGTAGTGCAAAGCCTGCTAGAATAATGTCAGAAAACCGTGTGAGGTGGAAGGAGACAAATTCTGGGCAGCTGTGGCCATACTGCCTTTTGGGAATAGTCCCTGGAGGAGAATTTCCAGAATTTCACCCAGCCTTTCTTCTGGAGAAGGTTATCAGGTGTAGCCAACTAGCACCTGGGGCCTCACTAGCATCTGAGCACTGTGTGCTAAGGCTTGCTGCATGGCTTTTTTTTTTTTAAATTTAGCAGTAGGGGTGTGCTCAAGGAATCTCAGCAGAGCCCAGGAGCTACATCTTCTGAGGCAGGCTGTACTGAGGGGAAGCAGGCTGCAGCAGGCATTTTGCTTCCCATCTTACATACAGGCTGTTTATTTGAGCTGTAGGACGCTATTGGCTTGGGAAAGGAGAAACAGTGCTGACTCTTGCAACATTTTAAAAATATGTGTATTTAGTATGTCTGTGACGGTCAAGAGGAATAAAATACATCTGGGCAATATGTGTCTAAAGAACAAAAATCAGTGAATAAAACCAAAACAATTTGACTCTGCAGCAGGACATACAAAGAAGGATTAGGATGTAAAAAATACATTTAACTGTGTAAACACACATTAAACATAATGTAAACATACACTAAAAATAAATATTCTGTTTCTGCTTCTATATTGTCATTTAGGTCTGGGCCACATTTTCAAGATAATCTACTATCTTTATAGATAATTCAGTTCCTACTTAACTGAAATGTTGCAGAAAGTACCATTCCCCCTCCATCCCATCTTCTAATTGACTAATTAACTTTCTTAGGAAAGAACAACTTAGTTAACGAACGGCTTAAGCTATAGGTTTGCATAGTATGTCAGGGAATAAGAAAGGCTCACAAAGAAGTCAGAACCATGATTAGTACCCCTGTATCTGCAGGAGAAACGAATTTAGACTTCTTTTGTTACATTTCAGGGAAAATGCTAGCTGGAAGATTATTGGTTGATGTCCAACTTTCAAAGATAATTCTATTAATTAGGACTCTTGCTTCACCGCTTTACCATTCCCATTGTTTGTGAAAATGAGGAGTTTGGGTCCCAGAGAGCAGACTTAAGTTCTGAAGTACTACTGTGTGCCCTGGTGAAAGATCATCAAACCATAGCACTGTCCCTACTTTTCAACACTACGTATAATTTGGGTGCTTATAAAAAGGGTGTGGAACAGCTGAAGAGTCAAGGATGGCAACAGCAGTGAGCAGAGCTTGAGGAAATATCTGACCAGTGACAGAAGTCACAGGAATTTGGTTTGCTTATCTTGGAGGAAAGGTGACTTAGAAAAATGGTAATAACAATCCTCAGAAATGCTAGAGGCCACCAGAGAAAAGGGACTACGACTGTTCTCTGTGACCTCTGTGACTGAGATAAAACATAATGATCTCAAAGTGCATCAAATCAGATGTAGCTGAGACATCACCGGTCAGAATAGCCTAGGACTGGAGTCCACTGAGGTGGTAGGCTCTTTGTTGTCAGAGGTTTTAAGAACATCTCTTCAGATGCTGAAGTACAAACATCTGTTAGGGTTGTCTAGGTTCAGCCAGCTCTGCCTTGGGAGAGATGGCTAAGTGACCTACCTTGTGGCCTTCCTCATGGAATTCCATCATTCTACTACTCTTAAAACAAAACACAGCACACTTTTGCTAGAGAATATTTAAAATAAAAAATCCTTATTTGTTTCCTAATGCTGCTCTTCCCAGAGATCCTCGCGCTGTAAGGCTTCTGAGCAATGCCTTAGCCAAATACTGCCTGAATGCATTGTTTCTACCCCTTCCCACCCTCTATGTAGTGCCAGAAAATTGCTTTACATTTCAGCAGGGGAAAAAAAAAAAAATCTCTTGATGCTCAGTCTTCACCACAGTAACTTGGAAAGAGAGGTGTTTTACATGAGCAAAAACATGCCTGCCTGTTTCAGGTTTATAGTCTTGGCAGCAGCAGCAAGAGGGGAATGATATATAGCTGTGCCCCTTGCATACAGGGTTTTTGCACCAAAGGTAACGGCAGAAACCACAACGGCAGCGTAGCCCTTTTCTGGTACATCCTTTGGATTCCATAATTGTCTGGGATTGTTCCTGGAGTCAGTCCGTGCCACAAGTTTATTCAAAGGAAAGAAAAATTTTCCTACCTCTATAATTAAAGCTTCTTGGCCTTTCGTGTTTAATATGAGAGAGAAGGTTTTAAAGTCACGTGATGAGTATTTAAAAGTCCTTTCTATATATCTTAGTTCATATCATATCCACAGCTTGTCTCTGTCCCTTGAAAGGTCTGTTCCTTAAGAAGTGCACAGATAAGCACCCTTTTTATTTCTGTTATCAGTGCTGGTTTTCACTTATGCCTTTGCTGGTCAAGTTCATTAATATACACCAGATTCAGTCACCTTCTCACCCTGTTGTACTCTCCAGGGTTTTGAGGCTTCAGTGGGATCAGAAAACCTCATACTGAGGGAAAGGGACATTTAAAAAATGTACTGACTCAGCTCTTGGCTACAAAAAGGCATCTATCTCCCAAATGCTCTGGTTGGAAGGTGTGACCAGGAAAGATCAACAGCATTATGCACAAGAGCTCTGACCAGGGTTGAAACTAGTAATTGGGCCATAAAGCTTGTAGATGAGCCAACTGTACTCCACCTGAGGGTTTCATTTGGACTGCTGAATGCCGATGGGACTATGGGTCTTCTGCAGAGCTCCGGCCCATGCAAAAGGAGGTCTCTTGGGGCAGAGTCCTGCTTGCCCTATGACTAAAATCAAAAGTCTAAAAACTAGTATTTTAACAGATTTAATTTCTGATCTTCTTTCCAAAAGTTGTTTCTTTCCTTGTCTCCCATTAGCTTCTATTTCCAAAGGGACAAAAATCTGACTTAACTGCATATTTAATGCCTCATCCCTTGTTCTGCTTAAAATGTGATCAGAGAAGGACGGAGAAAAAAATATTGCCAAAACTGGCATGCAAAATAGGTGCCTAGAGCAGTTAAAGCTGGACAAACAGGGAGGCAGAGTAGGTTACAGTGAACTAGGTAATGTTTAGCTATAGCCTGGTTTGTTGAACTCAGAGGTAACACCCAGGTGTCAGAGCTGAGAGACTGGCAGTATCATAGAATCATAGAATGGTTTGGGTTGGAGGGGACCTTAATGATCACCAAGTTCCAAGCCCCTTGCCATGGGCAGGGACACTTCTCACTAGACTGGGCTGCTTAAGGCCCCATCCAACCCAGCCTTGAAATGGATGGCCAATGCATGAAGGAGACAATAGAAAAAGAACATGTAGAGGAAGATTGAGTTCTTTTCCTTCTGCATGGACACCTAAAGATACATGAGGCATGAGGGAGACAGGCTGCAACATTAGCTTGGACAGGAAATGGGCCTAAAGTGAATCTGCAAGACAACAAACAAACAATAATTGTGTGTTCATAGCTCATTCGGCCCAGAAATAAGGTGTGGAAGGAGAAGAGAATGACAGTGCCCAGGTAAAGCTGGGGAGGACAGCAAGGGTAGGAAGGAGGGAGAGGAAGGAAGCACAGATGGTTGTGGAAGCCAGGGAGGACCTGGTTTCAGCCGTGGTCAGCAGTCCACAGCACCTGACAGGTCATGGAGGAACAAGCTGTGGGACCCAGCTTTGGATTAAGGAAGTGGGCATCTGAAACCGTGCCAAGAGCAGCCTGCCTGTTCATTAGAATCATAGAATCATAGGGGTTGGAAGGGACCTCGAGAGATCATCAGGTCCAACCCCCCTGCCAAAGCAGCTCCCTAGCTCATATTGCACAGATAGGCGTCCAGACGAGTCTTGAATATCTCCAGAGAAGGAGACTCCACCACCTCCCTGGGCAGTCTGTGCCAGGGCTCTGTCACCCTCACTGTGTAAAAGTTCTTCCGCATGTTGGTGCGGAACTTCCTGTGCTCCAGTTTACAGCCATTGCCCCTTGTCCTGTCTCCACAGACCACTGAAAAGGGGCTGGCCAATTCCCCCTGCATCCCATACTTAAGATATTTATAAACATTAATTAGGTTCCCCCTCAGTCTTCTCTTCTCAAGGCTGAGCAGTCCCAGCTCACTCAGCCTTTCCTCATAGGGGAGATGTTCCAGGCCCTTAATCATCTTCGTAGCCCTTCTCTGGACTCTCTCCAGGAGATCCCTGTCTTTTTTATACCAGGGAGCCCAGAACTGGACACAATACTCCAGGTGGGGCCTGACCAGGGCAGAGTAGAGGGGGAGGATCACCTCCTTCGACCTGCTGGCCACACTCTTCCTGATGCATCCCAGGATCCCATTGGCCCTCTTAGCCACCAGGCTCATGGCCAACCTGTCATCAACCAGGACCCCCAGGTCCTTCTCCACAGAGCTCTTCTCCAGCAGGTCATCCCCCAGCCTGTACTGATTCAAGCAGTTGTTCCTTCCCAGGTGCAAGACTCTACACTTAGGCAAGACCTTAGGTTGTCTAAACTTCTAAGAGACTGGTTAGTGTTCCTGTATTGCTTCTAACTGGTGTGGGAAAGGCCCCAGATCAAAGCTAATACAGTTTCATCACCTATTATTTTTTTCATTCTTTGTACGTTCAGGAACCTTTTGGATGATAGGTAGATGTGTAACATCAAAACAACAAAGGAACTGTACTCCTGCCAGCTGACACATCTTTTAAATCAGCTAGATTGTATTCAACTGTCGCTGTGTTACCTGAAAGGGAGAATTGATAAACTAAAAGGGGATAAACAAACTACCTTTTTGTAGTGTAAATTGAATCAAAATGCAATGTGTGATGTTTATATGCCCATTACATAAAAAGTATAAAACTTCTCTGCTGTCAAAACACTAACTCTGCAACTTGAGTTAGAAAAATCCATCCACTCCTTCAGCCACATTAATATTATACAAAGAAGAGATGACATAAAACACTAAAGCCTTTTTCTCTCCCCATTTTTGCTTCTATTACTAATAAAAGAAGTAAGAAAAACTTGTTTTGCGAGATAGGTTATTCAATAAGCTAGTTATAACTCATATGGAAAGAGAATATTGATTTTTATAGAAAGGCTGAAATGAGATGAAGAGATATGAAAGATCCTTTTGTCAGATAAGTTTCTGGGGCTAACTACTTCAACTATGTTCAGAAACAAAAACTGCACTTCTAAAAAGACAAATCATCTCAAACACCTGATTGTAAGACCATGATAGATTTTTCTAAGTAGTAAAATTTCGCTAATGGAAATGACAGTGGATAAAAAAGGGACATTTATAGGATGTAAAATGATCCATTGAAAGAAAAATTAGATTCAAGTTTCAGTCTAACTTCCCCCCCCCACCCCAGAAAATCAATGACCGATGGTGTATAGTAAATTAGTTCATTATGTAAGATGTCAAACCCTGTAAATGATGTAAGATTCGATTTTACAAATCGGTTCTGCCTGTGAGAAGTTTTGCAATAGGAAGCACTAGTGATTAAAATGTCAGTGTGAAAGACTGCTGCAGACTCCTCTACCACCGTAACAGCGGCACGTAATCCTGACGTGCCTGCAAAGTCCACATAAGAACAAATACAAAGTTCAAATCCTTTTCAAGAGTGGTTTCAACTCAAAATTAAAAAGTAGCACAAGGTGCAGCAAGGTGGTCTCCATATGTGGCCCTTTTTTAAATCAGAACCTATTCTACAGCTGCCCCTGCAGCGCGTTTACCACCCTGCCAGCCACAGGGCCTGTGTCTGGGGGCAGCGTGGGGTTGTGTGTCTGGCTCTTGCACAAATCACCCACATTGTGACCGTGCTGCATGGGGAGTTTCTTAAAGCACTCTCCTTCTCCTGTTCTCAGTTACTGGCATTCTTCTCTTCCCAGTCAGCCGGATCCCAACAGGACTCGACAGTTTCAATGGCAGCACTTTCTTCTCACTTCCTAGAGCGTAACATAAGGAAAACACAGCAGAATTCCTACCGGCTTTACCTTACCTCTTGATATAAGATCCAGTCCTCTGCTCCTGACAAGTCTGGTACTACTATTTTTAAGTGTGAAAGGAACGTGTTGCATCACACAGTAGTCATAGCTCAAAACTGAACTCAGTGGTGGCAGTTTAGCTACATTTGATAGGTGATGTCTTATTTAAAAGATAAAGTGACATTATGGGTATTTCACATCAAGCAAAATGTGGGCTGTATGAAAATAGTGGTGAAGGACTTTCATTTGGACTCTGAATTTCCCTGCTGTATTTTTTTCCCCCATTCTTTTCATGTTTAGCATCTCCTTCCTACAGTTTGCTTTCATTCAACTGGAACTGGATCTGCTTGCAGGAATACAGCTTGTCCCATTATGCTGTTGTTACAGATGTGTTCTGTAAAATCCAAGACTTGTGGGTTTTTTTGCATCTTAACTTTCTCAAAAATTTTCTTTGAAGAATTGCTGCCCCTGGAGCATCTCTTTAACCATTTCTCCTAGCTGGGACACACCTCTCAAAGCAGGTATGCAATTATTCCTTTTGGAGATGCAGCTACAAAGCCTACTCAAAGTGCAAACATCTGGCAGCCTCTCTGCAGCAAAGAACTGAGATGTTCAGCATCCCATCTCAGCCTCTCACCGCAGACATCCCTAAAGCATTAATAATTTTTTCATATTCCCTTAGTCAAGGACAGTTAGAGTTTAAATTAGGAGACACTGGACAAACTTTGGGAATTTTCACCTTGCCATCGTCAGCTGAATCCTTGCCTCTTTGCAAGCTGGTGTGCAATGCTGCAGGAGGGAGTAGATGTCTACTCACGGTAGAAATCACACTATGAGTAATTTCCCTTGTAAAACATAAGACAATGATGTAAATGTTATAAAATGTTTCACAGCCTCTCTGCCAAACTTCTTTGGGATCTTCCAGCCCTGCTTTAATTTACAAACGTCTTGAGCTATGCAGAAAACAGCACGTGGGGTACTCATGCGCCTTCACCCTTCCTGGTTTATGAAGTCCCACCATTAAGCAGTGTTATCCAAACTCTTCTGAAATTACATTGATTTATTTGCCTCTCAGAGTTTTCCCAGCCATAAAACTCCACTAAAATACCCACCATTGTGCCCTGCTAGTTTTGGTTGTTTAGCTATTACATCTGTTGGATGGAAAACACCTTTAAAGCAGAGCCAGGGGATGAGAATTAGGGGCATCCTGAGGGTTGCAGGTAGTGTGTGGGAATAGTTTTGATTTTCATTTTTCTGTCTTTCATTTATCAAACCAAACACAGTGAAAGGAACATCTGTCTGGCTGAGATACGGGAAATGTGTGGGGATGCCTTCAGGTGAGCTGTACCTTTGCCCCAACAGCAAATGGGCTCCCTGGGGAATGGCAAAGACTTGGGAAAGCAGCCTATAAGGCTCATAAACCAGGATTCACCTTTCTCTAGGCTTGTAGAAAGGCAATATCCGTTTAAATATTTGCAAATAAAACAAAGACCTGGAGGCAGGTATTTGGTCACTTCTTTTTTTTGCAGAGGCTGGAAAGGAATTTTCATAAGAAAATTAATTAATTCATTGTGCCACCTGAGATTTTGGCTTTCTGTATATCATCAGGAGACAGGTGTGGCTATTAGGAGAGGAAGGCATGTGCCTTCTTCACAACCCGAGGACCCCATGAGTTCTGGCTTTCAGTAGGCAGGGGAATAAAATCAGGCTTCAGAAGGCAAAAGATACAGGAGCAGGGGGGCAGATTGTAAACTGGAAATATTCCAGAAAGGCCCTTTAAGGTGCACGGAGGCCACCAGACCAAGTCTCTCATTTAATGGACTCATGATGTAGGTGGCATGTGAAGCTCGTGCGCTAAATTCTCAGTATTCTGGGTTTAGATGTATAAAAAGTGATATAAAACTTAAGGCTTGCTGTTTCAACACCATGGTATATAACTGGCCTTGTAGTTCTTGTATCCAAACCACACAGAAAATGGATTTAGACTTCCATGTTCACAGGTCCAGAGAAGTTGAAATGTCTCAACTCTAAGATTTGCAGTTACAAGAACCTCAGCTGTCCATTAATATTAGAAGTCTTGATTGATAATAATAGGTAATAGAAGTTTTACTCCTATTCCCTTAGGGATTCAGCAAATGCAAGTGAAAAGCCTTTTTAAAAAGAGAAAATACAGTGAGTTGCAAAAGGGATCTAGGAGAGAATGTATCCTCTGTAATAAGAGATGAATGCTTGTCATTAGTTTAATGAAGGGGCCCCAGAAACCTCCTGCAGCCCCCCATTAGTCTAACAGTTAGCCCATTGTATACATATACAATACACAGTCACTTGTCCTTGTGGGGCATCACGTCTGGGCCAAGTCTCAAGGCTAAAAATGGAGCCATTTCCACATTTCTGAAGATTAGGTTTAAAGCATGAGGAGCTTTAAAAATAACACAAAACCCCCAAACTTCTGACATTCTTATTTTTCTAAAATAATATCACATCACTCACTGCAGCAAAATTTCTCCTTTGGTTTTGGCTGAGGGCTTTGCCTAACCATGTTTTATTCCCATCTGATATTTATGTTTTGGGTTAAAAGAGGAATTTTCAAAACATGACTGTTCAATTTTGCACCTACCTCCCCTGGCTTGAGCAAACACGCTACATTTGTGAAGACAGAGGCATTTTGGCCACTTGTGTGAGCAATGCATGTGTTGATGAAGAGTGGGAAAATGTAAACGTTCCATCTTGAGAAGGGTTAGAGGTACAAGGCAGTCATTTGGAAGGGGAGCTTGTATGAGCATAAAAGGTGCAATTTATCCTCTAATTGCTGTGATCCATAACTATATGGATGCTGATGGTGTAACTTTCAAGCAAATAACTGTTCAAGTAACTGTAAAATATCCTCCTGGGGTGAAATTCAACTCTTGCAGAGACCAAGAAGCCAATCAAATCTCTGAATTCAGTGGGAGAATCACGCTTTTGACCCTGTATCATAATTTCTTCCACAGCACTTGCATTTCGTACATTTGCAGCAGAGCACTGTAGTTTTTTCCTGACCTGGGATCAAACACAGATGATTGCAGGAGGAATAATTCTTCATCATGCTGTGCTTGGCACAAAGAACCTGGGCTGAGGTCCAGAAGAGTGGAGATGCAGCCGGTGCGGTGTGCAGGTTTTGGAGCGATAGCCTTGTCCTGCCACCCTTCTCTTGTTATCTGCCCTAAAGGAAAGGGGGATTTACACGCCACATGACCTCCACATGTATTTGGGGGTTTCCATTATGCAATTCAGAGTGAGATTTCCTACCCAGATGCACATCTGTCATCTCCCATCCTTCAGCCAACATAAGACTCTACAAGAGGTCTGTAACTCATCTAAGGCTGTAAGCAGGGACTGCCACACAGCCCTTGCCAAAGGTCCATGGACAAATGTGGTTGTGAAATAAAAAGGCAAGGCTGGGGAGAAGGCAATATGCCCCTTCTTTTACAGTAAACCAGCAAACATTTCTCATAAAGTTACAGACATACAGCCTTTTTGCTCTATGCTGCTTGACTGTGAAAATGCAACAACACTTGAAGGAGAGCTTCAAGAGACACAGTATACTGTTCTCCTGAATGCAAACGACATGCCTTTGAGCCTGCTTGTGTTAATCTGAGATAAAAAGAAAGGGGGAGAAAAAAAGGTGACATCTTTTGAAAGAGCCTCTCATAAGGGCAATGGGAGCTGCCTTTACAAGGTGTGATGTTAAAGTCTGGCTTGGCTCACTCAGCAGCACACACACAGGCCCAGTGAAACAGCTGAAGGGGCTGCAGCAAGAGGCAGGGAAGTAAAACATAGGGGAGAAAAATAATAGCAGCGATGACAACAACAGAGTCAATCTTTATTTCATCGAGCAATAGAAATTAGACCAGTTGATCATAATTGTTGGTCCAGGTTTTAAACTCAAGTCTCCCAGTCAGGAGATTACTCAGCTGAAGGCCCAGCATAATGAGAATATATGCTTTCTTTTTCCACACAAATTGAAAATAGTATGATCTAAGGCTGACAACCCCAGCATCTGGGAGTGCTTAAAGCAATTCATAGTTTTGCTCCAGTCACGTGGCTCTGGACAAAGACTGCAGAAAAATCAAATTGGTCCAGAGGAAGCCTTGATGTTGGGGAAAACTCAATAAATTGAGCAAGGAGCCTTTGATTTATTTGCCTTAATTCATTATAAATGAATGACATTCTTTCTCCTCTTGCAAATGCTTGGCTGCTATTTTTGTGTAAACATTCATGACTATGTTAATTGCCCTGCATCTTTTTATGTTCATTTTAGAGATTTTATTGCTCTACTTCAGAGGTTCTAAATAATTGATTTATATAGTCTACTTTTTCAACAGGCATTTTTGTAGGCATTCTCTTCCAGATGTATTTTGTACAGGTTTAAAAGAAACATTTACTGCATTCCAGAAATACTGTTGCCAAACAATCTAATTTAAAAGCAGGGGGAAGTAGTTTATGATATGCAGATCTACTTGCTGCTTTGCGTATTTCACATTTTAACAGCAACATGAAACTGCCAGAGTAACAAGAACGAGTTATTTAAATGAGAGCTGTTCTTACTGAATTAGAAAATTAAAAGGTTCCATATTTCCCCCAGTTATTCTGCGAGCTGACACTGGATAGAACTCCTGATCTGACTGGATAGAATCAAAATGAAACTTCACATACAACTTTAGAACATTCACGTTTATACGTGCATGTGGCAAGGAAATGGGAGGAAGCCAAAGTTACCTGTGTAACCGTCCCAGGAAATGAGTCTAAACTAAGTTGGAAAAAGAACTCTGGGCCATTGCAATAAGCTGCCTGAACTGAGCCTATGTCAGCATTTTACACCTACAGCTACCTCATGCATGTGTGCATGCCTACTGTGCACAGGACAGTGTCTTTGTCTTTGGTGCACCACTCTTTCCCAGTCCCTCATAGGAGGGAAGAATTACCACATACTGTTCTAGCTTTGACCTTCCATTTCGGCTCTCTGCAAATTACCACCACTCTAATGACAAATGTTTGCTGGTAAAACAGAGTGCCTAAAAGCCTGAGTTACCTATACAGCAGAGGTATGTATACAGCAGTGTGCCTAGGAGGCCAAGAAGGCTAATGACATCTTGGCTTGTATCAGAAACAGCATGGCCAGCAGGTCCAGGGAAGGGATTGTGCCCCTGTACTGGGCATTGGTGAGGCCACACCTCGAGTGCTGTGTCCAGTTCTGGGCTCCTCACCACAAGAACGACATGGAGGTCCTGGAGCGTGTCCAGAGAAGGGCAACCAGGCTGGTGAAGGGGCTGGAGGGGAAATCTTACGAGTTACAGCTGAGGGAACTGGGGTTGTTCAGCCTGGAGAAGAGGAGGGTAGGAGAGTGAGAGGGGACCTTACCACAGCCTACAGTTATCTGAGAGGAGGTTGTAGAGAGGTGGGTGTTGGTCTCTTCACCCAAGCGACAGGTGATAGGATGAGGGGGAATGGCCTCAAGCTGTGCCAGGTTATGTTCAGATTAGACTTTAGGTAAAAGTTCTTCACAGAAAGGGTTGTCAGGCATTGGAACAGGCTGCCCAGGGAGGTGGTTGAGTCACCGACCCTGGATGTATTTAAAAGAGGAGTAGATGAGGTGCTCAGGGATATGTTTTAGTAGAGGACAGGAATGGCTGGACTCAGTGATCTCAAAGGTATTTTCCAACCCAGTGATTCTGTGAAAAGCAAACAGTTCTGAAGGATGTTCCCTCTGCTGTAGCTCATGAGTAAAGTTTGCACCACCTGCAATACAGTGTATTTCTGGTTTGGGGTTGGAAGCAGCAGGGCATTGGCAGCTGAAGGGAGAGCAAAGGCAGTTTCCTGCAGCACACACACTATGAGGGCACTGCTTGGGTGGCAGGTTTGGAGATGGAGTGACCTGATATATAACCATACAGTAAACTTTATTGTGTAGGTAAGTGCCTTTTTTGTGCATTGCTTTTTCCAAAGTTTGACCTAACATATGTAACAGCTGCCCTGTGGCAGATACACAACATGCCTCTATTTTTTGGTTAATGCCACATTGCCGAGTGAGGGATCCGTGCTGAAGAACTTGACATTTGTTGCTTTTTGATAAGTGAACAAACAGTTTTTCTGAAATACTTTGATTGCATGCAATCTGTCTATGAATAATTCAGTAAAGTAACTTTCAGCTTGTGAATTGTTTCATGTACGAGGTCTCAGATGAGCTGAAAAAAAACATAGGGCCAAATTTACTGAGGGATTTAGACCCAGGCAGCTCCTTTTGAAAATCCCACCTGGAGTCTGAGGCTGCTAAGGACTAAATGCACCACATCAGGTGCCATTTTCCCCACTCTGCTAGGAAGGGATTTCCTCTTTCTCCCCTGTAAGTCATCTCCCCACCTTGCATGCCACACTAGGCGTAGGCTCTTTTCTGTCTTCACTGTTGGTGCACCACGCTCTTCCAGTCCTTTGTGTGAATCTCCTGCCCACTTCTTAACTTCTTTTCGCTTTGGCTGTTTGCCTTCATTCTCCCTTGCCTTTTCTGCCCTCAGAAACCAAGAAACAAACAATTTGGAGAGTCTTCTTCCACTGGTTGGAGCTCTCACCTGCGGGGAAGAGAGACTTTGGTTGTAGGTCTGCCTTATTTGATAAGGCAGCAGTGGTGATGTTATTAGTAGAATATTAGGAGTTAGAATATTAATTTTAGGAGTGATTTCAGAAATGTGGATTGGATTTCTGTATAGGCTGGGCTAAATGGCTTTGTCTTACACCACCTGTTTCATCCCCCTGTGACAGTCCCAGCTGTGACCCCTCCTGGTGTGTTAGCTTACTTCACCCCGAAGGGCTTTCCTACACTACAGAATGCGGTGCACAACGGGGAGCTGTAAAACGGCTCAGGGGCTGGCCGAGGTTAACCAGTGCCAGGGTGGCTCTCTGCCCACCCTGCGGAGAGCCCTTCGCTACTCCGGCTCTGCTGTTCCCTGGTATTGCAAGGGCATAGCTTTGCACGGGGGTGCAAGCACGCACCAGGTTTTTTCACAGGTAGCTGTGTGTTTCTAACATATCTCCTAATTTCCTGGATTTAGCCATAAGTGCTTATGTACATTAATTAGTGCCTAATTAGCATCAGTACTGTGTTTTCCCCCATGTGACTGTCTCCATCTTTATATGTCTAAATCTGTCCAGTACATCATATGGTGTTACTCTGTTAGCTGTCTAAACAAATGTAGCTTTTAATGGGTCTGCTATGTGAAAACTCATGTTTACACAGCGCAGCTTCTGCCTTGCTATCAGGAGTTTCTGCAGACAAATGCAGGAATTAGACTGCTATTGGAAAATCAATATAAAGAGGACACAAAGTCAAAGGAAAATCAGTGGAGGGGTTCTGAGTGGATATTTATGAGGGGAAAGGATTGATCATTGAGGCTATACATTATACAACATCTTCTTGTACCTCTAGCTTCAACTGCCTCTTCTGAATTATGAGTGCTGATTAAAAAGGAAAGCGTCCTGCCTGAATTCTCGTGTTACCCATTTTCTAAGCAAATTAGACAAGCAGAAAAAAGCAGTGGTATCAGGATTTAAGATAGCCTCATGAGTAGCACTTTGCTGGAGATGCCAAGGGATTAATATAAACACCTTCTGATAAACCCAT
Organism: Porphyrio hochstetteri; assembly: GCA_020800305.1. NCBI lineage: Eukaryota > Metazoa > Chordata > Aves > Gruiformes > Rallidae > Porphyrio > Porphyrio hochstetteri. The sequence goes on from CM036907.1 coordinate 54,565,751, forward strand.
CACAATCCAAGTGATGCTGATAGGACGTGCTCGTGTCATTCCAAATACTGCTTCAATTACAAATTATAAATACCTCTCCTGAAGTGAACCTGCTCCATCAGAGTGTCACTAAGTTGTGTCTGTCTGGCACACCGGTTCATTTCTCCATCTTTGGATATTTGCTGTCAGATTTTTCCAAGGGATATATCCCTGAACCTTCCACAAAGCACAGAAATTAATACAACCAGCTGGCACAGGGCTGCAATTCCTGCTCAGTCAAGGCAGATGAAACTTGGAAGCATTCTGTATGCATGAAATGGACAGGTACGGTGCACCCTTATTTGATCTCCATCAAATTAGCAGCTATTGCTGAACAAAGCAAAATAAAGCCTGCAGAGCTGCCGTCAATTACTCTGTTATGCACTCAACCCTTTCTGAATCAGAGAGTGTGCTGGAGGAATCTAAAGTTGTGATCTTTCATGGGTTCTTCTCAGATGACATTAAGTTATTCTGTTATACCCGTGAACCTTTACTCAGTGAAGACTTGCGTTAAATTTCCATTATTCTTACTGTCTTATGAAAATCAGGGGCCAAGTCATATCTTATCCCCTTCTAGTTGTTTATACCTTTGCAAACTGCCTATTATGATATATCCCCAGCTGGGGAATTTTGCTTAATGAGGATTTATTTAGAGGCTTTATTTATTTAGCAAACATCAACAAATAATGTTCAGGTGTTTCACCGAGTAAGGGAAAGATGATTTGCCTATGTTGAACAGAATCCTACCACATAAAAACCAGGAAGTCATAGTGCATCTGTTCCTTGGAGCATCGGTGTGTTTTTAGGGGCTTAGCTTTTGCTAGTGGTCTGTGCATAAGCTCAGGTTATGTGTGCTCAGTAGAAAACAGCTGCAGCACCTCAGCAGCCTGGCATAGACATTCACAGAGAAGACAGGAGGGACGCAGGCTCAAAATCAGAAGCACACCACCCCGTTGGCAAGATGTTACAACCAGGCTGGCCGAGCAGCAGAACTGACTGGCTGGTGGGTAACCCAGCTGATGCAGCCAAACAAGACTCTCTGCCCAGTACTGCCAGACACGCAACCTCTACACACTCTTCATCTCGCTCGCTGAACGAGTCTCTGATTCCATCCGTTTGGAGTTACGAATCAGCTCGGGAGTCTCTAGCACGGCACCAATATGGACCCGCTTTGGAATTCTCAGCAGCTCCTTTCAGAGCATCCTCTTCCAGCCCTGAGGAAGCGCCTCTGTGCTCGCAGCGCCCTTCTTGCTGGAACCACTGCAGTTGGAGGGGGATTCAGTCTGAGCAAAAGCTGGACCCAGACTGGATGAGGTCATGGAAGGAAACAAAATTGGACAGAGATCCTGGAGCAGAGACTAGATGTAGGAGAGGAGGGGATAAAAAGGAGTGGGACAAGGTCAAGGGAAACAGCAGATGAGGACTGTCGCAGTGAATACCGCTCTGAAAATGAATGCTCCCATGTCTGTAGCACCAGAGCACTCCTGTATGATGTCAAGCAGATTACTTGAACTACAGGTGGCCAGCAAGTACTCTTTTTATGCTCGGTGTTCAGTTCGAGAGCCTGGGGTCTGATCTGTAGAAGTAGTTAGCATTCACAGCTGCGTCTGAAGTCACAGGGAGCTACGCTGCGAACATAGCAAGTGCCGCATAATGCTAACTCTTTCACCAAGGCAAGCCCCAGTCATCTCAAGGCTGGCAACCAAAATTAATAGATGCATTTAACCTTAATCTCTCCATGTCTCATTTCCCAATCAATAAAGTGGTGATTTTAGCTACATCGCATGAAAGTAATTCATAAGCGTTCATCATATGCTCAAGGTACAGCAACAATGACTGCTGTAGAAAAGCCTGCTATGATGTTAATAATTTCACATTACAAGCAGGATTTAAATAGCTTTAAACAAATGCTGAGACCATATGTTGAACAAAGAGATTAAAAATAAACCGAAAAGCTGCACGTGCAGTGATCAGCGTCTGTCCTGTGCGCTCTACAAGGCAGCGGTCCTCTGGGCAAAACAGCATCATCTCACAGTTAAAGGCTAAACTGTAAGCCATACCTTCTACAAGCCAAAACAAGTTTGTCTGAAAAATCCTACCTTTGGATTATCCTAAAATGTTGACGCTTGGCTTTTCAACTGTACTGTTCCTTTAATGTGGGGTTTGTGTTTTGGATTCTTTGGAGTGAATGGGAATGTAATAACTTAAGGAGGTATATATCATTTAATTGCTTTATGCCATGCATGCAAAGTCACACTGGTTTTGTTAAGATAGGCAAGTAAGAGGGGAATTAAAGTAGGGAAACAGCTGCATGGTATCAGGCTACAGCACAAAGTAAATATAATTTATTTTCCTTCTTGTTGTCCTAATTTGATTTTTGGCATTTTAATTGATAGCATACCATAGGCGTAATAGTTCATACTTGTGAAAGTAACTACTTTTACAGCACATTTATACATTTAAGTACATGTTCCAGCAGCAAAGATTTCTAGTTCTTCTTCCTCCCAAGAGAATCTTTTACCCATCGATGCTTAGAAATACAGCAAGCAGTCTCTCAACAGTACAGTCTTCCCACTTAAATTTTACTCCATTCATTAGTCTGTTTCTCCATCTTTTTCTTCTTTTTTTTTCTTTAAGTCTATTCCTAGACATCAAAGACATTCCTTGCAAACAGAAAAATAAAGATTTATTGATTGACCTTACAGGTGTTGTCTGTGTTCTCATCAAAGCACCCATTTTTCTCCTATGTTTGGTGCGAATGCTTACCCGCTTCTCATGTGAAGCAGCAACTAGAAGTGCTAAAAGAATCTGGAGCGTGGGCAGAACAAACACACCAATAGATGTGGAAGTATTCAAAAGTGATGCGAAGCATCCAAGGAAGCGGCGCAAGACAAAAACGTCCACAGCAGCAGCACACCTTAATAAGCCCCACTGATTCTAAGTGCTTCGAAGCACCATGCCTGGGAATTAAGAAGTGGTGATTTCACTGTGCAATTCCAGTTATGGCTTTATCTGGTGTAAGTCGTTAGATGTTTCTGTTTGAACTGCAGTCCTAAAGCTTTTACCTTTTGCTGTCTCTTTGGTGCTTAAACACCAGCCCAAAGTGGAATTATTTCTGGTATTGTATCACTTTTCTCTCTTTCAGAAATGAGGTGTCATTCCTAACTTTGTCTCTGCCACAGGTTTTGCATAAGACTGTGAAGGATCTGTGCAGTGATGCCATCAAACCGTGTAACTAAACCCAGGAGATTCCTCTCCAGGCTGTATAAGAAGATCTGCTCTTTTGGCCAGCATGTGGATATTTTTTATGAAGGAACACAATTGGATCGGTCCTGGGTTCTGGCTTTTTGCTCTTGTCCACACCAGCAAGATTCATTTCCATATTTCAGCAGATGCCCTTTGCTGCTGGATGCCAGCAAAAGAGTCAAAGCCAGTAGTGTAGGTAAGATTCAGGCGTTTACCCAAACCTTCCAATCTAAGTGGCTAAAACATCTGAACGCAGTCTCCTGAGCAAAATTTCCAGCTGCATGTGCACACAGATTATGAGTCAGCCCCCCTAAATCAGAATGCATTTTTTAAGCCTAAAAAGGAAGGGGGTGATTGCTTTTTAATTTCTGACCTGGCAAGTTACACTTGGGTCATGATTTCCTACTTATCTCCCAAACCACAGTGGATAGAATTTGCTGTCGCTTAGAAATGAAAATGAAGAATCTTGTGTGATCCCATGAGCAAGATCTTGGGGAAGCCCCCCCCCCCCCCCCCCCCCCCCCCACTTCTAGCCAAGTCCATAAAACGAAATGGTGAACCAGCAGCAGCACCCCAAACCCTCCTCATGCCATTGCTGCATTGGCAACGCAGCCACATGAGGGGAATGAAATGTGTTTCTACTTCAGACAGTGCCCAGGGATGAGTCTAGCTCCAAATAAGCCATCAGGACATATTGAGGACATATGTTGTATAAAGAGGATGAAGCTATTAAACAGCTCAAGCGCTGAGCGAATGCTATTCACCCTATGCATGGTGGGAAGCGGTTCTCTAGGAAAAATACCATGATCGAGTAATTAAAGGCTGTATCATAAGCCATATGTGCAAGGGGGTCAAATTAAGGTTGCATGAGCAATCTTAATTTTGTAATTTCCATCTAAAGCTCCGCTTCAGTCATCCCAACAAAGCTGCAAGGAGAGGAGCCATCCCTCAGACAGTGTACAGGTCCCCACAGGCAGTATAAAGGTGCGGGATCTTAACGTTGCCTTAGGCTTGTCAACATCGCCGGAGTATGAAACCTTTCTACTGCTATCATCACTGTAAGGAGAGAAACGGGAGCCCCACATCGTGGGGGGTGGGGGGCACTGTGGTCCTGGCAAGCCGCCGGCAGGGCGAGACCCCCGCTCCAGGCCCCAAAGGGGTGTCCCCAGGCCTACCGCAGCAGGGAGAAGGTGGGCAGGGGGCCGTGGCGGGGTCTGCACCAAAAGCAGTGCTTCGCCGGGGCCGGATAACGAAAAGCCCCCATCACAGCCCCCGCCCCACGGGTACCGGCCCCGCGCAGCCCCGGGGGCGGGCCGGGGCAGGTGGGTTACGTCGGCCGGGGCGGGACGGGCCCCGCCGCAGCCAGACCGGTGGGGCGGCGGCGCCCGGCGGCGCCCGCAGGGGTCGCTCGCGCGGAGGCAACGGGCACGTCGCGGTGACCGGGGGCGGCCCGGGGGTGGGGGGGAAGGCGGGCGGCGGGGCCGGGGCGGGAGAGGGGTGGCGGGCCCGGGCGGCGCGCACAAGTCGGCCGCGGAGCACTGGCTGTAACTTGACACCGGAGCGAGAGGCCGAGCGGAGAGAGGGAGCGAGAGCGGCGGCGGAGGAGAGGAGCCCCAGGGAGCGGGATGGTGACCACCTCCTTCCCCACCCCTTAGCGGCGCTCCGCAGCGGCCGCCGCCGCAGCGCCGAAGACTCTCGCTTGCCTGTGGGGCCGAGGGCAGCTGGCGATGGGGACGGGACGGGTCCCCTGAGCTCCCGGGAACTTTCCCCGCCGCGGGCAGCCGGAGCCGAACAGGCGCATGGAGGATGCGCTTTCCCCGGCGGGCTGCGTGACCCGGCGGCGGCGAAGGGAAGGATGAAGAAGAAGCAGCAGCACGGCGGCGGGGACTGCCCGGCGCCCCGGCCCCCCGCGGCGGCGGCGGGAGGGGGCCCGGGCCAGGGCGGGGGCTGGAACAGGCGGCGGCCCCTCTCGCTGCTGCCCTTTCTCTCGCTGCGCGACTACGGCTTCTGCATGGCCGCCCTGCTGCTCTTCTGCCTGGGCTCCCTCTTCTACCAGCTCAACGGGGGGCCCCCGCACTTTCTGCTGGACCTGCGGCACTATCTGGGTAAGGGGCGGCCGGCGGCGGCGGGACTTGTTGCGGCTCCTCCTCACCCCCCGCGGCGGCTGGGCCGGAGCCTCCCTCCGGCCCTGGGGGTGGGGGTGGCGGCTCAGCTTCCCGGGCGGAGAGAGCGGGGCCGGGAGCGCCGGGAGACCGGGTCTGCCCGGGAGGGGCGGGCAGGCGGGACGCGGGGCGGCGAGGTCTGTCTGACAGCGGGGTGGGAAGGGCCGGCGGCGCTCTGGGAGCGGGGCGTTGGGACGCGCCCTCTCGGAAGTTCATTTTGGCGCAAGGTAGAGTCCCCGTGAGACCCCTCCTCAAACCAGAGACGGGGCTGCGGCCGGAGAGGGCTCTGTGTGTGCCCGGGGACCGCCACAGAGCGCGATCTGCCAGCTGCCTCTTGCAGTCAGGTGGGCTCTGAGGCGGCAGCCGAGCGGAGGGGCTGGGAGGGCAGCGCTCGCCGCCCGCGGGTCGCGCAGCGGGGGAGCGCGGGCGGAGCGTCCCGCCAGCGCCTCCCCGCCCCGCTCAGGTGCGCGCAGGAGGGCGGCGCTGCCCGGAGGGCACGGAGCGGGGTTACGGGCTGCTCACGGCGGGAGCGAGGTGTGCTCCCGGGGGCAGAGCTCCGGCGCTTTGCCAGGGCCAGCGTGCCCCCGAAGGCGGTGGCCCGGCCGAGCCGTGCCCCCGCGCTGCGGCCCGCAGCCCTCATCCTCATCCTCGCCGCAAGTTTTGCACGTGGTTTTTCTTTGTGCCCGGTTTCCACACCGCTACATGTCGCTTCCCTGCTCAAGAGAGAAGGTGTGAAATACAAAGCGTGCGTACCTCAGACCGGGAGGGCTAGTTCAAGCAGGGAACGAGACCTCAGGGTTCCTCGGCACGGCAGGGTTACGGCAGGTTACTTGCGGTCTGTGTTTCTAACCACGGTAGCTCCTTTCCCTGGCTTGTCCGTGAAGGTAAGGCTTTGGTGGCCGTCTGTAAGAGACCGTGTCAGGTTGCGAGCAAAGCCACAGTCCTTGTACCGCGGGAAAATAAGCTGAAAGTCAGTGTCTCTGTGTGCGTGTTCTGTGACCATCTTGGGAATGCAACTCTGCCTGTGCGTGTTGCTTTTCTTTAAGGGAAAACCATCCTGTGTCCTCTGCTAACTGCTGAGAGGGTATGGAGAGGACACAGCCAGGCTCTTCTGGGAGGTGCAGGGCAGTAGGACAGAGACACCAGATGCAAATTGCAAGACGGGACGTTACAGTGAGATACTAGAAAAGAAGTTTCAATGTGAGAGTGATCAGACTTTGGAACAGGCTACCCAGGGAGGTTGGGATGTCCTCACAGGTACTTGGAACTGAACTGGGCATGCTCCTGGCAACCCAATTCAGTTTTTCCCTGCTTTGGGGTTGGGTCATGGGGATAGGACTTGTAAATAGCTGTTCATGTCATTCTCTGATTCTACTGTAACAGAGAAAAACATAAGTGAAAATTCAAATAAGAACGGGAGAGCGTATTGCATCTCAGGCTTGGATTTTAATGACCTTTTTTTCCTTCCTTTAATGTTACAATTAGGAAGATATGTCTCCATTGATGAGGAAAGGGGCAAACTTTCCACCAAGGTGGAAGCAGGTTTTCTGGCAACTGATTGACTTTTAATTGGGTCAACCACAGATCTGTTTTTCAAAACAAAGTTAAACCAACTTTTTTTTTTTTTTAATTCATCTTAATCTGTATCAAGGATGAATGTTGCTTGGCTCGTGTGAGAATAGACTCTGAGAAACTCTGGGTTACACAGCTCTTCACTTTGTGGTCTTTTGACTGCTCTTGAGGGATCTGGGGAATAAAGCTAGGATCGACTACCCTAATCACTCTAGCCAGTAGTTGTGTGTCTGCTGGAAAATCTTCTGAGGCCTGCAGATGAAAGGCTTGGAAACCACTGCATCTTGGTGAATGGGTCGTGATCGGTTTTGTGTGAGTGCAGAAAAGTCTTTATTGTGTGTGCCTGAGCGTGATGAGCCTCTGGGGAAGGAGTACAGTCTTCTTTGAAAATGGTTTGGGGTTTTTTTGAAGTGTTGGCTTCTCTTGGGGGAAAGTAGACAGATCTATTAATATCTGTCCATTAACAAAGTTCTGCACTTGTATCAATTAGTATAGGAATTTCCTCTCTGTGCCTGAGTTACCTGGGATGTTGAGAAGACAAGGAGTCATCTGGCATCATGCAGCAGGCCAGTGGCTGAGAGGGAAGCAGAGTCACAGAATCACAAGGTTGGAAAAGACCTTTCAAGATCATCAAGTCCAACCATTCTCATCCTAAACTAAACCATATTTCTAAGTAACTCATCTACCCTTTGTTTGAACACATCCAGGGAAGGTGACTCAACCCCCTCCCTGGGCAGCCTGTTCCAGGCCCTGACAACTCTTTCAGTAAAACATTTTTTTCTAACATCCAATCTAAACCTGCCCTGGCACAGCTTCATGCCATTCCCCCTTGTCCTATCTCCTGTCACCTGGCTGAAGAGACCATCACCTACCTCTCTATAACCTCCCTTCAGGTAGTTGTAGGTGGTGATAAGGTCTCCCCTCAGCCTCCTCTTCTCTAGGCTAAACAGCCCCAGCTCCCTCAGCCGCTCCTCATAGGATTTCCCTTCCAGCCCCTTCACCAGCCTGGTTGCCCTTCTCTGGACTCGCTCCAGGACCTCCATGTCCTTCTTGTGGTGAGGAGCCCAGAACTGGACACAGCACTCGAGGTGTGGCCTCACCAATGCCGAGTACAGGGGCACAATCACCTCCCTAGACCTACTGGCCACACTGTTTTTGATACAAGCCAAGATGCCATTGGCCTTCTTGGCTACCTGAGCACACTGCTGACTCATATTCAGTCTGCAGTCAACCAACACCCCCAGGTCCTTCTCTGCCTGACAGCTCTCCAGCCAGTCCCCCTGTAGCGCTGCATGGGGTCCTAGTACCCACTAAGCAAGCTGTGCTGCTGCCTCCATGGGGGAGCAGAACGTGTTTTACTTGGATGCCCAGGTGCATGCTGCATTCTGAAGTGGTTTTGCACTTCCTTGGTGTACAGTTTTACTTCAGGTGTCAAAGGGCATCCACGTGGGTGACATTGCTGAATACATTGTTGTTGGGGGTTTTTTTGCACTAAGTGTAGGTTTTGCCACCTGAGTGGCAATGTTTGCAAATTATGAACGGGGTTTGTTTTTGTAAGCAGGTAGACTGCTTGTTTTCCAAGGGACTCACAAGTGTTTGGAGGAATAGGTATTGGATATCCAGTATGGCTAACTACCAAAGCCCTACCTATTTGCTGTGTGTTTTATACAATGGTTGGACTAGTCAAGTCTCACAACATTATAAAAAAAATAAACTTTTTTATTTCCCTTGAAGCCACAGATCCAGTGTACAAGCAACTCTTTACTTCCAGTCCTTCCAACCCACAATTTGTGGTAATAAAATTTAAATCCCCAAGCAGAAAGGGGCTGTTCATTTGCAAACCATGTTTGCAACATGTAAATTTTGCCACCACCCTTAGTGTGTTTAAATCTCCAAGAACCAAGAAGGACTAGGCTGAAGAGAAAATGGATTTCTGTGTTGAAGTACTTTGTGGCTTCCACAACGTGGGGAGGCTGGCATTTTGTTTGCATTGCAAGTTTCAGTGTGTTGCTCGTGGTTAGTTATGCTACTTTAGAAGGAATGCTTGGATGTTTTTTACCTCAGAATTTAAAAAGGATCTTCCTAAGTAACAACACGAAACTTCAGCAGTGATTGGGATAGACATCACACCTGCATCTGGCAGGTGTGTGCATAAAATAAAATCTGGGCAGTGAAAGCACTGTGGTTGAGAAATTTTCATGTTGTTCTTAAGCCTGCATCATTCTCTGTGGAGGAGGAGGAGAATAAACTTATTTTCAAGGGAGTTAAGTATGAAGATTTGCTAGTTCTATGAACTTTCCTTTGGTGGTGGTGGGGATGAGTGTATTTTTAGAATATTCAGACTGTTAGTCAGTTGGGGGTTTTTTCTCCTGGACTGACTTCTCTGGTGTGTTGGACTAGCTTCTCTAGAGTCCTGCCCACGTGCATCCCCTTTTTCGTTTGATTGCCATGCTGATTGGGGAGAATCTGTTAGAAAAACATTATGTCAGCTTGTAGGGAAGAAGGTATCTATATTCAGTATTTCCACTTTCTGCATCGCCTTCTCTCTCCTGTAAAACTCTAGCAGAGTCATATGGAGCAAATGAGAGTAGCTCAGCAGATACGAGGCTGTGCTTCGTTGTTTGTCCTGCTTTCACTTCAAAGCTTGTAATAGTTTGGAGGACAGAAAGGTCTGTGGAAAGCTAATGGTTTCTGCTGTCTGTTCTGGCTGCGATCCACAGGGATACAGCTCAAGTTCCAGGCTCAGGATAGATCTAGAGCCCTGGTTCTCAGCATGTAATCGGTTGGGGGCATGGACATTAGCAGGCTATTGCCAGAGAATCCGCAGAAGGTACTTAAAGGCACAGCTGTTGCCAGCAGGCTTAAATTTGCTGTACAAGGGTGCATACCAGTTTTGGACCATCTACGAGCTCCAGAAAACCCAGAAAGTTTAAAAAAACCTGCCAGGTTTTCCAGTAATAAACTGGAATATTGGGACTTGCACAACATCTCTATGAGGTCTTGCTTGTTGATTCTGCCAAGGTAATCCTGGCTCGCTAATCAAAACCCAACTGCAGCAGTGGGAGGAAGTGAGAAGAGTCTTCCCTGAGATGAGTGAGACAGAAATCGTAAATCTTGGACAGCCCTGTGGCTTTTGGGGAACGCTCTGGGGACTCCATCCCCCTGCAACCGCGGTGGTTTTTGCATTGCTTTATTCTTCCCTGCTTTGGCTTGTGATACATATACATGTTTCAAAACGCAGGAATGAGTATTTCCAGCGGCGGGTAGCAACCCTCTAATGGCCAATAAAGAAGTAAAATCTTTTGATCTTTGATATTTGCAGTGCAGACTTCTTGTTGTTGATGTCAATTAAAGCATTTCCCCTGTTGAACTCCCCAGCAGCCTGCCAACAAGTACTGCTGCTTTGGTTGTGTGTGGAAGTTGCCTGTGCTGTGGCTTCCTATGCAAGACAAAAAGACTTAAGTTGGCCAGCTGTGTTCTTCAAACAATCTGTAAATTGCTCGCTACTTTCACTCTTCATGCCACAGGAGGCTCCCAGGTATTTTGGCCGGATGTGCTGGGAAGGCTTAAAGTTGTCACAACAGCAGTTACACTCGATTTGGACGCTTCGGGGAATGTAGCCCTCGTTTTCTCAAACAGAAGCAGAAAGAAATCTAAATATTTGGGCAGGTTGTAACAAAAATCTTAAAAATATTTAAAACGAAACACAAAGTGAAACTTTTTTTTAAATTGAGGTACTACGAATTGGCTTTATTTCATTAGGGTGTTTTGGGGGTGTTTATTTTGTTTGGGTTGTGTTTTTGTGTGTTAGTTTTTTTCCTTCAGAAGTGTCTAGCTTTATCCTGTTAAGATGTTGAGAGGGACAAAAAAAGAAAAACTGACTAAGGCAAACAATAAAACAATATGGGTTTTTTTAAATACACATTTTATTTTAAAACTAGAAGGGGGGGGAGGTGTTTTGGGTTTCTTTGGTGGGGAGTTGATTTGGGTTTTTTTATTCTGATAGTTCTGCATTTGTGTTTAAACTAATGGAAATCACAGAATTATTCAGGACAAGCTTTTCTAAACCATAAAAACACCTAGCGTGCTCCACTGTAGATAGACAGCAAGCTGCCTTTTTATGGCCAGAAAGGCTTGTTGCATCCCATTTTGGTTAGCACATGGGTCATGAATCCTTTACAATTTAGAGGCCATTCAGGTGCGTGAGTAGAAGCAACGCACTCAAGGAAAGACAGGTCTATGGACGAGATTTACTGTATGGTGACACAGTACCTGTTTCTGAGATGAGTATGGAATATGCTTTAACAAGGCCCTGGTTATGTTCTTATTGACAGGAGGTTTTTTCTTGCTGTTTGCAAGAATGTGTAGTGTTCTCCAAAGAGCTCTTAGGTGCTTTAAAGCATTTTGATCTTTCCCTGGCTCTTCGGTGGATTGTTTCATTTCATTGCACTTGGAATTTATTGCATTTCAAAATTCATTAACATTGTAAGGAACTGAAAGGTCATTTTAGAAGCTGCTTCCTTAAACCTTGAAAAGAGATGATCTGAACCAAAATGGTATGTCTGTAGCTGTATCTTTCTTCATTAACTTTTCTGTCCTTCCTCCTTTTGCTATTGTGAATGTGATAATACGTATTACCTTTTAGATAAAATATGTTTGGGCTTCCATTTAGGTTGTAAGCTTTGAAGTTAAAAGTGAGCTTTCTTGGAATACAAAAGATATGTCTCCTCTTCCAAGAAGCTTTTGTTAAAAGGCTGCATGAGTTGCTCATCACTCACAGCTTCTCTGGTTGTAAGATTAACAAAGCTCTACCTGAAGCATGATTCTGTCAAGGAATACTCTATGGAGAACCAGAATGCACCTTGTTTTATGACTGACTTGAGCCTTTTCCTTTCAAAAAGACAGTCACTGGACTGCATTATCCTGTCTGGCTGTAAAACACTGCACACAGTGTTTTCATAGCAAAAAAATGTTTAGGACTCCTTGAATGTGTTGTGATGGCATTCTGAATATATTTGGAAAATTTGTACAGCATTTATTCAGAGACGTATTGTCTGCTTTCAGAATCAGGCTCCAGTCTGGGAATCAGGTATTGCATATACGCAGCTGTGTGTATTTTAATTTCATATTGCCAAGTCTGTTCACAAGAGACTTAAAGGATTAATTTGGTTCCTGACGAGAAGGAATATTACTACAGCTTTTGCAAAAATGTATTTGGTTGTGGTTTACTTTCAGGTTATGTGACAGTGGGGTGTATTTGCCTGTGAGAGATCAAGTCCACTGGTGAAATGGGATGCTCCACTTGGGCTTGGGGAGATAAGGGAGACTTCAGTTTCCTGCCCTGGCAGGCTTCATGGGATACTCAACAAGCTGTGTGTTAATTCTGTCAGCATTTCATTCAAAGGACATTCTGCAGATAAATATGTAACAGAATATGATATTCTCTGATACTACAGTGATTGTAGCCATAGAAATACTTGAGAGAAAAGGATACTTGTGATTAATTCCTACTGTTGTGGAGGGATTTTGGCCATGCCAAAGAGGTAAGGCAGATAGTGCTAGAAGAGAGATCCTGTGTAGGCTGAGACCAAGTCAATGGCCCAGCTACTTTTCTTTCAAGGATATCGTCACCAGCCATTAACACAGTATCTGTGTGGTTTCACTTGAGGAGTTACTGCTGTAATTGGTTTCCAGAGTCTCACCAAAGGGCGTCACTTTTTATAACTGTCCTCATATAGGAGACTTTATGTCCAGGAGAATGTAACCAGATCGCTTATTTCTTGTTTCTGGTGGTGCCGCTTAAACGTGGATTGCAAAAATGAAAGTAAAAATACAGGTTCTTGCTGCTTCATTCACCCCAAGTGAACAGCAAGCACTCTGTGCTCCCTCAGAGAATACTCAGCCAAAAGGAATCGTGGCTGTCACCAGAGGGAAAAAGTGGTGGATGCAGAGGTTTTCATATTTTCATACAAAATTAGGGAGGAGGAAGATTGCTTCTGTTCACACATTGATAACAAGAGAGAGTTCCTGATGTCTTTTGTGTCTAGCAAGAAACTGAAACTACTGAAATTGCTTGAGTGTGTGTTGTATTGTATGAAAATCACCCCGGTTTTTTGGAAATAAATTTTGGGCATTTAAGCAAGCCCTTCTTTCTGGATGGTTGTCTCAGCCTCCTGTGAAAGTACCCGCACATGGTTAGCTTCTGGCTCCTGTAACCCATTTAAGAGCAGCACTGCTGGTTGTGTTGGGCTTGTAGCTGTCCCCCTGTGCAAAGACAAGCTCGCAGGTGGGATGCGAGAGTTTACATTTTCATCTTGGACTAGAGAAGAGAGTCTGGTCGCTGGTTTGTTTTGGTGGTGGTTCGTTGTTCGGTTTTTTTTTGGAAGTCGTGACTTAGCACCTGCTGCTGACCCCCTGCGAGCGCTGCTTTAAACTGCAGCGCTGTGAAAAGAAGCCCTGTGTGCTTCCGCTGCTGCGAGCGCAGCCAAGGGGGTGAATAGACACTCTGTGCTCATACCAGTGTCTGTGAACACACTTAGCCAAAATCAACTACTGCGTTGTTCTTCTGGGCAGATAGTTTTTACAGCCCTTTGTAATTGGATTGTCTTTCCTGAAGAATTGGGTGGATGGGGCCCATCCCGCAGCCCCCCTTCTGCGCTGTTGTGCTTTTGGGGCAGTAAGTTTTGGAGGCTGGGCTTGCAGGGGTCCAGGGATTGCTCATTCTTATCATGGGGGCAAGAAAGGGACGAGAATCTTCTTGAAATGGGTGAGAATTGGGTTCATCTTTGGATCTCTCACAGCTATTTATTTGGATTTCCTGTTCTGTCAGTGAAGAGAGAGAGCCACTTCCAGGTCTTTACAGTTTATGGTAGACATATGATGCAAGTAGGATCAGCCCTTTTCAGAGATGTCACTCATCTGTAGCCTGTTGCCATTCGCTTGGAAGGGAACACCAGGCTTGAGCACGCTGCTGCCGCCACCGCCTTTCCCTGGGCAGCGGAGGTGCTTGCCTATAAGACCTAATCTGATGAGTGCAGCAGTGGCTCAAAAGCATAAGCTAAGAGCTTGTGGGCTGGGTTTTTTTATTATTATTTATTTTTTCACTTTGAAGTGAAAGCTGTGGAAAATGATGACACATGACTCTTCACCAAGGAAGCTTTCCCCATCATTTTTGGTGAGCAGGCAAGTAGTTTTTCAAACATAACTCATGTTTGTGTAATGAGGCATTTGTTTTTCTTTGTTTTGGAATCTGGGTTAGAGGATGTTTGGAGACTGAACGGGTGGGTAGGAAGTGGAGAGCAATTATTTGTCTGAAATTTATTTTACTCTCTTGCTTTTTAGAGCTGTGCTAGGGGAAGCAGAACCCCTTTTGTGGAAAATAGATGTGTAAGTTTGTAAGTGTGGGAGCACAATGATTAGGTTTGTATTATGATTTCTCAGTACTAATGGTTTAGAAACAGACATTTGGATATTTGCCAAAGCTTGCTTCTTATCACACTCCATGATTCAGGGTACAAGTCATCAGGAGACTGGATGGAGATCATGGAACCCATGGCAGTTTGAATAAAGAAGCAGTGCATCTCTGCCATACATAAACAGTATGTTTTAGCACCCCCAAGAATGTTTATTTGCCACGTCTCTACTGGCCAAGTGAATAGTTGGTTCAGTTCAATGTATCAGCCCCAGAGAGGATGCCTTGTACACACACACAAGGTCACCAAACTGCTAGCAAGTGACAAATCTGTGAGATGAGCTGCCATCTCATCTGGGCTGGGTTAAAAAGTTCTGGTCAAGGGATTTGACTCATCATTTTCATGTGGTTTTATTTTTCAATTTGGAAGGTCCTGGACATTGAGGGGAGAAGGTTCTCCATACAGATGTCATTGTAGTGTAATGTTAGGTGTTTCTAAAATATGCACAACAGTTAGGTGAAAGTTTCACACCTTTTTACTCATTAATACTAGGGACTGTTGTGAGGTCTCTGTCCGTGCTTTTGGTCAGAATAGCTGGTTACTCTGGAGGAAACTGATGGTGTGAAAGATCTAATTTTTTTTACATGTAATTTCAGCCCAAAATTGAAAGCTTGCATATGAAATGTAAATTTCAGCTGTGTGTCTTTTCACCTTTTAAGGTCTCCTAAACTTTGTTCTGGGATTCTTGTGCAGATTGGAACTTGCATTTTTTTCTGAGTAGATTTTTTTTTCCCCTAATTGTCTATTTGGAATATGCAGATGTACAGTTTTGCTCCCTGGCAGCAACTTGTGTTGAAACAGACATGAGACCTGAAGAGGTTGGGGCAGATGAGGAGATGTGAGAAGAAATCAAGTCTTACGATGTTTCAGAAAGTGTCAGAGAATTTGTCTCACAACATACCAGTTTCAGCTTCAATTTCAGGTGACACACAGTAATCTTGTGAATGGCCACAGTAATTGATTAGTGTTAGTATGCCTTTCATTATCTCATAGCAATTAGCAGGAGATAGGACTAAGTATGACCAGTTTTTTTTTTTACTTTTTGTATCAGAAAGGAGTAAAATGCAGTACTGATGTAGTCTTTTTTTCCTTCAGTCCCATTTTTTCTCATCTGTTTTCTTAGTGCCTTCCAAGATGTGAGCACATCCTTTTCCTTCCATTCTTCCATTCCCCTTATATTTACAGATAGTTGCTCAGTTCTCCTGTTAACTTATTCCTGTACAAAGCCAGAAAATGTTCAGCAGCTGGTGGTTTCCAAATTATGTCTTGTAGTCCTAGTTCCTTCAGCCAGGTTCTCTTTCCTCAGTGGCTTGCATTATAAAGCAAATACTCTAGCCTCCCTTGTCTGACGTACATCTAGAGAAGAGCTCTCTGAATCTGTGCATTGAAAATCAGAAGTGAGATCTTAGAAGTGTCCCATGAGTAGCCCGTGGCTTTGCATTCATAAAAGGTAAGGGAAAATGCTAATGAGGTACTTTGAAATACACAGAAAGGTCTTGGAACTGAGGTGTTGGTAGACCCCTCTTTTGCAAGCTTGAGTTACAGATAGAAATTGCATTGAGATTGGGCAGCACTGTGCCAGGAAGAGATTTTTAGGAGACAACCAGTATGGGGTAAGAGTGAGACGGACAGTTGTCTCGATGATCAGAGAGTTACACAAGACTTGGACTGTGTATGCCTTGTCTATAAGGCCCTGACTCCTTTCAGAGGTTCCTTCCTGAAGTCAGCAGAGAGGCAAATGTATCTCCAAGGAGCAATTCGGGCTACCTGTGACAGCTGAGCCCCCGACTTGTAAAGGGAGAAATGCTTGAAGTTTAGTGGGAAGAATCTGGGTTGTCTTGGTATTTATTCATAGAAGCACTGGTTGATGGCTAGTAGAAAGCTTCCACAAAGGTGGAGGAGGAGGAGGGAAGTTAAACTAGCAAGACTGTTAGCTGTTGGGTAGGTCATTTCATGACAGTGGGTCATTGAAAAACCTAAGTGCTTAGGATGCCTAAAAATAAAATCTACATAAAGCGCTGGAAAGATACCTCTGCATGGGATGTCTGCCTCTGCTTGGTGGGTGGATTTGATGGTGTGTTTATTGCTCCCTAAGTTTTCCAGTTCCCTGCAAAGGCCATGTGACAGCAGCTTTGATATAAACTGAAATGTTGCAGCAGATACTGTAAGGCAAAGGCTGTAAATGTGCTGACTTCTCAGTTCCTTTATATCTGCAGCTGATTGTTCTTTCCTATCAGAACACCCCATACAAATGTACAGATTTCTGTTGTGTTTCCCGTTGGGAGATATCACAATAAGTAAATTAGGATGAATAACAAAATAGTTGGGCCTAAGTGTTACCACCTGTGGTTGTTTGAGGATTTGGCAGGGAGGGGGGTGTCTGTATGCTGTGTTTTCATTTTGTTTTATTTCCAGTTGTGTTGTTTTGGTCATCACTGCATCTGTGCAACAGGCAGACAGAGATAGCCGCGTAGTAGCGCGTGTGTTGGCTACTGGGAACAGGCATGGAGGCAGGAGAGACTGAGAGTTAGCTGCAGTCTGAGGATGCATTGCCACTTACTGGCTGAGGAAATGTTGAATCCAGAGGCAATTTGGGCGGAAGTTTTGATGTGTTATGAAAACTAAGCTGCTGTAGATGCACATCCCCTGATTGTTGAGTATTTCCCAATCAATTTAATTTTCAGACAGAGCCAAATGATTTTCTGCCACCCTAACAGAATCAGAGTAGTTGGGCTTGGAAGGGACCTCTGGAGGTCATATGGACCAACCCTCCTGTGCTCCAGCAGTGCCACCTGGGGCTGGTTGCCCTGGACCATGTCCAGGTGGCTTTTTAGTATCTCCAGGGATGGAGACTCCATGACCTGCCTGGGCAACCTGTGCCAGCACTTGGTCACCCTTACAGTAAAAGTGCATCCTGATGTTCAGAGGGAATCTCTTCTGTTTCAGTTTGTGCCCATCACCTCTTCCCCTGTCACTGGGCACCACTGAAGAGAGCCGGGCTGTGCCACCTTCTCCCTTCAGGTATTTATATACACTGATAGGATCCCTCTGAGCCTTCTCATTTCCATGCTCAACAGCCCCAGCGCTCTCAGCCTTTCCGTATGTGAGGTACTCCAGTCCTTTCATCATCTTTCGTGGCCCTTTACTGGACTCTCTCCAGTATGTCCATGTCCCTTGTACTGAGGAGCCCAGAACTGGACACAGAGTACCCCAGGTGTGCTCTCACCTTTTGGACCAAAGAACATGCTTTGAGAATGTGTGAGGGGAAACCCTTTGCAAAGTAGGGGCTTCCTTGGAGGCCTTTTCTAGCACCTCTAAGAGGGAGAGAGAAATTCGAGTGACTGTCACAGGCTTGCATGCTGTCTTTCTGTTGCAGGCTTATTTCTTAAATAGCTTTTTAGCTGATGGAACTTCAGGTTACGAAGTGGATAATAATACCACTCTTTTGCATGTGAAGTAGCCCTTCTCAGAAACATGATTAAATGAAAGCTGTAGCAGTGACTGCTTCTTTCTCTACCTGTGAGCTGTCTACATTGCCTCACTAATAAGGAGCAAAACCAATCACTCAATTTCATCCATTCAAGAACATTTTTCTGATGAGTCAGTTAAATTCAGTGCGAGTTATTGAATCTTCTCATAAACAACCTTACTCTATTAAGCCAGTTGCCTTTCCCCCTCTCTAGTATTGAATCTGATGCTTGTCTCATCAATGAGACAAATTTTGGCAAAGCTCTGGGTTTCTTTATAGCTCAGTGGTTGTCTGGGTTTTGCACTGAGCTACATGGAAACAGCTGACAGCTTCATTTTATTTTTTTTTTTCCCCTGGAACATTTTGCTTATGAATGTTAGGAGCTGAAAGACTTTAAATAGCATGTAGTGTCTTTAACCTTCTGACCCCAGCTCAAATACAGCTGAGGTTGACAGTGCCTTGATCTTATTACTGTGCTGAGGTGTTCAGTGACTCGCATGCATTAAGTTCATTGTGTAAGTTGCTGCTGGCACTGCCACCCCTCCTCTTCACTCTGGCTCAAAAGATGCTGCATGCCAGGCCAGCGTGGGAACTATAGCAGCAGTGGAGGATCCAATGTGTTTTATCTGCTGTGGATCCCAGTGGGCTGGTGCGCTTTCCTGCCTGTGCCTGTATGCTGTGGTGCTGGCGTAGGCACTGCCTGTGCTTAGTGCAAGAGGCAAACCAGAGTCAGAAAGATGTTACAGAGGGTTGTAAAGCTTGTTGGGGGCATGGACCCAACTGTCCCCAAGGTGAGAGCTGTGCCTGTATGGAGGACTTTTTTTGTACTACACTCCTCTATAGTTAAAAGGTGTTTGAAGCTATTTTATAAAGGATAAATTTATTTCTTATCTTAAAAAAAAAAAAAAGCAACCCTCAATTCCCCACCCCCAGCTCCCCCTTCCCCCCATCCCCCCACCCCCGCCAAAAAAACAAACAACAAACAAAAATACCAACAACCCAAAGCAAAGCAAGCTTGGAATTTCCTGATTAGTTTTGATAGAACAAGAAACCTTTTCATCTTCTACAATAGAAGCTGCTAAGCGTCTTTCTTGCTTTCCTTTTCTCTCTCTATTACTGCTGACCAGAGAGTACAACTTTGTGGTTATACAGCAGTTTCCATCAAGCAGGTCAAAGAGGAAAGTAAATATTAACACTTTTTTATGTAAAGGGCACAGAGAGGTGACCTGGCTTTCTTGGTGTCATCTGGCTGATCCATAGCAGCGTCAAGAAGAGGGCCGTGATTCCCTGAGCCATTAGAGGGGCAGGGGTTTGCCTGGAAATGTGTGCAGCATGTCTGACAGCACACCGATGCTCAGCAACACAGAAGCTCTGCTGCTTACCTGCCTCTCCTGGCTGGGGGGACTTGAGTTTGTACAATCTTTTGGTCTCACAGCCGCACTACATTCCTGAAAAGCAGTGAAGTTATATTTCTGATGAGGCTTCTGAAGTGCAAGATGGTTCCGGAAAGTGTGAAACCAGGTCTGCTGATCTGCAGAGCAGCTTGTACCCGACAGAGCCTCCACCCAGCACAAGTGTGAAAACTCGCATTTTCCTGTCAGTGAGCATCAACTTTTTAGTCTTTCCTCACCCTGTTCCCGTCGGCAGGGAAGCCTGCTGCTGCAGAGCTGTGCACCGGGCTTGGGACTCTCAAAATGACAGGGAAGTGTGTGGGAGAGAGTGATAGCAGGGAGAGGAAGAAGAGGGGTGAGAGAAGGACAGGTTGCTGGGTAAAACTTTCCCAGTTTAAGCTAGAACAGCATACCTTGTAATGTATTCTGCTTAAAATGAGCCTGCGAGAGACAAGAATAGTACTGGGGGAGCAGATAAGTGATAAACAGCATGTTAAAGAGCCTGTTTCCACTGAAAAGTCTTTCTTGCTGCTTTCTGCAGCTGTCTTCAACACCTCTGTGGAATTTGCTCACTAAAGCCTCTACTGTGGGTGGGAAAAGTTGTATTTGTGGCATGGGTAGATGTTAAAACAGCTGCTCCATGTAGCCAACACAGCTTAAAAGCTGTATAGTCAGCCTCTGAAATGTTTCCTTAACTTATTTATTCTGAAGAGAGAAATACTTTTAATATAAAGGAGCACATAGTGTGAGGGAGTTGATGAGAGGCCCATGCAAATTTTATCTATCTGTTAGGCCCTCGAGCTATTTTTGCCTAATGTTTCACACCCACAGATTTCCTTAATTCTGAGGTAATGGTTGTGTTGTGTAAGAAAAATGACCAGATAACTTGCTTTCTGTTCTAACAGATTCATTACCTTGTCACAAGCACAAAATAATTACGAAACTTTAAGGCAGATCAGTTTGTGCTTTAGCACTTTGCTCTTGCAGCGTGATTATGTTTCAGCTCACAAAGTATGAAAATTTTCTGTTTTCCAGCAGAGTACTCTAGGTCCTCATTCAAGCTTGAAATTTCATTTCTCTAAGAAAAAAAAATGCAGCAGTCTCAGACTATTCCTTGGTGAATATGGTCAACATGAAAGAAAATAAGAAACCCACAGTGATTCAATACCTAGTTAAGTCAGAGTTAAAAATGACAGGTTTAGCTCTTCAGTTGTAATATGGCCCTGGCTAAAGATATTTCCTTACTCATACACTATAAATAACATCCTAAGTATGGTTTATGCTCCTTTTCTCCCAACACTCATGCTTGACTTCTGTTCTAGACTGTTTGCACTCCTGATCCCTGACTGCGCTGGGTCCCGCTCACTGGCCAGGCAGCTCTTTTATTTTCAATAAATCTCTTTTATGTGCTTTAGTGGCATGCTGGTGCAGGGAATGGTCCATGGATTGCAGAACCGAGGACGTTTAGTTCCTGATGCCATGTGACTAAATAGATTTCTTATATATATGAGTGCAATATATTTATATATATATATATATATAAAATAATGCAATACCCATATATTGCATTTAGTCATATCACACAGAGACTTGCAGTGCTGTGCCAGTCACACCTATAGTTTGGAAAATGAACCTACTCAACTGGGAAAAGAAGGTTGGAGGAAAGAACAAGGAAGAGGAAAGCTGTAAGCATTCTTTCTCTTTCCTTCATTTCCAGTGTTTTTGGACACTTAGAACAAAGTGATGTGAGACTTAATGTGTTCTGACTGCTGCAGCTGTACTTCTTTGTGAAACACAAAGAGCAGTTTATAGAAAGTATAAACTTGTGAAATGTTCTTTTGTTTGCTTTTGAATGCATTGCAATTTCTTTCTTTGACAAAAACTAATAATAATTGCTTTACCAGCTTAAAAATCCTGGAAAGAAAAGGAGTTCAGAATTAGGAAAGTTTGTGTTGGGCCTCTAAAAAGTCAGAGTTTGCAGTAGTGGTTCCTATGTGAGTTTTACTAGCTTCAATCTCTCTGTGACACAAAAGTTAGGTTCCTGCTGAGAATTACAGTTCAGTAGGTCCTAATGTTTATTTTCTTTAACCAGAAATAACAAAGTGTGTGACCAAAGTAGGTTTATTATACTAGCATATATTGAAATTTCTTAGAATTTACATTTCATTATTTAATATTATTTTATTTATGCAACTCTATCTTAAGTTTGTTTTATTTGGAGTTCAGTCTGTAGTGCCTTATTTTCTTTTTTAGGAGGTCTGCTAGGTCTTTTTCTTCAACAGCAGTTTTTTTCCTGTCTGAGTGTAGATGTGGTGCAAAGCTTAGATGCTGGTTTGTGGGACTTTAGAAGTAAGATATAATCTGCATCTGGAAAAGACAAGATCAATAATATATGTGTGTGAATATAAGTATGAAAACAGAAATAATATTCTAGGTTTCATAGTTTAATCAACATGAAAATGATGCAGCTGTTCTACAAAACATAAGCTGAAGCATGTATATAAAGCGTTAAAATGCTTTCCATTAGATCTCCTTTATCCATGAGGTTCTGATGAGAAATGTTTAATGATATATCTCCTTCATATGTGGTAAGAGATAGCTGGTATTAAGCAAGGATTGAAGTAGCTCATAAGTTTTATGTATAAGAAGGGTTAAATAACCCAGTAGATTATCCCAAATACTCTCTGTGTTTATCTGCTTCATACAAATTCTTCTCTAGATGACAATGGCAAGGTTGCCTGTGAATGCAGATACCAATATGCCTATGACGAAGTTGGTTTGAGGTGCTGCAGAAAGTAACTTGTCTTTGTATGCTCTCCTACTGAAATTCAGGAGCTTAGACAGCAGTAAGTGTGTCTGGCTCCTGTAAAAAGTTGCTTTATATATCAAACTTGTTAAGTTTTCATAAGTTACTGCACATGAACTCACTGATGACTTTCTGATAAGGTCTGTATTGAATCCTTCCTGGGAGGAGTATGCAGAAAGTGTTTAACCAAGCAGGGATGGGGTTAGGAAAGCCAAAGCCCACCTGCAGTGAAGGATATGAAGGGGAACAAGAAGGGCTCCTACAGGCATTTCAGGAGCAAAAGGAAGTGCGTGGAAAATGAGGGCCTGCTGCTGAATGGGGACAGAAAGAGCTGAGGTACTTCACGCTATCTTTACCTCAGCCTTTACTGGTGAGATTTGCCTTCAGCAAGGAAGGCTTGCCCTTGGATGTGTAAAATCAGATTAGGGAACATTAAAACTGGACGTACGCAAGTCCATAGGGCCTGATGGGATACACCCATGAGTGCTGAGGGAGCTGGCTGTTGTCACTGCAAGGCCGCTTCTGGTTACCTTTTGAAAAGTTATGGTTATTGGGCGAGGATCCTGGGGACTGGCAGAAGCAAAAGTCAGTCCTGTCCTTAAGAAAGGCAAGAACAGCTAGTGTGGCTCACTTTGGTTCCTGTGATGGAGCAAATAATGCTGCAAACCATAGCCACACATACAGAGGACAGGAAAGTGGTTTGGGATAATCAGCATGTTTATGAAGGGGAAATCATGCCTGACCAACCTGATGGCTTTCTGCAGTGAGATGCATGTAGCAGTGGGTGAGGGGAGAGCAGTGGATGTTGCCTCAGCGTTGGAAAGGCTTTCGACTCTTGTCTTCCCTGGCATCCTGATAGACAAACCGATGAAGTGTGGACAGTGAGGTTGAGTGGCAGCTGGCTGAACTGCCAGGCTCAAAGGGTTGTGATAGCAGCATGAAGTACAGAGAGAGGCAGTCACTAAAGGTGTGTCCTGGGATCACCGCTGGAGCCAGCCCTGTTGAACTTCTTCATTAATGACTTGGATGATGGGAAAGAGTGTCCCTTCAGCAAGTGGTATGGGCTTAATGGAGCATGTCCAGTGTAGAGCCACTAATATGATCATGGTCCTGGAGCATGTCATATGAGGAGGAGCTGGGACTGCTCAGCCTGGAGAAGATCTTACCAATATGCACAAATACCTTGTAGGGGGGAAAAGGAGATGGGAAACAAGATGGAGCTGGGCTCTGCCCAGTAATACACAGTGACAGGACAAGAGGCATTGGGTACAGACTGAAATACAGGAAATTAAACATAAGAAAGCACTTATTTATGTGAGGGCGATTGAACACTGGCACATGTGTCCCCAGGGTACTCACCTATCCCTGAGTACTCTGGTCCAGCTGCCCTGCTCTGAGCAGGGGGTCAGAGCAGGTGAAAGGCTCTGTTGAAGTGCCTTCCCGTCTTGCCATGCCATGGGGCTGTGTTCCTGGAATCTAATGGTGTGTGCTGACCCTTCAGAAATTTGTTTAGGAGTAGAAGTGAGAAGTCAGCTTTAGGGCAAAGCACGGAGAAAGTGCTTCCTCTTTGGCGCTGGGAAATGCGAGGGCATGGAAGAAGCATTCCTCCTGCTGCTCTGCTCTTCTCGCAGTCGGTGAGGTTTGGTGGAACAAACACTTTGAACACTGTGAGAGGAGAGTCTAGTCTGGGTAGCCAGGTTTCACTATTTGTGGTGCTGTACTCTAAGTGGAGCTGTTTATGCTCTAACATATGAAATGCACTAGATGGATGTGATAGCCGTGTTACTGGTTAGTGGACCGGAGCTGGGGTCCTAGTATCAATCGCAGCCTAAAGGATATTGAGATCTGTCACAACTGTATGTTACATTCATGAGTTGCTTGTAAGACTTGAATATCTTTTCAGGACACTGGATAATTATTTTCTAGGAATTGATTAATTGAATATGGGAGAATGGAAGGGGTTTTTTTTTGCAGTGGGGTAGACTGCTTGACTACTAATTACCTAACTGTAGACACTTTGTACCTGACTCCTTCTTTTAAGCTGGAAGGTGTTGCTGCAAACTTTTCTTGATTATGGTGTTTCTTGCATAGGTTTCTAGTAGTAGCTATGTGAAATCTACCTGTTGTCTTGAATCGTGTCTTTCTTAAAGCCAGCTATCGCAGGTAATTAAAGATAAAAATAAGTAGCAACTTTGGTTACACGCTTGGGTTTTTACACAGTTAAATATCCAGTTGGACTTGAGCCCAGGAATCACTTTACAATTTTCAGCTACAATTTAACGTAGCTGAAAACACTTCAGAAGTACTGCTTGATTAGCTTCTGTATGTATTCTACAAAGTGAAGTATTTTCCAAAAAAGAGATGGTCTGTGTCTGAGAGGGAGGGAGAAGGAGAACAGATGGGAAATCCAAGAGAGGGAAGGGAATGCTCCTTAGCACTTCTAGCTATCGTTTATCACTTTCAGCACAGTCACTTTTTTCCCCTTCTCACTGTGTGTGTTTTTTCTCTTGGGTCAGTAGGAAAGCAATTTCTTACAACGGGGAAGTGGAACAGTAAATCCATTGTGCCTCTAGGACGTATTAACTTCAAAAGATACGATGCTTCAATCTCCTAGCCAAAGTCAGACAATCTAGCCTGCTTGTTTTTGTTTCTCTGACTCCAGTGTGACACTATCTTGCAAAGGCATGGTCTAATTCTTTCAAGTGAAAACGATTGAAGCAGATTTGTTTCAATGAAATTGATACCTCTGGCAAGTTGGATTTGATTCAGATGGCTGTGCCAAGGATGGGAGTCTTGAAGTTTAAGGAGACAAAAGAAAACAAAGAACTTTTTCAATTATAGTTTAATTTCAAAAAAATTATAGCAAGCTTAGCTTAAAATTACATGTGGATTGAGAGTAGAATTGCTATTGTGTTAATTTATTTACTG
Source organism: Porphyrio hochstetteri (assembly GCA_020800305.1). NCBI lineage: Eukaryota > Metazoa > Chordata > Aves > Gruiformes > Rallidae > Porphyrio > Porphyrio hochstetteri. The sequence continues at coordinate 54,590,815 of CM036907.1, forward strand.
AGATGAGCAGTAATATTCTGAGATTTTCTTTTGCACACATGACATTCATATTTGGCATTGGTAAGCATTCCTACTGAAGGAATTTTTCTTGGGTTTTTGCAGCACTTTTTCTGTTTCCTGAAGTAAAGGAAGAGAAAGTTGAGTACTTATGCATCCCTTTTCCTACAGTCCCCCTGTAATTGCATGTGTTAACTAGATCTAGTTAACTGGCTAGGAGATTCTGAGGAAGTTTTAAAGGAAACCTTTAAAGGCTCAAGACTGCAAGGATGGGTGCCGTTTCATCAGGGCAAGTTTTGATATCCTTGCAGAGGTTCAATGGGCACAGTGATGGTAGATGTTAGGTGTATAGCTGCACTTATTTTGCTTTTTTTGTTTGCTTCCTTTTCCTCAAATGTCTTCGTAGGTCATAGAAGCCTTCCTTGTGATGTTCTCCATTTAAGCAGATACCAAGTACTTTCCTCTCCTGAAAGGCTTTGCTTTCTCTCTGTTCTCTGTAGCTCCCCCCACTGAGTTGCCTCCCGATTCCCTGAACATCTGAGTGACTTCTTGGCCTCTAACGTGGAATCTGCTGTTGAGTCACCATTGGGTGAGAGGTGAAGGATGCTTCTGAAAGAAACCAACTTCCCAAAACTAGGAAACAAAGGAAAATAAAAAGGATTAAACTCTTAAAAGGACAACTTGTGACCTTTGTGGAAGGGTGCTAAAATTACTCCAGTGGATAAGAGTGCAGCAATTCTCAGATAGCAGGCCTTTGCAATTGTCCCTTAAAACTGGCAAATGCTTTATCATTCTGGGAGCAGGGATGTGCCCTGTTAATTGCAGGCCATGCAAAAAAAAAATCTGTTTCCTTTAGGGTGGCAGCTTGTTTGAAAGAAATGAAAAGCTTTTCTGATGTTTCATTGTCACTTCTTCAGCTGACTCTTTGATGTAAACCAGCCTCAGTGATGTTGTTGGTAGATGCTAGTACCCAGGCTGCAAGCACAAGCCAGGCAAGAGGGTTGTCTTCAGACAGAGGGGGGACCACAATACTGCACCACTGACCAGCCATAATTTAAAGCTGATGATTCTCTGCTCTGATAAATAAACAGTGGGGTGGGAAATAAAGAGGGGGAATACAGGTAAGCATTGATACTGTAAAGTGAATATTTCATCCTGCTGTATTATTGTAGACTTGTATGCTGTTTTTACAAAGCTACACTGTGTTGCTCTGTAGAACTGTGGGTGCTGTTGCAAGGAATGGGAAGTTTCCTTTAAGTAACCCTTGGGTGAGAGTGGTTTGTCAGTCCTTTGTGAGATGGCAACTTTATGATACACTGGCAGCCAACAATTCCTCATCTGCAGTGTTTGTTCTTCCAGCCTACCTTTTCTTGGAAGGGCAGGGGTGTAAGTAATAGCACATAGTATTTCTTTTGAAGTTGCACTGGAAATCAAAATGCATCTCCTTAAAATACATACAGTAACTTAGGCTGTGGCTTGGTTTTACCAGTTGGAAAAAGGATTATATGATTTCTTCTTTTTAATGTAGAAGTTTCATATCTTTTTATTTCTTTTTTTTTTTTTTTTTTTTTTTAAGTTGTGCCCCAGTTGGATTGTAATTTCCTTACTAACTAAAGGGAGAAATTTTGAAGTTAAAAATCTGGATAATCAGGGCAAGGTTGTTGAAGCACTGGCTATCAGAAACCAACACTGAAAACCCAGCACAGGTATCTTAAAACATGTTTGAGACCTAAAAGGGGAAGCAGTTTAGGAGATGATGTTTGTTATTATTAAATACAAAGTAACCTTCACGAAATACAAACTTTGGTTTAGATAGACATGAATTACAAAGAAGGATCCTTTTATAGATGTAGGGAGGAATGGCTTGAGCTTTCTTTCTGTCAGTGTGTCATTCTCTGCACCACAGGAACAAGCACCTAGAAACAACCAGGAATCAGATGGTACTCCAGAAAGTTAACAGGATTTAAGCTTCAAGGAGGAATGTTTGAAATTGAAGGTATTTCTGAGTATCTATTTTACTTGTAAAGAATTTGGATGTGCATTTGAATCTGGCTTTCTGAAAGTGAATATCAGTATTCTATAAATCTTGAAATATCTTGTGATTGTCATCACCTAGCTGACATTTGCTACTAACAGCTAAGAAAACCACACAATCTATAGAGAACAAATAACCACTGCTTAGTGTTGGACTTGCATCAAAATCCTTCTCTATCTCTCTCTCTCTCTCTCAGAAAAATGCAGCCGGCTGTAGCTGCCAGCTAATGTACAAACAGAACCGAGAGAGGGAACAGCTGCGCTCTGAAAAACAGCACAGCTCAAAGGCAGCAGTGCCCGCCTCAGCTCCTCTGCTGCTTAGGTTCAGGCAAGCATTGTATCTTTTGGGGTAATTTTACATATGGAAGTAAGCTTTTCTAGGTGATCTGTAGGATTAAAGATTTCTCATCTTAAAACCAACACATCCCTACCTTCTTCCTCCCTGCCCCACCCTCCCTTTTTTAAGAAAAATTTCATCCTGTTTTTTCTTACCTTTGTACTTGGAGCATTTCTTACACATTTCTGTGACAGTCAGTGCTTGTCAGAGCAGGATTGCAGGTCCAGTATTCTTCAGTCAGCATCTCTGAAGCTACTTGGTGTGTCTGTGTTGGCCAAAAAGGTATTGTGCCTGGTTTACCAGGAATATAATCTAGAAATAGGTGGGAATGGCCTAATAAACTATTTATACTTGGTGGGCTCCTATGTTGTGGAAGTGTGACTCCTTTGTTAAGGAGCAAATACTGTTTCATGTTTCGGTTAAGATTGCACGTGGCAGATTTGAAACAAGAGTAAGTTGTGACTAGAATTAGGGAAACTACACTATCAGAAAAAATTAAAGTGGTGAGTATAAAGTCTTACACTCATAATATGAAGGTGTGTATTCACACAGCTTTTTGTGTGCATTGTAGTGTGCCAAATATCACTCTGTATCTTGCTGAAATCTACTTAGAATATGTCATGTGGAAGGAAGTTTTTTACAAACTACAAACTCTTGACTAACCATCTTCTAGTGAATATAAATTCAATACTGTCTTAAAATCTGACTTCCATCAATTGCTTTATACGACTCCAAGTTTTTATATAGTATTATGTCCATCAGTTATTACTGAGAACTTTGTCTCCATCAGTACCGTATGTTTTCTTCCAGATGCCACAGTTTGCAGTATCTTATTTTTGAACACTGCTAAAATAAGCTTAACGCTTTATTTGCTCCGAGCCCAAAGAGAGTTGACTTCCTGTTTGTTATGGCTTGGCCAGTGTGCTGTATTTTAGAAAGGGTGTAACACTGGCATTTTCTAGGTAGCGTGAATATAATTTGTCATGCAGGGGAAAAAAAGTGTAAATTGTCTTAATTTCTGAAGAGGTTATTTGTTTCTGGATTCATGTTACAAAGTTCTGGTTTACTCCTTCCAGGACCATATGGTATTTTGTTTTCTGAGTAAAACCTGGTCATTTTCAAGGGCAAGACAATTACAACTTGTTTACTGTTTTTAGAAACTTGGGTGCTGCTGTTGCCAAGCATACAAAGTAATGTTTTACATTGTTTTTTGGCAGGGATGCTAACATGCAGCCAGGATCGATCTCTCTTCTCCTTCACTGATTCCTTCCTTCTGGAAAGGTGTCTGTCCCCAGCCCTGCTGCCATGAGGTCTATCACCTCACCTGGCCATGAAGCACCTTCTGGTCAGAATAGTGGTCCTCATTACTGGGTGTAGGACTTAGCACAATTTATCTGACTGCCAATTTAAATGTTCCACAGTAGATGGAGAAATAGTGCCAACGTGGCCCTTGGTAACAAATCTTTGAAAGGACATGGTAAAATAGGCATCTGAAGTTTGTAACAGCTTCTGTGGATGCTATGATACATTAATATACTTAATTCAAAGTGTATTTCAATTGATTAATTATCATTATCAGTAATGATTCTTGTGGGGTCATGTTAGGTAGTGGATCAAAATGAATACTCCAAGTAAAATTTTTTAAATTAACACCCTCTTTGGTGGTTGCAATAACATTGCTTTTGCAACATCTCACAGTTTAGGAAGAGAGGAAAAAACCAATTATGGAAGGCACAAACTATTAATTTGGTTTTAGTTTTATAGCTCATATGAGATTTAGTCCATAAATACTGGAGATGCTTCTCTGAAGAACGTTTTTCTTTCTTTTTATTCTAGTTGCAGGGTGAGCAAAAGTCTGATGCTGTCTACTTTTCATTTTCTGTGAAAAACATTTTAAAATGGCAGTGGCATACAAGCAAGTTGGATAAGAGAACATTGGCAGTAGAAAGATAAAGCTTTGAAGGTTTTTCAGAAATTGTAGCCTTTTAGCTTTATTCATAGTTTAGTTCTTTATTTTTTTTAACTCTGTGGCTTCAGGGTTCTGGAACTGTAGTAATTCGAGCATTTTGTGTGTACTTGGGTTTTAGCATGAACTTGGTTGTTTTCTTCAGACATTCTGGAAATCTGATGGATCCTGGGATAGGCACATCTTTGACAAATTAGAAAGCTTTTTAGTTTTGTGAAATGATATCAAGAATGTAACACAGATTTTTGTGTTAAAGCTTCTAGTAATGCTGAACAGCTGGAAAAAAACCTGAGTGTTTAAAACCCAAAATAAACAGCAAATGCAGGAGACTGTTGTTTCAAAGATGTCTTCTGATAATTGCAGGCCATGTTCTGGTCATGTTGGCTGGTGAACATCTTCTGTAGACCTGGAAGTGGATTGAAAGTTGCAAGGGAAAGCCAGCTTCCCTTGGAGTACACCAGTGGTATGTGTTGTGCTGAGGAGGTTGCCCGGCTGCAGCTGTGACTTCCTGGTAGGGAAAGAGTAGTTAGTATTGTATGTTAAAATGTTGAATTATATTAGCTGAGAAATACTAGTTGGATGGGTGCTTAATCTATGCTGACCATTGCAGAGTGGTAGGAGATGCCATTGTAGGCTGCGTGTAGCTCTTGTGCTGTTGAATGCTGGCATCAACTTTGGAAGTGGCTTGAAGGTTCTGGGAGTACACACACAAGGGCTTTGGGGCATATTGACCAGAAGGTGTTCATTCAGTCTTAGCAACAGGAGACTGAAGCTCTATGTGCAAAATCCTTGCTTTCCTCTAGAAAGAATGAGCCCCTCTGCAAGGTTCCTGGTCTGCTGTGGGCTGGATGGCCTGCTGATGCCTCTTGCAATGGCACTGACTGCAGTTGGACCAGCACCCTGTAGCCCTTCACGAGCTTTTTTGGAGTGTGTTAGAAAAAGTTGTTGAGTGTTGCCATGAATCTAGGAGCTGTAGACAAGGTCATGGGGAAGCAGAGGCTGAAGAGGGTGCTGCTGTATGCAACGCCTGGATGCCTGCATGGGTCCTGAAACACACCCACGTGTCCTCTCATCCCATACTAAGTTGTGGAGTTACCAGTGGTGAACTGGTAAACAAGCAACAAATTTGCTGGCTTACTTTGTGAGATATGGAAATAAACTATGTATTGGATAAATTAAGAATATGTAAAATATATTTATTTATGTTTATCTTAAACTTTGTCTTTGGATTTAGATGTAAGTCTTGGATGGCTGCAGTTGGAATTTCCTAAACAATTAATCTCCTGTCTGTCAAAACTCTGGTCCTGGTTATGGTACCAGATCCCATCTGTCTTAGCTGGTTTTATCATGCTGCTCAAATTATGTTGAAATTTGAATGGGAAAGTAAATGTTGCTAGTTTTTGTGTGATGATAATAAAACTGGGAGTTCATAATTCAAGAAATTAGTTACATTAAATGCAGGAGCCCTTTTTGCAGATCTTGGAGAATGACATTTAGAAAAGCTGGAGATGATAAACTGGATTAGATTTTGGATATGCTTTTTAATGCTGTTAAAAACTGATTGCAGCAAACTCCTTGATGTGAGCCCTGCCAAACTCCTCAGGAGTGCAGTCTTTGTCTTTTGAACTTTGCAGATGTCAGACATTCCCTTAGTGCATTGTCTGGAAGCGTTGAAAATGCACACATTGAGCAGTAGCTTTATGGAAGCATTTGTAGCATAAAGCTAAAAGTCAAAACCACCATCATGTCATATGCATCTCCCCCAGGTACCACGAACCTTGCAGTACTGTGGTTAAAATGTTTTCTTTCAAATTTTTCCTGTGTCTTGGAGCTGTTGACATTTTAGGAATTTTTGAAACAATAATTCAGTGGAGGAAAACATGATTAGAGGCTTGGGAGGGGGAAGACAACCTGTGTTCTATATATGTGTCTTACTACTGGATATATTTGGTATGTTGTTTAAAATACCTTTATTTTCCCTTTTGATAAGCATATGGGCTAAGCTATTTTTGAACAGTAAGCCACACTGTGGTGGTTCTGGATGTGTAATTACTGGAAAGAGTTTGAACATAATCAAACCTACTCTTTTGGCATTGTCTGAGCTAGACAAAAATAAGCAGCTTTTAATAGTGCATATCAGCAAACCTGCCTGTTTAGAAAGTTGTTGATTTTATCTCTTAACACTTGAATTTCGTAATTCATCTGAAACTTCAAGATGATGTGGCATAATTTGCTGAAAAAATGAGGACAGGCCTCTTCTGTTTGTTAGCTCTTGTTGCGTTGTCAAGTGTGGAAAGTTGCAAATAAGCCAAAAAAAATTCCGATGCTGAACTGCTTCCAAATGCAATTTGTATGTTGAGCAGCATAAACGAGGCACCGTGTTTGAAGAGACATTCCACCCCTCTCCTGGGGATGCTGGCCATCAGCATCAGAGTGCAGAAACCACCATTTGCCAGAAGTCCACACTGAAGAAATTCAGTTCCCCCATTGATGTGTAAGCCAAATTCTTATTAAGCCAAATTATTAGAAAATACCTGGCTTGTTGTGTTTTCTTGTTACATGCATTTTTTGTATTAATGCAGATCACCATGCATCACATGCTATAAATGGAACACAAAAAAGAGGAAGTGAAAGTTAGGGGGGGAAAAAAAAGTGATAAATGTTTTGGAAGTATGGTGAAGAACTGAATTGGGGGGAGGGATGGTCTTGTGCTGAATGCCTACTCTCTCTGTGTAGACATGTCACTGTAGCACTAAGCTGTGGACGCAAGTGGCAAGAGTAATAGTATTGAAACTACTTGGGGGTTGGACCCAATGATCTCTGGAGGTCCTTTCCAACCCCTAAGATTCTGTGATTCTGTGAAACTTTTGGGTGCAGGCCTTTCGACCCCTATAATTTAACTGAGGAGAGAACTCTCCCCTCCTTCCTAGCAAATAATTTTTTCTAATCATGGATCACTAATTTGTTTAGGTGGCTGAGCTTGCACATAGGCTTGAAACTGTAGAGGGATGTTGTTAGGATAATGTACTGAGGCCTCCTTAAAGATCCAGCTCTAGGAATGTGAGCTAAGGGCTGAGCTCCCCCTTCAGTGAACTTTCTCGGTCCTATTTCCTCTGCCTCTAGGGCCACTTTGGAAGCTTACCTCCTTTGGAGAGTTTCTGAACCTGACTTGCATATTCTGGCAACAACATGAGATGACAGAGGGAGTTGGAGTGGGTGGGTCTTGCCCGGCAGCTGAAATCCCTGTGCTTGTGATTTCTTCTAAGTATATGCATGAATCCATAAATGAATCAAGATTACAGTTTTGTTCATGAATGCTGTGTTCAAGGATGATTTTATGGACACTGGCTACACTGGGGAAAAAACCCAAACCAATAATATCAGCTGTGTTCCCAGGCTGCCAAACTGCAAGGAGAAAATTGGAGGATGCTACCTGAGGAAAACTCAAGTGCTCCTTTCTTTCTCTTCAGCAGAGCTAGAGTGCTGTGAGCTATGTAATGCAGAGATCAGAAGTAGCAACACAGGAGGGAAGCACCTTACAATCCAATTCTCTGCTACCCTATGCAACTACTTCCTAGAATCCATTTTTTAAAAGGGTTTTAAACTAGTTAGGTTTCTTCACATTTGCATTCCTACTGAAAGAAGCTTGTTACCTAACAACACTGCTCTGATATTTAGAAAATCCCTCTCATTTCCAGCTGAAACTTTTCACTCTGGTATCTTTATTCATCTTTGTTCTTGTGCCACAGTCTCTTTGTACTTTAAATAGCTGTTGTTCCTTCGAGGCTGTAGAAGCTAACGTAACCCTTCCACGTAAAGAAGCCCAGTGCTTTTTGTTTCTGGGAGGACTCCCCCCTTTCCTCTGATGGTGCTCATAGCACTTCTTGCACCTCTTACAAGGCGAATTACTCTTTCCAGAACAAAATGGACAAGAATGGTACGCTGTTTTATCTGGGGTCTCATGCAAGACTTCGTACAGTGGTGTTACTGCTTTCCTCCACTGGCCATTACTTTCCTGATGCCCCTGTTTGCCTTTCTTAACATTCATTGTCACGTGTTTATAGATATGGTTGTGTTAATTGGTATCTGTTGTTCTCAGGTGAAAAGCTCCTGTTCTGTTAGGGAGGGTCCCTCGACATGTGGTTTTGTACTATTTAGTGTTACCTCATTTCTGTTGTTCTTGGCATCATCACAATTCTTGTTGTAACCCTTCTCTGCTGACAGGTTTTTCCAGCTTTGTATTGCCAGGAATACAGCCATCCTATCCTTTGTCCCAAAGTAATTACCAGAATTATGCCATTCTGATTATAGACTGCAGCGTGTCCAAAGTAAGGCTTGTGCAACTTTTACTATACAGTTTCAAACTTATTTTCTGCCTGTCTTGGGCAGAAATGTTTAAGTTAGGAGCAGAGGACCAAATTCTGACTTGATTTGATTTTATGTTGATCTGCAGTGATTATATGAAACCGTAATAATTCTGGAGTATCAGACTAGGATGAAACAAGCCCTTCCCTCTGAATTTGCCATTTCAGTTCCATATAACTTCAAAAGAGTTTGTAAAATATCAACACACAATTGGAAATCATGTAACTATCCGGTTGCAGGGAACACTCTAAGATTACTAATTAGAACTGGATAACTGTTACTGTTGCTTTTCACTTGTGTTTTGTGTGAATGTTCAGCCCTGTACCTGGAGAAGCTCTGTGGCAGTTTGTGCAAGGTCCAGCGTATTCCTTCCACAACCCTCATGGAGCTCACAAGACCAGATTCAAGATAGAAGGATGAGATTCATGAATGGGTGATTGCTCTGACCGGATCTTAAAAGACCCATCATCAGTTACATATTTTTTAGTAACAACAAATATTTAGAAATTCCCAACATTGATTTTTTTTTTTTTTTTTTTTTAGTTGGAAAAATCTAATAAATCACTCACTAGTATTTTTCCTAATTTACATTTTAGTAGTTTTTCTAAGTCAATCAAAAAAATACTGAAGTGATATTTTTTGACAAATCTCTGTTGAAGGGAGCTTAGTTTTGTAGTCCACACTCTTACAACACAATGATGAAGACTAAGATTGCTGAAGTAAAGTAATTCTGTCATGGCAGTTTCTATATATGTGGTTTAGATTTAGAGACAAGGTTGAAAAGTTCTGTACCACAGTGTGCTGAAAAGTTTTCTTGGCAGTGTGGAGCCATTTCAGCAGTTGTTGTAAGATCTGTGAATTTATTGATTTCTTTTATGAGTGAATACCACAAGTAAAATCTTAGTGTGTTAGGTGTAAGCTGCTTACCTTTCCCTGACCGTGTGCCAAATATAATGCAGCTGACTCTGGATACTGGTGGCTGCCTTTAGAAGACTTTCTTTTCAGATAAACATGTGGAGTCATTTATGTGAGATATCAAAGTGCATCATTTAAATGTACGATTTACTTCTAACTTGTTGACCTCTGTGTTCTCCTCTATTTTTCTGTGTCTGTTAAAGCAAATGAACTGTCACGATGAGAGTAGATGTTTGTACCTCCTAAAACATGTGAGAGCTGATCTATTAAGCAAAGGACTGTACATCTGCAAGAGAAACTTTGTGTGGAGCTTTAACATGTGGGTGGTCTGTTTTCCCCTCTTGCAGTTTTCCAAGGTTACCTAAGTACCTGTGTGTTTTATTGCAAAGGAAAGCTTTCTGATGTTTTCTTGTGCTGGAAATAGGCAGCATTTGGCCCTGAATTTGGAGGCAGGAGGAGAACTAGGATGAGTTTCATGCTGGGGCAAGAAGCCCCTGCTAAAAAGACTTGCAGATAGTTTCTGTCTGAGGTTGGCCTAAATTGCCCTAATGGGGATGTAGCCATGAGCTGGCTGTACCAGCTGTTGTTCCTCCTATTGAGTTAAGCAGTTGGTAAGAGGGCAGTGGGCTGCATGGAAGTAACATCTGCTGTTTGAAAACTTAATAAAACGCCTTAACTGTATTGATTTTGCTTTCTTACAGCAATTGTTTCTTCTGTTAAATGAGAAAAAGGTTGTTTAGATGCTGAGAAATGCACTAAATGTTTTGAAGTACTCAAAGAATCTGCTCAGTATTCCTGAAACTGAGCTGCAGGTTGGTCTGATCTAATGCTCACACTTTCAGTCCTGATCAGGTAGGTGGACCAGCTGGTAGTGTCATACCTCGTGCAGGGAATTTTGTTAGGAAGTCAGCTTAGGCCATTTTGAAAATAAGTAGTAGCTTATGTGAGCAATTGATATTCCAAACATGATCATGGATGGGTAGGCTAGTGAATGTCAGACAGATGTTTTCTGGATGATACAGAATTCAAGAAGCAACTTCTTTGTGAGCATCTAATGGCAATGGAACCTGTACATACATCCAGCACAGAAAAATAGTGGGGTTTATATGTAGTTTCATATCCCAGTGCAGAAGAAGGCTAACCTGAAGAAGGGTGGAAAGCAAACAAGCCCATCTGTATACATCTTTCAGGATGCATCTGAATCAAAACCTGTTGATATCTTTAATGATTAAGGTTAACAAAAATGAGCAAAACAGTAGGAAGTTCAGGATTTAATCTGCTGGGTTTTAGATGTGGTGTTGTTATGTGACTCAGGTGATCAGATACATCTCCAAATCAACATGGATGGATGGACCTTGAGGAATTTGTCAAGGCAGCCTTCCTTCTGCAGTGGTGACTGTGCAGTTTTATCTCATGGGAAAACGGGTAATTTTGATAGCTGAAGCTTTGTAGAGAGCTTTGTTCCAGTACTTGCAGGCACTGTGGGTATCTAACCTTGCAAATTCAGACGGAAATATTGTAAAGCTATGTGGTTTGTGCCATGTTGCAAAGAAGACTTAGGCATGCAGTGAAAGAGAGAGTAATAGCAAGATCCTGGGTTTTAAAGGTCCAAAGAGATCCACTGTCATTCAGGAAAGGGAAAAAACATGGCTGTACTGGTTTGAATATGGGCAAGTACGTTTGTCATAAAAAAAGCTTACTGTAGTGGCAGAATGCTACTATTCTGCTGATGATGAGAAGATGTATACTCCTAAAGTTTCCTTTAGCTAATTTAGGAATTTCTGTACTACTCCAAGATAATGAGCTGAAGCAGAGTATTGTGCTCCTGCAGGGCAACTGATGCAATATTAGAGTGGCCTGTTTCCAGGCCTAGCTGGATGTCTCCTGTGGGACTTCACTGGGCAGTGCAAACATGCCCTGAGACATCTCAGTTCTGGTGAGTGTGGCTATCATCACATAAGAAAAAAAACCCCAACAAAACCGTATTGTGTTTAATTTTTCCTAGGTACGGTAGGCCTGCCTTTGGTTGTATGTTTGATTTTTCCTGGAATGAAGGATCTCTTTATTGTGGCCATAGTCTACAAATCCAGCCCTCACGATGGCTAATGGGAGCGACTCTTGGGTGTCTCTATGTAATTTGTTCAATTAAAAGGCATGATGGAAAACAATGGAATAGTTTAGCATTTGTTTCTCCTTGGAAAAAGTCTGTGATTCTAAGTTTTCCTCCCTCATATCAGGTAAGTTCTCCCTTACACCAGATACCACTTCTCGTGTGTGTAGGGGGGAAAAACCCAAACAACTTGTAAGGGTCCAGATCTGTATTCAGGATACAGATAAATAAATGTTTTAAAAATTGGCATTCTTCATATTTGCAGAAGTAGGTGGAGAGTTTAAAGTGTTTGAACGTATGCAATTTCTGCTTTTGCATTATTGCTTCCTTACAGACAGGGAGAAGGTTTTAAACTGCAGTGAACCTGCTTCAGAGGTGATGCTTCTGTTAAAAGGGTAAATGTCTCCTCTCAAAATAACTTCAGAAGCAATCAAATCTTGTTATTTCTTACTTATTTTTTTCTTGTTTCAAGTGGCATGTTTATTCCAGAAAATGGGGTGGTTTCTGAGTGCAATTATTGCTGTTTCTCTGGAAATTTTTACTGTTACAAAGCCAGCAGAAAGCTTTTCTGCTGTATGTGTGCTGGTTGTGGTTAAGTAGGTCAAAGGGGTTTGAAGATACACAAAAAGATGGGAGACGTATGTTGAGCTTTTCGTAGTTAGGCAATTAAGTAGGAGAGTTACAATGACAGCAGTGAGGCAGTAAACTCTGCCACATGCTGCACTCCCCTGGCTGTGGGATTTCATGCATATGCTGGAAGGTCTTACTGTAGATTGAAATAATTTGCCTAAAGCATTGTGGTTGTATAATAATGAAAGATATTTCTTCTGGGGGTTGGACCCAATGATCTCTTGAGGTCCCTTCCATCCCCTGTGGTTCTGTGATTCTGTGACACTTCAGTAAATGCTTCCTAGAAGGAAGAAAAATATGAATGCCTTATTTAGGGAATACCTATTTCAATAATAATACTGTGAAGCTCTTGTTTTGAGGAGATGGGGGGAGAGGAGGGGGTGTAACTGCCAGTACAGGGTTGCTCACACAGTTGCAGTAGAAGATGCCTGAAGACTAAGCAGCAGAGAATGAGATTTGGAGTTGTGGCAGGTCTTCTCCAGAGGTGTAACTTCTTCCCTTCTCTTCCCACACCTTCCACCTACAGTTTTTGTTTACACAAGTAATTTTACTCACAGTGACAGAGGGCTGTGGTGGTGTTTATCTTATGGCCATCACTATTGTAGAGGTGCAGGCTCTTGGGAAGCTTGGGAGTGGTTTTAGCCACTGGAAATGGTTAGGAATAGTTACAAAACAGATGCTTTATGTTTGGAGAGCTGGAAAAGGAGATGGTAGATGATAACTTGAAAAACAGAGGAAAGAGAAGCCTTTACAGTTGTCCTCTCCCTTCTTGTACAAGATAAAAGATGAGAGGAGAAATAATCAGTTGTCTAGAAGTCTAGAAAGAAATGCCCTTTTGAACTTTGCTTTTTTCACACACAAAAAAAAAAAAAGAAAAGTCTTAGAAAAATGACTGATAGGCTTGCGAGTGAAGACAAGTTGAGCCTTTTGGTATTTTCACCACAGATATCTCAAGTCCCTTGTCTAGGGGGTGCTGAGAGGTGTCTGCGTGCACAGCCTTAAGGCAGTGAAAGCCCCTTGATGCAGGCTGGAAAATGCTGTGGTGGGAAGGAGCTGGGCACATTTGTTACAGAATCACAGAATCATAGGGGTTGGAAGGGACCTCGAGAGATCATCAGGTCCAACCCCCCTGCCAAAGCAGCTCCCTGGCACATATTGCACAGATAGGCGTCCAGACGAGTCTTGAATATCTCCAGAGAAGGAGACTCCACCACCTCCCTGGGCAGCCTGTCCCAGGGCTCTGTCACCCTCACTGTGTAAAAGTTCTTCCGCATGTTGGTGCAGAACTTCCTGTGCTCCAGTTTACAGCTATTGCCCCTTGTCCTGTCTCCACAGATGACTGAAAAGGGGCTGGCCAATTCCCCCTGCATCCCATACTTAAGATATTTATAAACATTAATTAGGTCCCCCCTCAGTCTTCTTTTCTCCAGGCTGAACAGCCCCAGCTCACTCAGCCTTTCCTCATACGGAAGCTGTTCCAGGCCCTTAATCATCTTCGTAGCCCTTCTCTGGACTCTCTCCAGGAGATCCCTGTCTTTTTTATACCAGGGAGCCCAGAACTGGACACAATACTCCAGGTGGGGCCTGACCAGGGCAGAGTAGAGGGGGAGGATCACCTCCTTCGACCTGCTGGCCACACTCTTCCTGATGCATCCCAGGATCCCATTGGCCCTCTTAGCCACCAGGGCACACTGCTGGCTCATAGCCAACCTGTCATCAACCAGGACCCCCAGGTCCTTCTCCACAGAGCTCTTCTCCAGCAGGTCATCCCCCAGCCTGTACTGATACAGACGGTTATTCCTCCCCAGGTGCAAGACTTTACACTTGCTTTTATTAAACCTCATCTGGTTTCTCCCTGCCCAGCTTTCCAGCCTGTCCAGGTCTCTCTGGATGGCAGCGCAGTGTTCCTGCGTGTCAGCCACCCCTCCCAGCTTTGTATCATCGGCGTACTTGCTGAGGGTGGATGCTATTCCCTCATCAAGGTCGTCGATGAAGATATTAAACAGGACTGTCTTCTGGTTGCTGCCTGTGAGTATAACACTGCTGTGTTGTAGAGGTGTCTTTGCACTTTCTTCAGAAATGTATGCATGTTTGTAACTGTTAGAAACTGGGTTCTTGGGGTCACATTGCAGGTTTAGATACCGCTGGATCTGCAAGATGCTTCATGTGTACACATGTTCTTGTTAGACTTCAGAGAGATGAATGCTTATATTAAAAGATAAAAATGGAAATGCATAAGTATTGAAATTATTTTTGTTTGCAAATCTGGAAGTTATTACATCTCATATCTCGTACTGTCCTAACTGGATAATGTATTAGAGAGAGCTGCCCTGAAAATTAAAGGGATGAAATCCATAGTGCTCTACTGAGTATTGATGTCAGGTAGAAGCCATTGTGTGTTTACATCAATGACATTTCTGCCATGTTCAGGCAGAAGTGCTGGAACTGCTCTGCCTTCAAGAGATGAAAAACTCTTCCATTCTTGCAACAGGATTGATGAAGCTGAGCATTATGGAAAGAGGGCAAAGGCTTTTATTAGATAACAGCTATGACTGGAGGAAAAAACCCAAACTTCTCTGGAAAAAAGGTTTGCTAGCTGAGATGACTAGTTTGCAAGAGCAGGATTTCCTATTAGCTCTGCAGATGTACTCAATATTTCTCAGAGATCCTGTTTTCTTTGCTCTGCAGCTTGTATGTAACCCCCTTAATCCACAGGGTCAGTAGGTACTACACCAAACAGTTTTTTCTGGCTTGCTCTCATGAAGTTCGTGCAAGTCTCCCTAAGATTTATGCAGTCTACCACTGGCAATTCTTCACAATGAGTTAAATAAGTACTTTGTCTCCCAAATCGTCATTCATCACTATTGTTTGCATATTTGATTAGAGAAGACTTCCTTTTTGCATACATCATACTTCCTGAAACCTTACGGCATGAGGCAAAGGTTTGATGTGTGTCCTAGATTTGGCTGAGAGAGTTAAATTTCTTTCTAGCAGCTGGTGCAGTGCTGTCTTCTGAATTTAGTATGAGAATAATTTTGATAAAACACGGACAGTTTAAGTTGTTGCTAGGTGGTAGTTGTACCTTACACTAAATCATGGACTTTTCAGCTTCTCACACCCTTCTAGGTGTACAGGAAGCTGTGAGAGCAGAGCTGGGACAGCTGGCCCAGACTGGTCAAAGGGTTATTCCCTACCATAGAACATCATGCTCCGCATATAACTGGGGAAGCCAACTATCAGGTGGGATGGTTGCTCAGAAACAAACTGGGCATTGGAGTGTTGAGGCTTTTTTCCTTCTGTATGTGGTGAGCAATTGCATTTGTGCATCAGGTTGTTTGCTGCTGTCCTTGTTAGTCTCTTCCTTTCTTCTCCTGTTAAACTGTCTTTATCTCCACCCATGAGTTTATTTTCCATTGTCCTCCCCATCCCCCTTGGGGGAAAGGAGGGGTGAGTGAGTGGCTGGGGTTAAACCACAGCAATGTAGAAAACATCAGTTAAAATGGCCAAAACTCTTCTAGTTTCTAAACAATTGGAAATGGGACCTTGTGACAGGAGACGAGTGCCGCTGTTGGTAGGCGCAGCTAACAGCCTGTCCCCAGCTGCCATTGCTGCAAGGCTGAGGGAGACCAGCTGAAGGCCACGTGGCAGCCTCCTCTGGTCACACCCAGGCGGTGGGACAAGGCCACCCCAGTGCTGGGATACCACTAAGCATGCAGAGATGTCTCTGCCTAGCGAGGGCAAGCGTTCCCTGTGCTTGGGAGCAGGGCAGCAGGACGGCGTGACCAGACAAGGCTGTCACATCAGCAGCGTGGCATGCCCTGGTGCACTCTGACACTACAGCATTTGAACCCGAGTGTCAGCCTGCCACTGAGGTGGTAGTGTGGCTTTGCTATCTGCACCACCCACTGTGGGTCACAGAGGTGTCCACAGGTTAATGCTTTAATGTTACCATCAGTGTGTATTTTGACAAAGTCTAGAGATGAGCATGTTTAAGTGTTTTCTTCCTTTCCACCAACTTTATGGCCAGCTCTAATAGTGCTCATCATTAATTATGAGAGGAACTTGTCAACATGAGGGCGGTTCAACAGATGCAGGAAAGAAATGCTGTTTTGAAGAAAGAGCTTCTAATGGAAATGGAATGTGAAAAAAATGTTTTTCTTGTTTCTGGTACTAGCAGAGCTTCACAATTTAAAGGTCTGCCAGCAGATCAGTGAGGATTTGGTGCTTGCAGAGGCATATGCTAACATTTGGAGAGATTTAGATGTGAAATTGCTAGTTCAGATTCACTTGATCTGTATTTAAGAATAATTCTGTGCTACTTCAATGCGAAGGGGGAACTGAAAGACCTAAGAACCTTTGAAATAGTCCATGGGCATTATCTTTTGTTGTTTTGAAAGAGTATTGAGAGAGCAGATGCTACATATTTATATTTCTTGCTTAATTTTAAAGGCTAAATCCAGCCAAAGGCAGGAAGTGCATGCACAGGTCTGTGTACATCTGTCTAAATCGCCATGATAGTACAGGAGTTTGCCTCTACTTGGAGAAGAAAGAGGGGGGAAAATTTTCAGTATGGTCAAAACAATTAAATACAAGTTCTTAAGCTTAAGAGCTTAAGATGTAGCCTTTTTGGCTATGTCCAGTCAGATACTTCCTCTGTAAGAAAACAACACTCTTCAAAACCCATGAAGATAAATTTTGCAGAAGTGTATGTAGGGGGCCAGACCTATCCAGTCCTTCTGTAAAACAGTGTATGATGACCAAAGACGGTAACAGATTTTTATAGAGGTCATACTTGGACTTTTGTGCTGTAGGCTTAACTTTTTTGAATGTAGGTGTGCAATTTTGCTTCAGAAATACTTACAGATGTTGACTGACATGAGGTATAGTTCAATATCTGTTGACAAGAGCAGTTTTAAACTGTAGCCATTATTAACTTGCTACAAAGCTATCTTGCTTTTGTCTATTTAGAATAAATTAGTAACTGCTGTCTTTTTCACTCAAATATTTGATTTTAGTACTGTCTGTGGAAATTACTCCCAGTCCATAGGTTAGAGACAAAGTTTATAAAGACTAATCCTGAAAATGAGTTGGACAGTATTTGTAATCTGTATTTAATAAACAGTGTTGTCCCGTTCAGCTTTTCTTGGCCACTAGTGTTGACGGTATCAAATGTAAAAATTTGTGTAAATCTTGTTTTGGTTATTAAAATCTGAAAAATCCTCTCAGTCTTTCAGAGATAGATTGGTATTACATACATCTAAGTATCTGTTAATTTTGGCCTAAGCAGCAGTCGCTACATCACTCATCACTTGTGCCAATCAGATTTAGAATCCTTGCAAATACTTAAATACGTAAAATAACTCAATTGTGTAGGTAAATGTTCAGGTTTAAGCTTGTTTTATAGAGAATTTTCTTTATCCGATGTGTCAACATTCCCTTCAGACTGATGCTGTGGTAGAAAAGGAACGATTTGCTGCTGATACAGCAGAACAGTGAGACAACATTTATCTCTGTACGTAATATAGTTTTGAACAGCCACATTTTTTAGGGGGAGAAAACAAATTGGAGACGGAACTGGGAAGAAAAAAACTCCATGAAATTATTTGAGGGCTGGAAAAAATGCCGTGAAATATGAAACTTGGTATTGGTTTAGCATAAAGACAACTGGGACTTAATTTGATCATAGCTGTCAAGTACCGTTTCAGGGAGAAAATACCAAAGAACTTAGAGTACATGAGAGAGTCATAACAGGAAGCAATAGCTGGAAGCTGCAGTCAAATAAATTTGAATTGGAAATAGCAACGATAACGTGATAATGTGGAGAACTGGGGACAGCCCTAAGATATGTGAAGAGAAAAATCTGTTGTAGAGAATCTGGCTGCAACAAGGTCAGTATCGGTAGCAAGTTCTTCATTGGAAGTTATATTATGAGAAACATTTGGGCTTTCCTATGCTGTTTGTGTAGTAGCTATGGAAAAAATTGTAACTTTTAATTAAGGGAGGAGAAAAATGTTCTGGGAGGTTATCAAAAATGTAGGACAGAAATATTTTTTGTGGCAAGGTTTCAAAGATATGTCTTTCCTGTAAAAAAAAAAAAAAAAAAAAATTAAAGAGCTCTGCTGATTTCTTTTGCAAATACTAGAGATGTAATACTCAGCACTCCAAAAATAAGTCATTTTTTCACAACCTCTTCATGGCACTTTAGTTTTGAAATAAAACTGTCTGTAACAGTCTGTCAAAATGGACGTAAGCTGTTTTGAGCAGTATCAGCTGCTTTGCTTCTGCCATCAAAAATGGCAGCTCTCACTGAAAGCTGGTGGACTCAGTAAATACTTTGTAAAAGCTCTATGTGTGGGTGAACTGGGCAGTAATTTGGGGGTAAAATTTCCTAACCTGTTGAACAGGACCGTGATAGGTGAATAACCTCTTCTGGCCTGTGGGATGTGAGAGAAGGGACACGTTTCTGGTTTCAGGAAAGAATCTGAACTTTATGCATCATTTTTGCCCATGTTTGTTCACTGTACGTGCTTTGCCCAAGGGTTAAAGTCTGTGTGTTCGAGCTAGATAATTGTCCCTTTACAAAATACAGGCACTTTGAGGCTTGTATTACAAACAACTGTGGATAATAGCTTACTCGTGATTGCTGCCTTGAACGAGTAGCTTGTGTGTGGGCATCAGACAGGAGCACTTCTGGGCTCTAGCAGACTTTGCCACCAGCAGACCTACAATGTTGTGGAAAGGAGTTCCCCATGAGCCCTCCAAACAAGCTGTGTAACTCTTCACTGAGCAAGTTTTTCAACAAGAGTGGTTTCCTATCTGTTTTTTCTCCCACATGATCCCCCTTCAAGAGCATCATCCTTTTTGATTCCAAGGGAGGATGAATGCTAATGGGCCCAATGTGGCTTGAGAGAGACACATGTGCAAGGCAAGTTTCACTGAGCCTGAACCTGATGGAGCTGGGTTGTGTTTTGTAGGTACAGGCAGAGAGAGGAAGCAGGCTGGGGAGGAGGCAGCGAGAGCCAGGGAGGCTGGCAGAGGCACCACAGAGCATGGCCAGCAAGCAAGGGCTGCCGTCGGCCACACCAGCCGGCCAGGCCTCATGGCCGGCAGCGGAGTGGGATTGTCCCAGAAGCAGAGCCAAGCGGCCAGTGAAACAATTGTAGCTGCTCCTGGGAAATGCTGGTACATGCCAGGAGATTTTCTTGTGCTTTTCTTGGATGTCTGTCTTGAGCTTTTCATAGAAAACAGCAAGAGGGTTAGCATCAGCTTGAATTTGGAGTTTGACCTCCCGGAAAATGGAAGCTGGCAGTCAGAAAGTGAAGCATGTCAATTCTTGTGGTTTTAGAGCAGATGTTCAGTTTAATATTATATACCTTTGCAAAACACTGTATTTCCAAACAATGGTAAAACAGTGCCGGGCATCAACATCAATGTTAGTGCCTTGTTTCCACATTGGCCTTGTAATACTTGGGTACTCTTCAAATGGATGTCAGTCAATATTTCCTTCTAATGACAGCTGATACTTCTGTTCTTAATGTTTTGAACAACAAGAATAAAATGCTGAGTGATGATTCTTTCCTCCTGTGTTCCAAAGTGTAACATAGGGAGGAAAAGTAGGAGGCTAGATCTTGGTCATAACTGAATTTTTCCAGCTGCTCTTCCACAGTATTGCAGTTAGTCCTAGGCTTTCACCTGTTAGGAGTAGCATGCATTACCAGTGTTACCTGTGAGCTGGTATTCTGCTCAATGATAGACTGGAACAGTGCTTTTTCTTGGGATCCCCACCAGAATGTCAATAAATAAGCTAATTTTATATATGGAAAGGTCTTAGCAAAGCAAACATTCTTCTTGTGAATGTGCCAAGTCACTTGTGATAGGTAACAATTTAGAAAAAAGTGTGTTGTCATTCAAAATTGTGTGACCCAAAGCACAGAAATTATTTTTCTGAACTTAAGATAGTGGTTTCTCACACAAACACCCCAAGAAAAGGGATAGTGTCTCTTCTCAGCTTTGCATGGCAGTTAATGATGTTCTGTAGTGCTTGATAGTCTTACTCAAACCTGTGTGCTTTGGTTGCAGAGACATGAACTAGTTTCTCAAATTTTGAATCTGTTTATTCTGAAACCAGTGCTTGCTACTTTGGAGGGGGGGGGGAAGCCTTAAAATTAGAGTTGGCTGATAGATATTGTGATATTGTTGTGTGGTTTTGTTATTATGTTGCAGACTGTGTGATGTGTTTACAATCACGTGGAGGACTCGCAGGTCACGAAATGTACATCCCCACCCTTGTAATAACCAGCCTTTATTCCTATAAAGCTGGAGATCTAGTTGGGTGACCAGTTAATTAATACAAGGAGACGTGTCACATTAAAGCTGGAGGAGAGGCAGGCTTAAATGCCTGCATTTAAATAATGGGATACTGCAAATGAGGCTGGATTTAGTTACTTTTGTTGGGCTGTGTAGAGACAACAAAAGAAGCTAATGGGCTCAAGCTGTGCAGAGGAAAGTATTCACGTGGACAGTGCTGGATGGCTTCTTGCCCTCACCCTGGGCTTGCTGAGATCTGCAGTTCTGTCTCAGCTCTTGTTTTCGAACAAGTACTTCTGGAAAGGAAGGTAAATCTGGTGCAAACAAATCTTCTGTCTATTTTTGTCAGATGTGAGAGAGGAGAATGGTGATTTTCTTTTTTTTTTCTATACTTTTTATAAGGAAAGAGTAGACATGGCTTGTATGCACCTGTGTAAGGCACAGCAGTGTGAGACATCTCTATGTACAGCCCCTGAACAGGGAGGATTTCATGATGCAGAGCATTATATAGCATGTTACTCAGGGTAGCACCACCCCTAAAGAACCTGGAAGAAGAGTCTGTTGTGATCTGTGAAACTAATCTCTGTCTGAAAATGTCTAAAATGTGTATTTTGTCTGTATTGAATGGCTTGACTTGAATCCACCCACACACACACCCCAACCTGTAGTGCTACTACCTGTAGTTGCAGTCTGCCTCCATTTTAATATATTTTAACATGACTATTCCATCTTCCATGTGATGTGTCTAATACTGCTGTGGATTTCTGTGGGTGTTCAGGATTTCGTGGCTTTCAGTGCATGCTCTCACAGACCTGATAGACCGCTCGGCTCCTCCATGTCTCATAATAGCAACACTGTGCCCCAGGCACGATCAGGATCCATCAGGATTGTGTCAGGTTTTTGGAGGGGGAGTTGTGTAAGTTTGGGTGGTTGTTAGCACCTCTTAAAGGAAGGCAGAGGAAGCAGGTCAAGTCCATCCTATAGGTTGCTTTTAAGACATACTTAAAATAAAAATTGGAAAGTTGATAGAAGGGCCGTGCTTCCAGAGAAACCCAACTTGTCATGAGTGACAACAGGAAAAAAAAAAAGCTACTATTCCTGTGTTGTTGCATCAGAACTTTCTGTGTATTGATCTGTTCATATCAGGTGCAAAACATATCTGGAAGTATTAGACAAAAAACCCTCTTTAACTACATGCATTTTCAAATTTACTGATTTGAGTGGCCTTTATATTACTAGGTACAGAAAGAACCTTAATCTATCTTCTGAAGAAAAGTCATTAAAATAAGACACTCGGGAACAAATTAGCACATCATCTGTATTCTCAAGACTCTGAGGATAAACAACTACCAAAATTCAGAATAAATTAATTCCTAACAGCATGACTGTTGAACATCTCACTGCAGTATTTCAATGTGATCACATTCCATGTTTATTTTGCACACAACTTTTCCTAAGGAGCTATTCAAAACTTGGATGAGTCTTTTTACCATCCCGTGATCCTGACATGCAGTAATAATGAGTTCACATAGTTAAATTTTCGGTACTTTAAAATAACAAAACCGCTTAAAAAAAAAAAAAAAGCAACCCCCAAAACAAAACTTTTGTTAATGGAAGTCAGATGTCTTGTCTGGAGAACATTCAATTAAACACGAAAATAGGATAACTTTTTGTTAAGCAAAAAGGGGTGTTTTAATTTCTTTGTTTCTTGTTCTATAAATGTTCCTTATGTGTCCTGAAAACTGTCTGGCTAGTGCAGTATTGAGCTTTTGTCCTTATATATTGTCTTGCTCTCCTTTTTTTCCTTTTTTTCTTTTTTATTTTTTTCCCCTGCTCGGTGGAAAGCCAGGTTGTGTTTCCAGCTGTAATTTGTGTGTCTAGCTTGAGAGTCTGTTTCAAAATAGATGTTCATTGTTTTTACAAATCATTGTAAATAGCAAGAATTTAGAAGGATAATGCTGAAAGCTGTTCACATGTTCTGCGGTCTTTAGAGTTCAGAAAATGTCATTTACCAAAATTCCCTTTAACCTTGTTTTTTAACATGACCTGATGCCAGGAATGACATTACACTATGAAAACGATGATTTGGCTGGGGGAAGGAGGCGGTTAAAAGTGACCATGTTTAGTTGAAATAGTGCCATGTGAAGCTGCAGACGGACATCTGATAGATAGAGTATTGATGATGTTTCCCTTGCCGTTTTCATGAATAGTAGCGACCCTTCTTAGTTGTTCTGTTGTCAACTTGAGAAGGTTAATGAGAGCAGGAGATCTCCTGTTCCCAGGCAGACAGTCACTGGGCAGTGTTGTGTGCTGTCAGGACCGCTGCCAAAGATGAAGGAAGGAAAATCAGGAAATAGAAACTATTGGAAGTGTTGGTGATAGATGCCGAGGAGCTGGAGGATAGGCATAGGACTCTGTGTTGCATCAGAGATGCAGGAAAGCAGGCTGCCCTCAGCTTCATCAGATGCCAGTGTAAGACCGGTCCCAAATGAGGCAGAAAACAGCAGGGTGGGAGAGAGAAGCCTCCCGCTGCTGGTACCAGCGCTGCCCCACTGGAGGCTGACATTTGTTCTTGCCTCTGCAGCGGGCTCTCCAGTGGGCAATTCGATTAGGTCGGTACATTTTCAGGTAATTGCAAACTGAGAATTCCTATCTTTTGGACATGTAAAGGAAAATGTTTCAGTGTAGATTTCTGGAAGCTTTAGGTGCATGAATGCCACCAGCTGCAGTTCAGGCAGGATGCTTGTCTGCCCTATGCGCAGGGAGATTGTTTTATGGACTGTTCCCAAACTCCATTGGCCGCTATGTACATGAATTACATGCTTGCTAGTGCTCTTCAGTGCCAAATGTACCTTGGCCTGCCCTAGTAGCAGAAGGCCTTGTTGCCCTGAAGAGCTTTCTTCAGATTAATTATGATGATGGCTGCCTGTGTGGCCGCGGGTCAGAGTTACTGTAGGACCACAGTGCCTCCTTGTGAGGCAGAAATTCCTGCTGGGTGCCTGTGGGCATGGGGAACATTAAGTTTTCCGCGGTGGCTTTGCACAAGGATCCCTTGCAGCCAGGCTTGCAAAATACTGCTGTGGGTCCCCGTGGGGTTTGGCTGGCACAGGAGCTGGTGGGGAAGCTGTAACAGGCCCTTTGGAGGAGAGCATGACAGCTCATCTCAGCTGGGGACTTTGGTGTCTGTGTTGAGTAGGGTGGCCCTTGAAGCGCTGCTGGGACTGTAGGGCCGATTCAAGGCCCACCTGGCTTGCGTCGCACGCTTGCCATGACTGGCGGCAAGAGGATGTCAGGAGGTTTCATTTTGGTTTCTGTTGCAAGTGAAGCGTATCTGTAGCACTTGAGTGAAAGCTGTCATTCTTCAATATTGTGTGGTCGGGGTTGTGGTTCAGGGCTTTTCTTTGTTGCTGTCGCACTGAAATGGCATTCCTAACCGTTGAACAAAGTGCAGAATTGTCATGGTTAAAGCGTTTACAGGAAATGTAAATGTATGATGGAATATACTGAAAGAGCAATTTAGCTGTCCTTCTGTTTAATTTGGCAAAATCTCAGATATCATTGAGTGGTAGTGGGTTATTCAACTGTTGCTTCAACTGTTTTCTCTCTCTGTGCTGTTTTCCCCTGCTGTTGCTAATCAGGTGAATGACCGAATCAGGAGTTCAGGAGGCAGCTGATCAGCAGCAGTAGCACAGCTCTCACACTGTTCGGTACAGGATGCTCTCATCACACCAGAAGTTGTTTTGTTTGTGGTTGTTTTTGGGGGTTTTTTTTAAGTATTTTGCAGAATGGGGATTTCTGATAAAATGAAAGTGTGAATGTACTTGAGTCTTTCTAAAAGTGCAGAAGGAAGGGAAAGCAAACAGGTTGCAGTTTCCATAGAAACAGAGAGGAAAAAAAGAATATTTCAAAACAGCTCGTAATTGTGTGTCTCCATTCTCACACTAACATTTAACCAGGAGTCTTTGAAGTAACCAGCTTGTCGGGGTCTTACTTGTAAAAGGCATGGTTTCAGTCAGGGCTGCTAGAAATGAAAACACGGTGAAGAATTGTATCTCGGTGAATAATTTCATATGTACCACATCGTAGTTTTGGAGCATTCAAAGCTGCATTTGTTGATTCAGTCGTAAACTGATTCAAGTTTAAAAACACCATCACGTGTAGTATTGCACAGTTTTCTGTCAGCCATGAAAACGTTACTGTTCAAGTGCTTTACACAATGTATGGAGAAGGCAGAGGGAGTGATGCTCTGTGCTGGGAATGATGGTCTTACCACAGTGGTTCAGTGCCCAGAGATTGTGTTGAAAAAGGCGCTCATGGAGCAAGTGGTATGATACTTCCTGGTCCCTCTTGGAAGGAAAAGTGGCACTGCTGAGGTACAGCTCAGGTCTGGCTGTCATGGCCAGGCAAAGCAGAGGGAGGCTGTGGCCAGGGAGGGAGTTTGGGTACTGCGGGGTGGCATCGGGAGCTCAGTGATGCAGATGCCACGTTTGTGCCCAGGCATAGCTCAGGGCAGGTTTGCAGAAGGCAGAGGGATGGCCTTGTGCTGGTCACAATGGTCTCTTGCAATGCTGAGGATGCTGCCGGTTTGAAATAGCACCTGGTTGCTGGATGTGGTTGTGTGTCATTTAAGGTGTGCTCGAGTGCAACACTGCAGTTATAATCAGAAACCCAATAAGGTTTATAGAAGCAAGTTTTCTTTACTTCATTTAACCTGCACTCTCCATTAGCACATGTTCTTTACTGATGAGAATAATTGTGATGGGTACATATTTCTCTTATACTAACCTATAATGGCATATGTGCATGCTAAGGAAAGTGCCTATTAAGGAACAGTACTCTGGTTTTGTGCAGTGTCTGCTTTAATGCTTAGAAGGTGGAGAGTTAATGTTTTGATTATATTTGCAGATGATTCTGAAGTAAAGATATTGTAAAAGCCAGTAAGGGCAGAGATACATTTCAGAACAATCTAGAAAAATTAGGTTGACAGTAAATAATAGGTCAGTTGTGGAAAAATATGGAATTGGCTTAATTGCAGAAAAATAGTTAAAGTGCCAAAATTTCATGATGTTCTGAGAACTAAATAGCATTCTAACAACGGAAGTCAAGTCAAAAACAGGTTGCATGCCAGATTGCAAAGAAATAAAAAAGGCTATAATTTCAGCTGTGTGAAAACGGTGTTATGTTAGATGTGAAGATATTCTTCCATTTGTAATGGCAGAAATTTTCTAATCACCGAAGACACTGTAACTGGCTTTCTGACATTTCTGTGCTGCCTTTACGAGTTTCCTGAAAAGTGTGAACTGCCTTCACTCACTTCTGTACTGAAAACAAATTTTCAAACTGTGAAATGCCTGTTTCTCCATGATCGTTCTAACAGAAACCGTAGCTCCTCCAGGATATTGGTCAGTGGTTGGGAGGAGTAAAACTGCTTTCCCCTTTGTGATCTTTGAGTGACTAAATTATTCCTAGATCTTAGTTATACTGTGAAATCACATTTCCCAACCTACCCCAACTACTTCTGACATACATTGCTGTCCTACTCTGTCTGGTTAAAGCTGTTGCTGACTAGCAATGTAAAATAGGGTAATATAAACACATTAAAGTTACTGAATCTTCAGTCTCGCTTGTTATTTGCATGTTGTTTGCTTGTGGATGCAGGCAAGCATGCTTTGGAAAGGGTGCCTGGACTGCCTGGTATTTGTGTGTTAATATTGTCAGAATATTGTACGGAAAGTGAAGTGCCAGAAATGTCCACCTTCCAACAGCTCAGGTCTATGCAGGAAATCCCTCTTCCCTTCAGAAGAGAAACTATTCTGCATAACCAAAGCTTAAGTAGCTGGAAGTTTCCACTGATTTCAGAACTGGCTTCCAGCAGAAATTGTTTAAGTCCGTTTGGGTTCTGAAGACCTGAGTATCTGTTCTGCAGAAAGGTTGAGAAATAAACAACATAGTTAAATGGTGGCACTATTTTTGTTGTTCTTTCTGGGGTTTTTTTTCTTGTGTTTTGTGGCTAGGCTACCATTCTCTAATTTGGTGATATAACCTATTTGCTTTTTGCACATAATCTGCCTTAGCCCCAGCAATGGAACCAGTCAGTCCGTGTATCAGCTCTGTTGGGGTCTGTATGGGTTGGCTTTGTTGAATTCACAGGTTGGAGAAACAACTACAGAAGTTCAAACACTCCTTAACGGCTGTTCAGCTTTGTTTTCCAATTCATTTTTAGTAAAAGAGGAGAGGGATCCACCTGATGCTGTAAGAACCCATCTTCACAGCCCTCTTTCTATGTTAGCTCTCACAGTCCCTTTGAATATGTTTACATTCAAATGCATCCAGATTACGTGTCTGGAGAAGAGCAACAAAGCTGGTGAAGGGTCTAGAGCACAAGTCTTAAATGCCTGAGGGAACTGGGTTGTTCAGCCTGGAGAAGAGAAGGCTGAGGGGAGACCTTATCGCTCTCTACAACTACCTGAAAGGAGGTTGTAGCCAGTTGGGTGTTGGTCTCTTATCCCAAGTAACAACTGATAGAACAAGAGGAAATGCCCTCATATTCTGCTGGGGAGGTTTAAATTCAACGTTAGGAAAAGCTTATTCATGGAAAAAGATTGTCAAGCACCAAAACAGGCTGGCCAGTTAAGTGGTTGAGTCACCATCCCTGGAAGTATGTGTAGAGGTGGTGCTTAGGGACGTGATTTAGTGGTTAGACTCAGCATTTTTAGGTTAATGGTTGGACTTGATGATATTATAAAGTTCCTTTACAACCAAAATGTTTCTATGATTCTACAGTCTAAACCAGGGCTTGTGGGTCACGGGAGCTGTGGACACTGGCAGTTGTGAAAAATGTCTCTCAGAATCTGTAGGTGTTTAACTTCAATCTGAAGCTGGTAGCGCTTCAGATTCAGCAGTGAAGATGGAAGAGGTTGAGGATGCAGATCCAACCCCTGCCAGCAATGCTGGCATTTTACATGTACTTTTCCTTGGGTCAATGTACGTGCAACAGCCCAGCAGCCAGAGTAGCCCAGGAGACTGGGGCATCCGTCTGGGACTTGGTGATGTCAGTGACGTGACGAGGTGTTGATATCCATGTCTCTGTTTGTTTGTTTTTTCTTCTCCCAGGGAATTCATAAGGGATGACTTCTGTTAGTTAATAGCTTTCAGTCGTGGTATTTAAAATTTGACTAAACATTCAGTAAGTACCAGGAGAATACATGGTGAGAATGTATCCTGTCAATTAGCTGCATTATAAAGAGGGAGAGTATCATCAGAGCTACTTTGAGTGCTAAAGGAACAGAAGGTCCTGAAATCTTTTCCTTGACTGAAGGTGGCGGAAGAGGGTACGCTGAGCCTGCTGGCACCCTTCCCAGCCCAAGCAGAAATATAGTAGCTTAATGGGATGTGATAAATCAGGTACAAAGTTGCTTTTCTTCCCATGGAGATTATATGTAGTATAGTGTATGATTCCATTAAAATAAAGACACACTTCTAAAATAGCGGAAGAGGAGGAAGGGAGAAGGAACAAACAAATTGAAACAAAAAAGGAGGTACATTTATATATATATAGGATATATATATGAAGGTGAGCTGGCCTTCCTGAGTGTGCTGTCAAGCTTTAGGCTTTTTGGTTTTAATTTGGGGGTGATGATGGTGTGCACTAGTTTCCTACTGTGATTCATGCACCAGGCCGTTTGTTTTAAAAAGAAAACAAAAGCTGCCCAACCACCCTGGTTTCCACCCAGGGTGGTATGTGAGAGTCTCAGTCTTGCTGTAAAATTGTGTGGGTTTATGTAAGCCTCGTATAGCTGCCTGTGCAAAGCCCTGCTTGTGCTCACTCACTGCGTGTTCCAGCTGACAGCACCGTATTTATGCCTCTTCCTTTAAGTTTCCATGAACTAAAATGGCAGCATATTTCAAGGTTTCTTAGGAGCTAAATGCAATGCTTGTTTGCATTTCAAAGAAAGAGTAGAAGTGTAAGGCTATGTAAAGTCCTGGACTAAAGTTGGAAACTTGATGTGTTTTAGTTAATGATGAAGTTAGTCAGTGCTGGGCCCTACATAAGCATGTCAGAAGGCTGGATCTTCTTTCCATAGAGGTGCTAACCTGAAGGCTCAATCCTGGAAGTGTTATTGGTGTAAAACTTATTCCATCAGTTGCTCTCATGGCTTTCCAGTAACTGCTGTACTAAAGTAACATTTTGCAGGGCTTTCAGATCAGTTTCTTCTGTAATGGCTCTTGCAAAATATGTCAAACTATTATGTGGATTCTGCAATGATTCTAGAGAAAAAATTGCTGTTGCAGATGTTTGGGGTGACACTGTTCTGTCTTACTATAAGGAAGGATTGCAAAGAAGGGAGTAGGAGCCTGGCATGGGAGTAGGAGCTCTGGGCCCGGTTGAGTCATTTGAAGCACTTTATTGCTTGTGCCTTGGCAGCGACCTCACAGTTCAGCCTGAGCAAATATACTCATGTCTTATAAAATATGAATATTGGTAATCCCAGTGCCATGGCATTTTGTCAAGGTTTCTACCCTGGTTCTACATCCTTAAGGTCCCATTTTCAGCTTCCTAATTTTTAACAGTTTGGCCTGGTATATTTTCAGTGCCAGATGCCTGTCTCAGGCTGGCTTTTCTTTTTTCTTCTTAACTAGATGTTTTAATTTGAGTTAAAAAATAAATTATGTGCTCTTTCTGAGAAGGTGGTTAGGGGAATTACATTGTTCCTTAGTATTTGACAAAACTAAGTTCTGGAGGGCCACAGATTGGTAAATATTGTAATACAGTGGAAACTGCTGTGGGAAAGGAGAAGAAAACAGTGGAGACCTCTTAAAGGGCTTGTGTGAAGTTGCAGCAGCAGCAGAGAGGAGGTATTTTCACAGCTGTATTTTGTTTGGAGTTAGGGGAGCTGAGGAGCTGACACTCTGGCTGACCATAGCCTGAGAGCAGCTGATAGGGGATCCATAAGGATGTCGCGACCTGGAATGAAATGACTTGTGGTAGGAAGTCTGAGATGAATTTTTGAAGGCTGGAGAGGAAAATAATACCACAAAAGTCCTGTCACACATCCTACAGCCTAGAGCATTGTCAGGCCAAAGACACTGAAGCCCCGAGCAATCTGCTACAGCTGTTGCCAAAAGGTTATTTCACCTTCATAGCAGGGTGGCAAACTGAACATGCCTGCTGCTGCGGCAGTGTAGTGCAGTGGGATGTGCTCCTTCAAAGTGTGAAGGCTGTATTCAGATTGAAATAAAGGTGGTGTTTGTGTCATACTGGTTTTTGGGTGGTGTTTAAAACAGAAACCCTTTCCCACAAGAGTCCATTCAAGGGAGAGTTCAGTATCGGAAAGCATTCTCTGTCCGGACGATCCACAGAAGTGTTAAATTCTGCATGGGTAACTCATATCAGTACTGCAGCTACTATTCACATAGCTGGCTGGCTGACCTGATGCTAAGTTAATTAATTTTTTAGGTACCTTCAGGAAAATCTGAGCATTTGCCATCTGAAAACAGCCTCTTTCAAGATGCAAGGTATCCAGTCTGCTAGATGGCTTTAAAATAGAAGCATTAAAAAACCGCAAACAAGCTCAAAACAAAATGCCTGAGCAAATGCTTTAATTCATGGAATGAGATTTCATTTTGTTTCTCTGGTGCTTGTGTGAACACATCACCATTATACATCTCCTGAGTAAAGACTGCCTGCCAGTCATGCTAAATGAGAGTGGCTTGGGAGTAGTGAGTTTTGCAGTTCCCCAGTTGCTGACTGGGGAACGCAATTTAACTTCAGAATTACAGTACTTAAAAAACCTCTGCTGTAAAGTGACAGAAATCCCATGTGGAGACAAACAAAGCCATAAGAAAATTGAGTGAAATCTGGATGATCTTGCCTTTTAAGAATGCTTTTAGTTAAGCAAACATATAGCACAAAGGAGTAAACTGAGATATAATTGTATTTGAGTTAGCATTTAAGCTTCTAGTCCACAGAAAACCAGAATTCAATAAGCTTAGTAATAGGAGAGAAGATAATTCATCTTATACAAATGTAACATGGAAGTATTTTTGTATTCTTGCTTGCTTAGGTATAAACAAATTAGAAGAACCCATCTTTAGTAGCTAATCGTGAACATTTTTGTAAAAGCATGTTAACAAGTGCTACTTTAGCAACAGTCACACAGCATAGCTATAGAGAGCTTTCAAGCTTTCTTGTATGTAGAACAATAGTTTTCTAGATTAGGTTTCTCTAGGTAGATTTCCCTGTCATTACAGGTGACCAGTTGTCATCTTTCTGAGAAACATAGACTCAAATACAGAATTAAGGATGAAGAACTGCATTTTCATGTATCCAAGTGTTAACTTCAGCATGCTGCAATTTCCTTACTCTGGGTCTCAGCCAAGCTCAATGGAAATTGGAGGAATTGCTGAAATGTTGCTGAAATGACCCTGGGAAATGTTGTAGAATCACACCGTAGGATGTGCTAGAGGGTTGGAATAAAAAGCCTATTCTCACCATTCAGCAAAAGTTTAAGTATTGTCATAAAGCTCTGGTATCAAAAAAGCATTATTACTCTTACAAAGAAGGTTGACAGGTATGTCCTAAAAAAACCAATGCACTACCTGCATTGGTTTTTGTGGTAATATACTGAAGTACATTTTGGTACTATAATGAAGTAATACATCTAAATTGTACTGTCCCATAGCATGTGTCAATATGAACAACTTTTTAAAAATTTTTAAAAACTAATTTAATTTCAAGCTGAAGTATGTTTACGTGGCTATATGTTGGTATAGTGAAAAAAGTCTCTTAATGCACATGTACCGTCAGAAGCTGAATTTAGATCATGGCTAGTATTTTGTGATGGTCTACATGGCACAGATGTTTTTCATATATTTTAAGATGTCTATTGTAAGAAGCATGGTCTGCAGGAGGGCTGGTGAGTGGCAGTTAGAGATCTATTAACTGCCACATCTTAGTGGTGACATCCTGATGTGGTTCTCCAAGCTAAATAAAACACAGGAAAGTGATATAAAAAGAATGAGCACGCCTAGTTAATTGTTACCAGCAGTGAATGTTTGCATCTCAGAGTTCATAAGTGTGGTCAGAGCACCCAAGGGCAGTCCTAAATAAACAGTTATCCAAGTGAGTCAAAATGCATTTAGGCCTCCTTGGTACCTTCATCAAGTTGAACTCCTTGCCAGTTAGGTTCATAGTATTTACAGAAAGTGCAAATCTTTCTGGGACAGGTCAAGAGCTTGGGAGAAATAATGCCAATGTGAAGACTTCTGCTGAGGCTGATGAAACTTGGATTGCTTGTGTAGCTGTATGACACTATATCCAATGCAGTTACCTTTTTCAACATAAGCATGTTAATGCAGAATGCTGATGTGTTTGAGATTAGTTTTAGTTGTTGGAGAGCTTAAGGTGGCAAGAGTTAATGCATCTGAAAACTCTTCAAGTGTCTGTTGTCTTTCAAATCTTTTCACTCAAACTTCTGAAAATCCAAAGCACATTAAATGCTTGATAATTGAAAGCCAAACTTTTGCTGTTCACAATCTGGGGGAGGGGAGGGTGAAATTAGTACATATTTATATATACTGCTGGATATATTTATGCATTGATGAAAGTCATTAGGGTTGGGTTATCTCTTTCATACAGGTAAGCCTTGTGCATCTGTTGCTGGTTGTAGGCTTCACTAATAAGGACCGCATTAGATTTTGAAGAGCAAAAGGTTTACAACAATAAGATCATGAGAAATGAGGCAGAAAGCAGGAAAAGTAATCTTTCTAGAAATCACAGTGTTTGTGTTGGACACAGTGCCGTGTAGAAGAAAATCCTTTCAGAAACTTTGAGTTTTAAGTTATCCACTCCATGTACTAAAATGACTCTCTTCCCAGGAAAGGCTGAAAGCTGAGGCAGAAGGTATGTATTGCAGAGGGTTGGAATGACAGGAATGGGGTTAAGCATGTCCTCTTCCAGCTGCGGGACATCAGAGGATACTGAAATGTAAAGGCAGGTTTAAGCCAAGTTCAGTGCTGTATGGTTGCTCAATCTTGCCTTGTATTTTTAAACATGCAATTTCTATTTAGAAGTGTCTAAAATATGAAACACTTGCACAGAGAAGTCTTTTCATCACCCACGTGCATCTGTTTGAGACAGGGATAGAAAGGAGTTAAAATGTCTTCATGAACAAAGCCAGTAGCTGGATAGTGCAAAAATTGAGCAGTTTGGCCAAAACATTTATAGTAATGGAAAATATTTGTGTTAAATCATATTGAAGTCTAGAAAACCATCTGAAGCTTTAGTATTTTTTGTAATAGAGATTAATAAAACTTTATTCTAATGTGTCATAAAGACAAAACAGCTCATTTAGGTACAGTATGTTCCTTATCTGATCTATATTCTGTTTTGCCGTTACAGGCTTCTAAGAGACCTTGGCAAGAAATGCCTCTTACAGATTTGTGCCTGTTAAGCCTTTTGAGGATGGTTAAACAATTTCTTAATTTAATTTTATCCTCATAGAAGAAAGCAATACCAAGACAGCCCCTTACATAGAGTGCTCTTGCTTTTCAAGAGGTATATAAATAGAAGAAAGAGTTTTACAGTGATTCTATCATGGTAGAGAAAAACCAGTAGAGAGGAGGAAAGGGAAACAGGCTGGTAAAAAGGCTCTTTTTTTTATTTTCAGCCATACTTTTTGGGAACAGATAGAAAATAGAAAACCGTATGGACATACAGCTTGATCCTCGTATGGGGGGTCCATTATTCTAAATGCAGCTGTGTCTGTAAAAAAAGTGTGACAAAATCATAGCAACCGTATGACTCAAGGAGATGTTGTGAAAAGCACACGCAAGGAAAACTCATTTGGCTTCAGCACGATAAAAATATGAGTAATTCTTTAGAGTTTTATGTGACCAATCGTCTGCGTAGTATGTTCATTTCTTCTTTGCTAGGAAGGTACTGCTGAGGTCAGACCACAGACCTAGGCAGCTTCTCGGAAATGTGCCTTCAGGGACAGGAGCTTCAAACCAAGCGCCCAACAAACAACCCATTCTGGGCAGAGTTTGCAGTGTAGTACTTAATAATACTAATAATAGCAATAAAAGTTTTTCACTGAATAACTGGTGACTTGCCAGCTGGGTGTGTTCCAAAATTCATTGACTTGCTCTTTTTGAAGATTGCCTGTGTAGGGGGGAAGCAGAGACAGACATGTATCTGAAAATATCTACACAAATGCAGTGGACAGAAATAAAGCTTGCCAGTTGGGTTAGGTTTAAATAATAAAATCCTTGTCTCTGGAAAAACGTAACACAAAAGAGCAAAGCCAGTGTCTGGTATTGATGTAATAGGAAACTCTTGAGACTGGTATCATCTGAGAAGGTGTCTGTTCAGATACAGATTCCCTGGAGTTTGTAGTCTGAATAGCCGAGGGAAGTGGGACTGCGAGGCCTTGCATGTGACAGGGTCTTCATCCTTATGTCCTTTGTCCAGCTCTCAACCTCAGCCTTCAATTGTCGTCACTTCCATGAGGAGAGCCTTGTAGAGAGGAGGTTTATCTGTCATTCCTGTGCTTCAAATGCACAGGAGGGCAGCCTCCTGCCTTTGGTGTGTGGCTCCCCTGTGCAGGGGAAGGCATTGAAAGGGGAAATGTCATGGCCCTGCCACCATCTTTTGTCCCACAGTTTCTTCCTGTGTCATGCATTCTGCAGGGTAGACACAAAAAAGTTTTTCTCTGATGCAGAGATGCAAATATTCTTGTACCTATCTATTATTTGGAAGTAAAGGGGGGGCACAGAGTAATCCTAAGCCTTAAAAGGTTTCTTCATATGACAGTGAGCTAAAACAGACTTCTTGCCAAACTACTGAAACTCTTGCTGCACAGTCAGCTGGAATGGCAAGATCTTCCTGAGAAGCTTTCACAGAGTGCTGAGAGATCCAAAGGAAATAAATTGTTATTCACCTCACATCATCTCTCCCTGTGTTCTTTTCTGCAATTTCCCCTTTGTTTCTGTTCTGCTTTTATGAAGATGTTGCTCTTATCCAAGTTGAAGTTTTATTGCTTATTTTTACTGAACTGCATCTTGTCTTTTCAGACCATTTCTTTACAGTAACTTTCTGTGTTCAGAGTTTCAGCAGATATCAAATCACTTCATTTGTTATTGTTATCGAATTTAATTCCAGTGCTCTTTTTGAAGTTATGAATGAGAATATTGGGTGATAGGACCCCCAGAACACCACCCAGGGGAATTTGTTTGACTTTTAAAAAAAACCCAAAAACCAACACATTAAAAAGGAATAGGCTGGTATAGAAGCTGGTTTAATTTGCCAGTTGGTTCTCAAGCAACGTTCCTGGCAGATGCTTGCCTAATGTGCTCTTGGAGATCTCCAGTGGTGGCTAGTGTGTGTCCCCGACTTAGTGCAGCATTTTTCTTATTCCACTATCATAGTGTTAAGTTATTTAGTATCTACTTTCAGAGTATTGTCTTTCAGCCAGGTTTTCACTCATTCATTCTCTTGTTAATTCTCAAAGGTAGCTGTTAATGCAGGCTGCCACAGGCAGTTCCCTAAATATGCTACCTATTGTCATTAAGTCTAACTCATTTCCAAATGTCAGATGTTTCTAACTACTGGCTAACTTGTAGTTTCTGTGCTACACCAATCCTTTTTATATTCAGCCATAGTAATTTGACACAGTTTCCATTTCTCTTGTCATGTTAGCCAGTTAGGAAATGAAGTAGGAGACCAGCCCAATTTTTGTCTGTGCAGTTTCAGTGGGTGACAGTTTAGCTGTCGAACTGAGCTTTTCCCAACTTGCCCCTTAAATTTTGAGCAGCTTTTTTTGTATTTAAGTGGTGCTTGACCACATGTTTTGGGATGAGAATTTTTCCCAGGGAAAAAACCCAACATAGTACCGTGTGCATTTGTAGAACTGACTCTGTATTTTTATTCAGGTAAATTTTGCTAAGGAAATTCAGAAAAGAATACAAACCACTACAAAATATCTGGTATACTTTGTGACAGAAGGTAGGATAAAAATCTTCTTTGAGGTAAAAACCCCCACCACCATATTTAATCAGTGTCCATTTGCTATGTGATACTGGAAAGCGGAATTTGAGAACCACCTGAGAAATGAAGATGAACTGATAAAAAGGCTTTGAAGTACATTTAGTAGAGAGCTGCCTGGCCACAGAGATAGATCACAGTCTTTGTTCTCATTGTAAAACACGTTAAAATCAAAATAGTTTGGCTTAATGGCACTTCATGTTTCTTGGTCATTAGATTTTCTCTACACTGTCTTCATAGAGCTGCTTATATATTTTCTTTTGACTGTGGGAAAGTACCTGTTGGGGCTTGTTTTATTACTTGATTTGGTTTTTATTTTTCCCCCCTCTCACTACCCCCAGTAGTAATAAAGCAGTTTATTGACAAAACACAATAAAATGAAACACCTGTCTGTACACTTGGAAATGCTTGTTATCTTTCTGTGTGAAGTGTGTTGAAGCAAGGCTTAAACACACAATTCGGAGAGTACCTGTGTACTACCAGAGTAGTTTTGCCTTCTGGAGTCCACTCCCTTCGCAAGAGAAGGGTCATGCCTAGCGTGCACATGCTCATGTCTTGCCTGTACCTCTCATGCTGCACATGCTGAAGCCAGGAGGACAGCAGTCAGCCTTTCACTGGGGTAACTGGGCAGGCAGTGTGCTGCCATTGGGTCCAGAAAGCGTGACTGAACCTGCAAACATCTGCAAGGTGAGGAGCATCTCAGAGGAGTAAAAGGGGTGAAGAAGTAGCAATGTAGAGGATAAGACCACTGATTGTGGTACCTTGTGCTGCAGCCAGTGCATACTTGGCTATGAAGATTTCTGGGTAGTAAGGACCAGTGCAAGGATAAAAGTCAGTGTGAACTGGTAATGGAAGACTTTGAGAGTGAAGATTAGATGCATGAGTCTAATGGTTGGGGACTAGGAAAAGTCTTCCAGCAAGAGCCTTAGAGCAAAGTATTCAACTGCTTGATATGTATATAGGACAAATACACAGTGTGGGTGTTGTATTAGGAAGATTATGAACTTTCTG
Source organism: Porphyrio hochstetteri (assembly GCA_020800305.1). Taxonomy (NCBI): domain Eukaryota; kingdom Metazoa; phylum Chordata; class Aves; order Gruiformes; family Rallidae; genus Porphyrio; species Porphyrio hochstetteri. Next base: position 54,627,530 of record CM036907.1, read on the forward strand.
ATGTCAGACCAACTAGGTCTGTGGGAGTTTGAGATGGAAGTATTTTTCTCTTTGAGAGCAATTTTAGCCAAGAGTTTTTGTTATCAAATATTCAGAGTGAATTTCATCAAGCCAGCACTTCTAAATGTTCATTAAAATGGGTCTTTTACCTTGTAGAGTTATAGGCTGGAATGTCTGTCACTACAGGGTAGAAGTAAAAGCAAAAAGCAATGATCAATAAACTGAATGTCTGCAGTATTTCCTGTAGGTCACGTAACTTGGATAAATAGAGTCATATCAGAACTCAGAACTTTGATTTATTTTTTTTTTTTTATCTAAGCTGGTGAAGGTTTTGAATTTCTTATTTAGGAATTGTAATCATGTATTTCAGTATGTTTGAATCTAACAAATATAGTTAATGTGGACTTTTTCGTAAGAAATGGATCTGTGGATCAAGTTAACACTCTAGTCTTGAGTATGTTTAAAAGACAAGCTTATAAATATAAACATTAATAGTTTTGCACAAACTGATAAGTATACAGCAAGTCAGTATTCTTTAATATTGGTTTTCATAAAGGTGTTTTTCTTAACTTAGACTCTTTTTCTGATGTATATTCTTCATTGGTTAATAACCTACCATTGCCTGAACCCTTTGTATCTGTATTTCAGTGGTACTTTTAAATAACTTACACATGGAGAATTACCAGTAAATTTTCACAGACTCTACACATGTGCCAGTTCTTCTCCAGATTGTTAGAAGTATAAAACTGGTATGTAAACAAATCTGAATTGCATCTTAATGAAGTTTCCAGCATTCAGTTGACTGGGTAATAAAAAGTATTTTTATCATGTTCCAGCTTCTTTATTTCATTGCATGCAATGATATAGAGTGAATTAAATGTATGGGTTTGAGGTTGGGGTTTTTTGGTATTTATGATTTTAGAAAAATAGGAATAACCAAAATGATTTTTAAGGCAGGAAAGGAAGTAGAAAAATCCATTTCAGAATGGTTTGTTGTTTCTTTTTTTTAAAAATGCTTACTCTACACTTTTTCATGGTCAAAATGAAAATTTTGATAGGATGTTAGTCTTGCACAGAGGAAACCATTTGTAGGTACAGAGCCACTTGATGGCAGAAATTGCAGTACGTCACTCTGTAATCCAGTGCAGACTGGTCAGTGGGGTTTTGCTATGTTAGTCTTTTCTGAACACCTCTGAAAAAGTTCCCTCTGTTAAAGCTGGTATGGTTTTGCTGACCTCAGCAGTAGCAAGGTTTTTGTTTTAGGTTGGGTTTGAGCTGGGCAACATCATTCTGCTAAGCTGCTGGGTTTCGGTTTGTATTCCCTAGCCCTCTTCCTGCATTTGGACCACAAAGGGCTCCTTGACATGGTGACTAAGAACATCTTATTATTTCAGATGTGTAAAAATCTGTGACACTTCTAAGGATGTCCACTGCTTCACTTGGAGGGGGGAAAAAAGAGCACACCATATAATGCAGGAGAATAAGCTGCTGCAGAAGCCACCCCAGCCCATTGTTTCCAGCAGTCCTGTCTGGCTTGGGTACGTGCTGCCAGCCATGGGCGTCCTGTTTGACTTAGTGTTCCTATGGGTGGAGCCTCCCCAGTGTTCTCCGTAACAGGAAATTTTTCATGGCAGAAAGAGAAGAGCAAGGAAACTGCGTTGAAAAAATAACTGGTTCCTGGGAAGCATGAAGTGATTTTGATTGTGGGTGGATTTCCAGTCTCTTGCTTAAATAACTTTGTCTGGAAGCAGAGCAGAGCTGATCCTCTTCTGATTGCTCTCTGGCACTTGATGATCTGAATGATTAGGGGTGCTGTGTAGGGAAGTTGTTCTTCAAAGCCTTGATTTCCAGACCAGAAGAGACATCAGACAACTGTTCAACACTTCCTCTCCTTTAGACGTCAGATGTTTCTAGGGATGGTATGCCAGTAAAGGTTGTATCAGTGCCTGGAAGTTTGAGACAGTGACCAAGAGAAGAGAATAAAGCACAACTTTTACAAGACACATTAATTTGGCAGTAGCTGGATCCCAGGTTCTTTAGACTGCTGCTTGTGATTCCCACCACGGGACAACTCTGCTCCAGGAAAATAATCAAAACTCCACATTTTTCATGTTGACTTTTTCTCTTCATCTCAAATCTTTCCACATGATATCCAAATTATTCAAATGGAGTCATCCTGATTTGGTTGCTATTAAAAGGTCTTCAGTTCATATGTAAGCCCAATGTACCACTTCCTTCCATACTTCCCAATCATTTTTTTTAAAGTTGTTTTTTTTCTAGGATTGCAGTTCTTGTTTTCTGTGGTTCTGAATTGGACAGTAATATTTATCCTTAATCCTAGTGACTGACCATCTTTCTCTGTATGAAGTTGGCTCGCTTCAAGCAAAACCCCCACACTTTGAGATTCCAAGAAAAAAGGAAAATAACCACAAGATTTCCCCGAAGATTTTGTATACAGCTGATTCACTTAACCTCAAAGATAATAAATTTTGGAAGAATTTGGACTGCTTCAATGTATTCACCGTGTTCTGTAATAAAGCAGAGGGAGATAAAGCTGAGGGAGGTTTTTTGGTGTTTGTTTTTTTTTCTTTGACAGACTGGAAGAGATTGTATTCAGTCAGCTCAAGCGTGCTGTTGAACATGTTTGTGTAAGGTATAATACCACTGTTCTGAGACTAGATTATTCTGCCTGATTTGTTTCTCACACCTTAGACCTTCATGCTATTACAGGAAAGCAGAATGTGTTAGAAGGCAGAAAATCTGGTTTTCAAAGAAATACTATTCTCCAGGGTGGAAAAAAAAGGGAATATGGAAGTGTCTTGGGCAACAGACAAGAGGAACGATGCCTTTATTAAAGCTTTATTAAAGGACTACAGAGAAGTCACTCTAGTAATTTAATGACAAAGGTTGCTCCCGAGCAATGCACCAGATCATTAATGAGGAAAGCTGACCTCCTCTTCTAGCACTTCATCACTTCCACCTCAGCTTTTTGTTTTGTGGTACTTAGACAGCATGTGTTTGACATCACTGTGCCAGAGCATATAAAAGCTGCATAATAATGTCCTTCATCTTAGATAAGCGTGATGTGTTGCTGTAATTAGAGTAAGCTTTTGAGCTTATAACAGTGGTTTCAGTGTTTATGGTGTGCATTCCTAAGTCCCTGACTGTGTAACTTTCCTGTTTTCATACTACTTTGTCATCTCATAGTAGACAATAGTTCATAGATTAGTATTACCTTAGTATTTCTCCGCTGTTGTAATGTTTAGAATGTGGATTTTCTTTTTTATTTTTTTTTAACTAGCTTGGTCTGATAGGTGTTCTCTGAAAAGTGGCCCTACATGTGAAAGCTGCATCCTCTCTTAAGTTCACAGAATTTGCAAATATCCAACGTGGGAGATGTGCTTAATAAGCTTTTTTTGTGTTAGAAAGTCAACTTCTCTCTTGCAGGTTTCCTGCAGAAATATTCTGACCTTAGGTGCATATGTTTCAGGATGTTTCTGCATGTATTAAGGTTCCTGTAGTGTGTGAGCAGAACAGAAGTCAGCCCAATTCTGTGATAGGATGGTCAGTGAGAGCTCATGCAGGTCTCTGTGGGGTTAAGGAACTGGCTGGTGTACCCCACAGCCTGCCCACTCAGCTCCGTCACAGCTAGATGTGTTATTTCAGGGCTTTTACATAAGGGGGTATGGTATGAATTATACAGCAAAAGGTTTTGCTTTTTATTGCTGAAAACAAATGCTTGTTTTTTAACATGAACCCAAGAGAATTCAGACGGTTGAATTGATGTGGATGCTGAGATCAGCTCTGGTTCGTATGCCTGAGGAGCAGAAGTAGGAGATGGGGCAGGGAAGGGAACTAGCTCAGCTCATGGCGTTTGGGGCATTTTAAGGGAGTGGGGAATGTCTGAAGCTTTCTTCCCTCTGCTTTTCATTTGTAAGCTGTTCTGACAGCTAGGTTTCAAATAGGTTTCAAATAGGTATTCTTTATTTCCTTAGTCACTGGTGTCTGCCTGGCAATTACTTGCTATCACTATTAGTTGCTTCTGGATTTGAGCAAGCAACTGCCACGAAAAAAACTCAACTTTATAAAATGGGCCAAAATTGTACTGTTGTCTTTTAAGTGGATACAGGATTATGTCCCATTTGCCCCTGTTGCCCCAGAAGTGGCATGTACTGCCCATTCAACACCCCAGGAACAGAGATGCTCGCAAGCAGGATGTGGTTTTTACATTTCTCCTCCATGTGACATTTGAGTATCTAGTTAGGCACTTGTGAAAATGAGTCTTACACTCCATACTGATGTAAGGTTAGAGCAGAGGTGTTTTTGCTGTCTTTGGTATGAGGGTGACTGAAAGGAAAAACATATGTGACCTGAGAGGAACTTCTAGACTTGATGCAGAGTTTCCTCTTCTGCTGGGACCTGTTGGGAAAGCTCCTGCTTAATCGTTCAAGGAAAGGGCTCAGGAAGGACAGTTGCAGGGAAGAAAGCCTGTGAGTGTGTGTGGGAGGGTTTATTTTATCTATCAGTGTGTGCTTGTACGTAATGGGTGAAAAGTCTGAAATTGTTGTCTTTTTAATTGTAGCTAAGAAAGGAGTGCTTAACAATTTTAGAAGCTTTTTTTTTTCTGAAGCTTTTTGTCTGAATTAAAAAAATATCTTGAAAAGGCAGGTATACTACCATCAGAATATAACTCCCATCTAATTGACACTGTTCAGGAGCAAAAAAGGAGGTTGAGGAGGTTGGAGAATGAGGGACATCCAGGTTAGAAGAAACATAGAATTTACAAGCATTCATTTATCAGACCAAAATCTGATTAAAGCCTTTGATACTTTATTATTTAAGAAGTCTTTTTGAGGTTAACTGTGCTCACTTGCATAAAGCTTGCAGGGATGCAGCTGACAATTTTGTCATGCAAATAATCGAATGCCATGATTATTTAATTAAAGCTGCCTTGGCCCATTTAGTTTCATAATAAAACGACAGTGTGCATCTAATCTCTCATCACAAATTAAATGTAGCCAAAACAAATTATTTTTGTATTTGTCTTGTTAATCAAAAATTAAAGCAGTGGGTATTTATTTTCCTTGAATTATGTGGCACCAGGCACAGTGGGATATAGATACACTGTTTCCATGAATTGGCAAGTTTTGAAGTTGCATTGGATGACTTTTGCTTATCTCCATTCTTCTTCTTTCTGTAGGAAATTCCACTTATTTGGATGACCACGGACCACCCCCTCAAAAGGTGAGTTGCTGTTATTTTGCGTTTTCTTTCTTCTTGCTTGTTCTGATTTTGCTTTTTAACTAAGTGTATGTTTACTTGTGTGCAAAGCAACTCTGCTGATCTTACATCAGTGTCACTTGGCCTTTCCAACTGTTTTCCCCCAGTGTTTTCAGGCATTTATAAGTTACTTGGGTTAAATCTCTGGATGATTAAACTAACAGAATTTTGTCACTGAGTCAAGGGGAGGCAGGATTTCAGTGACATCATCTGTCAGCACATTCATGCCAAAACAAGACCCCGCGGTTGGGGCAAAAATGGCCTTTTTGCTGGCAGCAGCTCCAAGAACTGTGGGGCTGTGTTGCAGGTGCAATGCTGTCAAGCAGGGCAGTAGGATATATTCAATGAAAGTCGGTGATGAATCCTTTTATAGGGATAGGGTACACTGTTCCCATCACTTATGACTGTGCAGCATTGACATTTCCCTCTACCATTGTTATATCATTTCATGACACTTCAAGTGAAGACCACCATTGTGATGGTTTCTTCAAGAGGAAAAAGTGGAAGCAGGCATTTAGGGTCCCTTGTTTTGTTGTCTGTAGTTTTGCCCTGTGTTGGTGTATTCTCCAAAATATGATTTGGTACTATCTTGTGTCAGTTTTTCCAGACAAGTCTATTATAACTCCTTTTGTGTAGTAGCTATTAAAAAAAGAAACCCACAAACAAAAAATATCAGCACTAATTCTCTTGCCGCATTCTGATTTCTCCAGACTCACTTTATTTCTGTAGGTACAGTGTATTGGAAGTATTTGGGTAGAACTAACTGTGGGTTTGAAGTCTTTATGTGGTACAGTTGCAACACCTGAAGGTGCAGCTTTTCTGAAATTTTCCTTTCCAAATTATGCGGAATTCTCACTGTTACTTCTAAAACACCAAAGGAGAACGGTGGGGGAGGGGAGATAAAATAATTACATATAATTATTATTATTATTACAGTATGCCATCCAGAAGGATGTTGACAGGCTTGAGAGGTGGGCCCATGTGAACTGCATGAATTTCAACCAGGCCAAGTGCAAGGTCCTGCATGTGGGTTGGGGCAATCCCAAGCATGACTACTGGCTGGGAGGGGAATGGATTGAGAACAGCCCTAAGGAGGACAACTTGGGGGTGGTGGTGATGGATGAAAAGACTCCACATGACCTATCGATGTGTGCTCGCAACCCAGAAAGCCAATCATATCCTGGACTGCAACAAAAGCAGTGTGACCAGCAGGTTGAGGCAGGTAATTCTCCTCCTCTGCTCTCATGAGACCTCACCTGGAGTACTGTGTGCAGCTCTGGGGTCCCCAGTACAAGACAGACATGGACCTATTGGAGTGAATCCAGGGGAGGGCCATGGGATGATCAGGGGGCTGAAGCACCTTTCTTACGAAGACAGGCTGAGAGGCAAATTGTTGCCAGGACATGTGGTGTTAGGGGAAGGGATAAAGTTGTTAAGCTGAAGGAGGGTATGTTTAGATTAGATATTAGGAAGACATTCTCCCCTGTGAGGGAGATGAGGCCCTGGCACAGGCTGCCCAGAGCAGCTGTGGCTGCCCCCTCCCTGGAAGTGTTTAAGGCCAGGTTGGATGGGGCTTTGGGCAACCTGGTCTAGGGAAAGGTATCCCTGCCCATGGAAGTAGATTATCTTTAAGGTCTCTTCCACCCCAAACCACTGGGGGTAATTGTGTATATAATAACACTTAGCCATTGGATAATTTATATAATGTAGCTTATGGCTTTCTTTAATATAAAACTTTTCAAATAGTATTGTTTCAATGGCACTTAAGTTTCTTAAATGCTTTTGTGAGCTTTATTGGTATTAGAGTCAGAGAATATTTAAGTAGAAATGTAACCTGTTTGAAGAACTCCCCATGAAAGGGTGAGATTCCACGGTCACTTCTAGCCAAAAAATGGAGTCGGCTGATGAAAGAATCATTTTTTCTGCAGCAGTGCAGGACTGATTGTTTCACTGATGTGGCCCACTGGGAATGCTAGTGCAGCAGGTGAGAGTGAGAAGGTAGAGGTGGGGTGGAGGTGAACGGCATCTCTGATGCTAGTCCTTGTTCGTTGCTGTTCAGGCAGACCATGAAATCGCATCCTGAGTAACCAGGCCTTGAGTCTGAATGCTCAACCACATGTGTGCGTCAGTGTGCTGAAACAGCTGGCTTTTGTTCAGCAGGTGGGTAACGTGCAAAGCCATTTGATTTAGTGGCAGTTAAGCTAGAGTAATCTAGGCTTATTCACCTTTTTGCAGCAAACCCAATGTGCACGAGATCACTAGTTTTTGGCTGATATGTGGAAATTTGTTATACTCTTTAAGTTCAGACAGCTCACTTAGGGGTGATGTACATCTTATTTGCATCCCCTCAAATAACTTTTCTGCCAAGTTACAAAAACAAACAGATATAGACAGAAGTGACAAAATCAACCTGTTAAGTTCATCGTTACTAGCTGAGTGGGATGGGGGAGAATCTAAGACTAAACAAATGTTTCACACTTAAATTTACTTAGTTTTCTTGTGCTCTTGAACGATAAAGTTTTGCTGTTTGGTTACCATGTGCTTCTCTTGCCTGGAAGTACAGCAGCTCGCATGGAGTAAAGCATTATGTTTGGTCTTCACAGTGAACACTCAGAAATGTGAAGCACGACTTATTACAGACCTGTATTTTTCATGCTTGCATTACCATTCAGAAATGCCCAGCTTTCCCTGCAAGGAAAAGGCTGTAATATCTAGATAAGAGTTTTTTATCATATTTTGATCCTTTTACTTCAGTAATTTTGTGTTACCAGTTAATGATGCTGTGGAGGAATAACCGTCTGTATCAGTACAGGCTGGGGGATGACCTGCTGGAGAAGAGCTCTGTGGAGAAGGACCTGGGGGTCCTGGTTGATGACAGGTTGGCTATGAGCCAGCAGTGTGCCCTGGTGGCTAAGAGGGCCAATGGGATCCTGGGATGCATCAGGAAGAGTGTGGCTAGCAGGTCTAAGGAGGTGATCCTCCCCCTCTACTCTGCCCTGGTCAGGCCCCACCTGGAGTATTGTGTCCAGTTCTGGGCTCCCTGGTATAAAAAGGACAGGGATCTCCTGGAGAGAGTCCAGAGAAGGGCTACGAAGATGATTAAGGGCCTGGAACATCTCCCGTATGAGGAAAGGCTGAGTGAGCTGGGGCTGTTCAGCCTGGAGAAAAGAAGACTGAGGGGGGACCTAATTAATGTTTATAAATATCTTAAGTATGGGATGCAGGGGGAATTGGCCAGCCCCTTTTCAGTGGTCTGTGGAGATAGGACAAGGGGCAATGGCTGTAAACTGGAGCACAGGAAGTTCCGCACCAACATGGGGAAGAACTTTTACACAGTGAGGGTGACAGAGCCCTGGGACAGGCTGCCCAGGGAGGTGGTGGAGTCTCCTTCTCTGGAGATATTCAAGACTCGTCTGGATGCCTATCTGTGCAATATGTGCCAGGGAGCTGCTTTGGCAGGGGGGTTGGACCCGATGATCTCTCGAGGTCCCTTCCAACCCCTACGATTCTGTGATTCTGTGAACTGTTCTCCAGTGGGCAATAGTAGTTGGACAGGTTTATCCAACCCAGACACTTTCTTGTTTACATTATGAATATTCCTTTTGCCTATTGAAACATGTAATTTTGGGCAGTGTTGACACAGCTTCATCCAGCTGCTGCTCAGCTGTCTGTAGAAAGGCCAGCTGATTAGATACCTACAGGATTGGTTGTGTGGGTACTCTCTGATTAGCTACTGTTTTAGTTTTGCATGGCTGGATTCTGGTGGAGAAGGGGGTGCTGGAGGGGTGGCTTCTGCAAGCAGCAGCCAGAAGCTCTCTGCAGGCCCCAAAGAGCAAACACCAGCCGGCTCAAGACTGGAGTCCTTTCTGACCAAGGCTGAGCCCATCAGCGATGGTCACAGCACCTCTGGGAATCACATTGAAGCAGAAAAAAAACAAACCAAAAACTGCAAGCAGCCATTTTTGCTACCACAGAAGGGAATGAGAAGATGTAAGAAACTGTGCAGACACCAAGGCCAGAGGGCCCAGGTGCCAGAGAGAAAGATGCCCCAGCAGCCCTTGGAGAAACCCGTAGTGGAGCAGGTGTCCCCCTGCAGCCCATGGAAAAGGCGGAGACCCCACCTGCAGCCTATGGAGAGGCCCCATGCTGGAGCAGGCAGAGATGTAATTGTGGAATGATCTCTCCCTGTCCTTATCTCGACTCCTAAGCCTCTCAAGATATATTTTCTCCCCTGTCTGGCTGGAAAGGGGAGTGATGGACCAACTTTGGTGGGTCTGGATTCCAACCAAGGTCAAGCCACCCTAGCTATTTTTCCTCAGTAATCATCCTCACTCCTGAAAGCTTGGTGAATAGCTCAGTGGAATAACAGGCTGTATATCCTTGTGTAAGTTACAGGTGTTTTCCGTTTTGAAATATGTGTCTCTGTTTAGATGAAGATTGATATAAGATGGGTGTACACATTTTCATCATTCACTAGACAATATGTGGGCAAGCCTGCTTGTTCTCAGGTGGGTTTTTTTCATTTTGTTTTTCATTCTTGTAATCAAAACATGGGCAGGGATTGGTAAAAAGGCAGCTAATTCCTGGTATTTGCTTAGGATCATATTTTGTATGAAGTTACTCTTACTTTGTAAATCTCAGGCATTGCATCATTGGCTAAGTGCAATTATTTACTCTCCTACAGCTTCAGCTCTGAACTGTAAGCTCTGTGTGAGTGAAACTTAATTCACTGTAATTGTTGTCTTTCAGGTAGCCTCTATTGATATGACTACATAACTATCTACATTTAAACTACTGGCTAATTAAGGTCAATGAATGGTTTGAATTGACATATAAAAAGGTTTCAGAAGAAATTAGTCCTGAATCCAACATTTTAACTACTTAATTATGAATAGTCTTTTCAGTTGTGGTTCTCACAAAGCCCAGAAGGTGTGATTGCACCTTTCTGCAGTAGCACATAAAATGTGCAGATGAAAAAGCCCTTGACTTGTATCTTTCAGTCCTGGCAGCCACTTGCCCTGAAAATCATCTCTATCTTTGGCCTGCTGCATTCAGTCCTATGTGGTGCTATTATGTGAAATTCTCCAGTGTTTCCATCACAGGGAATTACAGCATGCCCCAAGTGAAATTAAAAGATCAGAGGGGGATTTAGTAGGTTTAGCAAGTGAGTTTTAGAGTCAAAAGGATTCTAATTTTACATGTCTACTTAAAAATGCCTAAAAACTAGAAATTGAGATAATGAACAACAATCTGTTGCTGGGGTTGGAAAGATTGATAGCTAGTATTGGTGGTATGTGGTTAGCTGAAGCAGAAGGCCACCAACAGTTGATATGCACTGGACTGTAGCTGTTCTGCAGAGTACATTCCAGTGTGTTGTTGGAAGTGGTATTAGTTTTGGCTTTTTGTCATGGCTAGGTGCCAAAACTTTGGATTTTTTTTTTTTTAAATACTACGGGTTTTTTTTCCCAGCGGAAGAACTTAAAATAGCTCTTGTACTCTGAATAAGGAATATTATCATCACATTTCAAGAGCACAGGGTACTGGGCTGTTTTTTCTAATAAATGTGGCGGCAGCAATGTTCTCAGTGCAAGCAGAGGAGACCGACCGTTGCTCAGTGCTGTGCGTGAACGTTGCTGGGCTGTTCTGGCTCTCCCTCTAAGGCCGGTTGAACCAGCTTTTCACGTCCTTCCCCAGTAAAGGTTCAGTAGACGGTTAAAGAGTAGCAGTCTTAGGGTAAATGTGTTTGGCATAGGCCACACTTCTTTGGTCCTTAGGCACCAAAGACTTGACCAGAGATTGCCTAATCCTGGATTTTCATGAGTTCTAACAAAGATCTATGTGTGCTTCTCTGCAGGTAGGCACTACCTCCAGTAGCCCTAGCACACCTCTGGTTGTGCTGTTGTTAGTATGTGACAGATATAAAGGGAATATAGTTGAGCCAAACATAACTTTCTACTCTGTCAGTAAAGATTAACTCTTTAAGCACTTGAATTTCCTACTTCAAATCTCTATCTCACCAGCTCCTAGGGTTTTTTATACACATCTGAAAATGTCAATTTTAATTTTTGTGCGAAGCGATCATTTGATTATCCTTTATTTGTAGATTGAAGTCTAAAAGATACCTTTAGATAATCCTATCCTGTTTAAAAAAAAAAAAGAGGTAAAACTGTGACAGTGACTGCTGGTGTTCCATTGATTATTTTGTGTTGGAGCATTTTGGTGAATAAAATGGGCAATAGTCTTTGGGCTAGCTCTTTCCTTAGCAAAACTTCCTGAGGTTTTTTCCTCCATCCAGGTTGGTGAAGCTGACCTTTGAGGACAAATGATGCAATCCTTTATCAAACCTACTGTTGATGTTGATTGAAAGCTTTTCCCCTGAGAACTTGACAAGAGCATCAGGATATGCCTCTCTTTTGGTGCAGCTGACACATATGTGAGAAGGAGCTGTGCACATAGATGACAGATAAGTTGCATTCAAGTGGTCTATTTTCTTTCTCTTAACAGTTTTCCCATGGGATGCCTGTCATGGACCCAGTGTCTTTAGGGAACTGTTTAGGTGTCAGCAAAGCCCTGTGCTTCACGTGTCTGACAGTGCTTCAAAGCTTTAAGTGAATACTGAAATAGATGTGGGTCAGGATGAGGTCAAAATAAAAAGAAATAAAATGCAGACACAAAAATAGACTTGATCCAATTTTTATTGGTTTGAAACTGGAAAGTTGATAAATACCCTTTTCACTGTTCTTTCAGTTTTTGCTAGTACTTCACTAGTTCTTTCTAGGATTTATGTGATAGTTCTTCATTTTTCCCGTATGGATCAAGGCTAATACAGCAGAACCCCGGAGTGGCCTTTGTTACTCTACCCAGTCCTTGTACCCTCTGTTGTCAAGTAGATGTTTTCAATTTTATTTATCTTGGTAAAAGGTGCTGTTGGCATTGCCCCCATTACGTTCAGTTTTATGTTCATCAGGTTTGTTCAGCTTTATTTTTTCCAATTCTTTTGGTAACAGCATTAAGATAACAGCCAAGAGCTGTGCATTTTTCTTTTAGCTTTGACTAATTTTTTTAGTGGATACTTCCTATTTCATTTGAACTCATGGTTCGTTCTAGCCATCTTTTTTGAGAGCAGATTTGTTTCCTTTTAGGTACTTGCTTATTAGAGATTTTAACTGCATGAATAGTAGTGTGTCTTTGTTAGAGTTGAAATTCTCTATTTAGCTCTTTTAAACCAAATAGTGGATAATCTTTCAAGCAATCTATCCAGGGCAAGGTAGGAGGAGATTTCAGTGGTTAAAAAACCCCTATGGAACTTGTAAAATAGAGTCGTTTATGAGAGGATTGTGCAGTGTGAAAGATTTTACCTAACAAAAATTGTTGGAATTTGGAAATGCTAAAATAGATTCAGTAACTACCTGTGGTCCTCAGACTCAATACCTGGCTGATAAAATATTAAAAGGGAATTTAGTAAGTGCCTTAACTACAAAGATCCCCTTTACAGTTTGAAGTACTGCTTTAGTGTATAACTGAGCTTCTGAGCCTAGTACAGTCAAAAAAATACTACAGTTTAAAAAAAAATGTTTCTGCACTTCCCTCAGTTTATTAATATAATTGTAGAAGTTTGGGGAGTAATTTTCATGGGGTTTTTTAAGTTGTGTTTTCCTTCCTTATAAATGACAGTATCTCAAGGGTAGAGAAAACTGCTTTTTCCAGATTTCCACATTGTCTGTTCTTTAGAATTGGTTGGAATCCTGCAGAAGCTAGAGGTGGTGAGTGATACAGCATGCTACTATTACAGAGAGATTGCCAAAAGCCAGGATTGAATCACAGAATCACTAGGTTGGAAAAGACCTTTGAGATCGAGACCAACCATACCTGTCCTCTAGTAAACCATATCCCTGAGCACCTCATCTACCCATCTTTTAAATATGTCCAGGTTCAGTGATTCAACCATCTCCCTGGGCAGCCTGTTCCAATGCCTGACAGCCCTTTGGGGTGAAGAATATTTTCTTAATGTCTAATCTGAACCTGCCCTGGCACAGCTTGAGGCCATTCCCCCTCATCCTATCACCTGTCGCTTGGGTGAACAAACCAACACCCACCTCTCTACAATCTCCTTTCAGGTAACTGTAGAGAGTGATAAAGTCTCCTACCCTCCAGGCTAAACAACCCCAGTTCCCTCAGCTGTAACTCATAAGATTTGTTCTCCAGCCCCTTCACCAGCTTTGTTGCCCTTCTCTGGACACGCTCCAGGAGCTCAGTGTCTGTCTTGTAGTGAGTGGCCCAAAACTGAACACAGCACTCGAGGTGTGGCCTCACCAATGCCGAGTACAGGGGCACAATCATTTCCCTGGACCTGCTGGTCACACTATTTCTGATACAAGCCAAGATGCCATTGGCCCTCCTGGCTGCCTAAGCACACTGCTGACTCATATTCAGCCTGCAGTCAACCAACACCCCCAGGTCCTTCTCTGGCTGACAGCTCTCTAGCCACTCTTTCCCAAGCCTGTAGCGCTGCATGGGGTTGTTATGTCCCATGTGCAGCACTCTACACTTGGCCTTGTTAAATTTCATCCCACTGGTCTCAGCACATCGGTCCAGTCTGTTCAGATCCCTCTGAAGGAGCCTCCCTATCCTCAAGCAGATCAACACTTCCTCCCAGCTCAGCATCATCCACAAACTTACTGAGGGAACATTTAATCCCTCCATCCAGGTCATTGATAAAGATATTGAACAAGACTGGACCCAGGACTGAGCCCTGGGGAACACCACTTGTGACTAGCCTCCAACTGGATTTAGCTCCATTTACCACCACCCCTTGGGCTCAGCCATCCAGCCAGTTTTTTACCCAGCAGAGGCTGTGCGTGTCCAGGCCAGTGGCAGCCAGTTTCTCAAGCACAATGCTGTGAGAAATGGTGTCAAAGGCTTTGCTGAAGTCAAGATACACTATATCCACAGCCTTTCCCTCATCCAGTAAGCTGGTCACCTTGTCATAGAAGGCGATCAGGTATGTTTGGCAGGCCCAGCCTTTCATAAACCCATATTGACTGGGCCTGATCGCTTGGTTGTCATGCATGTGCTGTGTCATAGCACTTGAGATGTCCTGTTCCATGATCTTCCCTGGCACCGAGGTCAGACTGACAGGCCTGTAGCTTCCTGGATTGTCCCTCTGACCCTTCTTGTAAATGGGTGCAACATGTGCCAGCCTCCAGTCGAGTGGAACTTCCCCAGTCAGCCAGGACTGCTGGTAGATGATGGAAAGGGGTCTGGCAAGCAGGTCTGCCAGCTCCCTCAATACCCTTAGGTGAAACCCGTCTACCCCCATAGAGTTGTGAATGTCTAATTGACCTAGCGGGTCTCTAATCATTTCCTCCTGGATCATGGGAATTTTGCTCTGTTTGCTCTCCCTGTCTTCTGGCTTGTGATGCTGAGCACCCCACCTTACTATTACAGACGGAGTCAAAGAAGGAATTAAGATCCTACTCATCACTGGATCATAAAAATATTTGAATAGAAGTAGAAGTACTAATTTGGTTGGTTTTTTCATACTAATTTATTGATCAACAGTCTTCAGAATGAGAACTTATTTATTTTGTTATTTACCAAAACAGAGAAGATTATTTCTTATCTTTTTAATACTATTTCAGCTTACAGTATATCAGAAATGCGTTGATAGGGGGAGGCTGACTGTTAGTAAATGGGCAATAGAAAGAGACTTGGGAAATTAAAGCCACATTGCCTGTCACAAGAAGATAAATTTGTGAGGGGAACTGTGCGTGCTGACATCCTGCAAAAGTTTCAAGACGTTAACTGGCTTTTTCCTAAAGCTGACATTTTCAGCCTCTCCTTTTTTGAAAGACTTTGAGAGACAGCAGGGATGCAGGTTTTGTGGATGACAACAGTCTGTAGTTTTCATCCATCTGATCTCAAAGATGCTTGGAAAGTATCTGATCTTTTGGTCTGTGCTTTACATGTCAGGCTGGGTCCATGGGTAAAAACAAACTTTGCTTGCCTCTGGCATTAACACAGCAGCCCACCCACTATTGCACAGAGTAGAAAATTTCTGATATCAGCAGTTTTACAACCTTTAGGTTTTGTTCTATGTCACATACCTAAAAACTACCCAAGGCATTAGCGTCCCCATTTCTGAAACCAGTAGAGATCTGTGGTTTCACTGAAGTTTAAGACATGATCCATTCTGGGTTGATTTTTGTTCACCTGCAAAGCATCTGTGCAGCTCATTTAACAGCATATGAATATCTCTTATGGATTGCAATTTTAAATTTCCCGCTGTCTGATACAGTCCCCTCTTCTTCCTCTTCTTTCCCTGATAGGAAGGTATTCATAACCTAAGATAGCAGAGGAGGAGGGATATTATCCACTCAGTCGTGGCCACATTCATTATTTTTTTCTTAGGAAGTGCTGGATTGTAATACCAAAGTCCAGTTACAGCTGGGTCTGGCCTTCAGTGGAAAAGAAAAATAAAATCTGCCATCATGGATAGGGGTGGTGTGGAAGAGTGTCTTTTGAAAGTGAAAAACTGATTTGATGGATGTTGCTAAGCCTTGCTACTTGAATAACACTTATGATTTTACCATGAGTCTTGTATTTATTGATGTCATTCTTAAATCCTGAGCTGTTGCCATTAAACAGTTCTGAAGGAATCTCAGTTGACCTGAAAAAAAGAGGGGGAGGTGTTATAACTGATGTTTGAGGAAAAAACCTTGAAAAACTGGAACTAGGGGTGCTGTGGAGGCTTGCAAAGCTGGGGGAAAAAAAAAAAAAAAAAAAACCCCCAATCAACAAAGAATTCTAGTATTATTTTGAAAGCTTCACAATTTTTAAGATGAGCTGGTAGGTCTTGGCAGTTTTCTGTGCAGACTTTGCAGAACTATGAAGTCTAGTTCAGGAAACAGTAAATAGTGTTGAAGAACTGTAATTAAGGGCCATGAGCTTTAATCAAAAATGAGATTGTGAACTTAGCTATGAATGGTCAACAGTAGCATCAAAACATCAGGCAAAGAAGTCAGGGTGTCTTGACTAGGCTGAAGGAGTCTGTGTGAGAGCGATGGTATCATGGTAAGTCAGGTGGAATTTGGGCAAGTCATGTTAGGACAAGGCAGTGTGGGTATGGGTTTTTGGAGGACAGCACCTGTTATACCCAGTGTCCTGGGGGAGAGCAGTGACCTTTGCTGCTGGCACCACTCAGGATTTTGAGTAGATGTAGGAAGAAGCTCCCTCTGTTGAAACGAAGGAGTCCTGCCTTGGTCATCAGGAATGAGGTTTGGTTTGCCTGAGCAAGCCAGATGCATTATTTCAGTCTGCAGAAGAGTCAAATAGGAGCCTTGCCTGTTAATTGCCCCTGACATGGCGTCTCCGTTGCCACACAATCCACTTGTGACTCAGATGTGGACTGTGGTCAGTCAGGGGAGGTATTCTGAGCCTTTGAATAATTTAGATTTTTGCTTGTGTTCTGGCACTGCTGGAAGAGCTGGCCAGCAGCACAATGTCCTTCCTATAGGTGCTTCTTGGTGTCACTCCTTTCAGGTAGTGACACACTGTCATGAACTAGATTTGAATCTGTTACCTGCAGAAGTTGTGATGGAGGTTCAGTCTGTTTGAGTTCCTCTGAGCCACATGGAACAAGAACATCTCTGAGCCAGCTCATCAGTAATGAGCATGGCAGTTACAGTCTGGCAGAACTGGCCTGTTTTATAAATTAAAATCCCATTATGGCTATAAACAACCTTATTTCATACTGCAGTTCACTTACACAGTACAGTGGCAAAACCAAGCTTGCTGGAGACATTAAAATAAAATGTGAAACTACTGAAGGGGGCCTAAACTAAATGGCAGGAGGGGAAACTGAAATGCAGCATGACAGGTCCTTGGCAGTGGTAAAACATGAGTTGTTGCGCTAGCTGCAGCCTAACAGACAGTCAACCACAATAGGCAGAAAAGGGTTAAACCTTAATGTGAAGAAAAGACAAGTGGATACAGAGGTATAAATGATTTAGTCTACCCCCTCACCACATTCAAATCCAATATTATTGGTTCCTGGGGTGAATTCATGAATATTATATTGGAAGGATAGAAACTACTGTAAGGTAGTTAGGTTACTTAAGGGAACACCAGTGCTGTGATGTATTATAAGAAGTTTTAAAACCAGGCTTAGCTACTTAATATCTCTCATTTTGTAAGTATCCAATATAAACATGTGGGTTGGATGTGATAGGATTTACTGCTTAAACATAGAATAACCGTGCCAGTGTGTTTGGAGCACATCACAGAGTGTACGAAACCCTGAGCTCAGGAGTTAAAACAGCAGTTTTAAACTTTACAGTTCCAAGATACATATACATATAAAGTGAAGCTGCTGTGGAGTTAAAATCTGGTTTGCACAAATTCCACAGCTTAAGGGTTTTTTGATACTACATAGAAAGCCTTCCAGTGGCAAACTGGGTAATTAAAGTGACACCAAAGTTCTTAACCTACCTGAATTCATGCTAATTCCCTCGATCAATACCTGCATCAGTGAACCATGTCCTTACTATCTCCTTTATCCTGTTATGAGAGGAGTGTACTGATAAGATCTGAACAGACTGGACCGATGTGCTGAGACCAATGGGAGACCAAGGCCAAGTGTAGAGTGCTGCACATGGGACATAACAACCCCATGCAGCACTACAGGCTTGGGGGAGACTGGCTGGAGAGCTGTCAGGCAGAGAAGGACCTGGGGGTGCTGGTTGACTGCAGACTGAATATGAGTCAGCAGTGTGCTCAAGTGGCCGAGAAGGCCAATGGCATCCTGGCTTGTATCAAAAACAGTGTGGCCAGTAGGTCTAGGGAAGGGATTGTGCCCCTGTACTCAGCATTGGTGAGGCCACACCTCGAGTACTGTGTCCAGTTCTGGGCTTCTCACCACAAGAAGGACATGGAGGTCCTGGAGCGAGTCCAGAGAAGGGCAACCAGGCTGGGGAAGGGGCTGGAGGGCAAATCCTGTGGGGAGTGGCTGAGGGAGCTGGGGCTGTTTAGCCTGGAGAAGAGGAGGCTGAGGGGAGACCTTATCACCACCTACAACTACCTGAAGGGAGGTTATAGAGAGGTAGGTGATGGTCTCTTCAGCCAGGTGACAGGAGATAGGACAAGGGGGAATGGCATGAAGCTGTGCCAGGGCAGGTTTAGATTGGACATTAGAAAAAAATGTTTTACTGAAAGAGTTGTGAGGGCCTGGAACAGGCTGCCCAGGGAGGTGGTCGAGTCACCTTCCCTGGCTGTGTTCAAAAAAAGGGCAGATGAAGTACTTAGGGATATGGTTTAGTTTAGGATGTGAATGGTTGGACTTGATGATCTTAAAGGTCTTTTCCAACCTTGTGATTCTGTGAAGATGACTTGCACAATGTTATGAAATTTAGAACTAAGAGATGAAAATAACTTCTCAGAAAAAAAAAAAAATTAATAATGAGGTTCTTTCTGGTTTCTTTCTGTTGCAATCTGCACGCACTCATGTAGGGTTAAGGAGTGTTGGCTTTGTTCTGCAACCCTCTCCATACCAGTGACAGACCCATACACTTTGATACTTCTAAATGCCATCCTGAGAAATATTAAGAAGGGATGTCTGCAAGATGTGACATATAACTGGTTCTCTTTGGCACTAGGGTAACAGGATGGCAGCACTGTATCTAGTTTTGGTCGAAGAAGTAGCGAACAAGTTGCAAAGTGCGGAGGAAAGTAAGGATAGCGAAGAGGATGTTGAAAAGGGTGGAAGGAAAAGATTTAGTTAATCTACTTGGTTGTACACCCTCCCCAAGCAATTATCTGTTTGTTAGGGCGATTCCCTCCCTCATCCCTGAGAGAGCTGGAGCTGCCATGGCTTGTATACAGTGAGTGTTGCAGAGAGATGAGAACCAGGAGTCCTGCCCAAATCTCCAGAGGCTGCCTAACCTCAGTGACCACCTGAAACTGCTGAGTGAAGAGAACATCTGCTCTTTACCAACCTGTTTGACTCTGTGTATACATGTGTGGGATTTGAACGTTGCTGTAACTTCACATACTTGAAATAAACCTGATTCTGCAGAAGTAGAGGTTTTGCTCACCTACAAGGTGTAGGAAAGTAACTTGGGTATAAGGTATAAAAGGAGCAAAAAGAAATGTATTGAAAGGATGCTGCCAGAACTTTTGAAAACTTCGTCTTTGACTTTTTCTTGGTTATTTTCACAGGTTGCTGTTGATATTATCATAGTTTCTATTTTCTCTATGTATATCCATAGTATCTTGTATTAGGACCTCATTGGAGACTTAACAGGCAGACTTTACCATTGTTTGGACTGAGCTCTTTTTAGATTTGTGAGGGTGAAGTAGTTCTTAACTGAAAAATTATTGGAAGCTTTGATATTGGCTATACAGATGTTTTGTGGAACACATCAGGAACCATTAGCTTTGGCAGATGCTTTATAGTAATGCTTTTCTTTAGTCTTAATAAGTTTGAGGACTATGTCTACAACCAGTCTCCTTTTGCTGCTTCTGCTCCATGCTTATGTTTTCAATTTATTTTGGTGCTTAGGGATGTTGAATCATTAGAGAGCACATTTTGACTTATTCTTCCAAATATGTAAGCTGCCAAACAGATGAAATGCATTGTTTGGAGTGGGGCAGGAGAGAAGTCATCCTTTTTTAATTAAATTAGTTTCTTAATGAAAATGAAACACACAAATCTTCTGTTTCTTCTTCTGCTTTACTTTCAGTACTCCACTGCAGCTATACGGCTTGCAAACTTGGAAAACAAACAAGCTTCACCCTTATCTTTCTTGTGGTTTCTAGTGTATTTTCAGTGACCTGTAGAGAAGATCATGCTGTCTGGTGTGCTTTAGAGTTGGTTAATTCCAAAAGCTTGTCTCTAGTGGCCCGGTGTAACTAATAATTTATTTTTGTTTTCTGTCTTTTTCATCTTTCAGTCATGTTTTCTGCAGACATATCTCTGAGTTAGCCATTCCTCATTGTATTTGTTTAGAATGAGACCTTGTGCAGCAATTCTTGAAGCTAGGTTTGGAGTATGTTACCTCTCGGTGGTCTTAGAGTTTGTCTTTAAATGGTCCATGACAGGTTTGTTACAAACCTCAATTAAAGAGGCATCCAATGTATCTTAAGATCTTAAAGCTGATGACTGAATTATCTCATCTGTCTTCATGAAACCCACGATGTGAGAATGGGTATTCTCTGGAAATGGTAGAAAATAAGCTAAAAATGAAATGCATGGTGGGTAGCAAAATTCTGGAATTTGTTAGGATAGCAGATTGCTTAAGAAATTCTTCAGGCAGCAGGCAAGGATGTGCCTTCTAACTTCCCATATGCAATCTTTGGGGGCTCTGGAGGAGGAGGAAAGATGCTTAAGAGAAATGGACTGCTGACAGCGCTCAAGTTTGTAGGTGCTTAACAAGCATCTTTCACCACTCATAAGCCAAATGGGCCATTGCTTTGACTCAATCAGATGGTTTTTAAATTCTTAGAATTCTGTCTCAGTTGGACAGGAAGATAAAATGCTGAGGTTGCACTGAGGAGATGTGATGATACAGAGATTTGTGACATGAGCAAACTTTTGATTGCTCTTACAATCTTACCAGTTGTGTTGGCATTCATTGGCTTCGTTCACCTAATAAACACAGAGCACTGTCTGACCACAGGTTAGTGTCTGCTCAGAAGGGAGAAGCCAGTTCTGGTACCCACTTCTGACCCTTCTCATGAATAAGGTCAATGGTCACTTACTTGCAGAAGTTAAGGGGGTAATGGATTGCTTTCTGGGAATGTGTATCTCTAATATGAGCTATTTGTCTGGGGAAATTGTACCTGGACTGGGAAAGTTTTTGGCAAATGTGCAAAATTATATTGGATTTGGCTCAGTAAAAATGGAATGATTTAGGTCTTTGGGTGGATCCCTAAATTGTTGATGCTGCAAGTAATTATCCAGCTTTTTTTTTTTTTTAAATAGTGCAAAGTTTTATGTGGAGACAGACACTACTGAAGGTGGAAGCCTGGACTTTTGTCAGGCTATCTGTGAAATTACTCTACTCCTGAGACTGACAGACCTCTCCTGCAGAGCTACTTGACAGTTGTCCACAATACAAATTCATTCTGGGTTAAACTTGCTTTTTCTTCTCCTTGATTCCATTCAGAATGGTTCTTGACATCTTCTTTGAGTTTCTGTCTTTTGTTCCACAGTTAGTTTGAACTGACAAGTAAATTGTTATGTAACTTTGCAAACCCTTGGAGAGAGCTGTTGTAATTACACTGTGGGTTTTACATTTTTATAGCTGTAAGTACTAATTCATGTAACTCCAAAGCGAATTGCATGTTTGAATTGTTTATATTACCTCTGGGCTTTGCTGCAGTGCTCAATAAAGTCACTCTAATTATTTTGAGGTTGTGTATATTGTTACATGAATATCTTGTTGCCAGAGCATCACCTCAGCAGCTAGTTGGTCTGCGATATGTACTGTCATTGTAAAAAAGAAAACAAAGTAACCCAATTAGCATTTTGCAAACCTCCAAACTGCTGTTTTCTATCTTGTTTCTGCTAATATAATAGGAGCCTTCTGTTCAAGTGGCCCTTCTGACACTATCTTTTAGATTGTCAGAGTCTGTTTTGAGTATCCTGAGGGGAGAAAGAAGGAAGTTCCTCTCTGAAAAAGTTTCCGTTTTATTGCATTTCTAGATCTACCTGATACAAATTCAAGTTTCTGGAAGAAGTATTGCTTTTTTGTGGTGGGTTGAGCATGGCTGGAGGTCAGATGCCCACCAAAGCCACTCTATCACTCCCCTTTCCAGCTGGACAGCAGAGAAAATGTATATTGAGAGTCTTAGGAGTCGAGAGAAGGACAGGGAGAGATCATTCTGCGATTAGTGTCACAGGCAAAACTAAAACATTCTTGTAAGAAATTAATCAGCCATTTTCTAAAATGCAGAAAGCAGATCTGCAGCTGACCAGGGAACTGGGCATGTTAAATGAATACTTGCTCGTGTTCCAAAAGTAGGTATACGGCACGGCTTTGTGTGCTGGGCACTCCCTCTGGTGCACTGAGGTAAGTGGAACAGTGACGTAAACGGACAAAACGTGAGCAAAGCTTCAGCTGTGCATCCCTGAAGCTTGTCACATTCAGCAGTGAAGCTTTGATTACGGTTAATGACTGTCCTTCTGACCAGGCTTTGAGCTGTAGTGTTTATCTTGAAACTTGTCTGATTTTACCCAAGTGCATTCAGATGCTTACTGAATCAGGGCATTGATATATTGGCCTCTTTTAAGCTAAGCTGAACAGTTGTGTGAACATAATAGCCCTTTATTTCACTTTATCTGCAGTGAGTGTTTGCTTATGGCTTCTTTTTGGGGGTTGCCATGGTTATCATCTGTGTGCAGAACAGAACTGTGCTACGTAGGAAGGTGCATTTCAGAAACAAAGGTGACAATTGGCCAAAGTTGGTAGCAGCTACAATTTTTTTTAGCTTAGGTAAAGTTTTTTACACTTATAATTGAGACTTTACAAGGCCTGCTTGAATTTTATTTAATTTTAAAAGAATGGTATTAATAAGACCCACCCAAAGTTCCTGTCTAATCAAGTCAGGGACTTAATTAGAACTTGAATGTAAGCTGGTGCAGCAAAATTCCACTTGAATGAAGTACCAGTGAAGAAAAAATTTTGCTTCTTATATTGCAAAGTGCAACTCTGTTACAAAAATTGAAGCAGTTAATAATTATGGAGTGTTTGAACGTTTCCATAGCCCTACAAACTCTCATCATTTATCACATTTCCAGGATGGTAGGCAATGCTGTATATGCTCTTGCTCCTTCACTGGCACTCGCCAGCATCTGCTTAGTGTTTCTCTTGAAGACTTTCACACACTTGCCCAGCAAAGTATGCCAGAACTGTGTGTCTGAGCAGAGGAGGAGCTCCCATTCCACAAGTTCCCGGTATTTGTTATCAAAGAATCAGTGAGAAAAGGGACAACCCAGAATATATGGCTCCTGTGTGTTCTTATGTAAGAAAAACTTAACTAGTATCCCCAGTGTTATAGTCAACGTAATAAAATGCATTCAAATGTTAACCTTTCAGACATCATTAGCAGCTGTTTTGGAAAAGGAAGTTACGGCTTTAGCACAGCGATGTTAAATTCATCACCTTTGGAGCTTTTTAATCATTGAGGCTGGGATTTTACATTTCATAGGAAGCAAGGCTTCTGAGTGAAAGACTGATACAGAATAAGGGGGCTAGGGTTCTCATAGAAAACTAGAAAAACATTACAGAATAGTAAAACTTAGTGTGTTATGAGGGTTTTGTGTGAGCCTTGGGAGACATGTTTACTTGCTGAATTGGCAGATGTGGTATCCTGGAACTTGGAAAGCTTCACCTAGGCCATGATAACCAAATACCTGCCCCTTCCTCAGGTAATTTGGAGAATGACTGCTTCCACGTTTATGTTGCAGTGAAGGATATTCTAAACATTGCAACCACTAACAAGAGTAATGTTCTTGTCATGGAGTGTAATGTTAATGGTAAAGTGCCAGAATGTTCTAAAGGAAATGGAAATTTTTCTTTTTTGTTTTGTTTGGTTGGTTTTGTTTTGTTTATTCCAGTTTGCAGTCCTCTTTGAAAGTAATCTGAAGTGTTGCCTGAGGAACTATTTTGCTTCCCTGAGGAAGATCTATTAGCTGTTCAGATACCATGAGAAGTGCCATAAGCCCACACACTTCACCTGGCTGCTTGTATGTTCAGAATCCTTCTGTTGGGAGAAGTGATTGCATCAAAAGCAAGAAGTGACTAGGTTGAGACACACCATCACTTTGGCCCACAAGCTGTTCCTTGTGCTGGACACATTGCCTGGAACCCAGTTGCAGGTCTTGTGTTGAGAAACATTTTGTGCCATCATCTTAATAGAAAACTGAACTTTCCATAAGCGAGTGCTGCATATGCACCACTGTGGATGAAACTACAAACTCCTGTGTTAGCCAGTTTAAAAGGCTTGAAAACAGATGTCTCTTGGCCTGTTTTGCAAGCAGATAGCTCCTGCTATATGCTATGTACCAAATGCTTGTCTGGTGCAGAAGTGTGACTTCAGAAGGCCTTTTACTGGAAGAATAGTCCATGGACATCACCCAGGAACAAAACAAAGCTGCATCCAATGTAATTCAGGACAGTGAATTACTACTTGCCAGCTCTGTTTTCTGGGAAGCAGAGCATGGTGCAAGTGTTCATGTAGGCTGGAGACCGTTCCCAGTGGGCAGGTTGGATGTGGCTGCTTTGTTTTGGGGTTTAGTGAGCATTACCTGAATGGATATGCTCAGACTCTGCCAGTTGGCCTCTAGGACACCCCTGGTCCCTGATGATGTTTATTCCACAAGTGCATGCCCAGCTAGTGGCATGATTTGCTCTCCATCTCTTTGGAAAATTCATGTTTATGTTTGAAACTGAAACACTTGATGAATTTTACCTTTATACAACTGGTGGTTGTTTGTTGAATTATTTTTTCTTTTTAAGCTAAGTTTTGCAATTCCAGCATTCCTCTTATGTTATGTCAACTTCACTCTCAGTTGCCAAACTGTAGTGCAAATTCACTTCTCTTTGTTCTTTGTATGGGAGCAGGCAACTATTGCTGACTATTTGCATTGAGGTTACATGTAGGGAGCTTAAGGCTGTTACCATCTTCACTGGAAGACACCAGCAGTAACTTAGTGTTTATGGAGTAGCTACAAATCTGCGCCGTTACTTTAAACTGGATCATTAGGGGGAAATCTGTTTGCTGCCTACTGAGCCATGTGGTTCTATTCTAAAGAGCTGCTAGATTGCTGGTGGAAGTGACCGCTGCTGACCTGAGTAGGGTCCTAGAAATTCTCCTGTACGTATCTGTTGGTTTACAGTCAAAACATGCTGTGATAGAGAGGTACACAGAAACAAAAATGCTAATATATTCACTCAATTTTTGTTTGATCCTTATTTAGGTACTTCCTTTCCCCAGCCAAGTGGTCTACAACAGAGTTGGAAAGTGTGGGAGTCGAACTGTGGTTTTGCTTTTGAGAATTTTATCAGAAAAGCATGGATTCAACCTGGTCACATCTGACATCCATAACAAAACAAGACTGACAAAAAATGAGCAGGTAAGTTATTCCCGTTCATCTTCTTTCTTACTGTATGAATCACAGAATCACAGAATCGTAGGGGTTGGAAGGGACCTCGAGAGATCATCAGGTCCAACCCCCCTGCCAAAGCAGCTCCCTGGCACATATTGCACAGATAGGCGTCCAGACGGGTCTTGAATATCTCCAGAGAAGGAGACTCCACCACCTCCCTGGGCAGCCTGTCCCAGGGCTCTGTCACCCTCACTGTGTAAAAGTTCTTCCGCATGTTGGTGCAGAACTTCCTGTGCTCCAGTTTACAGCCATTGCCCCTTGTCCTATCTCCACAGACCACTGAAAAGGGGTTGGCCAATTCCCCCTGCATCCCATACTTAAGATATTTATAAACATTAATTAGGTCCCCCCTCAGTCTTCTTTTCTCCAGGCTGAACAGCCCCAGCTCACTCAGCCTTTCCTCATACGGGAGATGTTCCAGGCCCTTAATCATCTTCGTAGCCCTTCTCTGGACTCTCTCCAGGAGATCCCTGTCCTTTTTATACCAGGGAGCCCAGAATTGGACACAGTACTTCAGGTGGGGCCTGACCAGGGCAGAGTAGAGGGGGAGGATCACCTCCTTCGACCTGCTGGCCACACTCTTCCTGATGCATCCCAGGATCCCATTGGCCCTCTTAGCCACCAGGGCACACTGCTGGCTCATAGCCAACCTGTCATCAACCAGGACCCCAGGTCCTTCTCCACAGAGCTCTTCTCCAGCAGGTCATCCCCCAGCCTGTACTGATACAGACGGTTATTCCTTTTATTAAACCTCATCTGGTTTCTCCCTGCCCAGCTTTCCAGCCTGTCCAGGTCTCGCTGGATGGCAGCGCAGTGTTCCTGCCTGTCAGCCACCCCTCCCAGCTTTGTATCATCAGCGTACTTGCTGAGGGTGGATGCTATTCCCTCATCAAGGTCGTCAATGAAGATATTAAACAGGACTGGACCCAACACCGAGCCCTGGGGAACACCGCTAGTCACAGGCCTCCATTCAGATTCTGTTCCACTGATCACGACCCTCTGAGCCCGGTCCAACAGCCAGTTCTCAACCCAAGCTGAGAGACAAAGGTGTATGCTAGGAGAAATCATATTGGAAAGGTGTACTGCTACTTTGTGGCCTGTGTAATCAGCCAGAATTCATGATCCTTTATGTGGCTTCAGTTAATAGGAGACGGATGTTAGAGCCAAGAGCAACACGGTGTGGAAGCTAACTAGAAAAATGAACTTCCAGTGAGCTAGCTCTTGAATTTAGTTGGCATAGCAATTAGTCCAGCAGCGAGGCAAGAAGGGTTAGTACAAGCGAAGTTAGGTGCTAACAACTTCTGGGGCCTGTATTAGCGTATCTGTAGGGCACAACAATTTATCGTATCAGCAGTTTATCCAGACCTAGCTTAAATCTCTTTAAGCAAAGAAAGAGTAAATAGTAAACAGTAGGGTTTTTTCTGCTTACTTTCTTAATTCATTTCTAGTAACCACTTTAAAAAGTTGTTTCCCAGGGCCGTGCTAACCCATGTTTCTATAATCTGACATATCCTTGATTTTATCTCAGCCTCTTGCTCATCTGTCTTTTTCATGTTACCACACAACCTGTGCTAAGGCAAGTGAAAATGCCACATGAAACATCTTTACCCTGATGCCCCTTTCTCACCCTTTCTCCTTAAGTTGTAGAGGGCATTATTTTTGCAGCTTCGATTCCACAAAAGATTGAACTATTCAATTCTGTTGTATTTAGGGTAACCACGTCCCCTGTGTATCCCTGCCCTGGGGTAAGGTATTGATCGTTTAGAGATCGTTAGATGTTAAGCCTCAGACCGCAAAGTATGCGGATGTAGACAGACGCCGTGTGCGCAACTGCTGCACCACACTGCCTGCAGCTGCTATTTCAATCTGCTGATAAGGTAACTGTCACTATAGCTGCCTGCATCACTCCTGGCAGTAGCAGCCTGCAAACCACAAAGGGATGTACGCAGTGATCAAAATACGAGCGTGGGCCTGCCAATGGCATTGTGCTCTGATTGGGAGTGATTTATTTGTAGCCTATTTGTGAGCATAAGTGTGTTATTTTAGATACAGCAGTTCATTCCAAATGGAAATCTGGGAGCGGATATCACTCCAGATGGTCCCACCTTTGCCGTTCCAGGTGGTCATTTGGGTCTTAGCAGCAGCCAGCTCACCTAAGCTCACACAGCACTCAAGTTCAGCCTGAGGTGGTGAGCGGCTGGCCAGGGCTGTTGTGCCAGCCCAAAGGTTTCTGTGTGCAGCTGGGCATGTCAACCCAGTGAAAGGCTTTGGGGGAGGACAGCATTGTCCCCCGCCACTGCCTCTGCCTGTGGCATGGGGAAGAAGCAGAGCTCTGGGCCACAGCTACTGCAGCATTCCTTTGTGTATCCCACTGGCTGCACTGCAGAGCCTGGAGAGTTTACAAAATGGTCTCATCAAGTCAGGGTCAAACTAGCCTGTGTTACAGATTCTGTTTAACTGTTGGATATGGGATAGGGGACTTCTGTGGTATGACTGTTTTGTTTTGACTGCATCCTTCATTGAGTTTCATTGCTGATTGGGAGGCACATCATAAAACCACAGACTTATTTTTTGATGCAACCAGTACACTGACAGAGGATGAGTATCTGCATTACTTTCTGCACTCTAGAAGCTATTAGATTACTAGATAGTGAATGTGCTGGAACAGAGATGGTGCTGGGCATACTGCTACAGAGCTGATGATTTACTCTATAGATTGCCCTACTATAACTTGAGTATATTTTAATTTATGGCTTATTTACATAGTTACAATAGGTTCATAATTTAATGAGTACTTTTTCTGAAAAGTGCCTTTGATTGCCAGGAAGCATGCCTAGAGCCAGTAACTGTTCTGTTGTTGAGGATATTTTTAGTTCACTTCTCATCCTTTATGAGCAGCATTTGAAAAAAAATCATTATTTCTCCCACCTTTAATGTGGTATACACAGGAGGAAGTGAAGAGAATGGATGGTCTCAGGCTCCAGGCATTGGAGCAAGAGAAAAGAGCGCAGGGCTGGGCTGTGGGCTCCCGGCGCGAGCATGAGCTTCTTGCTCGAGATGATATGTCTCTCTTCCTTCTGCCATTTGTCTGTTCTGTGTTTGGCTAAAGCCCTGATCCAGCCAAGACTTTTCTGTAAATATTTAGCTTATGCAGTCTGCTGTTTTTAAATAAAATTAAGCACGTAGGTGTTCATAATGATGGTGGAGATTGCACATCACTGGAATCCATATTCTCATTGCCTTTTCCAGACTCCTTCCTACTAAATGTTCTTCCCAAATTATGTGTGCCCACCAGCAATTAGAAGTGCAGCCTTGAAATGGCTATGGGCATAAGGGAGTGAGCTCTGGAAACAGATGAGTTAATCTGTGCTTTACCATTTGTTATAATATTTCTAAGTAAATTAAATACAGAAAATAATATTCAGTATTCATGTATGCAAAGTCAGTCTAATTGATGTGGCTTTAAAATGACAAATAAACTGTTGCAAAATTAAGTCTTCCTCTTCTTCCCCAATTCCCTGCCCTGACCCCCCCACCCTTTTTTTTTTATGGATTTGGAGAAATAAGAATGAGCATGCCTATAGATAGACAAATACTGATCACATATGGGAGTAACTGATAATTTATCCTTTTACTGTTTCCTTCTACCACCCATCCTTATGTCCGTGCAGCCAGCTTTATAAATAATTCCAGTTTAACACACTAAAAATCCATCACTAATTTTTCTTAAATGCTTTTAAAGACAGAGATTGGTCATAGCAGTTTGGGGAACTGAGGAAATTCTTGAAACCATTCCAGATTTTTGTCTGGTCTCATTCCTACGAGTTGTTTATGGAAATGAATACTGAGATGAAAGTGATATACCAAATACCTGTAGATACTTGTGCCTCCTGGACCCTACATGCCTTCAGTAGAGGCTGAAAAACAGTACAAGAAGGTAAAGAACTCACAAGACAGATAGAGATTTTTTTTTTTTGCTTTATTTATGTCAGTGCTAGTGGAGACCAGTGTCATCCAGCTGACCTCACTTGGGAAGTCCCAGTTGCCTTTCCATTTTTACACATTTTTGACCTCGAATTTTCCTAGTGAAATACAGCAGCTTAAAAGTAGTAATGGTTTTGGATGTTAGCTGGGCTTGATGATTATTTTGGTTATTTCTTCTGTTCCCAGTAGAGTTTACCTCTTGCCAATCTCGAACCAAACAGGACTGCTCTGAGCAGCCAGCACAGGGGGCTGGCCATTTCCAGAAGAGGGAAAGGAGGTGTCCTCCCTCACAAGCCTGAGTGGAGTTGCTCTGCAGGAACAGTGCTGTGGCTGGAGCAAAGCCATTCTCCACGTTTCTCCCCTTTCGGGGAGGGCCCCGTCCAGTCTCTCTTGGAGTCATTTCGCTGTGCCATCTGCTGGATTGTTATTTACAATGCAGCAACAGTGGAGTACAAATACAGGGATGATGCTGAGCTGTTATGGTTTGATATCTTCAGTATGGACAGTTGACAACCTACAGTGATGGTGCAGGGCGGTAAACCAAGGAAACCCCTTTTCCCTCAGAGTGTTGTCTCTTGGTGTTCTTGCTGAGGTGGGATTTAAGATTCAAAAATAGGTTGCAATTTACAGATTGCCTCTGCTTGAGGATCTGGCTTTGTTTAAAGGTCCTGTATAAAGTCACTGCAGAAAAAGATTTGGGAGAAAATTTTACAGTAAAAGCTTAAGTGAGGAGTCACAGGGATAGAAAGATGTAATGCTAGGGAGCAAATCAGCTTTTAGGCTAACTACTCTTCCTTGCAATTAACTGGTGTTGGGTGATAGAATTGGTTTGGGGGTTTTATGGCCAGGCATTTTATCTTCAAACCCCAGGTACTTCTGTCAATGACAGGGCAATGCTGTGGGCTCCACTGGTGGATGTGAGCACATGGGCACAGGGTACCACCACCTGCCTTGCCCGCCGTGCTCTTATGTCCTGGTATTTTCCTCTCCATCTGCTTAGATCCTTGTTCAGCAGCATTAACTCTCTGGTGCAATTAAGTTCATTTCCAGAGCAGATTGCTCTCTTTTTCAGCACTGTCTTATGCAGGAGAGCAGCAGCAAGGAAGAGGGATAGCTCTTTACAGGCCCTTATCCTAGCAGGCAATTGCTCCTTTCAGGCTTCCTCTGGATATTTTTACAGCTTCTTCCTCCTACTGCTGTTTTCCAGGGTAGTTCATCTTCTGCTGCATGTGTCTTTTCATCTGTTTTCAAACTTTGGTTGGTTTAAGACCATCTCCTAGATCAGCTGTGCTTGCATGTCTCCCTCATCATTCATTCCATCCAAGGGTACTTGCTTCCCTCAGCTGTCATCCTCTGCTCACTCCTACTCTCTGTGGGTCCTCAAATCGTCTTGTAAAAAAAAAAAAAAACCAAACCAAAACTAAACTAAAAAAACCCCAGAAACTCTACTAGATACTTTATTCTTCTGGGAGATGTTACAAGACTTTTTTTTTTTTTTCTGTCTCCCCTTCTTTTCTGTCCCCTTTTGTCTGTCTCTGTTGTTGTTTTCCTCATTTCTTTTTTAGGGGTGCATCACTAGGTATTCCTGAGCGATGCATTTGGCTTGTTAGGCTGAAATCAGTTCAGCACAGTGGAATCAGAGTGAAACAGAGGCCCAGGGCAATATGGCCACAATTTGCATGTGGCCATGAGCCATCGTAGTTATTTATTTTTCCCTCCTGACATCTGTGTGTTGTTTCTGTTGAGCTTGCCTTTTGGCAGGGTTTTTAAAAGAATATTTTCTGCTTGCTTGCTCATATGCACATTGTAGCTTTATCTGCATCTGCTTACAAGTCCAGTTGATCATTAAATGTCTAAATATGAAGTTACTTGAACTCAAAACAAAATTCTATGTCTGCTTTGGAGTAAGCTGTTATCATAGCTCAAGAGGTTGAGTTTGGTAGCAAGGGATTAAAAAAGCAGGAGCCAGATGCTCTCCTGCTCTCTGCACATCTCTCTAGACTCCCTTTGCTGCTGAGGCAGAAGTGGCTCTGCCAGTCCAGCAGCAGACTGGCATGAGCCTGACACTGGCAGCAGGTGAAGTACAGTGGGATATGCTGTGCTGATGTCCTGCAAAGCTGCCTGGCACTGCCAAATTGGTACCAGCCCCAGGGTGAGCCAAGGGGCAAGGGAGGCTTGAGTGGTACATTGTCACACTTGCATATACGCTCCCCACCTCGTTTATCTAGCAGTATTATATTAAAGCTGCTCATCTTTTTAAACTCAGTGGGATTGCTTTGTATGGGTATAGTATCTTTACATCTCCATATTAATCCTCCAGTGGTGGCATTTAATTTACTTCAGGATGGAATTACAGTGGTGACAGTAGTGGCACGAATAGAGTTTCTATCCCTGTCAATAACTTCCTCTGCCATCTTCCCTCACTCATGCAGATAGGGTAACACAGGTAAAATACCAGAATAGCATAAAGCTTCATACAGTTCTGAGAATTTCACTTCTCCTGTAACTGGGTAAAGCCAAAAAAAGAAGACAATCAATACATCTGATACTCAGCCTCTAGAGTCTCCCCTTGTTTCATTCTGCAAGGTGAATGAATATTACTGTTTGTCAGAGAGAGTTACCAGTCCTAAAGAAATGCCAGCTTCTTTGGTTTGCTGGGAAGGCCTGTGTCACTTCAGAGCATTAACAAACAGTGCTTATTACTTTGAGCCAATTAATGCAAAGTTTCCTGGGCTTTCTAATTCTGTTCTGGGCAAGCTCTGCTCTGCAGGTTTATGAATTTCTTGCTCATAGTATTTATGAAGGAGCTGTATAAAGACCTGTTTGTACTTGAATCAAACAATCCAGAGTCCAAATATGACTAACTAAAGCAGGGGGGCTATTCCCTTCCTGTCTTTTTTCTTTCTTTAAATCACAAATTTTCTGTTTACTCTTGTTTCTGTTTTCCTTTCATATTGTCTTTATTTCAGTGGTTTTCTTTATGCTTCAATCCCTTGGGTTTACAGGCTGTCTCAGACCTAATATACCTTGGTTGATTTTCTCATCCCTAATATGCCTTGATATACAAGATCTGTGCCTAATATGGCTTGATGTACTTGAACTAGTTTGACAGGAAAAGGCACATCCAGAGAAGATGGACAAACTGAACTGCTTGCTTCAGTGCTCATCGTACGTGTATGGGTATAAACTTGTTGAAGGCAGAGGAAAAGAAGGGAAGAGCATATTAGTGTGTGTCCTAGAAGTGAAATGGCTATAGCTCATGTGGCCTGAAAGAGGAGGATGGGTTTTGTGTCCTGGGGAAAAAAATGCAGGGCAAAAGATGAATCACAAATAAATGTGACATATGGTGTAAAAACAATGGTGAAATATCAGTATATCAAAACTGGGAAATAGGAAAAGAATTAACAATTGCTGTACTTTAAACATAGTTTAATATTTCTTATGGCACAGACAGAATTTTCTACTGTGCTCTTTGGGCTTGTAGTGCAGAAGTTCATCACATGCCAGTCAGTTTGTCTTGACCACGCTACAGGCTGGACCCCAGCTGTAGTATTCAAATTTTAAGATTTTTTTTTTTTAATTAATGACTCATTAGTTGTATTTCCATTTAGTACATTAATTGATATGACTCAAACCAGAATGTTTCATTCACCTTCTCTCTCGTTTTTTCCCCAGTTTATAAATTTCTGTTTCTTTCTGTATTACTTTGTACTACCTGGTTTGTAAAGTCCATAAACCTATCATTTCAAATGCACTTGTATTCAGTGTCCATAACATAGCCTGCATTTCAGCACAGAATGGAAAATCTGAAAATAAATCTTAGAGAATTAATAATAAGGAAGCAAAATTAACCAGGGTATCTTGACTCTCTATCATGATGCTCCATTAGACTTTTGGTTTCCTCTATATCATTGCTAGAGCTCAACTTCCACAAGACAGATAACTGTATCTGTGATGCTCACTCTTCAATATATGCTGTTTATGTTACTCCATTTTAATAATCTGAGAAATTAAATATTGTTTTTAAAAGAAAAATAATTGGTGGGAATATGCTTGAACTAGAATTTAACATCATCTCTCTAGAAGGGCCTGTTTAATTTGTGCTCTTTATTTGCTGCAATAGTAAAAGGAATGGCAAGTGCTGATTTCTATATTTAAACAGGCAAATCAATGGGTGTTTTGGCAATGTGGGCAGTTTTTATTGTTCTGTAGTCATAGGCTCAGCCGCCGCTTTCTCTAACAGGTTCAGACATTTTAACATCCTGGTGAATACAGCCCGTGTCTTCAGAGGGCAGCTGCCACTTCATTTGCAAAGGTCTGGTGTGGGACTAGGCAGGGTTTAGGTTTTTCCTTTAGTTTATACCTTTCCTTAAACTGATGCATGCTTTTGGAAGTACCTGAGCTCTGTGCTAGCAGGATGATGTCTGCAGCTTAACCTTTCTTGTTCAGACATCGAATAGGAGTTGTGCTCTCTTGATTGGTCCATATGGCCCACCTAGCCCTACTAGGTCCCACGCATAGTGTTGGGCCTGGTAGGGCTGGATAGATGGTTGGACTCATTCTTGAACGTCTTTTCCAACCATAACCATTCTATGATTCTCTGATTAACAGTGTGTGGGAGGTATAGTGGGGAAAGGAGTTCCTGGGTACTTCAAACTTGAAAACTGCACTATAATATGTTGTTTAAGAGTGATACTTGTCTCAAAATGTGCATTGGCATGATACTGAAAGTTTGTTTTCTTAATTCTTTTTAGATGGAATTGATTAAAAACATAAGCACTGCTGAGCAGCCCTATTTGTTCACTAGACATGTTCATTTCCTCAACTTCTCAAGGTAAGGCATTTTTTCAGATAAAAATCTTTCTCATTGATTTCTGTTAATTGTAGTACATAGAAAATTTGTTCCTTCCTTTTTTTACATATAACAGTGCAATTTACCTTTTTTTTTTTTTTTTTTTCTTCCCTTCTTGCCCTGGAAGTCACATTGGGGAGTTGGTTGGGTTGGACTTTTTTCCTGCACTCTTTGCTACAACATAGTTATTTGCTGCACATTTATGAAAAGTCGAGGTGCTGTTGCACACCTTTGCTTCCAGGATTGCCTTAGTTTGTTACATTTCCAGACAACATGAGATGGTAACTTTGGGTCATTAAACTGTAGACTCATGTTTTAAAAGTGGCAGCACACCGTTGAGAATGTTTTGTCTCTGTATAGTGAGATAATAATGTGAGACTCTGAAAACTCCACTGAGTTCATTAATTTTGTGCCTGGAATGAACGACTCTTCAATGGTTTTACCAATTTAATTTTGTTCTCACAAAAGTATTTATAAACCATGCAAACGGATTATGCTCTGTCCATGGGAGTGCAATCCCTTCTGGAAGCTATTTAAAAGCGTTCACCAAGATTCTGGACACATTTATAGCATGGAATGTGAAGAAAATTGAATTTGGATGAAACTTCTGAGGAATTTTTGGAAGGATGTGAACGAGTGATGCCAGTTAGCATAGGGCCAGGACACAGAGGTTAAAACTGACTGCAGATGGTTATTGTCTAGGCTGTAAAATTCGTTTGGAAACTATATTCAGGAACCATGCCATCTGTGCCACCAGGTTGGACTCTTCACATTTAGATAAATTTTTGTAGAAGTGTGAATTTTCTGCAGACCTTTGCAAGTCCGTGCCTGACTTCCCAGCATGTTGTTTACGTGGGAATGTCAGTACCTGTCCTTTGCATTTCTGGCTTATGGCGTGGGTAGACAGTGTATTAAGAAATGATAAACCTTGTGGCTCTTGTTTTATTTTGGTTTTTTTTTTAGAAAAGAAAATATTTTTAGCAATTGGAAATTCCCTTGGTGTATAACTTAACCATGGGCATGATTTCGTTACGTGAAAATAAGGAGTTCACATGGAAGATGGGAATTTTGTTTATCTGTTCTCATTCCATGAGAGTTCCATGCCTTTAAAGACTAAAACCCATTTGAATAGGACTTTACATCTGTGGTAAGGGATCTCTTCTCTCTGCCAAAACTCAAGATCAAACAAGTAGCGACACCTGAGGGTCAAAGGGATGCTTCTTGGTTAAACTCATTTTTCAGCAATGGTGTGCAACATTCAGTTCATGAGAAAAAGATGAACGTTGTTACCTCTTGCTCCTCCCAAGATGCTATTTGCTGTGCAGAGGTACTTCCTTGCCACATAGGTAACATGTTTCTTCTGTAGTGTATCCATGAGATTGAATTGCTCTGTTTTTCATCCAATACAAATTTTGGAAAATATATAAAAATTATATAGAAAGTGAAAAAGTATTTGGAGCTTCCTTCTTGGCTGTTCCTTGCAAACATGAAAACTTTATTTTTGGTTTTATTTGAGAGATTTGCTTTAAAAAATAGCTGCATAGTAGTAAAAAAGGCAGATGAATTTTTTAAGTGAGACATCACAGAAGTCCATCAACATTGCTAATTTTTGATTAAGCATTGTCTTGGGTTTTTTTCTAATAAATTAAACATTTTTGTGAGTTTTATTCTTTAGTTTCAAAGTATATTGGTGGTATTACACCTAATAGTGAAGTAGCATGTTGAACACTTTGTCTGTTCCTTAGTTCTGGGGTGATTTTTTTTTTTTTTTTAAACTGAATTTCATTAGGAATTGGTTGTCCAGTACTGCAGAAATTTCAAGAATGTGATTCAAACATGAGTGATGAACACTTTCAGCTTTTTAGTTTTGCTTGTTGTTTGTTTTTTAAAACCATTCCTTTATAGACCATCTGTAGCAATCTCAAATTGTCTATGGAATATAGTTCTTCCCTGTTTGACCCAGCTCTTTTTTCTGCCAGCTCAACATAAAAGCTGTGCAATACCCCAGTAACTAAAAGAATGAGGATCCAGAGTATCAGTGAGGTGTTTTCTGGCCGATAGCTGAAGACCTGAGACAGCAGCTTGCCATGAGCAGCTAGCGCAGTGGGGAGTGGGATGGATGCACAGGGATGGGTAGGAGACAACCAACATCTGATTGCAGGCTGAGGGCAGCTTCAGATCCATGAAGGGCCCAAAGTTCAGTCTGAAGGTTGAACTTTGTACTTCAGTGAAACCCCTTGCTCTTTCCCAAGGAAAGGGATGAGGCTTTTCTATGTGCTGTTGTAGCAGAGCTGTTGCTGGAAATCATTAAGTTTTGCAGGGGCAGCCATCCTGGGCATTAGTCCAGTGTTCAAACTCGCTTCTCTTGTTTGGCATTTTATACCTTTGAAACTAAACTTTTGTTTGCAGGAAGGGATAAGAAGTGCTTTATTCTCCTTCCTCCTGTGTGTATCAAGCTGGCAGACCAGCAGGAGAGAGAAGGCATGTTATCTTTGCTACTCTTTTTGTAAGCTTGGAGATCACTGTTGGGACAAAAGGACTCACCAATGCCAAGTAATTGTGCCCCTGTACTGGGCATTGGTGAGGCCACACCTCGAGTACTGTGTCCAGTTCTGGGCTCCTCACCATAAGAAGGACATGAAGGTCCTGAAGCGAGTCCAGAGAAGGGCAACCAGGCTGGTGAAGGGGCTGGAGGGCAAATCCTATGAGGAGCAGCTGAGGGAGCTGGGGCTGTTTAGCCTGGAGAAGAGGAGGCTGAGGGGAGACCTTATCACCACCTACAACTACCTGAAGGGAGGTTATAGAGAGATAGGTGATGGTCTCTTCAGCCAGGTGACAGGAGATAGGACAAGGGAGAATGGCACAAAGCTGTGCCAGGGCAGGTTTAGATTGGATGTTAGGAAAAAGTTTTTTACTGAAAGAGTTGTCAGGGCCTGGAACAGGCTGCCCAGGGAGGGGGTCGAGTCACCTTCCCTGGCTGTGTTCAAAAAAAGGGTAGATGAGGTACTTAGGGATATGGTTTAGTTTAGGATGTGAATGGTTGGACTTGATGATCTTAAAGGTCTTTTCCAACCTTGTCTGTGACTTTCTTCTGCTCACCTTGCATTTCTCTGTTTTGAGTGCTTTCAAGATGTCTACTGCGTTAAGCCGTTGAGACCATATCACCAAGGTACTAGAGAAGCAGAGAAAACGTAAGCAGAGCCCTGCAAAACAGGAGTCTGCTTTGGTTTTGCTCGTTGGTGCTTCTCAGCTTCCCAAACAGTAGTACAAAAAATAAACTTCACTTTTGTTTGACAACACTGATGTGAATAGCAGCAATGACAAATCACTTGGATTTCCCCCCTTTGCACGCTGCACCTGCCTTATAAACCTGTCATCACTTAATGCTCACTGATTATTCAGAACAGCGTCACAGCACTTACTTATGATTGTTTCCAACTGGAAAAAAAAGAGGGGGGAAAAAAAGACTATATCTTCTTTCCAGGAAAAAAATCTCTAGTGGAAGTGAGCTAAGTGAATTTGAGCCTATGCATGTTCCTGAGGCACCATTAGTTTTGCTGACCAAAGTTCTAAATACTTGAAAATCTCATCCTGACCTGAATGCTTGCCAGGGCCATTTCCCCCTCCTTTTTAAACAGCGTTTGAAGAGTGCTTGCTGGTTCAGTTGAATAAATTAATCCCCATTTAGTCTCCTATGTCTTCATCTTTTTAGTTCAGTAATATCTTTTCTCAATCCACAGTAGTGCAAAGAGGCAGACAAGAAGACTGATCTTAAAAAAAAATGCATTAAAGCAAATCTTACTTGAATTTTTACAGGCTTAAATCTAAGCAATTGCAGCTTCACACAGAAGATTTAAATTAAATAAAAAAGTTTCTTGCTCTTAGGTGCATAGCACTTACCACAGGGAAAGCTTATATTCCCAGTGGTTTGCAGCTTCTCTTCCCAGTCTCTCCAGTCCACCTAAAACTAGCTTTAGATGACCCAGTGTCTGGTAGGGTGGCTACTCCATTTTGGGACCGTTTGTTTTGGGGAAGGTTGTGCTGTTTCTTGAACTCTCCTGTACTTGCTTTTCACTGTGGTTCTGGCAAGCATCGTTCTGCTTGTTTCATTCTGAGTGCTGGACTGGCTGCTGCTTCTGGGGCTAGCCAAGCGTGGGAGTTCCTTGCTCTTGATTGGAAAGAGTATATTTCTCAGAAGTCCTCCATGAAAGCATCCAAGTTGTGTTTGAAGGCATCAAGCTACATTGCCTGTGCTACTTCCTTGGGCACTTGGTTCCAGTTGTCTGTCAGCTTTACTGTCAAATTATTGTGGCTAGCTTCTAATATGGATTTCTCTGGCTTTGCTCCTTGTTGACTGAAATATTTAATTTTTTTTTTTATTTCCTGATGTTTCTCCTACTGCATTTGTCTGCCAAACACCTTTCACTCTCTCTTTTGATCACAGGTACTCTCAAACCTCTTGCCAGTGGGTGTTTTCCTCATCCATTTAATAACTCTGTGACTCTTCTCTGAATCTTCTCCAGTACTTCTATGGTCTTCATTGTAGCCATCGAAACTGTACTCTGGACTTGCCTCAGTTTCTCTAATGCTTTATACAGTAGCAAAAAACCCTTTTTACAGCCATCATGTGTATACCTTCTAAAGCCACGGTTCTGCCAGAGCAATCTGGGCTTTCAAGGTGAATTGTTTTTCCAGTGAGTTTCCTAGATCCTTTCCTTGTCACTCTTTACCAGGCTGTCACTTCCACTTTTGTAGAAACGGCCTTCATTCCTTATTCTTAAATGTGTTAACCAAGGGGGGGGAGGGGGAAATGAACAACATGAAGCCTGCAATATCACCAGCTGCTGTCCTGCTGCAGTGGATGTTGCGGAGTAGAAAATTCTTTGAATAGTTAAAAAAAAAAAAAAAACCAGAAAATCTCCCTTGATGTTTATGTGTGCTCTCAGAATGCTGAGATCTGATGGCCTGTGTTAACAAAAACCAAGAAAAAATAAGGAACTCTTGTTTTCCGGGGGAGGCGGTGGGGGGGTGGGGGATCTTTTTCTCACATGCCTAAGGAGCTCCTGAAGTTGTCAGTCGTAACCTGTGCTGTGGTCAGCTCAAGGCAGAGGCACCCACCTCCCCTTGTGCAGGACTCAGTAATTTGGGAGGTCTGTCTGCAGGCAGGGAGGGATGTATGCCCAAAAAGGGCACATTGCAGGACCAGGGTGACAGCTATCATTTATCCCTGTCATATTCAATTCCTTCTCAAAGTCAATGCTGCATGTATTTTAAAAAACATGGGAGCCATTAACTTAGAAAAAATATAGATTTATTTTTTTAAGTCTCTTTCTTAATTGAAGTTTTTATATTAATGTTACCGTGAAAGCATCTAAAATGTTAATCGGAAGCAGATATTAAAGAATGTCTGTACTCTAAGGAGGTGAAGATTTATATGCTGATGCATTTGCTGAGATTTATGTGTTATTGGTAGATCCAGGCAGTACAGTGTACGAGTGCAGAAGCTGTGAAGAACTGAAATAACCAGCAGAGACAAAAAGCTATTTCAGGATAGCTGCAGATTGTTCACTGTGCTTTATCATAAATGCCACTTGTCATCTATTTATTTAGCCTGAGAAAAAAATGAAGCAGGAAGACACTTCAAGTTTGTGGAGAAGCCCCACTTGACCTCTTAGTAATCTTCTGCTGAATTAAGTAACTGTAACAGTCTTTGGGCAGCTACTCAAGATGCTTGGCGTGTGCTCCAAGTGTCACAGATTTCAGAGAAGCAAAAGAACATTTGCAGGAATGCACAGGGGGTGATGAGGCCATGGGTTTGGGTCAGGATGAGTCAGGGATGGGGAGAATTGTGCAACTCTGTTTGATACAGGGAAGCATATCTCCCCCTTTTGCATCAAACTGTTATCTTCTGAGCACGCACTTACGGACCCCAGTTTGAGCAGATTGGGAAGCTTGGCTGCTCCCTCCTGTCTTGAGGTAAATGAGTGTTACAGAGAAATGTGTAAAAACCTAAAGATGTGCCTCTGTCAGTGACTAGTAAGTGACTTCTACTTGTTTAACGGCTGGTTGATTAGGTCAGGTAAAGCAGTAGGAGGGAGAAGCATTAAAAAGACCACCCAGAGAGAGAACCAGGCCTTTCCATGTCTCGCTGGAGCCATGAATTTTTTCCTTTCTGCAGTAGTTAAAGGACACGGGGGAATGATCTCCTTTAAAGTTTCTTATGATGTGGTAAGGAGATGCAGAGATAAAGCAAGGACTCAATCTTACATTTTAATTAGCCCCTCTAATTCAGTTCAGTATGTCTTATTTGTTCGAAGCCAGGATGAATTATCACCCAGCGTTAGTTTGTGACGAGTCATCTTTTCTGTGCTGTTGGGCTTCTGCCCTCTTCTTCCTTTCAGCCACAGCTTAATATCTGTGTGCATGTCCTTGAGGGGAGGGGACATTTTACTTTTAGCATAATTTTCTAAGGAAAGGAGACTCATACAGCAGCTCCAGCTGTTCTGCGTGTTTTTCCAGCTTCCCCCGCGCCTAATTCCTCAGTAATTTCTGAACAGATTAGCCTAATTTGGAAAGTCAGTAGAAGACTTGGAGGCAGCTATGCTGCTGCAGATGAATCTGCTGAAGGGAAAGCCAAGAAAAACAGAGCTGCTGGACCTTCTGCTGGGCCATAGCCAGCAGCCACCTCCCTGTGCACCGCTTGGATGCCAGCCCCAGCTCTGCCGTGTCCTTCTTGCCCTCTGCATGAGGGGTACAGGGAGACAGGATTTGGGGAGAAAAGGAAGATCAGTTGGGTCTTCTGCTTAGGAAGGTACTTGCCAACGTAGGAAATAGTTCTGGTTTTCTGTTATCCATTAGCAGAGTTAATGAGTACAGTTCTTGTTTTTCTTGAAAACGTCTTTTTTGGTAGACAGTCTGTATCAGCATTACTGAATTTTTTTTTTTTTAATGTTACATTTTAAAACAGACACAATGGCCAACACTAATAAAAACGAGTAAATCAGGCTGCTGTAGCAACAGACAGTGTTGCACACAGCATTGCTGCTCAGTTTGGACACTTTCCTTCAACTCTGACCTGAATTGTGGGCAGCGGTAAATCACATGCTGTATGAGGGCAGAGATTGACAGTCTGGATAAGTTCAAAACTGAATTTCGCTTCTGACTATTGTTCAGTTGGAGTTTTTTTGTTA
Organism: Porphyrio hochstetteri; assembly: GCA_020800305.1. NCBI lineage: Eukaryota > Metazoa > Chordata > Aves > Gruiformes > Rallidae > Porphyrio > Porphyrio hochstetteri. The sequence goes on from CM036907.1 coordinate 54,669,003, forward strand.
TTCATCAGCTTTGTGAGTTTTCTAATGCAGAAGCAGCTTTATAAATTGCAGTTTAACACAGCACTTTGATGTTACAGTGTTCCCGTTTTTGGGCTCTGTGAGCTGTGTCCATAACCAACAAATGAAAAAGTGGTAAATCTTGAAGAATTAACTTGACTGTGTGTCATGCAGATAAGCCATGTATGTGAAACCAAGAGCAGACTGTGCTCGTGTTAGCATGGTGTTTGAAAGCCTTGCCTGTCGGATTGTTGGTAGTTTGTAAGGGTTGAAGGATGCATTTGCCATTTTTTAAGGCAAATAAATACCTTGTTTTGCCATGGCTAAACATATGTATGTGTCTCTGGTCCACTCATTTGGAAATAAAGTTTCACTTCTAAATTTTTGTACAGACCAGTAAGAGGTCAGTAAAACTGGGGTGATTCTGTGATCCTGTTTCATTGACTTAAAACAGTCATGGAATATTTGTCAGAACACTCAGATTTATTATTAACTTGGGGGTTCTTGTCTCTCCCTTTCTCTGAAATAAGTAATACTCCACAGGGCCTATTATGTGTTTTAACTGTGCTTCACAAGCTTTTGAAAACAGCATGCTGGGCAAATGCCTGGAGCTGGTGTAGTAAGATGCTCAGTGTGCTTGACCCTTTGAACACAAACTCAGGTGTACTTGGCATGAGAGGCAGTGGCTCGGTCAGCTGATGCTGGTTCTGTCCAGCTCGGCTATGGGAGGGATCGGGCTCGTTCAGTGCCTCCTTAAATCAACATCTTGAAACAATGATTGCAGCCTAAGATTATCTGCTAAAGTAATTTTTGACTTTTTTTCTCTTTTAAAAAAACCCCTGTACACACCTAGGAAATATCATTAAAATTATGGTAATGAAAAAGTTATTACTCTCTGGATAAGCTCTTAAAAGTTGGGAAATGTCAGCTAAACTTATACACAGGGCCTTAACACTGTGTCTTTATGTGTGTTCATTATAATCTATACTTTTTGCTAACACATCATGAAACACTTTCTGCCCTCATGTGAGGTCTGCCTTGTAAAGTACACATTTCATGAAAGGCCACTTGGTGCTGTGATCCCTCCTACAGCTTTTTTGCATTTTTATACTACATTTTTTAATGACGTGAGTGTGTAATGATTTTTAACTGTGACTTGATGGAAGGCTAAGCACAGAACTAATGTGCAGTTTGACCTCTGCATGGTCTAAGGAGGGGGTTGGGGGGGTGATGGTGTTTATTTTTTTTTTAATAAATGCTCTACCATGAGTTTCTTCCACAGATTTTAAAATTATCTGATTCAAAATCTATTTCTCTAGATTTCTGATGTTCTTTGCGTAATAGAGGGTTTAGCTTTCATTCAGCTGGTAATATGATATTCTCAGAATGGAGATGAATGCTTGAAATTTAGTTACTGAAGAGTGGGATCAGGCATACCACCTAAATTACCTTTTTTACTGTTATTTGGTTTCCGTGCTCACATTCACACTATGGATTTTATTACCAGTTTGGGATTACCTAAATTTAGGAAAGATGTTCATTAGTCCAAAAGAAAATCAAGAGAAATATTAGATATATTAAAAAAAAATTACCTGTGAGGAACGATTGAAAGGGTGGAAAAAGGAAAGAGAAAATAGAGATTGGGAAAGAGTGGACTGTGATAACACTTTGGAATTTTAGACTAAAAAGGTTCTGCAGAGCTAACAGGACCATGTGGCTCTTTATGAGTAGTGAGAGAAGGGGTTGTCTTAAATTGCTTTGACAGAATTCTAGATCAGACATTTAGGAAAAGGTTTGAACAACAAGGACAGCAAAGCAACAGGATAGATTGTGCTTAAGGATTTTGGAGCTGGTACAGGCAATTGCATGGCTGATCCTATCTTCAGGCAAAAAAAAATGGGTTGTGGCAGTCCTGAGTTATTTCTAGTCTTGCTCAGCATTGTGTAATGCTTGATACAGGCTATTCAGGTTTGAACCCAAAACCTTCATCTTTCTGGAAAGAAATTTAAGTCTTGATTCAAAACTACCCATCATGGGGAATCTGCTGCCCTTGGTAAATTCTTCCAACACTGAATTGTTCTTTCAGATTGTAAACAGTGAGGGATTTTTTTTTTTTGCTCTTAATATTCTGAGAAATCCAATTGACTCCTTATCCTTGGATCTCAGGGTATATTTGCCCACTGTGTAAAGACTCATTTTATCAAGTTTTTCCCCTATGTAAGTTTTCATGTGTAACTTCATGCACACCGTGGTGCAGTCACTTCTTAGTCTTCTCTGCCTTTTCAAGCTGAAGGGTTTCAGTTTCTTGACATTTTTCCATTGCAAGGCATTTTATTTTTTTATCCTTCTTGTGACTCTGCGGTGAACTTTGTGCATACTTTGTTTAAAATGCACTCTGTTCACAGTCATGTCGGTGCTGTGACAGGTCTTTGCTCCTCTCTGCCTAGGGAAACTAGGATTATTCTGCCCTGTAAAGTCTCACATGCCGCTGATAATCTGTTGAGGCATGAGAGTCCTTGCTAGAACTGCTCCTTCCCTGTGAGTGTCCTCTGCTTCTGGTTCCAGATGCTCTGCGTTGTATTTACTCTACTACAGTGCATGACGTTTGCTTGCATCTTGCCTGGCCTGTGGCTGGAGTGGCTCTTTATCAGCTCCCTTCATGGTTCTCTCCTTTTGCAACATTATCTGAAAAAATTGTTATCAGTAGTTTTGCACTTATCTTCTCAGTCACAGAATATCATGTTAAACTCTGTAGGTTCGAAGCCTCAAGCATGATGATATCTACAGCTCCCTCTGTTTGATGGTAATTATGTAGGATTTCACATCTGGGAGAGGGCAGCCACGTTTCAGTTGCAGTTACATTGATTTTCATATTAGGTACATTTTATGCATGATATATACAGCCAAGTTACAAAGATTATTTTTTTTTTCTGTTTCCACATAAACATTCTTCACGTTATCTTGAGTAACTCCAGCCATTTCCACAGGAGAGCTGGAATCACCCATGACACTGTTGATAAATGTATTCATACGCTGAGATGTACATGCAGTGCCAAGTGCATTACAACATCCTTTGCATTATAACCTTCCAGAGAAGTCGAGCCCCAAGGTTTTCTGTGAGCATTAACTATCTCAGCCAAATCTGCGCTCTCATCCACTTTTGAAGATCTATCTTTTCTACACACCACGTATGTTGATTTAATCCTTTCCAAAGAGCTGTGTCAGCTGTTCTACTATTTGCTGGAAATTTATTGTAATAATTAGTTTTTCTGATCCTCTATATAATGTGCAACATTTGCATTCCTGAATCATAATGAAATGCTAATCAGAGGCCCGGAGAGATCCCGAGCCAGACCTTTAAGAAGTCTTGAATAGAAGGTGTCTGGAATTAAGTGATTTTTAAATAATGCAGTTTGACTATAGCTGCTGTTAGCATTTTGTGGAGCACTAGTGGGTGTTTTTCTTACTTGTTTCCAGCTGTAACTCTGCATTTCATAAATGAAAACACAATTATTGTTTCCTTCTCAAGTGTTTCCTTTACTTGAGTTGAGGATGCTGTACAGACCCAGGCAGGATTTTTATCAGTGTTGGAGCTGTTTGGTATTTGTATACTAAACTACTTTGATATCCTCAGCAAAATGACAGGCATGGAGGGAGGGAGTCTCGTTTAGCATGCATGAAAGTAAGAGACTGACAGAAATACTATATAAAATATTCTGGGAGATTTACTGGATAGCGAAGAAGAGAAATATAAGGCTTTATAGTGTAATCTTTTAGCCATTTGCTGGTCTGAGGCAGTTTACTTAGCAATTCCCAGAGGACTCAGCTGTGATTTTTACAGTGACGTTACCCAGATGCATCACTTCAGAAGCTGAGGTTTCTGTTGAAATCACAGCTCCAGAAAGGCTAATTAATGAGTGGAGTGTTGCCAGTTTGCACTATTTTACTGTTAACCATGAACTGCTGGGCATTTTGGATCCACTCACCCACCTCCTATTCAAGGCCAAGCCAGCCAAGGATGCAGTTGTGAAACAAAAAGATTTATGTCCACTCACTTCCCCTTTTTTACCCTCCTAAGTCCAAAGACAAGCTTGAAAATGTGACCACAGCATAGGATGAAGGTACAAAAACTGGAAGGGAGGTGCTACAGACAGAAGCAAGAAAATAAACTCATGGATTTTGGAGGCTGGCAATACCATGTAGTCCTCAACAGGCAGAATGTCACCCTGCCTCCCCTCTGAGAATGTTTGGAGCCCATCCTCAAGGAGGGTTGTTGGAGCATCCCAGAGGTGCCTGGTGCCTTGTGTGCAGAATAGGGTGGTTCTGCCACAAGTGCGTGCTAATACAGGATGTTATGATAACTTTTCGTTTCAAGATCCCATTTTCAGAAGATAGATTTTGATGTAACTGCATCTTATTTAAGTCCTAAAAAGGTGAAAGTTGTTTGTTGTTGCTTTTACGTGACCTCCCTGTGAAGCTGTGCTGCAGAGCAGCTAATGGAGCTGGAACATAATGGATGGGCAAAGCTTGTTGGGCAATTGTGCTCTCAGCCAGTGATTCTCAGTTGCATTAAAATGTAAAGAGAAATTGTGTTTCTTTTCAAAGAAAGACACAATATGCCTGTCCCTGTTAATATTAGGTGATGGGCAGTTCCTGTTTGCTTCTGTTGAATTTCTAGAAGCCAACTCATTTGTTGAGACATTTTATACTAAAAGAGTAAGAGGCAGACAAAGTTCCTATAGAAAATAGGTTGGGAGCTGCCTGTTCCTTGAGGAGTATGGCTTGCCTGTAGTGATGAAGAAACCTGCTTCTGCTTGTGCAGAGAGTTTTGTGCTGAACAAAAGTGCAGCAGCATCTTGAAGTGAAATGAAAAATAATTGGAGCTGAGAGATCTTCCACTTTAAAGCCAAGCAAATCACTTCGGTTGAAATTTTAATTGTGTTTTTTTTAAACTCACGAGGGGTTTTTTAATGATTTTGAACTAAGGTTTCACTTACGTAAATAATAAAATTGGAAGTCATCAGGGACATTATTCTAAGTGGCAGACTTGCAGCATCTGACGTACTCCTCAGCACCACCACCTCCTACCCCCAGCTTTTATTAAAATAGGGATGGGGGAATATATTATTAATGAACCTAAGTATCATTGATTGAAACCTTCAAAGGAACCTGCCCAATCAGTCTTGAGCCCTCTCAGAGAAGGTAAGCCTTGTGCTCAGGCCTAGAAATATATGATTGTGTCCCTTATTGAATCCTTCACAATAGATATTTAAGTGTCAAAAAGGTAAGATGAGTATAATGAGAGTGCAATATGGCATTGTTTGCAAGAGCAGTTTGACGTAGGTGGTGTTAATTTGGAAAGTCTCACTCTGGAGAGCTAAGTAATATTTAATGTGTTGTGATTGATAGGTACCTAAAAATATGTAGAACATACTTGAACAAAAGGAGCATTGATTTGCCCTTTTTTTCTCTAATAGCTTAAGGTTATTGATATTCTTTTTCACCAGATTTTTTTAATGCCAGGCAAGTACTGCTTATTTTCCATAAAAAAGCCTCAGTACAGTCCATAGATACTATTGGAATTTGAAGTATTATAAATGAAGGTGGGGTTTTGGGGTTTGATTGTTTATTCTTTAAATAAGTAACTCCGATTTGAATAAGAGCCAGAACAGACTTAATTTTTCTAAAAATTCCTTGCTTATTGCCTAGTGGAGCAATTGCAGCTGGGTGTAACCAGGCTGGTTACAGTGTGCAGGACTCAGAAATTTGAGCTATCCCTGTGTTTTGGGGGGGCACAGTCTCCATTCAGAAATGAGAAGTTCCTCTGTATCTCTGTGTGAAAGAGTGACCTCCCATCTCAACTGTCCTCTCGGGATAGACAGCCTTGCATGTGCCTCTTCTCTCAGAGCTGCTGGTATTGAGCTTTTTCAGTTCATGTGTTCAGGGACAGGACTTTACTAGCACCAGCAAGATGACAGACTGTGACACTCTGGCTTGGCTATGCAATCCAACCCCTCCTTTTATTTCAGAAAAGACAATATGTATTGAATATTTTTACCTAGACAACGAATAGCTGCCTGCTTTTAATTTTTCTCTCTTCTGAGGAGCACTGAGACTTAGCATCCTCTACAAAACCCAGGGCAGGGTGTCCCTGCTTTCTTGCTTCTTTCTGGCTCTATCTTAAGACAACTTGCTACTGTCACCACTTCCCATGGTCATCATTGCTTCTCATTTTCTTTGCTCTTTTCCACTCCCTTCTGGCTTTAGATTATTGCTGTTCTGCATCAAACAGCAGGAAGATAATGTGTTCAGTAATTTATGTGCAACCTATTCTTGCCAGCAATTTCACTTGAAAAATTTAGTTTTCATGGCTACCAGCCATGACATTCACCAAAAGCTTTCTACTTGAATAAATATTGTCAGAGCTTTGTCTTCATTGTCCTATGGTATTTTCAGGAATGCCTGTTTTATTAAGTGTAACTTTTATGTCCGTATAAAGACAAAACCCAGCAAAGACAAGCTCAGAGAAGAATTCAGGATGGATACTCCCCTTGCACATCCACGTCCAAACTGGGTGATCAGGAAGCAAGGAGCGTCTGCCTTCTTCCTTGGATTGTTTTAGACTGTCAGTGCAGTTTCAGATTGTGTCAGGGATCCTCCTACATTGAGGTCAATTAAATTACTGAAGTGCATAGTTATTCATGAGACAAGCCTTTGCAGACTGTATTTAGTGGTCTGGGGAATCATGCAGAATAAAAATCAAGGTGGAATTGTATGAGATTTTTCTCTTGTCTTTTACTGGAATTCACATTTTTAAACAGTTTTGCTGGCTCTTTAATATTTATGAGAAGCTCTGATCTTTTATTACACATATTCAATTATTCATCTGACTCAACAGATGAAGAGGAGCCGACGGGGGGTTTTTTAATAAAGGGTGTCTTCAGTTTTCTATCTTCTAATATTTTACATTTTAAAAGAAAAAATACAAATAATGACTCAGAAAATCATTGGAACAGCATTTAAATACTGAAATATGGCTCTGTCCCAAAAATAAAACATACATTAGTGCCGAAGTAAAAATAGTTCCCCTAAATTAGGGAAACATGAGGGAGGAACATAATTCGTGTTCTTAGATCAGGCAAATTCCAGGTTGAATTTATCCTATGAACTTCTCAATCCAAAAATAGTTTATTTTGTTCTTTATCTCACAACATTTATAGCCCATAAGTCTGTTCCATAGTATAAATGTCCATTCTTCAGTTTTGACCACGGAAGAGTGGAAGTAACTTTCCTTTTTGTCTTCCAGTTAGGCCTGTTCTCCCAATGCTGTGTGTTGAATAAAATACACAGTTGATGTATTTTAACACTGTGGAAACACAAAATAATCACAGACTTTCTCAGACTCCCTTTTCCTCCTTATCTTGTTTTGTATCCAAGCTATTAAAATGGAGATGTTTGACATGAACTACCAGGAGGAGGCGTGTAAGAGGGTGAAGTCAAGCTGATGAGGTTGCCCTGGTTTATCTTGTCATCTCTAAATTGCATGCTGTGTTTTGCTGTTGTGGGAAGCCTCGTCACAGCTGGGTTTACTATTTAGTTTTCCTTGGACTTGCCTTTACTTGCAATTTATAATTTCTTTTCTAAAGCAGAAATTTTCATATTGACTTAAAAAAAAATAAATCTTCATGAGGTATAGTACAAGGAAAAGGTACTGCATAGCCACAATGTAACTTCAGATCCAGCTGGTAGCTCCAGCTGAGGGTGAGGAGAGGAAGATCTGCACAAGTTCCAGCAAATACAAAGATGGAAATACCATGCATATCTGTCAGTTCATCCAAAGGAAACCTTTAGAAATAAGCTTGAGTGTTTCAAAATCCTGTGCACATTACTACACTTACTGTACAGGTGAAGGCAATCCAAGGCTGCCTTATGGCAGTTGGTGTTTGGCAGGGCCTGCTCTGACATGACTTCCCAGGTGGGAGATGTATGTTGAGAAGAAATGCTTATTCTCAGATTCAGCTGCAAAAGGTTCCTCATCTGAAAACAGAAAGGGGAAAACTCAAGAAGCAAAACTGTTGGCACAGTGGGAAAAAAATGGTCATAAACTAAAGTGTTTGTAGTTAACATGTAGCTTAGTGTGATATCATATTTACTCTTCACCCTAAAAAGATCTTGTATTCTTTCACAAAGTTTTGGTAACTACTTGTAACCTTCTCAATTTCATTCCTAACCTCGTATTGTAGAAGCTCTGAACTTCTGTAGAGAATAATTTGAACGCATTCTGATGAAAGATGGATTTGTGTGTCTGTGTGGAACTATCTGATGAGATTCACCCATTTTTATTCCCCCCAGGTTTGGAGGAGACCAGCCAGTGTACATCAATATTATTAGAGATCCTGTCAATCGATTTTTATCCAATTATTTTTTTCGACGGTTTGGAGACTGGAGAGGAGAACAGAATCACATGATCCGTACTCCCAGCATGAGGCAGGAGGAAAGATACCTGGTATGTTTAAATAAAGGGCTCTGATTGCCAATTTCCCACCATTGCTTCGTTATGCTGATGTCCAAAATGGATACTTGAAAAGTGGGAGACTGTGGCATCTTCCACCTTGTGTTTTTTCTTTTGTCTTTGTCTTGCCTGTCCTTAGCTTGGTCAGCTTTAGTATGTAGAGTGTTGCTGATGGATTCAGTAATCTGGTTTGATCTTGTACAAGGTGACAGCAAGTCCCAGATTGTCACAGTTGAATTTTGGTCCTTTCACTGAGTTGGATTTGCACTGTATAGTGGTTAGGCATAATAATTCTGCCTGTATCTGTCACTGTGAGTATTCAGACCAATTTTGGGGTTGAAACTATGTCTGTAACTGTGCATCCTCCAAGGGAAAATGGGAAATGGGGCAATTCAGTGAGCCCAGGCCACTAATGTTCTTGCTGGTAACTTGTGCATAGTGTTCTGTGTACCAGATCTCAAATCTCAGTTGTTGCTTTGGTTTTGTTGCCTAATTTTTTGATTCAGAACGTGGCAGGAAAGCTGAATAAGCTGTTCATAATAAGTGTTGATTTTGCACAACTGCTAAACAGTCACACTGCCTGCCAGCCCTTGTCCCAGATGAAGGTCCTGTGGCAGTAGGTGTTCTACAAGTGCTGAATGAGAAACACGGGAGCTGGCAAACAGTCAGTTTGTTTGATACTGATCTCTCTGCACACTGACACCACCCTGAGACAGCAATTGATTCTTACCCCCTCTGTAACGGTGATCCAGTTTGAGTGGGCTCACCCCACATGAACCTGCAGACACAGGGATCACAGAACAGCCTGATGGTCTGCTATAAGGTGTTGCAGGCCAGACATGATGTCAAAGCAAGAGAGGGCTGTGACATTTGGAGAACAGAGAGGATGTATTGATGATGATGTAGAGGGGCAGTAGGGTACAGGATGTGATGTGGATGAGCTGTGGAGAACACAGCTCTCAATGACTGCCACACAACATGTTTCAGTCCTAGCTGAGGTCAGAAGGATCCAAGAAGGGCTGGATTTTTTTCTGTATGACAGGCCTGTGTTGATTTCTTTTGTACTTTACTGCTGTCGTGCAAAGCCCTGTGAACAGATTAGCTTAGCAATTGTGAATAATTGAAGGGGGAGAGTATCAGTGTAACTACGTATAGACTTAAACTTTAATGACATCTGCTATACAGATATAAGCTCATTCCAATGATGTTGCAAAGGGATTCTTATTTGCTATATGTTTAGAGATACTGAAGAGATCCCTGCATCAGCTGAGCAAGTTTTGACCTCCTGGTGTGAAGAGCTGGCAGGCAGTCCCAGCAGCACTGCATGTTGTGTGCTATGTGCATGGACTTTTTTTTCCCTTTTGTCTGTGAATGAGGGGGGATGGGGTGGGGTGTCTGTTGCAGAAAAAGACACAGGATGGTTTTTTTATTATTACACTGGTTTTTTGTTAGCACTGCCATGTTTTCTTTTTTGAAAACATTAAAAATGAGCAGTTACAGTCTGTACTTCACTCTGAGTGCCTGTATGTCTCCTTTGAAGTGGAATGTGCAGTGATTGGCATCTCTCATGACTGACTGACATTAATTCAGTACCACCTGTGCAAGAATCGCTCAAGATGTGATATGTGCAGCCAGTGAAATTTTACTTCAAGCAGAACTGAGTAGATCTAATTCCTGTGTTTGTGTTGGTTGAAAAGCTACTAGAAAGAACTCACCCTGTACTTTTCATTTGCATTGAGATGTTCTTCAGGAAATTCTTTACATGCACACACAGAGATGTACACATACACAGGTACAGCAAAAGCTATATGAAAAGGAAATAAAAAGCAGCCTCCTGAGGTCAGCAGTTGTTTTATTCCAAAGGCAGCTGGTTGGTCTGAGGCACCATCAGCGTCCTTTATAAAAACTATTTTTTTTGCTTTTTCATTTTGATCTTCTCTGCTGGTAATTCAGAGTTAGAATCCTGGAAATGTTTTTCAAGTCTGTCCTCCATCCCTCCTTGGCAGTCTTTGGCTGTCACTTGCATCGCTCAGGGAAGGCGGTTGCTCCTGTCACAGTTACATATAAGCCACACGCAAGTGAAATTCATTTTAACAGAAGCCACTCGTTATGAATGTTAAATGTGTTTAGGACTTGTGCTATCCAACCACATAATATGTTGTGCCACTGCATTTTAATCTTAGCCTCAGTGGTGCAAGGAAATCTGCTGCCGTATATTTTAAAACTTGGGTAATGAGTAAACGGGAGCTTCAGGAGTCTGCTAAATGAATTGTCTGATCTAATCTAGCAGTGAAGAAAGTAAGTGCCAGGTTTTACCTCCAAGCATGAACCAGTGCAGCCCTTGAGCACAGGACTGATGTCTGGACCAATGTCTGGCCTCACAACTTTTGCAATTCTTCCCTATTTCCCCCCCCCCCCCTTTTTTTTTTTTAATTGAAAGCTCACCATAAAGCATTGGGTTTTTTTACAGGGGGCTATTTGAATGATAAGGTGAGATTTAGCGTATTAAATAGTAAGTGGGGAGGAAAGATACAAGAAGTTTTTTCTTTTCTTCTTCTATCATGCCTCAGATGAACAGTTTGGAAAACACAAACCCTCCTGATTGCTCCACAATGTTGAGCTTATTGCCGAGGAGCCTAAGAAGCCTTGTGTTGACAGCAGTAGTAGACTTACAAAATGGACTGGAGAAGCTGTAAATGTAAACCCTCTGTTTTTGCAGGAGAAACAGGTTTGCCTGTGGAAAAATTACATCTTTTGAAACCAAGGTATCAGAGGCTAATTTTGCTGTTCTCAAGATTGAAGTTCCTGGCTTTCCATCTCTTGGAAGGTGGTGTGGGCAACGGAACCACTCCTGGCCATCCTGGCTTATTGGTCAGTAGCTGCCAGCTCTGACCTTCTGCTTTTAAAAGCCTAGGCCAAAATGCATTTTCTCTCAGAAACTGCAGTTTCGACGTGTTGGGAGGTCATCACTTCTATAGACTGAAGTCTAATAAGGGAGGAAAAGCATTTTAAGGTCAGGTTTTGCATCTGATGAACTCCTACTTGTCCACTGAGTTGTGATATCTTTAATGGAGGCATTCTCTCCCCTCACTTCTGATCTTTAAGAAGAAAAGGGGGGAGGGGGGAATCACAAAAATAAAATAAATCCACCGTGATGTCTTGTAGTACTGTGGGTGCTGGTTTTTGACTTGGAAAATCTGAACTGCTGACATTGCAAAGATCAGAAATGGAGACAGAAATTTCCCCTGTTCACTGATCATTTGAAATTTTTTCTGAATAGAGCTTCAGGCTTTGACTCTGTTCCAGAGAAAACAGCCGTTCATTCAGGAGTCAGATAAATTGTTCTAAATGTTTCGGTAAATGTCTGTGTTTACCAAAATTTAATTGAAAGCCGGGATAGAAAACAAGCCCTTTATTCACGAGTCAGATACAGCAGAGGCAGCTGCTGCAATGTGAGACTTTCCACCCCGATCAGCCAGCTCCTTGGCTTGACCTGGTGCTTTCTCTGCTGGAGTGAGTTCCTGTCAGTCACCTAAAGAGATCACTTCCCAGCTTCCCCAGAATAAACAGTGGCAACGTGTTATCGTGGAGTATGGCAGAGAAGTAATGTTCTGAAATGGTGATGGACACCTCAGGTCGAGTGTCAAGCAGAGTCATGCAAGAGTTACCCTACCCTGGGGTGCTGTAAGATGAAATAGTCACAAAAGTTAATTTAAATCCATCGTAGTAAGTGTGTTTCAGGTTGAACTAGAGCTCTTAGAGTAAATATTCTTCAATAAAGCAAATAACCCCTTATCAGTGCAGCTGTGAGTACTGCTGGTAATAAACAAAAGAAGAATATGAGATCATTTAGTTTAAGGCATGGAAGTGCAGAAGGTAAGAAGCACTAATGATAGAGAGGGACTACCATAACTGTTTGAAAGCTTTGCATGAAAATTATCCTTTCCATAAGGTTTGTTAGTAACTGCCTAGTATTTATTATAACTGCAGCATAAGAAATCAAAGATGGAAGATATATATGGGTTTTTCATCTTTCCTTAATACTTGCTAAAACTTTGATCTAAGACAGCTGAGGCTGAATGACTGTGAGAATCGATGTGGACTGTCTATTGTTGCCTGAATTGCAAAAAATCTGGTTATATGTGATTCTGATCTGTCAGACTCACAAATAGCATCGCTTCTGACCCACTCAAGTACAAGATCTAAGCAAATGTTAGTGAATTTGTGTGATGAGAGAGGTTTTGTAAAAAAAAAAAAAAAAACAGTTCAGTAAATTAAGAACTTGTCACCTTCCTATAGGATGCTTCAGATTTTCATTATAATTAGCAGTTAAGTTTGCACAGCATCTCTGTCAGGCTCAGCATAGTCTTTCAACTTCTCTGAAAATAAATATGCTTTTCTCAGCTAAAAATAAAAATATTCTAACAATGTTCAGCCTCAGTTATGCTAAACATTACTCACGCAAGTAATCCCATAAAGGAGCATCTGTGTTATTGTCTTTTAAATTAAATGTTAAAATATTTGTAAAACATGTTAGGATTACTGCAAAGGAGGAAAGTAAAATTCAGATGGCATCAGGGAACTTTCAAGTTAAACCTCTTGGAATAGGGACCTCTCCTGCAGCAAAGATTGGCTTTTCTTCCTAAATATTTAAGCCAGTGTTGTTTAGGTTATTTCAAAAAGTTCAAACACAATTATAGAAGTAGCTGAACAGGTAAACTCCACAGAACCATTTCTTGTATTCCTGAATTTTGATAAATTCCTTTCATGACTACATTGTTGATCATTAGCATATTTGTAAATAGGTTTAGCCAGTTCTGTATTTATGTCACCACATTTCTATCTACAGTGAAAACTGCCCTGTCACCAAGTGCATGGGTTTCTGAGAAGCAGCTATCTGTCTCAGTTCCTGTCTTTATCTGATAGTAGAACTGCTTAACCATGGCTATGGTGTTGTGAATTGTCATCAGTAGTAACACATGGACCTTTCTCCTTCATGACTTCAGATCTGTTTCTTGAAGCTTTTCAGTCTGCCAGGGACATGGCCTCCAGGAGAGATGATGGTATGGAGCCTGGGCCTCCACCTCCTGACTGTCACTCTCATGAGTGTGTTTCTGTATAAAAAAGGCTGTGGGAGAGGAGAGTTGCCTGCCCTGCGGGTTAGGCTGAGGGTGGAGGAGAGGGTTCATTTAGATATGGGATTTTTCTGCTGAGGACTTCACAAGGGGCTACATGTGTCCATTGCTTGAACCTTGGAACTTTTGGGGATGCTCAGTGAACTTAATTACTGTTGATTAGATTGGAAATCTGAGGCATGCAGAAGCTAAAATGATTTGCCTATGTCTGTGCAGTGCATGCCAGACACTAGGGAGTTAAATAAATTTAAAAGTACATTTTTCAGTTACTGGGTTCTGAGCTGTAGTTAAGAGACTAAACATTTTATGCTCCATCAGTGCTTTCCCTAACTTACCCTCATACATACAGTAGTCACTTTGCTCCCTGTGCTTTATATCAGTGCTGGCATGGGTTGAATTGGTCACTGGACATCCCACACCGTGTCCTGAGCTGCAGGGCAGCTTTACAGATGCAGATCTGGTTTGAAGATCACAGGGTAGCATCCATCTCTGGGACTGGGATGCAGGGAGGGCACCACCAAAGCACAGCCACCTGCCAGCTGACCCAGTTAGAACAGTTTGCTGCTTCTTCCCTCTAATGAGTGCTTTTAATAGTCTCCAGCTGCTCCCTTTTACTGCATTAACTCTTCACAGCAACATTTCTGGCCCCTTTTTGTAACTCTTGGTCTGCTGTGTATGCTCTAAAGCCCTGTCTTTCCCTTAGATTCTCCCATTTTGTATTAATAATTTATTGAACCACAAAGTTAATGATAATTCAGACCTCAGCTGGAGGAGGGACTGATTGAACAACTTGTAAAATGTAATATTAAAGGAAATGTTTTCATGGCTGACATTTACTTTTCAGTGACTTTAATTTACAAACCAATATTCTTTAATGTTCCCCTGCGGAGTTTGCATTCCAAACATTGCAGTGTTATGCAATTACACCACAGCAAGGAAATGTGCCTTCCTTAATCTGTTTTCATTTACTAGTCTGAGTCAATTGCACATAGTAAATAAGCAATATAACATTGGTTAAGATCTCAGCACTAAAATCCTTCATGTAATTCATAATACGTACTTATATTAGAGCAAAGATAAAAAGATCTGGATTTTATTAATCCCATGCTTTTTATTTTAATGATACTATTCTCAATTGCATTCCTTCTTGTGGAATACTTTGCTTCAGGACATAAAAACGTGAGGTATTTCTTCATGCAACGTTCTGCTGGTCTGAAAATTTCTGGCTGTTGCAGATGCTAAGAAACTGCATGAGAAACCAGAAGCCAAGGAGCAGAAGAGTCCTGAGTGCTAAGTACCCACAATCTTATTTAAACTTAACATTATGATGGGGTCTTAGCACCATCAGCAAGTAGTATATGGTATTTCAGACATTTGTATTTTTAGTGATTTATGTTCTTTTATTTAAGGACACAGCTGCGCACTGAGTTGAGAGTGATGGATTTTCTTTATTGTGGTAATTTTGCCAAGTTTTTCTATTTGTGCCTTTCTGAACATGAATACAGGATAGATCTTGATGTTCTCTTCTGTGTTCTTTTTTGGGTTTTATATGTTGTGGTAGCCTGAGGAATTGGTTTTCTCCAGCTTCTCTATAGGAAGCTATTGTTTGTAGAGTGGAAAATGCCAAACACAGAACAAAGAATCTCATACATTGATGCTTGCCTTCTTCATATAAACTGTATAAGAGAAAGAGGGTATGTCTGTGTTATATTTTCAAGAGATGTATTTTTGGAGATTGAAGCAAGAACAGAAAGGAGCATGCTTGTGTAGACAAGGGATAAAAGCCAGATGAATCTTCAGTGAAGGCAGAAAGGTGGTTTGGAGCTGGGGGAATAATCCTTATTTAACATAGATGGGTTTTCAGCAGCCTTTTACCAGTCAGGAATAAGATCTTGTGTGTGTGTGTATTGGATGGTTCTACCATAGCATCAGCTCGGTTCTCAATAGCAGTCAAATAAAGCCAAATCAAAAGAAATAGAGAACAAAAAAGAGAACTTCATGTATAAATCCATGATATGGCTACGTATGACTCCTTCCATTTGATGTTTCTGACCTCCCATTCCCAGAAGGGGTTTGGAAGAACTGAAATATCCTGAGACATGGGTAGGAGTAACAATGAAAGGATGGAATAATTTCCATTTGAGGAATGATGGAGATTAGGAATCTTCAGATGAGGTAGAAGTCAACAAGGGAAAAGAATAATAGAAGACAAATTTGCAGGAGGCATGGAAAAGTTGCATCGAGGATGATTGCTTGTGGGCTGTTTTGGTGTGAGACCTAGAAGCTCCCAACTGGAATGGGCAGTTGCCAGATCCAGGAAAGAACAGGAAGATGTGGTGGTTCAGACAACGTGCAATTAAGCTGTGGAAGTCCTTGCTGGACATTGCAGTGAATAGCAGTTTATGTGTATTCAGAAAGGAAGCATTTTAGGAAACATTTCTTTAGAGAAGCGGTGGTCAAACCCTGGAACAGGCTTCCTAGAGAGGTGGTTGATGCCCCAAACCTGCCCATGTTTCGGAGGCATTTGGACAATACCTTTAATAACATGCTTTGTTCAGCCCTGAACTAGTCAGACAGTTGGACTTGGATGATCATTGTAGGTCCCTTCCAACTGAAATAGGCGATTCTACTCTCTTACATTTAGAAAGAGTAAATGTGTGGCCCTTGAGTGCTATAAATTACCGAGGCAAGATCTCTTAATCAGAACATCTCTGTTACATTCATTGCAGACACCTCAGGGCTACCCAGGAAGGGGTCTTGTGCATACAGTAGATGGTCCTCACAGCCCATACTTATTTTATGAGATAAGTGACTGCTCTGGGTAACTCAAAAGCAAACTCTATAATTGCATGCTTGCAAATGGATTCTGTGACTGTGTGATTTATATAAGGTACATACCATTATAAACATCTTCAGTTGAATGTGTTGTGTCTTGACTTTAAAGCAGTTGAGTATTTTGGGTGTACGTCATAGTGACATTTTGTTGTCTCACAGCTCTGCCAGTTTTTGTCATTTCCAAACTGACACTAAAGCTCTTGCTGACACTGTCATGACTTTTCAAATTTAGCTTAAAAAGCTAAGATAGAGAGATAAAGATAAAATGCATCCACAAGTTTACGTTGTGCACTGATAGTAGTGGTGGATCTACATGATCTTTGGGGTCCCTTACAACCAAAAGCATTCTATGATTCTATAAAGATGCCAAAACGGAGGAGTGAAAATCCTGAAGAAAGTGGGTTTAAACATGTTTTTTTCAGTGCATGCTTTGTAGAATGTAGAAGCCTCTTGGTTTTGATGCACAGTAGTTCCAGTATGGATGAGCTTCTGGTAGTTTTCCTAAGCCTCAGTTTGAGTATTTGCATTTTCAGTTCTCATGTGCTTTGTTAATGTGAAAGCTACAAGAAAAGCTTAAATGGTTTCCAGTAAGTGAAGACTTAACAATAATTAGCTGGCAAGTAACCATTGCACATGAATGGCAGTGAGAATCTGTGTGTGATGTGAGAGTTACCTTTGGTGCCCAGGCCAACATTCTGACCGCTGTGAAGCTGGAGAGTCAGCTTTGGTAGCCATCAAGTAAACTTAACTGTTGATTGATATTCTGTCTGAAGTTGGAATAGGGTGATTTTTAGATCTGCCTTGTTTTATCATACAGCAGAAAAGAAGGCCTCAGATTTCCATTTCTGCTAGTGTAAGTTCTAAAATTAATCTTTGGAAAGTTACATTTTATACATGGCCTAAAGAAAGAGATGTGGTGCTGACCAGCAAATAGTCTATTTTAAAAGTAAGTTATATAGGGGTGTGTATTTAGAAGCCTGACTTTTTAAAATGCTTGGTAATGTATTAAAATTTTTAAAGTATTTTTAAGTTTTGTCTAATGAACTCATGGTAACCTTCCCTAGAAAACTTCCTAGAACTTCTCTATAAAACCCTACTAAATGCCCTCCCAAGTACACTCCTTGCTAGGAGCAGACCTGCTTCCTTTCCCTGGTTGCTTTATCCTTCCATGGA
Organism: Porphyrio hochstetteri; assembly: GCA_020800305.1. Lineage (NCBI taxonomy): Eukaryota > Metazoa > Chordata > Aves > Gruiformes > Rallidae > Porphyrio > Porphyrio hochstetteri. The sequence continues at coordinate 54,686,655 of CM036907.1, forward strand.
TGTGTTGCCTCACCAATGTACTCGGCATTGGTGAGGCCGCACCTTGAGTGCTGTGTCCAGTTCTGGGCTCCTCACCATAAGAAGGACATGGAGGTCCTGGAGCGAGTCCAGAGAAGGGCAAGCAGGCTGGTGAAGGGGCTGGAGGGCAAATCCTATGAGGAGAGGCTGAGGGAGCTGGGGCTGTTTAGCCTGGAGAAGAGGAGGCTGAGGGGAGACCTTATCACCACCTACAACTACCTGAAGGGAGGTTATAGAGAGGTAGGTGATGGTCTCTCCAGCCAGGTGACAGGAGATAGGACAAGGGGGAATGGCATGAAGCTGTGCCAGGGCAGGTTTAGATTGGATGTTAGGAAAAAATTTTTTACTGAAAGAGTTGTCAGGGCCTGGAACAGGCTGCCCAGGGAGGTGGTCGAGTCACCTTCCCTGGATGTGTTCAAAAAAAGGGTAGATGAAGTACTTAGGGATATGATTTAGTTTAGGATATGAATGGTTGGACTTGATGATCTTAAAGGTCTCTTCCAACCTTGTGATTCTGTGATTCTCTCACCGCCTTAAATGAAAACTGCTTTACTGGCAGTGTGATGCAGAAGGAACCTGCAGAACCTTTTAGTCCTCTTGATAAAGGAAGGACAGAGAGGCAGCACTCCCCTTGCTGCCAGTGTATTGAACACCTTCAGGCTGTGCCAAGGTAATGTAATTTCAAGGAGTTAGATATTCGCTTCACTCTATAGGTGTCAAAACCTGTAGGAACCAACAGGCATGAGATTAAAACAATTTACTGGCCTGTTTAATGCCTTGTCGTTTTCCTTCCTCTTTCCTTTTTGTGCTTTATATGAGAGTTTTCTGGCTGTCAGCACTGCCAGGAAAGCGAACAACACTGAAATCCTGATTTCTAAAACTTAGTAGCTGAAGCAAAGCTGAAGCTCTGAAGTGGTGAATGGCAGGGAGCATTCGGGGTGGTGCAGTTGGGAGAACCAGCTGCCTGTGGTGTGTGACTGACGTGGTGAGGGATAACTGTGTTTTTATAAAAGCATCCAAGGCTATCCTGGGCTTTAGGTGTTTGTCGTCAACAAAATATTTTCCTACCGTGTAATTTTTTGGTGGTGGTAGTGTGGACTCCTCTGCTGACTGCAGAATGACTGGATCACACTTGTGAATTCTGTATTTTTAAGACTTTCAAGTAGTTTATGTTGAAACCACATGAATGTGGGGATGGCGTGTTGCAGAAAATAGGGACGTTCAGTGCCCAGGCATACTCAAGACTTAGTTTGTCCTAGTTCTTCTGGATTCTCTAGGGTTTATTCTGGGTTACAGAGTAAAATCCTGTGCCTGGTCCTTGTCTCAGCTTGCGTGGACCCCAGGGCCTCTTGGAGCACCGGGTGCTCCTTTCTGGTCAGCACCCAGGCTCATGTCCCATGAGCTGTGGGGCACACGTGGGGTGCCTGAATGTTTCATGTGACACAGCTGGGGTGCACGCCCACACTGGGGAGATGGGAGACACTTCCCAGCCAGCCCACTGGGAAGAACCTGCTGAACAGCCATGGCTTCTTGCCTTCTGCCTTCCCCAGTGACCTCACAGGATGTCTCTGTAACCATCACTATTGCTCAGTTGCCTGGGGTTATTTCCATTGTTTTTCCATTTCATTAAGGTGGCAAAATGCCTTAGAGCCTGTGGTTTGAATCTGTCCCTGTCTCGGGGGGCAGAGGACAGATAGTGTTTCCCTGTGCAACACACCTCCCTGATCATCGCTGTGATCAGCCCTCTCTGTCTCTCAGAAGTAGAGGAGGGGACAGGCATGGGCTTCTCTGCAGTGTCAGGTATCAGCATCCTTCTCTGAATGAAGCTATGTAGTGTTAGTACTAAGAAAATGTAACAGAAAATACTTAAACTGTAAGGCTGTTGCTTTCATAACCTTGTGACCACAATACGTTGCATGCTGAGTAGTGGCTCTTCATTTAAAAATAACATTGACTATAAATCTTGACTAAACACACCCGAATGAAGGAAGGAACTCTTCACACAATAATGAAAATGAAGCACAGAGGTGTAAATTCAGGTTTTGTTTCTGTCTTATTACAGGATGAACAGATCTGAAACAGGGAATACTTTTCCCAAAATACAGGTGCCGCCTGTCTAGCCTTGCTCTGTTTGCTTCGCTATGCTCCTGTGCTGTAGAGATGTGCATTTGTGTTTCTACAAAATAACCACCAAATGCCATAGGTTTGTGTTGGCAAGTGGATTGGGATGTTCTCTCTGGTTGCTTGGTCCTGACTGGCAAGTGGCTGGTGTGCTTTCCCGCAGGAGTGCTCTCCAGGTGTCACATATTCCAGAAATCACATTTTCCATCTTGGCATGAAGTGTATTGCTACAGATGTTTTTCTTTTTTTTTGCAAGAGTCTAATTCATGTTATGAGGTTATCAGCATACTTTCACTTCAGTGGTTTGGGGGGGTTTCTTGGGGTTTTATGTTTTTTTTTTAGATTTGTATTAGGTGTCCTCCTTTCTCTTTTTTTTTTTCTTGAAGGGGTATCAGGCAATGAAGTGACAGATTGCCACCTTTGCCAGACGGATAAGGAATTGCAATCAAAAGAGCAGTTGGCAAGTTCTGCTGCTTAGTGCAGTAGCTTTGGGGAGACTAATGGCTTCTGTGTCCTTCAAACCACAGGTTCTAAGGTGTCTTAGCACCTTAATGAAATGGAAAAACAATGGAAATAAACCCAGGCGTCTGAGAGATACTGATGGGCACAGTGAGTCCTTCAGAAAGCTATGCAGTCTTTTTGTCATGGATTTTGCTTGAATTCAGAAGAAAAAAAAAAAGTTTTTTATAACTTGGTGAGATAATGTTGCCAGAAGAAAATGTGAGGGAACAGATCATGACAAACTGCAGACCTGAATTTGTTGACAGTGAGTTGGGGTTTGGGGCGTTTGGCCATTGTTTCCTTCTAGTCAGTCAAGTAAGGAAGGATATTGCTGCCAGAAACTTTTTTTTGTGTCTGTATTATAATTCCACCTTATTTCAAGAAAGAAACGAGAGAAAACAATTCCATTTTCAATGATGTGTGGCATCCCCCCACCCCCAAGATTATTATTTGACTTTTTTAAATGGAGTAATTTTATTCAAAAACACATGTGTCCCTCTTCACTTGGCTGATGATTTTGCCTGGTCGTGAGCTATCATGGGAGTGGGCGGGGGAGGTCCTGTCTTGAATGAAAAGGTAATTCCTTCTCTCAGAATAGGTGGTAGACCTGCAGTGTCAGTTGAGAAAATAGGTTGCCCATGAACAAGGTAGGGAGATTTCCCTTTGAAATAAAAGCAGCATTCACTTTTTCTCTTTTTTGGTTTTAAGCATTCTTTTTTTCTTGTTGGGAGGTATTCTCAAAGCTCCTCTATTCTTTGTAATTGTTGTTGCTTTACATAAAATCAAAACCAAAACAAAACCCAACACAGGGTGTTTAGCTGATGATTTGTTGTTCCAGACTCTGGAAAATGTACTGCCATTGTTTCAGCAAAGCTGCCTACAGCTCAGTGAATTATTGAAACACAGTCTAGTCCAGTTACCTTGAACACAACTTTTTCCTATGAACTCTGATCCAAGCAAAGCCAGCCACTATTCATAACTGAGCTTGTCAAGAGTAATTTCCTTTTTCTTGGGGAAAAATCCACTAACTGGTGGCAAATAAAAATTTTTCCATGGTGAATATGAATTCCTAAACGTGGTGCATTTTAATTTTTTTTTTATAAATTAATTTTTTTTTTCTTTAAAAGGAAAAAAACAAAAAGTGTTTCTCAGTGATTGAAGGGAAAGAAAAAATTCCTTCAGAATGTAATCCAAAGAGATTATGTCTTTGATAAATATGAAGAAAAAAAGCAGATTTTATGCTTTTCCCCTCCTTCTAGAGGAGTTATTAACCTCTGTGCTTTTATAATTGATCTTGTTACTTGCTGTGCTTTTTGAAGCCATAGCACCTGACATGAGGGAATTGAGGGATGTTGGGGGAGGCATGGTTTTAGTTTTCATAGCTGTAGAAAAGAACTTCAGCAGATGACTCAAGGTTCAATAGTGTTTTTTTTAAGAGGCAAAGAGGAACATTAATTATGCCTTTGAACCTTGTCATTTTAGGGGTTCTTAAGTACTTGGAGTTGTCGATGCAGCGATATTCTTGTCAAACTAAAAAGTGGAATCGATATGTTTGTTCTATTTTGTGGCTGCTGTTCGGAGTGGCAGTGCTGTGAATGATGCAAAGCATTAGTAATTTTGCAGAAAAGCATTAGAGCTGCTCAGCAGGGGGTAGATTATGGCCAGGGAAATTAGATAGGGGCAGCAGAGCAGAAACCACCCTCAGCTGCAGCAGCGGGGAAGCCACATGCAGCAGCAGCGTGGTTCCCTCTGTGCTGCAGCTCCTCTTGCATTTCAGCCCTGAGAGGTGAAGGAAGAGACACAAAGTCATTCGGTGCTGCGCAGGAGGCTGATGTGAAAGCAGAACTAGCACACAACTTGCAGTTCCAGCTCTTCTCTCACCATTCAAGAGTGTTGTGGTAAAGTGCCACCACTAATGTGGTAGGTTGAGGAGACATAAAAGACATTTAGACCTGGCTGCTGTGAGGAAGGTGGTTATTTTTTCTGAAGTCAGTACTGTGATTTTAAGATTTCTCATCTAACTTTATAAAAGGGGCAAACCCAAAGAAATGCATAACCTGTACTGTATGGTGATCATCAAATATTTTCTAACGGAGAGGTCAGCAGCAGGTTTGTTCTTCTTTTGTGCTAGGCAGTGTACTGATATGACCGGATTATTTCAGATGCACATCACAGGCTGCTGGATACAGTCCCTCTCCCTTTAGCACCAGTGAAAGGGAATTGTATTCCTGGAATTCACAACAGCAGGTAGTCTAAGCTATAACTGGACAGTATGTTGAAATAAAACTTTAAAGATGCATCAGCTAGCTCATGTTCATTTTCTTTACTGAAAACTTTGCTATATCTGCAGATGACAGAAGCTTAATAATTTCAAGAAATACTGCTTTCCTGGAGCCAGCAAATTTTTTTTTATATATTTATCATGGTATATCTTCCCCTCTCCATGTATATACTCTCTTATTTTGAAGATTTATATTGAAGAAAGTAAGCATTTTCTTCCTTTAATCCTTGTCATGTGAAGCTCTATCAAAATATAAGCAAATAGAATGATCTCTCTTTTTTGTTTAGCCTGTCTTGATGGGATGGATTAGAGGAATGATATTTAATGCTGATGGCCAATGAAATTTATTTCCTTTTGGCTCAGGGATTGCTCTCTCTGATGACATCTTAAATATCCAGAACTCTGATACCAGTTTTAATAAGCCTCTTTCAAACTTTTATACTGTTAAACTAACAGTTTTGGACCTCTACTAAAACCAGCATAAAGCTAACATCAAGATGTGGCGTTCACAAAAATTGAATGTGTTTCTGTTAGTATATGTGTTTTTGAGGTTTGGGCTAAAAATCTGCTAAGCATAATTTCTGTGTGTGCAGTCAAGCTTTAAAGGGATGAAAACATTTGACCTGGGAAAGAAAATGTGAGAAAAATGTGAAATACAGAAATTTCTTATTATTAAAATAGGCTCTCCTGTATTGTAGCAACAAAGTATGATTTATAAACATTTAAATCCCGTGATATCTGTGTAAATGACATAGTATCCTGTGTAAAAGCATACACTTTGTATATTATTCCCTTCTTGAGACACAAGCATCACCCAGCCCTGCCGGGGAAGACAGTACAAGCTGAGGAGAGGCTAAAGGGTTGTTTCCCCTCCAGTGTCCTCCCAGCTTCTGATGTTCTTCAGCTTACCAATTTCCTGAGCCAGCTGCTGCTTCCATATCTGTGTTTAATAGCCTTTTATAGACCTTCCTTTTATGGCTATATCATTTTTAATTATTCTTTTGGGGTATTTTTAAACCCAGTTACACCTTTGTCATTCGGAGTATCCTGTTGCAAAAACCTGTGCATTTACCAGCACTAAATTTCTTCCCGCATTTTATTGCCTGGTCAGCATTATAAGGTCCATGTGTAACTCCTTGAGGTCAGATTTCTTATCATCTCTCATTAATATTCACTGAAAAATCTGCTACTTCACTGTTAACCCTTCTTTGTTATGCACAAGAGATGTCTCAGCACAGCTGCTGCGTGACCCTTCTCAGCGTCCCATTCAGCTAAAAATATTAGCCATTTTATCCCTGTCCTTAGCTTCCTATCCTTTATCAGCCTCTCCTTTATTATTTTTTTTTCCCCTGAGAGTTCAGGAACACAGAATTGTGTTTATCACATCTTTAGTGACTAAATCAAAGACCTGTTGGGAGTTGGGAGAGCCACAGCTTTCTCTGCTGATGTTGATTCTTCCCCTTGATGGTTGTGTTCTTTTCTTCATTATAATATCGTCTAACACTAGTTGGCTCTGGCAATCCTCTGTTCACTTTATCCATTTTTTCTAAAGCATCTTTTTCACTTCAAGACTTTTTTTTTTTCCTCCTGACTTCCTGCCTCTTGAGGTCCTTTTCCTGTATGTGAAAGTATCCCAGATCTCATACGGTATTTTTTGTGACCTGATTTTTCATTCTGAGCGATCTCTAATGCATATCACTGCTCACTTGAGAGCAGGACTTGCTTTCAATCCAGGGCAAACTAAGTCCTAATATTATAATATTCTTGGCTGGACAGCTAGGCTTTTAAAATCAAGAGAGTGCTTTATTAGAGAGGTGATGATCTGCAGTGTTAAAACAATGGTTTCTTCTGTGTCTTTTCTAATTCGGCTTTTAAAAACTTTGTAGCAGAAATAATTTCTGGGATCTGACATTTCAGTTCAAAAGGAAGATGTTGAGAGACAGAGAAATAAAATTATTCCTTAATTCCCTCCATGGCATTCTCCTGCTCAGCTGAGAATTTATGTAAGGCACCAGCCGGGCCTTTTCTGCTTTACTTGGAGCTGAAAAAGCCCAAGTTAAAAACTGTTCTGTTTTAGGGCTCCTAAGAAGTTGAACAGAGTCCAGAAGATGGCTTTAAAAAGGAAGTACTCTAGGGAAATGTAAATCTATAAATGAATAAAAATGTCCTATGCAGAAGATGCCCTGCAGTTATTCCTTGTGTTCGTCAAGATTAAAGCAAAAAGGAGTTTCCTTAAATTGCATTGAGGTGGTTTCCTATCAGACACTAGTAAAGGTTTTCTGACAGAAAGAGCAGTAAAGTCTTGGTACAAATTACAGCAGATACAAACAGTTTTACTAACAGATTGGACAAATGTGGTTGCCCCGCGGCAAAGGATGGACTAAAATGCTTCCTGATGCTCTGAGTCTTCTGTAGCAGCCTTTCTTGTGGGGATGGGCAGCAGCCAGGGCTGTGCCACATCACCAGATATGGTGAGACCACCCTGCCAGGAGGACCCTGGCCCACCAGCTGTATCTCTTGTCCACTTCCAGCCTTCTGACTTTCAGCCTCCCAGCTGAAGCTGTCATCTGTTGAAGAATAACTTTATCTGTGCTCCAGGACTACTTCAGTGAGCATAAATTGCTGGATGTATCTGTCAGTTCCCTGCTTTTCTCAGAGGTGTCTGCTCATGAGGGTCCAGCAGTGAGTGCTGCATGAGAGAGGGCTGAGGAATCCTTAAGGTGGTGCTATCTCCCACTCAGCATTTGGAGAATTGAATTTTTGCCATCCCTAATTTACTTTATTAAGGGTCATCATCTGAGCAGACCAATTTTCTGGGCTCTTTTATGAAGAAGTGTTGTTAGTAAACAGAATTAACAGATGTACTGTCTCCCTGCTGCTAGCTGCCACTGGGATGCGTTCTTGATTGCGGTATAATTGTCTGTATTTTTAGTCTTCCCTGGATCTGTGCCCTCTGTAACAGGATGGTTATTTAATGCTTATACACTTCTTCCAGCTGGCAGGCACTCTCCCTTTTCTTGGCATAAATTCTTTCTATCTTTTTTACATATTTCCCATACTAAGATGGTTTGAGGTGAAAAATACAAAAGTGATGTAAAGAAAGGTGTGAGAAGGTGCCTCCTTACAACTATGAGGTGCTTTTGTTCTAATTGGCAAAACTGATCTTTGACAAACTACTAATGTGATTTCTGACAACAGAAATGTACATTCCTACATGTTTTCTGCAATTTGGATCTGCAGATGTGTTTTAATGTGTGTCACATCCATATAGTGGCATTGTGGGCATAGTTCATCACCTCTGCTATGTTAATGCCAGCAACAGTTTGTATATGAATGAATAATTTATGCCTGCACTGAATGAACATATAGATGGTTAGCAGAAGACACGGTTTTGTTAGCTGCTGCTTCACTTGGTAAGATGCCAGGAAGAAAAGCTGAATACATGGTTGGCAGAAAAGCCAGGCAAATTAGCCCAGCCAAAAATGTCCATCAAAAAAAGTGGGAATTAAACTGGAGAGCCTATTTGCTTATGTGTTCTGGGGGGAAAAAAATGAAAAACATGTATTTTGCCAGAAAAAAAGTGCAAAGTCAATTCAAAGAAAACCCAGAATTATCCTCTACAAACGCACAAAAAAAATTTATGTATATCTCTGTTGATGTAAAGACAGCACATACTGAATCTAAGCGAGTAACATGGGCCACCCTAGGCTAGCTTTGAAAAGTCAAATTTCCTCATTAGAGTGCAACAGTAGAAGACTTAATGACTTAACTGAACCAACCTTCATGTCCTAACGTTTGAAAATACTTCTATCTTTTCTCCAGATTTTCATAATACAATTTTCTCCTGAATGATTTTACTCTTACTGTACAGGCTTTTTTTAATTAAAGAAATAATCTCATACTATGAAACAAAATGAAATTTCATTAACTTGCAGGTATAAATGTCTAGCCTACCAATGCAGTTACACAGGAAAAATACCAGGTTTTGAGGAGAGGAATAGAAGATGTGTATCTTTCATATTATACTGTATCTACTGATATTTAGGGTTCATCTCAAGTCACCACTAGTTGCCAAGGGTTCTGTAAGCTTCCCATCCCCTCTCTCAAATGCAGCAATCCTGTGCTGCAATGAGGTCTGTGAAATAGAAATACTCAGGCCAAGTCTGTAAGCTGTCCTTGTAACCACAGGTGAAGGCTTAGCAGAAAGCCATTGGGAGTTAGGGCACTGCTGATGCTCAGTGGTGCTATGTGATGCTACGCTTTGCACACCCCAAAGAAAGGGGGCAGCAAGGGGGTGACCTTACCTTACGTGGTTTCTAGATTAAAGCCTTTCTTATCTGTGAAAAGAGTGATCATGCTACACATGTATAACAGCAGACCTAATAGTACTTTCTTTTAACAGTCTTTTCAGAAATAGCCCAGGGATTAATCAGGAAAACATAGCAGGGTCCAATCCTCCCAGGTTGCCCTCACTGTGTCCCCGGGGACTTTGCACAAGACAACAGGATGTAGACACTGGCTACTAGCAGCGTGCTGCTCCTGCCCCTTGGTCTCCCAGACTTCTGTTGACCTCTGGGAAAACTGGTCATCCACAGGAGAGACTTCACTGTAGCTCGTAGGTAAACACCCCCACGTGTCAAAGTGAGTGTTTGACTAATGATTTGCTGAGAGAATTGTAGGAAGCATCTGAAATATCAGAAAAGAGAAGAGAGTCTGCTTCTAGAAGAAGTTAAAGTTTATTGGTGGGGGGAGACTGCGTAGGGAATGGAGAGGGAGAACGGGCATGATACAGACCCAACACATTTATAAGAGCACATTGCTTTGTTGTACAGGTTAGCTTCTGTTTTGAACTAACCTTTAAATAAGATGGCTGGAGGAGAGCAGCTTGAATCAATGAGATGGCTCTACAGGGTGCTTTTCTTCCTCCACTGCACTGCTGCTAGGAGTCCCTGAAACTTTCTGAAGGATGTTCTTCTGATCTTCGGTGCAGGCTGTTACACTGTCTCCTTCTCTAGCATGCATAGGACCTTACAGAAGTATGAGCAATGAGAGGGCTCTTCTCTTCTTCCCATTCTCCACTTGCTTTTGCTGCTCCTTATTATCAAATACATGATTTAGCTGAAGGCCAAGAGCAGTTTGTTGAAGAAATGATAATGAGGATTTTCTGGGAATTAAAGAGATCAAGGATTTTTTTTCTTTTTTTAAAAAAGCATATTTCAGCCCCTGACAAATACGTGGAGGAAAGGAACTTGAGTACCTGCAAAGGTGTGAAATGTCTGTGCAGCCTTTCAAGAGCTGTTCAAAAGCGTTCAGAAGTGTGTATCTTCAAAAACAGATGCGCCAAGTGAGAAACAGTTGAAAGGAATATTATCTGTGACTGAAAACTAGTTTTAAAATGCAAATCTTTGCTCAGCTTTCAGATGTACTGCTTGTCGAAGGTAAAGTGACGTAGCTCTTGACCTTTAAGCAGGAAAGTGATGGTTAAAGCCAGCTAGAAGAGGTCATCTTTGGGGAGCACAGCATGAGCTGTTTGGTGCCTGTCCTCATTTCAGCTGAGATAGTTAATTTTCTTTGTTAACATGAGGTTGTGTTTTAGATTTGTGCTGAAAACAGTGCTGGTAATACAAAAATATTTTTCTTATATAGAGATGCCTTTGTAACTGCTGAGCAGTGCTTACACAGAGCCTTCTCACCCCACCCCACCAGCAAGGAGGCTGAGGGTGCACAAGAAGTTGGGAGGGGACACAGCCAGGAGAGCTGACCCCAACTGACCAGAGGGATATCCCATGCCATACGATGTCATGGTCAGCTTACATAGCTGGGGGAAGGAGGAGGAAGGGAGGAGGATGTTCAGAGTGATGGCATTTGACTTCCCAAGTAACCATTATGCATGATGGAGCTCTGCTTTCCTGGGGATGGCTGAACACCTGCCTGCCCATGGGCAGTGGGGAACGAAACCCTTGTTTCTCTTTGCTTGCCTGCACAGCTTTTGCTTTACTTATTAAACTGTCATTATCTCAGCCTGTGAGTTTTCTCACTTTCACTCTTCTGATTCTCTCCCCCATCCCATGAGGGGAGTGACTGAGTGATGGCATGGGGCTTAGCTGCTGGCTGGGGTTAAACCACAGCAGTGCCCCAGGGGCCTCCCTGTTTCACGCTCCAGATTCTGAAATCACGTCACTGACCTCCATCTACTGTAGCATCAGTCTCCACATGGCAAATGTAGATCTGTTGTGTGGACCCACCAGATGATTAGTCTTAGTCTCCTATAGCCATAGTCATCTCTCTCGCAGCAGTTAAGATCCTGTTCAGGATGACACGTGAGGCCCACCTCTAGTGTGTCATCAGTAACTACATGAACTCTGCCAGGTCTTGAGAGAGGAGAGAGAGAGAAGTCCCTGGGATCGCTGGATTTCACAGTGCCACAGAAGATGATGCTGGAAGTGTGGGTGGCTCTTGTGGCAGTATTTGGGCATAGGAGGATAGTCAGTGCTGGGGTGCTCAGGTGACTTTCTCAGTCGTTGCAATGACTGCATCAGCAAAATGACTGAAAGAAATGTGGCCTGTGTCACTGTGAGGGGGACATGCCCTGTGCAGCTGGAGTGCAGAGGTGCTGCAGCAGCATCACAGCATTTCCATGAGCAAACCCCATGTTGTTTGTTCTTCTGGTAGAAGGCAACTGAGAGAGAGGAAAGGCTTTCTGTTGCTTTTGAGCTGGCACAAAGAATGCAGGGGATAGCATTTGGGGCAGACACCCACATTTGGGTTAGCTAGATCAGCTCTGCCATCTCATGGAGCTTTTCCCCGGAGTGCCCATTGCTAGCTCTGCAGCCTGCCACTGGTGTCCCAATGGACTCGTCCATCTCACTGTCATTTCAAGAGGACCATCATCCCCAGTTTGGCACAATCCAGCCCTCCTTGGAGGGCCTTGGTACCACAATAGCATAGGCTGGGAAACTCTTAGCTTCAGCTGTGTTAACTCCAGAATTTGAAAGAAATGGGTTGTCTTACAGCTGTGTGACTCTAGTTATCCAAATACTTGATTGAGGTTGAATAGAAACATTAAAAATAACCTGATGAAGTTCCAATCTCTCTAATTAGGGTTAAAAACATGTTTCATTATAGCTTGTTTTCCTTAGAAATATGTAAGTAATTTGAACTCCTAAATAAGATTTAGTAAGTTATGTTACTTTTATATTTGAAAACGTTAATGCCAACTGTACCTTGACTTTTCAATGTCTTTCTGCAGCCCTACAAAGTAGGAAGTTTTTTCTTTTTCCTTCTTTCATTTCATATTTACACTCACAAGCCCTGTGGCCACACAGAGCTCCCTAGCTGGGGTCAGAGAAAGTGGCGGAGTTGTGTTTCCTTTTCAGCGTGGTTGTATTTAGTTCGTATGATGCAACATTGTCCTCAGGATGTAATGGTCAGTTTGACCTCTCTACAAACACCGAGCAAGTATGTGAGAAAACATTTTACAAGCCACAAGAGGATTCTTGGGGGCTCTCAGCAGAGCAGAAGAATTTTCCTTGGCCGGCGATGGTGAGGAACCAGACCGCACCACTGACAGTAGCGATGTATGAAGAACATCCTTGTGAGCAGGAGAGGTCACCATAGACTGGGCTCACTCGCTGGTTTTCCACATCAATTTATTTCATTTCCTTTTATGGAAACTTGAAAGGTATTTATTTAGGTCGCCACTTCCTCTGTAGCCTTCATGACACACCTCAACTTCACATCTGCAACCTTCAGAGTTAAGTGTGAAGCGTGCACCATGGCTGGGTTGTAAGCAGGGTCTCCTGGTTTCACAGAAGTTGCAGTATCCCATGCAGGTAGGGCATGGAAAGGCACCGTATGTTCTTCATTTTGATTGTGAGAAATAGGACATTTTTATGGCTTCCCATAGATTAATGGATGATTCATGGGAAAATATTTGCGAGGCAGGTATGCTTTTGAGTTATGATTTCTCAGTGTAAATTGTTATGGGTACAAAGAATTGCTGTACGTCCGTGGTAGAAACTGATGCTCCTGTAATTTTTTGGTTGAGACACAGAGGATCAAGAATTAGGGAATGCTTTTAAGCCTAAAAATTATTTCTTTTTAAAACTAACTAAATAAATGAGGTGTTCTTTCCACTGCCCAAATAAATTTATTTTCTTCAGTACTGTTAGGATTTTATGTTAGGGAAAGAAAAAAAAGAAACTCTCAGATCCAAGGACACATCTTTTTGTACTTGGTACAGTTTTTGCCATGAGTTGAGGACATTAACTTAAGTAAATAGTTCATTATTCTATAAAAAAAAATCTTTGAAGTTTGCTCTTTTTGTGATAGCATTAAAATTCCCAAAGTATTTTCATATCCGTGAAATACTTTTAATCATGTGCTGGCTTCCTCTTATGACATGCGTGAACCTGCTATGGCAAATAAAGGTTTGTTATTAACTTGAAAAATATAACAACACACTTTTGATACATTTCTGATAGATCAACAGTCAGGCTGTTGACAGATTAATACATTAGGGCACATTGTGATTTTTATATGAAAGACAGTTTTTCAGAATTACCAATTTACCATTTCAGCCAAAATTGTAACAGAAAAACATGGTACTGTTAAAAAGAAAGATGGTTTGTGTTGTTACTTGCAGCCCCAGGGCTGGATCCCCAGCATCCCTTTTCCCTGCAGGACACAGAAGCCCTGCAGGATATGAACAGTGTGTTTGTGGCCCAGAGCTGAGGAATAAAATAAAATTCCTCTTTTTGTATTCTGGAGAGGTGTGATCAAAGTAGCTGTGTGTGCCTTTCTGGATATTTCCTGGCTGTGTTAAAATAGTTGGGTTTTTTGGTTCACACGCCATCTCCAGTGATTCAAGTGAGCAAGGCTGTCACCTTGCAGTGTTTGGTCTCGCAGAAAAACACTTCTGCCCTGAAAGATCTGTGCCCTGCTGGGGAAAGAGCACTCTTACTGGGAAATGTGGCATTAATGTTGCTTAGGGTAACAGAAGAACACTGCCTGGAGTAATGTCATTTCACCTCAGCCTTCTGTGCTCAGGGGAAAAAAAGCAGAAATTCTATAAATCATGTGAGCACCAGAAGAGCAGCTTCCTCTGTAGGTGTGTTCACGTTTTATAATGGCAAGCACACCCCAGGCCGACCTCTCTTTTGCCCCACCTCTGGGTTAAAAACTGTGATTTCACATCTCACAGAGCTGTGTAATTATCATCAAGTAAGATCTGCTCTGTGAGGGGATGGATGGTGGCTGCTAATTGATGTCACAGATAATGAATACGGTAAAATAGGAAAGGCAAGCAGGTGCTGGGGATGTGTCAGGACCCTCCAGCAGCTGTAATACAGATCACAGCGGTGGTGATAAATGGGGACTGGAAAGGGGGCGTGCGTTTACTGCAGAGAAAACCTGGTGCTTTTGATGTCAGGAGCATGAAATGTGTGGCAAAAAATTTTAGGTATGTATGAAAGCATACCTGGCCTTTTTCTTTGACCTCCTCGCTCTCTACAGATACCTGAAAGGGCATTGGAGGGGTTGGCGTCTTCTCCCTAGTGATTAGCAATAGGACAAGAGGAAGTAGTTTTAAGTTGCCCCAGGGGAGGTTTAGGTTGGATATTAGGAAAAATTTCTTCACTGAAAGAGTGGTCAGGCATTGGAACAGGCTGCCCAGGGAGTTGGCGGAGTCACCATCTCTGGAAGGTGTTCAAAAAGCAGGTAGAAGAGGCACTTCAGGAGATGGTTTAGTGGTTACGGTGGTGTAGGACTAACAGTTGGACTTGATGACCTTGATGGTCATTTCCAACCTTGATGATTCTATGATTCTTAAGCCTTGAGTGTGTCAGCAAGGAGGGGGTAAGATTTTTTTTTATTTCTCCCATCCTTTTGCATTCCTTCCACAAATCAAATTCAAAGGGAGTTGCCACTCAATAATTTAGATTAGTGCTGTCCCAGTTGTTTCAGTGAACCTACAGCAGTTTACCCTAAAAAGGCATGCTAACAATCTCTTTTTGACTAAACATGAACTGTTTCATCAGTTAAAGCTGCAGGGTTTTCCATATGAATTTACATTGCTTTTATTGTATGGAAGCTTCTCCAGCCATATTAACCAAATATTGTTTCAGAATAACAAGAAGGTCCCTGTTACACTATTGTGTTGGGTATTGATACTTATTTATCTCTGGGAATATCTTCTGACCTGCTGTAGTTGTTGTTCTGGCAAAGAAATGATAATTTTCTTTGAAGTTAATGACTTTTCACCTTTATATGGGAGTAAGGAAAGAGGAATGGTTCTCGGATGGGTTTTACTAATGATTTTTAAGTCTTATGTAGGTGTTTCTGCCTTTCAATCGAGCACAAGCTGTCTTGGACATAATTGAAAGTATTGTCAGGATAATATTTCAGATTTTTTAAAATCCAAGCAATTCATTAATTTGTTGCAGGTCTCTGCAGGTTCTTATGGAAACTGAAAATATGCATCCCTAAAAACATCTCTGGTGGTGGCTGCAGTAAAAGCACGATAAACCCTTAAAGAACTGCAATCTTTAATTCATGTTTAAAAAACCCACTTGGGATGATAGGATGGATGCACTGCCTGTGCCACCAGGAGATTTCTTAGCAATACTCGTAGCAGTGAGAACGGGGGCCTGGCTAGCTTCAGCTCAGAGCCTTGGCTGTCAACATTCAGGTTTTGGCTATAAATTAAACTAAATTAAACCCCATTCTGGGAAGAGCTTTTCTGCGCTGAGCTCTCGGAAGCGGGTGGTGCAGCTGGAGGCCTGTGCTGCCCCAGGAGCACAGGGGATGCTGTGTCCCCCACGCTGCCCAGCACTGCTGTCTTGCAGGGCTGGCGTTGCCCTCTGGAGTGTGTCCTCTATCGCATTTCATCTACTAGATGAAGTGTGGATTCGATGAGTCCTTGGTTTGATACTGATGGGTGTCCATCCTACTGCATTACAAAAGCATGTGCCTATAAATAAGAATAAAGATGGGTTTTCAAAGGTGAGAGAGTTTCTTATCCTTAGGCTGTCCTGCACTTTTTTTGCCCTGTACATCTCTGTGGAGTCAGTGGGTCTGCCTGCAGAGTAAGGGTCTGTTAGACTACATAAGGATAGTGGAATTCAATCCCAGTTGCAGGTATGTTTATTATTGCTCTAGAGTAAAGCTAGAAATGGAATACGGTTTCTCAGGGTTCAGTAGCTATGCCTAGTCTTTGCAAAAATAAGTGTCTTCTAATTAGGTGAACGATAAGTCAGGAAAATGATAAATGCTTTCTAATAAGCCCTTTTTCTCAGTGTGAGGGTTTACATGATAGCCTCAGTTCTGAACATCTGATGAATGTACAGATTTGTAATCAAAAGTAATGTATGTTTTTATATCAAGACTAAGATGTGCAAATCACAGCTTACATTTCTTTATTCCAGGCATTGAATGAAGCAAAACAATTTTTTTTTAAAAGGAAAATAATTGTTTCAATTTGATTTGTTCTGGCTACTTCAGGTTTCCCCCAGGGTGTATTTAGAAGAAAGAAGAGACTGCAAATAATCTCCTGAATATTTTAAATAGAACTCAGTATGAAAGTTGATCCATGTGTCCTGCTTTGAGTCATGCAGTAATCTCAGTATAATAGATGTGTTGTTTGCAGCAAGAAAAAAATGTAGGTTTTGCACTAGGACAAAATCACTTTTTTGGGGTTTTTTACCCCCTCCTGAAACTTTCTAATAATATTTAGAAGTAGATAATTTGACTGGTAGATTATTTTTAAGATATTTGGTATATCCTCAGCACAATTCTTTGACTCTGAGATGGCTGTATAAAATCCAGGATCAACCCTTGTTAGTAGAGAAAGGAAAATGTAGTATTCAACCTCTTTCTTTTTCTTTTCTTTTTTTTTTCCTTTTTCCCCCCACAGGACATTAATGTATGTATCCTTGAAAACTACCCCGAATGTTCCAATCCCAGGTTATTTTACATCATACCATATTTCTGTGGACAGCATCCAAGATGCAGGTAAATGTATACAAGGTTTCCAAATTTGTTCAACAATTCTCTTGCCAACATTTTGTCAGAAGCTGGTAGTAAAGAGGCAACAATTATTTGAAGTACCTGACAAAAATAGAAGTGCACTGTAGCAGTGTATGTGGGGAGTGGGTGCATGTATTTTGGAGAAAGGAGGGTAATGCAAATGTAGTACTGTTCTTTTTTTCTTGATTTAATGCTTGAATAATTCATCAAGTCTGGATATGTGGGGGTGGGGGTGGGTTCTGGGTTGACAAGGTTAGAACAGCAGTGAATGTATGTGCTCGTTACTTGTTCTACCTGCACTGTAACTTTGTGATACATGTTGTGGCTCTGCTCAGATGCTTTAAAACTGTGTAAAGTGCAGCTGCTGTAATTGACCAAGCTCATTTGTGGTATGTCTATTTATGCCATTCTCCTATTGCTGTATTACTCCTACTGCATAGTAAGCTTTTATGCAATAATATGGGAATAATTTTAAATACCTTCTTATTTTCAAATACTTTTGTATTGTTGGTCACAGCATGTTCTTTATTGGGTTTTTTTCAACCTCAAGGTATTCTATTTATTTATTCATTGTTACTGCTTCACCATAGTGGAACAACTGCACATGTTTTCAAAACTTTGTTTCAAAAGCCATACTCTTCTGCCACAGTAATAACAAATGAAAATGTGTTCCTTCTTATGTCTCAGTTTCTAAGTATTTTTGCTGTAAAATCCTGCTTTAGTTTTTTGGCTAATGATTAAGTGAGCTAATGATTAAGAAACCAAACAGATTCATGACTTCATTTTCATTCCACATCTTTTTCTTAATGTATTTTGGCCTTATTTGCAAATGCTTATGGTTGGACATTTGACTTGTGTACATGGCTAATCCCATTAACAGCAGTCACATACCTGAACACCTTCACAACGTATCTCTATGAGCTTCCCAAACAGTTTATTGAAGTCCTGTTCTGTAGCTTGTTAGAGACCTGTCTCCTATCATGCCCTTGCACTTCCTCCTGCAAGAAGGAGGCTCATAGTATTTTTAGGAAACTCTGCTCTTCTAGAAAATGGATCAGTGCATGAAAAGTGGCAGGGAATGAAAAACCTGCTCCAAGTCTGCTCTCGTAGGAGTTAAAGTAATAAACTTTTCCACATGTCATCAAAAGACGTTCTGACAGATGTTGTTAAGTTCAGTATTGCATAGATTTTGCCGTAGCCTGATGGAGCCAGGGAAGAGGAGTCAGCCACTGGCAGGTAGCACATGTGACTCGAGTGTTCATCACACCTCCTGGACCCTGTGAAAAAAAATATTTCCTTCAGTTTGGGTCACTGGCATTGTACCCCCTTATCAGTAAAAGTGCTGACTGCTGCTCTCCCCACATAATTGATATGAATCAGTCTAAGGGGTTTAGGATTCACAGAATCACAGAATAATAAGGTTGGAAAAGACCTTTAAGATCAAGTCCAACCATTCACATCCTAAACTAAACCATATCCCTAAGTACTTCATCTACCCTTTTCTTGAACACATCCAGGGAAGGTGACTCAACCACCTCCCTGGGCAGCCTGTTCCAGGCCCTGACAACTCTTTCAGTAAAAAATTTTTTTCTAATGTCCAATCTGAACCTGCCCTGGCACAGCTTCATGCCATTCCCCCTTGTCCTGTCTCCTGTCACCTGGCTGGAGAGACCATCACCTACCTCTCTATAACCTCCCTTCAGGTAGTTGTAGGTGGTGATAAGGTCTCCCCTCAGCCTCCTCTTCTCCAGGCTAAACAGCCCCAGCTCCCTCAGCCGCTCCTCATAGGATTTGCCCTCCAGCCCCTTCCCCAGCCTGGTTGCCCTTCTCTGGACTCGCTCCAGGACCTCCATGGCTGCCTGAGCACACTGCTGACTCATATTCAGTCTGCAGTCAACCAACACCCCCAGGTCCTTCTCTGCCTGACAGCTCTCCAGCCAGTCTCCCCCAAGCCTGTAGCACTGCATGGGGTTATTATGTCCCATGTGCAGCACTCTACGCTTGGCCTTGTTAAACTTCATCCCATTGGTCTCAGCCCATCGGTCCAGTCTGTTCAGATCCCTCTGAAGAGCCTCCCTACTCTCAGGCAGATCAACACTTCCTCCTAGTTTAGTGTCATCTGCAAACTTAGTGAGGGAGCATTCAATCCCCTCATCAAGGTCGTTGATAAAGATGTTGAACAGGACTGGACCCAGGACTGAGCCCTGGGGGACGCCACTCGTGACTGGCCTCCAGCTGGATTTTGTTCCATTTACCAAATGCTTGTCCAACCAAAGTGTGCTTCCAGGAAACTAGGAGAGAAACATAAAGATGTACTGGTATCCTGCCAGCTTCCCCCACTGGGGGGAAAGATGGAATAACCCTAAACTGCTCTTCAAATTCAGTAACAGTCAGGGCAAACAAATGCGAATCCTGTAGCGGAGCCGCAGGGCAGTGAGGGGTGATGGCACGGAAAGGGATGTTCCTGGAGAATTTGGCAGAAGGTAAAATGAAAGACAAGGTGGGACACATCCTGGTAGCTTATTTGCTGGGTAACAGCCAGCAGTGGTTGCTTGCAGCAGTTCTCCTGATGTGGCTCAGGGACACAGCTGCCCATTGTCACCCAGAGAAGTCGTTCCTAACATGAGATGGGTCATACTTCCAAGTAAAAATACAGGAGTTCATAAGTTCGAGCTTATAAACCACTTAGTGAAAGATGTCTTCAGAACAGCGTATGTCCACATAGTGATTAACCTCCTTTTAATTCCCACACAGTGATTAATTTCCTTGTAATGTGATTGTGAACTAATTCTAGATGTTGTGCAGAAAAGCTCCATAAACCACTCAGGTTGTGGGGGATGGGGACAGGGATATGTTCTGTTACAAGTACAGCACTGAGTATTTTTTGACTCATTTGTGTTCTTGGCTTGAATTTCTGAAGTAAAAGCATATTTAAACTTTTGGTTTTCTTCTCTTCCTCTCTCTTTCTCCCTCCATTAATTTCATACAGGGAGCCTGGTGAATGGGCCCTTGAAAGAGCAAAGCTGAACGTTAATGAAAATTTTCTGCTCGTGGGCATTCTGGAGGAGTTGGAGGATGTGCTGCTTTTATTAGAAAGATTCTTACCTCATTATTTCAAGGATGTGCTTAGCATCTACAAAAACCCAGGTAACTTTTTCCATTAAAAAGCTATTCTTACAGAAACTTTGACAAAATCTGCATGATTGCTGAAAGGTACGTGTTAGTCTTGTTTAGTCAATGAAGAGATTTATCTCCCTGTCAGGGAGCAGAGTTGATTGATGGGGAAGGGTATACATTCTGCTCTTATTCTTAATGTTACTGTGTGGGTTTCATACCTGGGCAAGTGCTTGGTGCTCCAGTGATCTTGCCACATATCAGAAATCTTCCCATTTACCACTGGCATGGCTTTTTCTTTTTTAATTCTGTCATACTCAACTCTCAAATAATACTGTCAAAATATTCTCAACACGATGTCAGCATAACAACCTAAGTGAACCTTCAAGAAATGGTTTGGAGATTCTCCAGTACCAAGATATTTATTTTCCTTCAACCTTGTCTAAGAGTTCAAATGATGAACCTTCAGGTAAAGTGTAAATAAGAGTGCATATTTACAGCACTTGAAGTACAAAGCATGTTGGGGGAAAGGCTTCAGAGCCTTGAGTACAGAAATGAAAACAGAAAACGCTTAATCTACCCCTTAATTTGCACCCTACGGACAACCTGAAAGGAAGGGTTCTGTCTTCTCTGCATCACACCATCCCTCCAACACTTATCTATTGCCAACTTCTTTAGAAGACAGTCTTGTGTCCTATGCCTAAACCAAGGAACACAGTGCTTTTGCAGGGCTGTGCATGTCATTGTGGCAGAACAGACTTCCTGCTTACATCTGGCTGGGCCATCAACACCCTGTGAACCAGGGAGGGGTAAAACTTCCCTTTTTGCTTGGTACCTCAGCTGCACTCATGTCAGCATGAAATGCCTACAGCCACTGACATGTGTGTTTTGTACCAAGCTGTATATTAAAAACACATGGATCAAAGAGTGAATT
Source organism: Porphyrio hochstetteri (assembly GCA_020800305.1). Taxonomy (NCBI): domain Eukaryota; kingdom Metazoa; phylum Chordata; class Aves; order Gruiformes; family Rallidae; genus Porphyrio; species Porphyrio hochstetteri. The sequence continues at coordinate 54,707,648 of CM036907.1, forward strand.
CTGTCTGTAATGTGTGCAGCTGGTGGCTGCCTTTTGACTGAGAGCAGCTATCACTGTAATCAGTCACTCTGGGGAAATGGTGGGTTTCTGTCCATAGCCACGAATTATGGGTCACTGTCCACCAATCCCTGCTTCCAGGGTGCATCTCTGAAACCTTTGTATTCAGCAGTGATACAGCTATTACAACCTAAGTGGGCCATTTCTCCTCTGAACATGATTTCAGTGGATCATTACTGCTGGCAATAAGGCAGTTCAGGCTGCTATTTGGAAGGTGTGAGTGTCACTTTGTTGTGGTGCTGTGTCCAGCCATAGAGCTGTCGTGCTGACATCTGTGGTATTGATGTGAGAGCAGTGCCCAGTTTTGGATAAGTTCTTTTTCTTTTCCTTGTAAATTAAAAAAATAAAAAGACCAAAGCTTGTAGTATGTGGAAGTCTTCCTGAAGGTTTGCACAATTCAGTCTCTGAGGTTTTCCCATGGGCACGTTAGACAAGAGGGAGGCAGGGGGTCAGCAGAAGGATGCTCTCTTTGCCATGAGCATAATTTTGTTTGGGAGTCTGTTGCACTTCCTGAGCTGTTCTGTACACCATTGGTTTTTGCCTTTGTTACAATGGGGAGAAGCTAAAAACAGCACACAAGGTCTCTGTTTTCATCAGGTGGCCCTAGAAATCATCAGGTGAGAAATAAGCATTCTCACAGAATAATAAAGTGCTGGATAATCTTTCTCTTCTCTGTGTATTTTCCAGTATTGGGGAAGATTTGATACCCTATTTCAGGACAGTGATTTCCTCTGGAATATCATGTGTAAGACTGGCTTGAAGATTCCCCTTTTTCTTTCAGTATTCCCTGTGCAAATTGAACTTTTTTCCTATTACCTTATTGACAAGGAAGAATAGAAAGGAAAGAGTTTCCTTGTGTTAACTCTCCTTCTTTCATACATGCACATGTTTGGGGTTTTTTTCCAATCATAATTATTTTCAGGATTTTTTCTGAGTTGGTGCTGATGCTTACAAAAACTTAACAGAATCAGCCAGAAAGAAGAAATTTTTTAAAAATTTTAAAAAAAAAAGTAAAAGTGCCATGTAAGAACTCCTACATCATTCTCTTCAGGGTACCTTAGACCTGATCTGCAACACCCTCTGCTGTTGCATCATGAAGTGCTGGGAAGAACAGATGTTATTCTGTCCAGCTGTGTGGTGATCCCACAAAGTAGCAGGTATCTTGGGCCAAAACTGACCTTTTGTTGCAGCTAACACTTGCAGATTAAATCTACACAATTTCTAGTTTTGACTGCTGACCCACCACTCCACCTGAGATACTCTTATGGCAGTCTATGCTCTTTTTTTGTGAAGGAAGTAAAGCTTTTCCAATCTCTTATCAGATGAATATTTTGAGATGAGAAAAACACTGAAGGACTGTGTATGGAAAGGTGATCCACGTCCATGTTGATGAATCCCTGCACCAGAGGCCACTGCAAAAAGCAGTTCTGGGTTAGACACAGCTGAAAAACTGAAAATCAGAAAGTAACTGAAGGAAGGCAGTTTCTTTGCTTTAGTGGGTTACACAGATGAGAAAGCAGCGTAGGAAACTGGTGATTGGTGTCCCACCAACACCATAATCTAAACAAATTGGAAGCACTTACCTCTTGCTGTAGGAAGCAAACTGCTAGATGTCATCAAACCCATAAAATCACCTGTGCATTTAAGATACATCTGTGGGAGTTCTGGTTTGAGCCCCTTCTTACCAAAGTTGTGAGCCTCCTCCCTCATTACAGGTGCTTTGGGTGGGCATAGGATCACTACAGCTCCCATCCAAGCAAACTTATTATCAGGAGCCTTCAGTATAGGTTGATGCTAATAGAAATCAGGAAACTTTTTCTTATCTCTGGTTTTTTTTTGACAGTGTCACATTCTGAAATGCACAGCAATTTTTCTTAAATGTTGGGAGTTTTTAAAAGTTGGCAGTTGTGCATGATGGGAAATTTTAGTTTCAGAGGACACTAGGGGGATAATTTTACTTTCAGCTAATCCATATGCCAAATATTTTGACTTGTGTGTTTTATAACAATGTGCAGTGAGATGTGAAAGCTCTTCCTGGTGCTAAAGTTTTCATTGGAAGCAATCTGGTTTTGTCTTGCAGAATACTTTAGAGCTACAGGCTTCCTGTTTTTCTCCTTTTCCACTCTCTCCTTGAAATTAAGTATTTTCTTAATGTTGATACTGAGTCAAGAATTGGGAAAGGACTCTCTTTTTTGATCCCTCTCTTATCCAAAGTAACAAACTCTTCCTGCCTTGCCAGCCCGAGCTGCCTTTGACAAGAGATTGACAGGAGAGGGGAAACACAGGTTATGGAATAGATAGATGGATCAATAGGTGAGTAGAATAAATGTAAAAAAAAATATTACTGTGTTTACTAGATTTCTTCACTTAACACAGTAAAACTTGCTCAAGATGAGTTCATCTTTTCCGCAGCACCGGAGCAGATAGGGTCCAGTCACAGGGCCTTGTATTTACTGCAGAATATGGAAGTATTAGCTTAACTCCTTGAAAGACCTGAAATAGTCATAGCATAACTTCACATGTAAAAACCTCTCTTCACTCTCAGGAGCACAACTGAAGGAAAAAAAATTGGTCAGTCCTGTTCATTTTTGCTGGCTGAAGCTCACTTCCCTAGCCTGGCTGGTGGCCAGAAAGTGGAGAATACATACAGTTTCTTTTGCAGTGGGCATGTTTGGGTTTCCTATCTTTGGTGGTTTTAAGAGGCAGAAAATACATGCTATAGACAGCAAAACATAGAATTTTCTTCTGCCTTGTCAACTTCTGTGGCATGCAGTAAATGTAAAAGAATAGGCAGTCAAATCTTTTTCATCAGTCAGAAACAGCCCATATGCTCTCACCTTTTTGCAGGAGTTCATAAATTTTCTTTGGCACTAGAAGCACTATAAAAACACTTCTTCCCAATACCAGGAGAAAAAAAAATAAAAATCTTTGTTTCTGGAACATTACATTTTGCGTGGAGAATGTGTAGATCTTACCCTAAGACGGGAAGAGCGACAAGCTTTTCAAACAGGGAATTTTATTGAGCGCAATGAAATTACTCATTCTGTCTGCTGGAAGAAAATATATTGTTCAGGTAAACTTTAAAATGTGCTTTTTTGGAAAATGCAATGCAAAAATGAGTCTCATTAAGAATCACATTTCCAGGGAATGCTTTTAACTGCAGTGTGTAGTATTATCCATGGTAGTATAAACTTGCTGATTTTTTTTAATCCATTCTGTTCACAAATACTGGTGACACAGTCCTGATGCTTTGTATTTATGAGCTTCCCTTTCACTTTAAGGCCACTAAAGAGGGAGATGCTGCCATTTGTCATTAGTGCAAGGCTGAGGCTGCCTTTGGTGGAGTCAGGAAAAGGATGGGATCAAGCCTGTAAGCCTTCACACAGTGCTGAGGATCATTCCTGTGCTGGGGCAGCACTGGGGTGGGGCATCCCTTCACAGGATTCCTGAGCGCTTTCCCATTCCTTGTCAAAATGAAACTCATAGCAAGTGGAGAAGGCTGAGAGAAGCTTTTCTGTCTTTCCTCACCACCATCACCCTCCTTCCAAGCCATCACTTTTTTATCAGTGCTCCCCATACTCCAACTGATACCTTTAGTACTAAATTCCTGTGGCAGCCTTTCTCCCACCCTGTTCTTTGTCTGCCCTGTCAAGATGCAGATGCTACACACTTGGAAATGTTCAGGACCTGAGTCGTTCCTGGAAGAGAGGTGCTGTGATAGAAAGAAAGCAAAAGGCAGGAGGGAAGATAGCACTGTTGATTTATTTTCCCCTCTGAGGGAATGGCTGTCTTTACAGGCACTAGCTCCAAAAGCAAAAAATCCTAGTAAGAAATGTTGAAAGAGGTCTGAAGGAAGGAGGTCTGAAGGAAGGAGGTGGTGCTTTTTGTGTAGCGTCCATCTGCACTCTTGATGTGAAAGTGAAAGCAGCTTGGATTAGATTCAATTTAAATTCTGATTATTTTAGTTATTTATTTATCACTTCTTTGCATCTCCTTTACTTTATTAAAACAGAATTTGGGAAAACTTTGAACCACATTCATATGCATTTTCAAGAACTTCAGAGACTGGCAACATGCTGTCTTTTCTTTTGCCTCACACTCTAAAAGAGCTTTGTGCTTTCCATAAATAGTACTCTCAGGAGAAATCACCCTGTATGAAAGTTTTCCGCAGAAGAGGAAAATTCTAAATTTTTGTGGAGGTAAATCATGAGGTTGGACATGGGAAAAGTAACTAACCACGTAACGCTTCCATGGCACCATCCCACCCGCTATGTGAATGAAGCAAAGTAACCGTATGTGCAACTTAAAAAGTTTTGTCCAGAAGGTGGTGTGATCTCCCTGCTTTTCCGGGACTGCCAGGGGACACAAACACCCTGCCAGTGCTAACAGCACATGTGAATTTACATTCTGCCTGGGTGGCATTTCTTCTTCATCACCCAACATCCTGTTCTGAAAATAAAAATAGGAAACGTGAGCAGAACATCCCTTTCTTCTCCCTCTGAAATCTGAATGTTCAGAATTACTTAGAAGAGGCTCTAAAGCAATGTGTAGGCTAAGTGTTTAGTTGTGGTTTTGTTTCTTGCATTGTAAAACCAACTCCCGGTTCCCTGTGTGCAAGAAGGGCAGGAAAGAGAAGAGTCACAGTGTGTCCCGTGGGATATTTGTTCCCATTTAGGTCGATAGCATCTAGGACATTCTGCACATCTGATCCATTCCCTGGTTTGTTTTATGAAGTTTGAAGGTAGCATCAAAAGCTGTAGATAGGCTCTTTAGCAATGAAAATACAAAGTTTGGAGAGCAAGGACAAAATTGGACAGCCTGATCTGGGATGTCTTGAGGTTTGTGGATGCACCAATCAGTGGAAATACCCTTTCTTTTTCCAATTCCATAAAAGGAAAATGTGTTGGTTTCTGTCTTTCGGAGGTTTCAAATCCTGTTGTGAATAAGCTAGGCAGTTTTAAGAATATGAGCTCTTGGAAGAATTTGAGCTTTTTCTGGGCTTTCCAATGACTCTGTTTTTCAAAAGCTCCGCAAGGTCTTTGGAAGATTTGTCTCAGAAGCTCAACTTCTCTGTGGAAGTTCTGCAGCAAAGATTGGCAGCTCCTAACAGCTGCAGCTCTTGTTCTGCTGAGGAAGGTGAAGCCGCTCCAGACTATGTGTGCTCTGCGTGAGAGACATAACTGTGGCACCAAAAGATTTATCCACGATAGTATCAGTCTCATTGCTAAAACACGAGCAACAGGAAAGGTGTGGCAGGAGAGTTTGGTGTGGTTTTCCAAGCCCATGTGGAGCTTGTATGCATGCAGCCTCCAGTCCACTGTATTTACTGTTCCCTGCTAGCATGTACTTGTTAGGTTGGAGTAAGCTCCTATATGCATGGTTATACAGTGGAGTAAATAAATATTCCTGTGTATGCCTGTTAATATAGCTCGTGGCCCAAAATGAGTGATGCCTTTTCAGACAAAAAGCAGGGTAGCTGGCAGCCTGATGTGACAGTGACACTCGCTCTGGGTAAATTTGGTCCCTGAGCTTACAGCGCAGGGAAGTGCAATTTACAGGTCTGTCTGCCAAACACGTTACTGTGGCTCTCTGTTTTCTCCTCAAGCCAAGATGTATTGGTTATCTTTGTAAGTACAGCAGCACCAGCAATAATTGCTCAGAGCAGGTGAGAAATCAGGTGTTTTGTATTGGCAGGTTGGGATGGTGGGCATGGTTCATGAACAGAAGGAATGAGGAAGGGCCAGTGTTGATCCGCAGTGCCCCTGCCCGGTGCTGCTGGCATTGAAGGAGATTGCCTGCCTTCCAGGTCTCACCACTAAATGTGACAAAGGATATGCTTGCTCTGCTTGCCAGTTACAATGCAGATTTTTTGAGATTTATTTTAGGCTTGGGTTTTCATGGGACGGGAATTTGCTCAGAATGTGTTGTAGTGGAAGGTGACATCCGTGTTCCCTTAAATCATCCTTTGAAAAACCTAGATCAAATGTTTCTCTTCTAAAGTTTCCTGTCACATGAGCTCATAGACTGGCTCTGACAAGCTACAGTGTACTGCAGAGATATGCTACGTATTTTTTCACAGAATGACTGAATCTTTCCTTTTCTTTGTGCTATAATACACATTGTACATTGCTTGTGTCTGCATTCTGCTACCTTTTCCTTATTGCCCTCCACCAACTTTTTCGTACTGCTCTTTCCCATCAGCTGGCAAGGTCTTTACCTGAAGCCAAGCACATTTAATTTTTTGCATGCCCTTGTCTGAGCCTCTCATCATGAGCCAGGTTTCCCCTCTCTAAACTCTGTGTGTAATGTGTTTACACCTGTAGGATCATGAAGGCTGAGACCACCTACAGCATTGTCTTCATCTTTTAGTGCAATTCCAAAAGACTTCAGCCTCCAGATTTTTTATTTCATCCCACATCTCTGTGATGCTTGCATTGTTTCAATTTCCTTTCATCAGATCTATTGATGGGCTGTCTGGCTTTGGACTAAACCCACACAGATGTAATTTCATACTTTGTTGCAGTAAAAACAAAACTTACTTCTAGTCTAAATCCCGAAGGGCCAGTCAGCCAAACCCTCGCATCCCGCCCATCACGAATTCATGTGTGTTTCTGTGTGTCAGGAGATCAGTTCGAAGGGTTGGTCCTGGTATCTTTCAAGCAACTGTCATGTTTATCTAATGAGCATATCAGTCACTAGAGATGTTATGGTTTATAACAGGGCTCCTGCTGTTCATCTGAGGTTGATTCCCTGATACATCTTTTGAATGTTTCCTGTTCCTAGTATAACAAAATGAAAAACCCATGGTGGAGCAGCTTTGTTCAAGCTCTGGCACAGGAGGAGAGCTGTATTTGGTTACAACGTTAGCTGTATCTCATGAGCAATCCAGGGTCACTGATGATAAAACACCACAAACTTTAAAATGACAGACAATTAAAGCTTGCAGTGACAGTTCATTCCTTCTCAACTAACTTACTAAATAAAATCATAATACCGTTTTAATCATTAACATTCCAGCTAAACCTCTGTTACTGCTGCTTCTTTAAAAATTGTATTTGAATAATTATAGCAGTAACAGGTGATGCAAATTGCTTCTTTGGAAATTTTGACATCTCTTCAGACAACATAAGGCACAGAGGAGCAGAAGGGTAGCTGTTAAATCCCAGGCAATAAGCCTACTTCTGTTCCTGGCTGCAGCTCTGGTACATTTGCACGGGTCTTCATTTCACCTACATGCAAGTTGCCCAAGGTGACTGAGGCTGGAATCTGAAAAACTTGTGGGACCAAAACAACCAAGTTGTTTAGTTCAATTATCATTGCGTCCCACAGTACATTTTCAAGGTCGGTGTTTGGGAAGAAACATCTTTTAACTGGAAACTGAGCATAATGGGCATTGAAGACACGGGAACGATATGGAGCAGATCAGAGGTGACTCTTCACTTTGCTTTCAGGACCATAATCATATTTTCAGTCTTCAAAGGCAGCTATTGTATTTTTCCCTCAGACTAATCATTAAGTCCTGCCCATTGTATCAGTGATAGAATAGGCTAGAGGTTAAACTGATTGTTCTTCTCCCTGAGGCATCTTACCAGAGCAATGTGAGTATCTTTGATGGCTCAGACATGTTTTGAAAAATATGAAAGGTAAAGTAAATTCAGAAAAGATATTTAATTAAAACCTTTTGCCTGTAATTTTTGTACAGGAGAGACCAGCAGCCATTCCTAAGGAATTACATGGGTTTTCATATAAACATTGCCATGTAAAATTTAGTGTTTACAGTGATAGAAATGAGCTGCTATAATAATTAAAATGATAAAAACATAAAAGAGCATAAATTCTGACAAATTAGGTGTGATTCTATAGCAAGGTGCTTTCTGGGATGCAGCTCGCTAAAGCCATTAAGGGTAATACCTTAAAAGATTTTTCCAGCCACACCAGAACTAGGTGGCCCACCAGAGAGCAGGGGAGAGGGAGACAGTGGGTAGCTGGGAGAGGTGGCGGGGAGGCACTCCCAGGGAAGATATGACCCCAGAGCGCATCTGTAAATAGACCAATCGCTCCCAGAGGACAGTGTATTGCATTCTATGCCACCTTAAGACCAGTACTACGACTGGTAGAAAAGAAGGGAGAGAATTAGAATAAACTTCAGCAAAGTTCAAAGGTTGGTCCTTGATTACAAAATTGTAAGAATTAAAATGAAGGGATTGTCTTAGCAGTGTATCTCTCAGCATCTACACAAGAGTCTTCTGGCATGTCTCCCAGCCATCATTCCTGAGGGGATAACCTGCTCAGTTGAGCACAGCTTCACACCATGCGGGTGCTCCTCCCTCAGAGCCCCTTTGCTTTACCTGTCACAGAGGCAGTTTGTGGTGCTGGAGAGCTGACCCCATCCTCTTCCAAGAGTGAGTCTGTCTTGGAGTTTATACTCCCTGATTCCTTTCCTGGTTGGAATTTCCCAGCCTTTTTCATCTATCCCTCTTTTGAATATTTACTTTCCAAGAAGCTATAGCAAGAGAAGAGGCTTTTACTAAATATGACTAGGAAGATGATTTTTTTCTTCTTTTTCTTTGTTCTTGGAGTGAAATCATAAATTTAGAAATGTAGTAAGAAATTCCCGTTGTGTTCTTTAATGAGCATCTTCTCTCCAGTTGGGCTGCTTTTTCTATCTCCAACATTTGCATGATTGTTACTGCACTTAATAAATCTTATGAGTTGTACTTGTACCGTTTGGACTCAATTTGAATAACTTTTTAGTTACTTGCAGATTTTATTTAATGGATTTGGTATTAGGGTGGTGGTGGCTCTTTCTCCTCATCTATCTTTTCTCCTCCACAGCCTCAGGAGTGCTCTGTCAGAGTTAGTATTCACCAAGGATTACCTTTGAAATGGAAAGTGCCAGCTTTGTGGTGTGTCCTGTCATTCAGTCGGCAGCTGGTTTGGAAAAATGGAAAGGTAGTTAACATGACCCTAAGCCTTTAAAGGGCTGCAATGGTCACTTGGACAGCAAGAGATGAAAGAATCCAGTTTTTATACTGGTAGGAACTATAATAAAGAATGGGATTCATAGGCAGTTGAGAAAAGTCAGTATGGTGTTTTTACAGCCTCACAAATCAACTAGTTCCTTGAAGGACTCTGCAAGTGTAGGGATGTGAGATGGTACAGGTGTGGTTCTCAGCAAGATCTCTGTCCAAAACCTCTCAAAGAAAACAAGTTTTCAGGATATGAGAAAGTTCTTTGGCAGGGTATAACTGGTTGAAGAGGTGAGCACTCGTTGTTCAGTAGTCTCCCCATACTTTAAATAAACAGGGGAGTCCTGCAGGAACTGTGCTCCAGCCTGGGACAAAATGTTCTCTTAAAAAGATGAGGCTGAGGTGAGAGAAACCACTGCCAGTGTGAAACTCCCAGGAAGTCACAAGAACTACACTGAAGTGGTTTAGTCATCGTAACAAATGATTTAGCAATGCACTCAAATTCGGCGTATATGCAGTTGAGGACGTCTGTCCTCAGCACTCAGGACTGAAGTCCACTAATGCTCTGGATCCTGGTCTGTGTCCAGGTTGGTAGGAAAGTGCACAGATGGTCTGATGGTCTGAGTGGCCCCTGCAAAGTGCCTCGGCAACTGGGCACCAGCATTTCTATGGCAAAGAAATCTTGATGCGAAGCTAGGTCACACCGTGGCTCCGTGTTTCCAGAGGGCAGAAAAATGGTGAGACAGGACAGAAAAGCTAAATCCTGGCTAGATCTGGAGAGCTGCTGAAGGGAAGATGTTATGTTTTGAGGTGCCAGGCTAGTTGCAAAGGAGGGAGCGCATATGGCTGCAGCTCTGATCTACGATTGTCAGTGATTCGGGAGTGTTGCTGCCTACCTGCTCTGGCTCCAGTTTATCTGTTCTCCTTCACATCCATGTTCTGGGTAGGCCTAAGATGGCGAGGGTGACAGTGAAGCCAAACAAAGGTGATTTTCTGTAGAAACACCAGGCCTCGTTTGCCAGCTGGGCTTACCAGAGGAAGAAAGGAACTGTTGAGTTGGTCTCTGGTTTTCTAGCAGTGAGCAGCAGCTGTTTTGGTAGCAGTAGCAGCAGCTCATATAACAAATGCTTCATGATGAATGCAAACAAAAGCCAGCCCTGAAATTCCAGCTCTACTATGTACGCATAAAATATAAAACCAGTTCAAAATAACATAACTACTCAACTTAAGGGATTTTCCCCCCCTCTAAATAAATTCCATATGAACATTAGTGTTTGGTCTGCTCAGTTCTCCAGGGCTCACCCAGAAAACATTTTTATCATACAGGCTGAGAGCAAAAAGTGAGCATAAAAACAGACCAAGGGAAAAAGACTTTTAAAAGAAGCGCACGTGCAAAGAGGTGTGTGGTTTGGGAGAAGGTTTTCAGAATACCAAACATGCTTACTGGACTGAAATTACTGCTGATGTTTGTGAGTTGGCTGAATTCACTTGCCTCCAAAATAGATCTTGGAGGAATTCTTCATGCACCTCTGTGCAATTTGGTTTCTGAAGATGACTTGTGGTTTTAAAGGCATCTACATGTTAGAAGAGTGTTATGCCCTCGAGCATGAATGTCTTTCCAGATAGCTAGTGGGAGGATTTCTGGGGAATGCAGGTTGCTGATGAGTACATACTCAGGGGAAATGAGGGTATTGAAGAGAAAGAAAAAAATAGCAATTGGAGACTCATGAGAAATAGAAGAGCTGTCCAGGGGACAGTGCCTTAAGTTGTCATCTTCCTCTAGTTGCTCAAGTTAAAACAACAAGTAAACCCCAGCATTGCTCTGCTGCTTGCTGAAAGTCTGAAGCAGCATCTGTTATCTGCCCACGCAAGTGCTCCTGCTGTCTTCTCAGGCCCTGAAATACTCTCTCTTCAAATCCATTTGCTTTCCTCAAGGCTTTTTTTGACTCCTCTGGTCTGGCTTCCCTGTAACTGTGGGATTAATCAGCTCTGCGCAGCCACTATAGGAACAAACCTTTCTTCTTGTGTTCTGCCAGGTCAGTGACAAAACAATATACCCTATCCCTGTGCCTCTTGTGGTATGATTCTAATGACTTTCTGTGTCATGCAAGTCTTAAATAAGGTCATTGTAGTGGTCTGTCTTCTTCTATAGTGTTTCTTTCAACTGAGTTTTGGAGGGTCTGTGAAGTTGTGTTGCTGTGCAATGTATTGCTGTACTTGGGGTACGTGTGTCCCTGTAAGTCGCTATATTCCCTCTTTGGTGTTACAGAGCCTGGAAATACAGGGCTTGGAGCAAAGTCAATATGCTTGTCTTGGTCCTTGCCCCTCCTGCTGCTTGCCTGCTCTACTGCAGTTTGAAACAATCTGTCAGCTACATAATTTGATTTCTTGCTTTTTGCAGGGCAGAAGGGGAAAAGGAGTTGGATGAAGAACACTGTTAGAGCTAGACAGAGCAGAGGAGGGAGTGGGTGTGTTGTTTCATTGCCTGCTTGCTTCTAGCCAGGAAGAAGTGCAGCACAGGTTACTGGGAGAGCCCAGAGGCTGGTTGTGTTGAGCCTCTGCTGAGGGAAGACGTGGAGCACGCTGACAGCTTAGAGCAGAGCATTTGGTGCATGCCAGCCTTGAAAGGAGCATGTATGTGCAGTCTGGCCAGAACCACCAGTGCTTTGCAGAGCTGCGCTGTCAGCCCTTCTGGGATGTTTGGAGGCTTACTGCTTGGGCAAGAACGTGTGCTTTTCCTGTTGCATAAAATGGGAGAGGGGTTAACATGTGGCTGATAGATGGTATACATCTCTGAAGAGCTGGTGGAAATTAGACATGACAGGAATGAGAGCATAGCCAAAGCAAATTTATTTAAAATGTTGAATGAAAATATTCACAGAAAACTCTGTTCTAACCTAAATACCACAAAATGTTTTGCTGGGCATTGAAGTGGTATTTTTATTTTTTTAAGTTTTCTTCTGCTGTCTGCTGTCCCTGTAAGAGCTCTGCCAGTTTTGCAGTAGCTGTGACTGATCTTTGAAGAGTCTTCAGCCAGCTGACAAACCTGGTTTACTTCACTGGGTATTGATATTACTTCATGTCAGGTGCTTAAATTCTGTACCAGGGAAACAGAACTCTCTGTGTGATCAATGAAGAGAAGGTAGATGGCTGTTTATCTCTCCAGGAGGGTGGTTTGATGCCCTGAGTGGCTGCCCTCTAGTTCAGCAGCGGCAGTATTTCTCGCTCATGCTGTATCGTGGCACACAGTTGGGTAGTGATGGATGTTGTCAAGGGGTTGGCATGCAGTAGTGTTTGTAGGAGTGAGGAAGAAGTATGTATATAAAACAAAGTTTATATCATGCTTTGTAGTGCTCTCCTTGACTATCCAACAGATAAAACTCTGCTTCATTGCATGCTATTTAAGCTGAGCTTTTGGTGGAGTTGTTTGGGATTTTTTGGTGGGGTTTCTTTGGGGTTTTTTAGGACCCTCGATAGTATCTTTTCCTGCAGCATTTCCAGGAGCAAAGTCTGTGACCTAGTTTCCTGTGTGGCAAACAAATGGCAGAAGCCCAGGGCTTTCTTGCAAAGAGCAAAGGAGATGAATAAAGAGTAAGATCTATTTGAGTAAACTCTGGAGAAACCCCTGTGTCGTGACAGAAGCAGCTGCTAGATGAGTGCTTGATGTGAATGAACTGCAGAAGACAGGAAACCTGGGAAAAGAGTTGGGATAGTAGAACTATGAAGGTATCTTGAAGAGGATGAAGTATGGCAGAACCAGCTGGGGTATGGGATGATGGTCAAAGAAACCCACTCAGGTATTTGGAAGCAAAGTAATTTCACCAGCTGCTTCCTCCATGTTCTCTCCAGCACTTTTTGTATGCTGCACATGTGAGATGTATCTCTTGCACTGACCACAGCTTGTTTCAGTGTTTCAGGAGTACCTGGTCTCTTTTTCTGCACTCAATCCTGGTTCATAGGAACCAGTGTTTGTCCAGTTTCACCATAACAGTATGAGGTAACAGTGCTTTCCATGTCTTCCCTAGGGTTATTATTTCAGGACTTGTGGATTTTGCAAGCATGGTCTTGGGGTTTTTTCCCCCTCTAGATTCTTATCCTATCCATTTTTACTTTAGTTCAGTAAGTGGTATCTTGAGTGCCTGTGATGGTAATTGTAAGCCAGTAGGGACAGGGTATAATCTGTGAATCCTGGATGCCAAATAACACTTTGAAGAAGTCACGCTCCTTCCTGGGTTTGAGTACGTAGTTTAGCCCATGATTTTGTGTGTTAAACCAGTTGATTTTCTTTAATGACCAAGTGAGCTGCTTAGCATGGAGGATGCATGCTCTTTCTAACCACAGTGAAACAGATTATTTTGCTTATTTGCAAATGGCAAATTGTTTTTCCCAGCCAGCATGGTGAAGAAGGGTGAGATGAGTGCTGCTGGTGTTCAAGCCCTTGAAAGAATGACATTATCCTGATAGGTGTGTATGTGTGTATGTATATATATATATATACACACACAGCCTGACCTACACATACATACTTCCCAATAAAACCAGAACAGCTTCTGTGGGACTAAAACCCCTTTTCATAGCCAAGTATTTTCATCTCTTATATAGCTGACAATTATAGGGACGAATTGCAGCTTGTACAACTTTGGTGCAGTAAGGCCAACGCAGGTGGCTGATAGCATGAAACCTCAGTCTGTCGTCTTACACTTCAGCAAACAGCTTAACAAAAATGTCAGCCCAGTTCATCTAGAACTTCAGCTAACAGAAGAGCGGTGAAGTTGCAAAGCATATTTGTATATTGAATTTCAGCCTTCACTTGGCACTGCCTTCTGCTGCTGGTGGAATATGGCATGTGGTCCCTGGCAGGCTCCAATACTTTGTGCAGTTTCAGAATACATTATTTAGCCTATTTTAAGGGCAGACTCACCACTTAGCCAAAGGTTCTGCTTTGAATCACTGAAAATTATTTTCCTTGGTGCATGTTTTTGCAAGCTACTTGTAGAAATCAATGGTTTGAGTCCCTGCTTAATTCGGCTATTCAGTTCACAGTCCGCTTCTGTTATCATTCCAGACCACAGCTTGGTGTACGTGCCACTTGTTGAACAGGTTTTGTTTTAACAGAAGTTAGTGCATAGACAGTTTGCATCTCATCTGTAGAAGGGGAGAAACTCCTAGTCCCACACAGCTTTTCACATTGTGTACACACGTGTGAGTAATTTTGGGAATAAATGGCACATGATCCGTTGGTATATTTTATTAGCAATTGACAATGCCAGACCAACATTTTGATTTCAAAGTAGTGGTGGAACTTCCACAGATTGCCACTAAAATCAAAGGACAAATCCAGCACTGCATCCCTGTTTCTAAGTCTTAGCAGACAGACTGGATAATCAAAGGCAAAAGAGAGACAACAAAAGTATTTTGATAAACAGATGTCACCCACTTTAAAGTGTTGAATCTCAGTTTAATTTTTCCCATGCTACATAAATAGTTCCTTCACTTCCTTCAGCCTTGTGGTTTTTCATTTCCCACTGTTACTCAGACCAAATAAAAATTTAAAATAAAAAAAAAAGTAGTTATATTTATGAGGACTCTGTATTTGCTCAGTTTAGGGGCTTTCATTTCTTCAATAAATGTACTTAACAAAATTAAATGCTCTGGGAATGTGCCAGAAATGCTGTCAACCACTGTGGCAAACAGATGGATGAAGTGTCAGCTGAACATGATGTGCCTGGGTTACCGTGTTTGTTTAGAAAGTGATGACCATAGTGACTGGCCACACCAGAGTAGCCTGTGAGGAATGTATTTTTAAAGAGCTCGGAATCACAATTTCATGTTCCCAGCAGCCTTGGGCTTACAGGAGAACTTGGCCTCCCTCTAGACACCAAATTGTATTCTGGGACCTGTATATTGAGCACGAAGGCAAAATCTGACTGTGTGCATTGGTCTCCCGATGAGTGCTGAGCCTGGGTCAATGCATGTGCCTTAAGGCCCTGCTGCTGTGTGTATACACACCTCTCGTGGTAGGTGTCCCTTCTGTGCATATGCAAGCAAACACCAAACCTCCCAGAGGTTTTTTGATATTATTTTTTGTACAGGCATTTTCAAAACTCCATTGTTTTTTTGTTTTGGGGGTTTTTTTAGTTGTTTGTGTTACTATGGAAATCCTAAATGTGCCATTGTCTCAGATAACGTTTTCATCGTGTTTTCCACAGAATTTCATTTAAGTATTCTGTTTCAAAAAAAAGAAGAAAAAAGCCAAGCAACCCAACCAACTATAATATATTCAGTGGTGCCTTCTGTCTGCAGATTTTTAAAAGCTGATCATTTATGGTTTCAGGATTTCTTCAAACTGTCGGGCAGCAGTAAAATTTAGGCATTTGTTCTTCTAGTAAGCTTAGCAAATTGAATAGGATTTCATACAGGTTTTTTGTTTTGAGGAATATCTATTGACACTGGGCATTGAAATCTTAGCTCTTGGTTCTTGAGGATGTTTTCTGTGGTACTGTACCAGATAAGTTAAATTTACCTACAGGTTCCATGCGGGCTTTTAGAATTAGCCTATGAAGTTGAAGAAATCTCTTGCCTTTTTTGTTAAAGAAGTGTTCTCAGCCTGTGCTTTGGGACAAGCAGCAGTTCAAATCTGTGGTAAAGGCACATAGGCTATAATTTACTTCTGATCCTTAAATATGAAAAAAGTTAAAACTACTTATGTTGTATGGCACTTTAACCACAAATGGCAGCATTTTCCATTAATTATTTGTAGCTCTAATCATGTCTCAAAAAAAAGATCTAACAGAAATAGAAAAGGTACAGAGCTGAAGCAAGGGAGGTAGCCAGGGACATGGAATGGCTTTCATAGGAAAATAAATTTAATGAAGAGACTGAGTTGGAAAAGAGACAGCTGTAGTGGGATAAGCTAGAAACAAAATATGAACTGTGCAAAGAGATTGAATGCAGAATGATTATTCTTGATTTCCCAGGGAGAACCAGTTTTTAGAAGTTTAAAATAGACATAAAGAGTTGGGTGGTCTTGGTCATGTTTTTGGCTTTTTTAACCAACAAATAACTATGGTGTGGAACTCCCTGCAACACAGCATGCTGATGATCAAAACCTTGGTAGGATTGCAAAGCCACTGCCATCATGGAGAGAGTTGCCTGTGTCACTGTGTGTAGGAGCCATCCATGCAGCTTCTGGCTGGAGTGGCACATAGCTGCTGAGCACCTGAAGCTGCAAGACCGCGCTGGGTAAGACACAGTCTGTGCTTTGTCACTCCTGCAAGCATCTGGTACTGGCCACCATTCAAATACTCAGCGTGGTGACTCAGTGGGTACTTTGTTTGACCCATTGTGCCTGTTATATGCGTTATGGATGTATTTGGTGTGTATTTTATATTTCCTAGAGACAGGTATGTCAGGTTTGCCTGCACCTGGCAGCAGACAATTTTACTCTGCTGGCTCTGGCTGGGTTCAGGCTAGCTTTCCTTATAGCAGCCTATATAGTGCTGTGCTTCGCATCTGTGGCTAAAGCACAGCTGACAACGCACCAGTATTTTGGCTGTGGCTGAGCAGAGCTCACACAGCGTCAAAGCCTTCTGTGCTGTTCACTCTGCCCTCTCGGTCAGTAGGCTGGGGATGGACAAGAGGTTGGGAGTGCAGACAGCCACGGCAGCTGACCCAAATTGGTCAGAGGGATAGTCCCTACCATGTAACGTCAGTTTACTCAGCAGTAAAAACAGGGGTGGAGGAGAGAGAAGGAGGGGTTTTGGCTTCCAAGGTGGCTATTGCTCAGAGACTGGCTGAGCTGTGGTCTGTCTGTAGGAGGTGATGAGGGATTTCCTGTGCATTGTTTTTTTCTTCCCACCCTCCCCCCAGCCCCACCTATTAAACTGTCCTTATCTCTACCCACGAGTTTTCTCTTTTTTATTCTTCCGGTTCTTTCCCTCATCCCATTTGAGGGCAGGAGGAGTAAGCAAGCAGCTGCATGGCTGCTTGGCTGCTGGTCAACCCACCACAACAGGAATTCTCTCTTTATCTTGATGCAACCCTTAACATTGTGTGTCTTGTGAAGAATGTTGGGGGCCTTTATTTCACCACTCCTGAAGACTGTGGTGTAGAAAATGGCAATTTTCAACAAAACCCTGGTTTGTTGCAGGTTCAGGGTTCTTTTTAGTAACCTCAGTCCCTCCAAAAGTGCCTTTTTCTTCAAGAGTGCTTCTAATTGCTGTCACAATCTTCCTGGTTTCTGCGCCATTTTATTGTAATTCAGAGGTGTTAATGTTTACTTGTGCCCATAAATACTGAAATGGAAAAAGACAGCAGGTCATTTTATCTCCCATTTCATTAAGCACAAGGGAAAGTTTTGTGTGGTATAACCATGAAGCACAGTAGTCATTATGTCAGGGCTAGTATTGTCATTAAATCAAAACAGTGCAGTCATCCTGGAAACTTTGATACTAGCCAGTCTCTCTAACACTGGTATGAAATTACTGATTGAAACATTGCAGGCATGAGTCAATTTGCAAGACTAAGTGCAAGAGCAGTGGCTTTTCATACCATGGAAATCTCCTGTTCCGATTTGTGGGTGTTTTTTGCCATTCTCAGCGAATTCCTTTAACCTGCAATAGAGTTAAGGCTACTGAGAAAATAATTCCTGTGCCAAGGTGATGGATGGCAGAACGATGCGCCTGTGTATCTCTTCCCTGCCAGCACAGCAATGCTAAATGCAAGTTGGATTAAAAAGGATCATTGAACAAATGCTGTTTCCTCAGTGGATTGCTCTTGGTGCTGATGCATGAGCAGGAACAGTCAAGGTGTGCAGGAGCTGATGATGTAAGTCACTGAAAGCAAATGAGAGGTACTACCAGGAGGCTGTCTTTCCTACTCGGTGGTGCAGATGCACAAGGTGTGTAGGGAGGCCTTAGTCTGCAACGATCTTGGTCTCATAAATATGTCTCAGAATTCAGGTTCCACCCCACCTTCAGAAGGAAAATGTATTGCCTGGAATACAGAGCAAGTACATGCATGTGTAATTCTCGATGGCACGTGAATAGCATCTTAGCACCTAAAAATATCCTGTATTAATTTATATTAACCCAAGCAGATAAAATTCACGCTTCTCCTTGATTTGGGGCCTGCTCTTGAAAACTCTTATATGTTATAGATAATTGCTAGGGAAAGTCCCATGCCATAGCATGCCGAGACGCTGCATCCTGTGATCCTTGCCTATGGGATAGCCCAACTCACCCAAGCGCTTGTGTGCCCAGAACCAAGCGGGTCATGCCATCCTGAGGGATTTTCTTCTACCTTTTTCAAGTCCTCAGTCCTCACTTGTGACTGTACCACTGAGGAGGTGCAGAGGTTGGCATGGAGAGCCACTGTGTCTGTGTGTGACTGCATATGCAACAGCATCTCCCTCGGAGGCTTCAGGGAGGGGGATGACCTGTGGTGAACCAACCCCAAGTGTCCCAAGTTCCCCATGGCAGACCAGGGCTGCAGGCCTGGGGTGGCAAAAAGTCCAGATGTGAATTCATCTTGACTTGGGTTTAAGGGCTTTGTGGAAATGCAGCAGTAGCCTCAGTCACTGTGAAGTCCTGAGACAGCTAAATGTTTGGCTTGTCCGTCAGGCTCTTCAAGGTCTGCTAGGTCCATAGACATTTCTGTCTTTTTCTGAGCAAGGACAGTTACCCTTCACGTAAGCTTGTTAGTGGAGGGGAGCAGTGGGTTGCCTGGGGCTTCCTGGAAGGAGGAAAGATGCATTCTTGTTTCTGGCTCATAGTAACCTAGGGGGATGCAAAGACCCCATCAGCCGAAGTGAGTTAGCCCTGTTGAGACATTGTACTTTGCCTTCCAGCCTGACAGGGGGAGAATCAAGACGTTCCCTCTCCGGGAAAAGCACGGGGTGAGAATTGCATTAGCCACACTAGGAGATTGCTCTTCTCTCCCAAGACTTCCAGTTAATGTAATTCCCCTTCTTTTTAGTTTTTTCTCTTGCTGAAACAAGTCTGCCTGTGTTAAACAACAGACCCTTTTCCTCGGTTTTGGCCAGAGGAGGAAGCCTTTGTCCCGATAGCCTGGCAGCTGGCCAAGGCAGTCAGGCTGTGGGCCAGGAGGGGGTGAACTTGAAAGGAACAGTGTGTTGTTTCTGCTCTGGTAGCATTCTTCCTTCTTCACCAGTGCCTCAGCCCCTGGCTGCCTTCAGTCACTCATTATACACAAAAGAACCTAAGGGCAAAAGAGAGAATTTTCTCTTGACCGCCTGTAACTCGCAGTAATGAGAAATAAAGCCCTTTCGGGGCTCTTGGTTGTCTGTGTGCAGGCAGAGTTGGGGGAAAATCTTCTTGGAACTGGCAACTTTCTCACAAGTGAGAAGAGAACTGATAGCTTTTTTTCTTTTTCCCTCCATTTTAATAGCAGCTTTCATACAGTAATGTGCATCTTCCAGTCCTGTATACCCTATCAGCAGTGCGTAGATGTTAACACTGGCTGTTACTTTACACCTAGTTAGTATTTTTGCTTTAATTTCTTGCTTCAGTAGTTATTCTTATATAAAGTAATAAGCAGTCATATGTACACTTGAGGAAGACAGGAAAATGCAGCACTAAGAATTAGTAATTTTTAAGGCCATGCTCTCAAATGTAAAAAAAAAACCCAAACAAAAATTAGTGTTACTTCACAATCCTGCAAGGCCTGACACTGCAGGGTGGTGATGGCTAGGTTTGAACAGCAAATGACTGGAAAAGGTAGCGAATTAGATGTTGAGACATCTCCCAAAAATTAGATTTCCATTAAGGTGTCTCAAAGGCACTGGCAAAAAGGCTTTCAGAAGTGGTACTCTAGACGTGGAAGCTGACACGTGCAAGATTTTTGGAACTTGCATCTATGAAAGACTGAAATGGACCACTGAGTCATCCCACTTGGCTTCTTGTGTGCTACAGGCCATGCAGCTTCTCTTACTTCTTCACAGAGATCAGCAATCAGAGTTGGTTTAGTTATCCAGTGTTGATGCAACAATATCAAATGATAGCAATATTTTGTTCTAGTGATTAATCACCTTCACCACTTTAAAAAACTGTTCCTTGCTTCCAGTCCACATTTCTCTGGTTTCAGCTCCCAACCCTTCAGTATCCATTGTTTTCTCACCATGAAAATATGCAGATGCTGTAAACGAGTCACCTCTCAATCTTCTTTTTTTTTGGTAAGCTGACCAGAGTGAATTTATCATCTTTCTCTGAAATGCCCCTTCCTATCCCAGTATTCATTCTGAGGCTGTTTTCATACCCTGTCTGATTTAGGATGTAGTTACGAAACTGGATGCTATATGCCGGTGTTGCACTCGTCAATACTATATATGGAAATAAAGACACCTCCACCTCGCTCCATCGCTTCCTTTTTGCAGACAAAAATCACAGATGGCAGTCTTCTGTGACTTGAAGCACAAGGGCAAGGTGCCTGCTGTAGGTTCCCAAGTCCCAGGCATAGCATACCTCTGGTAAAGCTCTTCCTCCTGGTCAGTGCTGCTGAAATTTGTCTTGACCACTGCAACTTGCTCTTTTCTCTGCAAAAAATAGTGTTAGTATCTGTGTAACCTGCTGTGCTTGACTGTTCACAAGTGATCTGCAAGGGCCTGTTTTTGAACTGTGGTTTTAACTCGTTAGATCCGGACTGGATCCATTCATACTCATACAGCTATAAAAGATATGCTAGAAATTGCATCTGAGCTGCAACCATAGCAGTTCTCTCGAACTAGAGAATCCTGGCATTTCCTCTGCAGATGGCTTTGGTTTTGGCACCTCCAGCTCTGTCTAGTTCAACTTAGAAGTTGCTTAACAGCAGTAAAAGTACCTGACCACATGCTCATAAGAATCTGCCTTTTTGCTCTGCCAATGTGAGTTAATTTTCAGCTTTTTTGCTTTTTTTCCTTGTGTTTTAACTTACCTTAATTGGGAATACAACATTAAAGTGCACCAAATAAAGGAGTCTCTTAGAGGATGCTGTTGAGATTCGTTATCTGCTCATGTGTGAGATACAGCCTGTATCTCCAGGCTGGGGCAGCAGCAGAGGCAGTGTGTGGTACAAGAGGGTTGGCTGAGGTATCCCATGCAGCTGGAAATCCATGTTGTCGGATCCACAACTCTGAACTCCTAGGAGCAAAAGCATAGCACCATGAAATGCCTGAGAAGAGAGTTGGAGATTTCATAATAAATACTTCCCAGCAGGAGAAGAGACCTCAGGGAGTGGTAGCTGTTTACGAATTATAAAGTTGTGCTTCTGCATTGCTGAATGTGTTGTAAGGCAAGTGTTTTCGTAGCAGTGACATAATGCCTTTAATAGCTTCAGTAGGATTTTGGAGCTCTGTTGGATGCATATGACTGTTCTGTTGTCCGGTTGACAGTGTTGATGTCCCAAATACATTTCCAATCTGTTATTTGCATACTGTAGGAAGATGTTTCTTTTGGTATTTTGAGCCTTAGTGGCCCAAGGTAGTGCTTACATTCATCACTTATAGTCTTTCTTCTTTTTTATCTTTTTTTTCTTCTTCATGTTTCATCCTTGTTCTGATTTTGTGCCATGATGAGCTGAGCATCAGCTTCAAGTGTTGAGAAATTGTGCTATGCATTACTTCTTTTGTGTATTGTAGTAGTACTGTAATTATTGGTGGTGATTGTGTCTTCCTTTTCTGACCTAGCATGCAGCTTTTTCTCAATCCATGAGTTTTACCTTTTTATTTTTGATTGTCTCCCCCATCCCACTGAGCATATGACTGTGGAGTTGTTTTAGTTGCCTGCCAGGTTAAACCATGAAAGTGTGCTAATTACAGTCTGGTGTGTTTGCTCCCTGTTTGATACATAGGACATCTGGTTTGCCTAGAGTTGCAGGTCTCTCAAGTTCTGGAAGTTTCCATGACCCCAGAGAGCTGTCCTTTCGGAGAGATTCATATCTGACCTTTAGGAGATGGGACATAGCTGCATGCCAGTGGGCTAGACTTCTCCTGGAGTTAGGAGCTGTTCAGTGTCATCACAGCAGCACGATAATTCAGGACAGAAATGCTAAAGCAAAACAAGGGGTGCTAGTGGGCCCAGGGTAACTGTCCTTTTATGCACGAGTGTCTAATTTTTATCTAGACGACATTAAAACTTTTGCCTCATCTTGTTGGTGTGAATAACTGAGAAGAGACTAAACTAGGTGCAAGGAGGTTAATATTCATAGTGTTTCAGGCAGACAAAAGTAGTAGATGCTATGGGACAAATTACTACATACTTTTTCAACATCTTTGGTTTCTAATATACTTCTTCTGGGTCGGTGACCCTGTTTTGTCCACCATCCCTGCTTTCCTTTAGCATATGTGAGCCTGCATGAGGGGCTCGGTCGCAGAGTATGGCCATGGTGTGTCACTCCCCAACTCCCGCCTGGGGACTTGCCACTGAACGTCAGAGAGACAGCTCATGAGCCAAACAGACCAGCATCACATCTGTTCTCCCAAAACCATCCTTTCCAGGATATCCTCCACGAGCCCAGCTAAAATTTTCAACTTTGAAAAGCAGATCAGTTGTGCCAGAAAGCTTTCTGCTGAGCTGCAGTTAGATATTCTGTGGGGAGACCATTTCTAGCATAGCCAACCAGCAATCCTTTGAGTGGCATATGAAGCAGAGGCACTCTCCAGTTTGTACGTCACATCTAACCACAGTGACATACATTTATTTCCATTTCAAACTGTGGAGAAGTAGGTATGTGCTGCAGCTCAGCTGCATATGATTGAAACGTGGGGCCTCCCCATGTAGCTCCAGGAAATGAGTTTACTCTATCTGTGACAGCCATCATGTTCGCGCAGCCTTAGAGCAGGAGAGCTCAGCATGGGGTTTTTCCACCGCAGGCTTTAGCCAGGCAAGCCCATGGTCACCTGCAGCCATCCTGCTCTGGCTCCATCCTGGCTCACTTCCTCCTGCCAGATCCATGAGGGCGCCGGGCTCCCTCCCACTTCATCCAGGAGCAGCGCTGGGGAGCAAACCT
Organism: Porphyrio hochstetteri; assembly: GCA_020800305.1. Taxonomy (NCBI): domain Eukaryota; kingdom Metazoa; phylum Chordata; class Aves; order Gruiformes; family Rallidae; genus Porphyrio; species Porphyrio hochstetteri. The sequence continues at coordinate 54,730,678 of CM036907.1, forward strand.
CTGCACCCCACCCACCAAAACGGCGGGGAGCTGGAGAGAGTGTCTCTCTGAAATTCTCTTTTGAGGTGGAGAATGCCTTTAGGATCATTTTGTCTAAATATGGCAATCCAAGGTTTTTTTGAGCCACAAAGTATAAAAACCACTTTTCCCTATGTTTTGGATTGCTGCAGTGAGTAATGCTGAATTCTTAGGGTTCGGGTTTTTTTAAAAAAAAAAGTGAGAGTGGGGAAAGTTATAGTAAATAGTCATCACCCAGTAGCCCAAAAGAATTTAATTTTCTTCATATATATCTGCATACCAGTTTAGTCTTAACTTAAGGCATGAGCAGACTGCACTGTGAGGTTGAGTACTGTATAGTACATTCTTTTTAGTAATTTAAAAGAATGCCAAAGCAAACACAGTTTAAAAAAAACCAAAAAAAAACCCAAAAAAACCCCTAGAAAGTAAATGGTGTAGTTTGTTGCCCTCCATGTGGTTAGCTGTCTCAAAGGTCATAAAATGGGGGTCCTTTGGTGGGACAGCTGGGTTTATGTAGCATATGCAGATTGTTATTTTGGCTTTAAGCCAGATCTACCTAATTTTTCCATTTTGCTTCTATGATGAGGAGAGGCAGTTAAGGCAACTGACTTCAAGGAGAAGTTCTGTGATTTCCTTCATATTTGCTAATAAATAGCCTTTTAAGAGCATTTAAGATAAGAAACCAGCCTGAATAAAATTCAAGTGCAAAAAAAAAGCCAGTTTTATCCGAAGGCTGAGCCTGCAGCCAGGCACAGCATCTGACAGCCAGCACCTCGCAGCTATTTACGCGCTCAGGTTACTGACAATTATACTGCGAAGCGAACTAACAGAAGCCAGAAAACCTACGCTGCTCCTGTAGCCTTCCAGAGTGTGAGTGTTTCTGTCTGTACATACGTATGCATCTACAGACATAGGTGTGTGCATAGAGCACAGAAGGGTTGCACGCATCCAGGAATCCCCTGTGGCATGACCGCTCCAGATGCAGAGGGGGAGTATGTTTCGCTGCTTTCTTGCTGCCACCACGAAGGTGATGGGCAGCACCTGGCTGCTGTGTCAGATGGGATGCCAGGGGGCTGCTCCCTGCCTGGCAGGCCACCAGCGAGTTCCCTTTTGGCTGGTCCTGACCCACACTGACCAACCCCCTCCCCAAGAAACCAGGCTTTTTCACCTTGTCATGGTTGGCAGCGCTCCTGGGCCGAACACAAGTGCCTCTCTCTGCTGGGAGGAGCCGCCACCAAAGGGAGCTGGAGCTGTAAGAAGTGGCTTTTCCCGCTTAGAGGCCTGGAGGGACTGTATAAGTAAAGAGCTTTTTCCAGCGAGGTAAATGGGAGTTTTCTGTAACAGAAATAACCTCTGTAAAATAAAAATGAAGTTGGCAAGCAGTATAAAGGCTTAAGCTTAATAAATGCAATGCTTAGTAGTGTATATTTGCTGCTGAGTTTGTAAAGAAAACCAGACTGCAAAGCTGGCGGGAGCTACCAGCTAAGCCCCAGGAGGAGGAATGCCTTGAAAAGCGCTCAGGAACCGTAAGGCAGCAGTTGCCTTCTCACCCAAGGGCTGCCTGAGTACGGTGTCCTTCCTGGAGAGTATTCACCTAATACCAATCAATGGCACCGTGAACAACTCACTGAGAATTTAGGAAAACAAAGGCATTTGTTCGTCTGTTGTGGTCTGTGGGTAAAGGTGGTGTAGAAGAGAGCAAGCTCTTGGGGAACCCAAATATTTTCACATAAAATATTTCCCCCCATTCACTAGGTACAGGCAGTGCTTCACATGCTAACCTCTCTTTCAAATGCAGACATTTCACGATCTTTCCTCCACCCTTTTTCTTAGCTGGACAGCACGTTAAAGATCACTTCTTTACTTGCAGTTCAGTTTTTGTGTATTTTAATAGTTTTACTCCTATCTAAATAAAACAAATCGATAAATAGTCTGTAAGTATAGAGCATACATTAGTGTAATTAAGGAACAAAGAACTCTTGTGTACTGACTCGTTTAGTTACTTAAATATATGTGGAGAGACAGATTTCAGTGTAAAAAACCGTGAAGTTTGGTGTAAAAGCTCAACTTAATTACAGAGCAGCATGTTTTAATTGTTAACACCTAATGAAAAGCATTCTTACTTCAGAGAGTAAATTAAAAGTACAAATGCAAAATAGAATTAATGCTTTAAGTAACTTTTTTGTGATTCAGAACAGTATTATATTTGATAAGCTAGTCAACCTGTTCTCTCTTTGTATCATTCCTCCTACATTTCACATTACTCTGCTGTAATTGGTAAGTGAAACCAAGAGGGAGAATACCTTTTTCAGATAGAACTTTTATTCTTCTGCACCAGATGTGTGTGATGCAATGGAATCAAATGAATATGAGAACGTCCTGCCCAGCAGCACTTGCTGTCTTGTGCAGTACTGTTAACGTGAACAGCTTTCAGTTGTTTTTCTTTACTTTCCTTAACTCTGAAGTAGGAAAATGTGTGTCCATTGTCTGAAAATTAGAATGTGTTTATAGGTTTGTATACCCTATACTATATGAACATTAATCATTCAAAACGTAAAGAAAGCAGTTCATGTTCACAGAGCTGTGCTCTACCCTCTGGTTGTACTTCTCAGGATTTAAAACCTTGCATAGTGCGTATTTTTTGTCTACAGATCGTTGCTAGGTGGACTTACTCATCTTTTACTACCTCTTGAAATAAATGAGTCTGCCTTCGGTTAAAATTCCTCTCTTCCCTAAAAGGTTATTTTTGATAATTTTTCTTGAATGAACATACTGCTTGTGAACATACTGCTTGTGTCAGCTGGGTTAAAAACTGGCTGGATGGCCGAGACCAAAGGGTGGTGGTGAATGGAACAAAATCCAGCTGGAGGCCAGTCACGAGTGGTGTTCCCCAGGGCTCAGTCCTGGGTCCAGTCTTGTTCAACATCTTTATCAATGATCTCGACGAAGGGATTGAATGCTCCCTCACTAAGTTTGCAGATGACACTAAACTAGGAGGAAGTGTTGATCTGCCTGAGAGTAGGGAGGCTCTTCAGAGGGATCTGAACAGACTGGACCGATGGGCTGAGTCCAATGGGATGAAGTTTAACAAGGCCAAGTGTAGAGTGCTGCACATGGGACATAAGAACCCCATGCAGCGCTACAGGCTTGGGGGAGACTGGCTGGAGAGCTGTCAGGCAGAGAAGGACCTGGGGGTGTTGGTTGACTGCAGGCTGAATATGAGTCAGCAGTGTGCTCAGGCGGCCAAGAAGGCCAATGGCATCCTGGCTTGTATCAAAAACAGTGTGGCCAGTAGGTGTAGGGAGGTGATTGTGCCCCTGTACTGGGCATTGGTGAGGCCACACCTCGAGTGCTGCGTCCAGTTCTGGGCTCCTCACCACAAGAAGGACATGGAGGTCCTGGAGCGAGTCCAGAGAAGGGCAAGCAGGCTGGTGAAGGGGCTGGAGGGCAAATCCTATGAGGAGAGGCTGAGGGAGCTGGGGCTGTTTAGCCTGGAGAAGAGGAGGTTGAGGGGAGACCTTATCACCGCCTACAACTACCTGAAGGGAGGTTGTAGAGAGGTAGGTGATGGTCTCTTCAGCCAGGTGACAGGAGATAGGACAAGGGGAATGGCATGAAGCTGTGCCAGGGCAGGTTCAGATTGGATGTTAGGAAAAGATTTTCTACAGAAAGAGTTGTGAGGGCCTGGAACAGGCTGCCCAGGGAGGTGGTCGAGTCACCTTCCCTGGATGTGTTCAAAAAAAGGGCAGATGAAGTACTTAGGGATATGGTTTAGTTTAGGATGTGAATGGTTGGACTTGATGATCTTAAAGCTCTTTTCCAACCTTGTTATTCTGTGATTCTGTGAAATCCCAAGCACAACTTCCTTGCCCTATGGGGATCCATCGATCCATCCCTTAGCCTTACATGTAATCCACTGTGAAAACATCTTTCTCCATAGAGCCGCTAAGCATCTGCTCAGCTGTGCAGCAGGTGCTCCAGAAGACCTCAGTTTGGACTGCTCACATGAGCTCATCTCTGCCCATGATACAATCTCATGTTGATTCAGGGGCTCCTTCTGGAAGTGAGGGTGGTCACTGCTGCTGAGACCCTGTGGGAAATATGAAATATTCTTTGTTGTCTGCCACCTTCTCCTAAGTGTTTTTCCTTTGCCATGCTTCATGGCCCACCCCGTTTGAATTCCTCCGACTCGTAGAACTGCTGTTACAATAAGAATTAGCTTTCCATATTGAAATCCAGCTCTTCTTCATTGCAACGGTTTGCCTATGTAGCCATGGAGAATATGGGGGGTTCTCTTTTCAGCACAATAGAGGATATAAATATTAAGGAAAGTATGAGCAGCAGAAGCCAAGACATTTTCCTGATGACAGCTCTCACATAGACCTCGCTCTTGTAGCAAAGAGCAAGGAGGTGAAGTGAGGACTGGCAGAACTAAAGTTAATCTATCGGTTTTACAGTCATGGAATACAGCTTTAAGATGTCCCCTAGTCAAGTGGCTTCCCACAGGACAGAATCAATTAGTCTGCTCTTAAAATGCTTCAGATACACAGCCTCTGTAATTTCTCTGGCCCTCGGCACGGCCTAACTATCCTTGCCATGAAAAAGGTTTTCTACTAATGTCTAACTGACATCTCCTCGCTTCCATGCCTGGGCCCAGGTGTGTTCTGAGGCTAATGCTGCTATTTCCATGGGCACCGTGTTCTCCCAGAGTAACACCTGAGACTGACTGGAGCCCTGAGGTTTCAGAAAACCTAATTGTAGAACCTAGTGCTTCATCAGTGTAACATCCATCTCCTCTTCTGAAGAAAGCTGCAGTTGTTAAGGGGGAGGGGGGTACAGTGATGCTGCAGATCAGTGTTTCCCACTTTTACTGTTCCCTTCTCCAGTGTCGACTTTCAAATACGTTTCTGTCTTGCAGAAGAAGATATGCAGGGTGCTCTGGCAGGCTGTTGCCATCGGGTAGGAACAGCAAACAGATTGCCTTGAGAGTTGAATGTGTTAATCTCCCAATGGTGGAAAAATCTAGTGAGAGAGGAAGCAAAGAGGCAACGCAGTGTTTTTGCTAGTAACTAATTCTTTATCAACAATGTGTTTTATTTCATGTTTACCAAATCAAAAGTTGCCAGGTGAAGAGAAACACTGAAATCTTCCAGTCTCAGGGTACAACAGGAAGATGAGTTTAGTTTATTCAACAGTGTAACAGGACGAGAAGGTCAACAGGCACATTCAGTTTTGAGGTGTGATGGGGTGATGCCATGACCTCAGGTGCTAGCCTGAGGTGGATTCAGGCTGATACATACCTGTTTGGGTTTGGACAATAATGAAGCATGACTGAGACACAACGTAGTATGTCACATAGGAAGTGGTTGATTAGCTCAGCTCAGCTGTGTGCTGGTTATATACTTGACATACATCAGGCAAAAAGCTAGGCAAGCTTATGGGTTTCTCTACATGCAGTTTATGCTCATAATTGGGATGACCTTATTTGCATTTGTAGATAACCATTACTAATTAGGATCTTCAGTGGTTATATCAAATTATATCCAATTATATCCAAAATCCACATATGAACCAGCTGTACTTAAACATGCAAGTCTTCCATAAAACATCTATTTTTTTTTTGTCTTGCACTAAAGGTAAATCCATTATAAAGGAGAAGCATTGAGCTCATTTGTATCAGTGATGCAGTAGGCCCATGCCTTAATCTTTTCAAAAATGTCTAGTTCTGGTCTCATTAATCAGCACTCACCATCTTACTTTTTTTTTTGGTAACAGAGCATAGGAAACTTGGTAACCTGACTGTGACAGTGAAAAAGACCGTCCCGTCTCCAGAAGCAATACAGATCCTCTACCAGCGCATGAGATACGAATACGAGTTTTATTACTATGTCAAAGAACAGTTCCACCTGCTAAAGCGCAAGTTTGGACTGAAGTCCCATATCAGGAAACCACGTCCCAGACCCGAGTTCTTCATTCCTTCTCCCCTGGAAACAGAGGAACCAATGGACGATGAAGAAGATGATGAAAAGTGGCTAGAGGATATCTATAAAAGGTGATGGATGGAAGAACTATCCTTTCTCTTCTGGTTATCCCTCCAGCTTCCTTCAGATTTTTTTTAATTATTATTAAAAGTCATTCCTTAAGGAACTGAGTTAATGCGCAGCAGCATTTGAAATGGAACATAAGAGACCTTTCCCACATGCTGGGACCATCAGGAGGTACCTCGTTTTGCAGGTTTGGTTCATTGTATGGCGTTGGCTCTACAGCATCCTTGCTATAGCATAGTTCAAGAGACCAGTATCTACTGTCTGTCACAAAATAACTTTTGGACTAGGCAGTAGTCCTCTGGGAACCTGCAGAACCTAAAAGAATAGATTAAGTGGTCTGGCCAAGTAAATTTCACAGACTGTTGTCTCTCTTTCTCCAGAAACCAGTTGTCATTGTGTAACACTGCAGCACTAGCTACCGGCAGCCAAACGTTTGGGCAGGGTGTGTCTTTCTGCCCAGACCACCTTGGTTGTCCCAGTGGTGCGCCCAGAGCTGGCACCGTGTCTGTAGTAATGCCCGCTGAGTTCCCCCCTGTGGGAGGAGTGAGGCTGCTGTTTTGGCAAATTAATACTGGGGGGCATAAGGCGTGTTACAGGATCTAGGTGGTTTTGGTAAACACTTCTGGTTCACAGCGAGGAAAAGGTTTCCTGGTCAGTGAAGGGGAACAGCAGATGAGAAGTGCGAGGGAGGGTTGCCTGAGCAGTAGTTTTGTTTCTGCAATCGAGCACTTTTCTATTAGACTCTGAAGGAAACAGTGCAGTGTACGGTTTCTGTGTTCAGGAAGGGTGTTTGTAGATTTTTATTATTCTTATGGGTCACAAATGCAAAAAGATACAGAAAAAGTTACTCATTAAAAAGTGTAGATGATCTGGAACTCCTATGAGGTGTGACAGGTGTTTCTGCTGTTGCAGAAGGTATTCACTCCCTTCGGAAGCTGCACACGGCAGCCCCACCAGCACAAACTCCGGGCACCTGCCTTTAGCATGGCCAGGAGGGGAATTAGCAGGGAGGACACAGGCAGCTTCTTTGGTAGGAATATTTCAGAACAGTCAAACAAAGGAAGAAGGCTTCATGCTCTGTGGAACCAAAGCCAATGCAATGATAACGTTGTTAAGAGGGTCACTGTGAAAGCTTGCCCTTGTTAATCACTGCAGGTATCCTCAGCAAACACTAGAAGCAGGATGGGTAGAGGCTGGGAGGGGAAGGGGATGTAGCTGCACTGTGTGATGTGCTGTTGTCCCTAAGGTAGGTGTCCCTGTGGTTCCCTGTGACGTGTGAACTTGCCGGCTGTGCAACAGCCTGCCAGGACGGGTGATGCAGAAGTGGCAGAGCTGCGTGCAGCAATGGGCAGAGCTATTTGGCTGCCACACCCTAAGAGAATGGGGGGACTTGGGGGTCTGGATGAGGCCTTGGCCTCATGTGCACCACTGTTGCCAGAGGAAGCTCAGCTAGTAGAGAGAAATAGAAAAATAAATTCCTGTCCTAGAGGACAGGAAAGAAGCAGGGCCAAAGAGGGGCAGCTCCTTGCCAGGATGGGTCCCAGTAACGCTCCAGGGGCAATGCAGCTCTGACTAGCTCACGTCCTTTCTCAAACATCTACTGGGCAGGTTTTGTGTCCTGTTCTGCAACTGCCTCAGCAGCAAGTCTGCTGTCTGCAGGTCACACTTCGGTTTCCCATAAAAGCAAAAGTTATTTTGTGATGGACGAGGCGTATAAACTCGGGCTAAGCTCGAACGTGCTTTCCAAGGGCTTCCTCTTCCCTGAGCCTGCTGAGAGCCGATAAACATCATGGCCCATCTTCATCACCAGTCAGCCTTTACTGTACCTACGTGCAGAGAACAAAAATACAGAAGTGTAACGGTGTTAGGACGAGATGCTAACTCACAGAGAATGTTGCATAGAAGATTCTGTTCTTATTATTAACATCCCAGGTCGGTGGTAGCAACATGCTACCGTGGGGGAGCACATTAAAAAAAAAGCTGAAAACAGCACAGATAACAACTAACATATTAGCTAAAATATGAATCTGCTGCATTGTATATTTTAAGTGGTTTCTATGAAATTACATTGAAAGAGTAATGAATTAGTTTACACACTGTGGAGCTGTTATATTTTGGAAAGAAAACTAATATTCTCACCTTTCTGAAATCCTTTTGCCAATGTTATAATAGAATAATCAGTCACTTAACACATTCACCTTTCCTGCAAGTTCACCGCTGCTTACCGTAAAGTCTATTTTTATCCGTTTATTTAATGGTATCTTCAGCCATCACTACCTGTAACCTAAATATAAAACCTGTTTAATGATTTACTCGCTAGGTTTTAATGTTGTTGTATTTTTCGTTAACAATCAACCTGGCCTCTCCTCTTTGAATGGTACTTCATAAATTTGTCTGGCACATAGCATCTAAGATTCCTGGTCCTACGGCCTACTCATCTGTCATGAAATATATTTTACTTAATTGTTAAAAGGTACGTTTTGAAGCTGGTTAATCTTTGACTTATTTATTGAAACTTTTCAGCACATTCCAAATTCTAAGTTGCTCAGGAAGAAGTTGATTTAAATGATTATATTTTGGTTTGATGAATAGTTCTTATTCCAGAAAAAAAAGTCATTGTTCGTAAGCCGTTAGCCCACGACAGCTCTGTAGGAAGTGCCATGCATGTACTTGTAAAACTTTGTGGGGGGGGAAAAAGGTGGGTGCTTGACATTTATGAAAATAAGAAGACATATGTGTACATTAGCTTAGCTATAAATGAAACCAACATATGTTTTGGGATGAAATATTCTTTAACTTATTCACTACCATCTCCTGAAATATAAATAAGCCATATGACTCTTTATTTTTCGGTCCAGTGATGTTTAAAAATAAAACTTGTACATTTCTTCCTAGAGCCATAGTGCACTTGCTTACACTGGTTTTCTCACCTGGACAGAGTGGCTGTGGGTAGGACAGGACACTGGCCTTGCACCTTAGCAGGGCAGGAATGGATGCGGCCTAGTCTAACATCGAAAAGTCACGCTTTAGCAATGAGATTGGGGTAGGTTGTTCCTGGGTTACTCTGTGTCCCAGACTGGGGGTGTGAGTGTGAAGGCAGAATTATTTTACTCACCTGACCTGTGCAGTACGTGCCCTGAAGAACCTTGTCTCATGTGCTTTGTGGCTGCGAGGCAGAGAGGAGTTTGGTCCAGGAGACAAACAGCTTGGGCCCCATACACTGCTTTTTACTAGACGTGGTATTCAATGGCCAGGCGTAAGATCTCCAGCAGTCCAGAGGGAGGCTGTGATGTAGGTGAAACACCAGTGCTTTCGTGCTGAGGAGAGAATCAACCATTGTTAAAATGCAGCATTCTGGAAAGGATAAATTTTAGTCTTCTGTTTCCAGTGACAGTGACAAATGGTGCAATTTTTTACTCCTGTTTAGTTAACTTTTTTTCCCACGTACATTGTGCTGGTGATGCACAGCCAAGTCTGAGTATCTGAAACGTTCTCTCCTTGTATGGAGAGCAGCAGCTCAGCAGACCTGAAGGTATGTGAGACTGGAGGTGTATTTGAAGCATTTCAAATTCCTTGTGATTCTTTATCATTGAACTTTGATGAATTGTCAAAATGTTACAATACAGAAAGGTAGGGAGTATCATAAAGACATGAGCAAAATTACAAATTTTAAGCACTGGAGAACAGATCTGTGGATTCCAACCATTGAATTCTTCCTCTTTTCAGTAATTGATCTAATAAAAATATTTAATGCAAAAGTACAGGTTTTGACTAGCAAAGGCAGCCATGCCACACGCCAGTGTGAGGCCTCTTCTCAGACGAAAAAACACCATTCTCCAAAGAGTAAAACTCTACAGCCTCTGAAAAAATAAAGGTCTGTAATTCCCAGGTAAGAGTAACACTGCTCTGATCTTTCCCTCCATTTTAAGAAAGGGAAGATCTGTGGTGTTAGACCACAGCCTGAAACAGCACAGCCGTGTTTCCGAGAGCTAGAGTACCTTGGTACAATACCACAGCATTCCCTGGTTTGTTTTTAACGAGCAGCCTTTACTGCAAAGAGTTCAGCAAACAGATGAAACGCTGTCGATCAATCTGCTTGCATGAGCCAAGCCCAAAGAAGAACTGGGCAGTTTTAGGTACCGACCTCCACACTCCATGGTGCCATGGGGAAAGCCAAGGAAGAGCTTGCTGAAGCTGATGCTGCTGGAACCACTGGGACCACGCTTGCAGGGTCTGTCCCGAGGGAGCGTTTGCAAAGTCAGGCTCTGCCCACAGGTATGGTGGGAAGGGTGCTGGAAGGCAACTCCATGAGAAAGAGCCTTTGAGGGGGGGTGGAAAAAACCCTTGCAAAATGATAGCAGTGGGTGGAAGGGATCTTATTTTGAAGGTCGAAAGCTGAATCTCAACCAGTATAAATCAGTTGCCAATGTCTCAGAACTGAGAAACTACCACACATTTTCTTCAGAAATGGTGTTGCACGCCAAGCTGCAGCATGAAATTAACTTCAGAGCTCATCTGTAAGCTTTTGAAAATAGATGTGTGTGCTGGAAGCACCGGCACACCGTAACGGTCACGTCCCACACCGATGTCTGATGCGGCCGTACTGGAAGAGCCTAAAGGTGAGGCAGGGGGTTGTTCTGGGTGCAACAGGGGAACGGGAAGTGGGAATGGGGAGGGTTTCTGCAAGTACATATTTGGCCTTTCAGGTGCTGTAAGATGGTAAGATTTGGCCAGTGGAATATTTCAATGTGGATTTTGAATATAAACATGTGGATTTCCTTTTCTCAGCATGCAAAGGAAGAAGGCAAGTCTGGTTTTGTATTTAACTGTGTCTGAAAGGGTAAGTTAATAACACTGCTGTCAGGCACGTGTGGTAGCAGCATGTTTTATGCAAACTTTCACCATCCTTCTTTTCCCTTCTCTGGATCCAATGGGCCAATGGCAAAGCATTCTACCACACTGGTGCTGTGAGAAGTGGAGATGAGCAGGAATACATGGAGGCAATGCTGGTCAGGGTCAGGAGTAATGGTCTAAACACTGGGATGATATAGAGCACCCAGAAGTAGTGCTACACAAACTCCTCATGCTCTTTATGGCTTTGGCTCATCTGGAAAACGGAGATCATGCTTCAGCATCAAATGGTGCCTCAGCTTTGTGATTTGCATTAAGTTAGAATTTGTTTGGCTTTCTCCAAGCACTTCCGAATTGCCCCTCTGCCCCAGAAACCTGGCAGAGTGTAAGGATACAGCCAGTGCCTGTATCTGATGTGCAGGAGCTGGTCTGAGACATAGGTTTGATCCTTCAGCAAATCTCCAGGTTGAGCGCAAGTAATGAGCTGAGTGAAACAAATCCTCCTGGGCATTGTGGTGCTGCTAATGAGTGGAGTAATGGTTAATTACTGTGCCACAAGGGAAAGTATTCCTGCAATTTTCCAGTTTACCAGGGCAGAAAGGATGCAGGAGTCTTTAGATGACCCTGGGGCTTATGGGAGTGTTGCCAAGTAGCAAAGGTCGGTGGCATCTCCCAGTTTGGAACGTGTTATTGTCTGCAGTTTGGGTGCAGGAAAAACAGAGGCTGCTACAGCCTCTGGCAGACACAAAAGTGACAGTCCAGGATATGGCAATCCATGGAATTTCTCTTCTAGGAGCCTCTGATCTAGTTTGGGTGGTGGTAAGCTCAGGGAGGGGAAATCAACTCCAGTCGTTAAAGTCTCAGATGATCAAAGATGATCAGATTCCCAAGAGAATGGTGCTGGAGAGATGTGCTAGAAGAAGGGGCAGTGAGGCACCTGTGCCTCACTGAAGAGCTGTGAGCCTTTTCCATTTTCACTTGCTCCAGTTGTTTGTATTTGAACCTTGTAGTTGCCCAGGTCAATCTGTGTTGGGTATTTCTGTACCAACCGTATTGCCTGAACATCTTGGAAAATTATTAATCTCTTTATCCTTTTGATCCACAGCATAGGTAAAGAAGTGCTATTGTCCCCATTTCATGCCCTGGGAATGGATGCAGCAAATGGGTAAGTGATATTCCCAGTGCCACACAGGAAGGTTGTGGAAAAGCACCGATGATAATTTAACCAAGTGTCGTAATCCTTGAAATTTCCTTCCTGCTTTCCTTCCTTTCCTAGACTTTAGAAGGCAAAGTAAGTACCATGGGATATTTTAGTGCATAGAGCTGTCTCCCCTTATCTTTTCCTTTTCTGTAAACTTGCCACGTAACAGCCTAAATATACGAATGACTTTTTAGCCCTTCAGCAGACCATTTGTGTCCTTCAGGGATGATGATTAATTTGTAGTCTTACCTGTTTAGCTGCATAATGAACATCTGAAGAAGTGGCACAGCTGTAAGGTATTTTTTCTGTTTGGGCAAAGTGATCCTGTAGTAGAAAGATCAGTAAATAGATGGGTGACTGAAGTTCCACCTTGCAAATTTATCCCTGTGCAAGAATATGGTCACACTTTCTCCTGAAATAATGTGGCATTTGTAGCCTACCTAAAGAGTCATCAAATCTGCATCCATCTATGTAATCTAAGATGTTTTTTTCCCTTTGCTGTCCAACAGTGCTTAAAAGACCAGAACATGAAGGATGCCTTAGAGCAACCCACGCCAACAGAGAGTGAAGACAGTTCTCACTCAGCTCACCATGTAGCTGGTTTTCTCCAGCGTATTCACAAACTGAAATGCTTCTCCAGCTGTCAAACAGGGATATATGGCACTCAGCTGAGAGGTCTGGTGCTTTCCCCTCATCTCCTCAATCCTTCCCTTACCTGGACAGTACCGCTTTCACCTAAGTCTTCTGGGAAGCGTCTTAAGGCAGAGTGAGGATACCCAACCATAATCCAAATTCCCCTGTCCAAGTGCCTGTGCTTTGCTCTGAACTTTGATACTGGGAGTAGGCTTTTGAGGTTGAGCCCACCTTATAGGTGTCAGCTTCGTTCCCGCTCCAGATCTAGTTTCTGCTCCGAGTATTAGGGCGAGTCCCAGCCTGTCTCTGTGGAAATAACTGAGGCTTAGCAATGCCAAATCCGTCCCCTTTGGCTTGGGGCCGGGAGGCTGAAATGCGCTGGCAGGTGAGCGCATCAGGGCGCACAGGAGGCTCTGCAGCGTCAGTCCTCCGACGTGAACAGGAACGCTCGGTGTCAGCAGCAGCCCCGGAGGCTGCTTTCTGAGTGGGGAGAGGGAAACAGAGCCAGTTCCTCAGTCGCAGCTAGCTGGTGGGCATTTCTGCCAAATCTCCCTTGGACGAGTTCGTGCTAGTCCTGTCAGCACTTGCTGTGGGAAAAACCTTTCTTCCTACACTTCTCGGGACAGAAAGTTGGCAGGGAGAGCCCGGCAGCGCCTCTCTTCCAAGGAGGCTGGAGGCATCCAGGGGAGGTGTAAGGGTGCAGGGGAAGGAGGGCAGCAGCCTCCTGCCTGCCCGCCCCACACAGGGCTGAACTCCAGGCTCACCAGACCCAGGCAGGACGGTGCTCGTAGAGGACAGTGTTGCTCCTTGAAGCGTGAAAACCCAGATCCTCACAATGGGCTTTCTTGTCAGAAACTCTGGAGTCTCCACACAACTGTAGCTTTCCAGAAGGTTTTGCCCCCCGAAGAACGTGATTTGGCCCATCAGCATTGGCTGGAAACTGAGCTTTCTGGTGACTCCACAATCCAGCCCTTGTCAGTCACGCCACTTGGGTCCGTGCATGGGGCTCTTTGTGATAAACCTCACTGGAATTTGGAAACCGTTCAGCAAATTTGACCTCTACTTTGTCTTATAAATATCACAGTGTCAAGCAACATCGCGCATGTCTTATCACTCCGAAACCGGGAGAAGGAGATGGAATTATTATGTGGTCAGCCCTGACTTTCCAAAACAATATCTTTTGAGTCAAAGGAAAAAGCTTTTGGCTTCTCTAGAAGGAAAAGAGAATGTCCTCTTTTTGCCTGGGGGAAGGGGGCTCCTCTTGAAGTTGCTCTGGTGCCTCATGGGCACGTACCGGTTGCCCCAAAGGAGCCTAAAGCGCTTTTGTCGCTTGCAGGTAGAGCGCCATGGCAGCCAGCTCCTGCGAGGAAGGCGAGATGAGACCCGACTTGTGTCTCTTTTTTCACCACAGGAAAGGGAATGGAGGCATCAGCAAAACCTTGGCCAAGAACAGCTCTGACCAAAGTTAAGACCTTCTAATTTCTCTGCAGAATTAAGAAAGGGCCAAATAGATGGCAAAGCTTACTGGTGCAATCCAGGGCAAACACGCTCAGACACAGGTCGGCATCTCTAAGCAAGCTGCTGCTCCTTGCTAATATCAGGAAGGTTAGGCCCTTTCTTTCCAAAAAAAAGCTACGTGGTCCTGTGGTGATCTCTCCCTGACCCCCCCACGGCCACTGCCCAGGCTGCTGCAGCCATGGCAGGGCTGTCACAGGCAGCAGAAGAGGCAGCAGTGGCACCGATGCCTTGGGAGCCCCGCACAGCTGGTGGCCCGGCTTGCTGCCGAATCGCTGTGTGGCCTGGCCTAATTGCTTAAAGCTTTCCTCTTCCCCTCGCCGCGAAGGCTGCGGCGTAGTATTTATCTACTCTGCAAAACTTTTATGAGGCTTGGTTGGGTTTTGTAGAATTCCTGAATAACAGGGATCACAATAGCTGCGCAGGGGCCAGCCTTCACAGACACAAGCAAGCGCCTGCGCTCTTTGCCGTATTTACGCTCAGTCTCCACAGGCAGGAATCCTGCTTCTCTGCCTCCCTCTGATCCCAGAGCAAGTGCCCCAGACAGCTCGAACTCCAGCTGAGGTACAACTGCCCAGTGTGCTCTGGGAACTTTGGCCTCCACCTCCCCTGTCCTGCATCAGTCCCGGGCACCAGCAAGGAGCCCGGAAGGTGCTGCTGGAAGGCAGCTGAATGCTGCTCTCCAAACCACTCAGGGACTTCACGCTAGTTTGTATTCCTCCAGGAATAAAAAGGAGGTGCTGGGGAATTTCCCTGGGGAAATTTGCCATGGGGAAAACCTCCTTGTTTCCCTTCTGGATAAGTGAGGTGACATCCAAACTTCTTTCAAGCTTTCTAGAAGCAAAACCCTTCTGGGTTGAAACAGGACAGGTAATCCCCACCTTCCCCAAAATATCCCTTTAGGTTTTGGCCAGCAAATTTGTACTGTGAAGCCAGTGGTGTCACATCTGTATCCTTAAGGACTGCTCTTAGAGGTACCCTTCAGGATCAAATAGTAATGACAAACAGTAATGATGATAATACTGTTTACTCACAGTGGTAATGCTGAACTGAACAGTGGATGCTGCAATTGAAAACAACAACAAAAAAATGCTTCATACGCAGGCGGTGGGTGAGTGCAGGTTAAACTGCAGGAGCCTCTTGTTGAGGAGGCCTGGACTGCAGTGCTGAATGCCTGAGCATAGCTAGCTGTTCCATCTTCCCTCCCCTCTAGTGCATGCCCATCATTTCAGTTTGGATGAAACAGCAAGCCAAGCCAACCCCAAATGTCCACCGTTTTCTTCAGCCTGCCCCTCCAGAAGCAGTTTGCTGTAGTCCGGTGAGTCAAAAGGTATTGCTCCCTTACTCACTGCTCCCATTTGCATTGCTCAAGAGGAGACCTGGCAGAGAAATGGTGTGGACAAGCCCTGAAGCTTGCACTGGGACTTGGTAGCTCATTAGCTGTTGGGGCTTGAGGCTTGGAGACTGTCTAAATGGTGGCTGGTATTTGCTTGGGGCTGATGGAGCAGGCGTGAAGGTGCCACCCTAAAGGAAACAGTAACCTGAAATAACCAAGTGGACCAAAACCAGGCTGGCACACAGAGCGGTGACAGGTTCCTACCGTAGCGCTGCGGTCATGCAGTTCGCATGTGTTAGGTTTCTGTGCTGTATCAGAAGGTAAGGAGGCACGTGTGTATAGCTTCAAAACACTAGCTGTGCCCCTCTGGAGCTCCACGGGGGTTTTAGACATGAAAGACAGAAGGGGTTTTTTTCTACAGAGTTTGAGAGAAGTTTGGAGACCAGAACAGAGATACCAGGAAAGAGGTGAGATGTGTAAGGAGGTGTAAGGAGCAGAACCCTGCGCAAGGGAAGGCGAGGAAAGATACTTGTGGTGCAGGTATTGAGCAGCTGGATATCCGTACAGGAGCTAGCAGAAAGGCGGCTCACAGCCTCTCTGGCTTCCCTGTCCCTGCTGCTGCAGGCACCCTGCACAGGGAGCCCATGCTTGATTAGAGACTGGAGCACACAGCAACAGGGAAAGGATACCAACTGGCTTCAGGTGAAATGGTTAATAACCCTGGAAGTCACGGGCTCCCAGGTGTTGGAGCCAATCTGAGGGGAGGCAGGGAGAGCCTGGACCCCTTTTTCCTGTTGGTGCACTCAGCAAAGGCCGCTGCTGGTGCAAATTAACTAGTACTGCGTGTTTTTAAAAGGACGCAAGGCTGCCTGTAATACTGTTTCAAGCTTTCTTCTAGCAACCAGCCAACTTCAGCTTTGTTTAAAGGTTTTTCTTCATCTCTCCATCCCAACTTTGTTCCCTCTGCTTCTCCAAAAGAAAAGTGCTAAAGTGAGGTGAGGCTCCGGGCTGACTCAGGTCTGTCAGAGGAAGGGTTTGTCCTCCTGTTGCTATGGTCTCTTGTTCCTACACCTCGTGGGTCTCCGCATTTCAATGCAGAGCATGTGCTCCACAAAAATGCACGGCAAGCTTTCAAAGAATGCATCTGTTTATATTACCTCTCCCTGGCCCAACATCCTGTTTTGGGAAAAATAGCTTCTATAACATGAAGCAGAGGAAAGCAAATCCATGATCCTTCATGAAAGGGGTGAAGGTCTTCCTTCCCTGTCCCGCTCGGCATCTTTGCTGTTTTGGGCATGGACCCTTCTTTAGCTTTGCCCAGGATTCCAGCCTGGGGGAAACAGCGGGTAAACCCAGGAATCCTCTCCGCGCAGAGACACGGGGTACCCTCTGCCTCCCGGGTCGCAGCCCGAAAGAACCCCAGCCAGCTCCGAGGAGCTTCCCGGAGAGCGGTACCGGCCCCGGCCCGGCGCTGGGCGGGCACTAGAGGGAGCCGCGGCCGCAGCCGTCCCTGCCCGCCCCGCCGAGCCCTCGCCGCCGCCCGGCCGCGGCCCCCGAGCAGGGGGAGCAGCACCGGGGCTGGCTCCCGGCCGTAAAACAACCCCAGAAACTCGCTGTCGGAGCCGGATCCGTGGCTTCGCTTTGGATTAGCGCTTTTACTCGGCTGTGGCTTGGTGCCGGCAGCACCCCGGCTTGCTTCGCTCCCTCCCGTCTGCATCGGCCGGGCCCGGGTACCTGCAGGCCCGCGGCGAGCGCGGGGCAGCCGGCGAGGAGAAGGAGGAAGAGGGCTGGCTTTCTGGCAGAAGGTTGCTGCCTGAGAGAGCCCTGACGGAGCTAAGGCTGCCGAGCAAGCGGTTCTGGAAGGCAGCGAGCACGCAGGCAGCGAGGGAGGCAGGGGGTTCCTGGCGGGAGATGATGTGCGATGTGGCAGGATATTAGAAGAGGAAAGCCAGGGAGTGGCCGCGTCTCTGGAGATCCCAGCAAGGACAGGCTTGCTCGAGGAGAGAGGAAGCGTCTTGCTGCGCACTGAAATGATAATACACAGCCTGCTTTCAAGAGCTAGCCAAAGAAATGGTGTATGCGAAAAGCCCTTCCAGGCTGGGGCTGGAACAGTCTCTCATGAGCAAACGTGAAACCTGCAAACCCCTATTCCCCTTGGCTTTTGGCAGCGGGAAGAACAACTTAAACTTCTGCACAGACGGTACCCTTCTTCTGACAACATCAAAGCCTGGTAGAGATGAACAGCCTAAACCTTACCGCCCTCGGAGACACGACTCACTATTGTAATCCCAGTTTTGCTGGGCACATTGGGAAGGAAGCATGTGACACACCCAGTCTTGCATTTCAGGAACGGAGCCCAGGTCTCTTCCTAGCACCCTGCTTTAAACAGGCATCTTCACCCCCATACCTCCCGCTTTCCCGTTGCCTCTCCTCCAGGAGCACCCCGCAGGGTATGGGCAGGTGAACTCGCCTGTGGTTCCTTGTTCGCTATTTTGGTCCGGACAGAACATAGATCCTGGGCCAGGGGCACAGAGAGAGATTAGGTGGTTTAAATCTTGTGCCTCGGGCCCCTCTCCAAGGAAAAGCTGTTGCTAACTTACAGCTGTCTCGTGCTCTCTGTGGAATGAGAGGGAAGTCCATTCAGTCTGGTGAAAATAAACCCGCCATCATAGCTGGCATTCTCGTTGGTAGTCTCAGTGCAGAGGCCAAGGATTTGAGGGCTATGACACATGAGGCAGCTCACTCCTAAAGAGCTTGATCTGGGTTGAAACGTGTCATCAGAAAAGCATGAGGAGCCTTGCGCTCCCCCCGTCAATACAGTACTTGCCCTCTTCACACAGACCGGCTTTCCTTTTCTGTCCTGCCAGCCTGGCACACGGCATGGGCACCCTTTACTGTACATTCACTTTAAAGGAGAAGGACACCCAGCTTCCTCTCTCAGCTCGAGGACTCAACTGTCAAGCAAACACTGGGCCATCACCATCTGCCCTTCTGTCCTCCTGACTAAAAGGTGGTGGTGTCCTACCCTGCCTGCTACCTGGCAGGCACCTCATCATCTCCCTTGCCTTCTCATGCTCCCCCTGGGCACAAAGCTTCTCCTGGGCTAGTGACACACAGCTAGACAGATGCTCAAACACATGGGCTGTGAGAAAGAGGCTGTTTCACAGACATCTCTCTGCTAATGGCCTAGTGAGGAGGAATTGGGAGTCCCTGCAGACATGATTGCACCCCAGGGAAAGCCCAGGGTCCCAGGCAGCAGCCATGATTTTTGGTCTTCTTATGACAGCTAGCAAGGGACTTGAGAAGCTCCCCTTGAGTTTTCCAGCCCTGCAACATCAGCTGTTTGAGCATCCTCTAGCAGATGGACTTCCACGAAGAAAAGGACTTCTGTTTTCTGAAGTACTGTTGGCTGGGAGGTCACAAAAATAGTGCTTACGTGTTTTAATCGTCACTCTTCACGTTAAAATGACGCTACAATGAGACATTGTGAAGGGGGATGTTAAATAGAGGCATTAAAGCTCATCAAATAATTGTTTGGCACCACAGGTGCCGCTCTAAGAATAAAACAGTTGTCAGGAGCTCTTCCAGGAGCATGGCAGCAACCTAGCTTTGTACATGCTCTGCCGTCATCAGCTTAGGAACAAGAGCAAGTCTGGAGCTGTGCAAGAGGCTATCTCAGGCAAGAAGTGTTGACTCTAATAAGGCTATTTATCATACGATATGAGAAAGCAGAAGCTTTCATCGTAGAGGCCTGGAAGTTTTTCTCCTTGCTGTTTTATCAACAGGTCTGAGAGTTTATACAGGCTCTTCCTAAGGCGTGAAATCTCTGCTGAAGTAGGTTTCGTAATCTTCCTAGGACGAATTAATTTAATACAATAAACGTAAGTGTAGCACGCAGCAAATAGGCCAGAACAACTCTGTGTGACAAGAAGGTACAGTGACCAAGACAGACATGGTGGTGGGATACACCACCAGCAGAAACCAAAACACAAAGGGAGGGCCTTCTGAAAGAGATGTCATCCATCAAAAGTGAATTGCCACCTTACATTGCCACTGTAACAGTCTCACACTTCACAAGCTCTTCCTCACGGAGCCTAATTCAACAGCCACTGCCCCTGTGGGTGAAATTAGGGAGGTGAATCACCGTGGAGATGACTTTTCAAATGAAAAGAAGAATAAAATGAAAAAAAGGTTAAAAAAACCCAACAAACCCTGACATTGTCTTGAGACTCGGAGCTTTCCCAGACAATTCTGGGTGGCCTGGTTTGATCTTTCCCCCCCCCCCCCCCGCATTCACTGACATAGGTGTTTTCTTGATACAACTTCCACACGCTCACTGTGAGTCTGCCTTAGAGTTCAGCTTGCTGTGTGCTCATTCTCCAACTAAGAGAAAAACCCTGAAAAAAAACCCCAAAACCAAAGAAAAACGCTGGAAAAATGTAAGCAAGGGGTGCTCCAGCAAGGCCATGTGGACAGCCCTGCAGTGCCTAGCTCCTGCACACCTTCCGCTGAAGGCTATGGAAAGGGTTTTAAATTATACGGTGCCAAGAGAAGGGGAGGCCTGCAGCTGGTCCTGGAGTGAGGAAGTTAAAAGAATGAAAGAATTAGAGGCAGCTCTTTCACGTAGGTGATTAGTGCAAAGGAATGTCAGATTCAACAAAGAAAGTTTGCTTATCAAGCTGCAGATTTATTAAATGCGTTCCAGACTTGCATTGCTTCATTCAAGTTTAACAGAGCTGTAATACTTAATATGCCCTTTAGCAATTTAATACTCTCTTGTACAAATCATTGGAAAATTTAAAATAGAAAAATATGTCCAGGCTTAACTGTAAGGAGAAGGGGAACTCTGTACAAAAACAGAGGAGAAAGAATGCATGGGTAAAGCTGAATATCACTGAATATCTTACCACATGTATTATTCTGCTGAGTTATTAGTACGTGCACTCTCATCAGCAGGCTAAAGGAGGAACTAGCTGTAATAAGTTACAGAACAACAATGTTCACCATCAGAGCTCAAGGCTGGCATCACATCATGCCCAGAAATTACTCCTCAGGAACCACGTTTGATACTTTTTTCTTTTTTTCTTTTTTTTTTTTTTTTTTTGCCTTAGAGAGCACAAATGTGGGTTTCTTCTTTAAGGAAATGAAAATCAGTTGTTGGTGCTGCTTATAACAGACAGGAAATACTGCTGTCAGACATCATACAATGGTTTTCACAGTAAAAAGGGATGTAAACATTGAACTGGTACATCACCGAGACATTAAAGGCAATCTGTGTCGGAGATGGAGAGAGGACAAGCCTGTCAAATGCCTCACTGCTGCGTAATTACACGTGAGTATAAACACATCCATGCAAACATATTTCTGCAAAATTATTCTGGGTCTTGTACTCTGCATAAGAGCATCCCTTGGAGGCTCTCTGCACCCAAGGTATGCAGGGATCTGCCCTGCTTTGAACAAGGGGGTGTTATTTAATATTGGGCAGGGATGTGGGAAAGAAAGGAAGGGCTTTATTTTGTGGTGGCCCGTTAGGCTGCTTGGCTTTTGTGGGTTTGTTTTTAAAGGAGTATAGGTTCTTAAAGCTGCCTTGCCCACCAGCCAGCTGCATTGTAAAACCATACTCCTGAGTCTGTAACTGCCCTGCGGAGGGTCAGGCCCAAAGGTAGCACAGTGCCTGTTGCACCCTACAAGGAGACGTTCCCCGGTCGGAATTCGGAATGCAGGAAAGGGCTGGTGACAGACGCAGTGAGTACATCCGTCTCCGTCTAGGTGCAACAGATACAGAAGTGTGTAGAGCACAGCGTGTTTCCTGGCCACTTCTAACGCTGCTGAATCACTCAGTCAGTATGTTGCTGCTGCTGGCCCAGACGGACTGCCAGTAGCCAGCATGAGTCAGTGATGCATGCAGATCACAGGGCCTTACAGAGGCTGGGAAGAGCCATCCCTCCCAAAGGACAAGCTTGCTTGGGACATAAAGGGCAGTGGGACTAAAGATTTGCCAAAAATCGTGAGTTGAGTTAAGCAACAGCTGGGACCACAGTCTCCCCTCTCTGCCCTGGTCACACACTGTCAGGCCCTGAGCCATTTTTAACAGTTATCATTGCCTTCCACTGGCAACCTCAGACTAACTCTTTCCGTGCTATTTAAGGACTGCGGGAGTGGAAGTGACCTCCTGAATCACTGATCCCAGTGCCTCCTAATTGGAGGCAACCACACCACATGAGGCTCGTCAGAAATGCCTCAAAGTGAGCAGGGTGGTGGGACGTGTGATGATTTCATCCTTCCAAATTCCAGAGGCAACACCCAAGTGTGGTTGTGGCTGTGATTGTCTCTTGCTCAGACATTATGGGAAAACTGTGGTCACATCTCAAGAAAAGAAATTTGTGCTGAAAGGTGTCTTGTTTTGCTTGTAATTTTCCTGACTTGGCTATGGAATGCAAGTGAGGTGGGATCTGAGTAGAGCAGCCACTCATTTCTCCCATCACACTAAATAGCAATGGCACAGAGTACTAAAAAGCAACTTGCCAGCATCTGAGGCACGAGGGGGGTTTGCTAGACCTCAGAAGGCCCTACTGTAGCAGAAGCTGGGACAGTGTATCGACTATCGGAAAGATCTGGTGTACGGCAGTGAGGCCTGATGCAGGCATGAATGTGATTGCAATGTCTGCCTTTGGAAAGCATGTAGCTCGTGGCTTCTGGGGTACACAGAATTTATTTCTTGGGCAGAGGGGAAGAGGATTCTCTTTCTCCATTAATCTCAACCTCACTCCTCTGCTGTGGCCGCAGCATGTGGCAACCTGCCTCTACGTCTGCAGGAGGGAGGACCTGGGCAGTCAGTGGTTCTGTCTATGCAGGGTACTGGTCTTACGGAGAATGATTGTTCTTTTTCTCTTTTGTCATCAGTTCCACTTGGTGGAAGGGGTGGCCTGTGGGATCAGCTGTCCCTTCCACTGGGGAACACAGCCTGCAGAACACTTCTCCTACCAGTCCTTTCAGAGGCCCTGAGCGAGGGAGCAGCACAGAGGCGGCATCGTGTCACTCAGGTGGGGAAAAGGCGCCAGGAGAGAGAGAGGGGTGAGCAGGGTTGTTTAGATTTTGAAGGTGGGATAGAGAAACAACTAAAGCAACCAGCCTCCCTGCAGACCTTAAAAGCAGCTGGGGGGCTGGGTCACCTGAATGGTCAGTAAAAGGTGCAGTTGTGCACAGGTGATATTATGCAGGAGCCTGAATGCGGCCCAGAACCACAGGGGGAAAAGGGGTAGAAAGGACTTTAGATAGAAGGGAATGGATACTTGTGGCAGCTCCTGGGTAGAAAGCCAGAGCTCCTAGAAAATGTTGGATTCACCTAGGCATGGCAAGGCCCAACAGCATCTTCCACCACAGCACCAGCAGAAAAAAACTGGCAGGAACTCAAGACTTAAGGTTTCCACAGAAACAGCCCTCTTGTGCTGGTGTCAAAAGAAGCTGCCAAAGTAGCACGGCATCAGCTATGTGCTAAAGGACAAAAGCCCCTTAAATATCAAATAGTGTTTTAACTTGCTCCAAAATGCAGGAATGAAACTGAGTTTCATGTCACCACTGAATTGTGACAAGCTACCAACAAAACCTACTTTGGAGAAGCTGGCATGGTTTCCATAGCTGATACCCAAAAGGTGCATAGGCTTATCTGTGGCAGCAAAGTGAGGGGAACAAGCAGAAGAGATTCTGTTGTCAGGAGCAGACCAGGGGAATCACATAGCTCAGATGCACTGAGGCAGAGGATCCAAATGGGTCAGGTTTTGGTTTTTTTAGTCTTGCCTTCAACAAATAGCTAACAGAAGAACTTATTAAAGCTGCTTTCTCAGGAAGAAGGAGGCAGATTACTTGTATGCATGCTGTGCCTACACTGATTCACACAGCACTAATAGGCTGCTATTATAGCTGTAACTCAAGTACAGCATATTTCACTTATATTTAAATGTTTTAATTTAAAACTAACACTCTTCTGAGTCCTGCTATTTAATTAGTGTAGGCTGGGAGTCATGATTTGGATTGGAAAGTAGTCTTGACCTTTGTAGGAAAAGAGTGCAGTCCTGCACCTAAAGGCTGGAGAGGTCGGTCATCCACAGTAAGTGGGGCATAATTGATTGGTACAGAGAAATCAGCACATTCACAAGCAGTTAAAGTTGTCATTTGCCATGAGGAGCTGCAGAGTGTGCCCTGAGACAGCCAACATGTTGTGAGCTTTCCTCTCTTTTCATAAAATGCTGGCATATCTATGGGCATTAAGGTCAGAGAGAGTCTTTCAAGCCACCAAAAATTACACAGAAGTCTTCATACATTTCTGCTAGAGATTTATCTGCTCATTTCTACATGTGGTTGTGTGAAATTTCTTGGCAACATTCAGCTTCTGGGAAGGATGTTATAGAATAGAGATTGTGCTGCATCAGCATTGTGTGAAGAGATATTAAAAATAGACGTAAATAGGAATGGCAGGTGTTGGAGCATCAGTTTTTAAGTCAGTTGCATGTGATTTCCGTAAAGTTCTTTCCTTATGAAGATCGGCACTAAGAAACTACGATGGCTCTGGAAACAGGTCATCATGAAGGACCTGAGGCAGAGAGCTCTTCAGCTAAAAGCAACGTGGCATGTTGGCAGCTACCATTGCCCTGTGCCCTCAGCCTGCTGCTATCCCTGGCAGAGAAGCAGTAGTAGAGTAGCATTGCCGCTCACCTGAGCACTTCTCCACTTGCAGCTACATTTACAGTTTGCTTCCAGAGGCAGAAGCTTAAAATTCTGGCTTCACTCCATAATCCCCCCTATTCACTGTTCTGAGAAAAATGCTGAGCCTGTATCCCTACTGACTGTCCAGATAGATCTTCACTGTCACAATGGGTCTATTACAGCTTGGAAAAAAGTTCCCTCATCCAAATCAGAGGCTAGCTAAGCCTGCTCACTCTGAGGATAGTTAGAGATACCAGAAGGTGACCTTGGACTGCCCGTTTCCTAATGAATACTTTCATTTATTACAGTATTTGAAATGTGAGATCCTGAGATAATAACTCAAGGATTGCTCAAGAGGAAAGGATGCACTGTCTCTGAAAAGCCTCTTTCTGCTCTGTTGCTGGTAAGATAGCTAATAAACATCTTCTGGAATGGGGCTCTGGTGCACATTGTCAAAATTCACTTTGTGCATTTGTTCTTCTGAGGCAAAGATGAAAACAAATTGCCAGTGTCAGCTGGGTAAAACCAGTTAATACTCTGCAGCCTGGAATAAAGTTCCCATGCCTGCATTCCTCCTAGGTGCAGTTCACTTACACATTTTGAATACCTGTCGAGTGAATACTTTGGGGTTTGGAGGTCAGCAGGGGTTAAACCAGAAGTTCTCAGAGGCTAGTTTGAAGAACAAAGTCTTTGACTGAAGAAAATGAGATATAAACCAGCACTTTTTCCTGGGGCACAAAAGAGAGAGAGGACGACTCAAGAGCTTGAACAGCTTGCCTTCTGTTAAAATGCATGTGGTTCTGTTGGGTGCTCCAGTGACCAGGGCAAGTTCCCTAGCAAGTGGCTTCCCAAGCACAGAACATCTACAGTTTATAGCAGCATAGAACAGGTCTTCATCTGTTGCACTGTGCACCCCACAGAGGCAGTAGTTATTCCTCTACTACAACATAGAAATAGCCAATGGCAGGGTAAGTGATTCTGGACAGTAGTCACAGTTAAGTCTTTTGGGGAGCTTTTAACATTTGGAGCCTAAGTATAATGAAAAGGGGCTTCTCCAGTTTAGTGTCTGAACTAATGCTGTTTTGTTAGCAGTGGGTGGATGCATGTGCATGTGATGCATGAATGTGTCCCCTGAGCATAAAGGCTTGACCTGGACAGTCCGTATTGTGAGGTTGCTTTAGGTTAGGCTGCATACCCCACCTGCATATGAGATGCTGTACCCATAGCTTTATCTCTGGGAACATGAAACCTTTCCTTTCAGGTGCTGCATGTCAGTACTTCCCCTTGAGAGCTCAGCCAAATGCTCCAGCTGGCACTGACACTGTCATCAAATGCAAGGGAGATGGAGGCTCTATTGGCATCCTGTTCCATTAATCCCCTCCCTTGGATACTGTTGATATGGACAAGACCTTGTCCCTTAGACCAGAATGCTCCCCAGCATCCTGAGTGGAATGCAAGCAAATCCCCTTGGATGGATGGATGGATAGATGGATGGACCATGCATAGTTCAAAAACCTTTCACATCTGCTTGTAACAAAAAATTACCTGAGACAGGTAGCAAAAAAAAATAATTAAACAAAGAGACGTAAAGAATCACATATGCAAAGCCTGCACTTTTAGCTCAGAGGTGAGGCAGGGATACTAGTATGACTTGTGAGCTTCTTTTTGTAAAGAGTTCGTTTCTGGTAGGTTTCTTTGGTAGGACATTTGGATCCCTCACAAACTATCCAGATAGATGTGTTTGCTTCTGCAGGGAAGGTGGGAGGAAGGCTGAAGGGATGAAGATGAAATCTTGAGGAGAGGAGATCCCCAACAGACCAGGCTAAGGGAATCATCATAGGTCACATAAATCAGTGGGAACCCCAAGTCCCCTTGCACAGCCCAGCAGCAAGGAGAGAGCTATGTAACTGGCCAGAAAGAGTGAGAGCAGACCTTGACCTGCAGTACAGAGATGCTGGTTCCAGTAAGCTCTCTCCCTGCTCTAAAAATTAGTTTTGAACCCACAAGAGGTTTGATAAGTGACACAAAAGTGGCATGGAAAGTTGAAGCATTCAAAAGCAAAAGGAAACAATGCACAGTAAGGACCTCTCCCTGCAAAGCTTCCCGGGCTTTTATCCTCACCCCTTCACTACCAGAGCTACTCCGAGTGCCGCCTCCCACTTTCAGATGATTAAATGCTGACCGTGCTCCAGGGAGGAGAAGGAGGTCCAGACCATAAATGAAGATGTGAGTGTAAAGGTCAGGCAAGCCAAACTGATGTTTCAACTCCCAGTTCATAGTGGGCTGTACAGTCAGCTGGACTCTGCATCCAGTGGATACTGTCTACTGTCCAGGGGAGTGACAAAGCAACTTTGGTGGGCATCTGGCCTCCAGCCAGGACTAAAGCATCACAATACTTATAAAAATTTACCTCTCAGTCCATCTGAGTCCTTTCTCACTTCACAGTGCCCAGCACTAGATGTTAACCACAGTGTTGCTGCTGTGATAACAGCAGCTCGTTTGCAGTCCTTAGCCTTGTGTATACACACACACACACATGAAAAATACACACCCCAGTGTGACAGATGGGTCTCATTAGCCCAGGATAACATATCCACCTCGTATGCCAGGCTCATACCCGAGGTCAGTGAGTAGAAGCCCAGGTAAGAGTTAACCCCTAACCCATGCAGCGGCATTCTCCAGTTTATCAGGTTACTGGGACCATTGTGGAAGGTGGCACCAAGGTTATGAGGGGCAAGCATGCAGAAACCAAATTATTTGCCATTTAGTGCAGAAGCCAGCTTGTGGCTTTGTGGCTTATTTTCAGGGGTAGGCATTGCACCCACCGAGTTGAGCATGAAGTATCTCTAGGTTTGAATCTGTCCTGTGGGATTACAGACACCAGATTTGGAGCCAACCAGCCTGTTATTTGGGGAAGGTGAGGAGGTGGTTGTGTCTGAGCTGCCCACCCGATCCTGCCAACACTTCAGTGACCTTTCTTTAGAAGTGGAGAGCTGGAGCCCAGTGGGAGTGCAACCATCGCTTCAGAGAGGAAAGCAGTGGAGGCAGCTTCTGACTTTGGCAGCATAAGCCCACCTTTTTCAGGGATGCAGCAGCCTCAGACCTCATGCCAGTGAGACTGAGCCTGGAATGCGATTTCCCCTTCTCAGGGAAACCAAATTTAGGCCGTATTGGTAAGTATCTAAGGAGATGCATATGTATGTATGTCTTTAATTGCTGGAGAGCTATGGCCTAGAATGCCAACGTGCTCAAGCACCCTGCTCCCTTAATCATTTAAAGTGCTGTGCATGCTGCTTGGATACCTCCTAACGCTGTTTGCTAGATCAGATATCAAACAGGAATGTTAAACTTTGGTATGCCTTCGTAATTGCCCCTCTCTCTGAATTATGGAAGCCCGCTGGACAGGACAATGATTTATTAACATTACCTCTCCTGCCTTCCCCCTTCTCCATGTGCTACCTCAAGCAATTCGGTCAGTAATTTTTTTTATCACTATATTTTATCATGGCATACTTATCCTAGAGGACTAACAAATTCATGCCCCTAGAAAACTCATATTCCCATAGTTGTTGCTGGAATCCAAAATATTTTTCTACCATTGTTTTGTGAACATTTTTCTGATTCCCAGAGCCACAGTGGTTTGTATTGCTGCTCTGACTCCTATTCCCTTTACTTCCATCAATAACAAGAAATTGGTGGAAGTTAGAAGCCATCCTAGAGCTGGGAACTGGCCAGCAAGCCCTTTACTACTGTGATGGTTAGGACATCTCAGACATGCCAGTAAGCCCAGGTGAGACAGAGAAGGATTTGGACTGGAGCTCCCCAGATACTAAGAAAATTGCAGGAGCCTGCTACAAGAGAGGCCTGCTTCCCACCCCACTGACACTACTGCTTGCGTTCCACTTCTAGCTAGTCTGGGAAATGCATCAAATTTCATCTGCTCGTTGGCTTTATGTATGCTGAGTTGTTAAATTAGCATCAGGAAGAAACTCTCGCTGTGCACAGTGGTTGAAAGCCAATTTGAATGTCCGGTGAAGCTTTCCCTTCACTGCTCCGGGGACTCTATTTGCCTGCCAGCGCCGTGTTTAGCTCAGAAGACAGCAATTAGCAGAGGAGCCAGACTAATACCAGCCTGTGGTCATCTGCAGCTGATCTCTGCACCTTTTTCTCACTCAGGCTGCAGTGCCTGCAGCCGCTTGCTCTGGAGCCTGTGGCTGCACGGGGCCTACTCTACTAACCGCCCAACCTACGCCGCTCCCGCCATGCGCTGCTGATTGATGCTCTGGAGCAGCAGCGTTTGCTGTATCCCGAAAGCTATTATCTCAGAATCTGGAGTTAATAGCCCAGCAGGGCTGCTTGGGCAGGCCTGCAAGTCTAAGCCACCAATCTGCCTCTAAGAATCATGAGAATTGCTGCTCTCACTAACAGGGCAAATTTAGCCCCTTCTGTGCTGCCAATGGGACTTAAAAGGCCTTATTCACACAAGTGCCACTCTTCTCAACAGACTGCAATAAAACCTCCCAGGCTGGAATGGAAGCAATTGACATTCGCCAAGTTCATGTGTAAATGATTGGGGTTTTTTTTGTAGTGAGCCAAATAAGCCACTGGAGCAAGCTGTCCAAAGTTTTCAGAAATAGCTGACTCCCGATGAAGCAGGTCAGATCTAACTATCTCTTTCAACTTCAAGTTATGGTGAAACACAGGAAAGTACTCAAATAGCTCTTCTTTCACTGCAAACACTACATGAAAGAGACACAGAATACACAGCCACAGTTAATATATGCTGGTTAAATCTCCCATCTCCTTAAAGCTTGCCTCTCGTTGCTCCCCTGACAGACATCATGACTGCACTAATTTTGAAAAAGAGATTTTTAGGGTATTTTATTTCCAAGTGATGATTGAGCTGTGGGAAGCAAACTGTTTCAGAACCGGCCCCTGTGCTGGATACATCTTTAACAACTCACTGAAAATGTGATAGACGTGCCCCAGATGGCTCCTGTGAAAATTGTTACCAAGTGAAAGCCAGTTCACTTTTTGCAAAGCAGTGACCCTTGCTGTGATCAAAACATACTTATTTACACATGCTCTGCTAATAGGAGGCATTACTTTATCCTTAAAAGGGAGAGAAACAAATTTTTCACTCCTTCACACTGTGTCTGTCCTTCCTTGTGAGTGGTAGCTGGCAGGTGGACCTCATTTCCCTAGGAATGGCTGGATTTGGCCCATGAGCTGAGGGGTTGCTGGGTGCTGGGATTCAGCCACGGCAGGCATGGGAGGAGGCCAGTGTGGTGCCTGTGGGCCAGTCTCTCCATAAACAGCACAGCATGGGTCCCATCCATGTGCACAGTGTGGGACGCTCTCTGCAAGCACAGCCAGGGCTCACCAGCTTATCTGCACAAGGTGGAAGTAAACAAGTCTGATACCGAAAGCGGTCACGTCGCCTCCCTTTACAGGCAGCCTAGATACAGCCATGTGCCTGCCAGCATGTTTCTTCTTTCTATGCTTATCTTGGCCAGTGATTGTTTACACTCATCTGAGGGACTGGCCAAATTAAAACACCAAGCAAAGGTGTGCCTGTGTGCCTGCCCATCTTTCTCCCCTCTATTCAATGGGCCAAATTCTGCCCAAAGTGCAGCACCAAGAGATCTCCTCATCAGGGTCTTGCTAGGACCACCCTGTGCCTGAGGTCTTGCTTAGAGAGCAGCTTCATGTGAAACAAGGAGAGAGTGGTTGTTCCCACATCAGCTTTGCTTCGGGATGTGATGAAAGGGTTTGTGTTGAGAAAAGCGTATCAACACAGTTTGGAAACATTCATGGCACCAGTCTTTCCAGTGTCACTTGTGCTTACTGCACCCTCATAAATAGTTTTTAAAAGCAGCCTATGTCAATGGAAAACAGTTCCCTTGTATCAGGAGGCCCAATCTCAGTTGTTTTTATGGAGTTAGGCATTCAGTCCAGTCACTTGTCTGGAACAACTTTAGCAGAAAATAATCACATCAAAAAGTAATTTCCTGGTAGCATGGCATCTTCTTTGGCAAAAGCTACTTAAAACAAGAAAAAAAGGCACAATAGATAAATTTCTCGATCCAGGCTTATTTTAGAGCATATCTGCCAGACAGCAAGCAGTCGGTCACACAGTGACTTTCCCTTCCTTATGCCCATTCCAAGGCCCTGCACACACTCTTAACGTGTGTTTACGGATACAGCTCTGTGATTACTTTGGAAGTGCACAATACTGGCATAAGGGGTTGTGACAGAGTTTCCTCGGCTCTGACAAGTACCCTCAGTGCCTTCAGTTTTGGCTAGCCCAAACCAAAATCTTTGCTTCAAAATACCATTCAGTTTTTCAGCAATAAAACAACCATCTCACGTGGCACTCTGGTGTTGCCTGACCATCCTACCTGCTGTCTTCAGGATTTAGGAAGGAGACTTCAGGGGAAGAATGCAAAAGTACATCTGAAATTGGCACTGGGATTTTTTGGCTTTGATTCCTCCTTTGTGGAGTCCTGTCAACCAGCCAGTTGCCTGGGTGTGAGTGTTTGACCTGAATTATGGCCATTTCAGAGTGAACCCTTAATCAGCAAGGGTGTGGGATACAGTCTGTTCCTTTGGAGATGACTTTGTGCTGGGATTTAAGGTTATTGGTTGCTTTGGGTTTGCTACAGGCTCTTTAAACTCAGCTACCACGTACCCAAAATGTGCATTTTGTGCTGTCACCCACACCTGCTGCTTCTGGCTCCAGCTAAACCTGTGTCGGACGGCTCAGGCTCATGCTTGTTACTGAGCTGGGGACTTTTGCAAGAGCTCCACACGTGTGCGCGGCGTTGGTGAATGAAGAGTTTTGTGTCGGAACATTAATTACTGAGGGGCCTGGCACAGAACAGGAAATACAAGTGCTTTTCTTACATAAACATTTTCAGTTTGGCTTGGCTGAATACCTGGATACCAATTCTCCATGGGCTGGGATCCCTTAGGTTTATTTATGCAGTTTATGTTCCTGGATTTGAATTTAACGACTCCCTATCATCATGATGGTAGAAAAAATATTGATGTGCAAGGTACAGGAGACAATTTTATGTTCAATTTCAACAGAAACTAAGAAAACTATTCAGCCAGAGGCTTCGCTGAACAGCTCTGTCTCTTCACACAAAAAGATGGATGAACTACATTTGTCATTTCTTGCCATCAAACAGCATTTTCTCTCTCTTCTGCTTTCCCGAATGGTGACTAAAAATTCAGCCACCTTTTTTTAAGCTACCCCCTTTCTGATAAGGATTTTTTTTTTTACAGAAAAAACAAAATCAGAACCCTACACGTATGGAAATTGGAGGGTTTATAATCGGAATACTGCATCCCACCTGGTGTCTAATTGCACCACTAGCATAGATTTTTTTTTACACTGAAGGAATGACATCAACACTGAAAATAGTCTAAGCAATACTGCTTTGAGTTTTTAATAACATAGAGTGTCAAATAAATAGGCTTTGGAGATCGAGACTTTGGGAGGGCTGGGGAGGATCAGGTATGACTGCTTCATTTTTAAAAAAATCTGAAGAGGTAAGTTTCCCATTCAAGATCGTTCTCATCTGCAAAGAATTTCTAACAAAAGGGGGCTTTCCCTATACAGGTAAATCTTTTGTTTTTCTTTACACTAGATAAAGGTAATTAGTTATTGGACTGAAACTTGCTAGTAGTCTGCCTGTAGCAGCATTAGTCAGTAGGGGTAAATGGAAGACACTGCTGACAAGTCGTAGGCATATTTTTATGAAAACATTTTCTTGGAACTGAGAGGAGTTGGGAGAGACAAAGTAAGGAGAATACTAATGATTATTAACTTACAGACAGATGTATTTGACAATCATCTAAATCTGATTTAGTAATTTGCTAAAACTTGAGAGGAAAGACTGAGTTAAAAGAAAGTAAACTAGGACCAAAATCTGATCTACAGTGATCCATACCACAAGAAAGCGTGCAGTCAGGAGACTGACAGAGGTGATGGAGAAGAGCTTGGCCTAGAAATACTCATTTTTAGTGAATCCTGAAACAGCAGAAGGACACTGGAACAATGCAGAGTGTTCAGCCAACATCACAGTAGGTCACCAGCACGCTTGACAACGCTGAGGCTTAGTTTGCCTGACAAGGGGTCCTAGGCAGCAGAAAAATGAATTGTTAATTAAGCTAGATGGGAACACAATCACTAGAGGTCTACACTGGTTTACAACATAGCATTCTTGTACGAAAGCAACGATATGCAAAGTCGGTGTGGTTTCTTCCAAAAGGATGAACAGAAGGCTTGAAGCCACTCCACAGAGCTCTCTAGCTGGTTCCCTTCAGATAGCCACCTGTATGCAGGAGGGTATTCAGTGCTGCTTAGATATGACCAAAGCAAACCAACAAGCAGTTAGATTGTAGTTTGACTACCGCGTCTTTGTCATCAGCTGTGGGTCCCAGGTAAAACCAAGGCAGAACCGATCTTGCCACATGGGCAAGGAACTGTTCAGGTGAGGGATGCATGGCTGATCTCTGCTGTAAAAAGAGGTGAAAATGTCACAAAGATCCTTGATGATTTGACCTTTCAAAACCCAACTTTGAATATGTGAGCAAGAGACACCAGCAAAACACCTCAGAGGGTGGGCCCTCATCAGGGTTTGTAATTCAAGACAAAAAAAAAAGGGGGGGAATCTCCTCAGAATAAGAAACAGAAAATTAGAAAATTTTGCTACCCCAATCCAGTTTGAACAGGGATGTGCTTTTATCCCTGTGTACAGTATTAGGGAGATTGTTTCAATGGCCACAGTGCTAGAAGGTTGTTGAAATATTGGAGTGGGTGCAGAAAACAGCCACAAGAAATTATGCAAGGTCTAGAGAAAAAGGCCATAGCGAAGACTTGGAGAACTCGGTCTGTTGAGTTTAATAAAGACTTGTAAAAAATGAGAAATGACTCGATTGCAGAGGAAGTTTCCCTCCTGGTGGAAAATGTCATGGACTGAAGAGCTCTCATTCTAGCAGAGAAATGCACAACAAAAGCCAACAGCTGAAAGTGGAAGCCTGGCGAATTCAAATGAGAAAATAATCAGAAGCGTTTAACAGTGAGAGTAAGCATTAAAACAAATTGCTAAAGATAGTGGTTGGTTCTTCATGTCAAGCTATCGTCACATCAAAGCTCCAGGCCTTTCTAAATGATGAATTTCTGGTAGACAAGCCATTGGGCTGCTTATGAGAATGCCTATCCAAAACCTAATGGCCCATCCCAAGGACTGAAACTTAACTGGCTTTGGGAGGCTCAGACCAGATGAGTTATTGACCTCTTTAGCCCTCGTTTTGTGCCTCAGAGACCAGTATAGGTTAGTTCAAATTTTTGAATTCTTATCTACCAGCCTTATTTTTCTTCTCTTTTGTAAACAAAGACTTCCTGCAGCTTTTGCCTGTCTGGACTCTATGTGTGGGTAAGAACTGTCTCTGCATCTCCGGAGGTCTTCATCTCTGGAGATGCAGATCCTCTGCTGAGTCGATCTCTCCCTGTAGTGAAGTACCCTGCAATAGCAGGGGCTTTTCTTTTCTTAAACTTTTCCATTTTTTCCTGGAAAAAGGGCACTTTCTCTATATCCACCTCTCTCTTTCTTTCTTCCTTTCTTTCTCCATCTCAAGCCACAATTTCCAAGTCTCCTGGAAAATATTTTCTAGCTTCTGGAACGGATTATTATCCCTGCTCAGTGCAGATCTTCTGTACTGTATTTCTCTGGGTGGTTTTCAGAGCCTCTCGGGGCCCACTACTTCCCATGGTCTGGCAAAATCCCTGACCACCGCTTGGGACCTTGGTTTGTTTATTTTAACATTTATAGTGCAAAAAAATATAATAATGAAACCGATGGATGCCAACCATTGGTACAGAACAAAAAATGAATGTAGACCAAACACATTTCTATCCACTAAAGAAAGATGTAGAATAGAGGCCTCACCCAGTGGCGAATTAAATAAAGGCCAGAGTTAAAAAGTTTTGTCTTGCAACACATTCTACAACTGTCCAAACTGCGTGGCAAGAAGTAATAAATATTTGAGCCAAGGGCTTGGGGGGATGAGTCCTCTTGCCTGGTCCCAGCGGCTCAGGCCCAGAGATGACAGCAGGAGCATTCTGGTTCAATTCAACAATTGTAAAAATTTAACAGCCCCAGGGCAGATACCAGCTCTTTTTGGAGAGGACGGGGCTGGCAAGGCGTGCAGCTCTAGGAAAGCTGGTGTCTTAAATAAGCACACATGGCAAGGACCCCAGAGGAGCACTTGACTCTCACCTAGGGCCCTGCTCTTCTGACACCGGTTTTCATACTTCTCTCCTCCTCTGTGTGGGAGGTGGGCTGTGGGACCAACTTACTCCATGGTCTTTGGATTAAGGACGTCTTTTCACCTCTCTCCACAATCTTCCCATTTTGGGGATTTTCTCTGCTCTGTTAAAAAACGAGGCGAAGGAATTAGGCGTCACTGAGGCATCTGGGAAAAGCTGTCCTACACTTCATGGTGGCATGCACACCGAGGTTGAAAATGGCGATCTGCCTTGGCTCCCTTTCCTGGGTCCCTGGTGTTCCTGCTCGCCCCAGTAGGGCTCCTGTTTCCAGCCCTTAGTTCCGTGGCTCGGACAGTGCCAAAGCCATTGTTTTTTGTGCTGGAGCTGTGTGGTTTCTGTGCCAGAATTATAAGAAAACCATGAAAAAATATGAACATTTTTGTGTGGACTTATGCAACATTTTTCCATGAAGACCCTCAAAAATGGGAAAAATCTTGCCCTGTCACTAACCATAGGGAAGTGTATGGTGTATGTGTGTCTTCCTAAAGGAGCAATAGTTTGTCCCAAAAGAGCATGTTTGCAGACCAGAGATGTTCTGAAGGACATCACAAATTTAACTCCAACCAAAAGGCCGCTGCAAAGGCCAAGCTAAGCAGATGGATATGAAATCTGCTTTCCAGGCAAACCTTGCTCTACAAGCACAGCTGATACTGGTTTTGAGCAGTCACAAAGCATGATTACAATCTCAGTTAGGTTGGGGGGCAAAGTCCTGCAATATGACCCAGCATCCTCTATGTCCCAGCGTAGTGACACTTTTTATCAGGAGTGGTTTATCTTTCCCATCCTGAGGATGACCTGAGGTAGTCACCGCCAGCCATGCGTGTGTACTCTGGGGCCTGCTGGCTTCACTGCCATCTCTCACCTAGGGCCCCAGCAATGCTCCCTGCGCTCTCCTACCAGGAAACACTACTGTGCAGGAGATCCCAAACACTTTATAAAATGCTTTCAGCCTTAGTGTGCGTATCAGCACTTTGTAAAACACACGGGGATGGAAACACACATGCCAAATGCTTCAAGCAGTGAGACTGATTAGTAGTTCAAGGTTTGTCCTGAGGAAAGCTTTCCTTTTATAAAATAGTGGCTTGCGGTCACTCGTGTTTGAGCAGCCTTCATTGCTCAGGAGCTCAGATGTATCCTGTGAAATCTGCACGGACTGCCACGTGCTTTTGAGTCTGGTGGGTGGACGTATGCCCATTGCAGAGACTAGCTATACAGATGTTCAACAATTAAGCCGTTAGTGGACTCCTACACACTTGTAAGGTACACAGGGCTCACGGAGTGCCTGCCAAGTTCCTCAAGTAGTAACAGTTCATGACACTCTTGAGATATCTGCCAGATGCCGACACAGTGTTCTGAAGTTCCTATTTCAGGACATAATTTAAAAAATACTTCTAGCTTAGGACTTAGATGCCAAGAAGCATTTGTGTATGATTGTAATGTAAACCATAAACCCAACAGGAAACATCAGAGCCTTCTCCTTTTGTAGATATGATGTGACTAAGGAGTGTTAGGAAAATGTTCCTTTATTGGCAAGAAAACAAATACATTTTACTGTCCCATATGTGCAAAATGAAACAACCAATTAACACATATCTGGCAAAGAAAGAGTACTTTTACCTTCCAGCGTTGCCCACACATCCCAAATTGTATATTGATTGCAACATTTATGAGTATTGTGCGGGGGGCAGATGGTGAACACTCTGCTAAGCACCAAGTTTGGCTGACAAGGCAGCACTGCAGTTTTAATAACAGAATCAGCAACTCAGCTCAGCCTGACTGTGGTCATGTGCCTGGAGCTCACGCTGGGAATGCTCAGTGGCCTAGCAAAAGCTTTAACATTGTCACTTTCGTACCATTAACTGGCTGGCATATCCAATCTCATAGTATTCATATAAATCTTATCCTTTCAGTAGACACCAAAATTAACTGCTGTAGAAAAGCAGTACCAAGAAGAGACACTTGTCTGCTTTGCCTACCTTAAGATCTACAGTTGTAGGTTGAAGTGCAATAAAAAGCAAGCGTGTGTGTGTGCTGTATGTAGGTGTTTTCAGCACGCTGCCTTGAAGCTGACTCTTTTTTTTCCTCCCCCTCAGTTAAAATTCAGGTGGGCATGAGAAAGTCTTGCAGCTAACGAGATGCTAGCCCTGGCTTTCCCCAGTATGTTTTTACATAAAAGGCAGCGACAGCATGAGCAAGAGAATGCAACTCCCACCACAGTGGTGAGCCATCCTCAGTGCATGGTTGTAGCCTAGCCACACCAGCCCCTGAGGCACAATAAAGTACATATTTATTGCTCCTGGGACATTGTCACAGGCTCTTTGAAACTGCTAAATAGATTCAAATACCCCATACCACTGTTTTGAGCCACCCACCCCTCATCTTATCTATCAAGTCTGTATGTCATTGCCCTGAGTGCACTAATGCCCTTAGTCAGCTTCAGCTGGAGCTTCCACCCACACCCATGGGCCCAGAAGCCCCATTTTAGCTCAGGCAGGGACTGGCAGCCCTGGGATGAGTTGTATAAAAAGAGTGTTGCTCTGCAGCTTGTCCATGTTTGTGTTCTCATTTTTTTTGTCATGGGTTTTGTTGCTCTAGACCTCACCCTGCCAGACTGATACCCTGGCTAGATGACCTTAGCACAGCCTTGCTGTTATAACCCTTCCCAGCCATTGCTAGACCTGATCTTAATGCTGACCTGCAGATTGAATTTTCAGCTTGACCTCAGACCTGTCTTGTTGCTGTTGTACTGCCTTTTGATCTGGACCCTCATCTGGCTCTGGCTGTCGTCTCCAGGTTTGTCCTGCTCATCTTGTTCAGGTATGATAGATGGGCCCTGGCTGGGGAGGTTAGGTCCTGCTAGCCCTGGGTTCCCATCTCCTCCTGGCTCCCCTTGCTTTAGGGGTCAGCTGACCTGTGTGGCGCTGTGACAGCGGGACCTGTATTTGGGTTTATAGGAGCATAAAAACTCCAAAAAGGGTCTGAATAAGAGTTTCCCAGTGCAGTATCCTGGGGCAATGCTTACAGAAGAGTGTGAGTAAGTTATGCTGCTGAACATCATCAGCTGGTGTCTGTGGAACATCTAGAATTCAGAGGTGGTACCATTATGCCAAGGCTCAAAGTCCAGGCATGGCACTCCATGCCACTGTTGACCCTTACGGTCAGTCTGTGGGCTAGTGACCAGCACTGAAAGGAGTCCTTGGTCTTGCCATTGTCAGTAACCTGGGTAACCTTGAAAGCTGCCCAGTTTCCTCACATTGTCACTCAAACTTACCTCTCAGTGTGAGTTTGCTGATAACCCCTTGTTGTCAGCAGTGGTCCCTTTGTATTACCCTCTCGTTCCTTTTTACTGTGCTACTTCTTTCTAAGGCCCACGTCTAAACATAACCTCATCAGTAGGGGCAAAAATACCCTTGTACAGATTTCTAGGGAGATTCTGGTTTGTGAATGAGGATAGTTTGGGTTGGGCAATACAGTGCAATGTGGTGGAGAGCTGCAGCTCAGGCCATTTGATTAAAAGTGGTATCCAGGCCAACTCTCTATCTTGGTGTAGTTGTACATTTAGGTCAAGCTTTGGAAATCAATCCCATTTCACTGAAATGTCAGATGAGTGATAGCTTTGAATCATTTCTACTGGAAGCTTTGGACCTCATAAAAATAATCTCCAGACTCATGTAGTATGTTGCTATGCTCCACACTGATCCATAAGAGGCATAAACATGGAGCTCTGGTTTCCCATGTGTCTGCATCCCCTGTCTCCTATGGTCTCTACCAAATAACCCCATCTTCTTGGTTTCTTAAGGCTTCCTCGTCACAATATCCCCAAGCTTTTCCATGTCCCCAGAATGATTCTTTCTCCCTTAAACCTCTGCTTCATTCCATATCTTCAGCATTTTCCCTTACACTGATAACTCCACTTCATCCTGCTTCTCAACTCAAATATTTCCTCATATTTTCACCATCTACCATATTTGCCTGGTAGGTGAGCAAGAGGCTGTGTGTGTGCAAGGACAAAGCTAGAGCTGCATGCCTACCAAAGCCACAGGTAATTACCTTTCCCTTCAGAAGGCCACTAGTTTGGGCATCACTTTCCCTCCTTCCACTTCCCTCATGGATTTCTGTGAAATGAGTTTTAATAGGTTGCTGCTTTCTCAAACGTGATTGAAACCGGCCGCTTGGTTTCAAGGTAACTGGGGAGAGGGCTGATAGACAGATGGGCTTTGTGTAAGCCCTTGTTCCTGTGAACTTTCTTGCAATTAAGTGAGATCAAAGTGCTCAGGGAGTGGGACTTTTTTGCCTCCCTCATTGTTCAGTTCAGATTCATCCAACAACAACTCTAATAGTGTACCTAGAACTATTCTAAAACAACAGCTTTCCACCTTCTGTTTTCAGAGCTACTTTGCAAGATGAGTGTTTTAATCTGGGTTGTGATGAGAGAGCATTTTTGAACAGTTATTAGGCTGCAGAAGTATGCAGGGAACTGCTCATCGTTAACTTAAACAGAGGGAGTTTTGTAATTCTGGAAGACAGACTAGAAACTGTAGATCAAATGTGCCTCTCCTTTTTTCCTATCTCTGTTTCCACCCCAGCCCGATGTGTAACTGGATAGTTTCCCTAGACCTCTGTTAGCAAGCAGAATTTAGTGTGCAGGCACCAATCCTAATATTATGGGAGCTTGGAGGCCTTTGAGCATGGAACAAATTGGTTTTAAAAGCCATAGCAATTGCAAAAAGAATCATGTTACAGTCATAGGTTTGGAGGCTCACCCTGTGAGCAGCGCAGCAGATGAGAGCTGATGATATAGATGAAGTACTTTGTGAGCTCCTGGGAGCAAAGCAGGTCCAGATTATTGCACTGACAGAGGTGGGTTGAGGGGCAGCTGACACCTTGTTAAAGTCAGGGCTTTCAATCCATCCATCACTACTGTGGGACTTGGGGAAGGGTGCAGAGGCAGCGCTGTTAGTCACAGGCTGGGTGAGGGAAGGAGAACCTGTATCTGTATATTTAGTAGTGCTCTGCACTAACCTAAACACTGCTGTGATACACCTGACAGTAACTAACTCTAATATGAAATGGAGAGGGGGGAAAAAAGCGGAAGAGGGAGCCATGAGAAAAGGGAACTCTAAAGATGCCTGCATGACCCAGAAAAAAGACACCAATGCCCTGACTCCCAAGGCTGTTCAAATGGGAATCAGGCTTAACTTAAGATCTCAGCCAGAGTCTGGAGAAATAAAAAACCTGAGTTGGTGGCCTACAAAGCCGCTCCTCCACAGATGACTTTTCATCCACTTTGAGAGGAACCATGAAAGTCTCAGCTGTCAATATTTTTCAGGTTGTTCATGCTATTGGGAATTTCTCATGCTTTTGTTTACTGCATTGTAATAATTTTGTTCTGGTTTACCTGTGGCATATGCATTGGGAGTAGCTTGAAATTCTAGATGCTTCTTTGCCTGGCTGCCTAAATACAGTGACAACTTGTTTGGCAGACTGAAGAAAAGATTAGAAGTGTTGTAATTTTATTAACTCCCTGCCATGGTCAAATCAAGACCTTGATTTCTTCCAACTCCTCGTTAGGACCACACTTTAGCAGCAATGGTTTATGTCTCTAAAATAGAATAGTTATTATTAGCTGAAGCCAAAACACATTCAGTCAACCAGATTCTGGTTTGGGGATGTCACGAGTGGCATGTAAAATGAAGTACTAATGACTGACAAAATAGCACAGCAATGAAATTCTATTCATAAATTCATGCTTGCTCGTTTCCAGGCTATTGTTAATGGCCACTTCTTTCTGGATGTCAACAAGGCAGGAATGGGAAGGCAGAAAAACAAGCATCACTGAACTTCAATGAGCATACGCATACACACATGAATGTATGAATACACAGCCTGTTTATAAGTGAGATAATGCCATGTCCTTTCTAAGGATCCTTCTCTGCAGTTCCATCTGTACAAAGGGTTTGTAAAGTAATTATAAATGGATACAGAAGACTAGGGAGTGCATGACCCAAGAGAAGCAGGCAAATCCTGCGGGCACATGCTGTGGGGGCAGCTTGAGCTGTCTAACAGGCACCACAAGATGTCTGTTTCTCAGGGATTGCCACTTTGTACATGAAGCTTTGAACAGCCTGAAAGTTGTCCCTACTTTGTGCAATAGAAGTGGTCTGAGGTGGTCCAGAAGTCCCTTCTGGTTTTTATGTTTATACTTAATGGGTATGTATTAAAAATGTGTGTTCTTTCCAGTTAACAAAGGGAGGACTCCCAGCCATTGTTTGAACTGGATATGCTGCTGCCAGTTAACAAAGAAATGTCTCTGATACTTAAATGTGATGGTGATGAGCCCAGTACAAATGACTTCATGCTTGCAAAACAAGGAACTGTGTAGTGTATCAGGTTATGGTAATCATTATTTAGCCTTTCTGTGGAAGAAAAAAAAGCTATTACAAGACCCTTTCATTTTCTTTAACTGCCCAAATAACCGATTTGATTAATCTCATTATTCTTCCAATGACCTTTTTTCCTATGTGTCTTATTGTGATTCCCTGCTGAAATGCAATCAAGGTATAAACCTCCTGTGACAGCCAAGATCAGCAAGAGTCATGGAAGCATGTGCAGACAAACAGGCTTTATGTAGAGCTGTATCTTTGTTAGTCTGAAAGTTGACATGTTTTGCTCGCTGGAGGAAGCAAATGTCTCTTTCCAAGTAAAAATACCATACAGATCTCTGAAGACAGGACATGGGTATCTGTCATAATATTGCAAGGTATTTCTCACAAAGCATGGCACTTGGAAATACTTGTTTCCTGTTAGTCCCTACTGAAATGGATGTGTTCTTCACAGGTGAAGGTGGGGTGTGATGGGGCTCCAAGCTGACTGGAGCAGACTGCCCTTGACACTGAGGAAGATCTGCCAAACTTTTTCTTAAGTTGCCACTCCAAAGACTGCAAAAGACCTTTTAAACTCAAACCCAAGTTTTATTTCAACATAAACTAGGTCACATTGCTTTTAGAACAGATAAAACTTAGACTGGGACAAAATAGAAATGAAAGCATGTGGAAACTGAATTCCTTCTTGCCCAGTGTGTCCTGGCAGAAAGGATTCTTTTTTTTCAGGCTTCCTCTCAGTTCAGCAGCACAGGAACTTTCTGTGTTGCAACAAAATCTCCTCTGAGAAGATCTCCTCTGAAATTCTAAGAAATACATTTCATCCTATCACCATGACCTGGTGGTGTGTCTGCTCTTCGAGCAGTTTGGCAGTCTTTTCTCTGTGCCCGCTGAGTTCTCAGCATGAGTCCTTGCACATTTTACTCAGTGATTAAGTATTTTAATTGGATTGCTATTTAACTGGATTCTTAGATTATACAGTATCAAAAAAACCTCACCTGAAAAATTAGAGGTTGATAAGAGGGGAACTATTTGGTGAGGGTTGGGGGAAGGTTGGAGGATATAAACTGTTGAAGGAAGTTTATTTTAAGACCAGCTTGGCACTGAGTGTATGTGGTGAAAGACCATCATGTAAAGAGAAGCTGTGGCCAAGTTTTTAGGGTTGTTTCATTTGTTGGCTTTTTTCTTTAGTTTTAATGCTTAATTTTGTTGGCTTTTTTCTTTAGTTTTAATGCTTAATACCATATAAATTGCACACGGCAGGATTGTAAGGACTGCCTGGTAGAGGAGATTGCTGTGGTTGTCAAAGAACAGAATAACAATAATCTTCAGAAAGGGCTTTAGGAGACAACATAAGAAAAGCAACAAGAGGTAGAGAAGCATCAACCACTGGCAGAAGGAGAAACTAAAATGCAAAGATGGCTTTACCATATGTAAGATGTTTTGTAGCAATATTATAAATACAGTAAGAAAGGTCCATCTATATTGTATGTAGACTCTTCTAGCAAAGTAAATTGTGAGTAGGAAAGAAATTATCTGGTAAGGATATGTTGACATGAGGATGTAGTTTTGCTCACAGATGCTTTTTCTTTTTAATGGGAAGTGGCAAGAGGCATGCAGATGTTTTTCAGAGAGTTGGCTCATTCAGTTTAATGCCCTGTAATGTCACTGACTGTCATAAGGCTGTTCTAGCCCCAGGTTTGGCTGATACCTATTTTTAATCTGGAACTGTGAAATTAAACTATCAGAGAGTCTAACATTCTGTATTTAAAGCAGTGGTTCCCAGATGGACAGAGAAAACCATACAAGCTTTACTTTTAAAAGAAGGCCTGTGTGCATAGAAAATGGTCCAGATACTTGGGTCATTCCACTCTAACCACAGACAGCTCTGCAAAGAAGAACCCAGGCCCATCTCTGAGCCTCCTAGCAATAGCAGATCTGTGGCTGCACAGCTCCCCAGAATGGATGCCACAACACCAGTGGTTGTGGTGGCACAACAAAGATGTGGTCAAGCCAGGGAGATGGTAGGTTCCCAGTGGTTCATACCAGGAGGAAGGTCTGGGCACACAGTGCTCAGCTGCTAGTCACAGCAGCAGGTTGGAGTCCCAGGTCTGGGAAAGATGGCAGGTATGTGCGTAGGAAGCCAGGTGCTATTCCTTAATGAGCCTGCAATGTGCCAGTCTTTAAATTGGCATGAGTCAACTGCTTGGGTTTTAATCTCTTCCTCTGCTGGCATAGTGACTATTCATGAGAGGATGGCTGTGAAGTGCCCTGAAACAAAATGGCATGTTTAGGAGCTCACAGCTGCGTGAATAACAGTAACAGGCAAGCTTGGATAGCACGAGCAAGGTGCAGCCCTGTTCACATTTTCCAGTGTATTTGAAAGATCAAATGCTCAGTGTCACTCTTGCTCACATTTATCCAAACTCATAATGCAGCATTAGCTCTAACAGTTCAATTGCTCTTGCTGGTATGTAAGCAAAATACCTCACATGGGTGTTCACCTCTTCAGGATCACCTTGTTCCTTCAGCTGGAGAAGTCAAGCAGTGGGAGCAGGTGATCACATCAGCTGAGAAGGTAGACGAGCTAGTGTCTTCTGCAGATCTGATTTTCTGCAGTGTTCTAAACAAGCATGCGCCTGCCTGGGCTTACCCTCTAAGACATTGTAATGCCCAGCTGTGTAACTACAGGGTTACTGCTTGCCAGAATAAGACCCCTGTACAGCTGAAGCTTTCTGTAGATCCTGGTACTTGAGGGTCACCCTTATCTCCAGAGCAAATGCTTAGCTGTTAGTTACGCATGCAGGCTCAGCAAAAGAAGATCCCTTCCACTGAGGGTGAGGGCATCAGGGGCATGGCAGCTAACTACCAGCCTCAAGAAAAAGGAAAATGAGTCACAGTCATTAAATAGGTCGCTTCCACTTTGTGTGAAAGTGCTCTTCTAGTAGTCAGGTTGGCCTCTGAAATAAGGAACTCTCTGGCCTCAAGTTTCCTTTTGCGCTTGCTGTTTCTGCGCCAGATAAATGGGGAAAAGAAAGGAGAAAATCCTTGTATAAAAACTGGTGTTTTCAGCTGATGAATGTAAGATTCTGGATTCTAGTGAAATTATTCTAACTCCTGCTGATTGAACATGTGGTTTAGTTTTGTTTCATGCATCTATGTAGCTTCTTAAAAAAATAAACCCAAAAAACCAACCAAAAACCTCTGTAGCAGCTGCACCGGCTTCTGCTAATATTTGCTTCCCTTACAGAAAAACTTAAGCAGTTCAGGGAAAGATGAAAACCCTTTATTTTTATTTCAAATTGTGTCTTTGAGCTGTGAGTTTCTGCTGGAAGGCAGAAGGCAAGCTTATCTGTAGTGAGTGGGAGGTGGTAGTGTTGCATCTTGTCTCAGGAAGCCTCTTTGACCCCAAACAGGGGGTCAAAGCATTTTGACCATCAAACCTCCCCAGACAAGGGGGTTTACAGCATTTGAAGATTTAGAGATAATGATGTTATTTTCCAGGAAGCTTCTCCCAAGAAGAGGGAGGGGTATTACTGTTGTTCTGCTGTGGCAGATGGACCGCTGTCTGGAGACTGCTCTCCTTGCTGGAAAATTGATTATGGTTCAGTTTTGAAAAGTAGGTGTTTCCTCTGCTTTTTGTTACCATATTAGGTTTTCATAAGAAAAACCAAAACTCGTTTCTCGTGTTCCTGTTACTTCCCTGAGAGCCCTGTGTCACAACGGCTTTCTGACTGTGAAGCAAAGCTGCTGCTTCTTTTTTTTTTAATTCCCTCCCCCT
Source organism: Porphyrio hochstetteri (assembly GCA_020800305.1). Taxonomy (NCBI): domain Eukaryota; kingdom Metazoa; phylum Chordata; class Aves; order Gruiformes; family Rallidae; genus Porphyrio; species Porphyrio hochstetteri. The sequence goes on from CM036907.1 coordinate 54,775,482, forward strand.
CTAGGAAACAGTTGCTTTAGGGCTGATTCTGGTAACCTGATACCACTTGATGTATTTTTGCTGGAATATGGAGCCTACATAAATTGCACCATAAGCAAATTTCTTTATAATGGAAGGATCGGGAAGCTGCAGCTTGGCAGGCTGTTTCATTGGTGTGGTTTTTTTAAGGTGGATTTTCCAGATGCTTCTTAACAGATGATATTGGAGACTTTTTTTTGCTAAAGGTATTAGGAATATGCAGTTGTCGCTGTCTGTAGAACATCTCACCTGTAGACAAAATGCCCTATGTTTGGAAAAGAGCTGATGTGCATGACAGGCACCATGCTACAACCTGACAGAAGAAATCACTGCTGTTTGCCCTTCCTAATGTGCCTAATTACCTATTATCAGTGTTACACCAGCCAAGAGGCTTCTGCTGAAATCAAGTCCAAACTTTGCATGGTCTCAGATACAGATGAGAAGTTAGTCCCCCCCACCCCTCCTGGAGAGGTGAACTGACAAGAATTCCACAGCAAGTACTAAAAACTTATGGATTGATTAAACCAAAACATCATGTCTTTGACTGGAACGTGTCAGTCGATACAGAGACTTAGTTACAGGATGGGCAGAAGTAAGTCACTCTGCGGTGTGACATGATGCAGGCAGGGAGTCTTCCAGTGTTGGTCCTGCAAAGGAGCTGAAACAGAGTTTCAAGCAGGAGCGTTTCCTCTGAGCTAAGCAAAAGTTCTTGCAGGTTATGACTAGAGTGCCACCAAGCAAACCAGCTGGATCCAGAGCAGAGTGCATCCCAGGGCTCCCTTTCCCTCTGAGCATGTTGTTACTCCCCAGTAAACTGAGCCTGTGCTCCAAAGGTTTTTTTTCTTTTAAATTCTTTGCATTGGAACTAATGTTTCTCAAATGAGCCAGAGGGAGACTGAAATCCTTCTGACATCCCCAGGGCATATATAGCAAGTGTAACTTGGAGATGCTTCCCCAGGCTGCCCTTCCAGCAGGTACCCAGATCTTGCAGGGCTTCATCTCTGAGAGAAAAGTAAAGCTTCAAGGGGCCTCTGGTTCCTTATTCCCCCTGAGGATGCTGTCAGCAAGGGTGCCAGATGAATGGAATGGATGCCTGTAACAATATTGCCTCAGCTGTTAACCAGACTCAGCCAGGTGAGCTGGCAGTGTGTGGGTGCAGCAGTTCTGGGCACAGGTCCCCAGGGCCACAGGCTGTGCTCCAGCTGCTGAGAGCCTTCCTGTCCTCCTACCCGTGTCCTGAGACACTCAGTCCCCTGCACCTCCTGCACTGGGAGGGACTGGAAATGAATGGAGTAGCAGCAGCATGTCCTTTCGGCCTTAGGCAATTCTAGGGCACCATGCTGCCTTTGCTAGGACTTCCTGACAGCTCTGAGAAACAATTCCTCATAAGGCCAAGGCTTATTCCTGCTATCAGCAGGAGCTGCCATGCTTTCCTGTGTTCAGAGTGGGGAAGCCCTGGCTGGTGACTTTGACAGGGGAAGCACTTTCCAGAGAGTTTATAACTTGTGTTGTTTGCTTGGCACAGGCTGAGGTACCAGGGAACGCTCTGAACTATGCAGACCATGCAACCTCTGTCACCACGTTGTCCCAGCAGCCGAGCTCTGTTACAACCTATTAAAGTTCCCAGACTGTTCAGACTTGATCACATTGTCATTGAGGTATTATCTGTCCCCAAGGTATTGCAGAGGAGTGCACCTTCCTCCAGCTCTTCCTCTCACCACAGCATGTCAATGCATTTGGCATGTGGCTGAGCCATGTGTTGGTCCTGTGCTGCACCAGGTTTTCTCCTGATAAGGTAAACCCTCACACTCTGACCAGAAACAGAGCTTAGCCCTTCAGGGGGACGGAAGGAAAGAAGGAGATTCCCACTTTATTCCTTTCACTGGAAAGAATGCTGCCCACTCATGAGATTGAAGTAAACATGAGATAGGCGACTGGAATGCAACTCTTGCCTTATCAGCTCCCAGCCCTTGCCCTGCTAACCCTTTGTCATCTCATAATGGTTATAATGGGCTTAGGAAGCATCAGAAAGGCTTCTGGGTTTGGGGCTTCTGCTGCTAAATTAACTTGTGTGATGACGAGTGAGTACTTCAAATTTACAGTGCATTGCTTCATTCATCTCAAACTCTTAACAGGAATTTCACTGGGCTACCTGGGAGCTCAATGTTCATAAATTGCTTTGAGGTCCTTTCCTCAAAGGCTGTAAAGATACAAAACATATCTTCTTGTTATGTACAGACAGTGTAATAACCATAACTCCAGGTTATAATTCCACAGTCAAGTGGTGAAGACCAGCTGAAATTCATGCACCGTCCTCCCCAAGCAGCTCTGGAGCAAGGTGGCTGCACCCACGCTGTGCAGCTGCCTTGGGCCTGGGTTTCCTCTAGGTCCTGTCTGGTGTAACCGTGGATGTGAAACTTAGCTTTTCATGCATGACCTTTTTGAGTTCAATGTCTCTGAAATAACCTGATCCTCCTGACAAACTGCTCAATGAGAAAGTCCTTCAAAACCAGTCTCAGAGGCTCCTGTTCAAAGAAATGGTTACAAGGAGCTAAGCCATGCATCATCACATAATAATGATGGTAATTAGGTCCTATCCCTTCATCTAATGCTTTAATTATTCAAAAGTTAGGATAAAAAGAAAAAAATCCCTTTTTAAAAGATATGCTTAGAATATGAGGCAACCTGATTTCCCTAAGTGAAAGATCATCTCTGCTAAGGATGAGCTGGTCTGTGCCTGCAGGAGGGGTTTCCCTGGAACTCAGCACCTGAGGATCCCAGCACTCAGATGCTGACACTTTGCATATGCTCCGCCTCTTGGGGTTGTCCCACGTCACCTCAGCATGTAGGTATCCACCATTGCTAGTTCTGGGATTTTCCTTTTTTCTTTTTTTTTTTAATATTTGATTTGTGGTTTGATAATGTACAAGAAAGAGGGGGAGTGTTTTTTAAATCCAGTTTTCCCAGCCATGTTCATTTGTTCCCCAAATTCTTAAATACTACCTACTGAGATCACGCTCCATCCCTCACAGAGGTGAAAATCTAGATGTAAGGCAAGATGTGTAACTGGGGGGTGATGTGTCCTTTTGCTGTGTCTGTGCAGAAAATATGTGCTTCAGATGGGTGTTAGGGAAGCAGCACAGCTCTAAAGGGAGGGGGTGTGGGGAGGACCCCAGATGGTAACACACCTAGTGCAGAGATACAGGCTTAAGCCAGGAAAGTCCTTCAGCCACGAGAGTTCCCAAAGATCCATCAGATTTGAAGATCTGTTGAGTTTGTACTCTAATAAAAGGAGGACATTAATTAGGGAGCAGTTTGTTTAAGTGAATGTTGTTCCTTACTAGAATTTTACACTTAATTTTGGTTGGGGTTTTGGTTTTACTGCTCTGGTCTATTTCCTCTTGTTACAAAAATAAGGTTTATTTTTTTCACTTTAGTAACTTTTTTTCTTGGCGTGAAGAACTCTCAGTAAGAGTTTACTTATCCCACAGAGACATACAAAGGAAAGACAAGGACAGAATAAAACTAGGAAGAGTGCTTTGGTAGAAAACATGGTATAGCTAACTATGTATAACTGGCAACAGAAAATTGGTCTTGTGGGATTTTTCTGGAGGAGACTTTGCAAACAAGGCTCAGAGATGAGCTGAGCTAGTCACCTGAGGGTGCTTTGAGATGTATGTGCTGTGGGGAAAGCATTCAAACAGGGTGAAGTCCATGCCCACCGGTTCAACTGGTTGATTCCCAGTGAATAAATAATCACTGTTCCAGTCTGACCTTGCATGGAACAGGTATCCAATGCTAACGTTTTAAAAATACAGACTAAAAAGCAGATCGGCATGACGTAGGATTCATCATTCTAAGAAGGCGCTAAAAACCATACGTTCTTTGGCTGTACGAACATGTTTGAGTCTTACCTGCTTCAGATGGAAAATGTTTATGGAAAACCAACTGAGTAATGTTAATCAGAATGTGCTGGGCATTTTCTGCCCCACCAATAAAGTGCCAGTACAGGTACTTAAACAAATTACTTCCCAAAGAGAACGATCAGCGAGGTGCTTGGAGCAGAGCTTGTAATAAGCAATTCCTTCTGGCTTGGGGATGTCAAGGAGAGATCAGTGTGGCTTGGTTAGCAAGGGGCTCAGGAGCACGTTGCTCAAACAGAGAAAATAAGACAATAGGTGTTCTGTAACATTTGTTCTTTCCCATTCCCCCTATTCAGGATTAACTCTTTACTGTACAGAGAGCACTGAAAGGTGAGGATAAAGTCGTGGGTGAAATTTGTTGATGAGAAATACAAGCCCAGGGATGCAGGGTACAAGAGAAATCAAGCGGCCTATGCAGAATGCTGGCTACTGAATTACTTACTGCTGTTTAGGATGGGGACCTTGCAATCACTTTGGCTAATTCTCTGGGAATGGTTACATTAGACTCAGAAAGAGTAAAAAAAATTCTAAGAGAGGAGAGTGCAGCACAAAATGCCATTGTTTTGCTGTGTAAATTTATCATCCACCTACACAGCAGTCATTGCAGGCAGTTCTGTTTCCCTGCCTCAGAAAGAGCTGGTTGAATGAGAGGAAGGTCAGGGAAGAGGGACAGGGTGCTCAGAGGTCTGGAATGTGAGGGGAAACTAAAGAGGCTGTCATTTTTTAGCCTGGGAGAAAAAAAAAGGAGTGATAATTGTGAGGAGGAGCAGTAGTTGTAAAACAAAGGCAGCAGGGAAGAAGATTCATAGGAAGCACTGAATATATTGCATCAGAAGAAACTAGGTGTCACCCAAAAGGTTTAAATCAATACACACAAAGCACAATTATGCTGTGGAATTCATCCTCACAGGATGCCACGGCAGCCAAAAGAATAAATTTATTCATAAGAAAATATTAGGCAATTTATAGGCAATAGGTCAATCGAGACCTATTAATGCAACAATCCAGATGCCATCTTCTGCTCACAAATCTCCCACCTGCTGGTCTGGGGAAAGGTGTATCAGAGAAAGGGTCACCCTGTCCACGTACCTTCTGCTCTGCCTCTAGGCATCTCCTATGGCCCCTGATAAGCTATAGGATACTGGATCAGACCGACTGGTGCCAATGTTCACACAGTCCAGGCTTGCCCCAGTTACATGAGCTAAGTAATGCTCCACCATGTAGTCAGGAAGTGAATGTTATCTATAAGAACTGAGTTTTCCAAAAGCCTTAACACTGCATTAAGTTGACCAGAAGTGTCAGGAGTAATAACATTAAGCACAGAAGCACAGGTCGTGTGTTTTAAAGTCTTTAGAAATAATAGCAACCTCATTCAATCCACAGAAGAGTGATTCATTTGATACCTGCTTTCCTTACCAGGTTTTCTTTTTCCTTTAGGGATGCAGAAAAATATTAGAAACTAATCATCAGGGCCCTTAATTTACATCCAGATTACAATGACATTATTTATAACAAAGAAAAGTTATTGCTCCACTCAAGGTGGGAATGTGAAACTTTTTAAAGCTGGTGACCTCTTGCACTTCAGGAGCAAAAGCACCACTCAGTTAGAGCAGAGGCTGGCTGCTGGGTGGCCCTCACAGGGCTTTGCTGCAAGAAAAGCTCCTCAGCAAAGGAGGCTGAGGCACTTTGAGAAGCAGAGTGAAAAACCCTTTTGTTTCAATGTTACAAAGCGTTTCCTTTCCATCTCAGGACAGATGGACACTTGGCACAGAACAGCCTATTTGGGCTCTGTACCCCCCTGGACAGCCGTAGTGCGACTGCTGAGCAGGTACTGTCTGTCTGGACACTTTGCTTCAGAGCAAGGGCAGGGAATGCCATCTGGGAGGGTCACAACATTTTTCTAAGGCCATCAAACAGTTCAGCACATCTAGGTATTGGTATGTGTTTCTACATGTGTGAGAACACACAGTTATGTATTCCATATATTCAGTAAGGTGCAGGGGATTTTAACAGGAATTGTGAAACTGGATCAGTGTGACAGTATTCAAAATTCCTAGTTTTCATGGTTTCTTCAGCATTTCCATCATTCTTATTAAACATTTTTAGAAAGCCCCCTTTGAATTCCTAACAACTATTTGCATTTGCCTAAAATGGTTTGTTTCATGTTTTATGAACAGATCTGTGGACTGCAGACGTTTGACTATGGTGTTGTAGAAACTTCTATGTTTCTGTTGGTGAGTTTTCTCCCTAGGGGGGAAAAAAGAGGAGGCATTTTTCTGCTGGAAAGGGCTTCTTGTATACAATTTTTTTACTAACTTTAATAAAAAGTAAAAGAAAAGAGAACATTCAGGTCTCTTGGCTCTTGCCAGCTCCTGCTGGTTTTAGTTTATTCCTTTATTTTTATTATTACCAACTATTTATTAGTACTGTAGGGGTGCCCAGAGCTTCCTCACGATGACCATAACAAGACTTTGCAGCATGATTTACAAGCAGACGGGCTGATACCATTTGTCCCACTAAGACCTTATACCCCCAGCACACAATCAACCAGCCTGGAGCCAGGAAGAGCAATACAATAAACTTGTGCCCAGGCTTTGGGTGTGTGTTATGAGCAAACACAAGCAGGGAGGATTTTGAACAACTGGAGGCAAAGGCGTTCCAGGGGACTCAGATCTGCATGCCGTGGATGCTGGTACATCCATCCTTGGGAGAGGAAGGGGTATTCCTCAGGCGAAATAAAAGCTTTTGATCATCCCACAGAAATGGCCAGTAATGGGATTGTGAAGAAGACCTATCCTGTACCTTCAGACCATGGGTCTGGGGGTATGAGCAGTTCCTCAGCAGCCCAGCTAGATATGCAGTTTGGAGCCTGGCAGCTGCGGGTGCTGAGTTTGAGGGGCACCCCATGACATGTCAGCCCTACCCCAGGGACAGGGCCCTGGCATGGCAGGACAAGGTACAGCCTCCGTGCTGGGAGCATGGGTGCATTTCTTCCCCACTGAGGGCTTCAGCGGGAGCCACCAAAGGGGAAGCACGGGACCCTGGATAAGGGAAAGGACTTGTGAAGGCAAGAACCCTTCTGGATTTGAAGCCTAAACGAAACAAAGAAAAGGAACTGACTTACATAACCAGTTATGGCAGTGGATAAAGTTTAGGAGGACTTTGGGAAGTGTGTGGTCTTGTACTATTTTGAGAGTCTGGATGGCATGAAAGGACTGGTAAAATTTCATAAAAGGAAGGAGGTCATCAGGTCCATTGAGGCTGGGAGAAGGGATTTCCTTGCCTGTTTGCTCCTTCTCTATAAACTCAGTCCACCAGAAATGAAATCTGTTTTTTTCTAAATACACAAAGGTTGGGTGGGAGGTAGCAAGAGGCTGCAGCCACCCCCTATAAGAAGACTGTGGCTAAAACTGGTATACAGCTGTGGAGTGGAAGGAACATGGGAAATGTTCAGGACTGGGTAGCACAGAGGGCATCAGTGGATTTGCAGTACAAGAGGTGCAGGACTGGGAGGGCTTGGCTGGCAGCACCTGAGCCAACAACAAGGGGAGGAAGACAGAAGTAAACCTGAAGTAGGAGAAAATGAAGGAGTAAAGAAAATGAGGCTGCTGGGGCATGGGAGTGAGATGTGCCTGTCAGGATGGGGCAGGAGGGTTGAGCTCACTAAGCCTGGCCATCTCCTGCTGAAAATAAAAGCAATTCCCTTGAAGTTAATGGACTTGGTTTGATGTTCATTATGTGAGGACAGCGAGGGCATGAAAGAAGATGATGATGATAAAAGAGCTCTGGATCAGAATTAATCTCTAAACCTGCCAGATAATGCCTGGCTTGAGCAAAGCTGTGCAGCCAGGAATGCCAACAGCAGGAGAATAACTCCATGCCTGCTGTGGTGATGAGGCTGAAAGGAACAAAGTGAATTATTAACTTCAATTTTATGTCAACAATGGCATAGCATTAATCCTATAAAAGGCTAAACTGGTGATAACTAGCAACAACTGTTTATGTCTTAATGTAAATTAAGCCAACAATGAGTAAAATATCAGATATGCAATAAATGCTAATTAACAAATTAGCAACAGTGAGACAATCCTTGGCAAGCATGATTAGAAATGCTTAAATACTGTGGTAGTTGCAGAGCAGATGTAAATTAAATTGACAATCTCAGTGACAGAGAAGGTATATTTAACAGGTAGCGAAGTTAGCAAGCAAAAATATATCCTGCAGTGGACTCAGAGGGCTAGGAGAGCAGTACTGCATTGCCATAGATCGATTGTTCTGTCTATAACATGGCTGTGATTTCTGCCTCTTTGCAAGAAAAGAAAAAAGCATTGTGGCTGTGAAAGAAATCACATCTCCAAAGTTCAATAAGGCAAGCCTGAAAGAGCATGGAAAGCTATCACTTGTTTTGATTCAATAATCTGGAGATACCTGCCTTGAGAAGGTATTTAATACATTATTTGCAACCATTATTTATGCTATATTGAGGAAGAAATCCAGGTAAGATCAGCAACTTTCTGCAAGGGTAAAATGGTATGTTAAACCTATCGTTTGCAGGCAGTGTTTATGTTTGCAGCCTCGTACCATGAAAAATGCAATTCACTGGAATATATTTTGTTAAGGCATGTTTCTTTTGGCTATTGTGAATTGCCCTGTTACTAAAAAAGGCTCCATCTCAAGTATTGCTGCTGTCACACAGCATTTGTGTTGCTGATAAACAGGAAAGTGTTTGCTCAGCCTGTTGTTGTAAGTCCATCATGAAGCAATAAGTGGTTTCTGAGATGCAACTAAGTTGCTGTAGCCTGTGTTTTAAGGCTAAAACCTGAAAAATTATGCGTGAGATAGAAGTCTTTGTGTTTTTTACTGAGTTCACTCTCTCTTACCCACTCTTGGCAGAACGAAGCCTGGTGCTTCGTACTTAACCCGCTCTTCTAGCTGGGGAGAGCTGTACCCTCTCACCACCCGAGTCAGATTTTCACGTGGGCCCTGCAAATCTATCATCTTTCTGCTTTCTCCCATAGCCAGATTTTTAATTCCTAGACTATGTGCTCAAGGGCCGTCAGTCAGGGTCTTTTAAAAAACTCTAGAGAGAAAGGAGAAAGAGTTCTCTTCCTTCCATGCAGAAGTATACTTACTTCCCAGAACAAATTCTTTCTGCGTTTAACTTGGTTGAAAAGCAAAAAAACTCTCCTGTGAAGACAGAATGAGTGAAGGTTCCGGGTTTGAAAAATGCATTTTATATTCAGTATTTCTGGAAGGGATTTTTATTGTGCTTTTTTTCTGTTTGATTGTTTTGTTTTTGTTAGGGGAGAGGAATCCAGGGGAATGAAATTAAGCCTACGAACTAGTACCAGTAATCACATTAAACATGGGAGAACTGAACTAGCAATTTCCCCCAGCTGTAGGCAGTTTGTGCACTGCCAGGCGGTAAATCCACTGCCACTTACCACAGAAAGAACTGTTGCCTGGATTCCCTTCCCTCTGCTTTGGGATTTGCTTTGCATTCGGTAGGTTGTGTCGAATGCGTGCCCATATTCAGTCCAAGGCCGCAGTCCAAGACCAGAGGAAGGTTTCCTCCTTTGCAGCCACTGACCAGGGTATTAAACACGCTTCAGGGGTCAGGCACAAAGAAGCGATCAGGTGCTGGGGAGCCTCCTGTGCTGCGGAACTCAGAAAATAGGTCAGCTGTCCTCGGGCTGCCTTGCAAAAGAAAAAAGAAGGAAAACAAGGGGGTGGGCCCAGAAATAAACTTGTTTTTCTTTCCTTCCTATCAACATTCTTCTAAACACAGAGGGGGGGAAAAATATCCATCTCCAGCACCCTCACAGCCGCCGGTGCTCAGATTATCAGTTGTTTAATGCTTTTCTTTCCATGCATTCTCTGCTCCTTGGGCTGTTGGGGGATGCGGGAAGGAACGGGAACGCTCCTGAGGCACATCTCCTGCTAATCCCTTGGAGCATGATGGTGTCGGGGCACTGCAGCGCTCTGCCTTTCAAAGCAGAATCACAGCTCTGTAGAAAGACCTTCTTTCTCTACCCCAGCTTCAATTTCCTCACTAATCCTGCAAACAGGGATGTTGGTTTTTTGCTTTTTTCTCTCTCCCCCCCTCACCCCTCCCTGTCCCATACAAAGAAAAACCTCTCTATGAGAAAGAGGGCTTGTACTTGGCATGTAGCATAGTAACATGAGCATAATAAACAAGAGTGGCTGTCCCCATAAATAATAAAAGGAATGTTTCTCCTCACATGGCAGCTTTTCAGAGGAGAAAAGGCAGGGAATAGGTAGTCTCCAATGTGCACGTCGCAAGCTCTAATCCCCGCTTCTGTTGTTTTCTTTGGCAAGCCACCAGCCAGTGAAGGGGGGGGTGGTTACCTCTCCCCTCTGCATTCCCGTGTAACTTTTATTTTGTTTTTATCTCCTGTGCCTGCTGGAAACTAGAAGACTCCTTAAAAACACCATTGTATTTCTTCCCTGTGCCTGTATGGCATTTTACATTCGCACGACAACAGAGCCACGCTCTGCTGGCGATGAACTTGGACTCATAATACCAGCTTCGGAGGTGAAAATAGACCATTCTCAGCTTAACATTGTTCTGATTTATGGTGCTGCAGCAAAGGTGATGAGCTTTTGATACAAGTGAATAACTCTATCACTGGAAAATGTTTCTGATGTTGTTTCAGCTGCTTATGTAAAAATGTTAAGCTTTCTCACCATTAGGGACATGATTTACCAGCACATCAAAATTTCCCTTTCTGGCCACTTGGTTCAGACTCTGAATATATTGTAGTTGGCTTCAGTCTTCGGGGCCATGTGTGAGCTACCGCAGTAGCCGAGCACGCATGCAAATTATCCTTTTATTCTGGCTGAGATTACAACATTAAAACAACAACAACAGAGAAAGGCCCAGGCAGAGAGTATCATAAATAATTTAGCTTAAGTGAATGCTGAAATTAGTCAAGGCACCGCATTGCTTGGCTCCAAGCAGTCTATTTGCAGCCAGATATGTAGAGTACCCTCTGGCCAAAGCTGAGCCTTTCAAAAATGGAAAGCAGGACAAACAATATGATCTTCTTTTTAAAAAGCATGTTGGAATGATCCACATGGTTAAATATACCTAGACAGTCCTCTGTGACATAGCTCCAGTGATCTCTGGAGAAAACGGGCCGTTTATAAAGAGCCCTGAGATAATGAAATGGGCTCGTGTATTATTGGCAAGTGCTCTGAATGGTGCAGGCGAGCTAAGTGCATACAGTATTATCTTGCATAATTATTGGGTCACTGTACTGTAAACTAAGTGGTTACTATACTTAGCTATACTACTGCGCTCACAGCCTGATTAAGGACAGATCCAGCCCCTGCTCCAACCGGGCTGTATTTACACACTGAGTTCAAAGCATCGCATCGGGCCCTGGTGATTCTTCTTGGGGCAGCCTTCATTTCTGAACAGCTGAGATGGATGTGGTGACAAAACAGCGATGAGCATTTCTAATCATAGCAGTAGGGGTGCTCCCACTGCGGGGGTGTCTGAGGAGGGAGCCCCTGGGTATTGGGAGCTGGTTGTGACCAGGCATCGTGCAGCTTTTCCCAGAGTCCAGGACTTGAAGACACAGCAAGACAACAGATCAAACCCCAACAGGTAACTGGAAGGATTTCAGCGAGAGTGTGATGACTAGACTCTTTTGCAGCTACAGCTTAGCCTGCATGGATCAGAAACCCCAGATAATCTCAGCTGGGGTGTCCGTGTATGTTTCTCATATGTTCCTTTGAAGGTGGGCAGCACAGGCAGATAGAGTTTGAGGTAAAACTTCTACCAGCAAAGCACGGGAGATCAGGGACCAGGCCATCTGGGCATTCACAGACAGCTCTGACAGGCAAAAACTGCATTCTGTGGAAGGGGAAAAGCTGAAGGAGTTTTTTATTATGGGCACTTTCAGAGTGAGCCTCCTTAGCACATTTTAAGAATCCCTAAGTGACTGCGCAGTTGAATTAGTCATGGAGAATGAGGGAGACTGTCAAGATAGCCCAAGGCAATTAATTAAGCAACAAAGTGTGTGTGTGTGCGCACATGCATGTGTGTGTCCATGCAAAACCACACAGCTACTGAGAGTTTAGCAGGCTGTTTGTAGTGACACAGGACTTTGCTAGTGTCAAGATAGGCTGTGAAAACAAGGGGTGAGAGAGGCCATAGAAGCCAAGTTTATAGACTGAGATGAGATGGAAACAAAGGCCAGGAACTGAAATACAGAAATGGGAAGCAGAAAAACCAACAACAGGTCTGGGAAGGCTGCAGTAAGCTCTTCCCATCCCCCCGAAAGAGAAGGCTCTCTTCCCTTCCAGGCTGAACAAGCACAACTCTCTCAGCCTGTTTTCACAGGGGTGGTGCTCCAGCCCTCTGATCATCTTTGTGGCCCTCCTCTGGACTTGCTCCAATGGCTCCATGTCCTTTGTATGTTGAATTTCACAAGGTTTGCACACACCCATCTCTCAAGTTCCCTATGGATGGCATCCCCTCCCTCCCCTCCCTCCAGTGTGTCGACCCCACCACACAGCTTGGTGGTGTTGGCAAACTTGGTGATGGTGCCCTCAATCCCACAGACCACATCACCAACAAAGATGTTAAAACAGTGCCTGTCTCACTACCAACCCCTGAGGAATGCAACTCATCACTGGTCTCCTCTTGGACCTGGAGCCATTGACTGCAACTCCTGGAGTGTGACCATCCAACCAATTCCTTATCCATCAAGCCCATGTCTCACCAATGCAGAGAAAAAGGATGTCATGTGGGACAGTGTCAAATGATTTTCACAAGTTCAAGTAGATGACATCAGTCTCTTTTCCCTTATCCACCAGTACTGTAATCCTGTTGTAGAAGGCCACCAAACTTGTCAGGCTGTGTGTGCCCTTGGTGTAAGCCATGTTGGCTGTCAGCAGTCACCTCCTTATTTCCATGTGCTTGAGCATAGTTTCCAGGAGGATCTGTTCCATGATCTTGCTAGCCATGGAGGTTAAAGGAAGAATGAACAGCTTGAGCCTTGAGAAATATATGAAGTGAGACAATACATGAGACAGGAAAATTATGGAATTGAAGTAGTGGGAGAAATCACTGAACAACACTAACATGGCAAAGGAGATGAGAAATCTGTCCCAAGATGCTAGTGGCAGTATTTTCTCTTAGCTGTCAGATGAAAAATTTGGTTAGATTTTATACTTCCTGCCCTTAACAAATGCTGCCACTTTTTCTAAATGTTGTGCTGCGCTACAGCAGGCCCCACCAGTTCTTACTCTGAAAAGTTTGCTGTATAGGAGTGAATATAGAGATAAGTAGAAGTGTAGGTTTTATTTATATACCCCTATCACCTGATGTGTTACTAATGCTTTTCAAGTCCCAGAGAAACAGTCTGAATTTGTAGATCATAAGGCCAGCTTAAAAAGGTTCCTGATAACTGGAGCTTCTTTCAGTTCTGGTTTCATGGGAAAATATAACAACATACCCTAAATGTGAAGGATTTCCTGTGTATACAGCTGCCCTTCCCATGGCAGCCACTGGCTGTATTGCGTCAGTTGACTGGTATAACAAAGAATTCCCTTTGCCAGTCAGGCCTTGTCAGTGATGCCTGCCATCCAAACAAGTGGAGGTGAGGAGGGGACAGTACTTCCCTCCTTGGAGAAAGAAAGAGATGGCAAATGTGCTTTAGGTAGTAAAGGATTTTTAACACTTCTTCACATCTACTGCATCTCTAATGCCATTTTCACAGAGGGACAAAAAGGGCAAAAAGAGTCTGCTTTTATCAGTTCCACATGAAATGTTAAATTCTGGGTCAGGTTCTGCTAATCATGTGTGGTTTAAGTTCTATAAAAATAGGTTTTCTAAAGCTTTAATTGCATTTGTAAACAACACGGTTCAAAAGGACCTAGATCCAAGTGACTATTGAAAAAAGAAGCCAAGACCTGACACAAAAACCTTACAAAAACTTCATTAAGATATTCAACCTTCATAAGATGTAAAGAGTATCAGTGGAAATGGAGGTTTCTCCCGTTCACCTCCCTTGCCCTGCAAGCTATGGCAGGGCTGGCCGCAGGAGAAGCAGCTGACCCAGCTGCACACAGGGAAGTGGCCTTTGCTGCGTGATGATGCAGAGCACGCTACAGCTCACCCCTTATCATTGGACTTGGACTGGCTATGAACCTTGTGTACAGATATGGTGTTGTGAAATACTGTCGTAAGGGTGCTTCTGTGTCTTTAATTCTCTCTTTTCTTTTTGGTCTTCTAAGCTGGAGCCTGCTGATGAGGTCCTTGGGAGCCCGAAAGTAGAGCATTTTTATGGCACAAAAATTCATCTTTGGCTAGAACTAACCAGTTCACTCAAGGTAACTGGAAATTGGTTTTAGTGCTTTGGATGTGTTTACCTGTTTCAGAGATGGCTAATTATGGAAAAGATAGCTTCATTTTTGAGACTGTGAGGTGCAGCGTTCTAACACTGTAAGTGTAGTCTGAGGTACACTAGCAAAAAGCATCACCAAAGCAACTCTGATGAGAGCTGTTTGCTTTTTAAAGACACAAAGTCTGCTTTACATATTTAAGATTAGGAGAAAAGTTACCTTATTGCGCAGGACTTTCTGCCTTAAGTCATGTTCTCCTCCATGTATATAACCAGAGCACTGAACAAGATGCCATTAGGGCTGGGTACGGTTATTAGGAACTTGCTACAAGTCAGAAAAACCTCACAAACAGATGCACCTGGTGTTTCTCATCAGCAATCTTCATGTATTTCCTTGTGGAGGGGTCAGGATGCCCAGGAGCCCCTTGTGAACGTGAAGGTGAGGTCTAAACAAATGTTTCAACAAACAGGAATTATTTTTGGAGGCTTTTGATCTTCAGCTCATGCATGAAACACGTTGCCATGACTCAAGAATCTTTTGTTTTCTTGAATCCTTACGGAGTCTGTTTGGTTTGGTTAGTTCTGTTTTCATGGAATTAAATCATGCTTGCAGTCTAAACCCACAGTGTGTGCATACAAGGTAGGAGGAGGGGGAGGATGCTTGGAGGGAAAGGGTTGTACATTCAGGAACCTGTGTGTATTGGTTTGTTCAGCATGCTAGATCTTGTGCTATTTGCTGGGAAGGAATGCCTGCACAAAAAGCTAGAGGTGCCTCAAATAAAAAAAGGCTAAAATGTTTTGAAAGCCTTCCCCTTGATTTCTGATTGAAGGGGTCTGGAGGGGTTTTGGCACATTATAAATCTGTGTTTACTGAAAAGAAAAAACCCCAAAACAACAACCTAACAGCCCCACTCTGATTCTGGGTTTATGTCTATGAAAGTCTATGCCAGCTCCAGTTTATAGAAAGTCAAGTGCTAATAATTCACAATAGATCCAAGACAAAAGAAGATTTTAATTACATTTTTGGTCGAAACATGTACAGTGTTAAAGTCTAAAAATACGATGCAATTCAATCTTAAGAGAACGAGAAGATCCAAGCTTTCTCCACATTGTTCCAACTCTTCTCCTAGAAACCTGAATGTAAACTTTGTGTTTAAATATAAACCCACCTCTGGATTTGGCTTATTCTCTTATTTATTTAATTTCCCATGCCTCTGGACAGGCCATGTGCACAAAAAGAATGGCCTTCTCCTAATTGTTTTCAGCTGTTAACTAGGTAGATTGTACAAAGCACTTAGTTCCACTGGGTGTCTAGAAATGGAAAGCAAGCTCTATTTCTAATTCCTGTCCCTTTTTTCGCACTGTTGAGTTTATTTTTTTCTCTCTGCAATGCTCCTCCTGGCCTTTGGTTACAGACAGGCACATGCCATATGGGATACAGATACATTTCACCGTGTAGAAGTAACTTTGGCACAAAACTCTTGTTCTAACAAGATAAAATCTTTCTTTATGAAGCCCTTGCTAATATCAACAGAGTAAGGCAGCATTTCATTACATATTTCTTGTTTTAATCCTGTCTGCCAGTTTCTCATGCGCTTCCTGATAAGTGGGGCAGAAGAACTTTGGGAGTAGAAGGTTGTGTGGATACCCAGGGTATCAATGATGTCATAAACTAATCGGAGCTCTGCAGATTAAATCCTGCACTTGGGCACACGAGTTTACGTCATTGTCTGCATGGTGCCTTCTGAATTTTCCTGACCTTCTGTCTTCTGAGTTTTCTTGGACGTTTTCACACCTCACCTTGCATATGCATCCTTCATCACTCGTGCCCTGGCAGAGGTAGAACTGGCTTGTAATCTGCTTGTAATCGCAGTATTTGGCCACGCTGTGGTGAGCACCCTTGTGAAGAACTGGATGAATCAAGAAGTTCAACCCTTTGCTTTTAGCCCTGCTCCTGAAATCTTAAAAACTCCTGTTTGATCGCTCAAATGAAGAGTGAAATGTAACAAGCAGGTGCTTTATTATATTATATCCACATAGGGGTTGAATTAAGCTTTCAGAGCTAGTTTCTCTCACAATTTGTGGAAGGTTTCTCTTGCAATGGGAAAGGCTTTCCACACAAATGCCAGCATCAGAACGATGGATTTTAGAAGCAGAAGAAATCTCTGAAACAGAGGTTTAATGGCATTAGAAATCATGATGACTGCCTTCACTGACACCCAGAAGCAGTTTATAAGGACTCGGGGATAAGCAGAGGTGCTGTGTCCCAGATGTCTGACCTCCCTGGGGCACCTCGATATGTTCTGCTCACATCAATGTCTTTCTGGCAATGGTTACTCCAAAGTCTCATGGACAGGTTTAAAACCACCAGCAAGGCTTCCACACTTGTTGCTGGCTATTAGTTTAGTTGTGGGTCAGAACTGAAGTATCCAGTTGGTCTTTGGAAGATCTAAGTTTAGGGTATCCACTGGGGACTGGACTGTAAATGACCTGCAAGGAAGGAGAATGCAAGGAGCTGCTCCCACCTTCTCTCTCAGCTCTCTTCTACAGTTCTCAGACTTGGTAAAAACTGGGGAAAGAAGGGAACCACAAAGCCTACCTAGTATCTCAAGGAAAGATGGGAAGGGGATGCCCAGCTGGTTCATGCAATTGATTTCCCAGAGCATTATGGAGAAAGGAGCAAGGATTGCCAGCAACTGCCTCCCAGCAATGTGAGTGGAGCACTTTTTCTCTTCATTCCTTTTTAGACACAAACTGTTTTGGAGCAGATGGAGTTCTTTACAGGTGGTAAGTTCACCAGTATTGTATTTTGTGAGGAAACATCCAGAAATCTGATTCTGCATACAGCAGTGGGAGCAGGACATGTTAAGACAGAGGGAGGTGGGGGGTGGAACTGGGGATTGGGGGCCTGTAACTGAGCATAAAGGTAATAACAAAAATTGCCAGATTTAGAAGTTTAGAAGCTTCACTGATAACCAGAGCTTTACCAAGTTTCTTAGACAGAAAGCCTACGAGCTGGTTTAGTCTGCTCTACTGCAATACAGAGGCTAATTTTGTACTTGTTGAGCTTTCTTATATTTAGTTTGCGTGGATGAGGCAGAGGAAATGCTCAGATGAAGATCAGGATTGAATCTTTAAAGCATGCTACAATATTCTGTTTATTCCTGAACTTTTTCACTGCTAACTCATTTGGGCTGGCATTTTGGACACTACACAGTTGCTCTACTCTCAGCACTGCCTGATACCAGGGGAGGTCTGTGAAAACGTCTCTGTGCAAAAGAGAAGGGGATGGTCAGAGACAAACTTTTCACAGTGACTCACAATTATCTCACTGGTAAGTTTAGAAAGAAACAGCTTTTTAAAAGCTCTTGCTGACTTTGGAAGAAATAGGGAGGAGGAGGAAGCAGTATTCATTTACGTTGTAAAGTATTCATTTTTAAACAGAGAGAAAGAGGTATTTGGGGATGGGGGCAGGGACAAGAATAATGTGTTTTTCATAGCAAGACTTCACTTTCTACCAGTAGTTCTAGAATTTCCATTAGACAGAAAAACAAATAACAAGGCTGCCAACCACAGAGATGAAAAAAGAAGCCAGTGGAGAGAAACAGATTTTTACAAATAGTACAGCAATGACAAAATACCGAGACTCATCGACAGCATTGTCAAAGCTTAAAATTATAGTTAATGATAGTAATGGCTCTCAGTAGTGGCTCTCTGACTTTTAAAAACACCACAGCATATGGATTTCTCACTGTATTTGTGGTTTCCTTCTTCTCTAGAGACCAACAAACTTAAACTGATCCTGCTGCTCGATGATAACAGTGAGTGTAAAACAATTATGGTCTTAGGCTATAGCATAAACTGGATCAGGCGCTCCTCCGTACGCTTCGTTATCAGCTTGCTGAGAGCAAATATAGCACTGTAGTATCAAGAGTCATTAGTTCAAGTCAGGACTAGGGTGACTGAGCAGGTGGAAGTTTTACGTGTCAGATGGAGGAAGCTTAATGAAATATTGAGTAGCAGTTACGTAAATGCTGCTAGGGTGTTACTGCTTCTTTACAGACAGGCAAGCTGCAGAGGTTGGGGCATTTGACGTGGTTAGAAGAGTCAGGTGGTCAAAAGCCATGAAGTTTCTCTTTATTCCTGTTGGACTCAGGGTTTATCAGCAAATATTTTGATAAAGAAGTAGATTTGTAAGCGCCAAAGTGCTTATATTTTGTTTAAAGTGCAATTTAGGGGCCTAATTATAGCCATACAGCCTGCAATACACCTAGCTGGCCTCTCCACCTGAAGGCACACCACAGCAGTGGCTTCCTCTCTCCTGCAGCCTCAGCAGGCACTGAAATGCACACAAGGCACAGGATTTCCCATTCACTCAGGGTGGTTTTGTTGTGAATCTTATCTGGGAGCACCCACCTTTCCGCACCCGATCCACTGAGAGCTGGTACGGCAGCCGGTGCTGTGCACCGCACCACCTCTCAGCAAAATGCACCCACAGCCTGGGCACTGCAGCTTTGGAGTCCCCTCTGCCCAAACCCTGATCCTGGGCTGTAGGCACAAGATCCTTCTTCCTCCTTCCACCTTTGGCACCAAGAAGGTTGTCTGGTGTTTTTATTTGAACTGTGCAGTCAGCGAGGCTAACAGATGGGATGTGGGAGGCCCGACGTGAGCACCGCCTGCAGTGGGGTGAGTGAGCAGAGCACTCATGTAGGAATGACTTGGATGAGGAGGTTGGGGAGGATGCCAAATCCTAGTTGCCTCCTTTCTGGTGAGTGCTGCAGGCTACCACGCAAAATGTAGCTGGTGAGAATATTGACTGGTGTCCTCCGGCTTAAATAAGTGCTAATGACCAACCACCTGAGGAAAGACAGAGCATGGAGACAGGTAAAGGGAGAGAAACCATATGTATAAGATGGTGTTACCTCTAAGTTACTGAGGAATACAGAGTTTCAGGAGAAAGGTGTTAATTGTGGAGAGACGGAAATGAGCTCGCCTGAGATGGCAGCAAAGTCAAAAGACCTGAATGTGCTAATTTGAAAGGTGGGACAGAGACAATACATAAAAATAACCAGTATATTGGAAGAACCAGCATGTGAAATGGAATCCAGAAGTAAGGATTTTGAATAAATAGCTGAGATTGGATCAGATAGTGAGGAAAGGACATAAATAGCAAATACTGTGCCTATGATTAGGATGAAGCAAGACTAGAACATAATCAGTTGGATCCACCAATCATATCTCAACCCTATGCAAGGCTTTTAAATATTGAAGGAAATGTAACTGCAGATACCGAGAAAAATTTAAAATAAGATAAAACACAGCTTCTACTTTAGGAGTAGATTCTGCCAAACTGATGAGGTACATGTCTTTACCAACTGATTATCTTGCTGACAAGGAAAGCAGTGTATCCAATCCATCTGGATGTCGAAGAAACACATCTGGGAAAACATGAGTTAATGTAGCAAAAATGATAATCAGTGGGAGAAAATGAAAGGTGGCAAAGGGACAGGCTAAAGAAGAGACAACAAAAATTTAACCTAAAACCCATGAGGGGATAGGATTGCTGTCACTGGAGGACAGAAAGGAGATATTTAAGGTTCAAATCAGAGCTGGCACAAGAGTGCAGTAGTATAAACTGCCCTAATTAAACTTACATTGAAAACTTAAGAAGTTTTGGAACATCAGAGAAGTCTGGAGCAGCTGCCCTGTCAGTATAATGGAAGCAGCATTTTAAGACAGAACTTTGCAAACAAATTCAAGCTTGATAAATTACAGACTACAGGGCTGACTCTTGATAACAGGGACCTGGGCTTGATGACACAGGAGATTCTTTCTAATCCTCTGCATATAATTTGGAATACAAGAGCTGGAATAATAGCGGACTAGTCTTACAGATAATGCAGGAGATGAAAATTTCTAATAGCAAATAGCATTAAAGAATAAAGTGGTGTTCCTTCCTCACCTGTTAATCCGACTCTTTTGTGACCTGTAGGGCTTTGTAAAAATGCACATATTTTTTTCTGGTTACACTGAACATTTTTTGCAGGCATCTAACATGGTAGTGGTTTACATTGAAAAAGGAGTTGATTGCAACCATAAAAAACTGTGATAAGCTAGCAAAAACATTTGCATCTTCATTACAAATTTGTACTGTATAAGCAGAATCGTGTAGAATAGCAATAGGCCTGGGGAGTGCCTTAAAGAAGTAATCTAATCCATCCCCTCTGCGATGAACTATATCCTACAGCACTCCCGACGGATGTTTATACATTAACCTGTTTGTAGAAATGTCCAAAGATGGAACTGTGTGAACTCCCCCAGCTATTGCAACGCTCTCGTTGCGCTCACTGCTCAGGAAGGTTCCTTTAAGGTCTAATCACAAACCTTGCAGCAACCAAAACCGTTTTTTTGGGGGTTGTTTTTTTAAGCAATTGTTCCATATTTGAAGAGAGTTATTTTATCTCTTCAGCCTTTTCTTTTCTTGATCAAACAGCACCAGTTCTTTCACTCTTTTCCTCATGGGTTGCATTTTTCTGACTTCTAATCCTTCCTTGTTCGTCTCTAATTTCAGTAAAACTGATCTTAAAAGTCATACTGAACTCTGAAAGCCAGTGCTGAGTAGGGCAAGATTACTTTCTGTATCTTGCTGACTTTACTGTTGTTTATACTGCCTAATATGAAAATGTTTACTTGAAAGTTCTTCCTGTTTTAGAAAAAGATCATTTCATGAAGGTGAGAACACATGTCAGCCAGGCACTTCCAAAAAAAAGAACTGAAACAAACTAATGTGACTGATGACCGAGCACTGGCTCTTGGTAGAAATGTTTTTAATAGGCTGCAAATAAGAAAAAAACCCAAACCAAACCACAACAAACCAGCACAACTAAAAGGCATCGATTTTGAGTTTTAAAAGGAAACACGGAAGCACAAATAACAAGGAGAGTTGCTAAGAATTGTAGAACTTTGCCAAGGAAGGCTACACTTGTAGAAATAACCCAGTAAACGTAAGTAGAATCCTTAACTTCATTTGGTTTAAGCATCTTGGAATCTAAAGGAATTCTGATGATGGTTAGGATACAGAACAGAAATGTTATGTTGAGAGTATCACAGAAGAGAAAAAAACTGTGCATCTAGCAATTGCTCTATATTTTGAAATAATTCAGTAATGTATTTATCTATTTCCCAGACTTTGCTGTTGTCAGAGTGAGGAGTGTCTGAGTTTTCAGGCTTGTTTGTGTTGTATGCGTCCCAAATGCCCGTAACTCCACGGTCCCCCTGCGCCTCCATTCAGCCCGGTCCATGCCAAGGAACCTGTTCTGCACTTGGGGGAAGGACTCGTGCTTTGCCCAGGTAACTCTGCTGCTCCTTGTTTGTTGGAGAGGTTTTGCTCTATGTAGATTTCTTCGTTACAAATCTCTTTGTTGCTCTGCTGTCCTACATGCTTGCCTTTTAATTAAGACGTTTGTAATTATTCCAGAGTTAGGTGGACGGCACTTTGGTTTTGGGTTTGCTTTTTTTTGGTGCCACAAAAGGAAATAAGTATTTTACAGGTGAGCATCTGCCTACAGAATTAAAATATTAGGAATTACAGCACACAACAAATGTCTTTATCAACAGTTTTTCAGGCATTACTACTGAGAGGAGCCTCTTGCTCACTTCTTATTCTCTTATTTTTCCTGTGAAAAATAAGACGGCAGCATTCTCTCTCCCCTCCCTCCCTGCCCCTTTGCTTTGCCAGGGCAGCCCTATAAACAGTACTTGCTTCGGAGCACATGCAAACTGTCCTGCATTATGCAACGTGATTAAAAAGCACATCATACTGCTTTCAGTATCTGTTGATTACACACTCTTCAGCAGGGTGTCCTTAAGGCACGTGTTGCCACTGCGGTCCAGGTACTGTGTGTTCAGTGGTGACATGAAAGAACTCTGCTTGTAAAATTAACTTGATTAATAAGGGATCTGTTTCAAGATGGGCTGCAGAGCCAGCTGGGGCTGTAGCTGTGCGCCACAAACCGCTGTCTGTACTTCCTGCAGCCTTGTGTTCCTCCCTCTACTTCTGGAGAGGTTCTTACGAGCCAGATGCGAGAGTTTCTGCTTGCACAGTGATTTGACATAGCACGCATTGCTGCTGGTATGACGCTCAGAGCAATTTTGCCTAATACTACCTGGAGTTATGCCACGAACACAGGACCTCACTACAGTCTACACTAGTCAGCTCCACAAGGTCAATGACCAGAAGCCTTCAGATTTATGTTTTAAATGCTCTCCTAGCTAGTACTAAGCCAGGAATTAACGCTCACAGCACCGCAGACTTTGTGGAGTTCAAAATGCTTATTGGGTATACAAAGAACACGGTAATGAGGCCTCTTAAAAGGCATAACTGATTTGTTAAACAAGTTCTTTTTAACCACTGATCTTTTCTTGAAGTACAAAGATTAAAAGCTGCGCTAAATCCGTGCTTGGCCAGGTAACTAGCACATAAAGTATCTGCCTGCTACATTACAGCCTGTGCTCAGAAAAACCTTTTACGTGTCCTTTTGCACGCCCTGATTATTCCATCTGCATATTTAAAGGCAGGGCACTGGATTATCTCAAAACGTAAACTGATACAGATACTGCAACTCTCCTATATTTCAATAGCTATTTTCAGCCTCATTTCAGCCTAGAAATGGTACCACCACAGTACTGATAAAAGTATTTCCCATATATGTGTTTTCTTAAAAATTTTATCAAAATTGTTATTTCAAAATTAAAGACTTTTTATTATTATAAGTTGGTTAGAGCAATTCCTAGGAGTTGTTACAAACCAACATGAATAAAAGCCAAAGTGTGGCCCAAAGTATCTTGTGAAAGAGTTCTCCATTTTAGTGACCAACACCTGCAATATGAAACACCTTACAGGAAGTGTAGGTGTATTACCTGCAAGCCAAGTCTTTTATTGCATTGCATTGTGTTTTAATGTTGTACACTATTATTTCATTGCATCATCTGTGACAGCATATCCTTTCATGTCAGCAGAAAATTACACACTGTACTGCAACTTTTTCCCCCTCCCTTTTACAAGATTTCTAATGGATTCCATTCTGAAATGATACCCGGTACTGTTTTTTCATCACTACATTGCTCTGGGGTGCCTTACATATATGTAATCTTCCTGTACAGTTCATCACATCTCTAAAAGAAACAGAAAGCACTTGTAGTTATGTTGTCCAGTTACATGGCCGCGTGTCTATGCTGTTCCCTTTTTGAAGCTGAACTATCTGAGCTGCAAACTGCAGATTTACTTGTGCTTTATTCAAGAAATAAGGGCTGTGTATTAAAGTAGATGGAATCATGACTCAGTGAACGGCTTATACAGTCTCAAACTAAGAGTTGGATAGATTAATGCTTTATTAATTATGAAAAAGAAAGCCTGTTATTTAGGGCATCTTGACTTAGACACTTTAAAAATCACCTCTGGCCTCCTTTTGTGCAGCATACTGCATTACTTGTTCTTTATAAGGTACCTTGAGTCTCAGCTGCAGCAGCTTAACACCATGTCTTATTTGTTTTCCACATGTTTTTCTTTCATTGTGATCTTCCTCTGTTTTTCCAGGGATAGGATGACTATAGTCAAAACCTAACTTTATTTTCTGGGTCTTGGGTTTTTTTCCTCTCCTATATAAGCTGATGGGTAGAAGGTACTACAGATTTAGAAGTACTGATTCGTAACCCTGGAGTTCTTAGGAGCACTAATCATACTTGAAACACACTTACTACTTGAATACACTTACTACTTGGTATTTATTTATTGCCTTGGTAATGCACAGGTGCTTTTACAATTTATCATATGCATCACTTCTGTAGACTTTCATTATTTGGAACAAAAATTTGCATGTAGTACTGTAACAGGATTTCTGGGTAGAAATATTACTCCTAAAAAATAAAACTGAAACTCTCTAAATAAATAACAAAGTCTGTTTATGCTGTTGGGCATGAGGTATTTACAAGCAAGCTGGCAAGTGGCTTATTATATAAAAGTAGTTACTAAGAGTGGTTTAAATCTTCTGTTTTTCTGATGGGGATGGTCTCACTAAAATTAATAGTGACAATTATTTTAATCAGTAATGGTTTGGTGCATGCACAAATTTCAGGTGTTAGATTTTGACAGCTAGGAAACTGAGCTGGATAAGACCTCTGTGGTTCATCGAACTTAGTTCCAAGAAGCTGCAATAATAGGTTTTTATTCCATTTTGAAACTGTTTTTCACTCCCCATTACTGTTGGAAGACCATTTCACAACATCATTTCTGTGGTTGGAACCTGTTTTTTCTTTTTTACTGTAACTGCAGCCTGCTGCCCAGTACCGGGACTGATTCTGGCAAAGGTCAGCTGAAACAGGTAGCAGTTTTCCTTGGAGAAGGGCTGAGGATTGAGCTTTTAAACATGTAATATACTAGGAAAAAGCTCCCAGACTTCCACCTGATGTGTGTTCTTATAGTTCCATTGCTACAGCTATTTAAAAACACAGCACTGAGTTCACTGTTGGTGAATCTGAACTGTCATTCTGGCCATCTCTCATCTCAGCTGGGTACGTGGGGCTGGTTGCTGTATACAGGCTAGTGCATCATGGCTTAGCTGGCCAGTGTGACTTAGCCCCAGCCTTGCTGCTCGTGCCGATAAATCAAACTTTCCTTTCTCCCACACTTCTGGTCAACACACAGCTGAGTGCTGAGGCTTCTTTGCAGCACTGCCCAGACACGAAACCTGCACACGTGCAGCACAACACTGTTTTAACTTGTGCTCAGGTCTCCTGCCCGTCAGTAGGAGATGACAGGCATGCAATGGCAGAGAGATGTGACTGCTCTGAGTTCCACAGTGCTTAGTTCCAGCTGAACAGGTATCACAGTGGGTTACTGGAAGTGTGTGATTTTAAAAACCATTTAAATCTTTAACTGGGTTAATGGTTTCCATATACATCACTGCCACCACTGCAGAAATCAAACAGGACCTCAGAAGTGTTGGTGTAGGGGTGAATTTTGAAGAAAAGGCAACCTCTGGCATAAGAGGTAGGAAGAAGAATGAAATTTTATTTTTTTTCCTTTAAGGAGAGGGCTACTGAAGGTGGGAGAAAAAGCTAATTTGAAAGCAAATGATTATGCCTTGTCTTTTGAGTTGAGGATTTGCCTTTTGGAAAAGGCAATCCTGCATTTTGGAAAATGCAGAAAACACAACGCACGTGCCTTGACTGGCAACTCAGGCGTGAAGTAACCCTGAAGGAATACAGCAGGCTGTTCCTCTGAAGGAGTTTAGCACATTTTATGTCTAAGGGTATTAATGAGCAGCTTGCCTGTCGGAGCAGCTCCACTCCTACTGGGAAGAGCCACAGTGCCATTGCAGAGTAAGTTGCCATGACCACTGGTGTCTCATTAGGCAAGACAGAGCTGGTCTGAATGGGGCCAGGTAGCACTGCACTTAAAATGCCAAAGGAGCTCTATCTACACTAGAATTCCTACTTTGCTGCACTGTTGTTAGCAACAGAAAGTTTTTGCTGGAAAAAATAAAATTAATGTAGGCACAGTCTACTAGAATCATACCCATTCTGACTCTGTAAATGATGTAAGTTCTCTTTAAAGGCTAGACGTCCAGTACCAAATATTTAGAGAGGTTCTTAGCATTAAAAATAAATACACATCACTGAACAAGGCATACAAGAGAATTAGTCAGCTGACACTCATTGTATACAAGCAATTATATGATTTATTTGTTGCATAAATCATTTGAACCAGCAAACTCAGGTGTGTGTGTGTGTAATGAAACTGAGTGTTTAAAAAGCTTGTCCTCCTGTCTGTCCCCTTCTCTGGGTGGGAAAACTGCTTTTGAAGCTTGTGCTTGCAAAACATTTTTGTCCTTGATGTGTAGTTTAATTTGCTTTCAAGGATGCAAAAAAATGTTTTTCATCAAATTAAGAAAACAAAGGTGCTTCTGTACCAGACTAATTAGATAGCTATC
Organism: Porphyrio hochstetteri; assembly: GCA_020800305.1. NCBI lineage: Eukaryota > Metazoa > Chordata > Aves > Gruiformes > Rallidae > Porphyrio > Porphyrio hochstetteri. Next base: position 54,801,789 of record CM036907.1, read on the forward strand.
TAAAATAAATGGTTTGTTTAATGCCTGATTTCTTCTTTAAATATATAAATACCTGCTAGTGTTTAAAAGCTGCTGTAGCTGTGAATGGCTCTGCTGTCCCTCACTGCAAGTTACATTTTTATTACTTCTTCCCAATAAATTTATTTTGCTGACATGGGCCCTAATCCAGTGAAGTGTTAAAACATATGCTTAATTTTAAGCATTCAAGTAAAGCCAACAGAACTGTTCCTATGCCCAAATTTAAGCACAAATTTGCATTTGGCTTAGCTGGGGTTATAGTTTCTTGGTTACGTTCCTGAGGACTGTATGTATTTTGCAGAATCAGCGCCCTCCTGATGGAAGAACAGACTTTCACGAGTTCTTAAGGTATTTTGTTATTTATCAGAAGATCTTGAGAAAAATGTACCAATAAGCAAACATTAAAATTTTGGCCACTGGAATTATTCCTTTTAAAATGTATCTTCTGCAACTTCTGACATACTTCCCACAGTTTCCTCTTCTACCTCTATGTGATATTGCAGTAGCTGAAAACAGCTGAGATATCAGCTGATTGTTTTCATGAATGACCACCTTATATTCTGTATTGGTTTCCCTAGGTGTACTGAACATTTTAGCCCGGTGACCGGATGACCTTGCTTAATTCTAGTGAGCTGATGAGTTACAAGTTCAGTATTTCTTAATATTTTGCTCTGGGATACCAAAACATTTTTTGACCGTGGGTACATACAAGTTACCTTTTCTCAGAGAAAAGTAAAAGCTTGAGAGGTGATGACAGAAACATACCTCAACTTGCAACTTGAAAGTCACGCAGGTAGACCAGGAACTCGGTGATTTTGATGCAGTAGCCAGAGGATAGCTGGTTGCATGCTGAAATGTGTTCTTGCAATTTTCAGCCCTGCCGGCAATCTCAGACAGACCTAGGACAGAGTGGACCCGGGATCTGAGCTGCCTTCTCCTTACAAGGGCTTGCATGAGATCCAGGAGGAAACAAACCAGTACAGTGTGTGTATAAGGTTACTTGACTGATTCTCTTTTGTTATACCAGTGGGTTTTCTACAGAAATGGAGAATCTGATACCACTCCACCAAAATCAACTGTTTCTAATGTGTGTATATATATATACACACACATATATATATGCACATTAGAAAGCTCTGAGTTATTTTTTTTTTTTTCTTACATGGGTGGCTTAAAGGCTTTGCGTGTTTCATTTGTACCATGCAAGCTGTCAAGCACCACGGCTGAGGAGAAGAAAGAATGCAGAGAATCTGTACTAAGCTTTAATTTTACTTAATAGCAGGCACAGGATTTGTTCAGAGAGCTTTATTATTGGGTGAGGAGTTAAGTTAATTGCAGCAGTGGGGCAGAGAGCCAGAAGATGATGGAGAAATCTAATATCATGAATCATTTACATTTAGAAAGTACGTTGGGTTATTTTTTAAAATATACTATCCACCTACCAATAGCCTCTACATTTGGGGGAATTTAAACACAATATAATTTTTGCACCTTGTGTGTTAACATGTATAATAAGATTAAGTATACTGCAGCATGCACTCACTCTCACGTTTACAAAGTGCGTAAAGGAAAGGGATTTGGCTGAAGCCAGTGAGACAGAAGAGGTTAAAATCTGTAGCTGGAAAATGAAAGAGATGTAAGATGTTCTTCAAGGGCATTCACTGTGCAAACATTGACACCCAATTTGAAACTGGAACAGGAAAGTCATTTGTTTGGACTTCAAGGTGGGTTTCCCGTCTCAAATCAGCAAGTTGTACCTGTCCAGAAAAACGCTGAAGCCCATTCTTTGCCTTGGGTTCCAAGCTGGCATAAAGTTTCAGCAAGTGGTCAAAAGGTATCCTGAGAAAAATGGGCTTTAGCAAGAGACCAGGCGTTTTGCTGAATCGAAACCCCAAAGACATGCAGTGACTATATTATGCATTACATAAATCTCAAGAAAGCAGGAATTTATTTTCATCATTACTTTCTGCTGGATTTCCCACAAAGCATAGGAAATAGTGGATTTGGGAAGAAACAACCAACGTTTCTTCTGAACTATCTTGGAGCCTCAAATGGTCTTGGCTTTTTATATTTTTTGTCACTGGGTTATCAAAAAATATTTTATAAAAAAGGCATATGTAGTATTAAATGCTACTAAATTTGTCTCCCTAGCAGGTCCTGACTCAACTGCAGGTGATGTGAGCATCTATTTACTCACACACTTTTAATTCCCTTATTCAGAGCATTGAAAGCTCTGTAAATTGTTGATGCTGTTGATGCTGTCCTTTTTTCTGACTTAGTCAAAAGATTGACTTCATATGGAGGTCTTTCCCAGTTTTAAAAATAAAATATTTTTAAAACTTCAGAATTGCTTTGGCTAGGCTAAGGTCTTTTCCTTCAAGTGTAAGAGTTCTTTCAAGACACTCATGATCAACATAAATGAATGCTTTTTTTTTTTTTTAAGGTATTGAGGAAAAGAAAAGTCTTACCCAGTCTCCAAAACACATTATTTTTGTATGTCAGATTTATACACAACCTACAGTAACGCTCCACTGTAGCACAGCTCACTATGCTTTTAAAATTTAAATGCCTGGGCAGGCTGTCTTTCTCAATGGGTTTCCCTTATGCAAAGGCCTTATCCAAATCTTGTGAGGCTGCTACAACTCATGAACCACTAAGGCACCTCTTAATCACATCCTTATCTCAAATGTCATGTTTGCTCTCTACTCCTAAATAGATGAGCTGTTAGGAAGTAAAAAAGATGGTGCTATGTTGAAGAAAGGAAGGGAGCGGCCTGGAAAACCAGGGGAGTCTCAACAGTGATAGCAGAGCTGTTTGTGTACTGTGGATTGAAAAGAACAACACTGGGGTACGATGGCCTTTCGTAACTGCACCCTTGTGCAACCTAAGCAACCCGAGCTCACTACAGTCATTGAACAATTTGACCTGAAAGACATTTCTTTACCAAAACATTTTCTTCTACTTGAATTATTATAGCTGTTTGTTGTTTTGGGATTGTTCAAAAACTCTGACCTCCTAGAGCTGATGTTTCTATCTAAAGAAGAATGTTTTGGGTTCAGTTTGGTTTTTAAACCAGATTTAGAATTACGAGGGCATTTAAAGCAGAAGGAATAGACAGTGAACTAGAATATTGACTCTACAGTTTCCAACACACTCCTCCAAATAAACATCAATAGCCAAACTACCCCTACACTGGAAACAAAAACGGTTTTTTAAAAGCTATTATATGGCATAAACACACACGGTGGAGTGGGGAAAACAAGTGCTGAGAACCTTCACTTGAGCAGAGCTATGCTGCTCATTGATCACAGCTTTGGCTTTTTGCTGAGGCTCTGCTGTTGAATTTAATCCAGAAATACTCACTTCTCTACACCAGGCTGGGGACTGTGGCACATGGCTGATAACTTCTAGACAGAACAGAAAAAGTACAATGCATGAGTCTTGTGGAAGAAGCTGAACTTCTGTATTTCCTTGTCACATTATTAACCTAAATTCTAATTGTTTTTATAGGGGAAGTTGTGGATGCAATCTCAGACTGGGAGCTTCCAAGGACCCTCCCATGGCTACCTCTATTTTTGTCAACCTGAATGCTGACAGATTTTTCTGTCTTGTAGAACACAAAAGAACTTGTCAGGTGAGCATTAAAGGGAAAAGTGGTGTATTAAAGCTGCCAATGTCACCATTTTCCAGTGTGGAAAACCAATTTCAAACTCAGTTTCAGAAATAATCATGCCAGCTGTTGTGGATTGTTTTTAACCAGAGTTGCTTGTCCACAGAGCACTCTCAGGGAATTTCAGCATCAGAAAAATCAGTACCAAGCTGACAAAATATACTGTGCTTTGCAGAAACAGTTTTCCTGCACAATATACTTAGAATAATTCCCCAGTCCTATTTCTAGTTCCACTTTGTAGCAGTGAAGAGTATAAACAGTTTGATGAAGGTTTTAAAAACAGGAACTCATACCTCGTACAGCCAAGAAAAATGGGTAATATGCAAAATCTGCAGGGAAAGAAGTAAGGCTTTGAATCGACAGGGGAGCAGGCAGCTCCGGGTGCCTCAGTGGTGACTGAAGCCTTGATTTGCATCATGGTAAGAGTCACACCCAGATTTTAATATTAGATACACCCTCCTAGTTCTTGTTACACAGGAAAAGAGATTATTTTCTGAATCTCAGCACACAGAATGATTTTCTTACATGCATCATTCTTTGATTTAGGAAAGGTGTTAAAAAATTATTCAAAATTAGCCGCAAGAGAGATGAGCCACTTTAGCAACAGGCTCAGACACAGATGCAGCATAGGGAGTCTGAGAGAGGAGGGAAAGGACCGTGCAGCTCACCCACACGACCCCAGTGCTTAAGCTCTGCAGTAAATACTACTGGTGGAGCAGTGAGAGACAGTCTTTCACTTTCCTGCAGCAAATCCCTGTTTTAGCAACTGCAGGCAAAAGGGTCAAATATTTAACTTGGTATTAAACTTAGCAAAATAAACTCAGTTTCTCGAGCACAAACTGTGCTGATGTAAGAATACCACCCTATCTGTCTGAAAGGTCAGGTACGGCTGAGCGAGCAGTTGTGCTGGAAGAGTTGAGCAGCAGTGTGCTTGAGTGGATGACCAGGCAGATCATGAACTGCCTACAGCGTGGGCCGCAAAAGAGAAAGGGTTGATTAATCTACCTGAACAATTATGGTGGAGCAACCGCGGTACAGCGCCCTCTGATCTGATCTTTCCATTGCGTCTTCTTTCCAGATGCCCCATTTTTCATGTTTGTAAGGGACTACATTCATTTCTGGCCGGGTTTGAGGAAATACTATTTTGTTTACAATTAATAAAAACTTTCAGCAGATTCTCAGCTCGTTATAACCTTGACTCAATGCAGGCTGAATAACAAGCTTTAGATACGTGTTTCATGTGCCATGCTGCTGACGTACAAAAGAACTGCAGACTTCTCTGTTGTATCTTACGAAAATGACCTATTCCTACTGGAACATATATACAGATCTATATTCCTACATTTTGTGGCCACATTTTTTGGTGGAAGAAACGTGTCCCCCCTTTTCCCTTCCTCTTTTTTTTTTTATCCCCTCCCAGCATAACAATTCATTATTAGGCTCAGCGGTGTCATCTCTCTCTCCCTGCCTACTCCAAGCGAAGGTAGTCCCTGCAGGTGCTTGCCCTGGGATTCTCTCTGCTGGTTATATCTCAGTGCAGTTGAAAGGATGTTATTTTTTTCACTTGTTAACACGCTTGTTTGGAAAACACATTTTTCAATCGTTCCTGAAAACAGCCATTGTTGCAACAGCAAAGCCGGCTGTCTTTCTTGTAACAGAGCACTTCGCCTAAATTGTCACAAATAACTTAGTTCCTCCCTAGCACACATTAATTTATTAGTTTATGCCACTTTATCTCACAATTGTCAACTGGCTGGTCTGACAGCTGGTGTCTTGTGAAGAAAGTATGACCCTCTCTTATCACACTGTTGCAATGGATAGTGGGGGCTTGAAGGTTTGAGATGACTGTGGCCTGGCAGTTCTGTAGTTTCTTTCATACACCGCAGCGTGCTGGAAATCACTGGTACCTCTGGGAGTCAAGGTGAGGAAGAAAAAATCTCTCTACTGGTTTCTGCACAGCACCATTGCTGTGTGGGGAAATCGGAAAGCCCCATTCGAGGCTGAAGGGTTTCAGGCAGTTTTCCTTCCGCGGCAGATAATGAAATTACTTTTAAAATTATTTCTGACTCTATTTTGCAGAATAGGATTACCCAATAGTGATAGATTGTCCGCTGCTAGACAGCATGGGCGACACCTGCTCACAGCAGGGAGGAATGATCCAGGAGACACAGGAAGACTACTTAAGAGTAAGCAGTGTAAGGTATCACACTCCCAAACCCCAACTGACTTACTTGATAATTTAACAAACTCATCTGAAAGTTGTCTTTCCAGAACTATGGAAACAAAAGACCTACTTGAATGTCCCAATAAAATCAAGGATGCCCATCTTTCTAAGAAGGAATCTGATGCCTATTTTCAAGTGCCCGAGGACCCACAGAGCCTCCTGCCCCCGATCACAGCCTGGCCTGGCCTGCCTTGCGGACTGGTTGGGGTATCCCTTTCGCAGGTGTGGTGCCTGCCGAGGGCTTCACTGGCCATCGTACGGGTCCTTCCCCACCTCACAGCATTTTGGAAAGAGAATTTGGCTGAGCTGTTACCTCAGAGGGATGACGGGAATCACACCCTCTGTATGGAGCATGAATTAATTTAGAGACAGCACCCGCATTTCTGTCACAAAGTGTTCCCTCAGAACAACTGCTTCAGATACAGGGGATGGATTTTTAATTCATTCAGCTTGTTCTAGTTTCCTTTTCCCCAGCCGATGCCACCTGGCCTGGTGGCTGCCCTTCCTCCTTCAGCTCTCAAACCCTGCTTCGTTTCCCGCCGGCACCCCGGCATCCCCGTTCCCCGCCTCCGTTCCCAGGCGGGAGGCCCACCTACCCACCCCCTGCCACCGCCTCCCTCCCCTGGCGCCGGGCCCGGCGGAGCGGTGGCCACAGCCTGCGGGGTAGGGGGTCGGCAGCCGGTGGGGCAAGGCAAGAGAAGGTGCTGAAGGGGCCGGGGCAGGGTGCAAGTGCCCGCACGTCGCGGCGCCGAGAGTCGCCGGGCCGCAGCTCGCCCCGCGGCCCGGGGGAGGCGGGATGGGGGGGGAGGGGGGAGGCGCGGGCGACGGCAGCCGCCGTCACCCCACGGAAGGAGGCAGGGCAGGCGTCGCGCGGCACGGGACGCCCACCCCCGCTTAACCGGGCGGCGGCGGCTCCCTCCCTCCTCCCTCCCTCCGCCTCCCGCGCCGCCCAGCCCCCTACCCTCCGCGCCCCACCTCGGGGGCGGGGTCTGAAGAGGCCCCGCCCCCCCGCGGCCCCCTCCCCCGCGGCGCCCATTGGCGCGCTGCATCCCGTTAGCACTCGGGGCCCGTTCTCGCGATGCTGTGCCGCTGTCGCCGCCGCCATATTGTGACACTATTTTGATTTGGAGCGCAGCGAGAGGGGGGAGGGGGGCTGGGAGCGACTCGCAGCCGGAGCGGTTCCAGCTGAGGACGGGAGCGGCGCCGCAGGCACCCACCCCCCGTACCCACCCACCCCCGGCCTCCCCGCTTCTCCCGCCCGCGGCGGCAGCACGGACTCCCCCCCTTCCCTTCCTCCTCCTCCTCCTCCCCCCCCCCGGAGCGGAACGGCGGCGGCGGGAGGCTGCGGAGCGGGTCGGGTCGGCGGGGTCCCCCCTGCCGGGCGGAGGCGGCGGCGGCGCTGGTGGCGGCGGTGGTAGTGGCGGCGGCTGCCGTGGTGGGGGAGGCGGAGGAGGAGGAGGCGGAGGAGGAGGAGGAGAAGCCGCAGCAGCAGGGTAAGGCTGACCCCGACGAGGCGGGCCTGGTGGCGGCTCTCCGGGCTAGTTTCCTGGTGGGGCTGGTCCCATCCCTGGGGGGCTGCAGGGAGAGAACGCCGAGGGGCTGGCCCGGCCCGGTCCGCAGGCCTGAGCTAGGCAGGGGGCCCTAGGCGCTCCCGGAGCCCCTCTCCTCGCCCCGGGCTCAGCTCGGGGCGGGTGGTGGGCGGCTGTGCACCGAGGGAGAGCAGTCCCCCGACACCCCGCTCATCCCGGCGTGGTGGGGCGGGGTGGGGGTGGGAGTCAGCTTCCCCGGCGTCGAGGGGAGGGCAGGGACGGGAAGGGAAGCGAAGCCACCGCGCCGCGGGGCGTCCAGCGAGGGATGGAAACTTATTTTCCTTCGCCAGCCGCCGCAGCTTCCCCCGCGCGGGGAGGGATCCGGCGGGCCCGCGTGTCAGGGGGCGCGGGGCGGTGTGCGTGGCGGCGCCCCCGGCCTGCCCCGCGGCGGGGGGCTGCGGCGGCCCGGGGAGGAGCGGAAGCCGCCTGCCAGCGGCTCGCTTTGCTGGGGAAGGGGGGGCGGGAAGGAGGGAGGGGGGCTGGCTGGCCTGGCCTGGCGCCTAGCAGGTGACAGGTGTGAGTGCGCTGGGCGAGACTCCGCCATTTGGGGATGAGTAACAGGGTGTTAGAGGTGCGATTTTTTGGTGCCTGGTGTCTTTGCGGGGGCTAGCTGGGCTCGATTCCATATATAGTATATTTGGGACGTTAGTTTCTATTATTCGAGTCAGTTTAATTGTTGAGAATAAATTCTTGAAATGGTTCTGATAAGAGGGACTTTGAAAGGGGTAGATGCATACGGTTTTGGGAGGGTTTTTTCCCCCCTTCTCTTCTTGTGCCTCTGCGAGATCTGGAAATGCTATGCGGAGGTGTGTAGTACTTTCATTCATTGGAAGGGTTGTGTTAAACGTTTGAATGCTCTGCCCGATTAGATGTAGCAGGGACCTTGTGTTCTTTGTACTGTACCTAGTAGCTCAGCAGACCCTGGTTTGTGCCCGAGATGTGTAGGTGTTTCCCTGTAGCGATAGCAAGTACATACTTCAAAAAGGAATTTCAAAGGAATGCTTCTTAGCAAGCAGTATGTTTCAGGTGGGGTCGTTTTTTTGGGTTTTTTTTTAGACATCATAAGTTTTTAGGGTATTTGATAAAGACTGAATAAAGCTGTTTCCGAAGTTCAACTGTAGAACATTCAAAATGGTGTGGCATATAATTTTCAGTGCTCTGACTTATGTAGGTGTTTAATACAGAGTAATTCTCTTCAACTGTTCACGTTGTTTTGCACTGTAACTTTAGCCACCAAAGCGATAATGCACATGCACTACAGGGAAGAGGGCTGGTGAGTCTAGAAGTAGCACTACATTCATGATTGGCCACAATTTGCTGAAATCGGGAATAATTTTCAGCCTAGTTAATGATTTACCAGATAACCAGGTATTTGCATTTTATACACATATTTCAATTGTTTGTTCTTTATCTGTATTACTGTAATTGGGTTTTGTCAAACCTCAGAATTTTGATGTCTGCTTTTGGCAAGAGGGAAGTTCCGCTGACAAATTAGGAGACTTCAGCTTCAGTAAGTTCTGCACTTCAATTTAAAGAAAGTTTCAGTCACTTGTGGCTGTTATCCATGTGTTAAACTTAAGGAGGCTCATCTGTAGCAGAATGGACACTGAGGTGACTGTCAATTTCTTTTTAAAACTGAGAAGACCTGGGTGTGTTTTGTGATGTTGCTTCACAGGAGAACCTGCAAAGGGTAAGGGGAAAGAAGGCGTTTAGTAGAGATACTCAGTTTCGGTAATCTCGACTTTGTGTCAGAGATGTTTGATAAAGCATCATCCCTGTCATTACATGTGGGGGCAGTGCCATCTTCTTGCGATGTTACCCTACACCAGCTTTCAAAGACTTTGTAGAACGTAAACTGATGTACTTCTCAACATCAAGAGAAGGCAAAAAGTTCTCTCTTCCTTTAAATTTGCTGATATAAAAATAGTATTCTTGAAAATGGGCATTCTTCCTATGACATGTCCTGTTTGAAACTTCTTTTTTCCATCAGTGGCAGGATGGAAGAAGATGGTAATTTTTCTCATCGTAGCATTGCTTTGAAGGCTGAGGTCTTGTCTTGGTTTGCAATGATCTTTGGCTTTATAGAAAACTGTTATACTTTTCAAGCCTTGTAGAATTAAACCTGTCATCTGTTGAAGAGATTATTGTCCGCAAACTTTATATTTAATTTTTTTTTTTTTTTTTTGCTAGGCAGCTTAAAGAACTCTTGGCAAACTATTTCTTTGTGAGAGTGTACTGTGAAGCATAAAGCTAGATTGCTCTTTGTCTTATCGTGATCTCCATGGCTGGAAATACTGGAAGAAATAAGTTGGTCGGGTGTGACCTCAAGTTTATGAAATGAGTGTTAATTTAGGACTGAGGGATCAGGCTAGGCTGATCTTTTCTGAACTACTGCAGGCGGAATGCTGAATGATGTTGCTGTTGGTACTTTTACAGGAAATAGAAAAAAATTCCAGTGATTCAGAACTGGATTTTTTTTTAAAGCTATACCCAAAACTCAAATATTTAAATCAGTGAAATGAAAGTTAACTTTTTTCCCATTAATGTATACAGTGATTCACGGTGGGGTTTTTTTCCTCTTCAATTAAATAGTAGGTTATCTGAACTGGAAGAGTACACAATTTCCTATCAGGAGAAATGCTAGTGGATGTTCTAAAACATCTTTAGACCTGCTTAGCAAACTGATCCCAACTCGATTACATGTATTTAGTTGCAACTGAGAGAGCAAGAAAGCTGTTTGATTCGTAATTGGATAATATTTTTTTCTAGATCCTAAATTGTAGTCAAGTTTCAGTTTAATAATTGTTTCAGTTTCACCCTGTCTTGAGAATGCTTACCAAAAAAAAAATCACTGTCTCTGACAAAAGTTTTTGTAGACCTTATTCCTAATTATAGTAGAATTGGCAGCTCATTTTAGTGAACTGACCAGCGAGCTCACCTCTTATGGAAGAACATATTCCAAACAGTATACAGATGTTTACAGGGGTCTTTCTAGCTTTATGTTATGTTGCATTCAGATTTTGATGTTCCTCAAGTAGTAGTGATCAGGTTCTAGTGAAACCAAGTGAAATAGCTTGTCACAGTTAAAGGTGGAAGACTGTGTCATTTCTGTATGGTATCATGACATTCCTGGAACACGTCAGTTGATGATCCTGAGTGATGCTGTTCACTTTTATTGCCACAGGTGCACTTAAGATGTACTTGAATAGTTAATATTTTTAGTATGTATTAGGGTGTTGGAAGTTAATCGTAACTTACGGTAATGTGCTAAATTAACTTCGTTTGAATTAGTGGCTGGCCACCCACTTTTTTTTTTAATAAGCACTATATGCTTAGAAAAATGTTCTGTGTAATTGATTTTTTTTTTTTTAGCAATATAGGAAACATATAGCTCTTTCCTATTCTAAGCACAGATTAAATTTCACTGTCTTTAATGATGAGTGGTTTAAAACTCATTCAGATCCCAGTTGGACTATGAGCAGAATTTAATTTTTCCATTGTTTAAAAAAATCACTGTTTCAGAAGAGATATAAAAGTTGTGTTCCCTTTAATGTTTAGAAAAGCATTAATTTAGAAACACACAGTGGTAGGAAAATGATGTTTCTGTAGGTTGCATACACGAGATTTAAAAAACCCCAGAACCCTACAAAAACTGTGCACCTATTAGTCATTATATAGTTAGCCTTGCTAGAATTTACAAAAACCAGGGCAAAGTCACTATATATGCTCAATACTTTGTTGATTTTCTTAAGTTAGATAAACACTGAAATACTGAGTATTTAAAGCTTGCTCCAGAATTAATCAGCTGTGGTGCTCCCTGCATGCTGGCTGGTTGGTGTGCTCGGGCTGCCAGTGGAGAAGGCAGAGTTCCACCTGCTTTTCCCGTCACTGAAGGCATGAATTCGAGTTTTCTGCAAAGCTGCCAGCTCTCACAAAAGTTGTAGCAGCCTTCTTTTTTCTTTGAAACTTTTATGTCTCCTTTAAAATGTGTTTGAAATGGTCAAAAGATGCAAATACTTATTAAAAGGACAAATAGAATACATAAATGCGGTTACGTTAAGAAACCTCAGTTAATCAGATGTGCTAGAAAATAACTGCAGTTTGGAGGTAGAATCAACTGTTCTCATATGGATACGACGTGGGGGTGCATCTATTTGTTGCAGGCATTTTCATTTTTTTAAATGAATTGCTGATGGTTTTTGTATGCTTCTGCAATGTTTTAATTCACACTTCCAAAGACACAAATGTTCAGCAATTATATTTTCTTTAGTCCCATATCTCAATACATTTTTGAGCTCATCACCTAATTTCATCAAAGAAATTAGTCAAGGGGCAAGGTCTTGAAGATTTTATGTTTTAATAACATTTAACAAGCTTTGTTGAAATAGATGGCTTCAATGGGTGAGTTCATTTCTTTCAGGAAAAGTTTTCCATTAATTTAGCAGTTACCTGTATTTAGCCTGTCATTTGGCCAGAAAACAGTTGTCCATGGGGTAAGAACTAGATACGAAGCACAGTACTCTCTTCTTCAGTTAGCAGTTAGAGGACATGAGAAGTTAAGTATATTGTGGCTAGTGCTTGGAAGAGAGGGGGGTAAGATAATAGGCATCTGGGATGGAGGTGGAATGTGGCTTCTGGGAACATGGGGGCAATGGCTGAGGCAGAATGCAGATCTATGGGAAACGGAGCTTTGTTAGTTTTGCTGTTTGTGGGACAGTGCCTTTAAGAGGAAGGTTAGTAGCAGTTGCTGATTTTGGTTTACTAAACAAAAGTCATGTTACAACAAGATCTTAAGAAGATGAAGACTAAAATAAAAATAAGAAGAGGAGGTAAAAAGGGGAGTATGTAAAGTAGCTGAGCAGGCTGCTGAAATTGTTCTAGAAGTGACATGCTTCTGTCTACAGTGATTAGAACTCTTAGGGTGAGGTGGCTGTTAGGTGTTTGCTGATGCAAACCCAGCCTCTGGTGCTGTGCCTGCCTATGTTTGTATGGGTCTGATTCAGCAGATGATTGCTTGAACACCTAGTCTGTGTGTAGCAGCATGGGGCAAGTAAGAGAGGAATTACTTAAACTGCATAAGAAATACATGTTATTCTCAAAATACTTTAGCAAAGCATTATTGTTACATCATATATAGTTCTAGTTTCGTTAGATAATGAGACTTAAACATTTGTCTCGCGGTGATAGTATAATTCAGTCATATCTCTGGACTGTCATATGCAATGATATATTTACCTGTGAAGATGAGCCTCAGTACTATGAATTTAACAAGCCTTGAATTACTTGATTTCTATTAAAATATTTATTACAAACTAAAAATTTTATGTAATTCATTCAATCTTAAAATAATTATTTATCTGGTACCTCTGTTTTGTAGATGGATGAGAAATTGCTAGCAGACGTGAAACAGTCTTAATGGCAAGCTTTTAATTGTATTAAATTTTCTTGTTCAAGAAGATGCTTTACTGTTTTAAGGTATTTTCGTAGACTGTAGAAATATCAAGCATGTTTAGGGAGTAATTCTTAGGAAAATCCTTAGAGACTGTCAAAGCTAGGGCTTTAGAATGCATTTTTCAAAGGAAATTGCATTGTATGTGTGGGGAAAAAAAGTAATTGTCAATCCATTTTTTTATCAATATGTTCTGAGAATGACTTTTTCAGCAAGGTAAACTAAATGGGGGAAAAAAATACAGTAAGTTTCAGGTATTAGTACTTTTTACTGAATTGATGCTATGACTAAAATGTATGTCCAGATCATCTGCTTCCTTGAGGCTGTTTGGGGGAGGTGGGCATGGGAATCTTATTTCTGCTTTAAACTAAAGGTTCAAAATGCAGAAAAGTCTTTCCCCATGTAAGGTCTAAGCCTTATTTCCCCAGGTGAAAAAAATATGAACTGTTTTGCTGTCACAGGGAGGGAAAAAAAGCACACACTTCAAAAAATGAAGTTGTACAGTGGCATGTAATTGTATCTCTTGATCATTCATGTTGTGTTTAAACCACAAAGAAAAGTCTGTCCCTCTTGTGCCCATGCTGTGCTATGTATCTCTTCACAGTACTCTCCTGTCTTTTTATAGTATTCATATTTTTTCTGTTTGTTTTTTCTCAACTCTTGAAAAATGTGTACATGTGGAATTTATCTACTCCAACCACCTTTTCAGTGACATTCTATCATACTGTAGAGGAGTTTTGCATATTCTTTTTTTACTTTCCCTTTCCTAGACAATTTATGATCTATACTTTATAACCAAAACATTAGTGCCCTCTTGTTTGTACTTCTCTTTGGCATTCTTTTTTTCATTCTAATCTTTCTTCTTGGAAACTTTTAGCTCTTATTAAGAGATGAGTACAGCACTTGTCAATTCTTTCTCATTCTGTTTCCTCGTCGGAGTATCAGTTGCTAAGTTTGCCCGTACTCCATTTATGCTTTCCTGAGAGAATGATTATAAAAGTGTCTTGAGTCCTGCTTTCTGTTCATTCAACTGGTTCAAACTGCTGCTTCCCATTTGTTGGACAAACATTTGGATTTTTATCTTGGAGCCTTCTTTAACAGGTTTAAGCCTGGGAACAGGGAATGATCAGGGGCTAGGTGAAAGTATGCTTAAAAAGACATCTGAGGTTGATAAGTACAAAGCGGTATCACAGAATCATAGGGATTGGAAGGGACCTCGAGAGATCATCAGGTCCAACCAATGTTTCACATTGGCGTATGAAGCGGCTTCAGATAAAAATCTTGAAGTCTTGTTCCCTTTTTTAAAAAATACTTGTCTTTGGTAATGGGAATAAGAATTTGTCTGTATGTCTCAACTGTGTATTTTAAACTGTCTTGCTGGAATAATTGCCAATACCAGATTATTGTATTTTATTTATGCTTTGGTATTGGCTAGAAGGCTTGACTTGGATTAGGCTTTTTTGTGCGAGGCACTGTATAAATATTTATTAAATAAGTCAGTCCCAGAAGAGTTTGCAGTCCCATGAATAATAAAGCTTGTTTACCAAGATGCATATATTGGATTAGACAAAGCCATTTAGTAAAGTATTTGTGTTATCTTTCATCTATTATTCCTGTTAGTTCTTTGGTCATTTAAAACTGGACCAATCTTTAAAAAAGAATAAAAATGTCTTTAATACCTGTAATTAGTTTAGCTATTTTGACATGTGACTTCTAGGATTTGTCTGAACAATTAATAAATGAATTATGTAATTATTTGACTTAGACCCTCACCAGCTTGTATTCATTGCTAACTGCTTTGGTTAGAGGTAGGTGTATCAAAGGTGGGAATTCTGTTGAAGGTTGTGTAATCCGTGATGATTACACTTGCGACTTCAGTCACAATGAGAAGATTTTTTGGTAAAATGAGTTAAATACTTGGACAAATTTGACCACTAGCCAATATTTTAAGCAATATAACTTACTTTGTTGTGTTATCTGAGTTAGTACTTAGCTGTGCGTAAGAGGGGTTGCTAGCTAGTAAAGGAGTAGGAGCTAATTCTTTAGAAGAAACACACTTTGATACTCCTTTACAAGAAGCACACTTTGATACTCCTTTCTCAGCCCTAAGGAAGTGCAACACTTTTTGGATTCCTTTTCCAAGTGTCTGGTGAAGAAGAGTAAAATGTAAGCAGCGGGAGAGAACTGCCACTCAGATTGTGGAAATTTCTGTTCTCTCCAACCTCTTATTTCTAGCAGGTGATGTGTTAAGCAGTAAGAAAATACCCATTATTTGTTTCTTCTTTTTTTTCCTTCCACTCCCCCTCCCCCCCCACCCCTGCATGGGGTTGAAAACCCCTGGGGTTTCCAGACTGAAGGGAAAATATCAGTTCTCCCAGTAGTGCTTTCATACACATACAGCAGAGGGAAAAAAAACCCAACAATATGGTAATCTGTTATCTTCAGTTTTCTGGTGATGTAGGTCTTGCCAAAGCTGTGAATGGTACCAATGTGGCTACATCATTTCGGGTGCATGGAAGTACCACCTTTCCATAATGCAGTTGTAAGCATGTAGAAGTTGCTAGATGCAGGTGTAGTTACATGGGCAAGATGGTGCTGTTTTTCTGGAAGAGCTTCAGCCTTGGCTTGGATGAGTAGTTTTTGGTTTATTGATACAAAATTTGTCTTCGCTGCCACGAAAGGAATGCTTTATCTCTCTTGTCAGTATTTCTGTGTAATATATTTCTGGAGTAATATAACAAAATGGCTTTGAGATAGCAGGTTTAAAGCAAGAAATGGAAGAAGGCAAGCATTTATGAGCATTAGGGTCGAATCTGATAGTCGCTGTGACTGAACAGGGAACACTTCTTTCACTAACGCAAGCAGCTGGTCTCTGGTACTTGTCTCATCTGTCTGACCCAGGTCAGTCTATGTACTGGGGGTTAGAAAACTAGCCCACAAAAGTTGATTGTTATCTCATGGAGTGAGACTAGCCCCTGGATGCTGAGTAGCTGTTAGATCAGTTTGGTAGTTTCCTATAACATCCCACTCAGTGTGAAGTTACAGAAAACTACCAAACTGATCTAACAGCTCCTTGTCATCCAGGGGTTACACACTGAGGGGGGCATTCTGCACTACAATGGTGACAGTGTATGGCTTTGCCATCCTTTCCCTTCACTGATGTGGTTTATAGCACAGTCCCACAAATAAAGTTTTTCTGTGCAACTGAAGTATGGCGAAGGAGGTGATGAAGAAAACCTCTCATGACACTGTAGACCTAAGAGCAGTACTACAATGGGCAAACAGGAAGACCAGTTCAAGAATTCATCTCTGCACATCTGTGGCACTGCAGCTGTTTACAGGGTCACTGACTGAATTGCCAAAATAATGCAAATTAAAAGCTAGTCCTTCAAAAAGTAGGGCAGGAACTAGTTTAACTGACTTTACCACGGAATCCAGATATGTGGATTCTGCTGCTGCGCGAAATCTTCACCAGTGGCATACCTGGTGAAAGATGATAATCGTAATTGTTCTCTTGTTTTTCTGGAGATAACCAAGGAGTTTTAAAATGCTTCCAGCAGGCATGTACAAATTACTGAGCTTTAAGTGATGGTGCCTGTAAGAATCCTAGTAGTCTTGTCTTTGTCAGTAAGAATGGCTAGGTTTTTCTAATGCGCTTAGTCTTTGAATGCTGTAGTCCAGCTTTGCAGTCAAGTAGGAAATGCAGGTCCCATTGAAACTGGTGTGGCTAATAGATAAGCATAACTGCAGTGAGGTATGTAAACTCTGGAAAGAAGGGAGAATGGAAAGAATCATTTAGAAAAGAGGTGCAGCACTTGTTGACACTTAAGAAAAGACGTGGTTAAGATGGGATAGCAGACCAGATGTTTTGTGAAGAGATTCCCTTTTCACCAGTGTACTGCAGGGAATATTATTTGAGCTGGCCCTGAGTAAGAGCCTTTAATGGTTATGAGAGGAAACTGGTGAATCTGTTAAATTGTAATATGCTGTTCGGCCATATTAGTGAATATAAAACTTCATTTAATGATTAGTAAATAAAAGTTATCATGTAGGTTTTATCTTTAAATTTTGGATGGACTTTGGAACATAACAGTAGTTGCCAATCTGGCCTTTGTGTTCAGATTTCAGGTCGGCTGAAGCTTTATGTAAGTGTCCATCTACGTACAAAATGCTGTACAAAACACAAGTGTTTAAGCCCTATCTAGGTGCTGCAGTTTGATATTGCTTCTTTCTTGTTGCTTTTTGTTTATTATATTGGGTTTGCTCTACCTTTTTTTTGGTAGAATTTTAGTTTTGAGCAAATTCCCTGTGACAGAGAGTATCTTAAAGTCAAAGTACCACTTAATGGTGTTAGCAGAGTTGATGGAGCTACAGGCTTCCTTCCTGTTGAAACTGGCCAAAAGAACAGGCCAAACTGTAGCTTGTGTTTCTTCAGTGTAGAGCCAATGGCAACTGTCCGGAATGTTTTTTCCACTCCCCATCAATGAGTTGGGAAATTCTTGCCAATGCAAGTGAGATCTTTAGACCTGCAACTTGACTCAATATAATAAAGTTCATACTGAAAAAAAAAATAGTTTAGCTAGAAAAAAATGCAGATTTATACTAGCATGAGATTTTGTTAATTAAAAAGCAGTTGTCTTCTGGGTCAAAGTTTTATTAGACTTAGAGCAAAATAATATTTTAGCTTTGTCTGTGTGACTTCATGCAGTTGCATGTCTGTGATAAGGGCAAGTCATCGCCTCAAACTGTCATGTCAATAAAGGTTGCAGAATGCCTACAGTGACTGCTCAGACTGTCAAAATTCACTGATTTCAAAAGCACTTTCTCATTTCACATTTTACTATTGCAGCACAGCTTATCAGGCTTCTGCAGCTTTGTTGGATGTATATGCTTTGACTAGGATTTTAAATTGTTTTAGGAGAAGCCTAGCAGTGCAGTGAAGCTTTATTTGCCTTCTAAACTTAAGCATTTATTGTCACTGTGTTGTTGTCCTTTCTGAACCTATTGTGACAAACTAAGTGTAATGGGAAAGATTAATACTTACTTTGCTATTTGTTGATGGGGAAAAAAATTAGGCTTTTATCACAAAATTAAAGCACCAGAGTGGGTTTTTTCATACCTTTGTTCTTGCCAGCTCCTCTGAAAAGTCCACATCTTTATTTTTTAAAATACGCCTTCCTGTAATTCACAGCCTAGTATTTTCTTTGCATAGAAAATTGAAATACAAAGCTAAGTGTAATAGTTATGAATCCTTTGCTGCTTTATCTGCATTACATTGTTCATCTTATGTTTCAAAAGTTCATCTGCTTCTACTAATAGGCCTCTTTGTTGCAAATGCAAGAAACATATTAGTACATCTAAGTTGTGAAGAGCTATCTAGACTAGCAGTTACTTTTCTTCCATTAAGTTATTTTTTAATATTTGCTCAATGAGGTCTCTCTGCTCTCTTTAGTTTCTTGAAAACACCTGGTATCTGTCTATATCTGTGGTTAGAAGAGTAAACTTAAACACTGAGACTTTGTGGTTCTTACTTGTATGTACTTTTTATATTTTCAGTGTTTTAACACCAATTGTAGAGAGAAAGATAAAACACATCCAATTTCTTAGCTAAAGGCTCTAAGGTTGTGTAAAATCCAGAAAACACAGAAGATGATCAAAATCTGAGTGGGAAATGTTTAATAAAGGGAGTGGGAAATAATCTGTTTTTTAGAATGATTGGCAAGTTAGTAAGAAAATTTGTCTTTTTAATAATTAAAAAATAGCTTTTTTTACCTTTGGCATATCACATGAGTTAGTATGTCCAAAGTAAAAGGCTTGTTAGGGGGTTTTTTATTAATAATAAATGCATGTTGTTGTTACTAGATGCTAGTATAATCTTGATTTCTAGGTTTTTTAACAGTGGTTTATTTGCTCAATTGCTCTCTGTACTCCTGTCTGTAGCATGCAAGAAAGGGCCTTGGAATAAGGGTAAGATGGGGACAGGGTCTTAGAAGCTTTCTGGCTAATTGTTTTATGTGGATCTTAGTTTTCCATAAGTCTCGCTACTCAAGAAGAGACTTCCACAACAGTCACATGACTAAGTGGAGGACCTAACAAAGTTGAAAGTTCTTTACTTGCCTTGTGCTATGAGGTGTCTTCTCTTTCTGAACTTCCCTCTATTACTTCATCATCTGGCTCTTTCACAGCAGATTATTTTTAATTGTTTTCCTTTTGACTATATGGTTGTCTTGCTAATCTGCAACTGATGTCAGAACCTTTGTAAGAGGATACTGTTTAAGGTAGGAGATAGGTTAATTTGTAAAAGGATTAGTGGCTATCTTTTAAAGGTTATAACAGAAGGATACAATATGCATTGAGAAGCCTTGAATACTGGAGGTGTTTTTGCTCTTCCCAGCTTTCCCCTCTCTTTCTCTTACTAATCTCTTCTTAAATCCATTGTGGAATGAAATGTAGGAAAAAAGGTCAGTGGTGGTAGTCCCTTACAGACCTGTAAGTGCAGTGCTTGCATCTTTCTTTCCTTTGCAGAAAGTTGAACAACTGGTAGTAGTATTTCTTTGATGAAAGCTCATAATGAAACATAGGAAACTCAAAGTAAAAACAGCAAATTTTAAACTGACGTATTATCAGTTCTGAAGTAGGAACTCTGTATTTTATCCTAGAAGATGGTAAGTATAGAAAAAACAATTAGAAGCTAGAGGAACAGGTGTTTAGACATCTCTGTTACTTTTTCCTCCTTGTGTATAAAATATGCTCCTTGAAGAAAAGCAACAGGAAAACCAAATTGTATTGGCACCACCATGAGTATTTCTGTCTGACTCTTGCCTATCACTGTCACCTCATCTTGGTATAGAAAAAAATTTTTTGCTGAAAGAGTTGTCAGGGCCTGGAACAGGCTGCCCAGGGAGGTGGTTGAGTCACCTTCCCTGGATGTGTTCAAAAAAGGTAGATGAGGTACTTAGGGATATGTTTTAGTTTAGGATGCGAATGGTTGGACTTGATGATCTTAAAGGTCTTTTCCAACCTTGTGATTCTGTGACTCTGTGATAGGTTTTTTTCCAAAGTTAATGGATTTTTCCCTAATGCTGTGAAGTTCACAGAAAATAAGTGGAAGCTAGAGGCTTCTTCCCGAATGCTTGCAATGGTGGTCTTGGTTTTGTCCCTAAATGTGTTACCTTGGGAACTGACAGAGAAGAAAAAAGGGAACAACTCCTTGTTTCCGTGGCCAAGATGCTCCCTTTTTCTGCATATTTTGCTGGCAGATACTCTGTCAATGTAGACCTCTGTGCCCATAGGACCTTCTGCTAGTGTTGTCTCGTGGGTGAAGATATCAGATACCTTTCGTATCCAAGGACCTCAATTCTCCTTCTAGAGAAGAGGATGGGTACAAAAGGAGACTTGTATGGCCATTCTTTTCTCTACCTCTTGGTGGTACATTACCTTGTAGTCTTTCTGAAATTTCTCAGCCTACTCTCAATTACGGTGCTGCCTTCTAGCAGGGTTGTTTGCAATTAGCTGCTCACAGCTCAAGGAATTTGGTTTTGTGTTGCTTCTGTATAACTGTGTCTCTTCCTTCCTCTTACCCTTCAGGCTTACGCTGTTCTTTGTTTGTAACAGCTGCTGAATACAGGTTTGAGTAGTTGGGCTAGATGTTTAACTTCCGAAATGTTTATTCTAGAGCTAAGGTAATGTGAAGTCGGAAGAGTCTCCTTTAGTGTTAAATACAACCTTGTTTTGGTTCTTTTCCCCCTTTCTTCCATGATTGCCCTCAGGAAAACTTATGGGTGTGATTTGTAAATTAGTGTAGGTTGGCTCTGTGCCTTTCTTTGGGTTCACATGGGCATTTATCTGCCTCAGAGCTAAACCAGCAGAAAATTAAAGCTACTTCTTCCCCCGATTTTGCTCCATGAACTGGCTTGCTGTAGGATCACATGGGTGCCAGCATTGGCTTGGGTCACAGGAGGGAGAGAGGGGAATGCATGCCTGGGAGTGGGGGGAATGACAGTGGCAGTATTAAATTGTTTTGGAACTGCATTTTAAGGAGTGGCTGAAATACCTAGCCTTACTGTCATTGAAATATGAGTAAACAAGTCCCTGACTAAGATGAAAAAGGAACTTCTTTTTTGACCAGTCTGGCTTTCAGTAGGTATTTAGCTAAATACTGGACTTACAAGCAACACCTCTCCTATCAATTAAAGAAATTATGTGAGCTTTGTAAAGAGAGGAAGAACGGAAAACATTCAGCCAACCTGCAAGTAAAAGTCTCTGTGTGACACAATCCTTTGTACTCCTTCACCAGGAGAGAAGAGCGTGAGGCTTGCTGGGGAATTAAATCTCAAAGTTCATGAAATAAACTGAGCTGATTCTCAAGGTGAGTAACCAAGGGTAAACCATAAGGGAGTAGAAGCCCTATAGTTGTTCAGTTTATGATTAGAGAACAGAAGGGAAGTTGGAGCTCATGGTACTTAGCTGCTTACTTATCTGACTCTGTGCCCTCTGGTCCATTTGCTTCAAACTTTTTTTCTGTGGGAAACAGGACAGGGGACTTTCTTGTCACTACCAAAATGCCTGATAATGATCAGACATCTCACTCTTTCTTTTCCTAATTATTAATGATAGGTGATACTGTTGTCATTATTACAGAATGTGAAAGTGTTTTGAAAGCGGTCAGTGTACTTGCAAGGAGTATGTGGGGTGTTTTTTTTCTTTGCTCATTAGCCTTCTTCCACCTACCTACCTACCTCTTAGCACATCTATTTGCTGTGGAATGGGTACTGACCATGAGAGACTTAACTATTTTGGAGGCTGCAGCACAAGGTCATGCCTGAGGAGAATGAGAGAATTTGGTTTGATACTGCATTGAGGCTTGTCCTACCATGCTAGTTCCAGGTCAATGGGAAAAACTTGTATGGCAAAATGGGGGGGAAGCTTTGATTATAAGTAGTTTTCTGTGGAAAGTATGGGGGAAATAAGTACAGCAGTGTGCAAAACTGATGTGTTCTATTTGATCTTTGGACATGTCTTTTAATCATACATTGGGTTGTTCCACTGTATCTTTAAGCCTGCTATTCTCAAAAGATGACCTATTTGAATAAACTCTTGAATGGAATTTTTCCCCATATCCTTAAAACAACAAAAAGCATTTGCTTCTATGAGAACAGCTCTGCTTTTACTGAAACAAGAGGCACCTATGAATGATTGCTTTAGCCAGTCACTTACAGATTTAGGCTGTGACACATACTAATTTTGTGTGGTATACTTTGAGACATTTTAATGTGCTGAGAATGTTTCTTTTCTGGATTGAACTATTTACGAGTGTTTCAGAGTGGTATTGTCTGTAATTAAATGTTTTCATTGAAACTCTTGAGCAGAAAGAAATGTATGTAAACGATGTACAGAGGAAGGTGGACACGGCTTTCTTTGAAAAGCTGGAGAACCTGATATCGAGCCCAGGTATTCAGAACAAACTAGATCTCCATTAGGCTTAAATGAGTCATTTAATCTCTTGTATGGATAAATTCAGATTTCATGACAATTCTGATTCAAGGCTCTTGGCTTTTTAAATGAGGGAAAGGAATTGGGAGGTTTTCATCACCAGGTTTTTTTGTTTGTTTTTCTTTTTTTAAAGATGCCTGGTGATTACAGGTGTTCATAAGATTATTTTTTCCCTCTTCAGCAGTTAGGGATGGTGATATTCTAAGTGTCTTTGCTCTCTTAACAGACTATTATTAGAGTTTTTAAGTATTTGCAATATAATTACTTAAACATCTTGGTAACATAATTGAATTTATTCCACATGTTTTGTTTGTGTTTAATGACATACATGGCAAAACATGTATTTGCTTTTATGGGTATTTCAGCAAGTAGTGAGCATGGGCTATTAGACTGTACAACTATGTGTGTATTGGGAGGTCTGTGATAATCTGTTCTGAGACTTTCACTCCTCAGTTATGATCATGTTGTTTACATTTAGTTTAATTTAAATGTTGATGACTACTGGAATTAGAGGGGGAGAGACTGAGTTCTAAGTCTTAAAAGGCACTTGTGTCTTATGGTTTGAAGTAGATAAGAGTTTTAGCAGAGGGGCCAGTAAAATTATCTTTCAAGAATAGATAAGGTTTCCAAGACCTGATCAACACATGGAATCGTGTTGTAAACATTACTTGGTAACCCGTAAGTTAGAGGAATGGGTAGTCAAAGACTTTCTAGTAGGTATTAAGTCACCTGTCCCCCTCCAAAAGTCTGCAGTTCAAACAGCCTGTTATGTGAGGTTTTCTTCCTTCAGACCTTTCAGCTTCAGTGCAGAACAAGTGGACAGCCACCTTTTCGGGGTGATTATGTGTTGAAGTTAGGTAATGTGTGGTATCTTACATCATGGTTCTATTCAATAGAATAAATGATGAGAGGGGTTTAGCTGCAATTTTTTTGCACTTAGCTGGATTTATGTAAGTATCTTTAACTCTGAACAAAGTAGGAACCACACAGCAATTTCTTTCCTTGTAGTTAGCCTAGTCCCTAACAGCAGGTATGCTTTTATGACTAGGACTTGCATGCCCCACTGATTTGGTGTCCGTTCTGATTGCTGTTGATGCTCACCTTTCCCAGGCCAGCAATAATAGCCTTGAGACACTAAAAAGAGCTTCAGATTATTACATCACTGTCAGTAGTGACTATTTCTCAGGACACTTCTTCATTTTCCTGAGTGTCCTGCAAGAGAATTGGTACTACGTTCTTTCTATACCTGTTCTTAATCTTTTTCTACAGCCTACAGAGACAGAACTGTTTCAGACTACATTGGTAGCTAGTCTTGTCTTGCTGATTGTAGCAAGTGGGACTTAGACTATGATGGGAAAATGAAATTTCTTGTTGTGGTTGCTCTTTAACAGAGGAGTGGAAAAAAAGGGCTGCAGGGTAAATTTGTTTTCTGAATGCATGTTTGTTTACTGGTAGGACAGGAATAAGTAGCAGAAAAAATACTGTGCCAACTGTAGTGGTTTTTCAATGAGGTGCGTGATACTTTGTGTTCTTCGAGCTCCAGCTGCTATAGTCACAATTTGAATGTTCTTAAAGCACAAATCTCTGTTCTCCAAGGCTGTGGAACATAGCCTGCACATATATACAAATTTAACATTAAACATTTTAGGGGAGAGTCTTTCTAGAAACAGCAAGTACCCAGTGTTCTCTAGATTAGTTGGTTTTTAGAAGGCAAAGATTTTGAATGCTTCTCTTTTTTTTTTTTTTTTTTGTGGGTGGGGGGCGAGGGGGGTGAAATCTTTGGAATGGGTGGAGTGTGGCTGATGTGGAAAAAAGAGGGGAAAACAGGAGAGAAACGAGGACAGGGCTGCAAGAGTAAGACAAGTTCCTTCCCTTCAGAGTCTTTCAGTCAGATAAAATTGTCCGAACGTGTAGGAAAACATTACAGCTGAATGTGAAACTAGAAGTCTGTGCTGAGCTTACAGCTGCTCAGAGTCCTAACCTTATAGACTGGTTCTATACTTTCACCTTCCTTGCTGTGGGGCAGACAATGTGTGGAGCCTAGTGTCTTCCCATATACCTTAAAATTTTCCAAAACTTAGCATTTGGTGCTTAGTCTGCTCCATTAAAGGCTATATAACTGTGCTTGTTTTGAATGAAGCAAATGAGAGAAAATTATACTGAGGAGAATTCCTTTCCTTTTTTTTCTTATCTGAAGCCTTTCAGCAAAGCTCTTGTTTTAATGTTGTGGCAATCTCTTTTTTGATGGCTGTTTCTTTTAAAACTACAATGGCAAACACTCCTAGTCCGTTTCATGCTGATTACTGTAATTGATGTAAAATCGCATTTGTTGTAAACTTACAATTGTAAAATTGTCCAGTTGAAAATCTGGTGTTCTGAAGGGTTTTCACAACTGAGTGGTAAAATATGTATCTGAGCAACATTGTTGCTACTGCACATCTGGTGCCAAGCTTGAAACTGTTGTTTTTCTGAATTACTAGATAGCAGCATAGCTCAGTTACTTGATAGGCTTTGTTCTTGCGTGGTGATGAGGACAACAGTTTTTTCCTTTTTTTTATGTTGGGTTAGAACTGTTCTGTGGATGTCATCATGGAATATTTAGCACTTGAGCTTACTTGGTTTTAGTCCCTTGGTTCACTTCTGGGGACTTGATTTGAATTAAGGAGATTAGTGGAAAGCTTAATTGGTGTTCAGAGATTACTTTCTGTTGTCTTGCAAGACTGATAGGTACCAGCTCAATTGCTAACAAAGTAGTAGTTTGTCTTAACTCTTTTGAGATTTGTTGAAAGCTTAGCATCAAATATATATGATCTTTGTATTAATTCAATACTTCAGACTGTACTTTAATCACAAAATTATAAAAGACGAAGAATTATAGAAGGAACCTAAAGTGAGCTGAGTGTTTATTTTTAAAGGGTCAGGTTTCTTTAAATGTGTGTGAAAGTGGTAGGCTTGAGAAACCAACTTTTTATGGTTTCTCTAAGCAATATTGGTATGATTAGATGTGTTGATTATAGCAGTAGCAGTGGTCACTTCATTTGGAATTAGCAATGTGCTATTTATCTATTAGCTCTAGAGTTCAGCAGTCATTGCTTATTATTAAGAGTGCCAATCTAAGAGTTTTCTTCTGTTAACAAGGAAAAGATATCTCCAGTCTGTATGTGCATTGGTGTCTCTTAGGTCTTTCTTCTAGCCAGCTCATAGCTAGATGAATTGAGGCTCCCTCTTACCCACCAAAAAATCACTTTCTGCTGTACTAGCAAATGGATTCACCTCTTTGAAGTGTCAAGTGAGCGGTGTCATAGTCTGGTTTGGGTTGGAAAGGACCTCAAAGACCATATAGTTCCAACCACCTGCCATGGGCAGGGACACCCTCCACTAGACCAGGTTGCCCAAAACTCCATGCAACCTGGCCTTGAACACTGCCAGGGAGGGGGCAGCCACAGCTGAAGAACTTTTTATTTAGCTTGACCTAAATCTCCCTTCTAGTTTAAACACATTCCCCCATCTCCTGTGACTGTAGGCCCTAATAGAGTCTCTCTCCAGCTTTCCTGTAGCTCCCTTTGTGTACTGAAAGGCTGTTATAAGGTGTCCCTCCCGGAGCCTTCTCTTCTCCAGGCTGAACAAGCCCAACTCTCTCAGCCTGTCTTCTTAGGAGAGGTGCTCCAGCCCTCTCATCTTTGTGACCTTCCTCTGGACTCACTCCAAGAGCTCCATGTCCTCCATAGCTGGATGCAGTACTCCGGGTGGGGTCTCACAAGAGCGGAGTAGAAGGGGAGAATCACCCACCTCAACCTCCTGGTTGCTCTTCTTTTCTGCAGCCCAGATACATGTGACTTTCTGGGCTGCAGGTGTATATGGCCAGCTCACGCTGTCCTCTTATCCACCGACACCCCCAGGTCCTTCTCAGGGCTGCTGCTCTCAATGCAGAACCACAGAAGAGTTACCATGGCTGGGAAAGGAGGCTAAGACCTCTTCCAGTAGGTGGCAGCAGCAACCTGTTGAACTGGGTTGAACTAGAGGTGTGAGGGGGCACAAAATTGAGGGCAGGTATATGAAGAAAGTTCAGTTAAAAAAACTTGCTAGCCTTTAATAAACGATTTTCTGTTAAAGGATTTGTCAGAGCTGTGTCTGTGGACGCTTTTGTGATGCAGAGTGAGGACTTACCAAAAGAGCTGTGCAGTACTACTTAGAAAGGAACCCCTCTAAAGTGCCAGCAAGTTGTATTTTGCTCTACCTGTTACAAGGTTTCATGAGAACACAGATTAATTTCGATGCATCTAATGATATAGTAAGGCTTATGTAAGAGGAAACATTTTAAATAACAAGTTCTATTTTTTGTGCCTAAACAAGTAATTACTTGTGTTGGGTGGTGTATTTGGCACATCAAAAATCATGTTTTTAACCTGATCTTGTACAACTGTGATAAGGTGCTAGAACATGTACCTAAATAAAGGTACATTCATAGGCTCCCACAGAGCAGAGTCTAGTTTAACCGTGAGTTTATCAGAATTTGTGCTGTAACAAAGTAGTTTTGGTGGAGTATTGGTGTGGTATAACCAGATCCTTGAAGAGGTGTGTTCAGACCAGATTAGAAACCAGCCTGCTGTCTTGGGACCTCGGTGTAGTTGGTGTTTCTTTTACCATATAGACTACCGTGGACTTGCACTACAGGATGCTCGGTAATTTGAGGTCACTTGGTCTAGGTCTGATGAATGTACTGCTTATATCATTTTGTGCCTCTTGATTGCTGAAGAAGTGCCTGCCTCTGGCTAGTATTTTTATCTGAATGGATATGGAATGGAACAACTTTAATTCCTGGGAGGATAAGCGTCTATGGTGCTGTAAGTTATATTCAAGATAGAGGGTAGCTGTGGTTTAACCTGAGTTAAGCCAGTGGTTCACATTAAATTCATCCCCACTTGAGGCTGTTTTTAAATAATAATAATTTTGAAGTCAGTTGTCAGATTCTCTTGTATTGTTACTGGTTGGTTATATTTTAGTATCCTTTGAAAGTTTAATAAAAGATTAAAATACTAAACAAGATCTGTTTCTCATGATCTGAGAAGTGCCCTGTGCATACTGATGGCTGGAGAGAGTGCAGTGTATTCTTGCCACTAATATTGATTCAGAATATTTTTTGTAAAACTCATTCTTTGATTACAGTATTCCTCCCTTGAAGTTCTAAATTGTGTTTAGATGTTTATCCGCATATTTAATTCAGAAGTTAACAGGTGAAAAAATGCATTTATTCCCTTATTCTCTAAGTTAATAGTATTAACATGTCTCCTCAGTGCTTTGAAGCAAATTCATAAAAAAGCTACAAGTTAAATTTAGCTTTTTGATATTTTCAAATTAAATATTTGAAAAGATATGTTTTATTTATTAACTTTTCTGAAATGTGTATGTAAAATTGTCTAAATGTGAACCATATATGTGTGAGTATGATATGAACTTAGGTAATAGACTGTTCTCAAAATTACTTGGTGGGGTTTTGTTTATTATGTTGGGCTTGGTTTTTTTGGTTGTTTTTTCGGTAGCTTTTTTAGGTGAAAGCATATACTTGCTTTTGGGTATTAACTGCAGTCCTTTTAGAACCTGTCCCATAACCAGAAGGATGAAGATTTTGTGCAAGGGATGCTGGTCTTTGAACATGGTTGAGGCACAGGTGTATGCTCCCTGTGTCTTGCAGGCCATGCTGCCATGAGATAAACCAGTTTCTGTCTGGAAGCCTTATTCACACAGTGACAGACTCAAGCAGGTTTTATGCCAATAGCTCCTGTTCCCAAGAGTAGAAACCATCTATATAGAGAGCAACCTTCATACCTTTTCCTGGCCTGGAAGATGTGTTTATCCAATGGTTCTTTTCAACTGACGAACTTGATGAGTAAGGCAGATCACTTAGCAGAAAGCCTTGTCCTCTTATTGCTGCTGTAGATTAAAATCTTATCAAGGAGGTAGAGTGTAGCCCATATATAAACAGGGTAGCTAGTATTGTGAGGTGAGTTGTATTTTTTTAGTCATCTTGTTACTTTATTGTAGCACAGAATATTTGTTTACATATAAAGGTGCTGTAAACAGTTATTACTGCCCTGGCTTACAGTTTATTTTCCCCTCCTTTCCATTGCCCACGATTTGTTAAGAGAACACATGCAGTAGGATCTTGCCTGTTTGCCTCAAGGGCAGAGATCCAATACCAGGTTTTATGTGTGAACTAGTGAAAGAAACAGTAAATGGCAGGATAAACTTGTTCCACACAAACAGGAAGTGGTGATCGGGGTGAGTAGGGCAGTTTGCAACCTTTGTTTTAAAAAGCAATACCTTTTAAGATAATTTCTCATATAGCCCCAGCATAATATTTCCTCAGAAGCAAGTGGAAGCCTCCTGTGCTTTTTTACACATTTGTGAGTAGCTTTCTCTTTTGATTCTGCATTATTTGGATAATACACATAATCAGAGAATGGCAAAATGTTTGAAGACAAAGGGTGTAGTTTCATGATCATTTCTTTCTGTGTCAGCACTGATAGGAGCTGCCCTGACCTTAGGTGCTTATTCCTGCCTCGGTTGGGCTAGTGTAACTAGTTAGTGGTCCAGGTGTCTATACAGCAGAGCAGATTGTGTGGAATTTACCATCAGAAAAATATTATTTTTAACCTGGATCGATTCCCTGACCGGCCTCATTGCTCAGCTGCACAAACAGTTGTGCCAGCACAGCTGAGGGGTGAGGACTGCTTAAGCTGGTACTGCAGTGGAAAAAGTGGTGTGAAACTATAGCCTGTGGCTTAATCTGTATATTCTAGGTGTTTTGCTGGTACAGTTACACTATGCTGGTAAAATATTCCTCAAACAGATGCAGCTTTCATCAGTGCAGTTCATTTTGATTGTGGAATGGAGAAAAGAATAATTGTTGGTTTTGCTCTGACACTTACATGTTGTCAAAATACGTTATATACATACCACATATGCCTGTCAGTTCTGTATAAAAATATTATTCTTTGCATAAAACCCAGATTTGAACTATTACAGATCATTAGAAAATGGAATAACTATAAATGAAGGCATCCTGTGGTTATTTGTGCTGTCTACTTGGAATATGTGTAGTGTTGAGATAGTTGCTTCCATCTTCAACCAGATTGGTATTCCTGCAGGTGATGGCAGATTATTAGCAATCTTTATTTTTGAAGGCGAATGCATCAAGAAGTCTTACAAGAATTAAATTCACAAATCTTGAGTAGATACAGTAAGAAGCTTGAAAGCTCTGAAGAGGTTTAAAGTTTATGGGCATAATGTGGGATTTCTCAAGGTGTGGGTTTTTTGTGTGTGGTGTTTTTCGGTTGGTTTTTTTGTCACTACTCACTTAGAGGTGGTTGTGTAGCTGTGGGTCTGTTTGGGAAAGAAAGCATCAAAATGTTTCGATTCTTCCTCCAGAAGCTTCAGCGTGCCCATTACTTGTCAAATTTTTCTTCTGATCGAGGGGTTCAGTTGTTCTAGGTTGTCAGTTTAGATCAGTTCTCAGTCTCATGCTATAAAGGGGGCGGTGGGAGGGGGTGGGCAAGTGTTCTCCCTTTCTTGGGATAAAGAATTATAATTTTATGCTTTGCATTTAAAATTTATAATTATGCATATTGCTACATATAATATTCAGTGAGGAATAGTTTAAAAATCCTGTGACCTTTCTTTGCATTCAGGTACTATTCAGCTAAGGTGGGCTTCCTTCAATCATATTTGATTGTATTTATGGGACTTTAAAAATGCTACCATATTTCATATTTCTTTACTCTCTGTAAATTGATAAATAGCTACACTCACCTTTGGCTATAAAATTGTTAAAATATAAAATTTATTTGATCGGGCAGAAGGGATTCCAAACACCAATTACCAAATTCATCTTCCAAATGTTACTTATCGTGTAGTGTTAATGCCAGCAATTAGTTGAGAAATGTAAGGTAGAGTTACAGTAGAAATTTGTGCTTTGCATGTTCCTTTAAGAATTTACTATCCCTATGGCAACAACTGGAAAGAGCTTTTTCTAATTACACAAAGTTTAAGGTTTCGTTAAAATGGAAGGAGGTGGGGGGAGAAGCTCCGAAACATTTTGTGGCTTGGAAAGGAAACACAGATCTGCTCTTTGTAGATAGTTTTTGTGCTGACTCTTTGTAGCTTTCCTGAGCATTGAAGAGAAATGTTAGTATGGGGGTAAACTTGCTGATCTGTGTGAGAGTGAAATTGCTAAAATCACTGCTATTTGAGGAAAGTTGTGCAATAGTTCAGAAGGTACAAAGAAAACTCATGCAGAATTTCTTCTAAAATTGGAAAAAGGCATATGGTCAAATCTTTTCACTGTAATACTAGTTTCCTTTGCTGTTGAATCTATAAGAAATCTATTTCTGACTTCAACTGTTGTTATTAAGGGGCATTTTTAATAGAATTTTAAGCTATTAGAACTGCCTTTTTTCTGTGATATAAATTGAGATACAAGGCATACTTTAAACGAACAAAAGTTATTTATTGTTGCAGAGTTCACGTAACCTATTGTTAGATTAATTTTTACTATGAAACATTATAGCAGATAGTACGTATAACAGCAGATAAAAATATAGTCTAATTTTACCATTAACCCAGGCATAGGAACATTTCATAATTCTTCTTAGTTCACGTAACTGAAATAGCAGTGCTCGTGGTACATCTTACTGTTCTAGAGTAGCAGCTACAGGCCTGTAGCTTACTGTGTAAGTGGGTTGTATTACTGCTGGCATTTAGTTTTGATTTGACTTTGATCAATCCTGTTAGGACGCACTGATGGTAAAAAGGGATTGATTTTGCTGTAGCTGAAACAGTGATGCTGGTGTGAATGCTTCAGAATGTGTTTTAGCATTCTGAAATGGAATCACTGTAGATTTACTAGTTTTAAATCATCTGTGGTAGCCTGCTTTGTGTTATGACAAATTCAGTGCATTCTGTGGAAGACTTGTTTTACTTGCTTCCTTGAGTACTGTACATGGCCAGTGTCGCTAAGCCTTTCCTAGGGAATCATTTTAGTCCCTATATTTTAAACATACGTAGTGCTCTCTGATGTAAAAGGACACACACAGTGTGCAGCGTCTTGAAAATATGTCCAGGTGTGATTTAGTTACTTTACACCTTCAATGTCTTTCTGCCTTACCCTTAAGAAGATGTAGTCCTCAAGTATTACTCCACAGTGCTGTCTCTGCTTTTGTTCTGAGGATTTCTTTCTTAATGACCAAAAGCTATTGCAAATCTGTCTCCTGACTACTCAGCAGGCTTTCTGCAAGATCTGTAGGATATGAGGAAGCCACAGCATTTGAAAATATTTTTAATCATTTTTATTTCCACATAAGGAATTAACTGTACCACCTCATTTAAAATAACTAACCGTTCATTTGCAATATGGTAGTAACTTTTATTTCATGGAAAGTGTAGCAGTTTCCATTCCTTATTGGAAAGAAGCTGCTTTTCAAGGCAGTGGAGGGAAAATGAAGTTCAGAGTCTATCTGAAACTGTTTGGTTTGGGGCTTGTGTTTTTTCAGTTTCATATGTGGTGCCAGTAACAATTGATAGTGGCCGGTTTTGATACCTATATGCTCTTTCACTTTGCAAGGTTAACTGTTCTCTTAGTCAGTAGATGGCCATCCTGCATTTACCCACAAAGGCAGAGCAAGATCTGCCAGCTGCTATGACATGGGAAGATGTGGGGCTTGACAGTTTTTCTGAGCTCTAGTATATAATATTGAAAAATGTTTTCCACTGTCTATACTGGGATCTAAAAGTTTCCTACTGTGAAAATATTGTTAGCAGTGGCTTTCATTTCTGGCACTATGAAGTTTGGTGCTTTAAAATTTGAGTTACAGATATTTAAGTGGGTCCTCTATGCTATCTAGAGAAGACATTTGTCTGAGCTGTAAAGAAGTAAGTCTTACTCAAATGGAACTAAATTCCCCTGAAACATGTAAATATCTAGTTAGTGGAGAGGCATCTAAAGCTCTCTAGGAAAGAAAAGAACTGGGGCTCACATAAGCTACTGATTAAGGATCTGCATAGAGCCCAACAGTAGCAGATAAATCCAAACCTCTGTGCCAAGTATTTAATTTGGGCTCACAGTCACAAAATGCATTGAGGTTTACAATTTTTTTTCTATTACTCTTCCTCATAGCATATTCAGCCTCATAACTTCATTTTTTCTCTACATGTTTTTCCCCATTGAGTTTTAAGTGGGCAGCTGTCAAACTGAATGCTGTTCCACAGGTGGTGTATGTGTTCACAAAATAATCACATTAAGTACTTACAAATACTGAAAATATTATGTATCTAAAGTAGAAAAGAGGTTTTCTATATTTATTATTAACCTATTTTTACTTAATTTGGAATACATCTGCTGATGCAGAAGCAGTATACAACTTCAAGTTAATTAGCCTGGCTTTAAAAAACCTGTTTAAAAACAGCAGTTTTGAGTCTAAATGGGATCCAAAGCACTTCCCAGTGTGTTGGTCTTCTCAAAGCGTAGGCAAAAAGGGTTTTTGGACTGAACATAAGGAAGAGGCCATTTAAGGAACCTGCAGGTGTACCAGGTCCATGGGACCTGATGAGATGCATCCTTGAGTCCTGAGGGAACTGGCAGGTGAAGTGTCTAAGCTGCTCATTTTCTCTCACATCTGAGAAGTCGTGGCAGTCCAGTGAAGTTCCCACTGAACATAACCCCCATTTTTAAAAAGGGGAAAAAAGGGAAGACCTGGGATGCTACATGCTAGCCAGTCTCACCTGTGTGCCTAGGAAGATCGTGGAGCAGATGCTCCTGAAAACTGTGCTTAGGCATATGGAAATAAGGAGGTGATTGGTGACAGCCAACATGGCTTCACTAAATGCAAACAGAGCCTGAGATGTGGTGGCCTTCTAAGGCAGGGCTGCATTGTTGGTGGATAAGGGAAAAGCAGCTGACATCATCAACTTGAACTTGTGCAAATCATTTGACACCATCCCACATGACATCTCTGACTCTAAATTGGAGAAGCGTGGACTTGATGGAGGGACTGCTTGATGGGTAAGGGGTTGGCTGGATGGTCACACTCAAAGAGTTGCAGGACTGAGGGCACCATCAGCAAGTTTGCCAACACCACCGAGCTGTGTGGTGGTGTTAGCATGCTGGAGGGAGGATGCCATCCAGGGGACCTTGAGAGATGGGTCTGTACAAACCTTGTGAAGATCAGTAAGGCCAAGTGCAAAGTCCTGCATGCAGGTAGGCCAGTCCCAAGCACAAAATCAGTCTGAGTGGAGAATGGATTTAAATCAGCCCTGAAAAGGAGGACTTGAGTATGTTGGTGAATGAAAAGACTCAACATGAGCTGGCAATATGCACTTGCACATAAGAAAGTCAGCTGTATCTGGACTGCATCAAAAGCATGACCAGAAGGTTGGTGATTCTGTCCCTCTGCTCTCATGAGACTGCACCTTTGTCCAGCTCTGGGGTTCCTAGTGCAAGATGTTGAGCTTTTGGAGTGAATCCAGAGGAGAGTCACAAAGATGATCAGAGGACTGGAGCACCTCTCCTGTGAACACAAACTGAGAGAGTTGGGCTTGTTCAGCCTGGAGAAGAGAATGCTCAGGGGAGACCTTACTGCAGCCTTCCAGTACCTGAAGTGGCCTACATGAAAGTTCTAGAGGAAGTCTTTTATCAAGGCCTGTAGTGACAGGACATGGGGGAATGGGTTTAAACTAGAACGAGGGAGATTTAGGTCAAACCTAAGGAAAAAAATTCTGCCTTCTGAGGGAGGTGAAGCACTGGCACAAGTTGCCCAGAGCAGCTGTGGCTACCTCCTCCCTGGCAGTGTTCAAGGCCAGGTTGGATGGGGCTTTGGGCAACCTGGTCTGGTGGAGGGTGTCCCTACCTGTGACAGGGGAGTTAGAACTGATGAGCTTTAAGGTTCTTTCCAATCCAAACCCAAAAAATAATAGCTAGCAAGTTGTAGGATTTGATTATTCCTTCTGCTCAGCAATTGTGAGGGTCCATCTGACAAACTGGCTTGAGCCTGCCGCTGCAAAAGATGCTGACAAACCAAAGCAAGTTGACCTGGGAGCAGCTAAGATAGTGATATATATGGAGAATGTGAGGAAAGTCAGACCCTCTCTTCCCCACAATAAAGATGCTAAAGTTAGACTTAACTATAGTCTTAAGATACAATTGCAACAAGGAAAATTCCAATTATACAAAAGGGAAAAAATAAAGTTTATAAGGGGTGTTTAAACACTGGTGCAGGTTTCTGGGAAACAGAGTTGAAACTCTGTCCTGAAAGATTTTCAGAATTTGGCTGGCCAAAGCCCTACACACCTGGTTTAAACTTGAAGTTAGTCCTGTTGTAAGCTTTTTGGAGCTGTTGACCTCCAGAAGTCCCTTCTAACCTATTTGTTTCAGTGACTCTGTGAAAATTGAGCTGGTTTTATTGCAGAATATTACAGAGTTGTAGGTCCACATTTAAAGAACATTGCAGATCAGTACTGTTGTATCTGGGACAGTTGGAAGTGGTTTGAAACAGAGCAGTCTTAGATAATATAATTCCAGTTGTTTGAGGCTGCATAAATCAAGACTAGTGCTTCCTAGAATATGTTTTTACATATTTCTTAGAAATGTTTTTGGTTTGGTTTTTTTAGGCAACCAATGCTCTTATGCACCTATTCTATTTGTAGAATTGGTTTAATGTGCAGTCCCACAGGGACATGGGGGTGTAATACACAAATGATGCAGTCATACCACTGATCCAGTGCTGGCTGCTAAAATAATGTCATACATGGCTCGTAACTCACTACTTAAATTCAGCTTTTGGTCTAGCCATGCTTACAGAGTCTAATTCATGTTCTTAATTACAGTTCTTGGAAAGCAGGTGTAATTTATTTCAGCCTCTTTCACTATTCCGCTCAGTTTATCAGTGAAATGTTTGATTATAGAGTAATGCAGTTCCAGAATTCTTGCATCATTCCGAATGCATTAGGATCTGGTAGTGTCCTCTATCTGCTGGATGTGATATGGGTGAATGTACCCAAGGTGGTTGGGGCTTATGCAGTGGTTTATTCCTGCCTAGACGGAGTAATCCAACAAAAAGGAAGGCATAGTCTTCTAATAGGTTAAATACTTGAATTTGACATTGAAGAGGTGCACAAATATGTGCAGAGCAAGGAAGGTGTCAGAACTGCAATGTCTGGGAGCGGAGTGGAGGAAGAAGGAAAGATACGATGTCATACTGAAGCTTTCTGTCTTCTCAGCTTTCTCATGGAGCTTCACCCTCTCTAAGCCCTGTGTTAAGGGACGTGCAGGGTTGGCTATTGCTGCCAGTTAACTTGCAATGCAGATCTCTCTCCTCACAGGGGATTTCTAGTCTACGATAGGGGAAGGTTCACTTAATCCTATCCCGCTAGTGAGCGAGATTAGCGATATTGAACTTGTTGAGTATACCTCAAAAGCACTCTGGAAATCAAAGCTGGAAAAAAACTAAATCAATTCAAGATAGTTCTCCCCTGGCTAAAGTAGTTTGCATTCTGGACTTGTGCTACAGACAGCAGCTGGCACATCTAATAATGTTAATGCTGGAGCTTTTTCTTTGTATCTACAGAAATGAGTGGCCTTTATTTTGTTTGAAAAGGTTCATAGATTGCTAATTTTGAAATTACTTTGAAGATCTAAAAATCAGAACAATCTTCAGTGGCTGACTAGCCAACGTTCTTCTGTGTCGAAGGCAGTAGATTTTTTTTTTTTAGCTAAAATATTTTGAAGTAGTGTTTTAAGGAGAAAGGTGGGAATTAATGAAAGGCCTTAAGTAGTTTGTTTTGGTAAAATTTGAGATTACTATTTTGCATTAGTATCTTCAAATACATGATTTCATGTTATTAACAAAGAACAGGAAAGTTAGGAGTTTTCAGAAAGAGTGTGGTGAATGTTACTTGTGAAGCCCTTAATCTGAATGAGCACAGTTCTCTTTTTAGTGATTCTTTTTTTCTTTTTCCCCCCATGAGTAACATTTTTTGCCATAAAACCTTCTCTTTAGTTTGGCAGTCTGAATTACAAGAAAAGTCCTGCTTTTGACATGTTAATGATCAGTGTCATTATTGTCCTGGACCAATGATTTAAGTTACTTGATTATTTTTAGATTATTTTAATTGAAAAATTACTTGTTCTTGAAATATGTGTCTATATAAAATAGGTTGGCTTTTTTTTGTTTCCATACTAAGCAGGGAATTGAGAGCATTTTCTGAAAGAAGTGTGTGGAAAGTAAAGGGAATACTTGGAGTTACTGTAAAACTTCTTGGATTCCTTGTGGCTTTTTGTGACACATGCTTTCGCTACTTGGTGAATGCCAGGGAAAGTGTAATTTGATCATTGAGCCTTGTTTGGTAAATACTGGTTTTGTGAGGACAGCCTGTTCTGTCTATAGGGGGAAGCTCACTGCCAAAATCGAAAAGTTTTCTTTTACTTGGTTCTCTATTTTGCTCTAGACTACTGAAATATGGATACGTGTTACTTGGGGCAGTAGCAGCAACTGTATTTGCTTTAATTACAGTAGTGTTTGACTAATAAGTTTCCAAACTACACTTCTTTGAAATCTGGCTAAATAGTTACTTTGAGAAAATATTTTGATAAATGATTTTACGAGACTTTCTCTAGCATACTGTCAATGAAACATTAAAATTTGATGTGATGCCCATAGTCAATCTGCTGCTTAGCAACTATTTGAATACTTTCTCAAGTCTGGTGTATATGTAATAAAACTATTTCTGTTCTGTTGTTTGATGCCAGTCCAAAGCTGCATCCAGTTTGTCTATAAATTGATTTTTTTAAAAAACAATTAACTGTCTTCCACACATAATTTATACTGCCAGTAAAAATGAAAACACTAGGTGAAAGCTCTTTATGTGTTAGGTTTGTGTCCCTTCCTTTTGGATTGTAAATGAGAAAAAGTACCTGCATTGCTAGACATACTTTTAAAAAACATTCCAAAAGCCCATTTCTTTGGCACTAATTTTTTTCCCTCTAGGAAAGTGTATCAGGGAAGAAGGCAAGCATTAGCATTCTGTGAAATAGCTTTTCATCTTCAGATCATAGTTCTGAGAACAATTTTAGCTGGCACAGCTCCTACCAGCCTCTATTGCTCTAGTTGGCACAAGCATTTGATTAGCAGAGTGATGAATGAGTCTGGGAAACTGATTCAGGTTAAAATTAACTGAGATCTCTCCCCACCCCCCCACCCCCCCCCAAAAAAAAAAGGAGGGTGTGGGGGATTACTAAATAGGCTAAAATGTGTTCTGAATAAATAATGTAATTTTTTCATACAAATGCTTACTCAAGAAAGAAAGGTGTAGTGCCAGTCCAGGTACTAATGGAGAGAAAAGCAGGATTCTACCCTTGAGGAGAACCCAAACTCGGGACTAGCCTAAAAGCCTCTTGCCCTAACCATCATGCCAGACCTGGTATAAATCTACTTAAATTATGCATCAGTGATTTTGATATTAGTGTTTCATAAGAAATTCTTTATATTCAAGGCAGGATAGTTGGTTAAACAACTGGTTTATTAATGGTACTGAGTTGTGAATACCAGTTGAGAACTTAAAGCTCATTTGCATCTTTATTGGAATGTGAAAGGATTTGGTTTGCGGTAACAAAGGCTTAACCTGTGGATGTGAATTCAGTCTGAAAAGCAAAAACCAGTGTGGTAAGGACTATCCATGACTATTAGGAGACACTAAAACAGCTTGTTCCTTGCTCTTCTAGTGCATCACACTGACAGTCCACACAGCTCTGAGTTGGTGATGATCCATTTTGCCGCTTTGAGCTTTCATGGAAATGGGATCACAAATTCCACCACCAGAGCTTCAAACTGTGCTTCTATGTGGCCTATCAAACACTTTTACATATAGGTAGCTGAGTATTTGTGCTGTATAGGAGAGAATACTGAAGGTGTTCTGTGGTGAATTTATTATGGGTTTAAATCATACAGCTTATAACCTATAATAGTCTACAGACTTATTCAAATTTTGTTCAAGCCATCCTTGGTATCTTTTGGTTTTCTCTAAGCAGATAACACTTCTAAAGTCAGTTGTTCTGCTCAGGAATTTTCACTTCCAACGCTTTTCTTTTGAGTGGTGTTTTGTATAAGCCAGACATTCTCAAAGTAATCTGTGAATCA
Source organism: Porphyrio hochstetteri (assembly GCA_020800305.1). Lineage (NCBI taxonomy): Eukaryota > Metazoa > Chordata > Aves > Gruiformes > Rallidae > Porphyrio > Porphyrio hochstetteri. Next base: position 54,840,415 of record CM036907.1, read on the forward strand.
TGGTGAAATGCGACATGAATGTGGCTTCAGCAAGCTGAATGGGAGGAGGTGTGGTGTGTGCACATTGTATGCCAGTGCTGACAGTTCCTGGTTGTACAACTACCACTGATAGGAGAGCCCTTGCTATAATTCTTCTGCTAAATGGTAGTATTCTCTAAGTGCCTGCTTAGCATATGGGGAGTCAAGAGATTTTCACCCTATGACTTGGAAAAATTCTTGTTTCATAAATTAGAATTGCTGATACGTTTTTAAAGTGAAATCAGCAAAGAGACTGTGCTGATAAGGGTGGAAGATACCATAGTTCAGAAGCATTGTGTTTTGCCTAGTGAAATTAGAAAAAAAAAAAAAAAGATAATTGAGCTAGAGTATGATAAGAAGAGAGAAATTGTCTCATTGGTTGTGTTCCAGTGTGTTTAAAATCAGTATGCAGTTCTATTCCTGGCATTACCGTGGAGTTATCGCATGATGTTAGGCAGGACTGGAGTGATGTGCATACGAATACGCGTCATAGGGACTGAGATTATTTTATTATTATTAAATTCCCAGTGCTTGATTATTTTTTTCAAAAGTAATGTTAATTTATGGGTGTGTATTTATAGAGTTAAAAATACCATTAATATAGTCTTCTCTGAAGTAGATATATTAACTGTTGAGCACTACATACCAATTTAGGATCCAAATTTAAAATAATTAATTAAAACCAAGATACATTTGAAGTATTAACTCTTTCTAGAGTTTGGCTGCTAGGATATAACTGAATAATCCTTAAATTTATAAGTAGTACAGATTATTACAACTAGATCTAATTTGCCTTTGTTACAGTCATGCTTTTTTGAGGCTTTTTTTTGCGTTGTTGAATTGGTCAGACTTTTTTGTTTAATTACTGAAATTAATTACTTACCACCCAGTTTAATGAGTTTCAAGTGACATAAAGGAAGCGGGGAAGAAGGTGGGGAGAATATATTTGCTGAAGGTGTGACCAGCTTCTAAATAAGAACATGTAAGTTTTAATTTGAATTTTAAAGAGTTGGAGAAAGTGTCAACAGTGCAACTAGCTGTGAACCTAAAATGTGCTCACCTTTCTTTCTGTATTCATATAAACATTTGAGATTTAGCAAAAAACCCAAAAAAAACCAGCCCCCCAAAAAAGTGAGATGTGGATGAGGCAGATAAATTGTAGCCTATTAAAAAAATAAACCTGCACATGTTGTGATTTGGCTCTTCTCCCTCATTCCTCACAGCCCCATGCTGGCTTGGTCAGTTTCTTGAAGGTGAGAGCAGGTATTTTTGGAGCAGGACTTTCAGATCTTTGCTTCTTGTGCCTTTGTTACCTGCCAGTGGATGCTACTGCCTTGCTGGGTCACATTTCACTGGCTAACTTTTGCCAAAGTGAGTTGCTGCATAGGGGTTGCACAGCTAAAGAAATAGAAATTTAAGTTAAAAAATGGAGACTGACTCAGTGAAATCAGGGAAATAATTAGAAAAACTTTCTCATGAAATAGACTGTATGTTGCATGTGCTCAAGAAGGAGAGGCTCAAGATTCTTTCCCCCATATATTGTTTTCAGTCAAAGCAGCAAGAAAGCTTTGTCTTAATTTTTAAAAATGTGGGGTGAGCTTTTTGTTTCAGAAAAATCTCGTTGATAGACTAGGTGTCCTAAAACAGCCTTTTAGGCCAATGTTATAAGCAAGTCATTTCTTGTAAGGGAAAGCACAGATTAACAAAAAGGACACAACACATAATGAGAGTAAGAAAACAATTGACATGCCTTGTTATTGCCAGTGTTTTTGTGGGTATGTTTTTCTAATGTAATTGTATGTCTACAACTTGCTCTACAGCCAGACTTCAGCAACATCATCTAATTGCAGACAAACAGTACTCTTAAGGCTTTACTTAATGCATTGGATTTTGATGCAATTGTAAGATTTGCAGCTTTAGTTTGTATGTCACCAGCACAGATTCATAGTATGGTTTAGGTCTAAAGGAACCTTTAAACATCACTGAGTCCAAGGCCCTGCTGTGGGCAGGGACACCTTTCACTGCATCGAGTTGCTCACAGCCCCATCCAACCTGTACACTTACAGTGAGGGGCATCCACAATGTCACTGGGGAAACCTGTTCCCATGTTGGACCACCCTCACTATAAAGAATTTGTTCTTTATGTCCAATCTGAATGTATGCTACTTCATTTAAAAACATGACCTCTTCTTTACAGTTGGTTGCCTGCAGGTATGGATGGTTACTGAGATACTTGGGTTCTGGAATGTTGCCCCTAAAATGCCGTTATATCCCTTGAGCTCTGCCTAGCTTAATTCCCAGCTTACAGTTGTAGGGTACTGGGACTGCATTTTTAGGGGTACTTGCTTTAGTGTCAGTATGAAGCAGAGAAAGTAGTCTTGCAGATACTAGTTAGTCATAAGCAAAACCACTGTAAGATTGGGTTACATAATGGAAGCTTTGAGATTTGCAATGCTGTTCCTGGCTTCTTTATTGAGCTGCTGAACTTGAGATACTCGTCTGGGTGCAGAGGCTTTCCAGACCTTCCTGCTGTGAACTGAGTAACTCAAAATCTATATCAGAAGTGGAACTACCCAGCAAGCAGCTAAAATGTGGGACAACACTGCTTGTCTTGTTAATGTTCTCATATGAATTGTGGTACTACTGTTGGTGGGAACGTATTTAAAGGGCACAAGTTCACTCCCAGACTTTCCACTTTTCCACAATGGGATAATTTTACATTCAACAATTGTAAGTCACTATAAGTGAGATCAAAAGCATTATATATATCATACATGTAACTTGGCACTTCAGCACTTTGTGCATTCTTTCATATTTGAATTAATAATATAGGAGAAACAGTAATGTACTTTCAGTTATGAAATTGAGTATTTTTTTCCAAAACTTTTTCATGGATAAATCTGACAGTTATTTCAGTTTCAAACCGGTTGGGTTTGAACAGTCTGATACAGTCTTCCCACTGAGAAGGCTGTAGTAACAGTACTGTTGTTTAGTTCTTCATTAAGAAAAGGCGCTTCTTGATGGTTCTGTTTAGAATGAGAGATGATACTTGAAGTACCAGCAAGCTATGCATAGCTTTGATCTCTGATAAACTTCGTAGCAATAGTGTAATAAAGTGTGATGGTGGTTGGTTCTGCAATGGTTGTGTGTATGGTAAGGCTTAAATACTTTGTTTCACTGAAGCTGTTGGCTTGAGGGAGCAGTTCTTAAGTTTGATTCCGTGTGCATTTTTAAATCCAGTTTAAAACCTTTTCCCTGTAAATGTATTTCTCTATATTTATGCAGTCTTAAGATAAACTGTTTATGTATAATTTTGAAGAGAGCTTTACGTGCAGAAAACCTGAGAGATTCCTGGTCAAGCATCATGCTCTTCCTATGTGCCACTTCCTATACTGTAATGTCCCTTGGTGGCTCTTCAGATCCTAATCATGTACCCCAGTCTTTTCTGAAGGGTTTTGTACCTTGTGTATTGTCTTGTCTTGTTTTTAAACTGGGAAATCACTAACAAAAAGTACAGGAGAATGCCTAGGGTTATGGCTTCCTATAATTCTGATTCTTGTTTTATCAGGTGTCTCATTTAGCTGAAGATTTCTAAATGAAATATGGGTTTAGCAAGCGTAAACTGAATCTTACCTGGATTCAGTGAAACTACCATGGGACTAGTGATTCCAGAGTTTAGATTGACAGCTCTGAAGCAGTCAGTCCTGCTGGACTGTGGTTTTCAGTCATGGAGCCAGAAGTCTGAAAGCTCTGCAGCTTCAGGTCTAATGGGAGTGTGGTTTCATACTATTGAGAGGGTGTTTGGAGCCAAGAGGTTTTGAGATGGCCTTCTGTGTACTTAGGCTACAGGGTAGTCCCCATTGGCCCAGAGTCAACTATTGTAGAGGTTCCTGAAGCTATTGAATGAACTTGTCATTCGTGTCCATTTTATTGCTGCTGTTGGCAGTAGGCTACTGGCAAGTTTCCTGAGCATCTACAGCTTTTTAGGGGCAACTTATTCAAGGAAGACTTTGATCTAATTTGGACTGCAGATGGCTATAAAAACTTGAACTTTACAAACTGCTCTGGAGGCAGCTCTTTTAGAATTGTTCTGTATGTAGGGTAGCAGTTAAAATTCATGGAAGCAGAGAGAAAGAAACTAACACTTCAGGTGCTTGTTACCCTGCTTGTACATGGTGGTTATGACCGCAGTAACAGCAGGCTTTGTGTTGCAAGCATAATGCTTTTCTGACTCGAGGTACTAAGGACTTGGACTATGACTCTGGCTTTCTGTTGCAGCTTTTTACAAAGCTATGTCCTACTCAAACTAGGAAGAGGTAAAACACTGGAAAAACTGTTTGGCACAGGTAATGATGCTTAGGGTACTAAACATGGAGAAGGAAATGCATGTGTGGGAGTGAGAGGTATAAGAATAGGCAATTTAAAGTTCCAGCTTGTGCTCTTGTGGTTTGTAGTAGGCCTAGTGATGCTTACAGGTACTATATTGAGAACTCTGATTACAGTGGAGAGATGGATTCATTGCAGTTACCTGAAACTGTTGCCTCAGTGTTCAGCAGCAGGCAGAAAACCCTGAAGAAGTGTTGAGCATCATTAGACAGACACATGAGAAAAAAGTACCTTTTTGTTCCTGTGTAAAGCCCTGGTGAACACTCCTTTCCAGTACTGGCTGGTATGGTCACCATATGTCAGGGAGGATACGCTGGTTCTACAGAAGGTAGCAACAAAGGTTGTCTGGGGTTTTTTATGGATTGATTTTTTTGTTTGTTTGTTGCTGACTGGTGTTTTAATCAAGGTGACAGCTCTTTCCTTTCAAGGAGGGACTTAAAACTGAGACTTACCAGTTTGGAGAGGTGACGGTTATAGGAGGATTGCTGAATGCAGCTTACAAATTCCTGAAGGTGGTGAATGCAGAACTGTTTCTCACCAAATCCTGCAACCTTCAAACTATAGCAATGTAGAGAATCTGTAAGAGACTGCGGCATCTAGTTTGATTTAAACTAGTTGTTTTAAATCATTACTTCATTTTGGAAGGTGTTAGACTTTTTTCTATGTCAGTCATCAGTCAGCAAACTTCAAGGAAAATCTAGTCAAGTGAGTTGAAAAGAGGGAAAAAAAATCCTTGAGGAAATAGTGCTTCTGTGTAATTATGTCGGTTTTTTTAGTAAAGGCTGGCCATATGGGTGTGTCATCTGCCTTTTTCTCTGGCTTTTTTTGGCCTTAGCTTTTTTCTCTTCCTCTAAATCTCAGAACAGTTGCACTAGAAATAATGTGTATTCTTCAAAATATGAAGAATATTCTTTAAAACCTGTATTTGCCAGTAGTCTCTAGGGAGTTCATAGAGGATTATCTTTGTGAAAGCTTTGTGTTGCAGCCATAGTAGAGAAACTTTTGAGGGTGCAGAACCTGATACAGTTGAAGTTGAGGATGTGAGGGTCAATACTTGCTACCTGAGCTTCCCTCAAATTAATGATGAATGTCATGCATTGGGAAGCTGGTAAATGGAAGCAAAGATATAGATAGAAAAGAAGGGAACGCATCTGCTTAAAGGTGGAGGGAGTTGATTACCTGAGTGAAATTAACACAAAGGGTGCAAAGACTGGAATCTTAATACAGGCAGAAATTAGAGTTATGATGGGATTCATTAATTAATAAAAATACCCTGACTGGTTTATGTAATACCATTTGTCTACTTCATTTCCATACAGCATCCTACAGTCGCTGTGAAACAGTGCTGCAAGCATATGGTTGCTTCTGAGGTGGAGAAAATGCTTCATCAAGATAAACGTTAAAAATTCTGAGATTTAAAGTTTTTGAGTTCCCCTAAGGACTATATTTAAGATACACATGGCGTTCAGTCATGTTGGTTTTTATCTTTGCATCTATTCCCAGTATAGAATAATAGGTAGAGCCCTTATTCAGATGCACGTGAATCCCTAACAAATCATTGGCTGACAGCAATTAATCACACTTCCACTGTATTAGTAAATATTAAGAAAAATAGCATGCTTAGATTTTCTACATTTAACCTTATCTCTTTAAGATAAACTTGTTTCAGGGGGTGCATAGGGACGACTGGTGTGTTCCCTTCTTAACCTAAAGGCTAACTTGTGATGCAAAGCTTTTAGTGGTTTTGGAAGAACTGGGTGGATAGGGGAGCGCATAGGAAGTACTACTCTTAAATGGTTTGGTGTGCCCTTGAGAATAAGTATTCAGACTGCCTTCTCAACTGTGTCTTAAAGATGCTTTTCTTTCCTCACCTCTACTTCATCTCCAGTGGTAAAAAAAAAAAACACCAACACCCAAAACAAACCCAACCAACCAAAACAAGCCCTTTTACAAATTACAAAGCTTTCAGATCCAGGTTTCTCTTCTTAAGGTGCTGTGTGGAGGATACAGGTCAATTTTCAAACTCCCAACTATAACAACAGCTTGAGGTGAGCTTGATAACTGTTGCAATATATTTTTCTCTACTGAAACCATACTCCTGAGGAATTATATCTAGTAACCTGAGAAACCTTGGTTTTAAGGTGCTCATGTATGAAGTTTGCTAACGTTGCTGAGCTATGAAAAAGTCAGCTATGCTTTGGTAGAATCCACAGAACAGCCTGCAGTAAAGAAAGGTGGCCTTAGTTTTAATTAATTCTCTAGGGGAGGGGGGAGAAAACAAAACAAACATGTAAAATCTGTTAATAGAATCCCTCAATGTGCCTGCTAAGCATGGCTGACCTAGCAAGAATGAAAATAATTAACACTTTAAAAAAAATCTGAACTGATTTTTCTGTTTCTGCAACATGAAAAAGACAGAACTCTAGCTATATAATTTTTTTAAAAAAATAATTATATAAGTACTCATAATTTGCAAGGAAATACCTGACAGATTAAACCTCTTTAAATATTTTCTGTGTGCATGCTTTTTGGTGTGGGACCCATTATTAGATAGTTATGCAGGCCAGAAGTTAAAAATGACGTTATGAGATAAGTTAAATGAAAGGGTTTTTCCTGGAATTGCATATTTGTAATGACTTTGGATGAAGAAAAAATACCAGTGCTTCAAGATATGAATTGCTTCCAGGTATTACACATAGGGCTACAGTTTGATGTATCATCACTGGGTAAAGAGATGGAGGGTGAGGGTTACTTAGAATAGATTTTCCGTAGGAACCTATTTCTTTGAACTGTTGCAAAGTTTCCTGTCTTCCTCTGATCATGCACACGTTAGTTGATATAGGTCTTTTGGCTTAATCCAATCTGTTAGTGTGCTGGAGGGGGAACTCTTGAGTTATTTGTAATTCTGATAATTTTTTTTCAGTTTTATGGTCATGTGAAGAAATCAGGTTTATATCCTCTCTCACATTCTTGTTTGGATTCAGAGCAGTGCAGAGTATTGATCTGGCAAACAGTTAAAATACAGTTATCACTATTTGTAGGAGATTAAAGATGAGACCAGAACATTATTTTGATAGTGGAATTTATTTTATTTTTTAGTATATAGATGGTACTGAGTGGAGAATTATGTGTGGTTTTGATAAGATTATTCTGTTTTAAGTAGAGAAATGGCTCAGATTTGCCATGGAAAAGTTGAACGATCTATTAGAAAAATTAGATTCTGCAAGGAATATTTAATAATCCTGTTTCAATCACCTAGGTCTCCCTCACTCTTTAATAATAAGCATTTAAAGCATTGGTGATGTTAGTGCAAGCTTTTATATTCTATCACTTTGATTGTTAATCTCTTGCAGAGATAATATGGAACTCTGTGGAGGTATGCTCTTGTTTCTGTGTTTTCTCCCTTACACAGTTACTCCAGATTTTAAGAAAAAAGTGTATGTTGAGGCATCCTGATGTTTGACTCCAGTTAAGCATTCAGAAAGCAGTGTGTTTGGGGGGGGCGAGGGGGTGGTTTCAGTCTTTATAGTTGTTTTTCTGTTCCTGCTGTCTCTCTGCACCTCTTGGATCCATCAAAAGAAATGCCAGAAGTTCCTTGGCTGGTATCTCAACAGGCGCTTTAGCAACCCCTACTGGTCTTGCGTTGCAATTTGTTGCATCCAACTTGTAAACGCAACAGTCTCTTTATGCACAGCCTATAACCTGCACCATGAGTGCTACAAGGAAACATCTTGTTTCTGCATTCACAGCATCCTTTTAATAAATACTTACAGGCAGGTTTCTAAAATAACCTCTTAGATGGATTGCTTTTACAGCGATCTCAGTCATGTAACACGTGATCCAGAGCGGTTCATCTCCTATAAAGGAGTCCAGTAAAACACAGATCAGAAATTACCAGGTTAAAACTACAGGCAAGCATGAGGAATTTACTTACAAGATGTAGCTGAAGGATAAAGGCAGCTCTAAAGGTTTCGTTCATTTGATTTTGGGGGAGCTGTTTACTGTTATGTTCTGCATGTTTTCAAAAGGTGTTTAAAAGCTTTAATTCACAAAGGCTGTTTCCAGAGTGACAGCTGACCATAAATGGGATCACCGTCATTGTGAGTGCATCCTAAGTTCATCTGGGTTGTCCAGCACAGCAGTTATGCTGTAATTCACACAGTTACCTTTGATACTTCTTGCAGCATGGACTGTATGTGAAGCTGCAAGAAAAGGTTACTAGTGAGCAAGAAGTGCAGATAGTATTCTAGACTGACAGCTAAATTTTTGTGTAATTTCTTTATAAAATCATTTTGGGCAGAATTTACTCTGACAAGCACTTGCATTGTAAGTGTTTTGTGAATAGTCAATATGATACCAAGCTTCAGGCTTATACTGAAGAATTGCCTCTGGTCTGATGAACGTGTACTCTCTCTCTGAAGGAGATCTGAAAGTTTCTTTCTTATCTAGTTATTGATCTGGCATAACAACAGCCTAGTATTTGGCATCTGAATCATATTTCACATTGTCTTCTCTGAGTTTTTTCATAAACAAGAGAAGCAGTTTATTTTCTGTCTCGTGGTTCAGAGTAACTTTTGGGAGATGACACGTTAATCTACTTTCATATCAGTAGTCTTGACAGAATAAAGCTTCAGCAGGATCCCCATCCATATTCCATCACGTTACAATTGCCAGGCCTTTTTAAGTTACCTGGGGATCTTGCCAGTAGTCTTGTAAAGAACACAGCTAATTAATTCTTCCATTTATTTAGTGTTTCTGGCATAAGTGAGCACTTTTATCTTAGTAGCGTGTGTCTCTCTGCAGTATAAAGTCGCACTGAAGGGGCTTTTTTTAAATAGCTAAAAGCAGTAAATGGACATTACCACAAAAATAACTTTACATTGTACTGCACTCCATATTTAACTGTTTTCTTTTGAAAGTAACCTCTGCTTTTAATGGCTTTATGAAGAGTTCTTTCTCTGAGTTACCATTGCTGGATTTAGTTTCTGCTGATAATGAATTTCTTGAACAGATTTCTCAGCTCTGTAATGCTGCATTGCCCTTATTTTATGCCTGAGCCTCTGAACAAAGCCGATGTGTTGCTGCCAGCAGTTTCCCTTCCCTCCTGTTGATACCCTTTTCTTCTTTGCTGTATTACTGGGTGTTTCGCTGTTCACTCTTGCATTTGGGCTTTTTGTTTTCCACTGGTATATATAACTTGCTAACAATGTTCTGGATGTCCTGTTGCCAAATTCTGAGTTCTAGGGCTGACAGCAGTACTACACTTCTATTCCTTAGGTTTGCATCTGTTAAAATAACTTCCAGTTCCTTTTAAGCTTTTCTCTAGCAAGACAGATGCCAAATCCTTTTTATAGTTCCTTTGTAATGTCAAGAATTGAGGGGAAAGAAAAACCCTTTTAATTTGTCTGTACTAGAGGCTTCGTGAGGCCTCCTGTCCTGCCACTTCAGACTTCCTTAAGCTTAATTTGAGTTTATTAATAATCTTTAAATATATTTGAGCTCTGCAGGAGGTTTTTTCTTTGAGTGATGATTGGAGCGAGGCCTTAATATTCATATGATACAAGTGTACTTTTCATATGTTACATTGTTAATGAAGCCATATTAGTTACTTATTGTAATTGAAACTGAAGGGGAGGGAAGGGTAGGTCCTGCCTGCATGACTTTGAATATATTTATCTGTGAATTAAAATAGTGGGAGTGGTCTACTGCATTTATTTTCTCCTGTATTCCAGTAAATATAATCAGGTTCCACCATGTTGGCAGATTTGAGGCACGTGTACAAAAATTTTGTAGTAACTTTAGTAAGATGATGTTCATTCTAGCTCTTCCTGCCCTAACTGCATCTATCATCTTGGTGCTAAGCCACAAAACAGTAGTAAAACTGTTGCCCAAGTATTGCATGGTACCAACCAATAATTGGATTTTGCAAACATTGGATGACACCCCATAAGTCATTTTATCCCTCATGAAGATGCAGGAAAACTTGTTTGCAGTTCATCTTTGAATTTTAAGATGATGATTATTATAGTAATTTGCTGTTTCAGAGTAATATATGGAAATGCGGTCATTGGGTGTTTTATCAAGACTACAGGAGCTGGAATACAAAATATTTAAACAAGGGACTGGGTGATGATGTAGAACATTCTCCTAGTTTTAAGTTCTTTAATGTTTTTGAAACTATTCTCTGTGTTTTTCATGAAAAGAGTGGATGCGTGAATCTTTGTCAGTTGTGCAATAACCAGTCTGATTCATTAGGCAGAAGATGAAAATTTTATAAGGAATATATACAGACTTTTTAGTACTGCACAGGAATCTGAGGTGGAGAGTATGGAATTTACTGTTCTGATAACATACTATACTGTAGATGCTATATGGATAACTTTAAGGTAGGTTAGAGAAATTGGAAAAAATGTCAGCTTAAAATTAAACCTACTTTTAAAAAGTTGACTACTGTTCCTTGTAGTCATAAGCTCAGAATATGTAAGTATGTTGGGTGAAAAACAAGTAGACCATTACTAGTAAATACTGAAACTTATAAACACTGAACTTCTAGCCACAATACTCTTGATAGTGAACAGTAAGAGTAATGATGAAGGTAACAGTACAGGTACACTCAAAAGGCGAATGAACATTTATCTTCATTTTTTTTCCACCTTATTTATGGTGGTCAGTGGCTCCAAGTTCAGATGGAAGATGGTGACAAGCAGAGTTCCTCAAGAGTCTGTGCTATTCAATATCTTTATTAATGATATTGGCAGTGGGATTGAGTGCACCCTCAGCAAATTTTCTGATGACACCAAGCTGAATGGTGAAGTTAGTGTGCCAGAGGGAAGGAATGTCATCCAGAGCGACCTGGACAGGCTGAAGAAGTGGGCCCAAGTGAACCTCATGAGGTTCAACAAAGCCCAGTCCAGGGCTCTGAACCTTGGTCGGGACAATCCCCATTATCTATACAGGCTAGAAGATGATGTGCTGGAGAGCAGCCCTGAGGAAAAGGACTTGGGGTTACTCGTGGATGAGAAGCTGGACATGTGTAACCTATGTGTGTCTGCAGCCCAGAAGGCTGACTGCATCCTGGGCTGCATCAAAAGAAATGTGGCTAGCAGATTGAGAGAGGTGATTCTGCCCCTCTACTCTGCTCTGGTGAGATGTCACCTGGAGTACTGTGTCCAGCTTTGGAGCCCTCAGCATAAGAAGGACATGGAGCTGTTGGAGCATGTCCAGAGGAAGGCCATAAGGATGGCTGGAGCACCTCTCCTATGAAGATAGGCTGAGAGAGTTGAGCTTGTTCAGCTTGGAGAAGAGAAGGCTCTGGGAGGACCTTATAGCAGCCTTTCAGTACCTGAAGGTGCCTATAAGAAAGTTGGGGAAGAACTGTTCATGAGGGCATGTAGCACCAGGACAAGGGGTAATGGTTTTAAACTAGAAAAGGGGAGATTTATGTTGGACGTTAGGAAGAAGCTCTTCAATATGAGGGAGGTGAAGCACTGGAACAGGTTGCCCAGGCACATAGTGGAGGCCCCATCCCTGGAGATATTCAGGGTCAGGCTTGATGGGGCTCTGAGTGACCTGATCTAGTGAAGGTGTCCCTGCTTACTGCGGGCGGGGGGGGGGGGGGCGCGGGGCGGGACTTACTTGTGGTTTAAGTAAGTTAAATGCCATTTTTAAAACTCTGATTTTTAATACTTTGATAAATCAGTATTTTTTTTGTTTTAAAATATTTTTATTTATAATGTCAATATGAAAACAGAGATAGAAGGAAACTAATCAGGAGGAGTGTCTATAAATGGGCACTTTTCCAAGTTATGAGTGTGAGGGACGATTAGACAAAGTTGTCATGTGGGAAAACATAAATTACACTATTTCATAATTGGAAAGGGAGTTACTGTGTGTGTATGTTCCTTTTTGGGGGGTTGCTTTTTGTTGGGTTTTGTGACATGAAAAGTGTCTGCTTTCAGTGTCTTAAGGTTTTCCTTCCTTTTCCAGAAAATGCTGGGGCAGAAGAGATGAGTACTCCCTTTATTAAGGCCTAAAACTGCCTGTTGAAAAACAATCCTGACCAGGCAATATACGAATGGCCCAAGGAAGCCAGCAAATTGATATTCAGGTTTTACATGACCTGCGGCAGAAGTTTCCTGAGGTACCTGAAGGTGTTGTATCCAGATGCATGTTGCAGGTGAGTGTTCTGTCAATGATTGTATGAGTAAGCAGGGATGATTATTTTAAGCACTATACGTGGTTGTCTCCTTTGAAAGCAGATTTTTTTTCCTTTCTGTTTTTCTTTGAGTGAGGCAAATTTACAGTCAGTTTCTTTATTGTACAGCAAGCAAAGTGTTAAATTGGCCTCTCTTTTTCCATGTCTGATCAGGGGTGTACTGAGGTAAACCAGCCTGTAAATCAGTGTGTGCATGAAGACTACCAGATTTTGCCAATCAGTATGTTCATGCCTTTTGGCCATCTCAAGAGCCAAAACTAACTGTGGTAAAAGGAGGGATGCAAAGCCAACTTGAGTCTGGCCGGGACAATTTAAGGCAGTGCTACGCAAATGCAGGTTTTGATTTTTGCTTTTCTTTGAGGCTCGGGGTAGGTCCGGAAGCAACTTTGGTACCTGGTCTCCATCAAGCATCAAGGTAATTAGAGGGCCCTTGCCTGCATGGAGACTGGCCCCACTGCTTTCCCCTCCCAGCCCCCTTGGGCTGCAGAGCTGGTGCTGGTGGCCTTGTATATCCTCTGCAGCAGGGAGCCTAGGAATTTAAGGTGGACGTGCCAAAGTTCGAGTCAGCATGAATCAGGCAGGACGAGGTGGTTGTAGCCTGGCATCCACCATGTTAGGCCTAGGTGGGTGCGATGCACTGGTGTGCTTCTGCCCAGTGCTTCCCCGGGCTTTGGGTGCCAAATGGGCTTTGTTTGTAGCTTTGGTGTCCATGCAGCTAATCTGTGGATTTTTATTGGACCTGGAAGTAGTAAAGCACTTTTATTTGATACTGCAGTTAGTGCTAAGGCCATGGACTGCTGTATCATCAACTTCTACTTCCAGCTATGCTTCCTGTAATGACACTGTCAGAATAACTATACGCCCATATTTTGTATCAACTTCTGCTCTATAACATCACATCAGTTACTTCAGCAGATAATTGAATATACCCATCCAAAGCCCAACAATAAGGTCACCTGAATGCTTAGAGTTAACAAGTGCTGACTCAACTGCGTTGTTTAAATTTGTTTGCTTTGCATTCTTCCAGTGATCCCAAAGCATCCATACTGATTGGATTATTTTTCTTTTCATTATCTAAGGTATTCAGTCTTTGAGTACTCTGGATAATAAAGAGTATTGTCTGAATTTTCATACTGACCATCAGTATGCACCACTTGATTGGGGGGGAAAGAAGATGGGTTGTCAGTTCCCAGAAGCTAGCTGTCTCTGGACTATGGCTAGGACATCTGTGGCTATGCTACAGTTATGCTATAAGGAATGTTGTTTGTTTTGCATTTTATATGTATTTTTATGTATAAAATACATATATGTGTATACTTATATATGTATATGTAATCATACACACATCCAAGCACAGTGTGTACACTATTTGGAGTAGAAGTGTGACTGTGCCAATTCATTGTTTGTATTATCGAGACTTTATCATGACTCCATGCTAGAGTAAGAAGCTATGAAAAACATGGTTTGAGAGAATTTGTTTTGATTTGCAAGAGGGCAAAATTCTGCTCAGGGCTTGTGAAGTTTCAGGCTTTTCCCAACCTTGCTCTCTAGTTTGTTCTCAGGATTACACACTGCCATTTTTGTATTAGTTATCTGTGGGACTAACCTAGTTCTTACACTACAAGTACAGTTTTGCTCTTCAAAGGTGAAAGCTGCTTGTTGAGCAAGGCCGATGGACTTGACAATGAACACATCAATCATCACCTTTTGAATGTATTTTTTGATAAATTTAAAAGTTAGTGCTTGTCTGTTGAGAGACTCAATGGTCTTCTGAACACTAGGGTGTTTTAATACATAAAAGGACCCCTATAACTGAAGGTTCTGCACGTCCCATACTTTGACAGAGATGCGGGAGAAAGCTTTACATTTTGAGGGAGTGTGTTAGGTCAGCTTTCACAAAGGATTTTTCCAAAATTGTATAGGGTGATTAATGTTCCATATGTGCAATATTATTATGCTACTTTGTTACACTAGAGAAGTTCATCTTGCTCCACAAATCCTCAACAAAATCCTGTCATGGTGATAGTTCTTTGAAATTTCACGAGCTCTGGTTTCTCAGCATCAGTTAGCTTCTAGCTGTGCTGCTACTCTAAGATAGTCTTCTTTTTTAAAAGAAACCTAACATAACTACTTTAAACCAACAAATTTTGTACTTGGGCTGGTGGTAAAGATTGGAAAGCAGAATTTGAAAGCAATTTTGCATCTGATTGCAATACTGCTGGAACAGTCTCTGAATCCCGAGTTCTGCCCTCTTGCAATTGAGCATAGTGGAAGCAATTTCAGATAAAGGCAGTGACTGTGGCTTAGGTCAGAGAGAGATACTTAAGGGCATATTTTGGTATAAGGAACGCTGTATTCACCTTGCCACCACTGTACCTGATGTGCAAGCATAATGCATCAGGGTGAAGTTATTTTTAAACCAGGAAGTATAAGAGATCCCAGGAGAGAACCTGAAAGGTTTTAAGCAGTTACACAGTCTGCAGTGATATTGACAGAAGGCTTTTATAACAAAAGTCACTTCAGAACACTCTGAATTGTGCAGGAAAACTACGCAGATACTTTAGCCCTCCTCTTTGAATTTTTTCAGCCAGACACTTTCAGTTTGTTTTTAAAGTAAGGATTATAGTATTATATGCTTTTAATGAAAAACAGAGTATGCAAACGTCTTGAGGTGAGTAGCCCGCTATTGAAATATCTAAACAACTCCCAATATAGTAAAAACAGAGGACCACCAAAAATTTAATAGGGTTACCTTTAAACCTGTAATTTAGGTAGTAAAAAGTTCTGTTTCTTTCTTGGGCTGACGGCACTGAATGCTCCTGAAAAGTTTTGCGTCTTTCCATTCTTCCCAACAAGCCTCCTGCATTCAGCTCACCCCTTCTCCTAATTTAAAGGAGTCACTGCAGCGTCCCCAATCTGTGGACACTGTCCCTTTTTGGTCTTTTTTTTTGTCAGGAGCATTCTGTAACCACCTGCTCCTCAAGTCTACGTCCTCTCCTTGCTTCCTCATTTCCCTCCAACATTCTTATTCTTTCTTTTTTTTTCTTTCTCTTTCAGGGTGCCAACATTTTAAACTCAATTGGGACATGGGCAGAGCTAAGATGAGGGGTATTGTTTTGCTGGAATATGCTCAGTTCTGCCATCAACCGGTTCTCTGATCTATAAAGAACTAGAAGCGGTTGAAACTCTGCCTCTGCCAGCCAGAAGATGCCAGGGGTTCCATGTACCCCCGTTTCCCCTTTGAGTTCTCCAATTTGTTCATTGACGTCACTGAAATTTTGGAATTGATTGGATGCAGTCTTAAAAAAGAAAAAACAAAATTGTCCAAAGAAATGCATTCAAGCTGAATGTAAGGGCCTTGCAAGCTTGGCCTGTTCCTTTTTGGTTTGGTATTTTTGGCCTTTCTGTTAATAATTTTAATTCACTTAAGTTCATGCAAAATCTGCCTTTAAGATCTTTCTAGCTTGTTTTTTTTCTGTGGCATCCTATCTCTTTGCCTTTTCTGGCTCCCTTTTCTCCTTTGCAACAAATACAAGGCTATTGTTCTCATCTTTCCTTACCCACTGTTCTGTCTATGTGTGGTTCCTTTCTTCACTACTAATTTCATCCTCTGGTGCTTATTCCAAACTAGAGCCGATGTGCGTACAGTCAGTATGACCCGTTTTCATATCTCTCAAGGCTTTTCTGCAACACTTCTCCTATATAGCTGGCTAGTTAGCCTTTAGGGAATCCTGTCATTTTAAAAGGTTTTGTAGCTGGGCTTTTTGTGGGGATTATTTTTTTTCTTTTGAGAAATCAGAACTACATCTGGCCTGTATCAACACATAGCCTTGGTTTTGTGGGTGGAGTTTAGCCTTGTTCACCCTCTCCCACTTCTGTTGTGTCCATCTTTTTTTTTCCTTTTTTCTTTTTTTTTGGGGTAAATCTGTGAAGATACACTCTTGCTATGTCTGCACAATGCTAACACTATGACCTGTCATCATGGTTGAAGGATGAGAACTGTCAGCTAGTTTAATAAAAATAACTTGATAGAAGCATGTAGCATGGATCAATTTATCTTGCTTGTGCTGCTCTTTAACTGAGAGTGTAACTACTTGGGATATGCAATTTTTTTTCCTTGATCATCTGCATTCTTTCTTTTAACTGTTTCTGTGTGCTGGATGAATTTGACACCTGTTAAGTTTTAATAATTAATATCTGGGCCTCAATAGATTTTCTTCTGGCTGAAAATATTAACTGCTATTTCTTGGGAGGGGAAGGATTTCTGTAAGAGAAGTCATTTGGACAGAGCACAATATTAAGAAATGCCACTGATGCATGTTCCCTCTTCTAAAAATCCTTATGTAGAAAGCTAAATTGGGAATATCTGAGTGCAATATTACTAAACATGTGGAAAAAGAGAGAGGTATTAGCAGTTTGCTTCTGAAATGTTCTTAAAAAGCAAATTAGCTAGGCTGTGGTTTTTGTTCTAAGCCCTCCTATTACAGGTTTTATAAAGTAACTCTGTACAAATATAAGTATTTAAAAGCTTTGCAAGCAGTGGTTTAAAATGAAAATACAAATGTCCCCTGAGTTTTCCATTAATAGCTTCATTTGCAAAAGAGTAATCATGCTGTATTTATACAAGCTGAACTTTTATATTTTTTCTGAAGTCATGCACAGCTCCTTGTGTTGGCATGTTTCTTCTCTGCTTAAGATTCACTTCACATTTTTCAGGAGGAGGTAATGCATAAATGGTATCAAAGTGTTTGGGAAAACATTTAAAATAAACAGATATTTTTATTCTTGATTTCAAGTTATTAACCACTAATGTGCAGGTACTGTGAATCCATTCGTCCTGTCATTTTCCCCCTCAAGCCAGAGGCTTGGTCATTGCTTAAGATTGTTTTGAAACTGAGAAGAAATAGTGACAGGTGTACCATACTGTATGGTGTTAGCTTGTCGAGGTCCAGTATGTCCCTCCCTCTCATGGCTTCAGCAGCAATGCAGACCTCTGCCTTTGGTGCCAGTGACAGAGTTGCTGTTCTCAGAGTACTTAAGCTTCACATGCAAGCCCCTTGTGCATGGGTAGCAGCTCTGCTAGCCAACCACCCAAAGCTTACTGTTTGATGCTAGCTACCCTGTTAATTTTTCACTGGTGATTTCATGCATATTTATCTGTGGCAGTATTTTATCAGTAATGTCAAACTTTCGTCTGTCTTTTATAGAATAACAATAATTTGGATGCCTGTTGTGCAGTTCTCTCTCAGGAGAGCACAAAGTATCTCTACGGTGAAGGAGACCTAGGTTTTTCGGATGATTCTGGGATTCCTGGACTACGAAATCACATGACATCTCTTAATTTGGATTTGCAGTCACAGAACGTGTATCACCATGGAAGAGAAGGAAGTAGAATGAATGGAAGTAGGACTCTAGCTCACAGCGTTAGTGATGGACACCTTCAAACCAGTCAGTCCAACAATGAACTGTTTCAGCAGGAACCACAGACAGCACCTGCGCAGGTTCCACAAGGATTTAATGTGTTTGGGATGGCTAATACAGTTAGTACTTCTAATCCAGGGCAACATCTTGGATTTCACCTAGGCAGCAAAGGAGTTTCTAACTTGTCACAACAAACACCCAGATTCAACCCCATTATGGTAACTTTAGCCCCAAACATTCAGCCTGGTCGCAATACCCCTACGTCTTTGCACATACATGGTGTACCTCCTCCTGTACTTAACAGTCCACAGGGAAATTCTATCTATATTAGGCCTTACATCACAGCTCCTAGTGGTACCACTCGACAGACACAGCAGCAGCCAGGCTGGGCATCTCAGTTTAATCCTATGCACCCTCAGCAAGTCTACCAGCCTTCGCAGCCAGGACCCTGGACTACTCTCCCTACATCCAGTACCACGCCACATACCTCATCGCAACACTCAACACAGCCAAATCAGCAAGGCCACCAGACTTCTCATGTCTACATGCCTATCAGTTCTCCTACTACTCCACAGGCACCTATGATTCATTCATCTGGTAGCTCACAATCCTCTGCTCATAGCCAGTACAACATTCAGAACATATCCACAGGACCTCGGAAAAACCAAATTGAAATCAAACTTGAACCACCACAAAGAAACAGTTCTTCTAAGTTGCGGTCAACTGGCCCTCGGACCTCTACTACTCCCTCTTCCCTCAACAGCCAGACATTAAGTAGAAGTCAACCCACTGTTTACATATCGGCCAGTCCTCCAAATACTGATGAAGTGATCACACGGGGTCAGCCCAAGGTCTACATTTCAGCAAATGCCACAGCAGGAGATGATCAAGTTGTGCGGAACCAGCCCACGCTTTTCATATCGACAAATCCTGGAGTATCTACCACTTCTAGGAATATGTCTGGTCAAGTAAGCATGGGTCCTGCATTTATTCATCACCATCCACCCAAGAGTCGAGCAGTGGGCAACAGCACCACTGCAACCTCTCCTCGAGTGGTGGTCACGCAGCCTAACACAAAATATACTTTTAAAATTACAGTTTCTCCAAATAAGCCCCCTGCAGTTTCCCCAGGGGTAGTGTCCCCAACCTTTGAACCTACAAACCTTCTAAACCTTCCTGATCACTATGTTGAACCAGAGGGTATCCAGCATCTTACTGACCCTGTTTTAGCACATGTGGATAGGATCAGTGATGCACGGAAATTGAGTATGGGATCTGATGATGCTGCCTACACGCAAGGTAATATTCTTAATATAAATAGTAGAGATTTCAACCAGGCTGTCAATTCAGAATGTAGATTACAGAACAGCAAACAGTTGCTAAACCTGTGTGATATTAATACAGTATCTTCAACTTTAGCATTCAGGAACATTTCCTAAATAAATATAAAGGCTTTATAAGCAGATCATAGATTTCTTTTTTATGGTGAAGACATGTAATGGAATACTTGGAGATAATTACTTTGTTTGTCTTAAGTAGATATGTTATCTGTTTAATGAAGTAGAGTCATAGCATCTCTGGTTTTATGTTGTTCTGAAACATCTAAGCTTGTACAATTTGTCCTAACAATTTAAAGTATATTGGCAGATTTTTGAATTGGTTGAGATACTGCTTCCATTGGATAAAGCTCTTTTTTTTCTTTCTGTGTGTTATTTAAGAAACAAGAAAAGCAGACTTAAAAATCAATCAGTGGGACAAAGTGTTGGTCTCCATGATTCCTAATGTGTGTTTGACAATAAAATGCTTCAAGTCTTGATATGTACATTGCAAAATATTAAAAGGAACACCGAAGAAAGCTGTTTTAAAGGATCAGTGGTATAACAGGGTGGGGGTGTGTTAAAACCTAAAATGTTTGATAATGCAATCCAACCTGTGTTAGTCTTTCTTATGTTTTCATGTTTTTCTATGCTTTTATTACCAACTTGCTGATTTATCAACCCTCCTGTGGACTTTGCTTCTAAATATATTGAATGAGTCTTGGGTTACTTAAGCAGCTTTCAGGATAAGTTGTCAAAATAATTTCTCTCTAACCTCATTGGTCCTCTTTGAACTTCACAAACAGTTCAGTATTTAAAAACTGGCTTGTTCCACAACTCTGAATGTTCTTTGGAGTAATTTAGCCATTTTGTGTAAGCCCAGTCTGCATCTGGACTACTGTAGTAACAAAGTAAATTAAAAAATTATTACAGCTTGTGCAGTACTTCTGGATATAGTGATTCTTTGAGAGAATAATCCATCTGAACTCCAGTGTCTAAAGGTTAGGGGGTCAGAACCAAAAAAACTAATATCCTTGACTGCCATTTACAGTCAGTGAAGAATTAAAGAACTTCAGGAAACTATTTATCTGTAGAAAAGCAAAACAGATTGCCCTCCAGAAGTGCTAATACCTTTCCTTACTCTGAAGGCAGATTGGCTGGCTGTTTTAGCCTTGAAGACTTGGGATAACCTGAAAGGAAGCAGTTGAGATCTTGTTCTTAAGCTCTAAATATTCTTTGACATCATGAACTTGCTTCCCAAGCTTTTTTTTTTTTTTTTTTTTCTTTTTCCCCATACTTGTTGGGAAGGGGTGTCCCTTTCTCCTGGTCTGCCTTTCTGATGGAGCTGACTTCTGGGTCTGGCCCATCATCTCTTGTACACCTGGTAGCAATGGCTACTGTAGCCTGAGTTCCTGTGCAATCTCTACAGTCTGTGGGCACCAGCATCCAGTTTATCAAGCTGAGGAAAGCTTCTGATGGCCATTTCTGTAAAGCAGCCTAGAGTTCAAAAGCATTGAGCAGCTTATACCTGTTGTGGAGCCTGGTGGTTCATGAAGCCAAGACACAAGTGGAGTTTTTAGGTGACGTGTAGATGCATTATGTGGGCTGGTGCAGTTTTCGACTTTGCAACGATCCCTTCTGTGTCCTTCTCTAGATCATATAAAGTATGCTCATACTTCTGAAGCTCTTTGCATTCAGGAGTGTTGAGGTCTTCTGACTTAGATTGCTCCATTTCTGCTGCAACAAGGGCAGTGTTTTTAAACTTGTTATTTCATCTTTGGAAAGTTGAGAAGTGTGTGATAGACTTGTATAATCTTGATATCTGATAGTCCTAATTAGTGCTTTTAAACTTGAATATTTTAAATAGAGATGGAGCTTTTTTCTGTTATATACTAAAAGTGATCTGAGTTACTTGATGCTTTCCAGTGCAAGGCCATGGTCTAAGCTGCTTTTAATTCAGCCAGACTGCAAAAATCTTCCATGTTAGGTGCTTGTCTTGATTATAGCTAGAACAGATGAGTAGACTGTGGTTAGACAAAAATGTATTTTCATCAGCTTTTCCATTTCTGCCCAGAATGCTCCTTATCTTGGCAGGGACAACTGAAACTGGCTTGGGGTAGAAGGAATGTTGAAAGTTGGAGTAGTTGCTTTGGTGACAAAGATTTCCTTCACTTTGTTCCAGTGAAATATATTCATATGCATGGTCCAACCCAGGACCACAACAGAAGGTGTGTTGTGTTGGACTTACCTGCAAGTGCTGCTGCCTGACACCTGAGAAGCTTTACTTCAGTTATGGTGTGTGTAGGCACTTCAGTCTCTTCCCTGGTTTTCCTCCCTTGATTTCATGGAATTGTAGAATGGTTTAGGTTGGAAGGGACCTCAAATACCTCGTATAGTTCCAATCTCCCTGCCATGGGCAGGGACACACCCTCTACTAGATCAGGTTACCTAAAGTCCCATCCAACCTGGCTTTGAGCACTGCCAGGGAGGGGGCAGCCACAGCTTTTTCGGGCCAGCCTGTGCCAGGGCCTCACCGGCCTCACAGGGAAGAATTTCTTCCTAATATCTGATCTAATACCCTCTTCTAGTTTAAAGCCATTCCTCTTACCCTATCACTACTTGCCCTTGTAAACAATTCCTCTTCGGCTTTCCTGTAGCCCCACTTTGGGTACTGAAAGGCTGCAGTAAGGTCTCCCCAGAGCTTTATCTTCTCCAGGCTGAACAAGCCCAAGTCTCTCAATGTGTCTTCATAGGAGAGGTGCTCCAGCCCTCCAGCCATCTTTGTGGCCCTTCTGTGGACTTGCTCCACAAGGTCCATGTCTGTCTTGTACTGGGGACCCCAGAGCTGGATGCAGTACCCCAGGTGGGGTCTCACGAGAGCAGAGTGGAGGGGGAGACTCACCTCCCTTGACCTGCTGGACATGCTTCGTGGCCCAGGGTACAGTTGGCTTTCTGGGTTGCAAGCACCCATTGCTGGCTCATGTTGAGCCTTTGATCAGCGCAACACCCCCAAGTCCTCAGGAGTGCCTCTGCTGTACTCTGCAGTAAGTTGCAGTGGGTGGTAGAAGGGTGCCATAGATCTGTCTTGTTTGCTGCCAGAATTGGAGGTTATATCATGTGAAAAGGAATAGGGTACTGATGAGATAAAATCAGTGTAGTTAAGGCATTGACCATTACCCTGGAATGCTAGGTTAGATGTTTTTAATTTTCTGGAATTCTAGCTTGAGATACTGTGGACTTGCTTGTGGAAATGTTGAAAGCACTTAGCCAGTACTACAGTTAGTAAGAATTAATAATGCTGTGAGAAAAGGAATGCTAGGTGCAGGCCCAAGAGGACAGCTAAAAGAAGATGTATTTTTATACTAATTAGCATCAGTTCCATATTTTTACAGAAGTATCAGTTCCCATTACTTAGATACTTCAGTTTCCAGTATTAGTTTCATTAATATGACGTAGTTACCTGAGATTTCAAGATATAATTTTCCTTTACACTTAAGTGGATTACGGATGAAAAGTGGTGACATCCTGTTAGGGACTGGAAATTCAGTACTCTGGAGTGGCTTTTGTGATGTGCCCCCCTTGCACATCCAGTCACGTTGAATCGTGAGGCTAAACAGTTATTCAGCAGTTGCTCACTCTGTGTATAGCGCTCTGTCTGTATCCTCGGCAGGCCTCCTAGCCAGAAATAGATACTTGTGTGAAAGTCTTTAGGTTGCTGTTTTCAGAAGAGGGAGCTTAAGTCCCTCAGTTCAATACTACTTGGCTTTTGTCTGAGTTTTTCATGTTTAACTGGGGCAGGTGAAGGTATGCGTAGCTAATCATTGGTACCAACTATGGGGATCTTTGCTTACTTAGCAATTTTTGCCACCATTTTTTAATGTAAATATATTAATTGATAAGCTAGTAACTTTATATAATGCATAGCTTTCTTGTTTAGTGGAGTTTTTAAAAGTTCTTAAAAAGAACGCTAACTGCAGGAAACAATTTCTTAAAATCCTAACCAGACCTCACAGATGTTTACAGAGAGACTTGAGTGAGATACATCTGTGCCCCATGCACCAAGGGGCCTTCAGCCCATTGTGTTACGTGATTTTAAAAAAAAAAAAAAAAGCAACCTTATACTTGGCTCTGTATATCAAGGCCCACTCGAGTGATGCTATGCTTTTTTTCAAAAAATTAGAATATTTGAAAGAGAACCACAACAACAGAAATCAGTGTGAACTGCTGAAAGTTCCTATTAAAGTACTGAATTTTGTGCAGCTTTGAATACAGATTTTGACAATGCACACAAACCTGCCAATTTCATGAACGTGCTGCCACAGATTACTTGCATTGCCACAATTCCCTGTTCCTCCATATTTGGCAAACTAAGGAATTACAGAAACTTCATAGGTCTGTAAATTAGGGTTGAAATCATTGCATCCCAAGATAAACTTTTTTTTTATAAATACTTCTAGTGACAAAAGCATAAAGCAGTAATTGTTTAATATTCAGATTCCGAGGCTCTGAGAAGATAATTAAGTGTAAGCTTTCAAATTAACAGCTATGTTCAGCACCTGTTTGAGTAGGCCTCAAGGCAAGGGAAAGCAGACTTTTTTTCCCTCCAGACTTTAATGCTCCCTGTAATTACAATGATTTGCCACCTTTTTGTGGAAAATGAGCATTCTGAATGTCAAAGGCAACAGTGGTATCTGCCAGAGCATGGAAGTACGCTGTTCTCACCCATCTGCTGACCGCGAGCATGCGGAGCTTGCAAAAACTGAATGTGCACAGCACCCTGTTTGCACTTCATTTACAAGTTGAACATCAAATCTATTCTAGTTATCGTACAATAATGACAAGCCAAGGAGGCAGTTGTACTTCTTTTGCTAGAATGATTACAGTAAATAGCTTCTTTTTAAGGACGTTTGAATAAACGGGTGCGCCTGTGCTGCCTGCATAGGTGGAATCCCCTTCCTGCAAGAAGCACAGGATTATCAAAGAGACAGTAAATGTCTCCTGGTGGATAGTGTAAACTACATCTAGTAGCAGAATGGCATTAGATTGGAGATGGTCTTAAAGGTCTTTTCTGATCAAATTACTCTATGTGCTGCCGTTTCTGTTTAACATTTCCAGTAGCTCAGATCAACACCAGAGGGAGCTGAACACTGAAATTGCTTTTTTTTTCCATTAATAAGTACTGCTGTGGGAAATGGGGGGATTTTGTCAGCCCCACCCCATTGTTTTTCCTATAGCTGCTCAATTGGTATTTAAGCATAATTACCAAATTCTGTGTGTAAGCCACTACTTAAAGGACTGACAAGACATTGTTTTATCCAAGTTATTTTTCAGTAGTAGAAGTTTAACATAGCGGTACCAACTGGTTCTTTTTCTTTATTCATAATGGCAGTTTTGTAATGAGTATGTTTTAAAATCTGTTGGGATTTCAAATTGTCACAAAGCTGCTAGGAGGACAAATTGGATCATGTCTGGAAAGTGAAGTGAAAGTGAAGAGCATGTAATAGTGCTGTGGGCATCCATCAGTGCTGTCCACTCCCTGTGCGGCTTCATAATGACAGCTTGATTTCTGAACCACGGAAATAGGAGAACACTGAAATGAGAAGTTACAGGGTTTTTTCCCCTTTGCAAGAGTAGTTTAAAAAAAAAAAAAAAAAGAGGGCAAAGTCCTTCAAAGACACAGTCTTTGCTCATAGTCTTACTCTTGAGTCCATGCCATGTGTCCTGGAGGTACTCTGGCAGCACTTTCCTTGCTTACCACATCCCGTGTACTGGCTGCTCACCAGCAGCCTGCATCCACAATTTGACAGATCTGAAGAGCTCCAAGCCTGCTTGGTAGAGCATAGCTGTGCTGCTGCACCTCAGGCACTAATAACCTGGGCTTAAAGGGAGTTGCCTCAGCAGATCCCCCTCCCTGGCAGTGTTCAAGGCCAGGCTGGATGGGGCTTTGGGCAGCCTGGTCTGGTGTAGGGGTGTCCCTGGACATGGTAGGGGGGTTAGAACTAGGTGGGTCTTTAAGGTCCCTTTCAACTCAAATCATTCTATGAATAATACCAAGGCACTGAAAATGGAAGAGACTATCTATAAGCAGAAATAAAGAGTAAAAAGAAAATGGGCTTGTACTCTCCCTGTGTGAGTAGTCTTTGTTTTCCTTTTCTTTATAGTTGCAGTTACAATAGCACTTCCTGCAGTTTGTAAATGGGAAGAAGTTCCTTCAGCTGCAGCTGAAGGGCTTTTCAAGAGGAGAAGCTGACTTTTGAGATTACACCTGATGATTCCAAGTCTTCAACAACAATCATTATCTTGGGATTTTACTTTTTGTATTGCATATGAGCACAGCTGCATCTCTAACTACATATAATGTGACTAGTAGCTGCCCCACGTAAAGGTGTCTGTTTACGCAGACATCTCTAAACTGAACAGCACCGAGCAGAAGCTCAAGCAGCTTTGTCGTTTCAGTATTGTTTGAACACATATAACTCAAAAGTCCAGGTTCAATCTGTAGGCCTTGTAGTTCTGTAACACTATAGAAAAATAGCTTTGTTGTGGCTCTTCCTTTTGAAGAGCCTCTGGAACACAAAATATGATATGCGAATGAAGGACCAGGCAGGAATTGCAGCAGAGGGCAGTTCTGCTTGCCAAAGGTGTGGAAAGTTGCATCTTTCTGAGGTGCCACTGCTACGACTTAGGGAACCTAAGCAGCCACATTTGAGTGCTTCTGATTTTTTGGTACCTTAAGAAATGGTGAGTTAAACATTGTGTTCCAGCCAGAGTTCAGTACTTTTTAAATACCTTGATATTGTAATGAAGCACTCTTTCACTTTTATAGAAGGTGATGATTATTTTGAGCCAGCAATCTTATCTGCACATGTGATGACATTTAATGCTATACATACCTTTAATGAAATAACTCCTTAATTTAATTGCATCTTCTGCTACTTAGAGTCTTTATAGCTTTAAAAAGCTGTGGTTAAATGCTGACTTCATAGTTTCTGAATTATGTCTCCTCACGCTGTTTTCTTTGCAAACAGTAAGCAGTGTTAGAAATTAGATGCTGAGCTAATGGTTCTGTACTGTAGTTCAGGGATGAAATGGCATGCAATCCAGCCCCTGATAAATATAACTGATGTTTGTCAGCACTGTGGTTTGTAGTACTTTCTGGTGTAGTTTCATTTGCTCTCTCCTCCTATGACAAGAATACGGAATTATTTTCCAATCCGAATAGCAATAAATATGCACATATGCTTACCTAGCATATGTGCTCTGCATTGCAGCCACCTCTCTGAACATCTCTTCATACTCTCTGTTTTACGATGGTTTGGCTGAAAACAAGAAACTTTTCCTTGCCCTGCAGGTTTCTGGTAGTCATTCTTGTAGATTGGTTGGGTTCTTGAAAAAGATTTGTACAGATTGCAGCTGAATTTTCACGGTCATCTGTTAACGCTGTGTGACTTTCTCACTGAGTTTGCTTGTTGTCTGTAACTGATTTGTGCTGTTTTCAAAAATACACTTTCTGGTTTGTGGCAGATACTTTCTCGTGAGGGGAATGGAAAAGCAATCTGCAGCGCTGTTTTTGTCTGTATTTTCCCAAAAGAGTATGAACTGTCATCTTTATCTGATGTTGCCATGCAAAGGTTAATAAAGTAGATAAAATGGGACTTTATGTATTGCAGCTTTACTGGTACACCAGAAGGCCAGGATGGAGCGACTTCAACGAGAACTTGAGATTCAAAAGAAAAAGTTGGATAAACTAAAATCAGAGGTCAATGAAATGGAGAATAATCTAACACGAAGGCGCCTGAAAAGATCGAATTCTGTTTCCCAAATTCCATCAGTAAGTTGAAACATCAGTAGGCTATAAATCTAAACCCACCAGCGTGGTCTGTCACAATAAATTAGAAGAGCAGTTGCTCATATATTGAAAATATACTAGTAACAGGCAGTATAGCTAGAATTAAACTGGTAAACAGTGTACTTTAAAGACTGACTCAGCCTTATTAAACCATGGCTCAGTAGTGAACTTCCAGTTCAACAAGTGCTTTGTGAAGTGTTCCTTATAAAGGCATTCACAAAAGGTTTGACCTGGTAGTTCATCTAGATGATCTTAAAGGCATGATGACCTGATGTTACAGATCACAACTTAATACTTGTGCTGCTTTCCACACAAAATACTTTTCTTGTCTTCATGCCTATACCAGTCTCAGAGAAACTGATCAGTGCAGCAGTGTTCAGTGCCAGAAGATCAGCCATTGATCTGGTTAACCATTGGCTCTGTCCTGACCACAATCTTGGAGTTGTCCAGTCAGCTTTGAAGTCTGGTGAGAGGGAAGAATTCAGTAGGTCTGAAAGCTTTTTGTGAGATTATGCTTGGATTAAAAGAAAGATCATCCTAAAGGAAGATTCTCTTATCTTCGCTTCTGAAATAACTAAATGCTCTCTACCTATGTGTGAATGATAACTGGCAATAAAATGGAAATACTTAGTCTAACAGGCAGATTTATTTTTTCAGCTGGAAGAAATGCAACAGTTAAGAAGTTGTAACAGACAGCTACAGATAGACATAGATTGCCTAACCAAAGAGATTGATCTTTTTCAAGCAAGAGGTACAGTATGTCTTAGTACATCAGCAACTATAAATGTTGTTTTTTTTTTTTTTTTCCTCTCACTGTCTGTGTGTATCAAAAGTCTGTGTAAAAAACGATGGGTATATGTACTGTTTGCTAAGTCATCACATTAGTTGGAGTGAAACCATGAAAGTAATTGTCTTCTAAGCCTGATGTTTTTGTTGGCTTTATGATTTTCCTAATCCCACGGTCATTCCTCTCTCATACTTGGCTCAGAAGAGAGAAACTTGTGATACCATTTATTTAATAAATGCTGGGGGGAGGGGAGTAATCTGGTTATTTGAGTATCAAAGAGAGAGAAATTTTCTAAATTATACAGCCATGCATATGTTTCCACCTTCCTCTCTTGTTTTCCACTTCTGTCTTATATGCAGCCTCCCAAGTTAGCAAATACAAAGTACAGTATTAACTTCCAGTGTGCTCTCCTCCTTTCACTTCCCTGTCTGCAGGGACACAGCCCTTGGTCATGAGGGTGAAATTATGAGACAGCTGAGCCAATTCAAGGGCTGCCAACAGGAGGTCCCTCTCTCTTCCCACTTACTGTGCTCTGGCTCTGTAATAGCTTTTTAGACCCTTTGTAGAGCTGATCCTGCTCACTAACCAAGCGAAAAATGTGGCGGCGTTGCTGGAAAAGCTTGCTATAGCTGATTTGAGGGAGAGGCACAGGAAGGGGAGAACTGAGATAGTGAGAGGGAAGGAGCTAATGCTTTCCACTTTGAGCAGCAGCAAGCTGTTAGATCAGTCATGAGCCCTGCAAGTTCTCCTTCAGACAATGTAGCTACAGATAAGGGGAAAGTAAACAGGTGTGCTGAAAGTAATGCTGCGCTAAAAGCTTGACACTAAATTGAGTGTTCAAATTGCATGTGATTTTACAGCTGTTTGTTATGGTAAATTTGAGTTTGAGGAACTCCTCAGTATTAAATCTGAGCATATATAATCTGTATATTAGCCTATCTCTTTCAATACAGTTACAGTTTAGAAAAAGCTTTGGGTAAAATTTGCTAATAAAATGCTGTTAAATACTTGAGTGGTGGGAAAAGTATATTTAAGGAGTTTTTTCTGCTAGATCCTGTTTGACGTGATATTGCATATTTGCACAATACATTAAGGGTCTTGTTGACATCAGTAACATCTCACTTGGGTCTGTATTGATACTGTCATATAAAAGGTGATAAGTGGATAATAGTGTTGTTTCAGAATTACTGACAAAAAACCTGTATGCTTTCCTACCTGAGTTTATTTTTAAAACTTCCACTGTGTTTATTTTTAGGACCACACTTTAATCCCAGCGCTATTCATAATTTTTATGATAATATTGGATTTCTTGGTCCGGTGCCACCAAAACCCAAAGGTACTGTACTGGTAAAACTTGGATTTAATACTACTATTTGACTTGCATCTAGTATCAAGTTCTAGTTTGTGTATCTAGCTTAAATGGTTATGAAGTAGGTAATTTCAAGAGTATACAAACTTTGCATTTTATTTATATTGGCAGTAAATATGCTTCTCTCTGCTCTCTATTCATACATTCGGGAAATAAAAGTACTGAATGGGGTATGTTTAAAAATGGATGTTGGGATGTCGTTAAAGTAAATGGAAGCACCATCTTGTTTGTTTAAAAATGAGCAAGGTGCATTGCTTAGGGGTGAGCAGAACTTGCTTAGGTGACTTCTTCATTGTTCTTGGGGAAGAGTGGATTTATTTACACAGTACGATACCTTGGTTTGATTACGCTGACTGGACTTCCTGCTTACTGTAGAATTTGTATTAACCATTGACATAAAAGCCCCTTGTTGAATACAGGTTTAGATAGCTGAAGAAGAGAGGAACATTGCCCAGTAGGGCACTCTGTGTTGCTGAATTTATTATTCAGCCTTGAACGTTCTGCTTAGCATTGTTTTGCACATTATTTTTTTTCCCTAATGGGATGACAGACAAAACAGAATGTTTGCCTCTTTTGTGTTACATAAAACAGTGAACAGAATTAACCTGTTTGCAGCAGCATCACGCTATGAACTGCAGGCAGAGCACCAAGTGGAACAGATAATCCACTCCTGTTCCTGTGTGGTGTTGCTCCAGGAAGTTTGCCACACAACGTGTATGCATGTGTGTGATTTGTCCTTTTAACATGCAGGAAGTGTGGCTCCAGAATTTCATCTTAGGGATTTCTGATCATTCCATATGTCAGAAATGGCCTAGATAAATCGGGGGTGGGTTTTGTCCTCCAGATTTTGTAACTCCTTCAAACGGGCTCTTCATGCTTTATATGGGGTTTTTTAATGCTTTGTTACCCAAGCTGTTAGTGAAAAAACTGAATGGTCAAATCCATATACAGTCCTCTGAGTAAAAAACCAACTAATCTACCAAAGAAGAAAAATTAACCTTCTGTAACTGGTTGCCAACATTTGCATTGACTGATCTTTTAGGAACTCACAAATTTGGTACAATCTAGATAATGCAAAGTTAACCCTGCCTGGTTTATAAACATCTGAAGTCCTTCTTATCCTTTCCTTTTCTTTCTTTTTTTTTTAAAAGTACCACTACTGTACCTCAGTCTTCCCTTAGCTTTAAATTTCAGTTCATTTTAAGGTTTAACAAAGATTTAGGCTGTGACTTAAAGCAATATTACCACTGTTCATAAAAGAGAAGATGAAAACACAAGAATTCTCTTTACAGTGGTGATCAGTAGCGCTGTACTTCCCAAAGCTGTTGCTGTCATTTTGCAGCAGTTGCAATTGGGTAGTTGCTAATGAGATGCTTTCAAGTTGAAATAATTGGCTGCAAGATTTTGCTGTTGCCTAAAGCAGGAACTCTTAGCTTCAGAAGTCGGTTTTTTCATCTTTTTCATCTCTATTTTTCATCTTTTCTCTTTTGAAATAGTGGAAGGTTGTTGTCTAGCACATCATGCAAAAAAGATAATGCTTGGGAGGATTGCTGTATAGCCTGGCAGAGCTAGGCACTGATCTTTCTTTAGTGGATCTGCCTATCTGGTTTGAGGAAGAGCTGCTGATACTCATTCTAGGGTCAAAATGTTAAATATATCAAAAGGTTACAGAGCACTTCTTGTCATAATGAATTTTAGAGTGCTCCATAGACCTCAGACTTTGAATCTTGTATGTGTTTCCTGTGCTGATTAATTTCTAAATTTTATCTCCTTTTCATGCGACAGCTTTGAACCGAGACCAAAAGGGAAGAGAGCAGAGCAAAGGGATGGGAAACTTGCTTTTTATAGTTTCACCTTGTGCCATTTGGCTGACTTACAGTCAAGCTGTAGTCAAGGGGGTGGTAAAAAGCTGCCTGTGTCACTTGTAATGACTGTGCAGCTCTCAGAGGAACAAGATAGTTCTCAGTTACTGAAGGAAAAAAAAAATCATCTCAAAATTCTTTCCACACTGCTCTTGGTTAGTAACTGCTTCTCTTATCTCTTTCATGTCACAGATCAGAGGTCCATTGTGAAAACACCAAAGACTGTTCCAGACACAGATGAAGATGAGGGAGCTCAGTGGAGTTGTACTGCCTGTACTTTTTTAAATCATCCGGCCTTAAATCGCTGTGAACAGTGTGAAATGCCCAGGCATTTCTGAGCCAACAGGCCCGTTGCCTTTTGTCAAACCATAGTAAACGTGCAAGGAACTATCCAGTCATTGGGGGGGCAAAAAAAAACCATTTATGGCATAGGATTATGTTGAAGGTGTGACGAGATGGTATTTTGCTAATGTTAAACGTCAGCCCACAGAGCTAGTAATACCTCAGTGTTGTGTCACAGGCAGCTGAACCTCATCGGCTGGAAGGTAACCTGCTGAAAGACTCGGTTGCCAGCTGCCTAAACCATGTACAGTATTACCGGTATCCCAGTAACACACACCGTGTTCAGTGCTTGGGTGTTGCCCGGCCTCCTCCCTGCCCCCATGTCACTACTGAATTTTGACAGGGGAAAGGAGTAGAGTGCTAGCGTTTTTGTTTTCAGAGCTTTCAGTGAAACACTACATGCACAGAGGAGATCTAAAAGGAACAAGGTTTAACTGTTTAAAGTGTTTGCTGCCACATAGTGCCTTCGATAAAGGGAAGAACTTCATGAATCAGTGGTACTCTTCGCCTTGTCTTCCCTGAAAACATCTCTGTGAAGCCAGAAATCAGTACAATCACGTCTAAAGATGAAAAGGAAAAACTGCATGCGTTGTCTGTACAATACACAGTGAAATACCCCAAAGCTTTTCCTACTGTACATAGCTCTAGAGCCTGCTTTAAGTGATTTCTTTTCTTCACCTTTATTATTTTCTTGTACTTCTGTATGTATAGTGTAATAGTCTTTTTGTTAACTTTCTTTTTTTTCCCCTTTAAGTGATTAAGCACGATCATGTCCCTTTTTTTTAAGCTTTTATCTGAGAGAAGCGATGCCTTAAAATAAGAGCATTAATAAGAAACTATGCACAAAGTAGCTTTCCTCTGCTCGTTCTGTACATTGCTCTTGTAAATGCTGATGATCTGTGAAGACCTGCAGATGCGGCGTGGTAAGAATGCAGGAAAAGTTGGAAGAGTTATGCATATAGTTCACTCTGTACACTGAGTTTTACGGTGGGTGACACAAGGTAGCGTTCTGTCTGGCGTGAGGGAACTTTGTACTAAAACTCTCAACCCACCAACAGATCAGCATCCGATTTAAGCTTGCTTCATCTGCTGGGTATCTTGCAGACTCCTGAGGAGAGATTCATTGGGGAAGTACATACAGTGCCAAAATCAACAGCAGCAGCATCGTACAGCTTTGTTCAAGGACTTCTAAGTGCTTTTCCCGTTTCGGCAGCCAGTTTCTAAACCCGACTTTGTGGTGAAGTCTCATATTTATGGAAAACAAGGATAGCAATATTTAGGACAACTGAAATAAAGGCTGGAAAAGAGAAATCAAACAGACTTGAACACTGAAGCAACCTCAAGCATCTCTTTATTTTGATGATCTATTTTTATTTTTGTTTTTTAAGGAAAATATTCACATGATCGGGGATGTATGTAACCGAGATCAAGAAAATGGAATTCCAGTACAGTATGCATGAAAGACGGCACGCAAAGAATTATGTAGCAGCACTTAGCGTGAGGCTGGAGGGAGTGCTAACAATGTAGCAAGAGACAAAGTAGACTGTCACCCACTGTAAACAATTGCCAGTGGACACTTTTTATTAGGAGTTTTACAAGTGATCTATGTGAATGCACAGAGGCCTTTGTTTTGAAGGCTTTGCATTTTTTATATGTGGGAAGAAAATGCCAATCCCAGGTAATTAGGCAGTAGACCCAAAGCACTTGCATTCAATGCGTTTTGTTTATAAAATGAGGCCTTGTTTTTCAGCTTCATCTGCAGTTCTATGTGAAGATTGACAAATCAGTTTTTACCTGTTTATTAATAAAACCTAATTTGGATATCTTGAGTTGATGGTTTTGTGATTTAGCTGGGTAAACTGTCTTTGTAACAGATAAGTTATTTATAAAAATTAAAAAAAAAATTATATTCTAATGTTTGGTTTTGTGATTTGTTTGCTTTTTCCATGCTGTGGAGCAACAGAATATTCAGCAGGACAGGAGGCATTAGCAGTATTAAAAGTAGGCTGATGTCTTATAACCAGAGATTTTCTTTAAGCCTTTGTTTTGTTGAATCTCTTCTTCTGTTTCCTGCCCTGCATTACTCTGTGTGTGATACCAGTTCTGTGACTGTAAGGAGTACATTCCATCACGTTGTGCCCACAAGATTGTGTCCTGACCAAAGAACCACTCATAAAGTAATAAGCTTGGCACAGGCCCTTTTTACTTCATGCTTTAAGGGTTTATGATTTTTAAAATATTTTTCTGATGCAAAATGGGCAACCACTTTGTACAAGGTAATGGGTGGCATCCTTTGTGTACTGTTAATGTAAGCACAGTTTAAGGATTAGCATGGGTAGCTGTACTGTGGTGCTGTGTATGTGATAGTGATACGAGATGTGGAGTGTTCCTGGACGTGTCTTTCCCACTTTGGACCCTGTCTAGACAGACATCTGGTATGTGGAGCTGGGTTTTCCTGAGGCACAGCAGTGTCATGTAAAAGCTCTTCAGGAGGCGTCTGTAAACAGAGTAACTGCAGATCCAGCAAAAACCATTCCTTGAGGCGGATTGATCAACTGGAGTGCCTCAGTCTGCCGGGTGAAAACTAGTGGTTGGAGCCAGGAGGGCATCTGTATTTAAAAAGCAAACAACACATTCCAGTCAGCTGCGGTGGGGGGGGGGGGGTGGAAGCATGTTTGGGGAAATGTATACATGGAATTCTGCTCATCCTACCAAATGTGTAACTGATCTTTCCCCTGCATTTACCTGAGTGTTTATTTTCCAAGGGGGGAAAGAGTATTTTGATTCTATCTCCACTAACCCTGCAGAGCATTTGAGTATGAGAGTACCAGGCTGCGTCTTCAACCACGGATCATGGAATGGTGAGACAAGAAATGACATCTCTGATGCAGTCCCACAGACTTTCAGGAGGCTTCTATTGCTCCTGTATTTCAGGCCATGTCTTTCATCAGCTCGTCTTCCGAGTTGATGCCACTGCTGTAGGTTTTTTAAGGGTAGGGTTTTAAAGGTTTAAATCACTGCTGAGGTTTTCTCTCTTTTGCCTCCTAGAAGATAGATGCAAAGAAACTGAGCCATTTGCAGTAAGGTGAAACTTGGCACTGTGAACACTCGTAGTTTATCTTCGCTGATTTACGACTACGTTTCCATACTGCCTTTATCAAGGATCTCTAATTGTAAAAGCACCCCAAATAAATAGCTTATTTCAGCCTTCAGCAGAAAGGGAGACTTCTAGAGGTGCTCCTGTTTATTTCTCATTAATGTGAGATAGTCGTCGCTTGGTCCAGCTTCAGAATTTGGATGCCTTTAGAAATGCAGGCAGCAAAACTGAGGCAAAGAGCTGGTAATGGGGCTGCTGCATCCTGTCAGCCTTGGGGAGCTGACTGCAGTTCACAATGCCAGCTTTCTGCCCGTCTTCTGCAGCCTCTGACTGGTGAAGCTATTCCCTTGCCCGGGAGCATGGTCGTGTGGCAGCCCTGAAACTCAGTTCTGTGAAATTTGGGATCTTCAGTCTCAAGCTAATGGTAGATTGGTTATTGATTTTTGAAACAGCACGATGGGTATTTGTGCCTCTGTGCATTTGATTCTACGATCTTGAAATCCCAACCTCCAGCATGTTTCGTAGATGCCCAGGGACAATACATTTCTCACTTGTGAGTGCCCTTGTCAGTGTACTGCCTTTCTTCAATCAAATTCCTCTACCTTGGATGTGCATTGGAGCCTGGGCACAAATTAAAGGAAGACTTGATTCAAGATGTTGAACAAGCATTAAAAAAACCCCAACAAACCACCAGATACTGAAATCTACAGAGTATTTACCCTGTCCAATAGTACTGCTTTGGTATTCTAAAGTGGGAGTATTGTATCTACGGTAAATCCTGTGAATTCATTGCAACTCTTCCTGATGTTTAGTTCTAACTTTAAATAGCAAGGAAATGCTTTGACATTTTGTTTCTCTCTCTTGTTAGAAAAGAAAAAAATCTAATTTGAACAGAACAGAAGACAGAGCTTTAAACTTGATTCCTTCCATTGGTACAGAGTAGTAGGTTTGCAGTGCATTTTTTTTTCAAGCCTGTCTGCTTGAGTAGCTCTTTCACTGCAAACTTAGAGGAACAGTATTTGATTTTATGTTGTCAGAAATGCCTGTGAAGCTCCTATTTTGTGTAAACCACTTAAAAATCACTGGAGAGAGAAAACAGGAGGAGTTAGCATGAAATGTTTGAGGGCTTCAGGCTCCATGATGAGCCCAAGTGCTGTGCAAACACAGGGGAATTACAAGAGTTGAGCATGATGCAATCTGACTCAATTTTTATATTTTTTTAAACTTTGACATAATTCTCAATTTATTTTTTTAGTTTCTTTGGGCAGGTCTGTGTCAGTGAGGTGCTCACTGCTGCAGTAATGCTTCTCAGGTACCACCTTCAGAGGCAGAACTCAGGGAAGTGGCGTGTTGATTCTCATGACTGTACACACATGTAATTATGTGTCCATCGAATATGCAGATAGTTTGATACTTCATCAAAATGTAATCACAGAATTGTAGGGGTTGGAAGGGACCTCGAGAGACCATCGGGTCCAACCCCCCTGCCAAAGCAGCTCCCTAGCACATATTGCACAGATAGGCGTCCAGGCAGGTCTTGAATATCTCCAGAGAAGGAGACTCCACCACCTCCCTGGGCAGCCTGTCCCAGGGCTCTGTCACCCTCACTGTGTAAAAGTTCTTCCTCATGTTCGTGCGGAACTTCCTGTGCTCCAAAATAATCTCCAGCCAACTGCTGGAGGTGTGAGTTTAGCTGTGACTGTCTTTACCTGTGTCCCATTCTCTCCACTGATTTAAGTTGCAGATACCTACGAGTGGTTCCAGGGGACTTGGAGCCAAAATACCTATCTACAGGGATTCAAGCTGCAATAATAGAACGCTGTCATATTGCACCTGAGTGCATATTTTGTGGGAGGAATTGGGAGTAATACCAATTTGGGTATTACTCAAATGAGCAATTTGAAATGCCCATGTAAACCCAATTCTGGTTTATGAGGATGTGCACTGTCATGGCTTTCAGTTCTGTGAGTGCATGTTGTTTTCCCACACCATTTACTGGAGCAGAGTGCCAATACATCCAGTCTGATGTAGTTGATTCGGTAACGAATGAGTGGAGGGATATACATTAAGCATTTTGATGTGGTTTTCTCTTACCAGGTACTCAGCAGACCATGTCTAGCCTGAGTCTGATGAGCTTTGCCTAAATTCAAGTTTCTCATGCACATGGTTGAGATCCAGGGCTGAGACAAGGGGTGATGGAGACAGAGAGGAAATGGAGTAAGGAACACTGTGCCCTTCCTTTCGTAGGCAGACGCAAGTGGCATTGCTTTTCTTGCACCCCACTGCACCAGCCAGACTGAAGTGTGGTAAACAGGGCCAGAAAGCTGGAAAGTAGCATCCATAGCGTGCCTGGCAGTGAAGTTGGGGAGTGCTTTTTGGGGTTTTTTTTCTGTTACTTTTCATATTTGACATTTCATATGCTGTACATAATTGGACTGACAGATTTATTTCTTTACAAGATGCTTTCATCATTTGTAAAGGTCTCCAGAATTTAGTTTCTTGGGTCTGCATTTGTTGTTTGGTTTGGTTTTGTGTGAGTCAAGTTTCCAGAATGACTTGCTTTGTCTTACAGCGTTGTGATGGAAGGTTACTGTCACCGGGTCGGGGGGGAGCTGCTGTTGGGAAGATGTGGAAGATACTTGGATGCATTGTGCCCCTTCCCACTTCTCTGGTTATGCTGGAGCTGCCTATGGACTGTAGTGCAAAAGCGTGAAATGCCACTCCCAAGGCATTTGACCAACACAAAGCTTGTCTAAAGGGACCTGTTGGTTGGAGAGGACAGGGAAAGCAAATCCAGACAAGTCATAGGAACCGCCTTCTTGTGCAGCAATTGAAGCAGCAGCAGGTCCAGCACTTTCTTCTGCTGGGACATGTCCAACACCACGGTCTATAGCCTTCCTCACATGTATAGCCCCTGAAGACATCCTGAAAAGAATACCTGCTTTCTCACACCATTGGTAGCAGCAGCATCTTTTTTTTCTGCTAATGCAGGTGGAACGGGGCAGGGAAGTGGTCAGAAGATCACATATGATACTGGAAAAACTTGTGAGGGTACCACAGGTGTGATTACCACCACAGGGACCTTGGGCTGAGCATTTATCTCAGCATGTCATGTCACTGGCTCACCTTCTATAAGGTACTCTGCTCTGGTGACATGGCAGCTCTGCTCTGAGCAACGTGCAGAATGTGAAAGCAAGGTTTGGCTGTTCCTGTTCACCTCTCTCCTCCTCTCTGGCTTTGTCTTCTCAGGTTTTCTTTTCTGCCCCCCCTCTCTAATTAGAGCCCTGAACAGCCCCTCAAGACAAGTCACACGTGTTTTGTTGCAGCTCTCCGGTAGTTACAGTGAAAATTTGGATTAAAACTGGAACGCATCTTTTGTTTTCTTTCATAATCCTTTTCCTTCCTTCTGTTTTTGGGTGCCAGAAATCAGATTTAAATATGACCTGAGGAAAGTATGTACTGTTTTCTGACAGACACCTGCCACAAGTGTGGAGAGACTGTCATTCTCTGTCTGCAAGGATCTTATTTTTTGGTAGCCAAACTACAGATCAAAATTACTGTCATAGAGAGGATATTGGATGTCATCATCGTGTATCCAGCTTGAAGCCTGAATGCAATTTGATGCTGTGTCAGACTCGCAGGGCAGTTTGGAGGACGCTGCCCAGGTCCTGTCTATCCGTTCCATGGTGGCAGCGTGACCTTTCCCTTTTTGCAGCGTTTCTTGTGCCATTCCCCTGTGACTGTGAAAGCGTTTGGAGGTGCCTATGTTTTCTACCCATGTTCCTGAACTTTAGGGCTTCTCAAGAAGTGGCGTTTGTACTGTGCTGGCACAACTGGGCTGCTGCTGCTCTTAACGCTTGGCTCTGGAAACCCATCCTTGTCCTGGGCACAGGTGCCCCCTGCACAAGAAAGAATATAATGTCCTGTTAGTGGTTTCTGAACTGAAGGATGTCATCATGAAAGCTTCCCCTCTATAATAATGATTGCTAACACTTTTTTTTCCGCTGACCTTAATACTTTTAAATCAAGTCGCCAAGGCTTTTTGAATCCCTGAGGAAGCAGAGTGCTGTGCTGCCTGGCCAGTGCTGTGGCCCTATGAACCTCACTTGTGGCCCTGGGACTCTGGACTACATGAAGCAGAACTGCCAAGGGCTAAGAGGAAATTTCCTTTTGTTGATGGACCCTACAGCTGCCCCAGAGGATCTCGACAGGGAGTGCTTTTCTGTGAGCCCCACCACCCTGGCCATCGAGTCCCAGGCTCCAGACTTCTCAGCCATTTTGCTGTACCATTTTTCAAGGCCACTGGGATGCATTTCGGTTCTCAGTGCTTCCTAAAGCAACAGCAGAGTTGAGTGATTGAGAGAGATCATTTATTATTTACTTGATTAATGGCACCCAAGGTAACTGGGGCATCGCTGTGCCATGTGATGCTGTGCTTGGATACTTCCTCCCACCTTGAGAGCCCAGCCGAGTTCAAAGTGGATATAAGGTAAGTAACATGTCAAAGGTATGTCTTACATAGCTTTATTGAGAAGCTATCATCTATGTCCTGGTTTATTGCTTCACATCAGTTTGCACTATCTATTCATCCTCTTCAGCTTTCAAGTTGGTAGTCATTCAACATAACTGTTTGAGAAGTCAGTTAAGTGTGTTTGGTTTTAATTTCTCTTGGAGTCTTTGCTTTCACCATGGCAAGCTCTTGACAGCAGTTTTACTAAAACTGTGGAAGTGTAAAAGTTTCCTGTTAATTAGATGTGTGTTAATTAGAAGGATGAAGGTGCCTCTTGTTTTTACAGATTCTTGTACATCCAATAAAGTCTACAAAGCACATGTAACTTTTAGGATATAATTGCCGTGATGCAATTCTGTCTTGAAATAGGACAGAAGGTGCATTCCCCAGAGCGTAACATCCCCCTGACACACAGGTTTAGAGCCCTGAAAGCCAAGAGCTTGGCACCACAGATGTGCTGTTTAGAGCAGGCCTGAACAAATTGAAGCAAGGATGGCGCAGTGCTGGGAACCATCTGCTGGCCCATGGGCCATGGAGAGCTCCATCAGGAGGCTGAGGAAGCCCTGCCTTCAATCCAGCATCACCGCTGTGCCCATGGTGCGATAGCTGGACCCGAGCTGGTTATTTGTGCCTCTGGCAAGGAGCTTGGAAGCATGGCTGCAGGCAGGTTTCAGATAGCTGTGAGCTCAAATTCATACGTTCCATGTTGCGTGTCCAGGCGCCGCCCAGCTAGCGGGGAGCTTCCAGTTTTACGGGGATGGAGGTGCGTACCCCAGCTGTCCGGCCTTGGGCAGCTGTCCAGCTGTGGCGACCCCATTCCCCAAAAATAGGTGAGGAGGGAAGATGTAAAAGGAATTTAAGAGGAAATTGCGGCAATTTGAATTGCATTGCCCCCTCTGCCCCCAATGCTGCCTTACAGTTACCTGACTAAACCTTGATTGACATATATATATATATATATAAGGTAATAAATTTAATTTGTTAAAATCCTCTGTGTTCAGGTTGACCAATAATGGCCAAAGTGTACCTGGAAAGACTTTAGCGATGATATTTGTAAGGCCTACTCTCTGGACTCGAAGAGAAAGTGTTTTTCCAATTGATTTCTGTCTAAGGGGTTGGCTGTGAGACTTATCCAATTGGCAAACCTAGTTTCAGATTTCAGCTTTAAAATATAATTGGCAGCTCAGCAAATTCATAAAATTGATCCCCTTTCACACTTATTTTTGGCTTGCGTTAAGAATGTGCCAACCTGGAACTCTAAACTTAACCCCGAGTGACTTTCCCAGGGCCGCTGCCCTGAAAGGGAAGCCTGGCAGCCGCGCCTGGGCCCCAGCCAAGATAAATCCCCAGCCACGGGTATCAGGGCGGCTGTGGCTTGAACCACAGGTGAAGGGGGAATAAAAAGACAGAACAAAGGGCGGATTTTGTAAAATGCCCCTTTTCTGAAACCTGGTGTTCGAGTGACCCCACATTTGGCTGTCCCTGCAGCAGCTTCAAAGGCCATCTGAGCTGCCCTGGGTGCCTTAAGGGCTGCTTAAACATGAGGCACGCTGAAGTTAAGGCGCAGCGCAGTTTGGCAAGGCCGCGTGTTTCAGCTCTGTGTACGACACAGCAGAAGCAGCTCAGCCGGTGCCATCAAGCCTTGCCTGTGGGTGCATGAGTTTCTGCCAACCTGCAGGAGCCTCTCTGGCCAGGAAGCTCAGGCAAAAGTATGTCTCCGTGCCCAGCACAGGCAAAACCCTGCCCCACAGCCCTCTAACACGTGCCACCTTGGTTGCGTTCCACGCATGGATGAAGCGTGTTCAACCCCTGCTGATGGGGTTTATGGGGGTGCATGGGACTGGTTTGATGAGGTCAGCGCCGGAGTAGCAAATCCCGCTTCTAGTGCTCCCACATTGACACCTTGTGGTGGACTTGGCCATCGTGGGGTTAGTTTGTGGAAGTGCAGTGTCCGTGCATGCCTTGCGTATGCCATTTGCTGGATGTTTCCTAGAGGCATTCTGCTTGGCTGTTAGTACTTCTTTCAGTGGTTCTATTTAAGCTCCTTTGGGCAAATAAAAATATTAGAACATCAAAGAGCAAAGCGTGGGTGCTGACATAACCCAGTAGCTCCCAAGCACCATCCCTAGTTGCACATGCAATAGCATGAAAGTTGAACAGAAGTAACCACTGAAGAGCTAGGGGTTTGGGTTTTTTTCTACTTCTTCATGGAGAACTTGAATTCTCTGTCCCTTTATTCAATAATATTATGTTATTCTGACTTTGGGTTAAAATATCACCTCTTTTTCCCCTTCTTGCAGGGCTTAAATATGTCCCATGTAACTTAAGAAAGATGCTTTAAAGGTTTCAAGATCTTTCATCTGCTTCTTTAAATGAAGCCAGGGCTCCAAATCTACCATGTGTCATATATTACGTTATGAGCCAAAGGATATTCAGATGCTAAAGTTCTTACCCGAGAAT
Organism: Porphyrio hochstetteri; assembly: GCA_020800305.1. NCBI lineage: Eukaryota > Metazoa > Chordata > Aves > Gruiformes > Rallidae > Porphyrio > Porphyrio hochstetteri. Next base: position 54,882,047 of record CM036907.1, read on the forward strand.
GTTTCCCTGCTGGAAATAACATTTTTACAAGCTTCTGTACTCCCTTCAGCCTCCTCCTAACAGGACCTCCTGGGGGGGAGAACTCGGTATTTCTCAGTCCGATGATAGTTTTGAGTAACACTTATAATCGTCTGCCAATAGCTGTGTATTTTTTGGCAATAACAAACGATAGTCAAGTTTGCTTCCCAGCTAAAATTTCTCTAACACCACTTTTGGAGCGGTGATGGGATAGGCTGCAGCCTTTGCCAGGCTCCTGTGGCATCTGTGCCTTGGGTTTCACTGGAGCTGCAGAATGTGGTTTTATTTATGAAGTGGGTTTTGCCACTTGCCATTTCAAGGGGTAAAAGCCTTCCCCTTCCTCTGTGCTTCTCCTGCTACCCTGCTTAGTGAGTGTCAGTAGCCCTTTAGTCCTGCTGGGTGGCTCTTGTCTCTCTGTGTCTCTCCGGCTGACAATGCGAGGAGAAGGATATTCCTGTAGTAAAACCAGGTCTATTCTGGAAACCAGGTTGCCTGACAGCGATGGTATCTTTGCCCTGTCTTTGTGTTCAGCATCGTCGTTCGTTCCCTGGCTGTATGTAGTTGATGCCGCTTCTTACTTGGCTGTTTTCTGGGCTGTGTGGAGCTGTGTGGAGCCTCTGCAGTTCGGTGGTCACAGGCATTAAATTCAGCAAGCTACAGTCACAGGAGAGCTGGACCCCAGTTTGCTCAGCATTGCAAATCCACAGATGGATGCGCAGCACACGAAGTCAGCTCAAGCCCCCGCTGCGCTAAATTTGCCCCCCCTTTCCTTCCCCAAACAGCTTTTGCTAGGAAGACCCCTTAGGGCAGGGTGGGAAAACAGCCTGAGCGCACTGGGTCTCTGCCAGGCTGAAGGTGTCTCTGTCATGGTTTTAAAAACCCAACCAAAGAATATTTTAAAAAGAAAGAAAAAGCAGCCCCCAGAGCCCCTTCACCCAGAGGGCAGGGTCACTCAAAGAGACATGCTGTAGGAGTACAGGCAGTACCTCAGTGCAGTACCTCACTGCAGAGGTGAGCACCCAGGATGGGGAGGAGCGGGGAAGAGAGTTTGGGGCAGCAAGGGAAGGGGTGTGGTGAGCTGGTTTTGCAGAGGTGGAAGGAGTGGGGTGTGGGGGGGGAGCATTTTGTAACTTGTGACCTACTCCAGTAAACAGATCGGTGGAAATCCTGAGCTCAGCAAGAATGGGAGAAAAAGTAGAAAAATTAGGGAAGTTGAGGAAATCATGTGACATGGGGGAACAGCAAAGAGGAGGAGCTGGTGGCAGGGTTACAGTGAGCAGTTCTGACGCTGCTGTTCATCAGTAGTGGCATGTCATCTAATTTCCTTACTGTGTCCCGAGGCGCTCCAGCCCTGCATGCCAACTTCCTGCCTTGCTGTCTTGAATCCACTGTCCCCACAAATCGCTGTGGTCGCAGCTTGGCTCCATGTCTGCATCCACGTGCATTCCACTTGCTAAGTCAGCACATCGCTGCATCTTTCTTAAACAGCTCCTCCGAGCCCCTGCAAGACCTCGGGACAGAGAGCCCAACTCGGGGCAGAGAAGGGACACAGCTAAAACGCTATTAAAATCTCTTCACTACCCATTGCAAGTCACAGAGTGTTCCTAATAATGCTAACAGCAAGGGGTGCTGTGAGATTAAACTGTTCTTCTCAGGAGTTTGAAGCATCCCAGTTCCCCCAGCACGTAAGAGGCAAATACCACATCAGCCTTGTCTGTGTGGGGGTGAATGTGGAGCAGGCGCACCTGGGGCAGAGGTGAAGGGGCTCCTGGGGACAGGGAGAATGGGTGACAGCTCCAGGAGTGAAACTGAGAGATCCTGACTCTGCCTGGGGGAAAGTCCATGCAAAAGGAGAAAGAAAATATCTCAAGTGTTATCCTGGAGATATGCATGCAAAGCACTCGTGTCCTACACAGGCCTTTGCCTGTTGAAGGCTTTCACCTAAGGCTTGTGGGGGTTTTTGACTTCCAGAGGTCATCTGTTGTGCTCGCTGGGCCTGCCTATTCTTCCCTAGCAATCCAGCTTCTTTAAGAAGGAGACAAGCCACAAAACCCATCTTGTTCTGTTTAATAGTTGGTCATTCAGGTGTTTGCTTATCAGTTGTGCCGTTGGCTATTGCTATGGTACCTAAGCTCACCAAAGTATTAGACTTGTCATCAATGTTCTGTCAGGGAGAAGTTTCTGTAGTTAAGAAGGGGAGGGAGGGAGAGAGGGATAGTGTGAGCTGCCCAGGGCTGCACGGGGTGCGGAGGACCACCTTCTTTCCCTCTTTTTATACAGAGGAGCTGTTGCACCAGTGACTTCACCCAAGACTTTTCTGTGTCCTTTCCCTAGCCCCTCATAAAGGAGGGTGGCTATGGCTTCCTAACTTCTGGGGAAAGGGTGAGCGTAGAGAAGGGGAGTTGAGTATCTCTTATACCCTTTTTTTTTTTTAATTTCAAAACTAATTTGTCAACTCTGTAAATCCCCCTTAGGCGAGCAGCCGGTCTCCTAAAGGATTGCTCCACTGCTTCAGTCCTCTTTTAGAAGGGTCTTGACAACCACAAAGCAAAGAACATCAAGGACTTTCCGAGCCTCTTGGGATTTGCTCTTAACTTGGCGGAAAGAGCTGGACTTCAGCAGAGATGCCAAATAGCCACAGCCTCGTACCCTGTCTGGGCAAAAGCTGCTGCCTCCTCTCTCTTAGCAGGCCCTCCCCTTACCTCAGGAGCTGACAAAGCCAAAAAGAGACCCTCCTGCCCTGGAAAAGCACAAAAGGCCCTGCTGCAGAGAGTCTGGAGGCGCGGATGCTCATGCTGTGGGGAAACAAGGAACCAGGCCATGCTTCCCGGGGGCTCTTGACAGGCAGCAGGGCTCCTCTCAAGGAGATGCTGGCATGGCACTGCTGCTGAGCCACTGCCCTGCACACAAAAGCTCTGTGAGGGAAAAAAAAAAGAAAGCAAACCCAAAACCCAACCCTCTGGTGAGTGGCAGAGCCAAGAGAAATCAGCTTCTGGTTAGTGCCAAAGCCTGATTGATTTTCTCGGGCACTTCCTCAGCAGAATGCACATTCTGTGTGTTTCCCTGAGAGAGTCCCCAGTACATGAGACAGAAAGGAAAGAAAAATTAAGTTATTCAACATCAAGAGAGGGTTCTGAATGACTGTGAAATTCCTGTGCATCCTCAAAGGAAAAGGAGAAAAGCTTATGCACATGTCTCAGGCAAGCCAAGGGTGCTGCATAGAGAGGCAGCGTGCCAGTTTTCCTATAGATGTTAAATGCTTTCTGCATTGAAATATGTAACATGCATCCCAGGCAGAAAAATAAACACTGGCATGTACGGTTGTATCCTGCTCCGTTGCTGGGCGTGTGTCCTGAGTGCTGTCCCTTGGGACTTGCTCTGTTTTGGCACACGGAAGGTGTCTCCCCGCTCCGTATCACACTTTTTCTGTGAGCCTATACGTATGTGTGGGGCAGTAGTTGGGAAGGCTCCCGTGCAGGCTGGCTGGCAAGCAAGCAGCCTGGTCTCACACGGGCATCCAATGTCTCGGGTCACTCTGATGGGCTGAGTGGTGTGTGGCATCTTTCAGCACAACGAGCGATGGCTGAAGAACACGACTACTTCTCGAAGCTGTTTGCAGGGCCTTTATTCCATAGTCTTGTTTAATCTGATTTCTAATCTTTATATGTAATACGCATTGTAAGCCATCCCAGTGATCCAGCTATATATATATATATAATGGCTATAATCAGTGGGTTATTCATAACCTATGGAAGAAACTTTCGTGTTTTGTGAAGATAAATTGTACTTCCATACGCCACATCTGCATTTCTTGGAACCAACCACATGGCCTCAAGAGACTGAACTGATACAGTAACTTTATTTCCTTAAGATTGTTTAATCACCACCACAAAAAAAGCTGCTGGTGGTTTCCAGTGGGAAACAGATCAGCCTGAAACCACTTTCAAACTGCATCGTGTGATAATTTACCAAAGGTAAATTATTTACCAAAGGTAAATTATTACTCCTCCACCACCTTTTCAAAAGCAAGAGCATTCCAAGTTGTCAGTGAGGGAGGGATGTGTTTAATTCTTGCCTGCGACCAACATCACCAACTGAACTTCAGAGAAGACCTTAAGAGAGATGCTACAGGGTGGGAGAGTTTCTAAATCTCACCTGAATGTGACACTTGATGGAAAAATAAACAGGAACAAGCAAGAAAAAAAAAAAAAGACTACATTATTCAGAACAAAGTGGTCCAGGTGATCATTTTTATAATGTGTTAAAGCATTTTTAAAACATGTCATACTGACATACTTAAACTTTGGTATAATGCCAAAAAACCTTCAGGATCAACCTCAGTATTTGTATTATAACCTGAAGACTCTAGTGGTATAATGCAGAGGTGCACAGCTTTACAGCTTACTGAAACCAGCAGTCCCAACAGAACACAGTGTAAATGCTTGTAACCGTAAGCCAGATGTATAATTGCATTACAGGGCCAGGTTTGGAACCTGAGGGTTAAGGAAACAATAGTTTTCTCATTTGATACAACAAGGACACTTTAAAGCACCCGCACACACAGACACCCCAGCCCCTTCCTTGGCATCATCTGAGTTTCTTCTGTTTGGAATTATCCACCCTGAGCCCCAGTCCACATCAGCACTCACACCAAAGGTGACCCCCCTGGATTGACCAAAGGTTGTGCAGGACCCCTGAGAAATGTGCCTGCAGCTACCTTCAGGTGCTCTGGTGCACCTCCACCACCTCTGCTGGTGGTTCTATGTTCACAGCAGTGGTTGTTCAATGCAAGATGTATCTTTGCAAGCTCGCTGATACAGCGCTGCGCCTGCATGGGGCAAGGGTACGGACCCAAAGATGCCATCTCACAGAGAGCATGGCCAAATAGGCCAAACTACTTTCATACTAGCTGAGCAAGTAGTCGTGGGGTTGGGGTGGCTGGTTGAGGGATAACCCTTAACCTGGGTGGCATGGTTCTTCCACAGCAGTTGAACAATGGGTGAGGATTTTAAAAAAATGTCTAGCGTTTCAAGACATTGCTGAAAATCCATGCCAACCTGGAACCGGTCACCAGTGAGGTTCCAATGCTGACAGCCCAGTTACCCTGAGCCCTCCATGAAGTGAAGAAGATCCTACTGCAGTGAAGAGCAGCATTTGCCTTGACTCGATGACCCATGCAACATACCTAGTCATGCTCCTGGAACAGCTATAATCCTTGCTATAAAGCCTTTTCATAATGCTTCGTTGAGCCTTAGAATAGCATCTTTTTGCCCCAGCACTGGTGTTTGTTTGGGGAAGGCTTGATCTGGAGCCTTCACAGGTTTCTGTGTCTTTGGATCAGTAAAGTCAAGCTAGAGATATCCTGGATATTGGGGTACAAAGCCATGACCTGGTTCACCTCGCTGTAAGGGAAAACGGAGCACAGCTCCCTGTGTGTGCTTGCTTGCTGGGCAGAGGGTGGCCGCGCAGCTGGGGCAGGCCAGTGGTCGTTGTAAGAGGTGTCGGGGTAAGCACGGGCTTTCTGGAAGAAGCCCAGCCTGCCGCTGGAGTCTAACAGGAAGGGCTGCCGCGGGGGCCAGCCGGGGAAGCAGCGCTGCTGCTGCAGCTGGGGCTCGCTGTACAAGCGAAGCAGGTCGGGGGGAAGAGCTGTGGACTGCGGCAAAATGTGGTGCTGGGTGTCTAGGGCCTGTGGGTGCTGAGTCTCTAGGGCCTGGTTGTGCTGAGCTCCGTCGGGGCTGTAGCGGCTCCTCTGGCCCGGGCCGTGCATGCCACAGCACTCCTGAGGCCAGCGGTGGTCTGGGTGCCCCCCGCCCCGCGCGGGAGGGAGCGCCGCTTGCTGGAAAGGGCACCTGGGCAGGCAGGTGCTGCCCAAGCTGGGGCGGTGATGAGGTGAGTATGGGTTGTGCCCGAAGTCTCTGCAGCAAGGAGGGCTGTCTGTCACACCTCTGTCCTCAGGGGCACGTAGGGACCGAGTGTAGCCATAGGTGTCATCACCGACAGAGAGCGCTGACATCTTCTCCAGCAGCAGCTGGTCTCGTAGTGGCTCTGGCTGTAGCAACCGCTGGTCCAACTCCAGGTCAGGGTTGGGGCCACCAGCCCAGGCGCCAGATGGTGGCTCAGGACAGCTGCCCTGGGGCCACCCTGAGTAGCAGGGAGCCGCTGCATGGCTGCCAGCTTCTCGCAGCGTTTCTGTGCAGGCACTGGGCAGTGCAGGCTCTCCTCCAGTCCTGTATGGTGAGTGGGTACACTTCCCCTCTTTCCCCAGGCTTAATGGGACCTTTATTTTGGCCCTGAGCTCATCAGCAACTGAGAGCTGAGCTTGATGTAGTCTCTCTGGGTGGTAAAATTTGCATTTATTGCCGTAGGTGCATTTTTTACCTGAAAGAATAATAGTAATAATAAAAAATATTATCAAACAGGAAGCTGTCAGTAGCACCCACCTTGTACCCATCACTTCTCTCCAGTGAGGGTGTGTGATGAGCAGAAGCAGCAACAAGAGGAAGTGCTGTTTTCCAGTTCAGTGCTTCTAACCCCAGATTTAAATATTGCTGACCTAAATAGCAGGGTGAAGCAGCAGTCAAAGGAAGGTTCTGCTATTTTTGAAGTGTCTGAAATTCATGTATGTCCCGATTGGTGTACTCGGTGAGCTGGGAGACTTCTAGGAAACAGTATCGGGATTTCTTCTGAGAAACCTTTGTGTTACTGGAAAGCTGTTGGGAGTGTTTGGATGACCCTTCCCAAGTGCTACAACGCAAGTCCACTGCTCTGCAAAATGGAAAGTGGGTGCAGGGTGGTGGTGGGGGCATCAGCACCTGCATAGCACCTGGTTTGGGTGCTGCGTGCAGGGGAGGGTGGAAGCAACTCAGAAGCAGCTGCTGAGGCTGAAGATGATATTTAAGCAGGAAAGGATAAAAACATCACGCGTTTGAGCAGCCCAGACCCAAGTCCCGGCCACATGAAGCAGGACAGTGCATGGCGAAGGCACTTGCCCTCAGCCGAAGGAAAGGCCCCTGGGAAGCAAGGGGCAGGAGGAAGAGGGCAGTTTGCAGTGCAGAGAGAAACCCACCATAGGGACATGGCTGCCATTTTGGCTCAGGAAGCACTGGCTTTTTGCTGAGGAAGTTCCTCAGAGTGGGTCCATGCCGGCCTAATGGATCATCGGGAGGCATAAACCTGAAAAAGGGAAAAGTTGCAGGGGTAACAAAAACACCTCGAGCTTTTGGAGCTAAAGTGCCATCACAGCTTGTGGCACAAGCTTAGGGCAGAAAATCCTTGTGATCCTTTTGAGGCCTGGCCTTCAGGAATATAGCTGTGTTACTAGACACTGTGCCTCACTGCCTGTGAAGGCCACAGTGCTTCAGCTTCAGCAGCTGCTGTGTTGTCTTAATAACCTACAAGAACCAGGAAGGCATGGCAGCTTGGCATGACTCTGGCTGCCAGCAGTCCCAGCCATTGTAGCATCACTTTCTTTTTCTCTGGAGCAGCAGCAGCAGCAGCAGCGAACTCTTCTGTGATCCCAGTACTGTGACCCTCACTGTCAGCTCCTTTTCACAGCAAACTCGCTTTTTTGCTTGTCAAATACTTACAGGAGAATAAGGATTTAAAGGCAGCGGTTAATTCAGAGCTACAGCTGATTGTGCATGCAGTGTGATAAACAAGCCCAGCCTTGCTCCTGCTACGAGGCCTGCAAAATGCTCAGATAAAACTGTTTATTCTTCCATATCAGAACAGGATGCTTCAGAAAGAAAACTAATTAGCATCTCAGAACTTGTTGCAAATGAATCTGCACCGCACCCACACATGGAACAACTCCCTGTTGGACAAAGGGAGTTGCAGGCAGCAGGGGAAGAGAGGCACGAGGGGGGGGGAAAGACCTCTAATTTCAGAGAGATTCCTGAAGCTGTGAAAAAAGGTCCTGCTGAAATAGACTCAAATGGGCTTCAGGGTAACAGCTAGACTTTCTGAGGTAAAGGTTCTGATAAGGCCTGTCCATCCCTATGCAATAGGAAGGAAAACACAGTATAAATATTTGTTACCCATTAGTAACCAGGGAAGAAGCCTGGTGGTGGTTGGAGCTAACAGACTGGAGCTTTGAGAAGGATTCTGGTATCCAGTGCCTGCATTTCTGTGAAGAGCATTACAGGGAAACCGAGACCCAATGCCAAGTGCTCCCATCCCATCCTGGTGGTGGGAGAGCCCAGTCTCCAACCTGACACATGGAGAGGGAGTGCTGCTGAGTGAGGCGGCTTCTCCGCTCACACTGCTCCCTGCACACTGCATCTCTCTGAGCACATCTCCCCAGCCAAACCAACAACTATCAAGCACCTCTGCTACCAGGAAAGGAGCGTAAAGCTCAGCCTCACAGGCACAGTGCAAGTGCCTTAAGCAAACCTTCCCCAGTGAGGAGGGATAAGGGCCAGAGAGGCCACTTCTCATCTCTCTCCTTCTAGAACATTGCGATCACAAAAGCTCAGGAAAAAAAATGCTGTTCGGCCTTTGTAGGGGAATTAAAAATGCTGCCAGCCAGCCTTCTCTTACAGATTTAATTCTGTCTCTTACAGGAAACAGAACAGAATTAAAAGATACCAAGCCTTGCCTTAACACCCCGGCTTGGTTTGGCAAGAAGCAGAGCTGGTCACTAATGCTGCCATTCCAATAGAGAAGTTCATTGAAGAGCGACATGAGGGGTTTAAGACCAAAGCTGAAGGAGCAGGAACTAAAGAAATGAGGTAAGAAAAGTTGTGGTGAATTCCTCTCAGGAAAAGGTTTGTGTACTCTGCTGCCGGTGGGGGGTGCATTGATGTTGGCTCTGTTTTGGCCCATAATGTTTAAATTCAAGACTGTTAAACAACAACTGTCTCTTACCTGTTACTGACAAAAGAGTACATGAGTAGGCGCTGCTCAATAAACCATTTCCACTCGGGGTTCTCATTCTGGAGGTCCCGGTAGTGATCGTTGGAAACAATGACGCCGTCCTTCTCATAAGCCACTTTCACTATGTAGCGGTCGTCGTAGCAGACTACCCTCTTGCCTTTCACCTTTCGGGATGGGGTATACACCAGGATCGATTGCTTTTCAAGCTCTTCAAGAATGTGCTGATCTGGTGGGATGGTGGGCAGAAACAAAAAGATTGGTTAATGATGACCAGCTCTCAGTCAAGGGCCAGAAACCTACAGGAATCCAAAGGTGTTCCAGCACTTTATGCAACCTACAAGTGGTGTGATTGTCAGATGCACTGATATATGGCAGTTATTTGGCAATTTGAAAATTAGGATCTTTTACAAAAGCATCTAATCTTAAAATCTGAGACACCTTTTTTAATTTTTAAGTCTTATCTGAGGAAGGACGCCTTGAATTCTGCACCAGAGAAATGCTGAACCCCTCTAGTTCCCTTTTTGTCCCACTAGATGCTAGAAGGCTCATAACCAGCCTTGGCATGAGTTTGGCTGGGATATAAAATGAATGAATAAATAAATAAACTTGCTTTGCTGCCATTGAAGACACTCTGGCTTCTTGTCACCCCTGCCACAGAGAAAAGCAGATCCCCAGCCACCTCATCTGCAGCTGTGGATGCCAAGCTGCTGTCACAAGTCTGGCTGATCTATTTCCACACAAACTAAACCTCACCACTCTCCACAAACTCCAGGTGCATTTCCTTCTCCTGGAAGAGGAAGCCCTGTAGCTCCTGTATCAGGGTAACAGGCTGACAGGCAACAGCCACACAGTAGCAACCCCCTCAGATACTGCTGCTTTTGGATAGTGTGTGAAATGACGTCCCTGTCTCCTGGCTGGCCTTAAAAGCACTGTAGACTCATTGAGAGCTGACAAACCCACTCACTCTCCAGCTCAGCTGGCAGCAACTTGTGCTTCTAAAGCAGAAAGCTCAAGGCAGAGTAACAAAGGCTTGTATACACCTTTAGCTGCCAGCAAAGAGCACATAGCGATAAATTAGTGACTAATTTAAGTGATGGAAACCTGATCCACAACTTGCACTGTACTTGTCTTTACAGGGCAACACCCTACCGAACTCCTCACACCCCCTGCCTCCAACCTGCACCTAATGGTTGCCAGATTATGCCCAGGACAGTGACCTACCTGCAATTGGACTGTCCTGTCGAGGGGGCTCCTTTCTCCAGAGTGGGACAAAAACCTTGATGTACGTGTGCCCCTGTGCTCGAAACCAATCCACTGCCAGCTGGATCCCCCGGCAGGAGAATACCTCTTTGTTTCCATGACTAATAAAGAAATGGAGGAGGATGGTGAGGCAAAGCTTTCAAGAAGTTGAGAGTTCTCTTTAACAGAGCCAGTAATGACAAAGCAAAACAAACAGCTTTTGTGTCGTTCACCAGTTTTCAAGAGAACAACGTGGCAGGGTGTTGTGGCTGGACAGATGCAAACACCTCCTCCAGCAGAACCAGAAACTTGTTACCTGAAGCAGTTGGGACATTTAAAAATAGAGGTGTCCTTTCTCCCATCCATTTCTATGACCTGCCTGCTAACCAAGTCTGTTGCTTCCATCTGTATCTGGATGGACTTGGGTCCTAAAGTACCAGCAAGATCTTAGTCTGTGTCATGGCCCTTGACCAATAATGGTTTGAGGAGTGAGATTACTTCTAGCAGCACAAACAGAAACCTATCAGGCTTTTGTATGAGAAGAAAAATGTGGAAATGTTCTTGTGTGGCAACAGCAACATTAGGGATTTCAATGTCTCAAGCAGCTGGAAATGTAATCACAGAGCTGCTGAGCTCTTTTGGAAACGGGAGACAAACTGTGAGGGAAGGAAAACTGTAAGAGGCAAGATGGGAAATATGGAGAACTTATCCCAGGACACCAAAAAAGGGACAAGACCTCAGTGGAGATAGCCACAGACATCCCAGGTCCCTCTTTATCTTGCCACAGTTGGTGGATTTTGTCTTCATTGCAGAGAGAGGCAGGAAAGCCCTAGGACAAGTGCTGTAGAGGATGCAGCCAAGGCAGATTCTGGAGAAGTATCAGTATTTAAAGCAAGATGCCAAAAAACACCTTAAGAAAAACCATTAAGGGTGACACCCTTCCTGAGTTTCTCCCCCACCACTGAAAGCTCTTACTGCTTTTCATTCTCTTATCTAAAATTTGACTACAGCTCAGTGCACGTGTAAAGGAAAGTAATTTGTTAGCGACCTCCACACAGGGAAACAAAACCAAACTCCACACACAGTCCTAAAATGGATAAATGCCCTCAGATTATCTACCAAAACCTCATCCTTGCACTTTGAGCTCTCTGGATAACACCAATGCAGCCTCACTTGGGCTTTCACTTCTACAAAATGTACTTGTAAAGGACTCTCAGTTGCTAACACCTACCTGCAGTTGAGGATGATGCAGCAGTCTTAAATGTCACTCTCCCCACCAGCAGATTCAAATCTAGCTTCTGTCTACATCAGCCTCATAATCAAAGCTCCGTCTTACACCTAATAAGAGTTTCAGTTCACTACCACAAATGAAAAATAGTGCAGTTGGGAGGGAGAAACCTGGCTGTTTATTCATAGCTACCCAGGCAATAGGAAGTCTTCAAAAAAAAAAAAAAAAAACCAAAAATCCCACCAATAATAAATGCTCTGAAGTGCTCGACACATCTAATCTCTAATACAGAACAACTGTTTCGATTGGTTTTAAAGGACAGGATCTACACAGGATAGGTGTAAAGCCACCTGGGCAGGTGAATTGGAAGGACAGGTGACCTTTTCAAATAACTACCTTTTAAAGGAAAACTAGGTGCCTCTTTCATGCCACGACTCAAACCAAGTCTAACAGCCTGCTGTAACATTGACTACTCATATATAAAACCTCATCGGCTTTAAGGAAAGTAATTCTAGATGTATCAGTGATTCAGCCAAAAGGACAAGCAAAACAAGCAAGAAGAGGCACCTGGAGCTGTTTCTCAGCACTATCAGTTAATCCAGTTGCTGCCATATTGCTACAGCCAAGCCCAGGGAAGGTGTATTTAAAACAGCACGTGCACCCAGGGTGCGTGGCAGTGCCAACGCAATGGGACGCCATGTCTGCCGTGTCTGTTCTCCTCCTGCAGCGAATCTGTGTTGCCTGACAGCAGATTGGCTCCTGTCAGTCACCCTTCCCGTGCAGTCCCTCAGTCTGTGGGCTGTAACTGAGCTGTCCCAGCTCAGTCCCATCACTCTCCGTTGTGCCTGGGATCAGCAGGGCCCATCTCTCAGAAACCGAAGCAGCAACTGGCCTGACTCCAGCAATTACTCCATAATTAGCACAAAGTGGATCCTTTTTAAGTTGTGCACATCAAACCCCTTTGAGGAGAAGTCTATTCAAAACCAACTCCTTTTCAAAACTGTGAATAGCCCCCTCTCCACCTGGTCATGACACCACATCAGCTACAGCTTTGGCAGAAGGGAGAGAGCCTAACACAGGACTCTGCTGGCCCAGGAAAACTCCTCTGTACCTATCACAGCTGAAAAACTAGGTGTAAGTGCAAGCACCAGACTAGATGTCCTCTCTGGTGTGCAGCAAAGAGGGTTATGACAGTTCCCTTTTCTTGTTAGCACAATCCAATTTATTTTTTTTCCCCACTAGCCTTGCTAAATCACCCTGCCCACTTCCCATGGATGGGCTGGCAGCGGGTTCAGTTCCTCCTTATGCCTGATGGAAACACAAAGTGTACTGAGACCTCTGACTAGAGAGATGGGCTAGGTTATTTCCCGTTCGGTTTCTATGGACAGGCTGGCTGATGACTGGTGGCTACCAAGTCACTCTGCTACCCTGGGGCATATATGTCCTTTTCGAACCCTTGCACCCTGCAGTGGGCCCCCAATGGCAACTCCAATATGCTCCAGAAACACCAGTCCCAAGACAGAGATACAAATGCTCTAGGTTTTTTTCTCCACACAGGCAATTGCATCTCAAAGCTTCAGTTTTCTGACAGTTTCATCCCTTAACTGCAGCTTCTCCTGCACTTTGATGGCCAGTGTTGATGATGATGATGTCTTTGTGGCAAGGAAGCCTAACAACCCTTCTCTGACTACGCTGCAAACAGCCCTTCTCTGTCTGCCAGCAGCAAACCAGAAAGACTAAAACAAGGATACCAACAGCACTCACCAAGCTCATCACATTAGCCAAAGTGAGTGTCATTCACCACCACTTTGGAAAGGCATCCAGTAGAGGAAAGCAGCTCCTTCCAGGCTGTGTTGGGTCACTATGAACTAACAAGCTCAACAGTCTTCTCTGTCATGCCAAGTCACCTTTACCAAGACAGAGGTTGGTGATGTCTACAAGGAGCTGTAAAACCTTTACCTTTCTGCAACTCAGAAGTACTTCACATTCTCATTCCTTTTAGGTAAAAGATGAGGACCAAAGGGCAGAACCCCAGCCTCCAGTAATCTAGCAGGCAAGCACCTCACATTTTGGAAATTATTCTACAAAAAGATTTACATTTTACATGCCAGAAGTACAGGAGGCTCCTTGGAAACCCGTTTAGGTTGGCATATGGTCTGGGAAAGCAGTATGACATGCTAGCTCAAACCATCTGCTTGACATACCTGTAATGACATCAGTTTTAAATAATCTCTGTCCAGCAAGGTCCCGTGCATGGGCTGGTGCAGCAGGATGATTCTGGGGCTTTCCCAGGGCACTCCAGGCTCAAAACATGACTATTGTCTCATTAGCCATCCACCTGCTCTGGGCCACCTGCTCAGTGGCAAGGCCGCATCTTCTGCCATCTTGGCACCAAATGCTGTTCTCTGCCTTGTCCACCTCTGCCTGCCCCGATAAATTGGTGGGGACAAGGTGTGTGGGAGACTGGGGCACATGGCCATGAGGGGTGGTGTTGCCTCTACTGCAGTGACAGGGTAGGTGCTCAGCTCAGCCACTGCCTGAATGGGTGCTCGTCTCTTCTGCAGAGAGTTGAGAAGGACCCTCTAAGGAGGGTCTAGGTTGAAAACGCAGATGGGGGACATAGATCTTAACACCTGGCTATGGAGTGCACAGTCCCAGCCAAGGCTAGGGGATTTTGCACTGTTGTGTATTTCTCACTCGTTTGTGAGCTGCCCTGACTGAGGAACCCCTCGTTTTCACTTGGGCTTTCTCCCTTCATCCAGAAGATGGCATAATTTGCTTATTCTCCAGTTGCTCTGGATGTGCTTGTCCCCTTTGCCCTCTAACAGGAGGAGAACGTGGACTCATCTCAACTCACACCATGGCTAACCAAAGCAGAAAGCGCTTCTCTGCCCTGTCCCAACCACCGAGGACAGGCTTGGCCACGGTGTGTGGGAAGGGAAGTTCACAGGGAAAACCAGGGGGTAGCCAGTGAATCCTGGACTCCCAGATGCCGGGGCCTCTGGTTGTTAGGATTGCTCTGGTAAACAGAGGCCAACCCACTGCTGTCTTTGGACTTCCCATCCATGTGGACATGCCGGGTTGCCTATCATCATGGGTGCTTTCACAGCATCAGGACACTGCTCAGGAAATGTAATTAGCCAGGATGGGTTGTTAAGACCTTTCCCAGAAACAGAATTAATTAAGGAGGAAATTAGGCAATTTGGTACAAAATTCAGTTATTGATTTCTTAGAATTTCCATTAAAATGAAGCCAAAATGAGAACCAACCAAAATACACGAGCTGGAAACATCGCTGGGGTTTACTTGCAAGTCAAAGCAGTACAACTGTGGTGCTGCTAGGAACCACAACCACCTGTCTCTATTTTCCATCTCCTCCTTAGGTTAGCTGGGTTGTTCTGTCTACCTGGCCACCAGTCTTTCCCAGGAACGTTTCAGCATGTAGATGTGGAATCCTAAGTACCCCTTTGAAAAGGCAGGAAAACATCAACAGTGAGCTAAAAGGGAGAGCGAGCTGCTGAACGCTCCCACCATGTGCAGCAGTGGTTAGCTTGCTCTGAGCTTGCGAAAGGTCAAGGCACAGAGGGAGCTAGTGGTTGCATTTGGCGTGCGTTATTTACGGGCATAGAGACAGCCAGCAGGTCCCTAGAAGCTGTGCCTCAGCCAAAGGACAGGAATAAGCAGAGTTTCCTACATCATACATCGAGTACACCATCACACCTCTCATCTGCAGGAAAAAACATACCTCAAGCCATCAGCTTTAAAACTCAAATCTCCAGAGGAAGAGCCATGACTTCTAGGAAACAGAGCTTACCTCATTGCAACATTGCTGCCATCGATCACAATGGGTCTCAAGTGATCAGTAGAATCTCTGTCGTCTTCTCCAAGCCACTTCAACCCTGGAGAAGTGCTGCATGATCCACGGGCAACAAGTTTTAGTGAGGAAGGTTGAGCCTGGCTCTCCAGAGCTTGAGGTTTGCTTCCCATCCGGATCAATTCTTTCAGCACGTCATCCTCCAGGGCCTCTTGGCCCAGGTTCTCCAGCACTTTGCAGATGTCCTGCTTGCTGTAGCCCAGCTTGCAGAAGAAATCCAGCTTGCTCTGGTGCACTTCCACCCCTGCCGTAGAAATTTTCTTGGAGCGGGGTGGCTTGCTAGAAGGTGAACTGGCCAGTGCCATCTTCGCAGGCATCTACGTTCCTTTAAGCCCAGCGCTGCTGTCTTCTCAGCTTCATCCAACAGGTATCAGCTTTAGGTGGGGAAAAGATTAGAAACAACAGAATGTGTTAAGGAAGAACGTGCAAGCTCAGTTACTTGCCTAGTGCACAGCAAAGGGACTGTCTGATCAGCTGTCTTCTGGCTGAAGAGACCGTCCCCTCTTCCCCCATTTCAGCACTGCTCCGGCCCACTCTTACCTATAACAGCGCCGGTGCGTCCCATGCGCTGCTTATCACTCTCCAGGCGCTATGTCAGGCAGGTGTCATCCGAGCTGGCGAGCGATGCAAGGCCGCCTGTGCACGGCACGCTGCCTGCGTAAGCGTGCTCCTCGGGCTTATCGCGCAGGAAATGACATAAAGGCCGGTGTAACCGGGGATTTTCAATTTGCTCAGTGTGGGTTGCGAGCCACAGATAAGAATCTGACCAATGTTGTTGGATGAGCTCGGATTGCCATGGCAACTCAACAAGCGTAGCAAATTTCGCCCAGTGATTTTTTTTTAAGGAAACTGCTGTTTGCAAAGTGGCTGGGAAGGCTGAACTTGCTGTTCACAGTGTCTTTCCAGTCTTACAGTCTTTCCTCATATGCGTCCGCCTGTGCACACACGGACGTGCCCTGTGAAATCCTGTCACTCATCTGTTCCGATGATGCCTGGCTTACTCTTTTCCTGTTATTTGCTATTTTAGTGAGGGCTTTAATATTCAGAGAAGTGGCTTGTTTTTTGAAAGCTGCCGCGGCAGTGGTTGGAAGCCCGCAATCGCAACAGGAGTTTCAATTTCATTTGGACTGATTGTGAAGAGAGACTGGTAATTCAGAAATGAGTGTGCAGAAGTAGCAGGAAGCTACTTCGAGCTTCTCCAGAACTTCACTGTTTACATTTCTGGTCTACCCAGTAAATGAAGGTGAGGGGCAGCATACGCAGACGCACCCAGAGCTGCTTCAGCCCAGCAAGTGTGACACAAGCAGGACATGCACGGTCACTACTCATCCATCAAGCCAAACATCTGTTGGCATGCTTGCACCAAAACCCCTCTCATCGTCTCTCTGCAGTTTTTGGTGCTACCTGGATAAAAGCCGTGACGAGCTCATCTACCCACACGTAGGATGTAAGGGCAGCACACTTCACTAATCGTGGCCAGCAAATGACGCAGAATCAACTGACCAGACAACTACCTCCGTGACGAGCCCAGAGCTGTAACCACATTGCATCCACCAGCTCCCCTGCCCATCCCACCCTATACACTGCAGGCCTGCCATCCGCTCCCTGCCCAGTGGCTCCAGGAGCTCAGAAGCCAAAAACATCTGGAGAAGGGCCTGGAGACAGGGAGACAGGGCAGGAGCCCAAGTGCAGCTCCTCCCCAAGGCATTAAGGACTCCCTGGGCTATGGGGAAGAAATCTGCATTGGGTTTGGTTCATTTAAAGCTGATTAGTTCGGCAGGAAAACCTGATAATTAGTTAATAGCCCTGCCTCATACAACTTTGACCTTTACCTTCCTATATAACCTCACAACTTTCCAGTATTGATTCTGTAGAAGAAATCTGACACTCTATTAAATAAAGTGACAAAAAGCATCAGTAAAATAAAAAACACACCCTAAATCTGTCACATAATGGGAAGGTAGTTACCATGTGCAATTTTCTATCGGAACCAAAACATTGCTGCTGGTAGCCAGTGGGCTTGGCCAGTTTTCCTCACAGTGCATGCCACAAGTATGGGAGATTTTACATCAAATTCTTAATTCATGGTCTGAAGATGAAAAAGTATTTGCCTTCTTTTTCATTGCTGAAATGGTTTCTCTGTTTTTGAAAGATCTGCTGTCTCAACTGAAATCCATTTATGTGTCTTTGTACCCAAATATAGCTGAAGCTGTCACAACTGGGCTAGCGATGTGGCAAGCCCTGCTTTCAGTCATGGCTCCAAACACGTAACATGTACTGCTGGGTTTGGGTCTACATCTAGATTATGTTAACAAATTATTGTAAATGAAAAAATTTAGTTGCCTTCTGTCCTCAGGTTTAAAAGAAAATATTTCATTAATAAGGTAATGAATAATTAATAAACTGACCACCTTCACTATTATTTTTAATCCTGTACTTCTATCTATTCTGATGCTGCCTTTTTAAATCTATATATCAGAATGATTTCCCACATCAGCATCACGCCGTGCCATGTATGTGCTTGTCCTAGATTTCATCAGAAAGTAGGTTCAATTCAATCCTTCAGAGTTGTACCAGTCAGCGTTCCAGCTTGCACAGGGTACAGAGGCCACGTCCTTCTTGCGGCGTGCACTCCACAGCCCTAGCAGCAGACACCAGTATGTGCTGGATGAAGGCTGCTCACTGCATCCCTTTTCCAGCCCCATCCCAGAAAGCCCCGAGCCCGTGGTCTGCATCCACAGGCTTTGCATCCTGGCACCCAGAGGCAGCATTTGGGAGGTCTGTCCCTTCAGTACACCCTTCAGCTTGATGAGCTGGGGCACTGGGCTCTGGGCTGCTGCCCGGGGTTGATACGCTGCAGTATCAGCCATCGCCAGCAACGTGCTAGTTCTGCAAAGCTAACCACTGGGTCGCTGCTGCAGCTTGGCCAGCTATTAGAGCTGAGTAACAGTGTGACTGCAGGGCTCTCGCCGCAGAGAGAACACGTTTGCAACCCTGAGATAACCACCTCGGTCACAGCCCACACTGAGGTCACCCTCCCAGAGAGAATTAAAGGATAGTAAAATCACTAGCTGACACGTTAGTAAACAGTCAGCAACATGCCCAAGTCCACAAAAACATATGACAAGAGAAGAAACTGTGCATCACAGAGTCCAACTTCTGCTATCACAAACGGGTTGTAAAATCCCATTTAGAAAGTTTATGATCTTCACTTTGAAACTACTTAGATTTCCTCCTGCCACTCCCCCCTCTCCCTCACCTCAACAGATCCTGTTGGGAAGCTGCTCTTGCTTTCCTTCTCTTTTAATCTTAGCATTTCAGTTATTGAAAAGAATTGCTTTTGACCAAAAAATGGAGACAGATGTCAAGGTCTCCTGTCCTTTTTTTTTTTGCATTTTGACAGATTTGGAAGAACAGAAAATAATGACTTGAATTTTTTTTTTTTGGTAAAAACTCTCAAAACAAGTAGAGGTTGTATCCTAATTCCTCATCTTCAGTGACTTCAAAGAACAACTATCTCCTCCTAGTCCTCTCACCAGGTCTTTGCTCCACTTGCAGAGCAGAGAGCAGGACAGCGAGGTGCCAGGCATGTGTTTCAGCAGGAGCTTCAGCAGCCTCAGGCCACAGAACCACAGTAAGGACCAGCTTTACTCAGAGGGGGCTGGGGCTCCTCAAAGCCCCCAGCAAAATGCCATCCTGCCCAAGCAGGGGCAGAGGGGACACGTCCCCAGTCAGACCTGGTGTTGGTTGAGGCAGAACAGCTTCAAGGCTTCTCTAAACGAGGCGTGCATGCCGAGTAACACCAGGAGCAACGGCCCCCTGTCATGATAGCGTTCCCCCTCACATCTTAGGTCTGGCTACCTCTTCTTCCTCCTCTGTCCCAGAGGATCATGCTGCAAACCTGCCCAGCCTGCCAACCCTTTCATTCCCTTCCACGAGCTGTTTCTCTGAAAGAAGACAGGCTGCTCTGCTCTCAGAAAAATAAGGGGTTTTTACTTTCGCACACAAACTCTGAGTGACAAACCAGCCATTTGTTGTCTTTATGACTAAAAAAAGATTTGCCTCTTTCTTCCCCACCTTCCTTGCTGTGTTTGCCAGACCCAACAACAGCAAACACCCCAGAGAGCGAGCCGTGCCCTTACCTGGCAGCTGCAATTTCTGCGTCCCAGCAATACCATCCCGCCGCTTGCGAGCCACAGGCTGGGTTCAGAGCAGTACCAGGCTCACAAGGAAGTCATCAGCCCGTGTTCAGAGCCTTTATGGCAAGGCTGATACCAACTGAGAGCAAACAAGTGCAGTGAGCAGGTTAGAGCTCATTCTATAGGAAGGTTTTACTTCCTCATTTGGCTGGCCAAATTCTCGTTCAACTCCGCAGGTTGATAAACTTTCACTTCATTTTTCAAATGGACAAAGAACAAAATAAGAAATGAAAAAAACCCAAGAAGACGTTCCCAACATATCTCTGGTGTGAGTCACGGGCCAAGAACAGTCAAACCCACTCTGGCAGGGATTCCCAACACTGGGCAGGCAAAGAATGGCACATGAATTCTCGGGCAAATGAAAGGTTTTTCCACCAGGAGTGCTCCCCCAAGTTACTCCAGTCTCATTTTCCATATGTCTGGCAAATTTCTGACCTTTGGGACACATTAAAAAAAAAGAAATTAATAAAGATCAGCATTTTGCTTAGCCTCTGATACTGCAAAGCCTCATCTGAACACCTTCACATGGGAGGGAGCCTGCTCTGTGAGCCTGTGTAAAATATCAAATACTACCGCCCTCCTCCCCCAACTCACTGGTGCCTCAGCTGGAAGCCTGAGGCTTAAGCGACACCCAGCCTGTCCACAGCGAAGTCCAACAGGCCCTTCCCAGTAGAAACCCGAGTTTTTCCTCCACTTGTTCCTTGCTGTGCTGCAAACGTGCCCCAAATCCACTGTTAGGCACGGGGAGGGTGTGTGTGTGTGCATGTGGATACTCAAGGAGGGGTTAACCTCTGGGTCCCTTTGGATGCTACAGACAGCTCTGCATGCTCAGTGCCCTCTGCCCAGAGGGTCAGGGAGGGTGGGGGTACCCCCCTGCAGAAACAGAGCACCTCTGCCACTGCTGCAAGGTGACACCACCAGAGCAGGGCTGCTCTTTCCCAGCCAGGAATTCCCCACTTGCATACTCTGTGGGAGGAAGCAGAGTGGCCAAACCCTTTGTAGTGGTATCCAAAGAAAGGTTGCTGGTAAGCAAGCCTCCTCACCACCACTTCCAGTTGGCCCCAGTCAATGGTCGTGCCTTCACATTGCACCTGGGATCCCAGGAACTCGGTGGGACACGGGCTGCCTGCTGCTGTGTAAAGGCACATAGTCACAGGCAGCACAGCACCTCCTCTGCCCTGCCCCTGGCACTAAGCTTCCTCTGATCCACCAAGGTCTGGCTGGCAGCTTAGTGGCTGCAGAAACAGGAAAGTGCTCCTAAGGTCACGGCCAAAGAAACACCTTGGTTTGCTGCTGCCTGGAACAGCTCTGAGAGCGGAACCCCCAGAGCCTTTGACTCCACACCCCGGAGGAGAAGGGTCTTCTCTGCCCCACTGAAACTTGCAGAGAGCCACATGCCTCACCACAAGACCACCCAGAGCAGTGCTACTGCAAAGGAAAGTTGCTGTGCTATTTATAATCCAGAGAGGCAACAGAGCAAAGCATGTGACACCACGTGGTATCCTTGCAACTTCTACTTACCAGTAGAGGATTATTTTTTTGCTACACAAATAAGAGCAAATCGGAGATTGTAAAAAGAAGTAAGGGAAAAAAAACCAATTAAGATAACTTTGCACTCCCATTTAATTTCATTCCATTCACCAAGCTGTGGGTGTAGTCAACACATTGGAGGGAAGGAATAGCATCCAGAGGGACCTTGACAGGATTGAGTGGTGAGCCTGTGTGAACCTCATGAAGTTCAACAAGGCCAAGTGCAAGGTCCTAAAGGTGGGTTGGCACAATCCCAAGCACAACTACAGGCTGGGTGGAGAATGGATTGAGAGCAGCCCTGAGGAAAAGGAAAGCCAACAGCGTCCTGGGATGCATCAAAAGAAGCATGACCAGCAGGTCAAGGGAGGCAATTCTCCCCATTTACTCTGCTCTTGTGAGACCCCACCTGGAGTGCTATGTCCAGCTCTGTGGTCCCAAACATAAGAAGGACATGGACCTGTTGGAATGAGTCCAGAGGAGGCCATGGAGATGCACAGAGGGCTGGAGCACTTCTCCAATGAAGACAGGCTGAGAGACTTGGGCTTGTTCATCCTGGAGAAGGCTCTGGGGGGCCTTATAGTGGCCTTCCAGTATCTAAAAGGGGCCTACAAGAAAGCTGGAGAGGAACTGATTACAAGGGCATGGAATGACAGGACATGGGGTAATGACTTTAAACTAAAAGAGGAGAGGTTTAGATTAGTTGTTAGGAAGAAATTCTCCCCTGTGAGGGAAGCGAGGCCGTGGCACAGGCTGCCCAGAGCAGCTGTGGCTGCCCCTCCCTGGCAGTGTTCAAGGGCTTTGGGCAACTTGGTCTGGTGGAGGGTGTCCCTGCTCATGGCACAGGGCTGGAACTAGATTTGTTTTGAGGTCCTTTCCAACCCAAACCAGTCTGTGAATTGTAATGAAATTACTAAATGTAAATACTGTAAAAAGCCACAAGCGAACGACTTCAAGTTAATTCAGATCCCAGCCAGCCAGGAAGATCCTTACCCAGTTCCTGAAACCTTTGAAGAAGCTGTTCAGAGCCTTTACCTAGGTGCCTGCTAGTTGAGAGACAGATGACCGTGAAAAATAAAGGATCATATTTAATTTTTCAGATGGTCTCAAACCCTCTTGCTCACCAGAACAGATAAACATTCGGGCACCCAAGGCTGTGGTTTTATAGACATTTCCTTTCTCTGCTGTGCTTCCTTGCGCTGACAAGCAGGCTGAGTCTCCCAAGCACAAAGATTTATTGCTGCTCAGTGTTCAACAGAGAAAGAGCTGCAGTGGGAGAAGCTTTTAGAGGGGAAGATTCCCCCCCCCCAACACCACTAATGGATGCTTCTATGTTGAGCTGAAGACTGAGGAGTTACCGGTTTGTGAAACACGAAAAAGAATCATAACTAACCTAAAAGTAGTACAGCCTTGTTGTGGCAGCTCACAGAGGCTATGGAGAGGGTCAAGCATGACTCTCAGGAGGACTCCCTGTGCAAAAACCTCTTTCCTGAGGGTGTTAAGGCTTTATGTGGAAAAAACATTGTCTTGAAAGCGGCAGTGTGGAACACCACAGGTGTTTTGGTCTACACACCCCAGCGAGCTATTTGCTTTGCTAAAGGAAACAGTCATTTATTGCATCAGCACCAGAGAAGAACGTTATTACCGTCTTCCTGGTCTGCAGAAGCTCACCTGCTGGGAAAGCCAAACACGCCGAGGCGGCTGCAGTGTCGCGGCGAAGATTTGCACCGGCAGCAGACAATCAGGATAAAACAAACGCCTGATCAAACGCAGGGCTGGTGCCAGGAATACTGCACATAGTTCCTGGAACTAAGGCATTCCCCACCCTGCTCTGAGCTGGAGTCTCTCCCTCTGTACCGCCCTCAGCACGGCTGGGGTCAGACCCTCAACCTAAACTGCCTCGGGTCAGTCGCCCAGTTGGCTGAGAACCGCAGGTCACCGTAACGCAGCACGAGCCACACTCCCACTCCTGAACGCTGCTTTGACACGCTGTGGGGAGAAGCCCTGGCATGTTCTGCCAGTGGAATGCTCTCCCTGTTGGAGACACTGGAAATTTTGACTTGGGGAGAAGCACTCACCCCCAAAATTTACCTCACTGACTTAACAGGCCCTGCTAGGGTGCCAGATGGGTTACTGACAGGCAACCCTGCATGCAGGCTGGTTAGGAGCTGATATCTTTAGAAGAGGCATTTTTACTTGCTTGCCAGAATGACCACCTCCCCTTCCTCCCCTGAACCATGGCACAGCAGCGAGCACCCCACCTGACCACAGAACAGGAAGCACGGAGAAGAACTGATTTCAGTAGGGCAGCCAAGGGGACCGCCTTTTACTTGTTGGAAAATTAAAATCCCATTTTAAGATGTCATGTAACAGGATCCCAACTCAGTTTTGCCTGAAATACCTACTTTCCCTCTGCCTTTTATATAAAAAGATACTGCTATTACTCAACTGTTTTCCATTGAGCTTATAATAAAAAGTACCTTTTACAATCAGAAAGTCCCAAACAAGTTTCAAGTTCAAAAGTTTACTGCTGTTTACTACTTCAGATTTCAGAAAGCTCTTGGAACTGGCTTTCAGCTTCAAGGAATTGTCGTAGGCTTGGAAGATGTAAACCTTTTTATGGGTGCTACTGGCTCACTCACTGAGAAAAAAACACATTCTGTCACTAACCAGACCAGGAGTTTTACACAAAAAAGACTACCCTGGAGCAAGCATTTACATAATTCTTAGCATAATTTAATGTTTTTCAAATTATACAGCAAAACCTGTCGTCCTGTTGTAACATACAAGATTGGTATGAAAAGCTCAGACAGTCAGAGGGTGAGATGAGCAGAGATAAGAACAGCAACAGATTCAGAAATGCTTCTGTATTTCTTGAAAATTTTGAATGTAACTTTCTAAATATCCAAGTAAAAATGCTTGTCCAAGTAACTAGCAGGGTGTGGAGGTGTGAGTGTGCTTGGTTTTGGGGTGTTCTTTGGTTTTGGATTTTTTTGATACGTGGAAGGCAGCAGGTACTGCTTTTCCTATGGAAACTAAAGATTCTTGGCAGCCCAGAACCAGGGACACAGGGCACACTCTTCCTTCCATGCCTGGGACTACACACAACTCTATCAGCACACATCCCAGAGCAAGAGCAAACACACCAAGGCACCGTGCCAAAACAGGATTCTGATGAAGGACCCCACACATTTCCAGGCCCCTAACCCACCCAGAGCACAACCTGGGTTTATGCTCAGGGAGCTTCATGACCACACTAATGATCTTTGAGAAAGGAAAACCAGGAAGACGTTGGAAAGGCGGCTGACAGCCATCCAGCAGGACACACACCAGGATCAACGCAGGGTTATCATGAATGTTTTCGGGTAACTGCTACAGGTCACCCCCTGCTGGAACACCAACCACACGTGTACAACCCTTATGCTACTTCTACTGGCTCCTGTGGTCCCCATGGGGCCAGAGAGCTCTCTCCTGCAAAACCCTGGCCTCTCTCACTTTCTTTTAGTGCTTCGAGACCAGACCTAGTTCATAACGTGGTCTTGAGCAAGCCCACCTCAAGCCTACAGGGAGCTCCAGAGGACTCAAGGAACCGCAATGCACGACTACAAAGCAGCTCTCCGACTTCCTCTTAGCCAGAGGCTACAACAGTACGCAGTCAGCATCGTATTTTTAAGTATTAGAGAAGGAAATGCAACAGAAAACTATAAGGAACTTATTTTGAAGCCTTTAGCCTCTGAACAGAGAAGAGAGCCCGAAGCATGAAGAGCTCCCCTTCAAATAGGCCTCAGCTAAGTCAGAGAGAAGCTGAAGTTTCTACTGCAACACGTTCAGTGTGATTCTCAGCCTCATAAAGGTGTTGGTTTTTTGTTCTCTGGTTTTTTTTAACTACCACAAGCACCAAAGGTCAATACTGAAACTGAGGTTGGACATAGCATTGACGAAAAGGAAATGAGGATAGGGAAGTGTGAACTCTCATTGGAATATAAGCAGCCAGCTCTTCAACTCCTGGGTAATAAAGTCCTGTCCGCTCCAACACCTCTGGCAGGGCAGGAATAGCAGGAAATGTTTGTGGATTCAGCTGACCATACAGCTCACTTTGCCATCCCCAGAAGAACCACACATACATAACTTCCAATGACAGTAGCAGTAAATCCCACCTCACAGTGCTCAGCACTGGTGTGCGCGCCAGGTGAACTGCGATCCCAGCACAGCGTTAGCAACAGCACAGCAATTAGGTCCTGTTTAGCAGTACATGACATTAAGTACCTACCTCCAACTAGGGAGCTTTTATGCTGCCAACTAATTTTTTTATTTGAATTTTAAATTGTGAATTTTAACTTTAAATGATAAAGTTTTAGTTGAAAAATATATAGTTTTGTCCATCTGAGGATACCAGATACCTTTTTAAAATCACTGAGGCATCTTGCAATCAGAGGCTGGAAACCTTTTGGATATATTTATTTTGAACCCTTTATTCTGAAGACTTTGGCCACCGATGACTATTTACTTCCATACGCTGCTCATATAAGCGTGAAGCGGTTCCCTGTTGTGAGGAAGAACCCCCAGCCGTTGCTGCTGCTGAGAAGCGAGCATATTCGCCAGAAAGAGGGTGTTTGCAAACATCAAGTTCCGTAGGTCCCACAAGCGTCTGGGGACTGGCTGAAGCCCAGGAACATCTGCTAAAACCGCTTCACACTGTTGAGTCACCTTTATGGTCTCTACCGTAAGAGGACCTCTGGTGCTCAGCAGGAATGCAGCTTTTTCCCAGAGCAGAAGTGGGTTTCTTTCCCTCCTTCTATGACTGTCGTTTCCTAAAAGGAGCAAGAACTTAACTGCTTTAACTTCTCCCCATCCTTGTCAAATTTGGCCAGGATCTTTTGCGTATTGAACACATGCCCTGGAAAAGAACCAAAGGCAGCATGGCAAGCACAGACCTCGTTTCTTTAACAAAGCAGGCCAAAAGCAGGAAGAGAGCGAGCAACTGGCTCAGCAGCACCACCCCACATGCATCATACCCAGGTCTAGTCCATTTCTTTGGAAGTCTTCTTATGCCCACACAGGTTTAAGGCAGAAACTTTCCTGACAGGAACAGTGAGCAGCCCTCAGCCCCAGGCCCCCAGCAAACAGGAAGCTGGCTCCTGGGGCTCTCCTCCTCTGGGACAGTGGGCCCTGCGCTCTTGCTCACTGTGCAGGGCCCAGCAAGTGCCCAGAGGCTTAGAAATGTTTTGTCAGGAGTCAGCTATGGAAACACTGGAAGCACACTGAAGTTAGGTTCAGCAAAGGCAGCTTCTCAGCCAAATACACTTGTATCTTTAACAAACCGAAGACAGGGTAGATGCTG
Source organism: Porphyrio hochstetteri (assembly GCA_020800305.1). Classification (NCBI taxonomy): domain Eukaryota; kingdom Metazoa; phylum Chordata; class Aves; order Gruiformes; family Rallidae; genus Porphyrio; species Porphyrio hochstetteri. The sequence continues at coordinate 54,908,346 of CM036907.1, forward strand.
CTGGAAAGCACACTGCTGTGTACAATACCCTCAGAAGCCTGGATATTCTGGACTGCTTAGTCAGAATTTTCTGCCATGGGGTAAACAGCTGCTTTCCTTCCTTTACTATCAGCATTCCCACAGGAGCATCTTCATCAGAAGTTCACTTTCTTCATACAGCCACTCAAATGCACTAGAGCCAGGCACAGCTACTGTCCCTCCAGGGCACAGTAATAGCAGCGCCTCCACTCAGCTGCCTTGAATTTTAGTCTTTGTCCTGCAGATCACATGCCAGTAAGAGGTACCAAGCTGTAAGAATCTTACACCATATCACAATCAGACACTACAGCAAATATTCCAGAAAAAACACCATCACAAAAGAAAACAAGTTAAATTTATTCCTCAAAGCAGACTGCCTCCAAGCCATCACACATTCTGTGGAAGGGAAGAAAAGACACATCTACCCTCCAAACATTGACAGATCTGTCCTTCTCTGGAGGACATAGACATTCCTAAGATGCGTGCATACTGGCTAGCACTGCTATAATGGCAAGGTCTGGTTTATCAGAGCAAGCCAGCAGTTAAGAGCCTGCCAACTTTCACCAGGAGCCAGGCTCTGATAACATCACCTACTTTCCTCTGAAAAGGAAGTTATTAACTGACCTACTTCTGCCATGAAATCTGAACATTAATCCCATGCAGGCTTTGGCAAATACAGTGGAAGTTACAAATTCTAGTTTTCTGCCAATTCTGGCAGTGACTATTTCCTTCTTTCTTACCCACCCAACATAACCTGCCTGACAACACATCACAGCAGCTGGATGCCCTTGATACTACAGAGGCCAGATGGGACACGTACCAAGTGAATCTCGGTTCTGAGAGGCATCCTCCAGCACCGTCACAAAGCCAAGTTATCTGGGCAAATAAGCAAGCAGGTGCTATTGATTAGTGTGGCACAGCACTTCCCTTGCAAGTGGCATGGCAGTGCTTCAGTGCCTCCACCCACTCCTGCACAGCAGTGCCAGCAGGTAGAGCTGACAGGACCACGTCAACAAACAGCACAGATTTTTAAAGGAAGGAAGGAAATGAAGAGTTTTGAGTACTCATATACAAATGGGACCTGCTCACTTTCTGGTAGCTGTGTGCACAGCACGTTTCTGCCACCCCAGGTCTTCTATCATGCTCATTACCACAGCATATAAAATGATGAACGATAAACACACCCCTCCTTGTAGAAAGGGGAGGCACATCCTGCAAATCTCTTCTCAGTGGAGAATTCACTTGTTAGCACAAGCTTGTGTTTTTTCCACAGAGCTTTAGATAACATTTTTTATTGGACTAATGTGAAATACTTTATTGAACAACCTTTCTGGAATCAAGGCTTACTCCGACAGCCATACACTGAGCATTCATGGAATCACAGGCCAAGCTGCCAACAGAAGTCAACTGCTTTTATCCAGTAACTGCACATCCATTTGAGACAATATTGGAAATGCTGAAAGAAAACTTATTTTGCTCATCCTTCATCTGTACTTGGACCTCTCTTTGTCTTTTGATTTCTTAGGACTTCTGCTTCTGTCTGATTTTTTATCCCAGTCTTTTACTCTGAAGTCCTCTTTGTACTTGTCTCTCTGCCTGCTGTAGGAGTAGTCCCGCTCTTGGGATCGGCTGCGACTGCGACGCCTGTCTTTCCTCTCACTCTCTGTCTTCTCTCTGTAGCGTTCTCCTTCATGTTTTCGATCAGAATCCTGTTAAAGGAATTGAACAGATAAACAGTTACAGACAAAACAGGAAAAGAAATGACAAGAACTAGAAAAAAAGAGAGAGTCAAGCCTGGGTGGTCCCTTAGCAAAGGCTAAAGGTACTACCTTAAACAGACTCACATCAGTGACAATTTGAGAAAGGTAACACGTTAAAACCCCACTGTAACTACATGATGAAGAATACATCTAAAACTTTTGTCAGCATTTATGGAAAAAAGCACGGCCACCAGGCATGTTGGTCCTTCCATTTCCTAAGGAGCCTGAGCAAAAACCAGTTATATCAGGGATCCAACTCAGATGCATATTATCAAACTCTTCATAAGCATCACACGACCTTCTAAGCTAGATTTGAACTTCTGACTTCCTATCTAAGCAATGGAAGTATTTGAATCATAAGTTTTGGTTCAAGCTCCACAGGCAATCCAGAGGTATGAAGAGGCAGAACACTTTTTAAGACCTGCCTGTAATAATCCACATTCTAGGCTCCAGAAAAATGAACAACGGCGTTAGAAAGACCAAAACTACAAACACACATACACACACAAACTACTTCACTTCCTTGATGCCTGAAATCCACAAGGAAAGGTAACATGGAGAATCCAATCCTTCTAAATGTCCCATCAAACAATAACCAGGTAATGCAACGTTATTTGTGTTCTGCAGGCTGATGGGTAAGACCCATTGCACGTGAGGATACACTCATACACAAACAGTAAGCTCTAAGGGGTACAGGTCTGTCTAATTTAAAATGCCCTGAAAAGGACACACCAACAATATGTCCTACAAGCAGTAATGGTGTTTCAAGCACACACATACAGTCTTAAAAAAAATAAAATGCTTCAAGTTTAGGTATCCAAAAATGATGAAACTTTCACTTTCCCTGGCTGTCTGCATACTGTCACCAAGAATGGTGACTGAGTGACTCAGTGCACAGAGCAGACTGGTTCTGGAGAGAAATGAGGCTTGTGCAGCAAAGGAGGAAATGCTGTCTGGAGAACACCTGCTTCGCTTGCTGTGCCCAGCAGACAGCATGAAACCACTGAGACTGTGTATTAATAAAGAATTCATTACTCAGGTTATAAAATGTCACACTAACAAGACCAAGGCACAACACAGGCTAGAATGACTACGAGGGGATACCAACACCCACACCTGTGCAGCATCATGGGAATTTTAGAAGTGAAAAAAATCAAGATCACTTTGAAAGTTGCCATTTCATTTCAAGGAGCCCCTGAAGATTTTTCTTAATACACAGCACTGGGTTCTGGTCTGTGAACTCCTCTAACGTCTTCAAGGGCTACTAAAAATTATTTCCATCTTGTTATTCAATAAAGACACAGGGTGAATCAAAATGCAAGAGGAGTTTCAGAATCCTGCAGCAAGACACATACAGACCTTGCTATTAAGGAGTTTGGCACTCTCTTGTTTTGAAGCTCAGTATCCATCACTATATGCTCCAGTAGCCAGATACTGCTCTATGGGATTTTAATAACGCTACTATTAAACACAAATCTCTATGAACTACCAAAAATGTCTGCTTAAGTTGTACAGTATTTCTTTTTTGATTTCAGCTACAATGTTCATTTTTCTGAATAAGTACTCATGACAGTAGCATTCACAATTGTATAGCTAAAACCTATAGTGCATGTACAAGTGGGCAAACTTTATTTATTTAAAAGAATAGCTGAAAAAACCACCAAACCTACTCAAAGCAGAGCTTTTACCCAGGGATCAGAATGGTTCCCAGAGAAAATACCACCTTTAGAATTACACAGGTAAGGCTGAAATACTATAATTTAAAAGAGCAATGTAAGTCACACATGTCAATAATCACAGATTTGATCTGTAACTATATAACAAAAAATTTCTGCTACTGCTGGGTACAGTCATCTCATTGGTGGCCAAATGCTTATTCCACATCTTCACTGTCAAATTCTATTTCAGTACAGACTGTAAAACCTTAGTCCATCAGAAAAGAGTGGTGATTTCATCTATTTTAAGTCATTTTTCCCCCTCATCTTCAGAACGATGCACAGCGTTATCACTCTTGTACCCAAGAGCCATCTGTCTGAACAAGGCAACGGGTTTCAAACCTCTCTGTGGCAAGGCCTGAGTAAACAGGAGAAGACTGGCAGACAGGCTGGTGGTGGTGCAGAGAAGAACAAGACAAAGTAGTGGCCAGAAAAAAACAGATGGTGAGCTTGGTGCAGCGGTGCCTTCTAGCTGGTGTGCTGCTGAAGTTTCCTCCCAGCACACGGAGAAACAGGAGAAAAGCAGAACAGCACTCAGCTGAAAAAAATCTGCCAAGCCAACACTGGAGACAGGCTGCTGGCCAAGTCAGGGCAGGAGCAGGTTAGTGAAGACAAACAGCCCATGCTTAATGCCACAGAAACGGGCAACTTGCTGAAAGGATTGAAAAGAAAAAAGTCACATCAGCATGGAGCCAGCTAAGAACAATGACCTTCACAAAGGCATTTAGGGTACAGGTGGACAGAGCAAGTCCAAAGCACCACAGAAAGGGCTACACAGTAACGAATACATACCATCACAGTGTAAAGAAAAGAAAAACAGGCAGTAGTTTGAATTAATAGAACAAATTTCATCTTAGTTCCCCTCCAAAATAGGTTGTTTCCCCTTAAATAAGATTTTACCTTTTTTACAGTCTTAGGCACAGAAAAAAATAATTTTTAAGCAAAGCTACTAAAAATAATGCTATTTTGAAATAAAATCTTTTATGCCCTATCCAAGTCAGAAACATGCTGTTTTCCCCTTGGAAGAGGAAGAAAAATGTTTCTAGTTAAGATCAGGCTCTCTCTTACTGCTGAAGTCCAGATTTCTCAACCCAGAATCATAGCCTCTTATCAGTCATTGAGTAGATGCTGGCAAACCCAATTCTTAATCCAGCACTGTGTAGGTGAACACGCATGTGGAAGGAAACATAAGACACTTCTCTGGAAGCCTGTGGCTGGCTTTGCCACAAGCAGTAACTTGCCAAACTGCACTTGAAGGTCAATCATTTAGAAATACCACAGGAGTAGAACAAATATGCCACTTCTACATACATTAAGCACACTAGTTAAAGGTTAAAAGGAGCAAACAAGTAGAGACAGCCTTTTCAGGAGGGAGATTTTGATCCAGCTTGACCCTAAATATAGAGAATAAAGTGTCCAACAAGCAGTAAGAACAGAAAATTAAAACCAGAATAATCGGTATCTTTGCCAAAACCATGCACTACTGAAACCTGAAAGTCAGGAAGTCCCTATGTCTCAGAAAAATCCACTGGATAGGCTATGCTCCTCCACTGATCCAGTTATCTTAAAAAAAAAAAATCCAAAGAAAGAAAAACCACAGAGAAAACTGGATATGGACCAAAGTTCTAATACAGACCTCAAGCAGAAACATGACCTGTATTAAAAAACCCCCTCGACCAAGTCCTATTCACAAACCTACTCAGCAGTGCAGCCTCCCTCTCCAGACCCACATCCTGTTGCCTACTAAAAGCAAGCCGTAACACCCCACCTCTTCTACCCTCTGGAATCAAGTCAAGCAGCACATGATTCAAAAATACACGCTTCAAACATCAACACAAAGGCTGAAGATTCAGGAAGCGTGTGTCAAACTAAGAGAAGTGTGAGTCAAAATATACTACAGAAAAAAAAAAAGGAAAGACACCAAGAGAACAGAAAAACAACTCAACATCAGGGAAACTATTCAGAAAATAAAACTCCTTCAGTCATAGCTGGAGCTGGTATCACAAACTGCAGTTTCAGTTGCCAGAACTTCCCATTAGAAGACCCTGCTAATTAAAATCTCTGCTACACTAGGGGCTCAGGGTAAAAGTTTAGGTATGAAGCATGGCTATTGTGGACTTTGGCCAAATAGTTGTGGAAGATCTGCTGTTGTTTTGTTCTTACCTCAAATATATTCTAATATTTCCAAAACAGGTTTAAGGGAAAATGCTTTGTTTGCCTATACTAAAAATGCCACCGTTCATCTGAGAAGCTTCCACAGCGTTATTCTCTGTGCAAGTCTCAGTATTCACACTGAACATACTCTGCCTCAACAACATGCTTCCTTCCCCTGTTCTTGAACAAGTTCCACAGATTATGCCCAAATCATAAATCTTTTTTAAAAAAAATCCACAAACCAAAACGAAAAAACCCAAAGCAAAAACCAACAAACATTCTGTGTATGTCAAACAGGCCGTTTCAGCTAAACTGCCAGCAGATTTCATCTGGAAAGGGCCAGGCCCAGGACTCTTACTGAACCCCTAAATTGGCCTGCGCACACGCTGCCCAGCAGGTACAGACTATACAGTACACACTAACAGGAACATGCAAGTAGAGACACAGAGAAAGATTCTTCCCATAAATCTGTTTTCATAGCTCCAAGAGGGGTCTACATTGCTTGCCACCAGAGCACAGAAGTAAGCCTCTACCTGTGATTTTGGGCATGCTATTTACAGGCTAAGCGATTTACACTGAAACAGGTAAAGGTGAGCAATTGAGTGGAAAGCAGTGGGATAGAAGACACAGCAGCAGAAGACTACAGGAACAGGGAACTAAATCACAGACACAGAAGAGATGACAGAGTCAAGCACTAGAAAATCCTATTTTCCAGAACCTGGAAACAGCACCAAAAATCCCTCTGTCCTCATGTTTTTCTGCCATGAAATCTACTGCTAACGTGTCTCACAGTCCCCTTGCAATGGCTGTGACAGAGTTTAACAGCCTGTTGTTGCCAGTACTTGCTGTACACCTGTGGGGGTGGAGACATCCAAGAGATTTTTAAATCTTCTCTGCTAATAGCACATGTCCACCCAGTTCCACACATGTAATTTCTGAGCCACCAAGAACACAGACTACTTCCAGCAGTACCTGCTTCAAAAATGATAGAGCAACAATGTCAATCAGCTGAAAAGATAGGAGGAAGCCTAAACCAATATTAGTTCAGACTTCTTGTATCTGTATGCTCCAATCGAGACTTTAATTATCTGAACAGGTCCCTCCCCTCCACCTAAAGGAGCCCAACTGAATTAGCATACAAACAGTGACAATTAAGACTTGTACCACAAACGAGCAACAGGATTTACTGGTGGCATGGAGGAAAAAAAAAAAAGATTAGTTGCTAACATTTATGAGAAAAGTTATTTTTAGCATCACAGCGAGAAGTGATGCAACGGAACAACCAAATCATATATACCTTCTAAACAGAGAGCTCAAAGCAGTACTAAAAACTCATGCATGGCTTTATTTACTGTGGCTGGAACCTTATCACTTTCTACCAAAAAAAGGTGTTCCTGATTAACCGTAGGGAGGTTGGACTACGTGACCTTTAAAGGTCCCTTCCAACCTAACACATTCTATGATTCTGTGAAAATTGCTAGAAGACAGTGCTGTTCTCACTCACAAAGCTCACACTGTTGAAATACTGGGGTTTAGGAGGTTTTTTCCCAACTTAGCTCAATTCTCCCTACTCGCAGAATCATTAGGGTTGGAAAAGACCTCCAAGATCATCTAGTCTAACCATCCCCCTACCACCTACATTACCATGTCCCTAAGGACCTCATCCAGTCTTTCCTTGAACACCTCCCTGGGCAGCCTGTTCCAATGCCCAACCACTCTTCCTGAAAAGAAATTACTCCTAATTTCTAACCTGAACCTCCCCTGGCACAACTTGCAGCCATTACCTCTTGTCCTATCGCTACTTATCAGCGAGAAGAGGCTGACCCCCAGCTCACCACAACCTCCTTTCAGGTAGCTGTAGAGTGCAAACAGATCTCCCCTGAGCCTCCTCTTCTCCAGGATAAACAGTCCCAGTTTCCTCAGCTGCTCCTCTTATGACTTGTGTTCCAGAGCCTTCACCAGCTTTGTTGCCCTTCTCTGGACACACTCCAGGGCCTTGATGTCTGTCTTGTAGTGAGGGGCCCAAAACTGAAGGCAGTGTTTGAGGTGTGGCCTCCCCAGAGCTGAGTACAGGAATGCTCACACTTCAGTGGTGGCTACCATCTGCTTTATCGTTGCAGACACTGTTTCCATTAAAGATCAACATTTTGACTACCCCAAGTTCACAGAAACATGAGAACGCTGACCTGCTGGCTGCAGTGGAACTAAGGTACGACAGAACTACTGTCTTCTGATGACCTCCTCTACAGTCCAAGGCTTGCAGCACCGGGTGCTGGCACAACACAGATGCAAGCAAACCTGCATACAGACTTTACAAAAATGCTTCCAAAACCGTTAAGGAAAATAATTTTTTTAAAAAAGATAATGCAAAGAGATTGTGTTTCTGCTTCCATATGGAAAAAAGCCAACACATGCTGGTCTGGCAAGAAAACATGAAATAGTTTGAATTCATGAAATATTATTAACTACTAGTTTACGACTGGGAACATGTGAACAACAGGTTCAAAGTGCTGAAGATCTCCTACTTTATGAGGCTACATTGCCTCCTTCAAGATGTTTTGGCCAGAAGCAATTCAGGCATGCCAAGCTTCAAAAGTCCAGGAAGATTTGGAAAACCTCTTCCATAATCAGATATGACTTCTGTACGTTTACCAGTACTGTATTTTACAGCACTGTGCATGCCATGCCCTCAGTTCAGTAAAAGACCTTTTTTTCCCCTTGCTTCTCTTATTGGGAGAATGATAAATGGGCATAAACGGACAAAGAGGTTTAGTACCTTAGATTTTTTGGTCCTCTTCTCATCCTCTTCATCTTCAGAGTGGTGGTGCTTTTTCTTCTTTTGTTTTTTAGCCAAGTGTGAGTGACTTGTTCGAGACTCTTCTGTATCCTCATCCAGCACAAGGTCATACTTGGTACTGATGGTGTTGGTTAAAGACAGATCTGTTACTTATTATCAATAAATAGCAGAACATAAAAGCTCATGAAGCAAACCAACCCGTTTATCTCACCAGGGTTTATGAAGACTTAAAATATATTTCAGTCAGAACAGGCCTGTACACTGAAAAAACACAACTGTGCTCAAATGACTGAATTTTGTTCCATCAAACAGTACAGCCAGGTCCCAATTCTCCTTTCTTTTCTGCCTGTGGATAGCAGAACAAGCTACTGTCTTCTCCTCTCTTATGCTCCCCACAAGCAAAGTGTAATCATAAATCATAAAGCACGATTTAGTTACTACTATGGTCTCATACTGGGTGCAGCAGGTGCCTTGTGAAAATACTTCTAACACTGTTATGCCCCATGTCATTCCCGGACTGGAAACATCATTTAACTGCATACAACAAGCAACTGAAACAGCACGTTTCAATTTAACTAAATTCATTCAAGTCATTAAATGAAAAATGCAAAATGCTTAATTCTGTCTCACACACCAAATGTTTATTATGAAGTAGCAGCAAGACACCCATTTGGCAAGCTTTAAGAATAAGAAGTCTTTTCCAGGCTGTTTTCATAACCAGTACTTAGTGTAAAAAATACCTCTGACCAGAAAAGGATACTCCTGCTTTGGTTTTACCTTCTCTTTCAGAGCAAGTTTTGAAGTTCTGTCACGTTCTTTTTCATACTCTCTGAAGTCGTCCTTACTGTACCGCCCACCTGCTCACAGAAACATATGTTCAACTCACCCCAACTAAAAAAAATAAATCAACCAAGATCCACTGAGTTCCACTTGTGAATTTAAGGGCTCTTCACAACCACACGGAGCACAACACAGCTCCAGAAACAACACTGACATCTGGGTAAGAGAGCAGAAGAGAGTAGGACAAGTTGTGATCTTCTGTCCTCTAGCTGGCAGGTCCCATTAAACAACACAGGCCTTTCTCCTCACTGGTGTCCAGTAGAGATGTGGCACAAACAGGGTCACAAAGCAGGATTTAGCAGCAACTCCCACTTTGATTACAGGTCCTGTGTCACACTACTTAGAATTCTGTTACCATGAAAACCTACAGACTATTCTCATTATTAAATGAATTTTCACTCTTGGCTGCAGAAAGGGAAAGCTCTGAGACAGCTACAGTTTAGGAATTCAGGTGGAAAACTATTTAAAAATCGTCACGTCTTGATGCAAAGAAGGGCATGGCACTTCATTTTCCATCCACTCATTTGGAAGTACCAGCTCACAGATCAACACGCAATTTTACAGCAACGTGCTGCCACCTCACGGCCACACTTCAAACTGCAATATTAACCGGCTAGGTCAGAAATGGCTACAGAAGCTAGGACAGTAACACCCCTAGGTCATTTTTTGGGTACCACATAAGCACAAGACGATGACAATATAGTTAATTTTCTGGTATTTAGAACAATTTAGACCGATGGCACATCGACAAAAGTGTTCCATGCAGTCAGTTAGTATGTAGGATGCACTGCAGCACATGGTACAGCCTACAGTCATCAAGGCTCTGTGCAGGACAAGTTCTAGTGCCTCCATGTTCATGCCCAGTCCCCAGACTGAGGAAGTCACATGCAAAGAATGTTACTGCATTTCTAGTGGAGGACACACAAGAACATCCTGCTGCAATGCACAGTAACCTCTCCAAGTCCACTGTTCTCCTCACATCCCCAACAACCAAATAACCACTGTATCCACCTCTTCTGACACCTTTTTCCTCCCAAAACATCCTCAAACATCTGAAATTGGGTTTTACAATATACATGCCTGCTATGAAATAGGTCTGACCTAAAGGAGGGGAAGAAGGGAAATCCCTGGCCTGAATACTGACTTTTTTCTTGTATATGCACAACTGTCACACAGTGGCTTAAGAAAATAAACAAGACAGTAATAATGTGCAATGTAATTTCGCTAATAATTACTACCAAAATCCATAACTTTTAAAGCTTGATGGGAACAAATGATTCACTGAGAAAAATACATCTGATAAAAAGGCAATCCATGGCAATGTAATGTTATAATGGCTGAAAACCCTTCTACTCTTTCATGTAGACCCAGTGAAGAGAAGAGCTAGCAACTGTGTTGCTCTATTCACTGCAGTACCAGGAAAGTTTATATCCCTGAAGATGAGATTATTAAGCTTAAAAGAATTGTTTCTCTTTATATAATACCTACAGTTTCAAAGCCATGGCTTAATAAGTTACAAGGGTCAAAGAACTGCAAGTGTACCTACCTTTTCCCTTCCACTTTATCTTTGCAACAGACTGGCTAAAATCCACGTGTATCCGTCTGTCATCTATCAGCACATTGTCCATTTTGAAGTAGGCTTTCTCACAGTCTTCCTCCTGGTATTATTATATCCAGAAAATTCTGAGTCATTATTATTTCATAGGAATATTCACTTAAGATCTCAAACACAAATTCAACTGCTTAACAGCATACATTTTTCTAAAATCACATAAAAGCACAGCAAGTCCTGCTCTGTGCCATTTCAAAAGGAAGTTATGCTTTGTCCAAGTGGAAATATTTCAGATTTTATTTCTTCATTTCACTTTTTCAGAAATTTGCCAGTCCAGCTGTGTTTGGAATGTGCAATACAGCCAGAAAAACAAGGAAAAGGGGACTAGTAAACGCTCAATTTTAAGTGGGCCAAAGAAAAGCGAGAACACTGTTCCAGTGTTTTCCAGTCTTCCTCACTGAGATCAGCAGATACAAAAAAGGGAGCTATGCACCGCCAAGGTAACTTTTACTATCAATCTCACAGGAGGAGCAGCACATTGATAAAAGCAAGCATCATTTATAAGCCAAATACAGGACACTACCATACACACCGATCTACCTTCTTTCATGCACCCTCTGCTCTTAATGTGGCATGCCTCCTTTTTCTCCTAGCATTCCCTTCTTTAACTCTTCTGAGTTCTAATGTGCTCTGGGGTAAAGAAAGGACCCACTCTCCTGCTACTGGTTTCAAGATAACCTAAGAAGAACATATTTGTATTGCTTGGTTGAATAGCCAGAGACTTAAACATTTGCTTCATTTAGGACCTACAACTTCTGTGACTAGGTCGCCAAGAGCTACCTCCCAGTTGAAGATTTTACTGCTTAATGGAAGTATGCTGAAATTAACTTTTATAAGCAGAACCTACATAGGGTATACCTAAGTAACATACCTTTTCGAACTCAATGAAAGCATAGCAAAGAGATTCACCAGTCTTCCAGTCTCTAATCACTTCACAGCTGAAAAATTTAGATGAAGTTAAAATGTCAGTTGCTGTTGGAGCAAAAAACATAGGATAAGCAAGCACTCCTTAAAAGGGAGAAGATAACAGCTAAAAAACCCACCCCCCAAAAAAAGTCCCTGAACGTATTATAACACTCGATGCTGACTTTCCTTCTGCTGTGGAGTATAGTACCTACATATGGCATTACTTGAGTACTTATTACACAACTCTCAAGTGGTTAATATTAAGTTAAGGGAAACTAGGGACAAATTTCTGATTAATGAAACAAAACCTGTTTTCCAACACTACTGTTTCTTATTGATTTTTTGCATTTTCCCTAATATACAACAAGAAATTTCACATTCTGTTTTCTCAGTTTTATGGATAGTTTGAACTGATATAATGTGACAAACTCTCTCTTCTTAGCAAGCACCCCTTTAGCAACCACCTTCATATCAGGTAGCTTCACCAGGCAAAAAAAAAAGTAGCCTACAGTACTGAATCACTAAATGCAAAAAGGGAACATCAACATTATCAAATTCTGTATGACATGAGAATTCTGACTACAGGATGTTAAAGGAGGTCGTACAGGTAACAAGGGCGGGAAATGTGGCATTAAGGTGAAATTTAATAAGGTGAGATTTCCCTGATTTGTATCAAGAAAGTGAGGAATCAGGCTTAGGATACACAGTCCAAAAGATGAAAAAAAGGGGGGAAAAAAAGAAAAAAGGAAAAAAGGAAAAACAAACCCCAACCACAAAACCCAAAACCACGACAAAGCTATTCAGACAAGCTGCATGAATTCTTTGCAGCAGCAATCAGTGAGCAAGAAGACAGGACAGTCTTGTGCCAGAACACTCCTTCATGTGCTGGTACTGCACAAACTGGTAGAAACTCAAGGCAGAACAGTCTGTGGGCATCTGAACAAGCAGGGACCTACTCACAGGACCATCTGAACAAACCTAAGTGAAGGTCTCTGAAAGAGACCTTATGCTTATGCGTGACAATGATCTATCTGATGCAGTTGTCTGAAATCCCTCTGGAAATTCTAATAAACTCCTGCACCAAAGGCTTTTGGGGAAACTAAGCAGCAACGGTGTAAGAAACATCTTTGCATTGATAAACACATGAAAGACCAGGTAAGGTAAACAGTCATTTCTCAAAAAAAGGACTGAAACAAATGCAGGAAGTTCTTAAGAGACCAGCTGAACAAAAAGATAGCAAATGACAATCAACATAGATAAATGCAACAAGATGAGCAAAGCTTCAGCATGCACTAGAAAAGGAGCTGAGACTGAAGCAGAGAATACCAGTCTATCACTGTGCATCTGTGTGCAGTTCTCGTCCTCTCGAGATGAAAAATAAAGAAAAAGGTTAAAGGAAAATTCCTCTACAGGGCATGAGACTTTTTTCTCTTAGCAAGAGAAAAAGAAGACTTTGGGTTTAAAAATAGAAAGGTGTAGGGAAGTAGGATTCACTGCCCATCGTGTCTTTTGATATCAGTACTAGGAGACATCAACTGAAACTACGAGCCAAGTTCAAAACTGGAAAAGGCAGCAGGCATGAAGAACACCTTAACAAGGAGTATATCATGCCAGAGACATTTGTTGCTTTATCTCAAAATTACACATATTCCCATAGGAAAGAAAAACCCAGAGATTGTATCTAGCTCATGCAGCATCTGAGATAAAACTGCTGACAGGGGGGAAAGGATGGAGTGCTGGGGATAGTACCCTGAGCTTTCCTTGCTCCTCCACTTCCCCAGGCTTTCACTTAAAACCACTGCTGCTACTGCATACTCGTCCTGCTCGATCTGACTTTGCATCACTGCTGTTATGGTCTCTATCCAAGTACATGCAGGCGCAGGAGGTATCTCGAGATGCCAGAACACTACTTAACAGCCAAGCCTAATGAGACTGGCAGGAACCAAGCGCAGTTTCAACAAAGGCAGTTTGCTTTCTTATTTTACAATAATTACCTTTTAATGGGACCAAATCGTGAAAATATTATCTCTAGGTCTTCATCTGTGGTCACAGGATTCAGTTTACAAACAAACAGCACATTTTCTGGTGGCTTGATCTCTGCATCTGGCAAGTCTCCCACCTGTGGCACACAGAAAAAGACTTCCATCACTTCTGCCTCAAGCACTCTATATTTTATTGCAACAAGCACACTGGCAACACACCTTTTGGATGACCTCAGGCACATTCCTATCACAAAATATAGAATTAGTATTTTTCCAACTCGGTGTCACAAAAAAGCGTTTCCCATAGCACCCAGAAGTTATTATCTATTTGCAATTCCACCACTGGGATTTCAGGTAAGTCACAAATACTTTCTACCTCACTTTCCTTGTTATATAACATAACAAATACACAGCTATAAAAGGTGAAAGTGTACTATTATAGCCACTCTGATATAAAAAAATCGATAAGGGTCCACCCATAATGATAAAGATGAGAAGTTACCATTATACAGCTTTGTTCAGACAGACAGAAGGGTGAAAGCATTCACGCTTACTAAGAAACATCAATTTCTTGCAGCACACACAACTTCAATTTGTAACCTTTCACCAAAATTCCCTTCCTCAAAACCAAGTTACAGAGGAAACGCACGCTATCTCCTGTTAATTGCAGCACTTCGTTTTAGAAGCTGAACAAGAGAGTAACGCTATTTAAACAATTTATCTCCCTCTTTCATTGAAATAGGCTAATAAAAAGGTAACGCATATTAGTTTGATAGCAGAAAGCAGCAAAACAACGCAAGCAAGAAGCAGACTGCACAAAAGAGAACACAAAAGGAGTTTAAGCATGTGACACTCTCAGAGAAACTTACTATTTCCACAGAACAACAATGGAACAGTTGGGATTTTTCAAATCAATGAAACTAGCAGTATGTTTATTCACCTCTTCAGCTTATACAATGCTGCTCCCTACTACATTCTACCCAGCAACACTCTTTTCCCACTCAGAAATTACTGCAGTGGCTTGCGTACCCCACTTGCCTTTTCTAGCTAGCCGAAACTTTACCTGGAGAACAGGTCACTAAATCCCACTGCTGCTGCAAAGCAAAAGCCCACAACACCTGCAGGTCTTCTGCAACCCTGGGGCCACACCTGTACTGACTTTGGTATTAGTCTCTGCTGTCAACTGATCATAGATTTCATTGGTAGTTGTAAAGATTCATCCATCCTTCAACAGTGTGTGCGCTTTTCTCTTGGGGGGGGAGGGGAGAAGACTTCAAAGCCCACTGACAATTCTTGTTACTATATGGAGTTTACAGCCTCCAGCAGGTACCCAACATCGTATTTAAGAAGGAAGAACATAAAGTTAACCAATGCTAGATTCAACTAATCCCACGGAAGGAAGACAACCAATACATATATGAATAATGCAATTTCAATGCCACTATATGCACTGGGAAGAGGTTATCTCACATTAGCTCAGCTCTCTCCCACACATGCTAAACCTTTTCCAGGCTTAAAGATAGCCAGCAGCATATTATGCATGTTACAGTCTTTAACTAGATGCATTTCTAGAAAAGTTTTTATGAAGTCTCCACCAGTCCAACTTTAATCTTGGCTTTGAAAACGAAGCATCAAGAGTTTCATCAGAAAGCCACCTCCAGTGCTTGTGCTCAATCCTTTTTATTGTACCGCAGGCATTGAATAGCACAGATTCTGAGCCATGAATCTGTGCCATCAGATGAGCAATTTCAGGATAAATAGTACACATCCTCCTAGACTCAACATAACATGCACACACAGAGAAGTAACATCTAAAAATGTAAATACAGAAAAAATACTCACCATTTCCAGAAGAATAGCACGAGTCTTTGCCTCTTTTTCTGCCTGAACTTCTTCTATTTCATCTGCAGACCGTCCTTTCAAGTCATCAATTTCTTCATCTGCTCCTATTCTGCCACTCTGAAAAATGAAGGGAAAAGCTATTCACTACCAAGCCATGGACAAAAGCTTTTTTCTTGCTTTACAAACATTACTTGTATGACGTCCCCTCTCACCCTCCACGGCATGAAAAGTGCTTTAGCACCGTATGTATCTCAACAGAACCGGGTTTTCATTCTGCTCTTCCCACTTAGATTAACAAGAGAGAGATATGTTACCTTGGTGTTTCAGGCACCATGTTCAGGCTCAGTGTGGACCATATTCTGAATTCTTTTCTACTCCCATCTCATACTAAATATCTCACAAGTGTCAACTCATTTCTAATCTAGATAGCTCCTACCAGAAGTGAAGATACGGAACTCTGCAGGTATCTGTGGTGTCCAGTAAGACTAAAACATTAAATATAGCATTATCACAACACAAATTATATTTTAACACATCTACATCTAGGCAGGATTTGAGGGGTGATTTTTTCTCCTCATCAGCATCTCTAGAATGCTACCCTTCTTACAAACATTTCTACACCAAAAGATGCATCTTCAGACAGGCTATGGAGGAAAACTACACATAAGCTTTCAAATCTCTACACAGTTGGCACTGAACTATAAAAACTCCTTTACGGTTTAAAATATCTGAAGGCACATCAGAGATTAACCACAGAACAGATGTACTATGAAAGCCCAATTACAATCTTGCAATTACATCTATTAAGCTTACGAATAACCAATATTCTCTCTAGTCAATTTATTCATTGCCTGAAACAACTGTTTCCATACAAGGAGATAATGTCACACAGCAACTTCCGTAACTGCAAACTCTTAAGTTCTGAATAATTACTATCCTAATTTCAGCAAGTTCCTTCTGCTGATCAAATACGTATCAGTATGCATGCTTGCAGATATAACTCATAGAATGACCAAGATTACTTCCACAGACTATTGCACAAAAACGACAGTGAGACCTTTACTATTAGTACACGTTTTATTTTGTCTCCTGCCAGAGCATACAAAGCCCCAGTAATGCCAAAGGTGAATATTCTTAATGTTTGGCTTAACTGCACTGTAATTAGAAATCTAAAACACAGCTTTCTAACTTAACTCCACCAGTCAAAAGGGAGAGCACCCAAGTCACTCTTTTATCCTTTTCTTGAAGGATTAAACAGCCACATTTGACTAAACACAGCAACTGCCCCAAATAACAGACAAGCATTTGACATACCGGAACGCAACCTGGAGAAGAGCATCTTTTATCCTCCTACGCTAAAAATATGTAGTTCTTTCTGGAAACAGCTTTGACAGACACAGTCTTAAAGACAGGATTCTTATTTTGACCACATCACTGCTAGCCACTGAAAGGGATGTTTACTTAATGACTCCTTCTAACCTTTCCCCAAGAAGCCATCGTAAACACTCACATCTAGCTGTTCCTTGGTAGGTTCTGGTGAGCGATCAGGAATAGACAAGCCAGGTGGATCGTCAAACGGATCATCTAAAATCACTGTATGATTTATCCTTATAGAAAACAAAATCAAGATCAGCATCAGTCACATGAAAATAAAACTCTTTATCCAAGTAACAGGAAGCCAGCCCCACTGATTCAGTTATATCCCAAACAACCAGACATACTGTATGCACCCTAAATGCTAGTATTGATGTGTTTGTAAAGGCAACACAGTTGCACATTTTCTTACACAGGTATTTATTTTGGTACATGTTTATTTCACCAATAATACCGAAATAAGGGAGTATTTAAGATACCATGTACAGGTTCCATCTGTTTAATTATAATGTATTCCTCAAAAAGGAAGGTAAAAACAGTCATACCTGATATCTTGATAGGGGATAAAATCCTTATCTACAAAGGCTTCATTAATTGTCTTCAATACATCCATGCCTTCTGTCACTTCTCCAAACACCGTATGCACACCATCAAGGTAATCCAGGTTTTCCCCTGTAGTAATAAGAAACTAGAAAAGAAGACACAAAACCAGCAACAATCAACAGAAAAATTCATGGCTTGAATTTTACCTTAGGAGAGGTACAGCTCTCACAGAAAACCCAAACTCCTCCTGACTTCTGTGGGAGACTAGTCTTCTTCCATCAGCTCTGAAAGCGCAGGGTGACAACCTAGAGCTGACAGCCACTGAGGAAAGGAGGCTCTCATGCAAGTCTCCCTCCCCAGGAGCTCGCAGTTCTGGCTCAGTGGGCCCTTCTGTGAATTGATATGACTCAGCAACCTGGCAGAAAGCCAGATCAGCAGAGCAGACAGTTATCTGCCAAGTAGGTTGGGTGAGCAACATCAGCAAAGGATGTGAGATGCATCACAGATGATGAAAGGGAGAGGACAGAAGGAGCATGGCCACCCCTCTGGGCAGCAGTGAGCTGAACATCAAACTCGATCCAGCAGGTGCATTTTCATAACTTTGGCAAAAGCTTCCACAGTTCTACCTTCACCTGCTTCTATCCAGACCTTTTTTTCTTTCTTCCCTTATATTACAAAAACCCTTCTCTCTCAGGATGCAGTAGCAATGAAAGAACTAGAACACAGTCACACTGACTTAGATCAGCTTGAGCCAGCACTGGAATGTATCCTAACACATGGATAGATGTGTGCCTGTAGATGTTGTGCTAGGGGACATGGTCTAGAGGTGGACTAGGCAGCGTTAGGCTGTGGTTGGACTTGATGATCTTAAATGTCTCTTCCAACCCAGGTGATTCTATGATTCTATGAGCAGGGATCAGCAAAGGGAACACCACCACTTTCAAAACTCGCTTTTAAACAGCACTAGGATAAAACTATGACTTTTTGTTGTATTATTAATGGATGCTTTTATGTAACTATATGAAGGAAACTGCTATGGTTTCAGTTTCCAAACTAACACGAAGTTATAACCAGAAAGTTTTAAGATAGGGTTTTAAAACCCTACTTCCTTACTTTTCACTTTCTTTTAATTACAGGATTTTTTCCTGCCCATTCTATAAAGTAGCAAAATCACATACAAAGTATTAATGGAAATGAATGAACATGGCGGGGGGAAGAGAGAGCACTGAATTCTAACAAATAAAACTTATAAAATTAATCTAGGACAGGATTTGAATCTGAGCATTTTAATCTCTTTCCTGTCTGCAATCAAATACCCATTGGCACCTGGGACACTACATAAAATCCTTACTTTAAGATGTCTCTTTTTTTTACATGCCTTTTGACCGTATTACAAGATGATGCTATTGAGATGACACTGTCATTGTTGTGCCCCTTTTGTAAATCCAAAGAATTTTCATTTCAGTTACTTAGATGTGTACCAAGGCTTTCCAAGACCATATACTGACCTGTGATCCATGCTGATCACTGCCATTGTTCACCATTGACACGGTTCCCTTTTTCTTGTGCTTAATTCTCGGCACTTTTTCTGCCTCAAAAAATCTAGCTTGATCTCCATACAGTTGGCTGAAAATACATACAACAAATACATTGCAAGGCAAAGGAATTTTTAAAAGTGATATAAACAAATGCTGAGACACAGTAAATAAAAGATCTTAAATGCTTAACGCAACTAAAATGAACTTAAGTCAATTCTCAGGGGAAATCAAGTATAGCCTCTGTATTCCCCTCACGCTCAATTAAGCACATTGTTATAAAAAGTAGTAACAAACAGCTAATGATTTTGCCCTCTACAGGGGATTATGACAGTTATGACACTTCCCTCACAAGACCAAACCTATAGTTATTTACTAGCTTTCAAATAAACAGATATTTATGCACAACTTGTTAGTTGGAAATTCACTTCTAAGGCCAGCGACAGAATACTGCCCAGAAGCAAAACCTGAATGGTCAAGAGCAGCATAGGAATGAAAAAAGTATTTAGGTACAACCACCATGTTTATGCATCAGCATTTTACTTCCCATCAGTAATTCTGCCACAAGAGAGCTCTGATGCAGTAATTCTGCATCAAAGGGCTGCCCCAAGACAATCTAACTGAAACTCGTATTCCCCCACACAACTTCTCTGTCGATTAACACAACTTTCACTTACCAAAATATGGATTCCCCTCCACGGCCAGTCCCCATGGGGTCACCGGTTTGTATAATAAAATCCCTCTGTCACAAAGCAGAATACATAAAATATGGCTTTCATGACTGTGAATTTAAACCAATTTAAAAAAAAAAAAAACAACAAGGAATTGAGAATGCTCACCTGCACATTGTAAATAAGACAATAGTTGTAGTACTTGACTTTGCAGAGCTTCAGAAAATTCAGACAAGCTGTAAGAAATTAAGACAATATTTACTGAAGAAAACCCGATACAGTAAGTACAGATATAGCAGGTACCTGGTTCAGCGTGTAGGGCAGAGCAGACTGTTAAGACTTGTCAGCAGACAACCTACAAACGCTGTAAGTAACGCTCTGAGGAGAGGCAGCACTTCCTCCCTCTGCACCGCCTACCTCTAGTGATTCAGGGAACCCTAAATCCAGCTAAGAAACGCGCATTTTTTTTCTCCCCAGTTTATTTCCCTAACACCAAAGAAAGATCACAGTTCCCTTTCAATACAGATTACGTTTTCTCAATTTTTAAAGTAAAAACGCATTACGTATACGGCATAATAATAAGTACCCAAACTTCCCAGCAGCACCCGACGCTCGTCAGTATTTCAAACACATACACACCAGCAGCCCGCGGGGGCGGCTGAGGGCCGCGGGAGTTCTGGTACTCGTTTGCGTCTAATCGCAGGACCGAGGCCCGCCGTGCCGTGCGGCGCCAAAAGGCGGGGTGGGAGGCGCGCTGCGGGCTGAACGCCCCCGAGGGAAGCCTGCTGCCTCAGCAGGCCCTGCCGGCACCTAAACATCGAGCTGCGACCGCCCCGGCAAAGGGCCCTGCTCGCTACCGGGGGCGGGGGTGCCGCCGGGCAGCGCTGAGGGGAGCCAAACGGCCGGCGGGGGAAGCGTCCCAACGGCGTTCTCTGTCCTGAAGGGCAGAAAAGCTCGGGCTCCTCCACAGCCCACAGAGCCGCGCCGCCAGCCCGCGGAGCCGCCGGGAAGAGAGCCGCACGTCCTCCCCCAGCACCACAGCGGCGGCACCGAGCAGGGCCGGGCGGCTAGAAACCGGCACTTCCTCACCACCGATCGGGCGCGGAGTGCGGCTGCAAGCGCTACGTACAGCCGGCCGCCCTCAGCGGCCCCCGGCCGGCCTGCCCGCAGCTTTATTCGGGGCTTCCACCCACCCGCGCAAGGGGCGGAATAGCGCCCGTTCTAGGCCGCGACCGCCTCAAGCTTCCCGCCGCCTTCCTACCGCGGGGCCGCTCCTCCGTGTACAGGTCGATCACCAGGTCGCCCAGCGTGGTCTCCAGCAGCACGGCCATGGCCGCCAGCCCTTTCCGCACGGCGCCACGGCCCGCCGGCGCTTGGCCGCCCTCTGCCGGCACGGAGGAGGAACTGGCGCCGAGGCCCTCCCGTCCTCCCCCCTCCCGTAGGCTGCGGGGCCGGAAGGAGGGCTGCCCGGGGGAGCCAGTCGGGCACCCTTGGAAACGCAGGGAGAGCACTAACCTCCAAGCGCGTCCCCTCCTCGGGGCTGGATGGCCCCACAACCGCGCCGGCCTCGCAGCGGGACGAGCGCCGGGGCCGAGGCGGCCCCCCGCGGCCCTCCGCCTCCATGCTGCGGTCTTCCCCGGCCTGAGGAAAGGTGCGTGTCAAACACACCAACGGGCGCGCCCGCTTCCCCGATCTCGCAAGCCCCGGGGCTACAGGACGATAGGGCGCGGCTGCCTCCGCACGTCTCTCCTCTCCGGCGGGAGCAGAGCGGGAAGCAGCGGGTCGGTGAAGCGGCAGCGCTGGGGTAGGCTCTAGGGAGCCCCCTCGCAAGGGGATGGGGCAAAATGGAGATCCCCGGCAGCAGTCTCCTCGGCAAAACGCAAGTTTTGAGGCTGATCACGCAGCTTCTGAGCGCGGTGCTCGCTGAGGGGCGTGTGTGCTTACTCTGTATTAGTCAAAGAAAACCGCTTTTTCTTCGCAGTTACCAATTAGAGGGATGTAAAGTGATTAGCGCTCCCAGTATTTGCCTGGAGCGCACAGCTGTAACACAGACTGTAGTACTAGAGGTGACACTGATAATAAGACAAGCAAAGAGGATTTATTCCCTTCTAGTTGATGCCATAGCGTGATAGTTCTTGGGTTTACGTGTTACAGCTGTACTAACCTAAAGGCTCGCTGTCTTCAAGGGATCCTGTGCCCCCGCACAGAGCTTCTGCTCCAGGCTGCACTGTCGTCATCTCTTTCTGGATCACACTCTGGTACTCGCCACACAATGAGGCAATTCAAGTCACTAATCTGTTTGAGAAACAGTTTATTTTTTTTATTGATTAATTTGTTTTCTGCCAGATCAGTGACCTGAATCGTTCCGCCATACAGTAAAAGGGAACCAGTGAAGGGGAAGGAGCAGGAATGCACAGCTGGGAGTACAAAGAGGTACATTTGGGTTGCTAAAAGCAGGATCTCGTCTTTAAGAAGCAGCAAAAGTAATACTGGATCACTGTGTTATATAACAGCACTTTTATAAATGGCCAAGCAGCAAATTTACCCATTTTTCTGTTCACTATCCCGCAGTGTGATGGTCCTGGAGACACAGTGGGCTGGTCCTGGGACCAAGAACTGCACTGCAGGGAGTTGTATTCCTCCTCCATAATGTGCTAGGTTTCAAAACTGGTTCTGCTACCACCAAGCATTTTGCAGTGTTGTATTGTCTTTGTGAGCTTATTCCCAGTTTGTACATCAACCCTGAATTGATTCGAGGGTGGTTTTAAGCCATCCCGTATGGCAGTTATTGATAGAAGAAAGCACTAGAGCACACAGTACATTTACTACTCTGAAACTTTAAGAGGGGTATAAACAGTACATCAGTTTTATGTGCGCTCGTGCTGACTGAAGTTTAACTATTTACTTGCTACTTCAAGAACTCATATTTTTCACTCCAGTAAGAAATCATCCCACTTACTTAGGCCAGATCTTTATCTATAAAATAATAAAATAAACAAAATAATAATTTCCTTGCTCTTTATACTGGCTTTTGCCTTCTAATAACTCATGGCTATAATGAAGGTTCAAAGCAAAAATGGCATTTCGTGCTCACTTTAAAAACGCAGAAACATCACTTCTGACAAATATAAACCCACTGAAATGCAGCACTTCTGGCACACTTGGCAGCTCAAGCAGTAGTCAGTCTCAGTACAAAATACTTTCAAATGTTACATGTTTTAATGTTTACAAATGTCAGGGCATGCTCCCCAGTAAACTAGAGGAGCCTGGGAGATGTGTCTGAACCAAAAGCAAATGCCCTCCTAATGCTCCCAGCCTGTCCTAGCACTGAGCAGTTACTGAGTCACATGTGAAACTACATCACTAGTTAGTAATTACAAGGAATTTCCCCACTGATGTTCTATAAAACTGTCATGACATCCATTGTGCTGTGAGACTAACAACAGTGTTGAAATTTGGGGAGAACAGAGGTATGTTGAAAACATTTTCAGTGCATAATTCTTGCAGTTTTAATTAAGTTCCAGGAGAATAACAAGAAGGGAAGAAAGAGGAGTGAAGAAAAGGGTGTGCAAAAGGTTGGGCGAAAAGGAAAGAGTGAAGGAAACAAAAATGGAAGGAAAGTATTGCTTGATAGTAAATTTACCAGGAAGCTTGCAAAAGGAAACGATCAAAAAGGAACAGGCATTCATCTCCTATTCCATTTCAGTGAGATGCTAAATTCCTTGAGGTCAGCTGAGAACCCAGCCTGAACTTTGCTGAAGCTATAAATTCTGCAGGTCAGCAATCCTTGCTTCTCTATATTTTTATATACTCCAACACCATTAATTTTTATGCCTCTATTTTGTAAACATTTTAATCATTAATCCAATAGATGAAACACTGTAGTGAAAAAAGCGGCTTGCTTTTGCTTATCTTGGACTCCCCAGTCCTATCGGGAGGTAACCCCCGCTCTGATTTACACCCAGAGTGCAACTCATAGTTAGGAATTTAGGTAATTTAAGCTTCCTCCCACCAGCACATGCAAATGACTGCAAGCACCAACAAGAGCTGCATTCTCGTAGCTGCTGTCATATCCCCGAAGACTCTTATGTGCCCTTCACAAGATTCAGCAAGACACCTTGTTGGGGAGTTAACCTGCCATGCAGTTTTCTTCTTCGTGAGACTGCACAGTGAACAAACCCTTTACCTATTTCTTCCAGTTTACTAAACAGATTAAAAAAAAAAAAAAGAAGAAATCTCAAGGACAGGTCCAGGAGAAACTAGATGAACTCGATGATGGTAAAGAGAGGCGGTGACAATTAAGACGTCAGAGTTTTTATCCCTTCTTCTGTCACTGACTTGAGTGATGACAGAGTTAATCAGCTTAATTTTTTTCTCATCTCTAAGATAGTACTAACTACTGATAATAAATGTATTTAGTGATGAGACATTGGAGGCTTTTTCATGTACTATGTATGAAATACACATCACAATATATGACTGTCTTAAGCCCCATTTTCCAGTGCCTTGTACCTTGTGCCAGATGTTTATACCAGTGTCTCATGAATGCAAACTCCATAGGAAATACTGTTTCTGTGGGCTTTATGATCTCTGTTCACTGTCAGCCAAGTGGGAGTGAAAGAGCAATATAAAATTAGGCTCTGCAGATTGCTCCAACAGGACAGCTAATTTATTGCTCTGCCCTGGCTATATTAAGTTATTAAGATGTTTGCCACCCATACTGTTAGAATGCTTTTTTGCTAACAGATAACTGCATCATTCTTGTTGCAAATAAAGCACTTTTTTTATCTTCACATCCACCAAGGACTTGGGAGATTCAGTTTGTTTTCTTTCTCTTTGCCACAGACTTCCGTGGTTTTGGCTGCCTCCATTTTCTGTAGGCTGAAGACCTCTATCTCTTTAAAACTTGTACCCTGTGCTTTCTCCCTTTCTGATGACTCCCTGCTCTCCCCAGGAGCATGCTGCTGGCTTTGGCTTTCAAGCAACTTTCAGAGACACACAGAAATAAAAGGTGTCCCTGATTAACTGTAGGGAGGTTGGACTACGTGACCTTTAAAGGTCACTTCCAACCTAATGCATTCTATGATTCTGTGAAAATTGCTAGACGACAGCACTGTTCTCACTCACAAAGCTCACACTGTTGAAATACTGGGGTTTAGGAGGTTCTTTCCCAACCTAGCTCAATTCTCTCCACTCACAGAATCATTAAGGTTGGAAAAGACCTCCAAGATCATCTAGTCCAACTGTCCCCCTACCACCTATATTACTGACTAAACCATGTCCCTAAGTACCTCATCCAATCTTTCCGTGAACACCCCAAGAGACAGTGACTCCACCACCTCCCTGGGCAGCCTGTTCCAATACCCAACCACTCTTTCTGAGAAGAAAGTTCTCCTAATTTCTAACCTGAACCTCCCCTGGCACAACTTGCAGCCATTACCTCTTGTTTTCTTGCTAGTTATCTGTGAGAAGAGGCTGACCCCAGCTCACCACAACCTCCTTTCACGTAGTTGTACAGAGCAATAAGGTCTCTCCTGAGCCTCCTCTTCTCCAGGCTAAACAGTCCCAGTTCCCTCAGCCACTCCTCACAAGCCTTGTGTTCCAGAGCCTTCATCAGCCTCGTTGCCCTTCTTGACACACTCCAGGGCCTCAATGTCTGTCTTGTAGTGAGGGGCCCAAAACTGTGCACATCACACAGTCCTCGCACCTCAGCCCTGGGTTACTCCAGCCAGATAACCCTTGGCAGGTGACCCCCACCGATCACACGGTGCAGGTGGGCTGCGGCAGGTGTCTCGGGGGTGCCAAGGGATTAGGTGGCTTGGCCATTCCATAAACAGCAGTTCTTGCTAACATTAGCTACGCGGGTGTGCATACGAGCTGTGTTTATTATGCAAAGTACATGTAAAGGCTGTAGTCATCCGTTAACGGCACGGGGTGCGGGTGGGGGTGGGCACATGTCCAGGCGTTATTCCGCAACGCCGAGCTCGGGCCAGGGCCGGGCCGGGCCAGCCCCGAGGCCGCGCAGCCCCGCCGCCGCTCCCGGCAGCGGTGGCAGGAGGGCACAGATCCCGCTCTTCCTTTCGCTACGCTTCTGCCCCTCTTCCAATAAACGGTCATTCCCGAGCCGAGAGCCGAGACCCGCCCTCAGCGGGGAACTGGCAGGGTGGCCTGACCCTTTCAGCTGAACCGGGCTGCGCTTTGCTGGCGGGCGGCGACGAAGGAGACAGCTCGGCTCGGCTCGGCTCGGCTCGGCCCGGCCCCCTCCCGCCGCCGCTTCCTCCCGCCCCGCCCCTGCTGCCGCCGCCGCTTGTTGATGTTTCACTTTGTTTTAATTCCCGGGTCGCAAGATGGAGGCAGCGCTGGGACGGGGCGAGCTGCTGCTGCCGTTGCTGCTGCTGGCGGCTGCCGCGCTGCTGGGCCCGGCGGCGCCGCTGCAGCTGGGCCAGGTACCCACGGGGCCGGGACGCGGCGGGACCAGCCCCTGTCCCTTGCCCTCCGAGGGCCGAACGGACCCTGCCGGGGCGCTGGGCGGCGGCGCGGCCGTCCTGGCCGGAGTGGACGCGGGGCGGCCGCGGGCTGGCACGGGCGGCGGCGCCGGCTGGCGCGGCTGGGGAGAGCGGGCGAGGCCGGTGGCACCGGGCGAGGCCGGTGGCACCGAGGGCCGGCGTGCCGGGTGGGAGGGTCGGATTTTTCCGGCTGTAGCGCTTGGCAGCCGGGGGTGTATTTGCGCCCGCTTACGGTGCCTTACCGGCTGCTCAAGTACATTTCGGCCCGCAGCGTCCCTAAAACGTTGCGAGGGGACAAAATTAGGCGTCTCTCACAGAGGTGGCTACCACCGTGCTTGTAGTGTTTCCCCGCGCCCTTCACTGGTTCAATGCTATAGGATCGGGTATGCCGAAATAAATACCGGGCAGGTCGGGGGAGGGGGGATGTTGTTGCTGCTGTGCAATGTACATGTGTTTATGGTGTGTCTTGGTGCCTCTCTGCCCGCATCTCAGTGGCTCGGTGCTGCAGAAGCTCTGTGTTTGTGCCTAGTGATTCCTGTACTCTGGAACCAAGGAAAGGGTTTTGATGTGTCCGTGCTGGTTTCCCATTCTGGTACCTATGCTGTATCTTGGTACGGCTAAGATTAATTAAAAATTAAATGTGGTGGCTTTTTAAAGAGTGGAAGGAATGTCTTGGGTACTACTTAGGCAATCTCAGTGGGAATACAAAGATGTGCTGCAGTACCCCTGAGCTTTGACCTCTGGAATTATGGACAAGAAATTTGGTACTTCTGTCTGTACTTGAGTCGTGACTAAATACATCCTCTAATTGTTGTAATCGTGAACTCCAAAGTGTGAGATCACAGAGGGAGGAGCTGTGTTGGGTTTGTAGTCACTGCTGGAGTTGCTGTCATGTAAGTCAATTTATTATGGCTTTTTTTTTTCCTCCAGAGTTTTTATTTATTTAAGTAAAACGCTTCCAAGAAAGTCTGACAGAGGCCCTGCACTGGCACATCCTGTGTTGCAAAGCAGGATTCCTGGGCTTACTTCCTGCTTTGTTGTATGAACACTTGAAGCAAGATTTGCTTAGCTCTGATTTCAGAATGAGGATCTCACTCTTCATATGCCTCTAAAAGTGCATGAGTGCTTGAAGTCAGGTGCACTAAAGAGAGCAGAGAGAGCTTAGCCTTCGGGTACATTGCTTCTCCCTCTGAGAAAGGAGTGCTAGCTTACATTTGCCAAAAGACACATGAAGTGATAGTGGAATAGAACTCTGGGCTCTTCCTTACCTTCTACCTGGAAACTGTCACACTTCCACACCAAAACTTCATAGCAGCACGCTTGTTTGGCAGTCGTAGGAGATACAGGGGCACATCAGTGCATGCTGTCTCTAGATCTGAAAGCCTGAACGAGCACGGCACAGGGAGCTGGAGCAGTCCTGCAGCAGCCAGCTCGGGGTCGGAAGCAGAAGAGGCATGTTTCAGGGTGCTGATAGGGCTTGACTTGGTAGCTAGTAGGTAGTGCCTTATGGGCACAGCTTTGCTGTTTGCGGTGTTGGGTTTGTTTGGTTGTGCCATACTGCTTAGGCAGTCTGCCAGCTTTGCTAGTTGGAAGCATCTGCACTTTTTTAGCTCTGTACTGGTGTCATGGCAGAGGTGTATGCAGAGAAGATCTTTTAAGGGTCAAAAAGGGAACATAGACGATTGTAATTTAGTGCTTTTTCTTTTTAAATCTCAAATTTGAAAAAGAAAAGCAAACCCACCCAAACTTGTGTTTCCTCCTGTGCTGTTTCTTTTTGTACCTAGAGGGTAATTTTTGACATAGAAGGAACAGTGCCCCTTGAGAAAGTTCTGAGTAGAAGAATTGCTGGGTTTTGAGCATGAGCTGGTTTATGTGGTAGCATGGTGGGAATGGAAGTGCCTGCTAGGCAGTGGAAGTAGGCAAAGCAGGAATGTCATCCCATCAGGTTGGCTTCAGAAGCCATGAGCTTAACAGCAATGGGTGATGGGATCAGAACGATCATGGTCATTCCTCAGAAAGGCTTGGGACTGTAGACTGGTTGGGAGCAGGCAGCATCAACATGTTCAGCTTTTCTTTGGCTGGATACCACAACTGTGCCCCCTACAAATCTGTGAGCCCACTGGCAGCCCACTGATAGCTGACATTTATGTTGGTTTTTTATGTGATGTTAAAGTTTGCCTCCAAGCTGACAGCCATGATGTTATAGAAGTTGTAGTGGAAGGACTGAGGAAAAACCTTGAAACGTTGGAATGTTGTGTAAGGCTGAAACGCTTTTGTTCAGCTCCAGAATGTGAATGCCTCTGTTGTTGTGCAATACTTGTCATTTCTTAAATAAGGGTTTTGAAATCTGGACTTTTTTTTAACATTAGTATGCATGGATTGATTTCTTTCTCCTAAGCAAAACTAGGTTACAGATCGATTGGTATTAGACAAATTTTGAGGGTTTTTCTTTTTAATTCTATTTTATTTGCTTTTTTTAAATGCAGGGAGTGATGCAATAAGACAACTGACCTTTGCATTATAGTTGATGTATTTTTCTGGTGCAAGGTCAAGAGTTAGGTTTTGTGTTTTAGAGTATTTTTTTAATGTGCTGGTAGCAACTGGATAAAAGCACAGCGGGTTGAATGCTAATGCCGTGTTGTGTGCCTCTTGATGATTTAAGTTAGCAGTGTTCTTTCTAAATGGCTCTTTTGGTTTTTTGAAGTTTAGTTGCCTGCAAAACATTCTTTTCAGATTATTTGTTGGCTGCAAGAAACCTCTGTGTGGATGGATTATTTCACAAGAGGAGAAAAGTAATCTTCATGGTATCAACCGTTTGAGTAATGCATGCAGTGAGTCTAGTGGTTTTTAATCAAAGAAGAAACTTGTCAGTAGTGACAGGCTGAAATGTTTCTTTCATCACTTTATGCCCATTTCTCTGCTAACAGCCTGGCACACGCTCTGAATTTTACACCTAAAAGATTTGACATCATCTTGCCACGTATATCTTATTAAATTAAAGCAGTATGAT
Organism: Porphyrio hochstetteri; assembly: GCA_020800305.1. Taxonomy (NCBI): domain Eukaryota; kingdom Metazoa; phylum Chordata; class Aves; order Gruiformes; family Rallidae; genus Porphyrio; species Porphyrio hochstetteri. Next base: position 54,937,611 of record CM036907.1, read on the forward strand.
GCAACTGTGCCCCAGTGATGTGAGATTAAGTATTCACCCTTAAAACTCCCAATAAAATATTCATAGTATGACTTGATTTAATCGGGAGAAAGCAGAGGTGATTAATGCTAGCAACATATGTAGGGCAGAGGAAAGGATAAGCAGTATTATATTCAGAAACACGGTGAAGCAAGAGAGGAGTCTGAGTGTGCCTGTTTAGAAAAGTGAAGCAAAAGCATCATGTTGAATTTTTATTTTAATGAAGCTAGTTCAGCTTTAGTTACTTAAACAAATACTGGGTTTCATCATCTTACCCTAACTATTGTCCTGTAGTTTAGTAATCCCAGACCGTATCGGAGAAGGTATTACGTGAAAGTTTTGTAAAACGTGAGGGGCTGCTGTCCTGCAAACTTGCCATGTCAAACCTGTACCATGATTATTTAACTCCAGTATGCCTGACTGCAGTTAGGACTCATCCTACAATGTAGCTCTGTTTTGAGTCTCAGGAAAGAACCCTGAGAAGCACAGATCTGAGGCCCAGGATCGCAAAGACACAGTTACACTCTTGGGAGCCAGTTGTCCATGTGCGTGCCAGGACTCAGATTTCGGGTGGTAGTTTTGTTTGTCTGTTCACTCGTTCCCCATAGTCTCTTTTCAAATTTAGAACCCAGTTACTAGTTTTGTCTATTTCTTATCTGCTTGGCAACCTTTGTTGCACTTTATATGTTCCCATCACGAACAGGATATTCCAATAGGGCCTGCGTAATAGCTGCGAGGGGGTTGTCTGTCTTCCAAGTCTCTGTACAGCTGGCCATCTTGCAAGGCAGTATGCCATCTGTTCCTAGCACTGCCTGCTCCGCTTCCCGCAAGCCTTCTAGTGCAGAGCGAGCCTTGTTGGGAGAGCCTCCATGGAGAGCAGCTGTGCTTCAAGTGGGCAGGCTGCTAGGGCCTGAGTAGCTGGGGTTTGTGTGACTAACGCGGTTGTGTAGGACTTAGCAGTTACCCTGGGCTGGGAGCAGCCGTAGGGTGCAGCCCGCCAGGTGCCCGCTGCCCATGGGGGTTGTTTCTCTGCCATTCTTTAAACAGCTGTTTGCACTTCCTGTGTGATTGGACCCAGCAGCTTCGCCTTGAGCGGCGGCCTTCATAAAAGGCTCAGGTTAGATGAAATATTCTCTCTAGATTTGTGTGGCATTGGTATGGAGAGCCTGTAAGGATTAATGAATATTCCCTTTTAACTCATGCCAGATGCTTCATGTTCTTTGCTGCTGTCTTTTCTCCACCTTATTCCTCTGCTGCTACTGCTGTTGCACTGTCCCAGTTAACGCTCCTGGGTTCTGTGGCAGCACATGGTGAAAGGGTTAGAAAACGATCCCTACCTCACACTTGCTGCCCTAGAATAGAAATATGTACGTTTGTGGTAGAAGTGCTGTCCTCTTTACAGGTACTTTACAGGCCATAATGGGTGTCAATAACACAGCTGGGGCACTGAGAGTGGTGGGAAATGGTAGGAAAACTCAGGAGAGTCATCTACATCCTCTAAGAGCATTGAGAGTGAGAGGGCAACTTTTAGTGTAAGCTGGAGAGGTCTGTGTGAAGGCATTCACCAGCATAGGAAGGGGTAAGGTGCTGTCAGTGATGGAATGGGTGCCCATGGTAAGCTGAAAGCGCAACCTGAATTCCTCCTTGGGGCTGTCCCTTGATTCTCACTGTGGCAAAGTGCTGCTTTCTCCAGTATTCCAATATTTGGACCATTTAGACTACAGGACTGTCTGAAATTTATGTTAACTTTTATGATATTTTTTATTGTAAGTTACACAAGTTTTGTACTCATAGTTTCAGCTTCTCCAGCACCCAGCAGTGCAGTATTATGGGTTACTGCAGAGGACCACGAGCCTGTGGCCATCAGACCAAGTAGCCCAGCTCCCTCCTTCCAGCTGTGTTCTTGCATCTCTCCCATGCTTGTCTGGCTCTCCCTTGCTTATTCAACTGACAGAATAGTCTAGTAAAAAAAGGGGAAGCTTCTCTGCCAGTTTGATGAGTTAAATGGGCTTACTGACTTGGCATAAATGAGAGGGAAGGATGATGAGGGAGAGACCTACATGCTCTCTCTTAGTGGAAGAGGCAGCAAGTGTTTAAGCTGTGTTATTTGTCTGGTTTTTGTACCTTTGACAGCACAGAAGTGATCCACTGAAATGATTCCTTAAACATGTAATGTGCTTTTTGAGTGCAAGTTTTAAGTATGTACTGGAATTCATGACCGTGCTTGTGGGTGCTACATCAGCAGATTGACAGCTGTTTAGAAAACAATTAATTGTCCTGTATACAGCTGACTTTGTATTTTTAATGCTCAATTGTTGAACATACGTATTTTGCCCCATGCCCTTCATCTTCAAATAAAGCATTTGAAAAAAGAAATGGGGGGGGATTTTCCTTTCTTTTTCAGCAGTCACAGGCTATCAGTCATTTCCTTTTTCTTGTATTCTTAGTGAGTCACTTTGTAGATGTTGAAAAAAGATTGCAAAATACTTGCTGTGTGAAAGAACTCAAATTTCATAGGAGGTTTAAAAAAACCAAAGGACTCTTAAGACTGCCTGGAAAATCCATCTTTTGCACCCTTTGAATTCCCAGAAAACAGAATAACCTAGGAAGTAATGACACAAGGTTTTGGTAATCTGTTAAACAGTTTGAGGGTGTAAAACATCAACAGCTCTGGACAGTAGAGCTAGAAGAGCTTAAAAGTTCACCGGAGAAGAAAAAAAAGTGGGATGATAGGATTACATCCTATGATCACATTATGAATCTGGTTTATATTTTCAGTTAGAGATTTCCAGTTCTTTAAGCAAATTAGTTATTTCCATTTACTTTGGATGTCTAGGCTTTTGGTTTTGCAGAAAAGTCCATGTAAGCACTTGTTTCCCAGCAGAGGCATTGAGAAGGATTTCTCTCTGGTTTCAGTGGTCAGAGAGCTTTCCTACTGCTTTGACAAATATACCTGAGCATCATTGACAAGTCATTCCTAACTAAAAAGTGTTATATTTTAAACCATGCTTCTTATGATGCCAGATTTCTACTGAATCTGGTTTGGATGTTGGGGTTTTTTTGTTTCTGCCTGACCTGGCTCCCTGTGTGTACTGATTAACACCTGGCAGTGTAAGTTGTTGGGTTGTTTTTACACTATAGTCTCACTTCACAAGCTCTCTGGTCATGAATTGGGTCTGTGTTATGCTAGGTACTGTATATTTCAAGTATTATCTGGCTGAAAAAGTAGCATTTTATAAAAATCTGAAACTAAAAGCCTTTTTATATTTCTTTTAATGTTTATTTTAAATTCTAACAAGTTTCACTTTTTGAGCCATGACTCAGTTTTTAGCTGTTAAATGTGCAATTGTGACGCACACACAGAGCTAAAGAAGATGCTGGAGGCATGGAGAAATGTTCCAGAGGAAAATGAAATGGTTTAGAATCCTTTAAGCCTCCCAGAAGTCAAATAGGGGGCTTAACTTCTTTTTTGAAGAGGTGACTCAGGAAAGCAGTGTGGCAATCATTACTTTTGGTTATGTCCAAGAGAGTCTTGGCTTTCAAATGTAGGTTTTGTCAGGGGCAGGCCCGGGAGATTTAAGGTCCCATCTGTGAAATAGCCCCTGAAATTACAAGGGTGAAATGAGAGAACAGAAAGAGTCAATAAATGACAGCAATTAGGGGTTGAAAGAAGGAAGCAGGTTCTTTACTGAGGGGTGGGGCGTATTGTTGGGCACTGGCACAGGCTCCGCAGGGAAGTGGTCACAGCACTGAGCTTGGCTGAGTTCAAGAAGCACCTGGACTCAGTCACACGCTCTGACTTGTCCGGCCCTGTGCAGAGCCAGGAGTTGGAATCGATGGGTCCCTTCCAGCTCAGGAGAGTCTGTGATTCTATAAGCTTGTGCCCATTAGCTGTGAATTTGGAGGTGTCCCATGTGGCATAACTTGGGAATGAAAACCAAAGTCAAGGAACAGGATTGTTGCTGACACTGAGAAGACTGAATGTTCTTTAGTATAGGCTGGCACATATTAAATTCCACTTCACCTTGAAGGCTAAGTGGGGAGCTTAAAAAACATTTACAGAGAATCTGATTTTCACCTTGTATCGTCTATTTCAGTTAATACAAGACTGACTTATTTTCTATGACATCCATGTGAAACAAGTTCTCCTGAGAATTGAGCTTTATTATTATTTTACCTTTAGTAAAAACCAGGCAAACAAAACCCCAAAGCACCACAAAAAAACAACTCCCAAACTTTTAAACATAAAGGGATAGGGCTGTCCTTGTTTTTCATCAGTCAAGGGGGGGGGAAAGAAAGCAAACCACCCTTATATGAAACAAATAAGTGAAAGGAATAAGCATAGTCCTTCTCCTTCTCTCTGCTGGATAGAAAGTTTGGGAGTGTGCTCTGGGGGTGGTACCTTGTCACTCTGTCAGGACAGTGTGTGAAAGCTGCTGGTGGGCTGCGGTGGCTGCGTGTTTCCTGACTTACATCTCTTCTCACTGTTGTTTTCCAGGAAGGGATCAGAGTCAATGTTACGATGTTAAAAGCCAATGGAGACTTCCACAAAGGACAGGTTTGTCCAGTTTTCCTATTTGTTCAGTAAATTAATATGCAGTGAAACAGCCTGCACGCAGAGGTGAATGTACTCTGTTTGTCTGACGTGGGTCGGGGTGAAGCGGGCTCCTCGGAGAACAGACCTGTACCGTGGGGCCAGGAACTGCCTGCTCATTGTGTCCCTCTCTCTTTCAGGTTGTTTTTAATATCACCTATGTTAACGGGCAGGTGTATCTGAATGACTTCCCCATGAAAAGCGGGGTTGCACACGTAACGTGTCAGACAGTAATAGGTGAGTATTATTCTTTTTCCCCTGGGGTATTTGGCTTCCCTGTTATTTAGTAACCAAAGCTTACAATGACTACATGTTCTCTGCTCTGCAAACCTGTAGGAACAAATAATTTCCCAAGGTGGGATCATTTTGCTGCTAAAATGGGTTGGGGAAAAGAAATTCTTCCCGCTGTGTTCTGGAGTGACATTCACATGCATGTATCTGAGTGGTCTGATCTGAAATCCAGACTCTGCTGTCTTTTCAAAGCACTACAGGCTAGACAAAGTAAACAGAAGGATGCAACTCCACCCTGCTAATGGCTGTGTCCTTAGGTTGGCTGACATACAGCCAAGAAGAGATTCGGTAACAAAAGTAGGAATTCTTGTTAGGAAGATTTTTTTTTAATCATCTCATTTCTCTGTCTATTGGACAAACAAGTTTCTGCTGGGTAGGATATTACAGCACTCATACTGCAGTTTCGGTAGGGTCCTGCAGTGGATAATGAGTTAAAGTTATCTTGAAACTGCTGGTTTTTTCCCCACTGATTCAGCGCTGCACCTTTTGTGAAAGATCAGAAAGTACTGTGCTGGCGTGGGTTTTTTTTGAGATAGACAGAACATACTATATAATTAATTAAACAAGGGCCATTATGTTCATTTGATTTAAGCTTCTGTTGTACACAGAATGATCTCTTGATGGATCAGGTGCAGTCAGTCTCTAGCATGGTTTCTGAGGTCATCCTCTCCTTACAATCAGGCATTTACTTAGACAGTACTAATGCTTTTCCTAAATTGCTTCTCTGAGCCGTGACCTTGTTTCTTCCCAAGCATGATCAATTATTAATTTGACACTATTTCTTCTCTGGAGAGGGAGAGCAGTAATTAATTTCTCTCCTTCTGGGGCAGTTACATTCCTATTTTTCTTATTTTTTTTCTATATGGGGGTAGAAAAACATGGCAAAATATCATTTACCTGCAAGACAGACTCCAGAAAAGTAGATATGATTTTATTGACCAATTCTGTGAAATACTGAGCACTCTACTGTAGTTCCTAATAATTTCCCAAATGATAGATGTATAACCTGCAGTGACTACAATTCTGAATGTGAATCTGAAACAGTGAGAAAAACACTCCATGTTTGAGTCTGAGTCCTCAGCATAGTACCCCTCTCTCTGTTACCTGTAAAGTAATGGTTCTACTGTTTACTTACTAAACCCTTAATGACAGATTTAGGTCATGTTTGTAGAATGCTAAAGGGATATTGAGATACTCGCTACCTGTTAACACGGGAGAAAAATACCCCTGAATGTGTGCGAAAAACTTGTTTATGCCCTTGAGTATTAGAGTCTTGAATATTAGACCAAGTCTCCTGAATGGTGGTGTCTTGACACTGTTATCCTGAATGGTGGTGTCTTGACACGTATGTGGCACCCATATCCCCACCTGAAGCTCCCATAAATGTCAGTTTTGGAAGCATGAATGTCTTGCGCTCTCGTTGAGCGTAGTGGGGATTGAGCAGCCTGACACATGAGAAGTTGGGACCGCAGGGAGCCTCTACCACTTGGCAGCTTTGGTTGGCCCTTTACTTAGGCTTGCTGCTCTAAGTCAGAAACATTCAGCAGGCAGGTTAGTGCTCTGGCTCACACCTACAGGGAACCTTTCCCTCTAACCTCTTCCTCGCCTCCCACCAGTTATCTTTGCAATAGAAGATAATGCTAAAACGATGCCAAAAAGTAACTGTCTATATTTAAAAATAGGCAAAATAGCTGTAAGAGGAAAGGAGTGAGCATATGGAGTTTTTACTGTGAGACGCAAGTCTGCTGTCCCCCAGTACTACAAGTGACACATAGCAGTCACTAGTGGCTTCGAAACAGGGTCCAGTTCAGGCTCAGTTCAGGCACCTTGCACTCTGCTTGCTGTAGAGGTCTGTCACCTCCACTCTTGCAGCACTTCAGTTCCAGCCTGCCTGCACCTGCAGTAGAGGCATGGTAGCTGGGAAAAAGATTGTGAGAAGAGGAGGCTGAGGGGAGACCTTATCACTGCCTACAACTACCTGAAGGGAGGTTGTAGAGAGGTGGGCAATGGTCTCTTCAGCCAGGTGACAGGACAAGGGGGAATGGCATGAAGCTGTGCCAGGGCAGGTTCAGATTGGATGTTAGGAAAAAAATTTTTCCTGAAAGAGTTTGTTGGGGCCTGGAACAGGCTGCCCAGGGAGGGGGTTGAGTCACCTTCCCTGGATGTGTTTAAAAAAGGGGTAGATGAGATACTTAGGGATATGGTTTAGCATAGAATGGGAACAGTTGGACTTGATGATCTTAAAGGTCTTTTCCAGCCTTGTGATTCTGTGATATTTCAGTGTTGAGGGGAAGGGTAACGTTGTCCAAATGGAGGTGCTTACACACGGGCTGGCAGTGCTGTGGCATTACCCTTATGAACTCCTTTGGGCAGCTAAAATAAGAATGCAGCAGTGCTGAAGCCGAAGAGCGCTGCTTGGAGTGCTCTCAAAGGCAGACCTCCGAGGCAGGGCTGCAGTGCTGTTGGCAAGCTGCCTCAGCCTGGGCATCGTGCGGAGCTGCTGTTGCCTGCTGTGCTACGGGAGACCTGCTCCCCGATGGAGTTGGGGATAAGCTGGTAACGAAATCACAGCCCCCGTTTTACCTGTTGCCCAGACCACTGTTGCTCACAGCAGCGGGTGCTGGGCGCGGTACCGACTGTGGCAGGGACTGGACTTTGGTACAGCTGTTGAGGCATCACTGGTGCGATGGGAGTGGTTGGTTCTCTGCAGTTGTAATGGCTTTTCCATTCAGATACTACGTGTGTGAGCGCATCTGTGCCAGTGCTGCAGCTGTTTGCCTCACGGTGACACGCTGCTGCTTGGCTGTTGGGCTTCTCTTTGCAAACTGTGACCCTGTGTGCTTACAGTGGAGAGCGGGAGCCTGGACAGCCTGCCAGCTCAGCAGCGCCTGGGAACCGTCAGCGCTCGCATCATGGTTCATGAGTGGCCCTTGGCATCCAGTTCTGATCTGCAGCTGATTGTCATTCAGGAAGAAGTGACAGAAATCGATGGAAAACAGGTAAAAACCCCCAAAACCCAGCAGTGCTTGTTTTTAATTTGAGAGAGGCAAATAGTTACCAAGGGTTAAAAGTTTTACATGTATCTGGATGGTGATTAGAGCACAAAGTGTATCATCCCCTGCTAGCTAGCACAGTAGTGAATAAAATCATACCAACCTACGTCGCCTGTATAGTTAGTAGTGGGGTTGTTTCACAAGGAGACTTCAAGTTTTAATGTTTCTATGCTTATTTTAATAATTAGTGTCGGATGACTTTCCCTTAAGCTTGTTAGAGTATCATTAACTGTCAGATGCTCTTTCAACACATGCATTTATGCAAGCGAAGCCAGACTCAGAAGCAACACTTAATTTACAGAATAATAATACAGAATCAATAAGAGGAGAATGGGCTCATTCCGAGCCCCAAGGTTTTCCCCAGCATTCATTCCAAGCTACCAAAGTGTTTCAAGCCTGTAGCACGGGGAGCAGCTTGCAGCAGCAACTCTTAGGGCAGGTGGGCTTCTTGTGAAAGCCTATGCTGCCTGAGAGCTTAGCCTTAGAATATTTTTTTGTGTAAGGTAATTAAGTTGAACAAAAATCTTGATCATGAATGTGGGTTTTGAGATAAACAGAAAAAAACCCAAATTCTAACTGTATTTGCACAAATAGCAGTGAATGTGAGGGGTTACAATTCTAGCTGAGATTGAAATGTTCAGAACTGAGTTTTCAGAATCACTGAGTATCTCAGCTAGTTGAGATCTCAAAAAGAATCATTTTTCCAACCAGAGAGGTTCTGGAAAGAAGACAGAGGCTGCTGAAGCCAGCAAAAGTGTTTAATTTTTGTTCAGTGTGTCTGCATCTTACATGTGGCCAGGCTCTTTTGAAACTGGCTTATGTTCTGCTACCTTTTTTTGAGGGGGGGCTTGGAGGTGGGAGAGAATGATGATACCAGCACTGATCCTCAGTTGCTTGCTCAGCACGTAGTATTTTTTTACAGGGTTCTGCATCATGTCAAGGATTTTATTCTGGCAATGAAAAATCCCACTGAGAGGTTTGAAGCTTTTCTAGTGACCTGTTTATCCCGCTGTTGGGAGGTTAATACATCCTGGTTTGACTCAGTTGTTACCCAATTGTGTTGCTACATTTCCAATCTCACACTAGATGTGACAGGGCATTTCAGATTTTCACAGGGACCTGGTAAGAACAACCAGAAAGCTAAGGCTGTTTCCTTAATTGTTCCTTCGAGTCAAAAGCTTTCAAAATCTTTCTCATTAGCTATCAGCCAACAGTAACGACCATCTGTCTCACCGCATTGTTCTCTGGTGGCTGGAGCAAAAGGAGATGCTGGGCTGGCCTGAGGCTCTGAAAGCGTGGCTGAAACTGTTTCACATGCTGCATTCCTCTTTTGTAGCTGTATTTCTATGTAGCAGTTATAATTATGGCCACAGACACTGGAGATGTCAGTCAGTTCTTGGCCTCACAATGCAGTTACTGACGTTAGCAGGCGTTAGGCTGAATGCGTTCTATATAATCGGTGCCTGCAGTGGTTACTGGATGAAACGGGTCCCATGCATCACTGGAAGAGGAAGAAGAAAGCTGTTCTTTCAGTTGTTGGGGAAAAAAGCAACTTCAGTGCAAAAGCAGAAGTGTCAGCCTTGCCTGACTGATGCTTCCAGTGTTTGCAAGCACTCTTTCACGGCCTACTTGAGTTTCCTGTGCCCTAAAACACCTCCCTGAAGGAGGATTGTGACAGGCTGCGTAAGACTTGGTGGAAAGCCCATGGAGTGACTGCCACATGCTTTTGCAGGGAGCAAAGTTCAGTGGGCTTAGCACATTTTCTGGTGTAGCCTAAAGAAGTGTGACTAAAAACAAAGAGCAGTAATTCATGCTATAACGTGCCTTTGCCAAAATCCTAATGGCTTGGAGTTTTCTGTGATGTGGTGGCTTTATCTGCCAGCCAACTTCACTCTTAATTCAGGAATGTCAACATGTTTGCATCTCTTGTAGGTTCAACAGGAAGAAGTAACAGAAATAGATATTTTAGTGAAGGACCTGAGAGTGCTTAGACATTCAAACTACACCGTCCCTTTGAAAGAGAGCATGCTGTATTCCATCCCGAGGGACAACGATATGGTGTTCACGCTTCCCAACCTCTCAGGAAAAGGTAATTCTCCTAGCTGGTACATAATGTTTGTATCCACAGTTGATGTATTGGTTTACAAAGATGAAAGAACTTTGTTATTCCTGTGTCTTACATACTGAAACAGTTTCTTCATTAACAGGGAAGCATTTTGGTTTCTGTGGTTTGTTTTGTTTGGTTTTAATGCCTAAATTCAACTCTACATTCTAGGTATTTTGTTTGTTTTTCAATGTGTTCTCCTTTGAAGCACCTGGGCACTCGAAAATGGGCAACCCAGATAGCTCTCAGGAGTGAATTTCTCTCAGCATAACGATTAAGATTTATTTAAAGCTGCCCCTTTTTCCTGAGATTAAAAGAGAAAAGCAGAGAGGAAATACCTGTCTGGGTCACTTCCAAACCAGAGAAAAATTTTATGTTCTAGAACTTGAATAACTTGAAAGCAGAAGTTATTTGGTGCCTTAATCTCATTTCAGTTTTGTTTAATCAAAACCTCTCAGGGATTTCATAACAGATGAATATTTTGATCTAGTTCATCACCTTTTAATCTGGAAACAGCTGAAACTTCCAGCCAGGGGAACAGCTAGAGGCTGCACTGCAGCACTGCCTCTGCTTCTTACCATGGTCACTGCTCAGGTTTAAAACCCCAAAAAAATCAGCCTTCTGTGTTCTTGCTGTCTGTGCGTGAGAACTGTGCCCTAAGTATAGAAATGCAGCCTATCTTTGTTTTTCTGAATAGCAAGGCAAATAAAAAGCAACCCCACCCCCTCACTGAATCCAGCTTTTCTTCTTCAGATATCCAAGATCCACTGCAGACTACCAGCCAGTATCTCATCCAGCAAGTGGAAACTACTGTAGATGAAGAGACATTACCTGGGAAGTTACCAGAGACGCCTCTTAGGATAGAGCCTCCATCTTCCTACAAAGTACCTTTATGGGTTGTATGGGGTCTTTTTAATCATTCATATGCACCTTTAGAAACTGGTCTAAAAAGGAGGAGTAGGGGTTTTTTCCTTCCCTCTGTTGTTTTTCTCTGTTCCCCCAGAGATGCAGTGCATATAGCTTGGTGATGTTTCTGGGAGGAAAGGTTGTGGTAACACGCTGCAGATGGAGCTGGATGTTAGTTGGCATTACAGTTTAGGGTAACAAGTCTCCCTTTCCCATTTTTATTATTGCCTGCAGAAACACACACAAGCAGTATGCTTTCCTCCTTTGCGAGCGTTCACAGAACAAACGAACCCAGAGCTGTTGGGATTCAGACAGTGGGGTTTCCTCGTGTAAAGGCCAAATGCAATGTCCATTTAAAGATGGTAATAGAACTTTCCTAGACCATTGTCTTTGGTCCTTTAATTTAAAAAATAAAAGGTAACATAGCACATATTGACTCACTTCTAGAAGAGAGAATTGCTAGTCCTACATCAGCTGGTATTGACGTCTGAGTGCTGCTTTGCTGTGTCCTGTTTGTTAACGACCAGGAGTTTGTGCTGTGGGAAGTATCTGACTGTAACTGACTTCCACAGAAGTGTAAGAAATCCCCACAGCCAGGCACTAAGAACAACTGACTTTTACAGACATACTCTAGGAAACTTCCTAAATTACCCTTAAGCAGTGAGAAATTGTTGGGGAGTTTTAACTCCAGCAGCAGTCAGATGGGTTCCTAAGTACTGCAGCGTTCTGACTTCACACCTTCTCCAGGACAGTGAGGTGTGATATTTACATTACACCGAGCTGAGAGTTTATAACAATTTGTCGTGGTTTTGCCCCAGCCGGGGGCCGCACCCCACACAGTCGCTTGTACTTTTAAAAGGAAGGGGGAAGGAAAGTTGGGGGAGGGGGAAAAGGGAAGGAAGAAAGGAGGAAAAGAAACCACAACCTAGAAACCAGAACCACGCAGGTTGGGATAAGGATAGTTTACTAAACAATAACAGAAAACTAGATATAACAATAACAGAAGTTTAAAGCACAAAATAGATGAAACTGGTGATACACAATGCAATTTCTCACCAAACCACACAACTCAGGCCGCACAGCTTAGAACCGAACCCGACCGCCCCAGAAACTGCCCGTCCTGGCGTTGTCTCCCCCTCTTCCCCCCAGTCCCCCCTTAAACTGAGCATGATGTAACTGGCATGGAATATCCTCTTTGGCCAATTCGGGTCACCTGTCCTGGCTGCGTCCCCTCCTTTCTCACTAGTAAGGAAGTATGCAGAGCTGAGAAAGGTCCTTGATTGCCCGGCAACAAATCGGAAACATCAGGGTGCTATCAGCACTATTCTCATGCTAACACCCAAACTTGGCATTCCATTCACTGCTAAAAAAAAATTTAACTCCATCATAGCTGAAACCAGGACACAATTACAGATCTTTCTTAGCTTTAAACCGCATCATCTTTATTTTTCTGACTCTGCTGGGAGGCAAGTGCTCCCCACCTTGTGAGATGGGCTCATCTGCTGCGAAAAACACAGCAACAGCTTGAGAAGTTTCAGTTCCAGATGAGGCAGGGATGGGCTCGATGGCCGCCTCTGGGGCTGAAAGAAAGGCTGATTACACCCTGCTACCAAGACAGGAGGGCCAGAGGGGCAAGCCAAAAGTTTGAGCTGGGCTGGAGAAGGGGCTGCCCTTCTCCTTGGGCTGCCAGTAACCCCTTCCCCAGTGTACACTGCCCCAGTATCAGCTTCTCTATACCTCGGCTGTTCCTGGGCCACAGGGCTCAGCCTTCACCCACTCTGAGCAGCCTTTATTCTCAAAAGTGGCCTTTCCTTTCAGGGAACTCTGCTGGGAAGAGCAGAGGACTAAAAGCCTTAACCTGTTCCAAAGAGAGAGGCCCGGGTCAGTGGTGAATTCCACCCTGCTGTTCTGTGTGGTTAAGTGCATGGAAATGTAAAGCTCTCACAAGTAACGTGACTCACCAGTAGCTGCAAAAGCTGCACTTGCTGGGTTTTACAGCATCTTACCTGCTTGGTTGTAGGTGATGTGCCAGTGGGTGGAAGACCTGAGAAAAGCCTTGTGCAGATTCTGGTTTCAATCTTTACCCATCTTCTTCAGTCTGATGGAAGTCATTGTAGTTGGAGTTGTTGGAGCAGCTCTTATTCTCAAAGCCTTAAAGGTGATGTTCCCTTCCTGTGAAAACAAGTAAGTAAACATTGATATATTTTTCCTCTGATGAAGGCAAAATAGTAACTAAAAAGAGTTTTTCAAGAAGCAGCCCTATTCTGTAGGAAGATGATGGCAGCAACTGAGCGAAAAGGCTGCCAGTAACTTTCCATTCCAAGTGGCATTTTGACACACAGGCATCTCAGAAGAACATGGACCGATCTTGCCTTGCTAATGGCCTTAGCTTGGCTGTCATTCTGCCAAATTTCTGTCAAGTCTTGTAAAGACTACATTGTGAGACACTGTTAACATAGCTCAGAGAAGTTAGGGCTAAGTAATTCCAAGACCTCTAAACCTTTTCATACTCCTACTGTAGTTACAAAGGGCTTCAAATTTGGCTTTGCAAATTGGTACAGGAGTTCTCCAAGGAGGAACTGCCACTACAGGTGGCTTACAAGCCCTAGCAATTGGTGCTGCTGGCAAAAGGTCATAAATAAAGCTGATTGACTGCAGATGGCTTCACTCTCCCAATTGGTGTGTTACCAGCAGCACTATTATCTTTTAGAGAGGCAAGCTAAGAAGTCAGGATAGATTTGGTGCTGGGGTGGGCAAGGATGTACATATTTAATCAACCCAAGCTGGTTTGAGAAGACCTAACCCTGGGACTGTATGGCCTTCCAAGAGAAGTGACTGACAGTGCAGCATGCTTCATCACCTACAAGCACAGCTGATGTCCAGGTGCAGCTCCCAGATGGGCTTCTGAACAGCCCTGAGTGCAGTTAACTTAGGTTTCCATTGCTCTTGTGCACGGCCTGTCAGGGCACTGTGGGAGAGATTGCAGTGGGGAAGGATGTCCTCCCCACTTCTGACAAAACCAAAAAAAGAAACGAAACCAAAAACCCTAGCAAAGCCAACCAACCAAAACCACAAAACCACACAGTCACTTTCCTGCTGCCTGCATAAAATGGCCCTGTAAAAAGGGGCGAAGGTTTAATTTGTGATTGCAAACCAGTAAGAATGAGTAGGAGGTCTCAGGTGTGAGTCAGGACCTTGTCCCATGTCTCTAATGCCATCAGATGGTGCAGTGATAGAACCAGGGGCTCTAGCTAGTCCAGGACAGTTAGGTGCAGGAGCCTGACAAAGTAGGTCCTGACTGTTTTAAGGCTGTTGTGAAGTTGAACATGCAGAGCCTACACTGATAGTATTTCATAAGTAGAAAATGAGTGAAGGGACCCCTCTGGAACCACAGCTGGGGAATTTTGGAACCAGTTTTCCATCAAGTTTTCATTCTAGCTTTATAAAAGTAGGTATTAATACTTGATTACATTGATTTGAGTGACGTTTGGGGAGTTTAAATCTGTTTTTTAGAACATGGAATTGTTTTGTATATTGCTTTCTAATGCCAGGTAACCTTACCTTTCAGAGGCATCCTTCTCCTGGATCAAGTCAGCTTTGTACCTGTGATTACCATCAGCTTGCCTTCAGACCTTCCAGACAGGAAAAAGAATTTAGACGAGAAAGCATGTACTTAATACTGTGCTTACTTTGGAGTTACTGGGTTTGTAAACAACAGCAGTTTAGTTGACCTGAAATTTGGCACTTGATCTTAATACATTGTTTGTTTCCTACTAAGAAAGTGAAGTCAGTTGATGAATTGGTAAAGGGACCCTCGGGCCGAGGCCCACAGCTGACTTCCCCGTGCCTCTCCGTAAACAGGAAGCCTTCTCAGAAGCTTCAAAACAAAACAGCTTTCCACCCTGAGGGCTACCATTGGTTTTAACTTCTGTGAAGTCACTTTTCCACACCTCAGACAGGATGCTGGCTGCCTGCACCCCCACAGATAGATAAAGCAGGTCAGCTGTCCTGACTGGCGAGATGGTGCAATTCAGGCTGTCCTGAAGCCGCCACTTAGCCTTCTTCAGAGCAGGGCCACGGAGTGTCAAGCACATCAGCTGTGCCTGCAAGCCTAAACAAAGCTGCCCGACCTGGTTCCAGGTCTCTTTGGGTCGAGCGTGCCTTGTAAGGGAAATAGCACTACCACGCATTTGTGTTACTAAAGTAATTCGATGCTTTATATATGCAAAAGAAAAATTCAAAAGGCAGATTTCTATTTCAAGCACTTTACACTTGTGTGGCCCCTTCCACTCACAGAAACTGGTGGCACTTGTCTCCAAGGTGCCCGTTGTGTCTGACAGCAGCGTTAGGCCGAGTCTGGGAGGGAAGAAGAAAAACCCAACTGAAGTACCAGCTCGCTGTTGCTGAGGAGGCCCCGGCTGCCCCTGTCCCCATTTCTACTGTTCAGTTTTCAAATAAACACACAAATTGTTTATTAGACTGTGTTCCCCTGTGCATCTCTGCTTAGTTACATAAAACCAGAGTTTGCTAAATGTGTCATATGCAGAGCACTGTTAGCTTTTAGGTTTTGATCTATCAAAACTGTTTATCAGGAGGAGGACTTGGAAAAAAACCCAAGAAAATGCAAACAAAAAAAAACCCCACTCCAAGTACCTGGCATCAGCCTGAGTGCAGGTACTGCCTGAAGGATCAGAATTACCCAGGTTCAGCTCTGGTTGTTGGAGTGAGAGACAAAACTAGGATTTCCCTCACCTCCCCCCTAAGGAAGGGCTATGCTGGGTTTAAAGACATCTCATACACTTGTCCTCACAGCTGGGCTGGGACAGGAGCAAACTGCCTTTAAAAAAAAAGAAAAAGCAGAAAGCTGTATTTGTTGTTCCAGCACCTCACGGGTCTGTACTTTGCCCTTCGTACACAGGCTCGGTGCTGTTACAGTGTAAGGTCCCAAACATCTGCCAGGTCCCCGGCTGAGTGAGGAGGATGGAAGGGGAGATGAGTCACAACTGGAGGGTGTTTTGGGCAGGTTGCAGAGCCAGGAAAGGCTGGAGGAGGGCAGCTACTCCGCTGGTCTGGAATGAGCAGCAGCAGCTGACATCCCCAGAGCACCAAGCCCTGCTTTCCAGCAGGTAGCACAAGAGAGCTACCGCAATGATAACATAACCAGGTAAGACAGAGGCCATGCTAGAGCTAGAGAGGCCTCTGAATCAAGATTGCAGTTTAGCCAAAGAAAACACCTGACACAGGGGGTGTTGTCAAAATCATAACAAAAATCAAATTAAAGAAGTGCAAAGCTTGAACACAGCAATCACCAGACAACACTGCTGGGCCATGGAGCTGGAGCTACCAAATCTTAAAATCCCCAGTGTTGTTCTTTAGCATACACCTGGTTTTCCTCAGCCATAAATTCTCCTGCCATTCAGAGGAGTGTCTCTTTGAGCTGGGACCGCTCTGAACCATTTGGTAAACCAGTTTAAAAACTCTTCAGCACAACCACCACAGTTAGGAAAGGGCAACTGTCCTGCATGCCAGTAGCAGTAGGTCTCATTTCCCCAGGAAATGACGAGGACACACGTACTAGCTGGGGTAGGAAAGAGAGAGGGTGTGTGGATAAAACCCAACCAAAAAAACCCACAAGTACCTAAAAACCCCCACTCAGTAGGTCTTTTATGAAAAGTGACATCTCCTCACTGCAGCTCTTGTTTGGACTCACCCTCAGAACCTGTGTCTGCCTTCTAAACACAGGGAGTCGGGCAGCACTGGCCCTTCATCCACAGAGGAACTCAGCTGGAGGGGCTTGGTATCCTCGCCTCCTGCCTTCCACACCAAAACGAACTTGAGAGCCAGCAGCTAGGGCTTCTTTTCCCCTTCAGCTACCATGTATCACACAGGCCTTTGAGCAAACAGGGCTGGCTAAACCATAGAACCAAACTCCTGCTTTTAAAATGAGGTTTACTTCAGAAGTTCTCAAAATACATCACGCTTCTAGTCTAAGCAGCCCCTTTCTGGGCTGCTTCCAAGGACTACAGCTTGCCTACTTACCCCTTCTTAGTTGGGTGACAGCTGGAATATTTTGGTTTGCTTGCAATGAATTGCTTTATGAGAAGAAAACTCTTCCTGCAACACAGCTCTACACTCATCCCAGCATACAAACAGAAAAGTAACTACTAAGAGAACCCACTTCTTCAAGATACCACGTCTTTTTCTTGCCTCCCACACATGGTGCTATCCATTTGAAAGGAAGGGGTACGTTTGCTTTCCAGTTTGGGGATGGAAGCCTATGAACTCACACATGAACACCTACCTGACCGTCCTCATGTCTGGGCTCCTCACGTCATGTCTGCCCTGGGATTCAGCAGCTCTCAGCAAGACCTGAGTCTCAGTGGCTTCACGGAGCGTGTCGGTAACGGACCGTGTCAGCACCGGCTCTGCCGAAAGCCCCTTTCCGCGGCGTCCAGCTGTCGCTCTCACCACAGTGGCGACTCTTACACACGCTAACAGGATGCTCACAGCAACGGCATCTGCTCAACTCTGTACCTGGGACTCACTTGCCTTCTGTTTGGGCTGCAAGTTTGCCTTTTCGTTGTCATCGGTCCTTCCCCAGCTGCTGCAAAGCAGAGAAGGGACACGCAAGCAGGAATGTCACAGCCAGTGTACCACAGCACAGATCTGCCAGCTGAAACAAGCCTGGGTGTGCTCGATTCACAGAAAACCCTAGAGTTTAGCTGTAAGCAGAGCTACACCCGGCTGCTCTGAGCCAAGAGAGTTTCCAAACAGGAGCTGGACAGAAGCAATAGATGGTTTAATTACAGTGACCACTGTTGGGCAATATGTAAAGCTACGACCTAAATGAAACCAGTCTCAGCAACCTGCTGCTACATTCCACCCAAGTAATGAAACAAATCTAAATCATTTGCACCAGCTGTAAAGTCAGGGTTATGGCTGGAAATCAACTCGGCGCAAACATACAGCACACACCATTAGTTCCCAGCGCAGACCAGGACCCAAGCTATCAGTTTCTGACCCTTACAGCACCACAGTCAAGGCAGAAAATGGACTTGTTTTCCAGAACTGATGCCAGAGAGCTTTTATTTCCTCTCATGCTGCCAAGGAGAGGCTACATCACTGCTGCCTGCATGGAACCAGTTGACTCCGGCTGGATGCATTTTAGCATTATTTTATAGCTACTGTAATAGACACTGTAAACCTGTGATGATCCAGCCCTTGCTTAAACCTCACTTGCCTCTATCGACTTGTTAGTGGCACAAGGGCTGCTGTTTGAAAAAAAAAAACAAAAAACACCTCAGCTTGAGTACATGTTCCCTATTAATACTTTAGGAACAGTTTAAAGGTGGAATTCTCTAAGATCAGCTGGCGAAACGATTTGTATAACTGCACCTTGCTCCCCCCATTGTCCAGTTCTCAGCATCCTTTACTCATTTGGCAGGGCTAGTCTGGGGTTGGGGGGGGGGTTTTGTGTGTGCAGTAGCTATTTTTGCCACAAGTAAACCCTCTGATGCCACAGTTCTAGTATTAAATTTAAGTAGTTTTAAAACACTGAAGATGAAAGCAGATCCCACCGGTATCTTCCACATTTGAGGAAAACACAGATAACTTCTGAGCTAGTTCAAAGGGAGCTGGGCAGAATTTGCATTTTAAAAAAATTTATTTAGACATCTGTTGCTCTTAAATTACAAAAGTTAAAAAGAATGTGCAGTGCACTGACACACTACTCAGTACTAAAGCTGTTTTAAGACATAAGGTGGCTTCTTCACGGTAAGACAACTCAGCATGATCCAAATTCAACGATCCATTTCTCGTATTTCTCAATGTCCGCAGCAGATACAGACTTGGAAACTTTCCTCAAAGCTATTTCAAAGTCTTCCATAGTTGTTGGCATGTGCATTTCATCACGGGAAAGATTTCTTATCTCTTCTGGTGTCAAGCCTTCAATGCGCCTTCGCATGGCCATCAACGACGCGTCTCTATTAAGGATGGAAAAAGAGGAGGTTACTCGCTGCAGGATGGTGCGTTCAGCTGCTCAGCTGGGACGCTGTGTTGAGCCTTTTAGCCTGCTGTGCTCAAAGTCATCATGAAGAATTGTGAACTTTTACAGATGATGTCTAAGTGCTCGTACAACCCATGGGTACCATGCTATCTGTGGCTTTTGAACATGGATTTATCCTGACTGGAGCTCTGAAAAGCTCACAGGCTAGGAGAAAAGGTAAAGCCTGGTTTATCTAATGCCACTGCCTGCCTAGGATGTAGCTGCTGTTTATAGTATTTGGAAACAGGAACAATGCAAAACAATGCTGTCACTCTTATGATGATGTATAGGAGTAGTAGGTGGAATGTTTTGAGTGTTTCCTGGTCCAAACAGGAATCCTACATCAAGGACAGAGTTTTCACCTCCAACCTGAGCATTCACAGACAGATAAAGGTTAAGCTACAGAGTCTGTTCAGTGTGTGGCTCCTCCAACTTCAGGCCTCAGTAAGCACTGCATGTCTGTACAAGTGTGTCCTTCTCCCACTGCATGGAGCTTGACTGCAGCTGGATTCCCCACAGCAGCACCAGTAGCAGCAGGTGATGAACTAGTGAGGCAATAAAAGGGTAACACTGAAGGACTGAAGTTCCTGAAGTTCATCATTACAGAGCTTATAATAAGAACAAAGTGCTATTGATCTCATCTAGCAGTAAAAAAATATGGCAGGGTAACTGGCAGTATCACAACAGTATCTTCTCATTAGTGGGTGAGAATACAAAGAGGAAAACTTAGATACAGTCTTGTATGAGGATTTAGAAAGATGTTCCAGCACATTGTTTCAGTTCCATCCCTGCCCCCCAAAGGATACCGTAACTCAGACTCATGAATTTACTAAATAGCTGTTAGCCACTAGAATGCATAAATACAGTAACCAGAATTTCAGAACCCAAAAAGTTGCCTTGCTGAACTCAGTCAAGTATCACGGTGCTTTGCTCTCCTATCATTCCTGAGCTGAAAGCCAGTGTTATGCAGTCCAGCGGGGAAGGGAAGCATCCCAGGAGCCTCATTTGCCTCCAGACAACAATTTAGAAAAAAACAACAACAAAACCAAAACCCCACAACCAAAAACCAACCACAAAACCACCAACCCCCAAAAGACAGACACACAAATCCAAGACACAACCCAATCAACCAAAAAACACCAACAAAATTAAAGCACAGCTGCCACCACTCTCTTGTGTGACATCATTTTGCCAACAGTCAGTGGAACCCCAGCTCTGTACTTTCTCCAAGGCACCCTGCTGCCCGGAGTAACACCAACACCATAGTCACAAAACAAGCAGCCACCCACTGGAACAGGCAGCAAGGTCACTTCTGTTCCACCTCCACCCCAAGCAGTGATCCAAAGCCAGTTCATACAGCTAATACACAGCTTAGATGTGTTTTACATTCCCTGAATGTCCTTTTGAAGGTGAAGCTTTATTTTACTTCCCATGGTTACATGCTGACTCGTTAGGAACTGAACTGTACTGTTCCCTCGGACTGCTTTTCACTCTGGCTCAGCACACTTTGGATTTCACCTCAAATTCTTTGGGGTGAGGGAATAATTTGAGCAAACCAGAGTTCTTGGCTCATTTTCTCTTAAGGTTTGCTTGTACACTAGCAAGGGCTGATGTAGTCTACAAGTTTGAGTCTATAAACACAGTAAGGGTCAATGTCAGCCACATGGGGTTTTTTTAATCTCAATGTAAATAGAACAATCACATTTAATCTGTGTTTCTCCTGACACCATTAAAAGCGTACCACACAGGCTAACAGAAGTACCTTAACTAGTTCATGTACATCCAAACCCCAGTTTGCCTGGACTTCTGGTTGCTGCCACCTCAGTCATCTCTTAAGGAGACCGCCAGAAATGAAAGACTGGGGTGTTTTAGTTTTTTTGTTTGTTTGCTGCTTTTTTTGGGGGGGGGGGGGGGGGGGGGGCTTTTGTTGGCTGGGGTTCTTTTGTTGTTAACAGTATTTGTACAAATGGATTTTGGCTAAAAAGCAACAATATGTGTATATGCATATATCTTTATGAAATTCACTCAAAACCATTACAAGTATTTCCACTTTTAAACAAGCACATTGGTATCCACTATATCAAATATATACAAATAATGAACACAGAGCAGACAAACCACAGCTAAACTGCACAGGGCAGCGGGCCAAGTAAACTTAACAGCACAAACTCCTTTCAAAGCACAACCAACACCACAAGTGAGCAAAAGAACACCACAAATTCATGACACAAACCTGCAAACGAAACAAACCTGCAAAACACTGATTCAGAGCAACTGAAACCATCCTTTTGCCATGTAAGGTTTGCTCAGGGAAAAGCACCAAGCCTCCAAACTCTTCCTTCAGCCTTAAGTGACCCCGTTGCCAAGAGCCTTTGGTGGCAGTTCTGCACACCGGCCACTCACATTCATCCCTGTGACACAACGCCGTGTCCCCTCAGTTGCAGTGACAAGCACATGCAGAGCTGTATTAGGAATCAAGGCAAGAAAGGGTTCTGCTTTTGAGGAAAGTAACAAGGGGATGCTTTTAATCCTCTTACCCTGCTCAAAAGTACAGCCCCACAACAGTCATGCTCTCACAACCTGGAGCTCGAGCCTCACGCTGCCACACTTCAGTGCTACCTGGGTAGCCAGGCAGGTGCTTATGAGATGACAAGAGTGTCTTCAGAAGCTTCAGTTCTTTGTCCCATACTGCTGATTCCATCATTTGCCACCACTGCAACTGTGCCAGCACAAACCCTTAGATGCAAACCTGATAGCAGTGTCTTCCCTTTGCAATTTTTTGGAAAGGGAAGACACTGCTTCCCTTTCCAAAGGAAAGGAAGGAAGGATTCCAAGGAAGCAATCCTTCCCTTCCCTTTGCAATTTTTGAAAGGAAAGATCAGGGGAAGGGTTAGAAGGTGTTTTTAGTCGAGTATTTCTGGAAGCTTGGTTTTAGAAAAGGCTCACAAATTACTGTATGCAAACAGTACCGAGAGGGGCAGATGGAGGAGGTAGAAGAACAGTTCAGTTGGCCTCATCCCCAAAGGCAACAGGCTGAGCACACAGCTCCTGCACGTCACAGCATGCTGCTTCTTCACTGTGTCAGGAAGGAAGGATGCTCCACGTTTCTACTTTACAGTTCTTCCAGACACTGCCACTATGGCCTCTTACACATGGATCTTCTGCTGAAGTAGCGTAACCTCAGCAGAATGACCACAACCCTACAGGTTTAAGTCGACCATCCTGTAGATGTTCCTTATGCCAAGAATTTGGTGCAGATGAAAACACAGCATTTTAACCACATCATACCTTCTTTAGATTACTATGTTGCAAATGCTTTTGGCATTATTACATGAAAATATCAAACAGAAATCTAGGTAGACATTAATGGAGCATTTCACCTTTCAGTCATACATAAAGGCTACAGTCTCTCTTTATCCAACAATTTTAATCATGTAAACTAGTTACTTTATAAACAGTTCTCTCAGATTGTAGCAGTGGCAGCACAGATGATGCACTGTTAACATACCTGCACACGTTGGTAATGTCTGCTCCTGAATATCCCTCCATTTTCTCAGCTATATTTGCAAGGTCAACATCATCAGCCAGTTCCAGCTCACGCAGATTTATTCTTAGGAGTTCCTCTCTACCTTTTGCTAATCAGAGAACAGAAAATTGAGTCTATACAACTTGCTTTCCAAAGATAAATAACGAATTGAAGAAGGATAAGAGGGAAGAATGAGAAGAAGGATCTTTTTCTTGTGTAGATCCAGGTCTGGAGGTTGGTGGCCCTGCCTGTGGCAGGGGGGTGGAACTCTATGATCCTTGAGGTCCCTGCCAACCCAGACCTTTCTATGATTCTATGATACAGTACCTGCTACAAAGGTAAAAGTTTAATGTTTAGATTTATCCTGGTCTTCAATTCATAAATTAAATTTGCATAGATGTATTCATGAGATTTTTAAACCAGGTGACCCAAACAAAAGGAATACTGGTAAAGTTTAGATTTTAGCCTTTCCAACCACTCCTCTCCCCAAGTCTTCATACCTGATGGTAAAGGAATGTATATTCTTTTTTCTAGTCGCCGTCTCAGGGCTTCATCGATATCCCAAGGAAAATTAGTAGCAGCAAGTACCATGACCATCTTGGAAGGATCATCATTTTCAGCAGCTCCTCCAACACCTGCATTGGAGAAAAGAGGAAGGAAAATGTACATATAGTTTGTGAAATTTCACATACAGAGAGAACAACATCCATAGTTCTATAAAGCAAAGTTGCTTTTAATCCAGGACACTTTTCTCCAAAGCAGCCACTCTATTGCACTTCAATAAGTTCAAGCACAATAGAATAACTACGTGCAACAGCATTCAGACTTCCACAGTCTGCTAAGCAAAAAGGGAGGCTCAGTTTGATTGGGAAGGGCCTCTGTATCATGGCTGGAACGCTTTTACAGCAGTCATTTGTATTTCTGCCATTAAAGTATTCAAATTTTCACATCAGTGTCCTGTAACACCACAAGAGGAAAAACAAAACCACCCCCCAAAAACCATCACCGCACCAAAAATCAGGCACTACACCGGCCTGCCTCTCAGCAGTCACACAAAAGCAGCATTACTCCCCTACGAAGTTTCTTCACATCTGAATTCAGGCTCACGTTCCACATACACAGGAGGATTCTTACCACTGCAGTTTAAATTCATGGACTGAATCACAGTTCTCAGAGGCAGAAAGAACAGCTCAGCCTAAAGTACTGTGAAACTGCTGCTATATGAGCAAGTTCATTTAATTGAACTTGCTATGCTCTGCATTTACTGTTTTTGCTTATAATCACAGGATTGGGCTGTAGAATAGCCACTGCACCTGGTCTGCTTGAAAATTTGCATATAAACCACCATTTATGAACACTCAAGTAAAAGGACTTCAAATAGTTGTTACTAATGAAATTAGCTTATGCACATACTTGAGTTATGAGAACAGCATTACAGCTCTGCTACTAAAGTCAAACATAAAAGGATATCAACATCAGAGAACCAGAAATAAGCATACAAATCTGACTCATGGATTTCTATCACAAGTTACTCGAAGGATTAGCACTTTTCAGTTGCTCCTTCTCCTTGCTCACCCAAAAGCATACAAACAGGATGCCTCTACAGCAACTTTGCACAGTATTACCTACTTTTAAACTTAATTGATTTGCAAAATGCAAACAAAATAGCTGTAATGAACTCGGTGTTTTAAAAAGGAAGGTGTCCTAACTGCTTCAATAAAATTAACTGCCTTCATTTTTTATTTATATCTCTAGGAGTTAAAAAAAAAAGATCACAAAGAAGTTAAGTGAAACAATTGCCTTTGAAGTTTAAATTGGAACAGGTGACAGTTCTTTTGAACTAGTTTTACTTGGTTTGGGAGAAGTAAGTGATATGCTAGGTACAGACTGTTCTTCACCGAGTCTTCATTATGCTGGGCCAGTAATGTAAGTCATTGCTAAGATGCTAAAAGATCATCAAATAATTGGTATCTTTTCCCTTCCACACTGACAGTTGCAGTAGTGTGTTTGTCTCTTCCTACCCCAATTTTATGTAAGGCTTTCAAACAAATTGCTTTGAGAATGAAGTTCTGATGTTCTTTTTTCCCCCCTTCCTCAAGACTCCTCCAGCAGTTCAGCACCTCCCAGTGCTCAGGCTATTTACCGTCCATCTGAACTAGCAGCTCTGCCTTCACCCGTCGGCTAGCTTCATGCTCCTCCGAGGTTCCCCTGCGGCTACAGATGGAGTCTATCTCATCAATAAATATAGTTGTTGGGGCATAAAATCGAGCCTGAAGAAAGAAAAAGATAAAGCAGAAACTGAAGAGGCTGACTACTCACATTTAAGAAACAGCAGCATATTCAGAGATGAATAACAACGCATTTACCCCAATGAATCAGCTTAAGTATTAAACAGTGCCTAACCCTCCCACTGTCCACAGCTATACAGCAGCTGTGCTTTCATTTGAGCAAAATCAGGTTTTGGTGAAGTCCTATTAATTGTTAGAGCCATAAACAAACATTTAATAAGCTAAAGGCAGGGTTTTTTAGCATTTATAACTGCAAAAGCCATCACAGAAGGCTTCCATAAGAACTCAGTTAAAGTAAGGACACAGTGATATGGCACCTGTCAAAGGGAGATCAAGTGCAAAGTCACCTTTCTGAAGGGAAGTGAAAGACAAGGATCTGTGACAATAAAACCTGCTGTCCTACAGCAGTTGAGATGCTGTCCGCTGAGTGTACGCACGTTTGATTGACAGACATGATATCAATTTACTCAATGCAATCAAACAGCAGCCTAAGAGATCTCTTACTTCCCAACTTTTCCAACCCCTGTAATTGCAACACTGCTGCTCCCATCAGCACTGGGCACAGCAAACACTGTGTGCAGGCCTGCTAACGCAGGAGAAGAGGCTACACTGAGCCAGTTTCAAGCGTTATAGGCTCTGAAGCAAACTACATCCAGGTGTCCACTTCTTTTAAGCACAAGTGCCCACAACAAAACAGACACAGCCAACATGCTCTCACCCAGTGAGTGATTAGATTCCACCTCCAGCTTCACATGCATGTGCTGTGTTCTACAGCACACCTAAGCTTATAGCGAGCTATTTCCAATAGAACAAGCTAGCCCTGAAAACAAAGGCCACCTCAGTTTTTATGTATTCCTACGTAGTAATAACCAGATCTTGAATGTACATGGCCAAATCAGAAGGCCCTGAAGCGTTTACACTTGGAGAGCTGTTTATGTATGCTACGAGTTCTGAATCTTGGCAAGGTTTCACTATTCTAGAGGCAGTTCTACTTCATTATCTCACTATTTATGTTCAGAAACTTCAGTCACCATTTCGAAGAGCAGACGAACGAGTTTCTCAGATTCCCCTCTGTATTTTGATGTCAGTGTGGAAGACGAAACATTGAAAAAAGTCGTCTTGCATTCCGTGGCCACAGCTTTTGCCAGGAGGGTCTTCCCAGTGCCAGGAGGGCCAACCATCAGCACACCCTATTGAAATGAAAAAAAAGCACTTTTAGGACAAGAATCAAAACACAGTTTGTTTAATGGTGTAATATTAAAATGCTAGATGTAAACTTTCCCTTGAAGAGTTTAGTATTTTATTACTAAAAAGTAGGAATAATTTATATAAACTGTAAACCACATGAAATTTCTTGTTCCAACAAGATCTCAGAATCCTACTTATGATCAGAGGATCATTTTTTTCCCATACCTTCCATGGTCTTCTAATTCCCTTAAAAAATTCTGGCATCCACATCGGTAAAACTACAGCTTCCTTAAGCAGCTTTTTGGCTTCTACCAAGTCAGCAATGTCATCCCTGACAAGAAAGACAGTTGTTTGACAGATTTAGACAGGCCGCAGAAGAATCAGTCCACAGCTCAAAACAACATGCAATTAAACTTATTGCTATGTAACAACTTTTCCCCAACTCAGGAAAAGGAGTTGGATTTATTTATGTTCTAGAGGCAAAAGCCTACAACAGCTACAGTTTGCATCCAGCTAGCAGACTCCAGATGGATGCAAAAACAGAGACACATTAACTACTTCACAAGAGCGCCACTGGTCTTATTCACAGAAAGAATAAGCAGAATAAGGCAATCTGGTAGAGGTTATGTGATTTACAGGTGACGCTCTCTTCTTTTGCTGAGGGGTTGGCTTCCCCTGAAACTTCAATATTTGATTACTACAATTCACTGAAGACTAGGAAAAGGAGCTGGATTAAAAAGAATATTTACAATTCCCTTCCACAGTTACAAACATATTAATTCCTATAGATATCTTAGAGGCTGGTCTTATTTTCTTGAGGGCAACTCTTAGGGCATTCCACTTACTAGCATGTACCTGAGTAATATTTTGGTTTCAAAGCACTTTTATATAGAGAATTAGCTTCAAATCTGAAGTTATAACTTAAGATTCAATATAAAAACGGGGACATGTATTTACATATTAAAGTGAAACACAAGACAGCTGCACACAAAGTTGTCTGTGGGATTGTTCAGGGTGGTGTTTTTTTTAAAAGCCTGCTTTATTTGCCATAAGATTTTTGCCCATTTAATCCTCATAAAACCACGTAAGCTCAGAAAATATTTGGAACACAAAACCACCTTTGTATAAGGTTTAATATTTAACACATTTATTAACACATGGGTATATTTCATACTGGTAGTCACATCACACCCAGCAGGCTTTCAGAGGATTCCTATACTGGCATAACTTGTTAATTGGTTTTCTATCTCACTACGCCCCCAGGTAGCAAAACAGGTTTTTAAATGAAGAGACACTGGCAGACACTAGAATCTTACACATAACAGAAGAGTATCTCAAAAATTGATTTAATGATGGATGGGGCTTTGAGCAACCCGATCTAGGGAAAGATGTCCCGGCCCTTGGCAGAGGACTGGACCAGCTGAACGGTAAAGGACCCTCCCAAACCAAATCACCCTATGAATTTATGGGTGGGGAAAAAAATGTTCTGAAAACATCCAGCCACGCAAAAAAGTTACTTGTAGGTATTTTTTAATATGTAAGCATTAGCTAAAATACTTAATTCTTGTCATATCGTATATGAGGAAATAGAAACAACTCCAAGACTGGCAGCAGTATTCAAGCTTACCATCGAATGTTGGGATTCTGAGAAATTATATCTCTTTCCAAAGCTTCTACTAGATCTTTATCATATCCAGTACTATCAAATTTCTTTGGTTCACAGTCTGAAATCTCAGATGTGGATCTGTTCTACAATAAGAGATATGACAACGTAAATACATAACAGGGGTTATGCTACTAATGGATTTTTATAACAATTCCACCATAGCATTGTCCTTCTAGAAGATGGCAACATAAACCAGCATGAGAATTATGAAGCATCCATGCTACTGCTGCAGTGCAGGATCTGCGTGGCTCACCCATACCTCTGTACTGCCCTGGTCCCATTTCCTCCTTCCCAGAGACAGAATATTGTACTGATGCAGTTTCTTTGCTTTAGTAGGAAAGCAAAACTGCATACATCTATCCCAGCATAAGTGTTCACTTCTCCCAGAGAAACAAAAACCTGAGACTCAGGCACACTGAGTAGCTTGAATCCTGCAAGTGCCATAAATACGCTGTATATATTGGGGGGCACAAAAAATTAAGCACGACTTCCATATGTAGGATGAGCAAAAGGTGATCTGCAGAAAGACCAAGTAAATAAAAGCTAATTAACTGATACCAAAGCATGGACAAGAACAGCAGAGAAGCAGCTCTGCAGCAGAGGAGAAGCTACACAGTTGAATGGGCTCAAACTGCAGAGACCATGCAACTGAAAGGAAGTAAAAGGCACTAGACATACCCTGGCTTTTTATACACTTAACAGCAAGCACTAGTGATGACAGAACAACTGTAAGAAAGAAAAAAGACCTATCCTGTCTCTATGCACGTGTATCCTTAGTAAAAGAGGATTATCACTCAATGACAATACAATTTAACTCCTAATAAAAGCAGTAGCTTACATAGTTAAACAATTCCACCCTTATAGCTTACACTGTTTCCATAGGCTTGCTGCAACACAGGACTGCTGAAGCTAACAAGGTATCAAACAGATTTACTCAGGCTCTAGAACACTAGGAATTTGTCTTCAGTACCATCTCTTACTCTGCTCATCAGCTAAATTTATGGAGACCAGAGTACAAGCAAAAAGTAAAGCACTCTGCAAAGAATAGATGGTAGATCATTCTCTCTCATGAAGTGGGATTATTTTTTGTCTTAACTTGAAGAATCTGGACCAGAGTTCAAAAAAAAAAGATTCTTCCATTAAGATTTATTTAATCTTGTAACAGTTTGGAATAGATGAGTTAAACTCAGTCTAGAATATATTAAAGCAGTCAACAAACCCACAGAGATATGCCATTTGAATGGGCTCCACCAGGCTTGGTTTCAGTAATTCAGTAGTATAATTTTCAACAGCAATCTCCAAGTTGAGGTAAAGCAGCCCACATTTAGGAGATCACTTCCTGCAGATGAGGACTTATCATGGTTTGGTTTTTGTTGTTGTTTTTAATGAATCAATCTAGAACCAAGACTGACCATAAAGCAGACACCTTATGAGGGAGATTCAAATCAGCATGCTGGTTTGAAACGAAGAAACATTTTATAGGCATCTAATTTTATATTACACTCACTATTAAGAAAGCAAGACTGAGTTTATCAACTGAAGCTATCTGCAAGCTTACCTTTTCCTCTTTTCCTTTGTTCTGCTGGTCTTTTTTTTCCCGGTTGCGGACTGCCTTCCCTTTGTCACTGGGATTTCGCGAGGAGGGACGGTGAGGGCCTCTGACAGCTGCACTCAAGCGATTACTGTGACCTCTGCAATCGCTGCACTGAGCAGACTGACGCTTCCTGGGTCCTGGCGAAGGTCTAGTCAGTTGTAACATATGCAAAAAGCCTCAGTGTAAAGTCACTGGTGAGCACTACGTAACCAAATCAAGCTGTTACAAACTCAAAAGCCATTTTGCTCAGGATAAAAATCTTTATGTCAGAAAGAAGACAGACATTTTTAGACAGACACTAAAAATCCATTTTCCCTTTGCCACAGGCTCAGGGCTCATTTGCTTAAAACAAGATCATTGCTTTGTCTATTCATAAATAAAAGTACTACTTATATTCTGGAGCTTAGGAAAATACTCAACAACCCCCAATATATTTACTTTTTATCACAATGGTCCTCAGTCTCCTACTCCAAGAAACGTAAAAGTCTCTTGGGAATATCAACAGGTTTATTTTCACTTCTTGGGAAGGAAAGTGTCTAAGCGTGGCCTCCAGTTCTTTGAAACTGGACTACTTTTAGAACCACATACAAACAAACCAGTATCGTGACTGGTATTATGGATTTCTTTTTTTAAATCCCGTTTCTTCTCCATGCAGATCCATTGCTCTCACAGACACACTTTTTCCCACTGGCCCTCCTAAAATTCCAGCATTGATAAGCTATCAGTCAAATTTAAGTTCAGAGAACAGAAAATGGAAGACGCTGAGCTTGCACTTAAACTAGAAGATGTGCTTTGACCTATCATTCAACATATGTTAGGATCCAGCACCTTCATAAAAGTTGTCTTTAATTGATCCACAACAGCAAGCCTGTCAGAACTGTACATCTCTCCAAGGTGGAACACATGCTGGCAACAAGAACATGCTAAGGTTGGAAGTGTTAAAGTCTTTTCTCTCCCTCAATGGAATATCTACCAACCTATGTTTATTTACGATCACTTAGCTGCCTCTGAATACCCCCCAAAACTCAAAATAAAGGAAAAGTGTTCTTATACATCTAATTTCCACCTAAATTTGTGAGCTCTGCTATCTCACTGTAGGAATCTACTCTCATTGTTCCAACGCAACCTCACCTGAGTTTTCACTGTGGCTTTTTCATATCACCGTAACTCATTACTTCACCAACTGGCAAGATAAATGGAGTAGAAACAGTTCTCTCAAGTTTTGCCCTTTTCAGAAACACGAGTTTGTATGTCCTCTCTAGAAAGCTTCAAAGCATTAGGAAAGTTTTACCTCTCAGATTCTATTCTTCTAGAAGTTTTGCATTCAACTGGTTAGGAGTGTTCCAAATTTATTACATGAGATCCACAGTGCAATCTGACAAGACCCATTTCTTTCAGAAAGCAGGCTTAAAATAAATAATTTTTTTAAAAAGTAGTAATGTACCCATAAAGTTTGAAGTTACCCATCTGCAAGAAATGTCTTGGAAGTTCAAAGCTTCAAAGAACTGCTTGACAGCACAGCTAAGCTGATCTAATAGTCACTTTCTGTCAAAACACACAGTTCTAGGTCTGCTTTGCCTGCACTCCTGTTCCCTCCTTCATGCTACCACTGGCATCTGTTAGAACCTCCTGTTAACCAGTTCAGACAGCTAACCTCTGGAATAAAAATCCCACCGAAGGCCAAAGTAAAAGCCAAAAAACCCCCCACAAACCTTACTAGCCTCACAAAATAGCATCTTTTTATTTTTAACCAGTTTGGTTTCCTGAACCAGCTAATCAATGCCCATGGAGACAAAAGTGAAACACGCTCAGGCAGCTGTGGAGGGTTGTACCACCCTTTCAGCAGCAGCTACGTTATCAAACCACACCACAAGCCTGTGGTTTCACAGACACTAACACAGCGTAATTCCAAACTTTTACTGAAATAGGCAGGCTTGCCTGCAGCTGTTTGTTCCCACCCCTTCCCTTGAGCTTATGCTAGCCTAACTGACCAGTGTGCGAAAGAGATCAGGGAACCACCTTGCTACTCAACAGGAACCAAACTTGGACACTTCCAGATTTTACTGTTACTCTGACAATGTCTTCATCCTCTTAAGATCAGCTAAATGCACAACCATTTTAAAGTTGACGAGAAGGTCAGTTCAGAAATAGAGTCGAGCTTCCAGAGTGACAAGTTGATCTTATGTTGGGGGGTGGGGTGGTGGTGTGATGCGGGGGGAGGGAGGGGATGGGACACGGACATGTGTCTGGAGGGGGTGGGAAGGTAAGGAAAAATGATTTGCTTGACACTACTCAAGCTTATACAAGCTAAAAGCCTCAGAATGTTCTGAAGCAGGCTGCCTCAGAGTGGCATCTCCTTCACCACAAACAGTGGCAAGCACCAGGTGTGTAACACATCTGTTCTAGAACAAAACTTACAGACAAACAGGCTGAAGTCAAAGCACACTTTGCCCCAATACACATTAATTTAGGCCTTCACGTTTCTTCTTACCTACGTTCAGCAGGTACTGGCAAAGACCAGACTTCTGCATCATGAGCTGGTAATTCTTGTTGTGACGCTTTCAATGGAGTACTGTCTAGTTTAAAACTCTCTAGTGTTTTCATTATATCTTTCATGTGCTTAGCTTCCACACTGATCTCCTGCCAAACCTGATTAAAAAAAAAAAAAAAAAAAAAAAAGAGTAGATTAAGCACACCACAAAAGTTTGTAACAGTTCTCTCTTCAAGCCCCTGTAATGCCTGGATGGATTCCACAAGGTTTCACAAGCTACCTGATTCTACTTCAATAGACAAGATTACCGAGCATCAGGTCTTAAGGTTTTTCTGCCTTCCTCAGCACATTTAAAGAACAAATAGATTTTGGATTTAACACCAAAGTGACTTTTAATAGATTTTACATATTGAACAAGCACAGCAATAAAAAGTACAACCTAATAGACTGAATGTCGGTGGGAAAAAATGATGGTTTCTTTTACAGATTAACACGACAGCCACAACTCAGTTTCTATTGAAGATCTCTAAATCACACTACTAAAATGCTGAGAGGTAAATAAGACTATCCAAAATTATACCAGCCTAAAAGCTTCATCGTAACGGGGCACTCATCAGCAAGAAGCCAAGGAGACAGTGCACACTGGCTCCCCTGGGCTGTGATCCATTGCTGGTTCTGCTGCTGTTAGAGCAAGAAGTCATAAAGACAACTTAAGTAAGTCTATGCAATAACAAAAGAGCTTGTATCTAACAGCACTAAAGTTTACCAGAGAATGGTGTAAGTGTCCCTCAAAATGTCCCAGAAAAGTGGTATTTACCTGCTGCCATTTCTGTTGCAGGTAAGCGTCTCTGACGGAGTAGAGGTACTTATTCATTTGGTCAAGAACTCCCTGGTAGTAGACCATTGCAGAGTCATAATTTCCCAGCAAGGCATACTCACGGGCCAGTTTTACATTCTCACTGAGCATAACAAGGCTCATGTTCAACATGAAGCTGAAAAAAATACAGGAAATTAAGGAAAAAAATAAAAATACCACAACAAATGTTTACAACTATTTTCATAAGCTCATTACCTCATTTGACATATTAAAATATAGAAGGTAGATAGTGGTTAGAAAAAGGTTCTAGAACAAGCGTCATCCATATAAAAAGATGATTTCTCTATTACTATAAAGGAAACTCTTCACTTCATAGAATTAATGCAATGAAGATTCTGTTGAAACACATACCGAAGATATGCAGATTTAAACACACCATTGCAAGCCACACTTGCATTCTCTCCTCTCCTCTTTATTCTAAGATAAACTGGCATTTTACTCTTAGCACATCATCAGCATCCATACTATAGAAGCCTGAGATTTAAAAAAGCCAACAAACAATAAACCAAAGCCTTTCCTCCAGATGCATTAAATGTTAATTTTTTTGACTTCACATTCTGTACAGGTGAGTTCAGCAGTCTGATTCTGCTTCCTGGAGAACACTTTTTCCAATTGTTTGATTTTACAGTTCTTCAGTTTTATTTAATGTGCCTTTGAAATAAACATGCACCTTCCATGCCCAGCTCACACCTTCCCATCACTTTCGTTTTTACACTTGAAAAGAAACTCTTGAGAAGCGCTGGGGCTGTGAAGCTATCACTGAAAGGCAAGGAAAGGCCACCATTACACATTTAGCATGCAGCCAGCCACTTTCACATACTGTTCAAACCACGCTACTACCCAGCAAACATCACGGACTGACCGTTTGCACTTTGCAGCATTATCAGAATCTGCACTTTTAGGTTAGAATAGCACATAGTTATTACTTATACAAATACAGCGATAAGTAGAAGCAGTAAACATTCCTTACAGTAACCACTGTCCATAGAGAAGCCATCCTATGTTCTTATCCATTTCCTATAGATCCCATCCCCTCCTTCCCTAAGATACCTGCACTGCATCCACTTTTCCTGTCTCCTGCTCACCAAGAACTTCCCCGCTTTCCTCCCAGTTTCCTAAAACCAAGCACAGAAAACATTAAAATAAGCAAATAAACATGCCTGGAAGAGAGTCGCCTTGCTCTCATTTCGGTACCTGTACCCAGCACCAGTAAGAAGCAGCTGCAGACAAGCAATTACAGCTAAGCCCTGGGATGAAGCATACTTGATACAGATCAACTATTTAAAGAATGTAAGAGGTACTAAACTCACATGCGCAATAAACAGACTTAAGGCTGAACACATTTCCAGACCAGGTCACGGTCAAATTCGGATGTGTTATCAGAGGTGGCAGAAGCTGCACTTTGCACACACCACACAATCTGTGTCTAAAATATTAGATCCCTGTTGTAAGGATGGGGGTGCAAACATTTTAAGACTTCCATTCCTTTTTCCATCCCTTCCCCAAGTAGCTTTACACACAGCATGCGGCTGATCCATTCCTGAGCCAACATCCTCTTCTTTTCTGCTTCCTTCCTCTTCCTTCCCCAGCTTCCCCTGAAGCAGATAGCTGCTCTGAGAAGTTTCAGCCCAAACAGCAAAAGCCTGGCAGCGGCAGAGCTGAAGACAGGCCCCTGACAGCCCACACTCATCCACACAGATGGGACCGTGAGGCTGAGCCTGGAACCCTGCTATCATAAGAAGCTACGCCATATAATCTCACTCTGGCCAGAGACTCGCTGAGCTGGCCAGGATAGCTACAAGCTGATAGAGTTAATGTGACCAGCAACAACAAAGGCTGTCATATCCAACTCTAATTAGGCTTTCAAGACACAGTTTGGCTTGGATTTGTGTTGGTTTTTACCTCAGGAGAAAGAGCCTGAAGATGTTTGTCAGCTGCTGTATGGATCCACATAGATCTTACCAAGGTTTTCCCTGCTGTGTTTGGGAGCAAGCTTTTCCACTCCTGCTCATCCTACCAGATACACCTGTTTGCCTGTCCTGAGAATTCAAACCGATGACTAACACTACTGAAATCACAAGTTGAGCAAGACGCTAATAAACATTTTAAAAATCAAGTAATAGCAAGTTACTAAAGCCAAACTAGACTTTCAAACACAGAGAGAAGTCATAGATAACTTTTTTTACACCGAATGCTGTGGAGCAATCCAAGCAGAACAGCAATTCAGTTTAATTATCTGGGGCAGCAGAGGGAGAGGCTTGTAAGAGTAGGTTTCATCTGGAAGCGTGAAAATAGAATAAAAAACAACCCAAACAATCCAAACCAAACCCCACCCCCCAAAACACCTAAAGAGAGCAAGTCAGAAATATAAGAAAGCTTGGGAGGAAAGCAACACTACTGCACATAGTAGAAGAGTAAATGTGATTTTCATGTGAGGGAATATAGAGAAAGGAAGGACAGAAAGGAGAAATACACAAAAAGAATGAGCTAACATCTCATATGAGAAAAGAAAAAAGGAAAAATGAAAAGGTGATTGCAAATTTATAATGCTTCCAACATAATGAACAGTAGTAATTCCAACAAAATCTCAGGCATCAATCTATTTCATCAGTGGCACTGAGAAGGTAAGAGAATTTACTTTAAACCAGAAAAAACAATTTAATTTAATTGAGTCATAAAAGGGGAAGAGCTTGAAGTGGCTTGCAAACACAAGGCTCTTGTGTACGAGTGGAGCATAAAAAGCTGCTGACTCTGCTTCTATCCGGACACGCCACTGCTGCTGCCGCTTGGATACAGGCAGGGCCAGAGCAATACACTAACGTGAGCCTGTGGGCTCCCTGCACCTGTAACTGAAGATGTTGAAGCAGTCTGGAGCTGGGGCGGACGAGTTAAGAGTACTAATCTGAAACCACATTAAGGTTTGCAGCAGGAAGTCATAGCAGACCAAGGCAGCTCAGAGTATAGTGTCAGACACGTGGGAGAAGTCTAAGTTTGCACAAATCCAGAATTAAACCAGTCCTGAAGGAATTTAAAGAGCCCCCAAACTAATCCTGCAGCACTTAATAACTTTTAAAGTATTTACAAATCCCTCGTGCTCTCACGTAACAGGATGTCACAGCAGCAGGGCTGCACTTATGGGCTGTGACCTTTCCATGAATCACGCTCTGTCAAGTTACCTACGCTCTAACAGCAACTGAAAGAGTAACGAGCTCGTAAACCTTACAACAAACAGGACACGAGACAAATAACCTAAGCACTTTGTCTTGCAAGTTTAATTCCACAGTGTGTACAAACACATACACACACTTCCCAGTAAGAATACTCACTCTCTACACCAGCTGTATTTAGTTTCCTGAAATTAACACAATAGAGACTCATCAAGTCAACCCATTTCTAGCAACAAAACACATTTTTAGCATTTGCTCCAAGCACCTAAAATATTTGCGTTTGGGGCAGCTGAGAGCAGGGTGGGTTGAAGCTTAACAAAGGTCCTAGGTACCTAGAACTCTTGAGAGCGAGGTTATGGAACTTGTATTTTATTTTAAAGATAACAGCCTGACCATCATCAAGAAAACAGTGGGGATAAAGTAACCATGGAAACCGTGATGTAAGAAATCATCACAAGGAACAACTATAGGTAATTTCTGCTTGCATTCATAAATTAGTATTTGGGAAGCCAAAAATGATCAGAGTATCAAACCTGTTTCATAAAGAAATCACCCATAACTTAAAAAATGCAGATGCTGGGATGGAGCATTAAGGCTGGGGGTCTATCAGTCACTACAGCGGGCCCATCAGCTGCTCTACCGACTCAAGAGAGCAGCACAAGCCATATATGGAAAATACCTCTAAAAAACTGTTCAGTCCAACCTTACTACTTGGACCACACCAGAGCCTGTATTTTGGCAAAGCAAGCATGTTTCCATTATTTCAGCCTTCTACACAGGCTCTGGCACTAAAGCAACAACATAAAAACGGGAAGGCCTCCCAGCAAGCCAGAAGAGGGAAACACACCCACCGAAGTAGTAGCTTTTGGGGATTATTTTTTACGAATGGCCTGCAATCAGACTGCCTCATCTCCAAGCTCCCTTCCAGCTCTAACACCCAACTTCGGCACATCCACTCCCAGCAACGTTTGGTATCAACAAGTGACTGTGTTAATTACTTGGGAAACAGCAGAGCAGACTGGCTTACTGGGCACTAATCAAAGTGGTTCTCATCCACATACTGTGTTTCACAGTAACCGTAGCCAAAAAACCCCCCAACAAACCCACCGGCAACCACAAACACAAGCGTACTTGGCTGCCTGCACAAAAAAAAACCCCAAAATTAAAAATAAATCACTAGAGGCACACGGTTGGCAGGTGACTTCATGTTTCCAAGGCTAAGCCTTTCAAAAGGCCACACAAAACAATCATGTCCCGGACTCCCCGTTCCACAGGGGCTGGCAGCCTTTTACGCGGTCCCTGCAAAGTTACCGAGCTCCTCGGAAAACTTCAGAGGAGCCTGCAGCGGAAAGGGCACCCGGATACCCGCACGCCTCTCTGCCCGGAGAGAAAGGCAGCCTGACTGCCAGCACCTTACCTCGTTAAGAAGAAAACCCGACCCCCGAGCACAGGAGGGGAGGGGAAGCGGGGGGAAAGGGACCAGTGCGCGGCGGGGCTCGGTGCCGGAGCCAGAGCCGCCGGTGCCGCACCCCAGCAGCCCCAGCCCAGCGCCCCAGGGGCCGGGAGCCGGGCCAGGAGCCGAGCCGAACCGAGCCGCCACGCACCTGCAGCCGCCCGCCGCTCGCTGGCTCCGGGGGCGCCGCGGCGCCGCCCCGCGCGGCTCCGAGCACGTGCAAGCGACGCCAGGGACGTGAAAGCGCCGGCCACGGGTGCCGCCTCAGCGGCGAGGCGCTGGTCAGAGCGGCCCCCGGGACGGGGGAACCCGAATCCTCCTCCCGCCCGGAGCGGGGGTAAGGAGGAAGAGGCGGCCGGGTCCCCCCCAGGGCGGCCCACGCCAAGCGGAGCGCGGCCGTCGCCCCTCGCCTCAGGCCGAGCAGGGGGGCGGCGCACGGCCCCCGAGAGGCGCGGAGAGGGGAGGAGAAGCCCTCAACGGCCGCACCGGGGCTGAGGCAGGCAGCCCTACCGCCGCCAGGAAGGAATACACCGCGAGTGTGTGTGTGTGTCTCTCTCCCTCTCTCACTTACTCCTCTCCAGAGCTCAGCTCCTCCCCACCACAGCAGCTCGCAGCAGCCACGACCCCTCCACTTCTTCCTCGTCCTCCCCCTCCTCCTCCCGCAGGGACGCTGACCCCACCCCCGGCCTTGGCCGCCTCCTGCCGCCGCCGGCAGTTTGAAGGTAAATCCGGCTGCGTCATTTCCAGGGAGGCGGGGGAACACGAAGGGCCGCTTGAGCAGGGGCAGCGACGCGTTGGTGTGGGTTTTAGCGCTATAACTGGCTGCGGTGGGCTGTTTTAGTTAATTTATTTTTAATTAAAAAAAAAAAAAACACCCCAAAAAAACAAAGGAAAGAGGAAGAAAGAACGAAAAAAAAATGCAACTGCATTGGCCGGGAATCGAACCCGGGCCTCCCGCGTGGCAGGCGAGAATTCTACCACTGAACCACCAATGCTGGTGCTGATTATACCTACCCGACGCCATCAATTGAAGGTGACGAGAGCGGAGTGTGCATGCACCACCACGGACTTTCCAACGGTCGCGGCGGGGCGGTTCTCGCCCCGCCGCGACCGTTTGAAAACCCGCGGCGGCGGTTGAAGGGGCAGCCCTAATTTGTACCCGCCTCAGCTCTTCAAACGGGTACGAAGGGTGCTGCCCTGTGAAAGGAAACGCACCGCGCACTACGGGGCGTAGGTCAACCGCAGCCTGAGCTCGGTAAGTCCCGGGAAACCCGTCCTTGAGCGCGGTGTCCCTGAGGCAGCGGGAACCCGGCGCCCGCGACGCCTCAAGCCCCGAGCAAGGAAGGAGGATCTAAAAGGCTGTGGCACGGCGCCGGGGGTTACGATAGGCCCGTTGGGGTGAACGCAGGAGACCTGCAGCATAATGTGGCCTTTTAATTGAGTTTATCGCGTGTATTCTTACCTACGTTTTTACTCTTTTAGCGCCTGAAAATCCCTTTAGCCGGTCGCTGAATTTAAAACGGTAATTTCTACGTTAATTTAGCCGTGACATAAAGCTGTTGCTGAGTTTCTAAAGCTCCTAAGTACTGGTACACGTCATGAAAACTGGAGGGATTACTCTTCCTCCGGTTGGAGGCGGCTAATGCATGACAAAGTGCCGCCTTTCTAACCCTTTCCACGCGCAACTCCCAGGTAGAAGGCTTAGAAGAGCATATAGTCTCTGCAGTCAAACACGGGGCTCTGCATCAGCAGTTTCATACGTGCACTTTGAGAAAGTCCCCTTCTTTACGACAATTTTCCCTCCTAATAAACACAAAACTTGTTCTCATAGCTCTCAAGGAACAGCTTCATGATACATCATGCGTGCATAATAAACAACTAAGATTTAATTCCTTTTATGAAAGAGCACCAATAAATTGAACTCTTGAACATCATAATGTGTACTTTTGTGTGCAGGTTATAGTCATGAGATGATAACCAAGTACAATAACATTTCTATGAAACATATGCAAGTCTTTTGCTAATGAGCAGAGCTGCTGCAGCATAAAGAGGACATGGGCGGGACAGCGTGAAGAAGAAAAATAAATGCATTTGGGTAACTCATGTTCGCAGTTCATACTTGGAAAGGGAAATAAAATTTTTGTTTTGACTAAAGATTAATTGTAAATTTTTTATTACCTCAGCAGGTGTTACACACTACAGAAACCAATTCTGAGAAAACAGAAAGTTTCTAAATCTCAGAAGGAATGCCACTGACTGGTAATTCATCTAGACTCTTCACAAGTGCTGGAATTCTCTTATTCTGAAGTAACTCTTAAACAAGTGTCAATGCAACCATCCACTTGCATTCCCCAGGTCAAACACATATGCTGCTCTAACAGGTCAGTCAGTAGGCGCAAGAAAGCCTCAGCTCAACTGTGGGGCACAAACATGACAACCAGTGCTCCTGTACAAAGGGGGCAGACACTCCAGAAATTCTGTATAAGAGAAGCATTTTTTTCCCGGGGGACTCTGAGATTATGGTCCAAGGCACCACCTCATAACCCTATAGAACCCAAATGTACCAGTAAGCCTTCCAAGAGTATCTCACACAGTTGGACCAGAGATATGAAGACACCTGGCAAAAGGGGATGCCCATGTTGTGACAGAAAAAAGTACCGAATACTCGAGAGACCAGTGAATAACTTACTATGGCCATGAGATGAGACTAGGCCCAGAACAAAAGAATAATCTTCTTAAGCGGAATTGTGCAGCGGTCTATGTATTTAATTGGAGGATCCAAAAGAATTGACAGTCAGAAGGATATTTATAGTACAAAAAAAAAAAAGACATTATATATACATATACACACATGGAATATATCTATATAGATCTACATGGATCTATATAATTCAGTAAACTTGAATAATGCCTTTATCAAGAGCATCTTAAGGCATCCAAACATTTTACTATGACATTGACCCAACTTACTCTCTGCTTTGGCTGAATTAAAGCAAATGCATTAAAGGTCTGACGTGAAACACCAAAGAGAAATGACACCAAAGCATAATAGTATCTGGGGTGACAGCAGGAGCATCCGAGAAGCCACCCACTGCTTCCCTATTAGCTGAGTAATATTAAAAGGAGTCTAAATAAATCATTCCCACTTGCAGCTTTGCAACAGCAGAAGATCCGTCAGTCTCAAAGAGACTTTCTAGCCATATATTCCATAGCTTCTATTAAAAATCAAGGATAGAAAAGATACAGCAAGAGGGCCTGCCCTAGGATAGAATGCCACTGAATATCAAATAGTATTTACAGTACAGTTACGGGATTATAGAATATTTTATAAATACAATTAATATGTGTACCAGGGTACATAAAAAAAAGACATTTATTTTCATGCTTTACAAAGTGAAAGTAACCTGAACTAAAACTTACTGCAGAATTCCACAGCTGCTGGGTAGGAGCCTCTCAACTGCCTGTACAAACCAATCTCCATCGTAGGTGACCAGTAAAATACCCACGCTTTAAGCAGCAGCTCTAACGAATCTGAATAGACTCTGAATCTATGTACGAAACACAATGTTTCCAAGCACGAGTAAGGCATAGGGTGCTGGAGAGTTGTGACA
The DNA here is from genome assembly GCA_020800305.1 of Porphyrio hochstetteri. NCBI lineage: Eukaryota > Metazoa > Chordata > Aves > Gruiformes > Rallidae > Porphyrio > Porphyrio hochstetteri. Next base: position 54,978,482 of record CM036907.1, read on the forward strand.
ACATTCACGGGTAACTAAGTTTCTCTGAGAACTTCAACGCACCACATTTTTGCAAGGAAATAGAGAATGCTGCAGCATATGGGTGACAACACTCCAACAAGGTACATTACAACTTCCAACACAAGATACCAGAAAATGACAGAAGCACCTACCAAATTCTAAAGATGTGAGCTCTTCCTATATTTGCTTAAAATGGTAAAATAATATGCCTTTACAGACACTTTCTCTTTTCCTTTTTAAACACATTGGCTACAGACCAGTTACAGCATTGAACTGGAATACAACAATACAATGCAGGCAGAGGAGAAATACACTCGGATAAAAAAAGGCAATTTTAACAGTCAATTTAATGAAGATTTGACATTATTTTCTCTGCACACTTCACAAATGGTAAGGCAGGCTTGATTAAATTACCTTTAACCAGTAATATATTATACTTTACTCCAAGACAAGTAGACCAGTTTTACTGGGATACTTACTATGAAGGAGGACAATCTTTAAAGGTTTATTTACATGGAAAACAATCTTTTTTACATAACGTATAAAATGAAGTAGTTATACACTGCAGCCATTCACGTTTAAGCTAAATGAAATTAATCTTAAAAACTACTCTATTTCAACAGCTGTGGAACAGGCAGACAAAACATGATAGAAAGTAACTACATACCTGCTTGAGAAAAATAAAACAACTTTTCACAACCGTCTTCTAACCATGACAAGCACTTCACAGTAGAGGCACGAACTTCCACAGACGTTTTTCTCCCATAAAGTCCGTTTAAGAAGTCTCCATGCTGCCAACTCTCTTTACTGCAGTTCATTCCTTAGTTATGCCAATACCCACCACGCATGACAAGAAGCCTCGAAGCGCTGAGCACCGAGCAGTTTTATCACTGATGCAGTATTTAGCCTACTGCTGCAGACAGCTGCACTGGCACAAAGAGGCTGAACTGAAGCACAGAAAGGGAACGCATGGCCAGAAGCACACAAGAAGTTCTTAAACCAACTTGCTGAGGAAAATAAACTAATAACTGGTGTTTGCAGCAAGAATAGATGCAAACACCAGTTTGATGCTGTTTAGATAGTCACAATGCCAGTGCAATGGCACAGTAATAACTTAGGAAAGCAGTAAAGCTTACAGGCACAGTATTAGATTATCCACTGGAATTCAATTGCATAAAGGAGGAAATGTTTTAGAAGACACAAAGTTTACTAAAAATAGTGCATTTTCTTTACCATGGTGTTAGCTCCAGGAGAAAGGAGGTGAGAGTGAAAGATAAAAACCATAATTCCTTCTGCCTCTCACCTGTAACTCCTGAGCTTGTCTCAGGGAAGCTGCTTAGAGGGTTGCCCTGCTCACAGTACCCTTAACAGGCTCTGTACCCTCCCACAAGGCCTGGGGAGGGACGCCTGCTCACCTGCTGCGGCAAATCATGAAAGCAGCCACGCGGAAGGAAGCAGGCGCAGCCCGACGCTCCCAATCCTGCTCTGAACTGGGCTGTGAAAGGTGGACCACTGCAACTGCACTGGCGGCTCGGATGGACTGGTGCATGACATTCCTCCTCACCGCCTCTGTAACTGGGAGGAAAACTGTGTAAAGCCAAGTGAAACTGGTCTCCACAACAGACTCAAATGCCATAATTTATAATCTTTTCTCATTACCATCTCAAGCACAGAATAAACTGTCCTAAAATCTATTTTTCAAACTAAAAATTCTAACTAAAGCAGAACTGTACACACTTTACAGTTTGGTTGTAGTCAAAAAGTTAAACTAGATTTCAGAAAGTGTTTTTTCTCTCAAATCTGTCAGAGAACTGATGACAGGAGACAAGTTGTTTCTCATTGAGCAGTCCTCCTGCTTTGAGAGTACTGGTCACATGCTACAGCATTACTAGTGTCAAATTCAATTACTATTTAATAAAATACTAGTTTTAATGCTTTATCATTATACAATCATATTGCAGTTGAATGACACTGTCTTGTTCCAAAGCGAGAACTATGTCACTACTACAGCAGCTGGAAACATTTCACCAGATAGATGGCTCAGTTTCTCCAACACTGTGAATAATTAGGCTAATTACAGTGAGAAGCAAGGGTACAGCAGCCTTTCCCCTCCCTCCCCCCCCCCAGAAATCTATCAGAGAGCTTTATTAGTATAAAGTAGGTAGGTTTTATATTTGGTCAATGCAAGGCAAAACTGTCATTGAAATTCTGAAGCAGAGAGTTATTTTCTAACATTATTCACTAAATGTACAAATAGATACCAGGCATCATCCTGGGGGGAGGGGATAAAATCATCACTATTTCCTATTTTGAATACTCAGAGTACCAAGAACTGATCACAAAATTCAAGTGATTTTTTTTTTCCACCTAGCATCTCTTCTAAATTAAACAATTAACAATATTGGAATAAATTAATATTTGAGAAGGATTTCCCTGTATTCTGGGAAAACAAAGTGTACAGAGAAGGAAAGAGAAGTCACAATTTTCTTAGTGTTTAAAAAAAAAACCCCATGGATGTATTTATCCTAGCAATCTTCTCTCAATTCTCTTGAGAGATGTTTCAAAAACTGCAGCTGCAAAATAACATTTTAGGTTTTAATCTTTATTCCTTTACTAAACATAAACCAGGTCACGATTTTTAAGTCCTCTACCTGCCTGTTCATCATCATCATCATCATCTGACTGTTGTTCTGAGTTTTGGGAACTACCATACTCATACTCAATGGGCTTTGGGTTGTTGTATGGGTAACCATTGTCATCAAAAAACCTCCGGAAGGTGAATTCATAAAAAGCATGTTCAGGATGTTTGCCGTTTTTGTACCACCCGTTAAGCGTGTCGTTCCTGTTCCCTTCCTTATCATCATCGCTCCACAATTTATCTGGGTCAACTGGATCAAAGTTTGAGGTGTCCGTAGGGTGAGCAATTTTGGGAATGTAGAAAGCCGCCTGCCGCCGAAGGTCGCTGGAAAAATCGATTGTTTTAAAAAATGGATGAGCTTTTATTTCATCTGCCCCGTTTTTGCCTAAGCGATCTTCTGGCCCTCGGCAGAGTTTAATAATAAGGTCAGAAGCCTCTGGAGTCAGTTTAGCTTGAGGTGGAATATGAAGTGCAGTTTGCCAGTTGATAACCTTTAAAGCAAAAAGCAGCGTTACTCTACTTACAGTTTCATAAAGAGGAAAAAGACCAGTAAAATATAACAAGAACACCAAACAGCCACAAAGCAATCCTTCAACACACGTGTCTTCACACTAGAGAGGTGGAAGTGTGAAGCTGCTTCTTCTGAAACACAGGGAATACTTTGCCTGGAAATCTGGCAAAATCCATTCCAAATCTAACTGGAGTCTGGCACAGAACACCCTGCTATAAACCAGAAAGATACCACAAAATCTAGCACCTGGAACCTGAGATTCGGCATGGGACGTACAATCTTAGGAAGAAGGTGAGGCAAATGAATTTTTATTTGATGCATTGGAAAAATTAACAGATTTTAAGTCAAAAAAGAAAAAAATAAATCAATTTGGACCCACTAACACGTTGCTTGTAAGTTGAATACAGTTTTTCAAAAATGGCACCTGCAGAGGTCCCTTCCAACTCCTAATGTTCTGTGATCACCCTGCTGGTTACTCTGAAACAGTTGGGACTCAGGAAGGAAAGGAACAGTGGCTCTGAGCTGCCAGTAACCCTGAGCAGCCAGAGTCATCTATTGCTCCTCAACCTTTGCATCCTGAACACCTACAGGTACATCACCACAGGAAAACCTCTGTAGGTAAGTGGACATGGAAGCCAAGTTGGTGGGAAAAAAACGCCCAGTTGCTGGAAAAGGAGAAAAGAAAAGTGGAACTAATAGCTAGACAGGTGCAAGAAGTGAAAGGGAACAGCTGAGACCTGAAATGTGATTTTTTAGTAGGCACATTTACTGTAAGACCAGATAAAAGATAGAAGAACGGAAGATGATGATGAACATTCTTCACAAATTAAGTGCCCTACCACAGTAATGTAAAGTTTAAAATCTTGTTAGTAACATGCTCGGATAGAGCAGCACACTCAAAACCCATCTTTGATTCCATAACAAATGAAAACTAAATTTCAAGCCTGCTTTCTCAGGCTGCTAATACCAGACTTGGGAAGTTACCTTCATTTGTGTTTCCAGTGGTGTTTGTGCCAGGAATGGAGGCTGCCCCACTAACATTTCAAAGAGAATTACTCCAACACTCCACCAGTCACACAACTGTGTGTAACCTGAAACAAAGTCAAAACAAGGCAGTCAAAGCTTTAGTTGCATTTCCATCTTGTATTTCTAAGAACACCAGGGTTCACAAGAGAATTCTATTCAATGCTTGTTTAAAATTTCCATATTATCTGGTTTTTTTTTGGTCAAAATATTATAGACTTGGGAAAAGTGAGGGTGTAAGAAAGGTGAAGCAAGCTGCCTAAATACCAGTTATTCTGCAGTGAGGTTACAGCCTGAAAATGCATCACCTGTTCGTAACAACACTTCTGGCGCAATGTAGTTGGGTGTGCCGACGAGGGAGTGGGCCAGGCAGCGCTGATGCTGACGTGCAGCCCGGCGTTCGAGGGGCTTCAGCCGGTCTCCACACCTGCAGTTTGCTGGGTCACTCCACTCACTGCTGAAATCCATACTGTCCTGACGTGCGTGATCACCTATAATTGGGTGCAGAAGATGGCAAAAATCACGAAAGATAACTTTAGTTCTTAACTAGTACGAAACTTTCTTTATCTATTAACATTTCTTAGCATAAGACAGGATCTGTTTCACTTCCAACACTCAATCTGAGAGGTAAAAATGTCATCAACAAGATTTTGACTTTTTGCTATAGTAGAAGAAATCAACTTTTGAGTACTTATTTTTTTAAGCTACTTTCTCATAAATATTGCAAAAATCATCAAGTTCAATCCCTTCTCAATTTTTCCTTACCATGCCCACACTGGGGGTACAGGGTGTATATTGTTCTTGCTCTTATGTAAACAGGAATAAACCCACAATAATGAAGCCATCAAATGTAAAAATCTGGTTTTAAAACTTCAGCTTCTCTCAGGAGACCTGTAACAGTCTGGCCTAAAATAAGCTGTATTTTTAATAAAACAAGTCAAAAGGACTTTAAAAGTTGTTTTTGAAGGTATGATCTTATATTTGCAGATTAAAAACAGATTATTACAAAATCTGTATTTTATCACTCAGAAAGGTGAAATTTTTCTCTACTTTTTATAGCTGATGTTTTAAGGAATCAGGTAGGATTTTTAAAAGCCTACTTAAGCCTCTCTCAGAAAACAATAGTTTATACTACAAGCAAGTACACAAGACAGAACTTGGGGCAAGGTTTTCAAGAACAGTTAACTTTAAAACATCGGTCCTGTCTTTAAAACAGAGTTAGGGCTGTTGCCTATGTAATCATCTCGTGGTGATTTTCTCTTTCCAAATTTCAGAAGCCACTACTGGGACAAACGTAAGAGCTGGGTGCTTCTTCCTTAAGGGATCAATGCTCACACTTTGGAACTCTCCCAACTAAATGCTGGTCTCTGTAGGTTGAGTGGTGCACAGACATATCGTTAGGTGCATTATTATTCAGAATGGAAACAGCACAGCCATCCTTCCACTCATTCATTATTTAATTCCTTGCAAGGACACAGCAACAAAATAAGAAACCTTTTATATTTCTCTTACCACTCTGGTAGTATTTTGAGTCGTGGGTCCACCGAAAACCTGTACAGAGCCCAAAGTCAGTCAATTTAATATGACCATCTCGGTCTATCAGGATATTATCTGGTTTAATATCCCTGTGGATGAAGCCCATTTTGTGAACGCTTTCAACTGCGCAGGTCAGCTCTGCTGTGTAGAACCGTGCCAGATTTTCTGGAAAAACACCCATTCTAATTAGGAGACTCATCATATCACCTCCTGGAATGTAGTCCATTACAAAGTACAAATTGTCCTTATCTTGGAATGAATAGTACAGGCGAACCACCCACTCATTATCAGCCTCTGCAAGGATATCCCGCTCAGCTTTAACATGAGCCACTTGATTTCTAAGCAACACATCTTTTTTCCTCAGAGTTTTTGTTGCATATAAAGCATTAGTATCCACTTTTCTTGCCAGGCAAACTTCTCCAAATGCACCAACTCCCAGGGTTTTAATTTTTACGAACATCGACTTGTCCATTTTAGCTCTTCTTAGCCGAATATAATTAGACTCTTTCTGGCACAACATTTTCCTCATTTGATCTCGGGCTTCTGGTGACAATCCAACCTGTGCAGCAAACAATTAGATGTGAAGAATGAACAGTGCTCCTAATTCTTGGTGATCTTCTAATTGCAACCCTTAGGCAAAGCAAACCAAATACTTATATACAGCATGGAAAATAAAAAACCCAAAACTATCCTTAAAATATTAATTTACACATTGGGATTTTATCAAAGTATAGGACTGATACAAAACAAAACACATGATTCCTTTCAGCAGCAAAATGCAGGAGGTGCCATCCACCAGAAGATTCTCAAGAAGGGAGCATGTTCTCAAGGACAGAAAGAGTAATTTACAAACTGCTGATAAAAACCACTGCAAATAATACTCATCTGATTCTCTCTGCAGAGCTAAAAGAAGCCAAGACATGCCTAGGAGCAGTAAGCTGCTGAGTGAGGGCTAACCAAGGAGCTAAAGTGGGAAAGGCTTCCACTCTCTAGACTGGCTAGAGCAGAAGTCACTAAGCTTCCTGACTGTGACTGGAGTTTCAGTTGCAGGAGTATGTGACTCTCGTGCTTTCCTGTGTATCTACACAAACCAGATCCACATCACAGTGTTCCCTACTGTCCACCCACAGCAAGCACGTGCTTCTGCCACAAGCCAAGACCTGATCTTCCCCGTTACCACACAACCCACCTCTTTCTAACAGGACTTCAGGCACGCCCTCTCTGCTGCTCTCCACTTGACATACCAACAAGTTGAGCAGAGCAGTTTCTTTGAGGTAGCTCGCTCCTCCCCATAGTATGAGTTCTTGGCTCCCATCTGTGTACATATCCCTATCTTGAAGGAACACCCCTGGTGTTCTGGCCAACATCACTAACATTCCAACAGCTGAAGCCTTCGCATGCCACAATTAATCATCACCTACAGTGTGGAAACTTTTATCTACAAGAATCACGCTGAGCATTCTCATTGTATTCCAACCTGGGCTCCTTCTAGTGTATTTTTGCTGGCTTCAATTCCCTTGAGGTGCCACTCAATAACAGAGCCACCTTTCTTGGCAAATTTCAGGCCCTGGAATCAGAATAACCCTTCCTTTTGCTTTTAACATCAGGAAAGTCTTTCTTCAGCTTTTTACACTCTTTTACATCCGTGACACTAGCCCCACATAGCTTTATGCCCATTCCTTCTTTTGTTTTCTGACAGCATTTTCAAAATCTTGCATGTTCCCTTTCTCATAGCATCTCAATTACTTTATTCTCTCATAGCATCTCAATTATTTTATTCTGCCTATCTGGCTTGAAATGGCCATCCTACAGCAACGGTTTCCAAGTCAACCTACAGTATGTTTCCTTCATAAAACTGACCGTGGCCCACCTGAATCCCTGCAAACATTACCACTGGTACTCAAGCACTACTCTAGAAGCTTTCCATTTCTTATTGTCACATCTTATTGTCTCTTAATACCAAAATCTTGTTAACGTCTCTTAATGTTTCAAACGTTTACGATACTGCCTGTGTAACAGCAGTCAGGCCCTTCATCAGGATTAGGTAAGGACCAGTCTAGGCCTGTATAAGCTGCATGTCAATAGAGGGCTTCCACTGTGCCTCACTTAGAACATAACTTGACACAAAGTACAATAGATGTGACTGAAAGAAAAAAAAAAGGCAAGATAAAGGATCAATTAGATATGATTGAGTGTCTTAAAAATGCTTTCAGGATACAGTATTTCAGCTATTTGAGAAAATGCTGTTAGAACACAGAAAATTTCTTACAGGCATCATAACAAAAATGGATCCAAAGGAGATGCAATTAGAAAGATAGATACAAAATGCTATCTACCCAAACAAACTTCACAAGGGCTATCAACTCATTAAGATTTAAATGGGGAAGGCTGTTTCAAATTTGGGACAATTTTTTTTGTCTACATCAGACAGGTGATAGCTAGGACTGGGTAGCAGTCATTTCAAGACTGGATGTGGGAAACAGACAGTTTCTTGATTTGGAGTAAGGAGTTGAACCTTTCTCAACAGGCTGAGAGAGTTGGGCTTGTTCAGCCTGGAGAAGGCTCTGAGGAGAACTTCCAGTACCTGAAGGGGGTCACAGGAAAGCTGGAGAGAGACTGTTTACAAGGGTATGTAGTGACAGGCCAAGGGGTAATGGCTTTAAACTAAAAAAGAGGAGATTTAAGTCACATGTTAGGAAGACATTCTCCCCTGTGAGGGCAGTGAGGCCCTGGCATAGGCTGCCCAGAGCAGCTGTGGCTGCCCCTCCCTGGCCGTGTTCAAGGCCAGGTTGGATGGGGCTTTGGGCAACCTGGTCTGGTAGAGGGTGTCCCTGCCCATGGCAGGGGGGTTGAAACCAAATTCGTTTTGAGGTCCCTTCCAACCCAAACCAGCCTGACATGCTATGACTACTCGGGCACTGTCTTCCAAGCCAGAAACATTTAATGTTTTCTGTGAACGAACATGCTTAAGGCACAAGTCAACACAGAAGGGATTTTTGAAGACTTATGTCAAGATGACATCTCAAGACCTGATTACCACAAGTAATGAGCTTGTTTCCCTTTTTTACTTTTCATGAAGACCAAAAATATACATTGTCATTGTGAGACTCCCCTTTTCCTGATGAAAAAGGAAAGGTCTGCTGCAGCATAATACCCCATTTCCACCCTACAGTCTGTAATTAAGCATCCCAGCTTTAAAGCTAGCATAAATGTTACAAATTGCATTCAATACAAGAAAAGACATTTACTTGGGTCCTTTAAATGCACAAGAAAAATATCAAAAAAAGTTCTTTTTGTGCTTTCACGTAAATGATGTTTGCAATGCTATGGAACACAACACAGTAGGAAGGGAAGTGAAGTTTGCAAATCAACATTAGTTATAATTTTACATTTAAGTATTCAAAAACAGTCAAGATAAATTCATGCTTAATTTTGATGCAGGATTGCATGCAAAGCCCTCTAAAAAGTGATCATGCTAGTCTTAAAAAAAATACTGTTGCTCCAAAATCTTACTTGTCTACACAGGGATGGAGGCTACAGAGTTCAGGAAAGCTTCCCACACCTTAACAGTTTAAATCAGCTGTTAGTGAAAGTGAAAAGGAAAAAGAGAAGACTAAGAATAAAGATCTAGAAAGAGTTCCAGGAAGAAATTTTGCTAACATTTACATATTTGTAATTAAGCACATACTTTTAACACTACAGCTTACAGTAAAATATTTCAAAGAGTAAGACAACATGGATTTAAAAACAGCACTTCAAGAAAGTGTGATAAGCCAAATACATTATTTCATCGAATAAATTAAAAGGTACGTAATCATCATCACACTTAGGTCAAGTTTTCAACAGCAATTGTTAAGAAATCAATAATATATGTCAAACGTCTATTTCTGCAAATCCTAACTTCACTATTTCTATTTTCTCTTTAGAAGTGGTGCATGCATACACAGCGATGTATGTATACAGAGGTTTTTCTCCTCCCTTTGAAGAACACTGAAATCCCAGACGCAGACCACTGACTTCACCTAGGCACAAAGAAGTTGATTTTACATGTTTTTGTTGACAGGTTTTTTTTGATCCCATTCCATTAACCCTTGTTTAAACAGATACCCTTAGAGCCGCAATTATAAAATACTTTGGCAAAAGGCACCATGTCTCTTTCATTCTAAAAATGAAGCTTTTAAATATTAAGGGGGGGGTATCTTATGTAAACTTAGAAAAACCCTACCACTACTGGAAACAAACTGCTGAACGTAAAAGGTATCACTGGGTGACTATACAAACACTAACCAACCTACCACTTGTCCCTGCAGTGCTTATCTTGAAAAAAAATTTCCAAAATTTGTTAAAATATTGCATATAACTCTCTAAAAAAAGGTCAGGATTAAATAGAACCCATAACAAAAAGCTATGAGCCACGCAGTTAAATCCCAGTTCATGCAATAGTGGTTTTGCTTCTGCTGCCTTATAGATGAGGCAGATAAACTACATTTAGACAGGCAAAAAAAAAAAGACCATACTTAAAATTAATTTCAAGAACAACAGTGAAGTATGTAAACAAAGCAATGAAGAATCTGCCAATTGAAGACGAGTTCAATACCACAGTATACCACAATGTTCTATTTATCTGTACTATTTAAACAATCTAAAATTCAGACATATTTCTTAAAATTAAGATGGGAACAGTTCTTGCTATAGATTTAGAAAGAAGAAGAGTTTACCCTCATCATTTCGTTCTCTAGCTGTTTTTTCCGATGTAAACGCTGCTGATGTGACTTGAGTATATTCTCCACGTGCTGCTCCATGAAGAATTTAAAGGCCTGAGGGGAATAGCTTTGAATGCGAGATTCTCTTCTCTCTTCATCCTTCTTGTTTTTTCTAAGGGGAACAGGTGATGTTGTGATTTGTTTCTTTTCTTTATCCACTGAGTCGACACAGTCATAATTCTTTTCATTCTCCTCTTCCTTGCATAAAAAAGACGGCTCCTCCTTGTTGAGCTTGGGTCCCGGTTCATACAGATTGACAGAGGGATTCTGGTGTAACAAGTGTTTTGGGTAAGGCGGGGGGGGGCCCTGGTAGTTTGGAGCCTCTGCAACAGGAGACATAACTGCCATATTCGCAGCTGGGCTCTCAGAGAAGGGAATGGTCTGAACGGTTTGCACTGGCTGTGGCATCCAGGCAGGGTGAGTGGGCGCTAAGGCCGTCTGTAGCTCTGGTTTTAACACACGCATGCTTTTTACTGGTTGCTGGATGGGAGCTGGCGTTATAGCTGTTACCGTAGTAGCCGAGGGCTGAGAGCTGCTGGAGTGACTCTGCCTACTTCCATGATGGTTGTTGAAAGAATTTGACCGTACAGGAAGGTTGGGTTGCCAGGCAGGCATGTCATGCCCATTGCCAGGTGATGACTGCGGCGGCACAGAGGAAGGCTGTGACCAGGACGCAGGTATTCCAGCTACGTTTGTATTATAAAGTTCCATGTTGTGGCTATTTCTATTTGGCACCATCATCGCCTGAGGAAGGTTCCCATTGGCGTATGCTGACGGAGGAGCAGAGCCTCCTGCCTGCATCTGTAGTGCTGTGGGACTTTGCCTGTTGGTTGGATTCATAGGGTACGGGGGTGGCTGTCGACTCACTGAGTTCCCAGACACCACATTCTGGTGAACTATGAATTCTGTCTGACAATTGCCGTTCTGCATCCCAGCTCTTCCTGAGGGAAAGCTAAATTTACTGTTGGCAGAACTCTGCATGATAATCGGTTGCCTGCCAATGGGGACGGTACTCATGCCTCTCTGACCTGGCGTGGAAGAAGTTATGGGTGAAGGATTCATGGGTGGGGGTGGATAACTGTCCTGCCATGCTCCTGGTGGCACCGGAGAAATACGGGAGATCACGTATTCCATGTTTCCAGAATAACGCTTTGTTTGAGAATTGGGTTCCCAGGAAGGAGGTGGAGGAGTAGTTCCCCTGGGAGGGGGTGTCTGTCCTCGAGGAGGTGGAGGAGGAGGAGTGACACTCCTTATCTGTGGTAGAGGTGGGGGATTCACTCTCTGTCCGTTGCCAGGATGAGCCTGAGCAAACGCTGCGATGCCGGACCCGGATAAAGGCCTTCCTACATCAGGCTGAGAGCTGGGGCTTTCCGAGCGATAAACTACAGCATCTCCCAGGGCAGGGCCGTGCCGCTGGGGAACCAAGGACTCCTTGGAACCCTTCCAGCTCTGCTTGCGGTTAACTGACTGCTGCACAGCGCCTGCTTTTACAAGAAGAAAACACATTTGTGTTAGTAGGAGTTACTTCTATTTCCTGCTTCGGGTATTTTGTTCTTCCACATTAACTACTACAGAATTAGGATGATAATTGTCCAACATAGCATCATCCACTATATTTCACATTAAAAAGTTATCTCTACCTAGTAATACACAGTATATTATGGTACATACTCAGTATGTACTATAAGAGCATAAAATGCAATGAAACTATAGCATGGGAGGTTTCAGAAATCAGACTTCTGAAGATGCATTTTGCTTCAATTGCAGATGCACTCAATTTTTAATTAAAAATTCATAATATGCAAATTAGGCATACTATATCTTTTAATCATGCATAGTGACTCTCAGAGAGATGCTTAGTACAAATGCAAAAAAAAGCAATAGCACAGAAAAAAATGTTTAATCTTGTTGCTATTCCTACCAGTTTAACATTTATAAAACACCCAGTGCTCTTAAACTAAAATTTAACCAAACGCTCTAAAATCAAAGAGCCTGCCTACAGGCTTGTATGTGTACAGTTCATCCCAAATTCTTATTTTCCTTGCATGTGAAATCCGATTAAATACTTTAAAATGTCTTTATGAGTAAAAGTGTTGTATAGAGGCAAGAATTAAACTGTATGAAAGCAAAACTTAAAGAGCCAAAGTCTACAATATATTTGCTTCCCAGATGCTATTTTGCATCATGTAAACAAAGTAACATGCAAGGAGCTGACAGTGCAGGCCGTCTTATTGTGCTTTTTTTATTACTGAGATACTTGTAAGCACAAGCAGTACTGTAACTGCTGAAAGTCACTGTATCTTCTGTAAAAAAAAACAACACCCAAATCACAATAGTTACTGTATCTTTATAAGTAACAATGAAAATCATGCCTAATGGTAGCATTTAGCTAGCTGCTGACTTAAGCCTGCTTGAGGGGACAAACAAAAGTAACACCACACCTCACTATTCTTGACCACTAATTTTTCCTCATACCTATTTAGTCAATTTAAAATGTAATGGACCAGTGCTAGAAAGGTCAGCACTCAACTTTAGTCAAATAAAAGTTCTGTATTTCTGCTGCACCTGAAGTTACTGTTTGTTTAGGTTTATGCTACTAAAACCTGTTAAAAAAGCATCAAGCGGTTTAAAAAATGTGCTTGTGTGTGTTAAGACAGGAGCAATAGCAAGTGACAAAATTCTGACTCTGTTACTACTAGAACTACAGTCTATCCACTCACTTCTATGAAAACATTAAATCTGTCTTAAATAAACCTATGAAGAAAATCTGGAATTAAGCAGAAAATTAAGCAGAGTGGGATCTTTGACACAAGACATCTTAAAATACAAATACTGTGTAAAATTATATATCATATAGCTATAGACACACACACATACATAAAAACATGCATACAAATTGCTGCTGTGTGGTAAAGTGTGTGAAGAGAGAGACAAAAAAAATAAAGTAAGAGTTCAGTGCTCACCACTGACTTGTAAATGGCACCTGGCACTGAGAGCAAAATATGAGCATCACAGGAACAAGGTACAAAAGTTACTTAAAATGAGATCTGAAGGCCATTCCTTTTATAAAATACTCACATGCCATATTAAATGCTACTTTTTATAACTCTGTGGGTTTAGGAAATTCATGTCAAATGCACCTTTTGGAAGAATTCTATTCTACATGCTGTTTTCAAAAGCAAAAAACCCCCTGATGTCAACATGTCCTCTGTTCCACTGTGAGTACATGAAGGAGGAATTTGCTGTTTTCTATTTCCCCCCTACAAGAATACACTGAGTGAGCTACTGAGTTACCACGGGTACACCTACCTACCTGGTGGTTTCATACCTGCGTTTACAGGCCTTGCTGCTGCTGCAACCATCTGTTCCCGACGAGGATCCTGGTAGCTCATTTTACTTATAAATTCGATGGCAGCTTCTATACTGCGGTTGTTAGTTTGTCTAAGAGCTTGTATAACCATATCCTAAAGATAAAATCATATATATATATATAAAAATTTACAGGAAAATGGCAAAAATCATAGTTATTTAGCCAATTACCCTCCAGTAATTTTACCAAAGTACATAACTAATTTCTCTCAATTGATTTAAATCTAATTTTAAAATGTTTTCTCCACAGCAGATCCTCCAAAACACTAAGTACAGTCCAGACCTTCGGGGGGCGTATGTGTGTGTTAACTTGTCAAAGCACTGTAATTTGATGTAAATTATGTGTCATCTTGCTATTTGTACAGTTTGATTATATAAACATTCATTACTGATAGGAACTACCCAGGTAACAGCTAGTTACATGATGACCAGAGGTCCCTTCCAACCCGAGTTATTCCATGAAAGATAACCCTAATGTGAAATGCAAAATTTTCCTTTTGGCTCCTTTTCCTTCAACTCAGAATGACTTCTTGTGAAACACTCTCAACTGGTTTCTCCCAAGAAATTCTTCCCAATGCAGATGATGTTATTAGCAGAAGTTCTGCTATTTTTATGGTAGATTTAGGCTCTGCGTTCTTAGTGATGCAAACACGAGTTTCGATCTGATGGCTAACCCCAGCTCTGTCAATGGAAAACGTATTATGCACCAGCATTTTTTCCACTTGATTTGAGATCAAGGTCAAGCAACAGAAGCAGAATTCCAGAGGTGAGGTTAGAAGTCAGGCGCTGCCTTCCCACCTATACTGAATGCGATCTGCGCAACTGACTCCACCAGTTTGAAACAAACCCACCGCATAACTCCCTACAATTAAGCACACTGTCTTCAGTGCTGTGTTATGGTCCTGCTTTGTCATACTGAAGCAATCATTTCAGTTCACATTATGCTTGAGGAGGCTATCTGTATGACAGCATTTACTTCCTACTACTGGGACCTCAGGGAGGGCTCAGAGGGAAGTTGTCAGTACCAATTTAAAAGTAAAACCCATGTTTATCCCTTCATCTTATCTCTGTACATTTCTAACAGTACAAATGTACATAATTATATACAGCCTTCAGAAACAATAATTAAGTTCAGAGAACAAAGCAGAAGCTTTAAAATAAGAAAAAAGCACCCAAAACATCTATGTTTTTGTCACAATCTTTACAGACCAGCTGGCATCGGTGGAAAAAGCAGAAACGACCTTTGATCTCCTAGCTCCTTCAGGAGAAAGCTATGCCTGCAATATGTCTACAATGTAACAGATCAGCCTTGGCTACACAAGAAGTACATTTGCCGCACCAGTATGCTAGTTGATCACTGTGCAAACAGAAGGTTGTCAGAGTATTTAATTTCCAATTTGGATATACTTTTATAGGATTCATCATTTCTACCTGTTGACTTCAATCATCTTCTTAATCAGTTTCAAAACCAATTTCACTGTCTTTTTAGCCAAGTAATTCTACAACACAGAAACATAAATCTACATGTTCATGTCACAAAGCCATGAACACACACGGAATCTCCAAGTACGGAACCAGCAATATTTTAAGAGATTAAATTTAGTTCCCTTTCCACTAACCAGAGGACCTGAGTAAGAGCCCTCTGTAGCTGAAAAACAATAAACTTGGTCACCTATAAGACATGGAACAGTCAATGTCTTAAAGATTATCACCTTAGACAGAACATACGAGGACTGAACCTGAATCTTAGTGAGATATTTCCTTTAAGTTATTTAAGAAAAAACAAAACAATGAACTGTATTTTCCCATAACTACTATACATATATTACCATCTACACACACACACCCCTGATACTGATCAACTTCAACCCAAGTTGTGGGTATTATTCATCCCCGAATAATACCCACAACTTGAGGGGGAGCGGGGGGGAATAACCAGAATGTTTGCAACGTTCAATATATTAAAAAAACAGGAAAAAAAAAAATTATGTTTCAGAACTTCAACAGGTGACTGAGTTACCAAGCAGCACAATATGGCAGAGAGACAAATTTATAGTTACCTCAAATCCACTTTCAATACCTTAATGAAATCTCATTAAAATCTGAGATGGGGAAATAACTGCTTATATAAATAGGACCAAATCAAAGTAAATTAAAAACAATAAATGGACTTGGTACCTAGTAGTTATAGCTAGCCTCCGTTATAAACATATTAAGTAGGTTAGGCTCTACAGAAAGCAGGTAGCGCACCTGAGATCATGAAGTTCTGCCCTCCATCTGCTACATCACAGACATGCCTAATGCAAGGCAGAAACAGCCCAGCCCAGGTGCTTACAGCTGGCCTGTGTACCCCAGCTACAATCCAGTCCATGAAACAATCCCAGCTCAAAACACATTCTCATTTCATTCCTACTTGCTGTCTCAAATACCCCTCCACCACCACCAAAAAAATGCTTTCCTGCTTTGCTCAATCTGTCCCAAGTGGTGTTCACCAGCCAAAGCCATAGGGACTACCGTGGCAACACAACCACGGGTTAACGCATGGCAGACACAGCTCAGGCTGGCGCTGAGCCTGAAAAAGGTCCATATAATCACAAGCATCCTGGGAATTCTCAGCTGCATCCAAGAACAAAGGGTAGGAGCAAAAGGCTTTGAGATACAAAGGATCCAACAAAAATACCAACTTAAAATACCTTTCTAGTTTATTACCCAGCCACATATTCTTCAGCTTGCACAAATGACTGCAGATTCAGTCTGTAAACACAGATCTGAGAACTAATCCACTCAACAACCAAAACAACAAAACACCTCAACAGAAAAAACCCACAAAAAAAGCCTCACAACAAAACCCCAACCTCAGCAACAAACCACAGGAGCAAATTTTTAGAGAGTCATTTACCAAAATCCTTCCATTCTAACTGAAAACGCAGCCTGAACTGTGTATCTGAGCAAAACGAACATGAATAACCACCAGCAGCACCTGACACTGGGTTATTCGTTGAGGAAAAGCCAGATGATGGTTTTGGAGAAGCCAATCTCTCTGTAACTACCAAAGCACCACAGCCAGCAGAACTCATGAGCTGGTCACACTGCAAGCAGTGCACTCCTGGAACAACCACCGCTGCTGTGGTGCTGTGCCCTTTTCCTTTGGAAAGCAGAGTGGCTTGCTAGTTAGGTTTTTAAGTTGCTTCTGTATCCAGGTGTACAGAGAAGGCATGGAAAAATGTGTGGTTCACTTTGATATGTAAGTCCCAATGAGCTCAAAGTGTATTAAGTTTTTATTCCTAGAAACTACACTTCAGATTTCTTTCACTTAAAGTGAGTAAATGGAAGAAGTTTACTCATTAATTTTAAAAGTAAATAAATTGGACATTTATTTCCTTGTTCTTATGAAGTATCTAGTATTCTGCTGATCTTTTCATATGTTCAAGATTTTCAAGACTTGCCTTGAGAACATACCTTGGAGAAGACACCCTGCAGCTGATTGTCAGGTACCTTTTATCAGCATCTGACAAAGTGCATAAAGTAAGGATAGTCAAATGTCTTTCCTCACCAAGTTTGTGTTTCTATTAACCACAGATGTTAAAAGCTCATTAAAATTAATTTCTGAAACATTATGCACTGCCTGTTCGATTTAGAATGGCCATATTTTATCACCAAATTTTAACTGGCCATAACGCAAATTCCATTGAGTATCGGAGGCAAAACCCATGTTCTAGGGAGCCCATTTACCTTTGCCTGAAATTATATAAAAGCAAGCTACCACTACCACATAAGAACAACCTGTGTAAGATGCTTACAAAAGAAAAAACAAAAAAGCCAAGCCTCTCTAAATCCGTCTACTCCTCTTTTTCATCCCTCACTATTACCTGTTTCAAGTCCTAATTAGAAACCTACCAGATTTTGAAGAAGCTAATTAATCATACACTGTTCAAACATTCCACAATCAATATTCCCTTCACTGCACTAATAGTTTATAGTTAGCAGAACACCAAATCTTGAAAATAAAACATTTCACCTCATCAAAGCCAGCAGCTTGTAAGTCTTGCAGCATTTGTCGATTAACTTCTGATGTTCCTTTGACAGCTGAGGTTGTTTCATTTGCAAAAGGCAGAAGTGAGTTTCTTATCTCCTGCAAAACTTTATGATACGTTACAAATTTGGGGGGATTTCGGCCTTGTCTAGGATCTTCAGATAACATTTTGCCCATGCTGTGATCAGCTTTAGCAGCATCTGAGGGTTTAGGTAAATTCCTGAGGCTCTCTCGTATTTCCTGTAGCATCTGCTGGCTGCTGCCAGTATAGTTACTGGCAGGAAAAGTCTTAGGCCTCATTTGTCTATAACCTTCTGGCTTCTCACTTCTCTTCATGAAAACATGTATATATGCAACCTCCACCAAGGACTCGCAGACACCAAAATTCAAGGAAGACGGGCTGGTAGTGTCACAACTTGTGAAAGCAGCGGCTCTTCACTGGGAAACCATGGTTCCTGTAGTGCTGGAGCTTGCCAGGACCCAAGAGCTATCCTGTCAGACAAACACAAACAAAAATGTCCCTGTTATACACATGGCAGTGGAAAAAGTTCACAGAGTAGTGCTGGTGGCAGTGCAGGGCTCCCGCGCAGCACTGCCTTTGCAGTTATTAAAAGCACGCTAAGCTACTCCTTCAGTCACTCTGTACTCAACCTAAATTACTAACTATGCCAGGCTTCTAATGGTCTCCTAACAAAACACGTTTCGGGTGCCTCGAGTCGGGAACTGTCCTGAATTGCAGAGGATGTGGACAAAGCTTTCCAGAGCTGACGCACAGTGCTGTGTGCAGCCCATCGCTGCTCCTTCGCCTTCCCTCTCTGCTGGGCGCTGGCTCTGTTCGTTGCTCACATTCTCTCCATCAACACCTTCACAGCTGAAGGTGCCAACTCTGCTACCCAGTTAGCCAGGACACTGACCAAGCACCCGAGCTGGTGTGACAATCATGACATCAAGCTCCACAAACAGATGGAGGCGAGCAGTACAAAGTACACCAGTGAGAGAATATAACCACCATGATTTTATCCACTCTTCAGCAGCCACTTATGTAAAAAGTAAACATTTGCCTAGCTCATCATCACATGCAACTTTATGATTTCTTGTACCATCTGCCATCTAATCCTGTTTAAGGGTTCAGTTTTCTAAGGCTGCCACAGTCTCTTAGCTCAAGTGTCCTTAAATCAGTCTTTTTCAATAGCTAAGTATTCTTTAAAATTTATTTTACCTAAGGGGAGATGAGAGCAAGAGGGAAAAGATAATGTAATCAAAACTTTTTTCACTGTAAAATTGTTTAACAACTCAAGCATCAAATTCTCTGAGAGCATAGCTGTGATATTTGTAAGGGAAACAGAACTTTCTGCCAAAACCAAATAAATAACATTTGCGTTTTGAAGGAGCTGACTCACCAGGGAAAGAACCCTGTGTCTGCAGAGACTGGCCACTGTGTACTCCTTAGTGCTGTAACTACTGTGACTGGCACAGTAAAGGATACAGCAACTAAGGTGAAACATGGAAGAAGTTACACGGCATTTGCCTCTCCAGAGTGCCATGAAATACAACTTCTGCAGTCTCTACTGCTCCACAGAGAAAGATCAGTTACTCAAATAGCACCAAACATAAAAAGTAGGTATTTTAGCACTCTTATCTTCACAGGCAACTATCACAATGGTAAAGCTCAAATCACACTGTTCCTTTACTATACTGCAACGTCTAACAGCAGCAATACTGAAATGTTCCAATTTCCTTGTTTCTGTTTCTCAAGCTGTTAAAAACTGCATTATTTTTGAGGATCCGGGTGTCTGGAAGCATCTTTTGTCTCCTGAAGTAACAGTGTATAGCTAAGTGATCCTCATCTTAGATACAAATTAAACAGGTATCCAGGTTTCACACAGCCTATAGAGAAGTCACCCCTTCTTCACCCTGGTTTCAATTCTATAATACCTGCACTATCATAAACCAATTAATAATTGGGTGATCAAAGAAGAACACA
The DNA here is from genome assembly GCA_020800305.1 of Porphyrio hochstetteri. NCBI lineage: Eukaryota > Metazoa > Chordata > Aves > Gruiformes > Rallidae > Porphyrio > Porphyrio hochstetteri. The sequence continues at coordinate 54,998,339 of CM036907.1, forward strand.
AGAAGAAATTAACAGGAAAAAGAACCCTCTAATACACATGCAAATTAACTACACATGCTAATCATATATGAATAAGCCCCAAAAGCTTTAAGTAATACATACATAAAGACTGTGAATAGAAACCCAAGGGACAACACACTTAATCCCACTCTTCCTGGAGAGCCACATAATTTCTCTAATGGAACTATCTAAATCCGAGGTGCTGTAACTGCACCCACAAGTTTTCTTTGCCCCGTGATTGTTTTGAAACCTTAAATAAATGTAATTTGGCAGCTGTAGTAGAGTTCTTCCCTGCAAGTTGGTAGCATACAATTCCTCAGCACTCACTGAATAAGATCATCAGACTTCTAAGTGAATTTCAATACTAAAGGCTGAAGTTTTGCTTGGAGAGATCTAGATTCATCAGAAAGTCCAACATGAGAGCAATTAAAGTGTACTTTAATTTTGGTCATTTTTAAAACATGCCGTATTTAAGACCACATTGAAAATACTCTGTTAAAACCTCTTTGGATGGATACCAAAGTGTGAGGACATATGCTAATAGCACACAAAAAAATCACCACCTCCAGGAAAGTGAAACCTGCAGCATAAACTCATCTGAGAGCATATGACAACAAGGCTAAACAGCTCACAGGGTTAGTAGTCTAGATTATGTGTTCAAATTCAGACAAAATCAGGAGTAACGGCCAGTTCACCATTGGCAGGGTCATCTAGATAGAACAGTCTGTATTGATCTTGTGTCACACAAATACCAATGACAGGAAAAAAAAATGGTCCGTACACAAGTTATTCCTTCTAACAAGTTCCAAAGGCCTAGAATTCAGGAGAAAACAGTTGGTTTGAACCTATATATTTTACCAAAATTCTACCTGGTATTTCAATAGTCACTTTATGGCTCCATTGTGGGTAGCCGAGATAAACAAAAGTAATACCCCTAAGAGAAATTGAGGTTAAATTAATAGGACACTCAAAACATAAAGAGACATAGAGTCCACCACCTATGTTGGGGCAGGGGGGGAAGGGAGGGGGCAGGGGCAGGAAATCAATCAGTTTGTGCTCCAATTTCTTGCAAAAGTTGGTGCAAAACAGAGATTTGTATTTCTTTCTGAAGTGCTTTGAGAGCTTTAAGACAAGGGACGCTCTAAGTGTTTGATAGCTATTATTTTGCTGGCAACTGCAGCATAACAGGATATGGCCTGAACAGAAAGCTGCACTTTCACATAATTTTTTAGCAGAAGCAGAACGTTAACCAGTGTAAACCAGCCAGGCCAGTTATCTCCCACCACTTACCAGCGGCAGCATAGCTGTTTGTTAGGCCACACAGAGTGAATCAAGCTGAGGAACTTACCCAGATAAAAAAAGTACTTTTCTTTCCTTTGGTGGGTTGTTTCTTTTGACAGCAGCGATGGGTAACAGCAGTTTGATGTGTATGTGAAACTACAGTCTTAATTGCTCAAAACCAGATTAAGTTGGTCCTCCAATTTCATGAAATACAAGAAAGCAAGTATCATTACTGTTTACTGTGCTTTACGCATCAGCCTCAAAATTCATATACCACTGCTTCTTACAGACGTCTGCACACGTTCTCAAGCAAGGAAGTTTTGATGGCTCAGTAAGAAACCGATCTCAATTTTGTACCTCTCAGTAGCAAACACTAACCGCATCCAAGGGAAATGACATATATGCCCCCTTGTAATTTATGTCATTGAATGAAAATGACAGACCTGTTTGTTAATACAGCTGTTTCCACTGATGAAGTTCTCCACTTTCCTAAAGGAGTTAAAGAAATCATTTTTCATTTCTTTTCAAAACAGGCCAAACCGTAAGGAAAGAAAAATTCTTGTCTTTATACTCGTGAAAGACTGGACTTAAAGACAGGCATTTGAATGAAAACACAGAGTGGGTGCAAGTAACTGTCAATGACTTCCCAGTCTTTCTGGGGAAAACAAATACACAGACTTGTAATACATCTGTACCCTTTCTTACGTCTACAAGTTTTCAGCATACTTTTAAACACTTCTATTTCCAATTAAGTATCAAATGCCACGTATTAATCTATTTTGGTTCCCTCTCTCATGTACCTAGTCTAATAACTCACTTTATACATAATTATGGTATTACTAGGGAAAAAAATTTCAATAATTCAGGAAACATAACATTAAGTTCATAGTGGCTTGATTCAAACCAAAAAAAGGAAGCTATTCTTCAGATAACAAGACACTGAGCCATAAAGCCCAAGGATGCATTTCCAGTGCTCAAAGTTTCCACAGGGTGAGGAGAAAGCTGGATCCTGCAATTAGCAAATAAACACAGCTACACAGGGAGAGGGAGCTGGAAACGGCCCGAGGTGAGCTGCACAGTGGGAGCACTGTGCCCCAGCCTCGCTCGGTTCCGTTCCCGCACTGCTGCGCGCTGCACAGCGCCCAGCTTGGCGCGGTACGAGCGCTCCCGTTGCTCCGGGCAGCGGCCGCCGCAGCAGCAATCATTCCGAGGCACGACAGCGCGATCCGTATGGCGGCGGCAGGACCGTCGCCGAGGACCAAAGTGTAAGCTGCGCTGGCACAGGCGGGTACCGAGGTCACTCCCGCAGCACGGTGGGACCCAGCGTTTCACGGACCGCCCGGACCCAGAGGGTCTCGGCGCCGGGCATACGGCAAACAGGAGTATGCCGGCTCCGTCCCGCGGCACCGGGACACCTGCGCTTCTGTCGCCCAGCCGGCCGCAGGCCGTGACCCGAGGTCGGTTTCGCCCAGTGCTGCTCGGCCCGCACCCCCGGCTCTCCCCGCATAAACCGGCGGGACTAGCGCGGCCAACACCGCCGGCGGCAGCACCGGGGCCCAACCGGCCCCGCCGCCTCTCCCGAGGAGCCGTTCCCCGGCGAGAGAGAAGCCGCTGTGGGAGGCACCCGCTACCGGCTGGACGAAAAGAGCCCAGGGCTGCGAACAGTCGTGCCGTGAGGGCTCGTTATCGCTGCCGCCGCGCCTCAGCCTCCCGCCCCCAACCCGTGGCCGCTCTCCAGACCGGCCGCCGCCCCCCCTCCGCCACCGCGGCAGAGCGGATCTACCTGCGGCGAGAAGGCGGCGGCGGCAGCGCCCCGGCCCCGGGCGTAGGCGCACGGAGCTCGGCCTCGCCCGCGCGCCCCTCCACGATGCCGGCAGCGGCTCCTCGGTCCCTCCGCCAGCGCCCGCCGCCGCCGCTACGGGCCTCTCAGTTCGGCGCCGCCATTTTGTCGGTGTCTGGGCCGCGGAGGGCTTCCCGGATATGGGCAGCTCCCGGCCTACCTTGCGCGCCCGGCGCTCCCCCCGCAGCCCCGACCCGGATGGAGCGCGGCGGCCGCCCCTGCCCCGGGCGGGACGGGAGCGCAATGCAGCCTGCCTGTGCCGCCTCGGGTACGGCGCGGTGCTGCTGGCCTCAGCAAGCCCGCTCGGGGGAACTACAAAACCCCCTTCCCCCCTCCGCTGCGCTTTTCTTCCGTGGCAGGACCGAGCCCGCTGGGTAAATGCCGGTTTTCCAAGGGGAGAAGAAAGTTCTGCCGAGCCTCCGTGATCGCATTAACGCCTGAGCGAAGGATTCGTTACGGAGCGGCCAGTGCAAGCCGCCGGTAAGGAAAACGCATCGATCACCCCTCAGAGACGCATCCCGGCCGCTTCAGTTCGGGCAGAGCGCTGCGTTGCAAGCACACGTGGAAGGGAGGATCGAGACGCTGGAACCACCGCGGCGCCAAGGGAGGCAGCGCTGGCCCCAGCGCACCGCCCGCCTCCTCCAGCCAGACACAGGGGACGGGGATGCCCGTCACAACGCATCAGGAGCGCTGCTCTCGAGGGGGTGCAAGTTAAACGCACTCTTAACCCAGCTGCGATGGAGAATGCCACGTAAAACCCTATCGCTTTGTCTGCTGCTGCCCAAATCCCCAGGTTTCCCTCCATCCTTCAGATCGTATCCCCAGGGTCAGTGCGTATAACTCGGGGTTATTTAGCTTCCTGCGCAGGCGACCACAAGTACTTCTCTAGGAACTCACTCAGCCAGAGCAGTGTTCTTGTACAAAACTTTTTATTAAAAAGAGAAAGGGTTCTCTGCAATAAAAGGCAGGTACAACACCAATCATAGCATTTCACTTCTCAAAGATTGCAACAGACCAGGTGGGACATTTTGATTGTGACAAAGAAGTGTCTCAAGTTTAGACAGTCTCAGTCTCACCCTTGTCTGTTATGACCTCTGAACTATAAAAAACACCCACTTTTCCGATGAGTTACCAGCACATTAACAACTTTTAACATGCAGCAGCCTCAGTGAAGCAAAAATAATACAAAATGTTAATAAAATGCCAAGATTCCTAAAGTACCTTTCGCATTTCCCAGCTTCAACAGTTTTGCCTTCCAATTCTCATGAACTAACATAAAAAGTTATGTTCCCCATAATATATAAAAAGCTCAGCTTAAAAAAAAAACCTCTGAAAAAAACCCCCCAATTTCAAAGAATCCCATAGTTTGGCTTTAAAATTAATGTTTGGAAAATATCTTGAAGGGGGAATAAAAAATAATAAATTGGGGGGTGCCAGTGGTGGTGTTGCCTTTGCTTCACTTCATATGCACATGTGTATTATGGAAATGAGCTCACAGCAGGTATCTTGCCCCAGTGACTACTTTCCTGCTTACTAAGACCAAACAGGCACCGGGGGAGAAATCAGTTACCCACCCTGGAGCATCAATAATGAGTGACAGCTGTCAGAATCTGAGATACCTATCATTTCTTCTGCAGTACTGGGACCAAGCTGTGGGCCTCTCTCTCATGTGCTGATAACAGACTAATGAGTATCATTAAGAATGAACTTGATTTTTCCCAGTAGCTCAAGGTGATCAGTACTTCAAGGGAATACCGGAGGTGTTTCATGCAAAAAGTTGTCTGTTCACATAAATAGCCTCTGCATCAGTACCATATACTAGGCATGGTCCTAAAACATCCAAACTATTCACAGAGAGAGTCTGATTTGGAATCAAATTGGTGATTTCCATGCGGTCTTTGGTAGGATCATTGCTCAGCCAGGCACTTACTATAGACTGGTTAATGGTATTGTGGGAAAAATAGGTAGTACTTCTTCCTCCTGAAAGAAGGAGAGGGAAGTAAGTTCCAATTTAGTTTATATATTCACAGAATCTGGAGAAACATAGTAGGTAAGTCACAGACATTATAGGAATATCATTTTACTTTTAAGTCAGTTTTCAGATTGTTTACCAAAGAGATGACAGGTTAACTAAAGGAAAAAATGGCTTAAGGAAAGTGTACTGGAAGTAATTATAGAAACCTGCTACCAGCTCTGTTCTCAGTTAAGACAAACAGGACAGTCCAACACTCAACCTGCTGAACACTGTAAGTATCTACAAGTTTTTCTGGCTAGAGACTAAAGCACAGACCTACAACCAAAAGTCTGTTTATATGGTGCCTTGCTGTATTTGGGACATCAGCTTGGCTTTAGTAACACTTATTCCCTACTGTCCTTTCTCCCTACTTACCCTGCAGCCAGCGATACACTTGGGATTTGACTTTAGATTTTTTCCACATAACATTTTACTGCTGTCTCACAGTTTAAAAACTATCATTCAGCATAAAATTAACAAGTGGCTGACGTGGTGCTAAAGGGTTTATGTGTAATATACCCCAAAAACAGAGTGCAGCTTGAATCTGTTACCTTATTGTTTCCCTATATAGAACTGAGCTTTGAATAGGAACTGAGCTTTGAATAGCAACTGAGGCCAAAGGCAGCAGAAGACATGTGAAAGTGTCCTCACTGTTTACAGTTTGAAGTGGCAAGCAATTAAGCAAGCTGTCTTTGTGACTAGAATGTGAAAATAAAATGTTTATATTTAGACAGTATCATATATTTAATTAAAATCCTGACTTGATACAAAGAGGTTGGTTTTATTCATTGAAAGTCCCAATTATGATTTTGAATAGTAAATTGGTAATTCCACTATCCTATTAACATAGCAATTATTTTTTAATTATAACATATTGTATATCTCCCTCGCACTGAGATATTAATGTGTCATTTAGACTGCCTTCAAGTCTTTTCTATGCACAGGTCATTTTTAAGTGAACATGGTCCATCTCTGAAATATTAGACGTGCCCTTCACACATTGGACAGAGCACAGCATGTTAACAGACCAAACAAAAGAAAAACCAACACAGACCAGAAATATCTCACACAACTGTTAGCTTTCTAAGTACTTTTCCTGAAGTACTTATTAGAGTGCTCTTTCTAAGAAAATGAACCAGTTTTTAATTTTCTGTATTAGGACTGTGTTATTAATTGGGTCATGTGAGAACGTTGGCTTTAATTATGCTGCCATGTGACAAATTCAGTGCAGACTGACTTCCAACATCCTCACCTTGATGAAGAAAAGATGGTTTTTCAGCTACGTCTGTGGAAGTATCCCAGTGCCAAAGAGATCCATCTTCAGAACACGTAAATAAGTGATCAGGGCTGGAGGGATGGAAGTGAACTTCCCACACTGTAAGTATCAAACCAAAATCAAGCAAAACCACTCCAGAACAAGCCCCAAGTACTTTGCTCAGTGCATTTTGGCTAGTATGATGTGTACATGCACTTCAAGAACCCAGCACTCCCCCCTTACATTCTTAAGTGTGTGTGCATAGGAGACCCAAACCCCCATCCGTTAGTTACTTCAAAAAGAAAAAGAGAAAAAAAAGACACTACTTTTTTTGCATTTTGTTAAAGGTTTCTCATGCCATCTTTCCTGCTATGACATTTAAATCTGCACACAGCATGCATTCCTTCCCAGCTAAACCATTATTATTTTGTGTCTAAATACAACTGTGGAAAAGATATTGAAGTCAGTAACACTTAACATCTGAAGAAATATTTTTACTCCTTAATTTGATTGTGGCATCAGATCAAGAAATTTTCAACACAAAATTAATTGCTATCTTGATCATTTAGAGTTACTAGGAAAAACAAGACATTTCAGCATTGTGAAGTCACCAGATGGATCTGCACCACCTTCAGTTTCCCTTCCTTCCTCATGTTTCCATGTTTGTAAGTAACTGTATTCTTGCTTTACTATATCTATGTATCACAGCATCAATTTCTATGACTATTTATATATCTACCGTTCTAGAAACGCAGCCATTCTGATTAAATGCGTCTGATGACTTGTTAAATAGCTGCTTACTAAGTCTAGTCTTAGTTTAGAATTGGCTTTTTAGATAAGAACAGTCTCATATACAGAGGAAGTAACAAACAGAAGCCAACTAGACGAAAACACAGTAACTATGGGATTGTTTTCTGTTGTAGCTACATTTTGTACAGAAATTAGAAACTTTTTTAAAATGCCACCTTCTTCTCCCCACTGCACTTCAGACACTTACTTTCAGCTTCATGAGCATTTAGCAGAGACACTGGCATAGTACCCTGCCTGATGTCCCATATACTCAGCATCCCATCCTGGCCCCCTGTGGCCACAATATGCTGCTGATTGGGATGCCTGTCCACACAGTGCAGTGGAACTCTGTCACCTGTCCTGCAAAGGAGAAGGAAAAAACAGAACAACCAATCCAAACATGAATTATTTACTTCTTTTCTCCTTAATCCCTAGGAGCACTGACGAACGAAGTAATGGCATCGACTGCAGCTTCAGTTCCTGTAGCATCCGCTCACTACAGGCTGAGGCCGCCTGACATCTACTGGAAATCAGAGGTATGGCAGTAGCACAGAGCCACTGTTGGAAGAGCGGTAGGTTCTGTGCCCTGTTTACACAGCATCTGACACACAGACAATATACTCTTAAGTATGCCTACAATAAGTTTACTCTGAAATTCGTGTTGCAATTACAGTTTCAACATATACTAAGAGTTAGTGCCCAGTCTCCCTTTGTTAACAAAAGCAGGTACCTAAACCACAGCCTATTAGTGGCAGTGGGGAATTATTCCACTGACATCAGCGGGATTTGAATCTAGCTCAGTTTGTTTTCTCCCAATACCTTATGCAGGCACAAAGTTATCATTCAAATACATTTCAAATGCCAGAAACTTTATACTAGGCCTGTGGAGAAAAACAGATGTTAAGCATAGTTTAAAGTATATTTAATTAGGGAAAAAGAAAGGATGAGGATTGCTTTGTGGTGTTTTGGGGTTTTTTTTTTCCTTCTTAAAAAGAGCAAATGTACAGATGCTATTGTCCTTCAAGAGTTAAATCATAAAACAGACCACCCAACAACAATATTCAGACACAACAGTAACTCAGCCATTCAGTGGGGTCTGCTTTTGATTATTGAAATAGCAAAAAAGTTAAAAACCTTAAAAATAATCAATCCTTTATCATCCCATTGATACAAAGAAAGCATCACAAAAAGATTTAAATCAGGTTATATAAAATAGCACTTGCTTCTCAGTTGATATGTAAAATAATGAAGGTCTTACAAAGAAAATATCTGAGATGGCTCATTTCTTTGCTGTCTCAAGTCCCATATTTTTAACTGTCCAATTGAATTTACTGTCAAGATCTCAGTTGTGCGAAGGAAAGTCACTGCATGGAGTGTACTGCTGTCTGCATTGTCTGCAAGAGAGACAAGGAAAGCATTCAGGTAAACCTAGGGAATGCTAGTCTGCATTTAGTTCTGGCAAAGTAGCTCTTCAGACAGAAGACTGCTGTTTAAACATGGTTACAACCTCTCTGCATTTTCAGGGCAGACAGACCAGAATTCTGAAATTTTAAGTCTTGCAAGGTTACCCTGTGAAAAAGGAGCCCTTGATTCCTATATCAAACACTACCAAGACAAAGCTGGTTGATGCCTGGTTATAGGCATTTGAGCAAATTTTCTTTTCTGCCTACTATTCAAATGAAAGCTGAGGGGAAGAAAACACAAAACACCTTTAGAAAGGAATACTAGACTACTGAACATTGAAATTTTAAAATATTTACATACTGTTATTGTGTTCAAAAAATTTAATTTAGCAATGATACATCTTTATGGCTCCAAAATAATCATCTAACTCTGGAGGTTTTTGCCTACCACGACTGACTATAAACGTATCATCCTTGTATTATACTCTTAAATCCATTAAGCACAAATAGCAAGGCACTCCTTTACAAATATTTCCTGAGGTACAAGAGTTCTATCTTCATGTTACAACACATTGAGGGTTCAGGTGAGTGCCTGGGAAACATCAAGATGCCATTGAATTGAGAACCAGTCCAAAGGATTGCTTACACTACAGAACTCTATCCTGAAGCACTTAAAAGCATCTTCAAAAATGTCCTCTCTCCCCTCTCCAACTTACACTGTAAAATGATTTCTAGTCAATGAGAACGTGCTAGTCCCTTCCACGTAACTCCAAGTAAGATTCACTTAGGTATGACTGACTTACAGACCATTCCTACTTTAACATTTCCCTTCCCATTTCCAAAAGGGCATTTCTCAATTAATGCACAGGTCAGTTCTTGAATGTTTATGCACCAGAAAATCTCAATGTAATGTCTGCTGCAGTGTAACACTGGCTGACGCTACCTCTGCAAAGCAAGCACTTTACATAGTACTAGTGAGTGAGCACTAAGAAAACTAACAACTTGCATCCTGCACATCATTACATCTGTACACAAGCATCGGAGAAAAATACATTTTTTTTTTGGTGGACATCAGTTTCCTGTGAGTCAGCAAAACATTCTTGCACCAAAACACTGTGCTAGTATCTGTATATAGGTAAAAAATTAAAAATAAACTAATCCTTTTGCACTAGTTTATGTTCTTCCCGCTCAAAGGAATTCTCAAGGAGCTTCAGTAAAGGGCTGTATGCAATTAATAGGATTTATCTTGTGTGTGTATATACAGCCATGCACACACAAATACCCCCTCTAGAAATCCCAGAGCACATCCTTCCTTAATTGGCTTATCACTGTGTGAATTCCTTTATCCGTTGGAGGAAAGATTTTGCTTGAGAAAAAACACAGGTGCTGTGTCAAACTGAAGGTTTCAGGGAGAAAGTCCTGGCTAAACAATACTACTATCAGACACGGTGTTACTGTCCTTGAAATTATTTCTGCTTTGAATTTTAACAGGTGCCACAAATTTGTGTTCTATTTCTGCGACACCAGCACAGTAGAAGAGTTGGGAATAACCAAGTTTTGACACCTTTCGCAAACGTTTTACTCTATCACATCATCTATTACTCCAGAAAACACAGAGCTTTTTCACTAAGGGAGAAACGACCACCGTAAGCCATATCCGACGGACGAACAAACAGTAGTCTCTAGTGTTCAATTAGACACAGAGAAACAGATGGGTTTGTATATGGGCATCATGAGGGTTGATCTTGGCCACTTGAGTTCACTATTTGTACTGTTTCGCTGACCTCCAGTTATGAAGAGCTTCGAACACAATGCTTGTTGAAGTCTAACCGTATTTCATGTATACCATCGTAGCGTTTAACATTTCCAGGTGAAACAGAAGCCTACAGAGAACATTAGGCTTGGCACTTCTCTGTCAGCTAAAGCATTAACGTGCAAATACTTGAGTGAATATAGAAACACATCTGCAATGTTTCAAGTATACGAGGTCTGGAGGAACACAGGAATAAACTAGAGGAAACACATTCAACTCTGAGTATTTAATTCAATTCTAAACTGACTTTTTTTAAAATCAGAAGCCAAAACCCAAACAAACCACTCCAAATGACACGAACAGGAACAGTTATTTGACATACCTATAGTTTTTACTGCATCCTTTTGGTCAGCTCTGAAGTGATTTATTCTGCCATCTTCTCCCACAGTGACAATGTCTGGGTTGTTGCAGATGATGCCAGTACACGCTGCTCCACCACAACATGTGTCTTGATCCACATGATAATGTGCTTTCTCCCACCGCTGGTTGGCAGATAAAGTCTAAGCAGTAACCAGACATGAAAATCTACTGTTAAATAGTGATCCTGACAGACAAAAGCTTCCAGAATACTCACAAAACCAGAAACAAGCTCCAGGAAAGCCACACTACCTCACAGGAATGAGAATCTCCTATACAAAAAACAATCAGAGATCTAAATTTTCCTCAGCTCTTAAGGACACAACCCTTCAATGATACATTATTTCTTCTCTGAACCACCTTTTCATGTGAGCCAGAAATCAGAAAAAACCCACCATCTATGTACAAACCATTAAATGTCTTTTGCTAGACTTGTCCCTTCAACCTTTCCCCAGGCCAAGGAAAAAGAGCTGAAGCCTTTAAAAAATGCAAGGTCAGCTTTAGATTTTGATTGCAAGGAATTTAGTTTAATTTAGTTACCACATCTTATTAGCAGATTAGTCTTTACTGCATCATTGTGAATATATATAAAATTCATTATGTGTTTTTTTTTTCAGTGATTTGTAATTAAAGCAAAAGACTACAGAGTTTACATATCTTCCCTCGCATAACACTCATGAGAAGAAATTCACCATAAGTAATTTAGTTCAAGAATGCAGGTACAAGTCCATCAATACCCACAATCTAAACTCTTAAAAGTATGTTTTCAGTGAATGGACGATTAGGTTATAGATGTGTATTAGCAGATACCCCAGTCTGTCTGGCTCTGGAATATAATTTATGTAGTATGTGTGCAAAATGCTTTTTTCCTTCCTTGTATGTATAAAGCCAAAGCTTTTTCTAACAGACTTTACAAAAATTGATTTTGCTATGCAGGTATTTCTTGCTCTAGCAGTTCTAAGAAATCTTATGCCAAGATCAAAGTGACCTGTGCTACACAGAACAGCAGCTTAAAGCCAGTGCCAGTTACTTACCTGGTTATTTTGGTGATGACGGAATATAGTTACAGTTCCTGTTGATGAAGCAACCACAATTCTCTCTTGATCCAAAAACTAAAGAGAGATAATAAGCATGCTATTAGTTGATAACAGTACCAAGATGACAATTTTGATTTTTAGATTTAGAGTAACCTCAAATACTGGAAGCTATAGTAAAAAAACCCCAAAATAAAAAAATAAGAAAACAAAATCAAACCTACACACTGATACTGATTTGGTTCTTCCTAATATTTTTTTTTTGCATTCTCATATTTTTTTTTTATATTACTGTCACTTAACTTTTCCTAAGCAGCAAGCCCTTAAAAAATACGAATCTATTCAACACAGCTATTTTACCTGCATGTCCATGACATCACCATTGTGCTTGATGTCACACAGCAGCTGTGGTTCTCCTTGATATTCACCGTTGAGGCCCACATTTTCAAGGTGTCCAACAGACCAAATGGAGATCCTATTATCCTGTTGAGAAACGACACCCCCAGTATGACTCTAAAATGCTTTCGAAAGTAGCTCATAAAAAGTCACCTCAGATGTCACTGCCAGGGACATCTGCATGGCTACAGCCAGGGAAAGCCGCAGGCTGCAGGCCGTGCACCGCTCCCGAGGAAGCTGCCGCCGGCCGGAGGGAAGTGCTCACCCAGCGAGATAAGCCCCCGAGCAGCGGGGCGGCCCCCCAGCTTCCCCAGGGACGCGAGCTAGGCATAGTCAAGCGAACACCAGGGCCCTGCTCTCCCACGCAAAGCGACGGGGGGCGCCGCCGCCGGCCCCACGCCCCCGCGGGAAGGACCGCCGCGCCTGCGAACCCGCCCGCCCATTACCTCGTTGTCCCAGGAGCCGGTGGCGAAGAGGTCGGGGGGCTGGAGCGCGGCGGCGGGCAGGGGCCGCCAACGCGTCTTGCTGATCTTCTGCGACACGAACTTGGCGCACACGTCCTCCATGACCGCCCCTGCCACGCCGGCTCCCGCCCGTCCCGCGGCACGCCTGCTGATTGGCTGCGGCGCGACGGCGAGCGCGGAGGGACAGGTTTGGGGCGCGGCGGCCGGCGTGAGCGCGCCTGGGCCGCCTCGGGCGGGGTGTGGCCGTGACCGGGAGCGCCGCGTGTAGCAGCCGCACGGCGCCAGCTGCCGGCCTCCAGCGAGACAGACAGGCCGGGGCGGGCCGTGCCCGACCAGCTAACCGGCAGCCAAAGGAGGCGGGCGCGGGGGGACGTCCCCGTCCTGGTGGGCACCCTGCCCTGCCGCGCCACTGGAAGCCCGGGCTTCGCCGAGGCGGGCAGCGCGGAGCCCCCAGGCGGTATTTGCGGAGCGGGTCCGGGAGCGGAAGCAATAAAGGAATGAATTTCCCGGTTACGTACCTGTGTGTCATCGCTGCGAAGTCGCCAACTTCTATTTGCTTAAAATGGGTTACAGCGACTAACCATCTGTAGCCTAGGTTTGCTTTCAAAGGCCCGCGAGTGACGCTCTGGCAGGTTCCTACCTGTGCAGAAAGAAGTACAACAGTATTCTGTTACGTCCCAAGTAGCGCATTGAATCAAACGAGCACACATGTACTTCCTTTATTGCATTTCACTCGGGATCCAAGCAACTGTGCAAGAAAAAGTTCAGAGGTTAGTTGTAAAATGAGCTAAAGGCCGACACAGCTACATGGTCACTTCGGATGGGATGATCTGTCCTGTTCCTGCAGCGCGGCGAGGGACTTCATAAGCACCTTCCTGCTTTTACAAGCTGCTTCTCCGCTGCAGTTTTTCAAAGGGGCGGCTGACAGCTCTCCGAGGCTCTGTCAGGTGGGGTTACCAGCGTTAGCAGCAGGGGCTTGGTCAGGCTTCCAGCCGTGTCACTGCAGTTTGCCTGCCAAGCTGTCTGTCATGTTTTTCTATACAGCATTCTTGAGCTCCTCAAGTCTGCTGTGCCGTTCTGTCATGCTTCAGGTGTGATGTCAAATCACTGATATTTTACATGCTTTATGTATAATTTAAACTACAGTTGTGAGGAACAGGTTTGTTGCTTGGGTTTTGTTTTCTTCATAATGACGTAGAGCAGAATCCAACATCGAACATACTCAAAGGCTGGATGCTGTTGCAGTCTGCTGTACTGCAAGCCTTAAACCAGCTTTGTTGCATGGTGCAGTAGCATTATTATCATACAGTAGCAAACACCTTTGGTGCCCTGTATTAAGCTGCTAACAGCAATCCTGCAAGTCACCGTCAACTACAAGGGTATTTTCAGCTAATTCTCATAACGCTTGTGAGGTCAATAGGCAGTCTCAGAATACGGCTACAGACCAGACAGCTGAAAGTATAAAAGAGGATGACACAGTTGAATATTGAAATGTTTTGTTAGGCAAATATTTTTGCTGGTTACTTTGTGATTTCTGTGTGTATTTTTCCTCTTGTGCTTTTGAACGGTTTCTTTCTTTGCTCAGGATTGCTTGTTCAAAAGTATTAGGGAGGTATTAAAAGGTGTAGGTCAGACAGAGAGGCTTATTTTCTTTAAGAGGGAAAGAAGAATCACAATTTTTCTTCCCTGTCTTGAAAATATTTGCAGCATGTTATGTGATAGACGGGGGAGCTGTGAAGGATTTAGGGCTGCTCTGTCAGCTTTTAAATATATTCTCTGTGTTTGATCACTGTGAAAGATGTGTACTGTGCTAGTATGTTGTCTCAGTGTAATAGCAGATTTAAATAAACAAATAAAAGGAGGAAATAAACACTGGGAGAAAATAGATCTCATAAAATATTTCTGAGATTGTCAAAAAGGAAGTTATGTCTAGACGAAACCAACTCTTGGGCATTGGATCCAAACATATTAGCTAGGACAACAAGGAGCATCTATGTATTATCCTTAAATGTCGCTAAAGCTAGGAGTGTGAGTGAAAGGGAAGAAAGCTGAAAGCATCCCGTTCTCTCTGCCAGAGGTTAGGGGCCCTGGGAATGAAGGCACTAGATCAGTGGATGTACTAGGGCAGGATAAAGCTAGTTCTGAACCCTGTTTGCTTATAATCTGCTTTCCTCCAAATATCGTTCAACAAGATTTTAAGAAAGTTATTTGGAGATGCCGTATTTACTGCTGGTCATAACTCCTGGAGTTGTGCCCAGTTCCATCTCCTGAGTAAGTGCCGTAGCTGTGCAGAGTACTGCAGAGCAGATTTACAAGCAGAGTGCCAGGGCCCTGAATGCATCCATAAACCTTACCCTCACCTGGGGCTCCCACCTGTGAGGGCAACCCTCTCCTGGCCTGAGCTGTGTTGCAGGAGCGTCTGTGCCAGCCGTGTCCCTGACCTGGTGTCTGGCTTGACTTGGGTCCTGACGTGTTGCTTTGCTTTTGCCTTGCTCCGACACCGTGGGGTGGTGTCCTGCTGCGTGGCACTGTCATCCCTGGTTTCAGGCTCACCCTCTCTCATGGCGGGGTCCCAGTCCTGCAGCTCCCTTACATGCAGAGTCACTAACATGCCTGGGTCCTTCTCAGCTCCTCTCTGAGTGCAGGGCAGGGAAAAGAGGGATGCTGAGTTCCAAATAATGTCAACTTCTGAAATGGAAATACAAAATGAAGGTACACACCAAACTGGCTTGAGATTACAGGAGAATAAATGAGAGCGATGAAGTTAAAAACAGAATGGAGGCAGGGAGAGGAGTGACTGGAGGTGTAGAAACCAATTAGTCTGGGGCTTGGGATATAACTGAGGAAATGTTCAGCAGGAACATTTCACAAGGAAATTTCTGCTTGTGGTATGTACATGCAGAAGCAGATGGGATCAGTGATGAACAACTTTTCATATGCTTCTTAAATGAAAAAAAAATTAAAATCTAATGGGTTCATGAAGTGGGAGGAAAGAGATGAAACAAAAATAGTAGCATGGAGGGGTTTATATATAAATGTATGTAAGTACTGCCAAGGGATTGAGATGTGGGTGAATGTGCAGAAAAGGAGAAAGATCCGACATGTGCTTAAAATTAGTGGGATCTCCATGTCAGAACAATCAAGTGACAGCCCACTCTGGCTGCTGGCATTCCCATGCCTCTTCTCTAAATGGGCTCCACGCACCAGCTCCCTGGAGAGGCTAGGGAGATGGCTGTACCTGTGGAAGATGTGGGTGTTTGCCATTGACAGTGGGCATCTAGGGACCAAGGTGCTCTCACTGGTTGGGACATACATACAGGAATGATGAATGTCAGAGCAGATGGAGAGATTCCACCTGAATGCTGAGGGCCAGAAAACTTTTTCCTTTTAAAATTTCTGCTTTTTTCCTCTAGTGTAGAATGTCTTCATTCCTTTTAGTTTTATCTTAATGGGTATTCTCTTAATAAGTTTAAAAAATGGACTCATGGCCTAGAGTTATTAAGCAGAAAGAGCTAGGGTCCCTCGTGCTTGTTTACTGCACAAGTGGGTGCATGTTAGTGTCTCAGGGCCCTTTGAGGCAACTGGGCTTGGCTTGGCTTAAAGCTCCTGGAAACTTGCAGAACCAATGCTTTTTCCTTTACACATGCCTGGTATCCATCCAAGACACCCCAGATATCACTCAGGAAAGCTCACACTTATGTTCTTCTTGTTCTCTGAATAGTCATGCCAAGAATGTAGCCAACAGATGGACAATAGGTACATTCAGTCAGAAAGTGCCTGGGCAAGCCTGTAAGTTCCTGGGAGATCAAGGTGGGCTCTTTCTCTGTGCCAAGCTTGACCCTAATTCAAGCTGGTTCTGGTAAGCAGTGTCAATTTGTATGTAAGTGGTTTCTCTCCTGTTTCTGGTCTCCCGGGGGGGTAAGTATCCCTGGAATGCTTTTTAACACAGGCCAGCTAGCTTCTGCCAACAGCCTCTCTATGTGAGAGCAATGCAATTTGTTTGCATCTGACAACAGAAAATGTCTTTTGCATTTAAAACAATGAAGTATTTTTGTGTGCGTATTTTTACAATGTCTGTCTGTTCTCTCTATTTGCTGCCCTTTGGGAATTCTTCTAACTCCATGGCTTCTTTCCTACTCTCCCAGCCCACTGGATATAACAGGGGGACCTTTTATATTCCGGGGCTGGCTGGGAGTCTGTCATGGACTGTAGAGCAGTTGCCAGAGCATGCTTAGAAGTTAGAGAATACAGAATGAAGCAGTGGATCTGTCTCCGGGATTAAAAGAACCAGATGGTAATGGTCTGAGAAGTCTACGGATGGGATCTGATGTATGCCCTGGGCAACTGCCATACTTGCTTTGGATCGACTGCTAGCCAGAAAAGCAAGAGTACCTGTGTCATGTGGAACAGGATCAGGCTCATCCCTCTCAGGATGGGTTCTTGCACAGAAGACAATATCTGTGTGTTCCGTGGTGGCATGTTTGGCTGTGCATGTCCTTCTATCAGAAGGCTTTTAAGAAACAATATAATATTTGAATTTATATCTACTGGATGATACCTTGTTTTCTCTAATGTTTAAACAACATACAAGTGAAAGCGCTTATGTATTCCTAGTTACGTAACACTACTCTCATGTTTCAAAAGAAAAGAACTGAAACCTGTGCTGTCTGGTACCACATAGATGACATTCCTGCACTGCTGTGCCTAGGGAGGAAATGCTGTGAAATTGCAGTGCCGGGCGTGCGGAAGGAAGCTGCTTTCACAAGGACCAGAAAGGGGCACGAATGCAAAAGTCACAGCACTGACGGCAGGCTGCCCAAAACTGTCTGCAATCATGGAATTTGCTTTCCCTTAAAAAACAATAGAAACACACATACAAGTAACAGGTGGCAAATGAAGGTTGGTGGCAAGGTTAATCATTAAGGAGTTTAGGAATGCCACACACCTGTAGGAGATGAACAAGATGTTTTTCTGCTTTATGCCACAGGCTGTGGGAGGAACTGGAGTCGCTACTTTTCTCTTGGCATTGTTACTTCATCGTATACCTACGGTGGGGCAGAGTAAAGGCCACATCAGAGGTATCTATTCAGCATTTAATAAATCCCGAGTTACTGACTTCTTGACCTTTTTAAAGGAGTTTTTAAGTTGTACCTTTATCCTCCTGCAGCATCGTACCGGTAACTCGTTGGTACTCTGTCAGCGTTTAGCCGCACACGCAGGTGCCAAATCTCATAACCTTCCACCCCTCCACAAATTTTCTGGCGTTGTTTCCCAGGCGCATCAGCCACACCTGCCTTCCCCTGTCAGCCTAACGCCACTCCGCCTTACTCTGAGGCGACTGCCGCCTCAGGGGCGGCTCCCGGGCGCCGGCGCTCCCGCGCCAGCTGGCCAATGGCAGCCTCCAACACGTAAGCCTGGCCCGAACGGGCTGGCCGCAGCCAATAGGCGCCCCCCATGCAAAAGACCACGCCGCAGGACGGCGATAATTGGCTCCGTCGTAAATGTGGCGGGGCGCGTGCCGGGCTGCTACGCGGGGGCTGGTGGGGCCCGGCCCGCCGGTCACCGCAGCACAACCGTGACCGGTGGGCCGGGCTTGCCGGTCCTCTTCGCCCGTACGCGGCGTGTGCCGGCTCCTTTCACGACAGTAGTCAAAACTGGGTGGAGGGGGAAGCACCGGCGTGCCGTTTCACTAGCCCATTCATTACCGGAGCTCATCAACTCACAAGCCCGCGCCCGCAGACCCGGCCCGGCCCCCAGCGCCCACAGCCCTGCCGCTTCTTTGGCCAGGGCAGGGCCGAGCCCCCGCCGCCAGCGCGAGATCCGCGGCCCCTGCAATCAAAGCCGCGATCCGGGCAAGAAGGGGGGCGAGCTCGGTACCAGGGCGGCTGGGCTCGGGAGAGCGCTACTGGCGCTGAGGCTTGGTCTACCCGTGTGCCCCGGCAGCCCGGGCACGTCCCGCGGCCTCAAGGCGCCCTCAGTGCCGTGCGAGCGGCCACGACGTGCCGTGGCGGTAAGCGCGCTCGTCTGCAACCGGGCGGTCACGATGGTACTGCGGCCGTGGGGGTGGGGGGGCCGCGAAGGCCGGTTCCCCCTCGTGGGCTGCCGGAGCAGCGGAGGGGCGGCCCGCCCGCAGCCTCGGCGGGGAGGGAGGCGACAGGCCCCTGACGGGCGGCCGCAGGGCAACCCCACCCTCCTCCCCCCCGCGCGGGGGGGATCTCCCCACGCGCGCCCCGGGGGGCAATGGACGCGCATGCGCGGGGGTCAGCGCGGGCCGGCGGCGCGGCACCGGCGGCGGTGGCCGGAGAATGTCGGGCGCGCGGGGCGGTGGGCGCGTGGCCCCTCCCCTCGGCGGGCGCGCGGCAGCCGCAGCAGCGGCGGCGGGGGGGGGAGGAGGAGGAGGCGAGGAGGCGGCGCCTGTGTCGGCGCTGGAGGTTGTGTCCTTCCTGGGGAAGCTGCTGTGCGCAGTCGCGGCGCTGAAGGCGGCTCTGTACCTGCTCCGCAGAGTGTGTCTAGCGATGGCCTGGAAGTCGGGAGGCGCCAGCCACTCCGAGCTCATCCACAACCTCCGCAGTGAGTCCCGGGTGGGGGGCGCCGGCGGGCGGGTCCCGTCTCGCCTCAGCTGCGCGGTGGCCGTTACCGGCCGCACGCACTTCGCATTCCCGCGGCGCCCGCCCAGACGCCAACTGTCAAGGAGCAGTGCCGGCGGGGGGAGGAGGCGAAGGCGGCGCCCCAGCCGGGGGGTGTGTGTCTGGGTGTCCGTCTGGGTCCCTCCCGGGAGGGCGCGGCGAGCGTCGCCGCCGTCCCGCAGCCGGGAGGAGGGCGGTGGCCGCTGGCGCAGGGTGGGCCGGGGCTGTTGCGGGAGGAGATGCGGCGGGAGGGGCGGCGCCCATGGCGGTCCCGAAGGGGAAGCGCTGTGCGGCGGCCGTGGCTGTTGTCAGCCCGTCGCCTTCCCCCCCCTTCCCCGGCCCCGTTCCCGCCTGCCTGTAGCGTTCTTGTGCGAGCCGAGGCGGGGCCGCGGCAGCAGTTCTGGAGGGCCCGTGATCTTCCGCACGCACCGGGCTTGGCGTCCTTCTGGCTTCGCTCCGGCCGCCCCTGCCGGGTCAGCACGCCCGCCGGGCGGTGGGGGGCGGCGCCCGAGGCCCCTCGCAGGGCGGGCGGGGGAGTGGTGGTGAGGGCGGGCGGGCAGCGACCGCCTTTCGGTGCTTCAGGCTCCGGCTAAGCGCAATGGGAGCTGCCTGGGTTGGGGAAACGCGCCGAAAAGGCCGAGGCTGTTTTTGTTTGAAAGTGGCGTGTGGTAGCAGTCCGCTCCTGAGGCTCGAATGGTCCCTTTTGGCCCCCGTCCCGAGGTGGGCTAGGGCCGCTGTGGGAGGAGAAGAGCTGCTGAGGTTAAGAGATTCATGGTGCCGCCGAGTTTTCCTTTGACTGCCCGGTACTTGGCGTTCCTTGTCCTTAGAGAAGGTTTGTTCTGTCCCAGTGCTGCATGTGGAAGGTGTTGGGTGGGTGCTCTTTCCTGATGTACTTCAGTGCAAGTCTGCTGGGTCACTTACATGTGATCCAGGCTGAGAGGATAGGTGATAGATAATACCCTCTATTCAGACCTTCCACTTTTCATATTAGCCTCAGATTAGTCTGTATTAGATCTGCTTGTAGCGTCTCTTTTCTTTACTCCTGGTCTTTTCCTTCCTCTTAAGTTTGTGCCCTAGGCATAAAAGTACATGGATTTGGAGCCTTTATTGTGGCACTTGACTCCTATGCTGCAAGACCACAGCCAGCCTCACCTATTTGGCCTCCTTTGGAGGCATTGGAGCAATCCTTCTTGTTTTCTCCAGTCTGCGTATGTTAAAGGATCCTCTGATGCTGTGGTCTTTTCTCAGTATTTTCTTTTGCCACCCTTATGAGAACTCTTCCATACAGTAGGGATGTATATGCCAAAGTTAGTTTCAGTTTCACAGTAAAAACTGTCTGTTTAACAAATAGATAATGACATTTCTAGTTATGAGAGTTGTGCACGTTTTTGTTTTGCAACTGTAAGGATTAGAAATGCTGTTTTAGTGAAATCCTGATTCCTTACACAGCAGGGGAAAACTTTCTGGTGTAAAAATGAAAGTCAAGCTCCAGAGTATATATTAAAAAAACCTTACTGCCAGAATTGTCTATGGCTCTGAGAACCTGAAGGCAAACTGATTTCTTTGTTGAAGAAAACAATGGGAGCAATTTCCAAGGCATGGAGACTCTTTCGGGCTTTACAAAGAATGGTAATGAAAAAGCTAAACCCCATTATAACTGGTATATAATAATAGTAGTATGGGAAGAGGAAAGTAAACTAGAAGTGTTTAATATTGTAATCTCAAAATATACAGTGATAGTAATTAGTTGGAAAATTAAAGTCTGTAACTTCCCCCCCTCTGGTTTGCGTATGTATGCCAAAATATTATGGGCGTATTACATAGTGAGTTGGAAACAAAATGTTGCAGAGGCTTTTAATCTTGCAGTAAGATCAGTTTCTTCACTTCAGTGAGATTTAAGGGATGGTGTAGGGCAGGATTAAGACCATAACATGTAAATAGTTTCCCAGGCAAGATGATACTTTTTTGCTAAGGTTTGGAAGAAGTTTGGCAGAAAGTACTGTTTCATACCATATATAATTCTCTGGGATATGTTTTTAACAAACTTAAACAGTGGTTACAGAAAGACTAGAATGTTCTAGAGAATTCCTTTTCTGTATTAGATCACTCAATCTGTTTAGTCTCTTTTCCCTCTAAAACAGCTAGTAGCATAGGAGTTTTAGCATTTTTATTCTAGAAGTAAGAGTGCAAGGCAGATGAGGTTAATTTGATGATGTCCGAGTGCTTATTTTTGTGTGTAACTTGGTAACTGTGTGATTTATAAATGAAAATAAAGGAAATAATAATGCAGGTTGTAGTTACACAGTATGTTTTCTTCTGCAGCAAAGCCTGGTTGGGAGGTTCTTTCTTCTGCCCTTAGACTAAGCTTCACTGTGCTTATAGAATGACTTGTGAGGGAGGCTGTGTTGTAAGACTGGGTCACTTTCTCATTACTCGCTTTGTGAAACATCAGGGTTTAAACTCCTCAATATATGTAAGCTGTTGTACTGTTGCAGGTAGAGCAGCTGTGAACTTTATTGGGGTATGAGTAGGGTGGGGAGAGTGGATGCTTCTTGAACTGTTTTGCTTCCAAATGAAAGTATCACTGCAAAACTCATGTAGGCTTTACTTGGACTTTAAAACAGTTGTAAAGATTATTCTTCATTATAGGTTATTGCCAGTTACTAACTCTTCTATTTTGTGGCCATAAAGCACTTTGATTTCATAAAACTATATTAACATGTGCTCATTGCCCTTTTGCCTTAACCACAGAATTACCTTTTTTATAAAGGTAATGATCATTGTTTTAGAGTAGTGATAAATGCTTTTGTGTATTTGCATGCAGATTTAGGCAAGTGTTCTTTAGGAGTCTTATATTTGCTACATGCCTTAAAAGGAACAAACTAACAAAGAGGGCCCTGAAACTCTGCATATTTTTCAGTGCATACTGAGAGACTGAAGAAGGTCATAGGACTTCTTGTTTTGCTGTTTTGGTTCTTAGCTGCTTGTTGCATTGTAAATAGGCTCTTGCACCATTAATTTGAGGGATCGTAGATGCACAATTTGTGACACGCTCAAGATAAACTTGCTTAAAATGCACTCCTTTCTTCACAGCAAAAAATGTTCTTGAATGTGCAGTTTCCATGAAGTATTCAGCTGCTTTATTTTCCAGTGATTCTCAACATTGATTCACATTTTTTTAAATGCATTTTTTATCTGAATGTTTGATTCTTCCAGCATTAGAGCTATTTACTCAGTAAAGGTAATTTTTTTATTTTTAATATTTCAATCTTCTTCCTTACTAAAAATGGTTGAATATGTGCCTTCAAACTTGAGTAAACTTTTCCCCTAAAAATATTTAAACGAAGGTGTTTTAAAGACAATAATTCTAGGAGCTATTTAAATGCAAGCTAGAAATCATGCTAAACGTAGAAATGATTGACTGTGTTTAGATACATAACTGACTGGAGTTTCTTTTTGTTTTAACTTATGGTATAGGGATGCTGTGAAAGCAGGAAAAGACTGAGTAATTGCTGCCTCGTTTTGATCTCCTTCTGTCTTTTATACTTCAGCTCTTGCCAAGTTCTGTTAGGTTACATGCCAGCATCTTAGAAATCAGCTTGTACTCCCCACCTGCAGAACTGAAAAAATAGTCCCTATCCAACTCACACACAGTCAGTCCATCAGTTAATTCAGTTTCTTTATCACACTCTCTTCTCCAGTCAATAGTGTATGCTGCCATATGACAATCTTTCTCTGATTATTTCTTATCATGCTGTGCTAATGGTTTTGCAGCAATATACATGCTTTGAATCCACATTTCCAGGTGAAGGTGAATTAACTTGACTGTGCCTAAAGTGCTGCGTAGTGTTGTTAACAATTTATAGGCTTGTTTCCTGCTACACTCATCTAATAAACTTGTATCACAAAAGTTTCACCAAGCCTATGAAAGATTCATATATGATCAATGACTGTCTTCTGTGGACCATTAATGATGCTTCCCTCAGTATGATTGAACCTGGTAGCTCTGAAAAGTACCTGGGTCTATGTGTTGATCCATGGGCTGGAATATCAAACCCAGAACTACTGGAAAAAGTGAAGGGGTGGTTGCTATGGGTTGGGAAGGCTTCATTGAAGACATTTCAAAGAGTTGATATGTTAAAAGGATGTACTATTCTGCAATTGATTTACTTAGCAGACCAGGCTGATATAAAAGATATGTACCTGGAAACCCTTGATTTAGTAATTCAGGTTGCCATCGAGGAATGGCTACATCTACCAGTACCTACTTGTGATGCTATCCTGCATTCAGGCACCCAGGATGGAGGCTGGGGTATTACCAGACTCTTGGGGCTGATCCCCAGTGTACAGGCTCAAAGACTATGCAGAATTGAGCTGTCTTCACATGAGACAGTAAGAGCAGTCATTTGGCAGGAGGGTATTGAGAAATAATTTGACAGATTATGGATTGTAGCAGGAGGAGATAAGGATAAAATTCCATTTATTTGGCCCTCCAGAGCAGTCATGGTGATTTTTAGAGGAAGGAGGCTGTAAGGAACCAGTCTCGGAATGGAAGATACCTGCTGCAGAAGTTATTTTTCTGTGGCCCTGTAACTGATGAAAACAGGAACTTGTGAATTAGAGTAAAATTCTATCCCTGGGCCATGGAAATTCTAACTTTGAGAAGGATAAAATCAGTAACAACTGGATTGAATATTGAAGAGACATTCCTCACAGAAAGCTCATTATTACAACTAAGAGCTCATGTCTACCCCATGAGAGAATTTCTGGCAAGGGGAAGACAAGAGATGCAAATTAAATCTTGTCAGCATTGTCAGACAGAGAATTAGATCTGCTCATATATTATTTGATACTACCCTGCAGTGCAAGATGCTAGGATTAAGAAACATAACCAGCTATGTGAATTGTTGGTAGGTAAAGCAAAAAAGACAGATCTGGTAGCATTCCAGGACAACACTAGACTAGATCTTAATAAACTTATCAATTGCAATTGTATGAATTGATAAGTTGTAAATAAATTGATTCTTTCTATCTAAGGGGAGAGTGCTGAAGGGCAAAAGACAGAAGGGCAAGCAGTAGGGTATTGATAGTATGTAGGGACCAAAGGGGCTCAAACTCATGATGTGTCATCTATCCTACTAAAAGACATTAGTCAGTGGTCTTTATTTAGGTGGACGAGTCACCTTTACTAACCTGGAAAAAGAACATGTATAATGTTATATAAATACCAATTGTAATTTACAATATACCACAGATTCCATAGAATTTCCTGCCTCACTTGAGAACAGTTTCCTAATTTTTCAGTGTGGATAGTGTTTTGAATCAGTTTATGTTCAGACAGTATCAATATTGTCGGGCTTTGCAAATTCTATTCTTAGACATGCTAAAGATACTTCTGAGTGTTTTATTATTTAGATGTTAAATAATTAAAAATGACATCTTGGCAAGTTTCATCATGGTGGTAAAGACTTATCTATAATGAATCTGCACCTTTGTTGCCGGCTTCTGATTGCCAAGGACAAATCTCTTTCTTTTCTGCATGAATGTGAAGGCATTGAACATGGCACTGCTGAGCCTAAGCTAGGTTGAGCAAGGACTAAACATTGGTTTTGTGTTTGTTTCGTTTTGGGCTTTTTTTCCTCCCTTGCCATGTCATTTTCCTTGGTTATCCAAATCTCCTCTACATCTGGCTAACTTTGCTCAAGGAAGAGTCATGTAACTTGGATGAACTCAAAGAATGGAAATAGCAATGGAAAATTAGACCAATAAAACCTACTTAACCTGTATTTCGTACCTCTACTATATAAGCAGTTATGCTGCCTGTTTATATTCAGTGAACACGCTTTCCTTTAATATATATGTTGTGTTGAGGCTTGAGTGATGACTAAGCATTGCAACTCATCCAGATAGTGTAGTGGCTGAAAATGGAACTATTTTTTAATGCAAAATTAACACATCCACTGATGTTAAGACTGTAACTAAATTTAAGAAATTTTAGAATGTCTTGGGTGTTAAAGAGTTGAAAACTGCTATTTTTGGAAGCAATGAGATTTTTTTATTTTGTTAGCAAGTAATTGCCTACAAGTGTTACCATGAGACTTTTCTTATTACTGATTAATGTATTTGTTAGTGATTTTTGTCAGTGAAATGTTTTGAAGGAATTTCTATGCTTCTGTCATTGTAAGAGAGACCTTCAAGTAGACTGGAACAACTTAACATCCCAGAAAATAAGAAATCTTAACAGAAAGGAAAAATAATAGCCTTACAGGTGATTACTGTTGCTGGTGGGCATGTTAAACATAGGGAATCTCATATATTTTAGGTTTGGTATAACTGCAGGCTTTTCTTTTAATGCTACTGCTTCTTTCATCTTGATGTGGTACTAAGAGCGATTGGTGATCTTGGAAAGGCATGCATAATGTTTGTGTTCTTTGATTGTTTCTGTGAATATAATACCTTGAAGTCTTGTTTGTTGGTGTTATGGTATCACTCAAAGTAAATTTTTCTTAAGACTATTACAAGATGAGGTTTGTTTTTATGCCAGTTTTTAATTTTGATTTAAATTAGGAAATTTTGACAAAACCAAAGTAAACTTGTACTTGGCATTGGTGAGGCCGCACCTCAAGCACTGTGTCCAGTTTTGGGCTTCTCAACATAAGAAGGACATGGAGGTCCTTGAGCAAGTCCAGAGAAGGGCAACCAGGCTGGTGAAGGGGCTGGAGCACAAATCCTTTGAGGAGCGGCTGAGGGAGCTGGGGCTGTTTAGCCTGGAGAAGAGGAGGTTGAGGGGAGACCTTATCACCACCTACAACTACCTGAAGGGAGGTTATAGAGAGATAGGTGATGGTCTCTTCAGCCAGGTGACAGGCGATAGGACAAGGGGGAATGGCATGAAGCTGTGCCAGGGCAGGTTTAGATTGGACGTTAGAAAAAAATTTTTACTGAGAGAGTTGTCAGGGCCTGGAACAGGCTGCCCAGGGAGGTGGTTGAGTCACCTCCCCTGGATGTGTTTAAAAAAAGGGTAGATGAGATACTTAGGAATATGGCTTAGCACAGGACAGGAACGGTTGGACTTGATGATCTTAAAGGTCTTTTCCAACCTTCTGATTCTGTGAAACTCTTTCACAGCTTGAGCCCAGTAAATTTTTTGAATAACATCTCTTCTGAACTAGTTGACTTGTGAGTTATGTTTTGAGACTTCAGATCCTGAATACTGCAACTTTGGGCTTGAGCACAAAATAGTTTTAAAATGCACTGTCAAAATCTAGAAAAGATGGTCAGACAAATACAACTTTATAAATTATTCTTTATTTCTGCTAGTATGACACCTTTATATCATTTTGTCCTGAGTGGGGGTTGTGTTTTGCTGCTCTCTCAGTCTTCCTCAGCTTTTGCATAGTACTAGTGCCTGTTTTACTGAAACCACCTTCATAACAACACCTGTTTGTGTGGTCTGGCTGCTGGTCTTGACAGCATTGGCTTTTCTGAAAACAGGTCAGCAAGGCTGTTGCATGGAATCTGCTCAGTAAGGTGTAATACGTGCAGCATCTGCCTTTCTTTAAAGACCTAAAGCTATTGAAGAAGTCTTGCCACAAGCCTTGCTGTGAGGAGAGTTACTTATATGTCTGTCCTATCTGGCCAAACTTATCTTAACCTCTGCAGCAGTTTTTACTTATTACTGATGGTTGTTGCTGCTTTGTATTGAACTCTTCAGTTTTGACATTCCATGTGATCTGTAAGTGAAGTTCAGCCCTCTCAAATGTAGAGGGATCAAGGTGTGCTTAGATGTGAAGTCTTCCTCTTCTGCACACAGGCATTAACATTTATTGGAAAGTACAGCTCCATGTTTTTGGAGGCTCAACCCAACCTTGAAGTTTTCATGTAGTCCCAAAAGTTTCTTCGCTCAGCTGCTGATACGTATTTAGATAAAATCAACAACCGTTTTGATAAATGTGAGTACATTATAAATAGCTTTTGAGGACTCTGAGCAAAGAACTAGTGTGTCTTTCTCTACCTCCAGAGAAGAAAATGGTTAATACCAACTTTACAACATTGGCCTACAGTATGAGGGAACAATACTGCTGTGGTTAAATATGCCTTAGTCATCTGCATACTTTCAGATACATGAAAACTGATAGAGAGTTCTTATCCATTATACCAAAATGGACAGATTATTTTTGAAAGTGATCATCATTAAATATGGAAGGAGTACTCCCATAAAGTAGAAGTAAAATTTTGGAGGGCCAGTTTGTATTAAACTGAATCTTGAGGCTGTATACAAAGTTTGTTGTGTTGAACCTAGCATTTGATTCCCATGTGGTTTTACCCCTGCATGTTTTGAGTAACCTTTAGATACTATTTTTTAAAATATTTTATTTTACTTTTGTCTTTTGTCCTTTGGGGATTTTTATGTGAATTGATTTTTGTGTTTAACTTCTGGACTTTAAGATTAGTTCTGGTGGACCCTTACACAGTGACAGAAAGACAGTTGAGAGTCTGTGGTTTGGATAATTTCCTAATTCCTTCCAGCTAGCCATATGCAACATTCTGTTTCAATAACATGTTATTGTGAGTGCAAATCATAGTGATAACAGACGTGCAGCTAAGCATTTGAGGCAGATACTCTGAAATTACCTGCAGAGCACAAGAGGTTTGTATGTATGAGCAGTTTAAAAAACACTTGTTTGCAAACACCTACTTTCAGTTGCTTTAGCACAAAGAGCTTTGTATGTTTTGCGTCAGTGTCCTTTATTGAATCTTGGGATGCTGATCCATCACTTCTTGTTCAAAGTGCTTTCTTTGTATTCATGGTTTACAGTGAAATCTTCCTATGCTCGTTGCTTCAGTAAAAATTAACTGAATTGCTTGCTTTCTTATCTTTTTCCTTCCTCTCCCTACACAAAAATACCCTAACCTTAAGAACATCAGTTGAGCAGCTGCTTAAAACAAACTAACTTCACATTGCTTGAAAATCAAGATGTGGTTCTGTTCCAGCCCACTTTCCTCTTCAAAGTTGCTATCTGGTTTGTGTAGGTCAGGTGGAGACATCTGGAAACTGTTGTCATTTTAATCTACTTGCCTTCATCTTTTATTATACAGAGCTGCATGTGCTTTACATCATGCTTCAAGAGCTCTGTACAGCAAAACAGTGGTATTTTTGAATTGAAAACACATCTTTGTAAGTGACGTACTCTGCAGTGATAATGGACAAATTATCTGGGGGAAAACTGAACTATGTGGATGCTGAAATAGTCCCGCAGTAAATGGTTTTGGGATCTGCATGACCATGTTGTTTATGTGAAGCCAGCATCAGGAGGTGTTTGAATAGCTGTTTATAGTTTGTATAGCAGGCTTGTGAGAGGGATTTTATCATGTGGCAATGAGACATCCTTTTTCTGATCTGGAAGCTAGTGTTAGTGTAAATGTTGACTGCTAGTATTTTATGGTTTGGTTGGAAACTTGTTTGATCTACAGTCAAGATACCATCAGTGATGTAAGCAGTTCTTTGAAAGATAAGCACTTCAGGGATGTATTTGTTGCTAAACAAAAAGATAGGTTGTTTACTTGTTGCAAGTCCATGGTGTCTTTTTAGACCTTAGCTCTTTTTTTGCCTTGTTCTCTGACAGCCAACTGCCCAGTTTCCCAGGTTACATTCAGCAGTGGTATATTTCCATCTTCAAATCCAAGGACTGCTCTGTGAGTTCTTTTCCTGTTTTCATGGGGATTTTTTTTGTGGAAAAGAAGCTGACCAGAGTGAGTTTTCAAAACACGCTCCAATTATGTCAAGTTGTCATTGCTGCAGCCGCTGCCTGGAGTAACTCTTGAACTCTGCAGGCCATGCTCCTCTCTTGAGTGGTTACTTCTTGACTTCAGCCCTTTGAAGTTTAGGAGTTGTGCTGATACAGCTCCAATAGACTGAGTATACTTCTGGTTTCAAGCTGTAAGCTAGTGTGCTTATGTATTAGCATTTGCTTGTAAACACTTTGATAATCAGTACTGCAAACAAATTGGATATTAGAGTCCTGAAACCTAGCAGTTTCCTTAAAGAGTCTTCTGTGCAGACTATTATTGGAAAGAATAATCAACCTGTATATATTTAACTGTGAATTATTTTCCTGCAAAATATCACTTCCTTTTAAGATGTAGAAAATGGTTTTGCGTTGAGATTTTATATTAATAAAGTAATTTACTGTTAATTGTCTCTTTTTTTTGCACTTAGAGATGGCATGAAATTA
This sequence comes from Porphyrio hochstetteri, assembly GCA_020800305.1. Taxonomy (NCBI): domain Eukaryota; kingdom Metazoa; phylum Chordata; class Aves; order Gruiformes; family Rallidae; genus Porphyrio; species Porphyrio hochstetteri. Next base: position 55,027,846 of record CM036907.1, read on the forward strand.
GAATGTCATCTTTGTGATATTGGCTTTTTTAGGTGACATACTTGTTTTCTGGACTTCATTCAGAATTTGATAGAGGTTTGTTCCAGATGAGTGTTTGCTGAATGAGAGCATCTTGAATGCTCAGAATTTGTAGAATATTAATAACTACTGTTTTCCAAAATTTTTTTGTCATTTGCATGTCAGTGTAAGCAACAGACTTGGTACAGTTATATGTATTTTGGCTGAAAGTTTTCTGCTTTGTTTTGTGTGGATGTCACAAACAACCTCTGCCATAGAGCTCTTATATGGTGATTAAGCAAGTGGGGGAAAAATTGGTTAAAACATGTAGGTAATAGAATGGAGGCAGAATAAAATTTATAAATCCTGAGAGGAGAATTTACTTATTGATACCGTTAAGTGAAGGGATGACAGGAATAGTTGGGAGAGGTGGCAAGCATGGAGTCTTGTAAAATGGTGAAATGGATCTGGTTAGTGTAAAAGAGTTTTGGAAGAAGCCTCAGTCACAGCACTACAGAGAAGGTCCCCTGAAAAGTAGTGGAGGTTGTCCTCCTAGCCATAGAGGCCTGCAGTTGTTCTTCCAAGCTGGAAGCTTGATCTGTGTATTCTCTGCATGGTTTCTTCCCCACCCTCCCAGGGCACAAAAAGAGAAGATGGCTAGCTATAGCTTTTAGAATGTATGCATCTATCTGCACAAGATGCAGTCTCAAGGAATAAATCACTATTTTAGATTTTTCCTGAGTGCTTCACAGTTGCTGATTTTTCTTACCTCCCTTTTGTTCCCCAGAACCTTTCTCTTCATGTTATAATCACCTTTGGTGATTCTTCTCCCTCTATTTTTTAAAAATACATTTATATTTAGAGATATTGTTAGATTCTCATTAGATGCCACCAAGAAAATAATTTTCATTTTAAAAAATTATTTCTATGCTTTTGTTGTTCTTTAACCCCAGATGGCAACTAAGCAGCACATTGCCAGTTGCTCACTCTCCCCAGGTGGGATGGGGAGAGAATCCGAAGAGAAAAAATGAGAAAACTTGTGGGTTGAGAGAGGCTGCTTAAGTAAAGCAAAAGCCTCACACCCAAGCAAAGCAAACTGAGGGATTCACTCGCTACTGCCTGTGGGCAGGCCGGTGTTCAGCCGTCCCCAGGAACACAGGGATCCATCGTGCACAGCAGTTATTTGGGAAGGCAAATGCCATCACTCCAAATGTCCCTGTCTTCCCCCAGCTTTACATGCTGAGGATGACATCATATGGTATGGGATATCCCTCTGGTCAGTTTGGATCAGCTGTCCTGGCTGTGTCCACTTCTTGTACACCCCCAGCTTCCTCGCTGGTGAGGTGGGGTGAGAAGCAGCAAAGGCCTTGACTCTGTGTAAGCACTGCTCAGCAGTAAAAAACTGCTTTACATTAGCAACACTGTTTCCAGCACAAATCCAAAAAACAGCCCCACTAGCTAAGAAAATTAACCATCCCAGCCAAAGCCAGCACAGCTTTGTTCACAGAACTGACACACAACTAATTTTAAGCGGTCAAGGGAAAACAACTTAATTTTTTTCCTTACTATCTTGCATTGTCAGTGTCAGTAGCTTGATTTGTATGTTTGTCTTATTTTGGGGTACAATTTTGCTCAGTAAGTAAACGTTTTAACTGCTGCAAATTCCTGTTGTCTCAGATTAAAAACCCTCTTGCATTCAAATGAGTTTTCTTTAACCAGAGCTGTGGTATACAGTTCTAAATGAAGTCAAAGCACAGGATACCTGTAGTGTGTAATCTATGAGGGGAGTTTATACTTTTTCAGGGATTTATCAGATATAGAAAGAATTCTGAAAACAAATACATTTTTTTAAAAAGATTGTTCTTTTACTTTATAATTTGGTAGTGTTTCCCCATTGCAGTTCAGACCAAAAAGAAGAAAAAAGTTTTGAGTGTTATTTTGCTCTCTGAATTGAAACCTGTGTTATGTAGTCTAACTAAATCCTGGACACGGGTAGTAGATAAGAAAAAACCAAAAGCAAATCCCATGATTGGTAAGTGTGGTTGGGAGTGCACTGTAAACTATCAGGGAGACCCCTGCAGAAGCTGGGCCAACCCTGGGCACAGGTGTGTTAGTGGTGGTAGTAATTTAAAAAACCCACTGATGCAACTTCAGATAGGAAAATCTTACAAAAGCTTCTTAATCTGATTTTTATGTTACTGCATTTTGTGTTAGATTTTTAAAGTATTCAAAATACCTATTTTTTCCTTTTAAATATAATTTGCCAAATTTTCCTTGTTTAAAGTGGTTCAATGAAGCCCTTGAAACTTTGTGATTTGTAGTTTATACCGTGTCTTTTAATGCAACTGATTAATTTCTTCCATTCTTCTAAAGTTTTGTTACTCATAAATGTCTCTTCAGAATTTAAAAAAAGTTTAAAAAACCCCTTGAATAAAGTTGAAAGGAAAAGTGGCTGCACTGCACAGCACTGCTGACATTTTACATGCATGTGCATTTACACTTTATTTTGAAAAGTGAACAAAGATTCCAAGTCTTTTGTTATAAAAATTCTTTGGCCTTAGTCTGCCCCAGCATAAGAATTCTGACTCTGTAGGAGTTTCTTTCAAAAGGATTTTTTTTACTTTGCCACACAGTAGAGAAACAGATTATGAAATAAAATACTGAGCCAGGACGGTGCAGTTCCACATTTCTAACCTGCTTTGGTATATTTTTTCAATAATTACCTATATAGCTTCTTAAAAATGTGAAGTATGTTTAGTGCATAGAGTAATATATATTTCTTACTATGTTCTCAGTAATATCAAATGTAGGAATTAAGTCGAATTTTTGAAGAGGCTAGATCTTTGCAATTGATCTCTACTGTTTCGTAAGAGTCTGTAACTGCTGGGGAAGCCTTGTTCAAAGTGCACTAGCTTAAGCATTATTTGATCTGTGAACCTCAGCTTAAATTCTAGTATGAAGTTGGACCTGATGATCCTTATGGGTTTCTTCCAACTTGTTGCATTGATAAGCACTAGAGTGCTACAGAGGGTAAGGTAGCATGATTTCTCATATTAGAAATATACCCATGTGTTTCACATGCTCTTGCCTTGCAGAAGAGAAACAATGCCTTCAATTTTATTTGTTTATTTACAGAAAATGGAATAATCAAATCAGACAAGGTATTTGAAGTAATGCTGGCTACTGACCGCTGCCACTATGCAAAATACAACCCTTATATGGATTCTCCGCAGTCTATAGGTAAGAGCATCTTGTAAAAATGATTGAGATTGAAAAAGGCAGTCAGTTATGCAAATTAGAACATATATCTGCTAAGATTGTGAACATAATCTTTTAAATTTGGAAGTTTTAATTCTTCATCAGTTTACTTTTAACTAAGTATCAAGTAGATAGACGTTCTTTAGTCAATATTAATATGTGTAAATATGTATTTAATTTTTAAACCACAGCAATTTTTGGTGCTCCAGCTGATGTGTAAATACTTCAAAATTGTTTGATTCCAGCTTGTATCAGGCACAGTCTTCATATAAATGCTTCAGTTGAGATCAGTGGGGAGTTTCTTAAACCTTTACACGAGTGGTTTTTTTTTAAAGAAAATAGGCTTTATTTGGAAAGATCTCCTGATGGGACACTTGTTTAAGACAGTCATTTCACATCCAGATCCCAGTTTCATCTTTTCAAGGCAAATGTACTAATGTCTTTTTTTTCTTGATTCCTCCCACCCCATTAATCATGAGTGGGGAGAACTATGAATTTTATTAGGATTTTATTAGTTATATAGGAAGATTTGGAAGTCTTTGAAGATACACAAGCTTTTGACTATGTACTTCCATAGAAACAAGTATAGGTGTGTGTTCCTCCTTGTTTTCTCATAGGCATGTGCTGTTTGCAAAATGGATGAGATTATTGTCTCCAGAAGTCTTATGGTCGCCATCACATCAAACTCTTACAAATCCAGGTTTTTAACCAGCAGCTGAGTGAAAAAGGCATTACATTATTCTGAGACGTTGCTCTTCTGAATTCAGCATACTTGTTTCAGCTAAGGCAAAATATAGTGAGAAAATGGAGATTGTAACTGAGATCAAGGATAGAATATCTTTTTTCTTTTTCTTTTTTTTCCTGTCCAGAGTTGGCACGGCATAGCTTACAGATGATGTACCTTAGCTCACTTCTGAAGTAGAGTACCTGTGTAACCTTTAGGGTGTGTGTGTAGTGCCCTAAATGAGAGCAACAATTAAGGTGTTGCATGTTACAGTCAAGATAATAAAGATAGTAAGGTTGCCACCTGAACAATGATCAATGTGTTCTTCCTTTCTCTTGTTTTACAGGTTTCCAAGCAACAATCAGTGCTCCACATATGGTAAGATTTAAAATTACGTGATTAGTATAGGTGACTTTATAAACATTCACATGTTTTTGAAATGAAATACTCATTGTAGCAAATTTAATGAACAGTTGATTGGAGTGATGCTGTTGTGAACTGCCTAGTAGGAGGGCACCGATAAAACTGAGCCAGGCTTTTCTTGAAGAAACATGCAATATAGGAAATACTGATTAGTTTCTAGGGTGATAAATAAAAAAACCCACCAAAACCCCACACTGAGGGTAGTTAAGTACTGGAACAGGTTTTGCAGATTGTGGAAATTCTGTCCTTTGATATACAAAGAAGTTGACTGGACAGGGCTCTAAGCAGCCAATGTAAATTGCCCCTGTGTTGAAAGAGGATTGGACCACAGGACTTCCAGAGATCCTTTCCAACCTAAATTACTCCAACCCTGTAACTTTTGAAAGTATAGAAATTCAGGAGTGGATAACAGTGACTTTTGTGGTAGGTATTGCAGTAATGCCATTAATTCTTTGGACAGGAAAAAAACTGGTAGAGATGACGTTTTTTTGCAAAGTGGCTTGAGTCCTGGGCATTCATGACAAATCTACCACAGACATGATTTTTCTGTGTTTCTTTGAGATGAAGGACTCATGGAAGTCTGTTTTGTCCTTCCAGTGTTTGGAAAGTGTCAAAACCTAGTGAGTCTGCTCCTTTTGACTCAAACCAACTTAGTTGGATAAGAATTTACCTAGCTAGTGATATAAAAAACCCAGGAATTTCATATAGAAGAAAGATTTTACTAAATCAAGACAGATTTAAAAAAAAAGCTGTGGCTAAGTGAGAAAATAAGTATTAATTATGTTTTCAAAACTCTTAACTCACCTAAGTCATTATCCTTGAATTAGCCTATGCTTAGCGCTAGTAGTATGTGAAGTCTTAGAGCAAAAAGGAGATGTATCTTTAAGCAAATGTTTAACAATAAATGTTCTAACAATGCATGTTCTAATTATTTCTGGTTTCCATGTATGATGGATTAAGTTGCAAAAGTGTGGTAATGGCTATCTCTGAAATACAAGACCAATTTGTGTGTGACCTAAGTTTTAGTTTGTACTGGTCCACCATGTAGGAAAGCATAAAGTGTGTCTGTGTGTACCACACTTCATGTGTGAGCCTGTCTTGTCTGCCTTTGTTACAGACAGTCTCTTTTCCTACCCTTTGCTTGAGCAAGTGTGCAGGTACCACGAGGTAATTTTAATAGCCTTTTTCCTTGATGCTCCAAAGCTGCCTTCCTCTGAACTAGCCTCTGTCTTAGCGTATTCCAGTATATATGGTGTAATGATAAGCTAAATTGTTTATGGGCCATATACTGCTGGAACAATAAGAACCACCAGACCTGAAGGGAATTTAAAGCGATTTTTGTTGTCTCTCCCAATAACTGTATCTAAATTGAGTGTGTGCTAGAAGCCTGAATAGTCAGGTGAGTTTATATACACAAAAAAAGAGAAATATATACACTTGCACGAAATTTGTTGCTATCGATGAAATGGCAATGATTACATCATGTAGTTAACTCCTCTCCTTTTTTTGTAAGAGAAAATAATTCTGAAGTGTTTTAAATGAAATCACTGAAGAGCATATATTGGGTAAAACAGACATTTAAAATATTTGTAACTTCTCTGTCTCTGTTGTCTTCTCTTAGCATGCGTATGCTCTTGAACTTCTGTCTGATCAGTTACATGAAGGAGCCAAAGCACTTGATGTAGGATCTGGAAGTGGAATCCTTACCGCGTGCTTTTCACGAATGGTGAGATAACTTGGTTTAATCACTTGACCATCAGAACTGCTCAAACTGTATCACAGCTGAATTAAATGGGGGAAAAAAAACCATTCTTTGTACAGCGGACTGATGTAGGGTTTACAGAAAAAAGTTTAGTCTCCTGGGTTTGATAAATATCCACTTCTTACCCTAGCTGATACTAGTTGTCTGAGTTAAAGGGTCCAGTAAATAATGTGGTGGTGAAAAAACTGCCTAGAAGGGAAGGGTTTTTTTCTTGATTACATTTTTAGTTGTTGCTTTATAGCTTGGAGGAAGGAGATGCTTGTCTGTGAATGTTCTCATCATGATCAACTGTCATGTCTTCCAGCTATGATGAGAGCTTAGTGAGACCTAAAAGAATCCTATTTCCATATGAAAATGTTGTATGTATATAAATTGTCTTTGAACTTAATTTCTTTTTTTTCTTGTTACTATATTGCATGAGTATCAGTTGTAAGTATCCATTTAACCTTTTCTAAATTAGATATTATATTCTTTTCCAAGTAATTTAATCTTTGGATTGTTCAATCTGTATGTAGGGAATTCTATGGTGTTCCACCCCATCTTACATCAGGAAAAAAAAGATAAAATGATTTATGATGACTGCAACTACAGTACTGTTAGACTAATTTCTGTAATAGAATATAATCAGCTTTTCTTTCTCCATTCCGGGACTTTATCATTGTCTTATAATTAGCAGATACCTTAAACAGCCAACTAGATTTTTTTTTGTCTTTCTGAGAACTTAGTTTGGAATGTGGTGATGCATATGATAAATTCTCCTGTAGGTTGTTTTGCTACTTAGTTTTCTGTTTTCAAGCACAGATCTGTTGAGTCTGCAATTGCTTCTGCTGTCCTGTGTTAAGAATTAGATAAGAACGTTTAGGACTAGGCAATGCATTAGTGAAAGTATTTAGGTATTTTAAATGTTAGCTGCAATATTAAAAAAAGTCACTGAAATAAATTAACCAAGCTGCAGTTTAGAGGAAATCATAAATGTCACTTATTTGACTTGCTATCTGTTATTTCTGGCCTAACTTTGTAGTCACTAATTAAGTGTTAGTAACATACATGGGAACTCCAATGGTAAAAGTATTAAAACTTTTGTGAAAGTTACGTGTATTTCTCATTAAAAGTTGTGAATGCATAGAGGAATACCCATTTTTAGATGAGACGTGATAAGATGTGGCTGTGCACATTTTTCTTCTAAAAGACCTATATAAAAATAGCTGCAAATGTCTCCAGAGAAATTAGAATTACCACAGAAAATTTCTCTCCAATTTTGCTGAAGTTAATCACACCATCTTTTTATTGCCATATGAACGTCACGTTGCCCTTCTGAATCTGCCTTGGCTGTAAGCAGCGGAATGCCGTACAGGCATTGTTTTGTGAAACATTGGATAAATGCTTTTGTTCTGTTTGATAGCATTATTACTGTGCAATGCAGATCGTGCTTCATCCACTTGAATGAATGTAGCTGGGACAATCTGTGTTGCTCTGTCTTTCTCTGTAAAGTTCTTTCTAACAGTAACAAAAGCTTGAAAGAAGGGCATTCTAGGGAATGGTGGTAAAGTGCTGTCGGAATCCAGTTGGGGAAGCGCTCATGTGCGTGTTACTTCTCAGTCTACTTCAGACGTAGAATGAATAGCTCGTGTTTGTGGCACAAGTACCTGAGTGCATGTTGATGGCATGGCAGCTTTACTCCTATGATGATAATCTCGTTTGTGGTACTTCTAGGAAAGCTTTATGCTTCCTTAGACTAGTAAAGCATCTTCAAGATTTTTGTTTGGGTTTGTATGTTAAACTGCTGTGGTAAAGTTACCTGCATAGCATAACAACTTAAGTTTATTCACTTTTAAAGGTTGCCGGCAAATCAAATTAATTTTAGTTTTCATTCTGTAAGCCCTGGAATTCTAAAAAGAGAGGGATATATTTTTATTCCAAATAGACCATGGGGATCTCAAAACTTGTGCCGTTTTGCTGTTTTCTCAACCGCACACATTTTGAAGTTCCAGGGTAATAGAAAGGGGTAATTGATGAGGACTCAGAAATGGGCTGTGACATGCAACAGCAGGTTGTCTTACTTTATACCAGGCTATTTTGTGCTATGACTGTTTTGCTAAATTTTAATTTCTATGATGTTACTACCATCTTTCCTATCTTCTGCTACAACTGACTGCCAGGCATTCCTCCGAATAGTAACTTGTGGTTGTCATAGGGAAAGCTTGCTAGATGTCTTGCTGTATTTGAAAGGCTAGGCTTGTGATCTGCCACTTGAAAAAGAAGATAAAACGCTGCTTTTTGGATATTTTTAACATAGGACTTGTCCAGAACAAAACAGGAAAAAAATCCCCATTATATTGATAACTAGTTATTAATTTTCCAGGTCTTAAGAACATTAAAATATAAGATGGAGAAATATAATCAATGTATTCAAATGTGTCCAAAGACAAACTTGTATGACAATGTGGCCTGCAAGGACATATGTGCCATTGTGTTCTTTGGCCTTGATCCTGTTGAAAATGGTCAGGTTTTAAGATCTGGATTTTTTCCTCTCTCTAAAGTTGGAATAGTATTTCTGGAATAAAGACACAATTCTGGAAGAAAAACCTGTACTGGAGAAGTTTTTGTTAGTAAGCCTTTTTTCCCCGCAGAGTACACAGATGGTTTGTGGCCTTTTATGAATTTGGAGCTCTCAAAAGTTCCACTCTTCCTGTGGAAGAGAGCTGTGAATCTGAAAGTAGATTCATGAATGCAAGGGTAGGGGGAAGGTTTGTCCCTGATTGTTAATTGCTGCATTTGCTTCTGAAATAGGACTCCTGAGAGGACTTAGAACAAAATCAGTTTTACTTAGTCTTTGTCCTTGAAGTTAGTACTTTCTATTGCTGGTAATGGAGACACTCCTGATCCTAAAAGTTCAGAGAAGAAATCTCTAATCTATACTAATAGTGGAATTTAATTGAATCACATCTCAAAAAGATGATAATGACAAGCATTTATAAGACTGTACAGAGAAACTATAATTGCCAGTTGCCTCTAGCAGTCAGGATGTGTCATTCTAAGCAGTAGTTTTAATAACATTGGAAAAACGTACTACCACATTACTGCTGTTTGGTTTTGGGTTTTTTTTAATTTTAGAGAAATGGGTTCAGAGATAGAAAAACTTATTCTATAAATAAATCACAACTAGCAGAAATTACTCAACTTTATATTTTTATTCCAGGTTGGTCCCAAAGGACAAGTTGTAGGAATTGATCATATCAAAGAACTAGTAGATGACTCAATAAATAATGTCAAAAAAGATGATCCCACATTGCTGTCTTCAGGAAGAGTGAAACTGATTGGTGAGCATCAGACTGATATACTTACTAATTAAACTGGTATTCTTTCTAGCAGCTGGTTGAAACTGACTGGAATTGGATGTGGTTTAGAAAAAATCTAATTTAAGAAGTTAAACCAAAGAGAGAAGATAGAAATGGAAATTTAAAAATCCAAGTGGTCTTTGAAAAATATCATCTTCATACAGTATAAGATTACCAGAAGTTATATTCTCAAAAGAGTATGTAAGCATTCTATTGGAGAAACTTGAGGGCAGAGTTTTCTGATAAAAATACTTCATATGCTGAAGGTCTGTCATATTAAATTTGCTATTTAAAATTGTGTTTGAATGCATAACTTTTCTTGAATAAATGTACTGTCATCTAAATTTGAGTGTTTTAACAGAGCCATTCATCTGATACAGTAACTGAGAAAGCTGCATGCAAAGTAGTAAATGGAAGAAGTACTAGAAAAAAACTGAAAGTTTTCACTTGTTTTTAGATTTAATAGTATTTGTATGTTACAGAAGTGATTAATTTACACTAAACTACTTTGATTCCATCAGTTACTGAGAGCAAATAATGCTATAATTATACAAGGACAGTGAATTGCTTTAAGCTATACTTATTTGACTAAAAAGAAAAATGATATTAAAAAAGAATACAAAGCTGGCAGGAGCAAAGTATTCCCTTCATTATCATTCTGTTTAAATTTAAAAAGAAGCTGAAGGTCTGGGTTATTTTGAGGCTTCTTACAGAAGCCTTTGGCAAAATGACTATTAAAAGATGTTTGGCTCTTACCTAAATTACTGTTTTGATTCTTGGTCTTTTTTCCTTAAATGAGGGACTCTTCTAGATTTTTTTTTTTAATAAGCCAATCAACACAAGTACTTGTTCACATTTATAAATTGCAGTGTCCCTCACTGAGAATACTTGTGCCTTAACTTCTCTTCCAAGAAAGTTTACTGAGATTGTCGGGGCTGGAGAAGGGGGAATGGGGAGCTACTTCCCATTGCTGATGTACAAGAGTAATTTGGACTAATGCTCCTGGTTTTACCTGAAATCAACTCTGATGCTCTTAGTAGCATAGAATTCTAAGTAAACAGCATCATCTGTATTATGTTTGACTGTGTAGCAGGGTGACTAAAAGAATTCTGTTATGTGGTACCTTGAAAAAAACAAATAGATGGACAAGTAGCACTTCCGTGAATTAGGTGGAGAAGGATGTTTCAACTGTGTTGAATTCCTGGCAGTTCTTTGAGGTGGAGCTAGAATCCAGGCAGAGCTGTTTTTTCAAACAAACCACCCAAACACACCCCACCTCTCCAACCACACAAACATAAAAAAGCACTGAAAGCACAGTTGATTGCTGAGGAAGGGAACTGTGTAAATTAAGAATGGACAAGTCAGTTGCTGGCTTTTGACAAGTATGCTTCAAACATTCTCCATTGTGCTGTTATCCCTCAGACATGCCATAACTATATTTCAGAAGCACCAGCGCTATCTTGGGGTGTCTCACTAACAGGACTGCACTAAGAACTCAGGCAATGGGTGTTCTTAGGGTATGTCTATATTAGCTTGTGTAGTTTGGGGTTGTTTTGAGAGAAAGGTGTTTGGTGTAGTTTGTTTATGGTTTTTTTTTCTTAAAATCAGGAGGGTACCTTAGAGGTGAGTCTCTCAACTGCTTCTGCTTACCACACTTTGGGTCACATAACAGTACTCCTGGAGAGCACAAATTTGATTCCTTTTCATGAGACTAGACTGAATTATGTGCTCCAAGAAGCAACCCAGTATGTTTGATCTGTTAATGGATATTGAGCCAGTAAGACTGGAACTAGACCAGAGAGATCATTCTGAAATGCATATGTTGCATGGACATCAGGTTCTCAGCAAAAACTGTTTTGCTGTACAGATCTGCTTCTATTGTACTGTGCTATTTGCTGATGCAGATGTAGCCAGAGGGGATGAGGGTATTCTAACCACTGAAGCAGCTTTCTTCTGTTTCTGTGCTTGTGCTACAGATCTGGGTGTAACAGGTCTGCACAGAAACACTGAGGGCTTGAGTACCATGATCAGCAGATCAAGTCTAGGTTCAAAAAGAAGCTACAAAACCTTTTTGTGTCAGAAAATCATGACACTACTTCCCTCCCATCTCCACCTCGTATCCACCACCATGATTACTTCCTTAACAGGCTGCATGTAACTGGAAATCTCAGTAGGATGGGTGATGTTATTTGGGATGTAAGCACAGGCTCAAAATTAGGTCTGTTGTTTCTTTCCCCTTGGACATTGAATAATGTAATAATTTGTATCATGTTGAATATAAAAATGCCAACTTTTTTAATCTTCTAGATATCTAAAAGTATGTTCCCATTATGGGTGGATATATACCTGACAGCTGTTGCCAGGAGAATTTATGTGGATGTTAAAAGGGAAGAGGCATGTTGTCCTTGATGCATATAAAGTAGCATGATTTTTTTTGAGGGGGGCGGGGGGAAGAAGGATGTTTGTGTGCTGATTCTGAAGATGGCAGCTTTGGTTTGAACTATTGAGTCTAAGAACAAAGAGTTTAGATGTTTTGGGTCCTTTTTACTACTGCCAGTGAACTGATAAGATGTGCAGAAGTCACATTCAGACTTCTCTGGACAGTGCACAAGGAGCATTTAAGAATACATACATTCTTCATTAGGGAACAGGAGCAGTTTCTTTCCCAGCTGTTTCCTAAACTTAGCAATCTCTTCTTTGCCAGCAGTACTAGAGATCACTGCTTCTAATGCCTACTGCTGCACCTTAGGGTTTGTCTCTCTGTGTAACTAACATCATTCAAAGCAGTATCTATGCTTAAGCTAGAGCAGTCTTTCTCCACTGCCTTCTCTAATGGAACAGTGGCTTGCTACAGTACCACACTGTTACGGCCTCTTTAGAGGAGGCGTACAATGCTACTAAGCAAATACAAATTTTATACTTGACTGCATTCAAGCGGTTGTTCCAGTAGAATCCACTTTGGCAGAGTCAGAGAGATTAAACTCTAGAAATACTGGAACTTTCATCTTCATTACTGGCAACAATAATAAAAGCTGACAGTGGAATTGGTGATCGATAGGCATGACTTCTCTTGAAGCATTGGAAGTTCTTGCTTGGCAGCCTCTGCCTGTGGCCCTTGGTTGGAGCTTGTGCTGGTTAGAATTGATGATACGAGAAAGTCAGTCACTGAGCTTTAAGGGACTTCTCAGCTACTGAGGAAATATGCTCTATAGAAGGTCCTTGCAGGGTCTTGTTTCAGGACCTAATATGAAAGATGACAAACTCCCCAATTTGTTTAATCATTTCCAGGAGCTGTCCGCATCTTCCTGTACACTCTTGAATTCTTAAGAGTAGTGTTACAGTCCAGGTGTCCTCTGAGGTCAAATTAAACCTGCTGTGGCCACTGTGTATTTTTCTTACCTTGTGATTTGTTGGAAGGCAAAAGTTGACAAATTTTCAGCCTCTGGCAGGGGCTTAGAACTTCTTTTGACTTGTTCAGCCTTTCAATTAACCTGTGATAACAGTGATTGCACAGGAGTCAAAGCTGTCTGAAGACCCCAGGAAACCCCAAACAACTACTTGCACTGAGCAGAGGATTATGTTCATTAAGCCTCCTTGCTTTTTCTTCTTGACTGATTACTGGGACTTCTGCACTCACTGAGTGTGAATTTATGGATGGTTTAGCTTCACTTACTACTACTGTTCCTACATAATTCTAGAGACAGCTTGCCTAACTTGCTCTGAATTTCCTGTTGGCTTCATGTAAAATACTGCGCGTGCCACATTCACATCGTCTTCTTTCAAAACTTAACTCGGCATCTAGTTTAGTTTGCTACATTTCAGTGGCTTAAAAAAAAACCCCAATCTGTACCCCTTTTACCCTGAATAGCTGGGATGGTATCAGCCATCGGTAATAGGGTACTTCTCTGTGGGCTCTCCACCAAAGCTGAAGCTGCATTGGTAGCCATCTGAATAAGTTTATTACTCCTAACATCCTCCCAGCAGCCACTGGGAGCTTTAGCCACAGTCTGACCTGGCATCTGTGTTAGTCCAGCAGTTGTCCTCAGGAAGGATAGTGAGACCCATCTGCTGGTAAAGGGGGATGCATTTGGATTAGTGTAGTACTGCATTAATGTATGAATGTAGGTGTGGACTCTCATTCCAACTGGTAGTGCAGTTAGAGGTGTGTGGTCCATGTCAATACTTGCTTTATCTGTTCCTCACCACTGGAGTCTTCTGGTATGTGCTTCTGAGATTTCATGCTTGAGGCTTATGACTTGCATTATGTTGGGTGCGGTGTGTGTAAAGGCAAGGCAAAGCTGAGTGTATGCTCTAAGAGGGTAAATGAAAGGAAAGTCACCGGCCTTGGAATGGTAGGGCACATAAATACTTCAGTACCTTTTCTGGGTGGATCATGTCTCCAAGGACTTTTGTTATAAATCCATGCTTTCTAATTTCAGGTGTTTCAGTAAGATTTCATGTCTTTGTAAGTGCGTGTGCGTATACGTGTAAGGGGTTTTGTTGCATCTATTTTACAGTTGTGCTAACATTCTTAAACTGATTTCATCACACGATTACTGCTCAGCAGAACTATAGTTGAAATTCAAGCATAGTGTTCTGTCTACCTGTAGATATGGCAGATGAGCTGTTTTCTCCTCTCCTTTTGGAAATGTTAAAAAAAAAATGTGTTTTCTTGCAGTGGGAGACGGAAGAATGGGATATGCAGAAGAAGCTCCCTATGATGCAATTCATGTAGGAGCTGCAGCACCAGTTGTGCCCCAAGCAGTAAGCCTTTATCTTTCATGTGTGTAACTGTAAAGAACATTTTACACACACATATATATATATATATATGTGTAAAATACTTGGTAGACTTGCACTGCTGGGAGTATCAGTGATCAGGGTGGTATTACTGTACAGTGTGGTTTCTTTGTTTCTATTATAATTTGGCTTATGGTTGTTTTTCAAAAGCTGTATGTTCTAATAACTCTCCTCTAAATAAACATATTTTAAAATTACTTGTGTACAACCCTCTATACAACAATGAACTGGACCATTTTATTTAATAAATTATTTTGGTTTTATCAAACATCTAAATATTTACTTCCCGGGTTCCAAGGCACTGAGCCTGTTAGAAAAGTAACATGCTCAGCTGGAAGTACAAACAATGTGTGTGTTTGTAGCTTTCAGAGTGGATACAGGGCAGGTCTTCCTAGAGATGCTGAAGAGTAACTAGGGACTTCAAAGTGTGCATACATGAAGTCCATTCTTGCAGATAAGATTAATTTTTTTCTTCTTTCTTTCACCTGGCATGGTTTTGATATGCTAGATTCCATTAAAGGTTTTTTTAAATCTAAATTTTAATCAGGGATAGTGAAGGACTGGAGATTTGAGGTGCTATATACAGGTTAAATATTTCCAGACATTGGCAGCTGTTTTATGTTTGGTTGAGGGTTTTTTCAGTTGGATTGTTCCCAGCAAAGTGTTGGTAGATGACAATTAAAATGGTAATTTTATTAGTAAAGGAAACAGTTCTGAATTGCAATTTTTGTTAGTAACAAGGATTAAGATTTTTTTCATGGTCTCTGGGAAGTACTGAATTTTCCTTGAGGCCACTGTGATTAGCCTCCTCCTTTAATTATGAAAGCAAAAAAATTGCAAGCATTTTTCTCCCATACTCTGTTACTTGTCACTTATCTTACTCACTTTCATACATTTTAGACTTTTTTCTTAACTGTTCCTTTCACAGAAGGAAAGATGAGCTGTTGGTTAGTGAGTGCATTCTAGACAACTTAAAATTATTCCAGGAAGATACTTAAAAAGTCACAAATCTCAAATCTTATTTTGAGAGCTGAAGGGGAGATCAGTTACCCCAAAAACGTTAGACAGTGGGCCTGTATTGATACTCAGGTATCAAAATGGTTAAAAGTAGTGATTTAAAAATATTGAATCTACCATAAAAATAATGTGATTTATATATTTTTCCCCTCTTATGTAGACTAAAACTGCCACCAAGCCAGTAATCCAGTAACTATTTTGCCTTCTTTTGGAATGATATGAAATTGTGAAATGCTTCTGTAATACCAGTAGTTGTACCGTGTCGTGATACTCTCATTTTCAGTGCATTTTTGTAAGTTTTCCTAATGGAAGTAGTTATCTGCTGCATAACAGTAGAGATATAAATGTTGGCAAAGCTATTAATCTAATGTAACAAATTTTGGATGGGGCTGCTCTGAAGTGGCTGGCTACATTATAACTTCTGTGTTGTGTTCTAGCTTATAGATCAGTTAAAACCTGGCGGAAGATTGATATTACCAGTTGGCCCTGCAGGGGGAAACCAGATGCTCGAACAGTATGACAAACTAGAAGATGGCAGTGTCAAAATGAAGCCTCTGATGGGAGTGATATATGTGCCTTTAACAGATAAAGAGAAGCAGTGGTCCAGGTGGAAGTGATTTTCTGTTCCACTTACTTCTTCCACACACAACATGCAAGGTGAAAGGGTGTGAATTTTAAGCAGATAGACTGCAAGGCCTGCCTTTGCTGCTGTCATTGCTTTCTGCTCCTCCATACCATGAAAAGCGACCCGGTCTGCATTAATACATCACCAAAAGGAGGTTATGCTAAGTTTGAGTTAATTTAAAAGCAGAAGAAAAATATTGCATGTGTTGCACTTTGTCTCTTTCGGACATGTTTTCTTTAGTCTTTGGTGTGTTGAAGTTTCTTATTTGTTGTTTTGAACACAGTATTTTCTAAATTTAAATTTCCCTTCTAACAAACTCCTTATGACCAGCTTGCCCAGGAATTAGGGTAAAGTGTAAAATACCATTTAAGAATAAATGCTGTTTTATCCTATAAGTTAGTGGTAATCGGGTGTTCATTTTGTATTTTCCAAAGAGTCACCAATAAAGAAAACACTTTGTAAAGTCCTCATGGGAAATACAGCACTCTTCCCGCAGCCTCCAAGTAGCAAGTGGAGAAAGTAATCCCTCCTTCCCTAAGTGTAAAAGTAGTTGAGTAGTGTTCAGAAAAATTTCTCAGGCATGCTGCTGAAAGTCTGTCATCTGTCCCTGATGGGGACATTCTTGTGTCTGCCAACGCAGCAGACTCTGAAGGCTTTTCTAGAGGTAGTAAGCCTTCCAATTTGCTGAATTGAATGGCCAGTTGCATAGACATAACACAGCTGTCAGCTTAAACCGTGCTAGGCATTAGTATGCGAATGAACAAAGCAGCAGTCCTGTTTTGTGCTTCCTGGCAGAAAAGGCTTGTGAATGTATTATCTGTGTTAATGAAGTGTGTAGATGTGTATTGAGTTCTGAAAGCAACTTCTGATCTTTATAGCTCCTAAATTTAGATTTTTGGGGGTTTTCCCTTCATATTCTGGAGTACAGTTTGTAATTTGGCTACATGAATACTTAGGATTTAAGCTATCAAAATGTTAATAAAAAGTACAAATAAATCAGTTAGCATTACTGCTGCTTACTGAAACCCCATTTCAGTGTTCCCTGGATTACTGTATAGTCACAGTCTACAAATTACTCTTAGAACAACTTTAATGAGTTGCTGCTTAATTCAAAGCTTGTGAAGCATGCTCGCTATTCAGATGTTTTGTATTTGTTATGCAAATCAATACTTTGTCCTTGAATATTGCCAATATTCCCCCAGCATGGTACTTGGGGTTTCCTGCCTCTGGTAAGCATTCAGTTGTCTTGCTTTGCAGTTGGTTTCCTTCTCTGCCAAATGTGGTGGACTTGTATTTAAGTTTGGAGTCCATTTTCTGCTTGCTCCAGGAACGAGAAGTATTCTTCTTAAGCCTTCCTTTTTCCAGTCAGGCTTTATACATTTTTCTGCATTTTCACCTGCTCTGACTGTAGCAGCAATTCTGGGGGTTTCTGTAGCACAATGTGCGTTCTTACAGCGCTTACCAAAGGGCTTCTGGAATGACAGTGCTCAGTTACCCTGGGCTGCTGGGGAAGGTGGAGGTGTGTACTAAGGACTAGAATTCTAAGGTCTTTGCATGTCTTCTGTGCAGTTTTGTACTCCATTTGCTCTGATAACCCAGGAAGAAGTAATAGATTATCTTTGGGCTTTCTTCAGTTATGAGCATCCTAGGGTGGTTCTCCCCAGATTTTCAACGATTTTTTTTTTGTTTTTTCCTGAAATACTTCATTTTATTCATTTTTAACTTAACACCAATTTGTATTCTTAACGTTCATCAGGAAAGGTAAATGCTCAGCCTGAAGATACCTTGATCACTACAGTGGCATAGAGACTTTCCCTTGTTATGTACATTTAAATTTGGTTCAGATTTGGAAATCTCTGTTAAAGGAAATCTCAGAAGTCAGCTTCTTGTAATGCTTCTTTTTTCTTTAATTTTCCTTTTTCTGAACTGAAGAAAATTCCCATTTCATTCTCAAGGAAAACTGCCAGTGCACTGCTGACCTTACAGGAGGTCACACCTGTATTTTTTGTTGCTTTTCCTTATTGGTGAGGCCAGGGTGTCAGCATTTGCTATCTATATTACCCATCTTTCATCTTTGATGATGCTAACTTGCTTTTTGCACTTCCTAGATCTTAATTGATCTCTTCTAAATTGTTGAAGACCTGTGAGCAGAGATCAATTAGAGACTCCTCTGAAAAAGGGCCTGTAGTATATGAGAGACTCTAGTTGCTGTAAATCTAAAATTCATTGAGCTACTCCTAAAAAAGAGGTTGGCTTAAGAATCCTGTGTGTTAAGCTTATCATTCTCTTAGTTCCCATTATGCAATTTCATTCTTAATATCAGGTAACTTCACAAAATACAATTGGTAGGCCAGCAGCATTTTCCTAGGCTAGCAGACCTTCCAGTTTGTAAGAGAGAAGCCATGTGAATTTTTGCTCAGACATTTACATGTTGGAGAAGTTAGTACTGTTCCCTACTAGGGCTGCAAGGTGCTGCTTACAGAGCAGCACAACACTGACTTCATCTCTATGTGGTGTTTGAGGCCAAACCTACCTTCAGATGTAAAACTGGAACTTCTAGCAAAAGAAAATCTGGACTAGCTGGTAGGAAAAGACTCACTGGATTTTCATAAATTGGTGCTGTGTTGCTAAATAATCTTATTTTGTGAATAATGTTGCATTTCTTTACACTTAGTCAATAATTTTCTAGTTTGTGTTCAGCTGCAAGTAGTACACCAGAACCTTATTGCTGGTACAAAATGAAATGGATTAGTGTACCAGATATCCTGCAGTAGGTGCCCACTTACGTCATTAGTGTAGAATCACGGACTGGTTTGGGTTGGAAGGGACCTCAAAGCCCATCTAGCTCCAACCCCCTGCCATGGGCAGGGACACCCTTCACCAGACCAGGTTGCCCAAAGCACATCCAGCCTGGCCGTGAATACTGCCAGGGAGGGGCAGCCACAGCTGCTCTGGGCAGCCTGTGCCAGGGCCTCACTGCCCTCACAGGGGAGAATTACTTTCTAGTATCTAATCTAAACCTCATCTCCTTCAGCCTAAGGCTGTTGCCACTTGTCCTGTCAATACCCGCCCTGACAAACAGTCCCTGTCCAGCTTTCCTGTATGACCCCTTTTTGGTACTGGAAGGCTTCAGTAAGGTCTCCCTGGAGCCTTCTCTTCTCCAGGCTAAACAAGCCCAACTCTCTCAGCGTGTCTTCATAGGAGAGGTGCTCCAGCCCCCTGATTACTTTTGTGGCCTCTTCTGGAGTCACTCTGAGGCACATACCTGTCTTGTACTGGGGGCCCCAGAGCTGGACACTACTACAGGTGGGGTCTTGTGAGAGCGGAGTAGAGGGGGAGAATCGCCTCCCTTGACCTGCTGGTCACGCTGCTTTTGCTGCTGGTGAGGATGTTTATCCTCTCACATAAAACTTAGCAATTACTGGGTTTTTTTATTTCTGGTAAGTAGGGAGGAGAGAAGACCTCTTGTGCCACACAGTGGAGAACACAGCTTATTGACTGCCTTACTGGCAGTGTAAAGTGGAATCTTTCAGGTTTTACTTCTCTGTAAGATTTTACTTGCTGCTTATACGGAGAGACAATTTAAAGAAAATAACAACATAAAGAGTGCTTAGCCACGAGTCTCATTTGCAATCACAGATTTTATTTCTGAAAAGGCAGCTTAATGAGTTAACAATATACTTTTAAAACTTAAAATATTATATTAGTAGTAGTTATTAGTAAATGTCATGCTGAATTCATATTTGCTAATAGAATACAAAAATATAATGTCAGTATACCCTTTCTGAGCAAAAACCCATAGTGACTGGACTGGGGCCATTACTGTTTCCTACTTATCTTTACATACAACATGATTAAACACCCTTTTGGAAAAACTATTAAGAAATAGTTTAGTATGTTTCTGCTTAGAAACTCTTACTCAGTGTTTCAGATGCCCCCAGTGAGCTAGTTGTCTGAGTTCAGTTGAAATAGTCAGGAATTGTTTGCCCAGAATTCCTTTGGCTGTATATACTAATAGTTATAATTGAAGATTATTATTTTACTTCAGCAAAAAGAATGTCTGCACAAAATATTTTAGGTTAAATTTAAAATGTATGTATTATGCTACAAGTCCAAATATTCCTTCTAGTTACTTTAAAATTACAAAGAGAGAAATAATTGGCTGCTGAAACACTGAGTAGCTACTGAAATTCAGTATGTAGCCCAATATGAATTAGAAATACGGTATCAGGAATGACACCATATTTTTCATAGATAAATAATGTATCAAAAAGAGAAAGTGAAATGCTGCCTAACGACAAGAAAATTGAAGTGAATCGAAAAGAGTGAGTTACAAATCTCAGATAAATTTATAAATGCTTGTTCCAATATTTAATTTGAACGCCTTCCACCAAAGAGGTGGAAACAGTTCACAAAACTTCATGGCTTACCTGGATCCCAAACTTCTGTTATTTCTTACTGTTAATAAGATCTATGGGGTTTTTTTTCCCCCATACTGAACTCTGACATTTACCTGCAATGTTACTTATTAGATTTCTCGGAGAACGTTGCTAGTTAGTTGTGAGATATTCCCAATGGGAATGTGAAATATTCCTGTGTATGTTTTCCCTTCCAGTAAACCAAAGTTTTCCAAAGTTACTTAAATTTATTTTTAGACTCATAATAATTTTGAGCTAATGACTTCTGAAATTTTCTTTGACTTGAGCTTCTGAAGTTGCTTTGATGCCTCAATTGACAACATCAGGTGAGCAATTCCCTTGCTAGAATTCCAGGGGCCCGAGAAAGGACTTGTGATGACTTAAAGCCTAAATATATGTATTGCTTATTAAGCGGGAGCTAGGAAGCACATTGGAGGGTGTATGTGAACGTGCTGGGAAATTACAGGAGCTGTATAAGAATGACAGCAAATAGTCAGGGCCAGAAAAAGGGAGAAAACCACAAGTTAATTAGTAGATCTTTCCCATGTCTCTAGAGGACAGCAGGATATTTTTACCAATGAAAAGGCAGTCATCTTTTGAGTCCACTGTGAAGCTTTCTAGCAGGATGGATCCCTTACCACTGGAGGATAGGACAGGATCCTGGTTTTTGTCAGTAGTTGCAACTTGGTAGGATTCGTAGCTTGGCAGCTTCTGTTCTGTCCATCTGAAGTTCAGATCACAGGATGCTGCTTTGCAATATCTAAGCCTGTGAGCTGTTCACACTAGTTGCAGAGCTGAGAAGTGCTACCTGCCTGATGGTCTAAGAGTTTTCTGTGACTTTCTAATATATCTATAATTAAACTCAGCTTCTCATAATAGTAGAAAATAAATGCTGCATCATGGATTGTTTGGGGCTGGCATGCCGTGTTTAGATTAAGCAGTGAAGAGTGAGTGAGAAAATCTCTTGAGGGAGGCTGATGCCCTTAATACAGTAAATGTTCTAATAAACAGAATATTAAAATCTTTATTTTGAAAGTAACACCTAGGATACACATAACTTACAGGTTATTATTTGGTCAGGAATAGCTTAAAACAATGCAAAACATTCGCTTGTTAACAATGCTTATTTGAAAACTAAGTGCAGATACTGTTGTGTGACAGAAAAAACACCCCGTGCTTCAATTCATGAAGTGCACTAGCAGCACTAGGCAAAAGCCTTGCCAACATCTGTGGCTGGGTAAAACGACCATGTTGAATAGTTTTGGAGTAAATACGGCATTTTTCTTAGGCTTATAATTTCTTGAGGAACTCACTTGAGTTTAAAGGATTAAGGAGTATTTCTCACAGTGAGAGGCCAGGCTTTTACAAAGCTATGAGAGTGTATGGTAGGAATCAGGATGAAAAATACATCAGCAATTAAGCATAAGAGACTAAACTGGTAAAGCAGTGCTCATTCCTTGCATATGCTTTCTGAAGTTGTAAATACTAGCTGATGATACGGCTCCTAGAAGCATTAAGGATGAATGAAGTGCTTGTCCTAAATTCACCAGCACTGCATTTTAAACTGAGTATCAGATGTTAATTTATTTTTATCTGTTTAAAGTAAGCAAACACCCATACTGTGAAATAGGCAAATATGGAGAACTTCCAAACCTGTGGCTATAAACAGATTTATTTTTTTAACCCTGCCAAGATGTGCTCTTCTCCCTTCTGCTTTTTTTTTTCTGCTGTCTGTAATGACTGCAGCACTCTGAAGCTGTGTAATTGGAACCTCACTGTTAGAAGGCAGTGCAAAGTGCAAAGAATGCAAATATTTATCACTAACAAATCAAGGTTTGCATCCCAGCTGCATTGGATGGAAAACGAGTCATTTAAGCACTAGTTGCAACAGCCTTTTCCGTCGCTTTGAAAATGTTTTGCATGCTCATCCCATGCCGTGTGGTTCCTGAAGGATTATGCCCTTGGTACTTGAAAGCTTTTGCTTGTGTGCATGTAGCAGTATACTTTTGTGGGTTAGTTTGCTCTGTAGTGGGAAACACTATTGTGTATTGAGCCAGCAATCACATCAGCCAAGTTTTTCTTAATTTGGGCAGTGTTTGCTTTGGCCACTGAGGGCGATGCATCTACTGAAAGAAAAACTGCAGCAAACTCATTGTGAGTTTGTAGATCGTTTGTGCCTTGGTGGGGGGGTGAGGGGGGGAAGCAAACTTCTGTTTGAGTTTTCCACCGTTCGTAATGGCACAGCGCAGAGCTTTCAGATTTGATGGACGTTTTGCATTACAGTTAATGCTTTAGAAATGTTTAAACAAATCCCTAATGTCTGATAATCTCACTGTTGGAATACGGGGTCTGTGGGCTTCCTGTTTCCATGTGTTTTAAATGTCCCTCAGGAACAAAAGCCCACATTCTTCTAGATTTCTCCTAGGGATTCAGAGACACTTTGTGGTGCGTCCTTTCTCTTCCCTGAATCTCCTTTCAACATGCACTGCCCTTCTCCCCCCGCCCTGCCCCCCCTTCCATAACCTAGCCCCGATTTAGCACCGTTCCTTCATGAGCTAATTGAGCTCCTCTGCGAAATAACAAACTGTGTGACGCTGATGTAAGGACGTGTTCCTAGCTCTCTTGAGAGGCTGCCGCTGAAGCTAACCTTGCCTGTTGGCAGCTACAGAGAATGCTTTTAGCCAACACCCTCTCTAGTAAGTTGGCTGTGTTCCTTGCCGGCACACTGCCAGCAGTTGGGATGACAGGTAGCTGTGTAACTAGCTCTGCCGTGTGGGGGATGTTCATGTAAGCAAACGATCCATTCAATGTAAAATAGAGGGGCCCGTATTTCACCATACATCACATAATAGTATGAGATGATATGGGATTGCTGTTGCCTTTCCTTTGGTTGGTTGTTGTGCTGGTTTTTGTGGTTTTGTGGGGGTCTTAACTTAAGCAGTTGTGCTGATGTGCTTGAGCACTTAAATGTAATCTGATTCAGTATCAAAACTTTTCAAATATGATTTCCTAAGGCAGGAGGAACATAACTGCGTCTGTTTTCTTTCTACAGGGATGAATTGTAAAGGCTACGTCATCTTGACCCAAACATAGTGTTACAGTGGACTGCTCATCTCCAGTTCTAAAAGCTTTTTGAAAACCAACAGCATTGCAGCTTGTTTTGGACTTTGTTATACTGTTGTTATCAGCATGGAAAAGCGTGGTGTTTGTTTTATTTTTTTAGATGCTCAAGGCAAATCAGATAAAGAAATGGTGGAAAGTTCTATGTGGGCACTGTTTTATTTAACATGCCTTTATTTTACTTTCATCTGTTCAAAGTGAAGTTCTGCAAAACTGCAGGTGAAGATCTCTAGCTTGTGAACTCTAATTTTGACAGGGGTACTTGAACACTCACTTCTCTCGGCTCCTGTGTCCCTTGGTAAAACTGCTTCTGTGCACCTTATGACACTACGTAGGTAATACCAGGTTTTCTGTGTTCCAATGTCTGCTAGATGCTACTAAAAGGAAATGAACTTCCTTTTAAGCTTTTGACATGGTGTCATAGACTAGCATGTAGTAGATACAATCAGCTGCTTGATTACCTTAAAACCAGGCATTTGTACATATTAAACTTCAAGACATCGCAGGTGGGTGGCTGCTGTTACCAAATGTTGCTGTTGGGGTTGGATATAACAGATGTGGATTTCCCCTTTCCTTCTAAAATTAACTAACGGAGTCTTGAAATTCTGGTTTGGTTTACTGCTCGCTACTGATGCCATGCACATGGATTTAAATCCCTAAGTATGATGTAAGCTGTGTCCCAGCCACTGAACAGTTTGTGCAATGCTGCTTTGCCAAATAAAGTTAAAAGCAAAGGGGGGTTGTGTGCTTGTGTGGAAGATTAGGATTGGGGTGTGGTAGAGCACTGAGATATGGATTGCTAGATTCTTTATTTAAAAAAAAAATTCTCCAATTTGGTTCTGAAAGTTGCTTTTGGCAAAGCCATTTGGTCATTTGCTGTATTAACGTTCTCATTTCTCTAACTGTGGGCACCCAGGAAGAAAAATTGCTATACCAGGAAAACATGATACACGCAGAAGGAATAATGAATCCTGGGCTCCAAAGTACAGCCAGAGCTGCAATTGTTGAGTTTCCAAACAGAGAAGTGGTTGGAAGGCTATAAGCCTTTTTTCTGCCCCAAGTTTTCTGTTTTGGGACTGTAAAATGTCAACAGCAAATTGCAAAGCAGCGCAGTAAGGTGAGCTGCTTTGGGAACCGCGGGGAAATGTGTCTTGAGTCCTCTTGCTCAGGGTTGAGCAGCCAGGAGTGAAATGAAACAGCATGTTATCACATGGTAAAAAAAGGATTATAGAATAAAGTAACTTGTATAAAACATGCTACCCACAGTGATCACTGCAAAAATACTTTTGGGTTTCTGTGGTGGGAGAGCAATGACTTTGTGATGGGATTAATCCCTGAAAGCATAAGGGTTAAAATTCAAAGGCCTCCAGTATGAAAGAGGAACATTTTAAATAACCTTTTTTTTTTTGGGAGGTCAGCCCCATCCTATTCCTGTGCTTAAAAAAAGAAATGTATGGTTTAATTTATTTTGATGTTTGGAAGTTAATGTACCACCTCCTGACCCGACTGCAGCCTGGGAGCACATACATGAAGATTAAACTTAGAGAGGAATTACTATAGCATGTATTCTAGAAAATGCAATTCAGAAGAACCCACTCGCATCTGACAAATTTGTACTAACCCACAATCAACTGTGAATCTAGTTCTTGGTGTTGAAGTGAAGTATCTTAAATGATGCATGCTAATGTTCAACCTTTTGGTCACTGTATCATTCAGTTTGAGTTCAGCTTTATTTCCATCTTCTCACTAAACTAATCAGTTACATGAAAGGTATGAGCTCAACTGTATCCAAACTCTTGTCTCTGGACGCAGCGTAATAAGCTAGCCTCGCTTGGAAGAGGTGGTAAAGCTGAGACTCAGCGACAACCTCTTCTGGGGGGAACCGCTTCGGGAGGTGTCAGACTTCAGGGACCAAGGCTGCCGGGGTGAGCCCACCCCTGCCGCTGAAGGGGTTGCTGGTAGACAAGGTAGGAGTATCCGGGAGCAGCGATTAGGAACTGAACAAGGAAAACCCCTCCGTGATGGAGCAATGGCTCTGAAGTACAAACTTCTTGGAGAAGAGGACAAGTTGAAATGCAGAAGACTTGAAGAGCTTGAATAAATGCTGTGTGAACTGTCGGAATTGCTACTTTGCCAAATAAAACCGACTGAGAGGAAGCTGTATCTGGCTGGTTGTTTGGCTTTGGCTGCTGGGGGTTTAGGTAACCTTCCCGGGGCTTCGCGTGCCTGAAAAGAAAGTGAGTGTGTACACAACGACCGGGTTACTAAACCACCGGCTCCATGTGTCTCCGCTCAGCCGGTTAGGGTGTTGCAGCCCTTCGCTGCAGTTGCTAAGCCTGGTGATGCTGTATGAAGAGAAGCAGCATTTTCCTTGGCTCCTTGGAAGTTCTTTCTGTTCCCATCCGTGCGTTTTTGGGAATGGGCTGTGTGTGCGGGGTACAAATTCTGCCTGCTGCCCACAGCTGAATCCGGCTCGCTGGGAGTGTGGGATCTGCCCCTTGCGAGCATTAAAGTTGACCTTTCTCTAAGGGGTGTGGTGATGCGTCACTGGATTGCTGTGATGGTTTGAAACCAGCCTGACCTGGGAGACCAGGCTGGCCAACCGGTGACTCCAGGGATCGTCAGGTTGACCTACAGAGTCTGAGCAGCAGAGTTGAGAGCCTGTACCTTGGAACCCACTGGTGGGTTGGATGCTCCGCAGGGAAGAGCGGTTTGGAGTGCAGCGGGGATATGTTCTGTTCACATAGCAGGAACTGCCTGTTTGTTTGCTATTTCTGTTCAAACTCGAGGTATGACATACTTTTTTTTTCCTTTTTTGGAAGGGAAGCTAGCACACAGAAAGTGTGCACCTGCACTGCGGGTCGAGGCCACCTGGATGATTCCTGAACTGCATTGCTGTCGGCGAGTGTGACACGGGCTCTGTGGTAGGCTCTGGAGCGTCCAGCTGGCAGCAGTTCTCCGCCTGCACAGAGTTTTTGGAACAGGGTGACAAGCTCCAGGGTTTTCCATTGCGGAGGACGGCTGTGGAATTAACTGTCAGCTCACAGAGGTAAACTGAAATGCTGAGGAAAGCTCTGAACTAACACTCGTTCCTGCCAGACAGGGGGGCTGTCAACGCAGCGGCGTCTTCTCCCTCCCGCGTGTTGCCATGCCTGGGCCTTGCCACTTTTGATTTACATGCAGTTCCCACAAAGGGGGTGCAATTGCAATTCCTTCTTGATTTTTGATGTGGTGCAAAGGGTGAGTAACACAAACCAAGCTCGTGATTTGCAACTCTGCTTCCCTTTAGCTGATTTTTGAGGCGGAGCACGTTGTGATGCAGTTAAAGATCGATAATGCTAATTACCTTTATGGAACCCCTGTTCTTTGTCACAAACAATGTGGAAGAGGTATTCTGCTGCAGCAAATGAGCAGTGGTCCTGGCTCAGCAAAAAGGCATGATGAGGCCATGCAAGCACGTTTTGCAGTACAGAATGACCAAAAAACCACAGAGGGGAAGGGCTCCCCAAGAGGCAGCATGTGTACACAGGGATGCAGGAAACAACGAGGTCTGAAGTTGGTCTTTTGCATTTATACATCAGGAAGGGTAGATCAGGGTTGCTGCGCTGTGGTATGCAATAGGTGGCTTCAAGCATGGGGTTTGGGTTGGTTTGGTGGGCTCAGTTTACCTTTGTTGGCTCTATTTGGGATTTTGTCCTTCTGCTCATAATTGGGAAAGGTCTTCAACCTTTTCTCTGCTCTTCAAGCAGTTATGGGAAGGGCACAGGCACTCGTAAGGTATCGTATTGCCTTTGCCTCAAGCGACGGGCACTTGTGGGCTCAGAGCACCCAGCAGCAAGCTTTGGGTTTCTGTGCTTCAGCCAGGTCTGAGGGGATCACCCAAAACCTGGCGAGATGCTGTGAGCTCTCCTATGTGGGTCCCTCTCGCCTCCCAGGTTGCACCCTTGACGTGCAGGGCTGCTTTCTGTGCCGGGTGGGGGTTTATACGCAGCACAACCTGTAACGCGGCTGATGCGTTGGGAGCGTTCCTGTGAAAGGCTGTGATTGTTCTCTGGCGCTCTTGGCAGGGTGTTCCTGTGCTCAGCAGAATGTGGGCAGGGCCCAAAATCATATTTCTCTAAGTGATGGATTGAATGACACCGTTATTGCGGGAATAGGTATGGAGGAGCTCCAGCTGCCTCCCAAAAACTGCCTGAAAGCTTCAGGAAGGAGAAATGGAAAGAATTTGCCTTGTGGCTCATCACAACACACTTGAAGACCAGAAGGATTTAATCCCGTGCCTTCTTAACAAAACCCTGTTTTAGCAACAGCAGATTATTTCAGTAAAGGTTGTTGATGGACTTCCTCTGAGATCTCACTTCCATCTTTCTTTGTAGTCCAGCATTTGCATCGTGCACTTCTGAGGAACTGACCTGCCACGCGCTCTTGAAAACGTTCCCTGAAGCTGCCGAGAAGCTGAAGTCCTATTTTCAGCCACATTTAGACATATGTTTACATCTTCTGTGTCTTTATTATGAACTTAGGAACAGATCAAGTATCTTGTTTACCGTGTTCTGCCAAATCCTTTTTTTTCCTCTGTAATGGAGAAAGGGTTTCATTCAAGATGTGAGGTTAATTGGGAACTTTTGTTTCAGGTGCCTTATGGACGAGGAGGATGCCCTCAAAGGCCTCTGCTTAGGGAAATGGGTGACTCAGAGCATCTGCTTAGAATAATGCTCTGCTCAGGGTTCTGGAGAAGGTCGTCTCTTGCACGTGAATTAGCCTTCAGGGATGCTTTCTTTCCCCTTAGTTGCAAACTTCTATTGCCCTGCCTGCTTTCCAGTCCTTTCCAGTCCCTCACCCATTCAAGTTGCCTGTTCCCTCTATAGCTGTCTTGTTTGGTCATTTGTTTTGCATGTAGATACCTTAAACGCACCTTTCCTGTGCATTAGGCTCTGGTAGTTGTGAAGAACTGTGGTGAAACATCTTGCTGTGTTGCCATTAAAATACGATGAAGCATCTCTGTTGGCCACACAGCTGACGACATCCGTGCAAGCTGTGGCTTTCCATCCTTCACAGCACTGAACCTTTCGCCTTGTCTGTTCTCTCTCAGCCTGCTCAAAATGTGCTTTTCGTTGATTTATGAGTGGCTTCTTACCCTCAGCCAGGAGTCTTGTAAATACAGTAAATAAAATCCTAGCAGGTGTCTTTAAAAACAGGTTTCTGAACCAGCTCCTTGTGCTGACTCAGCCCTGGCCATCTCTTCCGTGGTGTTTCAGAGCCCCAGCGCAGGGCGCGGTGTTTGGCAGGTGTTTCTGTAGCAGCACAGATGCGTTTGCAGCCTTACACTCCCACCTTCTGCCTTGTTTTAAGTAACCAACAGCTGGAAAATCTATAGCAAGGTTACTTCTACATGCTTGTGCTGTCCCCTGTGAATGTTCCCTGCCTGCAGCACGCTTCCCCTTTCTTACTCAGGTTGGGTGACTGTGTCGTGGGCTTTTTCGTACTCATCACTACATGGCTTCTGCCTCTGTCTGGCTCTTACATCCATCTGCTCTCTGAGTCTCTTCTAGCTATTCCCTTTGCTTTCACTCTTTCAGCACCCCGAGTGCCGCTGCTCATGAAAGCAGCCAGTGCAGACCTCAGTGACACACCACCCTCAGTTCTGTCGGGGCTTACTAGAAAGGCGCTCTCTGTGTTTCGGGGTGGCGTGTTTGTGTTGCTACTGGTTAGCCCTTCCGCCTCGGGTCATTTGGGATTGAAACTCTCTAAGACTTTAGGATTTTTAAAGTAGATGGAGCATCACAGTGACCCATTTCAGCCTTTTTGTTTTGCAAATGTGCTTTTGGAACTGCCCCTCCCCGCCCCCCCCCCCCCCCCCCCCCCCCCCGCTATAATCCTGTAGTGGGAGTGTTCAGGCCAGGATCCTCTGCAAAAGTGAGCAGCAAGCGACCCGCGCTGCAGGGAAAAGCTTGACTTATACGCTGACAAAAGGAGCCATAAGGACCCCTCCTGCGTTAGCAGGAGTAGTACCCGCAGGGACACGCCATCGGGGCAATGGACACTCTCTTACCTGGCTAAAGCAGGCTGGTCGCGGAAAGGGGACGGACTGAGCGTAATCCCAGCTGTGTGAGTAGACACGTGTCAGTGTTTGGGACAGGACCCCCTATAAGCCGTGTGACAGTTGTCGCTATCTGACTGCGTAGAACTCCCCAGTTCCTGAAGCTGGCGGGAGAAACCGTGGAAGCGGTGAGCAGAGCAGCCACACGGAGGCGGTAGAAGCAGTGCCCACCCTGAGCCCTCCTTTGCCATCAGAGAGCACGTGAGTGACTCACACCTTGGGAGCAGCTGGGAAGGGGCTACAGAAGCGGAGGCAGCGGCTGGGAGCAGCATGGGGAGAAGAGAAGGGGCAGCACCCACAGCACCTTTAAAGGGGTCTTCCCACAGCTTTTTCTGCTAGTGCTCCGGCACGCTCTGGCTCAGTAGTTCTGTGTCCCTCCAAGTCCAATAGTATGAGAGCTATTAAATGAAAACATGTGGTATTGAGACCAGTGTGTGTTGGTTGCGGCAGCTGCCCAGCCAGTCTGTTACTTTGTGACCTTTGTCTTGCTCCTCATCTAGCTGGCGATGTCCAGGTGTCCCAGCACCGTGCAAGCTGCGAGTCCAGCTGTGGAGTAATGGGCCTCGGGCCGGCGGCTGCATAGCCCCAGCTGTCACCATCGCCTCTCCTAGAAAGAAGAGTTCCTGGGAGGACCACGGAGCTGTAACACAGCCACAGCCAGACCCCTGTGCTACACTTGTGGCTGCTGCTCTTGCTCCAGCTTTGCCCCGAGGTGTTGGCTCTCAGCAGCCCCATGCAGAACCCACAGAGGCTGGTTCTGCTGGCGGCAGCGCAGCCACAGCGCTGGGGTGAGGCGGCCGGAAAGCTGAGCAGCGCCCTGCAGCGTGGCCGCACTGGCGGCTCGGGCTCTGTGCAGTGTCCTGCCCCAAGAGCCAAGACAAACCCTTCGTTCTGCTGCTGGCTGCGTGGTGGAGTAATGGGCTTCTGTGACAGGGGTGCTACGGGCACAGCGAGAAGGGACTGCGTCTCTTGCTGCTGCAGCAAGATGCTGAGGGAGAATTAGAGACTTAATTAAAACACCAAACAAATGTAAGTGATGGAAAGCAATACCCCAACCAGATGGGCACAGCATCTTTCCTAGAAGGCTCTTTCGGGCCTTGCACTATTTGCCATCCTGGGATGGAAGAGGCTGTGCTCCCAAGTTAGAAAAAGGTGGCATCAGCAGAAGGTCTCCTGGACCCGCTGAAGTACAACCAGCCAGGCTTTGCCTAACGTGGTAGGAGGGCGCTCAGCAGGGAGCACTGGCAAACAGGTTCCTGGAGTGGTTGGCACAGCGACCTCTGTCCTGCTCGGCTGGAGTACTGCTCCAGAGACAGGCAGGCCGTGGGGCCAGATGCCCTGTTCTTCTCGGCCTTCCTACATCAAACCATCTCAACAACTTCCCCCACCACACGTTCCAGGCTTTTTTAAGGCTGTTTTACAGAGGGGACAAATGTACTCTCCTGCTACGGTCTTGTAACACAAAATTTCGCTGGTGGCTGAAAATAAAGACAGTGCAAGAAACCTAAGAATAAAATAGGTTTATTAGAGCTGTTTTACATGAAGTAATAGAGACCGAGCAACCTGAAGAACTATTCCTACACCATGGCAATGTTCTCGCTGACTTGGAGTTACCAAAGTACAAAAGACAACATACAAAAAGATGCATGCCTCCTGTGCCTCTGTGTGTACTGGGACCTGTGATGGGTGACATCCTGGGACAGTCAAACAAGGTAGACAGCATGGTGTGTATATATATATATACGTATATATAACATGTACTGTACACATTTTACTGTTAACACATCTTAAGTTCACTCACACGTATCAATTACTTGACCTAATTCTATGAGAATTTTGCAGGGGTGAGGGCAGGTCGCCAAAGCGCTCAAGCTTTGGAGGGAGCTGTGGGATAACCGGCAGGAATCCTACGGTCCGGCGTCTCGAGGAGAAGCCACCGCATGGGGCGCTCTCAGGCCGCGCAGGGTGTCAGACGAGGGGTGAAAAGGGCTGAACAAGCCCCCAGCTCTGTCCAGGAGAGACACAGCCCTGGGGGTTGCCCATGGCCGCCGCTGAGCGCTGGGAAGTCCAAACTCACCTGCTGAGGACTTGTATTTATTTCCATGTTGGCATTCAGTAAGCACGAGGCTCCGTTGGCTGCACAGAGGTTTGAACTGCAACTCCCAAGAGAAGATGCTTTGTTCCTTAAATCCCAACCTTCATTACAGGGGCTGGTGCTTGGGGAGCCACTGCTTTTACTCAACGAGGCAAGCCACGTCCCTTAATGAAAACACTCCCAGTGCATCAGGTGGAAAGCGCACACATCGGTCTCTGCTGGATGGTGAAGTAACACCCTGGGCTGGAGCGTCCCAGTCCCCAGCGTGAGCACAGCGGTGGTGGCACTGCCAGGGGCAGGGTGGCACAGGCTCCCCTGGATGCCTCGGCTAGTGTGGCCAGCGCTGCTGGGCCTTGGCTGCTCCGGTGCCCTGATACTGGGGGAGATCCCGACTGCTGCGGGGAGGGCAAGGGCACCCTGCATCCAGTTTGGAGTGTCCCCACCCTGCAGTGTCTTCTGCACAAAGCCAACTGGAGCTACTCTCTGGAGCCCAGACTCCTCTTATTTTCTGAGCACAGGCATCTGCCTGCTTTTTTACCACTAAAGGGGAAGAATGTGTTCCTCATCTCATAGGCTTCTTCTACACTTGAGACTTAACTAAAGGTTTTGGTCCTTTTAGAGAGGCAGAGGTTCACAGACACAGGAGAAAGGGGAGAAAACAATTGATCTAAATTGTATTTTTAGAGATACATCCCATTGATGAGGTAATCAGACTCTTCAGATGTAATAGGTCGAGCTTTTTTAAGCTTCTGTCTTACTAAGCGCAGTCTGCAAGCAACCATAAGCAGCAGTAAAGCAGTGATGGCCAAGCCTAAGGCTAAGGGTAGCACAGCACCTACAACAAGGTTAAGAGAAATTATAACGTACAGTGAGAAAGCAGTAGAGAAAACCTGAAATTTTTCTTTAAAAATAAAGCTAATCTATCACTTAGGTGCTAATGTTTGGAGCAGCTCACGTGGAGAAGCTGAACTGTAGGATGATGCAAGTTAGAACAGTTCAGAATAGGGAAGTACGTGATTCAGAGCTGGCCTCTAGTATCTGATCTATGGCACTGAATGAAAACCTAACATAACTCAAAATGAATTTACCTTGGTCCATCTTACCTGTTTCTGGGACTGGACGACCACCTCCAAATGGGTTTCTCTTTGGCACAATTATGCCATTTCCATTTTTACCATCTGTTCTTTTCCCTGAGGAACTGTTATCTGCAGAAGATAAAGGAATGCTGCAGTTCAGTGACTGAGGAGGTCTTATCCACAGGATAGTAGAATGAAATGTGTGAAAGCACAGAACTTTAAGGGAAAAACCCCAAACAGTTGAAGAAGCTCTGACTCCCACTGCGTAACTTGACTCTGAAATAATGTGAAACTAAAGCTAAAATGTAAATTCAGTTTTGCATCGCAAGCCATGACACATCCCAACCAAACCCAAGAGGGTGCATTTTTCCACTGGAAAAAAGATGGACAGAAACCTCTCTTTCACAAACTTCCACGGTGGGGTATGGGCCAGTCTGAGCCAGGACATTACCCAACGCAGCTATAGATAGGTGAAAATGAGGTTGTGCCATGTTATGTTGATCTCCACCCTTGGAACCTGGGAAGTGGGAAGCACACAGGCTGGCTACACAGCTTACCTTCATCTTCCCTGTTCTCCTGACACATATAGGCACAGAACTCGTGTCCCTGCAAGGTGTGACATTTCAAAGAGGGCAAATCAGAGTCACCTGAGCTTTGTGTAGTGCAGAAGGCAGAGCAGAAGAGACTATGCACCGTTCGCTGCCAAGAAGCGCTCCTCTTGGGACTACTGGTGGCTGCTGTTCTGCTTCACAGGAGCAAAGGTAACTCCTCCTGCCCTCCCACTGAAGTCCCACACCAAGAGCTATGGGAGTGCTTTGTGCCAGCGTGACAGCTCGATGCACCAGCACACCCTTCTAAAAGCCAGACGTGCACCTATGGGTTTTAAACTGAACGACTGGATTTGTTTTTTACTGATGAGTATTGGTGGGCACTTTGGCCATGCTGTGATGTGTCTGCTGGCAGCCCCCCAAAATGTGACAGTGCCAGCGAAATGCACCGTGCTACCAGATCTGTACAATACCAGTGTGACACGGGGCAACTGGAATTACCTACAGTGATGGGTGTTAAGGAGTGTTTAACTCAACTGGCCTGGAGCGTTCACCACACACAATTCCCACCCACTGCCAACAGCTCCTGAGCGCTGCGGAGCGTGTCCCCGTCAGCGGCGGCAGCGCAGACACCTGACAGGCCATTAAAGGTTAAATGGTTTCACTGGTACAGGCCAGAGGTCTCTGTCTTGCTGGGGCTCTGCAGGTTGTTTTGGTGTGCAAAGGGGACTTAAGGAAATCCTATGTGTAAACTGCTGGCTTTAGGTACCAGAGCGGTGCAAAAGGCACAGCTGCACCCACAGAGCTGCGGGGAACGGAGCTGAATCCAGCCGGTGGCTGGTCACATACAGTGTCCCCCAGGGCTCAGTGCTGGGGCAAGGTCTCATCTGTATCTGGACAGGGGATGGAGTGCACCCACAGGAAGTTTGCAGACAACACCAAGTTGTGCAGGAGTGCTGATATGCTCAGGGGTGGGAAGGCTTTGCAGAGAGATCTGGGCAGGCTGGATTAATGGGGCAAGGTCAACTGTATGAGGTTCAACAAGGCCAAGTGTCGGGTCCTGCACTTGGGTCACAACTCCCTGCAGCACTACAGGCTTGGGGCAGAGTGGCTGGAAAGCTGCCCAGCTGGGGAGCTGCCCAGCAGAGAGAAGGACCTGGGGGTGCTGGTCAACAGCCAGCGGAACATGAGCCAGCAGTGTGCCCAGGTGGCCAAGAAGGCAAACGGCATCCTGGCTTGTGTCAGGAACAGCATAGCCAGCAGGACCAGGGAGGTGATCACCCCCTGTACTCGCCCCAGTGAGGCTGCACCTCGAGTGCTGTATTCAGTTTTGGGCCCCTCACTACAAGAAGGACGTGAAGGTGCTGGAATGGGTGCAGAGAAGGGCAATGATGCTGGGGGAGGGACTGGCACACAAGTCTTATGAGGAGCAGCTGAGGGAACTGGGACTGTTTAGCCTGGAGAAGAGGAGGCCCAGGGCAGCCCTTATTGCTCCCTACAGCTACCTGTGGGGGTTGGTCTCTTCTCCCAAGTAACTAGCAATAAGGCATGAGGAAATGCCCTCATATTGTGCCACAGGAGGCCTAGATTGGGTATCAGGAAAAACTTACCTCACCGAAAGGGTTGTCAAGCACAGAAACAGGCTGCCCAGGGGAGTGGCTGAGTCACTGTCCCTGGAGGTATTTAAGACATTTGGATGGGGTGCTTAGAGACATGGTTTAGTGGCTGGACTTGGCACTGCTAGGTTAATGGTTGGACTCGATCTTAAAGGTCTTTCCAGACTAAATGATTCTGTGATTCAAGAAGGACTCGAATGTCATTGAGACCAAACCAGCTGTTGTTTTCTGCTGCTGTCTTCCCTAAATGAAATTAGATGAATATTTGTCTGTATTTGGACATACCCAAAAGACATCGGCTCTTCTTAGAGCTGCTCCAGCCTGTATGACGAGGCTAGATGCCTGTTTCAGAACTCTGTTTCTCTGCCATTTGAGGGAAGGGAATATTTAAGTCAGGTACTTGTAAAGACATGTGGCAAATATATGGGGAGAGAAGTTTAGCACAAAAAATTTGGAAGGGTAGATTATTTTATTTTAATCAATCAGGTTTGTAGGATTTTGTTAAGTCTGGGGGAGGGGGCTAGCAGAGCCCATACTGCTCAATGCCTTACCTGTTACCAGCTAGAAATCAAAGAGAGATTTCCCCAAGCAGGTTTAGGGGCCTGACACCGAGTATGTTATGTGGGTTTCGTTTTGGTTTCACTTTCTCTCAGTTTTCTAGCCCACGCCTAGGAAATGGCAATTCACAGCCCTCCCCAGTTACCCTGAGTTAGAGATCTGGGTTATGGCTGCTGCTGTCGATGCCTTCGCAGCGAGAACATGACTAAGGCCTGGGCACTGGGTCAAATGCAGTAATCCCAGCCCTGAACAGTGCTGCACAACAGCTGGCACAGCTAGCCTGGGGAGAGGCAGGGACCCTATGCCAGGGGAATGCAAAGCTGCTAACAGTGATTTATACACTTGAGCTGGCTACGCTGGGGAGCACAAACCTTCGGGTCGCTTGTGAATTCAACCCATCTGCACAACAGTGTTTATTGCTGCTTAAAACCCAGCCCACTGCTCGCTGCAGCGAGTTGTCTGCAACTATGTTTTTGCTACATTCATTTCCATGTGCAGGAGTGCTGGAATGTGCAGCTGGGCTGGAGAGCTTCCCTAGAAAAGGACACCCTTTACACCTGGGCACTCTGGAGGCAGCCATGCAGAAATGCCATGCTGGCCTTTGGAGGAGAAGGAGTCCGGGTTACATCACCATAGAGATAGGTCTGCAAAGGGAAAGGACTCCTCTATTGACATTAAATGCCTCTGCCTGCATCTGCTCCCAGCTTGGGCAAAAGTAAACCTGGCAGAAGTAAAGGCTGGCAGAAAACTCAATGCCCTGCGTGCCTGAGGGCGTTATCTCCAAGTTGGACTTGGTGTTCCCCTGGAGTCACCCTGCTGTAGAGGGATCCCCCAGAAAGACTGGAGTGCAGAACAAGATGCACACATTGTCAACAATGAATTACTTTAAAATGCTATCAAGCATTCAAACTATCCAGCATAGTGTCCAGCAGCCCCCTTAGAATGTGCCACGTGCTCTCTCTGGTAGGTGAATTACCCTTTATATCAACACCTTCTCTTCTCTGCCTTGCAGTCACTGGACCTGAAAGCATCATGTTTTCCTTCCTAGGTTGTATTTCCACAATGATCTTCAAGTGTCAGCTAAGAAGACAAAAGTAGCTCTGAATGGAGAGCTCCCGAGTGAAAAGCTGGAGCCTGTGCTGCTGCTGTAAAGCCATATCCCATAATATGTATCTCAAGCAGACAGCTTTGCACCATGGTGACATTAAAATCTATAAAGCTAATTTCTGAAATTTATGTATAATGTGTATCACCAGTCCAGATACTTGGAAAGGCAACTCCAGGCCCAGAAGGGACACTATTGCCTTCTTCCAACAAAGAACTTTGCAGCGTGACCCGGCAGCACGGGTTCTGCCCCGGCAGTGGGTCCGGCGCTGTCTCAGCAGACAGCCTGTCCCAGAGGAGGATTTCAGCTAGTGGAATTCCTGAACTGTTGGGGTGGCTGGTATGATTTCTGCTCAGTGCTGCTCACCTCTCCTCAAACATACGTTTAGCAATCATTGCCCTCCTGAAAACTTTTCCAGGTGGGTTTCCTGGAGCTGCTCCAGTGCTTCTGTGCCAGTTTGGTAATTAGTAGATGTGGTCTGTAACCTCCTTGAGATGGCAGAGATGCAGAGAAGTCTAATTAATGGATCTAAGTGGATTTTTTGGAAATAGGTTAGTTGCCTGTCTCCTCAACTCAGTAAAGACTGTGGTGCAGGACTTCAACCTCTCTGGGAATTGGGGGTTGGACTTGATGATCTCTGTTTAAAATGAAGATTACAGCAGCTTCTGGTACTACACGAATCACTGAAGCCCCACCACATCTTTTCAGTTTTAGAGGGTTTGTTGGGTTTTTCCTTTCATTGCCTGCTGTGGTGCAGAGGGCTGCCCTGAGTGCACACCCGGTGCCAGGAAGTCACTGTGCAACGGGTTTTGTCTGTGCAAAAGCGACAGGCTTCCACAGGCACTTCCAATTATAACCCCTGATTACAGGCTGCCAAAGTTGGTGACCTCGATTCTGGTTTTACTTCTGGATTCGTGAGCCAAATGGTTTTTGAGACCTGCTCAGACTTTCCACTGGAGCCTGGAACGCCCTTTAGCAACTCAGTGTTTGGTTTGGGTTGCCCCGTATCAGGTGTCGCCCAGGGCTATGGGAGCGAGAAGGGTTTGGGCCAGGCTTCAGAATTTTAGGTCACTCCAATAAGGGGAACTGAGGTTATCCACGCTGCTAGAGAAGGGGGAAACGTTTGAGAGAGGATTTTGCTATCGGTTCCTATGCATGCACTAAGGCAGTCAAATTCTTGAAGACATTGTTTTCACTGTCTGTACAGATGAAGTGCAAGCATCTGAAGGAAATCAGTGGCACCAGGGAAGTGCCCTTCACGAGGGTCAGCAGAAGAGGGCGCTGAGCACCACGCTCTTGTAACAGGAAAATAAAGCTGTCTGGAAGTAGCCGTGTCCTGGGGAGAAAGTATCAGTCTAAACCATGAAGCAGTAAGGGGGAGGTCTCGTACTCCTTCTAGGCTCTGTGCACAGTTTTCCTTTCATGCAATTTCCATTTCAGATCATTTTAATTCACCAGCAGGAACCTTAAAGACACAACAATTCCACCTTCCAGTGCTTTACCAAGGTAAGGGTTGGTGACTCTGCCTGCAACATCACAACAGGCTTGCAGCCACCATGGAGAATACTACTAGGGACCTGGGGTTGCTTGTTACCAAGGACTGAGCCTTCTCTGCAGTGATGAAAGATTTCTCCTGCCCTGGAGACACACTTAAGAAAAAAGAGCCCATAATAATCATGATATTACTTTGGGGGAAACCAACCCCCAAATGATGTAATCAGCACCAGGAGAAAAACAATTACTCTCACTCACACTGAACAGTGCCTTGGTACGTTCTCCTGAAGATATTCCCCTACAGATTTAAAGGGCCTTATACATGAGCTTACACAGCTGAACTCGTGGCAGAATTCCTACTCAGCTCACTGTAGGTTTTGCTCCTTAGGCTGTTCTTTTCCTAGCATTCC
This sequence comes from Porphyrio hochstetteri, assembly GCA_020800305.1. Taxonomy (NCBI): domain Eukaryota; kingdom Metazoa; phylum Chordata; class Aves; order Gruiformes; family Rallidae; genus Porphyrio; species Porphyrio hochstetteri. The sequence continues at coordinate 55,066,330 of CM036907.1, forward strand.
TACATCTTAACTTTCTTTCTGCACCTGCTAAGAACCAGACTGGACAATTATAAAGCAATACCTACTTGTAAGTTAATTATTACAAGCTGCTTTCATATTTTTTACATCTGCAAATTTTTAGTCTTAGCCAGGCACTGAAAGACAATATGAATAAATTTAAGGTGCAAGACATTTTCCTTCTTTAAAGAGAATGATTTATTGGAGCTGATTCATGTCAGTTCTTACCTGGCACAAATCCACTGATTTGTTTCTTTGGTCCCTGAGAAAGCGAGTGGTTAGACACATCTGCATCTGCTGAGAGAAGCGGCTGATTCCTGGCAGTGGCTTTCAAGGTGTTTTCTGCAGAGTTGTTCTCATCTGTGTTTTCTGTCAGTCCTACGGTCCTTTGCTGGGTGGTGCCAAGAGCTGCGTGTGTCACCGTCTTCCGACCTGGGCTGACTGCGTTACAGGAACAGAAATGAGGGGTTTTGTGCAGAACTGCGGGGGGAAGGGAGCGTTCTGATGGAAGCCCCTTCGCTACGGGCCTTGAGGCAGGCTAAACAGCATCCTCATGTTCAGACATAGGATGAAACATGAGTTCCTATGGCTACAGGGCAAATCTCCAACTGCCCAGTGTCAGCTGTTAAGCCGGAGTTCACCACTGAACTCCACAGTGAAATCCAGCAACTGGAATATGGATGACACAGTGGTTACCCATCCTGCCAATTCACCCTCTGCTGATGGTCGCTCACTTGGCTGAGCATGCTGAAGGTGACTAATGAAAGCAAACAGAGCAACACTGAACCAACTGGTTCTCCTGCGTGCTCACATTGCCAGTGTTCCAGGTCCTTTCAAGGCACACAAATGCACGACTCTGAGACACCCTCTCAGATCAGGCCCAGGGTCCTTATTTCCACAATCATCATGCAAGTAAAGAACCCATCTTTTAGATGTTGAGAATGCTTGGGACAAAATCTGTCATTTGGGGACCTTTGAGAGTCTTGATATGCTTTGAAGAAAAGGGTTAATTGCTGAGCATCTGCTGTACACAGACATTAAACCCAGCCACGTGCTACTTCCAGTTGAAGGCTCTATGGGGAGAACAAGCTGCTTGCTCACAGGGACAGAGGCTGTAGAAGGGGCATCGTTCCCCTCTGGGCACTCAGGCTGCAGTTGCTTTCCCAGTCTACTCACAGTTCTGACAGAAGGTTTCATCTGATCCATCAGGGCACTGCCTCACGCCGTCGCAAGCAAACGTGATGTCGATGCAGCAGCCATCGTCGCAGATGAACTGGTAGCGAGAGCACACGCCGACGCAGGCTGCCGAGAGACCATTCCCGTGTCACCAAGAGAGAACCCAAGCAGTACATACTGAGTCAGTGACTAAGATCTGCCACACCATGAGAAAAGCAAAAACCACACCAAGGACCACGAACACGCCCAGAAGCTGAAGAAAGGCCAGGCTCAGCTATATGGTGCTATATTGACATAGACGCTAGTATAGCTAACAGCTGCTCCTGGCACCCTCACCACTACCCTGGCAATCTCTTTATTACAGGAATACTCAACCTGGAGGCTGTTGCACCTCACAGCTTGTGTAGGACCCCTACAGTGCTCTGCCAGCCTAGGCTGAAAGGACATCTTCCCAGGCTTAAAAGACCTGGAACAGCCCTGAAAATAAATAAATTATATCTCTACGGCTGTAACTGCATCTTTCTAACACAGAGCTCCTACTACAAACTCATTCTGCCTGAGGGAGTTTGGGTTGTTCAGCCTGGAGAAGAGAAGGCTCTGGGGGTACCTTTTAGTGGCCTTCCACTGAAAGGTGTCTATAAGAAACCTGGGGAAGAACTGTTCAGGAGGGCCTGTAGCACTGGGACGAGGGGTAATGGTTTTAAACTCAAGAAGGGGAGATTTAGGTTGGATATTAAGAAAGTTCTTCAATATAAGGGTAGTAGTTCTTTGGAACAGGTTGCCCAGAGAGGTAGTGGAGGCCTCATTCTTGGAGACATTCAAGGTCAGGGTTGATGTGGGGGCTCTGAGCGACCTAATCCAGTGAAGATGTCCCTGCTTATTGCAGGGAGGTTGGACTAGATGACCTGTAAAGGTCCCTTCCAACTTTACACATTCTGTGACTCTGTATTTCTGACAATGTGTTATTTTGCATGCACACATGTGGAGTAAATGGGATCTTTTATGGAATGTTTTCTGTAGCCTAATTAAAATCCAAAAAGAATGCTCATCATTTATTTACATCACCAATCCACTGACTCCAATACAGCACATGCCAGAACAGGACTGAGCACTAGGTGTCACAAGTGACCTTCAGAAACAAGTGACTGCTGCCTGCTTTAATATTTAGCTTCCCCTGGAAATGGTGAATGTCCCTGGACATTTCATTTTGCATTCTCAAAGCTTTCCTGAAACCCATTCTGACCTTGCTTGTAATTCTTAAGTGTTTCCATCCATGCTTTCATCTTTCCAACACCTTAGTCATGAATTGCTTTGTAAAGCACTATCACATCCAGCATTTGGTTAATGTTGTAACAGCAGATCGATTTACATGAGCGAGTGGCAGCCTTCGGTTGTTACCCTGCTATGCACCAAAAAACTGAGCAATGCTCAGGAAGCTACGGCAGGAACAGGCAGGTGCCTGTTTAGAACCCCTAAAGTCATCCTCAGGAAGTGCATCTCTCAGTACTAATAATGACACCGGTCTTGCACGCACGAGGCACCATGGAATGGTTTAACTTCAGCAGAAGCACGTGAATGGCAAAAGCGCCTGGGGAGCCAGAAGAAGAAAAAAGGCAGCAAATCCTCAACCTGCTCCAGCCAAAAGATACTGCAGATACTTGCAGTAGCAAATAAATAAACCAGCAAACCTCTGGCTGCTTTAGCTGAATTAAATATTAATGAATACAGCTCCATCATCCATTAGTGGAATACAGGCATTATTAAACAGACTTGTTTAATTCGGAGTTTTTTGTAGAACTCATTCATTGCCACTCGGGCTACTCTGTCACGTGGAGGTGCTGCAGTGGCACAGAGCAAAGTTTTCACCAGTTCAGCTGAACATACTGACAATGTATTTAACCTTTACTGTGCCAAGGCGGCAGATCTGTATTAGCAACTTGCTAATTACAACACAATTACAAGTTACTATGTTAAAGATCGCAGCATTGTCAGGCACTGAAATCTAACTTACATTCTGCCTTTTATGCCTTTTACCTATTTCTTCAGCTCAGAGTTTAAAAATGATGGCTTGATTCCAGTTCCAGTTCCCCCAGCAGCATAAGGCTTCAATAACAATCACCACACAGAAAAACTTAAATGCATGAAAACAAGAAACCATCCCATCCTTGAGACTACACAGGCAGGCCAATGTTAGCATCAGCCTGTGCCTCACACTTACTATTAACTGCTTGCAACAGGCTCTCCCCTATAGCACAAGGCCTGTCACACCACACGTGCTGCCTGACCACGCAGCAGACTGTTAGTGTCCCGATACAAGCCCTGTGCGCTTGTCAGCTACACAGGGATGAACACTTAAATGCTTCAGAATACTACTGTGCTAACAAACGAGGGACGCATGCATGCTTCCTCAATGTGAAACAGCAATTCAAAGCTGAAACTTGTGTCATTATGTAATGAAAAAGGGCAAAATAAGGGCCTTTGCTGCTTCTCACCCCACCTCACCAGTGAGGGTGCACAAGAAGTTGGGAGGGGACACAGCCGGGACAGCTGACCCCAACTGACCAGAGGGATATCCCATACCATATGATGTCATGCTCAGCATGTACAGCTGGGGGAAGAAGGAAGGGGAAGGATGTTTGGAGTGATGGCATTTGTCTTGCCAAGTCACTGTTAGGTGTGATGGATCCCTGCTTTCCTGGGGATGACTGAACACCTGCCTGCCCATGGGCAGTGGGAAACGAATCCCTTGTCTTGCTCTGCTTGCATGGCCAGCTTTTACTTTACCTATTAAACTGTGTTTATCTCAGCCCATGAGTTTTCTCACTTGTACCTGTTCAATTCTCTCCCCATCCTGCCCTGGGGGGAGTGAGTGAGTGGCTGCGTGGGGCTCAGCTGCTGGCTGGGGTCCAACCACAACACTCACCTCCTGCAGAATGAACCATGGGAAGAACAGTCACGGAGACATTGTCAGAGCTCCGCTGACCCGCGGTGTCTGTCACAGTCAGCTGGAAAACATACCCGCCCTCCTGGATGTGAGACAGTTTCAGTGTTCCTGGTTGTGGTACCTGATTAAAGAAATGCAGGGGAAAAAAAAAAAGTTGGTATAAAGGGTCTGTCCATAAACTTCTAAGAATAGGGGGCTCATTTCCATATAAGGTTTTTCACACAGATTTAAATGCTTCCCTTAAGTCTAGCCAGGCCATTCGAGCATATCAACATGTAACTTTCTGATCTAGGTGGTTATTTTGCATCCATCTGTAAAAACAAATACACTAAATATTTACATAATGGTTTTTGTGGTTCACCCAGTTACCTGGAGCTGTGGATCTCAGCACTGGGGAATAAACAGAAATTTAACCCAGTTTTTCAGTAGCTAGAAATGTCATTTTAGAGGGCAGACAGTAAAATATTAGAATATTTTGCTCTCTCTCAAGTTGGCCTGTATTTACTATGTTTTTCTATTTGATTTATGATAAGGTGATTGGTAGCATTGCTTCCTTAATAAAGACTGCCCAACTCTGTCCAGTATGACATGTGATGCTGTCACTCACAACCTTTACAAATGGCCATACTGAATTTTTCCATGCCCCACACTGCTTCCATGCCTTGCTCTGAACCTGAAATACATCCACCTATAGTGAGTGACCTAAACGTTAGGTTTAGGCAAGTCGTGATATATATACATATACATATATATGTATATGAACAATTTAAATTGGAGATCATTAAAAAAATAGTAGAAGAACTTATTTCACTCTAATCCAAAACAGGTGCCAAACTGGCATTGCCAGTACAACGGTCACTTAGAAGGAAGTTTGTATAAAGTGAGTGTGGTATTTGTGTCAAACACTGACCTGTTTTGAACCTCGTGACAGTGACCAGCCACACAAAACTCCAGCAGTCTGAGAACTCAGTACCTCGTACCCAGGTAACTACAGATAAGGTGCTGCAGGGTTTTTTTGGCATTAGTGCATTTTTACAAATGAAGGGCACAGGGCTATCTTTATAATTAAGTGAAAGGTACGTTAAAAGCCTCTGCAACTATTTAACATTAAAACCAACATTCAATGAAAACCTTTGGTTTTGGTTACTTAAAGTTGGTTTTCATGCCTAAAAGAGAACAGGAATTTTCAATAAACATGAGAATAGAGTCCTTGACCTAGCTTTATAGCAGGGGGGACTCAAATTATTTTTTTCTCATCTGATAAGTCAATTTCCTAACTGAAATTTCTTTTTCTATTTACACAAATGCACTCAGTTATCTAACCTGGCTGTTCATTACCTCCTGATGGAGTATATGACACCTTCACATTTTATTCTTTACCTCTCTTACAGAGACAGAGGTGCTCTAAAACCCAACTCTTGCTGTTTCCTGTGACTGCTGGGAGAGAAAAGATGGTATTTAATGCTCATGAGCTGCGAGTCCTACTCTCTTCTCACTGCAGAGTGAACCACGACTGACTTCTTTCTGAATACCCTGCCACTCCTCCCAGCAACCTCCCTGCCTATCCCCATCCTGCCCTGATGAATGCCAGACTGTGCCTGCTTTCTTACACACTCTGGCTCAAGCTAGACAGTAAATTTTGAGATAATGAGCAATTAAAAAAAAACCCCAAGAGTTGCCCCCAAGTGTCACAAAGCTGAGCAGCTACAGCGTGTGGGTAGCAACCTGAGAAGCAAACTATCTAAGACCCAACAGAAAAAACAGTCACAATATAAAAGAAAAGCCCTTTCTGCTGGCTTCCTTCTACAATATGATAAGATCTCTATATAGCAGTCCCTCCCCCTCCTGTGCCTTCTATTTATCCTTTGGTACCTAAGTGCAATACAACAGCTGCCTTTTATCTTATTTAAACACAGTCCCATTCTCCCTGGTAGCTAGGGATTCATGTACTGTTTTCTAATAGATGGCACAAAATCCAGTCACTTCAGGATAGCAACTGAAGCACTAAAGGCAGCAACTGAAGACTGCACGAATAATTGCAGTTATTAATTCAACTCTAAAAATTAATTATCATGGACAACCATCAGGGTTCATACCCAAGGAAGAAAACACTGCCCATCTGTAAACACTATGAAAAAGTGGAGAAGGACCTGGGGGTCCTGGTTGATGACAGGTTGGCTATGAGCCAGCAGTGTGCCCTGGTGGCTAAGGGGGCCAATGGGATCCTGGGGTGCATTAGGAGGAGTGTGGCCAGCAGGTCAAAGGAGGGGATCCTCCCCTATACTCTGCCCTGGTCAGGCCCCACCTGGAGTATTGTGTCCAGTTCTGGGCTCCCTGGTATAAAAGAGACAGGGATCTCCTGGAGAGAGTCCAGTGGAGGCTACAGAGATGATTAAGGGCCTGGAGCATCTCCCCTGTGAGGAAAGGCTGAGTGAGCTGGGGCTGTTCAGCCTTGAGAAAAGAAGACTGAGAGGGGATCTGATTAATGTTTATAAATATCTCAAGTGTGAGGCACAGGGGGAAATAGCCAGTCTCTTTTCAGTGGTCTGTGGAGACAGGACAAGGGGCAATGGCCTCAAGTAGGAGCACAGTAAGTTCTACATCAATATGCAGAAGAACTTTTACACAGTGAGGGTGACAGAGCCCTGGGACAGGCTGCCCAGGGGGGTGTGGAGTCTCCCTCTCTGGAGATATTCAAGACCTGTCTGGATGCCTACCTGTGCAACCTGTCCTAGGGAACCCACTTTGGCACTGCTCCCACTGCTGATCCTGTGCTGCTTGAACCCTTCTTATTCACTGGCAGCATCTCAGCAACAGCAAGGTCTACTGTCCCCATGCTCTCCCTTTTAACATGTCCCTCCTGCTCTAGGTAGAGTCCCTGCTGAGTACTGAATATTAAGGGCTGTGAACAGACTGTGAACAGACTCTATGAGTTTGAGACATTTTTCCTTTCCTTTTCTGCTTCTCCTAGAGCATTCACAAAGAAGGGTAGGATGAAGAATCCCTCCTTTGATGACTAAGTTGAAAGCAAATTGCACAAATATGTAGAAATCGTACAGATGCAATAGCACAGTATCTCAAGACATAAGGTCGACGTCACAGTTCTTTGCAGCTTCTCCATAAGCATCAACAAAATGCTTATGTTGGTGAAAATATCTTACTGTTTTTTGACTGAATTGCTAAGGTGCCTCTAACCTGGATCCCAGAAGCCAAGAGAGTGCAAACAATGGCAAAAGAGAGCAGAGCTGAAATACAGTATTGGCATCTAGTTGTTTGCCACTGGCTGTCTCATGCCATCCTGGACAGGGATGAACTGTTTAAATCACTAGAAATAATCACTGGAACAAACTCCCTGGGGACATGGTACAGTCCCCATCAGTGGAGGTTTTCAAGATGTGATTAGACAAGTAAGATAATCTCATGTAAGCCCCTTGTAGCATGAAAGGTTGCCACCAGATGATCTTCTGAGGTCCTTTCCAACCTGAGCTGCTCTATATTTCTATGAAATAAATGCTCAAATTGTACAGTCCTCCTAATTTTGGTGTGTGGTAGCCATATCCATCTGAATACATTTAATATGTTTAGCTCTATATTTAAAACACAACAGTATGCAAGCAACTGGAGGTGGGTGAGATGGCACATGTACCTTCATTTCAACCGATGAGTCACCTTGCAGCAGCATCCACTCGTACTGCACAATGCCACGGTCATCTGAACTTTCCCGGCCATCCAGAAGCACCCAGTCGACTGGTGACTGCAGTACGATATCGTGTCCCGCCTTGCACCGAGGAGGCTCGTCGTATCCTCCTTCTTCAGCAGAAAAAGAGCAGCTCGGTTATTTATCAGGGGAGGTTGAATGATTATTTATATAAAACATAGGGGTTTTTTTGGTTAAGGGATTGATTCAGCACTGTGCAGCTTCCTGAAAGACAGGGCATCTTCATTAGTGCACATTCTGTGAAGCACAGTAGTACCTACTTGAATTTTAGTTCCCTGTTCCGTATCTAGTGAAGTCTTCAGGAAATAACTGCTGCATTAGAAGCACTCTGCGTAGAAAACCTCTCTATGTACCTAGACATTTCACTAATACACCAGGATTGTTAGCACCAGTGTGGGGTTTTTTTTAATCTGAACTCAGGAAAATTGATTTAAATAGGAATTAGGTACCTATTCAGATGGCAGCTACCGCACACCTTTTTAGCACCCTGCATAATAATATGCCTTTAGTCTCTTTCCATAATGCATCATTACAGGAGTGAAAGGCTTAGCTAGCATAAGCTGGCATCCTTGTGAAGCAGCACACAGTAACACAATGATTAAAAATGATCAGAAATGACTGCCAATTGCAAGTGCCTAAATGAAGGCATTCAAAGCTTGATTTTCAGACTATTTAGCATTTTTAACATTTTGCTACATCCAAAGTACAATTCTCATCGATTAAAATTGTGAGTACTAAGTACTTCTGCCAATCAGACCACAAGTTTTTCAGGCTAGACTAACAAAAGCCATGGTATGTTAAGTGACGTGACCTGTGACAAGTGGCTTAGGCCATTTGCTTTCCAACCTTCAGGCAGAGCAGGGAAGAGAGAGGGATAAAAATCTAGTTCCAAAAGCCAGCACTTGACTGCTTCAGCCACAAGATTGTATCTTTCCATAATTCCCTGCCCAAGCTTCATTCCGTCTGAGATGCCCGGCTCTCTGAAGTGCCAGGGTGCTTTCTGCTCTTTGACATATGCCAAGGACATCCTGTACAGGATGCTCAGAGAAGTGTCTAGTGAACACAAGGCTGTAACCTCACTCATTATGGGGCCAAGCTGCCAAAGGAAAGAAACGGCACTTCCCCATCAGTGTGGGGATTCTCCCATGCACATGCTCCTCTCCGGTTTCAAGAACTTGCTCAAAGGCACGAAGCTCATCGGGGCAGTGGGTCAATTTTTTTACCACTGACTAAACAGCAAACTTGTTCTTCTGCATTTTTTTCAGAGCTAAGGCAGGCATGGAGCATTTCAAGGCAAATGCCTTGAGCTAGGAAACTGTACAAATAACTGAAAATGGACTAATAATAGAGAGTGTGAAACGGCTCTTGCTCATCCAGCTGGCACGGGGAGTTTTGTCTGATTTGTATACACTCAGTTCTCAAGACCAGCTATGTTTAAAATGCAACACTTGGGTGCAAAAATAAATACTCCTTGTTAATAAACACCACCACAACGGTGCCAGGGCAACTCTTATTTGGTATGTAACACAGTCTTCAAATGATTATTTACTTTACCAATCACTGTCAAAACCTGGGTGTGAAACAGCACAGCCCATTCTTCCACTTCTACCTTGGGAAGTGGTTACATGTCACCAGTCTGGTTTGAATGACCAGATCAACACCCTTCAGGGGCAGAGACAAACCCCACTTTCCCTGGGGCCTAAGCAATAAGGATGTTCTCTTCCCAGACTAACTTTACACTCCAGCAGTGTGAGCTGCAATGGCAGCACCACTTCACATTGGGGCAGGTCACAGAACTTCATGCCAGCTCTTTGCTAAAGGTGACTGAGGGACCACACGCAGGCCTCTGGTCTCCAAGGACAGAGGCACCATGCCTTTGCTTGTAAGCCACCTGAACATCTTCAGAAAGGTAAATCAGTGGCCATCAGCTCGTCTTCTGCTCTAGTAAAAACACTGGCCTGAAAGAAACATCTGGCATGGGGGAGACAGCCTACTGAGCTAAAGAGTCTTTCTCCACAGCAAAGCTTTAAGCAATGGAAAACATAATCCTTAGGGACCGAAAGACTCCAGATCTGGGGAATACATGCTTCCAAGAAGTCAGCATAAAAAAGCAGGAAAGCATACTCAGGAGCCACTTGCAACCACTGCCCAAGGGAGTAAAAGACTATCAGCCACAGGTTAGCAGAAAAATCAAGCTCAGATCTTCCAACTTCTGTTTCTAATTAATTATTAGATTGAAGGTAAATAAGCAATATGAAATACAGGTCAACACTCTGAGATGCTGGAGCTGGCTGCTTCCTAGAAAATGGTCTGCAACCTTACACGCAATATTTTTTCCTAAGGGTGGGAACATGACAGGCTGGATTTATTCTGCTTCCTCCATCCCTTATACAGACTTGCCCTGCCAATAACGAAGCTGACAGCTAGCTGTCTGAATGAAGGCTCTGTTATAAAAGGTTACTCCCCTGCCCCTTCCTGAGCGCTTTGGTGTCAGTTTACCTTCATGTTGAATCCTGCCATTGCTCACCACGAGTGAGCAACACAGAAGGAAAGTCAGGCAGTTCTGGTGATGCACTCAAGCCACTTTCTTTCTACATCAAAAAAATTAAAAATTTGCCTAACAAAGACAGAAACAATTAACTCTTCTTTCAGTCTCAGCATATGGGGTTTCACTGTTAACAACACATAAGCTGGCCAGAAGTGAAAAGTTCATCCACGGCCAACCAGCACTAACTGGGTGTGAGGTGAAGGACTTGGATTTACACTGGAATGTTCAGTCTCAAGAATTCATCCCACCACTGACTTTTCTGGAAGTACAGAGATACACTTCATCTGAAGAAGACATATCTGTCATACTGAAAACATATCTGGTTAATGCTTATAAATATCTGAAGTGTGGGAGAGAAAGGGAAATGGCCAACTTCTTTTCAGTGGTCTGTGGGGACAGGACGAGGGGAAGTGGCCTCAAGTTGGAACACAGGAAGTTCCACACCAATATGTGGAAGAACTTCTTCACAGTGAGGGTGACAGAGCCCTGGGACAGGCTGCCCAGGGGGGTTGTGGAGTCTCCATCTCTGGAGATATTCAAGATCCATCTGGATGCCTACCTGTGTGATCTGTCCTAGGGAGCTGCTTTGGCAGGGGGGTTGGACTCGATGATCTCTGGAGGTCCCATCCAACCCCTATGATTCTGTGATTCTGTCATTAATCGCTCCCAGAATTAAATAAGAAATTGTTTTTGCCTCACTTCACATAAACAAAACCACAGGACCCTAGAGATCATTGTATACTAATGCTCAGAAGTATTTCGGAATTCCATTGACACCAGATTATGGATAAATGTTGGTCTGGGATTATCAGAAAGAAAACAGCAGAAGATTCAACACAACAGTACTCCGAAAAAAACCCCAAAACCAAAACCAGAACAGGTAAAATGTGATCCCCTCGTGAAAGAAAATCTTGAACTGAAAAGCTCTTTTCTGAATTTTCCTGCCTGCAGAAGGTGTGCCCAGGAGGAAGACCTCCTGCAGCAGGTGGCTGAGCAGCAGGAGGCAGTGAGAAGGCTGAGTAACACCAGGGAGGCTGCAAAGGAATAACACACTTGGTTCCAAGCACAGTCTGCAGCAGACCCATGGCCAAACACCCAAAACCTCCCCGCAACAGCACAAAGGGAAGAGAGGCGGGGACAATGCTGCAGCTGAATGGAAGCTTGTGACGGGCAAGGAACAGCAGGAGGAAGAGTCTGCGCCCTTGCAGAACTGCCTCACTGCTCTGCAGAGTGAAGAGGAAAGACCGGCCACATCAGGAGAGACACTGGAGCTGACCAAGGCACCCGTGTTTGCTCCCCATGTAACAACCAGTGCCACTAAGAAACAGTGACAGGAGACGGTGGCAGGCAGCTCTCTTCTGAGAGGTACAGAGGCACCCGTGTGCTGACCTGACACACTCTCTAGAGAGGTGTGCTGCCTACCGGGGGCTCTAATCAGAGGTGTCACCGAGAGGCTACCAAGCCTCACAGAGTCCACTATTGTCTGCTGCTGGTGTTTCATGTGTGCTCCAGTGACACAGCCAGGAGCAGTCTGAGGAGCCCTGAGAAGGACTGCAGAGCCCTGGGAGTGGCAGTAAGGGGCTCTGGAGTGCAGGCGAACTTTTCATCAACCCTCCTGGTCAAAGGGATGAAATGAGCCAGTCAAATCTGGTGAGTCAACAAATGGTTACAGGACAGGGAGGAATGCAGAGAAATTGTCTGAGCAGCCAAGGATCAGGTTAGCAAAGCTATAGCCCTGATTGAATTAAATCGGGCCAGGGATATCAAGGGCAACAAGAGAAGCTTCTACAGGTGACAAAAGGAAGACTTGAGAAAGCACAGGCCATCTCCATAATGAAACAGGAGACCTGGTTACCCAGGATATGGAAAAGGCTGAGATACTCAATGACTTTTTTCCTCAGTCTCCACTGGCAAGTGCTCTATCCGCACCACCCAAGTCCATACAGCAAAGACAGGGATTGGGAGAATGAAGAACCACCCTCTGTATGAGATCAGGTTTGAGACCATCCAAGCAACCTGCAGGTACACAGGTCCATGGGACCTGATGAGATGCATCTGCAGGTCCTGAGGGAACTGACAGACGAAGTTGCTAAGCTGCGATCCATCACATTTGGGAAGTCGTGACACTCCAGTGAAGTTCCCACTGACTGGAAAAGGGGTAACATAAACCCCATTTTTTAAAATGGGAAGAAAGAAAAACCTGGAGAGCTCCAGGCCAGTCTTACCTCTGCCTGGCAAGATCGTGAAGCAGATTCTCCTGGAAACTATGCTAAAGGCACATGGAAGATCAAGAGGTGACTGCTGACAGCCAATATGGCTTCACTAAGGACAAACAGAGACCTCACCTGGAGTACTGTGTCCAGCTCTGAGGTCTCCAGTACAAGACAGGCATGGACCTGTGAGAGCAAGTCCAGAGGAGGGTCACAAAGATTATCAGAGGGCTGGAGCACCTCTCCTGTGAAGACAGGCTGAGAGAGTTGGGCTTGTTCAGCCTGGAGAAGAGAAGGCTCCAGGTAGACCCTACTGCAGCCTTCCAGTACCCAAAGGGGGCCTAACAGGAAAGCTAGAGGGGGACTGTTTACAAGAGCATCAAGCGACAGAAGGGGGAATGGCCTTAAACTGAAGGAGGGGAGATTTAGACTAGGTGTTAGGAATAAATTCTTTCTTGTGAGGGCAGTAAGGCCCTGGCACAGGCTGCCCAGAGAAGCTGTGGCTGCCCCTCCCTGGCAGTGTTCACGGCAGGCTGGATGGGGCTTTGGGTAGCCTATCCCTGACCATGGCAGAGGTTTGGAACTAGGTGATCTCTGAGGTTCCTTTCAACCCAAACCAGTCTGTCATTCTATGGAATTTCTTAAATTCAGTAATGGGGTGACATAAGAGAAAAGAGATTGTCCAGATTAATTCTTCAGTGCAATTCAAGACTGCAGTGGTAACATAACATCAGACAGCAAAATAATTCAATCTTAATTTTCTCTCTTCTGGTCTATGTCACGCCTGACAGATGTTTGAATAAATTTCATTTTCCTCTGTGAGTCTCCTTGAGCTCCAGTGTAATTGCATTAAGAAGTCATAATCCCCTGTTTCCTATACCACCACCACCCACAAGACAGACTTTTAAATAAACCCAACAGGACACTGAGCAATTTGCAGATTAGGAATTGAAATTGCCTTGCAAGCCTGGTGCTGACAGGCACGAATGCTGCCAGAAAGGCAAGGCATTCAAGAAGTCCTGAATCCAAGAAATTCAAGATTTCTAATAGGAAGTGTATCATTTGAACAACAGTATTATTTGTAACGTCCCATGACCGCATTCTACATTAGGCTCAGGTTTTAATGGGCTTAAGACAGTTCAAAGTGATGGACATTTGAAGATATTTTCAAAGGTTTTCAAAGAAGCCTAATTCTGTGTGACTTTGATGCAAGACCTAGTCTTAAGCTTTCTATCTCCCAAGTCTTAAGCTTTCTATCTCCCAAGTTCATACAGAGTTATAAAACATAATGAACCAAAAATTGCTACATACATAGTACTGTGGATCGAATACTCCCCCCACTGCAAATGTCAAAATGATACCTTGCTTTTTTCTGACATCTTAAGATCACCTTTAATGCCTTGAGTTCTTCCCTATAGCCCTCCAGTTTACTTTGCAAAAAACATATTTTGGCAATTCCTGTCTGCATTCTCATAAAACAGGCAGGACTGGATGGAGGATCAAGCCTGAGGTGTCCCTTGCCAAGGGAGCAGGTGCCACCTGGACACACTGCTTTCATTCACACCACTGATGGGCTTTCTTCATGTTGCACGCAGTGATTAATTAACTTAAGTTGAGATATATCACTGAAGGAGATGTCATTTAGGATAGTACTGTCAACAGAAAGTAATGAAATTAAGACATAATGAATTAAGATGCAACTGGGGGACTGCGAGTAACTTCTTTGGACCAGATGCTAGGAAATGGGCTCTTGCTCTGGATTATGTTGTTCTTAAATATGCTTCAGGGCTGATTAAACTGCTGCTTTTGATGCATCCCAGAGGTGGTTACATGGAGTCTCCATGCTGTGAGATACCCTTCTCTCCTTCAGCCTAACCCTCAGACCGAAGTCTAGCTCTCAGACTAGTCTCTAAATTATCTAACAACCTCCATGAGGAGGTAACATTTGGGCAGCACCCCAAGAAGAAGAGTACGTGCTTGCTCTCAAACGGCAGCACCAGGTTCTGGCGCCGCTAGCACACGCTTCCCGGGCTGCTCAGCACCCGCCGTTCCCCAGAGGAACCTGATCCGCGCAGCCGGCACCGGCCTGGCCATCCCACCGCCGCTCTCAGCTACCGGCCGCCCATCACGGTCACGCACAAGGTTCCTGCAGGGCAGCGGTGCGAGGGACAGGTTTCTCCAAGCTCGCACTCCCCGCACAGCCCTCGCACCCTCGGGTATGGCGGAGCTGTCTCTCCTGGCCCGGGGAGGGGGGGCCCAGCGCAAGGCACGGCGCTCCTCGTCCTCGCTCCCCGCGGGCGGTGCCTCCCGACCCGAGCACCTGGTACCGGGGAAGCCGCACGGACGCTTCCCCCTCCTCGCCAGAGGCCCCAGAGCGCGGGGCAGCAAATGGCGAGGGCGCCGCGGCAAGGGGGCCCGGCAGCCGGCCCTGCCCGCCCCCAAGCCGGCTGCCGCCATTTCCCTCCCGCCGTGGGGCCGCCGCTCCCCGGGCCCGGCGCGACCCCGGCCGGCGCCTCCCTCCCCGCGCGAAGCCATCTTGGGCCGGGCCCCGCGCCCCAGCGCCCTCGGGGGCCCTTACCTGGCGGCGCGGCGGGCGGTGGAGGGGCGAGGCCGTCGGGCCGGCGGCTGTAGGTGCTGTAGCCGCGGTGCGGGGCGAAGCGGCAGACGGAGCGGCCGCGATGCGTACAGTTGAAGAGGTAGCAGCCCAGCTCCGCCGCCGCCGCCCCCCGCGGCCGGCCGGGCCCCTGCACCACGGCCAGCGTGCAGCGCGGCTCGGCGCAGCAGGCGTCCAGGCACTGCCGCCAGCCCGCCACGGCGGCGGGGGCCTGCAGGAAGGTGGCGCCGGCCGCGATGGAGTCCTTAGTGCGGATGATGGAGTCGGGCCTGGCGGAAAAGCTGCTGCTGCCGCCGCACCGCTCCCCGCCGCCTGCCGCCGCTGCCGGTGGTCCCGGCTCCTCCTGCTGCAGCTGCCGGCGAAACTCCTCCAGCAACGACTCCACGCCCGAGATCTGCGAGCGCAGGTCGGTCAGCGGCGCCGCGCACCGCCCGCCCGGCAGCACGGCCCGCCCGCCCAGCGCCGCCAGCAGCACCAGCACCAGCGCCGCCATGGCCCCAGGCGGCGGCGCGCAGGCGGGAGCGGCGGGAGCGGCTCCCCCCGCCGGCCCCCGCGAGCGCGGCGCGGGGAGGCGCCGGCGGCACGAGGCGGCGCGGCGGCGCTCAGCACCCGCCGTCGCGGACAGCTCCGCCGGGAGGGGCCGCCTCTCCCCGCCCCTCCTCGCCCCCGGGCTGCCCCTCCCGCCGGCCGCCCCGCCCCACCCGGCCCCGGTGCCGTAACGGAGCGGGTTTCACCTAAGCGGCCCGCCTTGTGTCTTTGGCAGACGCGTCATTTGTCAGTTGCGGGTGTTTGGAAGGGGCTCGCTACAGGGAGGTGTCACCTAACGGGGCTCGGGGGTAACCGGGACCGCGCTGGTGGGTGTGCGGGCACAAGGAGAGGGAGCAAGGCCCAAAAAAGGCGTGGCGGCGGGCTCCGTCCCAGGTGTAGCCAGCCCAGTCATAACCAGCAGAGCGGTGACTGACTTGGGGCCGTAGCCAAAGATTTCCAGGTGGGACCCTACCTGCCCCGGGCGGTGGGGAGGGGCCGCTTGTGCCGGGTGCTGTGGTGAATATAAGAGGGTTCTAGGCAAATGCTGCAAATTAGGTGTCATCAGGCTTGCACCTGTTGTAACTTATGTCTTAATTAGGGCCTCGCTGGTTCTGTGATGGGAGGTAACAGCAGAAAGGCCTCTCCGGAAACCAGCAGCCCTCAAAACAATTGCCTTTTATTTCCTATCTCGTGTTGGATGAACAGAGCCCTGCAGCACTCAAATGGCACACCAAAAGCTGGCCGCCAGCAGTAAGGAATGCAGGCAGGCCAGTGGGTATGTAGAGATGGTGATGGGCTCCGTGCTGCATGCAAAGGGGTGGTGCGTGTATCTTTTCCTCTAGCAATGCCAGGTCAAGTGGTAACTCCGTGTTTCCTTGCTGTCTTGTTTCCTTCTTGCAAGCATCTTGAGGCACAGGCTCGTACATTTCCTGAGGTACTAGAAAAGCCATTGTAGCTGCAGCAAAAGAAAAGTCATTGTTACGGCAGGTATTTTGAATATCGTCCATATTTTTGGGTGGGTTTAGGCTGTGTTCCTGGCATAACTCGGAGTTGCCTCTAAGACAAATCTGGTTTAATGTTCTGCCTTCATGGGTCCTTAGCCGCTCAGGAAATGCGCATGCAGTTGTGGTTTGGGTTATGACTTGTTTTCCTCCTCCTCCTCCCCCAGATGACAGGACTGTAGCTCAGTGATTCTTGGAAGCAGGTTATTCTGTCAGCAATGCAGTTTTTGAAGGTTGTTTTTCTCAGGTTGTGTGCTCTGCAGTCTCCCCAAATTTCTAGAAATTCTTTTTTTTTTTTTTTTTTTAGTCTTTCAATCCATTTCCTGTAATGTTTAGTTGAAACTGGTCGGTGCATTCAAAAATTAAAGGAAGATGAATCAGCTAGAGAGTAAGATGACATAATCTTCATTCACTCTGAAAGCGAGGCTAAAATGCTGTGATTTTATACTTTAGGAAATGTTTGGGAAGGTGATGAATCTACACCTAGCAGGGGTACTGTCTGGAAGCACTGGTTTGCCACTGCTCTGCCATTCTGCCTGCTGATACTGCTTGTGTCCCCAGAATGTAGACCATAAATAAAGCTCATACCACCACCATGGCTAAAGTGGGTAGAGGGAGCAGAAGCACCAGGTGATCTCTTCCTTGTCATCACCAAAGATTTGGGGCTTCTCTGCTTGAGCAGAAGCCCCTGGTTCTGGATCAGCACGCAGCTGGTGTTGGTTATCGGGCACCCATTCCCAAGGCATAGAGTGTCGCTCATGCCATCACCCTTAGTGTATTCAGTTCTACCAGAAAGGTGACAATCTACCTGATTGTCAGCGATGGTGATGGTGCCTCTGGAGAGGCAGGTTGTTCTTGCAGAAACCACTGAGAGAAACATTGATTTTCTGTTTCTTTATAACAAAGAAGCTGTGGTTGGGAGGTGTCCCCAAGGAGAGTAGACTCCTCTTCAGGCAGGTGGGCATTGGAAAGTAGAGGAGGGTACGGCTAAAGAGAGGTGACTCTACTGTTGGTTTGCTTCAGTGGCACTTGTGCCTGGCTGGCACATGTCAGCGTTTAGCTGAGTTGGGGTAAGCGTGACGTGCTCGCGTGTGTGCTGGGAAGTGTTGAGGCCACCCTCAGTGTCGCATCTTGAGCAAGAACATGCAAGCACAGAGTGTTTTGGTTGTTTTTGTTTAGCATTTATGCTGGCACAGAACTTGTTTTGTTGCCTAATTTTCTTGGCTCTGAACATGTTATCTCATGTTACTTTGGCCTGGTGACACTGGTGGTCATGCTGAGTTTCTTTCAGAAGGTGGCAGCAGCTTATTACTTATATGGCATAGATGGCGCCTGGGTGTTAATGTCTGCCTAAGCGTCAATAAATGCTTATATTTAATTTCACGTTCCCTTACAGGTTCATTGTTAGTGTGTTAATTTTTTTTTTTTAGGATGTTGAATTGCAAATCTAAATTAAATATTACTATAAGCTAAATATTAAGATATCTTATTCCTGTCTATAATCCAAGTGAAATTTTGGGATGCTTCGATTTTCAAGCAGAGGGCATTAGAAATTCATCAAGAGATTGGTCAGGTTTTAGTCTTTTTTTTCTGTTTTCAAAGGAGACATGCATGTACCACAGCTTATTGTAGAAAATGTGCACTTCACAGGGCATGGGACAGCTAAAGAGACTGCTAACTTCCTTCCCAAAAGTGGTGATCAAACAACACACACATTCTTTACATCTACACAGTAATACAGGGATTCAGAATTCATGAATATTCATACTTCTAACCATCTGTTGATTAGTTTAAATCTCTATTTATATTCAGAATTCATAAATCACTGAAAATATGGGAGTAAGATATGTCTGAGTCTGTTTTACTCTTCCTTTAGATATATTCTTTTTCCAAAGTAGGAGGAGAACAGGGATTAAAAAAAAAAAAAAGCAGGGGTCAGAAAAGAAATGGAGAAGGTAGAGAGTGAGCAGGAAGAAAATCCAAGCTTCCCCATCTGAAATGCTTTCCTATGGACTTGTGTTCTCATTTTTGTTGGAGTATGTGCTCAGAAAAAGAAGTATGTCTTCCTCTTCATTTGATGTCTTCCAGATGTTCTGCAAACAGTAAACACATAATGCAAATGTTATCTGCAGAAAACGTGTCATCAGCATGATGCTGTCCTCAAACACATTTTCTCTGCTCCAGCTTGTGTGTGAGAATCTGTGAGTAAACACCCATGCTGGGTACAAATCGGTTTGGATGCTGGAGTGGACCGTTGATTGACAGCTGAGTTTGAGCAATTTGCCCACAAATGAACTGAAGTGATAACCTTTTCTTTGCAGCTTGGAGAGTCGGGTTTTTGACCGTGAGAGTGAGAGCTGAGGTGTTCAGCAGAAATTACGGAGGGCAGGGGGGTAAATGTTAGCAGAGGGAGCCAGGGAACTGCAGGTATAGAACTCGGCTCTTGTGCTCTGTCAGTTTTTAATGTTTCCCGTCCCTCCCAAGCAAGGTTGTGTAATGCTGTGCTGCCTGTGTTATGAAAGCAGCAGGAGAAAGAATTTTTCAAGCTCCTAACTGAAAAATGTAATGTAATCATATTGAAAACGGTAATGTAATTCCTATTGGCTTGATTAACTTGCATCACTGTGGGAGGTGCATATCAAAAGGTATGACCAGTTACAGCTCGAGGTGATTTTAGTCCTGTATAGTAAACAGTTTTTCTTGCCCTCTTTAAGAACAGAAAAATAGCCAAGCCCTGTCTTGGCAATGTGTGTGAGTCTGTAGCATTGTGCTCATCTTTCTACCGCTGTATTAAACACTGATGTGCAAAAAGTGAGAGCTCCACTACTTGTTAAAGTGGGATATGAACAACCACCCCTTCCTTTCTATATACCCCACTGTAATTGTGCCTAATGCAGAACAAGTATTTACTAAAACAGAGGAGGAGGCAGAGGACATAAAAAAAAAAATAAATAAAAATGCAGAGGGCATTAAAAAAAAAGAGCTCTTTTTTTTTTTTCTTTGTCTTGTTTTAAATTTTGGAGCTCCTTTCACATTAGCAGTGGGCTAAAAAAGAGGCATTGGTAGGTTACTTCAACGTTACTTTCATACGTGCTGTGATTGCTTCTCTGCCCAGATACTGCATAATTGACTGCACAGCATTAGCCAGGCACCACGTGGTATGAGCACAGATACTCTGACAGAGAAACCACTGAAGCTTGGGTACTGAGATGAATCTTTTTTCTTTTTTTTTTTTTAAAAAAAAAAACCTTTGTGAAGAATGAGGATGGGAAGGGGTGAGAAGAGGGGAGCCATTTCTGTAAAGCGAGTTTATTAATTGTGCTTGTTACGCAGGTGAAATTCACGGTGAGAGGAGAGGTCACATAATGATCGTGCTCATTGCTGCTGGGGCATAGGCACTACTAGCATGAACCCTTTCATGAAAATCAAAAGCATGCATGGATGTGAGGGCTGTGTGTGTGGGGGGAAGAGGTAGGGTAAAGCTAAGCAAAGAAGTCCTAATATTGCTGACAGAATAGTACCACTCTTTTCAACTTGGAATCTAGCGAATGCTCCTCCAGCATCCTTCTGGTCAGTGCTGTAGCTCTGGCAGCTGATTCTTTGGGGACCGAGGCTGTAAAACTGCAGTCCAAGAGGTGAAGGCTGGCAGTGATTTTATTTTTTATAAAACTATTAAAATACTCTCTGGGAAAGGTGATATGAGAGCAGTAGGTTTGTCACTGGAATTCCGTCCGCTTCCTTAGAGATAAGTTTCCACCGATTTACAAAGAGTAAAAACCAAATTTAACAGCCAGAGCCCAGGTTAAGCTAGGAATAGATAAAGTCATTTTGCCTGTGACCAGTACCATTGGTAGGGGAATGGTTGAGAGAATGAAGATAGGTCAATAGTATGTGGGGTTTTTTTACAGTCAGCATATTTTAACCTTCAAAGACACTGACTCTGCCTATATTTGTTCTGGAGCAGGACAACTTGTGCCCCAAGGTGTTAGCTGAGCAAAGATTTGTATAATCCGTGTCCACCAGTCAGTGGGAAAAAAATTCCTACTGCATATTGAAAATGCAGAAAACAATTTAATGTACTGGCTGAAAGTACATAACTGACAGTCCAAGTCCTTTATAACTGGAATTTTTTTGAAATAAGGAAAGCTTTGATATTATGCATAAAACTACAAAGGATTGCTTCCTGGAAGGAATATCTAGCTGAAAAATTGACTCATTGCTATTTCAGCCATGCTTTCTCCTGCAGTATGGTATGTTGATAAAAATCAATTGGGTAATAAGCTCATGAATAGTGAGTCACTGGAAGCTGGTGGCAGCCCTGATGTTGGTCAATGATGTCAAGGTTTTGTAACAGGTTACAAAATAATAGCAAGCTCTGCAGATGCTGCTGAATGAGTGAATCAACTGGATGTGACCACCAACACTCACTTTTCTGTTAGCAATTCTTTCTGGTTTTCATACGAAGGGCAAAAATAAGCCAGTTAGTTGATCATTGGGAGCTGTTTTATACGGCTTTCTTCCTTTACACCCTCTGAATTTAGCATGCTGCTCTTAAATGAACAATTTTGAACTTTTCAGCACTTCTTTGTGTTTGGCAGTTTGAAAACCCTTCAGAAAATACAGGGCTCCAGGAATGCTTGCATGGGCAGTAAGTAGACTCTTCACATCTTTATTGATTCTACAGGAAAACAGAAATGCAATAATGATGATAATGTTTAACCTAATGGCAACTGTAGAAATCATGAGCTGACTGGACAGCTTGATCTGCAGTGGAAGACATCAGCCACCTTCACTCTGTTCTTTTTAAGGCTTCCTTTTAACCTCCATTACAAAGTAGAAACCTCACTTCAAACCCAAATATACTTCCATTTTCTCCCCAGATGCTTCTGTTCTCTGTTTTTTTTTTTTTCCTGGGGGATGTTAAAGAGCAGAAATGAGTCTAGCAACCATTATTGATAATTTTAACTCATTGTGTCACAGCTGATAGCTCTCCCAGTGATTTTTCTAGAGCAGTTTCTTGGATAATGCTTTTTGGATAATGCTGAGAACGAATTGGCTAGTTTAACATATCAGCTAGAACAGTGAAAATGTGCAGTTCAACTCAGTTCAGCAGCCTGAGATGCTCCTTTCATATATATTCCACTGTCGTAAGTAAGTGCGGCCATGATTAGGTGGAAAGACAATAAAATTCATGTAAAGGATTGTTTTAATTCTGAACTTCGATGTTCAGAAATAGCCAAAGGCTGTTCTGAGGTCTTAATGTAATTTTTAATAATTAAAGTGATAGCTTATGGCCTTGCCTTATTGGTTTGCTTAGCTATTTTTAATTCTTTTTTTTTCCCAAAGAAGTAGGACCTGGTTTATTTTTCTGTTGCAGGCATAAAAACTGAAGCCATGATAGCTGGAAGGACAATTATTTTGTCTTAGTCTGCAGGTGCACAGGTAAGATCAGTAGATCCTCTCCCTGTTGCAGAGAGGATCAGGTCAGTTGCCCTCCTAGCTCTGAGAAAAGACTTCTGGCTTTCATGGGCTTTGGGTCAGATTCATAGTCTGCATCTCTTCTTTGCAAACTGGAATTGCTAATAGATATCTACAAAAGGGGAGCTGCAATAGGAAAATTAATTCTAATAGCACGCTTTGAGGTTACCGCAATGAATAGTTAAATGATGCAATTAAACATATTCTTGTCTGGTTTTTTTTCACCTGGTACAATCCAATTGCTCTCTTGTGTCTTAAGCTGGCTGTGTTTGCCTTACATTGCTGTATCTGTGGTTGGGGCAGGTTGTCCAAGCGCTCTGCCTTGGACAAAGCTCCTACAGTTCCAGGAGTTTCCTTGTATTTGTGGCCACTGTCATGTTTGAATTGTTGCTGTTGCACTGTAGGTCACACATGCAAAAACATCTCTCCAGGTGAAAGCAGTGGTGTGGTTTGGTCATGTTCCTGCTTTGCTAATGGTGGAGAAATGGGGTTTAGGTGTGTTGTAACTGGCCTGCTAATTGGAGCTCTTAGAGGAGTTTTATCCCAAGCATTTTACTTCTATCCTCATTAAAAAGTCTTTCTGGACTTCAAAGCAGGAGGGGTGTTAAATTAACTTAGAAGGATGAGAGAGTGGGATTTTATTTAAATCGGGCTGCAAATCACACGTTTTGTAGTGAAGCTGGAGGCAAAATGACTTGAATGCAGATAATCCTCCAGTGGTCTTCCCAGTGTGCTCCCATATGTGTCTTGGAGGATGTATAAGTTTCCTCACAAACTTGGCTGAGCAAATACCAGAGGATGTCAGCATAAAAAAACCTCCCAGCCACTGTGTCTCAGTCACCTATAATTTAAATACTGTCACACTATATACATTGCAGTGAGGGGAATACCTGGATTTTGGCTAGGCTCAGATACAGATTTTACAGGATAACCATGCAATGAAGATGCACTTGTAATATATTTGTTTAAAGCAACATTATTATTTAATAAGGACCCGGAGCTTGAATATGTGTCTCAGCATATTATGAATTTCCAGAACTGGCTGGTAATATTCTTGAAAAAACCTGTTAAAATGAGAGTTGCCATTTTCTTACTTCAAATGTGGCCTGGAATTATTGTGGTAAAGATTCCAGTAGGTTCCTGGTTTGACCAAACCAGTTTATCCCTTTTTGTGTTTCTTTTAAAGAGAGGAAATGGAATTCCTTGGACTTGAGCAATGCTGACTTTTTGTATGTTTTTTTTTTTATCAAGTTACTGTATTCCTGCTTAACCAGATAGTGCTTCAGTCAGTTCAGGGGGCTGTGAATGAATGCAGTTTATACACATTATGCAGTGTACTCTTCACTCAGGCCTGGTCTTTGTTGCTAATGTCGCACAGATGTTACTCATAGGTGCAATTTGACACTGGTGATTAGTGCAGGGCACAGTGAGCCAGTATTGGATTTGTATCCTGAAGCCATTTAAGTGCTCTCCCTGTGCTGTTGGGGTACTGTGTAGCACATACACGCTTGGCACTTCTGGAGCTGAATGCCTGCCCGTAGTTTAACTCTCCAGCAGCTCCAGAACGAAGGACTAATTCCAAGGCTGTATCACCATGTAGTAATCTAGCTCTCTGAGCAAGATGTGTGAGGCTGGATATGGCCACACACGTATATATGGTGGATACATCATACCCAGAAGAGCTACTGAGGTGTTGCCGTAGGATATTCTGGAGCTATTTGACTGTAGAGCATTATTACTGTTACTGCTTGATTACAAAGCATGCATACAGTGCAATGGCTCCTTTTGATAAAACTGCTGAATTCATTTGTTCTTCTAATCTAAGTAAGTCTTGTAGAAGAGATCTTGCTGGATCACTGCCAGCAGGGCCAGCCAGCAGCCTCTTACTCTCTGCTATTACGTGGGCTACAAGTATTTGGGTTCCTAATACTTGAATAGATCCTTCAACACATACTTCTTTTCCCCATTATCTCAGTAAAAAACTAACATCTCCAAGGGCCAAGAAATCTGGCTACACATCGAGGCAAATATCCAAATGTGCTCCTTAGTTAGATCAACCTCACAGATCACACTGTTAGGTCCATCCAGACTGGAATCAGAGGAATTTTCTCTGGTTCTGTGTAAACTTCCTGCCAGATGGTATGGAAAGTTTGGATAGTGTGTGGGATTGACAGTTTGCTTGAGAGGTAGATTAAAGTGATAATGGTATGTGCTATAGGGTTTTCTGGTATCTTTGAGCAGCTCCCAGTAAAGCTTATGTGCTTTGTTTAATGTTAAAAAAAAATCTTTCCTCTCATTCCTTAGCTTTTTCATTGCTGCCAGCAACTCTTTTTAATCCAGAGGAGGCAAGAATTTGTTTACCTCCCTTTTTTTTCCAAGAAAGGGGCGGGAGAATCTTGTAATTTAATGCTCATATGAACTAGTGTTTTAACCATATTTTAATAACATTTTGTTTATACAACCCTTTCTGAGCTCTGATTTTCAGGAAGAAAATAGGTGAAATATATTAAGGTAATTTCTGTATATTATAGAAAATTCTCTCTGCTCCTGCAGCAAAGATCTCCTCTCAGTGGAAATGCTGCTTTTATGAGTGGGCATCTTCCAGGAAAATAGTAATGTAATATTTTTTTCAAGAATGGAGCCATTAGCCAGTTCATGCTTTAGTTACAGCATGCATGAGAGAGAGGGAAAGACTTCACTGTTGTTTTGTCAGCTATGATATTAACAGGGTATTTCAGCTTTGCTTAGTCACCCCTCAGGAGCTATTGATGCAATTTCAAGTCTCAGGATCATTTAGCTGTTATTACTTGCTATTTGATATGTCCTGAGATGGAATATCATCTCAAGGTAAAGATTTTTTAAAATCTGGTATCCGACTCCATGATGTCTGGGCCTTCCATGGCCTTCTGTGAGACCCTGGTTATTTGCACTCTGTCTCTCCAGTGGTCTGACAGGGAAAGGAATGGAAGATGTATTATACATGGAAGCATTGCTTAAGTATGTGTGGGCTCCTCAGTGAAAATAACACACCTCTTCGTAGGCTGGCGCTGCATTTGATCGAGGTGCCACTTAGTCACACACCTATTCTTCATGGAGTTTGGGATCCTGCCATATTTTGCATCATTTGTTACTTGATTACAATAAGAAATTTATCCTCTTACTCCTTTAAGCTCTTTCAATTATTTATTAATCTGTGTATTGCTTTAAACTGCTTAGCAATAGCCTGCACAAATACCCAGTATCATTTTCTCCTGTAACAAAGCCACCAAATCCTTGCAATAGATTGCCCAAGTGTCACTCTGCAGTGCCCCTGCCAGCTTGTGGCCTTTCAGCATCCAGCCAGCCACACTAGTTCAGGTTGCCTTTCCAAACCCAGAGACACTGGGTAAACACCTGCACAACCCTTTGCTTTAGAATTTGAGCAATAGCATATCAGGGGGTTGGGTTTTTCCTGATGGTTTTTTTTTCTTCCCAGTTACAGGATTTTGCACTTACCAGACAATAAACATAAGGAACCATCTGCTTTAAAGGCTTCCACGTTCAACTGTTTAATGGCATGGCTTTTTCTCTAAATGATTTCCTGGGTACCTTTCACATCCTGAAGGAAATCCTCAGTGCAGTTGTTGCAATTATTCCCCTGTGATATCCCAGTTCCAGATCAGGACACAGTGTAAGTGGAGCCTGATCTGTTGGAAGAGTCTGGCCATGCACTCTGAAATGTAGCTTTAATTTATACTAGAAATAATCTTATGTTCCTTGCACCCCAAGTCCACATACAGAACAAGCGTTACACTCTTTTTCTCTCCTTAGCTGCAGGCCCTCCCAAACAGGGCACTGCTTTCTGCATCTTCACTCCTTTCCTACCCCAGGCAATATGACACCTCACCTCTTCCAAACAGGGCACAACCATTTTATTCCCTTTTAAAGTCCTTTTATAACCCTGCCCTCCCTTCTACTATCACCCACAGCATAGGCCACCTATCCCTACCAGGACAGAGCCTGCACAGCATAGTTGTGTTGGCATGAGTCAAAAGAGGAGCTGGGTCTGCAGGCTGGACATTTCACAAAGCTATTGGGTTCTTGCTGGGAGAAGAGCAGCTTCAAGGCCTGGTCAGAGGCACAGAGAGCAGCTGCCTTTCTGTACTCGGAAGGTGAGGGAAATGAGAGGACTCTGGTGGGTAAAATCTTGTGATCTCCTTTATTCCTCTTCAGTTTGAGTGCTGCAAAAACCCTTCAGGTTTGGGACAGGTTTAAGCAGCCCACAATCATTACCCCAGTGTGTGGTTACCCAAAGCCTGCAGACAGCCTGGAGGTCTAGCTCAGATTTATGCCAACCTCTTCCTTCTTCCAAGGGTGTCCTGTCCTCTGTGGCTGGTGGTTCTGGCACGCAGAGGAGGAGTGCTCCACTGAGCTCGATAGGGCTTCTCATTTTATTTTCCTCACAGTAATATCCAAGCATAAGCCTGAAGTGTCGGATCTGCTGTTTGCCACTAACAGCTCAGCCTCATCACTCTCTTGGGGAAAATTGTGCATTTGGAGTAGGGCTTTGTTTTAATAGGGTTTTGGTTTTGCCTTTAATAGGGGCTTGGTTTTGTTTTATCTATGCATAAACCAAATGTGCATATCTCTATATGTATAAATCCATGTAAATGTACTTACTTTATTTTTTTTTCCCCAGAGAAAGCAAGGCTCAAAAAGAATGCCTTTTTTGAAAGGTGGAGGACGGTAATATTTAAGGTGGTTCTTGCTGGCTGCAGGAGTTCATTCTTTAGCCTCAGGCTCTGTCCTGAAAATAAGACTAATAGGTGGGCTTTATCCTCACTGTGGAAATTGTCACTTTATCTCAGGAACAGAGCTGTTACCTACAGTCTTTGTGTCTTACACAAATGCATGAGAGACTGTGCTATCCCTCCCACCTGCTTTTAAAGAACAACAAAAGCCCTGGAAGTCTAGGTGCTTGGTAACCATCATCAGCTGGGATGCTGCCAATGGTCAAGAAGTTACCAGCTAGCTCCATCACTAGGATGACTTTGGACTTCAGTATTAGTCGAACGAGTTCCTGAAAAACAAGCCAGGCTTGTATTTGAGGCATAAGCTACCCGAGAGTGAGAAAAGATTGCTGTAGTATTTTAAAAGAAGCGCTCCTTCTCCAGCCTCTGGTGTTGTAATTAACCTGTATGAGGGCTGAACTATGTATTGGGAATGAGTGGAGAGCATCCAAGCTATTTGTAGGCTAGACAACTTAGCTACTTTACAAGCAGTCATTGAGCCTTTATAGTTGCGTGATCTGTAATTGCAATATACTGCTGTATCTTTACCATGCTCTGTATTACCTCTGTGACTGCCCATTCCTCAGTGGGCTCTGAAAGAATAGTTCAAACAAGTTTCACTTCTTGTTGCTTCACGCTTCCTCAGCACGGTAATGTGCCTGGTTACTAGGTTAGCAAGCACTCCCTTTCTTTTTATAGAAAAAGATTGAACAGGTCCTAGAAAGCACTTTCCAAACTGCATAGTAGTCCCCACATCTTCTGCTATTGATGATGTTCCCTATTTCTTTCCTTTTTTTTCCTCCATCAATCTCTAGCTCTGCAGTCACACCCAGAGCCATTGTGTGGCTATGGCTCTGTGGCAGAGCGTGCACATGCAACACTTATCTTCCCTGGAGAGGAAGCTGCAGCTCTGACCCCGGCTGTTTGCACTAACTATAATGTTTAAATTGCTTATTATCTGCAAACAGAAGTGTGAAATTACGCGGTTCATAATTCACATTGTGTGGGAAAGACATAGGAAGTGGGTTTAAGTGTAATAAGAAAAAAATCAATTAGGTTTTTTCCTTTATGCTTGAGAAAAATGTTTTAGAAATACCTTTAGGTAGGCTCTTTTGTATACCATGGTTTGGGCCAGTGAATGAACATAAAGAGGTGGCATTTGTACATCTCTGAAGCTCTGGAAAGAGATGACATGCAGAAAGCACAGCTAGCTTGGGAATCTCACCATTGCCTAGATACTCATCCTTGATAGCAATTAAGATACAATCTGGTGTGTCAGAATCATGCAGTGTGCCTTTGTATCTGCTTATCTGTCCTTCTGCAGAATCCTCTCCTGATGCTGCCTCCCTGAAACCCCAAGCCTTGCCTGCAAGCTCCACGCAAACCTGTTGCCAAACTGCACACCTCCCCGTGGCTGATGGGTGTCGGGAAGGGGGGTTGCAGCCAGAGCCAGCCAGCCACCTGACTCGTACAGTGATGCATGGGTGAGTTAAAAAAACCCAACTAATGAATATGCAGGTTTTTTGGGTTCTACCTATCTGTTGCTTGTGAAGGCAAGCCATGTGGCAGTGAATAAAGAAGGGTTAAAGTCAGTGAGGTAGATGAGGGTGTGTACAGAATAGGGAGCAGAGGAATGGTGAAGCCCTTTCATACATAGGGATGAACCTCCTCAGACCCACAGAAAGATGGACTTTCTTTAGTATTCCAGGTTGGGCAGTGGCGTCTTGGGGTCAGAGGCTGACTTCTCCTTCCTGTCTTATTTCAATGGGTGGCCATGGCTGTGTGGGACCCAGTGGCATTGTCCCCCCAGGCATGTCTGTGTGTGCAAGGGGAGATGCCCTGAGTGTGCAGAGGGGGGGTTAGGCTGCTTGCGTTGGAGGGGCAGGCACAGCGCTGGCTCCTGTGTGGGCGGGTGACAAGGGGCTCTCATGGTTTTAGAGGTGGGTGTGGGGACAGGCAGGGGCCGTGCAGCCTTTGACTGGCCCAGAACTGAAGCAGAAGGGGTTAGGGGTGGGCAGGAGATAGCAGAGCTTGCTGGAGGTGATTAGCAACTCTGCTGGGATGCTTCTGGGATTTTGACAAATGCAATTGCCCCCAGCACAGCCCCACTGCGTACAGCTGTACATTTGCATGCCAGCCCACTGCAAGATGCACCCTGTTTGTATACTTTTCTTGAGTTATCTAGTCTTATGAATCCCACTTGGATTTTGGAAGATGCCATGGACTTCCTGGAGATCTGGGTTAATGAAACAGCCCAATTATGCCCTAACCACAGACTTTTCATAGCTGCAAAACACTCAGGTGTAGATCAAAGGCAGGGATGGAGAGGCACTAGACATGTGCCAGTGCCAAAACAAATGAGAAAAAAGCCTGTTTAAGAGTTACAGACAAAAGCTAAAGGAGATCAACATCACCTCCTGTCAGTACCTGCCATCACAAGCTGGGCAGATCCTGCTCTACAAACCACCTCAGGCACTTCATGGCTGGCTCTCAGGGTGCCTCCCCAGCACAGGCTGCTGTGCCTCCACCATCTGGGGTGCCAGGCAGAAATGCAGGAGATCCTTCTGAAGGACAGGCACATGGCTCTCCTTTCTGGCAGCATCCAAAGGGACAAACACAGGTAGGGTGGGCACTGAGGCCTGATTGGCAAAAGCCAGTCAAGGAAAAGACAAGCAGAAGGCTCAACATCTTCCACTAGTGGGTCGCAAAGGAAAAGGCAAGCCAAAGTTAAATTAGGATACCTGATGCAGATGGGTATTTGCTTGCAACTGCTTGGTAAATGATGCCCCAGATATGAAGGGTGAAGTCAGAGACCCCTCTATTTTATCCCAGTTTGTGAAAGTGAGGAGCTCATCACAACATATCAAGTGTCTTCTGATTCATGACTCAGCCTTTAGCAGCAGATTATAGGAATAAAATTAAGCACTTCAAGTCTATTGCCATCTCTGAAACAGGGACTTTCCAGAATGGTTGGGAGTCTTCTTTACTTATGCTGCACAATTAAATATTCAGCATTTCCTGCTAAGTTTAGCTTTATTGAAGTAAACAATGATGCATAAGGGCAGAACTGGACAATTCCATTTTTAGGTATTAATAATTCAGAACCATATTTGAAAACAACAAAGGGATATGTACAATACATCATAGAGGTTTTTATTATATCCACCCACTGCCTATCCACCCACACAGAGATCTGGATACTTTTTCTACTTGGAAACAATATAGCATCATCATATCTTAAGCTTGTTTAAGTATATGGATATACAGGGTCCATTTACAAGAATGCAGTGGTTTATGTGCAGCCGAATGAGTCATTATTTTCTTTTTTCCGGCAACAAAATCAGCCTCTTATTACTTAAAGTTGGTATTGTCAAACATTTATGCCTAGATAACAGAAACTCTGGTTATCAGATTATACAAAAAACGGAGAAAACTGCATTCTGCTGTGTGGAAAATATTATTCCAGGATAAAGGGCTGTCACTAAGGTCTTCATTTTAGTATTACTTTTAAAATGGGAATGCTTTTGTTTATCACATTGTCATTACTTATCTGGCTGTCACTTTAGGGCATGTAAAAAGTTTTTTGCTTTGGGACCCATCTGATAAATTCCTTGTGCAGTAGTTGGTGCTACCCTGACACCAAAGCAGCCACAGCACAAAGAACTATGTGAGGTGCCTGGAAAGGGAGGGAGAAGGAGAGACGGTGGATGCATCTGTTGGGGATATATTTTTACTGTGGTCCAGGGTTGTGGTTTTATTTCAGGACTGATACTTCAGCTGGCTTTCAACAACTTCAAGATTGATTTAGCTCAAGTGAAGGAGGTTTCAGGGCTTTTTGCTTGCCCACGGCGCTCAGCGATGTCTGCAGAGACATGAGCGTCACTCCTGCCACCTTGGCCTCAGGACCTCCTCACCCCTGCTGCCACTCCCAAAGGTGCAGGGCTGAGGAGAGGTGCATCTAACGCTGATTTCACCTTTCTGGAGATCAGTCTGAATGCTGCATCATAGACATTGTGTAAGAGATTGAACAAGAGAGTTAATAACATAAGGAGCCTGAAGGAAGGAGATGAATTTCCAGCAAGTAAATTCCAGCAAGGGGCCAAATTAGGCAAAGACCTAAGATACACCTCAAGTGAAAGAGGTAAACAGCTCAGTCCCTTCAATGAATTGTTTCAGGTTTATCCCAGTTAAATGAAGATCAGAACTTGCCTGGAGTGAGCTTGCTTTATTTTATAGCTATCTAGTTATTTTTTTTGCTGCCCAGACCATCTGTTCCATTGGTGGATATGTCATCATTCGCACACCCACTGAATGCCAAATTAATCCAAGTCACACAGCTTACACCTCCCTCCTGACTTAGACCAAACTATATTTTATTCCGGCATAAAATAGACATCAGAGCTGAGTTTGCCTCACTTCTGAGGAGGAAAGGGTGAGCTCTGGGGCTGACTCTGGTCCCCTAAGGGAACAACCTTAAAACGGCAGCTGGTCCCACTGCAGCTCATCAGCACTGGGCAGTAATGGATGCCCAATGGGAAAAGAGGTGCAGGAACAGAGCAAAGACACAGCCACACTGCCAGACCTTCCTCTCACACTCCCAAGATCTGCATCTTTGGGACACTCTGAGTCTTTGTATCCAGTAATTCTCCAATGGATTCCCTTTCCATGAATCTTTTAAGCCCACAGAGACTTTTTCTGCCCGCAGCCTCCTGTGACAAGGACTTGCACAGCTGAACTGTAGTTTGAAGAATTGCCTCCTTTTGCTTTTTTTGAAATTATCATTATTGATTTCGTTTGATGTTATAATGGAAGACAGAGAGCAGGTATTCACCGTCTGCAATCTTCTAGCCATTTAAGATCATTTAGACTTTCATTGTGTACCCTCGCTGGTTTTCTGTTCTCCTTGACAAAGGCTCATGGTCTTGTTGACCGTTACTTTCATCAAAGCTGTTCCAGACTCTGAAGCATCTTTGCTTTTTCCCCCCACACTTTTTTTTGAGCTGGGAGGATGGGGCAGAAGAGCATACACTAGTCAAATGCAGTCACTTTGTGAATCTGTACAGTGAGATCATGATATCTTCTGGTTTGGCCTTCCTTTCTTTCCTAATATTTGTTTTGCTTTTTTAAAATGCTACTGAGATGACATATTCATAGACATCTCTATAATAACCTCAAGATTGCTTTCCACAATGGTAACAGCTATTTTGGAGACTATTGTTGCATATGCATAGTTGGCCTTTTTTTCTCCCATGTGCATTACTTTACATTTGTCAATATTGAATTCAGCTGCCTTTTTATTTCCAAGTCATTCTGTACTATGACATCCCACTGCAGCTCTTAGCAGCTGGCTTTAAATTTACTTCTTCAAATAACTTTAGTATTGTCAGCAAACTTTTTTACTTCCATCTTGTCTCACTTTCCAGGTCGCTTAGGACTAGATCAGTTCCTGTGGGACTCCACTGGTGATCTTCCTACACTGACTTTTGTCTTCTGTGTCCTATCTTTTAACCATTTATTTCTCTGTGAGAGTACCTCCTTTTTATGCCATTGCAGCTTAGCTGCTTTAGCTTCTGGTTAGCTTTGGCCCGCTGAAAATACAGATTAATGACTTTGAGAGGAACTTGAACACTGGTTGTCTATGAAAGCAGTGGAGTGGGATGCTATGGAGACAGGACCAAACTGACTCTCTTTTTGTCACAGTTCAAAATGTGCCATTTTCCCCAGTGATCATGGAACAAACTGGTGCTGCACAAGCATGCCCTTTGGATGTCCACACTCAGGCTGAAGATACACACACACACACACACATCCACAGTAGCAAAGATTTTCTCTGCTTTTGATTTGGGATTTACTGGGATGCACTGGAGCTTCCTGGCAATAGAAGAATACAGTGACCTGTGCCTCGGGGAGTGGATTTGTTGATCTGAGTTGATGTCAAGTGTGAGTGAGACAGTGACCTGCAGAGATGAGGTCACTGAAATGTGTAGCTGGGTGACAACTGTGGGAGCTGCTGGCAGATTTGTAAACCTGGGAGGGAAATGGTAACGATGGCCTTAGGAAGAAAGGGCAGTGGAGGCAGTTACTGAGCAAAACATTTCACAAGGCAGTCTCTGCACTGCATGCCAGAGCAGCAGTGATTTAATGTCAGAGGCAGTCAAACTAATAGCAACAAAAGATTCCTAAAAATATGGAATTGTGAAACTAAAGGGTAGATGCCCAACTGGCACGTAGGACTCGTTGTTACAAGGTACTGCTGAAATGACAATTTCAGCAGCACTCCGATTTAATGTGGGCTAAGTCAGCTTCCCTGGTGACAGGTCTGTCTTCAACCCTGCTACTGATGTTGTGAAACAGCTTTCTCTAGTGATCATTCCTGTCTATCCCCCGTGTCCTGCCTTGTCCTAATATAATTTTTGATAGGCGTGTTCATCCATTAAGATCTGTATCACTTTCTGGCAGTTTTCCCCTCTTTTCTTGAGGGAAAAAAAAATACGCTATATAAGTTTTCATCTTTTACTTGAAGCATTGTCAGCATTCAAGTCTTTGAGATCCTTAGCTGAACGGGCTTCATCTAGTTCCCTCCATTTATCAAAGTTGGCCTTTTTGTGAGGAAGAACCTTAGTTCCACCTCTCTCTCTCAAACTTAGAAGTGGGTCACTCTGCTCTCACTCTGCTCAAAATACTGATGCATTTAATATAAGATGTCACCAGAGTACAACAGGATTGAACTCCCTGAACTCAAGCATGAGTCAGGGAGGGTTAACTGTGAGTAAGGCAGGTGAAGGGTAACCTATTACTTGTAAATGAGCGGGCATCTGGCAAGAAGCCATTGTAACCTGTAGTAGAAAGCTTAGAATAAAACTGGATGGCTGAAAGGTGGGTTGTAGAGCAGAGACACTGACAGGACTGAGGCAGGGAGCTGTGGCATGGGTGTGAAGCAGCCTCCTGGGGCTCGGTCGGCAGCTCAGGGCAGCCGTAGCCAAGACCACAGTGTGGGGGTAGATGAGGAGGTGCAGAAATGATCCCTCAGGCGCAACTCTGAGGCAGAGCAGTGACTACTTCTGAGCCCAGGAAATGGGAATTTTTTTTTTGATTCAGAGTCTGTGGGTGACAAGAGAAGTAGCTGGAAGAAAGCTGGAAACCCGGGTGAGGGAGAAAGGCGGGGAATTCCTGTTATGGAAGCTGCAGGCAGGTGTGACGCAGCACTGACATATCACGTATGGCAGGGCTGGGTAGCTGTGCAATGAAGGAGCAAAATATGTGTGTCTCGGTGAGATGTCTGCTTCAGTGCCACTGGTGATTAAGTGAGATCCACACAGAGCAAGTATGACCGAGCATGGTCAGGAAGTGCAGAGGAAGACATAGCAGAAGACTGTCAACATGCCCAGATGAGAGAAAGTCTCTGAGAACAGCAAGCTGATACAAAAATCCTGGTGCCAGGGTCCCGTGGGCACCACCAGCCCTGGCTGCCCCTCCAGGATTCCCCCACAGCCCAGGATCCTATGTCAGTATCTGGGTACATCAGCCCTAGTGACACCATGGGAGAGGCCTGTCTCCAGCTGCTATAGCCCTGCCTGGCCATTGCCAACATCCTAGTCCGGGCTCAGCCCCACCCCAGGGAGGTTCCTGGTGCCTGGGGCTGCCCTTGTGTTCCTGGCTGGGGATGGGCCTGGCCCTGGCTGCCAGGCCCTGCCCCAGTGGATGCCCACGGGAAGCTCCTGGACAGGAGTTTGCCAGAGCAGGATTTACTTCTGGTCAAGCAACTGTCTCAGCACTTCTAGGCCGGGGCTGGGAGACACATTCTGTAGCGCCTGAGCATTGTGACTATGGCAGTGCTGATTCATGGCTGATATCAGGTTTCTCAAGCAGGAGATAGAAGAGTTTTTGTGCAAGACAGAAACATCTTCTGATTGATTCCTGCCAGTGTTAAAGCGTATGGCTGCCCCTGTGTGTTTCATCTCCCTGTTGCCCCTGAGGATGACTCTTCCTGCTCCCCTCGTCACCACAGCTTGCATCTGGTGAGTACTGGTGACTCCAGGCTTGGGAAACATGGTAGGTGTCTGTGGGGAGTCATGGGGATACACAAGGTGCCATCTTGCTCTGCAAGAGCTGAAGGGATCAGCAGCCATCCTTGATACCTGTATGTTGTTCAGGCAAAGCCACAGAGCTCTCCTGGTGCCTGTGGAGTTGGAATAGCAGTACAGGTGCAGTGCTTCAGCCTGAGAGGCTGACGGCAAGGTACGGGACTACAGTCACAGGGCGATACTTGAAGAGCAGTCTAACAGCTGGCTGTCTCCAGCCCAAATATTAGTCTGAACAGCCTTTTCTGCCAATAAAAAGGTGTTCAGATGTCTAAGACTTTCATATGAGGCTGAATAAAACCTCTCGAACAAAAATATTTGTAATCATTTCACACTTAAAGTACTTGTTGCCCTTTGGTTAGCCAGCAAGATGTGTATGACAGCAGGCAGTTTCTTGGGGTAGACTTTTTGTCAGACCTTTCCGAGCGAGACGCAGCATGAAATAATTTCCAACTGCAAAATGGCCTGGAGCGCTTTTTGTCAGCTTTGTCTGTTCCTGCTCAGGTATCACCAGTGTTCCTTGCTGCCTGAAAGGATTTGAGAAGTGGACTGACGCAGTGAAAATTCAGTCAAGCCAGATGCACATGCCTGCTAGAGAAGTGATGAGCCCTGCATTGCGGGGATAAACAAGGTCAGGGTTCACACAGGAGCACCGGGTAACACTGAACCATGGACATGCTGGCCCTGTCTCACTCTCCTTTAGCCTGGAGATAGTCCTACAGTTTGCCCTAGCACAAACCAACTGCCACGGGATGTTTCTGGGAGCATGGGGAGGGGGAAAGCCTGTATGTTAGATTTTGCAACGGGTACTTGTTCTTGAAAACCTGTTCTCATCTTCTCATGTTCTTAATTGCACTGAATTTGGATGCCACTTAAGATGTTGTGTTACCCCATCGAAAAGCTAGACACTATGTTGAAAACACCCTCACTTCCTGGAGAAGAAGGCAGCATGAATGGTGAGTAACTCTCTAGCATGAATTCTGCAATTTGAGAGAGGAATTTGCAAAAAGGGATCAAGACTGTCTTATGCTCAGTGCTGCCACCTTAGCATTATGCAGCCACTTCAGGGAGCTGATCCACAATGCTGCGGGCAGCAGGTTTGTGTCTCCTTGAGGAAGACAGTTTTATATATCAGGGATTCTTTGGAGGGGGAAAAAAGAAAAAAAAGGAAGAGAAAATGCCTGTGGACAGAAAACTCTAAGCGAGGGGTCCTCTAAGTTTTATTAAAGAAGGGCCCTTGATGGCAGAGCAGATGGCAGCTGGCCTCATAAAAGAGTGCACAGCCTTTACATTCAAAAGATGTAACAACCAAAAGCAACGCTTTTGCAGGCCTTACATTACATTATCAGCACTCTTGTGCTTTTGGACAGACAAAAAAATGGAAAGAGAATTGGAAATTTTTTTTGTAGTAAATGTTTCAGGGCTCTGCAAGCTGCTTGTCAGTGAGTGGAAACAGGTAGCAATGCAGAAAATAACCTCTTGCACGTAAACTGAACAAATGTAAGTGTAGCCATGGAGTGTAAAGGGTTCCTGGCAAATGTAGACCTGGTACGGATGATAGAAATGGCAGCACCGGGGAGCAGAGCTGAACTCAATCCACGCAGGTGTGCTGTCTCTGACAGAAGCCCAGTATCGGCAAATTCATCTGTAGGAAGCAAACCGAATAGCTTTCTGTCCCTACTTCAGCTCGTGTGTGGGCTAATAAGACTGAAGGGGGAATTATGTGGTTCAGGCGCAATATGGAGCTGCCTGACAGATTGCAGACAGATGTAAGCTTGCTTTGCCTGGGCTCTGCACTGACTGAAGCTCAGCTAATATATTCTGTTTCTCCGTCAGGCTTATTGCATCAAGCTCAGCATTGTGCTGATAATGCAGTCACATGGCTTCTGCATCTGAACTGGCCCGTCTCCTACCAGCTTGAAGCAAACTTGCATCTGTCTTCGGAATACAGTGTAGGGATAACCCTGTAACAGGCCAGCACTTCGCAGCCTGCGTGACGCGGAGCTGGGACGTGCTCGAAGCAGGAGGGAAAGGATCAGAGGTTGTCTCAAACTCTTTGAAGTAGAAGGGATTTGCAGATACGTGGTAGTTCATAGGCAGCCTGGAAGGGGTTACAGTGAGTGAGAGCAGATGGTAGCTTGACTGACAAGTGGACATGCTCAGCATCTAAGTATACTAAACTAACTGGGTCTCTGGAAGCAGAAAATTGAACAGTCTTTATTTCACAGAGGCTTGCTACTATTCCCTGACTCGTAGATTACACCTATGTGTGACCGTCCCTCTCTGTTTCTGTGGTGTGTTCCTGACTTGTGATACAGAACAACCAAACCATCTGATTACTGCTATGCTGAGACAGATGCTTTGAGATCTCTCCTTTAGACACAAGATGTCATTTTGCTGTAAAAATGGAGATATTGATTGCTTCTTAAATTATGCTGATTGCAAGTCAGAGCATATCAGGGACCAGTGAGATGGCTAGAGAATGTCAGAAAGAATATACCTACTTAGCTCTGAGCAGGAGAAAACGTAACTCTTTCATTTACAGCATTAGTCAGTATTACTGTCTCTTAATTACCTCTTAAGTGCCCTATTCCACTATAAGCCCCGTTTGTTTTATGAATGGAAGAACTACCCAGACAGCACAGTTACCAAAAAGACAAAAATATTGGGCAGATTTAAATTTCCCCTTTTTCCTAAGTGGAACACACAATTCCTATAAAATGCCAGTGGATTTTTCCACATTAGTCTTGTCCTTATATGTAAATGTGTATTCACTCCTGTACAATGGAGATGCTTTGCTAAGCTTAAGCAGATTTTGTTCAGTGTCCCAATGCCTATGTCTGCCACTTCCAGCTAATTTTCCAGAGAAAAGGATGTAATAAGTGCAAACATTTATAAGCCTAACAATTCATGGAAATGAAAACAGCAATTCTTGCCACAATAAAAAGCCTGTAGAACCTAACCACCAGTGAGAATATTAAATTATTCATTTGATTTGTATAGTAACAAAGTTGGACACAATTTAGCAGTCATTTTATTTTTATGATTTAAATATAAGGTTGCAAACATAGTTATTTATGAGGCCCTATATTTAATCTTGTGTTTAGTTTGCCATTTACTGTTTAAAATGCTGCATAAAGCTTCTATGCAATTAAGCTTTCTTCAGGACCTTCACTCCTTGACCAAAATGCCCCTGCCCTGGTCTCTGCTGCAGCCCAGTTGGGTCCTGTGCCTTCTGCTGTTCTGAAATTTCTACTGTTGAGATACTGAATGTTTTAACCTCCAGGTGACACTTGTAACCTAATGTGTGGCTTAAAGGGAAGGAACTTTTCAATGAATAAAAGACTCCTGTGTATCAGAGTTCTGTGAAGCTACACAAGTGGTTTGGGAGGTAGGAGAGCACTTGCTCCTGGGTGCTCTGCCAGATTGCTTATTACATTCATTACATACATTATAACATTCAACTTTTTTTCTTATTTCAATTTTTATGAAACTCTTCAAGATGATGATCTAACTTGAGATAACTTCTCTGAAAACCCAAAAGGGCTTCTGAAGACCCTGATGATTTTGCATGTGATTTATAAAGCAAAAACCTGCTTTTCATTTTATTTTTTAATTTCCTCAAGCCTCTGTTGTGGTGTCTCAAGCATAGTAGTGCGAATTTGTTGTTTCAGGACTTCAAAACCGCAGCATAATTAGCAGTGTTTACTAACCAGATGAACCAGTCACTTGCCACCTGAATACTTAACAGGAAGAGTGAAGGATTTCTATCAACCAGTAAATGGAAAGAAAGCCTCACGTGTTCAAGCAGAGTGGATGGCAGTAGCCACATTTTGTGGTGCTCATGCTTCTCCCTGGGAAGGCTCATGCTTCTCCCAGGGAAGTTGCCATCTATAGCCAGTTGCCTTTCTGAGTGGCAAGAGATGGATATTCTAGAGAAACACACTTAAACTTTTAATAATCTCATGTCAAGACCACTGTAAAAGCAGTGGATTTATCCCCTGTTACTTCAGCTAAGTACTCCACTCCCTCCCCAGCGGATGCTCCAGTATTTAACTACCATTAACCATCAGAAAGGTTTTCCTAAAGGTCATCTTAAATCTCTGCTGTGGTTTAACCCAGACAGCAGCTCAAATAACCCCACAGCCATTCACTCACTCCCCCTACCCCACAGTGGGATAGAGGAGAGAATCAAAAAAAGTAAACCTCATGGGTTGAAATAGAAACAGTTTACTAGGGCAGAAAATTAAGAAATTATAGTTAAATAATAAAAGAATGTGCAAAGCAAGTGATGCACAGCATACTTGTTCACCACCCGTGGACCGATGCCCAGCTAGTTTTCAAGCTACAGCCCTCCCTAGCCAATTTCCCTCAGCTCATATACTGACTGTGATGTCGTAACGTATGGAATATCCCTGAGGCTCTGGCTGTGCCCCCTCCCACCTTCTTGTGCCTCCTTGCTGGCAGGGAAGCTGAAACGTCCTTGGCTTACTTAATTGTAAACACTGTTTGGCAGCAACTGCACTATCAGTGTGCTATCAACATTATTCTCATCTTAAATCCAAACCACAGCTCTGTGCCCGCTGCTGGGAAGAAATTAACTCAATGCCAGCTGAAACCAGGACAATCTCTCATGCTGCAGCATGAACTCATTACCATTTTCTCCTGTCTTCAGTCACATGGTGACTGGTTATTTTCCAAGAATGTTTTAAATATTGAAAGACTTCTCACATCCCCCATTTCGTAGACTATCCCCCCTCCTCCCCCATTTTCCTTGTAGCTCCTCCTCTTGCCTTCCCTAGACTTACTCAAGATGATCTCCATCTTCCCTAAAGCGCGTGATACGCAGAGCTGTATACAGTACTCCACTCAAGTGCTTACACAGGCCACTCCTGTCTCTGTAAAACTCTGGGTATTCCTGAGATTTTACATCAGTAAAATACAAACCTACGTGGCATAACATAGAATAACAAAGGGAGGTTCTGTAGGAACCTGGGTTTAGGTCATTTTTTAAGGGAGTGTAGATACATGACTTTTGGCTAAGGGGGCCAATGGGATCCTGGGGTGCATCAAAAGGAGAGTGGTCAGCAGGTCTAAGGAGGTGATCCCCCACCTCTACTCTGCCCTGGTCAGGCCCCACCTGGAGTATTGTGTCCAGTTCTGGGCTCCCTGGTATAAAAGAGACAGGGATCTCCTGGAGAGAGTCCAGTGGAGGCTACGAAGATGATTAAGGGCCTGGAGCATCTCCCCTGTGAGGAAAGGCTGAATGAACTGGGGCTGTTCAGCCTTGAGAAAAGAAGACTAAGAGGGGATCTTATTAATGTTTATAAATATCTGAAGTGTGGGGGACAGAGGGAAGTAGCCAGCCCCTTTTCAGTGGTCTGTGGAGATAGGACAAGGGGCAATGGCTGTAAACTGGAGCACAGGAAGTTCCTCACCAACATGCGGAAGAACTTTTACCCAGTGAGGGTGACAGAGCCCTGGGA
This sequence comes from Porphyrio hochstetteri, assembly GCA_020800305.1. Lineage (NCBI taxonomy): Eukaryota > Metazoa > Chordata > Aves > Gruiformes > Rallidae > Porphyrio > Porphyrio hochstetteri. The sequence continues at coordinate 55,106,880 of CM036907.1, forward strand.
CAGGCTGCCCAGGGAGGTGGTGGAGTCTCCTTCTCTGGAGATATTCAAGACCCATCTGGATGCATATCTGTGCAATATGTCCTAAGGAACCTGCTTTGGCAGAGGGGTCAGGCTCAATGATCTCTGGAGGTCCCGCTACGCTTCTGTGAATCTGTGATTCTGAGATGACTGAGATCTTCGAGTTAAACAAAACCATCAGTAATTGATGAGATGTAAGGGCATAGATGATTCGTGTAGAAAAAGTGAAAGCTACCAAGGGGCTTTGGTAGGAAGCTGGTACTGAGAAAACCGTGGCAGCATGTGGGATAAAGGAAGTAGAATCTGATGTGAAAATGGAGATGAGGTTAATTAAAGGCCTTGGAGAATTAATATGCCTAGTTATTTAGTACTTTACCCTTTCAGAGCACTTCTGGTGATTACGCCCAATATGAAGCATTAAATCCTTTAGTCTTACTCTAAAGAAAACTAAAAGAGATACCAGTGCATGGTCAGTATTTTCAGTCCTTTCTTCACTGTATTTTTAATCTAAATACTCAGAACCCCATTCTTGGTTGCTGGAAAACAGCAGAGCTGAGGTGTAGAGAATAAGCTGTACATTGCCTTCCAGAGAGTTTATACTCCTTGAACCACTTTTTAGAATAAGTGGAGATCCCTGTGGGTTCAGACACTTCCTTGCACTCTCTTTGGATGTATTCTAATTGGTCCTAGACTCAAGCTTTGCTGAGTCCAAGTCAGGAGGGCAGATTCCTGTCTGTGTCACTGAACACTTGGAAAGAATCTGTAAATCTCAAGTACTTCTCCTCTTTGTCAAGTGGGTGACATTTGAGGAATTAAGTGACCAGAGAGAGAGAAAGCGATAATGGAATTCAGAAAGGGAAAAACTGGTAAAAGCAAGATGTAGTCATTTTGCTTTCCCTGGTTTTTTAATGTAAAGCTATTTGTGGAACAGGGAAATGTAGTCTAGAGGGACGGACTCTGACGCAGCAATAGTTTGCCTGAAAGGAACCCACTGCTTTCTTTCCCCAGTTCCCTTCTCTCATCCTTTCCTGACAGTTCACAGATTATTTCACTGCCACAAGAAATGGGTCATCTCAGCAGCACTGTAGCAAGTGCAGCAGAGCAAGGACTCAGGCTTCTGAGTCCTCCCAGCTCACTGTGGGCAGGACAGGCAGCCAGCTTTTCTCCCCACACAGCTCCGTACCCATCGCTCTGGGGGCAGCGGCCGTAGGGTGGCTGTTGCTAAGGAGATTAATCCCTCCCTGTGTTTAAATGCCTCACAGATGAAGAAACCTTTCTAATTTTACCCCAGCTGCCTGTACTCCCCTTTGATTCACAGTGGAGTTGGACTTTTTTACCTCCTCGAAATGGAAGCTTTAATTGTCCTCGTGTTACATCTCATTGCGGCTACAATACATGTAATTAGATGACCTCAGGCAAAAGCTGAGTCTTACAGTAAATTGGCATTGTTACTGGCCACCAGTCTACTGACCTGCTGCTTCTCATCTCTTGCATTTATTCCAAAAACTGAGCAATGGTCTAAGTGGTTTTGTATTTCCAGGGCATGCCACAGAAGTTTATGTAGACTTCTACCTACTGCCCTAAATATTTGTTTTTATAGCACATATCCAGTAGGCATATAGCAGAGGAGCAGCCATTAAATGCAATGTTCGATACATATGGCCGAGGGAAGTGTGTTTAGAAAGCATGGCTAATAGTGTAGGGACAGATTCCATTTTGTTTCCCACAGATACCAAGGCTGACAGACTGTTAGTTGCATGATCATTAGCTAAAGTGAGCTCCACAGTAATGCTCGAGGCAAAATAATAATAATAATAATATGGTGGCAGATGCAGCAGGAACAGCACGAGTCAGCAGCACCAGTTAGCACTTCTTTTGCTTATTAGCAGAACATCCAGATTCCAGACAGAATTGTTAGGCTGGGGGGGGTTCTTAATTTTTCTTTCCGAATCCTTCCTATCTTCAGGTCTTACTCCTTTATTGACATCAATTTTTCAAAGCAATACCTAGAGACTATGAATTCCATTTTCTTTGAACAAGCATATGGGTAAGGGAAGTTTTTTATGGCCTGGGAGAGGCTGTTTGTTTTATAACAGCATGCAGTGTTCAGGTTCCTAATTACTGTTGCATTTTAAAAAATAATTTATGCATGTTTATTATTAGTACTAAAAAATTATGATGTATAAATCTGTGTTCTGATAGGATTCCATAGGATTGGAACACAAAATTACACCAGCAACCTGTCATTAAATGTAAAACACCCTGCTCTTTATCATCTTCCTCCTTGATAGCCTCAAAAAAAAAAAACCCAACCCAAAAGAGGATAATAAAGATTTAAATACATTCTTCCTGATCTGTATTTCTTACACTGACTGTGGTAGCAGTAATGGGTTTTATAGTTTTGCTCAAAGTCAGCCAAATGTGAAGCAATCTATGCAGAGATGTGTTTTGTGTCCCCCGCCCCCGAGGGACCCATCCATGAAGAACCGTGAAGTCATATTTCATAATGACATATCTGCAAGGCACGGTTCAGCCTTCAAATGTCACAAGAGCGACAAGTTATTAGAGTTTAATTTTGGGTTGTTTTTTTTTTTTTACTGTGGTTCCCAATTGAAATCAGCCACTTCTCCACATGATCTGAAATGTCCTCAGATACTGGCTGGTTTCCGCTGCCCTCTCAGGAGCCAGTTCAGCAGCAGCTCTGTGACCATGTCAGTGTTGTGCACTGGGAGCAACTTCAAGAAATCCTTCAGAATGTGATTGAGATAGAACCTCACAGCCCAGAAAACTATTCCAGGAGTTGGGCTTGTGCCTTTAAATCAGACTTTCCCCTCACCACACCACAACAACTAGCCAAGGCATTAGGAGTTACCTCTTTTTTTATTACTACATAGGGCTCGTAGCTGTTGAGGAATTTTCTCTGCTTTTCTCTTTTAGGAATGATTCAAAACTCCTTTATCTTCTGCTGTCAACCAGGGTACGTGAAAACTGGTCTAAAAGGGCTTGATCACATAAAAAACCCCCAAACCCCAAGCGCTAAACCGGTCTGGTTTTAAAGTGATGTTTGACGGAAGTGGCTAAATAATGGATGCTCCCTCATTACAGAGTGCGTACAAACACGTGTGATTTCTCTCAAGACACATTATTAGAAACATTCCAACCACTGGTGTTCATGTTTATTTAAAATGTCAGGGCAGTAGCAAGGTGTCAGCTATTTAAGTTCACTAGTCGGTAGGTGGGCACCCAGCCTCCGCTTCCCCCAGTCTCGTTACAGCTTCGGTTCTGGGGTCCCACACGTCAGTAGATGAATTCAGAAGGTGCCTGGAAGAAGTCTTCAGCACATAAGCACACACTTCCATGCTGCCTTGGACACCTATCCGCTCTCCCAGACTCCGAAATGTGCGAGCATTGCTAGCAAGTGTAATTGCTAATGCAAAGCTCGTTAGCCGTGAATACTTGCATATGCAGCTTCATAAGAAATGAAGTGTAAACACTGCTGTCAATCAACATTGTAATCACTCAGATGTGCGTGGAAAGCTAATTCAAGATTATGTGAACGTGTTAAAAGGGATTTCACCCTGAAATTCTGGCATCTTGCTGTGGAAGTACTTGCAGTGCTGACCCATCCCCACCCGAATCCCTTTAAAACACATCGGAGCGTTATCACTGCCGTGATTTTATTATTATTTTTCCTTGTTCTAAAATTGGTCCTGTAATAATAGAAACATGAAATTTGCTGACAGATTTCCCAGTGAGCTAGGATGGGCTGAAGCTGCTATTTTAAGCACCCTTGTGAGAGAAGTGATTGGTAGTATATGTGCTGAGCCCTGATTCAGCAAGAATTGGTGCCGGATCCCTGCTTCATGTTCAAGCTACAAGAAACATTGAAGAGCAATTCTACTTACATAAATGGATAGACACATTGCAAGATGTTTGGAAAAGCAAATTACTAATTTTACTAATAATAGAGAGCTGAAGATTACTCAGAAGAGTCCAGCGCTAGTCAGAGCCTCAGCTGATGAAAATGGGCAGAAATCCAATGAATTCAACAGGGTTATAATGACTTTACACTTACTCAGGATTGATCTGACATCTGAATGTGGATTTATTTTAATCACAATTTAATCACAACTGCTGTCAGTTGAATACCCTTATATCTCATTGTTCTACAACAAAGACAAGACTGTTTTCCATCTCTGGGTAGTCAACTTGAAGAAATTGGGAAAGCAGTGGAGCAGGCAGTCTAAACATAAGAGCTACATTTAGACATTCTAAATCTAGGGTAGATGAGAGACCTCTGGAAAAAAGTATTATTTTAAATTTAAGAAGTCAGCTGCACCTGGAATTTGAAATCAGTTTTGAGGGTGGTCTTCCAGTTCAGGTCTCTGAAATGGCCTGGGAAAGGAGGAGGATTTAAAAGAGTGGTGAGCCCTGGTAGTAACTATGCTGTTGAGATCTGAAGTATACTGAGCTGAATTAGTTCCGTATTTCTTTTCAGTTGAGGCTGGATTTAGCTGGAGATTATCTCCTGGCATGGTATGAAGCTAAATATGATTCAGAAAGACATTCTCTAGAATAACTCCAGTGCTTTTGCACTTACTTGATCTTATTTTGTCAAGATCAAATGAAGCCAATTCTAGTCCATTAGGGAGGTGCGTGCATGGTACGCCTTGGGGTGAGGAAGGGGGACCCAGCCTTTGGACTGCAGGGATGCCAGCCCTGGCAGCTTTCATACTCTTTCCCGGGGGGATGGAAAGAATGATGGAATGCAGCAGATTTTATCTGCGTGTGATACTTACTGTTATTATAAGGGAATTTCAGGGTGTGGAGTTAACCCTTGAAAGTCTGGGTAACAACCTGCCTATGTCACGTAATACATGCCGTGTAAAATACATCCAGCATTCCCTGGTGAGTCTTTCTCCTTGTCCTCTCCTAGAATTGCCTTGGCCCACCAGCAATCTCCCCAGTGCTATTGCAAATTGAGACACTTAGGCCCACTCCACAACCCCAGGCTTTTCTCTGGCCCTCAGGAACATCTCTGTCAGCATCATCCTGCTACTCTTGTCCTGCAATGTTCCTGGCTAACTGCTAGTTCTTCCCAAGCCCTGACTTACACAGCAGCTCCTGACTTACACTTGCTCCTCGGTGTTTCATCATCTAAAGGAGAAGAGTGCAGTCTTTTTAAAAATGAGTAATCTGGGATGGAAGAGTTTAAAATGAGCAACATCCAGTCCAACACAGGGTGTGTTTTGGTGGCTTTTGGTGTTTTGGGGTATTTTGGGAGGGTAGGTGGTGTTTTTTTGTTTGTTGGGGGTGTGTTGGGTTTTAGGTTTTTTTTTTCTTAAAAGTGGTATATGTTACACCTTGGGGCACCTCACATGAATGAAGTCTCCTGAGGTTAAAAAACCAAAAATCAATGTGTGGATAATATCCTGCAGCCTTAGTGCAGGATGAATGAGTTTAGCCTGAAAGGCTGTTTGGAGAGAAGCTGAAGATGCAGAGTTTAGGGCTTTACCTAGCTGAGTTTTTCTTGCAGTAAAACTGCCATGCCTAGTCTTTCCTGCAAATTTATCACATTCCCATTATTTGCTCCAAAGTAAAGAAAACATCTCTTTTTTCTTGGTAAGTGTTAAAGACAAAGCCCTAGTGTCCCTTTCCAAGCCTGCCTCTCTGGGCAGCAGCTCAGGATCCTTCTTTATTCCAAGGAGGACAAAAAAGTGGAAAAGGCTTTTCCAGCATCCACAACTTTCCAGACACCAGAGGACAGGCTGTGCCTGAACAAGGGGTGATGGTGGGAGCCGGGGTGCGGGGTCGCTGCCGAGCCCACCTCCCACAGCTGACAGAGGGGGTCCCTGGTGCAGCTGCAGGCAGAGAAAAGTCACACCAGGCGTGTAGAAAGCGAGGGAGGCAGAACACATCCCTATCCCTGCCCACACATGTAAAACAGCCATGGTGGAAAAAAATACATGCTGTGTCCTGCCTGTGACAGCGCAGCAGAGCCCAGGGTTCCCCCCTGGTTCCCCCGTGGTCAGTTCGGGACACATCCCTCCCTGGACTTTTGCTGGGCAGTACAAGGCCACGCAGCCTTTTCTTCAAGGCTGTGGCTTTCCATCTTAGCTACATCCTAACTATATGTTTGATCCTGTGTGTTGCCTTTCTTGCCAGAAAGTGAAAATTAAATAAATAAAACCCAACCCTCCATTTCTTTGTGGGCTGTTCTTTTTTCATCACTGGTAACTGTAGCCCTGCACTGCATTTTCAGTAATTGCAAGGGTTTGGGGGTTTGGGTTTTTGTGTGTGTGTGTGTGTTGCTGTGCATTAATCACACTGGAATAAGAAGAAAGCAAAAATAGAAGGAAGTGCATAATTATTGAACAGGGAAAGTAAAATCAAAACATTCGTATCTAATTTTCTAAGGCTCTTGAAAACAATGGCTCATTTTGGGGGAAAAAAAATGTAGAAAGAGCAAGCTGCCAAAAGAGTGCATAAAAGCAAGTCAAAACAGCAGAAAAAGGCTCGATGTTCCTTTAAAAAGCTACGTGTGATCACCAGGGTACCTGACTAACTGGTACATAACATGTTCGTCTAAGCACAGTAACTCTCCCACTGAAACACCGTGAGCTGAACAAGAATATACACGCTTTGGAAATCCTTTTCCAGAGTCATGTTTGTGCCATTAGTCAACCTGGTGTGCTTTCAACAGGCAGAAGATTGCTGAGCCTCAAATGAAACCGTCGCTCAGAAAATACCGAGAGAAACTGGGGAGCTTAGTTTTAGAAAATTAAACTTCTGCGGAGAAGAAAATATGAGGAGAAGATACGATCCTGCTGGGGTCTGCCTTAGAGGCTCTCAGAAATACTGCTGTGGTCCAAGCCACGGAAATGCCCACCATTTATTTAGCAAAGATAAAGCTGCAGTAGTCTTGCAAAGGCAAGAACCAAAAAAAGAAGAAAAAGAACCCCAACCCAATCCCAAACCTGAAGTCTTGCAAAGAAATAAGTTTTCATATCTTTCTAAATGTCCTTGAGTCCATTAGGCCTGATTTACTGCTACCTTTCTCTTTTCTGAAAATGAAATCCATTTTTCTGGGTAATGTTTTGTTGTCTTTGAGATGGAAAACATATCAGTAGCATAGAAGCCAGCCCTGAGGAAAGGAGGGATTCCCAGCAAAGACTCTGAATTTTTGCTCCCCCCATGGTTGGTGTCATCTGCAAGAAGGGTGAGGGCAGAAGGGCAACAGCTTCGATTCAAAGTCTCTGAGAGAGGCTGAAATCCCTCCATCCTACCTCACTGGCAGGGTCCTTACCTACAGTAAGCGCAGGAGAAGCAAAGAAATCATGTGAAACCCCTGTTGCTGTACAGTCCTGGGTGGCATTGTACATGGGGCTGCCGGGCTGAGTGGCAGTGAGGGGCAGCAGGAGCATCTGGCACTGTAACCCACTCGAGGCTCCAGTTTTGCTGAATGGGGCTGGCTCTGCTCCAAAGCCAGAAACAGCAAAATTTCCAATCCTTTTCTGAAGAAAATTGAGTGAGTTGTTGATGTGGCCTGAAATATTAATGAACCATCAAGATTTTTGTTTCCCGCACTCTGATTGATTTCTGGTGCCAGGTAAATAAGAGGAAAAGCCCTACACATGTGAAATGGTTCCCAGCTAAATAAACGGGGTGGCGGTGGGGGAAATCTCTCATAAGAACAACCAATAAAGACTTCTTCAACCTAGCTGGCTATAAAGGCTAAATTTGCTCCAAATCAAACTCTTCTGTTTTAACGAGAGCAGATAAGGTGGGCCTGAAACATGAGCAAGTGTTACAGAAATTCCGACATCTCTTTCCAGTGGTTTTCAGGGGTTGTGGTGCACAAGGGAAGGCGTGAGTGACCAGTGTGCCAAAGGCTTCACCAAGGGACCCTACTGCCACAAATGGACAAGTTGTGATGAAGTCACCCACCAAAAAAAAGCTGTTAGCCTGTATTTACCCTAAAGCTGTCCTTGAACTGGGGTCTCAGTTACAGATTTCAGTGAAGGTTAAGTGTTCAAGAGAGAGAAGAGCAACAATTTAATGGATTTTATGGGCTCTTGAACTAGGTATCTGGTTTGACTCAACGTCGTGCCAACTGCTGGGATGGCCCCAATGAACCATGACAATGAAGCTGGAGCTATCAGAGAACATCTTGATGGTTTTCGTGCTTTCTTTGGCCAGGACACATGTTGATACATGTGAATGCATTTGGGTTTTGAAGCTGTTTTAGAATACCTTGATGATGTCTTTTTGTGGAATCCCAGAAAAGGGAACCTGGGAAGCAGGGTGGTACCTTGTCCATTTCTGTCCTGATCTTAAATAGCTGCAAAGGGAGATACTCCACTTCCTTGGGACAATCCATTTGAGTGTCTCATTACCAATATGAATTTCATAGTAAATCTTGTATGAGAGTACTGGAGTTGGTATTGTGATGGCTAACAACACATCACAGTCTGATCTGTAACATAGTTTTTGTGAGGTCCAGCATTATGCTCTGAAAACACGACGAGTGCACACACTTTTCTACCTGAGTACATGACAACCCATTTTGGAAGCAGCTCGTAATTAAGTTGATGTGACATGATGGTTATCTCACCTTTTCCTGCCCCCTGCCTGAATATCAGTACTTGCTGCCTCCTGAGTATTCGTGCAGCCTCATCAGCTGTACTGGGATCTAGCCCTTCCTCTTTCCCTACCTCACCCAAGGGTGGTTTGTCTTCTGGTGGATCTGGTCCTGGCTCTGGGTGACTGTGCAGATGCAGGAGTGTTCACATTGGCACTAGTGGCAGTGAGAATATGCAGCCAAGGACCTGGAGGCATGGATTTAGATTAGGGCCAGCCCGTTGTGTGAGTGGCCCTTAGGTACTGCCCAGGTATTCAGATATTGAGGGCCAGCTTCCCCTCCCCCTAAGATGCCTCACATCAAAAATGAAAGTGGCTTTCTTCTGTTTCTAAGCTTTCAGGCTGCTCAGAAGTGGCATGCTTGCTCAATCTTTTTTCCACAGACACTAAGGCAGCGATGGTGCTTTAAGAATTGAGGAGACCCACTATGTGGCTCCAGGCACTGGCTGAACTTCGTCTGTTCAACTGGAGTTTTGCTTTTGACTTTGGAGGGGCTGCCTTTCATCTCGAGGCTCTATGCTGGGCACGGAGAGGAGGAGTGGGGTTAGGATGGACATCTGAAGAACAGGCAGTGGGAAGACTTCTACCTGCTGTGCAGTGGCCTGCTGGGGTCTTTGTGGCCTCCAGGCATGCCGGCATGCAGGAGACAAGGGTGCAGCACCACTGTGAAATAGGAGTGCATTGCACATCTGAAGCTGTCACACAGCTCTGCAGACAACACCAACATGGGCTGCCCGAACCAGGGCCTCAGCAGGGCTCTGCTCTGTGCCTCCCCGTGTCAGCGCTGGGAGAGCAGGACCTTTTGGGCATCTGCAGAAATGAGTCAGGAATGAGTGATGAACAGAGCCACCCTGGGACTATTTCCCAAATTTCAGGGCCTGTTTCTAGTTTGGGATTTGTTTGGTTTTTTCCTGTCACCACTTTGTAGATCAACTTTTCACCCTGTTCTACCCAGGCCCAGCTTGTGGCAACCTCCAGGTCGAATAGTTTATGATGCAGCCTTTCCCCTCTGTGCGGTAAGGTTCCCTCTGCTAGAGAAAGGCCAGGGCAAAAAGCTTTCCAGGAGACAGAATTGTACTGTTAGAGGCTAAGGCAAGTGACAAGCACAGACATGGATGAACACTGCAGAACTTCAGCCACAAAATCAACACGAAGGTTGCCCAAAAAAGGAAAAAAAAAAAAAAGGAAAAAAAAAGGCCGGTCTTCAAGGCAATGTGCAGTGGCCCAGTTTAATTCCCTAATTCTAAGTCCCCTGCTAAATAAAGCTAGCTCTGTAGTTCTCTGAAGTAGCTCATCGCTGCAAAAGGCTCAGAAACAAACAAAACTCCATGTGGGGAGAGGAGTGTGGGAGAAAAAGTCACAGGAATAATCACAGAAATTATGAAATCAGTATTTTTCCCACTCAGCAAGTAAAATTAGAAAGTCATAACAATAATATTAATAATGACAATAATACTTTGTTGTATTTACTGAACTAACACCAACCTGGACTGGAGATGCAGCTTTGTAGATGTTGTACTGAGAGATGACCCTGGACCCAGCACAGCCTGGGTCGTGCAGTGGCTTCAGGGAGTCCCCTGACACCAGGCAGGGTCCCCCAGTGGCATTAGTGCCATCAATCTACTTTGGTCTTCCTCCCCACGATGCCCTCTGAGAAGAAAAACACAGGCTACAGCCCCACACTCCTAAGCATGTTAATGAACCCCGGGCTTTTGTAACGACCCTCAGGACTTGCTGGCATCTTTCTAAATTGGATGCATATGTTACCTCAGCGTGGCAATTAATGACAGTTAAATATAAATTGAAGATTAGTATCTGCCAACTTGATATGATGCAGCCCTAGCAGGCTTTTTAAGCTGTTTCCTACTGAAATCATTACTCTTCAATTACAGGGTCTGAGCTCTGGCAGCCAGCGTGCAACCTGCGCGTGTGGCTGTGCAAACGGAGGCCCAGCGCTGCCACAGGGAAGGAGCCTGGCAGCTGCAGGGGACATGCCGAAATCCTGGAAGCCGTTCCGCCAGCACGAGTATTATGTGCAAAGCAGATGGTAGGGAACTAAGCACATAAGAACATAGGAGAGAGGTGTGTTTTGCCTAACCGTATCGCTACTTTCTCCCCACCCCCCCCAACATATGCAATATACTGAAATACATATTAAAGCACCGGCAGCGCTCTGTAGAACAGGCGCCGTTCTTGGCACTTGTGCAGTAATATAAGGCTTCAGAAAGAGAGAGAAAACGGTTGTGAATCACAAGGATGGTTTGGAAAGAACATGCAAAAACGCTGCCTATTTAGCAATCAACAAAAGCTCCAGCCACTTCACAGGATGCAGTTTCCAACCATGACCCTGTGTAAGCGAGGTTATGCATGTGACCAAATGCTTAATAAATGTTACCATAGATTTTCCAAGTGCCTTAGTAATCCAATAAAATAATTCCCATGCTTCAATTAGATACGTGTGTATTTTTTTCCCCTTATCAAATCAGGACAAGGGGAATTACATCAGAGGGGCCCATCCTGCCTCCTTAGGCAGGGACTGGCAGTGGTAAGATAGCAGAGCACTGCTTTGCTCTGCAGGCAGCAGATGCTCCCGTTGCAGGCAGAGGATTATAACCTCAAGTCAGTCTTTTAATCTCTTCTCAGTCATGAGTCAGTGTTGAAATGGCAGTCGGAGCATGCACAGGCAGCGAGGGAAAGATTTGTTGAGGCTAATGGGAAGGCTAAAGGAGAAAACACTTCAGCTGACGTTACTGATAATGCAGAAGACCCTGCTATGAGGAACAGCACTTAATGACAGTGCTCGTAAGGAGATTGGATACAAAACAACCTAGCCGTGCTGCGAGGAGAGGGGCTTATTTAAAACTTTCTATTAATTTTGATCGATATACTGTAAATGTTTTGACATAAAAAGAAACATCATGTCACATTAACCTATGAACCTAGAGGATTCACGAATCCCATAGCCAATACAGGGAAGATGGAGACCAGCCAGGTAAAAGCACTAGTAAACAAACAGCTAGGTATTGCTGAATTACTGCTGAAATAGCTGCTGACATTAATATCATATCTCTTATAATAATTATATTGTACAGTCCAATATATTCATCCAGGCATGGTGTGATACAGAGTAGTGTCAATCCAGAGTAAATTCAGAATTAGTTTCTATGCCTCCTTTCAGCCAATAAGGAACATCCTTTGTTTTTTTTTTTTTTAATTTTTTTTAATAGGTTCCTAAAAATGTAACTCAGATGAACATTGTGCTGCCTTCTTTTGAATGATTCAGGGACGTGCTTCTGCTGGCAGGTATATTGCACTAGAGATGAAGTTAGGTATGTGTCTTTTCATGGAAGTGCCTTTTTTTGTTTTCACTGACAGGCCATCGGCCAAAACCCCTATGGCCAACTCCTGTGTCCCAAAACGCAAAGGAGGAGAACTGAAAGCCTGGCAGGAGGTGCTGGATCCAGCTGTAAAAGAGCATGATACTGTTATTCACTTAGAAACCTATAGAAAGGCTGCTTAACAGTATTGCTCAAGACTATTGCTGGCAGAAAGAAGTGTTTCAGGGTGTGACAGGGGTTACCAGCTGCTAAGGAGATGTAGTGAGTAAGCGTTTGTTTTCTGCCACCTAAATAGCAACTTCGTAGTTAGAGAACTCACACAGAAAGCTGTAGAGGTTGGTGCTAGGACGGCTTCAGAGTCACCCTGAAAAAATGCCTCAGCCCACAAGACTGCTCTAGCCACCCCAGTGCCCACCAGTGCAGCCCCCCACCCAGCCTCTACTGAAGTCAGGCTGTGAGAAGCTGGGTACATAAACCCAAATAAAGGGCTGCGATGGCACTGCTACCCTGCTTCTAGCTCTCGTTCAGAGTCAGCCAAAGCAATTCTGAAGGAGGCTCACTGCTTCCGACTCAATTCAGGCACCTTCTGCAAAAGCAGGGTTTTGGATTGCGCTCCTGAGGTGCCTGCTGCGCTCTGTGGAACACGTAGCTACCTAACCACGCACTTGGGCGCAGTGGATTTATTAACTCTCCCTATAATTGCCTCATTTCCCAGTGCTACAGAGCTGTACTATGTATCATTCCAGGAATAATTGAGATGGATGAATATAAACACACCGTTGCTGGAAAAAATACGAGTGCAAAGTGCACTTATATATATATTAAAAAAAAAAAAGCAATAGGCATAGATAGGCAATTCAACAGCAGCATGCCTGAGCTGAAGGACCATTCCACATAGCACCAAACATTCATTAAATCCTTTTCATATGCTCTGCCTCTTGATTTTTCAGCCACCTTACGTTTTCCTGAACAGCCGCTTTAGACCCAGCCTCATCATCAGAAAACACGTAATTTAGCAGGTGTACCTTATCAAATTCAATTTCTGCCTGGTTTTTCTTTGATTCATTAAGCTCCTTCTCCCATTCTCAGGATGATCCATGGGAGATTGCAATCTTTTCCCATTTACGACATAGCGGGGACATTTTATTATCTGTTCTTCAGAGATGAATTACTAATGTGCTAACCCACAGAAGCTAGCACATAACTGCTTTTTATTTTTTTTCAAATGCCAAGGGTTCTTTTTGAGGTCAATCTAGTGCGTTTTTGCGAATCAATACAGAGTGGCTTAGGAATAGGAACCATTAGAAATGCCCTAAATGATTAATGATTAATTTAACGTTAGCTGGGATACTGTATTTAGAAGTAGTAACATACTACCACTTTTTAATTGCAAAACATTACAAACAAGCCTCAATAGCACGCCTTTCACGTGGCGTAGGACCAAAATATAAATAGAACAAGTAATTGTATCTGTTTGTAACTCATCCTTTTGTGTAGTAGTGTGTGACACGGAGGCATTTGCTGTCTGTGGGGCAGATGGAGATTGAGCTATGTAATAAAATTTGCGCATAAATTACTAATGGTTCCCTATCTAAGGCTAACATATTGACTAACCCTCCTGTGAACATCAAACAGGTCAGTGCACTAAGAGGTTACTAACTAGCTGATGCCTGTGGTGTTTTTCTTATGGTGGTTTGAAAGGAAAAGAAAATAACCCTGATGTAGATAGCATTTTCACTACTGCAAGAAATATATGGGCTCATTTTGCAACAATTCTCTGAATTTCACTTTAGGAAACAGTTTTATGAAGTCCTGATCCCCAGACTCTCGGTGGTGCTCAGGAGTGTGCAAAGCCTGAATGACAGAAGGGCTTTGAAGCTGACTGCAGTTAAAAAGAGTAACTTGTGTTTATCGAACCTGACAGTGTTTTACTCTCCTCCCATTGCGATTAGAAATTTAAATATAGGAAAATACCTGTAGGTAAAAGCTCCTATATTATCTCTGTACTACCCAGTGCTTTGAAGCTTGTTAAATGGAGGCTATCTAGACAGGCACTTAACAGATTAACTAATATGTATATTTGTACAAGAAAATTAAGTTTTGGAGCAGTCATACCATTGTATAAACCTTACTGAACTGAGCTTACTTCAGCCTAAGTAGAGGAGGAAATGCGAAATTGTGCCCCACATTGAAAATGACTACAGACAATCTCATTTTTACACTTAAGAAAACTTCCTTTATGCAAGCAGATGCCTCCGTGTTTTTAACCTCTGCTCTGTTGTCCCAAACCAAACTGTGCAAAGTTTGGGACAGGGAACGTCTCTTGCTAGAGATTTGTAAAAGTACTTAGGATAAATGGGACTTTCATCTTGGTAATATTGCAATGAATTATTATAACTGTTCATATTTATGAACATCTTATGGTTAAACATGGAATATTTCTTTTCATATTCATAACAGAGCTGCTAAGCGCAGCAAAATTGCATGAATGCCCCAGAGCTGGATGGTTGTTGTACACATAAAAGCTTATTCATTTGAATTGCACATATTTGGAGAGGGTTTTTTGGATTCTCCTTGTTAAAAATAGCTTGGTACAGAAATACCCACAGAAATTAAGGCTGGAGGGCACTTTTAGGCCATGCCTTCAAAAAAAAAAACAACAGGGCTGTGACCTCTTATTTTGCCATGAGGGCAAATACCATGGTGCACTTACATACTTTTCCCCTTGAATGTCCCCTTGCCTTGCCCACAGTGGCTGCTGGGAGAGTCTCTGGAGATTTGGTCCCCGGGACAGTGACCAGTTGTGGTGGGTTGGCCCTGGCTGGAGGCCAGGTGCCCACCAAAGCCACTCTGTCACTCCCCTCCTCAGCTGGACAGGGGAAAAAAGATATAATGAAAGGCTCATGGGTCAAGGTAAGAACAGGGAGAGATCGTTCAGCAATTACCGTTATGGGCAAAACACTCAACAGGAAATAAAATTAATCTAATTTATTACCCAATCCAAACAGAGTAGGATATTGAGAAATAAACCCAAATCTTAAAACATCTGCCCCCACCCCTTCCTTCTTACCTGGCTCGCCTTTATTCACAATTTCTCCCCTTCCTCTCCCCGAGCAGCGTACGGGGATGGGGAATGGGGTTTGTGGTCAGCTCATCTCACATTGTCTTTGCTGCACTTTCCTCCTCAGGGGGAGGTCTCCTCATACTCTCACCCTGCTCCAGCGTCAGGTCCCTCTCACGGGAGACAGTTCCCCCTGAACTTCTCCAGCATGAGAACTTGCCACGCAAACCCAAAACACCAGTGCAGGACTGAGCTCCAACGGGGACAGCACTGGTAGATTGCTGAGTAGTTGGGTACTAGTGCTTGAGCTTGCTCCCGGCACTGGAGAGCTTACAGGGATAGGTTTAGCCTGAGAGGCTCCTGGTTCATCTCCTTGCCTCTGGGCTGGATAAACTCACACTGTAAAGAAAGAAATAAACAACAAATATTTGCCTTTTTCTTCCTGAAAAACCCGTGAAGATGTGGATTCCAAAGCCTCACGAGGCAGCATATTCGTTGGAAATTTTTTCATCATGTTTAATCAAAATCTCGCTTGCTTCAGTTTAAGCTCATCATTCCCTGTGGCCACCACATGAGATGAAGAGCATATTATTTCCCTCATCTTTATCAACACTTCTGCATTTTGGTATTAAGTATTTGTTTCCCTTAGCCTTTCCCAGTACGTTATTACAGAAAGGGCAAGTCTTTTAGGCCTCTAATAATTCCAGTTGCTTTTCTCTGATTTCTGCCAAATCCATCCAATCTATTCAGGCGCCTCATACTCTTAACAGGGGCCTTACCTGCAGAATTGCTTGCAGTACAGTTATTTCACATCTCATAGGAACAGCACTCTTCTTTTTACACCTCACTGTAGCTTTTTTTTCACCACAGGATGTTTCTGACTCATGTTCAGACTGTGATCCCAGATGTGCTTGGTCCTTGCTGCCCAACTCATGTTTTCCAATCATGTACCTGCACAATGGGCTACTCCAGACAAATATGGAGCGTTTGTATTGCTTCTGTTGAATTGGATCCTGTGACATATGTATAAAACTGATGAACTAACTTTTTTGCTGCTCTACATTTTGCTGATCTCCTGTCTTCAATGCATCCTCCATGTTCTTCATTTACAAGATTTTGAGGGGCAGCTTGGAATACCTTTGAGGTTTGAAAAGTGTGTTCAGCACTTCTGTAAAACTCTTCCAAAAAGGCATCTGAAAAGTAGAGCTTGTTCTCCTTTTGCTCTTCATTGTGTTCTCTCCTCAACCCATAGCAGATAGCTTTCACCAACTAGCCCTCTTGCTTGTTTATGCTTCCTCCATCAGAACAGCTTTTAGCTTAAAAGAACATGCACTGAGATGGCATCAACTACTTAATGCTTTTAACAGTTCTGAGCTCTTGACATCTCTTTTTATAGAGAGACCACAGCCTCTTTCCATGCTGAACAGCCCAGTATGGTTCCTGCTTTCCGAAAGGAGGTGACTAAGGATGTGGGAAGTTTAACATATCTTTTTTCTACAACAACCAAGAACAGTGCCAGGCTTTAGCTACACATCCATGACAGTTTTTGAACAGTCTTCTGCAGACTGCTTTGAGGTGCAGAGATGAGGGAACACGAGGCAAAGTGGGGTGATTGGCGCCCGGATTGCTAGGCGATTGCTTTGTGTTCAGCTCTCAGTTGTTTCAGGGTTTTCCCCCCAGACCCAAGCACCTGAGTGCCATCACTCACCACTAATTACCAAGCAAACTGGGCAAAACACACTGTGTCCCACCTCCACAGGCTGGACGAGTTAGGCAGAATAATTTGTTATCGTTCTTCATTATTTCTTGAGTGCAAGTGAAACAGACTGTGGATCAGAGGTGACAGATCCCAGTCTGGGAGGTAGCTGATCCAGAATATTATTAATCCAGACACTGAGTATCTCACTCTCTAATCCATGCTTTCTTTTAATGTTTTTGTTTGTCTTTTTTATGGACTAATACAAAACCTTTATCTGTGCCACTCATTTCCTCTTTTTGTATTTTACCAAAGGGTTAATACTTCTGCATAAGCAGCGTGGGATTCAAGGGCAAAACAACAATCAATATTACTAGAGGCTGTGGGATGTTAATTGTCCAGCCCTGCTTCATGGTCTGTTTTGCTGTTGTTGTTTTTTTCCCAAATCTTTTCCTTTATTGATTCCCTACCTCCCCACTAATCCCTTCCAGAAAAAAAAGGAAGGCTGTCCACATCTTTCTAAATAAAAGTGACAGCTTGGATGGCAGTGCTTCAGATGAACAATCATAGGTTATTTGCAGCAGGAATTGCTGATGTTATTGAGGGTAAGTGTAAGTAAACAGAGATTACCTACTTCTTTAGTTGCTACCTATTCCAAATACAAAGTACACAACAGCACAGCCTGTGCATCCTACCATGACAGAACAGCATGCACCAGAGATGCTCAGAGATGTTGTACTTGATACTTGGGAGGGCTCTGAATTTCTGGATGCTTTCTGAGACCCAGTAGTGGGCACCCAGGCTGCCTACTTTTGTAAACTGGAGCCCTTCCAGTGAGATCTCCTGCTTCAAAGGGCCTGGCATCCTCTCACATCATTGTGGCTACAAGAGTAGCTGGGAGAGCTGAAGCAGAATGGTGTCTGTGATGATGAAGTCTATCATCACACACATAGAAGACTCCCTGGCAACTCCTGACTGCCACCATGGATGCTGAGGAGGAGCCAAAGGGCAGGTTTCTCCCGGAGGACACTCACTGGGCATAGGCAGGACTGGGAGAAGGAGAGGAGGCTCCTATGGGCAGCAAGTATACAGGGGTCCTAATTAACCTTCTTGTTCGTGGGCAGCTATATGGATGTATTGTGAGCTCCTACTCCCAGGCAAGCACCGGGAGGAATTGCACTACAGTCTTCAGAGCATCACAATCTCCAGCCACTATGGATACAGGGGAGAAATGAGGCTATGGTCACATGCCATGCTTGGATCTCTGCTCTGAGACAGGAAGAGGTTGTCACTGTGCACACTTACTTAGAAGGAAATAATGGGTGTATGAGTAACAATTTATTTTCCCATCTACTTTTTCTTCCTCTCATGTAACGTTTACCTTGTGCCTGGATGTCATTTGGGCTGTGCAACTCATGAGTACCCAACGATCTCCTCTTGTAATGCAAGCTTTCCAAAGTTTCATTATCAGAGAGTCTCAAGCTATAAACAGGTTATATCATAAACAAGAGGGACCAAAGCAAACACTCCAGGGTAACAAATATTTGCTTTGTGTCAGTATTTTATACAACTGGCATTAGAATTATTGCTTTGACCACAGGTATTACAGTAGAGGGTTGACCACTGAGCCAGTAGTCTCTACTTTATGAGAAAGGAAGAAGAGGAAGAAGCAGCCCTCGGTAGCAAACATTTGTATGAGCCAGAGTGTGAGAAGCTGGTTAGTAAAGGCAAAATGAACCAAAATAGTAGGGTTTTAGAGCATCAAAAGGTTGGCTGCAAGAACAGAAAGTCGGCAGTGCTGAGAACGAGAGATCAACAAAAAACACTTTGACACAAAGTGTCTTTGGAATATGGAACCTCAGTATCATAAACAGATGAAAAGTGATTGAAAATGAAAACAAAATTGTAATACATCTGGGGAGACAAGGAAGTTACCAGTCGGAGGGAGGGGCTTTAATTAGGACATGCAAAGTAGAAAATCACTTAGAGACACAGAACCCATTAACAGCTTGTAGCCCCAAGCTAAATTCAAATAGAAAGCACAAAAATGGCACTTAAACACTGTCTGACCCACATGGCCTGCTGCTGTGATGAAAGCAAAGCTCAGTTCTGCAATGGTTTATGAACGATGGCAGAATCCCCCTGAACTGCTTTTGCTCGTTGACAGGGAGGATGGTGACACTGATCCAGACAAGGCAATGCACAGGTGTCACCCAAGCACCCCCACCACAGGGGTGAAAGCTTCTCTGAGCTAAGTGAGGTGTCGAGGTTTCTCATTGATGAGTTACTTTTCTCTCACCAAAAATAACCTGGGAGTGTCATCACACCCCTGAGAGGCAATCACCAGGCACAAGGCAGATGAGCTCGTTGATGGAAGTTTGCAATAATCGTGCAAAAGAGAAGCCCTGTGACAGTGAGCTTCACTAGCCTGCTTGGAGCCAAGTCTCTGAGCTCACCAAGAAGATGCCATGCAGAGCTCTTAAATGGCAGGGTAGCCAGTAGGCAAAGACTGTCTAGCACTGCAGAAGTAATGCAGTCAATCATCACACACGTAGGAGATTCCCTGGCAACTCCTAACGCAAGTATTTTGTGAGCAAGCCAAGGAATACAAGCATGGAACAGCTCCTATGATTCTGAGAGCATGTTAAGGCTAGCATGCATTTCAATGAGGACATAAAATCACCAACTGTGTGTACTTTCCAGTTTTAAACAATTCTGGGTAGCTGAAAATCTGCAACTAGTGGCCAGCCTGTGAGTCTTCCACTTGACTCAGATTTCTTCCTGAGAACATCGTCACGTGAAGGAGAAACCATCAAAATTACAAACATGTGAATCCCTAAAGGAGCAAACACCTCAGGGAAACAACAGGGACCGAACTGAATGAAATGTCATTCAGTTCATTCTGGTTTGTTTCAGAGTCCAGCACTTCTTATTTCCAAATTAGTTCAGAAAAGAGCATGGAAACATCTAAGAGGAGCTACTATGAAACAGTGGAAAGCCATGGAGAGGAGGCAAGCTCCAGGAGTCCTTCCTTCTAGCAGCCTCCAGGGAAGGAAAATATGTGGAGAGCTGCATAAGAAAGTCGGCTTGGGTTCGGCCAGTGTAGTACTTGACAGCATAGGAAAACGGGATTTTAGACTATCACTGCAGATAACAAGCCTAAACTTTGTTTCCTAAACAAGCTTGCTTAGAGGAGAACCTTTTAGCCACAGAAATGAGTCAACACTGACATTTGTGGCCATCACTGGTGGAAGCATCAGTTCTTTAGGAGGAGAATATACCTGTTGTCAAACAGGGTTACTGAAGATGAAGAGGCAGTTAATGCTCAGGGCCTTGGTCCCTCAAGGTTCACTGTGTAAGCCTGGTGAAAATTGAATCCAGATATGCTTTAATATTTTCTTTGACTGGAAAACAGGTTAGGACCATGCAATATGTGCATGGGAAGTGGACACAGCTTCCTGCTTCTTACATTCACAAGAGATTCCCATGTCCACTGCTTGGGAAGGAAACAGGGAAGTGCAGGTGATGCAAGTGTTCCTCTGCCTTTGGTGTTTCCTTATTCGTGTTGTCTGTTCGTTACTTACTCTGTCACCCAACACAATGTTCTAGTTAGAGAGACCTGGACAAGATCATGCTGAGAGAGGACAGTATTTCAGTGCTGGTGCATTTCATCTGCCCTTTGGTTTGATCATCTGCCCTTTGGTTTGATCAATCACTAGCTTTAGGAGAAATGCAGCACTGTGGTTTTGATTTAGCTGCTGGAAGACCCTTACCCATGAAGCCTGATCTCTCATGCCCCAAGTTCATTCCCCGAGATAGGTCTGAAACTGGGACTGAAAGGTTGGGAAGGATTGTTCCTCCCTCTGCCATGTTAACTCTTGTCTTTGTTGTGGGTGTAATCATTAATGGTTCTGTTATGGTATGGAGAAGTATTTGGGAGGAAACTTCTCAGTCCAAGAACTGCTCTCATACGCCTCCTGACGCTCTGGAGTCAAGTAGAGATTGTGCCCACGCAGGGCTGTGTTGCTCATTCCCGGGATGTTAGCAGACCTAAACGTTTTTGCTCAACTTTGACTTTTAAACAAGTAGATCTTTCTTTTAAATGAAGCAAAATCATTGCAGGAAAGATTCTTGGCAGCACTTTTTGCCCTGGCTTCCTGAGGAATGCACGTGCTTTAAAAACTGAATGGAAAACCAATGGCACATAAAACTGCCTTGTGACAATGCTGGCAGTTCTACCAGTTTCTCATCCACCCACGTTTACCAACCACTGTGCATTATGTTAGAATTGTAACTTTGAAATTATAACCTCTGAGGACATGCATTTTAATCACCAGTACCTCATTTTCTACTTTAAGAGTGTTGCAGAAGTGCTATTTGAATAGCAGGTGCCAGCTTTTAAATGTCTGTGGTGATTATAATATCCTATTAAAAATAGTATTGAAAAAGTCCTTCAGCTGGGACTTTCTGGGTTCTCACACTCAGAGCCAATAAGAACATTTTAGCCATTTGTGCACCTGCTATTTGCTACAACAGGAAACAAAAACCTTGGTATTTTCCAGCCAGCTTAGATCCAGTATGGAACACCTCAGTGTTCTTTTGGATCCAGAAAATATCCTGTTATGGTGACAGTTTGGGTATTCCTGCTTTATATCCCATGGAACAGCAAGTATGATGCTTAATATGGCTCTAAAAAGCCTCTCATGCCATATTTACCTACTGCATTAACCAATTATTTCCTCAGAAACTAGTCTATAAAGGTTAAAATGTTCCTGCTCAAAACAAAAATGCTTCAACTTTTGTGGTTGAGAACATCAGCACCAGATTTCCAGCATGACATACAGAGCCGAAGACCCAAATTATAGGTCACTCTAAACACAACAGTTTAAAAGACAGCTGCTCCCCTCTTTCAAAAACTCCTCTACATCTTTCTGGCTTCACCAAGAACAAGTTGTTGATGTTGTATTTTCATACTATACTTGCCCAAGCCCAGGTTTATAAAAGTGTCCTGGATTGGGCTAGGAGGAGCCAGCACAGGTGAGCCAAGCTGGCCAAGGGTGTTCCCACACCACATGACATCACACCCACATAAAAGGGACCAGGTGGGAAGGGGTAGTTCCCTACAGCTCCAGGACAGGCTGAGTGTAGTAGGACAGGCTGAGTGTGGGCAGTGTCCAGTCAGTGTTAGGTCAGTAAGTGCTTTGTGTTATTGCCACATGCATGTTCTGCCCTAAGTCCTGTTGTTCCCCACACTGCCCCAGCAAACTGTCCTTATGCCAACCTTTGGGTGCTTCTGTCCATGTCTCCTCCCTGTCCTGCTGGGGGATGGAGCAGGGAGCCAGCGGCACTGGGGCCTCAGTTGCCAGCAGAGGCTGAACCACAACAAAGAGCCAAGCAGCACTACCCAGCAGCAGCTGGAAGTTGAGATTTGTGTGGCTAAGGGCAGAGAAGACTTCCCAGAAGGATAGGACAGGCTCCTTGTGTAATTCAGACCTGAGGGATGTGAGTTTCTCACTAGCTCTGCCTGCAGCTCAAGCTTCAAGTGTGACCTCCAACTGATGCCTCATTGCAGTTGCTCAGTATCTCTGAAAATCATGTGGTCCCTACACACAGGTAAGGAGATAACTTTATATGCTTTGCTTTGAAGAATTGGTGCTTTTTAAAGATTAAAATCTAGCAGCTGTAATAGTATTTAAGACCAATCACAAGATTTTCTCTCCTGATCACATTAGGCTGTGATTGGGGGAATTGATCAAGAACTGAGTTTTACCTATATATCTTGATGAGGCTCAAAATCTCATGCCAGCCTCTTGTGCAGTGGTGTGTGGAATGCAGAGGGCAGAAGAGGCTGGAATGCCACCACTGCCCAGGAGCATACCAAACAGCAGCAGGGATCTGATGAAAGCTGATATGCCCAGGTAGTTATAGCCCATGATCCATACCCCTTTCCCCTCTGGCTGTTGCTGATTTAAGACATCCTGCCCCAGACCAGCGTGTGCAGGGGATGGTCCCCACAGCTGTGTCTGAGCTCTGGGAGCCTAGGTGCTCCCAGTCCCGGGGCTGCACACGCAGGAGGCTAGCCTCTGCCCGTTGCACAGGCAAACCTCTTTGCTCACTTGGCCGTCACAGGCGGGCTTTGGTGGGTGTGATGGACCGTTTGTGACTCCGCTCCAAGCTGCTCACCGGTGCCTCGTAGGAAGCCAGCCATCTCCGAAGGGCTGATGGCTACGCTAACGGCCCGTAGCTGGCAGTACGCGCTTTCTGGCTGGCTGCACCGCCCTGCAATCATTCACCCCCGCCCGAGAGAAGAGGACGGCCGCATCCAGCGTTTGGGTGACGCGGATGTACCGTACCGGGGCTTAACGCAGCGGATACGCTGCGTTTATAAGCGCCGTGTGCGTGACCGGGCCGTGCTGAGCTCCCTCATACAAGAAGCAGCTCCATAAACCCCCCGGCAGCCGGAGCGTCTGGGGAGCCTCTGGGAGCTCCCTGCTGCGGGCACATGCCCCGCCGGCTCCGTGACAGCGAGGGGACACCGCCCGCACCGGCGCCTCGGCGCCGCTGCCGGGCCGGGAAGCGGAGCCGGCACGGAAGGGCGGGGCGGTGGGCGGGCCGTGCCGCTTGGCTCCGCCCCGCCTCCCGGCTGTCCCCGCCCCCGCCGGTCTGGGCCCGGCCCTCCCGGCGGCGGGGCCGGCTGCGCCGCTGTGCCATGAGAGGCTTTAAACGGCAGGTGCGGGGGAGCCGAGCACACGCGCAACCGGCGGCGGCTGCTGCGGCCCGGCGGTAGCGGCGGGCGGGCGCCTTTCGGCTCGGCGGGAGCCGCGGCGGAGCGGAGCATGTCGGTGGCGACCGGGGGCAGCGAGGCGGCGGCAGCGGGCGGCGGCGGCGGGAACCGCGTTTTCTTCCAGAGCCCCCGCGGCGGCGGCTCCTCCGGCGGCTCCTCCCGGGAGGACTCGGTGTCGGCGGCGGCGGCCGTGGCGCAGGTCCAGCAGCGGCGCCACCAGCAGGGGAAAGTGACGGTGAAATACGATCGCAAGGAGCTGCGGAAGCGGCTGGTGCTGGAGGAGTGGATCGTGGAGCAGCTGGGGCAGCTCTACGGCTGCGAGGTGCGGGGCCGGGGTGGCGGGGTCCCAGGCGCGGCCGCCGCAGTCTCGCCGCTTCTTCCCTTGCCCCTGGCATCCTCCTCCCGCCCCGATTCGCGTTTCGGCTGCGGGCAGGGGAGAGCTGCCGTCGCCACCTCCAAATGACATTCCCCGTCCGCCTCCCCCTCCCTGCCGCCGCCCCGCGCCTCCGCGGTGCCCCGCCGCGGGGAGGGTGAGGAGGAAGTGTCTGCTGTCCTGGGGGGCGGGGGGGTTTGTCCTCTGCCCGGTCTCCCCTGAGGTGGATGGGAGGGGACCGCTTACTGGGGACGGCGGCGGCTTTCACATGGCCGCGCTTCTCACGGGTCGCTCGGGCGGCTTGGGCGGGTCCGGGGGTGCTCGATAGCACCGGGCTCCCGGAGCTTTACGCCCCGCGGCGGTATTTGACCTGGAGCCGCTGCCCCTGTAGCCTTCCAGGGCGGGCGGGGGCGCGGAAGAGGCTTCCCCGGGCCGGGAGCGGTGGTCCTCGTTAAACGCGAGCTGGCCGTGCGGCGGGGCGGGCGCCGGGCTGGAGGGGAGAGCCGTGGGGAGCGAGGAGGATGAGGGAGCTGTGCGGAGGCGGCTGTTGTAGGGGAAGGGCTCTGGTGCCGGCACGGTCGCTGCTAGACCTGGGGTTTTGTATTACCCGGCCTCCGTGAGCGGGGTAGGGACTAGCCAGGAGATCTCTATGAGCAGTAGAAGATCGTTACAACGAGGATCGAAAAGACCGGGGGGGTGTATCTGATTTGTAGGTCTCAATCCGGTTTTGCTGTTACCCTGAGTGAGCGTTGCCAGAACGGATTTTCCTCTGTAGAGGACAGATGAACAGGAAGGGTTTTATTTTTCAAGATTATTCGGAAGAATGGTAACTGTTATCTTCCATCTAGAGATTGTAGTGCTGTAAGTAATCGAAGTACCAGTACTTTCTCTTGTCGAAGCTTCCTTACAAACGTAGACCTTTTGGACCCCAGGGAATTCTACCTCCCTGTTCCCTTGGGCGTTTACTGTTATAAAGCATCGAAATGTTGAGCCTAAAAGGAGGTTCACACACATTCTTCCCACTAGTAGCCTCAATATGGTGAGTCTAAACTGAGGTTCACACATACTCTTCCCACTAGTAGCCTAATTTGCTTTTACAGGAGGCTTCTGAAGTGAGATTTGTAGAACCCAGATGTGACTTTTGCAGCTAGTGTTTCTGAAGCAAACATCTCACCCCAGGGGCTCCCAGATATTCTGGAGTTAGGAAGGCAAGAGCTTGACAGTCCCTGAGGGGTGAATGTCTTGAGTGGATGTGAGGCTCTAAATAACCGGGCCTGAAACTTCCTCTCATCTCAAAACCAGTTTATCAGCAAACTTGTAAGAAGGACTTGCCCTCATAAAAAAATGTGCATGTGACAAGTTAAACCTTAACTATTCACATCCGTGAACTAAAGGAAGGAAGGATATAATCGGAAGCTCTCTTTAAAAATCAGCAGTTCTCGCTATTAATCTTGGTGTGACTTGCCTCATGATTCGTTGGGCCCTATAGCCTGTAGGCTGCAAGGATTTCTTTGAGGTCAGAAGTACTTAGAATTCTTTGGATGAGCTGATGGCTTTGTGTCTGCATGAAATGATCGTGTGGTTAGTAGCTGACCTACTGGATCCCTCGCCTCTGGTTTGACTGTCATTGCTCAGAAATACCAGGCTGGTTTGGGCCGTGTGTTTCCCATGTACAGGCAGAGTTCTTCTATATGTAGGAAAGGGTGTGAAACGTGGGACCAAACCACGGTGCAGGGAAATTACTGCAGCTCTTCATGGTACTCAAGTAACTGGCTTGCTGGAGGGGAAAAGAAAAATCCATCATTTTCCTTACTGTGGTTGCTGCCTCTGACTGAAACAGGAGGTTGGGATTAGAAGGAGGGCTTCCTGTTAACATGGGGGCCATGTATGGCTGCGTAAAGAGAACTCTTTGATGGTTTTGTTTAAGGTGACTTTTTTGGGGGGAGGGGGATGTGGTTTGACATGACAGACTGAAATGGTTTTGGCCTTGAAGATTGAGGGCAAAATGTTTAAGCCATCTTCTCTTCTACGTTGTTATGCATAGTGTCAACACAGATGACAGTAGTGAAAAGGGCAAGCAATTAATATGCTATCAGAATAAAGTTGAAGATGCATGATGAGTGTAGTGATTAAAGACAATAGCAATATACTGCAAGATGCTTTGCTTGAATTACTTTTAGGCTTACAGACATAGCACTCCGGCTGAAACTTAATCACCTATTCAGACAGTTAATAACCCTGTCTGAAGGCAGGCTGGGGGCAGGGGCTCTGGGAATTGCTTGCTTAAAGTTCTGTGGAAGATATACCGTAACTACCTGATGCTTAAACTCTTAAACAACCTGAAATCTTCCAGAATGTCAGAAATAGCTGTGTAGTTGCTAATCCTGGAAGAGCTAACCAATGTGTTTCATCATTCTTCTAATTAGGAGCTCTGTTTTGAAGGAGCAATGCACTCCATTCCTGGGAAGAGCAGAGAATATAGAAGGTGCTTGCAGTGCACTGAAAGTCTGCAAGAAGACCTGTGTGTGTCTCTAGGAATGTGTAAATTCCATGTTTGCCTACTGTTTTCCACTTAAATAATGTTTTCTATTAAATTACATCTTGAGATTCATCAGTAAGTGGACACCTGCAGAAAGAGTCCCTTTATTCAAGGCTAAACATGTATTCATAGTCTCAAGTACTTGCAGGGTAAATCAGCTATAAGCTCGCCTTGTCTTGGTGACAAAGG
Source organism: Porphyrio hochstetteri (assembly GCA_020800305.1). Classification (NCBI taxonomy): domain Eukaryota; kingdom Metazoa; phylum Chordata; class Aves; order Gruiformes; family Rallidae; genus Porphyrio; species Porphyrio hochstetteri. The sequence goes on from CM036907.1 coordinate 55,133,518, forward strand.
TTAGGAGGCAAGGTTGGGAAATGAGACAGTTTTGTGTATCTTTCTAGTGCATCTTCTCTTTAGCAGTACAGCTTTAGTTTTTAAAAATTGGATGCCAAGCAGGGTAATGGAGTTGGAAGGAAGTGGTTTAGAAGGAGCTCTCTCAGGCTATTTTTAATGCTGACCACAGGTCCGTGATACAAAGATCAGCTTTAGAAAGGTTACTTCCACGTGCTGCAGACTTTAAGGATAAAAAGAAGTCTGAATGGTGAAGGGTTACCAAGGTAAAACACTTTAGAACCAGAGACTCTTAAGGAGGATTTGTTTGGCACTGGAACCTGTCAGGCTAATGTACTTGAGGCAAGTGCTTCAGGTGAGTGTCAGTCTGGCTGTTTGCTACTGAAGCAGCTTAATTAAAAAAAAAAGTGTTTTATAGCCTGCTTGTTCTGTTTTCTGTGAATGCTGAAGCTGAGAATGTGGTACAGATCAGTATATTGGAAATGTTATGCCTTAATTGCAGGACTTAAACTTACTCTAGTGTTGACCTTTACTAGGTTTTTCTAAAAAAAGTTTCTCTACAGCTGCTTCATGTTTTGGACTAAATCCATTATTGGTTAAAAATTGCTAAATTGTGCTGAACAGAACAACTTACATCATCACTCTTCATTCCCTAATGGCTTGTAGCTTGTAGTTCAGCATGAAAGTGATGACAGTCTAGATTTCCAGATGTATGATCCACATTGTGTGCACCTGCCAAACTCATACAACTTTATATATAAAAGAAAAGGCCACTGGGTTTGTCCCCAGAAACCATCCAACTTCATGGGTGACTTGCTGTGCTCAGGGGTCCTGTCTACCCACAATTACAGCAATTGCTATAGAGGGCACAATGCTGATGGCTTGAGAGCATTGAGGGCACACAGATTTTTACCAAGTCACTTTAGTGTAGAGGCATACATGTGCAAATCAAATGAGCTCTTAGATCTTGCACTGTAAAAGCTGAATGTAAGACTTGCCTTCTGATGTGAGGTATTGCTGAGTTTAGTTGGATAATCAACTATTTTAGAGCATGTCTACTCATTGATGGCAATCAGGGCTTGGCAATGGGTATGAAGTTAACCTGGAGGTAAGAGGGAATTATGTCCAGGCTTAGCCCTCTTCCATTCCAGGGTATTTTGTCCTGGAATTCCATTTTAAAATTCATCATGCAAGAAAAATATAACTACCCATTAAAAGCCCCTCAAACATTTCCTTTAAGAGTGGAAAGCCGTGCCAGGCTGAGAATTGTCCTGTGCAGGATTCTATTCCACCTCCTGATGTGGGTACTGCAATGATGAGTGGAATGAGTCTCTGAAATAGAGAAGGGGGTTCATGTTGTCAGGGTTTTGAAAGTATTGGTGGGGTATGGGAGGGAAGGGAGCAATGTAACTTGGTCCTGCATGGACTGAGCTCCCTTCTCCTGGGTACCCTGTGACCAAAGTGCTGGAAAACACCCTCTGCGTCCCTCTTCCAGAAGCTGCTGGGATTTGCAAACAGTGGCAGCTTGTCCCTAATATAGCATCAGAGTCTGTTGGTGAGTACACGCTTGAATTTGAATTGTTTGGTGCAAAAGGTTGGCACTTACCTCAACTGGAGAGAGATCACAAAAGTAATAGCTTGCTAGCATCCCTTTCTGGCAGCACATGTGCCTTGGCTGCAGCGTTGCAACTAGTGGCCATGTGCAGAAGGTGGACTGGGGATTGTGGGGAAGGTGAGCTGGCTGTCTCATGTCAGGCTTTCTGAAAAAGATGGATTTTTGCAAGAAGGGCTCAAGTAACTGTGAGCTCTGAACAGATTAGCTGCATTGACTATATTTCCAAAATGTTTTTCCAATATTGAATCTAGTTGCAGACTGGGCACTGGTGGTTTCCCAAGGGCAGTGCTGTGTATGCCGAATCACTAGGTGATGTACAGGGTATTGGTTCCTCTGTGCATTTGCATCTGAACAGGCATGTCTGGTGATTTGATGGGCTTGATTGCAGCTGTTCCTCTACTATTCAGAACTGTATTTATATGGGTCACTGACCTTCTGCACAGTATGGACCATCTCCAGCCTGCACTCTTGTGGGTCAGTGGCTTTGCACACCCTGCAGATCCATGGTTACCAGTGATCTGTGTTGCTCTGGGTTTGGATGAATGCGGAGTAAGAAGGTGGAAAGACTTCAGTGCCAAATGCGTCCTCCCCACACCCCAAACATCCTGTCCTTTCCAAACCAGCCTGGTCAGCATGCTGCTTAGGCTGCCATGTAGTGGTGTGGACCAGATGATATGATCTGGTACTACTTATTCCTCAGGCACTGGTGAGGTAATGTTTGAAATTCATTATTTGGGTAAGGAAATCCAGTGAATAAAGCACTACAGAAAGCAACTTTTGCTGACTGACTGACTCTTTGAACTTGGACTAAGATTTCTGAAATGGTAATTGTGTGTGGACTCCTTTCTCAATGGATCAAAAGTGGAAAGAGACCGAGAAGGGTCTGAGAATTGGTGAGTATCACTTCTTGGAAGGATGCAAGTCAGTAGGAGGTGGAATCACAGAACATTAGGAGTTGGAAGGGACTGGAAAAGATCATCTAGTCCAACCCCCCTGCCAGCGCAGGATCACTTAGACTAAATTGCACAGCAGTGCATCCTGTTGGGTTTTGAATGTCTCCAGAGAAGGAGACTCCACAACCTCTGGGCAGCCTGTCCCAGTGCTCTGTCACCTCACAGTGAAAAATATATCATAAAGGATTCGTTTCTTAAGGAAATCTACTATTACATTGTAGATGCATTGGAGTGTATACTTTGAGGTCCATAAAAATGCTCAGAAATGTGTTTTGTTTATTTCTTTTGAACAACCATTGGTGATGTGAAATCCCCACGTTGTACATCAGGACCTTTGGAGTATGCTCTCGAGGGCAGGGTTGCTGTGATGAGACCTTCAAAGGACACTGGTGTAGTGTAGCAGAGGCTTCTTGTAGCCTGTAGGCACCACCAAAAGGCATTTGAATCCCAGGAGTAGCAAACAGGGAGCCCGAAATGGCCTGTAAAATGCGTGTTACAGTAAAACAACCCAAGTAAAATGAATGCTGCTGCTTTCTGAGGAGGAGTGGGTTTAGGCAAGTATGAGGATGCCAAGCACCTGATGGTGCTGAGGACGGAGTCCTTTGTTTCTGAATGTGCTGCTTAAACTCTGATCTGAGGTTCTAAAGATCTTAATCTAGTAGGAAATGTACCTCCATTCAGCTTATTTCCTCCTTTTTACATGTAAAACTCGCACTACATCTCCAAAGAAGTTCAAGAAAATTATTTTTCTACTACCTGAGCCTTGTGTAGTCTGGATGTCAATTCTGCACTGGTCACGGTTTGCTGTTTTATCTTAAGCAGCAGTAATATTCTTGACTTCTAATTTAGAAGCTTCACATCATAAATCTTCATCTTTCATCAGCTATTCCAACAGCAAATCTTTTGTCCTTTTCCTCTCCGTTCAAGATTCAACTGGTCTCTTTGAAGTGGTAGGTGTGGTTGTTTTATAACACGGCAGAGAAATAATTGATTGCTTACCTCACTTAAATTTTTATAGTTGTACTTCGTATAAACAGTAGCTTCCAACCGTTGTGGCTACAAAGTCTCTTCTGCCTTTAGGCAAATTGCTTTACATAAAGTCAGTGCTTGATTACCCAGGATAACAAGGGTGGGGAGGGGAGTGGAAGGGAGAACATGGGTACAGCAGAAAAAATGTAGATTAAAAAAAGTATTTGTGAGCCTGTGCAGTGAAAATACTGCTGAAGGGGAGAGAGGGGGAATCGATCACGAATTTACCCCTTGCTCCCACTCAAGTTCATCATACAAACCCATCTATGTTGCCTTGGGACTTGGCTCTGGTTTGGATGTGTCTGTACTTGCGGTGCAGTTAAACTCTGATATGGCTGATCTGTCTGGTTGTGGTAGCTTTGGAGATGCTGCACTCCTGGTCCCTCTTGCCTCTGTTCTGACGGAGCAGGGGGTCTCTCCCATGAATAATAGCTTTACATGAGCTGATCTAAACCCTACTATGGAAGCAAATGCCTGAAACACAACATGACCCTCTTTGAATGAGGAAAAGGGGCATTTTATGGCACATTTTATGGCCCTTCTAGAAGGCATGGGGACTGTTTCTAAATAGGTGTTGTATCTAAATGGAAAGATGGTCTACTTGAAGACAGACATCATTTCAGGAGGAGTGTGATCATTTAGGCTTGTCACACAACTGAACTCTGTTGCCCCATGGCTTGCAAAAGCTGAGCTCCTGATTCTGTTCTCAGAGGTCTGCCTTTAGCTAATACCCAGTCACTTAAAAGGCCCTACCTGCAACCAAAACCACCCTGAACATTTTTTAGTGCATATTACTGTACATGATCACTGTGAAGCAGTTCTAGGAGTACAGGAGATGCCAATGGGGGAAAAAAAGCTATCCCATCTCTAGCCTGATTCAGTCTGAATTATGGTCACCTTCTCTCTTGTCACCACAGGTGATGAAGTAGCAGCAACATGAATCTGTTCTTCCATCAGCTTTGTCTTGCCTGCAGTATAAGAAAGCTAAGTTCTCATTTTCTCCTTCCATTTTTATTTCCCTTCCCTCCATCTAACTCCAGAAACTACTTTTTGACAGAACAAATTGAGTAGGTTAGACATGGCCATCCATCTGTGTCACTGCAACTTCTGGCTGCCTGTTGTGAGACATTAGCAGTTTCTTATGCTGTCTCACAATATGACACATGGAATTACAGGAGTCAGGATTTCCAGAAGTTATTAACATTGGAGGGGTGTGTGTAAAATCTTAATTGCACGCAGTCCATACATCAGCAGTATGACTGCATTTTAAAGGTAGAATAAATTTAGCTCGTTAAAGATGTTCTTGGAATGAGGAATTGTTTGGGCAGAGGTACACACTGAAACAAATCAAATCTTTGAAGTGATAAGTATTTAATTCTGAGAATCACATTTGAATAGCAGAACTGTTAAACCGCCCCCCCATCCCCCCCAAAGAGCATGATATCTATTCTAGGAACCAGTTCAGCATAGTGTCTTAAAGTAGTTTCAGAGAACACACAGATCACAGCCCCAGAAGGCATCTTGTATCTAATCCATGTGATATTTATCAGTAGCACAGATTTAGTGCTTCTAAACCTAGAGAAAAATCAAACGTGTACTTATAGGCCTTTAATTATTAGAATGCTGGTAGGTTAATCAATTCAATCTAATATTGTTCTGCATGTGGAGCGAAGCCAGTACAAAAGATGGCATTGATTTAAAGGGGCTTGATGGTAAGTATGTAAATGACTAGTTTGTGTGGTGGTGCTGGTCTAGAGGTGACACTCCAGCACCGACTGAGAAGAGCTCTCTGTTCTGAGTGTGCAGCCGACAAGGGCAGTGCATGCTTTGGTCCTGTGTGTTGGACTTCATAAATGCAAATGATGGCACAATCAATGCCTAATGAAAATCCTCTTATCAGACTGTCTTAATAGGATTACTTTCCAGAACACAGAATTGGGAAGGATCTCCTAGGTCACAGGGTTTGCTTTCTCATTTGCAGATAAGCTCTGTGCATTTGAAACCATGTTTTAATGGAGCAACTCAGTTATGTGATGTTTCTTTCCACATTATTTCATAGATTTAAATATACCTTTTAAGCTGTTTAGACACTAGGCTCTCACCCCCCCCCCCCCTCATAAAATATAGGAGCATATAGACAGAAGTCCAGTGCTTGCTTGGGATGAGCTTGTCTGGACTTTCACTCTGGGGTAAAGTTTAAATAGATTGTAAATGTCTGTCCTTATTCTGGAAATCATTGGTCTGGAGTGATGACCGCAGTAGAAAGGCAGAAGTGTCAAGACAAGTGATTCTACTGTAGGTCACTTGGTACCTTATAATAAAATCTGTCTTTTGAGTAGATATCTGCAGTCTCCGGGAGAAATGTGCTTGGCTTATACCTCATGGAATTAATTTAGCTGTAGTTGGGAAAAAATACATGATGTTAGCTGCTTAAGATCCTAACTTATTTTAGCACTTCAATGATATCTTCTCTAAATTAACTCTAGCATAGTACAAATGATTTGTTCTACTTTAGGTGGTTACTGATATATAACACTTTGACACCTTTACTTTATCACAAAGAATGCCTTGAGCTTTTACAATTGGTTGCTTTATGTTTGAAAAGATAATACCTGAAACACATTGCATTTTTTTTTTTGTTGGAAAAGAAGCCCAAAATGTTCTGGAATAAATTCTTGGGTCTCTCTTTGTTATGCTGGAAGCAATCATGCTGTTTTAGGCTTACTGTCAAACTGTATTCCTGTTTCAGGTGCACTGAGGCAAATCTGCTTAGTCTTCCTTCTAAGAAAATTAACAAAACTCCCTAAATTTGGATTATGGTTGAATTCTTCCTCATGATACTAAACACTGAATGTTCTCTGAGTGCAGAAACTAATGTGGGGAGGAGGCTGGTGGGAACTAGCTCACTGGCAGCCAGGAACATCTTGGTTCTTACTTCAGCTGTCAGTGTAGTACCAGTTGACTAGTCTGCTTAGCTAAAGATTTAATTGACTTGCTTATAACTAACCAGCTGCTATTTGTTTATTAAGACCAAACTCTTAAGACAGAAGATTTGCTTTAGTGTCTTGAAGTGATTCTGATAACCAAAGAATGTGTTTATGTGAGGAAGTGAGGCCAACCTTTCACTTCATCATCTGGAGGCTCTCTTGTCTTGGGTTGCAGGCAGTGGAGGCTTCCAAGACTACTTCTGTAAAAGCAAACACCTGAGCAGTCCCAGCACTCTGTCTTTTCTTTCAGTAGCTCTCTGAACACTTGTTCACTTCTTAAAAAGTGTATATCAGATTTCAGCTTAAAATGTAAGGACTACATTTGATAGCAAAGCTGCTAGCTCTTGCTCTGGGTTAGGAGTTTGCAATGCACTAGATTTAGCAAGTGGAATGAGGCAGGGCCACGGGCCAAAATGCATTTTGGGGACCTGATGATGAGAAGCATCACTGGGATCAAGCAGGGGTCCCATCCAGTATTTAGCTCCCTTCTCCTAGGGTTTGTTGTCCTTGGTGGGATAGCTGCAGCAGATTATTGCACTTCCTAGATCTGAACCTGTATGGCAAACTAATTTTAAAGGTCCCTCAGGCAATTTTTCTGTCTTTGGCAGTATGGGGAAGTAGTGGTGTCTCTGGCCTCTGGGGAAGAGGAATGTCTGCTTTAAAGCCTGTTAGAATTCCTGTTGATGTTTTTTGACACCAGTGGACCTGGGCCAAACTGCATTGACTGCCAGTCTCCTGCCTGCTGCTTAAAGTTAGTGTCTTGGGGAAGGGAGAGGTCTCGCAGTTGTCACTGTGTGGTGTGCTGCTGTGCCCAGGCACCACTTGAAGGAATGACTGGCTATGGACAGCTCTCCAGATATCTTATCAACTAACTTCTTCAACAAGAAGATTAAATTACTCCCTAGATTTCACAGGATGCAAGAGCACTTCTTTTGGTACCACTGAATAAAATATTTCCCCTCTGCACACAAAAGGCAGACTTTGTGTCTCCTGTGTCAGATCTGACTGGGCCTAATAACTCTGGCTAAAGAAATATCAGCATTTGGAAACTATCTCTTATTACAACTAACAACACTTTAATTGGCTGGTAAGACAAAAATGTGGTGAGAAGACGAGAAGAGTGTCAGCTGCTTGATGTACCCATACTGTATCACTTTTATTGCAGAAGCCAATTTCCACACAGCTGCTCAGAGTAGAGAAAATCAATACTGGAGACTAGCATTATTTTCACAGGGCTGCTGAAGCTGAGGTGGAGAGCCATATAGAGGCCTCATTATCTCCTATGCTCTTTCCATGTGTTCTTCCAAGTGATGATGTGGAGTAATTAATCCTTGAAGTGCCCCAAGTGGCAAACCTACTTAATTACACCGCTGTTTAGCCTAAATTCCCAGAGTGTGGAGGACCTGGTGTTGATCCTGTTTGGTTGAAATGTCTTCTTAAAGTGTATATATACCTTGGGTCTCTTTCACCTCCACTCTTAGAAAGTAGTCAATTTGTCAAATTTGATGTAGTGTGGAGTGGTCCTAGTTAAGTGTCATGCTAGGAGATCGTGGCACCACTGGCAAGTGAAGTACAGAACTGATGTGTATCTCAGGACTCTGAAGTGCCAGGTCAGCACTTAACAGTCTTAAACTAAGCTGTTTCTTCCTTTCTGAAAGGGAAATGGATCTTTGTAGAGACTACAAAGTCAATTCCAAGCATGGTATATGTTTTCCACGTAAAGCCATAGCAGCATGGAAATGAAAGGATGAGGTGTAGTAGCTGTAGGAAATGTGTTGCATGTTCCTCCCATGTTGTCTAGCTGTGGAACTCAGAGCATGCTCAAACTTTGATTCTGTGAAGTGCAGCTTGCTCTCACAAGCACTTTTCTTAGAAAGTCCTCTCTTCAGCTTTTCTGCTTCACCATTGTTCTCCATGTGACATAGCCCATGCGGTACGGGCTTAGCTGTTAGCAAACTATTGCATTCTTCCCAGATGCAGAATTATGTACAAATTGCAGGGAAATGGTCAACTGGGCTTCTGTTATTTGGAGTTGGGAGAGGGATCTGGTACTGTGACTTGGGCAGAGGTAGGGATGTTTGGTGACTGCTTTGTGGAAAACAACTCCACTGTGTAATCCTCAAGTACTGCCAGTTAGAAGCTCCTGATGGCTCAACTTACTGCATGTCTCAAGACTGACTGTGTGACAGCGATCCAGCATACAAGGTATATTTGCTAATACCAAAGTATTTCTGCCTGGTGTGAAAGTGGATGATGACAGAAAACATGATGTGTCCTTCCTATCTGCTGTGGAGTGGTTTGTTTAACAGAAATGAGAACCAAGCTTAGACTTAGCATGTCCTATTTTTATATTGAGAGCACAAGGCATTTGCTTTGGAGATAGCACTTGATTTCTAACAAATGCCTTGCTGAGATTGGATCCATGTCATGGGCATGGTTAGGAAGTGCTGAATGCTTCTCTCTCCTGCTCAGTGTATTTTGTGATCGATGCTCTTCTTCATTTAGCAATTTCACAGTCTAGTGATTCCTTTAGACTTCTGTAGAAACACACAAATTAGACAACAATTCCTTTACCAACATGTTATGGGTATTTTTGGATAAGCTGAAGTTGTTTTGACAGTTCAGTTATGAAAACAGTAAAATACCAGTGTTAGTATTAGAGGAGGCTAAATGAAGTCTAAACCTTACTGTGACTGGAAGTCAGCTCATTCTCTGTTTACTAATGATGCTGCAGTTGCAGAGTGCAAGATTCTTTAATTTCTGTGCATAATGAGCAGAGGTGTGCTTGGTTTTTAAATTAACCTTGTGACTGAATGGAATGCCTGATGTGCTGTATTATTATTGGCAATTCTTTTTTGGGAAGCAGGTATCTCGGTGCCCTGAAATCTTCCCTCTAATCGTCTCTTCTCACCAATTGATTTTATTCTGTCTTGGGATAAAGTGCTGCACCCATCATAACAGGGGATTGAGTTATATTATATGTTATCAATGTTATGGGCACCATGAGGTGTAGAGATCTCAAAATTCAGAATCTCATAGCATTTGGTCATGTATTTCTTGTCATCCTTTTCTTCCATAACTTAGTGGCAATGGCACAAATCCCAGACAACTTGCTGTTCCACCTTGTCTTGCTCACACCCCCACCTGCTGGCTACATTCCTGCTTTTACTGCCTGTGGCTTTAGGGTAATTTACCCTCTTAGGCCCTTGTGGTATGCATCCTGTCTCCTGCCTTGAGAACTGCTCTGAAATTCAGTGCGTGAGAGGATGGAGAGGTTAGGAACTCTTTTGGGAACCCTTGTCCTAGAAAGTGTGAAGGCTGCAGTTGTTGATAGGGCTCTGAGGAGATAGAAGGATGAGAAAATCCCCATCTGTTTCTCCAACATCAGCAAGTGCACACCAAGTTCTGTGCTGTCTTAAATGCCATGTCTTCGCCTAGTGGAGAACAAGTTCTCTAGAGCCTGCTTCTGTGCCTCTCTGTAATAGGCAGTAGAAGGATATCCACTGCTTCTGAACCAGTGGGAAGTGTTAAGTTATCAGGGCCAGGTAGGAAGAGATTGGAGAACCAAAGGAGAAAATGGGAAGTTTGGACCTGGAGAGCCAGAAGTAAGGTAGAGGTGGTGGATATATGGTGGTGGATAGCATAGGGCAGGCTGCCTGCTTTATCTCTGTTTTTTCATGTTGTTTCTTTCACTGGCGTGTCCTTCTGATTCAGGTATGTGAGTACATGTCTCCTTGCTTAAACTCTGCTGGCTTGCTTCTAGCAGCAGGAGTAGGGGCAGTAGAAGGTGCTGATTTGATAAATGCTAAGTTACTATTCAGTAGCCTGCTTTCTTCCTGTGCTCCCCAAGTCCCTGATCCAGTTTGGCCTCTTTTATTTGTTGCAGACTCACAGAATTATTCACAATAGTGGAAGAGAACTTCAGAATTTAGGGGTTGCAAGGACAATAAGATTGACAGTAGTTTGTTCTAAATTTGTTTCTTGCTCTAGAGATTGCTTTTGGGACAAATGGGTGCGGGAATTTTGTATTTCAGGAAAACTTTAGTAATTTTTAAAGCAATGCCAGTACTAGAGTCCACTGGAGTAGGCTAGAGGGAGAAATCACTATCCACAGCTGCTGGCATTTCTACAATTGAGGATGTCTGTACCTTTAACTCTGACACACGATGTAACCAAATTCTACAGAATTTGTCCAATGTTTTTTGTAACTTGTGCATCAGATCTGGTCAAAAGTCTTTAAGTACAGTTGTCACCTCACTCCAGGCCTGTCCCTAAGGGATTGAATGGTCTTTGTAAACAGCTTTTCCTCAGACTCTTCTGGGCTGGCAGGTGTTCAGTAAGACTCATTGTTGATGTCCAGGAAGAGTTTCTCATGGAATAGGAACCACCAGCTCCAAATGGCTGAGGTACTGGCTGTAGCAAAAATGAAATAATAGACAGCTTTGAGCTGATTTTCTGCATGTTGTGCCTCTTAGAGGTATGTTATGAGGGAAAATTCTAATAGAAACAATTTTCTACTCACTGAGCCCAGCTTAACACTTATTTTAGTGCACTAGCTATGGTACAAACAGTTAATGTTAGAAAATTATGGTCTTTCAATATTAGTCTCAAAGTGACCTGTTCAGCCTGTCACATTATGGCATCTGCTGTTATTCCAGACTACCACTATTTTCTCATCCTTTTGACTTTAAAAAAAAAAAATCCTTTACTAAAAGGCAAAATGTGAACTATACCTGCAATTATTTTCAGTGCTGAACAGGAATGCTAGAGATGTGCTTCTGAACACTGCAGCAGACAGGCTGGCTGTGCCTTCAAAAAGCAAATTTCTTCCCTTCTGATTTTCACAGCTGCAGTGTTAAGTAAAAAAGCAGTGAAGTTAGAGTATGTCTGACTCCATCCTCCCACACTAGCTTGTTTTTCATGTGGACTCCATCTTCTATGGTTGTTTCTTTTAGTAGTCATCTGGGTTTCTTATTTTTTTTTTCCCCCCCAAGTGGCCAGTTGGCAAATGTGAAGAAAGTTGCATTAAAACCTATCCTGGATTTTTTTTGTCTCAGAAGAGAAAATAGACAAGGTAAAAAATGGAAGCCACCCATGAATTAGCAAAGACTGACTCGTGGAGGAACTATGCGCAGAGAAGTTGGCTTTCAGTCCTTTTAGCCAAGGAGCCTTTGCTTGTAGGCTAAAGAGAAAGGGAAGGATAATGGCAAGCAGATTGTATGTGTTTCAGGAAGGGAATTAATATATGCAAAGATGTGCCTGTTTGGCATTACTCTGACAGTGTTTGAGATGCTGCAGCAAATGAGGCACGGAGTGGAAGCTTGGGGAAAAAGTGTGATTTCTTTCCTAATTTGTGATCACTCCCCTCAAATCTTGTAGTGCTCAGTGTGGAGCAGCAGTGATGACTTCTGGTCAGAGTGTGGCTTCAGAGCAGTGGTACTGCTGACAAGGTGACTGGCAGGAGGAAAACCCGAGCACCCCTGAGAGAGGTCAGCAGCAGCCTGACTGGCTCCCCAGTGCTGGGCAGGAGGCCTTTCTTGCTTGTGTGCAGCTGGGGATGTCTCTGCTGCTGGCTGCAAAAATGGTATCTTTTAAATTATTTTTTTATTGATGCTGAGAGATCTTGCTCTGCACTGTCTCTGTTGTGTGGTGGCTTTGTGATGCTGTGTGATGCCACAGTGTGTGGCCCTGGGCCCTGTGGCTGGTTCTGGTGTGCTCATACTGTACCTGGGCCCAGCCTGGCAGCTGGGGACTGTCTTAGCCTGGACTCCAGGGCAGCCCCGGCCCTGGCCATTGGGTACCTCCCTGGGTGGTGTGCCTGGCTTGGTGGGTGAGGACTGTGGGAACTTAAGACCAGCTGTTCTGAGGGGGCCTGGGCTGTTGTGGGAGTCCTGGGGGGAGGGAGCAGGCAGGGACAGCCAGGGCTGGTGGCACTGCAAAGGTCCTGGCACTCAAATTAACTTGGCTTTTGTGACAGCCTTTCCTGTGAGTGGATCTTGTTTTAGGATGTTCTTATAAGACCCTTTAGTCCTGGGTGTTTCTTAGGGCTGCTGGGCACAGATGTGGGGCGTTTGGCCTTATGGGGAGAGCTCTGGGTCTGGACTTGTAATTTGGGGGTGTGAGATATGTTAGCATGTGTGTTGGAGACTGTTTAAAGGTGTCTATGCAGGCCCAGCTGTATTATAACCAGTGGCCACACAGACCCTGATGAAGGTGTGTGTCATACCATTAATTTAGTTTTTTATGAAAGACTCCTCTTTTGAAGTGCTTTTCTTCAGCCATGAGATGTATTTAAATGTCAATTTCTGGAATGTTGTTTCTTGTATTAATTTCCTCATAGCAACTATTTGATATGCTGAAAGACTTGGCTTGCCACATATTTTTGGTGCTGAGGAAGAACTAGCTGTACAAGGCAGAGTAGGGGGGGAAGGGAGAAGAGAGGGCAGGTGAATGCCAGAGCCTGTGACTGCTGTGTGCATGGCCAGGAGGAAGCATCTGGAGAAGGGTGCTGCTGGGGACCCTGACTGCAGCCCTGTTGTTAGGGACTGGGGATGATTTGAGTTGTTAACAGGAGGAAAGATGCTAAAAGCCTGAGTACTATTTCTGATCCTATGTTTCTCCAGAAATTGGCAATGCAACTTGTGACTGTCATGGAAATGTGGTGGCAGATAAAAGAAAGTACAGGAGCTGATGACTTTTCTGGTTGTATCTTCATAGCATTCAGAGTAATACCTGAGCTGCAAAGATTTATATAGGTAAGGGAAAAAGTGATTAAACTCATTAATAGTTTCTTTTCAGCAGTGTAAGCAAGTCTTGGCTGCTGTTGCATTAATGGTGCCTTGAGGAGAATTGTCAGTGAGCTAATGGTGACTTTGAAAACAGAAATTTATCCTGCTCTGTCATATTCATCTCCAGAAATATGAACATTTCCAATCCTAACAATCTGAATAGCTGCCAGTATTAAACACACATCTCAATAAAATATACTAAATTAAAAAGAAAGCCTGTTAATGTAACACTGAGGACAGTCAAGCAACTGGAAGGAATTTTTTAAAAAACTGAGTTTCATTTTAATTCAACTCACCCAGAATTTTACCAGGGAAACGAGAAGAATAAATGTTTACATTGCTTTAATTCTGAAGCACAGTCAGTCTCAAGTGCTCAAAGGTTAATGAACTAAGGGCTAGCTAAATATTTCCTCCATGTCAGAGGTGGAAACGATCACATTATGACTTGCCTAACGTCACACATATACTTCACGGTAAGATTCTACCATACGGTGGTTGGACTCATTCATCTAGTTTAATCACTTGACTATCTTCATTCACTATCTGTAATTCCTGTTTCCTAAATGTGGAACTCTCCACTCTTTTCAAGAACATGCTTCTTTGTGAATGGAAAACTTCTGCAAACCCTGGGTAGTAGTCTGGTACGAATGAGTTGGGGGTGCAGTTGGCATGTTTCTAATGTCTGTGAGAGCCTTGTGTGTAAAACACAGCCAGATGCAGGGCAGGTGGACTTAACCTGGGCTCCCAGGCCCAGTACACTTGTAAGCAACATGGATCACTGCGTAGCTAGGTACTTCAGTCCTATGTGCCTGTTGCTAAGACTGCTGGTGTCTTATTCCCATACTTTTTTTTCCTGCAGTAAACTGAGCTGCTCTTTATTTCCCAGTGAACTGTGGGAACTTGCCTGTCCTTGGGGCATGTTTTGAGGGGGAAGGGAGGAAGAGATTGTGGGAAAGCATCAAATGACTGAAAGTGCTTTAGGGCTGTAAGCAAAGGGCTGTAATCATCAAAAGGTGGAAGAGGACCAGCCCACAGAATAAGCAGCAGTGGGGTTTTTGCCTGTAGCTCCAAATAGGCCAGGGTGGTTGGGAGTGGAGCGTCTGGTGTGTGGTGGACTACTTGTGTGGGTAGGAGCTCATTAGGAACGATGCATGAGTAAAGGCCAGAGCTGACTTGTTGTAAAACGAAGTGCTAAAACCCCCTCAAAAATGGTCAAACAAGACAGATGCCGTTGCCTTGGCTGTTAGGGTAATGTGAAGATGCTTTGATGTAAAACTTTGGCCCAGTGCTCAAAACAACTCTTATCACCTGAGCCAGATTGCCAGGTTGAATGTGTACATTACATAAGCCACCAAGGTGCACTTGCCAAGGGATGAGTAGTTTTTAACTGCAACTTTAATTTACCCTCACTTGTTTCTCTGTTTGAAATCTTTCCTGAAGACTGGGAGCTCAAACAACTGTTATTTCTCCTTTGGCTCTGTTTGACTTATTTCAGGGTTTCACATGAGCATTCCCTATTTGAGGGGGTTTCTCTTCAAATTGCAAGTATCTCTTTGTCATCTTTTTCTCTATTTAAGAGCAGCACACAGGAACTTAAATTAACCTGCTGTCCTTACTGTCTTTGCTAAGTAGTCATCCAGAGCCACATCTGAAACCACAGCAGGAAATGAGTTCTAGTCTGTGTAGGACATCAGTTTCGCCTTGTTTCTAATTTTTCTAATTAAGTACATAATTGTTTAATTCCTCTGGATTGGAAAATGGTGTGGCAGGTTTCTATTTTTGTTTTGAATATTTTTGTGTTATAAAGTGTCTTATGACTTGGCTTGTCTTTATTCAGTGGTAGATGCCAAAGGCATTATATGAAAGATTGTCAGCACTTTTAAAGTGGAATACACATAGGAGTACTCCTGGCACAGCTCATCTCCTGCTTGCAGCTGTAGGTAATGGGGATTTTAAACAAAGGAAAATTAAGTATGTTTGATTTCAGTGAGTGGCAATGGATTCTGTCACCTTTTTAACTCTATTCCTTAGGCTTGTTAAAAATCTTAGGTTAGACTATTTCCAGGTCATTAAATGCTCCCTGGATGTCTGTTTTCTGTGCTGAAATGATCAAGCAATGGCTGCTGTTCCATATTCAGTAGATGTGATCTTGTAGACTCTTGCTGTGGAAGGTAGCACTGCTTACTATGAATGTAAGGTTTATTAGGGTCTTGACTCCTGTGCTTGGCACCACGTGTGCTGAACTGGTCCCTTTGTGTTTTATCCAAGCTGCCCATGGAAGGAGTATGGGTACAGTATCCTTTACATGTTCCTTCTATAAGCTGTGAAGGTGGGTTTGAAGGATTTGCTCCATTTTCTTCCTTCCAGACCATTTGGGTTTGGAACAATATGAGGAGGTTTAAAAGTAGTTATTTGGCAGCTTTGGGCAATAATGAGAAAGTGGGGTCCTCAAACAGTGTCCAGAAGTAGCTGCTTTAGAAACATATCCATGGTTTTTTCTCTGTTTTTAGAAAACCATTCTCCCTCCCATGGTCCTTTATTGAGTCTTCGAGCCAGCAGATAAAGGCTTCCTAAATAGTCCAAGCTCTCTTGCAGGACAGAATTCCTCTTCCTAGAGGAATACTATGCTCACTCTGATGTGCTTACTTTGGAGATGTTGTGAAAGTAACGAGGTGAACTTTAAACTCTGCTGTTGCTGGCCATTTGAATGATTAAGATGATGAGCACCATGTGAAGGCTAGTGGGAAGGAGCTGATGCCTTGTGTTGACTGGCATGATCCTGTACTAGCCAGTGCCTCTACTGAGCCAGTTTGAGAACGCTTTGGCTTGGATTTCCTGAAGCAAAGGTTGCCTTTGGAGGTTGTAAAGGTGTGTAGCCCAGCTCCACTTAGATGGAGGAAAAAGTCTATCCAGGAGGCTGGAATCAGATGACTTGCTACATGAGAAGATTCTCATGCTGCTCATGTATTTTGGCATGCTCACTCTTCCTGACCAGCTCTTGGAAAGGCACTAGTGTTTCTTTAGCCTTTAAGGGTGTTGGACTACTGATCCGAACTTTTAATTTGAAACTGGGTATTCTATTATTAGCTTTAGCCTGAAGTGATTTTTTCAAAATCCACCTGTCACTTTGATTATGCTGACTCTTTCCTTGTTTTGTTTCCTTGTTCTTGATAAGAGAAAATATGAAATAAATGTGCATCCCTTGCAGCTTGTGGCTAACATGTTGTAGAATGCCTAAAAAGAGAGAACTTGAGAGCGGTAAAGAAATCCGGTAGTGTAGGTTGAACAAAGAGTGATTGCATGCGACTGTGATGCATGGGAGTCCTTTGAAGCTCAGGATTTTAATTTAGGAAAGAAAGACGTTTTGTGGATAGACTACCTGAGCACTGATTTACCACTACCAATTTTAAGAGGGTCCTCTCCCACTGCAGGAAGTCTTTTGAGCTGGTGCTATGTGCCACTTACCTGTTTAAGTTGTATTTTAAAGGCACTGTATGTATCTGTTTCTGTTATCAAGCACAATGCCAGCTACAAGAACAAAAATGAACTCTTATCTCAGCCATAATCCAGGATGTAAGCTTAAAAAAAAGTGTTTGGCAGAAAAATCCATGTGTTGTCTTCTGCCATGCTAATTCTCCCACTGCTGCTTGAAATTGGCCAGAGAAGTAATGATATCACAGCATGATGATAACTGTAGAATTTAACTGCCTATTTTCACAAAACTTGAAGGCTTCATGAGTAGCTTCGCTGAAGGGAAGATTTTTGACCTTTATTAGATAGTTGCAAATCTGCACAGGTAAGCTCTTATAGTGCCCTGTATATTCTTAATAAGGGAAGATCTCTATTTGGCCACCTGAAAACTAAGATGTGCATTTGGGGAAACCCATGCTTCCTTAGCTCTGGTGCTCCCTAACCCATGTCAATGTTTCTGTTCTAAGAACAGGCACAAGTAATCCAACTGCAAATGTGGTACACAGCCCTCTCAAGTAGCTGTTATGTTGTTCTCTGACGGACCAGACATGAGTCTCCTACTCAGAGCAGATCAGTGCCATATTTTTTTTTTAGATTACTGGAGACAATGTTCCCTTTAAAGTGGATGTTGTCTTAAAGAAAATTACCTGTTAGTAAAAAGTTGGACTTTGATGTGAAACTTATTTTCAAGCTCCCAGTCATGCCCTGAATTTACTTTTGTTGATGTGCTGTTTCATTGGCAAAGGGTATCATTACTCTTTTGTGGCACAGTTTAAAATTATAAACAAACCCCAAACCAACCCACCTCAAAATATCCCTCCCTGACTCCAGTGGTCCTCTATTCTGCCCTAGAAGCTAGGTGAACACTTTAGCTAACATCTCCAAGAAGTAGTGTGGATATCAACTGTTTTGGAAGGCATTGGATGTAGTTTGTGCTGAAAACTATTTTGATGGCTGAAATCTTTTCAAGTGGGAAACAACAGAAATATGAGACAGGAGCAGCATGGAGCTTCCTCTTATCTTTTTTCCCAGGGAGAGAAAGGGAGTTTCCTGACTTTGATCTTATTTTCTTCCTTCCACCTGCTTCTGTGTGCATGTTCTTGCAGCTTCATGTCTGAAGACTTGGTTATTGTCTGTGGTGTCCCTGGAATATTTCCCATTTGAGAAAATCTGTTGGTGTAAGTAGAAACAGTGTGGTGAGAATCTGGAGGAGCAAAGATTATAGGAGTCTTCCTCACAAATGTCTCTCTGTCCAGGCTGATCTCAGGCCACATCTGCATCTTAGACTGTGGACGGCTGAAGGAAAAGTAGCCAGTTAATGATAACTTGATCAGTTAACACAGCATTATACTTTTGAATTCACAGTTCCTTTGAACTGGCTGTTCTGTATTAAACATAGCCTAGCATGCAACTGGTTCTTTAAAGATGCACAGGAGTGCTTCTTGGTTCTGTGCCGAGGGCATTGGTTCTGTGCCGAGACTCGATGGGGTTTCTCTTTGCAGAAAGTGTCTGATTGCGTATGGCTATCATTTTGTCCTTAGAATGGAAATAGGCAGCTGCAAGTATTTGGTGTATATGCAGATATTTTGCAGGCCTGGATCATCTGAGGAGGAGTTCCATTGAAGGACATTGTTTTTCAGACTCCTTGGAGTTAGTTCCTTATCTGTGTTCTATAGGATAATGATGTTATGTCTCTCATACTTCACTGCCTCCCGAAGACTCTAGATTTGAATGTATATGCTAAGTACAGCGTGTCAGTGAGAACACAGTTGTCCTTTACATATGTCACTTTATTTGAAGTTGTAATGCTTAACGAGTTGAAATTTTCTTCTGTGTTTCCAATCCTATCTTTGAGCTCAAAGGTGGAGCAATGTGAGAAGAATGTTAGTCAGCTCTTTGACTGAGGTGTGCTAATGAGAAAAAGCTACGTTCTGTTCCAGAACTGGAGCAGAAAGGATGCTTGAATTGTATTACTTCCTTTTCTTGCTATCTGGAAGTAGAAAATAACTTCCTACAGAAAAGACTATTGCACTACATTAAGTAAAATAATTAAAACCTCTCCAATTTAAACATTTGACTTGAGGCAGGCTAGGGTTTGTTTTATTTTTTGGCACTGAAGTTAACATTTGTTGGGTGATCAAAGTAGCCAGCTGGTAGTGCCCATCTTCAGAACTTTTGATGTGTTTCTTTTGATCTGGTAGTAAAAAGTTTAGTCTTAAAATACAATGTAACAGATGGAAAAACTAAATTACATTAATTGTGCCTTGTACCATGTTTCTTCTAGGTAGGCCATATGAGTAACACTGATCAGCCAGGCTGTAGGACATTCTGTCCTTAGTCTCATGTCCTGACTCAACCTTTACCAAGGTACACAGGTTAACTTTATCAAGATCTGAAGGGCACTGATTGTATGTTGCCTTCAGGATCAAAAATAAGTGGTGAACTTCAGTTACTTCCATAACAGAGAGGATACAGGTCTCTCATGCAGGTATGAGAGCTACCATTAATAAGACTCATCTGGCATGAGACAGACCCCTATTCTACAACTGCTTGATGCTACCATTGTAGTCTCCCATTGTCTACTGTATGTAGATGAAAGGCATAGGCAGGTGAGAGATCTCAGCTTCGGTCCTGGGTCTTGGTAGGATAAAGCTTTTTTTTGAGCTTCACCTTAAAATGTTACCCAGCACAAAATACTGTGATCAGAAAGGGCTGCCCTTGACTTCGGTAAGACTGTTCACATACTAAACTAAATGGTTTCACATTGCATGATCAATGTGTGTGTGTTTGAAAGCCAAGAATGTGAAGGAAGAAGGCTAACCTCCCAGTGTCCCTGAGATAGTGGAAGGACAGTGAAATCCACAGGAATGAGTAGCTGAAGTGTGAATCCAGGTAAATTCTTTGAATGGTTCCTTGAAAGTCTGCCAGAGGCTAGAAACTAGTGAGTGTTGTCCAGAAGGAGGAAGCCCATGCTATTCCAGCCCTACGTGATGCTTGCTGAAGCTGGTCTGGCTCCTTGCCATAAATATATTATATTGGCTGAGTTCAGACATAGAAATTTTGAGCCCATATGACACAAATCATGAGGTAGCTTAGACAATGTTGATCTGTCCCTTGACTCCTTTAATTTCTCTTGCCAGCAGCTTCTGAAAGATGCCAGTGAACTTATGATTAAAAATTACTTTGGCAGCTGTTGCAGGAGCTTTTGCTAGACTGAGCAACTAAGATTAGAGCCCTGCTGTGATAGGAGGTACTTAGCTGCAAACACAAATGGGAGAGAGTACCTGAAAATGTGATGCTGGTGACTGTAATGCACCCAAGAGAGCTTGTACAGGATCCATCCAAAAGCTGTTGGTACAAATGAGAGAGAATACCTGAAAATGTGATGCTGGTGACCCAAGAGAATTTGTACAGTGAGTGACTGGCCTCAAAGTAGTACTGTAAAGGTGAGGGCAGTTCTGGACCCCAAATAGTTTCTGGGTGGCAGAAGGTTTAACTTGGTATTTTGCTTGTGAACAAATGGTGACTTTCTAGAAGGACACTTAAAGAACTTGCCTTTCATGAGCTTGTAGAGAGTGGGACATCAGGTCATAGAATCATAGAATGGTATGAGTTGGAAGGGACCCCAAGGATCACAGAGCTCCATCCCACCTGCCACAGGCAAGGCCACCAACCTCAGGCCTGGATCTACACTAGGTTGCCCAGGGCCCCATCCAACCTGGCCTTGAACACTTCCAGGGACGGGGCATACACTACCTCTCTGGGCAGCCTGTTCCAGCACCTCACCACTCTTTTGGTGAAAAACTACTCTCAAGGCACTCAGGAAGGGAGCCTTTCAATTACTATTAAAATGCAGTAAGAAATAGCATAATCAGATTAACTTCTAACTATAGTATTTTTAAGATGTTATTCCATGTATTCTGGCACCTAAAATACAAGTTTAAGTTTTTAGCTCATGGGGGTTAATGAAGAACTGGGCTCAAAGATTTTAAATCCTAAGCCTACTTTAGCAAGATGTAGCACTAAAGGAGAAGGCACATCTTGTACTTAGCCATTATATAGCCAGGGAGCAGTATGCATGGCATTACCTGAGTTCCTTCTGGCCCTGGGAGAAAAACTTGATAGTATGATACCCTGTGTAGGTGGGACTGAGGGCTATAGATGTAAATGCATGAGCCTTTGAGTGGTCAAAGCTTGCCTTAAAAATGTACTAACACTCCACTCTTACCTCATGCTAAGCAACCACTTTATTTGGTAGGGTCTGTGTAAGATGGCTGTACTAGAGGTGAATGAAGGTGAGCTGTTACTAGTCTTCTGGTGTAGAAGCTCAGCTGCTCTTATTTGTGAATGCAGAACTCCTCATCTTCAGGTAAACTGCAAGATACTTTGCTTGGGCACTACAGAAATACCAGTCTCCTTATTTGATGCTTCATTTCAGAAGAGCTCTGTGGAGCCCTGGGGCTGCATGTATGTCATGTTTTACTGGCTGAGTTTGATGCAGTTGGGATTAGAGCTGTCATAACAGTGCTCTGTTCTATAACAGCACAGTGTGCTTTTCCTTGGGCGAAACAGCAGTTAAGCTGTACCACCTGAAGGCCTTGAAGGAGATGCTGCTGTCATGGGAGGTAATGGGGAGGCAGAGACATGTTTTTGCCAAAATGTGAGCCCTTTTCTCCCGAGATTGCTCGGGCTCCTCAGGGTACTAGGTGGTAAGGTCCCCTAGGAAACTGCTTTTGAAGGCATTGGGGTCCCTCAGTGCTGGCCACTTAAGTACCACCTTCTAAAAGCACAGGAACAGGCAATTCCAAAATGTCAGAAATCAAGCAGGTGGGTCAGAAGGCTGTTGGCTGAACAGGGACCTTCTAGAGCTTAGGTGGAAAAAGAAAGTGTACAGCCAATGGAAGCAAAGTCAGGCAATGTGGCAGGATTACAGGGATGCCATTTGCCTTTGTAGGGAGAAAATTCATGTGGCCAAAGCTCAGAGTTGAGACTGGCCATTGCTGTGTCAGACAAAGTGGGGGTTTCAAATACATCAACAACAAGGGGAGGACCAGAGAGAACATTGGTCTGTTACTTGATGAGAACTGTCACCTTACTAACAGGGATGTAGACAAAGCAGAGATTTCATGCCTCCTTTGCCTCTGTCTTCAACACAGAGGCAACATCTCTGAGATGCCACATGCCTCAAGTTGGAGGACAGTGACCACAGTAATGATAAACTCCTAGTGAACCCTGAACTTGTGGGCAATTTGCTGCTCCATCTGGATCCATACAAGTCCATGGGCCCTGATGGGATTCATCCCAGGGTATTTAGGGAGCTGGATGATGTCATTGTGAGATGTCCCTCAATCGTTTTTCAATAGTCTTGGGAATCTGGAGAGGTCCCAGTTGACTGGAAGTTGACAAATGTTGTCCCAGTTTTCAAGAAGGTTAAGAAGGAAGACTGGTGACTACAGTCCTGTCAGTCTCACCTCAGGGCCTGTTAAAATTATGGAGAAAATCATACTTGAGTTATAGAAAAAAGAAAGAAATCATACTGGGAGTTAGTGTCCCAAAGGACAATACAGTCAATGTCTATCCAGTCTGATTTATGACAAGGTCACACAGCTGGTTGACTGAGGGGAACCAGTTGATGTTACTTGTTTGGATTTCAGTAAGGCTTTAGATACTGTGTCTCACAGAATCTTGCTGTACAAAATGTCCAGCACACAACTAGACAAAGCTGTAATGCATTGGGTGGGGAATTGGCTGAAAGGTCAGGCCCAGAGGCCGATAGTGAATGGGGCTACATCTGGCTGGCGGCCAGTCACTAGTGGGATTCCCCAGGGCTCCATTTTAGGTCAAGTCCTTCTTAATATTTTCATAAGCAACTTGGACTCGGGACTAGAGGAAGGAGCTGTTGACTCTGAAGGTGGAGAAGCCTTACAGAGAGACCTGGACAGATTAGAGAGCTGAACAATCACCAACAGCATGAAGTTTAACAAGGGCAAGTGCTGGATCCTGCACCTGGGAACGGGCAACCCTGGCTGCACACACAGGCTGGGGCATCCGATGCTGCAGGCCAGCCATGCTGAGAGGGATTTGGAGGTCTTGGTCAAAAGCAAGTTAAACATGAGCCAGCAGTGTGTCCAGGCAGCCATGAGGGCCAACTGCATCCTGGGGTGCATCAAGTCAGCATTGCCAGCTGGTCCAGGGAGGGGATTGTCCTGCTCTGCACTGTGCTGGTGTGGCCTCACCTCAAGTGCTGTGTGCAGTTTTGGGTGTCACAGTACAAGAGGGACACAAAACTATTGGAGAGTGTCCAGAGGAGGGCAATGAGGATGGTGAAGGGTCTGGAGGGGAAGTCTTATGAGGAGAGGCTGAAGTCCCTTGGTTTGTTCAGCCTGGAGAAAAGGAGACTCAGGGGAGACCTCATCACGGTCTGGTGGCTTCTTTATGAGGGGGAGTGAAGGGGTAGGTGCTGATCACCTCTCTTTAGTGACCAGTGATAGAACCCGAGGGAATGGTATGAAGCTGTGATGAGAAGTTTAGGTTGGATGTTAGGAAGAGGTTCTTTACTGAGGGGTTGGTCGGGCACTGGAACAGGCTCCCCAGGGAAGTAGTCACAGCACCGAGCTTGGCTGAGCTCAAGTAGTGTCTGGACGATGCACTCAGTCACGTGCTCTGATCTGTCTGGCCCTGTGTGGAGCCAGGAGTTGGACTCTGGTCCTTATGTGGGTCCCTTCCAACTCAGGATAATCTATGATTCTGTGATCCTATGGTGAGCAGGCAGAGAGGCTGCTAAGATGGGAGGAGGTAGATTTTGGCAGAACAAATGAAGATGTAGCTGTGTGCCCTGCCAGAAACCACCTCTAACCTGGCAAAGCTCATACTATTTGCTGAACTAGACTTCAACTCTGCTTGATTATTTGTTCAGAGCACCTGTCTTTGTTGTGAGGATCAAAGTACTATCTGAAGGTACATGTGAGGTAAAGTGTCTGAGGCTGTTTCATTGTGACAAACTTTTTTGGTGAAGAGTAGAAGGTATTTTGAAATTTGATTTGTTGACAGATTCATCCTTTTAAGTAAGACTGTGCTGTGCTGGTTTCCCTGTTTGAAATTCAGAGGTGAAGGAATTAATATTTGATTTCAGTGTTACCTCTTCTGACTTCCGTGCTATGGTTACTTAGCATCTTAAAAATAACTGATTTCACAAGTCAGTGGTTTCGTAGTGTTTATAATACTGTCTGTTCTCACAGTAGTGTAGATGATAGTGGCTATTCTTGCGGTTTTGTGCCTTTCAGTGAACTTGAGCATCTTTTAGAACATGGCCTGGTGTGACCTAAATTTCAGGATTGGATCCTTGGAAAGTTCACATCACACTCTGTGATTGGGAAAGTTATTAGTTTAATCTTGATTCTTTTGGTGCCAGCTTTTCTAGGAGGAACTGAACTGAAGCTGCTGAGACTTAGCTTAAAAATATTGGAACTAGTAAGAGAGCTGTTTTGTGTCTCTTCATAATCGCTGGCCCTGACAGTTTAACAGAGCTTATTGACCATCTGCTTTGTCTAGTTTGCCACATGGCAGAGTCACAACTAAGCCAAAATACTGGCTGCACAGTGTATTAATTGGCTTGCTCCTGAACACTATCAGGATACTAAACTGATTGATGTTGTACATTTAACTTGAGTGTTGTCCTTTGCTGCAGTCACTGGCTGTTGAGCCAAAGAACAAGATAGGTGTTGAGAAAGGAGCTGTTTGATGGTGTGTTGGTGTCCCTGTTTGTCTCCTTGCCCTGTCTTCTATTACCCATTCTCAACAGATGGGTCCCGGAGCACATTACAGTCTTGTTCCCCTGCTGCTACTTCTGACTGCTGCTCTTTGCCTCTCACAAAGCTGGCAAAAGCAACAGCTGTTTCATAATTACTCTGTTTGAAGGGGGGAAACACTGGGGGTGGTGGTGGTGGTGGGGAACCTGAAAGAGTAGTCATCTTGCTTGCAAAGAATCAAAGAGAAATGTTGTTCTTGTCTCTTTTTCAAGAGCCAGTATGTGTTCTGAGAACAGATTTAATGTTCTTCAGCATTTGTGTTCCTGGAAATACAATGCTGCTTTCTCCGAGGTGAGAGCAGAAGTTGGGAGCTTTAGGCAAATAGCACTGGTTATGTCTGCATATCTCTAGCTGGAGGAACCTGACTCTGGGCTGCTTGTTAGTGTGACTAATTCTGCTCAAAGGCACGGCCTCCTGGGAAAGCAGTTTTTAATCCAGGCTGTGCTGGTGGCAGATTCATATAATATGTTCTCTGAAGGGGATGTGGCAAGACTTTGGCAATATCCAGCAACTGTCTGCTTGATCAAGGGACATGCTGTAGGTAGCATCTCTGCAGCTAGAAGCTGAATCCTGTTGAGCTTGTTATAATGAACAGATGGCTTGTTAATATGCTCTGCTGTGCTGAAGCAAGCCGTGCTTCAAGGCCTCTCCTCTCATTGCAGAAATCTGGGTGCAGATTCTTTTTCTGGTAACCTTCTGTAACAACAGGTAACTGTTCCTGCACACGTGTATGTATGTAGGTGCATATTTGTGGTCTATTAACATGCTTCTGAAGGGCCAGTGTGTATATGTATGTACACTGTGTATATAGCATGCTGTTAGATGGTGTAACATGAAATAGTATTGCAGTTTAGTGTAACATCAAACTGAATGAAGCTACTGTATGGCTGTATTTTTAATAAACTTAAGCTGCTGAAAGAGCTTTGCATAGTAGGTAGCTTGAGAAAAAAACTGAAAGACTGCTGTACTCAGTTGGGTTCAGTCTGAAAAGCTATGTCTAGATGGCTGCAGACAAAGCCCCTGTTAACACCTTGTTTTGGCCCCTGGAAATCTAACGTGAACCAGAAGCATTGCTCTGGTCCTGTTCCAGACTCCCAGGAGTTGCAGAGGATCCCTGATTTATACCAATGTGTTCTGAATCCCAGGTTGTCCTGGTGGGTGTTGTCCTGCAGAACCAGGAAACTGTTTAAGAAGTGGTACCTTGAGTATGCATGTGAGGTTTCTCCTTTCTGGGAAGGTGGCTCCTTCCAGCTTTTAAGGAATACTTGAGAAAATAACACTTCATTTAATGCCTTCTTCCCCTCCCTACCTTTTTTTTGCCTACTGTGGAAATGAACATATTTAAGAGTAGTCTATCACTTTTTTGTTAACTTGAAAATGGTTATAGTCCCTCTGCCAGGGCTCCAACCCAGTAATGAAAGGCTAGGCTTGGTATAACTCTTCAAAAATAGTCCTTTCCCAGAGCTGCATTTCAGTCATAAGAAACTGTCGTGGTTTTGCCCCAGCCGAGGGCCGCACCCCACACAGTCGCTTGTACTTTTAAAAGGAAGGGGGAGGGAAAGTTGGGGGAGGGGGAAAAGGGAAGGAAGAAGGAGGAAAAGAAACCACAACCTAGAAACCAGAACCACGCAGGTTGGGATAAGGATAGTTTACTAAACAATAACAGAAAACTAGATATAACAATAACAGAAGTTTAAAGCACAAAATAGATGAAACTGGTGATACACAATGCAGTTTCTCACCAAACCACAGAACCCAGGCCGCACAGCTTAGAGCCGTCCCCGAACCCAGAAACCGCCTGTCCTGGCGTTGTCTCCTCCTCTTCCCCCCAGTCCCCCTTTATACTGAGCATGACGTAACTGGCATGGAATATCCTCTTTGGCCAGTTCGGGTCACCTGTCCTGGCTGCGTCCCCTCCTTTCTCACTAGTAAGGAAGTATGCAGAGCTGAGAAAGGTCCTTGATTGCCCGGCAACAACTAGAAACATCAGGGTGCTATCAGCACTGTTCTCATCCTAACACCCAAACATGGCATTCCATCCACTGCTAAAAATAATTAACTCCATCATAGCTGAAACCAGGACATTATCCACCCCTTATTCCATACCATTTACGTCATGACCAGATCCAACAATTTTCTTTAGGTACAATCAGTTTCGTGTTTCACATACCCATATATGTATGTACACATGTATGCACACATACGTGCATACAGATCTTATTCCCTCAGTCTGTGAATCATCCCTCTGAAGTTGAGTTCATTTAGTCCATGATTTTCAGGCTCCATTTGTTGTAACAGTTTCTCTGGATAATTGTATGTTCCATTGGCTCGTTGCATGCTGCATCTCAGGCTCTTGACTGATACACCTGGCATGGTCCATGCTCATAGTCTGTGGGTCAGAGTTTATTTTCAAAGGGAGAAAAAAAGTTCTTAAGAGGCCAGGCTTCGGTTCCATCATCATGGCACTCATTCTTCATTAACTTGTATGACTCCGGCTATAATGCTATGGTACAACATACAGCAATCATAACAATAATGAATATACAATAATGGGTTATTTGGCAATTATTATAATTTCTACTCTATCAGTTATATTGGCTATTCTCACCCAAAATCAAATCCCCTTGAGGTACACATCGAACTTCTCCATCCCTCTGCATTACCCACCAAGTACAGCCAGGTCCTTGAGCAAAAACAATTCCAGACATGGGTTTACCTTTGCCTGAAGCAGGGATGACCCAAACTCTCTTTCCCAATACACTCTTCATATGCACTACTGGGACTCCGTCTCCCTCTACAGTACGTGGAAATTTTGACTGGGCAGGGCCAGCCCGATTGGTAGATCCCCTAGTGTTAACTAACCATGTGGCTTTGGCCAAATGTGTATCCCAATGCTTGAATGTCCCACCACACATTGCTTTCAGTGTAGTTTTTAAAAGTCCATTATATCGTTCAATTTTCCCAGAGGCCGGTGCATGGTAAGGAATGTGGTACACCCACTCAATGCCATGCTCTTTGGCCCAGGTGTCTATAAGAGTGTTTCGGGAATGAGTCCCATTGTCTGACTCGATTCTTTCTGGAGTACCATGTTGCCAGAGGACTTGCCTTTCAAGGCCCAGAATTGTATTTCGAGCAGTGGCATGGGGTACGGGATATGTTTCTAGCCAGCCGGTAGTTGCCTCCACCATTGTAAGCACATAACGTTTGCCATGGCGGGTTTGTGGGAGGGTGATGTAATCAATCTGCCAAGCCTCCCCATATTTATATTTCATCCACCGTCCTCCATACCAAAGGGGCTTTAACCGCTTAGCTTGCTTGATTGCAGCACATGTCTCACATTCGTGGACAACTTGTGCGATGGCGTCCATGGTCAGGTCCACCCCTCGATCCCGAGCCCATCTATATGTTGCATCTCTCCCTTGATGACCCGAGGTATCATGAGCCCATCGAGCCATGAATAATTCACCCTTATGTTGCCAGTCTAGATCTACCTGAGCCACTTTAATCCTAGCAGCCTTATCTACCTGATGGTTGTTTTCATGTTCCTCCATGGCCCGACTCTTAGGTACATGGGCGTCGACATGACGTACCTTTACAACAAGTTTCTCTAACCGAGCAGAGATATCTTGCCATAAGTCATCAGCCCATATAGGTTTGCCTCTACGCTGCCAGTTGTTCTTTTTCCACTGCTGCAACCACCCCCACAGGGCATTCGCCACCATCCATGAATCAGTATAAAGGTAGAGCCTTGGCCACTTTTCTCTCTCAGCAATGTCCAGGGCTAACTGGATGGCCTTCACCTCAGCGAACTGGCTTGATTCACCTTTTCCTTCAGTGGCTTCTGCTACTCTTCTTATAGGGCTCCATACAGCAGCTTTCCATCTCCGATGCTTACCCACAATGCAACAAGACCCATCAGTGAACAGGGCATATCGCTTCTCATTCTCTGGCAGTTCGTTGTAGGGTGGGGCTTCTTCAGCGCGTGTTACCTCCTCATCCTCTGGTGACATCCCAAAATCTTTGCCTTCTGGCCAGTCTGTGATCACCTCCACGATTCCTGGGCGATTGGGGTTTCCTATTCGAGCCCGCTGTGTAATTAGTGCAACCCACTTGCTCCACGTAGCATCAGTGGCATGGTGTGTAGAAGGAACCTTCCCTTTGAACATCCAGCCCAGCACCGGCAGTCGGGGTGCCAGGAGGAGCTGGGCTTCAGTTCCAATCACTTCTGAGGCGGCTCGAACCCCTTCATAGGCGGCCAGTATTTCCTTTTCTGTTGGAGTATAATTGGCCTCAGATCCTTTGTAGGCCCGACTCCAAAACCCCAGTGGTCGACCTCGAGTCTCCCCTTGTGCTTTCTGCCAGAGACTCCAGGTCGGGCCGTTCTCCCCAGCTGCAGTGTAGAGCACATTTTTAATATCTGTCCCTGTCCGGACAGGCCCAAGGGCCACTGCATGGACTCTCTCGCGTTTGATCTGCTCAAAGGCTTGCTGTTGCTCAGGGCCCCATTGGAAATCATTCTTCTTTCGAGTTACATGGTAGAGTGGGCTCACAATGAGACTGTAGTTTGGGACATGCAGTCGCCAAAAACCTATAACACCTAAGAAAGCTTGTGTTTCCTTTTTGTTGCTTGGTGGAGACATAGCTGCTATTTTATTAATAATGTCCATTGGGATCTGATGACGCCCATCCTGCCATTTTATTCCTAAAAACTGGATTTCTCGCGTAGGCCCCTTGACTTTACTTCGTTTTATAGCAAAACCGGCTTCTAAAAGGATTTTAATTACCCTGTTTCCTTTTTCAAGAACTTCCTCTGCTGTGTTGCCCCATACAATGATGTCATCAATATACTGCAGGTGCTCTGGTGCTTCACCCTTTTCCAGTGTATTCTGGATTAGTCCATGGCAGATGGTGGGGCTATGTTTCCACCCCTGGGGCAGACGATTCCACGTGTATTGGATGCCTCTCCAGGTGAAAGCAAACTGTGGCCTGCACTCTGGCGCCAGTGGGATCGAGAAGAAAGCATTCGCAATGTCGATTGTGGCGTACCACTTGGCTGCCTTCGATTTCAATTCATACTGGAGCTCTAACATGTCTGGCACAGCAGCACTCATACCTGGAGTGACTTCATTTAGGCCACGATAATCTACTGTCAGCCTCCACTCTCCATTGGACTTCCTCACTGGCCATATGGGACTATTAAAGGGTGAGTGGGTTCGGCTGATCACTCCCTGATCCTCCAGTTGATGAGTCAGCTTATGGATGGGAATCAGGGAATCTCGGTTAGTACGGTATTGTCGTCTGTGCACCGTCGTCGTAGCAACTGGCACTTGCTGTTCTTCACCCTTCAACAACCCCACAACAGCAGAGTCCTCCGAGAGTCCAGGCAAGGCACACAGTTGTTCAATTCCTTCTGTTTCCAAAGCAGCTATTCCAAAAGCCCATCGGTACCCTTTTGGGTCTTTAAAATACCCTCTACGTAGATAATCTATACCTAAAATGCACGGAGCTTCTGGACCAGTCACAATGGGGTGTTTTTCCCAGTCCTTCCCAGTTAGGCTCACCTCAGCCTCTAGCACAGTTAGTTGTTGGGATCCCCCTGTCACTCCAGAAATACAAACGGGTTCTACCCCTTCATGATTCGATGGCATTAGAGTACACTGGGCACCAGTATCCA
Source organism: Porphyrio hochstetteri (assembly GCA_020800305.1). Lineage (NCBI taxonomy): Eukaryota > Metazoa > Chordata > Aves > Gruiformes > Rallidae > Porphyrio > Porphyrio hochstetteri. The sequence continues at coordinate 55,163,840 of CM036907.1, forward strand.
CCAGAGCTTTGTACTCTTGTGGATCTGACGTGCCAGGCCATCGGATCCACACAGTCCAATAAACCCGATTATCCCTCTCCTCCACCTGGCTGGAGGCAGGGCCCCTCTATTGCTGCTGATCATATTTGTTTTCCACTGGTTGCATAAAGGACTTAGAGGTCCCTTCAAGAGGATCAGACACATCAGACATATAGGTAGGCCTTCCAGTTGGTCTAGGGAACTGCCCAGTAGAAACTGGTGCAGACTTCTTCCTGGCAGAATCTCGTTGTGCGAATGTTTTACCCCGCAGCTCATTTACTCGTGCTCAAAGGGCTGAGGTGGGCTGCATATCCCATTCCCTCATGTCCTCTCCATGATCAAGCAGGTAAAACCACAATGTACGTCGTGGTGTGTATTCTCCATCTTGGAACGATGGACGCTTTCTCCCAGTAGCTGCAACATTGCTCCATACGGGTTGGGAGTTGGACACATTGTTGTCAAGTCGTTGAACCAGTTTTTCTACTGCTGCAATGACGGAGTGGGAAACACTGTCTTGGTATTTCCTGAGTCGGCAGGCCACCTCATTTACGGTTGGTGGATCCATATCAGTCCAGTCAATTACTGCCAGTGAATTGGTGTACCCTGCTGGTGCACTTCGTACAACCTTACGCCACATAGCTGGAGTGCATAGGACTTCATCGGGATCAGCGGGAAGCCGTGAATTGTCCAGATCATAATAAATTATCTCCCGTACAGCTAATTCTCTCAGGTGCTGGATAGCTGTCTCTATGCTGTTACCCTTGGGTGTCTGACATGTTATATATTCCTTTATGGGATATCTTTCCTGCACACTTGACAGTAGTCGCCTCCAGAGGCTGAGGATTTCCGGCCTCCTCCCAATTGCTTTGTCAATTCCTCCTTCTCTAGCTAGGGATCCCAACTGCTTGGCCTCTCTGCCTTCTAACTCCAAACTATTGGCCCCGTGATCCCAACATCGGAGCAACCAAGTGATAATGTGCTCACTTGGGTGGCGGGTGAAATCTTTTCGAACCTCACGCAGCTCACTCAGAGTCAGGGATCGGGTAACAATCTCTGGTTCTGCCTCCTCCTGATATCCTTGAGATGGCCCTGGTTGATCATCATCATCATCCGTCACTGTGCGAACTGATTTCTTTGTGCATTTCCTCTTTCGTACGGGAGCAACAGACACTGGTGTGGGTTGGTTTTTCTGATCATCTGCAGTGTCTGCTGTAGAGATTACAGTAGCTGCAGTGTCAGCCCCAGTGGTTGCAGCAGCTATAGTATCTGCCAGTCTGTTTCCTTTCCCTTCTCCCTGACAGTGCTGACAGTGCTGCCTGCTATCAAGCAGTGTTTGATAAATAGTGGCCAGAGCCCAGCACAGTGCAGTAAGGTGTCCATCTCTGGGAAACCTACAGCAATTTTTCTTTAGGTATGCAGTCACTTGATCGGGGTCTTGTAGCTGTTCAGGAGTGAAGTTCCAAACCATCGGGCGTGAGAAAGTACCTAGGTACTCGCCCATACTTTGCCACATGCCCTGCCACTCGTGATTATTCTGTCTCGGAGAAAGCTCTTCAGTGGTATTCATAAACCTATGCTTGATATATAACAAAAACTGAACCATCTGCCCCAAACCTACCAATAGCAAAATGCTAGTTTGAATATCCCAGAGATATTGAAGGTTTTCAAAAATTGCCCTAAGAGCTGTTGTATTTAGCCCAAAGGAAAAGAAAGCAGTGCTGTTATTAACCCCTCCCTGTCCAAAGAATGGACAGGACAGCAAAACCTCATACAAGTACCAGATTAAGCTCATGGTCATTGATATTATTGTATCATAGACCGATATCATAAAATACACTATAATGAAGTATGGGAACAAATATGGGAGCCGCAGACCTGAGAGAGTAAAGAATCCTGCCAGGATTGTATACAGCATGCGGTGGTTTTGATACCACAGCCTTGTGAATAAATACCACAGCATCGTGACCAGAGATTGCTTAAACAACAGTGCTTATCTTAATTGCGATAGTTAGGGTCAGATCTACCGTTATCCCAACCGTTTGAGCCCCACGTTGGGCGCCAAAATAACTGTCGTGGTTTTGCCCCGGCCGAGGGCCGCACCCCACACAGTCGCTTGTACTTTTAAAAGGAAGGGGGAGGGAAAGTTGGGGGAGGGGGAAAAGGGAAGGAAGAAGGAGGAAAAGAAACCACAACCTATAAACCAGAACCACGCAGGTTGGGATAAGGATAGTTTACTAAACAATAACAGAAAACTAGATATAACAATAACAGAAGTTTAAAGCACAAAATAGATGAAACTGGTGATACACAATGCAGTTTCTCACCAAACCACAGAACCCAGGCCGCACAGCTTAGAGCCGTCCCCGAACCCAGAAACCGCCTGTCCTGGCGTTGTCTCCTCCTCTTCCCCCCAGTCCCCCTTTATACTGAGCATGACGTAACTGGCATGGAATATCCTCTTTGGCCAGTTCGGGTCACCTGTCCTGGCTACGTCCCCTCCTTTCTCACTAGTAAGGAAGTATGCAGAGCTGAGAAAGGTCCTTGATTGCCCGGCAACAACTAGAAACATCAGGGTGCTATCAGCACTGTTCTCATCCTAACACCCAAACATGGCATTCCATCCACTGCTAAAAATAATTAACTCCATCATAGCTGAAACCAGGACAGAAACAAACTTAAGTTGTTTTCTTATGCATGTACATGGGAGTTGTGCTGTTGGGGGTGGGGGGAAAGTGTTCATCCTTCAGCAGCCTGTTGGGTTTCTTTCCCTTGACTTCAGCCCAGCTGCAGTTTCTCTGTTCTTGATGTTGCCAGTTTAAGTTCATCTCATTAAAGAGCCCTGGACAGTCCTGGGCTTGCTTTGTTTCCCTGCATCATCTTTCAGCTACAGTGATTTGTGAGGGTTAGCAGCTGTTGCGTGAGCATCTGGAAATTTTATGGTCCTGCTGGAAAATATTGCCTGTTTGTGTATCAGAGGAGCACCTCAGTGCTTTAGCCCCATTTTCCTTTGGGCTTGCTAACTGCCATGATCATATAGCCCACCACAAGTTGTCATTATACAATGTGAAAAGGTCAGCCACGTGTTTGCTGCCAGCTTGATACCTGGAAGATGATGGGCTCTTTAGTATTTAGTAAAGCTGTGAGTAAAGTGGATGCTTCAGAATGACTTCATTACTTTTACTTTTATACCAAGCCAAAACAACAAATATTTTGCCTCATTATACTTGTCTCATTTTATTTATCTTTATTTATCTCTATCCAGGCTGAAACCAGGACATAACGCCTTAAATGACACTCTGGTTGTGGAATCACAAAGCTTTTATTCATTAAAAAAAGAACAAATATATCCATATCACCTATAGTTCTTAATTCTTGGATGCCACTGGGAAGAGAAACATACATGCATTTTTCTTCTGCCTGTGACCATTTCCAGCACTGTAGATGATTAGAGAATGCTGACAAGTCCTGACTTTGCATGTTTGTGTCTCTGAAAAATGGAAGAAAATATTTAACTTTTATTTATGATATCTGCTTAAATATAAATCTTGAAGTTCAAGCTGGCAGAAGGAGAACAAATTTTAGGCTGACCACAGCAAAATAAGAATTCAGTTGAAAAGGTGTACTGTTTAAGGATCCTGGGAGCTGAAATGGGAGGTCCTGACATTGCAGGCTACCTTGGAAGGCAGTTAGGCTGGTGTTTGTTCTTAAGAGTTGCAGGTCAGCTGCAGATTGTCAAATGCTGCTTAGGTCTTGTTTTCAAGATGGCAACACCCTTTATAAGGTTGGCTTGGCTGTTCAGGGTGCAGTTGGCACTGAGCAAAGATTCACTTCTACTGGGTAGTGAGATGGTGCTTTTTTAAGTGTGAAGGAAGTGTGATGCTGCAAGACAGAAATCCCAGTTAACAAATGAGCTGGGAAGAAAACATTTCAGTGCAGGAAATGGAACAGAGTCTTTCTATTGAAAAATCCTAATTTTGAAAAGAACCAATACACCCATACCAGTGGCAGAGAAGAGACTCTGAACTTTATGTTCAACTTTCACCTTCCAGCACTTCCTCATTTGCCCTGTCTTCCATTGATACAAACTGTTCAGGGGAGACATTTGTAAAACTGAAGTGGTAGAGAAATGGAGCTTTTCTTGTGTATGTCTTACTGGCCTGTGCTATTTTGTCTGTAGAAATAGATATCTTTTCCCCAGTGTTTCTTGAACTTAGCAGCTGGGTCTGCATTAGCATCATGACAGCTTTTCCTTGTGGACCAGACAAGGATTTCCTAGCCAGGAGGAGAAAAGCACAAAGAGGCATTCTGCCTACTCAAGAGAAGTGGCCATGTTCCTCTTAGACTGGGCAGCTGCATCAGTGTCACAGTTAAAACCATTTGAGTTCTAAGGGCTGTCACAATTTTTTCTGAAGTTACCAAGTACCCATTTGGTAAAACAAAAGTCAATAACAAGATGTATCTGACTCAACTTCCATCTTGGAAATGGACTGATGGAAGTATTTACACAAGTGATGTGGCCTTGAACCAAGCAAGGCTTGCCAAACTACTTTTTGGCCAGCATAGTATTCCCAGAAGCTGTTCTGTTCCAAGCCAGAGCCTATTTTGGTTTCTTACTGTTGGATACTTTGTGGCAGGAGATCTGAGCAAGTGCTTCCTAAACAGCTGCTCATACAAGAACTACTGTGTATGGACAGACCAGAGTCAGCGTGGCAAGTGTGTGACCCCTGACTAGTGTTATAGTCACCCATTCAAGCTGCAGATAAATGCCAAACTAAAAATAGTGAGTCCAGGGCTCAGGGTAAGTATTTTCAGCCACCTATATAATAAGCTCTTTTGAAAACTTGTTAAAACAGGGGATACCAAGAAATTAATTTGCTAAAAACAGCCACAACTGTTAAGTAGTTTGTATAACTTTCTTACTTTTACAAAAGCCCATTCATTTAGAAGTTAATTAGAGGAAAAGTTACTTTGTAAATTGCTTAGCTTCCCCCTTTCCCCCAAGAGAGCTGAGGGGGGGAAATTCTTGAACAGAAGTGGAAAGCAAAGTAAAAGGGTTTATTATTTATATTTACTGGCTGAAGCACCTGCGTAAGTTTCCAGTGGTGTTTATGGAGTTGCAGGCAGCATCCATGTGTACAGTTACCTCCCTGCTGCTGATGGGAGAATGGAGCCAGTGAAATGTGACAGTCAGCCCATGCTGGCTCTAAGGGTGTCTAAGGAAAATGGTACAGCCTTCTGAGAGAGCATGGAAAGTCTTCCTTCCAGCGAAGAAAATGTGTGTCTGTTGGTGACCAACAGTAGGCAATGTGTCTGCTGGGCAAGCCCAGCCTCTGCTGAACTGACAGAGTTTACTGAAGTGCAGTAAAACTTCTGTTTAGCTCTCTTTACACATTATTTCAGTAACAGCTTTTATGGCTTGGCTAGCAAGCAGAGACCTATGACCAAGTTTTTGTCTTCAGAGCCAGTTTTAGAATGTCTGACTGAGCTCACCACAGTGTTCTTATATGGTCTATATAAACAGAGAGGCACCTCTGATAGTAGTGGTCACACATAAGCACTATACAGTGAATTTCAATAGCTGAATTTCAGTCAGCCTTTGATTGAAGAGACCATCTAACCTCCATTTGAAAATCCTGTTGCCATCATTCTTGGGTGTAGGTAGACCAGAATCTAAACTGAAACAGCTTGTGGAAATGTTGATGTTTTGTCTATCACAAGCTACTATTGTTATAAAGTGCTAGCTTCGAGTAAATATGCCAGTAATTTTTTTCAGCTACTTGCTGTTTTGTTTGCTAAGTGGTACCACACTCTGTTCTTGTGTTGGCATAACTGTGTGGCACTAAGGTAACTTAGATGTGATGTGCAGTGTTGGTCCATGGTGCATAGGAACACAGTAGCAGGAGAGCAGTCTAGATTTTGTCTGTTGCTCCAATTCAAAAACTCTTTAGTTGCACAGTCAGTCTATTGCCTTGTCCTCTGAAGTTGGCCCTGCTTCCCTTTCCCTAAGTGCACTTCAGTGAATGGTTTGGCAGTGGTTATACCTGTGTTGCTGGGCTTTAACTTGCCTTCCCCTCTTCCAACAGACTTTTGACACAGTTGGCCATCTTAACCTTACGCAGGGTAGAATGTCATATGTCCCAACTGTGTCCTGATGGAGGACTTCTGCTAAATTTAATTCAGCTGCTTTTGGGCAGCCTGTAGCTCTCAAGGATTTTGTCCAGAAGTAATGGTGGTGCGTTGCTGTCATCTTTCTGCCCTCTAGCCTTCTAACTGAAGGAAAGGCAAAACTGCAATGGCAACTGCAAAGACAACAGCTGCCTCTGTGCTGAATGTCAGTGCAGGCAAGCTTGTGTTCTGGGGGGAGGGGGAAGGTATTCAGGGAAGCTGAATGGGGACCCTTGCTCTGGATGTGGAGGTCCTTTCCATATCCTCTTCACAAAGGCTTGCTCATAAGGGGACCTTTCATAGGAATTGCATTGAGGGACGATATTCTTACCTCTACCCATAAACCTGATCCCTCCAAGCTGACAGAGGCATCCCATCTGAAATAAGGGTGCAGCAGAGTTGCTTCTTTTTTGCATGATTGAAGTGTCAGGATTGTGCTGTTACTGCTTTGGTGTACTTGTGCACTATTTTATAACTAATCTGGGCCACGTTTTATGGCTTCAGAAAGGCTGATTCTTTGAATGGAACTTGTAACTGGAATAGCATCTGTCCACTTCATCTGCTCTGCAGTTGCTTGAGAGCCAAGAGGAGAGGCTGATCTGTGGCGGTGCCAGCTTGAAACAAACAACAGTGGTTTACAGTGACTGAGGGAGGAGAAAGAGCCAGCTTGGGTAATGAGATGGAAGAACTTGGCTTGAGTGGGTGCTCCTCCCCTGCTTATTGAAAATATCTGTTGTTGTTAATTGCTTTAATGAGGTTCACAACTAGAATTTTAAGTGTTTTGGTGTGCTGTATAGTCTATAGTCAGTATATTTTTCACTTCCATTTGAATTCTGAAGATGCAGCTGTACCCAAGTCCTGACATACATGGGCATTACAGTGCCCTTATGCCTAAGTTGTTATAAATTTTTGCACCATGGTTTTTTCTTTTTAATTGTTTCTAAGGAAGTTTGAGCTGTTCTTGGCTATTGATAAGTAATTCTAACATACAGAATTAGTGTCCCAGTTTGTCTAGGGTGATATCCTTATACAGGGATTGTCCTGCTTGATTTAACTCGTCCTGAATTCCGTCTTCCTTCCCACCACCCAAATCCCTAAACCTTGACCCTCATGATTAAGCTGCCTGGAAAGCATAAAAGAGTCCTGGTTGAGAACTTAGGTTGTTAGATAATGTAACTCTGAGGGAGCATGTCCCTATTGTTTGACTGCATCTGTTTAAATTTGACAAGTTTAGAGATTTTCTTTTTTATTGTGCGGGCTGGTTAAATCCATACTCCCGTATGTGTAAGTAGCATCTTGCTCAAACTGGTCTGCTACCTGTGTAACAGGAAATGGTAATGGGGATGATGGTGGGTATGGAGGAGGCCAAGCTACTTGGAGGTTGCCTTTATACTTCAGCTGTGTGTCTTTTGGTCTGTGTCTCTCTTGGCTAACTTCACCTCTTTTCATAGCCTTCAAAAAGAAATATGTGGTCCTGAGTATTCAAAGCTTCTAAGAGACCCCTTGAGGAGACATTTTCACAAGATCCCTCTGCTCTGTCTAGTTTTTGAGTTTTTTCCCAGGAAACAAAGTCTGCTTCAGATGCACCATAGGCTCGTGTTGTTTAACGAGGGTTAACTTTAGGACATCTTACCAAGCCTATAAAAAGGAACTGTATATTTCACCAAAACACTTGCAAATGGTTTATATGAAATGTGAGTAAAGTCCTTCTCACCTCTAGGTTTATTTTCCCTTTGACTCCATGTTGCTGTCTGTTGGTGAGCATGCTCTAATTTATTCGTATAGTTGAGTGCCTTAGACCAAAAAGTCACTGTTACCTTGTGACAATGCTTTTAGCCCTGTGCTTTTCTCAAATTGCTCCAGTAATAAATGTAGCAGTTGATCTAAACCTAAGAAAGGAGCTTCAGTCTTCTCTTTTTTTCACTCTTCCTTATTCCTTGCTGGTTAAGAGCAAGCTTCTTGCTCCTCCAAGCCTTGGTTCACAGGACTCCTGTTTTCATGAGTCACTTGTTGATCAGCTGCTTAGTGATGTGCATGGGCATAGTAATATATTGAGGGTGTGTCTTATGCAGAAAATACTAGCCTTGAAAATGCAAAGGGATCTAGTCACTATTATACCCTCTGTCAAGTCAGTGTTGTCCTTCCAGACTTTGACTTTGTTTTAGTAAGTTTATTTCTGCAAAGCTGTCTCAATTTTGAAGTGCATCTGTTGGAAGGGTGTGTTTGCTCACGTTGGGATAAGGGAATAAAGGAAGAAGAAGAATCCATAACTACACTGCTACAGTGAAGGCTGGCTAGACTGCAGGATGGGCATGCGCTTCCGGTTGACCAAGGAGCATGGTGATACCCTTTTTAACATGTAATCCTATGCCTTTTGTCACTGTGTGTGTCTGGTTGGGGACAGCACATACCTAAGCTGTATACTGAGGTGGATCTGGGATGCTGTTAGGTTACATTTTAGACTTAGGAGCCTGAGAGTGCACCTTGTCCCCTTGGTCCAGACACAAATCTCCAACAGGTCTCCTCTTTGGGGTTTCCTTAGAGTAAGATATTCCCTTCCTAGTATAACTGGAGGTTTATTTGCCCACTTACCTCCTAATCAACATGGAGTGAACTAGCAGATGCAGATAGGCTTTAGCCAGCTGTTTTTTTTCTGAGCCAGGTGGATGTGGGTAAGCTTTGGTCTGGAAATCTGATTTCTGTGTTAATAAATTATGGCACCTAAATGTAAAAGCTATGCCAAGAGGGTTTGTTCTCTTGGTCTGAAAGCTGTACTAATGCAGCTATAGTTTCTGAACCATGCAACGTGCATGCTGCTGAGGAAGCTAGAGTCCAACTGTACCTGCCTGTGTAGACACTATCGTTGTGTGTCTGTCTATCTTTCCCATCAAGCTTAATATCCTTTCCCTGCAGCCTTATTAAATCTTCTTTATTGCCAGCCACTGATGATTCCTGCATAAGCTTCCCCCTCTGCTTCATAAAGGTGGGTATTCCTCCATGAAAAGCCCCATAAGCATTTTTCATGGCACTATTTGACTTAACAGATGGAAACAACAATTTTAAAATGTTAAACTTGTCCAAATTGAAATAATCTGAGCTGAAAAGATTCACAGTAGGTGCCTGTCTCAGTTGGAGTATCTTGGAATGACTTTTAGGTAAGTGTTCAGTTATTTCTGATAATTAGACTAAAATCAGGAGGAAAAGTGTTTCCACACTGAGGACTTTGAACAGCTTAGCTGAAACTATATATGTCTGGCATTGGAAATTTAGGAGGTAACAGACTTGCTTTGTGTTGGAGATGCCCATGGCTGGTTTATGAAAGTGTTTTTGGTTTAATCAAGTATCTCCCCTCCTCTTTAACTTGTGCTTCTCATGTGCCCAAACTTGTTTCAGTTTGGCATTGAGTCCAAAGATTGTCTATGTGAACAAGCTTTCTCTGTAGGGAACCAGGAGGGCGGCTGTACTCGTGCAGCTCATCTTGGCAAGGGCCCCTGGTCACAGTGCCTGTGAGCTGAGAGTTGCCCCTTTCTCTGCTTGGAGTGGTCCTTCCTCTGGCCTTCAGCTGAGGAGTAAGGCTTCTTAAGAAGGAGGTAGAAGCAATACCATGACAAGTAGGAGCAGAGGAGGTAGAACTTTGCAGTAACCAAGCCATGGGAGTAAAAGCTGAGGGCCGCATTTTTAAGCACAGCAGTGGGAAATGGGTGCTTGGGGACAAAAGTGAAGACTCATGTTCTCCAGACCTGAGAACAGACTCTAGGTCTCAGGAGGTGTTTCCATGCTCTACCACCTGCTTCAGGGGCCCTTGCTGTGTTTGTAACGTGTTACCTCCCTCTAGTGGCGTGTCTGCAAGGCTGTGGGCACAGTCCCTTGCCAGCTCCCCTGGGGAGGGTAGACCAGCTGTAGGTACACCTTATAGGTAAACCACTGTGCCCTTGGCTTATGTCTAGCCATTCATATCATGTTACATAGGTATAGTTGCACTTAGTGTTCCCATGAGATACTGGGAAGCTTGCCTCAGTACAGGAGAAGGTTTCTGTAAACAGGTAGGATGCCACAGATTGTTCAGAAACAGTAGGACCACTGACTCAAAATGAGTGAACAAATCTGGTAACTTTGCCTTTGTCTACACTTTTATCTTATGATCAGGAATGATGAAGAAAGGTAGGCTGGATGTTAGTGGAAGAGGCGGCTGCTCTGGTTAGAACAGGCTTTTCAAGCTCTTGGTTGGAGCCAAGACTGGAAGGCATTTACTGAGGGGTCTGGGGCCTTGTACTCTGTTTCCTTCGAGGTTTCACATGCAACTGACAGGTTGCTAATGAGATAGTGTCTGGGGGAGACAATAGTGCATAGCTGCATGATAAGTATTATTGTATCCTACTTGGAACAGCATCCTAAATGTGCTCACTGATTATCAGTTGAGCAAACCAATACTCACTATTGCATGAACCACCTCACCTGGACCAACAGAAATGAGATACGATGATATTTGGGTTTTGCATGTGCAGCATCAGACCATTATGGTTGCTATGGCGTTATTGCTGTTAAGACTTTAGGGCTGGAGAAAACATTCAGTCGTTTAGTAATTGGGATGTATCACTGGGGGGGGGTTTTGTTCCTGCTACAAGTGTCCCCAGTCCTGGCACTTCTGAATCTCCTTGCAGCCTTTGCCCTTTTCTAATCTTCTGTTCATCATACCAGTTATAGACAGTGGGAGCCTTTTTGTGTTGCAAGCAGCTTTATTTTAGCTGTTGTATTTTGAATCCACACTTAACTAGGAGTAGCATTAAATCGAAAAGCTTTCTTTGATTTATGGGTTCAGAACTTTGATTGCTTAGATTATTCTTTTTATTTGCATTTTTATCTGCTCTTGCCCTGACCCGCAAGCCCCAAAACACACTAAATGCTTTGAAATTAGGAACATGTGAATTTTTGCTTTGTTTCATAAAAATGACTATTTGGGTAGTAATCTTTCACTGTACTAAATCCAATCCATTCATAATCCCACCGGGTTACATATGCAGCCAATGGCTTCTTGTCATGATCATTTATAGCACTTTTATTTATAACCATTGCCCTGCATTGGGGCTGTGCCATCCATAGCTGCAGATGAACTTGTTCAGAACTAACTATTAATTGTCCAGAAGATGCCTATTTAAAAAAAAAATCATATATTAAATAGATACTTCTAGAAAAACTGGTCCTATTTTCTAGTTTGATTTTGATTACTTATACTGGTTGTCTTCTAGGAGTTGAAGAGAAATCATGAAGTCTGAAACTTTCCTGTCTGAACTATATGGTCTTGTCCTCCTTCATCCTTCTCTTGCTGTCCTTTCAAGTTGCTCCCAAACTCCCTATACAGATTATGTCTTTCACTTTTCTTGCTGTGCTTAACTTCTTTCTTGAACTTAAAATCTAAAATAAAAACCAAACAAACATTTCATTCTTTCCCAGCTCTGCAGATGAGATGATGCACAGTAATTAGGCAGCAAGGATGAGGGATAGAAGGCTAATTTGAGTTGGGTTTATAAAGGGTGAGCTTATCTATAGGGCAACTATTGCCCTTTAAATTTTAAAGCCTCAGATAACTGTTTGAGTAAATACTTGTCACGATGTCAGACCTGCTCTTACTGTGCTGGATGTGCTGTTGTCAGGGTTAGACTAGAGTGTAGAAGTGTCCTTCAGCTGCCCCTGCAAAATTCAGCCCTTGGCTTCAACTGCTGTGGGAGGTGGTTCTGGAGCCTGTCAGACCTTTTCCTTGCCCTCACTAAGGGGTGCTCACCTGCTTCTCTTCAACTTTCTGTTTGGGCAGTGATCATCTCTGCCAGAGGCTCAACAGCAAACAGGGAGGTTGTAAGGTCTTAAACTGCTACTACTGTTTACTGCTGAATGCAGGTCTGTGCCCCAAGATCTTTTGCCAGTAGCCTGCAAAGAATTTGTGCAACCTGAATACCCACAGGGCTGCCATCCAATGCAGGGCAGAAGCTAACTGGTGACATCTGTGGCCTTTCTGAGTACTCGAGCAGAATTCTGCTCAGGTCTGGCCTACACTGTTAATTCAGACTGGAGAGGGTGCTCATCCTCTCCTAGCTGTTTTAATTGATGGGTGCTTGCACTGGCAAAGCCCACACCTCTTCTAGCTTTTCTGGAGGCTGTTCCCTGTCAGCATGCTTCTTGTGGTTTCATTCCCCCATCTGCTATTTGCAACCTTGTCTCCCTCTCACTGGAGCAGAAGATGGCAGTGCTTTTGGTTTTCTTGCACAGCCTCATGGTGCTAACAACTCTTTGAAATACCACCCTTCAGCTCTGCACAGCCCCTTTCAGGTTTGCCCCAGCCTAATCTGGGTCTAGCTGCTTATGGTAGTAGGATCAGCCACACTTACCAATAAAATCAGGCATTACCAATAAAATCAGTCATTACAGCTGTTGGGGACTGGTTGGATTCCTGACCTAAGCACATGCCTTTCATGTGTAACATAAAAATCTTGATCGTGCAGACACAGTAGTGTTTGGGGAAATACTTTAATAATGTTCATTCAGTTAAAACTAAGAGCAAGAGTTACCTTTCTGGGCTTCCCCCCTCCTTTTGTGGTGTTCAGATCTGCTGTACATATCTTCGTCACTTCATGACTGTTTACAGAAGGTGCAACTCAGTGGAATGCCGTTGTGCCAGATGCAACTCTGGTCCCTTGTTCCTGAAGTATTCCTAAATTGTTTTTTGTTATGGCTTTTGTTGATGTAGAGGAACCATGTTACCTCTTATACCAAAGCTTCAGTGAATTACTGGTACAGTTGTCCTCTGGACTGATGGCAGTGTGAAACTTGAAGCTTAGATGAAGGGGGGTAGAAGAAAGGATTTCTGCCACGTGGCTGGTACCAATCAGAGTAAAACTAACCTCTTGGAGGCACTCAGCTTCAATGAAGTGTGGTCACAAACCACTGTTATATACCTTCTAGGGAGTTCTGTCTCGCTGTCACTTTTCAGCATTGTTTCACTTTGCCAGAACACCACTCTGACAGGCAAGAGCTCAAAAGGAGTATCTGACAAAATACTCAGTGTGCAACAGCACCTCTGAGCTCACAGATGCACAATTGGCATTTATGCAGGACCATGTGTGCATATATTGGTGAGTGTACAGCATTAATGGTAACTGCAGGCACCCTCTCTTAACAGTATTTATAATGAGCTACTTAGATAAAATGTTCAGGAGGCTTACTGTCTATTTGGGGAATTTCTGGTTCTTAGTGTGATATGTGAATTACTGTAGAGTTGGGATAGTAAGCTGCTAAGGAAGTGTACCACTGTTATGGATTAATCTTTATCCTTTCCAATTTGGATGGCTTTTGCTGAATATCTTTATAGCCTGTGGAAGGCTTCTTTTCTCTCCTCTTCCCCTTGTTTAAATTGCTAATGAGCCTGTTGCATTAAGTTAGAAACTCCCTTGCTGCCAGATTGTGGTACAGTTACTCGTACTTTCAGGATTCAACTCAGAAAATGCCCACATTTCCTTTCTGACTAAAATGCCTGCTGAGAGAGAGTGAACCTGCTAATTGGACAAAGGATGTGCTGTGTATATTCTTACTCATCAGGTCTGTCAGCCTGCATGGCTGTGCCATCATGTTCCTGCATGCTTTCCTTCAGAGGTGGGGAATTGGGGACTTAATCATCCTACTTCTGTCTGTCCTCCTCACACCCAAATAAATGTTGAGCAGTTGGCATTTAGCTGGTGCTTCTGATCTAGGGAGCTCTTTGGTATTTAACTTTCATTAGGTTAACTTGTACTGATTTTTTTAGCTTCCTTGCTGATATTTGGACTCTTATCTAGAAGAGTGATTTGGTGTTACCTGTGGCAGTTGCTACTGGAGCTGTTAAATTATTTCAGTTGTGGAAATTTGTTTTGTGAGTTGCTGGAACACACCACTTCTGGTCAAAATACTTCTTGAAAGGAGCTTGAAGAGTCTTGTTGGGGTACTAGATATCTGCTGCTGGGGATAGTGGTCTTGGTTCTTCCTGACTGCCAAATCTACTCTCCCCTTTAAATGCTTTCAGATCCCCATTTTTGTCTGGGTGATGCAGCACTAGTGAGCCAATTGATGGCAGTGTACCTGGGGGAGAGGACAGGCTCTCAGTGCTCATGTATTGGCTTGCTTGGAGCAAGAGCAGTGGAGGAGCTGTGTGTCCATGGCACTGAGCACTGAGGCTGCTGTGAGGGTGACACTTGGTATGGGAAGAGGCTGAGACCAGAGTGTTTTGTGTGTGCAGGGAGATGTTGCTTTATTGTTTTTAAGTGCCTTTTATGATGAGAAAAAGAAAAAAAAAAAGCCCAGCAGAATGTTTTGGGGTAGGTTTTTATAATTGTAAATGCAATAAACAGCGATATTTGTGGTTGATTTGATCTCGTTGGTATTCCAGAGCTCAAGGGTCTTTTAAAACATGTGGACTGCTGCTCTGACTCAGTGTGTGGTGATGCAGAGGGAGAAATGTATGGCTGGAGGAGGCTTAAGAAAATTCCCGAAAATACTCTATGCCTTGGACTTTGTGCTTCACTGTAGGCACTGGAAATCTGAGCTCTTCTGACGGGGCGTGTATCCTTGTAAGCCACCTTTGAGCAAAGGGGTATCTTCCATAGTGTAACAAAATAAGCAGTTCAGTCAAGAACACCTCCAAAGTAATTTCATGGCTTGCTGCAGCTTTTATCTACCTCCCCTTCCCTGACCTCCTCATCTTGCCCAGTATGGTGAGAATAGCGTGACTCCTGTTACTAACCCATGCCCAGCAGCAGAACTCCTGTCTGAGGGAAGGACTGCTTAAAAGCTGTCACCTCCTGCCTGGCTGGGCCTTGGCCTTCTGCTGGCTTGGGGGCAAGGAATCAAGCCACCATCTTACTGGTTTCCTTCTTGCCTGACTCCTGGCAGATGGGGTTATGTGAGCTGTCATTAGGCTGCTTTTGAGGTTAAAGGGTATCTCTGTGGACTAAGCAGGAATTTTTGCTTCTCAGGAGGAAGAGATGCCAGATGTAGAAATTGACATTGATGACCTTCTTGATGCAGCCAATGAAGAGGAGAGAGCTCTCAAATTACAGGTAATATTATTTTGAATTGGAATGTGGCTGAATTAATGTATCTAGGTCTGTATTTTGATTGAATCCGCTGTAAGTGTAGAAGTAGAACTGAGATGTTCCTGGGTCTAAATTTAGCATAATTCACTGGATTGTACAATGTAATCAAAATGTACAAAGAAATAAAAATTTTTGGAAGGGGGGGTGATAACAGGAGTAAACAAATTTTAAAAATCTAATAATATAGGGATATGTGCAGAGGCAGATTACAAAGCCGTGAGTTTTTCCTAGTCAATCTTATTTTTAAAAGTATATAAAATGAACAGAAAATATGGAAAAATAAAGAACAGCTACATAAAACAATGATGTGGCTGAGAGTCAATTATGATAACCAGATAATTTGTTACTCACTGCAGCAGCAGAAATACCCATGTATGCCTAACCCATTGTCTTCAGGTTACTGGAAACTTTTGTTTCTATGCCTGTACTGGCTAAAATTATAACACATGGAGTTACTTTGAGTATCTTTTCTAGAAGCTTGAGGAATGGATAAGATAATCAGCAACAGGAATGAGTAAGGAAATTCAGAAGCTGTCTGCTAAAATTATACAATTCAAACCAGCTCTCTAATTCTCTCAATCATGTTTGAGGTAAAAGTTAATGAATGGAAGAATAAGGGAGAGAAGAAAAGAAACACTGTTGTCTTAATAGATACATATATCTAAATCAAGGCATAAGAACCATATAAAAGTCTCTGTTTATAGTTTTCTCAGCTGCACTGAAGAAACCTGTCCCAAAGCAGTGGTTTGTACCTCAGCTCACTTCTGGGAAGTGACTGACGTGGTGCTCAGATGCATCACATCTCCAATTGCAGGGCCTATTGGCACCCTTTTCTCAGTACCCGCTGCCCAGGCATGGGCCATGGCCCCAAGTTGTTTGCTCTGCATTCTTAAATAGCTGTTGCTTCTGCCTAAGCTAGCTGCTATAGCTGCCTTGCTAGGAATGCCCAACCTAGTTAACATCTGTATTTCTACACTGCAATCTTCATAATGTAGACATACCTTTCAAATCTGTATTGCTGGTAGAAATGTACTTGGATTCTGCTCTCCTTGGTTTTTCTTGGAGAGAGGAATTTTTTAACTTCTATCCTGGAGGAAGAAGCCATCATTCCTCTCCTGTTGCATATCATTCTGATCCACCTAGGGAGCAAAGGTGACTTGCTGCAATGTTCAGTTTTCAATAGCATTTTTTTATCCAGTGGTTCTTGGTTCTTGCTCCTTTCTCTGCCCAATTGCTTGCCAAGTTTTGTACTGCAAGTTGTTTATGTTCACTGTTGTTCTGTTATTGCAACTGACAATTTCATGTTTTGCTTCTAGGAAACTCTTGTAGATTGCTACAAACCAACAGAGGTAAAAAGACTTTTCTTAAATACTATTGACCTGTGGAAAGTGTAGCTATATTCAAGCTTAAGTAAATTTTCTAATATTTATGATAAAGTAAATATCAGAATATTAATAGGGAACTGATGGGCTTGGGGCTCTACATCCTGTTTGTCCCCATCGCTTAACAGCAGTAGGAACAGGATTGGGCACTGTGGAGGAACTGCTCATCATTCCAGCTGAAGTATCAATATTGTCTTGTGTATAATGTCCTTATTGACTGTACTAATGCTTGGAGCTGTCGTGTTACAAGAGAACTAAACACAAATCTCATCAGACAATTAAAACCCTACCTTCTGAAAACCTGTGAAATTTCAACTTGAGATGGACTATGTGCTTTTTGATATGAAACTAATTTTGTTTCTGATGGTAAAATTTTCTTATTCTGGGAATTATTATGTAGATATGCAGTTCAGCTAATTATTTTTGTGAATGGACTTGAATACCATTGTGCACTGATCTGAACTGAGAGGGTTTGGTTAAAACTACTCAACTTTCAACCTGAACATCCATTGTTGTATCCAGTGGTGATATAGACTGCTTCTCATAGTAATGTGTGCTTACTAGGAAGAGTAAATATGGTAACAAAATCTTGGACTTACTGTGTTAAAAAAGTGGGTCAGTTTCTTGGTTGAATTAAGAGTCAGTGCTTTCCCACCAGCAGCTGCTGTGCAGTACTACAAAGAGCAGGTGGCTTACAGGATTCCTTTGGTCAGGGAGCTTTCAGCTGTGTGTGACTAGAAGCCAGATGCTGGTTTGAAACAAGACTGCTTATAGCTTGGATTTTCTGTAATGTCTGTAGCTGTAGTCACTTAAACTACTGGGGTTTAAGAGTCTTCATGCTGTCAGGAAGAACCACTGATATGGTTAAATAGACACTTCACAGTCCATCAGATACTTTCTTCAGGGCTTTTTCCATTTGTATTTATTCCTGTGCTAGACTGGGGAAGCTCTCCAGAATTGCTGCTGCAGCTGCTGGTGCTAACTCTTTGATAGTGCAAGGATGCGAGCCAGAAAGACTTGCATGGTGACACTTATGTATAGCTTGATCCGTGGGGTACCTTGATTTCTTTACTGTGTGTGGTAACACAGTTGCCCAATACAGATACGCCAGGCCAAAAAATCGAGTCTTCAGATGTCTCACTGTGGTAATACTACACTACAGATGACCCTTGTCAGCACTCTCCAGCCTTCCCTCAGCAAGTGCTGTTGAATCTTAGTTCTTCTAAGATAGGTGTGAAGACTGATACGCCATGTGGAATGTGACATGGTGGTTCTCACAGGTTAGTGAGAGAAACTGGGGGCCATGAGTGGGTGGGAGGAACAGGTTGTCAAAAGAGTTTAGCAGTATCTTATATGCCAACCTCTTATTTCTGTGTTATCTGCAGGCAGATGAGGAAGGCAGAGAATCAAATCATTACCCTTCTTCCTCCTTCATTGAACATGTAATATGAATAATTTTTCTTAGCTCTGAAGTTTGACACTTAAAGCAAGGACAGATTTTACAGCTCAGATGAGGGTACGTGACAGCTGTTAGTGAGCTTTCCACTGGAAACCTTCATCATAGAACTGCACAAAATGTTTGTGCTGTGCTGGTAAACTAACAGGCATGGCAGCTCACAGGAACCAACATCCTAGACACATGTGCTCAACCACCTTCAGGGTGCTTGAATCAAGGTCAGATTTTTAATACTGACTTCCCTTTAGTTCTCTGCTGATGGAATGGAGGCAACTTCTTTACCTGGGAGAATATCCATCTTCCTTGACGAGCTGTTGAGATAACCAAGTTGAGAGAAGTGCTTAAACTGCTCCTCTGTGAGGATAGTTGCCAAAATGGGAGCCAGTTCCCAGGATTGTTTTCACAACAGAAGCTTTTCTTCGACTGTGGTGTAAGCCCAATAGTACTGAATGACTGCTGACTTAGGCCACTTAAGAAGACTGATTTCTTTAAACCTGCAGTATGTGAAGCAAGAAGAACCTTTAAGTGGGCTTGAACTTGCTATATGAGGATCTGTACCTTGTCTAGAAAATCTGCAAGCCTCTCATATTTGCAGACCATTCAAAACGATTGAGGTAATTAGTTTGTGAAAGGATTTCTAGAAGATTTGCGGAGAGTGGATGTGAGCTGATGGAAATTCTCCTGACCAATTGAATGCAGCCCATCAAGTGCACTAGGGATTTTGGCATGAAGAGTTAGACAATTTGCAAAAGGCAGTAATCCCTAACTGAGGGAATATTTATTTAATATGATGTCTCTGCTATTCAGAACATAAGGAAAAATAAGTACAGGCAGAAAGCTTAAGAGCTTGAAGCTTTTATCCCATCTGTTTAAAACAAACAAAACCCCCAAATTTATATCTTAAATCAGTTTTGCTCAGTGCCTTTCACTTCAACTAAGGGTTAAGGAAAGACAGGTATTCTTTGTGTGTATTCTGGACTGACTTTTCATCAGAAGCAGAGCAATCCAGGTCGCTTGGAAGGTAGAAGCAATTTTTAACCTCTTTAATAAATTGGGGAAAATAGTAGCTGACAGCAGCTTATGAGGAATTGCTGTGAAACCTTTCTTCTAAGGGAAGTACAGGTAGGCTGTTGAATGTGCTCTGAAATTTTAAAAGCTTTTTTATAAGGTAGCAGTTACAGCTGGTTATACTTGTGTGGAAATATGCTTAATATGAGAACCTTGTAAAGTGGTGTAGTTTGCCCAAACAAGGCAACCAAAGGTTAGTCAGGAAAGTGCACACAGTATGATTTTTGGGTGCTATTTAAGTTTACATTAATGATCCTTAAATTAAAATGTTGATTTGCTCATCAAGATTCATATGGAATGCAACTGTGTCCTTCTGTCATTAAAAGTAAAGTTTGTAAGATGTGCCAGAAACTAAAAATAAGTTCTGGGCACAACTTACCTACTTAGTTTAGAAACATAATAATTAAAACATAGCTAAGATACATTTGGTAACTAGCAAACTTTGAAGTGTGTTTTTATTCATGTTAGTCACTGCAGTGTGTGACTTGTACTTATACCTCCACAATCTCCTTGCTCTAAGCAACTAAGAGTAGCTGCCAGACTTGAGGCATAGGCTTTGGGATCTCCAGTGTGTCCAGTGCTTTGACACAAGACATTGGTCCTCCCAGAATGCAAAATTAAACAGTGCTAGAAGTATTCTTCAGACAGTTCATGCTTCCTTTGCTTCCTCTTCTCTCCTGTTACTGTCACACCTAGTTCAAGAGCTGTACATATCATGTAACCTTGACATAAGACAAGGCTTGATGTGAGAGCAGCAATGCATATTTAGGACTGCAGAAACCAAAGGGTAGGCATCTACAAAATCAAAATCTTGATTTCAACTTCTGTGGTTGAAAAGGAGCAGGGAGCAGCAGCATCCTCCTGTATGAGCCGTGTGCCAGAGCAGTCACTGCTTCACTCAGTGCTGTGCATCCCCTGTGGAAATCCTTCTCAGGCCTTTGTCAAGTTCTGTCTGTGAAGTGGAAAATCTTAATGTATGCCACAGGGAATTTTGGGTTGGCAATGAATGTGACAAATTTAAATATAATCTGTAAACTTCATGATAGGGCTTTGATAGTTGACAATAGACCTTTATTTAGTGTCTAAATTTAGCCTGTTTAGAATAGGAAGACTGTTGTGGGCATGAAATCAATGAGGTTTTGTCAAGACATATACTTAGGAGCCTGGCTAAATCTGTATTACATCTCTGCTGTTGGTAGCAGCAAGACCACTCATTTAGACTGGGCTTTGGAAAAAAATCTGAAATATTTGTGGCTGATGCGAATTAGAGCTTCTGCCAGTGGGAGTGCCAAAGTAATGACAGGAGAAATGACAAGGAGACTTGAACCACTGTGGGAGAGAAATCAAGGGAGTGGGCTATTTTTGTTTAGACTGTGAAGGATGCGGTTGAGCTACACAATGCCTGCAGATAACCGATCTGAGAGAACCACCTAAATTTGATTTGGGGTTTCTTTGCTGCTTTCTTTTCTCATTAAAAAAATAGTTTCAGGTGAATAGGCTAGAGATCTCTCCCACTTGGGCAGGATTAAATCTATCCAGACCAGCCTGTTAGTATAATTCCTCACTCAGTGCAAAATGGGATAAAAAAGAAATGAAGTTGCATCATAAAAAAAGAAGTTCTATTCCTGGGAACTTCTAATACTTTTCATTATTATTTCCAAACAAGCTATATTAAACTGCTGTTCATATTCTTTGGAGAGCTGGAGCAGAAATTTAAGTCACTGACTACTCAGCAACTTCTGTGGCTGGAGTATTTCAGCAGCTTTTAACACGTTTAAGAAAGGTAGAGAGCAGTTGCTTAACTGTATGTTTCTCCAAGTTTAATTGTTAGTTGGAACAAATGACAGGCTTGTGAGGCAGCTTTTTAGAGTGGTCCAAGCACTGTGTTTTTTTTTAAACTAAAACCTATTTTGAGTAGGTTTCAGAGAACGTATGTGCTTGGTATGCTGGCACGAATGGAAGGCTGAACACTTCTGAAATGGAACATCTCAAATTCTGAAGGATTAGGGTTTTTTGGATTCTGTTTTATTAAAAAACAAATAGTAACATGAATTTGAAAGAATTCATAACATCTGCAAGGCAGCAATAAGTTGGATACCCATTTGAAGCAGCAGTAACTAAAAATGTGTCCTAAAGCCTCAGTGCAGTGTTACTGCAGTATAGCTGGGAAGCTGGAAGCTCATAGACATTTACTGTAGCTCAGCTGAGAGGTGGTAAATTATTAAGCCATGAAACTTGGAATCAAACAGAACACTTTGTAAAGGGGAGAAAGTTAGGAACTAGGCATATTTAATAGCCATGCACACAGGCATGTGTCACTGCCTGTGTGCATGGCACATGGTTTCTTGCTCATCATGTTTTCTTGCTCATCCATTTGACCACTCTGAATTCAGTGAACTCATGCTGTTTACATGCCTGCTGAGATCTACCCTACATTGTTCTGTGGTGTTGGAGGGAATTAAGCTTGCATGTTTTGTTTCAGCAAGTACTCATGAAAACAATGTAGGAATACCCATAGCAGTACTGTAAGAATAGAGGCACAAACAGTGATTTGACAAGAGTAAGCTGCTGAATTGCAGAATAACTGGACTCTGTGTCTTGACCATGGCTAAGCTTTATGGTATTTAGTTAATGCCTTGTACAGGGCTCACTGAGAAGCTGAATTGCTGTGTACTGTTCTCTTCTGGGTACTGACAGTGCTGTGGCCTCACTGGAGTGTCCATGTCAATGGGACTGTTCAGTGAGGCTGCAGAGATGCTGCACTGGCTCTTGCTAAAATAAGGCAGCTTCTGGTCCCCTTCTCACAAAGCATCTGTGCCTCATCGGTTCACTGCCTCAGGTTTGAGCCTGCGGGGAAGGGAAGGTGTTTGTCAGTAGGGACCCCTCTTTTTTCGTTGTTTTTAACCATTCAGATGGCATTTTTTTTAGCTATGTTTAGTTTCTTCCTCAATTAGCTGTGGGGATTACTCCCCAGGCTGACTTTACTTTTCTTATCCAAACAATCAGACTCTCCCCAGGAATTTGCCTTGGGCAAACAGTCAAGGAAATGTTGATTTTTGACTTGGCTGCAGGGAAGTAAAACTGTGGAAGAAAGCTGGGTTAGGATTCATTTCATGCTCTAGTGAAGCAGGAAGACTAGAAACCTTACATTTTTGGTTTAAGAACTAGTCCTATCACATATGTACTGTTTGTAGAAGAGCAATCTAGAGGTGCAGACTCTAATTAATCTCCAGAATTAATTGGAAGACTTGAATAGGAAGTCTAGAATTCATTGTCTGTCAAATGACCTCATTAAAACAATGAATCACACCTCTAAAGCAGAGAGGTGAAGTGATTTCCTCCCCTTTCCTGAATTATCATTTCACCTGTTTGTTTCTTTTTTAAAAAAACAAATTCTGTGCTAGATGTAATGCTTTTGCTGAACTTGAATGCCTTTGATTCAGGGGAAAGCATTAGAGGAGGGAGAAGACAAATGCCTAAAGCTGAATATAGACGAGCTCAAATGAGCTATAGGTTTAGTCTCTGTCTCATTTAAATTTGCCCTTAGAATTAAAAGGATGCCTTCTAGGAACAATGATTTTTGTATTATAAATTAACAGGACGCTCAATACTTGGAACAAAACTGTATTTAAAGGTGGTCTCCTTACAGAAAGCCTGTAAAAAAAGAATCAAAACTGAGTTTGTATACATTTTTGCTCTTTCTAAAGTTTTTTATTTACCAAGGCTCAAAGTGCTGGTATGAGATTTTTCTTCTTTTAAAAGTAGATGTGACCTATGTATTTCTGGCAGTAGCCCTCTAAGGAATTATTTGTAAATTCTTTAATCTTTAGATGAATTATTGTTAAAATGTTTTCCAACTCTGTGAATTAAGTATTATATAAGGATATATAAAAAGTAGATAATCCACCCTGTGTTACAGAACTACTTTTTACATGATCAGCTTTTAAATTCATGATTCTACACTTCAGTGTATCTCTTATAGGGGATTTAAAGAAAATGCTTTGAGTGAAATGATTTTTGTGCATGAGGTTGAGGTAAATGTGGATATTAAACCTTGACTCAACTGTCCACAAGGACTAAAACTGCAATTTTTGTGTGATGTTTGAAGAAAACCAGTGGGTATTAGTGTATGTCATAAAGCTGAGTTATAAAGTGGAGGCTTATTGAAATGCTGTGAAATTTCTTTTCTTGCCTCCAAGAGGGAAAATACGCCTTGTTTCTAGAATGCAGCTTTTTCTTGACAGGGAGCTGCAAAACAGGACAAGCACTGGAGCACAAGTGTGTTAGTGAAAGCCAGCTCCATGCCAGCATCAGATACAGAGTGATGCTTGAATCAGAAATGTGCTGCACCGGTGCCCCAGCTTGCACACCCGTGTCATCTGCACGGCAGCACTACTGCTGCACGTGAGGTGTCTGCCACACACAGTGCTCTCCTTGGGTTTTACTCTTTGGTGCTGCAGACCCTTATTTCAAGAAAAATAGTTCCTGAGGGGGGAAACACTTTCAGGTGTTATACATACTTAAATGAATACAGCTCCTTTCCTTAAGAATAACCTCAACTGCCTTGTATCTGGTTAGGGGGGTTGCCCCTGCAGTTCAGTTAGCTTTGGTAGCACTGAGAAGCTTCTAGGTGGTGTTGGTATTAAAGGGAGTACCGTGCTTTGCAAGAGAAGGTGTTTATGGTACTGCTTCAGAGTGTCAGGGGAGGAACTTGCTGTAGCATTGTACTGAAAAGCCAGTGACCCCCGCAGCATTTTGTAACCAAGGGAAACTTGCTCCAAATTCTTCTGACTTGGGGGAGAAAATGGACAGAGAAATTAAAGAAGTGCCTTACAGGCAGAGATATCCCAAAATGGAGACAGTCAGAACGATGTCTGTAGATGTCCCTGTCCACTCTGCAGTGGATGCTACAGTTCCTATAATGCTCTTCAAACTTCTGTGAAGCTGTTGACAGTTTCTGGTTGCAGTGTCTTGTTGCTGCCTTGATGGTGGGGGAAAGGGGTGTAGGGTCTTTGTGGCTTAACAGAAGACTGATAAAGTCATTGAAAGGGAAGAGGTGAACTTCAGCCTGTTCCTTCCCACAGCTGTCTCAATCTGGTGCTTTGGCACGGGGTACAGATAGCTTTTCACAGACAGAGCTGTCGAATGGCAATACTAATTGCATTAAGTCCCAGTAAAACAATCTTGTGAGGTCAATTGCGAAAGTTTGTTTCTATGATTTCACTGCAGGGCTTCAAATTTGCCAGTAAAAAGTGTATTTCAGTCTCAGATGGCACCATGCCATGTAAGTTTTGCATTAAGTCTTGACAATGAAGGTAACAGCAGCAATGCACAGTGCATTGAAAGCCGTGAATGCTTAGAGTAAACCTGGCTCCCTATTCTTTCTGACCTTTGAATGGATGAGTACTGTACTCTGACAAGTTTAGGGTTCATATTTTTGCAGTGGCTCATGTCTATGTAGAAAAAGCTTCTGGAGGGTGGAAGGGGAGGATTTGGGCTCTTAACAGGTCTGCTTTTCTGATAATTTCTTTGGGCTGTCTATCCAGATGTGTTGTGCATAGATGTATTCCTGTACTGGTCTTGATCTAGCTAGGTCAGGAGCAGAGGGCACAATATAAGCGTTCTTGGTAAGCATGTGTAGCCCATGCTGATGTGTTTTGCTCTGCCCCCCTTTGCTGTTCTGACACCACAGCTAGTGTGGCTGCAACAGTAGCTGTGGTGCGACGGTACCCACAAGAGTATGGATGTGTATGAACTGTCAGGAGAGGAAATGGCTCTGTTGGGGTGATACCTGCCAGGGTTGTGGTCCTACCGGGAAAACCTGACATCTTTCTCGGGTTAAATTACATGCTTACAGAGACTTTACTTTTGCACATGTAACACCTGGATAACATGTCTCAATGTGACTTTTTTGGAAAGGTACTGTGTTGTCATTTAGGTGGTGACCTTGTTGGCTGGAATTTTTAGCCTCAAGCATTCATCTAGGAAGTTACACTTTTTGTCCTTTCACATCAACCTCACAGGCTAAATCTGTAATTACATGCCATGTTTATAGCTAAATGATAAGAACCTTTGTAGGCATATACATAGTATGTAAGGGTAAGCATTGTTCTCCCAAGGTGGTGGTAAGGGGGTGATTAAGCTTTTGATGCATCTGCAGTTGTTATATGAAATTGTATATCAAAAGGATTTACAATAACAGTGCAACTGTAAACTTCTGTTTTCTCCCATGTCTTAAAAAGAGCAAATCTAAAGCTAGAGGGAATATTATTGTGAATAAAGCCCTGGCCTATGAATATGTTTTCATAATGGCATCATTCACTGAGCTCCACAACCAGCCTCACCCAGCATAAGCCAGAGGTGCTACCTCTGGCTCCTTATTCCTGCCTTGCCTCGGATTGGTGTGAGTGTTACTGTGAAGCTGAGCAGTGAGCCTGGTTGGAGACCTGAGCCAGCTTGGAAGGTAGCAGAGCAAGAGGAAAAACAGCCGACACTTTAGCCAGATCAACTTTCTGTTCCAGCTGAGTATGCAGCCAGCCAAAATGCTAGTGCCAGTGTGGAGAGTGGCAGGAGAAACACCTCTTTTGGCAGGAGTGCTGGTTTCTGTGCAGGCTTAAACTGTGGAAGTCATCTTTGATTGTTTGCGTTGTGTCCAGCCATAGATATTGCTTGATTCAGCAGTTAGTTGAAGGCTCTGTGCAATAAAAGCCTGGAAGATGGCTAGCAACTGAGCCTGGGCACTTGTGCAGAGCAAAAGCTAGTTGTTCATATCTCTACTGTGTGATGAGAATATGCATATAAGGCTTCTGGAGATCAGGCCAGAGAAATTCCAGCTTAGCAGTAAAAGATTAAATAAAAATGTATAGTTTGCTGCTTTTAAAATCTCAAAATCATGGTATTATGGGATCAGAAAAATTACTCATATTTTCTAATCTTTTTCCGTAGGAATTTATCAAAGAGCTGCTAACTCGGATAAGAGGAATGAGGAAACTCAGTCCCCCTCAAAAGAAGAGTATATAAATAACTCGAAGTAGTAGCAATCTGTAAAAGACATGGCAAGGGGAAACAGGACTTTAAATACAAGACCTTTATTAAAATAGCTGTCTTTCTCCACAACTACTTTGATTTCATTCAGTTTTGACTCAAGGAAATTTCTTTTGTGTGTTTTAAGGGTTCTTTTTTAAGTGTCAATTTTTTTATCAAGAATATCAACAATTTGGATGCTGCTCAACTTTCACTTGAGGATTACTGAAGCAAGTGAAGAATCCAAGAGTTAGTGATGAGGGGCAGCAAGCCTACGTGGTGAACCAGAAGATCTTGTAAATTTACAGAGCTAGGAGACTTCTCCTTGCAACTAGTTGGATAACGTCTTTTTAAGTTGGTTGTACATTTAACTCATGGATGTCAAGTTTCTCGTGCTTGTCTGTACATAAATTATAAAGTGGGTTGTGAATACTGTTTCACATGGATGGAAAGAGAAGTTTGTTACAGTAAATTATTTAAATGGTGGTTATTGCAAATTTGCTACCAGAAGGTACCAATTTAGATTCCTAAAATGAACGCTGCCATTTTTCTAAATACCCTTAAAGCAGCCCAGTGACAAGTTCCATCATATCCCCTTGTTTAGACTGCAGCATATGAAAATTGGGAATTTTAAGGGCTTAATACATAGACTTAAAGATATTTGACTTCAGTGCTTTGCCAGATCATTTCCTCTCCACCTATGGTGTCTTGGAACTCTGCTAGCCTATATGGAGTAAGGGCCTGCAGTGATATCTAGAGAAACCTCTGTCACTGTTGAAAAGCTGCTTCACTGAGGAGGGGGAAGGCAGTGCTACCAAAACGAATTACAAGCACTGGCTTGCGTTTAGCCATGTGGTCTTAATCGAATGCAGTTTCCTCTCCGTTAAGGTAGGCAAAGAATATTGTAGCCTTTGTTTATGGCTCTGCCCTGAGAAGTGGGGAGACTTCTTAACTTGGGCTCTCTTACTTGTAAAAGCAAGAACAGAAGAGAACCCCACTCTCTCCTGGTAAATGTCCTAACTAAAATGTTCTGTGAGCTACCATATGCTGGTAGGTGATGCTAGTCAGGCATTTTATATCAAGGGTGCTCTGAACATATTTTATTTTTCAAAAGAAGTACATGTTTGTGAATTTTATGTGTACTGGCAAGCTTTTTTAATGTATTTAATTTTGTAATGTTTACCGATGATTTTATTTACCAGATATTTACTCAAATAAATGGAACAACTTGTGACTTGTTACATGTACACTTTACAAGACTACTGTTGCTGAGTAGGTTTGTAACTCGACTTGCTCATCAGAGAGAGAAGTCTGTCAGGTGGTAAGTACATGGGAACCCAACTGTATAGACCCTGACTGGTTTTTAATGTGCCTAGTATCACTCAGCCAAGCTCCTGTAACCTGGTGCACAGCCTTGCTTTTGAAAATCTTCTGGAGATGATGCCTTCCTTCCCCATGTCCTGGGTGATTTAAAAAGGGGGGTGGGGGGAAGGGGAATGCCTGGAAATTCCTTTGGATAAATGCTGCCATTTCCTTATTAACTATTTCTGCCAGAGCTGAGAGTAGGGAAGGGTGACTGAGAGACACTAGGTGACTAAGTTGTTCACAGCAGATGTGTCAGAAGGGTGTCTTTCAGCAGGAGGCACTCCCCCTTTCTTCCCTTCTGCATGTCTGGATTCTCAGAAAATTCCAGCAGCTTGGTTGCTTTGCCTGCAGCAATTCATGTTTTAGATACTCTACTTTTCTGAAGTTCCAATTCAGCTCTGTTTCCTAAGGAGTTTTCCTGCAAATTTTTTAAAATTGTGAAGTGAAACCTATGCTCTGGGGAAACTGGGAGGAACTTGGGATGTCATCGAGTTTTTGTGTTGGGATTTCCTGTTACTGTCAGTATTATCAGTTGGGGGTGTCTTCAATTCTGGAAGAGCTCTAGGTGAATGACCTCTCTTGCCACAGGGAGACTCTCACCTTGGTCTGTGTTCCTTGCAGAGCATCTGATGTAGCTAGATCTAAATACCAAGTTTTTATCAAAATCAGCCTTTGAAGGAGAGTGTTAAAGGAAAAATTTTATTTACCACTGAGGTTTGGGACCTTTTGTTAGATCTTTCACTCAACTCTGGAAGCAGAAATCAGTGGTGTTAATAAAGAAGTCATGGTTAATAGCAGAAGTCTGATGTTTGACTTGCCAAGTGCTTTTGCAGACCTTTTTCTGAAAAGTTTGTTGGTTTGTAAACATTTGAGAGCTTTGAGAGCATCAAGTTTATGTCCAAAATGTGAAAAAAGCCCTTTTGATATGGGACTCATTAGCAATGCTTGGAGTTTTTGAGCGGGTATCTGAAATGCTGTTGTCTCATGGGTGTTCTTCCCTGGCTCATAAATTTATTCATGGGCCTTTAACACGTGGGCTGAAACAACTGAGAGCATGTTATACACCTTTCCAACTTCTGAGGTGCTTATAGCTTGCCTACATTTTATAGGTGATAGTTAGAAACACCCTCAAGTCTGAACATAAAAGGCTCTAGGACCTTGTACATCCACAGATGCATTTTATGACTTCACTTAAGCTTTCGATTTTTTTTCTTCCTTTAAATATGTTGAAAATCAGAGCTGTCAAGTAATGACAGCTGTACCAGTTCTTTTGCCTTCAACAGCAAAATACTACTCCACAGATATTCCTCCTTCTCCTCCCCTCATGTTGCTTGGCTAAAAATTGCCTTCCCAACTGCGTGTATCATGCATTTCTGTCATGGAATCACAGATCCATAGGGATTGGAAGGGATATTTGGAGATCTAGTCCAACCCCCATGCCAGAACAGGATCACCTAGATCCTAGCTGCACAGAATCGCATCCAGGTAGGTTCTCAGTATCTCCAGAAAAAGACTCCACAGCCTCTCTGGGCAGCCTGTGCCAGTGCTCTGTCACCCTCAGAGTAAAGAAGTTTATTTTTTTCCTCATGTACAGATGTTCCTCTTGCACTGAAATAGCTGTGGAAAATAGCGGTCTGCCCCTTCTAAAACAAATTGGTTTTATACTCAAGCAGTAAAGATTGGAAAAGTCCTTACTGTTTTATGTGGATGGACCAGTTGCTTCTCTGGAGGGCTTCCTCTAGCTCTACGTGTTTTGCTGTCTTACAAATGTCAGTGAGCAAAACCAAACTAAGTAACTGTGTTGTAGCTGGCCTGGTTTTCCTGTAGACTTGCAGGGTCTCATTCTTGCTACTTTTACTTATGGATGTACTCTTAGCCTTGGTGTGAGAGAATTGACCCATTCACTTGAGATTTCATTGTGCTTTCTTTTGTGCTGTGTGGGTGTCCTTGGCTCTTGGCAATATTCAAGGGGCATCTCAATAGCACACTGTTACTGAAACAACTTTCATCTAATTTTGCAGCCCAGGCTCTTTGCTGCCCTGACTGGACAGCTTTCATGAGAAGGGCCAAGTCTGGCTGCACTGAAAGATTCCCCTGGGCTGTTTAGTGGCTAATGAAAGAAGTGAAGTTCCTTCTTAAAAATGCATAGCAAATCTAAGGTTTCTGTTTTCATATTGAAGTGCCACTTTGGTGTACAGACTGCCTGTAAGAGCATGTGTTTCTTGGGTCTGCTTCATGGCATAATTGGCCTTTGCATGTTTTACCACAGGAGGTGTGATATCTCCTGTGGTTGCTCTTCCAGTTGGCTTAGAAAGTGGAGGAAAGCCTGGTATTTACTGTGCCTGGTGAGGCTGCAGCGACAGGATAGTATTTCCTGTGGCACAGAAGAAAGGATATGAGCCATTCTTCCATCAGCCTAGTGTTCCCCTCCCCCTCATTATTCCTATGGTGAGTTTTACTCCTAAAGCTGCCCTTCATGCAGGGAACACGTGGGAGGGAAGTGTCCTGGTTCTGGCTAGGACAGTTAACTGTCCTAAGGAGCCAGCACAGTTGAGCTGTGATGGCCAAGGGTGCTTCCACATCATGTGATGTCCTGCCCCTGTTAAAGGGGCCAGATGGGGAGGGGTGGGTCTGTGCAGCTCCGGGTTGTTCTGAGTGCGGGGGGAGCGACTGGTTGGTGTTGATAAGTGCTTTGTGTTACTGCTCTGTGTGTGTTCTGTCATGGGCTCTGTTGTGGTGGTGGTCCCCTCTCCCCATGCTGTCCCAGCAAGCTGTCCTTCCTTCACCCCATGGGTGCTTTTGTCTGTGTCTCTGCCCCATCCCACCAAGGGATGGAGGGGGGAGCCAGGGGCATGTGGTGCTCAGCTGCTGCCTGGGGCTGAACCACAACAGTCCTTTCTGGCACCCAACATGGGGCAGGAAGTGTTGGGATAATGCTAGATCTGATCAGATTGTGTTAAAAGCCATGATAACATGATGAATACTCATTTAAACAGGTGCTGGTCATAATGATGTCTTCCTTGGTTATGTGGCTGTGGTACATGAACCCCCCCTTGCTCTGTGTAATACCTGCCCTGCTGTTTATTGCCTCTGGGAGGGGTGTTTGGAGTCTCATTTTGTTGTACTGAGTGATACTGACTTATGATAGGATAACATCATCAATCAGGAGCCTAAGCTGGTATTTGTATGTACCTTTCCCTGTTCTCAGAGAACATGAGCAAGAAAAGCAGGAGCAAAATACCTGCTCCTTTTGTGTGATTCAAACTCTCTGTCCCTGATTCTTGGTAAGAGTCTTTAGCACTCTACCCTGGCAGGTACAATAGAGCATGTGAAATCAGAATTACTCAACAATCTCTTCCTATGATGGTTTTACTGATTTCAAGCAGCCTTAATGTCAGCATGCATCTCCAGGGAGGACAAAAACCCACGTGGGCCACACCATCAGGGAGCCTGTTGCTTGGGAACTAGAAGATGCAGGTTTCATTCTGAACAGTTGAACTTAAACTCTTGGTGAAGTGCTGTAACAAAAGGATTAATAGCTTCTTGGCGACATAAGGTTTGTTACTGCCAGCATGATGCACAGATGTTTAACAGGTACTGGATAACTGCTTTTTAAAGTATGTTGGGATTTAGGGAGGGAGTCAGAAAAGAAGTCAAGTGCTGGGAAGGGAAGTCTAGGGAAAAAAAGATAACTTACCTGTTTAGCTGTTAAGAAAATGGAGAAGAGTCTTGCTTTGCATATGTTCCTGTATGGAAAGAAAATGAGAAATGTTAGGGTTTTCATGTGTTGGAGAAAAGTATGAGGAGGAGGAATGCCTGGAAGATGAAGGAAACTTGACTGTGGAGGAAGATAGAGCATCTCAGTGTTGAGATCATAGACTCTGAGTATCCCCAGATTGAAATTGGATGCTTTTCTAGATAAGTGGTCATTAGATGAGTTATTCAGTCAAGACAGTCAAAAGCATGCAAAGTCTAGATATCTGCTGCTTTTTTTTAAAGAATTTTGTAAGCTGGAGGAAAACAAGTAAGAAACTGACTTGAATTTATGGATTGTGGCCATGTTACTACATGCCTAAGTGTAATGGTCAAATCAGATTACCAGTACTAGTTACATATAAATAGTGCTACTACGTTTTACTTCCATGTTACTACTCCTCTTTTTTTCTGTCAGTAATCAAAAAGTGTGAATGTAATTGAAGCTGCTGCTGAAAGCTTGAGGGAAACTGAAGTGTAGAAGAGAAAATGTGCCTAGTTTTGCAAAATTTATTCCTGCCACTGTAGGATCTGGCTCTAAGTGTTCATATAGAGTGCTTCTGAAGCTTTGAAATTGCTATTAATTGTAATCTTATCTAGTGCTGATAGGATTTAATTTGTTTTATTGGTAGAACCAATGACCAAATTCTCTAAGCTATTAGCTTCTAATACTTATGTTTCTGTTTAAAAAAAAAAAAAATTCAGGTACTTAAAACTAAAGAAACTGAGATACTTGAAAAGTTATTTTTTTAAATTGTATCTAAGACTGAAACTTCTCTTGTAGGTTCAGTTAACAGGTTTTATTTGGTAGCAAACTCGTGTCTTCTCCCACTACGTTGGTATTTCAGTTGAAATTTTTTCTTCTAAGGTCAAAATAAAAAAAATCCTAGGACAGCCCTTAGCAGAGGTTTGGGTCTGACTCTCTAATGCTGGGCTTGAAGCACATGACTAATTACCAAAAAACGCAGGAGCTGCTGATCCGCTTCAAGGACAGAGACTTGTCTGACCACCCCTTCTAGAGGGGGACAAGAGCATGAGGAGCTTTCCTGCCTCCTGAAGGCAGATCCTACATCAGCTCAGGCTTTGTGTATGGGTCTCTGCCCACTTGTGTAGGGGGGACTTACATAATCCCACTGGGGCTTGTGGGAGTGGGAGCAATGAGTATTATCAGATGTATGAAGAATTGGAGCATGTGAGCCTATGGCAGGATTGTGCTTATCCAGGATTGGTCTTTCCCTTCATGTTGCTTGACCTGAGGCCAAACCACGTTGGAATAACTCGTATTTAATGTACTGCTCTACAGCAATGAGGAAATCCCTGTAGGGATAATATGTGGGAACTCCCATCAACTTTTGCTGTCTCCTAGTAAGAGAAGTGACAGAAGGTGCAGACAGGTCTTCCCTACAGCTCTGCCTGAACCTTTGGGTCAGCGCCTGCCTTCCTGTTCATGCAGCCTCTACTACTGCAGTAAGTACCAGGAAGCCTCATATAAAGTGAATGAAAAAGCTCGAACAGATGCCTTGGGCTCACCCAGCAACCCATGCTGAGTCAGAGCCATGTCAAGACTGCAGATGGTCTGCCACAGTGGTGCTTGAGGTAAGGCACTAGGATTGACTTAGTGAACTACCACTGTGGTTGGTGAGGTAGCTGTGTCCTAAGAGTTGCCATAAGAGAGGACTTCTGGACACTACTCATGGGTTACTTCCAGTGTGCCTGGACAATGCTGAGGGCAGAGTGGGTCAGTGCACTACCTAATGCCTGGAGAATAGTGCAAGATCCCGTGTTGTCTCTGACTAACACACCATGCTGAAACTGGAGTTGAGCTCAGCCTGTGCTAATGTGGGCCCTTGGGCAGTTTTGTACTGATTCTTGCAACTAATGATCCTCAAGGAACTGCATGTTTTCTGTTGTGTCTCTCCAGTCTTAATTTCAAGCCTACTGAAGCAGTAGTTACTGAATTGGTTTTATCCAGTAGTGTCTTGGTGCCTTTGTCTGCAGTCTGTGTTAATTTTCCCTATTCCTTCAAGTTTAACAGCTCGAAAATTTCTCTTAAGGAGTTCTTACTACTCAGGGGAAATGGGAATGTGTTATCAGCTGTTATTTCTGCCACAGAGGCTCTGGCCAATACCAAGTCAATCCAAAAGACTAGAAAGGATGCTGTAAATGTTCAGTGTCTTTTGAATTATGGTCTCATGCTGCTGGAGTTCACCCTCTTTGCCTTCTTCACATTCCCAAGTAAGTAGTCTTCAGGGTGTGAATGCAACTCAACCACATATGAGGAGAGGATAAAAACCCCACAACTGTAGCTGAACAAACAATTTCTCTTACACAAACTTGCCACATGGAGACCTTCTTTGTGTCCTTTAAGGGAACAAATCCATCCATGTGTCCTGAGCTCAGCACTTGTCAGAGATTAGCTTCCATCAGGTGGGTCCAGGCAGTGCCTCTGCAGAGGTGAGTACTAGTTCTTCAGGAGTAATGCAGAAATAAGCATGTTTGTGTAATCATGTTCCAGCTAACTTGCTCAACCTTGAATCCAGAGATTGGGCTGCTAATAAGGCAATGCCTCAGGCAGAGCATTGGTAGGGTGTCATTGCCTTTTTCCACTCTGCAGTGGCTGTGGTGTGTGCAGTCTCTGCTGCTGCTGTCAATAAGGAACACTAGAGTTTTTCAGCCTTGAAATTAGGAAAAGCACG
The DNA here is from genome assembly GCA_020800305.1 of Porphyrio hochstetteri. Classification (NCBI taxonomy): domain Eukaryota; kingdom Metazoa; phylum Chordata; class Aves; order Gruiformes; family Rallidae; genus Porphyrio; species Porphyrio hochstetteri. The sequence continues at coordinate 55,197,882 of CM036907.1, forward strand.
GGTTTTGTTTGGAAGAGACAAGAGTTTGTTGCCAAGCCAAATATAAAAATAATTCTGTTTCTCTGATATACATGTGCAAAAAGCAAGTCTTTCAAGTAGGTGTAGCCATATATATGCTATTAACAACTCCCAACATCTGGGTTTGAGAGAAAATGAAGCTGTTTAATGTTCTTTTATCCAAATGCGTGTAATTCATGCTTCCTGAACTCCAGCTGTCCTTCTAATATAGCATTTAGTTATCAGAAATGCTTTAACATATTCCTTTGGGGAACTTTTCTGGTGCTGGTTTAGGCTTAAAACAAGTACAAAATGATCCCATATTGTAAAAAGCTGTAACTTGTTTGCAAGATTTCCCTCTTTATACCTGTCTTCAAGGTGTTTGTGTTTCCATATCAACAAGGTACCACAGTAGTGTGTACCTTTATAATGGTAAATCCTTGGAATTTTAATAGTCTACTTCAAGTGCCTGCTCTTTTCTTTTGTCCTCTGATGTGCTTTGGTCAAGAGCTGCCACTTAGCATATTGTATTGATTATTTCTTCATCTATGAAGCTGTACATTCAACTCAGCACTTAATCACTCTGAGCCTGGATTTTCTGTCCTTGGCACAAGGACAATGTGTTTAAAAATGTTATGTCAATTCCTCAAAAAATAGCTGTTTTAATGCTGGGGTTGAGTGAAGTGATAATTATTTAAGTTCCCTCCTTCTGGTTACCTCTCACATAGGAAAATCTGAGTGCTTCCTGAAATTAGTATGACTTTTTCAGTTCTGATCTTGTTAGCTGCTTCCTAATTCATTTAGTACTTGTATTTCTTACAGTTTGTATTTATGGTCGCAGTTAGTGTCTGCTCCAACAACTGTTCCCCCTCCCTCAGAATTCCTCTCTAGTGCTCTCATCCCTTCTGCTATGGAAATTCAAGTATGTCACAGTTGTGCCACTGCCACAGCACCAGCAAAGGTAACTAGGCAGGGGTTCAGGAGAGATCAAATAGATTCACTTGCAGTACTGCTGTGTTTCCTTTGCTGAAGAAAGCTAGGCTGCCATGCCCTGCCCTGAGTTTCACATCTTTTTTTCATTAAAAGCAGAATGTTCCCTAGGAAAGGGGCTTTATTTTTCCAGGCAAGAAGCACCTTGAAGTGCTTAAAAATCTGGGACTCGGTTGAAATGTCTCAGATCAAGCTGATGTTCAAGGTTGGCTTAAAAAAACCCAAAAAAACCCACCAAAAAACCCAACACAAAAGCTCTGAGCAGTCCCTCTTTTTTTTTTTAATCCAACCATTGACTCTTGTTAACTAGAAATTGAGCAGCAGCTGTGAAATATGCATCAGGACTGGGAACCCAGGTCAAGCAGCAGGTATGGTACAGGAATATGCTGACCTTCCACTTCTCTCAAAGTTTCTTCTCTGTCTGCACCTTGCTGGTCTCAAATGTTCAAAAATTGAGATAAGTAATGTGGGTACTCTGGGGCTTAGAGTCCTGAATCTTTTATAGCATGCATTGAATTGTTTCTTGAGATGCTTTCTCAGGTGCCACGTGCAAGCTGCTTGCTCTGATGGAGGGCTGAAACTTCCTTTCCCATCTCCAGCAACTTCAGGAACAGAAATCCATAGAAAGTTTTTGGTCTTGTCATTAAGAACATTAAAGTCAGGGGCAATCAGGAAAATAACACTTGGAGGTGCTGGAATGGACTGGATCCTGCTATGGTGCTGTTCTTGCTGCATCCCACATACCCTGTGGAGCTCCCCCTGTGCTGGTCTGACTCCATGTCTGCTTGTGCGCAGAAAACTAGATAAAATTAAAATAGGCTGGCATCAGTCAGGTAGTTTACCCTCTAGCAAGTTAAATGCAGGCTACTCATTAGAAAGTAACCTTCCTTTAAGTGAGGTTACTGATAGGGGCCTTTCACGTGTCCCCTCCATGCTTTGCTGCAGTGCACAGGGACCCAGGTGGGAAAAATGGTTCTGGGGTGGGTGCTAGAGGCAAACAGCTTGCTTTTTGTGTGAATAGTTGGAGGCAAAGAAGCAAGCTCCTTTTGAAAACGTGTTTAGATTGAAAGTGTGTGGTGCAGTATAGTCTAGCTAACACCCCAACCAATTATACTTCCAGATTTTGCCCTTTGGGACTTGAAAAGGCTGTCACATGCTGGACTGTCTATGAATTCTGGAAGTCTTTGAGTTGTTCTTGTTGTTAAAGGGTCACATACTGAGAGCAATCAACTCTAACAAATGAATGGTGGTGGTTGCTGAAAATGTGGCAGGAGGTTTCAGAGCTGCATAAAGCAATTTGGGAGATGGATCTGCAGTTTACTATGACATGTGTTTGTAGTCTAGAGGGAGTGAACTAAAGTGATAATGTTTTCATGATATCCTTGTTCTTTAAATGACAGATTAGTGGTGTGGCTCAGCCACACAACTGCCCCACACAATTTGTGCCTGTTTATGCTGCTGATGGAAAAGACAGATAGGCAGTAGCTGCTTTCTGTGCTGAGCTTTGAATTTGGAATATCTTCTAAAACAAGTGTAACTGCCAGTGGAAGTTATTAAAATACAGTATCATTCTCCAGTGGATGGGACACATGCACACACACACAGAGCTTAGGGTAGGAGAGGGAGTTGGAAGGATTTCCAGAGAAGGAGCAGGGCTGTGTGGAAGGGTGGGTGGTTCCACCCGCTTGTCGCATGTCGGGCAACTTGGAGCCTCACAGAGGTAGGTGCTTGTAACTCATTTCTGTGGGAGTCCACAGAAGGCTTGAAGTCCCTTACTTAAGAATTCACTCATTTGTTATCCTTATATGCAAAATAAATATTACAAAATATTTCCCCCCTATTTCTTGGCTTTAATTATATAGAACTGACTCCTCTACTGTGTCTGTTGTTCTGGTGCCCACTCAACTTGTTGCAGCATGAGGATTCTGTCCCATCCATTCTGTTCAGACATAAATATCTCTTACTCTGCCGTGTTGTCTGATGGCCTTCTGCTTTGCAGATCATGGAGAAATGTTTTCCACAAGAGGGTATAAGACAGCATTTTGCATTAACCCATGACAGAAAATGGCTGCCAGTTCCCACTTGGATCATGACGATGCACTATCCATTACTGCTTATGGGAAGAGAAGGGCTCCAGTGAGCACAGCCTGCCTAGTCGTTCCTGTAGAGACTCAGGTAAAACACACAGATGTTCAGCTGCTCACGCAGAGGCTGCCTAAAGTGGTGTCAGCAAGTCCCACGGCTGGAAGCCCAGGTAGCACTCCTCTTTGTACGTGCCTGACGGGCACATCACCGGTGTGCAGTCAACAGCAGCGTCAAAAAGTAAGGAGCAGTGCTTGACAGAGCTCTTCATGTGCTGAAAGCTTTGTGTCCTAGACAGACTGCTGCCTGTAGGAAAACAAACAGGCGAACTCTCCTGCATCTAATAGGTCCCATTGTCAAAGTAGGTTGCGGTGATTCTTTCTGAAGAAGGAAAGAAGTCTTCATGTTAAATACTGGTGACCTTCACAGCTTTGACAGCAGAGCTTCTCAGGATAGCAGTTTCCGAAACAAGGTGCTGATCTAAGTGTGTTTCAGTATTTTTCCATCCTTTCTAAGAGTGGACGGTCCTTTTAGCAGCTGACATGTCAAAAGCATTCAGGAGGAGACTACAGAAAGCTGGCAGTGACTTGGGAAACTGAAATAAATCTGTGGGGAGTCTCTTGGCTCATTCAGTGGCTTTCTAACATCTTTTCCTCCCAGCTGGACCTGCCTTCTGGTACCGGTGACCCCATCTAGGCTGAACACATCAGGGGCAGCAGCAGTGCACTGACTTCTAGCTTCTGAGGATTAATGTGTTGTACTGTTGAAGAGAACATCTAAATGAATGCTGAGGAGCCTTGCTTGTGTTTCTCTCTGTCTCTATCATCTCTCAGTTGCTCACAGGCAGGAGTCATAAATAATGTAGTGTCTTTAAAAATACCTTTGAAAAAATTAAAATTTATATGAAATGTGTAGTACAAGGTCTCTTGCGAGGGGGAGCTATGGCAGGTGTAGCAAGTGAAAATCCTGTGGAGGGACTGTTGTTTCGGTGCATTTCAAAGGTTTAAATAGGATTAAGGTATTGAATATTAGTAGGAAAATAATCTTTATCCCTCCAGAACATTAGAAATAGACCTTTTTTTTTAATGTCACAGAGGAATACTCTACGGGCAAAGATAAAGTTCCTGTAGTCGAGTCTAGCTTGAAGCTTGCCCCTTCTGAGGGTTTTCCTCCTCTAAAGCCACACACTGCTTAATCTTCTGAAAGCTTGTTAAGACAAATGGCTGAGATATCCATAGCTAACAACGGATCTGGAGGGCCTTGATTTATCAGAGTTCTAACCTGGGGAACTTAGCTTTTTAAATAAAGGTCCTTTAAATGACTTTCCACAATGTTTCTCAATTGGAGCACTTTGAATTTAAGACTTCCAAACTCACTGGCCATGCTTGAAAGTTTTCTGGATACTGCCAAGATGAAGGAACAACATACATCTGAGACTGCTGCTGTGACAGTAAATAAATAATGGATCTCTAGGCTTTATGGTTACATAAACTGCCTTTTTCTGACAGGATAAAGTTAATGTCAGATATGTACAGCAGGCAGTAGGATTTTTTTTGTCCTATAAAAAGAATAGGTTTAACAAAAAAACCCCAAACAACAAAAAAACCCCAAACCCTCCCAAGCCACCTTCTGTTACCCTGACAACTCTTTAAAATGCAGCAAATAACACTATGTACAATGTTCATTTAACACAAACCTTTGCTTCCACTGTCCCTAATGTATGTGCAGCACTATCTGCTCTTTGGAGGGGGTAGAAGTGTTTCAGCACGCCTGTGTTCAGGGCATGTGCAATTCTCTGCTGCAAAGCACGGCCTTCCTGCTGTGTGGAGCAGAGCAAGGTCATCTGCAGCAGGCTCAGGAAGGGAATAAATCAATGAACCAAGCAAAAGCAGTCACTGGTAACTAGCTAAGAATAAAGAGAGGGGATTAGGTATGCAATGTTCACCGTCAGCAAACAGAGCTTGAAATCCTCAAGCCAAATGGTGCATTTCTGAGCTGGGGGTGAGGCTTGGAGGAAGCCCGAGTTGTTACTGGATCTTGGGATGCTGTGGCCTGAGTGAAGGTCAGCTTCAAACAATGTTTGCTGACAAGTGCGATAGAGGAGTTGCTGGGTGAGCTAATGGGCTTGAATGAAATAAGAAACGTTGGACCCTGAGTATTGTTAAAAGGTTTCATGTATGAAACCATTAACTCTTGAGTTCGTGTCCCTGTTGGTCTTGCCTGACTGGAAGGTGGCAGAAAACCTTGGGGGGCTCTTTCTTCTTCCTTCCCAGCTGGGTCAGAAACCTGAGGGCCTGACTGCAAGCTTTCCAGGCCAGTGGGCAGCCTGAAAAGAACTTGATGATTCAAATGCGCTATTAAAGCACTACAGCTGCTCTGGGAAGGAAGTAGCATGTGTAGGGTTTCTTGGGTGCTTAACCCATTTGTAGTTTCATGTATCGCAGTTATTTTAAGCAGGCTACTCTGGCAGTGTAACATTGCCTTGGTACCTCTCCTTTCAGATGTAGCCAGCCTACACTGGCCCAGGGCTTGATCCAGCTTGGTAGAAAGGCAAAGTCAATTATTTCTGACCTGGTTACAGAGCAAGGCCCATGTTGTTGCTGCTGTGCTTGCCCTGTTGGGGCATGCCACTGCACCTGGCCCTGTGGCCCCCAGGCTCTGGTGGCTGCCTTGGCCCTCTCTTGCCCACATACCAACCCCCACTCCTGCTTTGGCAACCCTTCTTTGCCCCAGAGGGGAGGGTGGCTTGACCTGCCTCTGAACCTCTTCCTCCTCCCCAGGACTGTAACACCTCTGTGCCGCTCAACAACGTGAGGAAGGTGCCCAGGGCTTGGGTCAAGCTGAGGGCTGGTGCTTACAGCTATGAGGCTGCACAGCACCACCCTGTGCAAAATTCCAGGTACCTCCCAAGCTGTCACTCCTGTCATGTTACCTGGGTGTTGTTCTGGGGATTTAATCTCTTTGGAAGGGGGACGGTTACAGTACAAATGAGTTTGGCTGCAGTGGAGAAAAAGTGGTCAATAAGGGATCTTCTTACCTCTGCAATGATGCTAGCAGACTCCCGTGCAGCCTTCAGAAAGTCGCTTCTGTGCATCAGACACCTTGTGATAATGGTCCTGGGCTGGTTGTGTCGTGGGGTGTTGTCAGGACAAATGCAGCTGAGGCAGGCAAGCAGCCTGGTGACACAAGCCACTTGACCATCTTGTATTGAACGCAGTAAGGAGGGCACATAACTCACCCCTATAGTTTCACCTTGGTTAAGTGTATTTTCTTAGCTTGCCTCAAAACTGTATTGATGTTTTAAAGCAGAGAACTAAAACCAACCCTAAAGTCCAGTGTATAGAGACAAGAGAGGTTATTTTTAACAGTGTGGGAAGTACTTACAAGGTTAATGCTACCCACAGTACGTGCCTTGCATTTTGCTGAACAGAAGCAGAGCCCTCTTGGGTTACAGAGCTGAAGGGGGAATAGCAAGCTGGTGTGCTAATAATTCCTGTGTTACTATTTTTACCGTTCTGCCTCTGTTGTTTGTAGCATTGTTACCCGGCAGTGCCTCCCAATGCCAGGTTACTTGAGGCAAAGTTGGTGTTTCCATTAAAGTCTGTATTAATTTTCTGGCTCTTTATTTGCTTTCCCCCACCTTTTATTTACATTATAGACTTATGTTCTTGTACATTTAAAAAAAAAAAGAATAATAGTAACCAGCAGCTTGCATTTGGTGACGCTTTTGTTGTCTGGTTCAAACACTTGGAGTTGTTTGCAGAGTCCCAGCACCTCCTTGTCTGCCTCTGTGACCTTAGCTGTGGGTACACAAAATGGCTTCTGTGATTTATTTTTCTTTTTCCCTGCTGGCTCAGTGCTTTCCTTGTCAGCTCGGGTGTGTGAGCACTGCTGGATGTGTCGGCTTGCCCGTACAGGTCAAACAATTACAGGCAGAAAGCTCCTGTTTGCATGCCTGCCCTGACCCTCAGCAGAAGCTGTGAAGAATCTTGCTGTGAAGCCTCTGTGCTGCTGCTGGGGCCATGCGGGAGATCTGGCTCCCTTGCAAGGGCCTGTGTGGCACCTATTGACAGCTGTGAGGGTGTCTGTGGAAGGGGGAGCAAACAAGACAGTTATTTGCAATGAAAGCTGAAACATCAGCAAGGATTCCCTTAAAAGAAAGGAAATTTTATACAGGCACGGGGAGGGTCAAATCTACAGCTTGTCCTCTGCAGTAATGCTCTCTCATACCTTCGATGCACAGGGAGATGGCTGATGCCAGTCAGCCTGTGGCACCATGATAAAGCATTACTTACGCAGAGGTGGCACGACTACCCGTCTGCCGCTGCGTTCCCAGAGGGACAAGCAGCCTTCCCGCGTGTGTGTAGCAGAGGGGGAAGGGGGGAGAGCTGCAGGGGAAAGCGGGCAGCTCGCTTTTGGAGTCACAGGTGCAGGTCTGACAGGGACAGAAGGTGTGAGAGGGAGAGGAGGGAAGTGTGAATGGGGAGGGCTTTACACATAAGGCCGTCTCACCGTGGTCTCAAAAGCCCCTTGCTGTAGTCTCCCATGTGGCTGCGTGCAGAGGTGTAATATAAAGGTTATGCCAATGTTCTATTCCAGGCTCACAGTTTTATTCCAGGTGATTTTTAAATAATTAATGTGCAGCAGAGCAACAACCGAACCTGCTGTCAGACGGTACCTCGTAAGACCTTTTAAAATATTCAGGACTTACTAGCAGAACGAAACAAACAAGCAAGAGTAGTTAAAGGGTTGAGGATGCTCTTAATTTTTAAACAGTTAAAAACAAATTAGGTAACACTTCAGAAGACAAGGGCCGTTCACCTCATGCTGAGCAATCTGCACAGCGACAGGAGACCATCTGGCTGATCTGGGTTTCAGTGTGGGGCTGACTAATCGGTTCAATGGATGGTGCTGTTAGAACAACAATCCTGTAGACTCAGCTGCTCGGCAGTTCCTGGATTTATCTTTTCGGTCAGCCACCATGGGAACCAAGCATTTTCCTTTCTAGAGATGCATCTGTTGTGGTAAAATCTCGCTGTGGTACGTCCTTGTAGACCTGAGCTGGAGCTCCCTCTCTGCCAGCTTCCCTCTATTTTCCCTTCTGTGTGGGTGGATGTTGCCAAAGCGAATGGATAGTGCTTGTGCTTCCCCCAGGCAAAGGAAATAGAAAACATTCCCTGACAGCTTTCTTGATTCCTTATTCCAAAGTCCTGTTTATCTTATCAATATTCATGGTGCTCTATATATTTTCAGGGTATCTCAAAGGCTGGGGGGAGACTAAGAAGGTTCAGGAAAGTGCCATTTTTGTTCGGGGTTGTAAGCAGCTGACCGACTTGCCTGAGATCACGCAGAGAGCCTGGGGCAGGGGCTTTGCCTCTGAGGTTACTGGATTTATTATTGTTCTCCCTGGCTGCTGCCACAGGAGCTGGGCATGGTGTCCCTCCCACTGGTGCTAGTAGCATCCAGAAACAGCAAGGGGCAGATGTCTGCACTGCTTTACGGCAGCTGGGGGGGAGGAGTGGGTATGACTTACTGATCTCAGTTCTCCGGGAAAGGCTGATCGCTTTTGCAGCAGGTAAAGCATGAATCATGTGTCCCTGCCAAGGAGAACAAAATACCTCAAACCCAATGCCCAGCTCAGGCCTGGATGCAGGAGCAGCTCTGCTTAGAGCATCTCCCATCTGTGCGCTGAAGCCTGGAGGGCCCAAAAGGCTGGGGGCTCTGCAGGCAGGCTGAGGACGTGTCTGCACCTGGGACTGGGCTGCCCAATGCAGGCTGCTGGGACAGCTGCTGTCTGCAGGGATAAGGGATGAGGTTAGTGCAGAAGATGAGGGAGGGAAGGTGCCCAAGGGAAATGCTGCACTCGAGCCCAGTCCTTCCCCATGGCAGGAGGGAGGATAATGTGTGACACTGAACTGCACAGGGATAAAATGGGTATGATGGACATGAGAGTTTGTGTCAAGCTGGAAGAGATGTGTCTGGGACAAAGGAGATAGGATATGATTGTGTGTGAGAGATGCAGGGGAGCAGTGTGTGTGTGAGGTAGAGGAGGGGAAAAAAAGGAGGGGAACCTTGAGAGGCAGGGAACAGCCTTAAGGTTAAAGGAGAAAAAGTTGGGCAGAGTACAGGCAAGTGATACTAGATACAATAAAAATCCAAACAGAAAACTCAGCAAGAGCTGGAGTGCATAAAGTGAGGTGTGGCTGGGGGAGAAGATGATTAAAATCATGGAAATAAAGTAAAAATGGCTAGGGCTGCAGGAATGGTGGAAAATAATAAAATAACATTGAATAGAGCAAGTGCACACTCACTAACTAGGATAAATCAATACTGCCTTTATTTGGGTAACACAAGCTTCAGAGTTGCTTAAAAGTATTAAGTGGCTCTGCACATAGAGCAAAGCATTGCTGTAATGTGTGAGAGTAAATAATTACAGGTGGGAAGGTTGGAGTTACCAATTATTAAAGTTTCATGAGCCTGCTCATTACAAGATCCTTATTTCAGTTACTTGTAACTCTAAGAAACTATGACTGGGCTGTAATTTTCCATACCAGCTGTCTGCCTCAGGCTAAATGCCTTTGCAAAACAGCGTTTTGGGACAACAGGGAGCATACAGGAGATGGAAGTGGGGACAGGCAATAGAAGAAGAGTATAGAAGCCTCACTTGTGTGCTTAAGGACAAAGTCAAGATGACAAAAGCCCAGCTGGAATGAAGCCTTGAGACAGTCTTTAAGGGTAACAAGAAGGAATCCTGCTACAAGAAAATCAGGGTAAATATGGACCTGCTCACACATGGGGGAGGCAGCCTGGCAATAGCTGACACAGAAAAAGTTGAAGTGCTCAAGTACTTGAAAAATAGTTGCAAAAATGGCACTACTGGGGTTGATTTGGCTCCAGGTGTTCTATCAATGAGGGGATGACCATGCACTGTGCTATAGGGTGTTCAGGTTGGACCTGAGGAAAAAGGGGGGTGGTGCTGCACAAGAAAAAGGACCCAGAAGGGATTAGCAGGTTTTGGGGACTAAGTTAGACAAAGCCATATCTGACTCAATGTGGCTTTGCTGCAAGTGGCCTGCCTCTCCACCAGCAGCTCCTCTGTGCTGTGATGCTGCAGTGGATGACAGTGCTGTGACTATGCTAGAAAAAAGTCCAGGGAATTTTCATTTGAGAAGTTTCAGTGTCTCTATTTTAGCTTTTTGGGGGGGCAAAAGAAGTCAGGCTTTAGGTCATGGGTAGAGCACCCGAAACACTCCACCAAAGCAGGCTTTACTCCTAAGCCTGTAATGACAACCCAAGTTTTTCTCTTTTACTCTTCCTCTGCTGTCAGGTGATGTGGGAAAGCCTCAGGCAAAATGTCCCATCTTCCCTGGTGCTGCAGATGATAAAAGCAGCAAACCAGGTTTGGCTCTCAGTTGTGCTTCTCTTTCGAGTGGCAGCAGTCAGCTGCACGTCTAAACCCTGGCAGGGTTTACACATATTTTTCCCTATTTGACATCTGAATGTTTCTGACGTGCTCTGGGACCTGATAGGGATGACAGCCTTGAGAAACATTGGAGGAAGTGACTAATTCTTTCTCCAGAGCAGGGATTAAATTGTGCCTTGTGCAGAAAAAGAAAGGGAAAAACCAAAAGTTGAATAACCACTAAGTGAAACCAAACTGTGCTGTGCAGTAAATGAGGGAAGAATCCCACAGAAAAAGGATGTGATTGCATCATAACAAGTGCATAGTGAATGAAAACAGCTGGCAGAAGTGATGTCTTTTTTTTTTTTTTTCCTTCCCCTCAAGTTTTCATCACCATGGAGTGCTGGGTGCCAGGCAGGCAGGTTTCAGTAGGAAAAGCCTCTGCTTGCCCCAAACCCAGGGGAACAGCCTCTTGCTAAAACTCTGCCAGTGTATTTGTTAGACCCCCTTTTAATTTAGCAGGCAGTTGCGTACGTGAGGAAGGGCTGTCGGCACACCAGCAGCATATCTGACATCCCCTGCTGTCGGGACAGAAACGTCCCTGTCGTGTTACAGGAATTCAGCTAGAGAAGTGGTTTCTGAATGCAATGTGTGAGATGTAGACCCCAGCCCAGGGAAGACCCAAAGCTTAGCACAGGGTAGGGGTTGGTCCCTTGTTGCCTCCCAGACTATTGTTCTTGGTCATCCAATGGGAGGGAAAATCCTTACACATGTTTAAAGTCAGAAACCAGGGCAGTAGAAAATGTGTGGTTCTTGCCAAGGAGGAAAATCCCCAGAAGAGATCCTGGGGGTCTGTGTAGTTCAGCAGATCCATGCATGACCTAGAAAAGAGGGGTGAGCTGTGACCTGCCCAAAGTTGCTGATGTCATTAAATTGTTCAGATGAGTAAGGAACAGGACCAGATGTAGAGATGTGGATACAAACCTTATAGAACTGGGTGACAAAGCAAAATAATTATATTAGAAATTCAGAGCAGGTGAATGTGAGGGGATGCTCATAAGAGCAAAACAATTGTAGCTCCACATACAAAATAGTAGCTCAGGTAAGAGTTGAGGGAGCAGGACAATGTGATTCAGGAGCTTGATCTGGGGTTCTATCAAATGCCTGAAAACATTGGTAGCAGTCAGTGCTCAGAGGAACCAGCATATCAAATGTTAGGAGTTATCAACGTGACGGGAAGCCAAGCAGAACATCATGTCACTGTGTGTGTGTTTGTGCCTCCTCACATTTTCTGTGCAGTTCTGATCCTCCCATCTCAAACGGTTATGGTAGACTGGGAAAAGGTTAAAAAAGAGTGCAACAAGGATGATTCAAGGTGTGGTTAGCCTTCTGTACAGGAAGGAAGATGCTAGACTCGAGAGGAGGTGTGTGGGGGCAGGCAGGCTAAAAGTTTGTGAAATCATGTAGGGTAGAGGGTAGGTAGGGACAGAACTCTGCCAACGTATGAACTGAGAGACGTCGGATGAAGATAGTCAGCTCAGATGCAGAACAAATGGAAACGGGGTTCTCTAGACAGCAAGTGGCTGACCTGTTGAGCCAGCTATTTACCATGGGGAAAGTTCAAGGGAGACTGAATAATTAGTCTGAATAAGAGAGTCATTGGTTACTACAAGAAGTTAAACCTTCATATCCCTTGTGTGTATTTGACTCAGGACAAGCCTGAGCTGGAACCAGGGGAAAGGTGGGACAGTTTTAGAGAGGAGAATCATATAAGCATGTCTTATTCCTATTTTTCCCCAGAGATTTGCTTGTGGTGACTACTTGGAGAAGAGTTCCTGAGCCAGGTGGCTTCTGGTTTGATGCAGTTGGTCTGATTTCATTCCCTGGAGAGACTCCAGACCTGTTACCACGTGCCATCTCAGTGGAGTGTACAACTTTCTCATGCAAACTGGTTGAAGAATTACATTGTTTTTATAATTATATTTTAAATTGCTACTTTGAAACGTCTTAACTAGCTCTAAATGTTCCTCTTAAAAAAACCCCAACAAAACCCACCACACATCTGCATCAAACATTGATTTCATGACAAATCAAGCTGCATGGCCCTCATTCCAGTGTTACGTAGGCAGCAGATACGGTACTCTTGCAGCAAAGACTAGTTTTGGTAAAACAGGACTTTCTCCTCGGACCTTCACTAGGCTGGTTTCCAAGGCTTTTTCTTGGGGGTGGGGTGACAAGCGCACATGGCCTTTTTGCCCTTCCCTTATTTGAGGAGGAGAATGGGGAAGGCTAATAAAGGAGGGGTTTCTTCCCCCATATGTCCTGTCAATTTTCCTTTGATATGGAAAATAACTTGTTTCTCTGTCAAGAGGCCAGTTCTGCATTGTATGAAGGAACAACATGACCCCTCCAATAATGGCTGTGGTGGGGAACTTCAGCAGCCATGACTCCTGTTTGTGTCACTCTGAAGACTATCTGGATTCCTGTTAATTGCAGGAACATCAATACAGGTGAGAACTGACCTTGGGGTGAGGTTATATCTCAGTTCAAGCTTAAAAATGGGTAAGTTTTTGTGATGGACATACAGCTTATGAAGGGCAGCTAGAAATGGTCAGATTCAATAAGGAGTTATTGGGAAAATAGGGTTGAATAGCTGTAGTGGAAGGAATAGTTGGAGGTCATTCAATCTAAGCACTCACCTAAAGCAGAACTAACCTCAACATCAGGTCAGGTTGGCCAGGGCCTGTTTGTGATTCAGCAACTGCTTTGTGCAGTTTCTCTTCTGGGGCTTGGCTGTAGGTTAGCCTCAGTGCAATGATCATTATGTGGGTCGTTGTGTCTCTTTGTCAAGGCTGTGAAGAAGCATTGAATGTTTCAAGGGCAGAGATATTTTTTTCCTTGTATCCACTCACAGTACCTGCTTTTCACTGGGCCTGTGATGTTTGCAGCTCCTACAGGACATTGGGATAAAAAGACGTCAAAAGCCTGCCTGTTCTAGGAGAGTCAATGGCAAATACATGCTACAAGAAAGCATTTCTGACACTCGACCCTGTCCTGCTGGAGAGGCAATCGGGTAAGACTGATCCCCAAGTGCATTCTGGCTAGCATTTAAACAGCACTTCTTCCAAGCACAGGATAGGTGCATCCCTTTGAGTAAGAAATCGGGAAAGAGAGGCAGAAGACCTGCGTGGATGACCAGGGAGCTAATGTGTAAACTCAAAGGGAAGCAGAGGGTTTATGAACTATGGAAACTGGCTCTGTGCACCTGGGAGGAATATAGGGATGTTGTCAGGGCCTGTAGGGACGCGACTAGAAAGGCTAAAGCCCACTTGGAGTTGAAACTAGCAAGGGATATAAAGGATAATAAAAAGGGTTTTTTCAGATACGTGAATACTAAGAGGATGATCAGGGATAATGTCAGTCCCTTGATGAATGAGGCGGGTGTCCTGGTATCGGGTGATGATGAGAAGGTGGAAATACTGAATGCGGCCTTTGCCTCGGTCTTCACTCCAAAGGCCCCTCAGGACCTGCAGATCCTGGATGAAAGTAGGAGTGTTTGGGGAATTAAGAGCTTCCCTCTAGTTGAGGTAGGGGTGGTCCAGGAGCGGCTCAAAGGGATTAATGCAAACAAATCCATGGGCCCGGATGGGATACATCCACGTGTGCTGAGGGAGCTGGCAGAAGTGATTGCGGAGCCGCTTGCTATCATCTTCGACAGCTCTTGGAGAACAGGAGAAGTACCTGAGGATTGGAGGATAGCCAATATCATCCAGCCTTCAAAAAGGGCAAGAAGGAGGACCCTAACAATTATAGGCCAGTCAGCCTCACTTCTGTCCCTGGAAAGGTGATGGAACAGCTTGTTCTGGATGCCATTACCAAGCAACTGGAAGAGAAGAAGGTCATGAGGAGTAGTCAGCATGGATTCACCAAGGGGAGATCGTGCTTGACCAATCTCATAGCCTTCTATGATCTCATCACCGGCTGGGTGGATGGAGGGAGAGTGGATGTCATCTACCTTGACTTCAGCAAGGCTTTCGATACTGTCTCCCATGACATCCTGATAGAAAAGCTGAGAGATCATGGGATAGATGAGTGGACAGTGAGGTGGGTTGAGAACTGGCTGTCGGACCGGGCTCAGAGGGTCATGATCAGTGGAACAAAATCTGAATGGAGGCCTGTGACTAGCGGTGTTCCCCAGGGCTCGGTGTTGGGTCCAGTCCTGTTTAATATCTTCATCGACGACCTTGATGAGGGAATAGCATCCACCCTCAGCAAGTACACTGATGATACAAAGCTGGGAGGGGTGGCTGACATGCAGGAACACTGCGCTGCCATCCAGCGAGACCTGGACAGGCTGCAAAGCTGCGCAGGGAGAAACCAGATGAGGTTTAATAAAAGCAAGTGTAAAGTCTTGCACCTGGGGAGGAATAACCCTCTGTATCAGTACAGGCTGGGGGATGACCTGCTGGAGAAGAACTCTGTGGAGAAGGACCTGGGGGTCCTGGTTGATGACAGGTTGGCTATGAGCCAGCAGTGTGCCCTGGTGGCTAAGAGGGCCAATGGGATTCTGGGATGCATCAGGAACAGTGTGGCCAGCAGGTCTAAGGAGGTGATCCTCCCCCTCTACTCTGCCCTGGTCAGGCCCCACCTGGAGCATTGTGTCCAGTTCCGGGCTCCCTGGTATAAAAAGGACAGGGATCTCCTGGAGAGAGTCCAGAGAAGGGCTACGAAGACGATTAAGGGCCTGAAACAGCTCCTGTAGGAGGAAAGGCTGAGTGAGCTGGGGCTGTTCAGCCTGGAGAAAAGACGACTGAGGGGGGACCTAATTAATGTTTATAAATATCTTAAGTATGGGATGCAGGGGGAATGGGCCAGCCCCTTTTCAGTAGTCTGTGGGGACAGGGCAAGGGGCAATGGCTGTAAACTGGAGCACAGGAAGTTCCGCACCAACATGCAGAAGAACTTTTACACAGTGAGGGTGACAGAGCCCTGGGACAGGCTGCCCAGGGAGGTGGTGGAGTCTCCTTCTCTGGAGATACTCAAGACTCGTCTGGACGCCTATCTGTGCAATATGTGCTAGGGAGCTGCTTTGGCAGGGGGGTTGGACCCGATGATCTCTCGAGGTCCCTTCCAACCCCTACGATTCTGTGATTCTGTGGGGCTGGGGAAAAATTAGCAGCTTTTCCTGTCCATGAGACCTAGTCCTTGTCTAGCTGTGGATCCAGACTGATTGTCTTGAGTGTTTTCTCTGGTTGCCTTGTATTGTCTCCAACAGATGTAACCTCTGGGCCTTGCCATCTCCCAAGGAAGCTGATCAGCATGTGGTCTGTAGGTGAAAATAGTTACTGGGTTGGAAAAGCCAGTTTTTGCCCCCAGTGGGTCACCATCAGTCTCCACTGCGATTGTGGTGGCCACTGCTTCCAAGGGTAGGTTTGTCTTGGGAGAGAGGGACAGTGTGTAGAGGAGATTGAGTGGGTGTTGAAAGACAGCGGATGCATGATTGTATCTTGAATACTTCTTTTGGCTGTTTTCTGCACGGTTTGTTGAATGGGATGAAGAAGCACAAATGAAATCCACGTATCCTGTTCGTGACACGTGCCTTTCTAGTCCCCCAGCTCAGCCTCCCAGATGTGTTCCTGGGCTGGTGAGGCCAGGTCCTACGATCCTGAGTGTTAGCAGGCTGGTGAGCCTGTAGGGCCAGGTCTCTGGCTGACCTGTGGCTGAGGGCTGCGGCACGATGGTGTCCCAGGGAGATGGTCAGCATTACCTGCTGCACCCCTGGCTTTGCTCTCTGCCATGGCTCAGCCAGAAGCTCAGGGCTGGCGTTAATATCAGGAAGCTTTCTGCCACCTGCTCGCAGAATGAAAAATTAATATGCTTATGCCCTGACTAAATTATGCCACACTCTAATTCCTGGAGAAAATGTTGATAAGAGTGCTTTTGAGAAAGGCTTTTTAATATCCTTTCCAAGTGACTAAAGGAATTCCAATTAGACCTTGCATGTTATTTTCATTTCCCTTGTCATTGCTGTCTAATTCTGAAAAATGCTTCCATCTCTGCTGCTTTCATGTATCATCTGCTCTTATTTGTCCACCCGGCCATAATCCTGGTGGGTGACATGACAGCTATTTCCATGGCAAGAGCACTACAAATTCTAATAATACCTATCACTGAAGTAGCACTTTTATCCCTGGTGGAACTGTGTGAAATTGTGTTTTATATGTATGCTTTAACCACTTTGTGTGTTTTCCTAATCTCACATTGTGCAGCTCCTGGTTACTGCGTTTCATGTAAGTTGGAGAAAAAACCCACAACCCTCTCTTTTTTTTTTTTTCTTTCCTTTGTGTTTTTGACACATATATATATGAAATATCTTGAAAGTAGGATTTATTTACATTTTTGGATTGGAAACAAGTCTATTCAGCATTTAAAAATATTAAGAAAGTGTCTTGATGTGCTAAAACAGACTTATTTTGCATTGTGTACCAAAAAGCAAAACTCAGTCCAACCCCTCAGAGTTTTATCTGGGCAGCTTTGCATCTCATTGCTCCCAGCCCATGCATCTTCCTTCTGAAAAGGTTAAAAGAAAATAGTTTTTGAGCTGTAGCTTTTACATTAAATAATTGTTTCATCTGCCATTAAAATACAACTGCTTTTTGAAAGGGACACGGCCACTGCTCAGCACTGTGCTGTACTGCTATGCAGTAGTCTATGGGATGCAGCAAAGGGAGTGCAATGCCCAAGTGTAATGACAGTGAGGATTTGCGTGGGCTGAATGTTAATGACTCAAACTGCAGTTTTCCCAAGGCACTCAGGTTAGCTCCTCTCAGCATGGGGACAAGGAACAAGAGATCTTCCTGGCCAAGTCTCATGGCTTTAGTTCAGCACAGGTGTGGAGGGAAGGTTGCTGCTGAACCACTAGCATCATTTTGGGTTTGTTTTGCAGTACCTGGGATTTCTTTGTTCTTGCTAATTAAAAATGCATCTGTGAAATTAAGGACTGATGAAAAAGTAGCCAATGGCTTTTCGAGTGTTGGCTTAGGGCAGCAATTATATTTCCTAGACCTCTCTAATTAAAGCCTAGTTCTACTAAATGCTTGAATAATGCATGTTTAAATTGAATATCTAGTGTGGCAGCCTCCTATCGAGGCCAGAGTTCATTTGTTCTCTGCTACGTTCCCATATGATACAAGGCCCACTCTTGGCTGGATTCTTATTTAATTGGTGTTGATCAGGAATAATTTCACAGAAGTCAAGACTGACACTGCAAAACAGTCCCAAAGAAGACTTAACCTCCTTGTGCATTACTGTATTCATTATAATATGCTTGAGAACTAAGAACATAATCTGAGTCAGTAAAATGTGCAGAGAGTCATTGCTTCATAGCCCCATCAACTTTCCAGGGGTGGCCATGTAATTTATATTTTGTCCCTAGAGAACCTGTGAGCTCAGTCATGTCCAAATCAGAAGTACTTATGTATTTCGGCTATATTTAAGTTCAATTTTATTAATCTCTATTTAAGTATGGATTGCCCTGGACTCTGTGGCATTACACCATTTGAAGGAAAACTTTTAGTCATCGTATATTTTTCAGTGTGCAATTCTGAACATGCCATAAAGGAGCTATTTCACAAGCTGTAAGTACGTGCTTCTTTGTAAAGACACCCACAAAAGACATCAGTAAATGAAATGTATTGACACTGAAATGTCAAGTGAATGCCCCATGAGGTTCTGGGGGAAGTCCCAGCAGGACGTGCCTACACCTCTCACTGGCCTTGGACTCCAAATAAAAAACGTGCAACAGTTTAATGGAAAAGGAATTACACGATATACAAGAGTGTGGCACAATGTGCTGTGGTGGCAGATAATGTCCTTGGTCACGTAGAAGAGCATTTTTGTAGGGGGAAAACTGATGTGTTTTCAAATTTATATTGTATTTGGAAGGGACATACAGGAACTGTAGCTGCTTGAAAAAGCAAAGCAAGTTAGAGTGCACGTTCTTCAGCAAGACTGCTTTCCTTTGATGCTTTTGTGTGCATGT
This sequence comes from Porphyrio hochstetteri, assembly GCA_020800305.1. Classification (NCBI taxonomy): domain Eukaryota; kingdom Metazoa; phylum Chordata; class Aves; order Gruiformes; family Rallidae; genus Porphyrio; species Porphyrio hochstetteri. The sequence continues at coordinate 55,216,394 of CM036907.1, forward strand.
TGAATGCCTCCAAAAGCATGGAAGATGTCCTACAAAGGCCTCAGTCACTGTATACCAGTAGTTAAGGCTTTGAAGGACATTTAATTATAGGGTTAGAAATAGTTTTCTCTGATACTCTGTTTCAGATCCCTTATTTCCTGCTTAGGAGAACATACAATGCAAAAGTGACTACAAACCTCGTGGCAAAGAATTTGTGGCTAATCACAAAATGTGCAGCATCCTTGCTCTCAGGGATATAAAACCTGCTGGAAAGGGATGATGAAAACTCACGTGTCAAACCTCAGAGCAATTCTTGACTTCATGTAGAATTTGGGGACCTTTTCCCTGCTTTGCTGCCCTGCTTACAAAAGCTGATTCCTGCCAGGAGGTGTGTATGGGAGCCAGCCCAAAAGAAATCACCAAGCCCAAAAGCTCTGGCTGCTTTTTCACTGCTATTTCCATTCTCACTGCTCTTGTAGGACAATATTAGTAACATTTTTTTGGCAGCTGCATATGGAGTCAAGTCGATCAAGTTGAATATGTCTGCTCTGAAGAAAGAATCTTTAATCCTTTTTAATCTTCCTTACTTAGAGGAAGTAACACCTATTGTATACTGCAACCAGCTGTGCCAAAGCATCTCTGTGTTTTTGGTTTAGGATCTTTTCTCTGCTCTTCCAGAACAGAGCTCCCATTCCTAAGGAGCTCTGGTCAGTTGTGCTTGCCATCTCATGCTGTTTGAGTGCCTGAAGGTCTCATAGCTCCAGCAGATGTGACATGGAGACCACCAGTGGCCTGTACCCTACCTAGAAGTCTGTACCCTACCTAGAGGCAGCTGGAACAGAGTGGGGTAAACTTGGCTATCTCAGGTGCCCCAGGCTCCTATGCTTAGTCAGAAGAACTGGACCCAACCTTCCTGGTGTATCCAACTGTGCAGGTGTGAAAATGAGGACTGGATGGGTGGATAAGGCTTAGACTTTTATCAGCATCCTCATCTCATGGTTTGCATAGGCAAGAGGTCTTGCTGTCCTTCCCTGCCTGGGCAATGAACAGAGAGGAGCAAGCAGGGCCATTTGTGGGGCAGTTTTTCTAGGGAATGGTGGAGGAAGAATAAAAAGAGGGTTTGGGTCCTGGAAAAGCAAATAAGCTTGTTGAATTTCTGCCTTGTGTGATCAGTGGGTGTCCTTTGGGAGTGTCTGTGAGCTTCAGATTGGTATTTGGAAGGGCAATGAGCCTCTGGGGGTTGAACTGGGTGGATGCTCCTTGGGTGTGTGAACAGACTTGGAAAAAAGTGGTCCTTTGGGTGTTGAAAAAGGGGGGGAGCACCTTGGGTCTTGCAGGGGGGCAGAATCAGCAGATGAACAGGCTATTGACATTGGTGAGTATTCAGTTTTGAGTTTCTCAGGTTAGTGTGGCCCCTCATAACTGGCTGGGTGTATCTTGCCTGTTCCTACCTAGCTTACTATGGGCATAGTAAGGTACAGGGAGTGCGTGTTAATCAAAGAAGAGAAGCTAAATTCCTGCAAGTTGGAAATAAAGCAGGCCTTCCCACTTGAGGTGCAGGAAGGGGGCCAGAAAGAGTGGTGGATTCCCATGAGACTGCACAGGCTGCACTGTGGATGTTGTATGGATGCACCTCCTTGGGGAAGCTTTTGTCAGTGTGAGGAGGCCATGGCCCTGGAAGAACAGTTTCCTTCTCCAAAGTCTGAGCTGGAGCATCTGGGAATGACGGGGAGGTCCCTAGCTGGGGTCTAACCCTGTAGAGAAGACCATCCTCTGGCTGGTGTCACAATGGGCTCCTGTACCATGTGTATTCCTGCAATCAAGGAGGCCTCCAAGGCTAGGAGGAGGCAGGTGATGGACAGGGAGACTTTAATATTAGGCAAAAAGTCAACTAGGCCTGTGGTATCTGAGTGAACTGCATTGTAACCTGCCTGCTGTGCACAAAGGTTGGTGATCTCATGAGAGGCTTGAATTGTTCACTTGCAGGTGCTGGGAGAAGCTAGGGGTTGTGGTCCTTGTTTACAGATGGTTCTTGGGGGTGGTCTTCAGGTTAGGAGGCAGGAGACTGGTATCCGAGACCTCTGCAGTAGCGCTGTCTGAAATACTGCTGGGGACATGAATAGGGCCTAGGAGGCAGGCAAAGAGCCAGTGTCCCAATCCACAGGGGACGTGATGGGGCAGAAAAGATCAAAACATTCTGGGGAATGAGGAAGTTTCTGGGACAAAAGAGACCTGTGCCAAATGAGGCCAGGCTGTGAAACCTCTGAAAAGGCTGGGAGGGAACTAAACAGCTGAATTGTAATAAGCAAGGGAAATGAGACTGCCTATGGTCCCCCTTGGCCAGAAATGCTGAATGGTGGAGCTTGGGCAAAATATATCCATGCTTTTACAGTAGTGCTTGGTGTTTAAAAAAATCAGATGGGGGGATTGAGAATTCCTGGGCTCAAATGGCAACCCTGATGAAGCAGTTGTCCCAGGGACGCTGTGGGAGGAGGATAATCAGTGGGATATGGTGTTGCCAGGCTACCAACCTTACAGGATGAGAAAGCAAGACATATTGGCGGGGGAGTGATGCTGTATTTGAAGGATAATATGAAGTGTAGCAGCCTAAAAGTGTTCCAAGGAAAAGGCTTGCAGAGGAATCCCTAATAACCAGGTGTCATGATAGGATGGTGCTGATGATACCCTGCTTAGGACAGGGACTGATCATGACATGACCAGGAAATGTAACGTGAGGTAAGAGAAGGTGCAGTTCTAGGGCAGACAGTAAAGTTGTAATGTCCTTCTACAGACTGGATTGATGCTTTGTCAGGGTGAAATATAAAGGTAAAAATTTTTTATGTGCTCTGCAGCTGCTTTCTAGAACAACCTGGAAGAGAAGATGCTAATCTGTGTCTGGTCCTGAGCGGTGCATGGGACTTACTTGAAGAGGTAGCTGAGAGAGACCTGCTCTGTAGCAGCTGTCTCAACATGATTAGATTTCAGCAAAAGCAAGCCAAATGAATTTGGAACATGATTATTCATCTTCGGGAAAAAAAACTCTGTGAAAATGAGGCAATTTGTCAAAAACCAAAATAAAACAACCTTGAAAGCAGTAGTCTAGGAAGTGAGAAAAGTGGAGGCTTCTTAGACTTCCTGTATTAGAAGTTTAGGTAAATATTGTGTTGTAATTAAAAAGAAAACATTAATCCAGTAAAATCCCTTCAAACACCAGGAGTCAGCCAGATAGCTGCTGCTTATTTTGAATAGGCCAGGCTGGGGCTAGAGCTTTGCACTTCAGTTTGGGTGGTAAGCTTAAAGAAGAATGAGGACTGCCTGGGAGTATGAATGTGAAGAAAGAGTGAGAGTGATTAGAGGGATGGAAAACATCACCTACTGGAATGAAAGAAAAAGGTTGGCTAATCTGAAGCAGGGGGGTGGAGGGAAATATGGGACCAGTCTTTGAATATGTAAAAAAATTCTTGCAAGGAGGAGGAGAATATAATATTTCCATAGTTATGGTAGCTAGGGCAAGAGGTAGTGGGTTTGACTCTACTGGAAGTGCAGCAGGGACGATTCAAATTAGACATTAGGAAAATCTTTCTAAAATAAGTATAGCAAAGGACTGGAATGGATTTAAGAGTGGCAATGTTGGTGATGTTTCATCACTGAAAGTGTTTAGGGTAGGATAGGCAAATCAATCATGGAAAAGACAGAGATAGAAGGTGATTCTGAGACTCCATTTTCTTCCTATCCTTTGTTGTTCTGATTTAGTGTTTTTAAATTCAAAACCTTTTCTGAACTGCTTTCCCTTCTTCCGTGCTCTATTTTGTGTTCTCTTTGATGTGTTACTTTCTTTGAATACTTCATACTTTTCTGCTCATCTGTTTTACCCAATTCAAAATCTTAGAAATTGTTTGCATGACACTTTTATTCCTAGTCTGCAAAAACCATCTGAGGCTTGACATGGTTATTGCTGAGAAGCACAACTGACTTTGATTAAAATCTCAGCAAATAGTTAAGGAATTAGCAATACTTTTCAGTGTTTGTTTTTTTGAGTATCCCTTTGGCTTCTTAGGATTCTAACCTTCATGTATTTTATTCTTCATGTCTTCTACTTCCTCCTGCTGTATGCTGTTCTCCAAAGCCAGTAAGTGTTTTGGGCAAGGCCTTTCTGGTTTCCTGTTCTTGCACAGTCCTGTTGCCTCTGTGCAAGCAGGCTGCTTTCCTCAGCATTGCCTGGGCTAATTAACAGAGGAACTCCATGCAATTAGTGAAGTTGATGAGATCTTTACATCATTGGTAACTGGCTGACTGAGCTGTTTACCATATTTATGTCTGAGCAGAAGGAAAGATAAATGGATAAAAGGCTGCAGTCTGGTCTCCAGTGTGTATTGTTTTACTCCCAAGGCACTATTGTCTTTCCCCTTTGCCAACCAGCGTGTGCCCACCCACTCTACCTGGCCCTCGCGGAGCAGCGAGACAACATGTTTCTGTTTTCTGTGGGCAAGTATTGAGCTTGCCACGAGACTCCCTGTCAGGAGAGAGTGTAGTGAAGCACCTGTAGCTCTTCCTGTCACCGTGACCTGGATGCTTTGCCTAGAAAAATCACTTCTGGAGCTGTTTAGCCATTTGGTTCTGCTTGTGAAAAAATCTTCATCTGTGAGACACAGGGAACTTGTGTTAGAGGGACCTGTTTAAAGTAGACTATCAAAAAGCTATAGGAGGGTATCTCGCCTCTCATATAGGGCCTTTCCAATTAAAGGCTGAAATGTGAGTGGGATTGATGCCCACAGGAGGAAAGCATAGGCAGCTGGTACCCTGCAACAGGCAGCAAAACTGCATCTGCACCTCCACCACCACAGGTACGTGCCTGGATAGCTTGTGTAGGTGTTGCAGAGCACAGGTGAGAGGATCTAAGATGCCAACATCACCAATTACCTCGGTAGCCCTGAGGATGGCCGACTCCACACCTCTGTGCTGATGAAGGCTATGGAAGACAAGGTGTGTTTCCCAAAGGGCTCATAAAGCTGTTACAGTCCTAAACTGTTTGCTTTGCCCTTCTGTTGGGGTTTCTCGCCTCTGGAAGGAGGCAGGGTGTCCTTATGAGAGTTGGCATAACTTCCTTGCACGAGTGAGTGAGGGCTAAGTCACTTGGTGCTCCCTGCAGCACTGGCACAGCGGTTTCAAGGGAGGATGAGCAGACAGCTGGGCTGAGTAAGGCCAGAAGCAATTTTTGAAAGGCTGAAAGCTATGAAAAATCTTCTGTCTGTCCCAAATGTGAAATTCACTGGAAAGTTGCCTGACCACTAATAAACATCTCCTCTGGGGCCATTGCAGGCAGCCTTTGCCCTTTGGTTTGCAGTGGCTGGTTAGACTTGCCACCCATGTCCTGGTGAGGCAGCTTTTCAGAAAGATGCCGGTGGGCTGGGGAGGGGTTTGTTCTCTGCCCAGTCTGTTTGTTGCCCAGCTACACAGAAGGCAGGGCAACAAAGGGTTCAGTAGAGTGGCTTTGAATGGAGAAAGGGCTCTGGTGCATGGTTGCATCTGTTCAGTCTACATGCTGCAGTGCTGATGTTCATCAGGGAGTAAGAACCAGCTCAGCAGATGCTATTGTCTTGGAGAGAACTTTAGCATTGATGCCCTCCTTATTGTTAGCTTTGATCAATGAAGGAGGAATCAGTGAAGAACCTATGAAGACTCTGCTGTAGAGAGAAGTATCAAAGATAGATAATAGACCTTGATGGGTAGTGATCTTTAGTTTCCCTAATAAATGCAAATCAATTGTATTCCTTAACCAAGGGCAAACTAACAGATAGCTACAAAAGGAAAGACATTCGTCCTCGTGCCCTAGGGTGTGCAGAAAAGAGGTTGTGGAGAGAAAGAAAGCACCCAGGTTGCTGCTGGTGGGAACAGGGAACTCTGGTGTGGGTCCAGGATGGGGTGAGCATGTGGATTGCACCAGCAAGATGGGAGCACAGAGGACCAATTGGTGTGATCTCTTGTGGAGAGGGGGATTTTTGATCACATCTTTTCCATGAGTCAGTTCTTCTGACTGTTTCTGGCTTAAGGCAGAGGGGAGGAGGATGGCAGTCAGAGGCAGCAGAGATTAAATTACAGCAACTTGGGGTAGCGAAGCAGCATCTGAGATGAATTCTGAGGCTAGAAATTCTTATAGAGATCACAGCTGGCATCAAAATGTCTGAGCTCGGGGAAATGAAAATTATTTCTGTGTTGCTTAGTTCTCTGCGACAGGGAGTTTGCTTCCTTACATCCTAAAAATAGACAAGACCTCCCCCCAACTTTGAACAGCATCATTTTAACATAACATCTTTCTCTCCATGCAACCCCATTCCTCAATGAATAAGTCCACTTTCAGAGGTGGCATTTTAAGGTTACCATGCAAGAGGGATGTCAAGGCATTTTCCCCTCCAACATTCATTATTAAATGTGATTTAAATTGATTCAAGAAACTATTCTGTGTGCTCTTTAGTACTGAATGCTCCCTTTTCTCTCTGTTCTGGGGTTTTTTCTTGGATGGTTTTCTTTCTTTGTTTGTGGTGGGGTTTATTTTTTGTGGATTTTTTTTTGAGAGGGGAAATACCCCAGGTCGTTCATGTGTTGTTAGAAGATGTTCATTCAATGATTTCAGGCAAGCAAGCATGCCCCCATTCTGGGGTTTTGCTTTGATTAGCACTCATTACAATAGTTCTCTGTGTGAATGCATTGTATCTTCCTTCAGCCCTCGGGAGTGTAGTGCTGTTCAGGCAGCGCTGGACTCTCCCTTCAGTGTGTGCACTGAACCAGGCGGCAGTGATTTACAGCACGCCTGAGAAGCAGCAAGAAGCCAGGGGACTCTGCGGATTGCATTCATAAAACCACTGGACTGGCACTTTGTGATGCTCTTCTGGGTGATCCATTGCAATTCCAGGCACAGTCCCTCCTGCTACTGATGCCATCCTGAGTGATTTAACCAGATCTGCTCCTGTTTCTGCCTCTAGCTGGGCATCGATCTCGAGAGAGAAGGGGGCTGGTGTAGGGCATGGGGCTCAGCCTGTGCTGTAAGGCAGAGCTCTGGGGCAAGCAGCAAGTGCTGCTGGGACCCAAGAGGGGTAGGGAGGGGGCTGTGCATGCGTGCATGTGGGTAGATGTGTAGGAAGCAGGGACAGCAGGGATTTTTGTTGGAGGACTGATGCATATTCAGAACTTGCTGTGCATTGACCTTGAGACACGCAGAAGAGTCTGGAGGCATTTCCTTCAGGAGAGATAATGCAGCCAAATGAAGGAACAGTACGCTCTCTGTATGTATGTCGTCGCATTTAGACAGATGAATGGGTGAGGTGCACTCAAACCTCTGCAGCAGCTTTTGCCAGCTTAATCCACAGGAAATTATACAGAACTTGTATCACCTTGTTAGTGGTCCTCAGCTTCTCCTGTTTGAGTTCCTGTATCTTACTTGTTTCTGCATTAAAAGTGATTGGGTGTTTTGCATTCCGTGTCATTGACCTGCTCAGCGTGTCTTTACTTGATCACAGGAACAGTGCTTTATACTTAAATATCTGCACTGAGTTATGTATCAAGTCAATGACTGCTAAATAATTGAGGCTGTAGTACCCTTCACAGTGTTAGTTCAAATTCTGCCAGACACACCTGTATGGCAGGCTGCAAGCTGAACTTAATGCAGAATGCATTTGATAGACAATAGTATCATTAGATAAATTAAATGCTAGCAATAGGCTGTCAGATTAATTATGGTAGCTCACTGCTCTTAAAAACCCAATGAATTAATTTGGATGGAAGTATCAGCATGGAGCCAGGAGCTGGACTCAATGATCCTTATGGGTCCCTTCCAACTCAGGATATTCTATGATTCTATCTGTGTGATAACCCTTTTGAGCTTCTTGCAGTTCTTGAAGTTAGTGCTGCAAGACAGAATAATGCCTGTGGCAAAGCCCTGCTCAGATGTCTGACTTACAGGCTCTGATTTTTGCATCTTCTGTCTTGACATGTGGAACAACTACTGACTGGAGCCATGGGATGTGCTCTACAACTCCCGTGCCACAGTGCTCTGACAGGGCGCTCGGAGACTCTCCATTATTCAGCTGGTTTGGCTGTTAGGCTTCTGTTTTCTTTTTATCAGCCAATTCCCTTTGGATGCTCTGTGTGTAAGCACAAGGGTGAAGTGGAAAGGAAGCAAGACTTTGGTGAAGCTTCCTGGACACACAGCTTGTGCTCTCTGTGTGTATTTGGAAAATGCACCTCTTTGAAAGTGAGCATGCAGTTGTTTCATGGACCTGTGCCCTCGGATTCACTAGCTCCTGCATCCTGGTTAGATCATAGAATGTGTTAGATTGGAAAGGACCTTTGAAAGTCGTCTAGTCCTCTGTCTACTTCTGCATGGTCTCTTTCCATACCTGCTTCAAGGATGTGCAATGCAGATTAGCTTTCTGGTATGAATAACTAGGCTTTGCAGTGAAGGCCATCAACAGCACTGAGTTTCTTGCTATGGCTAGTAGTGGAAGTGTATTACACAAGTGTGCATGTTCTAAAGCAATTATTGTTGTATTTTCAAATTATCCTTGCATAAATTAATCTATTGCTCTTCAAGGCTGCAGTTAAAGCAATAGCCAGGAGTCACAAAACCTGACCAGAATAGGGTAGTGTACCCAGAGGGGTGGGAAAGGCACTTCAGGCAGACCTCTGTCAAGTCTGCTCCAGGAGTGACCTTGTGCTGGCTGCAGGACTGGCTACATGACTACCTAGCCAGGTGTTACTTTTTCCCCTGCTAAACTTTCCTGACAAACTTTTATTCACTGGCAGTGAGCCGTATGGGATCTCCCAAACACCTCTGGATGAGACCTCTCTGCTTTTGCCTCCTCTTCATCCCTTTTGCCTATTTACCTGAAAATGTTGGGTTCCCGTGGCATTGGATTTCTCCCACCCTTGCAAACGTTAGTTACTATGGGAACTGCTAATGGGAGAGAAATCAGTGCTTTCCCCAAATGCAATACGAAGCCATTTCAAATGCTGTGTTCATGTTTTGCATTCAATATCTAGGTTCTTGAATAATGGGTATATAAGTGAGGGCTGTTGTGTGAAGAGCTTATAAATTGTATGTATGTGGAGTGTTCTTCTTGCCCTCAGTACATCTGACAGGTACCATAAAAATGTGTTCAAGTACTTTCATTTCCATGTGCCGGGTGCGGTATATCAGAGGGATTTGTACATAAAGTCACATTTTACCTCAGATTCAAACTTGTAAAATGTGTATATATCATCCAATTAGCCATGGCTGGCATATTTAGGGCACACTAACGAATCCTACCAAATTTCAGAGAGATTTGGGCATCCCACCGTAAACGAAGAGGAGTGGGCATGGCTCTGTGGCCTGTTACCTGCTTCCTGCAGACCTGTGCCACGCAGCCATGAAGCAGAGTTGAGTACCACCCTCTGTCCTTGGTGCCAAGTTTGATCGAGTTCAAGCATGGGAATTTTTTAGTTTGTGTGGTTTTTTTAACAGGTTTGGCATCTGCAGAGGTGAGTTGAGGAGGATCAAAAAGGGGCACGTTTTAAAGTGTTCTGGTTCAACATTCTGCTTGCCCTTGGGATGCTCTAGAGGTGCGTTTCTGGTCTAAATTCAGCAAATACCACTAACATCACTGAAAAACAAAACTCCCCAACATCTCCCAGAAAATACACATAGGCACAGAAAGGAGAGTGAAGGAATTTGTACTTCTCCGTGATGGCCAGTGATAGGACAAGGGGCAATGGGTGCAAGTTAGGAGCATAGGAAGTTCCATGTGAATATAAGGAGGAGCTTTTACCCTTTGAGGGTGGCAGAGCCCTGGGACAGGCTGCCCAGAGAGGTTGTGGAGTCTGGAGACATTCAAAACCCATTTGGATGCATTCCTGTGCGATTTAGTCTCAGTGATCCTACTCTAGCAAGAGGGTTGGGCTAGATGATCTTTCAAGGTCCCTTCCAACTCCTAATGTTCTGTGATTCTGTGAAAAAGTTTTCCCCCCCATACAATACCTGTATCAAAAAATATGATTTGGAACTCTGTTCTTTTCCAACCCAGCAGAATATATATGTAAGCTATGCCTGCTCAGCTGTGTTTCAGTTCTATGTAGGATTTCTTCCTCCTGACTTTTCCCAAGTTGGCATTCAGGTTTGAGGGGTATTTTTATTTTTTCTCTTTCTTTCACCATGTGGAGATTAAGCCAACATGGAGCGGTTTTTTCTTCTCAAACTAACCAAGAAGGAAAAGTTGGAAGTCATGTAAAATGCTGCTGCCTGGTTCGACACAGTGAAGACAGGGCCCCACAGACCAGGCTGTGCAGGGAACAGTGACTGCTCAGTTGCATCAGAGAGCCAGCCACCCCAAAAGCCCGAGTTCACCACAGTGGTGGTGGTGGATGGAGGTGGGAGGATGGAGCTCAAGGAGCTCCTGGACAGGTGGAAGACATCTCTGTTCTACTTCTGGCTCAATGAAAATCCAACTGCTTTCTGAAAGCTAGAGGGGAAGGTAAAGTTGGTGTCCTGTCATCCTAGAAATCCCTGCAGTGATGGGGGTCTTCTGGGATGTAAAAAGTGTAGGTTTGACTCCCCTGGTGTGCTGGAAGGAATGTGAGTTTTGCTGAAACCCACCCATCTACAGGATCAAAGAGGCTGCATTTTGGAAGGCGGGGAATAGTCAATGGTCTGTTAAGAAAACATGGAGCAAAGTTTTGGGAAGTTGGTATGACCCAAGCAGACAAAAAAATGAAGGCCAGGAGAAGAGCAGGGTTTTCAGGTGGAAAACTTTGTTCTCAGTCTGCCTGCTTTTTTCAGGGGTGTCGTGGTAGCTGAGGCTGCAGCATGACTGCGGCGGTTATGTTCACTGATGCGTGATGAAATGGCATCCTCAGCTATACCATGGGGTCCACCTTGGGCCCCTCAGTGCTTTGGAGGCTCCAGAGAGGTTCAGGCATAGAAGCCTGCTCCATTTGTATGGTTTGAGTGCAGCCCAGACCCTGTATATCTTTTTCTACTAATAAAAAGAAACCTGACTTTGACGATAGCTGACCTAAATCACCCTTGTATGAGCAGTATGCTGTCCCCAGTCCTTTGGTGGGTGTTTCTAACTGCAGTTCTGCATGGGAGATTTTCACATCCCAAGGCAGTAATCCCAAAGCACTAAAATCTTGAAGAAAAATCTCAACTGCCCCTTTTACAGTAGGAAAAGATGTTCTTAATGGGGTTTTTTCCAGTGCTGGTGGCAATGGAGCATATTCCGGGGCAAGAGTACTTTTATGACCCCAGCTTTGCCCAAATGTAGCTAATTTGAAGGGCTCTTTCAAAAGAACTGGAGATGGGTTTGGGTTTTTGTTGTGTTTTTATTGTGTTTGTTGTTTGGGGTTTTTCTTGGGTTGTTTTGGTATTTTAATTTGCACCTAATGCAGAGAAACGTCTTTTGACTTGGCTCTGTTACTGATCAAAAGCTCTGCTAAGGTTTTCTAAATGTACTGTCTTTCATGTTTTTATATAGTAAGAATTAATTTTGATTGAATACTTTGCTTCACTGAACTGCAGATAAGATGAATGGGGAACTGCTGGCTAAGAAAGGGCTCTCACTATGTGTTTTAGACCTCTATGTCCCCGAGCACTTGATCTATTGATGGGTTTTGTAATGCTGTTATCTTGCTGATCTACTTGCAGGGTTTTGCCTCATGCTGCAGAGTGCCTGCAGAAGAAAAAAGGAAAGAGTTGTGGTGACCCAGTTTTTCTCATGGTCTCACACAGGGTATGTCCTGGATGTCCTCCAAATCCTTTTGGTGGACCGTGTCCTTCACACTGGGGCTGGGCTCAGAGTTTGTTACTCCTTGTGCTGCCTGTGAGGAGAAAGCAGGACAGGGTAGATACTATGCTCTGTGTTTGAAGCACATCCCAAAAAGTTTTACTTGGAAATGTCTGTAGCTGTGGCCTTGGTACTACCCTATAGTAGTTAAATCTGGGTTTTAAGCACTGCTTTAGAAACATCCTCAGATATATCTCTTGAGGCTTAATGCTCCATGGTGGGAGCTGTGCAGTGAGGAAGATAATAAATTTTAACAGTCCTCTTTAAAGAAAATGTGGTAGCTAACCTTCAAACCCCTAATGCTGGAACTGCACTGAACTTCTTCCAAATGCTATATCAAAGCATAAGCTTAATATTCGCTTAGAGGGGAGCCAGAGATATTTTTAACTGTAAGAGTCCAGGTTGCAGGGAAGGGGCTTTTAGCCTGGGACTGTGAGCACTTAGTGGTGCTTCTCAGCTCCAGCCTCCCTGGGGGGAACAAAGGGCAAGTTATTCACCTTGTGCTTGCAACACTGCAGTAACAACCCCATTACCTCCTAGAGTTCTCCCAGCCTAAATATTTAAGATAGAGTCCTACAGGGCCAGATTCCAAGTAATGTGCCACTTCTTATTAGATATACACCCATATGGACCATTTATGTTTCAGGCACTCTTATTATACATATTTTTATTACATGCTATTCTTCATGAAACCAAGTGCCAGAAAATCTGAAATGCGAACAGCTAGCATGGTATGCAAAATCTGTACAAATAATGAATGTTTTGGTCTTAACAGAAATCTGGCCTCATTTCCCAAGCAGAGGCTATTTTTGAGTCTGGCCCCACTGCGCATCCTGTGTGGAAAATTACCCATGTAAGATCCTGTTCAGGTCCATGGCAACCTTGCCACTGATGCCAGTGGGGACAAAATTACAGAGCTGAGGTGTAACTTTCAGGGTCTGTTAAAATTATTGTTATTTTTTTGGTCAGATATCAAATGCAGTTGATACCTACCCCAACAATGCCTTCAACAAGTTTTCACAGCTGGCATGTGCATACATGTATATCAGTCCTTTCTGGTAACTCTGGCTGGCTGCCAAAATAGCTGAATACAGCTACAGCCTTGCTTGAATTTGAACACACATACTGACTTCTCTGAGATGCTACCAAGTCAGTCATGAGCGATTGCAACAAACTGGTGTTTATCCGCTCTCTTGAAAGCAATGCTTGGAGGTCTTCAAGACATCCTAGCACTCTACTTGTGGGTTTTCTGTAGGGCTTCTTGTTCTTTTTTTATTTTTCTTGTGGTTTTTTTTTTAATTTACATGATAAACTGGCATTATCTGGGTTTAAGGTAGGTGGCCAACAAGAGGGACTTATCAGGAGTCCTTCATCTGCCTGACCTTCCCTTCAGTAGCAGTTGCCTGGGACATCCAGCTTTAGCAGGTCAGGGTATTGGAGGAATAATGTGAACTGCTTGACTGGTCTCTGCATTTTAGACAGAAATACCTGCAGCTTAAATCAGCAGGTGAAGATCTCTAGGATGTCTCTCTCATGGGCGTTACCCTTACACATAGTGTCTAGCCTTATTCCAGAGAATAAGGATTTATTTTTTACTAGATGCTTGTGAGTTTTGAAGTTGATGCTTGTCAATACACATGCTCCTTGCTGAACTAGACAGCAGCCTTTGAAATTAGAGAGCTGAATGAGCTTTTCTTGAAAGTGGGGCATTTTTTAGCTCCCTTCCAGAGAGTTCCCCTAGTTCCTAATTGAATGTATGCCCAGCTAGGGTAAGAAAAGATCTCTTTTCTTTATGGCTATCTATTGTGGCTATCTCTTTTCAAGCAACTTGAAACAGCTGAAAATTACTGAGCCTGCTTCAGGGCATTTTGCTCTTTTGTCAAATATGGTTGAATTTGACCTGGGGATTTAAGAAATCCCTGGCATATACACGCTCACACGCAGGACGGTCACACTAGCCATGTTCCCACAAAAAAAGATATTGGGCTGAAAAGGTCAAGCCGTGTTTAGCCCCAGGCTCAAACAAAATGAGCCTTTGTTCTTGGTTTAATTCAGACTATTTGTTTTTAACAGCTAACAATTCCTAGCACTGCAATGTTTCCCTACTTTATTTGAGAATTTCTGCAATTAGAAGAAAAGGAATAATGTAAAGATGGATTTGCAAATTAATGGGCTGACTTTATTATGATGCTAAAAATGAGGCTGCACTATGAATTATTCATGTATACCTGGATGAACACAAACTTTTCTTAAAATGTTTATGTCCAGAAGACTCAGTTTCTTTTCTTACCAAAATAGGCTTGTTTGGTAGTCAAAAATAACAGCAGCAAAATCACATGAGAATAACAAAAAAACCCACCCCAAAAACAACCAAGATGAAATAAGTTATATGAGTCACAGTCATTAAATATGTAGAAACACAATGATTTGTTTTAAATACAAACTAAATGTGAAGGAAAAAATAGTCTGAATATTATACAATCAGCATGACCGTTAGTCTTTGTAGAAAGGAAAGGTTGTTAGGTGGTGTCCTGAGATATTTGTTCAGAAACTTCTGTTAGGAGATGTTTAAAAAGATTCAGCATGTTTTATAAAAGGGCAGAAACCACATTCCTGATGTACATGGCTAGGGACTTGCCACTGAGAAATTTGAAGTAGAGTGTATCTTGCTTGGTGAAGAGTCCCTACACTGAAGAAGCATTTTAGCATTTTCCTGAAGAGGGTGGCCAATACGAAACATGATAGCTTTCAGGAAATTAAGGATTGTTTGGGAAAAACTAAAATATAGAAGGAAATGCTAGAAGCCTAGTCACAGATAACTATACTATAACAGAGAGCAGAACTAGTCGTATGAAACAACATACATTTGGGACTTCTGCAGCTCTTCACCTTGCTGTCTTTGGATGGAGGCTCCAAGACCATGGCAAGAGCTGACAGATGGCATATTGACGCTTTTGAAATTGAAAAGGAAAATAGTTCATGCCAAAGGAAGGTGACACACAAATGTAGATTTACTGACAGACAATCTTTAGGCTTAGATGTACCAGGAATGTCCTTTTTGTTAGCCATCAGCAGATCTAGAGGTATGTACCTGAGGTGCTGCCCTAGTTAATGCTCTGTTTTAGGGCCCTGGACCTGAACAAGTCATATGTCTGCAAACTGTTGGAGGAGGCAAAAGGCCCATAACTTTCTCTTGATTTACTTTGCAGACATTTGGAGGATTCTTGCATTTATGTGCAGCCTTTGAGTTGCCTCGGCAGAAGCTGGGCATTTTCAAACCAGCTTCCTGAGATGCTGAAAGCCCCAAATTTATGACTGTTCTTTCCTGTAAGTAAGTGTCCCCACCTTCATCTCATGTAATCTCTTACGCTCTAAGGCAGAGTGATTTGCAGCTGCTGTGGATAATGGGGAGACCATTTTGATTGAGAAGCGCTTCACACTGATTTGATGCTGGGATAAAGAATACAGACAGGTCTCAGGGTGCAGGCTGAAAATGTGCTTCACCCAAGCATCTTTCTTCATGCTGATAAAGGGAGAGGAAAAAGAAAGGGAGTGGGGTTAAATGCTCTTCTACTTTCACGTCGTCTTGTTTTTTTTTTTTTTCTTTTAGATACATCTTTTTCCTTAGGAAATGTCGTGCTATTTCCCCAGTTATAGCAGCCCTGGCTTCTGCCAGTGCTGAAGTCCCAGATTGCCAGGTGCTGGGCAGTGGATGCCAAATCCTTTATAGCCAAGATATGCTGAACGGACAGAGCAAAGAGCTGAAAAGAAAGGAGATGAGCAAATGGAAAAAGTAGGCATGGGAACAGATAAGATACTGGAAGGCCAGAAGCAAACGTGGCTTTGAACACTTTGTAGTGCTTGCATCCAGATCTCACCTGTGTAACTTGCTTTGCTCGCTTTCTCTCCGGATGTCAGCATGTGCCACATCACATGGACACCTAAGTGGAATTTTGCATAAAAGGACTTAGAGGGAGTTAAATGTTATAATTTGGTCACCCCTGGACACTCTTTACATCTGTTTTCACAAATACTTCTTGACAGAAGGGTGTTTTCCAAGTGGAGAGCACTTGGTTGAGGCAGAGTTCTTGCTCTGTCAACATCATGGGGATTTGAACAGCAGCTGCTGATTGTATTTGAGGCTGGAAGGAGAGAGGAGGAGTACGTTAGTTCCAGACCAGGAACTGCTAAGAGCAGCAATTATTTCTATATCTTCTTCTAAAATGTGGTGGCTTTGCATTAGCGACACTAACTCTTTCTGAAATGTCTCCGTGCCTTTTTTTCCCCTTTTGTAATACTAACCCATTTCTGAGGCACTGGGCACAGCTTCCTCCTCTCTCTCCCCCCGTGATGTTTGTCAGTGCTTTTGCAGCCTTTGGCAGCTTCCCAGCCAGAGCAGATTCCCTGCCAACAGGCTCCCCTCATGGCTCGTTTTATAAAGGGCTGATTGCTCTGATGGATGATAAGGTTAAGGAGAGTGAAGGAACAAGGGATTTCTTTTCTTTTTTCTTTTTTTTTTTTCTTTCCCCTGCTTCTGAAAGACAGGTTGTAAATAGAGTTAGTCCAGACCTTGCAAGTTTTCATCTTGAGGGAGCCCATCAGGGTGAAAGTTGTTCCTGTAGTGCTCTGCGTGTGATACTGGGGGTGGAAGGTGGAAATGTGAAGGCAGGAAAAGTTAGGAAATTAAAAGCAAAACAAATTAAAATCTTAGGCTATGAGAGAAAAAATACAGTGAGTGGAGAGAAAAGGAAATAATCAGTCAAGGGAGAATACTACAGCAAAGATGGAAAGAATTTGGCAAGAAGAGATGGAGCAAGAAAGAGAAAGACAAATGGACTGAAAGCAAGAGATGCTGAAGAGAAGCTGGAGGAAGGTGAAGATGGTTGGTAGATATGCAGCTGTGTGTGCATACTTGATAGAGGAAGAGAGAAGAGCTGAAACAAGGCTGGAAAAATAATTAGAAAAGATAACAAATCTTAAAATGAGGAAATCAAAGAGAGTGATTCCAAATTTTCCGTGGCTTCCTGTGAGGTGGCTTGCTGCTCCTCCTTGCTTCAAAGGCTGGCTGAGCAGCAACATTTAGTTTCAAGGCAACTTTTGAAGCCTGATTTAATTGTGTATTGATTTAGAAACATAATGTTTTAACTGTGTTTGAAAATTCATAATTGTCCTAATGGCATATGGTTTTATGCCAAAATTTCAGCTTTTGGCTGCAAAACTGTATTTATCCAGTTAGGGATGGCAACTCAGGTGTGGAGAGTTTTGTGGAAACATGGCTGGTGGCCAAGGGCCATGAGCAGTAGGGATGTGAGAAACTGGGTGGATGTAACAAAATTTATATTTTTGAGATAGTAAAGTATGGGAAAGAGGAACTGAGCACGGGGGAAGAAGCCATAGGCATTCGGAGTATGTGCCAATATGGGCAGAGATGTTCTTTTATCTTGGACCAATTATGAGCTCAATTTTTGCAATATGCATAAGCTAATTATTGTAACCATAAAAGTGCGATGTGTAACCGAATAAAGCTGAGGCTTGCTGGACATCATCGGATGTGGCTGTCTCCCTGTCGATTTTCCACAAATGGTGACCCCGACGTGATACACTGGAGGCTCGTCCGGGATCGACATCAGCACCGTGAGGGGCTCCTGCCACCGAAGAACGGGGACACGCATCCCGTTGATTTCAACGGTCTCGTGTATCGTCGACAGGATTCCCGGCGGGGCATTGACTAGGTTCCGAGACAGTTTGGGGGCCCGACGTGATACTGGGAAAAGCGCCGTGATACTGGGAAGCACCGTAATACTGGGGAGCGCCGGGATTAAAGCGCCGTGATTACAAGGAGCGAAGAAAACGTCCTTATCACGAACCACGGTGGAACGACGGAGGGTGTGTGGGTCCTAAGCAGCAGGACGGCAAATCAGCACGCTGACAAGAGAGTGTGCCGTGCTCTAGGTGATCACATCGGTGAGCCTAGCCGCTACGTGCTACCGGACCTGAAAGGGCTGCAACAGCGCTGACGTTATAATGGACAGGCAAGTAGCATATGATTTATTTACTGCATTTTTACAGAAGCGACAGGTCAAAGGCATTGCCTTACATAAGGAATTGCCCGGACTGTTAGAATATGGGTATGCAAAGGGGATGTTTGTTAATCCACATACAGTACATGAGCTAGCCGAGTGGCGTAGATTTGGTGATAAATTGTGGGATGCTACATTAGCGGATGATAAAACAGCGAAGAAAATGGGGAAGTTATGGAAAATAGTTCACAATGAGCTCCATTTACATCAGGCAGAAAAGAGAGCTGCTGAGCAGGTGTCAGTAGCACAGGAAAAGAACAAGGATTATGGGCAAACTTGGTTTCAGACCACCCCACTAGCCCCGGTGGTCTCCAAACTTACCCTACCCCCCCCAACAGCCTTAAAGGCACACTAAACTCGCCGCCTGAGGAGCTAGATTTGTTTGGAAGTGCCAATGCCACCAATGCAACTGGTGCAGGATGGGTGAGTTTCATGCCCATCAATACAAACAATCTTAACACCGATAGAAAGAAATGGGCCACTCTAGACTCTGCCTTAGACTCTAGCATGGTATTCGACCAATTGTACTCCAGCTGTAATGGTTCAAATATTACAAAGCCCCTAAAGTTACCCCCTGGAATATTTCTAATCTGTGGAGATAGAGCTTGGAACGGCATACCCGTTTGGCCCCAGGGTGGACCATGTTACCTAGGTAAACTGACCCTATTTCACCCTAGTATCTCCCTGCTCATGCGGTGGAGTTCCAACACGACATCCCACAGTAGGCAGAAACGCAGTCTCCATGAGTTAAAATGTGAGGAGATTGGGGAACCCCAGTTTTGGAGTACGTTAAAGCAGGTCATAGTTGCTACAATATTGCCAGGTGGAGCCGCAGCTAAAGCTATGAATCTTGCAAAGCAACTAGGATGTTGGGTGAAACGAGAGCTTAATGAAACTTTGCAAATACTCGTTATGTTAGCTAAAGATGTGCAAAGTGTAAATCACGCTGTACTCCAAAATAGGGCCCCCATTGATTTTTTGCTATTAGCACAAGGACACGGATGTGAGGAATTTGAAGGAATGTGCTGTATGAATCTTTCTGACCATTCTGTATCTATACATGCAAAAATCAAAGACTTACAAAAGGGTCTACACCAACTCAAGGAGGAAGAGGGACTAGGCATGGACGAGTGGCTTAAAAGCTTGGGAATTGGACCGTGGCTGCAAAGTATAATAATGTATGCGATAGGCATTTTAAGAGTTGTGCTTTTGATTTTGCTTATACTGCCTTCTTTGATTAATTGTTTGCAAGGAATGGTTAATCATTTGGTCCAAAAAATGTGGCAAACCAACCTTTTGGCCCAAAAGGAAAATGGGGGAAGTGTAGAGAGTTTTGTGGAAACATGGCTGGTGGCCAAGGGCCATGAGCAGTAGGGATGTGAGAAACTTGGTGGATGTAACAAAAACGTTATATTTTTGAGATAGTAAAGTATGGGAAAGAAGAACTGAGCACAGGGGAAGAAGCCATAGGCATTCGGAGTATGTGCCAATATGGGCACAGATGTTCTTTTATCTTGGACCAATGTTATGTTATCAGCTGTCCACATCTTAAGAACTCTGCAATGTGAACATCTGTGGACTGCTTTTCTCATCCTCTGGCTGTATAGGGTAGAAACGTAAAATGACATGTTCCCTCAGGGTATCATCTCTCAGCAGCATCATGCTGTCACCTCATTTCCTTCTCCGTTCCAGCACAACCACCCGTAGCAGTGCAATGACTCAGGAGCATGCAGATGGCAGCTTAAGGGAGAGACCCCTACAGATGTCTAGGCAGGAGCAGACCCGTCCTGTATGCTTGTGTAAAGCCCTCTCAGGGTCCCAGCCTGGACCTGCTCATTACACACGCTGCATTCACACTGCCTTTTCCGGAGGCCATGTACAGCATGTTAACGGCTGCTTTGTTAAGCATCCCTCCCCAAAGCCCCTCCTCCTGGGTGAGGTCTGAATGACTATCTGTTCAGGGTAACTCCAAGTGCTTAGTCATAGTGGTAATTCTGCCTTCTGGACACCTTTTTCCTCTACACCTGTAGCTCCTGGTGGCGTTCCCATCCCATTCCCTTTTACAGACAAGAGCTCTCTAAAAACGATGCATGAAGTCTTCCCTGTTCCATGGTAGATTTTCTCTCTTTCTTTGACACCACTCGGTGTTCTCTGTTCCACACACAATCACTGGTGTTGCATATCTGTCTGCTGCAGGCTCTGCCACTTGCCCATGGCCAGCACGAATGGCTGGGGACCCCTGCTTCGCTGGCAACAGCTGCGGCATCAGGAGAGAGAGAGAAATTTGGGGAGAGAGGGATGTGGATGTGTTCTAAGTGACTGAGGGCTAGCCTGCTAAAGAAGTTTTATACAAAAGAGAGAAACACAGGGTGTTTTCTCTCCATATTAAAAGCAAGCCGTGCTTTTAACATATAGTGATGTTCTGATGTCTTGGGCTGAATCTGGAGAAGGCTTTCATGTGAGTCTTGTTCTTGTCTGTTGGCTGTACAGTGACTGGACAATGTGTTTATACCCCAGCCTCCTTTGACTCTTTTTACCCCCCTACCTCAGGGTTTTGTCCTTCTTTTTGTTGTTGATCTACCTAAGGTTATCAGTCAGTTTCTTTAGGATATCAAGGTGACTTTTGATGTTTAATGGGCAGTTAACCTGCTTAGAAATCATTGAGGTTTTGTGGGAAAGCTCTGGGCTTTTCAAAGCATGCCCCTGGTTTGTGGCAGATGCTTACACTTTCATGTTGGTAGGTGTTCCAGCCTGTTGTATGAGTAGGATATGCACACAAATCCTTTCCACTGCTGCCTGGGTGCAATAAGAACTGTGCCTTCTGGGATTTTGCAGACCTTGATTTCAGAAGAACTTTATGTGACCATCTAGTCTGACCTCCTCAGCTTCAGGCTTACTTCTTAGAGTAAGCCTGAAGGTCATGAAAATAAAACAAAGGAGTTTAAAATAAAGCAAGATTAAAAGTGAAATTCATTGCATTTTGCCTGTGCTTACGTCGTGGATCTTTGCTTCCTCTATCAATCAAAAAGAGATTAAACTTCCTTACTTGCTTAATACTTAGTTAAACATTATACAGCCCATTGGCTCCAGCTAAATGCGTCCCTAATTATATGGGACTTTTACTAATACTACTCGAGTGAAGCGGTAGTCATTGGAATGAATCAGACATCTTAGAGTGGCCTCCTGTTGAGGTTAGGTGCAGTGTAATTGTGGTCTTAGGGGCACATGGCTTGCTACTTTGCACGTTTCTCTCTGTAAGTGTCATTTTTCTAAAATGAAAAACATCTTTCTGTTTTCCTCTAGGTCCTTTCAATCTATAATAAAGCACCTCAAGTATACTCTGAAGCCTCCTTGAGGGAATTCTATTTTCACTAGGATTTTTAAAAGGGAAATACATGGGAAAATTGGGAGAATTGTTCGATTTTTGTCTTGCTCACCAAAAATGTAACCTTGTTTGAACTCGGCAGTCGGGCTCTATTCAAGCATCAGGGAAGAAGTAAGCATTCAAGTTTGTGGAATAATAGCCTTAAAAAATTCAGAGTGCTAAATATTAGATGATTTGCTGGATGAAATCTCCAGACCTAGGGGGTAGGGGAGCATAAGACAAACTTGCCTAGGAAATGAAATGAGCAGCTCTGCTGTCTTCCTGGGTTGCCTATCTCTCCTTCCCAGGAGTAAGTTTTGAGCCCACTTGTTGCTTGAGCAAATTCGATGGAGGCACGCTCTTTCAAAAGGCATAAGGTCGTTCCAATTTTTGTGAAGGCTGTCACAGGGGAGGAATGAGAAAGCTCTGCAGGAGCACAGTGGCTTTCCCATGCAGCCTCTGGGGCTCCAATACCTTGTAGCTGCCAGAGGGGAGCAGGATGGGATGGGGGACATGGAGGGTGTGGGGAGAATCCAGGGGATCACTGTGGTAGGGGGCCACAGGCTGGAGGTGATGTGCTGGGAGGAAGAGGTCGCCAGGGCTGTAGATGTAGACACCAACCAGCTTCGTTAATCTTGTAGGGAGTGGAACAACTTCTCAGTGCTGTGTGAGGGAAGGGAGATGGGGAAGGAATTTATGTGGACAATTTAAATATGTGGTTCAACACTCAGGAATGTAAAATAATACTTCAGTCCTCCTCGGCCCCTTCCCCCATTTTGCTAATAAGGCGTGTGAGGAAGCAGGAGGGCTGATAGAGCATGGCAGGCAGGGCTGGGACGCATGGCTGGGACTGTGTGGGGGCACCCAGGGGAGGCCTGGGCACTGCAGCTCTCCTCTGTCTCGGTGTGATGCTCCTTGGACACTGTGCTTGCACTGTGTTGGCACCATCACTGCCTTCAGGGCTGTCATTTGGTTACAGGGGACGCCGGGTCTGGGGTCAGTCATGACCTGTAACGGCCACAGGATTTTTTAAAATCTCTTTTTAAAATTTTCTTCTTCTTTTTGTTATTGTTTTTTCAGGGGTACAATGTGGGATCCTGCTGCAGAGCAGGAACAAGATGCCTTCCAATTACAGCTGCTCCTGCAGAAGCTCTGCCTCATGTGTTTTATCTTCCCTGTGAAGTTTGTGAGAAGGGAACCAAAGATACCAAGTGAGCTCTTCTTTAAGGGATTACCTCCATGGTATCTTTCCTTTTGCATCAGATGTGTGCAAGTAGAAAATGACAGCCTTTTTTCTTGTTCTTTTCTTACTGCAGTATGGCTTCTCTCCTGCCTGGCATACTCATTTGCTGAAGAATCCAGGTAGCAATTCAGTGGAAAAAAATCATTAAGATTAAGTACAAGCAGGCCTTGCTCAGCACTATATCATGACTGGACTTCTGCTACTACTTTAATTTTTTTTTTCCTCCCCAGATCTCAAAACACTTCTTGTGTAAAATACTGTCACATTTCAATAGAGTTTCTTCCATTTTTCAACCTTTAGCTGAGAAAAATTACTGAAGTAGAGCTCACAAATCATTCCTTGGACATCTTGGAGATCTCCCTTGTCCTTATGTGTGCCACACAATTTTTTCTCAGAGCATTTTTTCATCCTTGAGACAGCACGTCACAGTGCCAGGATCTTCTGATTGTAAGGTGTTTTTTTTGTTTAGAGTGAATTATGCATAGAGCTTTATTGCTGCTGCTGAGCCTTGAAATCATCAGGGTAATGGCCTAGAAACTGGGAGTTGTTAAAACACCTAGAACAGGTTGCACAGGATTGTGCCCAGGTGGGTTTTGAATATGTCCAGAGAAGGAGACTCCATGGCCTCTCTGGGCAGCCTGTCCCAGTGCTCTGTCACCCTCACACTAAAGAAGTGTTTCCTGATGTTGAGATGGAAATTCCTGTGTTCCACTTTGTGCCCATTGTCCTTTGTTCTGTCGCTAGCCACCACTGAAAAGAGTCTGGCCCCTTCCTCTAGACACCCACCTCACTTAGAAGTATTGGTGAGATCCCCTCTTGGTCTTCTCCAAACTAAACAGCCCCAGCTCTCTCAGCCTGTCCTCATGTGAGATGCTCCAGTGCCATCATCATCTTTGCAGCCATCCACTGGACTCTCTCCAGCAGTCCCCTGTCTTTCTTGAACTGGGGAGCCCAGAACTTTGTCAATGCATTCCTGCTACCCTTTGTTGTTGTTTCAAACCTGGCTCCTACAAGATTCAGTGGATGTCAGGCTAGTGCTGGTACTGTTAGTGAAGCTGATTAGTCTTTACCCACCCTCCTTTACCCACTCACAGTTTTGTAGACTTTTTTGTATACCCAGAAGTCACCTCTTTCACAGCCTGCTGTGTCCTACCTCACAGATATGTTCTTTGTACAGCTGCTTTCTCTACCTTTGATCTTCTGTTCTGCCTTTCTCTGAACAATTTGCCAGCTCTGCTATAAACCTTTTGAGGGATTTTCTTGGTCCATCACATATGATTACTCTCCAGTTCTTCACAGTTGGTGCTAGTCCTTGCTACCCTGAATAACTTTGTATTACTGGTAAACTTTCTCACTTCACCTTTTTCTAAATTGCATGCAAATACACTGAACACCATAGGTGCCATCACAGACCCCTCTTCTAAAGACTAAAATTTCATCACAGTTTCTTCTAACCCTTTGACAGACGTTTTTGAAACGTTTGATCCCTCTTATCCACAGGTCTGTTGATCTCTTTGCAGATCTCTGGGGAGAGCAAGTCAGAACTTCTCATTATAAAAGCCACACTAACTCTTCTTGGCATGATTGTCTTAAGTAGACTGTACTTCTCTAGATGGCCAGAAATTTTAGTCTTTATTATGACTTCCCCCTAATTGCCTTGCTTCAAAGGTCAGGCTACCTTTCGCTTATGTCTTCTGGTGCTTTTCTAAAAAATGAGGTCACTTGCACACATAGCTGTGACCAAATCTTTCAATGCATCCCAAAGCTGAAGAGATGGTCTCCAGCAGCTCAGCACCCCACTGGCATCCTGGCACCCTTTCTGGCCAGTCTATGAGGACACATCACTCTGTTCTCAGGTTAAAAAAAAAAGTGTGCTTTGAGGGAAAGGCTTTAGCAGGCACCTTGTGCAGCATCTTTTATCTTAAAGCACAGGCTAGGTTTTCATGTGAGAAGAGGTGTTCAGTCTACTCTGCTGCAGCTCAGTCTCTGCCTCTATCCCCTGCATGTGCCGTGGGTGCAGTGGTATTTTCCTAGCTCACAGTGTTAGGCTTGGATAAATAGACTGCAGACAGCGAGCACCTTATTTACTGCTGGAATTGGTGCCATAGTAGAGCCGAAAATAGACAGGAGAGTGCACATACAGTGCCAGCGAAGCGTCGCTAACCTTCTGTGATGTGCAAGGAATGTGTTGCAGGGAGGGAGTCGGCAAGCCCTGGCTGAGCACAGCAGGGTCAGCCTCTCCTCATGTAAAAGTCACTGGTTTCCCTTGTCAAAACATCGCCTTAGGCAGAACTTTCGAAGAGGGCAATATTTTTTGTCTGACTCTACCCCTTGTGTGTGAACTTTTGGGCCTTGCTTAGGACCATAAACCCATCCCTTTGGGCATGTCAGCAGTCAGAAGGAAGTTCTTCATGGTCTGGAGGTGAAACTAGGATGGCAGAAAGGGCCGGGCCTTGTGAAACACAGACCAGCAGATCCGGACTGTCAGAGAGGTGTGTGCTGCCTCCAAGTCTGCAAGCAGTAGCTAAAACTGGCTGGAGTACAGTTACTCCTTGAACTACACTTCTAATTTAAGCTTCTGCATGGAAATTCCTTTCAGTGGGTAGTGATTTGCAGGAAAAGACAGTTTAAATTGTTTTGTTAAACATTATGAAAGAGATTGCAGGCTGTCAGAGGCACATCGAAGTGCCTGCTTCGTGGATTGTGCATTAGTCCAGCCACACCTAACAGAGGCATTTGCATGAATAATTAACTGCCATTTCCTGCAAATCAAATTACTTTGAATTAGAATTTAAAATTACTTTACAATTACTGAGCCATACTTGTTAGTGAGAGAGAGCGCAATGTTTTTACTGTGCCGCATTTAGAAAGAGGCAGAGGCTCTTCACTCTTTGAAGAGAGCAATTATTTCCGAAACGCATATCCTGAGCAGCACAGTGTGTGCAGGGATCCAAGCCTTAGCTCCCTGACGCTGCTGGCTACCACTGGAGCTGGTGATGCTGCTCTCACAAGTGAGATAAATTAATTTGCTTCTAAATTTTATGAGTAGAAGAACGTAAGATGTCCATAAAATGTCCTATCAGTGCCACCTCTCAGTGACAGCTCTATGTGCAGAGCTGTTTTCTGTTTTTAAAGTATCCAGTGAGGCTGTTCAGGGCTTTCCATGATTGGCTGTGTAACTGTGCGTATAACTGTAAATGAAGATGTGCCTATAACCGCTTATGGAAGCCATTTAAATTGCCAAAGGGAACGATCCGCTTCTGTTCGAGAACTGTATTTCCTAAAAACATTCTCTGAAAATTTACAGGCCCTGAATGAGATATCTGCCTATACCCGAAACACAGCCAAATAATAAAAGGGGTTCTATGAAACCAATGAAGCTAGGCCATCACATTTTAAAGTTACGCTGCAGGGACTTTGGCTGGTGTTCCACATCAGTGCAGTGAAGAAATGCATTCATGCTTCTTAGCTCCTGTGGACCAGACCTTGTACGCATCCTGCATGATTTCACAGGGCCAAAGCCTTACAATGGGCTTAGCCTGCCGGAAGGACACAGGGCCCTGTTAACAGTTAATGGGAGTACTCAGTGAGTCCCGATTGATCCGGCAACTGGGGAATATTTGATGTTCAAGATCATAAAATATTATGACAGCAGGCATTATTTTTACTGTCTGATGCCTAGAAAAGCAACGGGTTTAGTTAAGAGGAATAATAAAAGAGCAACTTGTTTTTCCATGTTATATAAAAGCGTAATGGCATTGCCTAGCTAACTTGAACCAATAAGAGGGAAATGTAAGGTTAAGATTCTTACTACCCTTAATCTTGCTGTGGCTGGAGGTAGTGTAACACACTAAGCAGTAATACTGTGGAAATAATGAGACCAATATAATTGTAAACCAGGGGCTAGAAAAAAGGACAGTTTGACATGTTTCTTGTCAGATGTATTGGCCCAATGTTGGGATAGCATTAGAATAATCCCTCCTGAAACCAGTAGAGGTCCCCAAATTAACAGTGACAAGAGAATTTGCCTTAAATTTGCCTCACCCAACCTGAATGCCACTGTTAATTTACCTTATAAACCCTATGGGATCGGTTTAATGGGGCACAGATGACAGGAGAGGCATTTCACTAGTGCTGTTTTCGTTCTTGTGCTTGGAGGAGGTCTTCTGCCAGGTGTTGCAGCTCTGGGGACCCTGCAGTGCATCCTGCGGGGTATCTGTGGTATGGGTGGTGACTGTCAAAGGTCAGCTCCTCTGCCAGCACCCAGACAGCTCAGGTTAGGATCTCCCTGACTCTTATATCCTAATTGGAAGGGAAGGCAATATTTGTGCTGTTAAAAAGTATTTGGATGTGTGATGGAGGCTGAAAAAGGAATATGTCTTATGGAGTTGTATGGCAGAGAATAAAAGGAGAGGGGAGAGGTGGGGGATTGAAGCAAGACAAAAGTGGAGAAGCAGGGTAGCGTAGCAGGTGAGCAGGGAGACAGTAAATGAGTGGAGCTGCTTGCTGCCAAGCAGATCCCAGAGGATGACATCAGGAAAGAGGAACTTGTCTCTGGGAGGCCTGAACTTACTGCCTTACCCTGGACTCTGACTGCTGTTGTCAGCTTGTGTCAGCATGTTGTCAGCATATCCGCAGGAGGGTTTGATACAAGTGTAATGAACAGTGTGGAAAAGAAACCTTTTCTTAGCCACCTACTAGCACAAGAATCTCATCTATGAAAGGATCATGGTAATTCAAGCCTTTACCCTTTGAAGGGAAGACTCATGTATTTTCAGAGATCACATTTATCTGCAGCAACCACAGCCTTGGAAGGACCTGGTATGGAAGCAGATGAGGATTTAGCACAATCTGAGGCATTTTGTGCCACTGTTGCCAGGATGCTGGAACAGCTGGACCGTTGATTGGATCTGTCAGTCTGGTGTCTGTTCAGAGGCTCATAACACAGTTTTGCTGGACAATTAGCTCCCTGAACCTTCTCTAATAGGAATAGTGCAGAAACCAGACGGGACTGTGCTGTACAGTATTTTATCTGTGCAATATGTGCTAGGGAGCCTGCTTTGGCAGGGGGTTGGACCCGATGATCTCTTGAGGTCCCTTCCAACCCCTACGATTCTGTGATTCTGTGATGGTCAGACTGTTAAATGGTTAACAACAGAGCTCCAGTTGTGATTCAGTCATGCCAGTAGCATAATGCCAGCCTCTGCCCTTATCTGACACTTTCGTGCTGCTCAGAAGGAACCGCTGGGGAAATATGCTTTCACAGACTGTTAGCTGTACATCCACATCCCTCAGAGCCTCGTATAATAATAAGGAATCGGCTGAGGAAGGGGAAATAACCAAGTGCTGGTCACATACCAGCTCTATTTTTGCTGTCAGCACAACCTCAAAGGCAGCTGTCGCTGGGTGTGAGGTAAAGCTACTCAGGGGTCACCTCAATTAACAGCAGGGCTAGGACAGAGCCCCTGCCTGGCTTCATAGATAAAGCTCTGCTACTTTTTCATTTACCGAGAAGAACCTGACCAAAATGAGCAATTGGATTCCTAAGCTACAAAAATCCACTGGCAAAAGGCTAAGGCAGGATCCTCTGTGTGCACCTGAAGGCAAAGCACGTTCCATGATGACAGACTACCTCATGGTTAGCAGGGGCAGGGGAAGTCCCTAGCACAGAGAAAACAGTATATAGGTCCTAATTTTTGTTTAATTTTGGAGTGAAAAGTAAATAGTTCCAGTCAATATAGAAAAATGAGCTCACTTATCTTCTTGGACACAGAAGATGCTCCAGCATTGATTAACTGTAATGGACTGCAGTGCACTGATTGCAAGGTAAGATTTGATTGATCACTGGTGGGAAGACTGTTGGTCTTGGGGCAGCACCATGGTGATCTTTTCAAGAGCATGAGCCATAAACACAGAGCTGTCCCAAACTGGATGTAAAGAAGTGCAGGAAACAGGGACTCTTGTTGCTGGAAAATAATCCAGGAACATCAGAGAGGGCAGCAGCCTGTTCTGTCACTCTATGGGTAAGGATGCTGGCACAGTGTCTGGATCTCTGAGTTTACGCAGTTGTGGTGTGCATCATATTATTTAGAAACACCCATGCATAAAATTTGAAGTCAGATAACCTCTGTAGAGCCTGAGCTTCCTCTTCCTTGTACCTCTAGCTGCAGCCATAATTAATCTGTGATGGGGACAAAGATTTAAACTTGATACCCTCTGGATGTTTCAGATAACGCTGATCATTATTTCCCTTTGTGAACTTTTCCTCTGCTGTCAAGGACTGCATTCCTGTTTTAGAAGGAATGGGAGAATTACTACTTTTTTTTCCAGTAGATCTTTTCAAATGGCTGTCACGGTCTGAGCTTTTATACTGTTTTACTGAGACAATAAAGGGGAGAGTTTCACAGGAGGATGTGGAGTGGATTTTGCCTACGTAATTAGAGTCTGAGCTTTTCAAAGAATTTAGATCCCAAAGATCCCTAGGAAAAGTTTCGGCCTTGCCTATTTCCAGGCTCTGTATACGTAGATCTAAGCCCACTGGAGAAACCATGTGTAAAGTCTACTGGCTGGTGGAGTAGAAAACCTCAAATGGTTTAATTGTGCCGCACAGTTGTATTTTTTGAAGAGTCCACTAACACCCAGCTTCACTTCAGAGAGGGACTGTCTGTAATGAAGTGTTAGGTTAGCAAAGGGAATTGTTTGAGCAGTGCTGGGGCTTTGAACTAAGTGTCACGGAGAGAAATGCTGCCTTTTCACAGACCAGCTGGGGAAAGCTGCAGCTTTTTTTTCTTCAGGAGGTGAAGAGAGTAAATGTTAATCACCCCTTGCCAGTCTGTCAGGTGGTGGCACCAAAACTGGAGAGGAGTTTGCTGATTAGCTGATGTGTCAGATCGTGAAATAAATATTTATGTGGAGGGTAAAAGTAACAGTAGATTTGGGCAACAGATCTGCATCTTCTGAAGCCTGAGGTTAGTGACTTGGGGGAAAAAATTATATCCTTTCTGGACTTAGGGTAAAGGGCGAAACTATCTTTGTCAGGCCCTGTGTGGTGGTTCTTTAAAGTCTCTGTGGAGTTGGTGTTGCCCTTTAAAAGGGTGACTGGTGATGGGAAAGAGATCTGTAATTCTCTGTCTGTCAGCATGAAGCTTTCCATCTCAGGGCCCCTGCAGTACCTGCCAACCTGACCCCACCCAGTTATCCCACCTTCCCCAGACACCAAGATATTTTGCATTATCATATGCTCTGTAAATATCTCCCATGGTGTCTGATGCCTCTGTAGTTTACCTGAGAGCTGGGTCAGGATATGTGCTGACCTGGGATTTGTATATGTGTGGGTATGGCTATCTTCCCTTCCCAGCTTCTCTTTGTAAACAAAAAATGCTGGAGCAAAGGAGAGGGAAATATTGGAATAGCATCATCCTTCACACAGCTGAACCAGAGTTATGTTGATGGTTAATGTTTGGTCACTGATGCTACTGATCAGAAGGGAGGAAGGATTTCTCTTGGAGGCATTCCTTAGGTGCTGCAAAGGCCCCTTAGGTAGAGCAGAGAAGGGGAGATCTTGCTGCTAGGCTGGGAGAGGAGCCTGCAGGGCCCATCCACTGTCCAAACAATGCATTGGGTGGTGAAGTAGCCCCTGTGAAGGAGCGAAGTCAGTGGGACATTTGAGCTATGGGTGGACAGACCCACCCTGTGGAGGAGAAGAGGATGTGGATGCCCTCTGTGGTAAGGACAGGGCTTCAGCCTTGTGATGTATTTTTTCAGGAAGCTGGCAGATGAAACTCGTTCAAAGCATGTAGAGAAAAAGAAAAGAAAAACCACACAAAAAACCCAAACCCTTTGAACATGGCTATTTATGATTACATAGGAATTTAAGGCTTCCTTCATGTTTCTAGCTAGAAACTGTTTTCCTAGATGAAGTTTTTAGAAGCTCAGATGTAATCAGCTAAGAAAGTCTTCAAATAAGTGAGCTGTGTTTTGATTTGGTGGAAATAAGAAGTGAAGTAATAGGAATAGCTGTTCCAGGAATAGCTGAGGCTTTGAAGTGCTGATTTTAAATACTGCGTGCTGCCATTCAGGTGTCCTGTCACAACAGTGTGGAATGAAAGACAATTTCCCTCCCTGTAAGCACACACAAAAAAGTATATTAGCACTGGAAATAAAAATCCACCTCTGAAAAGTAGGGGGTGGTGTAATTTTTTTTTTTAACCTTTTTTTTCCCCCCTGTATTTCTTCTTTGCATCAAAAAGACAACAGCAACGTTTCTTACGTCAGCTATAAAGGATATCCAGTTATCATCCCCTACTGCTAACAGTTACTTGACTTCACATGGTGATTTGAAAAGTCTGATCTTCTAGGGCACTGCTATTAAATTCACTGTAAACGCTCATTCTCCTGTGCCATGAACTGATGAGGGGAGAGAGAGCTGGCCTGATGCCTGGGCGGCAGTCAGAAGCTCGGGCAGAACACGTATAGGCTCTGTGTACCTGGGGGTGAAGGCTGGAGAGCCACAGGGGTGCTGGCACGGGGAGATGCTGGAGTACTTGCCTAGGGTCATGGGTAAGCTGGTACATCAGGCCTGTGGTGTCATCATAACTATGTGGCTCTGCTAATGGAGCTGGTTCAGGTCTGCCTACACACAAGCTTTGGCCCCACACCTCAGGCAGTGTGGACATACAGCATCTGCTGTTTGAATTTCTGTCTCTGCATTTCACCCCTGCCTTTGCCATTTTGACCCAATATGCAGAGAATTAATTCATTGTGATGTTTTATCTGGAAGAGGCTACTCCCAACATGCTGGCTATTGGGAGAGTGTCATTGCTACCCCTCCTTCCTCTTTCCTAAACACCCCTGCTCTGAAGAGGTTATAGCAGCCCCTATTAGTCTGTGCCCTCCTGCTTTCCAGGTGGCTACTCAGAAATGGCCCTTTATTTTTCCTGGCTTTTCCCCAGGGGCTTGCATCAAAGGTAACTCACAGAATAAACCAGAATTTAAAATAGCCTATAACAGGTCTATGCCTGAAAGTGATTATCAAAACAATATAAATATTTTGCCTTTATGTATTTATGTGTCCAGATAGTTGGGGCAAATAGCTTTCAAGGTCTGTGTTACCTGCAGATTCTAGGTGGTTTTTCATGGAAGATCAGTGATGTTTTCGGGATCTCTGTTTAGAGAGCTGAAAGTTTTAGAGAGTTCCTGAAAACTCACCCACACAGCTTTACTTCGGTGAGTAGCACCATTAATTCCTACCAGACTGCTGCCATGGGTAAAGCCACCCGCACATGTTCACAGCAGTAACATTGGTATGAATCTGGGGGATAATTAGTCTCTTGGTTAGAATTTAATTTTCTGAAATCAGACCACTGTCACCCCATTGAACACGAGTAATGGTTTACCTGGTACCACAGATCCTAGTAAATGGATTATTCTGTTTAGAAAAATATTAATGAATTGTGTTGCCCATTGCTAGGTTACTTCTGCCCTGCAATCTATAAATACAAGGAGCTTGCAGCTGAAGGGTGCTGTGCTGAGGACAAATGGGAAGAATTACTCTATGGCACCGTGCGTTGTTGCCTTGTGCTTTCATTGCTGCGGGATGTAATTGTGTTACCCACTGTACTGTTAGGTTTCAAAAGGCTAGTTCATAAGCAGTAATAACATCTGGGGCAATCTGAAGTAAGTTAATGAAAAAGATAATCGAATCTAGTGCTACAGGGCAAGATATCAGGTATCTCCAGGGGTCGTAAAGAGACCGTACAGCTGGCTCGGGGGCAGGGAAGGAGGCGGCTGTATGTGTGGGGTGCAGAAGAGGTGACAGACAGCAGAAGTGAGGGTCACCTTGGTCAGAAGCACTGTGTGCTGGCCACTGGCAGTGGCAGCAGGGTAAGAGCTAGATGTACCACAGAGATGAAGGCACTTACTGAGCTAACAATACTTTTAGTACTGCCAATAACTGAATGTGTGTAAGTTTCAGCTGATCCCAGACATTTTCTCTGTGTGCTGATTGGGAAATAGGGTTACGTAATTCAAGTGTGCTTCTGCCTTCCCCATAGCAGACATACTGAGCTGGGGGCTGATCATGGATGGCATTGGATTAGCTGCATTTTATTTAAATACTAACTTGAATCTGAAACTCATTTCTGTCCCTGGTGCCAATGTAATATTTTATTGCACCTCCAGACAATATCCTGTGGCAACTTCCTAAGTCTCAGAGATGTCCTAAATCGTGTGTTTTAACTTTCTTACTGTGCATGTGATAGTTAGTCCAATCACAATAGATGTATTGAATCCTTTTTTGAATGCCTTGACATTGCTGGTTTCCCATAGCATCCAGTAAGACATCTAAAGAGTTCTCCAGTAAAATACTGATGGAACAACATAGGTGAAAAAGAGTGGGGAAGCTGACGGTTTTGGTTCTGCCTAGGCATTCACAGTCTCTTTCCCTTCTACCTCTGTGTATTTATGCAGCTCACATCTACCCCATATAGATAATACTTTCATTGATAATTTGTGCATTTGAAGGCTCTCCTGTCCTGTGCAACTTCTGTGTAACTCTTCTGCTAGACCCCATATGCACACAAGAAGTCATCAAGAGATTTGCCTCAGCCTAGTTGTGAGACTGTTTCATAGAAACGCTGTAAAACCTCCAAGCAGGATGAGCAGGGTATGCTGAGGTCATGGGGACGATGGGAAGAACCAGTGGGGAATATCCAAAGCAGAGATGGAACTGCATAACTTGGAGCTCACAGCTGGGTGCTGAAAGGTGGCTTTGCTTTCACACAGTGCATCTAGAGCAGGGTGGTAAAACAATGGAAATAGTCAGTCAGTCCCACATCCCTCAACAACAGAGTCACAAAAGCTGAGTGCAGAGCTAGCACACTGCACCGTGCCATCTAGACATTTCCTTGTAGCCTGTAAATGACACTTAATCATCACATATTTGCTTTGAGAAAAATAAAGGATCATATTTGATCCTTGATACTTGAGCTTTTTTCTTCCTTCAGAACAACAAAAACTCTGTACAGAATTTAATAGGAGATACCAAGGAAAAAACTTTCAGTCTGTATCTTTTAAGAGTGTTTACATGAGTTTCATGCATTAATACTTGAGTCCTTTTTGTTCTCAATAGCTGTATTTCTATGAAAACCTATCGTCTTTCCAATTCTGTCAGAAAAGCTTCATTAATACCTAGAGGTAGGGTTATTTGTAACGTTTCTCCCAATGTTTTTGAAACAAACAAAAAAATTCCAGCTGCTAGGCGTTAGGGTTTACAGTAGAACAGGAGAAATAATGGTAATAAATATGCTTGAACTTGTCATGATAATAATTACACTGAAGAAAATCCAACGGAAAAACTGATTAAAATCTACCATACAAAAATTGACTGCTTCCACCCACTCCTTCCCACAGTTCCTCAGAGCATCACTGTGTTTATATTTTGAATGTCTGCGGTATGCAGTTATTGAAACTAAATCAGGTTTTAATAAAACACGGTATTGTGGGATTTCTGTGGGGCTGAAGTTCAAGCTAATTGTCTTGAATGCATAACACCAAATGCAGATTTCGCTTAATACCAAAGGGACTTTCATTTAGCTTTTTTTTCTTTCTCTGGTCTCCAAGAGAAAAATTAATATCTCATCACCTCCAAGAAAGTTGGTTATTCCAGAAGAGTGAGAGATTACAAAGTTCCCAGCATGGCAAATAGAGGTAGTTATTTTAAACAATAGCATTCAACCTTCTATATTGCTTCTCTCACTCTTTCACAGCAGCCTGGTCTCTCTGCAGGATGGATTGTTGGCTGCAAAGCTTCCAGATCCTAATTTGTGGGTAGGTGAATATTCAAGGTTAACGAGAATATATTCCCTGTGGGAGAAACAGTCAGTGCCATTCAGACTGCGTTCCTTTTTCCTTCCTAGCCATGGAGTAGGCTGGTGAAAATGTGCCTGATGAAACAGTAAGTTCCTATTCTACTCACGTGAACAAATTTAATGTTCCTAATTGGGATTTTTGTGAAGCATCTCTCCCCATGACTGGATGGCCAATGGGCAGGACAAATGAGTTTAAATATCTGCTCTAAATCAAGGAGAGAGAGTATAAATTTAATTTTTTTTCCCCACATGATAATTGTTGTAACTTCTATTCCTGTACAGTGTATGGGTTTTGGGGCTTTTTTTGCAGGCAGCCCCAGACCAATGACAGGACAGTAGGGAAAAGATTTGTAGCTTGTGTTTTCATGCAAGTTGCCCTCCTAACCAGAGGCAGGTTCCTGTCATCAGTTCTACTGGATGATCACAACTTTTGCATGTCCTCTTTATTTCATCTCTGATTTGGCTGGTTCTGGGGGGTACCCTTCTGAATATAGATGCCATATGTTGCCTGGAAGGACCACGACCTACAGGGACTCAGGGACCCTGTGTTGGAGAGGATGCATTGCAGTGGCAGTGAGGAGATTATTCTGGATCTAGGCTTGCCTCAAGTTGTGAGACAGTTTCATTTTTTTCCTTTCATCGCATCTAGATGATATAGGCACAGCTGAGCAGTTTTCTTGGCCTCACCCCTTTAAATATGAGGAGCTTGTATTAAAAGAGGATACACGACCAGACCACCATCGTGTGTGGCCACCCAGTATGGCCACACATTCCGCTCCTTGTGCAGCAGCCTGGTCAGTAATCTGTACGTCCTGACATGCAGCCCCTTCCTCAACACAGCCGTCAGTATTTGCTGAAGCATGGGGAGGTAGGGGGCCTTTGGAGTGTCAGTCTTAAATGGAACCAATAAGGGCTCCCAGTGCTGCAGAACCAGTGGGGTGAGGGACATCTGTGGTTAGGGTACAGACTGAGAACCTGTTAGGATGAAACTTGTACATACCCCAACTGCTTCTCTCTCCCCTGTGTGCCCTGGTTTCCCCATTAGGGAAAATGGGGGTGCTCTAGGCAGGACCGAGCAGTGCAGTTCTAGTCACAGTGCTGTGGCTTGCCAGGGCCTGGGGCACAGTATCTCCTTTCAACATGGTTACAGCCTTAATTGCTCCCACTTTCCGTTGGTGGGCTTCTCCAAAACACAGATTGACTTTCTATGTATGCAAAGACTTCAGATATGGCTCTGTGCAGTATGAGATAAGGCTTGGCAGGGCTGGTGCATAGCCAGTGCTAAAAAAGGCTGATGGGTGCTGATGACTGCATACAGTCAGTATGCCGTCATGTCCCAACAGTCCCAGATAAAGATATCTGATTCCTTGCTGCTCTGTTCATTCAGTTCCCAAGCAGCTGGCTGATGTAAAAAATATGGGTTAAGCATCTAGACATTGATCATTCTTGGATTAGATCAGGATCCTATCACTTTTTAATTTTTCCTTTGATAATATAGATAAATCACAGTTTTAAAATTCCCTGCAGCATAGATTTTCATCCCTCAAGTATTTCTTATTTTTTTCCTTGAATTCTCTTTTCTTCCCCCAGAACATCCAGGATGAATACAGGATTCTGTGACTCATCTCATTCATGCTTGGTGTGGAGGTAATGCTGCCACTTTGCTTCTCTGTTTTATTGACCCGTTTACACAGCCAAGGATGATGCTGCAAGCTGCTATTCAATTGGTGTTGTTCTGATTGCCTGGGATACGTGCAACATGACTAATTTTTGATACAAACATTGAAGAGATGCCAGCAGTTTTTAAAAGTCACATTCCCACTTGGCCCTGTCTCATAATCATTGTTAGAAGCAAGATTACTGGAATCATCCTAATGATAAAAATAAAGGGGAGAAGCGTTTCGCCTTAGTCTGGGGTTTTACACTGTACAGCATTTATGTGTTTGTATATGGTCAGTGCCTCTGCTTGCTCTTTATGAGCAGTTTCTTCCCAGAAAATAGGGAAATCTAGGTCTGCTTAACAGCAGAAGCACATCGCAGTGTAGATTCTGGGGGCGGTGTCTGGCAAGTAGAGGCAGGGATAGGGTCGAGGTCTGAGCCTCGGGTCCACCCCTTTCTGCTTACTGCTGTTCTGCGTTTCCTGTTTCAAGCTCTCCTTTTCAGGAGAAACTACTGAACTTTGAAGGAAGGCTCCTCATTTCCCCAGCCATGGCACTCTTTTCTTCCCTAACCCCAGTCTTTATAGCCATTATATGTGTTTTGGTTGGGGTAATGCTGAAGAAGACCAACGGAGGAAAGGAACAGCGTGAGACTAAAAGCAAGCCTCTACCTCGCCCATGGGTGGATGAAGATTTAAAAGATGGCACTGACCACCACTTAGAAGAAGAAGAAGGTAAGAAAAATCATCTGAGCAGTTTTGTTGTTTGAATTTGATCTGCTGATATTAATAAAGAAGATACAATCTTCTCGACTTCCCCCCTGTGATATAAATGCAGAGTGCTATTGCTGCTGTGCCCTGAGCTCCATGGAAGGAGGCAGCCCTGATGTTATGTTACTCGGTGCAAATCTCCGTTCCCTCCAGATCCCACAGGTCAGAGTGTACAAAGAAAATGTATTTTCAAAGACTGACCTCTGCCCAGTGTATCTCAGACCTATGAGGGGCTCTGTGGGAATGTAGGGAAAGAAAGAAGATGCTGGTGAAGCCCCCTCAGTCTCTTCCCAGGCCTCATTTGTGTGAGCAAAGGGAATACTGAAGAGAGAGTTTATATCTGCAGGCTGATTTTATAGCTATCTCATCCCACTTTACCATCCAGTGCTACATACTTGATCTCAGCACCCTTGGAAAAGTTGTAAATGGATTTATTACAGTTCTTATAAAAGTCCTCCAGTTGTGACTTCTGCAAATGTCCATGAGAGCTTTAGTTGGATTGGCACTTGTGTACTTGGGAAGTATGTTGGTCAAACATTTAAGAACAAAACGTGGTGATGGTGCTAATCCCTGTTCACTCAACTACATATTTGAACCTGGTGCCCCTTCCCCACTGCCTTTTTTTTTACTTTCTTTTTTTTCCTTCCAGTAGTGAATTCTGATGCACAGCTTGGGCAAAAGTCTGAACACAAGATGTACCCTTCCTTCTTTTTGCTTCTTGACTATCCTCCATAAGCTCCTTTCATTGTGAAATAAAAACATACAGAATTCTGTTCTGTCATTAAACTTGGGGTTAATACAGTCCTTATTACCCAAGCTGATTTAAAAGGTTCTTTGTGTGGCTTTTGTCCCATAATAACACATTGCCAGAGTCCACTTCTAGGAATCTTGAAACTTACAATGTATTTCTGCGCATACACCTTTTCCTAAGCACCATTATTTCTTGGTGTTCGGTGTAGTTTGAGTTAGTACTGTCCATCTGTTTCCAGCATTAGTTGCTACTTGAAACCCTTTAAACCATGTTGACTACTTCCCAAATACATAAAATTTCTTGAAAGGTTAGTACCTATGTTGTACCTTCCTTTGATGTTGAAAACTAGATTCTGTATAAAATGATCCCATATTTTCTTTGTCTCTAATGGCCTACAAGTTCAATTAAATTGCTGCAAATTAAAATTCCCATGGGTAGTTTAAGTGATAATCTATGAATTATCAGTGACATCTTTGGCTACAGCTGTTTCTATCAGTTTAAAAACTTAGATACTCTAAATAAACAAACCTATTAGCTCTTAACAAGAAGCCTCACTGCCACAGCTCCATAGATAAAATGTTATTTTACTATGTCTTAGTTGTTTTCCCTTTTACTCAGGTGCCAAATTCAAAACTGCACTAGTTTTAAATCACTTATAAAAAATTGACAGGTAGACAGACAAGTTTGTGCTGTTGCTGAAAGGAGGTTTTTTTTTTTTTTTTTTTACTGCATCCAGCTCTGGGGTCTCCAGCACAAGACAGGCATGGACCTGGTGCAGAAGGTCCAAAGCAGGGCCACAGAGATGATCAGAGGGCTGGAGCACCTCTCCTGTGAAGCTGGGCTTGTTCAGCCTGGAGAAGAGAAGGCCTTACTTCAGCCTTCCAGTACCTGACCTACAGGAAAGCTCGAGAGCGACTGTTTGCAAGGGCAAGTAGTGACAAGGGGCAATAGCCTTAAGCTGAAGGAGGGGAGATTTAGATTAGTTGTTAGGAAGAAATTCTTCCCTGTGAGGGCAGTGAGGCCCTGGCACAGGCTGCCCAGAGAAGCATTGTCCAAAGCCAGGCCAGATGGGGCTTTGGGCAACCTGGTCTGGTGGAGGCTGTCCCTGCCCATGGCAGGGGGTTGGAACTCAATGGCCTTTAGGGTCCCTTCCAACCCAAACCAGTCTATGATTGTGTTTTAAAAGAAAACCTTTCTCAGTGTACCATGTAATCCAACATTAGATTAGGCTTTCTTGCTATGTTGCTTTTAACAACAAATAATGATCTTCCCCGTAAGGCTGTGTTCAAAATCAACATCTTTGCAAAACAGACATGTCTCTTATTTCCAGAAAAATTATAGTAATTGCATCATGCTTCAGGAATTTATCTTCAGCCAAGCCTGAATGAGAAGAGAATGTGGCCACCTCATTAAGGATCTGCTACCCTACTAATGTCTATAATTGAAGATCAAAACATATTCACCTTGTCAGTTGTAAAATTTTCATTGACTGTACTAGATGTTAAAATGGAAACATGGATGGAAACAGAGATTTCTTAATAATAGAGAGTATTTTACCTGCTGTGCAAATTCTACTACTTTACTAACGTATCTTTATCGGAAAAGCTCATTTCTACTTAAATGTCTTATGCTGGCCTGTGTTTAAAAACAAAGTTCCTCTAAAGAGAATTTTAATTAGGTGAGAAGGAAGCATTTTTTAAGGCCTTGTCTAAAGATAGGATCTAGGCTGAATTTTGAACAGCCCCCTGACATGAAGAGGCAGCTGAAGGCCAAGTCTTTCCATACCTGGCCATGACCGAGGTGAGGGTGCTTTGCTAAGGGAGTGAAGTGGTCTGTAATAAAAACACTGAACTTACTGGGGCATCATCAGGCCCATGAAACGTCCCTCAAGTGGGACGTTTCCCCTTAGAGGGGCATACCTTTGAGCTGCAAAGCATGAGGTGTAATTAGCTGATCCACTTGGACAGACTCAGTAGAGTCACTTGTTGGCAGCGAAGGGTAGAAGAAGAAGGCCCAAGTGCTCATGAGCTTGCCTGTGTTATGCTTTCAGCAGTTGAAGAGTTGGATGCTTCTCAGAGTAGTCAGAAACCCAGTTGTGTGGTTAAGTGGAAAGCATTCACTCAGTTCATTTGTTTAATGCCTTAGCTGGCAGTACTTCAGATTTGTTTGCATACCCATCTGTCTTGTAACTTCTTCCTTCCTTTATGAGATCCAGAATGAGATTCACGTGTTCCGGATGGGCAAGAACGGTCTGTATATGCATGTGCATCTGGCCATGTCTTGTATTAGGCCATGTGTGGTTCCCAATTAGATATGCATGAAAATTATATTTCTTCAGCCTTGCCTTGAATGATGAGTCACAAGGGCTCTCTTCTAGTGGTGGGCATCTGATCCCAAAGTGGTGATATCTCATTTCCACTGCTTCAAGTTTACTTCATTAGATTTGGACTGTTGCAAAGACAAGTTCAATCTTTAATCCAGGGAGTTTATTGTGCATTGGTTACCTCCTTGGTCATATATTCAGATCACTACAACTGATGGATAAGGTGAAAACAGACATAGTTTACAGTAATGTGGAGAATAAAGTTGAATTTTATTTGTATCCTTGTTTCTCTGGGGATCAGTTGCAGAGATTAGTAGCAAAGGCATTTTATTACAATGTATTTAACTGGGGGGCTCTGGTGATGTATTCTACTTCAGGACTAAAAAGCAATGTACAAATGCCTGAATGTTCCATCTCTTCTGAAAGTGCACTGCTTGTTGCTTGTGATACTTCTTATAATAGTCCTCTCCCACATAGACACATTTCCCCTCTCCCAAAGTTCAGAATTTTGATAGTACTGCTGACATGAACAAGTCAGTAGCGCTTTAATTTTCCAAGTCAACGACAATTCACACTTTGTGTCATTTAGGAACAGGGGACTTTTATGGACACGGCGCAACATTGTGTTTGTCTCCCTGCTGCTGCAAACACCTCCAACCTTTGTCATCATCTGAATGAACATGAAAACTGGCCTTTTTAGACCCCATTTCTTTAACCTTGCTGGAAAGCTATCCCAGAGCTTTGTGCTATGTATTAAAAGTCCTCCTCTGCCTGCCCAAGCTATTTAATACTACCCATTTCCCCTGTTTCATCCTCTTGTTGGTTTAAAGGATATTTTTCCAGCCCTGGTGTATAACCTCCTGTGGTTTAGAGACAGTGGTCAGACTACTTCTCAGCTTTTCTTTTACTAGGTAAACCAGCAAATCTCTTTATAAAACAGACACCCCTTTCCTCTGATGATCTTAAGAAGCCTTCTGCTACTACATTCCAGTTTGGGGTAATTTCTACAATATTTGGATGGTTTCATCTAGGTTCTGCATCTCCCACTTGATACTTGTTGCTTAAAATCCTTGTTAGACTCTTGAGGTTTCTAGGATTAGCTTGCTAACCTAACCAGTATTTATAGTCTGCTAGTAAGGTACTCCATCTCTTTTAGTTCCCTATTAGCTGCACACACAGTTCAGAATTGGATTCTCTGCTGGGACTCCTGTAGCAGCTGATCACGTAGCAGTCTGCTATTAATCAAGAAAAAAACCCACATAGGGACAGTTGCCCAGCATTTTCAGTCCAAAGATCTGAAAACTTGCTTTATATATATATATATTTATCTTCTTTTCTATGTATTGTCTTTACATTGGAAAAGAAGATTGGAGAGGAACTCTGTGCTTAGAAAGCAATTTCTTAGAGAGAAAAATGAAAGAGCTGGTTTGGAAAACAAATGCATTGGCTTAGACTGAGGTTGCAAGTGAGGTCTCTCAAGGGTCAGTCTCAGGACAAATTGTTAATATTATCTGGTGGGAATTGCACAAAATTGAGGACTATGCAAATGAAGTTTCTTCATGATGTACCACAAACATCAGCAAACAACACAGGGAAGTGTCAGGGTAGGTAAAATAAATGGTCAACAGAAATGAAATGACAAGTCATTGTTCTCAGTGCAAGTTTGTTATCAGGAACTTGTGGTGGGAACTTTTTGCTGCAAACTGAAGCAAAATTTATTACACTGTTTGTAGTCTTATTATAACCTCCCATATGAACTGCTGGGAAGAACACAAACATCATCCTAAAATATATCCAGAGAGCAATTTCTGATAGAATTTGAGAAAGAGTACTTTTAAAATGAGATTTCACTTGGGATATCTGAGCCAAAACTACTTCATATTTGCTTAAAAGCGAGGAAGCCTGATGACTATTTCAAATGTACAACAGAAAATATAGCAATCTTGAGAATGTGGTTAACAAGACATTAGACTGACTAGCAGGATTTCTGTTGTCCATCAAATGATGGGATACAGAGATGTAAACAAGACATCTGTAGTCTTGTATAACGTGACTGTACAAACAGGAGTATGTCCAAACACAGCAATTAAAGATATAGAGAGCATGCACTAAACAGATGGTGCTGATAATGATTTTAGCTTAGCATATGGGTAATGTTAACTGCTAAGAGTGAATGGTAGACACATGGTGGAAGAGAATAAATAATAGATGAATTTATTATAAAAAATAAAATAAAATTACCAGGAGAATTTTGGTTTGTATGTCAGTTCTCTCACTTCTGGGATCTTCTAGGCCAATGTTCCTGTTTTGAGTGCATTTTAAATCTTGCTTACAAATCCTGAGCTCAGACACAGTGTTTCTCATACTTTCATTTTCACTCTTCACCACATCTATGTCCCACATTCAACATCTTTGAAAGTACGTTTCTTCTTTCATCATAGTATTAAGTTGAACCACCCAGACCACACAGCAGCTTTGCTTCTTCTCTTCTACTTACATGAAGAAAAACCTCAAACAAGTAAGCAAACCTCACAGAATTCAACACAGCTCGTCTTTAGGGAATACTGTGAGTTTAATACTTTCTGATTTGCAAGGCCTATGTGTCTTTGCTAACCTTTTTCTTCCATTCCTAGTTGCCTATAGATCATTTTTGAGGGGTTGGACCTGATGATCTCTTGAGGTCCCTTCCAACCCCTACAATTCTGTGATTTAATTGAGATGTTTATCCAACCAACTACATCTAAGAGTATTTTTTAAACCTTTGATTTAAAGAAATGCCAGATCTCTCTGTTTCCTCATTTCTGAATTGTTCAATCTGAGTTCTTAATTCTTTTTAATCACTTATTATCATTTATCAGTTTATGGGTATTTACTTTTCATTTTAACAACATACTCCCCCTCACAGAAACCAAAGCAAAGAGAGCCACTGCATGAGAGAGCAGGTTATTTTATTAGGGTATTGGATGTTTGAGCTGGGAAGCCTGGTTTCTAAGCTTGGGAAATGGAT
Source organism: Porphyrio hochstetteri (assembly GCA_020800305.1). Classification (NCBI taxonomy): domain Eukaryota; kingdom Metazoa; phylum Chordata; class Aves; order Gruiformes; family Rallidae; genus Porphyrio; species Porphyrio hochstetteri. The sequence continues at coordinate 55,259,252 of CM036907.1, forward strand.
AAGGATGATCACTATAGCACATTGGTATAAGCACAAATAGTATAGTCTGACCTGAAATCCTCACCAAGACACTAATACAATACCCACTTCCAGTATAGTTTTCTGGCCAGATTCTGCTCTCTGATAGACAATGCACAAGCTCAGCTGGCTTCAGGAAGTTTTCTGTTATTGTAAATACCTCCCATTTAGCACCTCCTCTTACGTGAGTGCCTATGGATAAAATGAAGATCTGCATCATTCTGTGTAACTGCTAAATCTCAGTTCACCAATGAATATCCTTGTAGTTTCAGTACTGTTATAAACAAGATGGATTTGGAGAGAGAGAACTAATGTTATTGGAAAATTCAAGACAGTTGTAGTAGGTCATCCAGCTTTCAGGCATGTGAGTCCTTCCAGAGAATCTTGTAGAAGATGTTATGTAGCCAAAGCTTGGATAATTTTGTGTCTTTTTATCAGTGGACAGCTTCTGAATTTCTCTATTGGCCAGACAGTCCTCAGTCAAGTCAGAAAGGATTGCTGAGTTGCTGTTTCCCAGCTTCCCTGTTTTATTCCCTTAGGGTTTTATACATTTTTGGATCGTCGCTTTTTCTCTCAAGTCCCTTGGCTGCCAGCCATCACTATCACAACTTCTATCTGTGGAATGTGTTTTAGTTTTTACTTCTTTTTCTTTCTCATCCAGTATGGATTTAGCTCATACTCTTTCTCCCATCTTCACAGCTATTGTCTCAGTAAAACCAAAGTAAGGTCACTGTGCCACTGCTTATGCAGACCCTACTCTCTGGGCTGAGGGTTGCACCTTTTTCCAAACCACCAGGCAGAGATGCCAAGCGGCAGAGGTGGGCACCCAGCAAATGATTCCACAACTGCATTCCCTGTAAATCTTCAAGAAAAGGTTGCATGTTGACTTTCATGAGCTTCATAGGTTGGTCTTTGAAAACGACATGCTATGGCACCATGCCCACCATAGAATTAGGAGGGGTGCAGAGCCCTAACTTTGTCCCTGCCTCTCCTCTCCAGCTACTCTGTCACTCTGAAACATGTAGGATGTTGAATACTGGGTCCCCGGCAGAAGCTCTTCCTCCCAACATCCTATTGCACCATACTGCTTGCTAGTGTAAACATGGCCTTTATAACCCCTGGTATTCCCTTCACAGAATGTGGGGGAGGAACAGCAAAAAAAGGGCATGTGAAAGTTTCTGAAAAAGATAATCACCAGAATCCTAGCAAAGGGCAAGTCCTAGTCAGCCAGTTGCTATTGAATAGTAAATAATCTACTGTACTAAGTGCAAACTATAAAGGGAGCACTGGGAAGAGGCATCCTCTTTCTTTTTCAGTTTGAGTGTGCAAGATTCCCACAAAAGTAATTTTACAATGGGTCACTGCTTCCCATTGCCCTGGAGCCAGGTCCTTGCAGACTGTGACCAAGAGTCCTTAAGGCAGGCATGAAATGCTAAACAAAACAAACTTTCTGGGTGACTTCTTTGCATGCAAAATCTAACGTATGTTGTGTGGGGACCAGAAGCATTCTGTTTAGGTTCCACGTATGAAACTGGGTATATTGCGGCCTCTCGCATATGCTGAGCCGTACTTAGGAATATTTCACTGCTGTTTATATAATGAACCAAAAATCAGCCTGGTCTCTAAGGCAACTGCATACTACTAAAATACAGAAATAATTGGTGTTTGAATTTGCAGTGGGGATTGCTGTGATCTCAGAATAATGTCCTAGTGGTAACTGAAAAAGAACTGGATTTTCTCCTCCCTGATTCAGCCCTCTGTAGCAGATTGCTCAATATTATTGACTCGTCAAAATGCAAAATTTAAATGGCTTTAATTTCCACATCATAGTTGCAAAAAATTGCTAGCCCTGCTGATTCTAGGAATGCAGGGAGAAGGTAGAGATCTGAGAGGCAACAGAAGATGCATTTTGTGGTATAAAACAACCCCAAAGAGACAGATTTCAGTGAAACGAGGAACCATTTTGAGTTCTTAAATTAAAGACAAGAAACACAATATCCTACATTTGATATGTTGTTATCCTAAGTACAGTTGCCTGTCATCCATTTCCTCTTATGATGAAAGTATCGTGAAACCAGAGAACTTAACCACAAAGGCTCAGAGCCTAGACTCAAAATGCTTCTGCCATGAAACATGAATATGGAAGAATCTGGAATTCAGCTCTTCAGAGATTTTACACATCTTGGTAGTTAAACCCTCTCCTTGATTTCAGTAATTGAATTGATTTTTTTTTTTTTATTAGAGTGCTTGGGAAGGAACACACATGTTCACATTTACTTAGTGAGAGAAGTGGGCTGAAAGCTTGACTACTCTTGTTTCAGTTTGTAACCCACTTTTACAGGCAGCCTTGCAGACTGAAGTGGAGATGGCCAAAACTTCTCTATGGGTCACACTTGCAACAGCCCACCAGGACCCTTCTGCCTCTTGGTATTTAAACAAGGTGTTTATTCAGTAGCTAGAGCTAGGGATCAATGAGTTGTGTCAACTGGAACTTCAGACTTTGCCTTTCCAGAGGTGTAGAAATGCAATGTATGCCAATGCAGGACAAAGTGTATTACAGTGGTGAATGCCAAAGATATAAACAGCATTCTCCAGAGAAAGAAAAAAAAAAGAAAAATCCCTAATCACTTTTATTTTCTTGCAGAGGTTGATGAAGATTGGCAAGGACTTGATGAAAATGTTGCCCATGTCCCCTTCTTTGCGGAGCGCTACTCTAAGGCCGAAATGATTGAAAGGTCACAGACCTTTTACGAGCTTCTTAATAAGAGGCGATCTGTTAGGTTTCTCAGTGATGAGCCGGTCCCCAGGGAGGTCATCGATAATGTCATCAGAACAGCAGGTATGGTACTGAATGGTTCAAGGTCTGGAGGAAAAAAAAATTAAAATTAAAAGATCAGCACTGCTGTTCAACTGCGTGAAAGTGATGTGGAAAAGTCAAGGGAATTGGCATTTGTCTTATGGTTTTCTTTCAAGTCACCTGTAGCCATAATGAATGAGCACCCATTGACTGACTGGAAATTCCTCAGCTTGAATGACTCTGTATCAGGGACTGTTTTGGAGCATTCCCAATTTTTTTGTATTTGCAGTGCACCCAAAAGGCAAAAAGACCATTTCAACAGCATGAAGCAAAACATTTTCTTTCAAGCATTAGAAGATGTTATTTAAAATAATTGATCTACAGTTTAGTGAAACAGCTTTCAAATAGAAATATTTAGTGTTTTCTCTCAAAAAATCTCAGAAATGTGTACTTCACATGATCAAAAATTTCATTTGTTATGATGATATTTATCACATGTGGGGTTTTTGTGAGATATTTCCCCTGACCAAATTGATCAAATTGTCCTAGACATGTGGAATATTTTTTGACATGATTGGGGTTTATTATGGGAAAAAACTTTCAGTCTAGAACAAAAAATCCTTTTCCAGGTCTTTCAGTAGTGGTGGCAGCCTCCTATTGTATATGACTCAATTACACTGAGGACCCTGATTGAGGTCATTTGGCTGTCAGAAAAGAATTTCTTTCTTTTTTTTCCACAAGCTTACATGTTTCAAATTATTACTGTAATGTCCTGGGCTAATGTCCCCTCTGCTTTAGTAACATTGACTTCAGCCAAGAGAGTTTCTGACCCTCATTATTTTTCTTCTATGAACCAGTTGCTGGTAGTATAGAAAGCAGCTCCCTTAGAGAAAAGTTCAGTAGCCTCTAGCAGGGTGGATAATATAGAGATTCTGAGCAATTGATGTACATTGTTTTCCCTTTAAAAGCTCTAAGCAGCTATGTTACTGCACTCTACCAAGTCTCCATCTTCCTCTAATTAGCTGGGAGTCATTAAAACACTGAGCATGTTTTGGCAAATACAGCAAAGTGAACAAGTCTGGAGTGCAGATGAAGTACTTGGTAACCCTGAAAGCTTTGGGGTGTGTGGTGGAAAAGAAAACAAAGCAAACCATAAATGCTATCAGTTCTTACCCAAACCTGAGGAGAAGCAATGTTCACAGTATAAACACATTTTCTTATAAAAGACAATTTAGGCTGCTAATTCAGTGTTTCTTGGATGGAAATCAGGGCTTAGATAAGCAAATACAGTATGTGTTCAAGACCTTCAAGTGTTTTTTGCAATGTATATGAGGGCCTGGAGAGACCTCAACAGTCTCCTTACCTTTTTCTCTGCGAGCTTGTGCAGATAACTGTGTTCTTCAGCTTCTGGCTTTCACCTGCTAGAGCAGTTAAAATATTCTCCAGTGGTGCTGGTGTGTAATAATTGAGGCTGAATAGCAAGCACAGACTTGGTATGGGCACACCTACATGCACCATCTGTCTTTGGGACAGCGAACTGAAACTTGTGTGCTATATGACAGATGTCTGCATTGTTCAGCTCCCCATCGTTTGTCAGTCAGTGACAGACTCCTGCGGGTGGTCACTCAGCCTGGTTTCCCTGGAAGCCGTTAGCTTTGCCCTTCAGCTAAAACCATGCCCCAGAGCTGGTTGCATATTCAGTGAGCTGCTTTGGGTATAATGCTTTGCATTAACATTACTGTGTGCATATGCTGCACCTTAATAATTCCACCTCATCATAAGAACCACAAAGGAATTTTTACAACCCCCTAACCCTGATTTCCTGTAAGATGGCTGTCTGAACCTCTGTCCTTGTGTGGGACTTCACATTCTCCAAGAAACAAATGAACAGAGATTGTCCACCAGAACTTATCCCAGTCCTTTTCTTCCCATCCCTTCAACTTCCTTTCCCATTGCCCTGTTAGGTCAGTCACCTTCCTTCAGCGATGTGCCAACCTTTCCCTGTTTTTGTGTTAGGCACTTCACCCAGTGGAGCACACACTGAGCCCTGGACCTTTGTGGTAGTTCAAGATCCGCATTTAAAACATAAGATCCGTGAGATTGTAGAAGAAGAAGAGGAGATCAACTACAAAAAAAGGATGGGAGACAGATGGGTTAATGACCTGAAAAGATTGAGGTATGAAAAAGTCAAGGGGTATGGAGAGAGCTGTGCTTTGGTCTGGGAAGAAGGGAAAACTTCTTGGAAAGTTTCAGTCTGTCCTCCCCTGCTCTGCTCCCCCTCCCCCCCCCCCATCTTCAGAAAGAAAGAAAGAAAAAACATTCAGCTCAGTTTTAAAAACCTTATCTTAAAAATGTTCTTTTCAAGTCTGTGTTCCTTAAACTCTCCCCAGTTTCCTGGTACTGCTGAACCAAATGAATTCTAACAGGGTGGAAATACACAGAAAGGGAGTAACATTTTTTTGCTGTGAGAATATACTTAGGTTTACACCTTAGACCAAGAGCAGTTTTCCCTGCAATCACAAAAAATTGGCAGTTGGTAAGAGTTGGAGCTGTAAATATGCAGAATCCCAGGAATTAAATAATCTCAAAGGCAAATGCTCATGAGACCAGTTGGTAGATAAGAGGCTGAGAACTACCTCCTGTTTTTATGCAGTTCCATTCTTCATAGTGAGTGCATCAACTCCTCAGCCAAATCTATTAAAATTGAGAACTCTGTGCAAGCTTTGTTTGTTTCCCTTCAGAAATGTTTCTGTTTAAGATGATAATCCTTTGCAGCAAATGTTCTAAACTTTAGTCTACTGCTGTAATTGTTGTGTACCTTTAGTGCCCCTTTGCAGGCAGTAAACGTGACTTATGGGAAAGTTACAAGGTCTTAAAATAAATGTCTTAAACATCATTTTCTTGCAGAACAAACTGGATCAAAGAGTACTTGGACACTGCTCCCTACCTGATCCTCATTTTCAAGCAGGTATATGGGCGGCTTCCAAATGGCAAAAAGAAGACCCACTACTACAATGAAATCAGTGTTTCTATTGCCTGTGGTATCCTGCTGGCTGCACTGCAGGTACGCTGACAGAACCGGGACACTGGGTGTCAATGTATCCGTTTGGGTTACATACCAAGACTGTTCTGCTCAGATGAGGGTGGAACCCAATTTAGATTTTAACATTATCAGTCCTCTGGATTGCTCTAATTCCTGGCAACATGTCTTAAGGTTGAGTTTTAGAGTTACTCTGCACAGGCCCACATCTAAGAAGGTGATTCCCACCATAGGTACTGGTTAAGAAGAAGAAAAATGTGATGCAGCGTGCCTCCAGAGTTGTCACTCTTCTCCCAGCACAGACCCCAGCCTCTGCAGTTTCTGCTGTATGCTAACAGGGTCTGCAGATTTCCCAAGCATGGCTGTACAGTGCAACACTGGCCCCTTCTTTTCAGTAATCCCTAAAAAATTGGCTTGACCCTAAATCATTTTCAGTATATGATGCTGGAAAAAGAAAAAAGTCAGGGACATGTTTCACAGAACAGTCTGTACTACTTCAATCAGCCCTTCCAAGGTGTTTCTGCAAGAGAACTGATTTCTAAAGCTCAGCATGTCTGACACCAGGCAGTTGGATTTTCTCAGTGGTTTCTCAGTGCTCAGTTCTGCTTGTTGTACCTGATGTACTCACACAAGTGTTTAAACAGTGGAGCTATTCCAGTTTTTAACTTGGCCTGTCAGCAGGATAACAGCAAGGTGCCACCTCTTATTTTAGGCCAATTTCCTACCAGGAACTGCCATTTCTCCTCCACTGTGTTTTGAGTGACACCTCCCTGCCCACACTGCTGTTTCTGAGGAGGATTTTCAGGATGGGAGGTCTGGGAAGGGAGCAGTGCAGAAGCACACTGTGGGCTGTTGCTGCTCCACAGGTGTGCAGGGCTCTATTTTCCCTCTGTGGAGCTGAGAGCGAAGGGGGATGCACAGGGAGTGGGGCTGAACCAGCATTAGTGCTTCAGAAGCAGTCGGAGTGAGACTTCTCCCTACCAACAGTAGTGTGCTCTTTTCCCCAGCTCTTAGAAATTAACTGACACCATTAAAGGACACAGCGCCACCACTTTTAGTTCTTCTCTTCAGGAGACTGTGGAGATTGCTTAACATGAGATGCTCATTGCCTGAGCACCTCTGAATTAAAATTCTGATGGGATTTCGTATGAGAGGGGGAGTGATGCATAGACTTATTTTGGGGTTCTGACATAAGCCCAAACTTTGGCAACTGTGAGATACAGTATCAGACTCGTGTTACCAACTCTGAGGTGGAGCATGCCCCTGCCCCTGTGGGGCACAGCTCTGGAGCAGGAACAAAGCTGTAAGAGTTCTTCCTGCCAGCTGTATGGTGGCAAGAACCCAAACATGTGTTTGTATGAAACAGATGAACCCCAGGGAATAATATTGCAGGGATATCACCACAACTGCCTCTCACCTTCACTGTAGCCATGGGTCCCCCATTACGCTGAGCACGCAGGCATGCTCCTACTGTACAATGCATAGGCAGAAAAGGATGTGTCAGGCAGAATAAGGCTATTTCCTTTAGCCTGTGGTGTTGCTGCAGTGGAGAAATGCTGTACTTTTCTTAAGCAAAGCAGGTGTCTTCTATGGTAATGTTGAGGCTAGTGGTAAATGAGGGGTTCCAAAACCAGCAGGATGGTCCAATGAAGCAGTTTCTGGGCTTGTCAATAGGAGAACGTGTATGGGTCTGGCGAGGGAAATGGATACAAATGCAGAGCGCAGCCCTCTGTCTCACTCTGTTGCTCTCTGTCTTGGTGCAGAATGCGGGTCTGTACACCGTGACCTCCACACCCCTCAACTGTGGCCCCCAACTCCGGGTGCTGCTCCAGCGCCCAGCAAATGAGAAGTTACTCTTGCTGCTCCCTGTTGGCTATCCCAAGAAAGATGCTACTGTGCCTGCGCTGACCCGAAAGCCGCTGGAAGACATCATGGTGGTCATGTGAGGCCAGTGCTACCAGGATGGAGCACACCCCTGCTGCCAGCTAGTAAGCAGCAGCCTGCTGAAGTTGTTGCTGCTGTTGCTGTGTATCATCCTCCTACGTCACTGCTGCTCTGGCTGTTTGCACCTGTATTTCTTTCAGTGCTTGTAATCACGGTGGCTGCTTCTACTAATAGCAGTGAGCAGTCAAGCGCTGTGCATTTGACAGGTGCTATTACCAATCAGCCCAGGCAGTTGTTCCAGGGGACACGTACAGTGGCATTTAAATGACCTTCATCACTCAATTTTTCTTATGCATTGTAGGGAGGAATCTTTCCTTGTCCAGGAATGTATATTCTCCTTATACTTTCATGATTACTGCTACACAGTTATTTTCCCTTCAGCATTTTAATGGAAGTTGTATTAAAAGATATAAAGAGGTCAAACTCAGCTGTCTTATCTTGATCAGCGTGTGCTATTTAAATGCCCCTTCCCTTTTGCTGTGTTCAGTTCTGTGTAGGAGGAAGCTGTTTCTCTCACATACAGTAGCAGTTTCCCTACTTGATTGATCTCAATACTAGGCTTGCTTAAGCTATTGCTGCTGTAAGTGTCTTCTGCTGGAGATCTAGTCGGAACAAGGTGTCCGAGTAATTTCCTCGTTACTGCCTGTTTATACGTGTTCTGGGCATGGTTACATCACATGGCTGCTATCAATTGGGCTCCCTGTATTTGCTGCTTCCACTGGAAGCAGCCCTGAACGAACTGGTTACCCTGTTTATACCTACAACTATACCAGCTAGCACCCTGACACTTAAACAGCTTTAGAGACCCTGACACACAAGAGGTGCTCTTGTGTCACACCAAATCGAGCATATTTAGGTATATTTTAAGGTCGCTTCCCACTGAATGCCTTGTCTACAGGCAAAATGTGAGTGGGCACCGCTGGAAGGGTGGGCTGATGCCACTGATACCTGCGCTGGCAGAGCCCCCTCGTGGGACTGCGGCTCCTGCCGCCTCCAAGAGCAGCACATGGAAGACACTTGGAAAGAGAGATGTCCTTCCTTGAAGTTGCCTGTATTCTATGAAATACTTCCACACCCTGCTTTTTGCTGCATGGAACTTCAAACTAATTCAGCCAAACTGGCTTCAGCTTTCCTTGGGGGTTGCTTGAGCTAACTCACTGCAGTCTCTCTGAAGTCAGCCCTATTCAGTGTGACCTGCTGTCAGCTGACCAAGTGGAGGGGATCATATTTTGCAGAGGTATGGGTGGTTGGTTGTTTTTTCTTTGCAGTGTCAATACCTCTGCTGCCCAACAAGAAAAACTATTTTCCTCTTTGGCAGAGCATTTTGCTGGTGTTTAGTAGGCATGGCTTTGTGTTTACCTGTTTCACATCCTCAGCAGTACAGTGACAGCAGAGAGAGTTACCTATGTAGACCTAGACTGAAATGAGCTTTTATAGCTATAGCAAAAAAAAAAAAATAATCCTGTGTCTACTTACTTGCAACATCTAAAAGTGAGCCAGGGAGAGAGGGGTGAGCTGAACCAAGCCAAGGCTGACTGCCATAGGTCTCCAGTTATCAGGAATACATATTAAAGTTGCTGTAGCAAGTCTTCCTTCTGTGCAGATGCTGCTCTGCCATATCAGGCCCCTTCACAAAGCACTTCATACCTGCTGAAAATGTATAAAAGCCCTATTATGTTTGTTTTAATTCTGAGTTCACATTGCTAGAGGACTGAACCTCCATCACTCTGCAATCTCACCTATTGCTACAGAAATAAACTGCTTTTCCCTGAACCAGTCTTCAAAATCGATGGCATATTTATTCTGCAACAGCACTCTGAGAAGCTTTACCAAATGAATTCTGTTTCAAACAGCGGGAGTTTGCATATATAAGGCTGCTTCTAGCATGGTTTCATAAAAGAAAGACATAAACTACTTTAAAAATATAACAAATTTTCCCAATAAGAAACATTGCTTTATGAAGATATACCTCTTTATACAAAAGAAGATTAATGGTGGGGTTTTTCCACTATGTGTAAATCCTGGAAACTAATGTACACATAGTAGCTGAATAAACCAAGCCCTCACACCTATTAGATGGAAGAGATGCTATCCAGGAAACCACTTCTCAAATCACAAAATATAAGTAAAAGAAGAGGCATTTGTGGTTTGGGGTTTTTTTCTTTTCTTTTTTCTCCCCTATAAATGCTTATTCAAATGCAAATACTCCAGTAATATTACAGCTGCTGATGATACTGCAAAGTCTTGTATAAATCATGTTAGTGCTCCTGCTGTGACAAGTCTACTTGGAATTGCCACTGTTCTCTAGGAATTGTGCTGTCTTTACTTAAAACACAAATTAAATCAGAATTAATTTTGCCTTTCCATGCAGAACATTATTAAATAAAATTAAGGTTAGCGTTTAAATTGCTTTACACTTAACTAGGGATTTTTCCTTTGTTTGGGGGAAGCAACAATGATTTTTCATGATGAGAACATTCTGGGAGGAATGTCTCCCACATAACCAGTAGGAATGTGAGTTTTATATTCTTCCCTTTGTTATGTTTAAAACCAAGAATAAGAGACTTGACGTGGTTCGTACAAGATGATGGAACTTGGCATCTTTCGTCGTGATACCTTACAGCCACATCTCTGAAAGGCTTTGGACTCAATCTACAGAAGACATCACCTCTTCTAGAAAATGACTGTACCACTCAGATAGGAACTGAGCCCTTTAGAAAACTTAGCCCTAAATACTAGTTTTCTAGAATCACAGAATGATCAGGGTTGGAAGGGACTTTGAGCATTTGTCCTCTCCAAACCTCTGCTCAAAGCAGGTCTGCTTAGATCAGATTGCTCAGGAGCTCATCCAGTCAAATACTGAACAAGGATGGAGAGTCTATAACATCTTCAGGCAACCTGTATGTTTGTTCCCTTCCATGGTTTAAAAAAAAGGGATATTCCCATGTTTCAACTGGTGTCCACTGCCCCTAGGCCTATTGCTGTGCATTTCCAAGAGATGTCTGGCTTTGACTTCTCTGTATATTCCAATCAGGTAGCTGCAGACAGAAATCAGGTCTCCCCTGAGCCTCCTCTTCAAACTGAACACAGATCTATATGCCCCAGCTCCTTGGCCAGTATTCCTTCCTACAGCATGGATGGCTAGCTGGGGTTGGTTTCAGTGTGCTCATACTGAGCTGGGAGCTAAAGCAGTTCAGTTCATTAGCAATCCAGCTGGCCATGAAGTGTGGCAGGGAAGCACTGCTCCTGGAGCAGCAGCATCTTACTCACTCCGTTGTCTTCCTTTCCAGCCAGGTGAGCCAGTAGTCCAATTGATTTATCTAGAAAGCAATGTTTTATTTTATCTTAGTGATTTGGGGACCAAGGTCTGAAGACTCTGTTACTCTGGTATGTATGCCCACCTCCTCTGTAGCTTAGAACTCACCTATGTGATCAAGTGTAAGGTTCCCATAAGCTGCTAGTTGAGCTGTAGTAACCAGTTAAGTGCACTGCTCTCAACTTGAAGAAAATAGCAGGTTGTTAGTATTTAGAGATTCTTTGCAAATAGTTAGAAGTTATGTGCTGCTGTCCTGTGTTTGATGGAGATAACTGTGCCCAAGAACAGCTGCTGGGTCTGGGCTAGTGCACAGGGGTGTATGAAGATGTAGTTTATCAGCTGTGTGTTTGAGTACTTCTTGCCAAGTGAATTTATGCTAGTACAATAAAAGCAAAGCAACTTCTGGGTGTAAGGAACTCTTAACATGGTCCTGTGAATCCCAAATGATGTCTCAGGTTGTAGTTTTGCTCTAAGATGCAGCACTTCAAAGACCTTTAAGCAAGAGGATGTGCAGCAGCCAACATCTGATTGATTTATTTCTTTAATGGCTACATAGGTCTCATGGACTCATAAAAATGAATCTGGAGAAAGCATCCAGTTTGCACTCCAGGGCAGGATCACCTGTACCTGAAGGCCAGGTACTGACACAACATGACTCTACAGCACTAATACACTGTTCCCAGCAAAACACTTGAAAGAAATAAAAGCTCAGAAGCAAAGTCTACCAGCACAGACAAGCACTAGGAAGGCTTTTCCCAGAAGGGCTCAGCCTTGGCTTTGTGTTGTCATTGATCAGACCTCTATGGACATCATTAGGAAGAAGTTGGCTGCTGTACTGTTTTTTGAAGATTTCCACCCACCTGAGCTTAGTCATCTCTTCTGCTTTCGCAGAACAGACATCATATTCATGACTCATAGCTCTCAAGGCATTTCGTTATTCCTTTGGTTTACGTTACCTGTATCAGGCATCTAAGAGAGCTATAACCTCTCAGCTGGGCCTTGCCCATAGAGATGGAACTCCTCTATGCTTGTGGAGTGCGAATAATGAAAACACTTAATGACATAAAAGCTGGGCAACCAGTCTGTACAAATTTAAGATGGAAGAGACTCCTGGAAGCTAGAATCAACATAGCTGCAAGTTACTATCACATCCTGTACTGGGTTGTGTGTATGTCATCGCTATTGATCTTAGATACAAGACTGGAGTTGCACTGAACTACTTCTGGTAGGAGCTCAAAGTATATACACTGAGAGTAGGGTAGACACAAACATCGCTGTGGGGGCCCACAGTAGTCACAGATGTGCTTCAAAGAGAGGATCTGCTTTAAGAGACTAACTCATTTTCTGTTGACTCTGCAGTAGGGACACTGGTCCATAGATTATGCACTCGCTTGTAACGAAGACTTTGTGTCATTGTTTTTGTAGTGCAAAGGGCCCAAAAGTCACAAGGCTTTTAGCATGTTCAAATGACTCCTTTATCTCACTCATAGGATGGCAACAACTCGTGCAGCTTGTAGAAGCCCATCATAGCCAATTCTCTGTGGGACCAACACCATGGTACCACTCTTTAGTAAAGACAAATGTGCTCTTTAGCAGCTTGCTGTGAAAGAGGTCTCTATGAAAGTAGTATTACCAGGGGGAAGGGGTAACAAAAACTTCCTGGCTTTGCCTCCCAGGAACAAATAAGGATGAAATGTGATGCAGGTCTCATGCAGCAGCTGTTTGTGGTGATGTGAGGTAATCTATAAAGCAGTTGTGACTTCTGGTGTTGTATAAGCAACATACTTGATGTTCATGGGAGTCGCTTCTTCTCTAACACAGCAACTAAAAGAATAGCTTTGGGAAGAGACACTATAGATTGTCAGCCGGAACAAAGCCTAGTGGGGTGTCCCAACATGGGGTTGGGAGGAAATACTGAATTGTGTGTGGTTAAACCTGTGGGAGCCTCTGAGAGTGCTGTCTCTACAGCAGACCGACATGCCTGGCTGCAATCCCAAGGTCTAGTCAGGGTCGATGACACATGGTACCTGCCTGCATGCACCTGATCTTTTCTATAGAGGACTCCAGATTGTGTTTCAGTTTAAGTAGATGTTCTGAGTAGAACAGGACTCAGTACCTCATTTCTGTAACTCAGTGAGACTGAGAGACAAACATGATGCATAAACCTCAGATACGTTGATTCTTGAACATCTTGTTTTGCTACAGTAGCATCATAAATGAAAGGCAGTGCATGGTATTCTCTTTTTTTTTTTAAGAGAAATGCAAAACGTTGCAGTAGCATTACATACTAACCTCCTCATGAGTTTGATTACCTCAAGGTTTCAGAAGCTCTAAGGCTACCTGTAGTCCATCTCCAGTAAATGGATTTCAACTTAGCACCTCAAAGGAAAACGACTTGATCTGGTGGCATCCATGCATTCAAGCTGTGTGCTCACAGGTCTGACTTTTCTCTGCCCCAAGATCACCTTGTCTTGTTACTGACTAAGTTCAGAACAAGAGCTGACATGTAAGCAATATGGGTAGGTGTCTGCATCTTAACCTTCAAGCCTCTTCCCCTTGATATATTACCGCTGTTCTGTAACATCAAACAATACCTGATGTAGTACCTGATGGTTTAGGTACCATGAAAAGGACATGATTCAGTATGATTCTCAGGCTTCACAGGTGGGCTCTGGACACAGATCTTAGTGCTTTTGTGTCACGTAGGTTAGCACTTCATGTCTTAGCAGCCTGCACTATGCAGCAGTCTGCCATGTGTGATGTTGATAACAGCAGTGAAATACCAACTCTTCAGGGCTGTGTCTGTACATGTAAGTAAAGGACTGAGCCTCACTGTACGTACTGGCACCAAGGTGTAAGCTGTGACTGGATACATCAACTCCATTTGCAAAGCTGGTTAAGTTGAGAGTTTCCCACATGTAACTTGTTTCTATTTAAAGTGTATATAACTTTGCATTTGCTGTACATCTGCAAAAATATTTGACAGAAACAAGCATGAGTACTATGCAAAGTGTGTTGAGTCGGCAGGAGACCTGGGAAAACAGCAAGCGCGGGTGAGTAGCAGGATCTCTATTTTTGCATGTTTATTTTTGCTGAGATTTTTCTCCATGTGAGTCCAGCACCTGGACTCTATTCACACATGTAACAAAAACCAATCCTTGCCCTGAAGTTTGTGTCTAGCTTTCAGCTGAGTCTGTTTATAATTAGATGACAAAACACAAGTAGAAGTAGGAATGAGGTAATAAACAAAGGTTAAGCAAGCTGCTGTCAACTGTTGTCTATTTTAACTGTCAGCAGGAAATCTGGCAGCTACCTCCTTTCCTGCAAACCAAACTGAGTAACTCTGTGAATATTACCTTCCCATTTAATTTAGTAAATCATTGATGAACAAATTGCAAAGTTCAAGAACGTAATTATTCTGAATTAGTAGTGAATTTCTTCAGCACATAATTGATATTCTGCAGATCATTTGATTAGCAGCTGAAAACATTTTGAAATTGATGCTGTAATTAGCTGGCACAGTGCTCACTCCAAATGAGACTGCAGTGTTATAAATTCGGGTAGGCTCAGTTATCCAGACAGAATACAGAGCAAGGCAGCCTGGCTTCTGACTACCTTACACCGAACAAATGTCTTGTAGTAGAAGGCTACACACTCACCTGCAGAATTCCAACATGGAAGACATGCAAACAGGTCTGGATCAAAAACTGCCCCAGAATTCATTTCCTTTTAATTCTGTGCTGATGCCTGACGTCTGTGGGTTCACACTTCATGGTTTCACATCCCTCTGTGGCGTCAGGGCAGAGCAGACTGAACATGATTCACGTATGAAAATCAGTACACGATTAGCAATGAAGGGTGGAAGACCCTCCAAAAAGGTGCCTATTTTCTGTGGGATCCTCCTGCAGTGCCTGAAAGTCCCTCTGGACTAAAGGCTGTGTATTTTCACCTGCACAACCATGCAGCAGGCCTGTCTTGCAGGAGGGACATTTTCCCCTTAGATCAAGGAAAGGAGAGTCCTTCTGTGAACAGCTGCATGGGAAACAGAATTCTCTGCATGGATTATTCAGAGTCAACTGGTTTAATAGGACACTGCAGTGCCTGCAGGCCAGTATCCCTGCCCAGAGTTAAAATACCTTTTGTAAGGAAAAAGTAAATAATGCTTTAAATAATCATTTTCTTTCTTTTTTTCCTTTTTATTTCTTTTTTTTTTTCTTCTTTGGTTAGTTTATGTATAACTACTGTATAACTACCCCTGGCATGTCTGTTATGGTCTCCAAGGGCTGGATGCATCAATCGGGGGGGAGGGAAGAATATTTATTTTAATTGCATTTTTTAGCCTTTTATGGTCATGTGGAGTGGGGTTTCCCTTGACCTTTTGTAGATACAATAATCTTTCTACCTCCAGCTGCTTGTAGTTGTCAAGAAAATGCATGAAGCGCCCGGCCACTTTGCTGCCATTTGCTGGGGACCACTAGATGGCACAAAAGCTCTATGCAGAACCTGGGAACGTCTGCCTGGGCATGAGTCGGCTCATTAAGTTCGGTAGGCTCTGTTACCTTTTATCATTATTCTGATACCCAAATCACAGACCCAGGAACACACACCCGAGACTAGAACCCTAGTTGGTTTTTGGTTGGGCTTTTTTTTTTTTTTGGTAGCAATAGGACGAGGGGTAATGGTTTTAAACTAGAAAAGGGGAGATTTAGGTTGGACATTAGGAAAAAGTTTGTCAATACGAGTGGCAGATCACTGGAACAGGTTGCCCAGAGAGGTAATGGAGGCCCCATCCCTGGAGATATTCAAGATCAGGCTTGATGGGGCTCTGAGCGACCTGATCTAGTGAAGATGTCCCTGCTTACTGCAGGAGGGTTGGACTAGATGAACTTTAAAGGTCCCTTCCAACCTTACACATTGTGTGATTCCATGATTTTTGACTGTGATCAAAAAGGGACTGCACAGAAAGCACAAAATTTGGTATGTGTTTAAATAACTTAAAAGTTGACTATGAATGCAAAGGGTTAATTCAAGCTCTGATAGGCTTAGGTAGATGTGGGTTTTCTTCACTGTTGAAGACGTCCAGCTTTAATCATATATTGCCATATACTTTGTAGCGATACAGACCCAGAAGGCTTCATGTTAGTCATCCAGCACAATCACTAGGTGTCCTTAAATAAGAAAATTGTCACTCTCTCCCAGTAATTTCCTTTAATTGACTTATTTCTCCATGTATTTCCCTCCCTCTCCGGTGTATCTTCATACCCATGTCCAGATCTCTGCAATCCCAGGTAGCCAACATCTCAGGCATGGCACACAGGTGCTATTTTCCCAAAGGGCAGATCCAACTCCAGACCACCCAAAGGCTGTTAGTTGCTCATGTGAAGCACAAGGCAAGGTTTGTCTGCTGGGAAAGATGTGTAGGTGTTTAATTTCTGCACTTTGCCTCAGAGAAGGTAGCCACAACGAGTGAGGTTATGCCAAAGGAGTGGTTTTCACTTCAGACATTGATAAGTCATGAGTGAATTATGCTGAAGACTGAGAAGAGCTGTGGAGAAAAAGCTTCCCCCCCCCGCCCTTCTGCCATTTTGACTCTGAAGTAGACCTTTATTCCCTCTCTATTCAAGGGATTTTGGAATACACTGTGTATGAAAATTAAAAATCTCTATTTCTGTAAGTGTTGTGAGAATTAAGTCTGGAGGTTTAAATAACTTGGGAAGTAAGTGCAAGTCCCCTTATAATATAATAACTGGTGGTCTTGGAAGCCTAATGGGAGTGTAGAAACGCAAAAAGGCCTGGAAGTAAAAGACAGATTTGAAGGCATGTCTGTAATGCTGTGTTTCAGCTAGCTCTGCTACTGTGTTACAACAAAGAAATGGCTGGGGGAATGTAGGCTTGCATTTGCCTGCAGGTGCAGAGGAGTTACTTGGTTGCCCAAGCAGTGAGTTAGAAACCAACATCAAATGAAGGAGTGCCTGGTGCACTCCCCTTAGTGAAGATTCAGCCAGGCAGTTAAGGCACAAGGCTGGCACTCCTGCCTGTGTAATACTGGACAAATCACTTAACTTATTTTGAACTCTCTATCTGTCAGTGCATGAACAGTGGGATTTGTGATGATAATCTACAAAGGAAATGAAGGGGAAAGATTACTGGAGCAGCCCATGATAACCTTGATCTGATAATGTCAAATTTGCTGCCTACATCAGTTTTCCAGATTTCATATTCAGCTTATCTGTGATTAAATTTTATCTGTATTAGATCATTAATCATGAATGTGTTCTTCCCATAATAGTCATGGATCCTGAAAGGATACCGGGAAAGTAGGAAACTGAGAAAATTATATAAACACTACAGAAATATTTTAACACTGGACAGGCTGCCAGCAGTAAATTTTGTGTGCTTGGGGAGGCAAAGAATGTAAGCTTGAACTTCAGATCTTTCTTGGCTGCTGCTTTCAGCATTTCAGTTTCTTCTGAGGAGGATGTCAGGTGTGTACTGGAAAATAGAAGGTGTTCCCAGGTTTTCTGGCTGTTTTCTGTGCTCCTGTATTCACAAAGAAGAAAATAACTTCTTAGAAAGACTGGGATCTGTATGGAATACAAAGTGTGTGGGGTTTTTGTTGTTGTTTATTGGGTTTGTTTTAAAGACGAGCTCATCCTTGTTTAATGAAAGGCTGCTTACTATGTTGTTTGTATAATGCTTAGATAAATACAACTGTAGTTTCTCCCATTAATGTGATTAATTTGTACTTCCTTGCTGTGCAACCTAGCAGCTTTGCACTATTGTCACTAGAGGCAATACAGAGCATTCAATGGAGAAGTTGTAGACTTGCACAAAGAGTAAAATGCTTTTCATTTTTACCTTGAAAGAATTGCTGAAGGGTAAAATTGGAGCAGAGGAACACTGAGAAATAGGGAGGGAAAGGATCTTATGAATTCATGGCGTTTGTGAGAGAGAGCAGATACTGTTTTGCAGATCTGCATTACTCCAGAGAAAGAGTTCCAAAGCAATCTTACTTTTTAGCCTTTGGCATCTTGTAAATTGCAGCAATACAAAATTATTAGCTCCATTACCACAATACAGAAGCTCCCATGAACATCTTCCAGTTTGCAATTCATTAGTTTCCAGAAAGCCTTGATTTGATTGGGATGACAGGGACAGGAAGCCTTGACCCCAGTGGGATCATGGAGTCTGGGTATGTTCACAGAAGCCACTGCTGAGCAGCTCCCCGGGCAGCAGCCACCATGTCCTCTCAGAGCCAGAGCTCAAATTGGCATCTGCAGTGCTGTGGGGGCAGCTCCCTGCCTGCTCCCCCTTACTGACTGCACCTGGAGCTGGGGAACAACCCCACCTTGGCTAGGGTAGCTATGCCTGAAGTGGTTAAAATGAAGGAGGAGAAATCAGAGTGTTGCTGAGGCACATAAGGCTGAGCACCGCCTCACCCAAACTAGTGTGTGGCTCTTGGGGAGCTTGCATGTGAGCACCTTATCAAAGCCTGTGGTGGTGGGAAGCAGAAGGAACAAGTTCTGCCACCTGAAGGAAGCAAAGTGTTTGGTTGAAGGAGGGAACAAAGCACTGATCCCACAGTCTTAAGGCTAAACTCCCATGAAAGGCTGAAGTGTTGATTATTTTTAGCAGGGGGGTGGCGGGGAAGCTTACAGGGAGGGCTTGTCGAATAGATTAAACCATTGTTAGGAGCTGAGCAGTATTCTCCTGCAGCACTTTCCTTCCATCACACCTGCATCCTGATGTGAAATAAAAAGTGTCTGTGTGGGGTGTGCAGAAATGTGTAGGAGGGAAAAGCTGCACTTGGAGAGCTGAAGTGGTAGCAGTCAGCCATGGAGCCGTTCTTTCCTGTCGCTGCTTCTACCCTATTAGCTTCTCTTACGCTGATTTCTTTCTGCTAATCCCCAGGATAGCCTCTGAGAGTTGTTTATCATCCCAAGGCAAAATGTTCCAGCCTCCTCTCACCACCCTTGCTTCCTGCACACAGTGGTGCTGATATGTCTAAGTGTCCAGAAGGGCCTGAGGACAGAGTAGGAGGATGTTTTCTCCCCTTCCTAAGCTCTCTGGGCCCATTACTCTTGCTCAGCACTGTGCTAGCCCCCCCTGCTTTCTCCCAGGCATCCAGGCTGTGAGAAGCAGCGCTGTCATGCTGCGGCGAACAATGCTGCACAGCTGCCGGGGGATCCATCTATGCTGGGCCAGGCATGTTCTAACCTTCCCTTTTGGAGCTGATGTTTAAGCATTGTTCCAGGCATTCTGGGCACTGTGGAATGGCATGGGTGGGTTTGGGCAGGACAGGGTATTCTAGGCTGCCCTAGGCTGGCTATGTTTTTACTGATTTCCTGGCTCTGGTGCCTGATTTACCTCTCAGAAGGAAAAGAAGGCTGGGAGAGCATGTTTGATGCACAGAGAGATGGTATTTTGGAGGGCAGCTGGAGCTTCAGGCAGCCAGGTGGTTTGGAACCAGAAGCTGTCTCTTTTGATCTGGGGCAAGAGCATGAATGTGAGGTGTCTTCAGAGACTGGGAGTTATGGCCTGATCCACTTTGAGTCTCTCCTCTCTTTTGCCTTTCTGTTCACTTGTTTAGGTCACAACCATTTAGAGAAGATCTTTCAGGTGGCAACCCTTCACAAAAGACTCCCATGATTCTTCAGTCCTGGGACCAAGCCAGAGTTATGTATTGGCCTACAGGTACTCTACCTTAGGGCCTTAGAGTCTAGAAGTAGAGGCTTTTCCATAAGACAGCACTATGTATTTCCTAAGAACTAAACTTTGCAGACACACAGACAGACACACACTGAAGAAATATAAAAGCAGATAATCCATGCACTGGCCTGTCATCTTCAGAAGCCTACCAGCTCAAAAGTAGAGGCCACTGGGACCTCCAAGTGGGAGTGGTGAGAAGGTAGGACTGAAACCTATCTCCATGAATAGTCTTTCTGTATGCTTTAGGAAATGTTCCTTTAAGCCTACTCAAATGATCTGCCTGCCAACAGTTTTTCCTACTTCTTTCATGGCAGATTAGCCTGAATTCAGGAAGCTCTTACACTATTGCATGACAGTGTTTCTTGCCTTGTCTTGGAGTATTCTCCCACCTTCTTTATTGACAGGAGAGATAATAACCTTTTCTGGAGCCTCTGAAGGGCCCACAGGTCCCAAGCATGAAAACTCTCCAGAATTAACTGTGTTCTTCCCTGCCTGGTGGAGGCAGCCTGTTTTTCAGTTTAGCCTCGTGTTTTCATACAGGAGATTGCCTTCCAGTAATCAAGCAAACATTTAAAAGATCTTATATACAATTAGAGACATCTTCAAATCCGCTGCAAATGTCCTTGAGGGTTTGTATGCCTAAGGGAAAGCCTGGGCTTTTTTTAAAGGTGGAAGAAGCAGGAAGGATGAGAGGAAAGAGACTGGCCGTTTTCACAGAAATATGGGAATTATCAGACTGAGCCAGACTTAGACTGTGCAGGGTAGAAGGGGGCTCTAATTATCACTGTTTGTACCCATTGGTGGGTACATGCCTTCGGTCATGTGGGCTGCTGTTGTCTGCACAGCCGAACTACCTCCCTTTGTAGCTGAGATCCCTGCAATCAGAGCTGGAGTTTAATTACTCTGGCTGCTCCTCCTGGGAAGGGATCCACACACACTGCTGTCTCACATCAGCCCGCGCTAAAGGAGGAGCAGGAAAAGAGGAGCTGTAGCATTACTGTGGAACAGCTGCATTTCAGGATCCGTGCCAAAAGTGGGGGAGGAAAACTTCTGGAAGCCTGAAGAGATAGAGAAAGGCAGATCCCTCCAGGTCTGAGACCAACACCGTGTGTGGGCAGGAGTCGGGACGCTGTGTGAAGATCTGCTGTTCAAGTAGAAGGGGAGTTCCCTCCTGGGCCTTCATGCAAAATGCTTCCCTGAAATCCCAGGCTTTATCGCAGATCCAGGCCTGTATCACAGGATGGGCTGCAAAGGTACAGTCTCCACTGCCTGGCACCAGATACTGGTAACCTCTGGATTTAAAGATGCACACTGCTTTTGGCACAGAGGGTCTCAGAGCCAAAACCAGCAGTGGGCCTGTCCGAGCTCCTCCTTGGTAGCACAGTTTGAAAAGCCTGTGCTCCCGGCACAGAGCTCTTGGGGGCTGTGTAATGTAGCTGACACAGCTCTCAGCCTTGCATCTCTGGTGGGTGCGAGACAAGAGCACTCCAGTGGGGCAGGCAAAAGTAGGGTTCAGTAATACTGACAGCCAGAAACTTTTCTCAGGGAGCTGGCTGCTTAATGAGAATTGTTGAGCATAAAGACTGTGTATTTTTTTTTTTTACCTCTTGGCGTTTGATACTAGAAAAGCACTTTGCAACTCTGCAGACATGGCTGTGCTTCCAGTGACTTCATCTGGACGTGTCCAGCCACACCTGGGGGGAGCCATAAAGCACGAGTCAGTATGACAGCATCTTTTGTAAATACAACAGGATTTCCTGGGATTATGTTTGCATGCTTGGCCCTCTTGGGGAGAGGGAGAACTTATTTGGTCTCTGATAAAGCCATGAGAAGGCTGTCCACATTATGTCATTTATAAGGCCACAGGCTATAGCTCAGCTAGCAATCTGCTTCAACTTGAATGATTTGAGGATGTCCATGTGATCCTGTTTGGTAAATCCAAATTGCACGAGATAACACTTACATTAAAATACTTAGCCAGTCCAAACGATGTTTCTGTCATTCTCTTTTTGTAAGCATTTAAAAAATGCAGTGCAAGTCAGCTAGCTGTGTTACTTGCAGTAATATGCCATAGCATTACTTCCTGACCGATCTAACTGCTTTTTCAATGGCTCACAGCTTTCTGATATGTTATCCATAAAGTTTTCTTCCTTCTTTGTATTTAAAATTTGTTCTGACTGTCTGAACAGGGAAATACATCCTAATGAACAATATAATGGATATGAAGCTACTTTGGCAAACTAAATTAATATTCATGAATCTCATTGTTAGTTGAATATATTAAATAATTAGTGTGTGTCTTCTTTGAGGGCAAATGCTTATCCTGAAATTAAAGCCATATTTTTTGAGCATAATGCTTAGCTCTTGTTGAGTGGCAGTGGACCAGGTAAATGAGGCTGTTCTAGCCCTGTTTGCTGGTATGGATAAGCTTTCTAAGTATGCTTAAAGCATAATATCTGCAAATATTGTGGGTAGCTTTAAAATAAGCTTTAGTAAGCAGTTTGCTGGCAGCACTTGAGTGGACTGTCAGTGAAGTGTGAGCAGGGAAGGACATGACATTTTGAATGTGCCCTGTCTGTTGGTGGAAATAGTCTCTATAGTATTTGTCCAGTTGTGTTATTGAATCCAGTCACTGCAACAACTCACAGACATTTCCATCAGTTGGGACCAAAGCATGTTATTTATGGAATTTGGAGAAGGAGTTTTAGGAAAAGTGTGTTTAAAAGAATAAATCTCTCTTGCAGTAGTGACTGTGGTTCCAGTGCATTGTGGCATAGATCTTAGCATCAGCTGTGCTGATAGGGATTGGGGCTAGGAGGTTATCAGTAACTGCATCATTGCCTATAATATTATTGGAAGTATGTCCTATATATGCACTACACATACACTGTCCAGGTCTAAGCAAGGCAATCGGTTTTGATCTCCTGAGATTATTCTGCTTCTAAAGTGGAGAGATTGAAGCTAACCCAGGATGGGGTTCAAGTGGTTCTTTGCTTTAAGCAGCCATTGGATTTCAGCAAACATCAGAGAATCTTGGGGTAGCAGACAGTTCCTTTCCTATCTGAGCTGTGTCTTTTCTGGCATGGGATGCTAGAGATATAATCTCCTTTTCCAATGTAGTGAAAGGAAGTGTGTCTTGGTCAAGATTAGTATTGGCAGGAGATAACATTTGTTTGAGAATGAAGGTGTGTTGTTCTTGCACAATATGCTCTCATTTAAATGATTCACACTGCAATTTTTTCTGTGAGTCCAGTCTATAAACTGAACTAGAAGCTGGCATTTTAGCTGGGTGCAGTCAGTTTCAAAGTACTGAATAGTGCACATAACGTCAGCAAGAATTATAAGTTTCTCTCATCATATAATTTGCGTAAGTGGTGGCTCCAGACCTCTCTCCTTTTCCATCTGAATAATGTTTCTGGCTTTTTCTTTGTCACTGTAATACCCTCATGTTCAGTACACTTCTCTCAGCTTACCTGTTTTCACTATGCAATTGCTAGGTGGGTGAATGAGTTTAAGTCTTGCTGTCTTCTGAGGTAGAAGCTGTCTGAGGGTGCTTGAAGCTCACTGCTGCAGGTTGTGAAGAAAGAAAGGTGAATAAGCTGCTCTGAGGATTCTGCTGTCACCCTCTGTTGAACACTGGAGTAAGGACCAAGAGCATGTGGAAGGCAGAATGTGCAAAGAAAGGGGGTTCAGAAGAAAACTGAACAGAGTTTGCCAGAGGTGCAGCGTTGTTCATACCTCCTTCTTCTGTTTCCTAAAAGACTCTCTCAGAAGTGTCTCACACTGACAAAGGTGTATGATGGAACGGTGATAGAAGACCTTTGCTTCTGTATCTGGATGTTCACTGAATGGTAGATTTTTTTCCCTGTATGCATCTTGTTTAGCTGCACAGAATTACCCATTGTCAGCTTTGCCTTAAGGGGTACCTTGCTGTAAGTTTGAACTTGTCTTGGGTGTGGGGATGTGATGATGGCAGAGCACCGTGCGTTTGAAGCACATCAGTGACGTGCGGAGTAGGCATCCGACTGTGGGCTTCAGAGTCAGCAGAAGACGTGCCATGCCAGGCACAGGGACCCTGGCCAGGATCTCTGCTTTTACTCCTGCTGGTGAACCACTGATCTCACTGCAGATATCACTGCCTCCCTCCAGGTAAGATGACTGCCTCTCAGTCCTGTCTTCCTGGCATAGGACCATGGAGGCCAACTTCTTCAGGCTGTGCAAGTAATGATTCTGCTTGTTTGCAGAAAGAGAGTAGAAAAGGCACAACGTAGGCTAAAGAGAGCAGAGCAAAGTGAATACAACTGAGAATGTGCAGTTCTAATCTGAATTTTACTAAAATTCTGTGCCTTTCCTGGAATTTCAGAGTAGTATTTGCTCATATTTTCTTTTTCTCAAGTGACCTGCAGCACACATGCCTGCTATGTGTCCTTGTGTACTTCTCAACAGAAAATGCCTCTTTTCAGGAAGGCAGGTGCATGCAGGTTCTTTCAGTGGGAAATAACAAGTGGTCTTGTGTGCAAAGGGAATTCACTGTCTATGCTTTTTGTCCCCTTCTCCTCCCAGATTTTCAAGTGTAGGCTACTCTTTCACCCCTATCCACTGCACATTTACCTCTTCCTCTGTCTTTTCCTAATGTGCCGTTTGTCCTTAGTGCAACAGTCTCTGGATCAGGTGATTCACACACATGCTTCCCCTGCTGAATAACAACACGAGGCAGGAACGTCTAACCCCTGACTAGTGACAGCTCATTTCCAACTTTGCCTTTTCCAGAGCAGTTTTAAGTCCAGTTATAATGGAGAGAAGGGAGAGGGGTTATGCATTGCCACCAAATTGAATGCCATCCCCTGTTAGTTTTTGTATGGGCTTCTGAGAGTGTTGGAATACAACACGAAGAGACAGAAAGCAAGTGTATTTAGCCATATTTAGAGGTTTTCCTTTAGAGGTGTATATCACTATTATATCCCACGCTAACAGGCTGGAAACCTGGCCCTGCCTTTTTTAAAACCATGGTTTAGCAGTGTCTTGGCTGCTTCCTGTGGTGACATTTGAGGGATTTATGACATATGGCTGCACTGTCTGAAAAGGATGCCAAGGCTAAAATGGACTTCATGTGTCATGAAGTCCATGGGCATCCATGTAATGTGGATTTTCCCACAGCAGCGTTCTGCTCAGTGCATGGATTTTCCAAGTCACAGCTTTGTGACAGTATAGGCTTAGGATAAACCAAAATTGGAGATCTGGGGAGTGATTCCCAGGTTTTGTGTAAGGAACCATTCCAAAGCTGTGTCTGGTTCGTGAACCTGCTTCTGCCTTTTCCTCCCCACCCCCAGGCTCCCAAACTTCCAGAGACAAGAAACTCAAGCACATTGGCCTGGACTGGGTGTCACTGTGTTGCAATCAGACAGTAGGGTAATCAAGACTACAGGACATGCCAAGGGAAGTGCCGACCCCACAGGCTAGATGTGAAAGCTACAGAATTTTTGCAAGCAGAGTTGTCCCTCCAATTAATTCTTTATTCCAGAAATGGGAAATTCGTGTGCCTTTCTGACTCACATGCAGCAGGATTTGGGCAGTGTCAGAAGATAAGAGTTGTGGTGTCTTCAGGGAGATGTTATAGGGATTCTCTGCTGCCCCTTATGAATTCAGTGGAGGTGCCTGTTGCACACAGAGGCAACGTACAGTTTTGTGCTTATGGGAGTCAGGAGCCTTTTGCCTCTTTGAGAAGCAATGTGTGGTTTATCTCTAGTTTAGCAGGGGAAAAAAAAAAAGAATTCTGGCGTGCCTTTCTGGGAGGGTTGCTGGGGCCTGACCTCCTTTGACCTGATTTAATTGAGGATTTTGCCAAGCTTATTACAAGGGATGTTCTTTGGCAGCACCAAGTGAGCAAAGCTGGCTGATCACAAATTATCATTTACACGTGCACAGTGAGAAACATAAAATTAGCTCCTTAAAAAATAATATTCCTTTTCCATGACATGTAATAACCTGCCTTTAGTAGCCTGTCATAAACCTCAAGATCTGTATAAGTCATCTCAACTTCCTCAGTTTTATCTGTCTTCCCAGATATATTACTAACGCGAGGTTGAACAATGCAAAAAATGCTCATCTCAGGATTAATTTGGGTGCTTAAACTATATCACTGGTTCTACAGCTGTGGCTGGCTGTGAGGAATGTCAGCCAATGTTTACTGATACATCTGCTTATCAAAAACACCTTTTACATATTTTGACATAAGTATTTCAGGCAAAAAATACCAGTTACATACACGAAGTGTTTGCTTTGGAAGTACTTACATATTCATCAAATCAGGGGTGAAAATGAAGAGCAAAAATAAAACTTACCTGACAAATGACACTGAAACACTACAGCTTGAATTTCAAGTCAGTGTTCTGACTCCAGAAAATAAGAGATATATATATATATGTATATATATATATATTTGAATAGCAAATACTTAAAACTTCCTGATTTACTCACAGCCAAGCAGAAAAGCTCATTATCTGTGAGCAGAAATCTGCCTGAAGAGGTTTAATTTTTTTATTCTGTTTGTTGGTGAATGTGCTGTTGGTGACTGTAAGCAGTTTGATAGGACAGCCAAGGGCAGCCAGTATGTATGGAATGATGTTCCAGCAGCAGCAGCACTGCCACTGATGGAGAGAAACAACTGGATGCAACATGTACCAAATAGCAGTATATAGTGACTATAGGACTGATGCTGGGGCACATGGGGGCAACATCCATCACGTATAAACAAAGCTCTGAGTGTTAAACCTCAGGTTGTTGGCCTGACACCTACTTTCAGTACAGCACATTTCATGGTGTGAATGAGTGAGACAACAGGACAGGATAAAAAGGAATGACAGGAGAAATTACATTTCCTGACAGTTTCTAAGCTAAATGTAATTTCTTTCAGAAAATTAAGTGAAAAGGATGTTCCACATTGAGAAGTATTATGTCAAAATTCTCCATGAAATAGTAAAGCTCTGTTACTCTGCAACAGACCTAATTTCATTTAAAGAAAAAGTCCAGAAATTCTCCAGTGGTAGTTCATCACCTCCTCAGTGACGTATATCTCTGGGCTTAGGACAGTCAATAAGAAATCAAATTCCTTGGGTGACATTGTTCATGAGCAATTTTTATTGTCCTTATAAAAATCAAGAGGTGATAAAATCTCCCAGTGACTTGCCTACCTTTAACAGTCTCCCATTTCTTCCTTCTCACAAGGTTACAGCACACTGATTGTCACCAAGTTGTATTCTTTTTGTCAGCTTTTACTTAGAAGCTGAGAAAATAGGACAAGAGGAAGAACATGAAGATTTACAGCTAGAATAGCAATAAGAGTTACTGTTTCATGAAGTAAATGTAAAAAAACATTCTTCTCCTGTATTCTAAGGTACAGCTTTCATGAATGAAGGGCTCCAAGTTAAGAGAAAGGATTATATTTTATTTTTAAGTAAAACATTGGGGAAAAATCTGCTGAAGATCCTGTCTTTTAATTAATTACAGACCAGCTGCAAAATACAAGCCTGAGCAGTAGCTTTCGTGTTACTATGCAGCTATTGACTTTCAAACCTGATTGAAAGGAGGATTGTAGGAACCTGATTGTAGGAGGAAGGGAAGTATCAAAGAAGAGTTATTTTCTGTTTGAAAGCTGATGAGACTGTGGATTTTCACTTTTACTTTAGCTAATGTTATTAGCTACCAAACTGAATAACTTGCCAAATCTGTGGAAGAAAAATACCGGTGACTTAACAGCACTGGAGTGTTAGGCTCATTCCAGGATTTGCTTTGATTTTGTTTGTTAGGAGGTGTCTCCATGTCACCTACTGGATATTTGTACTGCATGTTGACATCAGTGGCATTCCTAAGTGTTAGAAAAGGGGACTAAAAGATAACTAATAGGCTGCCAAAATTACCAAAGATTATATGGGAGCTGTCTGCTTTTTCTTTACCTCACCATTTTTCTTCTCTCTCCTGTTTTCTGTTTGGCTGTTCCACATTCACGTTATAGTAAGAAACAGGTAAAGGATCACTTCTCCGGGAACGATGTAAGCTCCAAGACAGATATGGAAACAGGCAACATCCTGTGAGTACAAAGTTTATGCATCACTCATCTATCTCTGCCATTTCACTGATAAATTGTAGATTTTAACCAAATCAATTAGAAGTAGAAGCTTCAAAGATGGTAAATCCCTCAAAATGTCACAGAAGTTCATTGTGACAAGACATAGTTTTAAGTATGGTCCTAACCTTACCTGTATGATCTGCAAGCTCGGCTGTCAGCACTCTGGTCCTGTCCTGAATCAACCCTGACTGGTGCTGCCTCTTGCCCAGTCAAACGGGTAATGTGTACGGGAGGGAACTGTGACTGTTGTGAAAGTCAGGGCAGGGGTGGGGAGCACAGGGTACTGAGAAACCAAGGGATTACAGTGGAAGAAATTTGGGGGATGTAACAGCAAACTGACGGTGCAGTGGGAGCTTTGGATAGTGTTAGGGATGGGGAGGTAACAGTGGCTGTGAGGGGATGCAGAAGACATGAAAGCACTGTGCTAGCTCTGGCTTCATGGATAAACAGCTCCTGTGCTGTCTGGATAGCAGCTTGGATCTGAAATACATATTTTTTCCACATTCCCCCTCTTAGCCTCCCGATCCCCTTTCTTTTCTCTTCTCCCCCTGCTTGACAAGCTTCCTCACTTACATCACTGCCAAGGTAGTCATAAGTCAGCTGAGAAACGAGGAATGACTAACTTCCTTCCCCTTGGGGCATTAGCACGCTGCTGCTGCTATGAAACACTTAGGTCACCTGTCTTCCCAGCAAGGGAACAGCAAGTACACTCTGTAATCCAACAGCTCCGGTGCGTCTTTTCCCCTTGGAGGTGTGACTACAGTGGCTACGGGGTTGGGGCTTTTTATTTTTAATACTCTCAGTGAGTTCCACTGATTTTTACCCATTGGAATTTTTTTTCAAGTAAAGTTTTATCATTACAGATATCCCCTTTGAGTCCTGTGTTGTTTCTGAAACGCTACAACACTTCTGAGCTGACAACTGCAAAGAAATTAGATATCAACAGCTCTAAAATTGAACTGTATGTAATTGAAGAAGCAAAATAGAATATGGAATCACATATTCTAAACCAGAGTGGAAAGAGAGTTCAGAGCAGAGCACAGGACCACAGCAAGGCTGGTAAATGTAAGAAATGTAGGTTGCAGAACAAGACTGGACATGAAATTGCATGACCCATCTTGGAGATGTCAGATTGTCATTCTGTGCCCAGTTTCCCCTAGTTAGGAAAGAGGCTAGTAGTCCTGTCTTCAGAAGTGTAATGTTGCTGATACAGCTGGTCTTTTCAGAGCATTTTGTGATGCACAGCTAGAAGGCACTGTAGAAATGTAAATGACTGTTTGGGAAGTAGTATAGTTCAGTTGCTATCCATTCAGCTCCTGGGAAAGAGTGCACCCAGGTGTCTAAGAGAAAATAGACTTTATGTCAACAGTTGGATGAAACAAACAAAGAAGATGATGGCAGAGATGGAGAAGAGGCAAGTATGCAAGGTGTAAAGAAAAATGTGAGTGAGTGACATCTGCCCTAGAAAAAGAAATTGAGTATGAAAGAAGGAAGGCAGAACACAAATGGAAGGGGTTGATGCTGGGTAGACAGTGAGGTTAGAGGGTGACAAGACCTCAAACAGTGTTAGACCACAAGGAAAAGAAAGGAAAAGGCAAAGGAAAAACCAGCTAGAAATTATGAGCGTATATAGAGGAGATTGTTCCAGGCCAGGGAACATGTATGTGGAACAGACTTCATGAAAGAAAGATATTGCAGTGTATGAGTGGGAAAAAATAATGTGGTAAAAGAAAACAGGGAAGGCAATGGGAAGAGAAAAGGTGGTCCATGGGTTTATGGAAATTTTAGTGGAAAATGGGAAAAAGCAGAACAACATCAATGCCTGCAGCATGGTGGAAAACAAGAGGAAAAAATGAAGTGAGGGCATGGCTGAATGGTAATTGTTGTTGCAGGGTGGATTTTGAGTCCTGAGTAGGTTAGAGATTGTTCAGATAAGCTACTGCAAGTGTATTACTATACAGCGTCAGCAGGAGAAAGTACCATTGAGTTCTAGAAAATTACTATCACTGAAATACCAGCTTGCATATAACCTGTAGACAAATTAAAAATGCAGAAAATATTAGAATGTGCAATGCATTTTCTTTCCTTTTTCCTTCTCCTTTACTGCAGTGCTTTTCCTGCCCCTCCTCAGCAACCCTCACCCCTGGCAGTACTGCCTACTTGTCCTTGGTGAGATGCAAAGGAGAAGCTGCCTCTGAATGCAGAGATGGTGCCAGCCCTTGTCAGAGAGAGAAAAGGCTCAAAGTTCATCAGCCATTGGTACTGTGGGTGCTCCTGGGCTGACACGCAGCTGATTTGCTCTGAAACAGAAGCAAATTGTTTTACAGCCTTAGGCTGCTTCTGTAATACGGTGAACTTGATGCAACTCTGTTATGGTATTGCCAAGCTGGAGCAAATAAGTAATAGCACTTGTTTTCCTGTCTCTGTAAACTCATCCTGCTTTCCTTCCCTGGCTTCCCCAGTTGAAACAAAATAATTAAAAAATGGGCCTAGACTGCAGCCATTGAGATTCGTGTCAGCCCTTAAGAAAATTTCCTGAGTGTTAGCCTAGATGATTTAGAGAGATCACCTTCCCTTGACTGGAGGTGTTTTAAGAACATGTTAACAGCACATAAATTAAATAGGCTGGGGCTTTAACACCAATTTCACAGGAGGACAAGCCAGCACAAGATCAGGCAGGTGTGGAAGCAAAATCAAAGGCATGTCAGACTGATTAAGAATAAACCACATCAGAAGTGCAACTGGTGAGCGACTTACTTGTTCAGAGTCAAATAAGGTAGGGAATATGGTTTCCTTTACACCATCTCCTGGGGAAATTTTTATCACCAGGTTTAAGAATAGAAGAAGGTCCTATATGATAAACTGTGGTCATCAGAGAAATGATGAAGACTGGACTTATCTGTGCTAAATGGGAACAGACTGGGGGATGTCTAGCAGCCAGGGATCTGTAGTTCACTCTTCAATAGCGTACATTCTTTTTAATTTCTCCTTTGCCCCTGCTGTGGGAAGTGTCTTAACTATAGCAGCGGACTAGCTTATATTTGTATTATCCTTGTTTCATTATATTCCAGAGGGTTGTGTTGTCAAGGAGCTCTGAAACGTGTGCTCCACATTTTCTAGTATGGAGAACACTTGTATTTGCTGGGCTGGCAGCTGCTGTGTGAGCATTTCAGTCCTTTTTAATCACTCTGCCTTCTGTAGCAAGCTACTGTGAATTAGTTCATTAGGGCTTATTATCCAGGCTCCTTTACCACACTGGATAAGGAACAAGAGGTACTGAGGAAGGCCCCATGGGATATCCCCCCTGCCTAATGAAGCTCTGCTGTGCCTGGAGAGCCACAGTGCCAGGAGGAGGATGGAGGGGTCACGGCTGGGATGTGTTGTGCTCTAGCTGATAGCGCATGACAGTAGATCAGAGCAGCCATGAAACTGCTTTGCTTGGAACTGGAAATTGTAGCTCCAAATGATACAAAAAAACAGAAGGATAAGGGTGCTGAAAGCTTCCTTTACCCGTGTCCTTCTCACCTACACAGTCTGTAGTGCTGCAGTCACTGACAACTGGAAGAGCAGTAACTGGAAAGAGGCAGGAAAAAGTCTAGTATCTGTTTTTGGTTGGGGTTTCCTCTGATTCTAGGGAATCTGACCTTAAGAAGCCTTCCAGGGCAGAGTTGTGGGGATCTTTGTGAGCCGCAGCTGCACTGATAGAAGGAGATTGTATGCCCTTATAACACAGTGGATGAAGACAATTTACCCAGATACGGCCGATTTAGAGTAGAGCTGCCTGATGCAGATTTTGAACGAGGCTGCCTTTACCTTCCTTGCTTTGCACATGTGGGAGCAACAAAGATCCTCATTTTTACAACAAAAACCCAATTCTTCCCTGTTCCGCTTTGTGGTTGTTGCATGCTGATTGGGAACCTGCGGAGAACAAGTGATACAGTATAAGGCTCTTTTCTCCTCCCTCATTAACTGGATCATCTTAGTTAAGTGCAGGAAACAATAGGAGACAAGCAACTATAAAAAATGTGGAAGCTTCAAACCTGTAGACTGGAGACACATGCTACTGTTCCAGGTTTTTACCTCAATAAAACTCTAGGGATTTGGTCTTACTAGACATGCTAATCCCAGGATTGCTTTTTAATTGCAGTTTTTAATTCCCCTGTTCTGCTTCCTGTTGCTCTATCAACCTGCTCACAGGGGAAAACCATGAGGAAAGGAACCAAGGGAGATCTGTTTCTGTGGTCTCAGGGTGTGGTGCAGTTAATGCCTGTGGCTCCCTCACTGGTGAAAGTATTGAGTGAAGGTGTGACTCGTGACTGGGATGGTTACATGCAAACAGACTGGGATGTGAACATCCTTAGGAAGATACAGGGGTGCTCTTGCAGGTATGGTGTGTTCTTGTGGCTAGCCACATCTCTATGAAGTGTGCAGAGAGGCCCACCAGCTGTGCACAGCTGCACCATGTTCAGCAGCAGAGCATTTGAATAGGAACATGGCTTTGACTTCAGTGTCAGCCCTTTCCCTCTGTCCTTGGTGAATGAATAAATCTCCAGCGTTGTTATTTATGTGATGCAAGTGGGTGAGAATTTGCATTGGAAATACTGGTTTGGGTTATTAACTTGGGTTCATGAATAAGCAGAATGACTAGTGCTGGGGAATCGTGTGCTAATTGCCCTTGAGCTCTTCTGATGAAAGAATGATAGAGAAACAGCGAATGTACCAACAGCTTTTGACTATGGTTTTATTAATAATAATATTGCTAAAAGGAGCAAATGTGGAAAAAAACCTGCTTTTCCTGCCCGACTCAGGACTGTGTGTGGGGCTGCGGTTCCACACGTTCCTGCTAGAGAATGAACAGCAGATGTGGTGTTGTTACTATTTTTTTGTCATAGCCACTGCTAGCTAGCTACCCAGAAGGTACTTCTAGTTCCCCTGTGGAGGGAGCAGATCTGATACCTTTGGGCCTGGACATCTAATTGGCTTCCACAAAACTGGTTAACTGCGGAGGTTCATCTCTATGCCAGCTCTGGTAGCGAAGCAGTCAAGTGAGACCTGCAGAAAACCTGAGAGAGATGTACTGATTAAACGCTTTAGTTATCTTATACTGTTCTTCGTGCCTGTTCTTTCTCACCTTCTTCCGGCCTTGGCAGTCCACGCTCTTTTAGTTTGGGTTGTTTTTTTTAAAAAAAAAAAAAGCTGGATAGGAAATTAGTAAACACTTTATTTGGTTCAACATATGTTAAGGAAGTGGAAACAGCTGGGCGCCAAAGGGAGAATGTGGCTGGCAAGGCGGGTTGTTATTTTTATACAGAGATGCTCAGTTAGGTCTCTGTGTTAGAGATGACACTCAACTCGGCCCCGTTTTATCCCAGTGCCTCCTATTAGACGTCTCGCCTTGGAGCATTTTGTTTTAGCAGCTCACACACCTGCGTATTTATGCCCTGTGATCTGCTGCACAACAGCTTCTTCTTATCTCTCCCTTTCCTCAGCGCCTTTCTCTTCCTTTTCCTTTCCTACAGCTGTTGCCTCTGGTGCACATCCCTACAGATACCAGGGGAGATGGGAGAGGTCTGGCCTGGCTTTGTCTGTTGCCTTCCCAGCCCTTCCTCTTTCAGAGAGCAATAAAGTGTAGGGTGAAAGCTGATCTGAAGGAAAAGAGCCAACTGGCTTCTGCTGAGTATGGAGAGACAAATCAAGTGTCGGTTCAGAGGAAACTATTAGGTGTGGGGAGAGGGTGGGACCTTTGTGGTGAAAAATGGTCTCACTCAAGTGATCTGCATGAATTCATGATGAGGTGGGACCGAAAATGTCGATTTCATACATATATGTATTATAATCTACATGATTAGATAAAATGATCTGTATATATTTTATTATTATGTATTCTGAAGTGATAGGTGATAGAGCAGAAACTCATAATCATCTGTTTCATGGCAGGAGAGAGCCCCGAGTTATTCCATTAGGAAATGAGAGATGTTAATCAATTTAAAAAGTGATGTAGTCAATGATGCTGCATCCAGGCAAAGAATAAAATGATCTTCTCCCTTTTTCCTACTCTTTCCCTCTATGCTTCAGGAATTACCTTCAACTCTGGTGTGACCTATTTCCAGTAATGAATTCAGCCGAGTGGACGGGCACATTTTTGCCTGTCACATGGCGATCTCGCACAACGGAGGTTAAGCAAACAGAGGTTCTTGGGCTCTGGTTTTACCGAGGCCACTTAATATGGCTGGAGGGATCACTCTTGGTGTTTTCATTTGAACATCAAAGACCGAGGCCACTCTCTTATTTCTTCTTGGTTTGCTAAGGAAAGCAATTTAACTGCTGAGCTCTTACTGCTGTTTTATTACTGTTGTGTACGAACCCTTATAAATTCCTGGGAATTTATAAGTATTTCCAAGCAAAACACAGTTTTGATTCTTGGCTTCTGTGAGAGGACTTTGTAGCCTAATTCCTGTGTCAAAAAACACATAAAACTTAACCAGAGACTTAAGACAGACAGCATGACAAAGTTTAAATTTTCTTTTTTCAGCGTTGACCCTGAAACTGGAGCCTAGCAGCCTTGTGCAGAGAGGAGAAACGGGACCCAGAGACACCTTGCTGACTCTGTTGCCACAG
Source organism: Porphyrio hochstetteri (assembly GCA_020800305.1). Classification (NCBI taxonomy): domain Eukaryota; kingdom Metazoa; phylum Chordata; class Aves; order Gruiformes; family Rallidae; genus Porphyrio; species Porphyrio hochstetteri. The sequence goes on from CM036907.1 coordinate 55,293,819, forward strand.
AGGTCTTTAAACCAGACTTAATTCTGATGACCTCCTCCTCCCTGACATAATTTCAAACTGTTTCATTATGTGCATTGCTAATAATGTTTCTCAAAACCCATTCTAATGGGCTTCTAATGGTTTATTTGCTGCAAGATATTTACTACATTCTGTGGCCTGGGAATAGCAATGTTATTTTTATGCATTTTATGTGCAAGACAGGGTGGCCTCCTGGTTATGCAGTATGCATGCAGGAACATTAAGCCTAATAGACATAGCAGTTACTTTACCTGACTATTCCCATTTTTGTAAATGCTTTTGAAGTGTTCATTTGTTAGGTAATTGTCATAGGCAATGAAATGTTCCAAAGGCAAAGAGCAAATATCCCAATCTAGTATAATAAGTAAAACTAGTATTAATTTGCCATTCCTTTCTCTCATTAAGCTGGCATGGATCTTGGTACGCATTTTTTCCCCAATGTTCCATTTAAGAATCCTAGGTTGCAGACATACTTTTGTCTGTAATAACACGCTGTTGTTATTGATGCCAACTAATTGCTTCATTTCTACAATCAGATGTTTTCCATTTTGTAATCCTTTGATTTCCTATCAGTCAGATGGTAAAAAGAGGAGAGAGGTTCTGTAATAAAACTTTCAAAGAACAAACAGAAAAAAGAAAATCTATTTAAAGTCTAACAATGTAAGTCTTGCCTTCTTTTTAGTTCAAAGGGACAAATTACCAGCGGCCTCTGAAAACCCAGAACATGTACCAGACTTCATTACAGCCAAAAGATTTCAGGAAATATTGACAGATCTACTTCTGAGGCAGAATTTCCTGCTTCCTGCCTTGATGGATAAAATACTGACACACACAGATTCATCTGTTCGCTTTGAATATGTGCTGACAGAAGCAGTCTGACTTTCAGAGCAGCATACGCTCCAGGTGTACACACTTGGGATGTCCCTGACTATACAGAGCAAGGCTCTTGCATCCTGTTTGGCATCCCTGGGGACTTAGAAGAGGAAATCAGAAGCTGTCACGGACTCAAGGTGGCAGGGGTATGAAGGTGACACCCACCTCTGTGTGCTGGCAGGGGAAGGAACGTTGCCTCCTGCCAGCCCTCAGACCATTTCTATCTGGATGAAGAGAAGCTGGCTTGATGGCTAAACTTTAAAAGGAGTAGTTCAAACTATTTCTGTTACTTTCTTTATATTTTTTGGTCATCTGTTGCTAACTGTCTGCATTGTCTTGGTCCTCTTTCTCTAGGACTAGTTCTGACTCTATGAAAAGCCTTGGTAAGAAAAATGTGAACCCAGCTTGAATGTGGCAGCGTAACTTCTTTTTTATTTCTATTTTTAATCCAGAAGGTTTCAACTACTCCTAAATATATCAGCCAACTTCTTAGTACCAAAAGCTTTTGTTTTTTTTCATAATTTTGGCATTGGTAGTACTCGTCATGCTTAATGGACTGTCTCACCCCAGTCTTTCACAGCTCCCAGTAATTACCCCGTGCTGGAATGATGGACTTGGTGGTGGAAACAAACAGTTAAAGCTGAAGTGAACAGGCAAGGAGAGAGATCCCTCAGGAACATTCTCTGTCTGTAGGCCTTTAGAAAAGCTTAATTTATAGAAAATAATACATTGGCATTTAAGCTGTCTAGACGTGGGTGCCTACTTTGAATTCATTTTGATGGGACTTAGGCCCTGGGGTGCTTTCTGAGTGCCCAAATACCATAAAAAAAGCTCCATGATTATCTTTTGTGAGCCATTAAAATAAATAGCCTGTTCAGATATTGTGCTGACAAAGACAGCATAAAAACCCACTACACAGACTTTGATAAAGTAATATACAGTAATTGAGTTACATACAGCGGGGGATCTAATACTAGAGGAACATGGTTCTAGTCACGAGCATGGTGAGAGTGGAAACTTCTGTGAGAACGTAACATTAAAGAAGCAGCAAAAGCTTGGGATATGGCACTTAAAGCACATTGAAGCTATGTACCTGAAAGCTGTTCAAAATGCTTAACTTGGATACAGGTGCCATGAAAACACTATTTATAGACATCCTGGGTAACTGTTGGCAGACTCCTAAAGGAAGTAGAGAAAGAAAAAAAAAAAAAGAAAAAAAAAGGGGGGAGGGGCAGGAAAAAGACTGGGTGCAGTGTATCTTTTGGACTGACAATTCTGTACTCCTCTGCTACTGAAACATTACCAGCTTAAGGAGATTTCAAATAGCTAAAAAGCTGTAATTGAAGCCTTCTTCCAAAGCATGCATTTACTTCCCTGACGCTATGCAGGAGAGTTCCTGTTTTCCTGTTGTTTCCTGTGGCATAAACATTTATTTTAAATTTCTTTTGTCATCTGGATAGATGCTGTCTGGAGGAGACGTGCTTTCATGTGACACTCTTCCTTCCCGCTGCTGTTTTTGTGGCCTCAGAGGCAAATGCAGGATATTCCTCTTCCAGTTCCTCCAGTGCCTCTCCTTATTCCAGTATCTCTGGTCAACCAATCTGCAGTGATGTCAGCATTCCCAAAGAACTGATGTAATTACCCGAAAGAAATGTAGAATAGACCAGCCCTGAATGTCTTAGAATGGGTTAAAACATTCTTCAAGCTTGCATAAATTACAGAGGATTTGGATTGTTATGTGCATATTGTAAGTACTGTAATGTAAGTATTATTCAGGAGGTAGTAAAATGAGATGAGGATGAACATCAGATTGACTTACCTAGTGCCCTTGGGGTCAAGAACAAACAGAAAAACCGTCAGAAGGGTTTTTATTGATTGAGACAGTCTAAATAAAATTGATCTTCCCTCTATGCAGGGGCCTGGGCTATACAACCTCTTAAAGCCCCTTCCTTGCTGTGTTTCTGTCACTAAACTGCATGACTCTCTAGTGGCTTAGCAGGGACCCTGTGGCAGCACTAAGCATGGGAAAGACGAGCGAACTTAATTATCTGCTGGTGTGCAGTGATAATCATATTTAAGGTTGTAAGTCGCCTTCACCACATCATAATCTACCTTAATGTTTTAATAGTTGCAGTAAATCGTTTAGGCAAACCTTCAAAAACCGTAGAAGACAGACATGGGGAATCCTGACTCTTGGGCTAACTGGTAAAGTTCACTTGTTTAAGATTAACAAGGGAAGTGCTTTCTGAGGGCTGCTACCATTGAAACCACTGGATCTGTCTTGTTCATCTGGACAGAAAAAGGAAAGGGTGGGGGGCTGCCTTATACTGAAGAAATGGGCAGGAATCGTACGGGTTTATCTTGTAGCAGGAATTTCATGGCACTGGTTGACCTTGGCCTTCGCTGAGTAATGTTCTTTTCCTGTAATGTTGCAGATGACTCTAAAACTGGTTTGTTTCAGCCTCCTGTGAAAGGGGGAAGTGGCAGAGAAGGAATGGGAATGGTCAGGTCCGTGTGATGAACAGAAAATAGAACCAGCTTTGGATAGATGTACCTGTGATCAGATGAAAGGCATGTAACTGGAGGGCCAGTGATTTGTTGTAAATTATTTAAGCCCTGTGGGTAATTAACAGAGAGAATTCTGGTCCCTCCTTTGTACAAAGATGTATATTTCAACAGAAAGAGATGCAGTCTGCAAAATAGATAGTGGATTTTGTTTACTGTGCAGATATCTCACCACTGTTTACTCCATTGTTCCATGAAGACTGTGATTAGGAGGAAAGGTTTTATCTGACCTCAGTCAAGGTTTTAGTATATAGCTCCAAACTACTGTCCTTACTTGCACAGCTTTGGTTGTCAGCAAACCAGTTGGGGTGATACCAGAGAAATTTTTGTTTATTTTAGGAAACATGGCTTCTCCTTTCCTTGAGCGGGCTCTGCCGTAGTCCTTCTCCTTCTCCGCAGAGTGTTGTCCACGTGTGAGGCTGCCTAAGGTGAACAGAGGTTTCTTTGTGTCCCATGTACTGAATTTTCTGTCCCAGTTAAGGGCCTGACATATCATGGAAAGAGTTACGCTGGTACAAGTTACAAGACCACACAAAGTTATGAGTGTAATGAATGTCACTATCATTCTTATCACTTCGTAACAGGAATAGGCCACACCGGTGTGAGTGATACCCCTCCATTCCTATCTCTGTGCCAGCAGAGTGTGACATGTCCATGTTACCAGGGTCAGACTGTAATAGCTGACATGGTGGTAAACTAACTATAGATGTTGAGACCCTTTCTTAGGTTCTGGCATTCCCATGGCAGGAGGTTTTGGTCTTTCAGTAGGGTCTGCTTTGGGAAGGGATGGGCACCCGGCTCTGGCAGAGACAGGCAGGGATTTGGGGGTGTGAAGTGTGAGTGGTGGGGAAGAAAGGGCTGCCTGCCAGTCTGCATGTTGGTGCTACAACACAGGGGAGAAGTGGCAGCGGAGGCTGAAGTGGTTTGGGTGGTTGGGATGTCTGTGGGCTGTTCGACCACAGCCTCTCCAAGTGAGGCCTCTTCAGCTGGGCTAGGTCTGAGTATTGAGGGGTAAAGGAAGACATGAATTTACAGCGTGGGTGTCAACTGCTCCTTAGTACCTACCTGGGTATGTGTTCTTACTGCATGATAAATTTTATCTCTGTTTCAGTGATGATTCACTCTCCCTGAAGGATAATGTACCTCCTGTTTACCACAGAGAAGTGGCATGTAAATAAGGAGTTAATGCAAAGTAGCTGGTGTTACTCTTCCACATTTTTTTTTTAGCTCATAATCTGAGAAATATGTCTTTTCTAGTGAAAGAATTAGCTCATTGTATTTTTCCATGCCATATTGGTAAAAAGGTGCCTGTTACCTTCCTTATGAGACTTCTTTACCAGAAGCAGTAGGGTATGGCTTTGCAGCATGGAAGAGGAAGATGGGTAAGGAGCTTTAATAGATATCAATAAAATTCCGAGTAGGAAAGAAAAAGCAAAATTGTAAGAGGTTTTTCTCTGTAACTTCCATTATGAAAGGAGGCTAGTGTGCCACGAAACCATCAAACGGCAGGTTCAAAATAAACAGGAGACGCGTCTTCACAGGCTGCTCTGTGTTTAAGCTGAGCGATCCTTGTCTGCAGCATGTCATGGTGTCCAGAAGTTCTCAGAACTTCAGAAATGGGCTGTGAAGGTTCATTGATGAAAAATTACTGGAGAGGTAACAGGCACAAAGTTACCTGCCATGGTACAAGGTGTCTGTCATACATAAATCCCTGAAAAATGGGGTACAAAATCCTGCAGTGTGTCAATCTGAGGTTTCCATGCTCTTTTATTCCTCTCTGGTATCCATTGCTGGTCACTGTCAGGCACAAGACCTTGTGCTAAATGCCATTTTGGATCCATAGTGGCTTTTTTTGTGCCCTTAAACATGTTGTTATAGGGATATTTGTAGCAGTGCTACTGCATCTATACTCGGAGAAGATGGGAATATCTTGTATTGCTTTAACTATTGTTAAAGGGACCTGTTTTTCCTGTGTTGCATATCAGTTCTAGCACATGGGGTGGGAATAAAGCAATGGGCTGAATCGACAGACCCTCCTAAGCTCTGAAAACAGAAATGTAGTGGGAAATGTTTTCAAGTACAATTGTTAACAACAAAATAAAAGTCTTATGTTTAAAGTCCATATGACAAATACCTCTTAGGCAGAATTGGCATTTTGACAGTTCAGTTACTTGTTTTGAGTAAAGAAAAACATTGTTTGGATTTTGAAAATAATTGGAGACATTAAAATTTGTTATAAGGAAGTTTTCATTAGTCTGTAGATAGTAGCTAAGTTAATTAAACTGTGACTTCCATTCCTGTTGTCACAGTTGTATGAATAGGAAAATGACACTGCTGTTTCTAAAGACTGATTGGAAATGCTATCATTTTGGCAGGGGTCCTAATGGTTTGCACACTGCAGGTGTCAGGCTGGAAAAATTATAGAATCATAGAGTGGTCTGGGTTGGAAGGGACCCCAAGGGTCATAGAGTTCCAACCCCCTGCCACAGGCAGGGACACCAACCTCCAGGCCTGGATCTACACAAGGTTACACAGGGCCCCATCCAACCTGACCTTGAACATCCCCAGGGACAGGGCATCCACCATCTCTCTGGGCAGCCTGTTCCAGCACCTCACCACTCTTTCTGTAAAAAACTTCCTGCTAATATCTAATCTAAACCTTCTCTTCTTTAGATATAGTCCATTCCACCTTGTCCTGCCATTATCTGCCCTTTTAAAAAGTTGAATCCCCTCCTGCTTATAAGCTCCTTTCAGGTACTGGAAGGCTGCAATGAGGTCCCCCCGCAGCCTTCTCTTCTCCAGGCTGAACAAGCCCAGCTCCCCCAGCCTCTCTTTGTAGGGCAGGTGCTCCAGCCCTCTAACCATCTTCGTGGCCCTCCTCTGAACCCTCTCCAACAGTTCCACATCCTTCTTGTATTGGGGGCCCCAGATCTGGACACAGGACTCCAGATGGTGCCTCACGAGGGCAGAGTAGAGAGGGACAATCACCTCCCTGTCCCTGCTGGCCAGCCCTCTTCTAATGGAGCCCAGGATACCATTGGCCTTCCGAGCTGCAAGAGCACACTGCTGGCTCATGTTAAGTTTCTCATCCACCATGACACCCAGGTCCTTCTCAGCAGGGCTACTCTCAAGAAGCTCTTCTCCCAGTCTGTATATATATCTAGGATTCCTCCTGCCTAAGTGCAAGACATTACACTTTGCAGTGTTGACCCTCATAAGGTTCACCCGGGCCCATCTCTCCAGCCTGTCAAGATCCCTCTGGATGGCTTCCTTTCCTTCTAGGGTGTCAACCACACCACTCGGCTTGGTGTCATCAGCAAACTTGCTGAGGGTGCACTCAATTCCATCATCGATGTCATTGATAAAGAAACTTGGATGGAACTGCTCTCAGACAGGGAAGAGGAGGCCTTTCAGTCATTTTAATCACAGAGTAACTAGAATGAAGTAAGGTATCCATTCTCTAGACTTAATGGGCTACAGGTCATTCATTGATCAGAAGGAGAAGATAAAGAGGATAGTTGTTCAGCCTCACCTTCTTGGGTCCTCTGTTGTGATGCAAACAAGAAAAGTGGCAGATAAGGTCTTAGCCCCGTGGTTGTTGTCTGGTGGAGTAAGTTCCCTGCTGAATCTGCCTTCAGGCTGGGCAGAGGACACGTGCAAACTGCAGTCAGGGAATTTCTACAGCAGGTTGTTGAATACTAGTTGTGTGCCCATGCTATAAATCATCTAGGGAGAAGGAAGACATGGAGGTTCTCCTGCAGCTCTAGAGCTCTCTGTACCTCTTGCCCAAGACCTACACAAACACCTTGCTGCCCTCTCTGCCTGGTGCTGGGGTGTCCTGCATCCTAGTGAAGAATCCATGGAGTTCTAAGGAAAAAATTTGGCACTGTTGGCAAACCTGCACCCAGCACCTTCTTCCCTGATACCTCCACCCCCCTTCTCTAAACAGCTTCTGTAAATGGCTTCAAGGTCCATAGGTGCCAAGATCCTATGATGCAGTGTCCCAGGAACAACTTCTAACCACAAAGAAAACCCTTCTATCTCAGGCCTCTGCTGTTGCTGATCCCTCTTCTTAGTAAGATGGTGGGAATAAGGTTCTACCTCTTTTACATGCATAGGCAAGAGAGATAAACAGGGCTGCCAGAAAGGAGGCTGTGAATGCAGAAGTGGTAACTGAGATGGGGAAATCAAGTGTCTGGTTGGAATGGAAGGGTATGAAGAGCTAGAAGACTGTACCATGGCCTGTTCAGCTTTCAGTTCTCCCGGAGGCAGCAGCCTTGTTGGAAGCTGATGAGACCTGAGCAACACCCACCTCAGCTTAGAGTCCTACCTTTGATTCTCCCGGTGGTCCTGTTGTTCCAGAAGCTCTGGATGCAAGTATAAGAAGGAAGACTGGTGAATGGGACAGATTTGAGGGCTCACAGTTTAGGGAACTGTGAGAGCAAGGGGAAGGAGGAGAGGGGAAGGTGGCATGTTCTCAGTTTCCCTAAATTCAAGGGTGCTAACATAGCCCTGGTGTTAATGCAGTGATGAGGTTCTCAAACCTTAATGTCTTTCTGTCTGTCTCTGGTTCAGTACACAGGTAGATTTAGCACAAAAGTATCTGCGTTAACCTTGGGACAGTACACTTAGGGCCGTAGAGAGATTTGGTGGTGAGGGAAGAGGAAGCAGAATAACAGTTTTTGAACAAAAGGCAATATGATAACTCACAATTAGGAAGGTGCTTGTGGGCTGTCCATTATCATGGTTCAAAGGAACCGTGATGGGAAATGTGCAGGTTTGGTAAACAAGCCAACTGTACTAAGAAAATACCTGATTACATGTCACTGATTTTGACTCCCAGGAGAAACCCTCTTCGAAAACTGTTGTCATTCAGCACAACTCTGAGAAGCTGAGCTGGTTTTGCTTGGTAAACATTCCCTTACTTAACAAAAGCTATTACCAGAGAGGAAAGAAAAGGCCAGGTATACATACTCTTGCTGTGAAGTGAAAGCCTGAGGGCAGAATAGCTGACATTCACTTAAAACCCTATAATTCTGCAAGCGAAGAAAAGAAAGCTCACTGAACTGGCAGATGAAATGTACTGTTTTCCTTGTCTTCAAGCAGAAAAAACAATCAGGAGGTCAGAAATAAATCAGCAGCAATAGAAACAGTCCTTATGACACTGAGGTGTTCACACAGTGCTTTTCCTCCTGTAGCCTGATCTCACTGCAGAGCCAGGAGAAAAAACACTGAGAACATGCCAAAGCATTAAAAGCAAAATAAGGCCATTTAAGGGCAAGGAAAGAGACTTTGGGGATAAAGGGCTGTGTCTGTCACCTTTCATCTCTCTGGTGGTCACCTAAGGATCTCCATTGTAATGATAAAGGTGCCATTTTAAGACCATTTCTGTTGCTTGCGAGAATTATTTGAACAATATCTATGCATTGCTGTTTATGTGATGCAATTAAACTACTGGCCTTCTGATAGCAAACTATCCAAATGAAATGGTCTTGTTTTTGGTAAGGGCTGTTAAAATGTAAAGTGGCGTATTGACATACTTCAGGTTTATCGGCCTAACCTTCTGCAGCTCCCTTTTGTACCGCTGAAAAGGCCCTCTTTGCCTTGCATTCCTTTCATAGACTTTTTTCTCTGGTTTGTCAGGGGAAGGAGATCAGAGCATCTTAGTGAGGGAAAGTTCCCCCTGTAACTGTACATCTCCAAAGAGATTTGGTTCCTCCCATGAGGTTCAGTTCTTCAGTTGAACCATGCCACTGGGTTTCAGTTTTAGCTCACAGAGCAAACTTTCAGCCATCCCTTAGAGGATGAAACCTTGGTCAGACATGTGACATTTGATTCTTAGCTTTACCTAAAGAGTTAACAGCAGTTGTGTTGTTTCTGTATATTAGGCACGCATAATTAGAATAGCTTCTCATGCCATCTTTCTAGTTTATTAAAACAGAGAATTTGTGCATTTACACTGGATGCTCTGATCAGAGATAGATTGTTTTGTAATGGTTTTCTGTTTAGAGCTCACCTTCAGGATGGAGGAATAGAAGATTGAGTGTGAAGAGAGACTGTCCCTTCATAGCTGTGACTGGCAGAGATTAAGACAAGCTAAGTGAATTAACCTTTTCCTCCCTGATATCCATGAACTAACTTCCATTCTCTGCATTTTGACTAGCTTATTTTTAATCACTACCCTGCAGATGATGCCTGTGTGTCTGAAACAGACTGTGCAATCCAGTCATCTTTTGACACCTGGTTCTCCACATGATTCATATGTTAGCACTCTGAAATACTTGTCCTTGAGGTCACCCCTCTGCTAGAGATGTCTACCCTTTGTGATTTAGCCCATTTAATTTCTCAAAGCCTTTATTATTTTTAAAAAACTTTATAAAAATTTTTTTGTGGTGACAGATGGCAATGGCTTTCTATCCTTCAGATGTTGGTCATTTCTCTGGACCAGGCCAGCCAGTTTGTTTGTTCCCCTGTCTCCCCTGCCCCACTCCAAAACAACTTTTCATGATAATTCAGGATGCCTTCTGACTACCTGATCACGCCTGTTCCTTTCTCTGGGGGCAATGAAAGCTTGTCCTACCCAGCCATTGTGAGGAGACAGGAGATAGATTTAAGTCCTGCTCTGAAGACCTCACTTACAGGAGCTATTTTTTCTCTCTGCCTCCAAGCTTTAGCTCAAGCCAGAAGGGAAGTGAATCTGATGGCTCTTAAAACAAATTTGTAATTTCTTATCACATTCTTACCACAACAGAGTTTCAAATCCTGTTCTTATCAAAATACATGGAAGCTTTGTAGCATTACCAGGCCTGAGGTGAGCGTCTATCAGAATCAGAAACCAACATGTAGTAGAAGCACAGGAAGTTCGTCACCAATATGCAGAAGAACTTTTTCACAGTGAGGGTGACAGAGCCCTGGGACAGGCTGCCCAGGGAGGTGGTGGAGTCTCCTTCTCTGGAGATACTCAAGACCCGTCTGGATGCCTATCTATGTGACCTGTCCCAAGGAAACTGCTTTGGCAGGGGGTTGGACCTGATGATCTCTCGAGGTCCCTTCTAACCCCTATGATTCTGTGAAATCTGTGAACTAAAAACATTTAACTGTTTTCTTCCCAGTTTCTTCTCAGGTGGTAAGTTCTGCTGTCCCAAATGTGAAGCCTTGTATAGCTGTTTTCCCAGAGAATGTCTGGACAGACAGTAGCTTAGCACTGACTCTGCCCTTTAAATTCATGTTTTATCAATTCATTACCTGGGAATAAAGTAAAGAAAGTGTCTTTTTACAACTCTAGTTTCCTGTCAAACACATGGGCATGAGGCATGTCTTCACAGTGATACATCCAGAGGACCAAAGCAGTCCCCATACTCAACTGGGAGACTATAGGCTGTATGATTAGAAAGATTTTTGACTTTAAAATATGCCTAATTTTCTCTAAAAAGCTAAACTATGGGATAGCACCAGGCTTATTAAATTTATTCAGCTTTTATGTGGTCATCTTTTTGCTTAATCTATTGTGGTGGTTTAACCCTGTCTGGAGGCCAGATGCTCACCAAAGTCACTCTATCACTACCCCTTTCAGCTGGACAGGGGAGAAAATATATATTGTGAGGCTTAGGAGTTGAGATAAGGACAGGGAGATATCATTCCACAATCAGCGCCTCGGGCAAAACAGGCTCAACATGGAATTAAAAAAAAATCTAATTTATTACACTACACACACACTGAAACCAGAGTAGGATTCTGAGAAGTAAAACCAAATCTTAAAACATCTCAACATCTCCCTCCACCCCTCTCTTCTTCGCAGACCTAACTGTATTAAGGATTTGTCTCCCTTCTCCACCCCCTAGAGTGGCATGGGCAGGGGAATGCAGGTTTCGGACAGTTCCTTAAGACCTGTTTTCCTTCTTAGCCAGGGAACACATTTCTCACACTCTTCCCCTGCTCCAGCATGGGGTGCCACCCACAGGAGACAGTCCTCCATGAACTTCTCCAATGTGAGTCTTTTCCCACGGGGGCTTCAGCTCCTCACCAATAATCAGTGTGGGTCCCTTCTATGGGTGCTGACTTTCAGGCCCAGACAGCTCCAGCCTGAAGGAACTGAGGTTGTTTGGTCTGGAGAAGATGAAGCTTAGGGGTGACCTTATTGCTCTCTACAGCTACCTGAAACGAGGTTCTAGTGATGTGGGTGTTGGTCTCTTCTCCCAAGTAACTAGCAATAGGACAAGAGGAAATGGTCTCAACTTGCACCAGGGGAGGTTCAGCTTGGATATTAGGAGAAATTTCTTCACTGAAAGAGTGGTCAGGCATTGAAACAGGTTGCCCAGAGAGGCGGTGGAGTCACCATCCCTGAAAGTGTTCAATAAACATGTAGACGTGGCACTCTGGGACATGGTTTAGTTGACATGGTGGTGTTGGACTTACGTCCGGACTTGATGATCTTGCAGGTCTTTTCCAACCTTGAATAGTCTATTAAAAAAAATGTTTTTAATGCCTAGACTCAAATAAGCAGCTCTGGCTATGAGCACCACCATTCCCAGGCGCTCAGGCTGCTCAAAGGCAGACCTATAATGCCAGACCATATAAGCATTCCCAGAAAAGCAGACTCTTAGGAGGGCTTCCCATTGACTGAACAGTCAGAGAGGGGTCTTTCCTGCCCCAACAGAGAGCACAAGGGTTGGGCTCTGTACGGCAGGGTTGTAGTTGCATGGGTGAGCCCCATGCTGTGGGCTGCGTACGACCCTGCTGGCTCCCCTCCCGAAGCAGGGGTTTGCGGCATGCGCTTTGGGAGTCCGGAGGCTGTTTGGCGTTGTAAGCAAGCTAATGCAAAACACAGTCAAAGCACTTTCATGTGAGCTCCTGAGGAGAGGCTATGGTGGCTGTAAAGAAAAAGCACAGCCTTGGGTTTGTTTACGAGGAGAGAGAAAGGGCTGCTGTGGGAAATGGCCGCGTCACTGTTCCTATCGTGCTCTGTACCTTGTTTATAAGTTCGTGCCAAGTGGCAAGTACAAACAAACTCATGATGGCTCATCTCGGGAACTACAGAGCCTCCTTTTGATCTTGTTCAAAACCTAAAAGGGAGAGCGTTATTTAATTTTGTACTACTGTCACTGCTATTCAATTGTTTGAACCTTTCCCTCCCACCACCCGTGTACATTTTCTTCTCTTGGCACCAGTGAGTTTCTATAGTGCATTAGAAACCTCACAGGGAATGTCAATGTCTGAAATCCATGCTTGTATCTTTGGGTGGATGTTTTATCATGGAAGCTCTGGGTAGTGGGATCATAGGGTAGTGTGATCATTTGAAGCAACCTCTGTTCTCTGTGAATTTCCCTTTTCTATCAGCGCGTTCATAAGTAATATTCCAGAGTCAAATACAAAGTTTTTCTGCTCTTGTTTCATAAGCACTTAGTACATTGTGTGAGCCCAGGAATGTAAGAACTGCTGGCTTTTCTATCCATACTTTGTGGAATTAATTTACATTTTCACATTTGTTTTATTCCCTGTAGGTATGTCCTGGACTCCTCTGTATTAATTATTTTTGATGACTCCACTAACGCCTACTGCTAAAGACAGAGATGATCTATTTCAGACTCCTCCACTGAATGAATTTAGCCAACAATCCACTCATGACTCTGGCAGATGTTTTTGCTTTCATTCCTTCAGGCCAGTAAAAACTTTATAAATCTTCCTTCTACCATTCCAGAAATGTGAGAACTTACCCCCTTGACACCTAAAACATCTCGCTGACCTTGTCTGCATAAGGAAGAACACATGTTTGTAGATACTGCAGACACCTGAGTTTAAATGAACAAAACTCCAACGTTTAGTCTTACAAAAGGTTGATTCAGGTTAGACTAGGCTCCACAAAACTGGGCTTTTCTTAAGAACACTTACTCCTGGTGCTCACATACCCACAATTCAAAACCCATCAACTTGATCACTGTACTGTAACAAGTCCAAAAGTTTGTGTTGGTTGCCCCTGCTGTTTATATAATACCAGAGAGTTCAAAGAAGCTACTGCAGACTCCCTATCCAAATGTTCTAAAGAAATGTTCTAAATATTTTAAAGACTTGTCCTGTTTGGTTGGAACTGGAAAGCGTTCAGAGATGTTGATTATTTCCAGGCAAAGAGTGGGGTGAAGTGATTATTGGAGTTTGGTTCCATCTAGACTAGTGGACATGTTATATTTTGTAACTAAGTTTGTCTGAGAAGCCAAAAATTAATTGGTTATGGAGACTAAATTATCCTTTCATGTTATAATCTATTAGAAAATGTCATGGTGTTGGTTGAAACTCACCTGAACATGAGCCAGCAGTGTGCCCAGGTGGCCAAGAAAGCCAATGGCATCCTGATTTGTATCAGGAACAGCATAGCCAGTAGAACCAAGGAGGTAATCATCGCCCTGTACTCTGCTCTGGTGAGGCTGCACCTCAAATACTGCATTAGTTTTGGGCCCCTCACTACAAGAAAAACATTGAGGCCCTGGAGTGTGTCCAGAGAAGGGCAACAAGGCTGGTGAAGGCTCTGGAACACAAGTCTTAGGAGGAGCAGCTGAGGGAACTGGGACTGTTTAGCCTGGAGAAGAGGAGGCTCAGGGGAGACCTTATTGCTCTGTACAACTACGTGAAAGGAGGTTGTGGTGAGCTGGGGATCAGCATCTTCTCGCAGATACAAGATTGCAAGAGAACAAGAGGTAATGGCTGCGAGTTGCGCCAGGGGAGGTTCAGGTTAGAAATTAGGAGTAATTTCTTCTCAGGAAGAGTGGTTGGGCATTGGAACAGGCTGCCCAGGGAGGTGGTGAAGTCACCATCCCTCGGGGTGTTTAAGGAAAGATTGGATGAGGTACTTAGGGGCATGGTTTAGTCAGTAATATAGGTGGTAGGGGAATGGTTGGACTAGATGATCTTAGAGGTCTTTTCCAACCTTAATGATTCTATGATGCCTCCTGTCCTTAGCATGCACACTAATAGCCATGAACTCAATGGACTATTTCCTTTGATCTCAGGAGATGTTAGCCAAAGGTCTATAGAAAATGCATAAGATTCTGCTCCAAAGCCTGAGGGATGTTTATTACAATTGTTCTTTTGTCTGCATTTCAAGATGCTAAGTCATTCCTTGGTCTGCTCACATTGAAGAAGACCAGAGAGTTCAAAGAAGCTACTGCAGACTCCCTATCCAATTGTTCTAAAGAAATGTTCCAGATATTCTAAAGACTTGTCCTGTTTGGTTGGAACTGGAAAGCATTCAGAGATGTTGATTATTTCCAGGCAAAGAGTGGGGTGAAATGATTATTGGAGTTTGGCTCCCTCTAGACTAGTGGACATGTTATTTTTTGGAACTAAGTGTTGCTAAGAAGCCAAAGATTAATTGGTTATGGAGACTAAATTATCCTTTCATTTTATAATTTATTAGAGAACGTCATGGTGTTGTAACCAACGGCTGTTAGAAGTCTTCATGAATGTGAATAATTATGACATGATGAGACATGGCTGAGGAAGAATTTTTGAAATTGCTCTAATGTGAATAAATAAAATAGAGATGAATATTCTAGGAAAAATATGTGCACTCACAAAGCTGTAAATGGAGATTGGCATAAGCTTTTGTAGTCATTTTTTTCTGAATTTCAAAGTTGTTGGAGTTTTTCCAAAGTAGCATCATAAGGGGTTTTTTGTATCATATTAGCTCTGTGCTAGTCGAAGCTTTTTGACAGCCACTAAAAAAGAAAATTCCCATAAGGGCAATCTTCTCTTTCTGTTGTCTTCATGAAGTAATGAGATGGTGATGTCTTCCCCATCACTCCTATCCCAGTAGCATTTTTCTTCTGCCTCTCAATGAGCCTGCAAGTTGTCAATGTAGAGTTTACAATATTTGGCTGAGAAGTTGTGGGGTTTTTTCTTTTGTATCTTGGTATCTCACACCTACCTGGGTATTTTATGCTTTCTGTGCATCCTCTGCAACTGTAAATCCCAAATGCTTGTACCAATTAAAGGTTAGTATTAGTGGATCTATGGGATGGATTCGCTCAGGTTCTGTGCTGTGCTAACTGAGGAACAGCCATTAATGTAAAGCTCACAGACGTGAGAAAGATGATAAACTTTGTCCAAAAAACCCAACCCAAAACCCCAACACACAACAAAAAAGGAAGAATAGCTTGGTTAGGACAACTGTAAAGTTGCTCTTCCCTTCAGCCAAAATATCAAAGGATAATCAAAATGAAAAATTTTCTCCTTTTACCCTCTTTGAAAGAAAAGGATTAGGCCTGTGGTGTTGCTACAGGATTTACTGACAATTCACATGAATGAAAGCAAGCTCTAGCTGGAGATGTCTGGGATCTGACTTTTGGATGGACTAAGTACCCGAAAGTCAAGTGTTAGTTTGCAATAAATATGGGAAATGCCTGCTTCTGAACAGGAGCTGCTTTGGAAGCCAGCATTGTCCCAGCAGTGATGGGATTAGTAGTAATTCAGGGAACAGCTGGAATGAGAGTGCAATTTACTTACAACATGCCGCAAGATGGAGATACTCATTACTCACATGCAAAGAGGATTGCAATGGGATGAGATAGCTGTGTGTGCTTATTACCCTTCAGCACCTATTTTATTAATAAAATTGCTGTGAACACCATATTTAAACTATCAATCCTCTATTAAGCCTAAGAGCAGACAGCCAAATCTGTGGTGGTGTCTCATGTTTTGTGAGGCATGTTCTACAGGACACTATGCCCACTGGGGGATGCCTGGGCAGCTAATGACCTCCAAATTAACCATTCTAGGCCATCTATCCACATCTTGTGATTGGCTTAACTCACCTCCTCAGCAGCAGTCTGACCACTTCCACCTGTAGTGGGTTTTCCTATGAGTGACTCTCTGAATTTGAGCGGTTTGATCCAATGTTGGATTTTAATGAGTTTTATCTCTGACACCTGTCAGGCAGAGTGGAGGTTTTGATGAGATATGAGGAACAGCAAGATAGCAGTAATGTCCATTTTTGGCTTGTTGGAATGATCACCTAGAGGGTACAGGTGCCCTGAGAGCAGGTATGTAATATATATTCTTTGTACTTACTTTGCTAAGAAGAACTCTCCTTTAATGATTCCATAATGAGAAACAATGTGTTTACCAACAGTAGAAACGAGTCCAAAGCTTTAATAGCTGCTCAGGTTTTAGGCCAAATGTTTGTCAAACTCCTGACTATCTACAAGTGTTCTTTGTGTCTGTCTGGCATAAACAATAAGTAATATTCTAACATGAATATTGTTACTGTAATCCTGTATTATTTGTCCATGTTTTACACAGTGCTGTTCTGGTCCCTAAGGTTTAGACTTTGGCTAGTGCTGCATCTCATCAGTGTGGGACGGCTTGTGCATCTGGGTTTTACATCAGGAGCACATGCTGTCATTTGTGTGAAACTCATTCAGAAAATTGACCAAACTGTTTTTCAAAAGTGGGATGGTATATTTTTATATCAGTGGAGTGCCAAAGGATTTAAGTTCATATATCCTTTTTTTCTGATTGCGGGAAAAGACATCAATAGTGAGCACATGTGAAATTCTGTCCATGTGATGAAGTACTTTGACTACACTGTTTTCAGTGTAAACTACTGAACTTCCAAATACTAAGTTGTATGGGAGATAAGCCAAGGTGATGAAGTCCGAGCAAGACGAGGGAGCACAGAGATGGTAAACACATTATCTTCTTTTAAAGGAAACATGTGGCATAAAGATACGGGGTCTTTTCCTTTACTTTTGTAAGAATAAGCTTAGGTTTTTTTCTGAGACAGGTGGCAAATTCACCAGGGAAAACATCCACAAGAGAGCAGAGGTAGGCCAGAGCATTTAACAAAAGCCTCATTTTCTGTTGTTCTGTACAGAAGAAGACCAAATATTTTTCCTCTTGAAGGCAGAAGCAAAACTATTTTCTTTTTCAGTGGCCCAGGAGCTTATCCCAGGTGTTTCGGTACCATAGTGATGGTCTTATCTTCATCTGTAGAGAGAAGTTTGGTTGAAATGAAGAACTGTTGTGATCAGGCTGTGGTTTTGGAACCAAAGGGCAGTTATAGTTGAGTGAATTAAATGTAATTATTATGAAAAAATATATCTCAGTACACCTTCTAGATGTAAATTAACACTTGACAGGATACTGCAGGCACTGTTGCAATACTTACAGACCACAGTAAGAAAGCAGAAGTATATATATAATAAAAAGAAGTTCTATGTTCAGAAACTTATGTCAGCTAAGCACACAGTGCTCAGGGAGCACATTGAGAGAAATCAAAATAAGTGTGTGAATTCAGATACCTATATCAACTAGAAGTAGGGCAAATGCTTGACAAACACACTGTTAGAACAGTTCATTTGTTATAAAGCTATGCTGGGTTATCAACCATCACAGATTTTCCTGTAGTTTCCTTCACAAAGACAGCCTGCAAAAGAAAAGTGTTTAGGGAATAGCCTAGATTCCTATTTCTTTGGCTGATTCAAAAGTTCTAGCGATCTGCAATCATCTTTTTCTTTACTACTTTTCAGTACAGGATATTTGGAACTAATTTATATTTTTCATTTGTAACGTTGATGGCTGGCACTGAGAGTAAATCAAGAGAGCTGGGAAAATTTTGGGGCTACTGGTGTCTCTTGATACATTTCTAAGCAACATTTCTCCTTGCTGATCTCTTTGATGTCCTTTATAATCATGCTCAGGAGATTGCCTTTCATATTCTTAAGATATTTGAGATATTTAGGTCTTTATTGATGTCCTTCTCCATTGATAACTTGCAGATACAAAGTCCTAAGATTATATCTAGGTTTTTCCTCACTGAAAAGCAGTTAGAGAAAACAGGACATGACAAAGCTCTCACTCCTTCCTGACTCACAACTATGCAGAACACTGAGACTGTTACCCTAAAATGATCACCTTGTGCTTCTGGCAATGCTCTTTTTCTCCAGCTGTTTATAGCATTGGTTTTGACATCAGTTGTGGTCCTGTCCCTGCTGCATTTTATCACAGTACATGAAAAACAGCCTGGGAAAATTCAGGTGTGTAAGGAAATTCAGTGGGGGCCTGGGGAGAAGGAAGAGAGAAAGGACAGGTTTCAGATAGAAAATATGGTCTTTTGCAGCCAGTTTCAAACGAAATATCTACTTTTAGTGTAGATCTCAGTGAATTTCAAAATAGGGATGATGAACCAGAGAAGTATAGTGAAAACTTGAAACCAAAATGGAAATTTAAATGTATTTTAAGATAGTGTGTTCAGATTTTATTTTTCATGTCTAGCTCTCATTAATGCCACATAATACTGGATCCTACAGCATCAGCATCACTTACAAATAAAGCCTACAGTAAGTGGAATTTGCACTGATGTCGGTGGCCATTCAGTTCAGCACGTGCAACCTACTGACACCTCACTGGCATCTCACTGGCATTTAGTACAGTCAGAGGAATAAACTGGGAAGTTGTTTTTGGAGGTATTGATTTTGTGATGCAAATAACCCTTACTGACAGATCTGCTCCCATACGAGTTTGATTTGTAGTGACTTTGCACACACCACTTCTGGCTTTCCATCACAGTCACCAGGAACTGGTTTTTAATTCATAGTTGTTTTTAGAGAACAAGATAGTTGTATTTGTTTCAAGTTTAAAATAAACCGGCGGCGTTTATATCTCTGAATGTGTTTACTGTATCAGCTGTGAAGTCACTTAAATGGCACCAGTGCTAGGGAGCATAGTGGAGTGCCAGACAAAAATAAAAGAGTGTTTTGAAAGATCAATAGAGGTTTTTAAGCTCAAAAGCATCTACTTAATTCAAACCACACAATGTGTGATTGTGATATCATTAAAACAAATATCCCAAATAAGCGATCCCTCACCCTCCATATCAAAGTGCTGACATCATTTCTGCATATTGTATTGATAGTTTTTGGTATTCAGAACAGGGGTCAGACAAGTAAGCTGGGAAAGCAAGCTGTGTTCCAAAACGCTGCACCAAGTCCCAGCATGAGCTTTTTATTTTCTTTGAATATAAGATCAGAAGAAATGAACTTGTGTTCTGTTTTGTCCACCTGTGTTTACTGTAGCTAGGGGACTTACTGCTTTCCTATTGCTATTTCACTTATTTAAAGAGAAAATGAGAGGAGAGGAGAATATGGGAAAACTCCTACTAAGGCAGATAGGGCAAAAGGAATCTGTCTGAACATTGCTGCCCCTCGGTGTGGTGGCTTCTAAGGAGACCACTGGTCATTTGCCTGGCTAATTTTATACTATGGTTCTCACTTTAGCATATGGCCTCTAGAGCATCAGTCTCATGCTGTAGATGTTGTGGAAAAAATGCATTTGCACTGAAGTCAGTGACAGTCGAGTGCACGCGCTGCAGAAAATAAACACAAGCGTTGCTTTCATTGTCTCTTCCTTCCTCTATTATGTATGCTGAACTTTTGCTATTGTTGTGTTTAACTTGCAGAGATACCAGGAATATCACTGGAAATTCTGTCTTCCAGCTCTTTGAAAAGAGGGACAAGGAATCGGGTTTTTTTTTTTGGTTTTATGTTTTTAATAGTGGAAGTGTACCAAGTTGCTACTCTGAAACTTGTTCTGCTATGAAAATAGCCCTGCTGAGAACATAGAATGGCTTTGTTTTGCCATTCCACAGAAAAAATCAAGAAGCTGATGAGCAAATGGAAAAACATGTTTTTTCCTTATAGTACCTCGCGCAAGCTTATGCTTAAAAACATTTGCACAAGATAGGAGTCTTTAGTTAAGGTATGTCCTAAACCAACCAATTCCCTGAACAATGTGTCACAGTTGAGCTAAAAGCTGTCTGCTTTTTCACAGTAGCAGCAGAGTGCATGTGACAGTGCCTGTAGTACTATTTGCAAAGAAGTGTATGCGAATCTAGGCTCATGCTGCTTGCCAGATACAGAACGGTTTTCTTTATGGTGAGATAAATTAGTTCCCATTTTTATGCAAATTTTCCTGCTCATTGCCTGTAGAGATCTACTGTTGTATTTGGAGGCACTGTATCTTAAGCGCTGGAGAGGCTTTGCATTATTTCCAGAAATCCCACTGAGATCCGTGGGTGTCTGTAAAGCAGTCAGAGATGTAAATAATGCCGTTTCTTTTTGTCTTCTCTGTATTTCTTCATTGACTGGAGAAACAATGGGGGGAAAGAGATTTTGGCACCTCTAGTTGCAACAGTATATTTTTCAGACCACTGTTGTTCTTACAGCTTTGTACGTATATAAATGTGTTCGTCATTGTGTCTAGTAGACATAAAAGCTGCAGTGAAGACATCTCAGATTGCACTGTGTGCTACAGACCATGAGGGAAAGATGGAAGGAGAGTTGCTGTATTCAACATAGAAAGAGTTTGTCACTGTTGGCATGTTTTATTTTAGGAAGTGGTAGAAAAGAGCAGAGAAAAAGAAGGGAGGAATAGAAAGTCTGGCATTAAAAGGCCTGTCAGAAGTGTTGCGTGTTTGTCTAGCAGCTCATCTGTTGGAATACTGTCTTGGGATGCAAGTTCACATTTCTCCTTCTCCTGAAAGGGTTTCAGTCACACGTCCTCAGAGATGCCATCCCTTCCTAATGTTTCAGAGGTGAGATCCTTCCCAGGTTGCAGCCAATTCCTGGGTCATGCCTGCTGTAAATGCCCTATCAACACATGAGTGAGAGGGGGAGGCTTCTCCCGCTCCCCTGGGAAGCAGGACTGTCGGGTTGCAGTTGTGCTTCCTACTTTGGGTATGGACCAAAAATTCAGATAACTGTGTCATATGCATCTGTGGCCTGAGAGTTTTCTTGAAAGTTAGAAATACATCTTCAAGTTGTCTCAAGCAGAGGAGGGAACAAGATTGAGGCATTCAGTATATAGGAGAACGGTTTGCATCCTCAAGTCAGTGGGGGGAAAGAAGCTGATGTGCAGTAGTAGCATGCTCCTGTAATATTCCCTGTCTAGTTTGCAGCCAGGTGAGTGTTGTATAGCAGACCTGGAACAGGAATCTAGAACAGTTTATTCCTGCATGCCTTTAGAACGTGAAAGCATTTATTTGGTATCGTACCTCTACACAACTTTGAATTTAATAAAGGTCATGGATTTCTCAGTATCTTTGAGACTTTTAGCCTATGTTCATCTTTGAGTGAAATGTTTCCATAGTGCCCCAGAAGTTTAGAAGTGGGAAATATGATTATGTACGCCTGGCTTTCTGAGAAAACCAAGAACCTTTGCTTCCTCCTCTCCTACTTTTGTTGTTGTACCTCTCTTGTTATTTTTAACCAGTCTCTAGCATTTTTTGGAAAAAGGTATTAATTTGGCTCTACTGTCTATAGATATGTTTTTGTTATTTATAAATTGCTCGTATAGTATTTGAACTCCTGAGCGGTATCACAGGGTGACTATTTCAGTGCAACACATGATTCCTCAGCTTTATTTGTATGTTCTTTTTTTGGCAGGCTTCCAACAAATGTATGGCACTTGGGTATGTCGTTCCTGAAATGTATATACTCACTATATTTTTGTACTCTTTTTTCCATTTTCTATTATTAGGGAATACAGAAATGTTGTTTCCTTAAACAAGTTCTACTACAGCTACAATTCTAAGATAATCTGTAGTGCTGAAAACTCCCCAAGTGAATAGAAACCACTGATCAATACAGTCCCTCTGTTGAATATCCTTAGATTTCAGGAGAGGTGCTTTATGTAGACTGGTTCAAAGGAATCTGGTTTTGTGTTGGCATTTTAATTTCTAAAAAAACTGAATTCTAGGAGACACATAATATGTATAGCATTAAATAACATCTAAATGACATAGTATTTATACTATACAGTGTAATTAAAATGCTAATAGCTTGTCATTCGGTGCACTATACTTTGGTTCTTGCAATTTTTCATAAGTTAAGAAGTCCATTTGGTGGGTGTATTTTTAATACTTTCATAAATTTATGTTGTTTTTCTAAAAATACAAATTTGTTTTGAATGTAAGAATAGATACAGAAAACATCTATCAGCTGCTTGCTTTATACAAAGCTGGATTTTTTAAAGCTCTTGGGTTTTGGCAAAAAAGTGTGGTACACTTCAGTCCTTATCAACCTCCTTTTAACGACATCATTACTAGGAATTTACTTTTTTCCTGCAATTTAAACTCCTGGTTTCCCGGAGGCCACTTTATTATGTTTGGGGGTTTTTTTTAAGATTGAACCTTGTTTGGTATAGAGTAGACTCTCCACTGTCCCACAGAAACTGGCCCAGCATATGTGGGAGGTCTTAATGTTCATTTCCTCATTACAAGTTCTCTCCTCTGAATTATTTTCTATTTTTCACTGCAATCTATTTTTCATTGGCTCTTTTCTCACTAGTAACATAAAGGATACCATAAAAAGGTCAAACTGAACTTTTGCTCCCCCGCCCTTTTTTTTTTTTTTTGGTGAGGTCAAAATTAGGCAGGATGAATTTGTCCATCCTTAACTGAAAACCTCTTTTTTAATACCTACATTAATAGCTCTGGAGCAAAAATAGGCTGGAGAGAGTTTTAATTTGTAAAATATATCAACAAGTGAAAGAAGCACAGTGAAATGTGGAAATAAACAAAGCAGCATGAAGAGTTTCTTGTCATTTTGTTTTTGGTAACTGTAGAATTGGTAGAGCCCGGAAAGTCTATAAAGACTTCGTTGTGTATTTCAATTAAGTTTTAGAGCCAGATAGTTAAAAGGCAAATTCATTCTCAATATACAGCCTCTGGAACAACGACCATAACATTCATTTAATCAGATGTGACCAAAATGTCAAGACTCTCATAAAGAAATCATTCACTCATCTGGGTTATTATATTAAGAGATTTTATTTATTTTTAGTCCAATAAATATAGGGCATGGAAGGAATTGACTTATTTATAGTTGCCTTATTTCATAATGATAGTGATTGCCATCCCTCTCATAGGGCTGCAGAGCTTCTTATTTAGGAAATACATAGAAATTATATGACCTGAGTCATCATGCTTGATACTAATAAGAAGAAATCCAGAAGGGCTGGATCCAAAACAATGTCCAGAACCAGTTCTGGTGCTCTGTACTCTGTGTAATATGTTACCATCATTTCTTTTGAATGTAATGTTGACATTTAAGCACAGATGTTGTCACTGGAAATGCATAAAAATACCAGCTTAAAAAGCCCCACACTGGTTGACCATCCCATTGGCCTGTCTCAGACAATGGCCAGCACCAACAGTTTAGGGTAAGAGCTTAAGAAACAGAGTAATGATCCCTTCCTCCTTCCTTTCTTGTAATGATCAGTGCTGCAGGCATTTCCTCCCCTTGATACTACATTAGGGCCATTGTTTAGTTATCCTCGATAGACCTTTCTGCCATTGACTTCCCTAATCCCAATTTGAACTTGTTAATACTGTTTGCAACCAAACTTAATTTAGCAGTGAGTCACCACAGCTCAGTTTCTTGTTGTATGGAAAAGCATTTCCTTTGTTTTTATCTGATTTTAAACCTGACATTGGATAAATTAATTTGTTTATATGGTGAGAAATAAGGAACAATTGTTCCTTATTAATCTCCTCTGCCCCAGTTATGGTTTTATAAACCTCCTCACCCCAGGCACAAGTCATGCAAAGCTGAAGAAAGCTAGCCCACTTAGCCTTTGCATGGGCAGATGCTGAGCAGTCATCCTTGTCCCCCTTTGGCATACTCCCTAGTTCTACTGTCCCCTTCTGGAGTGAGTGTCATCAGAATTGTACCAACACACCCCGTAAGGTGTGAAAAAAATATACAAGAACTGAAGGACTCCAGAACATGAAATAATAGTGTTTGAAGCTTGCTTATAGATTTAATGAGTGACTGGTTTTGGGAGTTTAGATGCTTTTATCTGAAACAGAAGTGGGGTGCTTTTTTCCTCTCTTTTTCTGAATAAGGTCAAGCTGCTTTGCATTTGGACTAAGCAAGCTAGAACTGGCTCCAGAGTAGGAATGTCTGCTCACAGAGGCAATCTGGAGCAGCTATCCATTCAATATGTCAATTTTCTTCCATCAACAAACCCTCAATCTCATTTCTTTCACAGGTGCACTGTGTGAATTAAGTAGGGCATGCTGTGGGTTGAAATTAATCAGTGCCAAAATTTAATTACCCTCAGCATCAGTTGCTCCTTATCCACACATTGTGCACAGTATAATTTTTCCATTCCTCTGGGATACACCTCTTCTCATATGGGCTGCACATGTTTCATAAATTAAAACGTGTTAGAGGTTCTCCTTATTCTGGGAAATTGGTGTGATCTGCCAACCACAAACACAAGTAGGAGTTCAAAAGGCTTTAGCAGAATACAGTCTGCT
Organism: Porphyrio hochstetteri; assembly: GCA_020800305.1. Taxonomy (NCBI): domain Eukaryota; kingdom Metazoa; phylum Chordata; class Aves; order Gruiformes; family Rallidae; genus Porphyrio; species Porphyrio hochstetteri. The sequence continues at coordinate 55,318,585 of CM036907.1, forward strand.
CTAGCAGAGTAAATACACAGGTCACTGAACATCTAAGTACAGTACCTAAGTTGATGCTAACTACTGTGTGTGCTATTCAGACAGAGTTAAGAGATTTACTGCCTTCTAGAGCAGCCTCACTGTTGAAGCATGAATATTCTCCACAGTTTTAATTCAGTAGCAGACAACTGTTGTCCATTCAGGCCTTCACAAACCTGTAGTTAAAAAAAACCAAACAAACCCCACAAGTCTTTCTAGCAACTGACACTTATAGAATAGCACTATATCATTGAAATCAAATTTGTCACAGAAACAAATCTTTAAGTCCAATGTCCAATGCACATTTTCAGTTCACTTGAATGGTTTCTTTCACAGCCTTTATGGGTTTCACTTTTGTTTGGGAAGAGACAAGGTGACCCGCTTAATGGACGAGGGTAAGGTTGTGGATGTGATCTACCTGGACTTTGGTAAAGCCTTTGACACAGTTTCTCACAGCATTCGGACTGAGAAACTGGCTGCCACTGGCCTGGACAGGTGGACCCTCAGCTGGGTTAAAAACTGGTTGGATGGCCGAGCCCAGAGGGTGGTGGTGAATGGAACGAAATCCAGCTGGAGGCTGGTCACGAGTGACGTCCCCCAGGGCTCAGTCCTGGGTCCAGTCTTGTTCAACATCTTTATCAATGATCTCGACGAAGGGATTGAATGCTCCCTCACTAAGTTTGCAGATGACACTAAACTAGGAGGAAGTGTTGATCTGCCTGAGAGTAGGGAGGCTCTTCAGAGGGATCTGAACAGACTGGACCGATGGGCTGAGACCAATGGGATGAAGTTTAACAAGGCCAAGTGTAGAGTGCTGCACATGGGACATAACAACCCCATGCAGCGCTACAGGCTTGGGGGAGACTGGCTGGAGAGCTGTCAGGCAGAGAAGGACCTGGGGGTGTTGGTTGACTGCAGGCTGAATATGAGTCAGCAGTGTGCTCAGGTAGCCAAGAAGGCCAATGGCATCTTGGCTTGTATCAAAAACAGTGTGGCCAGTAGGTCTAGGGAGGTGATTGTGCCCCTGTACTCGGCATTGGTGAGGCCACACCTCGAGTACTGTGTCCAGTTCTTGGCTCCTCACCACAAGAACGACATGGAGGTCCTGGAGCGAGTCCAGAGAAGGGCAACCAGGCTGGTGAAGGGGCTGGAGGGCAAATCCTATGAGGAGCGGCTGAGGGAGCTGGGGCTGTTTAGCCTGGAGAAGAGGAGGTTGAGGGGAGACCTTATCACCATCTACAATTACCTGAAGGGAGGTTATAGAGAGGTAGGTGATGGTCTCTTCAGCCAGGTGACAGGTGATAGGACAAGGGGGAATGGCATGAAGCTGTGCCAGGGCAGGTTTAGATTGGATGTTAGGAAAAAATTTTCTACAGAAAGAGTTGTCATGGCCTGGAACAGGCTGCCCAGGGAGGTGGTTGAGTCACCTTCCCTGGATGTGTTCAAAAAAGGGGTAGATGAAGTACTTAGGGATATGGTTTAGTTTAGTATGTGAATGGTTGGATTTGATAATCTTAAAGGTCTTTTCCAACCTTATGATTCTGTGATTCTGTGATTCTTAGCTGCAGACACTACTATATAAGCTAGTGGAGCTCTTACTTGGTGCAATGCTTTGGGAAGATGATCTAGTGGACAATGACTCATGAAGGGCCTGAAGGGACCTGGATTTGAGTTCTGTCATTGTTGTAAACCTGTAGTATACATGGTATTGTTTTACTTCTTGTTTTATCTGGCTTGCTCAGCAGAAGACAATCTTTGTTATGTATTTGTAGTCTAGCACAATACAGTCCTCCTCTCTTGGATGACTGCTAGTCACCCTGCTGTGAACCAAATAACACAAAGATTTCTTAAACTTGCCTGCAGAACATCTGTACCCACTTTGTAATTTCAGGGAATTAGTGAGATAAACTGTTAGCTGAACTCAGCAGCAAGTGTTATTTTTAGAAGCTGAGGTGAGTGATTCCAGGAGCCCTTACTCTTTGACTCTTGTCATGATGTTACTTACTGAGTGGTGGCTCCTTGGGCAGCAACCTAATGGCTCACAGCTGCCTTGCCCCTGCCACTCCATCCGTTCCTGTTCATAGAATCATTTGTTTCCATGCTGAGCTGATGTTAACCCACTAGCCCAGCAGGAAATTACTGAGCAGTTTTCTACTACATTATGGCAGCATTCAGAAGAGTCCAGATGTCAGTTCTGTGGTGTAGGAGCAGAGCAGGGGAGAAGAGAGGCAAGGGCAGAGTGAGGCTTCATCTTTGTTGGCCACTGTAGGACACTAGATTTCCTCAGTTGCCCATGGAACCAGAGCTAAACAAACTATTAAACTGTCTGCAATTATGTCTTGTAGAACTAGAACCTTGTAAAACTCTAGGCTGGGATATTTTCTGTCTGAATTCTTGAAGTCTGTCCACTTACTGCCTTTACTAGAGGCTTTACTTCAAATATTCTGTCCCAAATATATCCCTATTAACGGTGACAAAGAGTAGTAAACATGTCTCACTGATGGAGCAATGACTGTCTTCCATAGGGGAGGAGCAGTCTATTTTGATATTTTAGGATGCCAATCTTCACTTTATCAACACAATTTGTTTTGCATAGCTGCAGATCATGTGACAAAATAGAACTAATGGTCAGTTTTAAGTTTACTACTGGGGATTTCAACCTTGCAGCTATAAGAGGAAAGGTCTTAGGTTTTATTTTTTTTCCATCATTATCTTTGTTGAAAATGTTTGAGCTTTCCCACAAATAATTACTGTTCCATAACCCAGTGAGATCTTCCAACAATTACAAAAAGCTGCCTGCTGTACTGACACCACGCAGATCTGATTGTCTGTTTGTTTTTCTTGGTAAACCAGGAGTTTTGTCACCATAGGATGCATATTTTGGCTTTTTGAATACAGCAAGGAGCACAGGAAATCATAAGTGCTGACAAAAGGATTCTGAAGTTTTGTTAGGAGGAAAATATTTCAGAGCCCCCACTGTGAAAACTCCACCCGTCTGGATACATGGCATTATAACTACTATCTATTTAATAAGAACGACTTCAATGTTACAAAGAATATGCATGTTTGCTTTTAGAGTAGTTTTGTAATTCTTATATCCAACCCTTGCTTATACACAAAATTGCATGGATTTCTCTACATTGAAACCACTTCTGTAAATGTTTCTGAAAAAATGCTACATTTAACTCTGCTGTTGAAGTTCTGTGTTTTTTCAACATAGGCAACTTTTCCTCTCTGTAACAGAAACACTGCTACTAACGGAAGCTTCGGAGGAATGATAATGATTTCCTTAGTATAGCGCATGTGTGTCCCTCCCTGTTGCATCTTCTAATCAGGAAAGGGTCCTCCTCAAACAGGCTTAACATATGTTCCTCGTTAAACTTTTTTCTTGAAGTGATTTAAAGATGAAGGACAAAGCATTGCCAAGCACAGTGGAACAGAAGATTCAGTCTTGTGGGTGAGGGATGGTCAGGAAGGTTGTCGTCTCAGGGCTGGGATTTCCCATCCACACTGCATGCACTTGGCTGGCCCACTGACCATTGTTTCAAGTGATATGCTGTGTTGGCTCCCATGCAAGGTGACTTTTTTTCTATGTCCCATTTACAGTACAAGCTCTTAGAGTATCTGGGATACTGGCTTATCATGGCTTCCATGAATACAGGGGAAATTCCTGGTATGTGCCAGGAACAAGAAAGTTGAAGGCCCCTCAGTGACAGAAAATGGGACGGAACCCTTGTCGAAGGCATGTGAGCTGTGAATCCAAGAGGCAAATTTACCTCCCTTACCTCCCCCTGTAGAAAAAACCCAGTGCTCTCTTGGTCTTCTGTATGCTCTTTTCTTTAGGGAAATGTACACCTCATGTAGTTTTGTCATTGTATTGTAAAAGTATGGAGTGATCTCTCTAGCTTGATTAACCAGGATAGTGTCTGACACGGAGCTGTTTGTTCCTTAAAGTTTTCCTTATTTTGAAATGTTGATTTATCAAGGAAGCTGTATGAGTCAAGGCACCCCTTCTAACGTTAGGCTGTAAAAACCAACCAAACAAAAGATAAACAGAGAGCACTGAGTGGTTTGGGGCTGAGGCTTCTAGGGGAAGCAGTTACAAGAGTGTTAACTTCATTTAGTCAGTGTGCTGCTAATAGAGCGTTGGGTTTGTCTCTTTTTATATCCTTTGCTGTACTCCAAGGAGAGTAACCTGTGTGACAGAAAAGATGATGATGGCAGAATAGTGGGCAAATAATTTAAACGCTTTGGCTTTAAGACATTGTGGCTGAACCCAGGACAGACATCATTGCTTCTTTAATCTCACCTCCAGCCACCTGTTCTCTGTGGCCTCACATGTCAGATAAACTCTCAGGGATCGCATCTGTCATCTGTTTGTGGAGTGTTGATCTCCTAGGACAAGGAGGTTAAATATATAAAATAAAATAAATGTATCAATATAATGGTTGATGGGTGAAGTTGAATTTATTAAGAAAATTTATTAAAACTAGAAATACTTTTCCTTATTTTAAGAATGACACTTCCATGGAACATATAAATCTCCTCACTTAAAGGTGGAGCTGCCTCTTGACTTGCTTCCTACTTCCAGATTTCCTTTTTAACCATGGCAGGAAGATTGTGGTCGTGACAAGAGGAAAACAAAACACAGAACAGTTAGTAGCAGTAAGTTTCGTCATGTTTAGAAATAGCCTGTGTGCAAAAACAATTGTTGGCAGCTTTCACTGATTTCAGTGATGGGTTTTGTTTACTCAGACCTGACCACCCCCTGTTCGCCAGTCTTTTCACATGCATCAGTCATGAGTTGGAGTCTCTCAGCACCCCCACATTGAGCTGTTAATCATTCTGCACTTTCAAAACTGGTTATGGCTCTCAGTGGTGGTCAGAGCTTAGGCAGCGGCTGGGGACCAGCTCTGTTTCAATTCAATCTACCATAAGTACACTAAAGTTTTTTACTGATATGTATAAGACGAAAGGTAAGAAATAAAAGTTCTCCCAAACCATTCACAGTGAGGTGCCATTCCAGAGAGATAAGAGAGAGTCAAGGCTGATGTCCACACTACAGAAGAGGTAGGCATAGCATTATCTGGTTTCTGAAGTCAGATGCAACCCTTGTCATGAAGCTCATGCCTTAAAACTGATATATTAGGTAGCATTCAAGCTCATCAATGGAGAACAAGGTAGTTCTGGGGTTAAAACGCATAGGTAGGAGTCAGGAGACCAGTGCTCAAATTCCAGCCTTGCTATTATGAACTGATTGCACTATGAATTTCAAAGTTACAATTTTCTGTCATTAAATCTGTTCTATGGGTGGTGAAAGCTGAATAGCAGTGAAGATTCAGACTACTGTGTCACATATGCAGGGGTAAAGTCAGACAATGGAATAGTAAACACATCCAAAACTCGTCTATGTAACAGTGTCCATGAGTGGGGCTGCAGATACACCGTGGGATCCTGAATTACGTAGGATCCTGCATTACATGTCCTCTTAAAGGAGCCTCCTCAGGGATGGTACCATTTTTTCACTTATTTTATTACAGCAGTCCAAAATACCAGGATGAGTGTCTGGATGAGTTACGCTTTTTCTTATCCACTGTGTTTTATAGGCCAGTGCTACAAAATCCAGCATTTTGGTTCGTCACATTCATGTTAATGACCACCATCCTTTGCCATTTGTATGTGTAAGTGTAACTGCACGTGTCTGTTCATATTTTTGATATACTTGTTGGTGTAGGAGTAGCTCGGCTTTGCACAGTTCTGTCCTGCATGAGGAACCACCCACAACTGTCCTGAGGTCACTGTGTGTGAAATGGCAGCAAACAGCTTCTTTCACACTCAGACGTGAAACAGAGGTGAAAGGAAAGGCTTAGTTGCTGCGCCCTTTGCTGCCTCAGCTGTCTGCAGTACTGGGGGTAAAGTGCCTGAGCACATTGGCTTTTGCTTTTTCAGTGAGCTGCATCTTCCTGTCTTTGGTATTGGGGGCTGGGGGGAAGGTTTGCTTTGTCTGTGGGGATTGTGTTTGCCTTCATCTGTAATGAAAAGGCTGACGTACCACACCCTAGGTCCTGAGGAGAGCTGTCTTCCATCAGCGCAGCAGACCCCAGGGAGATGTAGAGATCCTGAGGGAGGGGTTATATCTAAACTAACCTACTCTGGGTTAAAGTTTTGGACTTGCTGTAATTTTGATTAATGAGCTGTTCTGCCCCAAATATTTCTTGGATGTCTACATTACCATTTTCAATTGTGCTAACTCAAGCAAACCAGCAATCAATTAACTAGAATTACAGTATGACCAAAACTGTGGGCTAAACAAAGCCATCGTGAAGAAACTGGCTTTCAGCCCAGTATCTGCTGATGATGGGATATGAAACAGCCTATTGATTCTGCAGCTCTTGAATTCTTGTACAAAAGAAGAAACAATGCTATTTGCCTTTTCAATAGGGAAAAATAATACCATTTTATTCACTATTGCCACTTTAAAAAAGCAAAGTACATTACTGAGCCAATTTTAGAAGGCTGTATAGAAAGGACCAGTTTCAGCACATTAAGAAAACCTCAGGTTAGAGTTACACAAATGTAAAGCAATCATAAAAGAAAGGCAAGACCACTGAATTTTAAACTATATTTGTATCTCCACCTGTCAAAAATGTTGCGCAAACTTTTGGTGATATTTTCAGCTTTCTAAGCTTCTAGCAGTTCATGTATATTGGATATTAGGAAATATCCAGCTTCCACCACTTCTTGGATTGGATATTAGGAAAAACTTAATTAACTGAAAGGGTTGTAAGGCACAGAACCAGGCTGCCCAGGGAAGCAGTTGAGTCACCATCCCTGGAAGTATTTAAAATACTTGTAGATACGGTGCTTAGGGACATGGTTTAGTGGTTGGACTTGGCAGTGCTAGGTTAATAGTTGGACTTGATGACCTCAAAGGTCTTTTCTAAGCCAAATAATTCAATGATTCTGTGTAAAAAAACATTTGAGAAGACAAAAGAGCTGTGTCGTGTTTCTGTGCTGGTAACTGGCACTTTATCGCTAACACTGTGACATTTAGTGCTTTAGGACAGAATCCTAAAATGTTTAAAGATCTCAGCTTTGACCTAAGGGTTTCTAGTATTCATGATTTGGGTGAAAAAATCTGGAGACTTGGAACAAACACATACAAATGGCTTAAAAAGACAAGCAACAGCAACTGCAAGCATAACTTTCAAAAAGCTCTTAATTTTAATGAATCCTCTGCTCTGGGGGAGAGTTTCATGGTTTTTCAATACGTGAGGGTTGATAATACAAAAAGTGTGCAGCAATTGTAAAAGCAACAACCAGTCCAGCTGCATTCCCTGTGCAGAAACTGAGAGGGACAACAAGCCATAATTTGCGGTGTCACCGCCCCCCTTTGCCTCAGTTAAGGAGTATTATTATTCTTAACACAAAACAAACTATTGCTTAGGCTCCAACTGAAAGTTTCAAAGCCTCATAAATCTGCCAGGTCAAAGCCAATTTTCACTGGAATTTTGGAAGGAACTTCTTTTCTTGAGAGAAATATCCAGGGCTAATTTTAATTTCCTTTTACTCCTTCTTTTCACAGCATCATCCAAATACAAAGTGTTCTTCAACTGGAAGTATATGAATTTTCCTCTCCGATCAACCTCAATCTGTACATGCCTGTAATTTAGTTTGCCACAGCAAACACAAGCAGCACATCTATTAAGATTATATATCCCCCTTTAGCCTGGAGGTGTTGAGAACTCTCTTCATGAAGTGAGTGACATGGTGAGCAACTGCACATTAAGCCCTGATGGGTAGAAGAGTGCTGCCTAAGCTGTTGTCTGTAAGATCTCAGGCAAAGTGGGTATATAACCTGCATGGAGCCAAGTCCTGGATGTTGGTGGGAAGGATGCAGCACATGAGCATCATCAATGCTGCATGATGGGCCGTGGTGCAGATGCTTCAGGGACGAGAAACAAAAGCAGAGCTCAGTGCGAAGTCTGTATGGAGCAAGGAGGAGCATCGGCAATAAAAGGTTTGGAATCTGCTGCTGCTGAGGAGAGTTGCTGGCTCCAAAATATGAAGAGGAAGGGTTTTATTACTTGTTTTAATAAAAAGGAAAGTACTTTCATGAGGGCTCAGCAGACAGCTGAGGCAATATTCAGGAAAGTCTACTCCAAAAGGAAGGATGTGTGTACGCGCACTTTCTCTGCCCTTTCGAGAGTAATTTTTCTTGTGCTACTTTTTCTGCTTTGGAGTATCCTCCTAGGTGGAAAGACCAGCCTTCAGAAATTACGGTTCTTTCCCCTCTTTTCTTAGCCTGTGTTTCTTCCGTTGGTCCCTTCCTGCTATAATACTTAAGTGTCTTCCTTCATGTGTTGTGTTCTACATGGAAAACCTGCTTGCAGCAAAACCTGTTTGCACTACATTGTTTTCCAGACTCCATATTTTCTCTTTGCAATATGTGGTACTATTTGTTTGCTAATACGCAAAAGAAAGAAGATGAGTAATGTAAGGGAAGATCTGAGGTCTCTTTCTTTCTCTGGACATTTATTCCGTTCTCATGGTTGCTTCTGAAATTCTTTTCTGCTTCTGTGCAAACAAGTTTGGCCTGGAGCATCAATGAATGCAGTGACAGAATAGTCATGATCAGTCCAAGATCCCCACAAAGAACTCAAATGAGAAAGGCAGCAAAAGGGTAGGGTGTCGAGCGAGAGATTGCTCAAGATATGATGATGAGATGAGATCATAGAATCATAGAATGGTATGAGTTGGAAGGGACCCCAAGGATCACAGAGCTCCAACCCCCCTGCCACAGGCAGGGCCACCAACCTCAGGCCTGGATCTACACTAGGTTGCCCAGGGCCCCATCCAACCTGGCCTTGAACACTTCCAGGGATGGGGCATCCACTACCTCTCTGGGCAGCCTGTTCCAGCCCCTCACCACTCTTTCTGTAAAAAACTTCCCCCTAATATCTAATCTAAACCTTCCTTCCTTTAGTTTTAATCCATATGAGATGGATGATGAGATATGAGATGGTTTGGTGGTATAGGGCTAAGGTTTGGACTTGATGATCTTGAAGGTCTCTTCCAACCTTGATGATGATTCTACGATTCTGTATTTGGTGTCCTGGGACAAACCTCTTCTTTTTTTTCCCGTTGCTAAATCTTTTTCTTCAGGCAAGAACAACTGACTTTAACAAGCCTTTGGCTTAATTTGTTTTGTGGAAGCATATAATAGGCCCATAGACTCAGTCTGTCAAAACATATGGTCCTGGGCCTAAAGAGAAGCAGCATAAAAGTGGTGGGTTTTTAATGAAAAGAAAAAAAAAGGTAGAAAAAAGAACTACTTTACATAGTGCAAGCAATTAAGGCAGACAACCCAAATGATCTGCCTCTAATGGAAATTTAAGTAAACACATTCTTTTCCTTGTTAACTACAGTCAAAAGGGTCCTCATTCTGAGAAACATGCTGAAAGTGTTTCTTTGTCTACCATGCACATCAGCTGTGACTCACTTGTTTTTACACAAAGAAGCGAATAACAGTGTCTGCATCTGTTGGTATTGCTTTCCAGTGAATTGGTATTACGTCATACTAGTCCATAAGATTCAGAAAAATAATTGTAATATCTGTTGACCCTAACAACACATTGTAGTTAAAACACACCTTCACTCTCCAGGTACAAAAACAAGTTTACAGGCTTGCCAGCCTTGTTTAGCATCTTTTTTATCTGCATTATGTAGCCCTAGGACTCTCTTTTTCACTCCTGGCCATCCCTGCACTTGTGGACTTGTTCCTCTACCAGGATATGTCCTAACCTTATTGATCACGAACCCATCTGGGCTGCTCCATTGTGGCAAGATATTTCTGCCCAGCCAAAGAACCTAACTGTAAAAGTAGGTCATGTAGATGCCCACATACCCAGGAGTCGAGCCACTGAAGAACATCATAACAACCATCAGGGCGATTAGGCTCCTAAGGCTGAAGTAGCTCAAATAGATCTCGAGTGGCAACATAAGGGTGAATTATTTGTAGGTTGCTAGGCCCATGACACCGCAGGCCATCAAGGAAGAGACGCAACATACAGATGGGCTTGTGACCAAGGGGTGGATTTAACCATGGACGCTATCTCACAGGTTATCCATGAATGTGAGATGTGTGCCTCAATCAAGCAAGCTAAGCGGTTAAAGACTCTGTGGTATGGAGGACGATGGCTACAACATAAATAAGGAGAAGCCTGGAAGATCAGTTACATAACTCTCCCACAGACAAGTCAAGGCAAGTGGTATGTGCTTACAATGGTAGAAGCAACCACTGGCTGGCTAGAAACTTACCCTGTGCCCCATGCCACCACCTGGAACAATCTCACAGACACCTGGGCCGAAGAACACGGCATCGAATGGGTATGTCATATACTCTACCATGCACCAGCCTCCAGGAAAATTGAGAGGTACAAAGGACTGTTAAAAACAATAAGAGCAATGGGGTGGTAGAACCCTAAAAAACTGGGATATGTATTTAGCCAAGGCCACCTTGTTAACTAACTCCAGGGGGTCTACCAATCAAGCTGGCCCTGCCCAGTCAAAACTTCCTCATGCTGTAGAAGGGGATAAAGCCCCTGTAGTGTGGGTGAAAAACCTGCTGGGGAAGACAGTCTGGGTTATCCCTGCTTCAGGCAAAGGCAAACCCATTCATGGGATTACTTTTGCTCAGGGACCTGGGTGTACTTGGTAGGTGATGCAAAAGGATGGGGAAGCCCAGTGTGTACCCCAAGGGGATTTAATTTTAGGTAAGGACAGACGCTAAACTGTTGCTGTACAAGGTATAAATGATATTATTTTATGAACCACCCAAATCAACTGAAAATGTAGGATCTGGGAATGATGTAGATGGTGTGGAAAAAGGGGTGGATAATGTCCTATTTCTGACCTGGCCAGGGTTAACTTCCCCAAGCAGCTAGCACAAGTGAGCTGAGCTGGCCCAGGCTGTTTTCCACACCAGGTAACATCATGCCCCCATAAAAGGGGCTGGTTGGGAAGGGGCGGGTCCATGTGGCTTGGGGACAGTCTGAGTGCAGTTGGGCATTGGGTCAGTCAGTGCTTCGTGATACCACATTTTTGGGTCAGTAAAGGGTTCTGTGTTACCAGCGTGTGTGTATTCTGTCATGGGCTCTGCTGTTGTTCCCCTTTCATGGTGTTGTGTCAGTGACTGTTCTTATCCCAACCCATGGCGATTGGGCTGTTTCCCCTCCCATGGGAGGTGTGAATGAGCAAAGTGGGGTGCTCAGCTGCTGCCTGGGGCTGAACCAGGTCACATACACTCTTATTAAGGGCAGGTCTGTGCAACAGCAGAGTGCAACACTGACGTGGTTGCATTTTGCGAAGCACAGCTCTGAGTACCTTCCTTCAGGAATGGCAAACCAGATAGTTGTTAGGTATCGAAGTGAGTTTAGCCTCCATGCACAAGCACTCTTGATTTTTTGGCCTAGATAAATGAAGAAGTCTTGTGTCAACCTATTGCAGTGTCTTGTAGGTGAAATGGGCAGCTGGCGAGGTATCAGTGTTTTTCCAAGAGTTATTCGTGTCAATGAGCAACCTGGGACTTTGCAGCCTTGGTAAAGCCATCGTAGGCTGAATTAGTCACAGTACAAATCTATCTGCTCACCAGTAGAGGATCTTCACATTACAGATTTTCCTAAACCTCATGAGGTTAACAGGAATTACTTTATATAAAAAAATCTATAGATTTTTATGTAAATTTATAGATTTTTTACAGACCCTAGAGCTTGTTTTTTCACTTTCCAGCTCTTTAGAGAATCAAGGTGAGATCTGGCTCCTAGGCCCTTCTCTCTTGCATGTTTTTTTCCCCAGTTGCTGCTGCTAATTGCTCAGTCTGCACAGATGAGCCTGTGGTCCTCTGATGGAAGGCAGTAGAAGTCAGTGGGGTGGGAATATTGCCTCCTTTCAGTACACTTCCCAGGGTGACAGCCTCTCTTTTTTAGCCAGTCGTGTGGCTGTAACACGGTACTTCAGTCACTGTGCCTCATGAACATTATTGCAGTATAAGTAATAAACAGCACTGTTATCTGAGGGCCTTCAAAAATATCACCCTGTAAGTTTGTTTCTTATCACTGGATTTGGGATCTTTGGGAATGATTACTATTAGTTGCCCAGAACCAGGATGTGCTTGATGATGGTTGTTAGACTAGAGGTATTGAGTAAACATTGTCATAGCTGACTGACTTTCTGTGGCTGTACCCTAACTTGTACAGCTTTCATGGGAGAAGAAGCCAGGACTGAAAGAAAACATAGGAGTTTCATGCAGCACAATTACAATTGTTTATTCAATTATTAGCCAGTCCTGAAATGACTCACAACACAGCTGCTTAGATTTACAGGCAGTTAGCAGATGTAAGTGTGCGTTGGCTTTTTTGTTCAGTCAAAGTGATGTGGTGGGACAGTGTCCTGAGCCAGCTGTATCACAAAAGGCTTCAGGAAATGGAACAAACTTTTGTTTCTTTCTTGCATCAGTTGCTTTGCATGTGGCTAAGAAAAAGATCTTCTAAAGGAGATTTCATCTACTGTATCTTGAGATGGCACAGTAATCTTGTAACAGTATTCACTGAAAGTTGGGCAGCGGTGTCTCTGGGACACACTTTTAATGCTGGGAGTCTCTGATCTGCTATTTCCAAAGGCTTTATTTATTTGTTAATACTTGCATCTGCAGTAATAATGTAGGGTGCTGGCTGCTCGACTGGAGGAACTTGTCTTTCAAAACATTGAAAACTGATACTCAGTTATGCCTCAGAATTGCCACGAATTTTTTCTGTTACATTAACATTTAAATTTTATACTTTTTGATATAGGCAACATCATATAAACAAGTTCTTACAAGATGCTGCAATACACTGCCTTTTCTAGGTAATGTGTTTTCTGGTTTTAATCTTGGGTTGTTCTCCTGTACCAGCCTTCTATGCTAACCTTCTACACTAAATAAAAGGAATTAACATCACATGTCATAACAAACCACTGACTGTAACTTTAGGGTTTTGTTGTTGTTGTTGTTGTTTTGTTCCCCCTCCCCATTTTCTTCTTCTGTTTTTATTTCTTATTTCATTATTTTACTGAGGTGTCTCTTCTGCACTTAACCCTCATTGTCTAATGTTGAGATACTGCCTTGTTTCTGCCTTCTGTTAGAAGTACTTTGCATTTTTGCTTAGCTACGTGCAACTACTAAAGAATCAAAAGCATCTATTCATACTGTAGGTAGCAAGATTTGTACAAATTATAGGAGATTCCTTCTCTTTTTATCAAAGACTGATCTTCATTTCAGGGCTTACATCCTTCTTCCGGATAGGTACTGACTGAGGTCAACGCAAGTTCCCAGTTAAGGGTTAACAGCCCTGACTGTTACAACTCCTGATAAAGCTTTGGAACTTCCTTTTCCACTGCCTTGTCTGCCCTCGAGTAGATATGTGCAGAATGAAACCAGAGTGGGTTTGTTAAATCTGTTTTCTGGCTTGATAGCATCTGATATATCACCTTCCCTGACCAGCCTGCAGTGGCTGAGCATGAGTTGCTCAGTGTAATTTAAACTTGCCTGAGGGCTGTGATGAATTATCCCTGCTGCCCATGACCTGGTTGGCTTTTGCCACTCCTAGAATTTACTAAGAGATAGGAAACTCTTTCCTCAAGATAGCTTTTTGCTTCACTGGTAGCTTAGGACAGCATGGGATGCAGCTTTGATGAGGATTGGGATGGCTGAACGGTGGCACAGCAGTTGTCTGATAGGTGACTGGGAATGCGTGCTGCATTAGACAGCAATACAGCAAAGGAGATTACTGTCCTCTTAGCTCCCGACTGCAAATCTGCCCCTCAGGATCTTCTCCATCCATGCCCTGAGAGCCACCCTCCAAACCACCTGCTCTGGGGTCATCGCGATCTGATGGCAGCAAACCAGACTAAGGGAGAATCTCCAGCCAGTCATGCTTGACAAAAATACTCCAGGGACCGGCTGGTGATCTTGGAGCAATCAGCCAGAGGCTGAATTTAGTTTATTGCCTACAAAAAATCATGGTTATTACTCATTACTCAGGAGGTAGTTTAAAACAATTAGTTTAATTATCATGGAGCACTGTGCTTTAAAAGAAATAGCTGAAAGTAGAGAACCACAAGATTTTTGTTTAAGTAGTAAAAGTTCTTTTAATAACAGCTGAGCCAGAAGAAACCAGTGGTTATACTTTTCAAGGGGTTTCCTTTGAGTTGAAGTGGATTTCTGTAATCAGATGAGTTATCTGAAGTCTGAGCAACCTGTGTTGGCAGTGCTGAAAAGTTACTCTTAGCTGCTGCTTAAAGCAACCGTAGGGTACTCTTTTTTTGTGCTCTTAAGACCTCAGGTTTGATCCATCTTCTTTTGTGTGCATGTGGACATGCCACAAGCATGCAGCAAAAAAAATCTTGCAACCCCTAAATGAAACACACAAACCAAAGGCTTAATACTGTTTTCCTGGTTAAGCTAAAAGGAGGCAGCTGTGGTCTGAGAAACAAGGGTTTCCTGTGTGCTCAGTAAGCTTGGCTGCTGTGTGAGCAACTGAACAGAAAAGAAGGAACAGTTGGGATCCCGCTTCAGCCTTATTTTGGATGCTCTATCCAGAGAAAAGGGGTAAGCATTTTGCACCCTGGAGGGGTTCCAGTGGTTCATCCTTAACTGGTGGCTTGGATATGAGGAGTGTGGAACTAGTGGTGACTTTTCTCCAGAGTAGAGTGACTGAAAGATGTCCTTGTCCACAAGGTTAAAATGAACTGGTCACTTCTATCTAGTCTTATGACCCAAAATACTCCAAAGAAGTTTCCACTGGGAAGAAGAAGATAAGCCCTTATAAGACTGAAACATGGGCTTTGTTTGCAAGGGAGTAAATGCAAATGTTTTCAGGCATAAGCCAGGATAAAAATTTTCTGGAGGAGAATGGATGGGAAATGTAGAAGGCTGTTATCTACCACAATGCTTAAGAAAGCATAATGAAGAGAAAGTTGTTCTTAAGGACCAAGGCTTGTGAGGCATTTGGGACCTGAGCTAGCAACATAATTGTGCTAGCTTTTGAATTTACCAGAAGTCTAGTTTATGAAAGCTGCAGCTGTCTGCGTGCTTTTTCTTATGAACTACAGTTGCATTTGGGGGGCATCCAAGTAGTGCTGCTATGTGGAAAAGCAAGTGATCTCAAAAATGTCTACTTCTGCGTGGAAACATTCCCAGACAAAGCAGGAATCAAACCCTCTCCCTAGAAAGATGAAGTTCAGTCAGTTCCTTCCACGTGATATCTTGTTCTTTTTATAATGTTGACATTCTTCATACTTGTAATCACTAAACTTCATCATCTTACTCCCATTCATTTTGTTTCCCAAGGCAAGTGGCAAGCAAAGTCATCTTGTACTTAAAGTACTTCCACTTAATCTTTGTAGTAAGATCGGGAGCAAGGCATTTTTAACTTTGTAGTCTGTGATTAAAAGTTTTAGCAGCTATTGCTATGAAGACTTAAACATGCTTCCAATTTCTTTCTCACAGGCATCTCATCAATTGGAGGTAATTGAATACCTACAGGACCCAGGCATAAAATAGATATGATAGCATTTTATTTGATATTAATTATTGTACTGGAACATATAATTACTGGAATGGTTGTGTACTCCTTGGCATTAATGTACATGAAAGATTATGTTTTATTAAGTAGGGGCATAGCTCTAAAAAAAACCCCACACTTAATAACATTGCTTTGCAAAGCAAATGAATGTACCTGTGCCTGCCAATTAAATTGTAACGTGGGTGGAATAATTAATTTGAATGCTAGGCAAGGAGCACATTGCAGATTTTTTTTTTTAAATTTAGGTGGACTGGGGAGTGCCCAGGTTAAGATTACATCCATTTTTCCTCCCTAGCACCCTCATGCATGCCATGGATGCAGCTGCTTGTTTCTACTGATTCCTCCCCAAATCAATCAGTCAAACAAATCTGGGATGTGTCTTTTTGCCTTTTAAGTGTTTGTGGGGTGTCTTTACACGTAGCAGTTTTCTGGTGTTGTAGGGATAGAATTTCTCCCCCACCACCCCACCTCGATTCTAACTGCTTTCCTTCAAGTGAATGCTGAAATTCATCATCAGCCAACAAAACTGAAGTGATCCAGATTTCTGTACATTTAAAAACATTGCTTAGAGTTTTGCTGAGCCAAAATGAGACAAATGTTATCATGATGACTGGTGCAATTCAGTCCTGGTGATGTAAACAAATACTATGATGTCTGAGATCATATTATATGCAAAAACCTATTGGTAGAGTAGCTGACATAAGCAGACTTCTTAAAAGAAAGGAAAATACCAAAGGGGGAGATTCTCTTAGGCTCCAGATTCCCAACCACAGCAAGCAAACCACTTTCAAGTGGTATGTGAAGGCAGATCCCGGCCACCTGTGTGATGGACTTCCTCAGTGTTGTGAGCTCTTGACTGCAGGGCAGCAGGAGGGACAGAAGAGAAGAGCTGAGGGTAAATGCTGGCTGGATCCCACCTTACATGTGTCACCTGGATTACCTTCAGAGGTAAGAGTTCCCATGGTTTGTCCACGTTTCTAATTCCTCTCAAAACAGGTGATTCTTCAGGTAACACTGTTTTGTATTACAGTGCTGTAAAGCCTGACTTTCAAACCTCTATCATTCTTTCTACAGTGGTCATACTCTATCAGTCAGTTGACATAAAACTGGAAGCATTTGGTCAGCCCACTGGAACATACTTTGAGCACAAGCAAACAGAACCCAGACTGGCTCCTGATGAGTCCCTTTGGGGAAAGGGAGGTAGAAGGATGAAGAGAGAGGAAGAGCCTTCTCCTCTTGAAGATTTTTCCTGTTAGTCACAGCACTGAGGAAAAACAAACTCCATATGGAACAGATCATTTAAGGCCTTTAAAACATATTTGCAGGGACTGTACAGTACTTGGAATATTTTGTGGTTTGGGGGTTTTGTTCTTTTATTTCCCATTTGGGGATGTGTGTGCGTTTTAATTTGGCCTGAGTTAAATGTACCAACCAGTAGTTTGTTTTATTATCATCCTTGAAGGATCTATTCATAACGGAAAAACATTCCCTGATTCCCCCAAATGGGAAACAGTTACAAATGCTTCTCCTGGTAGTTTCATTAGAGATATTTTTTTTTTGCTGCCTTTTTTTCCTCCCTAATTGGCATGCAAACAGAGGCCAAATTTTTGTCCCCAGCACAAGGCCAGAGCATAGTGTGCTGAGGCAAGGATGTGTGCTCGGTTGGATGCTGAATTCAGACACGGAGCAGCCATGCAGTGCAGAAGGTCACAGCCAGTGGGCTTGGTTTAGTGGAGCTACTAGTCACATCTGAAATCACTTGCCATTTCCCAACTTGAATTTTGTAGAGCACCATTACTGACCAGTAACTGTGGAGTCCAGCCTTCTGTGATCTGCATTGCTCACCTGATAGGACAGCAGTGGCTCACAGGGAAGGAGGGTTGGAGCAGGACTTATCCCTTGGTGATAACTAATCTCTAATGCTGCACTGTGAGTAAATGTTATGCGTAAGAATCACTGTCATTAAAGCACTTCAGGTTTCCTTAGTTAAAAAGCTAATATAGTCCCTCCCACTTATTAAATGCAAACCTTAGGTGGCCACAATTAATGCATATATGTGTTGATCTTTTAAAATTCAGCACTGATCTGAGGCATAGTCAGCGTACACGGTGGGAAAGAGAGCCCTGGGCTTCTGAATTAATGACACAGAAACAGACCCTGCCAGGGCTTGCCGCTTTTTTTTTTTTTTTTTTTTTTTAAAGGATTCCAGTGAGAACAGGTAAGATGAGGGTAAACACTGAAAACTTCCTGCTTCTCTGAATTACTGCTGCAATTACTTGTTTTGACATCCTAAAACTACAAGCTATTCTGACTATCCCGATTTCCTCATATTCCACGTGCTCAACGTTAGGATGAGTAGAGGGAGAAGCTATGCTACAGAACAAAAGCCCTGGAGTGCCACTGAACATGAGATACGGCTTTACAGAGAACTGAGGGTTCGGTAAGGGCTCAGGAGAATGAGGACCACTGAATGTGCATGAAGAATTCGGGCTTTATTTAAGCAGCTTCTGTCTTCGTGTGTGTCTTGCCCAAAACTTAATTTTTTTTTTCTGAAAAGTCACTGTAGACTCACCTTTTCAAAGCTGATGGCCAGGCAGGCTGCCAGGAGGCAGGTGTAATCTCCAAAACCTCCTTAAATTTGCTATTTAGTGGCCGCGTTTCAGGGTGGACTGTCCCCTTCGCGCTTTGGCAATTCGTACTCATTTGCAGAAGCTATTTAATACCGGTGTGGCGCGTCAGATCATTGAATTTAAAGCTCATGGAAGAGGAGAGAAGCCGGCGGAGGGGCGGGCGCGGCGGTATGGGGTTCCCGGCCCAGGCGGTGCCCTGACAGCGGAGGGCGGGCAGGGAAGTCGAGGGCTGGCTCACTGCGTGAAAACAGTAGCTGGATTTTTAGGTTGGTTTCTTTTTTTCTTTCCTTTCCTTTTCCTCCCTTCTTCTTTCCGGGGCTGTAATCCCACTGCTCTCTTTGGCTCGGCTCCAGAGACGAGTCCGAGTGGTTAATCTCTGTTCCCCCCACCCTTTCCCAGCCTCCGGGGGAGGAGGCGAAGGGGAGCGGAGTCAGCTGCAGCCCGGGGCCGGGCCGGGCCGGGCCGGGCCTCCCTGGGGAGGGGCTGAGGCAGCGGCTCGGCTGCGGGAGCTGCATGGAGGAGGGGAGTTTCAAAGACTCCCCTGCCCAGACGGGAGGAGGAGGAAGTTTGGAGGTTAAACCGCTGCCCGGAGCCCGAGCGCACGGAGGGAGCCGGGGCGCGGCCGCTGGGAAGAGGACACTCGGTACTGCCGCTGCTGAATGAGCTGTGGGGCGGGGGGTGGGGATAAACCCCCCGCGCTCCCTGGCCCGCACCCCTGCGCCTGGATTTTAAACGGGAGGAGGAGCGGGTGTGCGAGAGCAGAGGACGGCGAGAGGCTGCCGCCGCCGGTGAGCGCAGGGGCTTTGTTCACTGGGGAGGGGGCGGCGGCGGCGGCTCCGGGGCGGGTGGTCGGTCGGTCGATCGATGAGGTACCCGGTGCCCTGTAACGCCCTGAGAGCACCCGGGCAAGGCGCGATGCGGCGGCCCCAGCTGCCGGCCCCTGGGGTTTTCTGCCGTGGGGAGCGGGCGTTTTGTGTCCCGAGCCTTTGTGCGAGCCCCGCCGCTCCCCCCCGTTCCTCTCCCCCCCGTTCCTCTCCCCGCCTCTGGCAGCCGGCGGTAGCAGGCACCGTGCGCCGGGCTTTCGTTAGAGCTCCGGCGGCGCCCGGCTGCTGTTTGCGTTGCCCACCGAGGTGCTTTGTGTTCGGCCGCTCCGCCGCAGCCTGTGCGCGGCCGAGCAGCATCGCGCCTGCTGCCTGCGGACTCAGCCCAGGGCTCCAGACTGCCTCAAGTCCTTCTCGGGGCAGGGAGGCGATGTTTCTGTGCGCGTACGGTGGAACTGCGCGGCGTTTCAGGTTTCGTGCGGGTGCTCCAGCGAAACCGCGTCTGCTGGAAAACTCTGTCCCACAAAAGCCTTCCACTTTTGGCGCGTCAAAGTAACGTTACTCGGGCTGTGATGCGTGGCCTAACGGGGGTTACAAAACCAGGATCGATCTTATTAAGTAGCAGGAACGCTTATTCTGGGGAGGGGAGAAGACGGAGAGGCAATGGGGGCAGAGCGGTGTCCGGCCATCCTGTGGGACTCTGGACGTGCTTCCCCATCTCCTGCCCTCGCCCTTTCCCTACTTTGCGGGTTCCGTGTCCCGGTCCTCCTCGCCCCCTTGTTGAAGGAGAAGCGCTTCAGAGCCCATCCTTGGGCTGCGTCGGCAGACCCGAGGCACTCCTTTCTTCCTCCCTTCACAAGCCACCGTGCTCTGAGTACGAGGGAAAGGGACCTGAAACAAACTTCGCCGTACGTTCAGCTGGCTTCCAACGTGGTCTCTCTTTAGTTGGCTTTCCCCCTCCTTTAATTGTTAATTGGCAGCCTCAGAAACAGCTGTGGCCTTGCTTTTTTCTTTTAATGCTTGCTGGTACTTCAGCAATTTAATAACGCTGCCTAGAGAGCCTGATGACTTATAGGTGTTTTGAAAGCTGTGTAATAAGAGCCTACTAATAGTCGTCTTTTTCTACTGTTCGTTCTTGGAGGGAACAGTCTTTGCTGCCTGAGAGTTGTGGTTCAAATTTCCACAAGCGTTTGTTGCCCGTGCCTCTAGCTAAATTTATAAAGGAATCCTGTTAGCCTGTACAAAGCTAAATCTGGCTGTAGCAGCTCCTGGCTGTATAATTCACTGTGGTTGGCAAGGCACAATATATAGCTTCCTTGAGATTTATTTTTAAATGTTTTTTTGGGATGATTTTTGTGTGTGTGTGTGGCATGTAGTTGTCATTATTTTGGGAACCCTTCACTAATGTGTGCATGCTTTGAGATGAAAACATAAGAGTTATGCTAAGGTTAGAAAATGTATTAATAGGGTGCTTGTCTTGAAAATGCGATGGCAGTTTGAGATTGACCTCTTAATGAATATTGGTATTGTTCTCAGGTCTGTGCAGATGCTTAGCCATTAAACTCTGACTCTCTACTCCTCCTCTGTGTTCTCAGTTGGCAATCTAGAAATGATGCAGAGAACTCCAGTAAAAGGTTCTGTTTTAGATGTGTTCATTTACAGGAATGCTGGCTTTTTCTCACAGAACTGGGAAGCCCTAGGTGTGCAACGTCAACCTGTGGCCATAGGACTTAGTGCATCCCTGCAAAGGCATGTTGAGTTTCCAACGCTGGGTGTTAACATGACATTTTTCTTGTTGTTTTTCTTAAGATTAAAAAAAAAAAAATGGAAGAAAGAAAAAGGGAAAAATAGGTGTGTAATCAAATTGGTTTGTAATTTATAAATCTTACTTGATAATGTCTTGCAACGACTTTATTTTTAAGTGAGGGTAGATGTTAAGAATGTGCAGGTTTGGAAATCTTAAAGTAGTGAGCTTAGTTTACTGTCAGCTCTTACCGGTTTCAGGACATCTGCTAATGTGTTCTTCTTCCTTAGGCAGGATGTGAGAATACAAGTCAACTGTCCAGAGGCATGCTTTGGGCCTGAAGTAGTTGGTTGTAAGGCTTTGAAATAAACTATGCCCAGTAACAGGGTTTGGAGCTAACCTAACTGACCTCTTGGTATCTTTCTGTGTGGTGTGGGGTTTTTTGTCGGTGTATTTGTGGTTTCTTGCTTGGTGGTGTTCCGTTTGTTTTGGTTTTGGGCTTTTGGTTGGTTGTTTTTTGTTCTTTTTTTTCTTTTTTAATGGGGTTGTGTTTTGTTTTATTTTAAACAGTTGTTGTGACCTAAAAGGTTAAAGCTAGAAGGGAAGTGAAAATATCTGCTTACTTGTTTAATAAGTAATTTAGACAAGTAATAAGTTTTTAGTACTTCTTGCTACTGTTACCGGAATATGTTGGTACCGTTGAGCCTTTTACTGGTGCAGTTTTTCATGGGGTACTAGTATTTTTGCTAAGTCAGTTGGAGTAGCATGCATTTTTGAAAGCTTCCTCATGCATTTGTTTGGATGGCCATATACCTGCTGTCCTTTCCTTTGCTCGCGATTTCTTGGCCCCAATTCAGGAAGGGCTTTTTCAGCCCCGCTAACTGGTTAGGACTATGGCAACTGATGTAGGCTCATACATGAAGTAGTGCTTTATTAGCCTTGAATACAGACACTGTGGTGCAAAGCTGATCTGTTTTCTCTAACCACATAGCACTAACAGAACTGTAATTGTGATGGTGGCTTCTGCTGCCTTACTTTTTAGATGAACCTGAAGATATAACTAACAAGAATACAGTTACAAAATCTGCTGTTAATAATTTTGAAGAATACTTTCATAGATTAGCCTGAGATAATGCTATTTTTTAAAAAAAGGTTTTTAGAGAGGTATCCTCTCTAAAATTTAAGTGTGCCCTCTGTATAAACAAAGGCCAACTCCAATCCAAAACAATTCCAAGTGAAGGCTATGACCAAATATGTGAAAGTGGAATGTTTTATCTTTTTTTAAGTTCCAAATAACAATCTTTTATCAGATATTTAGCACACTTAAAGCATACCAAAGACTCATCCAACTGTTTATTTTTATTTATTTGTTTCCTTCCTTGGTTGCTGCTCCAGCAATTGCCAGGCGCTGCTTCATCTCTCCCCAGCCAAGTCAGAACTGCAGTTCTTGGCCTCTAGAGCATGGGGTTATGGAGAGGTGCCATGTTACTGGTAGCAGTTGGGGGTGATGCTCAGCATGGCCCTGTCATGTACCCCAAGTCCATGGGGTCAGATGCGCTGGGTCAGGAAATAATTGAAACATCCAGCCTGATAATAAAGGGAGCTGTTTGTAGGACTCTGATTACAAGCATTTCTCAGATTAGACATCTATAAAGCTGTGGCAGTTATAAGTTAGTACAAAGGAATTAATCTGATGTGCATTCCCTTTTGTATTCAGCCATGTGTTGAGAAGGATGATTGCTGTGTTAAAGAAACATTTTATTGACACATTAAATTAGTTGTGGCTTTAAGTTACTTTGCCCTAAGTTTCCAGGAGGCCCAAGTGCTGTGCACAGATTTTTAGGTAAAAATCTACAATAGAAGATAGAATAATGGCATTTGAAAAAATGTGATTTAGTGATGTAATATTTACCGAAGACATTTTGAATAGTTGTTATTATATATGGCAGTGCTCTTACAATGAGCTGGAATTTTTACTTGTGGGGACAATGAAGATGTTTTACCATTACTTACTCTAAATAGAGTTCTGCTTTTGTAGTGTTAAGAGGAGAGAAAAAAAATTATTGCAGCCCTCAGCAAAGTAGAGTGGCTGAATGCTTTGTTCTGAGAACCTGCATTACTGTGGCTACACAGAGTTTTAGTTTGTCAGACTGGCAATGAAGAAAAAAGTGGAAGAAAGCATTATTCTTGTAAACTGAGAATGCAGGGGACATGGAATTTATCTGTGTTCCCCCCACCCCCCTTGGTTTTTTTTAAAGATGCTTCTCAAAGCATTTCTAGTAGCTGCTTATTTAATAGCTGATTAAGCCTCTCATTATGGGAGACTAACCAAAACCACCTAAAGTGCTGTGCTGCATCACCAATCCCAAACAGTGTCCTCCCCATGCCAATCACGGCTCAGATTTCCCAAACTCGTGTATTTGGCTTATTAACCATTACAATCTTGTAATATTTTCAGTTCCTTTTGATTTTTAGGCTTATTAAGTCATATTTTCCAGTTCTTTTGTTGTAATTGTCATACACAGAAACTTCTCTTTGGAAAGAAGAGCTGAGATTCCCGTGGGATGTCATGGCTCCAAGACTTGGGGCTTTAGAAAGACATTGCGCATCAGAGTGAGCGCATGAAAACCACAAAACCAAAGAGGGAACAGGAGCAGAGTGAGTGAAGAGGTAAAGTCTTTGGCACATCATCAGTGCATGGCAACAGTTGATCAGAAGTACGGGGAGTCTTTTATGTACGTGGTTAAGGAATACAAGAGACGATCGTGAACTGATTAAATAGTAACTTCAATTTTCAGCAAAGGCTGTTGGTGTTAATTCCATTTCCAGAGGACTGCCTGTGTGACAAACTCTCACAGTGTTAAAAGTTTCTCAAATAGTTTTAAGGATATGTGTGTGTGTGTGTATATATATATATATATATATACTTTTTTGTTAGTTGTGGTTGCTGTATGGAATAGGTCTGTCTAGTCTGACTAGTTGAGTAAACTAGTAAGTTGAGTTTACGTGAACTTGGCCTAAAATAGGTTTTACTGCAAATTGGATTGCAAGTGCAGGAAAAGAAAGAGGCCTAGTCAGGGTGGACTGGGGAAGGAAATGGAGGGAAAAGCTACTGATATTTATCAAGGAGGCCTGAAAGAAGCAGCTGTCCAAGCAAAGTTACAAGCTGCTTAAAACCCCTGTCAGCAGCTGGCTGGGGTGCCCTCAGAAGGACCTGAATGGATATGGGGATGATCACTCCCATGTTCTTGCTAAGCATGATGCAAGGCATTGCTGTGAAATTACAAAGCAAGGTGTTGGTTAAAAAATTTATCTAGACTTGATACATGACTTTTCTTCCTTCCTTCCTTCCTTCCACAGTATGAGCTCCACTAGTCCTGCTTCCTAGTCCTCTAAGGGACCATGGGTGGTTTTGCAAGTGGAAGTTGTATGTGTGCTTTAGAAGCATAGTGAACAGGTATATCTTGGGCTGGCAGCTGTTTCCCGTGCAAACTTGAGACTGCGAAGCAGTGCTAGTTATCTTTGAATCCTTTCAGTCTTGCTTGCCTGCTCTGTTACTGAGTTTCAGAGTGTGAGCAGTGCCAAGGCTCTTCCTGTAAGCGTGTGTTCTGTAGAAACTTGCATGCGAGCCCTGCCCGGCTGTTTGAAAACTGAATGTAATGGATGTTAACATCAAACTGTTTGAACCTTTGTATCTATTCAGACACATCAGGATCACATATGTAGTATCGTTCAGCTACTGTTTTCTCCTCATAGGATGTATTCATCCTCTCATGGGAAGAACTGGCTGGAGGTTAAAAGGGTGTCACAGGAACACTGACTGAATCACCTGCCGCTTGCTGACTCAGACCTGTTGTAGACAGAACGTTGATACCTAGCTCAGGAAAGAGAAGGCCTTTTGGATTGCCTTAAGGAGCGCTGCCAGGGACAGCGTAACAGCCAGCTTCCTTTCATGGTCATGGATGACATCTTTCAGCATTGTCATCTGGGTGTGGGCTTCAAGGTCAGCTTCTGTCTTTCATCAGCCCACAGGAGTAGTCTCTGTCTCCTGGGTTTAGCACATAGGCTGTAGCACTTGTACTTTCTCCCATGCTTCTGCTTGTCTTAGATGGAGTCATCTGTAAACACAGGCAAGTTTTCCCCATTAACCTGTAAACTCTTACAGTGTTTATGTGTCTGTTGTTTGTGTCCGCCCTCTCCCTGCCACATGTGGGCCAAGGCTTATAGTTGGTGTCTCAGCATGTTTCAGAAATACAGTGGCAGCACTGCTTGCTTTCTGCTGCTGCTACTGATCTGTGGTACTTCAAGCTAGAGGTGACATCATGCTTTGTGTCCTTAATACCTGATACGATGGAAGAATTACAGTTCCTCCTTTGTTTTAAAAAAAATTAAAAACATTGAAAATAGGGGGGTAAAATTAAGAACTACTTACTATGCAAGTCTGTAGTATTTTATCACTTAATTAGGCACAAAATGTTCCACTTGCTACTTAAACTACAACCAAGTTAATGTCAGCAGAAACATCATTTTAGCTTGTAAGCAGGCTTGGTGCTGCTGAGATCAGCATGCTTCAGTCTCAAGTGTTTGAAGCTGTGTTACTGTTTACTTTCCAGGTCCTTCTCATTATCCTGATAACATACTTTGTTATGTTGCTCAGAGACCTGTTACACCTTAGTGTCTGAGTGATGTCACCATAGGCTTGGAGAAAAACTAAATTCTCTGAAGAACTGGCAGTCTCAGCCTATTTGAATGGTAGACAAAGATGTATTCAACAATGAATCATTGTTGAATTTAGAGAGACAGCTCGCCTTCCCTCATACCAGCACATGAAGTTTGTAATCTCTGCTTTCTGTCATTCTTCTCAGATAATTGTCAGTCTCTTTCATGTTAGATGGCTCTGAAGTCACAAATCTCTGATTTGCTCTTCCTTGGTCATATTGCAGTCCTGCTGCCTGAGGAGGTTGCCATCTCCATTCTGCGGGCAGACAGGCTAACTTGCTGCACTCCTTACTGGATGTAGACTTTTACAACCCTTGCCTTTTCAGGCTGGTTATGCTGTGAAGTCTCTTCTGTCGTGTAGTAGGAGGGTATTCTCTCCAGTATCCCTTTCCCCTGAGCTTCAACTTGTTTCATCTTCTGAGTTTTTCTCAGATTTCCAGGGAAAAGTTATTAACTTCTGAACATCTACCTGCAGCACTGAGCATCAGGCACAGTGTAGGCTTTCTGGCATGCCACTAGAATTCTGTGATCTGTTATTAAATGAAATATAGTAAAGTAATTCCTGAGGGCATCAATAACCACTTAATCTCCAAGGCTTTTTTTCTGATTTATTGGGCAGTGTCTTGGCATGCTTTAGATGATGTTGTTCCTAAGCTGGTATCAAACATGTCTGTATACTATGAGAGTCAGTGCTAGGCAGATTTTTCAGTGGAGAAGGACTGGGCTTTCTGCAGACCTTCCCTTCAGGAATCCCTTTCACAAAGTCTGCCAGTGGAGAAATTCAGAATAAAGCACTGAGAAAAGTCCATCTTTCTTTTTGTGTGAAGGACAGAGTGGTTTGCAAAGGAATAAGACATGCTGAGCAGAGGTTAGAGCTGAGCAAGGTGACTCAGCCTGGTGATCTCCATTACTGCACTTTGCACTTTGCCACTTTGTCTGCAGTGTTGCCTCTTCTGGTAGTGTGGCCAGTTAGAAACACAGGTGTGCTTGCTTCCTCAGTCACGGCTGCATGTGCCAGCAAGGTTGCCCGAGTTCTTCAGTCTCACAGCCAAGCCATCCTGCTGTCCCCATACACAGTGCAGATCCAAAAGAAACTGCGTTGAAGATGAGCTTCCTGCAAGTCTGCAGCAGAAGGTCCTGCTGATAAACCACCCCTTATTGTCAAATGCACCCAACAGATCTGGCCCTTGCACCCCTCAGCCCCCTCCAAAGCAGTTCATCCAAAGCATGGCAAAGGCACTGACTCATGTTCCCACAAGGTGAAAGCAAAGTGGAACAGGCATTTATCTTCTGCCCTTCGTTAGTGAAGCTTTTCAGGTAATGGGACCTACAGATATGCATGTGGGTTATGGAGAAGGGATCTCTTCCCCCTGGCCCTGTGTGCTGTTTCGATAGGATAGGAGCTATGCCTGCTTTTCAGGGAAGAATTCTGGAAAAGTAGACCCACACCTGTCTGCTGTCTTCAGAAGAAAAGCTGGTCATCCTCCTTTTGTCACTGAAGATCTGTTGCTTTCTAGTCTCTTTCATCTCTAGGAAGCAGTGCTTCCATACATACCCGACAGATTCATCTGCCCACCCTGGCTGTCTGCGTGACACAGCTGTTGGAGCTTCCAGGAGAGTACGGGTGCCAGGGCTGTCGAAGGCCTCTCTGTTGTTGCTCAGTTGTAATGATGAGTCTGCCCACTATATGGTTCTTTTTTTTTCTTTTGCTTGTCTCTAAATCAATGTATGTGCTGCACAAAGAGGGGTTTTTTGTTTGTTTGTTTCTTTAATAAAGGATTGGTGATGTCTGTCTTCTGGCAATTTCAGTTGCACTAGGTTGGTTTCTCTTATTTGTTAATTATAAACTTTGAGTCATATCACCAGGTGATTAGTTCTGGTACCTGGGTTAAAGTTACCTGTCTATGCCCATACTTGCCCAATACTGACTTTTTCTCTGGATGGTGTGAGGTCATACCAGGGATGGTCTGGAGGAGCTCTGGCAAAGATTCAGTCTTAGCTGTTGACCTCGTGCAGTACAGCCTTTGTGGTGTTCACTGTTGTGAATGGGTAGAGTGAAGAAAACTCTAGGGGTGCTGTGGGTACTCTAGCCCATGAATTATGTCAGATAGCCTTACTTTAGTCCTTGTCTCTGGTGATTAAACCTGCACAGTTGTTTACTGTCTGACACGTGAACTTCTACGAAGAATCTTATTCTTAGCTTTTCTTAAAGGATCAGTATGGGGAGTTGTTTGGCAAAAGTATTTATTTAAAAGTACCTCAGTATATGTTGAAGCTATTTTATTACATCGAATACACAGCATGATCCAAGCTGTAAGAATGGAGTTGTCTGAATGTGATTGTAGTATGGTTGGGGACCAGATAAGAGTAGGGGTGCCAATGAATGGAACAAGTGTCTTGATACTCTGCTTGTAATTTAAGGAGATTCCTACTTGTAAATCAGTGGAACACAATTATATCTACTTGGGTGGCTTTGGGTTATTTTGGCTTCTTCCCCTAGCAGAAACAGGGTAGGGAAATTCTTAAAAAGCAAAGATTTCAAAACTCAAACACATGGTTTGAAGAAAACAGTTTGTTGGAGTAAAGTGGTAATGTTAGCTTTTCATCTGAAAGACTGATAATGTGATAGTCTTAGCCTGAGCACCTTGGCCTGGGACTGTTAGTGTGCGGCATGGAAAAGTCATGTGTCACTTCTTAGAAGTGAGGTGAAGATGATCTGAAAGACTCCTCAGAGGATAACATAAACCACTCCTCCTGTTACCAAAAATTATTTTGGTTCCGCCCATACAGAGTATATCCAGAAGAGAACCTTGATTTTACTGAGTTTTGAAAAATAGTTTTCAAGTTTCTGGGCTTTTCATCCAACATAACAGTAAATCTCCAAGTGCCAAAATGTTTGGGTTTTTTTTTTTTTTCTTAGGACAGCCAGTCATTATGGTTCCAGTCAACTTAAATATTTGAATGTAAGTTTCTTTGGGGTTTTTGCATCATGAACTGCTACTTGCTTGATGCTTTAATTGTATATGCTTTCTAAAAGTGCTCAAGAATGTAAAGCTTTATTTATTTATAACTATGATATATTTCTAGAATAACAAAGGCTATTTTAAAGCATGCAAACTTTTTAAAGATAGAACAGAAATTGTAGGACAAAGGACAGTATATTGGTTAATAACTTTCTTTCAGTGGACATGCACATATTTTGTGATGTGTTCCCAGCGTAAAAGCGTGAAGTATTATTACATTGATGTTTGAGAAATAAACTGTCCTGTCAGGCAAACTGGTAAAAAAATTCAGAGAATGAAAAATTAATTTTCCTTATGGATTTTTCTGTTATATAGTGTGATAATAGTGAGGTCTGTAGAAAACTTTATTGAAAACATTAATGAAGGTGGATAGAAGATGACTGCAGCATCCAACAGCTTGTGCTTGGTTGATTTGGATGTGTCTATAGGACCCTGTCTGAAGCCATCGATCCAAAGGCTTTGAAAGGCCATTGGGTGCTCTGGGAGTTAAAAAATATCACTTGGCTTTAGGCCAATAATTTTACTCTGGAACTAAGAAACTGTAACTGATGATGTCTCAATCAAAGAAGTGTGCCCCTATAAAAAAATTTAGGCTTCTTCAAGACTGGCTTCCTAATTTTAATGTATTTACACATACATACATCATTTATATACACGCATACATGAATACACATACATATGTATGCACATTATGTGTGTTTAAATACAGTTACGGTTGTGTTGCCAATCTGTCTCTTTCTAGAGTTCTTAGAAATGGCTTTCTTTAGCAGCTGAAATGGAGTCCTTTGCCTTGGGAGGATTTGGGACTAAGGAAACTTGCACGGGCTAAATGGAAAGTAGGATGGTAATTACAGCTCACTTTGTATTTTTGTCTTGCTTAATTTACAATCTGAGGTACAGGCAGGTGGTTGGGCATTTGAATGTTACAACTGTTGCAGTCTAATCATGGGAAACTGGTAAGATTACTCACATATTTCCTTCTTTGGATTCGTAAAGATGTTAGTGGGGGCTACTCTGTGTGTCCAGTTATGAACAGGGGAAAACCAAAGCGGTCAATAAAATTGTTGTATAATTGTCACTCAGTGATACCAAAATGGAAAAAAAAAACCACTCTCTTGATCTATGAAATTGCCTTGTTGTGTTAACTTATTGCTGTAAATATAGCAACTGAATTTTTTCATTAAAAAAAAAATCAGATATAGTTGTTCACGTATTTAAAAGTCATCTGTAGCTGAGCATTATGCCACACTAGAAAGATTGAATTCATTGTAGTACGGTTAGAGTTGAATGTAGACCAATACTTTATTTTTTTTAACTGGATTTTTGAAATATAAAATCTTGCCTGTTTATGGTTTGGTTCCCCTAGACCAAATTAACTTGGACGCTCAGCAAGGACTCTATTTATTCTGGCATAAGAACAAGCATGGGGCAGAGCTTCCTGGTCTCAAAAAACTGGTGATGGTAAGAGACCTCTGTAGTGTTCCCAGCCAGCTGAATGCCTGAGGTATTTTGCCATACAGGAAATCAATTGCAGCTGAATGTGCGCTGTTTTCACTCCAAGTATATAAACAGGCCTTATGGTGATATAAAAAAAAGAAAGAAAAAAAAATCCTATCTTTAATATCTTCTTCAAAGTTCAGAGCAAGAACATTTGATGTTTGGTTTCTGTGGATTCTTTGCTGTCCCCTTTGGCTGAGTTCATAGCACAGAAATAGCGAAGTAGGAGAGGTAAATTAATCTTGGGGTCCTCTAGAACAGGCAAATGTAAAGCAATGGCTTAGAGAAGTGAAAATAATAAAAAAGTATCCTTGTTCAGTTCCTGGTTAATGTTCAGGTTGATGTTCTGAAGCTGTGAATTTAGCGAAGAACTTTCTTGATTTAACAAGGGAAAGAACTAATTGTGTGTGGTTTAGTAGAAGGTAGGTTAATAAATTGTGCTAGAAAAAGCTGCACCCCTGTTGTATCTAAATAGTTGTTTCTTTGTGAAGTGGATATTTATCTCTGACCTTGAGAAAATATCCAGATCAGATGTTGGTACGAGACAGATCGCAGTGACCCCTGGCTCTGATTTGCTTTAGCAGGTAGAGATGTGTCCTGCTGTTGCTCACCAGGAAAGTGAGGGTTCATTTGGATAGAGGTTCCCTGGGCATTTAAGATAATGACGTTTAAAATCAGGTCAACGATTTCCAGAAGGAACAGGGCCTGAAGCTGTTGGGGTTTAGAGCCTGGGAACCCCAGAGCACTTCCCTGCTCTTCCATACACGTACAGTGCAACCATGGATAAGCTGTCTGGTCTAGATTTTTGAAGATATGTAGGTAGGTGCTCGCAGAGGTGGTAAGACTCTTAATGGGATTTTCAGAATCACATTAGTGTCTAATTCCTATTAAAAATCTGACCCTTTAGCCTGACAGAACCAGATTCAGCCCATGCTATGTTTTATTCAGCTGCTCTTCAAGGCAGAATGGGCAGGTGGTACAGCGAGCGTGGTTTGGAGGGCATAAACTGGGGTGAACACAGCCGTTGTGTTTCCTCTCATCCTCCCTCTAATTTTATAATTTCAACCCTCCTTTCTGCAGATGCCAGAGATTCAAAAGAGGAGAGAAGTGACTCCACTTTGCCTCATCTAACAGTGATTTAGTTGGTGAGTACTCTACCAGGTAATTCTTTTTAATTATTATTTAAACTTTTATTTGCTTTTTTGTTAGATAGGAGTTGATGTTGGCTGTGCCTCTGGCTGAGGTGATTAGCGTTGGTGTTCAGTGAACATACCTCAAGTAACTGTGAGACTGCTTGGTATGCAAATCCACCATAGTTCACTACTGTTTAGGCCTGAAATGCTGGTTAGCAAAGATAGTAGGTTTTCTTGATGTGCAGTGGGGTTTTATGCTAATTAAATTAAAATTTTGGGGCACCTAAGCGGTTAGGCGAGGCTAAGTCTTCAGTTTTAGTGTGTTATTCTGTAGTTGAAGCTTTGTTTTGTTGCTTGATTCCATCCTTTTGGAGGTAGAAACAATGGTGTCTCTATGGGGTTGGGGAGATCTTGGACTTCTGTGTTCTGAGATTTCTTACGTTACTTGTTATATGTCATTTTGAGAAGAAATTGATCTTTAATAGTTCATTGGTTTTAGGGGTTTAAATTTGTTTACATACTCTCACTACCTGAAAGTCTTGGGAGAACCTGGGGAACTTGAGAGGGTAGGGAAAGCAGGTTTAGGTGCAATGAAAATGTAAATTGATTGCAATAACTCATTTCACATGATGCTATGATTGTCTGAAACAAATTGGCATCCCAGAAGCCTTCATGATAGGTCTGGCAGAAGATTCCACAGAAAACACTAAGTAAGAAGAGGACTTTAGACAAGGTCCCCTTCTCCCTCCTTTCCTCCTCACTCCTGCTGCCAACCCAAAGGAGTCTTTTCTTCTGTCTGAAGAAAGCTGGTGTTCAGTGATGGTGCTTTGTGGGTAACAGCATGGATGCTACTATTTGGAAAAACTCAATGGCCTATAAATAACCTACTTCCAGTGCTGATGCTGAAAGCAGCATAGCACGGATTGATTTTAAATAACAAAGAAGTAGTACGTTATGTTAATTGTCACTCTGGCTTCCGTGACCTGCAGAGGAAATACTATATGCTGTATTAGACTGCTAATTAATCATATTTATTACCTTACTGATAGCGGGGCTTGTAATATAATTTTGTAGTATGTATCGATGATCCAGTGGTCAAATGTTTATAAAATTTTGGGAGAATGGCAACATTTGTTGTATCCAGTGTTTTGAGATTGCATAGCTTTAATAGAGAGACACTAGCACATTTGCACAGCATTGAGTCAAAGCTTACATCTGACAATCATTAACGAGATCGTACTTTCTCTTGGATCCAGGGAGAACAGTCTCTGCAAGTAGGAAAACATTTTGCAGAGGCCGAGAGAAAGACAGACCAGGAATTCCTCTTCAGTGTTTTCTAAAAATAGCAAGATTTGAATAAGGTTGTGTGTGTTGAGATACATTAGAGAAAAATAATTGGCGTGACCTAAATTCAATACATTGGGTGTCTGTGTTATTTGCTGATAGCTAATCACTAGCATATTTTTTTTGTCCACAAATGTGGAGGTGCTGTGCATTCCCAGGTTTCACACAGCAAATAATTTTATTTATTTAGCTTGAAATTTGTGCAAATCCAAGTGCACGGGAAGTATTTACCTAGTGACCTTAGAAAGTGAATTACTTGCACAAATTCCTCCTCCTCTCTCTGATTTCCATTTCGTTTCAAATGTGCTTCTTGGCCTTTGTTTTGAGTTGCAGTGGTTTTAATGTGTTTTTCATGATGAACAGAAAAGCTAAACCAGGCCGTCAGACTCAAATAACCTCTTTTCTGCAAGCTGAGATGGCCTGTGCATGTGTCCTAAGAGGCAGAGGATTTCCTAAGATTCTTTGGGATCCGTGGCAGAATGCGTTCACTATGAAGTGCTTTAGAAAACTGTTGTATCAACAAAACTGGAGTGTGTGGGAATGTATCGACTGACGGGAGAAGGCGTTCGAGGGCTAGATGAAGTGCATTTAGAAAGGAATTAATTGCATGAGGGGGGAAAGGAAGAAACTTAAAATATGAGGAGTGGTGTTCTGTAAAAAGAATAGCTTAATGGTTTGGGCAGATACAGCTTTGAGGGACAGATGTTAAATTTATCCTGAACAACCACCAGTAATTTTGCCAAACTTACTTCATGTGCCAGACTTAAATCTGGAGGTTTTAAGAATAACTTTGTTGTGCAAATCTTCTGGGGGTGGTGGGGGAAATATTTTATGAAATGTGTTAATGCTTTGCTATTATCCATATCACTTTTATAGAAGAATACTGTCCAGTGTAATTGTTTCAATAAGTTGGTGTTTAGAATACACTAATCTTTGGAAAGAATGAAAATGGGCTTCAGCAGCTCTTAAAATCATGACATCTGTTGCAACAGAGAAGGAAACATCAGACCAATATACTTTCTTCTGACAATTTGGGATGAGTTTTGATACACCGTGTATTTATACCAAAAGTCACTACACAAAAATAAATTCCTGGAGCATCTGTGCATCACTGACTGCTTTGTTTAGGCCGTGTCTTTAATGGTATGAGGGCTTGCAAATCTCTGTGGGGGTGGAGAGGAATGATGCATGCCTACGTGTGAGCTTTTCTGTAAGTCAGTTCTATTTTTGGTATGCGATGGAGCAGAGGTACTGGGCAAAAATAGGGGTTCAGTTGTGATGTGAAGGCCTGTAAGACCTTTCCTATTGCAGGAAGTGTCTAACAGACCCATAGAGCAGTTGCATATCCATGGGAATATTTGGGGTTTAATTTAGTGTGTTAGATTAGGGCCTAATGCCTTAATCAAGGCTAGCAATTTTTAATACGGTTTCCCCCAAACCATTTGTGGCTAACTGTAGTCAGACTGAAACAGGCATAATATAAAGGGCATCTCTAGGGTTTTCTGCTGTTGATAATCTTTGAAAGCTGTTGTTATACTTCAGCAGTAAAGCTGACTGGTGAATATAATCTTTAACAAAAGGATCCACAAATCTGGCTAGACTTCTTAAATTAATCCAAAGAATTTGTGCCACTGACATACTGAAAGTCATTAGTACACTTAGACTAATGGTTTTATAAAAAATCATGACAACTGTTTAAAAAAAAGGCTTTGTTAACTGATAAAGCAGCATCTGGAAAAGCTGTTTTATTCTCCCATCAGTTTGCACATTTGGGATTTTCTGCTGTAAGAATGATTAATTGTCTGGGTAAATTCAGGAATAACAAAATTAGCGTTTTTTATATCTATAGACAATGTGTTTTATTTCTTAAGCATTTATGTATTAAGGTGTTGAATAAAAAAAAAATAAATCTTTATTTTAAAAAGCTTCCAAAAAGACAAGCTCCCTCACCCCTGCCTTCCCCCTCATGCTTGCTCAGAGTGGTCAGTCCTTTCCCGCTGCCATCTCCTATTGTTATGGTCAAATGACCAAGGAGAAGTGTACACTTCCTTTTGTGTCCAGTAGATAGGGGTTCTTAATTGATGACTGCTGCTTTCCTTCTGACAGAAAGGAAATGAATGGGCAGTAGTGATTATAGCACATCTGTTGTTTTCTGGTGAGCATCCTGTATGGCAGAGAAACTGTCTTGAAGACTACTTTTTTCTTTTTCTCCTGTTCAAGACTAGTTATCAGAGGGGGGTGTGGGTGACATGTATGACAGTGCTGTTCCTTTCTCACAGGTGTAGCCAGAGCAGAAAAACAAATTGCATGCTGGAACGGGGCGACTTGTTTATATCTTCCAAATCAAGTGTATTTTGAAAAAAAAAAAAAAAAAAATTAAGACTTCAGGAATGTTCTGAGATTTGATTGAATCAGGTAGGTAATGAGCCCTGTCTGCAGAGCAGAGTCCCTGCATTGTAGGTGTAACACTCCAAAATCACACTGAGAACAGCTTCTATGGGCGAAGGATGGTGGGGGGGAACAAAATGGCCCTCTTGCCAAGGACCCAAAAGGTGAAACATTCACACAGCTCTCACTACAGTTTCTAGGATGCAGTTTCTAAGTCTGTGATGGAGTTGTCCATCTCCTGCTTGAACATCCTTTGATTGATGTGCTGCAGCATAACCCTGGGAAGTGCTGAGGGGCTCTGTGGTGTCCTCCTGGCATCCGGGAGAGGGGTTGGAGCCAGGAGAGCTCCTTACCTGGCTTTTCAGGTTGTTAGGCACAGATAAATGACGAAGTATAGGAGAGGGTCTGTCATGAAGGAAGAAGGGAACTTGAAGCTGGGGAAGACGTTTGTCTGGGGAAATAGCTGAGAGAAGCCTGTGAAGTAAGTAAAGGATGGGAAGATGGTGTAATGCATCACATCTGGAATAGGTCTTAACTTCATTGGTGAGTCATCAGTAAGAGTTTTAATGGCAATTTTTTTTTTCTTTCTAACTCGCTTCTCTGTAATACAGGAGTCAAAGGAGGGGTGTGTGTGTGATGTGTGCTCTGCGCACCCTGAGTAGACCTGCAGGGAACAGTTTTGTTCTCCCTTGCCACAAAGTACTTGAAAAATGTTCTGTAAATCTGAATCCTTACCACCTACTTTGTTGTCCTTTGTTTCTTCCTTTTGCTTTTATTGTGTTTAATTGCACCACTTTACACAGGCTAGATAGTTCGGTACCTGAATGGGTAGTGTTTATGTTGAACTTGGTTGAAGCTGGTTAACTAAAGTTAGTGCACTGGGTAGTGCTGCCCTCCCTCTTGGGTGTTTGTCTTGTGGACCAGATAAAATTGGTTTTTTTTTTTAATCTCTTGTCACTTTGTATCCTAAGAGCTGCTCTGTTCCTGCCCTCTGAAAAGAGGATCCCCATCACTTAACAGAGGAGGTGTAGAGATGTACACCTTTGTATCCACAGGATGCAGTTTAGCTGGAAACTTAAGGCCTTCCTTAAGCTGAACAGGTTCTTCAAATAAATAGATGCACGTGACCACTAGAGATGGGAAAAGGGAGTGAGAATGCATACTGTGGTGAAGGTAAACATGAATGTAGCTGAATATAAAAAGTCATGATGATATAAATGGCTTGTGCCACAGTTAATGCCCCAGTAATACATATGGCCTTAGGGTGTTGACAAAATTGGTGTAGAAACTGTGATCCTTCCTTTAAAATGCAGGTAGAAATCAGATCAAATTTGCAGGCAATGTGGAGTAATCAACCACACAATTATCCAGCATAAATAAAGTTAAACTTCTGTCACTGCTACTTTTCCCTGATCAGATCAAACTTCAGGAAAACAGGAAAAACAGGTGCCATAAAACCGGTTCTAAATTAGATGGGCTTTGGTGTGGGTTTTTTTTCCCTTCCTTCTAGTAGCAAGACTATTTTTAAGCAACTAAATAATACTTTTGCTTTGAATGAGATACAGAGACCCTGTTCATGCCTCCAAAACCTCTTTAATATTTTATAGAACTGTAGACTTGTTTGGGTTGGAAGGGACCTCAAAGCCCATCTAGCTCCAACCCCCTGCCAGGGGCAGGGATACCCTCCACCAGATCAGGTTGCCCCAAGTCCCAGCCAACCTGGCATTGAATACTGCCAGGGAGGGGGCAGCCACAGCTGCTCTGGGCAGCCTGTGCCAGGGCCTCACAGTTATTCCTCAGAGGGAATAACTTCTTCCTAGTATCTGATCTCAATCTCCCCTCCTTCAGCTTAAGGCCATTGCCCCTTGTCTAATCACTCCATGCCCTTGTAAAGAATCTCTTTTCAGCTTTCTTGTAGGCCCCCTTTAGATACTGGAAG
This sequence comes from Porphyrio hochstetteri, assembly GCA_020800305.1. Classification (NCBI taxonomy): domain Eukaryota; kingdom Metazoa; phylum Chordata; class Aves; order Gruiformes; family Rallidae; genus Porphyrio; species Porphyrio hochstetteri. The sequence continues at coordinate 55,355,464 of CM036907.1, forward strand.
GCTGCAGTAAGGTCTCCCCTGAGCCTTCTCTTCTCAAGGCTGAAGAAGCCCAACTCTTTCAGCCTGTCTTCACAGGAGAGGTGCTCTGGCCCGTCTCATCATCTTTACTCCTCCTCTGGACTTGCTCCATGCCTTTCTCGTACTGGGGACCCCAGAACTGGATGCGATACTCCAGATGGAGTCTCATGTGAGAGGAGACGGGGAGGATCACCTTCTTTGACCTGCTGGTCATGCTTCTTTGGTTACCAGCCATGTAATAGAGGAGAAAACACAGAATCAGTTGAAATCTATTTGCCTGAGTCTTTGTAAATTCCACTTTATAGATCTCTTAATGCATTGTGGTAAGTTTTCAGAAAGACAGTAAATTGTTCATTTGAGATTTTTGCAATTCTAAGTACTACATTGATGTATTGCTTACATGTATTGCACCTCTTGCATAACTCATAAGAAACATTGGAATGTTTGTTTGACTTATGTATTCAAACTACTATACAGAAGTTTGCTGAAATGTTTTATTACAAAATCCTGAATTTGGGAACAGATGTGACTTCTTTCATCCTGAGCTCTAAAGATGCAGTACATGACTTCAAGCAATCTATAGTCCTGCTCTACAGAATTTTCAAAGACAGCTTTTTGAGTATTGGTGTATTGATGACTATGTGCACAAACCAAAATCCAATTAAAAATGTAAAAATACTTATTCTGTTCAGGCAGATATTCATTAACGCATGATACATAGCTGTCCAGTGAAAGAAAACTCCATTGAGAACTTCAGCTTCTAAAAGAAAGATTAGCTACTGCTTTTATCAGCATGGACATCGCTTTGAAGATATTAAACATCTGGTTTCCTTCTGGGAGAATTCTGTCCACTTGACCCTTTGTAAAAGTAAATATTTTTATTAGTTACATTATGTAGGAATTTGAAAAAAAATTTAATACATGAAAAAAAAGCAACACTCAGCATACTTACAGTTGCATAAGTACAATACATCAAATGGTGTTTTGCTCTTGATTCATGAGTTTCTTTTATAATTAAAAATTATACTAGTATGGAATTTGATAGGAGACATAATTGGGATTTTTTTTTTTTTCCTTTCTTTCATTGTTTTTCTTTTAAGCAGAAAATATTCCTCTTTCCCTTGCTCCCTTGTCACCTCCCAAGAGTGTTTGTCACCCCCACAGACGTTTCAGCCCAAACTTCTTGCCTTCAGCTGTGGCTGAAAATTGTACTTCAAGGGTAAATCCAGCCTGGATTATATTTGTTTACTACGTAATTTAGATGCGTTGAGGGTATTTAGTGAAGGTAATTGTGTATTTTGGGTTTGCATATTGCAGTCTTCTGTCTTCAAATGCAGGTTAAAGATTATTGGAGATGCAGCTTCGAATCCTGTTTTCAAGGTAGAATAGAAAAGACCTTAAAATTGTAGTGGTTACATTTGTTTCTTTCATGTGGGAATAGATTACTTAGGAAAAATACCCTCCATGCTTACGGGTTGAACCAGTAACGGTTGCTTGTTTTGTGTCAGTATGGGAGTGAGTGGATATCTTTTAAAATGCACAATAGTAGCCTTTTAAGTAAGGAAAGGCAGTGGGCTTTTATGAAACGTTACACTTCAGAAATTATTTTAAAGTGAAGCCAGTTAGAATTTTTTTCACCCAAAAGTAGTTTGTTGGAAAATAGCAATTTATTGAAAACAGAACATTTTGAGTGGTTTCAATGAAACTTTTGTCAAGAGAAGTTTGAGATGCAGGATTGCAAGAAAATGAAGTTCTATGGAAAAATAAGACTTTTAAACTGAAGTGAATACTGTCTTTTTGAAAAACTGCTTTTTTTAATTATTATTTTTAGGTTACAGTCCTTCAGTGGTCTCTACCTCTTCTTCAAAGTACTCTTTATTTTTCCCTAAGCTGGAAAGATAGCTTGCTAATTGCTTCTACTGTACCTGTGTTCAGTTTTGCAAATTCCTATAAAGAGTTTCTTCTGTTGTTTTCATGTGAACAGGCTGACAAATGCCAAGCACCATATGGCTCAAATCATGACAAATTATTTCCTCTATTCCTTTTTGTTCCCTATTTGATATCCATTAAAACTCTTACTGATGACTCACCAATGAAGTTAAGACCTATTCCAGATTCTCCCAGACTTGATTTGTCCTACCTTTTATTAGTCTAAATTGTGTTCCTTATGTGATAGGCACCATGACTTCCCATCTCTTTCTTGGATGTACCAGTGTTGATGGTTTATTAATCTTTGGGGTGAAGTGAATCCTTTTAAGAAAAACTAGGTGCCACTTTTAGTCTCGGAGATGAGAGCTTTTGATCCGGTGCATTGCGGGATAATTGAGGACACTAGTGTCAAATCTGTCTAGAATCTAATCCAAAACCACAGAGTTTTCTGTGTTTATTTTGGGAATAGCTTTGTGGTTTTAAAGTTTTCTCATAAATATTGCTGTGAGGCAATGACACTGAAATGGACTTTAAACAGTACATAGTAATTTGAAGTGTTATTGTCTCTCCGAAGCACATCTGGTAACGCAAGATCCAGAGCTATTAACTTGGCCAGGACAATGAGTTCTTTATGAATTTAGGCTAGCCCATTGAAATGAGTTTGCTCCTGAATTAATAATGATGGAGGGTGGGGAATTTGGAGTAACTACCATCTGCTGGGTTGTTTAAGTCCAGCAGAGTTCGAGATGCTGTGACTCCAGTGGCAACATGCTTGCAATAACCTTAATATCTGTATTGTTAGTATGACAGAACAAGGAAACAAAACCTGAATGAAAGTATAAAATTCATGTAACTTACTATTTTGTGTGTGTGTGTGATGAGTGCCATCCAGGGGTGGGAAGCTTACTGCTCATCCAGGGGACTGAGAGTGCTCACCAAAAAATAAAATTTAAAAAAAAATCTCTGCTAACCAAATTTACCATTCAGCATTAGTTTCTGTTTTCCAGTTATTCTCCATCCCTAAGAACAGTTGGATTTGATTCCCCTGCCCCCCAGGAGGACTGGAGGACCTCCACACAAGTGCTGTTGTGGTACAACAGGGTGTGTATGACACTGAGATGAGTCCCCTGCTCTTTGTCCTTGTCACTACTCATTTCACGTGCCTAGATTCCAACCCAAGAGGTGATTTAAAGTCCTGAGAGGGTAATTCTCATAAAGCCACTTTACAGTCAGCTCACGTTTTGTTTTCTCCATACCCTTAACAAATGTGAGGATATAGATACTTCAGTAAATCCTGTAGGGTAAATAACTGTATAAATGAGAGGCATGAAATTCCCCTGCATGAGCAGTTTCCTTCCCTGCTTGCTTGGATGTTGGGTCCTCAAGGTGAGTGACACAAACCTGCTGCGTGCTTGTTGGAAGCTGATACAGATTAGTAGCTGGGGAGTTTCCCTTAAAGTGAATTGTCACTACTGATAGAAAATGCATGCTTCATTCTGTGTATGTGCAAAGCATGATGAAAGCACACGTTTATTTATAAATATGCATACAATACAAATACTGTAATATCTCTGTAGTCACGTACTTCCTCCTGTGAATCTTCATCATTAGAAGTAAAACAAAGTGTTTTGCCTTGATGATTCTTACATGTTAATCTAGGGTTGCAAACCTGTGCTTCCAAAGGCATTGTTCACAGGAGATATCCTAAAGGTGCCCGTCTCCGCAGTGTTTTGGTACAATGGGATGAATTAAAGGGTGGAAGAATTCCAAAGTGTGTTTCATCTTCCGTAGAAAGTGTTAGTGGGTGACTCATGATGTTTGGATACAGGGTGGTCACTGCAGTTACAACAGCAGGCTCACATTTAGGAATAAGCAGAGTGCATGGGGTCTTTATAGTATTCTTCCTAAGACATACATTTTTGCTCCCAATTGTTTCAGGGGAAGGGTTGAAAACCCCTATTTCACCTGGTGTCATCTTATAATCTGGCCAAACAAGCACTCTGCTGTGTCTATTAAAGTAGATCTTTGAGTCCTGGCAGAGCGGCTGAAAGAGCTTATATGTAAGTTCTTATATAGCTTATATAGGTTCAATAAAAGCCCACAAAATATGTATGTGGCTGACATGGATTTTATTAGCTATTTCAGTTTTAATACATGCTTATACTGGAAAGCAAAAGTAATTTTTTATGTAATTACTTTTCTGAAATGGGGAGCAGATCACTTTCTTCCCTAGAGAAATATATGCTGAATCTTCAGCTTCAGAGATTGGGAACTAGTAGTTTTACAGGTAAACTGTTTTAGCTAGTAATTTTTAAAACACATGAATTAATCAAATAGTTGAGTTTGTGTGTAAATTTTGCTGACAGCGAATGCTGGAAAAAGACTAAATAATTCTAGACATAGTACAAAAGTTACATTAATTCAACCCTCCAGGGCTTATGTGATCCAAGCCTCATTCCTTGTTTTTGTTTGGGGTTGAGGACGCGCACACACAACACAATAACAATTTATTTTGCAAAAAAAGCCAAATAGTAAGAATGACTTGGCAGATGCACCACATGTATGCACGTTTTAAAATAGATGATACTTTTCTTGTGTTTAGGTGTAAGCCTCTCAAAACTTTGAAAGATAACAGATTATTTTGAAGTTTGGCAGTTACTTTAATGTACGCTGTAGTCAAGTATGTCAGGTTCTTTTTTTCAACAAATTAGGGGTAGATGCTAAAATGACTAACCTGTTTTGAAAAATTTGGCCTTTGTTTTGTAATTAAGATTTATTGCAGTGTCTTCCCAAACTTTAATGGCTTTTGCTTAAACTGTACTTGAGTTGGATTTAAAGAGCAAGCCCCAAACCTCCAGAAGAGCCCCCAACCCACAAAAAAAACCTCCCTTCTATTAAGGGCTTGCTTTACATTTCATGCTGGCGTTGGCCTGCTGGCATCATGGGGATGCCCAAACCTTAGGCTTGTGTCTTGTACAGCCAGAAGAGAACACAGCTGAAGGAGGCATCCACCAGAGCTGAGAGGTTGCAGAGAAAGGTGTCCACAGGTAGAGAGAGAGAAAATGATGCTGCTTTTTGAAAGGTTGAATCTGATCTGCTTTAAAGGTCAGTACTGAAAGGTAGAAGTGAACCCTGCCAGTGTATGTGCGTCAGAGGAGTAGTTCAGTTGAATGTAATTATACTTTCTGCTTTCCAGAGAGTATGGTTGGGTTTGTGGTGGGTTTTGTTGGTTGGTTGGTTGGGTTTTTTCCCCCCCATCTGCTCTACTTTTTATGCCTCTGTGTGTGTGTGTGTCTGTCTCGGGCTCTCCATTCAGAGTCCTTTAAAAATGCAGAGCTTCTGATGTAATTCAGTTAAGAGAAAAATATGCCCAAAACTATGTTTCAGAAAAATTTGTGAGCATAGGTGGCCTGTGAGGGGAGTCCCTGTAAGGGTTTATCTATATTAAATTCCAGTGGGCCTATGAAAGTTGCCAGGCCTGGAAGAAGATGGTCTGTGATAGTCATGTTCACTGGTAGGTTTCTGGGGAGTTGTGGCTACCATTCTCCCCAGACATGGCTCAGTCCCGTGGCCAATTCAACCATGATGAATTCAACAGAGATGTTTTTCATGCCCCCTGTTTTGGAGTCTAAACTTATTGTGGGCTTTTCTGTCCCAGCTTGTCTTTGTGCCCAGGAATGCTTTTCGGGTACATCTAGTGCATTAATGTAAGTATAGTCTTTATGATTCATCAGAGAATCTGTAGGTTGGTCTTGTGAATGTCTTCGCTGTGGGGAAAGTCAAAGTTTGCTTTTTATTTGATGTGAGTGTATCTGCTCCTCGGTCAGTGTTTTTCTGCTGTGCAGACTTCTTAGTCCCTTGCGTTGTGTAAGCTCACTCTGTCACATTGATATAATTGATTTTAAATAACTTATAAAGAAACAGCAGAATTTGTAACTGGCTTGGTACTTGTTAAATTGACATGTGTGGTGGGTCAGCACATAGCAGGGACCGTTGAGCAGAAAATCGGCAGTGGCTTGATGGTACCCCTGGGAATACCACACAGCCCTTAGGCACAGTGAAAAGGGTGGAGAGAGATGTAGGAGCTGTCATCAGACCTACAGTGAGCAAATGCTTCTTCCTCTGCCTGTTTCTGTTGCTTAAATGCAGTAAGCCTCAGAGGGCTGGAGCATCTCATTTGCTGAGGAGATGCAGCGGTTTCCTGCTTTTTGTGGTAATATACATGGCCCTTTGTGTGTGTCCCCAGCAGGGACTGCTTGTTTAGGTTTGGGGTTTTTTTTCCCTATTCCCTTGCTGAATAGGCTGACATCATTCCAGAGCCGAGGCAGGACCAGGTGGTGTCCTGGATTAGCCCTCCCTCTCGCCAGATCCGGTGGAAACTTGGTGTCATTAGTATGCACCCTGTGTGCCCATGTTCCTCAGGGTACAGAATGTGGGCTAGGCAGCAAGAATAGAGGAACTGGATTTTTATGCACCAAAGATGGAATTACATAACTCGAAACAGCATTATTGGAATACCTTTGGGTTTTTTGGTTCAGTACTTAATATTTGAAGAAACGGTTAAGGTTTATGAATGCCTTGTTGCGTGTCTTGGCAGAGTTTTAGGTTTGTTCCCCAGTTACTAAACTTGGGAGGCTGTTTTGCAGAAGGTTCACCTAAATTATTTCTTCCCTTAAAAGTGGAAGAAAAGGAACTTTCATCAGAATTCACTGGGCTTAGCTCAGAGAATTCAAAAGGCTTTGGAAACTGGCTGAAACTCTTGGTACTGACTTGAGTGATATCCGCTTGAATATTTACTTTAGTCAAGCCTGTTCAGAAATCCCCCTCCGACTCTGTCCTTACTTGCATTGATTTCCAGTACTGGATCAAATGACCAATGAAATATAAAACTTTGCCTCTTAAAACTGGGTTCTTCAGGAGTTGCCAGTTGTATTCCTGTGGCCAGATCTTCTGTTCTGTGTTCATCCCAAATTGCAGAAACTGGAAAGACATACCCATCTGTATTGAATATGGAGTGATTTGTGAAGTTAACTTAATTGTGTCCATCCACACTTCTAGTACAGTGCATGCTATTTGCCTGTCTTTTGAAACTTCTTGACATAATTTCAGGAATTATATTGGTTTTAACTTTCTTGGATTAAGGAGAACTGAATTCCTTTATGAGGCTGTTCGCTCTTTTTCATAACCTTTTGTTTCTGTCTTGAAAGCGCATACTTCATTACCCTTCATGCCCTCTAGTGTTGCTGAAGTACACGTGATGCATCTTTCACTCTAGAAAAATTTTATTTGGTGAGAACAGGGACATGGTTTAGTGGTGGACTTGGCACTGTTAGGGTTACTGTTAGACACCATGATCTTAAAGGCTTTTTCCAACCTAAATGATTCCATGAATAGATAGGGAGACAACCCTTTATCAGTAATTCTGGCATCCTAGCTAAAGCAGGGAAAGCTGACTGCATGATTTCTTTGTGATTCTCGACTCAGTATACTGAAGGAAAAGCTGCACTGTTCTGCGTAGCTAAAATGGTAAGGTAGGAAAGGTGTCCTTTGTCACTGGTGCAAAGCGTTTTGGGCTGGAGAAGGTGAAGAGGGTTTGGACTCCTTGTCTAGGTGAAAACGATCTTGAAAAGAGGTTTGTAATCTTAACACCTTCTATACTGTGAGGTAAACTTTATGGAAACAGATTATGGACCACTGTTTAAGAGCCTATATTCAGACACAATAACGTGGTGTTTCCTAAAGATCACTCTCCTTGAAATAACTTTCAATCCAAAGCACTTCTGGTTTTGGCTGGGATAGAGTTAGTTTTCTTCCTAGTATGGTGCTGTGTTTTGCATTTGGTAGGAGAATAATGCTGATAACATGTTAATGTTTTAGTTTTTAGTAAGCAACGCTTATAACAAGTCAAGGAATTTTCAGCTTCCCATGCTCTGCCAATGATGAGGTGCACAAGAAGCTAGGAGGGACACAGCCAGGATATCTGGCCCAAACTGTCCAAAAGGATATTCCATACTATATGACATCATGCTCAGCATATAGCTGGGAGGAATTGGCCAGGGGGAAGGGAGGAGGATTGCTGCTCAAGAGCAATTCGTAAGTGAGTGGTGAGCAATTGCATTGTACCTCTCCTATATAGGGTTTTTTTTTGCTTTTTCTGTCCTATTAAACTGATTTTCTCTCATCCATTAATTTTGCTCCCCTTCCTCCCCCCACCGTTCTCTCCCCTCATCCCTCTGCGGGGGGCAGAAGAGTGAGCTGTGTGGGTTTGGCTGCCTGCTGGCTTAAACCACGACAGCACCAAGGCATTTTGGGATCTTTCTCCTGTCTTACTGAAAGTTACAAAACAACATGCAGTTCACCAAAAAAAGCACAAGTCATGAATTATTAGAATCTCAGAAATCTCTAAGGGATTTCCAAGAATTGCATACTCTTTTGTAAGCTGTCCATAAGGTAATGTCAGATGACTATTATTTTAGTATGAAATAGGTGTTTCCTTCTTTCTGTGTTTGAAAGCACAATCTAAGTTATTTCTTTGCTTTACTATCTGAGAAGTTGAATGGAAGTCCTGTCAAAATGCACAATGCCTCGAATTCCGTGCAGATGTTGAGAATTACTTATAAACAGCTAATTTTTAATTTTTTTGAAACCACATCTCTCAGTCTGATGTAGAAAGGAGAAAAATGTTCAGCTGGAGGAAATCGCCTTTCCAACTATAACATTTATAAGTGAAGTTATTTTTTCCCTATGTTTTTTTGGTTGGTTTTTTTTTTTTCCCCTGAATGGAGCTAGTGTTCTCACGTGGGGCCAGTAAAGGTTTGCGTTTGGCGATACAATGTTTAGTAGTAAATCCAGCTTTTCTGAGAGAGCCTGTTGGAGATGATAAGCTTTGTACAGTTATGGCGTTACAGAGGGAGTTTCTCTCTCTAGAGAATACTGCATTTTAACCCAAAAGAAATGTTTGTTCAGTAGTCTGTCAGCTTCTTTATCAGAAATGGCCATTCGGGTTCCTTTGGAAGTTGTGGCAGGTTAAAGGTTGTTATTGTGTGTGGTTTTCCTTTTACCAGTTTTAGTCTCCTGCGCTCTCCACTTGTGTTGAGGGTGTGAAATAGTATTTCCCTTCTCTTTCTATATATATGTAACATCCCATATTCTTTATAGTCTGCCTACATGTAAGCATGTATTTATGGACATATGTACAAAACCTATGATTTGCCAGAAATTAAGCATGACTAATTTTAAGCTCTATAGTTTCTCTATGCTCTGCAATAAGCATGTGCATTTCAGTGCTGCAGATGGTAACAGGACTAAGCTTGCAGTTACGGACCTCTGCTGAGCTAGGGACATTGTTTTTCAAAGCCAACGTACAGCAAGAGGGCCCTGGCTTCTCCGTCATGATTAGTCAGGCTGCTCTGTAGATAACTGCAAATTCAGCTCTGGAAAATAAGTTGTTTGCAAGCTGTGCTTTAACAGTCACAGCCTGGGATGGCTTGATCAAAAATGTAGTGCTTTTAAAGGAAATGCCCCAATCTGAGTTAGGAGTCCATTAATTCAGACGCATTACAAGTGAATGTGTGCAGTGCTGGTAGTTTGTTACTGATTTCCTTTGTCTCTTCTCCCCATGTGTATGCAGTACCTCTGTGTGTGTGTGTGTGTGTATGTACATGTATCCTCAAAGGAGGGAGGAGGAAAAGCTGGAGGACTGTTAAGTGGTTCCCCAGTCTGCTCCCTGAGCCAGGCCCAGGGCGCAGCCAGGCTCAGCATTTGGGTGACTGGAACATGTCAGGGTTCAGAAAGCTTTGACAATATTTGCTGTGTTGGCTTCCCAATGTTATGTACGAAGCCCAGAAATTTGCATTAATCATACTAAAGTGTGGGCTCTTTCTGATGGCTGTGGGGGAGAAAGTGTTTCATGGGGGTCTATGTAAGTAACTTCATGCACTTCAAATGCAGCTTCTGGAAAAGCCAACTGAATATCACTTGTCTAACAATGATAAAACCCCAGTCTAAACCTCTCATTTCAGCAGTAACACCATGCTCTGGCAATTGCAGTTGCAGGGAACACACAAATGGGCTTTGAAGGAGCCATTCTCCTGATGGTGAATCTGTGCCCGTTCCTTTCCTTGCAAAAACTAACAGTACCTGAGTGTTACAGAGGAAAAGTAGTAAAGGATCCACGCGTGAAGTGATAATTCTCCATTATCCTGGTTTTAAGTAGGCTTCCCTTTTGTGAACAAGCGTCGGCAATGCCAAACCAAACATTCCTTTGTATCTCTCTCTTTTTCTTTCCAGCTCTCCAAAAGAGTTTACAGTTGAGGGGGGAAATATCTTTCCCTTTTGTTTACTTGGAATGAATGTTGTTTAGGAAACGTTTTAACAAAGTAAATGGCCCTTCTAGACAGTGCTGAGGTCTTTGTCTTCAGTATGATCTTCTTTTGGAAGATCTGTGGGTTTTCCCTATTATGAGATCTGAAGTTATCTCTTTGAAAAGCCAAACATATTGCAGGCATTCTATACAAGAGGTAGAACAGCTGATTGGAGTTGTTGCATACCAATTGCTCTGGTGTTAGCAAAATTGTGAGGAAGACAGCTGTTCCTTGAAAAATGTGCACATGAGAGAATAAACTTGTGATTTTGATCTGGTGCAGAGAAGCACTTTGTGTTTTTCTTTTTTTTTTTTGGGGGGGGGGGCATTCAGAAAGGTGTATTTAAGTAGAGGGAAGAGTTACCCCTAAAACAGCTCACTGAACTAGACTTGTCTGTATTTATACTCTTAAAAAGCATTGGGCTGTTCTGTATGTAGTCTTTGAATATTTACTCTTGAATGTACCTTATCTCTTTGTCAAGTTATCCATGAATGTGGTTTCAAGGTTTGCATCACTTACTGGTTATGTGAGTTTCAGAAGATGTTATTCCTTATCTCAGTGTCTTGACTCTGGCCCTACACAAAGTTAAAATACATAGAAATTTTGTTTGTCCCATAGACAGTAGCTTTTCTATTGACCTTAAAAAAAGAATCAAGTTTTTGTATATCATGGCTCTAAAACTTTCATTTGTAACAAAATAAACCCCAGAAAAGCCTCAGTTGTTATAATAATTCTGTGATTTTGGGAGAAACTACCCTGTGTAATATGCACAATCTGATGTCCTTACTGAGTGATGGCAAGGTTATTTTCCTTTGTCTGGAGAGTAAGTCTGGTGGCGTTGGTGAACTCTAGCTGGGTGTCAAGAAATTTCCCGTAACAGAAATGGAAATGCAAAAGGGAAGTGTCAGGAGGTGAAATGGACACAGACACAGCAAAGAGGCTTCTCCCATAGGAACAGAACTTTTCAGACACGTTTGAGTCCATCAGTACGTTATCTGTTGCTGTAATATTTATTCAGCGCATAGGACTGGTTTCAAGTTCATTTAAGGCTTTGTGTGTTGTAATTCACTTTCACTGTTTGACTTGCCTGCTGTGATTGGATTCCTTCTGCTTCAACAACAGCTTTGCTTCTTCTCATCCTGTTTCTATTTTATTTCTTCTAGTGAAATGATGAATTTGGATGGCAGTGTTTTTTCCCAGCTAGTGTGTAGTGGTAGCCTAAAGCACAGGTGTGAAGCAAAATGAGATGTATCTCAAAGTCCTACTGCACATCATCTCTAACAGAAAAGCGATTTGCAGGAGACTTAAAACCTGTGAAAACAGGTATCAGGGCCCTTTACTATGCATGCAAGGCACAGAATTCTGAAGGGTGTTTTGGTCTTGCTAGTTCTTTCCTGTCTAACAGTGAAGTGGGATTGCAAAATCACTGCTAGGATGCTAGCTGGGTTATCTCCCTTGTTTATTTTTTTTAATTGTTGTTGGGTTTTTATTGGGGTTTTTTCATGTCCTAGTGGGACATGGAGCAGCAGCAGCAGCCCTTGCCCTCAAACAGCAGTATAAAGCTGCAGCTGCTGAGCACCACAGGCTTGAATGTGGAAAAGGCGAAGAGGGCAGCTTTGCATGTGCATCTGCGTGATTGCTCGTTAGCCAAATCAGCATCTCTTGCAATTGTAGCAAAGTTCAGAGCTTTCAAAAGGAATTTGAGCAATTCAGAGATCAACGCTGCTGAAACTCTTTCCTCTTCAGTTTCCTTTCCTTACCCATATGCACTATAAAGTAACTTTTGTTATTGCTGAAGTTGTGGAAGGTTTTATTAATTTATGAAGTTGGAATTTTTGGCCCAGTAGTGAGGTTTATGTTGTGCATTTTACTAGAATTAAATGTACTGGAAATGGATTCCTAATGCATCTGTAGTTGTTTTTCTTGAAACTTTTCTCATGAGAAAATAAATCCTGTAAGAAGGGGAGATGCTGGTGACCAGTGAAAATACAGAATGCAGATTAAAAAAAATAAATATTCTTTAATTTTATCTTTTTCTTTAAACCGAAGCCAAGACACTGGTGGGTGTTTGTTAAAGGAGTGAATGGTGGGCAAAATAGAAGCAGAGCTGTAGAACTGATGGGTGGAGACTGTATTTGGCTGTAACTCCCCGAGGGGACACCAGCAACTCTGTAAGTTCTTACGCTAATGGAGAACTTGTCAAGGAAAAACTTTCATGCTGCTAAATGTCATGTGGCCTTTTCTGGCAGCTGTCATGGTTCTGGATATGGGTTTGACTTTTTGTAATGTGAAGACTTGTATCTTAAAATCCTTTAAGTCTCTTCGGCGCTGTAGCTACTGTATGTGCATGAAGCCTTTTGGTGCTGCTTTAGCACTTTGTGTGAGCAGTACTGAAGAGTCACAACTTAATGGTACTGGAAATAAACTCTTGTAGTAAAGAAAATATTGACCTGTGTGTTCTTGTGTGTGCTGAGACATTTGAATGGTTTTCTGTTCAAATGGTTTTGTCTCAAAATTGGTTTTATTTTTTGTGGTCCTGTTAGCTCTTAACAGTAGAACTAACATCATCTAAAAAGTGAAACTGGAAAACAATGTAACAGATGCACAATTAAAATATTTAATCTGCACCTTTGTGAATTTAATGAAAACTATGCTGTTGGTTGGTTGCTGCATATTAAGAAGTTGTAATGTGTGACATTGTTATTCCTTAAATCACACGGGAAATGGCTTGCATAGAATACATTGCCTGCTGCTGCTCTTCCTTGTTGAGGAGCTGATTTTGTTTGGTACCTGACAGCAGTTATTTCGGCATACAACAGCCATGCTCAGCATCTATGACTTGCTACTGCCGCACCAAGATATTTAGCTTGACTATAGGTAGCTAAATATCTTGGGGCTGACCTACAGCCCTGCTCTTCTTGCTTTTCTTCAGAGTGTCAGGCATGTCCCATGCTGAGCCACTTTACCCAAGTCAGACTGTTCAAGCTTAGTGTCAAAAGATGGTGTCCAAAGCATCAGGCCTACTGTGTATAAGCAAACCGATCTTTTGATGGGTTTTTGTTTGTTTGGTGTTTTGTTGTGGTGTTTTAACTCTTGTGAAGACCTGGGAGGACTGCTGAGATTACCTGGGCTGTGCAGGGGCCCAAGAGAGTTGATGTACATGCATGTGTGTTTTTCAAAATGCCCAATGCTTTAGAAGAGACCTGTGGTTTATGTTGATGATACAGAGTTTTTAAATAAGCAGAACCTAGAGTGGCTTTGCTTTTAGGCTGTCCAACCCCCAAATCCGGGTAGTACTACTACCCGGGTACCTGGAGGTCAGAAGGATCTGTACGGTGCTTGGCACGCTGGCCAGAAGGCTCGGCAGTTTCTGCTGCGAGCGCTTGGGTTTGTCTGCGGGCTGAGTGGCACCATGGGGAGCAGCTGGTGCCACCTGCGGGACCTTGGCTGGAACAGGTGGTGTCAGAGCTCAGAGACGTGTCATCACTGTGGGAAAGCGCTGTCGCAATTTCCTATCGCCAGGGGGGAGAGGCATTGGATTGTTTCCTATCAACTTCCCTGTAGTACAGCGTGGTGATAGACAATGCAGGGCTGATCCGGAGCAAAGCTGTGTGTGTAAAAGGGAACATCTTCAACAGTGCCCATTGATTATTCATTTTTGCAGAGAGAAAAATAACAGTGGTTAATTATACTTACTAATGTTGTACAGCCTGCACTGAAGTGGCTGAAGTTTGAAAGCTACTGCTTCTTCTGGGATGGTAAATTGCTGTGATCAACATGGGGGTTAAATACATCAGGAGTAAATATATGTACTTCACCAATAAAAATGGTCATCTTTCTGTCCAGGCTTTGAACTTGCGCTTCACAAGGGTCTCTGGGGAGTGTCAGTTGAGGTTATGATCCCTCTTTCTCCCACCCAGAAGACCCCGTGGGGAAGGTTTCTGCTTTGTTTCACTTGGCATAGTAACAGCATATGCTGTTTAGTAAGAAGCCTTGCAGCGTGGTTGGACACTGCCCAAACCTTGAGCAAATCTCATCTTTTCAAGAGGTTCATTCTATACAAAGTTTGAAGGGGAAGATAATGTGTTATGGTCCCTCCTAGACATGGTATCCTGTGTTACTTTGTAAAAAGATATGCTGTCTTGTCTTTCAGGCTGAAATACAGTGATTAGTTGCTGAACTTGATCTTTTGGTGGGTTTGGAAAGCCATGACCAAAGCTGTAGGGTAGCACTGGGAATGGATTCAGAGCTGTTGGAGAGGTTGGAGGAGGGTGAAGATGCATGTGGAGCAGTTAAACCACAGAGAAGCCAGACAGCTCATTCCTTATACTAGAACATTTGTGATGTTTTTCACATTCAAACACAGTGAATTACAGTAAACCAGCGTTAAAGTGACAAAGAGGTTCTGTGATTTGGTCTTTGATGGGGGCAAACATTAGGGGTTGCTTTTTGGGGTTTCACTGCTGGGTTTTTTCTTTTTTAGTTTGCAGCTGCGGTATGGATTATTAGCTCCAGAAACTATGCAGAAGATGCTGTAGACTTATGCTGTTTTAAAGAAGGGGTCAGGAGAGGGTATGATTTTCACTATGACTTTAATTGATGTGGCGGGCAACTTCATGCCGACATAGCTCAGATGATCTTGTTTAGACCAGCTCATCTCTCAGGGCATGTGTCTTAAGTGCCACTGTTACTGTCATTTCTGTGGAAAAGAAGGTGCAAGGATGACCATGCTGGGGAAAAGCAGCAAAATATGTAGCATCCTAAAAAAAACAACCAAAAAAGGAAGGAAAAAGTAAATAAAAAAACTTGTAACGTTTTGGTATGTGTGGATGTGCAGGGGGAAAAGGCTGAGAGATTTTTCTGTGGGACTTTGAAGGAGAAAACTGTTGGAGAAGGGGAGGTGTGACTCACACCCACATCCAGAGCTCTGCTGGAAGGGAATGAAAGGAGCCGTTAGACTTCTGTGCAATTTTGAGGGATTCAGTATTAATTTGAAGTAACACCTTAATCTTAAACAGGAATGGCTATGTTACTTAGGAGGGCTGAGGGGTGGTGGTGGATAGGAGCAGCAGTGACGCCTGAGGGTTTTGTGTCCTTCTAATGTCTGTCCTTTCTGTCCATGTTATTTAGAGTTTCTTTCAGTGTCACTTCTTGGTTCATGTGAAAGAATTGTGTTAGTGTTAGTGTATGAACTTGTGTTTATGGTTTGTGTGACCTGGGATCAAAGCTATTCTCAGGAGGTTGAGAGCAGCAATGCATCTGGTCCAGAAGGGATTTTGTAGGCAAACAAATGGCAAAAACTGGATCTGGGACAAATGTCTGTACTCTCTTAAAAAAAGATATATACTGTATTTAACAGCCACATGTCAAGTGCTGGCCATGTTAATGTGGGTGAGAATTTTGCTGTAGCCTTCCTTTGGAGTCTGGAGTTCATCCTGCAGCCTGAGACTATGAGTGGTGGTGTTGGGGCTCTCTGAGCGGTTCTCATTCAGAAACACAACATCTGATGCCATCCACCTAAGAAGTGTGACAGTCTGTCCAGGCTGTGTGTGGGCACCTAAGTGTCCTTGGTTGTTTACAAAATATTTTGTGTTGAGAAAACTACTGATAGCCATTTTCTCCCCACCCACTCTTACGCTTTGTTTTATTCCAATTATAGCGGGAAGAGCTCCTCCAAATACTGTTTGAAAGTAAACCAGCAGAGGGTTCATTTATGAACAGCACAGTGTGCAATGTGGAACTTCAGGGCTACGTGTATTGATCTGTGTTAGTAAAGCACTGGCTGTTTAATCTGCAAAAGCTAGCAATTAAAAATGTAATAGAGCATTTTAAAGGAATGCTTATGTTGACTGTGAATAAATGAGCTACAGCAGGAGCAGTTCTTAATGTTGCTGCTAGTTGTGCCTCTGGAATATGAGATGGAAATGCAGTGTCTGTTTAAGGCACTGTATGTCAAGAAGCTTTTTTTTTTTTTTAAGGAATCCAACCAACTTCATTAAATATGATCACTTCCAGCTATTTGGAACAGATGTACACTAGGAGTGAGGGATTTGACACAAAGGAGGAGGTTCAGGTTAGATTTTGGTTAGTGATGATCGTTGTTCAACATAAATACATACTTGGACTCCATAGTTACAACTCCAAACAGCCCCTGTGATGAACTATAGTTTCTTTCACACTGCTTGAAGCTTTTTTAGAGTACAGCGATAAATTGCTGAGAGGACAAAAGTGGAACAGAAGTCTTTTCTCCAATTAAGATGTTTCCATGAAACTTTAAAATTGAAAATTGTGATACTTCAATTACTACCTAGTTTGAATAATTTATTTTTTTAAAGTACAGTACAGTTAAGAGGCAAGGATTGTATTTGCCTGTGAAATGCAGGTAATCCATATTTTTTCCTGAGCATGCCTTTTTCTTAAAGTATTTTTTAGCCACTAATGGTGCCATACTTTTGAATGTTTTCTCATGAATTCAGCTCTATTGTGCTACTGATTTAGATCCTGTGTTTAAAGGAGCTGAAATCTTATTTCAGTTTCAGAGGGGTTAAAGCTGCTCAGCGTTTTTAGCAGCTCAGGATTTTAAAGGCAAAGCAATCTACTAGAAGAAATGACCTTGAACCAGGACCTCCCGGTATGCCCATTTGGGTGGCCCTGGCTGATTATGGCCTGTGAAAATGCATGGCCGTACATCTGAATGTTTTTAGTTACTGCTAAAGAGTTTTTCTTAATTAAGAAATGTAAACAGTAGGGCTGTGTTTATTCATAATTTATGAATGCATATGTATTTCAAGTTCTTCTACTGGGATGCTCTGTGAAAAAGAGCTCAGAGGAGTAAGCAATAGGTAGCAGTGCAAGGAAGAGCTTTGAGTGATGAATACTGTCTACCCCATGGACTACTAGAATAGCTGAGCCTAAGATACATAAGCAATTTAAGCTATATGAATAATTATACTGTGAGAGTCTAACAGGACTGGTTTCATACCATTGATCTTGAAATTAATAGCAGTAGTATCCTAAAGTTTGAAAAAATATTGTTTGGATAAGTGGAGATTATTTGCATAGAAAACGAGCAAGAATTACTTTCTTTTACACCTTCCTAGCAAGCTTATACCCCAAATACTGTTTCTTGGCTGGGTTTCACATGAGTCCTGCTTGGCTTTACTGCAGAGAGATATTTACTTTCCCTGTCTAATGAATAGTATTTGTCAGAGATTTCCTTCCTAGATTAAAATTAGGAACTTTATAAACAAATAAATATGTGTTAAACTTTGATTTCTGGTGTTGGGCTTTATTTTGTCATTCAAAACTTGGTCTGTAACAGAAAACAAGTGTAGAGTTCTAGATTTCATTTCTTTAAATCTTTCCTCCTTCCCCTGGCTATGGTTATGCCTCTCAGAGAAGAAAAGCAAAATAAATCTTAAGAATTAAGTTTATCAGGATCACGTGAAGAGAGATCTTAATTACTTGTTGATATGACTAGGACTGATGAAGTGGGTCTCTTCAAAAAAGTCCATGCTTTTTAATAAAGTTTAGTATATCCTGCAATTTCTACCAACAATATGGAACCAGTTTGCACTAATGAGAGAGGAACTGTAGTTTGTAAACTTTATAATACATGGATTTCCAGGCTTTATAAAAGAAGTCGCTTAAAATACTACTCTGTGCTGTGTGACTGGACCTTAGTAATTAGGTGTGATTCCTTGAATTGACAATGCTAATGGGAAATTCTGAAGGCTCTGAACTCGTCCTGTCATGTTGGCACCTGGTTGAGCTGTCCCAGTACCACAAAGATGTGAGACTTAGAGAATGCTAGGAAACAGCAATGCATTTCACAGGCTGTTTTGTTAGTGGAAATAATCACGGAGAGTGATGTGTTTCTGGAGTTGAGCTTTTCTGGGACCAGAGGGTGACTTTCTTCTGCCTGCTATAACCATGTTCAGCTTCCCTTGTTGTAACGCAGAGCAGCTAGATTGGTAAATCTGTGCAAAGCCGTTATGGGGACAGTGGGTTTTTAATTGCTCTGGAATATCCAGATAAGCTCTTGAAAGAGAGGTGATGTAGCTGTGGAAAGCCTGAACCTGTTCAGTAAATAGCCTGGTATGTGTGCAGTTATTGAATGATCCAGCTTCCATTTTACCGTTCCAATTATTAAAAATGCCAAGGTCATTCAAGACCCATTTGAATTCCATTTGTTGTTTGTGCTGGGAATGCTGATAGGCTGTGCTCCAGCAAGAGGGATGAACACAGGCACTCTAATGTTAAATTCCAGTGAAGTGACTGTTGGTAGGGCTCTGCCTGTAAGTGTAATGCTTTCTGGTGCTGAGTGTAGGTAACACAAAAACAAGCTTATCACTTCTTTAGAAGGTGAAGAAGAAAGAAATGTTGGCTTGTTTTAGACAAGAAAAATTTGACTACAAGGGTGGAAGAGGCCAGAAAAAAAGTCTTCTCTTCTTGCTTGTGTTTTATTGATATTTACAAAATGTCAATAAAGAAACCTAAAATTATTTGAGTCTACTAATTTTGTGTCATTAATATGTGACATTGTGAGTCATTTTCATGGTGAAGTTTACTTAGCTATTTATTTCAATTCTGTGCAACTCCAACCAGCCCAAACTGGAAAACAAATACATGGAAACCCATGTTTAATTATTTTGCACTGTAGTTCCTTGAATTTGCAATCTGAAATTATTTATTTAAACTCTAGGATTTATAGAAAACACTTTCTTGGATTTTGAAAGGAATCACAAAAATAAATATTGTATTTATTGATGTGATTTCTTGGTTCAAATGGACTATGTAATTAACTTGCTCCTATCAGTTTTACTAGTAAATGACTGTGTAAATGGAATTTTTTTTTATTCAACTGCTGCAATGTTTACAGACAATATGTAGAACATATTGAACACAGGAGGCTGATGTGAGCTGGCCAGGTTTTAGAGTTGACCAGTGAGTTTATTCTAGCCAACTGTTTTGTGATGATAAGCACAGGTAATTAAGTCTGAGTAATCTGTTTTGAAGAACAA
Source organism: Porphyrio hochstetteri (assembly GCA_020800305.1). NCBI lineage: Eukaryota > Metazoa > Chordata > Aves > Gruiformes > Rallidae > Porphyrio > Porphyrio hochstetteri. The sequence goes on from CM036907.1 coordinate 55,374,797, forward strand.
ATTTTTCTTTTTAAATGTCTTCTGGAGAATAGATATCTGTTTTACAGCAAATTTATAAAGTCTTTTGGAGAGTGTTTTGTGTTTATCATTTAAATCCCATGTTGAGGGCATACTTGTTTGTTCGGTTTGTGACACCATCCAGCTGTAGTTTATGAAGTCATGGGCACAAGCCTTCAGGTGGATAAGTGTTATCACTGTTAATTTTAGGGAGTTGAGAGAAGATTTTCTGCTACTTCCAAATCTTCAATGCGTGTAATATTGTGTGGATGAAACATCTACGTTGAGGACAAAATAATTCCTGAGTTAGGGGCTGGTGGATTTTATCTTGAGTCGAGATGAATTGGCCAATGTAGGAAATAATATGTAGTACAGTTTCCATGAGGTAAATAAGGATTAGTTTGTGCCCCAGGATGTGCTAGTTGATTGTAGCTTCAAATATGTATTTGTAAGACTGTTACACAGATGTGAATAAATATGACAAAGGTACTTGCTGTGGATAGCACACACACCTGAAATACTTCTTGTGACTGAAAATCCTTGAGAAAAACCTACGTATTTTCTATAGTCTGGTTTTAGTGTAAACCCAAGCCCTTTATTGGATGCTAGGGCAAAAATTCTACACCCGGTGATAGGATTCAAAACCAAACTATGTGAATTTGAGAGCAAAGTAATTTAAGAAGGGGGAGAAAAAAGGCCATTTACTTGTGTTCAGTCTCAGTTCTACTCCAGGGTGAGACAGTGAGGGATCACATAACTCTGGGTCTGCTGACCATCTTATACGTGCACAACAAATCAGCTTTGTTGCCTCAGTGCTGTTAGGAAGAAGATAATTTGGTGACTTCATTAATAATTAAGCCTGTACTGCTAGTACTTCCAGTGCTGTGTGCTCTGTATAGTGCTATACACAGCACTCTGCAATGTGACTTGTCAACTGAGGTGAAGTCCCTGTCCCGCTTGGTACACAGTCTTCTTTGGGCAGAGAATCCTGCTTTTGCAGAGCTGTCTGTTCTTGATACATCCTACCTGATCTTGAGGCTTTCATTCTGCAAAATGGAGTCAGCCATTCTGTAAAGTCCATCTGGTGACTGCAAAATACTCAGAGGTGCTAAAAAGAGGATACAAAATCCATGTCAGTGTGTATTGGCCACATGTTGAACATCAGCCAGTACCACAGAGGGTACGTAACACTGCTGTAAGAGGAGACAGGCTGACTGCCTTCCTGAGAGGCCTCTTTTTTTTTTTTTTCCCTCTACGCACTGCTGGGGTGGAAGAAATGTTGGTGCTGTACAATCCAGTAAAGCTCTGAGTGAATGGGATTTGGTTTAACGTAGGCTGACGTGACTGTCCGCGTGGCCGCTCGGTCCTTAACTTCAGCAGAACGTGAGCGTAAGCAGCTCTTCCAGCCCAGTTCATAGGCCTCTCACTAGAAATTCACAGCGGGGGGAAAAATATCCAAACTCAGAAGTTCACCAGATGTAATTAGCGTTTTCAGTCTACTGCAGTGGTTTATTAGAGGGCACTTTTGTGCCTGCCTGCCTGGCAGTACGTCTAGGCGATGGTCTTCCAGGAGGTGTTGCAGTTAATCTCTAGGGAGTTCTGCTTGTTTACATAGCTTGCGTACAAACACGGAAGTGATGAAACCTGGAAACCCATCCTTCGCGGGGGTCATGGGACAGAGGAGTGTCCTACTGGAGCATACTGGTTTTGATGGAGAACGCTGTCTTTGCTTTGTGCCCATTAGGTTTTACTAAGCCCGTGGCTGCAGAGATGCCAGATAAAACACCAGGTAGTGCAGAACCTGTCCCCGGGAGTGAAGGTTAGTATGTTGCTTTCATTTTTTTTTGACTAACTATTGAAGAATAAAAGCATTGTGATTTCTTTTTTTGTGAAGAAAGTTTTGAGTTAAAAATTGGGTTCCCCTTACTTAAGGCAGACCTGAATTAATTTTATGTGTGCATATTTATTTAAATAGCAGGAACTTGCCACTTTTTTTTTGTCTGTGTGTAACCTTTCCCCTTCTCCCTAGCCCACCATCCATGATAACACTAAAATATATAATGAGGGAGGAGGACCAGTGGGCTGCTAGGACTTTAGTTTTGGAGAAGATGTTTTGTCCCCTTTCAATAAAGAAAATTTGTTTACTGGGGCTAGTTTTTCATATTTCATATTTAAGCCTTGTAGAACAAAACCTGACGTTTAAGATGTGGGGTGAGTGATACAAGGGGCAATCAAATATGTGTGATATCCACTAAAATCAGTGGAATCTTGAGATGCTCAGTGTCTCTGAAAATCCAACCATTTTTTCTTCTCAAGGTCCATTAATTGTAAGTTCCCATGTCTGAAAGTTTGGTGCTTGTTTTCAGGGCAAATTTGTTTTGTTTTTTTTCTTAAACAATTGTAATCCTGCTAATTTGAGTCCTCCCTCAGAAGCACTACTGAAACATTTTATTAAAAAACTGCCATTTCACTTAAAGGTTGTGAGGTGTTTATGACAGTTTTGTGGCAAAAACTTGTAGTAGCTCTTGGATACTCTTGCTTTCTAGATTGTTGCTGTCCTCACACAAGGGCTGTATTCATTCCACCGTGTGTTTTGAGTGAAGCTTGCAGCTCAGTCTGGTTTATACTGTGTTCTCCTTAAAGTTATACATCTCAAAACTTAGTTTTAAATAATTTTGTTGCTTTTCACATTTAAAAGGCATCAAGGAAATTACTGCAATAAATAACAATTTCAAAAAGCACATCAATAGCAGTAGAGAAACAGCTTTCCCTGTAAAAGGTATTAAGCTTCACTTAACTGCAAAAGGCCTTTCTGCTAATTTATTTTTAATTTTGCTGTAAAATTTAACACATGTTAAAATGGAGAAGCAGTTACAGGGAGTCCTTCAAAGACTGAGTGCTCTGATTCATGTATTGTGGGCCCCTCCCCACCATCAATAAATCCTTATGCTAAAAGCGCTGTGGTGAAACCAAGTCTACACTTGAGCTGTGGGTTAGGATGTGGAGCAAATTGTCACGTACCTTGCTGGTTGGTTCTCTACAAGCAGCCTACATCATCACATCTGTGGCTCTCTTGGGTAGTAATGAAGGCTAAATATGTTAAAATTGCACTGATTACATGTTTATTGAATTTCTTCTCTGGCTATGAAAGTGGCAGATATTGTCATGTTTCAGCACTGGTATTGAGACATAGGGGTGATGCAAAATTTTCGGATTAAATCTAGGGAAAACCCACTCTGTGAAAGGTAACTTTATTTTCTCTTACTGCATTTTAATTTACTGTGTCAGCAACTTCCATTTGGTGAGTTGGCTTTGCATTAGGAGTTGGAGAGGGTAGGACTTCTGGTTGGACAGAGCTGTAGATAGGCTGGGAGCAGGGGGAGGAAGGGGAAGGAACAGAAGATTCCTGTGGAGCATCATTAATGTTGGAGGCATTGATGGCGTCACATAGCCATCAAACAGAGATAGATTCACCTCCTTATGCTGGTGATTGGAGATTGATGCCTGTGAAGAGGGTTGGGTGAGGACTGTGTGTTAGTGTGTGCATCTGTTAGACACCAAAAAGACAACAGTCTGAGTTTAGGATGTCCCAGGTACCAGTTTCCAAATAATTTTCCTGCTAGCTCCATCTCCAGATTAGGAGGGTGAAAACTGAGCACAGGATTGTTCATGTCTAGGTACAGGAGAGGGAGGCAGGCAGTGACTAGTTTCATTTAGTTTTTGGAAGACTGATGAAGCCTTCAGTGTCTCTTTGCTTCTGTAAATGTGACTTCATTTCACCAGACTAAGAACAGGTTAAAAGAAAAGGAGGAAAAAAAAAAAAAAGCATTCCAGAAATGTTTTTGCAATTAAGCAGGGATCTAGAAACTGCCCTGAGGATCTTGTTCAGTACATTCAAGGTCTTTGTGGGTTTTTTCAGAAGCTTCTGATGTCTGTCTGATCAAGCAGACGCATACTGTAGTGTCCCATACATTAGCAAGGAAAGCTACAACTGGAAAGTCTTCAGGCCTCAAATTTGGCTAGAGCCTTTAGGGATACCACAGCTGAAAATCTTCTCCAGTTATGCGTTGTCATATGTTTTGGGGGTGTTAGCCTGAGATTCCATATACACAGAGGACACATGTAAGCTGACAGCCTGAGGCAGTAAGGAACTGTGCATATGAAGCTGTGTAATGGTTTATGTATTCTCACCCATACAATATAGAAATGTATATACATACACATATGGAAAAGTGTGGACATAATGGCCTTAAATCATTAAGTCCTAAGGGAACTGTTCCCATGGTGAGTGCCAGCCTCCTGGGGTGTGCAGTGTTGGGGGTGGGCATGGATGTGGCAGGGCCTTCCCTGGGATGCTGTGCTTCAGCTTTCATGATTGGACTTTGGAAATAGCCTAACTTCTCCACATTATTGTTTTGCTTCCAGATAATACTGACCTTCTCTCCCTAACCTAATTTCTCAGAGTTTTGATCCGGGTATGAGGAACCTGAAAAATAGATAAATTATTTGCCTCTGGAATTGAGCTCTGTAGGTTTTAAGGTGCAACAGGCACTTTAAGTGAAGCTTGCTGCAGTGTGTTGGGTTTCATGACACTTTTATATAGCACTAGCATGAGGAAAAGAAGCTGGATAACTACCAAGAACTTGAAACACTTCTCTAGATTGTAGCCACACATCCTCAGGTGCTTACATGGATTAGTAGTGATGTTGGCAAAGACAGAAATTCATACAATAAAATACAGCTAATAAAGATTATGAGATAATGCTGAGCCTTCATTGTCAAATTACAGTTGTCATTGTATTCTGTTGCAATAAGTTGTTGTATTCTGTTGCAATAAGAGCTTATGAAGTTCTTCAACCAGTTCATTAAAAATGTGCTGTGACAGATAGGAAGTTTATAAAACAAAACTTGCTTTAATGATTTCTTTGTTCTTAGTCACTCTTCTGAAGTTCATTTTTTTAGATGCTAAAAAAAAATGTGTAATCATGAATAAAAATGAATCTTCACTTAGAGACCTATTCTTATGTCTTGATGAAAACATTCTACTGAAGACAGAACATGGTACAGGTGTTTTCTAGTGGTACTAAATCCTTTGTGCTGGAAGTTAGAACTTTGAGATGTTTTCTTGGTTTATTCTCACAAATGCTCTTACTTTCAAAAAACATCAAGGCAATGTTTGCTGAAAAGAATTGTCAGGCATATGCCAGTGATTGCTCTAGCATCATTTATAAGCTAAACCTCCGTAGTTTCGGTCATGTGCATATCTCATTTAGGGTTTATACAGTTTACTACTACGTAGAAATGCTTCACTGGTATGACTGAGTCCAAATTGAGTGTTTAATTTCTTATGTTTAAAATACTGTTGCTACTTATGTGCACAAACATGTATGTGAGCTTCCTTAATTATTTCCAGACATCTTATTGCTGCTTTTGTTTGGGTTGTTTTTTGGTTTTGCTTGGTGTGTTGTTATTTTTTCCCCCCAAAATAAATATTCTTGATATCATTAATTTTTTTAAAACGGTGTATTTGTTGTTATGAACTTGTAAAAATTAACTTTTCATGTTTATAAGGTTTGAGCTGGATTGAGCAAAATGTTGGCAAGATAACTGATTATCTGGAAACTTTTAAAAATCAGTGTTGCCCTAGCAATTCCCCTCCCTGCCCCTCACCCACTGACCCACTGCACCATATACTGGAATTAGACCATGAAGCACATAGAGGCCGACAATTGAGAAACGAGTTTCCTGTAATTAAGTTACTGTAACTTTAGTCCTTGACTCAGGGGTCCCCTGTGAGCAGGCAGACTATTTGCTTTTTTGCTGCCTCTTCTGTCGAACCCCTTAGAGCCAGCAGCTACACTTATAAATGTCCCTGCCCGCTTTGTGCAAGGGTCAGGGGGGGAAAATGCAGGACCTGGAGAAGGTGCAAGTGTGTGTGTGTATGGCACACATGAAAAACATTTTTCAATAAGCTTGTGTAGCTATCAAGGAGTGGTAGACAAACAAATTAAAACCCTGACCATGATCCACATATAACTGCTTCTTAACTGTTTTCCTACGGCAAGGCTATTATGTTCTATTTACAATGGATGCATTTAGAACAATGTACTGTGTCAATACCAGGAAGCGGACTGAGTGTATTTCTGGTTTAGCTTGCAAAGGAATTAGCATTTGTTCTGCTCCTGTTTGCTGAAGAGTGACTCTTAAACTTCTACCATAGTTAACCACTGGAAATTGGGCTGTGCTGGGAGTACCCCACCCATTGGGGCAAATTCCTGCTCTCTCTTGCAGAGAAGACTGCTGTGGTTCACAATGACTGCACCTGATGGTATCTGGAGCTGGGCAGTTGCCGATTTGCAGAAATTTAGGGGGATGATTGCAGATTTTTTTCATTATGAATTATCTACTTTATAAGATTAAAAAAAATATATTTTTGATAGCTTACCAAAATTTTGATGATACTGCCTTTTCATAAAAACCATGAGCTTCATCCTGTGGATTGTTGATTAATTTTTTTGCTGTGATACCTTTGAACTGCTGTTCACAACATAGCCAGGCTTGACTGAAAGAAACCAGATGATGTTTACCTCAGTAGCCATTTGGAAGGCTCCCATACTCAAAATTTTGGGGGTATAAGCCAAGTGCTACTTTAGCAGTAGCTTTATGCAAAATGCTTAGAAAAAGGGTACAGATGTGGGAACCTCAATTAGGTTTCCCCAGTCAGCTTCCCCTGTTGTTTTTCTGTGCCTTAAAAAGCATAAGTCTTTGAAGAGAAACACCTAAGGGATTTAAACTCCCCCAAACTCTCCCTCCTTTCCCCCTTTCTCCTCCATCTTCTTTCACTAAGCGAGAGCTGTGACTTCCTCCAGCTGGCTCCTCCCTTACTGAGTTGGTGCTTCACACTCGCATCCTGAAGGAAACGAATGTTACACCTGGGCTTTATAAACAGCCACTGACAAATCCCAGTAGGCACGCTGATGTCATTGTAAAATATCCTATAGTAACAGCAGTGTTTTTCCTTGCATTGTGTACCTGCTGGCACTAGTGGGAGCCTACCAGCTGTTACTGTTGTTTCTGATAGGACTCATTTAGCTTTATAATTCCTCTGAACTGAGTTTGTGTGCTATTTCTGATGTAACAAAAGTAACGCTCCACACAAATAACATGCCAGTGCAGCCGTGTAGATCTGTAGATTGCCCAATGGATCAAACCCATCAGATGCGTTGAAGCATCAGTATTTTTACCTCCAAATTCTTATTTCTACTTGCAAAGACTGTTTCTTTCGTGCCAGGAGTGCCAGGTACAGGTGTTCTGGTTAGTAAATGCTGTGTGCTGCCTTCTGCAGAGGGCTGTGGGGCATTGCAGCAAGCAGATAGCAATGTACTTGGTGAAAGTAGTTATTACACTGTATTACTTACTACACCCCTTGTAAAGAAATGCCAAAGTAGACAAGAAAATGAAGCATCTTTTCTAAAGCTTTTTCAGATCTTAAGTGCTTGTGAAGTCACAGATAAGTCTAGTAGTAGTGTACCTGTGGGCTTAATGGTGTATCATTGGGTTGAGATACAGGAGAATGGGGTCAGTCTTTTTTCAGTGGTGCCCTGTGACAGAACAAGAGTCATTGGACATAAACTTGAATATAGGAAGTTCTGCCTAAATATGAGGAGGAACTTCTTTACTGTGAGGGTGGCGGAGCACTGGGGCAGGCTGCCCAGAGATGCTGTAGAGTGTCCATCTCTAGAGACATTCAGAACCCACCTGGACGCTATCTTGTGCAGCCTGCTCTAGGTGGCCCTGCTCTGGCAGGGATGTTAGACTAGATGATCACCAGAGGTCCCTTCCAACCCGTATCATTCTGTAGCTCTGTGTGCTGAGGGATGATGTTTGCATACTTTGTGTATCTGCTCCTGTTCCTTGGCACTAGTTTCTTGCTCCAGTCTGTTTCCTGCAGCTTTTAGCTGCCTAACCGGAGGGAAGAGATACCTAGGATAAACAGTGTGTGTGAAATGTGCTGTTTTGTGGACAAGTGCTTCTGGCTATCAGGTGACGCTACATGGGTGAGATTCAACATTAAAAGTCTTGGCTATTTATGCCTTTGCTACCAAAGGATATTGTGAATGTAAAAAAAAAAAACAAAACACGTGACTAGAAGAGGAGACCAGAGACGTCTCTGGAAGACAGCTCCAAATAAGTGAGCTACTGCAAACCAAGGAAAGCCCTTGAGCTGAAAATGGTTGGAAGCTAGAAGAATGTGAGGGAAAAATATAGTACATACTTGGTATGTTCTTGCTGTCCCCAGTACTATAATCTTTCCGTGCTGGGTTATTTTTCCTTCCTTACTAATCATAGCCTAATTTTGTAGCAGCTTTTAATCCTCAAAAATTCCTTTCTTGAAGGAGGGGGAAGTGTCTATATAAAGATGGTATCTGAAATTCTTAACCCTGGTACTTAAATGAAGATGGGAAAGCCTAAGCAGACTTGAAATCTGATTGGAAATTGGAGAAAAGCAAAGTGAAAGGGTGATGAAATTGGATATTCTGACACCTAGCCTAAACTTGTTGGACCCAGCACACTCTGAGAAGTCTTTCTTTGGAACGCTGGTTGTAGGCTGTTGTCATAATGCATAATGACTCTTGTCATAACTCTCTAGAGAAGTTCAGGCTAGCTCCAGTCCACCCAAGCTGAGTATCAGCAACAGCCAAAGCAACTGTTGCGCCACGCAAGGACAGCAGAGTGGTCCTTGCAGAGGACTTGCTTTGCTGCAGCCCCTGTGCTCTGCGGCATGGCTCAGATTTTCTGATAGTGTTGTGATGCACAGAACTCCAATGTTGAATCAGTTGGGTTTTTTCCTGAAAGCATTTTGAAGAACCACCATCATCACTGGGCCACACTGGTTGGGTGCCACTTCCTTTCTCAGTTGCCCCCAGGCTGTTAACTGGATGGGCTTTTAACCTTCCTTACCTCAGTGAAGAGGAGGAGGGTGGTGGCGGTGACTCCCTTGATCCAGGGCAGTGAAGGGCGGTGAAAGGCAGGCTGTTCTGGACATTGTGAAATCTCGGAGTACAATAAACCCTGCTCCTCATCAGAAGTGAAGATGCAAGTGCTGTAATGTAGTGGTGGTGAAGTCATAGATTACAAAGGTTGGGCTATTAACAGGTGGAATAACTTGTTCTTTAAATGCCAGACACTTTCCCTGGTGTGCTGGCTGGTTGGTGTCCTGCCAGAGATCAGTGTTACAGTCATCTGTAAGTTAGAGAAAGCTTATGTGGCCTGAATTGCTTAAATTTGAGGATAACTATGGAGCTTTTCTGTATTGATGGTCCCTTTAAATAACTAGTTCTGCTTTTCTGTCTCTGTGGTAATTAATTCTTAGTTCTGAAGCAATTAAGAAGTGTAGTACTTGGAAGTGTAGTACTTGAGTTTTACACACACTTTTGTTTTTGTATAGATAAATTTTACACAATACAAAATTCTGGGTATCAATAATAAATAAGGTGCATGTATTATATAACCAGTTATAAGTAGTACAAAATAGGGTGACTAAATGTGGCTTGTGTGAAGCAATCAAACCTGATATCTCTTGATGAAAAACAGCTCGCTTCTTCTAAAGCACTTCTGAATGCTAAGGATCTAATTTATTTCTGAATTGATGTTCCAAGTTGAGAGAAATCTAAAACAATTTGAATATTTCTGGAGGAGTTCCTTGTTAAAGCAAAGGAGCAAGTGGTGTAGTAATCTTCTCTGTATTCTAGTGTAAATATTCCTCTCAGTTGGATGCTGTTTAAAACTGGTTGAAGATGGCCCTCTCCTAACTGTGAACCTTTTCTAAAAAATTGTTTACATTTTAGCTGCAAACTGTAACTTGACCATCAGCCTGACTTAGAGCTGAGCTTGCTTATCCAGAGCAAAATATTGCCAGTGAAATTTTTAACTATATGATTCTCAACTTTATCACATTTACATAAGAAACAACCCCACCCCAAAATTGCTCCACAGACAAGGCCTGAAAGTAAAACACAGCAATGCCCTAAATTACTTCCCAGCGTTTGCCTTTCTGATAGGAGCAGAAATTTTAGAGCTCTGTTTTGTATTGCTCACAACTGCTAGTTGAGGCAGAGGGGAGCTGTGCTGGGGCCCAAATGATGTGACTCTGGGCAGGGGGTCCCTAGCCTACCCTAGCTTTCTTCTAATGATGGCTCACCCAGGGTGCCTTCCAGGCGGGATGGGAGAGGAGGCAATTCCCTTTGGTTGGACCCGATAATCTCCCGAGGTCCCTTCCAACCCCTACAATTCTGTGATTTGTGGTGGATGGCCATCAGGAATGATAAATGGTGTCCAATTAATAAATGTATTAATTACTTTGAGCTTAGCTACACATATAAAAAACTTTAAAATGATTGATCAAACACTTCATTATAAATAGCACCTTTTTTCTTAATTTGTGTCATGCTCAGCATCTGTCTTGCTCACTGTCTCAGAAATGTGCTGTGATCCTAAAAAAGCTGTTGCAGGTTTAAATTGTTTTCATGTTCAAAAATAATGTTGAGTACTGTAACAACAGTACTTGGAGAAGACCTCGGACAGTGGGTGTGCTCTACTACCTCTGTAATATGGCATTCTTAGTGCTCTACATGACCTGGAGTGAAAAACACAGTACTAGTCTGTGACTTCAAATGTTCATGGCGTCCTTTACTTACACTTTTTCCAGGTAGGAAATTATAACCATTGCTTCTCTTGAGATTTTTGCCTTTATCACCAAGCAGAACGGTTATTTGTGTTAAAGCAGTTACTATAGATTAAATTACTGTTCAGCAGTACTCAGAGCATCCTAAAAAGATGTGGTTAGGGTAAAATTTGTCATGTTAGAAATCATTATTTAAGTTAACTTCCTTTCCTTAACTTCCTGGTTTCATGGTGGGTTCGGGTGGGTGGGATTTTTTTTTTCTTCTTTTCTTTTGCCTGTCATATATTCCAGGGTTTTTGCTGTTCCCCATGTTTGTTCTGTGGAAACACAGACAATGGCAAGAACTCCAGACTGCTGCTAACTGTACAAGGTTAATATGCAGAAAATGAGCAATAATAACAGTTAATCTTTCTGTCAGTGTTAATACAAGATTTTGCTTATACTAATAGGCTATTAAATACATTTAAGTACTGTAAAGTCAACAGTTTCTTAAATTTAAATCAGCTTTCATTCCAAAAATTGTGGTTTTTTTCCCCTTTTTATCTTGCTGCTTTATTCGAGTGACATGCCAGAAATCTGTTTTCAGATTAATTGATTCCCCCTCCTCCCTGGCCATATTTCTTCCAAAGCAACTTAAAGGACATCGAAGGATAAGAGGCAGAAATTGATTGCTTACCAGCAGTTTAAATAAGCTACAGTTCTTAAGATAAATTAAATTCTCAAGGTTACGTTCTTTCATCGTGGGCTGACTGCAGCCTTAAAACCAAGAGATCCAAAGCAGTAAAAATAAAGATACAGAGACTTTTTGCCCTTTGAGTTGCTGAGGCGTGCAGCAACATAGGTACCTCCCAATTAGTTGCCACTTAGACTCTGAAGAACTTTGATAGGTACTATACAGTAGCAGATTCAAGCCTGCTAATATTAATTATCACTCAAGAGTTGTAGCTGTCTATTTTTTTTTGTCTTTTAGTCATCTAATTATATGTCTAGCAGTAATTTCAAACTATGCTGCTGACATTAGAAGTGAGCCGAGAGGCCTTGATACATCCTAAATTTAGGTACATTGATAAAGAGGTTTTGCTTTTGTAATTGGCTCCCTGCAGTTTAATTTAGCTTAAAAAGGGGGGAAATTGCTGCTTGCTGATAAACCAGAAGGGGAGATAGCTTTGATGTTTTACAAACGATAAAATATTAATAGAAACTTTCTACGTGTTTTTGAGCAATATGTCAATCTACTGGAGTCAGCTTCTTGAAGAGTCACCAAGAGCAGGAGATGAAGGGGGTAAAGTGGGAGGTTGCTTCTGTTGTGCCTGTACCCAGGTCTGTTAGCGGCCCAGGCAAACAAACCTTGGAGACCTTGGAATTTAGCATGTTAGGAGGCTTTTATTCTTTAAATTAAAACTACATTATGTTCTGGTAGTCTCTTTGGTCAGAACATGCTGTGAAACTGATTGTGCAGTTCAGGACATTAAAAGTTACCAAATCCTTTGAAAATAGTAGCTGTTCTTAGTTGTGGGTTTTGTGGAACAGGGCTTAATATAAATTCCATTATGTACAACTTGGCAGTGGTCCCCACAACGTCTGTTTTATAGACTAATTAAAAATGGACACAACTTCCAGGTACATTCTGCAATTTTCTTCCCATATGCACACTAAGTAGTTTGTGCTTCAGATGATGTAAAGACAGAGAGATTGTTGAAGGTGGTAGGAGGTTGAATATAACCTCTATTCTGGCAAGTCTGGACTTTCCTCATTGATCGGGAAAGTCAGGCAGTCCAAGTTATTTGGGTTCTGTTATGTCTGTTTTCTTTCAAGATAGTTTAGGAACCACATGCTTTGTTTCAACCGCCCTTCTTAGAACCGCAGGCTTATCAGTTTGTATATTTGTAGTTTTCACTGTATAAAAATTTCATGTTGGTGGTTACATCTTATCTCCTGAGAGGGTGTATCTTTCATGGTGGAAAGCAATCTTTGAAGAACCAAGTGAAGTAGGAGGCTAATCATGAGGGAATTTTGCCTGATGTCTGGCCAGGAGGTGGTTCTGTCTGGTCAGGTCTGAAGTAAGCCAGCGTTTCTAAAGATGGGATGTCCTGTCTTGAATGTTCTTTTTCTTAAACACACAGTTTGTAGACAACAGGAAATCCTTTAGGAAGATATGTTTCTCCCAGAAAGAAGATGGCTGCATTTCAAGGTTTGTGCCTGATTAGGATCCCTACCCGGTGGGACAGTCGTGGTGTTAGATGCCAGCCCTAGGAGCTCTGGAATCATTCACAGTGAAACACAGAGCGCACCTTCTTAGGACCTTAAGTATAGGTACGTGTAAATGGAATGTTTTATCTTGTGTCTCACGTCTTTAATGATTTCCCCCCCTTCCCCTGCAATTGAATAATAGTAAAATAAGTTACTTTGATATATTAAAAACTGTCTAAAGTTTTTAGAAACCACAGGCTTTCAACTTTCAAAGAAGCGGCAATATTAACTAGAGGCACTGGTCTACTTCTGTAGTACCTGGCACTTCAGTATGAAATGGAAGGTGCCCCAAAGTTGCCCTCCTCAACCTGACCACACAAATATTTTGCAACCTGCTAAAACAGGCAGAGTATTTAAAGACTTGTTCCACTTATAAATACTAGCTAGAAAATCCTTCCAGTGACAGAAGATTTTTTTTGAGTATGAAGTCTGCCACGAACTTGTTGCTCAGTTCTCTCCCCAGAAAAATTTCTGAAGAATGCCCTAATTTTATTATAAAACCATCCTTGTTATTAAAGGTAATTTTTTCAGTTCTGCTGCCTGTCATCCCCTCTCACTTTCACCTCTCAAGAAAAAAACTCCCACCTATGTCTTCTCATATACCCGGACCCAGTTCTCCAGACTTTGGTGTTAGGAGAACACTGTGCTACCAGCCTGGAAGGAGATACATTCTTGTGATTTATGGAGTAATGGGTGGGTAGAAGGAGCTACATGCTTGAGTTGTGTTGCAGGACTGTTTTAGGTTGCATCTTGAAATGATGATTTTGGGATATACAGATATAATTATTTGGCGGGTTACGTATTTTTTGTCAAAATTGTGCATTTAAGGAAGTGTTCAGAGTTATTTTAAACAGTGTTTCATAAGAGAACTGCTGAAGGAAAAAAATGCCTGCATTTCACATGGCTGAGACTGCTAATGCCATTGAGAACTGGAGTTCTTATGTTTGTGTCAGAGTTCCGCAACTCTTGCTGCGAGCCCTGGCTACAGCTAGAGTAGCAGGGGCTGAGTGCTTTTGAACAGGCCTTATGTTTATGCCTACTGTTTTCTAACAATAGTGTTTATCTACGATGCAAGGTTGCTGGTTTGGAAGTGTACTGAGAGTATTGAATTTTTGACCTACGCCCAAAGCTAAAGGGGCTCGTGATGATGTGAGAAGCTTCATCTGATTTGGAGAAGCAGCAATGGGAACTCACAGTGCATCCTTTGTGGCAGTTCTGGGAAAAAAGCTCTCTACACCATTTCTGGAAACTCCTATGTTGGGACTGGCTTTCTCACGGTGAACAATGGCTTCTAAATACAGCTGTGCCTCTGCAATCTTTTATCGTGAGCTAAAATTTATAATATATACAGATGCCCTGTGCATCATCAGGATGCCTTGAAGCTCATCGCTTCAGGCCTGGCTGGAGTCCATGTCATTAATACAGCAGGTCCAGTCCGTTTTGCCACACATCTTTCAGACAGATGAGAGCTGTGGACACGGTTCAGACCATGCCTTTGGAGCCATTTTGTGCTCTAAAAACAACCATACTAGTTTGTTCGCAGGACTTGTGCTGCACTGAGCTCTCCTGGCCAGGGAGAGGAACAGGACAAGCCTATGGAGCCAGCTTTGGCTCCAGATGGGCTTGTGTAACTAGGGCCTGGGAGAGTGAGCCAAAACCACCCGAATTACCATGCATTTTTAAGCACTGAGCGTTCCATTTTGTAAACAGGTCGAAGATGGTGGTTGAGAGTTTATTGGAAGGCAGGTAGGTTCTTCCTGTCTGTGCTCTCCCCCAGCTTGATGGCTTTTGATTATTTTTGGTTTTGGTTGGGTGTGTGTTTTTTTTTAATGAGCCTTGCTGGGGAGGACCTGACTCACATTTTTACATTCTCTTGGAATGTACTTTAAGTGACCAAAAAAAAAAAACCCCAACAACAAAAAAAACCCCAAACAAAAGTCTGTTTCCTTGTGCTTTTTTTTTTTCCTTTGCATTTTTCACTTTTCATCCTCTTCAGAGGTGCTGAGCCTTTATTTAGATATTTCACATTTTTGGAAGATAGCTTTAAGGTGGCTTCTGTGGGCTCCTTCTTTGAGAGGTTGGGAAATCAAAGCTTTGCTGAGAACAAAAATTGGTGTACAAGCTTTTAAAGTTCATGAATTTAAAAGCCATAGAATTACAGCTGTGACTGAAGTGTATGATACCCAAACCCAGGTTTGCACTTACCTATGGTGGGAAAATGTGGTGGTGTTGCCTCTGAATACAAACAACTGCCTTTTATAAAATTGTCAAAGTTTATAGCCATATTTACTTTACAGCTACTTTTATAATTTGCCCACACCCTTCTCTACATGTGAATAAAAGAGCTGGAAAGGCCACACTGATAATGTCATACCAGGAAATCTTTAATGTAAAATACAGAGAATGGGGGGTGGGGGGAGGAAGGGAGATAGAGAGGAGGCAAGCTTGGCATTCAGGGCAGATCATATTGAAGGTAGTATATGGAAGGGGAAAATAATGCTTTTACTTCTCTGCTTTTTTCTTTCTTTTGAGTTTAAAGAAAAATTATATAATATGGGTTGCCTTTGACATAAGCCAACAAACATGTTTGTAAACACTGATATACAGGGAGACTCCTTGGTTCTATGTTTGAGCCTTTTTTAACTCTTCTTGAATGCAAATTAAAGAAAAAACCAAAAATTCTGAGTCTTGCAGAGCTGAAAATACTGCTCCTTGATCAGACTAGATCCTGCTTAATCTTTTTCTGTCAAGTTAGATATTCTGGCAAGTTTCCTCAAGTCTGGATGTATTCAAGTACTGTATTTGGCAGACTTAGTTTGTTACTAAGTAAAGATGTATGAAAATCCCAGTTCAAACATTTCAGCTTATAGTTGTTTTTACTATCTGTCAAGAAGCACAACTAATTGATATTTCATTTTATACAGCGGATATAATTTTTCTTGCACTATGTTACATATCTGGAAGTAGATTTTCCACTTAAATAGCAAGTTGTGTTACTGTGTATTTCATCTGAAACACTTCATAACATGTAAAGTTTTACAGAATATGTACTTTTTCTACTCATCAAATGTTACTATACATTGCTAAGTCACTAATGAAAGCTTGTCACGTTTTTTTTTCAACTTCCTAGTCTTGGATTCAAAGTGTGTAACTTAAATGCACAGCCTCTTCCCACAGAGGTGACGTCCTCTGTGTCTTGAGTTTTATGGAGAACTGCAAGATAACTACATGTGAGACATTCTCTATTGGAAGGGGATTATTTGAATACCATGATACTTTTGTATTTAGTTTGCAGCTAAAATTTAGACAGAAATAAAACTAAGTTTTCCATAGTTTTGATTGTAAATGTTAATTGGTATTTCTTCAAAATCCATTGCTAGATTTTGGTCTTCACAGCAGTAATTCTGCTTGCCAATGGAAGTATTGCATCCTGGATTTGATGCATAGGAAGAAAAGTGGGGACTTCTGGTTTTAAATGAGTTCTGGTTTAGATGGGGAAAATATGTGGACTTCCTGACAGGAAGAGTAACTGCTAAATATGCCCTTAGTGGGGCAGTCACCAGAAGTTGCTAGAGACTGGAAGGACTTCAGTAGGTGTTGAAACTCATCCTCTGTTCAATGGGTCTTTGGAAGCTGAAGGCCTGAGTTGCAAATGTTTTGCTTCTGATATGTCATACTCTTTAGAAAGGGATTTAGTCTTTAAAGCAGGAACTTATGTTGGAGAATCAACCACAGCAAAGAGACTTTATCCCTAATTATGCCATCAGTTCAGTCCTGTTTCTAGACTGAACATGTCTGTGTGCTCAGTTCCCAACATTGAACTTTTGTTTGACTGAAGAAATGGTTGTCATTCTGAGAGGTACCTATGGATTGTGCAAGGTGAGTAGATCAAGCTTCTCTTGTCTGTCAGTACAGCCTAGGGTTTCTGACAGCAAATGATTCTTCTGCCTTATTTTGCAGTTTTCACAATTTCTTCAGTGTTCTTTTGGAAGTGTGTCAGGACTTGGCTGTATTTGAATCCTGCACCTCTCACTTGTCTAGAAGTAGGCATTATTTCCCTGCTCCTACTTGATTTAAACACGATTATTTGTAAATAAGGGAAAACTGGCCTCCCAACAACTTAGAATTAAACAGGCAGAAACCCGATGCGATTAAATATTGCTTTGTTCCTAAAATAACTTGAAAGGCTCTATACAAGAGGCACTGTCTCATTAGTAGATTACACAGTGTTACACTTAGGCACCCAAATAAGCCAAAAGTTGATTTTCTTTATTTCTCACAAGAAATCCACTTGAACAGCCTGTTTTGTCCTTGTAATTGATTCAGATGTCAGGAATTCTTTTCTGCTGACATCGAATAAAGGCTAATCCAGGTCAGTCAGTACCTTGTAATTAATGCACATTCTTTTCTTTTTTTCCTCCCTCTCCTTTTTTCTTTTATATCTTATGTAGAAAAAAGGGAGCAATCCTTGGTTTAAAGCTCTGAGCTGGTCCAAAGTGATTCTAAAGGTTTTGAATGGAATGCGGATTACAGAGTAAAACTATGCTAAACTACTAAATAGCAGAGAACATTTAAATCCAGAGGTGTTTTTGTAGGGCTTCCTTTTTTTTTTCTTTTTCCCCCATTTCCTTTTTTTTTTTAAACAGCTTGCAGACAAACAGTATATAACACTACTGTACATTGGCTGTCGCGGGGTGTTTGAAGGGTTAAGGGGAAAGGAAGATAAAAGCTGCTTTGAGATCACTTTGTTACCTTGAACTTTGGATGCTGTTGAATAGGGCAGTCATCTGTGATCACAGGTATTGTAGGAGCTGTATAATCAAAAACTGTAAATGTCCAGATAGGAAATGATCCAGTAATTAGAGGAAACAGTGCTGAACCTGATGACTTAGTCACTTTCGTTCTTAAATCACAGGGTTGGAGCTGTTAGACTTTATCCTGTGATCTTTTCTCAGTACTTTGGCAGAGCACTTGCAAACCCTGATAATCAGATTGGCTGAGGGTTAGAAAGGAGAGAAGGATTCAGTGTTTCTGCCTTGCTTTTTGTAGCTTCCCACCAAAGAAATACCTCCTGGCTGAGAGATGTTGCTGAAGTAGCCTGGGGAGGAGGGTGGTAGAGGCTGGTCTCTGTCTGTCTGTCTTTGTATGCATTACCTTGCAAATATTAGGAACGGTGCAAGGGGTGGCTCCTGGGTGGTTTTTTATACATGCCACTGAAAATTAAACACCAAACAATGCTTGAAAAAGAGCTCAGAATTTTAAGTTGGTGGGGTTTCAGAAGGAAAAAAAAAAAAATCTGTGGCCTACTTACTGAACAGATGGGAAATCTGTGTTTAGTTCCTGTGTGTAATATAACCCTGAATGCTGGGGTGGTTTGTGGTTTGTTGTTTTTTGTGGGTTTTGTTCCCTGGCATGAGAACTTTATGAAGCTTGTTCAAAAGTGAAATGGGTTTGACTAAAATTAAGTGGGATTTTGAGGGTTAGGTTCAGAAGTAATCAGTGAAGTAATCAACTGGAAGAGAAGAAGGTCATGAGGAGTAGTCAGCATGGATTCACCAAGGGGAGATCGTGCTCGACCAATTTCATAGCCTTCTATGATCTCATCACCGGCTGAGTGGATGGAGGGAGAGCAGTGGATGTCATCTACCTTGACTTCAGCAAGGCTTTCGATACTGTCTCCCATGACATACTGATAGAAAAGCTGAGAGAGCATGGGATAGATGAGTGGACAGTGAGGTGGGTTGAGAACTGGCTGTCGGACTGGGCTCAGAGGGTCGTGATCAGTGGAACAAAATCTGAATGGAGGCCTGTGACTAGCGGTGTTCCCCAGGGCTCGGTGTTGGGTCCAGTCCTGTTTAATATCTTCATCAACGACCTTGATGAGGGAATAGCATCCACCCTCAGCAAGTGCCAATGATACAAAGCTGGGAGGGGTGGCTGACACGCAGGAACACTGCGCTGCCATCCAGCGAGACCTGGACAGGCTGGAAAGCTGGGCAGTGAGAAACCAGATGAAGTTCAACAAAAGCAAGTGTAAAGTCTTGCACCTGGGGAGGAATAACCGTCTGTATCAGTACAGGCTGGGGGATGACCTGCTGGAGAAGAGCTCTGTGGAGAAGGACCTGGGGGTCCTGGTTGATGACAGGTTGGCTGTGAGCCAGCAGTGTGCCCTTGTGGCTAAGAAGGCCAATGGGATCCTGGGATGCATCAGGAAGAGTGTGGCCAGCAGGTCAAAGGAGGTGATCCTCCCCCTCTACTCTGCCCTGGTCAGGCCCCACCTGGAGTATTGTGTCCAGTTCTGGGCTCCCTGGTATAAAAAGGACAGGGATCTCCTGGAGAGAGTCCAGAGGAGGGCTACGAAGATGATTAAGGGCCTGGAACAGCTCCCCTATGAGGAAAGGCTGAGTGAGCTGGGGCTGTTCAGCCTGGAGAAAAGAACACTGAGGGGGGACCTAATTAATGTTTATAAATATCTTAAGTATGGGATGCAGGGGGAATTGGCCAGCCCCTTTTCAGTGGTCTGTGGGGACAGGGCAAGGGGCAATGGCTGTAAACTGGAGCACAGGAAGTTCCGCACCAACATGTGGAAGAACTTTTACACAGAGAGGGTGACAGAGCCCTGGGACAGGCTGCCCAGGGAGGTGGTAGAGTCTCCTTCTCTGGAGATATTCAAGACTCGTCTGTGCAATATGTGCTAGGGAGCTGCTTTGGCAGGGGGGTTGGACCTGATGATCTCTCGAGGTCCCTTCCAAACCCCTATGATTCTGTGAAGGAATTCCCAAAAACTGTACAAGAGTATCAGAATCACAGAATGATAGGGGTTGGAAGGGACCTCTGGAGATCATCTAGTCCAACCAGAACTCTGTTTTCAGAAACACAAAAAAACCCCCTACCACTTCTGTAATGTGAAGTAGTTGCTTAATTATATGTACACATCGTATTATCTACTTCAAAATATTCGAGTGTGTTTTTGCATGCTATGTCTATGTTAATAACCTTGTGCAAGTGACTTAGCGATCAAAGTAATAGGTTAAAATAACGGCTCATAAATTTGCTTGTTGGCTCAGTCCTAATTATGACTTCTGGTGCTGAAAGCTCCCTTGTTATCTCTTTAGATTCTCCCAAGAGATTATTCTTGCTAAAATGTCAGGATTCCTCTTTATCAATATTGGATACTGAAAGCAGTATAGTGTTCAACAGTCTGATGCAATAAAAGTTGATATATAGTGTGTTTCATGGGCTTTATTTACCGATGTGGTAAATAAACAGTCAAATTTTGATTAAAAGTTTTGAGGACACTGCATTGCATTTGTAATTGCTTGCTTAAAATGTGTCCTTTCAAAGGGTTAATATGTTTCATTGGAAGCTGAGTAATTGAGGCTGATCTGATAGGTGGGCCACCAACTTTGACAACAACAGAAGGAAAAAAGGTGTCCTGGAGCAAAGGAACACACACACAAATTTATTTTTTGTCTATTTTGGGTCATTAAGCAGTTGGTAAGCCAATTGAAAATGGGCATTTGCATGTGTCTATATAGAACTCGTTCTATTTTCAGTCTTATTCAGGTGATTTTTGAAGGTTATATAGAGGAACTGAAGGTGTTTTGTGTGGAGCAAGGACGCTTTTGCTGTATTCATCTGCTTAAGATTGGGACCCTGCTTAAAATCATGTATAGTGCTTGCATTATTGCATCCTGTACTTCCCTCCTCCTGTATTCAGTAACACACTCCAGTAGCACAGCTGGATTTTGCAGAGCTACCGTCATGGGCGAGGAGACATCTGAGCTGGTGCTGAGTCACAGCCCTGGCACTTGAGAGGCTCACACGCTGGTGGGCATGCAAATGCTGCCTCCTCCTTGTGTGACCTTGGCACATCATTTAATATCACTCTGCTGTGTCCTGGTACCTGCAGTATAATTGTGACTGGTATCACAGAATAGTCTTCTGAAGTTTATTCAGTGTATTTTTTGAGATCTTCATGTCAAGATGTTTCAGCAATGCTTTGTATTTAAATAAGATGTGGGAATGGAATGTCCAGAAAACTTAAATGTAATATAGATGGTGTTTCTCCTCTTTAAAAAAAAAAAAAACCAAACCAAAACAAAAGAAGAAAGTTTTGAAACACGTCCCCTATGTTCTGTTGCCAGTAACAGTGATTCTAATGTTAGCATAGAGAAAATACAATTGTAAGTGCTTGTTGCAACATAAATCAGCATATTTGGACTCAGTACTACAAAGTTCTCGGAACAAAGCATTTAAGCAAGCGATTTACTTTAAATGACTGAAGGATTCATGGTTTTAGAGAGGCTGACATGCTCACGGCTAAGCTCTGTGTTAGTTTCCACCTTTCAGGAGAAGAGCTACGATTTCATGGTACAGCTAAGCAGATTTATCACTAGTACCATAAGAAGGGGACAGGACAGTTGTGTCCTCTCTCTAGTTATGTATTCATCTACCTATGCTTGCTCTCACCCAGCATGCAAACCATGATGTTTCAGGAGCATAACAATCAGGAAGGTAATATTTTTTTCTTGGTTTTGAGTGGAGGTTTTTATTGTTGATTTATTTTGGGGTTTTTTTTTGCATCTGAACTGTTTACCCATCCCTGAGCCAATTTACTGTGAAGCCTTGTTGCTAATCATCCATGTTATGTTATCAATATTCTGCAGGGAAAATAATACTTTATGCAGGGGATTTGCCCAACTTTATGCAACGTGAAGGCTGAATTAGAGATTAAATCAGCACTTAGTAAGCTGTTCTGCGCTGTGCATGCTGAAGGAGGGACTGTAGCTCATTTTCTCTCCTCTGTGGTGTTAACTCCATGCTAATGAAATAATGGGGCTTATGGACTCAGCAATAAAATCATACTTCACCTCTGAAGTAAATGAGGGGCTGTTTCTCTTCCAGCCAGGACAATACGATACTTTGAGCCTCAAGTTGGGAAAGGATGTAAATGATATCTTTACACAGAGCAACTAGCACAGCTTGCGGAGGGAAAGTGGGGTTTTTCTTGGCTCTGGTGTAAGGCTTTGAAATCTGGGTCTGTATTTCCTTGCCCGTAATACTTCAACACACCCCTGACTTGCCTAAGGAATGTGATAGGAACTTGACTGTGTTCTGGGCAACCCATACGTAAGAATTTTAACCTGTTAGCTCAAGGTAGGTTTTCTTTCTTTTTTATTTTCTTTTTTTCTCCCCCTCTGTGGTTTCATGGTGTTTCACTGCCCACCACCCTTCTCTGTTCCTGTCCTCCCAGATCTTCTACCAAGGCAAAAAAAAAGAAGCTGCTGCCAATCATATCTTGACAAAGTAGTAACTATCCATTTGTGTGAGGCTCTTTAATACCTGTTATTAGAGGACATGGTTGTTTGCAGTTGGAAGGAGGTAAGTTCTGGCTGGAGGAACTGAGGCTTAGTGTCTGAGTCCTTTTCAGGCAAAGTTTTGCTTGTGCTGTAACACAGTGAGTTTTTCAAAACCTTGTCAGTTTTGGTTGAGAGATTAAATTGCAGTCTGTTGTTGCCATGGTAGTCGCTCTTTAATTATGGATTTACAAAAGGTGGTCTTCATGCACAAATATAACATTTTAAATATTTTTACAACAGTGACAGGATGCTACAGTTCTCAAGCCCTCACAGGTCTCTTCCACCTGAATTCAAGGGAAGTAGCATCATGGTACAAGAATTCAGGAAGATCTCGCGTACTGCAAGTTGCAATTCAAAACAGAAAGCATGAAACCTACTGGGTTTTTTTAAATAATAAAAAAAGACTCCTTATTATGACCAGCAGAAAGGCAGGTGTCATTTTATTGACCAATTAAATTATCCTAGTTTGGAGATGTCAGTGTGCAAATAAATACCAAGGAGACAAAGAAAAAAGTCTCTGGGGGTTTCCTACCACATCTATAAACAGTAGAAGAAAGGAGACCCTGCCCTTACTTTAAAGATTGGGAAGTGATGTAGAAAAAGGGATTTGCCTGTAAAATTCAAGCACAAATCTGTGGCTAGCTTGTTCTTTGTAAAACGGTAACTAAATAAAACCTGTGATTATGGTCTGTGTTACCCAATCTCTATTCTGTATGAAGCAGAGCAAACAGAAGCTGTGATTTTGAGGTGTATTTTTGGCGGACTTTCATTTTAATTTTTTTAACAGTATTTGCTCAGTGGTTGGTATAATCCTCTTTAAAAGTGTTTTTTTGCTTACTAGAGCAAGTTCTTTCTGGCTGCCATTGTGTCATCCCTCATTCATAACTGACTAACTTAATGCTGAAATCAAACAAGTTCGAGTTTCAAACCCAGACAAGGTTTTTTGTCATTCCATTTTCATTTACTTTGTGCAAACAGGTAGTACTTGTGTTGGCTGATCTGTAGCTAGCAGTCGCATTGAAGGCATTTGAAGCCAACTTTTGTAGAGAGTAAATATTCTGTGGTAAGAATGGCTTAATTAGCTCAGGTGCCTTTACTGCTGGTATATATCTGCTTATCTTGAAAGTAGTATCCACCAACTAATCCTTTATTTATGTTGAGCTTTGGAATTTCCCGTGAAATGCCTTTTTGTAACTTCTCCCAGTATAAATGGGAAGTGACCAGACTGTTGGGTAAACAGTGAGGCTGCAGGTAGGCAAATTAATAATATACATGAATGGAAGTTTCTTCTCACTGGTGGCAGGTTGGATGCCGGTGATTTAACCTCAGGAAGGGTGCCCGTGGCGTGCTTATTCCTGGGATATGGTTTGTTACCTTTTGTTGTACCATTTTACAAAGGAATCTTTTCTCGTGTTTATGCATGGGAGGACTGAATTTGTTCATCAGATGTCCAAGGCTATGTTTTCAGCGCTCAAAAGAAGGGAATTGTTAAACCACAATAGCTGATTTGCAATAGCAATCTCAATGTGAAATCCTAGTGGGCAGGTAGACTTTTATTTTTTTTCCCCCTCTAAAGAAAGCAGAGATCACAGTGTATTCTCCAGTTCAGTGTGAACAAAACAGTAGCCTATTTCCATTTTACAGTGATTGAACTGACTCAACTTTACTCTCTTGGCATAAAAAGGTATCGCTTTAGTTCGGTTTTGGTAGATTCTTAGCCCCATTGTGAAATT
Source organism: Porphyrio hochstetteri (assembly GCA_020800305.1). Taxonomy (NCBI): domain Eukaryota; kingdom Metazoa; phylum Chordata; class Aves; order Gruiformes; family Rallidae; genus Porphyrio; species Porphyrio hochstetteri. Next base: position 55,398,823 of record CM036907.1, read on the forward strand.
GTCTTTCTGATTACAGGATTAAAGGTAATCCTAGAGAGTCCTGATAGAGGTGGCAGAAAAAGAAAATCTGTAAACCCACAGCGTTCTGTTTCTCAGGTTTCTGGTTTTATAATAGTGTATGATTGCACTGACAACTGGTTAATTGAGAGTATCCCGTCATAGGAGAAAATGGAGCGTGGCAGAAGTTACTGTTTTCTCCTCTTCCATATTGAGAGAAAATGTCCAGTCTGACCATTTTTAAAGGTAGTAGTGATGGGAAGCTGAATCAGCCAAAAGTAAAGATATCTTAATTTTGCCTTAGCTGTACCATGTATGATAAGAAAGGCTCATTTTTTCATCATAACTGAAAAAGCTGCCTCTATTCTTTCTTTTGGCTTTTCCCCCCAAGAATCATGTAGCCTGCCATTTTGGATTAGCTCACGATGTTTGCCTTGCCTGTAAGAAGAAAATGAATTCTGGTTTGGTTTGTTTTTCTCACCCAGGATACTGCAGCAGCAGCAATAGCGCCGTTAGAGTGTAATGGAGAAAACTGGGCTAGACTTAGATGTTATTTCCCTTGTGCAACAGAGGATAATTGCCTCTGCTTTTTTCTCTAATACTCTTTGCACTCAGGGTCTGAGGGAAGCATTATGTATGCCCATATTCAAAGACTTTTTCTGAGCTTTCGGGGGACTGGTGGGAATGGACCCTCAGGCAGGTGTCATGGTCACAGCCACAAATGTTTGAACTGCAAGTGATCATCCAGGCTCCAGCTGGCAGACAAGCGCAGGAAAAATGCTACTTCAGCCCCAACAAAAGCAAGAGCTCATGAATATGTTATTTCTGCTGCGAGGTTAACATGTAACGGTAACACAGAATACGCCTGCTCAGAGGCATGTAACCCAGAATTCAGGGTTGACTTGTTTAGATCAAAGGGGGAATTCAACCGAAAGACTCACTCAGATTTTGGGAGATCAACTTGGAGGTTTTTTGGGGGGATTTTAATTTATTTATTTATTTTAAAAGAATTTAACAACCCACAGATCTGAATGCAGTGCTGATTCCGTCCTAGGACAGAAATCTTGTTAAGAACAAACCCAGTTCTGGGGGAAAATCTGAAGTTTTCAGTATTCACTCTCTTGAAAAATGGAGATAGATCTTTGTTTTTCATCAGAAAAAGTGTCATAACTGCATCGAGCATTCTTCCCTCCCTTCCTCATCACTCCCAAAAGGTGCAGTGCTCTTAATTGCTTTTGGCAGAGAAAAGTTATGAGGAAGTCAGGGAATACTGTTTTATATTACTGTCATTAGTCTGAACCTAAAATTGCAAAGACATTGTTTATAGGAATATATCTACTGTAGTTTCTGTTTGTTTCCACTGCTCTAGGTTGTGTAAGGCAAACAGCTGAGAGAGCTGGTAGTCCTCCTGATGCTGCATTTGCTCCTGCATGTTGTAAATGCACGCTCGGAAATCAGTAGCTAAGCTTTGGGGGTTGGACCCGATGATGTCTCGAGGTCCCTTCCACCCCTGTGATTCTGTGATTGTCACGTGACCGTATCTGTCTCTTCCTCCATAAGTCAGTATGTGCTGCCTTTAACATGCTGGCCTCTGGCCTTTCTGTTTATTTTGGGGAATCTATTTTGTATTTGTACTTGGTAACATTGCCCTATCAAAATGAATGCTCAGAAAAACGTGCAGTCTGCAATAGAGCTCACCCACAGTCTGGGTGAGCTATGTAATTGTGATGGAAAATCTTTTAATTAAAAAAAAAGAGTAGAAGTGTCATGTGTGAATTAATGGACATATAACTTCTAAGTAGACTCATGCAGGATATGTTTAATATTAAAGGGAGGAACTCTGCTTAAGGAGGAAAGTGAGGTTGCTCTGACCATTCTTTGTTCACACAAACAAAGTTAAGTGTCTGCGATAAAGATAAAAGTGTGCCTTGCTGTTTACTGAATTGGGGCCATTATCAATATGTGAATGTGGTGGCCAAATCCAAGACTGTTAAAAATAGATGAAACTTGGAACAGAGCCAGCTATTACCAGACAGAGGTTCTTCCCTTTTTCTTGTACACAGTTAAAACGCAAACCCTGCTTCCTCCAAAATATTCTTTAGGTGTCTTAAAAAGGGTGCATGAAATATGAAACTTGGTTTTGAAAAAGTATGATATAAATGCTCCAAATTTTTGGATACAGATTACAGTAATGAAAGGAACAAATCTTTTACAGGTTGTAGAGGAAGGAGCTGAAAACGCAAACCCTGTATATACTTGTGAATTTGTGTTCAGGAAGATGTAGCTCATTTGCTTAGTTCTGCCTGAGGGAGAGCTGGAAGATGATTAAATTAGTTTTCTATTTGTTTGTACAGAGGATTGGAGTGTTATCACTGGGTCAAGTTTATTTTCCTCTTTTGATCAAAAAAGTTAGGTGAAGAATTGAGAAGTTAAAAATTGCTATGCTGGCAGTGAGGAACAAACTGCCTCCTTTGCTCCTTCATCTTTGCTATCCCATCTCCTTTCCTTGCCATCCAACCTTAAAACCTTCAATAATTACTTTGATGATTGAAATTATGGAAATGTTCCCAGTGGTCCAAACCTGCCAGGACTAATTAAACCTTGGGATTTGACAGTTTTTTTCAGTTCCAAATTGAGCTTTGTAAAGCCTATCTGAAGACATGATTTCCATTATCTCTCTAGGGGCCCTGACTCACTTCATACTTTAATACGATTTCTAGGGAGTAATCTTACTTTATCTTTAATTCACACAGCTCTGAAGTTTAAACAGAGTTAGTGAGCAACCTGCATTAATTAGGCTTTTGCCATTTGCAGCTTCTTTATTGCAAACTTTGGCCTAAGCCATGAAAGGATGAATGTGTGGTTTCCTTGAAGCTTAAACGAGTGGGGTGCTGGCCTCCACCCGTGGAGTATTTCACTTGGGTTTGTGGGGTGTGTTTTCATAAACACGAGGAAGTGCATAGTTGGTGATGTTCATAGCTCCTGTAGTCAGTTCACTGCATTTTCCAGGAGCTTTCTCTTGAATTTTACTGTTTGTCATGAACAGAATGACATAGGTGCTGCTTGACAAACATTGATGGAGCAATAAATTGTAGCTGTTATTCAGCATAGCGCTTAGGGGTACATGTGTTGCTCTCCATCACAGCTAGAACTTCTCTTCTAATGCTAGGATAACTTCAAGTCACATTTTGACTGTTTTTTGAATGTTTTACTCAGGTATGTATCGTACTACAATTAATATAAGCCATAATGAACATGACCAGTGATAGTGAGCACTAGTAGGTGCTTTAGAATACACAGTAATTGCACATCTGGTGTGCCCTGCCCACTGAATAGCTAATACATGCTTCTAGGACCTCATCCCTTGGGCTCTTTAAAGTTTTAAATTCTATTTATTGGAAAGGTCAGTGTTTATTATTGCCATGCATTCAGCAAATGCCAGTGGCTGGTTCCTTATTATGCACGGCTCTCTACCCATGCTTTATTGACTAACATTATGTATGTGTCAAACTGACCTAATGCAATAACCATGAGTTTGTCTTTGCTGACAAGGACTGTTATATACCATCGGGATTTCCACAGTTAATTAAGATCTCGCTTTTGTTATGGAGTTAACTCTTTGCTCCAGATTGAGGCTCACATGTAAAAGCTGCTTTTGTTCCAAATAGTCTTAGGGAAAAAGGAAAAGACTCTTGCTTATGTAGCTGCACAACACTAATGTTTTCTTTTTCTTCTGGTTCCTGTTCTTTCTAAAGATTTGCAAGCTTTCTATTTTGGGTTAGGTAAAATAGTACAATAATAACACACCAAAACCCAGAAAACATCTCTGTCTCTCCAGAACTGTGTTTGGGGGAGGGTGAGGGGGAGAAGAAAATATAGTATTCATACATACCCTGGGGAAAAATGTTAGGCTGGTGTATTCTACTGTTTTTTTACTAAAGAGATATCCATGTGCGTGGCTTCTGGGGCTTTGGAGCTACTTCATAACTTCAGTAACTTGACCATGTGCCTAGAAGAGAGAATAAATAAAGCGATGCTGTATGTGTAAATACATGCATTTAAGATTCACAGAACTGTAGGGGTTGGAAGGGACCTCAAGAGATCATCGAGTCCAACCCCCCTGCCAAAGCAGGTTCCCTAGGACAAAACCTGATGTTTGAGATGGGTTTTTTGTTCTTAAATTCTTAGTTTATTTGATATCCAACTAACTCCTCCTCTTGTTGGCAGAAAATAGGAAGAAAAGTTTTTCTTCCCATTTCACTAGTCAGGTTATGTCAGTCAGTGGAAGTTAGTGATGCAGTGTGTGTGTGGTGGTGGGGATGCTACTATATTAAGAAAGTCATTTCCATCAGTCCTTTACGCAGTCTGTACAGGGAATTTGAGTCCCAGCCATAGTGCAAATTTGCCAAGCAGCATTTCCCGCTTATGGAAAGCAATTCTGGAGGATTCCCAAACTTAAATAGCTGAAAGATACTGCTTGGTGTGCCTGCAGCTCTCTGGAACTGGAATGTAAAACTGGCAGTGAAATAAACACGCTCCCCGAGGAGGCTGAAGATGCTGCAAAGCAGCAGATGGGGAAGAAGAATTTTCCCGAAAAACACGTGGGGTTTTTTTAAGCCATATTCCTGTTTGAGGCCTGCAGTGATGGCAGGTGTCCAGCTGTGGTATCAAAACTGCAGTTTTAAAATTGGAACGAGAGGATGGCTCTTAGGCACTCATTAATCCTGTGCTGAACATCTCCAAGAGAGTAACAAGTTACACGGCTTCACAAGAGCAGAAGTAATCACTGGGGGTGTGGGGCGGGGGGGGGGGAAGGAACTCTGCCGGCATGTTTCTGGACAATGTTTCTTGAACGTCTGAAAACAGCACTAGCTAATTAACTGTTATTTGTTGGGCTGAATGGGAAGCACAGTGTGTATAGAGCTATGCCTCCAGTGAAGAGGAAGATGCATTTGCCGTAAGACAAGTTTCTGGGGTAAGCCTTTCCTTTTACCTTTTCCATCTTTCTCACTTTTGCCTGCTGCTTCTAAAAGTTTTTACCAGTATTTAGAGCTCCTATATGACCCTAAAACCAAATAAACCTTATTAAAAAACAATCTTGCTAATGCTGTTCTGTAAAGATGATATATGGCATATTTTTGGTTTGTCAGTTTTGGTTATGGGCCAGCTGTATAATGTAATACAGTAAGCACTTAGTGACTGTTGAATAACTTAATAGGAAGTTTACTGTGATACTTCATTTAATTTCTGAGGTAACTTTAATTTCCAAGAATGACATAGCAAGAACACCAACAAATACTCATACCCTGTGTTTTCATGCCAAAAATTTTTGGAGGTGTTTTTTTTCCTGAATTGGTTGTTTAGTCTAGCATAGTCGGCATCACAAGTTCCTTTGGCCACTGCAGCTTGTTCTTCTCAGTATGCATGTGTCCTGTCCTCTCAGTGATGTACCAGATGTCTTGAATTCACTCCCTGAGTAGCAAATATTAAATGCTCTGAGGCTGTTTTGATTGTCATCATAATTGTGCTTTGTGGGGGTTGACATGTCTGCATAAGAATGAAAAGCTCTGTTTGCTGCTTCTCTTTGAGATGGGGACGAGGGGGGAAGAGGGAGATACAGGGAGAAACAACAGAGTTTGTGCTTCAGATATTTTATGCTGAAGTTTTACAGAAACCATAGAAGTGCAGAGTACTCTGCCCAATTTGAGCAGAAGCCTGATGCAGGCGAAAACTGAGCTGGGTGGCCACAGGACCATCACTGCTGTTGTGAGCACTGATGGGGCTTCAGAGTATCTAGTCTGGAGTGCAAGGAGAGAGGCAAGCCCACAGGCAGGCTTAACAGGGATTTAAAGTGGCTCTGAAATTTCCACGAGACCAGGCTGGTCTGAAAATTAAGAACCTAAATGTACTTTGCTTGTTGTCTACGATATCCTCATCTAATCCTTTTGCATGTTAGAGAGAGAACTATTTTATTACAGCCTATCAATATTTAAAGACTATTTAAAAATATATATTAAAAAAAAAAATTCCTGTGCTTTCAGAGAGAGAAAAAGCAGCAGATGGAAAATGCATTATATGATTGTTTCTTTTGAGGGTTAATCTCTTGAATTATAACTAAATATTTGGGGAGATGTTTTGCTTGTGTATGATGTGTTTTTTTTCCCAATGCTTATAAATATACTTCAATCATGTTTGCTAGCAATGTCAGGATACCTAGTGTATTTCTTCTACAACCACGTCTGGGTATTGAGAACGGTCTAGAGAGAGCATGTCCAGTTATTACAGTCTTGGGTAGCTTTTTTCTAATTCATTTATTTTTATAACCTGGGGCTTTCCACTGCGCCGAATACTTGCTGACCTTTAATTTCGTTTACTAGAGGGTGGGGAGGAAAAAGGAGAAAAGAAAGGCTTTAGGAAATCCCTTTCCCCACCCTGCCAAAGAAGTTAACTTTCCGTGTAAGTCTTTTGGGTGCAAGCAGAGGAAAAAATACGGATCACTTTGCATCCTTTGTAAAAGCCAAATGTGGAAAGCAAAGTTTCAAATGTTTAGGAGCACTTCGAACTTGATACAATATCTGTAACAAATGACTGTGTCATGTTTATAAAGTGTTTGTAGTCACTGCTGAACAACCTTTTTTTCTGGTAAGTGATTATTTACTATTTCAATAATGCTTACTTAAATTGGGTATTTATGATAATGGACTTTGCTTTATATTCATAATGTCTATATTAAATCATGTATCTGTTAATATGCTTTTCTTCTGACTTAGAGATCATCCAGTTTTGTCAAATTGAAACTATTACTTCATGCAGTTGCTAACTTTTTTTTTGCTAGATTTATTTAATCCACTCCTTTATTTCCATTTTAAATCAATACCAGACTTTTGGTTTAGTAATGCCTCTATCCTATGATCTGGAGGGTTTAGTTCGTCAGCTACTTTTCTGCAGCTGGAGCAAGTCTATATGTTCATTTCTTAACCTTTTGACATGTCTGTTTTTACAAGCCTGGCTGTTTTTGATGGGGGACTGAAGTATAGAGTAACAACTGCAGAAGGAAACAGCTTTTGTTATGATCAGGGTATAAACTGAGTAATGAGAGGGGAGTATGCTTACATAAAAGATTTTTACGCAGACAAAAAAAAGCCCCCAAGACAGACCTGCCTCTTCCTTCATGTGATTGCCTGTTGAATTTTGATCTGCTGTAATAAAAGGTGAATTTTTAGATGTTTTATTCACATCTCCTAGGCACGTGACTGTAAAGGGTATTATTACGTGACTGACTCAGTATATTATATCCATCAAACCTGTGTGCTTCAGCAATTTAACACCAATCTTACTTCTGTCACACTTGGAGAGCATAACAGTATAGCAAAACTACTTAATCTTTTCCATGTTTTCCCAGTAAAAGTGGATGGCTGTACTAGTGTGGTATGATCAAGTTTTCATCCTTCTCAAAATAAGTTGTATCATCTGGTAGCAGATTGTGATTTTTGTATCACTCCACATATAAACAAAGGCATAAATATATGCATAAAGTTGAAAGACTTTTTCTTTCCTTGTGTCACTAAAAATTGTGACTGAGTATGCTGCAGTGCCAGAGGACACCACCATGATTCCATGTCATATAGACAGGTATGAGAGAGTTTCTATGCTAAACCTAGGAACAGATAAGTGCCTATTTACTGCAGCAGAAGTGTCCAAATGGGCATAATCCTGTTCCTGACCCTGTGGACTGTGGACTGAAAATGAAGCTGAAGCGTGTGTTGCCAGCAGGACTGGACAGCTGTGCCAGTGGAGAGTTGGCTGTGCTCTACCTGGGGAGCGCTGGCAGAACCTGCAGCATTACCCCTGGGTCACGGTGACAGGGTGACCTCTCAAGTCAGAAGGCAATGGCTTTCTATCTAAATGCATTGCATTTGATGTGTGTAGACAGACTTTTACCAACAGTGTTAAGGCATTAAACTAATCTTACAGAGGAGCTTTTTTCTTTTTTTTCTTTCTTTTATTTTTTTCCCCTGATAGCGAAGTGGATCGTGGCCTCGACAGCCTTTTCCCAACGCAGCTAGTGAAGACCTATGGCAGAAGAAAACTCTGCTCTGCACTGAGCAGCCATTCAAATTTTTTTGTCAGTTGTGAAAGTCAATGAGTTATGGTTATCTAGCTCCAGGGCTTGTTTTCTAAAGTTACTCTACTCCTCCAGCTTCCCCTTGGCTTGAGCACTGAGTGCTTAGTATTGACAAGGGACATCAAATCTGGAAACCCTAACCAAAGAGCTGTTCTGAAAATTGGGGCCTACTTCCCTTGCTGTGACAAAGAGCTGTATACAAAGTTACCAGACTAACTGCAGTGCTAAAATTTTGTTATAAATAATCTCTGCCTTCACTGCGATGCTTTGTTCCTAGTTCTTAAAATTGTACTAAATGCCATCCATTTCAAGTGCATGTTTCTGAAGAGCTACATGGCTGCCACCAATACCAGTTTTTCAGTCAAGGGCACACGTAAGTTATGGCATTGGATAATCTGGAGAAGCACACCTGATCCTTTTTTTTCTTCACCGTGGGTTATTTTCATCTGACCAAGCTCAGAAGATGGACCTCAGGGTGTCAGCTGAGGTGTAAAGCTTTACATTCCTCTTGAGTCAACTGACTTGTTGTGAGGATGGGAAAGGTTAAATCGTTCACATTAAGGACTCGGGACTTTCATGCGTAGAGAAAATAGGCCAAGGCCATTTCACTTCTGTTGCAGGTTAGAATATAATGCCTTTTTTGGAAACGGTTTCATTTTAAAGCTCTAGTTGTAAATATTGATGGAATATAAAGTGAACCTTTTAGGTGGCCTTGTATGGATTGATGTGGTACAACCCAGTCTTTTAAGAGGGTAAAAAATTATTCTCTTGGACTACTGATACCTAGTGTCAGTAATAAGTATGATTATTTTTATTAACATTAGTAGGATGGCTATTCTAATTTTTGATTTAAATACAATGAATGTTCCTTAATGTGGGAAAACCCCATGATAAACACTGGAAATTTGAAAACCCTGGCATGCTGCTTACATATCCCTTCTGTTCAGCTTTTGCAAAGCTTGAAAACATTTTCTTTCTTAAAATTAATCTATTTCAGATGAGAATGTGGAGTTGCCTAGTGAATTACCTTTATTTAAACTAACAGTATAATCTGTCACTTCCCATGCCCATTCATCTCAGTAACAAAGAGGGTTAAATGGATGGAGCAAGTGGGAGTGTTAAGGAGGGATTCCTAGCTACATCACTATGTGCAGAATAATACTACAGGCTCAAAGCAGAACCACCAGTATCAGTGATACGTTCCCTAAACCAGCTATGTTAGTCTGAAAAGAGAAGAGCAAACATAAGAGAAAGGAATGTCAATACAGAGGGAAAACGGTGGGCCCCAGTGTAACACACTCAGAGCATACTCCATAATTGTTTTCCTGTTTGCTAATGGTGATTATCAGTCTTTTATCTTAAATATGCTTCTTGCCACCTCTGAATGTGAGAGACAGAGTGCTGACATAGTGGGACTCGGAGTTTGAACTATCCTTTTCAGGCTGTATGGATCCCGATAACAAAAACCCCATGGTCCCTCCAGTAAGAGATCTGGCAAATCCCCACAATAATTGTTTTGCTCCCATCCCTGTATGTCAATGGTAGCATGTGACTGCGAAGAAAATCAATAAAATGGAAGACCACAACTCAAAGGCCTGTGCATTGGCAGTGGTGACTGGATAAGAGTATTGAGTGCATAGGACTTCCAGTCTAGCTTTCGGGCTTTCATCTTCCCACATTCCTCCCCATGCAGTCTTCTTCTGAGAGTGAGTTATTGGCAGATGCAAAAGTATAACAAATATAAGCATACAACAAATTATCTGCAGCATCAGGACTTTCTCTTGAACATTCTTCTACCACAGGAAATCCTTCTTTGCCTAGACATCCATAAGTTGTAAATAAAACATATGTAACAAAACCAAGATAGGTTAAATGTGATGATTAAACTGGATTACAGTCTGTGCAGTCTTCTGGTAAGCTAGATGCCTTACTCGTAGAAATACAGTTTGTGTCAATGCTGTCCAAGTCCTAAAAATGGCTTTATATTGTTGTACCATAAAAGGCAAAGGGGAATACTGATGTTGAAGACGCTTCTTGGTAATTCCAGTGTGTGGGATATGTGCTGTGCTTGTCGAGAGGCGCTTGTATCCTTACAGCTGTCTCTCTAGTAATTTTGCCATTGGAGATCTCGTATCAGTGGTGATCTGTTGGCAGCTTCTCTTCTGCCTGTCAATGTACATTGAACGTCACAGTTTGGCCATGGAGCTCTTTCAGGTTTTGACGTCGCATTTTCTGAGTTGAGGTCAGCCATAACAATCGCCACGCAAAAGGCAGTGATATGACCACAATCGGTTTGACTCTTCTTGCTATATAGTGTTCAGGCCTTCAGCACCAGATGTCTTTGTCATTGTTTTCGAAGAACTTTGCTCTAATTTCATCAGGAGGGGAATGTTTCTCCCAGATTGTTTCTCTAACCTTGAAAATGTTTTGCAATTAATTTATAATTGGCTAAGTCTGTGCATAGCTTAGACGTTTGAAATGTTTCAAATCCTTTAGTTTTAGATTATAAAGAACATGTATTCACTGAAAAACTATTGGAGTGGAAATTTTAATATCTTTTGGTGAACTATTGAATGATGCTGATCCAATTGCAAAAGGGACCTGTTTTGCTCTCCTTATGCTACTTGTCCCGGGGGAGAATATAGTCAGTCTAGCACTTTACTGTATGGAGAGATAAATGTGCTTGAATGCAGAAATAAGTAGAACTGATTTAATGCATGGCTGTACATAGAAACTGATGCAAAAGAAGAAAAAATGACAAGGAGAACCACCATCCTTTTGTTTCACTGAATAAAGTTAAAGAAATTATTTGCAAGCCCAGGTTCAGTTCAAGTGTTTTACTGAATAATTACAGTGGACCATCTATCCGTTTGCACTCTGTTAATGACTTAAATTACATGAACTTCGCAAATCTTTTGCCAAAATCTTGTTAATACAGCACTTCAACAGTGACAGAATTTCTACAGAACTGTAAAAGTGAGATGCTTCTTACTGAAATTCTGCCTACGAGTAGTATGTTATAGGTAACGCTTAGTGGGAGAGTAAGAAAATGCCCAGATAAACTTCTTTTAACCTGTGCCTCTTTGTAATAAAATAATGGTAGTTGGGGTTTCCAAAGAGATAGGGATTTGAAAAGTGAGCATGCCAGCTAATAGCTGTGGTAACAGGCTGAACGTAGTGGAATAATACCAGTGTAGTGGCCTCTCAGTGTGTCGCTGGGCCTCAGAGCTCAATGGTGAATGCACAGCATTGTTCGTTAGTGAAAAGTCTCAGCTCTTGGGATGTCAGGGCAGACCGAGGGAAACTGATTTTCAGCTTGTAGCCCCCTTGTTACGGGGCTGGAAGAAGCCATGGGGAGGTTAGCTGTTCCTGCCTGCTCTTTTACGGTACCAGCTTCATGCTTGTAGGTGGTTAGTCCCCTGTAGGGATCTTACAGCTCAGCGGTCTACCTATGGGGGAGACGAGAGAGGGAGGGAAAGGGGATTTTTTTCCCATCTCCTCTTTGTTTGATGAGTTTCATGGTTGAATGTTAAGGGAAAGCTTTCCCTAGGGGAAGTTAGAAGGTGACATTTGGATTTAAGGAAAAGCATGGGCGTACAGAAGTAGTTCACTGAGGATTTGCAGCTTAATGTCCTTAATTTGATTAGAGGTTTTGAAAAAGAAATTAATTTTACTGTGTGAGGTTTTTAAAAAATAAACAGAGACTTGTTATTTGTGAGAGTGGCTCTTAAATGCTACACCATGCACCAAAATTACCTTGTAAGTGCCCACAAGTATAGGGTACAGAGATGGAAACCTTTGATGTTCTCTATAAAAACAGGCACAACAAAAGGAATTGTTTTCTAGCCGGGCTTGTTGGGAAAACCCTTCGCTTCCACCTCAGAGTTTATACATCCTCCCCTCCTCACCTCCCCCCTCCCCTTGTTCATTTTAGATCGCAGTGTTTGCCTTTGTAGCCAAGTTTCTCCAAGTTTGGGCTGTGTGTTTTGGATTTGAAATTTTGGGTTGGATCCCAGCTCTGATATTTAAATAAGGAGGGATTTGCTACTCCTTTCTCAAAGAAAACAAGCAAGTGGAAAACCCAAACAACAAGAAAAATGGTGGGATTGAATGTCCCTATCTGGAAGAAAGATGCAGAATGAAAGAGAAATCTGAGAAAAATAACTCCTTTTGCTGTGCTGAGAGGATTTAAATGAGAGTCTAAGTTTCTGTTTTCTCTGTCTCTGATCTAAACACTGAGAAAGCTCCTCTGAATTGTTTACTGAATACCGGCAGTTGTTTGGGCCACATGGATGGATTTAGATGTTGTTTATTGTAGTTAACAAGCAGTCTGAAAACTGGCCAGTGTAAGAGTGTTTGAAGGCTGCAGAAGAGAAGTAAAATGGTAATGACTGTAAAAGTCAGGAAAGCAGAAGGAGGGGGTAGCAGGCAGGTGTTATCTAATGTCTTTTCATGAATTTTTTAAATTTCTCCTATCTAGCTGTAAAACATGTCGCAGTACTTTTTTGTTTTCATGCCTCCTCTTGCTTGTATTTGTCAGGTTTTTTCCTTCCAGGTTGAGGGGGGGCAGGAAGCATAATGAATCCAATGGTCAGTAGAAATCAGACGATCCCTTCTCGCTGACTTTATTTCTAGTCTGTTATACGTGTATAAAATTCAATTAAAATACCTCTGAACAGGAATGGTAGAAAACTTTAATACTTTTAAGTCCATAGGATTATTTTTCTGTAGCTGTTGGTAAAGAAGGCATAGGCACTCTGCAATATGTACAGCTTTAAAAAAATGCCTGTCTTTCTGGTTCGAATTAAGCATGTTATTGTTCTAATAAGAAGAAAGTGTGGACAATGACTCATGACTCAGTAAGTCAGTCGCTGTGAGTTACGCACCAAATGCTGACTGTTAGCAAGTCCAAGCCTCTCTGTTTCCTTCTTGCCTTGTAGCTTCTGAAGCATGACTCTTGGTGCTGTTAATCTCAAATGCTGATACATCATGAAGTGTTGCGGGCATTAACACCATCTGTACGTGGGTGCAGAGGCTACCCTGCTTTGCACACTTACGCTGCAGTGACCTCAAATCATCTCAATTTGTATGCAAGAAGCAAAATAGTAAAGCTTTAAGGGAAGTATTGCATGTTTGAGACAGGATTTTTGTTGTCTGCAGTGGCTTGTCTTTGTAAAGTAACAGCTAAAACGTAGTAGGAGGTATTGCACACACCGTAGAATGGCCTTAAAGTAACTCTGAAATATTTGTGAAGCCACTTCTTCATCACAACTGTGGTTCTTTTGTCAGAGTGGCTTTTACAGAGATTCCTTAAAGCTTAATGACAAGGAAGGGATGGGTAGGGAAGGACCAAATCAAGGTGAACAGCAGTCGGGATGTGATAGGATCATCAATAGAAAGTAAAATATGAAGATTTGGGGTCACCATTTTTACAGATTTCTAGTATGTGGCAGTAATGAGACACCATGATTATCTGCTGTGACCAGTTATTTTGTCACTGATTAACAGTGATGGTCTTATTGACCTTATTTATGTAAAATACCATACTTAGCTATAGAGGCAAGATAGTGAGAAGAGCTGTGGTATGTTTGAACTTGAATACCTGCTTAGTTTCCTTTTATTTATTTTCATTTGAAGTGCTGTGAGGCTTCACAACACTAATACCTCCTCCTCCCTTTTAGCAGAGTGGGCATAAGAAAATGACCGATGACTTGAAATGCCACAGCTAGTCCATTGTGGAGCCAGACCATCAGCGTGTCTTAGTTACAACCTGCATAGAATTTCAGGATTTTTCTTCCCAAGATGTAAACATGAATACTGCTTTCTGCAGCTTTTGTTTTTAGTCAAGAGAGGAAACCCAGAAAAAAGTTTCTATTTTATTGCAAAGGTGAACATCTGTTATATGAGTCTGGTGTTACTATTTTGTTTCAAAGTTCTAGTTGCTAAACTTCCTGAGGTGCAGAAGAGGTTTCAGTAAGTGCCTCCACTTCAAAAGCAAATGGGAGAAGCCATTTAGCTGGATTTAAAGAAAAACATGAATTATTTAAAGTTTCTGAAACTCACTGCTATTTGGCATCTAACAAACTCAGCTATTCCAGAGAACTGGCTTTTACAAAATGCGGGTTTATTTCAGGCAGGAGTTTCACTGGAAGGTTTTGGAAGTCAATTCAGTGGCAGAAGTGAACAACAGACTGGTAAATTGAGTTTAAAAGAACTAAACGGCTTCTGCTAGATACTGTAGCTATGATTTCTTGTTAAATTGTGAGTTATATAAGGTGAGTTGTATGAAGATGCCTTCTTTATGGTCACACGATTAGATCTTTCAGTGTAACTATCAAGAATTATCCCTAGATGCTATGTTTCCTTCTTCTGAAATTTGGAAGCCCTCTTGAAAGTTTATTTTGCCTACTTTACATTGAGACTTTTTTTTGAATCAAGCATGCCAGTGTTCTTGGTAAAGCAACCAGCATCTCTTGCTGTGTTGGGGATGATACCTATCCAAGACCTCCAGTGTGCTTGTGCTGCAGTGGGCTTTGAAAGGTTGTGCACTTTGGCAGCAGCTTTAGCAGGGTTAGATGAAGCTGTAAGCTTGCCTTCACAGTAGTGTGTTGGTATGACAGGACATTTGCTCAGTGTAGTAGACTAGTCTGGGAAGAAGTAAAAAGCAGACCTGGTATGCAAGCATTGTTGCAGTGATGGCAGTGTAGGATGGAAAAACACTAGTAATGTGCCAGCAGCAAGGTCGGATCCTGAATGGTGCTGGGTGGAAAAAAAAAAAGAGTTCATGTGGATTTTCATTCAGGTTAATTCTGAAGTTTGAATGTAAGAATACTCAAAAAAATACAACCAGCATTATGTTTGAACACTTACTGTTTAGTCTTCTTCACTAAATGCCAGTATGGGCAGAGACAAGAAGGATGTAAAAGCTTTGGTTGCGTTATCATCTAGGGTATTGTTTCTCCATAGGCACTCATATCTATGTGTCTCACTGAATTTTCATTTGCTCTGATTTGGAGATTTATTTACAGAATTTTACCTTTTTTTAAGGGAAGAGGGAAGCAAGCCTTCAAAATTAACAAGGAGATGGAAAATAATCCTTTTAAAAGGCCTATAAATGGAGCATTGGATCCATATGCTCTGTTTATGTTGCAGTACATCAGCAGCATGTGATGGCTTGTTCTTTTGTTAGGTGTCTCTGCAGTACTGTATACAGATTAAATAGCTACTGCATTGCAGAGAGTTATTAATACATTACATTGCACTCCCAGTGAAGATGTCAGTGTGTCCTTAAGCCTGAATGTACCCTGTGGTTGAGTTACGTCTTTTGGGGTTTTTTTTTAATTTTGCAGAGGTTTGCTTATTTCTTCAGTATATTCTTAGCCAACTGGGAATTACAGAGTAACATCATTCTTAACCTCTATAAATTCCACTTATTGTTTGAGTTTATAAAAATCAAGGCTTTGTTCCAAACCTAAACCAGGTCACCTTTCCCAACTCTTAATCCTGGTATATTAATAATGTGGTTTTACGGCACTCAGCATGTGGAGGGAGGGAGGAGGAGGTGGAGCAGAGGAAGGGACAGAATTCCAGATGCTAACTGATAATGCAGATAAGCAGAATACAAACCCAGGGGATGTGAAATGTTAGAAAATGAAAAGTGGGGTAAAACCATTGTTCTTCTGGCACATCTATGTGCTGTTTCATTGGTGATACACGTTAGATAGTAAAAGAGAGAAGGCTGAGTTTCTAGTCTCCTGCTCTGACAGCTCTCCGTGTGCATTCTTAAAGTGATGAGGAGGGAGGGGTTGTTCTTGGGGAAATCCTCATGTATGGGGTAAACTTCCACTGGCTTTCCTGTGGGGATGTAAGGGAGAGCTAAGGCCAAATGTGAATGTGCAGAGATAAAAGAGCAAGGCAGAGCAAAGTAAGGACCTCAGCTCTGTTTCTCCCCCTCCCCAGTAACATTCATGAGAACTCACTGTGCTGGTTCAGACCAGCGCCTCACGCTGCATGGCTGCAACCTCTGCTTGTGCCTAGATGAAGCAGACGTGGGAAGCTCTCTGTCGCTTGCTGCCTCTGGGTCAGCCTGTCACAGGGCTTGATTTAAGCCTTCAGGAGGTTTGGCATTGCTAAATGTTGCTGGTATTGTGTGTACACCATCGGGCTTCACAGAGAAGTGACTCTGCAATGCCCTCTGTCTGGTTGATGCTCTACAGGTCTGCTCAGGTGTTAATGAAGAGGACATAAAAACTCCGTATTGTAGGCAAGGTGGGCAACGGACAAGGTGTGAGGAGCAGTGGTCCAGAGGCATGAATCATTAGCTCCTGACAGAAATGCATGTAAAAGCAGAGCACAGTAAATGTATGGTAAATTTGCCACATTCAGGTTATTTGATGGAGTAATTGAGTGCTGCACAGTGTGTAAAGGAGAATGGGACTGGTGTTGGCCATCTTGTGTCTGTGAGTGTGTCTAGGACTTCTAGATACACAGTGGCTTTGAAGTACTGCACAGATCTTGCAAAAAGCATGCACATGTATCTCATAATGTAAATATGTAAGTATTAAAAAAAACCACCCTCAAAAACTACAGGAGAACGTGTTTGAGTAGATCTTGGTGATCTCAGACATGGCAGTGGGTTGTAAACACCTGATCTTTTAGCCTGGGTGAAAGGGACTTTCACCCCACCAGCCTGACGCTCAGATCAAAGTGTTTGGCGGCTTTGTGGATGGTCTCAAGGCTGCCTGAGCTTCCTTTTCCAACCTCCAGTTTCTTGCTGAACGGCGGTGTTCAAGGACTGCACTCTTCAGGAAAACTCAGAACGAAGACGATGCCATGTTTTGCACAGGGAGAGAGGGAGTGAGTTTCAAGTATGATTTTAAAGATAGAGTATCAATTTGTGGGCTTGGTTTGAGCATGCAGCTGTGAGAGCACACCTGGAAAGCGGTGCCAGCAGCTGGGAACTCTGTTGACGACTTTTGCCTCCCAGCTCCAAGATAGAAATGCATCGCCCCCTCCGCAGGCCAAGAGACCCAGCAGCTTTCCCACCAGTTGGCACGAGGCTATATCTGTTTTTCTCCTTTATTTCTTTACCTTTGTTTGTTTCTATTCTCACTATCTCCTTCCCTGCAAAACACTTTTTTCTTTTTTTTAAATTCCCTCACCACCCCCACCCCCCACGCCCCATTGCTTCATTGTGGTTTAGCACAGAGCACTTGGTTTGGCTTTCACATTGGCTTCTCAAAGTCTTTCCTCTCCCCCTTTTAAAAAGCAAAAGCCTACTCCTGTTTATGCTCAGCCAGAATAGGATCCAGAATGATCCTATTGCCAGGGATCACCCCGTTATGTCACAGGTTCATGGGAGTTTCTACTGTAAACACAGGAATTTCACAATGCCAGCAGGTGATTTATTTGCTTCACGTGCTTGTCGATACTGCCTGCAAAGCAAGGGGCAAGGCGTAATAAATGCTGTGGAAGCGGGGGCTGTGTTTGATGTTTTCAGAGTGTTGTGCCTGGCAAAATGGAAGTGGGTGTTGCTCAGTGAAGTGTGCATTTTAAAGTTACCCACAGTGATGGCCATTGTCCTGTCCCTGAATTGCATGATGTCATGTTTCATTTAAGGCTCTGAGCGATGCCGAAGACTGTCGGTGCACTGGGAAAAAGGCAGTGAGAAAGTTGTGAATCAGGTTTCTGTGAAGCCTTTGTGTTTAGGGTTTTGATAGATAAAAGCTGACTCATGCAATATTTCTGGCGAAGGAGCTGTACAGACTAGTAAGAGCTTCTCATTTTACCTGAGTGCCCAATGAGGTAATTCGGGAACAGCTGAAGGCAGAGCGCGCGTCCCTCCTCTGCCGCACAGGTAGGTCCTGAGTTGTTCGGAGAGGACTGGAAAAATAGAAGGGACTTGTTCGTCCTGGGTGCAAGGAGACAGAGACATTCCTCAGTGGTGAGATACTGTCGGGGAGCATTTTCCCTTGCTATAACGCTCTCGGACATTAGCGTGCTTTGCTGTGACACAGGCTATTCTGCTTTAAAGCTGGGGGGGTGGGGAGGGAGGAAATGGGGGGACGGGTAGTCATTTGACAGACAGAGGCACATTAGTTGGTGATTTTTACTTTTTTTTCCCCTTGTTGTAAGATTTCTAATAAATGGGATTTCTATTGGGCAAAGTTAAGTTAAAGAACTTGGCAGCGTATAATTTGTGACAATTCAGACTACAGAACTAACCCTGCAAATGTTGCAGCTCTCAAATGTGATTTTGTTCTCAGGGTGTGTTTTAGAAATGATACGTGTTCATACGCCAGATTTCGTAATTAAAAAATCTGCTGACCTTCATGTGAACAATATATTCAGAGCAGAGGATAATGGGAAGTGTATTTAAGATCATGTTGGGATTCTTGTAGTTGAATGTATTTTAATCTGTCTTGGTCAGGCAGCTGTTTAACACTTCATGTTTCTCAACTGCAGTGCTGAATGTAGAAATTGTTCTAAATAGCCTTGCCTAATTATATCCACGGTATGAATGCTTTATTTGAAATAAGAAAAATATCTGAAGGAAAATATGGGAAAGATTTCTTGTAGTCTCATCGACTTCTATGTAGCTAAACTTCCAGAGGATGTGAAGCCTGTAATTTCTGGTAATGGTGACTTTGTAGATAACATCTGAGGTGCTCTTTTTCATGCCAGGAGAAAGCAACAACAGTACTAATTATGAATATAATTTGACTTCTGAGTTTTTAGTCATGCAGTAGGCATTAAAACACCATGTGCAGTAAACAACATGGAAGAATAAACACCTATATTTAGATAGAGCTTGGGGATCTTTGTATTTAAATATAAAATTGACTTAAAGTACTTTATCTCTCATTGTATGCTAATGTTCTAGTGTAGCCAAGGCTGCAGAGGTAATGGAAAACCATTTATCATTACCAGGAACATATAGAAAAGAGGTATCTGTTAAAGAAAAATAGAGAGAAGCGTATGCATTTTTGGTGAGAACCTTTTTATGACTGGATGCTGAAAACATGAGATGTGCCAAGAGAGCTGCTTTGCATATACCCTCAGTGCTGTGGCCAATATTACAGTTGCCAGTTAGGGTGAAACTCAGGCGTTTCTTGCCCTTGCACTGCCGCAGAGCAGGGCTGTGGTGGTTTTCTTGCTGGGGAGTGCCTGCGGTTGTGCTGTGCTTCTTGGGGGGGTCTCGTGGGGGGCAGGAGGGAGCGGGAGGTTTGGAGGGGCTGGGGAGGGTGAGAGGCTAACTGAATTAATGCGAAGGCACAAACAAGAAATGACCTTGTTTGGGGAACGTGTTTCCTTATGAGTAGGGACAAGTAGTAATTATCCTCCTTTCAGTGCTGAACTAACAAGTAATTGCTGTTATTCCTTAATTAAAATATGCAAATTGAAGATTTATTTTTTCTTCTCATCTCCAGACTGAGTTAAATACCGTTATTCACAGCTCACAAAAGTTCTCAATATAACTTTGGTTTGTGAGGGAAAAGATGTTCAGTAAGTGAAAGAAGACCTAACACAAAAAGCAGTGAACCGGGCCAGATGTGGGTCAGAGCGTATGAGACTTGCTCAGAGCGTGTGCGTCTCCTGACAGTCTGGGGGGACCTACGTGACACAAAACATTTGCAGTCAGAGTTCTGGAGAATGGTCCTACCTGTGGGTGCTGCTGCTGAAATTACTGGGGGAAAGTGAGATGTAAATCTGTGTAAATCAGTGTAAACTGTAAGTCAGTTCTGCAGAGTATGGGAGAAATGAAATTTTTTTAGTAAGCTGATGTCAAAGATAGAAATTTGTAAGAGGTTACAGGGTTTGTAAAGGCTCCAGGTTGGTTATGATACACAGAGGGCAATCTTGGGACAAGCTGTTTCCCTGCTCCCTTTGCTCTCGTTTATTCCCATGCATTTTTCATGGGGCAGTCAGTACACACCTTCAGCAGTTCACATGTGAGGGAAATTACTTTGCAGTAAAACTGCACCAGAGGTCCAAAAAGCCAAAGGCAGAGCCTGGCAAGAGAAAAGAGGATGGGCACGTGGCTGTGGCAGTGAACCAGATTTGGCTGCTGCCTTTTCTGATGAACTTGTGACTGCAGAAATTGTATAAAATTCCTGTTCCTGATTTCGACAACAGGGCTAGTGCTGCCTAGACTCAAAGGGGTTTCTGAAGAAAAAAATGAAACCTTGGAAGCTGCACAGATTCTGTGTTACTGCAAAAAGGATATGGCTTTGTAACAGCTACCCTGTAGCTGAGGCAGAAATTCAGGGCTGGGCAGAGCCAGGGCTTCTCCACAAGCCCCAACTCCCATGGGCACGATGAAAAGAGTTTGGTATAGGACTTCACAGCTGAAGAAAGGAAGGTGCTTCCTGGGTTTCTGCCACACACTGAAATGCTTGGTCCCTGGGCCCTGACTTTCTGCTGGGTTCACCAGCTGATGAGGTGGGTAACTGCCACTTGGCAGGAGCACTGACTGGGCTCAGGTGCCATCTGCATGGACTCCAAGAAATGTGTTGTGCTGGTCGAAGATGGCAAAATTTTAGCAAAAACTCCCCACAGAGAAGCCAAATGACCAACTCGCACCTGGCTGGGAAGGAAGTAATAATGGAGTGAAAAATAACTTCTGAGGCTAGCAGTCAGGGTGAGGCTTTGAGGACAAAACAGACCGAGACCTTCAAGTAAGAAATAGTTTGCATGGTGTAAGTGATGTAGAAGTACACAGAAGTAGTCATTTGTATAAGAAATGGAGGAGGCACTTGGTTCAACTGTGTTGCATGCAATTTATTAGCCATGCTGAGCAGGTGACTGGGGTTGGCCAAGGCCAGTGGGAATGCTGGTGTTAAAGAGCAAGCCTATTTTAACTATTGCAACTAATCCTTGGCATTTTTAATAAGAAATTATGTTGTCATTGAAAAAGAAAATAGAGAGTCTGTGTGTTTGGTTTGTCTAAGACATGTTAAGATTTCCCAATGCTTCTGGCTACAAGTATGTCTTAATGAAAAACTGCTTTTCACATTTATTCTGACTCCAATTTCATTGACCTGAACTGTGTTTTGTTTGGTTTTTTTATATTAATGAGCCTGACAATGTTTGTGAAGCAAATATTATGTATTAATGCCTTCAGGTTATCTGAGAGGCAGACCGCATATCAGTGAAACAGGAACAAAAGAGCATGGAGTAATGGAATGTCACGGGAACCCTTTATTTCCCTCCCTAAAAGTGGCTAATCAGGTGTTTCTTTGTCATGTAATTTTAGTAAAATATGTTGGATTAAGGTAGCGGAAGGGTATCCCTGTTATCTTGTTTATCCTGTGCATTTTTCAAGGGGGTTTACATCTGCAAAGCAGCATTGTGCTTTCTAACTGAACGTGAAAAATGATCCGAAGCTGATAACAAAAATACATTCTTCCTTATCAAAAATGCATACTTTCTTATCGCAAGCAATACGAAGGTAAACATCTTTGTCCATACCCATTTAGAAAGAAGGAAACTTCAATCCATCCTTCAGTTTTAAATATTTTCCTGGATTATTGCTCTAGATTTTATTTTGGGGCTTGTACTTGATGTGGCTTATTCAAGAAGGATAAGAAAATAGGTTTATGTGCTGCAAAAACCTGAAGAACCTGGCACAACGAAAGGCTATAGATTTTCAGACTTCAAGGTAAAACCTGTGGTACAGAGGTGCCAAATTAGATTTTTAATCTAATGGCAAATTTCTGACCCATGTAATGAGCACATTACTCTCAGTGTTAATTCCATGGGTTACCTTGAGGGCAATACTTTTCTGTAACAGAAAGGGAATAATGCTATCATCACTGAAATGGCAGTATTAGTTACTTGTGCACAAACAAAATCTTACGCATTCAAGTTAGACCAAATAAATGTTCTTCTCTGGGCTTTTTGTTGTTTGCTTTGGAATTTTTTGTTTTGTTTTGTTTTTTAAATGAACAGTAGTGTTTGATTTTGAAAAGAGAGAGTGGCTTTCTGCTTGGATTGAAATTCTCTTTCCCCTCTCCCCCAGATGAGGTGCAGCAGGAGTGGTGCCTGGGAGGTTTCCCCTTGTGATTGCATAACCAGTCTGCTTCAGTGTAAGAAGGGCCACCTGGATGGGTTTAATTGGAAGTTTACTGGCTTTATGGTTTCTTTACTGAAACTGCTATCTAGAGCTGTAATTGCCGGTATGAATTTTGAAAAATTACGTTGTTGCTGGAGTAAAATAAGCACTAAGCTACCACTGCGTGGGTAGCTTCGGTATTGCTTTGCTCCCAAAATGGTCACAGGTTTCTCTTTCATGCAGGACAGATGTTCTGAGAGTCTTTGACTTCCAGGGGAGATTTTTTTTTTTTTTTTTTTTTTGAGTGGACGCTTCTTGCTGAAACAAAACCTTGAACTGTTGAATTGGTGCATCACATGCAGCTTGGCCAGAGAGAAGTCTGTGCCGCGTTGTGGGCAGTGTGCTGTGGGGCACTTAGGCAATAAAGAGAAAGTAGGATTGAAATGCCAGCAGGAGGACAGGCATCTTACTTTGTTGTTGCCCTGATTTGAAAAACATCTTTGGGTCAGCTCAGCAGGGGGTAATATTCTGGCTTGTGCTGAACAGTTTTAGAATGACTTATGTTCCCACTAGACAATGGAGCTATTTGGCAGCATTCTTTCCTGCGGGAACGCTTTCTTTTTTGCCTTTTTTTTTTTTTCCAGGAGCTACATTATTTTCATTGGGAAATCATTCTGGTTGTGGTGTTTTTGTACAAGCCACAGAGCTGGTAACTGATAACGGCTTTTAGTTTTTGTTTGACTGTTGGCCTTACAGCATTCAGAATGAAAGATACCGTCTGCTATCACTGTGTGATTCTTGAGTTTTCCAAGGCCTCCAAACCAGGGTCAGTGCTCAGCTTGGAGGCGGCAGGGACCGCCTCTGACAGAGAGGGGTTTTTTAAATCTTAAGGAAAGTCTTTGAATCATATTTCTCTCCAGTGCTGAGCCTGGGCAGCACACACGCTAACACCAAGCCTAGCACCCTGGAACAAGAAGAAGGTGCTGGAGACATGTACGTGAGCAGGAGGTATGCTGTGCAGTAGCCCCCAGGGGCGATCCACATCACCTAAAAAACTTTAAAGCCACAGTGACCCCCAAATTTTGTCCTTGTTGCCTTCTAGCATAGAGTTGTGGCAGTTTTGTGTGCAAAATGGTTTAAAAGTATCTGTTGTCAACTTCTGTCTGTCTTGGAGCAGCAACAGTAAACCCATGTCTTCTGTTTATTTTTTTAGATGACTTCCACTTACCTCTTGATGTTTTACCAGCTGTGACGGAGGCCCTTGATGCCAAGACGAGAGGGGAAGATTTGCACAAGGAGAGCAGACCTTTCCACTACTGTGAAAAAAAAACCATGGACCTCTCAGACAGTGACCGCCCCGTCAGCTTTAGCTCCACTTCCTCCTCTGCCTCCTCCAGGGACAGCCACTGCTCCTTTGGAAGCAGAATGACCTTGGTTTCAAACAGCCACTTGGGCTTGTTCAACCAGGATAAAGAAGCGGGTGCCATCAAGCTAGAATTGGTCCCAGCCAGGAGATTTTCCAGCAACAAGCCACGCAAAAACTCCCCTGCAGAGCAAGAGGATCTTGAGGAAAGCCTTGAACAAAGGCTAAGCATGCCAAGGAAAGCAGAAGCAAAAGGAGCAAGCAAAAACTGCACAATGTCCCTGGTCACAGAGCCCACCAGTCCAAAGCTCCTCTACGTAGACAGAGTTGTCCAAGAGATTCTGGAGACAGAGAGGATGTATGTGCAGGATCTGAAAAGCATTGTGAAGGTAGGTAGGAGTCCTGGTTAACCTGGTGTTAACTGCTCCATAATGCTATTTCTTACATTGTTTGGTTTCACAGCAGGACAGATGGACCTGACAATAGAGCTGGCATTTGCTGGTCTTTATAAATGAATATAACATCATTGTCCTTGCGTGTTTCTATTTTTTATTTCATTAGGTAAATCTAAGCTCTTACTCTGTGCTCATGACGAAATAAATGAAAAAAGCATTCTGTAGTTGACAACAATAGTGAACAAACTGTTGTAAAGTCTTTGTAGTAACTTTTACTTGCAAAAAGAAAAAAAAAAAGTACAATGCTCAGTTTCCTAGAATGTATAGCAAGAAGCAAACAGCAGATCGTTTGTTTGCCCTTTTTAAATGCTTTATCTGAAGAGTCTCACTTATGGATTCACCAAATCCTAGTCTTGTAAGTTCTTTCCTGACTTTTTCCTCTGTCCCTTTCATGCAGCTCACAGCTGCAGCCTGTTCTCTCCATGTCCCTGACCTGTAGTATTGAATATAGTGTGCATATTTGCTGAAAATCCCTATTGTTTGGCTGTTATATGAAGGAATTGTATTTTCTTTAGTACTAATTCTGAATGGGTGGTGCTAATAAATACTCATAGCTTTTATTAGCAGCAGTGAAGTTTTTGTCCAATCCACAGATGAACAGTGTTTTTCATTTACCTTTTCTAGTACAGGGAGAAATACAGATGAATCCTTCTGTGGATTGTGCTGATCACTTGTACTTGTAACTCTGTCATCAGTCATATTTTCTTGTGTTTTTTAAGACGACAGTCCCTTGGTATTGTTTGGAGTCTACATACTTAACCTATCTGTAGGACTACTCACAAAGAAGGATTTCATGGAAGGCATGTGTTTGATGCACTCTTTGTAGAATACATAGCTTTAGTAGCTGTATGAGGTCTTCTGCAAAAGGAAATATCAGTCAGCTGGATGCACTCTGCCCACTCACAGTTCCAACCTGCTTGGTCTCCCAAAGCTAAGGCTTTGGTAACACATCATGATTAAACACCCCCAGCCCCCTGAGTTGACATGCTGCAGAAGCAAGCCGGCTTCTGTGCATCGTCACCATTCATTAGCCATGACCTCCGTGGTTTTGGAAAACTGTCATCCTCCTGTGCAGTAAACTATACAACTTGAGAAACTGAACACTCATTAAAATAATGAAACAGATTTTCCATCTATAAGTAGGAAGGCCAACAAGTGCTTGCAAGAAATACTTTAAGCATTGCTACAATAGATGTAAATGTCCCAGATGCTGTTGAAGTTATGAAAGAACTGGAGGCATTTATTTGTGAAATACTGCAGCATATTTCCTACAGCAGTTGATAAATAATGAATCTTGAAAGCTTTGTGTGGCAGTACACAGCCTATTTGTGAGATGGAGTGGTTGGCAGTGAGATGTTTCTTAGGTAGGCGCTGAGGATCTGAGGGCTGCAAAGGAGCTCCTTCCCGAATGGTGAGGACAGTGGGGAGCCAGCTACCTCAGGCTGTGAATGTTCTTTACTTGGTCTTAGGAAAGAAGGTGTCACTGGAAGCATCTTACACAGGAACTGGTGATGTATGTTTCTCAGGCTTCTTTTCTCCACAAGTTACCTCAGCAATGCTGCAGTAAGTGACCTAATCAGGGGTTGTGGTCGTGAGGATGGCAAGACTCCACAGACTCTGTCAGGAGTGTCACAGTATTACAGGATTTGATTATCTGGACCTCTATAGCTTGAGGCCATTTACTTTGGCAGCCAGCTGTCTGGTGCTGAGCCAAACTAACACAAAGGAAGAAGGCTTGATATATCTTATTTTCCAGATAAACATGGGTCAGATTTTGGTAGTTGGTTAGGAAATGGGATGAGAATAGGAAAAGGGGAGTTGGGGAAGGACCAAATGACAACTACTGCCCAGGAAACATGTGGGAACTGAAGAGTTAGTTACATGAAGGAGGGAGGTAGTGAAGGAAAGCATAATCAAATGAACCAATGCTAAGTGGAGAGAGAAAAATCATTAGAGGGAAAACAATATGAGGAAATGAAAGAAAACCTAGGAAGTGGAAAGAAGGTTGAAGGGAGCATGATGCTGATTGGAACTGGAGCTGTCTAGCGAGTTTTGCAGCTGACTGCAATACAGCAGCTTATGTACACAGCCTAAAAATAACAAGAAGGTGTTTTTGATTTGGGATGCATTGTTTGGGTTTGGTTTTTTTTGCAGGGGGAGGGAGGAAGCAAAGCAGGGCAACCCAGGTACAAAGAGCAAGCTGAAGAGATGTCCGACTGAGCATGGCATCAGAACAAAAAGGATATATTAATAGTACTAGCTGAGAACTGTTGGTACAGATTTTATCTATTGCTTTTTCACAGAATCACAGAATGTTAGGGGTTGGAAAGGACCTTGAAAATCATCTAGTCCAACATGCCTCCCGCCACCCTTCCCCCACCTCCACCCCTGACAGAGTAGGATTACCTAGACTAAATCACACAGGAATGCATCCAGGTGGGTTTTGAATGTCTCCAGAGAAGGAGACTCCACAACCTCTCTGGGCAGCCTCTTTCAGTGCTCTGTCACCCTCACAGTGAAAAAGTTCTTCCTTATGTTCACGTGGAACCTCCTGTGCTCCAGCTTGCACCCCTTGCCCCTTGTCCTGTCACTGACCGTCACTGAGACGAGCCTGGCTCTGTCCTCCTGACACTTGCCCTTTACGTATTTGATGCGGTCGCTCCTCAGTCTCCTCCAGGCTAAAGAGACCCAGCTCCCTCAGCCTGTCCTCATAAGGAAGATGTTCCACTCAATCATTTTAGTGGCTCTGTGCTGGACTCTTTCAAGGAGTTATATGATCTTCTTGAATTAAGGGGCCCAGAACTGGACACAGTGTTTCAGGTGCGGTCTCACCAGGGCAGAGTAGAGGGGGAGAAGGACCTTTCTTGACCTGCTAGCCACACTCCTCCTAAAGCACCTCAGGATGCCATTTGCCTTCTTGGCCACAAGGGCACATTGCTGGCTCATGGTCATCCTGCTGTCCACCAGGACCCCCAGGTCCCTTTCCCCTGTGCTACTAATCCCCCTGGTAGTGGGGATTTGCTGATGCTACCTTCTCTGTAGACAGGGGAAACGTACTTAAAAAGAACATGGTCTTACTGTTATTTCCAGGGCTTTGAAATTAGTTCTAGAACTAGAACTAGAGCTAGGCTGTCTAAACTCAGATCCATCAGTCCAGTCTTTCTGGTGTAATGCCTGTGATGCACAATCAAGCTTTTCTCAGGGGGGAATTGTGGGGTCTGATGTTTGGTTTTAGGTTTTGGGGAGCATTGTTGAGTTTGTTGAGGGGGCTTGGCACTTTTTGGTTCCTTTTACCTCAGGATATGCTTTTAAAACTGTTTTCTAGCCCATACAGCTGTTTTGTCTGTGACCTGAAAGAACAGTTGAGTTACGGTTGTTTTGAGGCATGCTGCTGTAATTCTTGCACGGGCAAGCATTGTGACAAAGATGGAGCGAACCTTGCCATTGCTTGGTGTGTTTTATCATATGATCTGTTAAATATATTTAAATTTTTTAATTAGTACAGCTTGAAGCATGTTTTGGGCAAGTTTGCGATGAGAAATCGGATACCTTTGCTTCCTGCTTGTATCATGCTGACAGGTGTCCTGGCCAGGGCAGAGCCTGCAGACCTCCTCCCTTCAGGACCCAACCTGTCCTTTTCAAGTAGTAATTTAGTTAGAATAGGCATAAACTTCGAGTAACTTACTGAAGTAACACTTCTTCCTAAGTAAAATGCTGCCCCTGAGTTGATAATAAAAATGTGTCTTGCTCTTGCGGATCATAGGAGCCAGAAGTCCATATTCATTGTACAAATGCTCATAGCTGTAGAGGATGTCCACACTTGAGTTTTACCTTGGCTAAATGAAGGAGTAATGGGAATGTGCTGTTATAATGTATGCATCTGTCATGTTACATTAAATACACTCTCACAGTGATATCTTTGTGTTGAGAACATCTAGATCCATTGCGTGAACCTCAGCCGTTTGATGCAAGAATAGTAACTGGAGGGGAGTGAAGCATGTGTTATCAGTGCATTTCACAAATATTTGAGGCAAACAGAGGTTGAACTTCAGGAATCTTGAACGTCATCTGAAATCTGGGAGACTTTTTAATGTGAATGACTACTTCTAACCTTCCATTTCAAATGTGATTCTTTTTTCTTATTAATTTATTTTTTTAAACCATCCCTCTGGACTAGTTGAAATCTCCCTTCTGTGTTCTCTCCAGATCTTTTGTCTATGGCCTGCCTTTTTTTATATTTAAGACTCCTCAGTCAAGTCTTTTGCCTATAAAGTTCCATTCTTCTCTGCATAGTCTTCTGCTTACAGTCTCCCACCCATCTGCCCTAAATCTCCATTCAGTAAATCCCATCTTCGACCCCGGTTAGTCCATATTATCTCATTTCCTAATGTGATTTATTACTTTTGAGTCTCTTTCCCATGTTTGTAGTGTCTGCTGACTCCAGATCTCTCTCCATAGCTTTCTTAGTTGGTCTGAAAATGCTGTCTTAAATAACAGGCTTTTTGACAGGTCTGTTGTAGTTCTCCTGTACCTCAGCTTTTTATTCAATCTTCTATTTCTTATGGGAACGTTTTCATTACCATTCCTGATTTTTCTGCCGCCTTAAGTTCTGCTAACATTCAGTCTCCATCTTCTGTTGGGCATCAAGCTTTGTTCCTGTCTCCTCCTTCCTATTTTTCTGTAGGACTCCTTTGTGTCTTCTCTGCCCTGGAACTGCACAGCACATTGCATAAGGTCCAGTGAGACACCGGAACAACCTTTTCTCTGCTTTTGCTTCAGTGGGCCAGATCTGAAATAGATGTGACTGGCAGCATCCAAGAATGGCAGTTGTGAGTCAAGAACGTGTGAAGCCTGAGCTGGAACATGCAAAAGCCCACTGCTAAAAGTTCCTGCTGAATTTGAGGGGTCTCTTTCCCTTCCTTCCACACGCACCTTCCTCTCAGAATGGTCAAATACGTGGAGATTTGGATAAAGGAAGTCTTCATTATGCTCTGGTCTGCTACTGCCCCTCCTTGAGATGTGAGAGTATGGTTCATGTCCCTGCTAGTCAGCCTGGGGGTGCTTTGTCTTCTGGGGGAAAAGGTCACCAAAGTTTTTCAATGTGAGCAAAGGAAGAAAAAGGGCATTCTTTCTCAAAAAGGCCTGGGGGGATGTTCTTCCTGAAATCTCCTCAAAGAACTCAGCAAGGAGGCAGGTTTCTGGCATGGAAAACTTCATCCAAGGGGAGCATGTCTGTCAAAGTTTTATACTCCTGGAGCGGGTTGGGGAGAAGCCTTGCAAGGGGAGATACTGGATGTTTGCAGTAGGCACATCTTGTGGCACCAGTTGTTAAGGGAAGCTCTTCTGTATTGGAGTTTTATTTTTCCCAGTTCCCTGGCTCATGGTGCTGTGGTTAGAGGGTATCTCTTTCTACATTTTAAGCAACTCTGTAGATGGCACGTGCACATTGTCACTTCTTGCAGTGTGCTAGTGAAAGCGTAGCTGCTTGTGCACTGGGTTTTCGGGTAGTGTAACTTGAAGAAAGGGAGTTCATCCTAGTTTCAAAAGGTAAGAGTCCCAATACAGCTAAGGCATTCAAAATGTTTGTTCTGACATTATACTTTATTTCTGTTTGCAGCCTCTTTTTCTGTGATTGTTAACCTGTGTGTCTGAGGAAGGTAGGTTTAGATTGCTGACCTAAGTTGCACATAAAGATGTTACCTGGGAAGAGTGCCTGTGTTTTGCAGTCGGAATTCTGGCACCAACCAACAAGAAATGGTTTGAGTAACAGAGCTGAGCTGCCTGCCTTTTGTGAGCTTCTTATAGATGAGAAATTTCACAGGGTGCTTCAATGGAAACTTTATGGAATGCTGTTGAGAAGATAACTGCAATGTGAGAGGATGTACCTGTCTCTCCTGTATAAGCATCCTGAATTTTGTGTCAGGCTGTAATGATGGCATTCTTCTGAGGTTTTTCATTGCTTTTATTTCTCTCTGTATAGGGATCAATGATGTCTGGTCTGACAATTGGTATTTTTCTTAAAAATAATAAGACCAGAATTTAGCATACCATAGCAGTGGTACTTAATTTGCTTGTAAATCTTTGGCACAAAAGAGAGAATGTAGGTGGTGAGTGCATGATTTTTAGGCAGTTTACTTTTAGCATCCTCATGAACAGTGTGATGATTTAGAACTGGGGCCAGCTACATACAGAACACGTCCCATAAAGAAAGAAAAGATGTTTAGTTTAGATTTAAAGTAAAACAGTAATATTAAGAGTGAGATTCTTCCGCATTTGATATTTATCTTGCTGTGACACCAAAAAGCAGTTAAAAGCTGGTTAGGACACATGCTGTTATTTCTGACTCAGGATTGATCCTTATGCATTTAGAAAATTTGGATGAGCAGTTTAAACTACCTGCAAACCAAATATGTCATCGCGACAAGCTTAACTGTGATTAGTATTTGGTAAACTTTTGAGCCAGTGAACTTTCTCATTCTTTGTTTTTTCATCCATGAAGGAAGTGCTGTGTCAAATTCTGCTTGACCCTCCTCGGGGAAAACCTGGCTTAAAAGCAAGGAAAAATTGCTCCACTAATATTGACATATGGTAGCTGAAACAAAATTGTGCTTGAGGATCTCCGTACATACCTAAGAGGTCTTCTTGAAGTTCATGAAGTTTAAACAGATTTACAGTAGTATAAATGGGAGTAGAAAAAATGGCCCACTTAAAAGTACAACAAAAAAACCAAAAATGAAAACCACACCTTCTCCCCTCTCCCCAAAAAACAACAAACACCACCACCCCACCCTCCCAAAAAAAAGAAAAAAGAAAAGGCAAAAACCCCACAAAACCCCACCCTATAATAAATTTTGAAGCAGCTGTATTGGGGCATGTTAATGTTTTTGTTTCTGGAGTTGCTGTTTAAAGATCAGGACCCTAATCCACATTGGATACTGAGAGGTGAGGTGTCTAGTTAAACACCAGTAGGTATGTTACTGAACAGGCGTAAGCAGCCATTCTGGCTACCCTTAAAGAAATACCTGAAGTAAATCAAACTTCTTTCTTCTGAGACTGTAGGACTGTTCAGTTTTCCCTGCAGACTTCTTGGTTCCTGTGTGTGAGCCATATTCAACATCCTAAGGTGATGGAAGTATACACAAACTGGTGTTTGAGTTATGAGTAGCTTTAGGTGACGTTATTTCTGAAACTTGATCTTGGACACTTGAAGATTTTGATCTTTGAAGATGTTGAACAAAAATATTTTGCCAGCTATGTACGCTTTAAGCTTCTCATTATCTGAACCCTTAAATAAAAACAAAACAACAGCAGAAACAAAAGTCAAACCTTGTTTTTCTGGGCATAGGAGAGAGATTCTGGGCTGGGGAAAAAAATGTTTTGTAGCTGTACAGTAGGACTATATTTTGTTGTGGACAGCCAGAAGTAACCTAACAAACCACTTAGGTGGTGAAGGCAGCTGCCTGTGTTGTGGCATGAACAGGGAGCTGTTTGTAAACTACCCTCGCAGGAAATATGCAAGGCCAGGGTTAAATAACACTGATGCTATTTTTCTTCTTGTATCTGCACCATCTCTACTTGACCTTTTTTCTGCTAGTAATGGAGATGTTTGTAAACTAACCTCATAGGAAACACACAAAGCCAGGCTTAAATAAATACTGATGCTTTTTTCTTATCTGCACCATCACTACTCGATTTTCTTTCTGCTGGTAACATCCATAAATATCTTTCACTCAGCACATTCCTGGGTATTTGAAAGACACTGAATGAAATGTCATCGTTGCCTTGTTTTCTCTACCTCTGCTTTGCATCCAGTTCCGATCTTACAGCTAGGGTATAGAAACTTGTTGGGACAGGGACTGCCTTTGTCAGGTGATTGCTGAGCTTCAGCGTGTGGCTGCGACTGCGTTCATTCAGACGGTGCAAACACGTAGCCACAACTGTGGGTTTGCTTTCAGGTCAGCGCTGTGTTTGGACAGCACAAAAGAGTGAGTTATACTGCAGTAATAAATGAGCTGTCTCTAACCATACAGTGAGCCTTTCTCAAGCTCTGGGTGGGTGAGGAGCAGCAGGGGTGACTGCTGCTCTTCCAGGGAGCTGCAGAATTGCCAGAAAGCCCAACTGCCACTGCTCTTGTCCTTCCTTTTCTTTCAACAGGGTGCAAATTTCCTCAACCGTGCTATTTGCAACATCCTACCTGCTTTCTAAATGGGAATTAATATAGATAAAAGGGTGAAAGTCAGTCTACTCTACCGGAAAGCTGTATTCTTTTGGGAGCGGGGGAGCACGGGGAAGACGTTGTTAAATAGAGTGCACCATCTGAGAGTGCTAATGGTGGGCAGAAGCCTCTGGGAGTGAAACTTTGCTACTCTGACTGCACTGAGGCAGGAGCAGGAGGTTGTGTCCCTGTGGTAGTGGGATGCATAGAGCCCTTCTGCAATTTGGAAAGTAGCAAAAGAGAGATCTGTTCACCACTGCCCGGGGGGCTGCTGTTCCTCCCTGGCAATGAGCAGGGGGCTCCACAGAACCACAGGAGCAGCACTAGGAATGCAGTTTTGTTAGAGGGTGGTCAGCCAAACTGGGAGGAATAGCTCCGAGAGCTCGGAGGAACTGTAGTTTATGCTGTGAAATTTCTGGTAAATATTTAAAACAATTACTAAGCTCTCTCTCTATATATATTTTTTCTTTTCTCAGAATGATACATTTTTTTGAAGAATGGTTTGTTTTTCTGTAAAGGAATATAAAAATTTGAAGAGGTAACTTAAAACCAAGAAAGTTTTCTGTGTTTCCAGGCAGACCATCATTTCTGGAATTTTATTTGCTTATTATGGCAGTTTCCGTTTTCATTTATGGAAATATTTGACCACTTCTGAATTTTTTACATCATTATTATTAAATATTACTTGTCAGTGACCAGTGTTCTTCCAGTAAACCATATCTTTAAACCTGAAGCTTAATAACCAGCATAGCAGTCTGTCTCTCTTCCATTCTCCACAGTCCCATGGATTAAGGTTTAAGGAGGTAGCTGCTATTTTTTTTGTTGTTGTTGTTTCCATGAGAAGGCTGTTTTGTAAATAAGACACATTTTCAAAAAGAATTTCCTTGCAAACCACCCACAACTGTAAGCTTCCATTTCATTGCTGTTCATGTATTGATAATAAAAGCCACCCATAAGTCTCTGGACACCATGTGGTTACTGAAGTTAAGATGAATGTGTGTTTAGGATGTGTGCAGATTTTCTCCATTATGCTGTGTTTGCATTTTCTTTCTTTGGAAAACAGTGCCTTTCAGTTTCCCTTCTTGTGTTTTAAAATAAACATTTATCTTTTGGAATGTCTCCTTTAACTTGTAAGCATATCAGGATCTCCTTTAAAAATGTTGACATCCATTTGCCTTACAAATTGGGGAAAGTTTATTTAACAGGGCAGGGGTCTACAGCACAAGACTCGGGTTCCTCTCCTGGATGATTCACACATTCAAAGGCAAAATGTGCCTTAGCAGTTCTCTGTGCCTTGTTTGGCTGTTGTTCATTAAGGTTATAATTGGACCAACTAAGCCATGTTGTGAGAATTAATTTTTACATGTCCTGATGAACTTTGAGATTAGTTATTAAGCATTTTCAACTGGTACTTTTAAAAAAATTCTAGGTTAATGAATGATGATGTTTGATGTCAAGCCTCAGTTCCAAACTTGGATTTAAAAATCTTTGGAGTGCTTGCTTCATCTGCCCAGCAGTCTCAAACCTGTTTGACATCGTGACTAATGTGTTCATTTTGCTGTCCTCATTACTGTAGCTTATATCTTCTGTGTTTCCTCTTAACTTTAGGAAGTTGGTTAGATGGGAGCCTCACATGGCTCTTTAATGAAAGGTCGGTAAACTACTGATAGGATTTGTTTTTGTCCCATGATCTCCATTTGCTCTCTGAACTTGCCTCTTGCTGCACTTCCCAGCAGCAATTCCAAGTGCCAGCTTCTGGGAAAAATTCCCGTAGCTCTGATTTAGCAGTGGGTGCTGGCTGGTATCTGAAGATAAACGTGGGACGTGGTTTTAATCTAGAGGGCTGCAACTTCAATAATTAAGTGTGCTAAAGCGTCTAACTGGGATTATGTGTGATTCCTAGTGGCTTACCTATATGGTCTACATAGATGATGGGCAGTTTATGGGGCTTGTCTGTGTACAATCCCTGACTTCCCAGTTTCAGTTTATGAGCACTTTTAGTGCAACACTCTCAAATTATGGTTTGATTTAATTGACAGCCAGCTTTCCAAGGTGTCTTTTTAAGATGGGGAGATAGCATGAAATTCCTGCAGTCAGACAGGGGAATGCTATTGAATTTTGATCGTGTTTCATTAGAGCAAAGTTTCACTTCAGCAAAGGGAGTGAAATCCATGAAAGCAGCACGGTTAGGCAGGCTGTTGGTTCAGTGCTGCATCAACATGGCTCATGAGACAAAGAAAACACCAGAAGAAAGCAGGCATGGGGCAAAAAAGAAAGGACACAGAGCCCTATGTTGGTGAAGCAGGCAGTGTGGGACGTGCTTCCTTCCACTCCAGTCCTCGGAGGGAGCTGTAGGGCAGTGCTGGAAGCTGAAGTGTGCATCTTCTGACAGCGGGGCAGGCGCAGGAAGGTGTGCGGTGCTTGCTTTAGAGGCTCTAAAGGACTGAGGGGGTGCCCACAGCTGGAGAAAGTGACGCGGCTACCTCCCAGCTGTGTGTAGTGGTGAGGCTGTTGTCAAGCTCAGGGACCCTATGGATGAGCTCAGTGCAACAGTTTAGGGAGTGTTGAGGGACATGGGCAAAGTTTTCCTGGGCAAATGTTTTGGTTCGGCTCCTGGGGCTAGCTGTGCTCTGACAGCTTGAAGCCCTGGGACATCTCCTGACGGCTGTGTTATTGACACTGACGTGCCCTAGAAACTTCTTTGTACAGAACACGTGCTTATGTTCTGTATGGGCCCAACTGTTCAAGGGCAGCCTAAACCAAGGAAAGCGTGAGCTTTAGAGGTGCAAGACATAGTGTTAGGGCTCAGGAATTCCTCACTGATAATTTTGGCTGACATACACTCCCCCTGTGGCTTTGCATGAATGCAAATGAAGTCAAGGGGTCCTACTAGGAGTCGCTGCTTCCCATCCTTAGTATCTGTAAATGGGACAGTGTTTTAACATCTATAATATAGGTGAGGAACTCATGTTGATTATAGAAGATCTGTCACTCAGGAATAGCTACATGAAAAAAGATATATTTTTTTCTTTCACTTCTCTAGGTAACATTTAAGTTAATACCTTCAACTTCAACTTATTTGCAGAACCCTATCTATGGAAAGTGTAGGGAGAAGTTGGTCATGATCACCTTACTCTGAAGTGCTGAACAGTGGAAAGAAAGCTTAATAGTCTTTCTTTGTAGCATGTTCTCACGAGGCTCTCGCCATCAATCTTTGCCCTTTCTACATGCAGTCAGCGAAATATTGTCTTACTGTATCACACCTGCTTTATTGCTGCTGTGCACAGGCTGCGTGTGAGCTGACTGCACGTGTAAATTGGGTAGCTCTGAGGAAGCTGGTCATAAATACAGGTGAGTGCGATATGCCTTCCTTCACCACCTCCGCCCAGGCCTGGGGAGAGGCTGATGCCAGAGACGTGTTGTTCTGCACAGACATCAGTGAGGAGAGAAAGAAGTCTATCACAAACCACATATAGTAACAGATTGTATAAAGCACGTGGATTATCTCAGCTGTTCCATTTGGAGGCTCACTGGCTGGTGGTGGTGGGAGGTGTTCTCCTTGCCCTTCTCCTTTGATGGCAGGGTCAGTACTCTGCAGACACGTGGGGTGGGTGCTCTAGAGCCCACCTGTGCAGCCTGATGGAGCTGTTTCCCACAAGGGCAGAGCTTTGCTCACACTGACAAGTAGCAATCTTAAAATATACTGAGGCATGTAAAGCAAATGGAAAAGGAGGGTAGGAAGTGCAGGGAACCAAAGAGCTTTCTGTTCTCATTGCTGATGTGCACAGAGGAGCTATGTCTCCAAGTCTGTGCTGTCCTCAGAAGGACCCTGGCTTTGGTTGGTTGTCCTGTGCCCTGCCTAGCCTCAGATGGGTGCTGGTCTTTCAGATCTGTCCATGCTTTGGCCAGTGAGAGAGGTTTCTGGCTTCAGATGTCTTTAAATGCCCCTGCTTTCCATTTTCCACGAGACATAGGAAGTGGAAAGACATGCAGCAATTTCTGTCTTTATTTAAGTTTCTGTTTGTACATGGCGAGAATCAGTATGGTGGACAGCACAAGCGTATTTTGATGTTTGATTTAGAAGCATCATTAATGGGCAACTTCTGTAGGAGAAATAAAATATTTTGTGGCACTCAAACTGCTTCTGCAGCTGAAAATATGTCTAGTAGCTAAATACAAGTATTTAGCTCTATTGGCCTGCTAGTCTACTGAGTTACTTGCAGCCTGGGTCAGTGGTTGTGTTAGTTGTGTGGGAACTGGAGATCCTGGCTGCTAGGCAGCAAGTTCTCACCAGCACAGCAAAGAGCATTAAACAGGGGAACAGGTTCCCCCCCTCCCTGTGGAATCAATGCAGGTAAAGAACGGCGACAGAGCTGCTTCTCCTACAGAGGAGTTTTGGAAGTGGGAGGAGAAGGGTGCTAATTGTCTTGACAGGCTGGGATTTCTGCCTGCCACATGGGAATATGCCAGCCTGTCTCTGCGGGGCTGAACACGGCAAAGGCTTTGACATGGGATGGGAGGTGGGAAATGGTTTTAGGAGCCCTTGGGCACACGTTTTCACTCTCAGAAGGGAAGGATGGATTTCTATTAAAATGAGGCTGCCTGCAGATAGAGATGAGACCAGTTTTCACTGGTTACATAGACTGAAGCAGAAAAATATGGAAGACGGGATATGAGGGAAGGAAAGTTTTCAGAATGTGTGAAGTTTGGCTGCATGAAATGTTTTGCTCCAGGCTTCTCTAAGTAAACCACTGTGCAGATTGTAGGACACCTGTGCTAAAAACAGTGGGCTTGTCTTCTGTCAACTCAGAAGATGGCAACAAAGGTGTGCCAACAATTACGTTTTAAGGAGAAATCCCGACAAAAGGATTTGATATAATAAAGATATGGATTGAAGGCTCAATCAGTCCTTGGACTCGTATAACCAAAGGAACCAGAGCAAGAAAGCAAATTTTATGTTTGTTTTACAACTGCACCTTTGCTTTGCAGGGTACAGCTCTACTGTAAATAATTTAAATGAGCTGTAGTGAGCTGCTCTGACCAGGATTCAGCATCCTGGGCCACCTGTTGTGGATAGTATGCTATTTTTTGATCCACAGAGCTTTGGAGTGTGTTGCTGTACATGCCAGATAAATCCATAAATAAAATAATAAGGAAAAAAAAAATAAGGCAAAAGGCAAATTGGTAGATTTTATAATTACCTATGTAATGGGCAGATCTAGCAATGGAGCATGTTGTGGCCGTTACTTTGTTGTACAACTGTTGCCCAGCTTTCTCTTTGCTTACAAGTGTGTGGGTAGCTTGGTCAGCATGGCTCTAGCTAGCAGGCTATCAACAGGACCTAGTTTAGGCATGTTTTTCTTCTGGCCTGCAATCTTTTCCTCAAAGTGGTGTGGCTCCTCTTCTGCACAGCCATCTGATTTGGGCCATGTGCATCTATGCTGGGTGGAGGGGAGTCAGTCAAAAAATATACCCATGAGTATGTTACAGCATCTAGGAGTAAAAACTGCCTTAATGGTAGCACAGATCTAGGGGGTATCAGAAAACTGGGGTCTGAGTGATGTTAGAACACTGCCTGGATTAGGTCCCGTTTGGTTTAATATTACATATTCCTACTCAAGCTGCAACACTAGACATTACTAGAGTTTTGATAAGTATCTGCTTTTAAGGTTTTTTTGGCCAGACTGAGTTTTCCTGATCTAAGTCCTTAGCTCTTGAGCCAAAGAGCCTGTTGCTGAAGCCCAGAGACATACAGCAACTTTGCTTTCTCCTGCAGACTGTGTTTACACATTGGAAAATTTCCTGGTAGGTACAATCCTCCTTTTTTCTGGAATTGACATTTAAACAAATTTTCAGTGCCTTTTGTGCTTGTCTTTTAGTAAAGGTGTACCTAAACAGCAACACTGCTCCCTCAATTTTGCTTCTCTTTAGTGCTATCCGTATAAGCACAGTCCGGTACTGTATAGGGACTACTAAGAGCTTCTATAGTATTCCTTTCAGGGCAGGATAAAATTGATTCCTGTTTTATGAGGTGCTGTGGCTCTTACCCATTTATATATATATATATTTTTAGCATTACCATTACTCATTTTAATGTGCAATTTTAGCGTTGCTTCATTAATGACTGACTTATTAGTGTTCAGCCTATAATCTGTTTTTAAAGCTAAGCATGTATCGGTCTTCAAAGGAAATCCTGAGTGCCTAGATTAAAATGTCCTGCTAATTTGCATTTACCTTCTCAAGTTTGTTCACGGAAAAAGTCAATACATGAAGATATTTTGGCTCATTTTGTCCTCACCTTGATAGTATTATCTCATTTCCAAGTAATATAATTACTTTCTGGCTTCTGAGGTTAGGGCTGTCATAATTTTGTTCCTCTAGAGATGTTTCTTGTGTGATTGTAGAGGAGGCAGCGGTACTCGGGATACGCAGCTTCCAGCAGACTCTCCTTCTGATGGATTCGGCATGATGAAAGACAAATGAGGAGAACTTCAAGCCCTGCAAGGAAGGCAGGGCAGTCTGGCAAGGCTGTTCTAGTTTTTGAAGAGTTTTCAGGAAATAGGACGGAAAAATTGTGCAATACCATTAGTGCAAACCTTGTTCCGTAAATCAGTCTGAGGACACTGGCATTTGTGGGCTTTTTTTTCTCCTGTAAAGCAAGCTAAATGTTTTTGCCATAACCGCAGAGAAGCAATAAAAGGCTAATGAAGGCAAAGGTTATAAACAAATCATTCAGTGCCGACAGAGGGTCCACAGATGCTGACAAGAAACAAACAAAGTGAATAAGGCCGGCTGGTCCCCTGTTCTGATAAATTTCATTGATTTCTGCACCGTGTCATTTCGTTGCAGCCTGCCCTGTTATCTTGTAGCTGCAAACCTTTCATTAGGGCCTCGGATGATAACAGCTGTTGATACGCTGCAGGAGGTTGCAGTGACTACCATGGGGGTAAAGTACCGTTTGCTCAGAAATAATTAGGAAAAACCCCCATGGCTGGCAGCTTTGATCTGCCTGTGGTGGTGTCCTTGCAGAGGACTTTATATGCCGATACTGCATCTGTTTCCTGGATGAGCTCATGAAGACTTTATGAGAACATGCGTGCTCTATAAAGCAGAATAACCAGAAGCGTCCCAAGTGCTGTGTCAGTGCAAGCACTGTGCTGCTGCACTGGGCATGGACTTCATCAGACCACTGTGTCAGGACTGTCTGATGTCCCTCTCTTTCATGTAAACATGGATACCTGAAGCCTTGTGCTGCCATGACCACCCTACTGTCACTGCCACGTTAAAGCAGTTTGTGTCTAGCTTGGGTGTCCACTTACACATGTAATGGCAACTTAAACACGTCTGGAGCTGTCAGAGTGGCACAGGCCTCAAGCCAACAATATTAACAAAAATAGGAAGGTAAACATGAAAGCAGTACCCTGAGATAGCAGGTACCTCTGAATCCGAAGCATCTTAAGCAAAACACCACCTCCCTTTACTCTAGCTAAGCAGAGATCCAACCACTAGTTTCTGGTATGTTTCTGATCTGACGCTGGGAGAAGAAGGGGGCCTTGAAGCACAGTCTTAAGGAATTTTTAGCACACAGGAGCACAAACTGTGCGTGTGTGGTATAACCTGACACTGGCATAGGCTGTGGGAATGCTGGAGAACTGCCAAAGCACCTGCAGGCTGCTGCTTGGCAGGGCTGCTAGAAAGCCCGTAGTTCCCTCTTCCTTACTGAGAGCTGGTAAAGGACTGAGAAGAAAATGCATACGTGGAGGAAAAACTGGGAGAACAGGACAAAAGGGGCACAAACCAGGTCATGTTTGCAACTCTATTGACAATACTGGAAATGACTGTGGACTGTTTGTTATTTTGAAGAAACGGCTTCTGCCATGCCGAAGTGAATGAATCTGAAAGGAACTCCTCTTCTGTTCAATAAATATGCTGTATGGAGGGGCTTACTGGAAGTTTTCCATTCCCCTGCAACCTAGCTCGTCATACCAGCTCAGGCTGCTGCAGTGCTCCTGCAGTGCTAAAAGTGGTTTCAGAGGATCACAAGGCCACCAGAACTTTTCTGTTCTTTGTTTTTACATGCAGCTTTGTATTAGTGGGCAGAAAAGGTTAGTTATTTACTGCCATCCCTGGAGCAGCCCTAAATCTATCTGCCTTTGACCTAGCATATTGCTTGCTGCTATCCCGTCTGCCTCACCAGCTTGAACTTCTTACTCTTCTGCAGCTTCTGAGTATAAATAAAAAGCCACAGACAACTTCAGGGAGTCCCAGGGATGTGGTTCCAATGGCTTACTGCACAAATATGTTTCAAGGACAGGCTTGGGCCATGAGGCCGTTGTCAGCTAAGAGAGAGAGAACAGGATACGTGCTATCACAGAAGAGATGAGGTGGCTCTTTGGGGACCTTCCAGCTCAGCTGCCCACAGCTGCTTGTTGCTGCTCTAAAAGACACAGAGATTGCCTTGGAATAGGCTTGCTTGGTTGCTTTTCCTTGGCAAAAGATACTGAGATGGTGGGTCTGTGAGGGGCACCTTTACCTGAAGGTGTTGGATTATCGAGCATTAGGATAGGGTGGAGGGGTCAGGAAATCCTGGTGGTGCCTAAACCTGAATCTTGGTTACACCCATTACTCTGCTGGCACTATTTCAGTTGGAAAGAAAAATATGGGGATGGAGACTTGAGTGCCGCAATTCTTAACCTGCCTTATGGGTGCCCCTAAAATCCAAAAGTCAGATAGTTAATCTAACCTCTTTGTCTTTACAGGATTTACACAGAAAATAAATCTTGGCCAATGTATGTGTTCTATAATGCTTTCTTCTTTATGACTCTGGAACACAGTTATATCTTAGAAGTTTTCATGGTCTCTTTGACGTTTTGCAGGGCTCCTTTCTTGCAGCACCATGGAATGCTGT
Organism: Porphyrio hochstetteri; assembly: GCA_020800305.1. Taxonomy (NCBI): domain Eukaryota; kingdom Metazoa; phylum Chordata; class Aves; order Gruiformes; family Rallidae; genus Porphyrio; species Porphyrio hochstetteri. The sequence goes on from CM036907.1 coordinate 55,439,939, forward strand.
GTTGCTTTTGGGAGGTTGCCACACCACGTTGTCTAGCCCCAGGCTAAGGGATTTTATTTATTTTTATTTTGCATTGTTTCAGCTGTTTTCACTTGTACTTTATTTCCATCCTCCAGCAGAATTTCTTCATGAATGCAGCAGCACATTTGGTTTCTTGGTTTAGGAGTTGTAGTTAGTTAAACAGCCTGCTGGATTTGTTTGCCTTTATCTGAGAAATGTAATACTGCAGCAGCCGCGGAATGAAAGGTGACACTTCAGGAGCTGAGCTCTTATCAAAGCACGCAAAGAGATGGGAAAGCTGTTCTCCCAGAACACTGCTGATGGGAGTTTTTTCTAGCTGGCTCATTCTTAACACTGTCATGCTTGTAAATGCAAAAGGAAATCTTTGCTAAAGCATATAGCGATGCCGTTTGTAGTGTAACTGTATATGTGGCTAAATTGCACACACATACATACGTTGCGACCTGTCCTCTACAACTTGTGCATTGTTGTCTTAACTATGTTTTTTAAAACAACAGATTTGAAATGGTTGCTTTTCTGAGCCTGTGTCACTTGTATGCTTTCTGCTCTTTATTATATAGGCTTTCTGTTACTTAGAACTGCATTAAATTGCATTCTTCAGCTCTTATTTTTACATGTTTTTTGTCTTTGAGCCAGTTAAATGATCAATTAAACTGTCACTGTGAATGAAATCTGAATACGTTTGTATATCAGTACCAAGAGAAAAGTTGGCTGTCCTGTCTGAGAGCTATAACTTAGCATTCAGTCTTTTGTTATTTTCTTGGTTTCAGTGAACAGATTAAGTACTGTTACCTTTCATAATGGAGTGACTGTTCACAGAGGGGCTACTGAAGGCTTTACTGTAATAATAAGGTGAAACTGATACGAAGAGGCTCATCTTGTACAGTAAAGCATAGCTCCTCTTACTCATCTAGAAAGGGATGAAACATCTTAAGACCTCTTTTAATTTTTCTTGTAGGATTACCTTGACTGTATCACTGACCAGACCAAGCTCTCCCTGGGGACAGAAGAGCGATCAGCCCTATTTGGAAACATACGGGATATCTACCGTTTCAACAGGTAAATTCATATTGAACGGAATGAAAAAAGTTCCATAACCTGTGTTAATGGGGAGGGAGTAAGCCAAGAAAATACTCTTTTATCCCTTTCATGCAGTCAAGTTAGACAATTTCTCAATGTATATATCTTTGATTTTCTGCAGGGTTGGTTCACTGAGGTAATATAATTTAGCTGTTTGTTTAATGACTCAAATGTAGTCTTGATTTACTTTTTTTCATGTTAGATATTTCCATGAATTTAAGCCTAACCTGTTCTGTGCCCTTACTGAGCCTAATGGAAGACCACTGTGAATGGAATTCTTGCCTTCTAAAGAGAGGTCATTTTATTCCTTCTAGATTGGGGCCTTTTGGGTCTTGATACGCTTCAACCAGATCTGGCTTTTGTAGTGTTTTATACTACCAGGGATTCCCTGAATTGATTTTCTCAAAACTGTGTTCAAGTACTTTTCCATTTCTTGAAGGCTTCCATTCAAGGTCTTGACAGCCTTCTCTCAAAGTCTGCAGAAGGATTCTGGTGTATACTGGGGGGCTAAAGTAAAATTTCTTGCTTATATAGTTAGTGCCACATTGTGTGGGACCTCTGCAGTATGCGCAATTTTAGGAGCTCACTTGCTACTGCTATTTTCATCTAAATCCGTTGTTACTATAAGAAGAATTAACTTCTTCAGGTTTTCTTTAAATGCTGAATGTTTAGTCAAGGCAAGAAATATATTGGCATAAAGTTCCCACATTTTCATGTCCCGTCATGCCTGTAAATTTCTCTTAGCTTTGCTGTAGTTGACAAAGCATCTCCCAAAACACTGTGTTCTTTGAGGAAAACCAGATAATTTAATTGCATCAAAAGAGGCTTCTGAAGTGCACTAAAGTCAAAGAGCATCTTCAGTGTTTTTCCATCATCATGGAAAGCTAAAGTGCTTCAGCTGCTGGAACAGTTGTTCAGTATCTAAGGGAGGAGTAGGCGTGGATCTATTCAGAACTTGTGGACAAAGGTGAAACCTAAAATCTTCTCCTGAAACTTAAAACAGCTACTGCAGAGTAATGGAAATACACTTAACTAGTAAACTACTATATCCTGCTCCAGCTACAGCAACTGATTTGACTGAATGTCTAACATGATGGAAAATACATTGTGGTATCCTGATCGTGTGTTTTGGAGGCATGAGACAATGGTTGTAAGTTTACAGCTTTCCAGAAGCCACAGAATGGAGAAAAAAACCCCAACCAGTACTTGCCATTATATTTTCTGATCCTTCAGAAGCTATGGAAATGGCAGACCCAGTAGCTAGGATGCCTTTATACTAGTCTCATTGCAAATATTAGCTAATAAAAATACCTACAAGTATGATCAGTCATTGTGTTGAATAATCGAGTTGCAAAAAAGAATTTAAGAAGTTAAAAAGAAACAAGAAAAAAAAAAATAATTTTTGGCAACTTTGAGATAGATATGTTACCATTGTTAAAACTCTGTAAAGTTGTCCAAAGCTTCTAGTAATTTACTAAAGTATTTCAGGCCTTCTATTTTAAAATTCTGCATGGAAATTTGGAGCTTTTAAGACTGAACACTCATTTTAGATCCCACTATAGCTTCAGGGATTAAGTTCCCTCCTGTGTGAAACTTGGCAAGTTGCTTCTGGGTCCTAAACCTACTCTAGAGCCTTTTTATTTATTTTGCATTTGAAAAAGGGCCATTTGGCAGCTCTCTCTTAGTAGTTTCAGATGCTTTTTGTGAGCATGATTTTATAGTTTCAGAATTACCTTGTTTTTCTCGACTTTGAATTTGACCATTAATCTATCACCAAAAGTTTTAGTCTTGCTGTTTTTTGGGACTTTGTATAGATCTGAGAAATTTCCTTTCAGTAAATAGGAATTTTCAGCTAAACCACTTATGATTTTTAGATGTTGTGTTGGATAGCAGAAATGACAGTCAGGATGGTAACTGCTAGACCTGTGACTACTACCTCTTTTTGGAAAGCTGTTTCCTAAAATAGAATCACTGGTCCTGCTCCATCTGTTTGGTAAAGCTCCCCCACATTGTATTTATTCAGAATGGGGAAGTGTCCTCTAAGTCAGCATTTCCTGCTGTTCTTCCTTGGCCTCTCCTTTTGAGATTCTTTGCCATGTCAGTTTAGGATCAGATTTTCCACCTGACACCTTGACTTGATTCTGAAATGGGAACTCTGCATAGAAACGTGCTCAAGTTTGGTAATTCTGCCAACGCTCAGATGATCTTAGGAAAAGCCAAGATGAAACCTCTGCTGCTGACACGGATCGTCCTGCACAGTCCTTGTCCATCAGTGATCACTTGAAGCATGGAAAAACAGTGCAGGACCATTTTCTGTAACTGCTGTATTCTGCAGTTCCTCTGCTCTGAGCTTCGTGGTGGTAGGAACCAGGTTTTTGTCTGGAGGAGCCTTTGTAAAACCTGTTAAAAGCTCACCTTTAGTCGAAGAGCGGTTTGGGTTTTGGGGGTTTGTTCGGTTTGGTTTGGTTTTGGTGTTTTGTTGGGGTGGGGTTTTTTTTAGTGGTTTGTTCTGTGTTTTGTATTGTGGTTTGTTTTCCCCCTGAGTAGAAAGAAATGAGACTTAGCCACAGGATTTTGATGTCAATGAAGTTATAACAAGGCTGAATTTCTCTCAACTTTTTCTCTTTTTAGTGAAAATCTGAACTTTTCAGAGCAATTTTTCTAGACCTGTATATGGTGAATGAAGACCAGATTGTGCCTGCTATGTCCATTTTTGGTTTGAATGCTGTGATCTGTCAGGCATTGAGAGAATGAAGTTTTTCAGAGATTCTGTTACTTTAGCATTTATGGCTAGACTATGCTGTACTTGGTCATCAACTGTTTTGGGGTGGGTTTTTTGTCATGGGTTCAGGACAGACCACTTGCTGTGTCTTTTCATTCCTTCCATTTCACCGAATTTGTCTGTCTGACATCCTGTCATTACCATCTCTCACTCCAGTTCAAAGTGGAGGAGAAAAATACTTGTTTTTAAATGGTGTGGTGATGGTATAAAATGACTAAAATATAAAAAGCCCCCCACCTGAATTGTGTGTGTAATTACGGTGGTTATTTGCAGAGCGAAACTTACAAATCCGTTTCACTCCTCTTGACCTTCTGTAGTCAACAGCTTGATACTAAACTGCGCTTTGTCTTGTTGAAAGTCTTCACCCGTGGAGGGAAGATAAGTGTATTGTCTTTTAAAATAATTCATACTCCAAAATATCAAAGCATCCTAAAAGGTGTTGTAATGAGATTGTTATTCATGGACTTGAGAAGGTAACAAATGGGCTGTCTGAAAAATTGTCACTCTCGTTTTGCTTACTTCTGTGATCCCAAAGGAGTTAGCATTAGCTACTGAATACGATCCTACAGATTCGGGTTTTTACATCTCATAATAACCCAAGCTGTATAACTCAGTATGTGGTCTGAAATGGCACTGACGCTTGCAGCATGCTTCTGTCAGAGTCTTGTTAGCAATTGATCTGCAAGAGCACAGAGCTCCTCTCACAATGCTCCCTCGTGCTCCCTTCCTGCCAGGGTGATTGGCAGAAGCAATTTGCAGATTGCTGCAGTACCATCCCTGGGCAGCCTAAAACCTCTGGAGGTGCAGATGAAGGGGACTAATGCTTTTCTCTCTTGTTTCTTTGGCCTCCTGTCAGGTACTTAGATGTAACCTGTAATAATGCCCCTGCTTTTTCATGTGTCAACTTGGTATAATAGGGATTTATATTTTGGGGTTTTTTTTTAATTTTTCACAATTCCAGGGCGTGCTAGGATTGTTATTTTTACAGTGGCAGGCTGCTCTTGCCATTCCCATTCTTAACAGTGGGGTGAGACAGAAGAGATTGTGGTATGGGTAACAAACTCAGAGCAAAGCCCTTATAGTATGGGTTTGTTCTGAAGACACAAGCCACTGGCATATTTACTGCATGAACTTTGACTCATTGCAGGAATATATGAAGTCTTTTAAGTACTGTAAAACTGTATCCTCTAGGAGAAATAATGTGGTATTACGGGAGACTGGTAGGAAAAAAAAGACAATCAGGGTGCTAAGTACTAAGGATTGGGAGAACATCCACCTGGGGGACAGCAGGAATCCTCTGAGCCTGTTCAGTGTGTTGGATGTTATTTCCAAAGCTTGTGAGGAACACAGTCAGTCATTAAAACCAGTGGCCGTGGTCATGTTTGCTACAGCTTTTTTCTTTTGCTGATGTAAAGGAGCTTCATGAGTGTAGGGTAGCAAGCAAGGGTGATATTTTTCTTACTTTTTTGATAAGGGGAGGGATTGAGGTGTGGAGGTTAAATTATTGCTGTAGGGTGGTTTAGTTACCATGAACCTAGAGGTCTTTGTCTTTGTTCCTTGTGACTGATTGCTGATTTCTTCCCTTCCTTCCTCCAGTAATTAGAGAAGCAAAGAACAAGTCAGGAAACTTCTCTGGTTTACTCCTTTTCTTACAGAGGGAAATTGTGCCTGCTTAGAGGGGAAAAGGGTAGTTCCCTAGATACAGGCTTAGCAACTCTTAAGCAAAACTTGTTCAGGGAACCAGCTGTGAACTGGGAGAAAAGTTGTCCTAAATGGAAAATCGTCTGACGAGAGGGGTGTGGGGGGGGTTCTGTCAGGGAACAATTTGGCAGAAAACTCAGTTTCTTCTCTCGTTTTTCTGAGTACATCTTTCAGTAAGGCTAAAGATGATTTGGATCAAGGAGAGACCTTTGAGGTTTTCTTCTTCTGCTTGAGCTCTTACTTTCACAGAATTGGCTTGTGAGAACTGTTTCCTACAACAGTGAACATGCTCCCTTATTCCTTTGCTCCCGTTACAATGAATTCATTTCCTGCTTGGCATGTCAAAATTGTAAATCCTCTCAGTAAGGTTTCATTTTCATGTGTGTAGAACTTGTATACTCCCGTCCAGAAATTTTTTTTCCAGGCTAACCATTTTTCTTCAGTGAAGAGACCCACTAAAGGTAGACAAGTTTTCCTGAGTGAGATTATTACCATTCTTCTTGCATGTGTAATGCATCCCTGGTTCTCATCTGTGCTTTTTCACACCAGCTCCTCATCTCCCTCAGTCAAGTAAAGCTCTTAGAACACACAGAGTCTTTATAGGACAAGTGTGCCTCTGTCTTTTAAATTTTGTTAGTTTCAAATTGCTGATACACAAGCTACACAACTGTCTGACTGAATCTCTATGAGTATCACAGATGGGCTGCTGTCAATTTGAAGGAAAGGGGTTCAGCTTTGCTTAGCAGATCAGCGATCCATGGTCATTGTGATGGCTTGAATTTTTAGGTACGTGGGAATACCCTTTCCTAAAGTGCTCTTCTGCTTTCAAAGAGAAAAACCCAGCAGCTGTACATCTAGGGGAAAGCTGGGGGGCGGGGAGGAGTGGGTTCTTGTTCCCTTTCTAGGGCTCCCTGCATTATTAAGTGTTTTGGGCGTCACTGCCATGAATGATGAAGCACTGTTTGGCTCTGAATATTCAGGTGTGTCTACTCAAGGTGTGCCGTAATTGCTTTTCCTGTTCTTTGTTTTAGTGAACTTCTGCAAGATTTGGAGAACTGTGAGAATGATCCTGTGGCTATAGCAGATTGTTTTGTTTCCAAGGTAAGTGGCTGCTGCAGGACTCTGTAACACAACATCAGCTGCAGAGTGATACAGGATAATAAGATTAATTTACTACCTTTTGAGACCTAATTCTGAGAGCTTGTGTGACTTCAACCAATAAGAACTAGCAAATCTATGGAAAGGGAAGTAATTTCTTTTAGTAGGTGATAGGGATATGCCTCTGATTTGCATTTTGAAAAATAATCAAGAAAAACATTATTTTTCTTCAATAAGTGTATATCAACAGGTGGAGCTGTCAGATTTAGAGTTCCTTTATAGATCTTTTTTTGTGGAGTATTACAAGGATGCTTTGTTTTTTTCCTTTTTAAATATAGGTGATCAAGTGGTGCTTCAATTATGCATTGTCAGCTTAAAAGCCACTAGAGATTACAGTTTCGCTGCATTTAGAAAAGGCAACAATCTTAACATGCTCATGGCTATATTGTTTTCTGAGGTGCATTTTTTCCTGAATCCAGCAGCCATGCTTTTACTTTTCTCTTTAAAGGGGATAGTCCAAAGTCTAGCCTTAAGATTCTCTGAAACAGTTTGAACTTTGTGAACATTGCTCTGACATCTTTATTTTGTTGGGCAATTCCAAACCCAAAAAACATGGAGGACAAGTTGTGAGGTGCAAGAGAAATACAGGGAACCAGTGTAGGTGTCCTTCCTTGCAGGACACCCAGAGACCCAGTCAGGGCAAAGGGGAATGGGTGGGAGAACAAGAGATTAAGTAATTTAGGCTACAGATGACTGTAGTTCACTGCAGACTGGGGAACCTACATAATGCTTTGAAGCTTTAGTGCCCAAATGTGCCAAAAAAAAAAAAAGCCATTTTTGTGTTTTTTCGGGGCGGGGGGGAAGAGAAGTGGAAGAGGGGGCATGTAGTTATTTAAGATCAGATATTCTCTCTCTAGGTGTGTTTTCGTTTGCCCATTTAATACACACACACACACACACACACACACACACACACAAAACCAACAACAACAAAAAGTGAAACCTTGTCATGTTTTGTACTTTGTTCTGAGCTCAGTATTGCCAGTACCAAGTGTTCAGTGTAATAGTTTCTAACACAAGGATTTAGGATTAAACCACCCTTTCATGGTGGTCCAGTAATTTGTTTGGCACTGTTGTGACACAAGGGATTTTATCGTAAGGGGGAGTGATGATACCAGCTTAGTGCTGCTGTTTCACCAGATCACTTGCTTGAATTGGGTTTGAGAAAGCTGTTATTTATCTAGGAATTATTTTTTCGTAAGCACTGAGAGATCTTAGCAAGGAACGTAGATTTTATTTTCACCTGTTTCATTTCATTTTTTCAATGGCAGTACTGTGGACTGGACACAGGACTGCACCGTGATGAGCAACACAGCAGTTATTATTATTACTAAAATTCATCAATAAATGTTTGATTCCTACACCCAAAATGCAATCATTGAAACTATTATATAGCATCTGTTTCAACTGATGTCCGGAATCAACATTGTTTAAATTTTTAAGGACCTGTAGCTGAGGAAGAAAAGCAGTTAAACAGTTCCAAACTGAAAGACTTTTTTTTTTTTTAAATGACATTTCATTTTCCTGCTTGCTATCATAACCTTTTTTAAGACCGAAAGAAATGCAAATTTATAAAATAAAAAAGCCTCAATTGATTCAACCCAAAGTTATGAGACAAAAATTATCTTGGAAGTTTTGACTTTTGCTTTGAATGAGGAAAATATTTTCTTTCCATGGACATACTAACGTGACTGGAGAACTTTATCTGCCCTAATGCTTTCTCCCATTGCATATCTCCCAGGATGAGATAAAAACCTAAGTTCCCTGCTTGAGCAAGGGTTGGACCAGATGATCTTGAGAGGTCCCTTCCAGTCTCAACCATTCTATTTTTCCCCATTGCAACAAGGTTTATGGCGTGTTGTTATCACTCCAAATAAGCCTGTATTGAATCGAAGGAAAGAGAATGGGATAAAGGCAAGCACAAAGTCCTGCTTCTGGAATGGAATAACCCCATGTGCACACTGGGTGCAGCTGACTGGAAAACAGATTAGGAAAAAGGGATCTGGGGTCCTGGAGGATAAGAAATAAGTCAGTAGAGTGCCTGTACAGTGAAGGCCAATTGTGAAGCCCTCAGGATATCTGCAGATACCACAGTTTGGAGCGGGTAGATCTTTTTGCTCTGTTGCTTGCTTATAGCTGGGACTGGTGGGACTACTCCTGGCTGGGACATGAAACAGAGGTGGTGCAAGTGATAATAGTAAGTCCAGGAAAAAGCTGTGCTCTCATTCATATTGGCCAGCTGAAAAGAGCTTTCTGGTAGACTTTCTGGCCATTAGTTCAAAAACCCATCTGCTTATCATTGCTTGTGTTTTTTGTTCCCTTGTCAAATGCTTTTAGCTTTTGCATTATTGGCAGGCAGCTGCCTGATGGCTCAGGAATTGCTAGAGATGGCAGTCTTAAGAAACCTTTTTCTGCTACATCCAGACAAGTGCAAACTTTTAAAAGCAAAATCAAACAATACAAAAATACCCCACAGTTCTGGTTTTGGCTGCGATGATGGCATTACAGCAACTGCTGACTGTCTTAACAGACTCCAGTTGTCCATTCTTGGTTGCTTGTGTCTTTCCAGCATTGAGTAGTGGAAATAAAATTGCCTTTTTTGGCAGTATGCAGCCCTTCAAGTCTTACGGGACTTTGGCCATTTATTGTTTGATTGCTTCGAGCGTGCTAGATCTTCTCTGTGAGTTAAGCTTGGGGATAATATCCTGCTGAAGTCATAGCTCACAGCCATAGCTAATGGATGTAGCTCTGCTGGAGCTTCTTTAATGCTTCCAGTGGAACTGTGCTTAGGTTACACGAGCTCTGGCTCTAGTGCCATTTTTTTCACCCCCTGGTTCAGCTGTGAACACTGTAGCTGTTGGGAATTTAAGCGTATAATCCAGTTTTCACTGTAGGTGCCATGTTTACTTTTCGCATTTCATGAAGCTCAGTAACTGCTTAAAGTAATAAACATCTCTCCCTTCAGGATTCACGTGCAAGGACACGAGGTCGGCTTGCGTGTGTATCAGACCAGTTGTGGTAAAAGTAAATCTGAAGCTGGTTGGAATTTAAATGGTTTTGATATTCATTAAAACATCTAGGAAGCTTACTTTCTAAAGGTCTAGTTTTGGACTGTACTTGACACACTGTTTCTTTGAACTTCACTTTGTTATTTGGTTTTGCTCAATAAAATTTGTCGTGTACCATAGTATACTTCCCTCACACAGTCCTACATCACTGTGTTTCCTGTGTATAACTTCCGTGCTGGAATAGTAGCCAGCCTTGCAGCTTTTACTTTTTAGGGAAATACAGTGAGGGTTATTGAATCACATTAGAGCACTTTGATCAAAATCTTGTAACTGTGGATTTAAATCTTTAACATCTGTTGTGCTGAATGCCCAAGAGAAATAGCTCCTAAAATGGCAGATTTTACTCGTTAACAGACTTCAGCAAGACGTCTTTATTGTAAACTAGCCAGTCACATAAAACTAACGGCTAAAATAACCGTGCAAAGCTATGGCTTATATATTTAATTATACACACACACACATATTTAATGACAGCTTAAAACATTGTATTAAATCCCTCTGCTTCCAGATATTTTAGTTCATTAATAACTCACAGGCAAATGGACACAAATGCAGAAAATGCACACTTTTTTTAAAACCTACTTTCTAGTCTTGAATTACTGCCCTTACCTTTCTGCTCCAAGACGCAGATGGTACGGATGGGTATTTATTTTAACAGTGTGGGATGGCTGCTGCATGGAAATAACCAGCCACTGAGGGTATAGATGCACTAGTTTAGTTTCTACCATCTCCAGTCCTGGCCTCTTTGTCTAGAAGAACTGTATCAGCTCTAGTGCACTGAATGTCTTGGAGACATTTTGCTCGTAACTGTAATTGGAGGCTGTAAAAGGTTCCAGTTCAAGCTTAGCTATAGCTTAATTATTCACATAAAAGGTTGTTTATAAGTTTTATTGCCAGCTCAGTCTTTAATTTTCATAGTAATGATGCCAGTGTTAATTAGAAGATTGACTTCAGTGTTGTACACGTTTGCATTTAAGTGAGTAGTTGTAAAGGAGAGCTTAATAATTCTGGCACGTCGCTCTTCTCACTCAGCACCCCAGAATTCAGAACATATGTTTTCTGGAGGACATACCAACAGCTTAACTAAGGAAAAAGGGAGAATTATTCTAATCTAGCATCTCATTAATGAAGAGGAGATCCAGACAATTGGCTTCAGCTTACACTCTGACTCAGCTCATTTTCTCCATCTCTATTTTCTTTTAAAGTGCCTTTTATGGCTATAAAAAGGCACAGTGCACCCAGAGTTGAGAGAAAATTTGGGATGTAGCCACATGCTCGGCATTTCACTTTGTGTGGAGAAGATGCGTGGTGAATTGATTCAGCTGCAGGGGACAAGTCAAGTATAGCTGGGATCTGCTGCACTTGGCTTTGCTCTTGAGGGTGACGTAGTCAGTGCAGATGAACTCTCAGCTTGGGTCTCAGTTTCTGTACTGTCTACCACAACAGCTCTGGGCACTTGGATTGAATCACAGAATGTTAGGGGTTGGAAGGGACCTTGGAAGATCATCTAATTCAACCTTCCTGACAGACCAGGACCTGATTAGGTCACACAGGAATGCATCCAGGTGGGTTTTGAATGTCTCCAGAGAAGGAGACTCCACAACCTCTCTGGGCAGCCTCTTCCAGTGCTCTATCATCGTCACAGTGAAAAAGTTTTTCTTTATGTTCACATGGAACCTGCTATGCTTCAGCTTGCACCCCTTGCCCCTTGTCCTGTCACTGGACATCACTGAGAAGAGCCTGGCTCCATCCTCCTGACACTCACCCTTTAAATATTTATAGACATTGAAAATGATCTCTCAAGCCATTCCAGTCTTTCTGCAGAGATTGATTAATCTGTTTTGGAGGCAGTTGGGGTGAACAAAACAACTTTCAAACTGAGGAAGTTTAGGAATGTACAAAGAAATACTGATGACCATAGCTGGTGTTTTGCTTGTAGTGCAACAGTTTTGATAGAAATATATTAAATCCATCTTAGTCCTGTTTCTCCTGTTGCTTCTGAACATAATCCACAGCATTGACTTTAGCCTGCACCACTTTTCCCTGAAATGCTCCCAGTAAGACAGTGCTCTCGCAGGGAAGTAGAGAAAACCAGCTGCGTGTGTGAACTCCAAGACCCTTCTTGGACTGTGCAGAGGTGCCCGGTAGCCAGGCAGGCAGTGGGAGAATGGCTGTCCTGAGTAGTGTGGCTTCCTCAGGCTGAGGAAGAGCCTCTCTCAGAGGTGCCTCACTTGGCCATTCTCCCCATGTGCTCACATGAATCCTGCTGAATGCCTAGGCAAGTTGTATGATGTTGATTCGTGCCAGCTTCCCTATCAACAATCCCATTCTGGAGGCAAAACACATGTTGTTAACTTTGTCCTGGCATCGTGCTCACATAGCTGGGTAAAAGTGAACGCTCTCAGGAAAAGTAAATGATTTTGTGTGATGAAATGAGCTGTGGTGCAACGGAACAAGTACACACGTCAGTATGAAATGTGGCATCATGTCTGTTCATGATTGTGAAACTGTTCTTGAAAGTTTTTCACACAATTCACAGAATCGTAGGGGTTGGAAGGGACCTCCAGAGATCATTGGGTCTGACCCCCCTGCCAAAGCAGGTTCCCTAGGACAGGTCATGCAGGTAGGTGTCCAGAAGGGTCTTGAATATCTCCAGAGAAGGGAGACTCCACAACCCCCCTGGGCAGCCTGTCCCAGGGCTCTGTCACACTCACTGTGGAAAAAGTTCTTCTGCATATTGGTGCAGAACTTCCTGCGCTCCAATTTACAGCCATTGCCCCTTGTCCTGTCCCCACAGACCACTGAAAAGAGGCTGGCTGTTTCCCTTTGTCTCCCACACTTCAGATATTTATAAACATTAGTCAAATCCCAAGAAGTGTTTAGAAGTGTTGAGGGCATGAGAAGCTACCTTCTTTATTTTTTTTAATATGAGTTTGTTCCATTTAATAGCTACACTAAAATTATTTTAAACTCAAAAATCCTATTGAAAGTAGTTTTAACCTTGTATAAAAATGAAACCAAAACAAACAAAAAAACCACCGCAAACAATCCCCCAAAAATAAAACAGCGAATGTGAAAAATCTTCTGGGGATTTTGTATTTGCTTTTGATTTTGTGGGGAATGTGCACTCGCCCGCTCTGAAACCTTGAAGTGTTTGGTCTTGTTTGTTTTACAGACAAAGCTTTCGTTTGTTAAGATCTCACAACAGATATTCCTTTCCTTTTTGTTTGAAAAGCAGAAAAATCATGTGACTATGTTTATGAACAATATATATATATAAATAAATGGGCACAAAATGCTCTTCACCTTATGAAGTAGTTCTATAAATTGCATTATTCTGTGATTGTAGTCACAGCAATATATTGCAATTTATACCAAAAGTCCCTAAACAAGCCCCTTGTATTAATATATGCATATATAAACTAAATCACCTATTTTTATCACATGGAATTTCATCCTAATCCTCTCTTAAGCACCCTGACTTATTAAGTGCGAGCTAGTTCGGTAGTTAATTGCCGTAGAAAATTACACTGTGTAATGTGTGTGGTGCTCTGAGGTTTGTTAATTCTTTGGTGTGAGTGGAGAGGGTTTGGAGCCCTGCCCGGAGGTCCCAAGCGTGGACATGGACAGACTGTATTGGACAAGCAACATGGACAAGATCCCTATCTCTGGGCAGGGACACAGGGTGCATGTAAGCCACCATAAAAACTAGTTGAGACAGCAAAATAAGTCTAAATGTTAAAAAAACCAGGCTAAATAGTTTAACTGTGTTTGCATCAAGACCACTTCTGGTTGGTTGGTTCATTGGTTTCTAAGTGAAGAGCAGTTTAACAAGCTTACAGCCCGCTTGTGTGTAAATGGGGATGGCAGTTCCCTGGAGAAACATTTATGGGAAATTTGGCTGAGTTGGTTTTTCAGAACAGCTGATATTGAAATCCAGTAAGAAATACTGAAGTAGACTAGTTACTTGTGCTCGGGCAGAGTAGTACCTTACTTTGTACAGTGTCCTTACACATCACTGCTCGTGAGAAAAATGAATGGCACCATCTGCTTTACCCTTGTGAGGGGGGGAAGGGAGCAGTGCTGTTGGAAATGGGGAAGGGTACTGCCTGCGCTCTTCAGGCATCTCTTTCAGATGAATAGCCAAAAAAACCCAACGCCAACAATAAGAAACAAAAGCCACAGCCTGTGTCAGTTCTCTCCCCAAGTGCTGTTGCTCCTCAGAGCACCATTGCCTTCTGTGAAGGTAGATATTTAGTCTTGTGACTACCCCTCGCAGAGCACAGCTATTGTGCTACAGGATGCCAGAGTCCGTTCTGGAGATGTTTTGAGTAGAAGCTGAGGCCTTGTTTGCCACCAGAGGATTGCTTTTTATCAGTACAGGGCTCAGAAGAGAAAAAGTAATTTATTTTAGGAGCGCTTTACAGTTCTGCAGAGCTTTCTTGGTCTTTAGGGCTTCAGCAAGCTGCAGAAGTGGCATGCTATTTGGGATAGAAGTTGATAGGCAGATGTGATTTTAAATTACGTGGGAATTTAAAGTACAGTTTCGGGAAACCTGTTCTTGCATAGACTTAAATTATGATGATTATGAAAAAAATCTTAGGCCAAGGAGGAAAGAAATGAAACTCAAGCTTTTGCTCCAAGAAGCTTGTCAGCATTAAGTGTGGGTAATTTCGCTGTCACAGGCAAATGCATAAACCCACCTAAATCTAGTTACAACTTGTTTGGGTAATAACTCTCTGCTTTCACAGAGTCATAATTTACTTGGGGAAAAAAAAAAAAAAAATCACTTTTGTGGCTTCTAATTTTTCACGCTGAGGCTGTGCTCAAATGTGAAAGTATTTATAGCTGTTTGAAAACTGCACACCGAATATAACCTGTGAAACTTCTCTGAGTAAGCAGGGGTGTGCTTTAGCACACATGAAGCTAAGGGTAGGCAAGCCAGTTGTTTGAAGGGGTTGTGTGTGTTGGTGTGTTTTATGTTTGCTTGGTTTTGGGGGTGTTTTTTACTTTGTTGGTTTTGGTTTTTTTGTGTTCATTTTGTTTTGGGTTTTTTTGAGATGCGTAGATTGACATAAAGTGCCTTGGAGGCTGTGTTGCAAAGATGCTTGCTTTATATCTGTGCAGAATTTCTTGGTGTTTCCATTCCAGTAAAGGAAAAAATCTCCAATAAAGGAAAAGTGAAATTCGGTTAGTAGATCTGTGGTAGCATTAGGGCTATCACAGTGAATTAAGTGTTTAGGAACTGGAGGAGGCATTGTCTTGATGTCGTAATTGCTAGCTTGCACTTGTGTTAGCTGCTCATTTGACAAAATCTGAATATATGTAAACGTTTCCTCCCTATGCAGAGTGAAGATTTCCACATATATACGCAATACTGCACCAACTACCCAAGGTAGGAATACTGGGTTCCCTTTCTTTATATGTCCCTTTGCCTGTTTATGTAATGCAAGTTGCAGTCTATGGGAAAAAAAAGTTGTGCTCTTCCTGCCCTCTAGATTGGAGAGAGAATCAAGGAGTTTACCTTTTCTTCTTAACTTAGAATAAATTAAAAAAAAATACTCATCTGAAGTTTTATTTTGACTGTTGTCTTTCATTGCTATTATTGCCCTTTTGAAAATGATGGTCTTATTCTGCATTGTTCCAAATAAGTGATGCCCAGTAAAAGAGAGTGGTTGCATGTCAAAAGGAAATATAAAAAAAAACCCCACCCACAGAAAAACAACAAGAACCAGCAGCAGTGATTGGATTAGGAACCCGCTGCCCCTTTTTACAAAGGAAAGAAAGAAACAATTCTTGACTTCACCTACAGACTTACTGAGATAATGTGCCTTAAAGCTGTGTATTGATGTTTCCAGGTCGGTGGCTGTGTTGACAGAGTGCATGAGGAACAAGATGCTGGCCAAGTTCTTCAGAGAGCGACAAGAGGCTCTGCAGCATTCTCTGCCCCTGGGCTCCTATCTTTTGAAACCTGTCCAGCGCATCCTTAAGTACCACCTGCTTTTGCACGTAAGCACCCATTAAATATCCATTTCATTTAGAGCTGCTGCACGTCAAAGTTCCTGCCTCTGGTATGAGGATTGATGGTTAGAATGGGTGGGGGGATGTTGCACTCTTTCTTTCTACATATGGAGACTTCGTCATTTCACAGCATATGCGTATATTTGGAGAGGGGAAATTATGGTAATTGCTTTAGATGTAATGAATCATTCCGTGCATCCAAATTATTAGCTTTTTTTTTAAACTGGTCTGTAGTACTGAAGTTATTTGGAAGATTATTGTCATAATCAAACACAAATTTATTGTTCCAATGAAAACCAGCATTTTTCCACATGTTGCAATGCTGGGGGTGGTTTAAAGAAGGATTAAATACATATAAACACCCTGATTGGTAAGAATTTTGTGAAGAGGAATGACTGAGGAAGCGGGAACTCTTTCCATAGTCAGTGAATTGAGTTAAGCAAGTTTTGGAAATTCCTGCTTTATTGTTAATGTTTTCCACATATGTTTCCTATTAGAGAGTCATGTTTTAGTGAAGTGTAAAGACACTGATCCTTATTTAAAATGTCTGGTGTTTTTCTGCTTTCCAACTGCAAAGTAATGCCTAGTGTAATTCCATCGGGGTTTTGTAAGTGTGTAGATACGTTCTGCGTTTTAAGAAAGCCATTAAACGCTGTCTGAAAAGGTCTCCTGTCAGCATGCTGCGCTCTCGTTCTGTGCCTCTCTGTTCACATCAGCTGCTGCTGCAAGTATAGTCGCTGCTAAACTGACCGTGAAGGCCTGGCTTTGTTAGTCATCTTGTGTTAATCAAATTGATAACTACATGCAGTAGTAACAAAGGCAGGAACGTTGCATTTGGGTGATTGCACTGTGGAGGCTGAATAGTACTGATAAAAAAACCATAGCATTGTGTCTGGCTGGGAAAATTAATTTTAGAAATAACAGGGCTTTTTTATTATTATTATTATTTCTTAGGAAATAGAAAACCACCTTGACAAGGACACTGAGGGCTACGATGTGGTGCTGGATGCCATAGATACAATGCAGAGAGTGGCGTGGCATATAAATGACATGAAGAGGAAGCATGAACATGCCATCAGGCTCCAAGTGAGTTCCCAGAGATTTTATGGGTGTCTGTGAGCTGGCTTTGTCAATATATATGCCATTACCGTTTCTTTAGTTTATCTTTTCTTTTAATCTTTGTCAGTCATAATTTAGACTCCTGTTGAGTATGCCTGTGGCTGTTTGATCTTAGAGTCATAGCTGCTGCAGGAGAATCTCAGACATCTCTGCCCTGCAAGCAGCATCCTGTAAAGCAAGTCTTTTGTAGGAATATGGAACTTAAGATAAGTTTTCTTTCTTCCTTTCCCTCAGTCATACAGCACTGCTGCACAACCCTAGGGCACAGCTTTGTTCAAAAATCCCGTGGTTTCCGATTTCTCCCCTTTGTGCTGATTAATTTTGTTTTGAGGCATTTCTTGTGCTGCTTCTTATTTAAGTACTTTCCTCTTGGGCTTTTGAAGCCTCATTATCCTTTGCTTTGTGAAAAGTATAGATCTGGAAATATGATACCTAGAAAAAGGTTAACTTTGCTTCGAATGAAGAATTTTTGAGAAGAAAACAAAAGCTACACCCTGAGTAACTTTTGGCATCAAGAGCAAGCTATTTCATTGACAGTTTACAGAACGGTCATTCTGTTACAAACTTCCCAGTAAATCACGGTTTTACATTACATTTTCATCAGCAGCATTTATATTGCTTCAAGATAGTTGGAAGGATGTTTTAATTTATAGAATGGAGTGATAGGTGTATACCATTCTATATTATTCCAGAAATCTGTGTCGTGTTATTTTTTTGTCCCTCTCTTTTTAACATAAATGGTACTAATTTACCTTCTTCCTTTTTTTTTTGGGGGGGGTGGGGGGGAGGACGGGCGGGGTGAGGGGTGGTGGTATCGCTGTTTGTGTAGGGAGAATAGGGTTACGTTTGGTAATGTCTTGCCTGAGGCAGTGTAACTTTTTGCCAGACATTGCTGGAAATACTTGCTGATGACTTACCAACAGTCTATTATAAATCTGAGTAATGATAACCAGTAATATTTGGCAATAAAAAGGGTTAAATGCTTTTGAAAATATGTGAGGGAGGCTGTTGGTTCTTTGATTTTTATTAATTTATTTGGCAAAGGTGTGGGGTTGTGGAGAATGTTTGTGTTCATACTTTTTTAAAAAGTAAAATCCGCTTCTGCAGCTGTAAGGATAGGTCTTTTGTGGCCTGTCACGCTGCCATTTGTTCTTAATGCTGCAGGTACTATGACAGCAATTGCTGTGCAGTGTCCCTCAAAAGTGGTGGATATGTTCTCTGTGCTGTACCCCCAACTTACTTACAAGTTCCTAGAGACCCTGATAAAATAACTTTCTTTTTTTCCCCCTCCTCCTTCTCATTTGTTATGTCTTGCTTTGTTGGTTTTTTTTTATAACAGCCTTGTGTATAGTCCACAGTGTGCCACTTCTGGGTTCCCTTCCTGTGAATTCTGTGGGTTGCATTTGTGTGTCAAATGTACTGAAGATGTTTTCTAGCTGGATGCCGTCCGTATTCAAGTGTAATGTCCTAGAGAGACCAGCCTAGGATGAGGAAACCTGCCCCTGCTTTGCTAATGCTTTCAGGTTTAAAGGCCAATGGACATTTTAAAAGATTTCCCTAATTAAAGTTTAGTCTGCTCTTAAACTTTCCTGTACCATTCCTAAGGGCTGTGGTGTTGCTACTGAGAGGAAAAAAACCCAAGCGGTTGAAGGAAACAAGAGTAGCCATATTAAGCTCTGTAGTCTTGTGAATGTTTTTCCAGGCTTTTTTTTTCTTAGTAATAAATAAAGCAAGAAATGTATATGGTAGGTATACAAATCATTACAAATACAAATAAATCTTGGCATCTTCAAATGATCAGTTGACCAAATCACTTCCAGTCATCTACTCTTCTGAGAAACATTTCTTCAACCTGGATGTCTCACAGAGGTGTCTTCTGTGATGGGCCTGCAGGACATAGAGATGCCTTTAGAATTCATCCAGCGGGGGAATCACAGGACAAGAAATGCTAAGAAAGACTGGTTAGGGACATAGAAGGCATCAGGCAGAAGGAAGACTGATGACTGAACTACAGACCACTCTCCATCTCTGTGAGCCCGGGGACATGGGGTTGTGCTCTATTACCACAGGCTGCCCTGGGGAGCGCAGGGCTTTCCACTGCATCCACTCAGAAGTCATCAGTTCTCAGGAGGGCATGTTTTAGTCTGGGCTTAGCAATTAACAGGCCTCCACGCTCCTGGCTGCAATGTTGCACATACCCTAGCAACCTCAGTACCCATCTACGGTGACTTCATGCTGTTGGATGCTCCTCTTCATATAGGAGTGTGAGAACAGTCCCAACAGTTTTTGTTTGAGTCTTTTTTCTTAAGTGAGATCTCTGAAGTGAATGTTGGTTGCTCTTTGATCTGTTGCAGGAGATACAGAGTTTGCTCACTAACTGGAAAGGGCCAGACCTCACAAGTTATGGTGAGCTGGTGTTAGAAGGAACTTTTCGTATTCAGCGAGCCAAAAACGAGCGCACACTGTTCCTCTTCGACAAGCTGCTGCTAATTACAAAAAAGAGAGATGAGATGTTTGTGTACAAAGCTCATATACTGGTATGTTGGAGAGCAGGTTGGTAATGGGATGGTTCTGGGTCTCCCAAATCTCCTCTGTAACTCACAACATTGCCTCTCTTTGTTACAGTGTGGGAATCTCATGCTTGTTGAAGTAATACCAAAGGAACCACTTAGCTTTAGTGTCTTCCACTACAAAAATCCCAAGATGCAGCATACTGTCCAGGTATGACAGAAGTCTCCCTGCCTGCTGGGCCACGTGACTAATGACCATATGTTCTTCCTGAGCCCATGTAGTGCAGTAATGCATTTACTCATGGTGCTACCATCTTCTTTTTATCAGGCAAAGTCACAGCAAGACAAGCGCCTTTGGATTCTTCACCTGAAGCGGTTAATTCTAGAAAATCATCCTGCCAAAATTCCTGCCAAGGTAAAACTAAAAATTAAAGAAACCCAACAAACCACCACCAACAAAAAAACCCCAAAACCACCATCTTGCTGTATGTGCATTGTACTTCAGGCACTCTTACTAGCTTGTTTAGACTCCAGGACGTTAACATGGTGTGTTTTTATGTCTTTAAAAGTGTCTTACAATTAACAGGAACGTTCCACTAAAAGCAGCTACAGGAGCAGAAGAATTTAACTGGGTTAACAGCATTGCTGTCCACATTAGGATCGGCTCGCTAGGACATGAATAACAGAGATGCCATGTCAGTAAGCTCCACTGTAAGAGCATACCATGGCTTGATACTGCCTGTCTGCACAACACTGAAGAGCGCTAATTGCAGCACGTGTGCACATTACCAAGCTACTTTTAATCTGTCTTGCTTCGATATCACTGCAGTGAAGTCATTACCAGTGCATGCTTCACTTTACAAATACACACACCCATGCTGAACCCTGCATCCTTAGCTGGGACATCTGAGCCCTGTTAGGTGAGATAGCCAGCAAGCTTTATGCCAAAGAAAATGAGATCCTGATATCGTATCTACCTACAAGAAATCTGGAGAGGAACTGTTTACAAGGGCAGGTAGTGACAGGACAATGGGCAATGGCTTTAAACTGAAAGAGGGGAGGTTTAGATTAGTTGTTAGGAAGAAATTCTTCCCTGTGAGGGTGGTGAGGCCCTAGCACAGGCTGCCCAGAGAAGCTGTGGCTGCCCCCTCCCTGGCAGTGTTCAAGGCCAGGTTGGATGGGGCTTTGGGCAGCCTGGTCTGGTGGAGGGTGTCCATGCCCATGGCAGGGGGTTGGAGCTAGATGGGCTTTGAGGTCCATTCCACCCCAAACCGTTCTGTGATATTCATAGCTGCAATGTGTAGGCGTAGGGAAGCCTGGTCCTCTCCAGGTGATGTTCCCCAGTGTAATATCAAGGGGGTATTAACCCTGATTATCTATTGCCATGGCATATCAGCCATGTGGAACTTGTGTGGAAGCAGGTTTTTTTCAGATTTTTGTTTTTCCCACTGAATTTTACTGCTGGGTTGTGGGTTTTTTTCAGTATTAGTTTCAATGATCAATGAGATTTTTTGTTCACTGAGTTTTATGATGTAATGGCTAAAAAATGTTACCTGTGGCTGACATACACAGTGTTGTCCTAGCTCTCATTTTCAACAAGAAGAGATTTATGGGAGAGAAAAACCTTAGCAGTTGTTATATTACTAATTCTTCTCTTATCTTTTTGTTCACAGAGTTTATCAAAGGCATAATGTTAATGCTGGTGTCCATGCTTACAGTGTAAATACTCATTGCAGTTTATTAGGCTGTAAAAAGAAATACTACAGCATGATCTCAGCTTTTATACCAAGACTTTTTTCTTCTTATTGGGAATTTTTTTATCTGTGGAAAAAAATGTGTAAACAAAAACATAATGCCATTTCTGCTTATAGAAGTAGTTCCACGTGAGAAAGGAAAAGTCTAAATAAATCTCTGAGGTTGTCTGCGCGCTTTTTTTCCTTTTTTTTTTTTTTTGTTGGCTGGGGTTTTTTTGGACAAACTGTCAGTTGCCGGTTGTGAGGCATCTCTGCAGATTTTGCACTATTTACTAATAGTACACATGTGACATCTGGTGGAGCATTACTGAACTGCAGCTGTAGAAAGGCAAGCAGGTCATGTAGGATGTTTTATTTTTGCTTTTCTTACCAGCTGACATGCTTGATAAAACACCCAGAGTTTTATTCATATTTAAAAAACCGGGACAAATTTTAAGCAATCTTTTTATCCTAGTTCTGTCTTAAACCAAATAATGATGATGATAAGGTAACTCTTAAAGGAAGCAAGGTTGATAGTGTTTTCTATGCCAACAACTTCAGAATTGAAAACTAATTAAGGAGTTAAACTATTTGATTTTTAGGGAGGAAATATTCTGTGAAGCAGAACCTTGTGCTTCCCAGGTACAAGGGCCAATTTTGTGTCCATCCCAACAATATGGAGAGGCATACAATGGCTTTAAGTTCTGGAGATCTCCAGCGGCTTGTGGCCCCATGGAGGAGAGCCAAGAGTGCGTAGCATGATCTCAGCACAGCATAACCCCAGTCTTTGAAGCCACAGTAGTCTTTGCAGTCGGATGTCCTGTCACTACATCCTCCAGAAATACCTTTCACCAGTGGTGCTGTAGGTACACACACCTCCCCTTGCGCTGCCGGCAGGGCAGGTGGGCATGCAAGGCAGAGTTGCTGGTGGCAGTGAGGAACAGCAGTTTATGTGAAGCCCTGAAGACAGGCTCTGCTAAGCTCCTCCCGGCCGAGTTGTTCTTCCCACACATAATGTGTCCAGCACACAGAGAAAGAAAGAAAATAACACAGCTAACCATATTTATTAGTCCAAAAATTAAACTTGCTTTTGTTTACATGTAAACTCGTGGCTCTCTGTAATATGCAATGTGCTTTGTCCTTCTAGTTTAACTTTTTCATTTGTTGTTTTATCTCTTTCAGGCCAAGCAGGCAATTCTGGAAATGGATGCCATACGTAAGTTGGTTCTTTTTCATTTTAGTGTTTAAAAATTAATAAAACCATCTCCAGAGGTTTGGCTTTAACTGACGGATTTCATCTGAGATGGAAGAAGGCTGGGCTCTTGTTCCTTGCGTTGTGATCATACTGGAGAAAGCAAAACTTGGGTGCAGATCCTGTGGAGCTCTGTAGGCCTTGGGCTGACTGATCTGCAACCAAGTTCTGTTGCAGGATGAGCAAGGAAGGGGCAGAGCAGACTTTGTGTTAACTCTGACCGCTCTCTTTGGCTTATTCCATGCTGACTGAACATATGATATTTCCCGGTTTGTAGCATAAGCTCCTTCTGGCTAGGACACACCGAAGGGCTAGTAATAAGCAAATGCAGCTTGAAGTGTGTAGCAGTATTATGGCTTATTTGTGGTGGCAAAGCTGCAGCTGGAGGACAGTGAGAGAAGCTGCCAGCTGCTTACTGCAGTGTGCCTGGTCTCTCTGGAAAAAAATGAGGAAGCCCAACACCCCTGCAGCAGCAGCAGCGTGGGTAGCTGCTCCAGGTGTCCTCCATCACCCTGCAGTCCAGTTAAGGACAGCAGCTGCTCTCCTGGCTATAGCAGAAAGCAACAGCACCCACAGGACAGCCCCAAGAAAACCTTGTGCTGAGATCCAGCAGGCTTCTGCTTGGCTCTGAAGAATTTGCCTTTGTGTCCCTCCCAGGAGCCGGGGCTAGAGAGAGCACTGGATGCTGCTGTCTGCACTCCGAGTGCAGTCCCATCCGTGCTGTCTTTGCTGCTCCATCTTCTGCTTGCTGCCTTTGCTGGTGCAAGCTGTGTTAGCTCCTCGTGTTGCCAGTGATCTCTAGCAGTGTAGGGGCGTGAGAACAATAGTCCTATGATGTAAATACAGATGAAGTCTTGGGATTAAAGCAGGCTTGTTATGTACTCACGTAGTTGTATTGGTAAGGAAGGCTCTGACTGAGAAATTGGCAAACAGTTAACCATGATGATGGTGCATGAATGTTTCTGGGTTAGTCATCTGGAGCAAGGCGCAGGTGCCCTACAGGTACACTACAGCCCCACAGCTCCTCGCTGCTTCAGGTTCTGATGGAAGTGCTGCTTTGTCAGTCACAAAGGGGATGATGGCACTGCCTCCCATGTGTAGTGACACCCTTGTCACTTTCTTATTCCTCGTGCTTCTGCTTGTTCCACAGACCACCCCGGCTTCCACTATAGCCCTGAGGGAGAAATGAAGTCATCGTACCAGCCTAAAGAAGGCAGCACTGCTCACAGAGTGAGAAGGAAATCAGGTGAATAAACTCTTACCAAGATGACAATAGGGAAAGCAAACAGAGTTGTTTAGGGTTGGGCAAGGCTGGGCACTTGGCATTGGTCTTTAGCCTGTACTCCAGAAAGATTGAGCACAGCAGAGTAACTCTTAAGATATGGGTGGAGTATCTTATTAACCATTTGTTGTGTGATTTAGTTTTTTTTAATCCACTGTTGACACTTAATTTCATGCATATACATTCCTAATGATGGATGTATAAAGAACATTTTGTACTTCCTAGTGGATAAAAGAATGCATATGCAGAAAAGCCAGTCATATAATGTAAATCTGACCTTTTCCCCCCACCCCAAGTAATTACTCTCTCAGAAGTGGTTCCATCCTGATTGCAATTGCCTTGTTATTTCAAAACATGATTACAGTCTTTACTTAGTGTAATGTCTGCCTTGAACTTAATAGAGATTTGAGAGGTGGCTATGCTGACTTTCTATTGTTTTGTTTAGGCTTTTTTGTCAAATCAAACATACAACTAATTTCTGTTAGTTTCCTCTTGAAACCATTACAAATGTCTATGTATTTGGGTGACTTCATACTGCAGTCACTGTGTTCCCTTCTTCAGCTACTTAAAGACCTTTCCAATTTGGAGTGTATAAGCTAAGAGGAAGGTGTTCCACTCCCTTAATCATCTTGATGGCCATGTGCTGGACTTTTTCAGGGAGTTCAATGTCATTCTTGAACTGAGGGGGCCCAGAACTGGACACAGTATTCCAGAGGCAGCCTCACCAGGGCAGAGTAGAGGGGGAGAAGGACCTCTCTCGGCCTACTAACCACACCCCTTCTAATGCACCCCAGGATGACATCGGTTCTTAGCCACAAGGGCACACTGCTGGCTCATGGTCATTCTGCTGTCTACCAGGACCCCCAGGTCCCTCTCACCTATGCTGCTCTCCAACAGGCAGTCCCTAACCTATACTGGTACCTGGGGGTGTTCTTCCCTAGATGCAAGACCCTACACTTGCTCTTCCTGTGTTTCTGAGGTGAGGGATTGTGTTGGTGCTGCTTTACCTGTAAAAAGAGTAATACAACGTACCCATCAAGTGGCCTCCTATGTAACATTCAGCTTCTTAGACTTTTAAAGCCCTGCTAAGCTGTTGGTACCTCACATATATTTCCATATGGTTACTTCCAGCAGCTTAGAGCAATAGCATAGATGACCTAGTCTTTTGAAAGCAGGAATCTTAACATGACATGAAAATTTACATGTAGCTTTTGTTTGGAAGGCAGCTTTTGCTGTATTAAGAAACATGGATGCATTTTGGTAACAGCTGTAGGCTTGACACTTCAACAAATACTTTTTTGTGAGCAAATTGGGTGATTAGGAAATTAAAACCTGTCTTCCCTGCATGAGCGCAGAAGCTTGAATTTTGGGCTGTGTGTTGTAAAAAGTTGATTGAGATGCCAATAACTTTCTTTGGGACACCAAAATGCTTCAACATGTTGTTATCTTTTTCAGAACCCTCATCTAGAGCCCATAAAGTTTTGAAGTCAAATGGTAAGCTACTTTTTCTACTGTTTATTGACCCACTGCTTCTGTACTTTGTAGAACAAGTAAAGATGGATCTCCTGTAACTTTCCCTAAACACATTTCTTGCGGGGAGGAAGTGTGCAAGGGAAACAAAATGCTAGCGTTTAACGTCTGGTTTTGCACATTTGGGTTTTGGTCCTATAAACACCCTAGCAACTGGGAACAGAACAGACAGAGTCTGGCCATTATGAGTAGTTGCCCATATCATATCAGTGTTGCAAAATCCGGATCTCAAGTGCAATTCAAGCTGTCTCATGCTTATTGGAGACCTTGGAGTCTCTTTGCTCGGTTGCTGTTGTGTTTAATCCTCCTTTTGGGAATTCATAATTGGGATATATGCCCAGTAAAATGGGCGTAGACTGACACTGGTTTGATTATTCATTTGTGATGAAGTATGCATTTCTGTTTTCAGATATAAGTCCGGATATGCAGAAGGTAAGCCGTTTCTTAGATTTCTTGGTTTATCACATTCAGACGACTTAGAGCATGGCATTTACTGTGGAATCTTGGTTGTGTTGATTTTAAGAATGGAAACAAAACCTCAAATGTTGTTTAGAGTCTCTGATAAGGTTATTGGAATAAAAGCAATGGAAATACAGCCAACTATTTCAGGAATTTCTAACAAAGGAAAAAAAAATCCCTGATCTGTATATTGGTGATATTTTGTAATAGTATAGAGTAATTAAAAATGCCACTCTAATTGCAGAAGTTCTGTGTGTAAAGATAGCATTTATTCTATGGAGTGTGTCTTTGTATTTATTAAATAAGACTGGAAAGTTTCAGCTTGTTCTGATATATGTCTAATACATTTAAATCACGGTAGATGACCAAATAGAGCCAATACACTGTAAGCAGATAGAAATGAACATTTCCAATTTTTATATTTTCTGTAAGAATTTGTAACGAACTTCCCAGTGTAGTTTCAGAGTGTCATGTTGAATTTTAGGGGCTAAGCTCTTATTGGGATGGAATTTAAAGTGGGGGTGTATGGAACACTTACAAACAGGGTACATTAGATGTGACATCACTGTGATGCCGTAACACTGAAGCTATGATGCAAGTGGGGGTTTTTGTAACTTCTTTTCAGTTGTAAATATTTTGTGGAAAAATAATGATTGGTTTACTTCTTTATAAATCTCATTTCAGCTAACTGAACATAGCTTAACCATTGCCTATAAGGCTGATGTAAAACAGTGTCTTACTATCTCTATAAATTTGTAAACAAAGTTTTGTGACTTTGGGGTTTTTTCTGTTGTTTTCTTTTTAAAGCGGATCAA
The DNA here is from genome assembly GCA_020800305.1 of Porphyrio hochstetteri. Classification (NCBI taxonomy): domain Eukaryota; kingdom Metazoa; phylum Chordata; class Aves; order Gruiformes; family Rallidae; genus Porphyrio; species Porphyrio hochstetteri. Next base: position 55,466,470 of record CM036907.1, read on the forward strand.
TCTTGAAGGAGCCCTAATAACTCAAGCCACCAAATTAGGATCAAATGAAGCTCTGCTGAATTCTAGAAAGAAGGTTTCCTTGGAACCCAGCAGGCTGGAGAGCCAATTTCAAGAGTCCGTTGAGCCAGCGTACAGCAGTGATCAGGACGAAAATCTCCAGCCTTCTGCTACGGAACAGATTGATGCTGATGATGAAGAAGAGTCTGAACAGGTAGGAAAAAGGCAGGGGTGGGGGGGAATACTTTTTTCCTGGGGATGATGGAAGAGGGATTAAAGTTATTTGTAAAACTGCAAGGAGGCAAGAATATGTTACAAGTGTTTGTAACTCTTCCTCCTTAGAAATATTTTTATGTTTATTTAGACATCACACAACACACTTGCATTTTAACAGAGAAGATGTAAAATTAACCCCTTACATACATTTAAATCCCCACTGCCTGAAAGAGATGTTGCTTAGCCATTTACAGTCCTCAAGCCGAGTTTTAACAGAAAGCTATTGTTCCTGTCACTTGCACACAACTGACCTTTCCTTGCTTCTCCAGCTGATGCCAGGACAGAAGCCTTTTCTTAGGCCACGTGCAGACAGCGTCGTCAGGTGTCTGTAGCAGGGACTTGAATATTCAAGTTAAGATTCAGGCACTGCCACACGTGATGTGGTGTTTCTTGACCTTCAAGCTGCTGGCAGTAGATAGGAACATGTGAACTTTAATATGAGATGTTGTGTGAGCAGGGTTCTTGACGGTCAGATTCTTTTTCTGTTAGTATTGCATAGGCATTTGACAGGTGGTAGTTTCTCCCACTCTGCTTGATGTTTCCACATTTACATGGGACTCCTGAAAGACAGAAACACTTGCTTTGAAATGTGACTGTGTTAATGCAGGTTTTCAGTTTGTTTGGCATAGTTGCTGAGGTCTTATCTTTCTGTGGTCCATTCATTTTGTGAATTTTCCAAAACCTATTATTATTGAAGCTTACTGCATATTTCCTCTTTGAAATCACAGTATTTGCTTTGTAAATCTCTGATAAAATAGCATCTCATATCAGTGTAGTGCAGTGTCTTGCAATTCTCCCTTTTCCTGACATGAGTAAGTACAAAACAATGAGTAAATGCAAAAGAATACCACTATAAAAATGTATAACAGTAGTTTACTGTTTAATCCTAAGAGTGGCAACAATACCTTCTCAGATTCCTCCCGTTCCCACCATGCATGCCCTTCACTCTGAGTTCATTTGGACACTGTTCAATGTGTACCACTCTGGTCTTCTTTTTGGTTTTGGTTGGTTTTTTTCTGGAAAGTTGGATGATTACTTATTTTTAGCTTAGTCCTGTTTTCCTAGTTTTTAAGGCTGCAAGTGATACCAAGACTATCCCATCCCCAGTTTAAAACAAACAAAAACCTTTGAAAATTGAATTGTTATAACTTTGGATGTGAAATAAAGCCCTTTCTCTCATCCAGTTTCCATGTGTTCTTTTACATATATATTTTTATACACAGATTCTGCTTTCAACCCCTTTTTACAAGCCGTATGGATTGATTTCATTTAATTGGTTGCTATAAAGAAAGTTTTCTTGGGTCTGAATCATTCTTACAGCAGTGCTCCGACCACCCACGAGCATTTTGTCCTCCTGGTGTGGCTACCTGGCCTGTTGTAGCTGCTAGTAATTCTTCTGAACAAAGATGTACAAAGAACTGTAGATTTTATCATACCTCCCTTGCTCTTTCAAATTACAGGGGGTGCAGCAAAATTCACTGCAGAAATCGAAAGGGGGAAGGAAAAGACTTAACAGTCAAGCTGCTGAAAATGTTGAAAAAAGGCGAAGTGTTAATCTCAAGTGTGAAACACAGGTATGGAGATATTTTTTTTTCGCTTCTGTTTTGCTATGCCTCATAGATATGCCAAAGAAACCTCTGGCTTCCCTAGATAGATAAGTCATCTTCTGTTTATATCAGGTGTTAATATTCATATTGTTGAAATAGTCACCCATATGATGAAATACTTATTTTGGGGGTAGGGGAAAAAACCAACCAGCCAAACCAATCACCATTTATTTAAGACAAAAGGAATTATCATTTTGTCTCTTGCCCAAACTCTAGCCAGGCATATCGACAACATCCTTCATGTTAGCATTAGCAGGAATTATGGCCTGGTTTTAAATTAGATCTGCTAGCTGATCTGGATGAAAAGTTACTCCAAAAAGACAATGAAATTTCAGTGGCATGTGCTAGAGAGCATAACGTACTTTTCTGCTGGGGTTATAGGGAAGGGGAAAGGGAGGAGAGCAAAATTTTTGGCACAAGCCCAGAGTCAGATTAGCTTAATCCCATTGTGAAACTGCAGAGTTAGCATAAAAGGTTCGATCTAACCCCTGCCAAACACATTTACCTTTAATTACTCATGCATTAGCATGAACCAGTCTCTTGTATTTGAAGTAGGATGTTATTAAATGTCAAGAGTAAACTCTGACGCTGTGGTAAGGATTAGGAGGCAAAGTAGTCTGGCACTGCTACCCTGGCTGCCTGGCTCTCTAGCAAGGAGGCCACTCACCTTGCCCACCTCCACCTGGCCTTGTGCTGTGGGACCACTGGTGCTGTGGCAGTGCTGTGAGTGGGGGATTGGTGTGTTACTGCAGGGGATAGGCTAATGTTACCCGCATATTATTATTCCAATCTCCACAGAGCTCAAAGGAACCTTCAGATGAAGAATCTACCCAGGTGAATACTGATCTTCCATTTTCCTGTGCAGCCAGTCAGCCACAGCTGCCTAGGCAATTCAGCACACCCCAGAGCAACTCACTGATCATGAATATCCTGGGGGGAAGTACCTCTGTCAGAAACATCTGGACCGACCATCAGATCAGGCAGGCATTGTTTCCCAGCCGGCGTCCCCCTTACGAGAATGAAGATGACGAAGACGATTATCAAATGTTTGTACCATCTGCATCCACAGCCAATGCTAGTTCAGCTGCCAGTGGAGAAAGGAGGGGAGGTTCTGGGCGTCCATGCAGCTGGCACTTGGGGGTAGTGCATCAAAATGAGACTTCCAGCCCCACTCGTCACAAAATCGTTAGGCGGGCCAGTAGTGCTGGGGAAAGTAACACGTGTCCAGGCAGCGCAAGGTATAAAATCGGGGAGCGCAGTTCTCGAAGGGAGGTGAAGAGAGAAGAGGTGAGCAGTATGAATGCATATCCTGAGTCTTCAGAGGAGCTGACCATCGATGATATTGAACATGTTTATGATAATATAAGCTATGAAGACTTAAAGCTGATGGGTTTGACCAGAAGGGAGGAGACAGGCCGTGGCCCCCAGAGATCTGCTAGAGACTCTCTCTACGAGGCTGAAAACAAAAGCAGCTTAGATTCACCCTCCAAAAAGAGGACAGCAAATCAAAACAGGGCCTCCATTCGTGCTAGTCGGGATGAGATGCTACTCAGTAGAGAAGCACCTGCTTCAAGTTTGGATGAGCTCAGGATCGTTGAAGACAACATCTATGACACCATAGTGCTTCCGGAAACACCACTATTGAAATTTAGAAGTGATCCTGTAAAATGCTCTAAAAGGCGGAGCTTTCTGGGCCTGGAAAAAGACTTTTCCTGTTGTGACAATCTACGGCAATTTGTTTCTGAAGAGAGTCTTCAGTTCAGTGAAGATGAAAGTCCTTACCATCGTGTTCCTGTCGACAATGACTACTTGAGCTTAGTAGACAGCTCCTCCAACTCAGATTCACTCTCCCATAAGTCTGCAGCAGATAAACTCTCGGAGGAAGTAGATGAGATTTGGAATGACCTGGAGAACTACATCAAGAAGAATGAGGAAAAGACAAGAGACCGTCTCCTTGCAGCCTTTCCAGTTTGCAAAGATGATATGCAGGAAAGGTTGCACGCTGGTAGTACACCTGCACTGAGTAAAGATGTAGAGTACTCGCTGTCTACTCTCTCTCTGCCCGAAACTCCTATTTACCCTAAAGCTGTGAAGCCCAGGGCTGCCACCTTAAGTGAGGCTAATCTCAGGCTTGAAGACACTACACCGTGCAAGGAGAACTCTTTCATGAGTCTGAACAGATCTTCCTTCCCCAGTGAGATGCCTTTTGTAGATAGCCCGTATGAATCTGCCAACAGTGTCCTGTCTAGTGCGCATACAGAGGGCATGGAAAATGATATGGTTGTTGTGGATAAAACAAAGAACAGAGTTTTTATGATGGCAAGGCAGTACAGTCAAAAAATTAAGAAGGCTAACCAGCTTTTGAAAGTTAAAAGTCCAGAGCAGGAACAGCCAGCTAGCAGACAACAAAAACTGAAACACAAAGATCTTGCTGCCATTCTGGAGGAGAAGAAACAAGGTGGTCCTGCTATTGGTATGTCAAAAATATTTCTATACAGATCTATTTCTTCAATAACTTTCAGTGAAATTTGTGTACTGAATTGGAAGATTATGAGTTTTTCCTACCTTGTAAGTTAAGATTCGGGATTGTGTTTTCTGTCATCACTGAAATGAGTTTTCTATAACTGCTTCTACAGTGAATAGTCCTTTAAAATGCAATAAATTCTTGTTGTTACTTGATAGAATTAGAGATAAATAGTTGGGGTAGTGTCAGGCAAGACCAGTTTAGCTTAGGCTAGAAATAGAACTTATGCCTGAAGCACTATTGGCCTCTTTACAGAAGAGCAGTCATTTCCTTTAATAGTGCGATCTTGACTACAAAGGTGGATTTTCCAGGTATGTTCACCTTTTAACAAGCCATGTAGGTTTGCTGAGGTACCATCCACATCACACTTACAAGCCTAAGGAATGGGGGCAGATAAGAAAGAGCTGGTGGTCTTGCTCTTTCTAATGAATGTGCAAAGTCTTGGGCATGCAGCAGCTTTGGAACTGTTTTTGTCTGCAGTCCACTGAAACAAATTGGAGACCTGGAGCCAGCAGGCTCCATGCACTGTTGTCATTCTTGCTTTCTTGTGATATTTATAAAAATCCCAAAATATCTTATTTACAAGGCCATTTTCAGAATGTTCTTTTTCACTTTAATGTGAAACAAGCAGCACATTATTCAAACCATGTGCTACATGGTTGTCCTGTATGACTGTTCACTGTTGCGAGACACTTTGTGCTTCTTTTTTCAATGCAGTATACTGAAAGGCAAAGCAATGTGTGGCTCTTCCAGCCTCCATTGTTTCAGGGTACTTTGTGGAGGCTTGAATACGTTGACACAGCTGTAAACTTTCCTCTTGACCAGCACAAAGTATTTTGGGGTTTTTCAATTTTTACTCCACTTGTTCTCATGGATTGCTTGCCTGTGCTAAGCTAATTCTCTCTCCTTTCTAGGTGCCAGGATAGCTGAATATTCCCAGCTTTATGACCAAATTGTCTTTAGAGAAAGTTCACCTAAGGTCCAAAAGGAAGCCTGGGCCACCCCTCAGGAGCCATCTCCCGGGAAATATTCCACGCCCGTGGCTGCATCTCCTCCCCATTCCCAGGCTGCCAGCGAATGCTCGAGAGCAGAAGATTGGCTGTTGCATTCTACGTACAGTAACGGCGAGCTGGCCGACTTCTCTCCATGGCCTGAATCCCAAGATCCAAAGCCCAGGAGCTTTTATACAGAAGCTGGTACAAAAAGCAATTCGAGGCAGTTGCCGTCAGCTGGCTCGGTTCCTTCCCTTCAGATTTCTAACTGTTTGCATGTCCCGGCGCAGAGGTGGAGCGCCATTATAAGCCAACCAAACAAAGAAAATTTACACCAAGATCACGTCTATAACTCCCTTGGGAGAAGAGTAAGCAATGTAAAACCACAGACATACAGCAGGTCACAGTCGTCATCTTCAATTGTCGTCAACAGGTCTGGAGAAGCAATTGTGTATCCTAATGAAATAGACAAGAAAAAGCTCCATTCGAGTAAGAACTTCCGATTCAACAGCCATCAAATGCCAGGTATTGCTTCGGGATGCACGGGGCCTGATACGAGAAAGCAGATCCTTGAAAACTGTTCAGATATGATTCTGCAGGATTCTCAAAAGGTCCTGAGAGTGAACAGGCCCTCCCCTCTGACGGCACAGATGGCTACTCAGAACTATTTTTCTAATTTCAAAGATACTGAAGAAGAAGGGGATGACGATGACTACGTTGAAATAAAGTCTGAAGATGAGGGATCTGACTTGGAGACCTCTCAGAACCAAACGCGGAAAGCAGATCCTAAACTGCACAACGCGGACGCTGCTCCTTCCGAAACGCTGTGCAGCAAAACTGTCTCTTGTACTCCTGCAAAGTCTGTCAGCAGCAAACACGTGCTTACCCCCTACCTGACTGCGTATAGTGATTCGGATAAACTGAACGACTACCTGTGGAGAGTACCGTCTCCTAATCAGCAGAATATTGTCCAGTCTTTAAGGGAAAAGTTTCAGTGTCTCAGTTCAAGTAGCTTTGCTTGATGCTTCCAGTGATTTCTAGCTGTGCTGCCTTATCACGACAGAGTATATACTAGGACAGTCAGTACTGGCATCATGTATTTCCGCAATACTACGCAATCGGGCATTGTATCACAGTAATATTGTACATAGATGTGAAATGTGTCTTTTTTAAAATGGTTTAGAGGCCTGGAAGTGAAAAAGGCCACGTGCACACTGTGTCTGGGGGTCTCACTCCATAGCGCAGGTGGACTTCTCATCTCCTCTTCAACCTTTGCATCTCTTCCCTTGTTGGTTGTGATACCCTTTGATTCTTACCATTGAAGCAGGTGTGATGCCATTTGATTCTTAAAACCATTTTATCATGTGGAAAACTTAGGATTTGGACTTTGGAGTTGGTGGCCAGTGTCCTGCATCCAAAATACCCGCATGATTACTCTGGTTACGTACAGGAGCATTTAGCTGAGCAGCTGCTCCTGTGACTGTGCAAATTTCTGAGCAGGGTTGTGGTAGTTACACCAACGTGCTATGTGTGCAATTGCATATACTCTTGCACGTTACTGTTTGACAGACGGATTCCAAGCGTGTGGGACCAATGCAAACGCTACGTTACTTTGGAACGGGCTGCTTCTGTTTTGAACAACATCTAGTCCTAGTTCTTGTGAGGGATGCCATGGATGCCTTTTCTACATTTTGTAACTGCATAGTAGGCAGAGGACAGCCAGTGGCAGCTTTTTATGTGGGTGTGACGAAGTCCTTGCCTGGAGGATGTTTTGGGCAGTAGAAGAGGAGCTCCACTGCTTGTCAAGATGGCTAGATCTGGGTTTGGTACTTCCAGTCATGGTTGTGTTCATTGATGTGCAGGCAAAATTTGAGTATCTTATAGCTCAGAGCCCGCCCGTGAGAGCTGCTGTGTGTGGTATGGTGAAGCAGCAGTGTTTCCTATGCAGTGGCCTGCAGTGTACTCATTTGAGTCCCGAAGTCGGTGACCTCAAGAGAGAAAAGGGCTTTGCCAGGTGCGTGGTTGAAACATCAGTCACGCAGCATGTCTGGCCAGTGGGGTATTTCTGCAGTTAGTACCAGCTGAGTGACAACTTCAACTTCCCTTCCCCAGGGAATGCATCTCTTGTCTTAGGAAATGACTCTTCCTGGCAGAGAGAGATTTTTTTTTTTTTTTTTAAACTAGCCAGGGCTGAATTGAATCAAATTTAAGTAGCTTAAAAATAACACATTCCATTCTTTTGCAAATAATGTACAGAGTAAGTGTACAACATTTACAACAAGAACAGGCTTTCCAGTACAATCCACATTTAATCCCCTTCATCATCTTTGTTGCACAGCTTTGGATTCTGTTACTTGAAAACATTGTACCTAAAGGAAAGCCCAAACACGTCTACACTGATCATCTTGTGTGACTGATGTTCTTTTTTGGTGCTTAACTTCTTCAGATTACCTGGATAAAGCCAGTACCGAGTTAAACATATCACTAAATAAAGGAGCTTAGTTGAAGCACTATTTTTACTAATCACGTATCATTCCCCACAACTACAGAGCACTGTGCTTCCAGAGCAGTCGACTGTCTGCTACACTGGTTACCGTGAGGAAAACCTGAAGCTATCAGTGTACAGCTAATTACCTGTAGACTAAGATTTGAGGACTTGAATTCATTAGAACGGATTAAATTATTTACCACACGTATCTTGCATTGGCTAGGAATTGTTGTTTTGAGGGCTGGTTGGTACCTAACTAGCTCGTACCACAAGGACACTTGTTACAGTCAGCGCATCCACTGTGATAGGGCCCGCATCTATCCTAGTAAAATCCAATCGAGAAATAATGTTGTACATATTTAAGACGCTGAGGTGTAGCAGAGCCCGTATTTATTTAATATAGCTTGTAAAGTATTGTAAATACGAATAGAAGTTAAATCTGTGCTTTACCCGCGCACGCCTAGATTTGTTTAAGCGGCTAGGGGAACGTTGTTTAACTCGCATCTCATACAGTCGGTGGAGTTGGGGGAGGGAGGGGTAATGGGATCTAAATAGAAAAAAAAAAGGGACTTCTACTAGAGTGTAACTTCTCCCAGGGACCATTTCATACTATTTTTAATAAACGTTGAGTATGTGCAAAAGCTTTGGGCTCTGTTCATATTGGGGTCGGGGCGGTGGGGAAGGAGGATGTTGGGTTTATGAGCGGGGGGAGGAAGGGAGATGGGCATAGAGCCGGGCGTAGAGGATGCTCGGGGCTGCGTTGTGTTGGTGCTTCGTGTTGTTTCTTCCGAGTAAGCGGAAGCGAAAGAGACGGAGCGCCGGGACCCGGCGAGGGCGGTGCTCGAAGTACCGCCTTCCCGCCCCCCCCCCCGCCTCCTCTCCTCCCCCTCGCTCCGCTCCCCGCCGGTGTCTCTGCCGCCTCGGAGCTCGCCGGAGAGATGAGGACGGCGGCGCTCCGGCGCTGCCTGGCTCCGGTCCTCCCCGCCGTGCTGCCGCCGAGCCGCGGGCTGTGCGTGCGGCAACCGCGGTGTGACGGCGGCGGCGCGGCGGCGGCGGCGCGGTAAGCGGCGCACGTGGGGAGGCGGCGCGGCTGATGCAACCCGGGGGGGGTGGCGGGGGGAAGCAAAGGGGATTTTGAGGGGTGGGAGGCGAGCCCGTGCTAAAATACGCGTCGTTCCCCGTGTGCCCCCCCCCGATTATTTTTCCGTGGCTTTTGCGTTACAGCATTTGGGGGCGAGGGGAGCGGGCGTTACGTGGCGGTGGTTCAGGTGAGGCTGCGCATGGACGTGTGCCTGGAAAATGCGTCGTGTGTCCGGTCCCCTGTCCCCCCCTTCGTTCCCCTCCCCGTCAGCATCAACAGAGACGGTTTGTCGGCCGCGGCGCTGCCCTGCGCTGGGCACTGGCTGCTGCAGAGGGAGCGGCTGAGGGAGCAAATAAACCGCTCTAGGCTGGGTGCCCCCCGACAAGATTTGTCTGCTGGGGGGGACGGGCAGACAAACAGACAGACATCCTTCGGGGGGGGGTCTCCACCTTCCCCCGCTGGGTAAGCAGCATCTGCGTGTGCAGAAGGTAATAGAGGAGAGACAGCAGCCGCTTACACGGAAGACTTTCCCAGTGGGTTTGCCACCGGTTTTTCCAAGAAGCGGCGCAGCAGACAGGGCTCCTCTGTCTCCCTGCCCGCAGTCGTGAATAGCATCCCTGAAGGAGGTGGCTGTGCAGCTCTCCGGCCTGGGGATGCCAGTGTTAGGCTACAGCAGCCATAGGTGTCAAAGCCTCTGTCGCTATCACCGCCCGGGCACAGGGCAGGGAAGTGAGTGGCTTGTATGAGCCAAGGGTTTGGGGTGAGGGATCCCTGCTGTGCTTCCCGAGGTGGGGGGGGGGGGGCTGGAGGAGCCACTTTATGAAATAGCATAAGCTAGCCACGAAGTTTTGGGCATGCTGGAGGGGTGACGTACAAAGCTGTAAAGCAAAGGTATTTCAGTCTGCTGAGCACCAGCCGTCACAGTTTACATTCACCTGTAATTTCAGTGATTAAAAGCGCAGGTGCCTAGCATTTATTCCATACTGCTGATGAAGAGGTTTCCTCTGACTGCTGTTAGAAAGGTTTATTTTGCTAAAGACTTACTTGTTGTTATTGTGTTGCAGCAAAATAACTGAGAATGCAAAGAAATCCTTGGCCTCTCTTAAGAGAGAAAACCCTCGGCTCGAGCCAACGCTTGCCATTATTCAGGTAAAGTGTCTCTATCCTCTCTGGCTGTGAGGGATCCTTGTACGAAACTTCAGAAGCAGGCAACGCAGCAAGTAGCTTTTATTCAAGCAAAGCGGAGGTAGTTCCACCACACCATAGATTGCCCTTCTCTAGGCCTGCAGCTGCCACAGCAAACTTTAGGCTGTGGGAAAGGTTTGCAGAGGAAAGGGAATGATTTTATCCCTCCTCCTTTGCTAACATAGTCTTCCCTATTGTAAGTACAAATGGCTTTTTCTCACAGGTTTTCTAAGTTGATTGACATAATTGAGTTAAAGCGGTTCTCCTCAACTTTTATTTAGCTTGAAGCTTTTGTTGTAGTCCTGAAAAACAGTGTTAATATGCCTGGAAACGTGGGCCTTCCTTTGCCTCCCACCCCTGAAATAACATTGCCAGGGCTAAGGAAAGACCCTGCTGCTTCCTGCCTGGCAGCCTTGCTGCCTTTAGGTAGCTGTGGCTTATGACTGCGTTTGTCCTGGCCTGAGGAGAGGAAAACCACACTGAAATGTCCTGGTCAGCTCAGAAGGGCCTGTGTGGAATAAATGCTCTGAGTAACACGTTAATATCCTGTGGAAGTAGCAGCACTAAGGTAAGGCAGTCTCCTCGTAATTGAGGACTGTTGCGTCACTAATGTGAACAGCTTTACCTTCTATCCCACTGGCATTGCTGTCTTTGACGTGGGCAATCAAACTCATAGATGAGGATTGCTATCTCTGCAAAGCTGAGAGCTGTTCCCCTTTCAGTTCCATAAGGTTTCAAGGCCAAGAAACAAGCGATGTTTGTCATTCAGAGTGGGACTCGGAGCTGTGCAGACAAGAGTGGTTTTGTCCTGTTTCCGAGGATGATGTTGGTTTTGAGTGGGTGCGTGCTGGTTCTCTGACCCAGTAGGTTTTAAGTTTAAAACCCAACTACAAACATTTCCTAAGTACTAATAGTGAATCTAAGAAATGCAGCACTGATTTTATTTCAGTAGATTTTCTAGCATGGCTGACTGAACAAGCTCTCCTGTCTCTTGCCCTCCCTGGGGAATTGTGGCTAATGTTTCCAAATAGCTCTCCAAGGCTGTAAGTGTAAGGACTGCTAGAAAAGCAGTGACCCCGTGGATGTAGGAACATGTGGCCTAGGTCCTTCTGGATGAAATTCACCCAAACTGTGCCCTCCAGGTGTCAGCCACCCTAGCTCTAGTCTGGTTGTAAAGTCTGAGGCAGAGCTAATTCTAAGAGGTACAAAGGAGTCTTGTTTTAGTCTACAGATGCTTGTGTGGTACGCTGCTCTACTGGGTAATGTGGGCAGAGCCTTAGGATTGTTGCTGCTCTCCACATGCTGTGTTGTGCCCAGAAGAGCAAAGGGAGGGCAGTAAAATGATCTTTGCCAGTTGGTTGAGAGTAACAGCAGTTGGTGTAACATGGCACCAGCTCTGCAGCAGTACTAGGAATGAGGATTTGAAAGCTGAGCCTGCTCTGGAATGGTTTTAGATGAGTTTTTTCTCTCTCGAACCACCTGAACCTGAATCCATACAGAGATTGACGGCTGAATAGCTCAGTGTCTCTGCTGAACCTCAGCACAACAGCGAAAAATGATTGGTGGCTGCTTCTTTTGTTGAAGCTGAAAGCTAAAATATGGCATCAGGATCCTGCTTAGCAGTGGAGTTGTTGCCCAGCAAAGCTCAGCGAAGCACCACTGGCTCCCCTGTATCCCCATCCTGCCCCTGCACTCTGGCAGCCTGCATCCTGTGCCTGTGCAGCTCCGGAGGCTGTGGTGGGAACCAGTACAGGGCAGGGACTTCCTGCACCCACACGGGGTGAGCATTCGCCAGCCAGTGCTACAGGAGCAGAGACATTGCAGGGAACAGTGTGGTTCTGTTGGTGGCTCCATCCCAGTTACACCTCTGGAACAGTCCTGGTGGTTACGTCAGCATGGGGATACAGTTCCACATTTACAAACATAGGGGACCAGCAGCCGAGCTGTCTTTAGTCCTACCACTTCTTCTCTTGCCACGAGCTCCACTCCAGATTTGGGGAGAGTGAGACTGGCAGTGCGCTTCTGAGGGATGCAATGCAGTGCTGAGGGAGGGAGCTGGAGGGCAAACTCATCAAACTCATCCTCTCAGGAGCTGCCTCTCTCTGCCTATCCTTTTAAATGCTCTTTCTTTCATTGTCAGCACTCTTGAAGCGTTGGGGCTTAACAGGTTGGTAAACTGTTACAGGCTTGAACCAAAGTAATTTTGGGTGATGCAAGTCACAGTCAAAGCCAGCGCTGGCAGCTCACCATGAAGTGAGCAGTTCAGCCCTGTGGGAAGTCACTGGCAATGACTCCTGTGGAAAAAAACTATGTGAAACATATTCATGAAATTATAACAAACTCTTTAGAAGTTATTTATTTTAGTCCTGTTGGTTGGATTGGAAGACAGGCTTTATATGTCATCACGTTGCTGTGAGAAGTGTTTTATTAATTTTGTTACAAAGTCTCTAAAACTTTTGAGGGTGGAACACTCACTGATCTGTTAGTAGGATGTTTCTAGTCCTGGATATTGAATTCTCAGTTTTATGATTACAATACATGAAAATATTTGAAGACCCTCCTAAGATTCAAAAGTAACTTTAACTCAATACCATAATATATATGGTGCATAGTGGTGTAGAGACTTCGGGAAGGAGGCTTCCTGGGTGAGATGATCTCCCAGGTCAATCTCCCCTGGAGATGCTTCTGCCCCAGCACAGGTTCCTGCTGGCTGCAGGGAGGAACCAGTAACTTCTGCTGCTTTGGTATCATACAGAACTCGCTGCAACATACAGTGATTGTGATTTGCCCCATTTTTGGTGGGAAGGCTGACCGGTGTTGTCAGGTGATACAGGGACACTGCAGGAGGTGCTAGTATTGCTGTTGCCTATTTCATCCTTGCTGCATGGCTGGAAAGAGAACGGTGCCTTTGGAAACAGCATGGTGCCTTTCTTAAATGATAAATGCTAAGGAAGTCATAGAATCATAGAACGTGTAAGGTTGGAAGGGACCTTTAGAGGCCATCTAGTCCAAGCCCCCCACAGTAAGCAGGGACATCTTCACTAGATCAGGTCACTGAGAGCCCCATCAAGCCTGACCTTGAATATCTCCAGGGATGGGGTCTCCACTGCATGGAGGCCACTCTTGCCTACAAAAGCCAGGCTAATAGAAACACATGCTTAAACTAATAAAGCTAAAATAAATTTACTGGATGGCCTTCTACTTCTTTCTTAGTATTGCCAGGCCTTTTATTTGTTGGAATATTAGTAGACACAAACATCCTCATGAAGTTTCTTGCATAGACTTGTGCATTACCACACTCACATTTTTAAATGTAAATTTAATTTTTTAAAACTTAGTTTCTGTTTTGTTCCCCAAGGCACGTAACGATCATTTGATTCAAGAAATAAACAAGAACTTTGCTGAAGAGGTAAGCTTTAGCTGATACACACGTTATTAATCATGAGCTCCTTCCCTTGGATAATTGTAAGTATTTCCTTTTGGCAGGTTGGTCTGCGTGTTACTCACATCCATCTCCCTGAAGGCAGCAGCAAGGATGAGGTAACTGCGATACCTGAAGGACTCTTCCTATTTCACTTTTGTCGTAAACTTGTATTTATTGCTGACATTCGTTATGACTTTGACTAACCTCTGTTAACTCAAATTAGGTTTGGGACTGCCTTAGTTCAACTAGCAAGTCTTATCCCCCTCTTGGCAAGCATGGGAAAAAAGGGAATTAATGTGCTTGTCTGCTGTTCCCAGGCAAAGCGAGGCAGACTCAGCAGAGTAATGTTTTGGTTTCATGTCTGGTGTTTAACTGCAGCTTTCCCTCATACCATCCTATTTCCCACAGTTGCTCTTGTGTCTGTCAGGGAAATTAAGGATTAATTGATTGGGGGTGGAGGCTGAATATATTTGCCTGTTTATTAATCTTGTGATGCTTAAAGTATGCATTAAAAAAAAAATCCACCAGGGGCCTGAATTCTTACCTTATCGAAGGCTTTAGGTTGGAGGCACAGCACTAGTGTCAAGTATGTTTTAAATATAGCAAACCGTATTAATATACACAGTCCTGAGCCATCTGAAATTGAAACCAGCAAAGGAACATGCGGGAGAAGATGCCGCTGTTCCCACCTAGCCTCCCTGTGCCTGTCGAGTTGGATAGTCCCGCAGGCTCCTGGCTTTCGCTTATCTTGAAGAATTCTAGGAGTCCAGTTTTGTGAAAGATGAATAGTCAGCTACCCATTTAAAAAAGGTGGGCTTCTGAAAGGAAGACCGAGTACCCTTTGCCATGGTAAATGTGTTAAATCTGCTGAGGTACACGTGGTAGAAAATAGGTAAAATACAGGGAGTGTGCAGTGGTAGCTGCTGGTACTTGAAAGTAGTGTCTTGGCAAGTGGCTGAGCTGTTGTTGCATGTGAAGGGAAAGCAGGGTGCTTTTGTTACTTAAAGAAAGTTACTTTCAATAAAGTTGGTAATGGTTTGCTTAGTCACTGTGACAAAGGGTTTTTTTCATCTTAAAATCCCCATGCTAGCTTGCATTCCCTGCCTTGGAAAGGTGGGAGGGATTTCCAAACTTTGTGCTTTTTGTCCTGCCCAAACTGCCAGGGCACAGGAAAGGCAAGTTTCTGCATGAGTCATCAGTATGTCAGATGCTGTGAGGATGGAAAGCTGAATTTGAAGTAAGAGGCAACAAAAATGGAAAAAAAAAAAGGATTATTTTCCCAGGAAGCAGGAATATAGTTCATTAGATTCTGGCTATTTATGAACTTCAGCTGCTGTATTGGCTTCCAATGTTTTGTAGCACCTCAGGATTTTTTGAGTAAAATGTGGATGTTTTTGCTTTCATATTCTGGTGTATATACTCACCCTTACTTTCTGTTAGAATGTACACCGGCTTTATTGTTGTCAAATGGCACAGGGTCTTAATATATGTGCATGTCTCCATCTCAGAAGTCAGCAAACTAAAGGGGCATTTCTATACCACTGATCAAATTCCCCTCGCTCAATATTGATTGCATATCAAGCATTTGGGCAATAGAGCTCACAATTATATTGAATATTTTACATTAAAAGCATTTTAGGAAGGCATGGTATTAGCTAAGGAGAAGAAAACCCTTATACTAATTTTCTGTTGGGTATTAATCCAATTAAATTATGCAGCTTTGTAATGATTGCATGCTGATTTTGTTTATGTGATGGAAAGATGTGCTCATGTGGCATTTCTCACGTGAGAGCATTCAGTGTGTTCTATTCCATTGTATTCTTCATGGTCACAGCAGAACAGCATATATCACTACAGATCAGTCAGCATCGTGCTTTAGAGACAATGGCAGGTACTACAGAAGTGAATGTCAGATAGGACCAGCTGTAAAACATTGGAACTCGCATCTGGTTCAGTACATGAAATTCATGAACTTTTGTGCAGCACCTTTTCAAAATAACTCTTGACAAGGTGGGTGTCAGCTCTTAGGATCAGGGTGTTTTGAGAAGGAAAATTGGTGACAATACATGCTGGTTTAATAAAGTGAATTTTCTCTTGTATGATTGTTTTTTCCAGCATTAGAACTTTCTGTCTATGTTCTGTGTTGGAAAGTGATCTGGTCCTATTCTGAACTAAGCTTTAACCAAGGCTTCTTATTTCTAAGGCACCTTCTGAAACCATCACAGTGTTGAGCTTTTGCTGAGGTTTGGACTGGTGAAAGTCAAAATGCTTCACCATCCCTGGATGTGGTTATAAAAAGGGTAGATGAGGTACTTAGGGATATGATTTAGTACGGGACGGGAATGGTTGGACTTGATGATCTTAAAGGTCTTTTCCAACCTTCTGATTCTGTGCTTTTGGCAGTGTAAGGTCACGTAATATGCGTTGGCTTTGCAAAACATTTAAAGATGAGACGGGTGGCTTAATTGGATAAGCAATGGGAATATAAACCAAGGGAAGTGAGTAACTGCTTTTTCATTTGGAAGTTGCACTAATATGTGAGGGAAGCAAAGGTGGCTGTAAGATAGTTTTAAAATACAGGTGATGTTCCCTTCTAATTAGATTCTGCTTTTGTCTGTTCTGATTTTTAATGCTTCCTATTAACTTCCTAGGTTCTTGATGAAATTTTGAGACTTAATGAGGATCCTAATGTGCAGGGCCTTGCCCTTGACCTTCCTGAAAGCCTTTATACCAGTAAAGTATTAAATGCTGTGAAACCAGAGAAGGATGTGGATGGGTAAGTGAAGCACTGAGAAATATTATTAGCAGATGCAAGACTGATGGCTCTGTGAAAACAAGCTTCCCCTGTGTGTTTCATTAATGGATTGCTCAGTCAGTGTGTCTAGCTGTGCTATTGAGCGGGGATATTGAGCCACTGAGTCAATGAGAAGTCTTTTGCTGAAGTCATTTTTGATCATTCTCTTTTTAATCTTTCTATGCTGTATATTCAGGGCACGTTCTTTTCAAAGAAATCAAAAACAAAGTTCAGATTTAGTGATGATGATTAAGGTATTTCTACTTCAGTTATACAAGTGGCCATGATGAAGTACCGAACACAAATCCCCAGATTCTCACAAGAAGGATTGGTGGAAGAGTTGCAGAGGTTATAACTTCCTTACAGCACGCTCTTGCGATGGGAGAATAGGCTATAATGGTTTGGACCTATTGGTGCAGCTTTCCAATCAGTCTTGCATTGAATTGCTCTCTGGAGACACCACTGGCATAATATACCATTTTGCTGCTCTTGCAGCCTTCCTGCTCTCAGTTGCAGACTGATAACTTTTTTATTCTTTTTTCCTTTTTTTGCCCCCCTCCCCCCCCACTCATGTTGGATTTTTTTTTCATGTGGGGAAAAGAATCTGAAAATCTTGCAAATTGGTTACCTTGCTGTTATTTGGAGTACCGGGGATTGACAGAGAATGGGCAATTCAGAGCATCCTTGTGTGTGAGAGAGAACACAGTGTGGTGTGGAAGCACCCGAGCTCCCCCCGGGCCCCAGGAAGCCAGCCTGAGCCCAGGAGCACATACTGCCTCTGTCCCAGCTTGGCTCTGGCAGCGTTGGTCTGGTTCCACGCCAGCCACTGAGGTGTTTTGGCCCGATGTGCCGTGGGTAGCCCTCTGTGACAAGTGAAGAGCTGCCTGTGTGTCGCGGGTTTGTGTTACTTATTTGAAGTTGCAGATCCCTTTCCTGGCCTCTGTTGAGGTTTGGTGTTTGTCTAGCTGGGATGTGGGGTGACACAGATTAGCCACAGTATGTGACTGTCAAAGGGTTTACTTTTGAGATGTGTTTGCTTTTAGGATTAGCTGTTACCCATGTTACAGGCTTTACTGAGGATTTATGTTACACAAGCTTTTATTTTTTTAAACTGCCATATTTTTCCACCACAGATTGTCTGATGTAAACCTGGGTCGTTTGGTACGTGGCGATGCCGATGACTGTCTAGTCCCTCCTACAGCATGTGCTGTGATGGAGCTTCTTGAAGATTTAGGTGAGACCACCTATCACAATTACTATGTTAATTTCTCTTAGTTTTAGGTCTGAGCGAGACACGCAGTCTCACCTTGTTGTGTTCTCTGGTTTGTGTGTTTTCCCACCTGACACATATTTGTCACCTGCTAGTGAGGAACCTCAGTGAGATCTGAATGTACTGTTTGCAGAAGTGGGTCTCTGTCCTACAGATTTTGGAGATTAGGCAGGGATTATCTGCTGTCAGCAGAATTAGCCTCACTGAAGCCACCTGAGACATTGGAGTCTTCAGAAATACAAACATCGCTCAGGGATTTCACTTGACAGTTTTGATTAGTATGAACAGCTGGAGAAATCCAGATCTGCCTGTAAGTAAGTGACAAACGAATCTTTGGGTTTGGATGGTGTCATGTAAGTGTAATGTGGAAATGGCAGACTGAAACAGGAGGCTTTACAGGGTGTGAAGGTGCTGTTAGTTGTTAAAGGTAGCGTTTCAGAAGTAGTCTGTCTTACAGTGGTTCATAATTGTTGAGACAAGGGTTTCTGTCACAGAACTGTAAACAGGAGGTCAGATGTACTTAAGAGCAGATAGGAATGAAAGGATTTGTGCAAATAAAATACCAGAAGAACAGAAGGGCAGTGTTTGCTTAAAACCTTGTGGTTTGTCTTACTCTGTGGGCTCCAGCAGAGCTGCCCGCAGTGCCCCAGCTGCTGTGGTTCTGCAGGCACATGGTGCTCTCACATTGTGAGCTGCTCTGCTGGCTCTTCCAGGGACTTTGGTAGGGGGTGGCTTGGTAAAAGTAGGGGAGTTCATGTAGATACTCCAGCTCTGTGGCCCATTGGAGGCTGGTGCCAGCACCTTTGCACCCGAGGGTGGCTGAAAGACTTGCCTTGTGTCTTGCAGGTGGAAAGACGGTGCTGCTGGTGGGAGCCGGTGGGGCGGTGGGTGCCGCCTTGCAGAGCATGCTGCAGAGGGAGGGAGCTGCGACCCTGAGTTGTGGGTGGAAAGCGCCTCAGCTGCAGACAAAGGTGAGCACTCTTCCTCTGCCCAGTGCCTGGGGGGTATCCTGCATCCCTGCCATCCAGGCATCCCCGTGTTCCCTGTGGCACTGCTCCTCCTCGCCGACATTCCTGAGAGGGAGACTCATTTCAGTCATGGGCAGAACTGAAGCTTGCTAGTAGCCAGCACGGGTTTGGATCTTTTCTCTTCTCCATTCTGCTTGCTCAGAAATGGTGCTCGCACAAACAGGCAGGCCTCTAGCAGAACGTTATGTGTGTAGCAACAGCTACTACAACTTCATTAATTTTTACCGGTAGCTCTGGGAGAAAGAATTCAGTAGGCACAGATTAAAGCAAATGTGTTAGGTCTCCCTTTTTCTTTCCCTCAGTGCAAGAGAGATTCCTGCTTGTCTTTTTTTTTTTTTTTATCCTGTGACATGGTCATCTGTATGAAATTACTTTTGTGGAATTTGTGTCTTAAAGATTTGCAAGTTCTGCCCCTTTTCGGACAAGGGGGGATCATGACCTTTATCTTTGAAGAGAGCTGTAAAAGGATGTGGAGAAATTCAGGAGCCTTACTTCAAAGGATTTAATATACACTGTCCTCCTGGGTGCTTCTTGCAGAGCTCTTAGCAACAATTTAGAAGTTGGTACAACTTCCCATCAAGCTTCCCAGTTTGTTCCTTAATCCCAAACTTCACCGAGTAACACAACTGGGAACGTGTTGTCCTTTGGACATGTGCAGAGGGGTTCCTGATTCCCAGCCCGCGGCACGGACGCCAGGCGTTAGCTGTGGAAGAGACCAACCTTGCTCCAGTGGCTGGGGGAGGCGAGGGGCAAGGGACAGCTCTTGCTGTTTATTTGATAGCACATGCCACAAGGTGGCAGGCAATGCAAAATGATGGTGTCCAACCTCTGGGGTTTGGAAGCAAGGACAGAAGGAGGAAGTAAGTTCCTGCAGCTGTGGTAGTTAGAAAGTTCTCTGGCAAACCTGTGTTTTCACAGCTGCGGATGTTTTTGTCAGGCCCGCCTCAGCTCTGTGCTTTAAGTGACTGACAGCATTTCGGAAACATATGTCTCTCTTGGAGTTGGGAGCACTGTGAACTTAATACCAACCATGTCTCATTCGAGGACTGCTTTGGGCTGGATGGGGTGGCCGGAGGTATTTCCACTGGGTCACAACAAAAGACTTGGACCAGACCAGAGCTGCTTGTGCAGTGCTGTCTGTATGCTGGAGAGAGGTCTGTTTCCTTCCATCCAGATGCTTTCCCATAATCATACTTGGCTTTTTGGCACTCCCCATAGCCTACCTCTCACAGCAGGTCACTGATGTGAAACAGAATAGGAGGCCTAATCAGGAGGCAGTTTGAGGCTTTGCACATCAGTCTTCCCGAGTTCATTTTAACTTTCAGCAGTAAAGAAGTTTCAGCCTTGCCCAGAGGACTGTTCAGCAGAGCTTGGGGAAACCTATTGCCTTCTTCCACGCTTGTAATGCTGGAGCAGTGTGTCACCAGTAATTCTCCAAGCGCTGCTGGACCTGGCTGCATGTAACTGTTATAGTTAACTCTGGATTCCAAATAATAGTCAGAGACTGAGCACAGATTTCCTGCTGCACAACAAGGCACTGCTGTCTTGTGGCACCCTTTATTTGAAGTACAAAGAGTGTTGTTAGATACACGCTTACAGTTGATACAAATTTATTAGCTCTTGGTAATTTTAAACACATATTAAGTGAAAACAGTTTAAGGGCCTAAAAGGTTTTTCCAAGAGTTAATGCGTGTTTTGGTTTTACTTTAGACGTGGCTATATACTTTTTCTCCTTCCTCTGGACATGATACCTTTATGGTAACAGTGTCTGTGCTCTTGTAAGTGAAATTATCGTGTTACTATAGGTTATACTTCCAAAGTGAGGGATGAACTCATGGGGATGCATTGGCTCTGCGGTATATACCAGGAAAGGAGGTTCTTAAGGGTAGGTGTATCTTACTTGTCTTAATCCGTTGGCCAGACCTGTTTGTACTGAAGCACTAATGCCAAACCTAACGAAGTAATGTCTGTCTTAAGCAGGTACTGCATTACCTTTAACTAGCTCTATTGATTTGTTTTTCTTTTTAAAGGATGGCATAACAACAAGTGTTTTCTTTAGAAATTCTGTCAGCTTAAATGAGACACACAACACTAAGGTTGTAGGGGTGTTTTGGATCAGGTTTTGTATTGCTGTGGACTTGCTATTGCTTCTTTTACTTTGCACTTTTGCAAAAGTATTTTTTAAATGATGGAGAGGACAGTTATGTTTGCATCCACCTTATAAAAAGTCTTAACGGTGTAGAGGTAGCTCTGCTGACAAACAGCATAATACCATCTACTATCTGACTTAGTGTGCTCCTTTAAAGCAAGTTTTTTCTGTCTTACAACAGGAAAAGGCAATAAAATAAAGACTAATACATGTTAATTTCCTTGCTTTGACCTGAGTGAATAATGAATGCACTTTGTGTGGGTTTTTTGCCCTCCCCTCTTCATATTTTGTTCAGGTGAACAGATCATTACTGTTTCTTCTTGTTCCGTTTTGAGTTTGCTTGACTTTAGCTCCTAAAAACAATCCTCATGACACAGCTGAGCTGTGTACTTCAGCACTCTAGAGCTTCCTGGATTTTGAAATAAAGTCACAAATGAAAACAAGCAGTATATTTCAAAAGGTTCTGGCACAGCTGTTCATAGTTGCCTTGAAGAAATGCTGTTCTCTTTGCATTGATAGGTTGGATGTAAAATCAATAATGAATTAAGACATAAAGACTTGAGCATTTTGGTGGAAATAGGTAAGATGTTACCACTCTGTAAAGCGTTGCATAGAGGGCCTGAATGACTGGGTGACATATATTTAGGAACGTCTCACTTGGTAGTCCTGTTCTTAAATGAAACCAAAAGTCCGATTCGGCATCACAGGTAAAGAACGGGAACTGATCTGCTTACTACTTTATTATGTTAGAGGTAGGCTATCTTTCCAGCTTGAAAGGGGGTTATGCCACAGATTCAAACTGAAAAATACAGATTGTTGTCTTGCCAAAACATGGGTAACACTTAGTACCTATGAGGAAATTGAATTTCAGTTCAGTCAGTCACAATTTCAACGCAGACTTGCATGTAGTCTGCATGCGAACCATGTTAATGCTGGTTTGAAGAGAGCTGCTATCCTACAAGCTTGTTGTAAAAGAACTGGAAATCAATCTCTAGGTACAATTAGGAATGGAAAACTTGCTTGTAAAAGCCTGGCTGGAAAGTAGGACAGTGGTTCAGCTGGAACATTGAATGGGGGAGGTTCTTTGCCAGATTTGGTTGTTCTCTTTTGGCTACAGTCCGTTCTTCCCTAGGGCCAGTGCTTAACCTTCAGCCTATTAGACATCTCCTAGTCATTTGCTGCCCTGGTTTTACTGTCTTGATAAGACCAAGAGTCTTGGTTACCATCAAGTTTTTATGCAGGTTTCATGGCAAAATGGGTTTTCACTTATCTGAGATATAGAGTTACTTTGTACCCTTATCATTAAGTACTTGTCTGGAAAGTCTGTAGTGTTGTTTTAACATTTGGTGTTCTGTGTTGGGAATGGGTGGTGCTTCTTGATCTGCTTCTACTTAAATCTTGGTGGAGAGTCATATTTTGTAATGAGGTAAGGTTTCAGATTATTTATTGGCACATCTCTTCTCAACTGAAATAATATTTACCGGTGAGAAGACAGGGTACTACTGGAGTATTAGCTTACTCTGTCTCCAGCCTGTTGCCTAGTGCCTATGGGGTGCTTTGGCATGATGCTTGCCATTCCTTTCTCTGGCCTGCCTGGTGGGACACAGCACCGCTGTCCAGGGAGCTTCCTGGGCAGTCGGTCACTCTGCAGCTGTGTGTTTTCCTTTGAGGGTATCTCCTCAGCCTTTTGGCTATGGCTGCCTGTAGCATCTGGTTCCTGGCAGATGTGTCTTCTGTCCGGGGACTGTGCATTTGCTAGGGAGGTCGGATGTGATGATTTCATACGTCTTTTCCATCTCTAATGGCTGAGATTTGTTTCTGATGTAAGAGTTAAGCCAGCACATGCCTCCCAAGGCTTGCTGCTTGCTTTAGTGATTTATAGGAAGTCAGAAAAGTAGGTTAGGGCAAGAAAAAATAGGGGAGCATGGGCATGACTTCTTGTGAGTGAAACCAAAACACCCAGATGGAGGTCACATAAATCTCTTCCAAGCACCCCCACAATTCTGCCTAACAACTATTTTGCTTTCCATGGACTCGGTCTCCCAATCAAACAAGTGGATATAATTTTTTTTTTTTAATAGTCACAGGGGTGGGGAATTTATAAAGTGTTTGTGATACTTTATTGACTCTCCAGGAACTTTTTCAATAATTGCATATAAAATTCTTGTTTGTAGCAAGAGAGTTACAATTATATCTGTGCCCTTGGGTTTTTTTGTTTGTGGGGTTTTTTTACATTAACTTTCCTTGTGAAATAAGGAAAAGGAAATTGTGGTGGGGAAGGAAGACTCTATCAGTGTGCCTTCAACCACAGGACAACTGTTCTCTGCCATGTGATGCAACTTTTTTTCGTGGAGGAGGTGGAGCGGAACAATGAAATGAAAGGTTCAGCTGGTTTTCCTATACATTTATGGGTATACGTGACATTAGCCATCCAAACTAGTGTTAACATTGGCATCAAAAATGATCGTGTTCAGCTGTTAATAACATTTTTGAACGTTATGATCAGTAGTCATAGAGATGAATATTTGGTTAGGTCAGTTGTTTTCTGGCATTATAGTTACTTTGGATCGATTCTGTCATAAGTATGTTTGGCTGAACACTGTCAAAATTACTACTCGTTGCATAGAGCTCTCAACTGGTTCATAGTTTCATGATGCTGAGTGGTGTGTAAAGCCTTTAGTCCTTGTCCCAGAGGCTTTGCATACGTGACTTCAATATATGAATTACAAATGCTAGAATACAAGGCTGCCTTCGTGTAACTGAGAATAATCATTGTTTTTCACTGTTGCTGATGCTGGCTGTTATTGCAGAGACTTTCCACTTTTGCAGGGGAAAGTGTGTCTTCAGTGTGTTATTCTTGGTATGCAAGTCACTGTGGCATCTCTTTATCCAAATTTGCTTGCAGATTCCTCAGTATGATTTGACGTGATACTGGTCAAGCACTACGACTTACATGGCCAGCTAGGAGTGGCATGTAAGTTGATATTGGTACCAGACACAAGACCGTAAGCAATTTGGATAAGGCTGAATGACTCTTGTGACTGTATGTTTGGAGGCAATCATGGGAGTGTTGCAGGACTGCTGACTGAAGCCTGCATCAGCTCATTGCATTAGTCATTTGTCAGGCAAGTAAATCTTCTCCCACACATTTGGCTTTGTTTCCACATGAGTATCTCTAAGGAGGGCTAGGCCATCCTTATGTTCTCTGAGGAGAAGATGGAGTTTTTTTAGCTTTCTGCCTTTTCCACCGCAGTTATGCTCTTCTTCCCTCCTGGATGCTCAGCTGTGCCAAGAACCTGCTATCCTGACAGGATTTGTAGCTGTTGTTTCTTGGCAGGAGTGTTGGGCAGGGTTGCGTCAGAGCACTTTTGGCCAAAAAAGAAGCTGGAACGCCTGTCAGTCACAAATCAATTCATAGAGAGGCTTGCCGAGTTTGTGACAATTGCTATTAATTTACATTTTTCAAAGTATTTCCAAACTCATTGTGTATCTGAAATAATTCTTACATTCAGGCTTGAGGCAGTGCTGTTGCCCACGTTTTGTTTTTGAGTAGATCTTTATACATTTGCCGCTGGTGCTGTCTCTCTCTCATAGTGACTCCAATAATTGGTGCAGGGCCCTGTTTCAGAGGAGGGAGGAAAGGCAGACACTTAAGCCTTTGATCATAAGAATTTTTGTAGTAACCGTTTTTGCTCCCCCACCTGTCAGGTTGAGCTAAAGCAGAAGCACTGGTTCGCGAACGTGACCTGCGAAAGAAGCAAATGCTTTAATTGGTATTCTTCAAAGGCATTGATGTTTGCAGATCAGGTCATCTTGTGTTTCCCTCAGTTGGCCTGATTTTTCTACTGTCAGATAAGCTGACTGTACTCTTTATAATTGTCTATTTACTGTCTTTCAACCCTTTTCTTTCTTAAGTCTCTCCAAGTTATCTTGTTGGACAGGACCTTGGACTTCTTTGAAAGTACGTAATCCCCATTAAATATTCTTGGTACTGACTCTGACCCTGCTTGCCCAATTTCACAGTTTGTTTACCTGACTACATTTTAATTGCTGTTGTTCTTAAATTGCACGTGTGGCAAGAATGAAGCCGTCAACTTGGATATTTTAATTTTTTTTTGCCTTCACTTTTCTCAGAGGGTTGCTGTGTGAGTCTGACTATATTTATGTGATACTTCTATCATTAAATGCTTGTTTTGTTTTTTGGGGGGGGTGTTTTGGTTTCTCCCTAGCTTCATCATGCAGATGTGGTGGTAGTTGGCAGTAAAAAACCCGATGAAATTCCTGTGAGCTGGATAAAGCCTGGAACCACTGTTATCAGTTGTTCTCCTGACTTGCTGCCAGGTAAGAGGCCTTCAAAGTGAGCAGTTCTTGAAAGTGATGTATGGTGAGTCTTTGAGATAAGTCTGTGCCATGTTGCTGACAACGCAATGCGGTTAAAAGCTGCACCTTTGGGATAGGGCCTTTAAAAGTGGGTATTTCTGTACAAAGCATGTATACTTGTGTGTCTGATATATAAATAGGAAAATGATGTTAGGTGGGGGAAGAAGAGCTCGAACAGATTCTTCATACCAGGATTGGTAAATAAGTTTTGATCCTATGGCTTCTAAGAATTCAGAGGGGAAGACACCGTGGGATGAGCTATTATTTAGCGCTGTTTTGTACAGTGTGTTATTCTGTGACTTCTATAAACTCACCTGGAACATGGGGAAAAGAGAAGAGGGGAAAAAACATCAACTCCACAGTGCTATGAAGCTGTGTGCAGAGGATGGTGCAGGAGGGAGTAGGGAAATCGTGTGTAGCTAAGAGCGGGCAGAATGTCTCCCGCAGTAGTGACTCCTACAGAAAAAGTTTGAATTCCCTTCCCTCTTGCCCTGACCAGTTAGGGAGAGGGTGTAAGTTCATTAGTTTCTCAGTTGAAAAAATGCTGCAGAATTTTACTAGGAATAAAACTAAGAAAGCTTCTCAGAATTTATTCTATTCTCCTGCTAGAATTTCATTTCCTGTAAAAGTCTTCAAAGTCCTGTGAAGATCTCTAGATATTTTTCTAGATTTTTCATAGGTATTTGAATTTGCCTGTCCAGTGGCCAGATGGCGTTATGCTGTGAATGAACAGGAAAACAAATACGTACATGGGTAGGGTGATTGGTTAATGTGTTTCTCTGAGTCTGTCACAAGTGTACTTACTGACATCTGTTGATACAAAACTGGGGAAATGAGCAGAAGGCCAAGGAGAACTAATTGTGTGGTTCTTAAACTAGGCATACTGCCTAAGGAGGAATTAAGCAGACACTGTGCAGAGCTAATGCAAGATCAGGCTCATAATAAAGCAGCGGCTGTTCCCATGCAAAGCATGGCCTTAGCAAGAGATTCCTTTCCTTGCCTTTTGTGATATCATCTTGATTTAATTCTTGATTCACTGTGGGTTATTGTTCACTCAGTTGACTAAAGGCATTTGGCCATTCAACTTCCACCTCCCAGAGCAGTGCTTTGATCCTAATGGGGATCTGAGGGCTGGGTACCAAGCCTTTTCCCTCGCTGGTGCTGCACAAGTTGTCAGAAATAATTTAAAATTTCCTAGCCTAGTAATTAGGAGACTCCTTGCATCTTTAACACACGCATATTTTGCATAGGGATTGTTGGATGTAATTGTTAAGTACCTGTGGGGCAGGGTTTGGACCGAAGGTCTTTTCAGCAGGTACCTAACCTATTAGTATAACATACTCCTGCATGGAGGAGAAATGAGTGAGAAAGCAAAGAGGGCAGAGAGGGGGATGGTGGTATGGCAATAGCATCTATAAATAAAAATGAAAATGAATGGCCCCTCCTCGTCCTAATCCTTACAAGCAGAAGCTTCTGAGGTATCGGGCTTGGTTAGAGGTGCAGGTCTCTGAGGGCATGGTGAAGGTAAGCCAATCCTTGTAGCCTGAGTGGCCACCTCTGATGACTGAACTCCTCCAGCTCTCTGTGCTGCCTGGTGCAAGTCCCAGTTTCAGACACGTAACTCTGACCTTCCATTGCAAAGGGAGTCAGGTCTTCATGCACCTACTTAAAAGTTGTGCAGTATAACTGCTTGCCAGGTCTTCAGTATCTATACAACTACAGATAGCATTAGTGTTTCCCTTCCCCAAAAGAGCGCTGTTAGAACTGCATTAAAGTACAAGTGGTCTTCACGTACCACACCAACAATTGTTTTGAAGGCAGGAAATGTAAGATTTGGCATAAGGTTATAGATATTTCTTCTTCATTTTCTAAGTTGTAGCAGTGGGCTGTGCTAGGTACAGCACTTGTTTGGAAAGTCAGCATGAGATTTTTAGCAAGATAATTTAAATAGAACTTATGTACCAAATGTCCATCTGTTTTTGTGCTTACACTTTTGAGATTGTCAGTATCTTGGAGAAACTCTGCAAGAATAGCAGAAACGCTATTCTTGCTATCCAAAATGCTGGCCTCAAGACTTAGTAAACTGAGGTACATGAAACACAGGTGCCTGTTTGACAGGAAGAATGCACTTAGTTTAATTGCAAGATACTTATTAAAAGCCTATTGTGGAGCAGTCATGACCTTGGAGGAACAACTGAGCCTTACAACTGACTCTTCATTTTCAATATATGGTAGAATCTGGCTGAGGAGCTTGGAAATTGTTCTGGGGTTTTTTTCTTGTCTTAGAAATGTGACCCCACAGATGTTAGAGTTGGACAGGAACTAAATGAAGCCTGAAAGCAACAATGGCCATGAAATTGCCTTTATTCTTGCCAGGTGATGGCTAGATTTCGTTTTTTGCATAGGTACCGATGTAGTCTAACACAGCTGCATATTGTAAAAGCGTTCAAAATTTGCAAGGGCATGTTTGACATTGCCAATTGTAATGATGTGAGCCAGGAGAGTAGAGCTAGAAGTGCTTGGTCCAGAGTGACAGAATTCTTCGAGTATGTTTTTTAATCTCATCAAAGATTTTTAGATGGTAATTTTAAAACAGTCTGCAGTTTCTAACAGCACCACATCTTATTCTGCTGCGCTAGTGATTTTGGAATCAAGTGAGTGCTGGTAGGTTCTTGCAGGAAAATGCTTTATATGTAAATATATAGAAATGAAAATCAAGTCTCTGAACAAAACTTAAGAATACCAAAATTATTTTGGGTTTTGATGTCCAGCTCCTTTGGGGTCGCTTTAAAGCTGAAGTCCATATGGTTTAAGTACGTTAATGGGACATTCAACCGTTTTCCCACCTTTTCTCTGTTCTAAATCTGCCTGAGCTGACAGGTAGTGCGTGACAGCATCTCTCACCCACCCCCCCAATAGGGTGCCAATGGATGGGCGGGTGGACCACAAAGTCTGTATGCTGTTCAGATGATCTTCTGGCCAAAATCCAAAGCAGAGAGTGCTGTTCCGGCTCCCATCTGGAAAATTTATCCCAAGAGAGCTGTTGCAATCCTGTGATTGTCTTGCTAGCTCATGTGTGCATGACTTTTTCCCTCTAGCTTCACCTTCACCCCTGTAAAAGCCTGGTTAGTCATTTGTGGGTTGTGTGTGTAGCATAGGCAGCCTGAGAGAAGTAGTTTATTGAAGGGAACTGTCTAATTCTGATACGTATTTACACACACGCTAACCCTGCTCTGATAAAGAAGTCATATTAAGCCAAATAACATAAAAAGTTGAAATGTTTCTGTAAAGCACAGCTGTCTGAAAGGGGATTTTATACTTCATTCTTCCTACTTCATTTGTCTGTTTGGCAGCTCTCCCAGCCTGATCTCAAAGCAACAACAGTCAACTTATGACAGTGATAGACTGTTCCAGTAAAAGTCCTCTGTCTGAGTCTAAAACTGAGCATCTCCAGGAGACCTTTTTTTTTTTTTTTTTCTTTTTAATTGGCAAGTGCTAATGTAAGTAGAAGGAGTTCTCAGGCACTTTCTTAATTAGAATTCAATGTCAGGATTGTCACCTTCTGCTTGGTTGGCTTTGAAACTGATGTACGGATGACTTGCGACAGGAAAGTTTGACAGAGGATTAGAAAACATACTGAATGAGACTGAGGGTGTCTGCAGAAGGGGTGCCTTGCTCTCTTGGTGATGGGTATGAGACTGGGCAGGACACAGTGCAGTGGGTTGCTGTGCTGACCCCTCTGCATGCTGCTGCCTGCCGCTCTGGCTCCAGACAGAGGTTTCTGTGCCCTGCTGCTGCGGGGACCTCTGTCAGGGGGTAGTTGTGCAAGGCACCGTGAGCATTTTGTGATCAGCTCATCTGGGATGAGTGTGAGCTTGACCAGGTCAGGGTTCGCACTGTGGCTCCCCTGTGGGTGAAAGGTTAAAGCTGTCAGCATACAGTTGTTATTTTTCATTCCAGTTACGGCTACGCCCTTCAGAGTGTGGCTGGGGCCTTGATACGCCCAGAGAGACCGGGATGTGAATTGCGGAGAGATTGTGTCTAGAAAAAAGTTAATAAGCAACAGCAGAAGAACAGGCCAAAAGGGGGATTACAGGAAAATGACAGAATAATATGTTTTGTTAGGGTAGCTAATACATGTTATTGTATGATACGTTGCTGCTAGAAATAATTATAACTGTCTATATAGTTGAAGGCACTCTACATTGTGCAGACTCTTCAAAATACCTGTTTTTAATGTCACACTGATGAAGATGACTTTTGCTAATATTCCTATATAGTATTCTGTGATTGTTTTCATTGTTCTGTTTTGCTGTCATGGTTGTATGGAAAGCAACAATCTTTACCATGTTCACTTAGGCATTCAGTTTAAAAATACGTGTATCTTTTCAAATCCTCACAGCTGTCTGGATTTTTGTTGGTTTGGGGTTGGTTTTGTTTTTTGGATGTTTTCATCCAAAAGCAGTTGTTTGGGTCCTGGAATTAATCCCAGTGTTTCTAGTTTCCTTTTTCAAGTGTGTGTATGCGTTTTCATATGCATGTGTGTGTTTACGTAATACGTTTGATAGCATACAGTACTTCCACTCACAAAAGCTTTGTGATGTATTAGTGCAATACTTTTTATGTTACAGAGAAACACAACTACGGGCAGGAAAACAGCCACGCTGCTGAAAGCACTGTTGGTTCCCTTGCAATAGCACTGCGAATGCAGGTCAGTGTAACTTCAGACATTGTCAATGTGCTGCTCTTTCTGTGAGTTGAAGAAATTACTTCTCCAGTTTGAGTTTTAATTTTTGTTTTGCTGTTTTGAACATCTTACCTTCCATTGTAATAACAACTCTTAGTCAGGGTGAGTCATGCCTGGTAAATTAAAAAATCAAGTATGTCGTAATTCTGACGATTACAGTAAAGCTTGGCAGAGACACTTGTTATCAATAGACTAATGTTGCTTATTCTGGAAGGATAACGAAGATTAATTATATCTGTGCACATTTTTGTGGTGTGATGGATAGACAGTCCTCAAGTTGGTTCCTTTATGTGAAAAGAACACAAATCAGTCAGTGAACAATTAATATCTTCCATTATTTTAAATTGTGAGAGATGAAAAATTCTGCATTTTACCAGAATAAAATCTCCAAGTGCCTAATCAGAGACTTTTCTCTGCCACTTACATGTTAATAGCTCTTTCTGAAATGTAGACAAACAATAGGTCAGTAATCCTGCCATGTTTGGGTTTTCTTTCATCCTAAACCTATTAAATGGACAGGTTTTTTTAAGCTTGTTTTTTGGTTTGCCTTTACTGTAAAAGTTATTTCAACATACTCCTGAGATGGTTTGAAATTAGTGTTCAGTATTTATGATGCAGCTGGTGTGTGCTGTTTTCTTGTTTAAAAACAGAATATGGTGAAAAACACGGAGCGATGGATCTGGTCCCAGAAGTACAGGAAGTGGGACCTCCGCTGCTTGAAACTGCAGCCCCTCTCCCCAGTGCCCAGGTAATAAGTGTTGGGGTTTTTTTAAAATTAAAAAAAAAAAAAAAAGGCAAGCATTAAATGTGGTGATGAACCTAAAAATGGTCCACGCTTACTTATTTTCCAATCTGCTTATGTGGACTACATGTTCCTTTTTGTGGTATGTCTCTTTGTCACCGCATCCTTCCGTTTCCTATCAATTTTTATTTTCATGATGTGTATTGGAGCCAAGCTTTGTTTAATGAAGATTTAGAACTGGAAGTTTCACTGAGGGAGAGAGGTGAAGCCTTGTGTAATGTCAGCAGGAATGCAAAATACAAGAAGTTCCTAATTGCTAAACCTTAATGTAGGAAGGATCTAGTCAAGGCCCGGTGGTTTCAATGGCATTCGATCTTGTGTTTTATTTTCTTTCCTCAGTCAAAGTACTTTCTTCTGCATTACTTTTAAATTCCTCTGTAGATGGAAAAAGCAGGAAGTATATTTATTATCCTAGCCAGAATCTTTTCAATCAGTTCCTGTCATTCACCTCCCAAGGCCAATGTCTGTGCTGTAGGGATTTTAGGTCAGCCTTGGCACGGTTACTGACATCTGTGACATTTAGAGCAGCCCAAGCCCTTCGCTTTGCTATGTGTTGGTTGTGCTGGGTGATGGAGAGAGGAACCAACAACTTGAAGTGACGTTCTGCTGAGCAAGAGAGCTTTTGAAATTTTTGTGTGCTTATTTGATGCGTGCTTCCGGGCCACACAGATGATGAAGGGACTGGAGCACCTCACATAGGAGTGAAGATGGAGAGAGCTGAAATTATTCCAACCCCCCTCCATGACATAGTGTGTTTAGTACATAAATATTTACATAATTTATATATAATGACCTATAATATAACCAGTAATAGGATTTGCATTTATTTGATAACCCTGTAGCTTTATGTCTTTTTTCTTTTAAACATAAAATAACTCATCGTCTGGAAAGTATCCTGCAATAAAATGTAATCTTACAGTAATATACACCACGTTGTGTGGAAACAGATGGAGTTTTCATTGAAAATGAGGCAAAGCTGCTTAAGCTCTAAAACTGGGAACATCTGCTTTTTGATTTCTATGAGATCTGGGTGT
Organism: Porphyrio hochstetteri; assembly: GCA_020800305.1. Taxonomy (NCBI): domain Eukaryota; kingdom Metazoa; phylum Chordata; class Aves; order Gruiformes; family Rallidae; genus Porphyrio; species Porphyrio hochstetteri. Next base: position 55,498,248 of record CM036907.1, read on the forward strand.
TAATTGATGTATTTCCAAAGATATTGGAAATGGAATGGAAGATTTTCTTACAAATATGCAGTAAAAGAAAATTATAGCACGCAGGCTGAGTGGATGTAGAGTCTTCTCCCATCTTTTAAATTTTCCTGCATTTTGTAAATTATGAATTACCATTGTCAGTGGTGGACTTTTTTGCTTAACAGTTCTCATTCATGCAGAAGAACTGCTGTTGCACATTTCCAGCAATATGAAATAATGTAACTTATTGAATAATTCTGGTATTTCCAATATAGAGAACACATTGTCAAGCTACAAGAGCTAGCTACATATGTAGTCTTCCAAATGCTAGTTATAAAATCTTTAATTTCCTGTTGTTTAGAAGATGCTTCTACCAGAAACAATAGACTAAATGCAAATGTTTTGTACATAGTCAAGGTATAAATGTCAATTCATTGTGAAATTTTACCTTTTATCACTTTATAGTGTGAATCAGTGTCCAATCTGTTATTAAAGGGTTTCTTAGTTAAAACTCTAGTTGCCCTGAAGGTTCTTCGGGGAGCTTCAGATGGGAAAATGGTGACAGCAGTGGTTTTACCACTGGAGAACTGTTAGCATCCACTTTTCAATTTTACTTGACTTTTACAAATATTTGTAATTAGTAATGCAAGAGGATGTGCTTAGTGTGTCTTTGAAAGAAAGCAGATTCCAGGTTAGTATCTGCAACGAAATTGTTTGCAACCCAACTGTTGAGTGCTGTGATTGAGTAGCTTCTTGTCCTGTGGTACTAGATTATGTCAATATTTGGATGAATGATTGCTGGGTTTCACTTAGCTTCTGCAGGGTGCAAAAGTGGGATACTTGGAAGTTAGAAGGGTGCCCATGAATATTCTCAAAGAACTGCAAGCAATTAAGTTGGCACAAACTAATTACTTGCTGGTGGATGCAGAACAGCTGAAGTCTACACATAGAGTTGAGATCTGGCAGTAGCTCTGGGTTCATCTGTGGATATTTGAGGTCTTGCAGACTGTAAGTTCAAGATACTAGCTTTGATGCTGTTGCCAGATTCTATCTTAAAAGTATTGTAATCAACTCAAAGTACAGGAAGGAGTTTAGCCTTGTTAGAATGAAAGTAATTAATCTCTTGGTAAATTTTGACTTGCTCTTGTAGTGATGTGAGCAATTCAAAACAAAGGAGACAACTCCTCACATGTGTGCCGGGCCCTGGACTTTACTGTCACAGGAGCTTGCAGCTGCTAAACTGTGGACAATAAGGGTCAAGCTCACAAACTAAAAGCCCATGAAGGGGTATTAAATCCAAAGACCCTGGGTGGTCTAGGTCAGGAACTGCAGATACAACTGTGTCCCCCAGCCTACACCCACCTCCTCTCAGGCAGTTCTACCATGTGTGCTTGCTCTGTGCTTGTTCTCTTGCCTTAGCTACCACTCACAGTCCTCCTGGAAATAGTTTGTAAGATCACTGGACTTATGGCCTGAGCCCTGTGCGTTAAACTCCTGCTATGTGGCCATTTTCAATACAGTTGTGTTTTAGAAGTGCATGGGTTGGTCTTCTAATGCCTTGCTTCCTTTGGTACCCTCATGAGGGAGCAGCGATGCTCAGATTACTTGGTGGTACCCTCTGATGAAAGGTGCTATGCACACAAGCATCAGGTTTAGCTGATGTGTTTACGTGGCTGTTGGCCAAGGAATATATGCACTTTTTAGTAAAGTGTATGTGCTGAAATATACTGGGAGGGAGGAGAAGAAAAACAAACCCAGAAACATCCATTCCAGTGGGACATGCCTGAGCATCCAGCAGACACGTCTCTAGTTTGATATGAAAGCATTATGTAATACTTGGAATCTGATTAAATGAGACAACTCAGTGAAACTGTAACAATTAAAAAAAACCCTGCATGTGATTTTCAATATTAGGTGTTAGCTAATATTTATGTTTGGTTAATAAAATGTGAGAGAGGATTGAAAAACTGATTACAATAACCCCATTGTTGGAGTATTTGCTGTTGTTTTGTGATCTGTCGTCGACCACCTAAGCTGAGAGAAATCTCCTGGCTCCTATTTGTTTTCTTTTCCAGTGATATTGAGATTTCCCGAGCACAGAGTCCAAAAGCTGTTGATGTACTTGCCAAGGAGATAGGATTGCTTACAGATGAAATTGAGATCTATGGCCAAACCAAAGCCAAAGTACGTTTGTCCCTGCTGGAAAGGTTAAAGGATCAACCAGATGGAAAATATGTTCTAGTTGCTGGGTAAGAATGCACGGTAATGTTGTTAATGTCCACCCTTTTCACTCATATTAATATAAACATGCAACTTACATCTTTTTAATATACTGCACTAATAAGAGCCCTGAATGTTCTCAGCTGTAGGATGCTCTCTTCTCAAAGTGAGCAGTTTTGACATTTTGAAGCAATGCAACTTTTCTTCTGAACAGTTATTACTGAAGTAAAGTATATTTTGTATACGGGAGTTTGTTCTAAGCTTCTTAAATATTACCTATTGGTGTGTGGAATTTTTCTTACTATTTTATCAGAATTTTAAACATTTAACTTGAATATTCAAGTCTGTGTGTATTCTGCTTGTTTATAAACAATCTTTAACAGAAGCTACATGCTAATCTGTTGATATTAATAATACTTTTTTTTTTCATATTGAAGAACAGATTGCAAAGTTTAAAAGCCATGGTTTTTCTCTGAAATGTAGACATGTCTCCAGGCAGGCTTATCCTGCTCCCTGTTCCCACGATTATAGTAAATGCTGTGCTCAGCAGGAATTATGTGCTTCTCTTCTGAAGAGCTATAGGGTTTTCTTCTGCATTCAGAGGCACAACATTTTTTCAGTCACCTGGTTTGCTAAGTGGAAACTTCTCATTATGATCAATCATTTGAAGGTTCTACTGTTTAAATTGCAGTGTGTTCTTTATGTCCTTAATTAATCTATAAAACGTATTCCTTGTAAGTAAAAGCGGTCAGGTTTAAAATACAGCTTTAGGCTGATCCTGAAGAGGAATGCTGCCTTGATCTACCAATTCCTTAGTCAGGATAATGTTGCACAAACTGTTTCTTGCACTGCCTTCCTATGGAGAGAGCATGGTTTTCTGTCACTACCTGAGGTGAGGCTGTTCCAGACTGACAGACCTGATGTTACAAATCTGAGGCACACTTGTTACAAAGCTGCCTTCAAAGCTACAGGCTAGAACTGCAGTGCATAAGGATGTTCCTAGGGGAACATAAGGATGTTCCTAGGGAGCAGTTGTTTAAGAAAAGAATGTAATAGCTGTTGAGCCTGGTTTCCTTTGGTACAGTTGTTTGGGTTGTTTTGGGTTTTTTTTTTGTATTTTGCTGCTTTGGAGAAAGAAAATCAGATTCAGCGTTTGGCTGAGTTTGAAGAAAGTTGCTACCAGGTACCTTCAGGCTCATGTTGTCGTTGGGTGCCATGCTGCAGGCTGTGCCCGGCTTCTCCAGCAGCAGTGTCTCACTGAAGCAGAGGTGGTTTGCAAAAATCTAGATGCCCATGATGCAAAACCCCATTCAGGTGGAGTTCAGCTTTCATGCACCAGCGCTTACGTTTCTTCACACCGCTTTGGCTCCCACTCTTCTTCAAGGAAGGTATCTCAAGCTGAACACTGTTTTGTTGGCACAGACAGAAGTGTTTATGTGCGTGGAAGAAATGGGGAGGTTTTGACTAGCAAGATGAGAAGTTGGTGACAAGTAGAAAATTGTATCTTCTGAAGTTTATATAACACCTGTGGAGTCTGACCTGAGTTTCAGAAACGCTGGGTTTGGTACCTATGCAACTCCATGGTGCAGTACTTGTAACTTGTCTGGAGTCACTGCATCTGTTGGAGCGAGCACACAGCCGCATCTGCCACACGAGGAGTGCTTGGGCAAGGTGGCTACAATAGTGGGAATGCTCTCTTCCAAGAGAGTTCAAAGTTTGCCATTGAAATATTGTACATACAAAAAAAAAAAAAAAGAAACCCATATAACATTTATTTAGGTGTTCTTGGCTGTTCTCATTTGCTGAAATGCCTGTAGTGGACAATGATTTTAAGAAAAGTGGGGAGCTGCATCTGGTGGGGAAACGATCAGTACAACGAAAACTGAATACCACTCAAGTGTGGAATTTGGGGAGTGAAATCCTCAGTGGCTGCCTTCATCCACTCCCTGCCAAGGCAAGGTCAACCAAAATCTCCATTTGGATTATGATGTTAGTTCACAATAACTGAAGATACTTAGAAATTCTTTTAGAATGATGCAGTATTGGTCTGCAGAATAAGTTTTCAGTTCTTCAGAGGAAACATTTAAGATATATGCTTATACTTAAGGGTATTTAATCTGATGGAAATATTTGTTACATGTGATTTGAACATTCGGTATGTGAAGGAAGTGAAAAGTGTGTGTGTGTATTCAGCAAGCTGCAAAATCTCCAACCTCCATCCATGATCCAGCCTGTGACATTTGTACCTGGAATTGCACAATCAGGTTTAAGTGTTTTGTGATGTCTGGCAATTTACTGCTGGCATGCTAGAGCCCAAACTTGTTGCTCTGAACAGAAAAATGCAACCAAATGCACCTTCTATATTTAAGGGTAGTTTTATTTATGATTATTTTTCAAAAGTTGCTACTAACTGGAAAGTCTACGTCATTCTTGCTGAATGCACTCAACTATGTCTAAATGCCTCATGCAATATACACTTTGTATCCTGAAAAATTGCAGTTTGATTAACAGATCGTGTCACCGAAAATTAGGATCATAGAATCATAGAATGGTCTGGGTTGGAAGGGACCCCAAGGATCATAGAGCTCCAACCCCCCTGTCACAGGCAGGGCCACAAACCTCCAGGACTGGATCTACACAAGGTTGCCCAGGGCCCCATCCAACCTGGCCTTGAACACTTCCAGGGATGGGGCATCCACCGCCTCTCTGGGCAGCCTGTTCCAGCACCTCACCACTCTTTCTGTGAAAAACTTTCTGCTAATATCTAATCTAAACCTTCTCTTCTTTAGCTTTAATCCATCCCCCCTTATCCTGACATTACCTACCCTTTAAAAACATTGATTCCACTCCTGTTTGTATGCTCCTTTCAGGATGGAGGCTTAATTTTCTTTGTGACTTCCATTTTCTTCATTCTCTATTGATTTTTTTTTTTTTCTCGTGTCTGTGTGTGACTTGTTACAGGGCTTCTGTTGGGACACTGGGGTGGCAAAGCCGAGAGTTGTCATGGAGCAATTAGCTCTTGGGCATCAACCACTTGTATACAGGCTTTTAGCGTGCTAAAAAAAATACATAGCAGGATATGTTGACTCAAACTGCCTCCTGTTCACTGCAAGCTGAGACTGTGCAAAGGAACAAAGCCTGCGCACGTAGCTAAGTTTAGTGCCCTAGTAACTAAGTTTAGTGCCCAGGGTAACTTAATCATCCATCCAAGCATGTAGACAGTGTATTCATGCACACAGTATGAAACTACTCTGTTGTTAAGGAGTCTATATATGTTGTAGCATGTTGTTTTTAAATGCCCCAGTGCTGGGGCTTTTACCAGTTGATTCTGGAACCTTGTTCACTTCAAAAATGCAAGCTGAGGAATAATAGAATATCAAAAAATTATGAAATATAATACCACTTTTAGTAAGAAGCATGTCAGGGTTTGAAATGCTGGAAAATTTAAAATAAGTACTTTTCACCTAACTTTAATGCATTGTGATGAACTACCTTTTTTGGTAAAATAAAAGTGGCAGGAAATACTAACTTAATGCTCATAGAAGTTGTACGGTGGTAAATATCTTAGTGACAGAATTCTCAGGCATGAGATTGGAGTTTTTATGGGTATGCATTGGATTGTATTTTCTGTTCACTGAGTTTCTTGGGCCACAAGGTGCTTAAAAGAAAAGAAAAACAGTAGACAAAAACAAGGGGAAAAATACAGGGAGGAATAAGCAGGGAAAATACCACTGCATTGGTGCACTGAAGCATCCAACAATCCACAGCAAAGTCATGGCTGAAATGGTTTGTCATGCATTCGTCGTGTTGGTGCACAGTCCCTGATTGGGTTTTAAATGGGCCTTCATTGGCTTTTGAGAGTTTGCAGTTGTGAATTCCTCTGTCTGTTCCCAGCTTTGCTCAGCTTCACAGTGGTCACTGTGCTTTTGTAGCTGGAAGCTTCAGTTCCGTTGGGAGGATTCCACTGCAATGTTATCTCACCTTGATGAAGCGACAGGAGTTGCAATGCTTCTGTGTCCAGAAATAAATCTCTGACAGTTGCAATCTTGGATGGGAGATTGTTTGACCCTCCAGACAGGGTCAAACCACCACAGACATATATGTAGGTGAGGCTGTCACTTGTGGGAACTCGGTTGCAAGTGCCCTCTATAGCTTGGCTCTGCATGTTTCCATGTGGATCATGGGAATGGTGAACTCATTAAAATCTTTGAAATTGCTGATACTGATGATTTGAAGATAGGAAATTTGAAAGAGGAGAATTGTCACACATCCAGTAAAGTTCTTGCTGGAGTCACAGCGGCTGGGGTAGCTGTGAGGAGGTTACAGCTGGTGCAGTGTATCATCTCACTGTTTGTTTATTTTCTCTTTGGGAGACCTCATGTAGCTTTCCCACAGAAACAGCTCTGCTCTAAGCTAATGTGATGTATAACAAACAAACAGAAAGTCTGCATATTCTTATCTTTGTTTTGATATACATAAAGAGAGAAGGCTTTCCAATGTTATGGAAAACTTAGTTTGCCAAGGAGCTGGTGACTGCTTGGTAGGTGGCAAAGAAGTCTTAAGGAGAAAAATGATTGTGGGGTTTCAGTGTTTAGATTGAAAACATATTAAAGAAATTCGAAGAAGAATGCAAATGGGTGTAAAAGTCTCTTGAAGTTCATTAAAATTTACTGTGTTTTAAAGGTTGGGGTTTTTTTCCCTAGATTTGCATAGGTCAAAACACAGCGTTGCAGAATTGAGCTAAAGTTAGCCATCGGCAGTTGTAATTTTATACTCATGTGAGCAAGTGACCTACGCTGCAAGAGTGTAGGCTCAGTAGTGTAGCCAGCAAAAACATCTCAATGTCCACAAAACAGCTTAAGTGGAGTATTTATTTGTAAAACCGATCAAAGTAGGCCAGGTACAAAAGGGAAGCTTTTAAAAATAAGCTTTCTAAGGGTATTATCATAATAGAAATCTCTCCATTTCATGGGGAGGGGTGTTGTGGGGTTTTTTGTTTGACCTTTTTTTTTTTTTTTAAACTAGTATTTAAAACTGAGGTCCTGGTAGTTATTGCAACTATTAAATACCTGTTTAGCTCTTAAGATTTATCCTGTAATCTCTAGGCTGCTGAGAATCAAAGGTGTCCTGCCAGGGCGTCTCATGTAAGATGAGAAGTTTGGGGTAGAGAAGCAAATTGTCTATCAGTCTGGCTTCACTGAATAGTGTCATTTGCAGAGTCCTCATGTTTTGTTAGTTCTGCTAGCTGAAAAGAGATTGCAAAGTTTTCCTGGCTTTGACTCCTCAGGGGTTTGTGCATATTCCTACCTGCTGCGGTGAATGAGGTTTCTTAGGAGAGTGTCATCCAAGTGTTGTAGACTGTTAATGGAAGTCTAGTTGCTGGTTTTCTTCCTACATCCCAGCTGCTTTCAGACATTTTGAGCCGTCGGATATTCATCTTGAGTAACTCTAGTTCCAGGTAAACTAAAGATCACAATGCTTCTCAGGAGGGAGCGTACAGATTAAAATGTACAAACCCATCTGAGGAACACCCTGAAACTGTAGACTCTTAAAGCCAAGCAGATTCAATGAAGCCAAGGTCCTGTCTGCAAAGACATGTCTGTTTAACGCTGCAAACCATTGTCCGCTTGTCTTTCTCCCAGAGTGCCGCATTCTCAGTAGGGATGTGGCTGGTGCTGAGTATCAGTGTACCAGTAATTCAGCAGAGGCAAGATCTGTTCCTACCAGTTTGATCAATGAGCAATTCTGTTTTTCTCGTTTTGTTCTCTGGAAAAGGGTCTTTCTCATAGAGAATTCCCAGTTCTTTCTGGCTCACTTTACATATAGCCATTGTAGAACACGCCAGCTGGGCTACCAGAACAATTTTAGTAGTGTGGTGTTTGACTACTTGCATCTTCTGCAGTAGGTAGATACCATTCTTCATGCAGCTACCAACACGCCTTCTGGTTGTTACACATTTGCCAGTTCCAGTTTCCTTCCCTTTACTGAGTAGGAGCCCGCATCTTTGATTCTGCTTGTTTCATGAGAGCTGCACAGAGTGCCAGTGCTGCTGTGCATGCCTGGTCAGCCCTCTGCTGTGTTCTGAGCTGCACTTGAGTGAATAGCCTAGGTATAGTGCCTCTGAATTCCCTCGAATGTGAACACTGTGAGTCCAATGTTCAAAAATGGAGGAAACCAACCAACAGGAAGCGCTGCAAATGCAAGTTGTTCTTTTAGCAGCATGGCTGATGTGTGTGCCGTGTTTTTGGGGGTTGTGAGAAGTCCTTAACTGTAATTGTTTACTGGAAGTTATCAGTGGTGGTGTTTGTAGCAGAATAGTTTGCTTTTTGGTGTGGGGTTGGTTGTTTGGGGGTTTTTTGTCATCTGATTTTTTGTTGTTGTTTTTAAAATAACTAATAGCTGAAAGAGGTATTATCTTGTTAGGTCTTTGAATGAGTGCAGTAATGTCTCAAGATTATTCATATATTCTTTAAATCTGGCTTTAATGCCAGATTAATGAGATAATCCAGGAATAAGTGAATCAAGTAAATGAGATTAGAGCCATAGACAGAAGTGAATGAGACAGTAAGAGAACAAGGGGCAAGGAGAGACCCTGCTGATTGATTTGAGTGGGTTTTGGGCCACCAGTGTTAGAACAGTAGTCAAAAGGGTAAAACTGGCAGCAAAAGTGAGTTAACCTGGCTGTGGTGCTCTGAAAGAAGCATCTTTGTACAAAAATAAGAATACTGTGTCAAAATTGAGATGACAGAAATCATAGTGGGAAAACCCAAAGCTATCATTGTAGCAACAGTAAAGGAGGAGGGCTTGCTGTCCTGATGTAGTGATTCAAAAGTATCCGTAATTCTCGGACCTGCAAACATGAAAGTGAAGGAGATGAAGTAGTGTTCTGTGCTCTTGCAGTCCATCAGAAGGAAGTAAAAAGGCATAGTGTGGATAGAAAGATGACAGGGACCAAAACTGCTTTTGAGAGTAGATAAAATGGATTCTTCTCAGGATATGCTCTAAATCTCCCATTATTTTGCTAAAAATCTCTGAAGTCCCTTTTAAGTCAAGGGAGTACAGTTCTAGGAAGGTGGGATGACCAAACCATTCACTGTGTTGGGTTTGAAGGGACCTTAAAGGTCATCTGGTCCCAGCACCCTGCCACAGACAGGGAATAGTTTGGATAATAACTTGATGATGCTTCAGAATGTGGCAAACATGGTGTTATAAATGTGGGGAAAAAATGACCGAAACCAGATGCCTAAATTAAGTAACCGATGTACTACATGGTCATGTAAGAGGAGTTCAGAGCTATCAGTAGACAAAATACTATTTGTGAAGATTCTCAGTCTCAGGGAATCTCTTATAAATGTACCAAACCCCATTGATTTCACTGGAACGTGAGGTAAAACATTACTTTTCTGAATAGGAACATTCTTCGCCAGGAAGATGTTAATTTGACTTGCTTCCTATTGCCCAAATTTTTCCAGACCTGTCTAACAAAGGTTTCTTATTTTCAACAAGAAGCCCGGAATCTGATGATGATGATAGAGAAGATAGATAGGTGACAAGTTAATGTTTCTCATGTGCTTACATTTGTGGGACAACGAAGAGCTTTTGTCAATCTGCGAACTAACTGAACTAAGCCAAACCTCAAAGGCAAAGAGACAACACACCGGTCTCCCTGCATTTGACAATTATACTAATGTTTTTATGTTGTTTGACTTGTGATCTGAGGATAGCAGTATCCTGGAAAAATTACTAGTTGGAAAAGGAAGTGTTGCCAATTGGAGCTAGGTCTTTTAGCTCAAGTTGGGAAGAGGTCATAGCAAAAGGGTTCCTCTTTGACTAGCATGTGTTAGTTATATGCTTGTATTTCCTCAGGAAAGAACATTAGATCTTAACATCAACTTCACTAAGGTTCTTACTTCTCTGCAGGTAGTGAAAGCGGCAAAGATTTAAATGGTTCCACTTTGCCAAAAATTAGGACTTGTGTGAATGGAAAAAGGACTGGAGTGTTCTGCTTTTGCCAGTCAGGAGGAGAAATGCTGTGACTTGAATCATTTGAATGCATTTTGGACATGTGAGATGCATTCATGCTTTAAGGGAAAGAAAAACAAAAAAGGAAAAAAAAACACCCCAACCAAACCAACCAGTTCCCTGGCATTTAACATGGGTCATAAACAGATGTGCTGACCTTGAGAGTAGGGAGGACATCACTTAAACTGAGGTGTCTTTCATTCACAGAAGGCTGATGTAGTTTAATAATTGCAAAATCAGCTGTCAGTGTCCCTTCATTACAGGGAGAAGAATAGAGTGGAGGTTACAGAGTCTGATTTGAGATCGGATGCCTTTCTCGAATACTGTCCTGGTTCAGTCATGGTCTAGATGTGGGAGTTGTAGCGTGAGGTTTTTGAGCTTTGGTATGGGAGGTCAGACTGTGATTTTAACTGTCCCTCATCACCCTTGCCTCTGCAAAAATATCATGAAACATAAGTGTAAAATAAATCGCATTCAGTTGAATGTAGTGACTTTTTGTGTCCTGTTTTATTTAAAAAGCAGTTGATCTGTCACTGTTGAGAATTACAGAGACCTGGAAACTGGAGAGGGATAGTTGAGTTTTACAAACAGAAATGTTAGGATTTTAATTTAAATATTCCATTCTTTCATTCACAGTTTGCACAGTGGGAATAAAGCATCTCGTACGTTATTACAGAAAAGTATATATGTTGATAGATGGTTTGTTAATGAAACTGGTGAGACTTTTGTGCTGTAATAAAAATGTCTAAATTCAATATATTCTTTTCAGAACTTCTGCCAGAATAATATTCTCTTTTTCTGCTATCATAGTAAATTGCTTAAATAGAAGACACATGTATATTAGCATTCCAGCTTGAGCTAGGGGCTAACATTGTGGCAGTATTTTTGTGGAGATAAAGTAATCTTATTGAAATTTGCTGTACAAATATTCTTCATTGAAATCAAAAGCTGCGAGTTCTGACATCCCTAGCCAAGCTGACATCAGCAAAGAATTTGATTAATCTTTTTTCTTGTTTTGCTAGAATAACCCCTACACCCCTAGGAGAGGGGAAAAGCACAGTCACAATTGGTCTTGTTCAGGCACTTACTGCACACCTTAATGTTAATTCCTTTGCTTGTCTGAGACAACCTTCCCAAGGACCTACTTTTGGGGTTAAAGGTATGTAATGTTTGCCGACTCTATGACCTCTTTCAGATTAAAAGAAAAGCATGGGTTTTTTCTTTCTTTCTTTCCTTCCTTTTTTGAAAAAAATACAACAGAACAAACCATCCTTAGTTACTTCACTAACTCAGTGGATTGTCTGGATGGTAGCATATTGGATTTTTTGATAAATTGTAACTAATAGATAAAGGTAAGGTTCATATCTGTGCTCATGTACTTTACGTGTATTGATAATGCAGACAAAGCCCAAACACAATGAAGGGCTCAGGGGTGAGTCAGCCAGGAACCTTCTACAAATACATACTGTTCCAGCCACTCATTTGCTTGGAGGCTCTAAAGGTGTCTCTACAGGTTACTGTTTAATTCTTCCTTGAGAAGGTATCCCAAATCCACCCATATCAATTTGCAATATCCAAGCTAAGGTAGTTGCGATTACGTGTGTGGTTTGGCGGTGGCTGTGTCGTGCAGTGCAGAAAAAGAGGTCACATAATCACAGAACATTAGGAGTTTACACCCTAATCATGGGTTGCTGCCTTTCTGCCTAGAAACCCTTTTTAAGAGTGTGAGGGCCAGGTGAGAGCCAGCCAGAGTTCAAGCCTTTCTTCAATGCCAATAGGAAGTAATGCAATCTTTTTTTTACCATTTCTCAGCTGAGGTTGGTGCCTAACTGGGCAAGCACTCCCCATCTGCTCTACTTTGCTTTGCTGAAGTTTAAGTTAACAAGTTTGATTTCAGCTGGAAGGCTCCTGGTGCTTGGTGCTTCTCAGCCAAGACTGGTGCATGTGAGTGCTTTAATCCCTCCACTCAACTTGTGCGAAGGCAACAGCAAACTCCTTTGCCTGTACCCTGGGAGGCAGTGGGGAAGCAGCGCTCAGGCGAGGGTGTGAAGGTTTCATTCAGAAGCGGTGCTTGCTCGTGACTGCTTTCTTGCCATCCGACAGCTGCATGTGCATGACTGTGCCCAAAATATGGGCAGGAGCAGGGGGTAACCCTTATCTAGCCAAAGTCTGGGCCAGCCATCATGTGTAGGCTTTCCTTTCAGTTCAAGAATTATCTTTTTACTGCCTGCTGAAAAAAGCCAGCAAAGTTTAAGGAAGTCTTGTTCATTTGGGTGCATTATTGGTCCCCTAACAGAAATTAAAATTTAGCAGCACTCTGAGTTTCACTTCCTGTGTTTAAGGGTGGTGGTGTGTTGGGTTGGTTTTTTTCAAAACTGATGTGTGTCTGATGTGACCATATGCTTCCCTGTGCAGGTGGAGCAGCCGGTGGTGGATACGCTCAAGTGATTCCTATGGAGGAGGTGAGGCAGCAAGTCCCTGGCCCTCTGGGAGGAGTGGCTGCTCCAGTGCTTGGTCAGTGGCAAGGGTCTGCCTGGAGAAATAGGGTGGTCCTTGCCACTTCGATGTGGTTCTTGCCACCTCTACCTGCCTGCTGTGTGGCATGGAGGGGCTGTGGAGTAGGGGTGCAGAAATACTGCACAGATACTGCATATTGTGTTGGTTTCCAGAGTGTAAAATCTGAGCAGATTTTCTGGGCATGTAAGGGTAGTATGCATAAGCTTCTGCATATACTCTCAGTGCTTCTTTGTAAATGCATGATAGTTTTACTCCAAAAGTGTCTAAATTAGAGCTCAACAAAACCATTCCATGGACCAAACTGGTGAAGTGTCCAAGCAAACCCCCAATGCAGTGCTTAGTTACAGTTTGGATCCCCTATTGCACATGAGTGTGAGCACAGTTGAGGGCTTAGAGTCTTTATGATTGGAAAAGACTACTAAGATCCAACTGGCAGTCCACTACCACCATGTCAACTAACCACGTCCTAAAGTGCCACATCTACATGGTTTTGGAACACCTCCAGAGATGGTGACTCCACCACCTCTCTGGGCAGCCTGTTGCAATGCCTGACCACTCTTGCAGAGCAGAAATTTTTCCCAATATCCAATCTGAACCTCCACTGACACAACTTGAGACCATTTTCTCTTGTCCTATTGGTAGTTACTTTGGAAAAGAGACTAACCCCCACCTGTCTAGGACATCCTTTCAGGTAGATTTAGGGAGTGATAAAGTCTCCCCTCACCCTCCTTTTCTCCAGACTAAATGATCCCAGTTCCTTCAGCCACTTCTCAGTAAGACTTGTGCTCCAAACTCTTCACCAGCTTCGTTGTACTTCTCTGGACCAACTCCAGCACCTCCATGTCCTTGCAATGAGGGACCCAAAACAGAACACAGCACTCAAGCTGCAGCCTCACCAGAGCTGAGTACAGGGGGACAATCCCTTCCCTGGTCCTGCTGACTGCACTATTCCTGACACAAGCCAGGATGCTGTTGGCCTTCTTGGCCACCTGGGCACGCTGCTGGCTCATGTTCAGCTGGCTGTTGACCAGCACCCCCAGGTCCTTCTCTGCCAGGCAGCTTTCCAGCCGCTCTGCCCCAAGCATGTAGGGTTGTATGGGGTTGTTGTGATCCAAGTGCAGGACCCAGCACTTGGCTTTGTCAAACCTCATATGGATTGTGTTGGTTGTTGTCAGTGCCCCTCCACCATCAGTGCTGCAGCGCAATTAAAACTGACCTCCTGCCTCCTCCTGTCAGAAGTATAGAAAAAAATACAGTACCTGTGTAACACAAATCCTCATCTGATCTAAACTGCTGATTTCAGATATTGTCACAAAACTTTGTTGGACAAACTATCAGCAAAGTTCATGCCTGGTCAGGTACAGGCTGTGCTGCCTTGGCTGGCAGAGAGCTGACATGCATCCCCATAGCCAGCACGCACGGCGTGCTCGTGCTCCGGCAGATTCAGCAGAAACTCGCACCTCTGGTCCAGGTCAGTTAGTAAATACTGACAGTAAACTGATTTAGTATTAATGGTCTGGAACCATTAAAAAAAAAAAAAGCTCTTGGCTTTTCATTCTTGGATCATTTAGCAAAGAATAAAGATGTTTGTGGCTTTGTTTGGCTAAACTAACGGTAATTTACCATGTACTCGGGGCAAGTCTTTCATATAGCTTGGTGTATTTGCAGCCTGATAATACTTCATCACTGCTGATAGGTGACTAATCAGAGCTGTAACCTCAAGGAGATATGGTTCTTGCTGCTAATCTGTCCTTTAGTAAATTGAATTAAATGGTTTATTCTAAAAAGATTATATTGTTTTTACCTTCTAGTTCAATCTTCATTTGACTGGAGACATTCATGCTATAACTGCTGCAAATAATTTGCTGGCTGCTGCTATTGATGCTAGGATCTTGCATGAGAACACTCAGTCCGATAAGGTGAGAATTATTTTCTGATACAGGCATGACATTTTTTCTTTACAATTTTTCAATAAACTGCATTTCAAAGCAAAATAAGCTGATTATCTTTTTATATTTTCACGGTGTGAAATTATTGCTGCAGCCATTCTATGTACTTCAGGGAAATTTTGCTTATAGAGTGTATTCTTCTGGCAAATAGCTATCATAAAGTAGTCTTTAGGGTAAAGATCTTGCTCCCAGAACAGTGTTAAATATTTCAAACTCTACTAGATAGTCTGATAAAAGATTGGTTTTATATATATATAAAAACTTAGTCTTTTAAATAATGTTATACTCCTTTTAATGTTGAAAATTACACTCATGATGTGTCGTTGGGGTTGATGTACATAAAATGAAGGGGTCGTGGGGGAAAATAAACTAGAGCCTCTTCCCTCTGCTGAATCTGTTGTGACCTTAACACAAATGCTAACTTGAGCCTTTAAAGGGAAGGGAGAAAGTAAAGGAAGGAGCCTCCTTTTTTTTTTTTTTGGTTACAGTGTTAAAACTGAGCAGGGTTATTATATCCCCTTTATTTCATACAGCTCAAATATGCATTTAGACTAGTTTACAATTTCCCCAGTTACAAAAATAATACAAATTGTTTTGGGGAAAGCATAGAAACACAGTAATATTGGTAATTGGACTTAAACTGCTAAATGATAGGCGTCGCTCAAAAGCTCATCACCTTCTCAGAATTGTTTCTTTTAAATTGCTAACTGGAACTCCACAACTGATGTGATTGGAAAATTGTTACTGAAATTACTCTGAATAAAAGAAAAAAATATTAGCTTTTTATTTAACTATATCCTGGTTGTAAGCTTTTTTCATTACCTTCTCGTGTGTTTTTTTTCCTAGGCTTTGTATAATAGGCTGGTTCCAGTAGTGAATGGTGTGAGAGGATTCTCTGCTATTCAGCTTGCCCGTCTGAGAGTAAGTTGTTAATGTAATCTCTCCTCAATTATGCTGCCTCTTCATAAAATGTACTCTCTTACACAACTTGTTTAAAAGTATTTGATGTATGGGACTGAGTTTGTATAAACCTCCCTCGTGAATTTATCAAGCCCAGACTTTTTTCTGAAAGCATCATCCCTGAAGTAGTAGGATCTGGGTCTGATATTATTTTCATAGCTATCATTTTTGTTCTTCTCCTGAAATAAACCAATCATGTTTTTAAATGCTGTGTCTTTCCTGATGAAATATTAGAGTTTAGACTTTTGAAAATACTTTTCCTATTATGGTAAAGTCCTGTTTGAAAGCTCACATTCT
The DNA here is from genome assembly GCA_020800305.1 of Porphyrio hochstetteri. Taxonomy (NCBI): domain Eukaryota; kingdom Metazoa; phylum Chordata; class Aves; order Gruiformes; family Rallidae; genus Porphyrio; species Porphyrio hochstetteri. The sequence goes on from CM036907.1 coordinate 55,514,210, forward strand.
TTGGTTTTGCAATATTTTCTGGGTTTGCAAGTTTACTATAGCATATACTTCTGAGGTTTTATTGACGTCAGTTTGACAGTGTCTTCCTTCAAGGGGTAGAAGTACATTTGTGTGCATCATATATTTGTGCATCCTATCTTGTTTCTTGAATGCTTCCAGAAGAGCTTCTAGTTCATGAAAAAATTATGTATCTGGATTTGAGGCTGCTGCTCTGAAAAATATCTAGAGAGCAACACAGTCCACTGGCGTAGGGGAAGGAGAATCTGAATCCCCTGAAGATGACCCTTAAGGACATCTTCAGTCTTCTGCATCCAGTTCCATGTTTGTTTTTGGCTTGAGTCCTGATCAGTGGTGTATTAGACTCACTGAATAGCAACTGATAGGTGCCAAGTGCGCACTTGGAACTGGGGAGTGGAAAGGAGGTAACACCAGATTCTGTTTAGGAAAAAAATGAATTAGTTTCTCATTGCTTTTTAAGCTCTTGTGCCGCTCATTTGAATACCAGTAAGCTAAAATGCCTGGTTGACTCTGTGGCAGAACAGATCTCAGACTTTTCCATCAGAATTTTGGAGTATTTTCATTCTGTCCTTGCCTATGCTGTGTGTAGAGTAAGAGATAAGGGAGGAGGGGGAGTGTTTTGGTTATTCATGACATACCAACTATCTCTGTAGTTGAAATGGCGTCTCTCTCTTCACATGAGCTGGGACTCAGTATTAAAAAAAGTTTGTTTTTATAACATTTGATACGTGCATCATAATTTTGAAAATAATTGAATTATTTTGCTGTGAATTATTTAAGATTCCTTAAAACTAAAAAAGAAATCAAATATAAAGGAATAACTTGATGGGGTGGGGCTACTTTTTTTTTTTCCAAGAGGATTATTAAGATTGAAACCCCTCCCTTCCCTGTGTGATTTGGACCTGTAATTACAGAAGGTCCCATGCTTGCTTTTTTCTTTCTTTTTTTTTTTTTTTAAAACTCCTTGTCTGATGTCATGAGCTGCCTTTTTTTATCCCCTTGCTCCTCAGCTTTTTTCCTTTTTTACCAGTAATTATTAGCCTAAGACCTTCTTACCTTACCTCCTCTCTTTAACTGCTTCTATCTCACTATTTTCTTTGTCTCCTTTTCTGTCAGCTCTGTGTCATATTTCCTCCCATCTGGATCCAGAGCAGTCAGCTTTTTTCTTGTTGCTTAGATCCAGTACAGATGTTGTTGAGACCCCAGGAGGGTCCTTTGCTGTCCCAGTGCCCAGCCCTCTTTGCAACAGTTTCAAGTTATAAAAAAAAAAAAACCCAAACCTGAAAATTCTGCTGTCAACCCTCTGTGGTAAAATGCTCTGGAAAAATGTTTCTGGGCAAATGACTGAGACCCCAAGCCGGAGGGATGAGCACTGAACTCGTGCTACTGGGATATTGTTCCTTTCTCGATCTACGTATTTTCATAGAATTTGTAAAAAACTGTCTCCTGACTACAACAAATTGGATTAAAATCGGCCAGCAGATTAGAAAAATATTAATACAGGACTCACAGTTGAGGGCATACGCCTTTCTTCATTAGCCTGGGATGAAAACTCTTAGGGTACCAAGCGTCAAACCCTGCGAGCTGTTCTGGACAGCATTTTGCCCTTCTCAGCACAGTGGGAAATGCCCCAGTGCCTGCATCTGGATTGGAAAGCATCTGTCACTGTCTGACACACCAATCTTCAAAAGGGAGCGTTGCAAAAACAGTTTTAATACCCTGAAAAGGATGTCTCCAGGTCTCTAGAAATAACTGTTGGTTTAAATAGGGAAGTAATTTTAGACTTCTAAAGTTGCTTTATTTTTAGTCCTGAAGTGTAAAGATGTTGGTTAACTCACTGACAAATGGTTTCTAATGCCAGAGAAAGTTACGATTTTTTTTTTCTTTCTTTTTTAAGGCTACAGTTCTTAAACACTGTTTTCTGATCCGTCTTTCACCAAAAAAAAAATGTTTGGTGTTGCTGAAAGAGTGAATCTGTAAAAGCCAACAGGTATTGGCTCACTTATAGTAACTGACTGACTTTATGGATGATGAGCTCTTAAAGCAGAATTTTTTATGTCATTCAAAGATGATTTTACATAAGACAATGCATCTGTCTTTCAAAGTTTTCCACAAACTATAGCAAGCAATTATCTTTTTATTAGTAACTGATAATGTTGAATTTTCTTTGGTTTACCGTATGAGTGTTTTCTGTGTAAGAAAGAGATTGTTATTTAATGGCCTATGAGTACTTCTTTTTTCTTTTATTTCTCTACCTGCATTTTCCCCTTCATTTTGTACAGAGGCTGGGAATAAACAAGACTGATCCTGGGACTTTGACAGAAGAGGAGGTCAGCAAATTTGTGCGCCTTGATATTGATCCATCAACCATAACATGGCAAAGAGGTGTGTAGACTGAAAGCCTCCCTTCAGCTTGGATTTGATCATAACTTATTTCCTAATTTGCTTAATTTTACCTGAATCAGAGCTGTTTCTGCTCTCTAACTGTAAGAACAACTCATTTGCAAGTGGGAAATCACAGAATCACAGAATTGTAGGGGTTGGAAGGGACCTCGAGAGATCATCGCGTCCAACCCCCCTGCCAAAGCAGGCTCCCTAGCTCATATTGCTCAGATAGGCGTCCAGGCGGGTCTTGAATATCTCCAGTGAAGGAGACTCCACCACCTCCCTGGGCAGCCTATTCCAGTGCTCAGTCACCCTCACTGTGAAAAAGTTCTTCCGCATGTTGGTGCGGAACTTCCTATGCTCCAACTTGCAGCCATTGCCCCTTGTCCTATCCCCACAGACCACTGAAAAGCGGCTGGCTGATTCCCCCTGCATCCCCTGCTTCAGATAATTATAAACTTTGATTAGGTCCCCCCTTAGTCTTCTCTTCTCAAGGCTGAACAGTCCCAGCTTACTCAGCCTTTCCTCATAGGGGAGATGCTCTAGGCCCTTAATCATCTTCGTAGCCCTTCTTTGGACTCTTTCCAGGAGATCCCTGTCCTTTTTATACCAGGGAGCCCAGAACTGGACACAATACTCCAGGTGGGGCCTGACCAGGGCAGAGTAGAGAGGGAGGATCACCTCCTTTGACCTGCTGGCTACACTCCTCCTGATGCATCCCAGGATCCCATTGGCTCTCTTGGCCACCGAGGCACACTGCTGGCTCATGGCCAACCTGTCATCTACCAGGACCCCCAGGTCCTTCTCCACAGAGTTCTTCTCCAGCAGGTCATCCCCCAGCCTGTACTGATACAAACAGTTGTTCCTTCCCAGGTGCAAGACTTTACACTTGCTTTTGTTGAACTTCATCTGGTTTCTCCCTGCCCAGCTCTCCAGCCTGTCCAGGTCTCTCTGGATGGCAGCGCAGTGCTCCTGCGTGTCAGCCACTCCTCCCAGCTTTGTATCATCGGCGTACTTGCTGAGGGTGGATGCTATTCCCTCATCAAGGTCGTCAATGAAGATATTAAACAGGACTGGACCCAACACTGAGCCCTGGGGAACACCGCTGGTAACAGGCCTCCAGTCAGATTCTACTCCACGAATCACAACCCTCTGGGTTCGGTCCGACAGCCAATTCTCAACCCACCTCACTGTCCACTCATCTATCCCATGCTTTCTCAGCTTTGCTATCAGGATGTCATGGGAGACAGTATCAAAGGCCTTGCTGAAGTCAAGGTAGATGACATCCACTGCTCTCCCTCCATCTACCCAGCCTGTCATGAGATCGTAGAAGGCTATGAGGTTGGTCGAGCACGATTTCCCCTTAGTGAATCCATGCTGACTACTCCTCATGACCTTCTTCTCTTCCAATTGCTTGGAGATGGCTGTGGGTGCATAACAAATTTGGGTGCAGTATATTGCTCTAAACTTGGTCAAATATCTGCAGTAACTTAAGAGACTTTGCTAATATTGTGAAAGATAGGTTACTCTGACAGTTTAATTACATTCCATGTGTCTCTCACATTAGATAAGACATCTTAAAACACATGAAAGTAGCTTTTCTGTGCATTTTAGAAACCTTATCCTTTATTTTCTTAACTGTTTCTATTATGGTTTTATATTATTTTTACTTTAGTTAATTTTGGTCCCTTATCCTGTCCAGTTTAACACTCTGTTTTTCCTGTTATTAAAGTGTCTTGAGTTGTTTGCTTTGTTAGGAAGAAAAGGTAATAGATGTGGTATGGCTTCAACTATATATGCCATTGTTGGGGTTTAACCCCAGCTGGCAACTGAGCCCCACACAGCCGCTCGCTCACTCTCCCCTGGTAGGATAGGGTAGAGAATCACAAGACTAAAAGTGAGAAAACTCACGGGCTGAGATAAAGACAGTTTAATAGGTAAAGCAAAAGCTGGCCATGAAAGCAAAGCAAAACAAAACAAGGAATTCACTCCCCACTGCCCATGGGCAGGCAGGTGTTCAGCCATCCCCAGGAAAGCAGCACTCCAGAGTGCATAACAGTGACTTGGGAAGACAGATGCAATCACTCCAAACGACTTAGCCCCTTCCTTCTTGTTCCCCAGTTTTATATGCTGAGGATGACATCATATGGTATGGGACATCCCTCTGGTCAGTTGGGGTCAGCTGTCCTGGCTCTGTCCCCTCCCAGCTTCTTGTGCATCCCCAGCCTCCTCACTAGTGGGGTGGGGTGAGAAGCAGAAAAGACCTTGGCTCTGCGTAAGCGCTGCTCAGCAGTAATGAAAATATCTCTACATTATCAATGCTGTTTCCAGCACATACCCAAAACGCAGCCCCATGCTAGCTACTTTGAAGAAAATTGTCCCAGCCAAAATCTGCACAGCTGAGCAAACCAGTATGTGTTCTCTCACACCCGTAGCAACTGCCCCCTCCATTTTCCAGTTCTAGTGCAGGATTTAATTTCATTGTTTACCTCAACTTCTGTATATCTCTTTTTCTTTTTTAATCCTAAGTTCTCAAACACCAAAGTTGTTAGTTCAGAGTCATTGTTAAATGCAATGTGTTGTGATGCTCAGAGATAAAAGGTGAGAATTTTTGGCTGTGCTTTACTGTGCCCTTTGCGTGCATGTTATCTCTCGGGATATTTTTCTCATGGTAATACTGAGAGATGTGGCAAAAGATGGTTTTTATTAGTCCCACAGTGTGTCTGGAGGCGACCTGTATTACAATGAGGGAGGAATATAAATATTTAGTGTAATATGACTCATCATTTTTATCAGCACGGTTTGGGAGGAGGCAGCATTACTCAACAGCTGTTAACCTCGAGTTATTTAATTCATCTCAAACAATGTTAATGAAACTTCTATTCCACAGAACTCTATATGATGTTCATATCTTAAAAACCTTCAGAAAGAAAAAGGTCTTAATGTTTTAGGTAACTTGGAAAATGTTTTTATTTGGGTCTGTTTCTGCAGCGTGTGTGTCTGTGAAGCTTGTTACATACCAGGAGTTTGTAAGGCAGAAAAGACAGATGTCAGACTATGTGAAAATTAATTTTTAAAAGTGTCACAAACTTGAATTTCATTCTCACCTTATACTAAAGTGAAAAGGTAGAACATACTGAAAAGAAGGAAAGCTTCCCCTTCCTTACCCTTTTCTTGGTATCTGGAATCTATTTATATCTCTAGAGGATAAGTAATTACCTTAAACCTAACACTTTGTTGAACCTAAATTTTCCTGAAACATTTACACAGGATAAGGAAGAGGGAGAATTTGGGGAAGGAGAAATTGCTTTTGTGGCAAAATGAATTATTTCCTATTGTGCTACTTAGAAGTGCAGCTATTGAAATTTTCCTGGAGAATGAATTTTGACATTGATGAGAAAGCCAGTGTATCCCAGTGACCAGAAGGAGTTTCAGGGGTAGTTGTGATTTCATGGTAAGGTTGTTCAGGTTACACAACTTCACTTGGAAGGGCTGGACAAAAAGCAGCCCACTGTCTGTCCAGGCTGGTGGGAAGGCCAGTTCCTGCTCTCAGCAGTGCCTGGCAATGCAGGACAAACATTTACATTTGCTTAAGGCTGCTCGTGATACTGAGCTTCCTAGGAGGAGAAAGGGGTAAGTTTGTGCTTGTGATCTGCTTGCTCTAGGGCTTCACGGTGGCATATGGTACCACAGCTTGGTATGAGGCTGCTGCTTCCGTGTACCAGGCTCTGTTCTGCAACGTCTGCCAGAACTGTAGTGTTTTAGAGTATGACTGTGTATAAATGGAAACCAAAATTAATTAACCAAATCTGTGTTGCTTCATCCCTTAAATGGAATTCCTGAACAATTTAGGGACCTAAATACCATGTAGTGAGAAGAAGGCATGTCTGGTATTTACAACAGCCCCATGAGAAATGCCCAAGAAGGGGAAATGGCTTAAACCTTGCTTTTTTCCTAGCTTGCTCACAATCCCAAATTGGGATTCTGTAGGGTTGAGTTTGAAAGTCCCTCTTGTTCTTGGGTAATTATGTCATCCTTAAATTGTTAATCTCCAAAAGCATTAGGAAAAGTGGAGGAGGTGATTTCCCTGACCTTCAGTACAGATAACTTCTCCAGTGGTTCCTTGATTCTCTACTTGTAAATGAACAGGGCTCCAGTCTACATCTACCAGATTGACATGATTGCCAAATGACAGACCGAAACAGATTAAGAGTATCTTCCACCCTTTCTTTTAGGGTTGGTGCAAATTAAAACATTTGTAGGGGTAAAGAGCCTGTGAGAAGGAGGGAGCCTATTTGTGCATGCTGTAGGGATTTCCATTCTTGGGAAGGAGAGGCCTTGGGCTTCGGTCTCATTTTCTAACAAGCAGAAACATCCTCCTCGTATTTCTTCCTGTGAAACATCCTTCTTAGTTCTCAGCAGATGAGAGACCTCTTGAATTATTCTCAGTCCTTCCTTATGGTTCCTACAAAGGCGCGTTTGAAGTTTAGTGTTGTCAGTGCAGAATTGGAAAACTTGGCTTGTGATGATTGTTAGTGAAGTTAGCAATTCCACAGGGTGGTTTGGACATGCCCTTGCAATACCGAAAGCGTTTCCAGGTTAGAAATACAATTGTCTGAAATTGAAGTTGTGTTAAATAGCAGATGGTCGGTCTTGGCAGTTGAAAAAAAAATTCCTTTGAATGCTGTGCTGCTGAATGTGGAGTTAGTTACTGTGATGTGCAAGAAAGTGACTTTTCTGAAAGAACTGATCTGACAGTATAATCATCCTGTAAAACAGACCAAGTTTAACCCAATCATGCAGTCTTAAAAATCAATTCTTAACAAGTCAGTGGCAAGCAAATGATTTGGAGTAGGCCTGAGGTGCACTATAACTACTAAGGCCATTTTTTCTTGTGTAGGTAAGATACTAATTTGTGTGTTAGAATATTAAGAATCTGTTAGCTTCAAAAACTGTTCAGAGAAATTGGTTTTGGGTTATTTCAACCTCTCATCTAATGGTATCAACCAGAAGGTAGAAACCACATCCGTGCTGGTGCTACCATGCACGAGCGTGGCTGGTTTCACTGTCCAAGCAGCTTAAACCTCAGATGTGTGACAAAAGGTATGCCTGGAAAAATACAGATCCCCAGGTCCTTGCTAACATGTTTTGCTTTTGCTGTTCCCTTCTTTCAGTGGTGGATACAAACGACAGATTCCTGCGCAAAATAACAGTTGGGCAGGCAAATACAGAGAAAGGCTTTGTCCGCCAGGTATGTGAAGGCAGTTAATACATCTCGCTCTGAGCAGACATCGCTTTAGAGGCTGAGAGATGTGTCTGCAGTTCTTTCAGCGTACTACTTTGAATCACAGTGCTAACATCTGTTGCTGCTCTATGGTATTCTTGCAGCGAAACTGGTTGTGTTTCTGAGTAAGTGACTCTGAAGCTTCAGAAACAGAATCCAGCACATATTGCACAATGTGTTGAAAGCACTTGAAAAAATGGCATGTGTTAGGGGTTGAACACTGTCGTCCTATTCGTGTAAACGGTGCCCTTATGCCCTCATAAGGATAAATTGTATGATTTTTCTTACGTTTTTTAAGTCCCTCAAACTATTTATATAGTATTTATGTAATTTAAATTCCATTTAATTACGTTTAAATTCTGTGTAAAAAAATTGGGGGAGATGTGGGTCATGTGGTGTCAGTCTCATTAGTGAGGCCAGAAAATTACCATTTTTATTCAGTTTTCATTTCCCTATCGTGCATCTCACCTTTGGGATCTAAACTGTAAGAACTTTGAACATACGCTTAATTTTAATATGGGGGCTTGAAAGGGATAGCTCAGAACATGACATGTGTGCACTTCTCAGCAGTGGAAGAAGCTAGCATACATTATTACTGTGTGAGAGCTGCTGGAAGTTTATTAAAGAACTTACTGCTAAATTGAAAGCCAGACTTTTCCAGCACTACCTGAACAGGTGTTCCTGGTGTCATGTGGGTAAATGTGTTTCTGAAATAATGCAGTGTGAACCAGCAATGGTAGGTGGAACAAACTCATTGGGATGATGTTTGTTGCCTGTAATTCGATGAAGATACTGTAAACTAACACTCTGTATCATGACGTTCTAACTATCTTGCGGTGAATAGCTATTGTGGTAGAGACAAGGCTTTCATTCATTTTGGAAATCCTATCTTTAATTTTTCTTTATCATTTCAGACCTCGTACAGGCTTTGTGCCTAAGTAAATAAACCAAAAAATAGTGTGCTCATGTTTTTGTTCAATTCTGCAGGTAAACTGGTTAAATAGGAGAGAAGAACTAAAGAGAGAAATCACAGATTGGTTTGGGTCAGAAGGGACCTTAAAGATCTTCTTGTTCCAACCCCTCTATCATGGGCAGGGAGACGCTTCTGCTAGAAACGCTCACTTGTTTTGCTTTTGAACACATAGGGTAGGGAGTTTTCTGTCTATAACTTAGAGAAAATTCAGTATTAGCTAATACTCCTCTCTGATAATGGGCTGGGACTACAAAATATTATACTTGGTATAAGTTCCTTCAACACTTGAGGCATTTTCCTTGGTTTAGATGTGTTTTCATGACTCAGTGTGATTATTAGCTATGAGCCAGGTTCTGCCAGCCTTATTGCACAGCATTTTACCACTGTATTTATGCTGTTAAATTAAATGTTGGTTGTTTTATTATAGACTACTAGTTGACATATGGCGTCAACTGTTGCTTCTCTACTGTTATGGCTAAGACAGCCTTGATGCTGTCAATTTTGATAAATTGGACTGATGCACATCCATTCACATTTTACCAGGGCTAGCAGTTAGGAAAACTCATTTCAAAGCCTAGCCGGAGATCCAGAGAAAGCAGGACTTCACAGTTAACAGATGCATTTTATAAATATTTGGAGTGATGTTCTAGCACTCCTACAATCAATGCCACCTGTGGAAAATGGCAGAGCACAGCGGGCACAAAAGCCTGCATTTTAATGAACTGGGATGCCGTGGTTTCAAAAGAGTATTACATGACTGATGCCCTTGATCCTGCAATTGAATCCATGTGGGTGGATCCTTTCATCAATAAAGAACTGACTTTACAGCTAACACTTCTGTCAGCACTTCATAGGTGTATAAAGGTTATTAGAGTTAAAATAGCACCTGCTACCACAGTCTTTTTCGCCTGTTTTTTCAATTAAATATTATGTCACTCTTTGGGCATCCATCTGGGATCGTTTTTCCTGTCCTTTGGGGTTTATATAGAAACAATGGTAATAATGTTGGGAGGGGGTTTTGTTTGGGGGTTTTTTTTGGTCTCCTTATAAACATTCTGATAAAGGTAGATACTAATCCAGCATACGGGCAGGGCATGGATTCTCAGGCTTATTTTCCATTTTAGATATGCTGCAGTGACTTACTGGGGACATTCTGAACTTCAGAAAAGATGGTAGCAACCGTGTTACCACAATGCTGACAGTGTTCAGTGTGTACAGATCTCTCCCTTTCTATGCCCCAAAGCGCAGAGAAGTGCTGGAGTGCCTTCGGTAGCTTAGACCGGAGAGCAGGTACTTGGAGTTCAGCCCAAAGAGGGCTGCTCTGGGCTGTAGCTCTCAAGGCAGAATCTAAAAGCAGGAACACGGGTTAAAAAAGAGCAGAAGCTGTTCAAAGCATCAGGGAAACAGGTAGGAGTGGTAAGGTAAACGCTGAACAATTCTCTATGTAGATACTTCCTAAAGAGGCAAAGCCCTCAATTTGAACAGATTCCTCCAGCACTACTCAGTATGGGATACATCTGGTAGAGGTCTGACATTGAAACAGTCCTGGGGGCTTTTTTTACATAGCACTAGGATGTCAATTACTACATTTTTGCATAGACTTTAATTGCTGGAGATGGAGAGATTACTAAAGAAGCTGTAGCTCTTGTTCACCCCCAGTATTGCATTCCTATCATGTAATACATCATAACTTGGTCATTCTTCTTTATTTACATTCTGACAGTATCTGTCCTGGGCTTTACTACTGCTAAATTAGTATAAATACTGCTGATAGATACTGCCAGCTCTTAAAGAAAACTAAGGATTGCAGCATATCTTGTGCTGAAATACTGCACAATACAGATGTATATCTACAAGAGCAATAGAACTGATGCCACATACAGTTCTTGGGGTGTTTTTTAACTTACATACTTGTTCATTTAAAAAAAGAATAAAAGGAGGATGAAGATTTATTTTACATTATTGTAGGTCAAGCACAAGACCTAGCAGCATTTTGAATTTATGTAGAAAAAGAGTGATGAAATGTAACAAGAATGTTTTTGAAACCAGAATAAAATAAAAATTAAAAAAAAAACCCAACCAAAAAACCAACTTTTGGACAGCATTACAGAAAAAAAAAGCAAACAACCCCACAATGCTGTGCTCACGCCAGTAAAGCTCAAAATACATCTGGTGATTTTTATATTTTTTTTGCCACAGAAGAAAATTCTTGGTTCTTCAGGGAGTTCTGCTAAGGATAATATGAGCCAAGGGGCTAAGCACTCTGCAAGACCAGTAAATGAAGTGTAATGCAGAACATTAACGAGGGAATATAAACAAAGTGTTTGAAGTTAGTGAAGTCTGAGTAATCTCAAAAGCTACGGGTTACAGTTTAGAACTTGCTTGAATTCTAGAGTGAAATATGTCTTTCCTGACAGTTCCCTGTGAGTATTTGACCTGACTTTGATTTGGTTCATGATTCTCGTTTTTATTTTACAGGCTCAGTTTGATATTGCTGTTGCAAGTGAAATTATGGCCATCCTGGCACTTACCACCAGCCTGCAGGATATGAAGGAGAGACTGGGGAAAATGGTGGTGGCTAATGACAAGAAAGGAGGACCAGTAACAGCAGAGGATTTGGTACGTTCAGTGCTGTAGACCCATGAATAACCTCTGATGCCTTTGTTTTGCCTCCTGAAGCATTAAAAAGGCAGATGCGTGCCAAGGATTTTGCTTTGAACAGCTCACTCAGATATCGAAGAAAGATCATCTTCTGGGCCAAAACTTGCTCGGAATGAGAACAAGATGCAGAACTTGTTTCTCCAACTCCTTGGTAACATCTGGTTCAGGAAGTCTTTGGTCTCTGTAACCTACTTGGATAGTTTTCTGTACTTAAGCCAAACAAATTTGGTGGTGGAGGGGGGTCAGAGTGTAGGCTCCTACTTGAGAGCACTGTTAATGTTTGCTACTGTACTTGTGAAGTGTGCTCAGATGTTACAATGATAGTTACCACATGAATGCTCATACCACTAAATCAGAATGGAAACAAGTGATTCTTAATTCATGGGTTTGTTATTAGTGCTTGGGGGACAGGGTTAACTCTTCACATCATTAAGACTTTTTCTTCCTTACCTTCATTAGGTGGCTGCTGTTTCCTCATTCCCCACTTCAGCTTTTCAAAGAAGTCAATGTAGTCTTCCTTTATATCCAATTCTAGTCCTCATAGCCAGGCTGTGAGTTGGAAAACAGGGGTGAGAAGCTCACATGTCTGTATAGGCAGGTTCTGGTGCAGCCAGAAGCTACCAGTTAACCCTTGCAGTCCAACTGCATGCCAGGAGTAGGTTCACTCCGAATGGCAGTAGCTTATTATAACATTAGATTACCTGAATTCTGAGACCAAATTAAGTTCATGTATTGCAGACTGACAGCACACTCTAAGTACAATAAATATGATAATTCTTCGATTTTATGCCTTTTTTTTGTCATCTAAAGATATCCTTATAGCAGCTGTGGTGGGTCTTGGAGCTGTGCTGACATGCCACCCTGCTGGCAAGGAGTGCCTGTGTTGCACAGAACGTGTGTGTGTTCCTGGTTGTCCCTTTCTGTGCAGACACCCACATAACTTACTGGGGTTTTAGAATGAGCAAAGGAACTGGTATCCTGCCTTATCAGCAAAGACAGCAAATCCACAAGCCAGGAATGCCTTCACGGCCTTAGTGGATTTCAGTTTAATAAGGGAATGAAAACAAAAACTCTAACTTGCCTGGGTTTAAGTTTGAAGTTAAGATAAGGGTACCAAATATTATAAATACAGTCACCATTAAAATTCAAAGTGAATCTACTACTTCCAATTATGCAGAAGAGAATGTATTTAATATTCTGGCCGTTGAAGTTTTTGTTTTTCCTTTTCAGTTGCATACCTTTCTGTTGGCCAAATGGAGGGCAGTGGGTGATGAGTTACCTTATAAAGCATATGCAAAAATTTTGAAATCATTGTCAGAATTAAAACTGCATTTGTAATACACGATCTTGATGCTACTTTGGTATAAAAGTACATTCATGTATTAATATTCAGCAAAAAATATTAAACCTGTTGTCCACCATTTAATGCTAATCAGCCTGATGAATGAAAGCAGAGGCTTTTCCATAGTCTGGTTCATCTGTAGTTGCTCTTTCAAAAAACCGTGTTAGGGCTGAAATTATGAACAGCTCACAAACCTTTAAATTTTTTCACAGTTTTGCGCTCAGCAAAATGTCTGTTACTAATCCAGTTTTGAACAAACTTAGCATCTCAATCATTTGACAGTGTCATTTGTGCTGAACATACATGTCTATTTCTTCTTTAAAGCCATGTAGAAGCCACAATAGAAGAACTGCCCAGGAAAAAAAAGAAATATTAAAAAAAAAACTCGTCATGGTGTCAAGGATATATATTATGACCATCTGCAGTTATGCTGCTGCGTTCGTTTCCTTCTGTAGGTTCCCTTCTTCATACCATGCACAGGGAGGCCTCTAGTGCGTGTCTCAGTTGTGAAGTGCAGGAAGTCCTACCTCCTTGGTTGCAGGGTGTGTTACAAAAGAGGAAGAGAACTGTGGGAAAAACAGGAAGGCAATTTCATGGTTAAGGCAGAAGAGTGCCTTTTGGAGAGTTGAATTCTATTCCTGTGTTTTTCACAAAGCTTATGTGTGATGCTTTATCTGTATGAACTGAGAGTTTGTTACAGTACGTGAGGAGTTGTGCTTTCCTTGGCCTGGCTTTGGATACCCAGGAGCTGAACAGCTGAAATCTGTGCAAAGGGTGAAACACCATCAAGAACTTTGAACCAGGAGAAATTATTTTATGTTGTGTCAGTGTGGTTGAGCATCCAAAATTGGTGAATACTTCTTAGTTTGATCTTCGTGTGAAGCCAGATGCTGTAGTGTTGGGATTTAAGAAATGCTGAAAAAGGAAATTGGTAGTGAGTTTTCTTGCTAAGATTTCTTTATCATATTAAATAGTAGTTGCTTTAGACAAGGGGAGAAATCTTGTGAATAACTGCACTGCACTTGAAGTGTACTGTATAAAATTGAGTCATCTGGCAACAACAGGAGATGCATAATTGAAAGACCATATTATAATTCATACGTAAAAAAGATGATAAATTTCAGTTTAGGGTGGCATTTAATCTCTGTTCCTAGTTCCTTTCCACAGGTGGTCAGCGTGTTTGAATGGCTTGCAACTAACCCTACTGTTTCTAGACTTTAAATGCAGTATCTGTTCTTCCCCCTGTTTCTCGTGGTGCCTGTGTTGGTACTGTGCCCAGCTTTTGACCCCTCTTCACGTTTGGACTGCACAGATAGTATCTCTTCCTTCTACATATTAGAAAAGGATTCCAGTAGTATCCAAGAGAAGAGATCTTTGCTTGTGGCCCTGGTATCCAACCCAGGTCTGGTGCAGGCTGTAGATGCAGTGGCGACACTCTGAGCTGTAAGCACACACTGCACGTTGTGGCTAAAGCTTTCTGGGCAAGATGAGATCAGGCTAATTGTTTACTAATGAGTGTCTCTGAGCTGTAATTTTCATTTTTCCCAAGGTTTATATCTTGAGAAAGTTGTCAGATAGGGTAAGAGATTTGATGTGAAGCCATTCTCCTGAATTTTCATTCTTCTTCTTAGTCAGGGTTAGAGAGAGGTAAAGCCTTACAGCTCAGAAAGGCAAAATCCCAAGACAAATGAACGTAAGGAAAAACAATACACACAATACTTGGCTTTTGAGTACTCTCAATCAAGAACAGGTCAATCATTTTGACTTATATTTTCATAAAGCAAAATCAATTTTAAAAGCTTGAATCTGTCCTAGCCACTTGACATGGAATGTTTTAACCCAAGGAACTACAATTGCATATAGTTTTAACAAATTTTAAAGGCAGCCTAATCATGGGAAGTACCACACAGCCAGAATAATGGGTCTTGGTCAGTCCTACCTGTCACTTATAAAACATGAACCTCAGAATTTTTTTTGTATATTACCCGTGCTGAATTTGTGCAAGTTTAAATGTTTGACAGTAGTCTTTAGTTCATTAGAATCTTTGTGAGCCAAAACCACTAAACCTTTTCTGTGATTCATGTCCAGATGTACACAGAATATACTTCACAAAAACACAATTGTTCTTAATTTTTTACTTTATGTGCAGTATATTTATAATACATCAGTAAAACCTAAAGAACACATTGACAGATACAAACCAGATGCAGAGGCAGGCTAGGACTGGTAGAAAAAAGATAAATCGAATATTTCATGAATTGAGAAGACTCCTTCCACAAGAGTAATGGATTAAATATCTATGCTCTGTAGTGGAACATACAGGAGTCTTTGCCAAAATGTGGTGCTCATTGTACAGTATTTTTAAGATTGAATTGCTTTTTGGCTTTTACAGTGTAGTAGAATTTTGATGGACACATGCCATATCTTTATGTGAAATTAAATGAGTATGTATGCCCTAGATCAGTATTTCAGCAGCTATGAAAAATATTAAAAAATACGTTGCTTTTTTTTTTAAATAAGACTTCTTCTCAGCTTACTTTCTGTGCCATGCTGTTAGATTTCAATAATTCTGTGACCAAAAGAAACAGTTTCATATTTACTTTTATAAATGATCTGTCAGCTGAATATATTTCGTTCTCTGATTCATCAGAAACATTGTGCCCATCTTCACTTTAAACACAAGTGGTTGCAGTTCTTCTTGGCTTATGGTTTAGAGTTGAGTTTTCTACAGAACTGATACTGCAGAAAAATATCATTTTGTCAGAGACCGCAGTTTCAAATACAGGGACGTCCTAAGTACTTCATTTTTCTTGTCAAGAAAAGGGTTATTCTCTGCCTTTCGGTCTGTATAACCCTTATTCATTTCACAGTAGTTACTCTCAATCACCTTCCTTGTCACTAATGCTGGCTTTCATTTCCACTCTTGCTGGACTTCAGAGACTGCTCCACTGGAAGTTGCTTTGAAAGTATTTTGGGTTTTCATCTAAATTTGCCTTTCCTGTGTCCCATGTACAATTTATTTTGTGGGCTATGATCTTTGCTGTCCCAGAGAGCATACCTGCCCCTACAGCCAGTGCATAGATGGAAGGGGTATTATTTTCAGAAGTGCTTGAGATCAGTTCCAGGAGGGAACCCATGAGAGTTCAGTGTCCGTATGCATTTGATTTGGAGTCTGACTTCTTTCTTCTGACAGTGAAATAGTGGAAAGTTAATGATCCTTGGGCTCTCAGATGCTTAATTGGCGTGTGAGTGTCTAAGCCTCTTAATTCTTTTACAAAAATATTATCTACCTTCTCTGAATTGCAAATGGGAACCTGATTCCTTGAATAGCTTTGAGTATCTGATCCAGGACTTTGAACGAGCTGTGGTAATTCTTTGCTAGCTGCTTGGGGGAGTGGGGTTATGAAGGAATGATAACTTAATTCTGACAGAATCATGTCAGGGAAGATACAAAAACTTTCCTGGCTGTTTAGTGTTGTTGACATCAAGCCTGTTTAAAAGCCATGGAAGGCAGGTAGGTAGATATCATTGGAGTGCTAATTGGAGTCTTTTAATCACTTTTTCCTTACTTTCAACTTAAGATGCAACAACTTCTCATGTCCAGAATGCCTATGGATTGTGTCCTGATTGTATTTCATATTTTACTTCTTCCCCAGAGCCTTCTTTCCAATCAACATGGCTTAGGCCAGAAAATGGCTGTTTGTATGCTTAATTTGAATGAGCTGGCAGTGTCATCCAACACTTAAGTAGACAACAGAAACCCCTAATTGTGTGGCTACAGTTGGTATGAGTTAACATTTGTCATTCCCAAGAAACCTTTTGCCAGGAAGAGCGGTAGGGCTGATCCATGGCTGCTCAGGTAGTTAACCTTGCCATTGACCAGCTAGGGGATCTGATGAAAAGTTTTCCATTTGGCTTTTTTTCTCCAGAAAGTTGAATAGCTGTTACAGTTGCCTTTTACATGGTAAGATTGCAAACTATCTCAGCGTTCATGTGTTGAAAATTCACAGCAGCTGTTTCTCTTTTAGCGTAAGGATGAATAGCTTGTGCTATATGGTGATGGAAAAATGGAGATATGGGAAGAAAATGTAAAATCAACCAACCTTTTCCTTCAGATATTTCTGTTGCCTCTTACCTCCTAGCGAGTGTGTGAATGTGGTTCTGCTTTCCGTGAGACAGAACATAAACAACTTAACTAGCTGTTACAGTTTTCTGTTGCTAGCAACTATTGCCGAGCATTGTTTCCTTCAGCTGGGGTTGAAAGGGGAAGAACTGTGCTTCTGATCTGAGGACTTCTGTCCTAGCTGGCCACTGAATTGATCAAACAGCAGGAAAAATTCCCAAAGCTTGTAGATCTATACAATAAGTATGTTGCAAAACCTTATTTTTAATTATCTTTTTTAATGGAATAAAATTCTGTATTATGATCAACGGGGAAAAGAATATATTTGTTTTGATAGGATTAAAAACAGGTTTAATGAAGAAAGGACTAGGATTGAAATTTGTTCCATTTAATTTTAAATTCTCAGAGCTGGGACTGGGGAGTCACTATTTCATTTTGGAAATGCTTCAGATTTGGAAGTGAACTGAATTAAATTTATAAAGTGAGTTGTTACATTGAACAGATTCAAAATTTAATATTTTAACACTCCCACTTTAGAAAAACGTTTACAGAATTACTAGATTATAAGAAATCAAAGGCAGTAGCAATGACAGTTATTTTTTTATATGGTCTCAAAGAGCATTTATGGATATAATACTGAAGTTACATTTTATTCTAACAGCAGGAAAATTTTATGGGATGCTTGTTAAATGAAACTTTATGAAACATTGTTTTTGAGATCTGTTCTGTGTTTTTATCTAAAATAATTAGTTTATAATCTTACCAGTTGAAACAATTTGTAGTGATAAAGTAGTTTGTGGAAGAGAAAAGCAACAATAATTTAATTTCTCTTTTTAGTATGTTTTCCATTTTCCTTCTATTTACACCATCAGCTTTGGATACAAATGGAAGTATTCAGGTACAGGTACCACATAGCACCAACCCTTGAATTTGTATAAAATAGTGACTGATACAATGACTGTGTGCTTTTATGTCTCATCTGTCATTTGGATTTTCAGAGTTTGATTGTTCAAATTTGGGGTTAATTGGCAGGAGCTGTGTTGGGAATTATACAACCACTATTTTCATTGCCCTTTGGATGTTGCTGTTCAACCCACAATTGGCTATTCAGATAATGTATAGATGTTTTTAAACCTTCATTTTAAGCTGTTTACTGCAGCTGGTATCTTTATTTGGGTTCAACACAATAATATATTAAAATAACTTTTTGTATTGTCCAGCAAGCCTGTGAGCAACTCCTCATAACACTACTGCATGTTTTCTGTCCATCATCTAGTTCTTTCAAAAAAACCCACATTTTCTTCTCAAAATCAAAGTAGTTTAGGAATAAATTTAAATATAGGCTTGTGGTTTCCAGATGGCACTCTGTATATAGTCTGATAGTGCTGTGCACTCTCTGTAGTCAAGTGGGGTATTTTTTCTAAAATGGGTATTGAATTTTAGTGTAGAGGGATGTCATTACTTACTCTTATTTTAAATTCAGTCAGTGTGAACAGAATTTTTAGGGAGGAGTGAGTTATTTTTACAACTAAAAAGCAGCAATTCACTTGACTCCCTTTGTCCTCTGATAATCACAGTAAGGCACCTTTAACTTTTAATCTCATGATGTATTCATTATCTACCCCTAATCAACTCTGTGTCTGCTTTCATCCTGTGTCTATGAGATATATATTTGTACAAACCTTGAAAAATGACCTCTGTGATGGTTGCTAGCAATTGATTGATGCTATTGATTCTGTCATGAAAGAAACACATCTGTCATTTCTTTAGGCAGCTTTAGCAAGTTATTGCCTTCTTGCTTTCTCAGCTCTCAGTGGCCTTTGCCTCCGCTTCATCTTTTGTTCCCATGAATGTCGTCATGCCGATCATTTAATAACTCTGTTTCTGGTCTCTCCATGAAATAGGAAGAATATTTGCCCTACTGTATTTTACAGGCATTCAGAGCAAAATTGCTGCTATTTCTGGCACATTGTATATACAGTATGTTAGAAGGTTTGCAGTAACATCTAAATAAATTCATTGTGTAACACTCTAGTACATTATGGTTTAAGAGCATGTTTTGGGGTTTTTTTTCTCCTTTGGAGTGTAAGATTCCCCCACTACCCTGCCCACCACTTTAACTGTAAGCTTAAGTATAACTCTGGATTTTGCACCTTAGAACTGACTTCCTTAAAACGTGGACTCTTGTGTTTTTAGGGAGTAACAGGCGCCTTGGCAGTTTTGATGAAAGATGCAATTAAGCCAACACTAATGCAAACGTTAGAGGTGAGTCTCACTTACGATGCCTGCCCTTCTTCTCTGGCTTTCAGATTCTGTATTGTGCTTGTCATGCTTTTCTCTAGTGATGGTACTTCACTTTGCAGGTTCAAGCCAGGGTCAAATCCATGTTCATTTGTATATGTTAACTAGTCAAATCTAGCTGCATTTACACCTTTTTGGTGGGTTTGTTTATTGTTTTTCTTCCTTTCTTTGAGACTGGCTGCAAACAAGGTGTGTACATTGTTGAACTGCAGCTGAGTGCACTGGAAGGCTGGTTGGACTTCCACATAATAGATTTCTTCCAGCAGGTCAGAGGAAACAGGATTATTGCAACCTAACTTTGACTAGCTACTCTAATACTGGCATTCAGTGTAACCTGATTGATGAAAAATATTTGTGGGAAGAGGAATTGAAAAGGGGGAATAATCAAGCAGTTATTAAAACTGTCCTGGGTTTGGCTTGGATGGAGCTAATTTTCTTTCTAGTATCTAGCATGGTGCTGTGTTTGGGATTTAGGATGAGAACAGTGTATTTGGAGAAAAATTAATGTATCTCATTGAAATTTTGACCATCAAAATCACATAGCTAGACTATTTCACAGTTCCCAGTATGGTGAAAATTTGATGACTCTAGAAGGATGCCAGACCAGTCCTTGGTTGGTAAAAATGTCTTATTTTCTACAGCGTGTCAAAATAACTACCTTTTTGCTATTGTGTTTGGATGGGGACAACTTCCTACTCCCAAGGAATATTAGAAAAATAGAAGTCACACGATGTGTTATTTTACTGTAGCCAGCTTAATTGGTTTCTCCTGCAAAGAACATCCATTCTTTCATGTGAGGCTATGAAGAATAGATGTGTGTGTCAGAATTTAATGTAACATCCAATAACAGAAACTGGAGGTCGCATAGGGTCAAGAACACCATGGCCAGAGCTGTGTATCAAATCACCACTGGGATAACATTGCATGCATTAAGCATCAGTGACAAGGTAGCTTTGAGTCTTGGTGTTGAGTCTCTTTGTGCTTTGACTATCTGTTAGAAAACAATGTGATTTTGCTGTCATGTCATAAAAGATGGTTAATAAATGTCAGAAGAGTTTCCTTTTGATTGATAGGCATTTGGTTCTGGGACTTGCACGCTCTTCTTTTTTCATTGTATTTCTTTATATTCATGTTTCTATGCAATAGGACTCCTGTCTTTTATGTGGTCTTCTTTTCCAGTCTAATCTAAACTATTGCTGAAACATCTGCCAACTTTCCTAAACATTGTTGCTGGTTAGGAGAACCCTGACCACAGTACCCCAGGATATTGTTCCCAAAAACTTTTCTTACTGAGGTTTTTTTAAAATGACAAAATAAATCAGCTGAGAAGACTGCTTCGTTCTCCACCTCTGCCATTTGAATTCTCTGTCGACAAACTTTTGAATACCTTTTGGCTTGCAGGCTAATAGGAGTCACCTGTCCAAGAATGGAAAACTCCAGCTTGTCTAAATCATTTCCAAGATAGCAGTGTGCTTCGGCCAATGTGTGCCTCTTGGGCAGTGTCATTGCTCTTGTGTAGAGATGCAATGGCCTACTCTGTTACTGCCCATGCTGTTGCTGTTCTTGAGCCTCAAGATTGTTTCATGTCTGGTTTTGATAAAAAATACCTTTTATTATTTTTAATTATTTATGTTAATATCTCTAAGAGCTGGTAATTTTTAATAGTTTCAGTTTTTCAAGAAAACAGAGTGGATGGAATTAAAGAAGATATTTTGCTCTGCATGCTTGAATGTAGCACAGTGATACAGTTGTGACTCTAGAACCCTCCAGCATGATAGATTTTAAATGAAGCTAAATCCTAGTCTGTCCTGAGGTGGTGCATGGAATAATGTCTCTTCTGCTGTGGGGAATGGCATATTCCTGATGTGTGTGAATCACAAGTCTCTTCTTGCAAACCAGAAATTAGGAAATTTGAAGCCTAAATTACACTTGAAATAATCCTAATAAGTAGCATCCAAAATACAAGGGACCTCTTTAGATTCCAAAGTGGCTACTAAATATAATTGAGCAACATAATCCTATTCCCTTCAGGGGTAAAACGTTCTCAGTGTAAGTGTGAATACCTGTAGCAACAGCACCATGACTTGACAACAGTAACATCAGAAACGATCCTGTGGCAGAGACATCCAGTGTCTGCAGCACACCAGTGGTGTAAAAACCAGAAGAATAGGATTAAACATAAGACAAATGCAGCTCAGACTGTGCCATGGGCCTGTTCTGCAAGGAGGAATGAAACTATTCACCAAATGCAGGTCTTCCAGATCACTTTGGTAGTAGGGACTGGCAAAAAAACAACCTGAGGAGGTGGAGCAGGAGACCTTCTGAGGAACTTCCAGATGATACTGACAGTCAATTTGTCATAGTGCTTACGTGATAGTGTCTCTGTTTAGCAGCAGCCAAAAGTAGCCATTGCAGAGATAGTTGTGCACCTCCATGGAGAGCAGAGCCTGTAGGTGAGTGCTGTGTTAAGCTGTGGAGGTCTGAGCAGTTATTTCTAAGGGCCTATGAAGGGCAAGAAGAACAACTTACTTGGTAGACTTGTACCAGCTTTATATGGGCATCTGGCTGCTCTGGAGAATCCAAAATGACCAAATGCCAGCCCTGCATGGAAGTGAGCTGGCAACTGCTTTTTTTCATATGTGAATTGGTATGTGTTTTTTTAATTTGCTGGGGTTTTAAGTGGGTTTTTTGGTGGATTGATTTCCATCACAACCCTGCTGCTCTGTCACCTGAAATTCCTCCTCAGTGCTTTAGTGATTGACAGTATTTTATATGCAGGAGACATGGTAAAATCTCAGAATGGAAGATGTGGGGCATTCCACCTCCACTACCTGTAGGCTTCCATAGAACTTCTCTGCAGTGCTGTAGAGTTGATAGGACTGTTTGAAATGTACGTAATGATTTCACAGTGTTTATCCATGTTTGTCATGGCAGATTTGTTCCTTTGTGAGCTGATCCCATAATGTTCACCATTTATTTATACCGTGTGTAATGGAGCAGCTGCTCTATGGGACATGTCTTTGTAGTTGCAGGCTGGCCACACTGGGACGGTCTGACCGTGTTATGTTTGAAGTGCCACTCACAGTAAAGACAAGGGAAGGGTGGTAATAAGTATTATAAAGAGCTGTCTAGCAGCTGCAGATAGCTTCAGATATTTATTGACATTCTAGGTTTATTTTCTTTTACTAAAAATTGGATAATAAAATTTCCTGTACGGAAAAGAGTCAGCAGAATGCATCCCTGTGCCACTGTTTGCTTCTCCATATAGTTTATTAAGAGTGTAACAAAAGTAAGTGGCACTCAGGTGAACGGCATGGATGAGCTGCCACAGCATTACTGAAGCTGGCCCAGGAAGACATCCCTTGTTCCAGTGTGCCTGAGGCTCCCGAGGTTCTGCTGGAGGTCACTCCATTCAGTACCTACACGGTATTTTTCTTGCTGCCCTTGTAAAAAAAACATTCAAACAACTCCTGTTCTTCTGGTGGATTTCAGAGCTCCAGGGGAGCTTCTGTCTATGCCGGTGGTTTAGCAGTGTGTTCAGATTTCAAATTAGTGGCAGGGGGACTCTTGGCTACTGCTATTCTGGATGTTGGACCCCACAATCCAAATTTCCTTTCCATCTGTGTTGTATGGATGAACTTTTTCATTGTATGGATGCACAATTGCAGGGGAAATGTGGGATACCCTTCTGATCCCCTCTCTGCATAGCCATCTCAGAACGGGCTGGGCTGCTCTCATCATCTGTGTTTGTGCTCCCATATATCACATTTGCCCATGCATGTGCTGGGTTCTAACAAAAGCAGCACTGGAGTTGCTTGCCACGAGAAATTAAGGGTTTGAAAGAGTAAAATTAAACTTAGTGACTAATAAAACACTTATCAGAATAAATCCCAGTGGTTTCAATCTAGTAGCTGAGAACTGCAGTCTTAATTTATTTGAATGCCAGAAGAGTAAAGAGCAAGTTAAAGTGAAAGTAAATCTTAAGGAAGTGTAAACTTAGGTGAGTGGAAGTAGTTTGCATTTTCTTTTGTGTAACTTATAAGATCTCTGGGATAGGGGTAATTATTATTTTGCACAGCACCTCCCATTAGATCGATGCCTAAATACTCTAAGAGGCTTTGAAGGTGTACATAGTTTAAGTTAAATTTTGTGCATAAATATATAAAAGCCCGATTGATGCTGCAGTACCTGGTCATTAGCAGATAGAAAACAAGAAAAAAAAATCCTGAATCATCTCTTATGAAGTCAGTGTGGTGTTACGATGATAATCTGCATCATTCCTTTTGTTATGGGGCATGATTTATGGTATATTTACTTTTTCTGCTCCAGTTCCACCATTTCTACTCTAATATGGATGAGGCAGAGTTGTCTTTGGATTGTGGCTTAATTGTCTAGTTTTTGGAGCATAACCCTTGCCAATATGTATGAATATTCTCCTTTTCCACTCTTGATTGAAAAAGAAGGAAGTAAATATCCTCTGTTTCGTTAGAGCAAACCTGAAATTCGATGTGCCAGCGGATAAAAAAGTTAATCATCTTTGCTCTGAACAAAACAATTCATTATGTATAATTACTTGTAGAGGAAGCAATAAGAACAGATGCCTGCTGTTGATGTATTTTATGTGATTCATATTCAGTGTTACTGAAACTGGAAAATTCTGTTTTCTGTAGTAGAAAGTAATTCACTACTGTAATCCAATTGTTCTGGTGATTTATGGAAAACATGGGAATTTTTTTCTTTGTAAGCTGTTTTCTTAAGACACTGGTGGTGATGGAGAACAACCAGCTTTTATTATATGCTTAATAGTTTCCAAGTTGTGGTTCATGGGGCTGTTGAATGTGGCCTGCAGCTGATCCATGGAACATTGTTCTCCTTAATTGGTGTTTGTGGCCAAAAATTGAGGATGATTGCCCAGTATCTTGCCTGAAATTTTGAGGGCTGGCAGTAGCTCCTAATACTGAATGTGTGAAGAACATGGATGGAGATAATCCAAAAATGTCTGCTTACCTTCTACTTAACCAGCTGAGGTTAAATTTTAAAAACTTTAATACAACAATGGGAGTTTGTTTGCTTAAGCATTTTGTACTAAGACAGCCGAAGTGACTTCTTTCTGTCTGATTGTGCATTCTAACTTGGAGAAAAAATAGCACCTAATCCTAATCCCCTTCTCTAGATGCTAATTTTCTAATTTCTCCTTTCCTTGTGACACCTGCCAAAAAAGTAACAGGGAAGCTGAGATTTGCTCACTATCTGACAAATTTCCTTACTTTGTTAACTTCTTGCCTGTCCTTTTGCTGGCTTAGATTGCTCCCTGCTAGAGAGTCTGTTTTCATTGTGTATTTGTGTGTTATCTGGTTTAAGGGAC
Organism: Porphyrio hochstetteri; assembly: GCA_020800305.1. Lineage (NCBI taxonomy): Eukaryota > Metazoa > Chordata > Aves > Gruiformes > Rallidae > Porphyrio > Porphyrio hochstetteri. Next base: position 55,538,662 of record CM036907.1, read on the forward strand.
TTGGGCTCAGCACCCGCAACTCCCAGGCGCTTGGCCAGCAGCAGTGAATGCTTTTCCATTGTATATCAGCATCCCTACTGCAGCCCAGCTGTGTCCCTTCCCTTCTCCCTCTCCAGCTCCTTAACCATTGACTCTGGTCCCTTCTTGCTTCTGCTGGCTACTTTGCCTGCACAGGAATGGTACTTCGAGTTGGTGAGGAAACCGGGATCAGTAAGGGATGGAGTAGGGCAGGAGTTGGGCTCTATCGGTGTACTGTCTGTGGTGATGTACTTAGTGCTGGCCGTAGTCCATGTGCTGGAATAGCACGCCGTAGCACTGGGACAGTGGAAAGATGACACATTAGTACAAGGTTGGGTAAGAAGTTGTGTAAGCTACCTACAGGTTGCACTGCTGTCCGTTACCTTTCTGTGAGCAAAGCAGGTGCTGACATCTAAGGCTGTCGGTGAATGGGGTCTCAAGCACCTGAGATGTACCTAACCCTGCCAAATTATCTATAACCATGCTTACTTGTTATATGTTCTTTTGATTTGTATATTATCGTGATTAGTCTGCAAGAGTACTGAGCTTGTGTTTTTACCAATCCATTGAATTAACGATACATATTTTTAATCATGCAGGGAACACCAGTATTTGTTCATGCTGGACCTTTTGCTAATATTGCACATGGAAATTCTTCTGTTTTGGCAGACAAAATTGCCCTTAAATTAGTTGGAGAGAAAGGATTTGTAGGTAAGTAATTATTTTGGTTATTGTATTGTTCTTTGTTGGTAAGTTAGCAGTGATGTTAATGAATGGATAGAATAGCAATGAAAGGTAAGAAAAACTGCTTCAATTTGTGCTAATATTAATATAATGATCTTAAATAATTGTAGAATCATAGAGTGCTTTGGGTTGGAAGGGACCTCAAAGCCCATCGAGTCGCAACAACCCTGCTACAGACAGGGATACCCTCCACCAGGCCGGGTTGCCCAAAGCCCCATCCAGCCTGGCCTTGAAGACTACCAGGGAGGGGGCAGCCACAGCTGCTCTGGACAGCCTGTGCCAGGGCCTCAATGCCCTCACAGGGGAGAATTTCTTCCTAATAATTAGTTTAAATCTACCCTCTTTTTATTTAAACCCATTACCCCTTGTCCTATCACCATGCTCCCTGAGTCCATCTTTAGGTACTGGAAGGCTGCAGTAAAGTCTCTCCAGAGCCCTCTCTTCTCTGGTCTGAACATGCCCAACTGTCTCAGCCTGTCTTCAGTAGGAGAGGTGCTCCAGCCCTCTGATCATGTCCGTGGCCTCCTCTGGACTTGCTCCACCAATTCCATGTCTGTCTTGTACTGGAGATCCCAGAGCAGGATGCAGTACTCTTGGTGGGGTCTTACAGGATTGGAGCAGAGGGGGAGAATCACCTCCCTTGACCTGCTGGTCACATTGCTTTTGATGCAGCCCAGATATGGTTGGCTTTCTGGGCTACAAACTCGTATTACCAGGTCATGTTGAGCTTACTGTCCACCAATACCCCCAAGTCTTTCTCCTCAGGGCTACTCTCGATCCATTCTGCACCCAGCCTGTAGTTGTGCTTGAGATTGCCCTGACCTGTCTGCAGAACCTTGCACTTGGCCTTACTGAACTTCATGAAGTTCACATGGGCTCATCTCTCCAGCCTGTCAAGGTTTCACATTCCCATGACAGCATGTGGGCACCTGGACTCTTTACATTAAGTATTCAGCATGAATGGGCAACAGTAGACACATAGAACATACTGTTACACAGGCAAAGTAAACTTGTGGCTGAACGGAGAACTAATTTTCATTAAAATTACTGTGTATATTTAAGCTTTATAAGTAATAAAATGAAAGGGGTGTTGTTACTGTGCAGTAACCATGCCTTTGCACTGCTATTGCCATTCTCTGCTGTGTTTTGAAGATCTAGGTTGGCCTACATTAATACTGAAGTTGAACTTTGAGTACCTGTGGAGCAATGCTTTTGAAGAGGTGTACTAATGTGAAACATGAGGGTTTTTTATTCCAATGCCCTTAAACTAGCAGAGAAACACCTGTGTATGTCATACCTACATGTAGCTGTAAATTACATAGAGAACCAAATCACTTGAAAGTAATTACTCTTTCTATTTAAATTCATCTGTAATTGTAGAAAGGATGGGAGAGTTATTTGCATTTTTACAGGATGTATGTACGTTTTGTTATGATATGAATCAACCTATATATTTGCAGATCGCAAACAGAAAGATTTCTTGTACAAAGTTGTTGACTAGTGAACAAAAAGATAGAGGGATATCTTCTTGCAGAAATCTTAAAGTAACAAAAATTAATACCAATAAAAAATGAAGCATGGAAACCTATTGTGGGTCACTGACTTTGGAAAAAAAAAATTGACAAACCCATCACTTTGGTGTTTTCTAAATAACAACAAAAATGTTGAATGGGTAGAAATTCTTCCTATATGTATTCCATTATCTTGAGGCCTTTCTTATTTTTAAAGGATACTTATTAATTTTCTATTTTCTCAGTTTTGCATGTTCATCTTAATAGAAGTTTCTGGTCTTCTGAAGCATCCTGTACCTAGAAGAAATGTTCTCCATCCTTTTTTTTTTTTTTTTTTTCCAAAGTCAGCAGCAAAGTGCACACAATTTTTAGATCAACATGTATTCCTAGAGTGACGTTTGCTAACCTCTGCCTTTCTGGTTCAATGTAATTTGCAAAGTTGGTTAGATGTTTGCATGTAGTATTTCGTTGGCAAGAGCATTCTTCATTCTTGGGAAAGGTTTGATGCAGTATTCTCACTTCTTATGCTTGGGTAGGAGTAACTTGGGGAATGGTGATCTGTGTACAGATTGCAGTAAGCTGTTGAAACACGAGGTTGTTGAGGTACTCGAGGCATACATTGTGTGTTTGTGTTTCCTTCTTAAAACGCATGATCACATCAAGGAAAAGGGTTATTCTCTCCTGTAACTGTTGTACAGCTAAAGGGTCTGTTAGTTTCCCTCTAATAATCAAACATCCATTGGAAGTAAGAACATTTAATGATAATAGAATCAATATTTAGCTAAGCTATGTTTGTTGTTACATAGTTTTGTGGAATGAAGAGCAAAAGCATTTGGGGTAGCCAACACTTTTCATAGGCTGGGACAGCTTCCACAGCGAGCAGTGCTTTCAAGTGGGATCTTTGCTTTGGATTATCTGAATGGAAATAGTTTGGCTGCAGTCTTGAGTCTTGATCCAGGTTTTGGAGCCCAAAAAGTATCACCTTGGATGTGGATTTCCCTCTGTTCAGTGGTTCCCTCAGGCACTGAGACCATATCCTTGCATTTCACACTTTGTTTTGGTCTTACCCCACCTGTTTGTCTTTAGCACTCTTTTTTGCCTTGTTTGTCTTTGGCCCCAGTTTCTCTGTTGGGAGGCGAAGCAGTGTAGCTGCAACAGAGGAAAACCTCTGTGCATTGCCAGCTAAAGGCTCTTGTTCAGATTTTACTCTGTGGAACACAAATCCCCATGAAACTGGCTTCCAAATGAGACTGCCTTTGCTCTGCTGAGCAGAGATCTTCAGCATGATTTTTAGATCCTTGTTAGATTATTAAAAGCAATAGTTCTTGGAGTGGCCTACTTAAATAAACTTTGCAGGTAGTCACAAGTGTAAGTGGTTGTTCTAATGGTTGTAATCGTTGTAAGCCTCATGGCTGAAAAAATGCATTATTTCTGGTAACTTGTCAGAGCACATGGGCAGAGACTACACATAGCATTGGCTGGTTTATTGACTGCTGCTCTATCCTACCCTACGCAACTGAAGTCTAAAAGGAGAGCTACAAAGTGTGCAGCAGTCTGCACCGAGGTCACAGCCGTACAGGCAGAGAGGCCAGTGCCTCGAGAAGCCACACAGCAAAGCAGTTAGCAAGAGACTGCACCACGTTCTGCTCGGTGTGGCAGTGTGTGCTCAGACCCCACACAGCCATTGAAACTCAGTGGGGAAGGCTGGTCCCCTAGGTAATTCAGATGGTAGGAATGCAGGACAGCTATGCTGCGGTTCAGTACCTAGCTGAATGAGTTTAGTTACTCACTCTTGCCAAAGTAAAAGATTTCACTGCACCATTTTTCTCTCCTGCCATTGTTCTTGTGCAGTTCATCCTTTCCCTGTGTTGGATCTGGCACTGATTAGGTTTTTGTGTAAGTGATTGGACTTGCATCTTTTCGTAGGTTAGTTGCACACACTCATGAAACAGTCCAAGAGGTGCTAAACGTAGCATAAGGTAGGTGGCATAATTGCATGTCTGGGAGAGGCATTTTAGGGGCCAACGAGCTATGAGATGGGCTTTCAGCCTCATGCAGCTACATCCAAAGCAAGAACATAAGAACAGGGTCTGTAATTAAATTAACTTCTTGTATAGTAGAATAATTAATGTTCTAACTTACTCGCTAAGAGATGGATGATTACATTTATATATGTATATTTATGTATTTACTATTTTCTATGTTCATCAATTTTTTTCTATGTTATTTTCTTTTTTACTTAAGCCATAGTTATTTTAGAGCAGAACCTCCTGCTAAGTGTATAGACAGTACTAAGGAGAATTGCATGGCCTGAACTTAGAATCATAGAATTTAGAATGTGTAAGGTTGGAAGGGAACTTTAGAGGTCATCTAGTCCAACACCCCTGCAGTAAGCAGGGACATATTCACTAGATCAGGTCACTCAGAGCCCCATCAAGCCTGACCCTGAGTATCTCCAAGGACAGGGCCTCCACTACCTCTCTGGGCAACCTGTTCCAGTGATCTGCCATCCTCATATTGAAGAACTTTCCTAATAGCTAGCCTAAATCTCCCCTGTTTGAGTTTAAAACTGTTATCCTTTGTCCTACTGTGACATGCCCTCGTGAACTTGTACCACAGCTTCACAAATACAGGTATTTCTTATTTTCTGCCCTGGCTTAAACAACCTTTTTCCTTTGGCTGCTTGTTTCCAGCCCTGCATAACCCCTCACTTGCCAGCACACGCATGATAAACTAAACTGGGTTAGTCAGTCTTGATTGTAAGATAACAACAACAACAACAGAATCCCCTTCCTTCCCCTCACAGACAGTGACTGGGCAAGCAGTTAAATGAACAATGGGGGGAAGATGAGATGTCACATAAGATGGTGTTTCAGCCGAAATAAGTATTTATAATATTACATCCTCATTCGGAGCTTTACAGTGCCAGCAAAGCTACTGCGGGTGCACTAGCTAATCAGGCTGAGCCCACATTGCCGGAGCAGCTAAGCCTGGCTCCTTTCTCAGCCTGCGCTCAACTGTTTTTGCATGACATCCCGGCAGAAACCTATTGCACTTTTTGTTGGCTTAGTTTTCTGCTGACTTAACACAGAAGCAGTTCAGCCCAGAGTCACAAAAACACCGGAGCTGGTGCAGGGGAGGGTGAGTTGGGACAGCCAGCAGCGAAAAAACAATCTGTTGTGTAGAGCCCACTGTTTGTGTGACCGTGTGCCACTGCCAAGGCAAAAACAAAACCCAAAAAATCCTCCCAAAATGTTCTTTTGTATTTTATTTTTAAACCTTACTTTCTCTCTCTCCCTGGCCTGCATTGCCTGTTTCTCTGCTTGCTCTGCAGCTGGAATTGCAACGTGCTGTGCCTTTTGAGTAGTGTCCACTAACAACGGTGTGCACAGTCTGGTTTAAAAAATAAATAAAATCTTAGTGGAGTTTACCCATTGAGTCCTGTTGTGAACTCTCACTAATTAAAGACATTCCCTGCTTCGGCTTTGGGTATCCAAGTGAATCACAGTTTCTCATTATGGTCAAGATAACCTAAGCCTTTTAGCTCAGCTCATCTATTCCCCTTTCCCTGAGCCTTGTTGCTGCAGACAGGCAACCCAGACTTTCAGCTCTAATTTTGAGTTACCTTGGGATGAGTTTTGCCACTGAAATTTTTAGTGCAATGTCTTGGCGAGCACTGGGTGGCTTGCACTTGGTTGTGTTAACCTCTTTCGTCGCTGTCCTCTGCGGGCTGACCCACAGAAGCTGGTTAATCCTGAAGGCTTCACCTGGTGTACATTGCAACTGAAGTTTTTACAGACAGGACTCGGGATGAATTTGGTGCTTCTGTAAAGCTTTAATTTTGCATAGATTTGACAACCTTGAGTTTGTTTTTCCTCCTTGTGCTGTTTATTTCATGGTTCAGGGGAGCATATTTTGATTTGCTAGGAGTCTCCTGAAATTACCTCAGTCCCTCATCTTTCTTTCCTCTATAGTTTCCCACCATTACTTTGAGGAAGATTTTCCTTGTTTCACAAGTGTCGTGGCAGTTATTGCAAACCAGAGCACTGACACTTCTCAAGGGCTTGTGAAACAGTGAATGGGATTTAACCACACTGTAACCGCTGCCACTTAAGAGACATCATCATAAGCACTATGTGTGTGCAGGACAAAAAATAAGGTCCTTGTCACAGGAAGACTTGCTAGTTACTGAAAGGCCAAGAGGTGACAAGTGCCTACTGTGACAGGCAGGTGGCAAAGCACAGGGAAATGTGCCTTTATCACAGTAGTGATAAAGGCAGTTTTGGGTTTTGTGATAGTTTGGGGCAGGGGGCAGGGGGAATTCTTGATGTATTTTACAAGTAGAGAAATGGTGACAAATTTTGTAGGTTTCAGGAGGCACATCTCGGGTCAGAGAGCAGAGGAAGGGGTACAAAGAAACAGCAGCGAGATGAAATTTATTCTGGCTGCTGCTGTCTCAAATGTGTCGCTATGGTCAAAGGTTTGTTGAGAGAGGGGCACCTTGGATTGCACGCAGAAATGGAGGGGACTGGACTACGGAGCCCATACTAACTTGTCACCCTTCAGGCATTTTGGTAACTTTATCAGCACAGAGTACAGCTAGTCAATCCTCATTATGAGTCTGGTGCTCGGGTCACAAAGAGGTAATCACTTAAACATTGTGACATCTTTGCTGCTCATGCTTCCCATGATGGCTTAATGCAACAAAGTACCCTGTAAAACTCAGGGTTCCTTCTCTGCATCGGTCAGATTGTCTCTTAATGCTCTATTAAAGTGAACAGAAGGGATGAACTATTAGGCTTTTAAAGTCAGTGAATAAAGACTGCCTAAGAGGTGTTTTGGAGGATGAAAGGATGAAAGAAGAAGAGGCATGAGCTTTCATATTTCTCAGTGTGTCAGAAATAATTGCAATAAACAACTCCGCAGGTTGCCCCATCCATCTCTCTAATCCCTTGAAGACATTTCAGCTGAGGAAAGGTGGCATTGTAAATCAGAAGAAACGTGAAGCACGAATATGTTTATGGAATCCTATACCAAAGTCCTTCTGAAGTTTGTTTTTCAGGCTTGGACTATATTTTGGCAGGTGCTTTCTTACCTACTCCTGAGAAGCACGTCCCATTTAATGCTGAGAGCATGCTGTGCTAGACAAAGTGGTGTGTGACTGTCTTTTCTGGTGTCTCACCTGCTGACAAGAGGACCCTAATGCAAGCTGTTGGTGCCTTTCTTTAAAAAAGCTTCACTTTCTGTTTCTTTTTTTAGTTGGTCCAATTGGTGTAATAGGAAAGACTTCGCCACGTGTTTAATGGTGTAAACTCAAGTAGAAGCAGTCGGTTTTTATAAGCTAAGTAACTGACACTTTTTTTGTGCTGGTATTCTTGTTAGAACGATCTGTTTAGCACACACAAAATTGTATTACGAAGAGAATCGAAGATCAGATGTTGTATAGCAATGTTATAAACCACCTTATGAAAATTGGGTTTAACACACTAGGTGAAGAAGCATCAGTAGATTATTCTTTTTATGCCATAAGACACTTCAAACTATCTTTTTAGAAGTAGTCTTTTTCCAAAAAAAGAAATAAAACCCAAATACTTTGGCTAAACTTCTTTTGGCACCAGTAGTACATGCAGTATTATTACATTTAAATGTTGAGTTCAAGATTTCTTTTTTTTTTTGTTGCTGGATACCACTAGAAAGGGGTCCCATGCAGTGAACCTCCAGAGGGCTTTAATTTTTAAGGTTCTCTCCAGAGTTTTTCTCTCTTGTGTTATTTCATGTCTGACTTCTTCACTCCTTATTTTCACAAGAAACAGACTGTAATGCAATTATATGCCAATATTTTGCCTTTCAAACCAATGTGTTATTTCTTGCTTAAGTATTAAAGGAAGGCTAAAGGTATCATGGTAAAAGGTGATTGACAGCATTATCAGCATAGGTGTAACTGGTGTTACACTCAGAAATGTGTGTGCTACAAACTATTTAAGGGATGTTCAAAACTCTGTAATGTTTCCTCTGATCCCATAGTGCAGCTGCTCAAGCAGCTTGTGCTCAGTGCGGCTGTGGCAGTGGGGTGTCAGAGGAAGGTGACGCTGTATTAATACTGCTGCAAGGTTCTTAAAATAATGGTGTAACAGTACAAGGTACAGTGCTAGCACAAGCTGCAAAATAAGGCACCATTACTGCTCCAAGACCTGTGAATCTCTATTTCTTTCTTCACATTTGCTGAGATAAAAGTTAATTCCATTTCTTTTGCCTGTTGTAAAGTGGAAACAAAAAAAAAAAAAGCATCTTTTCTTGTTCCCCTTTGATTTTAAGTTCAGCAAACCTTCTTACCAGTAAGCTGGAAAGTCTTCAGAGATGAGATGTTGTGCAACACGTTTTCCTTCCCTGACAGGAAGCCAAAGTTCCTGAAAGCTGAGCTTGCTTACTGCCTTCTCACAAATAATCTGAGTGCAAATCCTGCATCCCTTCCTTATGGATTGCTGCCACTGGAAGTCAGGTGACAGTGAGTTAAATGACTTACTACTGCAGAAAATACTTAAAACAGTCTTGAAATAGTTTATGAATTCTTATGCCAAATGAGAAATATTTTCTCATATCTTCAGAGTCATAGAATCACAGACTGGTTTGGGATGGAAGGGATCTTAAAACTCATCTAGCTCCAATCCCCTGCCATGAGCAGGGAAACCCTCCACTGGACCAGGTTGCTCAACCTGTCCTTGAGAACACTCTGAATGACTCTACATTTTCAATGCAGAGCTCTTGAAATTTTTTCTTCTCACAGTTCTGATCTTCAGAATACATCACAAAATACAGCTTTTCAGAGGAAGATTGGGTAGAAGGAGCTGTCCCAGATGTTTCTGTGTGTCAGGAATCATTCTAGCACTGACCTTGGAAATTACATGTAATGGTATTTCAGAGTTGAATCAATTTGGGAGTTTATTAGTTGTGCAAAGCCAGACTCAAAATTGAAAGTTGATACTTACAGTGAACTATTGAGTTATGTCTAAGTAGTATTACACTTCTCATTGAAAGTGGTGTTTTGCCCAGTGAGGAGAGGTGATGCTGTTTTGAAGAGAAGAGCTCCCAAATTGTGGAATATCTTGTACTGAGATTTTTACCTTTTTCCCTTTAAAGAAAAAATACATTTACAGTGTTAGAAATTCAGTTGGCATTCCCTCACCACAAAATGTATTTGTAAATGTACATTCCCAAATCTGCTGTTGCTATCCAGAATGATGAAGGGCAATTTGCAGAAATAAAAGAACATGTTATTATAAATCATCAGCCATTTAGCTGAGTTCTCTGCTTTATCTGACAGGCATATCAGATGATCTTCATAAACTAACTGAGCTCCAGTTTGAAACTCATTTTTAACTCTTACTGCTACTGCTGGAAAGCTGGCTGCGTTTCCATGGCCAATTCAGACCCATTTGCTCTTGTTCTGTAACAGTGGGTTCCAGCTCAGTCATCCTTTTCTCAGGTGATAATTTTATGCTGACTGTCTAACTGACCAAGTGCAGCTTTTCTAATGTTTCACAATTAATGCTAGGCTTGCCATTCCCATAACACAGCTTATCTGCTTTTCTGCTTTCTGCAACTTGTTACAGTATTCTCTTTCTTCAGCATAGGTGCAGGCACAGAGCTCTGGAAAGTCACTTTTAACCCTGCTGGCACTTATCTTCAGCTTAAGCACTTTTAAACCTTTTTTTTCCCCTCATTTTCCATACGTCACTCATTCTGCAATTGGCTTAATACTGAGAGACTCCCAGACTCTTCTCTGATGTTTGCAGGCATGAAATTCTCAAATTGTAGGTCAGATTTTTGTCATTAATCTCCAATGGGAGTGGTTGCTTACTGATAACTTTCATTGTTTCTCTTCTTTTGAAACACTACAGCAGCTTTTTTTCCTGTGGGATATCCTAGTTCCTCTCCACATTTACAATGCTTTTGAACTTTGGCATTGCCAATGAAGTCCATCAGTGTTACTCAGTGCTAAGGTAGTCAAGCAAATAGTAAATGAGACCCCCTCAGGCTGGTCCTCTCTCCTGTCCTCCAGTTCTCCTATTGTGGCAGGCTATTATCTCTCAATCACGTAACCATCATTTTTTCCCTTGCCTTGCTAACACGTTCCTACAGATTACTGTGGCAGGTTTGGGTTTCTGCCCACCCCACCCTGCCCCCCGGCCCCGCTGAAGGCCACATAGATAAGATGTCACATTTTTGTTGCTGGAGAAAGGTTTGTTTCTGGCATAGCCTGTCTCTAGTAGGCAAAGGTTGTATTTCTTATCTCATCTTTTGAAAAAATTGTTCTTTTCTTTAAAATCTGTTTGAAAGCCATTAAGTAGTCACACTTCCCCCCACTCCTCTTACATTACTTCGCCTCTCACATTACCTAAATACAGGTTTTGATACTTTTCAGATACAAGGCACCGATAGAAAAGGAACTTATTTAAAATGCCAATACATGCTTCCCTCCACTCCAGGATTTTGAAATTCATTATTTGCTCTTAGTTCAGAGTGGTGTATTCAGCTCTTGTGTATTTTGGGTTTTTATTTCCATCTTTGATAGTATGGTGACCTTACTTTATTAGCTTCTACTTTTTAATTTGTGTGGCTGGAGACCCTTGTAATTTGTTCTAATTTCCTTCACAGCCTCTGACACTCACTCTCCAGTGTAGCAACTCTGTAATTAACAGTTACATGTCTTCTGCTCAGAAAGGCCACCCTGAAGGATAACAAAACTATGTATTTGGCTGCCTTTCCTCCTAGTGACCAGGGTGTCATGTGAGAGACCAGGCATGTCAATTAGCCCATAAAGAGGAGTTTGAACTGGTGGGTGAAGTCATTTCAGTGTGATGAAAGCAATTTAAAACATAGCAATGATATGATAGTAAGTAGTGACAAGATAGCACGACCTTCCATGGTTGATTTTAAGTTTTTTTAAAAAACTTTGCTGGTGGATGGATTGTGCTCTGTGCCTCACTGGCACAAGAATGAAAAGACTTAAGAGCTGTGATGTCGTGTGTGTACTGGTGTCACACTGGGCTGGCTGCATCAGAAATAAGGGAAGAACTGAACATTTATAGCCATGCTTTGTTTTCTTCATATGGGTTTTCAGAGCAGAAGGGAGATAGTGTTTGGGTTGGGATTGCATGCCAGAGGGATTTGCTGTGACAATGATGGCGAGGCAGGAAGGGTGGTGTGTTCCTGCTGGCTGGTAACTGGAGCAGGCTGGCTCCTGAGGAGCTGGTATCTTGGGGAGACCTGGTCCTTCTCCTTTTTCTGGCCTGGTAAAGGATGAGGAGACAGAGCTGCTGAGTCCATCACTTACCACCAGCAGCATGTATTTTCTGTTTGAGAACACCTGGTGTCATGAGTAAGGCATGAGACTTGTCATGCATGTCAAGGAGGTGTGCTACATCTTGTTACCACCTCCATCCTTGACTAGCTTTATGGCCTGCGCAAGTAATTTCAGCCTCCACGCCTGCATATGTAATCTCATTCTTCACAGTTTGTTTATTCAGTGTATAAACTTTCTTAAGGGCAAGCACTGTGTCCCCATAGCAAGTGGGAAGATGCCAACTGCTGCAGTAGTCAGAACTTTAAGGTAACAGGGCTTTTGTAGAACCATGGAAGCTGCCAGTACTAAAACGTGTGTCAGGAATTTACTGACAAGCTGATGTGGTATTTTAATGCTCTGTATGCTGACCTCTTCCACAGCGTGTTAGAGCTTAACACAACTCCTTCCTTTGTCAATGACATTCATAAATTAAAAGTGTGGAGCTTACAACTGTTAAGGGCTATCCATTATTCTCAGCCTCAGGACACTTATCCAGGGGTAAAAATAGATAGGAAGGATCTGTCATTCATTCAGAAAATAGAGGCACTGCCCAGTTCCTGATAATTTAATACCATTCTACAGAGTAGAAACTGATGACATTGCAACTTGTGTCCTATTCGTTTTCCCTTCCCTCACCAAGTTAGCAATCTCACCTAGTTTTAAAACTCGAACTCAAAAGAAGCAAACAAGCAATTCCTTATGTTCTTTTGTTACCTACTGGTTGTGGGGCTTTTGTTTATAAGAAGAAAAGAACCAGAGGTTAAAAAAATGCAAACAATAAAACATCATATATGCTAGGAAGTCCTCCTAATTCATCACTTGGCAAAGGAAGTAAAAGCAGGCTCCCCAGCTAACAGCATTACTTTTGCTTAGGGTTATTTGGCAGAAAATTCATCATCCTCTCTCCATTTGTGAGTATTTCATATTGACTTACACCCTTTAGCAAGGGTCAGCGGGGTAGAGTGCGCATAAAGAGTTCAAGTCTCATTTCAAAGACTGAATTTTAATCGTAGTGGATGGTTTGTTTTTAATATCATTTGAAAATGAAAGCTCTTTATTAGATTTTTTGTTTGTTTGTTTTACTGGCTTTTTGATACTGAAATGTAATGTTCTTCTTATGGACTACTTGCATAAGAACTAGGTTTGTTCAGACATTTCCATCGTGCTGGAGAAACCGTCTTTTGCTTTTTAGTTTCTGAGTCATTGTTCTGAACCTTCTGAACTGACAGGCAGGAATGCTTTGTTTTCCAAAAGCTTTCATAATTGAAATTGCTAATAATGTCAAAAATATATATATGTTTTTATATATAATGTCAAATGCATTGTTTATATCTGTATTTACCTTGTGAACTGTAGACTGAAATCTGCTTTTATAACCAGTGGGATTACCTTTAAAGAAAAATACCAAGTATTCATGATGAGGGATATAAATATGTTTCTAAACATGTTAATTAGATTTCAAAGAATACTAGGTTCTGTATGGCTGGTATGATTTGTTAATGGGAAGAGTGTTACCTTGGCACATAGCCAAAGTGCTTTTGAAGGTCAGATGTTGACAGTATTTGAAACTGTTTGGAGACTGTTCTCTGGCTATAAGAAATAATGCATTAAAAGAAAAGATTAATATCCTAAATGGTATATCAGGGTCAGGCCATGTAATTTTACTTCTGCAGTTTAATATAACTGCTGTGTAATTAATCTGATTAAGATTGAGAAAATGGATTAGATTCAAATACAGTAATAGCAAATGCTGGTTACAACTATTTTTAAATTTTGGATGGCCTATCTGGGTTTTATGTGGTAGGTCTTTTTTGTTGGCCTCTTTATGCTTAATTTGCTATGCTGACAGCTTTATTGAAGCTGACAGTCTCAAACTCTTCAATTTTGCTTCCTACCGTAATAAGGCCCTTGCTGCAGCGTGTCTTCAGCTTAGCCCCAGCTGCAAGCTCTGGGGCAGAATGAAGCTTCAGGGACAGAGTGGATGCTTTACATGCACGAGGACGCTGCATCTATCTGCTGCCTCCATCTACTGCATCTCAGCTCCCAGGAGGCTAACATCTTTATAAATCAAGGGTTGCAGTTTCAGGTTTTCCTGCAGCAAGTTAGGAATTCGGTGTATGGCTCAAGATCCTTCATTGCATGAGAAGGGAGAATGAGAAAGCACAAAAATGCGGGGGAGGGACAAGGATGAAAGAGTGGCTGGGATGACAAGATGATGGGCAATTATGAAGAGGAACTGAAAAAAAAACCAACCTCAACAGACTAATAATTTATAATGTGTAGTAAAGGGGGATCCACTAATAATGTAGAAATATTTCAGAAATGATAATGAGTAGTTTGCAATGGTAATTCTATTGCCTTGATTGCATGAATTGTGATTAAGTGGAGAAATTCACAGTAGGCATTAAAGAGTTGGCTTAGTCATGAGCAGTTGAAAGGTTTTGGCTTGTAAACTATCAGAATTATGGATTGGTTTGATTTTGGTTTTGGTTGTGTTCTTAATTGGGAAATCCATGTAGGAAAATCCTTCCCCATGTGGGATATGTTGGTGTGTGACCTTAGTACCTTCACTCTCCTCAGTTTGTAATTCTTTCTGTAAGATGGATTACACATACGCACATACATATGGTTCAACAGACATAGTTATTTTCCACAGCAATTTTAACCAGCTGAGTCCTTTTCCTCATCAAAAAATTATAGGGGAAACAGTAAATACATATTAATAAGTTTGACACAAGCCATCAATCTTAGGCTTTGAGTGGAGGTTCAAATACTAGCTTCATAGAGTTGGTTTTAAAACTTAGGTGATTACAAGCAAGCTAATGCCTGTCTGCAAAAGGTATTGGAGGGATGACTTCCGAAAACCTTCCACAGTTTCAAAGGTTGCTCCTGCTCCATGCACGTAGCCATTATGTAAAGTTTGCTCAGCACAGTGAGCTTTACGTGTCACCTTTTTACCCTCATCAGCTCCTTTGTGGCTTACGCTGCATATTCTCACTGCTAGTTATTTTTTTTCACCCCATCTCCTAAAATGCTACTAGCAGTAACTGGCACTTTCTCTATGGAAAGTCATTCTGTGTATTGATGGATATCTTAAATTCTGGATCTGTTTGAAACATGGATTGTGCTCTTTGTAGAATTTCCACCAGTACAGAACTCTCCAGCTGAGCTCTTGGGATGGGTCTTACAGAGAAATCTGCATCAGATGTTTCACTGGGCCATTTTTTCATTAAGGCACACGGCTAGTACAATGGAATACTGCTTTTATGGAGGATGCATAACAAGAGATCACAGAATCACAGAGATGCTCTTTTCCATGAATTTCTAAAACACGGCTCAGGAGTTCAGTCAGGAATAATGGTGCTGGTGTCCCCTCCCAGGCCAGTCACAAAGGGAAGGCATTCTGTCTCCAAGCAAAAATTAAATGGAATGAAATAAAACCAGACCTTGTTCCTCCTCCTAGGAGGAAGATTCACTACATGTGTACGCTGTAAAGACAGTGCCTAAATCATGGAGAAAATTGTTACCATAATAAGCAAGCACTCCCCAGGATTTTAGAAGGGCAGAGGGGGGAGTACTTCTCAAAACGTGTGCCTTGGTGGTGAAGGCTCTGGGGGAGTTTTGACAAGGCAGCAGCCCAAGGCAAATAGCTGCATGCGCTGTGGGGGTAGGCTTACACTGCCGTGATTGATGATTCTGTGCCTGGCATGCCTCGGGTGATTGCGCCAAGTGACAGGAGCATTGATCATCCTGATTCGGCGGCAGCTCTTTGTTGTGTGGCACCTGCCATAGCCTCAGCCGACGCCACTCTCCCACCATCCATGCGCTTTTGTTTTGTGATGAGAACAAGGAAGATTGCATGTGGCTGGCAAGGTGGTTTCCTGGCCTTGCCACCTCTCACAGCCGTGCCCATCTGAAGGCATGCAGGAGTGTGGGAACACGGCAGCACGGTGTGGTGATGGTTGGTTAAATGGATTTTCTCTTGGAACTGTCAGTCTGAGGGATGCAGACTGTTACATATTTGGTGTTTGCTACCTTTATCACTTATTGCCTGATTGTATTTTTGCTGCTCTTTAGAAAGTATGTCATCTTCTGGGGCACATGCTGAAGTGGTGTTCTGGCTTGAGTATACTTTGCGTCTCCTGTTTCCTTTTTCATGACTCAGTGTGATGTGGGTGCTAAGGCAGATGTTCCTTCATGGCCATTTGAAATGGGTAGAGCATGTTCAGCGTTTTCCAAATGCTTGTAATGTGACTTCTCAAAGCATGTTCAGAGCCCATTTTCCTTAGCCCTTCCGGGGAAGCAGGAGGAGCAACAACATGAGAGCTCAATAGAGCTTCAGTTTGATGGAATAAGTATTTGTGGCAGAAGCTTCAGCCAGCTGGGTGAAAGTGAAAGAAAGTGAAGCTCTGGTAGTAAGAGTAAGAGAGAAACATGGTTGTGGTGTGATGACATTTAATTTTAAGTGTTGAGGGTAATACTGTGGGTACCATAAGTTAATGTACTCATTGCAGTTGGGAACTGTGGAAGAGCAGCCTTTAATGAAGATCCGTCAGTGCTGCTGTTAATTATTCCTTCCATGCAACTCCAAATAAAAATGTGAGGTTTTAATTATGTAATTACCAGAAAGCTAATAATTTCTTGCCAAAGGCCGTGATGATCTCTTAAGTATGAGATAATGTAATTGCCTTATTCCTGTGCCATTAATTGTGCTCCATTTTAAAAAATGTGGTCATCTGTCTTCTGAGCAAACGATACTCGGTTACCTCAGAGGAAACGTGCTGTGAATGGTGAAAGGATGCAACCTAAATTTCACTGTTCTTTGATTTTTTTTTCCTAGTTAATATTGTAACAGAAGGAGGTTAGAAAAGGGCAAACTGTGTGTATTTGGTTGGTGTATTCAGCTACGCATTACAATTCAAGGGTGGGTGCAGTACTTGGCCTATGAATTGTGTGTCTTTACATGGCTATATGACACAGGAGTTAAGAGAAAGTGGCTGTAAAACCCAGCAGGTTTAGCAGACGGGTGCAGAGAAACATGTAGCCCGTGAAGCCACACGCAACTCACTTTATTTCTATTAGAATGAATTGTTTGTGGTTTGTAAGACATCTTCAGGTTTTTAATCTCTAGTAATAAATCTAAATTACGAGCTCATTACTAGTGAGCTGTGAGAAGATGTCAGATTTTACATTCAGAATACCAGAGCGTGGTTTGACAAGGTGGCTAGGGATGAATTAAGTTTGCCGCTGTTGAAATGTGTCTCCCTTCCCCTGCTTCTACTTGCCTGCTTTTGCTGCCTGCTTGAACATGTTCAGACACTTGTCTGGTCTCACTCAAGCTGATTCGAATCTAAACTGGTGGGGGGGGATTTTTTTGTTTCAAATTTTTTTTTAGTTCTGTGTTTTTCTGTTTGTTTGTTTCCTGGTTAGCAAGTTCCAACAGTTTACCTTCCAGGTAGATGAGTGCTGAAACCAGTGGGAAGTCTGGGAAGCAGGGGGCAAAGCAGGAATTGCCCTTTCAGCAAAGCTCCTTTGGCTCCACCACCGCCTTAAACCATGCCCTAAATTGGTGCTTTGTGGGCAGGAATCACTGCTGCTCTGCTGCTGTGCCTTTTCAAGAGGTGGAGGCAAGCCCAGATGCACAGAGCATGCTTTCTGTCACGCAGTGTCACTCCTGTCAGCTCCTGGGGATTTCGCTCAGGTCCCTCCCAGCTCTGAATTTCAAACCCTACATATGCAGCACGCATGTCTAAGCAGGCCTGCAAAGCCCACGAAGAGGAATTGTGTCCTTAATTGTGAGAGAACCAAGATTTAAGAGTTACCTTGACGTGTAGTAAATGAACTCTCTGCTAGGTTTGCTGGGTTGGGTGGTTTTTGTCTCTCGTCTGGGAATAATCGGTATGAGTCATTGTGCCTATTCGTTTGTTTAATGTATGGGATGCTCTTGGAAAGCTAAGGGCAATTGGTATTTATAGCGAGTAACAGTGAGAGGCTTTGCTGTAACCTTTTGTTTCTGTTCAAAGCTGCTCTGCATTTCAATGGTAAAATTCATCTCTTACAGAGGAATTAATGTTTCTGAGCTTGTTACAGGGTCCTAGGTGAATCAGCACTTAGCTGAAGTGTGTTCCCAGGAGCTCAGGTCCCCATGGAACCCTGGGAGCCAGGAAGCAGTGACAGTCAGCTGAGGCCTCGTTGGAGGATGGCAGCATGAATTGAACCGCCCCTGTCACGGGGTATGATAGCAGGGTGTTTGAATGTAAAATCCGTTTTCAACTGACATACTTTGTTTGTGAGTAGAAGTTGAAAATTTCCAGTTGCTGGTTGTTTCTTTTCCCTCCAAAGAGACATATGTTAGGAGAGGGGTCTTAAGCTGCAGAGCTTGAGTATTGCAGCTTGGAGGGCACGCCGGTGGGACCAGAAACCAGGCATTTTATAGTGTCTCTCTGGGGGTGCTTGTGCAGGTGGGCTGTTTTCTGTCTATGTTTGGAGAGACTTCCATGCAGAGAATCTAAAATTGAACATGACCTCATATAATCTGCTTTCTGAGAATACCATTTATTTTGGTCAGGACTCCGTGTGGAAGAAAACCCATTAATAGGTGTAAGAAGTGGGATCCTTTTGGTTCAGTTGAAAGCGTGGATTGGTGGTCAGCAGTTGCAAACCGCCAGTGCTCCTAACCTCTCCAGACCATATACTGCCCTGGCATCTTTCTCTAGCAAAGGGTCAAAAGTACATGTTGCTTCCAGTGAGGAGGTAGAAGCTTTGATAGCTGATGCAAACCCTTCTGTTCATGGCGTGGAAAATGTTCAGCCATAATAAATGCATGTGTAGTTTTCTGCTGGCCTTTGTGTCCAGCGGTGGTAGCAGTGAGTGCCTGTGTTGCATGCCATCTGAGAATGCGTCAGAAGAAAAATGAACAGGAAAACTCCCTCTGTTGGGAGGGGGAAGGGGGAAGAGAAAAGTATCTGTTACATTCCAGAATCAGTCATAATAATGGAAGTTCACATCAGATAAATTGCCAGAGTTGGAATGGACAAACATCTGGTTTATTCATCCTTAGCTATACTAACAAAAATATGATATCCCGTTAGATAAATCACTGATCATCCTAGTTTATCTTGGCGATTGTGCACCTTGGTATTTTTCACTTACACAAGAATGTATCAGTACTTTACAGCTAGCATGCCTCCAGCTCCAGGTTCACAGTTCATGTGCTTCTGTGACTTTGAACTCTTCTTTTCCTGAGTTTACCAGCAGACAGCTGCACCAGAACAGCTATGTTTACATGGGGGGAGTAAATGGCAGCTTGCAGCTCAGAGTTTCCATTTCCTTTTACATTGTTCAGGAATCCAGACTCACATTTTGTGTCCTAAAGTTTTGCCCCATGTGTATGCATCTGACTTGGCCCTTGGTAATACTAATGTTGTATTTTGACATTGATTTGTTGATAGAAAAGGCTGACTAGGGAGAAGCTACTATCACTGCAAATTACCCTCAGTTTACATGAAGTTCAATTGTGAGTGAAATAGCTTTTTTAAAAAATTCTAAACATCGCTTTCTGTAAGGCTTTTAAGTAGTATGTAAATGTGAGGCTAATGTGGAACCACTTAATGCAGCTGTAGCATGATAGATGTATTTTTAGGCAGAGAAAAATTACATTTAGTATTAAGCATGACGATGAAATCTGATTAGCTGCTTAAACCATGACACTGACTATTTAAGCTATTGTCATGCACAGGTGATAAAATATTCCCAGATGTGCTTGGCAAGGCAGTAATTCCTTGAAGAGGTTATGGTAATTAAAAACAAGTAACAAAACCATCAGAGTGATTTGTTAATTCGCCTGAACCCCCTGAAGTGGAATTAGAGGCTTCAGTGAAAAGCATCAGTTGCTCTGACTGTACACCGCCCAGACTTCTCATCCTTGCTATTGCCTAGTTCCACATTTATGAGCTTTTCCTTACCCTTTTGTACCTGATTTGGCTATTTTGGGTTCTTCCTCTGAACAAAAGCTATGGTTTATTGGTTGTTTTGGTAGCTGAACTGAGGTTGATGCTATATAAGTGACCTATAGGGAGACTTAATTCTGTGTTCTGTTTTGCCCACTGTTGTTCTGAAACAAGATTCCCCAGTTACTCTGATGTGTTAGAATGAGCCTGGCTTTTGGTCATGCTCACATGGATCTTTTTTGAGAAGAAACCATTTGAACTTATCGAAACATTGTGATGCAGTTTGCTTCTGATCTGTGCATGTATATTAATTGCTGGATTTGACCTATGTCCCACTATTAAAAGGAATGGAACAGTAATGCACTACTGGCACATGAAATTTTAATTTTTAATCTTCATTCTAACATTCCTTATGATACTTGGGCTATAAAGTTGAAGCATAAAATCAAACAGCAGAGTATTTGTAGAATTAGGTTTTGTGCTTTATATGACTGTGGTGTGAAAGTCCAGAGAGCAGTACTCCCTGAAAATGCAGCCAGAAAATAATCTTTTTGTTCTTGTCCAGGTCATTGTCCAGTCTTACCAGTGCAAGAAAGGGATACAGAATACAAAAGGAGACCTAGGACTGCAAGATAGCTCATTTAGGTTGGCATATGTTGCCATGGGGTTGTGTCCCAGGCTAGAAGTTCAAATACTTGTATGTTTTCTGTGAGTTCACTGAAGGCAAATCATTTACCTCTTCACTTTCGTTAGAACTTCTCTATTTGTGGCCAGGAAATCAAACAGTTAACATCATACCGGCATCATCATATGTGTTACCACCCTCCTGCCTGCTTGCAGGGCAGGTGCCCCATAGCAGGGATCCATGGGGCTGGGTATGGGCTGCTTGGCAGGGACAGTAGAATGAAGAGGCTTTTGGGGAGGGGAGCTGTGTAGGCAGATGTTAGTGGTTGCGCCATAAACTCTCCTTCAGCCAAGATACAGCAGACTGCATCTGCTTAGGTAGAGGTTTGTTCCCATGATCTTCATCAGTTCACCTGTAATCTGTAATTTCCTGCTGTTGACAAGTCAGGTATGAGAAATGATAACTGAAATAAATGAACGCATGTATGACTTTAAGTTTCTATTGCTACATTTAAAGTGATTAGCTGTTTTATCTCATAATTTCTAATGCAGACCAGCTTGAAACTTGCCATTTTAACGTCTGTGTTTGTTTTTCATTGATGCTTTCATTTGAGAGCAGGAAACAATCTGAAAATAATTGCATTAAGTGTTTCAGCACAAAGATTTTTAAAATAATAGCTTGGCATATGGCTCTATCTTCTTACTGTTCCTCGGAGGAAATAAAACGGAGTTAGCAACTTTCATCCAGGCAGCTTTTCTACTACATCCTGTTTCCTTCCGCACACTGGAGAAAGCACCGACATCCCTTTCCTCCGCTTGAAATGAAGAAATCCCACTCTCCATGTTGTAGCACTCACTCTCAGGTGTTGGTTAGCTTTTCAAATGTCAGGATAGGGTTTTCATTGTCCAGGAAAATGGGCGTTTTTGCCCTCAATACTAAAGGAAAGCATTACAAAAAGTAGAGGAATATGGACAGCCACCCAGGTACGTGCCCCTGCACAGCTTTCCTGGGCATTTGCCCTGGCCACTCAGATTGCCCAAAGGGTGTCGAGCACATCCCTGGGAGCGCTGAAGCGCTGTGCGTGCTGTTGCTGTGCTCGCTGGAAGGCTGAAATCTCTGCTTTTCTCTCACTGAAAGGTAGACTTGCAATCCCTCTTTCTCTAAGGCAAGCTGACCCTTGGAAAGGCTTGGCATGAAAAGGATTAGCTCCCTGGAAACTTTGCTTGGAAATGTTAGGAGGCTGCTATGTGTATATGCTGGCAATCTCCGTAAGAGACAAATTATTTTCCCACCCTCTCAAGTACTTGGTAGTTTATCTGTTGTTTATATTAAAGATTGATCGTGGTTATATATTTCTGACTCAGAGTTCTCATTAATCACACTGTGCCACATAAGAGGCTGGAGAAGAAGAATGGGGGTTACTGGAAAGCAGACATGTGATCCCTGGCTCTGCTTTTAATATGACTTATACTGACATTAGCTTTGTTCCTGTGAATGATTGTGTTTGTGTAAACCTTTTTCTTTTTTCTCTTTTCCTCTTTTCTTTCTTTTTTTCTTTTTTTCCCCCCTCTGTGTTTGGTATGTCTGTTTTTCTCAGGGCTATTTAAAAAAAAAAGAAAAAGAAGATTAAAAAAAGATAATATACTTACTGCAGTGATTTTGGAGGATGTTAATCATGACACTTGCCATGTCACTATTCAAGAGGTCCCTGCTCCCCCCGCATGCCCACCCCCTTGTTTGCTAGTTCTTGCTTCCTCCCCCAGCCCCTGCAGCCATTTCCTCCCTCTGAGCAGAGCCATGCAGGCGATTGTTCCAGCCTGTGCACAGCGAAGGACTGGAAAAGGACTGGTGGGGTGAGGACAAATGCACGAAGGCTGGGACTTCCTGAAGCACGTTGGCTGCCAGCAGAAAGAGACTTTCTCCCACAGCATCAGAGCTGAACCACACCTCCTCCTCCTTGACCCCGCCGAAGGTTTCCAACCCCAAAATGTTCAGTCAGCTTTTCATGGTCCCCTTCTAAGCATCAGAGTCAAACCTACTGGCGAGAGGAAGAGGGGGGAAAAAAGGGAATTTACTAGTATTTGCAAGCTGATTGGGGTTACAGGGGCACGTTACTAGCCCTGCTTGGAGTCAGGTCCAGGAGCCTCAGAAGCAAGCCTTTTTTCCCACCCTGACTTGTTTGGCTAGAAGTCCTTTCACATCTTCCAGAGGCATGCATCAATCTCAAGCCTTCAGTGTGTTCTGATGGGAAATAGTTGCATTGGGAAATTTTCAACCAACGGGAGATTGAATCCCTTGAATTTTTGAATTGCTGTGTGCTTGTGTTTGCCTAATAAAAATAAATTATTTGGATTTTAAAAGAGGCAATTGAATATTTGTCAAATCAGAGCAAATTAGCTCTGAAGAGACTGTCATAATTTATTACAGATTATCTTTTCTCTTAGTTGTAGCTCTGCTAAAAATACTTTGCCAGGCATATCCTGCACAGTTTTTTTTTTTTTTCTCCTGAGTCACATTAAGTCAACGTCTGAGTTCTCTGGTGCAAAGTCCCATTACAGAATTCACTGCTTAAGAGTATCTTCAACACTGAGACATGACTGTTAACGATGTTTTGTGTTTATACTGAAATATTTGCTCAGCAAAGGCAAGAGACACTCAGAAGTTCTGCGAACCTAGGAGAATTTAGGTCTATTAATTTTGATAAAGGCACAGCTTCAGTGAAATCATGGGAGGAGAAATAATGTGGGGAAGTCTTAGATCCATAAGAATTTAAAAAATTTAAATAAATACAGTTACACAGAAATAGCTATTTTAGAGGACTAGATGTTTTTTAAAGACTTTGATTCCAACTAATTTGGATTGCTTGGGTTTTTTTCCCCGTGTGACTACTTTTGATAACATATTGTATGTATCAAGAATAAGAGAATTTATTTCTAAGTTGGGAATAGTTTTTTAATCAGCCTCAGTAATGTAAATAGACTTCTATTTGAAAGTTCATTGAAAACTCAGTACTGGTGTATATTTAAGTGCCCTGTATGCTAAAGTAGAAATATCCCCCAGTGTTTAACCGAAAGCATGTTTTATGTGTGGTTTTGTTTTGTTTTTTTAATGTTTAACAGTAACTGAAGCTGGGTTTGGTGCTGACATTGGGATGGAGAAATTCTTCAACATCAAATGCAGAGCCTCTGGCTTGGTTCCCAGTGTGGTTGTACTTGTTGCTACAGTGAGAGCTTTGAAGATGCATGGTGGTGGGCCAAATGTAAGTTTTTGCACCTTTCCTAGAAAATAAAACTGTCGCTGATATTTAAAATAAGTAAAGTAGCTTGGTTTAAGCAATATTTAGGGTAGCTTACGTGGCAGTATTTAGGTATCCCGCCTGAGTTACCTCATTATATAGAGGCAAGCTCCAAAGCTAATGCAGGAATGAGAAGGCACAAATAAAAGAAGAGGGATGAAAGAGCTCTGAGGTAGTACTAAATCTTACGGAGGGAGGTTTGTTTGCCTGAAAGGAAAAAAAAAAAAAAGCTGTGATATATACATATATTCTTTTCCCTGCCCTTAGAAATAGTGTGACTAAAGTAGTCACAGCCTGGGAAAGTTGGCAGCTGAGGTGGAATGAGAAGAGTTCGGGTTGCAGCATGTGAGCAGAAGTAGGGAATATTGGTAGGGAAGGTTTTGAGCTATCTCTCACTGCAATAGTGGGAATCCCCTTCTGTCCTTTTAATATGTTCAAGTTAATTCCCTCAGGGATGCTAAGGTAACTGATAAAATTGTGCGAGTGTTTTCCCAGTATACCAGAAGTCACCAGTGGAGGGTTTTGGGGTGGTTTTTTTTTTTGCTATTTAAGCCAGGAAGAGGCTTGTGCAGTTTACTGGTTGTAGGAGTACTCCTTGGTCATATAATCAGATTGAGCTCTGCTAGCGAAGCAGACAGGCACTTAACTCCTAAAAACACTTTCATCTGCCCAGCAGCATGCAAGTGAGGGATGCTGCTAGGGAAACAGTTTTACTGAGTGAAAATACTGGAGCTGCTTCCACAGCCACAAAGTTTTGGAATCTGTGGTCTCCCTCACAGCTTATTAGAGCTAGGGCTGCGCTGTCCTTTTTCAGTGTTTTGGGTTGAGATAATTATATAACTTTCTACCATTTTAGTTCACTTCTAATGCAAGTTTCATTATCTTTAATGTTTCTCCATGTGTATGGAGGCAAGTATAGTCATGTGTTATCATTCAACCTAGCAAAAGTAGGACTTAAATGTGTCTTAACAACTGACTGTTTCTGACTGCCTGTGTCTTTAGATGTACAGTGCTTTAATTTGCTTATATAATGCATCAGAGAGGCATGTGGAGTGCCAGATACTTCTACTGGGAGGTTAACTGTAAGACGGACCGAGACCAATGCTTGAGACATAAGTGTCTAATTCCAGTGCCTGGGATTGATGTCTGTGGTTGTTGAATACTTGATGTAGTGTTCTGGTGGTACTCTTTGTTTGTATACCTTTGTGCTCTCCAGCAAAGTAAATTATTTGCATGCAGTTCCTTGCCAAGGGTGGTAATCGAGGGATGCACAAAGGTGATGTTCCTCTTCTAGTCATCTGTGTTACTGTTAATCCTTCAGCCAGCTGTCAGAGGTTGCTGCCCATTGTCTTTGCACTGCTGGTGTATTGTTAAACATGTGGAATGGGATCCAATGACCTCCTCTGTGATTAAGTCTGTGATGACTTTGGTTGTTTATTATTACAGGTAACCGCTGGTGCCCCCTTGAAGAAAGAATACACAGAAGAGGTAAAAGGAACTACTATAAAACTTCAGGAGAAGGTTTTGTTTAAAGGGACAAAATAGTGAAGTATAGGGAGAATTCAGACCTTCTCATTCCTCTGGACGGATAGTGTGCAGCCTCAGGTTTGACAGTAGCATATGCTAACACTGACATTCAGTGAACACCTTTAACAGGCATCACCAACAAGTAAAGCCATCTCATCTTTCCCCAGACACTTAGCATTATCCCTCTTGTGCATGCTATATGTGTGACTGCATGGTAAACTGTACTGAGGAGCTGAGCTAGCTGAAAAACAACTTTTTTTCAGTGGTTTTTCCAGGACCGAGTTTTCAGACTGATCAGCTTTTCATTCTGAGTCCAGGTATTTATGCCAGTGCAAGAGTGGAGTGGTGCAGGGATCAAAACACTCCCTGAAATTAATTATAACTTAACCTGTTCATCAGACAACAGGTTTAATCTTCGCATCTGGTGTTGGATGTCACACATCAAACAAGAGTGGATTCTACAGTCTTGTTTTCTTTGTCTCTTCATTGTAGACAAATTCTGGTCTTTTGTTTTTTATCAGGCTGAGGATGTGTGTGTTGTTGCAAATAAAACAAGGTCTACAAAGGGTGAGATAAAAAAGTAAATAAGGAAATTCAGTAATGTGCTTTTGTCTGGGATATATATGAATACAGACATTAGACTACATGTCTAACGCATCTGTATGTCAACCCCCCACTCCACTACTGTAGTTGGTTTATAAACTTCCCAAAGAAGAGACTAACAGCCCTGTCACAGTCGTGACAGGCAACTGGTCATCAGCTGCACTGTGTTCTTGTGTCTCAGAAAAGAGTGGTACATTCATGTATAAATTTTGGACACCGCCTAGTTACTTAAATACGTCTGTTGCTTATTAATTGGAAGAAGAATTAATAAGATAAATGCCAAAATATTTTTTGCCTGGAAGCATTTTATTTCCTTGCAGCTGTCATCACTAGCAGTGTTTATGTTCAGTGTCATTTATGGAAAAAAATTATTTGGCTGGAGAAGAGTTGGTGTATCTTACCATTTCCATTAATTCTTATTTAATTGCACAGAACCTCCAGCTGGTAGCTGATGGCTGCTGTAATCTACAGAAACAGATTCAAATTGCTCAGCTCTTTGGAGTTCCTGTTGTGGTTGCTCTAAACGTGTTCAAGTAAGTCTATACTTCCATTACTCTTGCAAGTAAATGCACTGTTCAGATTTCACACTTTTCTTGTCTTTTAGATGAATCCGTTTTGGCATGAAGAAAAGAAGCTATCAAATAATTTCTTTTTTTCATTGTGAATACAAAGACCTTTAGATCCTTAGCTTGTTCTTAAGGTTTTAAAACCACCAGAAAAGTATGTATTATTATGGAAATATTAATATTCCACATTAATGAGCTGTAACAATCACAAGAAGTGTTCTTGAAACATGTAAACACATATGCTGTATACAAATGCACTATGTATGTGGTGCAGTTACTGTACAGAGTTGCTGTACAACTGCTAAGCATACAAGGTTGTAAAAGAGAACTAATCGAACAAAATAATGAGGTGGAACTGTTTGGTTTGCAGAACTGACTCTCCTGCTGAGGTTGATCTGGTGTGTAAGATTGCGAAGCAATCCGGAGCATTTGATGCTGTACCCTGCAATCACTGGGCGGCTGGTGGAAGAGGAGCAGTAAAATTAGCTCAAGCCGTGGAAGAGGCAGCCAGTCAGAAAAACAGTTTCAAATATCTCTACAACTTGGAGGTAAGATTTTGATCTTTTTTAATGAACGTGTGCTGCATTCAAGTTGGATTTAAAATGAGAAGAACATTGTGACAGAGATATCTTAACATAGTGGAAAAGGGGCTTGAATTGGCTTAAAACTACAAAAGCTGGAAAGAACAACCTGTGGCTTAGCTAATCAGAGGAATGGGACATTTGTCCGTAATACTGATTATTTAGTGCATTGAATGATGCTTCTGATACTTTCTTGTTTAATATAAAAATATGCCTGTAGGTGGAATATTCACAAATTACTATGAAGATCGTGCAGTCATGATATTTGTCCTGACAGTCAGCTAAAATGAAATGCAGTTACTGTCTCATAGTCACTGGTATTGCTCCAGATAGTGCCTCCCCTAAGAATCCCTTCTCTGTACAAGAAGGATGTTAGAGGTAGCCAGTGCATGCTCATACAACATGTCTGCCCAGCCAGCCAGGACATCTTGGAGTAAAAGCACTGCCTTTATCAGCACCCCCTTACACACCCACAGCCTCAAACCAACATGAAGAGCACTGGCAGCCAGGTTCTGTTCCTGCTTTCCTGATGATGGATTTTGGAGCCTGCTAGTGCAATACAGGGTACACGATACTTTGATTGCTCCCTTTCTCCATCTTTGGTTCTTTTAATAAATATGCCCTAACAGTCTTAACACATTCCCTCAATACCTTTCAAAAACCTCAGTCCCAAAATACTTCTCTGTGAGTCACATGCTGCTGTAGCAGTCGCTGCCTTTTGTGTGCAAAGTTTTCTGATTAAAGAGTTTCCCTGTTGACTCACCTTGGTGCATTCATACCAAAGACAGTGGTCTTACCCTTCCCCTTGGATGGTCTTAGGAAACAGTTTCAGCATGCTCTGATTTTCACTGATTAGGTTTTTCCTCTGATTACTTTATTAGGTTCCCTCCACCTGTCATTGTTCCTCTCATCTTTGCTTGGGCTTTGCATGTAATTTGCATGGCCCTGAGTCAGATAACCTAACAAGGAATAGCATGGTCCAAGTTTCAGTCCTTTGCTTGCCAGAGATGGGAGGTCTTTTTCTATGCCTTGGACTTTATTATGGCGGTCATCTGCAATGTAACTTCAAAGCATCATGAGCTGTGAAGAGGAGCAGCTTGCAAGGAAGGGCTGTTTGCACCCCTGGAAGGACTCTGCTGTGGTACCACGGTGCAGGCAGAACATCTGGAAGGATGAACTGCTGAGAAGGTTATACAAATGATTTCTCAGGACCTTCCTAACTATCCAAATGTGGGTGGGTTAAAATTTGTGCAGCAAAATAAACTTCTCTGGCACCAAGGAATCCCTTGTCAAATCTCAGATCCTATGCCCCAGTGCTACTTGTTTCTTTAGAAAGTGTTTGAATACTGATTTTTAACAGCAGCACCTCAGTCTCCTCCTCTTAAATGGATGAAAGTTCCTGTTTTGATTCTTCTTGCCAGAAAAAAGTTCAACCTGACGTAGATATGCCCTACTGTTGTCTTTCACTCTCTCTCCTCCCTGATACGACCTCGTATCTGTTGCACCCATTTTATTTCTTCTTTCCACCTCCTCCACAGTTTCCCCAAATGTTGGTAGTCCAGCCAACTCCTATTAACTAGTGCCTTCACAGAGCAGATGGAAATGCCTTGGGAATACAAGTGCTGCAGCATCTATTCAGGGCGTTTTGCCCACAGAACATTTTTACAGCCGAACAATGCAGAATGTATCTGCCTTTCTGATTTTGTCTCTAATGAGATGCCCTGGAAACTCGAGATACCGTTTTATGGATTTTGCATAATAAAATAGGGGAAAAAATTCAGAAATAAGTGTGATTGTTCTCCCCATAGGACCCTGGTATTACAGAGATTGCACGTTAGTGTTTGACAAGTTCCATATTTAAGCTCTGATGTTCCTATATTTTATGTAGTTTTCAATGTTGTGGCATGAATGAGTAGAAGAGATTAGTAGGGTTGGACTCTGCCTCAATGAAGGAAGAAAATGAGATTGATTTCTGCTTTAATGTCTTTCCCAGACACTTCTTTTTGTGCTGAGTCGCACAAGCGACACGATCTTAAGCACAAAGAGAATGAATCACATCTCTACGTCAACTTAATATCCCGTAACTTAACAAAAGTATTACAAGCATGAATATGTCAAAGGGGTTTTATAAAAACAAATAAAGATTTTAAAAAACTGTTAAAAAAAAGTAAATTTGGGCCAGCAAAAACAGTAAAGTGTAAAGTTCAGGCTTCTGTTTCATTCTGACTGTGCAAAGGATGGGGACTGAAGCAGTTTGAGATAGGAGAGTGAACCAGCAATGCTGTCGCTTTGTACGGTGTGGTCAGTCATTTGGTCACTGGGCCTGTAGGGACATGAAGAAATGCCACCTCTTCCAAATGAGCCTGCCTAGGTAATAATGAAGGTTGTAGTAGGATTTTTTTGACGCAGCAGTTTTGAGGACTGAGCTCTACTGTTCAAAGACAGAAAATTAAGAAAGGTAGTCAGATGGGATTCAGACAGGTGATTTCCTTCCTTCATTGTGCCTAAAGGGCCTGTAAGTGAAAGGATGTCGTTCCATCCCTCCTCTTTCCTGTGACTGCTGGATTCCTCCAGTTTCTTGAATACTTTGAAGTCTTGGTTGCTTCAAGTTTGACAGGGTTTGCTATGGTGTGGGCTTTTTTTTTTACTTTCCCCTCTGTATAAACCCACCCCACCACTTCATTAATATCTCTGTCTTTATGAGACTACTCTTAACCTTACTCCATGTCTCCATTTAGCCCTTTGATGTCCGCACATATTATTTTCCTCAGTCTGTAAAACTTCATCAGAATTGACTTTGAAAACTGGCTATAATTAGAAGGACATCCAACAGTCGACAACACTGTAGCCATGATAGATTGATTCAGCATTCTGGTGTTTTGTTAGAAATCATTACCCCAGGGATGTAAAAACAAAGTCCCAAAACCCCTGTGTGTAAAACTGGTTCAGATCCTTTCTTACTAGTTAGTTTGCAGCAAACTATATTGTTAGTGTACAGTCAGGCATCTAATTACAGGGTGGTCCAGGTCAACTGGGCTCTCTTTGGGTGTTTCCCAAATGGCATGGGTCTCTGCAGCGCTGTGTGTAATTTCCAACTGTGTACCCAGAAACAATGACTCCCTTGAAAGGTGATTATAAACGTGCAGAGTTTGAGAAGATCAAGGAAAGTCTTTTCAATGTCTGTCATATACCAGCAGAAAGTTGAGGATCAGCAGGGGTTTTTTTCTGGAATCCTGAGGTGTGTTTACACTTTTATGCCATCTTGTGCAGTGATACACAAGCATGTGCTGAATGAATGATCTGTAGATGGTGGACACAGCACAGTTGTGTCCGTTCAGGACTCGGGCTCAGCTGAGTGGTCCGTTGAGTGTCATAACAAATGAGTGTAACCAGAAGACTGTGTTAATGTGGTTACATTCCTTGAAGCGTCTCCTTCAGTGTGTTTAAACTTCCTCAGGTGTCTCTACATGACACAGTGTTCCATAGTCCCAACCTTTTGCTTGCTTAACAGGTTCTGTTTCTTTGTTCCTCTAAGCAGACGAGCTTTTGTTTTTATCCTGGTAGCTGATGCTTGTACTCTTCTTTTTTATTTTTTTTAATACTACTTGTTTCTATCAAGGGTTTGTTTGACATTTGGTACTGGATGAATGAGTATTTTACAAGAGTTGAAATCAGAACTGAGTAAACTTCAAGCATATTTTGAGTGCAGTGCACAGGATGGATGCCTATATAATTTTGGGACTGCATATGTGGGCCAGTGTAATTTAATGGATCAAGTACAAGAAGGGACCTCTGACAAGTAACCTCGGTATTCTTGTCACTTTATCAGTGTAAGAAAAGGACATGAACAGATACGATATACCATGAAATGCTTACACTACGGGGAATTGCACAGAGTGGGGAGGGTTCAGGGGGAAGGATGGGTTTTTATATGACAGGCTCCAGAGTGTATAACATAGTTTAGAAGATTACTGGCAGTAGTCCTAATAAATGCTGTAGTGGTGTGTGGTTTTAATATGGATTTTTGCCCCCACTGCACACTAACCTCACTTACTTTACTGCTGAATTGGTTTCTTGCTGAGCATTTCTCTTCAGTGTTTGGAGGATGGGTTTGTTTTAAAGGCCTCCTGAACTCTCTATGAAATACTGTGGGTTGGTTTTTTCCTTCATATATATTCTTGCTACATATGGAAAATATCAAAATATTAACTTTCTTATCACTGTTGACTTCCTTTCTGGGTTCACTTTACTTGAAGTATGGGTCTTTAAGTTGCAGCAGAAAGCTATTACTCAAAATAAAGTTGACTGACCCATTAAAAGTAAGTTTAGATAACTAGGGGGAGTATAGGAGAGCATAGAAACATAGGCATCCCGTTCCCAAATTTTTCAGGCTTTAGTGCCTGTCCTTGGCAGGGGGGAAGCTCTATTCCCCACTAATGCATGCCTGGTGAGCAACCTGCCTTCTTTCACTACCCTGGTCTCCTCTCTTCTGTGTTGAACACTCCTGTGACTTCCAACAGATCTCCTCAGCTTGTCAGGAGGAAGCATAGGTCTGAGTTAAGGCAGGCACTAGTTTTTTAGGAGTTGCATTGCCCCTTCTTGCAAGGCAGCTGGAGGTCAGTGGACTAACACTCCAGGAGATAGAACAGAGGAGGACAGGCATATAACATGAGGCAGGGTCAGCATATCTGGCCCGTTATTGTGCCCTTAAAAGATACGATGTGGTAACATGATTGAAGAGCCTCAAATCACTTGTTTTATGCTGCATTGGAAAACTAAATTGAAGAATGTAAAGGTCACAAAAGGGAGGGAAGATAAAGAATTGTTCCACTCTTCCACATTTGTTGGATGACACATAGTTTTGCCAGTGCTCTGCTTTTAGGTAATATCACAGCCGATGAAAATGTTTCCAGGTTGTACTGTGGAAGTTGATTACACAAATATTTTGGCTGGGTGTGATGAATTTCCTGGCCAGCCTTGCAGAACAAAGGAGAGCTTTCTCAGCTTGGGGCCATCCACTGGGACTGAGGTTGAGTAGCAGGACTTCCCAGGGACTCATTTGGGCAGGTAGCAGCCTCTGTACCGGTAGTTTTTCTTCCCCTGCTAGGAGCGTAATAATAACTTGGGCAAATCTGGAGCATCCAAGACCACAGCTCTGGCTGCCCCTGCCTCTGTGGCAGTATGGTGTGAGCTTCCACTTGGCTCATTTCTCCCAGTGTTAGCTTCAGCTATCAGAGACGATGGGTCACTCAGCGGGGTTGAAGGGTAGCATCAGAACAGAGAAACCTCTGCCAGCAGCATTTCTCTCTAATCTTCTCTTCCTTCCACTGCCCACCATCTCCAATAACAAGAATGAGCTTTGGGTAATGAAGGAGGGAAGAGACCGGTCAGTGGAAGAGGAGGCCCCTGGGTGTGATGTGCTGGGAGGAAGGCTCAAAGAGGAAGGCAGAGTCAAGAAAGGCTCATGCGACCTGTCTTTGAGGATGCTGACTGACCTCCAGAGGAATGACCTAAGGCTTCTTTTTTGTAAACGGGTCATCTTTTCAATCCCAGGGTGATTGAAGGGCAAGAGGATGTCAGGGGTATTTTCTGTTTTCTCCACTAATGCCATGAAGCCACTAAGCCATGAAAGCCATCCATCATGTGTCTGCTGTCACATCAGCCCAACACACCTTTGTGTTCTCTTGCCTTAGGAGCCACATAACTTCTGTGTTTTGTTTTATACTGCACAGTCATGTATGAACCCAGTGGTCCTACTGGAGTAGGAATAAATAAAATAATACATACTCCTTACTGAAACTTTTCTTAATAAAAAATGGAGACCATTTCTCACCTTGAAATGCAGGTTCTGCTGCCCTCCAGGGTATGCTGGTCTTTGAACTATTTCCCCCCACTGTAACCATCTAGCAATGAAGCCACAATGAAGAGGAATTCCGCAGGGCTCTACCAGCCTCTCCTCCCACTCCCATCAGAGATGGAGTCTGGACACTTCTTTCACTGAATTGGGTGTTCTAGGGTGGGAAGCTATCTTTCTTCCACTCCATCTCTTTTTTGTGGATGTAGGCTCTTGTCGGCAGTGCACATTTGTGTTTGTTTTCATTATTTGCCTGTTCTTTGCATGAAGTAATTTTCTCAGGCACAGCTGGGGTTTCAGAGTTGGGGAAATGGAAAATAAATCTCTAAGGCCACAGGCTTAGGTGTTGATTCACAAACTCTTTAACTTGACTGAATATATTTTTCTGTAAATTAAAAAACAAACTCTTGTCCTGTGCCAACAAAGGAAGAGGAATGCTAAGGACTTGGGAATCCTTTTGTCAGCCACAGACCTTCTGGAACCAGGATATATGGATACTTTAATAAATGTGTTTTTATTTTGTCCAGGGGAAAAGCTAGAAGCAGGAGTTTGAATGTGCAGAGTCAGCTATTGTTTTAGCACTGCACTCTGTCACCCCACACAGCACCTTCAGCCATACTCCCATCATATGTTTTCGTTTGGCAACTTTCCCAAGAAGAGGAATGAGTGATGTCTGCATGCTCTTTCACTTAGCCAACCAGCAATTCTTTATTATTGCTTTCAGTGAATGCAGAAGTTAAAATTTTAAGAGTGCCACTGCCTTGAATTTTAAAGTATTTTAAGAATTTCTGTTAAAACACAAGCAGCTTAATGACAATAAACCCAGATGTTGGTGACCTCATAATTAAACTAGTGATCTCATAATTAAAAATAGGCATCGAGGCTCAAGTGAATGTTTAAAGAACTTGAAGTATTAAATGTGTAAGTTACAAGTGAATAGTGCTCTTGTATACTCTCAGTTAAATATGTGTTTTTCAGCAGAATCTTAAGTTTTCTCAGAGAAGGAAGCACTTAAATATTTATGTTGTGTAACTGTGAAGACATCCTTTCAGACAGGACTGCACCAATGGGCATTCACTTAAGGTGTTTGATTTAAGCTAGACAACACCTGTGCTTCTTATAGTAGTGTGGCATTGTGGCAACCAAGTAGAATGAAGACTCTGGCTTTTCAGAGACGTTTTCTGTTGAGCTGTGTTTTGGTGAGGAATTTAGGGGCAGTGTTTAAAAGCAGGAGGATGGAAGGAAAGGAACAGGGGTTGTTTTCAGCAGTCTCAGGGATTGGCCTTGGGGGATTGAAAAGATGAACTGCTCTCTCCAGTGATTGAGGAGCTTAAAGTCAGGTGTCCAGATTTGGGTGCAAAAGATGGGAATCCTTAGTGCAGTCCCAGACCAGGCCCCTGGTAAGATGCACATTCATTCTGGCTCTTGGCAACAAGACTGATCTCTCTCAGGAATCCCACCCCAAGCTGCATCTCCCTGCCCCACCTTGCTGTTTCTGCTGGTACATTGCAGTGGTTGGTTTTGAAGAGTCTGAACAATTCTTTCTGTAGAGAATGCATTTAGGCCATCTCTGCCTCTCTGCTTTATTCTGGCTTTGCCTTTATGGTAAACTGGATGTGTGAACTGACCTGGGTTACAATAGCTGCTTTTTTTTCCCCCCACTGGGTTATGTTTTAGCCTGGATCGCTTTCTCTGGTATGTGCAGCTGTGCAAACAGCGGTGCTGCCCTCTCGGTTGCACTGGCACATGGGTGGGCATGAGCAGCAGAGGAAGGGAGGATAAGGAGGGTATAGTGAAGCTGGTCTGTTGTCCATTGAAATCCTCATGGAGGCCCACATGGAAAAATTAGAATCTGCATTCTTCTATTATAGCTAAAGGAAGAAATGTGAGGAAAAGATAGCAGAAATGAAACCCTATTAAATTATGTTTTGGTAAAAACCTCACTGTTGATAGTATTGGAAGAAAGAAAATTGAGTAACAAACAGCCGTTTGCATTAACAACACATCTTGCAAGGGGGATGGTCAGGAAGTAGCAGTATGGCTAGGTGACAGCACTGGTGTGATTTCATCTTGGATGATCAATTCTGTTTTGGGATTGCCAGGCTGACAAGCTCTCTTCTTTATCAGTGTTGATTTCAGCGTTTAACCATTCTCTGTCAAGTAATGAAATGCACAGCTACACAGCTACTGGTTTTATAAAAGCAGTTTGCGCTTTTACTGTAGTATTTGTTCTACTTTAGCCAAGGAGATAATCCTGTTTACGGTGTGGGTGCTTGGCAGCCTCCACAGGCACGTGTGTTTGTGCTTGCCTCGGAAGCAGCATATGTCTTTTGTAGCTCTGAATTTGTGAGATTTCAGAAATGCACATTGTCTCTGGCAGGGCTGCGGAGAACGGCCATTTCTCAGAGAAACACCAAAGCTAAATAACTGTCAGCAGGTATTTATTTATACTGTGTGGCCCTGTCGCACCTTCTCGTGCTCAGTATAAATTTACATTGAGTGTTCCATGCAGTCGTTTTCTCAGGGAGCTAAAAGTGAATGTGGAATGAATTCTCTAAAGCTGCCGTAATCCTTCAGCATTAGTACTACTATGTAGTTGCGTATCTATAGAAGTCAGCTTTTCTTTAAATCCGTCATATCTGTTGTGTATCTGTCACCTGTTCTCTCCTTAAGTGTACTTAGTTGTGAAACATTCACAACCTTACATAAGGGAGGTGAGAAGAGGAGCAGCTTTTATTGCTGATCCTACATCTGCCGTGCTTTTGATGTTTTCATTGTCTGCACGTTGTATAAATATCATTATCACCATAGCTGTCCACATAACAGAGGTGCTGTGGAGCCGAGTTGCTGTTCACAAGGGCTCACTGACACACACCACACAGACAGGACTTTCCATCCTCCTTTCATTGAGCCTGTTTTACTGAGGGACTGCAGACAGTTGTGTCGGTGCAGCCGAGGGTGCCACCTTGTAGCTTGTGAGTGGGAATGAAGAACTGGTTCAGGAATATCTCAGGCAATAAAAGGGTGAGATACACAAAACAACGTACTTTTCCTATGCACCTGGGATATATGGCTTCTGCTGGCTGAAATTTGACTAAGGTAGCTCACAAGGGTTTTAAGAAGAGCCTCGTACAGCTGGAGCAAAAATTCCAACTAAAGCCCCTCAATGATTTAGGTACTTAGTACATGTCGCTATTTTTCAGCCCCTTTGAATCCAGCTGAGCACTTTTTCATATTTTACAATGTATAGTGGATCCCTGCACCCATCAGTGAGACTATTTCCCTAGTGAAGTCACCAGCAGTTTTCATTGAAAACCTAAAGCTAAACTTGCTCTTAAAGGCCAGATAAGAAAAATTTAGGATGTCTTGTAAACATCCAGGCTTCTGCTATGGAAAATGTGTAACAAGTCTCTTGAATTACTAGAGCTTTTTTCCTGATAAATACTGTTAGGTTATTTTCAACCAAAATGAATTCGTATTTCTTGTTTAAAATATGAGGTGGCTTTTCTTTGGAAAAGACTTCTTGAAGTTAAATTAAAATTAAATGTCTCAGCAGTATTACTTGATAATTCAAACACAGGAAACTTCTTAACTTGAAAGTTGTTACACTGTGATTTGAAATAGATAATCCCTTAAAAATCCCACTAAATACTAGGAAACAGGTGGATCCTTACAATGGTGCAGTGTATTCCTTTCCTTACTCCTGAAAGGTCAGGAAGGAAGCGTGTCTGTGTGCGCACGTGCATGAGCTGTGTTAATGTGTATAGAGCACCTGTTCCTCCCTCCTGGTTTCTAGCTGAACTGGGCTCAGCCAGGACTCACCTGCCCGTGTTGTGAGATTAAAGAGGCCTAAACTCACCTCTGACACCATGAGCATTGATTGCCTCATCTGTTCGTACACGTGTGCCTTGCTGAAGCACGCAATGGTCTCAGAAAACCACTTTTGTTTGCCATTCACACTCCCGCAACTGCTTCCCCACTGGTGATTCTTCTGAGGTGACCTTTGCAAAATTTGAGGTGTTGCAACTGGCTGAAAAGTATCTGAAATTCTGGTCAAAAAAAAAACCAAACCCAAAACCATAAATCTGTAGGGATGCAGTTCGACTGTCCAGCTCAGGCTCAGTCATGCACATCCTGATAGGAGCAGAGTGCCACCACTGTCATTAAAGCAGTCTGATGTGAGCAAAGCCCTGCTAGCTTTTGTTGGGAAACTGCAGCTATGGTCACTGGGAGGGTGCTGAGGGCAGAGTAGTTACACTGGTGTCAAATTAATTCAAAATATTTTGACATAGGTACAAGTTGAATCCAAATGAGCATCTCCATCTCAATGAATTTACAGAGGTTTAAGCGGAAAGCTGTTAGTTTTGATGTTGGCCTACTGACAGTGGGGGTGGAATTCTGTTTGCTTTGCTGTTGCTGTTAGTC
Organism: Porphyrio hochstetteri; assembly: GCA_020800305.1. Classification (NCBI taxonomy): domain Eukaryota; kingdom Metazoa; phylum Chordata; class Aves; order Gruiformes; family Rallidae; genus Porphyrio; species Porphyrio hochstetteri. The sequence goes on from CM036907.1 coordinate 55,575,703, forward strand.
CTTGACTGCAAGCAAGAGCCAGTTAACCAACATGTTTTGCCTTTCTTTCATGTGTTCAAAACTGACGTTGATAATAACCAGCCTAGAAGTTGTTTCATCCTGTAATAGCTATTGATATCACCAAGTATTCCATTCAGCTTAATGCTTCCAGGAATCATATCCAGGATATTTGCAATGTGTTATTTCCAATCCTCATTGGCTTTTTTTTTGCACTGCTGAGGTTCCTGTGAAAAGCCTGAACTCAGGAATGTGACATAATTCTACCCAATTAAGGTGCAATAGTCATATAGCCAGCATGTTCAGGAAGTGTCTTGTGGAATATCTTTAAAACTCACTTCGAAGTTGCATATCCGAGGGGTTGATTTTATTTGAACCTCAGTAGCTTTTAACTGCTTTACATTAAGCTACTTGAAAGTCTAGCAAACTTCTTCTGATGTCTGTTACTGGAGTTCTTTATTAATGTAAAGACAGACTACTTTAAACTTTAATTTTTCCAAAATTCAGTCATTAATACAAAAAAAGGTCTGACACAAACTCTTCAACTGATGTATATTTGCTGAAAAAAACCTTACTTCTAGACAGGCATTGCAAAAGTGCAATTAACCATGGAACGTCCTAGAAATGAACCAGATACTGTTTTGTAAATAACAAACTCTTTCTTGCCTTTGCTGGAATGGAATTAAATACTTCTGGTTCGTGTTCGGATGCTTTTTATATTGATTGAGATTACCAGGTCTTCTTTCCTAAGTGGTATCTCTTTACATTTTTTTTTTTTTTCAACATTTTTTCCACATGTTTTGGTAAATAAATAAGCTGATAAAAAACACTGGTGGGTAGTGCCCTGGAGTGTTACACACATCTCTGGCTGTCTGTGGTCAGCACTGAAGTAGCTGAACTGGTAGTATGATCCTTCCTCCATCATCCTGTTCCTAAGTCAAAAGGGTTGTCTTGTTTAAAATAGGCTGTAGGGGTCATAACTGCTATCTCCAAAGTCATACAAAACAAAAGGAGAGAAAAAGTGTAAAGAGTTGCTTACTCTAAATAAAGAGAAACAATGACACAAAAAGTAAATGCCTGATCTGACCACAAAAAAATTCTCTGCTGAAAATCTGTGAAAAGATACCCAGCAGCCTGAATGTGAGGGTCTGCATCTGCCTTCAAATAGAAGCCGTAAAGACAGAGGAGCTGAATAACATGACATGGATACACATGGAGACTGAAGTTGAATTTGGTGGCTTGTGATTTCAAAGTGTATCCTAGAATGCTATTGTATTCTTTTTTAATTTTTTTTTTCCCCTAAGTGTCCAAAGTGCTTTACAATATCAGTGCTATGTTGCAAAATACATGTGTTAGGAAGGAAAGGAGGTGAGATTTAAAAAAAAAAATAATCAAAGTAGCAGTGATGGGTCAAGGACTTTCTGCTACAAATGCTTGCTTCCCAGTGTGGGGGGTCCTGGCTGTCTGCTACCTTGCTTTGTCTACTCATTGTATAGGTTATCTTTATTGTGAAATTAAATGTATTTGTCTAGTGATCCCTGTTAACCCGGTGGAGCTTGCTTTCTTGTATTTGCAGTGTACATCAGCTCTTGACTCTTAAAACTATGGGGCAGTAATTTTCTTCCTCCACCTTAGGCAAGAATGTAAGCACATGTTGTCAACTATGTAATGCACAAATTGTGCAGCTCCTAAATGATGGAGTGGCTGAAATCATGGTTGTAATTCCCGTACCTGTAGCTGAATATCATATCCATCACCAGTGCACTTTAGTTGGTTTCATGCTTTGGCAAACCTGTTTAACAAGGGCGATTCTAAATTCAGATTTCTCAGCAAACAGGATCCTTGTTTCTCTTGGCTTATGTTCATCCTCATATTGTTTTCTTGTCTCTGCAGCTTCCTATTGTTGAAAAAATAAAGATCATTGCTCAGAAGGTGTATGGAGCTCAGGATATAGAGTTGTCTCCCGCTGCGCAGTCGCAAGTTGATCGCTACACCCGGCAGGTAAGAACACCAGTGAATTACGCAGTCAGATACCTGCTGGATGAGAGTCTCAGGAAACCTCGGAGTGCTAAAGCTTCTCAGGTTGGAGTGTTTAGCTAAGCTTTGCTAAAAGGCGTGAGCTTTACCCATGGTGCTAAACTGTGGAGGTCAGTAAGGATTGCTTTAGATTAGATTAGATAGAACAGAATGGTTTTAACCTTGAAAGCTATCTCCTGTAAGATACGTCTGGTGTTTGGAGTCACCCTGAGATTGTTGATGAAACTGCACTTTCCTTGCAGGGTGGTAAATTTGGGTTACTGCCTTAAATGTGACAAGCAGCTAGTGACAAGCAAATGTGACTATCAGCTACTGAATGTGCCTGATTTTAGCCTGAGTGTTCATTTGTACCTTCAAAATAGGAGTTTGCAAATACAAAGACCTGTGCCACAGCTGTGCACATTAATAACGAAGCTCCCAGTACTTGTAAAATCATTTGGCTTGCTTCTGTTCCTTTTATTTTCAAGGTGTTAAAAATGCTAGAATGTGAAATAGATCACCATTCCTAAAGCATGTGGGAATGAGCTTTGTTACAGTTTGAAAACAGTGTCGAAACCATGTGGAGAGGCAAATTTTCTGTACTGGAACAACTTCTGTGTGTAGAAATGGCTGGAACCTTCCTGTCAGGAAAAAAAGCAGCTGTGGATGATGCGTGGTAGAATAATTCCCTAGTATACTTCAGCAGCCTGGTCAGACAGGCAGAAATACAGCCATCTTCTCTATATTGCAAATCTGAGAATCAATTTGATTTTCTAGATGAGGAAATAAAAAACTTACTTACTGTACTTGAAGCAAAATAATCCATGTCTTTAGCTTTTCCTTCTGTCATTCTCTAATACATTTTTTAGTCTAAACGTTAGGAGCATTAGGCAATGTTTCACAATGTCATTAGAAGATTGTCACTGGCATTGGGCTGCAGAGGCGATTCCCTGCGGTGCTGGCGCTCCTCTTGGCCTTGTGAATTGCATCCCTGTTTGTCAGGGGGTTGAACAGAAGAGTTGAAGGTGCTTGACTCAAAGTTAATCGATAACCTGGGAGACAAATAGTGCGGGGGGAGCTCCTGGGGACCTTTCCTCAATTTTCTCCCATTTTTTTAGTACCCACTGCATTGTCATTAGTGAAGTGGGTGCCATCACCTCATGCAGTTTTTGTCTTGTTTCAAAACAAACCAAAGCATCATGAGACATTTGTGTTTACCCCCCCAGAAGACAATAGTACCCTCAGAGAGTTTTGGACTATGAATCCTGGTCTCACACAGGTATCTAACTAGGTGACTAAAGCCCACGGGGTAGTGCTGCACTGGAGTTTTATCGAGTTGGTGTAGGTTTCATGTTCAGCGTGATACCCGTTGTGTACCCGTTCTCAAAAGACACTTTAGCTGTTGTATAGGCAATTTTTGCACCTAACCGTAGGTTGAGAACCAATTCTAGAAGCTGGGTGTCACTATAGCCAAGTGTCTGGAGACCTGAGCTGAGAGAACAGCATGTGAGATACAGTATGTTGTGCATTTCTGGAGAAAAGAAGACTGAGGGGGGACCTAATTAATGTTTATAAATATCTTAAGTATGGGATGCAGGGGGAATTGGCCAACCCCTTTCCAGTCATCTGTGGGGACAGGACAAGGGGCAATGGCTGTAAATTGGAGCACAGGAAGATCCGCACCAACATGCGGAAGAACTTTTACACAGTGAGGGTGACAGAGCCCTGGGACAGGCTGCCCAGGGAGGTGGTGGAGTCTCCTTCTCTGGAGATATTCAAGACTCATCTGGACGCCTATCTGTGCAATATGTGCTAGGGAGCTGCTTTGGCAGGGGGGTTGGACCTGATGATCTCTCGAGGTCCCTTCCAACCCCTACGATTCTGTGATTCTGTGATTTCTGAAATATTAGCTGTATGAATTTTAGGATTTCCTGAAGATACTGATAACAGTGAAAAATATATTTTGTCTTTACAATAATCTTAAAAACATTTTTTTCTTTCCCTTTTTTGCTAGGGATTTGGAAATCTGCCCATTTGTATGGCAAAAACTCACCTATCCCTCTCCCATCAGCCTGAGAAGAAGGGTGTTCCCACTGGTTTCATTTTGCCAATTAGTGACGTGCGAGCCAGTATTGGAGCTGGATTCATCTACCCTTTGGTAGGAACGGTGAGTGCAGGGTATTCAACTCAATCACTCCTCTTCTTTGACCCAGCTTGACGGGGAAGTGCGTTTCCTGTTTGCCTCTAAAAATTATGTTTAGAACCAGGTAAGTTCTTAGTTTTTGTAATAATTGTATGCTCACACTTCTACCTTTGCATTGATAGGGAAAGACAATTAGGGGAATGTAATACTGTGTAAGAGCTTTGACCACAGGGTCTGAGAGAGAATGATTCTTCCCATTGGTTCTGTTTCTGATGTTTTTCATTAGGCTAGGATAATTAGGCACCTTCTTTGCCACAGAAAAATGAATTTACATGTCCGTTGCATTTCCTTATTCAAATTGCAGTCTGTAAATAACTGTAGTTACATGATTACGTTCTAAATGTTAAATCTTTCTTCCATCGTTACAAAGCATTTTATATTTAGATGAAAGGAATTTGTTAGGGAAAAGCAATTTACTGGTTCTGTAAAACTAAATTTTGGTGGGAAGGGATAGATTTCTAACTGTATAAGTAGTACATTCTTTCTTATTTTTTTAGAGATTTAAACAATGAGGTGCTAAAAAGAGGCAGTTGTCATCCTTTCTTCCTACTTGTTCTTAAAAGTACAAACCCAGATTAGGAAGCTTCTTGATATTTTCTTCCCTGCCATGCCTTATCAAAGTAGCTGAGAAGCTAGATAGCTCACGCCTTTTGCCATCCACACACATCTTATTCCAAACAGTAGTCTAACTGCATCTGACATCTCATAGCATGAATTATTATGTGTATGCAGCTGATTGAAGGGATAGTGCTAGAGAAGGGATGCAAAGGCCATTTCATTTCCGGAAAGAGTACTCCCCCAGTGTTATCTCATCTTCCCAGAGCATGGCCTAATTTCCTTGTGTAGCGGTACACTTAGGAAGGGTTGAAAGTTTCTAATCTATTGTTTTGAATTCCCTCTGAAACAATCAAGTGTTTGAAACAAGGAAGGAAGTACTCTTCGACCAGGAGATTTCCTGGAGTTCAGGATACTGTGTCACTGTAGATCGCTGGACTTGGGGATGTGCTTTCCTTCTGCAGGGCCACATTATGTGCATCCACCAGAAGTGAAGCACTACTGTGTATGTAAATTGTGTAAGACCAAATTCCAATTACTGGTGACAGAAGTTCTGATATCTCTTTCATGGCCTGAATTCAAGTTTGCGCTGGAAGTTGCATGTCATGAAGTTGTGAGAAGGAGTTAAAGTGAAGAATGTGTAGCAACCACTTCAAATCCATGAGGGTGATATTCTGTAAGATGTCAGAGTGGGTCAGTTCTTGGGTTATATGCTCTCAGAGATTTTGTAGCACAAGGTACTATATACACATAAGATCCCCAAAGCTAAAAATCTAAGTAGGCAGGCACTAATAATTAGTTTGGAAAATATTGCTGCTGCTTAGGAATGTGGAGTAGAATACTCCTTAGAACTATCACAATTGCTACAAATCAAACTTAATGAATGAATATGAATGTACTCCTAACAATTCTTTCTCTAGAGTTAAATTTATAGCAAGGGGTCCAACTTTCTGCCTTTCAGAATTGAGACTTGTGTTCAGCGAGAAATAAACTCTTACAATAGAGTTGTACCACTACTTTTGAGATCACTTTCTATTTTGCCACCCTCAGATTTGTTGTCTGTGCATTGCTCTCAGCAGCTAAGTCTTAGGGCTAGCGGTACTTTTTAAGTTGTGCAGGAAGGAATATTTTTGATGTCAGTTTCCAAAACTGGGAGTCTTCCTTTGACAGTTCTCTTACTAATAAAGTTATAAAAAATGTCTACAAGAACAAAGCAAGTATAAAAGGGCATGTCCTGAAGGGTTAAAGTGGCTAAAAGTCAGATGCTCTGAGTAGAGGGATTACAGAAATCCTGGTGACAGCATATGGTGAAAGCATCCAGTCATGACAGTGCTTTAGATTTCTTTATATAGGAAAAGAAAAAGGAGGAGAAAGGTTTTACTTTCATTATTTGCTGGCTAATTGTATTCATGGAAGGGAAGCCTTAATATCTTACCTGTTTGGAGCCTTCTTACAGCTGTCTGCTGACAGAATAAATGCTATTGAACAACACATTCATTAAAGTAGTAATGATAATTCTGATGCTAATTAAATGTCAAACTCCATTCTCAAAGCATATCTTTTACTGGACAAGCTCCTCTCACTCTAACCTGACAGAACTTACCGGTGGTAAAGCAGGTTGTTAGAACTGAGTCAGGATGAGCATTACAAATGAAAGAGATCAGGACTGCTGAAAGATAATAAATTATCTACAGTAACTAGCATTTTCGCTTAACCTTGTCATAAGCACATGTAAATTAATGAGATTTGTATTTACCCCAGCATTGATAAGCAAACATTATTTTAAAAAAATAATAACGATTCACATGTTGTCTTCATATTCTCTAAGCAGTGTTTGTTTTGTGTTATGGTTGGCTCTGGTTCCCTTAGAGCATGGAGGTCTTTCCAGGAAAAATGGGCTGAGCCTTATCAGAGGAAATCAGCGGTGAAACAAGAGGTGCATTTAATTAACACTGGCACAGTTTTTATCCAAGTTCTCCGTGACCATGACCCAGAGGGCTACATCACTCTCACAGGTGGACTGTTGACATCATTGTTTGGCTCAACAGAGTGATGGCAGGAAGGCTGCTGGAGTATGTGTCGGAAACCAGTGAGGTCATTCACTAGCAATGCTTGGGTGGAGAATTATTAGATTTTTGTAGTATGTGTGTATCTCTCCACCCCCGCCCAAAAAAACATTGCTGTTCGGTGCTTTCTCACAGTCAGCCACGTTTCCGTTGTTCTCTCTCATGTGAAGTGAGACAGGCTGGTTGTAGCAGTAAAATTTGTTTCTTTTGCCTCTGTGAAGCGATGCCACCAAATCACTGGTGCAAGTAATAGAATTACGTTTGAATTACAGTGACATTTTTAAGTACATACTGCCCTTTTCCAGCCATACACTTTTGTTTTAATGGGTTAAAATTACAGACAAGGTCCCTTTGAAAAATGTGTGGGACCAGTGGAGGCACACCAGCTCCCAAATTCTCACGATGAACTGGTATCCTTCAGATATCAACATACCTGAAGACAGGTTGGTCATTACAGAAATGTTTTTGTCCCCACAGAGAAAGCAGTTCAAGTCTCTGGAACTAGTTCTGAAACTATATTCTCTGGGAAGGAACTCTTGGGGTGACCCAGTGTGGTTTGTAACTGATCTGTGGGAGTGATAGGCCCTAATTCACTTGTAGGTAAGAGCCTGGACTGTCCTGCCAAAATATTACCTAAATATTGTAAAAGGGGAAAAGATTACGAAAGTAAATATTTTTATTAATACTTTTAGAAGGAAAATACTGTTCCCTGTGGAACGAGTTTCTTCTTTCATAGTGGTTAAGAGCTTAACAAGTTTTGAAGGTGTCCTTTGAACACAAGCTGGAGTCAAGGCCCACCTAAAGTGAAATCCCAGTGGTTAATGAGGCCCAGGTTGTCTCCAAGTGGTCATTTTGTCACTTCTCTTAGCCTCTTTTATGGGACAGCTGAGTAATTATTAATGGATTGCCCAAATCATCCTGACAATCTGTGTAACACAGGGTGATTTTTGAGATTTTTCAAAAATGTGAATGATGGTGAGATTTATGTTTGCCTTCTAAAGCGTTTGTCTTACAATGCAGCCTTGTTATCATTTACAGAGGAGTAGCTCTCTGCTAGATATTCTGACCTCTCTCAGTCCAATAAATGTGCCTGGTGATGTGTCATTTCGCACCTGCTTTTGGTGTTGTATGGGTGTGTGTTGTATCAGTGCTCAGAAGTCCCTCAATAGCTACCTGTAAAGATACTGGGTGCTGTTCATAGACTCCACAGGCTGGTTTTGAGATAACTGCAGTAAGCATGTCAAAAATAACAAAAAACTATGAAGTTAAAATTGCATGGGAAGTGTAGGTTAGCAATTGTGTAGTTCTGAAGTGAGAAATGCTAACAGGAGATGAAATGCCCCAGCTCTCCTGTTAGATGATGTGTCTTTGCATTTCTTACAGTAGGTGTAATTGTAATCCCGCTTGGGAAGGAGAGAGAGGGCTTCTTCATTCCTGAACGCACTATTCAGGGCACATCATTCCTGAATGGTGACCAGGTCGCACATGCAATAATGCTGAATGAAGTTATAATTGATGGAAGGCTGATGAACTATTCAGAGTGGGGTTGATGGGACAGGGGGTGCACACAAAGGTAAGATCAGTGGCTGGAAGAGAAGGTGAAGACAATCAACTTTGGTTCAGTGTGTTTAAAAGAAGGAAATAAGGCTCCAGGGAGACCTTACTGCAGCCTTTCAATACTTAATGAAAGTAAGGCTTATATGAAAGATGAAGACAAACTTCTTAGCGATAGGACCAGGGCTAATTGTTTTAAACTAAAAGAGGGTAGATTAAAACTAAATATAAAGAGGAATTTTTTTTTTTTTACGATGAGGGTGGTGAAACACTGGAACAGGCTACCCAGAGAGGTGGTAGATGCCCCATCCTGAAAATGTGTAAAGTCAGGTTGACCAGGGCTCCGAGCAACCTGATGTAAAGATGTCCCTGTTCATTTCAAGGGAATCGAACTAAATGTCCCTCCCAACCCAAACTGTTCTATGAAAAGCTAGATGCTGAGAGATGGCTAGTGTAATAGCTGCAAAACCACCTGTATTCCCTGGTGGATTGCCTGATGTGGTTGTGGCAGTATTGGGCTGGCCAGAGAGGGTCTCTCTTACTATGGCAAAAATAGGCTCAAGTGAATAATTTAGCTGAAAGTGTGAGGAAAAAGTTGCAGATTCCAATGAAAAGGATGTATGTAACAGCCTTTGGAAATGTTCCAGATGTGTGGACTAAGAGGCAGTTAAGAGTCAAGGATGATTATGACCATTTGTGGTGGGAGGATGAGAATGGAACATTGGGGGGAGGATTGGAAAGGTGGTGTTGGTTCGAAAGGAAAAAAAACTAAATGCAGAGTTACATCAGTGGGAGGAGATAACTGTGAAATTATTTGAAGACACATCCAAGATGTACATGGAGAACTGGAAGAGGACACTGAAATAAAAGCCACAAGGGTAAAAGAGATTTGAAGATGTTCCAAAAGCTTTAGTTGAAGCAATGGCATGATCAAAGGTCTGGCGAGGAAGAAGTCATGGGAGTAATTGATGGCTACAGTTACAGGAGACCAGACTATGTCTTGCTGATGACTAAGGATTTTTTTAAGTTGGAGAGAAAAAGAATATAGAGTTTAGCTAGCATGAAAAATGTATTATTGTCTCTGTAGCTTTCGGAAGTACATAGAAAAGAATTTATTTAAATGATAGTTTAGAAATTTCCATGTGTTCTGAGCTTTTGCTGTTTACTTCAACTTTTTAAACTGATATGGATAAGCCAGTGTTTGTTGGAAACACAGAGTAAATATACGTTATTTCAGATCATTGCACATCCCTGCCATAGCTGTGAGACAGACATATATATGGTAAAATACACTCTTTCACCTTCCAAAAAAACCCAGCCCAGTCCTCTGGCATTTAGAAGTATTTTGACAGATAACAGAGACAAGGCACTTAGATTCTGTGTAATTCGTGCTGTCTCTCTTGACTGCTCTATTTGTTTTCTGGTAAGCATTATTTAACTTAGATTATAATATATTACAATGTATTTCCTTTTCTAAATGAAAGAACAGGTACTGTTGCTGGCCATTATTGGCAAAATAAATTTGCAGCTTATTACAGCTACCTTCAATCTAACCTTATGTTCCTCAAGGGCCAGCACTTGTTGTTAGTGGAACTAAAGGAGTTATGTTGCTTTGTTTTCTATTGAGAAGAAAAAAGAAGCTGTGTAGGCATGGGCATTATTTCTGCAAACTGAATAGTTGGAGGAAGACTTGTTATTTTGGGACAGGGTGAAACCATTATACAATGTATCATAAAATAGACCCTGTGGTTAGTAAGCTATTTAATGTTTAGTTAGATGAGATTTTTCTCAATGCAATCTCCATTATAAGCCACTTCAGTATGACTATTTTAAAATCAGTTTTGGTATTCAGCAAATTTTGGTATTATCTATTTTCACATTTTACCACATTTTAAGCCTTGTCAGAGCAGATTTTTTTAATGCAAATGTTTAAATTTGGCTCTAAACACTTGAAAATTAACTTTTTCATTACAAAAATGAGCCTTTTATTGATGAGGTTGTCTTCTCCAAAGATATTTTTATTAAATACTTCCATAGAAATGTAATATTGTGTTCAAGCTCTTAGACTTATAATAAACATGTGCCACTGATAACTTAAAATACTTTATCTCAATAGGTCCCTTAAAACAGATGCTTATTTACAAGTACAAAAAGTTACTTTCCTGTTTCACTGTAATAAGTGATACCCTGAAAACGCATTTTGCTAGCGTCCCATCCCTTGCAGTGGGAGTTTTACCTAGGCTCCTTTGTTTTGCACATAAAGGGGCAGAGGACATGGTCAGCCGTGCTGTGTCCATGGAAGGTATGGTGGGTCAGAGCTGCTGCAGAGGAATTTCTGCCTAGAAATTCCTGTGCCTAGATCACAAGTGCTTCAGCGCATGTTTGCAGTTAAGATTAGCTGACTTGACACATCAGCCCAGGCAGTATGGATTCATTGATCAAGGGTAGTGCCTGGCTGGTGTGGACAAGTTTAAGCGATGCTGGAGCAAAGATAGCTCATTATGCTCTGAAACAGTTTTCTTCAGCAAGGTTGTGAATGTCTTGCCCTCATCAGACCTGTGAAGTTGTATGTAATGAACTCAGTGCAGCTGTCATAGGCTTGAAAATGCCATCAGTGTAGGCAAATAAAATGGGAATAACCTGTAACACACGTGCAGGCAAAGGGGGCACCTCCCTGAAACTGTAGTTCACTTACGGCCTTCAGAGAGTCTGGGAGTCATTAAAGTCCTTGCTGTCTGGTCTAGTAAGACATAACCATGGGCATGGTTATGCTTTCTGCTTCATTGCCTTGTCTCTGATTGACAGTCTGTGATCCCATGTGAGAATTAATATAACTTCATCAGTTAAGAAGGAAAAAACTCAAGAGGCTGATACTGCATCTGGAGATAAGGGCTCTTTGACTGATGTGCATCATCCTATTTGCATGCAGTTTGCTATTAAGACATACCAGTTGAAAGTTGGAAGTGCAGTTTGGGCAGAAGCCAGCAGCAATTTTGGACCACTGCCCTTAGATTTTACACGTGATTTCAGACGTGAAAGGGGGACATTGCAGTGGAAACGTAGGCGTGTGCAAGTTCCAGCAGTTGGTGAATGCAGGCTTTCTCCAGGGCAAGGGCAGAAGCAGGTGGCTGAATTGTGCTGCTCATGGCAGCTTCTCCATGGTGTGGCAGTGGAAATGTAGAGATTTAGCTATTTACAAGCAATAGTTAGATTGTCTACGTGTGATTTTTTTTTTTTTTTTGAGAGGCTATTTTATGCTCAATTAAAGAAAAAAAACTTTGGCCTTTCAACATTCTTCCAGATACATTTTTCAAATGCTGATTTGCAGATTTTAGAAGTATTGATCCCTTGGTAAGCAGCAAAAAACTCTACAGTTTGAGTCAACTGAAATTGTTCCAGACTGTCCTGTAGGACATACTAGCAGATGTAGATAGCTGTATATTTAAGTTTGGCAATTTACTGCAACTCTCGAAGTGATTTAAGGCTAATAGCAGGAACCTAGCTGGAGGCTGCAAGTCTGTGACTGAACAGTTTATTGAGTTTTGGATAAATAAGGTGAAAGATATTTTGAACTTAATAATAATGTCCTCAGCAACTAGCTTGCTTTCCTTAAATAGTGAAATATAGAATGAATCGTGCGCTAATTAACATTAAAGAGGAATGAATATTTGTGCCTACTGGCCAAGGGATTATCCTTGTTAAAACAGGAAATGGACTCTGATTTCCTGTTTCAAAGTATTTTCTTCATAAACTTTGCTTGAAAATGGGAGGTTAAAAATAGGTTATACTTTTACATAGCAAAGTATGCATCTATTGTTAGCTTAAAAATAGCTTATATATGGAATGAAGAGCATTTTCCAAATTGTTTTATATTGAAATAAATACATCCTCCACAGACTTCCTAAAAGCATTTATCAAGAAATACGAAACTGAGCTCCTTTGATGACGTGGGCTTTATAGGAATTTTAAAATAATTAGCACTTACATAATATCACTATATATTGGTAGCTTGTAAGACAAGCAAAATTTTGACACAGCTTGTACAAAAAAGGAATCCAAAGACACGAACAGTAAGGCCACTTTACAAATTCACAATTTCCTGGACCACAGAATCATGAGATGTTGTGAAGAATAGGGTTGGGTGTCTTTCCATTGGAGTAGACTGACCTACGTTCTGTGGACAACACTAGAAGAAAGTTACACAGCTACTTCTCCTCTATGCCATCTGCCCACTCAAAAATCCTAAAGTATATCCTGAGATGTTCCTCATGTGTTCTTATTTAAGAAAAAAGAAGGTACAAGTATACTTGTACTGGCATAGTGTATTTTGCTGTTGGTAAGTGGTAATGGTTTTGCTTTGAAAAGACTAAACTTTCTTCACTTCTGAAACTGTGAAATGTCATGAATGGAGCGTTACCTTTGGATCGTAACTGAGGAGGGGGTTGTATAAAACCACCTGGACAGCCTATAGATGAAGAGATGTCTCCCAAGCAAAGTCCATTTAAAAAAAGTATTCTCAGCATGATGCTACAACAGGGACCCATGGGTTTCTAGAGATACAGCATTTTTGGTACTTGGAGAGATTACATGATATCTTTTGGGGTAAGAGTATATCCAGTTTTGCATCAAGATGAAGCCTCTCCAGTTCAATGCCTATTCTGCACAGCTGTGGGAAAATTCTGTTGTAACGCTTCCTTCTCTTTTACATTGTAAAAGCCAAGAACATTATTTCTTGGCCTGGAGCTGGACTCCTAAGAACAGAGCTTTCTGTAGGCCTGTGAAGCAGAAATATGATCAGGTCTGAGCTAACACTTGGACGGTTAAGGCAAGAAGTAACTTCATTTCTCCTCACCATTTTTTTAACTGCAGTTGCATACGAACATGTATCGGTATGAGGTGCCTTACCAACGCTAGTAAAGCTTCCTGAGTGCTAACTGGGATGCAGCTGCTGCGTTAAGGTATATTTTTGCCACAGAGGAAAATTATGTCAACATTATTTAGCTCCCAGAACTCAACATCAGCTACAACCACCTCAGCATGGAAAGGCTTAGGCTGACATGGAGCCCAAGCCACCGCCTGCCTATTTTTCCTGTGTTTGGAAGGTGTATGTTAGTTACATATTCCCAAACTGAAGTGTGAGGGGCTGTGTGAAGACTGGCTTGGCTGTGGTGGGTGTCTTAAAAGCCAGTGTCTGATGGGGTGCTGACGCCCTGGGTTTGCCGTGTGCAGGGCTGCGTGTAAGACCCGTCCTTTCACTTGGGGTTCCCTGGGGCTGAAATGCAGCATGCTGGGTAGGGGTGTGCTCTGGGACAGCCATGAGAAATCCCAGTGAGATGCAGCACAAGATGTGCGGATGTTCCATTTTATAGCAAAGTTTGGCTAGTTATAAGTGTTTCATACTCCTGTCTCTGTAAGCGTTGTGTGGATGGTGATGCCCTGCTAGCGATAGCAGTGCTTGTTGCTTTACAGGTTAGTGCCTGGCAGCTGGGCATTCGCCTTTGGCTTCAAGTCATATAAAAATGCCTAACACAAACAGAATATCCTCTTTAACCAATCTCACATTTTTTAATAATGGGGTTTTTTTAATAACATGTCAAAGTTTGGAGCCAGTTGAAGGGTAAACAGGTTCTCTCCAGGGGCTTGGAATTTTCTGAAGCTAAAATCCTATAATTGCGTGATATTTTAGGCTGGAGTGCCTGACCACAGCATCTTTCTTTAATAACTGTGTTTCTTTAGGCAACATAAAGAGCTGGGGTTTGGGCTTAATAAGAAAAGCTAGTGACAAGGAGAACTTCAGAATAAGCCATTCAGTCGTGTTTAAGAATGTTAGAACCAGAGAGAAGATATTTGTAAAATGTTAAAGATTTACATGTGCTGTCCTACTTAGAGCTTAGAAAGGCTCTGAGGACTTTGAGTCTAAAGTTAACCTCAGAGTATACGCTTTCAGGAAAATTAGTGAGAATTAGGTAATCAGGCCATGGTTTCCTTTTCTGCACAGCTGCCCTAAATTCGTGAGGGGCTATTCTTTATGTCACTTATACAGGCTTTTAGTTAAACTTTGAATTGGAGACCATGTGCCTGTACTGGCAATGTAAAAGAGATGGCTGGGTCCAAACCAGCTGGTTGATTGTTTCGACAAAGAGACGAAATAACATAGAGATACTCTGTTTTAATTGTCATTTAGTAACCAACACATCAATTATTAAATATATGCATGCAGGCTTATGATAGTCACAGAAATAGAATTTACATCCCTTGAAATTTTCAGAATTTTTTTTTCTGATTCTCTTTAAATTCTGGTTTTATAATCAAAAGCAGTCTCCAAAGGAGCATTGTGTATGTGACGATGAGCAAGCTGCAATGCTTCACGTGAAGGGCGCATATCTACCAGCAAGTCACCCGGCAGGCTAACACCCTGCAATGCTGAATATTAGGTGTGTTTTGAGATAGCCTTCTGGTTTCAGTGTTGCAATCAAATAAGCATACTGTGAATGAAAGCAGCAGAGGAATGCGGATAGTGTTTGCCTTTTAGTAAATCATCAGTAAACTCCCAACACTGAGGCGCTCTGGTTTTGCTACTTGCTCACTTAATAAAACCAATCAGTAGCCTGAGGTCAGAAGAACTGCGACAGTTTGTTACCTACCTAAACCTGTTGTACTGCTTCTAGTCTTTTTTAAGCCTCTCTTAGATAAGTGAAAATAAATCTCCTGGCCTCATTTTACTCTCCATTTATCTCTTCCACAAAGCCGCATGAAATTCAACACCACTTAAAGTTCACGCTTGGCTCCTTATTTTCAGTCGGTTGTCAGGAGCAAGGGTGCTTGCTGCTGGAGAAGTGTCCTTGGGGATGTCACTGAGGCCGTTGTACTCAAACTGTAACCTGAAAGGTGCTTCACAGAAGCACAGTGTGGAACCCCAGCAGCATTGATTTATCATGTTTTTTGAGAAATGCTGGTAACACAGTGTAAGAAAATCTTACCTTATTCTTTTTTATTTTAGGCAATACTACTATACATATCACAGCGTGGCAAATGCACCCCCAACGGTGCCCAAAAGGAAGCGGTGACATCCCATGGGTGTTAGGACGGAGTTGTGTTTCCCCAGTTTCATTCACAGCGCGTGGCTCTTGCTGCTCAGGCGTTAGTGCGTTTGCACTGTGGCCACACAACTGCCCCCGCCCAGAAGTGACGTGCTAACCCAGGAGTTTGTCAGAAAGCTGTACAACAAAAGCTGTGGCTTTTACCTCTCTTAACCATGAAATAAGCCCAAATATGAGGGTCTGTGGTTATTACACTGGAAAAAAGCTGCTGGTGGAGTTGGGTGTCTTGCTTACAGTACTGTTCATACTCTGAGATTATGAAAGTCCTGTTTCCCAGGTCGCAGAGGAGTTAGTTCCCTTGCAAGCATCTCCAGGCTTTGTTCAGGCAGTGGTTTTTCAGAAGGCTGTCCTCCAGACTTTCTCACCATGCAACTCATGCTTTGGTCCAGGTCCAATTCCTGGTTTCCAGGAGTGTTGCTACTCTGCGGGATGTGTGCCTCTTTGAAAGCAGTGCTTTCACAGTGCTTCTGCTCTCTTCTTTCTACTATTTTGTAACTACCCATGAAAACTCAGCCTTACCACAGAGTATTCAGGCTCTGGTATGCACTATATCAGTATCCAGTGGATATGTACATGCTACAGAGTTCTGTGGCTGCTTGACTTTGCCGTTGAGCAGGTTTTTGACTGGTATCTCTTTCTTGTTGAAAGTGTTTTAAGAATTTCTGTGTATTTATATTGAAAAGACAGGTTTCCACCCATCAGATTGTACATGTTTAACTCAATTCATGTTATTACTGGAGGTGGAGTGCAATAAACGGAGCAGTCATCACTTTTTGTAAGAAGATTTTCCTTGTAAGTGGAGAGAAATTTAAATTATGGGAACGAATTTGTTGATAGAAGGATGCATTGAGTTTGATCATCAGGTGTTCATAGAAAATATCAAAATATCAAAATAACTGGGTAAGAGAGATTTCTGTTGATTGTTGAGAGTACTAAGAATCATAATTCTGTTGATTATCCCCATTTTGTTTGGGTTATGGGCTGTGTTGAGAACATGTGCATGTTCTTACCCATTGCATTACACCATGCACTTAGTTGTGTGTAATTTTATTACACTTTATTGCAACAAATTGATAAATTCCATAGATGACCGTGAACTCTTCATGATAGCATTGAAAACTCTAATGTTTTTCCTTCTCCCAACTCCCCTTCCTCACCCCCCGTTTTTTTTTTCCTCCTTGGAGCTGTTTTGGCAGCTGGAGGCAGTTTTTATTTTGATATATTTGACATAAAGGATGGAATGTGTCCAGTTTGGGAAGCGGAAAAGCTGGCGGAGGAAAAAAAAAAATCCCATCATTGTACTACAGAACTCAAGAGTATGCTTTCTGGTCCATCAAGTAGAAGCAGGTTTTGGTTTCAGCTCAGGATATACACAAGAATAAATTGCAATTTAAGGGCTTTTTTATTTAAAGGGAGAGAATTTAGCTATGTTGTTGGCACCATAAAACTTTACATTTTATGGAAACAAAATGGAAAACCAGATTATGGTATGTAGTAAAAATAGAATGTGTAACTTGCAACTTTGGGGATCTGGCCAAGAGGAAGTTGTATATTAAAACAAACGATAACCACATATGTGCTCTTAGGGGATCAGTCCTGGTCTGAAAGGCACATGCATCCAAATGCTGGGTTTTTCTGTGTGGTCAAAATTTCAGAATGAGCATGGCAATGAATTATCCTGAGTTCATTCAAGATATGTAGGTGTTTGCACGTGCCTGCCACACCTGTGCAGGAGCATGGAGTATGCATACCCAAAAGCGTGTACGCAGTTGCCTCCTTTCTTGTGCCTGTGAGGTTGTGAAGGGGAGGCTTGCTGGCCTCCTCACTGCGTCACTCAAACCCACATTTTACATCCTGACTATGAAGTGTTACATCCTTTTGCATTCGGGTCACCATGTTTTGTTCTTCCAGGCTTGCCAAAAGAGGGGGGTGGAGGGTGGATGTCAATTAGAGGGCTTCTGGCATCTTCCAAGGGGAGAGTGAGCCAGGGAATGTACTGAACGAGAGGTGTGTTTTTAATGCTATTTGTCTGAGCACTAGGCAGCTCTGACATCCCAAATCTGAACTCAAAAAGCACTGAAGTCTTCCTGATCTTCAGCTCTCAGCCCTAGCTCTCCTTCATTCCTGTGTTGCTGGTTTTGAGGCTGGTGTAGCTGTCTCTGTATTCGTAACTCTAGAAACCATGGCAGTTTGCAGTAGTAGACTCCTGTCAACTGGTATTCCTGGAAAACCTAATTTAGCCCTTGCCACAGAATGAACTTCCACTTGTTAATTATTTGTTTGGTTTTTTATTTTCTGAAATGCACTTTTCCTTGCAGTAAACTTTATTATGTAGTGTTGGGATAAACAAGAAGAAAGTGAAAAGGCAATTTTTGTGAACCTGCAAGGAATTTATTATGGGTAAATTCAGAGAAAACATTGACATATATCAAGCGTAAACTTGGGGAAGAGGTTGACAAGTCCATAAAATACAGTCACTGTAACTATGGAATGAATGTCTTCATTCAAAACTTCACCTAAAGCTGTTCTAACTGAAGTGCAACAATTTTTCTCATACTGGCCAGTTCTGTGAGTGACCTGTTAAGGTTATCTTGCGTTAGCATGTCATTTTGTATGAAGTAAAAATTACTTAGAGGATCTTACAAGACTGAAATTGGACTGCTCATTTGAAAAGTGAGGGGAAACCACTAGGCATTCAGAGAAAGACAGTCTGTTCTCATTTGGTGGTGTGTTTAGGTCTGCTTTCCTAAATAGATGAGTCAATGGGTTCAGCACTAAGGCAAGTCACGGGGAAGCCTTGCCAGGTACTTCGTGTTAGCTTTCTTCCATGTGTGAGGTAAGTCTGATGCAATTTCTTGCAGTGAGAATTTCAGAAGATGAATCTAGGATTAAAAGCAGGTCATATAGGAGAGTGGTTTTCTTACAAATGATGAACACAATTGCAGGAGTTGTTATAATCCAACAGAAAACCAACGAAACTCAAAGGGTTATAGTTTTATGGGGGAAAAAAGTTAAGATCTACCTTTTTTTGGTGTTTAAAGATAAAGTGAGGAGGAATGTGCTCATTTAACATAAAAGCATCTTGAAACCATCCTTTTCTGTTTCATGTAATCTCATGATGTACTTGAGCCCTGCTGTAGAAGAAACTGTAGAGTACTAGAAGTAGTAGAAGTCAGCTGCTGTAATTGTTTTTTAAAATCTGCAGAAATAATGGGTGAAACATATTTCCTAAGAAGGAAAAAAAGGAAATTGTGTGTAAATATTTCTGCTTTTTCACTACCTCTGAAGAGTGGGTGTTTTTCACTGCCCAATTTTAACAGCTCTATATACTTTCCATGGAATTAAAGATGAATTACATTTTAAATTACCTAGCTTTCAGTACAATGGCATCCTGATTCCTAATTCCATGGGGAATGAGGTTTAAGATGCATACAATAAATTTTTAATAAATAGCTCCATACTGCTGTTATAAACATGGATTTCTCAGAAAACCTTGACATCTTAGTATTTGTTATACTGTTAAATGCTGGGTTATGCACCTAGAGCAGCATAACATCAGAGTCAAGTATAGGTCAGGAGAGGAGCAGCTGGAGAGCAGCCCCACAGAAAGGGATGTGGGGGTGCTGGTCGACAGTGGCTCAATATGAGCCAGCAGTGTGCAGCTAGGAGGACAAGCCCCATCCTGAGGGGCATCAAACACAGTGTAATCAGCTAGTCAAAAGTGATGATCATGCTGATGTATTCAACATCGGTGCAGCCTCACCTTGAGTACTGTGTGCAGTCCTGGGCCCCACCAAGACGCATGTGACAGTCCTTGAGTGCGTTCAGAGAAGGGCAATGGAGCTGGTAAAAGAGCTGGAGGGAAGTCCTTTGAGGAGTGGCTGAGGACTTTGGGCATGTCTGGTTTGGAGAAAAGGAGGCTGAAAGGCGACTGTATTGCTCTCTTACAGTTTCCTGAGGAGGCAAAGTAGAGACGGAGGTGCTGAGCTCTCCGCCTTGGTATCCAGTCATAGGACACATGGGAATGTTTCAAAGCTGCACCAGGGGAAGTTTAGACTGGTCAGTATGAGGCATTTCTTTACTTGTAGGGCAGCCAAACCCTGGGACGGGCTTCCTAGAGAGGTGGTTGATGCCCCAAGCCTGTCAGTGTTTTAGAGGCACTTGGACAGTGTGCTTTAACTATTGGTCAGCCCTGAACTGGTCAGGCGGTTGTACTAGATGATTGTTGTAGGTCCCTTCCAATGGGAATGGTCTGTATATTCTGTTCTATTGCTTCCTTGTTTGCTGTGCCTGTTTAGACTTTGAGATCTTCAAAACAGAAATGCTACCTAATTCACAGGCACCATGGCAGAATAGACCCTGAAGTTAAGGCTGCTGGGGTGGATGTTGCTTGTATCACATGAGATTGTCATGGTTTAGCCCCAGCTGAGCATCACATGGCTGCTTGCCTGCTTCTCCCCTACTCTTCTCCCACCTTCCCCAGTGGGATGGGGAGGAGAATAAGTAGACAAAGGCAAGCCTCATGGGTTGGGGTATGGTCAGTTTACTGGGACAGCAAAGGGAGGGAGAAATAACAACAAGATTTATAACAGAATATACAAAACTGGTGATACACAATGCAGTTTCTCACCAAACCTCACAACTCAGGCCATACAGCTCAGTGCTGTCCCCAAGCCGCATGTCCTGGAGCCATGCACCCATCCCCCACCAGCCCCTTTATGCTGAGCATGACATCATGGTATGGAATACCCCCTTTAGTTAGCTTGGCTCAGCTGTCCTGGCTGTGTCCCCTCCCAGCTTCCTAGGTGCCCCCCGCCTTCTCATTAGCAGGGCAGTGTGAGAAGCTGAAAAATCCTTGGCTGCTTGGCAACAACTAGAAATATCAGTGTGTTATCAGCACTGCTCTCATCCTAACTCCCAAACACAGCACTGCACCCTCTGCTAGAAAGAAAATCAGCTCTAACCTAGCTGAAACCAGGACGGAGATGCTATGTGTTCTCAGGCCTGCAAGAGGTGTGATTATAAGGGTTGTTTAACATCATTGCTGCCACTTCGCTATTCCCATCTTTTAGCAGTTGTCTTTTGAAGGCATGTCCCTTCATTCTTTGCATTTTGCTAATGGAATATTTTGCCATTTGCCTTTTTTTTTTTTTTTCCCTATTAGTTCAGCTAGTCCTTCCTCTCCTCATGGGGGTTACTTTTTTTAAAATGCCATTGCCACTGTCCCTGTTTGCACAGGAGCTATCTTCCCCTCAGCTCGCCAGGTGCCTCTCATTCTCACTTGTTTCTTCTCCCTGTACTGTTTTCCTGTCCTTCAGCGATAAAATAGGTTTTATGTATTTAGGGAAAGTGTTGCAACAGCATAGCAAATCTTAATGCAAAATCAGGAAGGAAAACAAAAATCATTTTCAGTCACTCTGCCTGTCATTGCCACCCACTTACTCCCAAGCACCGAGGCGTGCCTGTACAGGTTGCCCCTGGCATTCAGGTATCAAGACAGGTGTGCTCAGGTGAGCAGGTCAGGCCTCCTTGCAGTGGCAAAGCTCATCACCTCTTTCATTATTTGGCACCATGTGTTGGTTTTGGATGTGCTGTTTTATCAAATAGTCTTTTGCATCTCCAGTCCATCCTGTTGGCATCTGAGAGTCACTGAGATTTACAACTTCTAGTTATTTCTCTTGCTGTGAAGGGGCTCTTGGCTACTTACCCATTTTATGTATTGTTTCATAGATGGTATATTATTTTCTCCCCTGTCTTCAAAGCCATGTTCTTTTCAATGTCTTTTTTCTTCCAGCTGCTAAATTTTAAATGTTTTGATTCTCCTATGTAACAATTTTGCTTTACCTCCCCCAAAATCAATAATGGTTTTCCAAGCAATGTCCCATTTCTCTCCTGAAATAAATTTTTGTATTCATTTGAATGGCACATACACACTTAGGTTTTTTTTCAGGCTTTCTCATGCATTGCCTTTGGATTAAGATTCTCCTCTGAATAATGCCTTTAGCTGATAGCCAGAATCTCTGAGTATTTAGTGCAGTTTGCAGACTCAATTACCTAATTGTAAAAGTGCTTTTTGATTTCTTACTGTGCCTGTTTAGGCCTTAAGGCGTTCATGAAATATAAATAAGGCATGCTGTAAATAACCTTACAATAAGGAGACTGGATTGGAGAATTTTGTGTATTTTTAATAGTTTATTTAACCTATACCACAAGTTATTTCACATACCCTTTAGATCAAGTGTGTGAAAAGCATATTGTAGAAGCTGTTCATTAATTGATATAAAGTCTGCTGTCAGTGGGCAAACAAGATGACAGGCAGTAGATGTTGACTGCTCTGTGGATGTCCTTAGCAACTCCCAAATGTGCTATTCAAAATCAATTTGCAGTGCCATTCTTCCCATTGGATAGGCTATCGTATGATGCATTTGCAGTAACACGCCATGCCTTACACACTGCTTTTTGTCAGTAACTTTCTGAAGTGCCACGGAGGAAGTGCAAGCAAGGAGGAGGACGAAGGAGGATTATTTCCTTCACACAGGTACAATCCCTGTATGAAGGAAATTGTCCATCACAAGCAACAGAATTGGGAAATTACCCGAGTTTCCTGGAAATCAGGCTGGTACTGCTAGCAGTAGTACATGCTGCTTGGGGCATGGCTTGAATGGTAATAAAACCTGAGTCTTCAAATCATTTGAGATGCTGAAGCTTGTTGTATTTATTCAAAAACATTTCCTCCAGCGTAGGGCTGGATTAGCGCATCCCTTCCTATTAGTGTCCTGAATGTTAATTGGCAGATGCCATACACATGTGTGAAGGTATTAGAAAGCTTCCCACCAGAATATGTGGGCAAATTTAAGCTTACCACATCAGAGATGGATTTGCTGGCCCTTAGTTCGCTTACGCAGAGCTGACACAAAGGTCCTGCAGGACCAGCTTGCCTGGCCATGGGTGAGAAACACTCCCCCCCCAAAGCAGTGCTGCAGACTGAAACGTGACTGTGTGCGCCTTTGCCTAGGCATAGCCCATCCCCTTCAGGCTGAGGTCTTCTCCTGCCAGAGTGGAGAGGGGCCTGGAGCTCCTGGGCGGAGTGAAAAGTTAAGTACAGGCTAGGAAAGAGAGCAAGGCACAGAATGCAGGGTTGTGTTAGTTTTTGTACTGAGTATCTATTCTGTAATGCTGGTTTCCATCCTGCTTATGTTTAATACGCATGGGCCAACTCTCCCCACTCCCTGCTGTTCACATGGTCTTAAGTTTTGTAGTGCTAGGAATGGTGTAAGGTTTGTTTTGTTTTGTTTGTCTTATTTTTAATAAAATAATTAAAAATTCTGATAGCGAGACTCAAGCAACCCCATGGCAGTTAAAAAAACAACCAACTCATCCAAAACTTACTTGTAATTTGAAGTTTAGCTATGTTTCTGCAACTTCTTGGAGGGATCTACCAATCTTTCAACAAACCTTAAGGCGAAATCTCTTTATTTCCAGACACAAATTTTTAATAGCATCTGAGGCATTTGTTTTGCTTTCGGTTTGAGTACTGATCCTATGATGCATCCTCCAGGCCAAGCAGCTGCAAAGCTTGTCTTTGAAATAGTTTGTGAAACACCACTGCAGCAGAGATGGTGTGTTAAGGCATGGTGATGCTCGCTATTTTAGTTGGAATATCGTTCTGACTCCTTGCCAGTTATTTAGTGAAAACTATCTCTTAGTCAGATTTTTCACTTCACCTTTTGAAGATTGTTCTTTATGGATGAGCACAAGGTAGAGGTAGCTGCTGATGCACCAATGGGTGTAAAATGTCTCTGAATATTGTTCTTTTTCTTTGTGGGGAGAAAAAAAAGGTGTGTGGGGGGATATTGTTATTTTCAATCTGTTTTGGAAGTGTTTGGAGTGGCACCTTTCCCACCCCAGCTACAGAGGGTTTGGGGGAAGTAGCTTCACTTCTCTCGGTAAATGCTCCTAGCAATTACTTTTGAATCAAAAAGCTGCCAGTAGCATGCTTAGAGGGCTTGGTCCTGTACTGCTGACTCAGTGCAGAGCAGAGCCCCCGTGAAGAGTTATGGATATAGTTGCATTTGCTGTTTGACTATCAAAATGAGAGACATTTGCTAACTGGCTCCAGCTGCCTTAACAACGAAGATAGAGAAGTATGAAGTCTGGAGAAACATGTGTAAACTGAAACATGCGTGTGTTTGCGTAAGATCAGTTAAAGAAAATACTGCACCCGTTTGTTTGCTAGAACTAATTAAATGAGCCTTATAGCTATTGACAAAAGATGAGGCATTCCTTTTTAATTCCAGATAGTTCTGTTTGGAAACTCGATTAGAATTTCGGCAAAGGGCAGGTGCCAGCGAAGCTTGCTGTTTTTAATAACCTACCCATATTTCACTTTATTTCGATAGGTTTCTCTCTGCCAAAGCAGCAATCTCATGCTGCCAATCCGTTTCAGTGCTGGAAACATTTGGAAAGCTTTGCTTTATAGCACAGGCTTGCCCTTCCTTCTCAAATCACTGTCTCATGTTTGCTGCCTTCATGATTATCCAGTTAGCATTTGAGCTTGTGCAGTCCCATTTCAGTAGCAGGAGGCTTTTGAGAGCTGTAAAGTGATGAACCCCTTCTTACAGAGAGAAAACCCTCTGAAGAAAGGTAACGTAAAAAACAAAAAGCAAACATTTGGCTGGGTATGTCAGTGACTGAGAAGACCCACCAGTGTGTCCTGATTTCAGCCTCACTTGGGTAGTTTGAATGGATTGCACAGTTGTTGTTTTTCCTGTTTACTGCCCACATTTTGAGTTCAGAGCTGTGCTGCTGTAGTGTGTGCTCTTAACAGAAAGAGGGGAAGAGGAGCTGAGCAAAATCCAGAGTTTTGCGATGGTAATCATGTTGGGTTTGCAAGCTGAATTGTCATGTTGGCTTGTCACATGGACTGAGTCACATACATTTAATGGGCTGTAAATCAGAAAATCTGTTTCTTAGACTGCTCTTTGAGAACCTGGTTTGGGTAGCAGGGGTCATAGTGCCACCAGTGTCTCATCAAGTTTCTTTCATGAGTTACTAGGGATGAACAGACATACTGCAAATGCTGCTTCCATTCACCTGCATCACAACACACCCGATGTCCACTACTGATGCACATGCAGAGATCTAGGGTGTTAGTCCTGTGAGTAAGCAAGCGCATAGCTGGGTGGTGGTAGCAATGCAGATGCAGCTAGCAGCGATAGTGGAAGGTCTTGAGGGGCTCTCAGTGGGTGTGTGGCGGCTTAGTCCCTGCTGAAATGTGCATGGTTGTTGTTGCACGCACACGTCTGTCTGCCATGTTTGTGGCAGGCATTGGGCATGATTTACATCCACATTTTTGCCCTGTGGATCTGCCTCATGCTGTTTTAAGTGCAACTTTGGCATTTGCAATTTTGTCTAATCAAAACCTTTGGCAAATATGACACTGATCTAAGTTTTTACATATTTTTTGCCTATATCAGATGTTTCATGCTGAAAGCAACACATTTTCTTCTGTGCTCTCTGTAAGCCTCCTTTTGTATATCAACTTTGCTTTTATACAAGCCTTACTACTCTTGTAGAGTTTTGTGTTTAGTCTGGCTTTGGTGCTATATTTAAGATTTGTGTTTGTAATGTTGCTGGCATTAACTCATAAGTTCAAGCTGATGAACGAAAGCATTTGCTCCTGTTCCATTTCAGACTGTGTAGGAGGATTTGTTTAAATACACCTTGCAGCTCCACCCACTTTATCCTCTGAAATAACCCTGATCCAAGCTGGATTATCAGTACCAGAGTGAAGGACCATGCTTGTGTCTTCCATAAGTTTTCTTTCGTAATAAATGACTATAAGATTTACTCTTCTACCTTACCCAGGAGATTACAACATTGAAGATAAATTTAAATTACAACAGCAAGCACATGAGCACTATCTGGTTTTGTACACGATAACTGTTTGTTATCCTTCCAAAAAATGTGTGGTAACTAGTCAGACAGCAAGCAAATGCAGTTTCATACACCTGTATGCCAGATGTTTTACAGCTGTGCACATACTACTGCTGCTGAACCCATAGTGAGCGCCATGGGACAGTTGGTTCAGGAAAAGTAGGGATTTTTCTCTTGAGATGGGCTGAAAAGACAATGAAGGAGACAGAACTGCCAACTGAAGGAGTTGCATAGAGCCATCAAGAAGCAAAGCTTTTGGCATCTGGTCTGGGGATATCCCTGACAGTCAGAGTTAGGAAGATTTCCTCTGGCTTCTTCACGGCTGTTATTTTCCGTGGAAGCTCAGTGTCTAATGAAGTTCAAGTAGGAATCGCTGAAGTTTGATTTGGTAGCATATAGGGGAACTGATTCTAGTAATGAGCTGCCTAGAGTGAGGTTTTACAAAGCTAGGTAGGAGATAGAGACTTTTAGAGAGTCCTGTTTTTTATGGGCAGCTGGGTATCTGAATGCCAGAAAGTTTTGAAAATCTTCTCATTATTGAACTCTTCCCCCAGCCCCCAGCCCCGAAAAGGACCTTTCTGTTTCTCAGTTGTGAAACCTATGGATGGTTTGGCAAAGGAAGTGGTCCTATCATCACAACCCCAATCCATTTTCTTTCCCTATGACTCCTACAATCATTCTCCTTTACAAAATGCTTTGCAACGTTGATTTGAAGCTTGCAGTATTTTGTAAGGAAGTGGATTGGTTTTGCTATCATGTAATCTTACATTTATTCAGCAATAATAGCACACTGCTTTGTATGTCAAATGGAAATTCCAAGAACTGATATCCTGGTATTCGTAGTCAAATCTCAGTGTAGTTGCAGCTGGGTTCTGTGTCATGTCTTTAAAGAGAGAAAGGGGGATATCACAGCGCTCTGGGAAGGGGCCAAGGTATTAGACATGAAAGTGGGAAGGCATATATGCCTTCTCCCCATAGGGAGAACAGGAAGGAGTGTGGCCCTGGAGGTCTGCATGGGGATGGATGTCTTTTAGTTCTGTCAGAAGCCAACTCAAATTTTGGATTAGCATCTGTAGTTTAGTCACTTAGCTGAACCTTTTAAGGTTTTTCAATGTCTTGGTTTTTTAAGGTGGTGGTTTCAGGAACTTCTTTAACTAGTGACCTCCCAATCTGGAAATGAAACAGTGTTTCTTAATTAGCTTTTCAGCACACTGAATGGTGCTGCACCCATATGAGGTGGAAAATAAAACTATAGCCACCACTGTGACCTAACTTGATTTTAAGACATGGAATTGAAGAAAAATTATGTCAAATTAGCATCATGATAACTCAGTGTGAGACATATTAGTGTTTTGAAAGAAGGTGGCCAAAATCTCCTCGCTAAATCACAAACTTAGGCAAAACTCTGTGCTTACACTTACTTAACTCTTTTTAACTTTTTGATGCTTTTGAGGAGCATTGAAGGCAATTGCTTTTCTAGGCTACAGAGCACGAGCAGGAGCAGCCCATTGTACGCTGTGCTGTGTAGCACAGAGATCTGTGACGGAAGGTCATGTGACACAGCAGGATGTGCCAAGAGCAAGGCACTGTGCCTAAATGAATACCTTTTGGTTCAGTGGCATGTTCATGTGAATATACACCTAGCTTTTGCCTCCAAAGATATTGTGGGTTGCTTATGTTGAGTGCCATGTCAGCAGGGGCACAATTAATTAGCAGGGAGGACAGCAGACCTGGACCCTCACGCTGCCAGGGACAGGTTTGACCCTCTGGTTTGGGGAATACTCACTGTGGTGCTGAGAAGGCAGCTCGCACGTTCTGCTTACTGAGTGCCTCTTTCTGCTTTCACATCGCAGTATGAAGTTCATTTATTTCCTGTTTCAGGCGTATTAATGCTTTTAGTGGAGGTTTTTCCCTGATGATTGTTTCCTGAGTTGGTAGATCTTCCTTCACTTTGGCAAGGATCTTCCTTAATAAACAGTCTTATCATCAGTTATTAGTTTCATATGACTGGCCTGTGAAACACGCAGGATTATTGAAAGCTATAAAATTTGTGCTAGCTGTTTTCCTACATCGTGATCCAAACGATCTCACTAGTGCCTTGGTGGGTTTGATCATATAAATTTATTGCTGGTTACCCACAGTGAACCAACAAGCTGCAACTGTGCAGAGCTCTTACCTACTTCTACCCAAAGCAGTTCAGGGAAAAAAAGGCTGTAAAGTAAGCGTTTCAGTAGCAATTGCTTTGGTTATAATTGTTTTATAATTTTTTTTGTTGTTGTTCCTTTCAGTAACTGGTAGTCGATTTTAGTCAGGTTAAGTTACAGCTTCATTTAATCCTGTTTTTAACCCAAACAGAAAAAATGTTGATGCTCAATATTGCTTTGCAGTGAAGCGGGAAAAGAAGTTACTGTGGTAGAACACAGTGTTCTACTAACAGCACCTGATGATCTAGCCTGAAGTATGATGTAATTAATTTAATGAGCCCTTAGATCCTATAATACTTGAAAGGAAGGTTAATTGGTTGCTTACAACATAACTGTAAAGGATTATGTTTAAATGCACCATTCAATTCTCATTTACTTGAAATATCCACTTAGGAGGTTTTCAGTCCCCCCTTCACTCCCCACTGCCAATATTTGTAGCTCCTCTTGCTCTGAAGCATTTTAAGAGCCTTAGCTCAAACCAGTGTTGCTTCCAGACGGTTACGTCCCTTAGGGTTGGGCATGAATCGGTGCTGTGCTGGGCATGGTCCTCTTCTCTAGCTCAGCAGAAACATACCCGTCTTGGCTGATGGGCCAGGTGGCAGGTAATGCTAAATGGTGCTTGTCTGAAAACTGTGATCAGCTCTAATTGCTTTGGCACGTTTACACTCCATATTCAGTTTCCTCTTGTTTGTATAGACTGTATGAAGAGCAGTTGTGATTTTATTTTTTTCCATTTGATTCCTCAAGAGGATGAGTGCCAGAGAGGTGGCCCAGCGTCCCTGAAAGGCTGTGTTTGACACAGCCTTGCTTCACAGGCAGGTTGAATTACTGCAGTTGGATGCCCAGGAAGCCCCTGCCATAGAGGGAAATGTGGCTGCTGAAACAGCTGTGCCCCGACTCTTGGGAAAGCAAGCTGGGTCAAACTCTGCTCACGTGCTCTGTTCTGGGTGCTAACTCTCTCCAGAGTGCCTGAGCAACCTTACCCAAGGTGTCTGTGTTAGCAAGACAAAGCGCTGCACTGTATTTTAGAGGGAAAGTTTTCAGCTCTTTGGCTGCATCCCCAAATTCAGTTTATAGTGCTGGAACCTAAAGGTGGGGCGTGCATGGGCTCTGCAGTACACACTGTGACTAACGTGCTGTGAACCACAGGTACAGCAAGCCAGGAATGGTGGGAGCCTTTCAACATAGTCGACCTTGTCAACTCAGCCTGTTGCTCATTGTTTTGCTTTGGGATGGCTGATGCCATAAAGAAAGAAAAAAAGTAAAAGTCTCATATAAAATCAAATCATCAACTGACAGCTTATGTGTACAAGGGGGAGGGGGGAACTCTGCAGGAAATTTTTAATAAAAAACGCAATACAAATATTTTTAAAGAGTTTACAGAAGTAAGACAATAAAACATTTCCATCATGGCACTCAGTGGGAATACCTGCCCACACGTATGGGCACACCTGCCTACCTGCACACCTACACCCCTGTGGTGGTAGGGTACAATTACGTATGCTTCCAGTTCTGGACTTGTATTTTCAGGATAAATTAAGTCATTTAATCAGACTTCAGAAACATCCACAGGTAGGTTACCTTGCCAAACGTGCGTATGCTTTGACTGCAGACAAAAGAAGTGAGTAGTAAGCCTTCGTGGGAATCAAATTCCTGCGCGCATCCGCACATTCATTTTGATTGTCAGATAAGTTAGTCATGCTTCATAGTGGCTGTCTTGCTGATCATTAGGCTGTCTTTCATCCTTCCCTCTCTTTTCTTCTCCTTTCCCCCCACCCCAATATATTGGATGTGCTGGAATAAAGTACAAAAGCTGCGTCAATATGCAGTGTAATGAGTTCGAGGATTTTTGCAGCTTTGCTGGAAAACAGAACACTTCAGACATTGGGGGAATTACTTCTCTGATTAAGTGTTGCTTATTTATTTATATGAACCCTCCCTTGACTGCCTTCATCCAAAGCATTTAGTCTTTTTTAACCTTCATTGGTAGAATATTTTACACTTTTGTTACTCAAAAAAACACCAAGGTTTTCCTTTCATTAGGAATAAGGAGAAGACATCCAGGATTTAACACTTGCATCCATTTTACCTTTCTGCTTCCTCTTTTTTTAGCTTCCCTCTTGCCTCATTTTAAAAGCAACAGCTGTTTCACACTGTGCATCATATCCCATTCTTCCTAACAAGGAACTTTAAAGCACCCTTCCTCAGTATTTGGAAGGATGCAGAAGAGACTTACCACTACTTTGCTGTTTCTTTCTCATTGCTCCATCCCGAACTTGTAATATGTCATCTGTGTGGTGCTGCTTTGTGTTGTCAGAGGACTAATTTAATTCATTTTCATTAACTGTCCCTTAATTGAATTTTTGCAAGACAGATACAATCACAAACACAGCACAGGAAGAGCGTAGGAAGAATGTCTGGCACAGCTATACAAATAGATGTATTACTTCAAATATTTCCCTGCTGGTGGAGAGGACGTGTAATCTGTAAAGGATTATACGTAAGAGGGAGAAAGATACTCAGAGCGATACTGAAGCTTATTGAAGTGGTCAAAAACAGTATAAAAGGGAAGAAAGTCTCAGACACATCAAATTACATGAGTGCTTCCAAAGTGCAGCGGCTAATCTCCCTACTCAGGCACCCAAGTCAAAAAGGAAATAAAAATTATCCTGATGCTTGTGCTCTGGCCATCGTTTCAGGAGAAAGAGCCAAGGTGGCATTGCAGGCCACGAGCTGGCATCCCGAAATGCTGGTGAAGGTTTGCCTTCCACCACTAAGGTTGAACAGAGGCACAGGCACTGTGCAAGCAGTTCTGCATTTTACCAGCTGAATTGAAGTCACCCAAGAGCAGAAGGAGACATGGTGATTAAAAGCCCTAGGTTGCTCATTTTCAAGCATTTATTTTGCTTTCCTATGGGGTAAGGCATAAAAAAAGTGGGGCACCACAAGTCTGCACAAGCACATAGGGCTTCCTGAATAGCGTAGGTTGGTCAGTAATGCAAAATGCCCATGTGCCAGTCATAAGGAACATCAATTCCCAGAACTCTGTTTCCTCTGAGCTGGAGCTTTGTTTCCATTACGGAGTTGCCAGTTTGAATGAATAAGCTAATGAGCCAAGGGATAGGAGCTCTTGAAGACAGGCCATGTTCACTAAAAGTCATGCTTTCATGGTATTGTGTCAGTGTGTTTTACCAGCAAGGTACCCAAGTTTGAATGTAGAAAGGACGTCTGCTCAAGAAACCTTGTGACCAAGCTGTGACAATCAGTGATGGAGCTTCCTTATAGTACTGCTAAATGTGCTGCTGCAGAAGCCTGCAGTAAGAACAGACTCTTTCACTGCTTCTCTAGAGGAAATGCCAGCGATCGTTTCAGATGGTTTAAATGCCTTTTACGCTTGCTTTGCAAAGTGGGCACAATGGGGAGACTCTCTTTATTCCCTAGTGAAAGAGAGAGAAACTTGGGGGGGAGAATTGGCAAGCATATACACAAATGCCCACCACAGACATGCACACGTGTCATGCTGGAACAAGGTGTCATTAAATTTTCAGCAGAATGCCTGTTCTAGTACATCTGTCTGTGAGCGTACTTATTCCAGGGTAAAAGTGTTTGTTTTTTTTTTTTCCTGGGTAAACTGAATCCTCTCTGAAATGCTAGCCAAGCCTGTGCATACCTTGCAACTGGAAAACATTTGATACACTTTAAAAATGATGTTTTTCTAAAGGGATAGCAACTTTTTTGTTTCCTTGGATTGTTTAGGCCAAATGGACCGTTTCATTAAAGATGTGTTCTGAATTCCATTCCCCAGATACAATAGCCATCTTAATCCAAAAATGTGCTTTCTTGTAGCCCTTTTGATATGATTTCCAGTACAGTGTGTTTAAAAAAAAAAAAAAAGTAATACACAAGATGAATCCCAGATAACTGCCGTGTAATTCCTGGTGGTTTCGTGGGGTACTGTTTTATTCATAAAAGCTCAGCTTTAAGGGGATAAGTCATCTTCATTTTATGGGGCAATTAGAGGCTTCTGTTTTGATGTTGTCTGGTGTCTTCTCTGGGATTGATTCAGAACAAAATAGATACTGCAGAGGAAAATTCGTCATGACAGTTTGCTGCTGGCATTCTTCATAAGAAATTGCTTTATCCTCCCAGCTGGGAAAGAAATTTACAGGGGAGTTTTGTTGCATTTTTTTTTATCTGCCTATGTTACAGCTATCCATTCTTCTGCTTATCACCGCAGGTACATGGAACACTGCCTGGTTTTGGAGTCTTTCCACTTTATAAAGTACAAAGTTATGTTAATATTTTTTGACACTTAAGTAAGAAATAATCTTAAATCTTCCCAGATTCAAGACAACCGACTGCTCTTTGATTCTTTCCAGACATATGTTTAATATCAGTCACAAAGTTAATATAGTATGAGATTTAGGGTTCTGACAGACATATGTCTGCAATTGAAAATCATATTGCTGAAGCAGTATCAGCCCCTGCCTCACTGGGGGAATGGGGTTCCCTGAGTGCAGGGATGTCTGATCGGCTTGTGAATCAGCTGAGAGGGCATTAGAATTAACTACGTTTAGTGCTTTAGTGTTTTTCAGGTAACCCTCTATTATTTTCAGCTTGCCTTATATCACTCTGGGGGAAAAAAAAAAAAAAGTAGCTGTCCAGAAACTGTTTGAGAAGTGACTCAGGTATTTGGGCAGCGAGAGCTGAGGAAGAGGGACGGTGGGAGCGTCTGTCTCATCTCTTGCTCCAGGCCCCACTCTTCTTGCTGGTTAATCAGGGTCCTAAATCTCATGCAGCCCCTCGGTGAACTGGAGCATGGCCAGACACACAGGGTTGTAGTTGTGCCCCTCTTCGCAGCAATTTGGGTGCAGGTGCCTGTGTTCTGGGAGCTGTCAATCTGTGCTGCCTTGGGGAGGAGGAGCCTGGGCTTCTAGGCTTGCGTGCCACTGCCCTTGCTGTGTGGTGTGAAGGGGCTGCCTTTTGCTCGCTGTGGCTTTTTAAGGGGGTTTCACTTACAAAGAGACTGTAAGCCTTAAATATCAGAATGAGCTAGGCAAAGGTCAAAAACTAACGAGAAGAAACGAGTAATGAAGATGTCGCAGAGCATCTCCTAGGTTATTTAGAGTTGCACCCTGGGTATGTCATTGTTTCCCATTCTCTCTCACTAAGTCTTTTTTCCTTGCTCTTATTTTTTTTTTAATAGTACCCTTAACAACGACAGTGAAATGAATCTGAGCACAGTACCTGTTAAATGCTAGCTTCCCTTTTGTGGCATCCATGGCTGTGAATGTAATTAGAACAAACATCTGCTCCCACAAATGACTTCCTGACCTGTGCTGGCTTTTTGTATCTGCCAGGCTCCTCATCACCTCCCCAGTAATCCCAGCAGATCCAAAAGAAAGATTCTTATTCGTGTGGCATTGCAGCCTCTTCAGATGGCTTGTTGAACCTCAGAAGTTACCACTAGAGGACCAATGCCACACTATGCACAAGCAAGAGAAAGTTTTTCAGTTGTGAAGGTTATTGCATTCATTAGGCGTACATAATCCAGGTTACTTCTGCATTATAACCTGGATCCCACAAAAATGAAAATTAATGTAAAGTATCTTTTTCAGCTAAAATTTCAACTAGCGGGTAACTAGAGAGTAATCTTGTAACAGAGAAGAATATTACAGAGACTATAGTAGAGCCACACACTAATGTGGAGGCATTCCCTTTTGAAAAACAGGATACTGAATTTGATTTTAAACATCAGCTTGCAAACAGTATGATGCATAGCATTTTGTATAGGCTCACTGACTTAAATGGTGTGCTTGAAGCTAGCTGCCATCATCGGAGCTCTGATGTTCCCCCTGAGTCAATTTGTCAGTAGGTTCATATTCTTCAACAGTTTGGCCGTTTTGTTGCTCTCTGTCTAATCAAAGCTTCTTGGATCAGTCTCAGTTTCTTCACAGAAAAAGGTTTAGGATTCTTGACGTGTTAACGTGTTTCTGATATTAGAAATACTGAGAAAGCCGAGATTCTTTAAGTTGCTGTGGTCATATAAAATTTGTGTCTGTAACATCTGAAGTCCTGTGAATTTCATAGACTTGGATCGACACCTGTGTCATGGCCCTGTGCTGTGGTGGTTATCTGCACCTCTCTCCGTAGTGCCTGGAAACCAGTTTTTCTTTGAAATATTTCTTTGGTCTGTGAAGAGATGATTGCAGGCATCTAAATTAATACCTCTGTAAAAGAAGGAAATACTTTCTCACGTGTGATTAAAATGTGGAAGTCATTAACACAGGAAAGCCATTGAGGCCAAGAATTTAACAAGACTTCTAAAAGACTATAGCCATCAACAAATATGCAGGGTTGTAATTAATATAAGTAATTGGTTTAGAAAAAATGCTAAGCGATGGCGTTCAGGGGTTTGGTCAGTCTTCAGCCATCAGCTCCCAGCGTTGGACAGAGGCTGCTTTGCCAACCTCCATAGCTTTTGTCCAT
The DNA here is from genome assembly GCA_020800305.1 of Porphyrio hochstetteri. Lineage (NCBI taxonomy): Eukaryota > Metazoa > Chordata > Aves > Gruiformes > Rallidae > Porphyrio > Porphyrio hochstetteri. The sequence goes on from CM036907.1 coordinate 55,609,823, forward strand.
AAAGCTTCTGGCACCAGCCTCTCTGAGACAAAACCCTGGGACACGCACATTTGCTGTGACATGATATGGCACGCTCCCTGCCAGCCTTCTAGATGATTTAAAGCGTGAAATCACTGTATTAATTGATCGCACTGCACCGGTTTTCTGGGCGCACGCAGTGCCCTGCTGCTCTGTACATGCAGAAAGCCAGGCACTAGGAGCTTTTGTTACTAGCCCAAATCAAATGAAGATGAAAGATGCTGTTTTACAAACAAATGCAGCAGATACAGATACTTCCCACCTTCCCCTGCCCTTCGTGATTCTTTCCTGTTCCCTCACTTCTCAGTTGTGGCCAGCCACATGCTCTGTGCTGCTGTGCAGGCCTACGCGCGCGTGCAGCAAAGCTGCGAGAGCACGAGGGCGAGCAAACATGCAGTGGCACACAGGGAGCAGAGCAAAGCCCCTTTCGCACGTGCCAGAGAGAAACACTGTTGTGCTGCCGGCACTGCGTGTGTCAGATTTGCTTCTCTGCCTCAGACCCTGAATGAGCCGTGTTGACCGTAGAGCTCTGATCCAGGTTGCAGTAAAGAACATCAGTGCTGTTGTATTTAGCGCCTGTAGTAAAGATGGGATACAGAGAGCAGGCATGGAAACCAAGTGCTCTGCAGCTAATCTGTCCAGAATTGGGATCAAGACATGTTTGCAGCAGCACAAGTAAGCTCCCTCTGAGTTTGTGAAGCTCTTTGTCTCTTCTTTATTTTTCTCTGGGAAAAAGAAAAAAATTTCTTAATAACTGTCACAAAACATCAATTTAAAAATAACTTCACAGTCAGTATTTAAGCAGGCTGACAAAGGAGACATGAAGCGTGGAAGCAAAGATAAAGCACAATTTTCCCACAAATAAACAAAAAGAAATTTTCCAATGAGAATAACTGTAGGAATTCCAACTGCTGGAGGGGATGCTGCTGATGAGATGGCGGCACGATCTGTCGCTCTTGCTCACCAGCAGCCTCTCTTCAAGAACGATGCCCAGGCAGGTGGGTAGTCATACACGGCGGGGACACTGCAGCTCTTCAGGTGAGATCGGTGTGCTATCACGGGGGGCTTCATTTCTGGGGTCTCCAGGAGGGGAGGAGGCAGACTGAACATCAACAGATGCGTTGCGGGTTATGTTTGTTATGCCTTTGGCTGAGCAGTGCAGTTGTGAATGGTTTGCTGGCCAAAAATGAAAGTTCATGACAGACTGGTCTTGTTTTCATTAGGAGGAGCCAGGGGGCTATATCATAAGAGTAAATAAAGCTTATGGCTTTGTCTCCTACTTTGTTCACTTTGGCATTAGAGAGATTCTATTTGAACTGGTCTTTAATTTCTATGTTGTCGTTTTATTTTAGGAGGTTTTATGATTTACTCTGTATGTGCATTAATAAACTTCCTATTTTTCATTGCCAAAACCGTGGTTAGAGAAGTGACTTGCTACAAGTTCATACTGAGCATAGTGTCAGAAATGGAGAAAGTTGTACTTCACTAAATACTGGTTCAAAGGCTTCAATAAGGAAGAGAAAAATATTTCGTGCAATCATAGAATCATAGAATGGTATGAGTTGGAAGGGATCCCAAGGATCATAGAGCAATGTAGTGTAGTTATTTTTGAGCTTCAGTTATGTGAGACTGATGAGATTCAGACCTACCAATTTCAAGTTCTGTTCTCCTGGCAGCACCTCAGCTCCTTTTGGCAAATCATGTAACCTTTTCTGCCTCCTTTCTCCCTCACCTTTTGAAAGGGAGATCCTCTTTCATTTATTTCCCAGATGTAATTAATGTAGTTAATTCATATTTGTAAGTACCTTGAAAATAATTTTCTTTATGAATCTAAAAATATAAATCTTTATTATCTTATGTAAGGGTACACGTTTGTAGGATAAAGATTGTACTCTCTCATCAGTTAACAAATTTTTTTCCTGGTTTCCTTTGACAATTAAATCTATCTGGCAGCTTGTTAACTCACCATTCTCTCTCAGTGAACAGAAATTAGGATTTTAGTATCTCCTTAGAGAAACTGAAAATCAATATGGCTGTGAGAGAGTTAAGTCACACATTCGTGGCTAGAATTTTTTCCTTTCTCCTTGCAACTACTAGTGCAGTTCTGGCAGCTTGCAAAGAAGGTGGCTCTTCTGAAGGTACTAGTGTATCACAAAGTTGGGAGCTTTTGGCCTTTTTCAAAGCATTTCTGTCCTCCATTTTCCAGAAGTGTGGGCTCCAGCACAGGTTATTCAAGGCTCGCTTTTCTTAGCAGCCTTTTAGAGACCTCTTAAAATAGTTCAATAGACTGTAGGATAAAAATCACTCATCTAAGTAAGATACTTCTTTTTTATTTAATTGTTTGCTTCCTTGTCAAAGGGAACCGCAGTACATCTTGGTATGATTTTAGAGGACACGCTACAGTGAGTAATGCATACTGTGGTGGACTTGTGACTGAGAATATCTGATTTACACAGTTTAACAATTTGGCATCCTCCTATGCAGCCAAACTGGATCCATTCTGGATCTTCTCAGTAAGGAACAAATGGAAAGGAAAAGTTTTTGTATTCTTCACTGTAGCTAAGATAACATTGACCTAACATATCGAAACACTAATTTGCCTGGAAAGAGGTGGAGCTAGATTGTGTATAGATAGAAAGCAGTTGCATCTGGAATTATAAGGTGTGTGGTTTTGTAATTGTCTGTTTCCCCTTTGCTTCAGTCTGTCACAAAATAACGTGTGTTATGGGCTACAAAGAGCAAATCATTTGAATTGTTCAGCCAAGCAACAAGTGACTTGGGAAAGCAGATGTAGAAACTTGAACTGATGAGATTAGAGATGCTGACAGGTGAAGGTTGATGCATAGTAATGATACAGTGATAGTGATTGATGCTGTTGATGACCATCGCAGCTGATCATTCTTTGGAGACAAGTCCCCAGGCTCTTCGTTCCAACATCTCCCTGATAACTACAGACTGGAAAGCTGAACTGCAGTTATGTAGTGTACGTCCTTGGTTTTATTGTTTCACAGTACTGAAAACTAGACTCAGACAGGATTAGCAAAGTACAGTCACCTCCTCTTAGCATTTTTTTTTAACTCTTGTTGGTTCAGGTGTTTTCCAAAATTCTCATATCCGTTCGTATCGTAAAGGGCACCACTGACATTTGGTTCAAATCAGTTAATAAGACCAAGCCACTCAGGTGATTTAAGAATTTAAAAGAACTAATTTTAAGGGATCCTTTGCTAGAGTCCATCTCTGTTCTTTAGAAGTGGTTCTTCCCATATATATATATATACACACATATATATACATATATACACAAATATATATATCTATGCACACATATTATCTTTGCCTGATAGAATGTTTCATAGGAAACTTTAATTACTCTGATGTCAGTGGATCTAGTTAATTGTAACCAAGAGGAATAGTATGGCAGCAGTTAAATGTGGCTTTATTCACTATAGTTAGACAATCTCTTTTCTCTGTGTTTTAATTTGTTACTGAAATGACTGGATGATGCTCCTGAGGCTCTGTGCTTTCTGATGTTAACGTGGCTGACCAGCAAGGCAAGTCTCCTATGAAAGTTACAAAGCTTTTAAAGAAAATGAAAATTTTAAACAAATTTTAGCCTGAAGGTGGTTGAGAGGAGACCTTAGCACTCTCTACAACTACCTGGAAGGAGGTTGTAGTGAGGTGGGAGTTGGTCCCTTCTCCCAAGTAACTAGCAATAGGATGAGAGGAAACAGTCTCAAGTTGCCCCATGGAAGGTTCAGATTCAATATTAGGGAAAATTTCTTCACTGAAAGAGTGGTCAGGCATTGGAACAGGCTGCCCAGAGAGGTGGTGAAGTCATCATCCCTGGAGGTGTTCAGAAAATGTGTAGACATGACAGTCCAGGACATGGCTTAGTTGACATGGTGGCCTTAGACTGACAGTTGGACTTGATGATCTTACAGGTCTTTTCCAGCCTTAAGATTCTATGATTCTATGAATAATGGCAGAGTGAAGATCAAGAGCACAAAGTGGGACGTGCTCCTGGTGTTTGAGGAATGGCCCTTCCAGAGAAACAAATGTTAAAACATACACAGGTTCCAGAGGAAATTAAGAGTGCCTGTTCCCTGGGCAAGGCAGTTGGGATGGGTCCACCTCCTCCCCAAATACCACAAAACCTCCTCTGCTTTCAGCAGAACCTGCTATGCAGGTTGGACACCTCCTGCTCACCAGGAGATCCAAGCACTGTACAAAGCAGGAGGATTATGGATCTAGGAACAGCACGTGAGAAGAATGCCTTCACCCTCTGGATTCATTCCCTCCGAGGCATGTTTCCAGTGTCTGATATATCAGACAAGAATGGGAACAGCCCTGGGACACTCTGACATCAGGAGTTAGCTGGAAGGAAGGATTTCTTCCAGCTGAGGAGGTGACTTTGTGTAGGAGGCAGCGAACGAAAATCCTCTGCCACGGATTCTGTCGAAAGCCCACGTGAGAAAGGAAAATCAGGATGGAGGCCTTGGCCACAGGAGCAATTACTCCTGGAAATGGATTTAAATGAGCTGGAATAGAGAGAGGTATTTTGGAACAAGTTGCCTGGAATTTGTAGCCCTGTTTTTCCTCCACATTTATGTCCTCTGTGGTTGGTTGTTTTGCTTTTGGGTTATGGGGTTATTTGTAGTTTTCCTTTTTGTAGTGTTTTTTTAATCAATTACCCAATCTAAGGGGGAAAACAGCTCTGAATAACCTGTAAAAAATAGTGCTGTGTTGTGGATGGTATGAAAAAACTGTATGCTGAACTAACACCATCAAATGTGCTACCTCAGAGAGAGAGAGGGAGATGTCTTTTTCAAGTAAATTTTAAAATATTGATCCCATTGTGCTGTTAGGGGGATCGTTGTCTTCTGCTTCAAGTATGGTTCTGGACATTTTAGGTTAAAAATTAATTGAGTCAATTGTGCTGGGAGGAATTGCAGTCACGTATGTGAGTCACAAATGTTTTACTTAATTGGGGAAATTGCTCATTCTTTTACAGATTACATCTGTGTCTAAATATTTTCTTTAATAACTAGCAAAATGCCAATTCTGGGTCTTTGGTGCTTCAGCACGTCACTAACAGCAACGTTTGAGTTCCAGTGGTATTACACTGACATGTTCACCAAGATCTTGGCCAACTAAGCGTTGACCAGTTCCTCTCGTCCCCTGCTTCCTTTGGGATATGCACCCAACGGGTCTCACCAGAAGCTGTACTGGGCAGATGTGGACTCTTGTGTGGCTTTTGGTTTCTTCCTTAGCTTGCCCAGGAGATCACTGTTTCCACTCAAGACAGGTCAATTGTAGGGTCCTGGTTAGTAACCCCTCAGAGACTCTAACAGTGCACAAGCTGCTTCTGCCTTGCTTGTGCACCTGGCAGCAAGATCAATTAGGATCGTATAATCAATATGCAGTACTTTCATAACTTCTTCCAGATGCTGATAGCAGAAGAGCAACCTCCATGCATTTTGTTGTTGTAAATCCTTTCACAAAATCGAACAATTGCCAAGAATATGGAAACATTAAAGTAAGAAACACTGATAATAGAATAACTGATGCCAGTTGGACTTCTGCACCTGGTGTCAGTCAGCATGCCAGTGAAACAGAGCCATCTAGTCCAAGGAATACTACAGCATATGTTGGGGTAGCATCAGCACCTTTTCAAACATTATTTTGAAAGCTGCTAAGATGCTGAGGTTCTTACCGTGATTCTTACATGTTGCAACAAGATCTTTTTCTGAGAAGGGAATGGGAGCTTCACTCTCCCTACCTCCTCTGGCTATCATCACGTTTGGCAAATTTTCATTAAAACTTAGAAGTAAACTGTTATTTAAACATTGACTGAGGATCATTGCTTAGCTGCTTTTTGAAATCCTTGTTATTTTCAGGCAATGAAAAATAATGAGATAATATTTTCTTAAGCATTATGTAGCTATTAAAGTAGATTTTTAGAAATTATTGCCATTTACAAGGCTGAATTTATTAGTTTCTTTTTAAAGGTTGATACTTTTCCAAGGAAGCCCCAACTTGCCTCCATTGTGCATCTGCTTTTCCTAATGTGAGAGTTTGAGGTTTGTTTGCTTTTAAGAGGTGGTGAAAGGTCACTTGAGCATGAGTTCAGCCTTTGCTATGGTGTCATTTCCCCTCTCTAATACCTATGTGTGTGTGAGTTGGGGGGTGCGTCTGTGTGCATAGGCTATATTGCACATATTTTGTTTTGGCCATTTCATTCTCCTGTATTTCTTCTGAGACAGACAATACTGTTCTCTTAATTACTCTTTTCTGTCATTTGAATGGAATTCTTTTTTTACTTCTGTCATTCAAAACATGAGGTAGCTCTGAAGTGACAGAGCTCTGCAGAGTGGGGGGGAAGTTTCCAGTTCTGTGGAACAAACTATGAGCTGATCCTGAGGATACTTAGGATATGCTGCCTAATTTTTGTGCACTACTTTCCCATTGTGCACTACTTTCCCATTTCGTTGCATGTTGAGTGCCTCTGTGTGGTGCAGGATGGTCCAGTTTGGAGGTGAAATAAGTGACTACTCACTGAAAGTGCTTTGCACAGTCACATGCTTCAAAGTGCTGGAGACCTACCTGCTACCCTTATTGCATGGATGGTCTCATGAAAAATTTCCAAGTATAGGTTTAAAATGGGGAATGCAGGGACCTTAAGGGATCCAGCAATAAGATGTGCACTCACCCCTCCAGTTGTGCAGTGAGGCAACTGTTAATCTCTTTCTCCCACCCCATAGCTTGCAGTTCCCCTGCTGCCATCTTCCAGTGTGTGACCAAGACCTCAGGTGTCAGCGGGAGTAATCTGATACTGGAGATGAAATGTGCCTAAAGGCAAGCAAGGTTGGAGACCTGGAGGCATTTCTTCAGAAGGGAGGAAAGCTCTTCCTTTCAGCTTCATGCACTCTGAGACTGACAGATGCACTGCAGGGGAGCAAAGTTCCAATACTGGATCTGTCTTTCAGAGCTCTAACTCACACTAGGAAACGTTATTGAAACCCTGAAGCATAGCTCCTTCATGCCTTGCCTCAGGATTCCAGCAAATTCTGGCACGTTGAATATAGTACATGCAGGTTTAGAGTGCTATTTATAAATCTCAAGAGTTTCCTCTTGTATTGTGTCTTGCTGAGGGAGTATGGGGTGTGCAATTCGCCCCATCAGATTTTATTGAGGAGTTATCCGCAGGCATGTCTATGCTAGGTTCTCTTGAGAAACAACATCTGTTTTCTGCAGTATTTCAAGTTTGAAATGGTTGTGGGCCGTCTTAACTTGTTTAATTAACAAAGGAATACAATTTGATAATGTTAATTACTTACGTTTCTTGTCAAATCAACGTTAACTCCTTAAGCTGTGGAGTAGGGGTTTTCTCAGTAAGCTGCTTGCTGATATTTTTGGTATCTTCTAGTTGTCTGTTTTCCTTACTTCATGTAAGTACAGATTCCTCTGATTTTCTCTCTCTATTTAGAAACCATGCTATGCCTGTAAAACAGACACATCTTGTCTTATATGTGAAAAAGACACTAAACATGAGTTGGATGTATTCCTCTGGACCATCTGTTTTGTAAATCCTGCCATTGTGCTAACCCAGATAAGGGGGTCTCAGGATTTTTCCTGCAGATAAACAAAAATATTATTTTTTTTAATATATGTATGTATGTATATTCACTTGGAGTAAAAGGCAGGATAGATCAACCACTGACAGGCATTTGATAATAAAGAAAGCTAAGCAGCATAGTTCTTCTTAGGACCATAACCTAATGATACCTAATGGGGGCCTACAAGAGAGACTATTTGTAAGGTCATGGAGTGACAGGACAAGGGGCAGTGGCCTTAAGCTGAAGGAGGGGAGGTTTAGATTAGATACTAGGAAGAAATTCTCCCCTGTGAGGGTGATGAGGCACTGGAACAGGCTGCCCATAGCAGCTGTATCTGCCCCTTCCCTGGCAGTGTTCAAGGCCAGGTTGGATGGGGCTTTGGGCAGCCTGGTCTGGTGGAGAGTGTCCTGGCCTGTGGCAGGGGGGGTGGAATTGGAACTAGTCTTTGAGGTCCCTTCCAACCCAAACCAGTCTGTGCTTCCACCTTAACAAACCTGGCTAGCAGAGTCTTCCTCCTGGATTTTGCAACTGTTGCATAGACCTTATGGCCAACTAAAACTACAAGTCAACATGTAACTACTTTAAATGAAACACCTGGAGAGGGAGTGGAACAGCAATTTGGTGTAGCTTCCTTAAAAATAGCCAGGATCCTGCTTTTGTAAGGAAGCTCCTTAAGGCTTTTTTGTTTAGTCATGTAAGTAAACATCTGTAAGATCATAAATGCCTAGTATAAATAGCAGTAGCCTTCAGGCTTTCTAAAATGAAATTGTATTTTTTTTCTGGTACCAGCTGTGCATTTCCAGAAGCATAAATGATCACCAGGATAGCTGACTGTAAGACTTGCTGCTTTTGCCTTCTAAACATGCATGCCCTAGTAATAAATAGGCATTGTATTTTTCACATTGTCCTTCTGCAGTTGATGTGCTGTCATGGATGTGTAGATAGGTGCACAGTTTGTGAAGAAAATGCTTGATTCCAGTGAGTTTCTACAAAACCAGTCCCTATTAATTGCTGAATTTTATATTTTGGGGAGCAGCTGGATGAATTCTTCATAAAAATGTCATGTGTGTTCATTGTCTCCCCCCTGCCTAAAGCATTTATATGAATTGCAGTAAATCTTAAGGTGCAACATCTATGCCTTATATATGCCTTCTCCTCCCAGGGCAAGTGTGATAGTAATAGTTTTGGTCAAATTAAGTGGTGAGTATTTCAGCTACCTCAGTTCAGTGTGTGGTCATAAATGGATAATGTGTTGTGATTCACTGCTGCTTACCCTGCTCTTTTCTCACAGCCAGGCTGTGTGATGTTCCGTAGCTACCAACCTATAACCCAAATGTCATTATATTAGTGTAGAGAGTTGTGCTGATCTCCATGCAACATATAGAGGGTGTATATTGTATGAGAACATATAGAGGGTGTATATTGTATGAGCAAACTGCTTCATGACTGGGAATTTCTGTAAGTTTTTTCCTTGCTGGACATACCTGCCAGTTACTGGTGATTTATGTTTTGGGCATATTTTCTCTCTCATTGCTCATTCTTCTTTTTTCACCACCTAGAAATTAAGGAATTTTAGTAAGTAGTTATCTCAGAAAGCTTTGGAGAGGTGGGGGTGGTCTACCAACCATTGTGCAGGTGGTGCTGCAGACAGGGGAAAGGCTAGCATCCCCCCCACTCCTTGCACAAAAGTATAGGCTCCAGTTCCCTATGGCAGAGAAAGGGATGCTTCTGCATCGTGCCTGCTGCGGTTAAGGCCAGCCTGCGAGTTCCCTCTCTAATGCCTTCATTCAGCATGGTGGGAAACAGAGAGAGGGAAGAGGGTCATTCTGAACCAGCAGCCATGTGGAAAGCCAGTCAGCCAAAGCCTCGATGCAGCCCCACAGCCAACCAAGCCCTCTCTTCTTCCCTCTGGTTTTGGCTGCCGCAAAGAAATGGAGGGCTGGTGAGGGAATAATCGGTAGAAATCTCCTCAGCCAGCCAGCCGTCTCCTCCTATTGACCTTGAAGTAATGAAAAAGGGATGGATTCTGCTGCCTGTTACCTCTGTGTGTCCTAATAATGAGAGTGGAGAGAAATGATCATAAATCTACATGGCTTTGCCTGTTTGGAAGTCTGGGCCGTGGGGAAAATGACAGGACGTATTTTATTTTCGCTCTGTAATTCACATAGGTATTCATCCCAAAGTGTTTCCTCTGTGGGTTTTTTTTGCCTTGTACTTCATTTTGCACAGCAGTAATTTTAATTCAGATGAAATCATTCCCTTAAATTTTCAATATGAGAATAGTTGTATTCCCTGAACTGGTAATAAACTGGTTTGATATTCATGTTTTAGAGATGTAATAGATTTCCATTAGTTAATACAGTGGAATTGCACCAGTGCAGAACTGGGCCTATAAAAAACAAAAACAAACACACATGTAGGGCCTTTTTTAACATTTTCTTTAAAATAACAACAACAACAAAAAAAAAAAACGCCACAAAAAACTCCCCTAAACTGATTCTTGGTTTTATGATGCAGGGAAAAGAAAGACTGGCCATGCTTGTAGATATGTTTAAAAAAATAAAGAAATGCAAAAAGGGGAACCTGGAATTTGGGAGTTTACTTTTGGAAATTGAACTGTCATAGACAAAGTAACCAGAAAGTTGTCTTTGGCAATTTTTTCATGCCCCTCCCAATGAAATGTAATTTTTTAAGGTAGTTCCTTGTCAAGTGTTAACTCCGAAACTGGTATGAATCTGCCACAGAAAATAATTTAGTAACCATGATGATGTAGTAGTCCATCTAGTGTGGCCAACAGATAAAGAATAGTAACAGGGTGTTTTAGTACTTAGCTAAGGTGCCAAGACTATGTCAGCCAATAAAATGATGTCATGCGATCAGTGGCAGGGGATTGTTCAATGCAAACTGACATTTTTGTCTTTTAATCCTACTGTGTGCAATAACAAAGGATCAGGAAGGACTATATTTAAAAGTAGAGGAAATGTACTGAGTCCACTAGGAGAGCTCGTTGCATTGTTTTTTCTCAGTGCTAGATCTCAAGTGAGATGATGGCTGCACCCTTACTGACTGTGCTGCCCGAGCTCCTTTCCTCCTTCCCAACATGGAATTAACCTCTGATACGGCAGCAGAGCTCTCTGGACTAAGTGGGACTGTGGTGGAGAGATCTTCCAGTTTGCTTTGTGTTGCCACAATGGAAACATTACACCAGTGTTCAGAGCAAAGCCGAAGTGTGAGGGAGATGCTAACTCAGTCACTGCACACACAGCAGAACAGGTTGACTTACAAGGAAACACAGCCTGCTCCTGCCCGAGGGGGGCCTGTAAATCTCCCTCTCTGGAGGAACTGGGCTGGTGGTCGTGGGTTTTTTTCCTCTTTTGAGGCCAATTAGCCTGTTAGAGCTTGCCTTTGGCTGAAGAAAACACTCTCTGAGCTGAGCTCCTTGGGGAATTGGGGAGGATGAATGGAGGAAGCCGCCCAGCCCTATGCTCTCTGCTGGGAGGTTCTGGCTGGCCGTGGTGTGCTCTGGCCGTTCCCCGGCAGCCAGTGGCCTGCTGGTGGTCTGATCACTCAGTAAGCAGATTTAATTCATCAGCCAACTAACCCGTGGCCACAAAACCATGTCCTTCCATCAGCTCAGTGTGTTGGATGAGGTTGGCTGCAGTAAAATGAGTTGCAGAGCCAGGTCCAAGGGGAGTTATCCCAGGGTGAAACTGTCCCGTTTCAACATACATCACAAAAACACACCCTCATCTGACCCTTCCCTTTTTTATTCTCCCTGCACATCCATGTTGGAAGGTTACCTCCTGGGGTCAGGTTATCTACAACTTTAATGAGATCTGTTGACTTGCCCTGGCTAAAATTCTGTTCCTCAGAATCTAGCAACTGTTAAATAAGATTTAATGCCTAAAGGCTCTTAGCCAACAAAGAGTTGAGCTAAACTGAACACCAGGTTTGTTTCAGGGGATTGTAATGTCTTTCATCTCTTTGGGTATTAATATAGGGCCTAATATATCAAAAGGGTTTATGAAGTCTTTAAGCCCAAATGCTATTTTTAGAGTGCCTTGAATTAGTGGAAATATGGTGAGGTACTCAGGGCTTCTGACTGTCATCTTAGGAAGACATAGGGTGTCAGTCCGAAGTGGTTCAGGTTGATCCAAACTGGTCCTGCCTTAAGTGCTCCATAGTCGCACCTTTGCCCTGTGCCAGTGCTGGGGCTGAGGAAGCCACTCCTGGCTCAAGAGCTGAAACAGCAGAAGATGAAGCAGATCCAAAAAATGGCATTATTCTGCTGAACCTGTGCTCCAGGCATCTTCTTTGCAAGGTAGAAGAGCCATGTCCTGTGGCAGGGAAGGTGAGAGGCTGGGGTACATCTGATTTGAGTGGCTTTAGCTGTCGTGGACCAGCACCTCAAGATTTCCGTGTCCCCCATGTGTCTTTAAGTGCTGCTAAAGTCACAGATGTCAATAATAGTATAAGCAGCATGAGCAGAACTGTAGTTAACTGTGTAATTTAAGTCCATGAAACTATTTACATGTTTAAAAGTATGCAGATGGTGGTGTCTTATGCTAGATCAGGATCTTAATTATGCATCATTTGAGATAATTGGGTTGCTTTAGCTTCGTATCTCAACCTGCTAATTCTAACTACTAAATTAGGATTCAACTGTAATCCATGTGTGCTTAGTTGAACTATTTAAATTTCTTCCTCACATTAAATTATCACTCCTGAAAGTGTTGCTGTTGATTCTGCTCCTATATTCTGGTTTTCTGTGGGAGAGGGCTGAGTTCAGCACATTCACATGACATGGGTAAATTCAGGTAATTATGTCCTTGGCCTCTGCTGCGTAATTTTTCCCAGTAGATATAAATGGATAAATGTTCTGGATAAATATTCTGTGGAACAAATAAGTCCCAAAGTGTCTTCATTTTATTAAGGAGGTGGGTTTTTTTTTTTTCCTTAAATTGCTATACTAGCCTGTATTTTGTGGCTTTTATTTTTTCTTTCCTATCTTTTAGCAGTGTACACTTAAAAATGAATCTAAAAAGTACCAAGCTTGATACTTTTAACAGAAACAAAAAAGATGACATCTGTGGTTAAGTCCATAATGAACAATCCAGCCTTTCTCTTAATCTAAAGTTTACATGGGTGGAGTGATTAGCTGCTTACAGGTGCAGGGATATAACTTTGTTTTATTGTTCCCACAGATGAGCACCATGCCAGGACTGCCCACGAGGCCATGCTTCTATGACATTGACCTCGACCCTGTCACAGAGCAAGTGAAAGGATTGTTTTGAGAGGGACGTCCCGATTCAGGTAGGTCAGCAGCCTTTATTTTCCTGTTCCAGCTTGGAGGAGGATGTTTGTCTCTAGGACGTGCATTAAAAAGGCTGTCAGGACTTTAGCTAGGCCCATGATTTCGCTGAGGACTTGGGTTTGCTGGTGTACACTGACAGTGCTCATTGAAGGTGCCTTTTGGGTTTCCTGGCGCTCTCAGTTCGGCAGGAGGAGGAGCTGGCTCTGCAGTCGCGCTGCTCTTGTCAGGCTGAAGAAATCATGTCACGTTAGTCGCCTCAGAAAAAGTAATCCAGTTCATCTTCAATGCTGCTCTCACGTGGCAGTGTGTTTCTGTCATTACCTAGATACCAGGGGAGATGTTGCTCAGCTTGTTTGTGAGCTTTGCTTTGTTTTTTTCATGTTTTGGTGGTGTTTCTTTTGCTGATTGCTGTCACCTCTCTCATATAGTAACAAGCCTTTCAGGAACAAAATCTGTCCTCTTAGCCTGTCTGTTTTTCACGCTGGCTTCTCTCCCTTTTCCTTGAAGGTTGCCAGCCCCCCTGCCACCTCTGTCTCTTCTCGAAGCAATTAATCTTCCTGGTGTCCTGCTTTAATTTTGTGTTAAAAATCCAAGTTATTAGAAAAACGTAACCCTGAGCGAAACAAACCACGTGTGCCTGTGATGGGACTCTCTCTCCTCATTACTTAACTCTCTCTCTTCCCCAGTAAATCACACTGGGGAGTAAAACACTTACTTCTACACAGAACAACAATCTTACTATGAGATAATAGGACTGTGATGCGACCTCAGACCAGCCCTGACTTTGAGGTGGATGTGCCCAGGCACTTCATCCCTGCTTTAGCCATCCTTGCCGACTCTGATTGAGAGAACAGGCTTTCATTTTCTCTTTCTGTGCTTTGATGAATTGCTTGGAGGGGGAGAGAGGTTTGCACTACCCAAGGACACTACTGTTCAGACCACACTAACTGTTCACGTGCCTGTACTTGAATGTCACAGCATTCAGTGAAAGCAGATTCTGCCATTTCTGGTCAAGACAAGTGAAAAGCAGTTAGCTTGAAAGTTGACCAGCATGTACAGGTGTTTCTGAGCTTATGTGCAAACCATCACTGTCTATTCTGTTGCTGGGTAGTGTTATACCACTTCTTAAGCATGTATCCCATTTTTGTTACTGATACCAGCTGTCTGGCTTCATGCATACGTATTGATTCATCATGTGTCAGTCATGTAATTACTTCTGAACCATTTGAAATGGCTCTAGAATCTTAATGTAAAATCTGTATGCAGATTCACATGGTCTGCTTAATCGGGTGTTTACTGCCTGGTCTTACAGCACATCCATCCAAACCATGGATTGGTGAGTTTTGAAGAACAGTGATAATCAAGCAGATAAAATATTCCATTCCAACTGTGAAGGTCTTTCGCTTCAAGTTGTAGATGACATTAAAGTGTTAAACTCAGCTTTTAGTAACTGATGGTGTTTTCTCAGATGTAAAAAGAAATGCTAACAAAATCACAAAACCAGGTAGGAAACAGTGTATATGCCTAACTGTTAATAAATTGTTTTAATTTGATTATGGAGGTATTGATGGCATCAGACAGATGAATGATTCAATAAGTTTAAGCCTCTTAAAGAAAAAAACAGCTTGACAATATGTATTTTTTCCATCAGTATAGGAAACATACTCACGTGTGTTCCTACCTCTAACAATCAAATGCCTTGAGAGCGTTGTACTACACAGTGAGCACTGGGTAACAGAGGCAGTGTTCACCAGCTCTAAGATTCCTCCGGCTCACGTGCTAGGTTTGTACATGTCTCACGTTGGATAAAGAGAAAAGCCATTTTCCTTCACACTCAATACTCACAACCTTCTGTAGAGAAGTTCAGTGTTACACTCAGCTTTCGCTGAAGTGAACCCACGCCGTAGGTGATACTATGCTTTCAGGCATTTGTGTGTGTGTTTTGATGATGGCAGATAGGGGGAATTTTTATTTTTCTTTTTTTCCCCACTTGGTTTGAATCCTTTTCTTCAGGTTTTAGTGTACAGTGTAAAATTTCTGGTAATAGGATATTGTGCCGGCTCGTTAGGACCGAATCAAATCTTTTAGATGTGGTAATCAAAAAATATTTAGAGGTTTGTGGAAGAGCTGCAGATGTTTCATTACAAACAAGCATGCAGAGCAGAGCTGAGGACAGTTGTTTTCGTGTGCAGTTTGTATCCTCCTCTGCAACGCTTAGCTTCGTGAGACTTGTGAGAGAGAGACGGGCAGGAGTTCCTGCTGCCAGAGGTCCTGTGTGGGGCTCTTCCTAAGCTGAAACACTGGATGTCATCACCACTTCACTGCATGAATGAAGCAGGGGATAGTTCTCACAAAAAAATCGCAGCAAAAGCTTTGTCAAAAAAAGTCAGCTCTGTTCTTTTCTGTGGACAAATAGCTAAGTCATGGAACATTACAGTCTCTCTCTTCATTAAAAAACCTGAAGCATTAATGTCTGGAAATTAAGCTGAAAGAATCTGGCTAGTTCTTTGTCACTGGCCACTACCCCATTAAAATTACACTGCCCGGCTCATACACCAAGAAAGCTGAAATTGTTTCCTTGGGAGCCATCTCTGTAGATTGCTCCACTCAGAGAGTCTGCCAGTAGGAAGAAAGTTTGGGGTTTGTTTTAAACAAAGTATTCTTTGCATAGCCTGAGCTGACCCACTCTGCAAAAGTAAAGTTTCTTAAGGACCCTTATGAGCTCTAAAGATCCCTCCAAATTAATCAGCGGCAGCAAGTACCTGCTCCTGCTGTGCCGGTTTGGCTTTGGGTATCTGGGTCAGTGGTGGGGGGGTGGCTGTTTCCCTCGGCTGGCTGTGACTTAGTAAGACCTCGGCTGTCTACAGTTGCAGATGCATTCTTGTGCTCGCCTCCTCTTCAAATTTGGCAGTGCATCAGAATGACTGTAATACACAGCATGGGTATTTTGGTTTTCTGAATGAGAGAGGAATCCCAGAGCTCTAAACGTGACCATTGTCACCTCTGTATAAAAGCCCAGGAGGGAAAGACACCAAAACTCAAGTCCTAAAATTGCAAACTATTTGTTAGATGTTTTGTTCTTAATTCATTCAGGTATGGATAGAAGGTGTCTGAAGACCTGCCCTTTGCATCCACAAAATTGATCCTACGAAACAAAAATCTGGCTTTTTTTAGTCTCATTCCCCACAGAATTGGGTTCCTTTCAGCAGCGATTGCTACAGTAATGTACAGTCCATGTCATACTAGAATATGAGTACAGATATTTGTCTCTCACCTAGTAGGGTTACACAGATAAGAAATGGGAGGTGCATGTGGTATAGCAAAATGTTTTTCTTTACTACCACTGTGGCGAAAATATCCAATTTCACTAAACCACAGCTTCTAGGTTGTGATGTTCATTGTTCTGTTTTTTTTTCTTTAAAGGAGGCAAAGATGTCTTTTTTCAATGTAGAAATCCTTTATCTTTTTCATTTCAGGAGCCTGGAAGTTAAGAACTGCAACTTTCCTGTTTCCTGCGAGTAGGAGACAAAAATGAAACTGAAATATGCCTGTTATGTGTCTCTGGAGTAATGTCAAGATAGTCCAAAGAGCAAAAGTTTACTCTTTCTTCAAACTAGTTTTAATAATGAAATATAGCTGTAAGGTTAAAAAAAAAAAAAAGACAAAAAAAAGCAAGCTGAAGCTTTTCTCACTGTAGTGCAGGAAGCTCTCTGCTGGGGCTTATACTTGTTTAAGGATAAAAAAAAATTGAAAAAGAGAAAAAAATTTTCACCTTACGGTTTTCATCTTTTCTCAAAGGAGTTTACAGAACTATTTCCCTTCTGTTGGCCATCTAAGAAAACTTGCATAAACATGAGTATAATGTGTGATCAAGCCCATTTCTCTCTGAAAAATACATTTTAGCTCCTGGCATTCAGAAGCTGGAACTACACGCAGATTAACTGCACATTTTTGAGTTATCATCGAGTGTTGCTCTGGATGCGTTTGAACAACAGCCAAGCTTCAAGCAAGGCAGATACGAAGCAGAGAAAGAACAGAGCGTGTATTTTGTAAAAGGGTTTTTTTTTTTTTAAATATAATTTGTTTCCCTGTTGGGCAAAGATCTCTTGAAACACTTAAGCAGTCGCTGTCTCACATCCACTGGCCTCTGTTTACCCAAAGCGTACGCTGCAGGCTCTCCAGCTGATAACGTGCTGCTCGTGGTGAAGCTGGTTGTTCAGAGGGCACTGCTGCTTCTGAAGCCCTGTCTTTTCCTCCCGCTCATGGCTAACGAAGGCTCCTGCTGTGCTGCCTGTCAACCTAGAGGTTTTCTTGCCCTGTCTCTGGCAGCACACAACCACCAGTAACAACAGAGGAACGTCCACCAAGCAAGGATGCGACAGGGCAGAGCTTTGTTCGACTTTGTTGTACAGTTTTTGACCACAATGCCAGTAAAACTGGAGCGTGCTTTCTGTTTGCAGGGGGTACTCAGGCAAGTCAAATCCTAAAACATGTGCTTTAAGTTACCTCAGCACCTTACCTTGTCCCATTTTTCCCCCTAAATCTGCAGCAAAACAAGCCTTAGGTACAGGATGCTGTGCTGAGCTTTTCAGGCGTCTGCTGCTGCTCAGGAAACTCTCACTGACGGACAGTTGGTTCCTTCAGTAGCAAAAAATGCAATGGAACAATAGGTTGGATCGAGACAATAGGCCATTGTATTTTTAGGTAAAAAGCAGTGAAATAAGGATGAGAGAGTTTATTTTCCTGGTGACGTTCTCCATCCTGTCGCTTTGCTCCGCTTACGCACATCTGTATGTTATGGGCTCCTGCCATGTAGCTTTTTGGTCCCCTTCTACGCAGCCACATTTGGAGACTCAATTATCTCAGGACCTGCTTTGCAATTGAGGGGTTTGTTTTGGGTTTTTAAAATGGTGCTTTGTTATTTATAAACCCAAAACTATAATTACGGACAGAAGAGCAAACTGGGGACAATTAAAATAATTATCTGTGCCTTCCCTGGAGTAGCACGGAAATAGCTGTTGACTGCATTTCAGATCTGTTCTATTCATGGCATGGTCCCCTAGCACCGTGGGGATTGCTGTGAAGGTACGTGTAAAAAGTAGAGCAAGTCAATATATTTTAGCCTGATTAGACGTTAGAGCTTGTAACAGCCTAGACTGGGGATGCTTTAATTGCACTGGGGCAGGACAGACATGATCAGCAGAAAGCTAGATGCGATTGAAGTGCAGCTCTCACAACTACAGGGGAGAGATTTCTGGTAAATTGTGCCCCAGAATACCACCACATTCTTCAGATACATAACTGTGTCGTTACTTAGTCCTGCACACACTGAACTATCTAGCCTTGAAAAAGCCAAAGATTTAAAGAAGAAAACACGGGTTCCCACCCTGACTTTCCTAGTAGCATTCTTTCAAGAAGAATGAATTATGGTTTTCTTTCCCTCCCTCTTGCCTGGAGAAATTTGGAAAACCATTACAGTGCCTTACTGGCAGCCACTGCAATTGCATCGGACCTGCCTCTGTGCAGTGTGGGATACCAGACGGGGCACTGTCAGTCTGTCTGCCTGCCTGTGGAGCTCTTGCATGGGATACAGATGTCTGAGTGACAGACTTTATGAGTAACTTGAAAGTAATCCTTGATACCCACACGCTTTCGATATTGTCCCTTCAGGCCACGTGCACTGGGACTGTTTATCTAGCCCATCAGTCTTTCCCTGAAACACCATTCCAGCCCAGTTAATTGAGAGCTGACAAACATCCTGTATTTTTTTTTCTACTGTCATGTGCATAGGGTTTGTTATACTTTTTTGATAGCTTCAGTAATTCAAGGAAAGCTGAAATGACCCTCTTGTTTTGTGTTTTAGCTTCCCATACACACCTGGTTCACTATCTGCAAGGTCTCTGGTGCGCTTTTGGTTCTTTCAGTTCATTTTTAGTAGAAATTTTGTTAAAAATAATGAACATTGACATGCAGAGTTGGTCTAATAGTCCAGAAGGGCTGAATTATTGGCCATCAGCTGAGCTGCAGAATCTTCCAGATGCCTTCATTGTGAAGGGTTTAAAAATGAATTTTTTTTAAGGTGTTGATTGCTGGGTGGGTTGCTTGTTGCTACACAGATGTGACTGCCGGTGAGGGACTCCTGCCTCTGCATCCAAGCAGTTTTGTGACGCGGCACAACAGCAGCTCTGTAAGGCAGCTTGCCGTGCTTATCCCTCTGTTTGCTGACGTGTGGTGAGAACCACGCCATCGTTTGCTATCAGAAGATCTGCAGTGACTGAACACTTTTTTATTGGCACTGCTGAACTACAGGGGAAAAGTAGCGACATCGAAATGTATCAGACCATGTACAACGGGTTTCTTCAGTTGTGTTTTAAAATTCAGAGTCACAGCATCTCAGTTGCCATGAGCATGAAAATAAAGCACATGTCTGTTTTGATGTTCAGTCTTGCAAAAGCGGTGCCCGTCTCTAGTCTGAATTCATTAACAAAGTGCATCTGTTATTTCATGTTGTTCTCTCTTCATCTGCCATCTTGTCTGTTTAGTGACCATTTTTTTTCCCTCCTAAGCCACTTACCACACTTGGTCCCTGCCGGCTGCCATAAGGGGCTGCACACACGAGGGCTGTCCACAGGACCTTCTCCATCAGTACAGAGCTTTGAAGTCAGTTTGTGTGCAAAGGGAAGGACACACCAGACTAACATCCTGTCCCTGTCCCAAAATATCTTGCTGTTGCCTCTGGTCCTTGGCGTGAAGTGCCGGATCAGCTGCAAGGGTCAGATGAACACTTCTCACTTCTTGGAGGGCAGATGGTGAAACGGTATCACAGACAGGAACATAGACCTGTGAGCTTCTTGGGGTGGGATTTAAATACAAGCAAGGCAAGAGCTTCAGGAACCAAGGGTGTTAAAACAGCTGGAGCGTAACATGTCAAGAAAGCACCCCAGGAGCTGGAATAAACACAACGGGGAAGCAGGCAGTGGGGTGGGGGAAGAGATTGAGCGTTTCAGGCACACACTGGGCATTGATCCCATTTTCTCAATAGCTAGACAAAGTCTTAACCGTATCATTTGGATTAGTACTGGGTTTTTAACATGCTTCTCACGAATAGATTTCTCTACAGGGTTTCAGCACAGGACATACCCACACATCACAAGTCTCAGGCACTAGGTCTGCACTCCAGTGGTACTTGGGTCTGCCCTGCTGATGGCCACCCAACCAGTCAGAGCCAGCATGGGAGCTCTCTCCCCTCCACTGAATTAGTGGGGTGGCAACAAGGGGTATCCAGGCTCATCCCTTTTAACATTAAGTTTTTCACAGAATATTCCTTGGGGAAAATATGTCAGAAAAGTTTTAAAGCCCAACTAGGTCCCTACTTGAGAGGATTAAAATGGAAACACCAAAAGCCTCTCCAAGCATTCATCCTGAGAACAGGACTACTGTGCTGTACATCTTACCTTACACTGTGGGTTTAAGGCCAGAGTGTTTATGTGAAGTAAGCTAAATTCAAATATTTCCACAAGTGTGGAATGAATATATTACACTCAGGTGTAATACATTACACAGAAACAAGCATGAGGGTATAGATAGTTGTGCACACAGTTTTTACTGCAAAAATCTTCAGTATTTGCTTCCCAAGTAAACTTTTTAACTTAAACCTTTGAGCAATGATTGGGAAGAGCTAGACTGCTCCATGCCAGCATAGACTTGACTGAACGACACCATGAAGAACCTTTAAGTCAACCATGCATTGGGTGCTCTCCATGTCCCTTCCAAGGTAAACTCTTCTGCACATCTATGAACTGTGATGCCAGCAGCAAAAGTGCTGGGGAAGCACAGAGCTGACATGAGCACACACACACACTATAGCAACAGTAAGAACTTTTCTTTGCAGAGCACTAATTAAAAGGAGGATGTATCACATACAAGTCATGTTCACTTCTAATGCAGTACACTAAATCAAGGTTGAAGTTACATTTTAAAAGTCAAGTTGTTTCCCACTGGGCAATGCCCATCCTGGCATTGCAACTTAATTATCATCAATATCTAGTTAATCCTAGATTCCTAATTCCAGAAAAGACTTTCAGCTTTTCAGGACACAATGTGTCAACTGCCCTTATAACATAGCACCTGCACGTTCCCATCACATGCACAATTTGTATTTGTTCTCCAGAAAAAAAACAATTATGGATGTATTTATTTGTACCAAAAGTATCATATATGTGGCATGTAACTATGTCACTATATGGATTCAGGGATATTCTTTTTTCCTTCCAGTTTCACTTTTGCCAAAAGGCTCAAGGGGAACTCAGGAGAAGAAAGCCTCCTGTCTGACTTCCAGCTGCCTACACAGCTTTCAGTCAGCCAAAGTCTGCAAGGAAGCAACACCCCTGGATTTGCTGGTTCCATGGCTTGGGTATCGCACACCTTCCCACCCAGCCCCAGCTCATCTGGAGCATGTGTCTCCTTGGTCATTCCGCTGCAGTCAGATAGGTATTTGCCAACCTGTTTTTTCAGGTGTTTGAGGTAAGTGATCTTCCCCTGAGGAAGGTTTTGGGGGGAGAACAACAAAAGCGACATCCCGTAACTCCAGTCTGCTCTTCATGACATTACCCTAAGGTGGCAACCTAACAGACCCAAGTCCCTTGCATCACTTCCTTGTGGCTGCTGATCTTTTTCCCTTAAGTTTAGCAATTTCAACCACCGTCATTAACAAATATTAGTGCCCGACAAAAGCTTGTTGTGCATCCAGCATGAAGCTCGGGTGCAGTTCTGCTTCTGAAACACCTGAATGTCTGACAGACTTCAGCTCCTGGTTTGTTAGTAATCAAGTATGCAAGTTATTTAATTCTTAGTAGTACACAGAAAATGGAAAAGAATAAATAAAAGAAGAAAAGTAATTAAAATGGAAGATGAAGGGAAAAGCACAGGGGGTCAAATTTGCTCTTTTGAGACAGAACGGTATGAAAGCAGCAGACGTAAAGCAACATGAGTCTGAAAAGTTATTTCACTAAATCTCACTTGAAAAATTCCTTTAAATTGAGGGGTATATAACTTAACACCAACAGTTTTGAAGAAGAAAAAAAAGTACATTTATCTGCAAATTCCTACTAAGAAGGGAAAAGATACTCAAAGAAGCATCAAAGCTTAATGTTGACATGATTTCAGAGACACTAAATGAACACAACTGGTGCTAAGAAATAGAGAGATGAGCAGCAAATGAAAGATGTCATCAATTTAAAAGAAAAAAAAAAAGGAAAAAGGAATCTAAAATATCTTCTGAGACAAGATTATACTTGGAAAGTTAACACTACAGGAGAAGACCCAGAGCCAATGCTTTAATTCATAGCCAGCATGCTGCTTCCCATCAATTCTTTCTCCCAGTGGTGGCTACCAGTTCCCCAGAGACAGAAGGAAGATCTGATGTTGACTTTGTGCCTGACATCACCTTCAGCAGCTGCAGGGAATCATCAGGGTGACAACAGCTACCGTGGAGCCAAGGAGGAGGCACCACTCTCAGACTGCTGCATTTACCAAGTCTTCCTCACACGTGCCTCCTCAGTGGTGGGTCACTGCAGCAGATAACCTCCCCTTCTGCTAAATTTGGGCATCTCTCACCCAAACAAGCCACGCCCCGGTGTGGAAGCAGGAAGGAGGAGTTATACACAGTGTGACTGTGTGATTTAAACATGTCTGGGAGCTGTACAGACAACCCACCATTACCCAACGCAAAGCGTCACGAGCAGTTTCTAAAAGACAGACATTCTGTTTCTCCGACCCTTCAGACAGGACCAACAGCATCGTCATCCCAGCACCATGCTAGGGGAAAGAGTACAGTACTTGTGGGGAAGAAGGCTCCCTGAGGTACTGAGTTTCTGCTGGTACTACTTTTTCCAAGTGGTAGGAGCAAACTGACAGGAGAACATGCTGTTTAATCCTGTATGAGGGATGAGGAAATCAATCTACAGAGCCATATCCAAACATTTATAGATGCAAGCCTGAATGCACAGGAGCAATTCAGCTTACATACTTGGGAAAACATGTTTGGGGAGGACCTTTTCAGTTCATCACTCCCACAAAATGACTATGGTACCCAGCTGCAGCCGGGGGGGGCGGGACGGGGGTGGATGCGGGGAGACCAACATTGGAGGAACCATACCTTCCTTAGTGCGTCTGAAGTGGAAACGATCCAAGTAACCATTTACTCATGTGCATAAACTTGAATCTTAAATTTAGCAGCATTTCACCTTTTGACCTTGAATTTCACATTGCCTTAACCAGCTAGACTTGAGCCTGAACAGCTACAGAAATGTTTACAGCCGTTCACTGCAGTGAGATTAAAGAAATCCCCGCCTGCATCTTGAAACCCGTGTCTAGGGACCATTCAGAAGCAATCGGCACTGGAACCAGTTTGACCAGTGCTTCCTCACTGCCGTTGTGCCACGAAGCCTCAGAGCTGGCAAGTCCATCCTACACACAGCACCCCATCCTACACACGGGGCAAATTCTCCTCCCCACGGGGCAAATTCTCCTCCCCACAGCTCAGGACCAGGTGAAGATGTAGGATGCTTAGCATGTGGAGAGATGTACACAGCAGATTTTTTTTAAAAGAAAAAAAACCCAAGAAAAGACACCTCTCCCAAGATTTATGAACTTAAATGCTAAGCTAAAAAAAAAAAAAAACAAACACATATTTTAAATTCTACATGCTTTGATTAAATTCTGGTGCCCAGCAGGCAAGTAGATGACAACCAGAATTTATAACATACAAATACCAATACAAACTGGCTCAGCAGTTCTGTTTTTTGAGTCCCATACTAGCTATTAGCAGATTTACACTTGGGTTTTAATTCATATCTAAGTAGAAACTGAAGATGTGCCAGAAACTTGTAGCTGCTAAGCTGGCAGGTGAGGGAGGCGGGGAGGGGGGATCCCTGAGCATTGCAGTTTGTTCACTAACAGTCACCAAGGACCACCTGGCTTTGCATCCCAAGCTACCTGTCATGAACAAAGTCAAGGTTTGAATGACCTCTGCGTGTATCCTTGCAGTGTACTTTGTGTGTTAATGAAACACCAGTATAAAAAACCCCAGCAAGTTAAACATTGGGTATTTCATTACTACAGAAGGAGTTGCTTTCCCTCTTCAGCAGGAGCAATTTGACAAATACCATATTTTACCTGTTGGTATACGGTTGCTAGTAACTGGAACACTCCTATGCATTCCTAGAAGAGACAGAAATCCTCCAAAATCTATATAAAGGAAGCATTTTTCCAAGACCTGTTTGTGCCAAGTGTGGTTCTTATTGAAGTAAACAGAACTTGCAACACAACCCCCCCATTATTAGCTACACTCTCCATCTCTTCCTCAGGTGCCTATGCAACCTTGCAGATCTCTTCTCTAGCATGGTAACATTTTGGTAGCTCCAGATAAATTCAAAACAATTCAAAACACAAATAGAGCTGAGGATTCCAGTATAGAGTTATAAGCCTATATTTGTTCGAATAAAAATATTTTAGAATTATTTTAAATATCCACCTATACCACCCATTCAGATCTGGTGGAGCTGCTGCCACTAGCCACACTGTTTACACAGAACCACTCAGGATGGAAAGGGCTTCTGGAGGTCCCTCAGCCCCACCACATACTCAGTGTTTTATTCATTAGTACAGGAAATTTCTTCAAGTAAATTCATACTTCCACATGGAGTTAGGGTCACACACCACGAAGTCACTTACCAGCTACAAATGGGAGGACTTGCTCTTTTCATGCACTGAAAATCCAAAGGCTCACAGCAAAGGTTTGCAGGCCAGAACCAACACCAGCAAATGGTGCAGCTGCATCCCTGGCCCACAGAGGCATTGCAGCTGTTTCTCTACCACATCCCAAATGGACAACATTAAACCCACTGACCTGCTTATTCATTTGACAAGGTCATCATTGTCCAAGCAACAGCCTACAGTCTTTAAGAGTGCTGACCTAAACTCTTATTTCAAACCACAGGAGGGGAAAAACAAGCAGAAGAACAACTAAACACCTGAAGGAACCAGCTCCCTGCTCCACCCATAGCCCTCAGGTGCTTGAGGTTTCCCTAGAACAACCGAGGTCTGGCAGGTGCAGGCACTGCTTATCCCCGCACAGGTCCTCAGCCCTGCCTAGAGCACCTCAGGGTTTGCACAGGGCTGATGAAAGGTTGATTTGCTCTTTGTAAGACCCTCAGTAAATTTCATTCAACTGATTTGTATTCAAATGATGATGCTTCAGTGCTGAACAGTGATCAGAGACTCAGGGACACCTCCGACATACCACAGCAGCAGCAGCAGGAGAAGCAGCAGCACACCCCCTTTGTAAGGGGTCTGGCCACAGTTCGGCCCCCAGTGACACATCAAATAATTGCCTGCAGCCAGCCTGGGATGGAGGCATGGGTCCCTGCTCCTTCTACAGCCCTTTTCTCCCCCTGGCTTTAGCCAAGGACAAAGCTGAGGATGAAGCTGAGGGCAAACCCACCCTACACAAGGATGGGTGGCCACTGGGTGGCCTGAGTTTGTCTACTCCCATGGGGGCGAGGAAGGTGCCAGCTTTCGCACTACCCTAGCACTGCTCCCCTCTCCCACAGATTTCCAGCTGGTCCAGGGTTCAAGTTGCACTTGCAACAAGGTTCTTACACAAAATACTACTTTCTCCTCATGGCTGTGGGTCCCACAGTTTTCCCTCTTCCCACCATGCAGCATCTCCTCAGCCTGCTCCCAGGAGAGCAGCCATTGCCAGCCTGCAGCCATGAAAGGATCTAACACTGGCGCTGGAGCAGCCTGAGGGCACCAAAGCATCCTGCAGCCCTGCCTGGGTGATCCAGAAGCCATCCAGTGTGGGGGGGCAGGAGGTGGAGGGCTGGTGGTGGGAACCACAGCTGGCTTGGAGGGGCCAGATGTGGTTTGTGGGCTGCCAGCTGCAGGGCTGTGTGGTGAGAAGAGCTGTCCTCCCCCAGAACTGTGGTGCGAGAGAGGTTTTGGTCTCCCAGCTGTTTGTCGGGTTGAAGTTGCTGGTTCAGTGACCAGCAGTTTCCCTCACCACAGCGGAGGCAGCAAAGCTGTGGGCCCTCCACAGCCTCCTCCTGCGAAAGCAGGTGGGACAGGGGCTGCAGGAAGCGCTCCATGGGCCAGGAGGACGGTGGGGACAGCTGGTCTGGCTAAATCCTGCCTTCCAGCCAGCTGTGCCCGCTGTCACAGCCCTCCCACTGCCAATGGGCACTGCTGGACCATGAGCTGCAGCAAAGCATGACCTGACATACAGGTGTTAAGGATGGTTCTCCCATGGCAGGACCTGCACAGCCCCTGCCTGGTCTGCAAACACAGCGAGTGACAGTATTTCGGTAGCACTTGCATAAGGCCAGCAGTGCCCGGCCAGCAGCCCATGATAACCACAGCTCAGGGCTCAGGGAGGGGAGCAAGGAAGGGGGAAGAAAACTGCAATTTACTTGGTGGTGTGCTTGCCCTCTGAAGTCGTTACCCCGCTGCCAGCTCCCTTGGCGTTCAGGAAGTATCTGTGCTTAATCCCAGGTCTTGTTCAATATGCAAAATACCTTGCCTTGAGAGGGCCGTAATTTAATCTCTTTTGGATAATTGCTAGCAACTAGACTAATAGCTGACAGGGGTCAAGTCGTTTGTTATTCAAAGCAGGATTTCCCCAGATTTAGAAAAAAAAATTTCTGCTTCACCTTTGACTGGTGGGCTGCAGCATGTGCCTGTTTTCAGGACTGGCAATCCCTGCCGGGTGGCTGTACACACATCTGTGTGTCTGTGTATGTGTGCACCCACCTTTCACGTATGTAAATGTGAACTGGACAGGGCCATCTTACTCAGACCAGTATGTGGTAGCACAGGCCGTCTCTAAAATAGCGTTAAGTAAAATTTATATCCCTCCGTGGCAATTTGCATACATCTGCATAGATTAAAGTATTCTAAGACCTACTTAAGTGGTGAAGGGAAGGGAGTTCGTTAGCTTTATTTTTGTTCTTTGTCAAGAAAATTGATTTTATGTGACCATTTTGCATATTTGTCCATCTCCTAATATTGTACCTGTCCCTGAACAGTAAATTGACAGACAAGAAAGTTACTACAGGTTTACTCTAAAAGCAGGGAGCCGGGGGGAAAGGAAGGAAATGGCAGACAAGATCTTTGCCGTGGTGATATAGATATTTTTAAGGAACATACTCTTCCCAATTCCACTTCTTACTAGGTTACACTTATTATCACATGGAAAGTTTTAATTATCACATTTTTGTGCTTGTAATTCAGTTGTTATATTTTAGAACCAGGAATCTTACTGCCTTAAACTTTTTAAATCCATTGCCAGACAAGATAATGTTCATAAGATCCTAAATTGCTGCAGTCCCATGTATGAGAGCCTTTGCTCAGCCCTGAAAATGGCGGAGCAATCTCCAGCCAATGAAGAGGAGATAATCCAGCTGGCCCTTATAGTACCTCGCTGAGAAACTACGGTTTCATGGACTGATAAGAAAAATGAATCTTGGCATCATCTTTCAAATGACTGTGTTCTCTCCACACCAGGAGCCTGCCAAAGCCCAGCTGTAGAGACATGACGCCCTCGCCTTCCCAGACTTGCACCCCCCTGGTGCTTTCCTGGGGGGCTCATTCCTCCCACCTGGCCTGGCAAGAAGACCTCCCTGCACCCCCTCCGTACCCCCAGGAACACTCTGCCACTGGGACGTGTTTTACTCATGGGAGCAATCTGGCTTCTCACTCCTGGTCACTTACTCCAGGTCCATGGCCAGGAAGAGACGCTCACAGCATTTCAGTGGTGCAAGGCAGCTTGCTGGGAAAGGAGTGAAATCAAAGGAGTAACTCGCACACTGAATGTGTTAATGGAGTAAAAGGCCAAATAAATCATCCCTTGTCCTCTCCAAGGAAATGAGATTAATAATTGCATTACTTTTCTTTGCATGTGGGGGAGGATCCATCCATGTTTATCCACTCTGGGGTGTCTGGAAAAGCAACACTGCTATGTTTTCTCACTGGTCTCCCCTGCCTCGTGATGCCCCAGCCATGCCCTGTGCATTCCCAATGCACCTGAAGCAACGGGGTGGCCTCAGGGGCACACACTCCTGCATCACCCATAGATCCCTCTTTCTGGCTAGAAACAGAAGGAAAGTGTTTCTGATGTATAAGAGAATAATTGATAAACAGCATTTCAGGCTGAGCATTTTAATCATAGAAATGCTTGTAACTAGAAATCCCCTGCCCCGATCAATGCACAAACACTACTGGGCATAATGCAATAGCTTCCTGCTGCTCTAGATAAATGCTGCCTGGCATTTCAAGAGCTGAAGTGGAGAGAAACGCCACAGCTGCCTCTGGTACAAGGCTCAGAAGTTGGGGTCGGGTTTTTTTTGGAGAGACTGGGTTGCCTCTGCACCCATAGGTGTGCAGATGTTTGCAGCTCTTCAGTGCATACATGCATCTGTCATTTCACAGAATCACAGAATCACAAGGTTGGAAAAGACCTTTAAGATCATCAAGTCCAACCATTCGCATCCTAAACTAAAACATATCCCTAAGTACCTCATCATTTGAACCACCCGAGATCTCTGCTACTGCTACAGGAACTGCTGCTATACACAAGGCAAAACAAGGCTATATACAAGGAGAAGACAGACCTGTTACACAACTTTTAAGCCTGAAAAATGTTGTTTGTGGTCTTGTTTCACGTGTACAGTGCAGCTGTACACTGAGCTAGAGCACTGCCATGAGTTTACTAGCTGTTAAAATGAGAACACAAGGGAGGGAAAATATTTTCATCTTAATTATGGTCCTGATCTTTCTTGCAGAACCATTTAGCGACTGAGAAAACCAGCTTGCCAAGCACTTACAGCCCACAGGCCTGAGGGACTGAGGAGACAAAAGAGCAAAGAGTTAGGCCCAGGGGACTTGCTGGAGGAGACAAAATGCATCTGTGTCGATGTGGTGAAAAGGCCCCACATTTTTACTGTCACACTGGCTCCCATGTGATTATTGTTTTTCCCCTTGGCCCTGAGACTTGCTGCCTCATGATACCCATGACCTTTAGCCCCATGTAAGGCTCAGACTGGATGCCCATCATTAGACTAGAAAGCTGATTAATAACATGGAAGCTGGGGCTTGACAAACACCTTTCACCAGCAATGCTGCTTCCAACAGATCTTGCTGCTTGGCACTTGGTCCTACTGCTACCCCAAGCACACAGCTTAACCCTCACCTGCAGAAGAGCAGCCATGCCAGCAGAGTGAGGTTTTATTTCTTTGTAAGTATAATGTCTCCCTAAGAGAGGTGGGGAGGTAGGGGTGCAGGGCGGTTCCCTTGCAGCCGTGAGCACAGCTGCCCTGCAGCCCTCCCCAAGGGACAGCAGGAGGTCATAGAATCATAGAAACTTTAGGGTTGGAAAAGACCTCTAAGATCATCAAGTCCAACTGTCTGTCCAATATCACTATGTCAACTAAACCATGTCCTGGAGTGCCACATCTACATGATTTTTAAATACCTCCAGGGACAGTGATTCTATTACCTCTCTGAGCAGCCTGTTCCAGTCCTATTGGTAGTTACTTGGGAGGAGAGACCAACCCCCACCTCACTACAACCTCTTTTCAGGTAGCTGTAGAGAGCAATAAGGTCTCCCAGTAAAGTCTCCTCCAA
Source organism: Porphyrio hochstetteri (assembly GCA_020800305.1). Lineage (NCBI taxonomy): Eukaryota > Metazoa > Chordata > Aves > Gruiformes > Rallidae > Porphyrio > Porphyrio hochstetteri. Next base: position 55,639,451 of record CM036907.1, read on the forward strand.
GCCTCCTCTTCTCCAGGCTAAACAACCCCAGTTCCCTCAGCCACTCCTCATAAGACCTGTGCTCTAGACCCTCCACCAGCTTCATAGCCCTTCTCTGCACCCACTCCAGCACCTTCACATCCTTCTTGTAGTGAGGCACCCAAAGCTGAACACAGGTAATGTCTGTTTGTCCCTAGTGACCACGGAGACACATGGGAGGAGCCGGGGATGAGGCTGGAGGTTTCATTTTTGGACCCATGCACAGCAAGAGGTGCAGCACGGGTAGGTTTCTGTCCCAAGTACAAAGCAATGCCAGGCAGAGGAGGGGCAGCTGATCGAAGTTGCCTGTTGAAATTGCTGGGAGTAAGAGAAATTTGTAAATCCCCTTCTTGCGGTTTGGCTGACTCAAAATCAGAAAAGCTCTTCAGGCTTTTGTTTTGTACCCAACCCTGTGCAGCAAGGGGACTGTGGGGAAAGACCTGGCCTGCGCACATTGGGTGGGATGTGTGCTGTCGTCGGTGGAAGTAGAAGTGTTCAGTGTCACAGAAGTTTTCACATCCGATTTTTTGGTTCCAAAATTAATCAATTAAGCCTTACTTCTGTTTGGTTCAAGACTATTTAAAATATTCTTGCAAATTTTAAAAATGTGTGTGCAAATCTCGATTTTTTTGTTTTAATGTAGCTAAAAAGATTTTAAATAAAAAACATTTCAAAACTCTTGGATAAAAAGTCATGCTTCAGTGTGGAAACGTACTGAAAGGCAAAGGTAAATTGGAGTTTTGGCTGGCATAATAAAAAAAATAAAAATATTTAAGGGTAAATTATGTGGATCTTTTCCCCAGTCACCTAGTCACTGTAAGAAAAGCTGACTTGGATACACCCTAGGTGTTATCTAAAGTCTTTTACTGCTGCCACCGAATCACCTTTAGCCTGATTGAAAATCTATTGATCAGTTCTGAGCCCTTCCCCTGACACCAGCCCAGCCCTGCTAGGACCAAGGGAAAGAAAAGAAGGTGGGACTGCAGAGGAGGTGCTTACAGATAAAATCAAAGGCAAGGTTACCAGGAATTAGGTCTTTTGTTTAAAGGTAGAGATTGTTGGCAGGGGTATCCCTCTGCCTAGATTTTGTCCCAAAACACTTTGAGTTCTCCATCAGCACTCTGATAAAATGTATAGACTTGATAAAAGACTTATGTCAATTTTATCCTATTGAACCAATGCTCTGGGATAAGATTAAAAGATATTGCTGCTGCAAAGTGGGAATGATTCCTTCCCAACAGAAACCTTAGTCATGGCTGGTAGGTCTTCATTGATGGAGTCAGGTAGGAAGCATTTGCACTTAAACAGGAGGTATCAAATCCTTGAGGGGCTTTGATATAGAGGAAATGTGTGACAAGCAAAAGCATGTGGCAGAGAAGAAAAAAGCCTTTCATAAATTTGTTTTTCAAGATTACAAATGGAAATGAAACTATCTTCAAATGTTCTTTTCAGAACAAGGGAGGATTTCTGGTTTTGGCTTTTCCACAAGTACACAACAGCAAATGGTCAGATTTCTATTGCTTTTTTGAATAACTTTAAAAACATTTTACTACCTGAAGTTAATGGACAAATATTTGAAGGAGATGATAGAGAAGGAACTCAAATTCAAAATGAAGCCAAGTTTTCTGTTAGGGACTAAGAAGCACTGATTTTCATTTTTTTCATCAAAACCAGGAAGGACTGAAAACCCCAGAGCATAGCAAAACCTTGTCCTCAGAAAGGGCAAGACAAGGGTTCCCATCAACAGCTGTGAGCTGCATGACATGGGGGGCAAGGGCGGCTCTTCGCGAGTTCATGGCTCGGGACAGGGACTCCAGGTGACTCCATTCTGTTGCATTGCCACCTCCAGACACCCAGTGAGCCCTTGACACAGGAGACATCAACGAAGGCAAAGCATTTCTTGCTGAGCTTCCTTGGCTGGGGAAGGATCTCAGCGCAGACGTGCAGGGTCTCAGTGCCTTCTTTACATGCTTGAAGTTTATAAAAAGAAAAATCAAGCATCTCCTCCCTCCCCTGCCAGCCTGGTGAGATCTTACCTCCAGCCAAATCAATAGCAAAAACCCTGCTGCTCCCAGGGGAGGCAGGATTTCACCCAGAAATGTTATCTGAACTTTCATTTGAAAGCATATCCTGGTGACTCCCGGAGCATTGCTCTCCACTGATCAAAAGTGCAGAAAATATTGAAAAGGAGAGAAAAAAAAAAAGAAATCCCATGGGATATTTTATGAATATGACCCACCTATTCCACTTGTCAGCCCTGAAGGCCCCAGAAGGCTTTTTACCTCGTTACGTCAATAGTGCTAACTGCAATGCTGCTTCTTTCCATCAGTATAAGCTCCACACTTTGAATCTACAAGTTTCTGCTATTTATAGTGCCAAAAAGTCCTCTACTAACTACGCATTTCGTAAGTAATGCCGTCATATGGAGCCTGGTTTGCTGAGTTGGATGCTTCCTTTCCTTCCTCATATTGAATTACAAGCAATTACAGCTTCAGTCTGACATAATATGAAACCATAGTCACATAATTATTTACCCAATGAGCTGCACTAACACTGCATGAGCTGTATCTGCAGTGTGAAAGCCGAGGTTTCAATCAGTCTGTGGCTTCCTAAAACACGAGAAAGAGAAAGGTGCTATAGTGTCGTGAATAAGTGAATTTAAAGGTCACCATTTTAATATGTAACTAAAAGAAAAAAGCTACTAATGGGAGTATGAAAAATGTAAGCCAATTGGAATATAAAATAGCTAAGCCAGACTCTAACTCATGTCCAAAGGTACTTTTCCATTCCTGCCTAATACTCTAAAAACATTTCCTTAGGAGAGTCTCAAAAATACTGAATAAAAAAAATCTTTGAAGTCTTTCTGACCAAGGGTGTCCAAAAATCTCATGATACAACTGAAACACTGCTTGGTTTTCCAATCACTGAGTAGGAAAAAAAAAAAAAAAAAGAATAATTACATGATTATTCTCTCTCACAGTAAATATCCTTAGTGAACAGTCCCTTGGCATTATTCTCTTTTTTTTCCCCCACTCATTTCTTTACTACTACTAAAATTTGCTCAGAGCAATGTAAGGAAGGAGGCAGCTATACAGGACCTGTAGCTACAGCATCCTTCGGAGCTGACCTAGAACCTGTGCACACAGGCTCCACAAGCCCTGAAGGTCATGACAGGGGGCTGTTGGAGGCACCACTTAAGTTGTTATATCCTGGGTGGAGGGGTGGGACACAGCACAGTTATTTTTATTTTGAAAATAGCTTAATTTCTGCTGATGGAGTGATAGCCCATATTCCACTGCTGGCAAGCTCCTAAAGGTCTGGAAAGTTGACTGAGTGTGTGAAATTTTAGATAAACCTGCAAACCTCTTCTGAAAGCAGAAGGCTCTAAGCACTTTCTAGTTTTTCTTCGTGTCAAAATTATCATAAGAACGACCTCTCATATTGTCTCCCCTTGAATCTGGGCCAAATTTCCAAAGTGCAGAGGCAGAGGCTCACAAATAACAGAGGACATTTAAATTTCATTGTTTTCAGCCTTTGTGCAAGTTTGGGTAAAGATTGAGGATTTCTTACCCATTCATTCTGCCCTACTCAGGTAACAGCACATCGCTGCAGGGGAAGGAAAAAAGGCATATAAATGGAAAACATCTCGGTCAACTCTCTAGACAGAAGGGAATTAGTATCATCAATGTTGTTCCCCTTTTGCGCTGATACTAATTTGATACTTGAGCGAACGTTGCGGACTTGAGTTTTGCAGAACTGAAATAATTCAGCTCCTGGGCAAGATGTGCCGAGCAGCCCAACTGTGAAAGGACAAACGATTCATTTAACAGGAGTTTTCATCATATTACCTCACTGCCTGACCTCCAAATGTGCTGAGATGCTACAGTATCATTTAAAGCTGGGAAGAATGCCACTGTGTTTTATAGCCCATGGGATTCCCAGCGGACATTAGAGCGACACAGTACATCTGCAACGTTCAGAAAACCAACAAATATGTAAAATAACATGGTCTAACTTGAGGACCCATTACAGACAATCAAATAAACCCAGTCTTCAAAAGTAGCACAAAGTACATACCCCTATGAAAAATTGTTACAGTCCATAAGGAACAATTTGGGTTGAAAAATCAAACCACTTGGGATAAAACCTTGAGGGTGCTGACAGCCCTGTGCATGAAGGAGCAGTGGCATGCAGAAAGGATGTGAGAGAGTTACCGCCCATTCCAGCTCTGCTTCCCCACAGCTCCCCAAACAGAAGCAGTATTTTTCTCATGTTAAGTTTACCCCAAACCATGTTCTCCACCACCCCACCCCACCCCTGCAGCCGCAGGAACAGGTTTACCTGCCCGGGACCATGAGTGGAGGGCAGGGCAGGGCAGGAAGGGGCCAGGCAGCACCAGAGCTGCCTGCTTGCTCCATATCTGGAAGCACAGCCTGACTTGTCCCTCTCCCACGAGCCAAATACATGGAAGGGGTGAACAGACATGGTTTTGGGGGAGGCATTTTCTCCAGGAGCAGTGCAGGGGCAGGGTGTCTGACCTGAGCTGACAGCTCACTCCTGAGGGAAACAGGGGTTGACACAGCATTTCTCTTCCCTTGTCCCTTGCTTCATCTCTTGTTGCTGTCTGTCTGGTGCGCTTGTCTTCCAGTAGACACTGATACTCAGTCAGCCAGAAGGAAGGAAAGTATTTATTTGGTTTCTTTTTTCCCCAAGGTTATCTTTCCATGGGAGGGTGAGCCAAATCTGCTCACTGAAGCTCAGAAGAATTCATCCCCACAGTGAACTCCTGCTCTAAGAAGGTCTGGAACATGTCCATTTTTGTCCAGTTCCATCCTTTACCTTCTGACTGCTGCTGACTGGGTGACTGGCTTCATTGTCACTGCTACTGTGTCACTGAATGAGATTTGTGTGCTGGAGTAATCCTTTATGGCTCTCTCTTTATTTCTCTTTCCACTTAAATACTGCTAGCATCATGGGATGCTACCAGTTTTACACACAAAGCCTAAAGCTATAAAAAAAGTGCCAGGCTCTCAGTACAGGTATCTCCTGCAACATCTGTATCAGCTGGAAAAACAAACTTTGCTTCCTGACTGAGCTACCTCTGCTATACACTGTCCAGTGCAAAAGCCACTTGGATTTATGGGCTGCCAAGTACCTGTGCTGTTCCTACAGCACAGGCTGGCAGGGTCGCTCCTTGTCTGGCAAGAAACAAAGGAAGGAAGGACCGTTCTCCTGAAGACAGTTGTTTGGTATTGATCACCAGGATTTTATGCAAAGATGCATGGTCAGGGAAGGAGAAGAGCGAAGCACAGGGCAGTACTCTCACACTGTCTCAGAACAGACAGAAAGAGAGAGAGTTTCCCCCCTTGATTTCTCTCCAGGTCAACTGAGGTTTGCTATCAACTTTGCCCCGTTGTCAGGAGCGGATCTGCCAGTAGGCAGCAGCTCTGTCTCCTGGTATATTTGGGCTTTAGGTGCCAACCCCAGCACGCTTTAATGCTCTACATGTCCACAAGACTACACTCACCCCTCAGGCAGAGAGAGCAAACCTCAAACACTGGGACAGCATTTAATTTCCCCCAAAGCCTTCACAATAAAACTTGAAATCCTCCTGCCTGGGAGGATACTGACCTTAGGCAATCCTTTAACAACACCGGCATTTCTGAAGCACTTTAAATCTTATCCTCCCAGAGCACCTTACAAACAGTGTTTTGTTGAACAGTACATTTAAAATCTAAAATCTCACCCCATATTCCATCTTTCGCTGTGGCAGCAAGCAAGAACAAAAGGGCGAGTGCTATGCTTATGGCAGTGCAGTGAGTCCATCACCAGATGAGGATCAATCACATCTTATTTAGCTCTGTAACCAAACATGCTGCCCTGACACAGCAAAGATGGGTGAACATCTCACTTGAGTGAGAGCAAAGCTGCATCCATGTCAGCTCTTTTCTTTCTTTCCAAGTCAGTGGTGCTTGCTTGCTGGGTCGTGTGAAATGATGAGCCTTTTACATCACCTCAGAACATGAAAAAGCTGGTTACATTAGCACTCTGTTACTTAAGGTGGCTATGCTGTCCGTGCAGGCTGACAGCATCCCCGTTTGCTGCTATTCATGGTGTAGATCTCTGCCACATAGCCTCTATAAAACACACACAACAGCCTATTAAAACACTGGTGTAGGTGTAAGGAGACACAAAGGACCGTATTTTCAAAATGGGGGAATCTTGATTCGTACCAATAAAAGCCACAGGCCAGTGCATTTACAGGAAACTGTACATGCATAATTCATGCCAGTGAATGTAAATGATGCTTGCATATGCATACACCTGTTTACGTATGCCTTCACCAATACACTGGAGTAATCATTTGTCTATACACACACATCCATTGTCAGATTTGAGATTAGAGCAGTCCCTTGGAGTCTCTACATACATTTCTGTTTCTCCTCCCTTCTCTCTCCATAATGCCTCATAAATCTCCACCTTTCTGCTGCCTGCATTCCTCCTGCTGCTCTTTTTGTACCCAGTCTCACGGATCTTTATTATTCTTTGTGGTATTTCTAACACCGTTTTCTGCAGAGTGACCTCAGACTCTGCTATTTTTAAAGAAGTGTAGATGTGATTATCACTTAACCTGCTGGTTCTCAGCCATATTCTGACCACCTTGTGCTATTCCACAGGGACAAACCACCCCCACACTTGGTGCGTACAGCTCCTAGACAGCCTCACTTGACTCAGACTCCTTGAGCTTGGCTCCCTTACACGGGTAGGGCTGCAGCTAGAGGCACGAAGACAAGCAGGGCTGTTGTAGGTCTGTGTAGGTCACAGTAACAGTGGCCTTAGGGCTGCAGGAGTGGTAAAGTCACTTTTGTGATGCCTTTCCTCTGTATGTCTCTGTTCAGAGATACAGATATGTACTTTCTTACTATTTTTGTATAACCTTTAACATTACTTTGTGTTTTCTTCTGAAGGCAAAAAGTAAAAATAAACATGTTTTTTAATCTCATTATTGAAAAGGTTTTGCTTTGGGTAATGATCCATATTTCAGTAGGAATGCAGCCGACACTAGGATACGAATCTATTTAGTATTTTCTCAGCTTGGCTTTGTACTTCATTTAACGGGGTAATTTCAAACCTCAAATTGTGGTAAACAACACCAGCCATGGATCTGGCTGATAAGAGTGCTGCAGACCCATAGCACCCCAGGCTGTAAAAGGGAGTGGGTATGTCAGTCACTGCTTCAGAGTATTTGCAAGGGGTGAAAGGACTCAGTATAATGGCCGTTATCTCTTTAATCTGCATATTGCAGACCCAGGTAAATGTTGCCAGAGCGGCTGTGGACCCAATCCTCCTTTCCCAATAGCTGAGGGATGGAAGAAATGACCACCTACCCCAGTCCCAGGATTTTGATGTGGTCCATAACCAGAGACATCTGTGCCCCGGGTTCATGAAGCTGGGAAGAACATGGATCTGGTTGCTCAATCATCCCCTCCCTGCACCGTCGGGTCACCTGGAAGTGCAGACATTATTTGTATCATATTTCTGTCACATTAGTCTCAGCAGACTGTGTTTATGCTGGGTTTGGCTCTCCGTCAGCTTCTGGAGGCGATGTACCATGTGGCACAAAGCCCGCCTGCCACTCCTTGGAGAAAGCTTTTGGAGGAAGCTGAGCTGCCAGCACTGACAGGCACTGCTTCAGTGCTCTGCACCACAAGACCCACAGGTTTTTGGTCCAGCACCAAGTACCCTCAATGATCTCTGGAGGTCCCTTCCAACCCTTACAGTTCTGTGAATCCTAACACTAGATGAGGCACCAGATGAAGGCGTGGTGTTAGGTCTCCGCCACACCAGCACGGTTTGACAGCAGTAGGCAGAAGGGTGCCCAGGGGGGTGGTGAGCCTCAGGAAGCCTCACACCACCTGGGTGGAGCTGAAGATAACATGGGCTGGGTGATGGATACGTGGGATGGGTGATGTGCCTCCACTATTTTATCTAGTTACTCCTCCTATGTGTGCGTGAGTGTGCGTGTGCGCACTTAAATAAAGGCAGAGAGGGCTCTGTGACAGCAGGGAGGGAGGCAGAAGGATGTTCAGCCCTTAGGTGACTCCCCATCCACCAGCTTTTGGAAGTGGCCATGCTCTCATAGCTCCCTTGATACAGAGTTTAAAGAAAGTTTTTACACAGCATGCTGTGTCCGTGGCGGTGGGTGGCTGTGATACAGGCTGAAGGAATGAAAGCTGAGGAAAACAAGGAAATCCTCTGGTCTCCAATACAGATGCTGAGGAATGTGTACCATAAACCAGATCCAGATGGCCTGAATGATGAGCAAGCACTATCTTTACCTCTTATCTTTCCAGCTTCATTTTTCACCATTGCACTAAGTGCCCCCTCCTTTGAGACCCCTCTGATGGCTACTTTCTCCAGAGGGTTCAGAAACAGAAGGGTGACACCTTGCATCGCACTGAGCTACTGGTCTGTGTGACACAAACACACGCACACAGAGGTGCCTTAGAAATGTGGCTGCCAGCAATGCCAGAACAGGGTAACCCCCTGGATCTGCCCAGGGATGGGTGCCCCCCCCAGAGCCCCTGCAGCCACTGACACACCACCAGCCTGCAGCTATGAGCCCAGTTTCACTGTGGATCCAAAGCTACTTCTGACAGCGGTCACTATGTCTTCAATTTAAACTGTTTTCCTTCAGAACTAAAGCTTTGTGGGTTTTGTTTTTGTTTTAATATAAAACTATGTGACACTTTAAAATGCTGAAAAAGTGTAATGCTTTTATGTAGACATGTTAGACATCTCCACTGCGTGCAGTAAGCAGCAGTGTCATGTCAAGGCTGAGCAGTTCGTGCAGGGAACCATTAAGTGTCACCATTCTGTGTACATGAGGATGGCTTAGTCAAGAGGGACAAATGGGAAATGTCAGGAAGGATGAATGATCCCAGCTGCTTGCACCCAGCAGAGCCCTACCCACAGCCACAACATGGGTCAGAGGGAGGAGAGGAATGTTTGCCTCTGATTTATCTGTACTAGTTTAGTGCCAGTGATGAATATGAAATGAGAAAAAATGGAGATATTTGGACTAGGACATCACCTTGTCTCCCATAGCGTAGCAGGCAGAAGTGTTTCAGTGTAGCTAACATCTGTGAAAACTTTCAGAGACGAGAACAAGCTGCTCAATAGGCTTATCACCACTGCTCCCTCGGGATGCAATAGCTGCTCCACTTACAGGCTTTGTCACCCGCACATGGCACCACTGAGAGGCTAACCTCTGCTGTGATATCCCTGTCACCCTGCCCATGGGCCCTGGAATGTCCCCCACCTCACAGTGACCTGTGTGGCATGGACCCCCACACACCACACGACCCCGTGTCCACCTGTCTGCGCCCAGACAGCCCCAGAGGGTTCTCCAGCCTGTCTCAGGCTTCAGGACTTCAGCACTGAAGTCCCTTAAGGCCACAAGACCCACAGGTGGGGTCCTCCTGTCCCGTGAGTGAAGGAATCTGCCATCCTGCTGTCAGCATCTGCCTCACAGCAGCTAGGGCATCCCTGCATGGACGTCAGGGAGCTGACAGAAATCCATGCCTCAGGGGTATATGGGCGTGATCACTTAGCCATAACTCTCCTTGAGGGGTATATGGGCGTGATCACTTAGCCATAACTCTCCTTGAGGGGTATATGGGCGTGATCACTTAGCCATAACTCTCCTTGCTCCCTGCAGTGGCATTAGCTAAATGCACATGGAGTTAATCATGTTTTGGAGAACAGTATTTCCCAGCTTATTTTAAAAAATTGAACTTAGATCTATATCCCCCCTTACACACGCAGGTACATACACACATGTGTGTATACTCTCACCTGCACATACAAAGGGGTCTTTCCAGAACAGAAGCAAAAAATAGGCCAGGCTACATGAATAATGAAAATGATGGCATTCCCCAGGGCCGTATTATTATACAGCTGTGATCATGGTGACTCCAGTATGCAAGCATCACCTTCCAAATTCAGAATTTTTTAAACTCTTTCTTTGTAATTGAACTGCAGATTTCTGTTTAAACAACGTTACTGATATTTCAATTGTAAAAATAGAGTTATATCATTAGGTTGAACTTTCATCCCCAGATCAAGAGAGATCCCCGTGTCCTCTGCTATGAAGTTCGCTGCAGCACTCTCCTGTCACTGTCTCCTCTCACTGTCTGTCCTGTGATCCAGGAGCCTGCTCTGCTGACAAGAGGTGGCTGAAGAAGCCAAGAGGCAGGCACACCACATGGCCCCTTCTCTGGATGAACAAAAAGCCAGCTGAAGAAATATTTTATAAAGCTTCTCCTTTTTCTTATTTCCAGTGGGGAGTATTGGCTGGCGTGGCCATAGAGTTGCTCTGAGGTCAAGAGGGAGAGATCAAAGGCAGATGCTCTGGGCTGCAGCGCCCGGGGGTGTCCTGCGGGTCTCTGGGATGCTGCCAGGAGCAGGGCTGGCCCCCGGGAAAGCTCCCATCAGAGAACAGGGGTGCGCCGGCCTTCCCCACTCCTCCCAGGCTCTGTACCAGACTGTCCTTTTCTTCAACTTGGTCACGGTGAGAAGGGAGGAGGGAAAGGGATGTCACATGGGAATGTCACATTTTGCCTGTGGTAGAGAATCAACCTTGCTTATTTGCTCGATAAACAGTGAGACTTCATTTTCTTAATGCAGTAGGCAGCTCCTAGGAAAGCAGCTGCTGCTGCTGGGAGGGATACTGCTCCTCTGGGCTCGACCACCTTTTGTCCTGGGCATCACTGTGGGTAACGCCCTGATGCTTTTAAAGCAGCATGTAAGTAACAGGAGCAGCAATGCCTAACGGTGTAAGGTAATACTCGAGGATGTGTCTCACTCTGGGAATGAACTGCATCCAGCCTAGAGAGATCAGACTCCCCCTCGCTGGGAATGCATGCTGCCAATAATGCTTTTAAGAGGGGAGTGGTTGTGGGTCTTCCATCTCAGCTGTGACACAGCGATGAGTGAGCTAAAATCACACGTTAAATCAATTTCAGCAGATCAATGCTATCTTGTGTGAGTTTATTTTTTTAATTTTTAATTTTTTTAAAAATCATACAGAGGTGAAGAAACTACCCCAGTAAATACAGTGTCCTGGCAGAGTGGCTTGTCTGAGACTGCTACCACAAAGATGTTGATGAGGGTTCAGCCACAGCCATCACCCTCTGGGTCTGCAGGGCAGATGTGGCTCCTGTGGGGCCAGGCAGAGCTGAACGTGAATGCTGGGGGGGAAACTGCTCCTTCATCTGTTCACAGGGACACAACACATGGTACAAGGGCTGGGGGCTTACACAAAGGCAGGTATTTTAGCAAAAGTGAAATCAAACCCCAAGCCAAACTAACCAAAGCAGTTATATTGTTACATATTGTTACATGAGCTAGGGAGCCTGCTTTGGCAGGGGGGTTGGACCCGATGATCTCTCGAGGTCCCTTCCAACCCCTACAATTCTGTGATTCTGTGATTCTGTGATAGCCCATGTGAAATCAACTGGGAATGACTTAATTCAGTTGGGCTTAAAACAGTGCCTACCTGATTCTGGCCAAATCAAATGAGTCTGGTTAAAATGAGTGGTCATGATGATTTTGCACTAGCTTAATTAAGTGTTTTCAGGTCAATCTGACAGTTAAACTGGTGCCAGATGCCAGATAGGCATGAGAAAATGATAATCATATACATATAAGAAACAGAAGTAAATATTTTAGCTAGTTAACACAGGCCATGTGATAGGCTACATTACTAACTATAACAGTTATTAAAGCTGAAGCAAAACATCTCATTGCTAATCATAGTTTAATTTAAAAAAATCATGTAGCTCTGAAGAGGAGCTTGAATTATGAAAAAGATTGCTTTTTTTTTTCTTCAGCAGCATTTGTTAGTCTAATGAAAATGCACTTTCTCCCACAGTTTGCTCGAGCTCTTAAGACTATCATGGCTATGATGTAACTACCACAGAGCACATGAGAGTATAACAATGTGTGTGGGATAAGAGTGTAAGAGTTAATATTTATCTGAACAAGCTAATAAAATTAAAACTGCCCCATAGATGGATTTTTATGATCTGGAAAGACAGGGCTGAAAGGTATCTATGAAACCACAGAAAACTTCCCTTGCACATCAAGTGTTTCCTGAAGAAAGACTCCTGCCCTCTTTTGTTGCTGTCCATCCATGGGATGTTTTCTCATTGAGTTTTCCACCTGATGGCCTCTTTCCCACCCTCCTCCAGAACCAACATCTGAGCTTTACAAGAAGGTTCCAACATCCTGAAGAAGGTGGGAAGACCATAGGTTCTTCTCTTTGGAAAAAGTTCCTCTTGACCATTTGGAAAGGTCATCCCCAACCTTTTGCTTTCAGGACATATTTTAAATGTGGTGAAATCCTGCTGTTATAAACTGTTGCTAAGTGCTGGTGATGTGAATTCTACATACCCTAGTACAGACAAGACAATTTATCCTTTCTCTCAGTGTACCAGATTTCTATTCCCTTGCAAGATGCAGGCATTGAAAAAGAGTTGTCGGGGTATTTTTTGGGGTTTTTTTTTGCCTCACAGGTCCCCAGTTAAGTTGCTGACACACATAATGCTTTTCTGCATTTCTGGATTGCAGCAGGACATTCCTGAGCAGAGAAGGTGCCAGATTAAAAAGTTCTGTTTTAAAAACTCTATTGGACTATTAAAAGTGAATGAATCCGACAGTTTAATTGCTATTTCATAATACCCTGTGTTTACTTTTTGTGTTTTGTCTGGATTAGATAAACAGACATCTGGTTAATTTTTGTTTGTAGCTGAACTCTTGGCAGTTGCTGCCAGTTCCGGTTCCCTTGCCCCAACACAGTATTTCATTGTGAGCATTTGGAAGAACAACAAACCTTGTTAAAACCTAAACAAAAAGAAATACATTTCCACTTTTTTTTTCTTCATCAAAAGCTCACATGGACGCTAACATTTATATGGCACTTCCTTACAATGTCCAATTACAGCAGACAGTAAGTTGAGTGAAGAAAGCTCCCAGAAACTAACAGTCACTCAAGAAAAGATACACAGAGCAATATTTATTCTGTGCATTCAGAGTTGAAAGTTTCACTTTGGCTTCTGTAACAATTGGATCAGAGCTTCTGGAAGTCTTTTTTTTTGTTTCTCTGAAAAATGGGCGGCATTATAATAGTAGAGCTCTTCCTGAAACTAAACAAACTGTGAAGACTAACTGCATCAGTAGTAACCCCACATTATCTCATGTCTCTAGTGCTTTCAGACATCTCATCCCACATCACTGGAAATACTTTTAAAAAATAAATAAATTGATGTTTATAATGACCACGGAGAATAAATATCAAAAGCCTGACAATTTAAGAAGATTAAGATTGCTTTTGCAGAGACCCTGCTGAACAATGCCTTTTGCTCACATTACATATTTGTAGCAGAGCATTCATTATCGTTTGCTGGAATTCTTCTTGGCTGCATATTTTTATCTAATGGAATGCTCCAAAGTATTTCCTCCCCGGATAGATACCCTGGGACGTTACACTGGGACATTACGCCGTAACTAAGGATGCCCCCTGAAAAACAGGGTACTTAGCCATTTAGCCTTTCTCCGTTTTACTTGCATCTTGCATCGGATTTCAATAATCAATAACTAAATTATTCATCTGCTTTGTGTGCAGAGCCGTGGAATCTCTTGTTGAGGCTGGAGATGCTGGAAAACTGGCACAAACTGAGTAAAGGTTTGTCGAATCCACCCTGCTTTCCATCTCGTATAACCCAGTGGCTGAAGAATGAAGGGATGTAAAAATAAACACTTGCACAAACCCACCCATTACCTTCTCTCACCTGAGCAACTTCTCCATCCATGCAGCAGCTGTCAGTCAAAAAGAGCAGGGACATACCTACTAGTTAGGTTCCTGCAATATTTGCTTTCAAACAGAAAATATTCTGGTAGTAAAAAAAGAAAAAAAAAAAGACAAAAAAAAGTCAAAGAATCTTTATTTTTTCAAAAACCTCATCCTAAACCTGTTTGTTTCTGACCAAGGATAGCCAAACATTCCCTGAATGGGACACCTGGAAAACAGGCAAGGGAGATAGTGCAGAACAATGTTTGGACCTGGAACATGATGGCATTGAAAGTAAAACCAGCAAAGCAAATATAATTCTCACTCCACGATTTGACGTGACCTTGTGTACCGGGTTAGCAACACGATGTTCCCTCAGCCTGGATAAGAAAAGCGTGTGTGATTCACAAAGAAACATTTTGAGCATAGCTGTGCTCGCTGGTCTCCATATTTATGAGTCTGTCAACTCTCCCACTGTAAACACCGATGCTGGGGATGGGAGCTCTGCTGCGAAAATGCTGCTGCAGGACCAAACATCACCAGCAAGCAGCAAAGACAGGGCTCCAGGGCGCTACTCTTTCTTTCCTAAAACTGTTTTAAGTCCAGTTCAGCCTTTTTTAAGGTTATGCAAAGTTCAACGGGAAGGGGGAAAACAGTAAATTCAGGTACTCAAAAATATCTCAAGGATTTTCAGTTGCTACGAGGGAAGTTAATGTATGTTTAATAATGGGTTGGTTCATGGCATGGACCAGCATGTAAAAAATCTTCTGTTAACAGCATCTGAACTGGTTTAATTGAGGCTGGGGCTCGGACTGGGCTCTGTACGTGTGCTTGAGAAAGGAATCCATGAAGCTTTAAGTGTAGGGTGCTTGTTGGAAGACTGGGATGAAGTGTAACAATGTCTCCGGAATAGCCCAGTTAAGACCAGTTGCTGTCAGTTAACTGGTGAGAAATGTGAGTTAGAGTCACCTTCCATGACTGTTTTCCCTGACAGCAAACCCAGTGAAGACACTCTGACCTTCCCAGTCCTGGACACCATTCCTGCCCCGTGCTCAGTGCTTTTTGCCCCTGGCCATGAACCGCATATTTCTTCTTAATGCAGAGGGGCTCAGGGATCCACTTTACATCACAGCCCCACCAGCTGAGGGGGAGCAGCTTAGGGGTGGGGGGAGCAGGCAGGAGAGGTTGGAGCAGAGGGAGAGTGGGTGTAACACATGAGAGTGATGCTGCAGAGAAAAGTAGCTTAGCACAGCCCAAGAGTGGCAAAGACCTTCCTTCTGCCTTTCTCTAAAGCTCTCAGCAGGCTTCGGGGCAGACCCCTGGCCTCCTGCAGAAGCTGGGGGAGAGGGGGAGTGGAGGGTGTTGCACAGGCACCAGGCTCCATCATGGGGCAGGAAGGGATTATTGGTGGGAAGGGATTATTTTAGGAAGCTGAAATGTTTCCATTACTGGAGGTCCTTGAGAACGGGACAGATGAGCAGCAGTCAAGAATAGCTCAGTTACAGCTGATCCTCCCTTGGGCCAGAGAGGCAAAATTGATGATTTTTATACCATTCTTTCCACTCCTATGAGTCCATGGTTTAAGAAGGGTCATGGTTCAACTGGGGCCATAGATCACATCCTTACTAACACTGTACATACAGTTAACTATCATCCGCATCTCTCAGTCAGTGGTTTGCATTTACTCTTTCATGAAGTATTATCCTACATCTGCAAAATTATCAGCTAACTAAACTTCTCTTACACCATTAAGATATCAGTTCTTGTGAAACCAAGGAGTGCTGCCTCCCAGAGCTAAAAACCAAACAGGAAGACATTGCAGAGTGCAATGCAGTGGGCAGATGCTCCCCAGTCTCACGGGGACAATGTAAGCGCCACTGTCAGTGTATTTAGCCCTGTGCCAGAGAATGGGAGCACAAGAGAGGCAAATGCTTTCCCCAGCACCACCCTATCTGCAGGGGACTGCTGTCTCTGTGCCACCATCCTCTCCTGAAGAAATATCCTTAGAGCTGATGGATGGGGAGCCCACAGCAGCCACCTAAAGGCAATCAACTCCTGTGGCATTTCTCACCCTTGGAGGGGAAGAGAGAGATCTCCTGCCCGTGTCTTTAGGGCCACCTGCAGAAATGCAGCTCTGGGCAGCCTTTTGGATAGACTTGCACACCCCATTTGTTTGAAAGGGATCAGCTAATCATGTGATAAACCCTTTGGGACAGATGAGCCATCCAACTATTCGTTTGATACTGCAGTGTGGATGTCTAGACAGAAAAAAGAGCTAATCAGGTAGCCTACACGCCTGTCTCACATTACTCTTGGGGTATGGCAGGTAGTCACATCATTACCTGCTTTGGGGTAAATGGCCAATGGATGTGAAATTAAAGTAACCTGCAAAGTAGTTTAATCAGATTTAGTGCTCACTGAAACAGATTAAAATGCACAAAAATCACAACATTAGATGGAGGGTGGTTAAAACCCTAGGAGACATTATCACTTTTCCCATTGCCAGGTTTATTTCCTGACATGACAAAACACAGTCTGGGGTAGTTTCCAAATATATTTATTGTTTCTGGAAATCAGATTTAAAATATGCAATAAACAAGATTGAAAAATAAGAGTAACACTTTATTCCCCAAGAAATCCGTCAGCCACTACATAACAGAGTTCAGCAGAAGCACGGAGATTAAATAGAGAGACAGAGATTCCATCAGCCTTCATTGAGAGACCTTTTCCCCTGGCATAATCTGGTATCGAACAGCATCACCGCTACACTGCTGAGCCAAAAGGACTTCACCCTGACCTGGCTGTACAGGGCCTCTGCTCCCATCCCCTCTGAGTCACCAGCTGGCAGAGAGCTTGGCCTTCACCTATACTTTTTGTCATGCTGTTTGATCCCTGTCTGTAGCTCTAGGGGTGGCAGGCAGTGGCACAGAGGCTCATGGACATCATTTGCAGGGCTCAGCTGGTGCAGCTGGGTGTGAGCAGGGTCCCAGCTCCTCATCTGGAGGACAAACGAGAAGAAAAAAACCCCACAGAAAGCACAATTTATAACCTCCCACTTTCTGCTGTGCCCAGCACTGCAGACTGGAAACGAGCAACATGTTTTTAGAAAGCAGCCCTTCTCAAAAACCAAATAACTTGTTTCAATATACACTGGACAACTGAGAAGAGACGTCTGATGAATAAAGGAGGCACCAAGTTCCTGGAATCTGGCTAGAAGGAGAACACAGACCTGCGCCAGTGCCAGCGGAGGGAGGGGAGACCTTCCCCAGACCCTCGGGGCAGCGAGCCCCTGGGCAGCCACGTGGCATGGGAAGCTCTGCCTGCCTGGGGAACGGGCATGGGGAGACCCACTGACCCACCCGTGAGCTTGTACGTCACACATGCAACTTTTCCTAAAGAGCTGGTGCTGGGAAACGCCAGCTCTAACCTGAGCAGAGAGTCTGCTGGGAACACTCCTGTCCCACAGCCAGCTTTTTTGGGAGCAGATTTAGGTCAGTACTGACTGCTCTGGAGAGTAAGCTTTGGTGGGGTCCATTTGGGTTTTGTTATCCTGTAGCGGCCATGTTAACTGCTTGCACTCCTAATGCAGTGGTTTTCAGGCTGTCTCATACACTGGCCAAAGGAATTTACTGAGACTCTGCTTCATGACACTTACAGTTGAGGACCGGTCTGGAGAGTTACAGAAAGCAATGCGGTTTGAAACTTTGCCAGAGGGTTCAGATTTTTTTTTTAATGCCACCATTACAGGATGATTCTCAAGCCTGTCCAGGCAAACCCAGCAGTGACTTACAACTTCTCATTCAACAAGAAATAAACTATGTACCATGCTGGTACAGAAGTCCTGCTTTCCTCGGAGGGCTGCTGCTACTTCTCTGCAGAAGAGGTACTGCTCTGAGACATCTCTGGTCCCCAAGTCACTGCCCTCTGCAGCGTCAGATGGAAGTTATTTACAAACCTTCAAACATCAAAGTCCCCCTCTGCCTCCCAGTCTTGGCTTTTGCCAGCACCCACTACCCCAGATGTCCAGAGAAACGAGGCCAATGCTCCTCTCCACAGGATGACCAACACCCTCACGCTTCTGAGTCTGAGCCTACATGTTTTGAGAGACCTTGGCTCCTTCTAGGATAAACCCTGTGTGTGCTCCGTTTCATCCTGCTGGGTCCTGGAAGGATTACCTTGAAATTGTTAACCACATTTTTGGAACACCTATCACCTTTAACAAGATGAGTTGCTTCAGATTGCCGAGTCTTGTAGCTGGAGCCAGGCCACTAATTTCCATCAGCACCATCTCCATCCCCTCCCCACCACCACACATGGGCACGTGCTGAGCCAGGAGCCAGCCCACTGACCTGGTGAAGGGCTACAGGCACAGCAGCAACTCCTGACTTTGGTCTGAAAGGGCTCGTTGATACATCAGCATCAGCACATGTTAAACCTCTTGTGATTATTTTGCATTCATTTTTCCAGCCAAGCACCGTGTTTTTGAAGAATTCTTCTTCCTTTCCCCTCATTCCTTTGCCCTCACTGCTCCCCCTGGGCTTCCACTGATTTTCTTTGCCTTCCTCCTACCTGTCCTTTGCTTCCTCAGCCTTTGGTGTCCATCATTCCTGCTTCTCTGCTGATTCCTGCCATCCCCCAGCTCTTTGCCCTCTTTCCTCCTTGCTCTCTCTTCAGCTTCCCCTTCCTAATTTCCCCTTCCTTCCCCATTTGTGAGATACATGGAAGTTGATTTCCAGCTGAGCGAGGTATCCCACACAGGGATAGAGGTAAACCAGGGAGTCACCCCTTTCAGTTTATCCCAAGTAGCTGCTCTCACTGCTATAGACTATCACCATTGGCAGAGGGAAGAAGCAGTGCACGTGCAATCTGTGACGTGTAACACGGCGTATGGGAAGTCCAGCGGCCAAACAGAACATTCTGGTTAACACCGACCTTCGGGGCTTTGTGATCACCTGCTGACTAGGACACCCTCCCTCCTCTCTGGTATGGGACATCCTCCCCAAACACCTTCCTTCTTCCACAAATCCCCTTCCTTTGCCAGTCTGCTCTAAATTAAAAGCTTTTTATAAAATTGTCTCCCTTTTGCTTCCACATTGCGTTTCCTCAGTCCCGTGTCATTTAGATCTGTGATAGAAAAAAAAACCCAAAGCCAAAACCCTTTTAGCTGTTCTGCATTCTGGCATCCAGCTAGTTATTCTGGTGGAGCTAGACATTTTTGTAAACATGGCTGGACTATGGATGTTGTGCTTTTTCAGGCTCCTTTATGACCTCTGGCATGCCACTCATCCTATGGGCCTTGGTCTCATCACATCAGGATTTTCAGACTTTTCCTTTCTTACTTTTTATCTGAGGGAACTGGAGTTTTAAAAGACAAGGGGCGGGGGGGAATACAGTGTTATTATTTTTATCCTTCTCCTGCCCCTCTGTTTTTCCTGCTGCCTGGCTTCCATGCAGCTGTTGAACATGTAAGAAAAACAGGTCTCCCACTGAGCGCGTTCTCTGCGAATGCGGATTGAGCTTCGGGCGAGAGGAAATGTGAGTCCTGAGGTCACCCCTGAAATCCAGCCCTCGCCTGGCTGTGCATAACTCTGCTGTTGGGTTTTAAGGGTGATTTAGAAAAAAAGTATTGTGCATTTCCCACAAACAGCATAAGGAGAAGTCGCTGCTGGTGATCATGAGGTGATCGTATGATCTTTCAACTCTCTCTCCATTGTTTTTGTCCTCGTATCTTCAGTCACGCTTTTCAAGTCTGCTGCCCAGATCCAAACAGAGCCTGGGGGGGAAGGTGTAGATTACGGAGAGAAGATGACCCACTGGTGCCAATCAGAGCTGATAGTGGGAGGACCCCTGAGCACTCCACGCTGCTGCCTGGGGAAGACCAAACTTTTCTTTCCACTTAAAGATGCAGGAGCTACACCCCCCCTGTTCACCGGGGAGTAGTTTTTCTGTCAGATATGAAAGCGGCTTCTAATCTGCACTGACCTTGGTGAGAAATTCAAGTCCAAATGTAGTAACATAGAAGCTGACAGGTCAGCCTGAAGAATTTGAAGTGGGGGAGGCTTCCTTCCCTTCTTTCTTTATGTCTTTCTCTCCTTCTTTCACTCGAAATCTTATCAAGGATCACTTCAAGTGCAGCAGCGGCCTGGCTGGCCGTAGAAACGACACCAGCCGTGTCATTGTCTCCGCCATTAGGGCAGCGGCACAGAGAGCACGTACTGACTGGGACAACTGTGTGCTGCTGCTGTTGGAAAAAGCGCTGAGAGGTGGAGACCAATTGAGTGAAGCATTTTACCTTTTCCTGTGCTAAAACTGCAAAAGTTGATCTAAATTTTACATCTGTAGGTGATGCTTTACAGCGTGACTTCTGTCTCCAGCCCAGAGGGTCTCTGTTTCTTGTTTTCTGAGACTAATACAGAAACCCACACGAAGGCTGCAGATAGTGGAAAATGAAGGTTTCCACTGTCAGGTGTGGTTAGTGGCCTCTTCTACAATGACTAGGACAAGACCTGGACTACAGAAATGATGTACACACACTCCGCTTCTTGCTTCCTTCCCGCTTCAGTGATCTTTTCTATGTGCCTTAACAACAAAGAGGCTAAAAATGCTTTGAGCTCAGGTCCCAGTTCAGGAATTATTTAGAAGCCTGAAAGATGATGGTTATCTTTCTGGCTATCTTTCCTCTGGTTATTTTTCTGGAAGTGAGCTTGTTTTTGATCATACTGACAGAAAGTTAAAAGCTTCAGGTTAGAATTTTGGGATCTGCTTTGTACTTTGTCAGTCAAGCGACCAGCAGAAAACTTCTATTGACTGCTCATGACAAAAATTATAAATTATGAATGGCTAAGGCCTATTTATTGTTTGTATTACCACAGAAACAGGCACGTCAAGTCAGACAGGCGCCCCCCTCCCAGTACTCGGTGTGATATCAGACAGAACAAAAGCACTTGCCTCGCATCGCAGAATTTACAATCTTGTTACAAAGCAGCAGAAACAGCAGATCTCATGGCTCCCCCCAGTTCAGCAGCTGTGTGCACCAGTCCAGGAAAGGGAGGAGGAGGCATCACCCACCCAGAGACCATCCGAAGGCCCCGAGTCCCTGGGCATGGGGCATCACCAGCAAAACCCACCCACTGATGGGCACAGGGGATCCCTCTGTCCCTGAACCTCCCTGAACACCCCCCATCCCCGCTAACCTGGGGTTCACAGGCAGGGGGAGAGAGGTCAGGGTAGAGGGGGGACTCTCAGAGACGAAGTCTGATGTGTCCGCAGATGAGCCGATGGAGGGATACAGGGAAATAAGGAAATGATGTTGCTGAGTAATCAGTAATCATAGGTCAGCCACATCATGCCCAAACTGCTGTCCCATTTTCTTTAGGCGACGTGTCCAAGGCATGATTTAATGAAGGTTTTGAAGAACATGGCCTCTAGGTGACAGGAGCAGTGTAAGGTAAACCAGAGAGGCTCCCACTTGAAAACCTCAGAAGCAAATGAAGGAGGTGGTAGATGTGGCCATCATCAATACTGAAAGACAGATTATATATACAGTGAGGTTGGATGAGGAAGGCAAAGCCAAGTAAGTTGTCCTTGATGGAGAGCCAGAGGGGTGCTGTGAAGAGACAGGCTAAGGCAATGGGCTAGGGAAATTATCCTTGCAGCATTATTCTGAGTGGGCGCTAGCAGAACAGGACAGTGCTAGCTCAGGCCAGAAGAAGAATGTGATGGTACCAAGAGAGGACCCTGGTGGTCTCTGTGCTTGCTTTTAAATTTGCTCTGGTGCCTCTTTGCTGGTGTCATGATCCAGAATACATTTTGCTGTATCCCACTTGCAGCTAAAAGGGCACCAAGCCTTTGGGAGAGGACATGGGGATACACAGGCTTAGCAGAGACTGCTGGGGTGACTGGCAAAGGGCGGGCATCTTGGGGAGACACCTGGGCTTGCAGGGGATGGGGGTCCCTCAGCAGTGGAGGCTGGAAGCAGAGGGATTCACTTAGTGATGTACACGCAGGGGACAGGCACTGGCAGCAGGCAAGGAGGAGCAAGAACCTACTTGAACAAAGCCCTAAATGACCTCATCTAAGGTCAGAGCTTTCCCGGTTCTGAGCAACAGTTTGGACCAGATGACCTCTGGAGGTCCCCTCCCACCTAACCCACTCTAGATTCAAATTTAATTCTCAGAGCAGTGTTTTAGCACCTGCTGCCTCTGCACCCTGCCATTCTTGATAACATGGGTAGTGCCAAGGCATTTGCAAACAGAAACAGGCAGTGCTCTCAGTCCGGAGGCACAGGGATTTCCTCCTGAACACAAAACAGCCTCACTCACCTGCTGCTGGGACAACGGGCTAATGGCATTACAGGGAGCTTCTGTGCCTCTTCATCTCTCTCCTCTGGACATTCCTCCCTCGATGACATTTCCTCAGAGCACTCCCTGAAAGGCTTTTCGGGTGAGAAGCGTTTATCTGTGTAGCAGATAAAACACTGCTGCAGAGGTCACATCCTTCCATCTTTGCCACTGACACTAAGCTGGCCTATAAGCTGGTGTCCATGCTGGCCATCGACTGTCCTTGTACCTGCACACCACGCTATTTATTCTCCTCTCACACTGCATGATTAACAAACTAATGACACAAAACTAACCTATAGCCTGGGTGTAGCTTTCCCTCCTTAACAGGAGACACTTGGCATCACAGCGGAATGATGAAAGAGAGTCCTTAGACCTTCCTCCTTCTCTGAAAAGTCATATAGCATACCTTTTTTTTTCCTTTATAAAGCAATTTTGTTATTTTTTTCCCCACTGCAGAAAGAAATTTCAGCCACTGTCTCTTCTAATCTTGGACACCAAAACCTCACCTCCTGGAAACGCCGATATTTTGATACAGACAGATCAGAGGCTGCCCAGCAACCCCTTCCAGGGCTCAGACAGCATCATCTGTGCAGTGACCAAGCCAAGCCATGCATCCGTTCATCTAAACTCCCAACAGGATGGACCTCTGCAGTCTCTTGCCCTGTCCCATGCCCCTGTGAAGAACCTCCCACACAGGTGATGACAGTGGGACTACCAAAGCTTAACCTATTTGTCTATCACCTCCTAGGAAGAGCAGGATAAGTGAGGAGCTGGGGATGAGAGAAACTGTACTACAGTCTGGGTCTCTCCTGAAAGGGCTCCAGTGTGTCCAACACTGGTCTCTGGGTCCTGCAGTAATGTGCAGCCACTCACCAGGTGACACACTTGCTCTTTGAATGCAGGACCTTCACTGAAATAATCATCAGACCCAAGACTGAAAGTCCATCTCTGCTACTTGCATTATTTTTCAAATTGCACAGATGTGTGTCTTTATATGTGGTCATTTCCAACCCAGATCACCTCTGTGATGTGAACGTACTGCATTTGGAGGCTCTGCTCATTTTGTTTATCAGTGTGATTTTTCTGGGCTACATAAGCTCCTGGGAAGTAAAGAAAGGGATTTCTCCCAGCTAAATTTGCAAAATTTATTCCTTTCTGGTTGTTTCTGTCTATGGCCTTATCAATGCTGCTTGCAAGCAAACTATTTTTACAAGGCTATTTTTGTCATTTTCTTCCTTTTACCCCCCACCAGTATTTTGTTAGGCTGGTACGTACTGGCCTCTCAGGCACATGCCTTTATTTCTAACAATGTCCTGGGATTTCCAATCACAACTGGACAAAGGGGGTGGGGGGGTGGGAATGCTGAAGATAGCTGGTAAATACAGCTGAGGTGAAGGCAGAGCACTATATTCTCTATCCAGACCTAAGGTATGTTCTTGAGGGCTTCCCATTTTGAGAACACTTATATGATACGTTTCCACTCAGCTTTTATGCCAAAAATATCCCAGTGCGGCTCCGGCACTGATAAAAGCAGCAGGAGCATTCGTGTAAACAGGGCTCCAGGCAGCTGCCAGTGCTCCCAGTTGCCAAGTTGCACAAACCTGAGAGCAGCCAGCCTGGATCGAATATGGGGAGCCCCTGACACACAGGGCTGGGCAGGTGGCCCCATTCCCCATCTCAGATGCTGGGGACCAGACCTCCCCATCCCCACCTCACTGCCGACTGCCTGGCTGCCCCGCAGCTCTGCAAGCAGAGCTGAAGCAGTGGCAGCAGCAAAGCTCGTGGTCACTTGTGGGGAGCAGCAGAGTCAAGGGTGCAAGGTGTGGATGGTGAAAACTGTGAATGGGGCAGAAGACAGCAGGAAAATAGTTCACCAGCACCAGCTGAGATGTGTGGTTCATCTCTTCTCTAGAAATGCATCAGCACTGGTTACATCAATTATAAATGCTTTTGGAAAAGTAGCAAATTATTTAAAAGTAAGTAAATGAAGCCCTGTCCACAGACCCAGCATTTCAAACCCTGTTACGAAAGTTACCCAGGTTTCAGGGAAGTTTAAAGCAGCCATGTGCTAGCTGCAATGCTAAGACTATCCTGCCACTCAGAAGGCCTGTGCTTGGACCTCTGAGTTTCCCCAAAAAAAGGTGTTTCACTGGAAATAGGTCTAGATACCATGCCAGGAACACTTAATTGTTACCTTACTTCTTCGGTTTCATCCTAAAAAATGTGTATGCATGCTTCTGCCAGTGCCTTGAATATCCTTGCCTCAGCACCAATACCTGGTGACTTAAGAAGAGGATCATCTGAAGCATATGTGACTCCACTTCACTGGAAAGGCGGTCAAGAGAAACAGGCTTCGTGCCTGAAAACCACTTTGATATAGCAAGAGGCAGTTGTGGCATTCACAGCAGAGGTCTGGACATTAGCTGCTCCAGCACAGGGGCAGCAGATGGAGAAACACAGCCTGACACATGCCAGAGTCAGACCTGTCATTCATTGCAATTCCTTCTGTAGAGGCAAGGGTACAGAGCATGGTGAAAGGCTACAAGGGAATTGACTGTCCTCAGGGTGAGGGTGGAGAAGTTGGATATCTCTCCTCAAGTCCCTCCACTATAATTACTCCATGGAAGAAAATAAAAGCAAATAAATAAATAGATGCAAAAGGAAATGAGTCAGGAGCTGTGCCTGTACCAGGGACTAAACAGGGATGGGACACTGGCACATAGCTGCCTGTGTCACAAGCTTGCAGAGAGGTGACGGCTTGGAAGGGGGCACACAAACTGTGATGTGCTGCTCGATCTTAAAACCAGAAAAAACTCCCTATCAAATTTTATTTCACCATCTGGATATAGCCAGAGAGTTCCAGCAGAAAGGAAGAGGTCTGTGTTCAGAAAAGGATGCCCTGTCAATAGGCTTTGAGGGAGTATCTGACCCAGCATCTGTGGCTCTGCTGTGACCACCAGGCAAGGAGCAGGTGGTGCTGGGTGTGAGCAGGACTAAAGCACAAGTTTAGGTGGGAGTAAGGAGGCTGGGTTCTAGCTGCTTGCAAAGAAAGTATTTTGTGGTCCATGAGCAGTGAAAAGGGAAATTATATGGCACATACCCTCAATTATGTCACATTTCCCTTCTTGAGGAACTCCCTGGCAAATCCCTCATCTCCCATCCTGCCACCCACACTGTTCCTGGCTGCTCCATGCTCCACTGAGCCCTATGGCTGGCCCTCCCATTGCCAAAACCCAGGAGACCTCTGTGTCTGCACCCAGAGTCCATGGCTGAAGGGGAACACAAGATGGCCCTCAGCAGCACCTGGAAAGGAGCAGCTGAAGGCAGAGAGAAAGGCAGGTTGGCATTTTTGGTAGGGAACAGAAGTGATGCTAGCTCTTTCCCCACCAGAGATGTAGGCATTGAAGGACAACAGTCAGGAAAGGCTGGGAAAGGGCTCCTCAGTCCCCTGTTGTGAGTGCTGGCTGATGGGTCACTCGGCAGCATTAGGTAGCTATGGGAAAGTTCTTCTACAGAGATAAGGATGCTACTGGAAGCTTAGACCTGTGGCTCTTCTCCCTGGGGCTGCTGGGCACCTCAAGTGCTCTGTCTCTCTGGCCTCAGAGGCTGCCTGCAGGTTGGAGGGTATTAGATATTTCTCCTGCAGTGAGTACTGAAGCGTTACACTCTTTGGTGTGCAGCTCCCCATGGCTCTGGGCTGGCAAAGCCAAGAGTTAACCACCGCTTTCCATCTCCCTGAATCAAATGATCACACAACCAATTGACATTTTCTTCTCACTTTTGATGCTCTCCTGTAAAACAAATGCCCAGCACTGCCTTCCCGGAGATGAGGAGCAAATAATCAAAGATTAGGACAAGGGGCAATGGCTGTAAACTGGAGCACAGGAAGTTCTGCACCAACATGCGGAAGAACTTTTACACAGTGAGGGTGACAGAGCCCTGGCACAGACTGCCCAGGGAGGTGGTGGAGTCTCCTTCTCTGGAGATATTCAAGACCCGTCTGGACGCCTATCTGTGCAATATGTGCTAGGGAGCTGCTTTGGCAGGGGGGTTGGACCTGATGATCTCTCGAGGTCCCTTCCAACCCCTACGATTCTGTGATTCTGTGATTAAGAAAACTGTTGGGCAGGCAAGACAATGTGCTCCTGCTGTGACACGCACACACACACATATTTATATAGGAAAAAGGCTGATCTATCTGAAAACATGAGAGACAAACAGCAGAAAAGGGGGGATGTTGATTCCATCTGCCTGATCCACTACAGCAGCTTTGCTTTGCTGAATGCCAAGAGGCTGGTAAGTTCTCGTATTGTCTAAAGGGAGCTGCTGCGGGGCCTTTTTAGTCCCAGACTTGTATGTCTTGGTTGTTTCAACGAAAAAAACCCCAACCCTGACTAGTGTGCTGAGACTGGGCAACTTGTGGAACAGATTTTTAAAGAGAACTTCTTTTTTTTTTCCTTTCCTCTGAACGAACCGGTGTTTTGGAGGGTGAGGGCTGGTTTAAATGTTCCTAAGGAAATTGTATGTGGTTCTGTAGCATGTACTCTGAACTCTTCAGATCGTACCCGATTTTTGCCCTGAACTTCACAGAGGATGGATAGAAAAAAAAGGTTTTACACTTACGGTGAGGAAGAGCGAACGGATCTGCTCACTACCCATTTGGCACATTGTGGTTGGCTTATTTTAGTGTACGTGATATTTCCCTGCTTATACTTTTGGGAAGTACCAGGCAGGAGCATGCCTATGCACATGTTGGTCCTGCTTTTGTGGCACAGGAAAAGAAGTATGGTCTGGGTTGGGAGAGAAACCACCGTGTTCTTTACTTTGCCTGCCTATGTCACGTCACCTGGCATGAGTGGGTAGCAGTGAACCTGTCCTGCACGACAGAAAATAAAGAGCATTTAGGGCTTTTTTCCTCCGAAGTTGCCTAAACACAGGACCCTACTTTTCCGCATCAGCTAAAATCTATCCGTCCTTCTGCAGACAGGCCCAGCACGGCTGAGGTCTGCCAGCCCTCCGGGCTGGGGCCCCAGAGCCGGCAGAAGCCCCGCGGGAGGTGCAGGGCAGCGCGGTTGGGCGGGGGGCGCAGCCCCGGGGCCAGAGACTCCCCGCCTCCTCATGTCCCCGTGAGGGTGCTGGCGGGCGGCGGCTTGCCCCGGCTCCGGTCCCGGTAAGGGCGGGGAGGGGGCAGAATCGCTGAGTCAGCGCCGCGGAGGGTCGGGGGCCGGGTGGTGCCTCCACCCCTCAGCATCGGCGGTGCCCAGGAGGAAGCGGCCCCCGACCGGCGGGCAGAGCGCTGCCCCCCTCGGCCGCTCCTTATCAGCCCGATTTGATGCTGCAAGGCGTGTCCGGGGCTCTGCTCATGTGATGGAGCAAGAGGCAGACGGGCGGGGGGACCACGGGAGGAGGTGATTTTCCTCGCTGGCTCTCGCTCGCCCCTTTTTTTTTCCTCCCTTCCTTTTTTTTTTTTCCTCCCCTCCTCTCGCTCCCTAAAGGAGTTTGCGGAGACCCGCGCTCCTTCATTCCCGGCTGCGCCGCCACCGCCCTCCGCCAGCCCCCGCCCGCGGCTCCGCACGGCCGCGGGGCAGCGCCATGGGCGCCGGCAGCTCCACCGAGACGCCTGCCCCGCAGGACGGGGCCGGGGCCGGGGCCGGGGCCGAGACCACCGCCGTTGAGCCCCCCCGCACCCCCCCGGAGCCGCTGCCGGCAGAAGAAGCGGCGGCGTCTCAGCCGCCGGCAGAGCCCGCCAAGGTAAGGCAGGGGCGGCGGGGAGCCGGGAAGGGAACGCGGGGCGGCGGCTTCCGCCACAGCTTCGGCCCAGGGAAACTTTCCCGCCGCCGCGGCTGCGGGCACCTGCCGCGGCCGGCGGGCGCCCTTCGGCCCGGGCGCGGAGCCGGGGCGCGGCAACCGCCGCTGCGGGGCTGGGACTGCGCCACGGCCAGAGCCGCAGTCATAAAACTCCCGCCGGCGGCGGCAGTAGGGGCGGGGGGCGAGGGCGGCCGCGGGGGCGCCGCCGCTTTTGTGTGCGGCTGTGGCGGGGGGGTGGTGGGGAGGGAGAAGGGCCGCACCCACCCGCGGCGGGGTCTGCGCCAAGAAACCTCCCGACTGCGGTCCCGCAGCCGGTACCCAGGGCTCCCGCGACTCTCCGCAGCCTCCTCCCGCCTTCTTCCCCCCTCCCCGCCATCCTCTCTCCTCCGGAGGACGCAGGTGGGAGGCGCGTTGGGGCGCGGCCGGCCCGCCGGTTTTTGCCGTTGCTTCAGCAGGGCGCCAGCCCCGACGTGCCAGCCCCTCGTCCCACCCCATCCTGCACTCCCCCCCACCCCAGCCTCGGGCTCACCTTGAGCCGCAGCTCCCCCGCCCCGCCGCCGCGGGCAGGCGGGGAAGGGGGCAGTGGTGGCCGCGGCGTGGGCTGTAGCGATGGGTTTGGGGCTCCCTGGTGTCATACCGCACGACGGGGAAGGGGGGTGGAGGTGGAGGGGAAGGGGGGAGAGCCTCGCTAACTCTCAGCCAGTCGTGAGTAGAGGAGCTGAAGGTATGTGTTATTTTTAATAAAGACGTTGAAGAATTGAAAGAAATTATTTTAAAACATGTCTGGTGTTTAAAAATAGATCATGAATGAACCCATTTATCCCTCTGGAATAGGCGCGTTTAGGGGACTCCGGGACTGAAAGGGAGGTTATGTG
Source organism: Porphyrio hochstetteri (assembly GCA_020800305.1). Lineage (NCBI taxonomy): Eukaryota > Metazoa > Chordata > Aves > Gruiformes > Rallidae > Porphyrio > Porphyrio hochstetteri. The sequence goes on from CM036907.1 coordinate 55,668,346, forward strand.
CATCGCCGTGTTTACATAGCATTGCTTCGGCGTTAGGGGAGAAATAATGCTACGTTATACCGAGATTCCCCATCCTGGGGCTGCTCGGAGCTTGGGTCCTTCGGGCAGGGTTACGCAGAAGTTTCTGTAGCTGGCGTGTGGGTGTGTTGGAGCCTGAGAACTGGCTATTACTTCGCTGCTTTGACCTTGTGATTCGGATTTTAACTTTCAAGTTGAATTTCCCATCGTTCCTGGCTGCCGCCAGACCTCCTCGTGCGTGTTTTGACAGATTTGAAAACCACATAGAGAATGAACTTTAAACCAACCGGCATTTATTTTCCTTTCTTTTTTAAGCAAATAAGCGGTGGGAATTGATGCTGGTTGAAACATTTAGCAGTTGTGTTGGGCGGTTTTAGAATTCCGATGCCGCAGTGTTTAGGCACCAATGAATTTAGAGAAGGGCAAGCGTTTGGCTACCGTGACTGTTTAAAAAGGCAGATAATGTGGCTTTGGAGAAGGAACATGGCATTCATAGCCAAATTCATACAGCTATGGGAACTAAGATGAAAAAAAAAAAGAGAGATAATACCGTTGATGCTGTTCTCAAATACAGATTATTATCACTGTGTTTGGTGTCTCCTATGTTTTAGGAAAAATGTTTTCTAGTAAATTTTTACCTTGCTATTTAAGTAGAGCTATTTAAAGGAGGGGAAGCTTCTTTCCTCATTTCCTTGCTGTAAGAAGTTTATATTACTCCTGTTCTAAACCAGCGAGTTTTGCCTTCCATTGCGTTAAATAAAAAGAAAAAATAAGTTTTAATGAAGTTTGGGCTTTTTTGTTTGTATATCTTGTTTAGTCAGTTCTCACTACAGTAAGGTGATTTCATACAGATTTGAGACGCAGTTTTCTATCATTATTCCTTTTGGCCCTTGCCAGGTCCTGCAGTGTCCCCAGAGAAGTCTGGCAAAGAGCTAATTTGTTTGCAGAGGATACAGCGGGGGCATTTTGAAAGTTGGTTGTCTTTTTTTTTTTTTTTTTTTGCACATTTTGAATTAAAACACTTCTCACAACCTCCTCTTCTGGAAGGAAACTTTGAGAAGTGACTTTAATGGAGTCCAGCTTGGGTGACCCTTGGCATGTCAATCCCAAGTAAATGGCCTAGGCAGCTAGCCTAATTAATGCAGGTTATAAAAAAAACTCCCCACAGTTGGGCTTTTTTTGTGCACTGGAAATGCCCTGAGTTTGTTTCATGATGTAGTTTTGTACAACATGAAAACCTCTTTGCCTTTTCTTCTAGAAAGGGCCAAATGTGTAGTCTGTAAGGTAGTTTGTTAGTCACATGTGACTCTGGCCAGATACCAGCTTTTGATGTGCCCTAGTTACTGGAAGGGGGAGCGTACAGTTCTCTGTTCCTTGCTTCTGCAGTCCAGGAGGTTCGAGAGACTCTGTAAAGCACCTGGTCTGCAGTTTCAGTGGTATTTAGGAGCCTTTGGGTGTCGACTCAGAAGCACCGCAGGTTAAACGCAGGCTCATGCGAGGTCAGGACCTCAGCTTTTCGCTCCATCCTTTCACGATTTGGTGATGAATTACACATAAAGCAGCTCCGGAGTTTCCAGCCCAGCATATTCCTGGGACTCAAAACCGGTGGCTTTTTTTTACTGTAGCAGACAAGGCTTAAATGCAGGCGGTGGAGGACTTGCTCCTTATCTTGCATAGCCACGGCTGTGGGAAGCCCTCTCCGCAGGGGAGTGTGACAGATCCTGGAAGTACTAATCCATTCGCATGCCTGAACTGAATTGAATTCATCGCAGCTGTGAATCAGCACCCACAGTCCTGTTGAGATCAAGGGATGGGGTGTGGTCCCACAGAAGGCTGATCTGATGGAGTTATCTCCTTATTGCTTGAGAAGCAATATTCCTTCCCCCTCCTCTACTTCCTCCGCGGTCCCTCTTCCCTGTCTTGCCCCAGATGATGCCACCTCGCATTGGTTCTCCCGTTGCCTTTCCATAAGCCAATTGACCTCACACCTCAGGAAACAGGAAACTGGTTTGGATTTTGTTTGTTTGGGGTTTGTGTGGTTTTGTGGGGCTTCTGTTTGGTTTGGGGCTTTGTTTTTACTGGGCCAGTTCCCTGCTGTGTTAGTGATTTCATTTGACTCCTTCAATGCCCAGGTGAGACCTGGAGCCAGGACAAAGCAAGTGCAGGAGGGGGACTTTCTCTGTCGATGGCAGAGCCTCATCTGCTTGTGAAACCTCCCCATCAGACTGCCCTGAGTAGCATAGCACAGAAGGCTGAAGCTTGGCCTTGGAAGGGCTTGGCAGACTTCAAAATTCACAGATTGTTAGCCTCACAGATTGTTAGCCTGACAGAGGAGAGCAGGCAAACCTTGGGTGTTCCAGACCAACAAAAGCTTGGAGGTGGCTAATGGCATGGGTCCTCCGCTCCTGCCTCCTCCCCACGGCACCCGCACCTTCCCCCCTGCTGCATCTGGCACTGGGTGAGCTGGTGCCAGGAGCTGACCCCCTGGAAAGCTGTTCAGCTCCTTCGGCAAGGTCATTCTCTGCTGATATAGCAAAGTGCTTTGGCTCCTGGGACTCGGGCAGCAGAAGCAGCAGGTGCAGGGGAGCAAGGGAACCTTGTGACCAGGATTGGGCAGGGAGCTGGGTGACACCTCTGTTGGTGGCAGTGTGTAGTTAGGTTGGTTCTGGCGTCTCCATCTTGCGAGGCCCCTCTCTCTTCATAGCAGTGATGCAGCTCTTACCTGACTTCTTGTTGGGATGCTGAGCATCAGAGGGAGACTGGGAAGATTCCAGCGTGCTGCCCCTCGCAGTGGTGGCCTCTGAGGTCCCCTGGGGTGGAAGGCAACTGTGAGCCACGTGGGTGGCATGAGGAGAGCTGTGTCATCCTACCAGCATCTCAGCTGAAGCAATTGAGATCAATCCTCTGCTTCTGTTTTATCCAGGAGCCAGAGGTGCTGGTTTTAGTGCAGGTCTCTGCAGAGGGAGCAGAGCTGTGTTGGAGCAGCCACCTGAAATGGCGTAGGGAGTAACATTTACAGAGAGACTCTGGAAAAGTACTGGCATGCTAATAAGCTGTCCTTGCAGCAAAGTCTGGGTTTGGCAGAGATAATCTTTTGCGGCAGTTGATGACTTTAAAATGTTGTGTAGTGGATTCCTGGCTTGCTCGCAGGCAAGGGCCCCGACTCAGGAGCAGTGAGTGATTTCGGGCTAGTTCCCATTTCTGAGTAGTAACTTGATTATGCTACCTGCGTTGTAATGGGAGCAAGTGTCTGCTAGACAGTAAATATTTGGAACTGTCTCTTCTAAAGAGGTTACCAGCTGAGATGTCAGAGTGTCTTATTGTCTGAGCACCTGACAAATAACAGCTGGGACAGACTTACATCCGCTGTTTCAACAACTGCATTCTGGTGAGGGAGCTGAGTCAGCCTGAAAAAACCCGTTTTACCAAGGCTGATGGTAGAACTAAGCTTAATTCAGTGCAGTGGGAAAGTCCCTAGACTGCGTCTCTAGAAGCCCTGGTTAAAAACCGATGGAGCTTGAGGCATTTGGCTCAAATTTCTCCTGGTTAGACAGGGTCTGATTCCCTTTAAGTACCTCTCTCCAAACGGAGAAGGAAGAGGCTGATACGGGTTGGTGCTAAGGTTGGGAGGTCTGCCCAGGCCTGTGCTGTAGCTGGGGAGAAAGCATGGAAATGCTTAATTGAAAAAATGCACAATGGAAATTGGTGCCATGGATCCACCAAAAGCTCGAAATAACCCCCCCCTAATTGTATAGGAGATAAGAAGGAGGTGGTAGAGGGAGTGTCCCGGCACTTTGAAAGCCAGGGCAATTAGCTTGTGTTTGATGTGATGGGGGCTACAGAGATGCAAAGAGTCTTTGAAAGTCCTTCTGTTTGGAAGTGCAAGCTGTGGTTGTAGTTACTCCAAGGAGAGCAACTTGCTTTGTGCTCAGTCCCAGATCTAACTGATCCTTGGCACCTGGGTGAGCTGTACCTATGTGCACCCATAGGTGTCCTAGGAGTGGTTTCCAGAAAGACCTGAAAGGTGTGTGACCTGGGAAAGACCTCAGGTTGGATCAGGTTTAAGGTGTCCAGAAGGACAAGTTGGGAGTAATGCCTCGTTCCCAGGTTGCAAAAGATCACAGAGATGATTTGGGATCAAAAACTGTTGGCTTTGGTTTAGCCATGTGGGTTTACAGGGTGGTCATCCATAAGGAGGGTGTCACAAGGGAGTCAGGCTGACAGTTGGGACAGATGAGGATAGATCTGAGGGAATGAAAGGTAAGGAGGATGCTCTTGACTTTGTCTGCTGGAGGACTTACCCAGAAATAAGGTACTGCAATTAAGTATGCTGTTACATGCCTTACACAGTAATGGCCTTATGTTTTTTTCCACCTGGAATTTGCAGTGTCCCACAAACTTCTACTGCCTTAACTAATTCTAAACAAGACAAACTGCTGGGAACAAAGAGCTGGAGTGACCTAAATTCAGGGTTTTTTTCCAATTGTTGGCATTTAAAGATCTCTTTAGTAGAGCAGTGTGTGTTAAGAGCAGACCCCCTGGGTAGACCAACAGTGCTGGAAGCTTTCCCTAAGTTCCAAAATCAAACTTAAGGAAAAATATTAGAGACCATTATGCTAGTTTGCTCAGTTGTTCAGACAGCTGGATCTGGCTATTTTAGTAATCTAATGTAGAATCAGTGTAGCAGGATTAACGGAATGAGGCAAAATTAACTCTGGTGCATTTGGGCCCGGTGCGAGGAATCCCTGGAATGATTTGGGTCTGGCACAAGGAATGTTGGGAATGGTGGTGATCACTGGTGGGGGAAGCTGGGTGCCACTCGCCCCTCCAGAATAGTGCATGAATGAAGTGTGTGCTAATGTACAGTGAGAGATGAGGGACCTGCTGTTTATCCGTATCTCGTGTAGTCCTTTGCGTTAGTTTTCTTTGTCAATTTTTAATTGTGTGTGTGTGTAGCAGGGTCCAACACTTGGGTGTAACACTGCATGCAAAATGGAGCAGATAGCTGCTGGTGGTTAGGGTGACGTGCATTTTAGTCTCATTAGCTATGTGTCTGCCCTTTGCTTCCACCTTTGTGGTGGATACGAGGGGAATCTTTGAAAAAAACACGTGTGAGATATATAACAGTGGCATGACAGAAGTTGAAATGCTGCTTCACTGATGGCCCTTTGTTTTGGGAAGGAAGAAGCTGAAGAATCAGTGCGTTTCTCCTGCGTTTGTGAGAACACGTCCATTAATTAATTAATTGAAGGAGAGTGATGAATGTGTGTCACAGAAACCTGATAAATGTTGATAAACCTGCCAACTGTAATGTCTCATTACCTGTAGATAAATACACAGATCTGAATAACAAGATTCCTGACACCATTCATTTTGTCTTTGAGGTTTTCACCCATCTCTCTAAATTCTGACTTTATATTTGTCTAAGCTTTACAACTATTCTCAATGGAATTAAGCACACAGCTTAGTAAATTAGACATAATTGGGTTAAACTACAGTTTAGATCCCTTCAGAGAAATGAAGCAGTTAATGTCAGTGAAAATTGAAATTAGTTTCTTTTGAGGACTAATGCAGTGGGACAGACTGCGCTGACCCTCGTAAAGAGCCTAGCACAGAAAACTTTTTTTTAAACTAATGATGCTGTTGTGTCTCCCTTCACACTACAGCTTCCCCAAAGACACTTATTTTCTTCTCCTTTGCACGTATTGTGATTTGGGAAAAGCAGTATTGTTTTATTAATTCTGAATTAATAAATTAATTCTGAATTAATAAATTAAATCTGAATTAATAAATTAATTCTGAATTAATAATTAATTATTGAAAGTAGAACACTTGATTTGAAAATCTAAATTTGTCTTCCTATGGCTGAGAATTATATCAAACTCTTTCTCCAGGGGGCTGGGATGAAAAGGTCCCTGGCCAGGTAGGGTTATTCTGCAGGTCTGACCAAATTTGAAAATACTCAGGTTTTTTCCTGCATTTACATTTTGACTCAGTCACAACTGAGTCAAAACGTGGTCTTGCTGTCAAAGCTGAATTAATGTGTAGGTTGAACAAGGATTAGAATTATACTAGCCAGTAGTAAAAACTGCTCCTAGTCTTATATTTAGTGGTGTTTTACGTTTAGTTCTGTTCTTTATAGTGAAAGGTATCACAGCATTTTACAGACCCAAAGGGTTATCTGCTAGATCCAGTGATTTGTGAATTTGGGTCACAGGTCTTTGGGGTGATGCACAGTCACTGTCTTCCTGAATGTCTCATGACCGTAGACTAAATTCAGAGCTGGGGGAATAGTAAGTGTTACCATAGTTAATACTTTGTCATATCACTCGGGGCTCAATTTAAAAAAGGAGACAAGTTGTGCTGCACTGGGGTACCCAGACCCTGCCTACTCTGCTTGCAGAGTCTGCAGGTCCGTATCAGGCACTGGGGCTTTATGTGCCTATATAGGTATGTCTATACATGTGGCTCTAGCTTGAAGATGCTTTGCTGACTGGGGGAGGTTTGGAAAGAAAGGCAAGGAAGTGTTTGAATACAAGTGAGGAGGGCTGAGATATGCAGTGTTGCTGCTGCCTTTCTCATGACTTCAAAGAATTGTTGGTGCTAACTCTGAGGGTGTCATCTTGAAGTGTCCACCCATGAATTTATCTTCAGAGTGCCAAGTGCCTTCAGAGCCGGTGATACTTAAGTTGTTCTTGTGGTTGGAGGAAGAGCAGTTGTCTTATAAGAATGAATGAGTAAAATTTATTTTATATATATATATATAAAAAAATAACAACTGTCCATTAATAAATTTGTATTGAAGAATCTCAAAGCCCTTCAAGAACTAGGTGGTTGTTTTCCACGCCTGTCTGTTGCTAGCCTTTAATCCGTCACTACCGTTTGGTTAACGCCGAGCGCAGTTGCAGAGGCGCTTCCCAGGCCTCACAGGCCTTTGTTCGGTGGTGTGGCATTTTTATTCCTCCCGAGTCCCTGCATTTTAGATTTATGAGAAGGATGATGTGAGAAGCGGGAATGTAATCTGAGTGTTGAGCCGTTCCGTATTTCTTCTATTTAATATCTGGTCTCAGCATGTGAAAGCGCTGCAGCCAAGTTATTCCATCTGCGGTGTTGGCAGCGGAGCAGAATGGGGTCCTTTTTTCACGAGGTGGATTATGCGGCTGTGAAAGGCGGCTTTGAGGAGCGCAGCAAGGCCAGGTGGAAACAATTTTGCTTAATTAAGGGCTTCTGAACTGAAAATTCGGAACCTGAACGCGTGTTTCGTTGCCCGTGGAAGTGGGGGGTACGACGCCTGCCTCTCTCAGGTCCTCCCCAGGGTGTGAAAAGGGGGTTGAGCCATGAGATGACTGCCACTTGCCTGGTGCGGCTTCGTGTGTTGATCTGAAATTCCAGTGCAGCGGGCTAATTGCTAATAAAAACAAATAAATGGGTCTTCCCACTCAGAAGGCTGTTTTGGTGGGGTTTGGAAGAGAATCCTCAGGAGCGTGGCGTCTTTCTGATCCCCGGGGGGGGCTTCAGGCCTGTGGATGTTGCATTACACCGAAAGGCGGGATGTGCCTGTGGTTCCTTCACTTAATTAACAGGGTCTCAGTGGCAGCATTTTGGGAGCACAGCTGAGTAGTAAGGCAGAGAGATGTAATTAAGGCTTGCTGTTCTACCAGAGGAGCTTTAAACCTGCACTTCAGGAATAAGAGATTTAAGACATGGTTAATTAGATGAAATGGCTTCTTGTTGGAAGGTAATACAATTGGTTGGAAAGCTAGTTAATTAACAAATAATTACAGGGTAAGGAAATATTTTTTAATGACCATGATGCGCTTTGTACTTTCCGAATTGTATCTTTATTTTAAAATAATCTAATAATTAAAATGTATTAAATGTGGAAGCTGAAAAAGATTTATTTGTTTTAATACATATTGGCAAATCTGGAAGAAAACATTCCCAAGATTATAGTGCAGAGTCCCAAAGAATTGCAAAGCTTTCCCTCCGCCCCAGAATAATTTATGCCTAATAACTGAGGCCCAAAAATGCATGTTTTAATCCCAGTTTCACTGAATTTCCTCATGGGAGATATACATACCGTCCTGAATAGTTCAGTTTCTGTGTGATTGCTCCTCTGCTGGTGCGCTTATCACAAGCAATATGATACCAAAGGCCGTAACATTGGCAGGAGTCAAGCATGTATCAGAGCAATTGTGCCAGACATTTTGAAGAATGAAAAATATCTTTCCATCAGCCAGGTGCACATTACCCTGAAGTTTTCCTTCACGCTCAAAACCAATTTCTAGGCAAAGTTGCAGGCGATTGTGAGTGATTGTCTCTAAGACTTGCTTCTTCCACAGACTTCATGCAGGAGAACAGTAAAATAAATAGTCCCAGATTATGTCTTGGGTTTTTTTTTTGTTGCTTTGCCTTGTTTGTTTGTTTGTTTGTAGGGTTTTTTTCCCCACACAGAAGCAGTTTGAGTCATTAAAGTTAATAATTTTGAAAAGGAGGAATACTACAGTGAAGCACAGAATAATTTATTTCCCAAAATGCTTCCAATATGAGAATCAAAGAACAATATTGTGGGGGGAGGGTAAACCCCATGCCTAATACTGATACTCCTTTTTTTTTTTTTTCTTCTCTCTTTTCCCTTCCCTACCATCTTTCAATGAATACTTGACCATGCAGGTTTTAGATGTAAGTGTACCAGTACCTGATGTTAATGGAGATAACGTGGAGCATGATGCCCCACCACTGGAGCCACAGCAGCCAGGAGCTGTTGCAGCACCTCAGGAGATGGATGGGCAGCAGCCAGAGGAGGCTTCACCCCTTCAGGAACCACCCAGAGAGCAAGCAGAGGGTGCTGGAGTAAACGGTAAGTAAAAACCTCTGTTCAGTGGGCTGGTCTTAGAGGCCTGGATGCTAAATGGAGTGAGAATTTGAAATAGGGCTCAACTGGCCACCTCTCAGTGAATCTCTTGGTTACTCAAGTGCTTTTTCTAGAACATTGTCTTGTTGGGATGGGTTTTCTCTGTAGCAAGTTCAGATAATGAGTTGTGGATTGAAGCTGTCTGTGGTGGGGGGTGCTACCCATTCCCCAGCAGGGGTGGCTGTCTGGGCTCAGTGCACCCTGCTGTGCCTCGGCTTGCCTGCTGCCAGTCTCTCGGCCTTTCACCTGCAGGAACAACTCTGTTCCCACTTCTGGTGTTAGGAGCTTCTGCTGCAGAGGCCTGTCCCTTCTTTCACAGGGCAGAAATCCTTTTATGGTCATTCATTAGTGATGTTAATGAAGATAAACTATTTTGAACTCGAAGGAAAGGATGGGGCTGCTGATCTGTTGGCTTCACCTTCATTAGACCTCCCTTTCCAACCACTTTTAATCAGATTTGTGTTTTGACCATAGAACCCTTTTTATAGTAGGCACCCCTATGTCCCAGAGTCCCTGGGGATCTCTTTCTTGCCTTGCTGCACCGTCAGAAGTGCACTGCTCTGTCTCTTGTGCAAAGTGGCAGCCCACCTCTCCTGCCCTCTGCAGCCTCTCATAGCTGCCCCCTTCCCTCACCTGCTTGCAGCAGTGCAGTGAGAGACCCACTTCAGGGATGCCACTGCATGCTGGCTCTTTTGGCAGCGGTGGCAAGAGGTGGGGGGAAGTTTTCAGTCAGTGCAGACAACCAACACTGCTGTGGGAGCTGGGAAGGGATGGGGAGAGGGTGTGTGGAGCACCTTCTTGGGTATCAGCACAAAGAGCAGCCTAAGGCAACTGTGTAGCCCTTGGTGGTCTTTGGGCTTAATAGTCTAGTAAAGAGAATCCTTTGCCATGCCTTTGTATTACTTGCTGTTACCCCAAAAGAAGTTTGCCATAGTTAACGTGGGATTTTTGTGATTTGTTCTTTTTATAGTGTTGGTAGGAGCTTTTGGTGCTGTAAAAATGGGATGCAACGTGGTTTGTCTTTCACTCATGATAAACACTGCTTCTCTTTAAAATTCCAGTCTTAAGTGGGCAGCAATGGAGAGAGGTTACTTATTAAACAGAGTTATGAAGAAAGAGAAAATAATAGGTGATTTGAAGTCGTGTCAGAAGACTTCATGTTGGTGTTTGGCTTCTGGATCACATTGCAGAGAGAGTCTTTAAAAGGGTGTGAATTTCCAGTTAATAGTCAAAGATTACTGTTCTTGTTGAGTAATGCTGGGTTGTAGCTTCAGTTGTACAGAAATGGTGTTCCCAGGATGTGTGATGAGGAAGGGGTGAGGGTCTCTTTGAATGCAGACAGTTCTGTGTGACCAGATGCGTGATGTGTTGTGGGCATAGGTAGCATTAGGAATTTAGACATGAATAGGCTGCCTGGAAAGCTGTTGCTTTCTTTGATAGTCGTGTCTTGTGTTTGTGTGATGTTGCTCTTTTAATCGGGATTTATTTTACTGTTGTCAGTGGAACCAAGCCTACCTGGTAGTATAGTTTATGTGAAAGGGAAAACAATTCTACAGGTTTGCTCTCTAAGGGAAAAAAATGCCTTTATGGGAGCAATGCAGCATGTATTTCCTGTAACAACAGCTGAAAATGATGCCACCCATAGAGACAAAAAATGCCTGGCTGGTCAAGCATTGAAAAGAGTTCTTCGAGTAAAGACTGTGTTCAGATATTCATAGCTGTTTGTGTCCACCCCTCAGGACCTCATGGACTCTGGTCCATGTATCTTTGGGCAGATGAATAAAGGTGGGCAAGAGGTCCCTTTTCAAATGCTCCATGCAGAGAAAGCTCTCCATGTAGAGAAATAAATCATTTTATCTCTATGCTTCTTCAAGAGAGCCAGTGGGATTCTGGGGTACATTAGGAGGAGTGTGGCCAGCAGGTTGAAGGAGGTGATCCTCCCCCTCTACTCTGCCCTGGTCAGGCCCCACCTGGAGTATTGTGTCCAGTTCTGGGCTCCCTGGTATAAAAAAGACAGGGATCTCCTGGAGAGAGTCCAGAGAAGGGCTACGAAGATGATTAAGGGCCTGGAACAGCTCCCGTATGAGGAAAGGCTGAGTGAGCTGAGGCTGTTCAGCCTGGAGAAAAGAAGACTGAGGGGGGACCTAATTAATGTTTATAAATATCTTAAGTATGGGATGCAGGGGGAAATGTCCAGCCCCTTTTCAGTGGTCTGTGGGGACAGGACAAGGGGCAATGGCTGCAAATTGGAGCACAGGAAGTTCCACACCAACATGTGGAGGAACTTTTACACAGTGAGGGTGACAGAGCCCCAGGGAGGTGGTGGAGTCTCCTTCTCTGGAGATATTCAAGACTCATCTGGACGCCTACCTGTGCAATATGAGCTAGGGAGCTGCTTTGGCAGGGGGGTTGGACCCAATGATCTCTGGAGGTCCCTTCCAACCCCTATGATTCTATGATTCATGTTCTTCATTTCTTACCTCATCTTGTTTGCAAAACCTGTAATATCAGAACTAAAGCATCGTAACACCGAATTCTGAGGCAACGCAGGTAATTGCTCACAGTGAAGGAATGTTAGATTGAAGTTTGTTTTTTGGATCGGTTGATTCGTGTGTTGTCATCATTCTTTGCATCTCACTGTTTGAGAGATGATCCAGACTCACCAAGGTGGCTACTGTGAGATTAGAATGCCTGGCAAGTTGTTGGTGGCAGTCAGAGTCACAGACAAAGGTTGTGTATGGCAGTATCTGCATAGCATAAGAACTTTGGAGATATCCAACTGTAACAGGAGGTCACCTGTATCCGATACCGGTCCTCTACATTTTATTTGATCTTACTGCCTCCCTTTTTGCTAGCAGTCAGACCTACTAGTACTATACTACATTACTATACTACAAGTATCCAGAGAGATACCTTTCTGAAACCCTTGACAGCAAATTTTGGGGCAGTTTATAATGTGATTAGGTAGCAGAGAATCCCAATTAAAAAAACCAAACCCAAACGGAACGACAGAAAAACCCCTTCCCTGACCCCTAAGTGACGATAGGCAAAGGAGCAGATGTTTGAATACAGAGAAAGAAAAGTGTTTGCCCCTCGAACAATAAGGATGTGAAACTATTTAGGGCCCCTAACTAGCATCTGTTGAGGTTTGGTCTGGATGCTTTGTGGGCAGCTGCACCGAGGAGGCGTTACAGCAGCGGCAGCTGAGGCGGCCGGGGTTCAGCGAGCGGCGGTTCCTCGCTGCCGCCGGCATCCCCTCTCCGGGGGCGGGGGAAGTCCCCGCAGGGAAAGTCGCAAGGCGGAGAGGGGGAGGCGCGGCGAGTTTTATTGCCGGCAGCGACGGGACGGGAGGAGCCGAGCCCGGAGCCCTGTCCAGCCACCGGCGGGGCCCGTCCCAGCCGGGCGGGCGAGGGGCGGGGCCGGGCCGGGAGCCACCCCGCGGCGTCGGGCGCTGAGCGGGGGGGACGGGACAGGACCGGAGCGGAGCGGGCGGTGGGGAAGGAACGCGGCTGCCTCTCGTCTCTGTCTGTCCTCGGGCTCCGCGCCCCGGCATCCCCCGCCACGCAGGGAGGAGGCACCGCAGCGCGGGAGAAGGAAGTTTCTCACGACCGGCGTAGCTTAAGGAATGCTGGGGACCCTGACAATGACGGGTGAGGAGGCAGCGTGGCGTTGCGAGTCTGCCGTGTGCTCTCCGCTGGCAGCGCCTGGGTTTGTGCGTGACATCGGGGGGCTTCGCGCGGCAGCAGCTGCGTGACTTGGTGCGGGTGGAGGGGGGTGTGTATGCGTGTGTGTGTGTCTCCCGCTTCCTGAGCCGCGCTTCCCTCCCTTACAGGGAGGAGGGACGTGAAAAGGTCCGGCTCAGTACCCCTGCCTAGGTGTGAGCCGCTTCCAAGCGGAGGATGCTCAAACTGGAGAGTTTCTTGTCTCCTCGTTGGGACGCGGCTCGCCGCGGTACTTGTAACGCGCGGCTGTTCCAGGCGTGCAGATGCTGGCTAGGTGTTCTTCTGCGGTGCCAGATTATGGCATCCTAACTGCAGCTGAGTAACAGAGGGAAAAGGCAGTGACTGTACTTACTGATGGCACTGATTTGATAATCAAGACACAATGCTATATTCTTTTATTCTGTCGAGTTGGGCTTGATAATGCTTATGGGTCCCTTCCAACTGAGTATATTCTGTGGTGATGCTATATGATGATCAATAAATAACCCAGTAATCCTTAGAGGTAAACATGGTGAGATTGAAGGAAACACAGGCGTTGGTGTCGCTTTAATGTTGTAAAAGTACTTGCATGAGAGCAATGCAGCTGTTACTCCACAGCCGTCTTAGTGAAGCCAAATGTGGAGGAGATAAGCGCCGTGGCAGGGGATGTGTGTGTGCACATGCATGTGCAGCGGCAGGATCCCAGCCTGCGGGATCAAGAACTCAATGCCGCGTGTGCTTTGTGCTCTGTACATCTTTAAGGAAGTAGTGCACGAGCCACTGCAGTGTGAGAGCTAACAGCGTAACAAACTGGTTGGGCTTTCTGACAAGATAATAGTGTGTGCAGGAGGAAAGAATTAAAAAGAAACCACACCTTATTGTGCTACTGGGTTTGCACAAACCTCTGCCTTTCCCTGGGAAACAAAGTGGCACTATGAAATAAAAAAAACCCACAAATTTTTTTCCCTAAGTATAACAAATTTGCATCATAATTTCTCGCAGGTTGATGATCTATGTCTTTAGCAACCTAGCATTTTTTATCATTGTATAAATAATTCTTTACTTGCTTTTATTTTATTTACTAGAACTAGTGAATGACTTCAACAGCTAGTGGGGGGGTTGTTCATGCAAAATACTTGAGCATTACAATACATATTGACAACAAAGCCTGTAGAAGCCCGGGCTCTGTTCAGATCTGACTCTGTGCAGGACTGTACGTGATCTGAATCAGTTAGTAGGGGAGGAGATATCCTACGGCTGTTTACAATAGGGTTTTCATTAAACTTGATGTTTAATGAGCTTATCACATGCTGAGTCTTTTTCCTCAAGAGTTCTCTATTTTTTTTCCGTTTCCTTTTATTGTTAGTAATTAAAGGTTAAACTGTTTTTCAAGAGCAATCTCTTTATAGCGTTGCGGAGTTTGATCGTTTGAGGTTTTCCTTATTTATTAATTCTAGTGGAAACATGGATTCTCACTGCAGCACAGCTGCTTGTATGGTATGTTTTGCCAGAACTGCATCTAGCTCACAGTACAAGTGACTATTCTGTCGAAGGAACAGGGTACCTCTCCTTCTTGGTATGTGGGAGCGCCTTAAGCTATCCTGTGTCTCACTCATGCAGCATCAGCTGCGTCTTCTTTGTGGCGAGTTTGTCTTTGATGCTTACACTACTCCTGTTTGGATAAATTCTAAATCTGTCTGTCTTTGTGTATTTTCATTAATCATCAGGGATTCTCAGAAGTGTCCCAGTGTTTCCTCACCCATCTCACTCACCCCATCCTTGTTCCCAGGGGAGCAGGTTTTGTTGTTCTGCTGTTTGTTGGGGTTTTAATTTTTTTCTCGAATGCCTGAGTGCCAGTGTTGCATCTGTCTGACACTTTTATAAAGCGGGGCCAAGTCACTGAACGTGAGGCATGGACAGCTTGGGTTACCATGGAATTTCCTAAGTACTTATAGCATGTCGGTTTGGTTCCCGAGCGGAACAGCTGGACTGGTTTGGGAGCAGTTTATTCCCGTGAGTTCATTTAATGAAGAGTCTTTAACAATAGTAACCGTATAGCCAAGCCATGGCTAATGACCCTTCTGGTCTGAAAACAAACAAACAAAATCACTCTAGAGGAGCTTTACTGGTTCTGATCCTTAGTGCTGTTTCTTGAAACGTTGAAATGAAAGAATGAAGCATTTGAAAATCTTGAATGAATGAAGCGTACAACTTCCCATGCTGGAATTTGAGGAACTGGTCTCTAGGTTGGAGCAGGCGAGTACAGCTGAAGCAAAACCTTTTTATTTTTAGAAGGCTTGTGAGGAATGTTACAGCATCACAGCGGAAACGGTTGTGCTTTAACTTACTTTCACATGAGGCTAAGTATGATGTCCTTTCCTGGGGATATCTCTTTCTTAAGGAGCCATGAAAAACTGCAGGTGGTGCAACAGCCTCTTTCTGCTTTTAAAGCTGGAAGCAAAAGTACGTGAAATTTTTTTACTTAATTCTTGTATTTAAGTGACAACCGAGGAAGTTAATGGTTACTGTGGTTTTAAGCACTTCCTGAAAGAAGAGTGTGATTTGAAACCCCATGAATGATGTGTAGGCGTTGGGAAATTTAGTGTGCAAAAATGTCTTCAAATCCACCCTCATTATTTAATAAATTATTCGGAAAGAAGCCCCACCCCACAATTAACACAGCAAGTCAGCCCTTGGAAATAATTGAGTGAATAGAAGGAAGGTAGTGTGTGCTTTCCACGAAAGAAGTATTTGTATGTTGAAATGGAAGTAAATGTTGCAAGTGGTAGGGAAAGGAAGAACTTGTGAAGTGTATTGTCAAGAAAAAGCAGTGCCACAGACTTGAAACCTTGTAATTGAAAAAAATATAAATTTGTGGGATGGGTAGCACCTGGAAATATTTCGGCTTAATTCTGTTACTGTGAAGTGACTGGGGTGTTTGATTTATTAACACCAACCTCCTGACGTTTAAGGTCAAAAGTATTGGGATTTGTGGCATAATGTCTGATTCTTACATTCTGCAGTGAAAACCTAGAAACATGGCTTGCTTTCTCCATTGCTAATTCCTACCACTGATTAGAAAAACTGTGCATTTAACAAATAAAAACTTGGTATATCATGGACACTCAGTTCAAATGAGGGGTTTTTTTTGATTGCCTTCTCCTGTTTCAGTGTCATATGAGCTTTAGAGTGGTAGGGGGGTTTTTTACCAGTCATATTCGTAGCAAATTTAGATAACAGTGGAGGCAAACGATTGCAAAACACCCCTTCTGCCTTACAGCTTTGGCGCTGGTTTACACTCATGCAAATCTTCTGAGAGTATTGTGTATGTGACTGAAAGCACGGTTTGGCCCCGGATACCTAAACACTGTATAAATGAAAACAGCCCAAAGTCCTCTGGAGCCTTTTCAGTGGCCAGTGGAGTTTGGGAGGCAGGCGCTGGGTGTCTGTGACATCCATCCGAGAGATTGAGAATGTAGGGAATTCCTGGAAAAAATCCAGCTCCGTGCTGCAAATCCTCAGGGGGAAAAGTCAACCAGTTCCAGATGTTGACATGGTTGACTGCAAGCACATGAAGTGCTGTGGGTTTAACTCTTGCAGTCAGGATGCCTTATTTTTATTTTTTCCTTTAACCCTCCAGCAGCAACCAGGGGGAGAAACGTGTTTTCTGAGAGGGTGGGAGCATTCAGCTGCGCTGTCAGCAGTGCCTATCAGCCTACTGATGGAGAAGTGTTGTTTATTCATTCCATTTTTAATAGGATGGGACAGGAATTTGGTTGTTCTGAAAATACACATTTCCATCAGTATAATTCTGGTAAACCAGAAATAAATTCTTAGGGTGGGCTAAGCTACCTGTGAACTTGTGAAATCGAGTGCTTCTGATTCCTGAAGGTCACCAACCTCGTACGCTTCTTTCAGGATAAAACAAAACAGAAGCAGCACCTTGATTCAATTAAAAACGTTGGAAAGCCTAACTGGTACGTAAGCAGTTAAAATAGAATTTCAGCCCTAGTTCTTAGCCACAGGGTATTTAAATAGCAAAGTGGATCAATTTTATGATAAGATTTTTATGGCTGCCTTTGGATGTATTTTTATTGTATTGTTTTCCTTGATGAGCCTATAGCTGGGGAAGGGCAGACCTAAAGAAATTGTCCTCATAGCAGTGCTTTACTGGACTTCTAAACTTTTGAGAGGGGAGGTGTCTGGATAAGGGTCTCCTCTGTTTCTTAAAGGTGCTTTCAAATTCTATAAATTCATTCAGAGAGTGCCAGCTGTCTGGCCAAAATACCCGAGGTGGTGACAGACTACAGTGCTCTGAGCAACAATACCTTGTGTAAATAACTTGTAAAGCTTTTGAAGTGGAGTTTACTGACTGTTTGCTTTGCAGCCCGAAGTGTGGTAACTCTGTTTGGGAGGCGAGAATGTCGTTAATAAAAGTGTCATTAAAGAATCTGACTGCTAAATAGCAATTCCAGTGCGTGCAGGTGACTTCTGGGGGCCTCTGTTTCTCTCGTGCCTGGCTGGAGGTGAGGGTGCTTGTTGGGGTGTCCCTGGTGAGAGGAGCTCTCGGGTACGTATTGCACCACAGGCTGGTGTCACGGCAGCGCGCGGTCAGGCGTCCTGAATGGCGTCTGTCTCCTCAACTGCTGAGGAAGAGCATCAGAAATCCAGATCAAAGGGCTGATCCCATGATTTGAGCGTGAAGGAAGCGGGGAAAGCAGAGACTGGGGGCTGCTGTAGCATGTCACTTAACGCAGAGCTTGGGTGCGAGCTCGTACCTTGGGGATGAAATACCCTCTGGACAGGCTAAACGCTTTGTGTTGTGGACGTGAAGGGGCAGTGTTGGGACTAGGGCTACAAGTAAGCCAGCTGTGCGCTGCGAGGGAGCGATGGAAGTGCGACGTGGGGCGTTAGAAGTACGTCTTCAGTCAGTCAGTGTTTCTGTTCAATTCTCCTTTTGCAGTTTATCCAGTGGAGCATTGCAAGGTAGCATGCTTGCTGGGCTCGTGAAGAAGACCTCATTGCTGTCAGTCTGCTTTAACAGTCTAGAAAGCTTATCACTGTGCCTCCAAACTGTTCTCTGTTTTGTGATTGCATTTGCGATCTTTGTTTGTTCCCATACCTGTAGAGTTTGTAATAGCTCTTCAGATCTTTCTTGCCTGCAAAGGATTTTAGAGACATAGCCTTTGTCTTAAGGGTGGTGTGAACACCTCGTTTTACAGCTAGAATAAGCAAAAATCCCTTGAATGCTTATCACAAATATGAAGTCATAAGACTCTAGTCTAGTCTATATTTCCAAAATGGGAGATAAGATGTAAGACTTTAGTCTTACATCTCTCTCTTTAGAAATGTAATACCTCATTTATTTGTCTCCTGTATCATTCCCTTCTTACAGTAATCCTGTTTAGTTGTAAACCTTGGAAACTCCCCTTAAATACTCAACTTGTATTGTCCTAGGAATTTAAAGGAAGAACAAAAAAAGCCTCAACTGCAGCGAAGAACTTTTTAGATTTTTTAAATTTTTTTAAACCCCTCAGGATTTTCAGAATGGTCAGCATGCACTGCCAGAGAGTGTTTCTGAGGGGAAGGGGGAACCCTTAGAAAGCTGTGTCTCTAGCTTGCCTGCATTGAGTCAGGAGTGCCTCTGGACCTCTCCTCCACCCCTACCTATTGCCTTCCTGCCTCTGGTCTCTCCCACCTAGCTCCAGGATTCCCTGTTGACTCTCAGCCCCTTATTTTTTTATTTTGTTCCACCTTTAAGTCACGTCAGATGGAGATTTCCACATGTCTAAGGGTAAGCAGGTTGGCGTGAATGCAGAGCAAGAATAAAAAGATGACTCTATAACCCTTGTTTCCACCAGAGATGCACAGAGGTCTGGCTCCCAAACAAACGTTTATTTAAAGTTAAATGATCAGTGTTTAATTTCACAGCTGGTTCAGCCAGAAAAATAACTTGTGGCGTAGACAAACTGAAAAATAATTGAAGTACCTGTTACTGAATAATTATACGATATGTGGTATGTACCTTATGTTTGAAGAAATGTCTCTAACTTCGTGAATTGCCATTAAGCCATGATCAGCTTTCTGTTGAGTTACTTAGTTTGATGGAAATGACAAGGAATTTATTTCTGGGCCTAAGAATAAATGAACACAGATACAAAAGCGGCTCCTTGGCTTTATCCTTGTATAATCTCAGGATACAACTGCAAAATGGCTGATTAATAAGAGTCAAAAAAATACTAATTAGCACATCAGTTTTTCTTTGGTAACCATTTTAAAATGAGAAGTGAGTTCAAATGTGTTGTTGCTGCTTCTGACTGTGCTTACAACCTTATTCCCCTTCCTCACCCTGCTGTGACCTGAAGTGTTTTTACAGGGAGTTATCCTTGGTCGTGCAGCGTTCTGGCATTTGCAAGAGGTGTTTTACTAATGCAGTAATACTCCTGGCTGCTTTGGGGAAAAAAATGTCCTTTTCTTATCCTGTTCCCTCACAAATTGCTCAGCTTGAACATCTCTGTTTTCAGAGGTTCATGGAGTTAGGGTGTTCTTGGTGGTCAGACTTGCAAGTGAATTTTGAGTTAACAGTTACAGTGAGTATTTTCAACCTTTGCTTATGTTGTGTGAGAAATGACAACCAGCAGGCTGCTGATAGGGAGTATAAAAATAATTTGCCCTCTGTGTGGCTATTAGAGGCCAATATAATTATAGATTTAGTTTTGTTTATTAATTAGTTGTGTTTCAGTCTTACCTAGAGCGCCTCATCTGTGTGCTTGTGAAGATAACGGTCTTCCCAAAGAGGGCATAGGCGAGCAGAATTGAGGAAGCATCTAGGCTGGAAGCGGCCTCTGGAGATCAGGTGGCCCAGCCCCTGCACAGGGAAGGTCCAACTGCAGAGTTAGATACAACTTAAAGATGGATCAAATAAAAACTAAATCACTTTGAGGAATTCAGTGACATGTGTACTTTTGAAAGCAGTCTCCTATCTCCTTTGGGCATTAAAGTAGCACATACAACTTAAAACAGAGGGGCCACACCTTCTCCTTTTTTTTGAATTATGTCATTGTAGCATTCCAGCAAGTTTGGTAGGAGAGAAGAGTATGCTCTCTTGTGGCCTTGCACTTTCATGTGTTGCACAAAATCAATGGTCAAGAACAATGTTAAACTGAAATCTGGGCAGTATCCCAGGAACCTTTTGGTGTCATGCCATAGATTTTACAGGTTCACAGATTCACAGGATGGTAGGAGTTGGAAGGGACCTCTGGAGATCATCTAGTCCAACCCCTGCTAAAGCAGGATTACCTAGAGCAGGTCGCACAGGATTGTGTCCAGGCAGGTTTTGGATATCTCCAGAGGAGGAGACTCCACAGCCTCTCTTGTCAGCCTGTCCCAGTGCTCTGCCACCCTCAGAGTGAAGAAGTTTTTCCTCATGTTCAGATGGAACTTCCTGTGTTCCAGTTTGTGCCCGTTGCCCTGTGTCCTGTCACTGGGCACCACTGACAAGCGTCTGGCCCCTTTCTCTAGACATCCACTTCTAGATATTTACAAGCATTGATGAGATCCCCTCTCAAACAGCCCCAGCTCTCTTAGCCTTTCCTCATATGAGAGATGCTTCAGTGCCCTCATCCTCATAGCCCTCTGCTGGAATCTCTCCCCGTATTTCTTGAACTGGGCAGCCCAGAACTGGATACAGGACTCCACATGCGGTCTCACTAGGGTAGAGTAGGTGGGGAGGATAATCACGTTCTTCTTAATACCCCCAGGATACCTTTGGCGTTCTTGGCCATGAGAGCACACTGCTGGCTCCTGGAGAGCTGCTTGTCCACTTGGACTCCCTGGTCCTTCTCCACAGAGCTGCCTCCCAGCAGGTTAACCTCTAACCTATGCTGGTGCCTGGAGTCAATTCCTGCCTGGGTGCAGGATCCTACGCTTGCCTCGTGTGGCTCCTCTCCACCCAACTCTCTGTCCTGTCCAGATTTTGCTGAATGGCAGCACAGCCTTCTGGTGTATCAGCCAGTTTTGTATACTCAGCAAATGTGCTGGGAGTCCATATGGTCTGTCCCCTTGTCCAGGTCATTGATACATGTGTTGAACAAGTCCGGACCCAACGCTGGCCCCTGTGGCACACCACTAGCTGCAGGCCTCCAGCTAGACTCTGCGCTGCTTATCCCAACCCTCTGGGCTAAGCCATGTAGACAGTTCTCAACCCACCTCGCTATCTGCTTATCCAGCCCACGCTTCCTGAGCCTGCCTGCGTACAAGGATATTATGGGAAATGGTGCCAAAAGCCTTGGTGAAGTCAGGATTATCTTCACATGCTGTCCTGTTCATCATCAAGCACGTTTATCACACAGTTATTACAATTATTAAAATTCTCATTCTAAGCAACAGTGGTTTTTACATGCTTACTTTTTGTGTTTGAATGGCAGAGTTAAAGGCTTGGTGTTGGTGTTCCTTTCCTTTTCCCTCCAAAGTGACTTATTTAGGGCATAGGGAGCATATAATTTTTGTGCTGTAAACTGGATGTGTGCTGACTTCTTAACTGCTGCATTTTGGGGAGGGGGGTTAATTTCTGTGTCGGCCTGAGAACTTTGGCAGCTCATGGTCAGAGGGAGCTTCAGTTGTCCCAGCAAGACTGAGAGGGCGGTTGCTAGCGTCCTGAAGGGAAAACCCAAAGAGAGTTAATGGAAACTCACATTCGTGAGCAGTGGAAGGTAGGATTTTACCTGCTTGAACTGCAACAGTCGAATTAAGTTTAAGCAGTGTGGAATTGCCATAGATGAGGGTTCTGTCTGTCTGTAGTGGTGATGTGATGCATGGGAGAATTCCAAGATTCATGATCTTTAAAAGAAATACGTTGTGTTGTAACTGTTTTGAGAGAATTCAGGAAATTTCCCATAGGCATTTTCATATCTTCCTGTTCTTTGGGGGCAGAGCTGTAAAATGAGCTTTTATTTTCTTCTTGTCGTTTTAGATCAGTGGTTTTTGTTCTGGTTTTTTTTACTTTTCTCTCAGAGGTGTCTCCCTGCATATTCTTTGAGTAATGATATGAGAGAAATAAATTTTATTTCTCACATAAATTCGCCTTAAAGTTACAAACAAACAAAAAAATCCCCCAACCTGCAAGAGAAGGAAAGTGAATGTTACCTTGAAAGGGGCATTTGCATCTTGTCCTGGTTCTGGCCAGGCCAGAGTTAACCTCTCCAACCAGCCAGTGCAGGAAAGATGCATACAGTGATGTGAGGAAGGAAAAGAATTAATGTTAGAACAAAACCTAGTCCTTAAAAAAAAATAAATTAATGGCGTGTAGAAGAGGCCCCAAGATAATAAACCAGGTATGTTCAGGGAAGCTTGATTTAAAAAGAAAAAAACTACACATATTTTTACATGAAGGTATAATATAATACTAAATTCAGAAAGAAACTAACTGGGTTCTTTGTTGTTGTTGTTTAAACAGTTGGACAAGCAGAACATTCCAGTGTAACTCTGAAGGAAGACACTGAAGCTATGGAGACAAGTCCATCTGACTCAAGCACCAAGGATGGTGTAGATGCTGAGAAAGAGGATGCTGATACAGTCAAACAGTTGCCGTCTTTGGAGGAGGGTGCAGAAGACCCTGACCACGCATCTGAGCCTCAGTCTTATGATCTGGGTTTTAAAAAGGTTTTTAAATTCGTTGGATTCAGATTCACAGTGAAGAAGGAAAAGACGGGGAAGTCGGAACCAGTTCAGCTGCTTACTGTAAAAAAAGAAGCGCAAGTCCCTGAAGGAGCTGATGAGCAAAAGGAAGTTGGCTCAGAAGAAACAGTGATGCCTGAGGATGCACCCTCTGCAGAAGACACCACCAAAGACGCCCTGAAAAATGAAAAAACAGAAGACGAATCTCCTAAAACACCAGAAGCAAATGAAATTTCTTCTCAGTCAGCTGCCGTGGCCACTGATACTGCATCGCCATTAAGAAAATTTTTTACTCAGGGATGGACTGGATTTAGGAAAAAGAAGAGTTTTAGGAAGCCTAAAGAAGATGAACCACAGTCTCCTACGAAAGAAGAGGAGCAAGACAAAGAGGGGGCAACTTTAGCAACTGAAACCTGTGAACAGGAGGAAAAATCTGAGTTAGAGAAGCAAGGTGAAGAGAGGAATGTGACAGCAGTAGTTATTGAAGCACATGAGAAGGAGCAAACTGAAGGTGAAAAGCAGGAGTCACAAAAGACTCTGGCAGCCATAGGAGTCGAAGCAAGTGAGAAGGAAGAGCTAATCAAGCATGAGGAGCAGAGACAAAAAGAGGACGTAGAGCCAGAAGCTGTTGAAGAGAGTGCGAAGGAAAAAAATGCTGAAGAAGATGATCAAGAAACAAAACTGGTGGAAGTCTCAGAAGATCTTGGTAAAAAGGAAGAAGAAAGCAAAGAAGAGAAAGAAGGTGAAGTGACAGAGAAACCACTAAAAAGAAGGTCAGTAGTATCTGTTGTCGCTGACAGTGTGAACGGAGAATTGAAAACATCCTCAGAAGCCCTACCTGTGGGAGGACAACTGGAGTCAACAGAGAAGTGTGAAATAGATGACAGAACTGAAACGTCATCTGAAAAGAAATCTGAGGCAGGATCTGTGGCAATTGAAGTGTCTGGTGAACAGCTTAAATGTGAAGGAAAAGATGGAAGTAAACCTGCTCCAACGGGGAATGAAACACTTGAAAAAATAGAGGAAGCAGAATTGAAAACATCACCCACAGCAGAAGACATCACACAAGGTGAAGATGTGGATAGAACCACAGAGAAGAAAGAAAGCAAAGATCATGAGACAAAAGTGACCCTGGGTGATCCTGGGTTGAAGTCCTTTTCTCCGTCTGAACATTCGGTTGACACTGAGGGTGCTCAACAGTCAGTCAGACCCACTGATGAAGGACTACAGGGAAAAACTGGTGTAATTACAACAGATACTATCAAACCAGAAGAAATAACCACAGAAATAACTCCCGAAGAGGCAGCTGGAAAGAGGCCTCCAGAAAGTATCACAAACGAAGCTGAACTGCTCTCTTCCCAAGAAAAAACTAAACTTCAAGGCAGCCCTTTAAAGAAACTCTTCACGGGTACTGGGTTAAAGAAACTGTCTGGAAAAAAGCATAAAGGCAAAAGAGAAGAATCTAAGTTAGGGGAACAGGGTGAACCAATCCAGCACTTATCAGATTCCCCAGATAGTGCAGAGGAACAAAAAGGGGAGAGTTCTGCTTCTTCTCCTGAGGAGATGAATGAAATTCCTTCTTTGGAAAAATCTGTAGATGGAGTGCAGGTCACTGAAAATGAAGACACAGCAATTTCAGATGTGGAACGAAAAAGAGAAAGTGTTACACCTTGGGCATCATTTAAAAAGATGGTGACTCCCAAGAAACGGGTCAGAAGACCTTCTGAAAGCGATAAAGAGGAAGATACTGATAAGACAAAGGGTGTTGCAGTGTCTGCAACTGAAAATGGTGTTGATGAAAATCAAGGAGAATTAAAAGAAAACGGGATGGACCAAAAACCAGAGAAAACCACAGAAGAGCCAAAAAGAAAGGTTGACACCTCTGTGTCCTGGGAAGCTTTTATATGTGTAGGCTCCTCCAAGAAAAGAGCCAGGAAATCTTCATCATCTGATGAAGAAACTGAACATAAGCTTGGTCAAGAAAGCCAAAAAACAGAAGAGTCTGGACAGAGCAAAGAAATGGCAACAGATGCAATTCTTACCAGCTCTCAGGAGAGTGATCAAGGACAAGGGAATTCTTCCCCAGAACAAGCTGGAAGCCCATCCGAAGGTGAGGGCATTTCAACATGGGAGTCATTTAAAAGATTAGTCACTCCAAGGAGGAGATCCAAAACCAGAATGGAAGAGAGAACTGAAGACTCGGTTGTGAGTTCCAGCCTGGAGCATTCAACATCAGATGGTGAGGCTGGAAAAGATGAATCCTGGGTTCCGTTTAGAAAACTGATGCCTGGGCGTAGGAAGAAAAAGTCAGATGGAAAGCCAGAACCAACTCACCTTAAACAAGCAAGAGAAGACATGGCAGAAACAACTGAAGAAGATTCAGATATTCCAGCTGTTGTTCCTTTATCTGAATATGAAGCAGCAGAGCAGGAGAAGATTGAAGCCCAGCAAGTGAAAGAGGCCGAAGCAATGAGAGAACGAACCTCAGAGGAAGAGAGAGCAGAAAAATTAGAGGAGACTCTAAGAATTGAGCAAGCACGTGAAGGGTTGGTGCATGCAGTTACCGTTGCTGTTGTGGAAGGGGAAAGGGCGGTTACCAGTATTGAAGAAAGGTCACCATCCTGGATATCTGCTGCTCTGACAGAGTGCATTACACAGGCAAAAGAGGAGGAAGAGAAAGAAAGTGAGAAAACATTTGAGTCGGATGTTACTGTGGAAGAAGTGGTGGTATCTGCCAAGGCGGTGCCAGAGACAAGAAAGGATGTAAGTGATGATGCCACAGCGAGTGAGCTAGAACCAACCTCAGAAGCAGTGACAGCTCTGGAGACAGCAGAACCTTCCTGTGCTGAAGAAACAATGGAAATGTCCCTTGCTGAAGAGACAACTGAGATGGTTTCTGCTGTTTCACAGTTAGAAACTCCAGATACTACAGAGGAAGTTACACCTGTACAAGAAGTAGAAGCCACTGAACAAAATTTGAAAGAATTGGACAAACAGACACAAAAAGTTCTTCACGAAGTTGCTGAAAGAGTAAAGTCAGCAGATGTAGCAGAGCTGGTGAGTGAAAGAACCATGACAGCAACCGTAATTACAGCAGCACAAGGAATTGAGTCAGAAGTGAAAGATGATGCTGAAAATGAGAATATTGTAGACCGGGAAACTGTTTTGCTTGAGCAGCCCTTGATAAAGGAAGAATCCAAGGAGGTTGGCTTCCAGCACCTGGGAAGTCCAGGGGTTGTTCAGGGCCAAAGCCAAGTTGAAGAGAGTGTTCTACATGACGGTTTGGAGAGAAGTGAAATACCTGCTGCAGTGAAAGAAAGCACAGAAGGATGTGAAAATGTCAGTGTATTGCAGGATGAAAGCCAGGGGCAGACATGTGAAGAGGCAGTTGTAGAAGACCATGAAGAAATACCCGAACTGCAGAGGACAGTGGAGGAACCTTCATCACAGGACAGAGAGTTTCACAGCATGCAAGCTGTCACTCCCAAGGAAGAGCTGATTGCGAAGCAGGAGCCTTTAGAAGAAGAGAAACTACCTGTAACAGAGTTAACAGTAGATGAGACAAAAGAAGAATGCATTCCAGAAGTACAGACTGTAGTAAGTATTACATAAAACAGAAAGGTTAATTTGTCAAAGTAAAAGTGTTCAGCAAGTGCTAGATGTTATACCTAATGTAGAACCAGGTTTTGGCTATATTAGTGTCAGGGACCTTCCTTGTGCAGCCTGAGGCAACTGCAGTTCATTTCCAGTGAGACATACAGACAGATGTCTAGGAGCAGCACTTGCTGAGGCTTGTCTGCAGGTTGAGGTGGGTGTAACGGGGTGAAATGCGATGGGAGATGGTGGATCCAGAGGTGCTGAAACGATTGCCATTAGTGCTTCTGTATGGCATGATGTGACTGAAGATTTTATATGAACACCTGAGATATGTATGTGTTCCATATGGTACCATACATGGTGGATATTACCTTCAGTTGCAGAGAGAGATACAATTGCAGCTGAGGTACTTCTGCAGAGGGAGGAAATGAAATGACACTGCTCTGTCTAACTTAAAATGCACAGGAGTTAGTGCGCTGGTGTGTTCCTGTCTTCTCTACCTCCCCACCATCTTCCTGAGTTAGTCTTTGTTTTGTGTGATGTCTGTCAGCCATCCCTTGCTTTAGGCTGCCCTTTTGTTTAGTGAGCTGTGTGTCCTGAGAAGCAGAACACAAGATGGGATCTTGGTGATTCACTACTCTTTTACCACCTCACACTCTTCCCATAACCCTCCTCCTTTTGGTCCTTTCTTCTGGTGCTTTTTCACCCAGAACATTCCTGGTCACTTCCTGCTCATACTCCTTTTCACTTGTCTGTTCCAATTCTCCACAGGTGGAGGACAAGACAGAGGATGAAACGTCTTCCTTGGGGCTTACAGCTGAAGAGTCTGTGCAGCTTGAAGGAGAGGGCAAAACCCTCACCGTGGGGCCAGAGTGCACAGAAGCAGCTGTTAAACCTGAAAGACAAGATGAAATTCCTGACTTGGACTCACAAGAGCAAGCTTGTACTGAAAGAGTTCTTAGCAGAGCACCTGCACAGGGAGAGGAGGAGGAAGATGATGCTGTGGTCCTTGGAGTAAAAAGCACAGAAGTCACTGTTACTGAGACTCCTCTGCAGAATGAGGTAAAAACCTCTGCCCTTCCTTCAGAAACAGCTGGCTTGGAAGCAGTGGCAGATGCTGAGCAGAGTGTGAGGGATGGGGCTGGCCAGCAGACTACAGCAAAAGATTCTGTGTCCGTCCTAGAGCCACAGTGCAGAGAAGAAACAACAGGAGCCCCCTCACACGGTGATGAAACCGAAGGTGGCAGAATGGAAGATGTTGTGCTTGAAGCTGAATCACCCTTAGAGAGCGATGTCGCTGAGGCTCCCACACAGAGTGAAGTGGACAGCGTATCTGATTTGGCATCAACCTGCACAGGTATCACTGAAAATGGAAGCACCATTCTTGCTGACCTAAGTCCTAAGACATGTGAAACACTAAGCAACTTAGCTGTGGAAAAAGAACAAGAACTTGTGGAAACTTCCAACTGTCAGGACTTCCAGAAAGAAGATGATAAAAATGAGCAATCGGTGGAAGGAGCCAAAGAAATATTTGAATCCGGAAAGCATGAAGCTGTGACAAGTGATCAGTGTTCACCTGCTGTCCAACAAGATGTTTTACCTGTGCAAGAGGACAGCTCTGACTCAGCTGAAACCTTGGAGGCTCTGAAAGTGCCTGTGTCTGTAGCAGATGCAGCAGCTGGAGAGCGTGTCATGGTAGAAACCACGATGCCTGCAGGCACGACAGCCAAACCGGTACAGCCTGTGGCAACCACACCAGAGCAAATTGCTTCTGAAGTGGTCACAGGTTCTACTGTTGACTATTCAAGCTGTGAGGCTGCAGAGCTTGGTAGTGCAGAAACACCTGAGGCTCAAGTAACTTCTGCTGCCATGAACAGAGTATCAGAGGAGCAAGAGAAGCCCCAGAGCACAGGGCAACCCGAACAAAACGGTGTTCCTCGAAGTGACAGTCCGTCTCCCTCCCACATGGAAATGGAGAAGGATGTTGTTCAGTCTGTGACCATAGAGTCCCAGAGCACACACATTGTACTGAATGCCATCCAGACAGCTGTGGGCAAGCTGGCAGAAACAGAAGAGTCAGATGCCTTTGAGTCAGAGCAGCTCATTAAGTCCACAGAGAAAAGCCCCTCAGATAAAAGTGTACCTGAACTTCTGGAAGGTACACTGGTGGATCATCAACTTCCAGTAAAAGAGGAAGAGACATGGAGTAAAGAACAAGAGCTCCAGCAGTCTGGAACAGTGAAAACTGCTGCCTTAACAGAGTCTGCAGAAATTTATGCAACTGTAGAAAAAGTAAAAGACGTGCTGTTAGCTTCTGAGATGCTGAAAGATGGACAAAGTCAGGATTCTTTAACAACTGTGACTAGCCCTGAAGATGTTTCACGGGAAAGTGAGAGACTTCAGAAATCAAAATTAGAAGTAAGTACTTCAGAAGATTCAACCAAAGACACCCTGGACACGCACCCACCAAAATTAAAGGAAAAAGAAGTTAGGCAGATTATGGAAATCCCAGACCAATGTACAGGTCAGCAAACGTGCAGAGAAAATGAGAAAGAACAACATCACCCACCAGTGGAAGATGGGAAAATACAGACGTGGGAGGACGATAGTTGCCAAGAAGGAACATCTTGTGATAGTCCACAGAGTCAGAGCTTGGTGGCTCCTGAGACCTTGAATGTAAGTAGTGTTTTCAGCCAGCAAGTTCTTTCTTTTTTCTGAGTTAGTTTTGAGAGTGTCTGAGACTGTTATGTCTCTATTCTTATTATTATGGTGATGATGAAAGGCAATTGTTCCCCAGTTTAACCAGCAGGCCACATTATTATTTTTTTATTTCTCACTTTACTGCCTCTCTATGGCTACTCAACACCTTGTTTTTTTCTGAACAGCTACCCTCATTTTAATGGCCTTTACCTTGGCCTGAAGTTTTGGGTGATATTTCTGGGAGGTAGAAAATCTGGTTTCCAGTGTTCCTAGATACGTGCTCCTATGGTACATATTTAATGTATGGCAAACACACTTCCCCTCTAACCAAGCATTTTTTAAAACCCTCAGGAATGTGAGTGTTGCCTTCCATGATAAACATGGAGCACCTCGTGTACCAAAGCTCCTTGCACTTCAGGGAAATTGGAATCAGAGATGATAGGTAGAGTCTCTCCTGAGTATATGTACCACACTTGCTTGACTATAGCACGAGACCTTTACCTGTGTCTTTGAGAACTGCTTGGGAAAATAAGATACTCTGTAGAGAGTAAGTTGTCATCAATAAAGTTTTTTCTGCTGTCATCTTTTTCAGATGTGCTAAGCATCCATGTGGCATTTGGAGACATGCCAGTCTTAGAGAACAGCTGACAATCCTGCGACAGAACCAGGAGCTTTATTCACTACCCTTTATTCTTGGATGTTAACATCTGCTTTTTGAAGACCTCACCTTTTTTGTCATTTCTATGAAAAAACCCAAACCAAACCATTAATGTTGGCTATATCCAACAAGTGTTCCATTCAAAGGTCATTTGCCTCTGCCCAAAATGCACCATTTAGACTGGAGATGCACAACTGAGTGAATGGACAGACCACTAAAATTTATGCCACAGTTACTACACTTAAGGTGTGTCCTGTCTGTCCCATCTCCTTGAATCCCTTCGCTCACCCCTGCATCCCCCTACTTTCCTTCTGCCTTCTCCCTTCTCCCCCATATCTTCCATAGCTGCCTTGACTTGACCCACGAGTGGCCGCTTGATGTGCTGCTCGGTGTGTGTGTGAGGGGAAGAGGAAGGCTGACTGATGAGAACACAGGAGACTTCTGGCTGAGAAGCAGGCATGTCTTTAGCAGCAGCAGGATCACGCACAAAGTCTCGAGCAAGGTGCTCGAGGTTCCTGCCTTTCAGTCCCGCTCGGGTATCTCTACCCAACGTCCAGTTGGATCTGTGCAGTCCTGATGTAGTCAGAAATCACTTCTACAGTGTAGCTTGAAAGGAGATTGAGAATGCCCTTCTTCTGTTGTTCTGGACTTCAGGTCTCAGGACTGGACTGTAATGTGTTGAGTATTTATATGTATGTCTTAAACCCAGTTCTGATTTTAACGTAGAGCTATGATACTTCTGTACTGCTTAGGCGTTCCCCTAAATGGATTTCGTAGAGTAGCCTGGAGAGGAAATTGATACCATTGGAGCAGAAATTGATAACATGTAGTTTCCTATTTATTGTTCCAGGTTTTTCCCCTTGTAAAATCTCTCAAAACTTGGCTGTCTTGCTTTGAATATTTATATGTATATCCTAAACCCAGTTCTGATTTTAATGTAGAGCTACGATACTTCTAAAGACAAAAGGAGAGCCCTGACCTCTGTCAGATCCACCAACCACCTCTTGCAGTCCTCCCTGGTTTCTGAGAGTCCTCCAAACTTACCATTTCCCTGCTGTCTTGCTCGAATCGCACCCTTCATTTCAGAGTCTGCTCAATTTTGGTCACTGCCCTATCCAATCCCAAGCTTTTACCCACACCATCTAACACCCTTCCTGCATATAATTTTCCTCCTTTCTCAACACCTGCCTGAACCTCTTTCCCACCACAGCATTTACTGAAATCTTACCTGCTCCTATTGATTCCCTGTCTTCACTGGGAGGGGGTTGGGGGATGTAGGAAGGGAGGATAAGGGCTTGGTGATGAATTCTGCCTTGGATTGCAAAAAGCTGATGAGCATTTTGGGGTGCTGAGATCTTAAAAACCCTCACATAAGGCAGAGTGGGCTTACAGCAGCTGTAAACCAGAATGAGCAGGGTGATTTAATCATGGAAAGAAGCCCCAAGACTGAGTATCCTGGGATGCCTGTCCCCAACAGGAGCTGGTCCTCTCTTTTTTTGTTGTTTACATTAAAATCAAGCACGGGGTACAAGTCCGTACTTTCAGCTCTGATTTCTGAAGTGAAGGTTACAGATGGCACTTTGTGAAGCCGATGCCCATCAAGTTGAACAATAGCTCACTAGCCTACCTGTATAGTAATTTATTTTAAAAAGCAACTTCTAAGTGTACAAACGCTCTTGTTATGGCAGGTGCCAGCCTCCCCTGGAGGCTGCACGCTCAGCAAGCAATGTGACTGATTGCACTGGTGTGATTGCACCGTCTGGTGCTGCCCTGTGTGGAAGCATCAACAGATTCCTCCTTACCTCAGAGCAAACTGTATAAATATTTAAAGCCAAACAATGTGGTTTCCAACAATCCAGTCTTATCTCTGTCCACCGTTAGCGGCAGCTTTCCCCCTTAGCTTTGGGCAATTCCAGCAACCTCGGTTGGTTTCCACAGGTTTAAGCTGGCTTGCAAGTTAACTGTGCTCTTAGTAACACCTCACAAGTGCAAACTTGGCTGAACCTGTACGAATTGTATACCTATGTATGTTAAGCCATACTGCAACAACTGCGGCAGGTAAAGCAAAGCAACAATAGCATGACCTGTGTAACCCCCATTCTTCTTGTTTGTAGCTCCAAAGCTGTTAATAATATGTAAAGTTACTTCTTGTCTGAACCTCATTTAAATAAAGCTAGCTTTACCACAGTGTAAATTGTCTGTTGGTAGTAATTGGGACAGGCGAGTGCTGAAACTCGCCCATTCTCTCCAGTAATCCAGGGCCTAGGTAAGCAATGCAACAAACCCAACTATAAAACAAATACAACAGCTTCTCCTTGTAACTGACAGCTGAAAAAACACTGCACCCAAAGCCACGCTAATGGTGCAAGGGGCATGCCTCCACGTAAAGATACTACTTTGTGCCAGCGTTATTGCTTCGGCCTCTGAAGCTCTCATTTGAGACTGTGACTTCTGGCTTGTGCTTAAAAGCTTGAAGCTTTCTCTAATCCAATGTATTGGGTTACCAAACTTGATTTTGTGTTTTTAAGGTAGATTTTCATTGATTAAATAAAATACAACTGCA
Source organism: Porphyrio hochstetteri (assembly GCA_020800305.1). NCBI lineage: Eukaryota > Metazoa > Chordata > Aves > Gruiformes > Rallidae > Porphyrio > Porphyrio hochstetteri. Next base: position 55,700,172 of record CM036907.1, read on the forward strand.
GATTTGTTCTAACATGTGTATGTGGTGTTTTTTTTCCGCTTGCTTGGTGTGGATTATTCTCTGAGGGGTTGCTTCATCTTCAGAGAGTTAGATTTGCTCCTGAGCATTCCTTCGTTGCTGACGTACAGCTTTTCACGTGAGTTAAAGGGAAGTTGTTACAGAATTAAACTGCCATTTGGTTGTAAGTTTCTCAAAACTATACACCCTTCAAAAGAAGGAGTAAGAATAAGGTACTTCAGAAGACTAAAGGGAAAAACCTCTCTGTTAAATTCAAGATAGATAACAGTGTATTCAGTGAGCCAGGATGAAAAATTAGTAAAGTCCTATGTCTTGCTGGGGTAACAAGTATAAAAAAAAAAATCCAACCCAACAAAGTGACACAAATGTCCACCAAAAAAAAAAGCATAGTTTAGTAGTTTAAGGACCTTAGGCCCATAACTGGTATCTTCTATACTCTCCCACTTCTGCTTAGTTGGGCTATATTCCTTGTGGCACTGAACATCCAGAGGTGCCCATGACCTGTGTTTACAGTGATTCAGTGAAATGTAATCCTGCTTAATAGATTGATATAGGTGTAGCTCAAGAGACAATTAACATAACTTTAGTATAAGAATTTTCATGGTTTTAAGAATAGATTAGTTTAGGAGAAAGCTGTAACTGTGTAGGCTACTTGTGAGAGTACCTGCAAAACTTAACCATAACAATGCAATGGTAACAGCCTTGAAGATAAAGAAGTAGGAATTTGTGTGGTTTTAGGAATAGATTAGTTTTGGATTTTAGCAGTCATCACATAAGCGGTTTCATGAAAGCGGCTACAAAACTGAACCATAACAGTGCAACAGCCTTGAAACTCGAGGAAGCAGGAGATAGAGGAGTCATAAATAATAAGACTAACGACCAATTAGGAGACAGAGGATATCTTGTTTTCAGTGAAGCACTAACTAGTGGGTGCAGGTGTTGGGAGCCCAGATGAGCATGGAGGAGAAACGTAAAGAGCATGCGCTGGGAGTGAGGAAGACATCCAGCCTTCATCCATGAAGACCACCGGAAGACCCCCGAGTGTCACTGAGCATGCTCTATCTGGGAGGGGTTAATGTAAATGACTTCTTAGAAATAATTAGCATAACTCTGCCTTTCCTCAGAAATTATAATGAATATGTATAGTTAATCTGTATAAATATGAGAAATTTGGCTTTAATGAGCACACATTGGGAGGAGCGATCCCCTGTGTGCCCAGCGCTGCAATAAAGGATACCTGCTTCAGAGTCACCAAGGCTATTGAGTTTTGATTCCGGCCTTCTGAGGCATCAACAGGCCTTGGGCTTCAGATGTGAGATTTTTCCAGCTGTCTGTACTGCAGCTAAGGATGTTCAGCAGCAATTCTGTTGCAAAAGAATTCCTATCTTAGCTAAAATGCTAAATCCAGTGTCTGCATCTACTTCCCTATAGAGGCATCAAGGTAGGGACTGGAGACCAAACCTCTTCCATACCAGGGAGGTTTGTGTGCTGTGTTCTCTTTTGTAAGGCTCTTTTACTGGCAAGAGCTTGAGCATCCTGCCTATTAGCTTGAGCTATGGAAGTGGATCTGGCTTTCCCATTCAGACCCAGACCATATGGGAAGCAGCTGTCCTCGTTGAGGAACCTGCATGGCTAGGATGCAGCAAGTGCCTGGGGATGGGCCGGCAGCTTGCCAGAAGCACACAGGATTCCTCAGATGGTTTATGCTGCCACATGGGAGAAGAGCAGGCCTGAGGAGGATGATGGCCCTGCAAGGAAGGATGTGGTTTGGAACAAGGAGCAATGTGGAGCAGAAAGCCAGTAGGATTAGATGCATGGGGGGGGGGAGTTATGATTTTGGGGAGATGGATGGGATATGGTAAAAGGGGGTGTCTCTTAGCTCTGTGAACATTTTAAGATGCTGCTAACATGATGGAAGCTTAGCCACAACAATACTGATACCTTATTTAGGACTGATGTCATTTCTAGTTAGACACTAATTTTAGTCTCTACAAAAGTAAGAATGAAAGATAAGGGTGTAGTAAAGGCCTGTGTCTCTTCTGCTCCAACATCCTCTCAAAAAAAATAATGTAAACTCTTTAAAAAAGGAAGAACAGTTTTAATAAATGTCTCCTATTCTTCCTTTAAAGTGACATCCCTTTCCAGAGCTTGCAAAACCCATACAGTCCTTGGTGGTGGATGTGCTAGGACTCATATAATGAAATGAGGGAAGCAGCAGTCCAATATGCCATGGGAGCTGCTTCCAGGGGATGAGCTCTGTGTAAAGTCCTGTGGCATCTTGACCCTGTCTTCATAATCTAGCCTACAGGTAAGTCTCTCTCTTTCCGATGAAGACTGGAAAGAATAACCAGCAAGATGCCTTTTCCTCTAAGCAGCTAGGCAAGAGGGAAATGTAAAAAATTGCAAGACATTTGCAAGCCAGCTGCTGTCCTAGAAGGCAGGCATCCCTGGGTGCCTTTGGGAAGCAGCGATCCCTGCCTCCTCCCCCATGCAACAGGCCCCTTGTTGCGGCCTCCTGCGGCCCCTCAGCCTTGTAGTACAGCGGCCTCTTCTCTCCCGTTTGAGCTACCTGTCTCTCTGCTTGGTAAGTAGGTTCCCTTGTGAACTTGCAAACTCATTTCTAGGAGATTTTCAGCAGACAGTCGCAGGGACAGCATGACACGGTCAGCGGTGCCGGTCATTTCCCACAGAAACAGCTGTATGAAGCAGAGAAACATGACACACAACTGCCACACTGACGCTTCTTCCTTTCACCTTCCCAGTAGCAGCCACGAGGCTCACAAACTGAACAGAAGTGATGCTCAGCCTGTGTTTGAGAGTGGCTTAACCTGAGGAGTGCATGCCCAGGGCTTCAGGGTGCCCGGACCCAGGCAACCCTAGGTGCCGGGCTGCCTCCCCACCATACAGCGTTGGGAACGAGTGTCTGTTTCGCACGCTTGTGCATCTGGCCCCAGCCACCAGCACTAGGATCACCTCTTGTGCGTGCTGAGACCCTCTGGGGAGACATCAAGGGAGGGAGGCAAATACAGGAATCTGTTTATTCAGAGGAAACTTTTCTTAGCCCAAATATATTTGGGGGTTTGGTTTGGTTTTTACTCTCCCAGATAGTGTTTTCACTATGATTTCATCAGCACAATTAGGAATTACAAAGATAAATAGACTTGCCCATTATTCTGGTGCTGACAAGAACTATTCAAAACTAGAATTATTTGCTGAACGATCTTGAAAAGAGCATTATTCTCTCTGGCATAAGTCTCCCTGCTGGGGAAATACTTTTATTGGATTTTTGCATAATCTGTCTTGATCCTGCAATTGGATTCAGGCTCGTACATCCTCTCTCCTCCGCACAGCAGAGCCAGTTAATGCCTTGCAGATGCAGGGCAGGAGCCTGCATCAGTATGAATGGCGTGGCAAAGGCTGGGTGCCTTGCCTGCAGTCCTTCATACACAAGTATATTTAATTTGAACGAGCCCAGGCAAACCCCTTAAGCCAGTACTAGTATTGACTGGTAGAAGTAGGCTCATATTCACTATGTCAGCACATTAATTATGTTGAAATTACCATTTTGTGTTCTTTCACTCATAACCTGTAGCTGCTCATGGAAAGAAGAGATACAATACTTCTTTCTGTAATCATTTCTTGATGTGTCTCAAGCCTCTGGACGTTCCTCTTATTGATCAGCTATTTATTTTTCCAGTAAAAGAGACACCACATTTTGCTTCCTCTTTCCTGTGAGGAGCGTGGGTCACCAGGGAGTATCAAACCTTACAATCTAACCAGTAATGATGGTTCTGCTTTAAACTTTAAACTTCAAAGCTCCTATTTTTGGTTGTGGCTAATGTACTATGGCAAGCCAGCCTGTTACACTTCTGTAACATGCCACAGAAACAAGGGACCTTGGCACATCACTGAAAAATAATGTTAACGCCTCTTGAATTTTGAGTTGTAAATTATGTAAGGCATTGATTAATTGTCCCCACTGAGTGGCAAGGTACAGCTGGCAGGAAAGTGGCAGTGAGATGTAGGTCTGCTGATGCCATGCAGGGAAGCAGAAGAGCACAGTTGGAAGACAGCAGAAGCAGAGACAAACACGCATCAAGCAATGTCAGACTGCTGGTACTGGAAACAAACCTCTTTATTATGACCAACTTGGCATTAGAAGAAAGTCTGAGAGGCTCCACGATCTGTTGCAATACCAGAAAAAGATTGAAATGAGCTGAAAAAAAGTGAGTGCTTTCATTGAACATTAATTTGTGAGCTTTTTGTGGCAACAGAAGAAAGTAAAACAGTTCTCCAGAACAGCTGGGGGAAGCAGGGTGGCATGCAGAGTGAGAGCTTCCTGGGGGCTGCAGATCCCTCTCTGTAGAGATGAGTGGGAAATGGGAAGGGAAAGGTGGGATCTTGTCTCTTTTATTCTGTACCTTTTTTCCTGTAGCCAGGAAATACACCGTACTGGCTATTACTGCAGGGGGGTTGGACTAGATGACCTTTAAAGGTCCCTTCCAACCTGACACATTCTGTGATTCCATGGAGCTTGTGTTTTATGTACTGAACTTGTATAATCTCTGCCCTCAAGCCACCTGTGTATTAACCCCATATGCTCTTCCAGAACTTGAGCCTGCTGTGACCAGGAGCTGCTTCGCCAGGCAGAAATGTTCTGAACCACTCCTTGCTATGTACATATCCCCATCATTAAAACCCCCACATCCACCTCCCCAAAACCCCACACAAAGCAAAACAACCCCCAAAAAAAGCAAACAACAAACTCCCAAAATGAAGCGAGTTCCCTGTATATACAGTGGAGAGAAATCTAGCTTTAGAACAAAGTCCATCAATAAATACTTATCTGGAGCAGATAAAACCCTTATAGACACAGTTGCATCTCTGTGAAGTGCTTTTTAAAGAATATGTTCATACATACATATGAGCATCTGAAGTAAGAATATCTTCACTTTAAGGATAAGTTCATATCTTTAAATTAACACTTAGCAATGAACCAAAGATGCTGTGAAGCTAGTAGTTTTCCTTTCTGCAGGACCAGAGAGGAGTAAGAGTTTTTACAATTTGCTAAACCCAAGAAATATTAAAGTAACTGGACAATTAATTATGATCTGTGTAGTGTAAAGTTCAGTGTACTCCAGTTTCTCCCCTCGTTACTTATTTTCTTAAGTAATAGAAAAGGAGACACCAAAACCTGGCTCTTACCCTGGATACAGGACACAGACCAAAGTTTAGAAGGTTATGTTTGAATTTTAAATGAGTTAGGCTGAAATATTAATGATTCTTCAGCTCAGCGTAGCTTAAAATAGACTGTCGAAAGGGCACTGCCACCTGTGCTAATACTCCAGCAAAAAAATCTAAGCTGCTTTTCTATTCTGTTTTAAGTTCAAAATGTAACCAAACCATGGGAACAGAGTGTCCCTAAAGGGAGAAGATACTGGCTTTTTCAGGCAGAGGAAATTAAACAGAGAGAGTGGCAGGGCTGATCCTTGGAGAATTAACATTTCCCACCCGGCTGGAGGAGCGGCTGGAGACTGGTGTACTCTGTGTGTGCATGTGTGTGTGCCTGCACACTACCACTGGCAGGACTTGCTCGGGCTCTGTCCCCTCTCTGGACTAGAGGACAGGGAACTACAACACCCACATTGATGCTCAAAGAGTTTCTTCCCCTTGGCGTGGCTGGAATACAGCCTACGGGGCAAGTGCTGGGGTTTCTCGTCAGCTCATGGGTCTCTCAGCAGTGCTGCCAACGGAGTGTGGGGGACACAAAACACCCCCCTTCCTGTCCTGTTCTACTCAGGGCCAAGGACACCATATCACACCTGGGCATCTTGGGGGCTGCTTGCTGGGGACTCTGCCCTGCAACACCTTCTCCTGCCTCCAGTGCCTCTTCCTGTTGGAACTGGATGCTCAGATCCAGAGATAGGCCTCTTTTTCTCCACAGAGGCAAAACCTTCAAGAACAGTGAGCTATTCCCATATATATTCCTACCTATCTATCCATCCATCCATCCATGCATCTATCCACCATTACCTCCAAGTGATTACAGATCCTCATGCAAGGCCCTCACACAGGACTCTCCATGGCACAGAGTGTCCTTTGCCAAGCTGTTGAGGACAAGGGAAGGTCGGTGAGAGAGAAAGGGTCATCTCCTGCCTTCTGAATGGCTGTAAGGACACGAAGGCACCAGCCTGCCCCGATCAGTGCTGCATGGCAGGTGCGACACTATAAGGAAAACATTCTTCTCATCAATGAAGATGCAAAAACGGTGCTCCCCTTGTGTCCCTGCTGCTCCAAGCCTCGGGACTTTGCGCTTTTGAGCACTCTGCGGCCACCGTGCAGACGGCTCGGCTCCCTGGGCCAAGCCTGCTGCAGGGCAGAGCTGCTGCAGGGCAGGGCTGCGAGAGGCCTCTCTGCTGCCTTTGGCCTGGCAGTGCAGCCCCTCGGTACGGGAGCGCTGTTAGGGAACCGCTCTTTGGGGTGCGCAGTGCCTGTCCCTGCGCAGGGCTGCCGGGCAGCGAGCCGGGGCGCCTGGGCAGTTGTGCCGGTCTGACTGCACCATCTAGCGCTGCCTCCTGCAAACTCGCCGCTTGCCTCTGGGCCCTGAGGCGGCTCCACTGGTTCCCTACAAGTGACAGGGATTGCGCCTCCAATGCGCGTAGGACCTTCTTTACGAAAATGCCTGTTTCGCTGGCGCCCCGAACGCTGGAGGAAGCCATGTGGCGAAGGCCGCGAGCTGTAGCCGGTGCCTTCCCCGCTGGGTGAGCTTTCACCCGGCTCGGACGGCCGTGGAAGAGGAAAGAGCCCGCCAGCGGTGACACACCCCAGCGATGTGGAGGCCTGATGTGTGTGCCGGGAGCAGCGCCGTTCGGCTGCAGAAGAGCCGGCTGTGCGCTGGACACGGGGCCCAGAAGGAGATCAGGTCTGCTGCCTCCGCTGCCCTGCAAACGTTTTTGTTTGGTAGTTTCTGGCAAGCCTGAAAGGCTTTAGAGCGAACTGCAACAAGCCATGGGAAAGGTGTAGAGCAAATGGCCAAGCCGGAAGGCAGGAATGTGCCAGCTTACCCCAAAGGGCTTTTGGGAGCAGATCCACCAGCAGCCGGGCTGCTGAGGCTTTCCTGCTTCCTGGGGTGACAGAGGGGACACCTGCAGCGTGATGGAAATGGAGCAGAGGCAGCACTGGAATCACTAGCCTTAGCCAGGGTTAAGGGGTAATGCTATCCATGAGGGAGGTCCTCCAGTGTGTGTCAGCAGACACACCAGCGTATACCAAAAAAGATAAAAACCAGAACACCTCAGCTGAAGTAAATGCAATAGAAAAGATCTCACGTGTCTCTGTGTAAATGAGAAAGCAGAATGGGGAACAGTAAGAGAACCCATTGTCACCACTGAGCGTAAGTGGCTATGGGTTAGATAAGGAACAATCTCAAACGTGCTGACAGTGCCTGTTTTACAGCAGCTGGCTGAATTTCCCTCATCAGCTCTTCATGATAGTCCTCTGGGATCTGTACCCAGGGATGGCAGTGCAACTTCAGAAAGTAATGACTTAGGCAGAGGATCTTAGGGAGAGCAAGCCCGAGGATACCCGCATCTGTTGGTGCTCATCCTAGACCGTGAATATGCAGGAAACCAAGGTCAGGGCTTGATCCTGTGGCACTTGGAGGGGCACTACTTGCCCTGCTGAGGTTTTAAGTACGGAGGGGATGCTGGTGGTTAATGAGCACTGGTTTACAACATTCCCCATCAAGACCAGAGCCCAAATGACACTGGTAGATAAAGACAGTCTCCATTTAAAAAACAATTTTAATTGTAGGCAAATCACTACCCACCCACTGTCCAGAGCTAAACTAATTCTGTCTAATGGACCAGCAGTCCACCTGACCTTACTTGTAATTCCTCACCAGAGGTGCCTTCTAGGTAGAGATTTCCTGGAGGGTCAGTTGTGGGCGGACCCATGGACAAAATACTGGCCAATGACAACCACCCCCTTTAAGGCACAGTTTGCCTCCTATTGATGCGGACCTGTGAGCCTGTTACAAACAGATGTCACCTTAGCCCAGAGCAATCTAGTTAGTGCTCCTCATTGCAAGTTCCCTCTGGCCTCTTATGGAATTGACAAAACAGGTGAAAGATCAGGGAATCATTGGCAAGTCTCACCTGTGGGCCCCTCACTACAAGAAAGACACTGAACTGCTGAAGAAAAGGGAACAAAGTTGGTGAAGGGTCTAGAGTACAAGTCTTATGAGGAGCAGCTGAGGGACCTGGGGTTGTTTAGCCTGGATAAAAGGAGGCTGAGGGGAGACCTTATCACTCTTTACAACTACCTCCTTTTGAAGGTTGTAGCCAGGTGGGAGCTGGCCTATTGTCTCAAGTAACAAGCAATAGAACAAGAGGAAATTGTCTCAAGTTGTGCCAGGGGAGATTTAGATTCGCTATTAGGAAAAAAATCTTCACCAAAAGGGCTGTCAAGCACTGGAACAGGCAACACAGGGAAGTGGTTGAGCCATCACCTCTGGAGATATTTAACACACATGTAGATGTGGTGCTTAGGGACATGGTTTCATGGTGGACTTGGCAGTGCTAGATTAATGGTTGGCTCAATAATCTGAAAAGCCTTTTCCAACCCAAATGATTCTATGATCCAATTCTATGATCCCCCTACAAGTCTCCTCTATGACCAGTGTATGGCAAGGTTTTGGTAGTGGAGGGGATACAGGAGTGATTTCTGCAAGAAGCTGCTAGAAGCTTCTCCTATCTCTGACAAAGCCAGCCTGATGCAAGATGGACCCACCAAGGTGGAGCCCATCAGTGGTGGTGATAACACCCCTGGGATAACATAATTAAAAAGGCGGAAAAAACACCAAGAGCAATTGCAGCCAGAGAGGAGAGTGAGAAGATGTGAGAGGAACAACTCTGCAGATACCCAGGTCACTGAAGACAGAGGGAGATGAGGTGTTCCAGGCACTGATTCCCCTGCAATCTGTGGAGAAGACCATGTTGAGGCAGTCTGTCCCCCTGCAGCCCATGGAAGATGACAGTGGAGCAGATATCTACCTGCAGCCCGTGAAGGACCCCACGCTGGAGCAGATGGATACACCCAAAGGAGGCTGTGATGCCCTGGGAAGCACATGCTGGAGCAGGCTCCTGGCAAGACCTGTGGCCTGTGGAGAGTGGCGTCCACACTGGAGCAGGTTTGCTGGCAGGACTTGTGACCTCATGGGGGAAGAACAACAGCCTGGGGGAAGGACTCACATCGAAGATGTTCAGGGAGGACTGTTTCCTGTGAGAGGGACCGTACCTGGAGCAGGGTGAGAGTGTGAGGAGTCCTCTCCCTGAGGAGGAAGGAACAGCAAAGACAACATGAAACGAACTGACCATAACCCCCATTCCCTGTCCCCATGTGCTGCTTGGGGGGAGGATGGAGAGAAATCGGGAGTGAAGTTAAGGAAAGGGTCAGGGAAGGTGTTTTAATATTTCGTTTTATTTCTCAATACTCTGATTTGTTTGGTAATAACTTAGATTAATTCTTCTAAGTTGAATCTGTTTTGCCCATGACAGTAATCAATGAATGATCTCTCCCTGTCCTTACCTCCACCCATCAGCCTTTCATTTGATTTTCTCTCCCCTGTCTAGCCAAGGGGCACTTATAGAGCAGCTTTGGTGGGCACCTGGCCTCCAGCTAAGGTCAAACCTAATTCCTAATGGCAAGTGGTGACTAACAGCAGATTATGGAGGCCTAACCACTGCTCACTGTGGCTATTCCCAGTGTTCCTCTTAATGATGGATGGCAACTATCAATGTGAAAGGTTTGGTTTTTATGATCCTGGCACCGGAGGCAGATACGATGAGGTTTGATTTCATCTGGCAGGGACTCCAACATACATTTGCTGTCCTATTGTAAGGTTTAAACCATACACCCACTGCACGTGTAGCTCATGGTACGTTGACTAAACAGCTGTAAATGTTAAAATTTCCACAGGAGGTCACTGTGGGGCAGCGATTCTATGTGGAAGAACCCATAAATGGGCTGTGGACACTTGCTACAATACACCCAGAGTAAACTGGGGTAGAGATACCAGGGATACCAGGACAGCAGAAACAAGGGTCACAAATTCATCTTTGTGTGAGTCAGATGGATAGGTGAGAGAAAAAACAGCCCACAATGAGATGCTACAAGAAATCCAATGGTTACCCCTGCCCCAGAATAAGAAAGGAATTACGTGCTGTGCTAGGGCACATATTCTAGGGCTTAGTATAATAGCCTGATCACTCCATAACTTACTAAAGTAAAATGCAATCTGGGAATGGACCTCACAGCATAATGCAGCCCTCAGAGCAGCTGAAGGAAACCATAAAATGTGTATCAGTCACTGGCACTCATCTGCTCTCTGTGGCCTCTTACCACACATCCAGGTGGGAGTGAAGATACACTGGTGAGGAGTGCAGCAATAGGCACTGCATGGATAAGTGTTATACCCTGTCACTGTGGGCTATAAATCACAGCAGAGTTTTGTGTAAGAATGCAGCCATACAAAGCAATAAGTCCACTAGTGAACAATTGTGAAAAGAAATCCTAATTTTGAATAGGAAACCAGAGATTATGTCATTGCAGGAAGAGCATGAAATTGGGCAGTGAGGTCATCACAAGGACAAGTACACTTGCTCTCTAGTAAAGCTTTTTGAAAATCCTAAAGAGCACGAATGCCTCTTTCCATGTAAGCACGGAGTGCCTCACTCCCAAAGCTTTTCACACTTCACTGAAACCTGAATCAGAAAAGGTGATAGGTATAGTCTCTCCCTAGACTCTTTACTGCACTTGCTTAACTGAGACCTTTGTTATCATCATCTCTGAGGACCGCTTGGGAAAATAAAATGGTCTTAAGACAGTAAGTTGTCATGAGTAAAGTTTTTTTAATTGTCTTCTCTCTGTTAGGTGCAGTAAGAATTCATGTGCCATTTGGAGAGCTGCCAGTCTTTGAGAACAACTGGCAAGGCTGTGGCAGAGCCAGGAGCTTTAGCTGGGAGATTTAATTCAGGGATGCTAACTCCTGCTTTTTTGAGGACTTCCCCTTTTTCTCATGGTCATCAAAAAGCAACACCTTTACTGCTACATGTGCTCCAGAGAGCAAACACCAGGCGGCTCAAGGCTGGAGTCATTGTTAATCAAGGCCGAGACCATCAGCGATGGTCACAGCACCTCTGGGAATCACATTTAAGAGGAAAAAAAAACCCGCAAGCAGCTGCTTTTTATCACCACAGAAGGGAGTGAGATGTAAGAAACTGTGCAGGCACCAAGGCCAGTGAAGAGGTAACTGAGAGATTCCCTGGCAGCCTGTGGAGAAGACCATGGTGAAGCAAGCTGTCCCCCTGCAGCCTGTGGAGCAGAGATCCCACCTGCCTGCAGCCTGTGGAGAGACCCTCATGCTGGAGCAGGTTGAGACATGGAAGATGCTGTGACCCACACTGGAGCAAGCTCTTGGCAGGATCTGCAGCCCATGGAGAGAGAGGCCCATGCCAGAGCAGGTTTGCTGAAGGGACTTGTCACTCTGTTGGGGACCAGGCTGGAGCAGCATGGGCCTGACAGACTACACCTCATAGAAGTGACCCACACTGGGGCAGCTGGTGAGGAGCTGATGCCCCATGGAAAGGACTCACATTGGAGAAGTTCATGGAGGACTGTCTCCCGTGGGTGGGACCCCATGGTGCAGCAGGGGAAGGGTGTGAGGAATGCTCCCCCGAAGAGCGAAAACATCTTCTGAGGAACCAACCAAAACCTCCATTCCCCATCTCCCCCTGTGACACCTGGGGGCGGGAGAAGGAAGAGAAATCATGAATGAAATTAAGTCCGCAAAGAAGGGAGGCATGGGGGGAGGTGCTTTCAGATTTGGTTTTGTTTCTCATTATCCTACTCTGGTTTCACTCTGTGTGTGAAGAATAGTGTAATAAATTAGATGGTTTGTTGGGTTTTTTGTTGGCTTTTTTAGTCCATGTTGAGTCTGTTTTGACTGAGAATGATCTCTCCCTGTCTTTATCTCGACTGCTAAGCTTCTCAATATATATTTTCTCTCCTGACCAGCTGAAAAGGGGAGTGATAGAAAGACTTGGTGGGCATCTGGCCCCCAGCCAGTGTCAAACCACCACACCCTTGAGCTAAGGAGAACTGAAGGTGGTGCTCCCATTCTCAGGGGAAAGCATACCACATTTGGTAGATCCTTCTCTTGTCTGGAAGGCCAGGGAAGGGGAAAGCACCCGTCCTCAGATTGCTGCTCCCCTTCTACTGGCAGAGGAGAAGCCACATGTTTGCAATTCCACCTATGAAAGACATTCAAAGGCAGAAGATCCTTCTTCCAATCTTATTCCAAGATGAGACCATGGTTGGACTAACTGCACAGTGAAACTGCTGTCACTGCAAGCTGCCCAAGTGAGATGTATCTGCCTTGCTAAGTTATCGCAGAAACCTCTGTGACATCAAAATCCTCTGTAAATGTAAAAAACCTCACCATTACTTCTGTGCCTTGTATGCTCCCACTCTCTTAAGAGCAATCAGTTAATAGAATGTAAGATAAAAATAAAGCAAATCCCCAGACAAAAATCCCCCACCCTGGAACAGGAAAGGTGGTGTCCTTAGACGCGTGCTCAGGGCTTTACAGTTTAGGTGGCTGCTTCCTGAGTCACTGCTCAGTGGCCTTTCATTTTCTCCCCATTAAGGTCGGGCTGCAATTTCACCGCCCATCAGCTCTGCACTCCGCATGGCACAGTTCCGCCCGCGGGTAAAAGCTGATCCCAGATTTCGGGCAATCCCGTCGGCTGATTTTTGCTTTCGCTTCACTTTGGAGCAGACGGAGCTCAGAGAAGACGGGTGACATCACGGCCTTCACTCTGAGACACGCCTTTGCCCCTGGGCAGCTGTACTCTGGCCTATGGGAAAGATGACACATCGCCCCAGTCAGTCCGGTTTGAAGGCACATTGTGGGGTTACCAAAAGCCCACCGGGCAGCCCCAGTTTCTGCTGCCCGCGCCTGCAGCTGGCTTCGGGTGGGACAAGCGCAGGCAGCTCCTCAGGCACCCGAACCGGGGCGGTGCCTCCCCGCGCTCACTCTGACAGGCGGCGGGACGGGACTAACGGCCGCCCGCCACCCAGCGGCCGCACCGCCCCCGCTCCCTCCCGCCCTGCGCATGCACGGCTCCCCTTCCCCCGCGCTGCCCTGGAGACGGTTGCCGCGGCGCTGGCGGCCGTTACAGCTGCCTCACAGCTCCCTCACGGAGCCGCCCGCCACCTGGAGCCCCTCACCGCTCCTTACGGCTACTGCAGCGGTCCTCACGCTCCCCCGCCCTCCCGCTGGAGATACTGAGGGCCGCCGGACGCCACCGAGCTGTGAGTGCCGGTAACTTGCCGTTTTTTTCGGGTGAACCTGAACGCTCCGGCCTCTGGGAGCTGGAATGCAGCGTGGGGGCTGCTGCTCTGTCACCACAGCTGTCGTTGCGTGTCGTTGGAGAGAGAAGGAACGTGTCCGTTACACAGAGTGCATATAGGTAAGGAGAGTGTTGCACAGCGACACACCCTTCAAGTCATACATACCTGTGGTATAGCGGTTTTTACAGGCCGGTTGTACTACAGTTACATTGAAAAATAATCAGGAGGGCAGGAAAACCTTGAACTTGAATAACTCCTGCAAACAAGGATGAAGTTACTCCTGAGGTTCTCTCAGTTCTTGTATGCATACCAGGGACTTGTCCCAGGTCTCTTTCTGTTACCAATATTGCCAAAGATTTCATATGTATGCCTCAAAATAAGATTTAAGAAAAAAAATTTGTTTAAGAATGCAGTCATACGGAAGAATAAGGCTACTATTGGACAATTATGGCTTAGTATTCTGTGTACGCAACTGGGTGTGGAGGCCCATGTTCCATTGACTGGGTGGTTTGATGAGGAGGGCATCGCCTTCTGTTCCTCACCAGCACGTGCAAATCATGTGCTCTGAGTGCCTATTTCCCTCACACCTGCCAAGTACTGCTGTTGGTGTGGAAGGACCTGACCCAGTGTGTGTGTGTAGCCCTCTCGTTTTCCTGTTTTTATCCTTTTGTAGGGCATTCAGGAAAGACAGGCTTCTCCTGGGCCGGGAAGCTCGGGGGGGAGTTTAACATCACCACAGGCACTGTGCCTAGAGTCGATGTTCAGGGCATCCTAAAAGCATGTGCTTGTCCTCATCCAGGGCTGTGCTTGCAGGGGCTGACTGACTATGCCACCATGAAATTGACCCAATTTGGAGTCAGCTTATTTTAAGGGGAAATGGTCTTGGTCAGTCATGAATGGCAGATGCAGTAGTATAATAAATAGAAAAAACCCCCAGAATTTTATATTCAAAATTACTTTTTTTTTTTTTTCGGACAATGATGATACAAAAGGTGCTCCCCTTGTGTCCCTGCTGCTCCAAGCCTCGGGACTTTGCGCTTTTGAGCACTCTGCGGCCACCGTGCAGACGGCTCGGCTCCCTGGGCCAAGCCTGCTGCAGGGCAGAGCTGCTGCAGGGCAGGGCTGCGAGAGGCCTCTCTGCTGCCTTTGGCCTGGCAGTGCAGCCCCTCGGTACGGGAGCGCTGTTAGGGAACCGCTCTTTGGGGTGCGCAGTGCCTGTCCCTGCGCAGGGCTGCCGGGCAGCGAGCCGGGGCGCCGGGGTGGTTGTGCCGGTCTGACTGCACCATCTAGCGCTGCCTCCTGCAAACTCGAACTGCTGAGGCTTTCCTGCTTCAGGGGGTGATAGAGGGGGGACATCTGTAGTGTGACAGACAGGGAAGAATGAGCACCTTTACCCTCAGTGAGGCATCTCTTTTGCTCGTATGATTGTGGGTTAATGACTTAGTGATTTAATGAATTGTTGAAACAATAAACTGGAGAATTGATAATTCGGACTAGTTTGTTGCAAGGGGATTGAGCCCTTGTTTGATTTTCATCTAACAAGTTCATGAAATATCAAGTTTGATTCACAGACTATCTTGCTCTGTGAATTTGAGAGACCCAAATGAACCATGACAATCCACAAAATAATTCACTGATGAAAATTGATTTACACAGTGCAGTAGAAACAAAATCAAAACCACTGTAACCATATAGTTGAGAGATTAAGGACAGGATGAAAGGAAACATGGATTTATCAGGCAGCTGCCTTAGAAAGCATAAGGGCTACTTCAAAACCAGGCCTGACAGTCAGCAGATGGGAGACAGGCTGTGGATCTGTGTTTGAGCATGCTGGACTGGCAGGGTATGTCCTCCAAACCCTGAGGAGCAGTACAGTAAGCGTACATTTGTGTTAACTTGCCTTTTGTGGCTCTGCTGTCTTCTTTGGGGAACTTTCCTAAGGTTCCAGTAAAGCTTGTTTTGGCCATGGCAACAGATGTGGAGTATGAGGAAGTCCTGCTGGCATCTCCTTTGGCACAAGGGCCCAAATAATGGTACCACAAGGAGTGGCAAGAGTCACTGACCGCTGCTCAAAAGACCAGGCTGAGCTCTGCATCTTGGCACACATGGTCTTTTCAAAAACATGGATGCATTGCCAGTACAGCAGCAAGGCTGTACTGAGGAAGCTGACTAATGTCATTAAAATCCATCCTTTTTAATGGCAAGCTTGATATAAGGACAGTTAGTTTCTCTTACTAGAGATGTCTAGAGATGATCATGGATCATCTGGCAAATACCCATTACCAAAGTGTGCAGCAGAAGATGTCTTGCTGCTGTTCCGGTTTTGGTATGAGTGGGCTTTCATTATCCAGTGACCACACCACACATTTTTACACACAAACACAAATGATGAACTGTACCAATGGAAGCACACTGCCCTGGGTAGGACGACAGCTGGGCTTTTTCAACAGCCTGCCTTTATCACCTAGATTTCGTTATGAAGGTGTGCTGCTGTAACCAATGGGATAAGACTTAGAGTGATGAAGTAGGAGTGTTAAATTGAACTGTTGTCTTTAAGTAGCCTAAATAGCTCCGTTCATAGCTATTAAGTATCTTGCCACATGGAAGCATATGTCAACTTTTAGGAAGCTCTAAATAGTAGTCAGTGACAGAACTCCAAATGTAGTCTCCCTTGCTCAAGTTTACTATTTAGGATTAAAAGATGTGGAAATACAACAAAAAAAAAAAACTTTAACTTGGTTAAGAACAAATTCAATTTAGTCTTCAATTGCTTGGGCTGAAGATAACTAAAGAATTGTATTACTCTCCAAAAAGACAAATACCTAACAGAAGGTAGTATTGCTGTTAAACAGATTGGGAAAAAACATTGCAAGGAATTGTGATGCCACCGGGCACCACAGAACCAGCTCTTGTCTAACCAGGTTTCCTTTAATGAATGTAAAAGATTTTGCAATATCCAAGAAGGTATTCAAACAGAAATAAATATTTTTCTGGTGCTTTTTTTGCCTTGTGACTGATTGCATTTTGTGACTGAAGCTTTTATTTTATGGGATTTGGAGCTGAAGACCCAGAAAGCAAATTTTATAAACATCAAGATAGCAATGAACAGCTTAAACTATTCAATGTTTTTCACACTAGTGTCTCCCAGTGTTAGGATATATATTCCCCTGCTGCAGACACAGAATGATCATCCAGATCAGTGACCTAGGAGGTGCTTGATACAAAGTTAAGGAAAAAATACTGACTGATGGCAGAAGACTGCAACCTTTGCTTTCCGAAGCGATGATCGTCTGCTGTTTCTGTTGAGGAGAGATTTGTAGGTTTTTGGTACTTCTGAAGTCAAGGAAGAGGTGTCTTGTCAAATGACATGCCTGGGAAATGAACTTCGAAGTTACTTCTTTGGAAATGGGCTGGGGTTGAAGGTCCAGCCCACAGCTGTGAATAGTGGCAGATTTTCACTGACTATTCATTAGTTCCTGCAAAACTGTTGCCTTCCATTTGGTAGAAAATTCACAGCTTCAGCGGGTGAACAGACAGAATGATTCATGAGCAACTTGGTCATAAATTTCAGTCAAAAGGTGAAAAGATAAAACCTAACAAGTTATCTAAAACTGTAACAATTTGGATGGGATTTAACAAAGAAACTTGACTAAAAATATAGTTGTGCTCTAATTACCTAAATTCTTGATGTATAATAGCTGCTAATAACCAGAATACACTGCTCCTAATTCATTGTAGAGGAACAAACTACTCAAGCAGTGAGAGGTAATGACTTAAACATCACTAAAGGGCATCAGACAATAACAGATACTTAAACCATTATCATAGCTGAACAAATATAAAAATAATCTCTTTATTGTGATTTTTTTTTTCTCTTTACCTGACAATGTTATTTCTTAAGAATAAATATTAACAGGTGAAAATATCTCTGCTGAGCCTGTGATTTCACATCCCTTGTGGCGGCAGTGCTGTCATAACAAACTTCTTCCCTAGCTGCTTGTTCCTGCCCTACACTGCCCCATCTTTCTGGGCAGTACTGGCAATGATGCCCACCAGATGAGGGAGCTGCCCAAGTGGGAATCACCCATCCTCTTCACCCTGGATGTTGGCAACAGCAACACTGGCTTCACCAGCCCTCCTCCCTGCTCATTTCTGCCCTTGCACAACTGTGAGTTGTCTGAAACTCTCTGCAGAGCTACAAGAGGTAACTGATTTGACAGAAAACCAGCATCTCTTTAAGACTGGTTTTCAGTGGAATCCATTCACTCGAGCCCATTCAACGTGTAACCAAGCAAACATTGTGTTCTCCAGAGTGGAGAAGGAGAGGCGAGAACTGGTGTAAGGCGAGGACCTGGGGCTGCTGAATGGCTCGCCAAAAATGGGGTGGTCTTGTGTACAGTTCTGATACAGCCAGCCACCTGGGGAGTTGAGCTAAAGTGTTGTACTCTGTGCTGAGGCAGAGCTGGAGCTCTGAAAAAATTAAAAAAAAAAAAAAAGCATCTGACTAAGCACTAACTAATAGCTGAGGCTGCAGCACCTTTAGCAGCTGTAGTCATTTTGGAAATGAACTTGTGACTATCCTCTCAACCACAGCTACCTCAAATGCTGAACTTACCCTGAATTAGGAAAGATTTATTCTTTTACTTTCCTACTCTGAGAGCGTTTCAGACTGAGATGAAATAAAAAACACATTTCAAGAAATTATATTCATAAATGGTGCTAAAAAAGTTTTAAAATGGGCAACTCTAAAATAATTCTGTAAGATTTTTTTTTTTTTACCTCAAAATGCTTTATACTTTGAAGTAAAATCAACTGATTTTAAATCTATTACTCTAATACAAGAGAGATAATAAACTGAACACCACTTACAATAAACTTTGCAATAATTATCACATTATAATAAACTGGAAAAATGAATACATGGTGACTTTTGTGCTAAACCAAATGTTTTAAGCTTTAATAAGCTATTTTGTTCATCTGTATGATGGAGGTTTTAGCCTGATAGGCAGAATGCATTGCTTGGCTTTTAAACTGGTTCAGTAAGAGCTCTTTCAGGAAGATTGAAAACCAACAACCTCTCATCTTCAACTCAATAAATCATGTCCCATTTAATTCAGTTTTTATTCAATGAAATGATGTATAAAAGCTTACAAATCTGAGAACTTAACTATACACAAAAAGATGATATTCAGTTTAAACGTATACACAGAGAAGAGCTGTGGTTTGTGACTTGCCCTCTCCTGCCCCTCCCCCCAAAACACACACTGTCTCCATCGATGATGGTGCACCTACTCTGCCCACTTATGCTTTTTGTTGGCCCAGTAATTGCTCAGTGGGCTGCTTTGCTGACGTCATTTTAGGTTTTTAGACTACCAGCAAAGAATCTGGTTATCTATATAAAATAGTAAGAATCAACAACTTGATTTTTAACACAAAGATGCAGTGCTACCATCAGCAGTAACTAAAGCTACAGAATTCACCCTTTCAGTTTTTGCATACTTTGTCTTGGCTTTGAAATTAATGGGACTTGCCCAGACCAGAATTTGCCTGTCAGCATTACAGATTTGCTTTAAATTTGCTGGAACGTCTCTGCACTTTTTCCTCCTCTTAACTCATGCCATTAGACCAAATAAAATCATGGACATTCCTTGCCTGAGCAAGACAATAAAGCTCTTCTCTCTCCTTTCATCCAGAATGACTCAAACCTATAGCTAAGGACACATGCATGTGCTGCACCGATGATGGCACAGTGCTCACCAGTATGTCACTTCTCTGGTTTCCTCTGTAGCTTGGGTAACAACACTTACCTATTAGCTTCTCTTCAACAGGCTGATAAAAATGCACACAGCTCACAACATTTTAAATTTGATTAAAAATAATCTGTGCAATGACTAGTTTTGTCAGACAACTCTGGGCTGAGTCTGAGAGTAGACGGCCAGTTACTTAAAAAGGATGCGTGCATTTATTTACCTGTACCAAATACACACACAAACACTTTTTCTCTCTCTATATATATAAATCTTTATACATATACAGTATTTTATATATATATAAAGATTGCCATCACATTATTATTGCAGCTACTTAGGTCAAAATTTGACTAAGTAACTACTTTGCTTGACTCGATGCTATCTGAAACAGATACCCAAAGGCCTACCTGAAGGAAAACGTAAGGCTAAAAGAAACCAAACACCCTCAGGTCTTTTTAACTCAATGAACAGAGATTTTTGCATTCATCGAGAAAAGGTCTGAAGGTTTTAAATTATAACCTTAATCAGCTTGCCTGCGGACTTCTAAGCATCATGGTGTTTAATTTGCCAGGTCTTCTCAAAACGCCTTTTACCAGAGAAACTAATTTTTTTTTATATATATATATAAAATCTCTGCTTAACAAACTGATACTCTGTTTCTTGTTACACTCCTCATTGTATCTAAATACACTTTTAAGCAACCTAACTTTTGTTTAAAACTCTATTAAATTTGGATTAGCTAACATTACTAAGATAGTTAGCTGGATTATTTTTTCACACATTCCTTTGTATTAAAATCAATTATGTTGTGGTTTGATGAAGAACTTTTTGTTTGTTTTGGTGGGAGAGGCAAAGTCCAATTTCCTAACGTGCCAGTACAGTTCTGGTTGCTGAAGACAAAGGGCGGGAAGGAGGCTGGTGGAAAAGATGGTAGGGGTACATGAGGTAAGAGGTAAGGGGAAGGAAAAAATTTGATTTAATAAAAAATGAGTAAAGAAACTTTAAAAAAATTGATATAGGTTTCACATTCAGTCTAACAACACTGCTTCCTGCTCCTTTTTGATGGAGGCTAACACTGCATTATCAGTCTCTGTGGCTTCTGTGTCCCCACCACCTAGCAGAATGGAGCGATCTTCTTCTAGTGTAAAGACAGAGTTTTGATTTTGGCACGAATGTTTGACTACTTCATTGGGAGTTGAAAATGTTTTGTCACACAAGTTACATTTGTAGGGCTTGTTGGTCTGTACTAGCATGTTGTCCATTTGGCTGCCTTCCTCAAAAGTACAGAGTTCCAGAGTCTGTTTGTCCACCATCGTGTACGTGTCCATGCTCTGGTTTAGGCACACATGTCTGGCAGCCTGGTTAGCCCTACAGAAGCTTTTGTCACAAGTGCTGCACTTGAAGGGCTTGCCGGTGTGTATGTACATGTGCTCCCTCCAGTGGCTTTTCTGAATGAATTTGCGACCACAGATGGAACATTCATATTTCCGCCTTTTCACTTCCCTCTCCTGATCTGCCTGCTCCAAGTTGTCTATGTCTGCAATATCAGAGGGGGGCGGTGTCTCTGACTGCTGCTGCCCATCAATTATTGGGGAGTCTGAGATCTGCTGCAGCTCGCTGTCACTAATCATCCCTGCTTCAGGCACTTCCACAGCATCTTTATCAGCTGTGTTGTTACAGAGCGACAAAGAAATATTACTTTCTCCCTGCTGGCTGGATGTGAAGGGAACTCCCGTGTGGATCTGCAGGTGCTCCCGCAAGCTGCTTCGCAAATTGAACCGGCGACCACAGAGGTGGCAGGCATAGTACTTTGGGAAGCTTCCGTTCCTTTTCATAATGCTTGGCTTGACATGTGCTATTGTGAGGGAGGCAGGCTGTTCATCTGAAGAAGATGCTTCCATGTTGGCCTCTTCCCCTGCGGGTGAGTTATTACCAGCGGCAGATACCAATTCTGGTGATAAAGAAGATGGCAATGGGTCAGAAGTGGACATATTTGTCCGGGTCACTTGTGGCAGAGTTGTAGCTAACTGTGAGAGCTGGGAGCCTTCAGAAACCTGCTCTTGGTTCATCCGTGATGTCTGTGGCCTTGGTTCTCGCCCGAGTTTGTCAGTCGCTGAAGTAACCTTAGTGGGATGTCTTATCTGGTGATCTGCAATCTGAATGCCATATAATGAAGATGCTAATGGAAAAACTTGATCCGGGTGAGAAAAAGTTCCCTGACTTGCAAGGCTGGCCTCTTGAATTAGTGGATATGCATGCAGAAACTTTATTCCCTGTTCTAGTCGAACTGGGTCAATGAGTTGCGGTGCCATCTTCCCAGTGTACATCAAATGCAAGAGATAACTGAAGATATCTGGCTGTATGTCAGTCGCTTTCAAACGGACACATTCACTGAAAGGTGAAACAAAATGATCAATAAGAGATCAGGAAAATCTTTTTTTGTACCAGATCTAGGTTATTCAAGTATTGATAAAAACCAGAGGCATCTACTCAAATACAAAAGACAGAATCTGCAATAAATATAGAGTAGCACTTTGATGTAAAATGTCAAAAGGTGACATTTTTCCTCAGGGAAGTAACTGGCTTGTAAAACGACGCTGCCCCACTGCAATCTACACCTTTCTAAATTGCTGTTATGTTACGGATTTGTTGTCATACATTAAAACATTTTGTAAATTGCAAAGATATTTCCCCCCCTTTTGGTTGTATTCAAACATGTCTGTAACTACATTAAAACCTGCTAATACTGGACTCTAAATTCATAATCCATTAAACTCTTCTTAGTACTTGGTGCTGAAGACACCTAAAATTCACCTGGCACTTGCCTGTTTGGCTTCTGTGGCTTACTAGTGTTTACAGCTACAGTTCTGCAAATGCGTGGTATCACCTTGTCTCAACTGCACTATGATCCAGAAACCATGCAGGACAGGGTGTGAATTCCCCGAGGATCTGATGCAACAGGTGTAGCCTGAGCACATCTAACCTGTGGAGGCTAGGCTCCTTACAAAACAGAACAGTAGCTTCTTTCCTTGAGTAGGAGGGGAAGAAAAGGTAGCCCCAGTGGTACGGCTGGTCAGCCTGACAGTCCCTTGGTTAGAATGCTTCACAAAGGGAGAGGTCTTGGCTGTGATGCCCTCTTCAGCCTAGCAGAACTGGTAACAACACTATCCTCCAGCTGAGCACGTGCCCTACACATCAGCCTTTAGGCTACTCTGAACCAAAACATCCACCACTCCTCTGGTTGAAGCTGGATCTCTGTGCAGAAAGATAGGCAAGGTTCACGGAAGAAGAAAGAAAATCAGGAACATCTTGGCTAGACCAGTTAGTTAACAGCAGAGGATCTGAGATTCAAATCGTTTTTCAGAGTTATTTGAGCTCTTAGGTTAAAGAAACATTAACTAAAAGACAGAAATCCAGAAACGGACATGACTGAGCACTGTGGTCTAAATGCTGTGACCACAACAGGCCACTGAGCTGGGGGGGGTGGTAATTATAGCCAATTCTGCCACCACTTCTTGAGGT
Organism: Porphyrio hochstetteri; assembly: GCA_020800305.1. Classification (NCBI taxonomy): domain Eukaryota; kingdom Metazoa; phylum Chordata; class Aves; order Gruiformes; family Rallidae; genus Porphyrio; species Porphyrio hochstetteri. Next base: position 55,722,875 of record CM036907.1, read on the forward strand.
GCACTCTTCTTGAGCTCTCTCTCTGACAGCTTTTGAATTCAGATGTATTACATAAACTCTACAGTGCTGTCTTCCAGAGATGACTGTGAGCTCCTGATGGAGCAAGAAGATTGATAAATCTGCCCACAGTCCTGTCTCAGAAGTGCAAATGCACTTCAATCCTTGATGTTTACTTTTGGCTAAGAACTCTTGGCCAAAGTTAAGAGTTATACTTACCTAACATAAACTTTTTGAGATAATTGAAGTAATTGTGAAAAAGACAAGACAAAAAAAATCTTTAAAACAGTCTTACACTTTTATTATCTTTTCAATGTCCTCCATGTAAGGGTACTTGCAAAAGGAAAAAAAATAAAATAAAAGGAAGAAACACAAACTCCATTCTTTTCCATCACTCTGTAGTATTATATTATTTAACTGACTTGGGCAGACTGTAAAGAAAATGAAACACATTAACCTTTTTTTTAAGTCCATTTCTCAAAATCTCCTGGTAAATACTTACTGGGTTGTACATAATATTAAGGAAATGTCAAGAATAGTGCCAAGACAGAGTAGAGGATAGTGAGTGGGGTAAAGTGCATGCAAGAGGGAAGATGGCATCCTTTCATATTCAATTCTAGGATAAAGGACTTGTGCTAAATGACAACATTATCAATGAACCACAGTTAACTTTAACATGTTTTAACTGAGAGTCTAGTTTGCAGATAAAACTGGATTGCATATTCCTATTTCACAGCAAGAAACTGAAGGAACATTTTCAGGCTTCGTATGTTGCTAGACCTCCTTACCTTAGCTAACTGAGTAACATTTAAACACTGAACCTTCTTATACTTACCTGGTTTGATGAACAAACAACATCTTGAAGTAGTTGGAGAAAGAAGCAAGGACTGATTTGTGTGCCTTGAAGTAGACATCACCAATGGCAACTGTGCAGTCACACAGGAAACCAAACTCTCTCTGAGCGTTCAGTTGCTGCAGCAGAATAAGTCCATGGTTGGCCAAATCCATTTTTTTACACTCTGGAAAGCAAATGACTTCCATGTAAAATTTAACAGTAGATGCACAGGTGCAGCAGTAGATGTCTCTTAGCAGATATTGTCCTCTAATATCCGTATGTCATGCTTTAGTAACACCTCTTAATCCCAAACTACTGTGTAAATTGTACCTTACACATAGGCAAGGATCTCTGTTTCATGATGGGCAATCTTACTCATAAAGGTGCAAGCGATTTCCCAAGGCTTAAAGAGCAAAGGAGAGGCAGGACTAAAGACTTCTGAAAAGGCGCGTTTACAGAAACATAAATAGCTGAAGGAGAGGAAGAAGTATCAGTAAGTAGCGTAACCACCTATTTGTAACGGGAAGAACAAAGTATTTCAGCTGCCAGTCATCTGTTCAAACAGTAAAAATAAATCTGCCTTCTGACACCAGTCACCCTCATCTATGGGGGTGGGACAGACAGGAGCAGAACCCAATAAAAGACAAGTTAGATACTTCTAACCTGAATTTGCAGTGTCTCTGCATATCTTTTACTTAGAAGTTATGTGTCCATCTAGCTGAATCCAAAACCAACCTTAAATAATTAAACATTTCTGATGGTTATGCCCTCTCCTGGGAAATACCAGACACAAACCTGAGTCCTCCCAGGCTGAAACAATGAATTAATTCTAGGTTTTGGCAAGCCCTCTGGACTATCAGAACAGGAGGTGCCAATCTTTTCACCCCACAACTATTTATTTATTTACTGAGATCAGCTACAACAGCATGTTTTAAGTGCCTCACGGTCGCCTACAAAAGCAAGAAACTGGAGGGACAAGAGGTGTGGTTCTGTCTGTCACTAATCATCAGCACAAGGTAGGATAACTAACGGTGAAATGTGGCACTAACCTGAGACCCCCTAAACCAGGCTGCTGGAGGCTGCCCTCAAAGAACTACCCAAGAGCTATCAGCTTTGTCTCAAGGATTTGGGGGACGCCTTGGAAGCAAGAACTGATAACTCTGGGAAAAACACAGCCAGGGAAATGTATTAGGGCAGTTGCATGCAGTTGGACAGATGAATGTACCGCTAGTAGTATCAGCAAGTGGATATAAACTTAACCAAATCAAACAGAGCTTCGGGCAGAAAAAGTGAAAGCATGAAGTGATGTAGGTCTGCACATAGCCACATAAAACAGCAAGAGAAGTCAACAAAACACCTGGGCTCGTGATGCCCAAACAGTGCAGAGCCGCTCTGAACAGGAAAGAGAAAGTGGAACCAGAAGTGGTGGATCAAAAGCAGCACATTAATGTCTTTCTTTTTTTCCCCTTCAAATTTAATATGCTGTTACAAAAAATTTTATGTAAGGTACAAACAGCTTGGTGCTTCTACATAATGAGCTTTTTAGGAAAGAGAATAAAAGTGTATTCCACTTATGCCAATACATGTAGTCATTAGGGAAACAGGTATGTCTACTTGCTGGAGAGGGAAGAACACCCTCATATTAAAACCAATAACCAGGCTGACCAAATGGATTCCTTTGCATTCAGAGGAAAGCAGAGTCAGGGGTATAAAGGCAAAGAAAGAGATACCATTTAAGATACAGCTAATTATTTTCTCATGGTTAATAAGAGGAAAAAAAAAACAATAAAGGTTCCAACTCTCTCCGGGTCCATCCTCTCCTCCCTAAATTACTGTTTGGATAATTATTTTTGTATAAACAATATGCTAAAATCCTCTCCCTCTTTCAAAAAAGAGGTAATACTTGCTGTCAGCAGTAATGAAAGCCACGCTTATGATTTAATCCTGCAAGATGCTCCACGCAGGTAAACTTTGTCAGATTATGGAAAACACACTATGAGTTTTGGGGTGGGGTTTTTTTTTCCTTTGATAGCTTTAATTTATATAATTCTGCACGTGCTGCATTTTTTACTTCACTGGTGCTGAGTCTGGTTTATACTCATAGACAGTGAAGCTTGTCAGGCAAAGCAAACCATCGATGAGGGGGAAATGCAAGCCAGTAAGGCATTCTCTCTAGTTATTACCATCTCAAGTTCGTTTAGCTTAGTTTCACCCTTGCCCAGAGAGCAGTTCCTGGGGCTGTAGAAGCTGTTACTTTCGTCAGCCTTTGCGCAAAACGACAGGGCGGTGTTTGTGCACGTGCACAGCACTGAGTTTCTGTGTGTACTGGAAAGGTACCGAAAGGCTCTGAACTGAAAGCACTAGAAGAATTACTCAAGGAAATTACACGACAGAGGGAAAGAGCGAAGGAAAGCGCTTTGTCCCTCTTTTATATGTAGAAGGGTACCTTGCAGATACACATACGTTCAGGAGTTTTACCCTTAGCTGAATAAGATGATGATTAACACCAGCAAGGCCATTATTTTAGCACTGAGTGATTCAACTGCTGTTCATTTCTGGTGCCCTGAAACCCTACAGGGACAGCTCTTCCATCGTGCGGCTGGCAGGCTGGCCGGGCTCAGCTCTGTCACAACTTCTGACATGACCTCAGCTGCTCAGCAGTGGGCGAAAAACCACGCGAGGCCGAGTCCCTTTGGAAAACGTACATTTATTCTGGGGACTACGAGGGGAAAGTGGTGGGCACAAGCCAAGGATGGAGCTGACAGAGCCGGTACCGCACGACGGAAGAGGGGAAGAAACAGGCCGAGGAGAAAAACACTGCGGGTGATGAGGAAAGAGCAGAGACCAAGACAGGGTTCGGGCAGCGGAACGCGGCTGTACTGACAAGAAACTGCCGGGCCGGCTTCAAGCGCAGCCCGGCGCTCCCCGGTCTGCCAGCGGACACCCAACCCCCGCTCACTCCGGCGGCAGAAGGCAGCAGCCCGGTCCCGGCCGCCCACAAACACGCCGCGCCGCCCAGCGGTCCCCACGTCTCCGGCGCAACGGCACCAGCTCTCAGCGGTCTGCCCTGCGCCCCTGCTCCCGAGCGGCGGGCAGGCGGCTGCCGGACACCCGCGCTGGGGCCGGACCCAGCCGGGCTCCGCCCGCCACAGCGGGACCGCGCGCGCGCCGGCAGCGGGGGAAAGGGGCGGGCGGGAAGGGGCGCGCGCCGCTCAAGCGCTCCCGCCGCCTGCCGGCGCCGTAGCGCGCGGCGGGGGGCGTGGCCTGCCGCACGCCCTCTCCTCTGCCTCCCTCCCCGCAGTCACGCTCGGCCTCTGTGGCACAGGTGACGGCGCCCTCCCATTGGCCGCCGGGGCGGAAGGCCGGGTGGCCGCGCGCCGCTCTCACTGGCTGCGCCCCGCCCCTCCTCCCCTCTCTCCGCCCGCCCACACCGCTCCCCCTCCCCCGCGCACGCCACGCGCGCACGGACTGACGGAGACGGCGCGAGACGCAGCGCGAGCGGAGCCGCCAGGGCGCGCGAGACGGGAACCGCCGTTGCCGCCGCCGCCGCCAGGGCCGCCCAGCCTGCCGAGGAGAGACAGGCGGGGCCGCCCCTCCCGCGCCGCGCGGCGCCCTCCCCCCCGCCCTTCCCTGCGCCGGATGCCGCCGGAGGGGGGCCGCCTCGCGCCGGGCGGGCGGGCCCCCACCGGCCGAGCAGAGCCCGACGCCCGGCGACACCGGCCCCCTCCTTTCCCCTACCCCCTCCTCCTTCCCTCGGCCCGGCCCTCCCCTCCCCCCCGGCTGTGTCCCGGATGGAGTCGCCCGGCCCGGCCCGGCCCGGCGGGGGTTTGTCAGGGGGCCAGGCAGCCTGAGCGGCGCCAGCCGCGGCCCTCCTCCTCCGCGCCCCTCTCGTCCCGCCGCGGCGCGGCCGGACCCGCGGCCCGGCGCCCCTCGCACACAATGAGGAGGTAGGGCCGAGGAGGCCCCGCCGCGCCCCCGCGCCCGCCCGCCCGCCGCCACCGCCTCAGCCCGGGCCGCGGCCGGTGCGGCGGGGCCGGGCGCACGTGCGGGTGGCGCCGGGATCGGCGGCGGGGCGCGGTGCGGCCGGTGCTCACCTGGGGGGCGCGGGCCGCCGAGGCGCCTGGTGCCGCGCGGGCCGCCGCCGTCTCCGCGCCCAGCAGCAGCAGCAGCAACAACGGAGTCAGCGCGGCGGCGGCGGCGGCGGCTTTTCCTGTCCGGTTACGTTAGGGTCACATGACCGAGAGCGGAGCACAGAGGCTGCAGCGAGGAGCCCCCGCCGGGGGGGAGGGGAGGCGGCGAGCGCTGTGGCGGCAGCAGCAGCAGCAGGAGCCACCCAGCCCCCGCCCGCCCCTCCCTCCCCCGCCCGCCGCGCGCAGCGCGGGCCGTACCGGCGGGACCGGCCCCGCCGCCGCCACGGCCGCCCTGCTGCCGGGAACACCCTCCCCCCGCCTCGCCCCGCACGAAAGCGGCCGTCCCCGGCGGAGCGGGGCGCGGGTCCCGCGGAGGGCGCGCTGCCCCTTTAAAACTCCCGGGGGGGTGGGGGCCGGTGCAGCCCCCCTACTCGGCGCTGTTGGGCGGGGGCGGCCCCGCTGTTGCCAGCGCTCCCCTCCGCCGCCCGGGTTGCGGAATAACGGGGACGGGCCGCTGCCGGCTCCCCAGCGGCGCCGCGGCAGCGTGCGGGAACGGGACGGGGCGGCGCTGCGCTCCGCTCCGCTCTCCGCCGCCTTCCCGGCGCCTCGCCGCGGCGGCAGAGGCTGTCCGCTGCCGGTGCCGCCGGGGGCGCCTGGCCTCGACGCTGGGGGGCACCGGGAGGCTCTCGCCAGAGCCGAGCAACGCTCGGGGCGGGGGGGTGGATGCCGTCGGGTCCCTCTCTCCCGGGGAGGAGTGGCGGGCGCAGGTGCGTCCCTCCGCTTCCCGCCGAGCCACCGGGGATGAAGCGGCGGCCGTGGGAGCGGAGCGGCGTCCCGGGGCTCGAACTTTGTGAGCGGCGCCGTCGTCCGCGTCCCCCGGGCTGCTCTCGCGGTGCCGGTTATAGCGACGTTCAGGCAGGGGGAGGCTGCGGGGCTGCCGGCTTGGAGGGCCGGTCTCAGTGAAGCTGCCCGGGGCGAGTTGCGGCTGAGCTGTCGGGGGCGGCAGGCTGGCCTGTCAGGAGGAGCGGTTCGGGGTCCGGGCGCGGGAAGCCTGGGCGTGCTTTCTGTCGGCTCGGGTGGGCAGGCTGTTCGACCCGCGCTGGTTTTAACTCGGCTTGTTAAGGGAGCACGCAGCACTCTCCGGTAGTAAATCAAACCTGGTGGCAGGTTGGGCTGTCGGGGTGGAGGGCGAAGGGAAGGCGGCTGTAGCCAGGCCTCTCTTCGCCCAGAGCTCAGGCGTGCTCTAGAATTGACAGGCGATGATAGAGCCGCGCAGATAAACGCGCCAGTGGGCACCGTGTTACACGCAGGCACTGCCCGGCTTGCAGAGGTTACTAACTCGGAGCGGAGCCGGGAAGCTGAGTCCCTGAGAGGGCTAGGAAGTCCCAGGAGAGGCGGCGTCTCCGAGTCGGTCTGGGCACGGTCTGTATCTGCACCTTGTTGTCAGGCCGCATCAGCGAACTGGGGCAGTGGTGCAGACAAAACCGTTTTGGGAGAGAAACTTTGTTGTTGTTGAAAACCTTACAGTAAGGTATTTGGGCAGGAACAGTTAAAGAGGGTGCCTTTGCACCCCCTGCCCCGGGGCCTGCTCCTGCTGTTGTAAGGTGTGCTTTCTGTTGTTTCTTAGGAACAGCGTACGCTTTGATGTCAAGGATTTGAATTAGGTCCAGGTTATTACTGCCTTTATTTTGAAGGTACTTCTGTAAGAAAGCTTGCAAGGGGCTGGTTGTAGCCGGGCTGATGTTTCTGTAGGAGGAGTCACCTTATATCTTCTCTAGTTTGTACATAAAGATGATCCCAGTCATCCCAGGCTACTGCTGGTTTTTTTCAGGATCTACATTGATCAAGGACTAGACCAGTTTTACATGGGTCTGACTCCGAGTCTCCCACTGGAGTTAATAGAAGTCCATTTGCACTGTACAGCTCATAAATACTACTTTATTTATCCAAGTTAAGCTGCACTTGAAGACTAACTAGTTAAGACCTAAAAAAAACCCCACCCATCCTCAAATCCCTAGAATTGTTAATTTTAATGTTAACTTTAGTGGGGCCGAAAGCACCACTAAAGTCTGTTTGCTGCTTTTACAGCAGCTGAACAGACCTGCACCTTTAGGACCTGCCTGGAGTACTTGTGAAGTGCCGAACTACAAGGGGTGGTGCTTTTAACAGCACTCTGAGTTGGGCTGCACCTGGCCAAAAGTCTATGGAGTGTATTACACCAGTCTGCTTGGAGAGTTTTCTTTCCTGCTACGTTTCAGTTGCATTCCGGCTCTGCAAACTAAACCCCAGGTGAAAAGCACAGGTGGAGGTTTGAGCAGAGGTGGCTTGGTAGCCCACGGTTTGTCTCGCTCCTGCGGGAGGTGGTGGAAGAGATACCGTTTTTAATCAAATAGAGCAGGTTACTTGGGAAGAGCAGCGTGTTTCTGGCAGGTATCTGTCAGGTGCTGTGGCCTGTGATTTCTCTTCCGTGTTGCACTTGGGCATTTCTGTGTTGGTATTTGTGTGGGATTCTCCTCTGTGCTGTCTCTGAAACTGGAGAAAATTTTACTTGGTTGTGTAGCTTTCGAGCACCTTTGTTTTGCCCAAAATACTTCAATTCTTGATTAAAAAGTATCCTGTCTAATTCAAGGTCCACTAAAATCTGTAGAATGTTTTCTGTGTTGGGTTTAATGCTGCCAAACTTCACACCCTCGATGCTTACACGTGAGACTGGTCATCTGTGTCGCAGGGAGCAGTAGGCAGTTCCTATCTTGCACTTTGGACACCTGACTTAAGATGTAAATCAAAAATATTACTTCTGTCTCATCTTTTCAGGTATTTTTAAACACAGTTACAATTCATGCAGCTGAAACAATAATTAAAATTTATCCTTGTCTTATTAAGCGGTGTTATTGTGCTTTTGATTTTTACATGCTGATCCTCTCTCCCTTCCCCCTCCCCCCCCCCAGCTTTCTTGAGGTACTCATTTAGGACTCCTTTCCTGGTTTTATGGCTCTGTGAAGGGGCTGTTCTGACTGATTCAGATACTGCTACACACCCGGGAGCATTCCTAGCTCTGCGTTGCTGTTGATGGTAGCATCAGTCCCTGGGTTTTTGGTTTGGCTTTGGTCTGCATGCACCCAGATCAAAGGCAGAGTTTTGTCTGCAAGATCATATTTTGCATTGTAACCGAGCACGCTGCTGATGATGTGAGTGCTAACAGGATGACGAAGGTGTCTGCTACTCTGAGTAAAAATTCACCGGAGCAGGGGGAGGAACTTGATCCAGACAGACCCCAGTGCTGGTAGCCTGTCTCGTGGGTAGAGTTCGGTGCAGATCTGGAACGGAATAGTAGCTTCTTATCCTTACGGTCCAAACCTTAACAGCTCCAGCGATGTTACTCGGGCTCAAACTGCTGAGACTTCCAGTGAGTTTTCCAACTGCTCAGTGTTTTGTAAAATCAGAGAGCAGAGTCCCTGTTCTGAGGAGCTCCTTCCTTGCTCTCTGCGGCACTGCTGACCCACTGCTGTAGGACTGCGGCTGGCGCTGCCGAAGCTGTGGGGAGCTGAGGGTGCGTGTCCTAGGCAATGGGTGGGAACCCTTCCCTGAAGGTGTGGGGCACCTCTTCCATGCTGCTACTACTGTAGTAAAATGTGAGTTTATATCAGTGCTGTAAATCTGCTTTATTAGCGTGGCTGCCATTTCTGACACTTCCACTTCTGATTGATGTTGGTGAGAAGGCTCAGTGGGAAGCGTGACAGCTGCAGTAGCTTCTCACTAGGTGAGTAAATATTGTACCTCTGATAGTCTCCAACCTTTTCATCCAGGGATATTCCCCCTCCCTGTTAGAATTTTCCACATACTTGGTCCAACCCTCACTTGCCTTTCACACAGCATTGGAAGCACGAAGCACATAGAAGTGATCCCAGGGCAGAGCCCTGACATACGGGTACAGCAGCGGTTGTGGAGCAGCTCTGCTTGTTCTTGCCTGGGCTTCCTTGGCATGGGGAGGCTCTTAGGGTACATTCGTGGTAGGTGTGTGGTCAGCACCCAAGCAGGTAGATCTGAGCTTTCATGTTTTTGTTGTGAGTCGGTCTGGCTGTTCTAGAGGTGAAGGAGAACTGTGGTGTGTAAGCCCCTTTTTCACTTTTTTCACATATACAAATGCCCCATAAGGTGAAAAAAATGAAGAAATAGGTCGTTGTCCTTCTCTAGTCTAAGCTGGTTTTCTGGTATCAGCATGTGTCCTGGTTTCAGCAGGGATACAGTTAATTTTCTTGCACGCAGCTGGTGTAGCGCTGTGTTTGGGAGTTAGGATGAGAGCAGTGCTGATAACACACTGATGTTTTCAGCTGTTGCCAAGCGGTCAAGGACATCCCGGCTTCTCACACTGCTCTGCCCCTGAGAAGGTGGGAAGTGGCCAGGAAGCTGTGAGGGGATGCAGCCAGGACCGGGGACCCAAACTGGCCTCAGGGATATTCCATACCATGTCATGTCATGCTCAGCATATAACTGGGGGCTTGGCTGGGAGGTGGGGTGGCCTAGGAGCTAGCTGAGCATCAGCATCAGGTGCTGAGCAGCTGTGCTGTGCATCACTTGTTTTGTATATTCTTTTATTATTATCATTCTCTTCCTTTTCTGTCCTATTAAACTGTGTTTATCTCAGGGTGGGAGTGAGCCCATGGCTGTGGGGTCGTTTTAGCTGCCAGCCAGGTTAAAGGATGGCAGTGTGTTAGTTGGGAATGGCTTCTAGTCCTGTTAGCAACAGCTAGTGAGTAGCTGCAGTTTACACTGGGGGGGTGGGGAATATCCTTTTGTTAGTACAAGGTACCTCATCCATGGAAATGGATTAGCTGTATGTATGGATTTGTTTCTTGTTAGGAGTCTCACCTGCCCCGGGAGCTGTTGGTATGACCGAACTGGCACAGGTTCTGCAGTGCAGGGTATCCCTCTGCTCTCTGGCTTTGCTCTGGGCCCAGCCTGCTTTTAGCTGGGGGAGTTCGGACGTGACTCTGCATTCTTGGCCGGAGTGACGCTTGTAGTGCAGCGTGGCTGGGAAGTTACAGTGCTACATGTGCCTGCATGTTTTGCCTGCCTTAGAAGAAGGATTTGAGCTGCAGCGGTGGCGAGAGCGTGTTTCAGCTGCAGCGTTCCGTCGGGAAAGGTGCTCTGACTGAAACAGCCTGGCTGGTGCGGTCACCTCACCACTCGGTATCACCTCAGTGTGGCTGTAACTCAGGAGATACTTGATGAACTGTTTTGAATAAATAGCTCATTCATCAGCATTGACTCAGGCTTAAATAGGAGCGTTAAGAAGTTATTTGGGGGGCAGCATTGTTTAGTAGCCGTATTTCACCAGCTTGGGAAATGTATGTCTTGTGTGGGGACACTGTGACAATGGGTGTAACTGGGGAAGTGACTGAGCCCTGATGATGCCAGCCACAGCTGCGATGCCTTCCACAGCTCCAAACAGAGTGAAGGGAAAAAACTCTTATCCTCGTTTTATGCTTGTTTAATGAAGTTTGTTTGAAGAATCAGACATGGGAGTGGTTGTCATGCTGCCCGAGTGAGCCGAGGGCATTTGGTTTTGTTCTGTTTCCCCAGTGTGACGAGGTCTGTCCGACTCTGTCAAAAACTCTGGAGGACCCCAAACTGTTGGAGTTGCTTAGTTTTCTGAGATTCAGCCCCATGGGTTTTATGTTGTAGCAGAGAGTACAGAGGTGATGTTGAGAAGTACGTCAGTGGCAGGCACTTGAAGGATCAGGAGAAACTGGCTACCTCGTACAGTGTATAGCTACGGCAAAATACATTTCTAAGGCTAGCAGAGGTCTCAGCTTTCCCGCTGGCTGTAAGGAATTAGCCTCTTAAAAATCCTTTTCTCATCTGGGCCTGTATACTTACGAAGACAGTTTTTCCCTAGAGGGTTAAGATGGATAGTTTAAGCTGTCTTTACTTCCCCCACGATGACAAGTGTTGTGGGCAGTGGTTTTGGTTTTTAAAGCCCGTGTGCGTCACTTACTGTATGTGAGTACCTCAGGGTCTGTGTTACTTTTTGTGAACTGTCACACTAGTATCATAAGCCAGCCTGTGGACACGGGTGATGAGACTCTGGGCAGGTGCTAAATGCCATCAGATAAGGGAAGGTGGTAGAGATAGGTAGTTCTCAGCCTGTAGGCTTTCTGTGGGCAGCATCTTGATGGTCGGGGGAAAGGGAGTGAGAGAAGTCAACTGGCAAACTCAGTACACTGGTGCCTTGTGCACTTTCTGGGTTGGTCTTTGCAGGATGGGTATGGAAATTGGAAAAGGTTCACCACAACTACTGTCACTACCAAGGACACCCATTGGTGTCCTCTCAGTGTCCTGTAATTCCTTTACAAGGCAATGTTGTTACTTAACAAGTTAATTTACTGGTGGCTTAGGTGGGTGCAAAGTATCTGGCTTCCCCCTCCCCATATCTGACCTTGAGCTGAAATTTGTTTGGTTTCTTGGACTAAGGTAGGATGGGGAAAGCGCCTCTTTCTTAGGCCTTTTAGTGCTCTTGTCTTTCTGATTCAGGCAGGTGCTGGAGGTGGGCAGGATGTCGTCCTTCTCTCAGAAGCTGGTAGTACGTGTGTGCTGGGGGGACTGAGCACGTGTCGCTTTTGCAGGGAGAAATGCCTGAGATAGTTGCAGGGAGGCGTCAGGTATAGGTGGGTGCTGATGGGCTGCCCAACAACAGGGGATGACTGCAGCCAGAGGAGCGACTGCCCTGCAAAAATGGGACTGGAAGATCCCCTCAGCTCTCAGCATTCTTTGCTGTTCTACAACTAGCTAGTCTTACCACAGCTTTCTAGAAGATCTGCCTAAGAAAATCAGAAAATTGTCCTCACCTGATGGAAAAAAGCAGACAGAAGCAGTTTGCAGAGCTGGGATCTGTACAGAGGCTGGTCTAATGAGGTTCCACACGAACAGAATTTTACCATTCAGTCTTAATTTTGCTAAAAAGGTTTGAATCAAGAGTTTAGATTCCACTCTGGTTCCCCTGGTGTATTCTGCAATTGCATCCTTACTGTTGCCCCCACAGGTGGCCCTTACTGGTTGGACCAGACCTGTTTTGGTGGGGGCTGGAACCCTGCAAACTGCAGCGAGGACAGTTCTTTGCAGGTGACCACGAAGGTGTGTGGTGGCCAAGGTAGAGGACAGACAGGTGTGTCCTCACAGCTGGGGCAGCCCCGTGTTGCTGCCGAACAGGAGTCCCATCTGGCTTCTGCCATAAGCTCCCTCCTGGTCAGGCCGTGTCTAACACTTGCACAGCCATCCCCGCGAGATGTCTAAGCTCAAGCAGAAACCAAGGTTGCAGGTGGGGAAGAGTTCCTACGTGCTGCCTGGTGTGAGGAGAGCTCTCTGCTCTCTGCAGACTGTGCAGAAGCTTGTTGGGTCCCTGATATGCTCAACTTACCAGCCTGGTCCTGGCTCCGTGTGTAATGCAGTGGGAATGCTCTTGCTCTGTGAGGGATTGTAGGGTTCGCTGCTGGAGAAGACCCCCCGTTCTTGGGTGCAGCTGCTGCTGGGTACGTTCTATGTTTTGATGTGCAGCTGTGGCTTAACTGAGTGTCCAGCTGTGAACAGCTGCTCTGCAGTAACGGGTTGGGGGCTGGGTGGGCAGGGGGTGTTTTTGTGGCTATGATTTTATGTGCTGATAGAAACTGATTTAAGGTTTCAGAAGTAACGCTGCTTTGCTGGGCTCGAGGTGTTTGTCACAACTCCTTAATAGCCCCAAGACAGGACGCTGGAGGTACTCAACCCTGGACACTTTCTGCTTTTAAAAAGCATCTAGGAGCCCACCGTTCCTCACAGATGCAACAGTCCCGTAACTTTGCATTTCAGCAATTTAGCTGAAACAGGTTATACATTAAACATGAGCATGTGAATGGGAAATTAGGTTCTTGAGCACAAGTGTGACAGCTGGGAGGGAAAAAGCCCACTTGCCCAAAGGGTGAAAAATGTCCTAGTAAGGGCCAGGTAAGTGGGTAAGGTGGACAGTAGTAGTACAGAAATGTTCTGTGAACTGTGAGTTTCTCATTCTGCTACAGCCTCCTGTGACCTCAGATGAAGTTCAGCTAGTTCCCCTTTCATCCCAAATATGTAAATACTTCTTTGTGATAGGTTCAAGTACTACATTAAATATACCTGCCAGGTTTATTGAGACCATGCCAGGTAGCTGCAGGAGAACAGAAAGCTGTGCTGTTTCCAAGCCTGGGATGCTATCTTTCTACAGAGGAGTTGGGGAAAGCAAGGGAAGATTTCATCATCGGTCAGAAATGCACAAAGTTACCAAGCACCCAGCACCTCTCTCACTGCCTCATCCCTAATACAGTTGAGTCCTTCTGTCCTTGCTTATTAAGGAGACAAAGCAGCCTCTCTCCCCCCTCAGTCCTGCATGCACCCGGGCCCACTCCCTAGAAACTCTCACAACGCAGCACTGCCATTGTAGCTCTGCCATCTCAGCTTTACACCAGCGCACCCGCAGACATAGCCCTCTCTGGCACCACAAGTACAGCAACTGGGAATGATCTTCAGAGACTGAGTTTGGGGTTTTTGAGATTTTTTATTTGAGTAGAAGATGTATGGATTTATCAGGAGGTGCAATCCCACTGTTTCCCAGAGGAATTTATGATTTTGTCAGTTTTCTTCGTCCTGAGTTTATTCTGTCATCAGAAAATTACCCGTGCAAGTTCAAACAGAACCTGTGGAACAGCAAACAGTGATATGTGTTTTTATTTAATAATCCTTAAAGCATCTCACACTGTAAACAAGAGTCTGAAAAGTCATTATAGCTGCAATTGAAAAGTTCCTTGCAAAGAGCTGAAGACTAACCCTCTTGTACATCACAGTGCATTCGTAATTTGAGAGTCAGTATCACTTTATTAAGTCTGTAATTGCACTTGTTACTGTATTTTCAGTGTGACTGTGGGAAGAAACCCACCGACCTCAATGGTGATGAGTATGACTATCATCCACTCGAGGCGCAGCGTGTGCTTCTCGTTCAGGTGGTTTCGCATCAGGTCTGTCAGCTCCATGCAGTGCTGAAGCTTCTCGTTCATTACCTGCAAGAGACCCCGGGTACTCAGCCAGCCTGGGTTCTGCCAGGGGGATGACATCACCCAGTGAAGGCACAGAAGCAGGAAAGTGCTAACGCTCTGCAGCGAGGGGACAGACAGAAAGTTTCAGTAGGAGCAACACAAAGCAACACAAGTGAGCTTGGCATTTCGGTCAGTTCTCAGAAATAAGAGAGACGCAGGAATGCACCTACAGGCCCTGAGCTGCTGCTGGGCGATACCCGCTCATGAAGCCAGGCACAAGCGAACGCAAAGCTCACTGAGAATGCCTTGAGTGTAACCAAGTGTTCAAGGCGGCTGTGCCACCACAAGTGGGGTTTGCACAGCTTGTTCTGGTTCAGCAGTAAGCACTACGTCGCCCTTCAGCGAACTGACCTGAAAGATCACATCAGTAAGGCGACTGCTTCACATCTCACGTTTTTTAACTTGCACACATTTCAGAAGAATTAAATCTCATCTTCTAACTATTCAAGGCCTAACTTAGTGGCTGGGGAAATGGGCAATCCGTTCCTGCGAGGCAGGGTGGCTAACCTGGACTGGCTGCAAGACGTGACTGGGTTATGACCACACAGAAAAGGGGACAGTCTATGGGATCCTGTTGATTTTTATATCCCGTTTCTAGAGTTAAACCAGACATTGGTGGAGCAGTCTGTAACCTGCTGAGCCAAAGACAGCTGACCTGCATACAGAATAGAATCACAACAGTAAGACACCTACCTTAACTCTACGATTAATGCTGAGGAACTGGCAAGTCTTGTCATAAAGCTCTTCCAGTTTTTCTCTGTCCCAGTAGAAGTCAGGTGTTATCAGCAGGTCTGAGCTCAGATTTATACGGTGCCTAAGAAGAATGGGTATTACAGTAGTTCAAGTTTTCTTTTGGTGAATACAGGCACAAATATTTATATAGCAGTTAAACAGGAAAATGTTCTGCAATTTTAAGTATGAAAGGAATCTCATAATAAAGTAGTTATCCCTTAAAATTGGTCACATCTCCCAAAACTCTTCTGAGAGTACTGTACTGTGAGTCTTGAGCATAAATAACTTTTGTCTTATGACAGCATTGCCTCCTTGCCACCTTCCTTAACCCGGGATACCTGCAGAGCTATACTAGAAGCTCGCTGAAGCAGGTGACTCAGTTTCTGGGGAGCTCCTCAGCAGGCTCTGTGTGTGTCAGAACTCACTGTGTGACTGGTTCCATGGGCACAGCACACCTTTCAGACCCAGGCTACTGCCTCAGCATCGTTAAAGGCTAAGAGCTAATACCTCCCACCCTCAGCCTACTGCTCACATGTATCATTGGACACTTAGAATATCATTGTTCATTACTGAACAGTCCTTCAAGTAGGGATATAAAATCCAATGTTTAAAATGAGAACTGCTATTTGAATTTACCCCTTTCTTCAATGGTTTTGACTATGTTTATAAAAGAATGCTCTGCATTCCCAATGGCCAAATTTCACTCGAGGGGGAGAAGAATCCCATTCCATTCTTACAGTGTACCAGTGCTTTCTGAGTGAAGGGAAGAGCAGAGCTCAGAAGTTTTCCTAACTCCAGGCTGTAGTTAACAGTTCTGCCTACCCCTGTGCTTGCTGCTGCTGCATGCTCTGGGGTTGCTGTCATGACTGGTTCTGACATGCGCTGCTGGACCCACGGAGGGACCAGGGTGTGGAACGTGGCCGCTTGCAAGTGCTGCTTAATGCCAGCCTGTCATTGAGGTGCCAGCGGGTCCTCTGACTGATGTTAACAGCGCTCACGATCTCCAGCCAAAACAACGTTGAAGGAATTCTCCCCTTCCCCAGTGTTTAGTGCATGTTCTGGCCTTTGTATCATGCGCAACTGAAGTTCGTGTAATAGGATGTCTTGAGTGTAACCAGAAAGTTACCTTAATGCGAAGAGTTCTCCAATCTTCTGCATTACATCTGCATGAGACAGTTTCACTTTCCTTCCGGACTTCAGTATCTGCAAAGTAACAAGTGTTTCACTACCTGATGAAGTCTCAGGTACTGGACATTACGCAGTCTGGAGTCCCACAGCCTGGTGCATGGACAGGAGGTAAAACCTGAATGTGCATCACACATACTAGCACTGGAGTTTTGTTTGCTTTGTGGCCCCTTACCTAGCTTTGCAAGGGTAACACCATGCAACTGTTTTGCCAGGCTTTGCAATACACCACTGACTATACCACCAGTGCCGATACAAAATCCTGGAGTGTTTTCTATGAATGATTCCTAAGGAAGAGATCATTTGTGTTTTCTTCTACTATTGTTATTTTAAAATCACGACAGACATTCTTTTATCTTGCCACTACTTAGCATTTCCATAGAGCATTTTCTTCCAACAATGTATTACCATTTATTTCCTTCAGTAAATAAATACAGTTATTTCTCTTTTGAATCCTGTGAATCTCATTTTTAAATGTGACATTGTTTGGGCTTTGTACTTCAAGTCTCATGAAGTGTGCTTTCAGTAATTCATGCAAACTCTGTTACACTCAAGGTCTTTGCTTTCAGCCCACGCTGCTACACACAGTGTCTGGCCAGGCTTTTAAATGCTGTTTGTCCTGTTACACACATGCATTCCACAGCAGCAGGTGCCAGCGGCACAGCACGGGACCCCACTCCCAGCCCTGTTAAAGACTGATGAGTTCTTGCCCCACCGCTTTGCAGGTCTTCTGAGCTTCTCTGTGTCGACGACTTTACTATCAAATGCGTTGGGCACTGGGCCTCAGCTGCACCTGGCCAGACCTTTCACAAAGCACAGGAGAATAGGAAGAGGGGGGAGGTACGAACCAGACCTCACCTCAGGAATTGACTGGATGGATTCCACAAAGTTATCCAATAACGATTCCCAAATTGCCAGCTTCACTGCAACACAGAGGACACCAAGCAGAGCGCTGTGAGACATACAGATGCTTTCTAGTAATCCTACCTTTAAATCTGCCAACGTGCTGCTTCACAGACTCTCCTGAGCTGGAAGGGACCCATCGATTCCAACTCCTGGCTCTGCAGAGGGCTGGACAAGTCAGAGCGTGTGACTGAGTCCAGGTGCTTCTTGAACTCAGCCAAGCTCAGTGCTGTGACCACTTCCCTGGGGAGCCTGTGCCAGTGCCCAACCCCCCCCCCCCCCCGCCCAAGTAAAGAATCTCTCCAGTCTAAACCTCCCGTCACAGCTTCCCAGGCACCTTGATACAAACATACATTATTCGTAGCAGGTAACTGCTAGTGTTACACCACCTACATTCACACATCCAGGGACAGCCCTGGTTGGGCACGGGGCTCCGCGGGCAGAGCCTCCTTGAGCGCAGCTTTTCTCCCATCAGCTCTGCTCCTGTGAAGCTTTTCCTTCAGCTCCAAAGCGGTGTGCTTAAGTGCTCTGCCACATGGACGGACGAAGCCTTTGCAAGCTCCTTTCCGAGGAGGCTGGAGATACTGAGCTGAGCTGGACCCCGGCTGGCTTCATGTGGTGCCACTTCAGGGTCCCGCTGCACTTCTAGTGCCCCACAGAACGCTCCATTGCCCAGCACGTGAGTGTGCTCACACCACAGAGAGTTAGCTCCTACAGACACATCATCGCCTGTACGTCCTGAAGCTCAATTCAAACTTAAGCAATCCCCCATTGTTTTTAGGAGAATATAACTTCTCCTCCATGGAAGCTGTTCAGCACAGGCAAATGGCAACACAAATTCTACTACGCCTCAGCTTGAGTCTGGAAAGATGTTTCCACAGGAAGACAATATAACACAGGCCTTTGTTCTTTAGTCTGCAGATTCCCAGACAAGAATGGAGTAGTAACGGAACAAAACTTAACCCTTTCACTCAGAAAAAATCATCAGGGAAGGTCTCATTGTCAGAATGAGCTCTTCTGTGGTCGTAATCATTAGTGCCACCCAGTCAGGACACTGACAGTACATCTAGTGTGGAGCGTTTTCCACTCCTGTCTTTTGAATAGAGAGGCCTAACCCAAGTCAGAGACTTAAATGACATTTAATTTAGCCCCTGAAAAAAAGCCAAGAGGCATTTCAGCCATCACCAACGATTTGACAGAGGCTGGTTTCTGCTTTGTCATAAATTTGACTTGGACTAGACTTGCATCCTTTATTTTTATTGAACGTTATTGAACTGTTTTCTGCTACGATGTGCACATCTCACACTAAAAAAAAAAATCAGTGCCCATTATCTCCTGGGAATAAATCCCTTTCTCCATTATATGTGGCACACACTTTTCCATGCAGTGGCTTTATGAATAGGAAAACTAGAGAGAATTAAGGGCTTTTTCTCTCAATAGCTCTTCCTTTGACAGCCAAGAACCACTTAGTGATGCTCTGCTCCTTGATCAAATGCTGCATCAGTTCAAGAACATGCATTCTGTTTCTTAATGTCCCCACTGTTCAAAAGACATTCTTCCCCAGACACGACAGGAATCCTATGATTTACCCTAAAAGTAGGGGTAGGCAGACCAGGTTGCCTTGAAAGGTCCTTGAGGACAGCCTTACTGCTGCTCGTTTCTACTCCTGCTTCCTACCTCACTTGAGGTCTGCAGCAGCAGACACACGCACGTATTTCCTCCTGCATCAGCGCCACTGCTGAGCCTGACTCCTTCCCAGTGCCTCCCGCTGCCGCCTGACAGAAGTGCCGTGGCACACAGCCATGGCTAATAACCCTGGAAAGCCCTGTCTGTGACTCGGGCCCACACCTTTGATCCTGGCACAGCTCCCTAGCTGGGAATCACTTCTTGAGCCGGCATCGAGCTTTTCTATTATAGGAAATGCTGTCAGGATGAATTACCTGAGATTACCGGCAGGTTGCTAGTGCTGGGCTCTGCACTTGTAGCTGTCTGAGGCTGAAGGAGAACGGGATGCTCGGCAGAACGTGAATCTTTCATCCTTAACACAATTTACATTGAACGAGGCAACTCCAATTCACAGGAAACGAGGCAAGAGCTTTGAAAAAGACCCCCTGGCAAAGCGCAGTCTTTGCACACACAGCTGGCCTACGCCAGGCACCGAGTCCTCTCCAACCTGCCACTGTGCAAGTCCTGCTTACGATGGCATTTCACAAAGTCTGTCGCACAGGCCGGTAGCACAAACAGTATCAACTCACCAGAGAGACAAAGGGCATTTGAAAAAGCAAATTTCTGCAGAACAACTTCATCGCTGTCCAGCTCAGAATTTAACAAGATTTCTCCTTTATGAAGCTTTGACTGACCTCTGTGGAAACAGGATTGAAGCACCTTCATTGATTAAGCCAGCGGTAAAGGCACATTCAAAGAACAAGCAACAGCGCAAGAAAGGCCGGTCAGCTATTTATATCAAGCATCTGCCTGGAGATCGGCCCCAACCCTGCATATTACTCGTGTTCAACCTCACAGTAACCAAAGCAAAGCACTGAAAATTAGTTTCTCAGTCTAAGCTTAAATTTTGTAGGTTTAAATGAAACTGCAGCAAGCTGTGATGGTAACTACAGCATTACTGTACACACAATTCAGAGTAAGCAAGATGCTGGCATCTATTTCCTGTATCATCAGTTTCCCTTTTCTTTTGTCATTTTTATCAACACCATCCCCTCCCTGCATTGATGTTACTTCCCCGAAACCTCTATTGCATAGGGGACCAGCAGCGAAGAAAAGGGGGCATGAGATCATTCCTGATCATGTCCGTCTCACTGTGAAACTTGCACGAAGACAATGGAGTCTGCCAGGAATCACAAATTACACAGCTGGATGGCATGTGCAGGAGAACACAAAACAAAAACCTGTCCTCAAACCTGTCCTCCTATCAGGCTACCTTAAACAAGCTCAACCTCATTAGCTCAGCTCCGTGTGTTAGTGTCCTGTCTAGGAGTTGCTTTTGGTGCTACTGGAAAATTACAGATAATATTTATAATCTTTTACATGGGCAAATATTTCTGGAGAGATTATCTGCTCCCTGCGATGAAAAAACATCATTTAACAAGGCAAGACAGTTCAACAATTTTATCGTTCCCAGTATCCAAGTTAGAACTTTCCCAGGAAGTGAAAAGGGTGCAGAATTACATCTTTATATATGAACCTAGAGGGCATCAAGGGAAGCTTATGCAGAAAATCCTCTTTAAAGTCAGGTTTGTCTCAGTAATGCATATTTATTTATTTTTTCTATAAGGTACACACTTTCTGTTTGGGACTGCTGACGAACACGTTTAGCTGTGTGGGCGTGGAGCTCCTTACTTACAAAACCTAGTGCAGAACCAAGTCAGAGGCCATTACCTGCAAGTTTAGCAGTTCAGTAAAATCCAGAATCAATTTAGATTTACTGTCATCTATTTTCTTTATTTTAAAAGTATGGAAAGTGTTTTTTTCCTAGCTGTTTTTGGTTGATTTTGTTTTAGATGTCTATCAGCTTTTCTATCAAGAGTCCCTGAAGATACTTACTCTCCTATTCTATAGTTCATCTCTTCGTTCTCCCAATGGACTAGTGCAACTTCGTAGGGCTGAATTTCATGCTGCTCTAGCACCCTCATGATGTTCTTCATCTAAGAAAAAGACAGTTGCACACACAGAACAGTTAGCATGCAGCATCCCACCCCCCTACAAAGGCCTAAACAGGTTGATGAATGCAACTGCCATGCTGAAGTTATTTAAGTAACAAGGAATGGGTGTGCTAAGTGAGGAAATGCCTGTTAACACTGTTCACTTCTGTAGCTGCGTGGAAGAAAACGTGGCTATGAACAGCTCCAAGGAATCTGTGGAGACTAAAATGTCATTTACTGTCTGCATACACAGACCAGGGTGGGAATTCACCACCGCAGCAGTGAAGACAACGCAGGTCCATTCTCACAGGGAGATTTTGGCAGATGTCCATGTGGGGGAATGGACCTTTAGGGTAAGCATGTCAGGTGGCTGTTCTGCCCACATCCCCAGCTTGCTGCTCAAGTCTGTAGTTTTGATTCAGCTACCAGAGATTGGGCTGTGTTACAGAATTCCTTCACTGCTACAGAAGTCTGTAAATAGGGTTTCAGCTGCTCTCATTCAACCCTGTGAACAGTTAAACGTGCTGTTTTACTTGCAGAAGTAAGCTCACTGTCATTTTATTCTCAAGCACACGAAAACCTGCTGCAGGAAGAAAGAGCCCTTTCCTCTCACAGAACTTTGTCCACTGACATCTGACTTGAGATCCCTCATCTTCCTTCCTTCCTATGTGCTACAAGGCTCCCCTCATGAAAACCATTCTGCAATTAGAACAAATTCTTAACTAAAAAAACACTCACTACAGATTTTGAAAAGGCATTTAGCTACTCAGCACCCAATTAAAAAATCCCAAAATGCCACAACACACTCTTGATGCCGAAGCTCTTTAGAGGTGAGCTGTCTACTCATTCACACTTAAAACACTCTTCAAAACAGTTGATGACAGTTAATCTTTCAGTGCCACACTGTATGCTAGTAAATTGTTCAGGCAGCATATTCGTCATGTTAAGTACTCTATAAAAAAGTATCTGTTGGATCACCTGCAAGAGGGATTTTCTTTGCAGTGCTAGCTTTCTTCATTGCTTTCAAGAATTTAGGTGATACTATCTAAGACAGACATGATAACATTTTTCTCTAGAAAAACCCCAGCCCTATCACTGCAACTGCTTGTTTCAAAATCCCAAATTTGATAGGAGCAGCACCTGCCACATATTCCAAGAACTGCAGTAAAAAAGGGTATGAAAAGGTTATTTACTGAAGCTAGGAGGCATCTGCTGTCAGGCCGGTCAGCCTGGCCCACCAGCTACGCGGCATCCCGTTCAGCCACGCAAACCCAGCTGAAACGACGCCAGAGTTAATGCCAACCTGCAAGGTGGCACGCCAGGCTCCCAGCGTGCGGCTGGCTGCCTGGGCCCAGGTGCTCTAGCTGGCTTCGTGACGCCATTACTAACACAGTAACAATTATGCTGTTAATAGGCTAACAATCCCTTCCGGAACCACAGCCAGCTTGGGCTTCCCAGGGCCAGTACAGAGCAAGAGTTAACAAAGCTCTGCAGACTGTAACTGATCCTGTGAGATCCACGTGTGGTGCAGCACGTGTGCTTCCAAGGGCCTTCCCCTGCTCTGGGTAACCAGCATTTGTACTCCAGAGGCAGCCTGCTTTTATCTATTTGGAGTAACGCAAAGGCTGCCCCTGACTGATGGGAGTTTCTTCTAGGCCCAGTCTAATTTTGTAGGACGGACTACCTGTGACACAGAACATTTAGTGAGAGGAGATGTTCTAGATTCACTGAACCTAACTCTTGCTATTACAGGCAATCACGTCACACAATTTCCTTTAAAAAAAAAAGAGAGAGCAGATGAAACTCCACCTCCAGCTGGTTCTGCTTTTTGCCCTTGCTATTTTTGGTGGGGAAGCTGTTGCACAACCTCCTACTCAGGTATCTGAAACTGGTATTTTACATTTTAAATTTCTATTAACGACCAGTCTGTAGCTGTTACTTCTTCTGTTAAGTGTCCATTAGTTTAAAGTATTTTTTAGTCTCTTAAGTCATTCTGCTGTACTTAGAGAAATGGATTTTGGCCGCTCACAGTGATTCTTTCTATGCTCTATTTTACTGAATTACTTTCAGTTTCTGTTCTACAGAGCTGTGTGGGGTTTTTTTGTTTGCTTGTTTCAGTTCATTAAAACATGCACATAAAAATACCTCTTCTATTTGAGCAAGTTGTTTGGAAGTTGAAACTGACTATGAATTCAATAAGCAAGAAAGAGGCATATTCCTCCTCTTTTATAAATACAGCTAGCAAGGCACCAACTGAAGTCACTAGTACTGACAAGAAAAATGTGGTATCAAATTTTCAAAGGTACTTAAGCACGTTCAAGAATCTGACATTTTTCTGGAGTATTCCAGTGAGCAGAGGTGCCCAACCCCTAAAAATCAACAAGAGTTACTTAGCTAGTCTTCAGTAATCCCTGTGAATCGGTAGCGTGGTTACAGCCATAGCATCCTAACTGTGCTACGGGCAGGGTTTGAAGGGAGAACTAATATCTTTTTGTAGACCAGCTGATATATTGAACCCCCCAAACCAGACAGGAATTTTGGAACACTGCAGTTCTGAAACAGAAAAAGTGAACTTGAATCCAGAAATTGTTCCTGTCTGGAAACAACTGCTCTGTATTTTCATTTACCTTAATGAAGACCCTTCTGCAAGCTGCTATGCATCTCGGTATCACCTATTTAATACACCTTTTAATTTCACATACTCTGCCTACAGTTAAGATCGATACTCTTCCCTCTCTGTATCTAGAATCCAGTTTTATTTAACCACAGCAATGAAAATCAATGTATTAAAAATATGAAGCAACTATAAATACATTCATAAAAACAGATATGCCTGTGGCATACCCCTCCTGCTCAGCAAAGAGCACCAAATTACCAGGAAGGACACATCATTTCAGTATCAACGTACTTTAGCAATTACACCAACCAACAGAAGGCTTCCTGCAGGAAAATTGCTAACTGACACAAGCACAAAACAGTATTAAAAGTTGCTTACAATTTCTGTCTCCTTCAAAGTGAAGCAAAAGTAAGTTCTGAATAGTTCTAGTTTAAATGGCTTGAGAACGAGCACATTTTCTGTCCCATGAGTGCCCTTCCACCAACCACTCGCAGGCTGATCGCTCTGATCTACTCTTTCAAGATGCAGACCCGCCAGAACTTTCTTTTGCCAGTCCCACCAGATGAAGGTTTGAGACTGTCAGCCTTAAGGAGACAATGTTACCTGCTTTGTCTGCTACACACGCGTTTGCTTATTTTGTGCAGGAAGTCAAGTTTCAAAGGTGATACAGCAGCAACCCACACACCTGAGAGCAGCAGCACGCAGGCACCCGCGCTCATAAGCAGAAGAGTCAGTCCTGTTCCTTCCTGGAGAGACCCGAGCTCCCAAAGCAAGCCCAAGCATGCTGGGCTTTCTGGGACTGACAAACCACCCCTAATAACGTTTTAAGAAGCAGTTTTGCATTACTTACACTTTTCTCTTCCACATTCCAAAACACAACAGCCCCTTCCCTGTGAATTCAAGGAAAAAACGGAAGTGTAATTACACTGTTTTAGAAGTGTTTCAATATAATACTCAAATTGTACAATGGCAATTTTTGTAACTGTAAATCAAGAAACTTAATACTATCTTAAAAAAATAATCTATGTAGTAGTTTCTTTTTAACCATGCTTTAATGAAAAAGAAAGCGCAGTATTTTTTAAACCATTTAAATAATTTTTCTTTTTTAAAAGATCATTATAATTTGACTGTTATTCCTCAAGTTTCATGAGGTAATAATATGCAGTGATCTAGCAAGCTCTGCACTACTTCCTTCACACCACTGCTATTAATAAAATAAAGTCTTGGGCATGATTTATAGCCTACCTGAAGAAAAAAATCATGCCAGGATCATCTTCTTTTGCAGACTTCCCAGTGCCAATCACCAAAACATTTGCAGCATCTAGTTTGGAATAAATGAAAACATTTGAAGAATTACTCAAGATTCCATACATGACAGCTGTAAGCACGTAATTCCAGTTTAACAGTTACATGCTAACACATCAGTCGGTCCCATATTTTATTTTTCTGATGGAAAGGCTTGTCAGGAAGCAAAAACATTCTCAAACTGCCCTGCTGCTCTGAAGTGTCATGCTCTAGGCAGACTCAGCCACTAAGCTGAAACCTTTAGTTGATGCAATCTACCCGTTTTGAAGAAAAGACCTAAGGAAAAACTGATGCAGGGCAGAGTAAATAATCAGGGAAGCGAAAAGAAATGGAAAGGCAATGCAAGGGAACTATGGAAATCTGCCCTCAGTTGCAGAGAAATTACCATTCAAATTCACTTGCCCAGAAGATCCTTCTCATTCCTGTACAGGAAAGGACTAATATGCACTCAAATTTTGCTGCCTTTGCTTTGATAGTCAGAAACTTGAAAGAACATACCCCCAAGACAGGAGATGGTACATCTGCATTCTCCTTTGGATCACAAATGTGGTTTTGAAACAAATCCTCCAGCCACTCTCACCGCAGTTGTGGTGATGTGCAATGCGGAACGGGGCAGAGTACACAAACTCTGGTGGGGTTTTGGGGTTTTTTTGGAGGATTTTTCAATTTTTGTTTGTTTGTGTTGGTTTTCGGGTTGCTTTTGTGGGGTTTTTTTTTTTTGCATTGAACCGAAAGAGGAGCTCCAGGAATGCACCCGTGGTACCCCAACCCCCAACAGGCATTTGTTACATAGAACCAGATTTGAGCTACTGGAAGTAGAATGCCCTAAAACTTGGGGTTGGTTTCTCAAATCGGGGGTTTGTGTTGTTTGGCCCCCCTTTCCCTCCCCCAGGTCTGCTCCACCGTACTACTCAGTAACACAGATCAAGTTTTAGAAGTCCTGATGTGTTTTTGACAAAAAGACATTACTTTCCAGCATGACTCATTTTGTTGCAGAACTAGTGGAAGCTAGACCAGCAAAACCCCCTACCTCTGCTGCTGTGAAGGGGAATTCGCAGGGCCAAGCACCTAAGCCTCCAAACGTTCAAACCCTTTGCAGAAAGGCGACAAGTCAAGCAATGAGGCATCGAATTCAGACTGCGTGCAAATTGCACTCTCTGCTTTACTCTCAAGCCATAAAGGCCAGGTACACCAAGGCAGCAGAGAGATGAGTAAGGATCTGAAATACTTTTGCTAATCCCTGAATTGAGACCACACAGCCTGCACAAACTCTTTCAAGACTTTCCCTTCACTTGCTATTCCAGTTCAGAAACACATGATTTAACGAATCACTAAAGCAAATTTTGGGTGTGAAGTCTGATTTCACCGTGGAAGAAAGATTTGTTGGCATTTTCTCATTTGCTTTTT
This sequence comes from Porphyrio hochstetteri, assembly GCA_020800305.1. Classification (NCBI taxonomy): domain Eukaryota; kingdom Metazoa; phylum Chordata; class Aves; order Gruiformes; family Rallidae; genus Porphyrio; species Porphyrio hochstetteri. The sequence continues at coordinate 55,748,746 of CM036907.1, forward strand.
CAAGTATCACCTTTATCTTTATTTATCCACACCAGTCAAAGCAGTCACAAGTGGTGTTTCCCAGGGGTCAGTACTGGGGCCCATCCTCTTTAGTCTTTTTATTGAGGATTTGGATGAGGGAACTGAGTGCACCCTCAGTAAGTTTACAGATGACACCAAGCTGGGGGGAAGTGTCAGGCTGCCGGAGGGTAGGAAGGCCCTCCAGAGGGACCTGGACAGGTTGAATCAATGGGCAGAGGCCAATGGGATGAAGTTCAACATGGCAAAGTGCCGGGTCCTGCACTTTGGTCATAACCACCCCTGGCAACAATATGGGCTTGGGGCAGGGTGGTTGGAAAGCTGTACAAAGGAAAAGGATCTGGGGGTGTTGGCTGACACTTGCCTGAACAGGAGCCAGCCCAGGTGGTCAAGAAAGCCAATATCATCCTGCCTTGTGTCAGGAATAGTGTGGCCAGCAGGACCAGGGAGGTGATCATCCTCCTGTGCTCAGCTCTGGGGAGGCCGCACCTCGAATACTGCATTCAGTTTTGGGCCACTCACTACAAGACAGACATTGAGGCCCTGGAGCGTGTCCAGGGAAGGGCAACAAAGCTGATGAAGGCTCTGGAACACAAGGCTTGTGAGGAGTGGCTGAGGGAACTGGGACTGTTTAGCCTGGAGAAGAGGAGGCTCAGGGGAGACCTTATTGCTCTGTACAGCTACCTGAAAGGAGGTTGTGGTGAGCTGGGGTCAGCCTCTTCTCACAGATAACTAGCAAGAAAACAAGAGGTAATGGCTGCAAGTTGTGCCAGGGGAGGTTCAGGTTGGAAATTAGGAGGAATTTCTTCTCAGGAAGAGTGGTTGGGCATTGGAACAGGCTGCCCAGGGAGGTGGTGAAGTCACTGTCTCTTGGGGTGTTTAAGATTGGATAAGGTACTTAGGGACATGGTTTAGTCAGTAATATAGGTGGTGGGGGATGGCTGGACTACATCATCTTCAAAGTCTTTTCCAACCTTAATGATTCTGTGATTCTAACTGAAGAGAATTTGTTCCACTCTAAGTGCAGGTACAGCATCTGCCTCTTAAGAGGCTGGAAACAAGAATAACACTTAGAAAGAACACTGCAAAGCAACAAATCCACATGGTATTTGCCAACTTAGAATTCTATGCGCTAGTATTTTTCAATTTTCCAAGATTCAATGTTTGAGTTGATAATCAACCACTGCTACATGCACAAGCCAACCACCACAACACATCAGATCTACTGGCACAATCCAACATCCTTTCACGACTACTTCCTCCAAATTTTGGATAAACAGAGTATCTGTTGTGAGGAGTTAAAAACACACCATGAAGAAATGAAAGAAATGGCAAAATCCACACCCCTCAAGGTACAATAACAGCAACTGGAACATTTGCCTTAAAATAATTCAGTTACGTTGGGGATTGTACAAAGTTTCTATCCTGAAGCTGTGAAACCAGCAGTGTTCTTAATACAAAGAAACTAGAAAGGAACGTGAAGCCTATACTCCACAGCACCTTGTCTGTCCATGTCCATCTTTCTGAGCAAGATGCCCATTAGTAAACCTTGTGTTTAAAAGAAACCCACTGGTGTATTATTGCACTTGACTTATTAAGCCTTTGAGAGGCAGCCAGATATTTGATAACCTCTTCTGAAATGTCCATAAACATTATCTGTCGTTCTCTTAGCTTCATATAATCTGCTCAGTCAAAGGGGGAAAAAAGCGCATTCTACTGCCAACATAGGAAAACCACAGCTGTTCCAGGGCAGAAGGTTCCTTCAGCTATAAAAAGCTCCATTTGTTTTTCTCTTGTAGTATATAACTTCAGCTATTACCAAGCCCTGCTTTCCCAAGTCTTCAGAGATACTTTGTATGGAAACCAGAACCAAGTATTTTGCTGGAGCCTAGCTAAGGGAAGCACACAACAATTGCTAGGATATACTGGGCCCAAAAGAAACAAACAAAGCAGGATTGCCTGCACTCTCCTTACTACAGCTAAGCACTTATCTGTGTACCTTTTTCATTTCACTTAGCAAGATTCTCTCTTGCACATCTTCCTCTCCATGATTTACGTGAATAGAAGTGTGGGTATGGAAAGAGGTACCATTTCAAATTACAAAATTATTTTGACAGCACAACCACTACAGTACCACATTACTGAAAGAGCAATTACAACAATTTAACGGATTTTTTTTTTCAGTTAGTGAATTTCTATAGACATTCTCTGTATGGGAAACTTTCCAGATTTATTTTTTCCTGTATGCCTCTGATTTCACAAGGCTTTGAGCTCATTTGTAATTTTGGAAAAATTATCACAGGACAGCAGCAAGTGCTGCTTATATTCTGTTCTGAAAGGTTCAGTTGTGGGTTTAAGCCAATGGAATCTTTAAGCAAAGCAGTATTTTTTACAGGCAGGGCAATATATTCCAGGTTATTACCAGAATAAGAATAAATTAAGTTATAAAAATTATATACCTCACCCATATTTCATTTCCCAAGGTATAACATTGCTTTTAATACGTTTCAAAAATCTACCTCTAGGCAAACTTGTTATTTCAACATATCCATGTGAAGTCAGGTCATGACACAGATTACCGAGATGATATTCATCTGCTGTTGCAAAGGCTGTGCACTGCATCAGATTCTGTGCCAAAGGAATAAAGATTTGAGTTAGGGAAAGGCTGAAGCAAGATGTTCATACGACAACTGTTTGCCTTATATTTATTACAAGAGTGACATTTTACATTTATTCACTCTTTTGTAGGATATCATTGCCATGCTGACCACCTGGTGTACAATACTAACGAGATTACTTACTCCCTGTTCAGTGGGAAAGCAAATCACAGAGATCGCACTAGGTGACACAAGTCATACCAAAAAATCTCTTGTGATAGAGCCACAAAGTGAACCCTTCTTCCCTGAACATCAATCAAATGCTTTTTAACAGTAAAGCTATGCTCGTTTCTGCTCCCCCATCCCAGTTTATGACACACCACTCAGCTGACCACCGAAATCAAAAGCAAGACACCCCCAATATCGTGTTTAGGATCTGTATGTTAAAGACAAACGGCACTCAGCTATCCCAGCTTGCTTACCAAGCAGAAGCTCCAGCCACAAACAGCACAGCACGTTCCTCCAAGCCCAGAGCTTGCTGCCTAGGAAAGCCCAGTGTAGGAGCCACCACAGCAGGCACAGATCTCATGTAGGTGCTGCAGATCTACAGTGTCCCCCCTAGGCTGAATCCTGCACTAAAAGCAGTCTCTCAACTGACACCACAGTCCAAGGGTACCCAACAGCCAGAGTTCATCTCAGTATCTCACAATCCTCAATAACCAAGATGCCCTATTGAAATAAACGACTGGAAAAATGATTCTGACTTGCAGTGAGACTGATTCATGCATGGCAAAGAAACCAGAAAGTCATCTGTGTAAAGGTTTTCTTGATTAACAAACAGATCACAATAAACTGATTTACACATTCTACTACTCATTTTGAACAGATTTCTTTGTTCTGATACCATGCATGTCCCATAATGTTTTTCAGTACAATGTAGGGGAAGGTATCCAGAAAGCAATGTGTCTCTCATTGTGCATCAGTCACTTCCCAGCTTTTTGTAACTAATACAAATGGGGATGTAACTAACAACAAATGAACAAAAGAACTGTACTCATCTGCAAGCATTTATACCCATAATACCCTTCAACTTAAAATCCAAATTATACTCTTGCAGCACTCACACACTAACAAACACCAAGGCTTAAAAGGTGTTCTGCTCCTTGGGGGGCTGTTACCAGCCATCAGGGACACTGCCACACATTAAACATTTTCTTTTTAATATTATCCTTCCGTTATCACTTCCAAACCTTTGTGCTTTACACGTCATCTTAATTCCATGATCACTAATAAAAAGCAAGCCTCAAAAGTAATTCCCACATTCAGTGAGCAAACTGGTAGGCCAACTTCCATGACTACACTTCCAGGCTGAGTTAACAGTGGAACAGAACTGTGTTTTCAGTTCCCTTGCTGCAGGTTGCCCCAACCTCTGAGAAGCTGCATTATCACAATTTCATCTGTATAAATCCAGCGTCAAACCTCTCCACGTCAAACTCTCTTCAAATTATGTCTTTCAGGCTCTTCTAGACAGCTCCAGTTATTAGAAGTACACTTGGCTTGTCATGAAACTCTTCTGTCAAGAGGTGAGGGAGCAAATTTATCTTCTATCTAGTAAATAATCTGAAACCCTCTACCCTGCTCTGTGCTTCCTATAGTCTATTACTAGTGCTATTGTCTGTTTCAAGGCAGATGCGCCACAGGACAGGCTTTCTGTCGTGTTACAATGCAGTGTTCCACTTAAATTTTCAATGAAATCTCATTTGATGGGCAACATTTGGATTGGGTGCAATTTGAGATTAAGACACTTGAAATATAGGTGTCCACAGGCTCTGTAGATGTCTAAATTCCCATGACCATTGGTGGAGATAAAGCCAAAAAAGCTATACTGAGTGATTCAGCTAATCCTAAAATAGAAGCGTTAACTGGCCTGTCAACCTTAATCCCATGCTTTCTGCTATGTCACTTTCACCTGCAGACTTCCAAATAAGCAACACAGGGTATGTATTTGTGCTAGAAAGTCCAGCTATATACCATCCTCCTCTCCCTTAGGGCACCACTGAGATTCTATTCAGAGGACAAGAGCTATCTCAGCAGAGAGCCTAAATACCCAAACAACGCATTTTCCCTACCATCACGCCCCCCCCAAAAGTGCAAGGAACCCTAGACCACCCCTTCCACTTTAAGCATACATGAATTTTTAAGAAAGAAAACCTGTAGGATAAACTTAAATCCTCATATTACCACAGAAAACAGACTTTGTCTTAAGGATAGTAAATGTTGCATCTTTACTTGATTTTCAAGCTTTTTCAAGACTGTAGCACTAAAAATCACCTCAGAGGCTTTTCATGCCATCAGACTTTATGAGATTAACTAAACTGAGTAGTGGTACTTCTCACTGATGGACCGACTAAACCAGTTAACTGCTTTCAAGTAACTCCTCCATCTATCCTGAAAAACTGGTCTTACCACCCTTTATCACTGCTGGTGCTCAGCACTCTTCCCATAAACAAGGAAGACCAGTGTTTGGGAGGGGTGGGTGGGAAGGACCTCATTCAGGAGCTGTTCTGCAAAAGAGAGGTGTGTCAGCTGTCAGGCCCTTCCAGACAGAAAACACCAGAGACTCTGGGGGTTCAGAACCTCAGGAGTGAGCCTAGAGCTTCTCTCTCAGTGGGCAGGCCAGAAAGGAGAAGATGCAGCAGCCTGTCCCTGGGTAACTGCCCTGGCAACAGTTACTGGACAGCTCTCTCAGTGACCTCCACACATGCACAGGAAGGCAAGGTCAGCTTTCCTGTGACACCTGGATTTAGGGAAAGCTGATGGCATGCTGAAAAGAATCCACAAGGATTCTCCATTTGCTCTACTAGTCATCTTGTAGAAGGCAGCCACATCTTTTATCTCTCTATACTACACGTCTATAAGAAAATACACAAAGTGGTAAAGAGGATGCTTATTTCAAAATCCTGTCAGCCTACAGCCAACATGACAGCCTGTCCATACCTCTACAGACAGGGCTGTGTATCTGACAAATCCACATGGGGTTCATTAAAAAAATAGCAAATTCCTTAGGTCTCAGTTTATGTGATTTCTGGCACAGCATTTTGCCCTGTGGAAGCTCCTTCACAAAGGATATTCTTATTTCAGTAGATCAGGCAGGATTTTCTCGATGTCTTCACAATGGAAGAAAGTAAAAATAGCAGAGCATATTACTTGCATACTGTGCTGCCATTTAAAAGCTGTGAGAACCTAAAAACCTGTCACTTCAATTCACCCTACAACAAAAAGCAGCAACCTCTGGATGTAATGTCACAGCATGAATAACAAGCTTGGAACACTACCTGGTGTTTCAGGCCTAACATTCTTCCCTTTCTTTTCTCAAAGCATCGGGAAAATACAAGTGGGAACTAAATTGTCTATAATGGAGTCTTTATGTCACTTTAAGGCATACTCCTGCTCATCATACCAAATAGTAAACAGAACCTTAGATAACATGAAGGCTGGCAAGCATTAAAACTTCAGTTTCTGCACTCACATTCAGTAGATCATGTAATAGATGTATTTTGCAATGTGGAAGCTATTTCTGAAAGCACGATACTCATTTCAGTTTCATCTCTGATACTGTTTTATTAACAATACCCTGGAACTCAGTTGTTATAGCTTGAGGAGAAACACTTCTGACACCAAGATTTTCCCTGGAGATCTTATTATAGTCAGGTCTGTTTAAGGTCTGCCTTGGCTAGTACTGAGGCTTGCAAAGAACCAGCCTAAGGAGAAACAGACACAAATATACACTGCTCCACTTAATCAGATCTCATTTTCTCCAAACCACTTTGCTGCTGCAGTTACCCTGTAGACCTAGGCACCTGGAGATCAAGGTGCATCTGCACCTGTTTCCCATCTGAAACTTAATCTGAATACAGACTTTATACTATTTACTTCCCTGTAGAATTGACAAGCAAGGATACCTAAGTTAAATTACTCTGAAAGCTAGACTTTGTTTCTCAGTATTAAGTGTGATTTGAGAGCACTGCTTAAAATTACTTTTAATGAATTTAGTCTTTCCACTTTAATAATCACTTATCTTCCCTCCACTTTTGTTTACATGTTGCTAATTAATCTTCAAAATACCAGACACAGAAGTTCCTATCAAGCTTGTTCCTGTTTGTGGTCCCAACTTCTTTGTGGCCACACTAGGGTAAATAATGAAATCCTCCTCACCAATCAAACGTGTTAATTTCATTAAAATATTAATCTAAACCCAAATTTATTAAGTTCCCTTACTGTTATATAGACTGTAAATTTTATACTTTACCTCCATGTCTGAAACCAGTGGCTGGTTAGTTCTGGATGGCTGCTTGGTCCTTGGTGCCTTCAGTGGCCTCTTAACTGGCTGGTTTCCGTGTTTTGGAATAATTTTACCAGCTGATACAACCGAGTAAGATCTTGATGATCCGTCCATAAGCTTTTTAATATGCTCAGTATTGAGCCTGTAGTTTTCCATCATCGCCACACCAAAACATTTCCAGGATGGAAAAAACCCCTCCCCACGCTGATAAACATTTTGTCCCAAAGCCGCTGTATTTCCTTGGGGCAGATGCCAACTCCTGACTTGCACACACCGATGTGTCAAACAAGGGGCAACAGTTTTCAGAGCACACAAATTCCAAGATTTTGCTGTTCCATCAGCTTCACTATCCAGCTTCAATAACGGACGTCCAGTTGTATTAAAGCTTTGGCACCGGTATGTTGCTGTTAAAGTATGGAAAGATCCAGCCTGAAGGCGCAGAAATTTCAGTCTCATTGCTTCCCTCAGAGCTGTACTTAAAACAAACAAAATCATCCATCAACTCTTTGAAAAAATAAAAGACATTATTTTCCCCTTATCTAAAAGATGACTCATATTCCTGCATGTGTTAGTACTCCTGAGCACATAAACATTGGTGGGATTAAATAGCTTTTTTCCAGTGCTATGGAAATACTCTAATTAAGATCAAAACACATTATTGAGCTGAGTGCTTGCAACACATGGTGAAAAACTAGAACTGGTTGCTATGTCCACATGCAAGCAGGCATCTTTTCCTTCCGTTGCTCACTCTGTGTAGCAGTCTGCACTCTCAGTAACCCCTCTGACGAAATTACTCATGAGCAAGCACACACCTTAAAGAGGACATCAGATTCTGCAGGTTGCTGTTTTATACGTAATAAAACTAACAGATTGCTATGTGCTTATATGGGAACATCACCTATGGAATCCACACACTGATGAGCATCAGTTCAAACTGCTGTACTGCAAACAGCTGAGCACAGGTCCAGCTCTGTCTGTTCATCTCAACTAGAACAAGAGTTGAATCAGGTTTATAGTCTTGATCCCACTAGTTCGTACTGCTGCAACAGGGGCTGTAGGCCTGCTTGCAGATCTACCTGTCCTGATGGAAATATGACAGTGTCTTTGTTCTGTTATTCTGTCTGAGAGCAAGCTTATGATATTATGCTATGCTGTATATGAGCTAATCAAATAAACCTTAAAGAATTCACAGACAGTAAGCAGACAGTGGGTGTGTTTCACCTGCTGGAAAATCACAGCATGAAGTTCCTGCCCCCATGTGTTTTCATTTACTAAGAACAAAGATACCCCTTTTCCAAGTTATTAACCCCCCCCCCCCAAAAAAAAGTCATCAAGTTGTAGAGTTTGAAAGAACTGCCAATTTCAGAGCATTTTTCAAAAACTGTAAAGAAGAATCTTCAATAACACCAATATATTTAACATAATAGTTCAAGTAAGTATTTTCTTGTGAGAGCAAATCATCCTGGCAAGGATACCTAGATGCTAATGTAATACGTGAAAAAATCCCCAAACCTCATCCTGACATAACTTAATGGGAAAGAGACATTCAATTCTACAAAAAAAGCCCACCTACCCCTCCACCCAAAAAAAAACCCCAACCCAAAACAAACCAACAACAAAAGACAGAAAATATCTTTGGGCTACCACAGACTGATATTGGGCCATTTTTTATATTTATATACTCTTCACTTGTAACTTTTTGCCCAATTTGTAACCCTGTTATTTGCATACTTATTAGAATAAACTATTATTTTGATTTTGGACTCATCCTGTATTTAAAAAGCAGCTCAGAAGAATCTGCTCAGGACAAAGCACATTCACCTTTATAAAGGCTTGTTACCTCTGGATAAATAAGAGCTGAACAACTCAGCAAATGCAACTCAAGATGGCTGAGAGGCAGGACAAGGGGTAAGTCTCCAGTAGTGCAGGGTAATTAGTGGAAAGAGACTCACAAAGGCCAAGTAAATCCATACCTACGCTGCCAACAAAACCTTGTGTCAAATCACAGCGATCCCAGGGGCGATTTTTCACTTGCAGGAGCTTACAGCGAGTTACAGTGAAGGAGAGATCATCTAGACTCAGTTCCTTCGAGGAGCCTTAGAGTCAGATCTGTATCAGCAGAGGCGCCCAGCCAGGAAGCGCAGAAGAAATAACCCTGGTGAACAGCGACCACAGGACGGGAGCAGGTGCCGCCTCTGACCAGCAGGAACACCACCGCTCTTTATTTCCCCGAGTCTCTAACACAAGGCACTCTTTATTCACACCCTCGGCCTCGCCAGGCGAGACGCCGAGCTTCCTGCGGCAAAGCACACCAACAAATCGGGCCCACTACGCCGGTGGATTAGACCGGCCTTGCTCAGTCCCCCCGCCGGGCGCTCCGGGCTCCGCAGCGGCGAAGCGCCTAGGCCTCATCCGCCGCGGTATGGCTGCCGACAGATCGCCCCCAGGGGCACCAGCAGGCGCTGCACTCCCGCGGCCTCACTGCCGGCACCGCGCTGCGCTCCTTCCCAGCCCCCGCTCGGCGGCAACGACCGGCCCCCACCCCTCGGGGACCAAGGGCGGCGGCGGCCCCGCCCCCGGGCGCGCACCCTCCGGTATGTGCAGGGGGAGGGGAGCTGCCTGCCGGGAGGGCGGGAAGCACGCCGCCAGAGCGCCAATCGCGAGCAGGAGGCGCCCCGCCTCCGCAGGAAGAGGGAGGCCAGCCCCGCCCGGCCCGAAGCGGCAGCGAGGCGCTGGCGCCCCCGCCCCGCAGCGCCGTGCGGCTGACGAGCGCCCCTGGCGGGCGCGGGCAAGCACAGCCACCAGGCCGGGCGGAGCGGCGCGGGGGGCCCGGCCTCATCGCCTCCCCCCCGCCATGTTCCTTAACGCTCGGGTTCCGCCGCAGCGGCGTCACCGCCGAGTACTCCTCGGAGCGGCCGGCAGGCTGCGGCGCCACAGTACCTGAGTACGAGGGGGAAGCAGGGGAGCGGCCGGCTGCCTTCCTGCTCCGTCAGGGGCAGTCCGGAGGCAGAGGAGGAAGGGATGGACGGGGCAGGAAACTGCCCCCTCCCTCCCGCGGGCAGGGCTCCTTTTCACCCCTGAAACTGCCTCCCTTCGCTCGGCCTGCGGCCGTGTCCGCGGGGGACGCGGGGTCCTCCCACTCGCGGCAGGATCAGAGCCGGCGAGAAGATCGGGCGATGCTGCCCCAACTCGCCCACGTCCTCCCGCGGGCGTCGCGGCAGGCCCAGCCCGCAGGCCTCCGCGCCGCCGACCCCCGCAGCCGCTCCGGGGGCCGGGGGCGGGATATTATGTTCCAGCAGGGGCTACACAGCTCCCTTCCCCAGCGCAAGCTCCCGCCGCCGCTCCGACCGGCGGCGGGGAGCCGCCAAGGGCAGCCGCACCGCCGTCCCTCCTCTCCCCTCCCCCTCTCCGCGGCGCCCGCCCGCCGCCGCCGACGGGAGGGGCGAGGCGGTTCCCGCCGCGCCAGCACTGACCTGGGGGAGGGGGCGAGCCGCTCTCCGCCGGCGAGCCACGGCCCCGCCCACCGCCCGCCGAGCTCCGCCAGGGCGCGCGGGCCGCCAGGCCCCGCCCGCCCGCCCGTCGCCGTGCCGCGCCGCGCGGCGGGCGCGGCTGACTCACCAATAACGTCCGGCTGCCGCGTCCTACTTCCGGGGGGGGTGGCTCGCCGGCTCGCGGGGGCGGAGCAAGATGGCGGCGGCATCAGCGCTACCGGTCTCCCTCTCGGGCAGGTTTAAGGGGTCCGTCACGGCCTGGCGCGCTCGTTACCGGCAGCGGGATAGGGGGCAGGAGGGAGCTGAGGGGCCGGCTGCTGCCCCGTGTCCGGGGAATGGCTGCTTTCGGTCTCGGGCCCCTCGGTCGGGGCCTCCGGCCTAGCTGTGAGCGCCGGGCGGGGCCTGGGGCTCCAAGCGGGCGGGGGCAATGCCGGCGTCGCGCCGTGAACGCGCTCGCTCGGCTCGGGGCCTCGTCGCCGGGAGGCGGCGCTGCGGGCTCTGTGCTGCCGGCTCTCGGCTCTGCGCTGCACCACCGCCGCCGCAGGGGCGGGCGCCTCCTCAGGCTGGCACCTCCCAGTCTCGTACCCGCTCACCGCTGCGCTTGTCCCTGCTGTTACTGGCCGGACTAGGTCTTGGGCGGGGTACAGGCTGTGCTACGGCTTGGCGGTGGTGGGTAACTGCGCAGCTCCCAGTCCCCGAGGAGCGAGGCTCAGGCTCGCGGGGTAGAAATCCTCAAATAAAAACCATCTCTCAAAGCCGGGTTCGAGCATTCTGCAGGGCTGGTCACGTTTTGCTCATTGTCCTCCTCGTACAGAAACAGCGTTTGCAGGCCATGTGAAGCAGATACATAGTGGAGAGCAAGTTCCGTGGGTACTGTTGATAGGAGATACACTTAAGCCTTAAGCGAATCTCTATGCTTTTAGTTTTTAAGTTTCCTTCACTTTACATCCAGGGAACTGTGGAAATAGGGAATGCATTTTAGCCTAGAAATTAACTAATTTTTGCACTTCTGGCAGGGCCAATAATTTAGTGTTCTTTTCCCTTCAAAAGACTTGTTTATCATTTTCTTCAGAAGTAGGCCTAAGAACCTCACTTTGAGGTTTCTCTGGTGTTTATTTATGTCCACTGCTTTAAAGGCACATTAACTTACTTCCAAGACCTTGCAGTTATTTTAAAAAAACAGAAGATGTTTTATCATTTCCTCTCAATAATAAAATTGTGTTCCTCTCCTTTTTAGATCCTTTGCATATTTTACAATTAAAGACAGACTGCCCCAGATTCTCACAAGAGTTATTGATACTCTGCATCGACATAAAAATGAATTTTTTGAAGAACATGGTGAGGTAAGAGTGAGGTCTTTTTGCCTAACATTTCTACCCCCTCCCCGAACCCCTTCTCTGCCTTCTTTTTACTGGCTTCTTAACATTTTTGTCTGTTGTGGGATTTTTTCATTATAATTTATTTCTTGTAGCTATTTCTCATTAATTTTGTAGCTCACCTTTCTGCCTAACCTTTTCCTTATCTGTCTGTTTTGCAGCTGTTTTCCTTTTCTAGGCTTTTGTGTTGATGCAGAGTTTAATAGGCTGTAGCATCTTGGGAGCATGGCAGTGTTTCAATACTCTCTTCTCTCCTAATAAGCAAAAAATCTGATCTAAAAAGCAGAAGTCCTGTATGCGATTCATTTTAGGATGTTAGGTATAAAATGAGCTTTGCTCACCAAAATGCGTTGGGTTGAATCAAGCTCTGATTTGTTGGGGGTTCGGATTTGGCAGTTAAAACTTAACGACTTCACCTCTTTCACGAAAAATTGATCTGTGTCTCTACAGGAGTAAATGTTCAGAGTAGGCACTTTTGTTCTCCGCTTATTTCAGAAGGGTGTTGAGGCAGAGAAGAGAGCTATATCTTTCCTCTCCAAGCTGCGGAATGAGCTGCAGACAGACAAAGCAGTGACCCTGCTAGAAGATGAGCTGCCTGATGCTGCACTGTGGAACCAGTACCTAGACTACCAGCGGAATCTGTCAAATGGAAGTGGAGAGCCGAGCTGGTTTCAGTCCCCTTGGCTGTATGTAGAGTGTTACATGTACCGACGAATTCATGCAGCGTTAGCACAGAAGTAAGTGTTTGCTAGCTTGGTGTGTTACTCTGCAAAATGTTATTCTTTCCCCTTTTTATTTCAGGGGAAAGGAAGACAGCTGGGGAGTAAAATAAAGGAAAATCTTAAAGCTTTTACCATATTTCTTTTCCCTTGTCTCACACCTCAGATTTAAAATGAACGCTTTTTCCTCTTCCACACAGTGGAATTTGAAGCTTCATGGGGATTTTTTATGCTTCAGTTTTTGTGACTTGTTCTACACAAAAAGTGTTAAGCTTGACCCTCTTGCAGACTTATGTGCATTGAGCTAGGAAAGTTATTTAGCACTCCTAAAAGATTTGTTAGTCTAGAATTGTTTATTAAGACATAATATTAACCTAAAACACAGGATGTGAGAGCCACTAATCCACTGAGTGTTATGAACTTGTTCTGCTGCTCAAAATCTGAAGTTGCCATTTGAGAGCTGTCCTTATAGCACCAGACCCAGCTTAGCAGCCCCTGTTGTTCATTCTACACCATCTTCTTAGTTACAGCAGTTATTTGCAGACCATGTGTTGCATCCAACTTTGGGAACTGATCCTGGTTAAAAATAACTTGGCAGGAAAAACTTGTTGTGCTGGTGTTGTGGAGAGGTGCTAGTGCAATGTAACAGGGTAGGAATGAGCAGTTTAATTTCGTGCTGCTGCCAAGAAAAAAATAATGGAAAGCTCCACACATACTGGTTCTGCCCTTAGTGTTAGAGAGACACACACAGAGTAATGGGACCCTGCTTCTACTGGTATGTTGCATCATTTGAACTTGGAGCAAAAATTCCAAATATGAGATGGATCTGCTGGATTGCACTTAAACTGAGCAGATACTTGTCATTGGTAAGCTTTAGGTTTCTTCATTTCTTGTTATTTAGCTACTTTTAAGCATATGCTTGGATGGAAATTCAATCATTTGCCAAAAGGTGTACGTGCAAATATGTCTCCTGGTAGATACATCCCTCTCTCTTGTGTATTACAAGAATTGGATTGTTGTGTCATCTTTGTCATGTTAATTCTCTAAAGTCCTAGTTACAACCTTTCATAGGAATAACCTCATCCCCCTGTGAGAGACTCTGGCAGAAGTACACTGCAGCACACACAAACATGCTTAAATCCGGCCAGAGATTCACTGCATCAGTTCACTCAGGGGTCACAGTCTTAATTCTCCGTGTCTGAAGACCAGAGTTCAAAGTTGTGGCTGTTATGTGCAGTTCCCAGAGCTGCTGTGACTAAGCACTTGTTCACTTCCAGCATATATTGCTGGAAATGTAAAGATGTCTTGTACACTGTGCTGGTGAGACGGGGTCTCAGGCTGTTCTTGAGATGTGTGAAAATCTAGTATGACAAATTAGAAATGGAAAATCTAACTAGGCCTGTAGTACAGCCTAAAAAAGCTGAGCTTTGAGCTTGCATTTTCAAGTGTGTTTCTTGTGCTGTCATGGGAAACATGGCAAGTATGTTAATGTATTTTGTTCTCCTATTTTTAGCCCACCTATTGACAACTTTGATGTATTTAAGGAAGGAAAGGCTCAAAATTTCTTTGAATCCCAAGAGGCTGTTATTGCCTTATGCACTTACTTCCAGGAACTTCTTAAAAACATCAAGGATCTAGATGAAAAGCAACTTAAGGAAGAACTTTTTAAGCTACTGCAGGTAAGCTAGAAGTGCTTAACCTAAGAATTTAAAATATTTCTCCTATGTAACAAGGCAAAAACTTGAGTTTATAAGGCATCTGGACTTCTTGTGGAAATTAAACTGTAGCTCTTTGGTTTGCAAAGAAGCGCTGGGATCCTGGCAGCTGTTCTGCTGTATGGCTGCTACCCTAGAAATATTTAAATTTTCATTACTTGTATTAAATGTGACATTTTCATTATATTGCTGGTCTTTGTTGGGTGTTTGAAAGCCCAGCTTATTCTTCCTCAGAAAGAGTGTCTCTAAACCATTTTAAGTCCAGTACCAGGTGGCTCTTTTTAAAAATTCATTTATTTAACTGTAACATTTCAAAAGAGATCATTTTATTGACACACTAAAAATGTTTAGACTATGGAGAAAAAAAAAAAAAAGAAGCCAGTCTGGACTGGAGGTGGTTTAAAAGCTTTATAACTGCATTATTCTTGGAAAAGAATGCCTTTGGGTAGAATATGAAATATCATAGGATTACAGATAAGTCTGTTAGCTGGTAACAGCACACACCAAGTATTTGATGAATCTTTATAAAGACCTCATTAGTGTGTACTTAAAATGCAAGTTCTTTCTTGGCTGCACAAAATGAAAAAATAAGCCTGCTTTTATTACTCTTTTCCTGTGTTCCCACAGAAAAACTCTGGAATTCCAGTATGGAGAATATTTGGGTTTTAAGCTTTGTGATCAGTGTATTTACCTTGATCTAAATCTTCCATCTTTGTCACTTGTGGTACATGTTTCCCATGCCTGCATAAACACAGAGCACTGTTTGTTTGTTTCCACAAAAAATTGCCTATATTAAGATTTTTGTACAAAAAGTTGAATTTTATTAAAGCATGGAGGAAGATGTGGAGTTAGAGCCTTCATTTCCATAAAATAAAAATCAGACAAAACCAGTCTATGTGTATGTGAAGTTTAGAATATAACTGCAGTGGGATTTAGCAGATGTTTCTGTTTTTCTTCTAGGTGTCGTTGTGGGGCAATAAGTGTGACCTTTCTTTTTCAGCTGGTAAAGCCAGCTCTCAGAAATCTAGTCCTTTACAATCCCTGGAAAACATGATGCCTTACCTCTTAGTGAATGATATGGAAAAACTTTGGTCACTACTTGTAAATGCCAAAAAAGGAACTACAGAAAAAAGTAAGGTTAGAGTTGACATAATCCTGGATAACGCTGGATTTGAACTTGTAAGTGATCTTGTGTTGGCTGACTTCCTGTTATCGTCAAAGCTAGCTGATGAAGTCCATTTTCATGGAAAAAGTATTCCATGGTATGTCTCAGACACCACCAAGCATGATTTTAACTGGACCATTAAACAACTGCAGTCAGCTAATCATATGTGGATGTCTAGATGTGGGATAAACTGGGAGGGCAATTTGAAAAAGGGAGTTTGGGTTTACCGTGATCACATGTTTTGGACTTTGCCACATGACTTTTCTAGTATGGCTGAAGTTGCTCCGGATTTCTATGCTGATCTACAGAAGTCAAGCTTGCTTCTTTTCAAAGGTGACCTAAACTATAGAAAATTAACAGGGGATAGAAAATGGGAATACACTGTTCCGTTTCACCAGGCCTTGAACAAGTTTCATCCCGCGCCCCTCTGTAGTTTGAGAACACTGAAATCTGATACTCAGGTTGGCTTAAAACCCGGACAAGGTGAACAGATTCAGGCTTCTGAACCTGAATGGATGGTAAGTGGAAAATATGGGGTAATTCAGTTTGCTGCTGCTCTCTAGTTAAATGGTTCCTGATACTCTGAGGGAGAGCGGTCCAGTCTGGCTCTTAACTACTTTCACTGTTCCATGCTTGGCTTCAGTAAAGATTCTTAATTGTTTGCACTTTGTCCTCCCAAGTGATTTGTTGGTTTTGTTCCACAAAAGGCTTTTAATATTGTGCAAAAGTTTACAAACTGTCTTTGTATACACCAATCTGCATTTCAATATATTTTGTTTCCCTAATGTCCAGTGTCAGCAGATGTTTAAAGTGAATGTTAGTCCATAATATATTCCTTTTCTTCATCAGTGAGAGTGAGTTCATGGCTAACAATGAAAAATCTGCTTCAGAAAACATTTCCTCAATCCCACATTAGTGTGTATTTACTTATTTCAGGATAATTTTTGTTCCATGTGCCATGCATTGCATGGAAGTTAATGGTTTAGAAAATGCACATATTAATTCCAGATACATTCTTTGCAATCCATTGCAGGATTATACTCTAGAACTTGAAAACTGAGTTGTCTCATTGCATAAATTGGTTTTGACTTGCTTCTTGTGTCCACAGACAAATAACTTCTGACATTTTCAGTGTAGTTTATTGTACTTTGAGTTCTTGGGTGATAACCTTGTAAATATTAATTTAGAATTTGAAAATTAAATTTTAATTTTAAAATACAAGTGGATGTTGCTAGCCAGTTTGCCTGTAGGGGAGGGGAGTTGTCCCATCTGGTAGGAAGATTAATGGGAGAAAGGACAACCTCATTTTAAGAGTGTGGAAGATAGTGGTTATCTGAGAAACTCTTATCATAAAAATAATAAAAAACACATAAAACCCAACGCCAAAACCAGCCAATCCAACTGGTTACATTAATTGGATTTTAGATTTAATACAGACTTGAATTAAAGGTGGCCTGTCAACAGTGTTTGTGGTTTAAGTATTGCTGCCTGCTTTCCATTGGGATAACTTTCTTTGATAAATGTATTTATTTTTTTAAGAAGGATGCCATAATTTTCACGGGGGAAATACAGACCCAGTTGCACTAAGAATATGCTGGAGAAGCATATGCCATGCAGGTTGCAACTAATTGGATTTGTTGGGTGCCAATTTCTTCTATTCTACTCTGGTATGAAATTACTCAGAATTTTTTTTTAAATTTAGGGATATTTTAGTATTTTTTCAGAGTGAAGTGAAATGAAAGTGGAAATGCATTGTCAATTTATAAAGGAAAAGATACCAAGTCTTAAAGTAGTTTTATGGTTTGGATTAAGACCTTTGATACGGAACCGATGTAATCACAGACTGGTTTTGGATGGAAAGCACCTCAAAGCCCATCTAGCTCCAACCCCCTGCCATGGGCAGGGACACCCTTCACCAGACCAGGTTGCCCAAAGCACATCCAGCCTGGCTGTGAACACTGCCAGGGAGGGGCAGCCACAGCTGCTCTGGGCAGCCTGTGCCAGGGCCTCGCTTTCCTCACAGGGGAGAATTTCTTCCTAATAACTAGTCTAAATCTCCCCTCTTTCAGTTTAAATGCATTAACTCTTGTCCTGTCACTACGCTCCCTAATAGAGAGCCCCCCCTCCAGCTTTCCTGTAGGTACTGGAAAGCTACAGTAAGGTCTCCCTGGAGCCTTCTCTTCTTTGGTCTGAACAAGCCCAACTCTCTCAGCCTTTCGTCACAGGAGAGGTGCTCTAGCCCCCTGATCATCTTTGTGGCCTCCTCTGGACTCGTTCCAACAGTTCCATGTCTTTCTTGTACTGGGGACCCCAGAGCTGGCACCGTACTCCAGGTGGGTTCTCACCAGAGCAGAGGAACAGAATCACCCCTTCAACCTGCTGGTCACGTTCTTTTTGATGCAGCTCAGGGTACAGTTGGCTTCCATGCAGGCTCATGTTGAGTTTTACATCTACCAACATCCCCAAGTCCTTTTCCTCAGGGCTGCTCCCAAATGGCAGTGATTTAACCACAGATTTGTTAGAAAATGGTTTGAGAATTACCCATAGAGTCTGACAGGGTTAAGGTCTTGTTTAGGGCTGTTAAAATGAGGTGAACTTGCCCCTGGTAGCCACGGTGGCTGTGTTATAGAGAACAAAAGTTGACAGTAGAGAAACTTTCTTTTCTGTTCTACAGGCATCTAGTACAGTGAAAAGAGGGACACAAAAGTGGCCTTATTTTGGGTATGTTCTGGAAGTGATGCTATGGCAAAGGAATTAAAATGACTATAGTAGAAAGCGGATTTAGAAAGACTTGCACTTCCAGTGAACCTAAGACAAGTTTGGCAGGCCTAAAGTGGGAGGGGGGAGGTGGGGCATGTTTTTTTTTACCTATTTCAGGCTTTGCACATGAATCTGGATTCTCCTTCTAGTCAGTGAAATCACTGGCAAAGCATGTCCTCTGAAGTGGAGAGAATCAGCTGCTGCTTATTGTGTTCATACAATAAAGATCTACACCGTGGATAAATACACTCCAACTGCTGATGGCTTTGATTATTTGTGTTTGTGTGCTTCTTACTACATCTGAAAAGTACATCAGTGTTTTAAAGTTGCAAAGTTAAGTATTCAAAAACTAAGATGCTAGGAATTTCAGTGTGGTCTTGCAAGCAGAGATCTACTTTTGAGACCTGGGTTTAGTGTCTCATCTCCTTTGTATCTCAGGGTTAGTACTTCTAAAGGATTAATTCACACTCACCCTTAGGCACCTGATTTACACTACATAAATTAGAAATCCAGTCAAGAGAGCTGAAGGTCAGACTGTGGAACGTCTCTTGGACTGGAGAAAGCTCAGGGGGACTTCAGCTTTGGTTCTTTGATCAAATAGATAAAAAACCGAAGTCTCAGTTTCTCATCTGTAAAAGCTGTTAACTTGTTTCAAATGCACTTTGAAGCAACAACTTCAGGTCAAGAATGGAGGGATGGAAGTTACATAAAACTTCCCACCTTGTTGAGAGAGGCAGAATTGAGGGGAAAAATCTGCTTTGCCTGAGGAGGAGATTGTAAGGTGCTGGCTTAATTTGCTGCAGAGGTTTAAAAGTGAGTAATGGACAAGAACAGAGAGAAAAGATTGTTTCACTGAGGCCACCCTTGAAGAATTCTTTGCCTCTTTACACAATCCTGAGACGTGCTGAGAAACTTGGTTTCATTTTTTCACTGGTTATTAATCTGTGCCCTGGTTGCTTTCAAGCTGTTACTTCTGGGAACTCAGTGAATCAGTGAAAATGAATCCTCTGGAGCTGTTATAAACAGGCTCCTAAAAATGCTCAATCGCTGACTGAGGCGATGCAGCAGTATTTGCTCAGTAGTACTGAATCACCTCATTGGAGATTGTTACATTAATGCTTGTGAGGAAGTTGGTGGTTTCATGAGCTCTGTAAAATGTGTAATTCTTAGATTAGCATCTGAACGCTAATATAGGGCACGATGTCATGCTGAAAAAAGAAGAGTTCTGCAGTTTAAGTCAGAGCTATTCATTTTTTGCCCTTCACGAGAGAAGTTTGTAAGATGATACGCAGAGTGACTGCATGGCTTTGTGATGGACGCAGAGCCTAACTTCCAAATGCTTAACTGCTTGACTTCTATAGCTGTAATTGCAAAATGCTCTCTATAGACAGAACTGAATACGCAGCATGCTTTGTTGGGTGGCTATATATTTGTAAAATTTGGATTTATTCTGTGGGGAAAAAAAAAGTGCTGTAATGCCAGTGTTATGTTCTCCCATGCCACAAAGTACTGGTGAAGGCAGATACCCTGATGAGGCACTGTGCTCTGCTCTTGGGTTAGCCACAGTTTACTTGAAAATAGGAAGTGCTTTTGTGGATACTCAGCATTAATTACTTGTGTAATACAGCTTCATGAAATGGCAGCATGTGCCTACCGTGCTTAGATGGAGTTTACTGTTAGCAGAAATCATATGTTACAATGATAGCATATGCTATAATACACTTTTTTCTTGAGTGTTCAAGAAAGTAGCTTCTGTACATCTGTACAGTGTAACTCAGGAGCTACTGATTTGTATACCAGAATTCTTGAGATTTTAATTTCATGTGCTGTTTGAATATTCACAGCAGAAGGGCATTTTGACTAATTCTGAGGACCACAACAGACCAATGTATTTTCACTTATTTTTTTTTTAAATTCTATGTTTTGTGGAACTGTATTAGTGAATTATTTTTTGATAGCATTTTCATTTGTGATGAAACAGGAAGAAAAGTAACATCATAGACACAGTGAAAGCCAGTACACATGTCTGTCTCAATACTTGATAATTGCTTGTCTATATATACACAATAATACCATATGTATATAAGCCTTCTTAAGATAAGCTGGTGTGGAAAATAAGTTGATTGTATGACTGGAAACTGCTGGAAGAATATTGAAATAAACTATATAATTTTGTGCAAAAATCAAACATTGTTACACTACTTCAGTGGTTGGGAAAACCAACTCAAAATAACTCAGGACTTAGTTCCTAAAGTTTTTTTTCCTCTGACAGATACTTTGCAAAACTCTGTAAACCATGTTTATCTAATGGGCTTCTGAAATATATAGATGCAAGAGATGGGTATCATAAAATGTTCCTCTTCATCAAGACAGGGAAGTTTCTACCTTATTACTCTACCAATATTCTTGTTCAAGTTTCAAAACCTTAAAAAACATTGTGAATCTCTTAAAATGTGTCTTGTAATTACTTCTTAAGGTTGGTGCAGCTGATGATGTCATTATCAGGATCGCTTCCCAAACCAATAGGTGCTTCATGTGTTCTTGGCAAAAAAATGGAAGTACTTTACACTTGCTGCAATTAAAATATCTCCAAATCACTTTGTTTTACACATCTTGCTGAGGTCCTCTAAATCCCAACAATTGTTGTTGAAATAGGGTATTTGCATTCTGGATTAAACTACTTAACTACTTGTTCCACATGAAACATATTTATCTCCTGTCATCTGTCAGCACAGGAAAAATGTTCACTGTGTTTATTCTGTGTCTGCTCTCTCCTATGTCTTCATTCCATAGATGGAGATACCTTAATCTGTGCATATTTTTAACCAAATGTTTGCTTACTTGGAGGTTATCTTAGTCCACCTCTTGTTTCTCCCTCACTAAAACATAGCTTGTATTTGGGATATATTTGAATTTATAAGCAAAAAAGTTGCACCATAATTTCCAAAACTTGGGAAGTGTAAGTCTGGTGTGTGTTACACCATGAAGCTTTGCATTTTCATCATTGCTGTTTGCCTTCTGCTTCAGAATTAACACTTTGCTTTCGGTCCATGGTTATTCTGACCTTTCAAGATAAGAAGGCATTTAGTAATGATATCGTGAAAAACGGTTTGGCGACTGTTTTGTCATCTGAAATTATTAATGTCTGCTCGTGGGCAGGCTAAACCCTTGTGCTGCTACATCAGGGATCGTCAGGGAAACCTCTTCAGAAGTGATTTCTTTCCCCCCGATGGTTCTGGGAAACGACTTGCTTAAACCTGAGTAATAAGGGGGTGGGAATCATGCTTAAACAGATGCTGTGTTAAAATCTCACTTCTTTCCCAAGTCTGACTAGTTCCCCTTGTGTGCATACTGCGTTTTCATCACCCCTCTCTGTCCCAGTGGGGAGAGTCCACGGTTGTAAAAGCGGCTTGCTTATTTCCTCCAGAAGATTAACTGACCCCACAAGAGGTCTCCAGTAGCTTAGCTGAGCTGTGCAAATTCATGAGCTATGTGGACAGTGTTAAACTCGATGTTTTGGGGGGAAAAAAAGGACTCCCATTTTGGTTAGGCAGAGGAACAGTATTAGACTTAATCAGACCAGTTAATCCTTCTCAAGCTTGTCCACTATTAGATTTGCAATAGTAACTGGTATCAGACACAATTTACACATATCTATAAGCCTAATTTTCCCTGATAATGTAATCGCACTAATACCTTTTCCTCCTTGACTCTGTAAATGTGTTATGAAGTTACCTCTGGGAGGTAGCAGCTGCCTTTATTAACTGAAGTTGTGTTTTCAAGTGTATGTTTGGGATCTCTAATTGTCTGTTGCTGGTTGTGAGCCAGGCTTCTGTATCAGCTGTTAAAAAAAAAAAGAGGTGGGAATGTCTTGATTTCTTCATTATTTTTTGAAGTAGGTAAACTGAGGATAAGGCACTCCTCAAGAAAACTTTCTGTACTACAAGATGTGATGCTAGTGATCTGAGGGAGCAGAGGAAGAGGAGCACAGCTTGGTGCTGGGACATACTGTGCTTGTGGAGCTGGTACCTTTTGGAAGGCAAGCAATGAGAACTTTGGCAAGTTGTGCCCATGACTTCTATGCCAAATATTTGTAAAAATGCAGCTGTTAGTTATTCTAGCTAAATTTGTGGATAATGAAATTCTGTACACTAAAATTCCCCTGAATCTCTTTTTGAGAAATAAATTTAATCTTTTTTAATGTTGCTAGTGTACAGTTCTTTTCTACCTCAGCTATAGCTGCTTTTAGGTAAGGAGTGTCTGAACTGCACATAGGCTTTCAGGAAATCATTTGGAATTTGTGTGCATGATAAAAGACAAATACTTCACCTTCTCAGTATGGTGTTGGTGCTGATGGCTTGAGATTACTAACAAAGTTTTTTATAGTGTTAGTAAAAAAAGAAATTTTGTTTTCAAAACAAACATGAAATGTTTTGATTCAGCCTTTTAATCCTTATGGTGTATTTAAATTACAAGATCATCTGTGGACGGTAGCATTAACAAAGCAAAAGTTTCTTTCCCTCTAGATTCTGTCCCCTGAGTACTTGAAGACCTGGTAGTTCCCCTCACTTCCTGATGGGGCATTTGAAAAAAACAAAACAATCCAAACAACCAACAAAACCCTCCACAAAAACATAAACCAAAACAAAACCCACTGAAGAAACAACAGTCAAGCTTCAGCACAGATTGTAATAACACACAGATGTGCACTGCGGGCTCTCCATACCGTTGGGGTATCTTGGTGTTCAGTCTGTGCCTGGCTGTCTGTCTTTCACAATATTTGCAGGAAATCAAGCAGCATTCTGACTTCAGCTCTGTCAGATTTGCTTAAGATTTGTCAACGACTTGGGGAAAAAAGGAACTGTTCAAGAAGTATAAGTCTGCTTGCTTAAACAGTATGATTGTACTTGGTTGGTTTGAAATTGGGTTAAAAATCCAATGCCGAAAGATGCCTTTTATCACAGTGCTTTTTCATTTTTTTTTAATATATGAAAATATTTAAAAACAATTCAAATAATGCAAATAAGAGCTCACCTTTCCTTGAGCTGATTGTTCCGTTCTCAACAATGGGTTTGGTTCCGAGGACTTTGTGAATTTTTTCTTGAAGAAATAGTGCTTTAGGCACCCCTTTTCTGAGATCAGGTTTATTACAATGGCCATGCATCTGTAAGTGTTATTCTTGCAGTGTTGCTGCAGGCCCCAGTAAGCTGCTGCTGCTATTTTTCTGGTTTTTTTTTTTTTCTTTAATGGGGCTCTTGGTTTATGACACTCATTACAGCTTTTTAATAAATTAAGTTCTCAAAATTCTGCAGGCTGATTTGCTAGCAAAAATGCAGATTTTGATACAGAAAAGTCATTTTAGCCTGTGGCATGCTAAGCACGTTGAAAGGCAATCTAAGCTCATTTGTGTCACTTGCTAGGGAGTCCCTGGTTCAAGCACCCAGAAGCACGAAGCCGTGGGGTACAAGGAACAATTGCTCTCCATCCATCCACACCCCACAAAGAATATCTCTTCCATCAAGTGAGAGGAAAGCTATCCACATCATCATGTGCCTTTTAGCTTTGAAATCATTCAGATATGTCCCTTCTCATTGACTTGCAGTAATCCAAGTAGAAGCAGGTATTTCGGAACCCACAGAACTGTCTCAGTGTTAGGTCTGATTTTTGAGCATACTGGCTATTGGAATTGAGATTTCATAACCCAGATCAGTTTTAGCATCTTTCGTCAACACTGAGCTCTTTCAAGGAAGGGAAAGATTGTAGTAATTTTTAAATTATTCTTTTCTATTTTAAGAATTAGAGTGACTTTATTAGGTACATAGATTCAAGAGAGTCTGCGTTGTTCTTAGAAAGGCTGAGAACATCTTGTCCATCTGTTTTCTGTAACACAACATGAAGAATCTCATTCATGAAAATGATTCCTTGAAATTATTTTTAGCTCTAAGTCCTGAAGTAAACCTTCCCAAGCTGTTATTTCCTGCCCCTGCTAAGGAAAAAAACAAACCATAGAGTCATTTTGAGAACTCTACCTGTAGCATTCAGCAAACAAGCCTAAAGCATTTTAAAGTGTTAACATCCTGAAATAAGATACTTTTTCATAGTTAAAAGTCTTGAAGAGTGGGTAGCTGTGCCAGTTTCACGGATAATACAAATATACTGCACCCCTTCATGCTGCCTCATTCTTTTTCAGAGTGCTGTATGAAATTTCTGCTTGTCATACTTTTTCCTTGGCCCTTTTGTTATTACTCTCACTACAGATCATCAGATTCACCTTTGGGGTTTTTTTAAAATAATTTTTAAAGCCAAATAACTTTATAGGTCCACGGTAAGATACAGCTGTATAAGCATTCCCTCACCAGCAGCACTGGAGTGGCTGAAGTATAGCTCTTCAACCAGCCGTGGCACTGCAGGACTAGTGATGGGGAAGTATGCTCGAGCACAAGCTTAAGAAAGTTAGGACAAAATTTCACAGTTGTTTAGTCCTGCTGTGTGCTGCTGCAGTAGTGGGACAGATTAGGCTGTAGTCCAATGCTGGACAAATCCAGGATGATATTTTTGTCCAAATTTGCAGAGAGTTATAACTTTTGCCAGATTTTAGCTGGTTTTATGTAAGGCCACCAGTACATATTTTTAACCTGTCAAAAAATGAATAGATTTGAATTGTAGAGCGAGTTTACACTGGATTGGCATTCTGCACCATGCAGTGGTAGCAATTTTCATCCAGTACTCTGAGTCCTCTGTTTGAAATTGCTGGTGTGGCTCCCTAGCCATCAGGATAGTATTTGAGGTACCTTGTGTAAATAGAACAGTCACAGACTTAGAACAGGGAAAGAAAAAAAAAAGGTCAGGAACCTTATTCTCATAAAAATATGAAGGCTTTGTCTTAATTGAACTTTGTATCACTTTGGAATAAACTTTGGCTTGGGAATTGAATGAAATTAAACTGGGAACTAGGGATCGCGTGGGTGTTTCTCTCTGAGCTGTAAGGTGACAGCCTGGGTGTGTGGTTCCCCTCTGGCCAGGCTCCCTTCTGTTTACCTCTAGTTGCTTTCTCACCTGGCTCCTTTTGAGAGTTCAGTGCTGCAAAACAAGGGTCTGTCCTTCCAGGCAGCAGTCACTGGGTTTGGGGAATGTCTACCTTCAGAAGATGCCAGCAACACATACTGATTGCAGACACTTTCTCTGCATCCCCATCTGCTCTGTCAACATCGGATAACTTTGATTTAGAAATGCCCTACTCATTTTGCTCCTCTACTGCAGAAACAATTAAGAGTATTTGCGTAGACAGTCTTCGAGAACAACAATCCTGTGTTGCTGTTAGCTCACCCTTTGCCCATGAGCATGAACCGTCATCACCTCGTGCACTGTTGGCGATTATGTCTTTCCCTAGACACTCCCTGAGATGGAGGCTGGTGGCTCCCACCCGCTGTGCAGCACAGCCTCAGCTTGGTGTGGGTCTCCATTTCCCCACTGTTTCCTCACATTAAGCAATTTTTCTCCTTTTCTTTATGAGTTTAGTGGCAGATTCCAGCTGAGGTACAGCTCGCTGCTTTAAGCGATGTTGCATTTTAAATAGGGTGATGATCTGCACTGCCACCCTTCTGCTTGGGCAGGGGTCTCATCTGTCCTTGACAGCAGCAGTGAAATGGCATCAGGTGCACAGAGAGGAGGAAAAAATTTGTAACTACTATCCCTATCTTTTCCATTTTTTTCTCTGGAAATACAAATAACCTAGTGTTGCCAAGAAAGGGGAGATACTTCTAGACCTGCAAGTGAGTACAGAAATGGTGCAGTACTGCACTGAGGCAGGCCTGATGAAGCAGCTCATACGGTGTTCAAAGCACACAGCACAGATACACCTGAAGGTGGTTGTTGGATTTTGGGGGTTTTTTTTAGTGCCAGCTGTAGTTCTTCTCTTCCCACGTTTATCTACTTTTTTAGGAAAGGAGGCTGTAGGTATTTTAGCAGTAATGGAGGCAAGCTGCTCTCCCTGGGTTTCGTGGGGGTGCTCATCTCTCAGACTCTGGGAGGAGAGGAGGAAACCTCTGCCTGAATGCGAGTGTGCTGCTGTTTGCATTTCATCTGCTTTGCTTGCCTCTGTTTTGGCTTTTTTGAGGAGGACTTTGAGGTAATTTTCTCAAGTTTATAAAGTTCTGTTGTATAACGTCCGTTTGAAGTGGAAAGAACGTTATCTGTGAGCATCCCTTTCTACAGACGGTTCACCTTTAGGCACGGAGCGCTGTCTACCCCCTTCCCTGACCAGAAGACCCCCACGCTGGAAGCCCCGCGGCCTGTCCGCCCGGGCGGAACTGGCCTCGCTGCTCGGGCAAAGCAGGGCGCTAGCCGCGCCTCCCGCTTCTCGTTGCCACGGGGACAGAGGCACGGCGGTGGCCGCCATGAGCGACGCCAGGGCCGGCAGTGGCGGGCCCCGCGCGGCCTCCGCCTCCCCTTGGCTGGCTGACGGGGGCGGCAGCGCGGCGGCGGAGGTACCGCGCCGCCGGGGAGCGGCTGGGCCCCGTGGGGCGATGGTGGTTTCAGCGGGTGGGAGGCAGCGGCTCGCTCTAACACCGCGTCCCTGGGGGCAGAACGCGGGGAAAGGCAGCCTACGCACAGGGGAGGGCGCGGCCTCGGCGGCCGGGCCTGGCTGGCTGCCGCCGGCTGGGCTGGGCCGGGCCGGGCCGGGCCGCTGCAAGGCGCCCGCGGGCTCCTGTAAGAGCCCCAAGCCCGGCGTGGTTCGCTGTCCGGTACAGGGCAAAGCTCGGCGGTAGCAGAGTGACGGAGGGGAAGGCAGAAAGGGTAGAGGGGTTCGTTGTGTCTGTGTCGGGGTTTTAAAAACTTTTATTCAGCTCTCCGGTTAGAGAATACAGCCCTGTTTTTGGAGAAGTCCGCCCCTCCCTCCTGGCGGCCTTCACTGGCTTCCTGTTGGCTGTTTCTGTGGAGGGTGACTGACGTTAGGTCTGACTATAAACTCCCCTTGCAAGTTATATTTTAAATTTTCTTTCGCTTAAACATCCCCCACCAAGCCCCCTAACCTCCCCCAAACAAGCAACCCGCAGCTTCTGCAGCTGCAGAGCTGTGCCTGGTGGTAGACAAAGTGCAATGACCTTTGCTGATCCTTATAGCTTATCTTTACAAAGCCAAGGATGAAAGTGTGTTCTAGTTAAGTGTTGAAGAAGGGAGTATCTTATGTGGAGTAGGAATTTATGGTTATCTGAGAATTTCTTCTTTATGTTTCTTCCTCCTTTGAAACTGGTTGGCTGGCTTTGATGTGAATTTAAAGGAGGTGCCCGAGGATATTGCTTAGAAGGATCAAACTCGTACTGAAGATGTAGTAGAAAACTTGTAACAGTTTCATATTCCAAAAGATACACAATTTATTAGTGTGTGAACAGCTCAGTATCTCCTTAATAGTTGAACATCAGTTTTGTAATTCTGCTATATTGTTCTGAGACATAAAAAACAATGCAGAATTTTAGCATTTTGTCATGGCAAAATTGACTTGCTGTTATATTAAATGGAACTGCTTTGACCTGATGGCAAAGGTGTTGGTAGCCCTGCTTAGTTTACAGTGTTAACAGTAACTTGCTCCACATCCTTCCCACCTGAACTTGAATAGTTTGTGAATGTTACTTCTGTGATTCATAAATTAGAAACTATGTATTCACAGAAAGTGGGTTACAAATGGTAAGTCAAAATACAACACTAATCAGTCTTAATTGTGTATATACTGACACGCTTAAACATAAATATTTGCCTTTTATTCACTGTAGTAGAGTGGGCGTTGTAAGAAAACTGCAGGAGTGTTGACAATGCATTTTTTTCATCTCTCTTGTAAGAGAATAGTTTAAGTTATGTAAGTCTATCTAGTACTGATAAAGCCAGAAGAAGCGGTTTGCAAAAATCCCTCAATAAGCACTTACTTTTGTCACGTTTTTCTCCTAAATTTTGTCTTGACAATTACCCTTTTTATTGTAGTGAGATAAGAAGGCACTGCTGTGTTTATTATTCATTTTGGAAAAGCTGTGAGGTAAAGTGTCAGGGGTGATCCAAATGCCTTAATTCAGCTACACAGGCAAAGGATGAAGTAAAACAAAATCCATGTGAAGTACTATATGCAACAGGTGGTGGTTGTGTCTCTGTAATTGCTTTGAGATGACTGCTGTCTTTCATCATATTAAATGCATTTATTACATTTACATGTGATCTCACCTTATCCTAACAGAGAGGAAAATGAAAGATGAAAATGCTTTAACCGCTTCTTATAGTAGTAGAAGGCAAGAATAAAATTTTGATTGTCATGAAACTTTCATTTGGGCCCATTAATCAAGTTTAAAATTGGCCTCTTTAGTAGATTAAAAAAAAAAAGAAAAATCACTCTGGAGTCGTTCATCTTTCCATAACACCTTTCAACAATTACTGCCAAAGGGAGGAGGGTAGAGCTAAGCTGTAGCCTTCTGAAAGGAATTTAGAAAATCTCTTTGGTAATTTATTTGCACTGTTGGGAACACTTTACTTAGTTTTATGTGTAGCTGGAACGGTACACTAATGCATGAAATCTGTATGGGCATATAACAATGACAACAAAAGAACTGTTCAAAATTGCATCCATAAACTGCAAGCAATGAGTTTGGTCTAGTTATAGGCAGAAATTGGAGAGGAGAAAGAGGACTTCACTTGAGTGGGAACTGATCAAAAGTAATTGGCTATTTCTGGCATTTTATAATGTGACACAGACTGCCAGAACCAAATGGGTTTGAAATGTTAATTGGAAATATTGATTTATATTAATAAAGCATAATAAATACACATATTTTGAGATCTCCGATAGGCAAATCGGGCAAAGTGTTATCTAGAAGTCAGTTTTAACCATCTTGTATGTATATTTTGGGTAATTTGTGAACAGGTGTTTTTTCCCCTAAGTGACAATGATTCATTTAAGTCTATTTTCATGTGTGACTCAGAAATGAATCTCTAACCCAGCACCCAATTTTCAATGTAACTTTATTTACATAAGATTTGCTTTTATCCTGAAGATTTTATGAAAATAAATATATTCTCAAACTTGTCTGTCTTTATGCTAAGATAGGTTATTTTTTAAAAATAAATTAAAAATTGAATATTCCCAGCATGCTGGGAAGTAGAATTTTCTTTTAAAATCAATTTATACAAGACAGTTTTGAAAATGGCCTTGTTAGAAGATGTTTTGATTGTTTAATCAGCAAATTAACCTTGTTAGTTTGTGGATGGCAAAATTTTAATACTAAGCTTCTAGCTGTAGTCAGAATAATTACAATCAAAACATGATGTTTGAAGTTTCCTTTTCCAGCAGTTCAGCCCTGTTGATTCCCATTGTCCTGCAGAACACCTTAGCCACTCACAGATCTAATAGCAAGTTTGGGGACTAAAGTTTCCTGATGATTTCTTAGGGAGATAAATTAAGTGTGGAAACTTGCCAGCTGCACATTCTTCCCTGTACTTCATGTTGGACGTCACCTTGATTCTTTTGCAGCAAATAATAGTAAACTGTGCTGCTGCATCATATTTTCAGAAATTATTACAATTTTAATGCATTTATACACCCATGAATATTATTTTATCTTGGGAAGAAATATTACAGATTTGGGTTATCTCACTGTGTTTGTTTTCAGTGACACTGGGATTTGCAGAAATTATTGAATAGCCCACTGAGTCCAGCCAGTGTACCAAGTCCTGTGTAAAGAAGGACCCACTAGTTTCCAAAACATCCTAGGGGTAAAAAAGATGTAGTTCACTTGCAATAGATTACATGCTTATTGCTCAGATTTCTTTTTTAATTTATCAGTGTAGAAGAGGTGCAGGATAAAAGGAGAGATATCAAGTAAGAACTCAGGGCACATGAAAAGCAGTGGCAAAAGGAAGCGATCCCTGCAGGAATCACAGAATTGTAGGGGTTGGAAGGGACCTCAAGAATCACAGAGATCAAGTCCAACCCCCAGAGCCCGACTGCATAGCTGAATCAGTGAATGTAACCCTGAAAAGTCAAAGTTAAAATGTCCGTTTTGGCTAGATGCAGGTTTGGATGTTGTAGAAGCCATCAAAGCTCATAGGCTACTGGAGAGATTTTCCTGTGGCATTCTGGTTTTATGCCCTACTTGCTCACAGTAACCTATGACAAAGTTTAGCAAAGCAGACCTGTGAAAAAGTTAATGTCATTTCATCATCTTGCAAGCCTATTTAAATTTTCAACCCCTCTTTCACACACACCCCCTCCACCCCCCCTCCCCACCTTTCTCTCTCCCCCCAATTCTTCTGTAGAAGCAAAGGAAGACTGGAGTAGACAAAGGTTCATGGGTCCTTACCTTTGATATGCCAACCCTTAAGAGCTCTTAGGTGCTTTGGAAACGGGAAGGAGAAATCCCTGCCCTGGGTAGTGCCCATCTACCCCTGTGCACAGTGGGGCAAGTCACTCGGGGTAGTTCGTGGGAGCGGTCAGTGCTTAAAGGCTTACTGAAAGCTTTCTCTTTGTTTCAATAGCGATGCTTTTTAATGTATATTTTGGGGAAGGGGGTGGTGGGGGAGTGGGGTTGCAACATTTGCCAAGGTTGAAGTAAGAAATGCACTGGGAAATCAAAGAGGACAAGAGCAGAACAGGAGCGAGTGACTTGAATAGTTGGCCAATTTCACAGGACATGGTGAGGTATAAAAGTACTGAATGTTGTTCTGCTGTTTCAGAATCAGGTTCCAGGGAGGTGAAACTAGTAATTTGGTAAAAAAATCAAAACACTTCCTCCCCACCCCTCCCCCAGGAACAACAATGACCGTATGTTGTTGAAGTTCTAAAGAACTCCTATTGCTATTAAAGCCAAAGGTCTGAGTAGATACTACTCTCAAGTATCGTAAATATAGCTTTAACTTCTGTTTAGCATTTGAAGGGAAATTAAAACTTCCTTTTCTTGCAGTTAAGTGGAAAGGGATCAAAAAAATTCGTAACATGAATGGGAGAAATACCCAAAACCTAGATTATTTAGGCTGAGTGATAATACATTAAGGCTTCTCCTGTCTACTGCCTCTTATTTTCTTAACACTTTGCTGCTAAGAAAAATCAATCGATAATCAGTGTAAACTACATAATGCTCATGAAACATTAAAAATCTTAACTTCTTCAGAGATTCAAAAGTGCCACATGTGCATTACAAATTGTACCTCTGTACTAGTTGTGCCAAATTAATTACATTGTTATAGGTTTGATTAACGATCAAAATTGTGAATGGCTGCTGGCAAAACATAGAAAGCTATTTACTTCAGTATTAAAGTATGCACATTCCCTGCCAAAATTGTGACAACCGTACTGACTTTCCTAGCATGGTGTCACTGTGTGATTGGCTTCATATTTCCTACGGCACCAGAGGATGCAGAGATCTGCTGTTATAAATGAGGGAAATGGTAATTCCCATTGACTTTTGGATCTGGCTTCATTCAAACCTCTTTTAAACCATTTTGGACCTGTATTTGCATCTTAAAAGCACTCATTTTAAAATGTAGATTTGTATGACAAATGCAGGTTTCAGAAGTTCCAGCTGTAAAAGGTTTCCTTATGTTGATTATAGCTGCTGAACAGGGAGCTTCTTTCTTCAGCTATGCTTTGAAATGTTTTTGTTTAATCAGTTTTGAGATCATAGAGTATCCTGAGTTGGAAGGGATCCACAAGGGTCATCCCTGGTTCCACACAGGGACAGCCAAGTCAGAGCAAGTGACTGAGTGCATTGTCCAGACACTTCTTGAGCTCAGCCAAGCTCGGTGCTGCGACTACTTCCCTGGGGAGCCTGTTCCAGTGCCTGGCCACCCTCTCCGTAGAGAACCTCTTCCTAACATCCAACCTAAACCTCCACTGTCTCAGCTTCACGCTGTTCCTTTGGGTTCTATCACTGGTCACTAAAGAGAGGTGATCAGCACCTATCCCTTCACTCCCCCTCATAAAGAAGCCACCAGATCATGATGAGGTCTCCCCTCAGTCTCCTTTTCTCCAGGCTGAACAAACCAAGGGACTTCAGCCTCTCCTCCTAAGACTTCCCCTCCAGACCCTTCACCATCCTTGTTGCCCTCCTCTGGACACTCTCCAGTAGTTTTGTGTCCCTCTTGTACTGTGACACCCAAAACTGCACACAGCACTTGAGGTGAGGCCGCACCAGCACAGTGCAGAGCAGGACAATCCCCTCCCTGGACCAGCTGGCAATGCTGACTTGATGCACCCCAGGATGCAGTTGGCCCTCATGGCTGCCTGGGCTCGCTGCTGGCTCTCGTTTAACTTGCTATTGACCAAGACCTCCAAATCCCTCTCAGCATGGCTGGTCTCCAGCATCTGATCCCCCAGTCTGTATGTGCAGCCGGGGTTGCCCCTTCCCAGGTGCAGGATTCAGCACTTGCCCTTGTTAAACTTCATGCTCTGGGGTGATTTCCCAGCTCTCCAGTCTGTCCAAGTCTCTCTGTAAGGCTTCTCAACCTTCAGTGGAGTCAACAGCTCCTCCCAATTTGGCGTCATCTGCACTACTCCATTCTGTTAAGTCATAAGTGGTTGTGTTTGTTTAGGGAAGAAAAAACACACATCAATACAGTAATATAAATATAATGTACATAACTGATGTACAGTGTTACTGACAAAAATGAGACAGCTTACTACAAAAGGGTCCAAAAGACACAGCTGAAAGTTATACAAGTGGTGTGCAGCACAGAGCCAGTGCTTGCCATCTATCCAGAAGGGCTTGAGAAAGGGTGAGTGTTGCTATGGTGATCGCTGGGGATGAGAGAGCATAGTTCAGAAAGCTGAAGTCATGTCCGAGTGAAGGTGTTCGAAAGGACCTTTAGCCTTGCAGGTTAGAAGTAAAAACAGAAATGGGCAAGCCAGTAAATGACTTCTAGGAGCAGGTAGTGTGTGAGTAGGCATGGACTCTTCACCATGGTAGAGAGGCCGTGGAGGTGAGATGAGATACAATAGCAATCTGCAAAACTGCGAATGGTGCAGAGAAGATTGACAGTCGTTGCTGCTATTTTTTTTTTTTAACTTGATTTCTTGCAAACTGGAAGTGAGAGGGCAGGCAATGTAACTGAAGTCTAAAACCCAAAGTGGCTCCGTGCCTAAGAGCCACCTGAGGACTCCCTTAGGGTTAAAGTTTATGTGGGTCAGAGTGGCTGGATAAATTTGTAAGAGGGGGGCCTTTTGAGTGTTGCTAAACACATAGGAATTGCTGAAATAACCTGAGCTGAAAATAAAGGCAGCCATGGGGTGGTTGTAAGGGAATGTTTCATGTGCTGATATACTGGTGTTGGGGCTGAGCTTGCAAGTGGAAGTGGTGGCAGGTAGAAAAGTGATTGTTTATCTTATTTTTTTTAAGTAAGGGTCAGTTACTCTGGAAATAAAATGTTTGGAATAAATGGCCTTGAATAGCTTAAAGTGCTACAGGAAAAATGTTCAAAAAATGTGATATGGCTTTGTTTTCATGCTGTCTTCCCAGGAATCTCGTGATCACGTTCTTTTGGATGTTCCTGTCGCTAGAGAACAGTTGAATCGCTACCGAGCTGCAGCTGAAGCTGCTCAAAGTGAACTTGCAGCACTTTCAGTGAAGTATGATTGTGCCCAGTTGGAGGTACACTTAAACATACTTTTAAATCCTTCTCCAAACCTTGAGGGTTCTCTACAGTCCCTTTCTGCAGAAAGTAGAAAGCTTGCAGAAAGTCCAAAACTTCTTGCTTTTGATACAGAACTTTTGTTTCTTGTAACATTCTTCTTTTTAGAATTTCCATGTGATTGTTACTCTGCTTGCTTCTGTGTCGAAGAACTGATTATGAGTTTATAACGAAAGATTTGAAACAGCCTAGCTTTTTATCATCATCTAAATGCAGTCTTTTAAAATCAATCCTGAAAGTTAATTGTCATATAAAAATTCTGATAGCCATCCTCCTGTTGTTGCTGGTGAGTTAAGATATAACTGATCTCTTCACTCAAGCAACAGGTGATAGGATGAGGGGGAATGGCCTCAAGCTGCACCAGAGCAGGTTCAGATTAGACATTAGGAACAAATTCTTCACCGAAAGGATTATCAGGCATTGGAACAGGCTGCCCAGGGAGGTGGTTGAGTCACCATACCCATTAAAAGATGAGTAGATGAGGTGCTTAGGGGTGTTGTTTAGTAGAGTACAGGTATGGTTGGACTTGATGATATGAAGGATCTTTTCCAACCTAGTGATTCTGCCTATCCTCACCCATATCTCTATATTATTAAAGTTACAGCTTCCCAAACTTTCTCTGCTTTCATCACTGGTGAAGAAACTGTGTTTGAGCAAGTTCATTCTCACTAGAGTGCTGAATAACATCAGATACATCCTTTTCCACTGTTCCTGCTGTGTGGGTGGTATTTCTTAGGAGACAGGATTTATTAGAGGATAATTTTTAGAGTTTCTGTATTTTCACCTGTTGATTTGGTTTTTTAAACATATGACTGAATAAGGCTGACTATCAAATTCAGCAATGCCAGAAGCGGTCGGTTTTAAAGTGAAGTTGAATATGTCTCCTAAAGGCAAATACATTCATAAATATACAAAGATACCTAAAGTTCAATAGAAACCTGTGATCCAGCAGTTTAAACATCTGTACATTTTACAAGTGTGTATTTCTGTTGCCCATGGTAAAGCACTTTGTACTTACACAGCACTTAAAAAAGGCTTTTTCAATGAAATGAAATTTCTTTAATTGTGGATAACTGAGTATGGGAATCAAGCAAGAACATGTAATATGATAGGAGAATGGATTGTTAATACAGTATCCAGCCAGAACTACAGGGATAAATGTCCATTGGCTGAACTTGAATTTGATCAGTTGATCCTGAAATTACTGCAGAGGTCCACAACATTTAATGTCTGCCCAGGATTAGTACTTTAAATTTAAATTTTAAAAAGCTGCACATAATCTCATGTTCTCTTAGAAAGAATTTAGTATTGGAAATGTTGAATGGCTTTATTGCCAGCATGACTGACTGATTTATACATTCTCTCAGCACTGTGCTTGCAGGATGGTCAAGAAAGCAGCTGTTCATGCTCTTGTTAATAGAGACCTTCCTGACCCAGCTGAGGTCAGAACCCTGTTCTGCTGAGAGCTCTGTAACTCATGATATGGGATTATTCTTGCTCTCTTTTTTTTTTTTTGCTATTGGAACTGACCACAGAGACAATGGGCAGAAGAAAAAATATCATATTTTGCAGACGGGGAGGTGAACCACAGAGAAATTTTAAGGTTGTGAACGCTTTAACCTACCATAGCTTGGTCCAGTGGCCAAGCAAAGCAATCCTATTGTTCCTTTAGCTGCTCATTTCCTTCTCCACACTGCCCCATCCCTTGTGTTGGCACAGATGTGTGTGTAGTATTATGGTGCATTGTGTTGGGGAACTGATGCAACTGAAAAATAAAAGCTCTATTTCTGGGTTTTTTCAGTTGGATCAGTTTCCTGAATCTATTTCACCTTGCAACCAAGTAAGTGCTTCTGCTAGCACAAAGCAGGTGGAGTATGATGGAACTGATGTCCCTGAGCTTGGGAGAAGGCAGAGCTGTTTTTCTCAAGATCAGTGCTGCTTTATGTCAGCTCCGAAGTGTCTGATAAACCAGTGCTTGCAGGTGAAGCATAAGCACATCAGAGGCTATGCTGCTGCAGGAGAGAGATCCTCCCACCTGACTCCTTCCTTGGTGTTTCCCTTTTCTCTCTGATGTGGCCAGCTCTCCTTTGTCCTCCCCTGTAGAAAGTGAATTATTTTCTGTCAGTTCTGGGAGTTAAGCTGTTTGTGGAGGAGTCAGACAAATACCAGAGCTGGTGCAGCAGGGCAGTTGCTGTTCAGTCAGCTTGCTGGCCTCCTGGAATCCCAGGGAGTATTTTGGGCTTGGTCACACTGGAAGTCTCTGGCAGAGCCTTGAATTTCTTGACATCCTGAATTGCAACTTAATATTTTAAATATTTATTGCCTTAAAATGTTTGCCACGAGTTAAAAGCCCTAGCACAGGTCATAAAGAGCAGCTAATCTATCTGCCTTAATTATTTGCTTGTTAATTTTATGTAGTAGGAGATAAATGCTTCAGAATGCATCTTGGTGCTTATAATTGGAATTGTCAGGAAAGCTGAAACATGCCTTAACTCTTCTTATGGCAAAAATCCACTTTAAATTACTTGTTCCTTTTAACAAAGTAAAACACACAAACTGTGTCTGGTGTGTCTGGCTCAAGCTCAGTCTTTTATAGAAGCCTGCAGTGGGCATAGTTCAATGAAAAATGGTATTTTTAGCTAAAAGAGGAGAAAGTAAAGAAAAACAACTGAACTCCATGAACTTTTGGGAAGCTCTAGCATCATCTCTGGAACAGGTCCTTGACATTTGGCACCGATGTTCCTCCTCCCACCCTTCCTTAAAAGGCTCTCTTGTGGTTTCTGTGTAAATCCAGCTACATTTCATTGGATTATCAGACCAAAAAATAACTATTTGCATAAACTGAGTTGAGCTTGTCTACAGTGCAACTCTCAGATTTCTTTGCCTCTGAATATGCTGCAAATCATCAAAAGGTTCCACCCTCATAAAACAGGATGCTTTGCTGTTACAGTTCCCCACAGCTATAGATTATCTGTGGAATTGTGCACTAGAATTTGGAACAGGGAGGAGGCAGGCAAAAAAAAAAAGGAGGAACTAGTGGTGTTAATGACTGTATTGTAATGCAGGTGCATAAGGGAGGTGAGTTAAGGCTGCGGCAGCAGAATTCTGTTGTGGGCTTTTCCTATGTTCTAAATTTGTAACTAAATGTATCTTCTTGTGAGGGATTATCTTGAAAAGTTGTATTGTATTACACAGCAGCAGCTGTACAGCCCACTTTCTTCCATTGCTTTTTCCTAGCTATATGGGAAAAAATAAAGTTGCAGTCTTGTAGTGTCAGAAGACTGACTCTATTATTCCAAAATGTGTTTCTTGTTGAAGTGCTAAACTTGTAGTGTAGTCACATAGTTTAGTCTGGTAAAAATTATTCTTCCTTTTTTAATGAGGTTTCTCCTTTTCTGTCTATAGCTTCTTAAACTCAGGTCCAAAATGGTCTCTAAAGAAGCCTCTTTTCAAGAGCTGAAGGCTGAAGCTGAAAGCTACAAGGAAAACAATGCCAGGCAGATGTCTCGCCTTCTGTCTTTGCAAACCCGGATTCGGGAAGTGGAGGAAGAGGCAGGTGTGCTCTCCAGTTCTAAAAACAAGGCTGAACTGACAGCTCAGGTGGCATTCAAGGAAGTTCTGGAGCTGAAAGAGGAGCTTCGTGAGCAAAATGCCAAACTGAAGTAAGATTCATGTGAGATGAGAATGTTTTTTGTGGTTTTTTTTTTTTTGTTTGGGATGCCAGAATGTGCAGCTGTCAATGCAGAAAAATGCATTGGTAGATAGACTTTGTTGCAGACCTGAATTCTGTTGCAATGCCTTGCACAACTGTTGACCCTGAATGTACGGAAGGTATTGACACTTGAATTTTGGTTTGATTTTCTTTTTCAGTCCATAAATGGGGTTTTGAGAGTGTTCTCCTTCAGGAGGAGAAATGATGATGTGAGTCAGCTTGGTGTAACCTTTACAGAAAATAAGGATGGAGGGCTGTTTGCCTGAACACAGTAGAAATGATAGGTATGACTTCCTCACGCAGGTGTTTCCACACACGGTACTGAGGCAAGCTTTGTGTCTTTCATGGCATGCCTGCGACTAAGGTCTAGTGCCCTGGTCTGTCCTTATCACATGGTGTCTTTTGCAGACATTTACCTGCCTCTTGTCACGCTTCATGGGCTGTGCAGTGGTGAGTGACTGTGCTGCTCTCAGTTTCTTTTCCTCTCTTCCATGTCACAGCTGTAACCAGAGCATTGTCAAGTGACTTTCTTCCTTTGTGTACAGCTATCCCTTAGGAGCAGTGTAATAAAGAAAACATGGTATAAGTCCTAGTTAGTCGCATCCTGAAGGGAGCAGTTAATGTTTCTTCTGCTTTCAGTAAGTTAGCTTTGTCTGACTCTTCTGCTGTGTTCTTCTGGAGATTGCTGTGGGGTTGGTTCTGTTTTGTTTCTTTTCAAGTGGGCATACTGATTGCAGAAAACTTTTAATAAAAGCTTCTACCCATAGCTGCCCTGTGCTCAGCATAGTGTGTCAGAGCACAGGTCTGTCAGTTCTGTGTATCTGCTACAATGTCAGGTCTGTGGGATGGAGATCATAGAATCATAGATGTTTTTTCATCATTTGTCATGGCTGATCACAAATAAAATTGGTGTGAAAATATCCTGAACTCTCAAATTCCAAAATCAGTGTCAGTCATGTTATACTAATAGCCACTTTATAGACTTTTATAATGGATTTTCCCCCTACCATTATAAGGCTAATATTCATATCTCTTGCAATATTGTCTAGTTAAGAGCAAGGTGAGTGTTTACTGGAGGTCTGTGCTTCCCAAATCAGTATTTTGCACAGCTCTTATGGGCTTTCTGTGTTAGAAGTGGATAATTGAGTTATTTTAAAATCTAGAGAAATCCATTGTGGTGCACTTGTCTCTTACCAGCTGATTTGCCAAAAGCCCTGCCTGGGGAGGGCTGATGTTGATTGTCAGAAATTTTAGATATGATCCCAGTATTAGTGAGGAGATAGTGAAGCCATGAAATGTATTATGCAACATGGAAAATATTACTGTGTCTGAGATAATGGCAGTTGAGATCCTTTAAAATGCTACTTCAGGGGCCAGAGGTAGAAAGGAGGAAAAAAAAAAAAAGGAAGAATAACCTCCTGTCCTGCTTGTGTGATTCACTGCCAGAATAGTGTGTGCCATGCTATCCCATTGTTACAGTGACATGATCGTTTTATGTGGCATAAATCTGTGCTGTCGCTCCTGGTGCTGCTCTGTTTTGCTGATGAGAATTGTGTCCGCACTTCCACTTGTGTTTCTGCGTGGTGATCAGGACCAGGGGACTGCTCCAAGAGGCAACTGAACAAAATAATAAGCTTGGTGTCCAGCTCTACCAATCCCAGGCCTGGTTTGCTGTTACCTGCCAGAGAAGGGACACAAGGAGGGTGATTCTGCTCTCTTGGAAAGAAGAAACATGTTGGATTGGGCACGACTTTGCAGCACGTGCTTTCAAAGCTTTTTCTTATCCTCAGCTGATAATTTCATGTGCCACAATACTAGTCAATGTGTTGATTTAATGAACTTTATTTGCTAAACCTGGGCACCATAGTAGCACATGACTGGTTCTAATTAGCTATTCACTAAAGACTTTAACTGAAAACCACTAATAAAAGGGAAGGGTGAGCCAGTAGGCATGAAATGCACATTTACATTCTATATCTAGTGATATAGTAAAAGAAGTTTAATGAATTTTGTGATTGGCTTTCAAGGCTTATGCTTCTATTGAACATGGTGCTTTTCAACTCAACAGGTCTTTTGCCGAGGTATTTTTAGAGCCTGAACTGTGAAAAGCTGCTTTTTTTTTTTCTTTTTCCTCCCCTTCTCTTTGCTCATTAGTTCTGAAGAGCTAGCAAAACTGTGAAGGAGCTCCATTCTACTTTTTTTGGTAGCTGATTGCCTATTTTCTAGGTGCTCACACCTTTATGGCCCTGCTGGAGGTAATTAGGTTATTTGTAGAGTTGTCAAGTATGTGCTTTGTTGCTTTGTACTTCAGATTGTTTATTTTTAGAAGCAGGCAAGGTTCTGTGTGTGGTGTGCCTCAGTTTTTCAGAGCCATAGAACAGTTTGCAGGGCTGGTGGTCAATCTCATAGATGACATGCACATCTAGGCATGCATGTGTGGCTTGTCTGGAACCTCTTCCTTTTCACTTCTGACATGATCCTCCTCAGGACAGCAGTTTAGCGACCGTCTCACAGCTTAAGTTTTGCTGGGGCTATAGAGGAGAGGAAGGTGCCTGGAGGTGAGGAAGGTGTGAGGTGCTTGTTTTCCGAGGCCCAGTGCCTGCTGCAGAAGACAGAGCTCTTCTGGCTCACGGCATGTGCTGTGCAGTAGTACATGGAACTGTCCTTGTCCTGACCAGAGCAGTAATTAATGTTTTCCATTCCTCTCTGTTACTCTTCTGCTCTCTTCCACTTTGTAGCATTGAAAACAACTGTGCTGATCTCTCTGTAAGGCAACATTTTGAATTTTTTCATGGACCAGCTCGTTTGCTGTGTGATTCATAATCATTTAACGTACTGTATTTGCACTCAGTGTGCTTTCCTTATAGGAGTCTCATGTTGCTTTGTGGTTACGGAGGGATGCTCCGTTACCTGTTCAGTTGCCAACCGAAGGGAAAGAACGAGGCCAGAAATGACTAGCATGCCCACCCTGAAAACTGAGAAGAGTGCTATGGTCTGATAAGCAGAAGAGTTTCAACAAAATATTTGCTCTAGACAGTTGTCTGGTGGTATCTCCCATCTTGTTTTATTCTAATGTTCAAATCTTTGTGAAGAACTTGCTTTAGAAGCTCAGTAATTTTTGTCACTTGTACTTGACCACTGAGTACCTCTCTCGTGGGTGTTGTCTGAGAGGTATTGGAGTTGATACTTGGATTGCACTAATGGTCATACTGAGCTTTGTTTGGCTATTTTTGTTAATCTGTTTCTTTGTAGTTTTTCAGAAGTGATGCTCAGTGTTGCAGCATGGTGAGCTAGATTTGAATCTATATGTTTGCTTACCTACACGGACTGTA
The DNA here is from genome assembly GCA_020800305.1 of Porphyrio hochstetteri. Classification (NCBI taxonomy): domain Eukaryota; kingdom Metazoa; phylum Chordata; class Aves; order Gruiformes; family Rallidae; genus Porphyrio; species Porphyrio hochstetteri. Next base: position 55,789,633 of record CM036907.1, read on the forward strand.
TCAGTGCTCGTTTGCTGGACTTGCCCTGATCCCCTGCAACTGGAGGGATAAAACCACATTTATGCCAACAAGTTGAACGGCTATTTGGGTGGTTGTTCTTATGGAGCATTTCCAAACTGATCTGTGGTGTTGAGGCTGGCTAAGAGATGTTTTAAGTGGGATATGTACCTGCACAGTAATCGCTTTTCAGAGTGGTGAAACTGATGACAGGAAGCTGCCTTTTCTTCATGTGTTTCTATGAAGAGTACTCCCTTGATATTTAATTTTTTAATTGATCCCTTTCATGGCTAGTGTTATGCTGTAGAAGACTGTACAGCAAAGCGGTGTCTCTCATCTCTGCTTCCCCTGGTAAACTTCCCTGGGCAGGTACTCTGGATGTCCTATACTTCCCTTAGTCCAGAGGGACTTCTCTTGCCCCAGTGTCTGTTGATCAGCACTGCCAGTTTTCTTAGGTGATAAGAAGAGCTTTTAGCATATTTTTAATATAATTTGGTCCCCCTTTACTTTTTCTAAGCTTTTGCTTGCAGCCTCCATTTCTAATATCTTGAGAGCACTGTTTATTGTGGCACCTGGTTCTTGTGTTTTATTGAAATCTTGTGTTGAGAACGAGATAAGGACTGGAGAAGATTCTTTGAAGTGCTAAACACAAGATGAAGAATTTTTACACGTAACCCAACAAGAAAAGTTGTATTTATTAACTAACTTAGAGAGTTATATGTAAGTTTTAAAGTTAGTTTTGTGGTATGCAGAAGCCAGCAATAATCTTGGCATAATGTCTTTTGCCTAGAATTCTGTTTCAGAGGACATTCATCCTGATTGTATTTTTTTTTTCTGATTAGTAAATGTTTGAATGAGTGTGAAGAAAGTATGACTCAAGCTTCTAAAATCAGCAGAAAGTATGAAGAGCTCCTTACACAGCTTTCTGGATTCTTGGATGTAAACATCAGAGAAAGAGAGGAACCACAGGAACATTTAATGTCAAAGGTGATTATGTGTAGGCAAGGGTATCTGCACAGCAATTTAATAGAAGAGTACTTGGTTGTCAAAGAAATAAAGCAAGTGATGAAGATAATCGTTGAATTAGATAACGATTTTCAGACAGTGCTCTCATTTAAGACCTATTTTTTATACTGGGCTGATTTTCAAAGGTGCTGAACACTAACAGACCCCAGTGAACTCATTCTGCTCCTAACTGCACCAATATTTTATTAGCCTGTAGTTCCCAAGTACAGCCCTGATTAGATACCTGCTTGAACACTTTCCTGACTACACTAACAGTGGGAGTCACCACATGACTGAAACATCTTAAGTGGCATATCCTGAAACAACTGTAACTGTGCCCTATAGCAAAATGCTGTAAATAACTGTGTGGTGGGTTTGAGACTTAATCATAAAATGTTATTATTTCTCTTTAGAATATTTCTGAAATTCCAAAAACGAAGCTTAGGGAAGTTGTCAGTATACTCTTTCAACTTCTATCGATGGTTCTGAAGGGCAATTTATCCTAATTGTATGCATTTTTCTCATGTTCTGTCTAGTCTTTGATATCCCTATTTTTCATGTGAGCATGAGAGGTATTTTGTAAAATTCTGTTTCATTACATTCATATTATAAGAGTTCTGGCTATATGCAGTGACCTAATCTAGATGATCCTGCACTGGCAGGAGGGTTGGACTAGATCTTTCGAGGTCCCTTCCAACCCCTAACATTCTGTGATTATCTAGATGCATATCACAGTGATTTCTTAAAGTACTTGCCTTCATAGGATTACAACCACATTGAAATTGAAATACAAAACTTGTCTTGTTGACATTAGAGTCAAAGATGGTGGCATTAAGCTGTGCCTCTTCCATAGTTTAAGTTAAGGAAATAACTGGAGTTTGAAAAAAATTTACGTTTTGTTTTAACAATAAATCTTGTTGGGAATCTAATTTGCATTGAAAACTGTGTGCACAAGGAAAACTTAGCAACTCATTTTTCTGTTTGGGGTCATGGAAGGTCCATTTAGCTTCTTTTCCCCGTTTGTCGCTTTATTTAAGACAGAATTGATCTGGCTTAATCTTAAACACATTGCCAATAGAATCAGGGTACATTTTTTACCTTGTGAGCTCTTTGAAGTGCCCACGTTCATCTATTCCACTTCTTGGAAATGGTGTATCATACCAAAGGACTCCTAGAATCTCCTGAAAATAGCTCCTTTTCCCAAGGTCAGAACAGCAGCCCACCAGGTACTTGGCCCTGCCCTCAAATATGCTTATGAAATATCTGTTACTAACTCAAGCCTCCCCATGCTGAAAAAGTTTCAAGCAGTTCCTTGTTCTGAATGAGACACAAATCTTAACAAGTTAAACCAAAATGGTCTGCTTTTCACATGAAGTTAGCTACATGATCTCCTTTCATTTTCTGACCTGCTTCATGTCAAGCCCAGATAGGCAGTGACAGTACCTCTCCAGCTGCTTAATAGATCATAAATGTTGTGTGGGAGTAAATCTGAACCACATTGCACTAAGGTGTGGGTTTCTGATGGGAATATGGTTCTTGTTTTAATTGTCTTTCTACTCTTTTTAGAAAATAATAGTGGAGTGCAATATTAAATCTGACCTAGGGGTCACCAGAAACACCATGTCTTTATTAGGATGATTAGGAGCTGTTATACTGTCATTAAGTGCTTTTAAAAAAAAAAAAAAACTAATATTTGAGTTATTTCTCTAGTTGTCTGAAATCTGTAAAGAAAATCTGATACTAAAAGACCAGGTTGCTGTTCTTCAAGAAGCTATCAATGTCCATGAGAAGGAGTCCAAAGCCAGTAGAGAAACTATCATGAGGCTTGTTTCAGAAGTGACCAAGGAGCAGGGAAAGGCAGCAGGATACTATCAAGACATGGAAAAACTTAGTAAGGTACGTAATTCCATGATGTGTATGTTTGTCTAGTTTTCAAATGTTTTCTCAAAATTTCCACTTAATTTTAGTAGAAGTTGAGTGATTAAAAAAATTGTTTCTAAAAGACTTATGGTGATTAGGGCTTTCCTAAAAAGGACATATTTTCTATGGTTTTTTCAACTTTTTGAAAGCCTCAGGATATACAGAAATTAGACAGTGTTGTGTAAAAAAATCCGATTTAGATTTTATATCTTCCAATGGTGGCTGCAAATTTATGTTTTTACTTCTTTCATACTTGCTGTGCTTGCCCAAACACCTAAACCCCCAGATGTTTATAGAGTTAACGTCTGAGGTATAAGCATGGAACAATGAACAAATGCTCTTTTAGATAATATTTATGTGATATTGCAGGTTTTCTGAGTATTCTTCTACTCATTTTTTTAAGTAATCTGGATGAGAGATTGAAAGGAATTGATAGGGTGCTATTTTATTCTTTCTCTTCAGGAACTGGAAGTAAAGTGTTGTGGCTTCCAGACACTCTAGATTATCATGTTTCACTGTATTATGAACTCGTATTTCATAACTGTAAATACTCTGTTGGGCTTATACCTGAAAAGCTGTAGGCAGTAGGATGTCTTCTGCAGGAGGGTATTGTTCTGCTGTGTGGAACCCATATCAGAAATATGTGCTGCAGGAATGATGCTAAAATGAGAAATGTAAGTTAAGTTGTAAGTCAAGTATTCACCTAGGTATGATCTGGAAAGGAAAAGGATGTGATTTAAGGTTTTAATTGGTCCAGAAGAGTTTTGGTCCATTAAGAGTTTTTGTACATTGCAAAAGATGGATGAAGGAAGTGAGCCTCTGTAGCAGCTTTCCTTATTGCTTTGTACTTTCAGTGATGACTGGAAACGGAGCACTTTACTAAAACCATAGTGAAAATTTCCCCCAGATACTGATTCCCAGAACTTAGGAAAATAAAAAACTTAGACTGCCAAATGTGCTGGGTGGTGTGTGGCTGAGTTTGTAGGAATTTTTAACGTAAAGGCAACCTTAAGCAAATAAGTTATCCAATGTAAGATAAGATTTTCCTCACCCCCCAACATTACTTTTTCCTGGTCAGAAAACCACCACCATGCACTTTAAAGGATGTACTGTTCTGGTTTGGTTGTAAGCAAAATACTTAGCAGATGAGAAATAGCTGACAGTGTGCTCTGAAGAAGAAAGAATTTGCTGCGGGGAAGATAAGCACTACAAAGGTCATAAATTTTACTTACTGCTGTAAATACTTCTTACCAAGCTGTGTAAAATTTTCCTAAGACTCAAATGGGACTGAGAGAGAACCTGCACCAAAAGCTTAAAGAGGTCCTTTCTGAGAACATTCTGGTTTTGTACCTCAAACACAGGTGTGTGAGTAAGCAGCCTGGAGTTTGCTTACTAAATACGCCAGAATTAGGAGAGGTTTTAAGATGAGGGCTTTGTTTGCAACTTGTTTTGTAAGTTTCCTCTGAGTGTCAAAACATTTCCAAAGTTGAGCTAGTTGTATGGAAAATATTTCCTGTCTTTATTGTGCATATGCCAAATACATTTCTTAACCCATTTTACAGAACTGTCTTGCTAAATCATTAGTGCTGCCTTTCAAATGAACTGTGCACCCTCAGGGCTTATCTAGGAGCTGCAGGTTCCTCCAGTGCTGTTTCAGTTTAGCTATTTATGTTTGCAGATACCCAGTGAATCTGTTGAAAAGGTTTTGTATTTGCAAAAGCATGTTAAGAAATTCAATATTGGGAAAAAAAAAAAAAGTAAAAACCTCCAAACTGCTTTAAATCCACATATCTAAAGGAGGATGTATGGTGTCCCCTGTTCCCCTGATGGGTGTCTTATTAGGGAAGGCATCAGTTGTATGAAGTTGGTTTGACTCTGTCATATACTTTGCTGCACCGTTGAGGCACACGAAGAGAGTTGTACGTGTTGTGACATGTTCCCTTGTGCAGGCAAAGAGCAGAAATCCACACTGTAGCCCTGCCAGAAGAGACAAATGCATCTGACTCTGTGTTTCTGGACTGATTTCTGAGCTTTAATTAATGTAATTGCCTGTCGCAGAGTTTGTGCAGCACAGAATGAGTGCAAGTGACTCAAGCGTTAGCAAGTGAAAGATAATTTTGTCTGTTCACCCCTCAGCCTCACCACGTCACAACAGCCAACAGCAGAAACTAAGAGAGTTTCAGAACTAGTGTAAGTAACAACAGCAAGCCACCAAGCTGCTTTTGTTGTAACATATTAATTTTCTTTTAGAATTCTGAACTTCTTGCTCTTCTGAATATTGCAAGAGCTTGCTCCTGGAATTCTGCAAATGTTGTGTGTACCTTAATTCTGGCAGTGCTTTATATCACATTGGCATTTGATGGAAAATAACTCTTAAATTCTGCCCAGATTTCTAGACTGAGAATCAGAATAGCTGTTACTTCTTTCTGTATGACCAGACAGTGAATACTGATCATCATGATCATAATTTCAGGATTGTAACATTCTTTGAGAATGTCTGTAGGTCCTTAAAATGTCTTATTTGCTCTAACCAAGTTTCTTGCTAGTATTTAATAAATTTCTATACGGCATTTATTTAGGGTATAGAAGAAGATGCTGTATTCTTCTTGCAGATGAAGTTGCCTTTCGTACAATATTGCCATTGGTGAGCCACAAGAACTAGCAAACTGGCTTGTTCTGTTTCACATCTTCACTGATGATTCAACCTGGAAATATTTGTGTTAATTTAAAAACTGTTTTGCAAAGATGTGCATCATGCAATGTCTTTAAAGGACATACTGAAATATAATCAAACTAGTTCAATTAATACAAGTACATTTCTGGGCTCCTCACCACAAGAAGGACATGGAGGTCCTGGAGCGAGTCCAGAGAAGGGCAACCAGGCTGGTGAAGGGGCTGGAGGGCAAATCCTATGAGGAGAGGCTGAGGGAGCTGGGGCTGTTTAGCCTAGAGAAGAGGAGGCTGAGAGGAGACCTTATCACCACCTACAGTTACCTGAAGGGAGGTTATAGGGAGGTAGGTGATGGTCTCTTCAGACAGGTGACAGGTGACAGGACAAGGGGGAATGGCATGAAGCTGTGCCAGGGCAGGTTTAGATTGGATGTTAGGAAAAGATTTTTTACTGAAAGAGTTGTGAGGGCCTGGAACAGGCTGCCCAGGGAGGTGGTTGAGTCACCTTCCCTGGATGTGTTTAAAAAAAGGGTAGATGAAGTACTTAGGGATATAGTTTAGTTTAGAATAATGGTTGGACTCGATGATCTTAAAGGTCTTTTCCAACCTTGTGATTCTGTGATTCTGTGATTTGCATGTTCTATTGATACTCTTTTCCTTATGAAAGAGTCCCTCTCTTTCTCTGCTTAAGACAGAAGTAGTATCCCTCACAGCCAGAATGCATTTTCTGTGCATGGAGCTGAGTTAATATTGAACATGTGATTGCTCATGAGGGGAGGCCTTGCTGGTATCAGGTGCAATGGTCTGGGTACTCGTACATCTTCTCAAGTCTAGAGCAGATAGGGTGCCAGCAGGTGAGCATGTGTAGACTGTGTCCCAGCCCAGGTGGGTAACTTTTAAGTATGGTACTACACTGATAGCTGATGATCCTTTGGTGCTGCTTTCCACATCTGCAGGTGAGCATGGCCATGGTAGATCTGCTGCATCTCTGGCGTCTAACAACCAGCCCTTGACACAGTCTACCCTCGATAAATCCACTTCATGTCGAATTCTGTTTTCTTTGAACTTCAATTTCCGTGGTTATTCCTAGTTTTGAAACTAGTATGTCAGTGTTGTGTAGCTTTTTTGACCCTACAAGCTGCATATGGAAACCTTTGTATAATTTGGAGCCATGGAACATTAGCCATAAATATTGAGGAGCCAAAGAGAAAGGACAAGCTGTTGTGGTTCCATGCTTTCTGTCTTCTGTGGTAGAAACAATTTTATTAATCTGCACTGATCACTTGGGCCCTTAGGGGTTTACTTCTAGTTGGGATACCACTGCTAGTGTCACAGTCCCTAAATTTTCTAATACTGTTCAACGCTCTGGCTGACTTTGCTGAAGCTAGCCACTGGAAATGCTCTCCATTCAAGAGAGGTTTCAAGGAGAATTGTTCAGAATTTTAATGTTTTGAGTTTTACAGCTTTTCATTCTGTAAATTGCTTGGGTTTGGGTTTTCATGCTTTTTTTTTTTTAATGTTAAGGCATTAACAGGCTTGCAGTTCCTTTATTTTATACCTTGAGCTTTTGATTCAACTGTTTGTTTGCAGATGTTCACAATTTGAAACAAGATTGTAATTAGGTAAGCTCCCCAGTACTGGCAAGCTACATTTGCAGTGCCTTTCTGAAAGGGAAAATACACACTGCTGAAAACTGTAATTGAAAGAAACCACTCTTTATTCTTTGCTGTAATTACCATAATGTAATTCTGAGCACAGGTGGGAATTTTCTATTAATAGGACTTGTTTAGAATAAAAAAGAGAAAATGGCAAGGAATCATGCCAACACTTGTTTCCAAGAGAGTTCTACAATTACTTTAGAAAGGGGTAGTAACAAATAATTTCCTAAATGACAGGGTTTGTTTTGGTTTGTTTTCATTTATGTGTTTGCGTGTTTTCCTTTTTGAAGCTATTTAAAAAATTTAGTATTTTTAGTATTGTATGTTTATTTTATTTACAAGGGTTCCTCCCAAGCTCCTTTTTTTTTGTCCATCCTCACTGCTGATCTACATAAATGCCCCAGATTTACTACTTGATCATTGTGTTTCCCATTAATACAGATGACTTACTGTGCTACACAGCAAGCACACGTAGACACTGAGAGACCCCTGAGTGGTCATCATATTCACAGCTGCTCCAGGAACAATTCTTCAACTCCAGTGTCACAGTCTCAGTTTTTATCAGTCCACTTACTGAGCCCCTACTAAACAACTGAAACTTCTAGAGGAGTCTGGTTGCTCTCTGTAAATATGCCATCCTCTGGCATAATTTTGGATTGGTCAGGCAGTTGTACCAGATGATCACTGCAGGACCCTTCCAGTAGAAATAGTCTATTCTGTTCTATTATTCCCCCACCAAGGTATAGTACTTTGGCTTTATTTGTGTTCTGCCATGTCACCATTTGTTTTCTAAGTCATACTACCTTTCTGAATGAAAAAATGATAGCTTTACAATAAGAAATTGGGTTTTGTTTACCTTCAGAAGTGTATTCCTGTATTACTTCTTGCAGGCCATTGCAAGATGTGTCTTTAGTGTAAGTACAGCAGGCTTTGGGCTTTCTTCAGTTCCAGTGGGAGTTCTAGGAAGCCCTGATGTTGAGCCCATATGACCAACATGGGTTCTAATTTCTCTCTCTGCAGTACCTTCTTCTGAGTTATTCCCAGCCTTGTGCATGGAGGAAAGGGGTTATAACAAATTTTAAAAGCCTGGTTTAATCTTTCATGTATTTTAGGATCTTGACAGTGCTACGATCGTGAGACAGAGTTTGGAGATGGAGATCAGAAACCTCCAAGATAACCTGGCTGCTAACCAGAAAGCTTTGGATGCTTCAAAGCAGGAACTGAATTATCTGAAGATATCTTCCAGGGAGCTGGATGGAACCTTGAAGAGCAGCAGAGAAGAGGCCAGAACTGCTCAAAGCTCCTTAGTGGCTTTTAAAGAGCAAATTGCTACTCTACTCAGCAATGGATCTGCAATAGTTAAACCTTCTGAGAAAGCCATTTTGGAGAGGATCCAAGAAATAAATTGCAACGGGGAGAGTCAAGAAATAGTAAGTGAGCAACTGCTGTACTCATGCAATGTGTGTAGGTATTCTCTTTAGTCACCTGTTAGTGTTGGCTTCTGCTTAGGTTTTGAAATTACAGGAACTTTTAATTTTGTTGTCTATGGATTGGAGAGAATAGTTGAAAAGCATCAATGTTTTATTAGGTAGGAAGAGATCAGAAATAGTATTAATAATAGATGCCATTAACAGGAGGAAGCATGGAATGGTCGTTCAGGTAAGACGCTGAAATTTGGTTTCACTTAGTGGACATCAAAAGTGTCTGCATGGTTGCTGTGATTTAGTGCAACAAGCATGGGTTTGCTGCTACAATATGACTTAAAGGGTGTGATGAGTTGCCCCAGGCAACGTCTTTCCCTTCAATCCTCAAAACTTGCACCTAAGCATAAAAAAGAAGTTTTACAAACCATCCAGGAGAAAGGCACTAGGAAGACAGCTGGGTGTTCTGATGGGCTGGCCTGAGGTGCTTTGGCAGGTAGTGTCTGCAAGGGTATGTTTGCATGTACAGATAGACACCTCAGGCAGAAGGTGTGAGCCAGAATACAGTCTAAATAATGCCAGTACCTTGAAAATAGATCTTGAAAATATTCCTGTGCATTTTGATTAAATATTTCGTTAAAAAGATACAAATCAGCTCCCTGTACCTTAGTTTGAGAGTCAGTATACCTAATTTCAATGAAAACAAACTTTGTGAAAATTATTAACATTTGAAACTGATCCGCTGAAGTGGAAGTGTGGCAGCAACAATGTAGAAAGTCTTTACATTTTTACTGTGTGTTACAGAGTGTTGTTTCCATAGGCAAAATGCTTTCAAATAGAAATTTAGTGAGGATTTTGTGTGCATGAGTGCTTGTACTATTTGGTGATTTGGCATACAACATTCTCTTTTGAGATGTTGATAGCTAATAGATGTTTAATAGCTACTGAGAAAGGGAAATTTAAGTAGCTATTAAGTAAAAAGGTTTCATTTTTAAATCATCACTGCAACTCTTCTGGAAGCTTTGTGTATAGGATCCTTTACACGAGATGAACTGACAAATTGTTTATCTTCACATCCAAGCTCAGGCAGTGACGTCTGGCTGACCTCCGCACGTGGAATCATAGAACGTGTTGGGTTGGAAGGGACCTTTGGAGGTCATCTAGTCCAACCCCCCTGCAGTAAGCAGGGACACCTTCACTAGATCAGGTCGCTCAGAGCCCTGTCAAGCCTGACCTTGAATATCTCCAGGGATGGGGCCTCCACTGCCTTTCTGGGCAACCTGTTCTAGTGTTTCACCTCCCTCATATTGAACAACTTCTTCCTAATGTCCAACCTAAATCTCCCCTTTTCTAGTTTAAAACCATACCCCTTGTGAACAGTTCTTGCCCAGCTTTCTTATAGACACCTTTCAGGTACTGGAAGATCCCCCCAGAGCCTTTTCTTCTCCAGGCTGAATAACCCCAACTGTCTCAGGTTATCTTCATAGGAGAGGTGCTCCAGTACTTTGATCATTTTTGTGGCCTCCTCTGGACACACTCCAACAGGTCCATGTCCTCCTTGTGTTGAGGGCTCACCTGTCAAACACAGAGCTATGAAAAGTTTAAATTTTAAAAGGCCTGTGAGAACTACTGACTGCAACTGCTATAGTCAGATTTTCTGTGAAGTCTGAAATGCTCTTGAAAATTGTTTCTCCTAATTATGGTGATTTTGGTATTTCAAAAGGCATCTGAGTGATGACAGTCTGTATCCTAGCCCTCAGCATTAATTTTAGCAAAAACTGTAATTTCATTTGAAAAAAAATCAGCAAATACTCTGACAGTGCCCAGTGACAGGTTTTCTATTGTGGGATTAAGCAACTGCTTTGAATCAGTGTCCTAATGATCTTTCCAGCAGTTACATTCGGATGAGACACATCTTACTATGGACAGCTCTTGGCTGTTTCTGTTACTTATTATTTGTGACACATTGACCAGCACCAGGAGTCTGGGAGAAGGAAATGCTCTTAGCTCACACAGAGCTCAGCCCTGGTTATGAGGTCTCTGGGTTCAGGGCCTTTCTGTTTGACAAGTTTTGTTGTGGCAGATTAAATTCATATGGCTGAAACGGTTTCTCTTGACTACTACCAGATCTTTTGATCTGATTGCATATTATCTTATCAGTTTTTGTTATTGTATATGGGCTCTTTGATGCCAAAATCAATGAAGGTCTACTACTGCTCCCATTAAAAACTACTGTTGTTCTCATTTCTCAATGATTTTTATGGTAATTCCATAAATACACACTGAGGTTTAGAGTTTTATCCACTTTATCCTTTCAAACAAAAAAAAAATAGTTGAGTAGAAAATAATTTGGGAAATGACATATATTACTCTGACTTTATCAGTGTTTAATGTACTGGCTCAGGGCTGACCAAGAAACCCACAACCAACACGAATGTGACAAATTATTAGGAAAAAAGTTGAGAAGAAAATGAAAGCCATAATTATGCCTCTGAGTATGCATTCTGAGTACCACACACAGTTACAATAATTTAATTAAAAAAACGAGTCTTCACAAGGTACTGAGAAGGCCCATGAGAGTGTCTAGAGCTTTCCATGAAAGGAAAGGCTTAACAAACAGAAACTTTTCAGCTTCGGATGCTGAGTGCAATGCAGTAAAGCCAAATACAAGTTCTAAGCCCACTTTCTGCTCTGGTGTGCTGTGGGGCTGGGCCTGGTGCTCACGTGCCTCGGACTTAGCACAAGAAGAAAAGAAAAGCTTAGCACAAGAGAAAAAGAAAACTCAGGAAGATTTTACTACCAGTTATTTCTCTCTGCTCCCCCCAAGGGAGGAGTTACCTTTGGAAATGAGTATTTGCAACTTCCTGTAACAAGACAAAAGAGCTTTGTTTCAAATTATTTGGTAGCCACATTAAAACAAAAAGCAGGAAGCATTTCTTTACAGGCTGGCTGATTGAGCTGCACAAGTCATTGGTGCAGGAAATTCTGGAGGTCAGACTTGTAGGACCTGATCTCATTTTGTGACCAGATGACCTGCTTAGTGGATTAGGGAAAGGCTGTTGATGTTATCTATCTGGACTTCAGCAAAGCCTTTGATACAGTCTCCCACAGCATTCTCCTGGAGAAGCTCATGGCTTGGATCGGTTCACTCTTTGCTGGGTAAAAAACTTGTTGGAAGACCAATCCCAGAGAGTTGTGGTGAATTGAGTTAAATCCATTTGGTGGATGGTCACGGGTGGTGTCCCCGAGGGTTCAGGATGGTGCCAGTCTTGTTTACTCTGTTTGTCAATGATCTGCATGAGGGAATTGAGCGTGCCTGCAGTAAGTTTGCACATGACACCAAATTGCATGGGAATATTGATCTGCTCAAAGGTAGGAGGGCTCTGTAGAGGGATCTGGACAGGCTGGAGTAGTGTAGTTTCTTGTTATAAGATTTTGTCCTTTTGTACTTGGGCTTTGGCTAAACTACTCCTTTTTTTTCTACATTTTTTTTTTTTCACAAGAGTTAATGAGGAAGCACTCCTCTGACAGTTATCTATATCTACATTCTCACTTAGGGGCTGCATTTGTTTTCTAAATAACTTACCTGTTTTATCCACTCAGCTTCTTGGCTAACTAGTGATTTTACTGGCTTATTTTAAAGACTGTTACTTGATTTCCAAGTGCTGCTGGTTTGGTAGCATCTTTGGAAAACTTGTGCCTAAATTAGTTGGCATTTTTTTTAATAGATATTAGCTCCTTTTAGTCAGTAGATTCATCTTAAATGTTGTTTCTGCAGTTCACTTTTGGGAGTCTCACTGTCACCCCTTCTGGCAGATTTTTCTCTTTCTGCCATTTTAAATGCATGTATTTTAAAGAGAGATATCTTACCCTCTCTAATGACTTGAGGATGCATCTTTCATATCTATCTAACGTTTCCACTCCCATCTAACCCTGTATGTTTTGTTGGTTTGCTTGCTCACTAGATGGTATCTCAGCTTCAAACCCAAACAACTGAACTGACCAAAGCTTTGGAGAAACAGACCAGGCTGTACCAAGAAGCTCTGGAGAGGAGCACAAAAGCTGAAAAATGTTCTGAGACTTTCCAGGATCAACTGAAACACTTGGAAGAGGAATTACTGTCCATAGATCTTCAGCAAGACGGTTTGAGGCTTGAGAAACAAAAAGTAGTTGCATGCATTATTTTATTTTGCATAAAGGTCGCTAAAGACAAAGATACAGCTAATTCCATTCATCAGCTGGAGTATTACTCTTAGTTCTGCAAGTAATGCAAATTAGCAAAGCCAGACATCATGTTGGGAATAGTAATATCTTTGACCAGCAATTTTAGTTGGAAAAACTAGCTAAGTGTTTTTGAGTTCAAAGTCCATTTAATGTGCGGGCAAAAATCCCCAAACCAGCCCAGATTAAAAGAAGTGTCTGTAAATACACCAGAGGTCCTTAAAGGATTCTCTGATCTCAAAGCTTTCTTGGATCTCTCAGTCTTTCTCTAATATATCATCTGGTATGCAGTCTCTCAAGACCCCTCAGTCCTTGATTCTTTTATATCCTTAGATTGTCAAGGTTACCAGGATTTTTTTTTTTAATGAATTGTATGAATCAACACATTTAGCCTGTAACACTTCAGCACACTGAGAGTTAGAAAAATGACATAGTACCTAGAAAGCTAAACCAGCTGTGTGATACAGCTAAGAAAGACAACCTTGTTGGAGCAAACTGGAAAATGGAGCTATTCCTTCCCCCCTCTTTCCACTGTGAAAACATGTGGCCCTAGTTTCTTAATTTCTCTGCTGCAATTAAGATTATTTTTCTGTTAATGAACATTAGTGTTTTCTGTTGCTGCTAGTTTCAACTTGTTGAATGAGAAACATCATGAAACAAAAAGACTCTTGCTGTGTTTTATTGCCTTGGGCTCAAGCAACACTTATAGTACTGGTTTGTTGTTGGGTTGGGGTTTTTTTGGGGGGGGTGGTGGTGTGTTTTTTGTTTTGTTTTGGGGTTTTTTTGGTGTGGGTTTTTTTGTTGTTTCTTTGAAAAGATTATGACCTGAAACAGAAGTAAGAGAAAACAAAGGCAAACATAGTTCTTGGTGAGGATGAGAGCTTTGGATTTTGCAAGAGAGGCTAATTAAGACCAGGGAACTAATGCAGTTTTTAAAGAATTAGCAGAGCAGGACAAAAGAATAAAAAAACAGATGAAATAATACTTGATATCTTTGTGTTCACATCAGTAAACCAGATGGAGGTGCAATTAAAATAAGTTATCGGTTTTCAAATTGCTTTAAATATTTTCTCTAAAACTTGCCCTTCCAAAGAAGGGCAAAAGACTGACCATGTTAATATTCCTGCACTCTCCTCAGACTAAATTGGATCTTGCTCATGGCATCCCATTTTTATCTGTTTCAGAGCTCACAGCAGTGGGCCATTACAGCACTTGCAATGAGCTGGGATGTAGGTGTCCTTTCTAACTTCTTCTGCCAATGCATGGTCACGTAACAAGCAGCAGAGCCACAGACAGGAACCAGAGTCAGAAGCAGGCACACATATCTAGTGCTCCTCTTACTGCAGAGGAGCAAAACCCAATCTGGCCTTGAGAAGATAAATACAGTAGGTCTGGGGATTTATGAACAAACATGACTAAAAAAGACCAAATGGAGAATTTGCAATTCTTAAGAGTGTGTACAGTAAAGAAACCTTTTCAGCACGTCATTTCCTGTGGATCATGGACTTGGCTATGTGTAGCTGCTTGCTGGTGTGGGGAATTGTTTTTAAATTCTGCTTCAGGACTCTTATTGAGGCTTTATATTTTCTTTCTTTACCCATTTTCCCACGTCTTATCTCAGTATCTGAAATTTCTGGAGCAGCTTAATGAGAAGATGAAGCTGGATATCCTAGCAGCAGAGATGGGATTTGATATGAACGCGGATGCGATTCTAGCCCGCGCAGAGCAGTTAGTGAAACTGGAAGGCGATGCGGTGATCGAAAACAAGGCTATGGCATATAGCCTAAGAAGGAAGGTAGGCAAAAAAGGCATACTGCTACTGCTTGTTTCAAACATAAGCATTGTTATGGCTGTATTTCTGTAGCAGCTTGATAGAGGCAGCAGGTTTGATCTTCATATATGTGCAAAGAATTTCAAAGATTCCTGCTACAGAAAAAAAAGATAGTAAATGTTAGCAAACTGCATGGACTACTTATTAAAACAACTAAACTCACTGGTCAAATATGTGATACTGCTTTTTCTCTACTTCTTAAATGTATGAAGTTATGCATGTTTACATTTTTATGTATGTCTACTTTTTACTTCTGTAAACAACTACCATTGATATTTAAAAGGATCTGCTGGGAAGGGGGGCATCTTACACAAACTTCTCTAGAAACCAGTTGGACATTGGTTGTCCTTCACCAAGAACAGCAGCATTTCCAACAAGAACTGTGCTCCTTTAGGACCACATCTGTTCAAATTTGGACAGGCACTCCTCTGCCATCCTTCTAGGACAGAATCTTCTTGTTTTAGAATGGTTTAGAGCTTAAAAATGGTTCTATTTAAGGTTTAAAGCAACACTTCTAATTTTTCTTCCTGGAAGTGACTGTCTCTGTAGCAGGAAGTATAGTGTGTTATGTTAGTACTTCTCAGATGTTCAGAGTAAAGCTTGGCAGCTCAGCTCAGGTAAACTGGACACGGGTAGCTCCCTGAGCACCAAAATCACAAAATTAAGCTGCTGGTCCTTGTATTGGAGCAGTGGATGAAAGTTCTCTTAATTCTTTATGTTGATTCTCCTTCTTGCACACCAGCTTTAATTAGCTGATTAAAGATAGAAATACCTTAAACTTCCACCACTAAAACCACTGTCTCCTTAATGAATCTCTTCTTTCTTGCGTGTGACTAATGTCTAACAAGCCAAGACTGTCCGAAGCATATGAATGATGTACAAGTACCTATGTTCAAATAGGATGCAGGTAGAGCACACATTCAGGGATGGAGAAGCACAGTAATTTGGTAATATAAGTGGTATCAAACCAGTGAATATGTGTTTCTACTCTTTTGCAGAGTTTTCTAGAGGAATGGGAGTTCAGGTTAAATATGTAACGTGATTAAATTTGCAAAACAATCTGTGTAGTAGCATTGTCTCAGGTATTAATTTCGTTGTGTTTGAACAACTAGTTGAAGACTCAGAAAGAAAAACTTGAAAGCAGAGAGCTGCACATGAACCTTCTGCGGCAGAAAATAACCCAGCTGGAAGAAGAGAAACAAGTAAGGACAGCCTTAGCTGTGGAGAGGGATGAGGCAAATCTCACTGTCAGAAAGTTACATAAGATGATAGAGAGGTTACAGAAGCAGCTTGATTTGGCAAGAGAAACAAACACTGATCTCAAAGCCAAGCTGTCTGAAACCAATGAACTTAAGGTGAGTTGAAAGATTACATCTGTGCTTCTATCAATTTTTCTATCCCAGCTGCATACAGCTGGAGTTAATTTACAGTAAATGTGTTCATGGACAACTGCTCAAATCATCTAGGTGGGGAAAGCAAATATAATATTACAATATTTTGGGTATTTCACCATTTGTTTTGATGCACTGATTGGCATCTGTAAAGCCACAATACCAATTTTCAGGCTAATGGTAGAAAAAAGTCTATGCATCCCATTCTTCCCTGTTGATATGGCTGTAATCTCTTCCCATACATTTCTCACAGAAGATCTGTTGTAATACACCTGGGAGGGGAAAAGGGGTCTCTTCCTTTTGAACAGGCAGGGTGCTGCATTTTCATTGTCTTGGTGCCTTATTGCACTGCAGCAGTAACTCACCTGCTTTAACTCAGGCCAGTACAAGTAGTTTGCAGTCATTGATAGCTCCTCACTGCTGGAGGAAAGACAGACTGACTTTATGTGAGTCTGTCTTGTGCCTGATGGCATGAAATAGATAAGTAGGTACCTGTTCTGAAGGAACTATTTTTACCAGCAACACATTTGGTAACTCCATTACATATTGTATTTCCAAGGTCTAGCAGGGAATGAACTCTCACTGTGGGTTTTTGTCTGTCCAGTTATCTTTTAGTGAAACCTGTAGAGACTTAAGTGTGTATGAAACAAAAATCTTTGAGTTGAAATTGACCAGTCTCCTTTAATAAATTTTCAGTCACATGTACGTGTGATTTCATCAGGATCCCGTAAGAAGCCACATTAGAGTGCTTACTCATGATTACTCCTGGTATCTTTATTGTTCATGTTAGATGACAAATTATGACAAAATATCATTATGTTATTGCAGATCAAAATGTTGGAGCAGAACAGAACGATAGAAGAACTCACTAAGTCCCAAAGCAAATTGGAAAGAATGAAGGAAAAGGCTGAGAAACAGCTTACCTCTGTCAAATCAGAACTTCTTTTAAAGGAACGTAAAGCTACTGAAGATAAAGATAAAAGCAAAAGTATGTTAGAAGCAGTTACCAATGAGGTGAAGATGCTTAAAACATCACTTGCAGAATTAGCAAAAAGAGAGAGACAGGTAGGTCTATAGGTATTTGTATTTGATGAATGCTAGGCATCACTTAGAAAATAAAGAGATGGTATAGGTGGAAGAGCTGTACAACTGTGCGGAAAACTTTTGTGAACATTATTAAATAAGTAAAATTTAGCTCAGACTCATATGCCAAACTGGTAGTTGTGATTGAGATCTGTTGTTAGATTCTGAAAAGCTATTCTTCAAGTTGTATATGCTATGAATAAAAAATACAGATGTTGCTTTCTTTGCTCATTGTAAAATACTGTTTTACCTCCTGGAGAATCACAGATTTGTAGGGGATGGAAGGGGCTCTGGAGATCATCTAGTCTAACCCCCCTGCTAAAGCAGGATCATCTAGATCCTAGTTGCTCAGGCAGGTCTTGAATATCTCCAGAGGAGACTCCACAGCCTCTCTGGGCACCCTGTCCAAGTGCTCCATCACCCTCACAGAAAAAGGTTTTTTTTCTCATATTGAGATGGAACTTCCTGTGTTCCATTCTGTGCCAGTTGCTCCTTGTCCTGTTACTGGTCACTACTGAAGGGTCTAGCCCCATCCTCTTGACAGCCACCCTTTAGATAGTTATAACTCATGGTGAGATTTCCCTCTCAATCTTCTCCAGGCTAAACAGCCCCAGCTCTCTCAACCTTTCCTCATACGAGATGCTCCAGTGCCCTCATCTTCCTTCGAGCCCTTCGATGGACTTGCTCCAGTAGTTTTCTGTCTTTCTTGAACTGGGGAGCCCAGAACTGAACATAGTACTTCAGATTTGGCCTCACCAGGGCAGATCAGAGGGGGAGGATAAGATGCATGTATATTCTCTATCTAAATGCATACAGTGCTGCAAGCCCACCATGAGCAACTTGTAAAAAATCTTGCACTGAAACATATAAAACCTATATAAAAAAAATGGGTGGGAAATGTGCTTCAGCTTTAAAGACAACACAGCAGAAATATTAAGAACAGAACTGTTTTGCTGAAATGCTAGAAGCTAACCAAAGAACCACCCAACTCTCTAAGGCTTTCTTCAATAGCAGTTAATATTTCAAAAATAATCACAATTTAAAGTAAAGGAGGAAAATAATAAAAGATAAAATCACTATAGATTCAAATCCAAGGGTTTGCTACAGCAGTAAGTACTTGTGATAAATCATCTTTGCACCTCCCATCCAGTGAATAAAATTTATCTGAAGTAAGAGAGAGGAAATGAATGCAATTTAGAACATTAACCCAATATATTAGGAGGTGGGAGCAGAAGTAAAACAGACACTAAATTTTGTTTTCACGCTCTATCTACAGGGAAGTAGGAGGAGTCATTCCAATAGAAAGGAGAAAAAAAAAAGGGAAACTAAGATTGGAAAAAGATACTTACAACAAAAAAACCCTCAACCAAAATGTTTGCGTTTATATTCTTACTTCAAGTACCACTGCAAATAAGGACCTGAGTTAAATGGATATAAAAATAAAATATACTCAGATTTTTATGTTGACTGCAGTGGTCATATACTGATATTATCAGTTCCTGTGAACATCCTCTTAGCAGCAGTCATCATGCATACTCTTTATCTAGTCCGATTAAAATGAAACTTGGCTATTTATATTCAGAAATATGCAATAAATCTATATGAAGTCGGGAAGGTATTCTGGTCACCCACAGACAGAGGAAATCCAGTATGGGTATGTGTAAATTTGCTTTTGCTCTTGCACAATTTCAATATACCTCATTTCCCATATATCTCCATTCCAGTAATCTCTACTTTTTTGACTTTTCATATATAGCTTCACCTCTCTATGGTTTTCAGTCTGCAGTGTGATTTCATAATGTTGTCATCATTTAAAAAATGGTTTTATATGTCTACCCAAGGATATTCATTACAGCCACCAGGGCTGACCGAAGCAGATTGGCATTGTTATTGCACCCTGCTTAGAGGGCTTCGCTTCTACGAATTCTGATGCTGTGGTTCTGTGTGTTCTCTTAAGGGAGCAGGAACAAAATCCAGAAAAGCTAAGGCTAAATTTCCTCTTAAATGTAGAAGAAATTAATGGTTTAAAGAGCAAAGAACAACCAGAAACACTGTGTTAAATCCCAATTATGAGCTAACCGTAAATTATTTCAATCCAGCCTTAATTACTTACTTCATGTGGGTATATTCTGCCTTTTGTTATGATAACAAGATGAATCAATGTCTTAACCAGTTGGCAGTAGTTCGATTCTGCATACTTGTAATTCTGACAGCATGGAAAATAGCCACACAATGTTATGATGTGATTTAACATTACACATGGTGAAATCCATGGAAAGGGGAGTATACCTGGAAAAAACACACAAGTGCACGTGCAAGTGGTCAGTGCGACCCATCAACTCCTCCATCAGGTAATGGCAGTTTCAGTTTCTAGTAGTTTTCTTAACATGCGTAGGCAGGCAGATTACATGACTGTGCTTAATTTCAGTTTAAATATACACACTCATGCTCAGAGAAGTATTTAATATCTGCATTCACTAGCTTTTACAGAGAATTAGAGAAGTCTGGTGAGTTTTCCCAAGAAAGAAGAAAGAACAAGTTCAAAGCAGGTGAAGAACTACACAGAGCTGGGTATAAGGAAGGAATCCTCCTTGGGTAATTGTTTGGAAGAACTCCAGAATAAAACTCGTGTTAGTGAGATAGAGAGTTTATAAAGAATTCTCTGATTTAGCAACAGTAGCTTTATTATAAAGCTAGGTAAACTGTTAAGATGTAGGAGGGGTATGCAATGAATATTACTGGCAGTTCTCATATTGTCACAGGTACCATTACTGCTAATGGGCACTGTGCAAGTACTAGGAGTTAGTTTTACAATCAACTTGGCTCCTAGTTTAGGAGTATAGCTCTGCCTGCAGGTATTCAGAGTGTTCCTGTGATGCTGGTGATTGCAGATGCTGGTGAATTGTAAATTGATGTTTTTCTTTCACTAACACAGAAAGCTTGAGAGCTATTGCTATGGTGTGCTTGAGCACTCTGTACTTTGTAACACACTTACCTCGCTTTTCCCATGTTCCTAAAATTTGGCCAGCTAACACTGTTAACAGAATTCCAGTGGCTTGCCATGCTGAGTGTTCAGGCAATAAAAATTAATATTTGTGTGTACTCAGTGGATGACTCCGTGGAATAATTTTCTCAGTATGATTCTTACCTCCTGCTGTGTGCTGGATGCTTTGTTTCCTCCCAAGACATGTGAAGAAACTTTTTTCCTGCCAGATTTCCAGCTTTTATTTATTATAAAATAAAACAGCACTAAAGTTTTCCAGGAAGAGAGGTCCCCAGGTTGTCCATCTGTGTGAGCAAAAGCATATTTTTCTAGACTTATTCGGGAGTGAGGTTGTGGAGTCTCCTCCTCTGGAGATATTCAAGACCTGCCTGGACACAGTCCTGTGCAACCTGCTTTAGGTGATCCTCCTTCAGCAGGGGTGTTAGACTAGGTGATCTCCAGAGGTCTGTTCCAATGTCTACCATCCTGTGATCCTGCTCCATGTGAGAGGACCAATAACATTCTAAAGATTATCTAGCGTGCATCGTTTCTTGCTTTTGTTTGGAGTTCCTGAAATTCAAATTGATGTCCTCTGGTGGGGCATTTTTGAATCCAAGAGTGATGTGTCAATTTATGTGGAGATTTTACTGTCAACCCTTTTTCTGCATTTTCACTGAACTACAGCATTGCCTGCACGGTATGTTACATGCCACAGTGCAACAGTCAGAAAAGTTGGGGTTTTTTTCATAAGTGTTATTCCATTAAATAGTCATAGTATAGCTATGTCCTGCTTTTCCCATTGCAAATGGAGTGACATAAGGGTGTTTTAATTTGTATCCGTTCCCTCTGGCAAAATCCTGCTGGATCAGTAATCTGCCTCAGTGCGTCAAATTTTATTTGATTGCACTTGATAAATGGTTGTAGTAGGGTTTGGTTTACTTGCATTTATCATAATTAAGTTGAACAGTTTGCAATAGCAAAGCTAGGAGAGCAAGAAATGCCACAGGGGATCAGACTTCTTGTGGGGGTTTAATCCACTCAAAGACTGGATCTTTCCAGAGGGCTGCTTTGGTATTTTAACATAAAGGCTGTATGGAAGCAAATTCCAACCCTGTTGCCTTTGTCTTTGGCAAAGTCTTGGAACTGAGACCTTATTTTCCAGGTTTTTGCAGCTTGCCTTACAGGTGCTATAACTGCTTTGGAGCTCTGTGCAGTATTTTTGGGGCTGCACATGTGTTTCAGGAGTGCGTTTACCTCATCCTTACCATTGGCTGTCAGCATGATTGGTGGAGCCAAGGGTGCTGCCACACCAGAGTGTTAGTCCAGCTTCTTGAGGGTTTTGATGTTTCTGTGACATTTTGAGTCTCTATCGTGCTTGGGCATGGGGGATTTGATATTCAAATAGATAGTGAGACAAGCATATTTCCTCAAATAGGAACATTTCCCTCTCTTAATTGTGTTGATGAATAGGGTTATTAAGGCATTGCTCACTTGGGCTGTGTAATGCATTGTCTATCAGAGAGACACTGAAGTTTGACCTATAATGATCCATATTGTGAGTTGAGAAGACTAAATCAGCATTCATGTTAATCTGATTTTATGTTTTTAATCTAGTTGCTGGCCGGGTCAGTAGTGGTGATAATTGCTTGTGGATGTCTGTCTATTTGGAACTGCAGAGAAAAAACTGGTTTCCTTAATTACTTTGCCAAATACCCTTCCTGTGCTATATTTTCAGCAGCTGTGCATAGAAGGAAAACGGCCGTTTCTCAGGATGCATCTTCAATTTTCGCTGCATCCTGATTCCAAGTCAAAGCTCTGGACCAAAGGATGTGCCAAACCTTCACCTTTCTTCCAACTTCCTCCTTACTGCTGTGATTTCCACGAGAGCGCAGGGGAGCGGTGGCAGGCAGTGGCAGGAGCTTGTGGCCGGGACCAGCACCTTAGCCTGAGCTGCAGGATGTGCCCACCAGTTTCCCCTTGTCTTTATAGGTCAATTACGACTCCTCATCCTGTCTTTTCTTCAGTTCTCATTGTTGAGTCAGCAGGGAAGATGTGTCTGTGAAAGACACTAAAGAACACTTGAAACTGTTTCGTGTTCCGGGTCCTTAGCACCTCAGCTGTCTATGTGATTTGCTATTTGAGGTACATCCCCAAAAGGTTGTTTCATCCTGTTCAGCGCTCTGTATTGAGCAACAGCAGAAGTTCCTGTATTGCACTCTGTCAATACAAATGCTTGTGTTTGTGTGTAAGCATATATGTGTGTGTTTTCCCAGGCATCTCCTCTGGTTGGTGTTTAATTTATTAAGTGGTTCCTTTCTGTCTGCTTTTCCAGCTGGCTGATTTCCGGGAGGTGGTCTCGCGGATGTTGGGCCTTGACATTGCCAGCCTGGCTCTTCCTGACTACGAGATCGTGAGGCGCCTCGAAGCGCTGATTCACTCTCACCAGCACCGCTGCTTCCCCTGCCTCTGCCTCAAAGGGGCGGCAAGGGCGCCAGAGGAACGCTCCCAAGGGAACCTACAGCTGCTCCACTGAAGCACGTGTTTTTGTAAGGACACACAGAACGAAGTAAAACTTTCTTTTGTGCTCCCCTGCCTGCTAGAGGTGCATGGGGAGCGTAGGTTTCTGTTCCCTACCTGACAGACACAGACATGGGGTGATTTTTAGTGTTTCACCAGGGAGGCTGAGCCACGTGGATGGAGGAAAGCCAGCAGCCTAGAGACAGCAAACAGAAAATCTCTGGGCAATGTAATACTTTAGTTGGAAAAATGATAGGCAATATGTGAACAACTTGTAGCCCTCCAGTTTCACTGCAGAGGCGTTGAAGGCACGGGCCACCCGAGGTCGGTTTACAGTTTTGGGAAGTATTTGCTAATGAATGTCAGCTTTGGTGATGTTCCTTGTGCTTTACCTCTGGGTGATAGGGATGAAAATACGTGGGGTTGTCCTGCTGCTGTTCCTCTTGCAAAATAGGACCTCTCTCTGCATTTTTATGCTAAGGCCTTTAACTTCAAGACAGTTAGCTGGAAGTCAGACAGAGGGCTATCACAATTTGGGAACAAGGGATTTTTTTTTTCCTTTTGTTTTCCTTCATCTGCTCTAGTGCCAAAACAAAAAGTTATGCCCTTTCAGTACAGGGTTGTGGTGGTTTGGCCCTGTCTGGAGTCCAGATGCCCACCAAAGCCACTCTATCACTCCTCTTTTCAGCTGGACAGGGGAGAAAATATATCTTGAGAGGCTTAGGAGTCGAGACAAGGACAGGGAGAGATCATTCCACAATCAGCGCCTCGGGCAAAACAGACTCAGCACGGAATAAAGGAAACAAAACTCTCTAATTTATTACACTACAGAACACATACAATGACACCAGACTTGGATTATGAGAAGTGTGACCAGATCTTAAACCACCTCCCCCCACCCCTCCCTTGTTAGCAGACTTCACTTTACACATGATTTCGCTCCCTTCCCCCCACTGTGGTATGGGGAGGGGTGGGGAATAGGGGTTTTGGTCATTTCCTCATGAGTTATTTTTGTTCTTAGCCAAAGCGTGGAGGGGGGGCATTCCTCACACCATTCTCCTGCTCCAATGTGGGGTTCCACCCACGGGAGACAGTCCTTCACCAACTTCTCCAATGTGAGTCCTTTCATGGGGGCTTCAGCTCCTCACCAGCTGCCCCAGCATGGGTCACTTCTATGGGGTGCAGTCATAGAATCATAAAACGTCTCTCAAGCCCAGACTGCTCCAGCCTGGTCCTCCACAGGGTCACAAGTCTGCCCGCCCCCTCCCCTGCAAACTTGCTCCAGCACGGAGCTATCTCTTTCATCTCCCTGTCTCTTATCTCTCTCCACAGGCTGCAAGTAGTTGCAGAGGCTTTGCTCCAAGGTGGGTCACAGAGTCTTCTGTGTGTCTGCGCCTGCTCCACCGTGGGTTTCTCCACAGGTTGCAGGGACATTTTTCTCTCCGGCACCTGGGGCGCCTCCTCCCCCCCTTCACTGGCCTTGGTGTCTGCACAGTTTCTTACATCTTCTCACTCCCTTCTCCGGTGGCAAAACGCAGCTGCTGGCGGGTTTTTTTCTTCTAAATGTGATTCCCAGAGGTGCTGTGACCATCACTGATGGGCTTGGCCTTGGTCAGCAATGACTCCAGCCTTGAGCCGGATGGTGTTTGCTCTGTGGGGCCTGCAGAGAGCTTCTGGCTGCTTCTTGCAGCCCCTCCTCCTCCACCAGAACCCAGCCACACAAAACTACTAGGGTCCAGCCACGTGGCTGATCTAGATGTTTGGTAAAATTGCATGGTGCCCTTAGTCATGATGCCTTGGAAAATTTTCTTCCAGCTGCTGTATTGCTTGTGCAGTTAATCCATTGGCCAAGGAAGTTCTTCTGAGTTAAGTATTTTTAAATAATTTTTTGTTATCTGCTGCAGCAAATAGTTGAATTACTAAAGCCTTCATTTTCAGAAAAAGCAATGATGAGGTGTAAAGAACTATCTGTTAGTCATAAATTCTGCTATCACCCTTCCTGAGTGTTTTAAAACTATATGATATTTTAAAGAAATTTGAACAATAAATCAGTTTTTATATCACACTCAAACATGATTCTGTGTTTTTAGATGTCTCTTCCCATTATATTTTTTGTATGGAAATTTAGAACAGTAAAGGTGGTTTACCTGTTTATGTGTGACCATTTCTGGACTTTCTACAGTATCTCAGCAAATGATAACCTGCTCACTGAATCAGAGGACACTATTTTATGGAAAATGAGACTTTTTCAAGTAAATGTGGTAATTTTGGTATCTGGCTAGGGACTGAAAGCATTATAGGTTTCTTTTATTCCACTTGCCTCTGAAGAGTCATTTTTCAGTGACTTGTCAGTAAAAACCCCAAAAAACATCCAAGCTTTTGTAAAATCTGTCATTTGAGGAGGTATAGTAAATCATATATCCTTATGCTCCTGTGGCTACCTGGATCAAAATCAATTTATTTTCTTGTTTTATAATGTTAACATTGTTTTCCATGTGAAGTTTAATAAATGGAATAGAAGAAAAAGCTGATACTGAATTAAAATAGAGTTAAACTTAGGCAAGCACAACCATTTCAAAGTAAAGTAAAAGACTGAAATGTAAATTTTCAAGGCATGGTGTGTTGGTTGGGAATTTAGAGGGTGGGGAAGGATGTAATTTTTTAATTCTTCATTAGAGAATACAAGTAGTTTCAGCTTGTGTTTTGCTGGTTCTTTGGGCATTTCTCATCTGCTTCAGTTATTACTAAACAAAACCCGTTTTCTCCATCAGTTGCAGTAAATATAATATGACAAATATTTTACACTATTTTGGAAGTTAAATAAACTGCATAACAAAATTACATCCACTCAGCCCGGGTAATACATTCATCAGCTTTAAGAAATAATCTCTGAGAGTGCCAGTCATAAAGTGTGGGTATCTGGCCAAATTTTATGGTTGTGAGATGATTTCCTAATGACTGCCATGCTCAGCAGGTCTGTGTCCTGCCACCAGCAGTGGGGTTCTGGCCCTGCAGAAGCCATCAGCAAAGTGCCCCAAATTACTTTGGAGGAGGCAGGTTTTCACATGAAGTTGGTAGCAAAGCTTGATGGTTGCCATGTGTGTTAAGCCTACAGAAAGGTAGAATAAGTGTTTTCTAATGCCTTTTTTTGGGGTGGTGGTGTTTGGTTTTTTGGGGGTTGTTTTTGGTTGTTTTTGGGTTTTTTTAAACAGTGGATCTGTATTTTTTTAAGTTATAATGCTAATGTTCATTAAAGAATAAGACCTCTTAGCTGACTATTAATATTCCCTGTATTTGCTTTGTTTCTGGAAGAGTACTGACATCTTTGTCCATTTAGCCAAAGCAAATAAAAAAAGAAAGTGAAGTAGTAATTTGACATGAACAAAGTTCTGGTGATTTTTGACCCCTGGAATTTAATTAACCCCTGGGCAAAGTTTAAATTGATGTGCAGTCTTTTTATTTCAAGGTTTGTTTCATGCGGCATTGAACTTAGTCTTCTTTATTTTTTTGGGGAAAAAAGATAAAAGAACATCCTTACAAAGGTTTTCAACATTTGTTTCCAATGTTTTCTTTTTTAAGCCAATTGCATTCAACATAAGATAGATCTGATAGAAACTTTGAAGTGTGTATTAATGCTGTGTCAGCAGATGCCCCTCTTTCAGTAGATTCTTTTTACTAGGTTTGTTTGTATTAATTGAAGGTATGGGATTAAGAGTGTTCCACCTGTTCATAATTACTCTTTTTTTGTGGTGAAAGATTCTTGTATTATCAACAGCATACATATTAAAAAAACCCCAAATGGTAGGAAGGGGGAAATCAGAGCAGTACCGGTATGGGACTAGATTTTCTTTCTCCAAAGAATGGCTGCAGCAACTCTGCTGAAGACAACTTCATTACTTTAGGTTGGCAGTTGTAGCAAAGGCAAAACTCAACAAATTAAAACACTGTAGATACTGAAAGGAAGTAACCTACATGACAAACATCGTAACAATAAAATTGCAATGCAAATGGAAATATAAGTGGTATACAGTTCTGAGTGTATTAAAATATATGCAAGTGGATTTCTGTCCGTGCAGCATCTTGGTGATAACACTTCCTGTGAAACCCAGCAGAGCCCTGCTTTAGAACAGTGATGTAGTAGAACCGTGGTTCTTCAAAGAAATTAAGTACAAATGCATTTAAATGCTCATGGAATTAGAATTTGGAAGCATAAAGATGGGTCATATTAAGTTACTCTGACTCATGTTGCCACAGAGTTTATTATTGCTGCATAAAGCAGTTTGTTTGCTCTTCCACATTTTGTTTTTCTGTGGACAATGTGTGCAGCATCTGTATTTTCCTAGGGCTGTTCAGCCACTGGATTGCTTTGCACTTTATGATGGTGCAGGGAACAGAAAACCTGGATGACTTCAATAGATTTTTAAATAAATAAAAGTAGGTGGGGAATTAGGCACATTTCTAGAGGAAAAGACTGATGGATTATGTATTCTCCCAAACTTTCTGATATGAAATAGAAGTATTTTTTAAGACTGACCAATTCTCTTGACCATCAAAGAGAAAAAGGGGGAAGAACGGAACACAATGAAGTGAAATTCTCTATGAATTTAGAGAAAAGGGAAATTTGATATTCCTGAAGTACAGAAAAAAACCAGTTAACTGTATGGTAAATAGGAAAAAAAAAAGATAGCTTGCCAGAATAGAAATTGGAAAGAAAGTCCCAACATAATCCTTTTCAAATGGAAGATTTCAGATTGCTTTGTTGTTCTGACAAAACAAATAAGAATCTTCTATAGCAATGCTCTTCTTTTCTGGAAGAAAAAGAGGATAACTTTATTAGGCTGTGCTCATAATTACTAGGGAATAACTGAGTCAGAAATAAAAGATCTACAGAACAAGACAATTTGCATGAACAAAATAGACAAGTTTTGAGGCAGTTTTAGTGTCAGCTAATGAGCCATGAGGCAAAGAACAATACTTCTTTTTGGAAGGCAGTAAACAAGACAGTTGAGATGTGCCTTCTTCCCCTGCCCCTGTGATTACTTACATTTTTGGTAAGTAGGATAAATAAGAAAAAGAAGATTGCAGTGTGAGCAAACGGGGTGCAAACTGTTAACTTCCTAGTAGTCCCAGGTAGAGAAACCAACTGTCAGGTGGCTTCTGATAGTGTTGGGGTTGGAGCTAGAGGGCAAGAAGTCTGGTCAAGTTGGAGCTGGGTGGGAATAAGTCCCAGGCTATATGTACACATACGCAGGCGTGTTTATAAAATGATGGTTTGGACTTTTTTTTTGTCAATGGAGTGTTAGTGTGTTGAGTGGAGAAGGTGTGTTCTTGGTTAAAACTCAAGAATTCCATTTATTATTGATAATATTTTTAAATAGGCCATAGAATGGAGTTTAATCTGAAAAAAGAACCTTGGTCTAAAAAATATTCCTGTTACTACACTATAGCTGTGACAAAATCTCTTTAGGACGCTGAGTAAGAGGCCTGAATTCAATCCAGACAAAAAACTTTGTTTCCCCTTCCAAAACCAGGATGCTGCCTGCTGTGGGTAACTGTTCCTGCCAGGTGCTGTAGCCAACCTCCACCAGTGCGGAGTGAGCAGCCCTGCGGGCAGGTGAGCCCGCTGCCAAGGGCTGCCCAGGTCTGTGTCTGTGTCTGGGCAGCCTGTCTGGGGGTGCTCACACCTGTGTGTGTTTCGGCTGCCTCCCCATCAACTGCCAAGTCCCCTCCTCAGCCATGACCCTGGATGCTGTTCTGCTCCTCAGGCTGTGTGCCAGGAGCTCTGATTACAAAACAAATAGGTGGTGGTAGCTGTGGGATGCTGGAAGGAAGACCTTCCCCAGAGCTGCTGTGAAAGCAGCGGCATGCCAGTAGTGCTGACTCAGATCTTTCCCCTTCTGGTCGTGTTCTCGTACTGTGAGGAAGAGCCCGACCGCAGCGGCTCTGCGGTCTGTGGCTGGGCGTTAGGGAGAGCCTTGCAACCCGGGGCTGTAAATCTGGGCAGATTGAAGAGGCACCTCTGGTCCCAACAAGGAGAGTCTGCAGTCTGTAGCCTCCCCTTTGACGGACAGCCAGACTCCCCTTGGGCTCAAGCCAGCACAGTGAAGGAGTAAGGAGCTTTAGCACAAACATGGCAAAGTGTTTCATTGGTGTATCCTTCGTATTGCAATAATGGTGTAAAAGTGTGTGGTATAAATTATAAAATAGCAGTATAAATTGATATAGGCAGCTACTCTGGCTGGTTGCTCACCCTTAGGGGTGGTCAAGGACTCCTTATTACCCCAACAGGCATCCCAGCGGACAAACAGAAATACAGTACTGGCAGGCAACTCAGACCTTTCTTTGAAGCCCTTTGTTGTTTTCCCTTAACCTCCACGTGCTTTGTTCACTTTGCTGTCATTAACAATATCTTCCTCACCTCGATGTTTCACAGATTGCTTACCCACAGTGAAATCTCTATGGCCAGCCCTGTTCTTTATCCAGCGAGGTTCTGAGCCTGTCCCCCGCAGGGAGCTCCAGCGTCAGCTCAGTTGGGTTGGGCAGCTGGAGAAACCTGCCCACGCTCTTGCTCTGCTGCCGCTTTCTGTCCTTCAGTCCTGTCCTGCTCTATGCGCCTCACATCTGGCCAGGGTGTGATCGGACCTTTGCGGTGTGGCGTGGAGTTCAGCAGGCACCAAGATACATGTTCATTCTCTCGTGGAAGATGTCAGAGTCTCCTAGACTGCTGCAGACTCTTGAAGGTGTTTTTCATACCCCTTTTAGGTGGCTTACTGGAGCTGCTGGGATGGGAGCAGTAAGTATGCGCTTGTGTGGGGAGGAGAAAGAGCAGAAAGGTTTTCATCAAGCTAAAGGGATCCTGTGAGGTAGCTCGGCCGCGCCAGGCGTGTGACCACGAGGGGACAGATGTGTACTGCGTGGCTGCTTCGTGGGTGGGGAGGTGGAACTGCAACAAGGAGGGCAAAACGCTGGCAGCAGACGAAGCAAGACAGGTGCAGGTACAGATGTTTGTGAAGCAGGCTACAAGCATTTTTATAGCAGAAGTACCGCAGCCATCGGTGAAACGAAGGAATCTGGCAGGTTATGGCATAAGAGTCTCTTAGAGCTTTCCTTAGATGTCAGTCCAAGCCAGGCTGTGCAGAACAGTCTTGGACTAGTGCTGAGATTATCACAACAATATCGATGCCTAATCACTGTGATACTGTTTGGTATCGCAGACGCTTAGAATATTACCTCTGTGGTGTCACTTGGGCATGTGACACTGCTAGCTAGGTCTGGCCACCTGTAAGAATATGGACTGAGAACAGTTGAACAGAGGAGTGTCCATCAGGAATGGAGAAGTAGTGTGGCTCATGTAACATCTAGGGGTCCATATTTGAGCATGTATTGATGACAGCTGGCGGCACGAGGGTTTGTGGCAGGAGATGGGGACAGAGAGTATTTGAGATGGATCTCACAAAGTCACAGATTGATGTAAGCAGCTAAAATATGCTTGGGGAAGTTTTCCCTTTTTTACTGTCAGCAACTATTCATCTCAACAGTTCAAGACAGCAGGCTGTGTAGAGCATAGGAATCGAAAAGAATAAATATTTGAAAAAGCAACCAGTAAACAGATGGATTTAGACTGATGACCTAAACAGAAAATAATGTTATGGGTTCAGAGTTGCGCAGACTAGGTCTCTGGTGATAAATCTTAACTGCAAGGCTTTATAAACTTCTTCTGACTTGTGGATGAGCTTCAGGATAGAAACAAGAGGAGCTAGTTGCCCTTGGAAAGCTGTCCTTGTTGCAGAGGGAAAAATGGAGGCTGGAGGAGAGGGAAGGGCTGACGGAGTGCCCAAGGACTGCTGCCCAGCTGGCCTTTGAATCAAGGCAGGTAAGCTGCCTTTCAGTCTCGTGAAGCTCTACGAATGGCAGTGCCTGTGCCAGCAAGTATCAG
Organism: Porphyrio hochstetteri; assembly: GCA_020800305.1. Lineage (NCBI taxonomy): Eukaryota > Metazoa > Chordata > Aves > Gruiformes > Rallidae > Porphyrio > Porphyrio hochstetteri. Next base: position 55,820,266 of record CM036907.1, read on the forward strand.
AGATCCAAAATCCCCCAGCTGGGATAATGGTTGTTTTCAACAGCTCTTTTGTTCTTAAGCAGCATGCTTTTGAATATATCTCTTTATAGTGTCTTCTTGGCTTGAAAGTCGAAGAAGAGGTTGTATTTCTCCAAAAATGTTCCTTCTGTGGTTTTCCTAAGAAATTCTTGACTGGTTTGGGAGTTCAGTTGATATATGTTTGTTGCACTAGCACTGCCTGTAATGCAATGTGATGCTTTGTTTTGATTTGCAGGAGTGAAGCCTTCCATGCCAGCTGACAGAATTTATTCATTTGAAAGTTGAAGCCAAAATGGTTCAGTTCTTCCTGAGAACAAGACTAATGGAAAACCCATAATTTGCCTATATTCATAAATAAAAATCTGGCAATTTGGAGTGACTCAGGACAGAGTAAAAAATTACCTTCTTTATAACAAGTGTTCCTGGCTGCTCTGGGCTGGACCAAAGTGCTGTCTTTCTCTCTCTGTGTCTGCTCCCAGTGCTCATTTCACAAGAAACAAGTGGGAGTGGAAGGACTGGTCCGGCTCAGAGCCACAAGGGAGAAGAGACAGGGCCTGGAAGGAGCTAGTTAGAGCAGGTTTCATGGGGAAGAGAAGGGAAAGGAAGTTTCATGGGAGAGGTGCAGGAAAGATAAGCAATATGCAGAGTAGCTGGGTAGGGGTGTAGGAATAGGGGTTTGGGAGAACTGAAGAATGGGAAGTGAGCAGCATGCAGTGGGTGCAGATGGAGCTGTTTGGAGCTTCCTAGGCCAGGATGAAGGCCAGGAGGAAGGCCAAGGAAGGGATACTGTGGCTAAGACTGAGGGGGAATAAATAATCTGCTTTTTGCCTTTGCAGACTTCAGCAGTACTGTCAAAATGGGGGGGGGGGGGGGGGGGAGGGAGGAGTGAAACATACTCTCCTAGTGTGTTTCAGCTTCTTGCCTACTATAATGGCAACCACTGTTTCATCTTGAGAAGGTGAGGAAACAATGGGAAATCCCTCCCACTTCTCGTTTTCACCCATTAAAAGTGACAAAAGTGACAAAACTGCTGGTCCCTGACTGTCCTCCACTGCTTGGCCATTGGAAGAGATGAGCCTCCCAAGGACACAGCTAAAATACTGGTATTTATTTGGAAAACTGCAAAATTTGGAAAACTGCAAAAAAAAAAAAAGGTGGCCTTCTCCATGAAAAGGAGTTATCATGAAAAAAAAAGCCGCTTTTTCCATTGGAATAATTCCTGGCCCTTCCCATTCCAGGGGTGGGAGAAGGTGGAGAGAAGCAGGCGCAGAAAGATGTCGTCACCCTTGACTTGTGTCCAGTGTCTTGGGGTGAGCTCAGACAGCTTCGGGTGGATGAAACACTTCACCAAAGGATCTCTGTTCAGTACGTAATTAAACCCAGAAGATTGGAGGAAGAGAAGCTTTGGACAGCAGCTGAGAATTCTGTGTCTCCTCCACCTGACAGAGAAACTTGATTCGTAGCTTCTAAACGAAACGGGATTTAAAAAGTCTTTTCTGTGTGTTTTCAATGAAAGATGAGTTCTATGCCATCACAAAGACTCTACTCAACAAGGCAAGCTAGTAAATTTTATAAATCAATGCTTCTTACAGGAACAAAAAAATCATGGGCAATTACCACGTAATTTGGGGGTGGTGTAATCCACACAATGTAAAATTACTGTTTGCACTACTGTTTTGAAAAGGAAAATTTCATGAATGTCAAATATTTTATTGTTCTATTTTACAAATCCCAGTGCTCTAGTAACTAGATATTTCCCCTTTGCCACCCCAAATCCTACAAGTTTGCCAGCTATTTAGTTATAAACAAGTTCTATAATTTAGCACTTGTTTAGGTCAGATTCTCTCAAATACTTGGAATATCAGAATTTTTTCATACTTTAGAATGAGAAAGGATATGGGACTTTTACATACTTTGGCCTTCATCTGTGTCATAGTGGACCCCCCAAAATGCATTTACAAGCTATTTGGGTTTTTTTTATAATAGGAGAATGTTCCTTTCTGCTCCGTGGCCCAAGGCTCCAGTTCTGGAAACATTAAGCACTGAAGTTTTTATTTCCTGCTTTAAAGGAAGGTAATTACAGTTGCCCAACCCTCTTTAGAAATGCCTTTAAATTTTTTTACGTGAAGCACTAGAGTATTATGATTTTATGCTTGGTTACATGAGAGGCTGCCTAAAATTAATTGATTTTATTTTCTTTACAAAAAAATTGGAAATATCCTTCTATGTTATTTACTTCTAGTTTTGCTTTTAGCTTTAAAGAAAATGTAATGACATTTATTTCTAATATGGATTGTAATTTTCACATCCCCCAAAACTGGAGGTCTTTTGATGTCAAAAGAACCCTTGCTTAAGCTGTTCTGAAAAGCCTCTTATGGGTGACCACTTACTTTCAGTGGCAAATTGGGTTACCTTGGAGAACGAATTTCTGAACATGGGACACTTTAAATCAGCATTTTGCAAAATGCTTGTCCTGGAGTTGTAGCCAGAAGTTGGCACTTCCTTTGGTTTTACGAGTCCACTTTTTCTGAGGCAGGTGTGGGTTGGTGACGTTGTTACTCAACGTAAAACAGAGAACCCCTCCTCAGGATAGCATCCCTATTTTCATAAGGACGTGAGTGAGAGACTGCGGCAGCCGCTCAACTGCCCAAGCCTCTGCTGTTCCCCCTCATGCTTTGGGAAGCTACAGTTGTTCTCCTGGAGAAGAATAGAGGTTTACAAGGGACTTGGGTGTCACTTGCTAGAATACTTTCCTTCCAATCAACTTAATTGCTTTTTAGAACCTGCTGAGACCAAGTCTCTAACTACAGAGCGCCATGGTAATGTACCCCCTTAATAGGTGCCTGTTCTATAGACCTTAAATGCAGGTTTAGCACCACTGCCTGTATGTAAATTAAATTGATATCATAAGGAAAAGCGTCAGAATACAAAATTGCTATGATGTGATGAACAGAAATGACCCCCTGTGCTGTCTGCCAGTAATAGTCTTGCTGGTGATGGTGACAATGCTGACTTATTCTAATAAACACATTTCTTTGCAAATGTTTTAACAATAACTTTGGGCATTGGAACAGGCTGCCCAGGGAGGGGGTTGAGTCACTGACCCTGGATATATTAAAAAGACAGGTAGATGAGGTGCTCAGGGATATGGTTTAGTAGGTATGGTTGGATTCAATGATCTCAAAGGTCTTTTCCAACCTAGTGAGTCTGCGATTATAGCTACAAATATACTTTGACTATGATACATTGCAGTCAAATAAACAATTAACAATTACTTACGAGTAATTATTAGTAAGACTGTGCTCTGGCAGGATCTAGAAGTGCTTGACAACAGACTACTGCCCCGTTGTTTCTGTCTTTACAGAGAAACAACAACAAAGTGAAGTAACTTGCTGAAAAATGCAGCAAAGTGCAAGGCAGATGGATTGCTGCATCCTCTGATTCTGTCCTGATGCGGAGCCACACATCTGTGCAGCATCTGGACCTGCTCCTTCTCTGCTTTTCCTGGGCTGCTTTTTCAGCTGCATTTCCTGACAAGAAAAATTGCAGAGCACAGACCTTGCACTACACTAAAACCTCCAGTTCAGCAATTGCTAAAGGCACTACGTGTTCGCTTCGCTGAAAGAAGATGCATTTCTAGGTGAAACTGCTCAGTGCAGTTGCAGTCTGAATGCCATCACTTAAACTCCAGCCTGTTGGCTAGGCTGTGTAGAAAGGGAATTGGGGTTGTGCAAGGGTTGCATTTAGCAATTTAAACACGGCTTTCACCCTCCCTTGTAAAATATCTGAATAGCACTGTCACAAATATTTGTAAATAATCTCAAATAGAGGGCATTTATTGACATCACCAGGCCCAGAAGAATCAGAAATATAAACAGGAGGCGTGATAAAATCCAGTTTATATATAAAAAAATGGTATTTATGCTTCTAAAAGAAGAAAACTGTCACAGGTTTTGCAGTTTGGTGTAAAGAGGTATTTTGTCACAGGCAAGAAATTGGGGACAAAATGATAGAGAAATATAATTTCTAAGAAATATGAATTGGTGAGTTCCTTACCATGTAAAAGGTGAGTCAGTAAGCATTGTTAAGTGCAAAGAGTCTGCAATACATCTGAACCAAGTACAATCTTATATAAGGAATTCTAAGGGGAATGCCAGAAAGACATTTACAAGCCTTGTTAAACCCAGAAAACAGCCTTCAGAAATTTTTTGAAAGCTTCATGTCTACATGCCTATTTATTTATTGTTTTTGAAATCCAGATAAAATGCTTGCTTGAAACAACTGGGATTTTTCAGTATTTTGCTTTCTTCCTTCCACTGAAGGCAATTCACTTAGCCAATGGTTAATGCTTGTTTCTCTTTAAAAGACTAGTAGCAGAGCAATGGCATCAGCTTGAAAAAAGATTGGTAAAGAGCATACTGGTAGGCCAGTGACAAACAGTCAGAAAAGGAGGGGCTTGTTTACCAAAATGGTCATTAGGCTGGTAAAATCTATCATGTGAACTCGTGGCAGTGGCTGTGATCAAGAGGTGACAGGACTATCAGTGGGATGGATGTGTACACGCCTGGAGAGAATCTGATCGTTCCTGTCACAGGAAAGGGACTGGAGTAGATGGATTTCGGGTTTTTCCATCCAGAAGTACCTAATTATGGGTTAGAGATCTGTCTGAGGTTGGTAATGTTTAGAACAATAGAACTAGCTGTAGCAGTATCTAGCCATGCTGTTTGTACCCTCAGCTTTGCAGTTAGAAGCTGTAGTTCAGTATTCATTTGTAGTTATTTAAAAACTCTTACTCAGAGTAACACTTCAGCTTTTCAAAGATTAACAAAACAAGCTGAGAAATTCAAATTGAAGAAACATATTCTAGCAATAAGTTAAATACTTTGGCTATTGTGGGATTTCTTATTTAACTGCTTCTACGAGTTCTTTTCTGTGCTCAGAAGTCTAGGTAGTCCAAAGCAAGTAAAATACAAAAATCCCTTAATTTTTCAAGTGCTGTTTCTTTAGCATGTTACATATGTTACAGTCTACATGTACTTGTGTGCTTTAGTCTGTTACTAAATACTAGCAGGAAACCAATACAGGCACTTACTCCAGATATCATATTCTACTGGCTGTACTGGTGTGAAGAGCTATAGCGAAGCAGGAAAATGTGCTAATAATGTAAGCCATAATCTAGGAAGATGAATGGCAGCACATAATACCATGTAGGAGTTGCCTAGGGGCAGTAGAAAAAAGTCTGAGAACTCTTTTGCCTGGTATGTTTTCAGAGATGATGCACCTGTTTGGGAATTTTCTACTCAAATAAACCAGTAGCAGGTACAAAGTCAGCACTGTGCTACTGTTTGGGAAGCAGGCAGCAGCTGTCAATGACACAGTGCAAATTCAAAACAAGTGATGGGAAAATAGTGACTGTATAAATAAAGACCAGCTAAAAGAATCCGGAGACAAAACGCTACGAGGGCTGTTGCTGTCACACAGTGAGACTTGGAGGCTGTTGCTTAACAGTCTCGTGTTGGTACTCCTGAGGATGCTCAGCTGGTCCTCCAAGAGGTCGCTGAACTAATTCAATCAGTTGGTCACTATCACAGAACTACAGGACCAACGTACTTTAAATCATATGCCAACCAGCCATTTGGTTCAGACCATCTGCCAGATGCACAGAAGCCAGTCCAGCGTCATTGGCCAGCGGTGGCTGGTCCCTTAGCGCGTGTACCTCTGGCGAAAGCAACATCCCGAAGAGCTGAAGGCATTCAGCCCCAAGGGGGTCAGAATTTCCCCTGTTGAAGCCAGGTGAGTCTCTCCTGACAAAAACATCAAGCTATGTTACGTATCAGTGTAGGCATCGAAAAGAATTCCGTTGTGGAGTCTTGTTCCTTGTGCTAAGGAAATGCAGCCATTAGTAAGGATAGCCCAGTTATTAGTGGAGTAGACTCTTCTTTGAGTAGCCTGCATTTGCAGACCCTGTGAGAAGCTGCCCGTAGCACTGGGCTCTATGTATAGCTTTGGTATAAATTTTCTTAACGCAGTTATTGATCTAAACTTACTTTAATTTTATTGCTAGTAATTTAGCTAAATATCAAGATAAAGAAACTTGATTCTAGCAATGATGATGACAACAAAAGGGTATTGAACTGGAGTAGGGCCTGATATACCCTTAACCAATTAACAGTTTTGTTCTGGGGCCAAGAAATACGTATTTACCTTTAACAGAATGACCGATCAAATTGCTGTCAGTCAGCCAATCTGATAAAGGTCAACTATTGAAAAACCAGCATATCAGTACACAAACTGAGTGACCTGGGCAGCCATAAGCTCGTTTGTTGTTTTGAAAGGAAAAGAAACTAATTTAATAGATGCATCTGTTGCACACCTATTACAAAACCTTTGATGAAATGTTATGGTGGAAACATCAATATCAGCTTTCCCAGTAGTACTTCTAGTTCATTGGGTGGTCTTTGGGTTTCGTGACAACCACAAACTTGGCTTAAATTAAATGGTATCTTTTAATCCCTTTAAAATGTCGTTTACTTTTGCTTTAGTCAAACAACTCTTCCCGATGCTAAAACTGGCTGAGTAAAACCAAAAGGGACAGAAAAGAGGAATATGGAGACTGTTCCTAATATAAGCAACTATTTTTCATAGAGATTTACATTTCAGATCGTGGAATAAAACTTTTAACTGTTTTTTTCTGAACCTAAATTTGAAAAGATTGTTTAAACTGGTTTAACTCTCTCTAGAGATGCCCTAGAGAACACAACTTGTGTGACCTGCTGCAACAGAGCTGATCGATGCTCTCTCATGGCTGGTGCTTACAGAAGGAAAGGGCCAGCGCTGGGTGTCACAGGCACAGGACAGTTGTAGAGTAAGTTTTCTATGCAAAGGATTTTCCACAGGGATAACTCATCAGTGCATGGAAACTCCTTCATATTCTTGGGCTTTTTTTAATATTAAGAAAATAGTTTTTAAAAAGTCATCCTCTAAATGCAATTGCCTGGGATAGCATCAGCTGCACACGTTTAACTCCAGAGTCAGCTTGAGCAGTTGCATCATCCGCTGATCTAAACCTCTCTGTGCTGCATTTGCCCTGAGGGGGGATCTTGTGTCTGGTGTGGCTTTCCTCATACCAGGGAGCAAACTGTATTGCAAGACCTTATGTAGCTATTGTTTCTGTAGAAGTTTCAGGAACTCACAGCTCCCCAGTAAAATGATAGCGCCAACTAGATGTTCTGTCTTAATAGGTAAATTATGTACTTTTTTAACATCCATTTTTCTTTTGCAAAGTACCAGAAATGTACATTCTTTATTGGAGAGACTAAAGCTGCTTCCCCTGCTAAGCTGCATGTGTCTTTAGCCCTGTCTTTTGTCCTCTCACTTTTCCACAGTTCTGGCATCTGTAACCTGCAGTCACTTCTTTCGTAAGGGTGATGTTTTTTTGCATCCGCGTTATCCCTTTCAAATAAAGGTGAAAGCCACTGTCATGATTATACAGAGATCTTAAAGGACTGAAGATTTATTCTGCCTTTAAGATAGGACATAATAATCTTTTAATAGAATAGGAATAGCATGTGTGGCTTCACAGAATACATTACCTAAATGTAGTGTGAAAGCACCGCACAAAAATCCTCAGGAATAATGCTGAATATATCTGCTTACATGACTCCTGTAAGTAAATGTGATTACTGAGTATGTCTGCTAATGCTTCCATTTCTCAGATGGTGCCAGCTTCAGCAGCTTGAAAACCCCAATTTATTGTTTCCTGTTAAAACCTGATTTTATGCTTCCTTTGTTTCCTGCTTCTGTTGCCTTATGAGGCTGGAGACCAACAGAAGTATTCCTGGGTTATGTGCTGCTTTCCAAGCGGGCTCTTCACTGATGTCAACATCACTGTAGAGAAGATGTTGGAACCTGTAGTCTGCCAAACAAGCAAGATGGTGTTTTTCCCCAGCTTGTACAGCAATGCTGTACTTTGAATGCATATGTGAGCACATAGGCACATGTTAGCAGTATGTTATGTATATATCTATGTGCGTGGTGCTGAGAGAATAGTGTATGTAAAGCTTCAGTTTTATCTAAGGAGGGGGTCACCTTCTCTGAAGTGGTTTAACCAGAGTCAAGCTGGCAGCATTTTGGGGCCTGAAGCCCACAGTTTTAGCCATCACATCAGTCTATTTCTTTCAACATCCCTGGAGGACACAGAGGATGTTTGGCATCTTGCTCTACCCCAGTTTTCCACTGTCTAATAGACCTTTGCGGTTTTGTGCCATCTCCCTTCCTTTCTTTCCCATCATTGCTCTTAGTGCCACCAAAGTGATGTGCGAAGACAGGCTGGTGCCCTGATTCCTGTCCCACAAGGACTCACCCCAGGTAGCTGTGAAGGAAAGGCTTGGTTGCCCTGATCCGTTTAGAAGTTGGTTCCTTGGACTAACACATATTTCCAATTGCATTCATATCTCCCTCATCAACCCCAGAGGTTCAGGAACACGTGACCTCTGCAAACAAAAATCCTGACGTGAGAAAGGAAAACAGCAACAGAGCAGAAGCTCTTAATGACACATTCTTTAGTCTGATTTCTGATTTCCTCCTGAGTGTGAGCACGTGTGTGTGCATGTAAGAGGGATGATGGCTGTCGCACTCTTTCCTGAGCAGGGATGAAAAACAAGTGATTTTGGCCTTGTGTCAGTAAATATGGCATTCACAAACCATGGACTTCACTCCTGCTTTTGTGTCTCATGTCCCCCATATCTTATGTGTGTATGCACTAATTCTAAAATGTGTTTTCTGTAGCTAACCTATACTTTGATATAGTGAGGAACGTTAGTCTCCAGTCAGAGTTTAGTTGTTGAAGAGCAGAAAGATCTACAGAAACAATTTTAAAAAAGATTAGAAAGAAGAAACACAGAAAACTTACATCTATATAAGGTTTGTCTGTATCCTGCCTACTATGAGGGGGAAAAAAGAAAAAAAAAAAAAAAAAAAAAGTGAAACCAAACGGTAGGTCAGGGAGTCTGGTTATTGTCTGCCTGCATGGCATAGTCATGTTTGAAATGAGCCAGGTCTGAATATATTTACCAATGATGCAAAAAACAATCAGTTTGGGAAAGATTTAAGAATTTGACAGCCCATCTGTCAGCTGTGACTTGAAAATATTTGAGAAATGTGGTTTGAGGACTTTCCTAGGCTTTAGGGAAAATGAAGGTGGTGCACAGTGAGGATGTGAAATCAGCATCACAATTGAAAGCACGCAGCAATTTTTTATGTTTTTGAGTTGGTCTGAATTGTGTGAAAACAATTTCTGAGTCAGGAGCATCTAAGAGAAGAATAACTGCTCAGGCAGCAGAAGCAGAAGAAATGGGAAGATATTAAAATTGGAAAATGTCTTTTGTGTATTGAAACAGTTCGTGACAATAGGGAGTCTGACAAGTCCTGACAATACTTCTCCAAGAAATGGATGGGTTTTAAGGTGGCTTTTAAAGCGATTACACAGTAGAAGAACATCTGAGGCGGAAAAATAATCTCTGTGGAGAAGGCAGCAATAGCTTTAAATCTATTTTTATGCTATGAAACTGCATGAGTTAAATAAAAGATATGAAATAATAAAACGATCTGATCAAAACAATCTGTTTAAAGAGTTGGCCTGTGCTTTCTTGCTTTACTTCCTTGTCTCTCTCTATAAACAGTATAAATATTTTTCTGTGTCCTTTTGTGTATCTAATGCAAAGGCCTCAACTCATGCACATCAACATAGTTGCTGTTAACTTCTGTAGGGTTATACTGGGGGACACCAGCCAAATAGGACAACACAATTAATCATTCTCTTGAAAGAACTTTTGTCCCACCATTTTTCTGCATCAATTAACATGCACTTATGTCTTAATTCTGCTTATTATAAACATAAATGTAGATGATGCTTTCTTAACTGAAGTAAGTAGAGGCTGTGACAGGGAGGAATTGTTTAGGGATCTTCAGATGCTGGGGAACCAGAATCCACAGTTACCTGAGCTGTAGCCCACCTGGTAGCTCCAGGTGTCTGTTTTTTGGGTGCTTTCGGATGATAGAAAGGTGCTGTCTGTGGAAAAATTTGGCAGAATAAGAAATGATACTACAGATTTGCAACAATAATCTTAGGGTGGTATGCCCTGTCTACACAGTTTTCAGGAAAGAGTTAAAAAGTGGAGGAAGATATACTTTGGTTCAGCAAACGGTGAGGAAGAAAATCTACTTTGCACCAAGCTGGTATCAGATTATATCACTGTGAGATGGAACAGCTATTTCTTGCTCTTTATCTTTTTCACAGATCTAAATCTAATTTAATGGGGAAAGGAGGAACCAAAGTAAGGAATTAAAAACGTGACTTTTAAAAACTCTATTAAAGGAATGCTTACTAGGTCATTTGGGCCAACAGCAACATCTTGGTAACAGAAAAAATTATCAATATATCAGTGCAATAGAAATGTTTCAATTATTTTTCTTAAAAGTAGTAATTGTAGAGCTATTTTTGTCCCACATTAAGGGATTTCCCCTCCACAGTGTAGTTCCTCCTTGAAACAGTGAAAGGCTTAATGCATACTTGCTTATGAATTGATTTGATGGTTGTCATCTATAACAGCTACGTCTGTTCTTCAAGAGGAGCAAAATTAAACTGGCGAACAGCAAAGAAGGCAGAAGTAAATTAGATTTTAAAAGTCTACATCAATTCTGATCTCATTTGCACTTTGCAATGCAGGTGTCAAAATCTGTTTCTTAACAAGTATCTTCTAAAATCAAACTGTTCTCCTCTAAATTGCTTAAATAAGATTTGTGCTACCTTTGTGCTTCGCAGACCTCCTCTTTCTCAGAAGCAAACTTCAATTCCTTCAGGAAACAGGAGGCAGAAATGGAAACACTGTGTGACAGCGGGGAAGGGCCCCACTAGCAGAGGCGAGCTCATCCCTTCCAGGGCCACTTCATGGGAACCACTTCATAGTGTTGGCATGGAAAAGGGTAACAACAAAGGATGTGTTTTCCAGGGGCAGAGCAATTGTCTTAAACTGTCCAGGTCCACCTCTGCCAGCCACTCTACGTTCACTTCCAGAAAACTGTTAGTTTTCTAACAGTTAGTTAGAGTAAATTTTTGTTTAACTGAAATAACTGCACCCCCCACCCTCCCCGCCTTGCTGCGCCGCCCCCTCCTTGTACAAAACTGCTTTTACACATGAAGATTTATAGGGCTGGGAATAAAAGACATCATCTGGAATTCATTAAGATTTTCCTGGCAAGTAATTAATGCTGAAAGCATGTTTTGATCAAGCATCTCCAGCAACAGTAATGCTAAGTGAGTTAAAAGCAGCTAGCATTATAGAAACAGGTTTACACGGGCTTTTCAAGTTTATGCTCGTTTTTCCAGCCCTCAGCAAATGGTGGTGCTAGTACCTTATTTTTCATTCACTGTGTTTCCTCATTTCATGGTCATATCAGCCTCTTGGTGACTGCCAATGAGCAGATCTCATCACAGCTGAAAATTCAGGAACATGTGCAAAGAAGCCAGCCAAATGGGCAAGAAATTTGAATATTCCCTCTCCTGGCTTTTTGCTTTAAAATGAGAAGACTGCAGGTATGAATCTGTCAAAGTAGGTAATTAATTTTTTGTTTGTTTGTTTGTTTCTGTCTTCATTCATATGTGTCGTGACTTAATTGCATGTCTATATTTATATGTCCAGTAAGTTGGTGTACGTTTTTCTGTGCTGCACCTATTTTGCATTTGTGTTCTAGACTATGAGAGCAGGACTCTGCCTCAGCCTGCTTTTGGGAGAACTAGCTTCTGGAGCAATAATCAGTAAGACATAGGGTACCCTTTTTCCAAGGCAGCAGTGACAGCTTTACCTACTGTACTCCAAGCAAAATATACTGTGTACAGCTCCCTGGGAAGTTCTGTGTTGCAGAAATGCAGAGATACCCATTGGCATCAAAACAGTCTCTTACATTCTGCACTGGGTTGGGGAAGCACCGGTGAGATAACCTTACCCTTGGTAATGCATACTGACTGTCGTCTAGATTCAAAGGGTGTTTATTGAGAAAATATCTCTCAGCTACAGGTGTATGTTTGGAGAAATTTCCAGAAATTACCGATGACTTAGAAAATTTAATGTAGCAGCGAGCGTGCAACTACTGTTAATTTTGCCCATTGAAAATCAGGAGCTGGAAAAGCCGTTACGAGTTGTTTTGAGAGGTTCGTGTTTTATCATCGGCTCGAAATTGTGCTGCTGGCTGTTAGGCACTGGGCTGCCAAAATTCAAGTGGCTTGAAGTGTGGGAGCTACTGGATCTGCAGGGCAATAACGGGAGAGAGGTTATTTTACGGCTGATCTCCCTGCATGTGTAGTGTGTTTCCCTATGATAAAGTGGCTGTATCAGCCCCACCTATTAGTAAAGTTGCCTGACACTTCCCATTATGGACAGTGTTTTTGGATGCTTATATTGCAGTCAAACTACAGCCATCTGAGTTGAAATCTGACTTCTTATGCTAGGGTGCATGACTGCTGCAGATATTTTGGGAAAATTCTAGCTAAAATGCTTCATGGAGAAACGAATCAAAATCAGTCTCCCCAGTTTCTTTCTTTTTCCTTTCTCCCCCCCCCTTTTTTTTTTTTTATATTAGACTAGAGAAGTTGTTTTGAACAGTGAAGGTAATTTCTTCTTTGTGGAACTCTAAAAGTAGCTGTGAGATCCTTGATCTGCAGGTCATCGTTTCATGATCTCATTAGTGGGAGGAGAGTCAGCGTAGGCTTTGTATCAGTGTAGAAAATGTGGACCCTAATGGATTTTTTCACATATACTGTGTGGGCTGCCAAAGGTATTTTCAAGTCCTGCTTGGCTCTCATTAAAGGAAACTTTCTTGCCTGAGTGCATCTCTGCTTTCTGAGTGGAGACTTGACACTTGGAAGAGAAGTGGCCATTGGCTGAAGGACAGCATTTATCTCTAAAATCAGCCCAAATCTGGCAAAGCTGTAAGCTGTTTAAAGAACACATAATTCAAAAATGCTCATGCTTACTAGATGTTTTCAGCCTTATTCCCTAAAGTTTATCTCTGCGTGACCAGGCTGGGACTGTGCAGGGCTGAGCAGAACTCTCCTGTAACTGAAACTCCTGGAGTCTTGCTGTCTATGCTGGTTTTGGACATCCTGTGAAGACCAAGGGCTCTTTCGCTGCATTGCCTATGTTTTATAAAATTAAAATATAAAATCATAAAATTGAAAGGAATAATGGAGAAGAGCCTGGCCTTGTCTCAGGACCAAGGCAAGAGGTCTGGGACAAGGAGTCTGGTAGGAGACTATAAAATACAGGGTCTGGAGTCTCACGGGGTACTGGGGTTACTCTACTGGGTGAAAAGCACAGTGTTTAGTAGTTAGGATCAGGTAGACAAAGAGGTTAAGGTAAGGAACGAGGAAGGGAGTTTGGGCATAGGTAGTCAGAGGCTGTTTTACAGGACTTGAACAGAAGAAATGGGACTGGTGGGGCTGCGTAGCCCAAGCAGGTGTTTCCTGCAGGAAGGATGGGTGAAGAAATTGTTCCCTCTACCATCTATGAGAAGATGAACTCTGATCAGAAGGCTGAGCACTAAAGACCAAAACCAGCTCAGACAGGCAAAGTGGGAAGAGTTGTGTGTGGGGATGCACCATCCCAAGAAGGGCTGTAAGAGAGTGGGACAGAAAGACAGTTTGGTGGGGGATCCATAGTTCTTAGCTCTTCATACAAATTGAGGGTGTCAGAAGGCAGCACTTAAGTGAATTTTTGAGAAAGGAAGGATATCAGCTTGCTTTTCAAAATAAAAAACCCTGTAGACAACATCTCTTTGAAATGCATTAGCGATTCTGCCCTGTCAGAAATGCAGAATGAGTAGATTGCAGAGATAATATATCCTGTGCAACCTTTATTTTGGACCTGTTTATTTCCATCCTGAAAGTATTTGCCTAGCACATGTACAAAATAGGGGGATGGAAGTGTCTGAAAAAGTTCAGGTCTCAGTTCTTTACATTTTATTGTAAGGCCAACAGCAAAGGATTTTAATAAATATACACATTGGCTGGTACTTTCACTAGAGAATCACCAAATAGGACACCTATCTTTAAAACAGGTGGAAGGGAGAAGGTGACGGAAAACCTCTTCTTCTCACCTAAATAGTATGCAAAATTTTAGAACAAATTCTGAAATAAATAATGATTAAAACCGAGCGGTTTAGCTGGAGCCAGCAGGAAAATGAAACTGATCTTGAGAAGTGTGCTCAAAGTGGCAGTGCAAAGGGACACATGGAAACAGTAAAGGCAACTGGGTTTGGCTTTGATATTCCCTTGCGATGAATGCGTGACTTTGCAACCCTGATAATATTCTTTCAGTTCTTGCCTTGGAGGAGATTAGTTGGTTTTCTCCACAAGACAGTCCAGCAGTGTTACACGTGCAGAATGGATGACAGTGGATCAGCACCCATAAGCAAAGCTGGCAGTCACTAAACTGTTCCAAAAGGTGTGTGCAGCTTCCATGTCAATCTGAATTACTGACATGATGTCTGATGAGTACCTTTTGACCACAAGATCAGTATTCAATTAAAGCACAGTAAAATATGGTGCTTTTTTTTTTTCTTCTTTTCTTTCCCCTCACAATATTGGCAGGCATGTATATAGTTATATGTTACTTCTTAAATCTGCTTGGAAGAATGAAATGTTTTGTGCGTCTCTTATTTTGCAAGTGTTTACCTAGATCTTTATTCTTATTGTGTCTTACTAGGTGGCTTGCATATGTTTCTGTGAGAAGATTTTGCCCACTTAACGAGCATAAAATCAACTCCCTGGTAGAACAAAACCCTCAAATACTATAATAAACTTTCCCTGACACTGGCAGCTTGCACCTGAAGGAGAAGGTTAATGCTTTGAAACTAAAGCACCTAACTTAGGTGCCTGTTTGGAATGATCTCTGGTTGTCTGTTCGATGGAAAGGGTTTTGTTTAGGACCCACCTGTTTTCACTAATTATACAGGAGGCTAAAATCAGACATGTATATGAAGAATAAAGTTACATTGTCAAATTAAAGTTCACCAGAGCGATACCTTTTGGTAGTCATTTGTTAGTGTCTAGTGAGATAGTCGTGTTCACACTTCCCACTGCAGCTCTGTCATGATAAGCCTTAATGATGAGCCTTGTTTTCATTAGATGAAGCAGCCGGAGCTCATATACTTCTGCTTGTGAAATCAGGACAAATTCAGCCACAAGCAAAGGGAGGGTGTGTGATTTCATAATTTATGAAGAAGTGGAATGGTTATAATTTTGGAGAATGTGCTGAAGCTTGAGTTCCCATTAGGTCATAGGAATTGTAATGGTAAGCAGACAGAAACAACAACTCAAAAATATGTTTTAATTGGAATATGCCTATTCCTAAGAGCAAATTCTGTTTGCGCTGTGCTGAGAGCCCCTTGATGCACTTAGCAATTTGGAAATTTTGAATTCAGAACAAGAGCTTCAATTATGTTATTTCCCCACTTTGTATACCTTAGAATCAGCAAAAAGTGAATAGGCAAGATTTAATTTTTTTCAAACCAAGTAACATAGGAATAGAGCCATATGACTACAAACAATAGCTCTTGTGTCCTATTCCTGCTATTTGAAGGTCCATATATTGGTCCTTTGGCTAGCTACCAGAACTCATAAAATGCTTTTAGGCAGCTGTGTCCCATTAAAGCCACATGTTACATCAATAAGAAACCATAGAAATGCAGAGCTGACAGGGATTTTAGAAGATCACTTACTTATCTCCATCGACTGGCAAAGGATCAAGCATGCCACCCTGGAAGATATTAAAAATCCTCTGGGAGGAGATTCCAGATCTCTTTAGATAGACTATTTTGGCATTTCCCTCCTTGGACTGTTAGACAGTGCTTTGTAATATCCAGTCTAAGCTATTTTGCAAATTTTCTTTCTCGTGGTGGCTATTGTAAACTATTGATTACTGACCTTTTACAGTGCTCTGTTACTTCTTGTAAGATCATTTTCATGTCTGTTCACACCCTCCACTTCTTCAGAGAAGAGAAACCTAATTAGTACTGTCTTTTCTATCTTTTCATCACCTTTTCTATTTAAATCCTCTAATACAGTTACACTCATCTGGATTCTGATTTGCATGTATTCTTCTTGAAATTGAATGCAATTAATTCTTCATCTGATGAGGATCCATCAGTGACAAATACAGCAAATTAGTGACTATTATGGATACATAGAATGCTTTGACTGCCTAGCCAAATATTGTTTTGTGCTTGTGCATTTGATTTAATTATATTCTATAACTCAGTACTTCATAGTTGGGTCTCCCTAACTGAATATAGAACCTAGAAATAAATATCTGCCCCTTGACTATGGTCTAAATGAAAGGATCTGTGGAACAAACAGGTCTGACCATTAAAAAATTACCTTTTGTTAACAGTGTTTTCACCTGCAGTGAGGAACTTCGTTAGTGGTGTCTCTTAAGAGTCACAGATTTCTCACTTCTGTTCATGTTCAGAGAAAATAGGGAACAATTAAGTAGGGTGAGACTGATCATCCTGAAAATAGATGAATTGGGGGTATTTGATAGAAATTTGCAAAGCTTTGAATGGCATTGACTGTTTATTATTTCTTTCAGTACACTGAAACAAATAGAAACCAGTTTAAACAAAAATAATTTTTTAATGCAGCAGTTTATAGACTTTGGAAGTTCATGTCAAAGTATATTATGGATAATTCAAGAGCAAGTAGGTGGAAAAGAGTATATACAAGGTTGGTAAGTGGATAAACCAAGGTCAGTAGATGGATAAACCAGACCTATTTCAAGAAATACCCTGAGATGAGAATAACTGTCAGGTAGTAATGTACTCAGAAATATCATACATACTTGTTCCTTGAGCATCTGCTTCTGATCAGTGCTGGAGATGAGACACTAGGAGAAATGGACCCTCTGTCTGAACCAGTGGTCCAATTCCAATCTGTCTTGCTACCAGAAACCAAGGCAGTTTACTTGCAACATTGCCTTTTCACCAAAAGTTGGGAGTGCTTTTGGTTTTTCCTCCACTTGAGAGGAGAAATACTATCTGCCTTCTAGTGGCAACTAGGAACAACAGATGAGGAAAAGGCCGAGGTTCTCAACAACCTTTTTGCCTCAGTCTTCACTGGTGACCTCTCTCCTCACTGCTCTCAAGTTGATGGCCTGCAAGACAGGGACTGGGGAGACTCCCATTGTAAGTGAAGATAAGGTGCGTGACCATCTGAGGAACCTGCATGTACACAGGTCCATGGGACCTGGTGAGATGCATCCCAAAGTCCTGAAGGAATTGGCTGATGTAGTTGCCAAGCCACTCTCCATGTTATTTGAAAAGTCATGGCAGTCAGGTGACTGGAAGAGAGGAAACATCACAGCCATTTTAAAAAGGGTAGGAAGGAGGATCCTGGGAACTACCCACCCATCAGCCTCACTTCTGTGCCTAGGAAGATGATGGAACATGTTGGAGCGTATCTAGAGGAAAGCCAGAGAAATGATCATAGGGCTGAAGCATCTCTCCTATGAAGACAGGCTGAGAGAGTTGGGGTTATTCAGCCTGGAGAAGAGAAGGCTCTGGCAGACCTTATAGTACCCTTCCAGCACCTGAAAGGTGTCTATAAGAAAGCTGGGGAAGAACTGTTCATGAGGGCATGTAGCACTAGGACACAGGGTCATGGTTTTAAAGTAGAAAAGGGGAGATTTAGGTTGGATATTAGGAAAAAGTTCTTCAATATGAGGGTGGCAGATCACTGGAATAGGTTGCCCAGAGAGGCAGTGGAGGCCCCATCCCTGGAGATATTCAAGGTCAGGCTTGATGGGGATGTTGGACTAGATGACCTTTAAAGGTCCCTTCCAACCTAACACATTCTAGAATATCTGTATGTTATTTCATCAGGCTTTCTTTTAACATACTTTGAAGAGGTATTCCAGAGTGAAAGTGGTTGGGCAAACTATGAATGGCATAGAATGAAATAAAATATATTAAATACCATTATGATTTAGTAGAAGAAATAAAATGGTCCCTCCTTGAGGAATAAAGTTAGTATTGCAGTTTAAGTTGTAACAAGAATTGCATACTAAAAGGTAAGAGGAACTGAAGATAAACCCCCTAAACTGGGATAAAATCCCAAATGTAGTAGTTTATTCTATGCAAGCTTTATTCAAAGGACAGAGTTCCAGAGATAGATGTAACTTTGAAATACATATCATATACACAGGCCCTAATCTGTTCTCCCAAATTTTCTCTGCGAAATACAATGACGAGGGGAGATTCTACTTGAATCAGAAAACTTAGAAAGACTCAAGGTGGAAAAGGAAGATCAAATAAATATTTTTCTCATTACTGGTTAACATCCTTTATAATCTGACAATTATCTGTATCTTTGTGGACAAATCACGTGTTGAAAAGTGAAACAATATTAAGATAAACTCTCTAAATGAAGGCTGGGAAATGAATCTTGCTTCTAAAAAAACCCACAACCGCCCTCCCTTTACCTAGCAAATCATGCCTGGATGGTGCACCAATGAAAGACATCAAATTTGCAGTGAGGTCAATGGCATGCAGCATTACCAAAAAGAGACATCTGTGTTTCAGACCTTGGAAAACAGATAGCACTTTAAAGCATTTGTCTGCTCTTGTTAAGCTTGTTCATGGGTATGGAGGAGTTGCACACAAAGATTCTTTAAAGTAAAATCCAGAGAAAGTAGTTTCTGTGTCAGTGAAAACTCAGACAAGGTAGTAAATCATTCAAAGGAGCAGCCTTTTTTCTGTCTGGCATAAAGAACTAATGGGTTGTGCCTGTCCCACAGCACAAAGTAGAATATTCAGACCAAATTTATGGAAGAGAGTATATATTTTTTTTAATTTAGGAGAGAAGGCAGAGCTCAGGATAGTCATTCCTCAGCAATCAGATAAGAGGAACATCATTCCTGATTATATGGAGGTTCTGGGAGCTTTCAAATTTAGAACCCCAGCTCCTAGAAATGGCACATCTGCTCTACAGTTATGGTATAATCCTTGATATAATAGAAATCAAACAATTTAAACTCCTAACAAAAAGTTATTACTAGGCCACTTCTTAGTGAAGGAGTGGGTAATACTGCTTTGAACAGAACAAAAAATTGGGAGATGAAAAGCTATTTCAGGTGTTTTTCAGTGTCTTCAGGCATATTTGCCATAGGTTTAAGTGCTTTTGGAAATGCCAGGACATTAGCTGATGACTGACTGCTTTGGAAGACTTCTTCAGCCAGGAATATGTCATTAATTCACAAGAATGATTCCTGTTATGCCTCAGTGGCCAGTTCTCTCCCATCCATCTGTGTGCCAGGGCACCCTGCACAGGGTGCAGCCAGTGCTGTCAAGAACATACTGTCCCCTCCAGAGGCAGTACAGAATGCTGTCCTGTTTGGTTTTTGGTGTTCCACTCCTCCCCTTCCTTTTCTCTTTTCTTTCCCTATTGATAGAGTTTGCAGTGAGAGGTGGCAACCATGGACAAGCCGAGATGAATCTTTTTGCCTGGAACAGGCTGCCCAGGGAGGGGGTTGAGTCACCTTCCCTGGCTGTGTTTAAAAAAAGGGTAGATGAGGTACTTAGGGATATGGTTTAGCATAGAATGGGAACGGTTGAATTTGATGCTCTTAAAGGTCTTTTTCAACTTTGTGATTTAAACCAAAGACAAACAGGAGGTGACTGCAGAAATCATGATATTTTTGCATGTCAAGGAAGCTAGCATGTGGCTCACAGGTCCAAGGAGGAACACCGCTATGCAGGGGGAAAACTGCAGTGTGAGATGGAGTTATGTCCATTCACCAAATTTAATGAAAAATCTTTCTTTTATCAGGTTCTGAGGCCCATAATGCAATAACTAAACAAGCCTGTTGTCTTGCCCATGTTGTGAATGTTAAGTAAAACATGTCTTAGAATGTACCCTATTGCAGACAGCGTTATTTCTCTCTCTCTCTCTCTCACAAATGTTAAATGGTCATAACAATACAACTATAGATAACGTCACTGAATTTGGCAAAGTTGCTATCCATGTCAGATGGAATTCAATCTAAAGTTAAGGTTTTTGTAATATATCAAATACTTTGTTAATTGACCTGTTCACTGATTTTATAATTGTTTTTTTGGAAGAGACATGCATTTCTAGTTAGGTTTTTGTTCTATCATCTAATACTGTTTGATTCACACAAACATATTGCTAGCCAGTAAATATATTTTTAAAGTATTTGTTCAACTTTTTTATTTAACAGTAAAGATACATTTACAGGAAGATGGCTAGAAACACTCTCTTGCCTTTTTTATCTTTTTGGAAAGGAGTTCTTTATTTCTTTTGATCCTTTCCTCCAGTATGTCCCTAGATATTAATAACTATTTGAAAAGATTGGCAGCTCTTCTTTACAAGATAATTCTCAGAATTAGCTATGGGGTTCATTGTCTGCACTCATGTACAGATGTTACGAAATCTCCACTTACCTCCTACTTTCCAGTAAGCCTTTCTTTCTAACAGTACAACCAGAAAACCAAAGAGTCTGTTGTCTTGGGGAAAAAGTGGTCCTGCACTGCCAAGGAGGCCGAGATCCTTTGTCATTTGTAGGACTGATAAAGCTGATCAGTGACTGCAGTCTCAGCTGCTGGGCTGGGTAGAGGGGCTTTACCCCCGAGGTTGTAGCTAAAGGCCCAGAAGCACATTTAGTGCGTTCATGCAGTTCAGACGGGGCGAGCGGAGGAGCAGGCTTAGCTACCATACCCGACTGCTTAATACCAGGTGTTTCTGTAGAGCTGGTGACAGAATTTATGCTGAGTGCCTCAAACCTTTTCGGAGTCATGATTTTATGGGATAAAGCCCTCTGTTCAACCACAGTTGACCTACATTCCTCGATAGTTTGCATTTGCTTTCAATAAGACTTAAAGTACTAACATCTGTGGGGTGTTCCAAGTTTGTGTAATGATCTCTTTAAATCCTCTGAAAACATTGTCCTCTGAGATTTTACTTCCCCATGTCTGATGAATAGGTGTGATCAGGTCACTGCGACGTGCATGGATCACTGTGGAAGTTTCCTGAAAAGTGCCAAGAAGTGCCAAGTGTCTTTTGGAGCTGCTCTGCTGCTACATTAGCAAGCCAAAAGTTGCTTTGGCTGGCTCAAACAGTGCCCTAGGGTACAATCTATCAAGGGTTTATCCCTAATAGTTGTTGTTTAATGTTATCCTCGATGACTAATGGATTTGAAAATTCTTTGTTGTTACTGGTTATGCCAGTGCTTCATTCTCTTTTTCCTCCTAAGTTCTTTTCTTCCTAATTGTCAATTTTATCACCTTCCATTACCTTTGGAAAAACAAAGAAACAAAAAAAATCCTTAAATCTGGCAATAATCCATAGGTTTTTCCCCTGTAGTCTTCAACTTTTTTAGCTCTTCTCTGCACAAAAGTAATTCTTTCCTCTTTGTCACTATTTTGTAGTGCTCCTGGGAGGAGTGGAAGGAAGGGGAGGAGCACAGACAAGCACTGATTTTTTTTGCTCTTCTATTTCAGCTCTTTTTCCTTTCCGCTTCAACTAAAATCCTGGCACATTTCTCACAGATGTTTGACCATCAGTTCAAAATAAACAGAATTCTTTTAATCCTTTTCATTCTTCTTCCTTTTCCTCTTCCTTGTCCCTGAATCACCTTTACCTCTTGTTTTTATCATGGTGGAGAAAACTCTCATCCTTTGTGTTGCTCAGGCCTGGGTGTCAGCCTTGATTTGGACCTCTTCCCTGCCTATGTGCAGCCTAACCCTTAATCACTATTGAAAACTAAATTCTTTAACTAAAATTAAATTTAATAAAAAGAATTAAATACATTTAAATTAATCTCTAACCTCATCCAGGCTCTGGTACTAAACTGTACCTCACACTTACTAGGTTTTTAATCAGGTGATATTTTGGGCTCTCTCCTTGTTGAGAGCAGGGGGAGTTTCTTGTTCCCAGTGAAATCCAGACAGGCACTCTGCTACAGTGCTTTGGAATTTGCCTCGAAATGCCCTCTGCTCTGGAATGTTAACCCAAAGGTGGCAGTAAGCAAGTGCTGAATTGGAAAGGTGAGGAAGAGTAAGCAAATGGACAAGGGGCTTGAGGAGCGTTGCTTGGGAATGAGCTTGAGATGGGACGCTATGGGGTGGAGGGACTGGAAGGAAGTAGCAGACACAGAGAGTCTGTGGTGAGCTACCTCAGGCTTTTATCACAGGTTACACAATATGGGGACTTTGTTAATTAAAAGAAAGTCACGTGATTACGTTATGTTCTTCTTCTGTTTAAGATGAGCTTCTGCTCTTCTCAAATGCAGAGAAAAAGTAGAAAAATTTTTCCCAAAGGTTAAAAAAAAAAAAGAGAAGCCTAAAAAAAAAAAAAACCCAACCCCCACCCCAAACTGAGGCCATACCTCTTGAAACAAGACACAGCTTTTGGATATTTAGGATTGGCAGTCATGTGGAATGACTGCTCTGGGGGAAAAAACACCCAAAGATTGGAAACAGGAAGAACAGGGAGTTAGTTCCAGGTGGCATTTTGCAGTAAGAAATATGCCTGAAGTGAAGGAAACAGGGCATAAGGACAGAGTTACATCATCTAACTGTGCTTGCTGAGATGCATGCCTCTTGCTCTTTGTTTAGCTCTTTGGCCTATGTGATGTAGGAGCTATGGTAGTGTTGGAGAAAGGGCCTATTACTCCTATGCTAATTAAGATTTCAAAGGCAGTATTTCTGTATTCTGTAGGAGTTAGGTCATAAGACTAGGCAGCTTGTCTGAAGAAGTAAGTCAGGATCTCTGAGTTTACATTCCAGTAGATGCAGCCTACCTGAACTTTAATACCTGACTATAACCTGTAAGGTCACACAAAAACTTAGATTGGGCCTGACTTAACTGTATCCCTTCCCCCCAACCCAGTTTTCCTGTGAGATTAATTGTTTGGCCTTTCCTACCTTGTAGGTAGAATTTCTCCATAGATTTCAGGGCAGACCTGCAAGGGCAAAAATGAATCACAGTGCTTGTTTCACCAGCGCCTGATCCTTGCAGAAACGAGGCAGCTGCTGCTGCTGCCACAGCCACCCACGAGGCAGGGAATACTGGAGTGGAGAGAGACTTTTGCTGGAGGAAGGTCTTGCAGCTGGTTCTGATCAGGCTTACCTGGCTCTCTTGGCAGCCAAGGAGCAGCAAGGTGGTTATTTAGGGCTCTATGTCAGCACCTCTCTGCTTTATCCTCTCCTTTCCCTTCGCTTCTGCCCACAGGTTTACTTTCCCTCTTGCAGAGCTCTCTTGCGGGTGCTTCTGTGAAGACTTTGGGCAATTTTGTTACAAGGTTAGGTAACAGATAGCTCAATTGGGGTGGATGGTGAGGGGGAGGGTGGGGTGAGGGTGTGTGGGGTGAGGTGCAGGGTGGTGGTGGGTGGGAGGAAAGGGCAATGTTATTCCCTACCTCCCATAGATTCCTGTGTAAAGATAAGCGTGTCAGGGGTGCTGTTGATTAAGTAAATTAGCCTGAGTTGTTCTTTGCTGGATCAGTTTATTGCCTGGTGGGATTGCTGCACGGACAGAGATGCATAACAAACTGGGAGCAAGGTAGCCATGATGTTCACGTAGTGTGAATTAACTTAGTAGTAGCTTAATACAATTTTTTGCCCTCTTGAATTCACTACTTTTTTCAGACACAGAAGTACAAATGAAGAGCAAGGATTACTTCTTTTCCATGGGCAATGACTGCTTAGGGCACAAGATTCAAGGAATGTTCTTGGCATGTGTGTTAAAAAAGCATTCATTGCTTCATTGCAGTGACTGCTTCCTACCACTTAAATATTGCGCAGTCCCACAGATTTAGAACTCAATTTGCATGTCCTCATAAATTTGTCAGTATGATCCTTTTAATTTTTTGAAGTCTCAAAAGAAATCGTTTTGACTGATATTTTTGTGGAATCCGAAAACGAGAAGATGGTAATTTTTTTTTAAAAGAGAAATATTAAAACCTAAACCCAGTTCTTTTACTTATATCCTAGTTTATATATATGGAGGTGTCAGATTTTTTTTACTATTGACAATAGAAAAAATGGGTTAAAAGATGTATTAAATTATAAAGTTTTTAACGATAAATTTGCTGATAGGTCCTGCAAAATTTTCTTCAAAGCAGGGCTGAGAACAGAAGATCCCTGTTTTATTTATTTATCTTGTTTCTCTCAGGCTTTTTCGTAGATTTTTTTTCAAGAGAGTGTTTACCGAAAATACAGCATGTTAAGCTAGAGCTAAGAGGGAAGTCCCTGTGTTCCCGTCCTTTTCCCTCAAATCACCTTTCCCAAAAACACATGTGTATTCTGTTTGTGGCTTACAGAACCTGCATCTGGCTCAGCAGGCTTCTGTAGATGAAAACAGCTGGAAACTGGCCAAGTACATGGAGAAATGTCATGGCTGCTTACCTGTTCCTACTCCTGTCTAGATGCTGCTTAGGGGTAATGTTGGAGATTTGCTACTGGGCAGCTGTCTGAGCCAGCATGGGCTGTCCTCTCTACTGCCTGATGCCATTTATTTCTCTGAACATGGAAGACAGGGTTTGCTCCGCAGCATTGCTTCTAGAGGTGACTCGTGAGTGAGGGTTGCAGTGGCACATCACTGGTGTCCAACTGGAAAACCACTTTCTTGGGAACCAGGCGCTAAGGGGTGTGTGTGGCTCAGCTCTTGGCAATTAGTTATGTCTGATCTGGTACCCAGTGACGGGACAAGAGGCACTGGGCACAAACTTGAACATAGGAAGTTCCAACTAAACTGAAGGAGGAACTTCTTTACTGTGAGGGTGGCAGAGCACTGGCACAGGCTGTCCAGAGAGGTTGTGAAGTCTCCATCTCTGGAGACATTCAAAACCCACCTGGATGCTGTCACGTGCTGCCTGCTCTAGGTAATCCTGCTTTACTGGGGGCTTGGACTAGATGATCTCCAGAGGTCCCTTCCAGCACTGACTGTTCTGGGATTCTGTGATTCAGAGGGAAAATGAATTAAATAGCTTCAGTAGCTATGGTAGCTTCAGTATATCAAGAGAAGGGTGTGACAGAAACACTTTATGGCATCATTTGACTGCCAGTATGTTGGCCAGATCTATTCATTACAAGCACACTTTTAGGAATTTATTCTGTATTAAATTTATTGTGCCTTCAACAGGTTACAGAGAAACTGGATGTCTTGTGCTTTGAATTTTTCTTACCTGTATGCTAAACTTTTAGGTATTGTTTGATACAAAAAACATGGAGCATTGGGCCTGTAGAATCTACAGGTCGAGTCTCAGAGCTGCATTTATGTTTGTGGTTGCCCATGTTAGCCTACAGATGTGGTGCAGCTGAAGCTGGTATTGCTGTGTCTTCTGAAGATTCGCTAATGCTCACTGGTCCCTAGTTACTTGTGAGCATTTGTCTCCTCATCCCGCTTGGGTGGTTGTTGCCTCAGCTGTGTTTCTGGTTGATAGTCTGTATTTCCTCTTCTTCCTCAGAGAAGTCACAGGAATCTCTGTGTTTGGAGGTTAGTGGCGGCAGGGGGAAGTTTGGTTATTTGGATTGCCAAGTCACAGATTAGCCTGTGTAATACATGTTCACGTGTGCAAGTACATCACAGCTCATCCCCTCTCTTTGAGCAAGCAGTGAGAGGGAACAGCAGTATATCAGCTGGTCAAATTTACATTCAGTGAATATGATCAGCTTTGGAAAGAAAGGAGGAACTAGAGAGGGATGGGAACTTCCCTTTTTCACTATTTTCTCAGTTCCTCCACTGAAACCTAAGGCACTGCATTCTTTTCCATTAATGTTTTTACTGTCCTTTATCTGCAGACCCTCACTCCTCCTTTAATACCCCATTTCTACAGTATAAAAATAATAGGGCAGAACAGGATGTGGATCTGAAATGGGGGAGGTAGTACATGCCAATGGAAGGAGGCACGGGTTCCTGTTGAAAACTCAATCTCCTGAGGAATACAGAAATGACCCAGGTGGGTGAGGTGACTGCCTGGCTGCTGCACCCAACTTGCCCTGACACTAAAGCAGAAGAGCTGGTATCATTTCCAGTGATGCTGCGAAAGGAAATAAAAGAGTCTGGAGACTTCCATATGAACCATAAGCAGGTAAATAAATGTTTTATAAATGCCTAGAATTCCATGAAAATCAAAATAATTAAATTCAAAGTTTTTTCCTCTGCATGTTGAAGACTGTACCACAAGTTGGAGTTTGTGCTGTGTGCTAGTGTATTTATTTTGTCAAATTATTTTTGAACCTCAAGCTGTTGCTCATTTTAAACAGATTTTGTCCTCTAAATATTGATCCAGGAGAGGCTAAGTTAAATAATGATCACAGTAATAGAAATTCTTTTTGACCTGTTGACATTAATGCCTAGTGACAATTTCCTTTTCCTAAATACACAGTCTGAGTTGAATGCACTTTACTAATGTGCTGCTGTATTTCTGGAGTAATTTGTGTTTATTTTCTAACTCTGCAGCATAGTCAACTTCTGCAAAGATCATCTTATTGTATATTGTTCTGGGCTGACTGCCTGTTTGTTGAAATAGTGTGCATGTAGTATGAGATGCTTCAATTCTGAGCCTGATTTACACTCATATTTCACCTAGAATTAGTTGGCATTTAGTGAGGGATGAAATTCAGGGCAAAAAAAGCCTGTTGTCCTTCTCAAAAAAGACTTAAAAATTTTATCCCAGTCACCACAATTTTTCTTCCAGTTGAAACATGAAAAAAAGAATGATGAAAAATCACAACCTTTTCGTTTTTTAATTTATTTTCATGATTAAATAGTTTGAGACCCCATCTGGAGTCCTCTGTCCAGATCTGGGGCCCTCAATACAAGAAGGATGTGGAAGTGTTGGAGGGGGTTCAGAGGAGGGCCATGAAGATGATTAGAGGGCTGGAGCACCTGCCCTACGAAGAGAGGCTGAGGGAGCTGGGCTTGTTCAGTCTGGAGAAGAGAAGGCTGTGGGGGGACCTCATTGCAGCCTGCCAGTACCTGAAGGGAGCTTATAAACAGGAGGGGATTC
The DNA here is from genome assembly GCA_020800305.1 of Porphyrio hochstetteri. Taxonomy (NCBI): domain Eukaryota; kingdom Metazoa; phylum Chordata; class Aves; order Gruiformes; family Rallidae; genus Porphyrio; species Porphyrio hochstetteri. Next base: position 55,847,364 of record CM036907.1, read on the forward strand.
AACTTTTTAAAAGGATAGACAATGACAGGACAAGGGGGAATGGGTTAAAGCTAAAGGAGGGAAGGTTTATATTAGATATTAGGGGGAAATTTTTTACAGAGAAAGTGGTGAGGTGCTGGAACAGGCTGCCTAGAGAGGTGGTGGATGCCCCGTCCCTGGAAGTGTTCAAGGCCAGGTTGGATGGGGCCCTGGGCAACCTTGTGTAGATCCAGTCTACAGGTGGGTGGCCCTGCCTGTGGCAGGGGGCTTGGAACTGTATGATCCTTGGGGTCCCTTCCAACCCATGCCATTCTATGATTCTATGGTCCTATGATGTTTTGGTAGGAAATCAGCTTTCATTTTGAAATGTCTTTAATAGCATTTACTGGTAAATATTTTCCAAATATTTGACAATAGCCTCTTCCTTTGTTTCTGTCAAAAAAAAAGTTTTTGAAGATCTGTTGATGGTTTCTTCTTGCACCCTAACATTTTCAACATTTCCATGTGGTGGCCATATTTAACCCAAAATTTGGAAGAATGAGAGAAGGAAAGCTTCTTTTGCTTCTCTTTGAATGTCTCCTACCAAATATGTAGTCAGTACTTTTTCCATCTCACTTGATCTTCCTTTTGTCTCTCTGTTTTTGTTTACCTCCGTACCACACCAAATCATAAAAAGAAATAATTGCTTGAACAGGTCTGTTTTCCCTTGGCTTTACTAAGCCTTTTTCAAGAAGTAGTTAGAATACTGAAACAAACTCTGTTATTAAATTGTGCTAGCATTTTAAAGGGGCAGGTAATCAAATGTTATCATTACTTAAGTTCCAACTGAAAAATACTTTTGTTAACAAACTCTGGTTTTCCCTCACTAATTCAGTGGCCAGTGTGAGTTAGTATCCCTATTGTTTAATTAGGACTCCTGGTGCCTGCCCTAATTGCGATTCGTTATTCTCTCTCTCTCTCTCATCTTTTTATAATTTTCTTACAACTTTACAAACCCTTCATCTTTCAGGCTGAAATTTCCTTTATTTGATCCTCAGGTACAGATAACTCTTATATTTTCTTTCTTCCTTTCTTGTTAGAAAATTAGAGGAAAAATATATTTGTTCATGTATTTGGTTGAGAGCACCAGAAGTCTATAACTTAATCATATTAAATAGGCCTGCAAAATTTATCTGCTATACTGAAGAAGAAATTTTTAAAGTAAAAGATTACGATCTAATCTTCAGCAGTGATATTCTTTGCAAATTGGCCTTGCTTAGACTGTCTGATAGATCTTAGAAGATTGCACAGTCAGGTCCATCGGATTTTTCCATGGCTTTTTTCCCTGTAAAGCTCTAAATTCTTCACTAAAGATGAATGCTCTATGTGAGTGAGTAGATTACTTGGGATGCTTCTGCACTGTACTGAAAGTTGGGATTCCAACTGTGTTGACGTATCTGAACTAACTTTAAACTGCTGGACCACATGCAGCCATGGCAGCATGTTGCCTACTTGGAGTCACACACCTAGTGTATATCCAGGGCCCAGAGCAGATTTTTAAATTTGTGCTGAATGTGTTTTTGTCACTGTGTCTACACTTCTATCAACACCCGACCTAAGTAGTCCTATTTTGAGCATGTCTACACTGCTGTAGTGCTCGTTGGGAAAACTCAGCCTTGCACAGATAATAATAGAGGAAACATAAAGTCTACCAGTAGCTTTTTAATACATCGTTGTGAAGTTTTATCTATTTCTTTATTTCTCTCCTTACAGTTTATCTTGTTCCAAGATACTTTTTTTTTGCTTATACAAGTTCTCCAGCTGTACATATGTGCCTTCAGTATCTGTGTTCTTTAATGTCTTCCAATTCCTTTCTTGTAGCTACCAGTGAATGTCTGAAAAATGTTCTTTTGATTGGATGTGACCCATATAAAAATGGAGGTATTGAAACAAGAAACAACTGAAAAGGCGTCAACTGATGACTAATAAATCACTCATAACAAAATATAGTTTTGGCAGGAGGTCAAAAATGCAGGTTTGAGCTTCATGACTTCAGACAGTTCCCACTATTAGAAAGACAGATGTACATAAAGGTGATAAAGAATTTAGTGAAGGTGGATTATCTGTCTAAATTTTAAACTGGTCATTTTTCCTGAAATGATATCCAGGTTGTTTTTTGTTGTTTTTGTTTTTTTAAAAATACATTCTCTGATGTATTTTAGAAATGCAGAAATTCCCTGTTCAGTCACATATTTTCTGAATGTTAATGAAGCCCTAACTCTATTCTGTAATGTGCATTTCCAGTGTAATGTTTTCCTTGCTCAGAATGGTAGACTTTCCCTCTTGTATCCCTTCTGAAGATAGTATGTTTATAACTGTATGAAAACAAGAGCTATTTAATCTTTCCCTGATTATGTGCTTAGATTTTTAACTGCTAAAACAAATCACATGTGCCTAGTGTCTAACTGGGTAGGCCTCTGGGATTTTGCTATTAGTGGTAAAATGATTTCTAGATTTGCTAAAGCAAATAGAACTGTATTTCCTGGTACATCAGTTCAGTGCTAGGAGAAGTTTTTGCAGTTCGTGCCTAAACAGATTTCCGTGGAAGATGAAGAAGTTGATTCTGGTTTAAAGTCTTGGCACTAAAGGAAAAAAAATTCTGAAGCTGGATATTTCAGAAGTGAAACTCATGTGATGTAATCCATGTTGATTCACCTACTTCAGTTACCTCTCTTCAAAACCAATACATATGTCTGATTTGCTATTAGACACTCAGGATCTTAGGCTTAGGGGGTCAGAGAAAGGTGTGTAAATTGCTCCTGGGTACTCTTGAGGCTGTAATAAAGCCCATTGAAGGAGAAGGGAACCTGTCCACTGACTTGAATGGACTTTGTCTCTCTTAATGCTCAACAGCTGTAACAAGGAAATTAATTTGTTTAACCTTTTGATTTAAACCATTTCTAATATTATGTTTCTAGGAATTAATTTGTTCATATAAATCCTGACCTTTCTTGAACAGATGGTGATAATGATGACAATGAGATTGTTATTGAATAGCACATGGGAAATGTGAGACCCAAATAAATTATTTGATTGCTGGTGATCAAGCAAGGATCTAATTTGATCACAAAAATATTTTATTTGAATACATCTGTTACAAACTGAATTTTTCTGTGAAAGTTTCAATGCTCTAGGCACCAACTAGGCTCCTAGGTATGTAGTTTCTTGGTGCCTACTCTTTTGATAATATTTTTCTGCTTATTTGTTTTTAGTGCTAAATTCCAATTGTACAGAGTCTAAATTGATTACTATTTTTATGTGACAGAAAAGAAAATGGTAAAGATCTTCACTGTTAGAGAGACTGAATTTACATGAGTTACTCCAGTACAACATCTCATGGAATTGCACTATATATAAATAACCTGAAGTTAAAATCTCTTACATTTAAAATACTTATGTATCTTTTTACTTTGCTTTGTTTAAATTGAAAAATAACCTGGTAGCGATGCTCAAAAATACTATGAACTGTGCATCTCTAGTCTTCGTTCTAATTCAGTGGAATAGATTGTAGTTGTGACACGCTGATGGCTGGCACAGTAGGCAGTGGATATTGCTATATAACTTTATGTTTCCCAGCTTTTTGCTATTTCCCTTAGCAGAAATAATGACTGTTTAATACCGGCTTGTCTGTTGAGAATACCAGCTGAAACACTGTAGCAAAGATATTGTCTGCAATGTGTGAAGTATTAATATGTATGTAAACAGATTAAGAAATACCTCTTATTTCCATTCTCTTCTTTCTTACAGCACAAAATTACCCAATTAGTGTTTGTGTTTCCATTGAGGATTGTTTTATCAGGTAGGGATGAGATTTAGAATGAATTTTAAACAAGTCTTTAGTAAAAGCAGTCATCCCTGGATGAATATTTTTTTTTTTCCAGGAGGAAGGGGATATGATCTGTATTTTAGTTTGATATCACTACTTGGTATCTCCAGTCAAAGAAGGCCACTAAATGGGTTTAAATGGTGTTTTCTAGGAGAATAGTTTGTGAGTAACATAAGCATGTTGGTGTTTATGTCAGATGTATCACCAGATACTAGTAAATCTGCAGGGATGTGTTTGGTGAATTTAAATAAATTAGGGGGGCCATCTGTTACAGGGGATTATCCTTAGGCTCTTAAAGGCCAATTTTACCACCCGGATTATTATTATAGTTTGTTCCACAGTCATCGGTAATCCACAATGGCTGTGGATTACCAATATACACAGAAGAGATTAAAAGAAAGTGATATTATTTACTCCTATTCATATATTAGCTAAGACCAAAATCTATAAATGTATAGTAGATTTTTTAAAATATAAAGATCTAAACTAAGAGCGTAAGGAAGGATGAACATGTTATTAACCTATTTCTGTGCATTTTCTACCAAAATTTCACAGAATCACAGAATTGTAGGGGTTGGAAGGGACCCCCAAAGATCATAGAGTCCAACCCCCTGCCAAAGCAGGTTCCCTAGGACAGGTCGCACAGGTAGGCGTACAGATGGGTCTTGAGTATCTCCAGAGAAGGAGACTCCACCACCTCCCTGGGCAGCCTGTCCCAGGGCTCAGTCACCCTCACGGTGAAAAAGTTCTTCTGCATGTTGGTGCGGAACTTCCTGTGCTCCAACGTTTGGCCATTGCCCCTTTAACAAAAAACTGCCCCTTTAGGACATATAAGGACTTGGTGGCAGCAGAAAGACTTAAATATTTTGGGGGTGGTGAAGATAACTTGAGGATGCTAGTATGAATAGAAAGAGGTGCAAATAACTGTTTAAAAACAGATGTGGAATTACCTGCTGGTTCTGCTATTTGCCTTGTTAAGTATTTTATTAATTTATGAAGAGACTCTCTCAGAAAATTGGCTCGATGTTGTCATACCTCTGGGAAGTAACTGAGCCCAGTACTTGAAAAAAATTACTTGATTCCTTGTAGGTCAGTACTTGAAAAAAATTACTTGATTTCATGTAGGTCAAGAATTAAGTGACCTACCAGGAAGATAAATAGGGATACATGTGCCTAGCGATTCAAATTGATGAAACTGTTCTGCACACTACCTTTGATAAAATTAACTAACTAAGAATTTTTTTTTTTATATTAAAATGTACTATCAGGGCAGGTCAACATGTTAGTGCTTGTCCCCATTGTGCCTTCGTAGAAATTTCGTAAAATAATATATGTATGTTGGACAGTATTTGAGCAAATAATTTGACTATTGAAATGCAGTATTTGTCAAAGTGCTTATTTGATAAATGCCTATTTAAGCAACCCACCGCTATGTATATACATTGGTGTTAAAATAATTGGGGGAGTCAGGCATACAGCATAACACAGAGCTGGTGCCCTGGTTCCAGCTGTGTAAACAGATGTTCTACTCAGTTCCAGCTATTGCTCACTCTGTATTAAGCTCCAAGATTTACTGACACTTTGTTTTTACCAAAGGCTCATTAGTCTGCCAGGTAGACAGTGTGCTTCCCCTTTGCCATGCTTTCCCCCAGCAAGGGTGGATTTCTCTCTCCATTTTGGCATCCTTCTATCTGTTTGATTCACTTTCTTTGCCTGTAAGGTTTGTTTTACACATGATTATATTTTCTTACTGTTCAGCTATCTACAGTGGAATATTGTAGCATTGCCCTCAGCCTGTGTGTTTTGTAGCTTGCATAATTTCAAGCTGGAAAATAAAATGTGGGAAAATATGGCACAAAGCATATAAAATAATCTATGCGTTTGGCCACAGAGGGGTTGCTGGGGTGGTTTGCAGTATTTTGGGGATAGTACAGGGACAGTATTCTGAGAAAGGTATTAGCAGCTACCCAGGCCTTCTCTGAAATACGGTAAAGCATGCCATTGTTACATTTAGCATTGATCCAAGAGACAATTTTTCATCCAGGCTTCTTAAATCAATGAGCAGTATGTAGCAGAAGGCAATTTTCTTTAGTCACTTTTTAATGACCTATGACAGAATCCACTGTTTTGTGTACTTATTTCAGACCCTCAATGTATCCCTTCTTGTGATCAATGGGAAGCTACCATTGGCTTCAGTTCTGCTGTATTAGCTGCAAAATGGCACAGTTTAAGTGACGCAAAGCTCTTCCTAAGAACACAGTGGTGGAATACTTGAAAGTATGTACATAGTAATATACACTAAGGATATCAAACTTACTTGGGTTTTTTTTGTTTGTTATATTTCTCCTGACAAAAACAGGCTCCAAATATTTAACATTTCCGTTTTATTTAAATAATCAATGGCAACAGTTGTGGTGTATTCTTCTGTTCTACTACTTTGAGTCAACATTCATGTTTCCTTTCACAACTGTTAATAAGAACAGGGATGATAGGATAAGCCTTTTTATACTGCCATGTTTATGTGGACCAATACCTTGTTTTGTGAAAAAGTCAGCCTAATTATGGGGATATCCTGTAGAATAAAATAGATCTTGGTTTTGTAACATCAAAATATCTGTCTTGATTGAAGATATTCTCTAACTGTGTATAAATCTTGATACCTGAGATTTTACTATTAAGAAAAACTACCTTTGTGCTTTTTTCACTGAAAGAAGAAAAATTTGGTTTCTTGGCTCCTCTTCATATTCTTTCATTTTTTCTTGTGCACACTGGGACTCTGCTGTGCAGGATTTTGCATTGCATTCTCTCTTCCTGTTTATCCAAAAGACCCCTGTGAGCCATTTGCGTTGAAAGAGTGGGCATTTCAGTAGTTTGCCTTCTCACTGTGAGGTGAGGGTGATTGCATTTAAGGATTAGAAGAAGACATCGTTTCCTGCCCTTCTTGTGTTAACATACTCATCATATTTCTCTTTTTCCTTGATCATAGTCTCCTCCTTACTGCTGTTTGCGTCTTTCAGTAAAGCCTCCATTTACAGTAACTGTCCCAACGTGCACTAGAAACAAGGAAATGCTCGATACTTTATACAACATAAACCTGCAACAATCTAATTTCAAATAAGCTAGTAAATGGTGAGACAGTTAAGTGTTGTGAAAGGTATCATGCAATTCTTGTAATCCAAATAACAGTATTTTGCTGGAACTTATTTTCTACAAACTGGAAATGCTGCTCTTCTGGCTGGGATAATTAAACAACAGCCTGGAAATCAGACTGTATTTTAGTGTTGTGTAGAAATTGCATTTGGTCACTAATTCATCTGCCCAGCTCTTGCCCCGGTTTCTTTGAACCTTCTCTCTATTTATAATTGCAGATTTACGGTGCCTGTTTTACTAATGTATCAGCCTGCAACCCTATTTATTACTTGTAAAAGAATGGAAAGCAATCTTCCAGATGTGTTTACAGCTCTCCCAATTATCTTAAGAGCATATGCTTTTAAAAAAATTACTTTCTCTCTAGATGCAAACTCCTAAATACCTTAGCCTGAGGATGAAAATGGTTCCAGCGGTGGAGGTTTATTTTTAAATGGCAATAGATTTATTTTTAAATTTAATATATCGTATTTTCTCTTAAGGTCTGGTAATTTGTTGAGATTTATTAGAGCAGTTACCAGGCTTAGTTACGTACAGACACGGGCTGAGATTCATAGCAGAAAAGGTTTCCTGTGGGTTGAAAAGGTGGCTGATGTGGGGCTGCGAGGTTAAAGGCATTGCCTGTTTGTCAGTACAGGCGAGGTTCCCATCTAAATTTATCACCTTTCGCTCCTGAGGGCGTGTTATTGTGGCCGCAGTACGTCTTTTCTTGCAAATGTGCTTCTGGTTCAGCTTCCTTGCTCCCAAGACTTTTTCTATTTTGGTTCCCGGAGTCATGTGATCCCTGCAGCCAGTGAGAGCCCCGCAGAGGGAATGGCAACAGCCTGCTGGGATCTATGTAAGTCAGAAAAAACTCTTGGTTTTTTGCAGTTTCTGTCCCTCACACTCAATTTTAAATGCTGCTTTTATGCTGAACCTTTGCCAGCCACACCTAGTGATACCTATGGAAATGCTTAGAAGTTAGGGTTTTTTGTTTTGATTTTTTTTTTTTTCCCTTTTTCTATCGTAACTTTTTCTTACCCGGTTCTCTTTTTTTTTTTTTTCCCCCTTCGCCCGTCGCCCGTGTTCTGCAGTGTAGTTGAGAAGACTAAAAATGCAACAGAAAGCAAATCAAATGCCTTCCAAATGTTGCCTGAAGTGCATTTTTAATTTTACTAAGGAATATTCCAGGTCTAGCAGCACTCTGTTTAAGGTGTGCTATGGATGGTGTCAAGATCCTACACTGTGGTTGAGAGAGAATAATGTGACCCCCCACCTCAGCCAAAATCAATCATTTAGTTAGAAGAAAAATAGTAAACAAAATTATCTGATATCACATGCTTGTGCCTTGGCCAATTGGGTGAGAGGTAATGGTGAAAGGACTGAATTCAGTTAAAGGGCAGTCGTGTCCATGAGGCAGTGTGTCACTTTCCTGGTATGAATGAAATACTGCGTTTTGATCTCAGCCCGTGCTGAGCCATACTCACACCATGTGATATTGAAATTGTGTGTTTGGTGAGATCTGTGACATGCTTTTTACTGTGGAGGCTCTTCCTGGTACAAAGTGAGAGTTTTGTCTTCCTATTTTTTTAGACAGTGGCTGAACTCAGTAGCAGGAACTTACCTGGTAATTATTACTGAGTATTGGTTTTGTCTAATTTAACCATACTTTTTCCTTTCGGTTAAATGTGATTTTCCAAAAATCCTTTTCCTTCACAGAAGGATATAGTTATGTTTTGCTGCCTTTCTGTTTAATTGGGTTTTTTTTTGGGTTTTTAGGGTTTTTTTCTTAAATTTAGTTTTGGTTTTCTTTTACTTTTCTTTCCTCCAAATTACAAGTGCTTTCTTTGGAGTTTATTTCTGAGTTGCAAAGGCTTATTTTAAATTTGGATCCTTAAGTCATATGCCTTGATATCCTCTAAATGCTTGAGAACAAGTGTTTGTGAAAAAGACATAATGAAATAAATTGATTTCCCTTTACAGCCTGTCGCCTGGACCCCATATTGTATCACTTGGAGTTACAGAGGCTGTTACTGGGTGTTTCTTTAGTTATTCTGTGTTGCTGATCTATATCCTAAAGACCAGGCATTAGATGAAGGACCGTGAAATTTTTCTCCCCTCTCCATCACCCCCTGTGAAAAAAATCCGTTTTGAACAGAGTAATTTCACTTAATGATTATGCTGAAGTACAGTGGTGAGGTGTGTTAGGTTTTCAGTGCAGTTCCCCTCATCATCACAGGTGCTGAAAAAAATTCTCCCAAATTTGGTGTTGGTTGAAGTGCTTGGTGTCAGAAGTGCAACAGCAGTGCAAATACCTTACTGAGAAACTTAAAACAATTAGAGAAAGTCATCCTTACTATGCAAATTGGATTACATTTAGGATCCAATCTGGTAGACTTTTTTTGTTTAAAAGTTTGCATTCTTGGGTTTGTTGATGAAGCGAAGCATGTGCAGGAGAACTCATAATGAGAGTTTTGAGACTGAGATGCATTCCCGGATGCTTCCCTGTGGTAACCAGAGAAATTACAGAAGCTATGTTATAATTTTTTATTTTTTGTGTATACTAGTTTATTTACATAACTTCATTCATGCTGTTATCTTTGGTTCTGAAAAGGCTAATACGAAAACATTAAAAAAACCAAAGAGTAAAGAAAAAGCTTTTTTTGGCTTTTTTTATTGTGAGGGCAATCAAACAGTGGCACAGGTTGCCCAGAGAGGTTGTGGAGGTTCCATCCTTGGAGATATTCAGAACCAAAGTGGACACCACCCTGAGCGGGCTGCTGTAGATCACCCTGCTGTGACCATGGGGGCTGCAATAGTTGGCGTGGAGACCCTGAGGTCCTTTCAAACTGAAGCTAACCTGTCAGTGTCTCTAAGCATTTCTGCCCTGGCAATTTGAAGAGGCAGAAAGCACTGTTACTGTGTGGTGAGATCAGAAGTCATGTACGTGTGGAGTTTTAATCTTAGACTGCTGGATATTAGACCCACCTCAGTTCAGCCATGAATCCTTCATCTGGAGCGATGGCCATGGCTGTCTTGCTGGCACTGCCTAATGCACGCCACCGACAAGCAAGTGTCTGTGGGCAGTGAGCAGGGTTTGTTTTCCACCTCTTCCTCACAGCTATCCACGGTTACTTCTGGCAGCAGTTTCTTACCCCATGTCTCTTTTGACCCTGCCTCCTTGGGCACCGCAGTGTAGCACAGTGGAGGGAGGGGACACTGACAGGAAAAGAAACAAAAGAGAAAAGTAACGACAAAATTAACAAAAGTACCATGGGAAAAGCATTAGGTAGAAGGTGAAGGGGCAGAGCCAGTGTGAGCCAGGTTCCTACACTTGTCTTGCTCCTCTACTCAAATCTTGCTAAGGAATCCCCAGAAGCTGAGGAAGGGGTATGGGAGCTTGCAAGGACACACCAGTGTGTGTGTGTGTGTGTGAGGAAGGGAGGAAGAAGCAAGCCTCATGGGAGCCCTTAAAGGCTGCAGGAAAAATCCAGATCAGTCCCATATTCTGTACACCGAGTTGTATGCCTGAGACCACCTGAGTGGTGCAGGGAAGCATGAGATTATTTGGTAGTAAATGAGAAGTACAAAAGTAGTGAAAAGTGAAAGCAAAAGGTGAAAACTTAAAAAAAAAAATCTATATACACACACATAAAAACATAAAATACACTTGCCAAACATTTAAGTGTAGACAGTTCATTTAATATTTTTCAAGCTAAGATGTGAATATAAATTTGAAAGTGGCAAAAGGTAATAACCTAACATGTTTAGGACAGGTGACTTAAAACCTTTCTGCCCTAATGCTGCAGGTGATTTTTGCTTAACTGTTTCTCTTCTTGAGACATGAATACTTGCTCTGCCAACACAAAACCCAACAGGTATTCCTGTGAATAAATCCAGACTGGAGCTGGAAATGTAGACAGGTTCCACCTTCCAAGGGAGAGGTAGGCGGGACATGACCCTGTTTATAGGAGGCACAGTGAGCTGGCTTCAGGAGGGGAAGGCTTGGTAGGAAGGATCCCACTCAGTGATTCAGAAGGCTGTTTCCATTTATGGCTAAATAGTGTAATTAGAATTTAAACACAGTATTTTTTCCTGAAGATGACATAGTTTAAAAATACGGCCACATGTAAATATACATGTATATACATATATATCTTTTTTTCTCATCAAATTATTCTTTTAAAAAATTTCTCTCCATTTTGGAGGGCAGTGCTGCAGATGAACATGGAAGAAATTGGATATGGGCATTTGACTTATGCAAGAGTAAAATAATCCTCACTATTAGTTTTAGGAAAAAGCCCGGATTCTAAGGAGCCAGCGACTGTAGCAGCTCCGTCTGCAGCATTCAGCTGATGCTGAAAGAACAAAAATGAAACCATAGGAAAAGATTTTGAAATAATGAAAGGATATTAAATGATTTGCTAGCTCTACAAGATATATTTATTTCTCTTGCCCATTTAGTGGCTAGCGTTTGTGTATTACAGCTTTTGGAATCTGCAGATCTCTGATCTGGAAAAAAGCCTTTTTTCATATTGGATACTAAATTTAACTGAGTTAAGTAATTTCATTTATAATTTTCCACACCTATAATTTGGGTTGTCTTAATATTTTTTTCATTTTAATAGTTTCTGTTGTTACCTGTCTCGTTTCTGTTACTGCAGAAGGTCGATTAAAAGACAAAAGGGTAGAATTTTGTCAGTTCTCTATTTAAATATGTTCTAGAGTCTAAATGATAAAAGTTGGTTAATTTCTTAAAACAAAAATAATCTTTGGTTTGGAAAAATAATATTTTCTTTGGATTTTTCCTCTATTTTTCATTCATGTGCAAATGTAACTAATTCTTTTGATGCAAAGTCCTGGAGGTAATAAAGATATAATTTATCTTGTGTTTGATTGTATTGAAAATGGAGTAGTTAAAGAAGAAGAATAATGTGCAAATTAATTCTGGAATGGTGTAGATAAATTTCAAATACAAAGAAATTTTTTATGAGTCCAGTTACATTTCTATATAGAGCTGCTAGTTTTGTATCTCTTCAGTTCTGAATAGCTTTCATTTACAATTTTTATGGCATTCAGTAGCACAGCAGTCACAGGTTAGATCTGCCAAGATAGCTTGCAGACTACTGGAACTGTGTATTCAGTCTTTATATCACCTATGGCAGCTAAACACAAGCACTGTAAAGCGAAAATTGTTTGGGTTTGAATTTTGGCAATATTTTCAAAGCACTTGGTTTGAAATCCAAATCAAGAGAGAACTAAAATCTTTAGATTTTGTTTGTTGTCTGAAAGATTGTGGGTAACTCCAGTGTAACTGGTTATTGTTTTGCCTTGTGTGTTCTTCAAGTGGAGATAAACGGCTTGTGTCTTTACAGATAAGATCATTGAGATTTTGTTTTGCAGTGATACAGTAGGAAGCTTTTCATAGCCAGGTCTCATTTTATTGGCATCACCGATTTTGAGGTAATGGACTTGAATGATATTTGTGGGCTCATCTTGCTATATTGATATAAATCAGCAACCTGCTTATTTATTCCAAAATTCCATTAATCTCAGACTGAGCTGCTGCCCAGTGTGCAAATACATCTGCAACTGGTGCCAAGCCATGTCCTCACCATCCAAAGAAATTGTTCAATTTCTGCTTGTGTTGACTTCCTCCGGCTTTGTCTGAAGGACACTTTCTGTACAGGCACTGATGTTATCCCAGGACACTTTTAGATATGAAAGCAACCCCCAAGTCTTGATTTCAAGTGGTCATTATAGAGTTAACGGCACATTTCATGACTAAGGATTGATAATGTTTCTGTCCCAGCTAATCTGATCATTCTGTTTTGTTAACCTAAAGTCCTCCTGTAATTTAAACTGGGCACATTTCTCATGGATTTACTTCTTGTCCTAATCTCCCATATAGGTGTCTATATCTTCTTGAGCCACTTCTTCTCACCGAACTCACTGAACGTGACTGCATTTCAGTGGTGTTTCTTTGCATGCTGGTGCACTAGGCACACAAAAGCTTGCACATGCATGCACATGCACACACTTTAAAAGCAGGAGGGCATCAAAGGCACCACTTAAATGAAATTTTCTAATTTTATGACATGTGACTCACGTGAGTAGTTCATTAACACCTCATTTTCTTCAGTAGTCTTCCTCTTAACAAAGCATTAGCTGTTGCTCTCTGGCACAGTTTTGTATGCGAAGTGTCCCTGGCAAATTATGGAAAAGTAAATTTAGGGATAAAGGAAGGTTGGCACATATGTAGAAGATGATGATTACTTTCATACTTCCTTTTTGACTTTTGACAAAAAGCTGTCTTTGAAAGAAAATATTGATTTGTTTTCTTCCTTTATTTCTTTTCTCTTGAAACCTAGCAACATGAAGGATGTACTTGTAGAAATGCCTTTAAGAATAAAACAGAAAATGCTAGAGAAAGCTGAGTCAAGAGAGACTCAAGAAACTTTATGAATTAGATGGTGAGTCAGTGAGGATTTTTTTTTTTTTTTTTTAAAGGAGGAATAGACACAAGAAATTAATCTTTTCTCCCTCATGGATTAAAGTGAGGCAAGTAAACCAAAGCATTCAGCAGATTTGATCTTTGGTAATTTAAATGATTGAAAATTAGACAAAACATTGAACAATTCATTATATTCAAGGTAAAATTTTTGTGTCTGGGAAATGTATACATTATGAAGTGAGCTCATATCAGCTGCCTGGTGTTATACTACCCTTCAACCCAACCTGTTGCTGTTGTAATTCAACTAGGGTCTTCTAGTAAATGCTGGGCTGGTGTATGTCCTCCACCAATTGGGTGTCATGGTTGGGTTAAGACAATGCCCATTGTGCCTTGCTTTCCTGGCACAGCCTTCCTGGCAGACGTGCAGGCATTGGTGTCCATCCCTTGAATGTCTGGTAGTGCTGTGGTGGGACAGTAAGGGTCTGACATCCCAAGTGGCACATAATGCCCCACACATGGCTTGACGTTGCCCAAAGAACCAGTCTTGTGTTCATACCTTAATGTCCCTGTGAGGGGATGGAGTATGTTTGGCACACTTTTGGAACAGAGATTTCAGTTTGGTTTAACCCAAAGGAATGTGTTTCATCCCCATTCTAGCTGCACTGCAAATGAAGCCAACACAAGGTTTGGAGAAATCCCTTCAAAACTTTGCAGCTGCTGTGAACAAAACCAATAATGTAGATACTGGGGTTTTTTGTTAACTACTTGCTTTCCCTGTGCTAGTTAACTAAACTATGACTAATTTGTGTCAGCACTGGATCTGTGCTGGATGGTCAAATAATTGCTTGGAAAAAACCGGACCTTCATGCTTGAAGGTACCTCTGCTGCCATAGAAACATATTCAAAGGACAGACATTTTTGGATAGAAGTGGAACATTCTTTCTCTCTCAGAAATGCTTTAAATCTAATTATGACTCTAGTGATAAAAGTCTGAGACACATGACTTAGGTACTGTTAGTTACCTCTGAGTCTTCTTGCATGCAAAGCAGCTCAGCTCTCTTGATCTAAAGAGATGCAGAAATATACAGTGTCACTAAGCAGAAACTTATTTCCACATAGGTTACGTACTAGGACTTGTTTCTGTATAGACACAAGTCATAGTTCATCTGCTACGTGCTGGTAAGTTTTTGCTTTAGTTTCGTGTATTGAATCCAGCCTAAGTTGGGCTGCTAACCTAGTACAAGCTGTCATAGCAACCAGATTGTGTAATTTGCTCACAGTGCTTATCCACATTTATCTTAAAGCCCAGTTAGGCTGTTTTTCTTCTAGTGTACAGGCTGCTCTAGAGCTTCACCCCTCTGGCAGCTGAGATGCTTGTAATTTCCATACTCAATTTGCTTGCAGTGCCAACCTTCTTTCTCTAGCTTAAATACCTTTTAGGTCTTGATGTTTATGCCTAATGTTGTATTTACAGACAGTAGTCAGATTTCCTCTCATCTTTGTTTCCGTTTAGTCTAAATAAGCCACATTTTTAGCCATCATTTATTTAATATACTCTTCAACCTTCAGATCTTTATTGAATTCCAGCTGACATTTCATCACTTTATGTTGTGAAAGCCTTTTCCGACTCATTGCAATTAGCCCTCACCCTTACCACCCAAGCATAGTACTGTCAGCAAGTGCTGTTATATCACTCACTATTCACTGCTTTTCCAGGTCTCTCCTTAGAGTATTAAAGAAGAGGCACTAATAGCAGCTATTCCTTTGTGAACTCCCTCCATTGAAAAAATCCTAACTATTAGTATTTGGTTTTGTGTCCTGCCTTTCAGCCAATTATTTAACCCCATGGGGCCTGTCTGTTGCATCTCAGCTTCTCAGAGCTCTTGGAGGTAGAGCTTGTTGAATGACTTGATTTAATTTCTTTCCATATTTGCACGGAGTCCAGAATAAAAATTCTTCTAAGGAAGCTCCTGTGATGACACTTCTCCCAATCCTGTATTTATGGATACACTAATTGGGTTCCTTGTAGCAGTTTCTGTTAATTTATCAGGTACAGATGACTGACCACCTGTTCTCAACTACCTTAGGTTTACCTCTCTCTCCCTCCTTTCCCAAATCCTTTTAAGATTTGATGTGTCATTTTGTCTTTTTTTTTTCCCCCCTGTGCTTTGATACTTAGAACTTCATCCTTGAATTAGTTTAAAACTCACCAGCTGGTCCTGGTGACTTGCTTTTTGTTTTCTTTGTGGATTTTTCTACAGCCTCTTTACTGATGGATCCTTCAACAACGCTCCTTAAGAAAGGTTCTGTTGTTTGAATTTCTTCTCAAGTCCTTGATATAAGTACAGATGCAGAAACTTCATTTAGTTTTTCTGTTAGAGGCTGACTTTTTCTCAGTGCTCCTTTCTGGTGCTGACCTCTAGACACTCTGGCAACCTTCCTGATCTTGATGAACTTAAACAAAAAAAAAAAGCCCTCCCCCCACTGCCCCAACCCCAAACCCCAAAAAAAACCCCACCAAAAACCCCACCCTTGCAAGTTATTTCTAAAATATTTTTGGCTTGTCTTACTTTAATTTTTCATTTAGTCTGACAGGGTTTTATTGTCCTCATTAAGATAACAACTTCAGTTTTTTAAGAGATGCTTCAAATAACCTCGTACACTGGTAGTTAACAGTGTTGGTTTTCCATATGTTTGCATCACTCCATATATTCTGTGTACTAGCTACAAACATTTTGCTCTTCTATTTGTTCACTTGCTAGTTCCTTTACAGCAACTTCTTTATTTTTATGCAATTCCTATTCTTCCAATCAAGCAGTGTTATAGGGGATTTGTTGCATTTGCTTGCTCTTATGTAGATGCTTAATTTAAGGACTTTTACAAAATGATTCTTTGGTAGAGAAATTCCTCCATACAGGGCCTTGTCAAATTAATACTTGCTTATCTTGTGGGTTATGTGTTTAGCTGCTCCTTGAAGCATTTGTTAATAGTGTCTAAAGGTTTTGTTTTCCAGTGATGTACAACCTTGATATTCACTTGATTATACAGGAGTATTTTCTGTCTACCCACATAGTTTGTCTCATCTCTGAGGTTTCTGGGATTTATAGCCAGGCACCAGCTACAGCGTCGTTGGAGAAATCTGGAATAGTAAAAGCATGATGCATGTTCCTCTTGGTGCCGTACCATCGGTGAGTCTTCCCTCTTCCTCCCCTCCTCCTGCCCAGTATTGTCATGCAGCTGAAGATCTTCTGTTACTAAGGATGCTTTTTGACAGTTACATTTCATTTCTTGTTATTCAATCTAAATGTGTCTTCATAAGTTGTGCTGCATCATGCAGCTCTTTTGCTATCTTCTTTGTAAAATGTCATGTTCTAAAATATGCCAGCTAAATATGACCTAGTGACTTTTGACTAGACACATGTTTTCTGTCCTTAAAACCCTCTAATCTGACAATATGATGTGATGACCAAGTTACTAGATTTGATATGCTGGGATGGGAATTCTGCATGTTGGAAGAAAGCGTGGTCAAAATAAAGTCACTTTCTTGTACATGCAGCCAACTGAGGGAGCTGGAAAAGCCTCATCAGAGGCCAGCAGCTCTGAGTGCTAATGCTGCTTAGGTTTTTCACATCACTGTGTCCTGTAGTCCATCATGTTGTTCTGCTCTTGGCTCTGATTTCTCTGGGCATCTGGATGCTGTGAGGATTTGTGAGGGGTACCTGGGGGAACATGTCTCTCTTCTGTAGCATTTGCTTTGTGGATAATTCTCATAGTACCACATAAGGCTTTTACCATCCTGCTTACAGAGATTACACAGCTGAGAAGATCTGCTTTTGCCATCCTGGCTGACTTGCTGTGTAGCACAACATATAGGACCTCTCTGAATTATTTTCTGTTTGAAATCATAGATAGTTTAGAAAAGCTACTCTTTCCTTCATTGAAAGACGAGTTTAAATCAGATTGGACAGAGCAGGTTTCCAATGGGTAATTATCTGTGCTGTTAAAAAGTGCTGTTTATTTCTGGCCTTTATATGTGCTGTCTCAGTAGATGGTGTGTCAGTGACAAATAGAGGCAAATGTGACTCTTCTTCCTGCTCCATTTTTCCCTACTGAGCTATATTACATGAGGATTGCTCTGACCCTGTGGGCACAGGATAATATTGTCAGCTCCTGTTCAGCTGTCTGCTAGTACTCCAAATCTCTGTCAGTCACTTCTCCTCAGGACAGAGAATTATGTCTAGCAAATGGCTTGCATTTTCCCTGCCTGCCCCACAACATGCTTTTATATTTATCTATGATGGAAACAATGTTGTTTCTGTGAAGAAAGGTTATAAAACATTCCAAGTTTGTTTTAGTCTTTAAAATTGGTATTTTTAAAAATTGATTATTCTTCCAAATATTGGATTTTTTTCCACATTTGGATAGTAATGCTATTATTCTGGCATTAATGACCCTGAGAAAAATACAGAGTATTAGAGTTGCCAAACATAACCTGCATATTGCAGTAGGATGTGCATGATTATTGATGTTTCTCCATTCCCAACTGCATTTTTTAAAATCTACTAAACAGTTCTCTTTCATTTTAGTAAATGACAATTTGCTTTGTTTCATACTTTTATCTTAATCAAATTATCAGACTATTTGTTGTATCAAATACCTTAACTAGGTAAAATACATTACACAATGCAATTGTTCTTATCAGTCAAATATCTTGAATTAATTGTTATTCAGTTAGTTTGTATCCTTATATAAGCTTATTGTTTGATATTATATTAGTCTCTAATTCTTAATGAACACCTTGATTTCCCTTTCATGTAAAATCAGATATTGTGCCCAAATTAAATGGGCCATCCTGTTTATCTTTTAAAATTTCTAGTATAATACTAGCTTCCCTCCCCAGTCTTATAAATTTCTAGTGTTTCAGGATTTATTGAAAAACATAGATCATATGCAGAGAAGACATTGGCCAACTCTTCCAACAATTTTTCAGACACACAACATAAAAAATATTTCAGTAACTGCAGCTAAGATTCTTGTGAATTGTTACAAGTATGGAGAATGACACAGAATCGTCTAGCTTCTCCCCCCAAATCAGAACAGACTTAGTGAATGTTGCTGAGGTTATATATTTTTTTTCATTACTGTTTCACACCATTGTTTCCTTCTAAGCATTGTCTGATGCCAATACTCGGCATCCTTTTGTTGCCTAAATATTTTAGAAAACTGCTTTCCTTGCCTGGATTGCTGTCTTATTTTTGCACCTATTTGTTTCAGTTATTAATTTTCTAGAATTCCTGAAATGTTGTGTTATTTTTGTTTTCAGATATACTCTCTGCACATACTTAAGCTTGCAATTTTATTTTGAGAATCTAAAGTGGTTTTTTATCCCAGACTATTATTAATTTTAGAATTTTTCACTACTTCATTTTCTAAACCAAAGTTGAACCAGATTTTCTTTTCTTTTTTTTTTTTTTTTGAACCATGGCATTTTGATGAGTTGCAGCTTTTCCCAAAGCCAGTAAATCATGCTTAAAAATTTTTCAAATACCACTCATATTTTCACTCTAGTCTTCCGCTGACCATTTTTCTTCTTTCTTTAGATATTATTACTCTTTGATTTGTTACTTTTCTTTCCTTGATTGTTAATTCCCCTGTCTTGCAAAATATATCATTAAATTTATTTGTAGTGTGCTTCATATATTTAATAACATACTGAATTTAAGAACATAAGAGCTTTTCTGGATCTAGGCCCTGGTCTCTGTTGCTTTATTTTTATGACCGCTTTTATCTAACTTTTCACTTTCTTATCACTCATTTTTCTTTTTATATTATTTCCTTACCTTGCCTACATATCCCACATCTCTCATGCAATTTCCTTTCTTGGCTTCTCCTCTCTCCAACCCTCCTTTTTCAGTCTTCCATCTGTCTCTGAACAGATGGAACTGACTTAGGTTATCAAAGCTACTACTCTTTGCACTCTCATTCACAGTGTCATATTAGAATGAAAACGATTTACCTTGAGAAAATCTTTGTACTTTTTTAAAGTTATATGTACATCAGGAAACATTAGCAATTCAGTCATTAACAACTATTTTCCTCCCCTTTTTTGTTCTTAACAAAAGAAAGGCCCTGTAACTTCTCAGTTATAATACTGGAATTAAGAAATCTGTGGATACAGTGATTGATAATATTTTTGTGACCTGTTCCCTTTCCCTTCATGGAACTGTTGATGCTGCTATCCTAAAAAAGCAGTCAGTGGGACTTGAAGTACTGTGGGTGAAATGCATTCACTGTTCTGCATTGTTAGAGTTCATCGATTCTTGCAAAATCATTGAGACTCATGAACTTTAAGCTATGAACCTTACCTGTGTTTGGTAAATGAGAACAGTGACATTATTTCCTACTTGATGACAGCTTCTTTTCTCTCCATTTCTCCTTATTGTCTTCCTCCCTTCTCTCTTTATCCCCTGTCTGTTCTTCCCTCTCTTCCTTGTAAGAGAGCTGTTCTGTTCATACTAGAATGGCTGCTAAATTCAAATAGCTAAACAAGTCACTCTTAAGTTGTTTGCTAACTTTGGAAGATGTTACCCTGTTCTGGGAGTCCTTAGTTACAATAAAAATATATATAAAAGAACATAGGATTTTGTTTTCAGTGATTTTCTTCACTTTAGCTTGGCAAGCAGATCAGGACGGTTGATTTTCCATTCTGTTGATGGTGTGCATTTGAACCAACAACTTTGTTGTTAGCTGATCCAGATGTTTCACTCTGTGAGATAAAGAAACCTCCCCTGTGTCATGTTTTATGTTGGTTTTGACCTGTGCGCCAGTTTATAAGGTAATGTGTTGCACAGCCTAAACCAGACAGGTGGGCCTCCTCTTCCTGGTGAAGGATCCCTTGCAGTCTGCTGGCAAACCTGCTCTTTCTGCAGAACGTAACGTCGGAAATGCTTGTGAAAACCTGAAGTCATGTTGCCTGTCTTTGTAGCTTTTTTTGCTCTGGAAGAAGGGAGAAGTGAAGAAAGAATTAACCACCAGCTCAGCACCTAACGCTGGTCTAAAAATCCTCTGGTGGTACGTGCTCTGGCTTGGCTTAGGTTGGAAGGTGTATTCAGATTTGCTGCTGCAACTTGTAATGCACAGGCTGAAGCATTGGTAGTCATGTGTTTCCATACTATTTCGCTTTAACATAAGGCTGCAGTTACCACTTGATGCCTGTTGCAGGAGGAATCTCTTTAGTCTCTTTGCTGATGAACGTTCTAGTGGCTGTCACCGCTCTTTTCCTTTTGCTCTTTTCCTTCCCATTGTCAGTATTATTTTACTTTTTACTGTCTTCTTTCCTCCAGGCTTTAGCCTCTGCACTGGTCCTCCATTCTCTCTGCACCTTCTCAGCTGGTGATGCTGCTGATCAAGAGTTCCCTGTCTGCTCTGTGTGGTAGCTCCCTGCATGAGTGCTGCTCCCTGATTCCTTCACAGATGGCCCTTGCTCCTCTTCATGATAGGGTCTGCTGAAGGCAGGGACTGATTGGAGGTCTTCTTAGAGCCTGCAGTGGCCAGCTCCATCACTTCTGCAACTGATGATGTGAGTCACAGGAAGGTTTGCATGTGTTGTCTTGGGCAGGGAGGACAAGTGTAGCCAGAACAATAAATCTTCAAGCGGCTCAGATATTGAAGAAGTATCTGACTTTTTCTCTCAGTCTTGAATGGACCATGAAACTTTGATTAATTCCATGGTTCAAAGACCATGGTTGCAAAAGTGTTTTCAGATCACAGAATCACAGAATTGTAGGGGTTGGAAGGGACCTCGAGAGATCATCGGGTCCAACCCCCCTGCCAAAGCAGGCTCCCTAGCTCATATTGCTCAGATAGGCGTCCAGGCGGGTCTTGAATATCTCCAGTGAAGGAGACTCCACCACCTCCCTGGGCAGCCTATTCCAGTGCTCAGTCACCCTCACTGTGTAAAAGTTCTTCCGCATGTTGGTGCGGAACTTCCTATGCTCCAACTTGCAGCCATTGCCCCTTGTCCTATCCCCACAGACCACTGAAAAGGGGCTGGCTGATTCCCCCTGTATCCCCTGCTTCAGATAATTATAAACTTTGATTAGGTCCCCCCTTAGTCTTCTCTTCTCAAGGCTGAACAGTCCCAGCTTACTCAGCCTTTCCTCATAGGGGAGATGCTCTAGGCCCTTAATCATCTTCGTAGCCCTTCTTTGGACTCTTTCCAGGAGATCCCTGTCCTTTTTATACCAAGGAGCCCAGAACTGGACACAATACTCCAGGTGGGGCCTGACCAGGGCAGAGTAGAGAGGGAGGATCACCTCCTTTGACCTGCTGGCTACACTCCTCCTGATGCATCCCAGGATCCCATTGGCTCTCTTGGCCACCGAGGCACACTGCTGGCTCATGGCCAACCTGTCATCTACCAGGACCCCCAGGTCCTTCTCCACTGAGCTCTTCTCCAGCAGGTCATCCCCCAGCCTGTACTGATACAAACAGTTGTTCCTTCCCAGGTGCAAGACTTTACACTTGCTTTTGTTGAACTTCATCTGGTTTCTCACTGCCCAGCTCTCCAGCCTGTCCAGGTCTCTCTGGATGGCAGCGCAGTGCTCCCGCGTGTCAGCCACTCCTCCCAGCTTTGTATCATCAGTGTACTTGCTGAGGGTGGATGTTATTCCCTCATCAAGATCGTCAATGTAGATATTAAACAGGACTGGACCCAACACTGAGCCCTGGGGAACACCGCTGGTAACAGATAGTACAAAGAGGTTGAAAGGAAAATTCAGCTAAATTTAACAGCCTTCAATTTGGGCAGCTTATTCTCACTTCAAAGTAAGTCAAACTGCCACAAAATCTGTATGAAAGAAGTGAATCACAAAGCTGCAATTTTTGTAATTACCTTTGAAGCAACTTTCTTTTCCTTGGAGAACAGCTGCTTCCTTCTCTGAGTCTGAACAAGTATTATGAAAGGCTTAGGTGTCATTCTATAATTTATATATTTACATATATATACACACACATTTAATTATTCTTCTCTATAATGAATAAACCATTAGTACAAAATTAATGTAACGTATCAAGAAGTTAATTTCGGAGAGATGCTACTTGGTTCTTCCTCTCTTGCTGTCCCCCCAACTTCTTTCTTTTCAGACCTGAAACTATATTATGCTTTTGCTCTGAGAAGTATTACTATACTCCAGTTACCACATTTCCCCAGTATGCATTCAGTATTGATTTCTGAGTGTTTTACTTAGGTTATTAAAGGATTGCCCTGGCATCTTTCAATATACCTTGTCCTGGAAAGCCATGTGAGTTAGGAGAGCAGTAGAGAAAGTTGGATTCATGTGTTTTTTCAGATTATTCTTTTGTATGGGCAGAGAAGAGGGTTTCTTATTTTACCTGAATTACTTTTTAAATTCAGTAATAACTTGGTTCTTGTAAAGGTGATTGGAGGCTGAATTTTGTTGCAAATAAAGAGCCAAAATATTTATAAAATCCAGCAAAAGGTGCATGTGTTGTCTTTATTATTTCTTCTAAGTGAGCCTGTCACTGCTGGAAAATTTGAAGTAACAAGAATGCAAAAGTGGAAAAATGGAAGAAAAAAAAACCTCTTCACTGGGGAGAGTAGAGAAAGTATTTCAACAAGTTGTGTTTGAAAGGAATACCAAAGCATCACTTCAGATTTACAGAGGACCAAATGCTAGTAACAAAGAAGTCCTTGGTCTAGGGTGATCTGTACAGTTTTTTTTAGTTTAGTTCAAAGAAACATTCCATGTTCTAATTTGGCCGTGTATGGGGTGATTGGTCTGGAAATAACGACTGCACACCATGCTTGTCCTGACGTAATGTGGATGTGCCCACAACAAGAAGTTGTGGGTAGCATCAGGATAGCAACAGATCCAGAAATCAAGGCAGCTCCTGCTGAAGAATCTAATCTCCATCCTGTATGTGCTTCAGCGGGTTTTGTTCTGGAAAAGCTGTAACCTTCTGTTGTGGACTAAACCAGCCCTTCAGTTGTTGGTGAGCTCCCAGAGAACATCTGCCTTAGTTTCAACCAAAGACAATCAGTCTTATAAATGACATGGTGATTTATTAATTTCTATATATATGAATAATCCTTTCTGAATAGAAATCATGTTGAGATAGAAGAAGAAAATCTATTAAGATCCAAAGCTTGGAAAAAAGGTGCAAATATTTAAGAAGGGGATAATTAACCATTGGGCAAGATGCAATTCTCTAATTAAGGCAGTTTATCCACTGGAAAATCCATCCAGATTCATAAATTATAAACTAGTACAATGACTTGTGTAAGTGAGCAACATATGGGAAGAAGATCAATTGTCTGACAGCAGTACAGGGCTTGGAATGAAATTATCCTGGGTCCGTTTCACCTGCACAGGTTGTGCCTAGGTCTTGTTCTTTACTACTCCTGACCTCACAATTAGAATTTTTCCCTCACTATAATTCTGACTCTGCTGGAAATCTCTTGTGAGACTCCAGGGAGCCTTCCCTGTTGCCATTCTGTACATAGGCAGGAGCAGTGCTAGAGGGTTATGATATGCTTTTAGTTAATAAATATCACCCAATTTCTTGAAATATTCATGCTGGTAGTACTATGGTAATGTGAAACCTTGTGTGAGTATTATTTGGCACAGTTCTTTCTATTCAAAAACACGTCCTTGAATGTTTTAATATTATATATTTATTTTTATCTTTAAAAGGCTGTCTACTTTAAAAAAAACATTTCCAGTTGTTTGGAAAACAGCTTTTGTATCAAAATCTTCCTCAGATGAAAGCACCTTTATACACCTTGTGATTTTTTTTTTTTTTTTTTTTTTTACTTCCAGCCATCCTTGCTTGGTTTTTTTGGGTTTTTATTTTTTTTTCCTTCCTCTCTTCTCTTGCCTGTTCATTTGTCTGGTACCCTTAGCAACATCTTTTACTAATGGAAAAATAGTAGTGCTTTCTGTAGTTTCACAGTGGTTGTATCAGAAACAGAATTTACTTGAGAAAGCATTTAGGTTTTCAGTCCCACTGTACCTTCTGAACATTTAATATTGTGATATCAGGGAGATCTACAGATTCTTAATTTGTCTTTTTCATAGTTTTTATTGCAACCATACCTGGAATTAAGAAGTAGCAAAATAGTCAACTGTACATAGTAGCATTTCTGTCTATGGATTGGATGAAGAAAGTCTTCCCCCTTATATTTGGTGTAATTGCATATTATGGTTTTCAATCTCCAGAGACCTCACTTTGTGTAGTTCCTCCATAGAGGCATAAAGGTCACATAATGAGAATTCATTGTGCTCTCCTTTTGTTCCTGAGGAATTCGCTGTGTGAATTGCAGTCTCAATTTTTCCATCAACTCCCTTAATTCTAGAGGCCAGGGGGTGCTATAAGTATACGCATTATAATCCATGCAGGTTTAGTAGTCAATATCAAGGGCTCATGAAACTTTTGTATCTTTTATTTTCTTCCTGTTCTGAATGCTGAGTGCTTCATTTCTTAAAGGTCTTATTTCAGTGGCAGAAGGGGTGTGTATGTTTACATGCACTGTGACTTGGATTTAGGCAGGTACTTGGATTTCTAGTAGTACATGTATGTATATGCCTCTTATCTGAGTGAGGGAATGGACAGATGGGGCTCAGACCTGGGAGTTCAGCCCTGGGAAATTATGAACCTTACACTGATAATATGATTTCTTTTTTTTAGGGGAGAGAACTTGCAACATGGAATGAAATGGGAAATGTTTTATTTCCCAGATAAAACCCACATATAAGAATACATGTAAATAAAAAAATATATGTATGTGTATTTTTATGTTCTCACAGTGGGAACATTTTGAAACAAGTAATTTCCATAAGCAGATCTTTACTCTTTGAAAATAAATTTTATTACATTTAAATATTAGGCAAGAATAAATTATTTAAACTGCATATTCTCAAAAGCACTTGAGTTAATCAAACACCTGTTATTCCTCTTTTCCTGCTCTAATCACTCAGAGGTGTGTAAGTAAACTGTAAGTGTACAAGTCTAATCAGTTTTTCATGAAGTGATAATATAGTTTACATGAATGTTCACATAGCCTAGGTGCAAAGGAGACATCAATAAATTCATACAGAGCATATCATATCAGTTTTGTTTGTGTGTTAGAGTCTCTGATGAACTAATAATTAATAGACAGATGGTTTGTGGGTAGTAAGCCTTGGGCCAAGTGTTTTTAAACATCACATTTTCTCAGAAGTGGTTATTTAGGACCACACAAATTAAATCTTGGACCTCTAGGTTTTAATTACTTTTATGATAATTTCTGATTGCCTAACATACTAGATGATTTTACTGACTGTTGGAAAGCAATATATCTGATTTGAAAAGGTGTCCACTGAAAGAATAATTTCTCTGTTTCCCACTGCAAAAGTGCAGGATGTGTACATCATTGCTGTCTTCAGGGTAGCACATGAGCATGGTCTGCAGGCATGTGTAACGCCTGCTAGCCGTTGTGTGTATACAGTTGTGCGTGTATGTCTGTATTTACACAGAGGTTTTTGCAATGTTTTTGTTTGTTTCCAAGGTATCTTGACAGACTTACATGTCTCACACACATTTGAAAATCATTTCAGGTGTGGAGGGGTTTGGAGTTGACTTTATATTAAAAAAGTAAGAATAAAGTAGTAATTAGTTGTTAGCAAGAATATCCTTTCACACACTAACATATCTGTTTAAAAATGAGTGGAATACAAGCAAAAAGGCTATGGGCACAGTACATGAATGTTGACATTGCACACTAATAAATAAGGCAGTGGTTTCACATTCTGAAGAGTTTTCTGCAATGTTGACTTGAGATATTCCTGCCCTCCTGATGGCTATTCTCAGAGTTATGATGTCACCCCCTCAGTCGAGCAGGTTCCACTGTCTACTGAACCATATTGTAATCCAGTTCAGGGATCAGATCTTAACAGAGGAAAAAAAAGAAAGAGTTGACATGTGTGACGTGTTTGAGTGTCTTCATTTTAATCTGGGATCAGAAAACTCTTGTACCCAGCCAACGGTTCTGGTCCCACTGAAGTGGTGGCTTAAATTGGGAAAGGACCTACCAGAAAATGGAAGGTCAAGAATCCTGTAAAGCAGAAAATAAGCATTATGAAGGGAAAACACAATGTCAAAATCATACCTTGTGCTCCATGTCAGATGGGCAACCTAATGTGTTGTTGAACTCAGTGTATTGGAAGGGGCTGACTATAGCATTGCAGGTTTACAATAGGCAGCAAGAAGGATATGGTCAGTGTTGCACGCTGGATCTGTAAATCTAATACATATATTTTCTTCACTTAAGAAGAAAATTTGCCTTTGGTCTCCTCATTTCTTCTTTAACTTTTTCAAACGAAAAAGGCTTAATACTTCTATGAGTAGAGTCCTAGGCTGATGACCGCAGCAATGGCTGGAGAAATGGTTATGGAAGGGTTTTGACATGAAGCTGTTGCCTAACATTAAGGGCGTTTTCCAGTTGATCTGTATAGAAATGGTTTGTATCTGATTTTGCTGGTTTTATTGGCATGACAAGGATTTCTAGTGTGCAAACTCTTAACAGTGATGACTCTGTGAAGGTTATCAGTATTACATTCAGTGCTACAATTTAACTGCCTTTATCCTGAATGCAAATTACTTCTTACACATCCTCTGTGAAACAAAGCATATTATTGTTATTATATCTGGAATTATTTTTCTTTAAGTCACCAGAGTATATAAAAATTAATGTCTTCTGTTATTGGTTACTGTATGTACCTGAGCACAGTATAAATGCAATACTGAACTGAACAGCACAATCTGGGTATCTTATTGTTTTGGAGGCCTTTTTTTTTTTTCATCCTGATTTGACCCAGGAAGAGAGGAGAGAAACTAGACAACTAGACAAAGTCGTTTGAAATAAATTCTTGTTGACTGTTTTTATCTACTGCAAGTCAAGAGGCGGTTTTGAAGAAATTTTTGAAAGAAGAATGTGCTTGCTGTGGTTATTCTTTAAACATTTGCTTGCCTTCCTCTTTCAATTTATTTTTGGAACGCTGTTTTGTATGAGAATAGGAAAGATTTTTTTTTTCTGTCATCCAATTCAATATTTAATGGCAGATATCACAACACTCCTCAGTGTCTCAGACAATGTCTGCTGGCACACGCTCCAGCACGTTACCTGGGAAACAATGTGTTTTCTCCATTGACATTGAAGTATTCTCTCAGCTATGAAACTGTATTTTAGGAAATAGAAAGTGAAGTAAGCATAGATGCTTATACTTGATACCTTAATGAGAAAGATGTTTTTAATTACTTTTTCAATGTGTTCATCAGATAAATATTGAACATCAAAAGAGAAATATGAAGATTGAAAAATTTGTAAGAACTGCTATTTCATTCTTAATTCAGCTTTATTGAGAATGCATAGTATAATACAGGATTGTAATTACATGGTTGCATTATATTTCTTACAAAATATCTTCTTCAAGCACAGAATACATTATGTGAAACTGATGAACAACTATTCCATGTTTTATCATCAGTGTCTCATGTATGGTAAAGTCCTTATTTCAAATATTACTGGGAAAATATCATGGACACTTGTATTAGGTTTATTAATTTCCTTTTAAGTCTTTCGGTAGTTTAATATAAGGCACCATTTCAAAATCCCCAGAGTCAAGAGGGGGTGGTATTATTTCTATTTTAGAGATCACAGATGGGATAAAAATCAGATTAGAATTTGAGACTTGAGACTTTATTTTTCTCAGGACTTAGTGTTATAAAGCATTTTAAATATTCATATCTAAATCTAAACATAGGTGGTAGTTTTAAGTTCTCATCTCTATAAATCAGACATGGTTTCTTAGATTAAGATTCTGAAGATGTTGATGGAAATAGTTTAGATATGATTAAAAAACTTTCTTAGCCTGTGTTTTCAATACTGATTAATGGCACAGGGAGGATAGCTGAAAATAAGTTTACGAACATAGAAATGATCAAACAAAGATCACATTAAAACTTAAAGTTGAGTGCATTTAAATTAGGATGATGAAATAATTCAAGGGAAATTGTTTTTGAGAGTCTAAACCAAATATTTTAATCATCTCTCAAGTTGTAAATACTTTGATTATATACTGACAAAGACAATATCTGTTATTTGAAAAGGAAAATGGTGAGTGGTAAACTACGTAAGGTACAGTCTGACTTCAGATGTGTGCTCTGCTCTAGACCACATTTTGAAGGAAGGAGTGATTAAAATCTAGGTAGTAAAGAGAAAATTAATTAAAATGAAACGCTGATCTACCAAACGTTGATAACTCCACAGGAATCTTATTATTTCTTTGATGAAAGAGTTTCTGGGTGAAGAAAACCCAATTGGTTTGGTCAACATTGATTGAAAAATTTTGGGGGAAATCACATGAAAAATGTATTAACTAAATAGGAGAATGTAAAACTCCTCAATGCATAAAGTCTGTAGTCACTGAACTGTACAGTTTACTGAACTGTAAAACTGAATTGTAATGGTATAAACTGAAAGATCATTCACTTTGGAAGAAATGTTGTCCATTGCCCCCTTAAAATGAGATCTCCCTGTCTGAAAGCAACTGAAGCTTACTTCAACCTGGGGATACTCAGGTATGTTTAGATGCATGCAGGCATACATTCATATATTAGCTGTTAATAGGATAGTAATGAACTGGTATTTTTAATGCCACTGCAGTCAAGGCACAATGCCCAGGTGCTTCAGTGGATATTTCAGAGTACAAAAAAAGATATGGACATACTGGAGTTATTCCAGCTAAGGGTCACAGAAATGAATAAAAGACTGGAGCATCTAAGAGGCAGAAAGGGCTGGGACTGTTCAGCCTGGAGGACAGAAGTCTCAGGAGATCTTATAAAATTATATAAATGTCTCATGGGAGCGAGTAAAGACTGAGCCAGACTCTTCTCAGTGGCACCCAGTGACAGGGCAAGAGGCAATGACTGCAAACCGAAATACAGGGAAGAATTTTTTTTACTGTGAGAGTGGTTAAACACTGGAACAAGCTGCCCAGAGAGGTTGTGGAATCTCCACCTGTGGAGATACTAAAAATCTGGCTGGGCACATAGTCCTAAGAAACATACTCTCTCTGACCTTGCTTGAGCCAGGGGGTTGGAATAAGAAATCTCTAGAGGTCTTTTCCCATCTCAATGGTTCTTATATCCCATGATGTAAGGAAATATCTATGCAATTGTATAAAACTCTGTATTATATTTTGTATAATACCAGTTAGCCTTGTTCAAGTCACGTGTGTGCAAGAACACATTGGTTTGAACTAGAAGATGAGCAAAAAATGTATAAACTGTAACTTGAAAGGAAGAGGTCTTGAAGAGGTATGAGGCATATGACAGAACTCTCTGAGTCAAGGACTATAATCTTCAGGTAATGGATAGTGCTATTTAAGCTAAAAGGCAGTGCTAGAATAACTGAGATGAAAGTTGATATGAAAGTAGATGATGTTCTTAAAACATGCAGAATGAGATTCAAGGACAATTTTCCTCTTAGATTGGGAGATTCTAACTAAGTGCTATCTAATTTGACCTAACTGAAGCAGAATTTCACAGAGAAGCTGAAGACCCTCCTGACATACAAGTCAGACTCTGCCATGTTTTTAATATCTGCTTCAAAGTATAGAAGTGTGTGAGATGGTCAATAAAGTGACAAGTAATTTTTTAATATAGGTAAAATGATACACTTTCCTTAGTGTCATCCTTGAAAACATTGCAGATTATCCATTGGAAAAAATTAGCCTGTGCACAAGCACAGCAAATCACTGCAATAAATTTCAGCCCAAACTGTTACAAGCTGTAACTTCTGTAAAGCCTTTATTACTGGCAGTGTCACTAGACTTCCTATAATGCAGTCTTAAAGTGTATGTTAATTCAAATAGTAATATTTTGTTACATAGATGCATGAAGCAGTAAGAATTACAGTATGCAGCACCATAGAATTATTTCATGTATATTCCTTGTCAAGATTGGCATATAAAATATGGATTTAGAAAGGTTCTCTGCACATTTGTATGTTAATGTTCCAAGGCAACATGCTGAACCTTGGGTCCATTCTGGTGCACTCTAATCAAGTGCTGCTGAAAAGGCACTTCTACCCTCTTTCTCCTTTCTGATTTTCTGTTGAGACTGCAGCATCTGGACAGACGTCCAGTATTTGCACATTATTAACAGTACACCCTAATTAGGGCACACAGCAGTAATATGTAATATGACCTGTTAAATAAATGGAAGGCTGATGAGGCACCTTCTTTCTATACATCTGCTGGAACCTCTGCTTTAGGTGCTGTGGAGAGGTTGTAATTCTCAAAAAGCCGAGAGAGTGATGATTAGAATGCATTCCCCTTCCCTTTAGCCCAATTCTGTTAGCAGAGAGAAAGGTAAGAACCAAGCGAGGGGGAAAAATAAATGCATATGCCCCCTTTAATACTTCCCCTGCCTTCAGTTAGTTTAGGGATTTCCTGAGACAAATGGAGATTTTGAGTATTTAGTGACCTTCAGTGGACTCTGTGTTCTTCTGTGTCCCTTTGAATCCAAGTGAATTTACATCCGTCTGGAAAATCCTTTAGCAGTGACCTCTCTGTCATGAGAAGAATGATCTCGGCTTGTTTTGAACCTGGCTTCATTCGATGTCCCAGGGTTCTTGTACTGGTAGAGAGTAAGCTGTCAAAGACCACACATTTACTCAATGTAATTTATGATGTGGATGATCTCTACCATACTCCTTCCAAGTTACTTCTTTTTCTGAGTGCAATCTCAGTTTAATTTATCCTTCATCCCTCACAGAAAGGGAACATTCTACATATATTCCAGACCTTTCGTCTCCCTTGGTTGTCTTGAACCTTTTTTGTCCTTCAGTATCCTGCTTAGGAGGAAATGACCAAAACAACAACTGGTATTCCAGGTATAGACCATAGAATTATAGATAGACTTATGGCAGAGTATTCTGTTCTCTGTCCTTCCCTAAGCATTTCCAACATTTGATTTCCTTTTTTTGTTCTAAGCTGATCACTGGGTTGGATGTTTTCAGGGAACATCCATCATAACTTGTGGTAATGGTCAGCTCAGCACTTGTCATTGCAGCATCGTACTTACAAATTCAGGATAATTGTTCTTCACTTGCCTTCACCTGTACTTACTCTGAACTTCATCTGTTAATTTGTGGCCACTCATACAGTTTTGTAAAGGCTTTCAGCAGTTCCTGGTAGTTTTGGCAAAAGACTTCAGTGAAAACTGTATCAAAGAATACCAAGAAGGTAGTAAGGCAGCCTTTCCTTAGCAAAAGGTGTGTTCACTTTTCCTGACTACATCATGTTTATGCAGGTATCT
Source organism: Porphyrio hochstetteri (assembly GCA_020800305.1). Lineage (NCBI taxonomy): Eukaryota > Metazoa > Chordata > Aves > Gruiformes > Rallidae > Porphyrio > Porphyrio hochstetteri. Next base: position 55,879,169 of record CM036907.1, read on the forward strand.
CTTTTAATTTTACTCTCATGTTTTCTACTAACTTTTGAGTACAACCTGAAGCTTCACACACCTACCTTGCAATGTTTTTAAAAATTGTTGCATTTGCCATTTGCCAATCATAACATACAAAGGAAGATTTGAGAGTGCACCACTCATTATAATAATGTATTTATATCATTCTTCAGTTCCTCTTGATATCCTAGCTGAATACCACCTGATTCTGGCAATTTGTTTGTATTCACTTTGTCCAATCTTTTTGTAGCCTATCCTACAGTCTTATGAATTTCTGACAGATCTTTTTCTGAGTCACTCAGAAAGCAAGTTCAGGCTTCCTTTAAAACCTCTGCTATTACTTCAGCAAACTGCTGCAAAGGATTGCTCTTTTTGCTCTGGTTCTGATTTTGTGCCCTGATCTTCAGTTGGCCCTACATACACCGTGGCTTCTGCTTCTGATGTGTTTCAAGAAAAATGTAGTTAATTTTGTTCTTTAGTTGTTCCTCAAACACTTTTTTGTCCTACCTTATTGTTTGCTTACACTTAATCTCTGAAAGCTCATCAGCGTTTCTGTGTTCTTCCTTTAGACACAAGTTCAGTTCCTCTCAGGTTGCCTTCTTGCTTCAAATCTACCTTCCCTGCTGACTTCTTGCCCTTTCTCAAGCCTTTCCTAAGTGGGTCAGTGTTCCTGTGATGGAGTTGTCATGTATTTACTTCTAAGGATTTAATTCTCTCAGCTCCCCCTGTGGGTTTTAAACATGACCCTTTATTTTTATGTCCTTTTGAGGCTGAAAGCAATTGTGGGAGGTACTTAGAGTTTCATACCTCTGCAGAGATGTTGAATCTAGGGCTGTTATGGTTGCTGTTATAGAAGAGCTCTTCCACTATGCAAGATTTTTGAAGCAAATCATGCACTACATCTTTTATTGTGGACTATATATTTTGCTCTATGAAATAGCAATTAATGGTGTCTTTTGTTTGGTCATTGTATTATATACAGATAATTTTTTTTTTTACCTACTTAGAGATAGTTAAAGTCTGACATTATTATCACATTTTTTGCACATGCTGCCTCATGGTGCCTTAGGTTGGATGTTAGGAAGAGGTTCTTTACTGAGAGGGTGGTTGGGAACTGGCACAGGCTCCCCAGGGAAGTGGTCACAGCACTGAGCTTGGCTGAATTCAAGAAGCGCCTGGATGATGCACTCAGTCACATGCTCTGACTTGGCTGGCCCTGTGTGGAGTGAGGAGTTGGACTTTTGATGATCTGTGGTCCCTTCCAGCTCAGGATAGTCTATGAGTCTATGTCCCTAAGCATACTAGAAACTGTTGTCATTCAGTTGGCAGACTCACCTCTTCCTTCTCAGGCCTGATATTTAAGACCCTATAGGCTCTATGCTACTTTTTGAGGGGCTTATCTCATCTATTTATTTTGATTAGGCTCTTAATGTACAGACTTCTGATAGAATTTGTTGCTCTACCTTTCACTGTGCATTTTATACATTAGCATCATAGGTGATTCACTAAGTTTCTGATATGCCCAGGATTACCATGCCTTCAGTTAGACATTGCAGTTACAGCATTGTATTCCTTATGGCTTCCAGGATTCATGTAGAAGCATGTTTTTTGTTCTCTTGGCACTGTATTTAAGTCAAATCTGGTTTGCTGTTGCCTGTTTGACTTCTTCCATCTTCTGACACCGATTGTGCTGAAGTTTTTCAACTGTACCAGGTTTTACCATACATGGTGTGGTCTCTTCCCCCATTGGTCTTTTGTTACTTTCTTGTTTAAAACCTTACTCATAATCTTCTTTCTTAGTTTTAATTGCTAGCAGCTTTGTTCCTGTTTACTTCAGCTGAAGTTTCCTTTTTGGAGGAAGCAGCCCTTATTCCTAATGAATCTAAGTCTTTGTTCTTTCTGCCATATTCTGAAGTAGGTATAAATCTTGGCACTCCACCTCTTTCTGATTCTGCGCAGAATACTGTGAGCACTCAGGGAAGACCACCACTGAAATCCTGGTCCTCAATTTGTTTCATAGGAATTTATATTTTTTCCTCTGTCTCAGTTCAGCTATTCCTCTTTCATAGGATCATGCATTATCTGCATTGTTCAGATAATGTGACTCTCTATATATGTATGACATTCAATGAATTTAGTCAGCTCAGGTATTAAAAATGCATCAAAATGTGAGGGAAAATTCATCTGCTCTTAAAGCTGACATTATCTTGGCCACTGTGATCTGGTGAAATGGTGTTTTATCAACTTTCATATGTAAATCAGTAAGGGAAAAAGATAGGATCAAACCCAATTAATTTCTAGGGAAACTCTCAGACATCTAAGGAGAATGGTATTTAAGTGTATAAAAATATACACGTGTTTTTGCTTAGCTCCCTTATGTCTCAGAAACAGTCCCCTGATTTTCTGTGGATGGCTTAGGAGGGATGTTATAAGAAAAAACACCAACCTTTTCTTCCTGTGCTATTCTAACATGCAGGAACAGCAAATACTCCGTCACCTTTTTGCATCTTGCAGGAAAGTGATAACATGCCATTCGGCATGAGTCTTCTGTCATTCTGAAGTGATGCCTTCTTTTCCTACATGTATACTCTTAGAAACTTATTGTTAGTAACACCATTGTATTGCTGCACAAACATCTGATACTTTACTATAGTTCACAAAGGATTCTGATAACTTAGGAAAGAGAAGAAGCTGGCAAAGGGCCTGGAGGATAAAAGGAAAGCTTACTATTCAGTCAAGCAAGGTTGGAAGCACACCTACAGAAAGAAAACGGAATTACATCACCAAAAGCTAACTCGATTCCTATTTAACTTTTCTTATTTCTTTAATCTTGATCCATTTAAAATACAGAAATAAAAATACAGCTGCCTCTTTCCTCTGCTAAGTTTTAGTAACCAAACAGTGACTGTAATGTTATCAAGTTTCTTTCCAATATTACAAGTACTGCCTGTGGTCCATTAGTCTTAATTCTTCGGTACCTCCTGACTGTCTTCTTTTTTCCTGAGTCTTAGGTGTCACATGTGAAAATGGTTTGTCTGAGCTTTTTGTTGAATTCCAGTCAGTTTTATACAACTAGATATTCTGCATTGATAGATGGAAAGATGGGTATATTTTTATCTCCATTCCACCACTGTGGAACTTTACAAGTCATGGTTGTAAAGCAGTGCAAATAACATGTGTGCGTTTCTGGGTTTAGGCTAATCTGTAGTAGTCCCTGAGTAATGAGGATGAATCTAGGTGGGTTCATCTTGTGAGAACCTGTAGGATAATGGAAAACTTGTGGTGTGGCTCTGGTTGCCCTAATGAGTTATCACCTCAGAGGGAGTATCTGTCTGTAACTTTTTCTCAATCCAATCCCTCTTCTTTGCTTTCAATTAACTGATGCAGTTACTTCCTATTTTGCAAGGAGGTTATGTAAGTTTTCTACTAACTTGTATCCTTTGCTTATTTTCCCCTTTTTTTTATTGTGGGCAAAGAACATCCTGCTGTATGCTAGGGAAAAAAGTAATGTGCAAGACAATTATCAGATAAAGGAAGAGAAATTTAGGACAGGGGCTGAGAGAAGTAAAATGTGGCTTGGGTCAGCACAGACATCATGGTAGTGAACATAACCAAAACATTTATTTAGATGAGGCCTAAAGGACATGTATGTGTGAATTTTGCAGAAGCTTTTCTGGGCTAGGTCAGCCCTTTTTTTGTTGTGAGGTGTTTGTGCTCCTCTTCCATGTTATGTTCATGGCTAAGCAGACCCCAGTTTGGATCAGTGTCTGTCCTGTTAACTGTACAAAGGGAACTCTTATGTTGGGCTGCCATTTTGCTTTTCTGTGCCCAAGGGCTCATACAGCCGTATATTGTTATGCCTCTGATTCTACTTCTCTTAATTTAGCACTTGCCCTTGTTTAATTTTAATCACAGTGTTCAGCACTGTTTGCAAACATGAAGCAGTTATGTCTTCTGGCCTCTTGAATGTGAGAATGTCATTCTGACCGTGGGTCACTTTGGGCTGCCTGTCACCTGTAGCTGTGGAAATGAGTTACTGTAATCAAGAATGGGTTATTTGGGCCCTCAGAAATCAAGTCTGTATTCAGTGATACATTTGCTTTTGTGGCACTGTTTCTGCCCTTTAAGATTGCATGCAAGTTTTTCAAAACTTTTTAGCTCTTGGTAATAATCAGCTGTAATTAGTTTGCAGTTTTTAAAGGCCTCCAGAAGAATTTCCTTACACTGACTTTAGAGAAGATTCTCTCCAGGAAATGGCTCAGGACCTTGTGTGAACGTGTCTGATGTCTATAAAATAAGAAGGTAGACGGAGGACTCTTCCTGTGCTCCAAAAAGAATGGTGGTTAAAGGGATGTTTTGTAAGACTGAATTCTGTGGATGATACAGAGACTTTACAGCAGATTTCCCTCTAGTTTGAGATTCCTTTAGTGTTGATATATTAATTAAAAATGCATCATATAGGCTTGCTAATTTTTGCCCATATACATGGCTTTTAAAAAATGCTATTCTCCTATGTGTTTTTATCAAAGGATGTAGGGCATGTCTAAGCTGATTACTCTTGCCCATATACTTGGCTTTTAAAACATTATTCTTCAATGTATTTTCATCAGTGGATGTAGAACATTTCTAAGCTACTTTTCTCATATATGCAAGATGCAGTCTGCCTATACCTTGTTGTCTTATAATCTGTGAGATCAAAGACATTTAATTTCATCTCTGAAACAAAAGTTAAGTAGTATGCCCGGCTAAGCAAACAGCTTGGCTCAGATGAACTCCAAGAGTAAAAGAATGGCTACACTGAGTCAGATCAAGTGTTAATGTAGTATAGTGTCCTGCCTCCAGTAGTGGTACAAGTGGATGCATATTTAAAGATATAAGAATAGAATCAATTTATGATAATATCTCCCCAGGAAGACTACTCCAGTATCCAGTAATTTGCAGCTCAGAGGCTTCCTGAGTTAGTGGCAGTATCCTTCTTTTCCAATTTATCACTAGCAGGGTGAATAAGGGGTGGCCTGGAAGACAGGGTACTGAATAGCTGGATGCTAAGATTTAGTATCTGGTAGCCAAAGAAGGTAGAAGATGGCAGAATTGTCTAATTTTGAAATGAAGGAAAAGATGTCACTACACTTTGCTGCCCAAACCATGATTGCAAGAGAAGCAAGTTGTGCAGTTAAATTAGACTTCTCTGTGTAACCTTCCTAATACTGTTTTTAAAACAGTCTGAAATGCGAAAGCTTTGTGAATAAGAATAATAGTGATGTTGTGGAAAGGGGGGTTTATGCAGACATCTGTGAGTCAAGTACATGCATTTTATTTTAAATTTTTTTTTTTTTTCTCCTACCTTAATGAACCACACTCATGAACTGTGAGAATGAAGTTGTTTCAGTTCCAGGGGCTGCTATGGCAATTTCTACCCGAGAGACCTTATTTGTCAGAGGCCAGTTAGGCTAGTACACTTGCGCCAATTATCTTTCTCTTAAGAGCCACATACAGCTATCCTATTTCCCTCTAACCCATAAGGTCAACATTTCTGCTATCAACTGTGCTCCAGAATTCAAACATTTATTTCCATTAAGGAAGCAATTTCCAAATTGTGTTCACTGGTCAAAAACACTCTTCCAGGTGATACTATATATGATGTTAATTCAGCATTGTCATTGGGCAGAACTATCTGCCAAAACCCTCTGAGATTGTTGAGACATAAAAAAACATAGGCTTCGGTCAATTTTGGACTAGAAAATATAAAGCTTTCCAATTCCATTGCTCACTCAACAGCTCTGTATCTGTACAAATTCTTACTCTTTATGCCTTTCTTCATCTTAGGGTCTTGGTAGATAGTCAAATATGTTGGCTACCACCTTCCTCTATGATGTCATTTATACTTCTGAATGTTTTCTTTCTCTTTTGGAAGGCCTGGAAAAGGGTGTATTGTATAATGTATTCACTGAGGGGTTTTTTTACTTCAGGCTTGCTGCTGCTTCAGACCAATATTCTTGAAGGTTGAAATGTATTTATTCTGTATCTAGGAGGTTCCTTTTACGAACCAGACTTCTGGTTAATAAGTGGTTATCTTTTACCTAGCCTCTCTCTGCCCTGTCCAAATGAAGAAGGTTAACAGTCATTGCTGTTAGAATATAGCCATAGCAATTAGAGTTTGATTGCTAAGTCCTGAAATGATTTCTCAAATTTTATAACATATTCTGTCCTTATACTGATTTTAAAATACATCTGTATGACATTCAAATTGCCTCAATACACTGTGATAAGTATATCCTAAACTAAATACTCCAAGATAGCTTTTCCAGTGGTGAAATCAAAGGTATGCAAAGGTAATTTACATCTACTCCAAATTTGGACAGCTGCCCACTTTCCTATACGCAATAGCTCAGCTTATTGCGCTTTTTTTCTTTTTTAAATTTATAACCTTCCTGCTTCAGGGCATACCACTTTCTGCCTCATCGCTTTCCTGGATCCTCTGGATCACCCAGGGAACAGTCTACTATATTGTACTTTCTGCAAATGTGTCTACATGAGGAAATCTAACTGATGGAGTTGTTTTCTTTGGTCATTTCGTTAAAACTTTTTCATGGGTGATCTTCTCCACTTAATCTTCCCCACCCTAGTAAAATTACTTTATTCTGATTTTGCTTAAATAATATGGGCTTTTATTCTAAGACAACTGTTCCTTGATTGTTCTGAGTGTGCATTATTAAATGTGGCTGAGGGATTTTTTGGTTTTGTTTTTTGGTTTTGTGTCACAATCCCCCCCCTCCCCCCCCGAACATGTATTTCAAATGGTAGTGATGATGATGTATTTTAAGTGTATGCCATCTTTTATCTGTTGCTATACAGAATCCTTCCTTTTGCAGTTTTTCTAGAGGATGCTCTAGTTCAAATAGATTATTATAACAAAGATCACTAGCTTCAGAATTTTTTCCTCATTTTAATTTTTAATTTAAGTTTGAAGCCAAACTACTACTGTCTTCAAAGGGATCAGAATGTAGCAGTTTACAGCAATGTGCTGTTTCACATAGGCTTTCCATTGTTAACATTGACTTCTACCGCTAGGCATAATGCTTTGTCATAAATGCTGATTGCAGGGGCACTACAGCAGGGATAATGCTACTTTGTCTGCTGAAAGCATTAATTCAAGGCAATTTTTGCATGGTTCACTTAAATTCTCTCCTAGTTGTTGAGGTATCATTGTGACAATAATACTTTAGTATTATCTTTAAAGTATAAACCTGCTAACCCTGTGGAGAGCTAGTGAGTTAAGCCAGGAAAGGAGGAATATGATAATCAATTTACCTATCTACAGTGACTCATAATATGTTTGTAGAGAAGTTTGTTCAACCTGAATGCAAATGCTGTTTTAATCCTTTTTTGCAGTAGACTTTTAATTAGCATGCAAGGAACTTTTCATTCATCTAGATCGTTTAGAGTAACAGCAGTAGTCACAGAATCATTAAGGTTGGAAAAGACCTTCAAGATCATTTAGCCGAACCATACCCCTCTCACCTATATTACTAGCTGAACCATATTTCTAAGTACCCTATCCAATCTTTCCTTGAACACCCTGAGGGTTGGTGACTTCACCACCTCCCTGGGCAGCCTGTTCTAATGCCTAACCACTCTTCCTGAGAAGAAATTTTTCCTAATTTCTAACCTGAACCTCCCCTGGCACAACTTGCAGCCATTACCTCTTGTCCGATCGCTAGTTATCTGCGAGAAGATGCTGATCCCCAGCTCACTACAACCTGCTTTCAGGTAGTTGTAAAGAGCAATAAGGTCTCCCCTGAGCCTCCTCTTCTCCAGGCTAAACAGTCCCAGTTTCCTCAACTGCTCCTCCTGTGACTTGTGTTCCAGAGCCTTCACCAGCTTTGTTGCCCTTCTCTGGACACACTCCAGGGCCTCAATGTCTGTCTTGTAGTGAGTGGCCCAAAACTGAATGCAACATTTGAGGTGCGGCCTCCCCAGAGCTGAGTACAGGGGGATGATCACCTCCCTGGTCCTGCTGGCCACACTATTCCTGACAGAAGGCAGGATGCCATTGGCTTTCTTGGCCACCTGGGCACACTGCTGGCTCATGTTCAGGTGAGTGTCAACGAATACCCCCCAGATCCTTTTCCTTTGTACAGCTTTCCAGCCACTTTGCCCCAAGCCCACACCATTACCAGGGGTAGTTATGACCAAAGTGCAGGACCCGGCACTTCGCCATGTTGAACTTCATCCCATTGGCCTCTGCCCATTGATTCAACCTGTCCAGGTCCCTCTGGAGGTCCTTCCTACCCTCCAGGAGATCTTCCATGTAAATTTATGTACTGGACTGTAGGGTGATGTCTACTCCAAATTAAATAAGTCCTTAGGTAGTTAGTGTATTGTGTTTGTGAGCCGTATCAAAGTTAGTCCACTCTAGAGTGGCTGATTGCTGATTGCATCCATACCACATATACTGGGACTGATGTCCCACATGTGGTACTGAGGCACAATTCTTAATGTTGTCTATGTCCTGGATAATGAGAAGGCTGTAGCAGTGCACTTGAGTGATTAGAGATGCATTTTTGTGCCTGGTTGCAGGTGAAGAAGGTACAGATTCTTCTAGGTTCCAGGGAATAGAGCTGCTCTGGAAGGGGAAAACTAACCTGAGTATGTATTCATGCTGTCTGTCTGAAGGGAACCCTGCAACAAATGGGACTGTCAGCTCTGCTTGAGTTTCCTGGGAAACCCAGCAAAAGTTGCAGTCCTTGCCCTGAGCTGGTTGTATGACTCTAGCAGTGATCCCAGGAATAAGATTAGAAGTATAGCACTGCAGCCTGTCAGGGAAACAGGACCTTGGGCATGAATCATAGTGAGCCAAGTGAATGTTGTCTTTGCACATTTATTATAATACTATTCTGTGTCTCTGGAAATACTGGTTCTGGAAAGATTATTGAGGGAATCAAACCTGTGCAACATTGTGACAAAAACCCCTAATGTAATCCTGGGATGTTGAAACAGAGAAACAGCAGAAAAGATTGAGAAGAGTGCTTGAAGTACACCAACATAGAAAATATTGTTTCCTTTATCTATTATTTTAGAAGGATGTTGAAAAGATGAAAAGCAGAGACAAAGATTATGTGAAATCTGGAAGGTCTAAGAGTTCAGCATCTCTCTTCTATCGAAGTTTCAAACTTTGATACAGTTTTTATTTTCACAGAAGCTAAGCACATGCTTAAAGATTTTGTGTTCATAGATGTATTATATGGTAGCAATATATCTTTCTTTTTTTCTTGTTTTAATCAGATATTGTCCTTGTTTTAATCAGATATTCATCTTTACAGGACATAGTTTACTCTCGTGGATATGAATATTCCAACCAATATCTCAACAGGGTGAGAGAGGAAGAGAGAACAGATGGAGCTTAAACAGTAGAGCCAGAGTTTAATTAGCACCTTTGAGTAACCACAATGCTACTAAATTATAATGATCAAGAAATGGTTTTGATCTTATAATAGGTATATTTTGATGATGAAGTGGAATGTTTCTGTCTGCATTAAGTTATTCCAGTTTTGTTTCCAAAGTACCATTGCTTCTGGTATCCCTAGACACACTAGGGAAAGTGAGCGTTCAACATTTTTTATGTTGAATCACTTATTTCAGCTAGGATTATAGAAAAACTTATTTGAAATGGTCACAGGGCTATTGAACTGCAGAGTGGTTCCCAATGAGGCTGAACACTGTGGCAATGGACTGATGTCAGTAATTTGCAGATTTTGACAATTTCTTTTTTTATATTGAGAAAAGCCAATTATGATTAATAATGTAAAATTGTGTTTGGAATATAGGCAAAAGATATTTTGTAACAAGTGCCAAACAATGAAGTGTTATTTTGAACTCGGTAGTTTTTTTCTCTTTTTCCTTTTTTCTTTTCTTTTTAACACTTGTGCATTCAGAATAATGAATATTGTATACTGTAGTTTGCCTGGGGCTCTTTCAATGTACCAGGAGGATTCCTGTATGGAAAATGACTGCTGTTGCTTAGTAGCCACAAGAAGAAAATTGCACAATTGGAAAATATGTCTTAGGGTAAAATATTTATTTAATTATTAAATAACTTAGAGTTGCTCTTGAGACTATTTTGACTAATCTTACCACTTCTTAGTGCAGTTTCATATGGTTGAGCTGCAGATCTTCGAGTCAAATGTCTGAATGTCTGGATTACAGTACGGTTGGTATCATCTCCTGTGCTTTCACCTCTGTTTAACAGGAAGAATTTCCAATGATATTTAACACCTTGGAGCAGCAAAGATAAGCTTGCACAGCTGGCTGCCAGAAATATCAATTGACCAGTTTTGGGATTTTGAAAGTTGCCTTATTTCAGCTCCAGTTTCTTAGCTTTGTCAGAATTTCAGATCCTGCAAAATTTCATTGCATGTATGGCTTTTGAGACATACATTTTATTGAAGGATGATATAGATCATATAGATCAAGAAACTAGAAACCATTATCGCTTTTCTAGGGGTCATCCTGCTCTATTACTAAATTGGTATGTGTTGGACAAACCCTGCAATTTCCCTGTATTGTATAAGAAAAAAATATTCCTCCCATATAATGTTTATAAACTGTTCAGAGAACACTGCTTAGTGTTAGTATATAAATTTAACTGTGAGATTGGGTGGGGTTTAATCATAGAATCATAGAATGCATTCAGTTGGAAGGGATCTTTAAAGGTCATCTAGTCCACCCCCCTGTAGTAAGCAGGGACATCTTTAACTAGATCAGGTTGCTCAGAGCTTCATCAAGCCTGATCTTTAATGTCTCCGGGGATGGGGCCTCTACCACCTCCCTCAGCAACCTGTTCCAGTGTCTCACTACCCTCACAGTGAAGAACTTCTTCTTTGTGTCTAATCTAAACCTATCCTGTCCTAGTTCAAAACCATTGCCCCTCATCCTATCACTACGTGCCCTTACAAGCAATCCCTCTCCAGCTCTCCTGTAGGCCCTGTTCAGTTACTGGAAGGCCACCATAAGGTCTCCCTGGAGCCTTCTCTTCTCCAGGTTGAAAAAACCCAACTTGCTTAGCCTGTCTTCATAGGAGAGGTGCTCCAGCCCTCTGGTCATCCTTGTGGCTCTCCTCTGGACCTTCTCCAAGAGGTCCATGCCCTTCTTGATCTAAGGATGCACGTACAGGATGTATAAGAGATTGGGACATAGGGAAGGGAAAAATTTTTGATGTGTTGGATACGAAAGGGTTATGTATGAATGTTTGTGATAAATTACTGAAGTCTAATTTAGTGAGGATAAGTAATTGGACTAGTGACAAACTAGTGGCTATTTTTCATGATACTACAGCACTGGAGTACTGCTTCTATGATATATCAACCAAGGTCTGCGATTGCATGTACGAACGTAAAACTAAGCTAAGGTCTGAGTGAAGTGGCAGATTTACTTGAGAATTCCTTTGTTTTTATCACTCACCAAAATATTAAGGTTATTCTGATAGTTTAGGCATGAAAATAACCATTAGTTCAGAAAATTTGGTTTTCTAACCAAAGGGAAGATAGTCATTGTTGAAGATAAATATTCTGGTGAAAAATAGTTTCTGTTTTTTGTTTGGAAAACCATAATTAATGTAAATGTAATACCTTAAGCCCCCTGCCCAGAAAATATGATGCTCTGAATAGAAGACTGCATGCACTAGTATCACTGTCATCCAGCACCATAATGAGAACATGGAAACTCTTTGTTTCTTTGACCTCACACTTCAGTATGTTTTCAAGGAAGGATTAGTCAAGAGAGGGTTATCAGGAGTATAAGTCTTGTTTTGCATTTAATAATTTTGATCTAGTGATCTAATGAGCATTTTTCCAGATCCAGATAGGCAGAAACTTTGCCTTGATGCTGTCAAGGGATGGCTACATACCCTGTCCCCAGTAGGTTTCTGAGCCTGTCTTTCTCTCTCAGTGCTATGGGCCCTCCATAGCATATATATTTCCATGAAGCTGTTTGAGCTCAAATAGATCTCAAGAGAAGTCATTATTCTTTTTGTATTTATGATTTTGCACATTACAGTGCTCATCTAAAACTTACTCTGTGAATTTATATTCAAACTTTGAATAAAGTACATTATTTCTGGGAGCAGGACCAAAATGCAGGTTTGCCTTTTCCCCAGTGAGATTTCTATCCATGAGGTTACAGTCTTACTTCTACTCATAAAATCAAAGAAGCAACTAACTTTTGTTAAGATTTCTTCCAGTGTGCTGCTGTTAGACATGCTCAGAGCATTCCTTCCAAATTGTCTGTAGAGAATTTTAATGCTGTTCTGCCTCTTTTTCATATCCCAGACTGTCTTTCATATACTAGTCGTGAAGCTGGGCACCCAGCTGCTAAGGGAGAGCAGCTTCAGTGCTGTTCGGATGGAGAAAAGTAATCATATTCAGAACTTTCAGGTAAAGCAGGGAGATGTTTAATAACTGCAGGTTCCTCCAGGAGTCTTCAGAGCTGATTTGATGGGCCTTTTGGGATCCCAGATTTGGATTTAAGGAAGAGAATGGATAGGGACTGAGAATTAAGGGTTTTTTTCCAAAAAGAAAATGACCTTTAGACCATTTAATGAAGCCTCAAGAAACCAGGTTCAGACCAAGCCAAAGGTGGTACTTTCCAACACAGTCATGTTTATAAAAGCCGTCTTTAATGACATGGGGTAGTAATGAAATACAAATAACATATTAAAAAAGTATTTGAAATTCTATATAGGCTGTAGTAATAAAGCATATATTGGAAGAAAGACCTTAATGCTAACTGTAAACACAATCTACAGTGTCTATGCCAGTTTTTGAACACTCTTCTGAACACACTTCACCTGAAAGTACAAGCATGAGAGGTAGATTTAACAAAAGATGAAGGGAAAGCTTTTATCATGCTGGTTCAGAGGTTCTTAAGGTGAATGAACTTCTACAACAACACTTTTGCCTCTGTTTATATGTAAACTATGCTAGCAAATTATTCTGACTGTCTTTTGTTGTTTGTTTTAAAAGCATAAAAAAGGAAGAGGTAGGAAGTTTATAGCTTTTGCCCCAAAACACACCCCTCAGGGATATATAAGTGTACGTATGTATGTATAGATACGGGTCATTCTGTTACCACTGACATATGCTTATGTGTAGACATATATGTACTATATATATATACATACATATTCATCCACATACTATATATGTGTGTATATATATGCATATTAATAGCAGTATAATGGGATATAGCAGTATAACAGGAGATGTAACTGCCAGTTGCTCACATGTAGCTGCTCCAGAGGTCATAGGTCTCCTCTAACTACTTGGTTATATATGCCAGCCTTGTGTAGTGTCCTGGATATTCCACAGTGATGCCAATGACGTGAAACGGCTGTATTTAGGCTACTGAACTGCACTCAAAAGGACTGTTGTTAAGTGTTATGTACAGCAGATTAACTGTGTAGATTGTGTGGTATTTTGTTATGTGTACGAAGGAAATTCTGAAGTCCCAAAAGCAAGGACTACTAACTTTACCTGGTATTATACCCAGGAAAGGATACAGTTTTGACATTTATACAGGAATATTTGAAAGTCAGTAAAAAAAGGTGATGTAGATTGGCTTAACTATTGGAGTGAGGACAAAGATTGTCTCTGCTCACTTTTTTCTTCAGACTGTTGTCAGTAGATGACTCTGATGTAACAAAGCTGGAAAATTTGTAGATTCAGAAGTCCATCTTTTGTGTTATGAGCTGATCCAGAGTTTTGAAGAAAATAGTTTGTAAGGACTTAGATATGGAAATTTATTGAACAGCATCTTAATATTTTCAAAGTGTTCTCAATGTGTTACACATATAAAAGTTGTTTTGTGATGGTTTTTGACTGTTTGTATCTAAAAGTGCTGACTTCTTGTGGTTTCCCTTAAAATGTGGGTTATTAAATTACTTATTTTTCTTTTGACATATAATTACCTAGAGACAGGCTGTAAATGGAGCACAAATTAAAAAAGGAATTCAGGTGGAAATCAAAGGTTCTGGGAAGGAAATGAGAGGATGCAATGACAGGCATTATTAGCCACTGAGCTGCAGACAGGCATTGTTCTGTTCATTTGAAGGGATGATAACTTTGGTAGTGTTTGCAAGCCTTCAGCTTCTGGGGGGATGATCAGACCTCAATTTTGATCAACATTAGTGCTTCTTCCACTTCTTCCTTGAAGGCAGTAACCTCTTCTGGAAGCAGGTTTCTGTAATGCTACATGTGCTTCCATCTCTTTGAAATGAGATTATAGTATCTAAAGTTTCACGCTGGGATTGTTCACACTATTCTCTTCTGATTGCTTCTTTCTGAGTTATGATTTTAAGCTATGAGAGCCTGTAAAACTTTACTTGAGAAAATGCTTCACACTTCAAGTTGGTTGTTTCAATCAGGAAGGCTGTGTTTATGGAGCTACTTTGGCTTAGGAGAAAGGAAGATGGTGACACAAAGCTATTCTGTAACTTATCTAAAATATGAAGTAAACTACTCAACTGCTTGGATCTCATGTCCTCATATCTGTCTCGTGTATTGACTTGCAAACCCTGTTGTATTTGGGAGCCTCAGTTAGGGACTTAACAAAGCATCTCTCAACCTTGGTCAGGCCCATGGATTATTATCCACTTTTAATTTTCCAAATAGGTAGTAATGAAATCCATAAAAGAAAACTGAGGACCATTAAAAAGGATTTAAGGGCCCTGTGATGCATGGTGTGAGGATCTGGAGCACAGGTAGTTTTTTCCTCTGTCATTCCTACTACAGGGAACAGGGAATGGGGAGGGAATGAGAAGAGCCAGGAAATGAATACCTGGCTCCGAACATGGTGTGAGAAACAGAACTTTGGGTTCTTCAACAATGGGCTGTCTCAAGCATCACCAGCCAGCCTTGCTTTCTAGGGATGGGGACCACTTATCCCCAAGGGGCAGAAGGATACTCTCAAAGAAGCTGGCAGGGCTCATTAATAGAGCTTTAAACTAGATGAGAAGGGGGAGTGGGACAGGGCCAGGCTAGATGGAAAAAAGCCTGGGAGTGGTGGTCGAGTTACTGAGGGATAGTGTGCTGGCAATGACCTCTGGTCAGCCACCTTAGTAAACCGGGGGCATAGTGAGTTAATTCAGAGTAGAGATGTAATTATTACTGATGGGTTAGGTAACTTAACCACCTGTCACTTGGGAAGCAAGGCTTCCCTTCGGAGTGTAACAAGATCAATAGACCAGCTGAAATGCATCTCCAACACAAGCAGCATGGGCAACAAACAGGAGGAATTAGAAGTCCTTGTAAGTCAGGGAGACTATGATGTGATTGCCATCACAGAAACGTGGTGGGATGATTCACATAACTGGAGTGCTGCAATGGCTGGTTATAAACTATACAGGCGTGACAGGCTGGGTAGGAGAAGGAGGTGGGGTAGCCCTGAGTGTCAGAGAATGCTTTGACAGCCTAGAGCTGGAGTATGATGAAGACAGGGTCGAGTGTCTCTGGGTGAAAATCAGAGGAGAACGAAATCAGCAAGATATAGTGATGGGAGTCTGCTATAGACCACCTGACCAGGAGGAGGAAGCTGATGAGTTGTTTTTTAGACAACTGGGAGAAGTCTCGTGATCACTAGTCTGCGTCCTTATTGAGGACTTCAACTTACTGGATGTCTCCTGGAGGTACAATACAGCAGGGAGGAAGCAGTCTAGCAGGTTTCTGGAGGGTTTGGAAGACAACTTCCTGACCCAGCTGGTGAGTGGACCAACCAGGGAAGGTACCCTGTTGGACTTGTTTGTAAGCAGAGAAGGCCTAGTGGGGGATGTGAAGGTTGAAGGACACCTGGGGCATAGTGATCATGAGCTGATAGAATTCTCAGTACTAGAAGAAGTGAGGAAGGGAGGCAGCAAGACAGCCACCTTAGACTTCTGTAGGGCTGACTTTGGACTGTTCAGAAAGCTGCTTGATAAGATTTCATGGGAGGCAGCCCTTGAGGGCAAAGGAGCCCAAGAGGGTTGGTTGCTCCTCAAGAAGGTAATCTTGGCAGCACAAGAACAGGCTGTCCCAGTAGGTCAGAAGAGGAGTTGGCAAGGAAGGAAGCCAGTTTGGCTGAGTAGAGAGATCCAGGAAGATATTCAGGAAACGAGGGGAAAATATGAGCTTTGGAAGAAGGGGCAGGTGTCTTGGGATGACTATAGGAATGTAGTGAGATCATGTAGGGAGAAAGTCAGTAGGGCTAAAGCCGAACTGTAACTCAGGCTGGCCAGTTCTGTAAAAGATAATAAAAAGTCCTTCTATAGATATATTAACAGTAAAAGGAGGGTCAAGGAGAATCTCCAGCCCTTATTGGATGCAGGGGAAACATTAGTGACAAGGGATGAGGACAAGGCTGAGGTCCTTAATTCCTTCTTTGCCTCAGTCTTTAATAGTAAAGTTGGATATTCCCTGAGTACTCATCCTCAGGAACTGGCTGACAGGAAGGGGAAGAATAATGAAGTTCCCATGATTCAGGTGGAAGTGATTAGCGACCTACTTGGCCAGTTAGATACCCACAAGTCAATGGGGCCAGATGGGATTCACCCAAGGCTGCTGAGAGAGCTGTCAGATGTGCTTGCCAAACCCCTTTCCATCATCTATCAGCAATCCTGGCAGACTGGGGAAGTTCCAGTTGACTGGAGGCTGGCAGATGTTACACCCATATACAAGAAGGGTCAGAAGGAGGATCTGGGGAACTACAGGCCTGTCAGTCTGACCTCAGTCCCAGGGAAGATCATGGAGAGGATCATCTTGGGAACTATCATGCAGCACATGCATGATGGCCAGGGGATCAGGCCTAGTCAGCATGGGTTTACAAAAGGTAGATCCTGTCAAACTAACCTGATCACCTTCTATGACAAGGTGACCCGCTTAATGGATGAGGGGAAGGCTGTGGATGTGATCTACCTGGACTTTGGTAAAGCCTTTGACACAGTTTCTCACAGCATTCTGACTGAGAGACTGGCTGCCACTGGCCTGGACAGGTGGACCCTCAGCTGGGTTAAAAACTGGCTGGATGGCCGAGCCCAAAGGGTGGTGGTAAATGGAAAAAAATCCAGCTGGAGGCCAGTCACGAGTGGCGTCCCCCAGGGCTCAGTCCTGGGTCCAGTCTTGTTCAACATCTTTATCAATGACCTTGATGAGGGGATTGAATGCTCCCTCAGTAAGTTTGCAGATGACACTAAACTGGGAGGAAGTGAAGGGGATATTAAGGCGGCTGCCAGGGTTAGGCTTCGGGAGACACAACGGGAGTTGACGGTGGGAAGAGGTAAATACCAACAGCACAGTCGTGGACTTGGGGACGTTTTTCCACGTGAGAGTAGGGAAAATTCTGTGGACTGCCCTGAGTACTCCTCCGTGGAGCCACTTTTGCCAGTCCCCTGTCAGAAATCTCGCTGTGGGCCGTTGAGGATACCTACATCTGCTTCACCACTGAACTGTCTTTACACAAATGCACGTAGCATGGGGAACAAAAAAGAAGAACTAGAGATCTTTGTGCGGTTGCAGGACCATGATCTCATCGCAATCACAGAGATGTGGTGGGACAACCTGGACGACTGGCACACTGTCATGGATGGCTATGTGCTTTTTAGGAAAGACAGGCTAGGGAAGCGAGGTGGAGGAGTTGCTCTTTATGTGAGAGAGCACCTAGAATGTGTTGAGCTCCACCTGGGGAAGGATGAACCTTCTGTCGAGTGTTTGTGGGTTAAAATCAAGGGGCAAACCGGTATGGGGGACATTGTTGTGGGAGTGTGCTATAGGCCCCCTGATCAAGAGGAGCAGGTAGATAACGCATTCCATAAACAGTTAGAAGTAGCCTCAAGTTCCCGGGCACTGATCCTTATGGGGGACTTCAACTACCCAGATATTTGCTGGGCAAGCAATACGGCCAGTCGTATGCAGTCCAGACAATTTCTGCAGTGTGTTGAAGACAATTTCCTGCTACAGATGGTGCAGGAGCCCACAAGGGGAGGGCGGCTGCTGGACCTTGTTTTCACTAACAAGGATGGACTTGTTAGGGAAGTGAAGGTCGGGGGCAGCTTAGGGCAAAGCGACCATGAAATGGTTCAGTTCATGATCCTGGGTGGAAGAAGCAAGCCAAAAAGTAGGATAGCTACCCTGAATTTTGGTAGAGCTAACTTTGATCTCCTCCGCCACTTAATGGGGGCTATCCCGTGGGCTACGCTGTTTGAAGGAATGGGAGCCTGCGAGAGCTGGCTAGCATTCAAACAGCACTTCTTCCAAGCACAGGAACGATGCATCCCTTTGAGGAGGAAATGGGGAAAGAGAGGCAGAAGACCTGCATGGATGAACAGGGAGCTATTGAGCAAACTCAAAGAGAAGCAGAAGATCTATGAATCGTGGAAAAAGGGTCTGAGCACCTGGGAAGAATACAGGAATGTGGTCAGGGCCTGTAGGGATGCAACTAGGAAGGCTAAAGCCGTCTTGGAAATTAAGCTGGCAAGGGACATAAAGGATAATAAAAAGGGGTTTTTTAGACACGTGAACAGTAAGAGGATGTCCAGGGATAATGTAGGTCCCTTGCTGAATAAGGAGGGTGTCCTGGTTACGGGGGATGCTGAGAAAGTGGAGATATTGAATGCCGCCTTTGCTTCGGTCTTCACTTCAAAGGCCCCCCGGGACCCACAGACACTGGATGAGAGTAGGACTGATTGGGAAATGAAGAATTTCCCTCTGGTTCAAGTAGGGGAGGTCCAGGAGCGGCTCAAAGGGATTAATGCACACAAATCCATGGGCCCAGATGGGTTACATCCACGTGTGCTGAGGGAGCTGGCGGAGGTGATTGCTGAGCCGCTCTCTATCATCTTCGACAGGTCTTGGAGGACAGGAGAAGTGCCTGAAGACTGGAGGATAGCCAATGTCACTCCAGTCTTTAAAAAGGGCAAGAAGGAGGAACCTAGTAACTATAGGCCAGTCAGCCTCACCTCTGTCCCTGGAAAGGTAATGGAACAGCTTGTTCTGGATGCCATCTCCAAGCAATTGGAAGAGAAGAAGGTCATGAGGAGTAGTCAGCATGGATTCACTAAGGGGAAATCGTGCTCGACCAACCTCATAGCCTTCTACGATCTCATGACAGGCTGGGTAGATGGAGGGAGAGCAGTGGATGTCATCTACCTTGACTTCAGCAAGGCCTTTGATACTGTCTCCCATGACATCCTGATAGCAAAGCTGAGAAAGCATGGGATAGATGAGTGGACAGTGAGGTGGGTTGAGAATTGGCTGTCGGACCGAACCCAGAGGGTTGTGATTCGTGGAGTAGAATCTGACTGGAGGCCTGTTACCAGCGGTGTTCCCCAGGGCTCAGTGTTGGGTCCAGTCCTGTTTAATATCTTCATTGACGATCTTGATGAGGGAATAACATCCACCCTCAGCAAGTACGCCGATGATACAAAGCTGGGAGGAGTGGCTGACACGCAGGAGCACTGCGCTGCCATCCAGAGAGACCTGGACAGGCTGGAGAGCTGGGCAGTGAGAAACCAGATGAAGTTCAACAAAAGCAAGTGTAAAGTCTTGCACCTGGGAAGGAACAACTGTTTGTATCAGTACAGGCTGGGGGATGACCTGCTGGAGAAGAGCTCAGTGGAGAAGGACCTGGGGGTCCTGGTAGATGACAGGTTGGCCATGAGCCAGCAGTGTGCCTCGGTGGCCAAGAGAGCCAATGGGATCCTGGGATGCATCAGGAGGAGTGTAGCCAGCAGGTCAAAGGAGGTGATCCTCCCTCTCTACTCTGCCCTGGTCAGGCCCCACCTGGAGTATTGTGTCCAGTTCTGGGCTCCTTGGTATAAAAAGGACAGGAATCTCCTGGAAAGAGTCCAAAGAAGGGCTACGAAGATGATTAAGGGCCTAGAGCATCTCCCCTATGAGGAAAGGCTGAGTAAGCTGGGACTGTTCAGCCTTGAGAAGAGAAGACTAAGGGGGGACCTAATCAAAGTTTATAATTATCTGAAGCAGGGGATGCAGGGGGAATCAGCCAGCCCCTTTTCAGTGGTCTGTGGGGATAGGACAAGGGGCAATGGCTGCAAGTTGGAGCATAGGAAGTTCCGCACCAACATGCGGAAGAACTTTTTCACAGTGAGGGTGACTGAGCACTGGAATAGGCTGCCCAGGGAGGTGGTGGAGTCTCCTTCACTGGAGATATTCAAGACCCGCCTGGACGCCTATCTGAGCAATATGAGCTAGGGAGCCTGCTTTGGCAGGGGGGTTGGACCCGATGATCTCTCGAGGTCCCTTCCAACCCCTACAATTCTGTGATTCTGTGATTCTGTGATCTGCCTGAGGGTAGGGAGGCTCTTCAGAGGGATCTGAACAGACTGGACCGATGGGCTGAGACCAATGGGATGAAGTTTAACAAGGCCAAGTGTAGAGTGCTGCACATGGGACATAATGACCCCACACAGCGCTACAGGCTTGGGGGAGACTGGCTGGAGAGCTGTCAGGCAGAGAAGGACCTGGGGGTGTTGGTTGACTGCAGGCTGAATATGAGTCAGCAGTGTGCCCAGGTGGCAAGAAGGCCAATGGCATCTTGGCTTGTATCATAAACAGTGTGGCCAGAGGTGATTGTGCCCCTGTACTCGGCATTGGTGAGGCCACACCTCGAGTACTGTGTCCAGTTCTGGGCTCAAAACCATAAGTGGAACAAGATCTGAATGGAGGCCTGTGACTAGCGGTGTTCCCCAGGGCTCGGTGTTGGGTCCAGTCCTGTTTAATATCTTCATCGACGACCTTGATGAGGGAATAGCATCCACCCTCAGCAAGTACGCTGATGATACAAAGCTGGGAGGGGTGGCTGACACGCAGGAACACTGTGCTGCCATCCAGCGAGACCTGGACAGGCTGCAAAGCTGCGCAGGGAGAAACCAGATGAGGTTTAATAAAAGCAAGTGTAAAGTCTTGCACCTGGGGAGGAATAACCGTCTGTATCAGTACAGGCTGGGGGATGACCTGCTGGAGAAGAGCTCTGTGGAGAAGGACCTGGGGGTCCTGATTGATGACAGGTTGGCTATGAGCCAGCAGTGTGCCCTGATGGCTAAGAGGGCCAATGGGATCCTGGGATGCATCAGGAAGAGTGTGGCCAGCAGGTTGAAGGAGGTGATCCTCCCCCTCTACTCTGCCCTGGTCAGGCCCCACCTGGAGTATTGTGTCCAGTTCTGGGCTCCTTGGTATAAAAAGGACAGGGATCTCCTGGAGAGAGTCCAGAGAAGGGCTGCGAAGATGATTAAGGGCCTGAGTGAGCTGGGGCTGTTCAGCCTGGAGAAAAGAAGACTGAGGGGGGACCTAATTAATGTTTATAAATATCTTAAGTATGGGATGCAGGGGGAATTGGCCAACCCCTTTTCAGTAGTCTGTGGAGACAGGACAAGGGGCAATGGCTGTAAACTGGAGCACAGGAAGTTCCACACCAACATGCGGAAGAACTTTTACACAGTGAGGGTGACAGAGCCCTGGGACAGGCTGCCCAGGGAGGTGGTGGAGTCTCCTTCTCTGGAGATATTCAAGACTCGTCTGGACGCCTATCTGTGCAATATGTGCTAGGGAGCTGCTTTGGCAGGGGGGTTGGACCCGATGATCTTTCGAGGTCCCTTCCAACCCCTACAGTTCTGTGATTCTGTGATAAGAAGGACATGGAGGTCCTGGAGCAAGTCCAGAGAAGGGCAACCAGGCTGGCGAAGGGGCTGGAGGGCAAATCCTATGAGGAGCGGCTGAGGGAGCTGGGGCTGTTTAGCTTGGAGAAGAGGAGGCTGAGGGGAGACCTTATCACCACCTACAACTACCTGAAGAGAGGTTATAGAGAGATAGGTGATGGTCTGTTCAGCCAGGTGACAGGCGATAGGACAAGGGGGAATGGCATGAAGCTGTGCCAGGGCAGGTTTAGATTGGACGTTAGAAAAAAATTTTTACTGAGAGAGTTGTCAGGGCCTGGAACAGGCTGCCCAGGGAGGTGGTCGAGTCACCTTCCCTGGATGTGTTTAAAAAAAGTGTAGATGAAGTACTTAGGGATATGGTTTAGCACAGGACAGGAACAGTTGGACTTGACGATCTTAAAGGTCTTTTCCAACCTTGTGATTCTGTGGTCGGCATGTTTGGGGATTTATTAGAAAGGCTGAAAAAACCTAGTATGCTAGGTGGCATTGGCTATTTTCAGGATTCTTATACAGTGCTAACTGAGCTTCGGGGCCTATTATATTTATTACAATGATTGTATCTATAATTTTTTGAAGCACTCAACTCCATGTTGATGTTTTTTAATGTATTTAGGTATAAATAAATAAAATAGTGTAGGATCACTTCTTGCCTCTAAATCTTATCTTGAAATATGACACCTTTTGATGGCCTGGTTTAATATTTTTCCAAATATGATTTTAAAGTTGCTGCATCTATTAAAGGAAGGGAGTCTGAAGTGCAAATGGATAAATTTTGTGGCTGATCTGTAAAATGAACATGTTTATCTAGAATGCGTTTAAAATGGTGAAGTTATTCTGTTTTCTTTCATGGATTTACATCCATAAGAGTGAAAGAAGTCAAATGTTCTTGGATAGATGTGTTATGCCATATCCCTAGCCATTACTGAAAATATACAGGAGATTAACATATATGTTTATTCCTTCAAAACAGAAAAGCTGAGAACTTGAAAAAAAAAGAAACCATTCCTTTTGCTGGAATTCAGACATTGCTGCTACGGTATCTTAGTATTTTTATGGGGGTATTTTTGTTATATTTTTTAAAATGTAAGCAATCAGTGAGAGATTCTTGTGACAAAATCAACTGCTAATTCTGTCAGTGAGGCTCTGTGATAGCATTTGCTACTGTATTTCCTTAGAATCAACATTCCAAAGCAGAAAGAGGGTAAAGTAATGCTACCTAGCAGTGATTTTTTTTTCCTTTTAATAATAATAAGGCCCATATTATTTTAGTGTAGCATTGTTGAAAATTTATTCCAGAATAATCCTATTGATTTTACAGGCATTATTTATTAATTGATTTAACTGAGGACAGGGTCATGTTCATTATGCAAATTTGTCAGTTAGTTCTTAAGCTTAGATAAAGTCCATCCAGTCTTATCAAGGACAGTTTTATGCAGTTTGGAAACCTCAGATAAAATAAGTAGCCATCTGCATTCAGTTTACATTTCCATTTTGTCACAGAGCAGATGTAGTTTTTTTAATACTGCTTTTATTTTTCACATAAAAATATATTTTGTGTTATTTGATCATAAACGATGAACAAGTTAAGAATACTACATGAGGAAGGGTGTGTTGAACTGCTGTGCTTGAAAATAAGCTGTGTCTCAAGCCATGAAACAAAAGTTTCCAATGGTAAAATTATCTGCAGGAAATTTTTGGAGTATGGATACCACATGGTGAAGTTGGAGACATCCATATTAGTCAACAGTGTTCAACACACATCGTGGACTAATATGCAGCCATTTTTTTATATTGCCCAAAATACAGCCAGAGAACCATTCCAGTCTCTGAGCCCAGATAGCATCTATGCTTGACTTGAAACTGTTGTAATATTGTTAAGTGTAGTCAAATTATGTATTGTGAATTAATTTAGCTCATGTCTCATTTCTAAAACTGACAAAACTGATTTATTATATAAGCTCAAGAAAAACACTTGTTCAAGTAAATTCTAGGTACTGGCTTTAAAATCCGTATCTTGGTAAACATATTACAGAACCACACATAGACATTCAGTGGATCAGTCTCTCAAAAATGGTTCACTGAAATATTTAGAAAAGAATACAACAGAACCACACATAGACATTCAGTGAATCAGTCTCTCAAAAATGGTTCACTGAAATATTTAGAAAAGAATACAAACTGGTTTTCAGCTAAACTAGGACTTTGAATATGGTAGGATAAAATTTTGCATAGAACGAGTAACTTTTACATCTGATTCAAAATAATTTATTGATGAGTATTATATATCAGGACTCAGACTACATGACTAAAAGACGTTCCATCAGATTTTTATATCTAAAGACTGGAAAGTGAGTAGTTTTTTGGGTATACCTTTGTGCACAAGCTGTTATTTAGGCAGACTGTTATGTAATACTCATTCTGTTATTTGGAATACTAACATATATTTCAGGGATTACTGGTAAAAGTATAGAAGTGGTCCTCAGTGAGTAGTCACGGATTCACAGATTCACAGAATTGTAGGTGTTGGACCTCCAGAGATTGAGTCCAATGCCCCTGCCAAAGCACGTTCCCTGGAACAGGTCTCACAGGTACTGTTATGCAAAAGCTTCCTGGGTAGTGCAGATTTTGCAGACTGGAGTTCATACTAGAGCTTTGGAGTCCTTTTGATTACTGAGGAGTGACTATATGATGATGGAGAGCAAGGACAGGTATTTTTCTCCTTCAGTAGCAAATGCAGGCTTTCAATGATAGTATGTTAATGAATATACTTGTAAATTGATCTGCTCATATTCAACCTTTCTCTGTAAAACAGAAGCATAGATGTACAGGAACTGCAGGTACATTAGAGAGAAGTGTTGATCTGCCAGCTGTAGTATTTTGTCTCCAACTACCTTTAACTCTGAAGAAAAAAAGTCTTAATATTCTTATTATGAATAAAGAATATTTGATTTTTCTGTCACTCAACCTGTAATTTTTAGTTAAAGAAATCAACAGTATGTTTTATTTCTGTTTTAAAAGTTGCATAGCATATGTTCTAGATAAATATTTCTTTCCTAGTAAAAAATTTCAGGACTCACTGTCACCGTGGAATCATGTAAAATAATTTTAGTAGTAATTACATATATTATTCTTTGTTAATATTGGCTAATTACAAATATGTAAAAGTTCCTTTTAAAATTAGTTTATCTCGCTGCTTGTATTTTGTGGAAAAATGAACTAAACAACCTCATAAAAACTTGTGAAAAGCAATTCATCATGACAGACCAATATGTGGTGGATAAATTGGCAGTTTGCATCCTTTCTGCTTTGGCTTGCTCTCTTTGGGTCCACTTTTCAATTAATCTAAGGACTAGCTGCTGCTAAACAAGGTGGTCTTCCTCTTCACTCTGGGCATGTGCTCCTGCATCAGCATGATAATTACCAAAGCTCTTTGGTAATGTCATTCTCCAGTCTGGAAGCATGGAGAGAGGCTGGAGTGCAAAGACAGGAGGAGGGCTACTACCATTTTTGCCAACATTTCACTGCTAAATCACTTGAGCTGTATTGCAAAACCATTCTTTTTAAAACCCTGGCGAGCATGAAAGGTTTGCTTTCCAGGCTGGCTTTCAGGAAGTTGAATTCCTTGAACACTGAAAGAGAGATGTGTCTCCTCTGTGCCTTGCAAATGCGTCCTTGACTGTTTCATGTCAGAAGTGCCCAGCAGCTCACCGTGCATGCTCAAGTCGTGCTGAAGCTGCTGGGAGTGAGGCATGCCCAGGCTTTAACAGCCTGCATTGCTCTTGAACTTTGGCACCTAACAAGCAGGTTGCAAACCAATCTTTTGGATCAAACTTAAAAGCCAGGAGCTTTAGCTATAAACATAAACCAAATACACCAAAGATTATTCCCAGGCAGCTAGACTGATTGTCCTGGAGTAGCCTGCATCTGTCCTAATAGTTTCCACAAACTGGTGGATGAAAGCAAGTTAAATAACAGGAACAGTTCTGGAATTTTTTAATGCTTCAAACAAGCTCAGGAATAGTTTGGAGTACTGCTGCCAAACATCCCAGGGAATATTGCAACAATTAACAGTACAGTTGCAGAGTCTGTAGGTATGTCTTATTTCCACCACAATAGAAGCTGCCTGTAGTTCCATCTACTTGTAGCTAATTAAAGGCAGTGCTTCCCTGAGTAAGCCGCTTTCAGCATCTTCATTGTCACTTCACTGCTCAGCCACCTCTGAGTGTGGCATCTGCATGCTAACCTCCTTGTAAGGGTTCCATCATTTCTGGTGCCATTTGCAGTGTCACCACATTGGTCCTGGGCTATAACGTGTCACCAGTCCATATAGCTCTAATGATGCCAGGGCTGTTTGTACTTAGGGGAGAAGAAAAAAATCCAGTGGAGATCTACACTGTCTAGCATTTTTATTTCCAACCAAGAGGCCCTTTCTAAGCATGTCTATCCTATTTGAAGAAGTGTGGCAGAAAGAACTGCCCAAATCAATTCTTATATTGCATAGTATAGAGATAGTAACTTGGTATGCAAAACAATATAACCATAGTAGTGTTATGCTGTCTGTGAGACAAGGGTTAATCATCCAGAGCATGGCACCATGTTAACAGCAGTCTTTCTTCACATTCCAGAGCTGAGATATGTAAAGACAACTCGGAAGACTACGTATCAGTTGTCTTTGTATAGTCAGATCTGCCCTTTCCCTCTGTCATTGTTGCACAACTGATGCATTGCTGAGGTTTCAATTATGGCAAGATCTCATTTAAGAATTATTAGGAATAACTCTAGCCCTTAGTTTGCACAATAAGAACTTAAATTTCTTGATATTTCTCCAAGCAAAAAAAATTACTTAAAAAATTTAAATTAATTTACCACACGTGTAAGAACTCTGTGATAATAGTGTTTGCAGCTTTTAAGTGTTTTGCAGTTGTAACCTCCCTTTCATGGGAAAAGGGTAACTAGTTAATATTAACTCTGTTTTTTCCTATAGCATCAAATCAAGTATCAGTATATTTATATCAGAAATCTCTAATGATTGCTGTTCATTCTTTCTGGTTTTTCTAATTCACTAATAATAGATAGTAAGTTCTTTGTGGCTTGTGGGCTGTTGTGCTAAATGAGTATGTGGAGCCATGTATTTCACACACCCTTAGGAATCTGGGAACCTGTTGCTCTGATGGGTTTCTGAACTTAAAGGAGAGCCTGTATTACAAAAGAACCATTGCATTAAATTATTAACTGCTCTCTTTCAGGAAGACCTCCATCTTGTTGCACAAAACAATGAAAATGGTAGGAGAACAAATAAAGATAGGGGAATGCTGAAATAATAAATAACTTTGACCTCTTTTTTTTCCTTTTGTTGGCATCCAGTTACTTCCTTTGATCTTCCCTGCCTTAAACAAGTTAATATCTGCCAAGAGAGTGCAACTGTTACTGAATCACTAAGGTCCTATTTGTTCCGCTCGACAGATGACAATGCATTTTTGTCTTTCTACAGAATCGTAGAAGTGACTTTGAAAGCTTTCACCTACCAGAAGTCTCTTTTTTCCTATCCTGCTTTTCCTTGGTTCTTTTGGGTGGGTTTTGTTTCTCATCTCTTTGAGACTGCATGTCCCGCAGAATGATTGTGATACCATTTTCTGTTTGATGCTGGTTAGACAACACTGGAGTTGCATGGTTTTGTTGTTGCTTGTCATTGTTCTGGCAAAACCTGAAGTCTCCAGCAGTTATAACATATGTTGGTGCTTCATTTACATTCTGGTTAGTTTGTGAGGATCCTTCACAACTGCCTACTTTGTAACTCCATGATTTTTTTGAACAATTGCTGTTCATGCTAAATCTTTAGCTCTGTATGGGTTGCTTGTATTTGCTGTTGCTGCTTGCTTGATAGCTTGATCAAAAGATTTTATCCTTGCAGTTTAGAAAACAGGCCAATTTTATTAAACAATGCAACCTCTTAATGGAAGCAGGAGATACATTATCAGTTCTATTTGAATTTTGTGAAGAAATTCCTTTAAGGGTGCCATTTTCAGTCAGTGCTGATATTTACACCTGGGATAGTAAGTAAACATTCTTTGTTCTAAGTATACATTGTACTTAGCACACCAAGAACCTAATTTCTGATGGTGATCTTAGGTGCTTCTGAGTACAAATAACAATCACTGTAGAACTAAATGTTGCACATGGCTTTTTGCTTCAGATTCCGTTGGCCACGCTTGTAGGCTTGATAAGTCAGTTTTAAAATTGGACTTCTTCTCTGGAGTAAGGAGTACACATTATATCACAGAAAGAGAATTTTGGAAATCTTGCAAGTTATTCCCAAAGAATGAGATATAACTTGTGGCTGTTAATTTTGGATTTCTCTGATGGTTGGAAATGGTGTGTGTGTGAAGATCAGAGCCTTAGGCCCTGATCCAGCAAAGCACTTAAACTCATTTTTAACTTAGCTCATCGTGATCAGTTCCACTGAAGATAGTGATTGATTCATATTATCATAGAAAACATAGCACATTCTTATTAAGGACTACATATTTAATACAAACCCTATCACTTTTTTTCAAATAAAAAAATTAAAAAATGTCTTATAAGGATTCATTGCAAGATATTCCTGGTCTTGTATACCTGTAATGGAAGAAGCTAATTAACTTCAAAATGCATTTTTAAACTGCATATATGGTACATTTCTGTTACTTAAACAGAATTATATCTTCTGAGGGAGCCTCTTGCTGAGACTTCTTTTCTAGAAGGGCTGAAGTTTTGTTAGAATTAAGGAAATGTTTTGGTAATTGATAATTTTAAAAAGTACAGCTGAACAGAAGACAGCTTCCAGTTACAGAGGTCTGATGAATTATTATCTCACACCATCTTTCCCTGCAATATCTATCACAGTTTTTCTGTACAGGATATTGAATTGGCTGTTTCACTTGGGGTCTGCATGGGGTGACTACAGCTTGTACCTTCCCTATTGGACATGATAATTTTTAATGAACATTTACTATCTGACCTTGCTTTCTTAGAGAGTATATGCTAGAGGGATGACGAGTGGACAAGAAAGTTCTGGACATCAAGGAGGGAATACAGAAAAATGCATAGTTCAACAACTGATAACCCTTGTGGGCATTTTTTTCTTTTGGATGTTAGGTTTATGAGAACAGGCCCAGAGGTACATTGACACACCTTCGTTGTGTGGCTCTGGCAATAGTCTTAGTGTTCTGGGATAATATCTAATTGGATAGAGAGAAGCAAGGGACACAAGAAGACTGGATGTGCTGGTTTCAGATTATTCACAGGTACATGTAGCCATGCTTGCAATAGCAGAGAAGATTGATTGACAATGATTAGTAGAATAATGAAAGCAAATCCAATTCTCTGAAAATACCAAGAAAATGAGGGGCTTCTGCTACCAGTAGCTGAAGACAAATTCTTATGGTATCAGGGAACCTCCTTAATTCTTGTCTAATTTAGGGAAAATAGTAGCAGACCAATTTAAAAAGGCAGATGTCTTGCTGAAAGAGTAACAGAAGGATTGAAACTATGGAATGGGATCTTGCGATCAGACATCTGTAGAGAATGGGGAAATAGACTATCATCGAAACAATATCTTATGAGTATTTTGTTGTGGATCTGTGTATTAGATGCATAGAATCATAGAAAAAATTGAAGGGATGTCAATATGTCATTCAGCCCCCACCCCTGCTCAAAGAAAGTATTTGTAGATTAAGTTGCTCAGGAACTTGTCCAGTTGTGTATTGAACTCAAAGTTGAGTCTCATCCTCAAAGCACAGGGAGTCACTGCCATCTTTGGACAGCTTGTTCTAACATTTGAGAATTCCCATGGTAAAAATTTATACTTGAGGTCTAATCAGAATTTACCATAGTTTTCTCAAGTCCTGTTGCCTCTTGGACTGTTGCTGCACACCTCCAAGAAAAGTCTAGCTCTGTATTTTCTGTATTCTCTGATTTGATGGTTGTAAATAGCAATATGGTCTCCCAGAGTCTTTTTGCCTCCATTTCAAACAGGCCCTGATACCTGAGTCTATCCTTATATATCCTGATTGGCTTTTGGCCTCTGGACTTGCTTCTTGCTCTGGGACACCCAAAAGGCAGTAAAGGTAACAGGAAGTCTCACATTAGGGCTAATTTGGGGCCTCTTTAGGTGCAGAGATTCTAAAATGCCCAAGCACTTGTGTTTCTCTTTAGTTTTTTATCTGTTAGCAAATACGTCTTCTGAAAAAAAAAATAGGCTTGGCCTGTTTTAGGTATCACTTGCAGTGTAACTTGAAACTACAGCAAGACATATGAAAAATGTAGTCATATAGTGCAGTATTTCAGAGGAGAGAGCACAGAGAGAGTTTACCTGAGGAGAATGTCATCATGCGTATTTTCCATGCCTATAGGTGCACTTGCACAAGAACACTTGCATCTACATGTTTAAACCTGAAGTCTGAAAGGCTCTTGTTGCTCAGCACACAGCCAAGAATTTGGCAGGAAAATGAGTCTTGAGAAATAATACTGTGAGTCCAACTAATTATGAAATATGACTGATTAGCAAATGGAGTTGACATCCACTAAGCAAACCTGCTGAAACAATGGAAGACCCTGGGGGAAGGGGCAAAGGCATGGGGGAAGAAAACTGTGTATATATGTGTTCCACATGCTCTGCCATTCTTCCATGTCAAAAAGGACTTTTAAAAAAATTAATCCTCATATCTAGAAGATGGGTTTTTTTCACGTAGATTCCTGTATTACTAAGGTTCAAGTTGATTTGTGGAGTTCAACAGAGGTACAACCTATCTTTTAAAGTGATCTGAAGGTCTGTGTCATACTATGTGTTATACTAATGGTACAGTGAAAAGATTTGCTCTTCTATAAGGATGGCATACTGGGGTGTGTGCCAGTTAGCCTGAAGTCATCCCAGGGTACTTCAGGGTTACACTAAGTAAAGAATTTACAAATGTGGAATACAGTTAAAAATTTATAATGGCATCTGAGATGTTTTTTCATGCTGCTTTCTAGTTAAATGCATACTTAACCCATGTCTAAAGGGTTAGTTCTTCTGCAAAGCTTATGCTGCTAGGTTGGGGAAACAAGCTTGTTTTTATAAGCAGTCTTTTTTAAGGGTTGCTTAAGAGTTTGTTCAGATACGAATCACTCCCTCTACCCACACCATTCCCACATCTCTTATCCAAGATAGCCTACTTGTAGATTTAAAGAGCTTGTTTCAGCAGTTGTTTCCTCAAACTATTCTCTGGTAACTAGAAATAAGTTGTAAAACAGATGCCTTACCTGGCTGGGCAACATTGAAATTTTGTGCACAGCTTTCATGCCTCGAATCTCATGAACAACTCGTCAATTTTGTTAATATCACCACATAAATAGGATTAAGCATGTGGCTCATTTCTGACTGTATTTGGGAGCCTGGAGATAGTGATATTTGATCATTGTTAAGATATGTCACCCTTAAGACAGTGTCAATAGATACAAAGTTGTCTTCCTTCTTGAAGACTTTCAAAGTTTTCTTTCTAGTTTTCAGCACACTAACTCATGGTGGTAAGTTACTCCATTCAAATTGTCTTTGATATAACACAACAAATGAATATGAACATGGGATAAGAAGGTCCAGTTTTGTCTTTCAGTGCTCATTCTTCTTTTTTGATGAAACTAGGTGCATAAGAAACAGTCTGTTAAGTCGTTGTGTTTGTGATTAAGCAGGGAAAGTTACTTAATGTTAAAACACAATATTGTTGGTTTTTTCCCACCAGTGAACACCTTTGCTCACAAGTGGTCAACGTTTTCTGTAGGAAAGCAGAGAAATGCCTTTTTTCTTCTGTTTCTCTGCCGCCGTGAAAGCATCCACTTACTCTTTGAGGCATCAGTATTTGTTAATATCTTTTGAGTTTGTCCAGAGTACTTGGATATTTTGGCCTATTTTATGTATGTAGTAAGTTGTTTGTTCTATATAAGTTGGGCACAACTATTTAGTCTTATCCTCTCCCATCTTTCTTAGGCACAAAAAACTGAAGAAATGCAGAAGCTAGTTAAATTTCAGCATGTCTTGTACTCTGTTAGGAAAGGGTGCATTTCTACATGTTGTTTTCCAATACCAAATTGAAAAGGCAGATGGTGCCCGGTTTTGGTGTCAGGAAATTCAGTCTGTACACCTGGGGACTGAAATTCAGAATTATAGCTGATACAGTAATCTCCATTTAAGCCCAGACTCTAACTCTGCTCAGGAAGAGTAGTGTAAGGGGAAAACTTCCTGTGTCTGCACTAGTCTGGATGGCAGCATGTCATGCACTCTTTTGGGAAGTTTTGTGCCCAGTCTAGCCAGGACTAGAATGTGAGAGAGGATAGAGCAGGCTCAGTCAGGAGAGAGATTTTAGAGAGCATAGTTTCAGCTCTCTGCCAGATTCAAAATTCCTGCTCCAAACCCCTCATTTGCTATGGCAAAAAGGCTTTCTTGTTTCTAGAAATCTTTAAGGAGGGAAAAGCAAAAAAATCTCTCCAATTGGCTCAGATGCTTCAAAATTATTTTTCTCTGAGCTCATCACTGACATGTTAAATTTCCACCTGACTGGCTAAAATCTGGGAGTACCATAAATAGCTGTAAACAAAATCTTAAAAGCATCAGAGTACTTTACCAAAAAGCTATGCTGACATCCCAGCTTATTTTTTCTGTTGATTGCACAGATGATTTAAAATAGATATTTTGACTTAAAGTATAGTTAAAACTGAAGATATATTTAAATGTTGTAAATTAATAAACAGACATGTGGAATAATTGTATTCCACAGTTTTCTGTTTGAAATAAGAATTCTTTTGAGCAAGTGTTCTCAAATTCTCTACTTATATTTGAGAAGTGAAAGCAGTAGCTCACTTTTTAATAGTAAAACCAACCTAAAACATAAATTTAGAATGAAAATCTTGGGTCCAGCCCTTTGGTACAATGGTTGGTTTCGGTAAGTTATTTTTGGAGGGGGAGGAAGGGGAAGAGGGAAAGTATACATCTTCATATCAATTAAAAGAAAAGTTAATAAACTGCCAATAACAGGGTAAAGCACTTATCTCTACTAAGAGCCTAAGGAATTTTTAAGCATGCATCTTGCTTTGTCTAGTGGTATCAAGGGCTTTAGTTTTTTTTTTTCCCTGAGAAGATTTATAAAGCAGTGGGGTAGATGGTGCTGTTCTCCAGCTGTCTATCTTGAGGAGTTTCCTCACTGGACTAAACACAACGTAATTTCTCTGTAATGTTACAGTGGAATCTTGGAAAAACATAATGTTCCTCCTGTTATGTGCAATAGATTCTTCTTTAATTGCAGCAGCTAAAAAAAGCTTCTATCTTTATAGCTGTGGAACCAAAGCGATGAAGTTTATGGTCTCTCACTGTCAGCAGGTTTATGGAAAATTTATAGTATATGTTCTCTGTTCTGAGTTTACCACTTTTTGTTGGAATACTTACTAAAACTAGTGTTGAAAAATGCCTGTTATAGGATTAGGAGTTTTGCTATCTTTAAAGATTCCTATAATTTGAACAGTCTTTTTCTAGTGTCTTTCATCTCCTTTTCCCTCAAACTGCTATTTTATCTTGTGCAGAATCAAGAATCTGTTCAGGCTGTTTCTTCTTCCTCCTTTTTTTTTTGTCCCTGACAAAACTTTCAGAGACTGAACTTTTTTTTTATTACCATTCCCTGACTTGCTTTCAGAACTTTTAGTCAATTAAAAATAGCTGATGGCACTGGAAATCCCCAAAACTTTTGGTTATTTAGCTAAGTTGAAGTAATATTTTTTACAAGTTTTGTTATCTATCCTTTTCCTTTTTCTGTCCCTGAGTCCATTTTGCTGGTGCCATGTTATTTGCAATGAGGAAGCTACTTCTTCCCATCCCCCCCTGCCCCTGAAAATATGTTCTTGTTGTCTGTTATAGTAGGAATCCTGAATTTGATTCAGTACCCTCCTGTTTGTATCTGGTAAGGATGTTGGACTGATTGTCCAGCTGAGCCAAGCTGCACTACGCATGACTCTGCTAGTTTCATCTGATCACTTCAGTGGCTTGTCAACAACTGCAACAACAAAAAAAACGCAAAGAAAAACCCCAGAAATATAAAAACCAGAAGCAAACTCTTCACCAATGAATTGAAATGAGCAAAATTTGCCTTAGAAAGATATCTAAATATTATTCAGCTGTAAATGACGCTAATTTAACCACAGAGCCACAGAAATGTTATTTAGTTTTAATGTTACTACATTTGGTATTTTATTAGTTTAATTTAGAGTAAATTCTTCACTCTGGAAAATCTGAGTTGGACACTGGAACTGTTGTATCTAGAAAAGGAAAACATAAAGGTTGACATTTTGAAAAGGGGAACACAGGATTTAACGGGTCTCTTCCATTAATTTAATTGATTCATTTCTCCTTTCTATGAGAAGGATAGTGTCTGAATCTTCACTGTTTCAGAAACCTACCTCTTGACTCAGTTACACTAAAAATCACTGTGCATGAAGAAACAATTTCTGCTTTGACCTTCCTTGCCAACATGTCTGTAGTGCTCCTCAATCGCAGTGGACTCTCTCTCATGTTTCTTCAGTATTGAATTGCTGTTCTCACTTCCCTTCCTTTTAGGAGCTATGCAAAATCTTGGTTGTGCTAGACTTTGTGTCCACTGGTGAAAAGTGCCAAATGTTATTGCTATATGCTGTACATATTTCCATATTGTGCTCATAGCACGTAAAACCTGATGTCTAATAGAACAAAGAAATTAAACTGGGTTGTGGACTAAGTCTTGGTTTTTGAGCACAGAGACCAGGTTTTAGAAACTTAGGTGTCATTTTTCTGGGTGTCAGCCCAGCAGCAGATGTGTCTAACGCCGTCTCTAAAGCAGGGTGAATTAGCAATTTATGTTAATTTGGAGCAAACAGGAGAGTCATCAGCATGTAGGACAGGAAAAATAACTCCCTTTGATAATCTGGTACATTTCACAGCTTTTTTTTTTTTTTAAGATATATATCTAAAAATCCCACGTATGGAA
The DNA here is from genome assembly GCA_020800305.1 of Porphyrio hochstetteri. NCBI lineage: Eukaryota > Metazoa > Chordata > Aves > Gruiformes > Rallidae > Porphyrio > Porphyrio hochstetteri. Next base: position 55,913,888 of record CM036907.1, read on the forward strand.
AATAAAAAATTGATGTTATGAAACATATACAAATCAAAAAAAATCAGCTTCTTCATGGGATTTGGCTTGACTAACCCCTCACCTCACCCTTGCCTTTTCTTCCTCTCTTGCTCTTCCACAGAAAAAGAGCCAAAGAGCTCTTCTTCCACAGAAAAAGTAAGCCAGACATTACAGGATGGTATCATAGGGATACCCAGCCAGCCCCTCAGACCTTGTTGGTGTTACTTACATTTTTTTCTTTTGAGATGTGTACCACCCTGTGTGCTGCAGGGATACTGCAGCATCTGTTGCTGAGCCCTTTCAGGGGGAAGGACTGTAACTTTCCACACTAGCTTGTGGAAAGCTGCTCATAGGGGTCCCTAGTTTAAATGGTACAGAGCAGAAGTGATGGTGCTTTAATTAACCCTGCAGTGTGTTAATGCTGTTTGCATATGGTGGAAATTTAAAATATTTGTCTCCCAGAAAACATGCAACTCTCCCAAAATAATTAATGAGGTTTTAAAAAACTGCATGAAAGGAGCACTAAGGCTGCAGAGGATGCATTCAGAAGACAACTCTCTGTGTGTACACTCTTATCTTCCATCTTCTGCGTAGCTATTACACTGGAGTATTTTATAGCATGTCAATATAGTAATTCTAAAATGGCATACATGTTGGATAATGCTTTGAATAAAAATTTAAAGTCTATTTTGTAGTGCTAGAGAAGTGGGTACTTCTTATGGCAGGCAGATTCACATTAATTCTTAGATTATGCAGTTTAATACGAGACAATGCTTTTTCTACCTATTACCAAAGCATGAAATGAAATCTGCAAGAGTGACTACCTTAAACTCGTAACTGCCATTCATTTCAGTCTGTGTAGCCCAGCAGACTGGCTGCTGAGAGCTATGCTTGCTTCCTTGCTGGTTTGTGTGTCTCTGCAGATGCATGCTCACCCACTCTATGCAAACATGCACACACTCTTTTTTTTTCTCTCACACTGTCTGGCATATTTTCACTCTTCGAAGACTTTCTGAACTGCTGGGTATGATTGTCTGATTATTGTTTTGTTTTTTTTTTTAACTGGGAACATGTTTAGTCCAGTGTTATTTAAACAAGCTTATCTCTTTGATCAAAGTCTACAATCTGAAATTTGAACAGGGCAGGGAGGTTGGCTGGGTGGGTGAGGAAATCTATCAAGTCCATATTTATGTGTGTGCTGCTGTCTTAGCTGTGTGCCTGTGGAGGTACAAATGTATATTGCTTCAGAATTAGCTTGCGAATATAAATAACTTGGGCTATTTTAGTAGAAGTTCTGAAAACATGGAATTATTACTAAAGTAAAACATTTTTAGTAAAGTTTTACTGAAGCTATTAATGACCTGCATATTCGGTTTTTCTGTTTCTCGGGTTTTTTGAAGGCTGAGTAGAATAGCTGTGGAGTTGTTTTAAGGATAGCTTAGACTTCCCTAGTATCCAAAGCATACTGACTGGAGCCTGTATACTAATGCATACGGGGTTGGCACTAACCTTTTTCACTGACTGAACCACAGACCACAGCAATAAAGCTGGAGAGCTTGAAACGGTTTCTGGAGGTTTTCATTTAGCTGGTTCAGGAGAACTGGTTTGTGCAAACATAGAATTATATGGAATGAGATTGCAAGATGAAGCATGCATGCTACACCTTTTCATTATGTTCTATTCCACACCCCCCCCCTCCCTGCCCCAAATATAACTTTGAGGACATTTCAGTTTATTTTAAAGCCAATCCCATTCGAATACTTTAGATTACTTGATTTTCTGGTCTGAGTTCAAAATTCAAATTTGCTGAGCTTTTCTTCACAGGACTAGGAAAAGAATTTCCTGTATTTAATTCATGCATCCTCAAGTCAAATAATTTTTTCCTAACTTTTAGGATCTTCCCAAGGCACAGTTTGAATGATGCTTTGTTCCATCATTTTGCAGCCTAAGAGGAAAGAGACAGAAACTTCTAGGCGAATCCAAAGTTGTCCCTCATCTTTTCGTGTTACTGTTCCACTCTCCTAACTTCAAGTTGCCAGTATGGATGAAAGTATATTGTAAACCTTGTCTTCTGCTTTGATATCGTACACCTTTTAATGTTGGTAGCTGATTTTATTGACTGAGGCTGGTTACACACACTCACAGACACACACACACACACACACGCATGCACTTGCGCGCGCACACACACGCGCGCCATATCTCGGTTACAGCACAGTCCTGCCCAGGGTCATTACAAGGTACACATTACATATTTCTAGCAAACATGAAAATGAATCAAACAACGGGAGAGATAAGCACAGATAGATTGGAGCCTGCTGAGGAAATAAAAGGCAGTAATCTGCCTGACCACTGGACTACTCTTCCTGCTTGGATTTAAGGGATCTTTCCCGTTAGTCGCTGCGGAGCACTGGCTACCCTGAAGTGAAAAATTAAATGACCAGTAAGAATGAAGTAACATTTAGTGGGACAATCATTTGGTATAGCTCCAAACTAATTGTTTCAGAAGTGATGTCTAAACCAACGTCGGCACAAGGCAAGAATTCCTGGCCGGTGGCCAGCATCTTGTAATGCATATTAGCGCAGATGAGGAGTTCCTAAAAGTTAAGGAGAGAGAGGGAGGGAGAGAGAGAGCATGTGCGTTTTCAGTGCTCACTCTGCATTTGTTTGTATCCTCCTCCTCGCTGAGATTAGAAGAATACCTGTGTAGTGCTGCTTTATTATGATTTCTGCTGAGCCTCAGAATAGGTTCTGGTATTTTTTTTAGGTGGACTGCCAGCTGCCGCTCTCGCTGTTGACAGTAAAAGCAGATATGTTCCTTGCTTACTGCCACTAGCACTGACCATGACCCTTCACACCAAAACCTCTGGAGTTACCCTGCTGCACCAGATTCAAGGCACTGAACTGGAGACACTGAGCAGACCTCAGCTGAAGATTCCCCTGGAAAGATCGCTCACCGACATGTACGTGGAGAGCAACAAGACAGGAGTTTTTAACTACCCAGAAGGGGCCACTTACGATTTCGGTACTACGGCTCCAGTGTACAGCTCTACTACTCTGAGTTATGCCCCTACGTCTGAATCTTTTGGGTCCAGCAGTCTGGCAGGATTTCACTCACTGAACAATGTCCCACCAAGCCCAGTGGTGTTCTTGCAAACGGCACCCCAGCTCTCACCCTTCATCCATCATCACAGCCAACAGGTACCCTACTACCTTGAAAACGAACAGGGCAGCTTTGGGATGAGGGAAGCTGCTCCTCCAGCTTTCTACAGGTAAATGCTACAGATACTTTTTCTTTCTTCTTTGAGCAGATGAACTGAGAAAATTGGAATGTGCAAATCTGTCTGCCCTAATTTTTAATTCTGGTGTTAAGGACCAAGTGATTTAATTGAATTATCCAAAGTATATAGAACATAAAATAATAGCATAGAATAAAACAAAACTGTAGTTCACAGCGACCTTAAGCTGTAAATTTTGAAAACTCTACACAAATAAGAAAAAAATTGGAAATGAGTATAAATGTTTCTTGAGAAAACATGAAATCATAATTGATTAAAGAATGGCAATTGACCTCCCTGCTGTAATACATTAGAATTGCTGTCTGGGATATACTAAAGGCTTCCACCATCACACGTTTCTCGGTGTGAGTGGTTGTTTGCTCGGCTCTTAGCTGGTAGTAAGAGTATTTTTCTCCTCTGGCTTCCTTTACGGTGTGAGAAGTGGCTTATATGGGAAGTAATTCAGAAGCACAATATCCTTCCTAATCAAACTGTTAGAGCTGACTCAGTGACAGTGTTTCAGTCAGTAACCACCTCCGTGAGCTATCCTAAGAACTGTGTACATATTAACCTGCATTTTTCACTGGAGGGTGTTATACACTAACCATTAATCTGGCATGCTGCACTTCAAAAGATAAGGATTTTTGGGGTGTTTTGTATTTTTATCCCTCAATAGAAGGGTTATTTTCTGGGGGTCTGCAACAGAAGGATAAAAGTATCTTGGGGGGGGGCGTTTTGTGTGTGGAGTGATTTTCCTTGCTTCAAATATTTATTGTCAGTTGTGAAAGCATTTATGTAATTTCTGAAGTAAGTGGTAGAAATTGATAGAATTGTAGCTCCCTTGGAAATATACGCAAACACACAGATACCCACACTGTTAATGTTTGTGCAGTGCTAATAGCATAGTTTTGCATCAGCTCATCATACCTGGCTTCAGTGAATCAGAGTAAACAGTTAGAGGGTTTTTTTTTTTTTATTTTCCTTTCCCAAACTCTGCCTGGATCTGTTTGTTTGGGAGATAACGGTGGGTTTGCTAGAAATGGGATGACTCTGAGAAAGTAAAACCAAGTTATTCTTTCCCTGTCGAGGACCAGACTCTGCCAGACTTATTTGCACAATATAACATGTTGCTGGGAGCAGCAACATATGTCCTTAAAGACAGACTCACTCAGTCTGTGTAAGAATCTGGTAGCGAAGTAAATTGGGTCGAAAACCCCAGAAGCTGTGATTGTACTTTTCACAAATGATTAGTCAGAGCTGGGGAGCAGATGGAACAGAGACTGTTGAAAGGATAGGTAACGGTTATGTCAGGCTGTCCAGTACAGTGGTCTGCTAACTGGATTGGTTCTGACAAAATGCATTTTATTGCAAACAAATGCAATACCTCTTGGAAGAGTGGATGCATGTCAGAACATAAAGATCTTGAATGATTACCAGTGACTTGGGAGTGAAATTGCACTTTGTGCTAGATTAAAGGTTTTGGGTTTGGGTATTTTTTTTTGGGGGGGGAGGGAGTGAGGGTGAGGCGGGGGTGTGAGTGGTTAAGTTTTTTTTTTTTCTTTGTTTTTTTTTGTTTGGTTTGGTTTGGTGTTTTGGGGTTTTATTACATAAACGCCCAGTGCAAACCTATGGTGAAAAGTGTGTAAGTCACCTTAGATATGTAGACAGTGGAATAGTGAGTTTCTGAAGTTGAAATACACAGGCAGAAAGTGTACTGGAGTCAGGGTATTTTACTTCAGGAGGAATCAAAACCAAGAATCTCCTGAAAATAGAAGTTGAATTGTGGAAATAATGTATTTTTACTTTTAAACAGTAAGGCAATACCTTTCAAAATAAAATTAACATACTTTTTTAGTTTAACTACTAGAAGAAACATGTAAGGCCAGTGCTGGGTTCCCTATTTCCTGACATTTCTGATCAATGATGGGTGTCTCCCCTGGAGATGTGTTTTAGCTGATGGGGCTTAATGCAGCAGTAATTAGGTAAATTTATGATCTTGGATATGCAGGTGGTTTATCTGCATATAGTGTTATACAAATGATTTAACAGCCCCTTCCAGCCATAATTCTGTAAAGCATGTTTTATGTGATTATAAGAAATGTGTATCAAAGTGCTTGCTATGAATACCTTTTGTTAACAGGCACTGTTGGAATAGCAGTGTTGGAATTAAATCGATAAAAGCATTGCTTTCTTTTTTTTTATGTACATTTTTGCAAGGTTGAATTTACAGTCTCCATCCTCACAACATTAAATATTAGGTCTTTATAAATTTTAGGTCTTTATTCTTGTGATTTGGCACAAATCCAATCACCAATAGTCTGTGAGAATATTTTGAATATGTGTTTGGTGTCTGCGAAATAATTAATATCTAATAACAGTGTTTAAGAACAAGTTAAAAAAATGTATAATGCACACATTTCCAATTTGCTTTATTCATTTGGCTAATCTCATTGATCTCAACTAGATTATGGGAGAAAGAGAGCATGGGGCAGTGTAATCTGTCAGTGAATAAATTGATGCTAGAGGCTGGAAGATCTAACTACCAAAATGGAGCAGCCTACCTGTAGGAGTGGTAAAGGCAAAAGTTCTCAAAGCAAAATCCTTCACAAAATTTAAAATGGATCACGATCAGTTTATGATATGGCTGCATGCTGCTATAATAAGTAATGTAACCTGAGACCCAGAAAGACGCCTCTGCAATTCTTATTTACCTTTCTGTGTGATACAGTTGTGCTAATTTGCCTTTAAGATTGAAATATTGGCATTGCATCATCCTATTATACTACGGATTTGAGATGCAAATAATGCATTCTGTCATACGAGTGGCTAGGACAATAAATAATTGTAGGTTGGAACTTAAATTATATTATGTTAATACTTGGATAAAATGTTAAAAATCTTCAGTCACAAAACTCAACACTTAGCAATTGTGATAAAGAAAGCATCTAATGTAATTCGGTTTTGTTACTAAGTGTTCAAAATCGTGCTGACTATAGCCACGTATAGAGCTCCATGAGTATGAACTGTGAAGTTACGTGTTATTTCTTTCAAACTGCATTTCCTTTTCCAAAAGGCTTTGTCTCTTATCACAGGGTAATGTCAGACCTCTATATCTAGCTGAAGAACATAAAAATACACAGAGAAAAGAATGATTTTGTGAAGTATACAAAAATATACCCATCTCCTTTCTGGAGTTTCTAAATCATGGGACATCATAATTTGAGAAAAGAGAGTGAGCTTAATTAATTCAAATTGTGCTGTCTCTAACTTGGCCCCTTTTATGTCTGACCTTGTGTCTGTTTTTTTATGGGGAGCCAAGCTAAAATACCTTTACCTTATCTTACAGTGTCAGTATCTTCCAGTAAAAGGGAGAAGGCATAGCACTAGTTATGTTTTTATATCTCGTCAAATGTACCATATATTTTATTTTCTTGATCATTTTTATAGTAGGCTTTTTTTTTTGTCTTCTTAAATGCTGACTAGTAGTTTATTATTACAGGAAATCCTGTACTCATGGATAACAGGGTAAAATAATTGAAAGATTTCTTTTGCTCTTACCAATTGAATTTGAGTTCTGGCCATTTCTGGTTATTTCCTTGTGCTTTTTGACAGGTTTTTGTTCATTCAAGGAAAAACCAAGAAGCCTTTCAGTGACTAATTTACCTCAGTAAATTCCTATAAGCAACAGCAAAAGTTAATCTTTTTTTCTCCTGTTTTTCCAGTGTGTGATGTTCCAGTGTGATCCCACTAAATTTGCACTTGTCAGATCTGAAATAAAATCGTGCCTGTATTTCAGGGCTCTCTCTAGCCTGTGTATAATGCTGCTTCCAAATTTGACCAAAACTCATCTAAAAATAGACTGCATCTACCAGCTACCCGATGATGGTAGTCTGACAGTTGTCTGTCAATCTGTAGTGATTGATAGAGTTGGGGCAAATCAGTGTACACACAATTATCAGGTGAAAAAACATTAATTTCTCCCTCAATTTTAGTGGCTACTTTGTGAGTATCTTCTAAAACCTCAGGCTCCGGATTTAGGTTAATATAATGGAGTATTTATTTAACTTTAGTCCCAATTATCACACTGAAATTGATACTGAAACACTTTAAACCTGCTATTCCAATATGATAACAGCTCTTAATTTTTAACGATGGCTAAAATTGAGAAAGATTACAAATGTAGATCCCTCTTCTGCCCTAATTCTTAAGTCCAAAATATAGTGAATATGTATTTTTTACCTTGTTTGATTCAGTATGAATTTTTCTAGGTGATCATATTGAGTTCTAAGCAAAGAGGATTTTTCCAAACTTTAAAATTAAAGGAATTTTCTATTAATATAAAATGCAAAATTGTTGGGTTTTTTTGTGGGGTTTTGTTTGTTTGTTTTGTTTTGTTTTGTTTTGGTTTTTTTAATGTAGTATGAGGTAATCCATAATATAAAGGAGTACAATGAAATATAGGGTTTGGGTTTGGGTTTTTTGTTGTTGTTTATTTTTCTCTAAAGCATCAGTCTGTTTTGAGGTCCTCTCTTGAACGGTTTGAGTGTTCAGGCAGTTTCTTGAACACTTGGAGTGTTCTTGTTTTCAGAGCTGGTACTGATATATGTGACAATTTTACAGCAATGTAATGAAAAAGACAGGAAAACATAGAGTTACCCTATCTCATGGAAATGTTGTAAAGATAAATCTGTTAAATGTTCTCAGATGCACATTGCAATTATGAGGGACTTGTGCAAATCAACTTTGCTGCTTCTGCAGCTCTCCTCTAGAGAATATGCTGAAGTGGACTGTCCAACACATGTTGTTGAGGAGCACGTGTGTTGTGTGCCTCCTTGTGCTTCTGAAAAGGTCAGGCAGTGGTGGAAAGGGGTACAGGAGCTCTTATGTTTCCTCACTATTCTCCTGCCATGGAGATAGATATCACCTGCTCTCTCTGAGCTTTCTTTTCAAAGTTCTTTTCTTACTGAAGAAGACTTTCTTCACTTGCTTAGCAGATTTATTTTTTGCATAAGGCCAGGTAGGGCTCCATACATTGAGTCTTTTCCATGTTGATTTAAAACTTGTGGATAAAAAACCATGGTTGTTCAGGCTGGCTGTGTGGTTGGGGTTCATCTGATTACATGTTGACACCTAGGTCTTTATTCAGTTTTCAACTCCTTAGGAATCTGGTGCCATTTGAGAGGCTGTGTAGGCTCTGGAGGATATGACACAGGACCTACTGTGTAGCTGTACCTTTTTGAAGTAGGTGGTGGGTGTCAGTGAGGGTCATCACTTAGAGCACCTCAAATGGTACGCGGCATGGACAGCAGCATCAAACCTTCACATGGACTCCCTCTTTAGTCTGTGCAGGTGCGGAGAGAAACTGCCCCCAGAAACACATACATTGACTCTAAGGTACCTGATTAGAATAGACTACGTGAATTAGGCTGTGAATGTGGGTTTCTCTTTGTATACTATAAAATCTGGCTGTACTCATTCTGGTACAGATATATTCAGGATGAAGATGGATGCCCAGTGATGTCCAAAGTTACATGAAATTAATCACACCCATAGGTGTCCTGTTTCTAAAGACTCTGGAAGTTGTTGCCGTCTGTAATCTCCCTTCAGATAGACACTGCACTATGCCCCTTGAGAGGAAGATGGGGAATTGACTCTGTGTCATTGGCCTTGATCACTCCTGCTCTGAAGCTGTTGAAACAACAAACACTGCTGCCCATATCTGCTCTGATAGGGAAAGCATTAATTACTGGCACCAGTTCCTTAAGCAATTGCAAAGTGAACATCAAATGCCAGCATTCTTTATTAAACCCACAAGAGAGGCTGACCAGAGCTAAGGCATAGCTCCAAACACAGAGTCCTGCAACAGAAGCACATCCACTTCTTCCAACAAACTGAGATTTTGATAATTTCAGTAATTTGATATTGTTGACAATGAAACACTGAAACTAATCGTGAGCTCCCTGATCTGTCTGCAGAGAGTTTTCTGTTTGTTATCTGTTCAGGCATCAGACCTGAGATTAGAGTGGATATGCTGTCCTTCAACATTCTCATTAAAGTGTTGCACCTATTACAGGGGCTGTTTGTAAAACTGGCTGTACAGAGAGGAGTCACATCTGAGCTTGTGAACTATCCCTATATATCCCTATGTATTGGGGGGGCCTTTCAAGTGAACTGCAAAAGATCAGCCTTTACCACAGCTCATTAGGAACCCTGATCAATGTGACACTGGGCAAGGCAAGGCATTTCTGCTTTTCTGCCAAATTCAGATTCCAGTTGCTGGGAGGGTTCTTACATCATTGGACTCAAGATATTTTTTCTTCTCATGCAAGACTACAAACATGTGAGATGTGGCTCGCTAGATTCAACTTACCACATGCTTACAGTGATACCTGTTAGAGATAAGAAGGTCACAGATCTGCAGGAAAGTCTTTCTTGACACAGTATTGATAACAATATTGGATTTGGGAGTGACCTTTAACCTTTTACTAGAAAAAGGAAGCACAGTCCTCAGAAAACATGAAGATTAAATATGACTGTCCTAAGCATAAACCTGATTTGATAGATGTACATAACAATTCCAGTGGTCTTTCAGCCATTGCAGTGACAGTCTTAAGCAATGGCACAACAGCCAGCATCTATATAAATAAGAAGAGATGATTCACTTTCCCTTACGTGGAATCCATTATGAAAAGTAAAAAATAACCGTAAATGTCGAAAATCAGAAGTAACTAAGAAGATGTCTTAACACTTGATGAGTAACTGTGAACAGCTGTGCATGTAACCACTTCATGCCCAGTGGGTTGAATTTCACTCTACAATGGCTGTTCAAGAGGACAGTCCATCCCAGGGCAGAAAACATGGAGGGAATATGTCACATTCTGTTTCCATGGTCTTCTCTCTCACATGGCTGCCAATTGTTGAAACCTGCCTCCCCAGGACCCAGGCCGCTGCACCTGTTTAGAATAACTATGATGCACCAATGAGCATCTAGGCAGCACTGGGCTGCCTTTAATGCCCACACATTTCACTTCCCAATCATAAACTAAGTGAGCAAGCAGTGTATTTTTCTATCTTGATCAAAATTTTCTAGGGAAAAGCTGTATTTCTCCTTCAAAGAGTTTTTCAGCATCTCATCAATCTGTGGTGCAAATGTCCAATTTCATTGCTACTTCCAGTCTTCCCTCCCTCTTATTTTATTACTTGCTATCATGAAGAAACACTGCTTTGATTGCCACAGCCCTCTTCAGTACTAATATGTGCTGCTAAGACGTGACTATGGAAAACTTTCTAGGACGCTACAAAGGGAGTGTCAAAGCTAGGAAGAATGGGGAAATGTACTGTAACACAGGAAAAAACTCAGCTCATGCTAAACAAAAGTAGAAAACAGCAGCTGCAGAAGAAGATGTGGCATAAAATTTAGGCCCTAAATCTTAAATCAAAGATGGGGGAAACTCATGATATGCTATCCACGCAGCCCTGTTAAAATGGGAGTATATAATACTTACTGCTTTTTTTCTATTATTTCCCTCTCTATTTTTTTTTCTTCACTTTAAAGTAGTTCAGGTTTTTGAGACAAGATCTATTTATTCATAAATCCATGAAGAATATTCCAGTTTGTAGATGCTTACTTTCTTGTTCTCTTCAAGTTGTTCTGTAAACAGATGGAAGTTTAGAAGGTGCTAACTCTAAAAATTGTCATTTCATTTTACTATCGGGGACTGGTACTATAAAAAAAATCTGATCTTTGGCAAAAATAATATCTGACATAATACCTTGTCATCTGTGTTTCAGTTTGCCAAGCTAGTAAGCATTCTTAAAACATTTTTTTTTGCTGATCAGGCAGCATCTAGTTATTATTCAGTAACTTGTATCAGCTGGTGTCTAAAGAAAATTGCTTTAAATAAGTGTTCTCTGGTTTGGTTATTAGTTACAACTTGAACTTGACAGTAAGATCCCTGTTTCAAATTATGTTTTACAAAATCCTTGTATCCAGGAAACTGTAGAAGTGGCAATGAATACTATGGCTGGGAGCGTGCACCAAATCTAGATATCTTTGTGGTGCTAATATGTCAAAGAACAGATTTCTATGCTTCCATTCTTCAGTAAAATGATTCTTCTTTGGCCAAATTAATAAACACAAATCTTAAGAAGGCAAGCATTGCTAAAGCAAGTTGCACGTAGATAAGTGAAGCTACTATTATTATCACAATCAATAACTAACTCAAACAAAGTGGAAATAACTTTGTTCCTGCAGAGAAATTTTAAAACACCCCGAAGCAAAACTTCACTTTATTTACAGACAATTCTAGTAACACTGCTTATTATTAAGTCTGCCCAGGTTCTGCTCTTTTTTGGTTATTTATGTTGTCCAGCTTTGGCTCCTCTTTTCAGTGGTAGATGATTATCTCAGGTAATTATTTTTAAAAAATTTTTGACAAAAAAGGGCTCAATTTTCTAGGTATCATGAAGGGAAAAGAAAAATTTGTTGTACTCATGCAGAAAAACCCCAACTTTTTCATTGGAGAGGCTAGACACCTTTGTATTTTTTATATATAGTTCTGAAACCTGGTAGTGGGAATGCTGTCAAGTCAATTTTATTTTTGTTTTGATTTTCCCAAAGAAAACCTACTCAAATTTAAGTTACAAACTTTTGAAGCTTCTCAGAATTTATGTGCATTTATTAACTAAATTAGATGAAATTACATGTCTCACACACGCTCCATCCTCTCTCCTCTTGACTTGATTGCAAAAGGATCCTTCTCTGACAAAGCCTGTGCGGTTGCTTCATTTCACAGCTGTATGACTTTCTCTGCAATAATTTCTGTGGGCTGAGGCAACTTACTGAGAGTAAGTTGCTCACAGAGTAGCACAGGTTTGAAGGGGCCTCTGGAGATTATCTGGTCAACATTCTGCACAAAGCAGAGCTAGCTTCAAAGTTAGATTGGCTTGCTCAGGCCCTTATCCAGTTGAGTTTTGTAGAACTTTTTCACAGTGAGGGTGACAGAGCCCTGGGACAGGCTGCCCAGGGGGATTGTGGAGTCTCCTCTGGAGATATTCAAGACTCGTCTGGACACCTACCTGTGCGACCTGTCCTAAGGAACCTGCTTTGGGAGGGGGGTTGGACCGGGTGATCTCTCGAGGTCCCTTCCAACCCCTACAATTCTGTGATTCTGTGATTCTGTGATCTCCGGAGATCCCTTCCAACCCCTACCATTCTGTGAATCTGTATCAAGGAAAGAAGACTCCACATCCACACGGGACAAGCTGCTACAGTGTTGAACCACTCTCACTGTGAAAAACTTTTTCCTAATATATAATCACAATATTCTCTGCTCAAAGCCGTGCCAGATCTCTCCTGTTCTTTCACCGTGTGCCTCCAAAAAGTGTCTGGCTCTGTCTCCTTTAAAGTCTCACATTATATAGTTGAAGACAGCAATAAAATCCTGCCTTAGCCTTCTCTTCAGAAGACTGAACAAATTCATATCTCTCAGCATCTCCTCATACATTTTTTGTTCCACCCCCCTCCTCATCCTTGGTGGCTGCCCACTGGACTTGCTTCAGTTTGTCAAAGATGATTTTCATCTTGGAAGCCCCCAACTGGAAGCAGTCCTGCAAGTGCCAAATGAGGGGGGCAAGCTCTACTCTCAGCCTCCTGTCTATGTTTATATTAATATAGCCATATATTAATATGTGTTTGGCTTTGCTTGGTGCCAGCACATACTGCTGACTCCTGTTCAACTTGTCTACCAGGACCTGCAGGTCATTCTCTGCAGAGCTGCTTTCCAGCCCCTTCTGTATTTCTGAAGGGGTTATTCCAGCTTCCTGATGGGCCACTTTTCCAGCCTGTTGAGGTCCTTCTGATTGGTAACTGCTTTGCAGCACATCCACCACTCTGTGCACTCCCATCTCCCTCCAGTTCAGACATGTTCATTAACCTGCTAGGAGTGCAGTTTGTCCCCTCATCCTTGTTGTTAATCAAATACTTCAGTATTGATTGCACAGGAATGCTACTAGTACCTGGTCAATATTCTACTGCTGATAAAAACCACCCACCTTACAGTTTTTTCTGTGCTGTCTGTATCTCACCAAATTGGCTACTACACTGGTCTCCTGCTTTGAGTGTTTTTCCATTTCATCTGTGTTAGTTCTGAAGGGTTTGGCAGGAGTCACATCAGTAAAATGAGATAAAAAAACCTAAGTTGCAGGCTGGAATATGGGACAAGGGGCAAATAAAGGTGGTCTTGCTGAAGAACAGAATTGGGTCAGTGAAGAAATCTGGGGGGTCTGGTAAGGTAGAAACTTTGAATGTCTGGTGAGGATGCTGCAGCAGGATGTGGTGGACTGGCAGATGGAACTTGTATGAAGAACAGAGGAAGTGCTCTAGTAGGGTATTGTATAAGACCTGAAAGAGTTTGTGGTGGACCGGAAAAGTAAAGTTGAAGAAGAAACTCCAGACTGAGTTGGAATTTAAAGGTACTCAGGGACTGAGACTTGGTCTACAGAGAGGGGCTGCAAAGAGGACTGAAACAGAGTAAGTGCATGCTGCAAAGCATGGGTAAATAAAAAGGCTTATGGGGCAAACGGGGAATAAATACAGAGCTGGGCCTATGTAGAACAATTTTTCCCCTAATATTTATGTGCAACTCTTGCATTTTATTGCTGTGTATTACAGATTTACCCAGGAGGTAATGGATTAGCCTGGCTGTTGGTTCCTTCAATAGACCAAGTGGTAGAGGTCAGTGCTGTAGGTATGAGCTTTCATTTCTCCTCAAACACCAACTACCACTCAGAAAGATTCAATGAGATCCTGTTTTGGGTTTTGATTGTTTAATTTCCTTAAAGCTTTGGTATTTTTTATGAGCATGCAGAAAATATAATAAAGTTATATCAGTAAGATTGTAATGTCAGCCCTCACAAAGCTGAAACATCCTAGAATTAAATTTGAGTGCATCTTTCTCTGCCTAATGTCCTCACGTGTCTGATGAAGATATTACCACTTTACCACACAGGATGCACATGAATAAACATCAGTTGGTGTCTGTGAAGTACCCAATTGTTATACTGAAGAGTGCTATTGAAAATCACATGTGGAAAATCAACAAGACTGTTTTCAGAGCAGGCTTGAATAAGAAAGAGTACACAGACTACATATGAGCAAGAGTGAAAACATCCAAAATACTGAGTAGGTGCTCAGTGAGTGTGATTTTTGAAACTAACAATGATGTAATTAAACACAGTATCCGAAGTGGAACAAATATGGTTTACAAGCTCATTAAACATACATAGCTAGCATTTTTCTCAGAAAAAATAAAGCATAAATATATTTCCACTTCAGTCCCCATATGGACTTGTATGTTCAGTTACCTTGCATTTATTTACTTCATAAGTAGATAAGGAATGACTACACGTAAGCAGGGCGTTAATGCACCAGTTTTTAATGTTCTCTAATTTACTTCTGACAATGGACTCTGAGCTATGACCCTCAGTTCATTGTATTCCTTACTTAAGATGAAGGATTTTGCTCGTTTCATTTCAACAAAGCATTGAAGATCTTACTCTTCAGTAGGAGAGATGCATTTCAGAACAAAAATAATTACATAAGCAAATATTAAATTATGTCTGTACCTGTGCTTTTCTTTTCCAAAGCATTTAGGAAAATTACCTAGGCCATGATTGCCTTTTCAAGAAGATCTAAATGTCACTATATGGCTAGCACCAGCTTCTTTATTAAATGGCAGCATTAGGTATTAATAGCTTCAAGATGTTTTCATCTATGACCTATTTTCTGACTCATACATGCCTTGTTTCCTCTCTCTCTAATTCACTTTATTGTCAACAAATGTGGATCTGCCTGGAAATAGCAAGCAACCTGAAAACCGTATTGCCCAAGAGACTGGTCCTGCTTCTGTGTTGTCCCTCCCAGTTGTTCTAGAACTGAACCTCAGGACAGTAGAGCAAAATGAGTTGTCTTGTTTATTACAGGGGACATAAGCTGAGAAATAAGTGAGAACAGGTCTCCAAAAGCTTCACTTCATGTCTTCTGAGAGGCACGTTGAAGTCGTGTAACAGCCTGAAAGGAATAGAGTCTGGAGGCAGTTTTTGTTGAGTAGACTTGGTAACAGATTACTTGGGGAAAGTTTCCTTGTCTCAGAGAAATTCATCAGGTCTGTGTCTGATGACTACTTGTTCCTTTTCTGATGATAGCAAGGTGAAAAATTTAAAGAATAAGGACAAATTCTGTGTCCTATGGGCAATTCTGAATCCCAGATTAAAAACCAGAGTTTTTACCTGCCTTGGTTCTGGACAGGACAGAGTTAACTTCCCCAGGCAGCCAGCACAGGTGAGCAAGTCGGTTGGGGCTGTTTTCCACACCACTGACATTAGGCCTGGTAAAAGGGGCTGGTTGGGGAGGAGCAGTTCGGCAGTTTGAGTGCAGATGGGCATTGGGTTGGTCATACATGGGTGCAGTGGTCAATGTTACCACTGCATTGGGTCAGTAAAGTGCTCAGTGTTATCACTGTGCGTGTGTATTTCTGTTTGTGTGAGTGTGTGTGAAAATTCTGCCCGGGCTCTGTTATTGTGGCCATTTCATGGTGTTGTCAGTGACTGTCCTTATCCCAAACCCACAGGGGCTCTGTTTCTTCTCTGGTGGAGGAGTGAGCAAGCGGCGTGTGGTGCTCAGCTGCTGCCTGGGCCTGAACCACCACAACTTTATCTCTGAGTGTGAGACATAGTCAAGACTGTTTTTGTGAGAACTGAGACTCCTTAAGAAGTGTAATGCTAGACATGTTAGTCTAACTAAAATATACCAAGTAGAAATAATACTAAAAAAAGAAATATGGATCTACTGGAAAGAAAGTATTTCAGTGCTTAAATAACTCTGAAATCACTAGCTTTACTGTGATGACACCTCAGTCATCTCAGTATAGGCAAGGAATGGAGGTTTTAGTTACTGCATATTGTGAATCATTACATGGGAATCACTACAAAAATGTTTTGAAGAGGTATTTCTGCAACTGGAAAATGGATGGAGTGTTCTGTCCAAGTGTTTTGCCTGTGTTAGGCTCTACACTAAAATTATTATGGGAAAAAATTAATTGAAGAGCTACTTTTATTCTTTAGATTCCCATCTTGGTACTATCAGCACTCTCAAGCTATTTTCTTTGCCTGTTTAATCCCTGGATGCTCTGAAGACTATGGTGCTATGTTTCTACCATGAGGCATGTGCACAGCTGCTCTATAGAAGGCACCAGTCTTGTACAAGATGATTTGTACTTTCAGTCAGAGATTCTGAGATAAATTTGACATCCAGTACAGATTGAAATGCACAGATCAAATATTAATCCTCATATTGTGAGCTGAAGTCTAATACTGAGTTGAATTAGCACCCACTTATTCCCCACTAGGGAGGATTAATTCCTGTTGAATATGATTTTATGTGAATCACAGAGTCACAGATTGATAGGAGCTGGAAGGGACCTCAAAAGATCATCTAGTCCAACCGCCCTGCCAGAACAGGATCACCTAGAGTAGGTCACATAAGAACGCATCTGTGTGGGATCCATATAGATCTAATCTATAAGCGAATTTCAACTGTATTTTTTGACCAAATGAATTTGTAATGATGACAGCAAACTGCATTCACAACAAAAGTCTGAACTATTGTAACTCTTTAATTTAGCAAGACTACCTTATTACATCCTTGTAGTTATGATAAAGTATTTTTGAGGGTAATTGATGGATTTTCAAGGAGAATTAAAATATTGCATTAGGAATCCTGCAGCTAAACTTAAAATTACCACTATTTAATTTTCTTTTTAAATAGTAATAACAATTGCTTAAGCTCTTAGGACAAAACCTGAGCCAGTTCAATTTCTTGTCAGAGAATATGCCCTTTTGCTTTTTGCATCTGCACGTGTATATCAAGGGATTTAGCTGAATTCTATCTCATAAGTTCAGAAAAATATCTCCTGTCTCCCTAAACAAAACAAAACCCAAACCAGTTGTTAGAAGGTGCTTTGAATGTGAAACAAATCTAAACCAGAACCTGCTTGCAGGTGCCTCAGACATTATAAATTTGACTACAGGTTGATGCCTGTTGTGTTTGGTGGATTTTTGTGGGTCTGAAATGCTGCATCATATCAGGGGTGGAATGCTCTTTATCTCTCTTTTCCCATGTCTTTTTATCATCTTCTGACTTACTAGCACGTGCAGCTTCAAGCCTTCTCTTATGCACCGTGATGCCAAGTTACATGTAGTTACCTTTTCAGAGCCTGCTGCTGTGCATATAGTTGCACTGTTGTTCAGATCCCGTGGGAAGTGTGCTCCAGAGTGCGGAGCTGGAGAAGAGCTGAGGTCTTGGGTAGGAATGAAAAGAGTTCTCCACATCTTATCAGCAAGTGAAAACAGGAATCAAGAATATGTCTTGTGTGACTGTTCCCATCAGGATTTTTGGAGCAGTGCTGAGGCTGGAAAATGAAGACACAATTAAGACATCTTCAGTCTGAATCTCCACACTGTTGGCTTATCTTTCAATTTTACTTGTTAACTTTCTGAGATAACATGACTGAAACTCATTTTGGATTCTGGATTTGGCAACGGATTCTTGTTGGTTAAAATGATTTAGCTCAGTACTGAGGCCAGTTCTGCTTAATATCTTTATCAATGATCTGGATGAAGAGATTGAGTGCACCCTCAGAAAGTCTGCAGATGACACCAAGTTGTGTGGGAATGCCAATCTGCTGGAGGGTAGGAAGGCTCTGCAGAGGGATCTGGACAGGCCATATTGATGGGCCAAGGTCAACTGTATGAGATTCAACAACGACAAGTGTTGGGTCCTGTATCTGGGTCAGAACAACCCTGTGCAGTGCTACAGGCTTGGTGTAGAGTGTTAGGAAAGCTGCCTGTCAGAAATGAACCTGAGGCTGTTGGGGCTGAACATGAGCCAGCAGTGTGCCCAGGCAGTGTGAGCATGAGCCAACAGCATCCTGGCTTGTGTCAGGAATAGTGTGGCCAGCAGGATTAGAGAAGTGATTGTCCCTCTGTACTCAATGCTGGTGAGGCTGCACCTCGAGTGCTGTGTTCAGTTTTGGACTTTTCACTACAAGAAATACATTGAGGTGCTGGAGCAGGTCCAGAGAAGGGTAATGAAGCCACTGAATGGTCTAGAGCTCAAGTCTTATGAGGAGTGGCTGAAAGAACTGGAATAGTTTAACCTGGAGAAGAGGAGGCTCGCTCCCTGCAACTCCCTAAAAGGAGGTTGTAGTAAGGTGGGGGTTGGTCTCTTCTCCCAAGTAAGAAGCAATAAGACAAGAGGAAATGGCCTCAAGTTGCACCAGGAGAGGTTTAGATTGGGTATTAGGAAACCCTGAAAAGGTTGTCAGTCATTGGAACAGGGTGCCCAGGGGAAGTAGTTGAGTTACCAATCCTGGAGGCATTTAAAAGATGTGTAGATGTGGTGCTTAGGGACATTATTTAGTGGTTGAACTTGGTGGTGCTCGGTTAATGGTTGGACTTGATGGTCTTAAAGGTCTTTTCCAACCAAAGCAATTCTGTGATTCTACTATTCCATATAAATATGTATGTCAAATGAAGCGACTATTGGATATCTAACGCTACATGCTTGAATTAAAATATAAATACCTGATATGTTACTTGAAACCATATGAAGAAAGTACAAGTCAAAAACTGTTATTGACATTTCAAAATATTTTTATTAAGGTTAGAACAAAATTAAAACCAAACCAGAAGAAAATCAAAGAACAGAGGCCTTTGACCTATTTTATTACAGAATGCTTTTGATATACTTCTGAATACGTGGACTATTTTAAAATCAAGCATTAATTTTGGTCATATTTATTCCAGAGCAAGCCTAGGCGACAACCTGGTGCTGTGCTTAAACTTGCTGCTCACTCAGATCATTTTCTTGAAGAATAATGTCTGAAGTATAGAGTGTTGGGAATTTTGGGACCATTTTGGTGTGAGGAAATGCAAAATATGTTAGGTTGTTTTGGAGAAAGGTGAGTCATAGCTGCTGGCTTCTGCTCAGTTGGAACACTACAAAGGTTGTGTGGCTGTGATTGGATCCTGCTGGTCTTCTGAGACAGAGTTGAGAAGGGTTGTGCTGCAGTCTGCCACCAGTGTCAGCTCTGCTGAGCTTTCCTGTCCAGGCTTTGACTGGACCATGATGTGTTTTAGGTTTGCTGTGCCAAGCTGAATGAGACATCCACTTCCAGCATTCAGCTATATGCAACAGAGAATATTTTGGCTAGAAATACCTGAAAGGTGTCTATAAGAAAGCTGGGGAAGAATTGTTCATGAAGGCATGTAGCAGTAGGACAAGGGGTAATGGTTTTAAACTCAAAAAGGGGAGATTTAGGTTGGATATTAGGAAAAAAATCTTCAGTATGAGTCCGGTAGATCACTGGAACAGGTTTCCCAGAGAGGTGGTGGAGCCCCCATCCCTAGAGATATTCAAGGTGATGGGGCTTGATGGGGCTCGATGGGGCTCTGAGCAACCTGATGTAGTGAAGATGACCCTGCTTACTGCAGGGGGGTTGGTTGGACTAGATGACCTCCAAAGGTGCCTCCCAACCTAATACATTCTATGGTTATATGAAATGAGTAGATGGATGTTTTTTCTTCCATTGATAGCCATTAAAGAATATTATGCAACAAACCCAAGTTGGAACCTGGGTGGCTTTTTTTCTTTCATTTATAAGAAGCATGCTTATCTGGAAAAGAAAAAAAAGGTAAGATTCAGCAGGGATTCCTTGTATCTAGTACACTGGTATTATGTATGTCCCATGTGAACAGGTAATATGATTTTAAATATCATAATAGAAATGTGACTACTGTGTCCATAGTACTGTACATTTAAATCTGCATGAATTTGTCTCTCTAATAGACTTTTTCCTTTCTTTGTAATTTATAGGGCAGGGAGCAATTGCTGTCTACCAACAATGAAAAGTGAAAAGATTAATGAGGTTCTGTATTGTGACACCTCAGAAGCACTTGAGCTGTGGGGAATAAGAATTGACATAAAAAGATGACATGGATTTGCCAAAACAAAACACAACTGTTTGGAAACAAAGTTAATACCAACACAAAAGCCAAGTGCATGGATTTCTCACAGACCTAATTTTTTTTACACATTGCTGCATAAGTTATCCCCAAAATATGTCAACAAGCAGTTTTGTAAACATATAGCATGTGCAGTTATCTACATAACTGTATTTACTACATTTCATGAGCCATGTTCTCTTACTATTGATTGCATAGTCAGCATATGCAAATTTGTCTGTGGACATTATCTGAATGAATAATTTAGCTACTTTGGGATAATTTAAATATTGTAGCTATGTGAAGCTTGCTGTTTACTATTTGGTTAGTACTGATGATTGAGACACCTGCACATGAAGAAAAACAAAGATCTGCAGTCTACAAGCAGGAAAGAGAAGTCACAGAGAAATAAGAAAGAGAACACGGTCTGTTTTTTCAATCTGCCATTTCAATACCTTATAGCATTGTAATGTCACAATTGCAGTTAGTCTTCTCAACTGAAAGCTGCCACTGAAAGAGTTTTTCCCCTGTCATATTTCTGGTCACGATTCCTGTGGCTGCATTAGTGGGCCAATGTGACTGCATGGTTGGGATCCTTCTTTCTTCACCCTGCGTTTTCTGGCCTCCTCACTTGCCTCAAGTCACAGAATCACAAGGTTGGAAAAGACCTTTAAGATCATCAAGTCCAACCATTTGCATCCTAAACTAAACTATATTCCTAAGTACCTCATCTACCCGTTTTTTGAACACATCCAGGGAAGGTGACTCGACCCCCTCCCTGGGCAGCCTGTTCCAGGCCCTGACAACTCTTTCAGTAAAATTGTTTTTTCTAACGTCCAGTCTAAACCTGCCCTGGCACAGCTTCATGCCATTCCCCCTAGTCCTATCGCCTGTCACCTGGCTGAAGAGACCATCACCTACCTCTCTACAACCTCCCTTCAGGTAGCTGCGGGTGGTGATAACGTCTCCTCTTAGCCTTCTCTTCTCTAAGCTAAACAGCCCCAGCTCCCTCAGCTGCTCCTCATAGGATTTGCCCTCCAGCCCCTTCACCAGCCTGGTTGCCCTTCTCTGGACACGCACCAGGACCTCCATGTCCTTCTTGTGGTGAGGAGCCCAGAACTGGACACAGTACTCGAGGTGTGGCCTCACCAATGCCCAGTACAGGGGCACAATCACTTCCCTAGACCTACTGGCCACACTCTTTTTGATACAAGCCAAGATGCCATTGGCCTTCTTGGCCGCCTGAGCACACTGCTGACTCATATTCAGTCTGCAGTCAACCAACACCCCCTGGTCCTTCTCTGCGTGACAGCTCTCCAGCCAGTCCCCCCCAAGCCTGTAGCACTGCATTGGGTTGTTATGTCCCATGTGCAGCACTCTACACTTGGCCTTGTTTAACTTCATCCCATTGGTCTCAGCCCATCGGTCCAGTCTGTTCAGATCCCTCTGAAGAGCCTCCCTACCCTCAGGCAGATCAACACTTCCTCCCAGTTTAGTATCATCTGCAAACTTACTGAGGGAGCATTCAATCCCTTCGTCGAGATCATTGCCCTCAAGGGCTGCCTCCCATGGAATCTTATAGAGCAGCTTTCTGAACAGTCCAAAGTCAGCCCTACAGCAGTCTAAGGTGCTTGTTCTGGTGTTTCCCTTCCTTACTTCTCCCAGTACTAAGAATTCTATAAGCTCATGATCACTATGCCCCAGGCGTCCTCCAACCTTAACATCCCCCACCAGGTCTTCTCTATTGACAAAAAACAAGTCCAGCAGGGCACCTTCCCTTGTGGGTTCATTTACCAGCTGGGTCAACTAGTTGTCTTCCAAACCCTCCAGGAACCTGCTAGACTGCTTCCTCCCTTGTGACTGTGTGTTGAACAGCATTAATTTGCTACTCTGGACCTAAATATCTATGGCTAGAAATGGAGAGCTTTTGCTTTGCTTATTAAACTGTCTTTACCTCAGCCCATGAATTTTCTCACTTTTACTCTTCCAATTCTTCCCTCATCCCACTGGTGGGGTGTGAGTGAGTGGCTGCGTGGGGCTTAGCTGTCAGCTGGGGTTAAATCATGACAAATCTGTAACAAGCTACAAAGCACACTTGTTCTGTTGGCCTGGCAGCATTATGGTGCTGTGAACACTTGTAGCAGCCGAACTCCGCAGGAGAAACTCAGCCTTTCTTGCATGCAATGACTCATCGATACCATGTGTTCTTAGACCAGTTATTTTTTTGCCTTCTGTCATGCTTTTCTCACCCATCCTTTGATCAGTAACACTCAGCCATGTGCTTTTGTCCTATTTGTTACACTTGTTATGCTTTCAAACGTATCACTTTTAAGTTATATTTGAATTTCTGGGGTTTGTATTCCTTGGGCATGGGCATCAACTGGGACTGGTGCCTCTGTCATTTCAGCTGTCAGTCAAGTGTCACACCAAAACATGCAGTGCAGCAGTCCTGGACAGGCTTTTATCTGCTGCTGACACCACAGGCTAGCCATGGCCTGCAAAGAAGTCTGTCTGCTTGTATTAACCACATTTTCTGGGGAAGTACACAAGCATTTTTGTGCAAAGGTGTCAGATTTTCCCGAGTGCCTAGTTCCTCCCCTGCTGCCCATATCATGTCTTTGGGCTTGGCACTTCTACCTACTCTTTTTCCCGTACACTTGCTAGCAAGTGGCATAGAATGGCTTGTAGATGACCTGGGTGTTAAACTCTTTCTGAAAAGATGTCGGTCTATTCTCTGTGCTTTATATCAGCTTGTTCAAGAGGTCTGCATGCACTTTGATGAACTTAAAAGCACTACTTTATGTAGTCTTTTATTTTACCAGGGTTTATTTTCCTGTGGCCTAGAGCCCTCTGATTTCTTTGTTGCGACCATATGTGGCTGTACCAGTGTTTTGTTTCAAAAGTTCGTTTTCAAACACAATGTAGTGCTTAAAGTTATATTTTCAGTTTAAAATGTAATTTTAAAGAAAAATAGCCATTTGAAATGAGAGATTGGTTAAGATTGGATTTTTTAATACGATATTATCTAATTTGTAATGTTGTCTTATACAACCTGCATTCCTATTTAACATATTTTTTGACATTGGTTTAAAGGAGACAATTTATCTTTCAAGCATTTTTCTTTAAAAACACCTTGTTTAATGTTGGTCATTGAAAGATTTTTCTTGGAATTTAATGAAGTTTTGGGTAATTGGTTAAACTGCAGTCTTAATCTGTGCAGCTGAAATATTTGGAAAGAGGTCTTGTCCAAGAATAAAAGGAACACATGAGCATATAAAAGTCCTACAAAGACATGGTGAAGGAAGATTTACGACAGATTCATCTGTTTTTGCTAGCATTTACCTTTGAAATAGTCTGGAGGTAAGTATAAGAATCTGACAGCACTTCATGAAACACCCTTTTCCAAGCTATTGAGTGCATTTAAGCTTTCCTTTCAGATGGTAGGATTATGCTAGTTTATCTGAACATTAGAAAAAAACCCACAACTGATTAATTCTGAAGAAAGTTTTTACAGTAAAACCTGGAGAAAAAGTCTTCTGGATGTGTTATAATCTTGTATTAAAGGCTGAATTTCAGCTTTTTCACAAAAAACCATATTTTAATTCTAAGACTCACATAAGTGCAGTGCTACAACTTTTCAGTTTAGCCTTTGCATCTTAGCATAACTTTAATGTAGACAAAGGTGAATAGATATTTGTAAAAGTGTGAAAGCTGTAAAGGGTAAACACCAGAGATTGTCAGCTGAATCTGGCCCCCCCTTTTTTTTTTTTAAATTTTCCTTTTCTTCCCCCCACATTCTTTCAGTTTTTCAAACATATTTTATTCTTCTGAGTGTTTACACTAAAGCAAGATATCCTGTGTCCATGTTTGCCTGCCGGGCCCTCCACTTTGACACACTTGTGGGCACAGCCGATTGCCACACTCAGGCCCCTATTGCTTCTCTCCCCAGAGTCACACAGCCACACACCAACTTGGTACTGCTGCCAGGAAATCAAGTCCATGCGCTGCCTGGAGGCACTTTGATGTCAGCAGCTCTTTGCTCAAATTTGGTATGCTTTTAGACAGTGGATTAACATTTTGCCTCAGATTATATGCTGTTTCATACTTCATTCAGAGCCTGTGGGCTTGCCAAACTGAATGAATGAGATGGTGGCAGAGACAGAGTGCCCAGGCAGAACTGTGCCTGGCAGGAGGCAGAAATGGGCAGAGAAACTTGACTGGTTGGTATCTGGATCCCAGGAAATTGGATCAAAATATTTGTTCCACTGGTGTTGTTCCTTAAAGAGTAGGAGGATAATCCAGGGATTCAAAAGATACATCAAAACAAGCATTTGCAGAGATTTTAATCCAAAGATAAAATAGTACCATTAATTTTTAAATAAGCATGTGGTATCTGCCAGTTGTTAAAAGCAGCAGAGATCTGTAAATGGGCCACTTGAAATGTAAGTATGCAAGAAAATGCTTTTCTAGTGCTTGCTTACCGCAACAGAATCTGAAAACATTAACTGTTTCTCAAATTCACTAAAGGTCAGTTCAGTGCCCAGCCTTTGGAAAGAAGAAATCTAATGCACAAGTACAATAAACTGGGGAATTACTAAGTAGGGAAAATGACTGAAAAATAAAAAAAAATAATCCAAGGGGTAAAGAAGATCAAAAGCTAAATGTACAAGTCAACAGAGTAATCTTTTGAAGAAAAGGCAAATTTTATTTTGTGAACTGAAAAGCGGATGCACAGGTCAGTATGCTGTTTTAGTAGAGGTCGGCATGGCTTCTTTCCGAGTTTTTTGCCCACTATGGGGTAAGCAAAGTCCTTGTGAGAGTAGCAAGAGGGTGGGAGAGTTAGAGAAGACACTCTGTAAGGAAGGCTGGAGACTGAGAAGTGGCATAGCAGGCACCTTGCAAAGGGAAAATGTGTACTAAGGGGGCAGTGCCTGTTCTCCTGCCTAACTGAAAACAGCTGAGGACAAATGAGCTTAATTTGCAGCAGAGAGGACTTAGTCTTGACATTAGGTAGTGAAGCAGCAAACAGTTGACAGAGAGAGGCTTAATCATTGGAAATGTTGTAAGGGGAAGTTAAACCAAGTTCCTGTGAGGTAGGTAGTCTTAAACAATGCTCTATCCCAGATTTACTGAGTGCTAGTGCATAGTAATAAAGGAATTTTCCTAGCTTTAAAGGTATTATAAGGAATGATTTTTTAAAAATGTTGTTTTGTTTACAGTAAAGTTTTTAATTCTGTTAAACTGACTTGAAACATCATAGTTTTTATTTTTGAACAGTTCATAGCACTTATAGTGACCTGCTCACCACAGAATTTCAGATATTTTAAGTTCAGCCTTGGTAATAAATAGATAATTTTTTCCTTTTATGATTAATGAGTTATATGTGTTCAACAAATAATAATACAAACATACCTTAGTCCTTCTTCAGTTACAAATCTCAGTATTTGCTTGTGGAACTGGTAGGGCAGGTCAAAGGAAAGTAGAACTGTATATTAACAAGAACTAAGCAATCATGGCAGTCTGGGTTACAAGGAGAGGGAGAAGAGTGGAATGTTCCTGCCCAGGACACAAGGAGAATAAGTAGGAATGGAGGGAGAAGGAGAGCATTGGATTAAGTGCTTGAGGGGAGCCTGGGCCATGGGAGGAGTAGCCAAGCAGAGTCAGGCCAGGTGCCAGAAAAGTTTGTCTTTTTGGGCAGGAAACTGAGACTGGAAGGAAAAGCCCAAAGGTAGAGGTAAGTGTAAGACTGGGACAAAAGGAGCTGGGTGGATCAAGCAAAGAACAGCTGTGGGAGGACTGAGCAGACATTCCCACTGACAGCTGTGGCAGCAGCCTCTGTGTATTTACTATCTCATAAAGGAGTAAAGGACTTGTAGTGTCACTATTTACAGCTGTTAGCAGGTATCACTGACATCCTTCCTCTGCTGTTTGATAATGAGGGTTATATCCTGACACCACTTCTGTGTCACATTATTTGCAAGCTTGTATTCTTAATAAGCTCAAATTAAGGTGACCTGTGCAAATCTTATTTCATCTCTTTGTGCCTTTGTGACTGTTACTATAATAATTATTTTCGTAATTACTAGGTAATCATAAGTGGACTGATGTTTCAGTATATGAAAACGTTCGACTCTAGAATGTGTCATACTCGTATAGAGAAACGTGTCACTGTTTGTAAATTCTGCATTCGTTTCTGGCAAAGACTCATAACTAAAAAAGAAATGAAGCAAAAAGTATTATGTGAAGGCAGCTGATTGCTGTCCCAAAGAACAAAATTCTCTGTCTAATTCTGCCACAAGTGTTCTAAAATCACTTAAATCACACTCCTCACAAGTATTCTCATGTTGTATTGTAATTTTCTGTGTGCTGAATAGAAGTCCTACAGTCTGATTTATGTAAGTGCTGAACATTTACCCTTGCAATTGCAGACAAGGGAGGTAGCGCTCTGAGCATTCAAAATGCTATTTAATGGTGGGTACTTAAAAAACTCCAGTTGCACATAACTCAGTGTATACTTTTGACCTTAATCTCTCTCAGCCTCATTTTTTTATCTTTTCAACTCACAAGAGGATTGGAAAAATATATTCATTAGCACCTGTCAACCGTTAAAATGCTATAGTGGCATGGAAATACTGGAAGGAAATTAATTGTGATGTTAAGCTGAATTCGTGTAGTGTGCTGCAAGTAAGGCACCAGACACTGAACAGTCAGGAAAAAAAAAAACCCAAAACACAAAGACAGAATAAACGCTTGTTTAAAAAATTATTTTTATTCTGTGCACTGATGAGCTGTTGGCCTGTGAAAAGCAGGGTCATATAATTAAAGATAACATATATATGCACAGGAGAGAGAAATGAAGGTTTCAGTTGCAAGGTGCTGTTCAGCCTTGTGCTCTATTTAAAATCTTAATCTTCTTTTAATGTATATTCATATAAAATATGTGTGTGGGTGTTCCTGCATTCACCTTATGTACAGAAAGAAATAATTAAGCTTCTGTACATGAGGAAAAAAATCCCCAGAGAATTGCCGATGCCTCAGAACTGTTTGAATTCTGGGCTACTTGTTGAGGTACAGCTACACCACCACTCTTCCCTTAACACTAAGGAAATGACTCTGCAAGTTAGTTATAGTTTGGGTTCCAACAGCAGTGAGAAATAGAACAGAACAGAACCAACTTCTTACTATTTACTCCAAAGACTGTTTTGGTACAAATTTAAATTTCAGACCCGTTGAACTGACAAATAGATTTGAGTTCTTTCCTCTTTTAAACCCACATCCTAGCTCACTGCCATCCCCAAGGAAAGCTTCCAGATTTTTCAGAAAATTGGGCAAACTTCTATGTTGTTAAGGGGATCAGCTGATAAATAATTAGCTCACATTTATAAATTACGGAAAACTGATTCCAGGAGTGGAAGTATGGAAGAAGGCACTGTTGAAAACATCCAAATTCAGGTATTTACTACATGAACAAGGAGTCTGGGCTCCCTTCTCCTCCTAGGGGTATGTCCAATAAATTTGGCTGGGGATGCCATCGACCTCAGGGTGACTATGTGTAGGCACCTCTCTAGGCTTTAATCCAGTCTGTAAACATTAGTGACATTTTGGAGAAAAAAACCCAGAAATTGCAAAAAAATAAATTGGAAGGGACTGAAAGGATGTGAAAATTTATACTGACTTTAGCAAATAGCGTTACTTTAGCAAATAGATTTTACTTCACACATGGCATGGTTTAATTTGGCATATCCAAATGTAGTATTTTAATCACTTATTTTAAAATTAACCAGAGCTAAGGATGAAGGAAGATGATAAAACTAAAGCCAAAGAAAAGGTTTAATTCTATGTTGAATAACAAGTTTTGATGACCTAAGAAGATATGCTTTTCTTTTGATCTTGACAGAGGCTGTCCTCAACACTACCATTTCTTGGTCAATATTGGGCTATTTTTCCTAAGTTATTTTACTTTATTTACCAAATAAAATTGTGTTTTATTCTGGTTCTAAAGAAAACATTCCAGTGTCTTCTGACTGTAACGTACATTTTCTGATACATTGTGAGATACTGTCAATATTCTAAGATTATTTTATTAGTCAACTTTGACATAACTTCATATATTTACATATTTTTCTTAAAATTCTCTTGACAGTTATCTTTTACCTTTCTTTTACCTGCATTGAGGCCTGTCCTGTTTTCAGGTTTTTTTTCAGTTGCCATTTTTTTTCTTAATTTATATTCACATATATCTTCTGTTATTTTTAAAGTAGTCCATATTGTCTCTTCTCATTCCTTTATGTCAAATATTTCTTCACCTTATCCATTCACCTTGCACACACACTGAAGGAGAAGGGAAGGTGTGAGCCAAATCCATGAATTGAACTAGACAAAATTATCGAACTAACATTTCTTCAGCATGATGGTGTCCTCTCACTTTGTTGTCACAGGTAGCAAGGGAATTGCTGTGCAGCTCAGCTCTGGTGGCCCTCCTGGTTGCACTCCGTATTTCCCTGTTTGAAAGATGGGAAGGCACAGAGGGACCTGTGGAAAGCTGGGGGAGAGGGAAGAGAATAGGCTGGCCATGCAATTCATACAGAGACCTGAATTATAGGCAGCTCATCCTACAGCTCACATTCACCCAGGAATGTCAAACTTTCACAGCTATGTTTATCCAACGTAGAAACTACAGATGAACTGAAGTGTCTCCTTTAGTGAGGTAGGCACTAAGTTAGAAGGGATATCAGTGTCTAAGAGACAATTGTCTAAGTTTATTACTCTCGTTTTTGATACTGTATTTTGATGCTGACAATCAGGGAATAAACTGAGGATAATGAGGTAAGAAAGGCACACATGTATATTTGTTACCTACACAAGGCCAGGGCATGGTACAAACACCAACACAATGGCTCTCACTGCTTCATAGCTTCTCACTCCCAGGCATGGTTTGACCTGGCTGAGTAATCACCTCTCAGGGCACGGTTCAAGCAGGACCTGTGCAAGGGTCCTTCTCCCCTGGTAGCTTAGACAAAGCCATCCTATTTGGAGAGGAAGAGAGTTCAGCTGTGTGAGTGAAATGTGCAATGGATCTGGAATCACTTGCATTCATGCCCCAGGGTGAGTCCCAGTTAATTTTCATCACTGGCAGAAGATCAGCCAAGGAGTGATACCAGCTTCTGGTCCTGTTGTTGGAACGCGCTCTCTTTGCAGTTGTCCATCTTGAACCAACACTGGCTTGGCATGGGGCCTCCTCTCCAGGTCCATCTAGCCTAAAATACCCCAAGATTCTGTTAATTTGATAGAAAACTCCATGTAAGACTTTGTTGCCAAGTTTATTTAGCTTAATTACAACCCTAGGCTTTTTGGGATATTTGTTTTAAGTGAACACTTTCATTTAGATGGCATATGATTTGGTTTTTTTTTTTCAGAGTCACTGGAGCTACTTTCTGAGAGCACAGTATTGAGGTGCTTTATGTACTTGGCTATTTTCTGTTTATTTGTATACTTAGTCATTCCTATTGCCATACTTCTCCTTGAGATTAAGTATTTTCAATCATTTAATTATGTTCAAACAATCTTTCAGAAATATTTTGCCCCATATGGAAATTCACATTCTAACAGCAAGATAATTAGTTTCGTATTGAATAGTAGAATGGTGTTCTAAGTCCAATGTGTGGAAAAGCTTTTGAGCTAGACCTTGACTATGTTTGAAATTCACATTTTACACTGGGAACTTCCACCCATTCTGGTAAGAGAGATTTAGAAACTGCAGATTATAGTTTCTTGTATGAAAGTAAATTCAGAAAACTAGAATTTCTCAAGGTTTCTCCTTTAATTGCTTAAATAACTTTTCCCTTAAGCCCTCCTACCTATGGAATCTCTTTATTTCAGATAAAACTGGGATTGTGAATAAATTGGGTCTTACCTTGCTGTTGGGTGTATTGTGTACTGTAGGTTATCCTAAATTCATCCTGCCTGCCAGTCAATTATTGTGATGTAAAAAATTTTACATCACAAAACTGTAATCCCGTCATGTACACGTTCTTGTTACCTTACAGTCAATATGGGGTTAATGATATGTTGTCTGATTCAGAGTTGCAGATGATGTGTAAATGTTTAAAGCTGAGGTGTCTTGTTTGCCAACACATTTATTGAAGAGCAGACTCAGCGCAACACAGGTAGAAAAACATGGAAGTGAGTGTGGAAGACAAGCTTGTCCTGCTCTGTAGGTTCCAAAACACTTTCCATTTTAAGTCTACTGTTTTATTACATTTGGAAATGAGCAGTAAATACTGAAGATTTTTTCCTTTCTAATCTGTTTTGGTAAGGGCCTTGAAGGGAGGGCTTGATCTTGGTCATTGTTTCTTTTTGATTTGTATTTCTCTTTGGTAAACATAATTGAGAAGAACTTTTGGGGTTGCTATTGTTTGCATAGACTACAAAGGAAATTGTTGAAAAGGTTTTGCTATTGTATTTTGGGAATGTTGATCTTGCCAAAGTTATTTAAGTTGGGTTAGGTTGTTGCACTGTGTTCTCCAGAAAGCTAACCCTTGAAACCTAACTGAAAACTTCATGAAGAGCAGACTGTTATTTTTTTCTCAGGACATAGCACCAGTGGTCTGTGATGTCCACTAACTAGCAGCAGCTTTCTGGACGAAATCTGAGATGTTATTTTGATGCTGTTTGGCAAGCCATGTGTTATTCAGATACTCTTTTCCCAAAATATTTCCTCATCGCCTCCTCTAAGAAGTACTAGAGTTGTGATAATCCAAAGTGTATTTATTACCAGGTTTCATTTCCATTGTGTGAAAGGAAAAGGTTGACAGGGTGTTATTTCTGGGGAGGATGGGGCAAGAGGTATTTTAGCGTGCTTCCCCCTGTGGTTCACGAGAGCCTGAATGTGATGACTCTGTGAGGCCAGTTTGCAAAACCTCGCTCAAGTGGTGCTTGGGTGGCAATGACTTTGGGTGTGGGAAGCCAGCAAGACCATCTTTAGATTCACTTTGCTTTGTGAAGGTCTGCTTAAACAGATTTCTAGTGCTATTTCAACGTCACAAGTTGGTGTGTAGGAAGGTAATGGAGCTCTATGTCAAATATGCCATGTATGGGCCTTATGGGCAGTTGTGGGCAGTGGCATCACTCCCCTGTCTATCGATGATCCCTTGGGGATGGGGCCTGTGTTTGCTGACAGGGAGTGCGCTGCTTCATTGCTTCTGCCTGCAGCCTCCCTCTGAAAAAGGGCCTTGCTCTGTGACTTGAGGATGGACAGAACCTGTGGGGCAGACTCCCACCGCAAGCAGTGTGGCAAAATACCTGCTGCATCTTCCTGAAGTGTTTATACACCTTATTTTCTTTGGAGTGTGCTTTTCTCATGAGCTCTCTTCTCTGTTCTGGACAGAAAAAGCTGCTTTATTCCCCTTAAAAAAAATTAATAGCAAATGATTTGTGAACTTTATCTTGATCCAAGTAAAGATAAATATTCTGAAAAGACGGGCATTTAAAATATCTGCACTGAGTGATGACTGATAACCTTGGTATTTTTGTATTTCTAACTAGGAAAGTAGGATTGCTTTAGTGTGTGTGTGGTGTCAGAAAATTACTACACACCTCCAAAAGTATGTAATTATTTTGAAATTTTATTTTTATTTTCTTTTTACTGTTTTTTAAAGTGCTTTTTAAAAAGGACTTAAAAGTTAGACATAATAAAATTGTAATTTATTTGTACTTCTTATTCATATGAAAAAAACATTGGGAACCTTATCTTGTATACCATGCATAATTGTAAAAGTTTTGGAAAAAAACCAAGATAAGTTATGAATATCTATCAGGTGGTCATGTATACCAAACAGACTAGTCTACTGCTGTAGAAATTATATGGACAGTTATGTGCTTGCTTGCAGTTGTACTTCAAATATTTGAAACATTCTTGTAGCTACACCTAAAAGTATACTTTTAAAAGAAGTCACATCATGGTTAGTTTAAAGTTACACCGAGGGGATGGATTAGGCTATCTAGCTGTAGCCAGGGGAGAACAGGGTAGAGAAGATAAGAAACAACAGCTTTGATCAGTGCTCAGTAGAAAAAAAAGAAAAAAAGTTGTCAATTAAATGAAGCACTGGGATAAAGCAAATTCAAAGGAAGATTCAGAACTCAGAAAAGAATAGAAAACTACCTAGGTTTGATGGGCTGGACAAAGTAGTTATATGAACAATTATGTGTTGTATCCATAATGATTTATTAATGATATTCTTTTCACATTTTAACATCTAAAATATGCAAGGATTTTTTTTTGCCTGTCCAGTTTGTTAAACTGATACTGTTACGACTATTGCATTCTTCAGTTACCCCATCTCACTGAAAAGCCAGAGCTGTGCCTTGGCAGCACTTCACAATTTGCAGTTTCTTTTGTCTTGCGTAAGTCCCAAGGAAACAAAAAATATTTAAATAAGTGTTTGAAATTACCTTCTATATAAGACCTGGTAAAGAACTTTGGATTTAAAAAATGCAGTTCTCCTGAATGATGCCAGTAGCAGTTCCATCTATCTAATGTGGTGAAGCACCATGTTTCTCTAGTAGGCACTCATTCAAAGCTTTTTAATGAAAATATATTGTATTTGGGGATAGAAGTTGTATATAAAAGTTCTTGAAGGGATGCTGTCAGCATGTGTGAGAGCATCCAAGCAGCTTTGGCAGAGAGAAATCATCTGGGTGTTGAGATGGACTGTAGGAGAAGATGTCAGGGAACTTTGTTTAGATGAAAGAGGATAGTTGAAAGTATGTAGAGTAATTAGAAAGATGTTGGGGAGTATTGTTTTGGAGCAGGAAAGTGCTATTGGTGCCAGATGCTTTGGTTCACCAAAACAAATGAAGTTTTGTTGCACAGAAGAAGGGAATAAGGCAACATTAGGCAAAATTTGGCAAAATCCAAGAGAGAGAGAGCCCCTAGTCTCCTCAGCTCAAAACCAGGATATGTTTGTTTGAGAAAATGTTGGGACTCTGGGTAGGTAAGAGTCACCTGTTTACTAACCAGCAATTAAAACATTCATGGTAAGCGGTTAATTGCTGTAAACAGTATTATCCTTCACGCTTTAGCTTTTCTGATGCGGTCACACCCAATTGTATTTGTCTCCTGGACAATCATAGTGTAGACTCTTACTAGAAAGCATGTTTTGCAAGAGTTGTTTGCCTTCCAGGAGCAATCCCAGAGGTCATTGCTGGTTCCCTTGGTAATTTCACATCCTCTCATCTTTTTGAATA
This sequence comes from Porphyrio hochstetteri, assembly GCA_020800305.1. Classification (NCBI taxonomy): domain Eukaryota; kingdom Metazoa; phylum Chordata; class Aves; order Gruiformes; family Rallidae; genus Porphyrio; species Porphyrio hochstetteri. Next base: position 55,947,472 of record CM036907.1, read on the forward strand.
TTGTTTACCTTGCCTGAAGCAGGTACCTATAGTAACCTCTTACCAGATTACTAGATGTGAATTCATTGCCGTTTATGCTATAAATTTGTTAGGTTTTCTTTCAGCAGCATGCTGTACATGTGGGTCATGTTCATGTCTAGTAAGTCTAGTATGTGTCTAGTGATATTTACATTACTAGAAAAAAATTTCTTCAGCAACAGTTTTTAATACCCTCTGACTTTTATTCTTCTGATAAACACACTTAATTTCTATGAACGTGGTATTGTAAAGAAAACGGGGACTGGCTTAGTCAGTATGGTATCTTTGAAAATGTAAGGAAAGTTTGAATCTCTAATTGAGCAGTAATACTTGAAAACAGCCTGGTTAATAATTTAAGTGACTTGCAAATTCAGGTGCAAACATTAAGTGATTTTTGCCCCAGATTATCAAACTACCTGCTGATATATGATGGTTCCTTTCAACAGGTGCAGGTACACAAAAATGAAACTGATTTTTATATTCCGTTTAATGTCTTGAAAAAAAGTGGATTAATTTATCAAATCTCTTTTTATTTTTTCAAGGTACAATGCCTAGTAACATTGGATTGATTTGTGAGAAATCCCCCTGCATCTTACTGGTTCTACACCTTTCCAATTAGAACAGAACAGGGGATGATAAAAGTTTATTGTTGTTTCAAAACTAGCTCTGATCCTCTTTCTTACAATCTGCAGGAGTGGATGAAACTTAACTTGGCTGAAAGAATTATGCTTGTCTTTTGCTATTAACAGGCCAAGCTCTGATAACAGGCGCCACAGCATCCGGGAGAGGATGTCCAGTACCAATGAGAAAGGCAGTCTGTCTATGGAGTCCACCAAGGAGACCCGATACTGTGCTGTCTGCAATGACTACGCTTCAGGCTACCACTATGGGGTCTGGTCTTGCGAGGGCTGCAAAGCTTTTTTCAAAAGGAGTATCCAAGGTAATAAATTGTTCAGGTGAATCACCTTTACTCTTCACTTTTGAGGAAGCTGTGAAGCTACTTGATATTGTAGCCTGTGCCCAGGACAGTGACATTTATTGGGTTTTCATTAGCTGCTGCTGTGCTCTGCCGTGTATTTTTATCTCTGCATTTGGTGAATGCTTCTAGCAGATATATAATATGTTGTTATTTAGTCCAAGATTAATGAGGAAAGAAAAGATTTCCATGTTCTCTGTGGTTTAGTCATGTCTGACCAAGGAAGGCAGTGAGAGATCTAATTTAAAAATATGACCGCTTTTTCAGGGTATTTATATCTGTTCTTTGTGATTTTGTGATTTTTTTTTTTGTGAATTCCCTGTCAGATGAAGATTAATTAATGTTGATTCATTGATTAATCTTAATTTAGTGCTCCGTTAGCAAGAGGTTTCAAACCAGATCTCAAATCCTTGAAGATGTGAGTTGTCTTTTGTGAAAAAATATTGAAAATTAATGTTTCCTTGATGAGATAGCACTTGTATCTCTGACAGCAAAGCAGGGCTTTAAACTATACACAGAATGGTTTAGTTCACAGTTTTGTCACGGCTGGAAGTATACTGTGCAAGGTGTCCAATGGAGTAAATGGCATCTAACAGAAACATTGTTAATTACTGTGCCTGAGATAATTCTTCATCTAAATGCCTGTCACTCTGAAGATTTGATGCTCTTTTACTTTTTTCAAGCTAAATATGTTTCTACTGAAGATACGGGTACTGCTCTATGTCTGTCTTGTTTTGGAGAAGACAACAAAACAGATTTCTTCCTTTCCGAACAGAAAACTTGTAAAGTGCTGTACATTAGTTAGGTTTCTATATTTTTCAAATCTCCAGGTGATATATAGGCACAAAAATTCCTGTTGCTCCTTTTTTTCAAGTAAACATAGTGAGGAGCAGTTTTTACTTCATATCACAAGGTGTGATTATTGCCTGTTTTGTTGCATGACTACCACTGAGGTGAGTTAAATAAGACTTCCAACATTCAACTCAGAAATTTCCCTGCCTTAAAGAAGAAAAGAGAAAGATTGATGAAATGATTTGAATGTCAGTGATTAGTTAATAGTTACTTGTATTTCTGCTTTTCCAGACTCCTCAGAATGATTTTTGGAAAAGAGAGTGGTTACCGCCAGAGGTCAATAATAAGCAACATTGGAGGGAGAAAGGGTGAAATACTTTGCTCTTAACATCAGAATGATTTATTTAAACTTGTGATGTAGGGAGAACAGCTTCCTTATTGAGTGTTTTTCGTTATTTTTCATTTTGAGCTCCCCCGACTGAAATTATTCATAGAATTTTGATATTCCATGCTTGCACTCAAACTGAACTGTCAGCAACTAAGGAAAAATGTAAATATTCTTAAGCAAAAGCAAGAGTTAGTTATCAAGTAATTGTACAGAACAGATCCTCAGCTTTTGGCCACTGTGGAAAAAGAAACTAATCTGACTGTCTCATTGAGTTCCATCGTTCTATGACAGCACTTGCATGTTTTTGCCCTAGTCTCTGTGTGGACAAACATTGTGGTCCTCAACTATCATCTGTTGTCTACTTGTGCTAGAGTACATACTAATTAGTAAATTTAGTTCTTGCTACATTTGCATACTTGACAAAATTTTTAAGTAGGTAAGCTTTAAAAATTTAAAGATTAGGGTTCTAGTGTCCTGTAAAATGCCTTTCTTGATCTTTAAGTCATGTTCCCTCTAATTCAAGCCCATGGCTTCTTGCCCTATCCCTTGTGGGCATGAAGGCCACTAATTACAGTAACCTTTTACATAGTTCAAGACTGTTATCATATCTTTCGCCAGTCTTCTCTTTTTTAGACTAAACAAACCAACTTCGTTCAGTGGAACATGCTTTCTAGAGTTCTGATCCCATTTGTTAAACTCCTCTCTACTTTCTCCAGTTGATCCTCTTGTGGTTAACAGCTGTTGTTAAAAAATGACAGCTACTATATCAAGTAATTCAAGAATATGAATAATTACAAGGGAATTATAGTCACTTGGTCACAGGTGGTATGAAAAGTCCTCTGAAGGATTTTTAAAGTCATAGGTATCCTGTATTGATAACTAAGGGCTTTTTTTGAATTTCCTACTGCAACTGGAAGGCATCTCTACCTCAGCAATTACATGTTCTTATTGGATGTGTGTATTGAGAGTATTTTTTAGATTAAGAGTGCATGAGAGAATATGTCATTTACCTTGCAGATGGTAATAATTTTAAATAGGTTGTGGCTGGATATCTAGGAATGAATACTGCTAATGTGTGGGTGTATGTGTAGATGAATAAGTGGACTAAACACTGTATATATGATATGCATTGCTAAAAAAGGGACAAAACTTTCCTAGGAAGCATATGATTAAACTGTATTGAGGTACACAGGACTTCTTTGTCTAAACAGAAGTAATACAGCCCGCTTTCAGCAAACTTTTCTGTTGCTGTTTAGTATATGTCTGCACTTAATGCAGGATAACAATGTTGCTTTAGTGCTTTTCATGCCCCGTATTTCTCAATACATATATAGGTGCTGAGGTGATTGGTCTGTTTTATACTCCTCATCAAATATTTCACAGGAGAATAGCTACGATGAAGATTCATGTTCTTAATAGACTGTAGTCAAACATTATGGTTCTCAATAAAAGCAGAGGAAAAAGTGAATACAGACATGAACAATTGCCCTGTATGGGGCAATCTCTTTCCTCCCTGTGAACTTGTTATTCTCAGTGATACTTGAGGCACCTATGCTTGCTTGCATAAGTATATGCTTAAATTTTGTGAAAACTCAGATCTTCGTTGGACCTTACCTGAGAAGGAGACAGTTTAGCCAGGGGAGCTGGAGTGGTTCTGAAAATATTTTGTGATTTTTAAATGCTAAGTTGTTTTTCTTTGCTGTCAGACAGCTAAAGTCTAGAAGGCAACCTGAATTAGTAACAGCCTGCTCAATTTTGTTTAAACAGCAGATGGTTGGTGGAAAATCTCAGCTGTCTCCTGAAACTGCCCATGTCGGTCTATTTTGTTAGTTTATGCCCCGAAAGTGATTTGGGACCTTGTTTTGAGAAAACTCTGTGCAGACTGATATTAATGTGTAATGTTTCACAAGAGAGGAAAAAAATCATATGAGACCAAGAACACTGTGCTGCTTGGTGACACAGTGCTTTATTCTTTGTCCAGCACACAGAGCCTTCAGGAGTGTACTTGGTTTACTGACTTGAATCCAGAAGCATAAGAAGCAGTCACACCACAGCACACTGTACTTCTCTCTTAAAATATTTATGGATTTTAAGACCAAGAAGAGCCATTAGGTCATTAAGTCTGGTCTTCTCACCATACAAACTTTAAATGCTATCCATGTATAAAGCCCTGTAACTTGATGGAGGTAAATCTTTTAGAAGATGCCCAGCTTTCATCTGTGGGCTCAAGAGCTTCCTTACAATGGTTGCTTACTCTAAACATTTGTCTTCCCATCAGCTAAAAATCACCTTTCTAATTTTAATTACTTTGAACCACGTCCATGAGCAAGACTTAGTAGCTACTAGATCTCTCCTGTGGGAAGTTCTTATAACTTGTTACAACAAATCACCTTGATATATTAAGTGAACTAAAATGTTTCAATCTCCTGCTGTATATCTTTCTATCTTCTGAGTCCTTTTTCTTTGCACATTTCCTGATCCCCCCAGCACCCATAATAGCCTCTTTAAACTGTGGATGTCAAAACTGGATGAAGTTATTTCAACATCAGCCTTACAACTGTCATTTACAAATTAAAATTCCCCTCCTTCTTATTCTCTTGGTTTTTTGATAACCACCAATGGGTACAGAAGAAGAAGGCATTACTCTTCCCACCTCTGACAAACATCCAGCAAATGCCTACATATGTGGCTCTGAGAAGTCCCAGTGCAAGCAAAAGGGATTCAGAACAAACAAGGGCTTACTCCTTGTACTGGAGGGTGCCTTGATCTCAGAACTGCTGAAGTATGTTAGAAATCCCCAGTTCTGTTTCCCTGCCTCCTTCATGTGCCCTGCTGATGTTTTTCAGGTGCATCTTCTCTGCCTTTTCAAACAGCTATATACTCAGAAAAAAAATCAGAATATTTCATAAATATTCAGTTCAGAATTACTGCATAATGTGAGGCAGTACCGGTCCAGCAAAGGCAGGTTGGCATCTGAGAATGGATGAATAGCTGTACTGAGCATTTCCAGAGGCCTTCCATTGGCTTGATCACAGAGATATTAATATTCCTGTCTCTGAAGTGCAGGAATTCTTGAAGCTGGGAAGTATTTTAGTTGTGTGGCTTGAACATGAATTTTATTTAACAGCTATGCCTTCTGACCATCAAGTAGGAGAGTTTTGGCAGTAGACTGAGTGTTATCAATTCTTTTAACTTCAGAGTGATAGAGTTGTACTTTGTTGATAGTATGTAGTTCAAATTATAATGCTAAGAGTGGTGGTAATATATACGTATTTTTGTCCGAGATGGAGAGAATTTTGCTGGTGAAACATGTTTAATAAGTGGGTGTTTTGGTAATGCTGCAGTGCAGCAATTGCAATATTGTCATTTTGGGAGGTTTCTAAGATCCTCCTTTTCACTTTCCATTGTTGTTTTCATTTTTCATGGTATTTCTGTAATCTGTTTGATAACAGCTCCAAATGCTGCACAGATCCTGCAGCCAAGAAGACAGATATACGCTAGTAAGACTCTTTGTACCTGATCCTGTGGGTTGTCAGCAGAAAGCAAAACTATGAAACTTGAACCTAAGTGAGACTGGGAGAGGGAATCACAGCCAGTAAACAGGGGTCTGCAGACTGGTATCTAGTCTCAGAGTGAAAAAACTCACAGTTCCAGTTTGAGAGGTATGTGGCTGCTGGAAGTTCAAAGCCTAGAAAATGTCTGTTTGGAAAGACCACCAGGGTTTAGCTGTTACTGGGACTGCTCTAATAGCCTGTGCTCAGCCAGGTTCTTCTGAAACTTCTTTTGATTTATTTCTGTATTTTTAGTAGTTTCTCTCTAGTCCCCTGGAATTAAACACGCTTGATTGTAGTGTCTTAATATGCATTTTTAATACCTGTGCGTTACTGAAAGGCAAGGGTCAACACCTCCTTTTTCCTAGGAAGGCAATTTTGAATGTGGTACTTTTCTAGTGAGTTTTAAGTGCTATGTTCAGCATGGATTTAGCAGTGACTTAAGATGTTTGCATCCAAGATACATCCTTATCTTTCATGGTCTAAGCAAATCATAGGGCTACAGTGGACCTTGAGCTCTAGTCCATTTTTCTGTTCTGTGATAGGCTCAACTGCTGCCACTTCCTTACATGTGTTTGAAGTGCTTCTTAAAAACCTGTAACCATATCCAATGTTTTCTTCTCTTTATTGTTGAAGGCTGCTATGAAATTTGAACTTTCTTTTCTGTAGGTTAAGCTCATCGCCTATTTTCCTGTCATCGTGCCACATATTTCCTCTCCTTTTGCAGCAGCCTTTAAAGCACGGAAGGTTGCTATCCCACTTTAAATAAATTATTGTTCTGTTTTACATAACCTGAAGAAACACATTTTATTCAACCTTTTCTCATAGGTTCTGTTTTCTAATCTTCTAGTTGTTCTACTTTAGAGATGATTCACTTTTGTTCTGTTTTTCTTTTTTTTTTTTTTTTGTTGAAGTATGTTTTCCTTCTATATGATGCTTTACAGGTACTGAACAAAGCAATAAGATTACCTTACAAGCTCAACATCCATCACACTGTAACATCTGTTTTATTTACAAAAACATGACTCTGTTCATTCATAATCAGTGTGTGATGCATAATAAACTCAAGCATACTTTTCTACAGAAGAAATGTCTTTCCCCTCTTGTTTTGTGCATCTGATTATTCCTATTTTAATGTAGTGATTTTTTTTACTGGTCCTTACTTTTGCACTGTTTTTTCCCATATACTCTCTCTAGTTTTCCAAGATAATTTAGAATTCTTATTCTGTAGAATCTTGCCATTTATTTCAGATTTATTTATGTCTGACTAGCAGAGTAGTCTGGTCTTTTCTCTGTTCTTCTAACACATATAAATGTCATCTACAAATGAATAATATTTAATAGAATAAATACTCCAGTCCATTATCCATCAGTAAGGAAAATACTGTATAGAACTGGATCCAGGACAGACACTGTGGAGCCTCGTTCAACATCAGCCTCCACTGTAAATATGAACTCTGATAGTTCTTCCCTGAGACAGTTTTCCTGAAATTACCTAAACTGCATTTTCCTAGCTGCCATATGAAACATCACCCCGGGCAATATTGAAAACCTTTCTGAAGTTCTGTAACACACTATACCAGAAAGTAGAGAACACTCAGTAATTGTTATCTGATTTTATAAAAGGTCACAGTTTCTTCCTCTGCCAAGTCCAAAGCTTTTGCCACCTCCTAGTCAAAATTCCTAGCTGTAGAACCTGTGTTTAATGTATCCTGTGGTGTTTTACTTCAATAGTGTTTTACTTCCTCTGGAATAAGATTGTTATGCCATATCAAGCAATTAAAAACAAACAGTATTTTTTGTTGCAAGTATTTAATGAATATTTCATTTGGAAACTCCCATTATTCCTAGCTCAGGGCTGAGCCTGTCAGTAGTTCAAAATACTCACCTGGAGGAAATGGAGAGGGAAGGATAGGGAGGAAAGGAAAGGAGGAAAGGAAGGGGCTTTACATTTACAAATTATAAGAGAACATATTTGTCCATCAGGAAAGTGCTTAACTGTTCCACTTGGTTTTAGAGAGTCTGAAGAGAAATGTTTTTGTAACCTCATTTAACTCAGGTGGGTTTATTGATTTAAACCAGCCCCAAATGTTTCACTTTCTGTGGGTTAAGCTGTCCTTTGTAGTCACTTTTGGAAAGTAGAAATCAGATTAGAGAGAACTGTTATGATTACTAAAATGATAAATATACTGGAAGTGCATGAAGTGATCTTTGACATAATTTATTTCCAAAAGGAGTCTATTAACAAACATTATTGAAGTATGTGTACCAGTTCAAAGTTACTGTTAAAGAGCTAACATGGCAATTAATGGCCGATATAATTTAGTAACAGACTAAATATCTCATTGTCTGAATTCTTTGAATAAGATTGTGTATTTATCTTAGATATTTGATATCATTTAGACAGAAATCTTTGAAATAATTGGACTTTCCTTTTTATAAATAACAGCTAATACCCGCTATAAAATAGGCTAGAGAAATTGCAAAATGGATGAATCTTCTACAGAGCAGAGATGATAGTAGGGTATAAGTGAACACATCAGGAAGCATAGATATATATGTCAGTAAATTAAAGAAGAACATAACCAGGTTTTACTTTGAAAACCAGGTTTTACTATGAGAAAACAGTACATAAGCAGAAAGAGGCCTTTTTTTCAAAAAATAATGTTAAAGATTAGTATAATAATTTAACAAACCAGGAGTTGACTGTACTGCAGTTTCAGTTTCATGGCCTTTAATGCAGAAAACTCACTATCCTTAGAAATAGCCACGTCCACTGCTCACTCTGCGCAGTCAGAATCCCGTCCCCCACTCCCATAAATACAAATACGCAGCACTTCCTTTATAGGGGTACCGAGGATAAATATGTTGCAGGTCCTTGCAAACTTTATGATACCAAGAATCATTCAGATATCAAAGATCCAAATATAAAATAAAACTAGCTAAACTTATTCACTAGGTCACATCAAAATCCAAAATTTGATGTCATACCTGTCATACCTGGAATAAAAGTAGGGTTATATTCATTTTCTTGTTGCTAGCAATTAATTGGATTTCAAGTGCACAAGAAGAATTTATTTTTTTTTAAATTTAAACTTTTTTAGCCTCTTTGTATTAGTTGTGGGAGTTTTCTGTGGTAGAATTCCATCACTTCCCATTTTATCTCAAATAAACTGGAAAGCTAAAAATACAAGAGATTTCATTCAAAGTCTATGGGAATAAGACAGCCATGGCTTCCCTACAACTCTCTCTAAAAATGCTTTTTGTCTCTGGAGGGATCATACTGAGATGGTTGTGAGTAATACATTGTGGGAGTTTTTTCCTTTAATACAGCTGTTGGTTTAATCATGTGCCAAGGATTTAAAACAATTGTGATTTATCAGATAGGGAAAGAGTAACTAGATGTCATACTCCTTGCCAGATTTTGTAGAGATTGGGATCTGGATTTGTGTCTTTTTTTATTTGTCATGAGGAAAGCATATACTTCCTGTCTTACCTTGTCTAAAATTAAAAAAGATGGGAATGGAGTTGGGGCACAAGTAGACTGTGCACATGGTATAATCCTGAAAGTGTAGATTAAACACTAATTGAAATTTTACGACTAACAACAATAAAAAACCCCTTTGAAGTTATCTGATGTAGTATAAAATATAATTTTATATTTATAAAGTTAAATAGTGTTTTACTTTTGTATGTCACTTTTCTCCATGTATGTTTATGTGTTATTAATTTGGCGAGATGGGAGCAGGTTTCCTTATTCAATGCCCATTCTCATTCTTCTTCCTTAATTTTTCCTGTTAGCTGAAACAGTATAGGGAAAGGTTAAAGGAAAGGTCAGCATCGTAATAATTTGGCTTGAAATAACAGAGCATGTGTACAGTGTTATACATATGTGAGGGCAAGAAGATTCCACTAGAAGGTGAACGCTCATTGTGGGAGCTGAAGGACGCAATAGAAAGCATATAGATTTAAACATTTCCTCCTTTCTCATTCTTTAGTGGTTCTATGATCTTTCTTTCTGAGGTATGCATAGAAGAAGGACTTACTGGATGCAAAGGAAGTATGATTTCCAACCTTCTAGGCACTTTTCCTTATTGTCATATGTAGTAATGTCTTGCTGGTTTAAAAACAGAAGCTGATTAGTCTCTGCAGTGCTGGGTAGTTACTAAGAGAATCCAAGTTTCAAATCCAAAGACCTTGTCTGAGGGTAATTAAGATGTGAATTTGAGTGTCTGTGCTTATAAAGGAATTAGACATAACCTTCTGTTCTTTTGTGAAACATGTTGGGGAAGAGAGAAATTTTAAAATCATTCAGTGCAGTGTTATTGAGGAACTTTAACTTAACATTGGTATGACTTTTTAGTTTACATTCAACATTTGTTCATACTGGGTTATCATATGCAATGTCCAGGTGCTGATTTTTTTTTTTTTTTTTGCAGCTAATCTTTCTGAGGTTTTGCTCTTTGTCTGTACTCTTTCCACTTGTCACTTTCTTGGCACCTTAAGATGTGGATAAAGTCTACATTCTATTCCTTCCTTTATCTACATGTATGAGATTCTACTAATTTCATTGTCAGAATAAGATTACAGAAGGTGCTTGCACAGATAACACCTAACCTGGCAGATGTTTCATGCAGATAGTTTGTGTGACATGAGGATTGACGACAAAAGAATAACTAAAGGAAAAGCACATATTAGTGAAAAAATGATAAACGTTACTGTCTTTGAAATGTATAATGAATCAATTCAACTGTATCAGTTTGTGTCATCCAAAAATATTCCTTCATGGGATTTGTAGACCTGTCATTAAGCATTCTTAAGATGGCATGTCGACAAGTTTATTTCACTTTTTTGTACCACTTTTGTACTGCTTAAACTGCTTATAATATGGCAATTTTTTACACATTTAAGAAAAAAGTATATTTGTGTTGTGTTAATTGCCATTGATATATTAATAGGACCTGAATTTTCATCCCTGCTGGTCAAAGACAAAATTAACTCAGCTCTTCAAAGCTGCGATTCAGTGAAACACTCAACGATGTACTTAACTTTAGCCATATATACTGTGCTGGGATACTTCCTAGAAGTACACAGATGCTTAAATGTTCCACTTAACTTTAAAGAAATACGGAGTGTCTTGCTCACTGGAGCCCTCACAAATAAATCATCCACCCACTCTGATTCAAGCATGTGCTGCTGTTGCATATACCACAACTATCTTGAGAACCCTTAGATGGACAGTGATGAGTTTCTGAACATAAATACTAGCCACATGACTCATGGGGACAAGAGAAAGTCAGACTGCTTGTGCAGGAAGAAAAAAGCTCTGATTAGAAAGGCTGGGTTAGAATAAACTCAAAATCACACTAATTTCAACTATTATTTTCTTCTTGACACTTCTTCATCCTCCCCAACTCCAGTCTTGGTCATTATCATGCAGATTGCCACATCTAAAATTAGTGCTTTGAAAAAAGAGCCAGATCTTTGCACCCTGTTCTGGAAAGACTATAACATATAATAAAGTATTAGGGAAATACTTAATGTTATTTTTACTGTTTTAAAGCATACAATGTGTGAGATATCACAAGAAAAACAGACCACCCCTTCTCAAGCTCTCTTAAACTTTTCCTTTGTAGCTCATGACAGTGTGAGTCATACACACCGGAGGATTAAAACTAGGTGCTCTACCCTATTAAACTCCCTGTTTTTAAATTTGAACAGATTATTTGATAATTTATTTCAGAAAACAAAACCAAAACAACTATGATAAGACCACAGAGTCCAATTGCTTCTCTTTAAAAGTATCAGTGATCACTGGAGATTATTTCTTCTTCTTGGTACCAACTATCCAAATGGCCTAATAAGAGAAGCACAGACTGGTTTGAGTTGGAAGGGACCTCAAAACCTATCTAGTTCCAACCTCCCTGCCATAGGCAGGGACACCCTCCACTAGATCAGGTTGCCCAAAGCCCCATCCAGCTTGGCTTTGAATGCTTCCAATTAACCTCTCTTCTAGCACATATTACTTTTTTGGATACCATGAAAATGAAGTGCAGGGCAGCTGGGTACCTGTTGATGTGTCCCACTTTCATGCTGATGATTCCCACCAGTGTGAAATGCCTTTTGGTAAATCACATTGTTCAGAATCAACTTTGCCATGAGAAGAGTTTTAAGGATAAAATAAAAGGTAGAATAATTACAAAGACAGTGCACTTTACAACAGAGTCATTGAGTTATAGCATTTCACTTTAAAATAAAGCTTGTCTTAGTGTGTTATCTTAATTGTGGTCTAGCTTGTTCCCTTTCTTGCCACCCCAAGCTAGACTGCCCCAGTCTATGCCTTGCAAAAGAACCTTTCTTCCTCATTTCTTGTCACCGAATGCTTTAAATCAGATGGTATTGTGAAGGAGCAGAAGTTCCTGCATTCTTTCCTTTGTTTTTTTCTTCAGGGTGATTAATTTGAGAATAATTTTGATTGTAGGCTCTAATTATCAAATATTTTCTTCTTGTTGCTTGCATCTTTTCCGGTCTCCAGAAGGCACATTTCTTAAACTAAACCAGGCATTCTGAGAAATAATAAATGCATTATTTTCTTCCTGGTTTTAGAGCAAATATGAAGTCTACAGAATGACATTGCTATGGCACTTATAATCTGAAGTATGCCCCTCACAGGCAGATAGTTCTGGTTTTGCAATTCAAAATTTTGCAGGTTTTATTCTATGAAGTCTGTCAAGCACTTTGAAAGAGGAGTGGACTGTCTAAGGTGGAGGTCGTGTCCGTGAAAACAGACTAATTATGCTAACAGTAGAAGTATGCATTTAAGATAAAAGATTTCAATGTAAAAGTATGCTAATATGAATCATGTTAATTTCAGTCATCACTGTAGCTCTATCACAAATTATTTTATGTACTGTTCTACAAACCGAATGCCGATTCCCAAACACTTGCAGCTTGCATAAGGAAATAGAGGTTTAGAGCAAAACAAAAGTTTATCATCTACATAAGCACTGTGGAAAAGGATGGCTGCATTCAGATCTTGCATTCATTCCCTTTGTGAATTTGCCCTTTAACTTCACTAGGAAGAAGACTATATACTCTGTTAAAGTCTTTCTTTGTTTTTAAAAAGATTAACTAAAATTTTCTGCCTTTCTGTCACGCTATTTCAGAGCCTGGCTTATGAAACAAGGGTAGTGATTGAAGTAATGTGCTACAGTCTTTTGCTGTTGTTTAATGTGACCTAATAAAAGTGAATTTTCTTAAAAAACATGGCTTTCCCTTTTTGATACTTTTCTCTTTAGATATTGCATTTTTTGTGTGGTTGTGGCCGTTTTCTTTCTGACTCAATTTTTTTTTTTTAAATGTTAAAGGTTTTGAATCAGATATAGAACAGTCTGTATCCTACCAGAGGAACTGAAAATTAAAATGGTCTTTCATGCTGAGGTTGAGGTAGTGTTTCTGTTCTACCTCTTTACCTCAGTCCTGAAGTAAAACCTGTGGATTCAGATTTTTTCCAGTCTGTCAGGTAGAGCTAAAAAATAATTATTCTGCCTATTTGAGGCAATGTATAGTCAGCTGCCACCATATCAACAAGTTTACAGTTTGTCTGCTTATATTGATTGGATCCCAGTAGAGAGCAGATGTTCATGGTGTAATCTGATAGTAATTTTTACTCTATTTTCTAATTTCTAGTCAAGGGTAGATGATTTGATGAGACCAAGGCCTCTGTCAAATCTCCACCCTACTCTACCTCAAGCTGATCCCTTGACCTGAAAGAAAGAACAAACAGTTCTGCAGTAAAATTGTTTCATTGTGTGCTGTACCTTAGTTGTGTTTAGATTAATACAGAGCACCAATAAGATCAGTTCGGATGGTCTTTTTTGTCCTTGCTAAACTTTTTTCTATGGTTAGAAAATAATTGTAGGGAAGTTTAAGCACACTTTTTAAAGAGAAAATTGGAATAGAGGCTTATTGGCAGTAACAAATTATGGTATGCTGAAAATGTTTGTAATGATAATTGAGATGCTGGAGGTAATAAATAAGGAAGTGCAGCTCTGCAGGAAAAGGTACCAGTACTAAGCATGGTTGTAGCCTGCGGTGATTTAAGAATTTGTCATGACAAAAGGTTTCTGCATGTATCAGTAGACATGCAATTGGAATTAGACTGATTTATCTCTGAGATACAGCTAATTTATGGTTGCTGATTCTTTTTTATGTTGTTGTTGGGTTCTGAACTGCCCCAAGTTGCAGTGAATATAAAAAAAATGTTCTGTGCATAGGCCTTTTTCATTCTATAAACCTCTAACCATTTTGTGTTGTCTATTGGTTAAACATCAACACAGGCATATGGACCAGGTGGCATTTTATTTCTCAGGCTAAAAGCAAGGAAATCAAGGGACTTGTTCATATTTAATTATCTTCTTTTGTGACTGCTTTCATTGTTCATTATTTTAATTATCTGCAGAAGTTATAATTTGTGTCTTAATAGTACTTTTAAAGAGTTTGTGAATAAAGGTACTGTGAATAGATGTTAGTTTCTCTATCCATATCAATACTTTTATGATGGTTTTGAGATTGCCCTACCTTCTTCCTGAGATTTTACATGCCATACTAAATACTCAATGAAAAAGGGGAGGCTGCTATAAGCATTTTTATGATGTCTGTGTATAACTGTGTCATTTTCCTTCTGTTTTTACAGGGCACAATGACTACATGTGTCCTGCTACAAACCAGTGCACCATTGACAAGAACAGAAGAAAGAGTTGCCAGGCTTGCCGACTGAGAAAATGCTATGAAGTGGGGATGATGAAAGGTGGTATGTACTCAGCAATCAACAAATCCTCAGCATTGGTGTCTGCCTTCCTGTCTTTTAACTTCATTGGACAGCTGATATGATTTTTTAAAGGAGGAAGAAACTAGTTTTATTGAGCTGAAGTGTATTAAATCAAAGAGCAGTTAAATAAAAAAATAAAAACTTCCATATTCTAATTCATGCCCAGATTTTCATCACAATTAATAGGAACATTAACTTGGATGGAGTTGGGATTCCTCTGTTGAAAGTTCATTCATCTAGATCATGATGAATGAAACTCTATTTTGCAGTCTAGTGTGAAAAGCACTGGTAGTCTCAGATCAGTCCATATTAATTAAAATAAACTTCTGAATTTGTAATACTTGTTTGGTGAAATATGGAAGGGAAAGTTAATGCCTCTATTCTAGTACTGTACACACATTTCATACATGAATTGATTTCACCCAGCATTATTAAAAACTCACTCATTTTATAAAAATTGGGACAAATGCCACTTTCTTGGAGCATGCTTATATAATAATAATGTCAGAGAAGAATCAGACACTGAATGGATAGACTGAAGTGGACTACCACTAAATTATTTATTTTTGTTTTATGTAGGTAAGGTTTAACTTTTGGAGGCAAAATTAGAAATACATTATAATACCAAATAATTGCTGTGGTGTGTTCTTAGACAAAAGAGTTCTTTTGTAACATAGTTTTGGATCAATCATGATACCTGCCTTTCTCCTCCATGTTACGGTACCCTATGTTTGTCAAGAGCAGGCAGAAATTAGCTATTTTTAATACTTTTGAAAAAGCCAAACTCCTAAGAATTAAGAATATTTAAGA
This sequence comes from Porphyrio hochstetteri, assembly GCA_020800305.1. NCBI lineage: Eukaryota > Metazoa > Chordata > Aves > Gruiformes > Rallidae > Porphyrio > Porphyrio hochstetteri. The sequence goes on from CM036907.1 coordinate 55,962,837, forward strand.
ACAGGAAATCATAAAGTTTCCTATTCACTCTAAAGCAGAAGAAAACCTTGTTGTAGTCTACTAAAAATTTCAGATTACTTTTATTAATGAAGAGTAATCACTAGCTTTAGTGAAACCTATTTCTATAAAAAAATAGCAAACTAGTGAGAGCTCAGAAGAGAAAGGATTAGAACTCATGTTTTGTGTGAAAGGAGCTGAGTCTTAAGTTGTAGATTGGTTGTCCCTTTGTCTGGAAAACCTAATGCCTACTTACCTCACAAAAAATCTGGGGTAAGAGAGAGATGAGCACCTCATGATGTTTATCTTCCCCACAGAAAAGTATTATTTGTAAGTCAAGGTAGGCTAAGTCTGGGAATCTTGGGAGAAAGAGTAAAGGAAAACTAGTCAGCTGTTTCTGCGCTTTGAGGTGGAATCTGCATTTTTCTCAACTCAGGGATTAGGTAGGAGCTGACACTGATTTTGTTAATCTCAGTTTTGGGATACAAGCAGGAGAAAGATGTCAAATCTCTTTAGTTCTATCACTTAAGACAGAAGCTGATTTTTTTAAAATGAGATTTAATTTATGGATCCAGAGTTGGTTTTGTTTCTGTTTAATTCTTTAAAATAAAACTCTCTAAAATATACATAATCATTATCACAGCTACAGTTTGGAGAAGTTAGTTTCAGATAAGGGAAATGGCAATCAGAAAATTCCACACCTAAGTTTTCCACACAGCTTTAGCTTTGACCCTTGTATCTATAGCAGATCATAGTTAAGATACAGCATTATGTTCTATGTTGATGATATTACATATTTCATTTGGCAGGTTTCCATCCATATACCTAATGTTGCACTGTGCCAGTTTGAAGTTTTTCACTTCTGTTCTCTATGATACATGTTGTAATAGGTTTTTCAGTGTTCCGTATGCATTTGTTTCAATCACATAAAAATTGCACAGAAATACCAACTAGCATTCTGTTGATTAAAGGAGGCCAAAAAAAAAAGACTTCAGTTTTGTTCTGGAATTTTTCTTTCAGGCAGTGGCCCTCACTTGAATAAAGTCCCATGGACTTCATCCTTTCTTTTTACATTGCTGTAAATGGCAACTGTCATTTCAAAAATAGTCCATGTTGGGGGTGTGTGTTTTGTTTGCTTTTTAAAAATTATTTGGCTAAACTCACAATTTACAAACATCAGGTGCATAAATTCTGCCTGCTCCTATAAGACTAATAATGCACTGAAATCTATTGTTGACTCATAGGCAAGAGATGAAGAATATTTATTTTATGAAGTCTGAGAAAAATTTCTTGAGATCCCTCAGTTGTGGGTTATAAATCTGGCATCCCTGTGGATTAAGTGTTCAAGGGAAGTAAAGTCAATGTATGGTGAAGTAAAGCATTCAAGGTTCTGCTAGAGTTGTTACCAGGCCCATATTGTCCACATAGCTGTGGGAGAAAGAAATCCTATTCTTTAGGTAGTCCAATTTCTCTCAAACGAAGGTAAAGGTTAAATGAATATTCTTGATATGTCTTCTGGCTAGTTTTCAAAGTGTCAACTTTTAAATATATTTAAATATTTTGGGAGATTTTTTTGTGTGTGATTTTTTTTTTTTTTTTTTTTTGTTTTCTCTGAGAAGATCTTTTAAACTTCTATTTTTTTAATAGATGTCTTATAATAATACTTTTCTTCAGCATGAATCATGTAGTGCTTTGGTTAACTCAAGGTCCACATTTTTCTCTTATAATCCATAGTTCTCTTGATTGAATCTTTTGTTCATATTGAAGGATTTGTTGTGTATAAAGGCATTAATTCTATGATACATTTGAAAAATGCTCAGTTGTGTCATATGTCACTTCTTTACCTATCTCCACAACTTGTTTATGATGATATACCTTTTAGACATAGCAGAAAACAGCTGTAATCTTTCTTTTCTCTAAATGTAATCTCAGTTTTCCTTCTGCGCTGATTTAGCTGAGGTTTCTTAATAAATTGTCAGAGCTGCTAACTTGTGACTTTTATCTATCATTTAACGACTGAGCAATCAAATTATTGAATTCGAGTAATTATGGGGGAAGCCAGACAAAATCTTGATTAAAATGGTTAATTTTGAACATAAGTTATGAACTATGGTCACTGAGATTTTTGTAATTGAAGGTCACAATGGAGCATAAAAAAGTTCATATATAATATTTTTAAGAGTGGACACAACTGAAACGTTTTTGGAGCTTCATTCAGGAAAAAGTGCAGGCTTCAAGTGGCTCTTGAGCTATGCTGTAAGAACATTTATGACTTTCTGTGGAAATTTTATCATTTTTTTCATCTTGCTGTTCTTTTAAAAACTTCCTTCAGTACTGAAGAGTTATTTTCTTTCTCTCCTCTTATGTTTGCAGGTGTTTTTTTCTGCATCTGTTACCATGCTGCTTTGAAAGACAATTAGGCTGCCAGAATCTCTGCTGATGTAGTCAGCATCTAAGCACAATTTATAGCTGTTATTTTTTGTCCAAATGCTTCACTCTCTCTTTTTGAAAGAGCCCCAAAGACCTTACAATTATGTTGTTATTTAGCCTGTGCACCCTTGTTTATATATGAGGATAAAGGAGTCATATGGTATAAGATCTTTGTCATGTCCCTCTTTCTTCTGGTTGGGTAGCAGAAATTAATCTTGGTTTTGATTATGATCCACTGATGTTTTCTTGAAGACTGTTTCAGTTCTGATTTGGAGAAGTATATTCCAAACTTAGTATTTCATGCAATGGTTGGGGATCCCAGTTACCAAATGGAGTTTTTACAGCAGTTGCAGTCCTGAAGCTCCAACCATATGTATGGTCCTGGTGATCTCTGCTGCAATACAGATCAAGCTTTTAATTTCTTCACTGGTTTAATGGGCCTCATCCTCTGAAACCCAAAGTTCCTTAGTTTTATTTTTTAATTAAGTATGTTTACGATGTGATAAATGAAGGGGGATTTCTAGTTACCCCCTAGCATGCTACATTCTTTGCCTCCTTTTTTGTGTGATAAGGCAGATTTAACATCAAGTGCCCTGTGGGATCAGAGCAACAGAGGGCTAGTGGAATCAGTGTCTATGGCAAAAATTTTCCATAATGTTAAATGTTAGTTCCTTAATCAGTTATTTGCCTGGTAGTCCATTTTTAGGCATTCTGAGAACTACATAATTCCAATTGTTGAATGCTGATAGTTTCCCAACCTCAAGTTGTATAAAATGTGGCAGTCAAGGATTTGAGTGCTTGTGTGCCAGATACAGATGGTGTTTGTACATATTGTAGAGAGAAGATTGAGAGTCTTGTTTCTTAGGAAAATGAAATTATAGTATTATAGCACATTTGAAGCTATATCCTTCAGTGTTTCCCTCACAAAGTACCTGAGAGACCTTCAGAGATTACTGTGGTACAACCTGTAGTCTAGGGACTGGAGGCTTTCAGTTTCTCTTACATTACCTAGAAGTAGTGACCCACCTGTAACCACATGGAAAATCAGTCTGGTTCAGTGTGACTATGTTGCAGAAGATTAAGAAGAATATTTACAGGGAAAAGAAAAAAACCCCAGCCATTTGGCAAATTTGCCATCCTCTCAGAGAAGAACCTTGCTGATTTTTGTCTTTAAATGGAGAGAGCTATGTTTCCTTGCTGAATGCTATATTTGTTCATGCTAAAAGGCTAGAGAGTTATTAAAATAATTCTCAAAAGCAGAGGTAAATTGATGTCTGATGCAACCACTGGAAGGGCTCCAGACTTTCTAGTTTTCCATGTAATTATATTTTAATGAAATATTATATTAAAAATAGAAATTAGTGAATGAAGGAAAATGGATTAACAATATGAAACTATTTTGGTTTGTCTGAGCAGAAACTTTATGATATTTTTTAGACATACTGTTCTGTACTCAGCCAAATAACTGTGTAGGTGGGGCCTGATAAATGTATGAGGAAATGTACGTTTTTAAGATGTAATTGATGGGCTGATAGCATGTACTCAAGCAGCATTTACAGCAAAATTTTGTGAGTTTAAAGCAGCCTCCTGGGAAAGAAGGTGTAATTGAAACCAGACTTGATAGTGAAATGTTGCTCTTTCCTGTTTTTACACACGCAGAGGAGATTGTTGCCATTGAATTGTCCCCAGATACAATATTCCACTGTTCTGCCTCCAAAATAAGAACAAGAGAGCATTTTTGTGATCACTTTCCCCCAAAAGACTTTATCTTCCTATTCCACTTCACAGAATGCTCTCAACTAGAAAAAACTCTGTGAGGTATCTTATTGGGCCATCTGTTCAAATCAGGTTTAACACTGAATTTAGACAAAGTCGAACTTTTATAGTCAGATGGAAATAGGATAACCTGTATTATGCTTATTTATATGCTATAGCTTTTATATATATATATATTTAAACACTGCAGAATTTTTAATATCTTACTCTTGAAAACTTTTGAGATTATACAGCAAATTATACCTTTATATTTGTTTAAATTTGCTTTTTGGCCTCTGCATACTTAAAAATTCCTATTTAGGAATTATTTTAATTGTGGTATTACTTAGGGATAGATACAGCAACGAGACAATCCCCATTTAAATTGCTGATTAATTTTAAGTGAAGTCTATGATCCTTGTTGTGTGTCCACCTCTGTCTGTGACTTGTTCATACTAGAGGTACCTCAGGGTGTCACTGTGTGTTCACTGGTTTAAAGCATGTGTGTGCACATCAGAACAGCTGGTGTCTTCTCCTTGTTGAGCTTGAGGAATTCCAGGGGTACTAGACCTTCTGGTTCTTCCCCTGGGCAGGCGTTTGCAGTTCAATTCTAGCAGTATCAGCCCTGATATATCAGGACAAATAGCTTCAGGACCCTCAATGATTTATCTAATTTCTAAAATGTAGCAGTTAAAAATTCTTGCTATCTTTGAGAATTACGCTAATGGATTCATGCTCCTAAAACTACTTGGCTTTTCCAAATCATGGTTGGTATATGGCTCCTCTAAAGGCTTTATCATCACCCCTGGAATGTCTATGGCTTCATTGTAAATATTGCCTAGAAAGGGGGCTGTTGCTATACTTACTGTAGCCAAAATATAGTATGATTTGTGCAGGAGTATCAGCACTGAAAAGGATTCAGTTGATTGATGGATTAATTGAACTTCTTTTTCTTCTCTTCTACATGTCCTCTGATGCTTTTTAAGACTTGTGCTATGAATGCCAAAGATTGCATACCAAAATACGGATTAGGATGAATCGTTCCTTGCATCTTCATGTGTAATTAGCAGACCATGGGCTCTCAAACTTGGAGTTATGAATAGTCATTCGAAAGCCCAAATTAAATTTACCTGCTTGTTAAAAGCAGTTTTTGTCACTAGGTCTTAAAAAGACTTAACATGGTAGACCAGTTTTATGATGTGCATTGTAGCTGATAAGGAATAAGAGGGCACTGTGATATGCAATGTAACTTGACCATTGAGTAAGCCAGTGGCAGAGCCATGAGTTTAACCAGAATATTTGAATGTAAGCCCTGGGCCCTGCATCTCTCTTTCCCTCTGTCTCTTTTAGTAGAATGTAATCCTGACTATAGAGGAGAAAAAAGCCCCAGTTTGGAAAAGGACAAGAGATATTTTTAAAAAACCCAACCTACCCACACAAACAGGCATAGAACATTCATCAACCACTCAGGAGTAGAAAATGAATTGCGACATCCAGGTGCACAGACCAAACTCAAATCTGTTGCTTATTTATACTACTGAGTCTCTAGATCTCCTTGTCAGAAACCAGGCTATTAAGCACTGTCACTTAAGGCAGGTTTGTTCAAGATTAGACATGAAATTCTGATTAATTTTTTAGAAGATTTCAGACAATGTTTCTCATTTAAAGTAATTGTCAGCCCACCTGGGTTTTCAGCACAAATTATATTTCTTTTTGATTTTCTAAAAGAGAAATTATATGAACTAAAGGGGCTGATTGTCTGAATCATATTCAAAAGAAGTAGTTTATTAAGCCCATCAAATTTGAATTTGGAAAGTGGTGTTACTTCCCTATGACCAAATAATGTATTTATGTAGTAGAGAGAACCAAACAGAAAAGCTCCCAAAATCTCAAAGCTCTCAAAATCACCTTGGAAGGACCATCATGCCAAGATATTTCACAGCATTAGGACCCACACTGCAGTCATAGCTTCAGCAATCTTCATCTGTTACTAATCTATCAAGAATGTAATTATATTCCTGACCTCTACTTATGTACAGCAGCTATGGTGACCTCGTGTTTTAGAGTAAGCTGTATGGATTTGATTTTATTTCCAATGAAGCATTGAAAAACTATTGAATTCAGCAGAAGTGTACCTAATGAGGTCTTCCTGCAAAGCAAAATTTCTGTAACAGGTCAGTAGGAGATAGCTACTTTGCCTGCATACACCTTTTAGCCAGTTGTGCTTAGATGACACTCAGATATGTGCCCATAAGGGAATCATTGGCTTGTTCACACTGTTTTCCTTTTGCAATCACTTACTTTTGCCCACAGCAGCAATGCCACCGAACTGAGTCTGGACTTAGTCCAGCAGTTAACAAATGCCTTCTGTATTAGGGCATTTGAGAGAGGCTTTAGGAGTTCTAGCCTCTTCAGCTCTCACTTCCATTTCTGGCATAGAAAAATCTGTTTTCTTCCTTTCTGAACACTGGTGTAAAGAATTTGTATGGCTTCTCTGCCATGGCCTTTTCTTATCTGTGCACTCCTTTGATACTCTGATCATCAGCTGGGCTGTAGACTCTCTGAATTTCTGAAGGCTACCACATAGTCTTTTGTTCTCAAGCAGGGTTTGTTTAAAAAAAAAACTTCACCAGATGTTCCTTCTCTCTGGCAGTTTTTAACATAATTCTGGTGAGGTAGATCCATCTTGAAGAGTAACATCATTGTTCAGAAGAGGTGGTGTTTCCAATCAAGTTTGAAATACTCTTTTGACGAACTGACAAAATTATAGGCTGTTAATGCTGCAAGACTCTGCATGTATATAGAAGTGTCAAATGTCTCTTATCATCTGGGGTCTGTTGACAAGGAGCAGAACTGTGGACAAAGAGCCTCAGATCCAAAGATTGCTCCAGACTGGGAGGTTAGCTGATAAACCATTTACTGATCACTGTTTCCAAAACCAACCATAGGTCCATCTTTTTGTTATCCTCTTAGGAAACAAACCAAAAGTCATTCCTGCCATGGGTTTTTTTCCCCTCCTCGGAGTATGGGCACAAACTATTTGATGCAGGGGGTTTCAGCACTGTTACCACACCATCCTCATGTTCACTATCCCCAATATGACTTCATTTCCTCCAATTTATTTGTGAGCCAATGGTCTTAATTTTGTGATCCTGTTAATTTAGGTGTTGCAGTCTTTTCCTGTGCATAAGATTCTGCCAGCCCTTTTCTGAACCTGTTCCTCCTAGGAGCTGCATGCAGCAGCTGTGTTGCTGAAATGGTAAGGAATTAGTAAAAGGAAAAATCTGCATTACTAGGAAGCCACAAATAGGGAAGAAATCCTTCAAAGCTTAAAACTAATTTCTGAGCAAACAGTTTTTAAGTAGTGGATTCTTTCCTGGGTTAAAAGTTATTTTGCAAAACAGTTCCTGCAGGACGTGAAACAATGCTGATATGAATGAGAAGCTGTTGCTTATATGATTGCTGCCTAGGACTGAACTCTGGTTCTCCAGTTCTGGCACTTAGCTTGCCTTCATGTTTTGCTTTGTCAGGTTTCCAAATCTACTTTGTTTTCACTAGTTTAAATGCTTGAAATGCCATCTGAATGTCTGTCAAGTATAAAGTGGAGGTTAATTTGTAGAGCACTGACTATTGCAAGGATTTGCAGAGTGCTGCCCATGTACCAGTAATGGTAAAACTCAAAGCTATGTGCCGATGACTTTTGGCCAGTAATTGCATCCTCATGCTCATGGCTGGGGCAGCGATCGATGCTGACAGCACCATCAGACTGAACTGAGTGTGGGAACTAGAGGATGGCAAGACACTGGTAGTAATGTCATTTGTGGTGTTTCTAAGCAGTTAGGGGACAAAAAATGACAGAGATTGTAATAGAGAATATTTTTCTATGATTTGAAATACTCAGTCTAATTAATATTTAGTTCAACAGCATGCTGCTTCTCTGATTCTACTTTGCCAAAAAGGGGGCATAGGATTTACGCTTCATGGCTTTGTTATTTTCCTGGACTTCCCCTCTAAATCTGATTATCTTCTGGTAACCTAAGGAAGTAGAGATTCTGGAACACAGTTGGAGTGAATGTAAGCTTTCCTTGCAGCAGTGGAAAACTACAGTGCCATTAATCTTGTGACTATTGTGTAAACACTAATATTAAAAGCATCATTTGTTACTTTGTTAAAAAGCCTTTTTTCCTGTCACTGAATCACAACCTGGAAGCCAAGACTGTATCTACAGATAAGAGGTTGTTTGCATGCATCAAGTCTAGCACAGCCCAGAGAAGGAAAACTTTTTGTGTGTGCCTGAAGTCTTAGATTGAAGTGCTTGTTAAGTATTGCACATGTGCCTATGAACACAAGGTGGGTAAGGTTTGCCAATGGTTGTTGAAGTTTTGCTTTTAATTTTCTTGCTTTCTCACTGCTATTTTAACTCTTTGTAAATTGATTTTCATATTTTGTGTTTTTGGGTAGTAAAAGCCATTCTGAATAAAAGAGCCCTCTGATCTTCAGGTGAAAGATAGAATATGTTTTAATAACAGAGTACCCAAGATCTCACAGCTTTATCATCCACGTGTGCTGAGGGAGCTGACGGAAGTGATTGCGCAGCCGCTTGCTATCATCTTCGACAGCTCTTGGAGAACAGGAGAAGTACCTGAGGATTGGAGGATAGCCAATATCATCCAGTCTTTAAAAAGGGCAAGAAGGAGGATCCTAGCAATTATAGGCCAGTCAGCCTCACTTCTGTCCCTGGAAAGGTGATGGAACAGCTTGTTCTGGTTGCCACTACCAAGCAACTGGAAGAGAAGAAGGTCATGAGGAGTAGTCAGCATGGATTCACCAAGGGGAATCCACCCATCTCATAGCCTTCTATGATCTCATCACCGGCTGGGTGGATGGAGGGAGAGCAGTGGATGTCATCTACCTTGACTTCAGCAAGGCTTTTGATACTGTCTCCCATGACATCCTGATAGAAAAGCTGAGAGAGCATGGGATAGATGAGTGGACAGTGAGGTGGGTTGAGAACTGGCTGTTGGACCGGGTTCAGAGGGTCGTGATCAGTGGAGCAGAATTTGAATGGAGGACGGTGTTCCCCAGGGCTCGGTGTTGGGTCCAGTCCTGTTTAATATCTTCATTGACGACCTTAATGAGGGAATAGCATCCACCCTCAGCAAGTACGCTGATGATACAAAGCTGGGAGGGGTGGCTGACATGCAGGAACACTGCGCTGCCATCCAGCGAGACCTGGACAGGCTGCAAAGCTGGGCAGGGAGAAACCAGATGAGGTTTAATAAAAGCAAGTGTAAAGTCTTGCACCTGGGAAGGAATAGCCGTCAGTATCAGTACAGGCTGGGGGATGACCTGCTGGAGAAGAACTCTGTGGAGAAGGACCTGGGGGTCCTGGTAGATGACAGGTTGGCTATGAGCCAGCAGTGTGTCCTGGTGGCTAAGAGGGCCAATGGGATCCTGGGATGCATCAGGAAGAGTGTGGCCAGCAGGTCTAAGGAGGTGATCCTCCCCCTCTACTCTGCCCTGGTCAGGTCCCACCTGGAGTATTGTGTCCAGTTCTGGGCTCCCTGGTATAAAAAAGACAGGGATCTCCTTGAGAGAGTCCAGAGAAGGGCTACGAGGATGATTAAGGGCCTGGAACAGCTCCCCTATGAGGAAAGGCTGAGTGAGCTGGGGCCGTTCAGCCTGGAGAAAAGAAGACTGAGGTGGGACCTAATTAATGTTTATAAATATCTTAAGTATGGGATGCAGGGGGAAATGGCCAACCCCTTTCCAGTCATCTGTGGGGACAGGACAAGGGGCAATGGCTGTAAACTGGAGCACAGGAAGTTCTGCACCAACATGCGGAAGAACTTTTACACAGTGAGGGTGACAGAGCCCTGGCACAGGCTGCCCAGGGAGGTGGTGGAGTCTCCTTCTCTGGAGATAGTCAAGACTCGTCTGGAAGCCTATCTGTGCAATATGTGCTAGGGAGCTGCTTTGGCAGGGGGGTTGGACCCGATGATCTCTCGAGGTCCCTTCCAACCCCTACGATTCTGTGATTCTGTGATCATGGCTACAACCTATGACCAGTTACATTTTTTTTCTATTCATATGACAGTTATGGTGAAAATTATTATGACAACTACAGAAAATACTAAAAGCAGAATGTTTTAGGTCATATGTACTTTAAAAAAAGCCACAAATAACTAACATGTTCCTAATCTGTATTCCTATAGAGAGGGACAATTACTAGTTCTTTCTGTCGAGGCATTACCCATGAAAGGAGGTAAGGATTAGAAAGTTGTACTTTTAGTACTTTAATCTGTAGTGCTGTATTAACTGAGCAAGTGTAAAGAAAGGAAGCAGTTAAAATTTTTGGAAGGAAAAGACACATGAATATTCTGACTGCTATATCCAAACCCAAGGATTTTATAGAGACTTAGGTGTTTCAGTCATTGTATGAAAAAGAAAGAAAATATCTTGTCTCCCTCTCAAACAAGAAAGATACATGGGGAAAAAAAAAGGAAGACATTAGTAATTACTTGAATGGAGTATCACTTCATCAAGTGCATTTAGTGATGAAAAATTATGCAGGCAGCAATTAGAATTACTTCCCAATCCAGTAATTATGTCCTGGTTATTAAATATATCCTAGAAGCGTTAATTAATCCCATTCCTCATATCAATTCAGTTACCTTCTCCCGTTAGATCTCCACCAACTCTCTACCTGTTCTTCTTTCTATCTGTTCTGCTTTTTCTGTGATTTCGGTGCTACAGCCCTATCTTCCAGGCCTAGAAGGAGAAGCAGCAGAGCAGTTCCTTGAAAGCTATGTTAAATAAGGAGAGCAGCAAAGAAAGTTGTTCTTCTCCCTCATTCTCCTATCAGTATCAGTTCCTGAGGCTCAGTGAGAGCTCTCACTGGTCATCTTTCTTTTCCCAAATATTCCCTCAGGAATTAAAACTAAATCTTACTTAACCATAGCAATAGAAAGCATATGTAATATCAGGTAAAATTAGTTTTTTATAAAATGTGAAATAAACTCTCCTATTTCCAATAGACACTATATAGCAGTTTCTAGCATAAAATACTGTCTCATCCCACTGTACAGACCAGGAATTCTGGCATGAAATGTGCTGCTGCTTCTGGCTGCCCAGTACCTGTCTTGGAGAGATTGTTAAAAAAAGAAATTGCTCCAGAGGTGAATATATTTTTATGATTTGGCTGTGCAATGACAATGAACGTCTAGATTTCTTGAAAGTATGTGGTTTAAGTTATCTTAGTTTCATGTTGCTGTAAGATCTAAAACAAACAGCATTCGACTAAGCTGGTTTTCCTGAATGGAATATTCTGAGAAAAATCTGGCAGCTGCAAAATCCTTACCACTTATCACAAGACAAGAGGTATTGTTCCTGTCTAAATCCTGTAATTGTGTTCTGCCTGCTTTACATTTTTCTATGCAATAAAATAGTTATGTCTGCTCCAAAATTAGAACAGTGATGCCAGGTGAGTTGAGTGTTCCACACAGTGACAGATACAATTAAACTGATGGAAAATAAATTTCTGTGTAAGATATGTACAGTCATGAAATGCATTAATAAAGTATAGGAATGGTCTACGAAAGTTGCAAAGGTAAATTCTTGAATGTTAGAAAATACAGAAATTATCAGTGTGGCCTGTGTTGAACCACCTTGTAGTGTGATGTTATTACTATTGTTTGCCCACCAGAAAATTGCAAAACTTTGTTTCTGTTGCTGCTGTTAAATATGTAGCATGATGCTAGTAACTGGTTTTGCAGACTGTTTGCAAGCAGAGAGATGTATTTCAAACAAAGAGATAAAGTCGGAAGATTTTTAAGTAGTTGACACTGCTCAGGGCTGACGTCTCCAGTTTTCTGAGGTGATCCAGAAGATTGCAGATCAAAGAGAGTTTGTGTTTGTGAGCCTCATACAAAGTCCCTGGAGCTTTCTCAATGATTCGTCACCACTGATACAAATGGTCGAAAAACGATACTCTGAAAATCTGGATACTAGAACACAGTTACAGGACTACTGTAGACTTTTGGGGTGGGCTTCATTGCAAAAACATTGTGGATTTTTTTTTCTTTGCATGTGTAGGTAAACAAGACAGAGTTAAATATACCACTCACTTTGGAGTTTTAACCTTCAAAGAAAGGTACTATTTGTAGAAAATAACATTATTCTAGTTTTTGCTTTCAGCTATTGGAATGCTGTTCAGAACTCCAGCAAAACTGAAACAGAGCATGGAGAGATGAGTTAATAAATAGGTGGTGAGTGAACAGGCTTTCAAATGACAGGCAGATGCAGTTTCTGTAGCGTACACACAAATCACCCCTTGCATGCACAAGCAGAATGAATGTAGTGCATGTGGGGGAAGGGGAAGAAAAGTCTTTTGCATTTTTGTATCATGTTAAGCAAAATAGCACAATAAGTTTTCCAGATAGCAGGTTGATGTTTCAAACAAGACAAGAAGCAATAGCTTTTGTGCTTAGCATTTCCAGACCAGCAAACACCAGGAAGGACGTAAAAATATCTTGGCTGTTTCAGTTTTATCAAATAGACATTTTTTTCAGTCTTAATGCCATGAAGTCAATAGGGTTTTATCAAATCTGTTCCCATTTATTGCAAACAATAAGCATTCTTTACTTGACACACATTCCTATGAAATTTCTAATAATAAAGAAATTAAAGAATATTACATAAAGTAGTTATAGGAAATATATTTGGATAGGATTTGAGATTATGCATCTATCTATTATTTATATTTATTTATCTTTAAGTCTAAACCACATAATACTGTGGTTCACACAGAGCAAAGCAAATTTTATTTTATTTATTCTCTCCTTCCTCTGAATATTCTTGAATATTTTGTCTAATACTGAAGATATACAGGTAGAGTTTTGTTTGTAGCAGTAGGTAGGAAGAAGCTGGATTCTGGTTGATTGAGATTTTACGTTCATCCAACACATTCCTAGTGTAAGATTCTAGTTTTTTTTTAATAACCTGGAATTTATTTTTTGTTTTCTTTTAATCATGTGTTGGAAAATGCTAGTGAAGTGTTTTGTTTGGTTAACATTGACTCCACAGTCCATATGCAATTTTATTGCTAATCAGGTTCAACTGACTGGAGTTTTGAAACCTGCCTCCCTGTATAAAAGGCTGACTGAAATTACATATAAAGATTTATGCCTTTTAAAATCTTGGCTCCTGTAGCTTTAAAACTCAAGTGGAAATAGTTTTAGAGCTTTTGCAAGACACATAGACTTCCATTTTTGGTAGAATATTGTTTTTCATAACATTTGGCAATTCAGGTTCTTTTATTGGCTGAACTGTGGAATCAAAATGAATGCATTCATATATTTAAAAAACCCTTACAGGATGATTGCACTTTTGGCAATGAAGTCATAGCTTGATAGAGCTGTCTTTTTTTGAATTAGTGACTGCATTGCTATTATCTCTTTTTAACAGAGATAAAATTTGATTAAACTGAAGGAGATTTGGAGGCACTTGCATTTTTCAAAGTGATATTCACTCCTATTCATTTCAAGAAAATGAATAATAAAATCACTATGTTACTTGTCCATCTAAGGGTTAGGTGAAGACTTAGTAGAAATTTCTATAAATCTCTGATGGGCATGATGCTTGTAAAGGTTCAAAGAGCTTTCTGTCTTTAATAAAACTGCTGATGTGATGCAGAAGGAATGCATAGTCTTACTGATTTTTTTTTTTCTTTTTTTTTTTTTTTCAGATCTGGTATCTACAAAATCCAGTGTAGGCTTACTATGTTTGGTTGTTTTTCTTAAATCCTGAAATAAAAATGTAAAAACAGATTTGTTTGGGGATCTCCTCCAAAATGGTTATGTTCAACTTTGCTCAATACAGCACTTTTTTTTTTTCAAGGTGAAGAAAAGCCAGTGGGAAGCTTGTAGTCAAATTAAAAATAAAATTCTTATTTAGAATCTGGCTGCTTTGTAAGCAGCTAAATGTGCTTACAGTTGCCACCTTCCCACTGTTGTGTCAAATTCTTATCACACTTTTGTTTTACTTAACAAGGCAGTCCTGGAGTAAGTAAAAAGTGAACCCCAAAAGCTCCTCTCTCATCTTCTGGAAATCTATGCCATGGAGACTTAAGCCAAAAGTGACCTATTAGTGTTCATTAACCTTTAATGAATTTTTTTCTCCATCTTATTTATCCTACAACTTTCGAACAGGTATCAACTCCTAATATATTCACACTTAGAGCTTTGTTTCTTAATGGAGTGAAAGAGAACCTCTTCTTGTCTATGCTGAACCTTGCAGAGGATAGTTTCATCTGATACCATCTTGTAGTAGAAGTGTCAGGGTTTATATCTCATTTATCTTCCTGCTGTTCCTGATTTTGTAGTCTTGTATCTGGCTTGCAGGCCAAGCAGATATAGTCAGATTAGCTTTCTTGCACCAAACTTGTTTCACGCTTTGGATTGCCTCGCTTAACTTTCTCTTACCTGTTCTTCATTTCTTTGATATCTCTTTTTAAAATGGGAACTACAGAACTGCACAGTGTTCATTGTAGTGTGCCTCAGGAGTTAATAAAAACTGATTTATGAAGATGCTCTGTCCTCCCTTCCTCTCCTGGTAAATTCTAGCCTTCTATTTGCTGTATAAACTAACTTATCTGAAGTTTTTATAGTATTATTCTAACCCCAGTAAGTTGTTTCTGAATTATGTTGTTTCTGATTCCATCTATTTAGGAGTATGTTGAACAGTAGAGGCCCCAAGGATACTTTTAACTCCTCAAAAGCAAATTGCTAGGTGAGCAGCTGAGAATTTGGAGTGCAAGAAAGTTAACAAATGCTTTAGTTTGTACTAACCATGTGGTTTTTTCCACATGATTATATCCTCATGTTTCATAGTGCAGTTTTGATTTTAAAAATGTTATAATAATATAAAGCATACAACAAAAACTATCTGTTACAAATAGAGGATGCATGTTATTGAGTGTTCCAGTGAAAGAAGATACCAATGAGAATAGGATGACACTTTGCCAAAATAAGTCTTGTATTTTTTTTTCCTAAACAGGAATAATTTAGTGGTTGGAAAAAATTGGTATTGCTGAATGAAAAATGGGAGCAGAAAAGCACTGGAGACTTTTGGCTTACAACTAGCTTAACAAATGGGAAAGCATAGAGAGGTTCAGTAGTAGGAGTGATGAAAACTATTGAACTCTCTTCATCAGGGAAGATTAATAGAATAGAACCAGGAGGCCTACTAGATTTTGAATGAACTAGGCTTAGAGTGCTTAATCTTCAAGTACTATTTCAGTGAAAATGTCACCATTTTCAAAGAAAAAGGCTAAAAGATCTGAACATCCTCTGTTCCTTTGAGACCGGGAAAGAATTTATATGAAGGAATATTGGATGTGAGTTGAAGATGTTTCTAAAAAGCCTGGAAATCTTAAGGTTTGAATTTTTGTGGTGAGAAAAAGACTGAACAAAAAATTTTCACACTCCACCACCCACCAGAAAGACTTGTATTGATCACTTGCAAATGCCAACAGTTTTCAAAGCTGTTTGTTTTGTTTTGTTTAAATTGTTCACTCTTCTCTGCTATTTGAATAGTTTACATTGAAGTATCTATAGATATTTCTTTTAATTTTCAAACTGGGATTAATGCTGCTTTTCCATATTGAATGAGAAGTCCAGAGGAAGCCCATTGTAAGCTGCCTTCTCCGCACAGCTCAATTCCTCGTGTGCTTTCCTTAGAATTTGCATGTCCCTCGGCCCCATTTGATGATTGATTTAAGTTTTTAAAGCAGCCTCAGAATGCTTGTGCCTCCTCCACTCAGAGCTAGACTTTATCTTCCCTTTATGGTTGGAGTCCGTGTGGGCTTTATCATTATATTTTTCTTGTATGCTTTCCACAAAGGGAGATTTTGTTCCACTGTAAGGTCTTATGTTGTTCTAATTGGTATGGCTGACTTGATAGTATCCCAAGGTTCAGGGTCGTACAGTGCTTAAGCACATTGCAGAAATGTGCAGTAGTGACAAAAAATGTTTTATTGTTGCAGTTATTACAGCCTTTTGACAGCCTTTGTAGGTCTCCCACATTAGATTCTGAGGTTGCAACCATCTTTCCTTTACTTACTTCTGTTTGTATACTTATATGGTATTTATTGCTGTATAAGCTCATTTTATAATGGGAACTTTTTTTGATGTTTTTCTACATGATTGTGAAGATCACAGGCTCAGGATGATATTTAATTAAAATAATTGTTGAACTTGAGCAAAGCTTTTGTGGATAGTTTTTGAGAGTTACTTCTGTGATCCATCTGTCCCTCCCCAATGGCTAAGTTATCACTGATCATACTTAGAATGGTTGTTTGCTAGAGTTTGGGAGATTGAAGTTTGTGTCTTAAAGAAATATTTATTTATTCCCAATTACTGACTTTTGTGCAACTAAGGCAACTGTCCGATGTCACTAGTCTGGCATCCTGTGTAAGCCCAACTGATCTGAATTTTAGGAAGGAGTGCACTATTTCTGACACTATATTTTTAAAAATAGTTTTGCTTTCCAACTTCCATATATAGGAAGAAGTCTTCAGAAAATAAACCAAGAGTTAATGCTACCTGGGTCTATCAACAGCAGCTGCTTGGCTGAACCCATGTGTGTGCAATACATATGTTCAAGGAGAAGAATTAATTACAGTCTTATGTGTGTCTCTAGGAATCCGGAAAGACCGCAGAGGTGGGCGAATGATGAAACAAAAACGTCAAAGAGAGGAGCAGGATTCCAGGAATGGGGAGGCTTCTTCTACGGAGCTGCGAACTCCCACCATTTGGACCAGTCCACTGGTGGTGAAACATAACAAGAAGAGCAGTCCGGCCCTGTCCCTGACGGCAGAACAGATGGTCAGTGCCTTGCTGGAAGCTGAGCCACCCATAGTTTATTCTGAATATGACCCAAATAGACCATTCAACGAAGCCTCTATGATGACCCTGTTGACCAACCTTGCAGACAGAGAATTAGTGCACATGATCAACTGGGCAAAGAGAGTTCCAGGTAAGGAAAAAAAGCCCCAGTGGACTATAAAAGCCGCTACAAGACAAACCAATAGAAAAAAAAAAGTACATATGTTTTTCACACTAAGTATTCTAATTTCATGCAAATTTTTCACTGAAATATAAATACGTAACAACTGACAAAATTTATGGTTGATAAAAACTATAGTGCTATACGGGTGACTTTCAAGCAAAGATGTATTCAAGGTATTTCCCCACACCATAGAATGCTGGCCAGTTGTTTGATTGCAACTCTTTGTTTTTCAGATAAAACCCAGAAAAAATAGAATTAAAAGCAGATTATCAAAAGCCATTTCTAATCTATTTGGTCTAATCAAGTAATGTTAATTATTTAGATCCCTTTTGAAAAAATCACTACTCTCCTATCCGTAATGTAACCCATATATTCAGCATCACTACTGAGCCCATAAATATTAGTGCTATTTATTTAAATGCCAGTTTATTATTTTTGACCATAAATTAAAGATCTTTCATGAGTTTTAGGTCTGAGGAAAAGAGACAGAACAATAATTTTTGTATGATTATTTTTTTCCCACTGGAACGAAATGTTTTTATCTTTGTCGTTTTGGTACATCATGGTTGCTGAGCTATGAGCCTTGTTTTCTGGAAGGTAATTACAGAATTGTGGGAAACATTTTGATTGAACATATGTTCACATTCATTCATGTAGTTTAATTAATTTATATCAATGAAGCAAGAGAGTAGTTCTGTAATTAAAATTAATCATCTTTTAGAACTGCAGTCTACAAGACTACTCTTAAGTTAACATTTAAATATTTATTAGAATTTATTGCACATACTCTACTTTTAGCTTTGTGAAAATACTTGCATACACAGTAATTTATACTTCACTGGGATTCTGATCCCTTAAATTATTACTGTAGCCATTTATTTCATTAAAATTATGAAGCTACTTTATGAAGGCATGTTAAAGAACACTACCACAGCTCTCACATGGTGCATTACCTCAACAGCATTGCACACGGGTTATGCCATTTTTCTGTTTTCCTTCATTTAAACTTGGCAAGACTCTTCCTGGTAAATCAATAGGCCATAAAACTCGAGTCTTTTCCAGTCTTCATGGTTTTCCTTTTTACCACTTTTCACATGTCACTTTGTGGGCTCCAGCTATGATCAATGAGAACCTGTGCATGTTTCATTTCTCATCGTGTCTTAAAAGAAATCACCTGAGAGTTTTACTCTTGACAAAGTCACAGTGGTTAAAGCCTGATCCACAGTCTTTCCAAGTCATGGATGGGTTCTCGTGTTAATTTAGGTGTGCTTTGGATCACAGAATCACTGTGTGTTAGGAGTTGGAAGGGATCTTGAAAGATCACCTCATCCAACCCCCCCACCAGAGCAGGATCACTTAGAGTAGGTCCCACAGGAATGTGTCCAGATAATTTCTGAATGTCTCAATGATCATGGCTTTACAAAATGCTTTTGAAAAATGAACATATGCCTATAGTGTTAAAGATATCCACTATCAAAACAGTTAAATTCAAATGAATTTTCTACTGATTTTAGAGACACAATTAGTCTAAGTCTGTTAAAATACATTCATTTACATTCAGCATGAACACACCACTTTCTAAATTCATTAAGCTGTTGAACTGGAAACAGTTGTCTTTTATGACATTTGATTTTGATAGTTAATATAATTATTGAATATGTGTTTAGATACAAGACAACACTGTTAGGGAACTCAGATCTGGTTTTTTGTTCATAAATCTCTTTAAAACTGCTTGTCACAAGATGATTACACGAGGCAAACATCAAAAAACTGCCTGGTTTTTCAAATACACCCTTTATTTCCTAAGCAAGCTTCTGAAATTGGAAAATCCAATGTATAAGATTATCAACTATTTGTGTATATCCAGTGTATTTTACATTTAAATAAACGTACCTGTTAACTGCCAAAATAGTTCCTAAGGAGAAACTAAGCCAAATGACTCTATGTATATGCATTAATAAATAATCTAACAGGTGAGGTTTGATTAAAAATCTAGTGAACTTTGGTTAAAGCCCCCCCAAATACTCCTTTGCAGGCATAGTCCATCTATTAGGCACTGTATAAATAATAACAAAGAAAATTTTGTGGGTTCTGAAAGTGCTGGTTCTTGGTGTTTTAGCTTGGAGGGCAATGTGCATGATGAAAAGCAGAAAGTAAAGCATTTTAGACAGTTGACAGAAAAGAATTCAAGCCTCTAAAGTTGGATCCTTGGAGAGTAGATTTTTTTTTGAGCAAGGTGCTTAATTCTTTTTAATTTGTCATTTGGTCCCAAGAAACGGTTGAGTATTCTTAGTTCCTGATATTAAGTCTGGGAAGTACTGATCACCTTTCAAAAGTGAGGCTTTTGCTTGGACTGCTAGCCTAAGTTTCCCTCAGCTGGAATGTACTGGCAATAAACGTACATCCAGAGAAAAGTGTCTAGCACTGTAAGTCAAATTTTCACCTCCACAGTTTATTACCTTTCAATACGCCATTATTACTAGGGGAGTGCACAATGCTACTTAATTATTGAAAAGATGTTCCTATGCTTTATGCAAAACCAGAATTGAATTCCTTTTTTCTGTCAGGTGAAGCATTTTGCGCAACAGCATGATGGGATGCCACTCCGTTATATTCTCAGCTAATTTACTACAGTTTCCAGCTTTGGAATCAAGGGTTAAAAAAAAATAAATATCTTTCTTTAAAAAGCGAATGTGCTTTTTACCAGTAGAAAAAAGCAGTTGCGGGAAACAGGCTCTCCTATGCACACCTCTCAAGCCTTGGAAGCATTGCACATGTTCATTTAGCTAAATGCAGACACTTAGTAGATGGAAAGAAAGCGATGACCAAAGTCAATATGAGTGGCTGGGTTGAAAGCATATTTGTTGAGGAAGGAAGAAATTGACATTAACAGAGCAGAAATGCAATGAAGATACAGCTTACAAATAAGTGTATGGACTTTCAGAGATATGTTTGTAGTTTATTTTGCTGTGTTGACTTTAAAGTAGAGGGAGTGTGCCAAAGCAAGTAGTAAAGACACTGTTTTGGTCAGCCAGTCTTTCTGATGATGGGCATGGAAGGTGGCATTGAAGAGAAATCAGCTATTTAGACACTCTACTGGATAGAAGTGAATCTATTCTGCAAAAAAGAGTGATGAAAATTAATTTAAGGTGGACTGTATAGTGTAATGTAGGCAGATATCTGTTGTAAAAACATGCTGAGGACAAATCTTCAAAACGACACTAGTTATCTTTGCAGACACGCTCTGATTGGGAAAGTGAGAACTGGTCTAAATCTGTATTGCAACTAGTTCAGCATTAGGTCAAACTTGCTTAAATAGTGTTAAAATGTTTCTGAGGAAAAAGAGAACTTGGGGCAGCTTCTTGTACATATCCTTAAAAAGTGGTCCTCGATATTTAAGCATAACACGACCATTAACTGAGGTCATAACAAAGTTCTCCTATGAGAATGCAATTTATAATATGCCAAAAGTATAAAAGCTTGTTTTAATTTTCCTTTGAAACCTTGGCTATTGAGACAAGTGGATTTGCCAGATTATATGGACAAAAATCTTGTACAGTGTCCTATGACATATACAAAAAATTCAGGATGCCCCATAGAACTTGGTCTTTACATGGCCTAATGGAGATTTTGGCTTAAGTCCTCCCAGATGGCCTCTGTAAGACACCAGTGGTGCCTTCTGATTACCCCAGCCAGCTGGAATAGCAAGTAGCTGCGTATAAAGCAGGTGCAAACAGATTATGATGGGCTAGACTTTAGGTACACATGTAAATGGAGCCTTTTGCCATTTAATTGGGACAAATCACTAAAAATCACATGTAGTCCAGGTATCAACATAGATGAATAAATGTTCTGCTCATTTCTGAATCACGTATTCCTGAAAGATATGGCTTTCTATTTTCTTTCTGGTTTACATAATAACTTGGGGATATATTACCACCTTCAGCCTCATAGAATGAGGGGCTTTTGTTTAGTGAATTTTCATCACAGTTTTTGATACAATGAGCAAAACCATTAGTTCTATGTCAAAGGAAATAACATGGTGTTTCATTGTTCGCTTACTGTATATCTAATTTAATATCTGTATTTGGTGTACTGTATTCTCTAAAGGAAGCTGGTGCTTTCAATGTAATCATCAATATTGTTTTTTGTGCAAAAGGTCTTGAGATGGTAAGAGACATTACAAGCTTATATAGTGAGCTCCTGGTAAAGAGTGTAGCTTTAAGGACATTTTGTTGCAAGGGCGAAATCTTTGGCACTGCTGCTAGAACCTTGTATAACTATTTACTACAAGTACAGTAGCTGTACAACTTAATAGCCCTAAAATGGTACGCTGGGCATACAAGCTTTGAAGTTTTGAGATGATTCACGGTGCTGTACTTATTTTATGGCTTCGTGAACCGAGGAGATAAACATTCTGGCACTGATTATTTTTTTTATTTCAAAGCCGCAGAAGTTGCTATTTTCTTAAGATATTGTTTTCCTATTTGACCTTCGAAACTGCTCTGTTTGTTTGTTAAATTAGGAACAGTGTGTAAAGAGGCCAACAATAGCCACAATTTTACACTGCACTTCAGTGACACTAAACCTTGGAAAAAAACCCAACAAGCCAACAGTTGGCTTTCAGTGGGATGAAAGAAATCTTATACAAGAGTTGTGTGCATTAATAACCCTTTAGGTGCAGGACAGTTTATAGAGCTGTGTTGGGATCCTCTGGGTAATAATTTGCACTTAGCTAAAAAAAAAAAAATTAGGAATAGTTGTCATTCCTGTAATAAGTTTTAATTAACCTTCCAAAATAGATGCTTTATAGTCTCCTGTCTAATGGGCTTGCATGTGGAGATTTGTAAAATGTTATTAAAAACCCCATTCCTCTGCTTATCTGTTTAATCTTTTGAAGTGATACTCCAACTGCTCCCCTGACTTCACAGGGGAAAAACAGAGGAAATAAATAGATCTGTAGAGCAACAGAGAAATGATAACAACCATCTGGGTCTTACTTTATGGCTGCTTTTTCTAATTTAATTTCTGTGAAGTTTCAATTCATTACCATCAATGTATGAGATAGGAACCAGTTCTTACAGTGTAATAAGTAATCTCTTGAATTTGAATGTCAGACTGATAGGTATCATGCAATAGCAGAGTTAAAATTGTAAAATATGAAATAAAAGCTTTCCACTCCTGTTTTTTCTTAGTCTGGGAAGCATCTTTAGTCTTTTAATATCTATATTGTGTAAAACCAAACAACCTCCCCTTTCTGTCCTTCTTCCCCCAGATCCTAGGTGCTACATGAGACAAATCCACTCTTGCAAGTAGCTTTTATTTTTAATATCTATAGAATTATTTTTTAGTACTTCTGAAGCACAATGGGTTGCTCCCTACTGTGGAGAAGTTTAAATGGAACAAGAGGGTGAGACCATGTAACGCAAATGTTTGCTGGTGAGAGAGCCAGGGGAAGAGGCTGATTCTAGAGGGCAGGGAGATGTCTGACAGAGTTGTATACACCAGGAGCTTGTATCAGACAGGGAAAAGCTGGAGCTGAGAAGGAACAATTCAACAGAAGCGCTTGGAAGGAAACATAAACTTTGGCTGCAGGTATCTATGGGAACGAAAATGCAGACAGTGCTTTCACTTGCTGAAGACTGGAAGGAAATGGTATCAGGACAAAAAAGGATCAGGGTCTGAATAACAGCTATGACACTGGAAATTTGAGAGGTGTCTTACTGCAGTTGGCTTTACAGAAGGGGAGATAAATGTATCAGGACAAGGGTTAACAAGGTGACCACCATCAGGGAGAGTCCAACAGAAGAGAATGTGGAGAGCACATGCAGAAGGACCAGAAGATGATACTCCAATCAGTCAGATAAGCCAACAGTAAGTTCAGTGGTTCAGTCCCAGGCCTCTTATGCAATCCTAGGGCTCCTGCTGGAGGGCAGTTATTTGTTCAGTGCTCTTTGAAGCAGAAGGGTCTGTTCCCTCTGCCAGAAGGAAGAGCCTTGCGATGTTGTCTATTCAATATCCACATCCCACTTTCTCTTCCAAACTATAGTCTTTGAGCTTCACTCTTTCCCCAGCAGTTTCTTGACAGTGGCGATTACAAGAATATATTTAAACTGGGTCACTTTATTCACATGAATTTTCAATCAAAGGAAACAGATTTAGGAAAGGAAAACTAGTTAGAGAACCACTTTGAATCTTTCCTTAGATAACCTTTGAATCATCTTAGAAATATATCTTTGAAGGTTGTCTATTACATATCTTGCAACATTTATATTTTCTTTTTATTTTTACTAGATTTTTTTTACGTATCCTAAAACTAATTCTATAGCTATCTAGGTTTTCTTTCTTTGCCCAGAAGAAAGACATTCTGAAGAATAAGTCAGGTGTTGATGCTGTTATGTGACTGCATCTGCTTGTATCCCTTTTAGCATCATTCTGCAGCTGCAATTAAAAGCTTTGCTTCATATGTGAGGTGATATTTCATTCAATGGTCTGATATATATATACCAGAATATCAGTAATTCTTTCTAAAATTAGAAAAAATAAATTTTAGAGTAATTCATAGAGAGTGTGACATTGTCCTCTCCTTCACAAAGGTAGTTAGTTTGCGTAGAGAGGTGATTGCCAAAAAGTTTTCAATTAAGCATACTACCCGTCCTTCTACCCTCTTTGAATTTAGGAAAGCTCTAATAAGATACAAGTTTATAAACAAATGCAGATTGAAAATGACTCTTTTACTTATGTCACATAACTGTTGTTTTCTGTGCACAGAAATTACTGTGGCCTTTCTTTTAAGTAAATGAGTTTCTGCTAAGATGGAGGTAAATGTGTGAAAATGCTGTGAAAATGCACTTCTTTTTTTAGATAAACTGTATTCAGAATGAAGGAAATATAGCTAACATAATTCTTCATAACATTTGTCCAATAAACCAATAACAGTTGGAATCCCAGTATTTTTTAAATGCTATAATAGTTTTCCCAGAGATGCCTTAGTTCCCTTTTATCTCTGTGGAAGTGAATAGTTTGAAAAGCAATTAATGCAGGTATCCAAAGCCATCAAATTTTTAGCTCAGCACAATAATTATATTCTACTTTAGTTGATTTTTTTTTTATTTAAACACAGCCTCTGTTAGAGTGGTGAACTTCAGATACATCTTACCATCCAAATATCCCTGCATGGAGTATGTGCTGAAATGTAAATCTGAAGACAAACTTAGCCTTGTTAATCGCTGTTTCTACAAGCATGCACATATCCAAACACATTTATTAAGATTATGGAACTGCTCCACATATGTAAAGTTTGTTGTATACACAGTGGTTTTAAAATCAAGACCAAACGTGCTATTACAAGGATGCTTAGGTTCAGAACTTTCCTGAGTAAGACATATTTGAATTCAAAGTTTTGAATTGTAAGGCTTCCCAACAAGCTGCCTCAAAGAACAATTATCATCATTAACCAAAACTGACTTGCTGTAAGTAATCTTGTTTACCTGTTTGTCGTATAGTGGAAGGTGAGAAACAACACCAAACAGGTAAGAAGCTAACATTCTTTTGATGAGAACTAATTATGTATTAGAGATCATTGGGCATTCAGTAACATACAAGTTCATTTGATAACAGGTATTTGCCAATGAAATTTTAGTGGTCTTGGCAAACAAAGAGGCAAAGATGAGCATCCGCAGTAATAATTTTTATATTTTTAGCCAAAACTTAAGGAAATTATATACTTAAACTGTAATATTTTATTTCTAAGAGAAATGATCCCTTTATAAAAACATTTCCTGCTATTTTTCTTTAGCTGATAAGTAATTTACACTCTTGGATGAACATATCTGTCTTAGAGACTTCAGCTATGCTGAACCTTGGAGCTTTCCAAGAAACGCTCGTTAATTACCACTCTAAGTAAACAGTAAGTAATGATCCCTCCTGATTTATTTATTTCTTAAAATAATTTACAAAGGAATATGCAATTGTTGGAAAGCACTGATGCGATATGTATGTGCGTGTGCACATATCCATTGTTCCCTGTTCACATAATTCACAGAAATTGGCCCTTTTTCTTGATGTTTAATAACTTCGGCCTAATTCCTTTAGTTTCTCCCCAGTACTACATCTCTGAGCACAGTCAGCTGTAAACCCAGTAGAGATTATTTTAATATCCTCTGTATTAGCTTTCTGTTCAAGTATGTCATTCACCAAAATCTCACATTAGATATATAGGAATTTTTAAGACACATAGAAATAATTAGGAAAGATTTATAGAAAACCATTTCTGGATAGGCTCTTACCCTGTCTGTATCGCTGCGGCGGTGCATTATATGACACATCTGTTATGCAGCTCATTTATTTTCTTTGATTATCTCTCCAGGAAATGAATTATGTGTGTAAGGAGTGCATTGTTTTGTCTGTGCGTTAGTTATGGACTGCTGCGAATTTACGCTAGTGAAACCAAGTTAAAGCATATCCCACAGTGGAATGGGGAATGAGAAATCTGCAATTGCCTTGTTCCTCCAGGAGTTTCTTCTCAGCTAAGAGTAACCATAAGAAAGTATTGCCTTCTCTCTTCCTTGTGGAAAGTTCTGTTCCTTCTAAGAAATGTAGCTGTCCACCACCATGCTCAGCAGGGAGATGGAGATGAATTATTTATCACTGCGGACAGACTCTGGGTCTAGACCTAAAGGTTTTCTAGCCTCTTGAAAAGAGCAGACCCAGAAACAGGAGGGAGGAATCAAGATCTTGACTTTGACTCAGTGTACTGCTCTCTTGCCCCACCCAAGTTGAGCATTGCTCAGGATGATGGCAGGACCCAGCATTTCTCAGGGGTAGCTGGTAGTCTTTGTGAGCTGGCTGACCTCTGAAAAAAAAAAAGCATGTTGGCAGAAGTTTCAGTGATTTTTGTCTCTGCAGATTGAGATTTTTGGTCTGGAGTTAAATTAATCCAGGAGAAAATCATGAGACTCGGAATCAAGGTTAATTTATAGATAAGGGTAAAAATACCGTTCAAAATTTCGCTTGACTGCCTTGTGTTCCCAGTTAAATTACATTCTGGAGTGTTTGAGGTAGTTCAGAAAATTAAAATCCCAGAAATCTCCTTTTATTGGTTACAGTAAGATAGGGTATGTGGCATTCTAGGTTAATTAGAAATTTTCTAGAGAACATTAAACCTTCTCAATAGCCTAATAACGAAGCATCTTCTGCAACAGCTGCTGTTCTTCAGAAAACATGGCTGCAAATAGAGAAGTGGCTATATAGGCTGCTAGCAAGTGAGCCAATTCTTTATTAAAACACTGAACAGCCTCTGCCTTGGTATGTTCACTGTATTAGAAACAACTGGCCAGAATAAACCTACATTCATATTGTTGCCATACTAATAGAAATGAATATAGCCGTTTTGCATGTCTAACCTATTTCAGAATTCTCCTTTGACTTCTACAGAGGTAGTGTTTCTTATGAGTTTCATATATGTTTGCAGGACATACTTTGTGGGATTGCGGTTTTGCATCCAGTTGAAATGCCAGCAGGAGCGATCCCTACCCTTCTGCTTCCCTTTGGGTTGGGGTGGCTGTGCAAGTAGTGGGAGTGATCTGGGTAAAAAATAAACCTTTTTTGTGTGTGTGTGTGTGTTTTGGGTTGCCAATAATTTGTGTGAATTCTCTGATCCGGTTTGTCACAAAATAGTTGAGCCAGTTGAAATGTGAGGGTGAAAGTGTACCAGGGATACAGGTAAGTATTAGTATGAGGTTGCTAGAAAGAAATATCTGTGTATCTATACTGTCCGTAGTAATGTATGGCTCTAACTCAAGCCTTTATCTAATGTAATTTCTCTTCATTTCTACTTCAACGGAGAAGTCTTTTCTAATTCCTCCTCTAGAAAGAATCTCCTGTAGGCAAGAATCTTCTTGTTACTGGCACAGTTCACAGCCTTTTCACACCTGTTTGCTGAAGTGGATGTTGTATACATGGGGGAAGCTTGGCAATTCCCCCGTCACTACCTGCTTGGAAAGGTTAGAGAAGACCCCGAGCAGTTATATCAAGTTCATCCTAGCTCATCAAGGGTCATATTTTCTAAGTTTGCTTCCATCCCTGGGGGTGCAAGAGATTTGTACCAGGAGGCAAAGACTGGCTGTTCCTTTACCTGTGCTATTTGGAAGACAGAAGAACCCCGGGGCTTTCTTTTTTGCCGAGTTACATTGCATTTGGTTGGTTATTCTAGTTTATATTTTTTGGAAGTTGTTCTTCTGTCTTTGTCTTCCAAGAAAGCATCAAATTCTTCTTGAAGTTTTTTGGGGCAAGTTTGCACTTTACAGGTAGCAAATTGTGATGGGAAACAACAGAAGATTGTGGCAGCCTTTTGGGAATCATCAGCTGGTTTTTATTCTTCTGCAAGGCAGGATTTTGCAGGGTCTGCTGGAAAGGTGAGCTCCGATGTATTTTATTTAGTGATGGTGGAATAAACCAGCTATTGGTTAATGGTTAAAGTCTGGCGTATTTTAAAAGCACAGGCAGGTTCTCAGCTTATGCAGAAGAGCAGCACGTGAAAACCTGGTTTATTTATTAATGCTGCTTGTGACTACATTTTTTTTCCCCCACTCGATATTCATACAAACACATCTATGGAGAATCGTTGTCTCTGATATGAATACCAAATGTAATTTGGATTTTTTTTTCCCTTTTTCTCCAAGGATACCTGTAGGCTTATGTTCTTTTACACTGGGCTGTATGGAAAAATCTTGCCTTACCACTGGGAAACACTGATTTTGCTCCTGGCTGTTCCAAGGCCTCCCTCTGTTAGTTTTGTATAACTCTCTTATAATGTGCCGTAACGTATCCCTCCCTAAATTGCTATCTCATGAGTTCTGCTGCACGGGAAAGCTGTGAGGCACACTAAATATCCCTGCTGTTAAACAAAAAAAACCCTAATTTGAAGATTTTCAGCCTACAGGTATAAATATAAATATAAATTAAATCTTTTTTTTTATAGTGCTTGTTAAGTTCCTGCTTTATGCCTCACCAGTATGTCTCTCCTTCCAACAGTGAGGCTTCTATCTTACAGCAGTTTTACATGCTACTTTATCACTATCTTGAGAAGTATCTTTGATACTGCCAAGTATGTCTAAGGAAAAATTGATTATATCTAAGTCTGAAATAATGTAGTATATTCAAATATGTAATGTATTTGAAATCAGTTATGTTTCCCAGCTCTCTTATTCTTCTGTTTTTTTACCTTTGTGGCACTCTGTGCTTATTTTTTTTCTTGAAGGGGCCACTTCTAATCAAGTATTTGAGAAAGATCCTGACATTTGAATGAGACATTGCCAGGCAATATAAATATATTTCCATTGCTGTCATATTTCAGCAGACAGTTCAGTCAGAGTGTTCTTTTTTTTAAACTCCAGATGAGACATTTTCTTTTTCTTTTTTTTTTTTTTTCCCCCTTTCTTTATCAGTAGTCGGGCTTCTGAGAGATTTTGGTAAAAGTTTCCCATTGGGGTCTGATGAATTCAGATCTGCTCTTCTTCAGCTGACAGTGAATAATTACTACCCGCTTTCCTAGGAGATGGGGTTTTTCTACAAGTTATGCTGTGAAAGAACTTTTAAGTGCTGATTTCATGTAGGTGGGAGACAGAGGTATTGCTTTGCCAGAAACTGCTCCGAAATAATTCAGTAATGAGATTTCAGTAGTAGTTTGATATATTGTTGGTGAGCTGGTTTTCCCCTTCTTAACCAGCTACCAGCCTGTCACTCTTTCTTGGCTCCCAAGTCTCTGAGCAGATTGAGAATAACTGATGTTTATAGGGGTAAGGCTATAGTTACCTGTGTTTGTAGATGTCTATAAATATATTTGAGTTATAGAAATACACAGGAAGAAACCAATAACATTCTGTATATCATGAAATGTGGGTGAAATGAGCAATCGGATGATAATTGCGGCCTCAGATCTCCTACACCAAATACAGCTCTGCCTATGAGGATAGGACCCTTCCGCCTGGAAAAGTCTTCTATATACAAACTGAATCGTGCCTTGAGGGTCAATACGGTGATGCTATTCATAAAACCATCTCCTAGTCTATGTCTGAACTGTGTGAAGCGGCTCTACTTGATCCAAGTTAAGGTTTTATTTTCACCCTTTAGGAATCTGTCAAACTCATATTCTGCATACAGGTAAAAGAAAGCCAAAATAAATCTGATTTTCTCTGTAGATAACAAATATGAAAAATACCAATATTTTAACAGTTTGTGAAAAAAAAATCAAATAATAAATCCAGAGAAAACTCACTGAATATTAAGTTACACATTTTTCTTATAATCTTTAATTTCTGCTATGGTACTTATTAGAAGATATTGCTATGTTTTTTTAAATGTGATGGAATTGAATGCAACATTCCAGTCCTGACAAAGGATGATAAATATGGTTTATAGGTCCAGTTACTTTGGATAAGTTTGCACACAGTTCCAAAGCTTTTCCAGATGTCTCCATCAAAGTTGTGTGAATAATTACTTTCTTTGTTTCCTGGCAGATTAAAAAAATAAGAAAGAACCATTTTCACTTAGTACAAAATGACATTTTTGACATTTTTGCTAGATAATAACTATTTCAGGTGAAACAAAATATTTTATCCAATATGAAATAATAAACTTCATTGAGATTGTGAATATTTTAGTCACCTTTTTAAAATTAAGAGAATTTTGGAAAAAACATTCTAGAATTCACAGAGCTTTAGGTGCCTTTCACAGTGCTGTGTAGGAATAGGTGCCTGGTGCGTGATGAAAACTGAGATGAGGCAACTGAGAGAGAACCTCTGTGTTCCCTGATCAAAACCAGTCTGGATGTATTTGTTTATTTTTATTTTGTGAAATCTGACATGTTCTCCAGACTGTTTTTAACTCATCAACCTGCCACTCTCCAGGGTAAAACACTCTGTTAAAGTGCTTCAAACCAGCTCTAGCTTCAGCCTATGGCTCAGCAGGTAGTATAAGAGCTTGAGTCCAAGTTGGTGGTTTTCCAAGTGCAACACCTGTGTTTTGTACATACACCTGAGCCTGGTCCAAGACACATGCAACAGTTTCCTGAGGTTGCCGGAGGCTTTTCAGATGCTGAAATGTGCCTTGGATTTGTTATCCATTGAAGGAGAGTGTGCAACAAAAGTGACTTAAATGAATGATGTGTTTTCTGGAAACATGCTGCTTGCTAACTTATTAGGTTACTCTGGATAAGAAAACGAATATAAATGGCCAGCTGCATTCCAGTGTCTTGCTTTCCCTGTAATGTATTCCTTTGCTCTGTCATACGATGACACTCCCACACAGCTGCTAAAATACTCTTTTTGTTGTAGTGGTTAAAGGAAATTGCTGCAATTAATTTTGCTGTCTTTCTTTGATGTATCATTACAATTTCTTGGATAATTTTTCAGAGATTGGGTTCTGTTCAAAACCAGTCATGTAGGGGGTGAAAAGAATAGGAGGGGAAATAAACAATTGAGCTTCATTTATATAAGCTTGCATTTCTGTTTTGGTGTAGGTACCACCGATGTAGGAACACAAACCAATGCATATACATACATATTTTCTGTTACTCACAAACAAGTGCAATTGATGAAGCTAAGACTACTCCAGAAGTGAACAATCTGAAGAAATAAAATGGATGCAGGTGCCTTAGTCAAGCTAGTTTTATTTCCTAATGACTATAAAGAATGACCAGACCATGAACTCTGAGGTTATGCTTCATTTCTTCGGTACAGCACATTATGTTCTGAGCAATTTCTATTTGTAGTCTTGAAGCAGTTTTAATCTTGAAGTTCATTGCAGACTTGACAGTTTTTCCCTCTTTTGCTTGGGTTGCAAAATAATCCTCATTTTTGGCTAGTGCCAGATGCTGCCACTGCCAATGGAATGACTATCCATTCAGTGACGAGTACAGTAGATCCTGGGATGGAAAAGACAGTGGAGAAGAGAGTTTCATGCTTTGTTCACTGGATTTTATGAATGAAGGAGGGGAGAGAGCAGCCCTCCCAGTTTCATCCCATGAAAGTCAGTGTAGACAAAAAAGATGTTAAATTCAAACCCAACTTTTCTCAAGCTTCCAGGCATAGGTGGAGATACAAATTGAAACAGTGAAAATTTAGTTCTTAAAAAAAAAAATTAGAAACAATCAAAAGTATAAAATCTGGGGTTACGGGGACCTTCAGAGAGAAAAGGGTTAATAATAATTGAATTCAGCTTCTAATTCCATCAATAAATAAATAATGTTAGTTGAGAAGAGTGGCTGAAGCTGATCATTGTTTGTGTTACTCTGCAGAAGTAATTTTGTCTCTTTTCCAAAAAGTCCTTGATTGTGTTACGATGACCTCTTTCATAGGATTCACATAAGTAATGGAACAAAAAGGATAATAAATGGAACAAAGGAGCCGATATTTTTATACCTTAACAATTGTGAGAAAAATGAGGTGCAGAGAAGTAGAAGTGAGGTGCAGAGAAGTAGAAGTGAGCTGCCTTTGTAGAGTCGGTGTCCGGGCTCACTTTAACTGAGGTTCGTTTACTTGCTACTCCACCATGCCTCCCATCCTGCCATTAGATCGTGCGACTTACCTGTATTGCCTTCATGCACCTGGTTTTTTTCAGAGCCCTCTTCTAGCAAGGGCCATCTCCCGAAGCTCCAACGAGTGCCAGGCATGCAGTGCTTCCCAAGCCAGCTCTGAGCAGCCTGCGGAGCCACACGCAAAACACCACCTTGCTGCTCTTGCTGGTCCTGTTGAAGTGCTGCCCCATCCCGAGTGCCTTTGCCAACTCAAGTGCTTATGGAATTAGTGAAAAGGTGGAGTGAAAGCATGTAAGTGCACTCAGCAAAAGAGGAAAACAACTGGGAAGTCTCACAGGTTGATCTGTGGTTTTAAAATTCTCCCTGATAACTGTGTATTGAAGAGAATATTTGAAACCTCACAGGGGCATGCTGGGTCATTTAGAAAACTGTGAAAGAGCCTTCCTGTCTGCTGCTTTTTTTCCCCCTCCAGTGACTATATGTTTGCTTAAAAGCTGTGATTGCTTAAAAAGACCTTTTCCCTCGAATAAATTTTTCTTGACAGCCACAAAACCATCACTTATTTGATTTGGGTTGTGATTGGAGCACGGCCTGGTACTTTAGTAAGGAGGCCAAACAAATGCTGAAAACCTCATGCTCTCTTGGATGCAGCTGAACATACAAAAAAATCCAAGTCATGCTGTACATGACCTCAAGTCTCAGGGCAGGTTTACACAAAGTCTAAACCACACGAAATGGTTGGTTCTCTCTAGCTTTCTGTCACTCGGTTTTCACGCTCCTCCTTCTTGCTGGGTTATTTCATCAGTCAGATGAACAGTTGACCCAGCAGAACAGAGCAGGAGAGTAGAAACCTTGTTGGGGAGGGGGAGGAAGAAAAGGGGAAAGAATGAGGTAGAGAGGACAGCTTGTATTTATGAGCATGTCTTTTGAGTTCGTAAAAGTCAGGCAAGAATGCATAACGAGACCATGAATGAGTCTAGCTGGATCTGCTTTTGACGGAAAACATTTTGTATAGCAGTGACCTCTTACAAAAATGACAAATTCCCCAAAAAACCCCTCAACCTTACTTGCAACTGACCTGAGTACTAGTATAAATTTACTATAATGTATTTAACTGTTGCAGAGAAAATAGAGAAAAGATGTATTACTTCATACTGTGTAATTTAGTCAGCAGCTAACAAATTTTGTGTAGTATCCTTCTTCACCTGTCCAGGGAAAGATTCAGAGGACACCCTTCAAAAGAGGAGCCTTCACATGCAGCTGATGAGGCATCTGTTCCTACATCACTGGAAATGGCTGCTGTTGCCCTGTTCTCAGTATGCAATGTCCTGTGACATTTATTTGCAAGTGTGAGCTCCCTGAGAAATAGCACAGCTCTCAATATTAAAAGAATCACAGAACTGTATCTTGCTGTTCTCCAAGCACAGCCTGAGTCTCGGATGTCTGGATTACAGTCCAGGGACGACTGATAACTAACATGTTTTAAATAACCTCTATATGTAGTGCTGCAGGAACTTGTGTAATAATAAGCATTGCTTTTTGTTTATTGTTTGAAGACCTCGTCTTTTGTACAGAAAATATGTATATGACTCCCTTCTTGCTTTATAAAATTAGCATGACAAAAAATCACTAGCAAAGTAGCAGGCAGCCTTCACTAGCAGTAATCATATATGATAGCTCTCATAATTATTGTTGATATTAAGATTTTTATTTTAATAACTTCCAAAACTGCTTGCTTGGAGTGGTAAGAAAACTCTGGCTTAGGAACTGTTTGTATGGGCAGTTACCTTGCCTAGATTAGCGAGTGTTTTAAAACCAATTAAGAATTAGTGCTTGCTTATTTTGCATCCAGGTTTTCTGCTCACACTCAGAGCAGTTTCCCTCCCACATCTAACCTGGTAAGGCTTTCTTTCCTGTTTCTCTTTAAGAAAATTTCGGTTGCTTCTGCTTTGTTGGTCTTTTTTTCGGTCTGTTTTTTTTTTTTTAAACCTTTTTACTGATTTGCAAGAAACAGCTCGCACTTGAGTTCAAGGAGGCTTCTCCATCCCAAGGATTTTGTGTCTGAAAGGACTAGAGTGTTCTGAGAGCTCTGCCACACCTCCGTCCTAATCCTGCCGCCTCCGGGATGAGGCACCTAGCCGCTCTGTGTTCTATCTATAAAATAAATTTAATAATGCTTAATGGCTTTACTGCCCTTTGAAAATATAAAGTGCTATGTGAGTGCCGATTACTTTTATTATGTTCCCTGATGGAAGGCCTCAATGTATTTGTGTTAACTGGTACTGCTAATGCACTTTCTGGAATAATCTTTGGTTAACAAAGTGAAACAGTTGCAAAATAAAAACTGTGTTGTAGTCAAGGCAGACACAGTGACAAAGGCAAGGAAAGTCAGGACATGAAAGCACTCAGCTTCCTTGGGTATGACTGTGCTGGGGTTCAGCGGTGGGCTTGGGCTACAGAGCAACCCAGCTTGTCTTCCCTCCAAAGTGTGTGTCTGTGCCACGGGGAGCACAGAGAGGAAGAAACCTCGAGCTTTGGACACACAGCCTGGCCACCCAACAGAGTGGGGCAGATTTTCCCAGGCAGTCAAATCTACAGAATAATTTCCTTGGGCTGCTGTTCAGCGGGAACTCACTGTCCCCAAAACTCACAGCAGTACTCCAAGGCTGGGGACTGGCTTCTGGGCTGGGTGTTCCCACAGACCCACTGGGCCAACATGTGGTCCACCTCCCCAGGAGAAGGGCCAGCCAAGCTGGTGCTGTGCTGTGGACTTCTGAGAGTGCTCTCATGCAAGACAACAGTGTTTCATAAAAATGTGGCAAGGGTTTGTCAGGAGAAGAGAATGTAAGTCTGACCAGCAGTGATTATCTTACTACCCCTGAACAGCTTCCATGGCCCCAAACCCAGAGTGCGCTTGGTGCCAAGGGCTGACTTTGAGTAAATCAACTGCGCCTTTGGCTGGGGCAGGACAACCATAATGCAAGTATCCTAAGGTGAGCTCAGGGAAGATAGAAACATCTTCTGCAGGAAAAGGGGAAATGCTTCCTCTGTCTTGACTTTTGGTACAAATACAGACCGTGAAAGAGGGGCCTCATCATCCTTGTGACTTTTTGGGTTTTGCCTAAAATCCCAAACATCCTTAACTCGCAATATGTTTATGCCTGTAAATTGTAATTGCTATTTTTCAGGGAGAGTGTTCAAATCCTTTGAGCTGAAAATGGCAAATGTGAACTAAAATTTTTAAAAGAAATTACAGCAATTAAGAGCAGATGCTCTTCTTTCTGATCTCATCTCTTTTAATTTCTGACAGACTGTTTACGCATAGAAGATACAGTGTGTAAGTTTGGATTGATATTCTGCTATATTATAATTACAGAGGCAGTGATATTAGAATGTTCTGAAAGAGCAGACAAAGTATTTAGAGGCTCTTACGGCTGTGCCACTTGCTCTGTGTTTGCCTTTCAGACTTTTCTCCCTGGAACACAGCAGGGTAATTTCTTTGTAGTTTTTTTCTGACCCCACTTACAGACACAAAAGTAATGTCCCTTAAAAAAAAAAAAAAAAAAGAGAGAAATAAGGAGACTGCATTTTTAAGCAAGATATTTGGATTGAAAATGTTGATGTTTAGTGCTTTTTGGTCTTTAGTCCTCAAAATAGGACTTGATTTAAAACATTGGATTTGTGTAAACAATGAAGTCAGCATGTCCATGTCATTCTTTAAGTGCTCTCAGGAGGGAGAACTTATAAGATTTTTATAGTTTTGTTCTGAAGATCTGTGGAAAGAAGTAAGAATAAGCATAGAAAGATCAGTGCAAATATTGAGATACATGGAAAACTGTTTGTGGTTCTCTGATTCACTTGTCCTCGGACTCTGCAGTTGTGTACAGACAAGGCTATAGTCAAGGTGCCAGTTTTAGCTACATCTTATCTTTTAGCCACTTCTTAACTAAGATATCTCAGGGCTCAGCCTTAAGGGATGAAGAGGCTGAGTGATTCATGCAAGTTCAGACCAAAATGTCATCTGATGTGCTAGATAAATGCACGGACACAGTCTCATCCCTCTGCCTGAAGTAGAGATGTCAGGAACTGAGCTGATAGCACGACAGCAAGCACATATTTCTCATCTTGACCAAACTGTGGTGACTGAGCTATTGGCCCTCCAATGTGTTTTAGGTTAGAAGAAACAGATGCTGTTTTTCCTCTTCCTGCTGTTTCTTGAAAATAGAACTTGCCACAGGAAATATTTTTCTCTTTCATCTACTTAGATATTTTTGTCTATACAAGCCTCTTTAAATTTGCTTGCTTTATTGAATGGTTGCTAGCTTTTAGGTTGCAGCCCTTACCACTACTTCTTCTGTCTTTGCCAACCTAATTAGTGCTTTGTTCCAACTGTGGCCTATTACATGACTATTACATTGCATTGCTGAGATACTGTATTGAGTTATAAATAAAAGCCCTTTTCTGTGGATGTCACCACATTTCAAAGCAATGTATTAAGACAGAAAAAATATTGCTAATTTAAGACACACAATGTAGGAATGTTCAGATTTCCCACAGAATTTTTGTTTAGTATAACATACTATATTTTTTTCTATAGGAGATATTATAAAAATTCTTGTTCTATCAAGTTAAAGACTTCCAGAAAAGCAGCAGGCAGGACTTTTAAGAAAAAGACAACCTTTGGAGTTCACTTTGGAGGTGTGCTGTTCAGCATGTTCATAAATTAGCTGGAAGAAAAGGCACAAATAGCGGTGATAAAAATTACAGATGATATTAAATTGACTAAGGAGATGAAGGCAAGGGCAGACTGAAAAACGGTGCAGAGAGAATAAAGTTGAACTGACAAATGCTCTGAGGACAAGATGAGTTCAAAGGTGAACAGGATAATGCTCATTTGAGGAATGACTGAATATGCTAAAACTGTTTGGAAAAAGAAGATTAGCAGTGAGATATTGACCTAGGGAATAATGGTATCTTCCAATAAAATAAGTAGCTGCATCAAATAAGTAAGAGTTTTTTGTTTGGTTGGGGTTTTTTGTTTTGTTTTTTGGGTTTTTTTTTCTGCAGAACAACAGAAGATTATTATTTTCCTAGTATTAACTTAGAGTGTGAAACTTCTTAGCAGAGAGTACTATTTCCAGAGTATATAAAAAATCCAAAGTGGATTAAATGTCTATATGTGTTCAAAAAGCATCTGGACAAACTTGGAGGAAAAAAACTTAAGGGACATTAAGCACAGAAAGACCATCTTTGGCTCTGCAAGTCCCTGAACTGCATACCACTGGAGCCTGAGAAAGCTTTCTGTGGAAGCATATGTTTGTCCTGCTGTAGGTTTTGCCATAAACATCTGGTATCAATTGCTGTTGTAAATGGGATACTTTGCTAGATGGACTTTTGATATTGCTTTTAAAACTTTTTACTGCTCTTGCTTTACTTTACAGCACCTGGAGACAGAGTTACTCTTTATGGCACAATGTTTGCTGTCTTGCAAAAAATATCTGAAATGTGTATTTTAGGTACACAGCATGGTAAGACAGACATATGATATGAACATATAGGTAGGATTACAGTTGCATCAGATGAAAAAGAAAGATTGCTTTATCATGGTGGGAAGTTGAATAGTCTGGACACTGTGCAGTTATGTCTTAAGAATGTGAGTAGAAGCTGCAAAATGACAATAATGAAATGGTCCCAAAATGATAGTAAGTACCCAGTGGAGGACTTAATGTTGTAAGATTAAATCTGTAGTGACACTGGATATGGGTCTCAGAAAGTGTTAATTGCTAGAGGAATTGTTTCTGATAAGATTAAAAGCTACTGAGGTCAAAAGTCACTAAGACCAATGATGAATTTATTAGTTTAAAAACATTTGTTTGGTAAATTTTGACATTCATGTATATATGCATATATAGATATACATCCATCCATCCATCTATCTATCTATCTATCTATCTATTTATCTATGTATTTTGGTTATTTCAGCTGACTGCGGGTTCATGATGTATGTTGCAGCAGCAGTAAACAAAACCTGTCTGAGCTTTATGTTTTTCCTTGCTGCAACCAATCAATCTTGTGCACGAACTTGTGCTGTTGTTGTCAGGGGTACATATTTTACCTGATACTGCTTCCAGCAGTTCTTTCATGGAAACGCTTCCCTTTGGGCAATTGCCCAGATTCAAAAGTTGCAAAAAGTCATACTTATGGTAGATGGCTTCTGCCTTCCTTTTTTAGGATGGTAGGGTCATACAATTTTGGATTGACAGTCCAATGTCACCTCTAGAGAGCCATGCTTTCCAAAATAGGGCTTTTTCTAGCTTTTCTTCCATGGACCCACT
Organism: Porphyrio hochstetteri; assembly: GCA_020800305.1. Classification (NCBI taxonomy): domain Eukaryota; kingdom Metazoa; phylum Chordata; class Aves; order Gruiformes; family Rallidae; genus Porphyrio; species Porphyrio hochstetteri. Next base: position 56,000,958 of record CM036907.1, read on the forward strand.
GCTGCTTCAGGGTGTCTTATTGTCTGGAAAAGAGAGATTTGTATCATGTTGCTGCTGCTATGGCACATACTGCTACTTTATATTAGAAAGGATAATCTGTTCAGTTTGAACATTAACCTTTTGCATTCTACACATAACACAAATTTGTTTTCCACCTACTCTTAGCTGAGTGCTCAGAAGACCTTTCTGGCTTTTCAGAAGTTCGTTCAGATTTCCATATTTATACAAGAGTTCGTGGAACAATTAGTGTGTTCTGTGTTGGCAATCACTCAAAAATACCATTAATTTATCCATATATAAAAAAAGGATGGTATCCATATATAAAAAAGGGCTTTTATTCTGTGTTGTTCCTTTGCTAAACATGATACATGAATGGCTTAATGTCATTTTGAGTCTTGTGGGTTTTGGCCACACAAGGATTTGGATATGTCTCATAAGGTTGCCCAATACGTCAGTCTGGTGTATGGAGTCAGATGCGGGTTATATCCATAACCTGCAATTAATTATTTTATCAACAGTGACATGGAGCTCTTTCTTTTTCCTTAAAGAACAATAACCAAAAATTTAGAATTAAAAAATACTTTTTCTTTCAAAACTTGTCATCATTAAAAGAACACTGATATTTGAGAATGCAGTGCACATCTACACATAATTTCAGTGACATTAAAGTGCAGTATGCTCTGAGTGATGAAGTGACTAATGATTTATTCATCATTTAATTTAACCTTCTGTAACATTATTCTGAATTAGCTTGCTTGAGCAAGAGTATGTCTTAAAAATAATAATTAAATCTTGATTAATGTTTCTAATGATAGCAAATTCATGGAAACGTAGTATGTTGCTTAGATAATAACTACTTTTGTTGTTAACAATGGCCCCTCATTTGCAGACTGAGTTGGAGCAGGTTTAGCTTCCAGCATGGACTTTTGTATGTTATGCCATTATCTTTTGTAATGTCATTCTCTTTTTGTTTAGCTATTTACCCAATGCAGTCTTTGAAGCCCTTTAGCCTGTTTAGTTTCACAAAGGGTAACTAAATTCCTCATGCTCTTCAAAGCGTTATTCGTTTTGATATTTCTCAATCATTCTGCTCAACTTCTCGTCCCACTTGAAGAATCATTACCAGATTCAGGTAACACAGAGGTAATTTAACTTCCTTAATCTCTAAAAGTTTCCATAGCTTTTTATAAAGTTCCTCATCTTTAGTAGATGTGGTTTTCCACTGGAGGTTCAAACAGGCCTGATTTTTCTCCATTGTTTCCACATCCTCTTCATAGCAGTTACTGTTTCCATCTTGTACAAATGCTTAATATTCCTGGTTTTAAACTTATTTCTATATTTTTAATAATGAACTGAGTGAGTGACATAGGTTACTTACATTATCAAAATGCTTTTTTTTTTTGTTTCCTACATGCCATCATCCCACCTGAATCACGATTTCTATTTTTCCCATGTCATCATTGAAAAAGGGTAAAGAAATAAATTGTAGGACACTTCTTTAGGAACACTTTACCTCAGTTCAGTTTATAACCCTTATGCCATTACATCCTGAGATGTGTAACTTAATATATTTTCATTCAGTTAATCTGTTGTATGTTTTTATGAAAATCAAATCTTTTGTATGTTTTTACAAAAGGAAATATCTCTTAGAAATCTCTTTCATCATAACAATTATTTTTGACTAATCTTATAATGTCACCTAAAAAGCTTTCAAGGTGATTTGATAAGGCATTTAATGAATTTACAGCTGATGTTTATTAATCTATATCACAGACTTTTAAGTCTGCGTTAATCAGGGTTTGTGTTAGCTGTTTTGTTATTGAATGCACAGTAGGTGTCAGGCTGACAATTTAATGCTTTAAACTCTAGGCAGGTTTCTTTTTCATACTTTCCTGAAACTTCCTTAGCTTCACTGAAATCAGAATTAATATTCCAGACAGCAATAATATTATTTGCCAATCCTTTGAAGACTTTTTAATGCAAAGTGTTCATATTCGGGTTCTTTAAAAGATGTTAGCACTGTTGGACAGTGTATTTCTATTCTCAGAGCAGGCTAACAAAATGCCCCTCCACTACAATACTAGGGAAGTAATTTATTAGCTTTCTTTAGTTTTTGTGCAGATTTCTTAGCCTCAGTGCAATCTGAAATGGGTCAGGATGAGATAGGTGGGGAATATGTGGTGACGGGTTAAAATTAGAGCTAATAAAAACATAGGGATTCAAGACAGTGTGGAGAAAAAAGCAAAGCATTTTGGCATCCAGAATATTGTCGAATGAGCAGAGTTTCACAGGAAAGCAAGTTGCTGGAGTTGTAATGAGCTCAATTTTTCTGCAACAATCAAAGCAATATGTGTGGAGCCATGTGAAATGATGTCCCTGCATTGTTCTGGTACTCCTCGAGCATAGATAAAACAACTATATTGCTATTATGTGATGTCGTACTAAGGCAATACCTGATAGGAAACATGGTGCTTATTGTAGACTGCAGTTTCTTTAGACCAATTTCGTTCTGTTGTAATCAATGCTTTATAGCTAAGAAGGTTGCTCTTTTATATTTCAGCCCTATTGTTTCCGGCTGTTTGGCGACTCAGGCAAATGCTATTCTATCAGTCTGTGGAGTTTGAAAGTCATTTTTGTATTTAGTGATAAAGGAGAAATACAGGAAAAGAAATCTTTTTCCTCCCAATAGTAACCACTTTCATAAAAACAGCAAGCACTGCAACTGTCTAAATTCACTCCTGATCATTGATAGAAGAGTTTTATTTCAGATTTGTCAAAGCTGCTTCCTTTTTTTATGAATTATTCTTTATGAATAGATTAATTAGCTCTTCTGGATGTTTTAATTAAAAATAATTAACAACTGTTTTGCAGAACACAACTATATTTTCTAAGTTCCTGTGAACTATATTTTGTTCCTTCTCTTCCTCTTTCTGTGGAGTTTTTTTATATTTCACAGCACAACATTTAACTTTAAACATATTTGCTTTTTTAAAAAAAATATTTCTCAAGATAATACTCAAGAGTATGTCATATATATTACTTGAAACAATCTCAGTATATACCTTAGTGAGGTATATACAACACAGAAGCAAAATCACTGTCATTCACTGGGCTGGTAAGGTAGTTTACCCTGTAACTTGGATTCTGAAGATTAATATGAATCAATTAAAAAAAGAATTATGTCAAAGTTCAGTAATATTTTTCACACATAACACTGAGTAAAAGATAATGAAAATCTGTTCGAATGGAACTTCTACACATTTTATTTTAGCAGGTTCCTGGTAATTTTAAAGAATAACATATGCTAGGTTCTAATAAATCGTATTATCCCATCTACCCCTCATTTATATCTTTGGATTGAAAGCAACCTTCATAGAATCATAGTCTCACAGAATAGTTTGTGTTGGAAGGGACTTTGAAAGATCATCTAGTCCAAACTGCCCACAATGTGCAGGGACAAGTTCAACTAGCTCAGGTTGCTCAGAGCCCCATGCAACCTCACCTTGAATGTGAGGGGACATCTCCCACCTCTCCGGGCAACCTGTCCCAGTGTTTTACCACATCATCATAAAAAAATGTCTTCCTTCTATCTAGGTCTGAATCTACTTTCTTTTAGCTTGAAATAGTTACCCCTTGTCCTATCACTACAGGCCATACTAAAATGATTGTTCTCATCTTTCTTGTTAAGTCTTTAAAGGCTGCAGTAAGGTCTCCCTGGAGCTTATTCTTCTCCAGGCTGAAGAACCCCAGTTGTCTCAGTCTTTCCTTGTACAAGAGTTGTTCGAATCTCAAATAGAGAATGATGTAATCTGTTCCATGACATGAACACGGGAATGACTGCTGTCATTATGCTTTCATGTCTACCTTCATTTTTATTCTTTTATATTCATATTTTAGTATTGCTATAAACAGGTTTGCATGTATTGTTTCTAGTGTTGTTTAAAAACAGAGTAAGAGAGGTCACCTTTCCCCGGTGTGGCAGCCCAATAGAAATAGAAGAAAGTTGTTCATCATTGAATTCTGATTGTGCATTGAGCAGCATTAGCTTGCTGCTTTACTTGAAATGCTGCACTTGTCCCTCTTCCATACAGGTATGGTGCTTGCAGCATGGTGAATTGTTCATAAGTCTGTACAACAGCATTCCACCTGTAAACATGGCCTAGGATTACCTGAACAGAGTTATCATTTAATTTTCTAGGAAGTGGTGTTCCATTTCCCCTCCATCTTGACTCAGGCACCATGGGACTCGAGCAGGTGGCTGTCCCTTTCTGCAGTGTGTGCCCGGCTTCCCAGGCCACTAGCAACACGTGGGGATGGAGATACTCCCCTGGCTCTTAACCTGCTCTTGGGGTGGGGTGCAGCCAGGAGACAACCAGGAGGCTAGAAAGTGCTGACTGTTCTGTAGGATGGAGCCGCGGTCGAACTAATAATAGATAAAACTCAGCCCAGAATGTGAAGAGAACAAATGTCTGGTTTATTGCTTTTTCTTTTTCGTTATCCAGCTCCTTTTGAACCTGACTCTCTGAAAACTGTTGTTCCACTTACAAAACTGGAGTGTTTTTACTGTCTCCTATTTATTCTTTCAGGATTTGTGGATTTAACACTCCATGATCAGGTCCATCTACTGGAATGTGCCTGGTTAGAGATACTGATGATTGGCTTAGTCTGGCGCTCCATGGAACATCCAGGAAAGCTTTTATTTGCACCTAACCTATTACTGGACAGGTCAGTCTGCATGTTGCTGTGAATTATTTGACTTACTGTATTTCTACTGCGATCAGATTAAAGTTTAGCTAAAAGTCATCTCACTATTGCTACAAATTGACAGTACATAATAAGTTGAACAGGGTTATAGTATGTAGGACTAGGAGAAGAACTCTAAAAAACTTAGACATGCTCTGGAATATGATACAGGTCATTATTAGACAAGCAACACATGTGAAAGTAACCTGCAGCTGGAAGTGTTTTCTTTCAAAGGCAGCAGAAAATTTCTCTTAGAATCTGTACAGTTTGCTGCAAACATAAATCAAATTAAAATTAAACACACAACTATAATAACTTTAAATCAAATAGTTATTTCTGCTTACCTAAAATCCTTTTAGTCTTCATTAGAATTTGTTAATCTAAGCAGCCAGAAAAAAAATTGGAAGAAAATCCTGGTAAAAAACCTGAAGTCAAATATGTAAAACACATACCTGCTTGCTGCCTTAAGACTTTTTCAGTTGGTCTTGCAAATATGCTCTAGCTGTTTATAAATGAGAGAGAAAAATATATATCTCTGCCATATCTTATCCTGGATTTTAGCTGTTGGTCTTAACAACAACAACAACAACAACAACAAAAAACCCCAAACAAAAATCCAAACCAAAACCAAAGCAGCAGGAAGATTGATATATTTTTAAAATGTATTCTATTTATCTTGATGCAAACCTAAGTTCTTTTTTTTCCCCAGTCATGACAAAATCTCAGCCTTGGAAAACAGTATTCAAGTGAATAACCAATGAGCAGAGGCTTTGGTAATTGACTGACAATCTAGGACCAGTTGGTTAAAGAGTCATCCTTGCTATTGGTAGTCCTTGTTTGCTGATGACCACTGCCCACACAGCAGAGTTGGCAGGAGAAAGCTTATGTGTGCACACTGGTCACTTCAGTGCAGACAGGGCTTGGCTTCATGGTGTAAATTGAAGGTGGAGGAAGAGCTGAAACAAGGAGCTTGAGTACATGGCAAGGCAGCTTCGTATCACGTAGTTGCAGGGGCAGAGATGCAGCAGTGGGATGGCAACAAAAAGTCCAGGGCAGTATCTTCAGCTGCTGCAGCCATTAGATGGGTGAATGAATTAAAACTTTTATTAGCAGAAAAATGTCTTTTGGGCAGCTGGCTCTGTTAACTGGTAGGTACTGTGTTTGCATGTTGGCATTTGTGCAGCCTTAATCCTTCAATTTTTTTTCTCCTCTCTACTGGTTTACCTTTTGTATTTTAGTAAAATACAGATGATAATGCTTAACAGTATAAAATATAATATTTCATATGGATAGAGAAGTATTTATTAACATAGAAAATATGTTTGTAAGCACATGCCCTTTGAGCTATGGAACTAGACACATATAAAATACATTCTCATTTTGTGTGCGGAAAATGCTTGCTTGCCTAAATGTAAGTATGGTCTTCTCAGGAAAACATAACAGTTTTAAAATAATTTCTTAGTGTACATAAGAAGTAAAAATTACTACTGTAGGAAAGTAAGTATAGCATATTATTGAAAACTACTATAAACTGAAATATAGCTTCCAAAGACCAACCCATTTGTTCCCTAATACAGGTTATGAGAAAAAATTGAAAACAGAAGAGCAGAGCCAAAGTACCATTTTTCCTCTTTTTAGCTAAGAAAAACAGTTAGGGAAACACTTGAAACTTTGTTCTATCTCAAATAAAATTCCCCATGCTCTGAATAAAATGGAGCCTGAGCAGTTGATTGACATGGTTTAAACCAAACTCTGCTGGATTAAAGAAAATAATTGCATGCAACTGGAACCACATATTACTTTACGGCTCAAAATCAATTAACTTCATAATCAGAACAACCTCTTTGTTTTCTGACTTTCAAAAAATACTGTTGTAGATCTATTACATCTTCTCAGTTTCAAAGAATACGAAACATGTGTCTAAGGCATCATACATGTGCAGCACCCTACTTGGTAAGGATATTTCCTAAAACTAAAATAATTACTTGACTCAGGGGAGGATTGGTATGCTACTTAGTTAACAAACAGTCAATTTACTAGTTAATTAGTGCTAACAATAATTTGATGTGCTAATTTGATTCTGGAAGGTTGCCTTTTGAGAATGTTGAAGGACAAAACTACATTGTCAGATTTCAGAGGGCAGGAGAGAGACCAATTCAAAGCCTGTTTAACTCAATGGAGTCCTTCCACTGCATCAAGTATTTTGGCAAATGCCACACGAATGGAAAAAATTGTTTAATGAATTATTGTTGTTGATCTAAATAATGAAATAATCTGATTGAATGGCTAAAATAATGGGGGAGAGGGGAAGATGCTGTAGTGCAATTTTCTTTCATCTGTTGTCTCCTTACCCTTCACCATGTTCTTTACATGATACACCTTTTCAGTGTTTTCTTCCACAGCTTTCTACCCTGAATCCTTATCATGCCTTCCCTGTTACCCGATCTGTGGGGTTAGCAGTATTTGCGAATATTGATTTAGCTACTCTCTATAATCCAGAGCCACCAGCTACAGATGGTAAACCCTAAATCTGTCTCAAATATCTGTTTTTCTAGACTTAGTGCAAATTCAGTATTGTTAATATAGAGCTTTACAGTATTTTGCGTGCGCCTCTACCTGTCTCGTTCTGTGGCAGACATCCTCCCTGATTCGCATATCCTTTTAATTTTTCACATTCAGGCTTCTCCAGTTTCTCACAGATTCTTTCTGTCTAGGACCTTGGGCATAGATAGTCGTCTATTTACATCTGTACAGAAAGGTCAGGTCATGCTAAGTTTTATTATGCAACTTTTTTACCTTTCAGCTACATTAAGGTACATAATGTACATAAATACATTCCTGTCTTGTTCATATCTGTCTGAAATACCACAAAAATAACGTTCCAACTACACTCTTTTTTATTCTCTCAGATCACTCCTACTTGGATTATATTGAATATGAGCTTGTCTCATCTCTGAAGATTCTTTAGAGACTGTCTTTTCTTAATATATGAGAGTCTACTTGTTACCTCTATAATTTTCCTATGTCACAATTCACAATTGGAAGACTCCTTGAAAATATGTGTAAAGCAGCCCTTTGTTATTAATTCGAAGTTCCTTCTTAAAATTTTGCTTTGCCTGTAAAAAAAAGAAATGATACAATAAATCTCCCAGTATGTGTAGACTGCTGCCTGCTGTATGGATGTCTATCACCACATTATCCCTTTCTATTCCTACTCTGCCTTGTTATTAGATAAGGTATTCTGTGGGGCAGAGAACCCTTTCTTATTCTGCTAACGCACTACCTAAATGCTTGAGTCTTGGTTCAAAATCAGGACTTTTAACAGTCTGCCAGATACATATATAACCGGTACATTTTTACAGTGTACAACTGATGGTATCAAGAAAGCTCAAATGACAATAATTATAGATTAGAAAAATAGGCCCAATCAGGAAACAAAGCGGCACATTCACAGTGCTTGCAATTAATGTGCAGTACCTGATGCAAGGAAAGATCAGGATAAATGCAAATCATTTCTATTCTGTGCTTGAAAATTAGTATCTTGTATGAGGCAAATCTAGAAGTAAAGGCTTATGTTTCTAATGGGACAAACCAGATGTTTCCTATCTGGAGGATTCCCAAGAAACTAGACCTTAAAAATGTCATTAGAACAGGCCTGTCAGGCCTGACAATATGCTGTTTATAAGAAGATCTAACATTTATTTCTTCAAGAATAAGAAAGTAATACTTTATTACATTTTTAAAGGATTTGTTGCATTCAGATATCATGCTGATCAGAGGCTCCTTTAAGGTTTGAAACGTGATGTAAAGAAACTCATTGCAGAAAAACCCGAATCTCTAACTGAAGTGGGTGACTTCTCACTCCTCAGTGACGGCAAAAATGGGAAGCACAGCACTGCTGGTGACCATTGTAAGGAAACTGAGGGGGGTACCAACTAAAGAAGAGAACTAGCAGAGGTGTGAATGAACATGAGAGTGGTAAAGGGTCATCACGCATTTTGTAAGAGGAAGCCATGCATCATGAATACATTGGAGTTCTTTGAAGAAATTAACAAGCAAGTGGTTGAGAGAGATCTTGCTTGATTTCCAAAAAGTAGTAAGCAAGATCCAAATTTAAATGTAGACAAATGTGATGTGTACAGGAGAAGAATAGCCCTTATCTTCATAAACTGCATTCTGAGCTGACCTTTCCATCTGTCTGTTAATAGTAGATAAGTCTATGGAACTAGCAGCTCTTTGCTCGCCAGCAGTTGAAAAGTAAATAGACTGCAGCTTTCTCCCACAAGAATCATTACAGCAGGAAGAAGAAATAGTACAGATCATTGTTATTCCACTCCTTAAATCTGTGCTACATCTGTGCCTGGAAAACCATGCCTTTCTGTTTTTTTCTTAAAGGGAATATTGAAAAAAAAGGAGAGTTACCTAGAGGGGTTGCATAGGCAATCTGAGAGAGATGAGCTTTGGTAAAAGAAAAAATAAATTACTTCCTTGCCTGAGATGCTTAATAGAAGAAGAGAAACAAACTGGAGATGATAGGAATTGCATAAGGTTGCTAGCATATTAAGATGTACAGTAATCCATGACTATTATCTCTTTCAATCTAGCACTAGAGGTAATCACTTGAAACCAGCAGATTCAATTGCCTGTATGCCTAGTCCAGGGTTAACTATACCTTTGATATGAGCCAGCATGTCTGGTCTCATGTTATGTTCTAATGTTATTTTCTTATCATTGTTGCAAAAAATGTCTAGCAGCAAAAAAATAATCCTAGGGACTTAAAATTTCAGCTAAAGGTAGTCAGTATTTCCATGTTTCTATCAGGTTATTTCCTTCTTTCTGTGGAAAAATCTAGTCTGCTGTTCATTTTTTTATTTTATTGCATTTGGAAATTATTGTTTACTTCCTCTTCCAGTGCATGATGGAACTTTTTCATTCTTTTGGAAGAAATTGAAGAATTTTTGCTTTACTGACTTTCATATTGAGTGATGGCAAGAGGCCATGGAACTCTAAACTGCAGCTAACATGGATAACATAAAGAGTTACAGCATTCACTGTATGACTGGGCAGCTGAATAGTTTACTATTTTTATGGCTTTGCTCTGAAAGTTTCTCCCCAGTTCTGAAAAGATCCTTTTAAGTTCTCTGTGTACATAGGGTTGTCCAACGTTATGATAGACAGAAATTTAGATACAACAGAAGAGCATCAGGATGAAATCCAAATATGTTTTCCTAGTCCCTCACCTTGTAAAATGTTCCAGATGCCTGAGGATATCACACTTGTCTGTCACTTCAGTAAACGTACCACATTTTTTTGTCACTGTGTAATTGTGGCTGCATTAATTACCATTGACTTATTAGAAGAATGGAAGCAAAGTGATCACAGATACTTGATTCAGAATGCTTCATTAGTGACCTGCTGCTCTTATTTATTTCAAAGGGAAGAAACCCATAGGCAACAAGTATATTCAAATTTGCCCTTCAAAATAAATTTGAAAAACAATTGCACACTTCATTTTCATCCAATCTTTAACAGCAATAGATTCTGTGCTGGAAACTCAACTCAATCATCCTGTCACTGGGCTATTTACCCGATAAAGCTGAATGGGTCATCTTGTAGAGAGTTAAGAAATCTCTTGAAATAATTAATTTTTTCTTTCATCTTTCACTTTATTGTTTGATTTTGAGATATATCATTATATTATTGACCCCAGAGAATGAAAAAAAACAATTACAAGAGACAGAATTATACATCTTAAAACAATGCAAAAGAAATAATTTCTATACATTTCAAATCACTCTTTACTGTGCCTTGGAGCTTAATTCATAGAATACCTGATTTTGTGTAGTTCAAACAACATAAACATAAATCAGGAAGACCTTCCCAGAGTTTGGGGAGGTTCTGGGTACTATTGAAAGTGATGAACTCTTTAAAAAAAAAAGAAAAAGAAAACCTCCTCTCATTATAATCTTCCCAATTTTCAGAGAGCATGAAATCATTTCTGGATTCAAGATAGCCCCTACACAAATGCTAAGATTACTTGTTCGTCTAGTCACTCTGACCTGGGAAGCTCAGGCCCCAGTTCTAGGTCATGTCGAATTGTGAAGCTGATCTTTCCAAAATTAAACTTTCTTTGCATTTCTGATATGAAGAGAATTTTGAAATATTTTTGGCTTTAAGGTGATTCAGACTGAATGTAAATTAAACAGAAAAGGGCCTTCCTGTCACCAAGAATAACATTTTTTCAATCAATTATTATATCTTTATCATTCTCAAATAGAGAGCTTTCTTAACAATTTTCTAATCTAAATGTCTCAAATGAGACAAAATAAAAATCAGTTTTCTTAGAAATATTGTAGCAGATTTTTAGAGATTTTTCCTATCTGACATATTTGTGGATCCATTACACATCATATTTTATCAAGAAAAAAATAGTTTAAAAGGTACCTAGTAGTTAATTGTCTATATGTTTCAGACCTGATTCATCACTGCTGAAATGCAGTGTACTCTTATTCTATCTGCTTAGGTAGACGATCCTCTGTTGATCTAGTCAGGAAAGACACTTAGTTGTGACTACAATGTTCTTAGGGCAAGGGGCAAGAGCATGGGAGACCAGGTGGTCAATCCACCAGGGCTGCTGAGGAGAAAGGGCTTGAGGCAAATCTGGAGTGCTATGTCCAGTTCTGAGTTCCCCAGCACAAGAGAGACATGTACATACTGGAGGGAATCCAGTGAATGACACAAAGATGGTTAATGAGCTGGAACATCTCTCATACAAGGAAAGGCTGACAAGACTCAGATCTGATAAATGTATATAAATACCTTATTGGGGGAGATGAAAAGAAACAGAATAAGATTCTTCTCGGTCACGGTACAAGAGGTTGTGGAGTCTTAATCTTTGGAGATACTGAAAACCCAATAAGATATGGTCCTAAAAAACCTGCTTCAGATGACCCTGCTCTCAGCAGGGACATTGACCTGGGTGATCTGCAGACAGCCTTCCCAACTTTGGCATTTCTGGAATTCTGTAACTAACTGTAGGTGAAAACCACACAAACTAGATTTTTTAACATATAAATGCGATACTCCATATTTATTGCAAGTATTTGTCAGTGATGACTTTTAAACTTTTGAATACATTCTACACAGCAATTGATCCAAACCTCTGTACTGATAAGCTTATACTGAAAAAGAAACTAAGCGCTCTTAATAGTAGGCTCCTGGCACAGTAGGATGTAATGCCACCCACCAACTGCAGCCTATAAAGTTCTTCAGGGTGTGTCATTTAAAAGCCAGTGTACAGGGAGAAATGGGATGAGTAAAAGATGTTGCTGTGTCTGAATTACTGTGCTACCAGCTTTAGTATCAAAGGCTCAGGAACAAGTTTATTTAAAAAAAACCCAAATAAGAATCCTCACAGAGGACACCACAACTGAGGCACTGCAGAGCAAACCTTGTATCATTAATTTCACTCTTTCTAAAGCTCTCACCTTCATGCCCACCTACCACTTACCGGTCGATTTGTGTGACAGTGCAAGTCTAATTGTTGTGAACAAAACAGGGTTTTTTTTTAAAGCAAAATGCTATTTAACCTCATGAGTACTGACACACAATAAATAAACTAGACTTTTTTCTTCAGCAGCTGTCCTTGCATTTGACACTGTGTTTTAGTTTATTCATGATGGTTCTTTGGAGATTGTGGTTTAATTTTTAGCTTATTTATTTAGTTTTCCTGCTTACATTTTCCTGATTTTTTTTCATGATCTCCAGCGTTACTGGTTAAATGCAGAATGCTCTGAAGTAAAATTTCACAGTGGATAACAATTTCCTCATCTTTTAATTATTGATAAAGCATTTCATTGTAGAAAAGGGAGAATCCTCAGTTATTAAGTAGCTCTCCAATGCTGATCTGGCAGTATTTAAGGCATCCCAATGGTTGTCCTTGATTTGGTCTTAACACCTTGGAAATAGAGCTTTCCTGACACCCTGCTTTCTTAAGCTATTTTAGTGCATCACTTAACATACTAAAGTAGAAAGTAGAACACATTAATGTATATAAAGTCTTTAGTGCTTCAGAAATATCACAGGATGTAATGGTTCGGCTTTGTATTTTATCTTTTCCCAGCCTTCCTGAATTTCTTCTCTTATCTGGCTTTGTTTTAAGATCTCTTGTGTGGTGTGTGAATTAGCCACCACTTTTGGTTCAGAGCTAGCTCAAGGAGCAACCAAAAGAGACATCAGAAAAGCTTAGCAAACGTCAGAGGATGGTAAGTTGGTAATTTTGTCAGTACTGGAAGAGGTAGGAAATAGCTATTTGAGCCTCAGGCTCAATCCTAATTGTTGCTTTGTTGCTATAGAAGAGAGAGAGCTGTGCTGGGTGAAAACTGCTGCTGTGCATGAGCAACCACTTTTTTCCAACCTGTTCTGGAAAGGTGATGATGACAACAGGAGTAAGTCAAAGGACGGGTTTAGTGAAAAGGTATAAACATAACTGCCTAGCTCAGTAGGGGAAAAGAGAGCCTTGCTCTTAGGGGTCTTTTTTTGCTCCTGCCTCTTTTGCTCCCTCAAAATTACGTTTAGAACTGATATTTCAGTTTTATTTCTTATTTGGAAAATAGCTGTTTCAAGAATGCCTGGAAGGGGAACAAATCTTGATTCCATGTTGAATTATGCTAATTCCATTCCAGTACTTCTCCAATTGCCCATCTGTGAGTGATTCTCAGACTGTGATTCATGCATTGATACTAATGGCAAATATTTTTGAGTAAGTAGCCAAAAATATTGTATTTGTTTATACAACAAGCAATAATTACTGCAACAGTGTTGTAAATCAACTGCAAAAGATTTTAGTGAGCTAGCCCCTACCTCCAGAGGGAGGTTTCCTCCCTCTAAATTTGTGTCTTTGCCTCTGGACAGATAGCTATTATTCCTTGCATATGCCATGACTGAATAAGTTAATGAATTAGAAATAAATCCTAACCAAATATGATAGAAGGATGAGAATGAGATCTAAGAGGGATAAAATGTTGAGAAGATATGCATTGAGAATGACTAGACTGTAATGAATAGAAAAGATTGTACTCCTTCCAAACCTTACTCCAAAATACAATCCAAGCTTAAAATGATGAAGAGATTTCGAAGTATGAGAAAGTTGGTTTGATTTTATTTTTTATTTTTTCTTCTCTATTTTATATTCTGTGCCAGATTTACACATAAACTGAAGCCAAAGAACTGTAATATGGTGAGGTGATTTTTTTTTTATACCGCTGCATTAGTCCATCAAACCTTATTTGTATGATTTAAGGATTGCTGACTGCATGTTTGGATTCTTGGTTAAAAAGTTCCACACCAGTAATAAATCCTTGCTTCTAATTGTATCCTCTGAAACTCAACTCTTTCAGGAACTTGTCCAACAACTTACTTTAGAGACAAAAATTTTGGTTTCAGATCATTCTGTCCAACCTGCTTCTTGAAGCAAGACTATTGCCAACACCAGTTTAGGCCAGCTGTGACCTTGTCTGGCTTTCCTGAAAGTTTCTAGGGATGAAGAGCACACAGCCTCTCTGGATACCTGATTCAGGGTTTCACCACCCTCCTACAACCCAGCCTGAGCCTTCCAAACTGTAGTTTACAGCAGTTAGTAGCCTTTTGATTTAACATTCTCTGCTTCATAGACCTGGGTTACAGATTGTATGTAATACCCCTTCAAGCAATTTTAGACTTCTGTCTGTCTGTCTGTCACCTCCCCTACATACTTAGCTTCCTTCTCACCAGACTGAATAGATTCAGTCACTCAACTGCTCCTTGTAGGTCATGTGCTGCATGCCTCTGATCCTTTCCACAACAGGAGGAGGCATCAAATATCCCTCTTGAGCTGAAAGGCCTGAAGCTGGACACAGGCACAACCTCAGCACACCAAGTTGTGGTGAGGGGAAAATAGTTTTTTTCTTTTTTCTTCTGGCTACATTTTTCCTAACATAATTTGTACTCAATTTACCTTATCTGCAAAGAGGCAGTGCCAGTGGCATAAAACTCACAAGTTTTAGGCATAAGTGCTCAAGTATTTTCTAGTTCCTATGACAATTTTACCCATCATTTCTCAAAGAATATTCTGCATAGCAATTCCCTAAATAAACTGCAGTCTGATCTGAAACCAAGAAGTCCGTTGTTTGAATTCCCAGCCTACCTCTGAATCCTGAGCTCAATCACATCTCATGGCTGCTACAGCCAATCTTCTATCTGTGGCCACATTCACTAGTGATTTCTCATTGTTTGTGAGGAGTGGGTCAATAGGGCATTGCCTTCGGTTAACCACTGTGTTGTTTGTCTTGGGATGTTATCATCAACATAGTCCAGAAACCCCCTGGATTACTTGCACAATGCTATGCTGACCTTCCAGCCAATTACTGTAGTCTATCCATGTAGAAATCCTCCACAAGACTGGACCAGTGCTTGGGACACTTCTATGAGTTACTTACAGAAAGAGTAATCTGCTTTATACATTTGGACAGACAGTTTATAACAATCCCTTCTCCATCCCCAAATCATCAACATTAATTTCTCATCTGTACTGTTCAGAGTCTCCTGACGTATGTGGTTCTGGTTTCTTATGGTCCATGCAATCAAAGTCTCCTTTTATGTAGAGCTCAAGTTCTTTCCCTCTTCTTCCACACTTGTCCTTCCTAATGAAGTTGTACTTATCCATGACCATTCTCTAATCATTTGTGCTATCTGATCTGATTTGTGCACTATCCCACCAAGACTGTGTTTCCAGTGTCATCACAGCTGACTGACTGTATGGATGTCCAGTTCTGCTTCTGTGTTAAAGCACAGGCATTTGAGCTAAGTCTGTGAATACCCTCGCTTTTAACTAGGGATCTGAATGTTGTCTCTGCAGCTTTCTCTCAATCGTACCTTCCCTCTTTCCTAAAGTATCTTTAGGCTTAGAAACACTTCATGTGAAAAGCCTTTTTTTAGAGGTTTCCTCACCACATTACTAAGTCCATTTGTGAAGATGGCCTTCCCTCCTGATTTCTGATGGATCTCATTTGTTCTTGGAAGTTCCTTTTCATCAAATGAAGTATTGTGATCAAAGAAGCCAGACAGAAACAAGTACACAGCCAGATTTTGGTCTGATTGGTGCGTCTGTGCCCAATCTTGGGCTTTTCCTTTTGAATGGAAAGTTTGATGAGCACATGTCTTGAGTCCCTGTTTCCCTCACCTAAACACTCTTCACTGTTAATGTTTACTTGTCTGCCACTTGATTCTGTTTCTGTAAATGACATTCCTCATATCTAGGATTTTCCAAGACTTAACTAAAATATAGGTTCTTATTCCTGTGCACAGCTCAAAGAGGAGATGATCGAGTTAGTAAAAGTGTCGTGAATCTCTTAAGTAGTGTTTTCACATACAAGTCCATGGGATGGGCTTCCCCCAAGAGTATTAGATGATGTCTTTGTAGGGCTGTTTTCTATCATCTTTGGAAGGCCGTGGACACCAGGAGAGGTCCTCAATTACTGGAGAAAGGCATATGATGCACCCATCTCCAAAAGAAGAAAGACAGACAGTCTGGGAACTACAGGTTGGCCAGTCAGTATCATTTCTATCACAAGAAAAATCATAGAGTGAGTTCTCTTGGAAGCTGTTTGTGTGAACAGGAGAGAGAAGATTTAGGGTATATTGTGCTTGACCAACCTGATTGCCTTCCATGTTAAAGTGACTAGGTTTCTTGTTAATGGTTCACACTCTACCTTGATACTAGTTACAGTTGGAATTCTGCAGGGGTCTATCCTAGGATGTGTCCTGTTAAATGTCTTTGTCAATGACCTGGAGGAGGAGACAGAGTGTGCTCTCTTCAAATCTGCAGATGATAGCAAAGTAGGGGGTGCAGTTGATATGTTTCAGGGCAGAGCTGCCATTCGGGTGGACATAGATAGACCAGAGGAATAGGCTGACAGAAACCTTATGAATTTCAGCCAGGAGAAGTCCTGCATCTGTGGTAGACTTAATCCACTGCTACTGTTCAAACTGGAGCCTAACTAGCTGCCAAACTGCTCTGCTGGAAAGGACCCAGGGTGCTGGTGAGTACACCAGTACTGCAACATGGCAGCAAAAGACAACAGTATCTTGGGCTGTATCAGTGGCAGTATAGGCAGTACATCAAGGGAAGTGATTATTTCACTTTTATTTAGCACTCGTTAGACCATACCTGGAATACCACATAGGGCTTTGTGTCCCTTATTTCAGGGAAGTTGTTCATAAACTTCAGTAAACTTAGTGAGAGCCACCAAGGTGGGAGCACATGCTTCGTGGCTGAGATAAGTGGGTTTCTTCAGCCTGGAGAAGAGATGGCTTTTGAGCATGCCTAATCTAAAACCTACAAGGAGGTTAACAAGCCTCTTTTTTAAGATGCCTGCTGGGAGACTGAGAAACAGGAGTCATAAACTGAAGCAGAGGAGGTTCTGACTGGATAAAAGGAACTAGAAAAAAAAAACAACCCACAATGATGAAAATAATTAAGCTGAGAGAGGTTGTGCAGTCTCCATCCTTGGAGGATTTCAAGAGCAGACTTGCACAAAGCCTTGAGTGAGCTGACCCTACTTTGAGTGGGAGGTTGGACTAAAGACATCCTAAATTGCCTTCCAGCATGGATGATGCTGTAATTCTGTAGACTTACTAAATTTAATGCACATAGTACTTTTATGCAGTAACTTAAGACCTTTAATTCATATGCTTTAGCTTTCCTAAACATTTCACAATAGCCAAGTGTTAAGGATTCTTCTGAGAATACACTCTGGTGCTTTGCAGTAAACAAGCTTTTATTATTTTGTTTTCAGTAATCTGAAAATACAGAGACAGCAGCATGATGGTGGGATAATTTTCAAATCTGTTACTTAATTTGTCCTCCAGGAAAGTTATCTAGGCCTTCCTAGATAGGCCTTCCTATCAAGTGGACACGTATCTGTGAAGATATGATTATGCTATCAGCTTATGTTAGGAAGTTGGAAGGCAATTCAGGAGAAATGGAGATTCTTATTTCAGATAGTTTTTGTTAACAAAGAAAATAATGTTCTAGTCTAGATAATAAAAACATTTGATTAGAAGCCTTCATTTCAAAGATGCTAAAGTCCTGCAACTCTCATTGATTTCTATGGAGCTGGGTCTGCTGCCTAACTGTGAAAATAAAGCAGAAATTACTAAATTGTTGTTCATACACATAAATAACTAAAGCTAGGTATCTAACTTAATCTAAAGGATTTAACACTACCTAAAAAGATACTCTTCTTTTTCTTATGGAGTAGCCTGGTATTTCTCACACAGCAGATAGCAAAGGAAATGAGATTAGAAAGTATTTAGAATCTCTTAAATTTATATAGTTCTTATTTTTCATTTACCTTACAAGTTCAGTTGGTGGGAAATTGACAGACGAAGATTTGGGTACATGGACTCTGTGTTGCAGCACTAGAGATTTTTGTCCAGAGGTTGTACTTGCCAGCAAGAGGATCTTGATGGGAATATTGATCTTGTAAACTACAGTCCAGTGAACTATTTTGTAAAAAGTACCTGGAAATAATTCTTATTTGCTAGAAAAATATCTTTTCCATTTTATGAGTCACCATAAGGCATTTAAAACGTCTCATTTTGCAAATAGCTTACTATTTCTTTTTAAATTGTGCTCTTGGCTATGCAAATTTTGCAATTTGTTCAGGCTGTGTAATATGCCCCTTTTGGGAGGCATTAAGTTAGTAAAAAACTATTAAGGGCTTTTAGTACTTTGAAACTATGCTTAACTCTCCATATGCAAAGTTAATCTTTCTCTAGTTATAGGCGCAAATACTGTATTAGAAGCAGTGAAACTTGTCCCACTGTTAAAAATTCATGTTTGTTTTACTTCCATAGGATTCAAATTTTATCAGACAAAAAAGATTTTGAGGTAATAATAATTGTTCTCATGTCTTGTTTTGAAAGCCTGATTTCAGTTTGATTATTTGACAGTGGTGCTATTCAAGCCTCCTTTACGTTTATTTATTTTATCAATTCCCAGACAAAGGAGGAATCCAAACAGTTCAGGCTTTCAGCTTTATTCTGCCAAACCAGGATTCGCCAGGGTAGCAAGTTGGTCGTTGCTGAAGAGCTTTCCTCACCCAGCACTGAGCAGTGTAACTAATTGGTCACAGAATCACTGGAAACTCCCCCTGTGAGTTCAGAATCAGCCTTCAGGCAAAAGAGACAGAACTGTGAGTTTCAGTAAAGCCATGTTCAGATAAACCAGGCTGAGATAAGTCCTTTGGTTCTGTACGCTGGTCAGGGTATTGTAAATGAGGGTGCAAAGGGCATCACACACTTTGTATGGAACATAGAATGGAGTCTGCCTGCCTGCTAATCTTACGACTTAGACTTTTAGACTGAGGAGTAGGAAGTCATGTGCCAGCGAGTGAAATGATGAAATCAAATTGCAGGGGAATGATTTGGGGGATGAAAAGCTCATGCTGCCACCAGGTTAAAACTGTGAATGTCTCCTCCTTGATGGTATTCACACAGGAATCAAGGGAAATGTGTAGAGGGCATGGTGGAAATCTTTGACATGCTGCTGGCTACTGCTGCTCGGTTTCGCATGATGAACCTTCAAGGGGAGGAATTTGTGTGCCTTAAGTCCATCATCCTGCTCAATTCTGGTAAGTGGTGTGCTTTGTAATTGTGGTTGCTTCTGCATGTAGGTGAATCCTGCTTCTTGTTGTTAATGACATTTCCATTTTGAGACAGCAGCAATTGAAAGGGGCTGTCAACACAGATGCAGGCAGAGCCACCAGGCAGGGATGGAAGTGTGCAAACTGTTCACTGGTGTAAAACAGGACCCAGAAAATTAATGCAGGTAATGTACTACGTACAGACGATGTGAAGAACTAGGTGCTGGCAGGTCTGAAAGCTCTGATTACAAGATGCTGGAGAAGCTGGAGGCACACTTGAGGCTTCCAAAGGGAATACTTCATTGCAAATCTACACCTTCCCTTTCTGGTGATTTCAAAATAAAGGAAAATCATGGCAAAAATGTGGCTGAGTTTAAAATGGATAAGTTCATATTAAAAAACAGGCATCTAAGACTCATGTCATCACCTTCCACCACCTTCCACTTCATTTATATTTGATGAAGTAAATATTTTTGGACTGCAAATCTCATTCTGAAGTACTTTTCAAAAATAGGTGGCTAGATAACAACTGTAGGTACAAATATAAATATGTAAGGTTAGCTGACTTGAATTCTGCAGGACATGAAAGAAATAATCAAATTCAGGTTGCTGCATGTGACAGAAGATTTCTGTTGCATACCAAAGGATCCTTTTCTGTTTGCAATGAGACAAAAACTCCAGACAATTTATTTTTAAATGCAGTAATGAAGCCCATGGTGTTCTCATGGAAGTGATAGAAATCTAAAATAATAATGTAGGCAGCAAAGAAAAATTTTAGACTCAATTCTCTACTAAGGTATTACCTAATGGCTAAGGATGCCAGAGTTTCCCCTTTTCCTGTTGGGTTTGAGCATGTAGATGGTATCAACCTCTAGACAAAACACTTATGGGGAGTTTTATGTTCATTTTATCCAGTGATCTAACAGATCACTTGCCCTGGTTGCATGAAATAAAAATTTAGGTAATTTCCACCAAAGGCTAACTCTACACAGAGCAGAAATTTATTGATCAGGCACTTACTCCTTTATGGAAACTTGGAACTGGTCTACTGAAAAGAAAAAAAAAAAAGAAAAGTATAAGCAAAGGTATATATTTAAACAACCAAATACAAAATACTTCATTCATGTTCTGCGAGGTATTAATTCCTCCAGATTTTTAGTTAATATGTTCAAATATAATTATCCTCTCAAATAAATCTAGAATGTGTAATTGATTTATACTAATAATGAATTAGAAAAAAATAGAATTAGAAATTTGACTAAAACGCATTAGACGTTCATGTCTTGAATGTGAAAACTTCAAGCCTTCCTGTGGAGGGCTTTTGTCCCACTGCTGTATTTTGTATTTATCCACAAAACGAAATTTATTATTTAGACAAAGCTCTGCTATACATCACCAGCTAACCTTCACAAGCACATCTCACTTTGTTAATCGGAACTTTTGTTTCAAGATTCCTCTAAGGAAAAATTGTAAAAGAAAAAAATAAACCAACTGAAGTCAGTGACAATCTGAGGCAAATTTCCTACTGCACGCTAACGAGATGGGAGCATCGAGTGATGCTAGGAGATAGGAGATATTCATTCCTTCAAGGTTCATATTCAGCAAGTTTGATCCTCTCTGTGGTAGAAGGTCGGAGTTGATTTGATGAGTGATCTGGTTTTGGGTGTGGGTTAGTTCTTTTTACATTAAATGAAGGTTTATAGCTTCTCAGAGGTTGGGCATTTTTACAAGAGCCTGGACAGTAGTAGATCAGAGGGCACGATTCAGGTTGAGCTGTTACAGCTTCAAGATGAAAGCAGTTTGTACAGTTATTATGTGGATTGCATGTATTACTCTGGCTTGTATCCTGCACTTACAGCAGCATGTCTGAGTAGACTGTAAGCTGAATGTGTATATTTGGCCACAGAATGTATGTCTGTGTTGCGTGTAATTGCCTTTATGCATACAGGTAATTAATTTTACATTTCAGGTTTTGCATTTCTATAAAAATCAATTTTATAACTGTCTGAGGAGTTAACTTCTAGGCAGTGGGATTGTGGATGAGAGTTTTTGACTGACCAGTCCTTTAGATGCCCAAATCAAGAGGCTAAATTGCATTACAGAGATAACTAAATGGTATAATTTGGGATATGTGTAATAGCTGTGTAAGTGTTGTTTGACATAGCCATTCTAAAATGTCTTCCTGGAGATACTTCACAGAATGTAGTTGGCCTCCTTTAGGTAAACTGTTGGACACACATGAAATACTACATGCTCTGCAGCACACGGTGTATGTGATGTATGAGGAGAGGCTGAGCGAGGTGTATTTGTTCATCCTGGAAAAGGGAAGGCTAAGGGACTGTCATCCTTGGGTAGCTGATGAACAGGTTATGGAGAAGCAAGGGACAGCCTTCTCAGTGATGCAAGAGGAAAGGATGAGCTACAGTGGAGACAAACCACAGCAAGGGAGATCTTGATTAGATGAACAGAATAAAAAATATCTCCCCAGTGAGAGAACTTAAACGCTGAAACAGGTTGGCCAAAAAGATCTCCATCCTTAGAGATACTCAAAACTCAGCTGGACAAAGCTCTGGGCAGCTTGACCTAACCCTCAAGTTACTGCTATTTGAGTACAGGGTTGAACTAGACGACCTCCAAGTCTCCCTTAATGTGATTTTTTTTCTGTGATTGCACATACACAAATCAGATACACAATGAAACTTTTGCTGTTATTATCAATGCATATGATTATACCAGCTGATCTCATAAGTACTAAAGAAGGTGGAATAATTAAGCAAATTGGACTAATTTTGCTACACCACATATTTAAAAGCAGTCTCCATTTGCATTCTAAAGCTTTGCATGGATTTAATTCACATAAACATTTATTTATTAAATCCTTGGACATCTGTAGTCTCTTCACATGAGGCAGTGCTGTTTATTTCTTTTGTTGAACATTTATCTTTTTTTTTAGTAGCATCTTTGAAGGCTGTTTAACATCTTTACACTCCTTTTCAACATAGTCTTGGGCAAAATTCAAGTGATTATTTTTTTGTTCTTGTTGTTTCACTCAGTGCAATTGGAGGAGATGTAAGGTTTTGTTTATAAAGCAAAATACACGTTGACATTGCTTCCAAATTTTTGCTGAGCTATCAAAGCGACAGTATATCTGCAACAATAGCAGCATTGTCTCTAGCTAAATAACAAACCAGAAGGTGTCCCTCTAAAGCTGCAGCAATAAATCTTTCGACCAAAAAAGCAAATTTGTATTTTCAAAAAAACCCCACTTTCGGCTCAAGAATAAAGGTCTGTTTCTTAAGACTGGAAAATAAGTATTAGAAGCAGGAAAGAGCAATGTGATGCCAGATGTTTTACTTTTGAGTGTAGCTCTGAAAAAAAAAGGAGTGGTGCTACGTGGCAAAGCAACAGGCTGTCATTTTGGAGATGAAGGCATAGTTCATGTCTGCCTTAGCAGCTGATTTACATAAGTAGTTAGCTGGTTAGTCCATAGAGATTGAAAGATTTAGCTGGTTATTCCATGGAGATTGAAAGATTTAGCTGATTTTTTGCATCCTGTAGAGCTCCTGATTCATTGTACCATGTGACTGACTGTTTCACTTTTCTCACAGTTTTTCCAGTTCCAGTTAAATTGTGCTTTTTATTTATTTCTTTATTTTGGGGGGCTGGATGATTACATGAGTGCATGGTACAGAGCTGAATTTACTCATAGCTCAGCTTGGTTTGACGCAGGTACAGAGCCATGGTGCTCAGCAGGAGAAGAGGAACCTTGGGTGTTGTTTTGTGAGCCGGAGCTCTAAATGTAACAAATGTTCTAAACCGGGTTTTATTGGGACAGAAAAGCTGCAGAGAGCATTCTCCTCTACAGTAATATGCAAAAAAATGTATTACTATATATAATGGCAGGTATAAAATTATACAACTATATGCCAGCATCTGGCATGGTAGCACTGCAGTCCCCAAGAGACCATGGTCTGTGCATAGCTTTGTGCTGTGGGCACAGACTGGTAGGCTTGACTTGTTTGCAGGGTGGCACATTGCCTGTTGTCACTCCTATTATATTTTACAATACTGACCTACAGAGAGA
Source organism: Porphyrio hochstetteri (assembly GCA_020800305.1). Classification (NCBI taxonomy): domain Eukaryota; kingdom Metazoa; phylum Chordata; class Aves; order Gruiformes; family Rallidae; genus Porphyrio; species Porphyrio hochstetteri. The sequence goes on from CM036907.1 coordinate 56,024,469, forward strand.
GCTGGAAAACAACCTAGTAACTGTTCACTTTAGGCTTACTTTCAGCTTCAGGGCTTGGAAAGACCTTTGAGACTGTTAAATTTCACTTTGTTAAGGCTATTTTCTGTTCTCTTGTTGCAAAAGTCTGTTTGTGTGTGTGTATGTGTGATGGATAGCTAGCATTTCTTTTGGGGAAATTTCTGGTCATTGGCCTGGAGCAGGAGCAATCACCAGTGGGGCAGAAAGAAAAACCAAACGTCATTTTTCTTGGCAGTTATTGACTAGTAATTGCCTGAAGTCTCTGCATTTTTTGGGGGAGTGTTTTTTTTTGATTTATACTTTTTAATAGCTTCTGGACTAGACCTAGCAGAGAAAAAAAATCCTTCTTTTTTTTTCTTTTGCTGGCTTCAGATTTATGAAACTAAAGGGTGTTGCTACAAGGGCACAATAGCATCCTCTGGCTGAAGTTAGCAGTTCTGGCCGCACTCTGGGTTTGTAAGACTAATATTTTCTTCTAATGGACTGTATTTTGTCAGTAATATTTAAGAATCTTGCCCCATGACTTCACAGAATCACAGAATCGTAGGGTTTGGAAGGGACCTTCAGAGATCATTGGGTCCAACTCCCCTGGCAAAGCAGGTTCCTTAGGACTTGCCTGCTAAGTTATGCTGCCCGGTATATAAAGTCAGTGAGCATATGTAAGGGTGGTTCCTGAGAAAAAACCCAGGATCTATTTCTCTTTGGTTTATTAATTTCAGTAAAAATATTAGTGAAATCTTTCTGAGAAAAGAGGCCATTGTAATGTCTATATCAAATCTGAAGGGATATTCAGTACCAAAATTAAGAAAGAGCTCTGACTGATGGTTTTCAGAAGTTGTCCTGTGTCTGAGTTATCCTTTGTGTTTTTCTCTTTCTCTCTCTCAGAGACACTCACACTGACATTCACAAACACAAATTCATATTCCTTAGCACAGAAGAGCCAAAGTCATAAAACCTACTTGCAGGTTACAGTAGTTCTAGATGTCAGGTCCTTGAAGTATCAAGATGATGTAAGGAGGTGAAGTATGCTGAGAAGATGGTAAAAACCCCCTTAATTTCCCTGACTGCTCAGATGCATGGCAAAATATTCTGGGTTCTGTTGAGGCAAGTGTGTGTAAAGCCCTGATTTTTCTCTACATGTTTTGTCATAACTTGTTACTTGGTTTTAGACTGACTAACAAATCACCAAAAAATTGAACATGAAACAAAAGAGAAAATGGTAAAAACTGCTGAAGGCCTGGGCCGGTCAGTGAGTATTGCAGAGCTCTCTAGGGCCAGCTCTCCTCAGGGTTTTGGAGCCTTGTGACTAAGAGAGGAGTGCAGGTTTAGGTAGAGGCTACAGGTGTCACCTGCCACCTGGCTAGACCTTGGATGGACCCGTGTGGGGAAGAGGAAGCATTTTCCTCCTACTACTTTGATCACAATGACCAAATCCAAGCTCCAGGGTCATTCAAACCAGTGGTGTGGCAAGCAGGAGGGTTTGCACGCAGTCATCTCTCATGGTTTAACACAGCTGAAGAGGCAAGATATGAGGTGGAACTTGGGCTAGTCTGACGCCATCCAAGTAATTTTTTGTCTGTGTTTTGTTTGTTTTCTTTCTCCTTCCTACTCTAGGTGTCTACACTTTTCTTTCCAGCACCTTGAAATCTCTGGAAGAGAGAGACTATATTCACCGTGTTCTGGACAAAATCACAGACACACTGATACACTTAATGGCTAAGTCAGGTCTTTCTCTACAGCAGCAGCACAGACGACTGGCTCAGCTCCTCCTCATCCTCTCACACATCAGACACATGAGGTGAGAGCAAACACGCGATGTTGGCCACCCTGCACTACTCCTGTGCAAGGGAGGTTTCACAAATGCACACACACACTTTTCCATCACAGGTTGGAGTGATAACTGTGTGTAGAGCTGTTACAAAAAAACCCAAAAACCCAACCCAAAAAAACCCCAAAGAAAAAAGAAGTGTGTGTACTTTCCATAAAGGCATATGGAATGTGTGTGAAAGAGTGAGTTGGATTATGGTGTGAAAGGATTAAACATTTTCCCCATATGTTTCTTATACTTTTCTTTTGCTTCTTGTTTTGATAGTGTTGTAGGCAGCACCTACTTTTGATGTCATATGCCTCTTGTATTGTCTCTGAAAAGTACCAAATAGAATACTCAGTACTACTTAGCAGTAGCCTAGTTCTGCTAACTTTAGTCTCCTACAAGATAAGATGTAATGAAACTATCACTTTTATGTAACTGCTTTTCACAAGTGGCTTGATTGCAAATCACTTTAGAAATGAGATTATGGTCATTATGTGTATTTGATGGGTGAAGATAAATGCAGAACTACTGAATCCCAATCTTTAGTACTGTGCCCTTTGTTAATTAGAGGTGACATGTCTGAGGCACTCTGTTAGTAGTCGCAGCAATAAGACTCCCAAATGTAATTACCTCTTAAGGGAGCTTCTCAGTGGCTGGAGTGTTAACAACATGACAAGTCTAGACAAAGATACATCATAGATTTTATTTTTATGTAGGGACAAGAGATGTTGTTACACAGATTTTAATTTTCAATATTTCAGTAAATAAAATTAAAATCAGAGTAAGCACCACATTATAGATACTAAAGCTGAAACATGCAGATTTTACCTCCTGGACAGATATTCATGTCTCCAGGAAAAGGTCAGGAGGTATGTGCATGTGGGCTGTTTTTACTTGCATCTTTTCATGGAATTTCTTTGTCTTATGTTATTATTCTAATTTTTTTTTCCTTAAGAAAGCACTTCTTAAGGAAGTTCTGGACACACAGTGAAGCCAATAATTGTTCTCATAATTTTGGGAATGGATACTATTACAAGTGAGCATTTGCTAAGAGATTGGCTGAGGTTATTTTCTAGGAAAAAATATCTGACATTTTAGGTTTTGTTAGGGAAAAGTCAAGATTCATCCCACCCACTTAGTCGCAGTGTCTAAATGAGGACTCCATGTGCTCCACGCTACCTTCTAGGTAAAGGAGAGGAAAAGAGCAACCATGGTGGCTTACCCATGGGCAGTCTGAAATGTTCTTTGAAGGTGCCACCTTCTGCTAACTGTGGCAGGAGCATACAGCAACTGCACGGTTAAGTTGTTTTGTACAAGGTGGAATTTATATGACCCTAACAAATATCTGGTCACTGTCGTCCCCCTCCCCAGCATATTTGGAAAGTAACTGATTTTTTATTACAACCCACAGCAACAAAGGAATGGAGCACCTGTACAATATGAAGTGTAAAAATGTGGTTCCACTCTATGATCTCTTGCTGGAGATGCTGGACGCTCATCGACTGCATGCCCCAGCAGCCAGGAGCGCTGCACCAATGGAAGAGAACCGGAGCCAGCTGACAACTGCATCAGCTTCATCTCATTCCTTGCAGTCTTTTTACATAAACAGCAAAGAAGAGGAGAATATGCAGAATACAGTATAAACAAACTCAGCATTTATAATGGTATGACAAACCCAGCAGCGTGCTACCTAGCTCATGCTTCATTTCGTCTATTGTACCACCTGTGTAAACACTCCGATGACAACAGTCACCTGCATTTTCCATTTTCAGCGCTTGCCTGAATTGATTGCTTATCCTAAATGGAAGACATTTCATTGCTATGGACAGCCAGCAAGGATGGTCAGGCTAATTTGACTTAAAACGTGCAGTGCTTTTATTTAATTTTGCATGTAAGTTGGGTAAGTCCTAATCTAAACCAAAAATTCATTTTATTATGAATTAATACCACCCATGCATATTGGTTTCTTCATGAGTTGGGAGCCTATGTTGATATCCACCCCAAATTCAGAGCTTGTTTAATCTTTTATTTGCTTGAAACTTTGAAGCACTTTGGTAGAGATTCAGGATGACTTTTCTGGAGAAGTAAATGGAAAATAGATTCTTATCTTAGTGTGCCAAAGTGAGACTGCACTGCTAGTGACTGCCTTGATAGTTTAGGTAGATTCCTGCCTCTCTCCTTCCTACGGTAGGAAGCAAGCCCCAGTCTGAGAATAAAACTGTTTTATCTTGCTGGCTGCCTTCAGCAGACAACTCTCTTGCAAGATCATACTGAGCAAACTTTTAGGTCCACTTACCATATCCTCTAGCTGAACTGCATTGCATGCATCCTATCTTGTCTGATCCTACCGAGCTAAATTGTTCTGTTGCTTGACAGTGTGTAAATGAAAGACAACATGCCAAATAATGATAACAAAGATAATTACTCTTAAATCAGACCAGATGATTAAAAAAATCATCGGGTCTTTAAAAAAAAAAAAATCCTCACATCCATGGGTGTACCAGCACCACTTTATAAAAATAACCTTCCCCTGTCCTCTGCGTTCTCGTGCTACAAACCAAGGAGCGAGGATGCCAGTGCAAGACTGGCACAGCAGGGTAGGATGGCCCCATCCCACTCAGTAGCATGTGGCTTTGCCATGTTTTGGTGCGCTGGCATTCACAGCCATAGCAGTAGGCTTCACTTTGCCTTGGCTTTCTTTGGCTTTCTTCGGGGCATGCTCAGAAATCACTGTTAAGAGCCAGCTCATCTTCGACACCAGAACTGGGCAATGAGCTTCAGGCATGGTGAAGTCTCTGGGACTGCATGTCCAGGAAGGTAAATCTGGCTTTCTCCATGCATGTATGTAACTGTTTTGCATAAGGATTAGTCAGCTTCTTCAGACCAACTGTAAATATGCAAAAGGTCCACTGACATCAGGAGTTTCAGCAAGATGTGAAGGAGAGAGACTGAAGAAATCCATAATATGTGCTATTCAAAGTAGGGGTCAGTGCTGCTGTTTGACTGCCTCTATGCTAGAAAATCAAATTTGTCAGAGAATGTTGCTGGATACTGGAATGTGATTACTACACACACCGGGGATATTTTATTAGGCTAATGATAAGCTTTGCCTGTGCTCCCTGCACTTCTTGTTTACTGGTCCAGTTAGGGAGTTAGCACGGACCAGGGACTGTTTCAACAGCTGGTTGGAAGTGACCACCCTTTCAGTAAAGACATTTCATAGCACATGTATAGTCTGCTCCACAGAAGCTGGCCACCGTGCTAAAAACGGGTTCAGGGATGCTTCTTTTACTGCTATAGCTGAAAGCTTTATGTTAGATTATGTTAATTGGAATATCCTGTAGTAACTAAATATAGGAAATAGTGCATCTGATGCCATACAGGAGTGCCAAGTCTAATTACACTCCCTGTTACACAAGCAGAGTCTGTGTGCAGTGAGATGGAGTTACATAGCAATTGTGAAGGCAGCAAGGCATAGGACAAGTCTGTGCTCCAAGTCAAGTATTTGATTCTTCAGTAACTGTACATAATAATGTCTATAACAGTTTCATGTACATATCCAAGGATACGCGCAGTTTAGACGTCTAAAGCTAGATGCTACCTATGTTTGAGAAGATGCCTCGAAAACTGTGCAAGCCTAAACATGTGAAGCAGTCACTGTAAGTTAATAGGCCTTTTATTGACGCATATTATAGTGTCATTTGTTTCTGAATGTACTGAAGGATTTGTCTTTTTGTGTATTCAGTAAGAGTGTGTGCATATGCGTGTGTGTGCGCGGACACACATATTTGGTACCTAAGGGCTTTTGGAGGGCTCCTAAATGCCTTGAAAGAAAATGCATGTTTTGTTTTATTTAGTAGCTGGTTTTCAAATGTGTTAGAAAAAGCATGAATGCCCTGAAAGGAGCGCAGGCTAAGATCTGGAAGGAGCACAGGTATCCCTGTAGTTACAGTTATGTGCTTACACTACCATCATTCACTCGTAGCCCAGTGTGCATTAGAGCTGCTCTTTAAATACTGTACATGCAACTTGGTGTTCTCTATACAGAGCAGACAGATCAAGGTTATAAGCTGCAAGACAAATTGGTTTTAATTAATGCCTTCCTTCCTACATCCAAGAACAGTTTGTTACATCGATTTATGTGGTAAATTTGACCTAGATGAGGGGAGAAAAAAAAAAAAGTAGTTCACGGAGAGCAATTCCCAACAGAGGATCAGGGTCTGATGGCACTTACATGGGCAAGCACAACGACACTCAAGAGATTTTCCCGGTGAAGCTGAATGAGTGTGATTTGAAGTGGTATGCAGAAGACTGACAGGTCTCAATCATAATGTGTCTGAGAACATAAAGAATAATTAACCAGCTCACAGTCTTAATTATGAATGCTCTCCTAGGCTCATCCCTTGCAAGGATCCTCCAATGTTTGTGGTGACGACAGTGAAGGGTGCCCAAGAAAGAAAAGCAGTGATTCCCAGGAACACATTCATTTACCTTGGGGCAGTTTCAGGATCTGTGTCATTAACTTGTTCATGAGATTTTGATTAAAGCAGCACCTTAATGAACATAGTAACCTTCCCATAGTTATCCAGAAAAGATGATTGTCCACATATCAGACAGCTGAATGTAGCTATTGAATTGATTAAACAAAGTCTATGATACAAAAATGACAACTATTTTCACATGTAATTCTGACTTATTCTATCGTGTATGCAAACAATTGTGCCTCACATTTGGTAACTGTTATTTCAAAGGATGCTATTTTATGTGTGTGTATATAAATACATATATACTTTATATCTGCAGCTGACAAACCAGTACTACCTGAATGCCTGGTGCTGGATATTAAACAAAAATATATAGCATGTAAAAAAAAAATAAATTGAAAGAAAACTATTTAAGGCAGCTAATTATGCTTTTACCAAAACATTCATAGTGATGTCTCTGGACAGCTAATGAAAGAATTATTTTATAATGTTTATATGTGGATTTTTTTTTTAAAAAAAAATAAACTCAAAAAACCAAAAAAACCCCTAGAGGCATAGACAATGTAATACCAGCACAAGACAAACAGAAATAGATCAGAAGAACTTGTTTTGCTTGAGAATATGGTTGTTACTGAACTATTACAAAAAAACTTGGGAGGCAGGAGAGGACATAGGGTGATGTGTAGCACTTAGTGATGTCTGGAGTTTCCAACAATATGTGAAAGCTAGTCTGGTTTGTAGCGGTTCAAGCCATGTCTCTATGTTGCAGACTTTGTCTCAGGTAATATTCCCAGTTGAGGCAGTAGGATTTGTGCTGGGGTAAAATAATTTAATGAGAGTTTCCTGGTGTGTGTTTATGGTAAATTTACTATCATGTTTCAGTGACATCTGTTGATGATTTTTCTGCTGGACACTGAGGGGTTTAATAATGTAAAAATATAATTAAGGAAATAATCTGAACTGAGCTCCCAAGGATATTGCAGGTCACTGGAATTTAAATTGGGAGGGGGAAAAAAAAAAAAAGAAAAAAAGGCAAACCCACTTCATCCTAGTGAAGTTTTGGAGCCTCCATCCATTCTAATTGATGCTGACTGATTCCGTAAGAGTTGTGCCAAATGTTTAAAATGAAATGAACTACCAGCAAAAAATTCTGCCTCACTAGGGCCTTACTCTTATCACAGGCTTTGGTAGGAACACAGCAAGCCTCTCGTGTATATAATATCCTGCTTTAAAATTAGAATGCAACACAGGCTAAAAGCTAATGGTATTTTGTATATAAGGCATTCTCAGCTGAATTTATGTGAAGTGTATTTCTTACTTTGAATAAAGAGGTGGCTATTTTCAACGCTATCTACAACCCTAGTATAGCTTTACAGAAAGAAATTCAATATGTAAAAGAAGGGTCATGCTAATGACAGTATCCTAATAGAAACCTATTGTCACTTGCAACTACAGCATAATCTCAAATTGATCTGAGAATGTTCAATTAATATTTCCCTAATCCCTTTCTACTCGCAATTCCCTTTCATCTTTCTACTGTAGATAGCCTTACAGCCTCAAAGTTGTTTTCAAAGTGATTGTTGCCCATGAGGGTGTTCAGTTTTGCACTGTGTTAAAAAAGAAAAGAAAAAAAAAATGTAAAAAAAAGAAAGATCTTTCGCATTCAAATGTGCCTAAAGAAACAAACAGAAAAAAAAAATGTATATGCTGCCATCTTGCAAATTAGTATGCTCTGTACTCCTGTGTGCCTATAATTAGAAGTCTGTTTCTTCAGAAAGTGCCCATTGGAAAATGAAGGGATAGACTGCTGGTCACAAGACTCGCATTAACAAGCCACTTTATGTATCACCTTATTGTATATACTATTAAACTAATGCTTTTGTGTGCACTATGTAGTCTGTCAATGGAAAGTCTTTTCTTTGGTATAGGCTCAGCTGCCATAATGCATTTGTTGAAGTATTCTGTTCTTTCACTGATGCATATAAAATTATTGATGTCTTTGTTTTGGTGAAGTTCCCCCCGCCTTTGTTTTGCACCTAAAAAGTTCAAAAAAAGTCTCAGTGAAAAAAAATCTCATAGGTTACCTGATTGGTGCAAGATTTTTATCAGTGTATTTGATGTTGAAAATAAAGAATTAACCAGAGAACTTTGTTTCATTCGTCATCTTTTGCATAGTTTTACAAATACACTTCTCTGCTTATTGTTTTCCAGTAGCCAGCAGAATAGTGCACTATTTTCCACAGAAACAGGATGTGTCTTGTTTCTTTGCATCTAAGTGTTTCTTAATTAACTGTTTCATAATTAGTCTCTTCACCTTTCCCCAAAAGCATCTGACAGTGGCCATATCTAATGTCAACAACATGTTAAAAGTCTAGTCTCATCTCCCTAGGGACACTGGGAAGTCACCTCAGTACTACGTACTTTATGTGCTTAAATGTGCTTAGACTTTCATATGCTTTAGGTTCCTCATTTTGCCTTGTGAAACAGATCGTGGTGGAAGCAATACATGGTGTGAATTTAGCTTTCTGTAGTCGACTGACACCACGAGTTAGCGCTAATATCCAGTAAAATAGGACTTTTTTCCCAAGGGAAAGGTAATCCTCAGGGAAAAAAAGTTATCCTGACTAAGCTGTCAGGAAGTTGACATAAAAACTTTTTGAACTTAACCCTATCCTGTAAAATACTCTCAAATTTCTATTTGGCCTTTGCAAAGAACCAAAGCAGCAATCTATAGCATTTACATGCATACCTAAGTATTTAAATGCTTATAGATAGATATCTAGCAGTAATATAAAGAGAATATAGTTCCTATCTTGATTTTTTTCATCTATTTTCTGTGCTATGCTGGTTCTAAGTGGGACTATTGGCTCATAGGTTCTCTTTTCCACCATGAATATTTATGTAAAAAGCATAAAAAGTTTTTATGCTATGTTTCATGGTACATAACATATAAGGAAAAAAATTGTAAGATTATTACCTTAATTTGAACTGTCATCTCTATGATTGAGACAAGACAGCAAATATACTTTGTCCACATGAAATCTCACCACATAGCTTGCCTAATTGGGTTTTGAATAGTCACAAAAGGAGACTCTACTACCTCCCTGGGCAACCTGTTTCGGTGTTCAACGATCCTCACATTAAAAAATGTTTTCCTGTCCTCATATGGAATTTCACATGGTTTGATTTGGGCCCATTGCCTCTTGCCCTGTCAATGTGTCCAACAAAAAAGAGTCCATCTGCCTCTTTCTCGTTCCCTGCCATCATGTCTTTTGTGACACTCTTCTCTTCCTAGAGGAAGAACCCACAAGGAAAAGGGCCTCTGCAGCCGGGCACTGGGAACATTTCCACAGCAAGAAGCCAGCTGGGGCTCCAGCTACATTCCTCATTTCTTATGTCTGTTGGTGGAAGTAATTTGAGAAATCACACAGCGAGGACATATCTTTCTATTTCATAGCAGAGTTCTTGCAGCTGAAGCTCCTGGCTCACCTTTAGTGGGCCCATCCCTCTCACTTCCCCCACTACATACATAATGCCTGGCAGAGCAATGGCCTATTCTCTTGAGGAAGCCCATATACACACAGCCAGCCATATGCATTGGGCTCCTCCCACACCTCTGCTTTCTCTCTTTCCTAACATGTGAGTGATGCGTGACTTATTTCATTGAACTAATTAGAAAGGTATGACATAACTAAGGCATCACTGAACACATCTGACTACTTTTATTTTTCTGTTAATTAAGACAATACCCTTGTTATGCAATGACAACAGCTTCTTCATGGGCTAAAACTTGGTGTTCTCAGTCAGCGGGGAACCTGTTCTCCTTAAAAGCCTTGCTCAATATTCAAGATTAAATAATGGGGGAGGGGGGAGTGTGTTTGGTTGGGGTTTTTTTTTCTGTTTGTTTTGTTTTGTTTTTTAATCCAGTTACTGCCACAATAAAAGCTCTGTGAAGCAACTGTATCTTAGGCTGGAAAAGTCTTACACCTCTTTCCTCTGCATTACAATGCCTGTCTCCACCACACAGGCAGTGAAGAGGAGGGTAAAATCCAAACATGTAAACTCTCACTAGCATGCTTGCAGAGAAAGAATGCCCATGGAAGGGCGCTGTGTACATGGTTTTTCTTCTGCCCAGCCAGGCTCCAAGTACTACCATTCACCATGGCATCCTGCAGACAGAGAGGCTCAAGCATAAAGATGTTCATGAAGTCTTCAGGAAAATTGACCATCAAAATAATAACATTTGACACTTATCTCAGCAGAAGCTAGGCTAAATTGCTCCCATGTCCCTGTAAGAGTTGAGTGTTGCAGTATTTAGGTGTTACTCTGCTAATGTCTTCATTTTGGCAGGCATACAGGTGATTGATACAAAAATAATCTCCTGTTGTTTCCCATTCCTACACATTTGCGTACCACTCCAGTATGTTAACACTTTGAACATCTGAAAAATGGGCATGCAAGGAGAGATTTTGCCCTCAGGATATATTTTAGTCTGATTTTGCAACACATGCTTAGGACTGTAAGATATTTAGCTCCTCTACAGACAAAGACTGAGTGCTCCTTTCTAAGACAGAAAGATTTGCTACCTGTCAGATGTCTTTTTTATTTTCCACTTACCTCTTGAGAACCTGGCTTGTCCATGGAAAGCTGAGAAGTATGTTTTACCACAGAGGTAAGCAAAACGTGCTATGCACTTTTCAGTGACAGTCACAGTAGGGCACAAAAAAGATTAAAAGTTTAGGCATTTGTATGAAAGCAGAAAAGTTTGAGTTCCAGTCTGCCTTTGAAGGATTATTTTTTGCTGATATTAAATCTTAAAATAGGAAAAGAAACTTCAGCTCCAAAATGTCTTCTTTTTTATGTATTTCTCTCAACCAAAATGCTACAGCATCATGCTTTCTTCCAGTACTTCATTTTCCATTCTTCCCCCTATGATCTGCATACCTGGCTGCACCATGCCTCAATTTTAGCATTGGAGTCAAAACTGCAACAATATATTTTTACCTGCAGCACAATGGTCAGGACAGTCACAGAAAAGCTAAGAGATCATGGGATAGATGAGTGGACAGTGAGGTGGGTTGAGAACTGGCTGTCGGACCGGGCTCAGAGGGTCGTGATCAGTGGAACAAAATCTGAATGGAGGCCTGTGACTAGCGGTGTTCCCCAGGGCTCGGTGTTGGGTCCAGTCCTGTTTAATATCTTCATCGACGACCTTGATGAGGGAATAGCATCCACCCTCAGCAAGTACGCTGATGATACAAAGCTGGGAGGGGTGGCTGACACACAGGAACACTGCGCTGCCATCCAGCGAGACCTGGACAGGCTGGAGAGCTGGGCAGGGAGAAACCAGATGAGGTTTAATAAAAGCAAGTGTAAAGTCTTGCACCTGGGGAGGAATAACCCTCTGTATCAGTACAGGCTGGGGGATGACCTGCTGGAGAAGAACTCTGTGGAGAAGGAACTGGGGGTCCTGGTTGATGACAGGTTGGCTATGAGCCAGCAGTGTGCACTGGTGGCTAAGAGGGCCAATGGGATCCTGGGATGCATCAGGAAGAGTGTGGCCAGCAGGTCGAAGGAGGTGATCCTCCCCCTCTACTCTGCCCTGGTCAGGCCCCACCTGGAGTATTGTGTCCAGTTCTGGGCTCCCTGGTATAAAAAGGACAGGGATCTCCTGGAGAGAGTCCAGAGAAGGGCTACGAAGATGATTAAGGGCCTGGAACATCTCCCGTATGAGGAAAGGCTGAGTGAGCTGGGGCTGTTCAGCCTGGAGAAAAGAAGACTGAGGGGGGACCTAATTAATGTTTATAAATATCTTAAGTATGGGATGCAGGGGGAATTGGCCAACCCCTTTTCAGTAGTCTGTGGAGATAGGACAAGGGGCAATGGCTGTAAACTGGAGCACAGGAAGTTCTGCACCAACATGCGGAAGAACTTTTACACAGTGAGGGTGACAGAGCCCTGGCACAGGCTGCCCAGGGAGGTGGTGGAGTCTCCTTCTCTGGAGATATTCAAGACTCATCTGGATGCCTATCTGTGCAATATGTGCTAGGGAGCCTGCTTTGGCAGGGGCGTTGGACCCAATGATCTCTCGAGGTCCCTTCCAACCCCTACAATTCTGTTTCTGTGATTCAATGTTTGAATTCTTTATAAAGAGAATATTGCAAACATGAATGTCCAACTAATTGGACATGCTTGTGAGCACTTACATAAAAACACGGACTCTGGTAGCTTTCCTTCCAGTTGTTTCTTAAAACATTCTTCCTAAAAACAATGGAATGAAGAAACTCGCAATTGCAACATCAATAATAGCAGTCTCCCAGGAATTATGTGTCTGAAAGTGCAAAAAGCCCAACCCGAGTAACCTTTGTGCAAACTACAACCACATCTGCAACATACATGACACGGAAGAGCTCACTGGCTCACCTCTCCTCCCCAAAGGCCACCTCTCATACAAGAAACGGACAATAGTTTCCTAAAGACTCCCCTCTCTTCCAAAAATTAAACACATCATCATTTTATTCAGAACTCATTATGGTCAAAACCATTTGCAATGTCTCAGGTCTTTAAATAGATTTTTCCTGACTCAAGCAGTTTTGAACAGTTCATTTTTTGAATGATACATTAAGCAGCACCAAACAATACAAGTCCCAGTTTTCAGTTCCTCTCTGCTTTTAGAGCAATCACGTAACAGAATTCAGATTTCTATCATTTAACCAGGCCTTAGTCTATGACAACTCTTTAGTGTTCAAGCTTGTTTTATCTTGTTTCACAGATTTTTGTCTACTGCTCTTTGCGAAGACAAATTATTTCCCTAAATAATTCCCATATATTTCCTTATTGTAGAGTATTATTAGACTATTCCAATATTCTTATTATTATTGAAACAAGCATAACTTCTTCCAAAAATAGGTTTCACATCTATGTCCCTCTAGGTTTAATTATGGCCAAATAGTGCAACCACAGTTGGCTATAGTGGATTTCACAAGCTGTCAAGGATAAAACCAGCCAGCCAGCACCTAGACTAGGTCCCTCTATGAATGTAAGACATATATTCTTTCACAAAAGTCAAAAGAAAATGACCCACTCTCCCTCATACCACTCCCCTCCCCCTGCCCCCCGCCACCCCCCTGGCCCCATTAGGCAAGCACTGGTTTAGATGAATTCTGCAACTGACCGCTGCAGTTGAACAATTCCAAAGCCAATCCTAAACACAAACATCACTATGGCATTTTCTGTGCTCTTCCTTCCCACAATCCATTGCTTTAAACACCAAATAAAATATGGAAAATACAACTAAATGGGAAGATCAATGTCATCTTCTTCTCTTGTATAAAAATCTTCATCCATCTCTACTCAAATTTCCCAGAACCCTCCTACATTTGCCAAATCCTGATAGTATCTCTAGTTTGAAGATTGTGAGCAATCAGTTTCTGTTATGCTTTTAAAAACACACACACACTCACAGATGCACTCAGACGCACATGATGATGAGCGGGTTGAAAGATGCTATCAGTTGTAAACAGATTTCTCAACCAGAAATAGCACAAGACTCTGAGGGCCAGGGATGACAGCTCATAAGACAATCCCAGCAGCTTTGTCCTTATTCAATAACCAGCCGTGGGAGAAAGTTCTAACGAAGGAGGAAGCAAGACTGCAGGTTTTCACAGCATTTGCAGTGGAGCTGGAAGGGTTGCAAATCAGTGGTGAGAATCTATCGATCTGTTGGAGAATGAAACTGCTATCACTGCTGAAACAGGATGGGGGAGAAGCAATGGGTATCATCACGCTCACAGCTGTGAGGAATAAGGGCACACAATCTCTGTCAACTTCAGATTAACGTGCTTGTGTTTTCTTCTGGGTTTTTTTTTTCTGTTACATAGGTTAATATATTCTAAGTAAAAACATTTAAACAGCAGAAAAATGCCATGTGTGTCATGGCTTAAACCCCCCAAATTTACTAAATAGCAGTAACTTGGAGTCACACTCCATATTTTTTCAAAATCAAGAAGAATCCTGTTTGGGTCAATTCTGGTTAATAAGATGGGAAAAGTGATTGCTGCTGCTCCTGCTCAGACTGCAAATGTTCTGCAATATCTCTAGAAAATTTATGAGTTCTCAACTCGTCCTGTTCTTCTGCTATTTATGCCTCTGTTTTCGGCACATTCCACTAGACTAACTATTGGTAAAGCATAAACATCTATCTTGGTATTAAAGCTGCCATGGAAAATGAAGAAGTTTCCAATATACCCACAGGAAAAAATCTGCTTCAGTGTGGGCTGGTACAACCTCAGTTGCCAAAGGCTGCACATGAGTGCATACATAAACACACACACACAAACAAAACACAAGTGAGAATGAACTTCAAGAAGCAGCTTGAGAAAACAACCCCTGAAATGACCAATCATTGATTAAAAATATAGACAGCTTTTGATATCAGCACAACCTCTAACATGATACTTTCCCATGTATTTTACCATTTGTCAAGCTTTCAGATCTCATTTAAACATATACCTAATACCATTGATTTGTTACAGCATTTTTTAATTCTTTTTAGAAGTGCAGCATATGTATGTCTTCTATTTTTTTAATACCATAAATATCTCATTCTAAACTTAGAGGTTTCCATAGTTGTCATTAAAAAGCACGTAGACAAAATATTTTATGGTATCTATAATAAATGCAAAGAAATCAATACAAACAAAACTTGGCTTAGCAAACTGTACATACATAAATATGTTCTTTGTTTTTCAACTTGACATTCAACATTTTTCTTCATAAAACCTTTTACGATCTTATTTATTACATCCATTTTTTTTTAAACCTTAAAAAGTGCTTCTGAGATTTACACCTTGTGCATCCAAAGCAAAAGTTAGAACACCATGCCTGAAACAGAAACCACAGGGAATAATACATTGCCATACAAGATCCTTTAAAATTGTATGTTACAAATGCTCTAAAATTTCTTTAGCATTGGTTATTTTGTATACTGTAGATACTGAGAAGGTATTTAACAAAGACTGGTTAATGGCTCATTTAGAGCAGTACACGGGAAAGGATCTACAGTATCAAGTCCTTGGCTATGCATAGTACAGGGCAATGACCTGGATATAAAGTGGCTAAAAGATCCAGAATGCTGGACAGAAGGATATTTGCCTCACACGTGTCACATCCCCCTCAGTACCCAGGATGCGAGTATTGAAACAATGCTATTCGGGTAATGCGTTGTACAGCTTGATACCGATACACTGATGCAATACTAGCTGAGTGCCAGCAGGGAATGATATGGACACAGCGGTGGCTACAGCAGGTAGGTAAAGCTGCCACACTGAATCCTGTCATCTTTTAAAACCATTCTGCCTTCCAGATAGCACTCCAGCAAGGTCACCCACTGTCTTACGGGTCTCCTTCACACTGGAGGAGGACCATTCATATATTTTAGCATGGGGTGGAAAGAGCGGGCAAAGTTGTTGGCCATAGTACAGCTGTAGTCCTCCTCAGTCATTGGCACCAGGCAAGCCAGCCCAATCAGGAGCAGCAAGAGGAGCTGAAGTGGCAGAGCAGCTCTGAGGACTCTGAGGAAGAAGGATGGGCGCTGCCACGTCGGCCCGGCCTCAGAAGGGGAGGAACCTGAGCCACCTCTTGTGGACCTGAGAAAAGAGGATGGAAAGGTGAATACACTAAGACAGCACTGCAGCAGAGGTTGACCTTGGGCACTCAGCCTTCCCTGAAGGCTGGTTTATAAATTGTACAGACTTGGACTGACAACTGTAGAGGTATTCACTGGACGTGCTATTTCCCTAACACTCTTAAGAGGCACCTATTTCTAGACTGGGTAGGAAAACATCATGAATGGGCTTTATGATCCCACAGCCCGTTTGTCAATTCTGGGGACGACTCTCACTGTGCTCTTGAGAGAGGGAAAATAAAAGGTGAGCCATACCTGTCACATGTGTTCAATGCACACTGTCTAAAAGGAAGCCTTGTCATTTGAAATGGTGGTTGCATTTGATTTGCAGAAGTTCCTGCATTCGTTTCTGTATATGGTATCCACAAGGGTATCATGCATTCAGTTACATCAATCTTCATTTAATTAATACAAAATACATTGCATTTGGAATCTTGCACTGAATCAGCAGTTAAAATCTATTTGCTCAACTGACTTGCCATCATCACCTTCTGAGTGACTTTCTCCCTTGTGTCTGTGTATCTGACTTGAAATGGCATGTATCTATTGCGTATCTACAGGAGGGTGGAGACCCAATGCAAACACTTCTAAAGGGACACTGCAAATTAAGGACGAAAGTCCAATCCTTTTTTTAATAAAGGATAAAATAATAGATTTTACATTTTCCTTTTTGACTGAAACTGTCAAAGCTCTAATATATGGATGATAGTTTTTCAGATAAGTGGATGACTGAAACAAGTCATTATGCAAGTTAAAATCTGATGGTCTCAGTGTGCTCATTAAAAGGCATGGGAAAATACTGTATTTTAGCACTATCCAAAAGTGGAAGAAGTTAGAGCCTTCAAATAATTTGCTTCTCAAGACATCTTCCATTAAGACATTAGGTCATTAATTTTGGTCTAGACATTTGCTATAAAACATCCATGTGGCTGCTATGATTATGAAGCCCCAGATGATCTATGTTTTTCTAGGTTTTAAGAGAGAAAAAATGCTCGTACGGATGGATTTGGTCTCAGCTTGAAGGTGGGGGAGCTCAGGCTTCCTGACTGATGTCAAATGCTCCCTACTGGGGATGATGTTCCTTAGTGTTTCTCTTTGCTTTCCCCTTGTCCTTTTGACCCCAGCTCCCAGATGAATGAATATGTGTGAGAAAACATACAAACCCCAAAATATCATCTTCAAAACTATGCTGATCTTGGCAAGGGTGTCGTTCTCATATGTTCAGAAGATATTTTTTCTATGCTTTAGATAACTTTTACTGTCTTGTTCATATATGTGTGTCATCTCACCAGGAAGACTTCAAGAAAGACAGACAAATTTGGCAAAGTTTAGTTGATCAACAGATACATAAGAACTGAAGTATGCTAAATGATTAACTCAACCTAAATACCCCAGGAAGGAGCGATGATCAAAACCTCAGATCTGATGTTGTTTGAATGTACGCTATTGTAGCCCAGATGGAAAACTACTTATTGCATAATGTAAGTCCACATATTATAAAGAACATACTGAAAGGATATGGCACATTTAACAGCATCAGAGCATTCCATATTAAAGTTCAATTAGATCAAGGCTTCTGCTGTTCAAGAATGCCAAGACAGAAAGTTAATGGACTGAGGTAGAAACAAAGGGAACAAGGAGTGCTTAATTACCTTCCAAGCATTTGATTGCACAGTCTACCTATTTACAAGGCTCTCATTGTACAAATGCTGTCAATCCGAAGCATAAAAGACCATGTTCCTGAAGTTGGTAACTCCTGTTTGATAATGAGCAAAGTCTGAATTTTCTTCACTGACTCAAGAGTTACTCTGGGGCAACACTGGATGTCAGAAGGTTAATTTCCAAAACGCAGAATCAAAATGGAGCAGACAAATTTAGCATCTAAATTTTCTCTTTTTTACCTGTGGGATGGTAGCACAATCCAGCACTTTTTGCTTTGTGTTTTACCAAACAAAGAAGAAAAAGAGTGGTTTGTGTAATCTACATGGCTAACCTCAACAAGGAACATAAACTTTCTTTCAAAAATTAAAACAGTTCTTGGCAAAGTTTTGGAAAATGCTTTTTCTGCAGTGAAGTAGGGTGTTGAAGAATAGTCTCTAATACTGCATGGGAACAATTAAAGCAGCAAATAATGAAACATTCTGAAAACATCTTCAGAGGGGGAGTTCTAGAAAGTTCAAATGCTGTACTGCCTGTTTTTATTGCAGGTACGCCTCTGTAATCTACATAATTGGCTGAAAAATGGAATGGCTCAACTTAAAGAGTGTTTAATGCAGAGATGGTTAAAAATATACATTGTTATTAAAAAAAGTTCACTATTCACAGGGACCTCCTGTTTACTCCAGCAGAAGGGAAAGATGAAGAACTGTATACCACTTTGAGAAAAATATAATTCTTGAGCTTGCATCTTTAGCTGTCTCTCTTCTGACTGCTCCACCATTTGTCACATGGGCCATGTTTGAGGAGAGAAGGAAAGAAGTAAGGCCATCTGCTACTCTCTCACTCCATATACAATTCCTACTAACTGATAAAAGGGGGTGGCCCAGCTGCAGACCTGGCCAGCAGTAAGCTGCTTCTTATCAAGAAATATCAGAATTTAACCTAAGTAGTGCAAGCAATAGTTACCCTTACTTCAGGAGTTTGTAATGTCACTGAAATTGGAACTCTTTTCTAAGCATTTCAAGAGAGGAGAAGGTAATTTACCAGGCTATATAACAGAGGATCAGATGGGCAAAGTGAACTTTTATTTCAGCTCAGATGAATACCTGCTTTTAAAGATGAGTATTTTTTTGGGTTGGGTTTTTTTTTTTTGGTCAAGGAAAATATGGTTGAAGTACTCTATCTGGATTGCAGTAAACATCTATAAGATTGTAACAGAAGAATTTATCATTCAAGCAAAGCTGAGAGGAATAAATAAAGTGAGTTTAATGGGGAAATGACTAATGGAATGCAGACAACAGGCTTACATTGAAAGAGGCACCGCTGGACTAGTAGGATGTTATTACTGGGGTTAATTAAGGATGAATCTTCATTTACTATCTTTATGAAGACTGACACAAAGTGTAAGCACAGCAAATTTCATCTGTATGATGACAGAAGTTGGAAGTCTTTGCAAATAAAATATAGGATTGGCTTCTTGAACAGAAAAAGTGGGTGAATCCAACAGATTTAAGAAGCAGCTCAAGGAATATAAGATTATTGTATATAAGGTAGGAATAAAATTTTCTGCTATGAGTTTGGAAGGTCACACTGAACATAATAAAGACAATTTAGAGCTGTTTGACACAAGATAGCCAAAATCAATAATGTGGCTTGTGAATTGCTGTAGAAAAGACCAAAAGAAATTTAAAAATAGATTTCAGTTCAAGATTCCCAGAAAAGGCTTTTTTCTAACCATGTTCTACAAAGTGGTAGTCAGATCTTGCCTGGAGCACTTTGTATCATTTTGATGAACATACTTTTGAAAGACGAATTCAAATTTACACAAGTTTATAGGAGAAGGAAATAAAGACCTGAGTTTACTGATAGAAAACCTGAGAGATAATAAAACTGCCTCTATAACAGTGCAGAATAGACAGAAAGAAGTTTTGTACAGTTGTTAAAGGGAGGAATAATGTTGGCACAAAATCAAATTACCATATCCAACCATGGATATATTCAATATGGAAATTATTGTACTGACAGATAATCTGAGAAATTAAATTTGATAATGACTTTCTAATAGATTTTTTGTTCCTAGTGATTCTAGTGTTTTAATGTGGAGGTTGCTAGAGTTATGAAGGAGAAGGTGGGACACCCACTAGAGCAGTCAATGACTCTTCTTGGTGGCCTAAGAAACTCTCTAGGAGCAACCTTGACTGGTTGTGTTCTGGCTTTGATTCTTTCCCTAGTTCTCACCATCAGATCACCCCAACCTCAGATCTGGCTTACCCGGTAAAGTAGATGAATGTGACCATTTCAAAGGCAGTTAAATATTAAGGAGCAAGCTCTAAGTGAGAGTGCAAGAAATAACTGGGAAAAGAGCTGTGGCACACCAAGCCCAAACCTGATATTTGAGCTACTGCGTGGCAATGACTGCCATTTGTGACCAAATGCATGGAGAATGCTGTGTCCTGGTCTGCTCCAGGAATAGCAAGTGACCTTTGAAGACCCACTAGTCATTTGGAGAGGCTTGGGGAGAGCAGGAAATGGAGGTTGGCACTGTGGCACCAAGACGTGAATAGAGCAGCTCAAGAGAGATAATGTAAACAAATTGAATGTAAAGCAAATTGAACTACTATTTAAATAGTTTTAATATTTTAATCCCTTAAAAAAATCCATAGGCACAGATCCAGGTGTGCATTTATAACAGCTCTACTAAACTGATGAAGAAAGAGGAGTTGCTGCTTGGATTTGCTTTTCCCACTTAGCACGATTACTAATAACTCTTGAATGAGCCTTTAGTTAAATTCACTGTGTAACCTCTAGTTCAAGCTTATCACAGAATCACAGAACCACAAGGTTGGAAAAGACCTTTAAGATCAAGTCCAACCATTTGCACCCTAACCTAAATCATATCCCTAAGTACCTCATCTACCCTTTTTTTGAACACATCCAGGGAAGGTGACTCAACCCCCTCCCTGGGCAGCCTGTTCCAGGCCCTGACAACTCCTTCAGTAAAAAATTTTTTTCTAATGTCCAATCTAAACCTGCCCTGGCACAGCTTTGTGCCATTCTCCCTTGTCCTATCACCTGTCACCTGGCTGAAGAGACCATCACCTACCTCTCTATAACCTCCCTTCAGATAGCTGTAGGTGGTGATAAGGTCTCCCCTCAGCCTCCTCTTCTCTAAGCTAAACAGCCCCAGCTCCCTCAGCTGCTCCTCAAAGGATTTGCCCCCCAGCCTCTTCACCAGCCTGGTTGCCCTTCTCTGGACTCGCTCCAGGACCTCCATGTCCTTATGGTGAGGAGCCCAGAACTGGACACAGTACTCAAGGTGTGGCCTCACCAATGCCCAGTACAGGGGCACAATTACTTCCCTAGACCTACTGGCCACACTGTTTTTGATACAAGCCAAAAAGCTTAGCATCACACTATATATTATTGGGTTTTTGCTGCGATAATGGGGAAGGCAAAATGATATCACACTTGTTATACGCAAAACACGACCCATCTAATTTTCAAATGAATTTTCCTTCACAACCTCCTTTAAAAATTGATTTTAGTTCTCCTGTATACTAAACTCTAACACGGTTTGCTGATCCAGTGCAAGATCAAACACAAAGTACTCTGATCAGAGGCATGTCAAAATATTAAAGAACACAGTGACAGCTTGTACCGCTTTATCAGTTAAAACCACATTATACATCAACCACAACCTGTCTGGCTTGCGCATTTGATTAAGTTTCCTATTCAGCAGTGACTCATTCGTATTCCATGCTTGTCTGAATGACAAATTGAACATTGTGTTGTACTGCTACAAGATGTGTTAATAAACAGTGCTGGAAAGGCTTGATCTGAAAGGTGCCGCACCAATGCCGCTGCTAGAACAGAGGCTGATCTCAAAGCTGCAAAGCGCTGCTAGCTGCTTCTTGGGCCAGCGGCTTGCACCTACAACCAGAAGCCTTCTCAAAAGGTTGGCAGAAGTGGTCTGAGTATACAAGAGAGCAGTAGAGTGCACACAGTATGTTTCTTGAGTACAAGCATGCTGATCTGCCGAAGACATCCCCCATTCCTCCTAGCTGTTAATGGTTGCAGAGTAAAGCCCCACTCCTCCCTTCTCCCACTGTCTGTAAGAAACAAAATGCCAAGCTTCATAGCAGACTGGAGTTGGAAACATTAATTCTCCATCAGACAGAAGGACGGAGAGCATGTCACCTATTTTCTATTTGGTGTCCTTATATCTCAAAGGAAAAAAATCCCTCAACATATGGCAGCTTCTAGTGCGAGTGGAAGCAGTGAAAGATACTCTACCTCTTCTATCTGCTGCGCTATGTGGTTTTGCAACAATGCCACTTTACTCACAGTCACTAATCACACAAAACCACCAAGTTTGCTTTATATAAGAAGTGTGGATGTATATTTCTACATGGCAAGTAGTTCTATGCTTTATTGCCTTTATATTTGAGAATAATTTTGCTGAAAAAAGCTTTGATTTTGCTCATTAAAATAATAATACTCTTAAGGCATTTTTCATCTGGTCATTGCTCAACCACTGTATACATATACTGTCTTCTTTCCAACGTAAAATCTTTCCCTTTAAGAGGAGTTATTTTAAAACTGAAATTTAAAATTTTCAATATATGGACAATAAATAAGATTAAGGACTTAACTGTACCAACAAGTATACTTTCATTATACTTCCCGATTATTTTAGGTGTTGCAATGCATCAGATACTGAGGTAGCAAAAGCTGTCCTCTTTGAACATACTGACCTGCCCATGTACTTTTTTTAACTTCGTAACTCTAGAGGCTAGTGAATTGATCAGTGAAAGAGTGAAGGTACACACATCACACTGACAACAACAAAGAATGCAGAAGCACCGTTAGCTGCAGAGATGACAGGTTGCTGGAGACAAGATGGAAAGGAAAAAGCTGTAGCTGCAAGCCTGCTCTCTACTGGTCAGACAGAGGTGGGGCAGTGCTGCTCCCAGAGCAATACATGGATGCGAGCACTTTGCAAGAGTCATGGCAATGTTAGCGCGTTAAATTGCAGTCGTCTTAGGAGGGGACAGAGAGTGACCCCAAGTCTAAAAAAACTTTCAAAATCTGACTTTTAATTTTGAGTCTTAGGTACTGAAAACCCACAAACTGAACAAAACATTTGGGGGGTTAGGAGGGGGGAATAAAGAGAAAGAAAGAAAATTACTGTCTCATCCAGATCTGTGGGTTTTGTGAATTCTAGAATATGGTATTGGCCTATTACCTGCCTTAATTTAATATCTAGAGGTAAAGAGGATGATAAAAAGTGTTCACCATGAACCTACTGGCATTTCTGTTAAATCATGCCAAAATAAAATAATCATTAAATATCATGAGTGTAAACACACACTCACCCTGATCAGGCATATGAAAAATAAAAGCTGATCACATGACATTCCTGGGAAGCAAAAGCTGTGGATGTCCAAGGATTACCCAGTATTTCTATTTAACAAAGAATTTTAAGTAATTGAGAGCCCCTTTTGCTAAACTATTAACAAAAGGGAAGTTTTCACTTGTTTTAAGTCCTGGCCACCTGACGGAGTGGGTGCGGACAGAGAGGAATCACGGCCAATTTCCATCATCCTCTTGGCGTTCTAGAACAGAGTGCGGAAACCAGGAGAATAAGGTACCTGCTATGTGGACTGCTGACAGAGGGTCCAGGCTGTGAGAGACTACATTTGCCCCGTGGCTGTTTGCAATGAACAGGGGGTAAAGAAAGAAGAATGTTCAGTCCAGGCAAATAAAGACAAGCTACTGATGAAATTAAATTAAAAGTGCAGCAAAGGAAACAAACAAAACAAAATAAATCAAATGAAGTGACCAATACCAATGAACCAAGGAAACTGGCTTTTCTTTGCACCTAGCTGTGTATGGAAATGATCAAAACATACATGGTGAACTCTAAAATAACTTTAGTCGTCATATTTAGAAACAGTAGCTCTGGGCTTTTTAAAGAATAAGTAGAAATTTAGCTCAAGTAATTTGTAATATGAAATAGATAAAAATTGACTTGAGTATGGGTAAAATATAGGTATTTCAAGATATAAATGCATCACAAAATTAATGTTCTTGAGGAAAAAATATCCAGCAGCTTCCTTTAACGAGTCTGGCCTCTTCTCCATACCCATACCCCCACAATTTTGAAGGCCAAATAACTGTAGGTGCATTCCTGCACTCACAACTATTTGATAGAATATTTAATGCAGTTAGATTATTATAATTCTGACTGTAATTTTTGTATTAGTATTTGTTTATTTAGCATCATCATATTTGGCACTGAACTTCTAAACAGCATCACTTCAGTCTCCAAAATTGTGGGTGCAAAACCAGAAGTTTGTCAACCAGACTGCAAGGAATTATACAACTTAATTATACATTATGGACAAAATGAAAAAGAGTAGTCACGTATACAACACTAACAAATTAGAGATAGACAAATGTTTATTAAAATGTTAAGATTAAGCCTATTATAATTCTGCATAAGTTTTACGCTAGGATTTTATGAGAAAATACTTCTCCATTTCCTGTAATGTTCAGGAATCCTCCATTCCATCTTTGATATCAGAGCTTTTATTCGTTATTTAAATTTAAGAGATAAAATCAAAAGTTTATGTTCATCCTCCTTTTGAAAAGCCAGTGTTCCTTTACATTCTCATACTAGCATCTAAAAGGAAACTAGTGAATGTAAAATAAACAAATAAATAAATAAATAAATTTCAAGAGCCATAAAATTTATCAAGGCAGAACTCAGAGGCTTTAAAAAAAGTGCAAATGGAAAAAAAAAATCAATCAAAACCAACCTGATTGCTTTCAGAACTAAGGAAAAAAGCAAAGTAATCAACCAATAGAATTGCAGAAAAAGACAAAATAATTGCAGTTCCATTTTGGGCTCAGAGTATGGAAGTGTTAAGTACTAGGCATGTATTGCTATATGTCTTGAATTTTGTGCCAGCGATGTAAATAGACAACTCCAGAGTTGCCATCATAGCCATTGATTAGGTCCTGTGCAACTAGCTGTTTTGAATACCATTTTAAGCCCTTCAGCTCTACTTAGCTCTTCATCCAAAGTCTCAATAAGACCATCTGCAATCTTCATCAGAAATTATAAAAAAAAAAACCAACTTATTGAGATTCTAAATGAAGCAGCTCTGAAGAGAAGGCCAAACAGAAATGGAGGACTGATTGTACCAGACAAGACCAGACTTTGGGGTGCTGTCATCACTAGAGCAAAATACAAGAGACACGACATGCCATACCATGGTAAACCAACCACACTGACAGCCCTGGTTTTAGATAGTATTTACCACTTCTGATTTCATGCAGGATGGGATATGCAGCAGGGTTGGGGAAAGCAGCTGTGTCTTGTTGTTGGTTTATGCCAGTTCCTTGTCTATCAAGTGAGAATGGGGGGCCTTCCAGCTGGCTAGAGCTACTACAGACTTCCAGAGATCCCATCCAGGATGTGGCAGAAAATGTATTACATGAAATTACCGTTCTCTGTCTGCTTGGAGTGCTTCTTCCAGATACAGGACTCACTGAGCCCGATGTGTCTAATTCATCAGCAGAGGACCATGAGGACAATTCCTAAAGTTCAGAAGGAATGGAACTCAGAAATACAATAACTAGCTGTTCAGGTAAGCAAATAAAAAAACGCCAACAAACCCAAATTCTGAGTGATAGCCCAGCAGAGTTATTTCCAAACCAAATAAAATGAAGCAGTTAACTTTTGTTACCAAATTTTAAAAGACTAAGCCATTACATGTTTTCTTTGTAAGCCCTGAAGGGAAAGAAAAGCAAACAGGCAGTTAAAACGTAATTGCTTTAGGTGACATATTTTCTGCCAAAGGCAATACAGGAGAAAAAAACAGTTGCTCTTTATTGGCCTTTAATTACAAGAAGAGGTCAGTACCAACAAGATTTTACCTAAACAGGTAGAAATCCAATAGAAGGAGTAAAGAACTGAGTTTTCGTGACTTGCACAGTCTGTTAATCCAAGACTAATAAGACTTAACTAAAGGAGAACCTTGAAATTTTGACTTTATGCCTTCCACTGCTGGCAAAGAAGGATGCATAGCTTCTTCTCAAACCCTGAGAGACATGATAATTTGAAGATATGGTGTGCTGCTCAGGAGAAACTACGAGAAATTTGTTAGCCTGTTAAAGAATTTATTTTATGAGGTTTTTTTTCTCTTTGACAGAATGAGCATTATCTTCCTTTCCAGTGACAACTGACACACTATAATTTCCAGTGCTGCAACTAGAATAATTATCTCATATACTTTGTCAGTTGACTGAATCAGTAATGGCAGGATAAACAAACCAAGATGTTCAATACTTATTGCTACACCCAATAGCAAAAAATTACAGGATTAAAAACCCTGGCCATATCTCAAAAGAGATGTTTGCATTATGGAGTGTAAGATTACTTTATGATATTCAAAATTACACACATACCATCTTGGTAAGTAATGCAAACAGCAGAAACAGTGTAGTCAACAGCACTGATCAGGCAAATACAGTCAGAACAGTAGGGAACGTGGCCAACAAACAGCAAGGAATAAAAAGATAATAAAAAGATATGACTTACCAGTTGACTGCTTGAAATGTCTAGAATTTTCTCTAGGTCTTTAATATGACGTGTGACCTCTTTCAAGAGGAGCTTCAGTCTGTTTCCAATGACATGCACCTTTTCTTTGGCTTCAAGACAGTCTTTGCCTTCAGCATTGACTAGCAACTGGCAAGACATATCTTGCAGTGACGCCACCTTCAACTGGGATTCCAGCAGTTCACGTCTGATTTGCTGTTGCCAAGGAAAGTCCCAGATTTATTTAGTTGAAGTTAAAAAAAAAACAAACAACAAAACAAAAAAGGAAGAAACCTGAACTCATGAAACTGGACATTTGAAATAAATGAAAATTTCTAATCTGACAGGAAGATAGACAGCAGGCTACTGGTTGCCTGAGATTTTAAATGACAAGTTATGCTACAAACAGAAGTGAGTAGCATTCTCAAACAAAGTTAAGTTAGTTACTGACATTGGTACCATAGTTGTGTGTTGGCATGCAATGTAGAATGGTAAACCTCAAGGAAAAGATACATTTGATTAGGTGTTTTTCTGATGATGTGTTTTTGGAGAGAAAGGGGTAATTATAGCCCTACCATTAGAAGTCTGTGATGATCCTGGAGCATTTCCGGGTCCAGGTTTGGATTAATGGGCATGATCTCATTTTTTCTTCTGTCAATATTCTCTAACCAAAGCAGCAAACCGTGGCTCATTTCATGGAAATCCTAAAAGTGATAAGAGATGATTTTAACAGCATAGCAGAAAATTCCAGTCAAATTGAGGTTCTACCGGCTAAATAATATAGCTCACAAGGAAATGTACAATAGTACAATTCTAATATGTAATAGTATATTAGAATACTATGCCAGAGGTGACAAATTTAGAAAATCTTGGGCTGGAAATATATGCTCCAGGTAGTGCAGGTATGTATTTCAGAAAAGATACGTCAAAGCTGCATTTAGGCTTGATTGGGCAAGTTTCAGACTGGATAAAACAAGCACACCAAGTAACAACACGGTTTACATTTTTGAAATATGAGATGATGACAATTTAAAATAAGCACAATATAGACCTGGCACTGCATTAGTGCATCCTGCAGTGCGCAACGCCACTCCTCGATCATAGTGCATACGTGGTCCCAGTGCACATTCATCTGAGACAGGCGCTCTTGAAGCTTCTTGCTCTCTTCGCTTTCAGACTGTGTGAACTCTGAGCTGCACAGATTGATGGACAAGATGATCGCTTTGCGGTTATCAATTGCTTTCTGCAGCTCCTTAGTGATAAGACAAAGTAGAATGGGGTAAGAAAGAACAGAAATTGGTAGAACGTGACTTTCAGAAGCAGCAAGTTGTGAAGGCACAATGAGAACACAACGATTTGCCATCAGCCACTGCAGAATGGTACCTTACTGTTAACAGTCTCTTTACTCTGGTTATGAGATTTCTGTGCTCACTCTGTGACACTGCAAATGTTCACTCTGTAACATCTACTAAAATTTTACAGTGAGCATAAACTAGAACAAGCCAATTAAACTTGTAAAGTCTTAAAAGGCTGAAGTCATAGCTGAATTTTAAAGATCTGGCTCATGTTTCAGCTCTTTTAAAGACAGAGCAGGCCCAAAAATTTTAAAGAGATGAAGGGCAACTGTACTGTAGCTGACAATAAAACTTTTGCCCTCACTTCTCAGTTTTGCTGATATACATAAAAACCCAACATGTTTTCAAGTGGAAACTGCTGTCAACAGTATTTTAAAATAAAAGCTTTTACTGAAGGAAAAGAAAACATACAACGAGTATAAACAACTTACTCCAATTTATAGAAGTAGGACATGTATAAAAACTATGATTTGTTTACATTGGAAGCCACAAAAGAAACCCCACCTCTTTTGGTTTGGAGGGCACTAAGTGGGTGAGATAAGAACAGCATTCCTATGAAATGCCCCCTTTTCCACCTACTTTACAGCATTTACTTAAAAGCCCCATGTCACAGTGACCTTTGTAGTACTTATGGCAGCTATATTTAGGTTCCAGTGAAGATCAGCATTAATATGCTTTAGATGGATCACTGCCGGAAACAGTCTTTACTCTCTGTCCACCTCATTCTTAGTATGGACCAGAGTACATTTTGACATTGGCTCCCACTTTTTGTACCTAAGCTTACAAGATGCTAGTAACTGAATGTGAAGTTGTGGACCATCACAGCTGCAGATCTTTATAGCTGTAAAATATCCAGGAGATATCACAAAGGTATCACATTCAGATCCTGATACTTCTGAGATGACAGAAGAAGAAACAGGAATGTTGCAAAGTGATACCAAATTTTTCCTGGGTTGTACTGGTGACAACAGTGGGGAGGCTACAAGCCCTTTGGACACTCTCTTCTTCCACACAAAGTAATATGTCCCAGTGAGGCATTTCTTTTAAAGCAGCTACTTTCTTATCAGCTTCACTAGAAGAGATGTGATTTAACTTGACTTTTTTTTTCTTTTTTTCCCTTGTTTTCTTTCTTTTTCTTTCTTTTTTTTTTCATTAACTTGGCTGACATCAGGATTTATCTGTACATTCTGAAATTACAGATTTGCCACAGAATGACTATTTCAAAAATTCATTTGGATTATATTGTAAATGCCAGTGGTACATTTTACTGACAAAAAGTGATTCATAAAATTGCTTTCCCAGTTACTTCAGCTATCGGCAGCAGCACTCTGTGCAGAATGGAACAATCCAGCTGCAGCTACTGGCAACATCTTCAACATTCCTGTTGCACACAAGTCTGTCTACAAGGTAACTCATGAAGAGAAAACTCACTTTCAGTTTTTTAATTCTGAGCTCAATAGTTTGTATGTCAGTACTGAGATCAAGGCGGCGGAGCTTCTCCAGTTCCTCTTCAGTTTCTCCCAACCAAGCCCAAACACTATTAAGGTCGGAGTTAAACTGCTGCCATTGCTGAAGGTTCTGCTTCATCCTCAGCTCCTTGCTTAGAGCCTGAGCCTGGATTAATTCCCACCTATCAATTACACCTGGAACGATAAACACCAAATTCAATAAAAGCAAAAATAAAAACTAGCCACACACACAGTTGTATCAATTGAATGCTGTGCAGGACAAATAAAAAACGTGCTCTATAAAAGCAAAAAAACCCCCTCAACCCAGAAAACACCACACTGAAAACTAAGTTAGGTTGAAGAATGTCATGTTGGAGAGAAAGACTGAAGAATCTGAATGGTTCCAAGAAGCAGGCAATATTATCACTTTCTAATGACAGAATTCTATGAAAAGAATGAAGATGATCTGTTCAGGTATCTAAAATAGGTCATGCTGGTATAAAGACATCATAAATTGGCATAAATGCAAACCACACAAGGAATCTGAATATGTCTAACTAGCCACATATTTTTTATTATTTTCACTGGTATTTGTACCTATCACAATTTATTACAACTCACTACATTTGCCTAAGCAACTGCTGGTGCACTAGATACATACCTATGCTACAAATAAATATAGTAGGGGCTATTTCTTCTTGTTATCTTGAAATATTATGGTAGAAGTAAAAGTTGCATGATCTTATCAATTTAAAAAAAAGAATCCCTGAAAATCAAAATAAAATAGACTGCATGGGTAGCACATCTTGCCAAGCTAAGAATGGAGATGTTACCTCTATATCCTCTAGGAAGAAAAGAAAAAAAATAATCCATGTTTTTGCAATGCAATACCTCCTGTTCTACAGCTGATGGTTAAAATCAGTCAGGTGAATACTTTTACCAGGTGAATATACATTATCTGTCTACTATATAGATATCTAAGAATCTAATATTACAATAAATGAATATTGGCATATGTGTTTTGTACAGCAATATAAGCAACCTTTTTCAACAGAAAAGAACTGCATTGCATCTACAGGGACTTTTCAAAAGGCTTAAGGTTATGTCTCGTGATATGAAAGGATTCTGAAAATTCACTTGTATGCCTAATCTCTTTATAGGGCGTATAAAAGTAATAATTAATATTCCTTCCTATTCCTATTAAGAAACATTAAACAGAACATGGTAATAGACAGCCCTGTAAATATATATTAGTGAATAATACCAAGTGTTTATTCAGAAAAATTTTGCACATTTGCTACTTTTCATAATTGCTTTCCATGAAAGAAGTAAATGTTACTTACCAGCTGTTTGTGTTTCAGTACTGTTCAGATTAATAAGTCCAGATAATTTTTCTTCTTCCTCCTTCAGTTTATATCCAAGCCTTTTTACTGTGTCTATGCTTCCACTACACTCACCTAGCAGTTTCATCTGTGTTAACAAACCAAAAAATCCCATCTCAATATGCCCTGTGCAGGACTAATTGCATGGAAAATACAAAATACAATGCAGTTTCCAAAATCTTACCAAAGTAGATCTAAGTGTGAAGGTAAAAACCGATTACTTTAACAATCTGTCCTGATGCTACTAAAATAATGTATACAGACATAATAAAAGTTTACAGTGTAAGTTCAGACTACATAGAAATAACTCAGCGCCACTGTGTCAAATGGTGCTGGATGACCTTAGGTGCCATCTGTTCTAAACGTTAAGACACTATGTCAAAGACACTAGAAGACCTGATACAGAAAATACACGTAAGTGTGGAAATCTTACTACGTGTCCAAGCAGCTAATCTCTGTCAGCAATAAAGTTACTTAAATGATTTAGAGATTTTTCTTCCCAAAGCCTCTCTGAGAAAGCTTTTTAATCACAGATTCCATATGGATGCAACTTTGCTTACATGTTGTGTGTCTATAATTCATCAGCAAGCTGAATACTGTACATGAAGCTCTAAAACCTTCTTTGAAAAGCAGAGGGAATTTAAACAATATCATCATTAGACGGATGAAAACACATATGAGAAAGTACTGTTGGACATCTGAAAAAGTCCAAAAGTACTAAATAGGAAATTAAATTCTTTTGATTCATGTTCCTGTAATCTTATGCTACTGTAAACACATGAATATCATAAACAACAATAGCACATGGTTAAAGGGAGCAACCATACATTAGAAGCAGTAATTTCTAATCGCTTTGTTAAAACAGCTGTAATGCTTTCAGTAACAATTCTAAGCTTGGAGTGCTTATTCAACCTGTGCTCCAAAATAAACTCACATATCCTTTGTAACTGGAATCCAGCTCCGGTCCTGTAGGTGTTTTGCTGCGGATGATGTTTTCTGTTTGCTGTATTTGGAAGCGACTGGTGTCTAAGGCCTTGTCCAGCTGCCGGATATGTGCTTCTATGGAACCAGGCTCTCCTGTACCAAACAAACAAAAAAAAAAAATTACTGTCACCCAAGTTTTCCCAAAGTTAATTTAATCTTTTGCCCAGGCAGAAGAAATATCAGCAATGGTGTCTAGATTAGACAGTAAAGGAGAAATGTGACAGCATCAGTATGAATGGTACAATGCCAAAACAAACTGATAACTAGTTACATTAGAGGGAGTTAGTGACCTTCAGAGGACAGATGACTACACCAAAGAACATGCTTGGTATAAGCATATTATTGAAGAGTTCACAGTTTAAAGCAGGCTTGCAAACTATTCTGAAGTGGCCTTTTCCCTCAGAGAATTCCTCATCTCTCTGAAAGGAAAAGTTCTTGGCAAAACATGCTCTAACCTCACTGATTTTGGAGAATACCTTGCTCCTTTCATAAAACACTAGCAAATAAAATCTTATATCCCAAACTCCTGATCCAAATCCATGTTACAACTTGATTTATCCTCATTTCTCTTTGTATTACTTCTCTCTGCTAAAAATTAGTTTAATTTCATTCTACATGAAAGGAAGATTAAAAGTGGTATACAAACGTTAAGCGATACTGTTATAATTATACTGTCAGGGTTCATAGATGACTGGAGGTCTTGAAAGCCCACAACAAGAAGTCCATGACTGATTTAGGTCACCATACCAAGCAACAAAATTTACAGTATTTTTCCAATTAGGATTTTGACAGAAATTTTGCTTAACATATTTACAAGATGGTATTACTCATCCAAGTTGTTTGGAACTCAGATCAACTTTTTTGAAGCAGGACTAACTTGTGATTTCCTTACAGAGGTCAATTTAAGTCTGTGATATGAATTAGCTACAGCCAATTCTAACCTGAAGCAGGCTGCAGCCTAGAGGACCACATGAGATCCCTTTATCCATATTCTATCACTATGCCTGATTTCCATCTGTTTACAAAGACAGATTGAATTTATTCATAAAGACACAATTAAAAACATGCATAGAGAAGGGGAGCCTTCTGCCCACCTAATTACAGAAAATGGAGCCTCTTGGATAGGTTGGGTTTTTTTCAAACAAAACACCACCTCACCCCAAATGGACTGAACAAAATGCTCAACATTGCATTTCCATCACTTCTTACAAAATTTTCACAGGTCAGAAAGCTACAAACATTTTTCTATATGTACGGCCATTATTTATACTCTTAATTAATCATAATATTATTGCAGTAATTTGGGGAAAAATATAATGGACAATGAACCTGGGGTTTGTGCCAGAGATGCTGAGATTTTAAGTGTTTGCTATTTCAAATTTCCTCAAGTCACTATTTCAAAAGACAAAAACTGTGAAATTGTGAGAGAAGGTATTTATTTGTAAGTGCATCTAATCCCTCTGAGGTAATTGTGTAAAAATGCAATGTGAAAAGAAAAATCTTCCTGTATAAAACACTAAGATAAAGACATTGAACTATAGTACCACACCTTGTCAACTAACCTAAAAGTTTCTATCTAAGTAATAAGCCAAGCTGTGTCTGTGTTAAAAACATAAGTGCCTCATCCCTGGAGATATTCAGGGTCAGGCTTGACGGGGCTCTGAGCAACCCGATCTGGTGAAGATGTCCCTGGTTACTGCAGTGGGGTTGGACTAGGTGGCCTTTAACGGTCCCGTCCAATCTATGAGTCTGTAAGTGCAAAACGGAAAAATGAGTTTTTGTGCTGTATCTCTTCATTCTGCCTTAATCTCTGTAGAAACCATTCCTCTCTCAGAGACATAACAAAGTATTAAATTCTGCTGAGGGACTTCAGAGAATAAAGACCAGTCAGAGTAATTTACTGATCAGTTTAGTCTAGTTAGCCAAGGTGAGAGGGCGAATATGTCAAACACTGTTTCATCCATGCACCTATTAATACCTTTAAGCAGTAGGAAAGCAGGATGCTTCTACATTAACATGCCAATGCTGCCATGTAAGAAACATTTATCTGGAAAGTTGTGAGAAGTATAGCAGATGCTGAGAGGAGACAGAAGTTATGCTTGTGTGCTGTGGTATTTGTATCTGGCTATGCTCAATCTTTTTTGATGCCTACCAGAGGAACTTCTAAGTGCATTTTCTGTGAGTGTTATATAGGCCTCGAGGGTTTCAGGGATCTCTACATCTGAAAAAATAAAAGCACAGTCTAAATTGACAGCTCAGCAATGGCTGTCTCCTTACGATGTGAGTTCTTTACATGGGATGGAATATACAAACTGTTCCAATAGCAAACATCTTTTCTGAAGAAGGAAAAAAGATGAAGACTGAAACACAGCCAGCCTGCTATAAAGTGTCTCAATATCCAGGCAAACCCGACTCTTTTCAGAACAATGACCTGGAAAGCAAAAGACAGCCACAAGATCAGAGTATAATGTCTTCCCCCAAACTGTCTGCATTCAGGCACTTTGACTCATTAAGATTTATTACACAAAGCACACACACTTAGAAAGGATGTCCAACTTCACTGGAGAACAAGACCCAAGATCCCACCTCAGGCTAAAGACTTGGTTGCTGGACTCTTGCGGGCCCAAGGACTGAGTTAAGATTTACTTAAGCACTTGATGATTTTGTCTGTGGATATCTCCCACAGCATTTCTCAGCAGTTTGTTCTGTACTCCTTGCCATATCCAGTATAGTTTCTTCTAGTCAGAATAACTTATGACGCATTGCTGTTACAGATGACATATCCCATCTGGCAGGCCACAAGCACAGAGACACACATCCAATTCCCTGTCATATCATGTACGCCTTTGAGATTTTCCAAGTCTGTACTCACCCACGAATCTCCACCCCTGAGTCTGCAGCCAGAAGGCCACTGGGATCACTTAGGGAAAGCTATTTAAAATCTTCAGGGGCTATTTAAAGTACTTTTCCATGAGCATCTTGGCCAAGAAATCACATGTGTAACATCTGCTGCTTTTCACTAGGAGAGAACAGGACGCACACTTTGCCACCATACCTGCTATACCAGCAGCTCCGCCCAGGTAGAAATCCTTCTGTTGTCCTCTGTCTTCTTCCTCAGAATGCAGCCCCCGTGAAACAGCTGTCTCTAGGTCTCTGCTAAGGTCGTAGTCATGATCCCACTCCAGAGGAATGGAGTCCACACTCGCAGGGGTATCTCGCCCTGATCGCTCGCTTCTCACAGGCTGGGAAAGAGGCAGCGAAAGGTTGGAAGAGGGGTGCGGAGAGAGAATGCTGTCTGCAGATTTGTCATGCCAGTGTATGTCAGAGAGATCTGCTGATTCATCCAGATCCACCTCTCTGTCAGAGAGGTCATGTTCGTCGTCTGTCAGCTAGAAGCATAATGCAAACAGAAACTATCAATGAAATGTGCAGAGGCACTGCATGGTCAGCCTGGGTCAGCGATGTAAAGAAGCATTAGGCAACAGTCAGAATGGGGTTTCCATTTCTTTTTCCATGTCTTTTGCACTTGCCCTTCGTTACTCTGAAGTGCACTAAAAAAACCTTAAAGCAACAACAACAAAAAACTTGCTTATTAGCAAGAAATTTGCTTATTAGCAAATGTCTCCAGGCTTTTTACAGATGCCACCGTAAAGCAGACAAGAGTAAGAAAACTCTGGAATCAAGTCATAGGAAGCATAAATGAACTTTATCGTGACCAATGTTTTTGTTATATTCTTTCATATTTTAAAAACACTGGGTTTTGTTCCTTTCCGTCAGCAGGATTTGAGCTACCAAAAATCACTGTGCTCTCACTTATTCAACTAACTATATATTCATTTGTGGAGACAAATTTCTGTTTCTTCTCATGGGCATTTTATCAAAATGCTCAAAACAGAACTCATTAAGCTGCCAATTAAACTATCAGACAGGGCAAGGAGATGTTCTTTTTACTTGTACCACATTGCTACTCCCATTAATAAAGTTTTATAAATCTCCAATTTGCATGGATTTTCATGACGATTTACAAAAAGTCCAGATCTAGTGAGTTTGCTCTCTGTACAGGACATAAATGGCATATGGTGGAGGCAGACGGTCAGGGTTGTAACAAGATTAAAACACAGGATTTTTTGAAAGTTACAGAAGTTTCTTTTGAATTAATTTCAACATCTTTCTCTCTCCTCATCCTCACACTTGTAAAATGGCAGCAAACCAAATAAATACATATATATGTAAGTATACACACAGGAAGGCGTATGAGTTTCTTGTGATAGCGTTCCACACGTCCAAAGACCTCTTGACAGTAACGATGCAGCTCATCTAGTTCTTCTTCAATGACAGCTGCATCCAAGGGCTCACTTTTCTCAATGAGTTGCTCACCCTGCACAATTATCTGCTCAATTTTATTGTTATTCAGTGAAATTTCTTGCTGGAAAGCCTGAATAAAAGAAAAGCCCATGCTTTATCGAAGAAATCATCATTACATCAACCTAAGCTATTAAGGATGCAAGTCTTGGAGTGTTTCAGCAAGAATGGTGTGGGTAACAAACAGGGATCATTCCAAATACTCAGGCATGAACAACAACGAGCAATTAAATTTACCATTCCACAGGTTTTCTTGCCAAAACCAGTGATATTTCATGGTTTACCATCTCATTCCTCACTTGTTGTATTTGGAAAGAAAGCTTTTCTCTAAACAAGCCATGCCCATGACCAAATGTCTAGAATGAACACAGATGCTAAAGCTAGCACACTGGAAATTTGGATAACACAACATTTGATATTTTTCTCTCCCAATAATAACTTTTCTGATACAAAAATGGTTGACAAATGTAGTAATTCATAGGTGTTAGCAATAATGGAGACCTTACACTAAAAATTTTTATTGACATTACCTCTTTTGATTGGCGACTGGAGTTCAGAAAACCTTGGGCTTTTCTAAAAGTTTTTCACAGTGCAAAGATCCTCCACTCTGACAGAAAACTACTAATTGAAACTTGACATAGCCCATAACTTTTGAGGTTGAAGGAAGAGACTGTATCAGGCTGCCGTTTGGCATAATGTTTTTAAAATTGTTTTCCCACCATGAATGTTTTTATCCCTTCTCTCATCCCTCCATGTGTTATGATTCAATCATTCTTTACCTTAAGTTGCTTTATCTTTGCTTGGACATCACACTCTGAGAAATGCTCAATGTTGGTCAACTGCAGGTCCATCTCAGTTAGCCATACCAGGATGCTGTCACGTGCTGTCTCAAACTCCTCACGCTGGCCAATAAAATGCTGGGGGGTGAAAATGAATGGCATGAAATGATCAGACAACTCAAAAAACTCCAGCAGTAGTAGTTCTCTGAAAGAATGGCTTTCACACCTTTCAAATCTAATCTAAACTCTGTACACAATCTTTCATTTCCTACACACTTTCTAAGGTTGTCTTTTCAGTAACATCATGTACAACTGCAATTAGCTGGTCACCAAGCATTTCCCTACAGACTTCATGCTTTGCTCAAAGTGAACCAGTAAGTTCCCTTCTTCTTCCAAAGGTAGAAATCCCTTCAAAAGCACTGCAAATGTCATTACACTGGAAGCTTCCGGGTTATGCCTGATTTGTAAGAATAGTAGTGAAACTGAAGGGCTTAAAACCAGAAAAATACTTTTAGCCTGCGCAGGATGGAGGTAACTCGCTTTTGTAAGTTGTCCCATCTCTGGTTCCCCTCATGAACCATCTGCTTGAGGCTGCAGTCAGAGTCAGTGCGGTTCTCTCGGGCCAGACGGCGATACTGTTTATTGATGAGTTCCAGCTGAGTCAGACTTTCATGCACTTGCCTCTGGAAGGCCTAAAGGAATTTGAACAAAAGACACAGTTTTTAATTATTGCAATCAGGATACATCTATAATTCTCTCCCTTTATTTTGACCCTACTGCTACGTTCCAACCTGCGTTAGCTGTTGGATAGCTGTGGATGTAGACATTTCTCAAGGGCTATCCCTATAGAGAGGCTGCCTTCTGATAAAAATGAGTAAAAAAAAAGAAAAAAACTTAAAAAACTGACAGATGACTGAATGAGACGTTGCAACATGAATATCTGTTACAATGGCAAAATCAGCACAAAAACAAAAAACGACTCCCCTTCCTACTCAATCATAGCCTATCTATTTGAGAACAGAAACACAAAAAATGAATATGAAGCATATTTTTAAAGATGAACAGAAATCCAAGATTCCTGTGGCTCCACTGGATTTCTTTACACATACTGAATTTACTGAAGTGCAAACATTGGAGAGGTTTGAGCAATTGTTTATTCTGAGGGTTACCAAAAATAGTAGAAAATGGTACAGAAGGAATCATCTCTTAATCTTCAGTATACTGGCACACAAACA
This sequence comes from Porphyrio hochstetteri, assembly GCA_020800305.1. Classification (NCBI taxonomy): domain Eukaryota; kingdom Metazoa; phylum Chordata; class Aves; order Gruiformes; family Rallidae; genus Porphyrio; species Porphyrio hochstetteri. Next base: position 56,062,278 of record CM036907.1, read on the forward strand.
AATTCTGCCTTAAAATTTTCACAGAAAGAAAATTTCATAAACACCCATAGCAACTTTATGCCTGGGCAAGTGGCAGCACCAGTGCTTCCTGTACTGTTACAAATGCCTCAGTCACCCAGCTGGGGAGCAGGAACAGCAGGGAACTTAGTCCGCGAGTTTCATGTTGTGACTAGCAGTCACAAAATGGGCTGGAGAATGCACCTTGTAAGGAGCTGACTGAACTACTCCACTCAATAATAATAATAATAATAATAATTTAAAAAAAGAATAATTCTTCAGAAAAAAACACCCCTATTATTTCTACATTATCACAGAAACAGAAAAGCAATCAAGGAATGAAAGGATCAAAACCTCATATTACACCAGCTGTCTTTTGAATACATTTAGCTTTTGGATCCCATTGTACTTCTAAAACTTGATCTCTAGATTTCTCACAATCCAAGTGAACCGTCAATCTCTCTCAAAACTAGACACCACTGTTAATAAGGACCAGAGAAGTGCGATAGGTAGTATATTTCTGTACAGAAATTTTCATTACAATCAGCTAACACATAAGTTCTGTAAAAAAACCAATACTTACTCTTCATATTGTACCAGTCAAAGCTAAAAATTAAATAATCATGTTTCTACTGCAATACCAGAGACAAAAGTAAAGAAGCTGGTTTGAAAAAAAGACCTAAGTATGCGGAGTCCTCTCAGTATAACTATGCATCCCATTAAACAGCGATCATACTGGGTAGGGGACAACCCATAAGGAGCAGCCTGAGCTTGCAGCTAGAGTGAAAAGCTCAGTAGAACTGAATTCACTAAAAATTGCACAAGGACACAATTCGCGTATCGGAGGCACAAATCTAACTGCATTTACTAGGATCAGGAAATCTGAAAGTGTGCAGTTGTTGTTTCACCTGTTACCAAGACTTGTCCAGTAAAAGAACAGCTGTGTATTTGTCTTCTGTTTTTCCGCTCCGCTACACAAGTATTCATCTGCCGCATTCCTGAAATCCCTTTTCATTTATCTATAAACTAATGGAGAGGAAGGAGCTCGATTTTGTACAGTGAAGTCAGTGAGAACCATCTCTGACCTCTGTGCTTTGGAAAAGAAAGATTCTTACATGGTCTACTGGGCTCTTTATTTTCATTGTTTTGGGATTGTTTTATTGGGTTTTTTTTTGTGGGGGTTTTTTTGTTCTTTTTTGGTGGTGTTTTTTTTAAATTCAACTGTAGATATGGAAGGGAACTAAAACTAGAAAAATAAGTCTAGTTGAAACAGAAACCTGTTTCAGTTTGTATATGTGGTTGACTTTATACTGACTTCACAGTGAAGCTGCTGAATTTGAACACTACAACTTGTTGCTTGCATTCCTGCTTTTGGGTACTTGTAGGAACTAGGTGCTCAGAGGAAAAAGAAGAGAAAAACTGAAAACCAAACTGAGGGGAAATCAGGCTTCTGGAGATGCAGCTGAACTGTTCTCTTTGCAGCTCATACCTGCTGACATTATGTAGACAGAAAAAAATCCACAAGTCTGCAGAAAAGGGAAGGTCAGCATAAGGGCTGATGTTCAATGAAGCAGACTTTGGGCAAAAGTCAGATCAGCTGTAAAAATCAAAGACAGCCAAGATATTTTTGGTACTGTTTCTCAGTCACAGACTCACTAAACAAGAGGTTAGATTCTGATCACTGAATAAAAAGACCATGAGAAGGGGGTCTGACAAAGTACTTGTGTCCAGGAAGGAAACATTTTTATACTAATGCAACCTAGCTCACCATAATGAAATCTGGCAGAGTTTAACAACAAAACCTGGCCAGTACTTTCAGAAATGTGAATGTCGATTATAAAACTTCAATCAGTGCTTCATGGGTTGCTTTTGAATGAAATGTTAAAACAAAAAGCATAAACTGGTCTTGGATGTTGTTTAAAATTTGCATTTCTTATTCACAGCAAAGACTTTGCAGCAGCTGTTTACAGAACTGCCTAAAAAAAAAAAATGTTCTTTTCCTTCAGAATTATTTTTCCTCTCTTATCCTTGCAAATATGAAACCGAGCAAAAGATTTTCCCCTGTGACTAGTCACACACTGTGTGTGTGCATGCTTTATGTACAGGTATACACTCTACTGTAGTAGACAGAAGAAAGTTACATAGAAAGCCCTTAAGCATTGATGGAATTGACAGATTGTCAGTTTTGAAGCATAGACTTCTAAGCCAGGAGGGACACCACCTGGACACATAGCAACAGTTGCACAAACATGAATTTCAGGTGTAAGGATTTAAAATGGGGATACAGAACATTGTATGGAAGGGGAGGAGTTCAGAGGGCTGGTTTCAGAGAGGTACAGAAAGGAGGGATAAAATCAAAGCAAAAGCTGTACCACACAGCATGCATTTGAAGAGGAACTTTGCAAAGGGAGATTTATGGATGCTCTGGAGCACCTACTAACTGGACATGTTAAACATTTCAGAAATAACAAAGGCAAGAAATCTAAGTTTGGTGAACAAACAGGAAGTGAGAATGGATCAATTTATTAACATTTTCAGTTGCCACCTTCTGCTATTTCTTCATCCGAGAAACCTGCTGCTGAAGGCAGCTACAAAACCATCAACTCCACTACATCAATACAGCGCCTCTGCTGAGTGACTTGTGCATGGAAAGGAAGACCACCAGCTGGCTGCTGTAATACGATCAGTAGGTATTAAATTTCGGCTACTATAAATCACCTCAAATTTCTTCAGTTCTTCCTTAGCAACCGTGTAAAGTACACCAGAGGAGCTTGGGAAAGCAGCTGTACTCTCAGAATTTTTTAGCCAGTCTTCAAATCTGGAGTAGTCGTCCAAAAACTTTTGCCACAGCCTCCACGTCTCTTCAATTCTGCAATAGATAATGGAAAATGGGGAATGCTCAGACTGAAAGCAAGCTGACCTCCAAAACTTTAAATAATCATCTACAACAGCAAACTAGTGCCTCACCAGACAACAACTGATTCTTAATCTAACTCAGACAGCCAGGCTGATAAACAGACCACAGAGAAAGCTGGTTCATTCCAGACTGAGCTAGAATAAGATGATGGCAATTTTTTTTTTAACGCGTCTAATTTTGGAACCGGTATAAAGAGAAAGTTATAAGTATGCAATAGGAGCTCTAAAAATCTGAGCACATGATAAATAACTTCTGAAATATAGTCCCAGTACAGGTGTCTAAGCCAGTATTTTAGAGATCAGAAATTCCGCACTACCTTCAGCTACAGAACTTTTTCTTACAGAAATCTACAAATGTTGTAAGCACATATTTTCAAGTTCTCTGTCATTCTGCACTGCAAAGGGACATGAACTTTCATTTTTTTTATATTCACCATCAAGTGATAAAATACTACCTCTCAATATACACTGTAAACATATTTCCATTTAAAAAAAAAAGTTAAAAGTCATTCCAACATTTAAAAATACTCCACTTGACTTCAATGGAGTATGTAAAAATAGTGGCTGACTCTTGATCCTGAAATCGAATTGGCTTAATACTCAGACTGCAAAATCCCAAGAACTTCAACACCACTTGACTCAAAATAACAAGATCTTTTTTGGGACAGGTTGTATTACAGCAGAACTTTGTCTGCTATTACATACAGAACACATCTTTCCCAAATCTTTGATATGAAGGTCTGAAAACCACCTGATCCGTGCAGAATTTATGCATGGATTATATATTGTTTAGCCTGAAGTTTGACACGTGGAAAGTTGCTGCTTAATAAGAATAACTGTTTCTAGTAAAATAAAGATCCTAAGTACTGATAGCTCAGTTGGCTTACTGGTACAAATCTACTCATAGCAGAATGTGTATTGCAGGAAAGTAAAATAAGAGTTCAATGCATTGTTCCTCATTAACTTAAACCAGTTCAGAATTAATCTCCTGGGCACAAAGGTATGAAGATCCTCTATATTTTCAAGACAGATTGTGTCAAAGATAGTACTTAAGCTGTATTTACACATATACACCATGTAAGAATTACAGTGGCAATAGTCTAAGATTACTTAAAGGCAGCAATCTGTGGATATAGAGCAGCACAACTTTAAAGTAACGTTTTTTTCCTCCCATAAAATAAAGAAAACCTTTATTAAATATATTAGGAATACCCCACAAACCTAGTGATCATATAAAGTTCAATCCAGCATTTTGATAAATAGTCAGCTTTACCTAAAGTTCTTAATACAACTGTGTAAACACCACAGAATTCAGATTCGTAACATAAAACACTATAGAATGATAGATTCATAGAATCATAGAATGTGTTAGGTTGGAAGGGACCTTTAAAGGCTACCTAGTCCAACCTTACTTCAGTAACCAGGGACATCTTCACCAGATCTGGTTGCTCAGAGCCCCATCAAGCCTGACCCTGAATATCTCCAGGGATGGGGCCTCCACTATCTCTCTTGGGAAATTCTTTTCAGTATAGAAAATATATTATTTTCAATATAGAAAAGATCTTCGTGAGTATAGGAGTTCAAACAGTTAAACATGTATTAATACTGGTCAGCACTGGCATTGGCCCTATCTAGCCTATGTCATTATGGCTATCAAAATCACCCATGCTCTCCTAGATGGGAATAGAAATCACTAGATCTTCTGGATATCATGGGTATGCAGTTCACAGACGGTCCAAGGCGATGCGGTAACAAGACCACACACAGGACTTGCTCAGCAAAGCTAAGGTGGGCAGATGAGGAAATTCCAGACAAGTCTTCAGTCCTAAAATTCTTCCAAATAAACAAAATCAGACACAAGAGGAAACTGTTGATGAACATTGGGTTCATGAAAACTCCTGGAATAACACTCCACCCATCTGGTAACTAGTTTCTCCAACAGTCTCCTCCGTAGCTCTAGGGTAAACTGAGGTGTTACAGCTCTCCCTATTAAGTCACATTTTCTACAGCTCTTGGAGTTACTGCTATCATCTAAATTTTCTCTAGTTTCTCTCTCACCACTTGCATGAAGCATGGGAAATAAGACATCATCCCATCAAAAGCCTTATGAGAAAATTTGATAATTCATATCTGTACCTTGTATAAAAGCACATGCAAATGCAAACCAAAACATCTTTCTTTCCTCACATCACAACAGCTATTGGCTTTTATTCAGCGTGTGATCTTTTTCTGACCCCTACACCCCTAATTTGTAGGCATTTTAGACTTACTTAAGTCGCCTTTCCATTGACATTGCACAAATATTCCTCCATCTTCTGTCCAGATTGCGTGTAGCCTGCTGGATAGAGTCACACTCTGCTTCTGTGGCACAAGCATCACAATCATGAAGAAGCACTTCACACAGATTAAGAACAGATGCCACTCCAGTGCTGTGCTTCTCTATGTCCCTCTGAAGCTCCTGTAGGTGGAGAAATGAATTCTTAAGAAAAATTGCAAAGCATTTATAAATAGAAATGTGTATCTCTTCTAGTTATTAAAAAAAAAAAAAGAAAAAAAAAAAGAAAAAAAAGAAAAAGCCCCAAAACTTGCAAATGGGAGAAACGCATCCAATGAATACCTATTAAGGGACTGCATCTGCACAAGTGGTGTTGCAGTGTTATCAATGAGGCCAGGACAACCTGGCAGCATGCACAGCTCTCCCAGGGACTACAAACACCAAACCATCACCTGGGGCAAACTGACAGAGCTCTGCATGCTCAGCTGAGCACCTTTCACATCCATTTAATCAAAATCACTAGTAAGTGGTAGAATTATTCCCAACCCTTTCCCATTATCACAAAGAATGTAAAGCTGAAGTTAGTAAGAGAAGTTTGACAATAAAGTATGTCATTGTAAAGTATGTTTGGTAGAGGTGCCCTTTATGAACCTACTCTTCCCCAGTTGAGCTTGCTGCCATGTGGCATGTTTGACATAGAGATCAGCAACAGTGCATGTTGAACAATGCATTTCTAGTAGGAGATTTTTCTTCCTTCAGCTTGCCATTGGAAATGGAAAAGGAAAATTCAGGACAGCTAAATAAAATGCACTTACACTGCATTAGCACTTGTTATATGTGTTCAGTGTTACTTCTGTTGTTTTCTTGTTTGCAATGGTTTGTCCTACATTGATGCTAATGTTCTGTCTTGAAGCAATGCTTCAGCTTCAGTTTTGAACTACAGGTTCAAGTTAAGACAAGCCACAAAAGCAACTGGCTATTGCTATTGGATTAGTATAAGGAAAAGAAATCCTGCTTGACTTCTGCCTGCATTTGCAAGGAATCATCCTAATATTAGATAGAAAAATAAGGGTGGACAGTATCAAGCCAAGAAAACATAATTCCAACAGTGACAAAGAAGTACTAAAGTGACCACAATAAAAAGTGATATATTGCATCTAGAACACTGTGTTCACTTCTGATTCAGATGAAAAAATGAAATATTAGGACAATTAGAAATGTGGAAGTTTATTTAGGAGAACAAGAACTTGGCAGCTTTAGGATGAGTACAGATAACTGCTCTTTATAATTTTGCTAGTTAAGTAAATTATAACTTGCAAAGTGAAGTACAGTGTCAAAATACTGTGTCTACATACATTTAAGATCTAGCTAGAGGAACTTTTCTTACAACTAGCAATATGATGTTCTGAAAATGCCTTCCAGCAGGAAATGAGATCTAAATGCAGAATCTAAAAACCTCAGAAAATTTTAAATGGAGCAAGGTCAACTTGTATCAACCATCTGAATTGGTTGTTTGTGATAGCTGGGGTTGGACTCAATGAATTAATCTATTTCCTCTTCTCATTTATGAAACAGAAGGCTATTTTGTGAACATCTACATGAGACCATCAAGTGGAAAATCACAATGTTTTCTTCCTCAGCACTGGCCCTTTCACTTTCACTTGCCTGGAAAATACTCTTTCATCATGATGTTCAAGTGCTTATTATTCTTTCTATCTATCCTGAAATGTTATATAAGGGTGGCTACTATAAACAGATGCAATACCCTATGAAACACATATGCCAGTTACGTGAGGTTAAGCAAGTTCAGGAAACACAATCTTCTTTCTGGTGTTTCGGAGTAAAGCAGTAGTGAGAACTGCCCATTGGTGGTCCTGAAGATTCCTAAGTACTAAGTTTTTATTTGCCTGTAGAACCTTTCTACAAGCAACATCTACACTGTTTTCCTCCATAGCCTTATATTTCATTCCCAGTTTTTAATTTTTTGTGTGTTTATTAGAGAACAGTTAGCCTTGGGTTAGTTCACAAAGGAGCATCACTTTTATGCACTGCTGTCATCCACATACAGCTTTTTTTTCCTTTATCAACCCAAAAGCAGACACCATTTTCTCAACATTTTAAGTGGTACCAGGTTGACAAAGTAAACAAACAAGTAATCCCAGAAATGAAGCTTGTGACTCTAGGAAAATACTGTAGTGAAGTTACCCTACCTTCCCCAGGATATCCAACTTCAACTGTATCTTTAATTTCACTAAAGAGACTAGAAATCTGAAAAGCTGATTCTTGGCTGAAGTAGATGCTGAGAAGTAGATAATAGAGTTACAGAAATGGGATTTGGCCCTCCTCTCTCAGAACATAATGTTTTTAATGCAATTTCCTATATGAACAACTTGTAGCAGTATGAGCAGGGAAGATAACATGACCTCAGTGGAAGATCAAACATGGAAAAGAACATAAGATCACTAATGGAAGAAGAAAGAAGATATACTTGAGAAAATAGCCAATGTACTGGACTTCTGACGTGCAATCGATAATGATATAGCCTCTAACTAACAAAAATATGGTTGACATACATTGAAGTTAGTTATTGTTATATTATTATTATTATTATAACCATAGCTTGTAGTGTTATCAAATCAAATCATGACCAAGTTTCCAAAGATGGCATCCTTTCAGGATAAGATTCACTTTTATTTCTCCCCTTTGGGGTTCACACTAAACCACTCAAAATTCTACAGGATATGCCCACATTCTGTCACTGCGTGGGGATTCCCACAAGGAACAGCAGAAGGCAGATACACACCAGTCTCTATGTCCAGCGTAAGTTCCATAAGAAGTGGGTGTAACAAACCATTGGATGACTGCATAAGGATGCTAGAAAAAGAATCTCAAGTATCCACTTTGTGGATAGCAATCGTAAGTCCTGTCCTTATTGTCTTAAAAACACCACGGTCATGCGTTATAAAATATTATCCCTATGTAAATGACATACTGAATATTAATAAGAATTTCTGCATAGCTATGTAGCAAATCAGTGGGGGAGCCAGGAAAAACTCAGGGTTATTTGGTCTCAGTCCCTCACTCAGCTTAGAAGAGTAAAATGCTAGTTTATACAACTCAAATTAATTCTCTCAAAAATTTCGCGACACTCCTCTTCCCACACATTTCTTTCTCTTCTGGAGAAAGAACTCAGGAAAGCATCTAGCTCATCTCCAGGGAGGCATCAGAAAGATTTTTTTGGCAATAGATAACCAACAGGAACACAACAGAATAGAACTCCCTAGTAATGTGCTTCTAAATTAAAATGCACTGGGAAGTGAAGTGGAACAGAAAACAGATAGTATAGTAAGCCTTCTTAGGAGTAGCATTACTTTTAATACTAAAAGCTGGTTGACTTAACTATTTTCCAGTGTTGGCTGTTTTATTCTAGCACTGCATAAAGGCTTTGTGTGCTCTAAACCAACCAATTTTAACTTCACATGTATAGCTCATGCATCTTTGCGTGCAAAGTGATTCTCAAACAAGCTGCAAAATAAGACTGAGTTAGAAAGGTTCCTAAAAAATAGTCATTTTCAAGCATGTGCAAGATTTGCAAGGTCTAATAGCTGTCAGTTCTGCCTGTGGGGACAGTTCAAACAAACAAAAAAATGCAAATCCCAAAGTAAAAACAATTGCAATAACTCGTTCAGGTTATATTTCTCGATCCCTTACCTTTCTCAGAAAGATCAGTCAGCTCCTGGTGGATTCGATGTCATAACCAGCAGAAGGCTCTATAAGTGACACAGTTAAGCACCACTTGCCTTGATATTTAAACACTTCTTTGCCTCATGCCCTCTCATGACTGAGCCAGGTATGTGCAGCCCAGTGACACTACTTTCATTCTCCCCATGTCATCGTGCAACTGATAAATGTGTTGTATTTTACCTGCTGTTCATTTAGCTTCCTTTGTATCTCCTCAGAGTCACAAGTTTCATAGACAATAGGTTTGGACAGCTCTGACTCAATGTGGGCAAGCCAAGATCTCAGGCTATTCATGTTTTTATCCAGCTGCTGTACTGCAACAAGGGTCTCCTTCAACTTCTTTATTCTGTAAGAGAAAAGAAATAGCATCATAAGTACTCCCTGAAGGAGAATTTCTACAGTATTCCTGTGTTTCAGGAAGTGTTCAGGGAAACTTCACTTAGATGACAAGTTCTGTTCTGAAGTCTTCCTTTATTATGTAACAGAAGTATGTTATATAAGCAAATAGTCCTGCATTTATAGGTTCTGGTTTAGAAAAATTAAAAGTTTACAAATGCCAGAAAACACTTTCAAAGCTTCTGTATCTTTATCAGTAGAGATGTTTGTTAAGAAAGGATTTTTTATTTGTTTGTTTTAAATTAACTCACACATAACAAAACCCAAAAATAATCTAAGTAATTTAACTCTGTATTTAACCAACAGTTGACAAACCAACAGGTGACAGAAGTTCATCTTGGACTACAGATAACTCAGCCATTTAACCAGGACTGGTGTTGGAGTGGATTGAGTGAACATGCCTTTTTCATCCCAGTGATTTCTAAATACTGAACAACGTATCATAGAATAGTTTGTTTTGGAAAGGATCTTTAAAGACCATCCAAACCGCCTGTAATGAGAAGGGACACATTCAATTAGGTCAGGTTGCTCTAAGCTCCACCCAATCTGACCTTGAATGTTTCTATTTATCACCTCTCTCAGCAGCCTGTTCCAGTGTGAAGACCTGTCCTTGAATAAGTAAGTTTTAGAGAAATCCAGCTGAGAACTTAATAAGAATTCCTGAATCCCAAGGGCTGCTTTAAGTTGTTCTTGGTCTTAAGGGACTACTTCAGACTTAAACAGACAAAACTGGAATATAACCACAAGGTGATTTCTAAGTACCATTTTTCTTAAGACTGACCCTGCAACAGCAATGGCCAGGAAAAAGAAGATAGTGGTTTTGTTTTGTTTTTTATTCAAGAGAACATTAAGCTTAGAGAGAGAGGAAAATTTGACTAAAACTTCACCCTATCTCAATACTTTTTTCCTTCAGCCTGTTCCAACTGCAAAAATATCTGTCAGTAATTCCCTCCTTCCTATCCCTCATGTTACATAACATACATTAGTGGATTCTGAAATGGCTTGAAATTGTTTGTAAGCTTTCTTCTTTTTTTTCTTTTATGTAGCACCACAAACAATTTTGAGTAACATTCCCTTTTATGTTTCTATTGCTCTTCCACTTGTGTTTCAGCATCAGAAAGCTTTAAGAGATGAGTGCTGTTAGGAACAGACTGACTAAACTGAGTTGAAAAATACAAGACTGTCAGATTCGTCAGGCAAACAAAAAGCCACCTGACTATTCTATCATTCAAACGGAGCAATTCACATTTTTCCATAATACTAACCAGCAAATTTATCAAGTGTTTCCATACTTACAGCAGTAGTTGCTGCTGACCATTAAGAGTCTAATATGGGTGTCCTTTTCTTACCAAAGAGAAATGCAGAGACCTCAATGTCAACTTAAAAACCCTAAAAGTTAAATCTTTAAAAACTTCATCTCTTTATAGCCCTCTCTTTAGATCACACATGGTCAAACTATGGCTCCTTAGCACCAAACATGCTTAAAGAACAGTTTGAATGCATCTTCCTTGCCAGACTGCATAATGTGTGTGCAACAAAAAATCTCTCAAAAATCTAATAGCTCAAAATCCTACCTTTCAATGCTAATGGCGTGACCTAAAAGCTAACGAAACTAAAATGTCTGGCTAGAGACAAAGGTCAAATTATAAACCATCCAAGCAGTGTGGGATCCCTAGTCAAGTGTAATTTTGACCTTTTCAAGTTTTGCTTAAAAGATTATGTTTAAACAGTTAATTATTCCAATAATCATCTCATGCTTTTGTTATAGCATTACACGTTACCGCAAGAGACTTTCCTTGATAGGAAGACTCCTTTCCTTGATAATAAGGATTCCCCATTGAAACCAAAGGGTTGGACACGAGACACGGTTTTTTTTAAAGGTTGTTTTTTATATAATACACACACGCCATCAGTCTCGCTACATTTTACAAATACACTTACTCTCTCAGACAGGAAAATGCTGCCTGCAGAATTCAACTGTTTCATGGTTTACTGATGAAAACTCATCTGAAAATTTGAATGGGCTTACAGTGCTTACAATTCTGTGTTCCATTTACTTGGTTTGTACCTTGGTTTCCCCAAGAAAGTAATAACTTTAAAATGTCTATTTTACATTAAGAAAATGCAGTGGGAAAACAACTCTGACCTGAAAATCAGCACAAATGCATTTAATTCAACTAACCCTAAATTAGACAGCCTCAGATTCCACTTAAACCTAAACGGGAAGAACCCTGTAAATACAGAACAATGCATCATATAGAACTCACAGCTAATGTGTTAGTCACTTAGACAGCTGGTTACTAATATTAACCTTTAAAAGCAATGTGAAAAATGTAAGAAAGAGCAAGTTAGCTAGGTCTGTACAAAGCCAGCTGCAAGCAGAAGTTTTCTAAACAAGATAAAAATCTATTTGGAACTGGGTACAAATTTTCAAGAAATGGTGAAAAGAATTAGACTATTAAAATTGTAAAAAAAATAGTTTAAAGAATAATCTTTATATGATTAAAAAAAATGTATTGTCCTAAGTACTGTACTACTACACACCAGGACAATATTTGCTCTTCTGATCAGAGTTTCCCCTTTGAAAGAGTAAATTTCTAGAACTTTGAACAGCAACAGTAAAGCTTCTAGGAAAGATTATTCAAAGAGAGAAAGTAGAAGCTGAATCAAAAAATCCAAGATGATATAGGCTGAATTCAAGTATTTCACACAGTTACAGAAAAGTCATTAACATGTACAGGACAGACCCGCTTCGTTAAGTCTGAAACGCTTTCTTTACAGCCTCTCCTTCTCTGCCTTTTGCTTGTAGCCATGCCCCTTTGATGACACAAACAGTGAGCAGACAAATACAAAGTCTGCTTTCTCTCTTGTGTATACATGCTCTCGTATTTAAAAACAGCAGTAAAACCAGTCTACAGTTTCTTTGAGACAGCTAAGAGATTTTACTACTTCCAAGTCTGCATCAGTAACAAAAAAAAATATCCTGGGATCCAAAAGTACTAGCTGTAAAACAAAGTACACTGTTATCACCATCAAGTATTTTTAAACTGAGCAGAAAACTGTAATTTCTAGCAAAGGTAGAGATTTCTACATATCAATATTTCAATTAGGTTCCCAGCAAGCCTAGACTTCAGAAAGAACCGTATCTATCAAAAGGAAACAAAAATAACTGCCTGCCTTGTGATATCACAATTACAGTCTGGGAGATCTGAATCCACACTGCCATCCTCCGCCATCCTCACAGCGTGCGAGTCCTCCGCCACCACCATGAAATTTTCCAGCATTAAAAAGAAGAACTTCCACTCCAAAAGCCTGTAAACACTGTGCTTTGGGCAGGAGGAGGGGTCGGGGTTGGGGGGAGGAAAAGGGACACACTTCTCTTTGCTGGTGAGTACTGTACAGAAAATGCTGCATGCCAAACAAATGTTAGCAGCCGTTGCTTGATAACATGAGACTGAATGGTGACAAGTGGTCATGTTTCTAAATAAAACCTGCATTCATCAACAAGTGCCAGACTTGATCTCCAGGAATGTGGACCATGAGTGCTAGGGGAAGGGATGAAAACACATACAACAAAGCCTTCTTTGCAAAGCCTGAGCAGTTGCAGCAATAGCACTGCTTCCTGGCTGTAAACATCCGTAACATGTTTTTGCACCGGGCTGACATATCAGAAAAAAAAAAATCATCTGAAAGGATGGAAATGTTCTAAAGGGACAGAAGCAGAAGTTTCTGGTTCTGAGACCTTTTTGGACCTTTCTGTAGCTGTCTCCTGCAGTTACAGACCTCTTCAGAATTGAGAGGCAATTAAAGAAAGTGGGTAAAGAAACAGAATGCAAGACACACAGACAGAAAGATAGAGGATTTTACAGGTGAATGGAGAAGTTCCATTGTACAGCACAGAATCAACAGGTAAAGACTCAGACTGGACACATATTACAACACTATGTGGCTAAAGCATTTTCACAGAGTGCCTTCTATCTGCTCACAGCTGTAGGCAACAAACCGCTAAGAAAAACACCCTAGAGGAGGCATGACTGTAGCTTTGCAAAGAAAGCACACAGGCTTTAATAATTTCTTAATGCTGTCAGGGATCCAGAGTATGAAAAGATGTATTTTATTCTCAACACCAGGGCAATTAATCTGCATTTACTCTCTGAGTGAAGCCAAAATCATGTTATATGATACATTCCAAACTCCAAAATATCATAACAGGAACAGACTCCAATATATAACAATACATTCTAAAGCACCTCTGGAGCCTTCTAAAAGCCATCTTGGGAGATGCAAACCCTTTCTTCCAGTGGGAATTAGACATCAATACAAATACTTTCTACATACAATAAAACAACTTGGGCTTCATCTGCTATCAGCCTAAGCTACAGCTGAAGTAGCAAAATTTCCTCAACCTAGCATCAAACTCCTCCACCATTTACTTCCCAACTTCAGCAATGCAATGTTCAAACTTTTCAGGTCTTTTTTCACTTCAGTAATCACTGGAATTGAAAGGGCTATTTGTTTAATTGCATCTGATAGTATTGAGCACGCTAAGTTGAAATGATCTGGGAAATAAAAGTGAATTATTTTACATAAATTAGTTTAGAGCTAGGACTCAGCACTCTGTTTCGTGATAAAAGGATGAGAAAGTTTCAGTGTATCATAATGTAGTTTATATCTTCCCACCCCAAGAATGACACAGAATGCTAAATGACACACAAACCTGCCCCACAGAGGACACCAACCTCTAATACTGAATAGGCAATACAGGTCTTTTTAAAACCACGTTTTGCAGTTTCTAAAGCAATCGCTTTTCACTAGAAACTTCCTGAAGGTATCACGAGAACATTTGTCTGAGTAGGTGTTTCAAATGACAAAAATATGGCAAATATATTTTATGTTCAATAACTGGTGATGTATCACATCCTCTAAAATCAGTGTCTTCAACTGTAATGCACCACTTCCCGATTAGTACTTCTGTAAGAAATATACAGCATTCATTACTTTAAAATGAAGCACTATAAAAGGAGCTGGAGCCACCAGAATGTTTCTGTTCACATAAAATTTACTGCTCCCATGTTTACAGATTTCAGAGCAGGAATGCAGTAAAAACTGAAAAAAGAATGGACGAAAAAAATGACAAAACTAAACAAACCCTTACCCTTTTGCTGCTAACAGGACTAAAGTATTAGCAATTCATATGTCCTTACATCAGAAAAACATGAAATATAAAGTATATGCACATTTTATGAAGTGCAAAATTATGACAAAATTCTTGTCAGTAATGGGAGGAAGGCTGTAGCATTATTCAGTGGAAAGTATTGAAACAAACCAGTTTCTTTGCATATCTGACAAGAATCCTGTGTATCTTTAAGTTATTAAAATTGCAGAAAAAGGCAGAAAATAAAAACATTTTCAGTTCATGATATCCAGCATGCTAATCTGTTCTATGTAGCACTTAGAAACAAAACAACTGCTTTACCTGGCTGCAATAAGATCTAGAAGATGCTGCCACCTGTCATTGATCTTGCCAAGTTTGTATTCAATCTCTGATGCCTTACTCTCATGGCTGGCTTTAGCAAGTCGCTCTCCCATTTCCTGGAGCTGGATTTTGTTCTTCTGGGCTACAGCAATTTCCTCTTGATAATCCTGGACAGAAAAGAGCAATCAGAAGTCAGGGTACTTACTCTAAATACACTCTACACCAGTAAAGGAACCACATAGAAATACAAGACATTTTGGTAACTGGTACCCTGGAGAGACAACCTCTTAAATATTAGATGTATAACCCTTGACAACTTTATCAGATGAATTAGAAAAACAAAACATGCCTTCCAGAAATATATCTGCTATAGTTCAAGTAATTACAGGCAATTCTGATTGGGCATTTAGTAAAGCATTCAGCTGCCTTGGAGTCTATATTAATTTAGTTTTCTGATATTCTGGGAAGTCCTACCTCAAGGAAAGGAAAATGCTGCACAGCGAGAAAAAAAACACTAACACACAATTTTACTGGAACTTAGAAACATCAGTGAAAGGTAAAACCTCCGTTTCAGCTAATTCAGTATCTCTTTGCAACACAAAACATGTAGCAGTTAAAGTGTACATGCACTGCACTATACCTTTTTAAGTTTCTCAATCATCTCTTCTATGAGGATGTCACCATTTTGAGAAACCTTACTTTCCATTTGTGTCAGCCATTCACAGAGCTCCTTGTTCTTCTCACTGAAGACAGCCCACTCATTCAGTCTCTCACTAACTTGTTGTCGACGTAAGGAGACCTTAAAACATTTGCAGAGAGTAAATAAAAGCAAAATAACAAATCCATTTAGAGATGCTTGAAACACTTTGTGCCTCACTGTGACCTCCTCTGGCCCCGCAAAAGTGTTCCTGCCACTTTCTGGCCACTAAACCAAATTGGAGTTGTACTGAAAAAACTTTGTGTGCCTCTCTGAGGTTAATCTCAGGTTTCCTGTTAGCTACATCCTTTGCATAGAAAAAGCCACCTAAGTGTTATGCTCAGTAGCCTGTCAATATCGTATTCTGTAACATCTCTAACAGAAAGGTTTCATTATAAGATAAAAAATACAACTACTTGTACAACTTACTGTACAACGACTTACTTCCTCCCCATTGCAATCCAAGTTGTTTCTGACTTTATAGCAGCATTTCAGCTGAGAACTGCATCTGCAGTGATGTGAGCTTTAACTACCATATTAAGTTTAACAGGGGCATACACATGATCTCACATTTCCTTTCCGTGGCCCTAAACTTGATGGCAGCTCTCCGGAAATAAGCAACAGTTGAACAAAACGTTACACTAGGCTACATCCGGAAACATTCAGTATGCAAAAAAACCTAAGATAAAACTTCTTTACTTGGCTCCCTCCTTTGCCACAGACATACCTGCAGTGACTACAGTCTAGCATCTCCTGTGTCTCACTCAAACGCAACTAATTCATCATGATTTGTGTGTTGTTAACTATTTCTTACTTTGGAGTATGTTTCTGAAGCCTTCACGGAAGGTTAACCTTACATGAGGCAACTATTGCAAAGGTAGTCATGCTGTATCTGGGCTGCAATCTCTACTGAACCATAGAAATAATGCTAGGGCAATCTGAAAAGCTGTGTGAACTAGACTTTACTATTTGCATTTCGAAGTGCAAAACGGGAGCAAGAAACACACTAATAGTATGAAAATAGTATGAAAAAAAAAAAATCAAAAAAAGTACTTATCGTGGTTTTGCCCCGGCCGAGGGCCGCACCACACACAGTTGCTTGTACTTTTAAAAGGAAGGGGGAAGGAAAGTTGGGGGAGGGGGAAAAAGGGAAGGAAGAAAGGAGGAAAAGAAACCACAACCTAGAAACCAGAACCACGCAGGTTGGGATAAGGATAGTTTACTAAACAATAACAGAAAACTAGATATAACAATAACAGAAGTTTAAAGCACAAAATAGATGAAACTGGTGATACACAATGCAATTTCTCACCAAACCACACAACTCAGGCCGCACAGCTTAGAGCCCGTCCCGGACAACCCAACCGTCCCCAGAAAACTGCACGTCCTGGCGTTGTCTCCCCCTCTTCCCCCCAGTCCCCCCTTAAACTGAGCATGACGTAACTGGCATGGAATATGCTCTTTGGCCAATTCGAGTCACCTGTCCTGGCTGTGTCCCCTCCTTTCTCACTAGTAAGGAAGTATGCAGAGCTGAGAAAGGTACTTGATTGCCCGGCAACAAATCGGAGACATCAGGGTGCTATCAGCACTATTCTCATGCTAACACCCAAACATGGCATTCCATTCACTGCTAAAAAAAAATTTAACTCCATCATAGCTGAAACCAGGACATTATCCACCCCTTATTCCATACCATTTACGTCATGACCAGATCCAACAATTTTCTTTGGGTACAACCAGTTTCGTGTTTCACACACCCATACATGTATGTACACACATATGCACACATACGTGCATACAGATCTTATTCCCTCAGTCTGTGAATTATCCCTCTGAAGTTGTTGAGTTCATTTAGTCCATGATTTTCAGGCTCCATTTGTCGTAACAGTTTCTCAGGATAATTATATGTTCCATTGGCTCGTTGCATGCTGCATCTCAGGCTCTTGACTGATACACCTGGCATGGTCCATGCTCATAGTCTGTGGGTCAGAGTTTATTTTCAACGGGAGCAAAAAAGTTCTTGAGAGGCCAGGCTTTAGTTCCATCATCATGGCACTCATTCTTCATTAACTTGTATGACTCCGGCTATAATGCTATGGTACAACATACAGCAATCATAACAATAATGAATATACAATAATGGGTTATTTGGCAATTATTATAATTTCTACTTTATTAATTATATTGGCTATTCTCACCCAAAATCAAATCCCCTTGAGGTACACATCGAACTTCTCCATCCCTCTGCATTACCCACCAAGTACAGCCAGGTCCTTGAGCAAAAACAATTCCAGACATGGGTTTACCTTTGCCTGAAGCAGGGATGACCCAAACTCTCTTTCCCAATACACTCTTCATATGCACTACTGGGACTCTGTCTCCCTCTACAGTACGTGGAAATTTTGCCTGGGCAGGGCCAGCCTGATTGGTAGATCCCCTAGAGTTAACTAACCACGTGGCTTTGGCCAAATGTGTATCCCAATGCTTGAATGTCCCACCACACATTGCTTTCAGTGTAGTTTTTAAAAGTCCATTATATCGTTCAATTTTCCCAGAGGCCGGTGCATGATAAGGAATGTGGTACACCCACTCAATGACATGCTCTTTGGCCCAGGTGTCTATAAGAGTGTTTCGGAAATGAGTCCCATTGTCTGACTCGATTCTTTCTGGAGTACCATGTCGCCAGAGGACTTGCCTTTCAAGGCCCAGAATTGTATTCCGAGCAGTGGCATGGGGTACGGGATATGTTTCTAGCCAGCCGGTAGTTGCCTCCACCATTGTAAGCACATAACGTTTGCCATGGCGGGTTTGTGGGAGGGTGATGTAATCAATCTGCCAAGCCTCCCCATATTTATATTTCATCCACCGTCCTCCATACCAAAGGGGCTTTAACCGCTTAGCTTGCTTGATTGCAGCACATGTCTCACATTCGTGGACAACTTGTGCGATGGCGTCCATGGTCAAGTCCACCCCTCGATCCCGAGCCCATCTATATGTTGCATCTCTCCCTTGATGACCCGAGGTATCATGAGCCCATCGAGCTATGAATAATTCACCCTTACGTTGCCAGTCTAGATCTACCTGAGCCACTTTAATCCTAGCAGCCTTATCTACCTGATGGTTGTTTTCATGTTCCTCCATGGCCTGACTCTTAGGTACATGGGCGTCGACATGACGTACCTTTACAACAAGTTTCTCTAACCGAGCAGAGATATCTTGCCATAAGTCATCAGCCCATATAGGTTTGCCTCTACGCTGCCAGTTGTTCTTTTTCCACTGCTGCAACCACCCCCACAGGGCATTCGCCACCATCCATGAATCAGTATAAAGGTAGAGCCTTGGCCACTTTTCTCTCTCAGCAATGTCCAGGGCTAACTGGATGGCCTTCACCTCAGCGAACTGGCTTGATTCACCTTTTCCTTCAGTGGCTTCTGCTACTCTTCTTATAGGATTCCATACAGCGGCTTTCCATCTCCGATGCTTACCCACAATACGACAAGACCCATCAGTGAACAGGGCATATCACTTCTCATTCTCTGGCAGTTCGTTGTAGGGTGGGGCTTTTTCAGCGCGTGTTACCTCCTCATCCTCTGGTGACATCCCAAAATCTTTGCCTTCTGGCCAGTCTGTGATCACCTCCACGATTCCTGGGCGATTGGGGTTTCCTATTCGAGCCCGCTGTGTAATTAGTGCAACCCACTTGCTCCACGTAGCATCAGTGGCATGGTGTGTAGAAGGAACTTTCCCTTTGAACATCCAGCCCAGCACCGGCAGTCGGGGTGCCAGGAGGAGCTGGGCTTCAGTTCCAATCACTTCTGAGGCGGCTCGAACCCCTTCAGAGGCGGCCAGTATTTCCTTTTCTGTTGGAGTATAATTGGCCTCAGATCCTTTGTAGGCCCGACTCCAAAACCCCAGTGGTCGACCTCGAGTCTCCCCTTGTGCTTTCTGCCAGAGACTCCAGGTCGGGCCGTTCTCCCCAGCTGCAGTGTAGAGCACATTTTTAATATCTGTCCCTGTTCGGACAGGCCCAAGGGCCACTGCATGGACTATCTCGCGTTTGATCTGCTCAAAGGCTTGCTGTTGCTCAGGGCCCCATTGGAAATCATTCTTCTTTCGAGTTACATGGTAGAGTGGGCTCACAATGAGATTGTAGTTTGGGACATGCATTCGCCAAAAACTTATAACACCTAAGAAAGCTTGTGTTTCCTTTTTGTTGCTTGGTGGAGACATAGCTGCTATTTTATTAATAATGTCCATAGGGATGTGACGATGCCCACCCTGCCATTTTATTCCTAAAAACTGGATTTCTCGTGTAGGCCCCTTGACTTTACTTCGTTTTATAGCAAAACCGGCTTCTAAAAGGATTTTAATTACCCTGTTTCCTTTTTCAAAAACTTCCTCTGCTGTGTTGCCCCATACAATGATGTCATCAATATACTGCAGGTGCTCTGGTGCTTCACCCTTTTCCAGTGTATTCTGGATTAGTCCATGGCAGATGGTGGGGCTATGTTTCCACCCCTGGGGCAGACGATTCCACGTGTATTGGATGCCTCTCCAACTGAAAGCAAACTGTGGCCTGCACTCTGGCGCCAGTGGGATCGAGAAGAAAGCATTCGCAATGTCGATTGTGGCGTACCACTTGGCTGCCTTCGATTCCAATTCATACTGGAGCTCTAACATGTCTGGCACAGCAGCACTCATACCTGGAGTGACTTCATTTAGGCCACGATAATCTACTGTCAGCCTCCACTCTCCATTGGACTTCCTCACTGGCCATATGGGACTATTAAAGGGTGAGTGGGTTCGGCTGATCACTCCCTGATCCTCCAGTTGACGAATCAGCTTATGGATGGGAATCAGGGAATCTCGGTTAGTACGGTATTGTCGTCTGTTCACCGTCGTCGTAGCAACTGGCACTTGCTGTTCTTCACCCTTCAACAACCCCACAACAGCAGAATCCTCCGAGAGTCCAGGCAAGGCACACAATTGTTCAATTTCTTCTGTTTCCAAAGCAGCTATTCCAAAAGCCCATCGGTACCCTTTTGGGTCTTTAAAATACCCTCTACGTAGATAATCTATACCTAAAATGCACGGAGCTTCTGGACCAGTCACAATGGGGTGTTTTTCCCAGTCCTTCCCAGTTAGGCTCACCTCAGCCTCTAGCACAGTTAGTTGTTGGGATCCCCCTGTCACTCCAGAAATACAAACAGGTTCTACCCCTTCATGATTCGATGGCATTAGAGTATACTGGGCACCAGTATCCACCAGAGCTTTGTACTCTTGTGGGTCTGACGTGCCAGGCCATCGGATCCACACAGTCCAATAAACCCGATTATCCCTCTCCTCCACCTGGCTGGAGGCAGGGCCCCTCTATTGCTGCTGATCATATTTGTTTTCCACTGGTTGCATAAAGGACTTAGAGGTCCCTTCAAAAGGATCAGGCACATCAGACATATAAGTAGGCCTTCCAGTTGGTCTAGGGAACTGCCCAGTAGAAACTGGTGCAGCCTTCTTCCTGGCAGAATCTCGTTGTGCGAATGTTTTACCCCGCAGCTCATTTACTCATGCTCGAAGGGCTGAGGTGGGCTGCATATCCCATTTCCTCATGTCCTCTCCATGATCAAGCAGGTAAAACCACAATGTACGTCGTGGTGTGTATTCTCCCTCTTGGAACGATGGACGCTTTCTCCCAGTAGCTGCAACATTGCTCCATACGGGTTGGGAGTTGGACACATTGTTGTCAAGTCGTTGAACCAGTTTCTCTACTGCTGCAATGACGGAGAGGGAAACATTGTCTTGGTATTTCCGGAGTCGGCAGGCCACCTCATTTACGGTTGGCGGATTCGTATCATCCCAGTCAATTGCTGCCAGTGAATTGGTGTACCCTGATGGTGCACTTCGTACAACCTTACGCCACATATCTGGAGTGCATAGGACTTCATCGGGATCAGCGGGAAGCCGTGAATTGTCCAGATCATAATAAATTATCTCCCGTACAGCTAATTCTCTCAGGTGCTGGACAGATGTCTCTATGCTGTTACACTTGGGTGTCTGGCATGTAATATATTCCTTTATGGGATATCTTTCCTTCACACTTGACAGTAGTCGCCTCCAGAGGCTGAGGATTTCCGGCCTCCTCCCAATTGCTTTGTCAATTCCTCCTTCTCTAGCTAGGGATCCCAACTGCTTGGCCTCTCTGCCTTCTAATTCCAAACTACTGGCCCCGTGATCCCAACATCGGAGCAACCAAGTGATAATGTGCTCACTTGGGTGGCGAGTGAAATCTTTTCGAACCTCACGCAGCTCACTCAGAGTCAGGGATCGGGTAACAATCTCTGGTTCTGCCTCATCCTGATATCCTCGAGATGATCCCGGTTGATCATCATCATTATCCGTCACTATGCGAACTGGTTTCTTTGTGCATTTCCTCTTTTGTACGGGAGCAACAGACACTGGTGTGGATTGGTTTTTCGGATCATCTGCAGTGTCTGCTGTAGAGATTACAGTAGCTGCAGTGTCGGTCACAGGGGTTGCAGTAGCTGCAGTGTCAGCCCCAGTGGTTGCAGCAGCTATAGTATCTGCCAGTCTGTTTCCTTTCCCTTCTCCCTGACAGTGCTGACAGTGCTGACAGTGCTGCCTGCTATCAAGCAGTGTTTGATAAATAGTGGCCAGAGCCCAGCACAGTGCAGTAAGGTGTCCGTCTCTGGGAAACCTACAGCAATTTTTCCTTAGGTATGCAGTCACTTGATCGGGGTCTTGTAACTGTTCAGGAGTGAAATTCCAAACCATCGGGCGTGAGAAAGTACCTAGGTACTTGCCCATACTTTGCCACATGCCCTGCCACTCGTGATTATTCTGTCTCGGAGAAAGCTCTTCAGTGGTATTCATAAACCTATGCTTGATATATAACAAAAACTGAACCATCTGCACCAAACCTACCAATAGCAAAATGCTAGTTTGAATATCCCAGAGATATTGAAGGTTTTCAAAAACTGCCATAAGAGCTGTTGTATTTAGCCCAAAGGAAAAGAAAGCAGTGCCCCCACCATACCGGCTGCTGTTATTAACCCCTCCCTGCCCTAAGAATGGACAGGACAGCAAAACCTCATACAAGTACCAGATTAAGCTCATGATCATCGTTATTATTGTATCATAGACCGATATCATAAAATACACTATAATGAAGTATGGGAACAAATACAGGAGCCGCAGACCAGAGAGAGTAAAGAATCCTGCCAGGATTGTATACAGCATGCGGTGGTTTTGCTGCCACAGCCTTGTGAATAAATACCACAGCATCGTGATCAGAGATTGCTTAAACAACAGTGCTTATCTTAATTGCGATAGTCAGGGTCAGATCTACCGTTATCCCAACCGTTCGTGGCCCCACGTTGGGCGCCAAAAATAACTGTCGTGGTTTTGCCCCAGCCGAGGGCCGCACCACACACAGTCGCTTGTACTTTTAAAAGGAAGGGGGAAGGAAAGTTGGGGGAGGGGGAAAAAGGGAAGGAAGAAAGGAGGAAAAGAAACCACAACCTAGAAACCAGAACCACGCAGGTTGGGATAAGGATAGTTTACTAAACAATAACAGAAAACTAGATATAACAATAACAGAAGTTTAAAGCACAAAATAGATGAAACTGGTGATACACAATGCAATTTCTCACCAAACCACACAACTCAGGCCGCACAGCTTAGAGCCCGTCCCGGACAACCCGACCGCCCCAGAAACTGCACGTCCTGGCGTTGTCTCCCCCTCTTCCCCCCAGTCCCCCCTTAAACTGAGCATGACGTAACTGGCATGGAATATGCTCTTTGGCCAATTCGAGTCACCTGTCCTGGCTGTGTCCCCTCCTTTCTCACTAGTAAGGAAGTATGCAGAGCTGAGAAAGGTACTTGATTGCCCGGCAACAAATCGGAGACATCAGGGTGCTATCAGCACTATTCTCATGCTAACACCCAAACATGGCATTCCATTCACTGCTAAAAAAAAATTTAACTCCATCATAGCTGAAACCAGGACAGTACTCCTCAGCTTAATTTGCAAACAAGAGAGTCACCCTCAGCCTAAAGACAAATGCTGAAGGCAATGTCTGAAGAAGGGGAATCTGTCAGCAGGACTGAAGGTACAATATAGTTATGTTGAGAGGGGACAGGACATCCTTCCTGAGCACAACTCCTCCACCAAAGCACAGTAAACTCCGTTACTTCCGCATTTTCCCCAGCCACACGAGAGTCTCACAGCTCTCAGTATGATTTTCTTGTTGGCTTTCAAGTCCGCTTAAATATGACCTTATGGCCACAAGAAAGCGCAAGAGATCTAGAAATGCAAGCAGTAATTAAAAGAAACATTTCAACGTGTTTTCCCTGATTCAGCAAGAATTCAGTTTCAATATGAGTGTGTTTACATGCATAATTTCTAAAAGCTGTCAACTTCCATTCAATTTTTTCTCCCAACACTTTTGTAGCTGGTGTGCTCATGTCAGAGCTTAGCATATATATACACTGTATATACTATACTTGCCTGATGGCACAGCTCCTCCCACTGTCTGTGCAGAAGGTCTATGCGCTCACTGAGGATTGAGATATCATCTGCACTTATGTATATGGATAGGGACTCCTTCAGCAGAGAGAGGTGTGCAAGGTCTTCTGTCCATCCTTCAACAGCATTCTCTAACTCCTTAAACCAGCGCACAAGGAAAAAGGACCAGTTTGCCAAAAAATACAAATCTGAATGTGTTGATGAAGCACGAAGACAAACACAGCTATCCCACTGAATTAAAGTTCTATCTGAGAAGACTCACCATTTGAAGCAGACTGTTTCCACCCTGTTTGAAAGTAAACACCAACCCACACATACCAGCATTTTCAGTTACAAGAGAGGTAATTCCCCTATAGAAAATGATACATTAACCCTGTAACAAGAAGTCACAAACTACTCAAATCACTCTACACTTTAAAAGCATTAGAGAATTCCAAGTATTGATTGGAACTTCTCTGTATCAAAACTATTTTAAAGCTGCAACCCATTTCTAAACTGCAAAGAATTTAGCATAAAACTGTTATGTAAGATCCTCCTCAGTAGTCTCACCTCAAATAAAAAGCACTAATCTAAAAGTTAAAATGCAATAGTTTAAATTTGAAGGTAGAATTTCTGTAATAAAATCACACCAGTATTTAGGTACTTTTCAGACCCTGTTTCAATCTCACTTAGAACCGCTATATTTACCCTGCAGGACTTGAATTATATTGACATCACTCAGGTACTATGCTGCCTGAAGGTTACACGGACAGCTTCTTGTCACAGAGACAGCTGCTGGTTTGTATAGTCAGTAATGTAAAGCCTGTTATCAGTGGAATAGGTTACTGCACAAAGGCTGGCAAAGACAACAGTTAACAGGGAACAAGTGCTTTACCTTGCAACGAATCTGCTCTGCATGCAACTCATCATGGTGTTCTGGCAAAGGCTGAGAAAGCTTTTTTTTGAATGATCTTAGCTTCTCCAGAGAATCTCCAATGCCCTTTTCAGATTTTTCCCAATCCTGAAAGCAGAATGTTAACTCGACTTCATTTCAAATCTAGATTATACTTGTGTCAGGTGATATGCCTGACTAACCACTAAACAGTAAAAACATTTTCATAATAATGGCATGCCCTGAAATACCCCCCTAAATAATAATCATAGTCTCAGTGCTTGAATCATGCATCGAATTTTTGTGTGTGTAGGTCTCTGCTGGCAGAAATATGCAAGCCAAAGTCTCCAGTTATTACTACATTGTCTAGATCCAACTCCATCCTTTCAGAAAAGCCTCTCCCTGCCAAAATTATTTTCCACTTCCTTTCTTGAATGCCTGTGTTAAACTCACCACTGTTCTTTGACAAAAGCTCCATTCAGGTGCGTTAATCTCCAGGAAAGAAAAAAAAGCATAGATTGGGGATACTGCAAATTCAAGTCAGATTGAAGTAC
Organism: Porphyrio hochstetteri; assembly: GCA_020800305.1. Classification (NCBI taxonomy): domain Eukaryota; kingdom Metazoa; phylum Chordata; class Aves; order Gruiformes; family Rallidae; genus Porphyrio; species Porphyrio hochstetteri. The sequence continues at coordinate 56,087,743 of CM036907.1, forward strand.
TTGCATTATCTCCTCTAAATTACGATTCTGTACAAACACAGCTCTAGTGTTTGCATACTTTCCAAAATTTTAAATGTGTCCAATGCAATGAAACCATGCTAATTGTCATGTCACAGCATGGTTTTACCTCCCTCACCTGCTTGCCTACTAAAAATGTACTCACAGACAGAAAGATCTCCAATAAGCCAGTCAACCACTAGAGTGCCAGTTGGTGATACCAGAAAATACAGATCTTGTTTCTCTTTGTCTTCTGTTTCAAGATATTCTCCTTCTACCACTCCCTTTGTATTTCCCTCCTTCCATTTTTTTCAAATCTATGTCAGTATTTCATGATCATCTTCAGGATGGAGAATTACAGACAATAGGTCTTGCAGAAAAACCCCTCTCTTTGGCACCTTCTTTCTTCTCTCCTTAGTAAGTCTTACATGACTGTAGTCTGTGATGTTCTTAAAGAAATACATACTCCTCTAGAATATACTCTTGTTCGTCCCATATGAAAACTACTGCTTCCCTAGAAGACTACTAAATAGTCATGTATTTAACACCAAGAGAGCATAATATGTGAAGGTTTGTTATCTATGAGACAATTTGTGCGATTTGCATGGTAATTTCCCTACTTTCTCACCTTCAAGCATTAAGTTCCATATTTTCATTAAGAAAAAATGCCACAGAATCTTTAGTCTTCCTAGGTAACCGCCTTTATGAATTGAATTTCCTGACATAATTCCCCCATTAGAAGCTAAAGTACGAGGGAAAAGGCTATAAAGAGGAAGAAAAATTTACTTTTCTGAACTTTTACAAAATAATATTTATTTTCTTATACTGCTTTACTTCTTGCTATTTAGAAACAAAACTAGAGTGTCTGAAATTCTATTAGACCTCTGAAACTATTCTAATAGCTCTTGCCCTACTGTATTGATACACACAACTCAAATTTTCATTATAATTCCTAGAATGAGTAGAAGTGAAAACCAGACCAAAGTGAAATTCCTGCCTATCATTGTCAGTACTTAAACTGAGGTTAGCAGGCATTCTGAACATTGCTTACATCAAAATAAAGTTCAAGTCTTCCTTCTCCAAGAGAGAAGCTTATCTAAATTAGCGACTACTCAAGACACTGGAAGAAAATACAGGACATTACATGACTAGATATATCTTGCTATTGTATGTTGTCCAGTTCTGGCCAGGCCAGAGTTAACCTCCCTAAGCAGCCAGCCCAGGTGAGCTGAGCTAGCCCGGGCTGTTTTCCACACTACCTGACATCACTCACCCGTAAATGGGGCTGGTTAGAGAGGGGCACTCCAGGGCAGTCTGAGTGCGGCTGGGGCATTGGGTCAGTCCTTGCATTGTGCAGTACTTTATCCCAAGCCCATAGAGGGGAGGCTCTGCCTCTTTCTCCTCTGGGAGTGAACCAGCAGCATGTGGTGCTCAGCCATTGTTTGGGTCCGAACCACCACACATGTAGAGGGATAAGGCATTTCTGATTTTCAATACAGCATGCAAAAAAAATTGGCCAGCATTGTGCAAAATAAAATAAATTTTTGTGTTATGTTGAAAATAGGACTGCTAGGAATAGTTTTTATTGGCATTGTTCTGGAAATATTAGTTAAAAGGTGTCAACAAACATACAAGCCTACTGTGAAGTATTACTACTCCTAGTTTCAAAGGTGGTGACAGAAGACCGTAGCTTCATGGAGCTTATATGCAATTCCCGTATTTGTGCTTATCCCTTGAGAATGCTTTTATTCAACAGGGTTTGCAGTGAGAAATCATCAACTTGCCATGGAAATACAGAAGAAATCACAGACTTACTTTCAGTAGTAAAGCAAGCTGCTTCTTTTCTTGCTCCAGTTGGGTGCTAGCTGTCTTCCAGCGCTCCTGGATTTCAGTAAGCTCTGTCTGAAGGTCTGCCTCAGCTTCACTATCAGCAGAGAGCAGCAGTTGCTTCCCAGCTTCCACAGTGAGGATATAACTCCCTTGCTGCCTTAGGAGAACTTTCTCTTTAAGCTGAAAACATTAACAGCTTTCACAATCATTTACTGCAGCAGGGCTTTAGAAAATATCTCCAAGGAGGTAAAGACATTAAAGACTTCTTTCTCCCCACTAATATCAGTATCTGAATTGTTCTTAGAGAGTAGTTCCTCTAGAGCTTATTATGCTTATAAGCTTTATTTTTATCTGTATCTTTCTGACAAAAATCTTGAAGACACCAAGCTGCTAAACAGATAAACACATACTGTTAACCTCACATGAAGGTTGTCCACTTGTGACACTCAAGGTGTCCTTTTTTTGTTAGCTAGAATACATTTTTTTTCAAAGTTCAAGGAAATACTAGCTATAAAGGAAAAACAGAAGTAAAGAAGACTCAAAAGAGAAAGACCAGTTAAGTTCTCTGCTACATGTTTTTTATGAACTCCAACTTTATTTCCATCACACTCCTGCTTCTGAGGCTATGCCAGTTCCAAAGAACTATTATCCAATATTGATTTCTGCAGAGCAGAGACTCTGAATCTAATACATCCTAAAGAATATTTTAAATGATGAAGGCTGTGAAAAAAAGGAGAGTTTTTTTACCTCTTTCTTCAAAGAGGCTGGACATACCTGCACTTCATCCAATAGTGCTCTGGCTTGCTGCAGTGGGATAGGAACATTGCCCAGCCCGCTCACTGGCTGGCAGGATATTTCCACCAGCCACTTGCGCAGCTTCTCTGCCATCTCCCTATAGCGTTGCCACTGGTGAATCTGGCTGTCAATGATCCCCCTCCTCTGCTGTGCCCGGCGAATTACTCCTTGCCATTGATTACTTAGAAGAGTCAACTTCTGATTAAATTCATCCCTATTAATAAGAATATAAACAGTAATACATAGTCATCTTCATACTTTTATCTATATATGCTTAATAAAATGAGCTGAAGGAAAAGGGAAGATATTTTCTGGCTGTCAATTATGAAACACTGGAAGAAAATCACTGAAGTCTCATCATAGCTGACAGGATGAGAACTTCACACTTCACGTACTAGGGGAATCAAAGGGCTCCAATTACTGAGACCTTAAAAATAACTAAACCTTTAACACACAAAATTCTTCTACCTTCTTCCCAGAAATATATAAAGAAAACCCACAGTTTTTTGCCACTTTGGATTAGCCAAATTCTTAGTAAATCATGGAGATGTCACAGTTCACCAGATTTACTACTGAGCTCGAAGTAGGCATAAGACATGCACATCATTAACAATATTGTTACATCCCAATAAGCAGTTAATCTTATATTGGGACCATGATACCCTTCGCAAAGTCAATGCGTATGAACAAGTGTGACGCCAGTGGTGTTTCACTGATTTTCATTCATTTGATGCTTAAAATAAAATCTCAGACAGCAATTAATTCTTATTCCACCACACTTAGTCTGCAGATGTTCTTAAGTGGCAGTAGGGAATCCTCTTGGTGAGACAAATTCCCAGCTGGCATAAATCAAGTGTAACTCACTAAATCTGTCACCGCAGGCTCCTTTAGTGAAGGTGACATTTTAAAAGTACATCAAAACCGACACATATATAACATGCTTGATAATCCAAGACAAATCTTTGTGAAAGAAACAGCCTTGAGGCTGTAGTAGTCCCAAATGTGTTTGTACCTTCACATACCTCATAGCATCCTAAAGAACACTGTCTTATTTAAGACCTGGCTAATTAACAGCTTAACTGCAGTGATAACTTCTACCTCAGAAGAGCATGATCTGAACACTGACATCTGATACCTACTCTGTTTGGAAGTCCTCCACTAGTCTTAAGTACTAATTCACATAACCAGCAGCAGCATCAACACAGGAATGTCTACCTGTCATCCACCTGTCCTTGTTCTAGGAGGTGCTGCCCATCAGAGATAATTGAATGCAAAATCTGCTGGCGGCTGAACATCTCTGCCTGGAATAGCTGTTGTACAGGAGACAAGGATGTTAAAACAAGAACTTACATTTTAATTTTATCTGTATGCATCAGTAAACGTGATTTTGCATGTATTTATTCTCTTTTAAAATTAATTCAATGGGAGTTTTGTCATGAATTTAAATAGAAATACACTTCATTTCATTGCTGGAGAGATTTGCAGCTTCTAGTAATTACTGTTAGCTACTTGAGATAAAAAAAAAGCACTATTAAAAAGCTAAGTAATATGAACAGGAGCTAGGTTTTATATTTTTGAGCACAATTGTGTGAAGGCACTGTATTTTACAGCAAAATCAAAACATGGTATTTATTGCATGGACACAAAGGGCACTTTTTATTTTCTAACAAGTTTAAGAACATTATAGTCTTTTGCCTTGTTAAATTGAATTTATGCAGAGATTGTTTGTAATATTGTTACACCAACTTTTAATGCACTCTTACACTGCCAATACAACTTTAAGAGAAATGGTCAGCCATGTGTAGGACCTAGAAATCCATTTTCCACTTCTTCCATTTTTTTCCCAATTTATTTTCCAATTTTCCCCTTCAGTCACAGTAAACTTTCACAATACTTTTAAAATTCCCTTATTAAATAAACATTATTTAAGACAAAAAATTACCTAAGTACTACTTAAGCAAAGATGACTTCAATGCCTACTATGAAAATTTATTCTTAAAAAAAGATATTTTTAAAAATGTCTTTTCCTTTAGTAATGAACCACGTCTCTAGATAGGGTTTCTCAGAAGTATTATGTTGATGAAGGTACACCCAGGCATCAGCTCAGGACTGGTCCTATTCCACAGTTTTCAGATAAATTAAGAGAGAAAGTATACTAGTATGAAGCTTGATATTTACTTACTTGTTTGTTAGTGATGGTGTTTGCATTTGATATCTGAACTGAGAGCTGTTCCCCAAACCCAGATAACGTCCCTGTAATATGACATACCAATCCCTGCATCTGTGAGTGCCAGCAAAATATCCACTGGCACCTGCACAATTAAATCCCTCAAACACATTGTATGTACCTTAGGACTTCCAGACGATGGACTAATATTTCAAAATGAGATTTTGTCTCTCTGCACCACTGAGTTAATTTTCAAAATGTTAACCAGGTCATAAATTTTCCCATAGAAAGAAGTAGTTTTGTCTAATTTTCTTGCAGAAGTATTTGATAATATTCTTTGAATACCTTGGCTCTTATGAATGACTGAGCCTGAACCAGAGGGAAACTAATTGCTCTATTATCTCATGAACAAAACCACAATACTGTGGAGTTGAGAGTTTCAGAAAGCTGAGCAAGGAGGCAGAAATTTTACTTCCTGTCATATCTATTTCCAACAAGTTAGCCAGCACAGATGAAGCACAGGAGGCAACAGCATCTACCAGCATTGTTGACAGACCGAGACTAAACAGAACACAACTAGTTAAAAAACCCCCACCATAACCCAAAAAGCCCCGAACTCCCCAAAAGTGACAATTTTAATATTTTTTTAAGAGGCCAGATGAAACAAAATCTTAGCAGGCATGAGGATCTCTGCTTACAGCAGAGGTATTCAAGCTCTTCCCAAAATCAGAGACATTTCTGTCAATGTCCACTTGCCCTCTGCATGTACACCACCTCTGTACGTAAGAGGGATACTCTGTTATGTGGGACCACTTCTCATTTGTTGATCACTATGAATTACAGAAACAGGAATTCGAAAGGGGACAAAAGGAGGGCAAGATGTTGGGATCCACAATGCCAGCAAGCTGGGAAAAAATTCAGTAACTGAGCTGGCAAGGAACTTCCCCCTTCCCCTGCCAGCACTTTCTCAAATACTTCTCTCTGTGCATTCCCACCACACTGGAGTCCCAAGCAATGTACCAGGCTTGCAGATGGATATCTGGAATACTGCATGAGAGTGACTACAAGATCGTCCTGACAGATGCATCTGATGCAGGTGCCAGTGTTACCACATGATATGTGAAAGAGACATCACATCTACATTGTTGGTTTGTGAATTTCAACGGGAAGTTTGAAGTTAAGACCACTGAGGTAGCTGGGGCCCTCTTAGAATAAATAAAGCAAAGTTATGAGTCAGCACTGGAAAACTGGTAACAGAGCTGGAGGCATTTCAATATCCATTCTGGGAATACATGTGGAAATAGATTATTTTCTCATTATCTTCAAAAATAGAAAGCAAAGCAACCTGGAAATTAATCTCAAGAAGTTTATATTTGACCCTTTCAGCTGTGAGGAGTGGTAAGAAAATTCTTCACAAGTATCAGGAGGCACTGTAAAGAACATTGAGTACTGAACACATTTAGATTATATAAAATGCCAAAAAGCTTTAGGTAAAACAACAACAACAAAAAAGGATGCAGTTCACAACATTTTCTTAGGATGAATTACAGTACTTAGAAAATCAGATATTAGTTCTCTAAATTCTGAGAGGTTACTTTATAGTTGTAATAAAAAATGCTTCAATAGAGTGCCTGAGTAACACTAATCCGAGATAACTGCTCAGATCAAGGTTTCAGGAGAGAATTAAGCTGACATCTCAAGACAACTGAATACAAGATGATGGCTCTTAAACCCTTTCAGAAAATTATAGGTATGACTGGACACAACACTTAGCAATAATTTCTGGACATTCACATCTCAAAGGAGGGAGATGTCTCAACTTAAAAGGACACTGTCCAGTTAATGCTGGCAGCACTGAGAGGAAATGAGATGGTTGGCGTTTGTGAAAGCAAAGGAAGTGAAATGCTAAAGCAAATGGATGCTAAAACAAGCAGAAATGATTGTGAATTGCTTTCTGTTATCAGACATTCATCCTGATGAATGCTGTGAGATACAAGACAAGAGGTTGGGGAGAGCGGGAAAGGACATGACTCTCCCTGTGATCTGGCATGAATCTATGTGTAGGTCAGCTGAAAAAGTTATGGGAACTTAAACTACAGTGGCCACATGGGAGCTTTGGTATGAAAATTGACTTGTCTTACTTGATCTTTACCAGGATTCTTGGCAGTAACAATATGGGTGGAGAAAAAATAAGCATCACTTGACTTCGCTGAAGAATCATAAAGGCATCCTCTAGTAAAAACTGAATCAGTTTTTCCCTGCAGCAGAGCTGGGCTAGTTCTTGATTTGTTACAGACAAGACAAATGGATCCTGCACACCACAAAGATCAAATCAGTTTGTTCTCCAAGGAAGTGTTACCAAATAGAGGCCCCCACATTGAGTTATATAACCTTCCTTTATACGTGTTCTTCAGATGCTGTATAGTTTGGAAATTTAATAAAAAATAAACAAAATCAGAATAAACTGAATGAACAGAGATTTTCTCCAGTTAGGACTGAAGACAAGGGGCCAGTTGCTTAAGAACAGTTAGGTTCTACGGGAATACTAATAAAAACTTTTACTTCCTTGGTACAAACCGATCTGAAGTAGACCTAATGTATGGGACAAGCACTGATACATTACATACAAATGCAGAAAGATATACAAGTCCTCCCCTAAATTGGATTTATAGATATATTTGCATGCTTCTCTTTTTAAGTTAAGATATCCTCAGACTTTTCAGGCAAATGCAATTCAATGCAAGGCATATTATTATATTACTCCACAAAAGCATGTGCATTCCATTTATGTATAAATAGTCTGTGTTCTAATTATGTATAAATACACATGATGACTTGCCTCATGTGCCCTCTGTTGCTCTAAAAGACTCTGGTAGTTTCCTGAAATCTCTGCCGCCAGCTTCTGCTCGGTCTGAACTAATAAATCCATCCAAGTCTCACATTTCTCCAAGAAGGTCTGCTGCTGCAGCAAGAAAGACTGCAGTTTACTGAAAGAAAGATGGATTCAGGTAAGGTCTCCTCATCTCACACACAGTATTAAGAGTCTTGCAGTAACTTTTTCAGCAGAATTCCAAAGCAGATGGTAACACCTTTACTCAGCTGCCTCATTCAATTTAATTAGGCAATGCTTTGAAAAGTAGCAGTCTTCCTCATTTCAAATTCTGTTAATTTGTGGCAAAACCAAACTCAGCTCAGTGGTTTTGCTCTTTACTTATACTAAAGAAAAGAAACTTTGGTCAATGAAATATCTGAAATATATTCTATGTTCTGCAAAAGGTATACTTCTGGCTGTTTTAATCTAAGAAAACTGTACAACAGTTTATAACTATCCCCACCTGAGTCTCTCTGTAGTCTGAGATGAGATCAGAGACCAATGTCTGTTCAGGTTCTGCATCCTTTTGATTTCTTTATCATTCAGAGGAAGCCTGTAACCCAGCTCATTCAGACGGTCCAAATCCGGGGCCATGCTGCTAAACTTCAGCATCTGATTCTGCAAGAAACAACAGAAGTGATAACTAGGAAGTTCAGTAATTACACTATTATAGACTGCAAAATTATGAACGAGCACTCAGTTAAACTTGGAACGGCCTTGGTTGCCACCAAGTGGCAAGCAATCCCTATGCCAGGGAAAAATTGCGTTTCCAGTTTTCAGCCTCCCAGACCATGAGAAGACTTAATCCATATTTAAATATGCACAGAGAAGTAAACTCAAATTGCACTAAAGTGTTCTGCTAAATTGGGGATTTACCACCCAGAGCTGCAGAAGTAGGCTAGTATTTGAAGTCAGGTGTTTATATTGTCAAAAAAGTGAGCCTTTTTCTTAGCCTGAATGTCTGGCTTGAAAATTCCCATTAAACTTATTATTCAACTTTTTATTTTTAGATTTTTAGTTTGCAGTACAGAAATATCCAATTCACTACATTAGGAAAATGTTCTGGGTTTTGTTCTTTTGTTTGAGCTTAAATTAAGATCACATGGTGCACAGTATGAATGTTTCTTAGCTCTATCAAGATAGGAATTGCATACATTCAAAAAAGTCAAGAGAAAACAAGATGCAGGAAGTCTCAGAATTATATTTGTGCATACCCTATACTACAAATAGCCAGGCTAACAGAAAAAAAATCAACACTTTCTGCATTTATTAGTCACCTTGAGTTCCTCCATTCTACTCTGTATTGCTGAGAGATCAGATGAGTGACTGGGATCCTGTCCTTTCAGTATTTCTTCTGCTTCTGTTATCCAAGCCTCATGGACTTGTAGGTTCTTGGCAAAGGTTTGATAGTCCATCACTCCAGCCTTGAATAGGAAAAGACCAGAAGTTTAAGAATTTCAACACAAAGCATCCATACTGACATTACATTCCTAGTTATTATAGACTTGTAAACAGCCGTGTGGGCTAGGAGCAATTGTAACTGCTGCTTTGGTCACAGACTGTAATTATTCCGGGTTTTCTTTTTTTTTTTAAAGATAGAGCAGAGGATTTTTAATCATAGCAAAAAGGCAGCACTTCAGTAAAGTGCAGAAGTATCTCCTTTCCTTGAAATAGATAACTTTCTCTAACTTCCTTTTATGAAACTAAATCCTCTCTTTAACTTATTGTCAACAGATAGACCCACTAGTTGCTACTATTGCAATATACAATGAAAAAAAAATCTTTTATGTTATGTGTCCACACAGCACAGTGATGTTACAAGCACATCCTAGACAATGCTGGGTTTCTTGCGTAAATCCTTGTCAGCCAAACAGAAGCTGCTACCTTTGCTGGTTGCTCACCCCTACCCTTTCCTATGGAACACATCCTGCCACTACTTTTTTGCTCTTCAGTCCCTGGCGACACAAGCCATTAGCAATATCTACCTAAAAGGCTTTGACAAAACTGGAAGGTGTCAGTCTGGTCGCTGACACTAATATGAACTGTAAGAATCAGTTCTACACAATTATTCATAATCTCTAATTTATTTTGCTGCTAAAGAACTAGCTGGGAAGAAAGTTTTTTTTCAGGGGAACACAAGCTGTGGATCCATCTGTTAGCACTACTGCTGTCTGGAGATAGCACAGTGCCCTTGGCTTTCCAGATAAGACACTTTCCACCATGAGGTTTGCTATTGTCATCCCAGAATTTGGACCTTCTTACAAGATCTCTATGCTGGACTTGAGCATATTTTCTAGTCTCAGCTTTGGCTTCCAGGGAATTCTAGAAAATGCTGATGAACATGTAACACCACCCTCTTTTCCCAGGCAGCTTTAGCTAATCGATCTGCTTTCAGGTGCCACAGGATGATGAGATTCAAGGACTTGAAAACACTCATGGTATACCTGAAGCACAGCCTGTTGCTTGCGGAGAGCCTGTTCTAGGGTTGACAGATTCTGGCTCAGAGAAAGATAATCAGACTGTATAGTTGCTGCTGCTGAAGCCTCCACCTGGCTTTTTAGCTCCTCTCCAAGCTCTTGAAGAACAACCAGTGACTCCTGTGCTGACTTCAAATCGGTGAGTACATCCTGCGGCAAAACATCGAATAAAGATATGAATAGTTAACCTGACACGCTGATGATGTCATCCTCCCCTGATTTAAGAGAGGAATTAATGACTGAGCTCCACCACTATATGAAAAACTTTTGTCATGGTTTAGCCCCAGCTGGCAGCTAAGCACCACACAACCATTCACTCACGCTTTCCCCCACCCATGGGTTGGATTAGGAGGAGAATCAGAAGAAAGAGGTAAAGTTTATGGTTTGGGATAAGGACAGTTTAACAGGACAGCAAAGGAAGAGGAAAAAATAACAGCAACACTACTTATAAAAGAACATATTAGAGTGGGTGATTCACACTGCAATTTTCTCACTGCTCAGACCCTGATGCCCAGCCCTAAGCAGTGACTTCTCCTCTGCCAGTTCCCCCAACCTTATATACTAAGCATGACACAATATGTTATCAAATACCCCTTTGGCTTGTTTGGGCCATCTACCCTGGCTGTGTCCCCTGTCAGATTCTTGTGAAAATTCAATCTTTACTAGCCAAAAAACAGGAGAATTTACTACTGTACTTCAATGCCATAGTGTCCACTCACACTGTGTATGAAAAGGAAATGATGTAAAGATAAAAAAAGAAGTAAAAATACCTGTGCACACAGGATTGAAAGCAGTGACTGTTCAGCTACCTTTGAGGAAGACCAAGTTACTGAACAGGCAGTATTTGTTGAAACAAACCTTCTGAGTCTACCGACATGCTGGTCCTAGAGCAGCAGCAGCCCTCATTTTGTGTTGATTCATGTCTGACTAGACCTTCCATTTACCTCCCATTTTTTACCTGCTATGACTTATCAAGAGGGATGAAAAAATAACTTTTGTAAATGGCCTAATATAATGGCTAAAGAATGGGACATCAAGGAACAAAGAAATTATCAGAACTGATCAATCTGAATTTCTAGTCCAGATGGTCTATGGCAGCAAATGTTCAAAAAGCTCATTAATGTTTTAATTTTTCTCCTTGGAATTGTTTTGCTTACACAAAGACAAATAACCTTTTTTTTTTTCAATGACACTTAATATTAACTTAAATACAAAAGAACCAAAATGTAACCACAAGACAGAAGATAAACTATCCTTCTGCCTTGAGAAGCAGTCTTGAAAGAGGAAGAATCTCAAGGTTTCAAAGTGAATTCTGTCCTTCTGCTAGGAAGGATAAAGACATCCCCAAAATATACACAGTCTCTTTTAATTCAGAAAAGGTGAACAGCGTTGATTGGTGGGAATATAGTCAAAGGATTTTGTGTTTCTTTCTATTATAAGAAACTCAACAGATTCAGTAGAAATATTTTCTCAAGTAAGAATCCCTTTGATTACCAGGGACTTAAGACTGAATCAAATTATATAATTAATCCACCTTCTCAAAAGAGATGAATTCACACACGAGCTTCTGAGGCAGCACCACAACAATTAATGGAGGGATCACATGAAAAGTATGAGAAACGTTAGAGGTCTGTGTAGCAGATGCAAAGCTCTCTCTCTGTGCCTGAGAGGCATGAGTAAAAAGAAACATGTACACAAGTTTGCAATACACCAAGAACAGAGGTTAGTAATGGAGAACCTGTTGTGATTTTTAGCCCACAGTGCCAAGAAAAAGTGCAAATCTTAACTGAACATACATTGCAGTCCTGAATCCAAGTAGTTACTTCATCATCAGCTATGTCTTTGCTGGTGGTGGTCTTCAGGAGTTCATTGGTCTGGTCTTCCCTCTGATGGACTGTGGAAGAGCACTGCTGGTAACAGTCCTTGTACCTCTGCCACAACTGAAGGAGGCCCTTACTGGCACGCAGCCGCTCTGCAATCTCCTGCAGAAGGTTGTTCCACCTGGTGAAGAGATTGGATGAATCATTGAAGCCTAGGAATCCACAAGAACTATCCCTGCCCCTCTGCTGTTTCTTTTGTCTTTTAAGAAATTTGGTAATAATCAAGATGCAGAAATTTGCACCTTGGATTCTGGACAGGATGGACCACAGATTGAAATAAACTTGGCACGACGGTGTTTTCAAAAGAACCTCCAACTTTCAACTAAACTAATTTTGGCTTTTTAGATGCTGCCTTTCTCCTTGCAGTGGTTGTAGCCTGAATTAAAAGTTGGGGAAACTATTTGCCAAGCTACTGGTGAAGGCGTAAGACCTTCTTGCCTATCATACCATACATACAACTAGAAATAGCAACCTGAAACATAGGGAACCAGGTGCCTGCAGAGCAAGCAAAATTTTCAGACGGGATTTTCACATTTTAAGGACAGTATTATTTTTCAGCATGGTATTTATGAATTTTGGTTGGCAGCCATGCAAAGCTACTAACAGTAATGTCCAAATGGTTTGCTGGAGAAAATGTTTCATTTATTATCAGTAGTAAATGAGATGGTTCTTCTCCAGCCCTTGGCAAAAGAAATAACCCTGTCAACCCCCCCCAAACTCCAAATAACATAGAACAACAAAACATTAAAAACCAAAACAAAACAACTGAGTTAATGCAAATTTACCACTGGAAGTAAAATTCAACACACAGACATTTTCTACCTCATATTCACTTCTTTCAAAGTGTTGGTAAGTGTTTCAGTCACTGGTGGGTGACATTCTTTCAACAATTCATTGGTTACAGAACCAAATTTCTGTAAGCTACTTTCTTGCTTTTCCAATTCATCTTGTAGGCTCTAAAGGAGAGGAAAGAAAAAAAAAAAAAGACACGAGAGGTATTAAAATTGCAAGATGTAGAAACATTTCAAAATTTTATGTATTCAGGTTATGAATGCAGAAGTTGATTTCATGGATTTCATCTAAATTGTTTAATATAAAGACTGTTGTTAGGTGCACTTGATTCAGTATCAAGGTGTGGCAAAAAGTAAATTTTAACCTAGTATTTCCTTAAATATGTAAAAATCTTGTAGAAGAGATTATTCTAAACAAGTAGTCTTGCACAGAGGAATGATATGAAAAAAGTAACAGTATAAAAAACCATTACTATAAAAATAAGTTTTTGCTCTTTCTTTTATCATTTGTTAGTGGCAGGGAAAAATACTCCTTTTCTTTTTTTAACCTTAAATATTTTTATGCATATTATTACAGTTCCAACAGCCCAGCAAATTTCAACCTGATTAAACAGAGCAATCAAAATCTCTACAAGCAAAAAAAGTAATTTTCTGTACCTACTGTTTTACTCTCTATCACACAAAAAATGAAAACATAGAAGAGTGGCTGTAAAACGCATTAATGGGTGGTCTTTAAATCTTGGTTTGAAAAGTGCTGTTCATGCTTAGGGCATTTGGCTTTATATCTGTCTGGACTTCAAATCACATGAAGTATTTAAATGATAATGTAAATTTAAATTTGCTTGCAAATAATAACACAAATTGTTACTTTGAGCCATATAGAAATATTTGCAAAAAATTCATTTGAAACAAAAGGTTATTCAATTTAATAGAACAATAATTTAAATATTTGAATTAAGTGTTTTAATTATTTTTTAAATTAATACTAATTTATAATTTTATAAGAAAAGTCTGATGGTAATTTATGCATTTATTACTGAGGAAAAATCACTTAAATATGTGAGTATCTCAGCTTTTGGAACATTATTGTCCTTGATCACCAATCTACTGCAACTACAGTGTTGAGTGGGAAGGTTTAAAGTGTGATCTCTACACGTGCCTGTAGCTCAGAAGCCTGATGAAGCACAGTGAGAAACTTAAGTTTCACTACAATTTATAAACATTTAATGGTTTTACAGCAGAGCTCAAAATTAAAAGAAACAGCATAAAAGTATCGAAAAATTAAACATGTATCACCATTTCATTTTTCTGCAAAACAAAAGCTGCAATGGCTATTTGATAGTGTTCTCTTAATATCATGTGATTTTATTGTGCCAGTATGTCTGTCCTTCCCTTTCTATAAACAAAAATGTATAGTTATCTGCATCCATGCAACAAGGACAAAATTAATCCTTAAATCCTTCTTTAGTATGTCAAGAGGCACGGTATTCTTTTCACCTGAAGGCTATCAACTTGGACTTTCACAGCTTCCAAAGAACCAGTAAGAAGGTAAAACCGGGACAATGAATATCTGGCTTCTGTCAGGTAACCATTCAGTTCTTCATAAATCACTTTGTAAATGCTCCACTGATCAAGAACACACTGCAACAATATCTTCAGTTGGCTAACCTAGGAGGAGGGAAGAAATAATAATAATAGTAAAAAAGGCAAATGAAAAGCATCCAGGATATTTGGGGTGTGTTTAAATTATTTCCTTCCGTTGGATCTCAGACATTACTTTTTCTACATGCCTAATCTTAAACCTGCTGGAGAATGAAGAGTTTGCGCAACTGACAGCTGGGCTTACCCTGGGTACGGCACAAAGTTCTGTATCAATTTAGAAAGCTAGGACAGCAGAGACTGAGAAGGTATCAAGTCCATTCTGCTTCGGCCCCAAGCAGGATCAAGAAATTTTTAAGACTATGAAACACATATCCTTACAGCAGGCAAATCAGCCTATCAATGTCAGCAGAGAGAGGCTGGCGCCAACACACTGCATTCCTCCTAACAAGGTGGGCTGATGTTATCAAGCTTTGGAAGACAATTAATGCTGATCTCTTCCAGACCTGTGTGCTTGAAAAGGTATCAGATCATTTGGTACCTTTCTACTAAATATCAGGAAGAATCTAAAAAGCTTTAATTACAAGAATTAAAAGCATCCTTGAAATAGCAAATATTACACCCATTTTATGTGGATCGTACACACAAACTTCGGAATGGATGGAAACAGGGACACAATTCAGAATCTCTTCCCCTACAATACAGAAGAAATCCTCTCCAGACTCCCGATTCTCCCTCTCCTCCACGCTCTATTCCCAGAACTATAATTTTATGGGTTTTTTTACCATATGATCCAAATTGGCCCAGGAATGGTTAATTTCTTGCAGTGTATTCATGACAACAGAAGTGACTTCTTCCTTCTTGTTCTTTATCAAAGACAGACCACTCTGTTCTACATTTTCTACTTCTTTTTCCTTTGTTCTTATTGATTCTTCTAATTCCTAAAAAGAAAAAGAAGATACCTGAGTATTTCTGTTTGTTTAATTGGATAGATAATGCCTTGAGATAGAAAAAATACCATAAGCTCCTTAGTTAAAATAATAGGAAAGGCACGCTTGCAAACTTTGGCTTTTTATTTTTGAGAGAATCGTAACTCATTGGCGTTTTTATTTACTATTTTATGTTCCTTTTAAAGCACAGTTGTTTGTCTTTAATTTAAATAGAAGCATGCCCTCTACATTACACTGCTGTGTAATCTTCTGCTCTCCTGTAAAAGTCCAAACCTCATTAAAAATAGGACAGCAGCTTGCATACATGGGAAAATTGTTGTGTGTTTAGTTTTTCTTAGAACACTGAGAGGGCTTTTTAATTAATCCAAGGCTGGCTCAAGCTTCTGGAAAAAAAATAATTTTGCCACCCAAGGAAAAGGACAAAATGACTTCCTATGGAAAGATGTCAATTTGCCATGCCCTCCCTCCTCCATGAAGTGGAGTCTTTATTCCTTTGCCAGGTCCCAGCAAAGCCACTTGCCTGAGATCACTAAGCCTTCCCCTTTTCTAGATGACAAGTTCATTGGAGTCCAGCCAATGACAACAAGCAACAGACTGCAGGAATTTTCCTTATTGCCTCCTCCAGCTTGCAAACATTGGAAAGCATTAATGAGCTCAATAGCATTTTTCTCTGCTCCATGTTCCCACACAATAACATAAAAAATGCGAAGAAATTGAACAGTTGCTGTGAAAACAAGTGAAGAAAACCAGGCCGAGTACATAAGTACTGAGGCCATGACAACTTCTTAGTGGCTTGCTTTGCTGCTCCAGCCAAGTGCTGTGTTGTTGACTTAAGATGCCCCTAGATTGGTCACGGAAATGCTAAATCAAAGTTTGTCTGTTTTATCAAGTTTTATCAACAACTGAAGTGCAGAAGCTCTGGTATGTAGCATTCACTAGTCACAAAACCTGTGATCTTCCTCAGACTTCAGCATCATGAGAATGAAGCTACACAATGAAGGAGAGATGACAAGAAGACTTGCTGAGCAACTCTAAGTCATATAGCATGCTCCTATAAGCATGGGAGTTTCCCAGGAAACTCCTTATATCATGGCACAGTACAGGGAGATCCAAGACAGTCCTGCAATGCTCTGATTCATATAGAAGCTGTGGAGCATCTGGTGGTGCAAATATTGAGTCTGAGCAGAGGTGTGGTGGTGGACAAAGTATGGCTTGTAGGCATTGGACCAGCACAAATTTGGGTTTACCTATCCGGAATAAAAGCAGTAAGCATGATATGGTAAAAAGTCTGTGAGGTGAGGACAATCTTGCAATGCTCCTAGATGAATTACTAAATCTTGTGATCTCAGGTTATATTTTAATTTATAATACATATATGTGAGAGCATTTTTGCTGCATTGTTTATTCTTAGTCTTTTACTTGTTCCAGACTAAAGCCTTGGAGTCAAACAGCCTTCTTTTACCAGCTGACACCAAAGCAAATGCTTCTAAGTTATACTTAGTAAATAGGACTTTCCAAAAAGTGGATTTTAACACTAAAATGGCACTTAAGTTTGTACAAGGTTGCTCCAAAATTCAGAATGTAAAACAGGCAAAATTTTCAAACACCTAGAACAGTAAATATTTCTGGTTCTCTGTGAAAAGTGGTTCCTCATTCAAAATTTTAAATTTATAACTAAAGACAGGTTACTATTTCTGGTCTGTGATGGGAAAAACAAATCCCTTCACTTATTAATATGACACTAGGCAGCAAGCAACATTAGTTAATAAATAAACTGCAGCTTTTGTACTAGTTGAACCGGATACCTGGGAGTGTCTGATACAGTTATTTCTTAAACAATTTGTTTCTCTGCTGATCAAAGTCTTGCCATTCATAACCAACTCCCCAAGTGTATTTGCTAACTTCCCTGACCAAAAGTAACCATAAAGGTGATAAATCAGATTCGGCTTTGAACTCCAGCCAGGCACAGCCTGCTAAATTACCCTTGCTTCAATCATATGGGTTTATTGTGCTGAAACCATAAAGATATCTGAATTGAAACTAAACACTGCAACCAATTTGAAAATCTAGGGCAAAAACTTTGGGGGAAAAAAACCAGAAAAAAGATTTCTAATATATGTAGTCTAACCAACTATTTGACTTCACAAAGATGGGTTTAACACATTGGTGAATATAGCCTAAATTCTCTTATATATTTCATTTAAATAGATCTCCAGCTGTTATGTTTGTAAAGACTGAAAAGCGAGATAGTATTTGTGCCATTCATTAAATGCATAGAATACAGACAGTGACCCTATGTAAAACACACTTACTTAATCCCTTTTAAGAGGCTGAGAACACCAAGATTTTGAGCGGGCGGTTGTCTTGACAGAATTTAATTACACATTTCATCCAGTGTGAAATTTATTATTTGGTGTCTGGTCGAATAAAATACTTTTTGAGCAAAAATTATCTGATGCCTGATACCGTGTAGAGGCCTTGTTTAGAAATCCAGAAAGGTCTATTTTTCCTACGTACCTATGAGCTTGAACTCATTGACAGCTGCAGAAGCAAGCTTCTAACTGCTTAAATATGTGCTATTGAGAGTCAACTTTGATACCCTATTCATTGCTGCGTAGTCCTTGTATGAATTTCACATGAAAAACTGGGGTGGTTCTGAATTTATGTGCTTATAGCTGAGCTTTGCCTCATCCTATCTTTGCTGATCATAATCACGATTCACCTTTCAGTCTTCTGAAAACAAAAGGCAATCCAGTACTATTTCCTTCTTTGGAATTGAATATTTGGAAAATAATTTAAATAAAAGCTGAAAACCTCCTTGGATTCTGGAATTTTTCTTTGAATAGTCAGGTGAAATATATTACATGGAAAAAGAATGGGAATAAAAGAGGTAAGGTAGTGATAAGGCAGAAAAAACAAGTTTGCAAATAGTCAAGCACAGTGTTCATGTCAGTTGGTTCCATAACACTTCCTAAACATGAATGGGAACATACTCCTTTGATGGTCCTTCTAATTCCATATGCCTGGCATGCTTATAAATATCCATGCTTTAATACATAGTGTGAAAAGAATAATGACTGTTGTTTTTAAACATTTTTGGGACATTGTTCCTTCCTCCTTAATGCTTTCACTTTGGGTATGAAACCTCTCTCTCACTGAAGAGGAGTTCTGCCAATGAATTCACTGATATGAAGATTTCACGTGGCTTTATTGAGTGTTGTTTTTAACTGCTGGAAAGAGAATATTGTTATTCATAGGGGCACACTTACCTGACAGTCTTTCAAAGCATTCTGTACTGAAGCCTGGTCTCCAATTTTCTGTTGCTGTTTCAGTTTATTCTCTTGGGTTTCAAACCAAGTTTTCAGACACTGCACATTATTTTCATATTCTGCCCAGGATTCTTGCAGACTTTCCAACAGCTGGATCTGCAAAGAAGTATGAGTATATATGTTCTCACTAAATTACCTTTATTATTTGGTCAATTAAATAACTCAGTGAAGACCAATGCTGATCAATGCCTTCTCAGAATTCAGTGTTTTCAGAAATCAAAACCAGTGTATGTTATTTGTAAAAGAGTTCATAATAAAACCCCCGTGCTTTATCCAGAAATAATTATACAGAGATAACATATTAAAATATTATGACACATGGGAAGAGGATAACACTTTAGCATATCATTTTTATGAAGTGGAATTCATAACCAGAACCAGACAGGATGTATCCAAGGATATCAATGTCATTTCAAGGCTGCTGTCTATGACCTTTAAAAGGTCATGATGGTTGGAGGAAATTGCTGATCTGGAAAAAGGCCATAACACAAAACCTGCCAGAAGCCATTTGCACCTGCGTAAATGATATAAGTGACCCTGTGGACAAGGGGAGAGCTGTAGATGCTGTTTACCTTGGCTTTAGCAAGACTTTTGATATTGTATCCCATAGTACCCTTGTAGCAAAACTGAGAGCGTGTGGGCTGAATGGGAGGTTTACAAATGAATAAGCTGATTGGATTCATTAGGCTTAAAGGTTGTGGTGAACATTTCAATGTCTCTCTCGCAGTTATTTACAAAACACCTCTTCAGAGTCAGTTTTGGGGTTGGTATTATTTGCTACCTACATTAATAAACTGAACGACATGACGGACTGTACTTTCAGCAGATTCACTGATTTGGTGACACTGATTTTGGAGAAGTAGCTGATACCCTGTAAGAGACTGACAAACTGGGGAGTGGCCACTAAAGGCATTGCAGGGCTGGAGGACATGACATACAAGGAGAGGCTGGCTTCATTCAGTCTGGGGAACAGAAGGCAAAGGAAACATCTCACTGTCCCCTTCTTGTGGGGAGTTACGGGGCAGATGGAGGCAGACTATTTTTAGAGATGAATGGTAAAAGGAGAAGATATGAGAGTCACAAGTTGCAACAAGGGAAATTCTGATTCGGAACAGGGCAAAAACTTGTCCTGCACAAGAGTACTTAAGCATAGGAATGGGCTGCCAGAGGGGTTGTGGAATTTGTCCTTGGAGATTTTCAAACCTCAACTAAGCAAGACCCTGTGTAATCTGATATAACTGCAAAGTTAGCTCTGAGGAGAAGGTTGGACTAGATGACCTGCAGATAATAATATATTATAATATAATATATGTCATATCTTATACATATAGCATTCCAATCATTATAGATAAGAATTATAGATAATAATGATTGGAATGCTATATGTATAAGATATTATATATATTATATATGTAATTTTACATATTACATATAATAATGATTAAAATTCTATATATTTTGCAAGTTCACTGCAGAGCAGCTTCGTTTTTTTTCTTTACCTTTTCTGTTATCAAGCCTTGCAGAATTTGCCAACGTCTGTTCATTGCTCCGAGCTGTTCTGCAAAATCAGTTTTGTCACTACGTTTACTTTCAACATCCTGGGTGCTAATTTGTAGCACTGATTGGTTCACAAAGTCTACTGTCAATTGTTTGCAATTTAAATCTATCTTGAAACCCTGGTAGAAAAGAAAGGAATAAAAGCATAAAACATAAGTTCTGAAATGTCTTACCTTCCTGCAAAACAGAGGAAAAATGTTCACAAATTAAAACTTTGCCACAGTACAGCTAAAAGAATTGTGGAGAAATTAAATACATTGTTACATTTTCCTAGGTGTTGATAAATAAAGCAGCAATACACTGCTTTTGGCATAAAGAATCTGCCTTCCTTCTAACCCCCTCCCCCCAAAAGAATATCAGTAACGTTATTGATCCTAGTCCCAAGTTAAGATGGAAAATATTCTTGCATACAAAGAAAAGTAATAGCCAAGTAGTAAAGTGATTTTTCATGAGATTAGTGAAACAAATCTTGCACTGAGAAGAAAACCGCTGTGCGCAGAAGACTGCTACTGATCTAAAGAAGTGAAATTGTGTTATATCTATGCTCCTCAATATTTATCTCAAGGTATAGTATCTTTCATTTTTGCTTCAGATACTGAACAAAATTACCATGATCTGTAAGCCACTGGCCACCTTCCACTCAAGAACAGGTTACACTTTGACGAGAAGGTGATATTATGCAGAGAATTCATAAAAAACAACATACATCATTTGCGAAGTGCTTGGTGGTTCTGACTGACAGACAGATATAATAAGCTTCAATCATTGCATATTGCTTTGGAATTACTTGGAAATTAAGGTTAGCATATTAAAAAGTATACTCCTGCCATAACAAAACAGCAGAGTGAAAGTAATTTTGCCGCCTTTTCCACATTACCAAATATTACCCAGTTCCAACTTGTATACAGTTCTAATCACTCCACAATGTAAGGCTTCCCACCCAAATCACTTCTAATTTACATATGTATACATGTTTAATGGGGATAATTCAAAAGTGAAACCAGTAAAATTTCCACTCAGTACCTTGTACCTCTGGACATATTCCTGAATGGCTTTCTGTCCTACTACATTTTTTATATTCTCTTCATCCTGCTGAATGACATTTTCCATCAGGGAAATCCAGCTCATAACTTCAGTGATAGCGTGGCGAGAAGGAATTTTGTCCATCTGGAGCTGTAGAGATAATAGACATAAAATAATACATGTTGTCAAGAAAATGGGTAAGAATTCCTTGCTTTGCATTACAGCAGTACATTTCCTTTACCTTGTCTTACTATCTTGTTCTACATCCCTAACATTTCATTGAATTGTATATAAAAAAGTAAAAGAAAATGGTTTTAATAGACGTAATGTATAACTGCATGCATTCTAATAAGAAAATATAATATTAAAGCTGTCTTATTTCCATTCTTTATTTTACAAAGTGGACAAACTCAGACTCCATTTCTGGTTTCAAAAAGATTCTGCATTCTCATCCCATAATTCTGTATTGGGCTTACGTAGAAGATCAATTTTAAGCTACACTTTTCCTGTCCTTGTAAATGGCTTACAGATAGACCCAAGGAAATTAATTTCATACAACTCTTTTTGCAGTGATTTCTAAATGGGCCGATTTTGAATAGTACTTGTTTTACTTAAAAGACATTCGATACAATAGTGCTTGCTTGCATTTATTTACTCAGAAATGTATTCCATGACATTTTTTGACATACATACCTAAAGTATACACATAGCATTATAGCATTAAAAAACAAAACTACACAACCAAAATCATCCTGCCCCTACACAAACTAGCAGATACCTTGCACAATATTTTTAGGTTTATTTTATCTTGTGCAGACTTGAACCCAGTCTATTCAATTTGAACAAAACTACCACCCAAATCTGACATGGCAATGGGACATGAGCTCCCTTTTTCCTAAACCCCTCATCTGTTCTTTGTTTAAAATGTAACAAATGTAACTGTGAATGTTCAACATTAACACCAGTTGGTGTTAAACAGTATGGGTAGAGAGGATTTGGACATGAGTGTATGCTTTCCCACATTGCATATGCTTTCCCATTAAAACAGGGCTGTTGTTCCTATCTTGCCTAACCTGGATAAATTGGGAAAGGTGAAGCTATCTCTTGAAGACAGTGCCAAATTTCCAGAATATCAAAGCCTGTCACTGGCTTTACCTGGTGCAATTTCTCTTGTACCACTGGGATTTGTGTGAGCAGCTCTGTCCACTGATTGTCAATGTGGGACAATCCTGCACGTAAGGCTGCTGTATCCACCTTCTTCAACTTGAGGAGCTGGTTCCCAGTACTCAGGACAGAAGACTTCTGTGATGATTTAGCATCTACTTCTTTTGAAAACTCCTGTAAGCAGAGTAGTTTTTGCGTAAATAATCAACTACTTGTTTACTGTACTTACAGCTTTACCTCAGAAAGCTAAGAATATACTCCCTTCCCTTTAAAACCATGTACTTTCTATTAGCATTTACCAGCTATACTTCAGATGGAGTGAGAACAAAATTGTTTTCAGTCATAAAAAGATTTTCTGCTTTCAGAACCATAAAGCTTTATAATCATTGCTATAGCAAAGGAGTGCTGAATGTGCAAAACCACCAGTTGTTTGAAGGACAGCTCGCTCACAGAAGGAGATTTAAAAAAAAAAATTAAAATACTCATTATTTCAACAATGAGAAAACGTATAACCATATGACTGCTCAACTGTTTATTTCTAATTGCAGAGAAAAAGTTGTCCTATATCTATCAATGACTTACCAAAAAGGAGTTCAAGTGGTCTCGGACTGTTTCCAGCTCTTGAGGAACTGTCAAAGACTGCTGGCTCCAAAACTCAAGTCGCCCCTTTGCAGATTGTAACCAATGTGTCAGTTCACTTGATTCACTTTGATATCTGTAAAGATGTTTAAAAAAACTAAAACAGTCATCGCCACTTCTTGACTTCAACTGAGCAATCTCTCCTCCATGTGTTAGAAGGAATATACTGTATGGCAGATTTAAAATAAAACAATTTTCTTTCCTTTATTAGACTTCAGAAAAACTTGATTTTTATTTTAAAGACAGGCCTGGTGTCAGGAAGTTCTTATTTTAACTATCACACCCACATTTCCTAACAGAACCTTCTTTTTGCCTCTTGGGAAGAACTAAGTTTAATGAAGGACTAGTAACTAGGTTACCAATCTGTTTGGGCAAGCTGCAACAGCACCTCACACCCCCACACACAAACACATTTTTTCTTTCTGCTAGAAGACTCAATTTTCCAAAGGCTTTACCACAAGGTATCTCAGAGCAGAAAAATAATGATTTTTTAAAGAAAGTATCTCTTTATCATGTCATATACCAAGCAACTAATGAGATGTCAGAATGAAAAGATCTCCACATGACCTTTGTACATACAATCCTTTCATGTACCTCTCTTGAATGGCAAGTGAGCCAGCAAGCAAGGGATATTATGATTACTAGACAAAACTTGTATGTCAGAGAATTAATTTCAAAAGTAGAATGTGAAAAACGTTAAAGACAGCTAAAATCTCCTTACCATAAATGCAATGACACGCACCCAGAAGAAACCAGCAGTTGCAATGCCTCTACCAGACATGCTGAAACTACTAGTGCTACCTAGCAAAGCACACATATGTTATCTTCAACCTCTATGGGCATGGGGCTTCTAACTTAGTCATCTAAAGAAGATATCTTCTTATTTCCTCTTGCCAGCTGCTATCTGGTACATGTTTTATTGCAAATGAAAGAGTATAATAGCACTTTCATGGAACAGTAGGATATTGTAGTCAAATTGCCACATACATCTCAAAGTACTTTCTTTCATATGTCAAATGTAACAGTTCTAAACTATTTGACCTGAACAGTGCAGGTTAAGAAGTTTATATTGTCCACTACATCACCATTACCTTGTCCAGTGCTTCAGTATTGTCTCCAGCCTGTGAAGCTCTTTGGTAACCTTGCTGGTGTTACTTAACCAGCGTTCTCCTAGTTGGTTCAGTTGACTTTCGAGTTCTGAGCAGCTAACAGAAAAAAGGAGCCTTTTCCCATCATCTAGAACTTGGTATAATTTAGGCTGGTATTCAGTCAGGTTAGATCTCAGATGCTGTAATGACAGAGGAAAAGATTATATAGCTCTGCAGGTCTCTGATACCATGCTTTCTCAACATTTTGTTTTCTCTTATTGCATTTTGTAGCATATCTGATGTTACCATGGAACATCACATTTTTCCCTCTGCTCTAGCTCTAGAAGTCCTCAAGAAGCACCATGCAGGTAACCTGCTTAGAATCCGGTAACGTTGTCACAAATCTCCTCACTTCAATATTTCTATTGACATCCCATGAAAAACTCCTCCTTGGTGTAGATATTTTATACTTGAAAAGAATTTGTTCAGTAAAATCTTCATGGGGCAACACCATTTCTGAGAGAAATTGATTAAAATAGCAGAACTTAATCAACCATCTGCTGAAAACTACTGGAATGAAAGTTAAAAGTGTCCAATATCAAGTTATGAACAGTGGCCACACTTCAGCCCTGTCAATGCCTACCTTCAGCTTTCTGGTCATCTACCGCTTCATTTACTGATCTACTACTGATCTAGAAAAGAGAAGATCACCCCTCCATCCAAGTCCCTGAACACAGAAGACAATTGTTATGGCAAAAGAAAGCACAAAAGCTACTGAAAAAGGACAGGCTGTTAATACTTTTACCATGAATCCAACTGGGAACAGAGATAGATTTCATATAAATGGTGATTCATGGGTGGGTAAAGAATTTCTGTATGTGGGCAAATATACCTGCCGAATTCCACTATCAATATACAAACAGTACAGATTTTTAAAGCGTCTGTATATTTGACTAAGCTTGAGCACAAAACATGCCTGTATTTCCATCTTTCAGTTATGCTGAAATTAATCGAAAGAGTGCAAAACTACCAGTGTCATGGTATCTACATAAACTTTCTATCCCTCATTTTCTTTTTCACATAAATAAAGCTCTAATAGACTGGACAGAATAGAATTTGTATCTGTGTCTGTGCGTCTACTTACATATAAAATATATACACAAATAAATGCATAACTCATAGAGAGCAGCATAAAAATTTCCAATATAGCCGGAAATTAATAAGAATGGATTTTTAACCTGAATGTGGTCACCAGGAGATGGAGGGGAAAAAAAAAAAAAAAAAAGTATTAACATTATTCCATAGCAGCATTCAAGAATCTGGATTTGAATAACCTAAGTTATGTAACTGACAAGAGAAACAAAAGAGGAAAACTAATTTAGCGTTGGGGTCAACACAAATAATGCCTAGCATTAAACAAAACCAAAATAAAACCCACACACAATAGATTGCCTAAGTTCTCCTCATACCATTGGAAAAGCAGAAAGCTGTCTAGTAAAAGAAAAACATACATAAGAAAGGTAGAGTAGGCAAGTTGTCAATTTGCAAGAGGAAATTGGTAGACATTTTTCTGTGAAACAAACCAAGAAAACAGCAACAACCAAAAAAAAAAAACCCAACCAAAATATCTGCTGTATAATGAGACAAAGACAAAACACTAGACCAGAATTCTCAATTTGAGAACAGACTGAAAAAAACAGGATGTGGTAAAAAAAATCTATATTTAAACAACTAGTTCTCGTTGCATTTGAGAAGGAGGAAGGCAACTTGGGGAACTGTGGGAGTTCAATCTCACCTTGCTCTCTGGAAAGATCATGGAACACATCTCCTTGTAATCAATTTTCAAGGACAAAAAGGATCAAAAGGTAATCGGGAATATTCAGCTCAAATTCACTAACTTGACAGCCTTTTATGACAAAATTACTGTCTCTGTGGGTGATCTTTTGACACTGCCTCTCATAGGACCCTCCTCTGGAAGCAGACAGAATGTGCCCTGAATAAATGGACTGTTACATGGGTTGAAAATGAGCTGCATTACCACTCTCAAACACTAGTGATCAAAGGTTTGGTGTCTGGCTGGCAAACTGTAATGGGCAGAGTCCTCTCGGGATTGTTATTTGAGCCCAAACATCTTTGACATCTTCATTAAGGGCATGGATGGTGACAGAGAACACTGTCAAAAATTTGTGGATGACACTAGCATAGTGAGAGTGGTTGGCACAGAAGATAGCATTTAGTTCGGAAACACTGATAAACTTTGGGTTGGAGGCAGCAGAAACCTTAGGAGGCTCAACAAGACATACAAATTGTCACCCTTGGGCAGAATAACCTTGTTTCTCAGCACAGGCAGGAAGGGAATGGCTAGCACATTTAATCTGGCATCTTCCATAACAAAGACACCATGAACAAAGCAAGCCACAACACTGACCTGCAAACAGTCAGCTTAAGTTATTTTATTATCCTCATCTACATACTGCTATAGGCCAGTAGCATCTGATTTTGCTCTGCCCCCACCTGCCACTGAGTTCAAGAGGGAGGATGCAGTAAGTGCCTGGTAAAGAGCCATTAAGAGGTTTAGGGACCTAGAATATGTGTCCTTTAAAAAGAGGCTGAGGGAGGTGTGCTTGTTTTATACTGACATACAGAAGGCTAAGGACCAGTATAACAAAGGTCTATAATTATTTGGAGAAGAATTAAAAAGATGATGGAGGTAAGTGCTTCTCAAGTGGTGCCACACAATATAAAGACAGCAGTGACAAACTGAAAGTCAAAAATTTAGATTGGGTATTACAGAAAACCTTGTCAGTAGGAAGTTGTTCAGCACTGCACTTGGTCCCTAGTTTGGCTATGGGATCACCATCTTTTGAGGTTTCCAACACTGTGGCTCATCCAGCCCATGGCAACAGTTCTGCTTCAAGCAGAGGCTGGCGTAGATGACCTTCAGAGGTCTCTTTCATCCAACTTTTCAGTTAAAAATGTTTAAAAGCCACCAACCTGAAAAAGTGTAATCCGGTCTGTAAGCCTGTCCTCCGTCTCTTCCACCAAACCAACAGCTGGGATGCTACCTTCAACAGACTCCAGCTGTCTGGTAAGTTGCTGGTAATCTTCATCCAGATGCATCCAAGTCTGCAAGCACAAACTATCCATGTATATGGGGAACACTGATCTGGGTATCAAGAATTTTTATTACTTGCTTTCTCAATCTGAAATCCTATGGCTGCATGGTTGTGAGTATACAGAAATTAAAGTGTCTGGTGAACCTATAAGAATACATCATCTCTGTGTCAAGCTCAGCTTTTAGTTAGAACACATAGGTAAAGCTGTCATGTTCTCCTTGTCAGCTAAAGCTAAGCAGCTCTTTTAAATGTAGAGGAACAAAACTTGTGTCACCTGATGGTCAGAACAGTTAAATAGCAAAGATCACACGTAGTCCATCAGCATCGTGTGTATGACAATATGAACTGATGTCCATCAGCCCAAACACAGGAAATCAACATTACAGAATATCCTGATGTTTGATCATGACAGTGTTATAGAAAACACTACAGAAATCCTCACCTCTAAAATATATTCCAGCTCCACACCTCTTTTATGAGCCAGCTTTAACACAGCTGACGCTTGTGTCATTAGCTCTGAATGTGACCGAGTTTCCTTCAAGGGGGCAAAGCTACTCATCTTTCTAAAGAGCGTTTCCGTCAGGATCATGTGAGACTCCAACCCCTGAAAATATTCCTGGGAAATTTGGGTGTGAGATAGAGGGCAAAGAGAGAGTAGAAAAGAGAAAGTGCAATTGTTACTTAGGTTCATTACCACTAAAACATTTTAAGCAATAGTAGTACAACCATATATCTGCAGACATAGAATTAGTTAAACTTTTCCTTCTACCTACGTTTCACAAAATCCAACACAATATAAAAAGGACAATAGCCTTTTTAAAGAAAGAGATCATCCTTTCCACACAAATTCTATCCCCACTCTCATCCCATAAACATAAGTACGCCAACAAAAAAATCTCCCTAATAAAAAACGTTGAAAGGGCTTGTTCTATTTTGTGGGTGCTACGTTAGCAAATGTAAATTTCTGTTAGGAGAAAATGGAGCGGTGGATGAAATAACTACGTAGCATGATAGGACAAAAATAGGAACTTGTTATTAGAATAAGAATGAAAATGTGATCTTCCTGGGTTCACCTTCAACAGAGCATCTGAAAGTTATTCCATCAGAACAGCTCATTGATTCCAATTCAAAATACAGTAATTTTTAATATATTTTGATTTAATACTGGATGCTCATTTGGAAAAGCTCCTGAACCTATACGACAGAAAGTTAGCAATTTGCTGTGTACAAGCTTACAGTCATGATTAGTCCTGAAATATGTCAGAGTTTATTACCTTATGTTTGTCTAGTAGCGATCGAACCTCCTCCTTAGACGCAACAATCATTTTCTGATCACCAGCCATCTTTTCTTGGCCTGTTTCTAACAGGTCAGCCAGGTCCTGCAAAGCCCGTTCATACTGCCTCTTAAGAGCCAGATTTTGATTCAGGTCACTCCGTCTCGATCCAATGACCATCATCAGCTCATCATACATATCCTTTGGAGCAAAGAGTAGCAATGGTGATTCTTATTTCATACCTTACATATCTTCCTAGAAGCAAACATATTGTCCCTCTATTCCCAGCTCAAAAAGATGTACTGACTTAATTGATAAATTAACAACTCTCCATTTAAAGACAGGTAAAATTATCAAGTGCCTGCACTCAGGAACAAAGGTAGCAGAATCCCAAAGGCTTGCTTTAAGTAGCAAAGAGTGATTGGGCTTATGTCATCGAAACCAGACTACTGTGTGACTACTGCAACACTGCAGATGCTGTTTACATTGTACTTCTTACAGCGCAGAGGGTTGGATGGACTCTATCACTGCTACAGGCTATGGGCATCTCAAAGCCAGATTTGTCTCCCTCTCCTGCCCCAGCAGCTTACTGGTAGCAAGCACAATACATACAACCTGTACTAAAAATCAAATCAGGACCAAAATACTTGATATGGAAAGGTGGGGAAAAAGTGGTGTGCATATTCCACAGGGCACCTACGTTGCCAAAATAAGAAATGATCCCAAAGTAGGAATCTCATTCATACCCATGTGCTATTATTCCTCTTGTATACCTTAATCACAAAGCTGAGCACAACTTACAGATGCTTTTCTTCATCTGAACAGGAATAGTTGTTTTGGTTTTGAGAATTGTTTTCTCAGAACATTTGCCTGATTGTAAGGATAAGTCTGTACTTTTGATCAAGACAAAACATCCAGAAACTAATAAACCAAAATATCTCTACTACCATCCAGTGCTATGGCAAAGCACCCACCCTCAGACTGCAACTGGTTCTTCTAGATTTAGAGAGACAACTGTGAGAAGCACAACTGTCAAAAAATAAAAGGGAAGGTTTTTCTAAAACCTGAAATCAAGGGGAGGAGAATATCTACACATACTCTTACAGGAAAAATAGAAAAGGCAGGAGGCTCTAAAACCAAAAGAATAAAGAACTGGGCAAAAGACAAAAAATTCATACAAGTTCTTTGTCAATCACTTTTAATTAAGATTACTGTTTTGTTGACTTAGTAAGTTTATGGTTTCATTTCAACTGTCTTTTCTTTCAAATTATTATTATGTCATTATAAGGGGTACTCCGCTCTTCCCCCCTTCTACTCCACTCTTGTTAGACCCCCACCTGGAGTACTGCCTCCAGCTCTGGGGTCCCCAGCACAAGAAAGACATACAGCTTTTGAGAGGAGGGCCATGAAGATGATCAGAGGGCTGGAGCACCTCTCCTACTGCAGACAGGCTCAGAGAGCTGGGTTTGCTCAGCCTGGAGAAGAGAAGGCTCTGGAGAAACCTTACTGCAGCCCTCCAGTACCTAAAAAGGACCTTCACAAACGAGTGGTTAGAAGGCCATGTAGTGGTAGGACAACGGGTAATGATTTTAAGCTGGAGGATAGATTTAGGTTTGATATTAGGAAGAAATTCTTCCCTGTGAGGGTGGTGAGGCAAGGCACAGGCTGCCCAGAGCAGCTGTGGCTGCCACTCCCTGGCACTGTGCAAAGCCAGGTTAGATGGGGCTTTGCACAACCTGGTCTAGTAAAGGTGTCCCTGCCGATGGCAGAGGGGGTTGGAACTAGATGAACCTTGACGTCCCTTCCAATCCAAATCATTCTACGATTCTATGATAAAACTCAGGTATTAACCTTCTCCTTGATCTTTCCTGAAGTATCCCCCTGCCTCAGCACCAAACTGCTCACAAAGGACTTTCAGCAGCCTTAGAATAGTTCTGGATCAATTGCCCACATGCATCTACTTCAGAGAGCCTTAAGATAAAAGTCCTACTACTGAGGTATGTTCAATAACAAGTGTAACTGAAAGTATACAGAAACATAAAAGGCTTTCTAGTAAATGCAGAACATCTACATTTCAGATCACACAGCTATCTATCCCCTTCCACTCCCCTCCTTTTAAAAAATGACACATGTGAGAGAGAACTAAATCCCAGATCATGAGACACTGATGAGAGCAGGGCTCAACCTTCGGCAGACATTTATGTTACATGCTTAATTTTATCTGCTTGACCAGGGACTCAATAAGACCCGAAAGAAAATGGGTTTGTGTTTTAATGCTACGATTAATGCTACTGATAATAGAGATCGTAGAAAAAAAATTCAATACAAAAAAGTAGAAAAACCAGGTGAATTGGGGAGAAAATAATCTTTTATACACACTGAAGTGCTTGTAAATATGGTTTCCTAAACTACCTGATGAACAAGAAAAGGAGCATACTGATATCTTTGATATCACCAGACAGGTCTAGGAGGGAACTTTAAGAAATATACCTGGATCTTTGACAGTTCTTGCACAGAAGGCTGCTCAATTTGTAGCTTGTCTACACGCTTCTTTAATTCATTGATCCCATTATCTAGTTCCTTCAAATCTTCTTCTGCCTGCAGTATAACCTGTATTTGAAAATTACACCATTTAGTTTGAAGGTTATATATCAGTACTATCAGTCCCTCCGCTGAAATTTGAATGCATACTATAAAGAAAAAATTAATTCAAAAATGTGAGATCCCAGCTTGTTTCTTACAGTTAAATCCAATATGGCATTTTTGTTTTCTTTTTAATAACAAACTGGTTTAGTATCAGACACTATTTAATACAAAACATTGCTTTTAGAAGTACTCATTTTCAAATACTTTACGTGAACACATACATTCTCTCATAAAAAAACCCCTGTTCTCTGGAATCCCCTTACACCTTGAATAGTAACTTTCTCTCTTCTTTCACCCAAGCAATAGACATTCAGCATACCTGCATTTGTTCTGTTTCTGGTTTCTCAGCTGCCTCTGTTAGTTTCTGTAGAACTAAGTATTTGTTATCAGCCACCGATGTAAACAAGAGCTTCAGATCATTCTACAGGAGACAACAACGACACATTATAGACAATCAAAACGCACACAAAACAAAAAATATTATACATTCCAAAAAGTTTAAAGCATTACAATGTATGATCTCAACACCAAGGCAAAAACAATATTCCACACTGGAAGCACCATTAATTCTCCAATGCAAAACGTGTAATATTGCTGAAAATCCATAACCGGATACGTCTGAGCAAAAAGCTAAACCAATTCAAACCAACTCCTATTCACAACACAACCTGTTGACATACTTCTGCTTTTGCCTTCCAATGAGATCATTATTTAGCAAGAGTCAGTTAGCTTTCTTTAACAAAAATACATTGCTCTTGTGTAGTTTATGCAGTCACATACACCTGTCAACAAGCTAGGTTTTATTTCTAAAGGCAAGATTTTTCATTGCAAGACTGAGCAGTTAAAACTAAAAAGTACACAAGTATTCAAGACCTTACATGACTAACCACACATTAAAACTTTAGAGTACATTATTGGACTAGACATAAATAACTAGATGTTATTTAACAATTTTGCCAAGTCACAACCAATTACTTTTTTTCATGCACTTATCCCAGCAAAACTCCTAATATTGGTAAAATAGAAAATAAGCAGCAAATTTCTCTAACACTTTTAGCATTATATGAGTGTGTTTCTGACTATTTTTTCCCTGTTGTTTATGCAATAATTCTTTTAAATATTAAATAACAATAAGGCACAATATTCTAATCAGCTTGTCTCCTTACTTCAGCAAAGGAAGGTCCTTTGTTGAAAATGTTTTAAACAATTTTGTTTTCTCATCTATTGCAGAGAAAAGGCTATGGAGCTTGGAAAGAAAACACGTAGTACAATAGATGAAAGGGTGATAATAATCTAAACACATTAGCACATTTTTTGTGTGGAATTCATGTTTTTTTTCATTAAAACTAAACCATACTGGAGGCTTTATGTAATAAGTATAGGAGAGAGCTCATGTAACATTTTGAAAGCATTTCTGAATTCTGAAAAGATTTTTACAAGTGAACATTTCCCCCTTCCCTTTTTCTGCTTTGCTCCACATGGCAGCTTGAGATACAAAGGTCTTATAGAGTAAAAGGATGGCTTAAAGATGGCCAGAAAGATGGGAATCAGTATTATGCTTTCTGTTTTATCACAGCAAATATAAACAGTGTAGTAGTCTATCATTTATGAAATTATAAAATGTGTAGAGTGGAACTCTAAAATTGCTTTTTCTCCTTTGAGAACTGTAGTCAACCACTTCCATTTATTGCAATGCAAGCAGGGTGAGAGCGTGGGATGAACAATCACTTCAACAATAACTGCATGAGTTGCAGAAGGCTTCTAGCAGAGAGTTTAAATTTTGGATCTCGATTTGACTGCCAAGTTTAGCATAGCCTAAGAAGTTTGATTTTCAGTAAAAACCTGTGAGAACTTGTTCTTGGATTTGGTATCAAAAATTCTCATGCTTTGTGAATCACACCCTTTATATTCCCATTCGACATGCACCCCTGTTAATTCCTTCAGATCGGCATCATACCTTGAAAGTCACTATTTGCTGGAGCCTTCCTTTCATCTGATGGCATCTCTGGTTTACTACTGACTCCAGTAAAGTCAGTCTTCTCAGGAGACAATCCAAAGTGCCTTCTATAATATCCCTATTATCACCATTCTCAGGAAATATTTGAGCAAATAAATTCTTGTTCTTATCCATTTCTTCTGTTACCTCTTTGATTTCTTTGGCAAGGGACTGATTTTGTAGAAAACAAAACAAGGTCACAGTTAGACATTCTAGAAAGTAAGCAAGCATATTGCCATAACCATTGCCAGTTTTGCAGCAAGACAGTGGCTTTGCTACATTCTTAATATACACACACTAGACAAAGCTATGCAGCTACAGTATTTCTGATAACCACCCCAACACTGCTCTGAAGAAGTGCTGAAATAAAATTACCCTGCCCAAATAAGGGCTTCAGGAAGCAGAAATCCATGTAGCTGCTGAAAAACTCTTTCCTTCCCTCTCTCTTCCCGAGTCTATTCCTCCCTCCTTTTCACTTCATTTCAATACTACAGTATCCTAATATTTAGCAAATAAGTTCAACAGATGAAAGACTCTATGCTTAATTCTCTTCTTACCAGGCAATAACTTGTGTCAGGTGCTGCTTTCTGCAACATTCTCAACAGTGAATAAAGTTACTTTTAATTAGTAGCAGCATACTGAAATTACATAGAGATTATGACTGCAACACGCCACTTATCCAGGATTCTAATATTTTCCAAATGCTACATAAAATGTATCCTTATTGGCAATTTAATGAAAATCTTATTCACAGATTCCTTACTTCTTGCTTGCAGAGGTATGTTTCTGTTTCTTCCTCTGGCAACGGAGCTGTAGCAACAAAGACCTGTTCTTCCACACCATCTAGCCACAAGGAAGTGGCTGTGACACCGTCATACAGCTTCTGTTCAAGATGCAGGCCCTCCTCCATCCAGCCAGCCTGGGCGAAAGGAACCACAGAAGTCGAGAGAGGAAGTACAAGACACTCTTTCTAACATCTAATATTTGGGAAAGGGATAGATTTCCAGCCAGAGGAATTATGATCGTAAATGTGGTTCTGCTGGAAGATAGGTGTAAAGGCAATTGAAATGTTACCTCAGATGACACATCTTCAAAGGTCTGATTCAATTCAACCAATACTGGTGACACTGAGGATTTATCCTCACCCTGCCCTTCTTCCTTATACAAAGGCATTCCAGATAGCAGTCGGTTTGGTCTACTATAAAGCTGCTGAGAGAGAGGTACTGATTAGAGTGCTTCTACCACACACATAAGGCATGAAATACAGCTAAACAAATTCTACTGCTGACTGAGGATATTGCCATGCCGCTCCATGACTGTTCTGTCATGAATATCTTGAACACAAAATTGCTCAACAGGAGGGTCACCAGAAGTGCTTTTGGCTAGAGTTAGTGCTAATTTATTTTACCAAAAAATAATTACTATCAAATGAATACCAGATATTTAGAACTTAGGAAGAATAGTGAGCCTGGGTCTATTAAAAATAAAATGGATTATATGCTTTAATACAGAACTTGGACTGTTCCAAATTTAACTGATTAATCTCTGCTTATTTCAGTAAAAATTATGTTGCTGAAATCACTTACTGCTTTGTCACATACTCATGAAGACCAAGAATGGAATGTAACTGATAAACTCAACCTGAAAAGTACTCGTTTTTCCTCGTAAATTGCCACAGACTTGTCACCAGAGTCAATTTCAGAGGAACAATTTATTATAGAATTATCCTGGGTAAGATAAGTAGATAAAAATTTTTCCTGAGCCATTTCTTCCTTTCTAGTTGGTTCACAGAATCACAAAGTTGGAAAAGATCTTTAAGATCATCAAGTACAACTGTTCCTGTCCTATGCTAAACCATATCCCTGAGCACCTCATAATCCCTTTTTTTATAAACACATCCAGGGATGGTGACCCAACCACCTCCCTGGGCAGCCTGTTCCAGGCCCCAACAATTCTTTCAGTAAAAAAATTTTTCCTAACGTCTAATCTGAACTTGGCCTGGTGCAGCTCTGTGCCATTTCCCTTTGTCCTATTGCCTGCCACCTGGCTGAAGAGACCATCACCTATCTCTCTATAACCTCCCTTCAGGTAGTTGTGGGTGGTGATAAGGTCTCCCCTCAGCCTCCTCTTCTCCAGGCCAAACATCCCCAGCTCCCTCAGCTGCTCCTCATATGAGGGCCAGGCCCATTCACCAGTCTGGTTGCCCTTCTCTGGACACGCTTGAGGACCTCAATGTCCTTCTTATGGTGAGGAGCCCAGAACTGGACACAGCACTCAAGGTGTGGCCTCACCAATGCCGAGTACAGGGGCACAATCACCTCCCTAGACCTACTGGCCACACTGTTTTTGATACAAGCTGATTCACCTGAATGCTAGTGCAATTCAAACCCCTTTGACCAACAACAGTACTAGTGCTAATACTTAATAGCTTTTCAAAGCATCACAAAAACAGTTTTTCCATATTCTTTGCATTAAGTATATCACCTTAATGTCTCTGCTATGTACAGACTGTACCTCATGTTGTGACAACTACTGTCATAGAGAAAATGCAAAGAGAAATTTAAAATATTTACCTGCTGTTCTTGTTCCAACGTCTTCTGGAGAAGTCTCTGCTTGGTATTGAATTCCTGACTCAGGCTTTCCCATTTCATCTTCATCTGTTCTTCAGGTGATGGCTTCTCACCTTCCAAGGCTAATTCCTCAGATATTGTATCAGTCTTCTCACTGAATGGTAAGATGCATAAAGATTTAACAAATGCAGAAGTTTTAACAGCATAAGGTGTTTATTTCTTCTTTCAATTAGGAAATTCTACATTTAACTTGCTAGTTTTTAAAGCTTTTTCTTTTTTTCTTTCAGATAATAAGACAAGGGCTGATCTGTAACTGCAACAAGTTCTTGACTGATGGGATAAAATGTACTTTCTAAGAAACTGCTTAGACTTGCAAGTATTCATACTAAGAATGAGCCCCCATACAGACTGAATGTAAACTACATTGAAACATAACTTTTAAATAAGCTTTACTTCAGAGGATGAAATTGAAAAAAAATTATTGGTCTTCTTCCCCACCTCTTCTCTCAACATGCCAGATATAACCTTACCTTTTAATGCAGGACAAGCACTTGTGTTTAGCTTTGGTAAACAGTGAATGAACTTCAACATTTTCTGTTTGTTTGTGGGGGTTTTTGGTTTTTTTCATAGTATAACGTGTTATGACAGAAGGAAACTTCAAAAAGGAGGAGATAAGTACTTTCTGGCATTATAATAAAAAAATCACATTGAATTAATGAAAATGCTGAGGAAAAGAACTTATTGAGTATAGTTTACATCCCCTGTGCATAGATCCTTGTTTTACTGCCTTATGGCAGTAATCTTTCAGGTTCTAGGCTTTGGCATGCTGGGGGAACCAAAACAGTGCTCACTACTACTGATATACATCAGTGAAGTATTTTAATCCAAGGATTGTCTGCTCCTCGATTCTCAAGGTCTACATTGGCAGTACGATGTTTTTTTCTTCCACTTTCTCTAGGGCAGAAGTCTCTCCCAGATGGAGCTGGCATCTACTTCCCCCAGATGGGCAAGTGGGTAAGAAAATAACGACCAAAGTTGAAATTTGAAATCCACAAGGCTTAAAAAAGAAAAAATATTCACTAATTGCAGAAAAAATAAAATTAATCAATGAGTATTTCTTCTGGGAAGATGTGGTTTCATAGACTACCGTATTTTAGAGATCACCTATGATTCACACATCAGTGCTGGACCAGAAAGCTTCAGTAACTGATCTTGACTATAGTAACTTGTCTAATGAATCCTATTAGTTTGTAATCTTAGTGTGATGCTTGATAATAATAACAAAAGAAATTTCTAAATGTTTAAAGTGATCTGTTAGCACAAAACAGTTTTATTATCAGACCGCTGAATTATAAGCGGGGCCTCCAGTACCCTATGTGTTATTTAAAAAAAACCCATACAAATATTAGAGGATTATATGCAGAGGAGGGATGTAAACATCAGGATAACAAAGCACAAAGTCATAGAGATTTGCTTTGCAGAAGAACACATGAAAGCACACCTCATACGCAGGCCTTCGGGAACACTTTGCTGTGTCAGGATTTCTTCCCCACGACATGCTACAGACCGAAGCAGATTCTTCTGTTCTTCTAGCTCTTGTTCCAGCTCCTAGCACAGAATTTTACAAAAACTCAAACAAACCTCAAACAGATTGTTTTTGCCTTTGAAGGATATGTCTACATTGCATAACTGTCACGCAAAGATAGCAGAGCTATTTTTGATATGGCTTCCTTGAGCACCAAAAGCAGTGCAAAATCTCCACCCAGGGACACAGAGAAATCAGGTACATAAACTGGGTGGTTGAAATAACTGGCTAATGCAATGCAGTTTCTGGAACCTAAGCTAGCGAGGATGTCTGTGTATCATTCAACCCAACATACCTCATAATGTGTGCATCTTTGCTTCTATAAAGACAATGTTGATTACTAGTTGCAACAAATACCATCATCTCCTTACAGTAACTCAAAGGGTTGAATCAATTTAATTTTACTAATGGACAATGGAAATACAGAGTGGTTAAGTGAGCTGACTGTTGTCCCTCAGGATGGCTAGTCTGCCTGACTGTTACAGACATAAAATACTGAGCTCAGATGCATCATTAGAAGAGCATTGAGTAAGAAACAGTGTAATACCAAAGATTTCAGTGGAAGTATTAAGAATGGCTCAGCTACAGTGTTAAGCACACTCTAAAGACAGAAATAAAAGAAATGCAAAACACCAACTTTCTGCTGCTGCAGGGTGCTCTGCTGCTGCTGTGAGCGAGTGCTTCTTGCCTGTACCAGCCATTCTTGGACACTGGGGCTCTGTGAGGAAACAAAGTCCAGATCGCTCTCCTCCTTTTCTTGTAATGATCCCTGCTTTGAAGAGGAGAGAAAGAAAGAAAGATTTTACAAACTCTCTCATATTGCTAAAGATCTGGCAGGTCCAGCTCACCACCTCAAAACCACATGTAGTGCCACCTTCTGTCTCTCAAGATGCTGGCTCACATAAATCCTGACGTGAACAATGACTTTGGACATCTTATTGCTATTGGCAATTGTTTACTAACAAGAGAGCATCCCTAACAATGTTAAAAAACCATGCACCATGGCACTTAGCAGCATCAGAGACCAGAGATCAGAGACCACAGACTGACGTGTTTCTGAAGACTGTTCTCCTTCTCCAAGGCAAGGAGTCAATGGATTGTTTTAGTCTGATTAAGGCCAATTTTTTTTCTAACTAAAAGCGAGAGAATGTTGGTTGTCATTCTGGTCAAAATTTATCAAGTACATCACTCTGTGTAGTTGGCAGAAACACAGTCAGTTATGTTATGAACAGTAAAGCCTTAATAGTTCCAAAACCTGCTTTATCCATTTCTTGACTTCGGAAATCCATGTTGGCTGTGAATTTAAATTATTTTAGCAGCCAATGTATTCAAACTCAGGGATTTTAGCACACTAGGCCTAATGTTACAGACAGACTTCTTGTACATCTGGGTACTTAAATCTACATACCTCTCTGGATTTATTTAATGTTACTTGCAGACACATGATGACTGTCGAGTTTGCGTGTTTGGGGTTTTTTTTAAAAGTGTCAAGAGCTAAAGCTGGGGCTTAATTCCTATCCCATTTTCTCTATATATCCCATTTTTGTAGAATTCATATTTTGCCCATGATTCAGCTCTTATTCCAAATAGACCAAGAGCATCAAATGGTTCAGACATAACAGACGGCTCTTAAAAACCCCACCAAACACATTCCACCATGCAAAGTTTCAATTCAGGCAAGGACCAGCAGGGCCAAAGGTGGCTGAGGAAAGAAACCCCTCTTGCCGCACTTGGTGCTCCTTATGCTAACAACTGCAATGGACCTCTGCCACCAGAGTCCCTGGCACCAGGCACTGATGCAGCAGAGTTAGGTAGAAGTTAGGTAAAGGTCTCAGTTTTGGAGGATGATGAGTATATTGGAGTTGAAAGGAATAAGTAGAGTATATAAACTGTAAGAGGAGCAAAAGAGGCAAGCAGGCTTCTAGAGCTGGAAAGAACTATTATCCCTTGCTTTATGTAATTTTTTTCATTAAGGATTCAGTTTGCAGGCAAACCATGATCCTTGACAAATTCTAGGAAAGCTGACGTGGTTGAAGTGTGAACAATGTAATTGAAGAATACCAGATTACACAAAGAAAATATTAGGTGAGGGATAAAGCGGGTCTAGAACTTTAATCTTTCTATTACAAATGAGAAAAAAAGATAAGCTTTCTGTAAATTAAAAAAAAAAAATCTGCTTTATTTTATACTCTTGAGGGACAATAGCTACTTAATTTGTACATTCATTTAGAGAACAGCATCTAGTTCTTTACTGCATTTGGACAGCTGATTGAATTCAGTTTGATTTTAAGTTTCTCTGGGAAGAGGGTCGAGAAGTAACAACTCTGCAGTTATATTAAAAGAAATAAATAGTACTCCCACATTTTCTGAAATACCAAAGAGCATTGTTGGGTTATTTGTTTGTTTGGTTGGTTGGTTTTTTAACTGCAGAATCCATTCTACTACTTTGTTTTATGAGGAGTCTATTTATTTTTATTGTCCCGAAGTCACAGATGTTAGTAGATAACAGTAATAAGGCAATGCATTTTATATTTTTCAAAGTGCTTGAAAAACATTGCATTTAGAATCAGGAAACTGGAATTCTACAGATCCAGCATTTTCTTCTTAGTTTCACTGCTTTATTTTATGAATAAAATAGTCAGTCCCTCAGTAATTTTTTCCATATAATTAGTGACCTTATTTAATTAAAAAATCGAAGGAAAACTGAAACTGCTGGAAGGAAATCACTGAATTTCACATTGGCTCCTCAAAATCCTCATGCCACAGAGATAGACATGATGAAATATTGCTTTAAGGAAAGTAAAGCTCATCAGCCTTTCCGATCGTCTTACAATACAGCTTGGGGAGATCCTTCCTTTTCTGCTTGGAGGCTGCTCTATCCCCTGGGCAATTACAACATTATCAGTACATCTAGAGATAGGTGTAAGTTTGAGTTTCTTACACACGCGAGCAACACTGCTGTTCGCGTACAATGTTTTTCAGGGTTAATAATGGCAGTGGAGAGAGTGCATTTTTGGGCATCTGATGCTATGCGCTTCAGTCTGTAAGAAATTCCTTATGCCCAAGTGTTTGGGAAAAGGCATTACAGAATTTCTCATTCGGGAAAAAACTGCTCAATGAAAATTTGAATGGCCTATACCTATTTTTTTTCCATGATCCATATGTGAAATCCAAAAAAATGCCTGTAATTTATAAAGCAATTTAAGCCTTTATAAATGACTACTTTGTTGGGGCTTTTTTATATTAGAAAAGCATCCAAAAATCTGTTTTAAAAGTTTAAGTAAATAGATCACAGCAATGTATTTTAAATTGCAGCACATTTTAAAATGCACCATGCATATTTTTAAAATGAAGCAACAAAGTCTGTAATGACTTTTCCTTTCACAAATAATCTATCACTATATATTATTATATGCCTTCATGCAGTTAATAACACTCTTCATTTATATAATCATGAGGTTTAATATGCAAGAATAACATTAAAGTTATTTCATTGTAGGGTCAATACGAATAAATAGTTAGGTTTTTTCCTTCCTTTTCTTTTTTTCTGTGATAGGTACTCAGGTTTTTTTTGTTGTT
Organism: Porphyrio hochstetteri; assembly: GCA_020800305.1. NCBI lineage: Eukaryota > Metazoa > Chordata > Aves > Gruiformes > Rallidae > Porphyrio > Porphyrio hochstetteri. The sequence goes on from CM036907.1 coordinate 56,128,667, forward strand.
CGTGGTGTTTGTTTGGGTTTTTTGTGTGGATTTGGTTTGGGTATTTTTTTCTGTGGTGGTTCTTTTTGTGAAGCTATATTAAGTTTTGTAGTTACCTAGTTGCTTCAGACTAAAAATAGTTCTTAGCATGTCAAATGACTTTTCAAGCTAACCTCTCAGTAGACTTTAATCTGCATTACAAGCTAGAAATCTTTGAAGCTTATTATGTTTAATTTGCACAGCAAAGCCTCGAAAAGAAGTAAAAGGAAAGGGGGGAGGGAGTCACAGCAGGGCAATCAAATTCAAAAGCAGCCAGTCACATTAAATGGTTGGGTTTCTTGTATGTATTCGGTTCTCCACAGGCTAGTTTAACCTAGAGAATTACCAAAATCAAACATTAAATAAAATGAATGAGTGGCAATAAACAGACCAATGCTCCTAGAAACCTAGGACAAGACTGAGGTTAAATGTATTCTAGTTTATGTAATATTTTGTTTGGTGAATGACGCTACTGAATATTAGTTGTATTTAAAAATATTTCATTAGGGTGATGCTATCTGTGGCAGTGTGCACAATGTATGGAGGAAAGCATGTATTTAGGGTTGTTCTTTTGTTGGGGGAGGCATCCTGCTCCAAAGCACATGAAATCCTTTCACTGAAGATAGTAAGGTTAAGATAATTTCACCATGTGTTGCTGCTAGCTTGAAAATTATAAGCTAACGCTTGCCAGGCTGCTCTTTATTTTGGAGAGTAATTCCATTTACTAGTTAAAGATTAATAGCCCAAACCAAATCAGTAAAATATATTTTACTTCTTTTCCCTGTTGCATAAAACTATGAATTCCCCAAACTCCTGCCCACCATGAAGCCGGTTGGAAAGAGCCACTTACCCGAATGTTGATCTGTTTGTCATGGAGCACTCGTTGCAGCTCCAGCAAGCTGCCCTTCAGCATCCTGAGCTTCACAGCCAGCTGCTCTGCCTCATCCTTGGTGTGAGCCTTCCCCTCCATAAGCAAGTTCTCGTTGTGCACAGACAACTCTGACAAGGCTACCACCTTCTGCTCTATTTCAACCAGCATGTTCTGCAGCAGCAAAAACAAAGAAGCAAATTCATACATTTTCCAGTACCTGTCACACTTTCTGGCAAGAAGACCTGTGGCCTACCTCACCCGTCGCCAAGCTAAGGGCAAGCCATATTTATCATTGCTTTGCCTTCCAGTCCTTAGGAATAGACTTGCAAATGTTTACATTTGCCATTTCTATTTGCAACCTTTTTCAAAATAGGAAATTGAAGTTATTTGAAACAAAGAATTTGTTGTAGAAGAGATGCCCTTTATTTGCAAATTAAAAGTACTGGTGGCTAAAATGCTAGACTGACATCCGTAATGACAAGAATCAGAGCACACAGCTAGCTTTACTTCTTCCCTATTCTTTCATGTACATTTAGTGAAATGCTTCCTACCTCCTATGTGTTGCTAAGCTTCTCTTCTCACTATTTGCTCTTTCTGATTGGTGCATGATGGACTTAAGGATTTCTGTATAATCCTCTTTAGTCTAAAGAGAGACTCTAAGTGACAAATCTCTGGCATGTTTATTCTCAAAAGCTACTTTCCTGACATTCCATTAACCATTGATGTATTCAAGACAGTGTATATTTTGATCTTCCGAACTCATAGCTCATACAATTCTTGCTCAAAAACAAGGCTAACATCAAATCTTTTTGTTTCCCTAGCAACCATTGAATATAAATTTATAAATATTTCTTCTGAAGGAATGTGTGCAGGATAAGATGGGCAGAGTCCATAAAACATGGAAAAAATATAGGACTTTATAAAAGCTTACTGGATTACGATTTGGAGAACCTGTGAAAGAACAGCAGTATTAACTTTTCCACAAAGTTATCTGTTCTTTTTAATTTTGAGTTTCCTACAGATGATGTTAAAAGAAAATTACTCCTTTGTTTAAGTCCGTGGGGTTAATTAATCTATATGCAACAAAGAGCTCCCAAGGATGGGTGATGAAAGAACACTTGAGACTGAGAAGACTGAAAACTCCAGTAACGAAGTGGTGTCAGTGGAAATTTAACCTGATGTTTAATTTGCTGGACTTTTATGAAACTTAACTCCAATTTATCATAAAATAGTTGAGATCATCATTCTTTAAGATGAAAAGGGTTCTTTTGTCCCTCTGTCTGTTGTCTATCTTATAATTTTAACAATGATATAGTTCTAAACTTACATTTAAAAATAAAATCCTCCCACTAATTTGAGAATGTGGATGTTATGATTGATCCAAACCTTTTTAATAGAAGTATACTCAATTACTCCTATTGCAGCAAAATGTTTTTCCTCAGTTGTTTTTGTATTCTGGGCTGATTGATATTAAATTCATAAAAATAGTAGCTACTGATGATTATGCTTTGCTTTTGCATGTGGATAGCGATTACTCCTGAAGAAAACATACTACTGTCCCAGTCACCACTTCTAGTGGGAGTGAGTTCTTCAGCTGGAAAAGGAGAAAAGAGTACACTGCAGGTGTTTTCATACCTATCAATTGAGCTGTTCAACAACTCCAGCTTGAGTAGAGCAAAAATAGTATGTGAAACAAATAAAAGGCCTTTAAAGCAAAACAAAATGCCCTCCGAATGTTGTAGAGCTTCAAATGTTCTTGCAGTCAGGATTCCTTGTTTTCCTACTGCTATGCTTACATGCACTTTCTAAGAAGAATAAGCTATATTTTATTTCACTAAACACTGATGAGGCTAGTTGAGCATATATGAGGTGCTAAGGAGCTCAAAAACTTCTACCCCACTAACATGCTTTGTCTTCCCACTCAATAATAATTTTAGTGTTAATGCTCCACATTTGCCTCCCCATTCAGATAGAGCTACGTGCATCCTGTTTATCGAAACATTACAGGACTGATTATTTTACCTGACAGTCTACCAGTTGTGCTTCCATGTCCATAGGTTCCTCAGCAGTATCCAGAGCAGTGTCCAGTGTTGCTCGGGTATTGAGCAACCAGTGGTCAAGTTCATCAGCTTCACAACGGTACCTTTGAAGAGCCTGCTCTTGTCGCTGTTCTTCCAGCTGCTCGTTCAGTTTTTCCTAGAGGAAAAAAAAAAACCCAGCGATTTTACTTTTTAAAAGAAATACACCAAAACAGTCACTTTTAAAAAATAAGCCATTTCTTTCATAAGTTGGAAGCCTTTACAAAATACTATTGCTTTCAATCGATGAGCATGCCTTTCTGGTGACTGAAATTCTGTTTCAGTTCAGTCACTGTATTTCTACCTCCTTCAGTAGATTTCTGCTATTACAGCCCTCTAAAAGCAAGACCTTTTCTGCCTCCTCTTGCTCTCCTTTGGGTTTCCCCTACACTGATTCAATTTGTTCAACTAACACAGCACTGTTTGCTTAGGGAGAAAGATGCACAGGGACACAGAGCTACACGTGGGCTGCAGGGGAAGTAGAGCAGCTTTGCCTTTTTCACAGCAGTTAGATGGCTTTGCTGTCTTTCAAGAGAGGCATGTAAGGGATTCTTCAAGGACCCAACAGAGTATTGGTGGGCCACTGTGTGTAATAAGAAGACTGAAGAGTTGACTACTTTGTCTGGCCTCTCAGAGGATCCCTCTGCCATGGGATGTGGAAGCTCCAATGGCTGCTGCAGCAGCAGCTTTGCAGCAACTGACTCCCTGGCTCCATCCGTCAGCTTGTCCATCCATTGGAAAGACAGGGAGTGACCAGCAAGACCCTCTCACCCTTTAATAGTGCCTTATGAATTTCAATTCTGGCTGAACAGATAAGCCAAGAGGCTGGTGATCAGTGGCACAAAGTCTAGTCAGAGACCAGTAACGAGCCTCAGCAAGTTTACCGGTAACACAAAATGGGAGGAGTGGCTGATATACCAGAAGGCTATGTTACCATCCAAATGGATCCTGACAGGCTGAAGAATGGGCTGATAGGAATTTCAGGAAGCTGAACAAAGGAAAGGGCAAAATCCTGCACCTAGGGAGGCACAACCCCAGGCAACTGTACATGCTGGAGGCCGACCAGCAGCTTGGCAGCAAAGGACCCAGGGTACTGGTGGACACTAAGTTGAACGTAAGCCAGCAATGGGCCACTGTGGCAAAGAAGGCTAAAGGTAACCTGGACCACACAAGGAGGAGTGTTGTCAACAGGCTGAAAGAAGTACAGTACTCCACACACTGAGTACTGTACCCATCTCTGGGCTTCCCAGTACAGGAGAGATACAGAGCTCTGAAGAGAGTAGAAAGAATTCCAGGTATAAGAAACAGATAGAATGGAATGGGCAGAGGATACTTAGATGTATCAGATGTCATGGAACCTAAGCACAGTGCAAATGGTGCGGAGCAAGGGGAGAAAACCTTACTGGATCTGACTAAGGTGGAGTTTACTTCACTGCAACCTGTAAAGTGCCATGCTTCGCAACTGTGGTAAAATCTGTGCTGGTAACACAGCAATGTTTTGGCTATGGCTGAACAGTGCTTGCACAGCATTAAGGCTTTCCACCTTCCCCTCACAAAGGGATGTAGAATGGAGGTGGGCAAAAGGATGGGAGAGGGTACAGCAAGAACAGCTGACCTTAACTGAGGGATATTACATAGCTTATGGCATCATGCTCAGCAATAAAAGCTCAGGGAAAGAGGGAGAAGAGGAGGGGCGCTTGTGGTTATGGAGTTTGCCTTCACAAGCAATCATTAGAAATGTGCTGAGACCTTAATTTCCAGGAAAGAGTCTAAACATCTTCCTACTGATGGGGAAGTATTGAATAAGTTCCTTCTTTTCCTTTCACAGAATCACAGAATAACAATGTTGGAAAAGACCTTTAAGATCATCAAGTCCAACCATTGCTTACATGTACAGCTTTTCCTTACCCTATTAAGCTGTTTTTATCTTGATCCATGAGGTTTTTTTGCCTGCCTTCTATTTTTTTCCCAATCCCATGGCAGAGTGGAGTGAGGGAAAGTGTTTGGCTGCTCACCAGGGTCCACATAGTACACCTCTGTAGGGCAAATCTGACATGTATGTGCAGGGCAGATCCCTCACACAGGGAAGTGTTTGCACGGCTTTTCCAAATGCTTCATTTTAATAGGAAAATTAATAATTGCATGCTAGAATAATTTAAAAATAATGATAGTTCTTAAATGTCTTTAATCTAGAGCTGAACAGTTCTCAAACTCTAGTTACTTAAATTACGTCCACAAAAAAAGAACAATATTACCAACACTCTCAATGGTCATTACTTGTTCTATCTATATTTCTATCTATACATCCCTGCAATGTTCTGTGAAATCAGAGCAATGAAGCACGCAGGTTCTATTACTGAATACTGTCTACACACCATATGTATTTCTTAGCCAGGATTATTAGGGAATACTTGTGCTATTTTATCAAAGTAACTGTGAAATCCTAACCATGGTTAAGAGTAGTATATTATACTCATGCTTTATCTTGAAATTATTAATTAGCATCTCCTTGTAAGTACTATCAGGAAGTTTTTAAGATACTGTAAGTTGTGCAAGCTGTAAACAGTAAGATCCCCTTTCTACTTCCAGCTCCTTATTTTTACATAAAAGACAAAGTGGCTCTCAAAATCTGGAATATGATCCAAAAGACAGATTCTTAAAGGGGTTTTTTTGTACCTCTAATAGTTGTCGTTTTCCTGATGCCTTCATTCGAATTGTGGCCATTCGTTCTGCCAAGACTGTGAGTGTGGACTGCAATGCCAGCTGATCAGCAGCTTCTGCATCCAGTGGCTCTGAAACCAGTTCCTGGGCTAATGATGTCTGAAGCTCAGTGATTTCTTCTTGCAACATTAAAATCTCATCCATCAAAGCCTATTTAGAAATGAGAACAGAGAAAGTATGTCTTACTTTCTTCTCACTGATACGTGAATCTAAAGTACAGGAGCCTAGATAAAATTCAAGATAACTGTCCCACAGGAAGGTGAAGAACACTGAGTAGTACAATGTATCACAGCTCATTTGGTGGAGTCACAATTCAGAGGGACCAAGTCCTGCTTTTAGATGCTCAAGCTTGGATCTGAAAACTAAAATATGGATTTAATATACTTCTTGAATTTCAAACATATCACAGGAAGGAATTTCTTTGGAAACATTATACATACGGATTTATTCTGACAACAAATTTTCTGGAGCGTATTCTAGTAGATACAGTGAAGATAATCAATAAGTGAGTGAGTGTATTTGTGAGAGAAATAGGGGCAAGAGCCTGAAACTTTCTAACTGGAGAAAGAAAATCCACCAATTTATGTAAAAATCCAGAGATTAAGTCCACTGTTTAAAAGAAGTTCCTACTATCATTCTTATCCTATAAATCAGTTTCCAGGATACCTACAAAAGGATGCTGTATTACCAATGCTTTAGAGCAGATACTTTACTTGCAGGTCTTATATACACATTTGATGCACAGGACATCACACAGTGCAACAAAAGCCAAATGTTATAATTTTCAGGTCATGGAGTTCCTCCTGAAATGAAAACTGATCCCACCGGATACCTGAAAGCTACCAGATAGAAGGCTTCAATATTTACAAGTTGTATGCATATCAGATATGTTACTTGATGAAGTATTATCTTATTATTCAGACCATCATTTCTCAAGACTTCCCTTAGGAGAGCATTTAGCAACTGGAAGAGAGCATTTAGCAACTGGAAGAGAAGAAGGTCATAAGGAGTATTCAGCATGGACCAATCTCATAGCCTTCTATGATCTCATCACCGGCTGGGTGGATGGAGGGAGAGCAGTGGATGTCATCTACCTTGACTTCAGCAAGGCTTTCGATACTGTCTCCCATGACATCCTGATAGAAAAGCTGAGAGATCATGGGATAGATGAGTGGACAGTGAGGTGGGTTGAGAACTGGCTGTCGGACCGGGCTCAGAGGGTCGTGATCAGTGGAACAAAATCTGAATGGAGGCCTGTGACTAGCGGTGTTCCCCTGGGCTCGGTGTTGGGTCCAGTCCTGTTTAATATCTTCATCAACGACCTTGATGAGGGAATAGCATCCACCCTCAGCAAGTACGCTGATGATACAAAGCTGGGAGGGGTGGCTGACACGCAGGAACACTGCGCTGCCATCCAGCGAGACCTGGACAGGCTGGAAAGCTGGGCAGTGAGAAACCAGATGAGGTTTAATAAAAGCAAGTGTAAAGTCTTGCACCTGGGAACAAATAACCGTCGGTATCAGTACAGGCTGGGGGATGACCTGCTGGAAAAGAGCTCTGTGGAGAATGACCTAGGGGTCCTGGTTGATGACAGGTTGGCTATGAGCCAGCAGTGTGCCCTGGTGGCTAAGAGGGCCAATGGGATCCTGGGATGCATCAGGAAGAGTGTGGCCAGCAGGTCTAAGGAGGTGATCCTCCCCCTCTACTCTGCCCTGGTCAGGCCCCACCTGGAGTATTGTGTCCAGTTCTGGGCTCCCTGGTATAAAAAAGACAGGGATTTCCTTGAGAGAGTCCAGAGGAGGGCTACGAAGATGATTAAGGGCCTGGAACAGCTCCCGTATGAGGAAAGGCTGAGTGAGCTGGGGCTGTTCAGCCTGGAGAAAAGAAGGCTGAGGGGGGACCTAATTAATGTTTATAAATATCTTAAGTATGGGATGCAGGGGGAATTGGCCAATCCCTTTTCAGTAGTCTGTGGAGATAGGACAAGGGGCAATAGCTGTAAACTGGAGCACAGGAAGTTCCTCACCAACATGCGGAAGAACTTTTTCACAGTGAGGGTGACTGAGCACTGGAATAGGCTGCCCAGGGAGGTGGTGGAGGCTCCTTCTCTGGAGATATTCAAGACTCGTCTGGACGCCTATCTGTGCAATACGTGCTAGGGAGCTGCTTTGGCAGGGGGGTTGGACCCGATGATCTCTCGAGGTCCCTTCCAACCCCTACAATTCTGTGATTCTGTGATTTTTTGTGTGCTTTGATCTGGTTTTGTTTAACAAGGCAAAAAATTGTATTTAGATCAATTTACAATGCAGCAGTATTGATTATGATCTTAGTAAAGTTGGGAACATTATAAATAGTCCAATATATGCTAGTAGCACTGATGCTGAAGAACAGTGTGTGTAGGTATCACTGAAAACCATCTTTGAGAAAAGATTTTGCTGAAAATTTCAATTGGATAAACACTTATGATCTAATTTTTTTAAAGGCTCCTTACTCCCCCATTACATCCATCCTTATAACAACAGGGAGTCCGTAAAGGCAAGACATACAGTTAAGAGAGAAGATTCATACAAATAATGCTTCTTTTTGAGATACTGAGCTATGTTTATACAAATAATGCATGGTTTTTGAGGTACCGCTATATTAAAAAAGAGAACTAAAGGTATACAGGTAACATATCCTCTATGTTTCTCACATATGAGTCTCTACCTGATGTTCAGCCATCTGTGTCTCTGGGCTTTTGGCTGGTTCCAGACTCTCATTTAGTTTTATCTCAGTGGTCTCCATTTTTGTGGATATAGACTGGAGTGTATCTTGATATTTCTGTTGACGCTCAAGAGCTTCATAGAGGGTGCGCTGCTTTTCACTGATCTGAAGAGGAATGGAAAGTATAAATTCTGACCTCTGATACAGGATCTGCTCTTTCTTCTGATTCGTACATACCTAGGCTTATAAGATTAAGCCAGAAAACTTGCAATAAATTTTCAAAAGTACAAATTATAAACCAAAATGTCTGTATTAAAATTATTTATCTGTTTAAACATCATCAGTCAAATCCTAGGTTCTGTAACTGAAAAAAAATTAACTACAATGAGCAGGCAAATCCTAGGTACATTCTCATTCCTTATTTTAGACGTTATGCACGCAAATGTGTATGTGCACAATTTGCAAGGAGCACAGTTCTTATGCCATAATAGCTACCGTGCCTCTCCAAAGAATTAAAATATACAGCACATGATCAAAACTTTTACTGTCTTCATACATCACTAAATCTTATGCTGCACTACTATCTAGAAACATGTGCTCTCACAGTATTTGGAGAAACTGAACTCTTCAGCATTTTTTGTCAACTCATCCAGCATGATAAGATTTCTCTTATCCTATAGAATATAGTCTGACAAGGGCCAATATTTGTTAAGGTAATTATCATCCTTAATGACTTTTTTCTTTTTCTTAATCAAGGTCCATCCTCCACAGGCTTTCAAAGAACAAAGCCAGTGTAATAAAATATCACAGCCATCAATTCTTGTTACCACCTGGAAACCAAGAACTGCAGAGATTAATGTTAGTTGAGCCAGTTCTTTACATTTTATTCCTTACAAGGTAGTTTATTATTTTGAACCCTCCAGATGAAGACTTACCACATTTTTTAGTGTTTCCCAAGAACGCTGCAAATCATCCAATTTAGCACTAGCAGCTGATTCTAAGCCTGGTTCATAAAACTCCTGGGTGGCTGAAGTGCTGGGTTGAATTTTAGCAGCTTCTGTCTGCAACTGTTCAGCAGATAAGGCTTGGTAATAAGCAATGTCCTACAAGCATGAAGCACATTATTGCAGTTTCGAAATTAAAGGTACTGTATAAGAATATACATACTGCACCACTGCATATGTCCATTAAAATAAAAACCACAAATCCAAAACCACCAGGAAACCTCTGGGCAACACGTCAAATAACTATTTAATAGGTGTACACTGGGTATGGTTTGGAGCTTCACCATCAAGAAGATTGTGCATCTTTTTTTTCCATGTTCATATCAGCTCGGTGGGCCAGGAGGCAACTGTGGACAGACATAGAAAGACTGGGAGGGGAGCGCTGCAAGTGGGAGTGCTGTTTGAACATCATCACTGCTACACACGGGGAAAACCCATCGCAACAGTGTGTTAAAGTAATGTAGGTGACAAAGAGTATTACCTTAAGGAACATTAGCACAGAGAAGGCTACAGAAGAACCAAAAAGGAATACGCTGAAGCACTAGTCAGTGATGTAAAGAAAGGGTGTGAAGCACTACCTTATAGGAAGCCTTCAAACAAACAGGTACTCCTGACTAACTTATAAAGAGAGTGGGAAAAGGGAGCAAGAGTGCTAAGGAAAATGGGCAAACATTGAAATTACCGTTGAAAATTCAGGGTGGAATGGTTTCTAATTAGACCAGATGACCTCCAGACATCCCTTCCAACCTCAATCATTCTTTTAACTCCGGATAGGTGTATAAATTCGGATACTAAACACGATCACTTACTGTGGTACCAGAGGTTGAAATATAATAATGATACTAATTTTGAACAGAACCTTTTTTTCTAATACCAAAACCAATCAAGCTCTCTGAAAAAGCATAAAAGCTAGGTCACTTCCCAGTCCTAGTCACAACTTGGTCTCTCTTTCAAAGCCAAGCTAGGGAGCACAGAATGCCCACCTGTCCCACCACCACATCACCCAGCAGCTGCACAGATACCGTTCTTCAGTCCTTCTCCCAAGAATTAAGAGACTTATCAGGCTATCTGTATTTTGTGTGGTCATTTTAGCAATTAAAGTGTTACTCACAGATCACTACCAATATTTCTGAAGGGAGGCAGCAGCCAAGAGTATATTTTACAGGAAGCTCGATTGCCCATCTATACTGAGGATGCCCGAAAAACCCAGTCTCTCCAGAGAAAGAGAAGACCCAAGAATGGACAGCACATCAAACGGTCCAAAAGTATAACGAGGTACTTCTTCAAAGGCAATAATTAGGAAACTTGGAAAATTTAATGATTAAAGTATGTACAGTGGTCAGGAGCAAATAGGGAATAGGTAACAGCCTAGCACAGCATTCAGTACTGCAATTTCAGAATTTCTTACTCTTACCACAAGTGATCTTTCGAAGTCACAATGAAAAATTGCACCAATGCAGGCAACTTCTCATTTTCCCATTTGCAGCTCCAACCCTCAGGCTAGTCCTCTCTCAAGGCCAAAAGAAAAGCTGTGCTTCTGAGACTTCTTAATCACAACTGTCAGAATAAAGGCCTTGCTTTTAATAGAGGGGAAAGCAATCCCTTTCCCCATCTTTCCAAATTCTTTTTGGAATAGACAACATGGCAGCATCTTTTTGGTAAGGCTTTAATGCTGATACTGTAAATCCAGATGTTCTTACACAGAATAGATTTTGTTCTGCCCGTAAAGGCGCTAATGTCTCATGCTGTGTTTTACAAAAATTGGCCAATGGAAAGTACTCAGGCTTTGCTGTTAGGATGTAAGGAAAAAAGGGCGTGTTAAGATTTCAAAGTTATTTACAAGGGCTGTTGCACCCTTGATGAGTTTTCATAAGGAAGGAGAAAGAATGCTTCAGTAGGCTGTGAACAAGGAGATAGAAAAAACATTTAGCAGTGACTCAGTGTTTAAAACTTGAACCACAAGATCAGCTGCAACCTCCAAAGGCTTTATATCAACGCTTCAGCTTTTTCAATTCAATTGCTCAGCATTATACATCTGAAAAATAAGTTTTAAAAGAATGTGCTAAATTTTAATCAACTATATCTTTGGGTCTCGTTCAGTACCGTAGCACAGATGAAGTGCTTGACTTTGCCATATATCAAAATAACCTGCATTGAAGGACTGTTATCTATTGCTGAAATATTGTACACTGTGAAATTCCCCAGACTTTTAAAAGTTAACATTTTTATAATTCCCTACCCCATCCGTTGTTTTTAGTGGAGTTGTGGTACAAAACAAAAAACCTGGGCAACTGTTAGCTTATAACAGTGCTAGATCTGTCACTTTCTTATATTTATGGTCTTGTTTAATCTATTTCAATACACAGAACCAAAATTTCCACTAATATGCATTTGGCATTTGTGTTATGTTTTCATTACTTATTAGCAACGTAAAAGTAGCACATAGATTTCTCAGTTCAGACTAACTACATTTCACCATCAAGAGATGCTAGAAAACCCTGATGAAAGACCGCACATAGATTATTAGGATGAATTTTAGAAGTCTTAACACCCAACCTTCCCTTCCAAAAAATACCCCACTACACATGAGGTTTGTTTCTTTTCCCCCCAAACACCGGATTAATGTAATTCTTTGCTTTCTACAGTTCCCAGTTTCATGTTTTTTTGGTACTTTGCAGATTATCTTCCTGTGGGAAATTATTTCTCTTAACACTGGCTATTTTTCAAGACATAATATTTCCAAATTAGTCTTGCTGAGTCCTTTACTGAATATAAAATATTTTTAATTTACATTTAAGCTTCTAATTCACTATACTCTAGATTTTTTTTTTTTTGTTAACCAACCTTCTTTCCTGAAGTCTCCCTGGGCATTCATCATGAAGTGCTGGCAGTTTCATAGCTTCTTTAGTTTTAATCTCATGCGAGTGTGAACCTAAGCATTTTGTAAGTAAACCACTGTATTTTGGCAAGATCTTCCGCTTATTGTTTAGTACATGCAGGTCATTTCAACATTAACCACACTGAAGAAAGCTTCATTTGTCAGTTTCTTAGATTATTATAACACCAGCAATTTTATTTCTGTCAAAGATCTTATCCTAAATACATAATATTTTTGTTTATTATTTCTCAGCACATCAGAGGTCCTAAAGCTTGCATTTAGGTGTCATCTGATTTTGCAATAGCATCTTCACTGGATTTTCCTTATTATTTGAATTATTTGAGCTCTTAATCTGTTCTTTGTTTGTTTTTTTCATTTTCAGAGAAAGTTAATGAACTGACACTGAATTTGTTTATTAGAGAGCAAGCTGCTCTTGCTCCTTTAAGTCTTGTTGATTAACGCTGTCATAAGATTTTTGTACTGAAATGTATATCTGACTTTCTACTGTAAGTAAATTTCACTGGGAAATTTCTGATTATCTGAAATGACAGAGCACTAGAAAAATCCTTCTCATTCATTATGTAACTTCTTTATTATGAAAGTAACTTTAGAACTTTATTATTATGAAGATTTTGTTACCTTTCTTACTATCTTACCTTAGTATTTTTTCTTACGTCAGTTCATGAAAACCAATCATTTATATTTAGCAACTTCTATGGTACCACATGCATCTTTGAAAGGAGTGGAAGGAATTAGAGGGCAACTTGCTCGAGCTTCTCTGTTTCTATTCAGAAATGCAACACAACACTATTCTACCCTTTAATTCTGCAATGGCCCGTTTTGGAAGCAGCCACAAATGAAAAAACAACCCAACCAACGACAAAGCCCACAACATGATGAATGTAATGAGGTGGTGACTGCTCCTAAGGCTAATTTCTGAATTCCTAAAGAGTAATTTCTTATGTGTCTTCATGTGCTGCTCAGTGAGGTGATTCATTGCTCCCATTTTAATCAATGCTGATGTACCCTTGCTCCTATTAGATGTGCCAGAGTCCTCAGTTTTGCTTTAAAAATCTAATGGTAGTGATTTCACTGATCTGCCTCATTAGCACTGTCACTGAAAGTATGGAATGAACAATACGTGAAAAAAACCATGAGAGTTAATATTTGAAATGGTTTGAAGTGGAAGATACCAGACTGTGGCTTCAATGCTATGACCAATGGTACAGTAAGATAGATGCATATGGACAAAATGCAGTGCTTTATTATGGGCAGTAAAAAATTGCATTTTTTCTCAGGATGCAAGATTCCATTGAGTACTACTGTGAAAATAAAAATTAGATTATAAATAGAAAATAGCAGTGACATGGAAAGCTTTGCAATTGTCACTTAAAACTTAGTTTAAAATACAGTGAATAGCTATAACGCCAGGCTTTTACATTTTGAACTCAGAAGTCAGTATTTATGTCCATTTTAGACAACAACATGAAGGTCAGAGGTTAAGCCTCAGATCCTTGGAACTATAGGTAAACACTGTTTCAGAGGATTTAATAAACCACCTGTGGAATGGAACCATGCATGTCTCTGAGATAAAAGCTGAATGAATGCCAAAAGAGAGGTACCTGGTTAACAGAAGCATCTGTATTAGCCACAGGTGAGGGAGAGCGACAGGCAGGTGGAGAAGAAATCTCACTGTTGGTTCCCTCCTCCCCAGATTCCTCAGTGACAGGGGAGAGCAGCGTGTGACAGCGACCAGCAGTCATCTGTCACAGGAAAAGCAACCCCAGAGCACAGGAAGAAAATCAGTTACCTCAACTTAGGTTTGACTTTCATTGAGATCAAATCAAGAAAAAACAACACCTGGCCAGAATTACCATGGTGTTACTTAACACAATTACATTTACCAGCCTAAAAATCTGGTTCAATTAATAGTCTCATAAGATTGTCACAATTCAGTATGAACATGCTCACTTGTACCATAATGAATTTAAAAGAAAATGTATAAAAAGCATAATTGAGTATATGTTTAGCATTAATAACTGAGTCTTCTAATACAATCATTGCTGCATGTGGAAAAACTATGGAGAGCTACAGAATAATGCATGCAGTATTGGCCTCAGTATCCAGGCCTGGTTAAAACAAGAAATAGAGTTAAAAGATAATATACACACAATCCAGTAAAATCGTATTTTTCTTGCTTCCCCAATGCTGTTACACAGTGATAAATGCTGAAATCTGCACTCTATTTTCACTCAGACAAAAGTCCCGATAGCATCAGCAGTATATTTGTAGTGAGAGCCAGTTAGACACAAAAAAAACCCAGAATAATTAAAACTTGAGGCTTATGGCAATACTTGGCCACCTTTTTCCAACACTCAGCCGAGAACACAGCAACATACTGGCAATTATCACATCAACATTCTAAATCAAGAGCTTTAAAAATATGGTCTGCAAAATCTACACACTGCAGCATGTCATAAAATAATATATATTCTGGTTTTATCCTATTCCTGCAGTTCAGTAGTTTCTTAGCTCTTGCATACTGGCAGCTACGAAAAAGCACTCTATTTGCACCTCGTTACAGGGAACTTCCATGACTATTTGTCTGTTAAATAACTTCATCCTTTATCAAAAAGTCTTGAAAGCCCATTACACTAAGGGGAAGCTGCAGCTTGTTTGGTTTGCCACACTCCATCCATTTCAAAAGCAAAATGTAGGTATGAGCTGCAGCAATTTGCTACACAGGGCTGTTGCAATGATGCAAAAGCAAGCAGCTCAGATTAACCGTACCGATGCATTCCTTACCATAACAACGGAGGGATGAGCGGGGTGTGATGGGAGCAGGTCTGAATCCAGCTCCTCCATTCCCTCTGAAAGCCCCTCCACTTCTGTCACTGTCAGCAGCATGGTGGCATGTTTTGCTTTCATTGTCAGCATCTTGCACTTCGAATTCAAAGCCGCAATTTGCTCCTGGTATCCCTTGATCTTCTGAGCCAGCTCCTGAGGAAACATTTTTTTTCCCTAATGCAGAGGCAGCCAATAAAGGCCACAGGACCCGCAGCATTTCAGCTTCCGTGGCGAAGGCAAGCTCTCGCCTCTAAGCCCAGCCAATAACATCATAGCGCTGCCTCTCAGAAACCCCGCATCAGCGCCGCGCACTAGCTGACAGGCAGGATGTTGATAGTGGAGGGAACGAGTCAGGCTGCGCCTGGCTGCTCAGCTAAACCGCAGAGCCCCGAGCTTTGAAGAGAAACCGGAAAAGTGCCGCGGAAGGCTCTGTGTACACGGTAAGCACAGCAGGGCGGGAGGAACACCTCACGCTTGCAACCAGCCTGAACCTGACATGAAGTCCATAAGCTTCAGACTGCAGCAAAAGGGAACGTCTCGCCCTCTTCCTGTCCTATTTTTCCCCACGCTGTTCTATTTCCATTTATCTGACGGCAACGAAGCTTCTCCGTATAGTGAATGCCATGGAAATGAGGTCATGTGGTAAAAAATGCCCCATTCAGCTCTCCCCAGAAAGAATTAATTGTTCAAACAATAACTCACAGGGTCTAACAAGATCAAGTGTGATATGAACAATCAGTCACTTAATAAGATTAAATGTAGGCTGGACCACTCTTAGCCAATGTTTGGATAAGCTATATTTTAATCTTGTTTTGGTTTTGTGTAAGTCTTCAGAATTAAAAGGTGAGCTGCACATAATACTAAGCTTTATAAAGAAAATATCCAGAGCTGGGGAATCTGGCGTAAAGCAGAGTTTTGGGTTTGGTTTTTTTTTTTGTAGCTATAACATAGTCTATCTCCATAGAATCAGAATGCATCAGGTTTGAAGGAACTTTTAAAGGTCATCTAGTCCAACCCCTCCTGCAGTAAGCAGGGACACCTTTAACTAGATCAGGTTACTCAAGAGTTTCATCAAGCCTGACCTTGAATGCATCCAGGGATGGGGCCTGCACCACCTTTCTGGGCAACCTGTCCCAGTGTCTCACCACCCTCATAGTGAAGCCATTGTCGTAAGTTTAGTCAGAGAAGAAAGATGGAAATAAATAGCCTTCAAAGGACTGGACTTCTCTCCTACCCTGTGCTGCTGCCTAGTTCAGTGTCCAGTTTCAAAGCTTTCAGTTCATTTAATTACGATTGAAAAACTGTGGAAGATTTTCACATTCTTGCCAAAGCTATTGCTCCTGTCTCCCTAAAGGCCCAATAACGTAGAATTTTGATCTATAAAGTGAAAACAACATTTGTATAATACTGCCTGCTAAATCAGTGATTATTCATTCTAATATATATTTCTGCTTTATTTTTGTATCTGCTTTTATTTCTTCAACAAATGCAAGTTTTCAAGGAAAAATAGCAAAAGAAGTGGCAAGATCTAGTAGGTGTTATAATAAATCATTACAGTATCTTTTAAAATGTAAATAAGATTACTGCTTCAGGCTGGTAAAATGCAGAGATTATTTTTTTTCTTGTGTAAAATTTTCAGGCAACCATTTCCTCAAAATCACAGTGCAAAACAGTCATAGTGAGAAATACAGAATCAGAAATGGAAGCAGGACTTCACTGCCCGGGTTTCAATAGTAACTGGTCACTGCCTGTCATGTTAGTAACAAAAGCAGCTCTTTTGGAGCTCCAGTGCTTACACTGGAGTCTAAGCAAAGTCTTGAGTATAAAACATAAGCTAGATCAATAAAAAGGCAAACTGCAATCAAATCAAGCCATAACTTTAATGCCTAGCAGGTGGAATAGTAATCAGCTCTGTCTGGCAAGTACCAATCATTCAGTAATTCTCAATGAATTACTGGCCTCAGTGGAAAATTATTGTCATTCAATATATTCACTTAACTCCATCAATATTACTGAGATGGAATAACATTAGTGGCATTAATGTCCAAAGCACTGAGTATCTAACATACCTCTCTCAACTGAAAACAAAGAAAATGAGACAGAAGTGTGACAGTGAAAGAAACCATTCTTATCTGAAAGTCTAAAGAAACGCAGTTCAGCAAAGATACTTCCAGAGTGTAAGTAGTTACATACATATACAGTTGTAATACACGCTTCCTACAAGTCAGGGTGCACTTTCTTTCTACTTTCTTCCTCTTATTTTAGCTCTAAATTTAGCGATTACAAATTGCCCTTTCAGTTCTTGTTCAGGCAGACTTCAATAGGGAATCTGGTAACTTATGTTTTCTTAAATTAAACACATGCAACAAGCATCTTGTCAGACTTGCCTTTTGAAGTAGTATAGCAATATGGGGTTCACCCTTTATGCTATGCTTTTCCACAGGTATTTAGTGGACATAATATGAGTCCAAATTATGCATTTCTGAGTCTTTCAAAACCCCCTTACCCCTAAATGTGGAAATCTTGCAAGTATGA
Organism: Porphyrio hochstetteri; assembly: GCA_020800305.1. Taxonomy (NCBI): domain Eukaryota; kingdom Metazoa; phylum Chordata; class Aves; order Gruiformes; family Rallidae; genus Porphyrio; species Porphyrio hochstetteri. Next base: position 56,146,322 of record CM036907.1, read on the forward strand.
AGCCTGTTCACTCTAATTAATCCCAACATGCACAACAGAGAGAAGCTGCAAGCATTTCAAAGGACTCTTAGCTACTGAACTTGTTGAAATGCAGATGAAACTTCAAGCTGCCCCATTTTTAATTCCTTCCTCCAGCCATATTACCCAGTATCACTCAAGTCACTCTCCTGCATCTGCAGCTCTAGAACACTTGAATAGAGAAGGGTAGCATTTTAGTTCAGTACTAAAAAGACACAAGTGTTTCTTTAAGGAAACTGCTCTGCATTTATACTACATAACTTTTATATCAACTGGATAGAAAATGAACAACACATTCAACATTAGGTTATAGTACACAATAGCACAGATAGCTTTGAATTCAAAGGTAAAGAAATGATGCCATCTGGTGCTAAAAGTGACATGGAAATCAATGGTGCATTTTCTAGTCCAAGAAACACAGAGCAGACAGAGAGGAGTAAGTGGCTCCCATATCAGCCAGAAGGCTGCACAGAGACTATCCTCACTCATTTGGGTGCTGAAGATCAATTGAGTTTGAGGGGAGAACCTGTAAATCCAGGAGACAAAACTCTTCCCAGCAATGACATTAAATGAAGCCAGTGGCATGAACATTGCAGTGTTCCCCCAAGTATACTGTGGTTTTCCTGTGATTCAAGTCCATTGGAGTTTTTTAATAAAACTTTACTAGGGTGGAAATAAGTAGTTCAGGGTACATGTGTATGGACCACTCAATTAGCAGTGATCAACTGATCTGTTCAGCACTGACTTCTGGGACACTCCCCAGTCAAGTACCTGTGTAAACTCTCCCTTAACTATGCAGTGCTTTCATTTGTCATAATGTCACCTGGAGATTAGGTCACATGTAACTGAATAAAAAAAGGAATGCTTTACGCTGTACCAGTAGCATGTGTTTCCTATTGGGTATTAAGTCTATCAGCTCACTAGACTTGAGCAAATCTGAAAAGCTACTCAGCTAATTTATGATCATTGCTTATGAAATTTTTTTTTGTGTCAATGAGCTGCCACTGCGTTCATGTTGTTGTATTTTGGCTCTCCCACCTCATGACGTGAAATCTGGACCTGGAGTTCCTGGATGTTGCTGGTGGCTATTGGCTTGTCTTGGATCTCACGATGGGCGCTCTCTATCATTTGCTGTAAATGTTTCATTTCTTGCTCATATTGCTCATACTGAACCACTGCTTCCTAGAGGGGGGAAAAAATATTGATGTCTACATGAAGGTAAATATTTACTCAGCCCAAGCATAACTGATCTCCCTTAAGAAGTGGAGCAAACATACATCTGTCTTGCATTTACATCTGAATAAGCAAAGCAGGAATATAGTCAGTAAAAGGCCCATTCAGAAATATTGTGAACTGCAATGAATTCAGTTGCTTTGTATATTTAACTATTTCCAAAAACAAGTTTGCACAGCAGGTTTTTTTTAGATATCCAATACAAGGAGCTAGAAATTCTGTTTCAAACAAGGCTGTGCACCAAATGTACCCACCAAAAAATAATATTGCCTACTCTCGTGATTTTACTATAAAGCACTTTCATCACCTTTTTCACTTCAAGTCTCCTTATTAAGTGGAAAGTTAGATTTTACAGAAAATACAACTGGTAGAAGATTATCCTACTGGTGTAGCATCAGTTCTTTCTATTATAGAATCACCATCAATTTGTCTAACCCTTTTTTTAATTTTTTGGTGTGATGCTGTATACTTCCTTGTACTTAAGTATCATTAAGTATCCTTACTGATGAAAAGTTTCTTGTGTTAGTGGACTTGAAGCTCTGGATTTGCACCCTAGCTCATTATGCATTTTTAAATCACTAAATAGCAGGAAAAAATAGCTTATTGTCATCTTCTTTTGAGATACCTTTTATATGGTTGGGTATGAATTCAAACAAACAAAACCTAGTTTCCTAAGCCTTGAAAATGCAAATTCAATAGATGCTGAATGACTTCAAAATCAGAAAGCAAATATCTTTTCTCTCTCAAGAGAAAAAAAAAATCTTCTTTTTTAACCTAGAAAGCTATTTAACTCAATAGATTTTATGCAATTCTTATAAGCGGTTGATGGCATATTATTAATATTAATGACATTATTTTAATGAACAGATTATATATATTATTAACTGATTATATATCATTAAATTAACCTGATAGAATTGTATATTAGCTATTTGTCTAGTTAATTCTAACAGCATTACAAATAAACCCTGCAAGATCAGGGATAGAACCAAGATGAGAGTCTGATCCATAATTAGTGTGACCATCAATGTTAAAACTCCCAAAACCACGGAGTCAGAAATGACTAAAGCTTAGTGGGGAACTTCCTAATGGTTCTACATGGAAAAGAGGAACACAGAGAGATATGAAATTCTCAGTTTTCATCACAGTTTGCATGGCACTGTTCAAGTTACTCGGAGTGCTTTATGGGATGGGGTTTCACTTGCCTGCATGATGTTGCACTGCTGAATGGCGGTGTGCTGGAGGCGGCTGGCCTCCTCCTGGAGCCGGAGGGCACTGTGGCACATCGGCAAGCCCGTAACCACCTCTTCAGGAATCCTCAGGCCACTCTGACAAACTTGGACTGCGTGCACTTTTGGCTTCAGTGACTCCATTTCAGACAATAGTTGCTAGAAACAAAGTCAGTGCCACAATAAACCAGTTTTTCAGAACTCCCAGAGCATTTCATGCAGCAAAAGAAAAATAATTAGGAGTTCAAGCATTAAAAAAATAAATTTGATTATCTGTTTTCTAGTTTTCTGGACTCCAGACAGGGTCAAAAACAACCACAGTCCTTTTTGGCATCCAATGTGGGGTTAGAGGAATTTGACAATAATTGGAAGAGGGAATGGGCAGAACAGACTGAACATAGCTGGGCAGTGTAATAATTACAGGGAATTTCTGTTGGGATGGGGATTTTAATGACAATTCTTAAATACGTGATTCGCAGAAGTGAGGGATGGAATGTTGCAGTTTTCTGTGGCTGGGTTCTGGTGGAGGAGGGGGGGCTGCAGGGGTGGCTTCTGCAAGAAGCTGCTAGAACCAGCTAACTCAAGGCCAGAGTCGTTGCTGACCAAGGCAGAGCCTATCAGTGATGGTCACAGAGTGTCTGGGAATCACATTTCAGAAGTAAAAACCCGCAAGCAGCCGCTTTTTGCCACCAGAGAAGGGAGTGAGAGGATGTAAGAAAGTGTGCAGACACCAAGGCCGGTGAAGTGGGGGGAGGAGGCACCCCAGGTGCTGGAGTGAAAGATGCCTTTGCAGCCTGTGGAGAAACCCACGGTGGAGTGAGTGGGTGTCCCTCCGCAGCCCATGGAAAAGGCCGAGACCCCACCTGCAACCCGTGGAGAGGCCTCAAGGTGGAGCAGGTGGAGACATACAGAAGATGCTGTGACCTGCGTTGAAGCAAGCCTCTGCAACTAGCAGCCCGTGGAGAGAGATAGAGGCACAGAGATGAATGAGAGAGATAGATATCCACGATGGAGCAGGTTTGCTACAGGGTGGGGGGAGAGAGACGCGAGGAGGGGGAAGGGACTTTTGATCCCATGGAGGACCAGGCTGGGGAAGTCTGGGCTTGAGAGACTGCGAGACATTCTATGATTTTTTGGTCACACTTCTCATTATCCAACTCTGGTGTCATTGTGTGTGTTGTGTAGTGTAATAAATCAGAGTTTTCTTTCCTTTATTCTGTGTTGAGTCTGTTTTGCCCATGACCCTAATTGCAGAATGATCTCTCCCTGTCCTTATCTTGACTCCTAAGCCTCTCAATAGATATTTTCTCCCCTGTGCAGCTGAAAAGGGGAGTGATAGAGCGGCTTTGGTGGGCATCTGGACTCCAGACAGGGTCAAACCGTCACAAATCAGGACACACTTTGACTGGAGTTTCCCAGTCTGAAATGTGAATTCTTTTAAACATTAGTTAGGCAAAAATCCCATATAATAGGAGTAAAAAAAAAAAAAAATCATGAAAAAGCATAGTAGTACCTATTTCTAAGTGTCTAAGTACAGAAATATATATTTAAATACATTTAAAAAAATATCTTTACAACCTCCACAAATCAAAGCAGCAGAGGAGTCATTTATGTTTACACTTATTTTAATGTTAAAATCTTAGTGGAATTCCCTGCTGAGACACAGAAGCACATTTTCAAACCAGCAAATGAATCCCGTTGCGTTCACAGCTTTCCCCTGAAAATACAAACCATGGCCAAAAATGTTGCTTAAAATTCAAAAGGCAATCAAACAGAAACAAACACAGCTACACAGAAATCTTTTCCTTTGAATAAGCACACGTTTGAAGCCTTTGTTAACAGTCTCTATTTTGTTCAAAATGACCATTCAAGCTGTCTGTTTATATGCATGACAAGGGTCTAAATGCAATGACTGGAGAATAGATTTGACCAGCATTCCTTTTATCTTCAATGGGAAGTTTAATTTATTCACAGATAGAAAAACAATTTTTTAAAAAAGTGCCAAAAACCAGAAAAAGACAAAGGTGATGAAAAGGCCCTTAGCACATTAGAAAATGATTTTAAATTCAATCGATAAAAGTCTGCTAGACAACATATGTGGTGTACAGGAATAAAGAGACTGGTTGTCTCCTGCTATACCATATGCATGGCTAAGTAGGTCTGAAGTGCATACTGATGAGAGAATTGTGGTTTGCTCTTCATTTCTCTGCCTTCATGACATGTGGTGGATAATCTGAACCAGAGATTTGGTATAATGACGTATTCCTCAAACACCACTGGTGAGGCCTCTCCTCTGGCAGGCCCCATGCTGCGGTCAAAGGGTACCTTTATTGTGCAGTAGGCACACCCTGGGAGCTGCACACCAGCATGGCACTCTCCAAGACCCCCTTTCTAGTCTTGTGAAACAGGCGGACAGGGGCTACCACCCCTTTCCGTGCAACAGAAAGTCATACGTGAGATCTACTAGAGCCAGGACAAAGAATACACATAAACAACAGTGTAAACACCAGGTTCCTTTACTCTTATGGTAGATGCTGTGTTTCACTTATACTCTTCAATGCCATATTCAGAAATTTAGTTGCAAGTCCCCAGAATAAAGACTGTAGATTTTAATTGAAAATGAAAGCTCTGAAAATTTACCTTTCATCCATATGTTTCTATGGACCTGTTGACATTTAGTTTTCACTGGCAGACTAAGACAGTTAAATCTACACTAACTTGCAACAAGAAACATTTCTTAAGCAACTCAGAAAGCTATAACTTGGGTTATTTTTTTTGTCATCAAACTGAGACCAAAAATAACAATTTGACAAATCTCTATGCTAGGCCAAGTGCAATAGAGAGTGCAGTAACATCTCATGGAGGTAAATCAACTAAACACACAAAAATATAACTGGCCTTAAGGAAAACTGAAATTTTTCCTAAGTTTGCAGGTGAGCTAGCAACATACTAATTTGCATGCCTATCTGTAAAATGGTGATAACAATCCACACTTTCTTTTGAAGTACTTTTAGAACCTGTTGATGAAAAGCACTGTAGACCTGAGCTTTATTATTATTATTATTAATAATATAGATTAAACCTGGACTGGATGCACATTTCTCAGAATTGCATCAACCTAAGAACAGACTCATAAAGGATTATACTTCAACCATTCCCTTTCAGGGAATGATTTTTCACATTCCTTCCCTTATTCTCTTGGCACTAGTCTGGGGCTAGACTGTGAAACAATGACCCGCCTAAAATCACCACAATGGGTCTCACCAACATCCATTATTCTTTCCATAAATTCACACTACCCAAGTGCTAGTTTTGAGGTCTTGGTCATTTACCTGTCTGTGAGAAAGTTGCTCTTTCAAGCTCAGATGCCCAAGCTCTGGAGAGGTCAGTGTGGCTTGGGTTTGCTCCAGAGCAGCCTGCAGGGCTCTCAGCTCAACTTCAAATTTTTTCATGTCCTGTAACACATTTGATTCAGGGATAAATAAGGAAAAAAAAAAACCACTATAACTACATCTGCCTGGATTTTGTAACAACACCCCTTATACACAGTGTCCAAAATAATTCATACTTTTAACAATGAATTTTAAATGTTTAAAATATTAGATCAAAATACCAGTCAGTCTACAAAAAGAACTCTCAAAGCCACAGTTATTTTAAGTACTTCCTCAATCTCAAATAACAGCTTGTACTTTATAAAGCTAATTTCATAAAGTTTGAGGTCTATAAAGCAACTCAAGATGCCCTTTACTCATCTTCCTGTGATAACATAGGGAGTAACTCTCTTATCTTTACAGTCTGTTCCTAAAGACCACTAGCAGTGGACACTCACTGACTAGCAGTGGACTCTCATTGATCTCTACAGACAACATATTCCACTATTCAGTAGTCTTTTTTGTAGAAACCTTTTTTTTCTGGTGGTCTGACATGAAATTTTTTCTTGTTGCCATTTCAATCCTCAACTTATAGCTCTACTAATGACAGACATGAGGAAAAAAAATATTCCTTCTGAATACATCATATGTTAGGATAATCCATTTTTGTGCATCTTTTCTACAAATTCATACACACATCACAATCATCACTATGCTCTGTTCTTTCTTCAGTAGATCCACATCTTTCTTCAAGCATGAAAGTGACACAACAATGTGACCAATTGGTAGAACAAAAGGGCTGTTTCACATACCTCACAATTCTATGTTTTATTTTCTGCATGGTGTTTCGATTTTTTCACAATGATGTGACATTGTTCACTCATATTTTTCCACAATCCACATAATTAAACTTAAGAACTTTCAACAATATGATTCAAGCCAGTAAATTCCTCAATCAGAGGAACACATATCTGGTTCTTCCTGTCTAAACTTAACAATTTGCCCCTGTCTCTACTGAATAACAGCCCAATTTTTTTTTCAGGTAGTTCCTGTATATTTGGTGTTGTCTAAGCACCTCAAAAGCAGTGATCTCTAAACTACCATCAAACTCGTCAATGAATATATTGAATAGCACCAGATCCAAGAGAGAACCCTACAAAACCTCCTTTTGGGCTGTGAACCACTGATAATTACATACCAGGTAAGTTTTCCAGTCAGCTTTACACCAACCCATTATATTCTCAACCAGATAAGCTTATTACCTGTTGTCTTAGTTGCCCTTAGATATTTTCCTATTTAGTAGTGTGTAATGGTAGCAGGTGACAGGGAAGAATCCCTACAAATATACTAGTTATATCATTCCAATATTCATTTTTTACTGGCTTATTGTATCAAATAAAAAAAGTGGAAAAAAAAATTCTTACCCCAAAGGTAAGAGCAAGCAGAAAAGACTAACGTTCTTTTCCCTGTGTCTTGTGCTAGTTTTCCATGCCCTCAAGGATTGCATAGGCATAACGCAGATTGTCCTGGTTTCAGCTATGATGGAGTTAATTTTTTTTTTTTTTTTTAGCAGTGGATGGAATGCCATGTTTGGGTGTTAGCATGAGAATAGTGCTGATAGCACCCTGATGTTTCCGATTTGTTGCCAGGCAATCAAGTACCTTTCTCAGCTCTGCATACTTCCTTACTAATGAGGGGGGAGGAGGGCGCAGCCAGGACAGGTGACCCGAATTGGCCAAAGAGGATATTCCATGCCAGTTACGTCATGCTCAGTATAAAGGGGGACTGGGGGGAAGAGGAGGAGACAACGCCAGGACGGGCAGTTTCTGGGGTGGTCGGGTTGTCCGGGACGGGCTCTAAGCTGTGCGGCCTGAGTTGTGTGGTTTGGTGAGAAATTGCATTGTGTATCACCAGTTTCATCTATTTTGTGCTTTAAACTTCTGTTATTGTTATATCTAGTTTGCTGTTATTGTTTAGTAAACTATCCTTATCCCAACCTGCGTGGTTCTGGTTTCTAGGTTGTGGTTTCGTTCCCTCTTTTCTTCCTTCCCTTTTCCCCCTCCCCCAACTTTCCTTCCCCCTTCCTTTTAAAAGTACAAGCGACTGTGTGGGGTGCGGCCCCCAGCTGGGGCAAAACCACGACAGTTATTTTGGCGCCCAACGAGGGGCACGACGAACGGTTGGGATAACGGTAGATCTGACCCTAACTATCGCAATTAAGATAAGCACTGTTGTTTAAGCAATCTCTGGTCACGATGCTGTGGTATTTATTCACAAGGCTGTGGCAGCAAAACCACCGCATGCTGTATACAATCCTGGCAGGATTCTTTACTCTCTCAGGTCTGCGGCTCCCATATTTGTTCCCATACTTCATTATAGTGTATTTTATGATATCGGTCTATGATACAATAATATCGATGATCATGAGCTTAAGCTGGTACTTGTATGAGGTTTTGCTGTCCTGTCCATTCTTTGGACAGGGAGGGGTTAATAACAGCAGCCGGTATGGTGGGGGCACTGCTTCCTTTTCCTTTGGGCTAAATACAACAGCTCTTATGACAGTTTTTGAAAATCTTCAATATCTCTGGGATATTCAAACTAGCATTTTGCTACTGGTAGGTTTGGTGCAGATGGTTCAGTTTTTGTTATATATCAAGCATAGGTTTATGAATACCACTGAAGAGCTTTCTCCAAGACAGAATAATCACGAGTGGCAGGGCATGTGGCAAAGTATGGGCAAGTACCTAGGTACTTTCTCACGCCCGATGGTTTGGAACTTCACTCCTGAACAGTTACAAGACCCCGATCAAGTGACTGCATACCTAAGGGAAAATTGCTGTAGGTTTCCCAGAGATGGGACACCTTACTGCACTGTGCTGGGCTCTGGCCACTATTTATGAAACACTGCTTGATAGCAGGCAGCACTGTCAGCACTGTCAGGGAGAAGGGAAAGGAAACAGACTGGCAGATACTATAGCTGCTGCAACCACTGGGGCTGACACTGCAGCTACTGCAACCCCTGTGACCGACACTGCAGCTACTGTAATCTCTACAGCAGACACTGCAGATGATCCGAAAAACCAACCCACACCAGTGTCTGTTGCTCCCGTACAAAAGAGGAAAGGCACAAAGAAATCAGTTCGCATAGTGACGGATAAGGATGATGATCAACCGGGATCATCTCGAGGATATCAGGATGAGGCAGAACCAGAGATTGTTACCCGATCCCTGACTCTGAGTGAGCTGCGTGAGGTTCGAAAAGATTTCACTCGCCACCCAAGTGAGCACATTATCACTTGGTTGCTCCGATGTTGGGATCACGGGGCCAGTAGTTTGGAATTAGAAGGCAGAGAGGCCAAGCAGTTGGGATCCCTAGCTAGAGAAGGAGGAATTGACAAAGCAATTGGGAGGAGGCCGGAAATCCTCAGCCTCTGGAGGCGACTACTGTCAAGTGTGCAGGAAAGATATCCCATAAAGGAATATATTACATGCCAGACACCCAAGTGTAACAGCATAGAGACAGCTGTCCAGCACCTGAGAGAATTAGCTGTACGGGAGATAATTTATTATGATCTGGACAATTCACGGCTTCCCGCTGATCCCGATGAAGTCCTATGCACTCCAGATATGTGGCGTAAGATTGTACGAAGTGCACCCTCAGGGTACACCAATTCACTGGCAGCAATTGACTGGAATGATATGGATCCGCCAACTGTAAATGAGGTGGCCTGCCGACTCCGGAAATACCAAGACAATGTTTCCCTCTCCATCATTGCAGCAGTAGAGAAACTGGTTCAACGACTTGACAACAATGTGTCCAACTCCCAACCCGTATGGAGCAATGTTGCAGCTACTGGGAGAAAGTGTCCATCGTTCCAAGAGGGAGAATACACACCACGACGTACATTGTGGTTTTACCTGCTTGATCATGGAGAGGACATGAGGAAATGGGATATGCAGCCCACCTCAGCCCTTCGAGCACGAGTAAATGAGCTGCGGGGTAAAACATTCGCACAACGAGATTCTGCCAGGAAGAAGGCTGCACCAGTTTCTACTGGGCAGTTCCCTAGACCAACTGGAAGGCCTATCTATATGTCTGATGTGCCTGATCCTCTTGAAGGGACCTCTAAGTCCTTTATGCAACCAGTGGAAAACAAATATGATCAGCAGCAATAGAGGGGCCCTGCCTCCAGCCAGGTGGAGGAGAGGGATAATCGGGTTTATTGGACTGTGTGGATCCGATGGCCTGGTACGTCAGACCCACAAGAGTACAAAGCTCTGGTGGATACTGGTGCCCAGTGTACTCTAATGCCATCGAATCATGAAGGGGTAGAACCCGTTTGTATTTCTGGAGTGACAGGGGGATCCCAACAACTAACTGTGCTAGAGGCTGAGGTGAGCTTAACTGGGAAGGACTGGGAAAAACACCCCATTGTGACTGGTCCAGAAGCTCCGTGCATTTTAGGTATAGATTATCTACGTAGAGGGTATTTTAAAGACCCAAAAGGGTACCGATGGGCTTTTGGAATAGCTGCTTTGGAAACAGAAGAAATTGAACAATTGTGTGCCTTGCCTGGACTCTCGGAGGATTCTGCTGTTGTGGGGTTGTTGAAGGGTGAAGAACAGCAAGTGCCAGTTGCTATGACGACGGTGCACAGACGACAATACCGTACTAACCGAGATTCCCTGATTCCCATCCATAAGCTGATTCGTCAACTGGAGGATCAGGGAGTGATCAGCCGAACCCACTCACCCTTTAATAGTCCCATATGGCCAGTGAAGAAGTCCAATGGAGAGTGGAGGCTGACAGTAGATTATCGTGGCCTAAATGAAGTCACTCCAGGTATGAGTGCTGCTGTGCCAGACATGTTAGAGCTCCAGTATGAATTGGAATCGAAGGCAGCCAAGTGGTACGCCACAATCGACATTGCGAATGCTTTCTTCTCGATCCCACTGGTGCCAGAGTGCAGGCCACAGTTTGCTTTCACTTGGAGAGGCATCCAATACACGTGGAATCGTCTGCCCCAGGGGTGGAAACATAGCCCCACCATCTGCCATGGACTAATCCAGAATACACTGGAAAAGGGTGAAGCACCAGAGCACCTGCAGTATATTGATGACATCATTGTATGGGGCAACACAGCAGAGGAAGTTTTTGAAAAAGGAAACACAAGCTTTCTTAGGTGTTATAGGTTTTTGGCGAATGCATGTCCCAGACTACAGTCTCATTGTGAGCCCACTCTACCATGTAACTCGAAAGAAGAATGATTTCCAATGGGGCCCTGAGCAACAGCAAGCCTTTGAGCAGATCAAACGCGAGATAGTCCATGCAGTGGCCCTTGGGCCTGTCCGGACAGGGACAGATATTAAAAATGTGCTCTACACTGCAGCTGGGGAGAACGGCCCGACCTGGAGTCTCTGCAAGAAAGCACAAGGGGAGACTCGAGGTCGACCGCTGGGGTTTTGGAGTCGGGCCTACAAAGGATCTGAGGCCAATTATACTCCAACAGAAAAGGAAATACTGGCCGCCTCTGAAGGGGTTCGAGCCGCCTCAGAAGTGATTGGAACTGAAGCCCAGCTCCTCCTGGCACCCCGACTGCCGGTGCTGGGCTGGATGTTTAAAGGGAAAGTTCCTTCTACACACCATGCCACTGATGCTACATGGAGCAAGTGGGTTGCACTAATTACACAGCGGGCTCGAATAGGAAACCCCAATTGCCCAGGAATCGTGGAGGTGATCACAGACTGGCCAGAAGGCAAAGATTTTGGGATGTCACCAGAGGATGAGGAGGTAACACGCGCTGAAGAAGCCCCACCCTACAACGAACTGCCAGAGAATGAGAAGCGATATGCCCTGTTCACTGATGGGTCTTGTCGCATTGTGGGTAAGCATCGGAGATGGAAAGCTGCTGTATGGAATCCTATAAGAAGAGTAGCAGAAGCCACTGAAGGAAAAGGTGAATCAAGCCAGTTCACTGAGGTGAAGGCCATCCAGTTAGCCCTGGACATTGCTGAGAGAGAAAAGTGGCCAAGGCTCTACTTTTATACTGATTCATGGATGGTGGCGAATGCCCTGTGGGGGTGGTTGCAGCAGTGGAAAAAGAACAACTGGCAGCGTAGAGGCAAACCTATATGGGCTGATGACTTATGGCAAGATATCTCTGCTCGGTTAGAGAAACTTGTTGTAAAGGTATGTCATGTCGACGCCCATGTACCTAAGAGTCGGGCCGTGGAGGAACATGAAAACAACCATCAGGTAGATAAGGCTGCTAGGATTAAAGTGGCTCAGGTAGATCTAGACTGGCAACATAAGGGTGAATTATTCATAGCTCGATGGGCTCATGATACCTCGGGTCATCAAGGGAGAGATGCAACATATAGATGGGCTTGGGATCGAGGGGTGGACTTGACCATGGATGCCATCACACAAGTTGTCCACGAATGTGAGACATGTGCTGCAATCAAGCAAGCTAAGCGGTTAAAGCCCCTTTGGTATGGAGGACGGTGGATGAAATATAAATATGGGGAGGCTTGGCAGATTGATTACATCACCCTCCCACAAACCCGCCATGGCAAACGTTATGTGCTTACAATGGTGGAGGCAACTACCGGCTGGCTAGAAACATATCCCGTACCCCATGCCACTGCTCGAAATACAATTCTGGGCCTTGAAAGGCAAGTCCTCTGGCGACATGGTACTCCAGAAAGAATCGAGTCAGACAATGGGTCTCATTTCCGAAACACTCTTATAGACACCTGGGCCAAAGAGCATGTCATTGAGTGGGTGTACCACATTCCTTATCATGCACCGGCCTCTGGGAAAATTGAACGATATAATGGACTTTTAAAAACTACACTGAAAGCAATGTGTGGTGGGACATTCAAGCATTGGGACACATATTTGGCCAAAGCCACGTGGTTAGTTAACTCTAGGGGATCTACCAATCGGGCTGGCCCTGCCCAGGCAAAATTTCCACGTACTGTAGAGGGAGACAGAGTCCCAGTAGTGCATATGAAGAGTGTATTGGGAAAGAGAGTTTGGGTCATCCCTGCTTCAGGCAAAGGTAAACCCATGTCTGGAATTGTTTTTGCTCAAGGACCTGGCTGTACTTGGTGGGTAATGCAGAGGGATGGAGAAGTTCGATGTGTACCTCAAGGGGATTTGATTTTGGGTGAGAATAGCCAATATAATTAATAAAGTAGAAATTATAATAATTGCCAAATAACCCATTATTGTATATTCATTATTGTTATGATTGCTGTATGTTGTACCATAGCATTATAGCCGGAGTCATACAAGTTAATGAAGAATGAGTGCCATGATGATGGAACTAAAGCCTGGCCTCTCAAGAACTTTTTTCTCCCTTTGAAAATAAACTCTCACCCACAGACTATGAGCATGGACCATGCCAGGTGTATCAGTCAAGAGCCTGAGATGCAGCATGCAACGAGCCAATGGAACATACAATTATCCTGAGAAACTGTTACGACAAATGGAGCCTGAAAATCATGGACTAAATGAACTCAACAACTTCAGAGGGATGATTCACAGACTGAGGGAATAAGATCTGTATGCACGTATGTGTGCATACATGTGTACATACATGTATGGGTGTATGAAACACGAAACTGGTTGTACCCAAAGAAAATTGTTGGATCTGGTCATGACGTAAATGGTATGGAATAAGGGGTGGATAATGTCCTGGTTTCAGCTATGATGGAGTTAAATTTTTTTTTTTTTTTTTTTAGCAGTGGATGGAATGCCATGTTTGGGTGTTAGCATGAGAATAGTGCTGATAGCACCCTGATGTTTCCGATTTGTTGCCAGGCAATCAAGTACCTTTCTCAGCTCTGCATACTTCCTTACTAATGAGGGGGGAGGAGGGCGCAGCCAGGACAGGTGACCCGAATTGGCCAAAGAGGATATTCCATGCCAGTTACGTCATGCTCAGTATAAAGGGGGACTGGGGGGAAGAGGGGGAGACAACGCCAGGACGGGCAGTTTCTGGGGCGGTTGGGTTCCGGGACGGGTTCTAAGCTGTGCGGCCTGAGTTGTGTGGTTTGGTGAGAAATTGCATTGTGTATCACCAGTTTCATCTATTTTGTGCTTTAAACTTATGTTATTGTTATATGTAATCTATCCTTATCCCAACCTGCGTGGTTCTGGTTTCTAGGTTGTGGTTTCTTTTCCTCCTTTCTTCCTTCCCTTTTCCCCCTCCCCCAACTTTCCTTCCCCCTTCCTTTTAAAAGTACAAGCGACTGTGTGGGGTGCAGCCCTCGGCTGGGGCAAAACCACGACACAGATTTACATTAAAAATGTACCCACATGGAAGTGCTGCACAGAAATATCAGGGACATGAAAAAGCACATTCATTCTTTATACTGCACTCCCTTGGAGAGGCAGGTCCTACATTGTGGAATCACAGAATCACAGAATTGTAGGGGGTTGGAAGGGACCTCGAGAGATCATCAGGTCCAACCCCCCTGCCAAAGCAGCTCCCTAGCACATATTGCACAGATAGGCGTCCAGACAGGTCTTGAATATCTCCAGAGAAGGACACTCCACCACCTCCCTGGGCAGCCTGTCCCAGGGCTCTGTCACCCTCACTGTGTAAAAGTTCTTCCGCATGTTGGTGTGGAACTTCCTGTGCTCCAGTTTACAGCCATTGCCCCTTGTCCTATCTCCACAGACTACTGAAAAGGGATTGGCCAATTCCCCCTGCATCCCATACTTAAGATATTTATAAACATTAATTAGGTCCCCCCTCAGCCTTCTTTTCTCCAGGCTGAACAGCCCCAGCTCACTCAGCCTTTCCTCGTACGGGAGATGCTCCAGGCCCTTAATCATCCTCGTAGCCCTTCTCTGGACTCTCTCTAGGAGATCCCTGTCCTTTTTATACCAGGGAGCCCAGAACTGGACACAACACTCCAGGTGGGGCCTGACCAGGGCAGAGTAGAGGGGGAGGATCACCTCCTTCGACCTGCTGGCCACACTCTTCCTGATGCATCCCAGGATCCCATTGGCCTTCTTAGCCACCAGGGCAAACTGCTGGCTCATAGCCAACCTGTCATCAACCAGGACCCCTAGGTCCTTCTCCACAGAGCTCTTCTCCAGCAGGTCATCCCCCAGCCTGTACTGATAGTGACGGTTATTTCTTCCCAGGTGGAAGACTTTACACTTGCTTTTATTAAACCTCATCTGGTTTCTCCCTGCCCAGCTTTCCAGCCTGTCCAGGTCTCTCTGGATGGCAGCGCAGTGTTCCTGCGTGTCAGCCACCCCTCCCAGCTTTGTATCACCAGCGTACTTGCTGAGGGTGGATGCTATTCCCTCATCAAGGTCGTTGATGAAGATATTGACCCAACACCGAGCCCTGGGGAACACCGCTAGTCACAGGCCTCCATTCAGATTTTGTTCTACTGATCACGACCCTCTGAGCCCGGTCCAACAGCCAGTTCTCAACCCACCTCACTGTCCACTCATCTATCCCATGCTCTCTCAGCTTTTCTATCAGGAAGTCATGGGAGACAGTATCAAAAGCCTTGCTGAAGTCAAGGTAGATGACATCCACTGCTCTCCCTCCATCCACCCAGCCGGTGATGAGATCATAGAAGGCTATGAGATTGGTCGAGCACAATCTCCCCTTGGTGAATCCATGCTGACTACTCCTCATGACCTTCTTCTCTTACAGTTGCTTGGTAATGGCATCCAGAACAAGCTGTTCCATCACCTTTCCAGGGACAGAAGTGAGGCTGACTGGCCTATAATTGTTAGGGTCCTCCTTCTTGTCCTTTTTGAAGACTGGATGATATTGGCTATCCTCCAATCCTCAGGTACTTCTCCTGTTCTCCAAGAGCTGTCGAAGATGATAGCAAGTGGCTCTGCAATCACTTCCGCCATCTCCCTCAGCACACGTGGATGTATCCCATCCGGGCCCATGGATTTGTTTGCATTAATCCCTTTGAGCCGCTCCTGGACTACCCCTACCTCAACTAGAGGGAAGCTCTTTATTCCCCAAACACTCCTACTTTCATCCAGGATCTGCAGGTCCTGAGGGGCCTTTGGAGTGAAGACTGAGGCAAAGGCCGCATTCAGTATTTCCACCTTCTCATCATCACCCGATAACAGGACACCCGCCTCATTCGTCAAGGGACCTACATTATCCCTGATCATCCTCTTAGTATTCACGTATCTGAAAAAACTCTTTTTATTATCCTTTATATCCCTTGCTAGTTTCATCTCCAAGCGGGCTTTAGCCTTTCTAGTCGCATCCCTACAGGCCCTGACAACATCCCTATATTCCTCCCAGGTGCACAGACCCAGTTTCCATAGTTCATAAACCTTCTGCTTCCCTTTGAGTTTACACATTAGCTCCCTGGTCATCCACACAGGTCTTCTGCCTCTCTTTCCCGATTTCTTACTCAAAGGGATGCACCTATCCTGTGCTTGGAAGAAGTGCTGTTTAAATGCTAACCAGCTCTCACAGGCTCCCTTGCCTTCTAACAGTGTAGCCCACGGGATAGCTCCTAAAATGTTACGGAAGAGATCAAAGTTAGCTCTTCCAAAATTCAGGGTAGCTATCCTGCTTTTTGGCTTGCTTCTTCCACTCAGGATCTTGAACTGGATCATTTCGTGGTCGCTTTGTCCTAAGCTGCCCCCGACCTTGATTGACCTTGCTTGATCCATTACTGATCTGAATTAAGAGACAGCACGCTTTAGGTATCTTTTAAGAGAAAGATAAAGGAAATGGAACAGTATAAATGCCAACACACTTTTCAAGTATCTGTACATAGGTGTTCCATGCCATTTGGGACACTCCATAATGCCAAATAGATCCATTCAGAATGGTAGATATGAGAGCACCTCCAGGAGTCTTGTCCCTGTCTGGAACAGCACCTGAAGAGAGGATCTCAAATGGTGCAAGATAGACAACATGATCATGCCCTTTATAGACCACAGATAATCTACACTGCTAATAGCCTCAGAAACATGATGCACGTACCACTTTTACTGTCAGCTAGCATTAGAAAAACTGTGTTCATGTACCTTGGCAGCATCTTGGAGACTTGGGAGCCGCACTTTGATAACTTGCTGTAATTCCTCTGTTCGCCGCCCCAGTTCCAGCACTTGCAGTGACATTCCTTCAGTACAGTATACACTTGCCAGATACTCAATCCTCTCACTCATGGCCTCAAGATCACCATGAATCTCTCCAGATTCATCAAGCATAGTCTGGATGGAGATATGAACAAAAAAAGCCAAAGTTGAGTTTCAGATTAAACATATCTTTAAGTATATTCCTATTTTGCAAGCTCCTCAGACTGTACACATCTATAATCATATAATTAAGTTCTACTGATTTCCTATAAGACTCAGACAATATGGTTAATTCTGAGTGCATACTGAAGCACCTCAGGTTATGGACACTAGGAAACAAAAGGGCAAGTCAGGAAGCTTCAGTAGCTGTACTTACCAACACATTCAGTTTAGCATTTTGCTATCTATATGCACCTGCCTGTAAAAATGTAATGTACGCAATCTATGGATAAGATTTGTTCTGGAGGCCTGACATACCTAATAGGAAGCAGCAGAAAACACTTGGGTGCAGTGTTGTAGCAGGGCAGTAGTCATTAATGCTGCCTAAAATGTGGCTACCAAAGTGTTCTGTGGGATGATGTGGATTAAGCCTGTATTGTCATCAACATTTGAAGTGGGAGAAAAGCCACAGCAAAACCAAAACAGAAATGCTATCTGCCAGCTATCCTCAGGATAAAGTTCCCTGGAGGTTTCTATTCAGAATAAGAAAGCATAACATATTACTTGCCCCAATATAATTCAATGCAGCTGACAATTAACTAACATACATATATATAAAACCATAATTAATGCAGTAGTACTTTGTCATTAGTGAGATATGATCATCTTACAATGCTTTGATTTGTTTCACATGGTCATGTAAAACTGGGTAAGATTGAACCTTATCAAACTCCTTCTCCACCGACCCCACATTGATACATTCCACACACAGACACACATATGACAAACTGCACTGTCAGACGGACAGGAAATCACTCTGATGGGAGGTGTTCAGGAGCAAACTCGTCCACTGGGTATCAATCTGGGAACATCTGGTGTGAAACTCACTGGACAAGAACAAAGGCTATTCTAAATTAGTGTAAAGGAGAAAGAAAAAAAACACCCAAATGGAAAACTCTGTTTGGTTAACTAAAAATTTTAGAGTAATACTAGCTGCAACGAGGTACTCCATGTGAAAGAATTACAGTGTACAGACACACTATTCAATCAAACACTACTATGAAGCCAATGTACTTGAGCAAACATGGAAATCAACTTTGAATCATGGAGTTTTATTCAACAAGAGATCTTAATTTCAGTCTTCAAAACAACTGTTCAGAACAAATTAATCAAGTTTAGGATATGAGGAAACAGAGCAATGTAGCATTTTAAGACTTTTTTGTTTAAATCAAGGAAAGGAAGCAAAAAAGGTATATGAAATGAAACTTCACTGCTTAGGAAATATTTTATACACTGCCCTTTAAATTTTATAGCACGTATAATCACCTGGTAGGCTTTAAACTGATCACGAAGCTGAGAGGAAGAATTCCATGTTATACTACCATGCACAAGGATATTTGCTTTCTCAATCCATTTCAATATAAATTCCAACATCTCATTGTATTCTTCCAAGTGTGAAGCAGCCTGGATACAAAAGAAAAGTCCACTTAAGCCTAAGATGTAATTCTATACAGTTCTTAAAGAATGATAACATTAATTTTATTTCATTTACTATTTTTAACTTTGGTATCATTTTAACAACTTTTCCTTACCGTTGAATCTAAATTAATTCTTTCTGTATTTATGGAGTTAAAATAAGTCTGCTTGCAGCAGCAAACATCTCTGTTTCAGATGAAAAAAGGCGCTATAAGAATGTAGGTCACATTGGGAGAGTGCAGTGATCCATAAATATATCCCTGGAGGGTACGCCTCCTGCATGTATTACAGCCTCACACCTAAGTTCTAAAATACATTCTTGCTCTGTTTGTGGCTTACTGTGAGCCTCCTTTATGTCATTCCTTATTTTTCTGTCTCTTTCTATGTCATCCCCCAAATCACCTTTTTTTAAGACCTGCTTTGTTCACTCTGCCTGTCATATTTCCAAAAAGAGAAATGTTGCCCTTATTTCAAATTACAGGAAAAAAGCTCTGCTTTCTGATTCATCCAGTTTCTATTTAGCAAAGTACTCCTTTGTTCCAATTTTATTCTCACTTAGTAGGAATAATTTCACTGATTTTCATGCATGTATCTTGTGTGAAGGATAAACCAAACCCTAGGTGACTGAACTGTATGCACATGCAGGTTCCCTTATGCATCGTTTTTAAGGACAGGAAGTGGATTTCTTGCTGCTGAACAAAAACACCCTGCTGGTTAAATCTCTTCACCAAATACCTTTGAATTCCTACTTTAATAGTAATTTTAGTAATTTTTTATAGCAATTTATGCCTTTTTAAAAACAACTTTGCAGGGCTGATAACTATTAAGTAGTTCTCCTTTTCAAGCCTTACAGAAGCTTCTTTATGCATGCAGAAACCATAGAATATCCACTTCTTTGCTTTCAGCCAGACTTTTTTAGGAGAATAACAACTAGCAAAAAATTATGAGAGTTTCAGGTACTTTGAACCCCAGGGGACACATGAATAATGTTTATGCCAAGTTTCAGGATTTGTAATCAGAACTACATGATCTAGGCTTTTCTATTGAATCTGCAAATTATATTCATCCTTTATAGATTGTGACTAGACCAAAACATTTTTTAAAAAAATTTATTTCTTTAAATGCTGCAAGTATAGGTAACAGTGATAAGACAGAGGCCCTAAAAAGTCCAGGATACTATTTCATGGCATGCTAGTTTTCATGAGAAAGTCTATAATCTTTTCAGGGCACCAGAGGAAACAAGGAAGAGGATATTAAAGCAGCAGCACAGAATTATCCCAGCTTCCTGATCTGATCTGTCTGTGCCTCTCTTTGAGGTGTGATGCAAACCCTGACTAATAATAGGCAGCGTGCCAAGGAATAACCCTTCTTGCATAACTACAGCAAGGAAAAAAAAAAAAAAAGAGAAAGTTTGTATGCTCCTTCTGCTTCTGAAAGGAAACAGCAGAAATTATTTGAGATCATACCTGACTGAGCTTGGCTGCTCTGTACTCAGCCTGCCGTATGGTCTGTTGGTGCAGAGCAGTGAGCTTCCCTATTCTGTTAGCCAGTTGCTTAGCCAGCGGTACGTTCTGCTCTGCAAAGTCCTGGACCGATGCATCTAATTCCAACAGCTTTATATTGCAGCTGTCCAATTCTTCACCGAGGATCTAGACAGAAAAACAAGAAAATCAGTGATCCAGGAAGCTTTAGCTTTCTGGTTGATTACTTCAAGTCCAACTTTTATACCCTGTCCAAAGTCACCATACTATGTTCCGTTTTTAATCTGGCTGGATACCAACAATGCTTGTCTAAGCAGGAAGGCAGAACAGCAGGATGTTTGGTCATCTCAAAAATGTGTGCCATTACTCTTTCTTCTCTGATTTCCTGGCTGAAATAGATAACCATTTTTCCTACCATAGCAAAAGACTGAGTCACTTCAGAGTGACATTAACTGTTCTTGGCCATCTTGCTGTGTTTGTTCTTGAAATGAATAGTCAGCACACATTGCCATGACAAGGATTTTATGTATTGGAAAGGAGTTTTGTTTTGTTGCTGTCTTAAAATAGACCCAAAAAACTCAGAAATATGGAATTATTCATTAATGTATGATAAAAACTTTCACTTTTACTTGAAACTTGCTTTTTCAAAACCTGATCTTGACACAGGAGCAGTCTGGTCCACCCCTGCAGGGACCACCCCTGCAGCTGAATTTTTTATGTGTGGTACATACCTAACATTACGAAAACCTACAAAAAGAACCAAGAGTCCTCTGAATTACCCTTAACTGCACCAGTTGTACTTTACCTCATTACTGCACCAAATGATACGAGATGAACTACAGGCTAAGTAAAGTTCTATTTATTGCAAGTAAAGGGGTAGTGTAAAGAAAGGTGTTTTCAGACTGGGACAAGGAGACGTTTGGGAATTTCTTAGACTTTCCCAGATTGCAGTTTTACTCTTTATTTAGAGGGAATAGCATAACTTTGTCCATCTGACTTTTACACTCAGCTACTTCCTACAAGTTCTGTGACTAGCTCTATGGGCTAGTTTGTAAAGAACATACTTTTCAAATCAACCCTTATTTCTGTTCATTGTGCTGCTGAACTACACTAAAAAATGTCATACAAGTCTTCACAAATACAACACTGGCATGAAGTGTGTGTCCCAAGTCAGAAGAATTTATGGTGTAATCAAATGAGGGAAGCTTCATCTTACCTTCTGTTCAAGTTTAGCTTGTGTAATATCATTTGTTTTCTTTTTTAGTTTGGAAAGAATGGCATTTAGTTCATTTGCTATCCCTTGTATTTTCTGACCAAACTCTTGATTCAATGTTTTGATTTGCTGAGTTTCTCTTTGTTTGGTTTGAATCTGTCAAAAATAAGAATTAAATTCATTAACCAGAAATATCTCCTCCTGTAAGGAAATCAGCTTTTATATACCTTACTTTAATTTAAAGGAAGAAGGTAATAAAGCCCCTCTATATTGTCATAGTTTGACCACACTTGGATACCGTATTTCACCAAGATACAGGTATAAGGAGGGGCTAGGTATTTGTAATGACTTTATCTACTATGCTTTACCTGATCCTGTACAGTTACAAGGGCCAGCCCAACTTCTGCTAAATGAAGAGACAGTTCAGAAGGCAAAATGGTGTAAAGCCCCAAGTACTTATTCTGTTGTTGTTCAGCCATTTTTTCAACAGCCTGGCGATGAGTGGCTACTTCACCAAGGAGAGACTAATGACAGAAAAATAGTATTGTTAAGAATAAGGGAAAAATCCTGTTTCTGCAAACTTAGCAAATGCAGAGATCAAATGCACTTTGTGACAGAGCAAATGGTTTTCACTTTGTGACAAAGCAAATGGTTTTCAAATTTTAAATTACTTCATAAAAAAGACTTTTTTCTTGGGATTCCCTGGATTCTTATTTGTGATTTTCCACTTCTCTGTTCCTGTGTGACCATGTGTATATAGAAAATATCAAGTTTTCAGCACCTCAAGTGAAATGAATTTATTGTATTTTGTTGCTTCCCTCCCTTCCCCAAATTGCTGTGATGAAGTGCCACATTGTGTCCCTTCACATTCTATATAATTCCTCCATATTTCAGATGAGAGGAGAAAAAAAATTTAATGATATGCTAGTACATAAAATTGCATAGATGCAAATATTTAATACATCTTAGAGATATTTACAATAAGGTCCTACAGCCCATCAACTAACTCATATTTTATGAATCTGTCTAGTGGCTTACTCCAAGACTAATGAATATTTTATAATTTGAATTTATGGTGGTTTTGAGCTGATTAATTCACTAGCAGATTGCAACAAAGATAAATATTGTAATTTAGAAATTGACACATTTGATATACCTGCAACTCCTGAAGTTGAGTGTCCACTTCTACATCAGGGCTTAATAAATATTCTTTTGTTTCCTGGATCCAGGACTTCACACTATTAATCTCTGCTTCAACCTCCTCACGCTCCTTCAGCTCCTGTTTCACCATCTTCATGCCTTTTTTTACTTTCTGTTGCATACTTTGGAAACAAAGAAACACTAATTATTTGTGAAGAATTAAGCAATATCTCAAACCATTGCTTTGTAAAAAAATGTTGAATAATGATTGTTAGCCAGTGTTGCAACAGACTACTAACGCAGCACACTTACATTTCTCACATTTATTCTTTAGTTCATTCCTTTTAATTAGCATTTTTATGTATTTTGACATTGAGCACACAATTCTTTTGAAGAAATGCAAATGTTTACAGCACAGATGCCTTCACCCGAGCTCGTCACCACAGACTTGCCATATTGTCAAGTGGACAAAGCAGGCAATTCTAGGGCATGATTTAGGATGATTCATCATAATTCTAAAAGAAACTTCTAAAATAGATCAGAAAAACTGCACCCCTCTTTGATGGTATTTGCATTGGCAGAATACCTAGCATAAGGCATGGATGAAACATCTGAGCACCAGTTTTGGTCCAGGGTCCTATTTCCACAGTTCAACCATGACAGAATTTCCATGCTTTCCTGATTGCTATTCTACTGTAATCAGTTGGGCGTGGCCCTAATGTATTTCCACAGGCTACATGCAGGGTTTACAGTTTTTCTTATTCTTTCTGTCTCCCTCTTCTGACTGTGGAGATCCAGTTAATGGCATCTTAATGCAGTTATGAGGTGGATATGAGTTCTGAAACTTAGCCATAACACTTCCTTCTTTATACATGACAGGGAAACATTTTAGATTTTGACAAAAATTCATATAACCACAAGCTGAAATGTTAAGATAGGTTTTGTTTGCATTACATTTCAAAGGATACCTACTTTCAGTACATGAGTACTTCCAAGAGGGGAAAAAAAGTGATAAAGTAATCTAAACTTAGGATAAAAAATAGCATTTCAACATTAAAGATAATTAAAAATCAAACTGATGCTTATTTTAAATACATTAATATTTATTTTAATCCTAGAAATTGTTAATGATAAAACATGAACTCTTGTTTATGAATTCTAAAGCACAGTTTTCTAGTGAATCTTTTAAAATATGGCCTTACTTATGGCATCGATCTTGCATTGCTTTGATTTCTTGCATGACTGGTAGTTCCTCCTGAGCCGGCGGTTTTATTTCCACATCCTGAAGCATGCTGACAGCATGCTGTTTGAGCAGGCTCAAAGACGACAGCTGGTGCTCCACCTCCAGAAGGAAATTGCTGTGGTAATCCAGGAGTTCCAGAAGCTCTATCTTGGATGCCTTTTCCACTGAGCTTTCTGGTAAGTGACCTTGTAATTGGTCTATCGCGATGGTAGCTTTCTCAATCTATGGGAAGAGATGCAGTCTTGGCAACAGTGACATTAAAAGAAGCCTGGTACCTTTTTGGTACAACTGATACCAAAAAGGTGCTAAACCCAGCACCGTACGTTTAGATGGTGTAAAACATTTGTGGCATAGGGCTTGTGCAGCAGGCTCTACAGCAGGTCTAAATCTATGCTCTAATGTGCTAGATCTATCTTGCTAGTCCTAGCTCTTCATAGTGGCCTAGTCCTTACTAAGGGACATTTTGTCATTTTTTTTTTTAGCATTTATTATCCTTCTTGCCATAGGATTTAGACCTCTACCCCAGGGCAGATCCCTTTGGCACAAGTCATATGTTTAACAAAAAGATGACCTTCTTCCCAGGGAACCTGCAATCTGAGCATAAAATAAAGGACAATGACAGATAAAGAGAGGCAGGTATGATATAAGGATAAAGAAGAGACACGTGATCAGTGAGCAATGACAGGCAATAGTATCACTGCATAAACTTAGAAATAGCAACTTCATACTCTTCAGGGGAAGAAAAAAAAGAAAAAAAAGAAAGAAAAAAAAGAGGTTGTCAATCTAGAATGGACCACCTGGTGAAGGGAAATACAGAGGATAAGATTCTGAAGAACCACCAGAAACCAAAACAGCTCTGTATTTAGTACACATGTATGCATATAGAAGATGGCTTGAAGGCAGTGGTTCTAAACCTAGGTCTTCCATAGGGGTTTTTTTTCCTAATGACCTGAGAAAAAACAGTTATTCCTGCTATCGGCTTTCTCTATCATAAGATGATTAATAAGGCAGTGTAATAAGTGAAAACCTATGTACAGTTAAAAGGGGGAATTTACCAAGACCAGAAGTTACCTTATCGTTAAAACCCTTCCATTCCTGCACTGCATCTTCCAAAATTTTTTCTTGTTCTTGGGCTACATTCCGGAGCCGTGTCCAGCGCTGCCAAACTGTTGTCATGGATCTACTTATAGTTGCCTTACTGGCATCATTGCTGACTTTTTCCAGCTGTGAAGCCTTTTCTTCTAAGGCTGTGATCTTCTCCTGGAAAGAATTCACTACCGACACAAGAGTCTGAAAAAACAAAAATGAGCACTGTTTTTCTCTTTCACAACACAACTCATAACTATTCAACACACTTGCAGGCAGATGAGCGACTCTCACCCACTGACGACAAAGAGGAGGCACCCTACTTTGCATCACGTGCTTCGGTCTCACTTTATTTTTCATATTAGCTACAGATACTTGAAAGACCTGGTCCAAAGTGCAACACTCTGGAAGCAGCAGCAATCTGGTGTAATCAGATTTTTCTCTTCCTTGCTAGCACCTTAAAAGGGATGTAAATGAGTATTCATGACCATTCTAGCAAAGACTGATTTCTATGATAGCATCTAAAGACGATGATTATCTGTAATGCCATTTTAGATGTCCAGGAGTATCAGAATATTCTCATGAAGCTGGCAGACATGACATTACTCTTAGAGGAGATTTTTGCCTTTACAGAGACACAGCTGGAAACCAGGCAGGAAGTCTGCACTGTCACTACCTACCTATATTTAGGGAATTGATTAGCACCATAAATACTAGAGGAGAAAGAAATTGTTTTAAGTTACATTTTTTTCTTTTAGATTGAACAAAAGTTAAAATTAATCCCCCATCCTTTCTGTCCAAGTTAAACTATTACATGTGATCCAAAGTAGACAGGCGTTTCTATTATAGAAACAGAATATAGGAATGTAGGATACACAATTTTGGGATCTACGCACCCAAGACTTTTAGGAACCTCCTGGTTCTTTCCAGTTCTTTACAGTCATAGGCACAGAGACAGACATTATGCTTGAAAGCAAGTAAAAATATCTGTCCCAGTCATTCCACAAATAAAATGTGTGTTCTGTGCAACAAAAAAACATGCCTCGGTGTGCTATGACACAGTTAAGTGATACAGGAAAAGATGTGAAAGCTAAAAATTAGGTTGCCACATGTAGGGACTGACATGACACACATTTATTCTTACCAAAGGAAAAGGATTTCACATAATTTTCAGGACCCTACCTTATGTGTTAGCAATTTCTCTTCCGCCTCATGAGAGGAAGCAGCTTTAGCTACTGAGAATTCAGATAATTTTTTCTCAGCCTCATTCATCACTTCAATAACCTTCTGTCTTGCTGACTGGTACTCCTGCCACTCAGAAGCACACCTTAAAAATATAATTCCAGAAAGAACAATTTAATACAATATAAACCCATTTGAAAATCGATAATATTGTTGCATCTAGTTTTCAATGTAGCTGCTTAGTTTTGTTGCTACACAGTAGTTTCCAAGAAAACCAAAGGTTATTGGGAAAGAATATACACAGAAACCTATGCTCCTGAGTTTCAGCTGTGCCTTACAGACACAGTTTGGTATTTAATAGCCCCTGATTGACTTTTCCTCAGTTACTTTGTCTAGGTTGTGTTTTAAACCATTGCAAACTTTTAGAATCCCGGAATAAGTAATGTAGTTATGTTGGTTAAAAAGGCATTTCCTTTTAATTCAAAATGTCTGCTTCCTTTTCATTTGTTTTTGTGTAGGTCTTATGGCAGATGAAATAAGGGACAGTAATTTCTTAGTCGTCTTCTCAATACTATTCCAAGCTTTATACAACTTTATCATAGCTTCCTTGGCATGATGTATCTAGGCAGTCAGTGGCACGGGAGAAAATAGAATCCAAGAGCTCTGAATCCCAATATCCTCTTCTCTCATTAGTAGCACAAGAATTTTACAAAACTCAAATTAATTTTTTGAACTCTTTCTTTCATCATCAACAAGGGGGATCATAAAATGAAAGAAAATAATAAAATTTTAAAAAAGATTAATATACCTTTGCAACTGCTCTTGCTGAGTTTTGGCTTCTTCCTTTGTCCCTTTCGTCTTCTCCTCCACTGCGGCTACATTCTGCATGAGCTCCTCTCTTGCTGTGGCTTGGATAAAGGGCTCTATCTCAGACACAAGTCCCAGTAATTCCTTAAAATGATTATTGAGCTGATTTTCTGTGCTGAAAAAATCAATGTGGTTCCTTAGGTTCTCCTCAGAACTCTCAACATCAAGACCATTTCTTGCTAAATGTAGAAATTCCTGAGCATCTTCAAGCCAGTCATTTGCTATCTGTATCAGTTGGTAGTATCTTTGGCAGAGGCTATATAATTTATTCAGTGTAGCCTGAAATAAAAGGGAAAAATCATATAGAGGGTCACAGACATCAAATTCACAGCAGTAACAAAAATATCATCTGCCACGAGTGGATTTTGCCTATGCTTGCTTTCTTTTCCCTTAATTATATCTAACATACAGGTCAGGAGAGACTACCTTGAAGAAGATTTTGAGTTAGTTTGCACTTCTACATGCAGGTATCAATGCATATTAAGGAAGTCTTTCCTCTGTCCCCAATCCCCTCGAAATCATCCATAACAACAGGCCACAACTTAAGTCATTAAAAAACCCAAACAACAGGATTATTAAAATCAATTTTTTCACGATTATTACAAACATCAAAGCACACAGCCACCTTTTTCACCTAATGATATTTTGGGTGCACTAACCTGTCTCACGTGTATAGCTTCTTGAACTTCACCATCTAGTTCTGTCAGCTCAGCAAGAGTGTTTTCCAGGTCAGCAGGTATTAGCTCCTTTGCTTTCATATACTTTTCTTTCTCTTTACTGCTCAGTGCATTCATTATTCTCAGGCTTGACTGCACTTCTTCTTGATGTATCTGAACCTTTCGGATTTCTTCTTGGATGCTTTGCAGTTTGAGGTCCAAACTTATTGTTCCATTAAGTTCTGTTTTCACCCATCTCAACCAGTCGACTGAGCGGCAGATTTCTGTCTGGAAATCTATGCTTTGCACAAGTCTGTTCTCACAGTCCATCACAATGTCACCAATGGCAGCATGCAAAGACTTTAGTTTCTCTTGCCAAGACTGCACTTGATGATTTGTTGTCTCATATGCAGATGAGTCAAGCTGAGGAGAAAGGGCTTCTAGATGTTCAGTTATTTGCTTCAGAAGACTTCCTGAGTCTTGCAAGCTGCCCACCAGAGAATGGTATATTTTCAACTTTTCTTCTATTGGGAGTGTTTCTTCATTGACTTTAATCTGCTCCTTCTTCACTGCCTCTAGTTGTGCCTCAAACTGCATACACATTTTCTCATGCTCCTGACATGCTTCTATTGTGTCTTCCAACAGACTGATTTTCTGTTCTGTTTGCCTCTTCAACTTGTTATATAGCGTGGCAAGTTTTAACATCTCATCTGGTTGCCATGGCTGGCCAGTGCTTCGAAAGGCCTCCTTCTTCTGGTTGAGTTCATCCACTGCGGTACCAAGGCTTATCACTTCACCTAAGAGATCTTTGTAGGTCTGCTGGAGTGACATAGCTTCTTTGGCTGAAACAGCACCTGGAGCTTTGTCCGTGTTAATAAACTGATCTTCTAGCTCAGTCAGAGCTTTACTTGTCAACTCAATCAGAGATACATATTCTTTTCTGGCAAAAATTGCTTCCTGAACCTTATATAATTTTTCTTTTGCCAGAGCAGTGACAATACTGAATTGCTGAGGGAGAATGTTAAGTTTTTCATCCAGGTAAGAATGATCCACTTCATTAAGTGATGGTAGGATTTCTTGTCCATCTCTTTGCAGTGCAAGTAACAGATTTTCATATTCTGGAGATTGCTCAAGAATCTGTTGATATTTTGCCAACTGGCTGTGTAGTTCAGAGTTTGAATTCATTACATTGACTTCAGGGAATGTGATAATATCACCTTGTTTTAGCCAATGGCAAGCTTTATCCAGGTCTTCTTTGAAGTATTTCCTAGAAACCATATTTTTCTCCAGTTCTAACAATCTGTGGTTACACTTTTGTAAAACAGTATCATACACATTCTGTAGCTCTTGCAGTTTACCTATCACTTCACTCTTCTCTTGTTCTGTTGCTTCTTTCATTAAATCCCTTCCTTGAGCCCACAACCCTGTGACTTCGTTTTGATAGGCCTTCAGGTTAGCCTGGGCATTCTTACAAGTCCTGATCTGTTTGTTCACATCTTCAGGCAACAGACAAATGTGTTCTGGAAATGTTACCTTCTTCTCATGCTGGTGAATTTGGTTTGTAGCCTGAAAGACTGCCATGAGAAACTGGGTCTTTTCAGACAGTGCTTTATTCAGGTGCTTTCTCCTCTGGCCAAGCAGATCACTGAGGCAATCTACATGGTGCTGTGCATCAGAAAGTGCTCTCTGCAGCTCCTGCCTTTCATTGAGTCCTAGGTTGGTCATCACCCTGTCAGCATCCTTTACAAGTGTCTTCAGAAGAAGCTGTTTGGCTTCAAGCTCACTGCAAATGGTAAGATGATTCACCAGGAGACTCTGAGCCAAATCTGGAGGAGGACTCTGGTTAAGAGCCTCTGAGATACTAGGTTGCTGTTCCTCTGCCCATTCCATTAGTTCCTGAAATTTGGAATGCACCAAACTTAGCTCTTCTAAGGTCGAAACAGAAACTTGAATTTTCCTTTTGACGAGGTCCTCCAGCTGAGTCCAGCGTTGCTCAAAATGGCCATATTGCTCCTTTACTAATTCTTTGTCATCAAGATTCAGATGTTCTATCATCTTCTGTTTCTGATCTTTCAAATCATCCAGAGCAAATCTCCTTTCCTGTAGTGCCAGTGCCAATTTTTGCAAAGCTTCAAGGTGCACGTTTGTGCTTTCAGCGTCAGATCTGTTATCAGAATGGACAGGACAGAAAAGAATTATTAGTTCCTATCTCAGGACAGACTTTCAAAAAATGTTAGGATGAATGATAAGCCCACTATATAAAAAAACCAATATGTTATAAATACCTACAGTTTTCAGATTCTTTTGAAGATACCTGGCTTGAATATTAACTTAAGAGTTTGTTTCTATTCCCCCTCCTTTCTTCCACAATACGGTCACCAGGCCATACGAACAGGAATGCTACAGACCGTACTGGTTATACTGTTTGTATAAACTACAAGTTCTAAGGTTGAAGTGAATCTTATTCCACGACAGTGATGGCAGCAGTAATAGGTGCTCTCAATTTTACACACCTGCTGTGTTTCTGCTAAACAAAGCAACCGCAATCATTTCACAGCAGCAACTAAGCTTTAACATAACAGTCTAATATATAAAACACAATATCACAATGAAAAACACAGTAAACACAAAAAAAATTCAAATAAAATATAAGTCTTGAAAGTAAATAGTCTTGAAATACCAGAAAATGCTGTACCCTGAGATAGGAGTGATCAGTACTTGCCTTAAAGACAAACACTGAAGATCTTGCATCTCAAATTCTCTTTATTTCAGTATAAGTAATTGTCCTATATTTAATAAGTAAGGTTTGCTTTTAAATCAAGCACGGAAAAGGGGATATTTAGTGGATCCAACTTAGAGACAATCAGTAAACAGCTCTTTTAGCTTATATGTACCAAGTTGTGCGTGCTACTCCTTTTTTACCTAGCCAGGTTGTCCCACTCTTTTGTGAGCTTTTCCAAGAAAACTTCAACTACATTCATGCGATCATGGTAATCCCTTGTTCTCTGCAGATCCTCCTCCCTCTGTATGAGCAAACTGTGTGCCTGAAGGCAGAGGTCCAGCCACTGGTTGCTCAGTTCCCCTATTTCCTTGTGTTCAGGCGATTCCTGTCCTTGGGTCAGTTTGTTCATCTTCTCAGTCACAGAGGTAAGAGCTGACTGCTTAGACTGTAGCTTCTGACTGAATTCCTGAAAAAGATACAAGTCAAAATCAATATGGTGACACCTACTCAAAATTATAAGATGGAATTAAAATACAAACTCTGAAATAAATAAGTTATTTAAGGACTAATTATCAACCCAGGCAAATGTCGTTCAGATATAAGTTGGAAGAAGTGCCTTCTCTCCTCCACTGACCTTCCTCCCCATCTTCTTAGGTGAGGACAGGTTGGTTATAGATGTGAAAGCAAACTGGACAGGTTTCCAAGAGTCAGGGATGACCAGAAATCATAATCAAGTCACACCTTGTTGTCCAGGCTTCTAGACTAGTACAGCTACCAGCATACACTAAAACATTCAAGATATTCTGATGAGACCCAGACTTCATTTTAGCAGTCCTCTTTCTAGCTCATTTTTTTCCTTTGCCTTTTTCATTAGAGACTAAAAATAGGTAATAGAGTCCATGAGTCAGTGAGCCCACATATCCATACTTCGTTGTGTTCCTACTTCTAAAATAGAGACCATTATCGCTGTCATTACTGAAACAAAGCCAATGATTAGCTAGGTATGATTACTATTTGACTTAATAAATTACAGTAAATAAAATTCCATCTGCATACACATTTCTTATTCTTATATATATTCTTCTAAAAGAATATACAGTATACTGACAACTAAAACTAACCAAATATATTTCAGTACTTAAACGTTAACTAGCGTAAATATAATCTTTTCCGAAATTCTAGTTCAATAACTGTAACTAAAAAGCCATGCCCAGCTCCAGCACCTTGCTGGGAAAATGTTTTTTCACAAAGATCTGGTAGTGGATCTGGAGAAGTGGTGCTACTGCCCAGCTCTGCCTGATTCCATTTTATCGCTGCTTCAAATGGAGTTAAGCATCTTCATTTACCAGGGCAAATTCAAATGAAAAATACATGTCATGTCACATCTGACAGTACAGTGTGTGCATGCCAGTAACAGTAACCCAAAGATCCTGACTGAAATAGTGAAGAAATACAGCACTCCTTCTTCTTCCAGGACACTTAACCACTGCTGGTGTAACAGCTTTCAGTCCACATTTTGCTCAGGTATCTTCAAGGACTATGACTTTGTTCAAACACTTGTCTAGAATAGACATGAAAAGGAAGTGCTATCTACTTTTCACCTAGCTCCTGGCACAGCAGGAAAAGAATACAAGCAAAATCTAGACCAAAACCACAAAACCTAAGCATTTTATAATTTAGTAAAGAGGTAATATCTTTTCCTGTTTCTTCCTATTACTTTGCTGATGTTTGTGATGTGTTCACATTGGCAAGAAAATTCTTTTCTGTAGTTTGTAAGAATGAGAACTGAAGGCATTTGTTTTATCATTAAATAAGTAACTAAGTAAATTAAATTGAGTTTCTATCATACCCATTATCCAGTAATTTTCAGAGTCCAGCAACATTGAATAGTTTCCTAGACTAATTCTGAAATAGATCTAAATATTTGAGAAGAATTGAAATGAATCGCCAATAGCAAGCACAAGTTGCAGATCTTATCTTCAGGTCCACTGTGATCAGCAATTAGCCTAGCAAAAGTGAAGGCAAATAAGAGCAGTAGGCTGAAAATTGTTTAATGTTAAAAATAAAAACAAAGCCAGAAAAATATTAAATTATAGTGGTGGGGTGTTGTGGGTTTTATTTCGTGTGTCACCCTCTATCACCACGAAGGAAACACTCTTTCCTCTGCCTTCTCTGCTACTGTTTAGACCATATTAGCATTTTAATTAGACCATAAATTATAATCATATCAGCCACAGGATGAACTACTTCTTTACCTTCTGTTCTTAACCCAAAGTCTCCTTACCTTCACCTGGAGTACCATATTCTGGGCAATGTTTAGCTCCAACTCTGCCCGTCTCCTTTTCAAATTCTGTAATTGTTGATCTGCATCCTGGAAATATATCCAGAGCTCAGCTTTCATTTGTTTGATCTCTTCCCAACCTTGAGCCAAATACTGTGAGTGCATTATCTGCTGCTCAATCTAGAAGAAAAGAAATTAAAAGGAGTAGGAATGCTTTAATGCATCTATTTTTGGAGAACAGAGGATGAATACCATTCTCTCTCTGAGCACAATAACTGTTCTAAAGGAAATTTCTGCACTAGATTCTGAAGGGGCTAATATTATCCACAAAAAGAGTCTTAACCTTCAAGAGTCATAAAAATCAGACCTATCAAAGGAAGGCTGTGGAAAGACAAAACGAATTATCATTCACCCTTGAGAGACGCAAGTATATTTATGAGTATGTAGATTTCAATGTGTTCTCAGTCTTCTGGTAAAGCTTAAATTACATAAAAGTACCTAGAATTACCTTCTTTTAGAGCTTAGAGAGTTTAGTCTCTTGCATGGCAAGAATATTGCTGGACTATACCCTGTATGCCTTTGCAATAAAAGCTTAAATTAAACACTTGCATTTATTTTGCTTCGCTCTGTTATTCTGCCTATATGGCTTTTGTAAAATGCCAGTAAGAAGCATGCTTACCGGATCTGAGCCCATCAATCACCTTAAACCAATAGTCACACAGCTTCTTTTGCTCCAAATACAGTAAGGGCGCCTTTAAGGTTTAGATGCTCAACCAGCTTATTATCTCTCAGTGCTGTACCATCTGTGATTTCTTAAAAATATTTCATTGCTTTATACGTAAAGGAGAATCTTATTCTGATGCTTGGGATGCTTTTTCACTATTCAATATTTGGACTGCCATTTTTTTGATGGCTTACTTGGATTTGCACAATTTGCTTCTCTGGTAGGGAATACTGCTACTGTATATTATTAGATTATTACGCTTGGTAGAACTAGTTTCAAAAGTTTGGTTGCATGTATGTGAAGCTAAATTTTTCATGTTTACAACTACAGCAATGCTCAAAATGTTTATTTTCTAATTACTTTTTTAATACTTTTATTCTAAAACCAAGAATTAAGCTACTTGAAAATTTAAAAATGAGGTATGCTTCTATACATTCATAGACTGAAACACACACACTTGTATTTACAATACGGATAGATATAAATTTTGCAATTATTATAATCAATATATTAGTATACCATAATAAGATGTCAGCCTACTGTTGAATAAATAACAATAGTAAAATATGGCTAAACTTTAATAAAATACAGAGGAGAACAGACTGAATTGTGTTTTATGAAAACAAATAATTCGGATCAGGTTTTCTTCTTTGGAATGCTATTTGTGTGGCTTTAGACCACCATCTTGTAACATTGTCTAAGTACCTTTAGCAACCTTCATT
This sequence comes from Porphyrio hochstetteri, assembly GCA_020800305.1. NCBI lineage: Eukaryota > Metazoa > Chordata > Aves > Gruiformes > Rallidae > Porphyrio > Porphyrio hochstetteri. The sequence continues at coordinate 56,180,220 of CM036907.1, forward strand.
GTGGTTTTTGCATTACTACCAGGATGGCAATGAGAAATTAATAAATAATAAATTTTAAAAAGCAGAAAAACAAAGAGGAAATTATTTGTAAACAAAATATTTTGGATGAAAGTTAGAAGACATTTCTTTAAACCATTACCCAATATGACCTTTTTAAAAGAGGACAGATCAAGGCAGTTAAAGCTCTAAGTAGGATTAAAAGCGGGTTGTTGTGATTATCTTGTACCGTTTGTTTTGTTTGTTGAATATCTGCTGCTGTACTTTTCACTGTGGCATCTGACAGATCACACATGGAGCACAGAAGATCCAAGTATGTATTGGCCTGTTCCTGAAGAGCCCGGAAATGTTTTACCTGAGGAAGACAATCACCAAATAGATTCTGAGGCAACAGAAATAATCTCTTATTTTATTAGAAACGTGCATTTTAGTATTTTTACTTTACCTTATTATTTCCAAGAGATGAAATGTAAACATGCTATTTTATTAGGTAAGTCTGCTCTGTCATAATTTTGGAAAAGAGTAGCTCTTTAAAATATGATTATTATCCAATGATCAAAGTGCTTAGTGACATTACCTGGCTTATTTTTTTACTAAGTGTTGGCTAGATAATCACAGTTGCAACAAGGTGACTTACTTTCCCAAGGTGAATGGGAAGCAGGGCTTTATCCAACTACTAAAGCATTATGTTCTTACACCTATACAATTCTTCAGTGTCTGATACATCATGGGAAATCCAGCCCAGTAGCCCAAAATGCTTTCTCACACCTTCTGAAACCCTTCTAAGGTCCCTTGTACCTACAATGGCTAAGATCAGAGAACATGATGCTGTTGAGGGTTCTTGCTTTCAACATTGCCTGCTGTAGCTCACGCTTCCCTACAAAAAGTTGCCTTATCCCAAAAGAAAATAATAATATGACTGTTGATAAGCAGGGCAATAACATACCTTCTAGAGTCCCACCTAATGCAGAGGAACAGCAATGGGTCATTGAGGGCAAAAAGTTGAACACAACAGCAATGTGCCCTTGTGGCAGCCCCAAATTACTGTGTGAGCAAGAATGCAGGAAGCAAGGTGTGGGAAGTGAAGCAAGGTGTGGGAAGTGATTATTCCTCTGTGCATACACTTGTCAAGGCTCTCCCTGCTGTATCTGGCTCCGTTTCCACCTACCCCCATGGAACAGATATTGGCAAACTGGTGGAGGTCCAGTAAAGGGCTGAGGGTATGTGGTGCTGTAGTACGTGGCATTTGGATAGGTCTGAAGGAATTGGGTTTGTTCAGTCTGGAGAAGAGAGGCTAATTGTGGTCTGCCAATACTTAAAATGGTAGGGGTCAGGTGAGAGCAGTACTGAGAAGACAGAGCCAAACATTTTGCCAAGGTGGACAAAACACGGACCAGAGGGAAAAGTGACAAGTTACAACTAGGAAATTCTTCCTAGTTACAAGGGAAACTTTTTTTTTTCATGCTGAGCAGTTAGGCACTGGGAAAAGTCCCTAATTCTCGCATATAGTCGGCGCCTTCAGCACTCCAAAGGGCTCTGCAGCCTCTGCTCCCCTCTCCTTGGGGTTTGGCTGCCTCTGCTCAGAGCAAGCCTTGGCTCGGGACCTGGTCAATGGAAAAAAGCATTCAGAAGTCTTTCCTCTTGCTTGAGAGCTGCATGCAATCTCAGGCCTTCATCAACCTAAGGACCTCATCCGAGCTACACTATAGGTACATCTGTTCCAGGCTGATCCTCCCAGACTTGCCTTGCTGTCCTGACCTCCTGCCTCCACCTGGCAGTGGCCTCATCCCTACTGACTACCCTGGTGATTGCCAGATGGTGGCTGACACCAGGGGGTCTCTGTCCTACCTGCCTGCTGTGGTTCTGCACACCATTGGGAAGGTGCTGCCCTGTCAGTCCTGCTGTCACCCTCAGCTCCCCCCACCCTTGCAGAGGTGCTGTCTGATATACTGGATGGTCTCTGTTAAGACACATGGTAGATGAGACAGCCCTGAATTGCAGCATTTTAGTACCATACCAGTTTAATTTGAAAACAAGGTACAAATCCATTCTAAAATACATTAAGTTACTGAGAATGATGAAGAAGCAGTAAACCCATTCTTAATGGCTAATATAGGCTAGAGGCAGTTCTATGCTCCTAGGCTGAAAAGGTGTTTTAAATGCCTGATAACAGACTCTATGTTACTTGCACTATGAAATCAGGCCTCAGATACGGGGATTATTAGACAGATGGGCAACTGGAAAAGCACAAAGACACAACCTCTGCTAAACACATCTGTAGAGATAAAACCTGAGCAGATTTATCTAATTTAGTCAAATTTTTTTCAGCTGACATATTTCTAAGTACTAAGCAGTGCTAGCAAAAGCCCTGTGTGCTTTTTTCATCCATGATTGGTTTTCACTTACAGTATTCCTTTTGGAACTGGGAACAAACAAGGAGGCTACCCAGCCCTCTGAGAAGCTCAGAGAGAGTATCTAATTCCCATTAATATAAAGCTCTTCCCTGAATTCACCTTATTAAGGATAACTGAGCATTTTCAAATGCTGAACTTTTACCTGCTTAACTGCATCTGTCAGGCTGAAAGGTGGCCAGGTCGTTGGCTTTAGTTCTGACTGCACTGTAGACAGCCAAGTCTGGCACTGTTGTAGGGTATCCTGATGATTAACATGTTTCTGGAGTTCATGTTCCAAACTCTGATACACCTAAAATAAAAATTTTAGGTTTAATTTTATTTTAGTTCATTGCATTTTCAAATACTACTACTGGCCCTTGAAAACTGCAGATAAAACAGAATTAGTATGGCTGGTTATGCTAGCCCTTGTACATAAAAGTACCACAGCATGAAAACTCCTTAATCTCTCACTGCACACTGATAATTTGTGGAGATGATCAACAATATCTAAAGTCATAGCTTCTAGAAGGAAAAAAAAAAACAAAAAAAAGATGCAAATGAAGAACATAATCTCTTACATCTGGACCCTTGTGCAACACTTTGCCATTGATCTAGGCTGAGGTTTTAGCTATCTCTACAAATCTTAACTATAAAGTCTATTTTTAGGGGTTTTCAAGTTTCTTGTGTTTTTTGTTTGTTTGTTTGTTTTTTGGGGTTTTTTTTGTGGGTGTTTTGTTTTTAGACTATGCTGGCTTGATCTCGTAACTGGATTAACAGAATGACCCAGCTAACCCTTCTTAACTGTTTTACTAAGAAGGCAGCATTTCCTAGCACATAATTAAGACCTGTTATATACACATGCAAACTACGGACACTAAGAGTGTAATTTGCTCCCTAGTTTTTGAAGTAGGAATAGTCCTAATTGTCAAAGCTTCTCAGAAGCTCCTGTAACATGAAGACAGGGAGAGCGTGGAGAGATTAAGGTGAGAACCTACAGAGAGCTAGTTTTGCTGTCTGCAAGGCAAAACTGGAATCACAGGAATTTGACTGCAGCACAGTAATGACAAAGTGTTACATTAGTAACCTGTAGGCTCAATTAAATGCAGAGAAAGAGTTTATACCATTTAAAGAAACAAACACAGAAATAACAATGTTTGTCATTCTTAAATGGCATAATTATATCTTTTTTTAAACGAGACTTACTCTTTGGGCTGTGCTACATATGGCAGAATAGCTGTCCTTTGTCCCCTGAAGATGGGTTTGTATGTTTTGCTTAAATTTTGCTTGAAGATGTTCTGTGCATTGATTGATCAGGTAATCACCTTTACTCTTCAGGCTGTTCAAACGATCTTCAAATCCTGCAATTTCTTCCATGATAGCCTAAGACATAGATAAAATACTTTTAAAGAAATATTTTAAACTTAAAACATCCCAGAATTTTAGATGAGCTTTTATTTCTTTTTCCATAAACATTCTTTGTCATCAGAGTTGGAAAAAGTTTTCAGACAACATGTATTGTTGTAGTCAAGCTATTAGAGTGTATACTGATTGTAAAATCATTTCCAAAAGTCTGTACGTAGAGAACCCACAGAAACATCAATAGCAGTGCAAACATCCTATATTTATACTCCAAGACTACCCTTAATCTTCCTTTCTTGCATGCTTTCCAGGGCTCTACCAACTTCTCTCGTGTCTAGTAATGAGGAGTAAATCTGATGCTGAATTATATCTTATTCCATAAGCTCTTCCACTGCAGACAGTTCTTCCAACTGACTCTGGTGGAGCCAAATTGTTATCTAAGGAGGCTACTTAAAGAATATCACACTAATCACAATTGATTGAAAGTTTTAAATATTCACTCTCGGACTTTCAGTTTCAGAGAGTGGGGGGAAAATTTGGATTTTTCTTTTATCTTCTAGAAAACATTGGCTATTGATGTAGTGAATGACTATTATTAATAGCAACTATAATGATATCTTGAATAAAAGCAGTGGAGGAAATGTTACAATATAAAACAGGAAAAATAAAATAAAAAATGTAAAATACTTTTTTCATCCTTAAATGTGCCAAACACAAAAATGCCTTTGGACTAAAACAACCCTAATCTGCTTTTTGTGGTCTATTTCCTGGAACATCTCAGCAAAAAATCTGCCACAGAATTCAGACCAGTGTACAACAAAGCTGTTGTGCAGAGGCAGTTTCATCCAAGAAACAAGACCATAGATGTGTTAACTGCATGAATGACACTGATGTTTATTTACATAGTTAGCAGTAAGAGGAATAATATAGGTAAATGACAAACACCTTGAGCTCCGGAGTGCAGAAGCAGAAGCAAAGAAGAAAATCTATTTTACCAGACAAAGGAAGCTTACCCAATAGCAAACCCACCTTGTGATTAGCTAGTTGCTGAGTGATTATTTCAAGACTGTTACTCTCCATGAGGTCAGGGCTGACCAGCCTGCTGGACATATGTAATAGCCATTTCTCCCCTTCTTGCAAATCACTGTTGTAATCCTCATGTTCTTTTACTCTCACCTCTAAGGCTTCAACATATGCCTGCAGGTCAACAATAACCAAAATTAAATATTCCGGTAATTACAGGAGTGAAAAACAAACTAATAAAAATGCACTAAGAACTTGAAAGCACAGTAAGAGAGTTATCGTCTAAATGTGAAGGGCTCTCACATGATTAGACATAATCAAAGGGATTATTTGTGTGAATAAACTCTCTGGTAGTGAGCAGTGTTTTCACTCAAGGCGAAACACCATTAAAGACAGAGGAAAACACCGAGGGTCTCCTTAATTTGAAAAAAAAGGAACACTATCAACTTGACATTAAGTTCACTTAGAAACAGATAGGACACAGTCTCTCAGAGAGTGTGTACTACCTACCAAGTGTTATGCTTGGGTCACCGCTGCTTACAGCGTTGGCACACTTGCCTGTGATCGTGCAGGCAAATTAAGAACACATACATTGAGGTAAAATGTATTCATTTTTTTTAAGAAGGATTTTTCATAAGCTTCTTTACATTTAAGTCATTACAACCAATGCAACAAACATCAGCTTTGTGGTACAGATCAGGGAAATATCTGTAAATTAAAAATCAACTGTGAAAAAATAAGTCGTCTGCTGTTAGTGGATGGATTGGCAGTTAAAGGTACTTAAGTCAAACATAAGTACTAACATGGTTTGCAGAGCTTATCCTTGTTAGGAGTATAACCTATTAAAAGATTTAGGAATAATCATACTTTACAACATATTTAGAAGTATTAGATCTTTCAAAGTACTACATACATGTGGACTAATGAATCAATGCTAATTAATAATGTCCTTGCTGAATTAAATTTTATGCATCTTGCAGTTAAATTTCTCTTCTGTTCAACAATTAAACTAGAATAAACAGGGTTTGTTTGAGATCTGACAGAATCCAGAGACAAAATCAGGGTAATTTAAGGACATCTGTCCCACATGAAATAATGTATTTAGAAACCTCTACAAAGCAATTAAAAATAGTAACAATGATGCAAACTAGTCATGGTTGTATTTCCCCTTATTGCTCCCAAATACTTCACCTGCCACACTCAAAATTGATTTTGGCTACTCTTGTTACATATATTTAGGTAGAAGTTCTTTCCACATTCAAGAATAAGCCCATCCACCCCACCAAAATAACACAACCCCCCAAAAAACCCCCTACCAAAACCAGTAATTAAAATCTAACTAATCTAACTCTCTCTGCTTACAGGGTGTGACATGGCAGCATGAAACAGTCAACTTCTTAAAGAGGAGAAAAATAGAGCAAATTGAAAGAACCTGGAGTTTTCTTCCTGACTGTTTACCTTTGTTGTGCTGCAGAGTTCCTGATAACTGCTCTGAAGGTCTTGAATGTTATTCTTTAGAGTCGCGTCATTCACCAGATCAAAAAGCGCTTCTCCCTTTTCAATCACTGATTTTATTGAAGGCTCGTGGGACAGAACAGTCTGTTGTATGGACTGGAATGCAAGCAAGAACTAAAATAAATCTATTGAACACTGAAGATCTAACTTCCCTTTTCTCTGAAGCACAGCCTTCTATCATGGTGTATATCATTCTTTCCAGATGAGATCTTTACTACCAGCACAAGACTATGTTTCTCAGCCATGCCCTCAGACAAAAACTTTGCAAGCATATAAAAGCAACAGATCCTTTGGTGAGTGGCTAGTAGCAAAGCTGATAATCTGAAGGTGGTGAAGGAAAGGGAGTTCATATATGTTTTAGGTTTGCGTGGCAAGGTCTGGGGAAAGGTGGGGCAGAGGAGCTACAGGGTTGGCTTCTGTGAGAAGCAGTTCGAGGCTTCCCCCAGGTCCAACAAGGCCACCACTGGCTGAGGACGAGCTCATTAGCAATGGTGGTAGTGCCTCTGTTATAAAGGTTAAGAAAAAAAAAAAGCAGCCCATCACAGTGAGGTACCAGTTCCCCAAACATGTCAAAAGCAAGCACACAGCCATGACACATGAAGTCAGTACTGAAGTCAACAAGGTGTAATGGGCAGTTTCAGAGAAAAAGCCTTGGTGCTGTACAGATATTGCTCAGCAATAGCCAAAACACTGGTTTGTTTGCAACGCTCCTTTAGCCACAAAAGCAAAGCACAGCACTATAAGGTCTACAAGGAGAGCCAACTTCATCCCAGCCAGACCAGTACATGTGTTATGAAACACCAGTAATCCTGGAGTATTTTACAAAAACATCACTAAGGTGGGGTTTGTTGTCAATTATTTTTATGACTGACAAAAAACCCCCCAAACAACCCACCCATGCTTCATTAAAATTTAAACTAAAAACTGAGGAGGCCACAGCAGCAGTCTTAAATGTTAGCTGAACTGGGATACAGAGCTTTAACCAAAACTGATTAAGCAAAAAGTAAACAGAGACAATGCCTGCAGTGAAGAAAGAACAACCAATTTCTATCCTTGTTTAAACAGCAGTAAACTCTGTTGATATCAATGGAATTACTCATATGTGTACTCAAAAAAGAATTTTGCTTCATAACAGGAACATTTCAGATGTACAAGCCTTGTTAGGACATTCACTTTTCAAATCCAGATGCTCACTCTGGTTCGTAGATGTGGGTTTCATGCATGCTTTCACTTTTATGCTAATCTGGACATCCAGATCAGAGACATCTCATATCTATTGAGGAAACTTGAACACCTGGATCAGAGGATTTATTACAAGTCACGAGGTCAAAATCAATTTGATAGCACAATGATACACCCCTTGCTACCTTGTATTTGGACAACTGGGCCTTCTTCTCATAGAGTTCGCTCTTTGGCTCTGCTGGAGCATGTAACATGGCTTGGTACTCCATGACCCACTGAGTTTGTGCCTTGTATTTGTCTGAGAACTCCTTTGCCAGCTGCAGGCACTTCTCTGAAGTCATGTGCTCTTTCCTGATGGAGCCAGCCAGCTCTTCAAGCTGTTCCACGTGATCTCCAATTTCTTTTCTTAACTGGTTGACTTCATTTTCTTCCATGTACTTTATAGCTCGCTCCCCCTTCTCACGGGCAGATTTCAGTAAGCTGTGGCCTATGTCCATATCACTCAACAGCAGCTGTGAAGAAAGTGTTGGTTAACAGAAAATGTATGCAAGCTCTTGGCTTTACTAATTTTTTTGATTCACTGTAGTTCTGTTATCAGTGAGAGGCCAACATTTTTAAAAAATTTTGCTAAGGACACGGAAGGAATTGCTAGGGAAATCCCATTAACTTTTCATTACAAAACTGCCTGAAGTTAAGATGACGTAAACTGGAAGGAAGCAGAAAAAGCAAATACTATTGTTCTGCTTGTGAAGATAAATATGGAAACTGAGGGCTGTCAGGAGAGGATTTGTACTCAAATTTTGGAATAAATCAAAGTTTTCCCTTATGTTTAAGCTGCAGAACATGTGCAAAACCCATCTACAACTAAGATGAAATGCGAGTTTTACTACTGGGTTATTTCAAACAAGAAGCACTTCTTGCCACAGTGTGTACTGGTATAAAATACACATGGCAGGATGCCTTGAAAGGGCAATTTATTTATTAGTTTTAACCTAAAGCAAAGCGCACACAAATATGCCTCATGGAAAGATAGGATTATATGATTTAGGACTATTTGTAAACAACCATACTGTTATCTATTGTGTATATGACAGGAAAACAGAATGTTTTTTACTGGATAGTCTTTATCCTATTAACTCATCTGGGCAAGGTGGTCAGAATTTTGAGCAACTGTTAAGATGCATGTTAAAATATAGCTGCTTTTTGGTGAACAGAATAAAGGCACTCAAGAAAGCTGTACCTCTAGTTTCTGCACTTTTTTCTCCATTGCTGTTTTATCAACCACATCAAACTTGGTGATCACATTTCGAAAGTTCTTGTTAGTAGCTCCATACCAATTTGTGTAAGCACTAAATGCCAATTCCGACTCCTCCATGCAGCGTATTTCTTCTTCCAGAAACTTTATTTGCTCCTTCAAACAAATATGGAAATTAGGGGGAAGAAACAGAAACCACCTAGCTGTTTATCCTTGCTATTGGGTAAAGATAGCAATAAATGACTGGTTGTTAATAAAACCCAATGTACTAAGATTAAATACATAGTTTTTGAGTTCTTTCATATCAAGTGGATAATTCTCACATCTCATTAGGTTGTACATATAGGAATCACTGATGTTAAAACTGAGTTAATATAAACACTGAAAAGGTACTTACATTCTGAAATTTGAATCGCACTTGTGATTATGGTACTATGAGACACTTAATACTTTAACTGACCTGAAGACTGTACCTTATTAATCTAAACTTTCATTGTATCTATGTGTTTCATTGATAACCTGAAAACATTTCTCTAGAGGTCATCTGAATTTCTTTCCTGCAGCTGCCAGAAAAGACAGTAACATCTGATTAATATGAATATTTTTGGAAGGTCATTTTCCCAACTATGGTTCTTCAGTACATCTAATTCAATGAAATCTACACATATGTGTGTGTATCCAAATATTTGTATGAAGATTGTATTACTGAGTCTAAAATAATGAATAAAATCTGACAAAGTATAATTAAGAAGTTCTGTTTATATTTCCTTCTCAACTGACAATTTATGATGTTACAATGAATTGATTTTCATTACTTACCAAGACATGAAGAAGAAGAGTTTGGTAGCGAGATGTAAGCTGTGTAGCCTGACTTCCCATTCTACTTGCAGTGAGACTTTCCTCTAGTATTTGCTGAGCCAACACGCCAACTTCCTCCACATCATCTTTGTAGATTGTAATTTCTTCATGCCACTCCTACGACAAAGATATTATCCAGCTTATATCACTCAAACATGTTAAACACAACAGGAATTTGTTTGTAACTAAGCCAGGAACAATTGGAAAGGAAAACAAGTACATGGTTGTTAGCATGGATTTACAGCAGGAAAACAGAACATAATCTGATGAAAATTAAAGTAACAAATATCCTGGAAGTTTTATCATACCATATGGACTGCAATTAATTACTGTAGATTCAATATTTCTCCTCCCTACCCCCTCCCCAATAATAATAGAAAAGCATCCCAGGCTTCCTATAGAATTTGCCTGAAGTTTTAAAGGTGGATGTAAAGCATAACTTTGAATCTCTTAAAATCCATTTCCTATGTTTATCCAGGACCACATCTTCTCCATGCAGTGGCTAAAGAAGAATTATTACATCAACAGAGCAGAGACTGCACAACACAGTTGATCACATTTTACTCTTGTTAACACTTCCCTCCCTACTCTGGGAACAATCTTTTCCTCAGTTATGCCTTCACATACCTCAGAGCAGGTGAATTCCAGATCTCCCTATGAGATTTCAACATCGGTACAGCCATACCTCTACCAGTAAAATGGGAGGAATCTGGATCCAAAAGGCACAAAGCTCTCTTGGATCCATTATTCTAGGCACCACCTCAGAAGAAATTGTAATGTTTCCTGTCATATTCACGGTGCAACCAGGAACTGATGTGGAAACCTCACATCATATTTTGTTTAAAGAATGCCTAAACTATATTCTTTACCTTCATTTGTTGAAGCTGCATCTCCTTTGTAGGTCTACCAGACTGTCTCCCAGTCCTGATAGCAACTTTCTCCTCCAGATCCGTTAGCCAGTCATTAATCTTCTGAATTTTTTTCTCCATTAACCTCAGTCTGCTTACTGTGGCATTTAATTGGCTTCTTGCCTCAGAAAGCCTGTGCTGATAAACTTGCCAATCCTGCCGTGAGGATTCCAGGGCTCGGTCCTCTATCTGGGGAATTCCCCAGGGAATCACCTCCTCTCTGGCATGGACAGCAGCATTCAGTAATGCTTGTCCTTCTGCACAGCGGACTTGCAGCTCCTGTAAAGACAGAGTTGTGGATATGTACCCTACACTGACTGCTTTCATTCACACACCGCAAACAAAGTTCTGGTTCTCCTTAAGACAGAAGCACTTGTCTCAAGTTGTCTAGATACTCCTTTTAGTTATCTATAGTTGAACACGTATTACACTATCTCTATGAACACCTGTGATGGCATGCTCCCTTACAAAGCAAATTGAATATCATTGTTACTGACAAGTGAATTGGAGAAAATGATTGTCAAAGGATGCATTAAATTCTTTCTCCTCCTGCTAAGTTTATCATGAGTTCTGAAACATTAGCTGCCTGAGCTCATACGGGTTGGGTACAACTGTTTCAGCTCAGCCTTAAATTCAAAACTTTTGAGCTGTGGCAAGGAAGCTGTGAGACAGATTCTAAAATGATTTCTGTTTAAAACCAGAAGCTTCTGAAGGTTTGAGATATCATTCCAGAATAATTAATGATACCTCTTTCCGGACAAGTGTGGCACTTTCATGCTTGTTAGAAATGGATTAGAAAGTATGAAGGGAATCAATCTGATTAGAAAATATAACTAGGAAATGACCTTAACAAAATACAGTTTTATGTCATCTTAATTTATATTTGAGATATGAATTCAGATTTTCAAAATGGATTCATGTTCTGTAAAGCAAGCTATAATAACAAGACACATATGCAGAGTACCTGATTATAACTCAAGTACAGACCTTTTAGCAATTCAACATCAGGTTTGAAAGTATTTTACGTCAGTTTAAGATTGGGAAATTACTGAAGTACATATAGGTTCACCCTTAACTTCCACTTAGGTGACTCAGTAGTAGTCTCTAGCCTACATGACTGGAACTGCCTGAAAGGAGATGTATCTGCACTGTAAGCAATAAAAGATGAAAAACCAATAAAAAAATATATTTTTGATGTTTTATGAAACATGAGGAAAAGAAGAGGAAAGTCAGCATCTAAAATACATTCAGTACTTCTAAGAAAGCATTAGTATGCCTGAAGATTTCTTTCACTTTCTGGAAATGAGTGACGATATGTCCACTGACTTTACTGGAACCACTTTTGAGCAGTGAAGTACTTAAATATAATGTAATTCCAAGCTGTTCTTGCAACAAAATAGATGTATTTTTTGTCTGGTAATTAATATTCTGGGTTTTTTTACAAATAAAATGTTTTTTGATTTTTTTTTTAATTGCTGAGGGTGTCACACATTATGTACCTGTAAGTCTCGGAGTGTTGCCTCCTGTTTCTGGGCATCACCATCAAAATGTGATAAACAGTCAAGTTTTTCCTGTTCCTTCTCCAGCCACACTTCAAAGGCCTTTAGATTTCTTTGGTACTCTTGGTGTAAGTTAAGCAGTCCTTCAGCTTTTGTTACTGCCTCCTGCTTGTTAAAACATTTACATCCATGTATATATATCTTAGTGTATCATCAAACCAAGAAAACATAAACATCATACTTCCATCAACATGAAAAGTTTTATATCTGATGCTGAGCTTTCCTAGAATTCAAGAGTACTTGGTTTCTGAGGATGGTTTCATCAATTACAGGGAAAGAAAGGCACATCTGGGGATACAGATACTTATTCTAAAGGATTCTTCATGGAAGTTTGTGATGCCTGGGATTTGAAGATTTGATCTGGGTTCACTTTTAAATAACATCTTGGTATCCAAAACCAAAAGACTGTCCTAATTTTTATACCAATTTAAATTAGCATTACTGAAGTGACTAATAAGAGTACGAGCTTAGAAACAGCATATATTTTCTTCACTTTTTTTCCTTCCCCCCCCAGTAGAATATCTAATATCTTTAAGTTTGAAGACTACACAAGTCCTTTGGGGGTAGTTCCTACAAAGCACAGTGAGAAATAGGATGCAAGTCTTCTGTGTATGTGGGTGAGCATGTTATAATCATTTCAACACCCAACACTACAATATAACCACATCTGGGGTACGGCAGGAAAGGCATCATATATTAGCCCAATATTCATCTTTCTAGTTGCAAGAAAAGTATACTAGATGTAATTCACATCCTATAAGAAATAATGGGAACAGGGAATCAAGTTTGGGCAGAAGCAAGACAGGCTGCATCCCAGGGCAGCAGACTCCATAAGAAAAAAACTTTCATAAACAGTAGCCAGGAACCTACTGTCTGCGCTACTGATTTCTAACAGGTCTGGGTAGCGGAAGGAAGAACTGAGGAATGTTGCCAATTATTTTACCTGGCCTGTCCATGCCCAGCAGTAGGAAAAGGGAAAGAGAGACTAGTCTTGCCTTTTGACAATGGCTTCAGGTAATTAAAGATTTTGTAGTACTTGTTATTCTGGGTCTTTTGACGTTAGGGTCAGTTTACTTGCTAATAAGGTTTGTATTCACCAGTAAACTCCTGTACTTGTCAGACATTTGTGAATTACCTGATTGGTTGCATTTATTGCAAAACATATACTTAGACAAATCAAAGATTCAGAGATACTTCTAATTTTTCAGTCCTGTTGGTAAAATAATTTCTGCGATGTACTCAAGGAGACTTTTGACATGGGATTCTTCAGACTATTCACCTCAATATTTTTTTTCAGATCCAGAGTTTTAGACCCTTTCAGAAAAGATCTGAAGCTCAGTGGTACAGTAAGAGAGATTGATAAATTACCCCAGTAACTTTGTTACATTAAGTTATATCTCTCCCCAAACATTTATTCCTCATTTAAATGTAAAATAAATCATCAGTGAAAAGACTCTCTTTTTTTCTTGCTGCCAACAAAACAAGAAGAAATGCTATCAAGAAAAACTGTACCCTTGTTCTGTCTTTGAGGAATTTATACCGCTCTTGAAGGTCCTGGAGTTCAAGCTGAGTGACATAATGCTCAGCCATCCCACTTCCTTTCACTTCAATCGTCTCCAACAGGCTGCTGTGACTCAAAACTTCTTCACTGAGTAGCTGCAAAACAGAAAGGGAAGAATGCATTTATGAATGGGCAGCATTAGAACAAGACCACATGAATCTTGCAATTATTCAGCTTTTTTGTTCCTTATAAGGTGATATGGGCTTGCTGATAGTTTGATGAAAAGCAGACATACCTTTGCTTTGCTAAGGGCTGCTATTTTTTCCCTCAGTTCAGCATATTGCCTCTCAGAGGCATTCATACTTGCTTCTACTTTGTCCATCCAGCTAGAAAACTGACGAACATCATCCTGGTAACTTGTCCATTTGGAAAGAGCTCCTTCTAGTTGGCTGCAATATAAAAATACATGTTTATTGGGATAGTGGAGGTTCTCATGCTATTTAAGCAGTTAGATGTCATATACAGTTATTCTAGGCTATGTTTAAAGGTGCATCACAAGCTAAGCGGTATGAGACAGAGCAGACTAGGAGAACTGTCTGGCTAATAAAGAGAAATTAAGTTTTCCAAATTTAGAACATTAAGGAGGTCTGTAAGATATGTTATGACATGTTCTAGCATGCAACTGAAAACATAAGTTCCAGAATAAAACTTAGATCCCTCACATGTTCCTCCCCTTTTTCGATTTTAAATAATTATGTCACTTAAGGCCTTTAGACCTGAAATGTTAGGCACATGCAGTCCTTTTATTATTTCAAGAGTTGAATTTATATAAAACTCTGGGAATTAACTTTTCAAAATTTTTGACAGTGCTTTACCCATAAGCATCATTCTGCACATCATACCCTTTTTACCTCTTGCAGTGGATACAAGCAGACAGAAGAGAAGCCCAGCTGTCCTTCATGGTTTGCAACTGCTGTTCAATCACTGGTACTCCCTCCAGAGAAGTATTCTGCAGAACAGCTTCTCCTCTTGTCAGAACCATTTTCATTTGAATTTCTTTTTCTTGTTTCAATGCTAGCAGTCCCTAAAAAGTGAGTAGATATTATTTTACTTTTCTCAGTAACTGGCCATAAATACACTAACTGCTTTTACTGGAGAACAAGCTGACCAAACTTAGCAGCTTGTACAAATAGTCAGTTGGAAGAGGGACAGTGGGGTTCACAGTTGCGCTTCACAAGGGAGAAGTGACTTTCAGAGGGTAGGCTTAAGCTGTTTAAAAAACCTGCCAAAACAACATAGTCTTGAGTGGAAAACCTGACATTCCAAAGGAAATGTCATTCAGATGGAAAACAGGAGGATTCATTCATAGAGAAAACAAGATGTGATGACAAAGCTTTTCTACAGGGCTGAAATGCAGTTCTAGAACTCTAGGATCTCTTTGCAACACAAAGGTACCAATTTACAAACTCAGCTATGCCAGTTTAGAGACCAGCCCCTGGAGCTGTGCAGTTGCAAACTACCAGCTTCTAACACTATGCAAAGCCACGTAAAGCCCAAAAGAATGAACCTAAATCCTAAATAATTCAACAAACAGAAGGCAAAACATAATTTTAATATTTTTGCTATAATCTCTTGCTTTTTGATGCGTTCTTACAATTTTGAGACTTGTCCATATTTTGGCCATGGCTCAAAATCTGAGTCAATAATATGGAAAGTATTTTTTCTGAATACTGCTCTTCAAAATCTTTTGTGCAGTGATACAAAAAATGCTGTTTTCTTAACTGTAGTCACCGTTTTTAAAGAAAACAAGCATAGGGAAATCTGTTTTGAATCATCCACATCACCTTTAAGATCTAGAAAACAATATAGTAAACTAACAGAAGTGAATATCATACTTCTCCCATTTAACCTTCAGCTGCCACACAGTATCTTTTGAGTTTTTCAGGAATTTGCAAGTGTTCAGTTTTCCATATAATAAAGGTCCCTATATCCCCCTTACAGAAAACTTCTAATAATGAGCTCTTTCCTTTATAGAGTTATCTATATAATAAAATAAAATTGGAAATCATTGTCTGAACGACAGCAGGTGTTGCACTAATATGCAGCAACTAACATAAAGTATCCTACATTTGCTTTCTTACAGACCTAAAAAGAGCGGGTTTTGGAGTTTGTCATTTCCATACCTCTAGCTTTAACATCCGGCTGTCCAGGACACTCTTGTCTGCCGTGGGATGACAGTAGGAATCCAACATGTGAACTGCATCAGCCACCCAGTCCTGGAGGTCCTTGACACTGTGCGAGAACTGCTGGTGCTCTGCTACTACCCTATCCATTCTGGAAACTTTCTCCTGCAATTCATACAGCAATTAGCACCAGCAGCTATTCAAAGGACTGCTTATTCCCCATACCTACTTTATCGACTTTAGGATGAGTTTCATAATCTATACTGAGTAATTCTCTTCATGCATTGATAATTACAGCATCACAGAATGACGGGTGCAAGTACACTTACTTGAGCGTGGAATGAACTTTGCATGCACACACACGAGTTGTCCAAACATAACATACAAATGAAAACTTCAGAAATGCTGCTCTTTTTTTTTTTTTTTCTTTTCTAAATTTAAAGCCTCATCTAACTGTCACCTTTTAACCATAGTAGATGAGATTTTTCCAGTTTCATTTTTAATTAAACATCTGGTAAATCACACCTAACCATTTCAGTGTTGCAACTGATGATAACTTGTGAAATCTGTCAATGCACAAGAGAGACTTAAACCTGTGAAGCTAAGCCACTGCAGCAACATTACTTTGTTGATACATGGAAAAGAAAGACCTGTTTTCACTAATTACTCCCACTGGAATAACCATTCTGAAAAATTAGTGACACTCGTATGAATCAAAAATAAATACTCCAGTTACATTGCTAAAAGGCCTGCGGTGAACAGGAATACAGAATGGGGTGACAGAGATCTAAACTCAAATCAAACTTAGGGAGTTACTGAGACAGATCTTTCTCAAGCATCCATGGCTATCCAAAGAATTTCAGAAGTTCTCTCACAAGCTGGATCATATGTATCCTCTGCCTCAGACAACTCCTCATTCTGACATCTCCTACACATTTTATCCACATAAGCCAGTATTGGTAACTGACACATCTTTCCCTTTGTCATTCTGCAGCCATGAAAACTTATTATAGCTAAGTATACAACCATTTTCAGTAATTCATACAGCTCTAGATATGTTTTATACTTTTTAGTTCCACAGAAAAAGTAGAAATTAACATGCTAGCAATCGCCCAGATAGAAATACTTTCTGAATTGAACAATTATCCCATCGCACACTTCCTGTATCTTTCATTATTCTCATTACTGTAGTACCTATAAGCTTAGTTAAATATCAAGCCTCCTTCATGACTGGAACTTTGTGAAAAATAACCATCCTAATACAAACAGCTTCTTACCTGTTTACACAGTAGGGGTAGTAACTGTTAAATGGTGAAGTGTGTCAAGCACCACTCAGCAAAAGAGAGTTAGGTTAAACTCTCAGTTCCCAGTCTGGTGCTTCAGGGTTTGGCCTATGCCTCCCCTGGAACCTTCAAAAGCAGCCTAAGAAGTCTTTTTTTAGAAGACCAATTTATTAGTTTTAGATTGAAATGCTTATAATGCAAATAATTAATCATCATTATAGGAAGCAAAGAAGTGTTAGCTTTTTTGTGTTCTCTAAAAAAAATCCAACCCAAAATCCAAACCAACCCTCCCATAAGTTTTGAAAAATAATTTTTTCAGGTGCCATTTATTACAAAATTAAAATGTCTTCAGTGCTTGAAACAAAATAAAACCTGATTACTATATAATTATATACGCAATATATTCTATATACAATAATACAAGTATTATATAATCAGGTGGGATTTACTTTTTTAAGCAAAACACATTTAAAAAAAAATAATCATAACTCAATTTTGTTGAAAGTCTGTGGAATTATCCAGGTCCTTCCATCCCATTCTATAGCAAGAGTGAAAGACAAGATAGCTCAGACATACCACAGAGCAGACAAGCAAGACAACTGCAGTGTTTCACATTTCAGTCATTCTTTTTCCCCCCCACATGTCAAACGAAGTGCACATACACTGGGTGCATTACCTTTGTCAGATTGCTTAGAGTAAGATATTGAGAAGACAACTGAGACACTCTGCGCATAAAGCTTTTGCTGACAGCTTGCTCTTCCCACAGCTGCTGAGCTTTCTCTTTTAGCCTTTTGAGCTGATGCTCATGGCAGCTTATTTCCTCGAGGACAGACTGTAAAGCACAAGCACGTTAATATTAAGAGTGGGTGCAAGTACGCAGGAAACAGAAGCATGAAAAATAGAAGTGACATATGGCAAGCTTGCTGAGAAAGGCACACCATAGGGCTACAGCAATGAAGCAGCGTGTCATGAGAAATGGGGAGATGCAAAACCTGATGGAACATGATCTTCAACAGCAATCCTTGAAACCAGTTCTCATCTCATTTAAAGATCAGGACACTAGAATGATCAAGCTTTTGGAAGGAATCAAGGGCACCATGAAGATGGGTCAGGAAAGCCTTGCTGCATAAAAAGGCTTCTGAGAAGTCACCTGCAACTTTTGTTGTTCTCTCCTCTTGGAAGGAAGATCATGGAGACGACTGCTACTTCCTTGTACCATCTTCTCAGTTGCTGTCAGCCACTCTTGCAGGGGCTCAGCAGTTGCTTCAAACTCCTTCATCTGGATCTTTAAGTTCTGGGAAGATACACACAATTCTATTAACAGTTCCACTGCTCTGGGCATAACTATTATGCACAACACACAGATCAAGCACATAAAAAGGATATATATTTGCAGCCAAATACTACACAAATCTTCAAATAAATTACACCAGCTCTGCTACTTCCCATCCTGCAAACAGGCACTGAAAGAAGTCTGAGAGAGCACCTCTTCAAAAGGCTGAAGCAAACTGCCAAAGCTTACAGCTTCAACTCAATGTAAGTCTAACTTGCACAGCTAAGGCACTCTGAAGAAAGGCTGAACTGGGAATCAAGTTACCTGACATCTGATTGCTCTCATTCACACTAACCCCTCCTTAAAATGGGTTGTCATTATTCTTAGGTGATGTAAGACTAAGTTCAACCCAACCTTCAGCACCATTTCCAATTGTATTGTGGTTTATTGTAAAATTTTGGTTATAAAAATATGTGCATAAAGACATATGTAGGCCTTCCTTCAGTGCATGTGCATTTTTCTTGCTGGCTGACTGTGCATGTTTAAAAAAAAAAGAAATAATTCATATGGAATAAAAACCCAAACAGCGTAGTTACTGTGCCATAGTTATTTTTAATTTTACCCCCAGCTTGATTTACTTTTCCTTTTAGCAATAGCCTTATCATTCCAATTAAACATCAAAATGAAAAACTAAGTCTATAAGCCTGAAAAATGTTTGGCTCAAAAAGATTAACCTCTAAGGACATCCTCTTTCCATTGTAGCCCTAAGATGAAGAAAGAAAGGTAAACCCTTGCTGTCTGAGAACTTTCTCCGAAAGGCTTTCCTACACAAGGTATTAAATGTATTTAAACTTTTTCTCACCTGGCTAGGCAACATAGGTTTGATATAAGATTGCCTAGGCACTTTTTATTCTCCTATGCTATGTGGGGAATTCCAGCTAAAACCCTTTGACCTTGAAACCTATGACCTTAAAAGAGATGATATTTTTAAGATATTCACCTTCTGTGCTGGTTGAATTGTGAGTTATGAACAGAGAAAGGCGCTGAGGTTTATTTCAAAAGTTACTCAAAGAGATCGTAACTTTTCAACAGTTTGCAAGGAGAGAGACAATTACTGTCTGTACTGGAACTAATCAATCAACAGCAATGAGAGAAATCTGTGCTAATAAGGTCCTTAAAAGAGAACATGTATTGTAGCATCCAGTATATTTGATGAGACTTGTAAGGAATTTGATCAACTGCTGTCTCTGCTACTTCCAGTTACTCTGAACAAGACCCTTTTGCATGAAACACCCCACTTAAAGTGGAATCAGGTCCCAAGAATATAAGCAAGCAAAAGTAAAATGCAAGCAGAAGAACGAGACTTCTTGAACACAGCTATTTATTAGTTCTGTCACATCACAAACACTTACAGCTGTATACAGAATCTAAACTGTGCTGTTTGAAACAAAAAGCAAAGAGGAAATTTCAATCCAGTCTTTCCCCACTGTGACCGGTTCAATACCTCCAGTGCAGATTCCTTCTGGTGGAGGGTGGTGATAAAATTTTTCCAATCTTCTTTAGCGGTAACAGATTTGTCCTGGATAACTTTAGCCTTTTCTTTTGGCAAAACAGAGCACAGCAGTTCTCCTTTGGATGCTACCAGGTTTAATTTTTGTTGCCCGTTCTCACTCTCTGATAAGAATTCCTAAAAGACAGTAAAAAAATAGAAACTAATCAGTGAATTTTGGGTCCCAGTAAAGATCAATAGCAAGCTCCCAGAAAATTTAACCGGGATAAGGGCTTATTGTTATTGCTTGTTAACATAGTTACTCATCTTTCAGTACAACCCATTTTAATATTCATTTTTGTGGGATGTAGGGACAACAGCTACTTAATCTGGAAATGCCATGCATCTAAACAATATATGTATTAGCACTTTAGGATGACCTGCATGTTCTGCATTTCATGAGACAATTACTGTCCATTTAGTTGGGTATTATACTTTAAATCTCCAGTATTGTGGCAGAGGGAGCAGCAGGAGCCAGGGCACACTCTGAGACACACACAGGACTGAAGTCTTACCCACAGACAACAACCACACTGGACTTCCAGTGAGCAGGTAGGGCTGTGGGTTTATGCTTAGACCCTGAGCAATGTCTAAAACTGTATGATTTATCCTGCTGCATCCTTGATTTACCTTCCCTGTTTGAAAGGATTTTCCTTTACGGAAATCTTGCATGATCCTGGTGTGCAAGAATTGGGTGGAAAAATGCATATGCAAGAATTATACAGAAATATAAGTGTCCCATTGTACTGGGATAATGTTCTTATATCTTATAATTACTAAAAGATGGTGGGAGCACTTAGGACTCAAATTCTCATGATTCCGTGATACACAAAGAGATGTAGAACCACAATCATAAGGTTACATTCAGAAGTAACGGGCTTGGTATAAAAATCACACAGTCAGGTTCTGATTCTTTGTTACATCAGAAGCCTTAGTAAAGAATCCAAAGAATCTGTTACCTTTAAGAGGGTTGATTCAGGTTCTGACTATATTAAAATTGAAGATATAATTGCTTTGTGATTTAATATTGTCAAATGTACTAACAGACAGAACACTGGCTTTTAACAAATATAAAATGATAAGTTTATACAAGTTACCAAGATATCTCTAGAAGTCCTAAAGCAGTTACTGCATGTCAAAAGAAAGTTTATTTCCTCTAATGCAGCTCTTGGTGAGAAGGAGAACAAAATACAGTCTCATGCTATGAAAAGGGTGCAGTAATAAAGTTAAGGTTTATCATTGTTGGCAAAAGATAGCCACCTTGCTAAAACTCTAATATTTAATGTCAAGACTACTAGCATTTTTTCCCCTGATATTTTCACTAAACATTCTCATTTTGAGTTAGTGAAAGATTTGATATATTAATAAAGTGTTGTTTATGCTTTATAGGTAAACTGTTTAAGCAAAGGAAAACTAATTACCAAAAAGAAGAGGAAGTGATTTGGGTTTTGGTGTTTTCTTAGAAACTGATATGAATTTCTTCTAGCCGAAGGTTTAACAGTCTCATTAAGTAAACCCATTTTTTAAATGCCTGCTCACACTGCATGCATTTTAACTCTACACTACATGGGCTCTACTTTCATATATGAGGAAAATAAATTACAAAACTGAAATAATTCCAGGTACTAAGTCCCATCTCTGATATATTTCTGATTTTACAATACTCTCTTACTTTTAAAACATTTATTTTAAACAAGCAAGGAAAACTAAAATGAGAGACAATGACTACATGCAAACTGTAGCCCAATTACACTAAAAAAAACAGACTAAAAAAAGAAAAAATCTAAGTGTTTATTTCCTTGCAATTAGACACTTTTAAGTGTTGACAATAAAAACATTAACAACAAATAGTAATTAACCAAAGAATTCAATCTGAGCTCTATGAGAAACATTCTGGGTCTCCCGTAGACTAATATTTTTCTGCTATAGAGTTACCTGTATTTTCTGCAGACTTGCTGAAGCTTCACCAATGTTTTGAGGCACATCAAAGCATTTGGCTGTGGTGACTTTCGCATTGACCAGCCACTGCTGGAAGTCCCTGAAAGCCGTCCGAAATCTTTGCTGCAAGATCTGCTCTTTGCTCTGACAGCCTTTGGAAGCTTGCAGGCAGAGGCTGGGTTTGTCACATCAGGGAAGCAGAAGGGAGAGGGAGGGAGGTAACGAGGGCAAAAAGAAAGGCAGGTCTCTGTTAGGTGACAATGCTATCAGCTAGTTCTCTGAAATACAATGGTAAGGTTGGGTTAACCTGGATGCCTCCTACCAAATTTAAGCACCCAACTGAGACACCAGGAAATCCATTAGAAGCTTTCAGTCCCTTAGAAGTGAAGTGTGTAAATTGTTACCTAATTGTCACAGATATGGCAAGTAAAAGTGTTTCCTGAGAGTGACTCAGTGCACCTAAGCATCAACAGTTTCTGCAAGTCCCCTTCTCTCCCTAGGGATAGGATAAGGAACTACATCAATCACAGTTCTAACCTCCGTGGCTCAGGTAAATCCATAAGGTTTAAAGGGACTGATCTGGGTTGTTGCACCCTTCTTCTACAGCTACACAAACCAAAACCGGTAACACCCCAAAAGCAAGCAAATGCTAGCTCCCTTGTTTCAAGAAACCAGCTAGTCAAAGAAGAGAAAATTGAAGGATTAAGTTAAAAAAAAAGTTCTTAAATAGCTAGTATAGCTTGCTCGACCTTCAGTCAAATAAGCCATAGTGCCACCTCACAGTTTCTTACACAGGTTCCTCCTGTAATAGGTCAGGTGTGGATATACATTAGTTTCAGCTGAGTTAAGTGGCATATTCTGGCTTTTAGAAAGACACAAAACAAAATGCTACATTTTTACAACCTCTATTGACACGAAAAATCAAAATAGCAATTCTAATCACTGTATACTTTAGTTTCTAATTCTAAATTTCTAATTGTTTCCTAAAAGACAGCCTCAACCCACACAACTGATCAACTATAAACAAGATGAATGTGTACCTGTTGTACTCCTTAATCAACCCTGACACCTTTGAAGAATGAGTACTCAAATCTCTGGAAAATCTACAAAGATCATTTAACTGAGTTTTGATCTCATCTGTCACATGTTCGGACTTTACCAGGGCATCCAATGTTTCCTGTTAAAACAAAACACATGAACAGTATTGGTGAATTAAAAAAAAAAAAAAGAGATAATATTTTGAAGCAAAATTTACCAGAATTTCAATTAAACTTAATTTATTAATTTATCTACACATTATTATTTTAGCAGTCAAACCTCTGGATATTTATTTAGAATTTTGAGCTTCTAGAGACCAGATTTCTGGAAGCCTCAACTTCCTTTGCTCAAAATGTGCTCAAAGAACAGTTAAGATAGACATTTAATTTTAATAAATGAGCTATGGTATTGTCAGTTAGCTGTATGCATATAAAAGTACATGCAATGAGGGAATAGCAAATAATACATGTTTATATAAATATAATTAGCCTGTTGGCTTGAGTTTAGCATGTTCAACAAAAACCTGTTCGGAGCTGTATCGAACAAATAATTTATGCACAAAGCTTGGGAAGGAGTTGAAACTGTTAAAAAGAGCCTTATAGTGTAAAAACACAGCTGATCACAACACTGTGAGAGTAACTGGGTTACAGCCTGTCCTTGCTGCACTGGAAAGACTCTTGCTTTGGAGATAGCTAAGCCAACAGCCAAAAAAAATGCTTTTGTTGGCTCAGCTTACGTCACTGGGAGAGGTGTGATAACCACTCCAACAAAAACAGTCCTTGTTGACGTCCGCAGCATCGCCACTGCGGAGTCCCGCCAGCTACTCCAGCATAATGAGCAGTGCAGACTTGGCTCCTCATCTCACTAGAAACCACATTCTTCAGGCATTCCCCTTAACCTACCATGGAGAGAAAATAATCTTCTAGGTAGTTACATTCGCCGCGGCATTGCTCCTGCAGCACAGGCAGGCCAGAGTGTTTGGCACGTATAGATTAGCTTGGTTAAATCTATGTGCCAAGCTGGAAGAAATGTGCAACACAAACTAAAGAAATAGATGAAAGTGAAGACAGATTTGAAAAAAAGATATGGAAGTGGGACAAGAAAGTCTCCAAATCATGATTCTGAATGTATGTAGAAAAAAGATAATCATAAATATAAATAATAAACAGTCAGTAATAACCTATTAGCAAAGTGGAAAGGTACAAATGATACACATGGAAACGCATGCATAACATTTTCAAAATATCACAATCTACAATACAGAGATAAAAATTCTCACCGCATAGAAGTTTTCATTGTACAGTATTAACTAAGTCTGCAATAAACAGATACTCCATTGTGTAAATCAAAAGTAAAAAAATTTAAGAAGAACTATTAGCAAGCATCTAGCAAGCTGATGAACAGACTTGGTAACAACAGCAAGTGGCTGAAAGCCAGGGATTCAGCTCACGCGTCTGCTGCTCACAAGCAACTTTGTGCTTGCTTCATGTCCCTTTTCCTGAAAAAGTCTGGAAAAGTGCAAAAGTGTTTTTTTAAAATATATCGTGAATTTCTGAGCAAGTAAGAAAAACGCAAAGTAGAACGATAGATAGGTAGGTAAACAGACAGACAGATCTAGTACTTGAACTGCCAGGAAGAAAAAACACAACAATCCATTTTCTGAAAATTAATAAAACTCCACATACGTTGGCTATGACTAACCATGGTTTAGACCATAATCACAGCTTGGTTATATTAACATCACTGAAATCTGTTTGTATTTAGAGATCACAGGAAAGCCCTGTAAAATTAAGCCTAGAGACTTTTCAGATGTATTATATGTACAAACTTTCATGTGGTCTTGTGACTATCAACAAATATTTTGCTAGAGCAGATTTTCAGGACTCCCCTGATTTACATTACAGCCATGCTCACATTATGGACTTTATCTGCTTTGAGTCACTCACATACCAGAAATATGTTTAACCATAATTAAAAGATACTTGAAATAGTCACACTGCCAGTTTGTTTCAATGCCATATTAAGCAGCATTTGAATTTAGTAATTATGTAATTAATAGCAGTGAGGCTTAGGGGAAAAAAAAAAGTAAACTAACTCATTTTTGTTTATCTTATGTTTAGGTTAAACTAGACCCGGGACTCTTTTGAAAGCATTAGGAATAACAACACAATGGCTGTTACTTAAACACAGGATGTCACAAATTGTGTAAGGCAGGAATCGCCATAATTAAATACTAAAAGCTTTTTTTTTTCCTGGTAAAGAAAATACATCCTAAGAGTAGCAACAGGGCCCAAACCGCCTGCTTTCAATGAAATTTTCCCGTTTCAAATACACTACCTCAATAACTACTAACAGATCATTCTGATGACATACAGCCTTAGGCATAACCTATTAACAAATGGGAACATTACCTCGGAAAACAGGGTACGTTTAACCATAGCATTCACACTGCTAGCACTGTTGCAGCCACTTGAGTTTAATTCTGAATCTGGCAATTACCAAAATAATTTGCTGAATTCCAAGCACAGCATCTGGTGCTCTGATGTTGCAGATATGTAAAGGAGAAAAGCTTGAGTGTAACAGAATAACAGAATGGGTTCACTCATTCTGAGAATTAGGAAATGCATTTTTAATCCACGGCCTTGGCTTACATGGCAACAGAATCACTGTGAGACAATGGAAATGCAAAGCTGCAGTGCTATTTTGTGTTCACAATAGGACCCATCCCTGGAATCCAGAAATGGAAGGATTACTGTCACATTTCCTCTAAGTATAAATAAAATTACATAGTAAGGCTGGGCTTGGGATTCCTCTGCACTTTTGTCCTTAGCCAAAGGTCCTTAGCCTTACAGCTGTCTTATCTAAATAAAATGCTGTTACACAGAGCTACCATACATACACAGTATGTATATATACATGTTCTCTCTATATATCTCTTTCATAAGACATATACTTGGAATTTATTACTTCTCCATTTATAAAATAAAAAATGTCTGGTGGTTGTTGCTGCATGCTGATGACAATTCCATGTCTTCCATTTCTTTTTAAAAACGTACAAACATGGAAGACTTTGCATATTTGTGCTATTATTTGCTCCAGTGTAACGTTAACTTTGTTACTCCTACAGATGCGTACTGGCACTCAAGCACGCAGGCTCCATAAATCTGTGTCAGGGAATTTTGTGAAAGGGGAAGCCACAGAAATAACTTGGCACAGATGCTGGAGGAGGAGATTTATAACCTCTGCTCAAAGAGAAGGTGTTCGGGGGGTGTGTGTGTGAGTATTTCTCCAGTCAAGGGGTCAGAAAGCAAGCATACCAGACTCCTCTTCCTGCACTGCAACTGCTTTGTTGCAACACTGTCCTGGAAGGGAACCACTCTGCGTCTTTTCTCAACATTTGTGATTCACAGTAGTTGAGATACAAACATACCTCTTGATTGTTGTGAATATCTCTATATATTTATACAATATACATGATACATTTGTGTGTATTTTTTCACTAGAAAACAAACAGGAGCAGAAACAACCTCTCTGTTTCGCTGATTTCCATTGCATTCCATAGCAAAGCAATTAGCAAGTATGCTGCTTTCCAGTATAACTTCTTTTGAGCATTGGACAAGATCTCAAAATGTGAAGGATATTTCAAGAAATGGAAAGTAAAAGCTCAATACACTCCTGACAAACTATGAGTAAGAAATGGCTCCAGCTGCTACTTGGCTTTTAGGAAACGCTTTACATTTCCCTGATGGACTGCTACTCTAGCTTGCAACGCTGAGCAACTCGGAAGAGAAGTTCGGAGCCGGTGTGCTAGCTCCTTCACTTTCCCAGAGGCAAGCCCTGTTTTTAACATTTAAGCATTTGCTGAGCCTTGTACAGAGAGAGAAACGCCTTCTCTAAGCGCTTCTTGCCACAGTTACAGTACAAAAAACGCTCGGAAAGTTGGCGTTTCATGGAAATACTTTTCACGAATGCATTTGGTTAAGTTTCTACTTCGCAGTCCCGCTTGGCAGAAGTTTTCTGCCGTACATCTGCAACGGAAAAGAGCTGCTAGGAAAAGAGACGCGTCCTTACTTTCTCCTTGCGCCAGCTTTCCACGACCTCGGCGTCGGTGTGCCGGCTGTCGAGGGGGACCAGTCTCTGCGCCCAGGCGGCCAGCTGCCCTCCGAACCGCTGCACGGCCTCCTCCAGCTGCGCGACCTGCGCCGCGAACTCCTGCTCCGACAGGGCCATCTGGCTCAGCACGTCCCGCAGGCTGCTCTGGCTCCGGAAGGCGCTCTCTTCCCACTGCTTCCAATCCGACCGCAGGGCCTGCATCTCGGCGGCCAGCAGCTGGCACCCGCCGGCCGCCGTGCTGCGCTTCGCGGCGGGAGCCAGCGTCTCCACTCGGCCGAGGCGGTCCGCGCCAGTCTGGCGGGACTCTACCAGCTCCTGTAAGGCGACATTGCCATGGAAACCAGCAGAGCTGGGAAGGGCGAAGGGAGGGGGGACGGGGACTGACGGACAGACGGACACACACAGTCACGGCACACACACGGCGCTGCGAGGGCGCGTCCCGCACCGTGCGGCGGCAGCAGGGCTGCCCAAGGCAGGAAAACAACGCTCGGTCAAGAGAGCGTGCGGGTTTTACACGGATTCGACAGCGATCCTACAACCTCCGTGGGCTTAGGGAAGAAATAACTTGTTTTAGAGTCGGAAAAGCAGTGTTTAGGTTGGTTAAGACGCGTTAAACAGTAACTTCGTTGCGGTCTCTTACATCAGAAACGCCGGTATGGAGCGGCTCGTAGCAGCTTCAAGAACCCAGTAGTGCTGCTCAGAAAAAGCGTTTTAGAGCCTACCCGTGATCTGGGATGTGTCATAATTGGTTGCACATGTCTTTTTTTTTCCACCGTCCCCCCACCCCCCCGAACTGAATTCTTTCTACAGTGTCTTATTTCAATCTTACACGTGCTACGAAGGAATTTTGGGAGTTTTCCGTTTAAGAAAATGGAAAATATAAATATCATCCCAATCACTGCACTGCCAGAGTAATGCTATTTATTATCTTGCTAGTCTTATGAAATAGAAAGTACTGTCTCATTCCTTTCTCATTTTATACATGGGGAGCTTGAAGAGAAAGGAGACTCAAACTCTCTGAGAGCCTACAACAATCTGTTATTTGATCTCGGGTTTCCTGAACCCTCATCTAGTGGTGTGCTCACTGTTTAGGAGCAGACCAAAATGCTGCTAACACGAGTACCTGAACATGAACATCAGGCAAGAGCAAAACATGCAGCCTGCTTTAATGTTGCATTCAGGAATATGTAACATCCTTTGGCACTCATTGGCCTAGGAACCCATGCCAGGGTAAGGAGAGGCAACACAGGGAGGAAACCCTCACGTTGCTACTGTGTTTGGGGAGAGCAATCCTTGCACAGCTTTATGCATCTCAATTTTATGTAAATCAGAAAAGTTTAGGTTTGTTGTTTTTGGTTGGTTGGATTTTTTTTTTTCCTGACTGATTTAGACAACTACGCTCACGGAGAAAGCATATTTGGGGATGAGGACAGAGCAGCATTCATTAATCAGCTAAGCCACATTCTTCTGTGATGCCACTGGGCTTCCGCTCTTGCAAATTGTTTCCATGTGTGCTGTGGCTAACTCAGGTCTGACTGAGCTTTTACTCCATCAGTTTAATATGGGGAGGGAGCAGAAAACAAAACATAGCTTAGAGGGCTTGCTTTCAGCTCACTGAAATGTAATCACCATTTCAAATACACAAAAAGCAAGATGCTACAATGTTTTTTTGCTCTGGCCTCAATCACGAATGAAATCACAGAAGCTGTCTTAGATCTATCTTACATTGATTTTGGCCAGCTTTTTTTGTATGGTTGATGTATCTCCAGACGTATCGGACCAGCGGTGCAGCTCTTCCTTTGCAGAATGGAGCCAGTCAGTGAATTCATGCACAGCATCAAGGTACAGCAAATGATCCTTCACAATATCTTCCACTTTCCTCATTTTCTCCTATCATTCAGATGAGGAAAAAAAAAATACCATTAAAGTGGTTAAATACTGTCCTGGCTTTAAGTATGTGGTGGTACGGAGTGCTGGTCTGTCTCTATAGCATCCATAGGAATGCTGAATAGAGCACAACTTATAGCAGCAGCTACACGGCACAAGGTTTGGTTTAGGATGATCTGGACATGCACATTCTGCTGGAGCAAAATATGAAGAAGCCTTCAGAAAACATATGGAAAACATACTTTAACACTTCCTTTAACACAAAATGTATCATTGAATAGAAGTCAAAGCTGTAAGACTGGCACAGTTTTCCTAGTACCTCTGGAAAGAGTCTTAAAGACCATACCCGGGGAGCAGCACACTGATGGAAACACAGCTTTTATTTAGAAGCACCAGGTCTCTATTAACGCTAAGCAGAGTCACAGAGATGTCCTATATGAAGACCACAAAGGACAACTTCTGCTGTCCAAAAATACTAAAGATTCTTATGGTGCCAAGTCCTATTTTTGCCATCAGATCAGAAGTGGTGGCCGTCCCCAGCCACCTGCCTGACAGCCTTGGAGAATGCTTGCCCTGAGGCAGAGAAACAACAGCTTCATGGCTCCTTCTTAGCTTTTCCATGTAAGCTTTGAGTGGGGTCAGTTTACCTTACTATGAAAAGGTGAAATAGTGTGCTGGACTAGATTTGCCTTTGGTTTGACTGAGTAGATTTATTCTGATATTCTTATGACTGTATACTCAAGAATGTTCATCAAAACTAACTAAAAGTCAGCTGAGCTAATCAAACAACTTCTCACTTCTTTATAGATATGCTGGATCTTAAGTGTCCTTAAATTGTTTCCAAACAAAATCACTCCAGTTACTTCTAATTCTGAATAATTCAACATTCAACTAGTTAGATTTAGGTTAGATTAATAAGCCCTGCTGCTCCTTCTGAAAATAATTATGATTTCCCAGTGTGTCAGGCTAACTAGACAATGGATGGTTACTAGCTGAACAAAGATGACCTAAAATAAATCCTCAACAACAGAGTAGAAGTTGTCTACATGCAACTGACTCTAAACAAATAGATAGTTCTCCAGAGAAGCAAAAGGGCCCCAAGAAAGGCAACCACACACCTCTGTCTGCTTCCTTCCCACCAGTACAGGAGGAGAGTGGAGGCAAAGTACAACTTTAGTTGGTCTGTTCTGGTGGCTCCTACCAGTTGCGGTCAGTGCTGTTCTCTCCCAAGGGAAAGACTGTAAAATTGTCTGTCTTGCTTAAGAAATTAAATTTACTGATGAATACTGATTTTAGGAGAACACTGACATGCTCACTTAGGATACTCCTGTCAGATGAATGTAAAAATGTTGTATGTCGGTAATCTTGGTATTGCTCCAGATTTAACACTCCTGAAAGAAGAGGAGTTATGTGAGGATGAAGCTGCACTGATTCTCTAGAAACCAGATTCATTTTCAATACATGAAAACCTGACTCCAACCTCCATCAGATTCCTGGATATATATGTGGTGTTTTTACTTCAGTCTCACATTAGCTTGTTACTTTCTTGCCTCTTCCTGATGCTGAAAAGGTGGAGATAGTGACTCAGAGCTAGTGTCACTGTCCTGATCTAGCTGGCAGCTTGTCTCATTGAGCTTATGTATCTTTCCTAAGAAGCCAAACAGAATGCTGTTATAGCATGTGCAGGGCTTAGTGGCTTGAAATACCACAAAATATGGGCATATATCTCTCTGACAATAGGATTTCTCTTTCTGACAGTATGTTTTCTGCCCAGGGAGGTATTTCATTCTTCCTGTTAGAGTGTAAAAAAAAAAAAAAAAAAAAAAAAAAAAAGGTGCTAGGAATGAAAGGAAAAGACTTAGATTAAAAATAAATTGGAAGAATGTCAGAAATACCAATCTCTATATCAAACTAGGAATAATATATATGCCCTTCACTTTTAAAAAGCATAACCACACCAATTTATCCCCTATACCTGTTTTGCATGCAAATGAATTTTTGTGAACTACACCCAACCTTTTTGTTACTCAACCATAACAAAAGGGAAGACTATTAAAACACAGTCAATTTTTTAGTTTCGAAAAAAACTACGAGAATCAAACTTTTAGCCTTATATTGAGACATTTTACTTAATTGGAGACCTTTGCCTTTATCTTACCTTGGCTACAGTTGTGATGTCATTGAACTGTGTTTTTAGTTCTTCTTGAGCTGCTTCTCCAAAAGAATCATCCTCTGTTTTCTCATACAGTTCCACAGCTTTTCCAATGAGTTTCTGTAAATCACTGGAGTGATCCTCTATCTCAGAAACAATAGCCTGGAAGTGGTCCAGCTGAGCAAACTTCTCCTTCAGACCAATCTGTGGTTCTAAAGGCTGTTCCACTTTATGATCCAGTTTCTCTAACCAATGCTCCAGTTGTTTTTTCCTTTCCAGATATTCATTCCACTGGCTAATGACAGACTCTAGGCAGCTTACATTAAAAGAAACATACACAGTATAGATGAGAACTTTAGAGAAGTCTGAAAAAAAAGAGCCCACTTATACCTTAATTGTTACACTAACCATGCATAATATGTTTAGAATATGCTTTTTCTTCCATCTTGCTTCACTTTTCTATGTCAACTTACACCCAAACTATTTTAGAATTTCTGTGTTCTTTGGGCTACTGTGTATAACCTGATACAACTGCTTTCCTGTTACAGGTTATGTGAGCAATCTGTCTGTCTCAGGCTAATGAAAAGCACATTTCAGTGTCTGTCCAGCAAAGTAAAATACAGAGCACTGCTGCAGCTCTTTATGATCAGAGTAATAACATGTACAGCAGCCTATGCAATTATTGACAATAAAGAGAGGTTTTGGCAAGTTTTAAAAAGAAAAAAAATATATATAGTCTCATTTACAATGTATAAGAAACACTCTCTTCTCTTATATGCTGATCCTCCTAGCAGATTACCAGATTTCTTGGGGAATTGTGTTGAGGAATGTAATTTTCATTCCAATGGACTTAATGACAGACATGAGTGCGGTAAGGGTTCCACTCAAAATGTAGTGGTGTAGCCTACCCTAAATAATAATTTATGGCAAAAATTGGGTGAAATTAGAGGGAAATCGTAAAGGCAATTTACCTATATTGTGGGTCCCACCACTAGCAGCTGATAGTTAGGACCCAGATTACTGAGCACTCATGTACAGCAGAGATATATGACCTTTCTGATGCAGATCTATGAGTTATCTGATGGAGGGAAACCTTTGCATTCATTAGAAAACTAAGGAAGTAGGAACATACAGAAGTTCATCAAGGACCCATTTCTATCCAGTAATGACTGGGATGATGTAACAGGTTCAGTAATTCAGAAAGACCTGTCTAGCCTTTTCACTGTGTGTATTTGTATGATTTCCATTTACTTTTAAATCACAATCTCATATAAAATGTGATTCATCTGTTAAGGTCAACTCATCTTTGTATAGAATAGATGTATTTTTTTCAGGCAATTTTGATTTGCTCTGATGACACAACTTTCCCCTTGCATACCAATACTGAATGAATGGACTCCTGATGTTGTAAATTAACATTCTTTGTACGTATGTAGACACAGCAGGGTCTGACATATGTTTTTCAGGGAATTTTACCTCTGCCAGTTCATTGAGGTGCTGATGATGTCATTCCATACATCCTTCAACTTCTGAAGCTCAGTTTGTATCACCTTTTGTCCTTCCTCGTTGCTGCTTCTAAGTGCTTGTTCTCCTTTGCCAATAGCCATGTTCAGCTTCACTTCACCCTCCCCTTTGAGTAAGACGATCTCCTGTGAGGCAAAATAAGTCAAAATATAAAATGCAATATGCTGAAAAGTGAAAGCTGTTATTCTTTCAACAGTGGACACCTTTTTCTCTGAGCCAAATTATCTTTGATAGCCCTGCCCAGTGTGAATTCCTAGCCATCTTTTCTTATAACTGCTTGTCCCTTTCTATGTGCGAGTGACCCAGCAGTATTTTGCACAGCCATACAGATATTTCACTGCATTGGTCATTCTAAAATATTACTTATGTTGCAGTAGGTAATGAGAAGAACTCCACTGATGACCTTCCTAACAGATGTTTGTCTAACCCATTCCTGAAGACCTCCTGTGAACAGGTATGTCACAGCCTCTCTGTGGCAATTATTCCAAGGCTTCCCCTCCGTTAGAAAGACTTTTTGGACCTGAAAACACATTTTCATTGTTTTTTATTCTTTATTAAATGTAATACCTGGCACCCGTCTCCATCAGCCTTCATCCTGCACCTCCCAATTTGTCAAAAATTCTAATCCTCATAACCGTATTAAAAATAAAAGATGAAAACATTCCTTTCCCACTGATGTGGCCCACACCCAATGTTAATCTTGATGCATAATCTCTCGCTGTATCCCTCTTTACCTGAATTTGTGTCAGTCGTTTCTCTAGTGTGTCTTTGCTACCAACAGTGCTCTCTGATGATGCCAGTTTATCTTGAACCTCTTTCACCCATGACCACATACTCTGCAATGCCTCCTCCAAAGTGAGATGCTCTTGGAGTGCAAGCTGACACGTTCGTAGCTTCTCCTTGACAGTTTTCACCATATTTTGGTAACTGGTGAGATGCTGAGAGGCCAGGCGCACTTCAATCCCTGCACCATGCCCTTCTTCATTTAAGGCCTGTGCCATTTGGGACAGCTTCTCAAAAGATTCCCTGAAAGAAAACATTGAGACTGCAAATCATTTTCAAAATACATATGATATTGTTAGAGCATCTATCAGAATTTGTGAAGGTTGCTGACAATTATCTACACCACCAGTAGCAGAGTTCATTGTTAAAAGAAAAAAAGAGTTTGGAAGAAAGGAAATATAATCCGTGTGCATTGATTAATGTCTTCACTGGTGTACAGTGCCATTTCTTGCAGATTTTCGTTCTCAAAATAGACACATTGAAATCTTTGAATTAAAAGCTAACTTAATCTTCTTCTCAGCTGCTCGAATTACCAGTTCTTTATCAACCTATACCTTTTCATACCTGCCAAGGCTTCTGAGAATTTTATAGTCTTTGGCAGGTAGGAAGGCATCCTGGAAAGGTCAGGCCATTTGTCCAGGATTAGACGCTGACATGGATGTTCATTAAAAGGGCAAAGAAAAGGGATTAAAACTCTACATTTATACAGGTACAACAAATCTCAATCTATTGGATTGCCCTTCCTGATACCGTGAGATTACAGGGACTTCACATTGGACTAAAATGTCCTTTATCAGTCTCAAGGAAATAGGTAGAGACTGGGTTCATGCTGCGAGGCTTGAACAACTCACCACTTTTTCTGTTCTATCTTCACCAACCTAATAATATAGTAAAAAGAATTTGAAAAAACCCTGTGTACTAAAAAAGGCAATTACTTCACCATCTGTTGGCTAAGTCTGAATTCTAGAAAGATTTCACAGCCAATGGGGATGTTATTTGAGCTCTTTTATAAAGTCAGTTATATCAGAAAGGGGATTCTGCTAACCCAGTGTCTCAGGACAGAAAGAAAGAAAGAAAGAAAGAAAAACTAAAAATGAATTTAACAATAAGTGTCTCTTTTCCCTAATGCTTTTACAGTCAAATTTTTAAAGAGGAAAAAGTGAGAGTATTTTAGGAAATGTATTTCATACTACCTTGAATTCAGTAACTCTTCCAGGAACTTTTCCACTTTCTGCACCTCCTTTTTCTTCTCAGGAATAAGCTGTTTGCTCTCTCCTAAAGCTTTGGTGCTTATTCTTTCTTCCATGTCATGTATCCACAGCCCAAGTTTCTTGTGCTGTTCTTCAAAGCTACAGAGTAGAAAAATACTCCCTTCAGAATATTTCTCAGGTGGAGTAACGTTAGCAAGAAGTTAACTCAGTCCTTTCAGTATCCACAAGACCAGGAAAATAAAGCTAGGTATCAATTTCGTGCTTTGAGAATGGGAGTTGTACACAAAACATTATTCCACAGTGACTACTAACCTAAAAATATTCAGCAACTCTCTAAAAATGTTCAGCAAAATCATGGGAACTACGCTGAGAAAGAAGTCTGCAAAATTTAAAGTGACAGTGCTTTTATTTATTGCTAGATTTAGTAAAGGCTGACCAAAAGAAAGTTTTTTCCAAATCCTTATAATGATTCAGTCTAAGACTAAAATAATGGGTGAAAATGGGCTTTTACTCAGTATTGAAGCTTACACCATCTAAAAAGTTGTGTTCTTAATTACTCCAACAGAACGTAACTGGAATCTCGAGCACTCACTACTCACCAAAACAAGTTCTGGCCCAAAGTTTGAAAAACTTTTCCTTACATGAAGGTACACCATCTAATCTTGCTGTTCTACCTGTTACTGCTATGCTAACTTTGCTTACAATTAGCAACAGTTTTGAATCTAGATATACCTAAAAATATTTTAACTCTTAAAATTCCAGCCCCAGTAGTAATTTAAGTGTTATCTAATTAGTTCCTTAGGAAATATGTCCACCTGGAACAGGATAAGAGAGAAGTATGCTGTGTAAAAAGTTTACTGTCTTCAAACCCCAGGGAAGAACCTGAAAATTCATCACACTTTTTCCTTCCAGGAAATTGCATTTAAATTACTGAGATTCCAACTGCTGATTTGGGATTGTATGAGCTGCACAGATTTCCCCCATATATGATTCTGACCTTCTATTCTTAACCAAATCAATACCCTTGGAGCAAGACCTGTTGATTGGTTTTCAGCAGAGAACTTCATGTTCTCCTAAATATTTCCAAATAGAAGAGCAGACAGGGCTAAATTAAGTGGATATAATTTCCAGTTTTGCCCTGTATTCCTATAGCTGGATGATTTCATGCAGTCCATCAGTGACTACTGGTATTACCTTCCCAGGTGCGAGACGCAAACTTCCAGGGCCTTCTTATCATTCAGACACTGGTTGAGGAATTCTTGGAAGCTCTGGTTAGACTTTGCTATTTGGTCCTGAATATGGCTCACAACTGGTTTGGGTAAGCAAGCATACAAACTTTCTCCTTCCTTGCAGGCAGCATCTAATTTGTTCTGTCCTTCCCTAACAGAATTCAGCACACTCTGGATAATGAAAGAACACAGTTTAGACATGCAAGATTTCATAACTGAAGATAAGCACTATTTGTATTAGAAGTGGTCAGATTTCCCCAACAAGATGAGAGCCATGTCTGGCTCTGGAAAAAATTCTAAGCAGATAGTTCAAATTAAATTTTATTAAGTAATGCTACAATTCATGGAGCTCAATTTTCCTATTTGGTCCCAAGGTGTTCCTGTCTTCCTCTGGATAGTTTAATCATGTCCTGAAGATGTTATACAATTCAGTAATTAGGCTGTTTGCAGTAGGAGTCTCCTATTTGTGTTCTGTCACATCAAAAATCTACACAGTTAAGCTTTGATATCAGTATTAATCTGAAAGATCAAATAAACAATAGTACAAGTGGGAAATGGAAGAGAAAGAAGGGAAAACAAACAGAAAAAATATTCAAAATCAGAAACAAGAATAGTTTAGTCACACACAAACTTTCCAGAAATTAAATTCTGATCTCTCAGAACCGTGAACACAGTTTCCACCATATCCCCTCCACAGTACATATTGCTGTCTTGAACCACTCTTACCTTAACATTTTTTTTTAAAAAAAAAAGATAGAATCCAAAATTATTTTAGAAATATATATATAATAGGATACATAAATTTAAAATGCTAATAACTTTTATTTTTTTAAAATATTTTATTTACTATACCTGCAAGTCATGTAGCTTTGCCTCTATGGCTTTGCTGTCTCCAGACCTGTCAGATGATTCTTTTACTGCAGCCTTCACACCAGAAAACCATTCCTGAAATTCTTGCATAGAACCTTATTTAATAAAAAAAGGACAGAGAAGAGCAGCATTATCCACAGTACTACACAGCTGTCCTCCACAATTCTTCTATCCCTCAGGAAAAGCCTGTAAAAGCTAACAGGGTGAGTCTCACTGCCTTCAGTGACTTTGGGGAGTGGGATTGATTTCACAGAAAGTTAGATATTTCCACTGTAAATACCTGATTTGAACAGTTACCTCGACTCCCCTTTATAATCAATGGGGAAAGACAGGAATTTTCAGTCTATGGTATGTCCCAATTTAATGTTAGATAACATCTACGTTAGTATCTTAAGATATAAGATTAAAAACTGCTTACTTCACTGACTATCCAGGTAACCCAGGAAATACTTCAGATGGGGACATTTATGCTATAAAATCTCCATTTGGTTATATACATCTCTTTATGGCAAATGCACAAATCGTACGCACGCAATAGAGATTATACAGAGAGTAAAGAAGGATGGAGCTTTTTGCCTTTCATGCATGCTACATTTTTAAAGTTGAGTTCTGTTTTTGTAAAAAATGCTTTGCTTCACAGCAGCTATCAAATGAACATTTGGTAACAAGGCCTTTTGAAAGACTCCATACAAAAATAAAGTTGTAATTGCAGGTGACATCACTGGAAACTCTGCTGGGCTCCAGAATGATTCATGGCTGCGGGCTAATGGCTCATATTAACAAGCCTGAAGACTCACTGAGGAAATGTTTTTCCAAGGACTCTTGCATGCTGGCCTGTGTTCTGGAACAGAGCTGATTCACAGCCTCATACTTCTTTATTAATGAAGTGACAGTGCCACCAAGAGTTTCCAGCTCTGCTGAATGATATTTGCGACACAGGCTGTTGAGGTTCTCACGGGTTGAATCAATGCGGCTCTGCTGAAGCTGAAGGTCTTTTTGTGTTTCCTGAAAATAAAGTTACAACACAAATATGACATTTGTAAAGAAACAAAAAAGTGCTCTCTTTTCCTCAAGCATTCCTGCTCTTTCCTCCTGTGGTCTATGGCAAGTTCTGGACACAATGAAGGGAAGAAGTTTCCTGAATTTTCCAAGTAAGATGAATCCTTGAAACTAAAGAGCCATAAAAAAAAATCTTTCTTGTGGCAAACTAATAAAAAGAAATAAATTTCAAGGCAGATTAAAGTACTTATTTTCATCCAAGTTTGAAAGTACAAGTGAGATGCAACTTGACACTGGGATTCGGTGGGACTTCTGAATGAAAGGGAGTTTTAGTCCAACTGGAGATGAAAATTTGCTTAAAAATTAAATGTGAATTGGCTAGTATTATTAACGTTAATGTGCTCATGCTGAAAACACCTCTATGTGATTTGTCATTTTATGATGTGCATATCTGTATGCATTCAAGAGAGCTCTAGGATGGAGACAAAAAAATTGCAATATAGGAAGACTGAGGAGGACTTCTGAGGTAGGAGTTTGTGTTAAAATTTAATTCAGTTCAGGGTCTTCTACTGTGATGACTCATAAATTCATAACTTATATTACAAGGGAGTCAATGGTCTTGTAAACTTGCTGGAGGAATGACTGAAGAGTTCAATGCAACAAACCTGGTTCTTATTCTATGAAGACCATATTATTCACTATAATTTTCTAAAATGTTCATATAAAGTTAATAGATTAGAACTTTAGTTCATTGGCAGAACTTCTTAGAAGTATCACTATTATTTGCTAATATTCTAGTAGCTGTACAGGAGATAAATATTTTTTATCAAATGAAAACTAAGTATAATGCTTAGCAAAAATTCTGATAAAACCCCAAAGATGATTGCATAGGAAAAAAGCATATTCATTTTCTTCAGCACCGACCTTCACTTTATTTAGAGCTTCAAGATCCAGGTTACGTGCACAGCTTAACAGTGTCTCCTCCACTTTTGTTAACCAGTCCGTCATCTGATCGATGAACTTCTCTAACTGCATCTTCTGAGAACAGAAATCTTTCAGAGTTTCTTTTGCCATTTCTGACATTTCTTTGGTATGTTCCAACTTCTGCCTCAAATCTGATTCTATAAACTAAAAGTAAAATGTTACATATTAAAGCATTTAAATAAAACATTTATCGTGGACAATGTTTACTGAAAACATGGAAGGTAGGGGACTGACCCATAATGATAATTTTGCTCTCCTTAAATCTATAACTGAAAATACTTACATAAATAAAAATGTCAACCATTCAGGATTAAGCTTTAGACATACAGTAATCCAAAGAAAGGATACCAAATTACAAACAGCCAGGCTGTGAACTGTTAAAGTTATTATCCACTTCTGAAAAATTAAACAGTTGGTCTTTTTCCTTTACTAATTTTCCATATATGCTGAACACAACCTAAACAAGACTGGCTCCAAAAAAAGAAATACCTATTGGTGAGACTCCAGAGCACTAAGGCTTAAAGTATTTCAGTGTAACTCAGATGAAAATTGAAGACAATACAAAAGGAAGTTAGAATATTGCCCATTAACTTGTTCAAAGACAGCATGTGAAATTATAGTAGATCTTAACTGTGCACATATTACTAATGAAAAGAATATAAAATCAGTCAATATGGCAATTACTGAAAATTCTATTAAGGAATTGTTTATGTTCTTAGGATATGAGCTGATCCTACTGTAGTTTATTTATTTAACATTAGAATGTTAGCAAATTATTTGGAGATTTATGATTCGCTTGTGAAGTTGTATTTTCAAATTAACATTTATGTATCGGCTACAATTATTTTATAGTGGATGTGATTTACACTTTTTATTGTACTTGTCATATTTAGGACTTGGAATCAGGTGTGTGTTGGTTAATGGTGATATTCTGCAAAATAATTTGCCCCACATATTGCTCTGTAAGCGGACAGTTATTTATTACTAAATGTGATTATACCTGAATTTTCTGAACCTCTCACATAAAGGAAACAATTTGGGAGAACATAAGAACTTCCATATAATTTGACCATCTTTATGCTACAGGGTTCTTGACCCATCTCTGATCATTAATTGCGGCTTATCTGTACGGTCATAGCGAAAAGTGGACAAGGCTTGAGTCTTAATATTAAGTTCCATTAAAATATGATAAAGAGTTTTCTAACAAATATCTGGTGAGATTTTTCCCTGTCTTTGGAAATCACAGAAGTCAGCTTATCTTTTAAATCTTGTGACACTGAAAATGAATACCTCACACACCAGTTTCCATTTGAAATTAAATATCCAAAATAGGCATCTGCCCTAGAACACGGAATCCTAGGATGGTCAGGGCTGGAAGGGACCTTATAGATCAGAAAATTCCAACCCCCCTGCCATGGTCAGCAACACCTCTCACTAGGCCAGGCTGCTCAAGGCCCCATCCAACCTGGTCTTGAATACCTCCAGGGAGGAGGCACACACCACCTCCCTTGGCAACCTGTGCCAGGGCCTCACACCCTCACATGAAGAATTTTTTCCTAATATCCAATCTAAATATACCCCTTACAATTTAAAACAATTTCCCCTCATCCTATCACTACATGCCCTTCTGAAAAGTCCTTTCCCAGCTTTCTTGTAGGTCCCCTTCAGGTACTGGAAGGCTGCTATAAAATCTCTCTGGAGCCTTCTCCAGGCTGAACAAGCCCAACTCTCAGCCTGTCTTCATAGGAGAGGTGCTGAAACCCATCTAATCAACTTCGAGCCCCTCCTCTAGACCCATTCCAACAATGCCATGTCCTTCTTATGTTGGGGACTCCAGAACTGGACACAGTACTTGAGGTGGGGTCTCACAAGAGGGGCAGAATCACCATGCTTGACTTGCTGTCCACGAAAAAATAAGGACCTAGCCCGTAGCGAAAGTTCAACTGATCATCTTCAGTGTCCATATTTTACCCCTCTCTTGTAACAGCTATTTCAGGGCACTAGTAACAATCCACTAAAAAATACTTTGTGTTTGATAAATCCAATGAACATATTTTACTGCATTATAATTCTTCCAAAGAGGCAAACTGTGCATGCACTCATATATGTAGATTAATGTTGTGCAGTGTAGAGACTATCATCTGTCTGACATCTGATCAGCTTAGACACTTTTTACTCTTTTGATTTAGTATATAATACCTTTGCAACTCTAATGTTCAGTTACCTTATGATGTATTTTTTTCAGAAAAAAAAATCAAAGTTAACTAAACTAAAAATACATGAAAAACTAACAGTTATGATATATATAAATAATATTGTATCTGTCACCTTGAAAGAAAAAGGCAGTACAGGAGATACAGAAATTTCAGTAGGAGCTGCTTCTTAGTCATTTGGGCACAGCCTGCGATTACCAAAATCTTTATTTTACCTGGAGATCTGCCGGAGGCTCTTGACTGTGGGTCAGTTCTTTAAGATCTGAAATTTTGGAACTAAGCTGCTCCAACTTCAGTTCTTTATCCTTGACTTCAGACTGTAAAAGAGATGTCAGAGGTTGATACCAAACCACAGAAAGGTTTTAGACCACTAGAAGGGTGCTCTATCAATTTCAAAAATGAAAGAAAATCTAAGCACAGTTTAGCAAACACAGGGAAAACACTGTTCTAGTATGTTTATTCTCTAAAATCATTCCATCTAGACTCAATTCAGAGACTTTTTTCCCCTCTATTAAAATAAAATAACCACACAAGTTTTTAGCATTTAAAATGTACTAACAGCTTTCATTTCCTAAAACTGGCTGAATAAAGATGGGAATGTCATTGTTTATTTGAATGGAAAAATCTACTGTGGTTGTTAGGTTTCACTTAATGGAGGCATGCAGAGCATAATACATGTGCTCTCCGGTTTTTTTTAGAAATGAAGTGAGCTCTTGGAAAAAAGATGGACACAGAAATAAATTTTCACCTCAAAAAGGAATAAAAAAATGCTGCTGTATATATGCTGCTATATATGTTGACAATGCTGACATATCTGGAA
The DNA here is from genome assembly GCA_020800305.1 of Porphyrio hochstetteri. Classification (NCBI taxonomy): domain Eukaryota; kingdom Metazoa; phylum Chordata; class Aves; order Gruiformes; family Rallidae; genus Porphyrio; species Porphyrio hochstetteri. The sequence goes on from CM036907.1 coordinate 56,221,819, forward strand.
CTTGCATTTACTGTGGTCATATAGATTACAGTTATAAAGAAATATTCTACTTATTAAAAAAGTAATAGCAAAGTGAAAGATAAATTCAAACTTTGTCTAATTGTGGTTTTGAAGTGTTAGGCAAGTAATTGGTGTATGTAGTCTACTACCCAAACCTTCTTTTAAACAAATTCAAACAGATCACTCCAGTTAAAAGACTGGATAGTGTATTTTAGGATTAAACTTCTCCATTTAACATCTGCCCTGAATAGTACTTTAGGTGGCCCCAGAATAATCCTCAGTGGGTATTGTGAGCCAGGCAGGATATAAGATTCAGTGACTGATCAAGAAAAGGACCACTGCTATGGACCATATAAAAAGCACACTGATTGTTTCTGCCTATGCTCATCTATTTCTGATTGCCGAAATTGCAGGACCCTTCTTCTGTCAGGGAACCAGCTTTGCTCTTGTCTTTGCAAAAGAAAGTGGAAAAAAGCAGTATGGACTACATGTTCTGTGACTGTAGATGTATGCACAGCGCTCATGTCTCCTGCTGTTCTCACCCTCCTGTGAATCAGGTACATCTGTGGTTTGGGTACTGGCTGCTCTTACTCCAAATCAATCTCAGTAGTGATGAATTTAGGTTAGATTGCTACACTAATCAGAAAGACAAGAGACAAAGCTTGTCCTGACCAAAATACTGATTTAGCACCATTTTGTATTCTACCATACTACTTCTATATGTTCACTGAACATCTTCTTAAGGACAGAATTTATTTAAATTGAAGTAGAATATAGCTCATGCTATTGTTGATCTGCTGTGTATTTTAAACCAATAAAGGCAGAATGCCTCCTGAACATCGGCTAGATTTCTAAAACAGTAAAACACTATCCAGAAAAGAAAGACTCATCTTACTGACACTGTTAGAACCTGGCATTAAAATCTGTCCCCTAGTCTGGCATATTTTTTTCATTTTCTGGAGAATCCACCTTCTTAGATGAGATTTTGGAAGCTACTAATTTTTTACTTAAATTAGCTGAAGTTGTCTACAATTTCCATCAGTTTCTGCTGGAGTAGTGATCAGTCTAGTGTCATGCTTTTTGAAATGACTGTGCTTACAAGAACACATTGTCATGTATCGCTAGAGCCAAAATAACAGAGCTTAGATTTAGTAAGAGTGGTGCCATTCTTGTTTATATCAGAAGCGAACAGCTTAAAAAAAAGGACTGGAATCCTGTCTGCTAGCCACTGAGCTAGTGGTACCACTGCTTGAACAGGGAACATGGTGGTCTACAGCAACACAGTCTTTTCTATGTGCCTGATATAACTTGAGATTTTGGTCCAGAACATTTTTATGAATGGTTTATGGGTAAAACACCTGGAAGTCTTTCAGGAGGACCTCCATTCTCTGGCTATTACTCAAGTTGTTGATGCCTTCATTCAGTTGAGAAAGGCACTTGTTGCACCATCCATCCATTTCATCTCCAGTTTTCAGGATGTCGTCCCACAGAGATACACTTACACTCAGCCGGTCAATGTTATCTTCAATTCTTTCAGACACCTTTTAGGAGAAGAGAATGTATCAATACCATTCACAAATTAAATTTAGATTTCATTATTTTGCAGCCAGCTATAAACAGGTGCATCAGAAATAATTAGAAAGCCTAGATGAGATAATTTTCTTAGAGTTAGGTCTAAGTTCTGAATTCTAATTTCAATTTAGTTACCTAGATCATAAAATGAAAAAAATCATACGTGACTGTTTCTAAAAATGTGTATATTTTTAACTTGGAAAGAGTTTTATGTTCAAATAAACTTTATCTTTAAAACCCCCTACATTTATATTTCTTAATGTAGGCATTGGTGAGGCCACACCTCGAGTACTGTGTCCAGTTCTGGGCTCCTCACCACAAGAAGGACATGGAGGTCCTGGAGCGAGTCCAGAGAAGGGCAACCAGGCTGGTGAAGGGGCTGGGGGGCAAATCCTATGAGGAGCAGCTGAGGGAGCTGGGGCTGTTTAGCCTGGAGAAGAGGAGGCTGAGGGGAGACCTTATCACCGCCTACAACTACCTGAAGGGAGGTTATAGAGAGGTAGGTGATGGTCTCTTCAGTCAGGTGACAGGTGACAGGACAAGGGGGAATGGCATGAAGCTGTGCCAGGGCAGGTTTAGATTGGATGTTAGGAAAAAATTTTTTACTGAAAGAGTTGTGAGGGCCTGGAACAGGCTGCCCAGGGAGGTGGTTGAGTCACCTTCCCTGGATGTGTTCAAAAAAAAGGTAGATGAGGTACTTAGGGATATGATTTAGTTTAGTATGTGAATGGTTGGACTTGATCTTAAAGGTCTTTTCCAACCTTGTTATTCTGTGATTCTGTGATTCTGTGATTCTGTGAATTTTCTAATAAAGCAAAATGAATATGAAAATTTAAAATATCAGCTTTTATATGTTTCTCTGCTGTAATTTCTTTCCTAACATATTCACATCTCTTATGTTGCAGCTTAATACAATTTATTGCCTAACCTATTTAGTCCAATTTACGAAGGGAATATTGGCATACTTTAGGTGATAACCCAATCCAAATTTATACTCAGCGGTGTGCACTGAGCAAATTTATACTAGTAACATTCAGGTGTTGCTATAGGACATCGTTTCAAATCCATCAATTGGATATCACAACTTTGTGCATAGAATTGATGCCAAATCCTTACGATTAACCCTTTGAGATATGCGGCAAAGAAAACTTTACTGAACAATTGCACTCTAAGACCCCAGGAAAATACCAATGCTATAAACTTAGCCCAACTTTAAAACTGTATTCAGCATAAAACCACCAGAGTCTTACATCTAGCCATTTGTCCACCATACTGTCCATATCTGTTTTCATTGCAGTGGAGTCGCAGTGATGCACTCTTTTCAATTCTGCTAACAACTGTTTTCCTTTATTGGTGAAAGTATCCAGGTCTTTTTGTTTCTCACTCAGATCGTTCTTGGCAGCTTCATGCTGTGGACATAAATATTTGCTTGTTTAATGATACCTTGATGAAAGAAAAGAGAATCCAGTTCTCTGGGCACCTGTTCCTGGCCCTATGGTGTCTGTTGTGCACTTGAGAATTCTAACTCAGCAAAGCATCTACTACTACCATTTAATATTTAACTATGTCACAAAATACAGAGCAATTGAAATGGTTTTCTCATAAGCATAACCACTTTGTCCTTACAAATAAAGCAGACAAGTGGGAATAAGTTTGAATTTCCCCCACTTGGTACCCAGCTATCTTCAGGACTTAAGGCAACTTTAAAAAAATATTCTTTTTATTCTTGAGACTCTAATTTAATAATAAAACCCCATCATTGACTAACTACTGTCTAATATCGGTTCTGGATTTGCAACATGTGGAAGAAAAGGTGCTGCAAGCAAAATTTAGAATTGTAAAACCAGTCATTCTTAGAGACTGTGGAAAACAAAAGTACAAATGTGTTCAGAAAGGAATTAGACAAAATCTGTTTATGTCTGCAATTCTCAGCATAGGGAAATCTTTAAAACCTCTCACAGAAGAGGTGACAACACACTAAAGAAAGATCCCAGCAAGCATCTCTCACTTCTTTCTTTCACAAGTATTACAGATCAACATTCGAGACAAGCTAGCAATCTGGAGGCAGTATGGCCATGTGCCCAGGCCAGCTTCGTTACGGCTGTGGCTGTGCAAATCATTGATTGCACTCCAACTCCTTCAGGTCCACATGTGGCCACTGTTGTAGCAGAGAACAATCCACAGCCCCATGATCACATTAAGGTGAGGAATCATATGGAAGTTACGTGCATTTCTTTGTTGGACTGGCAAACTCTGTTCTGGATTTCGGTTCTAGTTAAAATGTCCATTAAAAAGAGGCCATAAATACGCACAGTTTACAATGAGGTTTATACAGATCCGGCTAAACAATTTGTAAGGAAGAGCTCAATAGCCTTCCAAATGAAATTACCCTCCAAATGAGGGGCAAGAGTTTAACTCAGAACTCCTTTTCCTGGCAGGCTAATGGACAGCAGAATTTCAAATTTAGAAATACAATTAAGTGAAATGAGGGATCCAAATTCCTTGTCTCTGCTCAATGGCTGGTATTGACATTATACCCCATAGAATAAGTTGTCTTAGGGAAAGAGACAGACATGAATGACTTTTTTTCACTTAAAATATTACCCTATTTGGAAAAAACATTAAAATATGTTGACTGGAAATATCATTTCATACTATGATAAGAATATATTATTGATTTATTTTATATAAAAATCAGATAACCCATACTTTGCATAAAAAATAATATTTTGCATTTCTAGGTGTTAAAATTGCAAATAGCAACAATCAAATACATATTAATGGGTCTCACCAAAATGCTTAAAGAGCTATATTCTTTCATCCTCTGAATCAACACAAGTTAAACCATGGATGGCAGGGTGACAAGACTTGACAGTAAATTCAAGGAACATTTCACACAGCTCAAGGCCACCATTCAGACAGAAACATCCACCTAAATCAAAGATAATTTAAATCCTTCAAATGAAAATAATTTTAATTACCTTTGATAAAGTTCGCCTGACATCCTCATGGTCCTTCCAGATAGATTTGATCACAGAAGCACTGTCAGCACTGTCTATGACTTTCATTACTGTTGACTTCAAGCTCTGATATTCCTTCATCAGTTCGATAAGAATGCAGGACTGCTCCTTTCTGCAATATGAAAAGGCTGTGTTAACAACATTTTCTGTCATGTTTCTGAAGGACATAGAATGTGACACAGCCATTCACTGTGGTTAAATCACCATGTAGTGCTAAACTTTTGGGGCAGCCAAGGAAATGTTAATAATAATCGCACTGAAGAGACAGCATATGAATTGCCATCCCATATATATCAGATATTGAAACAACTGACTTGAGCACAAGAAAAGCTGAAACTGTAATTCAAGCTTCTCACTTCTTAAATTTAGCATCCTTCAACTGGAAACCACATTATAATAATGTTGGCACTCACATCTCATTTTTTTTTAACTCGTTTCTTTTACATGCAGTATCTTTTGGGGTAAAAAGAAGTAAACACTACAGCTTGTCCTGGTTTTGGCTAGGATAGTTAATTTTCTTTCTAGCAGTTGGTGGAATACCATGTTTGGGAGTTAGGATGAGAGCAGTGCTTATAACACACTGATGATTTAGTTGTTGCCAAGCAGTCAAGGACTTTTCACTTGTCCATATTGCCCTGCTAATGAGAAAGCGGGGGGCGCTCAGGAAGCTTTGAGGGGACACAGCCGGGACAGGTGACCCAAACTGGCCAAAGAGGGTATTCCATGTCAATTACATCATGCTCAGCATAAAGGGGGGCTGGTGGGGAGAGGAGTGCAAAGCTCCAAGGCAGCTCTGAGCTGTACAGCCTGAGTTATGTGTTTTGGTGAGAAACTGCTTCGTGTATCACCAGTTTCATACATTCTTGCTATAAAAGTCCTATTATTATTATTTCTCTCTCTGCTGTCCTAGTAAACTATCCTTATCCCAACCCATGAGGTTTGCCTTTGCTTTTTTCCTTTTCTCCTTTCCCTCCACCCCTACCAGAGCGAGTGGCTGCCTGGTGGGGGTGGAGGGAAAGGAAAAAAGGGGCAGAACCACGACACAGCTATTCAAGAAAAGTCTGACTATTTTGTCCTCCTATTGTCAGATGCTTGCTTTTGGGTCTAAAACATTATATTCAATTTACCTGTCATTCTACTGAGAACAGAATAACTTGCTACCAAGAACAGGCCAATTAAATTTTTTCCACCCCTATTTCTTTTTCCACTGCCTATTTCTGCTCAGGCAATGGACAGAAGAAAATACCCCAACTATTCAATCCATTCTTGTTTTTATACTGAAGAGAGAGAAATAAGATTAATATTGTGGATGTGTTTAGTTGTAGAACAGTGTTTGTCAATGAAAGGAATTTGGGAAACATGACATTGGCAAGAAAGAGCAGTAACCACTTTAAGGAGCCGGCACTTCTCAATGTTCTCCAGAGAAGAGTTCTCCAAAATAATCAAGTTCAGGAGGGTCAAAAATTCTGTCTATAAATTCTCTCTCTCATATGAGAGAACAGTTCAAAATAATTAAAATTAAATTATTAATTTATACAGAAATTAGTATTATTTTTATTTTAGAAAAGAATCATGAGGTACCCTAGTATCTTTCAGCTTTAGGTATCAAGATGGCAATAACTAAGACAGTATATGAAAACTGGTCAACTCATTTACCCTCGCTAACGCACCTATGAGGCAGAGACAGCTTTTACATTTTCTTCACTACCAGGCTGGCACTGTCAAGCTCTGGCCTATGTATGTGGAAATGAGTTTGTTTGCTCTTATCATACTAAGTAAGAGAGAAGTAAAATGGGTTGCAGCAACATGCAACACGAAATACATATTAGTAGCAGGGCTGAAGATAAAGGAGCAATGGACGTTTTTAAACATTTTCTTCCACTTGATTCAAATTTATGTATCTCTTTAAAATGCACCAGAAAACCTGACTGAATTCAGCTGGAGAAAAACACCAGAAATGCAATTCATGTAGCAATGTGTATGTTCATTAAGGAAATAATACACGGATTTAGTTAACAGGCAGTATATTTACATGTATTGGTATGGTGTCAATCAAAAGAATAGAATAACAGTACACTATATATATCAGAGGAAAAAATAATTTTTCAGCCCAAATGAGTTTTGTTTGTTTTTTTTAAATAATCATCATTCCAGTACACCATCCCAGCAGTCACATGGATATTACCTAATTGCATATACTCATTGAAGTCAACCTTAAAATTAATCGAGCCTTAAAACTCTTTTGCTTCTGCACTTCAACAAAATTTAGGCGCATGGAGGATAATGCAGTACTGCATGATTCTAGCACTTTATTTTACCATGAAAATTTAAAAAACATTAAAAGAAGTCTTCTTTAATGGTGATGAAGAGGCAGCTATGATAAAGGTAAGATGAAACTTTCTTTAGTTTATTTAGCTCCTTTATCAAATTTAATAATTGATATACAAAACTGTCATATAACTGATTATACATTAATGATTGTCATGAGCCTGGTCCCTTGGGCAGGGAGAAAAACTTAAATTTAAGAATGATTTAGGACCACTGAATATAGGGTTGTCAGAAACACATACCCAATAGAGACGGAAAACACATGCTAGAAGGAGAGTATGTGCTATTTGGAGTGATAGTGAAATCTCAATGAAGATTTCTTATCTTTCAGGAGAGTAAACAATAACATGCAACTAAAAGCCCAGTATATCTTTAAGAACTGTCCCAAGGACTTACCTGTGGCTTTATTAACAGTATAATTACAACTGACATATATCCTGGTTTATACTAGGTTTTATCTTCTACTCAATATTCAACATAGAAGCACTGATTTTTATTTAGATTAATATGGTAAGAAGGTATTAACATTAAATAAATGGGTTTCTTTTCCTCATTAAAATAATCCTCTCCTTTCTCTCCTTAGGTCTAAGATCTAGATGATCTTGGAGGTCTTTTCCAACCTTAATGATTCTATGACTCGATGATCTACTTACTTTTCATGTATGACTTTCTTGGTGTCCTCCCACAATGATTCTAAACGATTTGTCTCTTTGTCAATCTCAGGAGCAAATGTAATATCTTTTTGAGCTATTTGCTTTCCTTTGTCCATAAGCCACTGGAGTTCATGCTGGTGAGAATTCAATTCTTCATCTAACTGGTTAAAGATCCTCAATCTGCAAGTTAAAAGGCAAGTTTCAAATTTACTTATCTTTACTTTTTTTCAAGAGAAAAGAGGAGAAAGGAAGAGCAAAACAGTTGCTGATAGAGTTACTGTGCATTAATTTCCCTTTTTAAAATATTTTCTACAATATTTTTTCAGAAAAGAAAGTTATCTGGATTTGTTCCTGCTACAACTTGGCTCAGAATGTGATTTTTTTTTCTGATAAGTAAACAGCTATAAGGTTATATAGATATACCTTCACCTCTCACAGTGACTTGGGAATAAAGATTTACTTACTTACTGTAATTACTGAATTTACTAATTTACTTACTTACTGAAATATTTATTTACTTACTGTAATTAATACTTTATCACAGTAAGTTTTTTTAAATTTCTTCAGCACATGTACAGGCTTCAGTTCTGTAAGCATAGAGATAGTTATCTTATTTGGGGTTTCTAATAGCTATTTGGAACTTGGATTCATACAGAAAAAATAAATTTGTGAGAAAGATTTTCTTGACTGTTCTTTCAATATAAATGATTAGCAGGTCTTGCTAAGTGTCCTTCTCATGTTCTCCCTCCATCCAAACAGCTCGCTCACTTACAAAATTTTGTTAAATAGATATATAGGCTCATATATGTGGGGTAAGAAATAAAGTACCCAGGCAGAAAACTCACGAATGCCTGTAATGTATCACAAAATATATAGAGACTGCAGGCAAATGAAGAGTGCTAATCTCAACTGGTTTTACCTTTGCTGGAGGGCTTGTAGCGTTGCCTCCTTCAGGCCCTCCTTGTCAGCCTTTTCCTCAGTATCTTCAATACTCTTCAGTAGCTGTTCTTTACGTTCCATGAAAGATCTCCGCAAAGCTCTGAGAGCTTCTGCCTCACTCTGTTTGTTTCCCAGCAGGTTTTGAACTGCTTCCAGTTCCAAGCACAGATTATCCACCACAGCCCTGCAGGAAGTCCTTTGCTCAGAAATGCTGTGCTTTAGGTGATACTGGGCCTTAGTAAGGGAACCGTCCAAACCGATGGCAACAGATTCCAGCTTGTTAAGATCTTGAATAACTTCATTGAGTTCCTTCTCCAGTAATTCAGACTTAGCTTTATCCATATTTCCTGTTTTCTCCACTGTCTGTCTCAGCTGGTGGAGCACTCCTGATGCAGCACTATGGAGCTCCAGGAATACCCGCAGCTGATCCAGAGCCTCTTTTCTTTGGGAAATTATTTGACATGCCTCCTGGAAGATCTGAAGGCAATCTTCAGTCTTTCCCTGCAATGTCTGTTGGTCCTCTGGGCAGCAGAAAGAACACAATTTATCTACATGTTCCTTCAGACTTTGTAACTGCTTATTCTTAATTTCGACTTCCATTGAGTGGTTCTATGGGAAAGAAAAAAATAAGGGCTAGGTTTCTTCTTCCAATCAAAAGCTCAGAAACTACTACTAAACTTATAACAAAAACAAGTACTACTGAGGGGTTTTCAGTGAGAACAGTTCAGCGTTACAATTTGGCTTTAAATGCATCAGATAAGAGAAAGCTGTATGCAACTACAACAGCGCATCAGTTTTCAAACAAATAAATGACCTCATGCCAGTTTTAGATTAATATTTAGCTGAATGCACTGTACAATTTCTCTGTCTTTAATATTATACATCCAAAAGTTTACCTTATTATGAGATGCAGCTAGTTGTTGGTCAGCTGTGTTTATCTCTGAAGTGGCTTGTAGCTCAGCAAGAAACTGCTTAATCCAGTCTGAAAACCTGAGCAGGAGCTCCTCAAACTGCCTATGCTCAGCAACAAGAGATTGAAGGAAGTTGATCCTGTAGGATGTCAGATGTAAATATGAAAGCACTTGATGTAAATTAATCACTTCCCATAATCAAATGCACAGCTGACTGGACAGCATTAACATCAACACCCGGTGGAAGGAAGAAAATGTATCTTTATGTTACAAACATGAAGACTGCCATGTGGATTTCTTAACTGGGGAATAATACACTTGAAATCACCAGTTTGGCTCTTTGCCATTTCTACTGTTTCATTCATATAAACTGTTAGAAGTATCCCAAACAATCATGGTGTGTTCTTCAACTTTTCTTCAGAGAGGTAGTCTCAGTAAAGAGAATGATTTTGATGGCAGTTAAACTGTAACTTTCAGACACAGCAATTCTGTTTGCCCTATATGCAACACTGCATGTAAGGTCAGGGTCTCGTGAATTTAGGCAGGGAGCGAGTACCTGCATACTCAACTTCCACTGAAGTAAGTGAGGGTCCAGTCAGCTCAGAGGAACACAATTCAAATGAGGAATGTGCCCAGAGGAGTGCACAGCATCTAGCAGAACTCAGCTCCTAAACCTTCATCTTAAAAAGGGTCCTTGTCACCTACCTTCCCATTTCCCTTAGAAATTTCTCCACATAATTTTCGACATGAAATGCTATTTAGAAGATCATTATATTGTAAACCAATCATACTGGTAAAGAACATAGAAGATGATGTCATTAACCTGGGTCTATTATTTAAGCTCCTTTATAAATAGTAGAAGATATATGCTAATCACCAAAACAACTGAAATCTATAACGTACAGTTTCAAAAAAGGAGGCAGTGTTCTGGAGCATATCTTGAGCCAGCAGCCTAACAATTGTGCATTTATATATCTATGGCAAATGAAAACTTGAAAGTGCATTTGAAAAGACAATAGTCTGGCTCTGTACCAGATAAAGCATAGACATGAAAATACGAAGAGCGGGTATTACAAATTTAGGAAGTAATTTAGGATGTTACTTGGGAAACTGTAACTGAGGAAATGCAACATTATCCTCATTTTCTGCCTCACACTTCTTCAAGCAGAACTTTTAAATTAAAAAATTAGGGAAAGATTATACCAAAAGGACTGCATGTGAAATCTCTGGGCTTTTCCGTTCCTGGGAGCTCAGGGTTCAATATGAATGTTAAACCTATGTTTTCCTATTGCTAATACTGTAAAAAACTATTTCAGGATTGGGATTCCTCATCTGGGCATTGGTTAATCTCATTTAACATTTAAACATGTTTTGAAGCACAAACCTTTTATCAACAGTTTGTGGTAAAGCTTTCCACCTCTCATCCAGCTCTTCAAATTTTTCTTTCATTGTTTTCACACACTGTTCAGAAGCTGTCGGGAACAGTGACTCATTTAACTGTAACAGGCTCACATAGACTGAAGCATGAGACGCAATATCTGCTCGCAAATCCTGGGAAAAAAAGGGAATGTACAGCCTTCAGATTAAATATGGCATCATAATATACAGAAGAAGAATATAATGAAAGAAACATCTAGGGATTTCCAGTACACCCCTTTGAGACAAATAAATGAATACAGTCAAATCCTTGGAGGAGTTGAGGTCTATTAGGACAAGTGGGTACTTAACACCTCTCGGACAGCTAAATCTGCAGCTGTAATTAGGTAGAGATTCCTCAAAGCTGTTTTTATAACAAATGACAAAATATTTGAAGGTAAGGCATACTTTAGAATAGGATCAGTGTCTCATGTTTAGTAAAAGAAAATCAGAAATCAGAATTTCATTGTGAATTCAAAACCTTTTAGCGTTTTGTCACCCAGGCAACTTTCCGCACATGTGAAAAAAGGCATTTCTCTAGAGAAAGGATCCTCTGGCAAGCAGACCAGTGTTCTTCCTTGACAGATAATAGAATATACCAGAGCATTCATTTTCTTGTGATGGCATATTATATTTTCAAATAACACTCTTTTCTTTTTTCTTGTCTCATAAAGAACAGCAGTGATAATGTGGCACTCCCCTAGGATATTTTCAAAGCCCAGAATCAAGTGACTTGTCAGACTACAACTGAGCAAGTCCATCCTTTAGAAGTCACAGAAACAAACCAGGAAATGTAGGGGGACAATTTTCAGTTGAAACATACCTGCAGCGACTGCAGTTCACTTTCCAATTTAACTCTGTCAGCAGAAACATACTGCTCTGAAGGCCTGGTTGCAGCTTCACACCCCTCCAACCAGGTCAGGAAGGCAGATAGCTCCTTCTCCTGCCTAATAAAAGTCACAACGTAAAGTTACTAACTCAAGTCACCCCCTCAGTCTCACACACTGACCGCAGGAAGGTCTCTGTGTCCATTGTAACAGATGCAAGATTCTACTCACTTCTGCCACTGAGCCAGAAGAGTCTCTACAAAGGTCTGTCTCTCCTTAGCAGTGTCTAGCGCCTTTTCATATTTCTGATGTAATGCTGCAACCTCCTGAGCAGCTTTTTCTTTACTGGTCACCTTTCGGGCACAGGCTGAGAGAGAGGACAGGGTGTTGCTCAATTTTTCCACAGTATGACAAAGGTCCTAGTGAACAGGTAAAAGAAACAGAAGTCACATATGTAAACAGCAGAACCATGGTAATGATGGTGGGAAGAATCAGGTATCTCTTCTTAAAGGCTGAAGGAATGCTACATCCATCAGATCATGAAGCCACTGCATAGCTCACATTTTACTCCGATCTATCTTAGATATGCTTCCCATACATCTCAACCAACAAACTTGCAGTGGGGAAAGACTTTCTTAAGAACAGTACTGAAGAGAAAACAGTCGGCAACCAAAGGTTTAGATCTGAACAGGCACGCGACAGCATTATTATGTAGGACAAAGGTCCAACTTCCCTAACATCTAAGAGCTGCTCTGACTTGCACATATACAGTAAATTAAAAAAAAACAAAACAAAACCCTAACTCCAACACGTGAGGACTGCCAGACTTGCAGCACGTGTCATGGGACATAGCAGAGGTATGGACAGTTGCTGTGAGCTTCTTCCAAGATTAGCTAAAGGTCTTTTTCATAAAAAAAACCCGGCATCTGATGTTGACTAGATTTCCAATGTTGACATTTCTAGAGACCTGGGAAACTTGCTCAAATTAGAATGATTCAAATGGATTACAATAACTTAGAAAAGTAGAGAATGGAATAGATGTAAGACCACCTGTCGTGGTTTTGCCCCGGCCGAGGGCCTCACCCCACACAGTCGCTTGTACTTTTAAAAGGAAGGGGGAGGGAAAGTTGGGGGAGGGGGAAAAGGGAAGGAAGAAAGGAGGGAAAGAAACCACAACCTAGAAACCAGAACCACGCAGGTTGGGATAAGGATAGTTTACTAAACAATAACAGAAAACTAGATATAACAATAACAGAAGTTTAAAGTACAAAATAGATGAAACTGGTGATACACAATGCAGTTTCTCACCAAACCACAGAACCCAGGCCGCACAGCTTAGAGCCGTCCCCGAACCCAGAAACTGCCCGTCCTGGCGTTGTCTCCTCCTCTTCCCCCCAGTCCCCCTTTATACTGAGCATGACGTAACTGGCATGGAATATCCTCTTTGGCCAATTCGAGTCACCTGTCCTGGCTGCGTCCCCTCCTTTCTCGTTAGTAAGGAAGTATGAAGAACTGAGAAAGGTCCTTGATTGCCTGGCAACAACCAGAAACATCAGGGTGCTATCAGCACTGTTCTCATCCTAACACCCAAACACGGCATTCCATCCACTGCTAAAAATAATTAACTCCATCATAGCTGAAACCAGGACATTATCCACCCCTTATTCCATACCATTTACGTCATGACCAGATCCAACAATTTTCTTTGGGTACAACCAGTTTCGTGTTTCACACACCCATATATGTATGTACACATGTATGCACACATACGTGCATACAGATCTTATTCCCTCAGTCTGTGAATCATCCCTCTGAAGTTGTTGAGTTCATTTAGTCCATGATTTTCAGGCTCCATTTGTCGTAACAGTTTCTCAGGATAATTGTATGTTCCATTGGCTCGTTGCATGCTGCATCTCAGGCTCTTGACTGATACACCTGGCATGGTCCATGCTCATAGTCTGTGGGTCAGAGTTTATTTTCAAAGCGAAAAAAGAAAAAAAAGTTCTTGAGAGGCCAGGCTTTAGTTCCATCATCATGGCACTCATTCTTCATTAACTTGTATGACTCCGGCTATAATGCTATGGTACAACATACAGCAATCATAACAATAATGAATATACAATAATGGGTTATTTGGCAATTATTATAATTTCTACTTTATTAATTATATTGGCTATTCTCACCCAAAATCAAATCCCCTTGAGGTACGCATCGAACTTCTCCATCCCTCTGCATTACCCACCAAGTACAGCCAGGTCCTTGAGCAAAAACAATTCCAGACATGGGTTTACCTTTGCCTGAAGCAGGGATGACCCAAACTCTCTTTCCCAATACACTCTTCATATGCACTACTGGGACTCTGTCTCCTTCTACAGTACGTGGAAATTTTGACTGGGCAGGGCCAGCCCGATTGGTAGATCCCCTAGAGTTAACTAACCACGTGGCTTTGGCCAAATGTGTATCCCAGTGCTTGAATGTCCCACCACACATTGCTTTCAGTGTAGTTTTTAAAAGTCCATTATATCGTTCAATTTTCCCAGAGGCCGGTGCATGATAAGGAATGTGGTACACCCACTCAATGCCATGCTCTTTGGCCCAGGTGTCTATAAGAGTGTTTCGGAAATGAGTCCCATTGTCTGACTCGATACTTTCTGGAGTACCATGTCGCCAGAGGACTTGCCTTTCAAGGCCCAGAATTGTATTTCGAGCAGTGGCATGGGGTACGGGATATGTTTCTAGCCAGCCGGTAGTTGCCTCCACCATTGTAAGCACATAACGTTTGCCATGGCGGGTTTGTGGGAGGGTGATGTAATCAATCTGCCAAGCCTCCCCATATTTGTATTTCATCCACCGTCCTCCATACCAAAGGGGCTTTAACCGCTTAGCTTGCTTGATTGCAGCACATGTCTCACATTCGTGGACAACTTGTGCGATGGCGTCCATGGTCAAGTCCACCCCTCGATCCCAAGCCCATCTATATGTTGCATCTCTCCCTTGATGACCCGAGGTATCATGAGCCCATCGAGCCATGAATAATTCACCCTTATGTTGCCAGTCTAGATCTACCTGAGCCACTTTAATCCTAGCAGCCTTATCTACCTGATGGTTGTTTTCATGTTCCTCCATGGCCCGACTCTTAGGTACATGGGCGTCGACATGACGTACCTTTACAACAAGTTTCTCTAACCGAGCAGAGATATCTTGCCATAAGTCACCAGCCCATATAGGTTTGCCTCTACGCTGCCAGTTGTTCTTTTTCCACTGCTGCAACCACCCCCACAGGGCATTCGCCACCATCCATGAATCAGTATAAAGGTAGAGCATTGGCCACTTTTCTCTCTCAGCAATGTCCAGGGCTAACTGCATGGCCTTCACCTCAGCGAACTGGCTTGATTCACCTTTTCCTTCAGTGGCTTCTGCTACTCTTCTTATAGGGCTCCATACAGCAGCTTTCCATCTCCGATGCTTACCCACAATGCGACAAGACCCATCAGTGAACAGGGCATATCGCTTCTCATTCTCTGGCAGTTCGTTGTAGGGTGGGGCTTCTTCAGCGCGTGTTACCTCCTCATCCTCTGGTGACATCCCAAAATCTTTGCCTTCTGGCCAGTCTGTGATCACCTCCACGATTCCTGGGCGATTGGGGTTTCCTATTCGAGCCCGCTGTGTAATTAGTGCAACCCACTTGCTCCATGTAGCATCAGTGGCATGGTGTGTAGAAGGAACTTTCCCTTTGAACATCCAGCCCAGCACCGGCAGTCGGGGTGCCAGGAGGAGCTGGGCTTCAGTTCCAATCACTTCTGAGGCGGCTCGAACCCCTTCAGAGGCGGCCAGTATTTCCTTTTCTGTTGGAGTATAATTGGCCTCAGATCCTTTGTAGGCTCGACTCCAAAACCCCAGCGGTCGACCTCGAGTCTCCCCTTGTGCTTTCTGCCAGAGACTCCAGGTCGGGCCGTTCTCCCCAGCTGCAGTGTAGAGCACATTTTTAATATCTGTCCCTGTCCGGACAGGCCCAAGGGCCACTGCATGGACTATCTCGCGTTTGATCTGCTCAAAGGCTTGCTGTTGCTCAGGGCCCCATTGGAAATCATTCTTCTTTCGAGTTACATGGTAGAGTGGGCTCACAATGAGACTGTAGTTTGGGACATGCATTCGCCAAAAACCTATAACACCTAAGAAAGCTTGTGTTTCCTTTTTGTTGCTTGGTGGAGACATAGCTGCTATTTTATTAATAATGTCCATTGGGATCTGACGACGCCCATCCTGCCATTTTATTCCTAAAAACTGGATTTCTCGCGTAGGCCCCTTGACTTTACTTCGTTTTATAGCAAAACCGGCTTCTAAAAGGATTTTAATTACCCTGTTTCCTTTTTCAAAAACTTCCTCTGCTGTGTTGCCCCATACAATGATGTCATCAATATACTGCAGGTGCTCTGGTGCTTCACCCTTTTCCAGTGTATTCTGGATTAGTCCATGGCAGATGGTGGGGCTATGTTTCCACCCCTGGGGCAGACGATTCCACCTGTATTGGATGCCTCTCCAAGTGAAAGCAAACTGTGGCCTGCACTCTGGCGCCAGTGGGATCGAGAAGAAAGCATTCGCAATGTCAATTGTCGCGTACCACTTGGCTGCCTTCGATTTCAATTCATACTGGAGCTCTAACATGTCTGGCACAGCAGCACTCATACCTGGAGTGACTTCATTTAGGCCACGATAATCTACTGTCAGCCTCCACTCTCCATTGGACTTCCTCACTGGCCATATGGGACTATTAAAGGGTGAGTGGGTTTGGCTGATCACTCCCTGATCCTCCAGTTGACGAATCAACTTATGGATGGGAATCAGGGAATCTCGGTTAGTACGGTATTGTCGTCTGTGCACCGTCGTCGTAGCAACTGGCACTTGCTGTTCTTCAACCTTCAACAACCCCACAACAGCAGAATCCTCCGAGAGTCCAGGCAAGGCACACAGTTGTTCAATTTCTTCTGTTTCCAAAGCAGCTATTCCAAAAGCCCATCGGTACCCTTTTGGGTCTTTAAAATACCCTCTATGTAGATAATCTATACCTAAAATGCACGGAGCTTCTGGACCAGTCACAATGGGGTGTTTTTCCCAGTCCTTCCCAGTTAGGCTCACCTCAGCCTCTAGCACAGTTAGTTGTTGGGATCCCCCTGTCACTCCAGAAATACAAACGGGTTCTACCCCTTCATGATTCGATGGCATTAGAGTACACTGGGCACCAGTATCCACCAGAGCTTTGTACTCTTGTGGATCTGACGTGCCAGGCTATCGGATCCACACAGTCCAATAAACCCGATTATCCCTCTCCTCCACCTGGCTGGAGGCAGGGCCCCTCTATTGCTGCTGATCATATTTGTTTTCCACTGGTTGCATAAAGGACTTAGAGGTCCCTTCAAGAGGATCAGACACATCAGACATATAGATAGGCCTTCCAGTTGGTCTAGGGAACTGCCCAGTAGAAACTGGTGCAGCCTTCTTCCTGGCAGAATCTCGTTGTGCGAATGTTTTACCCCACAGCTCATTTACTCGTGCTCGAAGGGCTGAGGTGGGCTGCATATCCCGTTTCCTCATGTCCTCTCCATGATCAAGCAGGTAAAACCACAATGTACGTCGTGGTGTGTATTCTCCCTCTTGGAACGATGGACGCTTTCTCCCAGTAGCTGCAACATTGCTCCATACGGGCTGGGAGTTGGACACATTGTTGTCAAGTCGTTGAACCAGTTTCTCTACTGCTGCAATGACTGAGAGGGAAACATTGTCTTGGTATTTCCGGAGTCGGCAGGCCACCTCATTTACGGTTGGTGGATCCATATCATTCCAGTCAATTGCTGCCAGTGAATTGGTGTACCCTGAGGGTGCACTTCGTACAACCTTACGCCACATATCTGGAGTGCATAGGACTTCATCGGGATCAGCGGGAAGCCGTGAATTGTCCAGATCATAATAAACTATCTCCCGTACAGCTAATTCTCTCAGGTGCTGGACAGCTGTCTCTATGTTGTTACACTTGGGTGTCTGACATGTAATATATTCCTTTATGGGATATCTTTCCTGCACACTTGACAGTAGTCGCCTCCAGAGGCTGAGGATTTCCGGCCTCCTCCCAATTGCTTTGTCAATTCCTCCTTCTCTAGCTAGGGATCCCAACTGCTTGGCCTCTCTGCCTTCTAACTCCAAACTATTGGCCCCGTGATCCCAACATCGGAGCAACCAAGTGATAATGTGCTCACTTGGGTGGCGGGTGAAATCTTTTCGAACCTCACGCAGCTCACTCAGAGTCAGGGATCGGGTAACAATCTCTGGTTCTGCCTCATCCTGATATCCTCGGGATGGTCCCGGTTGATCATCATCATCATCTGTCACTATGCGAACTGATTTCTTTGTGCATTTCCTCTTTTGTACGGGAGCAACAGACACTGGTGTGGGTTGGTTTTTCGGATCATCTGCAGTGTCTGCTGTAGAGATTACAGTAGCTGCAGTGTCGGTCACAGGGGTTGCAGTAGCTGCAGTGTCAGCCCCAGTGGTTGCAGCAGCTATAGTATCTGCCAGTCTGTTTCCTTTCCCTTCTCCCTGACAGTGCTGACAGTGCTGACAGTGCTGCCTGCTATCAAGCAGTGTTTGATAAATAGTGGCCAGAGCCCAGCACAGTGCAGTAAGGTGTCCGTCTCTGGGAAACCTACAGCAATTTTTCTTTAGGTATGCAGTCACTTGATCGGGGTCTTGTAGCTGTTCAGGAGTGAAGTTCCAAACCATCTGGCGTGAGAAAGTACCTAGGTACTTGCCCATACTTTGCCACATGCCCTGCCACTCGTGATTATTCTGTCTCGGAGAAAGCTCTTCAGTGGTATTCATAAACCTATGCTTGATATATAACAAAAACTGAACCATCTGCCCCAAACCTACCAATAGCAAAATGCTAGTTTGAATATCCCAGAGATATTGAAGATTTTCAAAAACTGCCATAAGAGCTGTTGTATTTAGCCCAAAGGAAAAGAAAGCAGTGCTGTTATTAACCCCTCCCTGTCCAAAGAATGGACAGGACAGCAAAACCTCATACAAGTACCAGATTAAGCTCATGGTCATCGATATTATTGTATCATAGACCGATATCATAAAATACACTATAATGAAGTATGGGAACAAATATGGGAGCCGCAGACCTGAGAGAGTAAAGAATCCTGCCAGGATTGTATACAGCATGCGGTGGTTTTGCTGCCACAGCCATGGACACAGCCTTGTGAATAAATACCACAGCATCGTGACCAGAGATTGCTTAAACAACAGTGCTTATCTTAATTGCGATAGTTAGGGTCAGATCTACCGTTATCCCAACCGTTCGTGCCCCACGTTGGGCGCCAAAATGACTGTCGTGGTTTTGCCCCAGCCGGGGGCCGCACCCCACACAGTCGCTTGTACTTTTAAAAGGAAGGGGGAGGGAAAGTTGGGGGAGGGGGAAAAGGGAAGGAAGAAAGGAGGGAAAGAAACCACAACCTAGAAACCAGAACCACGCAGGTTGGGATAAGGATAGTTTACTAAACAATAACAGAAAACTAGATATAACAATAACAGAAGTTTAAAGTACAAAATAGATGAAACTGGTGATACACAATGCAGTTTCTCACCAAACCACAGAACCCAGGCCGCACAGCTTAGAGCCGTCCCCGAACCCAGAAACTGCCCGTCCTGGCGTTGTCTCCTCCTCTTCCCCCCAGTCCCCCTTTATACTGAGCATGACGTAACTGGCATGGAATATCCTCTTTGGCCAATTCGGGTCACCTGTCCTGGCTGCGTCCCCTCCTTTCTCGTTAGTAAGGAAGTATGAAGAACTGAGAAAGGTCCTTGATTGCCCGGCAACAACCAGAAACATCAGGGTGCTATCAGCACTGTTCTCATCCTAACACCCAAACATGGCATTCCATCCACTGCTAAAAATAATTAACTCCATCATAGCTGAAACCAGGACACCACCAAAGTTCCAACTCACAGGTGTGCAATAATAGCAGCAGTAGTAATGGCTACACTTACAGTCATGAAAGAAATCATATATAGGAGGAAATGTGAGCTCTACAGCAACAAACTGCTGGTGTGTAAACGTAATAATAAAACTAATTTAACATTAAGGCATTGAATCATCTTGATCCTATTGACAGGACAAGAGTTTACCATAGCATCCTCAGCATACTCATAGTACTTAAAAGCCAGTAACAGTAGTGGTTACATGTGCTGTCTGAATAAACTCCACTTTTGCAAAATATTTTTTCCTCAATAAGTGTCAAGGGTTTTTTTGAAGCAGACAAGCCAGGTCTTCCTTGCATATAACCTTTGCAAGCAGTTACCGTTAGAGTTCAGCAGAAATTATATGTGTGTTAGTGCAAGAAAAATATGACTAAAAGTTTCAAAAGCATCTTCATAGAAAGGAAGATAATGATTATGGTGGGAAGAACATTCACATACTTATAGATGCAGACAAAAGTGTTACACTAAATTAATCAAGATTTGGGATTTTTCATAATCTGAATACCAGTTCAGTGTTTGTTTTCCCACTGTAATGGACTGAACCAAATATCTAAATACCCCATCAGGCTGCCTTTGCCTCCTCCTGCCCCCAACCCTGTGCTGGGAGGCTTCAGGCAGACCTGGTCTGTGAGTTATTGGCATTTCTGTGAGGAGGTCAATGTGGCACTGCTTCCCTGGACTCAGGGGCAGGAATCACTGGCCACATTCTCACCGTGCAATCCTGAAGGGCTGCATATGTTGCTGCTGCTGAAGAGCATGTTGTGAGAGGCTTGGCTACCTTAGCTTCAAATTCAGACACTGCCTGTTGCACCTATGAAGAAAAAGCAAACCAGAGACTCTAAACCCATCAGGAAATACATAAATGATGCTTTCAACAACATCTTTAAAATATTTAGTGCTAAGATAATTATACATTCTAAGCTTTTGTAGTGCTGAGTACCTTTTGAAGTTAAAAGATGCTTTGAAGGTAAAAGATGCTTTGAAGGTAAAAGATGCTAACTGTGCTTAGCTTCTTGTGGATGGGCAATAATAATATTTTAATTATCTTCCCTATGACCTACTAACCACTCAAGATTGACTTTAAAGTGTTTATAAGAAGTGTGGCTGTAGCTAATTAGTGCATTATCCAGGAGAATCACTTAGGTTTTCTAAAAGACAGCATAATTTTTTGAGTGTGAATATTTTAGTGTCTTCCTGAACCTGTCTCTTAAATAATTCAAAGCACAAATTTAAGTATAGGGGCCTTACAAATCTATTCATATATTCTAGTCTATCCTAATAAACATTTTATATTCAACTTTGGAAAAATAAAGACTATGAATTGCTGCCGATGATCCATTAGATTTTACATTATCTACCTGTTTAAGACTTTCTTCATATTTCTGCTGGGCTGATGCATTCCCCGTGATTGTTCCTTCCAGTCTCTTTGCGTGATCTCTTAGCTCTTCCCAGTACCTTTTGACTTGAGTCAGTTTGGCTTTAATACGTGCACATTCTCCAGAGGTAACAAACTGTGAAAAAGACTTGGCTTCCTCTTCTAATTCTGCTATTCCAGTTATTTTACGATCTATTTCTTTATTAATAACCTAAAATGTAAAGTAATAGTAAATAAAGAAGCACAATAGTTATTTAGTTCTAAGAATAATATTTTCTACTTCCTTTTACCTGAGCCATTAATATTCTAAGTTAAAAAATTCAGTAAGAGAAGGATTCACTGGCCATTTGAAATAACTCATTATAAAAGTCTTTTCTTCCTGAAATTAGGACTGGAAAAGCTTAAAAAACAGCCTCCTTAAAAGTAGTGTCTGTGAAGAGGAATTGTAATTGCCTGAGGTGCATATTTTCACAAGCAGACAAGATGGCTGGTGTTTTAGCATCTCTTGCTTCACAGCAAATAATACACAATTCTCTTATAGATTCAAAATAAATGCAAGATGAAAAAAAGAGAGCATATAAATGAAAACAATATTGTTATGGAGCTGAACCCTGACAGTTGATTACTTGTGCTTAATAAGTTTTCAAACACTTACAAAATAAAAGGTGCTATGATTTGAAAACCAATAGAGATAGCTTTCATTTTCTAATTTAAAATTCTATGGTATAATAAAGAATAAATTAAATTAGAAGACGAGGCAGGGTGAGCGTGCCCTCAGGCAGAGGACTAAATAAAGCAATGTGTAACTGTTTAAATAGGAAACCATGAAACAGGAGTGATAATGGTCTTTTGTACTTTTTGGCTGTCTTCTAAGTCAATTAGTAAATGCATAAAGACAAACTAGCACTAGCTTTACATTTCATTAGCTGTGTGGCAGCAACTGTCTCATTGTTTTGTACTTATTTTTATTGCAAATTAGAGGCAAACCTGAAAGCTGCAACATCCAAGATAGAAATATATGGTGTTTCACATTCATTGCTTATTTATTCAATAAGCATCTCTGAACTTGGAAATAAGATTATTTTTTTCCCCCAACTAAATACTTTTGATTTCTGCTAAATGGAGTATGCCCATGGAGCTCTTCTCAAAAGTACTGAAAAACACTCACTCATAGGCCATTGAAAGAGCCACGAGCCCAATTTGACATTGAAATAGGCCATAGCATTCTCGGGTATAAAAACATTAAGATATGCATGTATGTGACAGCAATCAAAAACTTTCCTGAAAATGTGGTCTCAAAAGTATAGAAAGTGTCCACTTTGTGCTGTAAATGTAATAAAAATATGGTACCTTGCTGCCATTATAAAGCTCAAGAGCAGCTTACTGCCACATTCAGAGTCCAGAATTAGCAGGGTGACAGCACAGAAAAAAAATGTGGTGCTGTAAGCATTTATAGTGTCTCTTTATGTGATATATTCTGAATTAATTCGCATTATAAAATAACTTTTTTGCATGAAAATAAGGTGCTGAGAAAAAATACCAGATTTGTGGCCCTGAAGCTGAAATTATCTAACAATGCAGCAGATAGATACAAATGAGGCAGCGCTTTTTTACTCCCACACTATTCTGTTAAATTCACTCAGTTACATAAAAGAAGGTGGATAATTGAGGCCTTCAAAACTCTCACTGAGTCTGCCACCAATGGTAACTACTTGTGATAACTGTCATTTTGTCCGCCAGGAATCTCGGAGAAATGCGTAGGTGAAAATCTGGCTCTGCTGAAGTCATCAGCGTTTTGCCATCTTTGTTACCAAAAGTGACACTTTTTATGTACGATAATCACATTCAGCTGAACCCAGTTTCTTTATCTGGACAGCAAGAGATATCAGAAAATCACCATTTTTTGGCAGCGTATTTGCCTCATTCCGCAACGTTCCTTACCAAAATGGTGTACTAGAAATTACGAACTAAGTATACTGACCAGCTCTGTGACACGGACTAACTCATCAGGAAACTCACAACAAAACATAACAAATTCTTCAAAATCAAGCAGAAAGCAACACTGCTGAAGAAGACCTCCAGCTATGTCCACGTTTCGGAGGTTCGATGACTCACTTTTTGTATCCCAGCTCATAAAGCTGGTTCGTTCACCTCAGTTACAGTGCTGGATCCCAGGCTTTATCTAGAGGATCTTCTCTGCTTTATGTCTCTTCACTCAGACATTTATAAAAATTACCTGCTGAGCATTTTTCTGTCATGATGTTTAAATGAAGAAAGTATACGTTGCCATTTTCAAAACCTTACAACGCAGTGTAAAAATTAGCATTTGTCTGCATATAGAGCAAGAAGCAGCGTTTCTGGGATGTTGTCTTGAAGGGACTAGCAGTGGTTAACTAGGCTTCATTTAGACAGACAAGAGCTGTTGTCATACTCTAATGAAATATTAATATCATTTGATTCAGTAACTTTCTGTCTTAAAAATTTGAATCACATCCAGTAGCTACTGAAAAGTACAGCTACATGACACTGTAATCTGGAGGAATAAATGCAGATATATATTACTTCACAAGGAAACTGGTTTTGAGTTGCGGTGGCAATGAAGCAAGAATGCAAGCGCTGTTTTATTCTTCAATGATGAAATCAAAAGATTTTATTTATTTGGTGCATGTCAAGTTGCGATCAAATTAAGGACAGAAAAATTCATTGATAAACTGGTTCTATCACATGAAATGAATGTTTTATGGGATCCTTTGGGAATATTTAGGGTGAATCTGATCCACGACTCCAAGCAGCTGCCCACCTGTGCACTTTCTGAAGAGCAAGGAGGTCAGAAAATAAAGAAATTGGCAGTGTGCACTGCATATTGAAAAACTCTGTCCCCTTAGAAATGTGCAGTTTCCGAGAAGGTATATCTCATTTGTGAGAGGAAGGATATGAAATCAGCCCTTGAAATGCAATGCTTAGAGACAATATGCACCTCAGCAATAAGAAACTAACACACTATGTATCTACAAAAACGTACACAGAATTTAAGACAGTGTCAAATAATAGCAATAAATGCTAGGTAGGTTTGCAAGCTACAAAGAGCAATAGTTCCTTTATTATTTCACCATAAAAGATACATAAATCAAGTTATACCTTTAGCTTGCAAGATTAAAATCAAGTTCTATATGCACCAGCTGATGTATGTTTTTAAATAAAAAGAGCTTTATACACCTTGTATTTATGCAGCTATTTTGTACACCAGTGGAGATTACTCAGAAAATAAGAAGAGTATAAATTAAATAATATTTTCAACCATACACAAAAGGGCTCTATATAAGTAAACACAAACAGAGAAGGCAGCCTGTATGAATTTTCTTTTAGTTTATCTAAATCCTTACTGCTAGATATATTTCTGTACAGATAGTGCCATCATTACATCATGGTAGTCCTGAAACATGTAAAATGTCTTTTCTCCCATTTTGTCTCTAGGAAATTGACAGATAAATGGACTTTTAATGCTAAACATAACAAGAACTAATCACCTTGATTTGGCTGATCTGTATGTCCAAAGATGATGATGATGTTTCCAAAGTTTCCAGTTCTTTTTCTTGTTCAGCTATCCAGATGGACAGAGCTTCAAAATTATTGCCAAAATGATCCCACTTGTTTTTCACCATTTCCATGCTTTTAATACTAAAATTAACCAAATTAATTAGAGAGTTAAATAAACAAGTTTAATATAATGAAGCTGCCCAAACTCTTGCTAGAATAAAAGTGTAATTTATTCAAGCTACAGGAGGGTTATTTTAAAAGCTCCTGGTTATAGAGGACCAAATTGTACACCTAAATTCAAACAATTATATTAGCCATAGTGGGGACACTGGGAGTAAAATAGAGTACACCTTCATTCATCAGCTCTACATCAAGAATCTCATCATAGCAAGAAGAAAAAGCAACATAAATCTGATTTCTATGAAATTCCATGGAATTGGAATTATATCAGATATTTTAAAAAGGAGATAATTGAGTGCATAGATGTTAATCATTTAGTTGCTAGAACAGAATGATTAAAACCAGTGTATGTGGATGTACATATATTCACCAGTGCTTGACCACTTTATTAAAATTGGTTTTCTATAACAGCAATCTGCACATCTTATAGGAGTTTTGTGTTTTTTGAGTCAATCTTTTCATATCAGACAAAAGAATTAAAACAGGTATGACCCAACTACCTCGAAGTTAATAGATATATGTTCTTTGAAACATCGATTATAGGTATGTTAAACAGAGACAGATAATGACCGATTCCTGTGTATATTGGGGAGTAAACAAAGCACACCTTTTTTGTCACAGGTAAGAAGTCTGAGGCCGTTACAAGTTCTAACAGTATTAACTTCCAATATACAAGTTTCTGCTCTTTTTGAGTCATCATAAAGGATCCACTGCTAATGTAGGCCCTACGCACAGCTTGCAAAACATGCATTTTCTAGTTCTCTGAAAATAGTAAAATTTCATCAGAAAAATTTGAACATTACAAAATTCAAAAATACATTTTCTTTTTAAATATAGCCTTAAAAACCATTCCACATTAAAAGGTTTTTATTTTCTTTTTTCCCCTCATTAGAGGAAGCTTTAAGAACAGATGTAGTCTAAAAATGTAAAAAATTGGCCTTTTAAATTTTTTTTCAATTTTCAAAATGGAAAAAACCCTCAATGTCAACAGACATTTACTGGTAAAAGTGCATTCAAATTCAAGTTATTTGTAGGAAAATAAAGTGCAAAAATATCTCGCTTAATTCCAGGCCAAGAAAATACAGCTGGAAATCAGAATCAAGGGACCAGATCAGTGGTACAACAGCTGAAAATCCTTTGCCCTTGCCTATGCCTTCTTACAGTTGTAAAAAAGCTACAGACTGTAAAGAATACAGTCCCAAACACACTGCACAGCTACGCACAATCTTCTTGACAAGAAGGTCTACTAAGTTTGCTCTGTAGCTCACTACAGAGAGTTGCTCAAACTTTTCTTTGCCTTTCCCATTCACTAGCATAGCACATACCATATATAATTACTCAGCCAAGATTTTTATTGGTGACACGAGTTACAACACAATCCTTACAAACTGATTCTATCTTCTGTAAATTCACTATGGAGAGTTGTATATATTTGCATGTTTTGTAGAAGGGATTGATTTATTTCTTATCTGTCACAGTACCACAGGCATTCTGTACAATCCATACATTCAACTAAAACCTATTTCATATCTACATTGAAAGGGGTATCAATGATGGCTTTCATTTAAAAATAGGTAACACTATTCAAAAAGTGAACATTCATTGTTAGAAGGATTAATTTCTTGAATTGAAAAATCACAGTAGTTTTCTTTCTACTATTGGAGAAAATGATACATGAAGTATTCAGTAAGGTATGGTAGAGTTTGGTTAAAAAAATCACTGTAATATTTCATATTGGAGAAAGTGTTATGTAAAAAAATGAGACCACCAATAATCAGAAAGTTACATCTGCTGCAGAGGCCAGTTATTCTGTTTTACAATTGTTTTTTCACATCGGGAAGAAAATGGCACCAAATTAAAGTTAGATTAGCATGACAATAGTCAACAGGGGAAAAACCTAATAATGTGGGCATTGCCCTTCACTCATGTTCAGATGGAAATACAGAATGACTACGTTGGAAAAGACCTTTGAGATCGAGTCCAACCATACATGTTCTGAATAGAGGTGGTGATACCTGCTTGAACTTACACAGCAAATTATTCCGCACAGTAATTCCAGTAAGACAACATAGAATTGGCACATATATCCATGTATCAGATATCATGTAGGCAAAAATATTAATTTAATTCAGACACATAAATGTATGTGCGTATAGATAAAATGAGAACAACAGCTGAAGCTGCATTTAAGTAACTTGAGCACTATAACTGAGTTACTCACTTAAGAAAAGGGGTAAGATTTTTACAAATACAAAAAGCTCCAAATATTTACAAGACTTAACAACTTTTTCTTGGAGTTTGAACTCTCAGTTTTTAAACAAAATTTGGCCTTTGTTATTTTCTGCAGCAGAAGCAGCTTTTGATATTGCCCGTGAAATAAAGTCTGGACTTTCAGTTAAAATGAAGGCACTTCTTGACATTCCTGTGGAAGAAGGTGGAATACTGAAAACCAAAGCAAATGTGGGAAGTGTGCTGTTTTCGTACTTGCACTAAGATTTTTCTGACTCAGAGTCTAGTACCTCAAGAATGAGTTTCATTAACCCTTCACAAGACTGGGGCTTAAAGATAAATGACAGTTTAAATGTAACTAACTGTGGTTTTATAAGCTATGCATTAGTAAACAAAGATTTTGTTTATTTGCACACACTGTTTTGACATATTTGGTACTATAGCCTCGTTACTATGCCATGGCAAGCTGTAAGTGACGGAGCTGATGAAACAACACAAAATGCTGACAAAATGATGACAAGGTATTCTAGAAATCTGATACTATCTTATAGTGGAGATTAAATATTAGGACTTGTTAAGAACATACTCTTCTTCAAGAGTAACTTCCACTTTTTTCACTTGTTCTTGGATTGATTTTGCCTGCTGTTGAAGAGACTGCTTGTTCTTTGAACCAAGCTGTATCTCAGAAGAATTCTTCACCAAATTCTCAGCCTGTACTGCCATTGCTTCAGTCTGTTTAGAAAGTTCCTGTAAGGATGCAAGACATATTAATACAACCATAAACAGTTCCATATATTTACACAAAACAGTTTTTGTCCTCAATGTTTCTGGTTAAAAAACCAAATATCTATGTCCTATACAGAGATTTTGAATGTGTAAATACATAAAAACAACCTCTGAAAAAAGTTATTTTCAAGTTGTATTTAAGAAATGTTCATCTGAGCAAACTAGCTTTAGTACAATTTAACAGGGGAAAGTATGTCCAAAAGTTTTTAACTCAATCAAAATTGCTTATATACTCTTCAAGAAATGCATTTATGAATTTTCAAAGATTATATGCACATTTATTTAATATTTAGATCCCACCCTTTACAGATAGGATTTTGCAGTATCCTGTAGCTTGTAATCTCCCTTTGTTTAATAACTCTTTTCTGTCACAGATGGTAAACCCATACACCAGAAGAACAGATACTGAGCACAACTGAGATATGCATGACTTAGTATCAGAGTCATTGAAGGGTAAAAACACCATGAAAAAGCATGGCACTTAGGAAAGCCAATCACTACTATTGCTTCTGTATTAGTAAATAAAATGGGCTGGGAGTAGTTCTGTGTTACTATGGGCAAATGGCACATTATGGCTTGATGTCCGTGTGGCAGAAGGCTTACCTTATTCCCCTCAGGGCTAAATGAGTCCTAGTTGGCCCAGGCCACATAGCCTTGTCAGGGAGCACATTACTGATATTAATATGTTAGTGCTTGATACTGTTTAGCTTACTAGTGTAAACGATAACTGAGCATAAAATGGGAAGTCCTCAACATCATTTTACCTTCCATACGTGTACTTTAGATGCAGAGTTTGAATAATTTTTCATGATCTCTTCATAAAGCAACTTTTTAACCTCCAAACAGTTTATGCAGTCTCTAATCGCATACACAATTCACACTAGCATCAGCAGGAAACCATGCAAAGACTGAAGGCACCACACTCACTACAGAACAAGCAAGGCAGGAGTATATCTCTGTTCCTGCATTCCACATGGTGAATACCTTTGTCTGATCCAGTTCTGAGGAGAGGCTCTCTAAACTGCTGAAGTTTAAGATACGTTCAAGTGCAGAGCTTGCTTGATTGAGATATTTCACTACTGTTTCTTTGTCCCTTTCAAACTGTTCCCACTTATTTATCGTGACCTACAAAAACAAACAAACCCAACGCAAGAACACAAAGACAAAAAGATCAAAGGGGAGAAAAAAAGATTTTAATCGTGAACTATGAAGAGGGAAAAAAGAGAAAGACCTGACATACAACAGTTTCTCCTGAAATGCTGTCTGCTCTACATGTGAAACTGTTCTGAATCCAAGAAAAGCAAAATTTTCCCTTGAATTTTCCCTGACTCTACTGCACTGTATAAAAAAGCACTGTTCTCTAAGGTGCCAGAAATATTTAAATCTTACATTTGGTTGTACTATAAAGAGTTTGAAGTAACACAGGTGCTTACACATATAGCTAGCTACAGGTAGTCAAAAATATCTAAAAGGATTTAAGATCTTTAAGGAACTAAATTACAGTAAAAGGCAGATGAAAATCCTTAATCATAGGAAACTCACACATAGAAACCTCTTTGTTCTTTTTTTTTATAATTTAAAATTTAACATACAGCATTTAATTACCAATCACAAGAATTATGAAAGTATAAAAAAACATTTTCTTGATTCTAAAGTAAAGCAAACCCAAGTTAAGACTTTCTATATTGGATCCCTTAGGAAAAAAAAAAATTGCTTCAATTATAAATTCTTACATTAAGAAGTTATTTAAGCTCTATTGGTCATAGTTTTCATCTTGTGTTTTATCATGGGAAATAGTTTTGATCACTTTAGACATTTTTAGACAGCTGGATTATCATTCTGCTTAGAGAAAAGACAACTCAGATATGGATGGGTACAAGAAGCTATAAATTCTAATCCTAGTTCAGTCAGAGATTAGTCATACATCATTGAGCAATCCATTTGATTTCACTCTGACTTTAAATTTAGAATGACAGTATGTATTTCACAGTATCTGTGAGGATTATATTTGCACAACATGAGGTGTTACTAGCCTAATATCCAGCCTTAAGACTGTCAATTAAAGACCAACATCATCTTTAGCAACCAGAGGAGACAGCCCATCCAAAAGTTAATTCACAGAAAAATTATTTAAAATAGCTACTTTGGGATTATTGTCTATGTTGGGACTCTTAAACACTTCCTAGCAAAATGATGTTTCCTTATTAAATAAGAGGTATCCAGCTGCTTCAAGAAGTTTCCATGGAGGTACTGATTACGAACACCCCAAGGACCAAGTTTCAGAGGTGAGAAGGTGACCTCAGACATTTTAAATTTAATAAAAAAGAAGCTTTTACTAAATTAAAAAAGAAAAAGAACAAGAAAACACGGGGATTTTACTTTTGCTTATTGCAAAGGACCCACCTGCAGTTGCTCTTCACGCTTCTCCATGGTTTGCTGCATGTTCTCCAGTGTTCCTTCCAACTTCTGTAAATCCTCTTGCATTGTACTGGGCAGTCCACCATCAATCTGCAACCGTTTAGCTTGGGAAATCTGCTGTTGCACATCTTGCCTCTTTGCACGGAGTCTCCTTGTCCTTTGCTAAAAGGATTCATCCAACAGGAATGATTAGGCTTTTTACCTCCAGTGGAAACCAGCACAAGAAAAACACTTTCTGCTTTCACAGGGGTATCTAACAATACCAGACAAGGGGATTAACTGTGGCAGGTATTACTGGGAGTCTCATATAATCATCAAGTGTGTGTTGTCTTGGGTTCCAAAATGCACATACAGCTTTTGTGCAGTACAAATGGGAGAGAAAGGGGTAGCATTCTGGTCATTTACCCAAAGCACTGTTTTAGAAAGTAGAATCCACAACAGTTGAGAAACTGCAGCAGCAGCTGCCGGTGCACATATTCCTCATGATTGCCTGGAAACATCCAGGTCTGCTCTGCAATTGAGGGACATGCTGGAGCCTTAGATTGATTAAAGCAACCTTCATTAAAGAGCAGTAAGGGGACAGCCAAGTTGCACAGTTCTTGCTTTGATGTTTTTGCTTTGTAGCACTATCAGAAATATCCCTTCTCCTTCCCTAACATGCCTGACCCATTGCCAGTCTTGCTGGGTAAGCTCACATCTCAAGGCTCAGTTCTACTCTGGGTACCTTCAGGTCTTTGTCAGTGTCTGTTTTTACCTTAACAGAATCTATATGAAAAGAAGAGTCTGAGAACTCAAGGAGAAGTTAACTGTTTCTACTAGCTCTCCTAAGCATGGCAAGGAATGTAGAGTATTGAAAGTACAAATACGAACCTCAACAAATACAATTGTTTTTTGAGTGCTGTATGCAACACATATGATTTATTATTATTGTAGCCCACAGAAGTTTTTATCTATTATCAGTGTGTGATATCCTCCTATTCTACAGACTGGAGGCCAATCTTGCACTGTGGTAGCTATCTAGAGGAGGAGATGAGGCTGGAAGTACGCCATCCCTCCAGCATTTAGAGTTGGGGCCAGAGCAAAGGTGCTGAAGTCAAGAAATTTCCCAAACAGTACCAGGCCAAATTTACCATAATCAAAATCACAGAATCACAGAATTGTGACAGTGCTTTGTCACCCTCACTGTGTAAAAGTTCTTCTGCATGTTGGTGCGGAACTTCCTGTACTCCAGTTTACAGCCATTGCCCCTTGTCCTATCACCACAGACTACTGAAAAGAGGTTGGCCAATTCCCCCTGCATCCCATACTCATTAATTAGGTCCCCACTCAGTCTTCTTTTCTCCAGGCTGAACAGCCCCAGCTCACTCAGCCTTTCCTCATACGGGAGATGTTCCAGGCCCTTAATCATCTTCGTAGCCCTTCTCTGGACTCTCTCAAGGAGATCCCTGTCCTTTTTATACCAGGGAGCCCAGAACTGGACACAATACTCCAGGTGGGGCCTGACCAGGGCAGAGTAGAGGGGGAGGATCACCTCCTTCGACCTGCTGGCCACACTCTTCCTGATGCATCCCAGGATCCCATTGGCCTTCTTAGCCACCAGGGCACACTTCTGGCTCATAGCCAACCTGTCATCTACCAGGACTCCTAGGTCCTTCTCCACAGAGCTCTTCTCCAGCAGGTCATCCCCCAGCCTGTACTGATACTGACGGTTATTCCTCCCCAGGTGCAAGACTTTACACTTGCTTTTATTAAACCTCATCTGGTTTCTCCCTGCCCAGCTTTCCAGCCTGTCCAGGTCCCGCTAAAATCTGACACTCAGACTTTTAAAAGGTTTTAAAAAAAAAAAAAGAGAGAGAGAGAAATTATGGTGTTTTAGAGTACACTTAACCAAAATTTCAGGTAAACGAAGCCTTTTTTTCAGGTGTTCTACATCAAAAAACACCCTTGTGAAATTAAAGAATATTCAAAAGAATTGAAATGCAAGCTTATGTTTGGACATTAACATTTAAAAATACTGGGTACTTTTTCATTAGGAGTAATCAATACTAGGCCATATGAGACCATTTTCTTTGTAACTCAAGTTTCAATATAATGAGAGGTGCTAATGGACATAAAATTTTGTATTTACGTACCTTCTACTTAAAAAAAAAAAAAAAAAGTGTGAACAATTGCCCTACCTGATGATGAAGTAGTAGTTGTTGAGCTTGTAATAAACTTTCTGTATCCAGGATCTTTTCAGCTTCTGCTTGGGCTTCTTTAGAGTTGTTGATTAACTCTTCAATTGCACATTTAACTTCTTCTTTGTACTGGACACAGTCTCCAACAGTGCCTAATGTCTTTTCAATCTACAATTGTGGATAACTTTAAGTATTTCATGTTGAAAAGTGCATCTATATTTTAAAGGTATGTTTATATTTGGAATATTTTTTCAAAAAATAGAGTAACTTGTCTGAATTGAAACCATTTTTGTCTCCAGCATTTTTAATAGAGACCTTAAACTTTTAATTGGAAGAATGACTGCAGATATAAAATGTCACAAAGGACACCTTTACTTATTTAGACATACTCCCTATTACATGGCCATGTGGTAAATAGCTGTCTGTCACAGCCACTTATTAGTGATCACTTAGAAAATATACACTGGCCTCACCCTTGCAAGCTGACCAAGATTCTGAAACACCTGAGCTACTAAACTCACAGAGAACCCTGCTGCCTTTTGGACCTAGGTCAATGTCCCGGTGAATCAAAAAACATGTTAAATTGCCTTTTTATCCTGGTTTTATGGATCACAATAAGCATGTGGTGCAATATCCAGTCTCAGTTTGCAGAATTTTATAAAAAAGAAAAAATGATACACCTGTACAAAATGCCAGAAAATTCTTCCCTCTGCATGATTCAGCTAACTACTTGTAGCTGATTCTCAGTAAAGGTTCTGTTCTCACACAGGTCCTGTGATTTAAGCTTTTAATCATTGAGTACCCTAAAACTAAGAATCTTCCTTATTTTCTTCCTCCCTTTTGCCTCTTTCCAGTCCATATTGGCTTTGGAGCGTCATTCAAGGCATTTTCTTTCCTGTTATATAAATGTTTACTCCTTACTATCAAAAAAAAAGCATTGCTGAACCCTGGAAATACTCATTATCAGTCCTTGTCTAAACAGTCCTAGCCATCTTATTAACGAGCTGTGTATTTACCTGTAAAGAGTACTCAGACTTTTAAGAATCATTAGTCTCTTGTCTGTAGTATAAAATGCTATTTAGATTACGCTTTTAGATTCAAAAACAAATTTAAGATTCTATCTTTTTTACCTTCATGAACCTGTTCTCCCCTTAGTTCTGACTTTTAGAGGAAACAAAAAGCAGAAGTGCTTAACATAAAATATTTTTAAAAAAACCATATAATCTTAAAATTTTTGCAGTCATTTAGAAATCAGAACATTGGTTCACCTAATTTTCCAAACATATTTTTCAAATCACAGAACTTTAGACGAGTATGAATAAATACATGGAACATTTATATATTTGGAACACCTACAAGGCCTCTAAAAGAATCCACATTAACAATGGAATTTGAAACCTGAACTCTTTCTATCCTGAATTCTTTTTGCAATTGGATCTGTTCCACCTTCTGAGTGTAAGATGTTCTAAGTTGCTCCAGATATTTCTTTTTACTGTGAAAATTGTGAGGTAGCAAGTTCCCTGACATCCCACGGAATTCAAGGGTTCAGTGGATTCCTAGAGGTTTTGCTTATCAGTTCGAAACTTCCCCTGATTTCAGCAATTACAGTATCTCCTTATTATTGAGACCTCAGAGAACCTCAGAGAATTTGCCTTTTGCTGCAAATTCAGTGCATCATAAATATCCCTAATCTATTGAAGTACCTCACAGTAGTTTATTATCTCAGCGTAAAAGATACATAAAAGAAGGTTAAAGTCAAACTCCATACCCACTAGCTGATTTTTAGAAAAATATATTTTGTTTCTAAAAATAGTGACATTTTGATTCCAGAAACATTTACTATGAAATTGGGAAAAGATCATAATAATGTCAATGATTTTTGCCTGCTACTGTCAAGGCTTTTCTATCCAAAGAGTACCGATGAGGTATTTCATTACTGAATACTTGCAGATTAATTAAAAAAAACCCCTACACACACAGCAGGGAACTTATGCTTTTGAAGCTATGATTGATGTCATTTCATGTGATACTGTCAATGGAGAGTTCTTGTGTCCCCTCTTACCATACCTCAGCCAGCAAATCTAGGAGTCCCTTGAAGTCACTAGAAATTTTACAAAGCTCATCCTCTGTCTTTTTGGCCTCCAAATCAGGACATGATGCAGTCAAAACAGCAAGTCTAGATTTCAGCCAGCTGTGATTTTCTCCTTGCTTGTTAATAAGCTTCCTAATTTCCTACGAAAGAATGAAAATTTATTTTCTTCAAATAAACAAACTATATTAAAGAGTGACATTCATGGCATCAGTCCAAAGATTAGTCATATAAACATACTTCTTTATTCTTATCCTGGAACACTAGAAAAGCAGTATTTTTCTATCTGCATTCCCCGTCTGATTCTGTTCAAATCAATTGATATATTTTTGCATTACCTCCACAGACTTTACTTCACTACTACTTATTTAACTGTTCTTTAAGTAGTAGTGCAGAATTTTGCCTACAGAGAGATAGATAGGTGTATAAATTTTCCATATATTGACCAAATTTCTTAGTTACCATTTAAATCTTAAATGCTGACTTCCCCAATCAAAATTTCATGGTTTGTGTATTATTTGCCTATTTAGTTAGCATTCCCCCCTCCCTCCTTTTCACCCAGTAGTTCATATTTATCTTCGTGCCAGTCCTGATGAGAAGTTGCCAGCAGCGAAACTGCATGAGTAAATCAGAGTTTTTGGAGCAGAAACATCTATTAATCTAAAGGTCTATCTGCTATATCAAGGTCATCCTAATTATGTTTCCCTGCACAGTTAGCCTCATAAGCTGCTCATGACTTCTGCTCTTCTGTGACTTTCACACAAACTCCTGCAGTTATGTGACAGTTCTGTTTTTGCTCCTAGTATGTGAAATTAAAAAAAAAAGTTCAAGATAGGTCCCAAGTGACACAATAAATTATTGCCTAAAACTAATCTAAAGAAACAACTCAATCTTCAACTATTCTTCCACTTCTGCTACCAGTCACCGATACAAAAATGAATAGCAGAATATCTTTGCCTCCCCTGTTACACAATTTTATTATAGAAGATTTCCCTAAGTGTTAGATTGTAACTTGATTCTTCCAAAACCCCTCAGTACAGAAACCCTGCTTTTCTTTGTGCAGCCCTTTTGACTGCTCATGCAGCAGGATGCAGAATTTATTCTATTTGCTTCTGTCCTTCAGGTGTTCTAAATATACAAGTAGAGAGACCTGCCATTCTCTTAACTATTAAAAGTAGAAAGTTCTGCCACAATCTGCTGCATGTGAAACTTTCTCCTGGAAAAGTTTTTAAGAATACCAGGAATCAGCAAAGCTGTTATGATCTCCATAGTAAAACAGTTGTACTACTTCAGAATAGTTTTACCCAGAGTCTCAGTAGCAATGACGATAGTTTTGTTAGAATTCTAGCTAAGGTCTCACCCCTACAGATGCTTTACATTGCTTGTATTTGGCAGTATTGTTGACACTTCCTTTTATCTTCTTTAGCTCTCTTTCTGTTGATGAAATCCAATTTGCCAGTTCAGAAAATCTGAAATAATGCAAAGTAAGGAAAAAAAAGTTAAACAGAAATTCCCACCACCAAAAAATAACCTTTTAAATTTAAGCCAAAGATTGTAAAACCCACTGCATCATAATTTGTGGAATTACTACATAAAGTATAGCTTTCTACTTGAAGCTAATAACACAGAATTATTCTTTACATGGAACTGATCTACAATGACATTTAGAGGAGTTACCACACAAAAGGCTCTATGAGACCCAGCTAGCAATTGAGCTGACACCTGCTCATGTAGCCCTTCCAGGTGTCCGAACGCTCTGTAAGCTTTATGTATGTACTGTCTATCTGGGATTTGAGGTCCTTCAGGATTCGTTGGCTGCTTTCCAAGGTAGCCCTCACTGGATCAGAAACTGGTAGTTTGTGGCACAGTTCTTCAATTCGTTGTAGCCTTTTCTCACACAGGTGGTAAGATCCCTTGTCACCAAAGAACAACTGATGGGAGAGAAAGCAGAGAATTCAATAAAAATACAAATTGGCGGAAATCACAAGGCATTAGTATATATTTGTTACAAACTAGACTAGCTCAAATTAAAATTTTTGTTAAAGGCCTTAAGGATCCATCTGATTTAGCTGTACACGGAGCATTTAGCGGCTTAAGAATTGGTCAGAGCCTCTGGTTATTACTGACATTGAAATGTATTTCTATAAATGCCCACGTGGTGGCATATAATTCATACCATGTGTTCCTCAATCATCCTTTCATTGCCTTCTCTTGATAACACCTTGTTCTGTCGAACTAGTTCAGCTTTGCACTCCTCCACTGTGACCAGGAACTTGCTTTTCTGTATTTCAATCTTCAAATGAATCAAATGATAAGGTGCTTCTGTTTGAAGATCCTACACATCCACAGGAAGAATAAACATGTACAGATATCAAACACTACTCCCCATTACCTCAGTGTGAAGTTACTACAAATAGATTATCTAAAAAAATGCTAATACAGAAAATAAAGCATGTATATGAACAGATGGGGGGTTTTTTTCATATTTGTGTAAGGTATTACATTTTTTGGGGACCACATATGTATGTATTATGCATATTACAGAGACACCTTGATTCTTGGCAAGATATACCAAATATTTCCTGTGT
The DNA here is from genome assembly GCA_020800305.1 of Porphyrio hochstetteri. NCBI lineage: Eukaryota > Metazoa > Chordata > Aves > Gruiformes > Rallidae > Porphyrio > Porphyrio hochstetteri. The sequence goes on from CM036907.1 coordinate 56,258,901, forward strand.
AAAACAAGCAAACAAATATCGAAACTATATTCACAACAGCTTTAAGAGGTTCCTTTTTGTGTGCTAGCAAGAAACCACTCATCCATCACTCCAGCTTTGACCTGTAACATGCTGTAGTGAGGAAAAAATTCCATAGTTTATAAGCAATGTTTCTTCAGCTGTTAGAGTCTGGCAGAAGACACAATTTAAACTGATAACAAGTTCTTTGTTTTATTAAGACTTGGAAAGTAACTCTAATCATCCAATATCAGTATAAAGTAAGAAAAGCTACCACCTATTCTCAATGCATGTTCCTAACACAGATATCATTATGGCTGTATGTATGGCAGAAATTAATGTTTTATAATTGATTTCTCACATTCCTTGACTTTTGACCACTGAACAGGGCTTTTTCAAGAGGATATCTGTAGATGAAACTGTATCTAATATTGTGAAATATGTTTTGATTGTACAGGAAGTAAAATAATACAACTTTGGATTTTGTTTGGGGTTTTTTTTTAATATTGAGGTTATGCATAAACATTCCGAAGTTAATACTTATAATTTCCAGAGAAATCATTCACTGTCACTAACCTTCCACTGCCTATGGAGTTTTCTCACAGCTTCCTGCAGGCTGTGTTGCTCTTGTTCTGGGAGGATGTCAGTAAGTTCATCACATGCTTTCAGAAAGGCATTTAGGACCCTCTGATCCAACTGGTTAAAGAATTCCTAAAGTCGAGGTGAAAAGTGAGAAGATGAAGCTGGTTATTGATATGGTAAGCTGCCAACATGACATTCCCTAACACACTCTGCAAGTTTCAAGGTTACTTCTCCTGCATTGGAGAACTGAAGTTTGAACTAAGAAAAGAACTATTTCTATCTATTTAAAGTCCAGATATTTTTTTCTCAGCTAGTGCACTGGCATTTCAACACAAAGCTATATGAATAAGTGATGCTTAGGATACAGACACAGATATTCATATGGGAAAAAAAAAAGCAGTGGATGCATGAGAGAGGAAAAATGTACATTCATTAACAAGAGGAGTGCTTTTTTTTTTCTTTTTTGGTTTTCAATCTTAACATTAGTTTGACCTGATCTGTATAACTTCTATATGTGAAAGATATTCACATCAATTTTAAAATTAAGTAGGCTTTTCACTTGCATGTCACGCGCTCAAAGATTTCCATGAGGAAGGTCAGAGAATATACTCACACTATGTTTCTTGAGAAGTTCTTCGGGATTTCCTTTTTCTTTTAAGCAGCAATTGGCAATCTGAATTACTTTCTCCAGTTCTGCTCTAGACTCCTCAAATTTCTTCATCAAACGACTATTTGTTTCTATGTTTTTTCTCCATTCGCCAGCTTTCCTGACCATATTCTGAGATGGAAAGAAAATGAACCAGCATTTTCTCAGTGATTTTTATTTGTTCTCTTTTACCATGATCTTACAAAAAAATGCATTTAATTGGTGTTACTCTTTCAAATATATGCCCTTTCACACTCCCTTTTTTCCCAATTTGTAATACCTATGATATCTTGTGCTAATATTATCCTTCATTCAAATAAAAATGGGTATCTATTTAATATAGTTGTGCCTGGTTACTTCAGAATACCTCTGCTGTATAGCTAGCATTTATTTCCTCAAGTCTGCTTTCAAATGTAAGGCACCAAGTATAGCTAAAAAGGTTGCTGTTGATTTTTTCCTAGCAGCATAGTACCTCCTCCTACATGACTCTACATGATAGTAGTTGGACCATCAGCTGCATGCTACAGGTCTCCTGACCTGTAGGAGGTTTGTAATTAATAACCAGGTAGAAAGATGCTTAAAAGATAGAAAGCAAGTTTTGTGGTTTAGCTGCTATTCTGAAATCCTCTTGTTTTGAAACTTTAGTCATAGCTTTTCATTATTCTGCCTTGTAGTGTGTCCCAGTGCACTGCATTATCCAGTGGTGACAGTTCCATAAGCAATTAAAACTGAACAGTTCACCAGTTCAACTGCAGCAAGGTAATTCCAATCCTGCTTACTAACCGTACACTTTACAATCCTCATTGATTACAAACCCCGGTGTAAGGAATTGTAATGATTTTACCTGATTGCACTGGGTCTGGCTGAGATGGAGTTTATTTTCCCCAGAGCAGACATCATAGTGCAGTGTATTGGTAGCAAACAAGGTGTTTTGGCTACTGCTAAGAAGTGCTGGCACAGCATCAATGCTCTGCCTCCAATATTTCTCACCTCCTCAGCAGTCGGCTGGGGGTCCTGGGATAGGACGTGGTCAGGACAGTTGACCCAAACAGATCAATGGGCTATTTCATACCATATGACATCTGCTCATCAATAGGAAGCTGATAGATAAGAGGAGGAAGTGGGGAGTGTTTGGTTTTTTTACAACTGGTCTTCTGGATCCACCACTATGTGTACTGAAGCCCTGCTTTCAGGAAGGTGGCCAGACATTGCCTGCTGATGGGAAGTAGAGAACAATCTTTTGCTTTTGCCTTGCTTCCACATGCAGCCTTTTGCTTTTCCTGTATCAAACTACCTTTATCTTGATTCATAAGTTTGATGTTGGCTTTTTCCATCTTACTTTTCTCCCCTCCCTATCGTCCTGAAGAGGGGAATGACAGAGTGGCTTCCTGGGCATCTCGTCCAGCCAAGATTAAACCACTACATCAGTGAGCTAAGCAAATATGTAGCTCTCAAATATCTTGATAAAGCTTTTTAAAGTTTCCTGATAAAAAATTGTGTATAATAGTAACATCATAGGAAGGTATTATTTACATGAGAAAATGCCAGTTTCCAGATCCATAAATATTTTAACTCTGGATAGGCCACATTTAGTATGGTTATGCATTCCATGATTTAAAGGTTTATTTTCTAACACAAAAAGAAATAAAACAGCATTCATCTTTACAGAAAGAGGATAATTAATGCTTAACATAGTAAATTTACCAAGCTACAACTGTATCCGCTTCTGTTACTATAAGCTAAACTGAAATAATAATTTCTAAATTGTAAATCAAACCTCACTGATCTTTAAATATAACCCACAAAACAGAATATAAATTCTGAAATCCACCTCTCAGAGACAGCTCTTTACTAAAAGAAGATTTTCTTTAGCTTAAAATTTACTTTTGATATCTTTATACTGAACAATAATTGCCTGAAAACAAATCTAATGGATCTCCATATGTTAGGTTCTGACTCCAAAATAATGGGTCATTTCCTGCTTGAATGAGGCTAATACTGGGGCTGAATAGCCCCAGAAATATCAATATGGCTGATAACATAAAGCTTTACAGATATGGGGGATTATAGACCAAAGTACACATCTTTACAGTGACAAATGCAATTATATATTTGCAACTTTCTGTATTTACAATTCACTGCAGTTTCTGAGGAAATACAAAGCTCAGCAATAGTAGCATTCCATCATTCATGCTCTGTGTGAAAGGGGTTGTCTGGAAGTATAGAAGCAAATAATTAGCTAAGAAAAAAATTCAGGAGAAACAAAAACCAGTGCAGCCCTAACAGGTGGATTTCAGATTCCTCATTTCAAAGGCGCCTGAGATTTGTGAAAGTTTGCCATAAATCCTGCATTCCTCAGAAGCAGGCTCATCTCTTAAAAACTGCATGGAGAACATGACCTTCAGTCCCGTGACCATTTATTACCCAATTCAGAGAAATCCTTAATTAATTACTTGACACCAGAGAGAAGAGGTTTCCATGTCAGTAGCTACAGAGAGATAACATGGAGATATGGTAGGATGGATCATCTGCATATGAACTAGTTTTCAAAAAAAATGGACAAAGGTATGACAATTACCTGAAAAGTAATCTGAACTTGTGTAACGTTCTTCTGAAATGTTGACTGATGGAAATGCTGTAACACTTCACTCGAAGCCACACACTGCAGGATACTCTGACTATTTCTCTCAATCAGGGACAAATCTTTCTTGCAGTTTTCTTGATAAGCTACCAAATCCTGAAAGAAAAAAACATATATCCACCCTGGCCAAGAACAAAGGAGAGAAAAGTTTGGCAAAATAAGGGGAAGATATTTTGTGACAAGAAGAAAAAAAGGGACTAATACACAAAATATTCTATGGAATAACACAGACCACACACCTTTCTCCTTTTATGCAGAGTCCTGTACCCAAACAATGCTCCACCTATCTATAAAGAATGATACAGACACTTGCACAAGCCTTTTGGGCAGTTTTAGAGGATGCAGGTGAGTACATTATTCTGTGATTTAATTTTATGGGATGTTTATTGTATAATTGTAAGTAGGCAGCAGTGAAAACAACAGACATGACAAGTCTCAGTAGCAGGTTGAGATGGTAACCTTTCTTGCCTTTCAACAAATCAATCTTTCATGACAGCTGTTTAATTCAGATTTCACTACAAATGTCATTAAGTAATTATATTTATACTTAGAGAAGAAAACATGCATGAAGTTGTATAGGCTGGGAAAAAAAAAAGGAGTGGGTTAAAAAAAACCCTGTGGTGAGGAAACTTCTGCTATTGAAGGAATGCCGTATTCCTCAGCACAAATCTCTGTTTACTCTCTGATTGGCAAAAAACAGCACCCTCCATATATCTGAGGGTATTTTGGCTCCTTAGCAAGCAACTACAGAAGAAACACATCGTTTCATTGTGACATTCTGGGGCAGGTTAACCTTCCAGAGCAGAGGAAAGGAGCACTTAAGATCTGCTCCTTAACTTGCAGGTTGGGTATATGACTCAACCAGTGTTCTTAAAAAGAAGAGACTCAACTGATGTTCATAAACAGAAGACGATTTATTTGGGAAGATTAAGGGACTGGCTTGATTTAAGCTTACCAGATCTTTTTTGTTAACAAAACACAATAAAAGCTTGAGGTCGCTGGAAAGGAAGACACTTCTTGTTGAATTATTGCACCAATCTCCACAGTCATTATAGGACTGAACTAATTTTTATATGTGTATATATATATACACACACAAAATTAAATCTCATTGTTACAGTATATTTTTTTTTTACTGTAAGAGACTCTAAATTACTTTGAAAGACTACAATATCTCATTAAAAAAACATTTAATTATATTACCTTTCAAATCTGACTCTAATGAAATGTGTACATCTATTCTGAAGGACTACTTCTAGGCTATTTAACACACATACCTGAGAACAAATGCCAATTCATAGAATCACAGACTGGTTTGGGTTGGAAGAGACCTTAATGACTATTTCATTCCAATGCTCTGCCATGGGCAGGGACACCCTCCACTAAACCAGGTTGCCCAGAGCCCCATCCAACCTGGCCATGAACACTGCCAGGGAGGGGACAGCCACAGCTGCTCTGGGCAGCTTGTGCCAGGGCCTCACCACCCTGGCAGGGGAGAACTTCTTCCTAATACCTAATCTAAATCTACGCTCTTTTAATTTGAAGCCATTACCACTTCAGGTCCTACCACTATCTGCCCTTGTAACCAGCGTAACCTTGTAACCATCTTTCCTGTAGGCCCCCTTTAGGTACTGGAAGGCTGCAGCAAGGTCTTCCCAGAGCCTTCACTTCTCCAGACTGAACAATATCAACTGTCTCCTATTCAAAATCTTCATATTTCCATTTACCTTTCCAAGCAAGTTCTGACTAGCTCTGAATTCCTCCACAATGAAACATTTAAGGTTCAGGCAGAAAAGTTGACATTCTACTAAAATACACTTCAAAGAAACCATTTCCAGGCTTCTAAGAAACTTCCATAATTTTCCAAGAAAACCCATGGAAATTCCTGATCATGTTTCATCTTCTTAATAAAAAAAATCCAATGTATTTCTGATACTTCCATCCAATTTCCAATAGATAAACCCAAAGTCTTATATTTACTTTTTAGATTGAAACCACAGGCACTAGGAGGCAATGCAAGCTTCAATCTTTGTATGTTTATACTTAGATGACTTTAGGGTAGTCTATGTTTGTTGCCTGAATATAAAGAAACATTTGCCCAGCTTACCTAGTTGCAATCCAAATTCCTAGAAAGCTAATTGTAAATAAGCAGAAAGGCATCCGATCTTTGAAAGGTTTTGAAACTTACTTGGGCTTTCTGTTTAAGTACAGTTGTAGATTGTGCTTCAGGATCCAGGATAGAAATTATTTCATTGACTTTTTCAAGAGATTCATAAAAATGTGTGATTTGTTTCTCAAGTTCTTCCAGTGGAGACAGCAGATGCTGGCATTCATACAGCAGAGCACAGGAATACTCCTTAACCTTTTGGCCATTTTAAAGAAAAATAATCATTTTAAAAGTTGTAATTCAGCATACAGCATCTTCATCTGCACACGGGTTTACATAGTTGCTACCTGCCTCTTTTAAGAGACTTCAATCCTGATGTTGTATTACTTGTTAAAGAATGTACAATTTAAGGATGGTGAAGTCTGAAAGTAACATTTTCTCCCCCCATCCCGAATCAAACTATTGATACTATCACTATATATTTGCTCAAATTCATGTATCTGTAGGGGAGGTTGCTACTTATTAGGTTAACAATCAACAAGGTGTAGTAGAAAAAGTATTCTGTAACCTTGCTCAGCTGCTCTTTGATCCTTGTCAAAGTTCCAAGCATTTCATTGACTTCCTCTTGGGAAACTTCTTTTGTAACAAGTTGTGCTGTTCTTGTAACCATTTTGTACTGAGCTTCCATTGCAGGCAATTTCTGCTTAATATTCTGAAAGAATATTTCAACAACAGCATTCAGGGATTCTCGTGGGAGATAGTATTCTGTTCTCAAGAGTTAAAAGATATATTTTCCCATTATCAATTGTTTTCATTGCTGTTTTTAGTGAATACTGGATCATATTTGAAATGCATAAAAACTGTGCCAAAGGGTATCATTCAGCTCACCTGAATGTGATTTGAAAATACTCAGAAAGAACTATCCAGTGGAATATAGTGTTTTGGAAACGTGCTCTAGAAGCATCACTCATAGAATACAATGATTTATATTAGCTATAGCAGAAATTATACAAGAAAGCACCACCAGTTAAAAAAAAAAAAAGTAACAATGGAAATGTATACTAAAATAATTTTATGCTCCAAAAATTAAATAGTTACAAATTTCTCTCTTTCAAAGGATAAAGAAAGGAATGGAAGGAAGAGACTTACTTCTACATCTTGTACAAACATTTTGACATCAAGGAAGGACATTTCTACTGGGACTGAAAATTTCCTATTGCTTCCATCAATAAAAGCTGTCAAATTTGCAACACCATCCAAATATTCTTTCTTCATCTTGTCCAGTTCATCTGCTTGAGCATACTAAGTAAAAAGAAACAAACAAAAAAAAATAGCCACTGCAAATTAATTATCTGTTAATTAAGCAATGACTTAGGAGAATTAGCATATGTTCAGTGCAATTGTATTCAACAAAAAAAAAAAATTGAAAGTAATCTTCTAAAATAGTTAGACATTAGTCATCTGCATTTTTTTCAATAGTACTGACACTAAAAAGAATATCATACAGGAAGACAGCCTTTTTTAAGGTTTGGATCGTTTGAAGAATGACATACTTTTTTTTTTCAGACATAGAATCAACATTGCAATTAATTTCTTATTGCCTATAATATCAGTTTTGAAAATTCAGCAAAGAGAAAACACATGAAAAGCCCAGAGAAACTGAAGGATAAGGGGAAATTTCTGTAAAAGGACTGCTGGCCGAGGAAGGGGGGTACATGCCTTAGAGAGTGCCAAGGGCTGTATGACAGAAATGGTGAAAAGCCAGTGAGAAAAAACTATATAGCTAGCACATGAAAGAAGCTGCAGAAGTGGAGGAAGGCACTTTTACATCCTGGGCATTGCTGTTTCTACAGTGAATCATCCTGAATAGCATCAGCAATTAAAGCCTGAGAATATTCTAGTCAACAGTTTGGAAAAGTTACAATAAAAAAAAGGGGGCAACAGTTATTTGCTTTTCCATTTAGCCTGATGGCAATTGAAATCATAGAATCATAGAATGGTGTGGGTTGGAAGGGACCCCAAGGATCATAGAGTTCCAACTCCCCTGCCACAGGGGGAAAATAAATTAGGCCCAAAAAAAGAAAACAGATTCAGAATCTTCAAATAGGCAACTACTATTTAAAATCACTGGAAGGTGAAAATATCATTAGATGTATATTGAATAGGGAAAAGACATTTTCTAATGTGCTTATGAAGTGTGAAATGCCTCTGTGTAATTTAGGTCACATCATCTTTTTGCCTTTTAAAGAGCAAATATAGAAACAACCGTTCTTTTCCAATTGGTCTAATGTCCTCCATGAGATAAAGGGCAGTTTTTTCATTTACTATCACTTCCTCACTGTAAGGAAGAAGTAATGTCTGAAGGTACTTCAGTCAGTTATCCTATAGTCTTGCGACAGGGGAAAATCTTACTGGCATGGAAAGAACAAAGTAAATATTTAAAAGTAATGCAAGCAAAACCACATACCTGCTTAACTTGCATGAACAATTCTCTCCATCTTCCATTTAGTAACAGAAGCTGCTGTTTAAGGTCTCTGGAAATGGTCTCATCACATGTTTCAATCAGAAAATTACCAGCATCATTCATGGCCATGTGCTGCTGGATCCAATGAGGTAAATGCCGGAAGAAATCCTGAAGAAAATGAAAACATCTTTTCAAAATTATTTAAATAATTCTTTATCTTAAATTGTGAGAGTAAAATTTGATCACCCAGCTAGTGATTTGCTATAACTCTTCGAACAATTATCCGCTGACACTCTTCATTTGGGATATGCCATAATTAGAATTTTAATCTCTGTGAACATAACCTATGCAATTAAAAACTACCACCGGTTTGCTTTACGGCTCATTTTCCCCCAGTGAGTAACTTTGCTTGAACTAACCGAACTCCTCCTTAGGAGGAAGCTCCATGGCTGAAAACACTGTTAGAATTAATCTAATTTCTATCTTCAAACAGTAAGGGCTGACAGTAACCAGGGCCATATACAGACTGTAGAGAGATTCTTCCTGTACTGTGAGTCACATGCAGTTTTCTCAGGGTCTAAAAACCTGAAAACAATGGTTCTTTATCAATGCTTCCTCCTATCTCAGAGTAGGTCATGGAGGAGGGGAAAGGGATGGTTGGCACTGATTTCTTCTCCCTATTCCATTGAGACACCTAAAACAGCACAAAAGCATTTGGCACCATGGCTGTACATCTTATAGGCAGGTACACCCTTTTTGCTCTTCAAGACGATGGGTAATTGTTTTGAAGGCAAGTTTCTTCAGACACTATGACTACAATAAACAAAATAGGACTCAATAACTGTCCCACAATTGCCCACATCTCTGACTTGTCCCTGCTACCCTTCTCTCAGACAATGCACCATTCAATGCATTGGAGGACTGCTCCCAGTAGACTGAATCATGAGGCCACTTCTTTCAGGGTAGCCACAAGGACAGCACAACTGCTCACCACCTGAAGCTGATGCTCAGCTAGTTCCTAAGCTGTGATTCTGCCTCCTGCCTAGGTTCCCCCAGTTATATACTGAGTATGACATCATATGGTATGGGATATACCTCTGGTCAGTTGGGGTCAGCTGTCCCAACTGTATCCCCTCCCAGGTTCTTGTGCACCCCAGCCTCCTCACTGGTGGGGTGGGGAGAGAAGCAGAAAAGGCCTTGGCTTGGTGCAAGCACTGCTCAGCAAGTGTATTTGTTGGATTTAGGGTAGAAATCAGAAGCAGTTATATACTGTATGGGTATGTTCAGATTTCTGCTTTAAAGGTAACATTATAAAACTGATCTGAAAACTGTACTCAGGTGTTAAAATCTGTATTGGGGTTACGTTGGAACTAGGTGGAAAGGTAGCACCTATTAAATGCAGTAAGTCCATTTGGGTCAGTATTGAAGTGTCAAAAACATAAATCTTAGTGTTTCAGTGCTCTCATACAGAACAACAAAATAAGACAGCAAAACTATTTTTATGACTGCAGGTGCCCAAAAAGAACTGTCTCTCAGATTTCTAAAATGTCAGGGAAATGGACTGATTACTTTACCAACAAACATAACACACATAAATAATGTCATCTTGTGAAGATAACAAATACTGAAATCTATCATCTATATGGTAGAAAAATCAGTGGAAAAAAAGAACTTTTTAAGTGTCTTTATAGGCAGCACACGACCATATAATTTGGTGTCAAGAGCTGTATTTGCCTTTGAGGGAATCATGCAACATTCCTATCTCTGAGCAATACTGCTGCCCTATATTCATGCCAAAGATACCTCTAGCCATGTAATCACTGCTGATGCCTTCCTTCATTGCATATATATGTCTGTAGAAGCTGTATGCGTGAATGATGAGTGTAGACAGTACGCCAGAAACTGAAAAACAGCTCTCCCTCTTGTATGCCATTCTGTAAAGCAAGGTAAGCAAATGCAAAAACATATCCCCTGTTTCCAAATTTACAAAACAGCCAGATGCACACACTATTAACACATACCTTTTTAGAAGGTTCAGGCTGATTCAGCATTTTTTCAGCATCCTCCAGCCAAGCTTGCAGTCCTGCCACAGTACTGCTATATCTATCCCAATTGGCAATTACTTCTTCTAACATGCTTCTTACACTTCTCACCTCTACTGAGAGGTTCCTCCACTGTGCTGTTGTTTCATTCATGAATTTCATCACGTTCTCAACTTCTTCCACTGATACAGGAAAGACATTGAATATTTTGGTTCATTATTATTTGTGTAAAGCTTATGTTACACTTATCCACTCTCATCAGGGAATTATATTTTACTGCAACTTCTATTTCTGTAGGTTTTTACATACATATATTCTGTTCACAACCCAATTTTAGAGCAAAGTTATGGCTGAGAAATTAAACCTGTGAATTAAAAACTAAGGAAAGTACATCAAACAAGTGCTATATTGAAACAGTCACACTGCATATTCAGTGTGATGTTCATTTCTAATCTGCAGTAAGAGAAATCAAGAGAGAAAGTTTCCTTAAAAAAGTAGTAAAAAAAAATAGAGACATATTATGTCTGCACTGAAAAGTACTGAATGAAATGCTGATCTTCCTTCCGCCAACTTTAAAATCAAACTGCTGCTAATTCCTGCCATTTGATTTTTAGCATTTTCCTTGCGGCAATAAAGGAGCAAGTGTGTCCTCATTTCAGAAAAAAAACCAAAACAAAACCAAAACCAAAAACCAACTGAAAGAAGAAAAAACACTAGAGCAAATCCTGAGACTTCATAAAAGATGCAGAATATAAGTAATTTTTAAAAAAGTTTTTTAGATAAAGTGTCATTGAATTTGCACTGCTCTCTCACAATCCACACGTGAATAGCTGACTTTTAAAATAAATCAGGTAATGAATTATTTTCTAGTAGCACTGAATAATTCTGTTAACTTTATTCTTTGTAAGAATAACTTGTGAATAGCGCTTTTGCAAAAGGTGATCGTCAACTTAAATTTAACACCCCCCAAAAAAAAAAATCCATTTTCTCTCCACATCTGTTAACCACTTTAAGCAGCTGCAGCAATACTCCACAAACATAATTGCATTATCTCCTCAGCAGAGATTAGTGATCTCATGTCTGCAACTATGTAGGTCAAATATTGCCCTCGTGCCTTCTCACTGAACTCAGCAGTGCTCAGGAATTACAGGAGGCAGCTGCTGAATCAGCCACAGGTTTTTCTCACGCACACCCATCCTTCAACTATCACTTGGGTTCCTCTGATAGGTTTCGACAGTTAATGAGGCATCTTCAATAAATCAGGGGATGCTTTTGATTCTAGAACAATATTAGGACCAATCCTCTACTTGTCGTTTGGTAGTAAATGAAGCCAAGCCAGGGAGCATTTCCAGGCACCAGAGCATGATCTTTCCTACTCCTAATTTGCTCTCTGGCACACTTTTGGCACAAATCAACAAAACTGAAACAATTCAGAAGTTAACATGGACCCTGGGTTTCTCCCACTAGGAAGCCTGAACATGAACAACAGCTTCTGGAGATGAAGAAATCTTAAGAGCAGAAGGGCAGGTTTCTCCATACCAGCCAGCTTCATCCTAGAGAATATGTGAAATTTCTACCAGAGGCTGTAGCCTTGCTGGTGAACTGTGACTGATGTAGAGCTCCTCTGCATGGAAGAAAAAAGTACTTGGAGACCTTTTTAGAGGATATCTGAACAGATTAAAATAGTTTCCCTGTGATAAAAGAATCATAGGCATTTACCTGAGCCATTTGCTTTGGCATACATTTCAGCTGCTCTTTTCAAGATCTGGTAAGTAACTTCATACTGCTCAAAGAACTTACTATTTTCAATAACAGACTGTAAGGAAAAAGAAAATTACAACAGACAAAATAAAGAGAGAGATTGAGAATAATTCCATGAAATTAAACCAGAAAAGTGATAGCATCATTATTCCTCCATTCTTCCCCCATCATTATAAACAATATTTAAATTATAATAATTATAAAATATACATTTCCCTTTTCAAATTAATGGCACAGCAGAGTGTTCTTTTACAAATACAGTTTATTTACTACTATGCATATGGAAAGATTACTTGATATGCTCTTAGTCTGCTAGTTGCTGACTTGCTGAAACACTAGCATATGATGCTTTGAATGTGCAGAAACTGAGCAATTTAATTGAAATTATTTAATGTAAATTTTTTACACTGAAATCTAAGTGGAATAATTTTAATAAAAGAGAAAATTTAATCCATATAGGTCACCACAAAAATCAAATCCAGTTAAACACTAAGAATTGGTGCTGTATTAAGCCTTGCAGAAAAGCAGGTTTCGCTTTAAGAGGTGGAAAACATTTTACTTCACTTTTCCCATACTCCCTTTGTAATTGTTAAAAAAAAATTATTAAGGAAACTCTGTTGCATTTTCAAAGCGTGACATAGCATCTTTCCTTTGTGAGTGATGTTTTAGATGTGTACGGTGTTATAGTGTGATGAATACTCTATCTGGAAATATTTTGGAGATGAAGTTACGGCTTTTTAGCATTTATGCCTATTTAGCCATGGCAAATGTCACTGACATTTTCAGAAATGCTACTTCCTTTAAATGTGATATATAATTTCATTTCTATATTATGTAAGCATATTATACCTCATATTACCACTGTTAAAAAGGGGAGAAAACCCTGCTTTTTTTTTTTACAGGGCCCATGTGTTGCCTTACCTGATGTACTTATACATGGGTTTGGAATTGCTTTGTACCTTAGACTACCTCCCCTACCTCCTCAGGCAAGGACATCGCTCATGTGCCTATGCAAGCTCTGGAATGTCACAATAGGCAAAATTCAATGTGTGCTAGTGTGATTTTGGTAAAACCAGGGTTCAAGTGAGGTCAAAGTTCAACATACTTTGAAGAGAAAAATGACGTTTCATGTATTCAACAACATGATATAACGTGAAAAACAGTTTTAAAAATTAATCTGCCATCCAGTTTGTATCTAAAAATCTTCTATTTAAAAACCTTTTGCAGTTGCTCTGTCAAATCACCACAGTTATCTAGAAAGTAATTTAGGAATGTGTTTATAACCAAGGAAACTAGAAGTCAATGACAATCAGAATTTTTCTTTGCTCCACTTTTTAAAAAAAAAAATGATTGGCATGTATAAAGAACTACATGCTTTACCATGAATCACATGAGAAACTCCTGACTTTCACCAAAACCATGCACACAGACACTTTACCCTGAACCAAAACCTGCAAGACTTCATACAAGAAAGTAAAAGACTCTGTGAAACTTCTTATATAATACTGATCTCAAGAATAAGTGGAAATATTTTTTAAAATTAAATATTAACATTTTATTGATTAAAACTGTCTCACATCTGACAAGATCCCTAAAGAAAACATGTTGCTTTTCCCCTATCTGTATAGCATACAGCACTAAAAAAGGTGCTAAAATCCCTTGTACCAAATATTTCCATTACATCTGAGACTTTGGGACAGTATATTCTTCAGGTTGATGGTGTACAGTTTATGCTGACCCTTACTTCTGGTATATGATAGACAGGTGAAAAGAAGATGGGAAAAAGTAACAACCATGCCACTTATTTTTAAGCTAGAGTACATAAATATTTTCCGGGCATATGTTCTATCCAGATCCTAACTACGCATGTTCCTAGAATGCTGACATTGCTCAGTCTGCTTTGGCAGACAAACAAATTTACATTTTTATCTCCTACTAATATGGACACTGACTATAAGGTACTGACTACAGCTTTCCTACATAGAACTCAATTTGCTGGAAGAATAACACTTGGCTCTTAGACCTAGAAAATTGCTCCTAGGTAAGCCAAGGCAAATAAAGTCTCCAATAACGTCTTAGATCACTGGACACCTTGAAAGAACCAGAAATCAAGGCCATCGAGAATGAAACTTGCCCCAGTTTCTTCATTTTGATGTGACAGAATTTCATAAATGATGCAAGGAAGCATTTCCTTCCCCCAATTACCATCTCTATGTTAGTGGTCCGAAGTGTAAGAGTAATTGGGGTAACTGCAAAATAACACTAATTCACCACTTCATGTTACTTTTAAAGAAAAAAAATAAGAAAGTGAAAATAAATAAAAATCAAAAAGTCATGTTAACCACTTCCTTGTTATTTTCCTGGTCGCTTACTAGTTTTTGCAATAGTCTTAGAGAGTATACAAATGGACTATACCTCCTAGCTATTGCACTCTCAGTCTAGCAAATTATTTTGTTTTAAATAATCATCTGAATTTTGCAAAGCTTGCCTAAAACAAGGCCTAACTCCAGATTTTTTGTGTGTCCCTAACTGCTAAAGTTTAAACATAGAAAGTAAACAGAGGGAACATGTTTTCAATTTTTACTTTGTAGAGGAACTTTATTGAGTTTGAAGTTTTATTCCAAAGCAATAAAAACTACCAGGCTATGGTATCAATAACTTTTTCTGCAGTGCCCTGGCTCTGAATTGTTCTATAACTGTACAAATTTTTTCCAAACTGAATTTTCCTGTGTGTTTTTCTTCATATGGATTATATAGAAAGGGAAAAAATTATTTAGCCCAGCTCTGCTTTTGAAAGCATCCTCACACCCTAATGTAAAAAAGTGAAGCAATGATAGCATTCTTCCAACCACTTGGCACTGCAAGTATGGATTTATTAAGATACAGCAGCATAAGACTGAAAGACTTCAATGAGTATTTGTAAGGCAATAGCCTCTCTTCATCAGTAAGATATATTGACGATGCTGGAGCAATCTCTTTCCAGAACAGAAATAAAGTAATGGGTTTAACATAGGAATGCCAAGTGGAAAAACAAAAATCATTCTTTAAAAAAATTACTCTTCTATCAGTATAGTATATAGCACAAGTACACAAAGGCAGCATAGTGGTTTTTTTCTTCCCCTCTTCATTTGGAAGAATAGAAAAAAAGCACTGTGGGGGATCATATGTCAAAAACTTCCTCTATCTCTCCACTTAATCTATGTATAGTCACTATATAGTGCATCTATAAAGTTTTAAAAGAAGATTAACTTAACTTCCTTGGAATTACTATCTAAGGTAAGTAAAAACCTAGGATTTGGAACCATCAGATATGCTTGGTAAGTTGATGGTCGGACAGTTGGGACTTTACTTCTATTTTTAAAGAGATGATGCAAGGAAAATTATTTTCACTTTTAGTCTTTTGAGTAAAGTTCCCCCATGGGGAGGACAGATTCACTTCTGAAAAGATATTCTGTAAGAATGCAGTCAAAGAGTCAAAAATAATTATATGAAAAAGGTGATAAATTCAACTTACAATATAATTTTGAAGGAGTAGTTCCACTGACTCTCGCCTTCCATATTTGATAATCCATGACTTTAACTTTGATTCTGCGAGGACTAAGAGTGACAGGAGACGGTACTTTAGCTCCAGAAACTCCATCTTCAACAGATGGAGCTCAGATGAAGAGACAACAAAATTAAACCTGTAAAATGAATCACACTGTAGTAAAATACAGCAATATTAATTTTTGCAGGACAGAGCGTAAACTTTAGTAACGGTTCAGGTTTTTTCTAATATCTAACCTAATTCAGAGTCAACAAACATTTAATTATGCATGATGATCATTCTGATGACAGTTCTTGAATAGCCTATCAATTACATTTCTTTTTATTCATAAACATCACCAGTTTACATGTGCTATTAAGTTTTGCAAAGTCATTTTTCTTTTTTTCACATGCATCCCGGCTGTCGTTATATAACATTTCTTCCAGGGACAGGGAATAACAGGATCAATGTAAAAAAGTATTCCTTTCCAAACCCTGTATCTTATTTTGAGTCTCATCAATCTTTAAAGCATCAGGCTTTTCAATATATTTTTATGTATATTCTAGAAGGTTTTTCCTTCGATTTTTTTCATGCTAGCCACTGAGAAACATAAATAGACAGTAATTTCTCTATGAACAGATTATAAAGCAAACATGTTCCATTTCATTCACAGAGGATTTTTATTTCAGATTGAAAGCCTTACCTCTCTGCCATATCCTCTAATTGGTCAGGTGGAACAGGCACTCCGTTAACAGACCTGGCCCCGTGGATCTCGTGGAATGCCTTTTTGTGACCATCTATGTTTTTCAGCAGATCCTGATTTGATTTTAAGAGAGAGAGAGAGATTGAGAGAGTGGAGGGGGGGCATGCAGGGAGGAGGTGGGGGGGGGGGGGGGGAGAAGACACAGAGAGAGAGAGAGAAATGGAGAGAGAGAGAGAGAAAAGGCTCACAGTAGGCTATCTAACTAATAAGCACAATTTTAAGCCTGCACTGATGACTCAATGTAGTTAACTATTTGATCATGCTCTCACATTTGCATGCAAGGTTATGCATACCACAAAAGCATTTACATCAACTCAAACATTTACGCAGGAAACCCCTTTATAAGGTGCTCTGCTAAAGCTCTGTCTAAAAATTACAGAAGATTCTAAAACAGAAGATGCACTGCAAAGGTTAAACAAAATAAGAACTTTTAACTGTATAAATAATTCTTGAAATGCATTCCACGAATACTCAAACATCATAACAGCATAATCTTGCTAAATTTACTCTTTACATCTTTATAGCAGATACTAACCTTTATATATAGCATAGATTAATTTTTTCAGCAACTAATCTACTCTTCTATATACAGGCAGAAGATCCACAGCTCCTTATTTAAGTACATGTTCAATATTTAGTGAACTTTTCACTCTCTCAGCATCAAAAGATTTCAGGATCTGTCTCTCTGTATTACACGAATGAATGCAGAATGGGGTACCCGACTTGTGTTCCTGTGATAAGAATTGTACCAGCAAAAGCCTTACAGCAGAGCACATTTCAACTGTAACTAAGCAACACTGCTTCAAACGGCTTCCTGGAGATTACATATTAAAATGAATGACTGGCAGTAGTCTTTGAAGAGATACCTTAACAATAACACATCAAGTCCCCAGAAGCTGAGAGGACACAGAACAGTGGGTATTTTACTGCATGCAGACAGCTCCTGGCACAAAGCGCCTGGAAGCCTATTAGCAAAAAAAAATGCAAAGGTCCCCCTGTCTTACCTGGGTGGACAAAATGCAGGCTTGTATATCAATCACAGATGTCTATTTACTCCTCCCTGCTGAAGAAGGGTGTCTCCCCAGTCAACACCCAGTTTACACAGCAGAAATTAATGGTAATTCACCGGCTCAGCTCACCAAATGGTCCCACCATCCCCATCAACCCACCAGCATTTTTATTGTTTTCCACTTCAGCCAACACCTTGTTGTGAAGAGGAATGAACTAGGCTTTCCCACAGGTAAGCAATGCACTGATTTTACTACAGCAAAAACTCCACCGAGGGTATTTTATAACTAACATGCTCTCACATATAGGCTTGGAATGAGTATCCCAGTAGCTACATTTGAGACCTTGCCAGACAAAATGGGATGCCCCTAACTTGCATGTAAGTCAAAATAAAACCCAGTAGTTTCATCCAACATCAACTGGAATCCCATGGAAAATATTATATAGTTTACTCATGAAGTGAAATCCTGCTCTGCAAAATCACCTTCAACAAGCGCAGACATTGTCCTTAATTTCTAGGTCTTGGTGGCAATATTAACTAAAATAAAATTAAGTGCTTGCCCAACTCCATGCAGGTCTGTCCAAATAAGTTGGTACATTTTATATTAGCTTCAAAATGGCCATCAGTTATAAAGTTCACTAAAATAACCCATTGTCAGATGAAAAAAAGGTATAGAGAAAGTGATGAATTTATCTAAACAAAACCGTAACAAACCTCAATGACTTCCTAGGAAACAAGAACTGAAAAAAACCCCAAACAACCCACTAATGCATTTCTGGTACTATCCAATAGCACATTAGGACTCATCAATGCAAATCTGAGCGACAAAACAAACTCCAGGCACAGATATAATTACACATGCTTCTCTTGAAGCTTTCCTCATCCCACTCCCATGGGAAAACTCCCCTGGCACAGACAAACCTGAATCAAAGTTTATTTGTTGGCATAGAAATCCCTCACCACAGCGTTTCTGATGCAAAGAAAACACAGTTTAGGACACACTCTTTTGTGTTTCTTATGAACGTATCAAAAGGAGGTCTGTAGCGTTCCCATTCGAAGAACAAAAAAGGGTTTGATTCTTTTTTTAAAAAAATGTCAAATCGTATAATCCTGAAACATTTGATGTTAACAAGAAACCTAATGAAATTTAGCGTTCCAAGAGACTAGACCTTGAAAGAAAACAATATCCTCCTCAGAGATTTTAATATTGTTTTGGTTAAATTTTATTAGCTGCCACTTAAGCTAGAAGAGCTGACACTGTTCTAACAGAGAGTAATCAGAAGACCAAACTGATCTCCCAGATAAACTACTATCCCGGCTGTTCCAAGATGACAAGAAACTTATCAGCTTTCCATTATACACCATTATTTTATAACAGAAAAGCCCACCCACCCATATCCAAACCATAAAAAATAACAAAGCTGCAATCATGTTTTAAAATAGTAGCAACAGAGGGGGGAAAAAAAGGACCATATAAAATACAGCCTTATTGCAACAGGTGCAGCCCTTTCTCTACACCATATTTTTCCTTTACCACATATACTGGTTCAGTTTCTTTTATCATCTCACCAACAATTTCTGTCTGTATTTTTCTTGTATATATTATGTAAATGCACAGACAAACCTCACAGTTTTGATTTAAATGAGAATTTAGACTCAACGAAGACTAATGGCAAAGGTATTAAAATGCATCTGGAAAAGTTTCCTGTTTACCACAGCAAAGGGGACTTATTTGTCATCACAATGTTATGAAAATTCACTTCATTATGCTTTTCTCCCCAGTGAATGTCACCTGCACTATCAGCACACTTCATATGTTTGCTCTCTCTCTCTCCTGTTTTGCTTAATAAATTCATATTGGTTCAACAATGTAGCCATGAGCTCCCAGTAGAACTTTACCCAACATAAATCCTGGAATAGGGGAACAACTAAAATATTAATGCTTGATATCTTTCAGATAGAAGAAGCAAGAACATTAAAACGTAATTTTAACATTGCTTGTAAAATGCACAGGTATCACAGTTCAAGTCATCCCTAAAAGACACCTAGCTTTAGCTACCATCAAGATGGCACCACACACAGAAACCAGAAATAATCTCTCTTTGTGCAGTATGGACCATTTATAGCTTTGGAAACAATGAAACGTAATGCACAGATGAATGCCTGTAGATCTACCTTATGTTGCTCAAGCTTCCGGTGTATTGTATTCGCTGTTTCCTCGTGAGCTTGCTGAACAGTTACTTCTTCCTTCAGAGCAGCCTCTGCTCTGTAAAGCCAAGCACCTATGGTGCCCAAAGGTGCAGGAAGAGATTTATCAAGGTGTATGTGCCAATCAAGTAGCTAGGAAATAAAAGAAAGAGGGTGAACTTCCTCCTTGATTCAACATACGAACAAATAACTCAGACTTTATTCTCTAAGACCAAAACCCCACATAACAGAGTATGTTTGTGACACAAACCTCAGTATATTACTTCACATTAGTTCCAAACCTACAGCATTCTCACAAGCAACAACATCTCTATGAGGATTTGTTGATGCATCTATTTCCCTTCCAGAATGGTAACCGACTTACAGAACCGACCACATATAAACTGATATAAACTGAAGAGTTAAAGATTTCTTCAGATAATAGGCACAGGAAGGTATGTGAGACCTTCTTCCACCCAGTGCAATTTATTTCATGCTCTTGCATAAAATCTTTTTAACTCTCTTTTGAACATATTTTCCATGACTCTCCAAGAACCATAGCATCAGGGAGTGAAAAATAATGAAATTATGTGAAAACTCGATAATATTTTTAAATAGATCTTCTATTAAATATGTGATTTTTTAAAAAAAATCCATTAATATGCACTGAGTAACAATGATTTAATAACGTATTTGGGACAAATAATATAACTTGCTTGGAATTTGTCATTCAATTATTTAAAAATTAGTTGAACAGATACTAATATTAATTTATTGTTATTACAACCAGGTTAAAAATATCATTAAAACCTCATTTATCAATAAGTATTCACTATTACATAAATACTCTTTTTAGTTATATTTTAAAAAAATTGTATTAGAAATTCTTAGATAGCTGGCAATTTACATTAAAACATTGTATTCTGAAGGGGCAATGTGCATGTTTTTCTTTTTATGAACAATGTTTTGAACTTGGCTAATTACTGTTAACACTCTTCCAAATAAAGGGAAACCTCAAAGTACTGTCCTTTTCTTAAAGTTCATATTCTATATTTGAGCAGTATTCAAGATGATGGTGCAGTAAATGTTCTCAAAAAAACCCAAGAAGCACTAGAATTGTGGTTCCTATTGCCTAATAAAATCAACAGCAAACAGGTGTCTAAATGGTTTTAAACCCTTATCTTTCATTTAATAAATATATATTAAAAAATAATAATTTTAAACTTACCCTGGAAGAAACTCTGTCCCATGCTTGCTTCACCATAGCTTGATCAAGTGATAATTTACCATCTTTCCTTAATGATTGGGTTGCAAATTCAATCTGTTTCCTTTTTAGTTCATACTGTACTGTGAAATGCTTAAATGACTGCAGAAAGCGTAACTCAGATCAATGTAGTACAGAGGCAAGGAATTAAATTCTTCAACATTCGTTGAGTACAACCTATGACAATTTTGTTCTGACAGAAGTCAGAATCTTTCCCCAAAAGGAGCAGCAGTAAACTTGTGTATTTACACTGAAATGTATTTTATTAAAGCTTTTAATAGACTGCAAAATCCTCTATGGACATACAGGCAGGACTTTTGTATTTCCTTCCAATTATCAAATACCTGAACCCTAAGTGGAAGGAAATAGCAATAAAAAAGCTAAACTGGCAAATGGATTAAATGCTACTTGGGACAGACAGTAACTACTTTTATAGAACAGTCAGGCTTCAGGAGAAAATTCAGGCCAAAGTTTATATTGCTGCTTTAGACATTAACCTTTGAGAGAGGGGTTAAAAATGAAGCTCAAAGCCCTGCCCTCACCACCTGTCACTTCTCCCAGCCTTCAGTCATACCTCCCATCTGAGCGATATCACGCAGGACCTGGAAGGACTGCACAGACACATGCTCACTCCTAACTAGGACAGTCCTTATTCACACTGCTAGAAAAGGCTCTGTGTTAGGCAAACCATCTGTGCACTGTTCTACGTAGTAAAGCTGGAGCTGACATTATAATTCTGCCACCAATAAAAAGCAAGATGCTCTGTGTCCTTATTTCTTTACGCTACAGTATACTGACTCACCTATATACAGAATGCGTAAGCTACTGCAGTGGATCTTACACGTAATTAGGACAATAATGTCTTTTCACACAAAACTTTCCCCACTGCTTACCTGGTATTTCTCCTGTAAGCTTGTTTCTGCCACCTGTGCTCGAGTTAAGTCTCTTTCAAATTGTTCCGCCCACACTTTCAGGTCTCTCAGCACCAGTCTGTCTTCCTTCTATGATTCAGTACAACCACACACACACACACACACAAAATATCCCATTGCATTATTAGTAGCAGATATAGTCCAGAAATTAACATCTCTCTAGCAAGTCAAGGTCATCAGTTGTAGCAAAAGCCAATGGAATACCTGGGTCTAGTTGTCTCTTCACCTATCTTCAGACAGTCTAACTGAAAAGCACTTCCTGGCTCTAAGAGAACTACTCAGATTTCCAGACAGATCTTACAGAGGTGAAAGCACAACAATTTGGGAAATTGCCTCATCAGAGATATTACTTGTAGTTCTTATCTGATGTTAAATTAACACAAAGTCATTTAAATATACCACAATGGCTAATTTTAGTCTTCCATGTATCTGCAGAGTTAATTTTCAATAGAAGTTAATTGAGCTGAGCCGGGGGCTGATTTTATCATCTTTTACCACCATTTTATTATCTGGCTTGCTACTGCTAAAAAAAAAAAAGTTATTTTTGGAGTGGCTTCAGGGCAATCCTTGAACATCAAGCTCCAAGTTCAGAAGTTGGCAAAATATTTTGATAGAGAATGTTTTAACGAGGAAATTGAAAATAAACAAAGAAAACCCAGTTGTATTCTGTTTCTTTCCCTTCCATGCCATTTTTGTGGCTTAAAAGAACAGCGTATTTGTTTTACAGTTTTGCTTTAACCCTTCAGTCTGTCATGGCCCTGGTGCTTTGAAAGGCTGCAAAGTTCCCTGAAGATTCAATGACCTGGAATTGAACAGAAAAATACTAATAGGAAATCTCAGGTCTGTGAGCAGGTTACGTGAGATTAGCAGCAAAAGGAAGTTGTCTTGCACACTGTGTAAGCAGGTTAAGCACGTAGGATACAAGTGTCCGTTTCATTGCCAACCAATGAACCATATGTGCTGGCAGTTAATCAGAAGTTACTCTTTGAAACAAAAGAAGCCATATTGCTGTAAAATTTGTCAGAGACAGGTCTATTGCAGCAAACAGATGAAACATCACATTGTAAGATTTAATCACCTAAAATGAGTGATCAAGTTTCAAGCATGAAATGAGAGGGGGAAAAAATGGACTGTGTGATTAAATAGAATGGCCATTTGATATCCATAAATTCAGTTTTCTAAAACACTGACTTTTATTCCTCTCTGGCTCACATTCTCATTCCTGAGAAGGGCCTCCTTAAGATAAATGTGTGTAAGAAGAGCATCTGTGTAGCTGCAACTGTTCATAGACCAATGTGAGAAAAAAATAGGTATTTTGAAAGATTCCTGTCAACATATCTTCAAAATTTAATAGCTAAAACTGGGTCTGACCAAATTTTTTTTTAAATAGAATATAATCAGGATCAAGAACATGTCTATGGTACCTGAAGATAAAGAACACAGGAACATTTGGGTCATAACACCACCATGCAGCACTACAGGTTTGGGGCACAGTGGCTAGAAAGATGCCTGGCAGAAAAGGACTTGGGTGTCTTGGTCGAGAGCTGGCTGAACGTGAGCCAGCAGCGTGCCCAGGCGGCCAAGGCGAACAAAAGCATCCTGACTTGCGTCAGGAATAGTGCAGCCAGCAAAACCCGGGAAGGGATCGTCCCCCTGTATGATGGTGGGGCTGCAGCTCGAGTGCTGTGTTCAGTTTTGGGCCCCTCACTACAGGGAGGACACGGAGGTGCTGGAGTGGGTGCAGAGAAGAGCAACAAAGCTGCTGAAGGGACTGGAAGACAAATGTTTTGAGGAGCATCTGAGAGAACTGGGACTGTTCAGTCTGGAGAAGAGGAGGCTCAGGGGAGACCTAATCACTCTCTACAACTACCTGAAAAGAGACTGTAGATAGGTGGGGACTGATCTCTTCTCCCTAGTGACAAGCAATAGGACAAGAGGGAATGTCTTCAAGTTGCTCCAGGGGAGGTTTAGTTTGTATATTAGGAAAAACTTATTCACTGAGTGGTCAGGTATTGGAACAGGCTGCCCAAAGAGGCAGTGGAGTCACCATCCCTGGAGGTATTTAAAAGACAGGTAGATGCAGTGCTTAGGGGCATGGTTTAGTGGTAGTTTTAGCAGGTTTGGTTGATGGTTGGACTTGATGATCTGAGAGGTCCCTTCCAACCAAGACAATTCTATGATTATACAAACAGCCACACCTCTGAAATCACATACCATTTATCTGACATTAAGTGGAAAGATCACAGAATCACTACGTTGGAAAAGACTTTTGAGATCAGAGTCCAACCACATCCATCCTCTACTAAACCATATACCTAAGCACCTCATCTACTCATCTTCTACATACATCCAGGGTTGGTGACTCAATCACCTGTTTCAATGCTGGATAACCCTTTTGGTGAAGTTTTTTTCCTAATGCTTGATCTGAACTTGCCCTGGCACAGCTTGAGGCCATTCTCCCTCATCCTATCACCTGCCACTTAGGCGAAGAGAACAACAACCACCTCTCTAAAACCTCCTTTCAGGTAATTATAGGATAAGGTCTCCCCTCAGCCTCCTCTTCTCCAGACTAAACAATCCCAGTTCTCTCAGCTGCTCCTTGTAAGGTTGGCCCTCCAGCCCCTTCACCAGCCTGGTTGCCCTTCCCTGGACATGCTCCAGGACCTCGATGTTTTTCTTGTAGTGAGGGGCCCAAAACTGAACACAGTACTCGAGGTGTGGCCTCACCAATGCCGAGTACAGGGGCACAATCACTTCCCTGGACCTGCTGGCCATGCTGTTTCTGATACAAGCCAAGATGCCATTAGCCTTCTTGGCCACCTGGGCACACTGCTGGCCCATATTCTGTCAGCAGTCAACCAACACCCCCAGGTCCGTCTCTGCTAGGCAGCTTTTCAGTTACTCTTCTTCAAACCTGTAGCGCTACACGGGGTTCTTTTGTCCCAAGTGCAGGACTCTGCACTTGGCTTTGTTGAACCTCAATCCAGCCTGTTCAGATCCTTTTGAAGAGCCTCCCTACCCTCAGGAAGATCAACACTTCCTCCCATCCTAGTGTCATCTGCAAATTTACTGAAGGAACAATCAATCCCTTCATCCAGGTCATTGATAAAGGACTGGACCCAGGACTGAGCCCTGGGGAACACCACTTGGTACCAGCCTCCAGCTGGATTTCGCTCCATTTACCACAACTCTTTGGGCTCGGCCATCCAGTCAGTTTTTTACCCAGCAGAGGCTGCCCGTGTCCAGGCCAGTGGCAGCCAGTTTCTCAAGAAGAATGCTATGAGAAACTGTCAAAGGCTTTGTTGAAGTCAAGGTATACTACATCTACAGCCTTCCCCTCGTCCACTAAACGAGTCACCTTGTCATAGAAGGTGATCAGGTTTTTGGCAGGACCTGCCTTCCAAAAACTCTCTAATTTTCACCCATAGACATTCAATCCTGTCACCACCATTTTCAAGCTCAAGGCTATCAAAACACTCCCTAACACAAAGGGCTACCCTATCTTGTCTCCTTCCTCACCTGTCCTGCCTGAAGAGATAAGTTAACAGGTGGCCTTGAGTATTCTGTGATTTATTTATTTTTACTAATTAGACAATTAGTTGTTCACTTTGTTTTGCTGCAGAAGATGCAAGTGTTTCAGTAAGTCAATGCTGCTAAAGACATTGTGCAGCAATGCATCATAGGCATTTTAATTATTTATTCAAGCATTTTTATGGGTTTCCAGATTAGTGCATCACTTATCACCTGCAAATTTTGTTCTATGGTCCTTGGTTGATACAAAATATTTTAAAACCTCAGTTTGGGTAATCAACATAAAAGATTCCCTTAGACAACAAGGCACCAATCACTAACATCCCCCTGGTTTATGAGCTATTATTCTTAAAATAAGACTTTCACTAGTGCCTAGTGGTTCTTACTCTTTGTTAAAAAATATCAAAAGGATATTCTTACACCAATGTAAACTATTTTCTAGAATTTGCACATCTGAAACTGCACACAGATCACAAGATATACCAAGAAAGGTTATCTAGGGTAACTATAACTATTTGTGATTTCTCATAGTATGAGGGCCACTGATCTCTAATCGCATTTATTTCAATTTATCTAAGCCACTATGACTCATTTTCTGCATGCTACTTCCAAACAGCATTTTAAAGTATTTATCCTGACACCACTATATGAATATTCACTGTTTGCAGAGCTGAACACAACTGTAGGACTCAACCACCAAAGAACATCAAAGAAGGTAAAGAAAAGTGTTTATGAGTTCCGATATGATAATGGGGTACAATTTAAATTTATAAAGACATTTTTTAGCCCAGACTTAAAAAGTCAAAGCATTTTTTTATTAACTGTTATGCCAGAGTTAATTTGAAAATTACATAATACAGAATACTTTGATTTTTGAAAAGCTAAAAACACACATCTGTGTTTCTTGAGAAATTTAATTAGGGACTGTAAAAATGAGTACTTTCTTGGGTTCTCTAATGTGTAATTATATACCAGGTGAACTGGTATAGGCATAGGCAAAATACAGTTTTCAAGCATGGACTGTCAAGCATGACACCTGTTTTTCAGACACATTGAACTATTGTATTGCCTGTGTGCTGAGAAAGTAAAATCCTTTAAAAATGTTTATGCATGTATTCAATTAATTTTGTTATTCCTTTTTAGAACCTCTGGCTTATACATATGTGTTACTGGATGTATAGGTGTTACAGAAACACATTCATTGACAAAAGTATCACAGATGCATAGTGAGTGCTAAGCCAAGCATCACCTTCAGGGATGAGCTATTAATGCTAATCTGTAAAAGCAGACAGTAAATCACTGGAAGAGCTCAGAAAGTTATTTTTGTAGTTGTTGCTCAGGAAATTCCTCTTACAGTGAGGAACTTTGTTGGCATAAAGAGGTGACAGGATTATCTTCTGAATTACTTGCTCATCAGAGCACAAGAGAAAGAATTTACATCAAAAATACTTTGAAAGAGAATTCTTCCTCTGTAGTTAAATTTATACCAAGATAAAGAAATTGACAGAGCTTTTACCACCACAAATCTTCCCTAGCTTAAGCAGCAGTGCACTGGGGCTATGTAAGGCTAAGAATGTATAACAAGGTCCCATTAAAGCTGCCCCAACTTTCTTGAATGGACTGAGGAGATGGGAATAATTCTGCTATCAGTATTAATCTTTACCACATACCAGTAGTTACATATCCATAATATGAGATTTGATATATTGATCGTACTTGAAAATAACCTATTGTTTCTATATTAAAAACCAAAATAATCCCCACAGAAAAATGTGTGGAACCAAGGTAGTTAATTGGATCATTTCAAACTATAAACACTACTGACTGAACACAGTGACACCTGTTGTTTCATAATATATTAACTTCCACAGTCTTCCAGTTTCACCTCTGAGTGTTTGAATACTCCATGTCAGATTTCTGAATTTCTCTCAGTTAATAGTAGACAACTATAAATATCTAAATGTCCAAGATGATTAAAAAACTGTATTTTTTAAAAAAACATAATTCGTGTGAAAAAAGGAGTAGTGCATCTCATGCAATTACACAAAAATGCTTTCTTCCAAACCCACAGTTCACATACATCACTTACACAATCTACTATCTACTCTATAAACGTAAAGACATACAAAAATATCCATCTAAAACAAGATTAGATGAGTAGAAACATTGATCTATATTCTAATTTCTCACTTAAGAAAGTTGAAATCATAGGGTAAGATTTATTATAGGAAAATTTACTTGCATTTCTGTAACATTTCTGTGAAATTACTTGCAAAATTAAGCATTAGGCTGCTAGGATCAGCTCATGTAAGTAGATAGACTCATTAAGTTCATCCATTTGCTTTTTTTTAAAGATTAATGTAACTCAGTCAAAAGCTGAAGTCAGTTAAGCGCAGGATAAAAGCAGGTAACAGCTATGGAAGGTTCAGTTCAAGCAATTTATTCTGGAGAATATTACCCTTACCTTAAATTTCATAAAAGAAATGACAAAAGTTGGGATTTCTTGAAGTTCCTAGCAATATGAAACAAACAAGAAAAGAAGAAGGAAAGAAAAAAAAAAGGAAGCAAACAAAATAAAGCAAAGCAGGCAGGAAGTCTGGAGATAACAATAAAGGAGCCACACATGCAAAAGTAGGCATACAGAATGTCAAGTTCGTGTGTCTGTATCCTATCTAGTGAACTAGTTTTCATATTATATCTGATTTCCAGATTACTAGTCTATACGTGATTCATTTTATCTGGAAAAATAGTTACTTACCTCACAGTAACTGTGGTTCTTTGAGATGTATGGACTACACAAGTTCACATGTGTGCATCGCTGATTCATGCACATATGATATTAGTAAATGAAACACAGTGGCAGCTGAGCTGGCTGGAGGGCAGTGGGAGAGGGTTAGAAATCCTTCCCCTACTCCAATCAAAATCCACCCAGACACACTCCACTCTGAAATAGGATTCTCCTAACTAAAGGTAGTCATCTGCAAATGAGATAGTCACTATTTTTGACAGATAGAAAAAACCCACCACAGTTGCACCCACTGACCAATCATCTCATTCTATCACAGCCACTTAACACAGGTCAGATGAAATATACCCTAAATATGCTTAATTTTGGAAAACAAGACAGTAAGAGTAACCCAGGACTTTAAGGCATAAGAGCCTTGGAAGGTTTCCTCTTCCAGATACCTGGACTCTACCATTCTGTGACCTTCCCGAGGCCAACAGAAAGGCTAAGGGGATTGTAGCAGTCACAAAAATGTAAAGCATGTCTGGATTTCTTTTTAATTAACTGCCAACAACATTTTATCTATCATTACCTGAGAGCAGGATTCACCTGAGGCAGTTTTAACTCTGTTGAAGTGCTATGCAACACAAACTTCAAAAAGACTGTTTATTTAGGACACTATATTAAGAAAGATGCCATCTGGAAAAGCATCTATCTCTCACTGATTACAGGTGGAGTGCAAGTACCTAGCATTTAGAGTCTTAAAGATGGATGAATGATGTCCTAAATAATTAAACTAACCAAGTAATGCAAAATTCCTAAGGAAAGCTTTATAAATGTCATGGATACTCCAGGTCAGTAAGGGGAAATAAAGAGGCAATAGATACTGTTCTACGTATTGCTGCTAGCTACAGCGGTTATAAGAGCATCCAATTCACTCACATGGTTTCCAAAAAGCACAAACCCAGCTTTTTAAAAAAGAAATAATTTTACATGTTTAGTATGACCTAGCATATGTTTGCATGCTTAGAACTGTGGACAACATTGGTTGAAAAAGAATAAATGCATTCTCAATCTAAATGGATTATATAGTAACACAAATATCTAGTATCTGATTCTCTGCCAGCTCTGTGCACTGAGAAAAGAATTAGTCTTTCCTGTATATTTTTTCCTCTCAATTAATTTAGAAAGATTAATATTATAATAACTGTGGCTACAGAAAGGGGTTTAAAAAAGGCACTTAAATGGCTTGTGTGGTCAAGAGAGTCAGTTGCCATATTATGATTCCAAGCTGTTACTTGTACAACAAAAGATTTCCCTTAAATTTGCAAAGTGATAAGTTCATGAATGTTTCCTTAAGTACTAAAGAAAATAGTTCTTGTTTATATAAAAATAATCCATTTTCCTATTTCTTTAAATTCCCGTTCTTGTATCACACCTTTTAGAAAAGAGCCACCTTCCTGTACTGCAAGACCTCTACTGTTTCTGTTTGTCTAAAAAAGGCTTAAATAAACTGTACTTTTAAATATTATCACAGAATTGCAGAATCACAGAATTGTTGAGGTTGAAAGGGACCTCTGGAAGTTGTCTGGTCCAACCCCTCCGCTCAAGCAGGGACATTTAGAGGCAGTTTCCCAAGACCATTTGTAGATGGATTTTGAATACCTTCAAGGATGGAGCCACTTCTCTGGGCAACGTGTTGCAGTGCTTAGTCACCCTCACAGTGCAAAAAACATCTCTTGATGTTCAGAGGGAACCTCCTGTCTTTCAGTTTGTGCCCCCCATGCTGTAACTGGGCACCAATGAGAAGAGCCTGGCTCCATCCTCTTTGGAGGTATTGCAATACCTCTTCAGGTATTGCTAAAATCTCCCAGAGCCTTCTCTTCTCCAGGCTCAACTGTCCCAGCTCTCTCATAGGTAAGATACTCCAGCCCCTTCCTCATTTGTGAGCCTATTGTTAGACTCTCTCCAATATGTCCAGATACTGAAGAGCCCAGAGCTGGACATAATGCTTCAAGTTGGTCTTCACCAGTTGGCAACCTCTCTTGATCTGCTGGCAACACTATCATTTTGGACCTGCTGTTGTTGGACCTGCCTTACTTAACCAGGGTATATAAATGAACCTCTGCTTAATTTTAACCAACACATACATAATTAAGTATTTGAGCTAAAAATTATGAAAAAAAATGGTGAAAAAAAGCTCCACAAGATATTTGATTACAAAACATTTGATTGAGATTTTTTTGGTCAATTTTCCCTTCAAATATTTTATAAATATGAACTGCAATGCTTAATGTCCATATATTTTTTAAATGGGATAATTGTATTTTTCAGCACTAGAAACTCCCCATAAGGATCATGTAATATGAATGACACTCTTATTTTGCCAAGGATTATCTGGATATTTTGCTTCATCTAGGTATCCTGCAGGCAACAGGATCAACCGTATTAACTCCAGGTTTCTTTCTGCCTCTTCTCCAGAACGGTGTAAACTAAAGTCCCAACATGCACTGAAATTTCTATATGATGGTCTGCCAAAACTATGATTATGATTTTCTTGAGAATGGATCAAATATTTTAAGATGCAAGTTCTGATTATGAGAAATTTGATTATCTGTTAACAAATTCTCTCTGAAAAGTCATAAGTAAAGCAGCCAAGTGCAAAATAAACTTCTCTCTTTGATATGAGGGAATTAAAATTATACCAATAAAAGGTCAAAGTGTACCGAAACTTTAGCCATTTGAGACCTTATACCTATTCAGTCCCAAATGAAAGCACTGTGCTGTTTTTTCTGTTCATTTCAGTGATTCAGGACCATTTTACTGTTTCCAGATCTGGAACCCTCCAGATCTCTTCCCCATCAACCTACCAGATGCCATGTGATTTATTATTTTGTACCATGACCAGGTGCAAAAGAATTGGGTTTTGGTGGACAGGACTAGGGAGCGAGGTATAGAGTGGACACAGATGATCCATAAGGATGAGAATTTCTCCACACATGCATTAGCATAATTTGTGTGAGAGAAAAACTAGAGGGACCCATGACTGCTCTTGACTGGAGACTCCACTGGAGAATTCCAGTTGGTCTTAAACTGCCAGGCACTCTATCAGGGGGGTGAGAAGGAATATAGAAGGAAATGAGGAATAATGAAATTAGAAATTTAGTGCAAAGTCAAACACCTACTTTCTACTCAAAATCTGGGAGTTATCAATTCCTACACTTTGACATACAGAGGACCAGCAGTTCTATGAATATTCATCTGGATTGCTTTTGGAATATCTTAGAGATATCTAGGAAAAAGTGGTCTTGAGCTAAGAATGGGTTCTGGAGGCAACTCAGTAGTTTCCGTTTACAGGTCATGTGCTATTGTCTCTGTGGGTATAGCCAGAGGCAGGCAGAGCATTTAGTGTCTGAGTCCTGCATTCTCCTGCATCATCTCTGCATAAAACTCAGGAAAAGGCGGTGAGGCTGTTCCTCAAAATCCGACCCCAGCACAGGCAGCAGACTTGGTGAAGGCATTTGGCAGCAGAAAGTGTATTATGTGCCATGACATAGAGACAAGAGAATTGCCTTAGCAGCATGAAACTTCAGTGCTCACCCCCTCTGCTTCAGCAGCCCTATTGCTCAGTGGGACGCTGTGGCACTGGCACGTGTATGTCCGCAGACAAATGCTGCAGCAAGGAAAAAAAAAATTCCAGTGTTTGAGCACCGGACTTGGACAGCAAAGCTACAGCTACCTTAGCCACCCACAGCCATAAGGAAGGAGATTTACACCTTTCAAAGCTCTCCTATAGCTATGTAGGGAATGCATAGAAACATGGATAAAAAGTGCTTCCCCTTTCTCACTTGTTGGAGCTGAGCAGATTGTCTCAGCAGTGTTTCCTGTGTTTGCCATGAAGAAAGCAAATGCTCAGGATTAGGAAGTGAGTCATGAGCACTTGGCACCACTGAGTATAGCCATACTAGTGCACAGCCAAAGCACCAGAGCACACGTGAAATGAAAAACAAGAAAAAAAACTCCACGACTGAAAACAATTCCTTAGAGCAAATCATCAAAACCCAATAAATCAATGTGCAATAGAAAGAAACTTGTGTCAGAATTATAACTGCCTCTTGAGACTAAAGCCCAAAGACTATATGTCTAGATAATGTCTTGGACTATTCTTGTGATAGGAACAGAAGTGACACATTGCTTCAGGTAACAATTTACTGCAATCTTGTCAGTGTTATGCATGAAAGCTGCTCAGGGAACTTCAGTATCAACTGGTTTACTGCTACCTGCAATAACTGTTTCTGTTCTTTTTGGCTCCTACTGATGAAAATAGGAAACTCTCTGCAGGATCAACACACTATTTTCTCCATCTAAAAGTAAACATCTGCAACACTGGTTCCAACTAATCTTTCCCGGTTTTCTTATTGTGCTTGTTTTTCAATTTAACTGCTCATCAAAAGCAAACATAAGAAACTATAAGAAAGCTATAAAATATATTTACAAAGCCCCTTTCATGATAAACTGATTCATATAGTTATTCAAGAGAAACTTACATCATTCTCCTGCACATCTGTCACTGTGTGATGGCGATCAGGATAGTATTTCAAAAACTGGGCTACGTAGGTCATGACAGACTTTTCATCTGGCTTGTCAACATCCACATCTAGACAAGTATAGAAGATGGTAAATTAAGTTTTAGCAGAATGGCACTATGAATTAGCACATCTGACAACCCATGTAAGTAGTTCAAACATTTTTAAACTATGCATTAGGTACCTTCCGGATCAAGGAGCCTTGGAATTCCTAGTTCTGCTTCTGCGAGTGTGAAGGCTTCTTCCAGGTTTTCTCTATTTGGCCTTCCCTTCACTTTCTCCATGTCCACTAAATCTGGGCGGATAGCATGAATAACTGAATGAAAGGCAACACCACTCCTCCAACTTTGTCCAAAATCTTTGATTTCGATTCCAACTTGCCTAAAGAATATGAAAGGAAAGGGAAAAGAGAGGAAAAAAAATAAAAAGAAAGAAAGAAGTGACTTGCAACAACATCAGGACTAGATCTAGATGAAATACAGGAGGAGAGAGGATGTTCCACCCAGTGGCTACCCATCAATAAACCTAAACCACTTGTTCCTGCAATGCTAATTAGGTTGACTACAGGTCCATCCACAGCAAAAATTAATTTCTGTCTATAAAGACCCAAGTTTCTTTTATCATATACACATATTGTATATACTCGAGTAGCCTTGCTAGTGGCAATAAATCAATGCTATTTTGAACAAATGAAGTGCTCCAGGGCTCTCGAGGTTCCTGTAAGACATAGCACAGAGTCTGTGGATGTATGCAGCTCCATTCACCATTGTCTGTCTCACTATGAAGTGCTCTGTGTCTCATTCCATCATAACTACAGCAGTTCAGTTAAGTACATCAGTATCATACAAAAAAGCCTGCATTGATCTGTTATCTTTCAAAATGAAAGCATGAACAGTGATAACACTGCTGTTCAGGTGAAAATGTAACACATAGATTTCTTTATATTTTTACAAATCATGAACGATACTAGAAATTTCATACACCCAGAACACTTATGCTTCCACTGTATAATTAACACAAATTACTAAAAAATAGCAATATACAATGAGAAAGTAATCAGAACTGAATCATACCTCTAAACACTTCTTTCAAAAGTAATTCAGGTTCACAGCAGCAGTAACTCCTGAAGAAGGCTTCATTCAAAGCTCACTCCCATCAGTGAAAGACTTTCACCGACTTTAATGAGGTAGCCCTTGCAAATTGCAATGTGAAGCAGGGCTAGGCAAAGCCTACCATCCTTTCAACATATTTCTACATTTTTCCCAATTATGCGGACAGCTTAATTTATGAACATCTTTGATTATATTTTGTTTGTTTACATGTCTGGAAATAGCAGCTGACCACTTTCAGTTGCCTCTTACTGACAACAGTGCAATAAGACGAATGCCAAATTAGACTGTGCTGTACTGCAAATTACTGTATCCTGCCTATTTATTGGGGAACTGGAGAAAGTCTGTATTTTTAGAATTTTATTTCTTTTCTCTGAGGCACCATTCCATAACTAATCATTTCCCCTCTACATTTTGCACATGATTGATCTTTTCAGATAGCAATGGTTCCTTAATTTCAACAAATAAATCCTTTGTATCCATTTACAGCTTTTATTTTTATTTTCTTATTGTGGAAGCCTTCAAACTGCACTGTAATTTTTGATCTAAGCCTTTTTGGAGGCAGAGCAACTATGGAGTAATTATTCTAAATAAAGGAGAAGACACTTAAGTTAACAAGAGATAACTCCAAAATAACTAGGATGGAAATTAAATGAAAATTCAGGGTAATTTTTGTAGCAGTATGTCCCTTGTACCACAAAGCTGCAGGATATTCATAGTTTCTCATCTGCCTTTCAACACCAAGTGCCACAATTTAGGGCTCCTACAAGCTTTATGACTGAGAAGTCAGTGTGGGACTTGCATTACCACATTGAGTGTTTTGGCAGCAGGACTAATAAATTGTCATTCAACTATCTAATTCCCCTTTCGGTTCCTCATTCTGTCAAAGATAATCCCATTCATTATTCAGACATTCTATAATTGCTTGTAAAATTAATGCAAATCATTATTTATTACTTGCTTGTTCTATGGTAACGTTTAGCAGCCTCAGCTGTCAAAGATAATATACGTTCCCTGGGAGGAGCTACATAAATACAGAGCAAAAAACAGTCCCTGACCAAGAGAGTTTAGAATCTGAAGAAAAAAGATTGCGCTCAAGATAAAAATTCACTTCATCTGCATGTTACTTACTTTGCTGCTGTGTACTGTATCCATTTTAACAGAGCCTTCCTGGCACTTCCTTGGACCTTGGTTACCACCTTCCGTTTGCTTGGGGGACTCGCAGTTTCTGAACTGACAACACTCTCCACAGAAGAAGCGCTGCTAGACAAGGACTGCAGCTGTGGGAGGTTGCTGGTAAGCTCCTCAATCTGTCAGGGAAAAATGTTAATGGACTGTTTGTAGATAATCTTCTTAATTTTCAGGAGTTTCCTAAATAATTTCCTCATACAGCTGACAAAATAAAGTTGGGAGAAGCTACGATCAGCATGCTGTGTTTTATTTAACTGTACATTAAAGCAGCTTCAAAAATGCTAATGTATGTGCCCAGATGACATTTTTAATTTCAGAAGTAGAAGACATCTAGCAGTCATTCACTTTCTTGACACCCTACAGCCAAAATAATATGCCAGTGTGTCATGTTATATATTATGAAAAAAATAAAATTGAAATAGAAGATGATAGCTTACATTTAGCTTGAATTAAAATTATAAAACAATTGACTAATTTCAATTAAAGAATGGAAGTGATATCAATGATCTCTTCTGGATAGATCTTTACCATTGTACTGTTTTGGCAGAAATTAAACTGGTTTTGCTTAGAGGTACCTCGAAGGAATGGTGCAAAGTGCATCAGTAGTGCTTGCTAAGGATGTATGGCAGTTATTCACATCATAGCTTTCATTAGATTAAAATAATTAATTTGATTGTTTTAAGAATATTAGGTTGACAATGATTTGGTTATTTAAAATGAAAAAGTTATATCCAGAGAATGTGGCAGGATTATCTATACTGTCTAGTTAAAAAACGACGTTTTGTCACATCACAGAATGAGTCTGTCACAATGAGATCCACAGCTCTCTGCATTTCTGCTTTCATTCATGTTAAAATGAAAGATCTGCCTATGACAACTAAAGAAAAGCTCAAAAAATGACCCACGTAAAACTGATGCAGAGAACTAGAGTTTCAGTAACTCTGAAAATAATACTTTTCACTGTTCAACTCAATGAGCTATACATCAAAATAAAAATATCATTGTCCTGGTTCTGGCCAGGCTAGAATTAACCTCCCCAAGCAGCCAGCACAGATAAACTGAGTTTGCCCAGGCTGTTTCCACACCACCTGACATCACTCTCCCATAAAAGGGGCTTTTTGGAGAAAGGCAATTAGGTGCAGTTCCAGGACAACAATATCCTTGTTTTGGTACCCAGTGTGGAGCTTGAAGGGTTGGGATAACTGTAGATCTGACCTAATTGTGTTAAAAATCTGTAATAAAATGTTTATCATGTTATTTGAAGAGGTGATAGTAACAATGATGTTTTGCCTGTTCACCTGGCTTTGGTATGTAATCCCTGCCCAGGTATTTATCACCTTGGGGAGGGGAGTCATGTTCCTAATTCTGTTATACTGTGTAATACTGTTTTATGATGAGATATCTGTGTTTGTCAGCCTCAGAGGGTATCTATATGTGGCATTAGTGTCATTTCCAACTATTGAGCAACATATCTTAGCATTATTCAATAATCACACTTAATTAATGGGGAAGACGGGGGGGGGGGGGGGGGGGGAGGGGATGCTTCCCCTTTTTCTTTCAGGCTTGTTACAACAGCCCTTGAGAACTTTGACTACCCCTGGCCTATTCAGATCAGTATGTATCTGTTGCTCATTCATGCATGTTTTCTAGTCCTGAGTGTTACAAGATACTCTTTGGAGTATTTCCAGGAGATTTTCCCGGGGTCTGAAGTGTCAGGGGTGGCATGGTGCATGGGATGGTATGAGCGAATGCCTAAACAAGAAAACCAAATCCATAGACTTTGCCTACCCAAACCTCAGAAACTGACACTGTAGCTGAGCCAGAAAGAACCCTTACAACAGGCACTGTAGCTACTCAGACCTCAGAGGGTGCAGCTCCTCCAATCCCCACAACAAGCACTGCAGCTAATCAAACCTCAGAGGTCAACCCTGTATTTGAGTCAGAGAGCAAACCAGTACCAATATCAGTCGCCCCTAGACAGAAGAAGAAATACACTAAGAAATCAGTCTGCATCATGAAAGACAATGGTGATCTGGGACCATTATGAGAACCTAAAGAAGAGGCAATACCAGGGGTTATAACCTGATCCTTGTCCTTGAGCGAGCTGAGACATGAGAAAAGATTTCAGCCGTCTTCCAGGGGAGCACATCATCACTGGCTGCTCGGATGCTGGGACAATGGGACCAGCAGCCTGGCATTAGAAGGCAGGGAGGCCAAGCAGCTGTAATCCCTGTCCAGAGAAGGAGGCGTTGACAAGGCGATTGGAAAGAAGTCCCAAGACCTTAGCCTCTGGAGGCAACTTCTATCAAGTGTAAGGGAAAGGTACCCATTCATTGAAAATGCTGTGTGTCGGCCAGGCAAGTGGACAACCATGGAGTGGGCTATTCAGTATCTGAGGGAGTTAGCCATGTGAGAGATAATTTCCTATGATTCTGATGATCTGCAGCTGGCCACTGATCCTGATGAAGTCCAGTATTCCCGACCCATGTTGCGTAAGTTTGTGTGGAGTGCACCAGTGTCATATGCCAGTTCACTGGCCATAATAGACTGGGGAAGGAAAGATGCACCAACAGTGGATGAGGTGGCTAGTCAACTCCATATATTTGAAGAAAGTTTTTCTTCCTCCCTTGTCTCAGCTGTGAAGAAGATGTCTTGAGAGGTCTGGCAACTCAAAGAGTATATGTCCTACTGCCCACCTATGCAGATCACAATTTCAGCTATCACAAGGAGGTGGTGTTCTGTTCCAGAAAGTTCTTATAAAAAGTACACACCATGAGGCATCTTGTGGTTTTATTTGCATGACCATGTCAAAGGCATGAGGAGGTGGGATGGGAAACTCACCTGTCACGATCCACAACCTGGACAAGACTTAGTTTGACAGAGGTTAAACGCCCTTGCGTTCCAGCCAAACCTCAGATCACTCCGGGTGGCTGGGGGCGACTGGGCTAAACCCCTGAGTGAAGTCCCATTATTAAGTGTTTTATCACAACCAGAACTTTGCAATTCTCGGAGAACAGAATTAAGACTCAAATCGGAGTCAAGGTTAAAGTTGCTTTATTTGGCCCACAACAAATGTGTAGGGGAAGGGGGGAAAGAAAGAGAGAAGGATGGAAAAGAGAGATAGAGAGAGAGAGAGTGGAAAACAGGAAGGGGAAGGGGGGAGCTATATCTACCACCATGGGGCTACGGTGTTCTGACGGCAGGGTATTATTCTTCAGTGTCTCTGAGTCTGATGTGGGGGGACAATGTTCCCTCGTTTGTCTCTCGATGTGTTCCTTGTTGTCTGTTGTTCCTCAGTTGCCTGCTTCCTGGTTGCTTCATTCTCTGTTGCTTCGTTTCCCATTGCTTCATTCCTCAGTTGCTTTCTTCCATGGCGGAATGCTCCTTTTTGTAGTCATCCTTGGCATAGCCACAACCTTCCACCTGGCTGTGGGAATGCTTCAGGGTGGATGACTGAAGGCCTGATGTGTGAATGGCTCCTGATGTTTCTCCTGATATCTTTTGGGTGGAATGTGGAAGGAATGCTCTCCTGATGTCTTCAGGGTGGTTCCTTGCATAGTCATTAGGTCCTTGGCACAAGCCACTTTAAGCCTGATGGGTGGTTGTAGGTGAGAGGAAAAAAGAGGGGGTACCGTTCTGTTGGCGATTGTTAAGGCATATTTCCAGTACGTTACACCACCTCAGCCCTCCAAGCCTGAGTGAATGAGCTGCAAGGAGAAACAGTTATAAAAAGAGATTCCTCCAAGAAGAATGCTGCGCCAGTTTCCAATAGACAGCCCACTAGACTGTCTGATTGTAATTGTGCCTGTGATCCTCTTGAAGGGACCTATAAGTCTTTTTTGCAAGAAGTAAATAGCAAATACAATGAGCAAGATTAGAAGGGCCCTGCCTCCAGCCAGGAAATTGAACAACTGTCTTTTCTGCCTGGACTATCAGAAGACCCTTCTGTTGTGGGGACGTTAAAGGTCGAAGAACCGCGGGCACCAAGTGCTACCATGACGGTGCACAGACAACAATACTGCACCAACAGAGACTCCATGACTCCCATTCAGAAACCGGAGAGTCAGGGAGTAATTGGTAGAAACTGCTCACCCTTCAACGGTCCAATATGGCTAGTGCACAAGTCTGATGAGAGTGGAGGCTGACAGTGGACTATCGTGGCCTGAATGAAGTCACTCCGCCTATAAGCGCTGCAGTGCCAGACGTGCTAGGACTCCAATATGAACTGGAGTCAAAAGCAGCCAAGTGGTATGCCACAATCGACACTGCAAATATTTCTTTTCCTTTGGCAGCAGAATGCAGGCTGCAGTTTGCTTTCACTTGGAAGGGAATCCAGTACACCTGGAATTGACTGCCCCACCATCTGCCATGGATTGATCCAGACTGTGTTAGAACAGGCTGAAGCCCCAGAGCACCTACAGTATATTGATGACATCATTGTATTGGGAAACACAGCAGAGGAAGGTTTTGAGAAAGGGAAGAAAAATAATCCAAATTCTGCTAAAAGCTGGTTTTGCTATCAAACAAAGAAAGGTGAAAGGACTTGCCCAGGAAATTCAGTTTTTACAAATAAAATGGCAGGATGGGCAGTGTCAGATCCCCATGGATGTTATCAATAAAATAGCAGCTATGTCTCCACCAACCAACAAAAAGGAGATACAATTTTTCCTAGGCATTGTGGGTTTCTGGCAAACGCATATCCCAAACTACAGTCTCATTGTGAGCCCTTTTGATCATGTAACCCAGAAGAAGAAGGATTTCCAATGGGGCCCTGAGCAGTGACAAGCCTTTGAACATATCAAACAGGAGATAGTCTGTGCAGTAACCCTTGGGTCCATCCAGACAGGGCCAGATGTAAAGAATGTTCTCTACACCACAGCTGGGGAGAATGGTCCTGCCTGGGTTCTTTGGCAGAAAGCACCAGGGTAGACTCAAGGCCGACCACTGGGGTTTTGGAGTCAGGGCTACAGAGGATCCGAGGCTTATTACACTCCAACAGAAAAGGAAATACTGGCAGCATATGAAGGGGTTTGAGCCACTTCAGAAGTGATTGGGACTGAAGCCCAGGTCCTCCTGGCACCCCGACTGATGGTGCTGGGCTGGATGTTCAAAAGGAAGGCCTCTTCTATGCACCACCGATGCTATGTGGAGTGAGTGGGTTGCACTGATTACACAACGAGCTCAAAGAGGGAACCCCAATTGCCCAGGAATCCTGGAAGTGATCACAGACTGGCCAGAAGGCAAAGATCTTGGAATATCACCAGAGGACAAAGTGACACATGCTGAAGAGGCCCCAACTATATAGTGAACTGACAGAAAATGAGAAAAAATATGCCATGTTCACCGATGGGTCCTTTTGCATTGTTGGTAAACATTGGAGGTTGAAGGCTGCTGTATGGAGTCTTTTACATGTCAAGATGCAGAAGGTGCAAAAGGAGAAGGCAAATCCAGCCAGTGTGCAGAGGTAAAAGCCATCCAGCTGGCTTTAAACATTGCCAAATGAGAAAAGTAGCCAAAATTGTACCTTTATACTGACTCATGGATGATAGCCAATGCCCTGTGGGGATGGCTGCAGCAATGGAAGCAAAGCAACTGGCAGCACAGAGGCAAACCCATCTGGGCTGCTCCATTGTGGCAAGACACTTCTGCCCAGCTAGAGGACCTAACTGCGGTGGACTGTGTGTGGAAAGGACTGTGGTGTTTTGGCCCCAAACAGTGGATGAGCACCACCGGCCACTCACTCCTAGAGGAGAAAGACATAGAGCCTCCCTGGGTTGGGATAAGAACAGGTTACTGACAAAAGGATCATGAAAGTAGAACAATAACAGCCAATTATACTCACACCCGTGATAACACAGAGTACCTTATCAACCCAATGATTACAGAGTGCTGCACAACACAAGGACCAACCCAATGCCCTGGCCACACTTAGACTGCTATTGAGGCACCCAGAAGTGCCCCTCCCCAACCAGCCCCTTTTATAGGGGAGTGATGTCACCTGGTGTGGAACCAGACCAGGCTACCTCAGCTCACCTATGCTAACTGACTGGGGAGGTTAACTCTGGCCTGGCCAGAACCAGGACAATCATTCTGACTAACTTTTCTTCTCAGAAGGAGATCTGAATCTCTGAGGCATCTCACTGGTGCTTAGGAGAACAGCATCCCTGAGCCACAAAAGCTGTATCACAAGAGAGCCAAAGCCAAAGATCTCCATAAAGAGCAATAAAATCAGTTGTTTTTCTAACTGTTAAGTAGTGACTCATTTTGTTAGCTCATATGGACAGGATTTAGAAAGCTGTTTTTCCCTCCTACCTAACTTAAACAGAATGCAAATGATTTTGCCTCTACGAATTCCAACCCGTCTCAACCTACACCATTCACAGCTAAATTTTATCCTTGAAAATATCTGCATTTCCCAGTGAAATCAGCATGTTTACACATATTCTTTAAAAATAATTAATGTCCAACATCAAATGCACAGGAATTAGACGTACATCACAATCACCACTGAAGTTGCTAAGGGTACTTGTAGCACGAATCCAGATTTCTATTGTTTTATTTCCTTGCTCTGTTGTATTCTTCAAAGAAATTGGAAGAACGTGTCTCAGTGATGAATGAACTCTATTTTGGGCCCAGAGCAATTTCCTCTGGAGACAAGTATCTATTTTTACCCAATGTGAAGCACCCCTACCATCAACCATTGTTTTATTCAGCATCAGACCTTCAGCTAAATTTCTCTGTGATTACCTATGGTGAAAGACTGGATGAAATTATGATCTGAACTAATATTTGAGAAAGACTAAAATGAAGTATAAAAAAATACAGTACCTGAAAATATAAGATTATGGTCCACATCAAACCAAGCACAATAGAAGGTCTACCATCAGCAATATCAGTTGAGTTTATATTCACAAGCTTAATCTATATAGGAAAGAAAACAGATGTTATTACCACACTCAAGGAATGATCACAATTATGAAATAGGTTTTATACTTTAATATATTTTACAGTCAAATAACAAGTTTCTTAATTAAAAATATCAATTTCAATTTTTAGACAAATATGGCTATTCATAATGACAGATTTTTGAGACCGTTGCATGTTACTATTTGTAGAAAAAATATTTAATTTCAAGCAGAAAGAACAATAAAGATTGCATGGAACCATTGTACAAACCGGAGATCCTCTGTATACGGACTAGCATGAAAAGCAAAGGAGAAAAGATTATACAAAAAAAAAAAAGGCTTTAAATCATTAGGGAACTGTATTAATTTAATTCTATAGTGCAAAGAATGCATATTTTCAGCATGTTTTCCAACATGACTTATAAGGACAGCATATTAAATACACCATAATAGATTTCAAATTACACAGGGGTTTCTTGCTATAGTCCTAATAGATTTACAACAGAAACAGAAAAATGAGTTTAAGAATAAATAAGAAATGGTAAAAAGGGGTGAAGGAAGCATAAAAAAAGATAAGGGAAAAAAGAATGCCAGAGCTCTCCAGTAGAGATCCTTTTACTGTAAAGATATATCACCACTTGATTAAGGCTCCCTTGCAAGACAAACCTGACAATAGTTCTTTTAAAATAAGAGTTGGAAATCATAAATTGTCAAAGGTCACATGAAGATTTTCAACAGGAATGGGAACAGGTTCCAAGGCTCTTAAGTCCCAAATGCTAATCTATAGTCTAAATAAAGTATCATCCTAAAATAAGCTCACAAGTGAAACAGCAGTAAAGGAGAGGATAAAGAGTGTACCAAAGAAATCAACGATACATAATGCTCAAAGTACTGGAATAAAACATGTAGTATTGGAAAATTAGTAAATATTGTAATATTTATTTCCTCAGCAAATCTAAGAGTTTGTCATCAATCATGATATAAATATGCAGGGCTTCTATATTGTTCATCCATCACAAACTTGTTTATGGACAAAAGTTAAGGAAAAACCTTAGATAATAGGTTAAAGAATGCAGAGAATGACTTTAGGTGACCTCACATGTCTTCCCAAAACAGAGAAAAGACTGCAGTTCTCTGAATCAGCAGCTGGAAAACCACTTTTTTGTTTGGGCCAACAAAAAAGAATGGTCATTCAGGGTTATAAAGCTCTCTTCATAATTAAAACTCCAGCAGCTGCTTGGGAAGATGCAGAAGAGAAATCCCCACATTGTTTCCAATCCTTTTCACCCAGAAATCTGACAAAACTCTGGGAAAACTGACATTATTTGCTTCTCTACCTATTGACAAGGAAAATTTTCTCTTACCTACCTAAACAAAAATATACTAAGTCTCATTCTCTCAGATGGACAAATTCCAACAAAATCTTTTCTTTTTTCTAGAAAACGAGACTTTTCTTCTATGTATTACAGGTGACAA
The DNA here is from genome assembly GCA_020800305.1 of Porphyrio hochstetteri. Classification (NCBI taxonomy): domain Eukaryota; kingdom Metazoa; phylum Chordata; class Aves; order Gruiformes; family Rallidae; genus Porphyrio; species Porphyrio hochstetteri. The sequence goes on from CM036907.1 coordinate 56,302,345, forward strand.
GGTTTACAAGGACTCTGTTAAAGCCTCTCATTACGTTACTGTTCACAGAAACATATTCTGTCTAGTCATTGTGTTACCTTTCTCTTATACTCTATTAAAATGGTTTTAAAACTAATAAACTATCCAGAACTAGAAAAAAAGTTTGGGCCAGTATAATACCTATTAATTGCCAGCTGCATTTTGCAGTATAATAAGAATATTTGCAGAAATCTGTTTAGACAGTGAACAGGAGGCTGATTAAATGTGTAATAAACTTTACTTAACGGACCCCACAGGTGAAGAAGACCCCATCAGCAGTCCCCAAAGCGCTACGCAGTGCCACCCATCTCCGTTTACCTTAGAGTACAGACCAGTACTGCACTCGACTGCTAAAGAGGCATTTATTGTCTGAACAGCATCCCCACCTCCTCTGGGAGGAGAAGGGTGACAGACTGGAGGTAAGCATCCTTCAGGCTGGATTCAACCTAGAGACTACCCGCTACTGCACACCGATCTACCTGATGGACTTCATGTTTCTGACTCTCTCTAGAAGAAAACTGGCATATTTACACAAAGTACACACAAAAATAACTAAAATGAGGTACATAAAATTATTTTTTTATGTCAGAAGCAAAAATCACAGTGCTCCATTTCTGGCAACCTATCATGATCTTCAGTGGAGTCGGTTACCTAGCTGCACTGCTGTATTATTTCAGGCACCTCTGTCATTCAAAGTTAAGGTTACTCACTATGCTGGGGGAGTATGGGTCTTTTGTCCTTCATCCAGCCCTGTCTTAGGTTATAGAAGTCTCCCCAGAAAGCATCATGCTCTGAATCTAAGCCTCCACTCTCAGGCTACATATGTTGTCATTTGTATTAACAAACTGTAGTAATAAAATAGTGAAATTGTGACCTAAAGCTGAATTTTGCTTGGAGAATACACTGATCTTTGGTTTCGTTATACCTTTTTCAATTAGAAAAATGTTCTCTTATAGATTTCTTTCTTCAGGCATCTGCCAGGATTGTTTCCCATGTAACAAACACAATTACATCAAGATGCCATAGTGTTAAAGAAAGGAGGAAAGAATTCCAAACCCCAACAACTCCTTGTGTACAGCTTTATGGAGATGCAAAATTCATCAGGTGTTGCACCTGTGTTCAGAAAACTTTAACTAAAATGCAGATATTAGAAAAAGTATCTGCCATCTAATTAAAGAGCACAAGTCATTACATACGCAGAGAAGAGTCAAGGAAAAAGGTAATATATTGATTTTATTTGATACTCATAACTAGGTCACATTGAGATTTTAGATTATATGTCTTTTGTTAAATTTATAAAATATTTTATTTCTAAAATGGCCACAGCACTGACTTTACCAGAATCTATCCCCAAATTAATCTGAAGTCCTGCCAATCTAATAAGGGATCAGTGTTCTAAATTTTCACGTCTATGCTTTCAGGGAGTAGAGTTTTGCATGTACAACCTAGTGAAGTCCATAAATCTAATTTTTTAATTACAAAGGAATGCCTCTACTGAACTGAAGATCATTCTTCTTTGAGAACAGCAACAGGAAAGTAGGGAACATTAGGAGCTGAAGAGGACATAAAAAAAAAAAAAGGAAGGAGATAAATTCAAGGTGATTCTAACTGAAAAAAAAGTTTTACCCTATATTGCTACATATTAGGGTGGGTTTAGCAATTTTTTGGGCAATGCATAGAAACTGAAAACTTCCTACATATCTCAAATTTTGGAGAATAATAAAATGTAGTTAAATACAAAACACATTTAAAGAAAGAAAGAAAAAAGAAGGAAAACACAAGACTAAGTGCTATTAAACTTACCCGTCTTCCCTCGAGAAACTTAAGAGCTGTGCCAATGTTGGCAACCCAGTGAATTCTCTTCAGGTGGCGTCCCTGCTCACAAGGCTTAAACAGAAAGAACATTGTAAAGTCCTATCACATTTATACTGATTTGCTGCAAAAAACTAAAGTTCTACATTATTATAAATGCCTATGTATATACCATACTCCGCTTTACTTGTAAAAACATCCCTTGGAACAGTTAAATTTTATCTTTGCATATGCCAGAGAGGACTGACAGATCTAGGGGACATAAATGTGGTAGTTCTATTAAAAAAAAAAGCTATGCCTGTTTTAATATCCTCATGATGTGAGCTGTCAGCTTCAGCCCATAAACTTCATCAAATTAGAGAATTATTTTTCTTGTGTAAAATAAACTAACGTATTTTTACATATATGTACACGTATATGTATAAGTATTTGAGAGAAGGCAACATTCTTTCAGTAAAGTATTTTTGCCTGCAAATGAGAAGTCAAGGTGGCTGTTATTTTTAGAAATCAGTCTGCAGCTAAGACATTTTACCTAGAGGATTTGTATCCCTTCTGTCTAACACTTTGTGATAAAAAAAATCCAACTATCACAAAACCTTATTGAACAATAAATTTTGCTGGACTTCAGACTTGTAGATTAAAGAAAGACCGTGGAATTAAATTCCCCATGGAATCTTATATTCTAATGCAAATACACAATTGCTATTGCCGAAATTCATGTTCAGAAAGTTACAAATGGATTTAACAAAAGTCTGGTAGGGACTCTGAAATTCCTCCTGCAGTTGCCACAGAATATCATATTCTGGTATACATAACCTTTAAAATAACAGGAAATTATTCCGGTTCTGTATCTCTTTTCTTTCACTAAGTAATATAGGCAGGATACAATCCAGTGGATTTCACTGTAACAGGTGCCACTATCAAAATTGTTTTCCTGTTTCACTAATTCTGTTTTGCCACGAGAGGGAGACTTTCTGTCTCAGACGAGCAGAAACGGAACTATTTTAAGAGAGTAGAAATACACTTGAAAGCACAGCTTTTTCCCCATCTTACATTAAAATCACTCTTGCAGTCTGAATTGCTACTTAATTTGGGGTATCACCTGCATTCAAAACAGAGGTGAAATATTAAAAAAAAAAAAAAAAAAGGCAAAAGTGTGGCACTTGCAAATTGCCTGCATCTGAGTGGGAGCAGATAACTCCTGAACCCTGGAGCAAGTCGAAGGATAGACTGTTGATTTACTCTTTCAGTCACTGCCACCTGGTTTAGAAAACATGCGAGGTCTCAGCCTAAACCGCTTTCATTTTTCTCCATCATATGCACAGAAGTAGCCCAGCTCCCAAGACACAACCTATTTGCCCTGTACTCCCCATGGCCTCTCTACAACTTGGCCATGGGAAAGCCACTTGGCATCATGTAAGGTCCTTTACAGTGGCAGAGCAAACGTCAAGGTAACTGGATATAAGACCCCATGGAATTTGAGGGGCTCTCCCCACACCCACACCCCCCCCCCCCGAGAGAAAACCATAAATTTAACAAAAATGACTGCATAATTTTTTCAAGATATTATAAATAGCTTACAGTTTAGTCTTTGCTTGTGTAAACAGTATTAACACCCAGATAAACAGCAGACTAATAAAAGCAATTTTATGAATAACTAAGGCAAAGTTAACAGAAAATGTGTAAAATCAAGAATTTCAGTCTGTAATAATTTATTGCTGTTGTTATTTTGGAAACAGATAGACCATTCTGTGAATAAACTTATTTTTCTATGTAGTAGTTAGGTTTTTTTTGTGGTATTCAAATATAGAAACCTATTAGAAAATCATATCCTAGAGAAGTTATGCAACTATCTTGTATACTCAGATGGAAGGAAGTTCTTACCAGCTTCTGCCCAGAAAGAACCTCCAAGAGGGCAATTAGCATTACCCCATCTTTGATATCTTCAAACAGATCATTTACCACCATGGGAGGATTGCGCTGAAAAGAAAGAAGACTTCAGGTATTGTAAAAAGGCTCAACAGTGTTACATCCTACCTCCCTTCCTTTCAAACAGAAGCACGAAGAGTGGCTGGTCCTCCTTCTTTATATTGCATAATGTTTAATATCAGCATATCATTTAACTGTTGCTTTGCCACCACAGCGTTTCACTACTTCACATTTCCGGTGCAGGACTGTAACACTAGATGCTTTCTGCCACTAATGATATGATAGTAAACCCTCCTGCTCCCCAAAACAAGCAAAGAAACACACCAACTGCCTCTGAGACTATAGAATATGCACGACTTACAGGTGCACAGTTACAGTCATATTTCCAGCTAGCGGCACACTTTGCCTGTGCCCAGTGTTACATCCGTCACAGAAATTTCCCTCCCTCAGTCAGAGCAATACAGGGAGCTATATGAAGGGAAGATCCCTGAAGCAGTGTAGCTGGTTGAGCAACACCGTTGCTTTCTCAGAGCTGACAGTTGTTACACCAAGTTGCTGTGTTCCCTCATCTCCTCCAGGCCTCGCAGGCTTCCAGTGCTGTTAGCATTGTGTCAGCTTCTACTTAAAACAAACTGCTTGGCATATGTCTTTACACTTAGAAACACAACAATGATATTACCAAAAAATATATAAACAGATGATGTTTTAAGAGTTCTGAAGAACAAGGTCACATCATTAAACTCTATCTTCTTAAGTACTACATCCCTATTTGTGGAGGTGTGGCTTCAGCTGGTCAGTACTTTAATGATCACAAAATGTCTCTTAGAAACAAAAACTGTAAGTCTGGCCCAGCTGAAATAAATGAAATAAACACCCTCCAGCTTCCACAAGCTTGTCAGCATTAATATACCTGCTAATTAGCATAATGCTAATATTCATAGCTGTTAATTCACTAAAGGTAACAATCAGACCACGAAATTCTTGAAATTACTTTGGTTTTAATAATTTGCTTTCAGGTCACTTGAAAAAAAAGATCCTTGTACAACAACTTCTGTTCTGTAGAAACATAGATTTTAAAAGATGACCCCAACAAACAAAACACTGCTCTTGAAAAGATAAAAGCACTATAACAAATCAGGAGAAAGTAAAGGTTTCTAGTTCCCAAAATGAAAACATCCTGCCTTCATTGTTCAGCTTGGATGAACTAATATTTCCATGAGACATAATTCGGGTACAAAGTGGAAAAAGAATTCCTCTGCTGAGAGCAGACTTCAACTGAGATTTGATGTGCTCTAATAGCCACAAAAATAAAAGAGTCTATTTTCTCGTTTATGTAGAATAAAGCAGCATTACAACTCATTACGAGACTATATTTAATCATAGCTCTTTTTAATTTCCTAGCAATGAAACAGATAAAAAGTCGTGTTCTTCCTTAATATAATACCAAAGAAATCAATGGAGCAAACAGGTCACTAGAGATTAATTTTTCCCAAAGTCTTGCATCACAGGCAGTTGACATAAATGCAATTAATTTTCCTCACCTTCTACATGACCATTTCCTGTTTGAAGTTCAGAGCAGCTTTGGTTTTATCAGCATTACCACATGACATAATACTGAAAAATTATGTGGCAAAATAATTCAGCAATAAAGGCAAGATGATTATTGCAGCTGCTATCCTAATACAACAGGAGGTGAAGGCATAAATAAAAAAAAAAAAATCTTACCACCAATCTAAATGCCACAGAAGTAAGGATTTTCTCTTGAAATTCACTCTGCCGGTCATGCGACCTGTTTGAGCACAACACAACTCCCTTCGAGCTTGAGCAGTTTGATATCCTTATTCTCAAATCAGGGAACAGGCCAGAATTTACCTCATCCCAACATTAAGTTAAGTGTCATCAGGAATTCATATGCAAATGAAGTCTGGGAAGCACACTGGTTTCCATTGTTTACACTATAGATCTCTGATCACCCATGTCAAGCTCTTGTTCTGAACAACTGGTAGGTCGTTCCTCACTGACAGAAGTTACAAAAACCTGGATTTGCACCGTAGCTGTGGCATGGAACCAAGGTTAGGCACTGAAATCATCCCTGAAGACATCATCCAAGTAAATTAACACCTACAGTACTTTCCCTTTGACATGAATCAAATATCAGTTTGGGGAAAACTAGGGGAAGTAGGAGAAAGCGTGAATAAGATGAGAAGTAGCAAAGAAACCATCAAATGACTTACACCAAATCTAATAAGATCTACTGCTCTGAGCATGAGACACACAAGAACTGAAAGGTACTACCTCTTGCTGGAAGGCTGCATAATTACAAACTCTGCAAGTGTTTAGCAGTACACATCATGTACCTGAACACAAATTAAACAGGGACAGAAGGCAAGTACAACAGCTGTGTCACAAGATCTTCTCTATGAGACTCTTCTAATATGGAAAATTAATTATACAGACTGACAAATGCATTCTCCAAAATATGCTATGTAATATAGTGTTTTTTCACTGCTCTGCAGATGTTAACACTTAATTACAAGGAGGTAAGACCATAATTGTGTTTGAAAAATGATTTTTTTTTTTATGCTGGGCACATAGCATAGAATTTACCGTATTATTATGACTCCAGTCTCTCTCAGAACTACGGAATGAGTTACATTTTTAGTGGCATACATAGAAAAGATTCAGCTTTTACATGGGGATTCCACAGATACTGATCTTACTCCTCACAACACCATGCAGGAAGATATATTTACACTAGTTGAATAATAAGTTCATACAGCCTTATTTATTGTATACAGACCATCACATGGGATGGTTCAAGCTACTTGACTATTTTTCCAGGCAGGTCCTTTACTGAGAACAATGGAACTTCTGTTGGAATGGATGAATACCTACTCCTTGGCTGCATATGTTATGTCAAATGAAATGAAAGGAGAAAGAGAAGCAGTAGACAGCTTGCTTATTAGCCTCCAGAGAAGAAAGGTTTGGGGTTTTTAAAGTTGTATTCATTTAAAAATCTACTGAATAATTTTTATTCTAGGGACTCAACAGGACTTAACATCTGCTCATTGAGTTGCCTTAAGACACTGCCAAAATACTAACTAAAAGCAGGGAAAGAAAACAAAACTAACTTAAAATTTTGTAATCTTGAAAATATTGAATGTACTCCAGATTTTGGCTTTTTGCATGTAAATGTATAGCTCCAGCAATGCAATCAACTGCAATGAACCCAATACGCTGTATTTTTAATGTTGAAAAGCCTGTGCAAATTTAATGACGTAATGTTTAAAACACATAAAAAGAACTTTTGAAAAATATGCAAAGGAGTTTCTTAAAATCCTGTAAAACTAAAGAAAATCCATTAGTTAACTTCTAGAACAAAATTATTTGGGACAACTCGAACTATACTTTGATGAACAGCTGAATCTGTGACTTGTCAGGCCTACGCTATGATCTCAGTTGTCTTAGCGTTCAATTTGGGGTTTTTTTGTAAGCTTCTTCAAAAAATTGAAATAGCAAAATAATACTAATGATGTACCTCGTACTGCATTGCACATATTCTATTAAACCCTCTTTTATTGCAGTATATGTGATCACAGTAGTGGAGATTATAGCATCAATGATATTTAGGAACAGTCATGTCACAAACAGGGGGATGCATTCTATACAAGTAAATTAACATGCTCTGTAGGAGGAATACGAATTAATTGGGAATGAATCTTAAATGTTAATGAACACATTTTGCCCCATTATTAAATATTTATTTAAATAACTGTATTTAGAACTGATGACAAATGGGAACTGCTGAGGAAATGCTTTGCTTAAACTTGTTCCTCATACAAATTTATTTTATTCGCTCTACTGTTCGTGAAGTATTCAGAATAATTTAAAGGACTGAACATTCATCCTTTCTTTCCTATCAAACATATAATTTTGCAATTTCAAAAGTCTTAAAGTAAGGTATAATGCCTGGGTTTAATTCAGTATTATAAAAACATTGTGTAAGTGTAATTTTTAAATGTTTGCCCATTCTTTACTTTTACATGATATCCATCCTTTGCTTTTATTTGTTGATGTGTGGATCCTTATAATGGAAATTTATTTCATTATGTATTTGTTGTTCACTCTGTTTGGTGAGTTTACAACAATACTTTGATGAGTACAAATACTGAAGTTATCCCTACACCTGGGAACAAAGATGTTATTTGTTTGGGTTAACCCAATTTAAAGTCTGTGTTCCAAAGCTCAGAAACCACTGCTTCACGACTCTTTCACCAAAGACGACAAAGGCAATAAAAGGTGTATGCTTCTTATTTTAAGAGAGGCATGGTTTTCATCTTTACTCATTTAATCCACTATCTAAAGAATCTGCATAGACAATTAAATGAAAAAACTTTAAGTAGTTGTCTTTCTGAATGGATGCGATGTCTCCTCTTTGACAAATTTGGTGTAAGATTGTATTTTAAACTTAGATGTTGAAAAGATGCCTGAAAAGATACTCAGAAGCATACTTAAATTATTTTTGTCTTTGAAGGCTGAGACTGATAGGTCCAGTTCAATAATCTCAGAGAAATATGAATAAATAACATGCAATTAGAAAGCCTCTTGTCCTATTACACATGCATATCTCATTTATCATTAGTAGAACTGCACAGATGCACAACAATTAGACAGATCACATTCATTTGATAGATTGTAACCCAATCTGCAAGTGGGTGGCTGAGAAAAGAGATGATTTCCAGTTGCTGAGTCTCACCCAATTCCCAAATCAGAATCACAGAATGGATTCAGCCCAGGTTAGGGAGACAGCAGAGGGACAAATGCAGCCTACTGCTAACAGTCAACCCAAAATGAAGCTGCATCAAACCTGCAGGTCTTTCCTCTCTTTTCATCTGCCTATGGGACATAGCCTGGCGAGGTCAGAGGTTATGCTAGGGCTGTTTTACCTCACTCAGTCTTTCTTTGAGGTGTCCAATAATTAGCTGATGCTAGCTGCTTTACCTGTCTTCTGCTCATGAAAGAACGTTACCTTTGAATTGGGAAACATAATTTTACAAAGGTAGCGTTCTACTGTAAGAGCAAAACAGAATAAAAAATTTGAAGCTCCTTCCTACTCCCTTTCATAAAGTTGAATTCATCGTCACAGAATCCTTTAGATTGGAAAAGGCCTGTAAGATCATGAGTCCAACTGTTAACCTAGCACTGCCAAGTCCACCACTAAGCCACGTCCCTAAGCTCCACATCTTTTAACTCCTCCAGGGATGGTGACTCAACCACTTCCCTGGGCAGCCTGTTGTAGTGCTTGGCAACCCTTTTGGTGAAGAAATTTCACTGGCACTCGCATTTCATTTACCCCTTTTGTTCATTCCTAATTATTTGTATTCGTACTCTCAATTCCATTCTTAACTATGCAGTTAAGAAGCCAAAAATTAAGTTCTCAATCTAGTTTATGGACTTAATTATGGAACTAGTTTCTGTTTCAACTACATCATGACTTTTGAGAAGAAAAGCCTACACTTAACAATTTAAAGACGAGCAGTGAAGAATCTTCCACCCATAGCAAATCCTGACAAACTATCACATCCTGCTTTATATTCTCAAACTATTGTTCTCGGTTCTACCTAACACAACCAAATCAGCTCTGTATTTCCATCTCTCTCAAATCTCTACCCTTCACAATGTCAGAAACCGCTCTCTTTTTTTTAATCCTTCTTTGCTCTACTCAACCAACACAGTGTAAGAATGAAAAATCTACTTTAGTAGAGTTTCTTTCCTTTGCCATCAGTAAACCCATCTTTGAAATTGCTACAATGACGCCCCATAAATCTTTGCTTAGAAAACATTAATTTCTCCTGCTTTTAACGTTTTATGCAGTTACTCATCAGTAATTTTTTTTTAAAACAAACTCATTCACAATGGAATATTTCTCCGGATAGCCATGGTGTCAGTTATGAGTACTTTATTTACTCTTTTTTGGGTTTTTTTCTTATTTCCTCCAATTTTTCTATTAATAATTTTACTAGATTAGTAAAAATGCCAGACACTAAACTTTCCTCCAAAAATAAAAGGATGAAACCCTGACCTTTTCTAAGAGCAGCCAAGAAATAAAGGACAGATTTCAAGTGAAGTTACTGTTAATTTTGAAGCCTGTATATAGGATTAAATTCAGGACACTAGTTCTGGATTGATACTGAGAAGCAAAGGCAAAGTTCAAAATGCCTTCCCCCCAGCTAGCCCTCAAGTTGAGCCAGGTTCAAGTTCACTCCTTCACTCACACGTCCTCTACCCCACAGTGGTGCAAGAGGGATGGGGAATGGCTGGGGGGCACAGGTCAACCCCAGTATCTCCTTCACAGAGACCACAGAGCAGCCCCCCCCACGTCTGGCATCTTAACACCAGCACACACTCCAGTCCTACATCTCCTTTCATATTATTTAACTGTATTTAAGTGTGTATTGCTGGTTCTTTGCTTGCAGTATAAGGCCAATGCCTTATGGTGTTCCTTGGTAGGTACTGTTTTGGCAGGTGTTCCATCTTTTATTGGGTTCAAAGATGAGAACAGAATGTAGACGATGCTGCCTGAAAGTGGGTCTCCTTCCAGGACTTTTTCTTATCACATTTCAAAGGCCTCCAGACAAAGGAGATATTACAGCTTTCCAATTTCTTTTGAAATAATAAAACCCACGACAGTCTTTTACATGAATCAAATAACCTAAATATTGAATTTCTGGGTTACAGTTTGGAATACAAGTGCCAGGGGAGTCCTGTGCATTCCACAGACCAATCAGCATTTCCTACAGCTCTGATGAACTCAGAAAAGATATTTCCACACTTTCCAAAAACATAACTTAGAAAAATTGAAAAGCTTAAGCTTTAAAAACTGAAAAATTTTGAACAGCATGGGTCCACAACCAGTGCTTCTCATGTGGTAGCATAACGGCATCAAATGGGAAGCAAAGGCTGCCAACCTATACATCTGACTCAGTGACGTAAACTTGCTGACAGCCATCAATAAACTATTGCAGCAACAACTTTCCTGTTAAAGGGTGAGTTAACACAGACCAGTTGCAACAGGGTAGCTCAGGCAGCTAAAAGTGAGGGCAGTAGCCAGTTAACTGCTTGGTTTGAATGTAGGTTATTTGCTTTCACAATATCAGAACCATTAAAGAAATATATGCCTAAATCACACAAGTCAAAAAGACTACTTGGGCTTTCACAGCCCGAAGGGACTACTGCAGAAAAGGTAGCATTCACAGCTTCCAATCCAGAGATAGATCTCTTAACTGAGCTTCCACTGCAATACGTCACTTCCCAAGGATTAGTCAGTTATTACTGGAAAATTGTCATTACATGCACACAGAGATGTATGTATTCCTAGCAGTATGTACATATATCTACTTTTCAATTATTTTGTGATATTAATAACACAATACAATTATGAAGTAGAAGAACATGAAATAACAGTTCTTTTTCTCCTCTGGCACATGTACGCAGCCTGCTTTGCCAACAATTTAGCAAATACTGAATATCTTCCCATCTCAGTTGAAGTAAATGTAACATAGATTGAGTGCTTAAGTTCTCTGCTTCATCAGGACCTTTTCCAAATTATTTCAAAGAGAATGAGGGATTGACCTCATTCCTGGAGAGGTTCCAGTGTCAAGAAGTCCTGATGATGACCTTGTTCTTGCAGTTAACTTTACAATGCCAGTGCAGTTCATTTCACAGTAAATTCCTCAATTACATTCCTCAGGAATGTAAATAAATGCTGTTGCTCAACCGTGCAGTCTCATTAGACCAAATCACATGATACCGCATTATATAGGCTTCCTGCTTTGCCCCGTTCATTTTTGAGGGGATTTTTAGCACATTTCCTCCATAGAAGCTAACACAACACTCTTGCAGCTATTCCTTGCTCAATTTTCAAATTAATTAATCTTCATGATTTAAAAATGCACATGCCAAAGAGCACCTCTGGATTTTAAATATTTTAATTTATCAGACTATTTGATAACTATGGTTAGAGTTGTGCTGTGTGAAAACTCTGGGAAGGTCCAAATTAAGTCTTACTGCTTATGTTGTCAGATAAAGTTGGTACTGGTTGTAGTTTCATACTTTTAAAATTGTGTGGAAAAAAAGCCCAAAAACTGTCTGTATTCTGCTAAAGCCAAAAAAGGAGTTTTAGGTCGTGGTAAGAAGCAGCAACAATAGCATAACAATAAGTGCCAAGATACATCAGATAATTAATTTAGCACTGGATTTGCAAGGCACTGCTTACTTTTGTCATCTGTTCAGGATGCCTCTATCAAAATGCACAACTGGCTCAAGTTTTTTTTCAAATACGCTGTATGTAATCAGGCTAATATTTCTGTTTCATAGAAAGCAGTTTCAACTCTTTCCTCTGGCTGAAATTGCAGCTACTGAGCCCCCATTCAGTTTTGGCCAAAGGAGCGGGGCAGTTGCCTGTAGACACCAAACTGCAACCGACTGCTATCATGCTGAAAGAGATTCATCCTCTTTGGTATACAGATAATGGGGATCCCTTTTTAAGTTTGTGCCACTATCCTCAGCCAAATCTGATTTATTCTATACTCCAAGGCCTGGACAGGCATAGATAAGAAGGTTTGATTTGAAAGAAAAATAATACTTTCAAAGCCATCGATTACCTTAGCCAGGTGAGTATTGATCCATTTTGTAAAAGTCCTTTTCTGCACTGACTCTTGCTCATCTGAGGAAAAAAAAGAAATCAGTTTATTTAGACATTGCTGAATCCTTCTGGATTTACATCATGGAAGAATGATATTCTCCTATCAACAACAAAGGCATTCTGCATTTGCCAGAAATGCCACTATGTTTTCCCGAGACAGTTAATTTTGCCTGTAACTACCCATAACAAATACTTCATACTCTTACAATAATGCTCTGACACTTGACTGTTTGTAGAGTTTGACAGCAAAGTTCAAGTCTTAATAAGTGAATGAACAGTAAGGCCCCATTTCAAATCTGAATGCCAAGATAAATTTGATATCTAATTCCATATTATATTTACCTGAGAGCTGAGCACCTAGAACTTCCCTGTATTTTTTAGCTGGAATCCATGTCTCTGACAATTCAGTTGCTTTTACTTAGAAAATTGACTAGAGACTTAGAAAAATTACTCTTAGCATGTAGTTTTGACAATGTTTGTAATATTGAATTAAAGATTGGAAATTGCATTAACAAGCTTGTTTTTCTGCTGGGAGATCCAACCAGGGAGGAGCCATTAGCTAGTTCAGGCAATTTCTATACTGCTTACTACCTCCCTGAGTCCTGTCCTGAAGCACTTGTCTGATTTATAGTGAATTTCCCTGATTCTCAGATAGTCCCTCAGGGGCTGTTGCCAGCTGCATAGATAAAAATAGCTCCAGAATGAGCTCCTCCAACTTCAGCAGCCAGGGTCATGGATGCAGAGGGAAGAGAATCACAGCGCCATAACCAATCCACAAAGTCCTGTCCTTTCCTTGTGGGGAATTGGGTTTGACACATGGAATAATTTCACACTGGGGCATTCAAGTATTTATGTTGGGGATTTTTCTATCAAAAATAAAAGGAAATTCCTATTTCACTGAAAACTAAATCATGTTATTAGCATCACCAGTTCTGAATGAGAACCTTCATTCCCATACAGAAAATCCAAATAAATAAAACTGCTGTTGAATATTTACACTTTATAAGAACACATGCACGTCACAGAAACTAGAGATGGAAAATCTAATTTTAGTTACTGCCTTTGCTACTGACTTGTGCAGTGCTGAATAATGATTTATTTTCTTTCACATCTGTAAAACTAAAATGAAATATTCTTTAACCTTTTAAAGTTCTGGAATAGAAAACTACTAAGTTTGGTGCACTACTAACAACAAACTCCCTGATTTACACACATACAATGCTGCTCCACAATGAGGGTGCATAAAAAAATACAAATTGTCACATGAAATTCATCAGTCAAAATGTTATCTTAAATGGGACAATGATGGCTCCCTACCCAGATATGGGCTACCAAAAAGCGTCTGTGCATTATGACTCAGGGATATTTTCTTTACATATAAAGAATATCTCACATATAAGAAATACCAGAGGAAAAAGAGATGCATACATTCTCCAGCATCTATTGCTAGATTAGCACACTTCATGTCTAAGAAAATTTTGCATTCTTTATTTTTCTTTTCTTTGATTTCATTGGGTAGGCTGTCTTACATCATATTTAACACATCCATCACATTCTCAGAATCTACCTGTTGCACTGACAAGCAAGTTATGAAAAACATCACTCAAAATACTCCTTTGTGCTTCATTCAACACTGACTATTTTTAGAACGGGCTGCCTTGACTTTATGTGTGACGATTGTTCTACACTCTGGAAAAGAGACTTCTCGCCATGTGGTTTCTAACCACGATGAAGATGTTTCCCTTGTGACATACAGTAAATGTCAGCTATGCTCTGACAAGCAATTACATATGCAGGTGGCCCCACTAATTTCAACTCGAGCACTTGCAGACTGGACTTGGGTTGTGTGTGAGCAGGTGTATCAACATACACGGGGCTCACACAGCATGTCTGGCTCTGGCTTCGTTCACACCTCTCAAACTGGAACTTCCCCACCATCCCAATACAACAATGTCACTCCAAAAGAAAAGACCTAGGCCTTTAGGAGTCAAACTTCTGGTCACAGAAATGAGTGAAAACGAGTCCCTGATTTGTAGTGATGGTGCATCTTGCAATTTAACAAACAACCTTCTAACAGCACACAAAAATCAGAGCCTCAGCTCCCAGCTTCTAAACGTTAGACAGCAGAAGACATACTCAGTTTCAGTCACACCAACAAACAGCAGAAGTAGCCTTTCAAACTAATCCTTTGCAAGGGAATTTATGCAAGCAATATGTCTTTATGAGCCCAAATTATAAAGTTTCCTCTTTTCTTAGCAGTTATTTTGTGTAGGCTTTAAAGGAACAGATTTTATCACTCTAAAACCTATGTCTCAACATAACACAAGCAGCACACTGATTTTACAAATTCACTGGAAGCGAATGTGCTATTTTCACTGAACTGCTGTTAGCTCTGCAGAGGTACCAGTTATCTATACCCACAAGACGCACACGTCATACAGTTTCTCACGCTCTCCCCACTTGCAAGGACCATCAGCTCCTTATGTGCACCACTTACCCTGCCAGTACTGAAAGGACCCAGGAAGCACGTTTAACAATGCAACGTTTCTGCCACCAGCACCTCTGTAGCGAGCCATAAGCGCTGCTGCTGCTGCTTCTGCTGCTGCTACCCCTGTCTCACGTAGCGTGCGGCGCTTCCTTAGAACACAGCCAGAAGTAATTTTTCAAGAACAATCTGATTTCTTTTTTTCCCCCTTCACTGGAAATGCAGGCCTCTTGCACAGATCCCTCCACCTGCTCTTGTCAGAGAATTCACATGAAGCCAAACCTTAAAAACATCTTTATATATTCTTGCAGAGATGCAACAGCCAGACAAAGCCAGCTGTATGGGAAGTAGCAGCTCTGCTGGTCTCACTGCCATCATCCTTTTCCACTGTTTTCCTGAGGAAAGATTTTATTATCCGAGCAGCGGCCAATCGGCTAGCAGAAACCTCTGATGTCAAGAGCCTGAATAATTCATCCAGGGACTGGGAGAACCCAAGTACGCTGCCGATACCCTAAAGCAGTAAGATGCATAGCTGCAAAAAGCGATGCAGTCTTCTCACCAGGGCTTTTGTAACAATATACTGCTCAGTAAGCATAAAAATGGCTGAATGGCACAGCCCTTCTCTAGGTTCTCATACGTATAAAAGAAAGCAGCTTTTAAAAGCAACCATTTGTTTTCATCACTGCATGCTCTATTTAGACATGGATGTCCTTCAGCTTTGCAACTGACACAGTGAAGTGGAAGAAATAGCAAGCAACAAATCTGAACAGACATGTAGGCCACTTAGCTTTTAATAATACATTTGAATTGCTGTACAAGAAGGATGAAACCTATGTAAGGATGCACAGAATTTTTGGAGTGCATCTAGATCCGCCCAAAACATGCTCAAATTTCTGATAACATACTGTACTTTCTATTTCATTAAACCAGAGCACCAGAGCATTTCAACAGAACTTGGTTTGCTCTGGTAGAATGAAGACAGTTATGAAACTGTGGAAATTCAAACGTTATTCACCCACAGGGACCAAGAGTAGTACACAGTATTGAAATGAGAATAAAAGGGCGTCTTTTAGTATGTAATTACAGTAACTGTATCATTGTAGAGGTTGAATTCAAATTTCTGTGTCTTTAAAATATAATTACTCTGACAAGATCATTTTGCACCTGAAAGAAACATTGATTTCTTTCAAACCAAGAAATATAGGTATTAGTTAATCAAATGTCTTCCTTTAATCGATTAGGGTAAAAAAAAAAAAAAGAAAAATATAGTTGGATATATTCCCTTAGAAACATAGAGGACAAATTATTTTGAAAGAGGAACAACCATGTAGCTTCAGACAGTTCTGAATATGATGTTGAAATATTCATCATGCGTGCATACCATAATGACTATCCTCATGCATATCATATGTGTGTGTGTTTATATATAGATGAAGAGACATGGAGTAGTGGCACGCTTTCTAACAGAGCCTGTCTAGAGACAGGCTTCCTGAGCAGCACAGTCCCTGCCTGCCGAGCTCCACGCACCCCAGGCTCAGTGTGCAGCAGCAGATCACACATCCATCACCTCTTGCCTCATGGGCTTGGAGATCGAATGGTGGGAAGGCAGCTGCAGTGCAGGGTGGCAAATGAAGTGTTCCACTGTGGGGCAACACAAGGAGGAGTCTCAGGTACAGAGGGAGGGACACGGAAGAGCCGAGTTCACGTATGTCTAATAAAAGCATCTTGACTCAGTGACTTTACATTGCAGAGACTGGTTTCGTTTCTTCCTTTAGTGAAACTCAATTCAATCTGCTTCCAGCTCCTCTCCTGCCATGCCCTTTTCTGTTTTCTTTGGTTTTGAGAGTTCTAAAAACACCAAGGAGCAATTTTTGTCTGTTTGATTTCCAGATTTTTGGTGCCCTTAGGAAGACTGCTAAAACAATTTGCAAGTGCAGAAAAGTGTGCCAAACCACCTGCAGCCCTTCAAGATGTCACTTGAGAACACAACACAGCAGAGAAAGCATCAAGCAGCACCCCACTGGGAAAGCCTGTGTGGTCAGTGCTATGGCATAAATACTCTAAGCTTTCCATAAAATATGGTATATAGCCATTTCCAGTTTCTTTAAGGAAGTTCTTAACTTTAAGGAGCTGCAGAAGAGCTTGCAGAGCCAAAGCAATAATATGGAGACTCTACTTAGGAAAAGGAGCAATATTTGAAGCTACACAGTTTCATCAACGCTTCTGTAACACACAGATTAACCCATTCTGGAGGACAGCTCAGAGGCAATGCAGGTCTTTTCCTTTATATCTCCAGGACAGTTTTGCTTTTTGAAAAACAACAAACAAAAATCTTTACTTGCAGCTTTAAAGCAGATACATTGGTTGCAAGTTTTGAAGTTTAATAGTAACACTATACGCTTCAGGGAAAAAAAAAAAAAAGGATGAGGATGAGAGCAGTGGGAGCAAAGAAAGAGAGAGAGGGAAAAATTGATTTTAGCAGCCACTGCAATGCGGTTGACAAGACTTAACAGTAATGGTACAAAGAATGGGAATATATTTTTAAATACCTCATGCACTTAGGACATTTCCATTGGTTAAATTTTGAGGAGACAGACAGGATTTATCAGAGTGGCTTTGGAGTATAGGCCTCTATCAAATGAGTTTTATCAGAGACAGTCCAGCTAACTCATCTGTTACCCAAATTTCCAGGCTCTGAGATCTAGGTGTACACACCAGCCATAATCTGTTCTACCATCGAGTACTCATCTGCCTCTCCCATATATTTCAGCAGAAAGGAAATCCATGCACAAGACTAGAAGGCAACCAGTCACCCTCAGTCAAACCCCTATCTACGAGGTAAAATGATGGTGACCAGCTCTCTGGAGTTCACACCAGCATATACTATTGCTCAATCTAGAGGTACCCTTATAGTGTGGTGGTTTGGGGGCCAAAGGTTTTACATCATTTGGAAGATTGGAAGTAGAGGGAAAAACCTGCACACTGGTGGAATAGTTACAGAAAACTGAGATGTGGAGAAGCAGTGTCACAGCTGCAGCAACACTGCTCGCTGGGCAGCCTGCTGCTGTGCAGCAGGTGGCATGCCACTGAGATCCTTCTGCTGCTACCGTCTGCCTGAAGTGTATTTACAAGATATGTATTTTGATTTTATAACTTTTTCTTATTTATTCCTGTCATTTCTAAGACAGAAAAGGTGTCTATCTAGCCACTAGTTATAATGATATACAGAGTGATCCAATTTATCCCCTAAAGCTTACCTTTTAAAAAAAAATCTGAATGTAATCAAGTACAAGCCAAGCAAATCAATTTCTCTTCTTTTGCTCATAGTTCATGTATTCTTATGCAGACACATTAATCTATCAGTCCCTCTGGAAGCATGTTCTGTGAACTCTGCAAGTAGTTTAAATTTTTAGCCAGTGCTAGAGAGCGTGTGCTTTAACTCAGGCTGTTGGCACCATCTCACAGCAGCACTTGGACTATCACAGAGCATCTTTATACGGTGGTACTTGGGAGACTTCCAGTTCTTAACTCTGAGATCATGCCCTGTTGTGCCCATATTCTCATACGCAGATGTGAAACGTTCCTGCTCCATCTAGACAGACATTTTCCCCCTCCCTCCTCTGCTCTGGTTTTCACAGGAGGGAACAAAGCACAAACAGAGTGAAGTGCAGCAAGAGAATCTGGATCCACAGAGGCCAGGACATAGCACAGACATTACTCTACTGCCCGTAACTGTCCTTCACATTGATCGGAAGGGCTACCCTCAGCATTTGAGGAAACTGATGATCACAGCATGTTTTCTGCAGTGGACTGGAAGATATGACCAAAATGGCATTTTTATGACTTTCTGCATCTTTCCCGTGCCCAGTCCTTGCAGCATACCTGCTCCTATTTTGTCTATTGAGTGACTAAAACCAAACCAAACAAACAAAAAAAGAACTGTAATTAAATTGTTCTCTGTATTTTTCCTCGATGGGCTGCATTTTGGTTTTCACCACATACAGAAGGAGAATGCATTCAGAACTAATCAATGAATGTATTTGCTCATTACATTTACTGCATTCCTGCCTGTACTGCTACATTAGTTATTCTCATCATCTCCAATAACGGTTGACTTAATTGCCAAGTGGCTGTAAATATATTACTCACTTTCACAGCATCTGCACTCAACTGAATACAGCCAGAAATTAAAACACCTATTAGAAAACCATTTATAGCTCATTTAAATCAATTTTAAAAGCGGCAATCTAAAGAAAATACTAACTAAAATCAGGGTACTCAAAATTTGAGATGATTATGTGCAATGGTTTTAGTGTCTTCTGAAAGATTCAGGATTTGCTGCTCTACAGATGTCTATTTATTTACCGGTCTGGCATGGGCGTAAGTAAACTTAGTGTTCACCCCACCCCCACCCCCCACCCCTCCTTTTCCTGCACTAATACACGAGGTGAAAACAGCCTGATACAACTGATCCAAGCCAATGTGGCATTTGTTCTTTTAATTACTTCTTTTCCTTTACTGTATACTTAAACAGATGTTTCAGATGATAAATCAGTTAGGAATCTATAAAAATCCAGTGAAGTTAATTAATAAGAATAACTATACCACTTTATAAGAAAGTACACTCAAATTTCAATCCATCCATGCTAATAAATAGGCACACAGTCTAAGAATTTTTTTCATAAATAAAGATACCCTGATGAAAAATTATTCTTCTGCCTATAAACTCTATCTACTACAGTAGCATCCACAATGACCATAATTTATAAGAAAAAAAAAGGACCTACACAAATATTTGCATGGCTTTTCAGTTCACTGCAGTTCTGCAGCTGACATCATGTTACCATTTCCACATTTTACAGCAATTCTCTCCCTTGACATGAAAAGTTTGTATGCAATGTTGATCCACTCCCCTAGAGGTTTTTATAAAGCCAGATTGAACAGAACACATCTTATTGAAAAATCTCGAGCTTTTTAATAGAACTCTTAAGGACAAGTACTACTCACTTCGAATCATTTAAAGAAAGTCTTTAAAAATGTTGAAATCTATCCAGATCAGTACCAGCACGTCTGTAAGTATCTTTGTTAGAATGACTACTTAAAGCCATAACTACAGTCAAGAAAGGTACTTAACACTCAGTTATTAAAAAATATCTGAGATTTTATTGGAGGTGGAGTATGTTTGAAAATGGACAGCGTAAGCTCCAATTCCATCTTTTACTCTATGGCACTTACACGAGCTCCTAAAACAATGGAAAGGTTTTTTTGTCCTGAAGCCAACCTGTCAGGTAGGCAAGTTACTGTAACAGCTGTCATCGATTTTTAGTAGAATTGCTAATATTATGTGACATTAATAGGACCGTTCACAACACTAAGCACTACAACCTGGAGAGGCTTTGTGCAAAAACGTTTAAATTGGAATGCTTAATGTTTCTATTTAATGAAGCACAGAAATTTAAGTACACTGCACCAAATGCACTGCATGGAGCAGATTTCTACTACCGATGGTGAGATAACTATTTATCTATGCCCACAGTGAGTTCAGTAGCCTAAAAGCAGTGGAGGAAGAGTTCAGAATCTACTGAAAGAAATCAAAACTAAGGGACACATACTATGCACATGCTGTCCAAGATATTAAATCAGGATATAGAGGTGCAGCATATGTAATTTAGACAAATTTGTGCAGAAACCCAAAATATACATACTGATTCTTTTTTTACAGAAAATACATTCTGCAATCGTTTCTCAGTTGTTTATACCTAAGATCAGCCACATGGCAATGGTTTATCAGAGGTTTAAAAAACTGTAGAATTCTCTATTCTGTGTAAAGTTTGAGAAGTTTTACTCTTGAGATAATTTTTACTATAGTTACCTATATTTTAGTTATGAAGCTCTAAAAAAGTCTACCTAATGGAAAAAGTGCAATTACTGGTTTTGGATGCTTGGAAGCATGATAATTTAACATACATTTAGCATTAAATTATGAATTCTTTACTAACATATTCAGTTATTTGCAACTCAATAGGTGGAATATTAGAAGTAAACAAAAGGGCTAAGTACTTAAAGGGCAGATAAAAGCATGAGAGAGTCTCTCTTCACAAGAAGCCACATGAAGACAACAGGTAATGGGTAAAATTTGCACTGGGAGAGGTTTCATCTTGATATAAGAAATAATTTTTTACAGTGAGAAGAATCATTCACTAGAACAACTTCCTCTGGGACATGGTAGAGTCCCCATCACTGGAGTTTTTCAAGATGTCATTGGACAGGGTGCTAAATAATCTGATCCCCTTTCCACAAACGGTTAGGCCAGATGATCTTTCAAGGATCCTTCTACTCTGTTCTTTAGCTTTATTATTTTATGAAAAACTGTCCTGTATTATTAGTAGGAAGTATGCTATGTTACTTAAAAAAACAGTAATAAGAACAACTCAGTATATTTATAAGATTATACACATGGCTCAAGTATCTTCCATCTCCAGTACAAAAATATATATAAGCACATGCAAGAACTCAGTACTAGGGGAAATGCAAACTTCTATGTTTCATAGTTCCTTGTACAAAAACAATTTTAAAAAGAAATCTATCACATCCAATTGAAGCGAATTAATACTTAAAATATTCTAGAACCAGGACGATGACTGGTATCTATGCAGGGGCTGAAGAGATAGAAGGAGTGAAGAAGTGCGTTCAAGCTGAACGTGCATACATCTTTCCAACAGAGGTCTTGCATAAATGTAACTTGGGCTTAGACCATGTTATTCCTCTCAGAGCCACAACCATCTGCTGTTCCTGAATGCCAGCATTCACAAAAGACTTGAATATCCTTTGGCACATTGTCGATGGTTTTATACCTTCATCTGATTGCCTGCCTTTTCCTAAATGTCTCCAAACAGACAATCCCCAGCTTAAAAAAAATTATGGAGCTCCTATTTTAAATTGATATGTCTCTACTGAATAATACATGACAAATTTTGCCACTTTTACACTGAGTGGTACCTAACTCAGAGGGTTGTCTCACTATCTACCACTGAAACTACTCAGAAAGTAAATTAACTAATTTACTTAGAGAAGGCAGGTAGAGAAGTCAAAAACAGGGCTACTTGGATGAAGGAGCTTCATTAAATGTTGTTATAAGTTAGAACAAAGGTTGGAGTTCTTCAAAGACTAGCCTAAGTCTTCATTATTTTCAGTCATGATTTTGGCAGGAAAACCATGATGATGCTTGTAAAGTTTACCAGTGACTCATATTTGGGAAACACCATTATGATGGTATCAGAATATCCTAAAAATTAAAGAAATTGAGCTGACTGAAGACTGAAAAGAGTTAGATTGCTAATACTAAAAAGCTCAAAATGCAAGGCTACGTACTCAGGGAGTAACATGATTTCTGGTGTGAGGTGGAAATTCACTGTATAGAAGGTAAACTAGAGGAAGATATACTTCTGTAATTCTGCTACAGGAACGAGGTGAGCCACTAGTGTGGCTTACTCTTAGGAAGACAGTAAATCCTCTCTAGAAATTCAGAGAGAGAATGAATATCAGAAAAAGGAAAAACTCCTACAAATTAAAAACCATGAAAAAGCACCAGAGCAGAAGGCTTTAAGGGGATCTGAATACATAGTTAGAAGAAAGTTTTCACTCTGAAGAGAAAAAAAATGCAGTGATCAAGGATGTTAACATCATTGTAGTGGTGTGGTTGCCTCTAAAGGCATATGACAGATGAACACATTTCCCGGCTGGTGTCGCTATTTAATATATCAAGGTATCCATAAATTTCATGATATGGGGACTAAATATCACTGTCTTGTGAGGATTCCACACACAATCACAAAATCAATTCCTTTATTTTAGTGGTAGTTTTAGAATGCTTTTCATAAATTCAGAATATTTGGCAATAATGACTAAAAAAATTCTATTATTTTATTGTAACAAATCTAGTAATAATTCTAATAGTCACAAAACAGCTAGAACAAAACAACTGAACAGCTCAAATTCAGTAAGAAAACACAGACATGGTAATAAGATTAAACTAATACTAATATTTTGGCACTAAATAATATATCCTACTATGTTGCATGATGAAAGATAGTGCAGCACGTAAAAAGAAACACCAGACAGAAGTGAGTTGCTAACTATCTGAAAGTGAAGGATTTTCAAGCAAGTCAAATTAGGCAGTGTCCTGAATGTGAACTGAGATTTCCCTGCAGTGAGTTACTTTTATAATCCCCGTTACTGTAGTCTCTGTGCTCTTGGTGTTACGTGAAACATGAACTAAAAAAAAAAAAAGCATTGTTTTGACTACCTTGTTTGATAAAGTTCATTCTCCACCAAGGACTTATTTTCATGAAAATTTTATAGGATCAACCATTTGATGAATGAAAGGCAACAAAACTGGTGAAGGGTGTTAGGAGCACAAGTTTTCTGAGGAGTAACTAAGAGGAACTGGGGTTGTTTATCCAGGAGAAAAGGAGGCTGAAGAGAGACCTTATTGCTCTCTACAACTGTCTGAAAAGTGCAGGTCTCTTCTCCCACGTAGAAAGTGATAGAACAACAGGGAATTACCTCAAGTTGCATCAGGGGAGGCTTAGACTGGATATTAGAAAAAAATTCTTCACTGGGAAGGTTGTCAAGCACTGGAAAAGACCACCCAGAGGGGGTGGAGTGAACACCCCTGGAGGTATATAAAAGATGTGTAGATGTGGTGCTTAGGGACATGGTTTATTGGTTGGATGTGGCAGTGGTAGGTTAATGGTTGAACTTGATGATCTTAAAGGTCTTTCCAGCCTACGTGACTGTAAGATTTTGAACTTTGACCACTGACAATGACTCTCACAAACATCCAAATACCCTCCTGAAAACATGCAATTGCCTAAACATTCAAGGAGCCCCTCAAAGAAATGAGAATCATAGCCTGGTCTGTGTTTTCAGTTCAGTCAGCCAAATATAAAACTGCTTAGACTTCAAGACAAACTGGTGATATAAAAAGTGCAATTTTATTAGGATTTGGTTTAGTGGAAACATGATTTCTATAGACATCTCTATTATGGCAACTAAGGGCTGTCAAGGCCTGGAAGCATGCATAATTGCTCAACCATGGAAAGATAAAAGGACTTAGTAAAGAAACTGTCTGGTAAAGAGCTATAAATAGCAAAGAAATATAAACAAGCTTATGATTTACTGCAAGCAATGTTTTAACAAGCCAATGGAAATGAAATTATTTTTTGTCTATCCATCTAAAAGCTATTTGTGTTGGAAAAAGTCTTAATTTGATGTTGGCTGCTTCACTTTTTTCTCAATGTGTGAATGAATACATAGGGACTTCGGAGTTATACACTTGGCAGGAAGCAGGGCTCTGGCTATCCCTGCAAAAACTCTATCCTAATTTGACCAAATTACAAGCTTTTCCAAATTCTCACATACCCTTGATTTTTAGCACTTAGATTCTCTAACAACTCACCTTTATAACCTTGATATAGCACTAAGCAGACTGCATATTTACTGCTCCCACAAAGACTGGCTGAACATGCTTCAGCTTGGGGAATACAGGGGAAAAAATTAATCTTTATTGCCCATAATTGCCTCAGCTCCAAGTAATCCCAGAAAGAAACTCTTCTCATGCTCATCACCTACCCCCACTTTCCCCTCCCACTCCCAAGATGGCAGCTAGAAGGGACAAAAGCTGGGTTAAAGGGAAGAATCTGAGGATGAAAAAAGAAAAGCTTGAATTATTTAGAGAGAATGTACCCAGAAGGTGAGAAAAACCTCTGACTGGCAGCTGGAAAAGTGAAAGAAATAGGCAGGATCTGCTCACACAGTATGGACATCTGTCCTGGAACAGATGATGTTGTCATCATTGTCATGACAACTGACAGAAGTTACATATGCCAGGTGTAACTGTGTCTGTACAAGCTTTATTTTCTCCCCTTCTACACATGTGATAAGACTACTTTTTAGTTATACAACCACATAGCCTTTATGCAAATATTCCCAGCCATTTTTTTGTCCTGAAAAAGAAAAAAACAAATTGGACATTTTCTAATATTGCTTACAATTTTGTACTGCCCATCAGACCTAACAATTAAGTATGTGATTTTGAAATTCTTTTACTATTTTTTGTAACATTGCTTGTCTGTGATATGAAAATCCTCTGCAAAATAACATGAGGGTTCTTTTTTAAAGTAAGTTTATTTAAAAAAAAACCCACCAAAAATCCCTAAAGCACAACTCTTTTGAAGAAAAAATTGTAAGAACAAACTGGTTACTGATGCTTATGAAATCAAATCTTCGCAATGGTGGATCCAATCTATCAACATCAGAGTCTGTTCTCTGAATATCATTCCACCATAAAAATCCTAGGATATAGGATGATAATCAAAACCTATGTACTTTCATCCATGAGTTTCATTTGTTTGTATACTACTCAAGATTGTTCAATGGAACTGCATTGATCTAAACAGAATGACTCTGGCACAAAACTGGACATTGTTCATATTAAAGTGTACCTGTCTAGGCATTGATTAGTATTTTTAAAGGTTATTTGGTCTGCTCCTCTAAAACACCACAGTAAGCAGTCTGAAACAGAAAATAGAAGACAACAGTGCTGTCACTACTGTGTTTGCCTTAAACAGTCTTTTTTGCACCCTTATGCAGAATATTTGTAGCAATGACATCATTTAACAGGACAAGAAATAAAGCTCAGCCATCATCCTAGAACAATAAGGTTCCTGGTCTTGTTGTAAGGCAGCAGCAGCAGTAGTGCCCATGCCCTGGGAGAGGGAGAGCAGCCCCCTCCTCACCTCTGCTCTCACCAGATCAGCAGAAATTGGAGTTTAGCAAATTCAGCCAGAGATTTGGCTCAGCAAAGCACAGATGGGGCTTCTGGGTAATGCTGCCAGGAAGGAAAAGGCAGTGGTGACCTACAAGCAAATAATCCTCCTCACCCCTAAAAGGCAGGGTCAAGCAAGACTTAACTTCAAGCACTTATGACACATGGGGACTGCCCTTTAGGCAGAAGTGAGATGCTAATTTTGAATTGGGGCAATTATTTTGTAAAAGGCCTACTAAGCTACTATTTCTCTTATACCTGTTCCATTTATTTTTGTAGTGTATATCACCACGATCTTAATAATTTATTCATGCCCTAATACTACACCATGAGAAATAATGAGAATTTTGCTGGTGAATGAAACAAACATTGATCATCGAGATTACACCTTAGATTGTATTTCATATGAGAAATTGTTGCCAGAGATATGCTTCTTTCATATTATTGTTTTATAGCACAAAATAAAAATATTCCCCTATTACGCAAAAAAAGTTTTGCCATCAGTGGATCCTGCTGAACAAAATTCTGCACTTACTACCTCCTAGCATCAGTTTTTCTAGAAATAATATTTTTGCAATAAGCCTGAAAACTGGAAAATACACTGGGTTCATAAACTGCTCACAGGAATATGTTCTTCTTGCTTCCCTCTAGGAACCCTACTGTAATTAAACTGACTGCATCTTGATATTGACAGAAGTATTATGTATAAAGTTAAACAGAGAAAGATTTTACCTCATAGGGCATTTCACTTGTAATGGATTTGCAAAAATAGACTAAAATGGTATGAAAAGGAAAAAAAATGGTATGTAAAGCATATTCAGAGCAGGTTGTTCAATAAACAAAAAACTAACAGCTGTCACAAGAAAAAGAAACACCCCTTATAATGCATAAAAACAGTGGTATCTCAGATTTTCCCAGGAACCATGCTGTGACTAGGCACTATTCATATTTAATATATTCCTTATCAAAACCAGCAACTCATATTTATATTTTTAATCAGAAAAAATATTTAAGGTTTCACCACAGCTTTTATATAAACAGATGATAGCAGACAATCTACAGGGGCATCTAAAGCACCATGAAGGAAAACCCCACTGCACTGAAGCAGCAACATGGCATCTTGCTAGCAATAGCGTCAGAACTTATTCAGAGTTTTTACTGAAAATTCTAAAACTAAGGCACTAGCACACAGATAACAAAGTGCAACCCAAATACTTTAACCCATCTGGGGGATCTTGTGCATGTGAAATCCACATCTTTTATCATTTGCCCTGTAAGAAGAAGCTGAAGGATGGGGTCTAGTTAAGCCTGGGGTAGACATGGCTTCAAAGGGACCTCACTGTGGTCCCTTATCACCTACAGGGAGGCCAGTGAGAAGATGGAGCTTGGTTCTTCAGCACAGGAGGAAGAGAGACAATGCACAGAAGCTGAAACAAGAGGTTAGGTTGCCTTAAACTAAGAATCTGATCCAAAGATGAAGCCAAATCAATGCTAGCATAGTTTGTGGTAGCTAATTTGTCAATACTCCTGCTGTGCAAGTAGATGCTGATTGTGATCAGTAGCAGTGAATAGGCAGCTAATTACAGGTTCAGAAGACATTAGCAATTGGTATAACACCACCCATACATCCTCCAGTGGGCACAACATACTGTTTGTATCCATAAGCTCAGAGATAGTAACCTCATGAATTAAGAATATGGTGTGTAAAATATCCACATACTCCAGGATTTTTCATGTATCTGGTGGGACCAGGAAAGAGTGAAATGTAGGAATGTTCATTGTGGAGACAATTTCTCCACAGGTTTCCTGTGGGCCCTCTAAGAGTTGGCTGAATTACAAGCTCACACTCTTTTACTCCTACCTAAATAGCTGCCTTTGACAGAAGTGTTACAGAAACTCCCTGAATATGTTTACTTCTGTGCACCAGGTGGTCCTCAAACACTTCAGATGTAAGTACATATCCCACCTCATAAGGGGGTGACAACTTGGGTGCATTAACTCCCTAGTATCGGAAAGCTTGGCCTCATTTGGGAAGAGCAAGAGAAGACACAGGACACTCCCCAGCTGACATCTCTTCTGGGTGATCAAGATCCCAGAAATCTGGGACACATATATTTGATTTAGTCACAAACACTACTGCAGACTCCCAAGTTTCTTGTCCTCTGCTCAGCAGAGCCACCAGAAAGTCTTTACTACTTTGTAACATCATGCTTTATCACATTCACTTAACATAAAAAAGCCATAGTTACTGAATTACAAAAAAATAAAAATCCAGATAGATCCACTCATATTAACTTCTATATGTACTTTATAATAACTTCATCCCTTGCATCATTTACTTTTAAATGAGAGGATTAAATAACAGTCTACAATTGACAGCATAACTTCTTCCCCAAATTCTGTACATATTTGAAACAAGGTAAAACCACCTGAGTAAATCTTTGTTAAACCAATACATTGTTCTGGGGATTCCTCCCCCCCCCCCCCCCCCCCCCCCCGCCACTGTATCTAGGATATGTTTTTTCCTTTTGTTTTGTTTTTAGTTACCACAGTATAAAAAAAGTTGTAAGTCTAACCTATATATCGTGCTTGTTTTAGTCAACTATTGCTTTATTTATTGTATTTAGCACATCTCTTCCTTTTCTGCATCACTGTTTCATGACATACTTGAGGCCACCTTTCAGAAAGCTTAAAACTTCTTAGTCTGACTGATTTCACACTGAGCCATTCCACAGATGTTAGGGTTGTATGAGAGTAAGTTATAGCATGGGGAAAAACCCAGTGAGTTGAGTTTATGTAGACTGGAGTCTACCTTCACTTGTAAAGTTAAACTAAATAAAAGAAAAAAACAGGTCACACATTGAAAAGGTAACGTTTAAATCAGTCTTTTTCCTTTTGATATTCCTTAGGATGCTTCTATTGTATTCTCAAAATAGCAAAACAAAAATTACCATGAGAACTCACACTGGCATGAAGAGTCTGAATTTTTTAACCAGTAAACAAAACCCCTGAGGCCCTTCAGGACTCATAAGAGCACTTGTCAGTTTTGCCTAAAGATAACAGAATACTGAGAGGCATAACAGGAGGACTGTGCTGTAGATCTGAATATCACGATCATGCTGATGAACTCAGCTAACTGCAGTTCACCAAAAGCTACCAACCCCAAACATTTGCTTTTTTTAGTTTCAGATTAAAAAAAAACAAAACAAAACACAGAAAGACCTAGGTTATTAGGCAATGTATCTAAGAGTTAAGACACACGCAGTAAAGCTGCCTCCCCAGCCTGAAGTATGGACCCCAGGAGAACTGGCAGCAGCAACCGCAGCTTCCAAACTGTCCCATCCCTTCTATTCCCTCAGCAGTAGTGTCCTGGTTTCAGCTACGATGGAGTTAATTTTTTTTTAGCAGTGGATGGAATGCCATGTTTGGGTGTTAGGATGAGAACAGTGCTGATAGCACCCTGATGTTTCCAGTTGTTGCCGGGCAATCAAGGACCTTTCTCAGCTCTGCATACTTCCTTACTAATGAGAAAGGAGGGGACACAGCCAGGACAGGTGACCCGAATTGGCCAAAGAGGATATTCCATGCCAGTTACATCATGCTCAGTATAAAGGGGGACTGGGGGGAAGAGGAGGAGACAACGCCAGGACATGCAGTTTCTGGGGACGGTCGGGTTCTGGGATGGCTCTAAGCTGTGCGGACTGAGTTGTGTGGTTTGGTGAGAAATTGCATTGTGTATCACCAGTTTCACATATTTTGTGCTTTAAACTCCTGTTATTGTTATATCTAGTTTTCTGTTACTGTTTAGTAAACTATCCTTATCCCAACCTGCGTGGTTCTGGTTTCTAGGTTGTGGTTTCTTTTCCTCCTTTCTTCCTTCCCTTTTCCCCCTCCCCCAACTTTCCTTCCCCCTTCCTTTTAAAAGTACAAGCGACTGTGTGGGGTGCGGCCCTCAGCTGGGGCAAAACCAGGACAAGTAGCCACTGCCCAGACTCCATGGGGGAGGCAGAAGCTCCAGCTTGGGCTTTCAGGGCTCTGGCTCAGGCAAAGCAGGCAGCACAGTGGTGACCTTGCTCCTGTCTAGCAATGTGCTGCCGTTACTTTATGTACGCCAAGTGCAGTCTTGTTAAATGTATGGCTTTCTCAAGAGGTGTTAGAGAAGCACCACAGTGTGATGGTGCAGAAGGATGCAATGGCAACAGGAAGAAGAGTACAAAAGCTGAATTTCATTTCCTGTTTAGAAATATAGCTGCATGGCCATATGCTGCAACTGAGATGCAACGGTGGTGCTGGCTCATGAACACAAAAAGTGAACCTGATTTACAACACCAATAGGTATGTCCTACAAGGCTGCAGCAACTGATAAAACACTAAACACAACCTTGCAACACAGGAATGACATTTGCCTTTTATTCTTTCATGGGACAAGTAGCTGTCACTTCTCTGTTAACATTTATTCAAACAAAAGAAAACATCATTCTCAGATCCTCTACAACTTATGGTAAGAATGCGTACCTGGCCTATCCATCATCTCTGGTGAATATAACTGGTGTATTTCAGAAAGAAAGAGAGGTCTGTACTGCCCAAAGAAGTCAGCTGCTCATTCCGCTTTGTGCATGCCCACTGGAGAGGAAGAAGGTGCCACAGACCATTTCGAACAAACAAAAATATAAATACTTACATCCTGTCAGGAAAATAAAATATTTGCTTATGGTAATTCACATATGCAGTATTATCAGCAGTTTGTGTAATGAGTTTCCTGAGTGCAAAGTTTTGAGTTCTATTATTCCTGCCAAGACAAACTAGCCATTATTATAGTCTTCAGCTATTAGTGACCAGCAAGACACCATACTACAGGAAAAAAGAATAAAATATCACTAACAAAGAAATATATTATTGGGTGAATTTCTCTCACTTCTACACTTTAGAGAGAACCCAGTCCTTTGCTACTTGCTTTTTATTTACCTGTGTGGTTTCTAGCTAGTGAAACAGACCCTTCACTCATGAAACGAAGCAATACTACAGCTGAAGCACATGGCTCGAGTAATTTATTTTGAGCGATGTCTATTAAATCCTTCTAGAAGCAAAGAGATCTGTAAGCAGCAGCCTGAGCAGGGGGCTTTGGGGCACAGCATTGAGAGAGCAGCCAGCAGGATGGGGTGAGCGGATGGGCTGGGCAGAAGGGCTGGCAAAGGGCACAGGTAGCAGCAGGAGTCAGGAGCTGGCCCCGAGAGGGATCAAACACCATCAGTCTCCTCGAGGGAAGTCTGGCTGTGAAATAAATGCAAGACCTGAATTCCTTCCTACTAGTTCAGTGCTGTGCTTCACACCACTCTTACACAAACTCTCCCTGCATTCAAAGGCTGAGTCTCTTAATTTAGAATTATTCCTGTAGTGTGGGAAAGCGACATTTCTTATCTGTGACACAGTAGAAAAATCGAATGCTGTCTGGTCAACAAACAAGCCCAAACATGTCTGCCCCAGCACACAGAACTCAAAAACTTCATTCAGCTGCTTAATGGGATGTAATGTTCACAGCATTACAACTAACTGTTTAATGTGTTTTCAGCTCACTCTGCTTTTATACCCTTGGCACCAATGTTTATTATTTCATACGAGGAAACTAGAAAAACAGAGACGGAAATGACTGCGTGCTACAACCTAGTATCTTGATCTATGCCTCAAAAAAACCCCCCGATAGCTGCATACCACAGTATTTTTGAATTGTTTTGGCAAAGGAGTTACACTTCCTGAAAGACACTGAAGATTTAAATTCCTTCCAAGTCAAATAAGCATTTATTAACTTCAGCGGGTACAAGCTTGCATCCTAACCTGAAGGGAATTTAATAGTGAAATGCTGTGAAAAATTGCTTCCCATTGCTACTCTAGACTAGTCCAAACTTACTGGTAAATTTTTTACACTGACAAGAACATTAAAGAGTAAATCTGAAGGCAAACACCTGCAGATATGCTGCAGAGCACCTTTCATTAGGGTTAGGGAAGAGAAAGGAATAGGTCCTTCAGGATCTCAGCAGATGAAGGACAACTGTCACCTTCACTACATAGAACAAAACTATTTATGTATGTAAAGTATGGTACTTATGCTATAGAAGTATTAACATAATTAGTACAAAAATAATAAGTGTAATTATTCGAGAGGTTCAGGTAGAAGCATCACCTCAGTGACTTTTCTTCTTCCCAAAATCCATGGTTATCACATCATCCCCATTGTGAGGTTAGACTAATATAACCCTGTACAGCCCTGAGCCAAAAGCGTGATGGAATTGCTCTACCCAAGAATGAGCTCGAATAACAGGTTCCACAGAAAGGCTCACATCTGAGTTGCAAACTGAATGAAAGAAACTTAAGTTCTCCCCTATAGGTCCACACCAGAGCCAGATACATTCTCAGGATTAACTAAGATATCAGGATGTGATATAAGGAGCAAGTCCTCAAAACTGTGATTTATTTTTGCTTGTTTCAAAAGATAGAGATCTTCATCTTCTGGAGGTATACACTAGATGCATCTACTTTTTAAGCCTTCCTCTTCAGTCATGAAGACCAGAAGATGATTTATTATTTTATTTTAGTATTTTACTACTAACTGAATCCAAGAAGCATCAAGTATTATGATAACTGGCCACTCTAATCAAAGGCTGAAAATGGTCTTTTTAAGTACATCTTGACAGCAGAGATCTTCAGACTTTTTCTAGAGTCAAAAAAATACAACGGAAATATGATAGAATTGTAGGGGTTGGAAGGGACCTTGAGAGATCATCGGGTCCAACCCCCCTGCCAAAGCAGGCTCCCTAGCTCATATTGCACAGATAGGCATCCAGACAAGTCTTGAATATCTCCAAAGGAGACTCCACCACCTCCCTGGGCAGCCTGCGCCAGTGCTCTGTCACCCTCACTGTGAAAAAGATCCTCCACATGTTGGTGCAGAACTTCCTGTGCTTCCTATATGAAGACCCTAATCTTAACACACACACCTTCCTCCCCCAAGTGCAGCTAGTCGTTACTCCAACTGTAATTCTTTTACTGTAATTTGTCTTTTGGTGCTTTAAGACCCAACACATTAATATAAAACCATTGGTGCTCAAACACAAAACCACTGAAATCTAACTTCAAACATCTGCGCAGCTCAGGATTCTTCACTGGCTAAATAGAAGTTTACATCACTCACTGCCTCTGCCTAGAATACACACTGCCAAACTCTTCTTGTTTGGGAGTTTTTCCCCATACATTTAAAACTGAATAGTCACAAAATAAAGACAAATTGTGAAAAAGTCTGAAGTGTTAAGGAAGAAAAACTACACCGCAGTCCACTCAAGTTACTGCTCTGCTTCTCAAGTCCTGTATATACCATCTTGTTAAAAACTTCACATACCCATCTTCCTCCTGCCCCTGAAAATTTATTTTGGGCAAAGAAAAATTAGTGTGCATAAATTACAGAACAGAAAATATTTTAAATGGTAATATGAGCTAAAAACAGAGCACTGATTCCTCTAATATTTACCTTACTGCAATCAGTGAAAATAAGTGTTCTGCTACTGTAAACCCTTATCCTCAAGTTATTTTGATATAACTGAACTATTTGGGAGGTATAGAAGGCATAAAGCGGATTATTGATTACAAGAAAAAAAAAGTCTTTCCTCCAACTGGTCTGAAGGTTTCTCTCATTGTCACCCATACGTCTTCCCAGAAAAGGTACACGAGAGATTAAGAACAAGCCTTCTGCACAACATAATGTTCTTAAAGACCTGACTTCTCATAAATTTAATCATCTGTCTTTGTATTCCTGCTATATCCTTACAGATTCCATTATTCATGCAGTGGGAAGTATTTGAGGACAATTGTCTGGTTTTATGGCAATCTAATTCTGGTTTTAAACAAGAGATCAGCCTTTGATTTGGGAAAGGTAACTAAGAGCTACAAAAGTAACCAAATTGAGGATTTTTAGACTGTATCCACATCACAGGGGGAAAAAAAAGGCATCTACCAAAAATACATACCATAGATTTAGATTTCTAAACAGAGATAATTAAGTGTAAATGCAAGTGTTCTTTGAATACTTCATATATTAAAAAATAAAAAGCAGTCATATTTATGGATTTACAGACTTATAGTAAGTGTGAATTCCAATTTTTATTTGAATGCATTTAGCAAAGATGATGCCATGAGACTCATCCTTCAGGGAATACAAACCCTTTCAGAATAATTAAGTTAGGTTTCCTGTACCAATAGATCTACAAGGAAGTGCTGTGCGTGCAATGCAAAAATCAGAAGTCATCAATCAGATAATGTCACATTATGCTTCCCTCTCCCCAGACACGGCACCATACGGATATGGATACAGTCAGGGTAGGGACAGGGACAGCAGCATGGCTGAGGACTTCAGGGAGGAAGTGCTTAATTCTGTAACTTCTCCTAAGCACTTCACTGAGGCCGTCTCAGAGTGCAGGTATGGCCAGACATCTTTCCTGACTAATCCAAGCTGCAAGATAATCCTGTATGCAGAAGCCCCACTCATTTCTAGGACACCAACTTACTGTATTATGCTCTTTAGTGGCCTTAATACTGTATGTTTAGCTTAGTAGAGTACCTATAGAAAACCTCCATTTCTCATTCTCATCAAGCATATTTATATTTTTGGGATGCATATTAGCATTCTACCCTAGCAGTACAAACATTTGGTAGATGCCATATGGACACAGGCAAAACACACAGTTCCTGCACAAAGGGCCTGCCTCAATCTTTAACATATGAGTAGTCCCTCTGATATCATTAGCTACACATGCATCATGGTAACAGGTCAGCTCCCTGGTGCCCTACTCAAGTGAAATGGAGCAATGCTGACTTACCCTGACTGAAGTTATTTCCAACCTTACGTAAATCCTTGCATTAGGTAGGACACAACACAATCTAACATTGGAAAAACAGGCAGAAAAAAAGAGGCAGGTTGAAAGCAAACAGGACTGGATTTACGCTTGATTATCAGGAGCTGCAAAAAAAAATCAGTTTATTATTTTAACATTTGTGTTTTAAATAATGCTAAAGCCTAGATAATAGTATTTGAAAAATCCACAGCAACTGTTTTTATCTCTACCATTACAAATACCGCCTTCAGAGTAAATTTTAACAAGTGATTTTGCCAACCCCTGAAAGCATTCAGTTCTTCCTAGATGGAATAGACTTGGTGAAAGAAAAAGTTACGATGTTTGGATTTGTGTCATTTTTTAAAATCTAATTCAAAACTTCTGAGTATCTGTTATGCCTCCGGGCCAGAAAACAGTACAGCTTCACAACTTTAAAATGCGTTTAAAAAAATAATAATTCTGAACAGCTAAACTAGAATCATAGAAAATATGAACAACTGAAAAATTGTCTATCTTGCGCTAAGGCTCAACCAAGCTGGGTGACATCCACAGATTTTGGGAGCATAGTCTTACGAAAAACCCAAAAGGATAAACAAAGAGATAGACAATTGCTGAGAGAATTAATGCTACTTAAGCTTCCACACAGAAATAGCGAATGCAAAGTAGTGGGTTTTAGTATAAAAGCAAGTCAAGTTCTAGTGTGCTGTCACAACTTATCAAGGTCAAAACTGGTCTGCCTTCCTGATGAACCAATATACCTCTGCTTGAAGACAATCTGAGAGGCAGAGGATATTAAAACTTCAGTATTCTAATTCTAGTGGGAACCGCATGATGGGACATTTTGCAGGTTCCTTCATTTTTTATAATTAGAGAAGCACAGGAATCTCAGAGATGTCAAATGGGGCTGAAGGTGCTCTTAATTTCTTAAAATGAGGCCACTTGTTTTTAGATACAGAAATATGGACATAGGTCTAGGGATCCAAGTTTAAAACATAGCCTTTAAAAAAATAAAATGAGGTGTATTACAAATTGAATGTATTTCAGCTAGGCTAAGTAACCTCAAAATTATTTGCACTTTACCATATCTGATTAACAGAGCTGCATGTGCCACTACAAAATACACCATTTGCTTACAGCTCCTCTTGATCCTTCTCAGCAAATAACATTTTAGACAAGAATAATAAAATATGATAGTGTCTCTGACAGTGCTTCTGGGTGATATCCTTCAGTTTACATGCACATGCTCATGCATGTATGCATAAATGCACAACAAACACATGTGTGTATATGCACGTGTTTATTTGTGAACGAAATTACTATTTCAGTGACCATTTCAGTGTTAACAATACTTTATAGACATAATTCCAGTACTGAAAAACCTAACAAAAGCCACCCAAAGCCTCCATATGAAAATGTCATTTCCTGCACAAAGAATAAATAGGGAAACATAAATGCATAACAGTTCTTCTTTGGCCTTTGTCAGGCTCTACCTCAACACTCAGGGTCTACCAACAAATGAGAACTGAAAGCCAGGATAAGCCAATAAGCCAACACTTAGGCCATGAGTCTAAATAGAGGGTTTCTCCAAATGTTGGCTGAGTCATCCCACCAGCTGTTCCTGGATGTTCAATTTGCCACTCAGCTGAAATGATACTTCTTTTCCTTGTTGCTTGCTCCTTTCAAACCTAGATCTGATCCTTGCATCCACTTACTCCACCTGAAGGTTCCCCAGCTTGACCTGCAGTTTCTTCAGGGCCCCGTCCTGTTGTACATACTTCCTTTCCCATTCCTAATGTGGCTTATGAATCAGAAATTGGCCAACATCTCCTCAGAGGCAGTGTATCTCCACATATCCTTAATTCCTGTCCAAAGTTCTGGGGTTACTTTTTAATCTTTCTCATTACAACCAAGCGCACACATCTCTAATTGTATTTCCCAGCTATCTACTTTGTCACTGCTTTTTCATACAGTAGCAATAGCTCCACCAGTCTTGTTAGAAGGCTTTCCCTGAGACAGAGTTTCAATTATGATTATTATTGTGATACAATTATATTTATATATGGCTTGCTTGTTGGGGCTTGTGCCACTGCACTTACACATGCTGATTAGGGGTACAGTTTAGTGGTTGGACTTGATGACCTTATAGGTCTTTTCCAACCAAAGTGATTTTGTGATTCTGTTGTAAACATCTGTCATCTATAAGTTGATGTAGACATAGATGTCTCAGCTGAGACATCCTCTTTGGTCTCAATACAAATAATTATTTGCATTCTTTTCTTAAATAAGCAATACAAGTACTTTGCATTGGTTTACAGATGCTGAGGTAGAAAAACATGCCACCAACAGTGCTGAAGAAGCAGATGAGAACAATAAGCTTAAATGCTGCTTTGTATGAAAAAAGCTTCCTATTCAAAATCACTGACAATAACTTAAAATGTGTAAATTATAATTTACAAATGAAAACTTATTTTTATAATTTTAATTATAAAATTGTATTCATTAATAAAAAAGTTTTCTTCCTAGAGGAAATAACCCAGTTTTCAAATTCCCCTGAACAAGCCACACACCATGTTGACAATATTATAAAGAAAATCTGGAGAAACATAAATGACACAGTAATACTGTGTCCAAAATATTCAGAGTATTAGAAAAGCGTTACCAAGGACCAGTGCTGTAAAATAGCAATGCATAGATTTGGGACCATAAATTACTGACTTTACCCTCTCAAGATGTTTTGCATTAAATAATTTGTTGATATTTACATTTTTAATACATAAATATGCAGAAACACTACCATTCACAGCTAATTCACAGTAAAGAATATTGCTCATCCGAGTAAGAGTCTAACCTTTTATTATGGTGTTACTACTTAAAATAAACCCTCTTTGGATATTATGGAGGATCAGACTTAATAGATTCTTAGCTTAAACTTGACTATTAAGTAATCAGCTGTGACTTGTTCTGAGTGGTAGGATTCTCCTGTAAGATGGCGACCTCCAGCTCTTTGCAACAGCTGCCAAACCACCCACCCATCCTCCAGAAACCTTTTAGAGACTTCAGAGGTTCCCTAGAAGAGCAACTCCTAAATTCTCATATGGGCCAAGATGAATAGTTTTGAAAGTAAGTACAGCCTCAAAAGTTCCCCCTAGGAGAGGTCCCTACCAGAAGGGTATACATATACATATACATTGACGTGTGGCCAAGAACAGCAGCGAAAGTGTTGTCAAATCCCAGGCATTATTTTCTAGTGATGTATACCTTATTTTTTTTAAAAAAGGAAACATTGATGTTTATATGTTCCCTTTTCTGGATAAATAGTGTGCATCGGTTTTCTGACCGGTTGGATGATAAATGCATGCACTCTAGAGATAAGGGCAATGGAAGCATCCTGAAGTGTAAGCCAGTCTTTCTATTTCAGGGCAGATCAATAGCACACACCACAGCAGGCCGATTTGGCAGGGCCATGCAGGTCGAGCGGTCGCCTTTATAAATAACTGCTGACTGAGCAAAGACTGCTTCAAACAGCCTGAGGAACTATGCCGATCAAACTACTGCAATAAAATAAGCTACACTGAAGCACAAAAGAGGTAGAGGTGGAAAAAAGGTTACTATCTTTCAAAAGAGGAGAGAAAGCATACACTCTGCACTTTCAGCATTTCCAAAGCTTTCAAGGTGGGAAAGGCAAAGGTCTTTGAAGCAAGTTCTACGGTGTTCTAGTTGCAATAAAACTAAGACAGTCTCTCATGGCTACAACTGAGCTGCTCAGAGGATATTTAACTCCAGTCAGTTTTCTATATCACAGTAATATTTTTTCCTTCATTCTGTTGCATCACCCTTTCCTTTACATTATCTTAAAATACCAAAGACCTTCTTCCTTCTAAAGCAAATATGTATACCCATGAATGTCTATCTATTCACTGACCCAATCGTGCCTTCCTTTTTCATTTTATTTCTTCTGTCTATTGTACTCTGATGGATGTGGTGTGCACCTACTAAAATAACTTTCTTCAGCAACCGCCTTGACAATGCAATTTCCCTAATTAATACTTTCTTTGGTATTCTTCTATTATTTCAAATAGAAATATTGTGTCTCATTATTTGCTTTGCTTTCAGACTGCTCTCCCTGTCTGAAATGTCTGGAGCATCACAGTATCAAGCACTTGAGACTCTCAACTTTGAAATCCCTCTTTGGAAATTACCTCTCCCTAAAGCTCATAAATGAGGAATCTATGTCATTCATTGCTTTAATAAAAATCTTGAAGGATGGTATCTTGGTATTTTTCTTGTCTCAAAGTCATCTGGTAGGTTCTCATACAGTTTGAAAATTCAGACTAGACTTTACAGTATTTTTTCTTTTGCAGCTATTAACCACATAGTTGATAGCATAAAGGTCCACAGAAATTGATGAAAATGTTTTGACATCATTGCTAGTAGGACAAAAAATTACAAAGACATGAGCCTGTATGTTCATACTTTGCATTTTAGTTAATACTAGTTCTGACTACCACTTGAGGATAAATACTGCCACAAAAATGTTGCCATGGTCACTGGACCCAGTGGCTAACTGCTGCAAGCACAGGCTGCCACTATGTAATCCCTCTGATTCCTTCAATTCAAAATTTGCCCAAACCCAAAGAGAATGTGACACCTCATCTGCTCCTCCAATGTTTGCCAGTTGCCACTGATATGAAGAACTTAGCATTACTATCAGAGGTGGCAGCATTTTTGTAATAGCCTAATACTGTTTTCTGCTCTTTTCAGGTTTCTTTAAAGCAGCTGTGAAATCTAAATTATAACAGGCTAGTATAGAAACATACAATTTTAAATTGTATGAAGTGCTGTAAAATATTTTCAGAATACTATAAAAACTAAGTAGCCCTCTTGCGTTGTCTTAAAGCTTGATTTTTGACAATACATATAGAAAACAACTTTCTGCAACAGGACAGGATTTGGTATTTTTAAACATAGGAGGAGAAAGGCACAGTCACATTTGCCTTAGGTCACACAAGGCATTAATTTATGATCTCTTGAAAAAAAAGACCAACCACCCACATGCCAAGCTCCCAACAACAGAATAGTTTTGTTTTAAAAGAAGCCAAAATCCAAAACTGGTGGTGCTTGTGACAAATGCAACTGATTTATTCTATGTCCACAAGATTTCACCAATGCTATATTTGCTCACAGCTTTCCTTGTTCTATCCAGCATTCATTGTCTTTTGGTTTCATAAGCACTAAAAATAACCAGCATCTGAAGAACCACCTCCCTTTCAAGAAAACAAACAAAAATCCAGAACATAAATGCAACACAGGC
Organism: Porphyrio hochstetteri; assembly: GCA_020800305.1. Taxonomy (NCBI): domain Eukaryota; kingdom Metazoa; phylum Chordata; class Aves; order Gruiformes; family Rallidae; genus Porphyrio; species Porphyrio hochstetteri. The sequence goes on from CM036907.1 coordinate 56,342,311, forward strand.
ACTATTTCCTTCTGATGTTTCTTTGTCATGATTTCAAGTTCTTCATGAAAACAACGTATGGGTGGAGTACTGCACAGCCTGGAAAGGGCAGCTATGACCTCAGTTACAACTCTCACTAAAGCAGGAGAAGGGTCGGTGCCTTTTCCACAGTTAAGTGTTTACAATCTGTGAGGCAGTTTATGGGATGTCACTTCCCAGTTTTGTTGTTTGGAGTTTTTATTTGGGGGGGCTCTTTTTTTAAAGAAAATGTAACTGCATATTTCTATATGAGAGAAATATGCAGGAATCTTCATTTACATGTGATATTATTTAATTATCAAAAAGCAGGGAAATCTGCAGCTACAGCCACTTAGCTTCTGCCTGCACCTCTTGTATCTGATCTACTCATAAGCAGGTCTTTAACCACAACCGTAAGAAAAGGTGGTTTGCCTTCCAAGCAGGGACGCTGTAAAGATAAATGCCTTAAACATGGAGAAGTGTAAACAATATGGTTGTGAGGATTATACAATTGCAAGAAAATGCTATGAATTAGCTACAAATATGTTGCTGTCCCTTTTCAGCAGAGCTCTACTCCATAAAAAAAAAGGAATAAAAGGATGTGTCAGCTGGTTTTAGTACATAATTTAAACACAGTATCATAGCACTTCTATATTTGGTATGTTTAAGCTTTGCCAATTAGATAATGAACTATATAGTCCATTAAGTACTCTCATTTTAGGTTTGGGATGCATGAAATATTTTTTGGTTAGATAATAATTTGGTCATCTCTGTGTTGCCTTATGTATGCATATTTACACATGAATGTTAGATCATGTCTCCAACCCAGACTGGATGAAAGAAATGTGAAGCAGCACAGTATTAATACCAACAAAAAACAGTACAAAAATTAAGATGGGTGTATCATACCAAATAGCATGCTTTACCATCAGTATTCAAGCTGTCCCAAAACCTGATTAGCAGAGGGCAAGTGAAAAAACAGGATATCTTCCTGATTCTCATCCAAACTCCTGCTGACATGGGGGAGCGCTCTTAAAACACTGACCTCCACAGCATGAAGTTGTACTTTCAAACACTTCCCCTCCAGTACGTTTTCATTCTGTCTGGGCCCCAGTAAGTTCATACTGAGAGGTGCTGCCCTTGAACAGGACAACTTCTGCTATTCTTGTCAGTTTACTATGTTAGGTAATCTCCACTTGCAAAATGTGAACTGCTTATCAAAAGAGTCAGAAGGAACTTGTTCATTTGGACAACTTCCTCCTTTTATGTCAGTGAAGTTCACTGTTCAGTTGAGAGTTTGAGGTCTGTCCCTTCATAAAAGTGAAAGACTGGATGCCTATGAACACACACAAAGACACTACCTGCCAAATGGAGAAGAGATTCCTTTTGCACTACACTTCTCACTTTTACATGGTCACAAAAGGCATGCCATCACTCAGGGCTGAATTCTGAAGTTATGTAGGTGATCAGGACAAGGTGACCACAGACTCTCCTGCCTTCACAATTATGAATTATTTCAGGTTAGGTCACACATCTGGTGTATCTTGTGCTAGCTTCTCCAGAAAGCCTGTCTGCCTTCACCAAACTACCTAGCTTCTTGCTGAAGGATAACATACCAGCTGCAAGACCTGCAGGTTTTCTATAGACCAGTAAGAGGCTTATATTAGTATATCAACTGCATTTTCAATGTGTATTTCAGTTTCAGCTGCAGGAAAAAATTAGATGTACACATTCCCTTAATTTTGATGCTAAAATGGAAGGAAAAACTAGAGAAATTAGATTATACCTCGTACCACTAGCCAGCAATTTAATCTGATTTTGTCTTTATTGGTGAACAACAAAGTACAGTCAGTCCTCACTGTGATTATAAACCCAGTAAACTTAAAAATGTTAAGCTTGGGATTCATTTGCCATAGTGATCTTTTTTCCTCTTCAACACTAACTATTTCAGTCTCATTCTAGAAGATTTTTGGGGTTTTTTAAATTATTATTATTATTTTGCTTTCTATGCATGTGGGAAAGGAGACAATTTCCCCTCTGAATAAAGCACAGCTTTAAAAGGGTAAATCTGCCAAAGCAGCTTATGTCCAGCATTGCTGGCAGTCAGCCACAAATTCTGTCCAGTCACTGAGGGAAAAAGATTTCTGGAGAACAGATAATCAGAACCCAGTAGCACTGGTTAGAGACAGAATGAAAGAGGTCATCTAAATACAGCATATGGCTTTCAGTGGCAGGCTAGAGAGTTGTCTTTAGATTCCAGCACCTCAGGTAAAATATTTCTATGCCAGAATATAAATCCAGATCACAATGCCTGAAAACAAATCTGAACCAATAACCATTGCACATTCTTAATCATATGCAAATATCAGCTGTTAACAAGCTTTTCATTATTTTGCTTCTGATTCTACAGCAAAAAGGTAAAAAAAGTTGATGTTTAGATAATGCTAAGTAATTTGCTCTCATACAAGCCATTTATAAGTAAAATATGTAATGAAATTGACAGTTGAAAGTGCAAAGGAATCCATGCAATAGGTTTTAGTAAGAGAGGCCAGAGAAAACCAGAAGTTAACAATTGACCAGTCTGAGACTAGTCTAGTTACACAGACTCAAGGTTTCAAATTCTTTGGAACCTGAAGTAATGACCTAGAAAACAAGGCCTCTTTATCAGGAAGAGAAGAAATGAAGATACTTCTTTATAATGGACTAACAAACAGCCCTGGCTGTGTAATTCAGAACTGAGCATCAGAGCAAGTGCAAGACAACGCTGCAGGACCAGGGAAGCATTATCCAGCATCCACCCATCACCCAGTAATAAGAAATTAAATCCTGATATGAAGCAAGCAAGTAATGATGCTATAGTCATTGTGATTATACTCAGAACTAAAACTTCTAATACAGATGAAAGACTTCTTTTTTGGAGAATACTGAGACTATGGTAGAAATCCAGGTTTGATTTCTCACTGAGGTAGGTCTTCAGAGGAATGCAGATAGTATCTTTTTCTAGCAGATCTTTTACAGTCCCTCCACAATAAGCTACTAGAATAAAAACAAACTTCAGGGCAAATGTGGTTTTAGAAACAGTGACAGTTTACAACCAATAACAGTTAGTGGCATGCCATGGTATATTTTGTCTTTAGAGATATAGAATAGCTTCTATCTCCATTTTCTTTTTTCAAGACAATATTATTGCTGTTCTCAGTATCCAATGTCCTGTCCTCCCTGATTTTTTTTCCCAACATTTTCACCTATCCGAACCCTTTATAGATTTTACTTTCATTTTACTTTCACTTTTACATGTATTCCTGTATTAGTTGTTCCTGTTCTTGAAAACATCGTTCATAGCTTTTTACCTAAGCTTGCAATTGAAAGTTTATCTTGCTTATAAATGCAAATAAGCCATTAAGACATTAAGACTTTTTTGTGTGCACGCGAAAGAGGCTCTCTCTCTTTAAGGCTATTTAATCTTCACTCAGCTCTGATTTCTGTTCTTCACACTTCTTTTGGCAACAAGATGTAGCTAAGTGTCCAGAATTTTGATCAACTGACTCCAATCTTTTTCTTCCCTACTGTTGTGATTTAACCCCAACCAGCAACTGAATGCTACACAGCCACTCACTCGCTCCCTCTTCCCCCCGCAGGATGGGGGTGGGGAAGAGAATTAGAAGGGTAGAAGTGAAAAAACTCATGGGTTAATAACAGTTTAATACTTGAAGTATTATAATAAAAATAATAAGAGGAAACTACAAAAAAAGTGAGAAATAAAACTGAAGACAGACAAGTGATACAAATGAAAACAATTGCTTACCACCAACTGACCAATACCCTGCCAGCAGTCCCTCCAGCCAACCTTGCCCCTAGTTTACTGCTGAGCATGACACCATATGGTATGGGATATCCCCCTGGTCAGTTGGGGTCAGCGGTCACAACTGTGTCCACTCCCAACTCCTTGTGCACACCCAGCCCCCTCACTGGTGGGGTGAGAAGTGGAAAGGTCCTTCGATCTGTGTCAGCACTGCTCAGTAGTAACTGAAACATCTGTGTGTTATCAGCGCAAATCCAAAACACAGCTCCATAGGGGATGCTATGAAATGCACTAACCATATCCCAGCCAAATCCAGCACACCCAGAAAGAAATTTCAGTGCACATTTTCATGGAAGTCTGGTTACCTTTCTTTTGCACTACCTTTGACATTAAAAGTATCAAGCTGAATTACAGTAAACCTCATACTTTTAAACTTGTGAGAATAACATTAGTGCTATAAGGAGCTCAGGTTAACTACATCACTTAAATCAGAGAAATGGCATAGATTCCAGGTTTTTTCTCATTGATAAATACAGATCTGCTGGCAGTTTGCATTTGAGTTGGAGAACAGTCTCTGTATTGTTACACCTGTTGTTTTAAATAGCTGAGTATTTGCAACTATGAGGTTTGCCATTTTAACTATGCCAGGAAGGAAATTATTTTAAGAGCACTGCAGCCTATACAGTTTCCAAAATTATTTGATTACTAGCTTATAACTTACACATGTTGCTGAATGTGTAAATTGCAATTTAAGTCAAATTTTAAGCTACTTCCTATTCCAGATGAGACAGTTCCCACCATTTAGGGCTTTGAATAGGAAAAACCAGCTATTAATAATAAGCAAAAATAGTTATTAGTAGCTACTGGTAGGCACATGTTCACTTGATTGAGATAGAAAGAGAGGAAATGTGCACCCAATTTTTAAATCCAACCTGGTACTTAATTAACTCTGCTGAGTTTAAGAAACTGACTTATTCTTCCCAAATGCAGTAAAGGCCATGCTGCATCCCACTTCCATACTAGTGCAGAAGAAAGAGACCTTTCTGTTTCACTTATCTGGAAATTGTTATTAGCCATCCTTACCACCTTCACATGTTAAAATATGCTACTATATAACATATTTGCACACCTCTGTCAAAATCCAAACCAAAAAAGTTAGAAAAAACCTTGACTACTTAAGAATTAGCACAACAGCACATTATTACCTATTTTCATTCATAAGTGTATGAGACTTCCTTTTCAAACATGAAGCCTTCTTACTGATAAATATAAATACAGTGTGTAATTTTTTTGTGCAGACAAAAGTTTCCCCAGGGAACACAGAATTTGAATGTGCCCAAGATCTCAAAGTACAAACACACAAAGACAGTAAGCATGAACTATTAGTCTCTTAGAAACTAGATGTAAACACAACAATTAACTGTTCATGATTCCTTCTATTTATTCAAATCACTCCTGGCAGTTGGTCACACCTCCAGCTTTCTTAGTAACCACATAAACGAAAAGGCAAGCTCAGGATTGTGAAAGAAGAATTATGCAACAAGGCTGTGTACAACCCCACCAGAGCATCCAAACAAAAGGCAATTCTGGAAAGCAAGACCAATTTTATACAGCTAGAGTGTTCTCCCTTCCAAGACACATTGCAGTGGAGAAGCAGCAGATTTTCTGCTTCTGAGACAATCAGCCAGCAGAAAACCAACCAACCACCAAAATTAACTCCTGTCTTTTTGGGAAGCAGAAGCTTCACAGTAAGATTCAGAGCTTTGTAGTCAAAACAGGTTTAATTTGAATGAAAAAGCAGCAATCTAGTCTTTCATTACAGCTATAGTTTTTTGGAAGGATGGATAGGTATTTTAGAAATGTGAACAAAGTTGTCATATGGCTTCATTTTTTATATAACAACATGGCACCAAAGATCAAAATTAGCAGTTCCAGGACAGCCTAATGACTTTAGCTCACAACTGCTAATAGTGAATATTTCTAAATCAAGTTATCTATGTTGAGGGTAGTAAATACATTTGCAAAGAATTTCTAATTTCTGAATGTTAGTGCTATTGAAGATTTTAATCCACTTTATTTGCATTATTATGGATCAGATTATAAAGCAATTAATCTCTGAAGTTGAAGAAAGGGATCTAAGGAAGTAAAAAAAAATATGCACATCATGCCTTTTTATAGCAATATCATCTACCTCTAGGCACCCAAATGCCTTTTCAAATCTTATGCTTCCTGCATTGCACAACTTCAGTAATGCAAAGCAGCCAGAAATCCAGGTTAATTAGTCTTATGTCCTGTCTAATCAGTCTCAAATCAGGGTATCATTATCCATGTTTTATTACTGCAACTCACATCTGCTAACAAAGCTTTATGCCTAGATGACCTCTGCTAACATAGAGGCTTGATCACGTTTGCTCTTTCATTGATTTGTGATTGATCATTGGATGGTCCCACCTATGAATCTCCTGTCTGCAGGCTTGACTTTTGGCTTCCTTAAGTCAAACCTCACCCCACCATGGCCTGAGTTTCAGTGACAAAGCACACCACTGAGGGGAAAATTGCCAGCTGGGCTACAAATCTCTGCAAAGGGTCCATTCCTTAACATTTCTCTCCTCATTTGAGTGGGGGCACAAGCTTTGTGACTTCCATTAAAAGGTATTGCTTGTCTTTCATGCTGTAGCAGGGCACATCAACTTCACCCATGCGTGAAGCATCCAGGCTGCAACATGGCACTTAAACACATCGCCAATCTGACTGAAATGATTGGAATAAATTAGTAGTTCATAACTGTTGTAATCAGCAATGCCGATTCTTGACTCTCTCCTGAAAAGCCACACAGTGTTTCTGAACTATGCAGTGGAATTAAACAGGTGAGGGGTTTAGTTCTCATTGTTAACAGAAGTAGAGAGAAAAATTTGTCTGCAACTGTCTGTTAAGGAAGCATCGGTTCGCTGTCTCAGTTCTGCCTCAGTAGCAGGAATAGCTGCATCTCGAACCTGGAAAAGCCTCAGGACATCTTGAAAAATGAGACAATAAAATAGAAACCCTGACCAAAACAAACAGAAGGAAGAGATGGGGCTTTACACAATCTCAATTATAATAATAATTTACTTTAGTATACATGAGAGATTGCAAGCACAGTCCAAAACCTGGATTTACCACAACTGACCATAATTTCTTCTCAATAGTCATGTCTAAATACTACAGTCTCCATTCCTAAGTGAGATTTTTGTCTATTTTCATCTACTAGGCATGATAAGCAAGTAAGTATTTTGCTTTTCTACAATGACTTGGCCTCATATCTTCTTGAATGCTGAGATCTCATATGTAAGGCTGTGGGTTTTTTTCCCCTCCAAGACCGGAAAGCTATCAGTAATACTCTTTGCCTACTATTGCTGTTATGGTTCATTCCCTTCACCCTATGGAAAGAAGATTTTTCCTTTGTTTTAATGAGCTTAAGATAAAGCCTTTACAGAACAGCTGCTGTATTCACAGAGTCTGGAAATGAACAGCTTTCTCACCATAGTGCCTTGAATGAAGTCATACAGAAAGTCCACATTGACATATGGTATTCTACAGTAAAAAAGCCGTATCTTTCCAGGTATGCCAAGGACAACCTGGTGAAGTCAAGACAGCCTATGCAGTTATTACAAGCCACACCATCTGCCCTGTATGAATAATATATATAAAGCATAGGAATGGCACACCACCTTTGTACAGGTCTTTGGCATCTCTGTAAGGGGATGATGAGTTTTCCCCGGAAATTAGACTGGCACATAGCTAAAAAGTAACTGTGATCTGGGTAAAGTAAATTGTAACTCGCAATTCCACAGCAGCAGGTACACAGATGTGAGATGTTACTAAATAGATGTATTTCACATCAGGGTGAATACAATCAAAGTTTTTGGTTTGGAGATTCATAGGTTTTTCAGGTTTGTGTCATGAGCCTAACAGCACTATAAAGACATTACATACATTCTCCATAGACACTTAAATCAATGTGCATCAGCGAGGGCATAATCCTCTTAAAAGTACTAAAGGCAATCTAACAAATACTGAAATGTAATTACATAAAAATCTGGTGAAACTATAGTAAGGGAAGTTTCACAAATTCTGTCTCTTAATATGTTAATGCTTTGTTGTGCATAGTGAAACTCCAGACAATATTTCACAATGCCTTACATTAACAGCAATGAGTCCTGCACAGCAGGAAGAGAGACCCCTCAGAGGGCATGAGAAACAGATATACCAGAGAGGGGAGAGAAGGTTGAGGTGTGGAATCTTGGCCTCCAGGCAGGCCATGTAACTCAGCATTGCCCATTCTTTCACCCTTACCTGGAGTTTATTTATCCCGATACATCAGGATGCTTTTCCCTAACAGTTCTATTATTCAATCAAAACAATCACTCAGAACCCACAATAAAACAGGACCTGTTTCAATGGGCAGGATGGAGGAGAGCTTTTACAGTTAGCCCTAGTTCCTTCATGATGAGAAACGTTATATGAGGAGAGGGCCCAAATTAAAGTCTATTAAAAAAAGACAAATAAAACTTATGTCCAGAGAAACAAGCAACCAGAATTTATGTAAACATTAGATGTGTAATTAAGTAATCAGCTAAAACTTCCTGTAAAACCTAGCATACTTCAAACATCTCTTCTTGGTTTATTGTGGAGAAATAAATTCCAACAAGCTAGAAAGCTTTTTACTGGTTTGGGGAAACAGTTGAGCTTTATTTTTAAAGAAGTCTTTTAAATAGACTATTGGATTCTTAATTAGTTGTTGACACTTCCTTTATAAGGCTTCTTGTCATCTTAGATGAAAGACAGATGAAGGAGTCTGTTTTCTTGCACAAAATAGACGATTCACTTGGATACTTACAACTGCCATTGAAATAACTCAGTGTGAGTCTAAAATTATTGTTCTGTGATATGACTCACAAGAAGCTTTGTGACACAAACTAGGATATTTTTAAGCAAAAGAAATCTAAAGCACAAAACAAAAACTACATTCTAGAAATAGGCTATAGAATGCTAGTAACTGTTCGGTGTTATTTTTTAAAATGTGTGTTTTCTCTGCCTGCAAGTATATTGTCTGAAGTATATTATCATCCTGATAATTAAATCTACTCAATCTTCTGATTTCCAAAAAGTGGCAAAACAGGATCACAGGAAATTTGTTCATTAAGTATTTTCCTTTTATGCTACTGAAGTTCCTACATCAGTATAAAAGCATGACCACAAGTAGCTCCTCTACAAAAGTATTTTAATGACCACTAATTAGTAACTAGTGATAAGAGACATGTCCTCCTGAATCTTTCAGTTCCCCTAGTATTAAATCATAGCAAAGGTGGCATTCTAAAAGGGACAGTCATTTACAACGATGACAGTTTGCTATGTTGAAATTTAATAATGCATTAAAATGTACCAGATATATTGGAGGAGGATACTACAGCACAGCAGAGAGAAGATAAAGTTTAATTTTTCAAGCCTGTGGAATACTCTAATGTAAACAGAAAATTAATTAGATATCACAAAAAAGACAAGTGACAAATGCCATAAGCACAGAAAAACCTGACATCATGATATTTTGAAGATATTCTGCTTCCTGATACCCCAACCCAAAGCTATTGCTAAAACAGCTGTCTGTCTAGTGGCCTGTCAGAATATAGAAGGGGTGCTCTAAAAAAGTACTCATCACTAATGCTTTCCTTTTCAAAAATCTTTATCTTCACTAAACTCCCTGAATTGACATGCAACTGTTTCTATTTAGACTTGAAATTTCGCTCCTTTCATGCCAGCAGCAAATATGGCAGATGTTATTTTAAGATAGTCTTTAACTGAAAACAGCTTTTGAGCCTCAGATAGGGATTTATCACAACCAATGTCACACAGCTGCAGCGTGGATGCCTACAGATGAACTTGTCAAACTGAGCAGAGCAGGTGAAGACAGATTCATATAAAACACAATTCATACAGAATATTTTGCATATCCAAAAGTGCCATTTTCAGCCACTGCCTATAAAGCACACCAAGGAGGATCTTCCTCTTTTGCTTTGCCTAATAAATCCTATCCTCAGTGTTTTGCTAGTAGTATCTAAGTGAAGAATTTTAGTTTTTAATCTGTTTTCCTCCAGAATCAAACAAAAGCAATCTCACTATAAGAAAACTACCATGCTAAACAACTTTCTGCCCTAAATTTATACTTTATCTCAAATGAAAAATTTTTAAAAGAAGTTTTTTTTCTTAAACAGAAACTCAATTTGTCATTCATACCACTTGTGGGATATTTAGGGGTTTGTTTCCTGGTTGATTAGCAACCAAGTGGAAAGAGGAGCACAGATTAATTGACCACCTCACAGCTCTTACAGGTTGGTAATAAAAAGGTTCAAGCAAGGAAAAAAATGTCAGTAGAAATATGTTGATTCGCATCACATTATTAATTTTAGAAGAAGCAATAGAACAGTTCAAACAATTAGCTTATAATATTAACTTTTAAAAAGCATTTTAAATCACTAACTTGGAATGTGTTAAGAAAGGAAGACCTAACCTCTAAAAATCAAAAAATAGGACCATATTACACTAAAACAAATGCTGCACTGCAGACTGCGCCAGGACTATGTTCTCATTGAAGAGAACATAAACCAAGAGCTAACTACAATTAAAAAAACCCACCCTAAACACATTGTTCTTTTCCCAGAGGAACTTACCACTCTTACATATGACAAACCATTCTATTAGATGATACCCTGAATCCAGTGCATACCTTAGTTATGTATGCTACCAGTTAAATGTTTTGCTATCCTTTCCCCTGTGTTTCTGCAACATCTACATGTAGCTCAGAACAGCAACACACCACATGATTGCTGTTAGATACCTGGGTCAGAAGAGACCTGAGGTGGATTTTTGCAGACCTTGTTTCCATATGCACAAACTGGAATTAAATACATCTAGCAATGTTGATTTCACAGCTAGCCTAGCCTTAGCAACTTTCCTTATCCAACGTTAACTAATATTTAGCCTAAGTACTCCTGCCTGCAGCTGAACCATTTCACATGTTTGTCATAGCAAGTGAAAACACTTGATCTCTTTCTGTCTTTTTTACTCTAGTGATTTCTTTTTCAGCTAACAAGTTTTTCCAGCTTTCTTAAGCTTCACGCTTAAATATTTTCTTTCAATATTTTGTTCTGAGTTATTAACTTAAATTTTCTCACTCTGAAAAAATATGGGATTGAAATCTGGCTTTAACTCCTGTTAGGTAACACAGGGGTTATAATAAAACTCAGATTCCCAAGTCATCATTTAGATTTACTTGGCCTTCAGGTCATACACTCTACAAAGCAAATTGAGTCAAAAGAGTCTATTTTCTCTTAACATACTGCCCATGAGTAATAACTTGCCTTATTTACAGGCCTTACTCACCTTGAGAGACTAATGATTTACTCTGGCATCTTTTGAAACTCAAGACACTTCTAAACACAGGAAAGCTGCAGGAATTGAGCTGGGACATTTCAGAGAGCAGAAAATTGCAAAGAAAAGGCAACAGCAACAAGACCACATGGAACCAACATAAACCAGCAAGCTGAGCAGAAGTAAATCTTAACTGGAGCAGTATTTTGATGTGGGGGGTAAAATTCAACCATTCAAGGTAATGCAGCATGCCCCCCTTTACCAAGTACACCTTTTCAATCTCACATTTACAAGTGTGAGGTTTGATTTTGCAAATGATTAAACAGTAAACAGCATTGAAAGGAGAGACCCTGCCACTTGCCTTTTTGCCAGGAGCTCACCTGACCTCTGCAAACCCAATATTCAGCTGGTTCAGGTCCAAAGTAAGAGGAGGAAGAGCACTGGTGGAATGCAAGTTGGGAACATGCACATAGTGAAGCAAGGTAACTTTCAGTAACAGGTGTCTTAAATCAGGTTAGCTTAATGTTAAACTGTGGCTCTTGGCACTGTTGACTTTGAAAACTGCCAAAGGAAAACATTCATGAAGGTGCATATTAAAAAAATGCCTATAAGCTAAATAGAAAAAAGTCTACTTTTTGATTAAGGGCTACCAAAGGATATAAAAAGAAGCAAAACAAGAGCCAAAATTTAAGGGGGGGGCCAGGGAGGTAGGAAAAAGGAAGGATAATTCAGGGAAAAAAGTAACCCATAGCTTTCTGACAATAGTTCTAATACAACGGCAGCATTAAAGTTACAGACAATACTCAGTTGTATGGAACTTCACATAAAACAAAGACTGGACTTTAATTTGACCTATGTGTATTGAAGCTTTTGGGGAGCATATGAAGGTTACTAGAACTATGGGTCCTTTCCATCATGGTGGGTCTTCATGAATTACTATACTGCTTGCTTTCCCACGATAGCTTTTCCTGCACTATGAATTCTGTCTACAGTGACTTCATAACAGCCCAAGATACACACAAGCCAAAATGAGTTTAAGAGCCTATAAGAACTATGATGCAACCCAGAACCTAATAGAGGATTGAGAGGAATTTTTAATGCTTTCATATAATTTGTAGATTTTTTTTAAGACCACAAAATTAGTATCTTTTTAAACTGCTCTGCTTAGTACACCTTACAACTGATATTACTCAATGACGTTAAAATGGGTAACAGTCTCAAAACATCAGTGATACCAGAGTAAATTAATTGGGGTTGGCATACGGATTGTAGTGCAGGCTGATTTTGTTTTTGTGATCCACTGTAGATAAATACACTATAGATAAGGACAAAAAAAGGCCCTAAATGGGCCAGCCAATAACAAAAACAATGCCACTCTGGAAAGTCTCTACTCGGCACATAGTACTAAATGGGAAAATGGAGGAAACCAACCAAGGGAGGGAGAAGTGGGAATGAGAAAAGCCCACAGTACCAGTATGAAGCAGAGACCATTTCATATCACCTTACAGACCAGTAAAAACAAGTCAGCATACAGGAGTGACAAGATCCAGAAAAACAGGACACTGACACATAGGGGTGTTTTTTTTTTTTCCAGAATGGCACAAGCAGAACTGAAGTTAACCCATAAAAGTACAGGATTTAAGAAACAGACTGAATTGCATAATTCCAGAGATTGTGAAGACATCAAGGATTTACTAGGTTGCTTCCCAGCACTCCTTGCTTTAATTTTTTGCAGCTGTTAAGAGTGCTCTAAGAATCTTCAGTATATGACCAGCTATAATTTCACCCTTGTGAAACATATGCTTCCTACAGGCTAAGGAGCAGTGCTTCTGGGCCAGTTGGCACTTAATGCCCACAGACAATCCCAGGAACGCAACTCAGATTGGCAGTATGCTTCAGTTCTCCTCAAGTTTTCTCAGTGCTTCTGTAATATGAACAGGTAAAGTAGAAAGCATGAAGTACTGTAGAAAACCTTGAACTGTGCTAACCAGAAATAAATTATGCAAAGACAAGGATGCTAAAGGATATCACCAGTTCATCCTGTAGTACCACAAGGACTCATTCCTCATACTCAAATTCAGCAATGAAAAAAGTCAAGTGTCATCTCTATATTCCACGCCCCCACACACCTCGCCTCTCTGCAACCATTGAGGAGAGAGATGGACTTAAGGAAAATTAATTACACCCCTCTGAAATGCTTGCTTAGGTTGCATTAACTCCTGTAGCAGTCACACCACCTTTTACATCCCTAAAAGCCAAACTTGCCTGACCCAGGTGGGACAGTCCTGGCAGCACCAAGCAGGATAGCACCATTCAAGCAAGCACTGAGGGAAAGGTAAGCAGGAACTAGTGGAAAGCTGCTACAGGTATAGAGAGAGAGCAGTAAAGTGAGGTAGAGGGTATCTATGGCTTCTGTGGATTTATACCTACCTTCCTAATCACAACTAACCCTTCTGCAGAGATGTCCCCACCCCCATTTAAAGCTATAAAGCTACTGTTTTCTGCAACCCTTACATATTATACAGGTTATACAATTCCCAGAAGTTTTAGTATGAAGGATTTTTGCTTCAAAAACATATCAACATTAATTAAAAAATCACATGACAGGGATCATGCTCCTGGACATGCCTGTCTCTCTGTGTTGAGTGCAGACTGAGCTGTAATGAATAGCCCTATGTCTCATTTTTTATTAGGATAACAGTATTATGAAATTAGAACAGATAAATCTTATGCTAGGTGCCCACCTCCCTCTTGTGCCCTGCCTGTCCTACACTAAAGGAGTAGTTCCTCCATTCATCTGGGCAGAGAGAACAATGCTGCAATAAGCCTTTGCCTGGGCACCACAGGATAAGACAGGTTGTGTACACACTTGCATACAAACCAACAACCCAGCACGCTGCACATCCTTATGACTCTTAATGTGCCTTTATGAGGTACTGGTATTCAATCTTACTCAAAAACTTCATCACACTTAAAGAGTGTATTGTGAGTGTCATAATCACCAACAAATGGGAATGGAAAAGTTTTTAATTTAAAAAAAAAAATAGAAAGAAAAAAACCAAAACCCAAAACAACTTCATTGTTCTCTGAGAGTCTTTAGGAGAGCTGATATAATTGCATTCGCTTGCAGTATGTACAGAGGAAATTTCAAAACCAGTGTTGAGAATCCCAGTGAAGACTGGTAGTTTTCTGTTTTTTCCTGTGCCACAGACACTTACTGGAAACCTGTGAGGTGAATATGAGACAACAATGTGGAAGAGGGAGCACAGCTTGCTTTACCTCTCTCACTCAATCCCAATGAGTTCCCATCACTGAGATCTTGTAGCGCTGCCTGACAGTGTTACACAAGAGCTCCCCTGCCTCAGCGTACGGACACATACAAAAGCAGGTGTAAAGCTGCTGCTTGGCACTGACTGAGGATCCCCCAAACCCTCTCCATTCCTGTTAAGGCCATGAATACTCTCAGTTCCACTCTCAGCTTGAGCTACATGCCCAGCTCCAGCCACACCAACTCTGGGTTGCCATGCCAGCACAACAAGAAATATCTTGGTGCTCCTGTGTGCATACCTGCTCCCAATTCAGTTGATTATACTTTGTGAAAGGTAAAGCATCCTTAATTCGCAAGGGCTAAGGTAGTTGCAGTGCAGATTGCCTGCTCATCCATAATGCAAAACTACAGACTAAAAAAAGACTTGGGATCCAAGCACTCCTGTCTTGGCACAGGTGGTTTATCAAAGTAGTGCTTCTGCAGCAAAACTCAGACTCAAATCCCAGCAATATCAAGCTGAATTGATTTCATCTGAGAAACAAAGAATCCAGTTACAGGTATGACTTCAAACTAATGCACAATGCCAAATTTGCATTTGTTTCATACATTGTCTTCTAAAACGTCTTCACTTAAGAGGTCACTTAATTATTTTAATTTCCAAAAAGGAGGAAAGAAAAATAACCTACAAACATGTAGCAGACAGAACTATGTATTAGATGTCAACAGAGCAAAATACATAAAAATGAAAAACAATGATGTAAAAATACAAAGTGCAAATAAACAGAATAGCCTTTTGTCAGCAACAGCTTGTTTAGGAAGTTAGTACATAACAGTCTGATAATTAATAGTATGCATGCTCTGTAAATACCTGCAGTAGCATCTTCACATCTTTACCCATTGCTTCAGAGCACCAGCCTGGATAATCCTCCCTGAACACAGCTCAGCTCCAAGACCCTTTCCTTTGCAATATGCCCCCATAACCTTCAAGCACCTCTGCTATATCAAGAATGCTATTCTTCATATTCCTCAGAAGTCTCACAGTTTTCATAATTACTTCATTTGCATCAAATCTCCCTCCCCCCTGAATCCTTATTAAGAATGTGACTTCTGTTAAATATGCAATATACTGATACACACAGAGAGGTATACACACGTCATGTACTGAGGGCCCTGCCTGTTCTATGAGCAAGGTTGCCTCACTGTACTCTTGCACTCTCTCCTTTGTGTCTAACCAGAGTGCTTTATCCTAATGTTTAAACCACACAATGCTTCTCTAGGCAGAGAACATTTCTTCACTTTATATTTGCAGGCACTTCAGTACACCATTGTCCAAGGCTGCGGCCTAAGAATTAGTAGACGCAAATAAAAATAGCAAGGAAAAAGACAGTAACTATACAAAAGGCTGAGGAACATCAAGCAGAAGTGTTTTGGAATTGAAGTGCTGTAGCACATCTGAATAGGACAGATGCTGCATCTTTATTTATTCCTATATTTATCTGCTGAGGCTACATGGAAATTATGCATGGTAATTGTAACTGGTGGCTGAGCAGCCGAATTCAGATATCATTAACTGAGAAAAAATAACTGAAAGGAAAAGCCACGGGAAGATGAAGAAAAAGGTAGGAAGGGTTCTGTCCATACAACCTTTTGTTGATGTCAGTGGAAAGTGGTGTGCAAAGAAAGTAAGAGATCAGGGATTTATGATCAAGTTTAAAAGGAGTGAAGCTGATGCAGCACTGACCCTTTGTTTCTTGTTACTATCATAATTTGAACAAAAGCATACATCCTGAACACATGCTTTTAGCTGCAGCATTTAGGTGTATAACTTCTAAAAAAAATAAGGCAATAACTTTATGTAACAATATTTTATTATTAGTACTTAAAAGCATAACGAATACTCAATGAATACTGTAAAAACATCCTGTGATATGCTACCGAGAAGGTCACCTACTTCAGTACTAATAATTAGCTTGTTGACCTATGAATTCTTCAGAGCTCAACAATATAATAAGGTACAGTTCTCATTTGGAGGCAGGAAATATTGCTAAACTAATAAATGATAGTTTATCAGTAGAACCAAGCTACCTGTAGACTTCACAGCTGAGAAGATGATTGATAGAACTTCCATTCTCTTTTCTTTGTGAAAACTGATGCACAAGGAGGACACATGGGAGGACTAGCACCAGAGCCTCATAATCAGCGTCCTGTCCCATGGATCCGCATCCACAATACCAGCTGACTTTAGACACCACTACTAATGCTACCCCAAAGGGCTTACATAATCAGAGCTCTCCAGATACACTACAAACACTCTCAGTTATTAAATTTCAGAAATAATGTCCCAGGTCCACTTGGAAAGGATGGCAGAACAGAGTGTGGCAGCCCGAGCCAGCCCCTTACCTTGAAGTCGTTGCATGACATTCGCAATGTCTCTGGATCTTGTCACTAGTCGGGACGAAGCCATGATCTCTTCGCAGCCAGTCCACTTCCCCTGAAAGAAGTTTGCCTCTGAGCCGCTGACCTCGGTGAGATGAGGATCTCGGACAGCTTCCTTTTAGCATTCAGCCCTCAGCCCTGGCTCAGCATGCCTGGGACGCTCAGACACCTCCAGTCCGATGCCAGCCCCCTCACAGGGCTGGGGAACAGTGCTGGTGAGCAACCTCAGTGCCTGAGAAAGAAAGTGCCAAGGCTTAGAGGAAACTTTTAAAGATGAAGAAGTCTGAACAGCTACAGTGGTATGTTTTGTGCATTCTGTACACCCCAGCCAGAGACACAATTAATGCTGAAAGCTTGCTTGGCAATCAGCAGCAGAATGAAGCTGCAAAAAACAAATCATTAAAAAAAAAAAATTGGCAATGCACCAGACATCAATGGTTTCCTGATGATGTCTGTGGATATTGTTTTAGAAATACAATAATGTTATACATATTAAAAGTAATACTGTAATACTTTTTAATGTAAATAAAATTATGCACAAATGAGGAAAAATTGGATTGCTTATAAAATCCAAAAGCTGCACAACTTTCATTCTACTTAACTGTGCTAGAAAGGGGCACATAAAAATAACTAACTCATCAGTCAGCATAATCTCTAACCCCACTGGACAACGTGCTCTAAACTAAAATACTGAGATTCACATATTTTTTAATGAAATAAAATTGTACTCAATTTTCTAATGTATGATGATGTGCTAAATTGGGTCATTTAACATCAAAAGCTGTGAAGTTGAGCTGCTACATGAACTTAACACTGCTATAACTGTAAGAGCTACATGACTATAAACCTAGTCTAAAAAAAAAATCCAAGTAGATTCTTCAGATAACAATTTCAAAAACATCTCATCTTCCCAGGAACAAGTAGATGTTGTATATGTATGCACCTGTTTCCCTGTTAAGAAAGAACTGAATGTATAGACACCTAGAGTAATTGTATTCATGCTACACACACAGGGTACATCCCAAATTCAAGATAATATGCAGTTGAAATACGAGTGGGTTTATTGGTGTTGTGCACTTTCCTTTTTTTTTGGCCCCAAGGTCTCTCAGAGAGTCCTCCAACATGAGGAGACAAGCCTTTAGGCTGCACAACTTTAGGCATGCTGACCTGTCCCAAAGAAGCTGTGTCAACACGTATGGGCTGCCAGAGGAAATATGTTTCAACATTTCCCTTTTTGACCCTTCAAACCCTTCCTGACCCAATGAACTCCCTGCTTTCCCTCTTACTGCTGTTTTTATTCAATGTTTACTTTGTATTTTGGATACGTAAGTGCTGCTCAGGTCAGCAGACCCAAGCTGGCTTTAAATTAGAGGAACTGAGGGAAGCACATCGCTGATGGATCGAGGTGCAGAAGGAACTGTGCACAGGCTATGCTTTGGCACGCTGTGGCCAGACTGGTACCAATACCCAGCCACATTACTGCTGTTTTTACATATGTCTACACTTTGCACAAGATATCTGAATGCTCATATCCCTGCTCTCTTCCCATACCTACCTGGTCTCTCTTTCATGTGCCTCCTCCCTTCCCTCCAGGCTTTTCCTCGAACCCTTCTCGGGGTCCACAGCACCTGTGTACATCAGTCATCATTCCCCAACCACAGAAAGGAGCCCTGGCAGCTGGGAGGCCTCAACCTTTGGATGGCCTGACACCAGAAGGTACCACCATTGCACCTTTTGTCTGCAGCACCAGCTGGAGTTGATGTTCCCCTGGTGTTGTTGAATCACCATGTAGAGCATTGGCAACCAGAGCTCTCTTCCACACCAAACAGCTCCTGAATTAGTGGATGGGGAGAAGGGAGTAGTTTTCTGTTGCTCATGCTGGGCATACGTCAGTGTGGTGAACTTTGCTTCCTTTGCCATATTTAAATGAAACATCAGGTTCTCTAACCCCACACAAACCAGAAATATTTTTAACAAAGTAAGTTAAATAAAGCCTTGTTTCTGCAGCAGTGACGCTGCTAACCTTTTAGGCAGTCATGTGACTGAGGTACAGCAACTTTCAATAGTGAGCTGCTAGACTAATTTTTGGGCAGAGATAAGGGGTATTAAAAATGCCTTGTCTGACTGGTTTTTGGCTAACAGCAGTAACAATATCAGAATACCAGCCCACTCACACCGTGACAGAGCTGGTGTAAATCAGCTGTACATGAACAGATTTAGCAGAGCTGTGGAAGATGCTGATCCATCTCCAAGTTAAAAGTGTCTGGTAAATTGCAACGAAGATATATATTCAATCTACTCATACAGCAGGCTGAGTCACTGTGCAGCAATAAATGGCAGACTTGCAATTAATAATTTATCCAGCTGATATTAAATTATATGCTGCATAAGAAGAACCTGAGGTTCTAAATATGGCTCCTCATTCAAAAGCTCCTTTGCAAGCAGTGGGAATTAACTTATCTAAAGAAGACACTAAGTTACTACAGGTGGGAAGCAAAGATTCTCATATGCACAGTCACCTCCACATGCAGAAAACCACAGCTCAGAGCAAAGACATTAGCAAAACAGATGAAACGAAGCTTCATGCACCCTTCTCACCTGTCTTCTGCCAACATTTAAAGCTCCATAGAGTAAGAAAACCTACATGCACGGTCCATATTACTGTATTACTTCTACAAATAGTTAAAACCTGCAATAAAATATCTTTTTTCCTACTGAAAGGTCACATTTTTCAAATTTGTAAACATTAAAATCTTCATTTAATATAGTTGTCACACAAAATAATTTGTAATAAATGGAATGACTTTTTTTATTTCAGTGCCAGACACAAAGATGTATCTTCAGATGGCTATGTTTTCAAAATGCATGGATTTCAAGAAAAGTATGTGGCTTAAATCTCTAACTCTTAGCCTGAACTAAACCTGAAGGACTATATGAGCTATTCCTTGCTTTAGCAACAGGTATTCATTATTAGTAATTCTTTGATCTGAACATAAAGGGAATGAATACATACGAGTGAAATTGAGTGGTTTTGCATATAAATGAGATATTTCTTAATTAAATTTGCCACTTGTCTGAATTTAATCGATAAAGTTATGCCGACACCATTTTCTTATATTAAAATCCTGGTACTCTGTTTTTAGATGAATAAAGGAAATGTGGACTTCTCTCATATAAAAAACTTAGCTTAGTAATCTGCTATAGTAAAATGCCATTTACAGTTCTCTGTACTGTATTGTTTCTCTCCTCAAATGCCAGAAAAGTAGGATGTCTCTTCTATGGATAAGAAAGACACTAAATCTGTCATGGGTTCATTTTTCTGTATCTTCAGTGTAATTCTTATTTATTTGTTGTTCTCGGTAGTGCATTGAATTACCTGCGATTAAAAAGGAGGACATAATTTCCTTTTATTGGTAAACCTATAGCACTATTGACAAGACCAGGTTATATTTTATCTTTTAGTTCTTAAAGTTTATAAAACATATTAAAGGAAAACAGACAGGCCTGTCAGCAGTATGATTCCAGAAAACCAGAGACATCTGCTAGGGGCAGACGGCACATAAGATGTGCAGTAAGGGCTGAAAATAAATGTGAGCAAAAAAAAAAAGGGTAAAAAATCCTCAGACTGTCCTTCATGTTGGTACAAACTGAAGATTTCCACTACACCAGGTTGGTGCCACATATAGCAGCCTGGGGAAGATTACTACTGATATGAAAGCACAGTTGCCCCTGAAAATAGAGTTTTAGACTTCTACAATCTCCTATTACAGCAGCAATGGATAAAGAAACTCCAGAAAAAGAAGGATAAACACAGATAAATAAATAGAGATGAGAGTAAGAAATAGACAGGTAGCAAATGATGAAAGGACTTTTTCTAGTCAGGGATGTATCAAAAATAGACATTTGAGAGGACAGAAAAGTAATAAATTCAAGGAAGTCCTGCAGTTAGAATTAATTTTCAAATGTTATACAGATATGAGAAATACAGCGGAATAACTAAAGCAAAGCACATGAACTGAAGAAAAATCTTAGGAACAACAGAAATAAGGTCGAGTGCTGGAGCAGCGTCACATGTTAACACCGAGGCAGACTTTCCTGGTAAGAAAGAGTGGTACTGAACCGATCATTCAAAACCCATTTTGGGAAGGATTTCCAAGCATGCTGTATTGGTGTAGTCCTAGTGGTCCACTTTGATCCACATGTTCTGTTTCTGAACCATAAGAGGTCTTGGAAATGCTGCCAGAGTGACAGACACTGCTGCAACAGATGCGATTCTATGAAACAGTGGTGACTCTCATGTCAATCAGGAAGAAAATACTCCTGTAAAGGTAGGAACCAGGATTTTCTGGAGGTTAAAACTGCATTTTGAAACACCAAATAATCACAAAACCAGCTATTTTAGGTTAGGTTTTAGCTAGTTGTCAGCAAAACAAAATATAAAAGAAAAGCTAATCTTAGAAAATGGCTCTGGCTAAAGAAGTGATTGATGTAGTCCAAATTATTAGAAGAATAACTCAAAGCGTGTCAGCAGGTCAGAGGCTGATCTAAAGAGACAGAGCTTGAAAAATAAATAGAAGGTATATCAGTTACAGAAGTCAACTAGACTGAAGAGCACAGGCTGGGGATTTCTTTAAGTCAAGGGCCAGTAACTGTACACCTATGCAAGGCAGAGTAAAACTGCTCTACACATAACTGGAAGAGCCATCACTCAGAGATAAGTGGGCAGAAATAAAGGACAAGAAGAGCTCTGCCATAGTGTGTGCTCTCCACAGGGATGAAGAGAGACTTGCTGAGAGCCCAGATGAGTTGTAATAAGGAAATTAAGCAAATTATTTTTAGACAGATAAATAAAAATAAAGTAGAAAATAAGATAAATTGAAGATTAATTACCTCAGTATTGTACTGATTTTTCCACTGAAGACAATGCTGATAGACAGTCACAACAGGAGTGGAAACAGCACCATCCAAAATTAAATCAAAGTTAAAATTGAAAAAACTTGGTAAAATTCATCCCAGAATACTGAAAACCTGTAGCTGAGGGATTGAGAATCCATTTGTAAATTTATTTTAATAATTCATTCAAGCTGCATGTAATGCCTATAAAAATGAGGTGCTAGGATCGAGAAGTGGTGTAGAATGATCCAAACCAATTTTTTATACTATCTTCAAAGACAATGTGGCATCTCCTCACTGGTCTTCCAATATCCAGACCAACAGAAGAGGTAACAGTTACAGAGGGTTGAATTCCAAATCTGTGGTTGTTCGCTTTAAGCACGATGTAGCGCAAGTCAGTGCATACTGGAACTTTCCCAAGTCCAATGGGACATAACTGTGCACCACATAAGATCATGGAAAAACATAATTTTGGCTCTGAAAGGTGTTTTTGATAGTTGAATCCCAACACTGTCACTCTGTTTCCTTTCTCTACTGCATGAATTGCTTCTGAAGAGAAAAAGGTGGAAGAAGAGACAGATTATGACCTTTGACAAAGACAACATTGAAACAGGAACACTGAAACAAGATGTTCTCACTGACCATCCAACCCCAAACTGACTTTATGGGCAGGAGTTACCTGGAGGTATTGAAAACCCCTGAGAGGGCAGGGGAGAGGGAAAGCAGTATGGATCCCTTCTGGAGCTCCAGATTGTTTTGGTTCCTCTAGTTATGCTTTAGCATTGTTGGATGCTGAACAAAAGTTCTTCAATTTGCAGAAAGTTGAGGGTCTGCAACTGCCATTAAAAATTTAGAAGAGTAAAGGTAATTTGCACATCAGCAAATTACCTTTTGTAATTACTTTATGCAAATTGTGTGCATATACAGCACACAATTTTTCCATGCTTTACCTAGAACTATACTCCAGCATTTAAAAATTATTTCTAGGACCCAAATCATGCACACAGCTATGCATGCATTTGCATTTTAGCAAGTGAACATTTAATTTCCCACTTCCTATTATTTTTTGGGGATGGATGCACAGAAGTCCAGTGGAATGAAACTCTGCTTCTTGTCTTGAAAGCTGTAACTCCATTTGAAGAGAAAATGCAAAGTGTTCTAGGAGAAAGTGGAAGGCAGACGCTTACTGTTGTTTAGAATAATTGTCAGAATGTATATTGTTAGACATATTCAAAGAAAGGTCATTCACTGTCTTTGTGATATGAAGAATTAAATACAGTGTATACTACTGTTTAGCAATCCTGCTAACGAAATTCTGCAGGAATATATTATAGTTTATGTAGGAGGAGGCTGGGATCAGTAGCTCGTTACCTTCTACAAACACAGGATATAATCCTTGCCTCAAAGAGCTTACTATCTGCGCAAAGACAGGCCAAGATTAAGATCAGAGGTCACGATACATAAGCAAATAGGACAAAGTGAAGTTCAGATATAATTTGTAAGCTGGTTAACAGTAGGAGAGCCGTTTCGATTTTTCTGTTGTCTAGGATTTCCATGCTATAGTGTGACCTATAGCAGAAGGCTCAAGGCTCTTACAGAGGTATAGCTGTGGGAGAAAAGCCAAAAAAAGAAAGACCACTAAAATAGAAAACACTGAAGCATCACAGGAAAGGGTGAGTCAAACCAAGTTTGAGATAAGTAAGTAAGCTTCAGTTTTTTGGTATATCTGCACAGGACTCAATCAAGAAAGCTTAGCTTTGCATAGCAAGTATAACTCATGAGCAAGGGGCAGGTACAGCTCCCATATGAATGGAAAAGCAGAAACACCTCTGTTTTCCCCATTAAATCTGTGCCTTGGAGTGAAACAAAGGCAAAAGTTCAATTGCTTTCAGAGGTACGCCGCTGCTGTAGTTTCTGTGACCTCTAAGGAGATGCAAGAGCTCTAAAGTTTTGTCACTAGCCATGGTAACAAGGAAGAATGTAAACTGGTTTATGTTTAATTTATGTACTTTCCCAATAACTGCAGCCACTACTTGAAAAGAAAAAAAAAAAAAAACCCAAATCAGCCACAACTGATTTCCTTTGATAAAGCATAACTGAGATGGGTCAATGTGGTGTCTGTCTGAATGATGAGTGTCTTATGGGGCCTGATCCGCAGAAGCCCTCTAGACCTATGGAGATCACTCTCGCCCTGCTGAACCTGGAAGCTCTCCAGGTATTCATGCCTTGTTCAGGGCATCACCCAACAGGGACAGAAACTCTTAGCTTCTCCTCAACTGCATTTAAATACCAGCAGGATGCTGCTTCTCCTTCCCAGTGCACTTCTGCTCTCCCTGACCCAGTATCAAAGCATTACTCTCTTTGAGCAGTGTAGTCACTGGCAGGCTATGTAACTCAGTGTAGCAGCTCCAGTCAAGTTCACAGGAAGATGCTCCTAAGATGCTCAAATTTAAAAATCCTTTGAGGATTCTCACATTTAACAAAGATAAATTAATGCTGCATGAAGGTGTATAATGAAGGTGTATAGTCATGATGAGATTATTGTGTGTGCATTAAACACAGCAGTCAAGATCACTACTAGCACTTACCACGATTACTTAAAGTAAAAATAAAATAACATTTAGAAAAAGGTCACAAGTGTATTCAGGTTCATCAGTGATGACTGCCTACCTATTGGTATTTTATATGCAGCAACAGAGAATTGACACTGAGGTATGTAGTCTCTGAAGTGATATCAAACAAACAAACAGACACTAGGAACAGGAATTAAAAGAATGGGAGGGAAGTGGACATATTATCACTTTTACTTTCACATCTAGCAGAGTCTGTAAAGATGAGAATTGAATTGCTCTGACATGCAGCACCATACTCCTTCTGGAGAGCTCCTTTTTTGCAGAGGAAACTTGTGTGCTTTAAGGAATGTGTTAAACATCTCCTATGACAATGGATATGGACTCCTTCCTATCAGGGAAAAAAAAAATGCAGCTGTACAAATTCTAACGTAGTACCTCATAAATCAGTTTGGTTATGTCATTCAACACAGAAATTTAGTACAATAACCAAAAAAGCATTTCTTTTCACCAATTAAAATAACATAGCGCACTGATATTCTCTGTCCAGTGGCAGTATTTTAACATTGCTCGTCAGCATTTGTAGCATGGGGTCTGTTCAAGTGTTAAAGTGCACACAAGAAACATTAAACTAATTATCAGAGATCACAGAAAGCACATAGTCCATCACTAGTACTACTACAGGAAAGTGCGTGCCTGCTAAGTCTTTCAACAGGCTCAGCACTCGAAAGGTGCTGGCAAGCTTCCAAAAGCACCACATACTATTTTCCTACAAGCTACATAGGTATCAATCACTCAGTCATGAGCACTGGAGTTCCCCTCAGCGTCAGGTAGATGATTTACATAAGTAATCCCTTATCAATTTGCAAAATCTGGTCTATTACAGCAGCTTACCAACAGTCCTTACAAGCCCTTTTTCCCAGCATGAATAAGGTTGAAAACATGGTTGTCAAAGTCCTAGTAACAACCTTGCCTGGTGGCGTTTCAGCAGGTCTTACCCCTGGGGAGTCACCTCGCATACCAGGGAGCATATGGACTCTGCATCTTTGTTGCAGTGCACTTGTCCTTTTTGCATCATCACTGCACACAACCGAGGCCAAAACTGGCTTCTTGGGAGCGCATGTGAGTAGTCACATCTTCCCCGACTAAGTACGTTTTGGCCTGCAGTGTGTGACTGGGCATAAAACCCGGGCATCTCTGCAACGCACACATGAGCACTTCAGGAGGCGAACCACAGCCCTGCACCGGGATTTCCTACCCTCGTACTCAGAAAGGGCAAAACCTCAAATCCACCGAGGAAAACGGGCAAACTCCGCAATCACGGCAGCGAGTTTCGGGTTAACCTCAAGATGTGTTGGCGTTGGGGAGGAGGCGGCTGGGGGGCAGCCGGCGGAGGCTGCCCCATGGGCGTCCCTCCTTCCCGGCCGCGGTCCGACCGGGGACCCGCGGGATCCCCCGAACCCACCGCGAGGGAGGCCCCCGCCGAACGCCCGCAGCCCCGCGGGGCTCCCCTCCCCGGCCCCCGCCCCGGCCCCGCTCCGCCGCCGCCGCGCCGTACCTCCGCCCGCCGCTCCGCGCTGTACCGCGCTGTACAGCGCTGTACCGCGCAGCTCCGCGCCGCCCCGCGCCTCGGTGCGTCCGGAGCGGCTCCCTGGTTACCGAGCACAACACGCCGCCCCGCCCCTCCGGCCCGCGGCGAGAAAGCAGGTGCGGGGGTGGGGAGAGGGCGGTGATCTGGGGTGCGTGTGCGGGTTGTGCGTGTGCCGCGCCGCCCCGTGCCGCGGTGCCGTGCCGCGCCGTGCCGTGCCCCTGCGGCGGTTGCCAGGCCGCGGCCGCGCTGTCACTTCTCCCCGCCGCCGCTTCCTCCGGGCTGCAGCCCGCCACCCGGGTCCCCTCCCCCCCCCGCCGCCGTGTCCCGGAGCCCGCTGTCCTTGCGCGCATCGCGGGGGGGCCGCGCCCCGCCCCGCCGCGGCTGCCGCAAGGCCGGAGCGACTTGTCCTGGGGGCGGCTGCGCTGGCCGCTGTGCCCTGGAACCGGGGGGATGAGGCACCGGCCTCAGGCCCGAGCCTGAGCACCCCGAAAGTGTGCTCTAGCGAGTTGCCGTAATACTTCCGAGAATAACTGTATCGAGCTGTCACTGCTAATTACTATTACTCGTCATATTACTATTATTATTGTTGCAGCGCATAGCCTTCTGTAGGGCATTACCTTTGGCGTAGGCTCTAGAGCATCGCTGAGCATGAAGCAGGGAGCTGCACAAGCAAACTGGGACACCGGCACTTACATAACAGCAGCAGGACAGAAATATTCAAAGGAGCTATCAAGACCGTCTGCCACTCTTGAGCTCAAACTGCACAAGCCGTGCAAAAGTGTTTACACCACCGGTATCAAATGCGGTTCTGCATCTTCAGAAAACAATGCAGAAACCCTGCATTATGCTTTCCCCCTCCCTCATTTTGGTTATTGCAGTTAAAGCTAGCATGTGGGAGACAGAAGGATATTTTTCTGCTTAAGAGATGGATCATCTCTGGTCTGTATCATCGGGGAAGAAAAACACTCACGGAGAGATGAAATGGAGAAGTTGGGAGAAAGAGTGCCAGTGTACCTCTTAGTTTTCATCTTTTCTGGCAGTGCTGCAGTGATTCTACATTAGCATGCAGGGTGTTTACTGAGTGGAGGGGTGAAATCTGAGTTAGGCAGCAGAGATTACTCAGCATCATCCCTTCCTTTAGCGCTAGTCATGTTAGCATTGGTGCTACGAGTGCTGACACTTGTGGCACCTACTGCGACACAATACACAGTTACAGATCACACACTTGGAGCCAGGATCCTGAGCAGAAGAAGCAGATACACCAGTAGCTCCAGCTAGTATTCTGGTGAAACTGGGACTCCAGCCATCCAGAAAAGTACTCCCTTCCTGACAAAGAGTGTAGCCAGGCATATTGGACCTGAAATTTTCCTTCTCTTGAGCATTGCAGGTTTGTTAGGTGTTTTGTTTTTGGTTTGGTTTGGTTTTTGTGTAGGAAGAGAACCACTAGCCTTTTCATGCAATGCTTTCTTACCACTAATTTTTGTCCTGATGCTTTATCTTGCCCCATGCCTGTTGCAGCATCAAAGATGGTAAAGGACATGGATGCTGACATCCTTCTGAGTTTCCCCTTTCCACATGCATCTTTTTCCTGAACAAATTCCTCACTTTGTTATCTCTTTCAGAAAATGCCATTTTATCTTCCTAGGTTAAGAGTGTATTAGCGTGAGAGAGAACATCTTCACTGCAAAAGCTTGGGCTTCATATAGTAATACTACAACCATTTGAGGCAATTCAGTGAAGAAAAGTACTTGCTAGTGTAAGCTTCCTTCATTCTCTGAATCGCAGCACTATGTGCCTTGCTGCATGTTTTAACTGTTCAACTGAAATGATTAAGATGTATTCTGCCTATCAGTTACAGCAGGAAACCCACAGAAACCTTACTGATGGTGTAAAAGAAGATGTGGCTTCATCAAATCTCTTCATCTTTGTATAGCACATGAGAATGTCACACCAGCTCTTATCCGAAATAAGCAACTCCAGCTGTGCTCAGAGCTGGAGCCCACCTGTTAGGAAAAACATATTCCAAACTAAGGTGGTAGCCATCATAAGCTTCACAGCACATGCCCAGGTTTTTCTTTGAAAAACTTTATCTTCATTATCCTAGGGACAACACACTACAATTTATCACCATTACTTCTCCTATTTTGCTTTCAGTTGATTAAAAAAAAATTATGAACTGAAACTGTTGCTTCTAGGGTGTTTGTAGACAGCCCTTCTGGAAGGAAAGGGGATGATATTTGCTAATACACAGCGTTTCTTGCAAGGGGTACTTTTTGAATGGGAAAGCTAGAAACATCTGCAGATATTTTTATTAATTTTAAATTAATGACATCCTTCCTCTAAGCATATACTTGATTCCACTATGATTTTAAACATGCTTAATGTTAAATGTTCATATTAAATGATGATTCTTTACTAGATGTTGATACTGATGAAGGCAAGAAATATGACTTCCACTGTAGAGGCAAGAAAGAAGTATAGTAACAGAGGTAATTGGACGTCTCTTACTGTTTCCAAAGCAAATTATTTAGCATGCAGCACACTTCCAGGAGGACTTAGGTAAGAAGGCCTCAGCTAAGGGCTGAACTGCTTGGGTGGGTAAGTCCAGCCAGGGGCTGAAGGACAGTGTACATCCTCTAACAAACCCCTCTTCTGGTAAATCATTACAGATGGCAAAGAAATACGCTGGCTCTGTGTGATGGACAACACCACTGAGGGCTGCTGCTTTCTAGCTGAGATGTGGGTGAGGCCTCTGGCACTGAAGAATTCAGGGCACTCTTTCTCAAGAGGGAAATGCTGCCTTTAAAAGAGGTAAAGCAATATTTTTGTTTGCCTCACTGTTGTATCACACTGTGCTTGGTCCAATACTGGTTGCCAGATGATTCAAAGGACAGCTGTGAGAATGGTGGAAAGTCTAGAAGGCACGATCCAAAAGCGAAGACTGAAACAGCTGTTTAATCTAGAAATTAGAAAGGGATGGGATGTGTAAGAGCACTCAAAACCATAGAGGAGCACTACAGAAGGAAGGGAATAATCCCTGCTCAGTGTCCACAGTGCATAGGACAAGTAATGTGCCTGCCTTGCAGCAGGTGAGATTGTCATATCAGAATCGAAAATTTCAGGAGGCAAATAAAGCTTTGAACCACATACTGTAAGGAGGAAGTTGCATCTAGGGAGATTTAAAGTACAGACCAGAGAAGCTTCTTCCTGGAAAGCATTTTCATTTTTTTGATGCTTTGCCAAGAGCTAGAAGAGAGTCTCTCTCTTCAGGTGTTTTGATATCTTCTGAGTCCATTTATTACCACTCTGTGAATGCTGAGACTGGTTAGAGCAGCAGCACATATCCTTCTTTCTGCAGGTTTTGTAGCAAGCAGTAGTTGCCACTTCCTTCCTGTCCTAAACTGCCACTCCTTAGTGATGTGCAAGGTTAAAACATTGCCACACACCTCCTGTAAGATGTGTGCAGTTCTACATCTCCTTTTCTTGTATTGTGTGAAGTGTAAATGTGTAAGTTGAATAACTGCAGGAATTTTTCTACTTAAAGGTTTTGTATATCATACGTAAAGATATTTTTATGTGTTTGTATTTTATACTTAAATGTAACAAAACTTGGGTGAACAAACTTTTACAATAAAGATGCAGTTAAAAGTCTAACATGAATTATGCTGAATTACATGAAGTATAGCAACAGACCATTTAACTTCCCTTGCACTGAAATGAATGAAAGTAATGGGATAAGATTACACAAAAGTGAAGTGGGAGTAGAAAGAAAACTCATGAAAAAAAATCTGCTAGTTTATAATACCATCGTATAGGATATGTTCTTGTAAGTGGAGTTATCAAACTTCTAACAGCTTAGAGATGCCTAATTAGGATTTAAAGCTCTGTAAATGTACAGAATGAGCTCAGTCTGGCATATGGCAATAGTCAAGAAAAAACAAACTGCATTTATTTCTGATGTTAGTCACCTCATTATTGTCAGGAAACTTGTTATATCCATTTGCAATTTATTGTTGTTCCAATTTTTCCTCATTCATCTTTCATAAACTAAACTAAATTGGAAAGAATTTCTAAAAACTCCTAAACAGGAAATTAAACATTCTTTAAAATAGGACTAAAAGTTTACTATTTAAAGGTCATAAGCAAACAGAAGTATTACCAATCTGAAAGTCATATAGATTCTGTTAAGACCTGCTAAATCCAGAAACATAATAGCAGAAAGGCTGCCACAGCTCCACTCCCCAAATCCAGCCGGTTGCAAGGTTGAGTGTTTATTCCCAGCAGGTGCACATACTCACCATATACATACATGTACACATACATATACATGCATGGCTGCACGCACAGTTCAATAGGGAGCAAACCCCCAGTGCTTGTACAGACATTAATGACTGGACTGGCCTGTCCCTGTTTCCTTCCTGGCTGATCAGTGTGAAAGCATGTTCAAGGAAGATATATCCAAACACATATACACCTGTAAATTGTGGATCCCTCCTGTAGCTGACTTTAAACACTCAATTGGATACCCACATGGACATCACACATCCTCGCTCAGAGGGGTCTCTCCAGCAGCAGATCCTAGGCTCTGCTTCTCTCCCCTCCTTTTCTTCCTTGTCCCTCACATGGACATCCTGTCCTACAAAAAGGTCTCTCCTGCAGCTGGTCCAGACCTAAGGCCCTATTGGATCTCAAGTCCCCCCAGAAGCTAGCCTGAACCACCTGGTCCCTCCAGTAGCCAACTCCCAGACCCCTGGTCTTTTCTGTATTACAGAGACTTCAGTATTTGTCTCCTCATCTTATTCTGCTTTCTGGCTGGTGGAGTTTGATGTTCCCTAGCGATTGCACACACTGACACTCACACCCACGCACACCATGCACATTCTCCAGTGTCTCCTGGAGCTGGCAGCAGAGATGCGTGGGCCCCTACAGCCCCTGGTCCTGCTCCAGTTGCTGTACACACTGATGCACACAGAATAAGAAGCTCATCACCCAGGAAAATAGGTAGGAATGGAGTTTGATGTCCTAGTTCTAGGGCAGACTGCACAGATCAGGTGCAGGGAATGGCCAGACAAGCTACTGACCTGCAGTCTGTTTACAAAACACATTTTATCCCCTTAACCCTTTATTTTTCCATGCTCCTCCACCCACACTTGTGCCTCCAGGCTCCTCTGCCTGGTGGGGATGAGTCTTAAAACACACAAACTAGCATTATTTTTCTTTAGTAATGCTTCAGCTAAAGACATGAAAAAAATGTTTAAAAATTCGTCTCGAACATGATAAAAGTAACCCCTTTGGCACGAACCCGTAGCACAAACATGATCGGATGGTGCCACCATGTGGGCTATACCAAGAAGTCCCTTTCTGTTACTGCTGGGCTAAAAACGTGCTTCAGGAACAGTCCAAGAAGCTCTCAGCTACTGAAACTGAAGTTTTTAAAATTTCCTTACATTCTAATAGAGACAAGATGTCTTTTTCAACTGTGCATTTGACCAGAACTGGGCAGAATTTCAGTTGGCATTAATCCCAAGCAAACATGGACATATATCTTACCGGGAAAACCCAAAAAAATCCTCGGTGGACTATCTTCTTGTTATGTAACACTAGACAGAATAATTGCATTTCTTTACTTAGAATTACATTTGTGATCAGAAAAACAATTTAGCTCAAAATAAATAGAAAATTATTTCTATGAAATACAATACTACAGTCAAACAGCACTGAACCACAGAGTATGTCAGCGATCACAGTAAAAGGATGACTTGTAGAATAAAATAAAGGTCTCACATGGCAGGAAGAGAGGTCTCACAGAAACATTGGGGACATTAGAAGTGGAGGGGTAAGGTCTAATCTGCAAGGACATATAAAGAGAAATGGAGGACAGGGTGTTTAATAATTGGTTAGAAGTTTGAAGTTTGGTGTGTGTCAGCTGAGGCAGCTACAGCACCTGATAAGAACAAGCCTGCTGTTGCCCAGCCATAAGAAGGATCATGGAATTGGTCAATAGCCCTTGGAAAGCTTTTTTTTTTTTTTAAAGAATAATTTATTTTTAATCTCTCTGCTTTACTTCAGTTGTTCCACACAGTGTATGGGTCTAGTGTGAGGCTTATCTCCCTGATCATACAATATCTGCCTGGAGGAAATCCTGGTCCCATGATGTGGCATGACCTGTAGTCAACACATTTAGGATTCTTATCCATCACTATGATTACTTGACTGCTTACTGCTTGATAGTGACTATTCTCTGTCATGTCATTATGAATGCAGTTCCAAATCTATATTCTCTTACTCCTTTGCTGCTCTGGCTACAAAATGTACCAAAAGCTATTTAAAAAAATATGTTAAATATTTTAAATAATATGACATGTATCTGAGCTACTGTACACTATGTGTGAGTGAAAGAATTTTCTGAAGTCCTTCCTGACCTCATTTTGAACATATCTTAAATTCATTAGGTAAGTGAAGCTTCTTGGTATTCATGAGAACTTCCACGGGCAGAAATCTGTCATCTCTGTGCAATTAATCTTATCAGATATTATTTTCTACCTTTTGATGTTGACAGGTAGCACCGGTTCTTCTGAACAGCATCAAGATTCTTCTAGGAGACATCCGTGCTTTTCATCATGATCATTTTCATTCAGGACTGCGAAGCTCTATGTCTTGTCAAATAACACATAATGAATAGGAAGCTCAGTGTTTTTTATGAAAAGCTGAAGCATAGAGAGACTTTTTTGTTTCTCTTCAGATGGTCTTTAAAACAATATTGCAACAGTAGTAAAAAAATGCTTATTTAATAGAAGAGTTTTAAGGCAGAAGAGTATAACAGAATACAGAGATGGTGAAAAATAATGGTACATACATCTCTCATATAGAGAAACAGACAGAAATGAGCCCAAGAACAAACACTTTTTGAACTGATAGATCAAATCTAAGAATGAAATTATGAAATTTCTAATTGGCCTGCAGAAAGTCCCAGCAATCTTGAAAGAATAAATCAGCATGCTCATGAAATGTCTTTCTTTGCTTTCCAAAATTGTCTGCTGACCATCTCTTGGCTTTAAGTGTCTCTGCCCAATATCACAGCGTTGCTCTGTATCCTGAAGGTGGCTGCCTTTCACGGGAGTCATTACCAACACTGTAGCACAAATACAAACCACAGCTCCATACTAGCTACTATGCAGATTAACCCTATCCCAACCAAAACCAGCACACAATCCTACAATGTCTAAATATTTTTTTACTGCAGATGTTTGCAGCTGTGACTGGAAGTGAGATAGGCAGCCTCAGCCTTTCACTACAGCATTTATGTCAGGAAAATCTGTGGTCCAATACAACAATGCAGAATGTTGTTAAAATTCATTGCAATAATTATTCGGTAAATATGCTCCTCCACTAGGACAAAAATCCCCAGGAGAACTCATTTTCTCTCCCTCAGTGCTTTGGGTGAATAGCTTTTCCTGTCTAGAGCAAATCACTGCCTAGTGACAAGCCTGAGAAGACAAACTTGTGGAAAAGTGCTTCTCTTAACAAAAATGTTTGCTCAGTGTGTCTCTCTTACACCCAGAGATTAATAGCTGAAAAAGAAGTTCAGACAGCCCACTGGTGATTTTAGAACCTTACAGTGTTTTCCTTTAAATTATCTATAGCAACTTTACTAAAACTACACACTTGGATTTTGGTAGAGCTGTTTGCAGATGCCTGTCAGAGTAAAATTTGTGAGATTAAAGCCAGGATGCTTTTTGCTCCTCAGTGCTTATGTCTGGAGATTTCATAAATTGTGGGTTTTCCAGAGACAAGATGTTTTGTACTTTTTGTTTATACAGGTCTTATAAAAGGGGTTCAGAGCAGGTATTAAATACTACCAGAACAGAATGGCCTGATTTGTGTTGAGGATGCACTGATAGGGATGCTTATACCAGCCACTGCTGTGACTCTGAAGTGCAGCACTGCAGAAATAAATGGGCAATCTGCTACTTGTTTCCCTGGACTACCACGGCTCTGCAGCACAGACTTGCTACAGACTTGTATGTGCTGGACACTGAGAAGAGTTGTCAATGCAGAATGTGGTCAGCAGTGGCTCATGTAAGTGGGAGTGTAAGAGTTATGTAGACCTGACCATACCTATATTTTTCTCTGAATTCTTTCTGGTCATTTTTTTTCTGCTCAGGCTTTGACAACTACAGATTTTCCATTCTTCAGTGCTTTAATGTTAATAAGCCTCAGGTTTTCAGATATAATGATGAAGAACAAAATGACAAGGAGGCTTTTTGGTTTCTTTGGTCTATATTTTGATTCATGAACTCCCCTTGTCCGGCTACTCTGTAGTCCAGCAAATACCTCTTTTGATCCAAATGAATCTGAAAATCTGAAATCTGAGTCCTGAATGTAAGGCAGAGCCTACCAGGTTCTCTGTCCTTTAATTTGTGCCTCAGCTTGCAGCTTTAGAGAGGAACCCCCTGCTAATTTTCAGAGTAGACTAGGGAGGAGCCGCAGTTGATCCTCTGAATCCTTGGGATTTTTCTGTTTTCTTCTGATGAAAGCCATATTAGATGCTTTCCATCCCTCTTCTCTCATCTCAAAATTTGCAGCCCAACTTGTCAGCTCAACTCACCCCAAGAAAAATCCAAACAGATTTCTTTCCATTGCTGAGGAGTAGAAACATAAAGTCTGCCTGCTTAGTTTATTGACCATTCTTTGAAAGAATGCAGCAGTAAGTGACTAATCAGCCAGTCTGAGGGTATTTTCTCTGACATTATCTGAAGATCAGATGTAGGTTGTCATCACTAAACAAGAATCTTTCATAATATATTCATGAGAGCTAGAAACACTCATCATTTCAAGAGACATGTGACTATCTTTGCCTCAACTAGCTTTGTCTTCAAAACTGGAATGTGGAAGCATTATTGCTGACATTGATTCCCTCACTACAGCTTCCTCTTACCATTTCTGATGGCTAAAGAAATGCCTACAGCTTCACCTACTTTTTTTTAAACTCTCAAGCCATGCCCTGTCATGAAAGTCATATTTATGCCTTAGGACTGTTCCCTGATCAATCCAGAACTCCTTGGTTAAGATCGGGTTATCCAAATTGAAAGGGTCAGCAGTCATTTCTAGTGTATGCCCTTTGATTGTACATCATAGTTTTACCAAATGTTGCTTTCTGAAGTTCAACTGGCCCATGCCAAGTAGTAGTATTGCTTTAATTTTTTCCTTTGCTTTTGTAAGCGATATGCTTCACTTTTGTAAACTGCTTGTTCCCTTACATTTTTATCATCTCTCATAACTTTGTTTCCTGATCTTTCTAATTGTTCAAATCACCACTGTATGTCAATGTAATTCAAATGCCTGATGTGGATTTCTGTATGCTAAAAATCTGCTTCAGAAGTCTAACATCTTAGAAGTGCTTGTCCCCCAAGTCTTTTCCATTATGAATTAGGAGTTATTCTACTGAAAGTTTCATCATTGTAAAACTGAAAGCATGCATGAAAGTGAACATGAAACCAGTATCAAGCTCCTTGTACTTACCAGTAAATTATTTTCTACATGTGGAATTTCTGAGGTCATGCTGTGCTTGGATGCTTGAGCCCGTAACTCGCAGCCCTTACAGCTCAAGATTTATTAAGCTTACTCTCCATAATAGCAAGTCATCTGAGAGCAGTAAAAATTAATGACCTGCAATAGAAAATGGTTAAATGAATTATTCACCAGTTTCCAAAGGCCTGTAATTGCATTTCCATTCTCTGTGGAGCTCTCCGATTAGCTTGCTGAGGGACTGGGGTGCTCAGCGGCATGGAGGTTCTAAGTACAGATGTTTGTGTGGGTGCTCGGGAGAGAGGAAGTCACGGAGATAGTTGGGATGTCTAGGGTGGCTGTATGGGTGAGGGCAAAGGTTTGGACGTTTCTGTGGCTCTGAAGAGTGCTGGGATGTCTAGGCTTGCTGTGATAAGAAGGAGGGGATATGCAGAAGGAATGACTACAACAGTCTTTCATCAGAGCAAAATTTCTGTTGTTAATTTGTTATAGAAATTCTCTGGGACATGTGGGTATGCTGTAGGGCACCTGTATCTTTTCCCTGACAAAAACTGATCAAATTTCTGCTTTTGCTTCTGTCTGCTTTGCTGCTTATGCTGAGATGGGACAAACAGCTTGCTGCCAGCATTGTGTCTTCGCAGCAGTCAGTAATGGGCCTGCTGTAATGAACTGCCATGTGACATGCAAGACAAGGATGACAGACCTACTAAACATGCACCCTGAGAAATTCCTTCAAACCTCAAATACTGCTCTCAGGGAAAGGGCAAAGAAAATCATCAAAAGAGGTATCAATGACTTATGTTTTCCTGCCGAGCACAGGAAACAACCATTTGCACAACAGAGAAGAAATGCAAATTGCCTGGTCTCACTGTAATTTGTTTGTACAGTACTTAAATACATCAGAGTTGTGATTGCTATATGGAATGCCTTTA
Organism: Porphyrio hochstetteri; assembly: GCA_020800305.1. Lineage (NCBI taxonomy): Eukaryota > Metazoa > Chordata > Aves > Gruiformes > Rallidae > Porphyrio > Porphyrio hochstetteri. Next base: position 56,378,732 of record CM036907.1, read on the forward strand.
ATAAGAATAATAAATAATAACAAAACCAAGCAAGCTAAGTTGGCATGCAGGGCATTTATAGGCTTCAAACCTTCTCCTTAGATTTTTATGAGGTACTGTGTTACTCTTTGTACTTTGCCAGGTGATTAATCTTGACTTTATATACTTTAGGACATTTTGACATCATGTGCATTTTACTTTTCCTTGGGCGAATCAGAAGTACTGTAAAGGAGAAATACAAGTCCAGCTAATTTCCTCATGATTTGCATTCCAAGCTTGGATTTAGAGGAATAAATGGATACTCCGTGACTATGGTGTGATCCTGTCAATCAGAGGAAGAGAAGATTAAACATTCATGACTACTGAAAGGCAATTTCCTTCAATTGTTCATCATGCCTCCACTCTTAACCTTCCCCATAGGATTTCCTCTTTCTCTAAACTTCAGAAAAGGTTTTGTTTTTCTAAAACTTTTTTTATGGCACAAGTAAACTGATGAAGGGGGTCATAATGATCAAATATCTGTTGTTGTTTAGCTTCACATTACTCATTTACCTAAGGTGTGACTCAGGCGGACGATTTTTGCTGTCATAATACTTGTCTAGAAAAATGAAAGAATTTTCATTTTGTTCGTGAATCAAAGAAATGCAGCCATGAAAATTAAGCAGTATACCCACACTAACCCAAATTAAATCAAACCAAACTGGTATCTGTGGTGGCATATGTTTCCACAAAGACTTTTTTCTTTTTTTGTGACTAGCCTGGTAGACCAGATATAGGTCTGGAAAAAATAACAAAGTAAGCTGGGTGTAATCCCTTAGACTGGGAAAAATCCTGTTATAAAGTGGTTCTAAATATTTTATTTATTTACTTGTAGCATTGGAATCTATAGAAGAATTAGGTTTAGAAACAGACTTACTAAAAAACATACGGAGTGTAAAGAATTTATTCTCACTATCCTTCTCATGTAGTTTTTGGGAGATATTTCAGATATACAGGAGATATAAATATCTTCTAAATGCTCATCTGCTCATGCCATACCTATTGCGATATCTCGGTATGTGTAGGTTTATTTTCATTAGCAACAATGTGTTTGGATCAGGTCTTACCTAACACACGTAACAAAATGACAGCGGAGAACTGTTTATATTAAAATTAATATTAAAATGGGTCTCAGAAGCATACCTCTAGCATGCTATGGTTCTTGGTGCTCCTAACTGTGTGACAAAAAGGAAACCATGTCAGTGGTAAATCCTAGCTTACATCTCAGCGAAAGGATTATAGTCAACAGTCTCTGCCCATTCAGGGACAGCAAAGCTGCAGAGGTCCTGAACACCCACACAGATCCACAGATGCACCAGTCCACCTGCAAATGGTAGAACACACGAAGGCAATGCTGCACATTGGGTCAAGTCCATTAAATTCTGTGTGACAACTTGGGGCAAATAGAGTTCTGCACCTCAACAGTTCATGCACTATAAAGGAAAAGGAGGCAACCGGTGTTCACACCAGCAAACTAATGTCTGTGAAAAAAGAAGTGTCTCTCAGTGTGAACAAATATAGATGTACCTCTGAATATTATTCATCAATGAAATTAAAAACTTCAGGCCTCCATAGTGAGTGGGAGAACAGGATGCTATTTCATTCCTGCTTTTTAACAGCAGGTATGACAGAATGTACCAGCAAGAGATGATTTTTTTTAAATACAATTCTGGCATCTGGATGAAGAATGTATAGCTCAACTGTAGAACTCATCCTTTATTAGAAAAGTGTTAAAATATGATTTGATTGACGTACTGAGTTGCATTTGGGTGTTGTGTCTTTCTCTCCCCTTACATGGTCCCTTTCTTAATGGCAGTAGAAAGAATAGGATGTTAGTCTGCATTAAGGTAATGAATCTACTAAAAGCTATGCTTCAGCACTGCAGCTATTGGAAGGTTCAGGGGTGCAGTACTGGATAGAGAGACTCTGGGGTCTATTGCTCTGTCCTTTTACCTCTAGCATCACTGTTGAAGGTAAGGAAATGCTTCACTGTGAGGACATAATGGCATATTTTTTTCTTAGATTACAAGTTTGTTCAAAATTGGCAAATCTGAGTATTGGTGGATTTCATTTTCATCTGATGAATGGTCAGTGGTTCACAGGGTGCATTTGTAAGAGAACAGAGAACCAAGAGGGATTTTTTGGCTTGTTGACTCCATTTCTCTGGCCCTATGATTAATCATTTTATATAATCCTTTTTATTAATTTATCAAGCTTCAGCTTGAAGGTTTACACCATTATTTTATGTAATTAATTCCTTGTGAGTAAAGAAACCTCAGACAGTGACAATTTTTTTTTTCTGGTTCTTCAGTGGTTACTCACAATTTAGTCTCCTGGTAAGACAGAAGGTAGCTTTAACCCTCCTGCTTCCAGCAGGACCCACTGGTTCTTTTAACATTAAGTCTTTGAGTTATATAAATCTGGGTCAAGCAATTTTTATTTATTTTTCCTCCGGTCCGTATTTTAACCGGTGCTGAAACGCGTTAATAAAAAAATAAATATTGCTGTGGATCCTTTCTTGATTCCCTCTACCTCACTTTCTCACACATATATAAATATGCAAACACAGTGTTCAGTATCACAAATATCATGAAAAAGATCAGTCATCTGAAAGTGGCTGCTGGCAGAAGAGGAGGGGTCTCCTCTGCCTCTTTTTATGTGTCTCAGCCACCTTTCAGTAGACTACATTAAGACTTCTGTGTTAGGGAAAAAATGTGGTTTCAGAGTTCTGAGTTGAATATTGGATGTAAAAATTTGGTACATGTTCCACTAAATGCAAAGCCTATTCACATTCTGCACTGTACATTATCTTCCAATCATGCAATGGAACATGCTTAGCAATGAGGGACCCCTTTTTATGTAATATCCTCAGGATTTCACACCTCCCAAAAATATTTAACGTCTGAAAGTCTTGTGCATTTCCTACCCAAGATTCTTTTCTTAAAAATTCTAGAGAAAACATTTAATCTATTAACATCTAATACACTCGAAGAAACCAAGGTGATTTCTGATATGACAGTGTTACTGCAGGCCTATTTCTCTTCATTTCACGGCAGGCACCTTGTATCAAAATGTGCAGTGTGATAGAGCCAGCACGTGGAAGTGGGTTATTTAACTATTCAGGTAAACTGAAGAAATCTGACAAGGGTTGAAGTGAGTGAGTCTGTAGCTTCTCTGTCTTTTGTCACATTATGAGCAGCCTTTAAAATGGATAGCTTGATGGGAGATGGGAACATTTTTCATCACTGGTCAAAGAAGGAAAATTCCCGAGTTTTTCTTCATGCATCCGGAGAGCTCTAAAACCAACCAAGGACAAATATGAGGCTGCTGAAATATGAAACAATTAAAGGAAATCCCAGCCTAAATCATAATCTCCAGATGGAAAGTGTAAAAAAAAAAAAAGAGGGAAGAAGTTTCACTGGATGCTCATTCTACTCTTTTGCATTCTTTTTTTTTTCCAGTGAATTCTGCTTGCATTTGAAATAAAAAGATTTTGTGGGATTATGTAGGAGAATTCAGAGTATATACCTTCTTCAAGAAGTGCCAGTAACAGCAGGTAAAGGATAACTGGAAAAGTAGCTTTCAGCAAGTTGCTTGGAAGTTGTGACAACTGTGTTCCTTTTTTGCTTCTAGTGACAGTGGTACAACCCTTCTCCTTGGAAGTGAGTGACAGTAGCTAAGATCTGGGTTCAATTTATAGGTCTTACTGATTGTACTCAGATACCTCCACTGTGAGCCCTGGCCATCTGAAAAGAACTGTTTCAACTAAATCAATCTCTGTGCTCCTAGTAAAGTGTCTCTCCACTGTAAGTGTTTTGTTAAACAGAAAGCATCTAGTTGATCAGGGGTTTACTGGAGGGCAAAGAAAAGGAGAAGAAACATAATTTATCGATGGGGAAAGCAGAAATATCTCAGAGAAAGCAACTGCCACACCTGCAGCAGGCTGGCGATGGTGCTGGGGCCTCCCCAAACCCCAGCCACACACAGCCAAGGAAGTAGGCAGCTCTTCAGCTGCTGGCACTACCTTGTATGGTACCTGTGGTGGGGCTGCTCCCCCTTCTTCTAATGCATAATGACACCCATCACATTTATTTCCCCTTTTTTTTTCAGGGATTTGGGCTCCAAAGCACCTCCCCTCATTTAATCAATACATTCTAAACCTTTAAGGAAAGAATTCAGCTCCTCTTTTCAAGGGGTAGAAGACTGCTAATTTCACTGGAGTTGAATTCAGTTGCATCGGCAAGGTATTTGACAGCTCGCTGTAGCAATGTATTTGACAGCTTGTCCTCTACATATCTCTGTTTCCCATCAGTCAGAAGCGACAGCGTGATATGCTTGACATTATAGTGAATGGTGATGAGCATTATATCCTTAAGGGTACCTCGAGTTATATTGATCTTATTTTCAGGAAAAGATACTCCTCAATAGAGAAAAATTAAAGGCCTGATGGGGCTACCAAGAAAACAAAATTTTGCAATACTCAGAAGTAAAGTGAACAGAAAAAAAAATAATATTTTAAATAATAAATGAAGACATGGTTTATGATGTATCAACCTGCTACAACCTTTTAGTGAAGATTTCATTTTAATTACAACATCTCAGGGTTTGACACACTGTACCTATTTTAGATAAGTTCTTTTCACAATTGCACAATTCTTTTTTTTTTTTTTTTTCCAAGAGTAAATAATAGAAAAAGGATATGAAACTGATCTGGGAGAGCCTCCTGCTGAGCAAGTCACTTGATTCATTTAAAACTTTATGTGCTGAAACTCTCTGATAAGCATTACATGCATTATAAGCAGTGTATGGCCCAGGTAACACTCTTGGTGCTCTGTTTTCTCTGATCTGCTGTTGACAAACGCTGATACCAGCTGTTTCTGAGGAAAACAAGGTAACTCCCATCTTGGAATACTCTGTCCAGACAGAAACTGTCGCTCTTCTTCTCTTTGCTGCGGACTTTCTCGTAAAGCATTAAGGGTCATATTTCACAGACTCAGATAATACGGAAGATTCAATTATCTGTTCAAGTACCCATGTCTGAACTCAACTGCTTTTCAACTAGATTAAGGTTAGTGTTTAATTCTGTTTTAAAACGATCATTTCAATAGATGCATTCAGTAAATCAAACCCACTAAATGTCCTCATTTTATAATGTACAATAATTCAGTTTTCTTGTATTTCCATCTATTCTTAGATTGCAAACCTAATCTAAGTCATAGAATTCTTTAATTTTTATATTCTAATTGTCTTCTCTGGTATCTGTGTCCCTACCAAATTAAGCAATCCCAGGGTTCCTTATCAAGTTTTATCTTGTTCACAGACATCCAAAAATAAGATTTTTTTCATTCAGGTGTTTAACTCAGTATTTGAATATGTAATTTTAAGCACCAGCTTTGAAAGCCATCAGTCTTCAATTAACTTCCAGACTATCTTTACTCAGTATTTTTCAAAAATCTGTTTCATGGGAAAAAATCCAAAACAAACAAACCAAAAAATATCAACATTAAAATTATGCCAGATCAACATTTTCAAGATTGGAATATTCCTAAATTTGGGGGATTCCTTATATTCATTGCCAAAAATAGATGTAGCTGATTCTCTTGGTTTTGGGGATTTTTTTGTGTGGTTTGTTTTTTTTTTGTTGGGCTTTTTTAGCAATAGGCAAAATAAAACCGCATAAAATGCTTTAGAGAACAGAGGCTTGAAACTCACAGCAGAATGTTTATTATCTGCAATATATTTAATGGAAAATAGTTGAAATTAGGTCCTAAAGAATTTACCACATAAATACAAAATCATGTATTTTATTGATTCCCATACATTGCCCATTAATTCTGGGGGCATGTCATTACATATCTTGCCTATTTTCTTTTGTAGGGGTGTTGTTATTGCTTTTTGTTATATTTAGCAGCAGTACCTACAAATTCCAACAGGGAATTAACACTGTTTTAAAACTGTTCAAACAATTAGCTCAAAGCCTGTTTGTGTTCCAGGGAACTCATATTTTTAAATGGGGTGTGGAAAGGAAAAGAACTGGCAGAGGAAATTTGAAGTACACTCATTAAAGTATTAATACCTACAGTTATGCTGTCAGGCCCAGCTGAGGAGCAATGGCAAATACTTAATGACCATCATACCCTAAATTAATATCCTAATGAAATGATGTCTATTAAAAGCCTCTTGACACATTTCTTCCTTATTGAAAATTCCAATTGCATGAAAGTGCTTTTGAATCTTTAAGGAAACTCTTTAACATAGAAAATCATTAAAGAGAAAGGAATTTTCATCTATCTCTGGACATTTTGGGGTTCAAAAAATTTCAGAGAAGGAGGAGATTTGGTATTGTTCTGAGTCAATTTGCTCTGGCTGAGGAAATGACGAGAAGGAAACTATTTCCCCGTCTGGGGAACCATGTGGTGTTCCAAGATAAGGCAAGCACTTGCTAATTCAAGTGCACAAGCAGGAAATGTGATACATCCATTTCCTTTCAGGCAAACAACACTGTTCCCTGGCAGCACAAAAGCATTGCTTCTACTGCTAAATCTCAAACATTCAGAAACCCATTGCTCCTTTGTGGATGTACCATTCTATATTTGTTATTTGGATGTTATGGATAGAAACAGTACTTACTCTCCAATCACATGGCCACCAAAGTTTTGGGGTAAGGATTTTCTTTCTTCTTCTAGAATATCGCTAGAGTAGATTCTGGCATTCACTGATGATTGCCTTATAAAACACATCTGGACATTTTCAAGCCTCCTGTTGGAATGAAAAAGTAATGAATAGATTTTGTATTTCTTGCAGTGCAAAAGATTGTTTTCCAAATGTTTCTTTGACAAAATTTTGCGATGTTTTTAAACTAATCAAGACAGCAGGAACTGCCAGGGTAGAATTGATTGTTTAACGAAATTCATTAGTGAAGTCACTTGAAAAGGTGTCTATTGACTTCAGTCTGTTTCAGATCAGGTAGACATTCTCAACCTTTTAATGGATGTACCTACACAGCAGACATGACCAGTTTAATCTTCTGATGAAAAAGAGATAGAAAGAACTAAACTCGTTACAGACTTTGGCATAAACTCGTCCTCCTCCAGAAGAGAAAAAAAAAAAAAATTATTTTTAGCTTAGCTTGTTATGGTACCTCACAATCAGATTTTCTTCAATGCATATTTTTACTATTATCCATTAGGACAGTTTTTCACACGAACCCAGGGATTGTTCATTAACTGAAAAGTATAGAGCGTGAGGCAGAAGTATATGTTATAATACTGAAATTTTCCTCAATGTATATTTTGATTCTTATCCATTAGGATTGTTTTCTTTCACCCAAATCCAGGAATAATTCATTAGCTGAAAAGTACAGAGCGGGAGGTGGAAGCGTATCATAGAATCATAGAATGGTCTAGGTTGAAAGGGACCCCAAAGATCATAGAGTTCCAACCTCCAGCATATGTTATACTGCAATTCATTCAAGGTAACTAGATCAGTGATGTGATCCTCAAGGAGTCTGTGTAGCGGCTGTGGAGAATCTTTCCCTCCAAAAAGCTCTTTTGCTTGTTATGTTTAACATTAACACTTAATAGCATTTAACATTTGAGTGAATCAGTTTTGTCTGTTGTCAGATTGCCTCTTAGCAATGACCTCCACAAGAATCCGTGCACTCTCTGAAAGAAACAAACAAAAAAATAATATGCATTGGCAAAATAGGACTTTCGGATGCCGAATGCCATCCACGTTTCCTGCAGTGACACATATATTTTCCTACTGGGAGACCATGAGTAACTCACTTCATTTTGTGTCTTGGGCTAAAATGTAGGATAATGATACTGGACTTGTTTGAGGAATATTTGCAGATTAACTGAGGCAAAAATACAGTTATTACTGTTTCAGAGTCTCTTGTCTGGAGGTTGTCTGCTGGACTCTGAAGAATAACTATCATTTTTGTAGATTGGAAATACACAGAATTCTAAAATGGTTCTTTCAGAGCAAAAATGAAAGGCCTTTCATCAACACATACTTTAATAATCTTTGTGTAAAAGGTGGTGCCCCTTGTTCTTGCAGATTTGCTTTTATTCTGCGGAAAATTATAGCTGCACTATTATGGAAACATACACAAGAGATGGTAAAGTTATATGAAACTGAGGATTCATTAACCATAATGCTTGGGCTGTGGGCAAGGTATTCTCCATCTTCATGAAGAGTCAAAAAAAAGTACCTCAGAAGTGACCATTTAAACTCCACAGCCTATTTCATGCATCTGGCCCCACGGGTACTCCTGTTACTCTGTCTTTCCACTTAAGATGCATCTCCAGGTGCACCAAGCCCTGGTCCTTCAATATCATGAGCTGCATTTGACGATGCAGAGCAGGATGCGTGTAAGCTGTCTTCTTTCTGAAAGGGCCAACACCTCCTTTTGCCAGCACTGCTCACCTCACTTGCCAGGAACTGACACTGGAGCCAGCCCTGGGTACACTGATCACCTCCGATTTGCTCATGCTCTGACAGCAGGTGAACCTCACAGCTTGGGTTTTTGTGAGGAGCTTGCATGGTCCTGAGAAGGGAAGATTTCTCTTGGGGTTTTTTTCTTTCATATTCCTGATAGATTTTAGAAGAATTAATAGAATTTCCTCTTCCTTTCCTTTAGGCTAGGGAGGGAAGTTATGCAGTCTGTGTCAGCAGACAATGACTGGCACAAGATCGCTGCTAGGACACCTCACTTAAAAGGATGGAAGTGTATTTTCTGACATCCTTGGAGATACATGACCTGATGTAAAAATGAAACTACACGTGAGACATATCAATAAAGTGGAGTTCTTCATTAAATGACAATGCACTATTCGAAACGGATTTTTCAGGATCTGGTTGACAGTCTGCTCCATTGTTTGTCTAAGCCACCCACCACATAGTGCTCTGAGTGTGAGCACATTACCCAGATGCAGATCATTCCCCATGCATGTGTGACTTAGCAGCGACTGTGGACTCTGCCAAAATGTAAGCTGCAAAGGTTTGCTGTGAGGCACTAGCTTTGTGAGGAAAAGAAAAGAGAAATGCTGTAAAAATTGTTAGAGCAACTATTCAGAATTACATTTAACCTTAATTTTATAAACTATCTATTGTCTAATAGCTGGTTCCCTACTCTGGAAAATGTACAGGCTTATTGTTTTCTAAAGCTGCTCAGTTTCCAGTGGTAACTTCATACAATAGCACCTTAAAAGTGACTCTAATAATTTGAAAACAATGAGCAAACTAAACTGTTGTCTGCTTATTTATGTGTAAGCACATACAAATCTTTCTACAATTACTCCAGGCAAGTGGAAGCATGCACAAATAGTGCATGAATAAAGTTTTGTAGATAAGAACAAGACCTGCACACCTTCATATAAGTCATGTTGTGTGAATTGCCTAAGTAGTCTAAATCCTCTCTCTATTCTCATGCAAAGAGTTTAGCAAACAATAATATAAAAAAAAAATGTGCACAATTTTTTGCAAGATCATTGTAGATTCAGTGACAACCTGGACAGTCAATAACATGCTTAGCTGTTGATTTTGCAGTGATTCTTCTTTTGAATTCAGTTTTCACCATCGTCATTCTGCAGTATTTTTGAAATGCTAAATTATGCAGCAGAGTGAAACAGAAGATGCAAGTCTGTTGTTTTACTTGCTAAAATCAGATCTGCTAGGGGAAAAAGAAGAATATTAGCCTCCTCTTCTTTTCTAAATTCAGAGCTCCTGGCCCTGTCAGAAAATATCTTCTGTGTAAGGTGTCACAAGCACAAAATCAAGATTCACAAGGGGCAATGGCTGCAAGTTGGAGCATAGGAAGTTCCGCACCAACATGCGGAAGAACTTTTTCACAGTGAGGGTGACTGAGCACTGGAATAGGCTGCCCAGGGAGGTGGTGGAGTCTCCTTCACTGGAGATATTCAAGACCCGCCTGGACGCCTATCTGAGCAATATGAGCTAGGGAGCCTGCTTTGGCAGGGGGGTTGGACCTGATGATCTCTCGAGGTCCCTTCCAACCCCTACAATTCTGTGATTCTGTGATTCTGTGATTCTGATTCCCACTTTGCTAGAGCTCTTCCCTACTACAGATGTTGCACAGTGTCTTTGTAGACATGCCTGCCTGTTTCAGACAACCTGTCTGAGCTACTGCAAGGGATGCAAGAGCTCATGTTTTTCAGGAGCCATGTTCCATGAAGCTATGTAACCTCTGGTTACCCTATTCTGCAGTGGGAATCCATGGTATAGTAGTACTTTGGCAGAAGTAAGAAGAGAAGTACATAAAGTCAGTCTCAGCTGAGCTCAGCACTGTTGATATCACACAGGACTGTAGACAGAGAATTTGTCCAGAGAATCTGGATTATTTTATTTTATTGTTATTTTCAAAGGGAGGCTTAGCAATAGCTGAGTGAGAAATTCAGCATTGGTACCCATCCATCAGCTACTAATCTCATTTTTTACTGTTTTAATATAGTCTTTATTGAGTTCATTTTGATTTGTAAGTTACCAGTGGAAGCAAAAATGTTTCCATCTTAACAAGGAGTGCATTTCTTGTAATTCCTAAAAGCATTTTCAGTTGCACACAATTAAATACAATAAATGGCTTTGAGACAATGCTATTTCTCCAGTGCAGACAGTAATATACTTTCAGATCAGAAAATTTAATTTAAATAGTACTTTTGATCAATATGACAGCAGCAGAGAGAAAAAGTGTAAGCAAATATTAATCAACATAACTTAGATGCCTAGACTATTCTTCAGTCTAGTTTTACTCAAATATCTATTTAAAAATACAACATTACAATTTAATACCTTAAAGACATTTAATACCTTAAGAACATTTAATTTTTCTTTTCTTGAATCAGAACCCAGGGTGTTATTTTCCCAGTGTGTGGAAGCAACACCATGTATCAGATGACTTCCAGGATCTTCGGACCGTGAACTGCCTGGCATTAGCAGTTTAAGCATTTATAGACTACAAAAGCATTCACAGTTTTAAATCCAGTGTGAAAATTTGCCTTGTCTCTCCCTCAACCCACTGGTCTTCCCTTCATTATAACGTGTGTGTTTGCTTGAAAGGAGTCAGTCAACATGCTTTGCTGGAAAGGGTGGTCAGTAGGGATGCGCATGTGCTAACGCCCGGCACTGCATTGCCATACCGCGCTGCTGCGCTAGCAGTAACTGCGGTCAAGGACTTTGTGTCGCTCTCTTTATGAACAGAAATACTCCTGGTGAAGGGCAGAACTGACAGGAGCAGTAACGCAGCTGTCAAACACAGCAAAATCCAACCCAGAGACCTGGTTTCTCTTCTGGGATTCTTCATGGGTGGTAGCCATGGCAGAGTAGAAGCAACAGCAGCAAATCCAGTTCAGTTCTTTGCAGATGAGAAAAGAAGCATTTGACAGACTGTGTGGTGACCATATTGAGCCTGTTGGCTTCCTCTCCGATGACTGTACCAGCATACCTACAGGGTGGTCTCTCCTCATGCCTTTTTCTTCTCTTTGCACACTTTTTACCCTTTTAGTCTATCTTTAGCTGCACCAAATAAAGACTCTGGGAGCTGCCTCAGCTATTCTGCTGGAGGTATGGACACAGAGAGGCTGCAACTTGGAGCCAGCTGTGAAGTGCTGTACAGCAGATGTGGTAGTGGTAGCTTCTATCAGGTCATTCTCTTCCTAATTTGATGACTGGAAAAGACAAGCATAAAACCCAGAGAACCTTTATCCTGATAGGTTGGACATTGCTAACAGGGCAGATGACTTCAGTAAACTGATGACAAAATTCCTTTGCTAGCAGACAGGAAGTGAAGACATGATATAGAGGCACTTATAGATGCTTTATATCACTGGAAATTGTTTTCTTAGTAGAGACAACCATTGGGGGTAGAAGCAGAACAAAGTAGGAAGAAGACTTGACAAAATCACAGCCTTAGATTCATGTGCAGTATCAACCTCAAGGTTGTGTTTCCTGAATTGCTATTTTTCTTCTCCCGTCCCCTTCTGTTACCATTTCTCTCCCTTCACTATTTCACTCTAGCATGCATATTCTTCCTGATATGTTAATTAGTGTTGATCAGCCACAGAACAAGGTGATTGAAGACAGGCTATTAACTGCATCAACTGGATTTTTTTTCTTTCAGTTGGTCTCTTTTTTTGTTGCTTCTCTGTGTTTTGGAAAACCCCAGTGATTTTAAAATTGCAATACTTGGCAGTATCACACATCCTAAGGAGCTCATAGTACAAGGAATAAATGTCTTCACAGGAGATATAATCTCTTCCTGCAGAGTCTTTGGGTTAGATCACTGATCTTTGCAAAAGTTGGGATATGGGATATGAAGAAGTGAGCTTCTTTCTTTCGAAAGCACTCTGCTGGAGTCAGACAACTTCAGACTTTACATTACAGGCTCCTGTTTTTGGAAGCAGCCCCAATGGGAGAACTGAGAGGGACAAAATGCTTTATTCCAACATGATGAGGTAGTCCCTCTCCAGTGTTTTAGGGAGTAATTCCTTCCAGTGCTTATTCAAAGTAGTAGGGCATGGGCCTGTTCAGGAAAGAGAGATTAAAAATGAAGATAGTTTTAGTGGGAAATATGTCTATTACCATGACCCAGCCAAACACACTGTATTGTTAATGACTAACTACACAGTTCTCCAGTCTTTGTACTACAGGGGAAAATAAATTAAAATTGTATTCCAGTGATAACAGATGTTGTCAGTTTTGAATTTCTTAAACCTTGTTATCTTTTTGCATTTGGTTAAAACAATATATAAACAATAGATAAAATTACTCAATAAGCAGCAAAATTAAAAGTAAGCCAAATTCAACAATACCTGGTGAGTGAGTGGACAAGGAGTAAATGTTATCAGAAAAAGGGATGAACCATGTGGATTTAGTGATGTCAAACATATCTGAAAGAATACATCTGAGTTCTTTGTCAAGAAGTCTGTCCTAACACTTCCCCCATGTCACAGCCAGCCACATAGAAAAAATTCAGTCTTCACACTGACTCTGCATCTCCTCATCTAGCATTGCATTAAGTCCATCTACAGGACAGCCTTCCTACTTAGACTTCCCAGTGCTTTATCATGCACTATCTTAACAAGTCTGTTTGCTTAACACTTGAATTTCAGAGCCTGGCTTCTGGCTCATCAGGGATATTGAGCCATCACTCAGGACTTCAACTCAGGGCTTTACCTCATGGTGTGTGATATTAAAGGACTCAAATCATTAAGCAGACTTCTGACCCCATCATGACGTAGTTAATATGAGAGCCAATTGTATATGAACAAACTCTCCATCCAGATACCCACCTACCTTTTCCAATCAAATAAATGGCTCATATTTCTAGGTTGGTTATTATAGATTTTCTAGAGCCCTGCTGGTTCTTTATTGCCTAACCTCCCACCTTCTGGCTAATATTTTCTCCTTTACCTATTCAAGCTAGAGCCTTAAAAAAGCACAAAATTTATACATCTCCACAGCTACCTTCCCATAGACATACCCTTAAGACCTTTAATAGCAAAGAGCAGTTTATCTTTCATTCCTATTCCATAGCCAAGTATATCTGCTAATGGTAGAAAAAGCTTGTTTTGTAGAATGAATAAACCAAATGCTCCCAATGAATGTTTCTAGTATATGTCAGTGGCATTTAAATTTGGAAAACCCTACATAAAAGTAGTCTACCACATGAAATTATAAATAGAAAGGAGGGGTGCATTACCTAGTTTAGTCAGTAAACTCTCAACATTTACTGCATAACATGGCTAGGGAAACTGCTGGAAAAATGTAGCCTTGGAGACCTTTTCCCTGTTTCTCAGCCCAGAAGATAGTGATCAGATGGACTAATTAGAGCAGTATTTCTTTAAAACATGTGCAAAATGTCTGCATCAAAAAATTCTAGTAGTGTGAATGGTGTAACTGCACAACATACGGTACAGTGCAGAAAGAAGTAGAGTATGCTTATATTCCTTTATGACAGTCTGGTATGGACAGATCGTGTCCTTGGGGCTGCAGATGTCCCCAGTTCTATCTTAAGGCATACCTGGCCTAGTGGCTCTGTAGCTGTGTTAAGTAAAGGTAATGGTGACATACAGTCTCCTCCCTCTCCTCCTTCAAGTAACTTGTGTCCAGAGTCCTGAGGTAGGAATCCTAACACGGAATAAGATACATTCATTCTTCCCAAATACAGAGACAAACTGGAATTGTTTTATTTTCCTATAACTTGATATTAGAGCAGGTTGGATTCCCCAAAAGATGTTTGTGGAAATAAGCATACTGGGAGGCAGAGTTTCAGCAGGATTTCAGGAAGATCCCGATTCCTCCACACTTCAGGTCCTAGTCTGAAAAACGGAGAAAACTTCCCTGTGCTGCTCTGTAGGAGTGTGAGGAGAAAGATGTGGGAGGTAAAATGTGACACTGAGACAGAAATCCACTTCTGGTTTTGAAAATGCTTCCTGTAAGCACACTGATTTTTTTCAAGTACATTTATCTGAGGACGAGATGTACAATATACATGTAAAATTAAAATACGATGTTTTTTAAAAAACTATGAAGGAAAATGAGATCTTTATGGTAATATTAAATCCTTGAAATTTTTCCCTTCTTATTAACCAGTATTAAATCTAGTTTACCTACAAGTTCTCCCTCCTGCTCCTCAGTGAAGTATTACGTGATGCCGCAAGGTTAGTAGTGAAGCCATTTTTCCAGACTACTTAACCAAAGATTTCTCTTGAATGAGTAACTTTTCCATACTGATGAAAAATTGCAATGGTGAGTTTGCAGAAATCAGAACTGTGAAAATCCTATACAGCTCTGCAGAGTTTTTAGAACAGAGATTGGTTTTGGTTTTGTCTGCTACTAGTGCCACACAGTGGGACCTCAATCAGACCTCAAGACCATAATACACAGACAAAAATAAATAATGGTAACATCAGTAAAACTCTATTTCCCCTATCTAGGAACCAAGACAGACTTTTATTTACCTCTTGGAGAGGGCTGTAGGGTTGTGCATCCTCCTAGGCCCAGCAGCATTAGAGTAACTTCTGCTGCATGGCTTCCAAAACAACGGAGGTTTCCCCCAACTAATGGTGATCTCTTTTTTTCCTGTTCAGATGGAATACAGATCCACATGAAGATCTGGTGATACAGGTGTAGAAAATGTCACATAACTAAATCTCCTTGCACTTCTCAAGTGCTCCAGTGGTCAAGAGCTGATTTAGGTATTCCATGATTTTGAGAACGATTATGGTAGCTAGAGGACTGCTGTGGCAAAGGACACCCACACATACCACCTTTCCTCTACCTGACTCTGTTAAGAGCTCCACAAGGAAGAGGGATGTTATCTCATCTATTAAGCCAAGGTCACCGGAAGATCTCCCCATTTCCAGCTCCCCTGACCAAAGTGTGAGCTGAAATGGGATGTGTCACAAGGCAGCAGTGGAGCAGCCTGGGTCAGTGACTCAGACAGGACACAGATTTCATATTAATACTGTTAATACTGAGAGAAATTGCAACAAGTGTGTGGAATTATCTGTAGGAAGATAAAAGCACATGATGGTGAGGCATTAGCAGTGGCAGCAACTGTGAACACCAGCTCTTCACTGGCGGTATGACAGCAGCAAATATCATTCCTCTGTAATGCTCAGGGTCCCTGGCTCCTCCTCTGAATTTCTCCAGAAATATTCTTATACCATATGAGAAATAAACCTATGACTTGTGATGCAATTAAAAAGGAAGGCATTGCTCATCTTCCCCATCTCATCTTCAGGATATGCCACGTGTATGTTCCCCTTCCTGAGCTGTCTTTGAGAAGGGCTGATGTATATGCAGCTTTTCAGTTGCATTTCTTATGCACGTGGCAGTACCGTTTGCTGGAGTGGCTGTGGCTTTGTGCCTTGTTGTCTTACAGTATGGCTACAGGGAGCCTGAAGCAGCTAGGTGAGATGCTGCACTGCGCCTTCTAATGCTACTTACGCTGATGCCAAACTATTATAGGAAGCAAGTATTTCCTCTGTGTTTCATCAAGGACAGAGTCAAGGTCATATGTCTAAACATACTCTGCCCATGCTGATTTCTCCAAGAGACAGAACCATATCTTACCCTTACACTATGTTTTATTTTCCAACTAATTTTCGGCGACACAATGCTGTGTAACTATTAGACTACTCTTTTGCTGTATATACCCTACAAGGAAATATACTGTCTCCTCAAGGGTCAGAATGATCAAGCTATTCCAAATTTAATACAATTATGCTTATTTTGCTATCAGTTAACTAAAAGATTTGACAAGCACCTGAAAGTTATCACTTCCATTACTCAAGTAAAGGATTTTATACTGGTAATCAGATCTTGCATTGAGGAAGCTAATATGTAAATCCATTCCAAGACCTTATATGCAGGCCTGTCAGAGAGATAAAAGTAGATATTAATGAGGAACTTATTTTTTCCTTGCTCTTATTCTGGCAAGCCTAAAGAAAAGTACTACAGTAGCTGGATGAAAGCAACAAACTACGTCATGAAGAGAACAGTCTTATTCTTGCACGCTGTCTATTCAGAGCACGATTGCTTCCCTGTGTATAAATTATTCTTTTAAAGTGAGTCTGTCATCCTCAGGCTGTGTTTTGTTGCCTCCTAATTACCGCTTCTTTTCTGCTTTCCCTGCCCCCATCCTCCCCTACCAATACAGTCACTGATTTATCAAATGCTTAACCATCTTTAGCAGGAAGGAGACAGATCTAAGGTAGTAGAGGAAGAGGCAAAGTTTCTTCAGAGTATTATTTAATTATTAATCAAACACAGAGAACATACACATTTTGGTAATTACACCTACTGTATTGACTGAGTATGTGGTGCTGCTTGCTGTCACATGATCTGCCTGAAGCATCATGCTTTATTTATCCATCAAATCCAAAAATGTCATATTTAGGAAATTAAGTATATTTCTTCTTCCAAGCATCACACCAGTGTATGAGTTGACATGTGAATATGTTGGCATCAGCAATCACATAATAAAAGTATCTTACTTTTTCCCCAAGACAAACCCTATGTAGCTGCATGCTCAACTGCTAGATCCTAGCAGAATTCAGATTCAGATGAGTTTGTCTCAGCACATTGTGGCTGTGATGGTTCTGACTCAGTTCTTGTAGAACCTATTGAAGAAAAATTCTCTGTATTTATACAGTACATTCCATTTTGCCATTATAATTAAATTAATTCATTCAGACTCAAAAGAGTAGTGGTCAACAGCTAATTGTCCTAACACAGATAAGTAATGAGTGGCATTCCTCAAAGGTTGGTATTGGGACCGGCATTTTTTAACATCTTTCTTGGCAATGTGGACAGTGCACCCTCAGCAAATTTGCCAATGACACCAAGCTGTGGGTGCAGTTGACATGCTGGAGGGAATCTTGACAGGCTTGAGAGGTGAGCCCATGTGAACTGCATGTTGTTCAACAAGGCCAAGTGCAAGGTCCCACACATGGGTGGTGGACAATCACAAGGACAACTACAGGCTGGGTGCAGAATAGAATGAGAGCAGCACAAAGGATAAGGTCCGTGTTGACTGATGAAAACTCAGCATGAGCTGGCAATGTTCACTTGCAGCCCAGAAAGCCAACCATGTCCTGGGCTGCATCAAAAACTGTGGCCAGCAGGTTAAACGAGCTCCTCCACTCTGCTTTGGTGAGACCCCACCTGAGTACTGCACCTAGATCTGGGGTCCCCAGCACAAGAAAGACATGGACTGGTGGACCAAGTTCAGAGGAGGGCCACAAAGATGATCAGGTGGCTGAAGCACCTCTCCTATGAAGACAGTCTTGAGCATGTTCAACCTGAAGAAGGCTCCAGGGAGACCTTACTGCAGCTTTCCAGTACCTAAAGGGGGTCTGTAGGAAACCTGGAGAGGGACTGTTTATCATGGAGTGTAGTGATAGTTCAAGGGGTAATGGCTTTAAACTGAAAGAGGGTGGATTTGACATCATGGCAGTGAGGCCCTGGCACATGCTGCCCATAGAAACTGTGGCTGTCCCCTTCCTGGCAGTGTTCAAGGCCAGGTTGGATGGGGTTTTAGGAGACCTGGTCTAGTGGAGGGCATCCATGGCTATGGCAGGGCCTTGGAACTAGATGGGCTTTGAGGTCCCTTCCAACCCAAACCATTCTTTGATTCTATGATAATCAGACATCAAAAATGGCCATGAGACATGCCATCTCCCTTATACAGAAGGTTATTCTGAAATGAGATGAAATGAGATGTCTACAATCAGAAAAGAGCAGAAAGGA
Source organism: Porphyrio hochstetteri (assembly GCA_020800305.1). Taxonomy (NCBI): domain Eukaryota; kingdom Metazoa; phylum Chordata; class Aves; order Gruiformes; family Rallidae; genus Porphyrio; species Porphyrio hochstetteri. The sequence continues at coordinate 56,397,026 of CM036907.1, forward strand.
AAATCAAGACTCAAGACTGACCCTTCTATCTTTTTAAGATTATCTTTATTTAATAAACCCATCCTTTTGTCTGGGAAAAAAAAAAAAAGAAAATCAGAAAAGACTAGCAATAACAGTTAGTACAGACAACTTTTCAAAATAGAAGCTTCACTTCCCATACAACCTTAATAAATACAGATACTTACTCAGCTTTTGAAACCTATTGTACATTAGTTAATTTTGTTCCAACTATTCCTAAGTTATTTTCCTAACAACTCTTCAAAAACAAGGAAAATGTAAAGATAAGGTTTTAGGTTGCATTAGATTTGGTTCCAAGGTGAAAATTTACTCCCCTTCTCTTTGAGAAAATGGATAGTAATGTAAGATTTACCTGTTAAACAGTCTCAACAAAAACTCTCAATAACACAAATTTATACAACATTGCTATGAAATAAGGTCTAGAAAAAATTCAGCAAAATAATTGGAGGAGAAAAGAATAATCAATTCAATGCAAAAAAACTTGTTTGGGCTCTGAAACGTGCTAGCTGAAGGAAACAGCTGTGGCTGTTTCTGTTCCTCAGCAGAGGCCTCTGTCTCGCGTCTCTTGCCTCGTATTTGCAGAACAAAATAAATTCCTCATTTCAGACTTTAGAATTCACAATCCAGCTACTTAACACACACTTAAGGTATATTTGACCTGAAATCTGTTTATGTTAACTGACAACTGTTAATTTTAAACCCTTTGCTTTAAAAAATTATCGTGATGCCACCTCTCAGTTATCCAGGGCAATGGAAAAATGAACCAACAGAGCAGACACATGGCTTCCACGGAAGGTGCAGAAGTTGCGCAGGCAGAGTATAAATGAAGGAGACCATTGATGGCTCTGTTGATTGACTAAAAATTGCAGGAGTCTCTAGGTAGGCAGGTAGGACCTGGACTAGCCTGGTACAAGCACAGCCTCCCAGATATCGATGGCTCATGTGGGTCAAGCACCAAAGTCCCACTTCACACTGAGTCTCCACCCTGGATCATCTGCTCCAGGGTCATCAAGAGTTGACTAACACTCCAGATCAGTAATCATCCCACACAGAAATTATACTGGTGTTTATTAACTTGTGGTTACACAGATTCTTGTGGGTACTACTTAATTAGGTCTCCTAGCCCACACTGAAATAGATATTGATGACCAAATTTGATGTAAGAGGAATATCTGAAACTTACTGATAGTCACGCAGGAGGTACTGGGAGAAAGAAAGCTCAAGTTTCTGAAGTGCAGATAATTGAAGAGCGGAGTACTACCAAATATGAGCATATTTCTATATTCTCAAAATGTTGCCTATTATACCTCTTTGTTGAGGAAGGTAAAGGTGACTGGAGATTTTTTGCATTAGTGGATGTACCTCAGATACTGCTGCAGTGAAAAGAGTAGGAAAATCTGATTTAAAAACAGACCTCTCTTCCTGCTACTCAAATACTCATTTATTGGATACTTTGGATCAGTATTCAGCAAAGTTCACAAACAGCTCCTCTTCCTCTCATTGTTCAACTTTGTGATACTTTCTTAATTTTCACCTGAAAAGGCCCTAGTTTTATCAGTCTCAAAGTAATAAGACTACAAATAGAACACCAAATACTATTTTCATTGATGGCTATTTCTGAACAAGCAATACACAAGTTAAACCTGTCAGCAGAGGACTCTGTGGCAGTATTTCAAAGGCAGCACATTTCTGAGTGAGAAGAGACTTTTTCTGAGAAAATGAACAGTTTTGGCCCCAGTAGGTTTCCTTCAGCTTCTGCCACAATGCTATGTTGTATGTATCCCTTACATTAATTTTATCTATGTTAATACATGGAGAGTAAGAGGGGTGGAACTGGGAAGGGAAGCTTGCTCCTCTCCTGGGAAGCAGGTTGCAGTAGGAGAGGCAGAGATGTGTAGCTAAAAGCAAGGAGCAGAAACAAGGTCTTGCTTATCAGGTGATGGAAAGAGATGCTTAAGACCCAGATGCAAATACGCAGAGGTTACAGCACTTCTGAAAAGCACTGTATTGAGAACCACTGTTTGTAGCATGTACTGGGCATGCTGAAAAGTGGTTTTTATTTCTAGTACACCTAGTATCTCAAGTCACTAAGAGTGTGTCTCGTCACTCTCCTTGTGTTCCCTCTTTTAAAATTTTTTGCTTCATATTTTAATAGAATTTGGGCTTTTATTGTAAACACTTCTTGGCCTTTCGTGGGTTCTCTCAGTAAGGACAACCTCTGCCTGGAGCTGTGTCTGGATTGGCCAGGCTCTTCTCAGACCACAGAAGAGGAAATTGTTGTGGTGAGACCGAGGATGGCTTATGCTACAGTCTTCCCAGTAACCAAAAAACCTAGTGCTTCCTTCTAACCTTGGATGTCTTCTCTAGAATGGAACATACCTATTTTGGTATTTCCTCCTTAATTTTCAGATTTCATTCTAGTCACTCGTGTTCTCTTCATATAGGAAATTATTTTATTCTCAGCCTCTGTCAAATAATCATATTGATTACATAATAGCTATAATGCTGCATTGCACCATGGCAAATTGTGTTTTACTGTTTGATTTAGGTTCATGCAGGGGCCATACAGTTTAGGCCTATGTTCTGGTTCTGTGGGCTTGGTAAGGATGCCTCGCCAGAGGATTGTTTGCTGCACATGCAGAAAAAGATCAAAATTATATTACCATCTTTGTAATGCATTAGGAATCATAATTAAACCACACAGTTACAAAGTCCCTATCTCTGTCTGCATAAAGGAATCTTTGTTTTTTATACATATACAGTTATGCCAAAAGCATTAAATTAAACATGTTGACATTTCCATCTTAGATGTTTCCTTCTGATTATTACAATTACTCTTAATTTATCATTCCAGTAAAAATCAAGTGCCAGTAATATCAAGGAAACATCATTAACTCTGAATAAGTTTCTAGGATATGGAGATGGTATGTTCCACTCTTCTGGAATTATGGTATCAGTAAAGAAAGCAAATGTACTCTGGTGCATGGAGATTTCTCCGGACATCCCTGTGGATGGAGAGAAATATGAATTTAAGAATGGACGTAGACTCATTCTTCTCCATGGGCACAGATATTTGCACAAAGCCACAAATCTGTACAAGTTTTACTTCACTAAGCTTCTGAACGCTTCTCCTGTGCCTCAGCCTCCCTCACTTTGAAAGCCTCTGCAAAGAGCTAGTCAACTAGTGTTGATGGCAATGTAATTCAGAGGTTTTCTGGGTTTTGAGATACTATTAACTTCTCTGCAATCTTTCGCTGGAATGTTTCTTGCTGGCTTTTTATGACACCCTATTTTACTAGGATTAAGGTGGCTTTTCTATCGCTTAGATCTTCAGGTTTAATTTCCAGCAGAGGGCAATCTTGTTCCTCTGTAGGTGACTCCTCCGGGAAGTTAACCCTCTAACAGACAGACAGCTGTCCCCTCCACATTTAAAACGGAGAATTAATCCGAGGGTACAGGCTGCCATTTTTTCCCTTGTCTTTTACTTAGCAACTTTTTCAGACGCCTTCAGAACCTCTTTGCTTACATGATGGAAGAAAGTCTTAGAAACTGCACAAAGTAACGTCAGTCTGGACCTTGAGCTGACACCCATTTTACCTCCTTTTTTCCAAGGCTGACAGTGGTTTTTAAAATCTTTAATAGGGGCAGATGCACCTGGACTATCTGTTCTAGTTCTTACCTGTCCTCACAGACAGAAAGGGATTTTTAAATTCTCTTTGCTCTATTTGAAACCCAGTACTTTTTATTCTGTCTGCAGTGAACATAAACCCAGCTGTTTACTTATTTGGTGAGGTGGGAGAATTACTCTCTGTTGCTGCAGAACAGAATCTCTCCCTAGCACAGGCAGAATAAGACATGCCTGTAGCAGGCTGTGTTTGAATGCAGAACACTGGCATTTCTGACAGCCTATCTTACTTTGCTTATTAGTTTTCACATCCTGAGCAAGCTGTTTTTGTTTCAGCTTTTCCCCCCACAGATTCTGTTCTCCTGATGCCACCACCCTCATCTGTTTGCTTTCTGCACATCACAACTACCTGAGCCACTGTGTGCTGTAGCCTGTCACTCTCATTCTTTCTACAAGAGTCTTGTGTGACCTTTCCTAAACTTTTGCCATGACGAGGATCACAGCTGCTTGATATTACACAGCAACCGATTCACCCACCCAACTGAATCATGGGCTGCCTACAAATGATTAATGAGAGGCTGTTTTGCTAATACAATTAGTGCCAAAGATCAGGAAGATAGTAATGTCAACGCTTGTCAGATACAGAGAAATTGCTTTTTGAACTCAGCATGACAACAGCAGTACAGGAATTGGCTACTGGTACCAGCCCCAGATTTAAACTACGTTTTCTTAGAGTTGATAGAACTCATAAAATTTCAAGTAGTTCAAATCACTTCAAACCTTCTGTGGTGGGAAAAAGTGACAGCTCTCTGTGCCCAAGGTATTCTTCCTTTCCAAACTCACTGCCCAGGAGGCATGAGGAGGAGTAGCTGTAGCTGCCTGGCTTAGTGATGTACATTTCCTACAGCTGCAGGAAAGTACTGTGAGTTTGTTGAAACTTCGATAGACCCTGACTGCCTCTGCCTGGTTCTGCAGAAATGCGGCTGTGTTATGAACATCCATTGCTGATGTACCTGAACCTCCCTTGAAACCTGAGACACTGAGACTCATGTAAAAGTATCCGATCCATTCTTACTAGTCAGGTTACTATATTTGTAATTTTTAAGTGTAATTCATGTTTTAATACGCTAGCTGGTGCTCTACGTTAAGCTGTGCAATGTTCAGGTATGAATTCCCATACTGGTTTGTATGGGTTTTATACTGAGCTTTCATTTGGGAAAAAAATACACGGTGAGACAGAGGCTGAGCTAGATTTCCTCATGTCTGAGACAAAACACCCTACCAGTTGCCAAGGCTTTTCAGCTCTGGGACAAGGCAATGTGCATCTGCGCACAGGGGGAGGAAAGCTTAGAAAGGTTTTGAGTCACTGACATATGGCCTGACATAAGGAAAGAGAGCTTGCAAAAATACTTTTAGAATTCTAAAATTGAGACTGAACTTACTAAAATAGCTTTTTTCCACTATACAACATGGTGGTGTGTTCTGATACTTCTGCTTGCTAGTAACACCTGAAGTCAATGAGTTTGCACGTTCTGCATATGAACTTGTTGGAGCCCTGTCCTGGTTTCAGCTATGATGGAGTTAAACTTTTTTTTTAGCAGTGGATGGAATGCCATGTTTGGGTGTTAGCATGAGAATAGTGCTGATAGCACCCTGATGTTTCCGATTTGTTGCCGGGCAATCAAGGACCTTTCTCAGCTCTGCATACTTCCTTACTAGTGAGAAAGGAGGGGACGCAGCCAGGACAGGTGATCCGAATTGGCCAAAGAGGATATTCCATACCAGTTACGTCATGTTCGGTATAAGGGGGGACTGGGGGGAAGAGGGGGAGACAACGCCAGGACGTGCAGTTTCTGGGGCGGTCGGGTTGTCCGGGACGGGTTCTAAGCTGTGCGGCCTGAGTTGTGTGGTTTGGTGAGAAATTGCATTGTGTATCACCAGTTTCATCTATGTTGTGCTTTAAACTTATGTTATTGTTATATCTAGTTTTCTGTTATTGTTTAGTAAACTATCCTTATCCCAACCTGCGTGGTTCTGGTTTCTAGGTTGTGGTTTCTTTTCCTCCTTTCTTCCTTCCCTTTTCCCCTTCCCCCAACTTTCCCTCCCCCTTCCTTTTAAAAGTACAAGCGACTGTGTGGGGTGCGGCCCTTGGCTGGGGCAAAACCACGACAAGCCCACATGTAATAAAGTTTTCATGTCAGGTGTGCAGTTTTGGGCCAGTGAAATAAAAGAGAAATGGAAAGATTATTCTTAGTTGCTGAAGTAAATGATCAGAATCTCATTCTAACATGAGTAAAGCCTCTATAGCAAACTGTGTCTGAAGGCTGAACAATGCTATTCTTGACTGACAAGCTACCTTACTGCTTAATAATAACTTTAAGACAAAACTAATTGTTACTCTTTTTGTAAAACAATAACAAAAATGCTAGCAGCTCCAAAACATAAAGAAGACTCTCATATTTGAAAGTCATTCACTAAAAATCAAATGCATAGGTATCATCTCACTCTACAGATGTCTCCTGCCACCTTGTGCTTAGCAATAGCATGAGCTTGGAAAGGTAAATGGCTCCTGGTTAGCTTTATCAGCTACTACTGGCAAAGATGCTGTTCAAATTCAAGTTGTGTGTATGCAGCCTGACTAAAATATGCTTTTCCATTTATTTTTCCTTTGCATTCAATATTTGGTTCCTTCTTCCCTTGCCCTGGTTCTTGCTCTGAGAAGCACTTATTGAAGCCACTACTTACATGATACTGAAAGGTACAACTAGCCCTCCATAGACTTGGTCAGCTAGAAAGTTTATAGTTGTGCACACCTGTGAGAATGGGGCAAGGAAGAACTTGTACACACCTTAACGTTATACCTTGGGGAATTTATCATAAGGAAAGATGTGAGTCCCAAGGATGTCCTGAGTTTGGGGAGCAAAATGCTGTTCCAGCCCATTAGAGTCAGAGCTGAGGGCAGAGGGAGATTCCATGGGAAATATGAATCCTCAGTGCAAACATATTTTGGATTCCAAGGAATGTCTTGCTCTCTGATGTGGTGCTTACACATGCAAGGAAAATGAAACCCTTACAGGAATAAGAGATTGACCTGAATGTGCCTGCAAGGATCCTGCAGGAGCTACATCATAGAGGCAAGACTCTACATCACAAAAAGCAAATCAATTTTAGGAAGAGATTTATTGATCCAGGGGTGAAGAAGTCTAGGTAGGAGCTGTGTTAATTTTTCGTGAGATATACCCCAAGGCAAGGAAGGAGAGAATGTAGTTCACTTCTCAGAAGATTTACAGATTAGTACAAGCCCCCTTTGGTTGGACTTGCCACTGATGTCCACGCTAGATGGGAAGAACTTGTTTCAGAGCCATAACTAGGGAAAGCACCTTATCAGCCAGTCTATCGTCATTAGTAGTATCATGTCCAAATTTCTCCTGTGTGGATTCTAAAGAGCTTTAAGGACATTTTAGAGACTATCAACTTGATAAGACATATGCTAACACTTCATATATACAGTTCACAGAATGTTATGAGAGCCTTAAAGGAAGCCACAAAAGCCCAGAAAAAGCTTTGCATAGCAGAGACAACAATCCCCTGTACAAATCTGCAGCACTGCACTTGCTTAACAGTGCATGCAGGAATCAGAGAGGAGGGAACAAACAGACTTCAGAAGGCATCACCTGCTCTGGATAGATGCTGGGCTAACAGACACGTGCTGGCTTGGTGTTCAGATCTGAGGTTAATATCCAGAAGTCGTGGGGTTTACTGTGGGTTCTGAGCCTCTGATTTATTTTTTTTTTTTTTGCATTGGAGGTACCATAAATAAGAAAGGTAAAGTAGCCAAGATATTCAGTTGCTTTGTTTCCTTTTTCTTCTATTTCTGACTTTGCACCTTGAAGTCTGTCCTGTGCTGCTGTAAAAATACCCCTTGTCCTTCACCTCAGCTGGTGTTAGAGAGAGAGTGGAGAAAACTGACTGAGGTGGGGTATCAAATCCCTTCGGTTATGGCATAACCAGGTAAAGCAAGCAGTGTGAGCGGCCTGAGAAATAAACAGATCTAAACATGTTTAAGCAACCAGTACCTGGGGAGTTATTATTATTGACAGCATCCCTACCTTATCCCCACATTTGTATGATTTTTTTCCTTAAAAGCAGAAGATAGAATGACATGCACAGCTCTTGGGAAACTATATTATAGTTGATCCTTGGGACACTTTATGCCAGTATTGCTCTGACTCTCCTGAAAGGCTGGTTCTGCCCTGGCACTGCCCAAATTAAGGAAGAGAAAACCAGCTCTGTTCCTCTCAAAATCCCAGGTGCAGAAAGTCCCACTCTGCCTTTGATCTTTTTCTCTGTTTCGTAGTATTTTTTTCTCCAATGTACCTCAGGGCTGTGATTGCTGGACGTTTTAAAGAGGAAATCAATGGGCATAGATTTACAATTCTTCAGCGTAAGTTTTTAGAACTGAATTACATTTCAGTGAAATTCATCCTCTGCAGGGAGTGAGCAAAAAGCAAGTTCAGCCTATTAGTGTGACCCACGGTTCCCACTGAAGTCAGGGAGTCTCTGGGAATAGAAAGAATAAAGTGTCTGTAACCAATGGGTCTAGTGTTATTCCTATAATAAGAACCAAAAGGATTAAATGTAGGTCCAAATGGAAATGAGAACATTTGAGGTACTATATGGTAACTGCAGCAATCAATGTAAGCCCAGCTGAGTTTCCCCAGGGAATAATTCGACCCTCTATTTTTACATTCATATATAGAGGTAGAAAAATAAAAGAATCAAAGAAGTTAAAGAAAATGAAGACATTATCCAAAGGGATAATTGTTTTTGCTGTACCTCCAGCACAGGGGAACAGCACGTGGGAAGGACTGAAGAGCTGCACTCGATACTTTTGTCAATTCCCTTATCTGCCTTTAACAGTGTGAAATGCTGATTTGATTGTGCAGGTGGTGAAAATTGTGGCGAGAAGGATGCAGGGACAAATCTTCGCCACAGTGCATGGCAACCCCAGAGCCAGGTATACTTGTGCATCTTGCTGTGCTAGTGCTTACCGTGGCGGCTGCTGAGCCCCACAGAGATCCCCTTCTCCTCCTCCCTGTTGGAGCCAAGAGCCCGAACAGGAGCAGGGGTATGGGGCGGCAGCACAGAGCCCCGTGCCTGGAGGATCCCTTGGCAGTCTTGAATATAACAGCCTATCTGCATTCTATGATTCTATGATTCCAGACGAGATGTAAAAGTAATCAGCCTAAGAAAGGATTAGTTCTTGCTTCACTTTCTCATAGCCACGAGGGCTCAGTAGTTGGAGTACTCAGACTGCAGCTGAGAGGCTGCAGACAGGTGGCATTTCGCTGTGTCCCATCAAGGGTTTCTGAGTTCTAAAAATGAGGGCTTAAAGAAAAAGCATGGTTTAGGGGCAAGTCTGGTCCACCTCTGAATGAAAGGGCCTCAAAGTATTCCTGAGAGTGAGCAGTGCTCTGCAACAATACCCTGTGCTTTATCATCTCCAGTCTTTATTTCCCCATTGGAATAGGACAATGGTTATAAGCCTACCTGAAAGCAGAGGTTACAAGCAAGAAACAGTAGGATAGTGTAGCCTTCCAAAACATCAGTGGTTTAATTAGACCTTAAATCCTGGTAAAATGGAAAGTGAATAAACTTGGGTAGGATGTTCATGGTGGTGTCAGTAATTCATAATAAGGTTGGTTCTGTCTAGGACCACACCTGCAAAGGCAGGGTAGGGTGCCACCAAGCTAGGTTAAATATGCTGCCCCTCTGACAGGGTTTGATGGGCAGCAGCAAGGGCTGGGTTCCAATTCAGTGCTGCTTGGAGTGTCCACCCAGAAACCTGAGGAAATATTACGCTAAACTTTCTGGTGATTAAGGAACTAATTTTCCCCTACTGCAAGTATGAATCACATACCTAACAATTTTTCACTGCAGGGAGAAAAGTAAGGTAGGCAAGAAAGGTAATAATATCTAATTCTTTAAATGTGATAATACCAATAATCATTTACATTCCCCTGGCTGAAAGGAAAGCAAAGGTTTGCTTTTCCCCACCTGCAGTGACCTGTCCTAAGTTCAGACCTTTTTAGGCACTGAGGTCTGACTTAAGCAAAGGTATTTGTTGGCACACACTATAATTGGGCATTGACAATGGGAAATATTCAAGAGATTTAGTATTACTAATGGTTATCTCTAATCATAGTCATCTTGATATAGTAATTTATGTTAATTTCTATGAGGATTTAAAGTATCTGTTACTCAGCAGTAAAGGGCTGGGGCACATTCTCACGTAGTAATAAATACAAGACTCACTACACTAAGAACATGGCAGAAGCTACATCACTGTTGCAGCAGTTTGAAAACCTGTACACATAGAACATAAACGTCTATAACCAGAATAAGTCTGTGTACTGTATACAAACGCTTGGCAGTTTTACAACACACCTCAGGGCAGGTGGGTGGCCGATGCTGAGAGAGACTCAAGACTCTTCCCTTGTACAGAAACTGGTGTGAAATGCAAGCTACCTTCTGGATGTTGTTTAATTGTGTAAATTAAAGAAAAAAACGCCATACAGTGAAAGCAATGTGAATTTCTGTGTCTGTGCTGTAAGGCTCACGTGTTACACTCAAAGATCTTAGGGTTTGTTGGTCTATTACAGAAGCTGCCATCTTCAGTTCATTTTCTGTCAGGAAAATCTTCAAGAGTTAATGAAATAACTTTGCTGTGTATTTTTGCTGTATTTCAGAGCAGATAACAATAGCCTTCACAGTGTCCATGGTGGTTGGGCTGGTGATTGGAGGGATCATCTGGGCATTGTTCACTTGCTTGTCCCATCGCAGAGCCAGCGCCCACATTTCCCAGGGGAGCTCTTCAGCTTTCAGCCGCCGGTCCAGACCCCCATCCCATGGCCATACTACAGGCAGGACTGGATTTTACCGCAACAGCAGCTGTGAACGTCGGAGCAACCTCAGCCTGGCCAGCCTCACCTTCCAGAGGCAAGCCTCCTTGGAGCAAGCCAACTCTTTCCCCAGGAAGTCAAGCTTCCGTGCATCTACCTTCCACCCTTTCCTCCAGTGTCCTCCCCTCCCCGTGGAGACAAACAGTCAGTTGATCACCCTCACTCCAACAAACACCACTACAACCCTTGTGGGAAGCACCACCAACAGCTTAAGTCGACCCGAATTCCACTGGTCTAACAACAGCCTCCGCATCTGCCACTCCACACAAACCCCACCTCCTGCCTACGAAACCATCATAAAAGCTTTCCCAGACTCCTGAGCCAGGTTCTTGCTGCAAACACACATTTGCATTTTAGGAAGAACCCCAATCATCTCAACCATTTTCTGTGTGTGATGAAAATCTCTGACAAGTCTTCAGCTGATGTTGGGGGGGGACAGACATTGCCAAGATGCAGGGAGTGGTGGTTTCTTAGAGTACAATATCCCACTGTCCAAGGAATCACTTGTCTTTTCGCTGCTGGCTCTAACTTACTGCTCTGCCATATGCTTGCATATTTATAGTGTTGTATCTTTAATTGTAACCTTTGTATCTTTACTTTAGAGCAAAGAAAATGCTGCCACATAAAACCCAGATCACGTCTCGAAGAAACTGATCATGTTAGGAATTACCAATATACACATTTCTAAAAACTTCACTATTCTACTTCTTAAAAAAAAAAAAAAATCTGGTTTTACATATTTTCAAAAGGATGTTAAATTTTCAGAGAACACCTCCTGTTACCCACCTTCCTCCTATAACCACAGGAAAGCTTCTGTCTGAGAAACCTTAGATGCAGACCTCATAGAGGATTTAATGCCACCGGCCTGGCTGTGGTCATAGGTATTTTGTTCTGCTGATTGCAGAGGATCTAAAAAGACTGCCAAGGCTGCTTGTATAAAATCCCCTCCACAATATGGGGAAACTGTCGAAGTATACCGAGCTTCATGCAGGTTTGAACAACATACTAAATGCATGGTAAAAATGATAGAGTTTTCTGTCTGCAGCCACCAGAACAGGTAGTTTCATTTTAATACTCTGTAAGGATATTAAAGGTTGGATGGAAGCAGAACTCCTCTTGTTTAATTCTTCTAGTTCTGGTTATCAAGATAAGCAGCATGAATGACAACTATTTTTTAAATTAAGTTTCCTGTTTTGCTATGGGATTACTCATTTCCTTATTTCAAATTGTATTTCTCTAATTGCACCAACATTTAATTCTTCCTGGCAAGTTATTCACCGAATTCTTTTCTTTCACTAAAGCAAGATTTTAGACATCTATGGCTGAATATGAAGATAAAAATGGAATATTTAGTTGAGGTTAACATATATTCTTGAGTGCTACACTTGTATCATGTCAAGCTAACCCCTAGCTTATTAGAGACTAATTGCACTGATGTGAGAAGTCCTGGATTTGAAAACAGCACAGGCAAATGGGACCTGATTAAAGTCTATTGTAACAGGTTCCTGTTAAATGTTTCATATTCACATAAAGGGTAAAGAATTTCCACAAATAGGGTTGCAGCCTTACTCCTTGCTTACAAATAAGCCTTTTGGCTCTAAAAGGCTGGAGCAGTTACCAGCTGCAGGACTCATCCTGAGGGGACTAGTCCTCTACCTCTGCAAAGAGAACAAGTCCTCATCTCTTTTCTGGGAGGGACAAAGGTTCAGCAGCTTTTGAGAACAGGCAAAATGCTTAACATCCTACTTTGCAGGCTTTTGGAAACTGGCAGCAGGTATCCCTTTGTCGAGTTCAGCACCCCTCAGGAAGCACTGGCACTCATCTCTACTGCAATGTTCTGCCCCAGTATCATCCCATTTGCTAATATGACTATGGACACTGAGCTTACAAGCGTTGCTTACTGTAAACCACAAGTATTCCTTATTGTAAAGGCAAAATATTCTGCATGTATTTACTGACTGGCTTTCATTTTTTTACTTTTAGTATGCAGCATTGTCCCTTCCAGGGGAATGTATGTCATTGCTAGAACTACAATGCACAGAGTTTACAGAGTGCTTGACTGCAGACATTTGGATTCTAGCACACCAAGGACTTCCTGATAAGATTGGAAAACTGTATTTGGCTGGTTGCAGGCTATGCACTTAAACAAGAGTCCTCTGGAGAAAGAAAGTCATGTTATTTCATTCATGAATAATATTTTTTCCTTTAGAGCCTCATCGAGTCTGGTGAACTTCATTGCACACACAAGTGTGATTGCAGTACCCTAGCTCTAGAGTAGGTGAAGCCACCTAATCTAATGTGTCTACAAAGAGCTTATTGAGTATGGAGGGCAGTTTGAAGAGACAACTTGGCCCATGGTGTGTACCCAGCTGGCCAAAACTGCTTATTCCTTGAGAGTGAAAGCATTTCAGATGAGTAAATTTTTACTCCTGGACTGCAAATGCACATTACATTATCGTAGAACTTTCCACAGCGTATTATTACTTGTATTACACTGTATTTAGTAAACAATGTAGAAAGAGAAGCTTAAATGTACTGTATTTTTTTTCCTCCCGGAATCTATACTGGCTATCAGAACAATTTTTTACATCCCCTGGATTAGGGAGATTAAAACCTCAGATTGTTTGGTGCATAACCAATAAGGCTGTCAGATACCTAACTACTAGTTTAAGCAATATCTGAAATTAATGTCTTTCAAGCATTCTGGAGGTCTCAGAATGTGTAATGAAGTTAGATGTTATAATCTCAAACTCGTGTTTTTCCTTAAGGACAAATGTGTTGCCTTGTATAAAAGAAACTTGAAAGGGAAGGCTATCGTCTTTAATTATGCAAACTAATAGAGCTGGATGCACTTGGTCCTTCCTCTGCTTCTGTGGGTGACATCTCAAAGCTGAAGATGTTTTATATTAAGTCAGCATTGGAATTTGCCATATGAGAACACCTTCCAAGGATTACAAGTGAAAATTTCTCTCACAAATAACAGTGTTTACAGATTTTAAATCCACCGGTTTCCAAGTACTTGGACTTCGGTTCATTCAAGCAAATGCCTGCCCTAAGTGGATGGGCATTCACTATAAGGTTCAAGCTTAAATGGACTCATTCACATTATATTGCATTAGGAAAAAAGCACATTGCACAGGATCAACCCCCAAATTGAACCTCGGGATTTGGGAATCACCAGGTGTTTGATGTAAAGCAGATTATACCGGTTCATTGTAATGGTCTTTTCTTGCCTTTTATTACAATTAAAAATACTATGGAGAATTATAAAAGCATATTGCTGCAGACTGGGAGATTTCAAAGCATTCACAAGCAATGAATTAAGTTTCCTAATAATTTTGAATGTAATACATTTTCACAGTGAGAGGCAGTGATTAAAAGGGTGCTCCCAGAATGACACCCTGTTCTGAAGTGAGCAGTGTTACTTCTACCCTTCATAAAAAACTGCTATTCTATTATTGTCCATATGCACAAAAACAATCGCTCCACTTCTGGTTTCATATAGCAGACAAAACTTGACAGCTCTCTGTCTGAGAATAGTATGTTCCAGCATATTTACAGAAGTAGCTCGTGCTATATTCCTTGACCTTTCCCTACTGAAGGCCTACTGATCACCTCTTCAGGCAGTTCCTGATTATCATACTGTAACACACCGAACGTGGAGTGTCTTTGTCAAATTAAATTTTTAAAGTTCACTTGCAATTTACCACGAAGTTTTTTGAGTCATCTCAACATCCATTCTTAAGTATAAACTGAAAACTACATTTACTGGAAGTATTCTCTCAGAGGTGAAATGAGACATGCCAGATCCCTGACCTATAGGCACTTGATAAAATTAGGTGATGTCTATGATGCAGTACAGCTTCTGGGAAAAAAAAAGCAAGAAAACAGTAATTGGACATTTATCTCTGCCGAGTCCGAAGCAGATTAAGGAAAACAACACTGATATAGCATCACAGAAAACAGAATTCTAGAAATTGGCCTTACAAAGCATTTTAAAACATGTAAAATACCCACATCTTCATTTGGGTGTCTTAATAAAAGTGAGTTTTCAAAGTGGTTGCATTTTTGGAGTTTCTGTATGACTTTTTGTGAGTACTTATTTATTTACATTTTTGAATGCTGAAAAGGATGACAAGACCCTAATCCCTTTTTCATTGGAATATTAATAATGACTATAATTGATCCAGTATTTTTCATCCAGCTGGGCCAGAGAGTTTTGAGAAACATACTGCAGCAGCCAACAGGTGAGCTACTGCTGCCAGCAGCACTTTTCAAAGCACACAAGGCCACAAAAGGGAGACTTTTCCCACTCAATTTTCAGTCTCACACTGTAGCAGCAGCACCCCTCGCTGCCCTAGGTGGGGACTGTGCATCTTTCCCTGCTTTTGTCCCCAAACAGAAGTGTGGTTTGCATGTCTCCTTTCTCCTTTTAACTCGGATGGAAGTTTCTGCCAACCATCAGATTTCTGACGACATTATGGCAACGACGGTGGCGGTGTCTGATGGGCATGGACTGGATGGCAGAGCTATTTCAGTAAACATGTTTCCTGTCTGCTTTCCCAGTGACATTGTGCATCAGAGACATGTTTTCATCTATTTAGTAGCAGAATCAAGTGATTGTGTGCTGAGGGCTGTGAAAGAGCAGTTGCACTATTTTAGAGAAAAGAGTTCTTTTAAACAAGAGTAGCTTAATCATGAGAGGGATTACGCAGAGTGATGGGACTGAGATAGCAGGAAATTGGATTTGCTGATTTAGGACATAACTGTCTGATGTGCCTATGACTAGGGACAGTATGGAAAGGCACTGGAATGCAAAATTATTCATATCTAGTACCAGGCAGACCTGCATTCATATTGATCCGTTTTATTTTCTAGCAGCATGTTGATGACTACACAGGAAAGGTGATGCCACACTCTTGTTTCAGCTTGACAAGAGCACGAATCACAGCTGGCAGTAATTTGTGTTTCTTTGGACACGTATAGAGAACTTTCTGATGATTAACTGTGCACTGAAACAGGATGAATCTTGAGCCTCTAGACTGGCCAGCCAAGGGCTTGAGTTGAAACATACTGGAGAGACAAGGAGACCCTTCCTCTGTTCCTGTCCCATATATCGTGGTAATCTTTTAAAGTTATTTTTGTAGAAGTGAAGAATTCCCTTTAAACCTTTTCTAGATAGATTGTAGGATTTTATTTTATTTTTTAATTTAGTGCTTCTCTATTTAGTTCCACAGTAAGTTCCATCTCTCTGTCTCTCTCTGTGGATTAAGTATTATGATAAAAATACACAGGTTTTCACTCTATCCCATTCTTCTGTTGTTCTGCCAAGTAACAGAGAAGATGACTTTGTTATCCAGAGAATCACTTTGAGGAATTGATCGGGTTGCGTGTGATAAGCTCTCCAGCACTAGTTTGCCAGCATCAAAGCACTGATTTTTTTTTTTACCTTTTTTTTCTGAAGTCCCTGGGGCAGATGTCATGGAAAGATACAGGCACTTTTTTGTCAGTACTAAATGACAGACGTATTTTAGTAAAACTTCAAATTGCCTTCTGAAGTGCTTCTAACTCTACAGTGCACTAATTCATGGTGCAGATATTTTTTTAACAGTTTGGGTGACATAAAACTGAGTCCTGTAAAAATTCCTGAATGTTGAAAACCATATTTTTGTGTGCTTGTATATAAACTAAATAAAGTCTTTCAAAGCATCTAAATGCTTCCAGACATTGAATCACTTCTGTAAAGGAAATTGAACATTAAATATGTTCCCACATCATTTAACCATGTTTGAAATGTATTAGCTTATAAAAAATCAAACTCTCTCTGAGACACCAAATTTAAGCATTTGCAGATTTTCGTCTCTACTACCAACCAAGGGAACCTGCTCTAAGCCAGAAATATCCCCAGTAAAACCAAAAATATTGAGAAGAGAAACAGAGACTGAGAAAGCTTGGGGTAGGTTAAGATAAGCTTAGTTGTCCAAATAAGTTCTCCAAAGAGAATGGCAGGTTTACCATGACTTTGCAAAGTAAGTAAAGTGCGACTGTGTCCTGACAGTGTTCCTGAAAGATGTCTGAAAGTGTTTCTTTTGATTTGGTCACCCCTATCATGCATCTGCATCTGCCTTCTCACAGAGATTTTATGAGCAATGAGAGCTAGATATCATCATAGACATTTAAGTGCATTTTTTAGGATCACAGAGGATATAAACAGGCATTCCTGTTTCTTGCAAGGCACCTGTAAGACAATGAATGAATGGCAAAGTGATTTTAAAAGCTGCTTTCAATGCTGGGCTTTACAAACTGACCAAGAACATTTCATTTTTGTTGAGTTTGACATTGTGTGCAGTATCTGAGTCATTAATGATCAAAAACTTTCAAGGCTGACTGTTCATTTACCAGTACAACAGAACACTGAAACAAAAGAAATTAAGAAATATACTGCTGTATTTTAGGGGTAAATTTGCAAATAGGCTGTGCTAGACACTCAACTGAGGGCCTTGCTACACAAGCCTGATCCAGCAAAACAGATTATTTGCACTTAACCCTCAACCCTCCAAATGCTCTGACTGACTACTCATGATTTAATCTATATTGCTCTATTATAGACTGCAGTGAGATTACTCATATATTTAATAACTCTGCTGAATCAGAATATAATTCCATAAACCTCATCATTCTAGTGCCTAATGTAAGACCATAATTTCTATCTGCCAAATGACTTCTGTTTGTTGAAAGTGTCTTCTATACGAAAACAGATAACTGCTCTGCTCATCTCATCTGACCAGTCACTCTCTGAGCAAGTAAAATACTCTGTGTAGATGTAAGAATGATTTTTAGGTTTTTAAACAAACACATGAGGGGCTGGCAATGGAGGTCACATTGAATGTGTGCTTGGCCATTCCTTCCTGTCATTTGATGTGAGAGCAAGGTTAAGAACTCCCGAATCAGAGTTTTGTTTGTGTCTCAGCACTTCTGGTATTCAACAGAGATATTTTTCCAGAATATCACATATCTCATTTCTCCAGATGATGTACTGGAAATGACAGCTAGGATGACAGCAAGAAAGACTAAAGTTTTTCTAGAGTCTCACTCTGCTAGAGATCACTCCTGAGCATCGTTTAGGGGGATGTTTTGGAGGTGATTTTGGAAAGCAAAGCTGAGAAAAAGCCAGTTCTAGCATCAGGTAGTCAGTCTCTCCTCTGGCTCTTGAGGCCAACATTTCAGTGATCCTGTTTGTAAACAAGACTGTCTGAAGACAAACTGTCCCCATCAGGACAATCTCTTACAGACTTATAAAAAGATTGTCTCTAATGTCTACTACTCCTCGACAACATGAAGAATTGACATAATGTGCAATATTCTGATAGATCCTGAGAGATCATGCTTTGGGTTCAGTTTCGTCTGGAACTGTCTGGAGGACAAGGCAGAAAAGAGTTTGACACTGTTTTACTGACTCCTGATGATGGTTTATATTCAGATTCTTAAATTTGTACATGGAATGCATGTACACAACTCTGTAATCTTTTCACTACTGGGACACTTTTATCTGGGTGTCTTAAACTGTGTGCACAAACTCTGGAGGCAGAACTGTATGCAGCCTTAGGAGTACACTGTTATTTACTGGATAGTATACACAGTAGGTAGCTAGGACTAAAATATGACTATGCTGAACATCAATAAGCTCTTCAGCTCCAAAGCTAATAATCACTAAGTTTTTTCCTAGCCAGACAGTTGTCAGTTAAGTTGGGAGATGTAACGCTGATACTGCTTGGGAAAAGCTGAGCCTTGACCTTGCTCAGTTACAGACACTTGGACCATAAGTATGGTTGAGGATGAGCTTTTTGATCCATAAAGATCTGGATGGAGCATTGTGTGTAAGGGAACAGAGGCCAGAACAAGGATATGGATTCAGCTCCAGTTTCTGCTACCCTCATTCTCAAAAAGTGCAACTTTACTATTTGACATATTTGTTCAAGGCTCTGAGAGAATGATAAACCTCCTTGAGTCAACTGTTCTGTTATCCCTTCACTCTGAAGGTCTTTGAACCCCGTCTTCAAATGACAACACTCATTGAGTCATGTCAATAAGCAAAGAGGACCATTTTTTATATGAGCTTCTAATAATTCTGAAATTTCCATGTGGAAATTCTCCCACCTGAGCTGATGCCAATAAAAGCAACCAGACAGCATCTCTTGAAATAAGGCCAAGGAAGAATACCTGTGGCAGATGAATTTTGTTGTCCTTTCCACAGCCAGTGTTGTGTGACATAACTTTCTCTTGTGTGATCCCATATCTATGGAATATTTTTCTATTAAACCAGAAAATGTGTCAGATAAGATAAAAAATTACCTATGACTTGGGGAGATGGAATTATTCTTAAAGCTTGTACAAAATAGCTATCTACTACCGTGAAATTTAAAATATAATCCTCTAGTTACATGCTGGAAGGGAGTTACACAGTTTTGTTTTGTTGTTTTGTTGGGTTTTTTTACTGTGAGGCCATCAATGTAACTGCATAGAATCATAGAAGCATAGAACGTGTTGAGGTTGGAAGGGACCTTTAGAGGTCATCTAGTCCGACCCTCCTTGCACTAAGCAGGGACACCTTCACTAGATCAGGTCACTTAGAGACCCATCAACCCTGACCTTGAATATCTCCAGGGATGGGGCTTCCACTAAGTCTCTGAACAACCTGTTCCAGTGATCTACTACCCTCAAACAGAAGAATTTTTTACTAATATCCAACCTAAGTCTCCCCTTTTCTAGCCTAAAACCATTATCCTAGTGCTATATGCCTTCATGAACAGTTCTTCCCCAGCTTTTTTTATAGGGATATTTCAGTTATTGGAAGGCCTCTAGAAGGTTCCCTCAGAGCCTTCTCTTCTCCAAGCTGAACAAGACCAACTTGATGGTACATGATTCACCCAGAGTCCGTTGGCATTCATACCTAGATCACTAGTTTATAAAATCATGCTTGGTTATAATCCAAGTATGAAGTTTAGTAGATTTAAGGTGCTAAGGATCATTGTCCTAGGTTGAATAGTTAGCAACATTTTAATCATAACATTCAATAGAAATTAAAATACTTCATTAGCTGTTGTAGCACCAGTGCTGAATGTTTCATTTGTTTCTGTAGAAAGCAGTTTCATTCAGCTGTCAAATTAAAAAAAAACCAAACCAAAACTATTTGCAGAATATAATTATATACATACATGATAACAGAACATATGATGGCTACCAAAGGTGTTGCTGTGCCTATTAATCTCTTTTATCTTCATCACAATCTTCACCTTTCAAAATCGCTGCTGATTCTAGTAGTGTTTGATTTATTTATATGTACTTAATAAAGTGGACTGTATTGACTGTGGTGCTAAGTTCACTGGAATGTTCTTAATGCTTTATGTAGGACAAAATGGATAATGAGCTTTTGATGTATTGGACAAGAAGCCAATTAAATGAGATGTGGGAGTTCACTGTTTGTCCTGGTGACCTGTGGAGTTGAACTAGGTTGGAACTGCATCACCCTTGCCCATGAACGCTACAAAAGTTCTTCCATAACTTATATGGAAAACAGTTAAGTCTAAATTATATCATTTATTAGGGATGGTAAGCTATCAGGTTGATACTTTTTTTTCTATATGGTTTCTCCACAGAAACTAGATGTGAATATAGATTTTCAGACCCATAATAGCGTACATTAGGCTTAGAGTAGTGCTAAGAAACAACACGTTACACTATGCCCTTTATACACATGGACAGTTTTAGAAAATCTCTCTCAGCTCTTTTTCCATGAAGACAATAGTGGTAATTGCTTGAGACTGAAGCATTTTTAGCTTGTTTCTGCCGTAGCTTTTGGATGGTTGCTTTTTTCAGCTTTGTAAATAAAGAACTTGTGATGATTAGGTCAGTTCAAGGGATAAAGTTATCCTGGTGTAATTAGCATCTTAAGATGTGCCTTCCAGCCTGACTGACGTGGACTTTTCTTTATCCTGAGATGGTATGTCTGCTTTCACAAGCTTCCAGACAGCTCAATAGTAGCAATATTCACTGGGGAACCAAAAAGAATGTGGTCACGTGCGCAGTCTAGAACCAGGATCTTTTACTATACACAGGGAAAAGGATCTGTGGAAAACTGGAGAAGTATTCCAGTCATTTCAGCACAGATATTGTAGTATACACCTCATGAAAAATTCCAATCATACAGTTACAAGAATATAAATGGACTAAATTGTTTGATATTGGGGGGTGGGGGTGGGTAGGGGTGGGTTTAGTCAGTATGGGAAGTAGGCAGTAAGGTAAGGGGACCTTTAACAACTTGGCTGCATCTGGTGATTTGCTCCTAGCCATTTGTGTCATCAGTTTATTGGATTCCCTGTGCTCCACATGAATTTACAGCCAAACCCTATATAGTGAGTGTCAACAGTGAATGAGAGTAAGGTAAGTATTTGCTCTCAGGCTTTCCTTCTAACTAGTGAGCTCCACTGTGGAGCTGTTGTACGCTTTTTACTTTTAGCAGGCAATCTGCAGGGATTCTGGACATTGTTTGCATTTTGTACTGCTTTTATGCAGATAGAGGCAAAAGGACATCCATAAGGTATCATATAGTATGGGTGATGGGCCCAACAGCATGGGGAAAATGTAGGGACTCAGGTTTGAAAGATCTTTCTTAATATCTGTTTAGATAATTAAATACAAGCTTAGAGAAAGTTATATATGTTGGAATATCATGAAAAATAAAGAGATTTTTGAAAGGTTCACCATAGAAAATCCAATTTATGCAGAAAACTTCAAAACTCTGTGAAGCAAAGAGTTGTTTGCAAATGGGTGGGAAGCTGAGTCTGAATGCTGGAACATCTTAAGAAGACATACGTTCTTGACATATACAGAGGTTATTTTAGATTGGCAGAGAAGATGAATGTGCTGGTGCAGCTGCAGGAGGAGGAACACATTTCTGGTGATGAAAGTATCATCTGATCCTTTGCTGAAAGTGGAAGATTATAACAGTTCTGGTAGGAATAGGACATATCTCAGATAGCTTGTAAAAAACAAAGAGTATCCAACATGACCAAATTGGAAACAACTCTGTCTCCTGATGAGCTTTGTATTATCGTGGCATTTAAAGTGAATTAAATTTTTTAAACAAGTTAGGTGAGGCATTAAATGGAGATTGCTTTGAAAGAAAAACATCAATAGTAGAACTGCTGTTAAAGCCTGTATAGTCAGGGACATTCATGGGGAATGAGTGCAGAATGCATATGTTTGATATTGAGATGGGCATGGCAAAAACATCAGGTCAATGATAAAGAATGAGGAGGAATTTGAACTGACACATCTAGGACACTTGTGCGACAGCTGCATGCCATGAATCAGGTAGACATCGAGCATCAAGCAGTAGTTCAAGCACATACCAAACAGCATAAACACTTGGAGAAGAAATTGTCTATCTCAAACAGTTTTGGAGTCTTTGAGAGAAACTGAAATTGCAGTTTGGGGTGAGGGAGCAGGGGGTATGAATACATAGAACCAAACAGCAAGTAATAAAAGTTTTCCTAAAGTGCATGATAGACAAGGGGAAAAGACCCTTGGGAGTATCGCTGAAGCCAACAGCTCTCCTGCATGCCTTTTGCTCAGCATGGTGTCCACAGTGAAGTTTTAATCAAGCATGTCTGTGTTAATGACATGTCAGAACATGACAATGCAAGAGGTGGAAGAATGTTTGGGAGTCATGGGCATAATCCAAATGTTCCAGTGATCCTGAAAACTGATTTTGAAAATTGTTAACCCACACAGAGTCATAATGCAAAGGTACAACCTGGAGCATGAGGGACTCATCTAAGTGTTGTGTACATAGTAAGCGTGTTTGTTAATATGATTTACTTGTTGCAGGAGTTTACTACAGTTAATGACTCTGTCCTGAGGTTCCACACCTGTGACTTGAAAGCCGGGCTCAAGAAGGTTGAGGCAGAAACTGAAGGCTCTGCTGTTCTTCCTGTGTGACCACCTCATGGCCTGGGAGCTGAGGAGACAAGCATTCTCCTGAAGGCTTCTACTGCAAGAGGCAAATCATGAGTTTGCTATTCCAAAATATTTATCTGTGGTTTATTTTGGTTACCATCACATTTCTGAGTCCACAGAACTGACTAAAGGTATGATGAAACAGGGACTGTGTGTTAGAAATAAAACTTACCTAAAAGAATTAATTTACAGTTTTCTCCTTATTTCTTCTGAGAAGCATTCAGAGATATCTGCAAAGAGAATGAAGCTGGGACAAGTCTCAGCCAGTGACCCATCCATTCTTTCCAGACAGATGATATTGATGAATATGGTTGTTCACAGGAGAGCGCAACAGGGTGTTTAAAGCAGAAACTGGAGATTATGCTATTCATGCCATTAAAGGATTAGAGATAGGCAGGTTAGTTTATCATCATTCACATCATCATTATTATTATTTCTTCATATACAGTTTCTTGATATTTCAGCTGTTCTGCTAGCTACTTGTGCTGTTCCATCCATCTGCTCTATAAGCTCTAAAAGCTCATGGATCAATGTGATATGTCCATGAGAACAAAGGTAGTTTCTGAACTCATGTACAGGAACATGAACTGTGGAGATTGCACAAGGGAGGTTCTGCAGACCCAGTGATTCGTGAGGCAGAGCTCATGAGTCAGTAAAGCTTCCTTTCCTCATACAATACATAAGTCCTAAACCAACTCTTTGGGATTTTGGTGGGGTTTTTTTCAAAGTAAAATTGTATTTCTACTGCTGATGTAATTTCTCTTTTTGAAATACAATTACATGATAAATCTGGCAAATGCTACGCAGGTCTTCCATGGAACTGAGAACATTTCTCTCATTTAAGGATTTGACTTTAAGAGTTTTTTCAGCCCATCAATTTCAGCACAGTTTTACATGCTAAAAATAGTAATCAAATCTAAATAACAAACAAAGAACTTCCAAATCTCTTTTCTCCAGATCCTGTAGCTATTTTAGGTAATACTTGATTTATATATACACCACTCAAGTTTCTATAAAATGGTGAGATAAACTTTCAGACAAGTTTCTGAGCTTTGCTTAATCTTGTCCAATTGTTTTTCCGCTATTCCCAAATATTGCTCTGCTATTATTATAATTTTTTAATTAAGTGAACCATTAAAGAAAATAAAGTAAGAGTGAAGAGTAACCAAAACATATTTAATAACTTATAGACCAAAGATTAAAAGTTCAGTAAATGTGGAGCTGCTTTGCATTATGATTCCTTCAACAGACACTGCAAAATACTTGACTTCCCAAGTGTTACCTGTGTCTAATTATTATCCTGGAGAAGTTCCCAAGTATTTTTTTTTTCCCCAAGTGACAGTTTTCTGAAAGAGTAGAGTTTCTGTCAGTAAAAGACAGTAAGTGTTACCATCCAGAAAGGGTCCATCTGTCGAGATCTTGGGACTCCTAAGAAAAAGGGTTTTTCATCTGTCTGTTTATAAAGAATTATTTTCTTTTTCATGACCTTAAAGTTTTTTATCTAAACACCTCCAAATGATGTGGAAATAATACTATATGTAAGTTTCAGAAAAAAAAAAAAAAAAAAGTAGAATATATAGAATCTGGATTGCCACCCCAAACCCTTTTCAGTCATCCCAAAGCAACCTCCTTCAATGAAAATCCTCTTGAGAAATGAAAAGACTAAGGAGAAAGGGAGAGGTGGTATCTATTCTTCAGTTTACCTTGATTCAAGAAGAGATGGTGAGTGCAGCAGGGTGGTGAATGGCAATGAAGACGACTCAGTGAAATTGAAAAGTGCTGGGGACATCTGGGGTCAATTCAAGCCTCCACTGGGGATTTTCTGGATGAAAAAGGGGAATCTATTTGATCTCCCTACGACTCAGTATTGTAAGACTACATGCATTAAAGATTGCTCAGATCATTAAAGGTTCCATAGAGAGGGGTTTTTATCAGTGATGCTGCCACCCCTAGAGAGGTTTAGAGGTCAGTCCTACAGCATGATACTCCCGTGTCCAATCTAATGTACTACCTGTGTACTACCTGTGAAAAGGGGAACAAAGTTATAGCAAACCAGGTTTACCAGGTATGGTAAATAAGTGGGTATGGTATGGTAATGGCAATGGTAATAAATTACTGGTTTACCAGTCATTCTCTATTACTTTTTTTTTTTTGGTAGTACAGCCTATACACTTTTCCTCGCAGCGAGCAGCCCCCCATACAGCACATACGCAGCAACTGACAACAGGCTTATTTTTCACATAACCCTTAGATTTAGCGGGCGGCTCTCCTCCTCCCTCCCAAGGCAGGCAGCCCGCAGGACTCCAGCGGGACCCCCTCCCCAGGCTGCGCTAGCCCCGGTACGCGGAAAGCACACTTTTCTGCTCCGCTTCCTGCTGCCAGCTGCGTACGGGCTTTTCCCGCAGCGGCGCCCGGACTGAGGAGCGGGGCTGAGGAGAGGGGGCGCGGGCAGCCGCATTGCTCCGGACCCTCCCTCCCCACCGAGCCTGGCGCAGCGTTGGGCGCGGAGTGCCGGAGCCCTCCGGCCCTGGAGCCGCCTTCTCCCCTCAGCTCGGCGCTCCAGGCCGGGAGGCTGGGCATCCGCAGCTTTCGCAGAGCCCCGGCGACGCGTCTTTACGCCGCCCAAGAGGTGGATTTGTCCTCCACTCCCTCTTCTTTCAAGCACTCGGGTGAAGTCCATTGAACTTTCCCGGGTCGCATACAGCAAAACACCCATAAGCCCAAACTGGGATATTTCGGAAGGGTGAGGGCAATACGGTGCTATTGATGCTCATCTCGCCATTCCAGAGCAGAATTGCTTCTTCGACCTCTAGTTATGTAGTAACACGGGGAAAATTTCCTGAAATTAGACTGCTGCAGGAACTCTGGTTTTAGTCACAGCTGTCATCCGAGAAACAAATTTCCAGGCATTTTTAATCTAATTCACTTAGTTTTTATGTAACTGAATTACAAAATGTGATTAAGCATCGCAGAATCTTCGGCATCGAGCCTGCCTAACCTTTAGTGAAACATGAAACAGAGAAACTTATTAGAAGTAAGAAGAAATGGTGAAATCGTCTGTATGGATTTGTACAATCGTTACTCACTGAATAGGAGGGTTAGAGGCACAAAATAGCTCAAGAGAGAGAAAAGAAAAAAAAAAAAAAAAGAAGAAATAAGAAAGAAATAAAAAAGACGCTAATGACCTTTTCGGCTGAAATCCCTGCCGCTTGTCTTTGGCAGGTATTTCGGGGCAGGCACTGAAAGATACTGTGCGATCCACTAAGAGGTGCTTGCAGGAACAGCCCTTCTCTGCTGGACCGCCCACGGCTCCCACGCCCACTTTCCCCCTGTTTCTTTCCCTACTGCCCACAGATCTCTTCGAGGCAAGGAAAACTCGGAAGGCGAAAATCGAAGGCATAGAAACTACCTGATTCTCCCTTACCGTAGCAGGGACTCCAGCCCCGAGGTTTGGGCTTGAGACGCGTTAGTGGGAAGAGCTGATCCCCTTCCCTCTCCCGGGGGTTTAATAATCCCTCCAGCCACGCTCCTTGCGCGCCAGCGCAGCGGGCTGCAGCTGCTGGGATCCGTGGAACAGTTACGGTGCTTCGCGGCGCACTAAGCGGAGCCTGGATGCGGGGGCTGATGCGTTTCCCACGAGTACACACAGTTTAAACGAAAAAGCAAAGACCGGTAAACACCCCGCCGCCTGCCAAAATAAACCTAAAGCCCGTTGAAAGATTTTATTTTTAAGACCAACTCCCCGCAGCGCAGCCCCTGCGAGCTCAGGAGCTGCGGCGTGTGCGAGCGGCGGCCCATCCGATGGGGCGCCCGGTGTGGGGACCCCCGGCAGGGGAGGGTATGTGCCGGGGACAGGGGTACCGGCTGAACATGAAAACACCTGCGAAAGGTGCAATTCCAGGGCCTAGGAGGCGGCTACGAGGGAAGGTCCCGCGAGGGGTGGGAGGGAAGGGGCCCGGGGGGTGCAGCCACCTTCCCCTTCCCGGCTGCTCCGGGTGCGGGCAGGGGGGCCCGGTGCGGTGTGCCCCTCGCAGCCCCCACCAGGCGCCTGCTCTCCTGCCTTGCGAGCCGGAATCACTCTGCCGACGGAGCCCTGCTCCCCGCAAAACTAACTCATTAATATAAATCAAATAATGTCCGGGGGGGGGGGGGGGGGCGGGGGAGGGGAGGAAGGGGGGAGAGGTATGGTGCGCGGCTGCTCATGAATTACATATAAGCCTCTGACTGTCCTGAACAAAGCGACCGTCCCCTTGGGAAGGGTGACGTCTCCCCAGTAACGTGATTGCTTCTTCGGAAGCAGAAACGTGTAAACCCTATAAAACGCGGCGGCACGGCGGGCAGCTCAGAGCGTGCGGCGGGACGGAGCTCTCCTCTTCTTCCTACTCCTCCTCCTCATCCTCCACCGCCGCCCCGGCAGTCGCGCAGCGGGGCAGGGCGCAGGCCCCCAGCAGCGCAGCGCAACGCTCAGCTCCGCTCCGCGCCCGCCCAGCCCGCCCCACCGACGGACTTGCGGCTCCGTGAGTAACTTTCCCTCCACCGCAACAGCAGCTTCCCAGCGGGTGAGGAGGGTGTCCCCGTCCCCCTCGCCCCTTCTACCTTCCCGGACCTTCAGGGAAGGCGCCCCGGCCGTCGGGTCGCGGAGAGCGGGTCTCACCGCCCAGGGCAGTCGGGGTGGGACTCTGTTGGTTTTTGGTTGGTTTTTTTTTTACAGCTTTAAAAATATATGTATTTTTTTAAAGTCGCTAAACCCCGGGAGTCGCTGCCCCCCACACCGGGCCGGGGGGCGCTTTCGGGGGATGCCGTCTCTCCCTGCCGCCGGCAGCGAGGGGATGCTGGCGGCGTCTGTAGTGGACGGGGCTGGAGCTGGGGCCGGAGCTGGGGACAAGGTCGGGGTCTGAGCCGCGGCCGGGGCCGGAGCTGGGGCGGCGAAGTCCCGTTCCAGCGGCGCAGGACCGGCGGGTGACGGCTGCGCTCTTCCCTCCGCAGGTGGCGGCCATGGAGCACCGCGGCGCCTCCCCGCTCCTCCTCGCCCTCGCCCTCCTCAGCGCCCTCTGCTGGCGGGCGCGGGCGCTGCCCCCTCGTGGAGCCGTCTTCCCCGCCGTCCCGCGGTAAGGCTCGCGCGCCGCGCCGCGCTCCGCGCCGCGCTCCGCTCCGCGCCCCGCCGGCCCGCCTGGGCTTGCCCTCCGCGGGGAGGTCGAGGGGGGCTCAGAGAAGTGCCAGCTTTCCTCTGCGCAGTTCCAACAAGCACACTGTGCGGCGCTCCCGGGCGCGGTGCATGCACGGGGGCGGGTGGGCGCGCATCTCCGCCATGACTTCGGGCAAGCGTGTGGGGCCGAGCGCAGCTGACGCCGGCTGAACTTGCCCCTTTAGAAGCCCCCCGAGACACGCACACCCCATCCCAGGCACCGGCAGCAGCGCTACCCCATGAGCCAGCTAGTGGTGACCACCGTGTACATAGATGACGTAGAGAAGGTGTGTTAAGATGTGCTTGTCCATCCAAACAGTCCATCAAAAACTGGAAAGCTCCTTCGTCTCCGAAGGCCAGCTGGGTGGATAGATGCATCTTCTAAAAAGCGCAGACATGGTCAGGGAAAATCGGATGTACTAAAAATTCCCAAATCCCGAATGATGGGAAGTGGTCCATATGGACTGCGCTGCCGCTTTTGTGCTGCTGCACGCTTTGAGTTGTTGAAGTGGTAGTCAGTTGCCTAACTAGATTAAATGTGATGGTGGAAAGGTACGTTTTACGTTTAGGTCAGTGTAAAAAGACCAGAGGAAGATGGTATAGGGGAAAAAAAAGCATAGTGACTGACTTTCAAGAGGTGTGACTTGAGCTGGTTTGTTTTACACGATAGCTTTAGTCTTTTTTTTTTGCCAGACAGCAGCCTTACATGCCTGAGATATAGAAGTAATACTAATAGCCACAATGACTGTAAAATTACAAGGACAGCAACCTATCCTAGTTTTAGTGTAAGAATTTTGCACCTCATCAAGTGCAGGGGTTTACTGCAGCAACGGGAGCCTGTTCTCTGCCACAGAGCAGCTAGAAGAAGCGCCTGGTGCCAAACTGCTGTCTATGCAGTCAGGGTACTCGTGATGAAATATGACACATCGTAAGAAGCAGCAGTTTATGAAAATGTGAACTAACTGTAAAGCGGTTTATATAGAGCAATTGCCTTGATGCATTTTAAAAGAGTAAATGTGAACTTTAACTCGCTGCCACAAAATTAGTTTAAAGGGGGGAGAATAAAGTTCCATAGGGGTACATGATTGCACTTCATGTTTAGTTTGAAGTTCTTGTTTGCTGTCTTTAGAGAAGGCTCAAGAACTGTGTTATATTGCATTTCAATGCATGTTTGAGATCTTAATCAGAAGGTAAGTACTTCACAGGAGCTGTTTTCACTTTGCATGGGTGGAGGCTGGTAATTCCATCCATCATTTATATAAAATATAGTTGCTATGAAAAGCTTCATGGTTGTCACTTGAGCTGTAGCTGCCATATATTATGTGCATTTTTCACTGAGGTAAACTGAGTGAAAAGACATTTATCTAGCAAGTATGCATTAGAGAGAAGGATCTGTTACGTCGATTGTTCTACCACTGAGCATGGATTATCCCTGAAAGTGATTTTTTGTTTTATCCAAACTGCTTTGAAATGCCTTACCGATTAAACTAGGTAGTTGGGCATCTTGATACAAACCAGAATGTAAGCTGCAGTGAAGTGTTGCGTGTCCTCAGCTAGCAGTATTTCTCATGGTGTCCTTCTCCAACAGATTGGGAAACAGAATGCCATTTGATGGAGCCAGTGAACCTGACCATGCCCACGGGTCATTAAAGTCTGAATCAGACATTTTGCAGAACACACTACCTGATAATGAGAAATTCTATTTTGATCTGTCCAGAATTATTGATAGGTGAGTTTCTTTATTACCATACATACAGATGATGCTGTACTACTTGAATTATGCCAAAAGCTCAGTCACATTTTCAAACAGAGAAATGAGAAAGGAAGACTCTGTTACAGAAAAAACACACATGGCCTCTGTTTGAACACTGGTAGCAGTAGGAATGTGTACAGAAATGTTGATTGCATTGCCATTCTGGAATGATGAGCTCATTTACTTCTCAGGAAGGGCTAAAAAGTCTACTGTGAAAATCTGCAAGTTGTTTTATTAAATTAGCGTAATTTACTATGTACAACAGATAACTTAAGGAAAGCAGTATGTTTACAAAATGAACATTATCAAAATGATATGAACCCAGGTTCTATTGTAGAGTTTATTTATTGTCCATTTCAGAAATGCAAGGCATGCTGATGGAATTTTCACCACTGTCTACAGCCATCTTTTGGCTAAACTTGCTGTGAAGAGATATCTACATTCGCTTATTAGAAAACGAGTTAGGTGAGGTGACAATTACATTAGGTAGATTTTTCTCCTAGATGGCTTAATTGGCAATTTTTTACCCTTCTGTACCTAAGTTCTCATTTTTGCAATTTAGACATAATGAAAGAGAAGCTGTTATAATAATGGGGGAGCTGAAAATCCTATATAACCACTTAGTGGTATTTGTTACTAAATTAATATGTTACTATTTATTCCTGATACAGCTGTGAAGGGTAGAGCAGCAGACACTGCTCATAGCATCAATATAAATACTGACAATATTGTAATGATTATCATGCCAATCTGCTAATTTTTTTATCAGATAGTGATTCTGCTGGCTTGGTGGTGGTTGAATGGCAAAAGTGAATACAAACTGATTGATTGCTCAGAGCTTACGTAACAACAGAGGGAAGCTCAATGCAATTAAGAAATGATCAGCTTACAGTGAAAACAAAAAGGAATATCTTTTTTTTCTCCTAAAATAGAATGTATTGCAAGAACAATATGCTTGGGAGATGTACATTATAGAAAGATTAAGAAAAAAAGAGGCAAATCTATAGACAAGAGACCTGGATGCAACTTCCAGGCCAGGATACTCATAAACGAAAGGTCACAGGGTGCTGGGAAGGATCACTGGATACTTCCCTGGTTTTTGTATCCCTAAGTAGCACCGACTGGGCACTCTTGGGAACAGAATAGTGGAATACTTTGGCCTGACCAAAGTCATAGTTCCTATGAATATTCAAAAGCTGAGTGACAATTAGGTCCTGCATTTATGTCAATGCTGCCCATGTTCTAGAACATACAGGACTGGTCTCTCATATGCTAAAACCTAACATAGATCATTTAAAGCAGAAAACATTGACTCTTTCCAAGGTAGCATATGAAAAATGGGCCTCCGAGTTAGGATTTCACAAGGTGTGTTTTGTCTCATGATAGCCCCTCAAGACAAGCGTTTGTAGCTACGTATGTGATGCTAAACTCTTACTTTGCTCAGAGGCAGGCTCTGTCCTCACTGAGTTCAGTGTGAACAGTATCCAGGTCCCTTAAGAGCTCACATAAACCAATCTGCACCTAGGCATTGTACTGAAGTACATTCATGAAGCTGGTAGAAATCAGAATAGAGTCAGTTTACAAAAAAGAGTAGAACAGCCTGGAGGGAGTCATAAAATCCACTCAGCCATTGAATCCTGTGGAATTATTCCTGGGACAAGGACTCCAGAAGTTGTGAAGTATGAATCCAAACTGCACGGGCCATGGCAAAGTTGAGCAGGAGAAATAAATCAGCAGGTGTGCTCAAATAGGCTGAATACCCATTCTTAGAATTTGATACTTATTATTAAAATACACAGACAGCAATAGGAGCAATGGCTTTTTCTCAACAGGAGAAAAGTCATAGCTGGAAAGGAAAGCTGAAGTGAGAATTATATTTTATTTAGCTATGCAGCATTGTAAAGTTTGTTTCACTCATTTAATGCTATCTTCTTTTAAACTGGTATTGTCAATTAATTTTTACCTTGTAACTGTTGTATTGCCAGCTCCCAGGACAGTCCTGTCAAACGCCACTCTGACGCCGTCTTCACTGACAACTACAGCCGCTTTCGAAAGCAAATGGCTGTGAAGAAATATTTAAACTCAGTTTTAACCGGAAAAAGAAGGTACTACAGGAGAGCAAAAACGTATCGTGGACATACCTGTATGATATTAAGGCAGAAAAGATTTATACCCGCATATGTGTACAGAGAGGGCAAACAAAAAGCGATGAACATTAATGACTTTATAATGTAGTTTATAACATGGTTTTCAAATACAGACAGTGTTTTATTCCAGACCGTAACAGACACTACAATCAGATTAGAATTAGAGACTAAAGAGGAGACAGCATCTGGCAATTTTAAAAAGCTTTTCACAGATTCTTAAAAAGGTTTTATTTATTAAAACAGCCTCTTAAAGAAAAATCCACAGAGCTACGGACAGGAACAGCAATTTTATAAAGAAAATGCACTATTTGTTGAAAATTTGCCTTCAAGTAAGCACGTAAAATAAAAATTTAGAAGTCAATCAGTATAGGTGACAAGTGACAGCATATATTTTTGTAGAGCTTATATTCAGTATGTACATTCTCTCATTTAGACAACTGCTTTTAAATATCACGTTTGCTTGTTAAACATGCTATTTCATGTGATTTATCACACTTGGGTATAACAAAATTATACCCAATGCAGTTAGAAGGAGGCTTTGTTTCCTTGTTTGCTTTTCTTCTGTGGGCAATAATATTTGTTTCTGATCCACAACAGCCAGGAAGAGCTAAACCCCTCTAAACTTCGAGATGAAGCAGAACTTCTTGAACCTTCATTTTCAGAAAATTATGATTCTGTAGATGAGCTGCTGAGGCATCTCCCACTGGTATGTCCAGATTTTCTTTCCTCTTTGTCTGTTGTTTGACTTGACCCATAAGAAGGGCATGATCATACATGAAGTGTGGACTATCAGAAAAGCAGAATCATCTAAGAAAGAGCCATATTCTGTGAAATGCTGTATGTGTCTATAGGGTTTGTGCCTGAATAAATCATTGTTTTTTTTATAACCAGTAATTATGCTATCCCATGATTGCTGTTATTGAAAGTTTCTAATTAAATAGTGCTGTTAATAATGCACCTAAATCACTTGGGTGTTTCAACTTGTGTGCATTGCAGCATAAAACCAGAACTGACTCATTTTTAATTACAAAGATTATTATTTCTTCAGAGTAAAAATCAGTGAAATTTCTTTTAATTAAAAAAAAAAAAACCGAACCCAAACACAAACCTAAACCCCAAACCTGCACATTTTGTTTAAAATCTATTTCATTAAAATGGAGGTGACCCTAGAACTAAGAGGATTTACAACATGAACCCTAAGCATTAAGAAAGCATTTGACTCCCACCTGAGATGTGCTGTACAGGGATGGTCTGACATGCAAATATTGCAGTTACTGTTTTCTATTTAGCTGCTACTATTTTTCTAAAATCATTCACAAAAATATATTTCTTCTGTCTACTGAAATGTAAACCTTCTACACCATAGCACTTTTGGGGCATAAGTTTGAAAAAGTAACCTAGAAGTGAATTGGGGTTGGTGTTCTCAAAAGTGCACTGTGAAATTAATGACAGGATGGTTTTGGGCATTCATCTGATACCACTTTTAAGACAAATGCAAGTAAGAAAAAAGACTACTCTTGAAGATAATAATTTTCTGGTGGGAGGGGAGGAGAAGGGGAGGAGGAGGGAAGAAGACTGAAAGAATTTTATTTTTTTCCCTTTCCACAAATGTGGCAGTTCCTCTAAGATTCCCAAAGATTAGAAAAAGCATAAACTGCTTAGACATCAAGGAAAAGACCAGCTTGTCAGTCATGGGATTCAGGAAAGAAATGTTTTTTCTAGATAAGATTATTTAAAAAATACCCACTCCTGGATTTTGCACCTCCTAAAACTTTGGGCATGGACTCAGAGAGCAGTGGGGCAGCAGGTCATGGGGATCTTCCTGCAAACATTTTGCAGTCCTTTCCTTTTTCTTTTTCTGGACTGCACAGATGATCTGATCTCCCTATAGGTGAATCACTTAGTAAGCATCAACTGTTTGTGGTCATTTTATTGCAGATGGAGTCTGTATCAAGCAACCTGAATTTGTGTATCCATTTCAAGGATACAGTTGTTTTTGTAGGGAGCAGTTCTATGCTGTAGGCCAATATGCAGTACCATTTTTGCCTAAACCTTCAGTCTTTCTTCCTCTCCCTACAACCTTCTCTGCTGGTTGCAATGCATACCAATCTCCTGTGAATAGCTACATCTCATGCTTCTCAGCCCCAAGCACAGCAATTGTTTCATGTCAAGTGTTACCTGTTGTCCACTGTCTGCTTTCATATACCTCATGTTGCATCTGCTTTTGAAAATTACTTTAAAACCATGTTTCTCTTTTGCTTTTCAGGACCTCTGAAGGACACCTTGTAAAATATATGACAAGAACAAGCTATTTTTGAGTTCCACATAGTATTTCAAAGAGATGACTTCAGTCATCAAACCAGAACAAATATGTTGTGAAGTGAAAGTTGTGATATATTTGTTTCTTATGTAATAAAAGTTGATATTTACATTGTAAATATTACTCTAGAGTTCTCTACTGAAAGCTGTACATATGGATGCCAGTTTAACTCATGAGAAGTCTGTGAGTCCATATGCTGTAAATCCTTTACTTCAATAAATTCATTTGAAAATGAGCTGAAAAGAGCCCATCATTACCAATACATTGACTTATTTTAGGTGTGGTGCAATGTCATTTAAGCCTGTATGATAATAGGGATACATTTCCAGGTAGCTTCATAAACAAGTGTAAAAACACAATGAAAAGAATGTGCAAAGTGTGTAAAACTGTGTCACAAAGATTTCTCAAGGTTACTGCCAAATAACTGGGAATGCTTTTCTAGCAGCTTACCAAGCAAAGAGAGGAAATGTAAAAGCATTTAAAATTATTTGACCTCTGACAGCATCTTTTCTGCCTGTTCACATTTTCAATATTTCACCAGACCAGAAATCCATCCTTTATTTCCTGTTGTGTTTTGGATGCTCTGGAGCTGAAAAACGGGTGAAAAAGAATGCTATCCCTTCATTCATTTGATGCCTGAAATCACTGGTTATTCTACATTTCATTTGATGGTAAAATTATTCTTTATTTATAAAATAGATCTGAAGACACTATTTTTTCAGAATGAATGTGATTTACAGAATATGGAGACAATAAATCATTTTATTATCACAGCAAAATATTGCTGGTTTGAATCAGTGCTACAGGTACCTGGAACTGTAGAGGTCCCAGTAAATGCCATTCCTACTATAGTAATAGAGGGAGATAGTATTTTTAAAATGACATATATTATGTTATATCAGAAAGAAAAACAAGTAAGCTTCCAGCCAGCCCCCATTTCTTTAGCTTTCTATCATTGTAGCCTACTATGGGACTAGTAAGGTGCACTACTGCATGCAATAGTGTGAAGGGTGTGATGCTGCATGCACAACTTATGAAACACATATTAATACATGATAACAGCCATAACACTCTTATGATTCCCCTCCTACCTCCTAGAAAGAGTTGAAATTTGAGGTACAAAATCTTATCAGACTTACTTACAAGTTCAATTTGGATTTTGAAGTATATTTATATATCACACATACGCACACAGAGACAGTTATAAAACCGATTTACAAGTTTCACTTACATTTAGAAGGAAGCTTCAAACATGATAAAATTCGAGATATATGAAGACTAGTTCTCATAAAATTTATCCTTCTGATTTTCAGTTTTTTTGAATGTTGGCAACTGCATGACAAAAGAAAGGCAGCTTGCATGGATCAAATGTTGTTATTGCTATTTCTATCTAGCCTGGACAGAATTTATTTTAGCCTAAGCTAATGAGTTGTCCATAAACGTTTGATGTAGTTTTGAAGTCTTCTCTTGAAAAGTGGTCTTCTAATGGTGGTCCACTCTCAATTCCAATCTCCTTATGAAAATTTGAGTGCAAAAGTGGCTTTGGAAGTACTTAAGGATACTAACAGAGTGTTGCTGTAGTATGTAATTTGAAATTTTCTTCAGTGTAGTTTGAACTTTGTTATGACTTATGTGATAAGCAATATTTTAAAAAGTGAAAAATATTACACCACAAGTAAAGCTGCATGTGGTCTCCACACACAGAGAACATTTTGCTTAATTATATATATGGTCAAACTTTTGACTCCACAGTTCCAGAATTTATTTTTTTTTTATAAATGTTCCTTTACTTATAGCCAGTTTACCAGTAAGGCACCTGATGGAAGAGCTTGGCTTCTGCATCTAAAGTTTAATCTCCCCAGTACTTTATTCTCCATAGAAAACTGCAGAACTTTAGAACATACGTTTTCTCTGTTACAATGGAGATGGAGTGCACCACAGAGAAAAGGAACATCCATTAGGAAAAAATATCTATATCCATATATATTATAAAATACAAAATTAATACTCTAATTTCAATAACTTAAATAATACTGTGATATCTTTCTCAGAGGGTTAGCGTATAGAGAGAGTCTGAATGGCATGCTAAATTTTATGCACATTTTA
Source organism: Porphyrio hochstetteri (assembly GCA_020800305.1). Classification (NCBI taxonomy): domain Eukaryota; kingdom Metazoa; phylum Chordata; class Aves; order Gruiformes; family Rallidae; genus Porphyrio; species Porphyrio hochstetteri. The sequence continues at coordinate 56,433,160 of CM036907.1, forward strand.
GAAAACCTAGCACAGAAGGGGGAGATACTAACCTCTAGAACAATATATCTGACTTGATACTTGTGTCAAAGGATGGTTTTCAACTTGTCATAGCAACTTTTGACATTGTATAGGACTTATAAGACCCAGTGAATACATTGATACTAGTTAATTGTGGAAGATGTAGCATTCACCTCAACTCCATGGGCAAAAGTTTGTGGTAAGGTTAAATGATAAAATTGAAGAGAGAATTGCAACATTTCACTGAATGAGACAAATTTTCAGCTTGTCAATGACTCTTGACACACATCACCGGTCTTACAACCCATCTGCAAATGTCTTGAGAGCAGAATCAGCATGTTGTGTTAATTAGGAGAATGAAAGGGGCAGGTCCAAAGAGAGTGTCAAGAGGACTGCTAGGAGGAAAACAAATACCTGGGAGATTTAGAAGAGCATCACTGGCAGAAAGAATGCTGCAGAGAGGATTTGTGTGCTTGTGTGTATCTGTACAATCATCACCCACTCAAGAGCAACCCTCAAGGACTGTGTGTAGGACTGTGAGAATTACAAAAGTTGACAAAACATTTACAACTACAGCAAATAAAAACACAGCAAAAGTGAATAAACCCCTAATACAACTCCTCTGATACTTTAAATGGTTTCAGGGGTTCTAAGTATTTGTTCTACCTGAAAGTCTGAGATGAAATTTCTGTTTAAAAACACAAAAATGCATAACTTAAATCCAAAACATAGGAATAACTTCATGCACAGAATATTGACTTCTCCCCAGAGAAAGTTTGGGAAGAGGTATATGTATACAGGAACAATATATTAGTTTGAAAGGCATTATGGAATAGTAGATGGAAATGCTGCCCATTGACTATTGTGATACTACCTATGCTTTCCACTGCTTCTTTTATTTTTATTTATTTTCTCTCTCCCTCCTCCACTTGCCATGATCTTCCCCACTCTTCATGAATACTCTCACCTTTGCCTTGCAAAGCTGGAGTCTGAATGTATACCTATGTTTCTGAGATGCAACAGGAACTATTACAGCCAACCTTTAATTTCTGGTGCAGCTCATCAATCTGATAAATGCCAGCCTTTGGCAGGGAACCTGACATGACTAGATTTGCAGGAGCAACCTGTCCTGCTCAAAAGCTGCACCTGACATACTAGAGAGTTCCCATTTGGTTTGTGGCTGGTGCAGAAGTCTGACCTTTCCTTGGAAGCATCAAACAAAATGCATGGCCTCCTGGGGCTTGTACTGGCTTGGACAACAATAATATTTTCATCTTTTCTCTTTTCTGCTTTGAAACAGACAAATTGCTTGCCAGGTTGACCAGCTGGTTTAGTATTGGAGGTAGGAAACTTGATACCAGTCTTTCACATCAAACTTTTAAAAAGACCTAAGACTATTTTGATGTATCTTCTGCTTCTGAAGTAAAAAAACAGGGAAAGTTTTACTTCAGGTTTATACACAGATGCATGCAGGCCTCTTAGTTTAGAGGAAAAATAACTTTCCCCTGTGAGGATAACTGTTTCCAATAATCTAACTGATCAACATTTGTAAATAAAACCATGAGTGATTATTTAAAGATTAAGCTGGATGTGACATAAATAATACTGGTAAAAGGAAAAATATAATTCTCTTATCTAAATATCAACATTTTCATGGTGAGAGCAATATTTTCAATAGAGCATGTTTTTGGGAAAGAATGAGGTTGTTTCAATAATGTGGGAAAAAAAAGACAAAAAAGTTCTCCTTCCTCACTGAGTGAATTATTTAATACTAGATAGAGTTTTGCATAGGATAATATGCCTAAAAGAATGTATGTGAGTTTACTGCATAAGATCCATATTCTGGATCTTTTCAGGAAATTGCCTGGACATTTAAACCCTATGTCACATTTCAGTGAGACCACAGCACCAGAGAACCTAAGTTGTTTCCAAACGTGAGACATAAATGCTATTAACATGTTGATTCTATTAGCTGTCAAGTCAGAAGTTGATCTTATCCAACATATATCCTCTTCATGGCATGGGGCAGGGAGGGGGAAGCAGAAGAGAAGCTAAAAGCAGTCACTGTTTCCTATTGCTAGATGAGATGTGTCAGTAAAGATCTTTCTACTTAGGAAGTAGTCACAGAGCAGAAATTTTTGCCAGTAGCATGTGAAATAGCCAGGCCATTGACTAGATTGGGCAAAGACAGAATGATCTCTACTTTTGCTTGTAAAATTACCTGATAGTGTTGCTACTTGGCCAAATGGTAGGACTTGTGAAGTTCTTGTACAATAGCTTTTTGACAGAAAATAAAGAATTTATATTGACCCTGGTTCACTTCTAACTGTTTCATTATTTTATAGCCTATTGGACTGGTTTCTACTAGACATGGTCACAACTATGTTTTACAGATGCCTTATCACCATTTGTTGCTATTCTAACACAGCTCTTTATCTTTGTCTTTCATCCAGTCCCTCTTCCCATAATCACCGCCAGAACATCTGCACACTGTTTTAAGCAAGCAATTTTGCTTCTTATTAGGGAGTATAGAAAGCAAACTGCTGTATTCTATGAAGACTCTTCATGACAAAGCTATGGATATAGAATTTATGCAGAAAGACTGAATCTTGGTTAAAAAGTAAGGCGAGTTTGAAAAATTCTAGTTTTGTTTCAGATGGTTTCAGTCCCATCTGGTAATTCCTTCCAGAGCAGTGCACTGCATTCAGTGTTACAAAGCTGGTGCCAGGTCTCTGGTCTTGGAAAGTAAAGCAGGTAGTATGAAAGAAGAAAGTGGTAAATGTTGAGAGAGAACAGGTGAAGGCTATGTCTTCAAAATAGTACCTGATGTTAAACCTGGTTTATGCATGTTGGGTTTTTTTGTTCCCTGTAGATTTGACTCTTGCTTTGAGAAAAAATAGAGTCCCCTCTTGCTGACAGAGGACCTCACTTCATGCAAGTCCATTCATTAATTTAACAAATTCCATCAGGCGTACAGCCCGGCTCTTTGTCCCTAATCCCTGCTTCACGGCAGCTTCTGGATCTAGTGGCTGCACCCGTTGGGAGCCTTCTTTTAGCTGGCAGCCTAGATGTCTGACAGATATCAACCATTTATTACCATCCTAATGTCCTCACTGTAAGAGTACCATTATTCTTCTCTGGGACTTGTATTCCTAGGCATATTAGTAGACTGCATTTCCTTTCCAGCCTTTTCTTCATTATGCTAAAGAAAGAAAAATCTGTCTTGTGTCATCTTGTAAATGACTCTCCATTTCCAAGGCTGTGCTGGAGCCCCACGCCAAGTTGTACCATGTTCTAGAGTGAGTTTAGTTTAAAACTCCTAAATTACAGTTTATTAGACACAGCGTCACCTTTGAAATGACTAAATTACTCTGAACTTCTCTTCTTTATAGCACTCATTTTGTAAAAGTGACTAGTCATTTTGGCCTCTGTTTCGAGGGCCTTGGAAGAGCTGAGGAAGCAGAATCACCAAGCACTTGAAACACAATACCTTTTTTGGGGTGGATGGAGGGTGAGCCATTCAATCCAATCTAAAATTCATGTAATGGAAGACTGGATTTTAAACAGGCAGATGCCCAGGTTATGAGGTAGTTTCACCTAGATCTCTGACTGCATCCTTTTACACGGCTATAACCTGCCGTGTAAATGCAGGTTTATGCACGAGCATAAACCTCATGCTGCCTTTCCCACATCTATGATACTGGGCAGTTGGGTAACTGCAGCAGCAATACATGCCCTTTACTGGCTTCTGCCAGCTTAAGGAAAGGGAAATGGAGGTCAATTCACAGAAAAAACCTATCGAGTTATCAAGGAGATTAGGATAAAGAGACCTATATGTCCTTTGACTTTCTCTGTGAGTCATGAGTGGTATAGGTTACACACTGGCCTCTCACCAGCATTAATTCATCAAAAGGAAGAAGGAAGAGAGCCATGAAAGTGCTCACTTGTGTATTTATGCCATGTATATTAAAATATTATGCTAAAGTCTAGTGCAGTGATGATGAGGGGCTGAGGGTCTCCTTTCATCCATAGCTAAAGGATTACAACAGGGATTACCTTCTGGATCATTAGTCTACTGCTGTGCAGGAATAAAGAAATCCAGCTGAGTGGACTACTTGGGTCATCACTCTTTGATTTATGATTCACTCTCTGTTCAATACAGGTGAGAATACAAGTGCTTAATGTACCTTTCTTTCGTAGAGAAGGGGCTTGATTCTGTAAAGATCAAACTTAATTGGGCATTGCACGTTCTGTAACTTTCAGCTTCTATTTAAATTTATTTTCCCAAAGAACGGCTAATTCAAAATTTCATTTCCCTGGCTTTAGCTCAGTTGAATAGCTTTTGCACATTTACAATATTCTGAAGGGTTGTGGAATAATATATAATTAGGTTGCTTTTCAGTGATGGAACAAACAGAACTTCACCTGGTAAAGTCATAATGACATTTCAACAGGACTTTTTCTTGGCTATTCTTTAAAAATATGTTTGCAGGGTCTGATTAATAAATAAGTGCACTGCCAAAAGATAATTTATCTCTGTAATAGGAGCTAGTCTATATACATTTTCTATTTTATATTTCTAATTACGTTACCACTTAACAATTCCCTGAGAGAAATCTATCAGAAATTCTGCTTCAGAGACATACCATGGTTTATATTTGTGTTTGCTGAATTATAAACTTTAGTGTAAAACCAGTATGTTACATAATTACAATGCACATAGATTATGAAATTATTTTACATTAAAAAAGTGAAGGAATCAATGAAAGAGAACCTCTTAACTCTGTACGTGGAATAGTAGACTTCAGTGAAAAAGATGATGGCCTCAAGGACTTCAACACTGTCCTTGGTAAAATTTAAAGCATATTTTAGGCATCTGTAATCTAGATTGTTGGGTTAGACTTTTTGAGAGCTGTGCATCCATAGAGGAGCTCTGGCAGGCTAAGAAACCACAGTCATCCAAATTCACCCCACAGCATCCATACAGCTTAGAGAGTTTTCTTTTTATCTAGCTCTGCACCAGTTGAGGACTTCTTTATACCATGGATTTCCTGGAGAACCTATTATTATTTTTGGCTTCTTTGTATTACTGGACATAAACAAAGGAATTTGAAAGAGCATCTCATTGTAAATTATCTGTGTAAAATCATGGTATAATTGTGACAATACAAGAAAGATTGTTTTTCATTTTGTGAGAATATGATGCTGAAAAAATAAGACCAATCCAAGTCCTCAGTAATTTTTAAAACAAATTTGATACTTAACTTAAAAACTGTTAAACAGTTAGATTTTTTTTCAAGTTTCTATATTACCACATTCAAAATGGTGGCCAGGACTAATTTCCTGAGATTCTCAACTCAAATACTGAAAAAAACCTTTTTTTAAAAGTGTCTAAGTGTACTAGATGCACACTGTAAATGTCTTGAAGCAATTAACGAGACATGACCTAACTAATAGGAAAAAATAATTCATAATATTTTTTTCTTCTTGAGCTCTTTCTTCTGTTGCAGATTTTCAGAAATGTATTGATTAAAGAATTCTATTTAAACAATAATTTTAAGTAAATGATACAAATATTAAGCTACAAAACTGAGTTTTAAACTGGTACTTTATAAATTCAGTACATTTATGAATTTAGTAATTTGGCATGGTTTTCCCACGGTAGCACAGACTAGGTCTTGGCCATCTAAGGGATACAAGTGCTATATTCTACTTCAGTTTATAAGAGAGTCACATATGAGCAAATAGTAAAGCTTTTCATTATGGATGTCTGTTATTTTGCAAAGTCTAACTGAGTTTCATCTTGGCTGTGGTGTCGATTTACACATACAGAGAAACTTAAATGGTTGTCAATATTGCAGCTGCATTGATTTTACTTTTCAAAAACTATCAGTAAATATGGAGATCTAGAGAATAATCAATGTTTTATATCGCGAAACACTTCCAGAGAAAGCAGTCTCATAAATATAAAAACAGCACTCAAAACTAAGCAAGTCTACAATTTTAGACAGAAAAATGGAACGTGTATTACCATTTTCAGTGTTGTATGATAAATCAAATGCCATTGGAAAATGTGCTTTGCTGCATGTTTATTAACTCGCTCAGTGTAGATAAAAATACATGCACATATATTCACACACACACTTGCATACACAGATGTTTTTCTAATTCCTGGCAGGTCTTGGACTACCCAGTGGAAACGGCAATCAGACGAAAACCCTGCAGCATAAAGCATAAACACAGGTATTCTAAGGTTTGTTTCCTGCTACCTTAAGGTTTACTATATCATTGAAGTTCATGTTTCTTTACTCTATAGAAAATTCCTTATAGAGAGATGCACATTTTTTTCTGATTTTTTTGCCTTTGGGTTCCCCAGGGAGGAATGCAACAGTCAAGGTCTGTATTCCCTGTAGACTTCCTAAGTCCTTGCAAGGCCACAGGCAATTGTTGATAAGCAAAGAATAGATGTCTAGCTCTGTAGATCTACAGGAACTGAATATATACCCTGAACACATATGATATTGCTCTTTTGAACCAAAAAGCCACACCCTGATACTTAGGAAATGGGGATAGATATGAAGAGGGAATAGACCATTGATTTTACAGGTAGGCCAAAGAAAGGCCCAGACAAGGAGAAAAACTGACACGATTTTCACTGAAGAAAACAAAAAAAATGCTCTGGATCAGGATCCAAATGTGCCAGTTTGACATGCTGAGAATCTTCTGTAGAGTGATATTCATGAATCATTTGTTAAACAGTTGTACTGAATTAGTATATTAAAGAAAACAGGTACCAGTTTTAGACATGCATTCTGCTTCTAATTGTACTCCCATTTACATATCACAGCTCCATGGCAGTCACACCATATATAAATAATACATTGCATCAAGTAACACCTTTAGACTTGAGACTTATGTCATAATATGACATGGTACAAGAAAAATAATATCCAAATACTATTTAGCCATAGTGGGGTATTAGGTTAATCAAAGTCCACTTGATAGAGCTCTCAGAGAGTTTCAATACATTTAATAGGAAAGAAAAGAATTATCAGGTGAGACAGTCATCTCAAATTATTTCTCATTTAGGGTAGTTTAGGATTTAGGACATGTTAATTAGTTTAGAATGAAAATTCCTGCCTAAGAGCTAGTTGTTACACACAGCCTCTGGCTGTACTGAAGCTCACAATAAGTTCCTACCACAAGATGAGAAATTATTCTGTATCTAAAATGGCCTCTTGACCTAAAGAAAGATCCCAACCACGTGTTTCTGAGATGATTCACATGCATAATTCAGAGGTGATTAGTTGTACTGGTTTCCATACTCCTCAAGGAATAGGAAAGAAATAGAGAAATTAAGAGAGGAAATGTAATTAATGAGCAATGAGAACAGTTTAAAAGGTAGGTCTGATTGCAGCAAGCACCTGGGAAATCTATTAAAATCACAATTAACTTGTTATTTCATCCAGTCTGGGAGAGTTCCACTTGTTATAATGGTACCCCTGGACAAGCCATGATTTTACGGATGGTTTTAGTACTTTAAATGTCAAGTTAAACCCCCAAACTAAAGAAAAAAAATCCAAATGCCCTTTCCTCAGGTGTTTCTCTCAAATTCAATTCCTGTTGAATCTGAATTTTTTCAGAGCCCTCCGATATCTGCTAGCATAAAAATGCTGTTCAGCCACACATACAGATGCCTCCTCTACTGCTTGGCAGGGATTTTCTTAGCAGGCGGGCCAAGGATAAATATCACCATGACATTCCCTTAGGAACATTGCATTAGCACGCATTACAAGAGTTTAAGGGAGACTGACTTGGATCACAAGGGCTGCTTGCCTCCTTTGAGGTCATAAAGAACAAGAGTTGTGCTCCTTCAAGGTACAGAACAAATTACTACAACTGAGTCTGCACATATAAGACTATCAACTGCATGAGAATTCTTTACAGAAACAGCTTTTATTTGATAAATTTATCTACTAAAATTCCGGTGCAAGAAGGATTTTGTTAGTTTATCTGGAATGTGAAAAATAAAAAAAAAAAAGAAATTGGAGCAGCAAGTGATTCAGCTTTTTGCATTTTACAACCTGCTCTATATTACCTTTAAGATTGTGTTCAGAAAAATTTTTTGAAGCCTCTATTTAAGCCTTTAGCTCCATCTGAGACCTCCCCATTATTCTCAAAGTGTGGGTCAATCTTTTTTTATGTAGCATAAAGACAGATTATAGAAGACATTTCCCTTCTGTAGAGAATATACCTACTTTTGCTTCACTCAGCCAGGAAAGAAGGGGAATTAACAAAGCAAAAAAGATTCACTCATTTTCTTATACAACATATAATTTGAAGGAACTTAATAATATTCTCAATGAAAAGTCTTTGCTTAAAAGGTTGAAATAAATGATACGAAAATGTATTGTTGCTATTTTCCTTTCATAATTGAATGCATCAACATTTCTTGCTAACTACAGCCATTTATTAACATTTCACCAGTATTTTTTTATGTAATACGAATCCTTTCTTACCTGCACCAGCACACTGGAAGAGGAAGGACAGAAAAAGTTTACATCAAGCAAGCAAGAGGAACAAATCCTTCCAAGCCTTCCACTTGATGTCTGGCTCAGTGTTGGAAAGGAAATAAACATGTACTGTAGAGTTTTGGCTAAATGAATGCACAACTACAGCTGTTATAAAAACTCTGTGGAAATGATGTCTTTGAAAATTGTCAGATCCCTGTGGCCAGAATCCAGGAATTTCTCATTCTCACAGAACGTGCTTACATGGTCTTGAAAGTTTTAGCTATTTCTGGTTCGTACTTTAAGAAAATCTTGATCCTGAATGCTTTTCCACTTAAAGTGTAACAGTTGATCGATTAAAAGTTATTTTTTCTCCTTACAGACCTGGCTTCTCTTACTTCCTCAGTCTGTTCTGGTTGCATCAGCTCTGCTACTAAGATTCTGCAGATAAATTAACCAATGTGGCATAAGAAGTCAAGATTTGAAATTAAATAATTTGTAAGATGTCTGTGGGCCAAGCCTGAGATATTTGCTTAGTTGAACTTCTGTAAAGTATGACCAGGAGCTTAGAGAACGAAGTACAGATTTGAATGATCATTAACCTGGACAGGTATGGAAGATTTTCAGATAAACATTTACCTTGCAGGTGTCATATAGCTGTAGTTCAAAATATATTTTATGATAGTAACTTCACTTGGTCATGTTCCTAGAAGGAGTATGAGAGTTCTGAATACTGATCTACTATCTTAATACATTTTTAGCTCAGCAGCTGCTATAAATGCAGGTCGTTGATGCACAGTGTTAATTGGTAAGTACTGGTGAAGAATACAGAGAAAAAACCAAGCTTGCATGGGCTGCTTAATAAAGCTGTATTTGCTTCTTGATGTGAGAGGTATTAAATAAGCAATTGCAGTAATGAAGGTGTCAGATGACTTAGAGAGAAATCATGACTTTTACTGCTTACAGTCTATCAAAAACAACTGTTTCTGACTGTGTCTGATTAGTTTTCTTTCCAACAGTTTTCTTCTAATGGCTTCCTAGCACTCATAACATCTTTTTTTTTTTAATCCTTGTCTCAAATCATTATTGCAATCAAAACTTTGGTACTCCAGTTTTATGTTTGTTTAACACTAAATTTCACAGGAATTATACCTGTGTGAGTCTGCATGTGTGTACCAATAAAATAAGCACAAAATAGGCACATTATGAATGAATACTACATGTACTTCATGACCTGGACTCATGGTTTGGAGCCTAGAATAGTTTCCACATCTTCGGGGTTTTTGATTTAATCCATCCCTTTTAAAGCTTTAAATAAGTTTTTATTAGTGTTAAAAATTACAGATATGAAATGGTTGATGTAAAAATTCAGCTCTTTTTTCCCAGCAGTCTCACATTGCATGCTGCTTTTTTCTGGGTCAGAGCAACAAATTACAGTGAAGAGAGTCCAATTTTGAAGGGCGTAACACACATATATACCTGAAATAATGATCATGATGTATGTCTTTCTGGTATCACAAATACAAAATGGACTTGCAGACAGATTCAGCTTTTTAATGCACAGTCAGCTGGAGGAGGAACCATGATGCTTTCTACCTCCCTAGCTTCTCTCCCACAGTTTGGAATAAGTAAATTTAAAATATTGTAAAAAACATGATGACGTTATTCATTAATAATTGTTTTTATCCATCCAACATGCTGCTGATGTTTACACTGTAAGTGTGTCCTGGTTTCAGCTATGATGGAGTTAATTATTTTTAGCAGTGGATGGAATGCCATGTTTGGGTGTTAGGATGAGAACAGTGCTGATAGCACCCTAATGTTTCTAGTTGTTGCCGGGCAATCAAGGACCTTTCTCAGCTCTGCATACTTCCTCACTAGTGAGAAAGGAGGGGACGTAGCCAGGACAGGTGACCCTAACTGGCCAAAGAGGATATTCCATGCCAGTTACGTCATGCTCAGTATAAAGGGGACTGGGGGGAAGAGGAGGAGACAACGCCAGGACGGGCGGTTTCTGGGTTCGGGGACGGCTCTAAGCTGTGCGGCCTGGGTTCTGTGGTTTGGTGAGAAACTGCATTGTGTATCACCAGTTTCATCTATTTTGTACTTTAAACTTCTGTTATTATTATATCTAGTTTTCTGTTATTGTTTAGTAAACTATCCTTATCCCAACCTGCGTGGTTCTGGTTTCTAGGTTGTGGTTTCTTTCCCTCCTTTCTTCCTTCCCTTTTCCCCCTCCCCCAACTTTCCCTCCCCCTTCCTTTTAAAAGTACAAGCGACTGTGTGGGGTGTGGCCCTCGGCCGGGGCAAAACCACGACAAAGTGGAAGGTATATTAAAAAGTCAAAAAGCAAATAAAGGCAGTACTATTGATGGCTGAACTCTGATATTTTATTTGACATGGGAAGTCCATGTCAGTTTCAGTTGGGAACAAAGAATATATTTTAATACATTGGAAAATACTACTTCTTTCTCAGTTTCATATGAACTGTGATAAAGTTAAGTGTATATCTCTTGGAATTTCTAGCTGATATACCTTTTTGAGCATATGTTTTTGTTGGGTGGATTTTTCTGTGTGTTTTAATATAAAGATGCTTATTACCTTAATATAAAAATAACTTTCAATTCACAGAATCATAGAATTATGTAATTATTTGGGTTGGAAGGGACTTTCAAATGACACCTAGTTTAACCCCCCCTGCCCATTTATTACTGGAACAAAAGGTTTTGTAAGGTTATTCTTTTGCTCATTTATGAAATACATTTATGAAATACCACAGCAGAACCCTAACAAAGTGTTACTGTACCATCTTACATATATTGAAAGATATACAAAAATATGTTGCTCTGAGTCATGGTCAGTTGTCATAAAACCCAAAAAATAGCCTGTTGTAATCCTATTTTACATCACTAGACCTCCATTTTATAACTACAGTCTCCAGTATCTTCTCTTTCTTGCACAGAAAAGGTGGAAGAAATATTTGCATGGAAATAAGATTTTCCCCTGAGCAAGTGTAACCTGCTAGTCATTAACAGTATGGAAGTGAATCTTATTAAACTTTATGCAAGAGGTACTGGTAATTCCAGCTGCCAGAAAACAATGTAGGAATCTATCACCTCAAAGCATGAGGGATTTTTCTTGAAAGAAATCCGTTTATCAGAATGTTGGCTGAGCACATCATATATATAGGCATATAAACAAGGAAATGAATTATGATGTATAATGTATCTTAATCACAAACCAGTGAGCCGTTTTCCATGGAAGACAAAACTGCAATTTGATTCCTTCAAAAGAGAAGAAATCTCAATCAAACACTATTGTTACTGGTGACACTTACTACAAAAGATTAGTGAGCTTGATGTAAACCGGTTCTTAGACTGATCACACATTGCAATAGACGTGCTTGCTGTCAAGGCAGGGGCAGTCATGGAGGATAAGGCCTCTTTTATAGACCCTACCAGGGTGGAGGTTTTATAATGCTGTGAATATCCTATCCACAGCCATACAGGATCTCAACAACCTGTAATCCTGGTGAGTGTGTTTGGCAGGGTGAACTTCTATTATTTTCTATGGATATTCACATCTTTTTTTGAAAAATAAACAAGTGTGGTACACCAACAAAATCAAGACATTAACATAGTTCAGGTTAGCCATACACTACCTCCATATTTCCTAGGTTCTTCTTACACACTTTCATGATAGACAGTCTTCACTGTTAACTGTATAATCTGTAATAATGATAGATCATAACAGTAATAATATACACCACCTGGAGTACTGCATCTAGCTCTGGGGTCCCCAGTACATGATGGACATGGAACTGTTGGAGTGAGTCCAGAAGAGGGTCACAAAGATGATCAGAGGGCTGGAGCACCTCTCATGTGATGACAGGCTGAGAGAGTTGGGCTTGTTCAGCCTGAAGAAAAGAAGGCTCCGGGGAGGCCTATTGCAGTCTTTCAGTACCTTTAGGGGACCTACAGGAAAGAGACTGTTTACAAGGGCAAGTAGAGATGGGACAAGAGGCAATGGCTTTAAACTGAAAGAGCAGAGATTTAGATTAGACAATAGGAAAAAATTCTTCCCTATAAGAGTGGTGAGGCCCTGGCACAGGCTGCCCAGAGAGCCTGTGGCTGCCCCCTCCCTGGCAGTGTTCAAGACCAGGTTGGACGGGGCTTTGGGCAACCTGGTCTGGTGGAGAGTGTCCCTGCCCATGGCAGGGGGTTGGAACTAGGGGCTATTTGAGGTACCTTCCAACCCAAACCATTCTATGGCTAATAAGCTACTAACAGTGATAGATAAAAATATTGCTAGATTCTCAATAAAGTTCTAATGAAATAACTGACATCTGCTTCAGGGGAGTCCGAATTATAGCTCATAACTCACCTGCAGCTCCTGAACAATGACAGCCTGCGTCCTGCGCTTCAGTTTATCACAAACACAAATCTGTGGTGACGGAGCTGCAGGGAAAACTCTCTCACTGGGGGGGGACAAAGAAGTGAGGCAGATGCAAAGGTTCACCTGAAAATGGGGATCAGTGGATGACACTTGTCTCCCCACAAGCATGTTGGAGGTGCTTCCTTTTCATGTGAAGCTGGTGTTATAAGCCTGATGACTCTTGAATGACTTGTCAGGACATTTGATCCTCATATTCCATTTTCCCAACAAAGTACTCCTTTTCCTGAACAACACCAATCATTGCATGTGATTTTATTGCAGCACATAAAGTGCCAATTGGATTTTTTTCTGCCAAAGGTTTAACATTTACTTTGAGTGTCATATGCTGAATGACCGAAAATATTAATTAAAAACAAACAAGGAATTTATCAATATGCACTGAAGGTTTGATGCAAGATGATGCTCTTGCTGAAAGCAAGTTAAAATTAATGGCATTTTACGTTTTCCATCATCAACAGGAAAAAACAAATAAAGGACTAGATTTAGTGAGGGTAAAATATTTCAAATTTAAAATGGTCAATGGCAAGAATAACTATATACATATATAATGTGTAATTACTATATATTATATAAAACTATGTATACAATATAGGATCAAGTAAAAGGAATTTAGTAGATATGACTTAAAATATTATATAAGTATTCAAAAGGTTAATCATACGGTAGTTTACAGAGAATGAAAGTGAAAACAATGGTGGCAAATACTGAGCTCACTGTATTAATTTTATAGTTCTTAAGTTTGGGTCTAAGTCCCAAAACCTCATTGATACCTGGGCCAGAAATCATGCTTAAGACAGAAGTCATTTAAAAAAAGAAAAAGAGAAAAAAGAAAAATAAAAGGCATAAAAAGCTCTTTCTGCTCTTGCCTGGCCCTGAAGAAACCTAAAGCTCTATGGCTACCTAAAGGAATTAAAATTTTTACATTTCTCCAGGCATCCTAAGTTCTGCTGCTTGGAGAATCCAGAAGCACCTTGAATAGCGACAGATTTGATGGTTATATCTCATCAATATCCACAAAGCAGATGTGCTGCTGCCTATTGCACCTGAGTGAGTTGAGTTGGGGTTGTTCTCTGAACTTACCTACACAGCAGCATCCCAGTTTTCTTCCTACATCTCCAAGAGGCGGTGGAATTCCCCCTATACCAACAAACTAGGGGTGTGAGCACTTAGGGTTCCTCAGCTACTGCCAGAGCAGATTCAAGCTCAGTTTTGTAGCAAGCTGTGCTAACCAGAGCGTTGTGTATGTTCAGGCATTGTCCAGGGAAAAGGAATGTTCTTGAGACCTCCTGTTGAAAATGTTTTATTATATATGGGCTAAGAAAAGCTTCATAATGACAGAGAAACATCAAAATTGAGGATGGGAGAAATGTGGATTCTGGGTACTGCTACAAAGACATATTTATTTCATGTGTTTTGAATTAAAATACAGACTCATACAGGTTTGTAAGAAGGGGAATTGTGCAGGCATTTATATTCTGTAACATAAGTGAATGAAAATAAATTCTGATGACGTTGAGACAAGAAGTCTAGCCCTTGAAATAAAGCCTTTTATGGGGAGGGCCTATATTAAGAAGTGCCTTGGTCAGCACACACAGGTTTTACAGATGCTCTGTTGAGAGTCCCACTGTGTATGGGGAGTACCAGCACTCGCTGCTGGCAATTTTTGGATGGCCATTCCCATGTAAAGGTGCCGGAAGCCTTGTTTTTCAACCAAAGAGCAACGGTGGAGGCAGAAGTCTTTCAGTATCCATTCACCAGTGTTCCTCCCACAAGAAGGCTTTATTTAAAGCATGACAATGTTAGGGTTTTTTCCGTGACTGCCTGTAACTCCAGCACTGCTGCCGAAAGACTAACAGGAGTGAGGATTTAACACGAGTGACAGGTCTTGAAGGCCAAGACCGCAGTAATCAAAACACCTTCAGCACTCCATTGGGTGGTTAGCGGATGACAATGCCTTTTGGCCAATCTGGATGTGAATCAGTCTCAAACTGCAAATCCGAGGGAAACTGCACAGTTAGTTACATTTTAAATCTGGAAGTAATGAAAACTCTACTGAGCACGCTTGTCTGGAAAAGTAGTAAGAAGGTCTTAATTGACGTGAGGTCTTTTGAGAAGCATGAAATTCACTTTTCATAAAATTTGCCTGTGTGGGAGTTGGACTTTTTTTTGGTCACCACCTCAGTGATGAATAATATGTTACTTATTAAAAAGAAAATCTCTGACGACTATTGAGATCTCTGAAAGGAACAGCTGCTTTTTATCAGCACTGATTTAGACATGATACATAAAAATAGAATAGAAAAAAATTTTCAGTCAAAATTTCTCTTCCTCTAGGCAGGTATGGATATAAAATCATATTATCTGACATGTAAGCTGCTAATAGAAGACATAAAATTTTATATACTATTCATCTTGTAATTATTAACCTTTTGGATATTCATTGTTTCTCACATCTAATATTTCATATTGATGTTACAGTCCACAGGTAAGGAGGTCAGAACACTTAAAGATATTAATTAAAGCTCATCCATAGGGGTAGTAGAGCTAGAATCATTAAAATCATCTGACAGAGGAGGAGGACCTAAGCAGTAGAGAATATGTGACATATCGAACAACCCAAAAAGCCAGAAATTAAATCAAATATTTTCACTTGTCGATCCATTATTGCATTGCTGGGAACCAGCCTTTTACATGTAAAACACGTTAAAAGATCAAAGTCCAGCCTCCTTGCTGCTTAAACTGGAGTTACAAGTGGAGAGGTCCGACAGAGCAGTACATGGTGCCAGGACACAAGAGAGGTGTCCCATGACCCAGCTCCACTCTTCTAGCTAGAACAAAAGATAAAAATAAGCTGCAGACAGCCAATTCCTCCAAGCTGATGTCTGCAGCATGACTTGAAAAGCAAGGCACCGTCCACTTATTAAAATAATGAATGTAGCAACTAATTCGTAAGTATAGCTCACTTAATGGTCATATACTTAGTGAATGTTAAAGGAACATGGACTGCTTTCTGTGTCCAAGGAGGACTTGCAATTTAAAGCCCCTGACACTGAACAGAAAGGACTATAAAGTCATCTAATCAAAACTCAGTGAATTAATATACAAAGTCTACGTGATATTCACAATGAGAAATGAAATTCCCCAAGACTAAGTCTTGGATATTTCAATATCCTTGAAAAGCAATACATTCTTGTTTACTTTCCCTGTTCAAAACTACCATTTAACTGAACTAGGTTCAGATGCCTGCAATCAGAAACCTTTGTGGGGGGAGAAGGTCTACTTTGACTCCCCATTTTTATTTCTGTTCACTCAAATGCCAACCCACTTTTTTTTTAACATATCCAGATCAGTTAGTAATATAAATCTCTTAATGATTATTTCTGTACTAATATTTTGTGTTCAAATTATAATAAGATTCTAAACATCTGATGAACCTGACTTTTCACAAACCACAGAAAACCACTTCACAACTTTCTTCAGCAAAGTTGTTTCCAGCAAATCATAGAGTGCCATAGATGGGGGAGCAGAAGCACAAAAAGATTATGAATAATACTGAAAATAGAATACACATTTTTGAGGTATGCAGAAAACATCTACATCATTAAAAGTGTAGGCCACAACACAGTATCTATGTATTCTAACATAAAGACATCAGTAGATGATTGGTTTCTCACAGTTTCTTTCTCTGTCAGTGTAGTCCCCGCTGCTGAATGCATTGAGAAGTATCCTAACTCATCTTATCTGGGAAACCACATACTTCTTTTAACTGTTCTCGCTGCTTTTGGTTTATAAAGAAAAAAAGTAATATTCTCTGTAGGATGATCCAGCTGAGCAAAGCTAGATAGGCTGAAGAAGATAGGAAATGTTATTTAACTCATTTGCTCCAGAGACCTACAAAGATATATAAAAATTACATTTGAAATCATCATAATACAATATCAGTGAATTATCTTTTGTCATAGTTCTATAGCAAATAACTCAGATATATTTCATTAAAACATAAGATACGACCAAGCCAGCTTTAACAGCAGCAAACAGCTGAGACTGTGTCAAGTGCAAATGACTGTAAAATTCCACAGTGATAGTTTCAAATCAATGCTTACTGTTATCTCATTCCTTTGCCAATGTATAATTCACCTCACTGAATCTCATAACAGAGGCTTTCCCGTATGTCCCTCTGAGACAATAAATAAACAAACAAATAAATGAGCAAATAAACTTCAGTATCATAGCTGACCCGATTTAGTTCTTGAATCTCTGTGCTTTTGAATCCTAAATATGTTAGGCTTTCTTAATTCTTAGGAGCTGGAAATCTCTACATCTTGCTAGGTTTAAAAAAATAAATCTGGGATGCAATTTATCTGTATCTGGTTCTATGTGAACTTTTATCAGCTCTAATTGCCTTTCTGCTTTGATGTACTCATAAAGTCTTTCAACGCTTCCATTCCCTTCCCTCCCACTTGGGAAAATATCCCAATCCTCAGAATCTGACCTTTGGCTTTTTTCATGAAGACGAAAGCAGAGAATTTATTCAGGCTCAGAGCAATTCTAACGTCATTAACTAACTTCCCACTTTCTGTATATCCCTCAGTGGCTTCACAGAATACCCGATTTGCTTTCTGCTTGTGTATTTAAATGACATAAGACCAGATTTTTGCTACTGAAGTATCTATTTACTTTGATTATTTTATTGCATTTGTAGTTTTACCTTTTGCTGACATTATTTAAAGCTCACCTGTCTTCTATATTTTACCATATTTTACTTTTTTTTTTTTTTAATGAACCTGTCACAATGGCAGTATTATGCCCTTCTACAAAATGCTATGAACATGTCTCATTTAGGCAGTGTAAAGCAGGAAGTCATTGCACCCTCTCCCAGATCTGCAGACGTGTAGTTCTTTCTACATCATCCATGAGAATTGGCCCATTGAATAAACATCTAATTTTTTTTTTGTCTTAAAATGCTCAGTTTTCCCTCCTAGATGATTTTTTTTTTTTTTTTTTGGCTTTCTTAGTATGGATTGGACAAACCGTTTTGTTCCAAAATTCCAGGCAGTTGCTATACTGTAGGGTGGTAGGGGAAGGGTTCTGAGACATCAGCTGTGATTCTGACTGAAGGAGGAGTCAATTACATCAATACTGCCCCTGACCAATATTTGACTAACCAATGCTTTAGAGGTTCCTGTGATGGGGATTCCACTGCTTCCCTGGGAAACATCTGCTGGTACTCATTTATCCTAATGGACTGTTTCCCTGATATCCAACCTAAACATCCTTTTCTGCAACTGCAGTTTCCTTTCTCATATCTCAGTGGATGTGGAGAAAAACTTAACCAAATAATATTTTAGTTTTTTTCAAATTCAACTTTTATATCTTTGTGCTGGTTTGGCTGGGATAGAGTTGGTTTTCTTCACAGTAGCTGGGATGGGGCTGTGTTTTGGATTTATGATGAAAACAGATAATACAGGGATGGGTATTTGTAATTGCTGAGCAGTGTCAAGGCCCTTTCTGCTTCTCACACTGCCCAGCCAAAAGATATTCCATATCATTCCCTATTCCATACAATATGATGTCATGCTCAGCAGATACAGCTCGGGGAAGAATAAAGAAGAAAGAGGATATTTGGGGTGATGTTATTTGTCCTCCTAAGTCACCTTTATGTGTGATGGAGTTCTGCTTTCCTGGGGATGGTTGAATATCTGCCTGCCCATGGGTGATGGTGATGGAATGCCTTGTTCTGCTGTGCTTGTGTGTATGGCTTTTGCTTTTACTTGTTAAACTGTCTTTATCTCAACCCACGAGTTTTCTCCCTTTTATTCTTCTGATTCTCTGCCCCACCCCCCTGGGGAGAGTGAGTGGCTACATGGGGCTTAGTTGCCTACTGAGGCTAAACCCTAAAAATCTTGCAGAACAAATTTTGTAAACGGCTATTAATGTTAATCTTAATTTTCTTCCATACTAGGTCTCCCTGATTTGCTGTATCCATTCTATTTTCAATATATCTAACCATTCTTTTAGCACTGGATTTTGTTCTGTGGGGATTACAACTCTGAAGTTTCTTTCCTGAAGTACAAAAAAATAATCCACATGGATTTTGGTAGCTTGAAAAGACTACTTCATGCATTTTTCATATTGTATATTTTACACTTATAATTTACTGCCTCTTATACATCATGATATGATGTATAAATTAAATCATTATAATATCCCTAGCTTTTTCTGCATAATTGCTATTTAATATGTTGACCTCCATGAAGTCACTGGAGCTGACTATTCTTATTTAGTTTGGTATTTGTACTTGTTCTTCTTAAATTACATGCTCCTCATTTCAAACATTTCCTCCAATTTGCCAAACTAATTTTTCATTCTGTGGTTTTTTTCCTTCCAAAGTGTTTGCAGCCCCTTTTCTCCTAATCCTATTTACAATGAATAAGATTTTCTATTCTGTCCTTTGAGTCATTAAGGAAAATACCCCACCCAGTGTAGCTCTGCGATAAACGGTGGCATACTGACAGTCTTAGATCGGATTCAATTTTCCCCATTTGCATGAAACTTCCCTGTTCCCAATGTTTCTTTCCAAACTTGTATTTCCATAGTTTGTTACAAGGCTGTCATAGGAGCTGATGTAAAAGTCTTACCAAAGTCAACACATCGGAGTTTCCATATACCTCCTCCAGCTTGCCTGTCAACTCTTTATGACTCAGAGCAGTTGAACACATCCATAAGCAACATTTCTTCTTTTCTTCCTTCATGTTTCCTTCAAATGAATGTTATCTAAAAAAATAAAAGATTATAAGCAAGTATTCCAGTGTTCACACCATTGTCTGTTATATCATTTAATGCATAATCCTTATTTTGGTCTAAAACATTTAGTTTCTCTTTTGTCCTCCATTGCTTTTTCCTCCCTCTATTCTTGCTTTGATCCTTGTATGAATAATTATGCCCCCTCCCTCATTTTAGTATATTTTTTTTTATGTCCATATTGCTTATACTCAGCCTGATGTTGTTTCTACTGTGAATAAGAGGATTTTAAGACCTGAGATTGAGAGGCCTACACCACATTCAGAATTCCAGAATATATTCTCAACAGGGGTTGCAAATACTGCTGGCCTGTACATGTTTTTTATCATGTTTACATGTCCAACACAGAAATTCTCAGTATGGCTTGAAAACATTGAATGTAGTCTAAATGGTGATGTAAGATATATGTGAGCCAATATGCTCTGGAGACAAGGCATAATCATCCAACACAATAGTTTTCAGACTGTTCTCTGCTCACATCTTTAGAGTATCTAGTAAACACAGAAAAAGATTACATTTCCCACAGCGTGGGGTTTGTTTTGGGTTTTTTTTCCATATTAACTTTTCTTAATGACTCTGTAATGATTGTATGAAATTACTGTCCTGCAGGTGGTTTAAAGTCAATTTCTTTTTATCATTTTAATGGTTCAGAACAGATGTGCCTGCTAATCATCTTGCCAGCTAGGTGCTGCTATGATGTGCATACACGACAGTGCTTTTGACCATGGTCTGTTCTCCATTTCCAGTTAATTCTGT
This sequence comes from Porphyrio hochstetteri, assembly GCA_020800305.1. Taxonomy (NCBI): domain Eukaryota; kingdom Metazoa; phylum Chordata; class Aves; order Gruiformes; family Rallidae; genus Porphyrio; species Porphyrio hochstetteri. The sequence goes on from CM036907.1 coordinate 56,453,682, forward strand.
GGGAACTTTTGTACTTAAGTAAGAGCAGGATCATGCTCTCTGGTGTTTAAGTGACTTGAGAGAAGTGTAAATACCAATTCCCTGACCAAGATCAAGAGAAGAATGAATATGTGGCCAGCCCATCATTGGTATCATTAGGAGATTTCCTTAATTTGGCAAGATAGTAGTTTCTAGCTTCTAAATGAGGTACATTGTTATCATGAGGCAGAGAGAATGTATGGTTACTCCTTTAATGGTTGTAGAAGGAAATAAATAACAGTGGCAGAAATTTGGCATAAGCAGACCAGTTACATGTAAGTTGTTTACATGGTGACGTTATTTTGCTCAAACAGGGAAATGGATTTTCAATGAACGTTCTGCTATCCATGCTCTCCCACATGTTGGAGTTTAGCAGGTCCTTACTAATGCCTAAGGACAGCTGTGATATGCCCCATACCACTGCAGCTTAGCACGCTCTAGGGAAATGGAACCGGAGCTGTTACAGTGGGAACAATAAGCAGCTGAACACCACATTTGATTTTCTGAGGGATGTGAAACAGAAAAATCAGTTTAAAAGACTTGGCTACCTAAACTTTTTAATTAAAATTTTAATTCTTTCTATAAATGTTAAAGGCCTTTTTCCTGAAAAGTCAAAGTTCCAAGATATGAGATTTTGCAGAAAATTTACACTGTGGTGTCCCGTTTGTCAGAGATGGCAAATCAGTGGGCTGAAGCCAATTCTTTACACAGGCAGTTCAGTCCAGCCCACGTGACCCTTTCATGTGGTGCTCTGGCTGCATGTCAAAGTCCTAGTTTGGGGAAGAAAAGTTCTGGAGGTGGTTGCTCTACTCCTGTATTCTGCTACTGGCAAAATTTTGGGTGTTCAAGTGTTTATGCCTTTATATTAAAAAAAAAGAAAAAAAAAACCCAACAATTCTTTACAGGATTTACATAGATATTTTCAGTGAGAAGCCACAAGGAAATTTTAAAATATTTTCAGAATTTAAAAGGTAACTTTGAACTAATGCTAATATCTGTTCTAGGCTCAAAGATATGTGATAGACAGCTCATGCAGAACAAAAGGCAAGAGTGTTTCAGATTACAATGTTGATTCATACACAGAAATCAATACTGGAAATACACTAGCCTTCTTCCAGTACTTTTTAATCAACAGCCATTCCCAAATAATTAAGTAAATGACAAACACTCTCTTATTTAATTTCTACAATTCTATTCAAGAGGAAGTAAGCAGACAGCTACAGTCATGTCTTCATCACTTCCTAATGCCATAATAACAATGTTTTTAACTCAAACCAGCCACAGACATTCCAGAAGACACAAAAAGATGAATTAGACTTGAAAAGATGAAAGACTTGTGCAAGACAATCCATTGGTGTGCAGGAAGAAATTCCTTTTGTGCCATTAATAAATAAGGTAGAAAATTAAAAAACAAATACAGTGTTTATTTCATTTTTATCTCCTCCTTTTTAATTTCTATTTTTGTGTATGATTTATAATGTGCATCATATATCACAGAGTAGTATATGTATATAATTTATAAATAAATAAATGTCTAGGTATCAGGAGTGTGTACTCAAAAGTTTTTTTCTCAAGTAGTTTGGGGACCACTGTACTAACGGACCACTATGAATACCAACCACAGAAATGCAAAGAACATTCTGTGCACTGTTTATTCAACCAGAGAATTGTAATAAATCTGTGCCAGGCCTGTCCCCTGAAGCAGGAAAAATGCTTCTGCTATCTTACTAATTCAGTGCCTGTCTCTGTGGAGAGAATGAGAAAAGTGAGCTGCACACACGTGCAAGGGAGCAGTTCAGTTTTGCTCAAAGAGTGCCTTGTTTGCCCAGACCTTTGCATTTAGTACATTTATTCTACCTCAAAACCCACTAGTCAGGTGTGCACATGCTGGCCCAGCCCTGCACCCTCAACGTGGGCGTAAGATTTTCCATATGAGACTTCAAAACTGGAAAGACTGACCAGCCAATGAATCCTAAGTCCAGAGGAGCTGTTTCAGTCAGTTACTAACTGTGGAGAGTTTTCCCCACTGCTGCTGTGCCAAGCTGGGGGCTGGTTTGGGCACAGGCAGCCTTTGCTCAGAGCAAGGCGTACAGCTCCCTAGAAGAGATTGTACAGACCTGGGCTATCAGAAAATAATCTTCACAGTGCCTAGCAGTCATTGGTAATAAAGATAACCATTTAATTGTAACTGCCCCTTATTGTGCTGTCACAATATAGTAAGAGAGAGGAAGATGAGAAAAAAACATCCTTGGCTAACTTAAACAGGTATAAGACACTGTAGGGCAGAGAAAATATTAAGAAATATTAATGTGAGGAAAAGGCTCAACTGATTTGTTACTTAGCACTTAGAAGATGTGCGAATTCAGGTTTCCACATGCAATGAACACAGAACATGTGAAGATTTGTGTTCCTTTGTTCGAAGGTCTCTGGTTTCTCTCTCCACCACCCCACCTGCACTTCCCATCCATTTGCAACTTCCCTCTGTACTGCCTTGGCAGTACACAGAAGCACCTTAAGCTGCAGGTACTGACCTTGATGACGACACCAAGATACACAGGGCAGGAATTGTTAAGATTAGGAGCCTTGTTTGATCTCAGGCTTTGATGATTTAAAGATGACAGCTAATCTCACTCCTGTCAGATGAGGACTCTGGAGGTTTCCAAAAGTGCACAGACACCCAGATTTGTCATTCACATGAGCTTAGGCTGTATTATGCAGCTCTTTTGACCGCCATCTATTTGCTAAGTCCTTTAGAGATCCTATTAAAACTACAGAAATGCAATGTCCTCTTTAAATCACCGGCATCAGAAAAGTGAAGGACAAGCATTAAACTCTGACACCTACCTGATTTTTGTTGTTTTGTTTGTTTTCAAGAGACAGGAAAAAGCATTCCTTGGAAAATTATTATTCTAGCTATTGCTTTTGATAAAGGAGCTTCAGAAGTGGAAAACATTTCAATGAACTCAGTAAACTCTTTAAATTTCTGATTTGTTTCAGAGATTCTGAATGAGAGATTGTGCATATGCCATACAATAGCCTTCTTCAATTAGCCTGGAAAAAAGGTATTGTCCACAAACTAAAAAACTCAGGAGAAAAAGAAATAAAAATTTAAAAGACATTGATTCTAGGCTCAGCACTGTGAAGTTAAGAGACAAAAATATCATGGTGACCTTAAGCAGAGGAAAGGTGTTTAATGAAATGGGATGGATGTGTGGGAAGAGATTAATTGTAAATTCAGTGTTTTGCTTTAACTAAAGTTGGATCTGAAGATTGGTTTTTGTCAGAACTTCATACAAAATAATTCCTATTAGATATTTATATTCATATTGGATTAATTGGTTTGATTTAAGTTCTCATTCTGGAAATGTCACTGAAAAAATAGATTAATCCAACATCATGATGTAGTACTGTCAAGCCAATGAGGAAGGAGGACACAAGAAATAGTTAATGTTGAGGTTCATAAAATCTGTTTGTTACTCTGTAGGATAAATGAGAGTAATGAAAAGAGGCAGGAAAGAGAAGGGAGAAGACAAGAATTGTGACAGTGCAGACAAAGAAACAGGAAAAGAGAATGGAAGTATCATGAGAGGAAGTTGAGGGAAGTGTGAATATATGCATAAAATTTAAAAGAATAAAATCAGATTAGATATCAGGAAGAAAGAGAAAAGACCAAAGGCAGTTGTCTATGCTAGAAAATGATATAGTTTGATAAAAGCCAGAAGGCACCAGATAATATGAGCAGCCATATGAGGTAGAAAAGTCATACACCTAACCCAGTATTTGTATGGAAATGTCAGTAGAAGTACTGTAGTTTAAATCAGATGAATGTGGATGGCAGAGAGCTGGGGTGATGGTGCTCTGCATGGCCTGGTACAATGGGAAGTGTCCCTGAAGCACACCTTACTGAGCGGAGCTGGCTGGCCTGGTGCTGTTGAGGAGAACTTCTCAAGACCGCAGCTGAGTCCCCGGAGCTTGCAGGGAGCCAGGAGGCACAAGTCATTAGGAATAGCAGATTTTTTTCATTTCGGAGCAATAAGTCATCAGACTCTCTGAGGTTAGGAATGAGTCTTGGGACTACCCAACCTGCAGGTAGATTGTCACATTTTCCTATGAGATGCTCACCAGCCGTCTCCTTGAAAGCCAAGGGTTTCTGAGGATAAAACAGACTCTGCTGCAGAGCAGAGCCGCCCATAACTGAGCTACATTTCCAGACTGATAAAAAACATCTTTGTGACAATACTGGTGAGGCTACGTTTGGTCTTTTGCCTCCCCAACATTCTAAAAGACACCCAAGGAGATGGGGAGTATGGCAACAAATTCAGTTTTCAAAGCCAAATATTGCAAACTCAGTTTTGGAAGCCAAGGGTGTCTGAGGATAAAACAGAGATTCTTTTGCCATTTTCCAGCTCTTTTCATGCTGTCTGTGTAGCCTATGTGTACCATGTTATATGCTAGAGAACAGAATGGGTCTTGCTTTGAGCTGGAACGGCTGAGTTGACTGCATCTCACCTGAGGCTGCTGGTTGACTTTGCATCCCCCTCAGCTTCTCTCTTGCATGGGACTGATGAAGGTAAAGCACTGCCCATGTGAGGGGGAAAGGGTGGATTTGTGATTCTAAACTGGAAAAGACATCCTAAAATCCTTGTGCTGTTGCAGTGGCCTGTAATGGCCAAAGCAGAAGCAGAGCTGGTGCTTCAACCCCTGTGTCTCTATTCAGATTAGAATGTCACATCTAATGTGGTAAATTAGATCACAGTCATGTCTCTTTCAGCTGAGAATTAAACTGCCCGATGGTATTCACTTGTTTCCTTGGGAGCCCTCCTGCAACTCAGCTTCAGTCTCAGTTCTCACTTGTTCATTTTGTATAGTCTACTCTGAGGGCTTTATTTCTGTTCCAATAGCATATTAAAGGTATTCCTACACTACTTAAGATTTACTTTCTGCTTTATGATGTTATAAATTTAATTATTCTGGAAAAGGCTAGTTATATAATTACAAGCAATTGAAAGATAAACAAAATATTGGTCCAGGAAAGAAAAAAAAATTCAGTGAATTTTGTCCCCCCATGCTAGTACTATTTCTACCTTATAGTTTTCTTCATGAATCACAAGTAAAGTGGTTAGAAAATGCAAGATATTTTCTAAAGATGAAAATAGCTGCAATATTAGTAAAAAGTCAACCGAAAACAGCAAGATCTTTAAAACCACAACCACGCCTGACTGAACAGTTGCAAGCGTTGTTTTAGTCACCCTAAAGCTTCTTATTTCAAAGCTGCAAAATAGATGTATTGACAGTTGCACAGGAATGAACTTTAAAGATACATAAAGGCAGCAGAGGTCAACCAAACTCTGAATAAATGTTAAAGTGCCAGAGGCTCATGAGGAAGTGCAAGAAACTCAGACATTTCTGCTGTCCCTGAGACCAAGAGAAAGAGTCAGAGCAAAGGGATTCCAAGCACTGTTTTGTCCTAGGAAAGGAAGAAAAGAGGTCAGTGCTGCCCAGCTTCACCACTGCTGCCCCAAGGGGAATCTCTGCAAAATCTTAGCTAGAAAGGGGAAGTCTACAAAATCTTCAAATCCTGTGAGCCAGAGTCCTTTTTTTTAAAGAAAAGGGGGAGGGTTCTGGTTTTGCTCTTGTTTCCTCATCTGTCTTTGCAATATTTTTACCTTTATACAAATGTATTAAGGACATGTACATGTATATGGATATATAGGTATGAATCTGAGGTGCTGCCTTTGCCTTTAAAGCTGAGAAACGAAAACAAAGCTGATAGTTTCCACCTTCATTTCTGCTGACATCCTCTATGGAGATTTTCAAATACAGAGCTCAGGACTGTGCCCAGTAATTATGCATTGCCGAAAAACATACTCTTCATAGCGAGTACAGTAACAGGCTTCAGGGAATAAGACTGGATAACACTTTGTATCAGTTCAGAGGAATTTGTACAGGAGCTGAGTTGTGCTGCTAGAGCTGGTTTTCCCCCTATCCAATACCACAGAATCACAGATTCACAGAATTCTAGGGGTTGGAAGGGACCCCCAGACATCGTCAAGTCCAACCTCCTGCCAAAGCAGGTTCCCTAGGACAGGTCGCACAGGTCTAGATGGGCCTTGAATATCTCCAGAGAAGGAGACTCCACCACCTCCCTGGGCAGCCTGTCCCAGTGCTCTGTCACCCTCACTGTGTAAAAGTTCTTCTGCATGTTGGTGCAGAACTTCCTGTGCTCCAACTTAAGGCCATTGCCCCTTGTTCTGTCCCCACAGCCAGTCCTGCCTGAGACTGCATGGGCTACTTTTTGACTTGAGAGCTACAAACCTAAATGACATCTACCTGTGGAAAGGATCTGGCAAGTAGGAGACTAAAGTGACAGATTTTTTTTTCCTCAGCCTGGTACACATAATGTTTTATTTTTACTTGTTTTGAAGTTGCCCAGATGTTTCTTCTTTAGATAAAGCTACGAAGTCAGACAGTGCAAATAAAATACATAACGAGACTGCCCTTGTGAGAAGAGATCATATCCTAACATTAGGAACTGCTAACTGTAAGTAGTGGTATGGAGCTGCAGAAGAAGAGATGGATGCTTGGAGGGATCAAGTTCAGTGCAACACTGGAGGAGGGGAGTTTCTACCCAGCAAACCAAAGCTTCTTGGGCACCTAAGAGTCTCACTAAGCATGCTGAATTAAGCCATTAAGGTATGTCTGCTCTGCAATTGACACCTGTAAGTGCAATATGCATAAGAAGGCCTGTCATAAGAGTGTCTCGGCACTGCAGCTGGAGGCATGATTGCAGCATAAGAGCACTGGCTGCATGGACAACAGCGGTGGAAATGCTGTGGCAGGCCTTTCAGGATGGGTTACACAAGTGTTGTTGCAAGACCTCGTGTCTGTATACTTTTTTGCTGAATTCCACTTAAGTCTTCACGCCATGGTGCTGTTGTACTTCATACACACAAACTAGACTGAAAGTGTCTCTGATATGCCTTCTTATCCTACAGTTAACACATTCCAGTGTTACAGAACCAGCACATATCTTAATGTAGCCCTTAACTGTGCTCAGTGGCATGCCCTTCCTGTAGTTTTGACTATTTGCTACAACACTTATTGCTAACACAGTATTAGCATTGCACTTTCCACTTTTAATTTAGTATGACTAAAAGTTGTAAGTCTTCCTGGGTTTTGTAGTCATTGCCTGCAAAGCTCAGCAAAGACTAGTTTGATATGTGAGGTTTAAAATCCTAGAAATGGTTGCTACTACTATTAATTGTTACTGTAACTAATTTGTTCTTTTTCTTTACCTTCTCTGTTATTCATCAGACTTGTGATGAGGTCACCTGAGAAGGCAGCACTGGAATGATAGATAAAAGTTTGGGCTTAAAGACAGATTTGTGGGTTACAAATATATATATATATGAAGTAAAAGAAAGACAATTTCTTATGTCAACCCCTTCACTCTGAATGTGTAGACTACTGTAATTTCAGTTATATCACAGGGAAAATGCTGTTATAAAATGCTAGCTTCTTACATTTTATTTTACTGTGTGTTCCCAGCTGTATTAATGAGAGCATTTGGTCTGTGCTCCTGTGTTTAACTTAATTTCAGTTAGGTCATTCCAGTTCATCTTACGGTCCTACAGCATTACAGAAATTTGTCAAATTGTTCATTGAGATTTGAAAATGACATCATTTCTCAGCCAGATCCTTTTTAAGAGGAAACAGTCTTTTTATTTCTCCAAACATTTAGCCAGTTGTCCATGATTTGACATCAGGTAGCCTGCAATTACCAACAGCTGAACAAGAGTAGATATGTACTTCTTCAGGTGTTGTCAGTAAGAGCACAGTGGGTGAAAAGTGCCTGGAACCTTAATTGGAAACCAGTCTCTTGAGTCAAATCTTTTTAATCTAGTTATGCTCTTTGCTCTTCAATACCTATGTTCTGCCACTGAAAATACTACTCAGCTGTCTGATCTGTGGGAAAGAGGTGTCCTGTGGGCACTTGACAGAATGCTAATAGTTCAGTGCAGAAACAAGTTTCAGAAATTTCTTAGTTTCATAGAAGAGAATCATAGAAGCATAGAATGTGTAAGGTTGGAAGGGACCTTTAGAGGTCATCTAGTCCAACCCCCCTGCAGTAAGCAGGGACATCTTCACGAGATCAGGTTGACTCAGAGCCTCATCAAGCCTGACCTTGAATATCTCCAGGGATGGGACCTCCACTCCGTCTCTGGGCAACCTGTTCCAATGATCTACTAACCTCATATTGAAGAACTTTTTCTTAATATCCAACCTAAATCTCCCCTTTTCTAGTTTAAAACCATTACCCCTCATCCTATTGCTCCATGCCCTTGTGAACAGTTTTTCCCCAGCTTTCTTTCCAGTTCTTCCCAGCTTTCTTTAAACATGCCCTGAATAGTGGTTGCATCACACTGGTGACAGGTGATAGGACAAGGAGAATGACATGAAGCTGTGCCAGGGCAGGTTTAGATTGGATGTTAGGAAAAAATTTTTTACTGAAAGAGTTGTCAGGGCCTGGAACAGGCTGCCCAGTGAGGTGGTCGAGTCACCTTCCCTGGATGTGTTCAAAAAAAGGGTAGATGAAGTACTTAGGGATATGGTTTAGTTTAGGATGCGAATGGTTGGACTTGATGATCTTAAAGGTCTTTTCCAACTTTGTTATTCTGTGATTCTGTGATTCTGTGAAGGGCCTGCTCTGAGCAGGATGAGTATCCTCACCTTGAGAACAAAATATGTGACAGGTAAATTTTATACAGAATCACAGAATCACAGAATCACAGAATTGTAGGGGTTGGAAGGGACCTCGAGAGATCATCGGGTCCAACCCCCCTGCCAAAGCAGGCTCCCTAGCTCATATTGCTCAGATAGGCGTCCAGACGGGTCTTGAATATCTCCAGTGAAGGAGACTCCACCACCCCCCTGGGCAGCCTATTCCAGTGCTCAGTCACCCTCACTGTGAAAAAGTTCTTCCGCATGTTGGTGCGGAACTTCCTATGCTCCAACTTGCAGCCATTGCCCCTTGTCCTATCCCCACAGACCACTGAAAAGGGGCTGGCTGATTCCCCCTGCATCCCCTGCTTCAGATAATTATAAACTTTGATTAGGTCCCCCCTTAGTCTTCTCTTCTCAAGGCTGAACAGTCCCAGCTTACTCAGCCTTTCCTCATACGGGAGATGCTCTAGGCCCTTAATCATCTTCGTAGCCCTTCTTTGGACTCTTTCCAGGAGATCCCTGTCCTTTTTATACCAAGGAGCCCAGAACTGGACACAATACTCCAGGTGGGGCCTGACCAGGGCAGAGTAGAGAGGGAGGATCACCTCCTTTGACCTGCTGGCTACACTCCTCCTGATGCATCCCAGGATCCCATTGGCTCTCTTGGCCACCGAGGCACACTGCTGGCTCATGGCCAACCTGTCATCTACCAGGACCCCCAGGTCCTTCTCCACTGCTCAGAGATTCCTACAACCACTATAGGAAGGGCAGATCTCAGTCATATGTAGAAATGGTACCATAGGTCATTGTTTCCCTAATTGTCTGGGCAATAATGTGTGAGGATGTGAATGCTTTAATAAGCAGGAAGGTCCAGTTCTGTAATGTAAAACGAAAAAAATTTTGTTTACATTATTTTTGTTGACAGGATAACATAACTGGAGCAGAACAATACAAGATTGTTTTTCAGACCAAGAAGTTAGGGAAAGTTGCACATATGTCAGCAGTTGCAAGAGATCTGAAATCAAACCATGGGCAGCTAACTAGATGTTCAGAGAGATGGAAAGACTCTTTCCTGTAGCTGGAAAATGATAGCACTTCCAAAAAAAAAAAAAAAAGAAAAGTGCATTTGGAACCATAAAGTTCATAAAATTTGTTCCCACTTGAATGAGTAAATATATCTGAGGCTTGTAGAGTTTCTTCATCCCTCAATATTCCCCAGAGATATTCCTTCTCAAGGGTATCTTTACAGGAGGATAGAAATTAAACCTCTTTGGTATTCATGCTGTTTGAATTTCTTGCATTTTCCATTCTTATGACACATCTTTCCCTCAAATTGTCATATCCAGCCATGTGTACTTGAACCATGAGATGTTACAGACTACTTTTCGGAGCTACCAGTTTCACACGAATTTCTAACAATTTCATATGAGTTTCATTACTTTCTGTGCTTGTTTTAAGCGGGTTGTTCCTGCCTCTTTAGTAAGGCAGATACCTAGTTTGGTATTTCTGGTTTTGACCAACGCTTGAGGAATATTGCCCCAGTGTTTGCTTCTTGTTTAACACAGAGAAAACTAAGCAAGTGGAAGCAGAATTCATTGTAAAGGATTCACGCTAAAAAAGGATGACCCATTGACTTGTGAAAATGCTTAACAGAAATATCTTTATTAAAATAAAACAATCAATTTGATAATTTTCCTAGTGAAGAAGAATATGAAAGATCAGTTTATTAATACAATAAATTAAACCAGTAATAAACGGAAGTACTTGCCAACTATCTAGGGCCTAAGACAACACTCTGTTAAGTACTTCAGTGGATTGCAAGAGATATATTCTCATACAACTAATGCTCTGATGGCACATTAATGGGAATGTTGTAAACATCTACAAAAAGTTCACAGATAAAGGATTAAAGATATATAGAAACACCAAAGCAACAAACAAAAGCTTTGCTTGCAATATTAAGACAGTTTTTCATGCTTAATATAAGGTTGTAAATATTTCCTGGTGCCTCTAGCAAGTGAAATAAATTTATAAGTAGATAAAACTTGAGACTACTGTGCTGTTCCATTAACATGAGGGGAGAGGTCACCAGCATGCATCAGATAAAGTGTAAGAGAGATCACAAAAAAATGGCAAAGCAACATAAACATTTATAGAGAATTATAAATACAGTTATTACCACCTCAGAATGTAATGTGGTATGCCATGGGGCTTTAGCTGGGTTATTTCTATACCAATGCTGTTGGAGGATAAATTCTGTCAGAGAAGTTTTAAAAATCCTATAAAAAGGGCAAAACATCAGATAGTAAACCAGGTGTTATCTTAGAACATTCCTCCTGAAATGTGGCTTTCCAGCATGCACTTTAGGTATACCAGGGAACCAGGAAATCAGCCTTCTTCAGAGTAGACCATCCAATCTCAACAATGAAGTGAAAACAGAATTCATGTATGAGAGCACCACAAAGGGCTATGGTTGTGCTGTTAGTGTGCAGAACACAACTCAATTGGATATAAATTATTTCCTTTCCATACTATGTTTGAAATGTACTTATATAATTCTATGAAATATTAATACTACTGCTAATATGTTATTATCGTGTTAACTAAATTTAACAACTTGTTTCTTTCTAATGTTTACTTTGAAACGCTTCAACTTCTTTTCCCACCTGCTGTCCACATTACAAGCACTCTTTAATGGAGTCTTCTTACTACCAAAGAGATTGTCTTTATTCTACTCAGAATATTCTGCCTTTTCAAAACTCTCTCTAAAAGTATTTCTTCTAGAAATTCAAACCAGATCATTATCTTTCTTTTTTTTTTCAGAATTTGTATGATAAATTTATCATAGAAATTACTGGGAAAATTTCATGAGCTTTCATGAGAGGAAGTTCAGATTTTTGTATGGTTGTGTGATGAAGGACAGAGAATAAAAGTGGAAGAAACACTAAGTATTCTATAGGAGCTTGAAGAGAACATAGAGGATGTGTTGGCTAGCTGTAAAAGTTCCGTTTTTTTTTTTTTTTAGCTTGGGAACTAAAACTGGACCTAATTTCCAAAAGGAAAACACTACATTCATCCACTCAAGTCTGACACGTGTATTTCCATCTATCATTTCAGTATTATTCTGTACTAAAATCTAACTCAGAGATAAAATTAAAGCAGCAGTGTAAGAAAGCAGAATGTTGTTTAAAAACAAGTACATAAATTCAAAGTCAGTCCAGTCAGGGAAAGGAATGCTTTTCTAAACCTCCATACAAATCTGACCCATACACTAACACTGTTCTTGGTTACATCTGCCTTTGATGAATTGGGCCAGTTGGGCTGCATCAGGAAAAGATCCAATTGTGATGCTGAGATCTTTGTTGTAATAGAGATCATGAAGAGATGCAACTATGAGTGTTAGTTCCCTGCTCAACCAAAGTGTCTAGATACAGGCACCATATTTGTAGGGAGATGTGAATAAATGCAAGGCCAAAAAATCAATTATGAGGAACAACTGAGCAAGTTAGGCGTCAGATTAGAGAAGGACTCTTCAGATGACAGGACACTGACTTTTCAAAGATGGTTAAAACCAGTTTAGTTTTTGCTTTTGAAGAGATCCATCATAACTTAACCTCAGTCATAGCTTAGCCGTAGGCCTAATTACCCATTCAAGTGCTCTCCATTGCTTTATTCCAAAGATATCCTGGAATCTTTCATCTGCAACCAGTGGGTATAAAGACATCATAACCGTCCTCCACAGAGTGAAAACAGTAGGAATTTAGCTAATATGTTTCTTATGAATGGCAAATAAATTCATTTTATAAAGTTCAAATTAAATAAAAGGATCAGTACAAATCACCTTTATCTTTGAGAAAAGAGTACAAGAGGTAAGAGTTAAGAAAAAAGAGCAAACACAAGTGATGAGACTCTCCCTTCCACCCTTTCAACATCAATGAATATTTTATTGAATTCTGGAAGGCATAAGGGAAGATTCTTTTTTTATTCTAGGGAAGAGAACTTTCAATGGGATTTTATATATTTATATTAGGAGTAGCATTTATTACAAATGCTTTATTTTCTAGTAAAAATTATTAATGGCTACAAAACCAGGTCCTCTTTACATTTTAAAGTGAATGCACCATTCTGTATTTTCTGTATTCTATGTTTTCTGTATTCATTGTTTGATATTCAGGCACTATTCTGTTCATCTGCCTTACTATTGAGATAACTAGTCTGAAAGGGCCATATCTTTCCTGGTATACCTATCTTTTGCTAGTGTTCCAGTGAAATCATGAGAAGGCATTGGATGGCTCTAGCAGAGGACTAGGTGAAGAATTGGGTACATTCTTGGAACCTGCAGAACTCAAGGAGGCACAGTGGACTTCAGGCTGTGGCATTACCATTCGCTTAACAGCTATGTCATTATTTTAAAGATTCAAAAAAGAAAGACAACTGAAAGTGTCCTTTTTCTTTCTTTGAACCATCTGTATTCAGACCCCCTCTAGGAAATGATTTAAAGCTTGTACTTTCAATCGTGCTGTTTATTTCCTTGAAACAACTGTTTGCTTTTGCACTAAATTCAACAAAGGCTCATGAGTCACTAACTTCGAAATTGATTGGGCTTTCTGGAGCAAGTTAAAAGCCCCCCTATGTATTTCTTCATTTGCTGAAAGGATACAGGCTCACAAGATTTTCAGTACTTCTCGTAGCCCAGGGGAGAGCTCTTTAATTGGTGAATATATAAGAAAAAAAGGGAAAGATTCTCTTGCAAGAAACTTCTCCTCTACAGAGTTATTCTTTATTCTTTTATCTAGGTTGAGCCTCTAAGCTGCTGAGCACCTTTAATTCCCTACTGAAATCTGTGGGGTCTGCTAGAAGTTCTTCACCGCCTATTGGTTTCAAATGGAGTTTGGGGAACTTCAGAAGGGTCAGACATTGCTGAATTGGTCAGCGGTGGTCCAGAGGAGCAGGTCCTCTCCTCAGGGAAATTGTCATTGCTCTAACACTGCAGACCACCTGATTAGGGTAAGGAAGTGCAGAAAGCCTGTTTTAATCAAGTCAAGAATGTCTGCATCACAGATCCTGGTTCTCATAGGGAACTTTCATAGAATAATAGAATCACAGAATGTTAAGGGTTGGAAGGCTGTTGTGGTTTTGTGTGGTAAGGTTCTATTGGGGGGAGTGGGAGAGAGCTGCAGGGGTGGCTTCTGCAAGAGGCAGCTAGAAGCTTCACCTGGGTCTGACAGACTAAACACCAGCCAGGCTCAAGGCCAGACCTGCCACTGAGCCAATCAGCAATGGTCATAGTGCCTCTTTGAATCATATTTAAGAGGAAAAAAACCCACAAGCAACCACTCTTTGCTGCTGGAGAAGGGAGTGAGAAGATGTAAGAAACTCTGCAGGCACCAAGGTCAGTGTAGAAGGGGATGAGGAGGTGCTCCAGGCATGGGAGAGAGAGATTCCCCTGCAGCCCATGGAGAAGACTGTGGAGCAGCAGTTTGTCCCCCTGCAGCCCATGGAAGATAATGGGGAGCAGACATCTCACCTGCAGCCTATGGAGAGATCTCACGTTGGAGCAGGTGGAGACATATGGAAGATGCTGTGACCTTCATTGGAGCAAGCTCCTGGCAGGGTATGCAGCCAGTGGAGAGGGAGGTCCATGCCAAGGCAGGTTTGCTGAGGGAAAATGTGACTCTGTGGAGGACCAGGCTGGAGCAGTCTGGGCCTGAGAGACTGAGAGACATTCTATGATTCTGTGACTGCACCTCATAGAAGTGACCCACGCTGGGGCAGCTGTTGAAGAGCTGAAGCCCCATGGGAAAGGACTCAGATTGGAGAAGTACGTGGAGGACTGTCTCCTGTGGGTGGGTCCCCACATTGGAACAGGGGAAGGGTGTGAGGAATGCCCCTTTTTCCCCCTCCCCCACACACTAAGAAAGAAAAAACTCGTGAAGAATTGACTGAAACTCTCATCCCCGTTTCTCCCTGTGACACCTGGGGGGAGAAGGCAGAGAAATCATGAAATAAATTCAAGAATAATTTATTCCTAATATGTGATCTCAGCAGTCTTCAGACTGCATCTAAAGTATCATACTCTATTTTGGGCTCCCCAGTACAGGAAATGCATCGGTGATCTGAAGTGGGTTTAGTGGAGAGCTACCAAGATGTTCAGGGAGTGGAGCATTCACCACATGATGAGAAGCTGAGGAACCAAGGCTGGTTCAACCTGGGGCAGAAATGGCTTAAAGAAGGCCCAACAGCTGCTTCACAGCACCTCTGGGAAGGTCAGCAAGAAGATGGAGATAGGCTCTTCAAAGAAGGGCATGATGGAAGGATGAGATAATGGGCATAAACTCAAATGAGAAGTTCAGACTGCATATGAGAAAAATCCTTTCCCCTGTAAAGACAGTCATGCACTGGACAAGGTTGCCAAAAATGTTTTGCAGGTTCTGTCCTGCTTGGAAGTTTTCAAGATCCTTCTGGATAAAGCCCTAAATAACTTGGCTTGACCTCATAGCTGACACTGCTTTGAGCAGAGTATTGGACTACAGACCACATGAGATCTCTTCCAGCCTGAATTTTCCTATGGTCCTAAAACTCCTCTTGGTTTTAGAGAACAACAGCAGACTTCACTACTAGCTGCTGTGTGGAATCTGCTCTATAACTAAAATTCTGGGAAAGGTAGGACAGAAAGAGTTTAATAGCCTTAGCTAAATATTAGAACACTAAGTCATGTTATTCTTTTGGTTTTTGTTTTAAATTTGTCCTCAGAATAATTTTGATCTCAGGAGGGAAAAGAAGAAAGAGCACACTAATGACCTTTATGTTTTGAAAGAGGTGAGTAAAAAGTTATTAAACTGCAGTCAGGTAAAGCTCTTTGCACAGCCAGACAAGGAAATATTTGCAGAGACTATGAGGTGGGCTTTGGGCAGGAAATGGTTTGGATTCATAAAAGTGGAAAAGCGTTTAGCTAAATATTTATCTTGTATGCAGCTTGGAGTGGTCAAGTGAAAACAGAAGGTCTGTATATGACATTTGCAGGTATCTCCAGGTAATACTAAATATAGGCAGGACTTTGCCTTTGGGAAAAGGAGCCTTTACACTGACATAACATTACTTTCAGAGTTTACTTCTGACTCCTACAACACTCCCAATACAAATGCTTTACACTAACTGAATACAGGTATGAGACTCAGCTATGCAAACACAGTAATTTGTACAGCCATGTGGTGGTATATTTTAAAACAGCACCTTGGCAGTTAATGGGAACTTCTGAAATGACAGAGAAACATTGCAGTTCTTGCACTGGTGGATGCCACTACAATGAGCAAGGAACAGTTTTGCTGCGGTGTAATAGTATCTGGATTTCTGGACACTGAATGGTAGGGTTCCTCTCCTGCCCTCCAATAATCAGAGTTTCTACGGAAATTATTCTGCATTCAGTCAATAATTATGGTGATTATAAGATGAACATTACGGCATAACTTCACAATCTTCTATACATTTATCCACACACAAGCTTCCCCCCACCCCCAAAACTGAAACCTAAAAACCCAAAAATGAGTAAAGTATAGTTATGCCCCCTTACCAGTAAAAAAATTAATCAGCGGCACAACATGAAGACTTCTTCCTGAATGGCATATGCATGAAATAAGTCCCACAGTGTGGGACTAAAATTAACAAAATCCACTCAAATCTTTTAAGACACTAAGTACCTTTTGGTACTTGTTTGACTGATTGACCAAACACTGAATATCTATGGCAATGCTTAGCTTTCCAACGTAAGCTAGTACTGCAACCGCCCTGACCATCTGAAATCAAGAATGAATTAAGTGTCTTCCCAAAGTCCTGGACAGGATGAATATTGCTGACTAGACAACAGCTCAGGGGACCCTCACAGGGAAGAAGTCAAAAGATCTTGATAACACTCTTCCTTTTTATGATTCACAGCTGCCTTCTGAGGAAGCACCTTGTTTGTAGGGCCTGAACCTGCTTGCTTTAGATCCCTATCAGCTTTGGACCTTCTCCCAAACTCAGCCACTGATTACATGTGGTCTTCTGCTTACCTGGATAGTGTTAAAGGTGGGATACTCCACAAGTCAGCTGCCCACATACGAGGGCTCTAGAGCCAAATTCCCTGGTGCCACTTGAGACACCTCACATGCACTGTCAGCTTCAGTTCGAGAACCACAGGCTGCTTCAGAACTAGGTCCTTCTCAAAGTGGGAAGTAGTTCTGATGCTCTGAAGTGAATTTTTCAGCATAAACCCTTCTCTGGAAGGGTCCTTTTTTTCCTGGTGCCTTTAAGAGGAACCTAGTTATATAGAGAACCTAACATGGGGATTCAGTTCAAACCAACTAATTTATTTGACCACATTTATGTGTCAGAAGGGCAACTGGAGCTGCCTAGTACCATTTGAAACGACTTGTGACATTCTATACAGCAGTTATTTCCTGAAACCAAGACAACAAACACACAGGGATGGCAAATAAACGCTGTAGGACCTACAGGAAATCCATGCCCATTGAATGAGCAGATGGAGGCCAGGACTTAGGCCTCAGAGTTGCAGCATTTTGCTGGCATTTTGGCCGTTAAATCAAGCCCACTGACTGGAAAAGGAGCATGGGTATCAGATGTTCACCTAGACTCCTGCCTCCAGATGCCAAATTTTAGTCCTACCTCAAACTGGATTCCAGCTCATTTACTTAGATGCCTGAAGTGACATAAGAGGTTGGATGCAATTGCCAAAACAGAAAAAAAAATAGTGTCATTTTAGGCACTATGAATTGCCTTGTGTAGCTGCTGCCTGCCACTGATAATTCAATGTAAATGATGTCAACATGCCTACAGTTATTGAATCCCACTCAAGATGGGATCCAAGATCTTGATCTAGTGAACATGAAATCTTTTCAAAAGAAGTAGGAGAGAACCAGGATATTGGATGGATTTGTGCTAAAAGCTGTGAGGAATGAGGGTGGAAAAGGGAAAGGGATGAAAGGAAGGGATTATGTTCTCTAATGTTTTTTATAGACTTTGAGTTAGCATTCAGGATTTTCACAGTTTACTTGCAACCTTAAAATTCCTGTTGGCAATCCTCATTTTCCTCTTTGAAGTTCAAAATGACTGTTAACTTCCAGACAGATCTGATAGTGTCAACAGAGTGGTTATTACACCCAAAATTATTGGTAGTAAAGGTCTGCTGCTTAGCAAGACAGCCTGTACTTCATGTTTTAGAAAAGACAATTTTATTTTTTTTTACTTATATACTTGGTTGTTATTTATAACCATATAGCAACATTGATAACAATAAAAAAAAAGAGGAATGAAAGCAATCCTTTTTAGCAAAATAATGTTTAACAATTTATATTTTGAGATAGGTCTGTTTTATTCCTCTTCCTCATATTCCTTTGTGGATGTGCTGTATCTGCAGTAGTTGATTAACTGACAGCAAATCTAATTATGCAATACTTACAATGTCTAATTTACCTTTACTTTCAGCTAATTGGTCAATTAGCTTGATTTGGGGAATAATCAGTTTACAGTGCTGAGCACACAAATGGGATTTGGCAAAGACAGGACAAAAGTACTGAGGAAATGGTGGTACACAGATGTGTTTGTAACACTTCTGAAGAAACATTTTAGTGACGCCTACTAGGTCTGAATCCTTAATTTTTAATTAAAAACAAAATCTCAGTACCTTAAAAACTTTCTAACCACCAGCCCAGCACTCCCTATTTTTCATATATTACTTAGGCAATGGAAAAAGTGCAATAGGCCAAATTTAATCAGGTATGTATGCTAAGCCTATGCCATTTTTTCATCTATGGAACAGTCTGAAGGAATGCGGAGTTCACTTAATATTTGTACACAACAAACCAAACCTGCAGAATACTTGAAAATATCTGACTCTTCAGGGAATAGAAGGCCATTAACAGAACTGGCACCACAGTTTGTTTGGTTGCACACTAAACATATTCAGAGTCCCAACCAAAGAAGTGCTATTAAGTAAGTTCTTACTATGACCATCAGCAAAAGCTCAATTTTTATGCATTTTGTAAAGTTTAGCTCTATAAATCCAGGGGTTTTATTTCTGTGATTCAGTTTTCCTCTCCCACAGTCCTTGCAGAATGAGGTACTGTATGTGCAAACTTTTAGGTTCAGGCAAATACTACTGCATGTTGTTGAAAGCCTCCTGCTGTCTAAAGAAGTTTGATCAATGAATATTTTTATGGTTGATTGCACTCCTATCTACACCCCACTTTAAGAACTGACTAGTTATTGTATACATCATCATTATTATATTTGATAATATAAGAATTCAGTTGTTTCCCCACTCATATTTCCATCAGGTTTTGCACAGACATCTATTCTTCATAACCTACTTGCTGGGTAATATCTTCATAGAACTACACTTTGGTAAAATCAAGAAACTTGTATTAAGATAAATATTTGAAAAGGTCCCAACATTAATTGTCTGAATACTTTGAGCAAGTTTCTGGTGCTCTTTTAAGCTGACAACTGATTTCAGGAAATAGATAAAAAACCCCTTTTCCTCCTCTGAAGCATATTCATTCAATCCAGACCAGAAGCACCACCAAGCAGTGGAGGTAGCCTGTCTTCCCCCAATAATATATATTACTTGCCATTGTTAGGGGCTGGATATATAGACTGCTTTGTTTTGGCAGCACCGGCGTTCCTCCAGCCTGGCTGGCAAAAGGAAAGTGGTCTGTCCTGTGTTATGTTAGAAGTGCGTAGAATTTTAGAAAGAGTGTTTGGACAGACAAGCAGCAGAAGTATATAGCTACTGCTCTGCTGCAATCATATCAGTAATTTCAGACAATTATACCATGAGCTGTGTATCATAAATTGTGTTATCTGCTGCAGTAATATTTGATTAAAAATCTGCACTCAGATTACCAGTCTTTGCTGCAAGTTTTTTGCTGTTTATTTAAACGATACTTCTTAATTTTTTTTTTTTTATTTTAGGAATGGTTTGAAAATTTCCTTCTAATAACAAATCACTTGAATTTCATAAGCCTGCATCCCTAACGTATTGGCTGAATCCTTTTCTAATCCTTTCAGTTGTGACGGGATTGGATCATACGTTAAGCTACCTGGTTTATTGTTTTGTTGTTAATACGTTGATATTCTTTGAAGAAATGGATATGATCAGTATTAACTCTTATGTATTCAACTCTTCTGAATTCATTAAAATAATTTTCATATAAATCATTCCATGTGGGATAAAGAGTAATGTTCTATCAACTTATTCCTGAAGAGCGACTACTGTTCTCCTACGAAGGACCTTTTCACTTGACAGAAGTGATTGCATGTTTTTCAGTCCATAACATTGAAAGACAAAAAGGAAGACCATGTCCTTTTTCAGCCTGTCCAATGATTTCCACTGCCTTTTTTTATTTGTACAGATAATCAATACATAAGTGTATTAGTTGTATCTAATTCCTATCTTTTTCTTATGGATAAGCACAACCTTTCCATCTTCTACAAGATGGTATGTTGTTAGCTTTTTATATTTTAAAGGACTGTCCTGTAAGGTGGTAACAGTCAGTGTAATAAGTGTTGTTCAGAAGTATAGAATAAAAAGACACTCCTCAATCTCAGACAACACAGATAAATAGATAAGCATAGAGAAAAAGTCATTATAAAGTGATTATAAAAGTCATTAAAATATAGAACAGTCATCCTGTCATGCAATTAAATCAATTACACAACCTACTACTTTTTTTTCTGTCATAGGAGCAGTGTTCACTGGCTGTATCTGTGTTAACATTTTGCTTTGGAGCATAGTGCAATCCTGAAGTAAATCTTCCAGTCATCCTGAAGTAATGGGCATTGGTTCAGTTCAAAGGTTCATTTTGATGAACACAAACAAAACCAATTTTGTGAGATCTACATGTAAAGAGTCACACCATCAGTTCACCAAAGAGCAACTACATGGGAAGATTTATTCCAGTTCCATCCCCATCCCTAGTAGAAACATAAAAGCCTAAATCGCCTCCCTTGCATCTTGTGCATGATGAACATTAGGTCTAAGGGAAGTGACTGTGATGTTGTTAAGACGTACATTTTGAAACAATATGTATAACCACCAAAGATGAGACAAATGAAATGTAATACACTGTACCACCAACAAAATTATTCTTGAAGCTATAGGCAAACATTTCAGATTCTATTTCTCTAGGACAGCTGCAATGTTGTAGCTATAGTAAGAATAGAAAACCTTGTTGAGAAGCTACTAACAGAAAAGGGATTCTGCATTCTCCATTCATTTATAGGCAGTGTAATGCGGAAGTGTAGCTACCATCTAAAAAGGCAGCAAAAATGAATTAAAAACTCTGATTTTTATAAAATTATACTGTGTCTTCAGTACTTCATGGCTGTATTAAATACTGGACAGAATGATCTTGCAGTTTTTAGAGCCACATTTTAGTGAACGTGTACAGAGACTCCAGTTTGAAACCTGTTACCACAGCTTTGAGTCATGGCTATTATTACTGCTTTTTCTTCTCTGTGTGAGACAAAGACAACAGAAATCCTGCTCTTCAGCACCTTATTTTAAACTATAAACTGTGTTTTTCCTGTATTAAAAGATGTATTGGTTTAAATTACTTGAATACTTTGGGTATGCAAATGCTGAACCTGCATGAATACATGTATTTTGACTGAGTTCATGTATCTGATTGAGTTCAAGAAGGGTCTGGACGATGCACTCAGTCACATGCTTTGACTTAGCTGGCCCTGTGTGGAGCCAGGAGTTGGACTTGTTGATCCTTGTGGGTCCCTTCCAACTCAGGATATTCTATGATTCTGTGATTTAAATTTCAGACTAGGTTATATCAAATAGTTTTAAATAAAGAACCCAGCAATGGATGTTCGTATCTGTCATGTTGTGACTAAACTAAGAGTATTACCCTAAGAATATTGTCTTCTTTGAAGTCATGGCACAAAGTCAAACATTTATTTAGATTGATTCAACTCTGAATAGAGATGAGGAGTTGTATGTACATGTTTTAAGTTATGTTTTAATAGGTTTTCTATGTCTCTGGTACATTTTCCCGCTCTTTGCAGATGTAACGTTATCTACTTACACTGAGGAACTAACAGATTTTGTGTAGCAGTGTCAAATGGAAACTACAAACATGATTTCCAGCTCCTGCCTGAAACCAAACTGTACCCACCACACATAGAGTGTAAAGAAAGAGATGTGCCTTGCTTTGAAGACCACAGTTTGCCATGCCCTTGCACATGGTCACATTCTTTCCATGTGGTTCAGGGCTTGTGTTCATTGAACTGAGGGCTCAGACCAGGCTTTCTCAAGGCACTTGCCCTTAAATTGCGGTGCTCTATGGTGTTCCCTTACCCTACATCAAGTGCTAAAGCTGGGCTCTTGACCAGAAATCCTGATGCCTTTTTATGAGCTCCTATGTGAGTGCTGGGAATTGCTATGAAAGGAGCATTAGGAGGCTGCCTGTTTCAAAGGAGAGATATGCATATTTTCTATTTCCCCAGAACTATGTGGGATAAGTTCAATTAGAGTTGGGGATTTTTTTCTGCCTCCCAGAGATATTACTTGTAAGAAGAGAATGATCCAGCTTATTTTGGGCATTTATCTGGAAGTTTGGGGTTTAAGAAAACCATCTTTGAGTTGAAAACTCAATTCACTCATTATCTAATTTGCTGTAAGCCAATTGGTTGCAGTTAAAGTACGTTTTCCATTACTTCTTCATACAATACCATTTCCAGAGCTACTTGCTAATCTAATTTACAGCAGTATAATGACTACAATATTCACCACATTTCAACAGTCCAATGTTTTATCTCGTGTTTCCCTTTCCTTTTTCCCCTTGGGCTTATCTATTTTTTGACATGGTAACATCTAAGGTCTTCAATTTTTCTTGAAGAGACAGTCTTCAATATTCATCAAAGTACAACAATATGTCACATCTTTCAATCCACCAGCGTCATTCCTTGTTCTGGATGCCTAAAATAAACTCTTTAATGATCCAGTTCTTCCTGGCTCGCAATATATAGCCAGTCACTTCAGCGAAGCAATGATCTTTTCACCAAGTTTGAAGTAGCTTAGCACAGACATCTCTTAGGGCATATATTCTAATACAGCATGAAAAAAATAATCAGGTATATACTTCACAGCTGAAATTGTTAGCTATCTAAAAGTAATAGGTGAGTTCAAAACACATTTTTAAGGGAGCTCAGAATCTTAAAGATTCAGGCTATATGTTGGCTTATTTTTATTATTTAATATTGTCATTAAGTTATATCAAGAAACCAGAAATGGGGGTGGGTGATTTTGAAAGAAGCAGTCACAAGATCTAAGTTGTGTCTGATATAGATTGGTTAGCTCTTCTGTTTTCATTCAGGTCAAGAAGTCTGACAGTTTACATTTCAAATTTACTGAGAAATCCTGGGCTTTTGGGGACTGTAATCAATGCCAAGCTGGAAGTGTAAAGAAATTTCTATTTAAACTCTTTTATTCTTCTTTTTCCCTTTTTTTTTTGTGTGTGTGTGTGTGTTTAGGCTTGGACTATAATTTGGCTTTTATTCCCCTCCATATTTCCATGAGGTTTTTGAGCAAAGTCTCCTAAATCTGGTGCAGTTACATTGTATATTTAGTTTAGCTTTCTTTTTCCATGTAAAACATCAGACTATGAGGAAAATATAAGATCACTGCAATTTTTCAGGCAAGGATGACAGTTATGTGCATTGCTTCCATCTTCTGGTATTGAAAATGAGTCTGTGTCGTAGCAGGTTTCATTTCAGATAATAAGGGAAGTTAATAATTAGCTGGTGCTCCTGGATTCACTGAATACAACCTTTGTTAAGCAGCAGTTTCCTGTATATTAACAGATTTGAAATTATTCAGGAAATTGCTTGAAAATGACAGAGTCACTGAACATTATTTTAATGTCAAATGACTCGAACGATTCTGTCGGAATCATCCAGAACACAGAGGTCAATGCTGCACTACAGCATGGCAGCCAACGTGCCCTCAGGAGCTGAGGACAGTCAACTCCATCCTGAAATCATTTACAGCAGACACAGATAAAATGGACCACAGCAAAATCTTCTTTTAAAAGCTATAATAATATCATGTCAGCATATCTTAAGTGTTCTTTCAAATTCTGTCCAGGATCAAATGTGTCAGAGGAGTGATTGAACTACTGCACTTAAGGCCATACTTACACCTGGTGGAAAGGATTCTTCTCTTTCCTATGCAGACAGGCTTTTCTTCTTTTCACTGAGTATTTATGAGTCTTCTTCACAACCTACCATAAAGTGAAAAAAAAAGATGGTTAGCCATCAAAATATTGAGTGATACTAATAATATCAAAAGTTCTTGGCACAATACCTATTCCCACAGATTTATATAAAATGCAGTTTACATTTAAAATTTACTGACTCATAGTAGCTGAGGAACCAGTTTGTCAACTTCAATATTAGTTTTAATTCTGCTATATGAATTAAACACTAATTAAGTCTGAAGAAGTAGGAAATGTAACAGCCTAATTTACCAACATGTGGATTTCATCTTCCAAAAAACCTAATCCACTGTGATTGTTTTGCAGTGAAAAATAACATAAATAGTAACTCAAACTGTGGATTCATAGATGTACTCAACTGTCCAAGTAGTATCACCCATATTTCAAATGACTTTTCCTAAACTGGAAATCACAGGCTTGTATGGAGTAAGAAGCATATGCTCGTGGAGCTATATGTGACTAGGTAAAAACTATTGTACTTTCCTTCATACACAATTTTTTTAAGTGCCTTTCAAAAGTTTTTAACTTTGCATAGGTGATGTCAGACACTACTTCTGTTATGAAGCATATCTTTCTGAGATACCTGGTCATAGAATTTCAGCCTACATCATTTAAATGTGATAGCAAAATTGATGCTATCTTGAATGCCTTCATCAGTTTGCCAGATCATTTTCAACAGTATAGTTGTAGCTGGATGATGTATACAAAGACATCACCACCAACCTGAAACAAACATACAAAATCCCATAGCCTTCTGTGATCAGTAGTAATTTACTTCTGAAACTTGGCAGACTTCCTAAACCTGAGAAAGATCCTAAATGCTGACAATGCAGAGGAAATGATGTGAATTTTGACCAGACTCGTTGCTTTGTTCACAAGTGGAAGAGTTTTGTTACTCTGATGTCTTTTATTAGCCATAAGTTTGCCTTCAGAATAGGAAGTAAGTGAGGATGCAGTTGCCCCTTCTATGAAATGTTAAAACACTATTTAGCTTTGCCTGAAATTCTGCCTAGCTTTGGAAACTCATTTTCAATGGTCTGTAATTAAATAAAATGTTTTTGTTGCAATGTATTATAACTTTGTGATACCATGGTACATTTACATACCATTGTTTTACATATTATTTATAACGTACTCTGGTAATCAATTTGAATTCTGCATTTTCCTTTGCTCTCCTCCCAGTTATTTTGCATGTTTAAAAATAAGCAGCATGTATACATCTCAAAACAGCTGCTGAACTTACGAAGACCAGGGCTACTACAATTGCAGCATCTTTTCATTCCAAGCAGATACTGTACGCAGAGTAGAAGAAAAACAGATTAAGTTACTGGAACATGTGTGAAATATCTATTATACCCAACATCTGTACCAGTATAAAAAAAATTATATAGTCTTGCCTAGATTTGCAGTTGGTGAAAACTAGCGTAATTGATAAGAATCCATCTGTCTTGAACTATTTCTTTGTAGCATGACTTTGGACATACAGTTTGCTTGGTTTCTTAAGCAACTGTTTTAAATACTATTTTAAATACTGCTTTAAACACTACTTTTAAACACTACTGATACTCGCTGACCTGGATGATCTCAACAGGGCTGAATCAACATACCCAGTAGCCAAAAGGATCCTGGGCAGGGAGACCTGTAACGACTCAACATAACATCCCTTGGGCAAGCTACTTTTGTTCAAGTTTACCCAGGTGGAAGACTGAGCAGAGCAGGAAAAGGAAGAAAATAGGATCTCAGTTGAATTTTGCATCTGAACTGAACATTCAGCCTGTATATCAGAAATACAAACCTCTGCATATTTTTGTTTGCCTCCAAATAGAACCAAATACAGTCTATTTTTTTCATTTGTGAATGGGCTTTGTTGTAAGTTTGCCATGACATGTTCTCCCCCAAAACACACACCTTTTTTCAGCCAGAGGGATTTGGAAGAAAACTGTCTATATGTTTTTCTGGCTATCACAGAAAAAATAACACTGCTTCAATTTCTTGGGAGCTGTAATGTTCCTTTAAGTCACTGAAGCATTCACAAGGCAGAATTTACATGACAAATGGGATTTGATCTTTCAAAGTCAAGATAAAAATATACATTATATAAAAATAGTACTGTAAAATAGGTCTTGTATAAAAGACTATAATTACTGGCCTAGGACAATACATTTGAAAATGCAAGGCAGAGTAGGCTAAGTTTCTTATTAAAAGTTGATGTTGGCAGTTCATGGTCAGAATTCACATGCCCATGACACATTTCAGATACGTAAACTTGGTACATTTTGTATAAATGGGAAATATTGATCAAAGCAGAAAGCAATAAAAAACCCCGCAGATACAAGAGTCCATCTGAGTATTCTACATTCTTATATCTTAAATAGTAGTTGAGGGAGATATGATTTCTATGTAATTTTCGTTTAGCATTTATGTTTTAGCACTGTCCAGAAGGCATAATTCAGATTAGTGACTGATGCAAAAAAAAAAAAAAAGAAAAAGAGTGAAAAAACACCAAAACTTAACATTTTTACTTTTTAAGGTAAAGGAAATGCAACAGAAGACTCAATTAAGTAGGCAGACTTCTCCAAAGTGCTGAATGTTCACTATGTTTTACTGAAGCTGCATCAGATCAGGATTTTCCCATGGTTATTCTCAGCAAATGCACTATCCCTCCTGTTCACTGCTCATGTTCTCACAAAATGACAGCTACCTCTTCCACCTCTGCACGCCTAGCAATGCACACTGACAGTGTCTGTAAAGAAACAAATCCTGGTACCTTCATATCACAAGGGGTCCAGTGGAGCTTTGGTCAGAGCTCCTTCACTAGGAGATTGCACTGTGGACCTGAGAGCTCCTGAGTGTCCTTACCTAGAACTTTCTC
This sequence comes from Porphyrio hochstetteri, assembly GCA_020800305.1. Classification (NCBI taxonomy): domain Eukaryota; kingdom Metazoa; phylum Chordata; class Aves; order Gruiformes; family Rallidae; genus Porphyrio; species Porphyrio hochstetteri. Next base: position 56,480,577 of record CM036907.1, read on the forward strand.
TCTCAGTTACCATTTTTACCCCTATATTTCTTTACTCCTATATATTTTTAATGCAATTTCTGCTTGCTTTGTTACAGATGAGGCCAGTCATTGTGTATACTCTTAGCTTTCAGCGTATCAATAACTATGTAACCTTACAGGGCTGAATGCTAGACAGCAATGTGATTTCCCTCAGCTTGCTTTACAAACAGTCTTTTAAGAATCTGCTCCTCTGTGCAGGAGGAAAAATTATTATAAGCTTATGGCAAACAGGTATAGCATGTTAGGTACAGACACACAGCCTAAGCGCAATAGGCTCCAGCAAGAGCCACATGAAAGATAAAGAAAGATAAAGAATTTTGGATGCAACCGAGCACCTTGTTTACATCTTCAAATGCTTACAGATGTTCTTACTGAGCAGTGCCATTGGCATCAGCTGAGAGAGACAAAGGCCTGAAAAGCAAGTGAACTATTGTATAGTTCACCATATTCTCTTTTTTTCCATCAAAAGCTATTTTTTTCTACAATAAAAGAAACAGTTGGCAACATTTGGACAGCCAAAATCACTGTCAGTTTATTAACTGATATCTCAGCAAGTTTTGGTCCTTTTATATAAATGAAAGATTGTCCTATTGGGAAAAAATATATATTAAAGAGAACCATAAACTCTAGAGAAAGTACTCAGTGTCTCTTGCCACAGGTCAGCTGAAAGCCACGAGACAGTGATTGCTTGAGGTCACCTCGCAGATCCTCCAGTAGGTATAGGTTGCATCCATATTGCTAAATAAAACAGAGCTGGGGAAAGCATTTAAGCGTCAGGTCTCTGATTATTCATATGGCTACTTAAATTATTCTGTAGAACGTTCCTCTTCAGGATGTACCGATGTGCAAAGAATTCAAACACTTCTGCCTGTCTGCATGGTGAGGAAGGACTGAACAAACTCTAAAGCCTGTACCCTGAGTCTGAAAACCACGTGTAAACTTTTTTAATTTGCCAGAGCAGTCTCTCAAGTGATAGACCCAAGAAAAAGCTCATTAAGTCACTGGTGTGCTTTGTAGGGCGTCAAAACAAAGTGTTAAGGCCTCATGAGCCTCTATAAGCATGCCATGTCAAAGAGATATATGCAGTACTGTACAGCAGCTGTTCTAAAATAGTGGTTAATGTGGTTAACATTTTTGAGATTCTAGGAACAACTGATAAACCAAATCAATTTATAGGTAAAGATAATGCATTTCACAAAAATTCCTCTCTGTATTTATTTACTTGTTCATTGTTATATCACTTGACCTCTAGTATGAGTTTACAAATTCTGATTAATAATCTTAGATACTGTTAAGAACCCTGACAAATGAGCTATATTTTCCTCAATGATTATATCAACCTAAAAGAAATTATATCATTGCCAGACATTCAAAGAATTAAAGTATATCTATAAAGTAATATATTCTAATGACATGCTATATTTCAATGAGAACAGCTGGATTGAAAAAAAAATCTATGTAAAATATATTGGGTTTTGATATTTCAAATATTCCGTATTTGTATTACTTTCTTGTGGCACTTATCCAAAATGTGACTTTCATACATGAGAATGAATGTAGGAAAATTTTGTCATTCCATTTCTAGTTGACTCTCTATTCCAGTCCCAAACATTGTCTGAATACTTTGGAGATTGGAGAAAAACTAGAAAACACCATGGCATCTCCCAAACTTATATCCTGTTTTTCCTCCATTGTAACAGTAAAAGATTCTGACCCTTCAAGACTTGAATGAGCATCAAATTGGGACAAGTTCAGAGGCAGTCCGGCAGTAGTCTTTGTGTAAGTAAATTTCACCATGGAGCGCATACTTGGCTGCTCTGGCCTCAAACCAGGATCCAGGCTGTCATGAGCATGTTACAGACGGCTTACACAGTGTTTATTCTTTAGTTTAGGAACTACTGAAGGGTGCTTGACAGCCCTGCTTTTTAGAGTGCTTTGCTGTAGACAAGATTGAGGAGTCTTATGAGGAGTGGCTAAAGGAACTGGGGTTGTTTAGCCTGCAGAAGAGGAGACTGAGAGAAGACCTTATGGCTCTGTACAACTATCTGAAAGGAGGAGGTTGTAGCCAGTTGGGGCTTGGTCTCTTCTCCCAAATAACTAGCAATAGAAAGAGAAGAAATGGTCTCAAGTTGCATCAGGGGAAGTTCAGATTGGGTACTAGGAAAAACTTCTTCAGTGAGGGAGTGATCAGGCATTGGAACAGGCATCCCAAAGAAGTGGGGGAGTCACTGTCCCTGGAGGGGTTCAAAAAATGTGTAGACATGGCACCCTGGAACATCATTAATTTGACATGGTGGTATTGGACAGACCATTGAACTTGGTGATCCTAGAGGTCTTTTCCATCCTTAAAGATTCTATGATTTTATGTCTACATGAGTTGGAAGGTGGAGAGGCTTCCTCGAGAGGTTATAGATCACAAGAAGAAAACACCATTCCAATCAGAACCTTAGAGAGCCAAGACTTACTTCAGCATTAGAAAGGGAAGATGGAGAGCTTTTCCACATGACTACCCAAGCTGAGATCTCTTTTCCAGTACATGTAGTTACAGAGGAAATGAGTGAGCCCTTTATTTGTTCTTTTTTACTGAGCTTTTCATGATAGAATCCCATCTTCAAAGAAGGTGATAAGAAAATGTACAGATATAACAAAACCAATTAAAAAGAAAAATGCATGTATGGTTTTAGCATATATTATTGTTCTTAAGTCAGCGAGTTTTCATGCAGAAACTATTATCAGTTTTGAAGAAAAAGATTGAGGGGAGAGGGTCATAAATTGATTTTAAATGGTTCCAAGAACAAAAGGTACTGGGTGGCTGGCTGGATTTTTTTTTTTTAAAGCTTACTGTGAATCAGGCAAGATCTAAAAATAAGGAAGATCTAGCTGAATGCAAAACATGCACTGTGTGCATGAGATGAATCTCAAAATGAAATACAATAAAATTATCAGCTAGTAATGAAATAAAGAAAAGAAATATAGATCTGTGCCTGCTGTTCTGAATGCGAGAAATTGAATCATGGCTGAGTTAAGTGAAACAAATACATCAAATTCTTCCAGATGACCCTGTGTATAAACAGTTAAAAGAATGGTATGTGGAGTGTTCTACTCTATGTTTTCCTAGATGAAAGTAGCAGAACATATATTTAACCTTGATGCTATAACATTTACTACAATTTGTGAACTAGCTCTCTTTTTCTGATTTTAGGTACAGATTGCATACCTTTCTGTCTTGCAACTGAAAGATTTAGAAATAGAAGCAGTATTTAATAATTAAAGGCCTTTGAGGGGTTCAAAATTCATTTGAGCAGTCCTATGAACAACACTGAGTGTTTACCTTTCATATGAAGGGATTAAGTCTAGAACTTAATCTATTATGTATGATAATAACGCATTACTACTAACATATTGGAACATTTTAAAAAGTACCATTTAGGATCCAAGGTTCACCTGGGCTTTTCTAGGTGTTGAACTGTAGTATTTTCTTTCATCAAAAAGCTGATGAAGTATTAAACATCCATGATTGTGGCCGAGGGAGACTATTGACACCTGACAGTCCAGGACTGGAATTCAGAGGCTCCTCTGAAGTATCATATGGGGAAGTGTCACAGTTGCAGTTATGTGGGGTTTTTACATATCTTTTTCTTTTTTTTTCTTCTTAATCCTAAAAACAGACATGAAGTGAGAGGTGCAACTTCAGACTCCTTGTTGCAGATGACACTACCCCAGTCAGTTGCTGGAGGAGAGCTGTGTGCAGCCAGTTCTTCTTCCTACCTCTCCTCCCAACACTGTAACGTAACAAAAACATCTGGTGATGACAGAAGGATTCAATAAACCAAATAATATTTTATTTCAGAGGCTCAAGACCAGTTTCTGTAAAGCAAAAATGTCATTTATAATGTTTCTATGCCCGCAGTTCTTAAAGCAAAATGATTAAACTAGCAACATGCTTGCACCAGAATCTTTTTGGTGGACAGTTGTTTTGAAGCTTTGTCCACCCAGTTCCCTGCTCCCCTGCCTTTGTGAATCTGGCTGCAAACTGCTGCAGCCTTTTACTTGCTCCTGGTATCTGTCAGTCTGTTTAAAACCCACTCGCTTTCCCTTCTGCCTACCTCAGCATCTGTAAGATTTTCAAATTTGCTTTGATCCTTAATTCAGGGAGGATGATGCCGCAGGCCACTAGCTTGTTTGGTCGCAGGTTATTCTGCTTCTGGTCCCCACTGTTCTCCTTGTCCCCACTGTTCTCCAGTGCCACTCGAGGATGAATAGCAGCTAACCTTTGTTGTTTGAAGGACCTGGTGTTTGCAGTGGTTCTGTTCCCTGTTGTTTTTGCACTAACAGCTTCCTCTGATTTAGCTCTGTGTATTCAGGTAGGATAATAGCGCAACAGTCTGAAGTCTGAATATTTACAGGAAATAAAACAGATATCTTGCTCATTCTGCAGAATATAAAATAAAGCAAATAACTAATAAATACCTAATGGTTTCTTGAGTTTCCAACCTTTGGCATGGCTTACTCAGATTTTTATCCAAGCAGGGGGAAAACACTGAATGGGGATTCATTTTGAAAAGAGAGTTCATTCAGCTTATATGGATCTCTGTTATTCTGAAGTGTTCATGTTCTTCAGAAAGCACATTTTCTATATCACTCACTAAGCAAATAAAATAAAGACTCTTGACCCCACACTGTTCTTGAGATGTGAAAAGGAAATGAAATCACACCTCCTCATTTTTTTGTAATTCAAATTCTTCCCCTGAGGGCAGAGCTTAGGGAGGAAAGGACCTACATACACTGCTCTCTCCTACTGATGTTACACATAAATAAAAGAAGCACTTTCATTAAAAGCCCACCCAGCATCCAAGCAGTTGTGTACCTTGTTTTCTTTTTAGAAGTTTTGTTGGTATTTTTTTCAGTGATTAAATCTCACATTTTCTCTGTAATCCTACTAAAGAAGGAAGTAGGAAATAGCTAAAATAAGAAAAAAGTCATTTAGTGATTCTTATTCTCTAGCAAGGAGAGGATAATTGCTCTGATTACTGCAACTATTCTTTTGGGTAAGCAAATAATAGAGTTGTCAGTATAAAAAATCTGATGAAAATATGCTAACCCAATCTAACTGAGAAACAGCACCCTTGGCTGAAACAAATCCAAGGTTGGTAAATTCCTATTGTTCCTTTCTGATAAGCTACCTCTGCAACATCCCTCATGACTGGTCTAACATGGCATGCTGATGAAATGACATGAACTTTAAAGCAAGGAACCAAACAGGGTACTGGCATGATCTTATGTCCTAGTCGTCAAAGCTTGGATGCTGAGAGAACCCGTAGAAAAGTTACGTGTGTGCATAAAGATTCACATGTTGCTTTAGTTTGTTAGAATGTGAAATAAAATATTGAAGGATGAGTAAAAAATCATAACAATTAAAACATCAGCAAGTAGACAGCTGGCCAAGGCATGCATCCTGAACGTGGTAAAGATTGTAAGCAATCACCCATAGCCAAGATCTTTAAAGTTGCTGAAGGTAGAATAATAGGGCACCTTGTGACAGTCAGTCACTCAAGGACAGCTTGGACTTGTACCCGTGGAAAATGTTGATCTGGACATTTCCATAGCTGAACTTCTTGCTTAGGTCTCAGACCTATAATTTTATGTAAAACTTTGCCTTGGCAGATGGTCTCCAGTCTGCTCACTCCTTGGGTTAACACTATTATATCTAAACTCCCAGCAGGTAATAAAGGGATCAATTGCCTCAGGGACAGAATAAAAACTCTAAAGACCAAACTTGATAACCCCAGCTATATATTGATGTAACTTAAGAGATTTCAAGTGAGTTCATTTTAATTTCTATGACAGTAAATATGATTCAGTGTATCTGACATCAGTGAAGGTATATGAATTTATTCCAGGTGAATATTTGACTTACTTTTTGTCCATAGAAATCAAACAGAGTTTGTAATTTCCTACTTCAAGACATTTCCTATAAGTTTTCTGATAAAATCAAGTGTTTGAGTTTTAAAATTATTTGGTTAACAGAAAACATAGATAGAAATTGAATCTTCTATTGACATTAAAATAAACACACCTGTGAAGTTAAGCTCTCTATATAGCAAAGTTTCCTAGAAACAACTTCGTTTTGGGGTGTTATAGTTTTGCATGGCTGGGTTCTGGTGGAGGAGGGGGGTGGCTGAAGGGGTGGCTTCTGCAAGAAGCAGCCAGAAGCTCTCTGCAGACCCCAGAGAGCAAACACCAGCTGACTCAAGACTGGAGTCATTGCTGACCAAAGCTGAGCCCTTCAGTGATGGTCACAGAGCATCTGGGAATCACATTTAAGAAGTAAAAAGATGCAAGCAGCTGCTTTTTGCAACTGTAGAAAGGAGTGAGAAGATGTAAAGAACTGTGCAGACACCAAGGCCGGAGAAAGAGGGGAGTTGGTGCCCCAGGTGCCAGAGAGAAAGATGCCCCTCTACCTGTAGAGAAACCCATGGTGAAGTAGGTGTCCCCCCGCAGCCCATGGAAAAGGCCGAGACCCCACCTGCAGCCCGTGGAGAGACCCCACACTGGAGCAGGTAGAGACACAGAAGATGTTGTGCTCACGTTGGAGCAAGCCCCTGCCAGCACTTGCAGCCTGTGGAGAGAGAGAGACGAAGAGATGAGGGAGAGAGAAAGAGAGAGAGATAGAGAGAGATCCAGGCTGGAGCAGGTTTGCTGGGGGTGGGGAAGGGACTTGTGACCCTGTGGAGCACCAGGCTGGAGCAGTCTGGGCCTGAGAGACGTTTTATGATTTTATGACTGCACCCCATAGAAGTGACCCACGCTGGGGCAGCTGGTGAGGAGCTGAAGCCTTGTGGGAAAGCACTTGTGTTGGAGAAGTTCATGAAGGACTGTCTCCTGTGGGTGGGAGAAATGACCTCCTGCAGCAGGGGAAGGGTGTGAGGAACTGACAAAACCTCCATTCCCCCAGTTCCTGCCCCTCCCCATGCAACAGTGGGGGGAAGAAGGGAACAAAATCCTTAACTCATAAGCCTCTCAATAGATATTTTCTCCCCTGTCCACCTGAAAATGGGAGTGATAGAGCAGCTTTGGTGGGCATCTGGCCTCCAGCCAGGGCCAAAGCACCACATGGGGCACAGCTGATCTCTGCTTACAACAATACAAACTCTCTGTGAACACCTAGGAATCAAAACTCAGGCATTAAAGACTTGGGTATATTAAAGTGTAGAGAAATGCAGCTTGATTAAATGTTTCGGGACTTTCTGTTTCATGTGGTGCCTTCTCTGGGCAAATTCCAAACTGGCAGCCTTGACATAGGTTTCTCTAAGAGACTTAAGTGATGAGACATATAACCTGTGGACCGCATGGTATAGGAAGCTGTGATTTCCCATATACTTCTGTGTACCTATAGAGCCTCCCTTCCCCATATCACCTCTCCCAGCCTGGCAAGCCCCAACTGGTAAGATGGCAAGGAAGGTAATGAGAAGGTAAAAACCTGCCATAAAAGTTAAGAAGAGCTTGTGAAATTCAGAACTGGTTGTGGAAGGAAGATAGGCTAATGCTTACTCTTGTGATGCTTTGGTGATGCAGTGAGTAGCATCTTCTATCCCAGGGTGCACATCTGGCCTCTCCATCTCTTAGAAATTAAAACAAGCATAAAGAAAAGGCAGCTTATTTGGGAAGGGCTTCTTAAAAAGAAATAAATCACTTTTAAAGCTTGGTTCATTTTTCTTTGAGAAAACAGAAAATCCCCAAAACTAACATCTAGATTTGAAGGTACTTGGTTTCTTATTATGTTATACTACCCGTTATATTAATTAATTTGTCATCGCTGATGGGCATAAGAGGATAAGAACTCAGAAAAGATGCTGAAAAGTAATTGCTTGCAAATATGCTGCCCATATTGAAGAGTACAGATACCACAGCTGCTTCCCTCACTCTCCTTTTGTACAGTTTCAGAATGAGTTGACTAAAGGACATGAGGTAAATGTAGGATATAAACTGCAACTCATTTTGGTGAAACATAAGGGGTACAATTTAAAATGAAATATCAGCTGGTAAGGGAGACCGGCTGTTGGCGAAGAATAATCACCGAGCTCCAACTCTACCTTCTACCTCACTAAATGACTCAACAGCTATGAATACTAAGTACAGGTTGACGTCTTATAGTAAATCCCTTTAACAACAGTGGGATTTATATCCAAAAATAAGACGTCTGTTTCTTAGCTTTTCTAAAGTATGTTTTACTATCTGCCCAATTTTTTAAAGGAGGAATTAAGTTGTTTAAGACCAGTATCTTCAAATACATGTTAGCATCCAGCTGGTAACAGCCACTGACAGGCACATAGAAGTTGCAATGTTATTTCTCACGAAGGTCTAGATCAGTACTTCCCAACACTGTGGGAATGGAGAGATGTCTTCCAGCTCCTCCTCTCACAGATTCTGTTCTGCATAGCTCTCTGAGGTATCTCTTGTTGCACCACGCTCAGAGTTCCTGCACAGTGAATCACTTTTAAAGACCAAGGTTATTCTTTCTTCCCAATACCTTGATTCCTCTGGATCACTTTAGACATGTTGTAACATATGTACCAGTATTTGCAGTTCAATATATTGTAATTTCCTAAGACACTTGGAATGTTGTTATGGGTGGGGTTTTTCTCAAACAATTAATGATGCATTATCACCAGAATAAACTGATGTATTATATATGTGACTGCAGCTGCAGGGGTTGGATGTCTTTACACTCTTTGAACCTGGAACTTCAGGGGTGCATTAAAAAGAGTGACCAGCAGGTCAAAGGAGGTGATCCTCCCCATCTACTCTGCCCTGGTCAGGCCCCACATGGAATATTGTGTCCAGTTCTGGGCTCCCTGGTATAAAAAAGACAGGGATCTCCTGGAGAGAGTCCAGCGGAGGCTACAAAGATGATTAAAAGCCTGGAGCATCTCCCCTACAAGGAAAGGCTGAATGCAAGATCCATCTGGATGCCTACATGTGTGATATGTCCTAGGGAGCCTGCTTTGGCACAGTAGTTGGACTCAATGATCTCTGGAGGTCCCTTTCAACCCCTACAATTCTATGAATCTGTGAACTCTGCCAAAGTTTGTGAGACCATAGGCATGCAGATCAAAATGCACCCAATGGGACAATAGGGGTTTTTTAAAAATAAATGTATATATGTGTGTGTGCGTGTGTGCATGCACTATTTTATAGATGACTTTTTCAAATGAAAGAATTAATTAGATTTGCTATCACCAGTTTCTTCTTTTTATATCAAATACTAAAAAGTGAATAATTTCATTATTTTATTTTCCTTCCAGTACCACATACCTTTTTCAGCCAAACTGAAACTCTTCCTTAGCAGTTTCTCCAACTCAGGGGAGCTAAATAGACTGGTGGAGAGCGGATCTGGGACTCCTTTGCATTAACCCTGCTCGATCCTCAGACCTGTGAATCCCAGAGAGCAGAAATCAGTTTATCGAGCCCAAGCCTAAGCCTTAGTGGGTCTGTGGGTAGGACTGCCTCTGCCCACCCTGAACCTGCCTGTATTTCCTTTGTTCCTCAACCAGGATAGCCTATTTTCCCTACAGAGGAGGCAAGACATAAAATAGAAGGGTTTAAATGCTCCACTTCAAAGAAGAAGAGGCAATTTCTTGGAGAGCAGAAAGGTGGCCTGGGCAAGGGATGACTGGGCTTGGCTGTACTGGGCCATGACACTTCTCTTTTTTTGTCAATAAAAATTGTCTCACACATGTTATATTTACCTAAAAGTCTGTAACAAATGTTGCAGGTAAATCCCTTCAGTTAATTATTTATTTGTACAGTTTCTCAATAATTGTTGCATAAAGTCCTGGGGTAAAATTCTCTAGGTCATCATTTCAGGACCTATACATGTGTTTTCCTGAAACAGTAGATCTTAAATATATATGTAGGGAATTTCCCCAGGTAAAGATGGTTGTAGATAAGATTTTGAACATTTTTGGGAATCAGTGATAACATGTCTATGAATAAATTTATTTTTTAAATTACACAAACAAATATATATTGCTTCTCGGCCTTTTGGCTAAGATCAGGTGTTGTATCTGATCGTATCAGTTTACTTTAAATTTTTTTCCAGGCCTGGAGCTTGGCGGCCCTGCCTATGGCATGGGGGTTGGAACTCTATGATCCTTGAATGAACCCAGACCATTCTGTGATTCTATGATAACAAACTCAATGTCTAGAAACTGTGACTACAGCAGTGCTTAACAATATTTTTGCCATTTTGAGGTTATCTAAACAGACAGTTAACATGTTGCCCCCAAAATCTTAATGAACTTCTCAGCATTCAGTTTTCATTTCATAATTATTTATGGGTTTTGAGGAAAAGAAAATCCTGAAATATATAAAGATGTATCTCAGCTGTAAAATCATGCTTGCTAGTTCAAGTTATCTCTAGAGAAAATTAAAGATCTTCATGGTGAATTCTTCATGAATGCAACACAGCATTTTTGCATTAATTTCCCTTACCCATTCTCCCTGCTGTCTTACTGGCTCAACGCTATTTAGTCTTAGCAAAAAAATAAATTTCCACAGATAAGTGTGACAAAGATATCAAGCTCTCTCATACACCTTAAACAGATTGAATAATTTTTTATCTGACATTAACCTTTGAATTATGCAGTAACTCTACAGCATTATTATTTGGGTAGTTTTGAAATTCATTCTCCTATAGAGGATGCCAGGGAAGTGTCACACCAGCTCGACACATGGAAAGAGTTAGAAGAACCAGCCTGGGTTAAAGACCGAGTTTGGAAAATGGTGTTCTTTGCAGGGTTTAATTTGCTTTTGACAGTGACATGCTGACATTGGTAGGTTGATCATGCATTGGTCAAAAAATCCTTGCCAGGCAATCTTTTTGCTGATCCCAATATGTACACATAATATTTCTGGCACATGACATGAGCAGCAGAGGCCGTAGTTAACCAGTGGAGTTCATGCCTGAAGGCCAAGAAACATTGCCAGCTTCCTTGCACGCTTCCAATAAAAGTTCCTTCTCGCCTGCCAATACTGAGATGCTTTTCAGGAGCCAGGTGGAAAAACCTGGAAAGAGACCAGTATCTCACAATAATATATTGGAATAAGAGAAATTAGACCTCAGACTTCTACTCCAGCTCCATGCACTGACGCAGCGTCATATCTCCACGGGAGTTTATATCTAACATAGTGCTGCACAGCAACTTTGACAGAAGTCACTAATTCAGAGTGTGTGACAAGTATTCACACATGTCTTACTGTCATGGCAGGATTTCCATTAAATCCTTAGAAAACTTGTGCTGGAAGTTTGTGTGGAAAGACTATTTGTATCTTGCCAGAGACTCATCAGTTAACCCACAGTGCTTTTAGGTTTCCCATTGAATTAATTCAGCTTTGCCACTGTCACCACTCTGTTTTCATTAGGCATCTATTTGAGGAACTGCCTGACAGCTCAAGGTCAGCCATCTGCAAGGTCCTCGGTCAGAAACTCTCATGCCAGGGGCTGGCTTCTGTCTCTCCAGGAAATAATTGATCTACATTGTCTTGAATTGGTGTATCATTTTAGTGATTTCCCAAGCATAAGAAGAACCTCTCTGGGTAAATGGCTCTTGTATCCAAGCTTGCTCCGTTGTGGTCCCTTCCTTCAGTCACCCACAAGCTCTTTCCCAGACTACCACCTAAACAGCACACATATACAGGGAGGGTGAAGCCACTTCGCCATGTCTGTCTAATACACCTGAATGCTTAAGATTTATGCAGGTGACATACTGGATATTCAGGAAAAAGGTTATTTATTCTTTTTGTACAAAAATAAGAAACCTCTAGGCCTATTCAGAGCATGAAATCTCTACGCTTTCAGAGCATGAAGAGATTTCTGTACCCAGAGCACAAAGAACATAATTTTTTCTATAACTCGTGCCCTAACTTCTCCACAGCTCAAACCTTAACTGTTTCCTATATGGTAGCTCCATAGAGGCCACCTTGGTAATGCCACTGATTCACCTTTGCCTTGGCAGGCAAAGAAATACAGATGTAGATGAAACTGTACCCAGGAACAAGTTCTTCAGTTTCTAGCTTCTACAGTCACCACACCAGTTTCTCCACTGGTGTCATGAAGAAGTCAAAGCTAAATGCAAGTAATCAGAGTTTGAAAAAAAATCAATTAAGTTTTTTCCTTTATGCACAAGAAAAGTTGGATTACCATCTTTCCTTTCCTGTCATCACCCCACTGCTTTCCAACCCAGTCCTTGAGTTTCACTTCGTTGTTCGTTCTTTGCAGCCTGTTTCCAAGCCTGTAGATGCAGTGATAGAACACTGCCAAGACAGATGTAGTGGTAGAACATTTTTTTCTGTACCATTCAGGCAAGGTAGTGCTCTGAAATGGTACAGAAAAAAATATCAGGGAAATGTACATAATCACACAGTAGATATGATTTATAAAATAAATGAATAGAATTAGCAGCTGAAAGGGATAATCAAAATCAACATTGCAGCCAATTTAATTTTTTTAGGTCAAGAGTTTAAGCTTTCTTTATCAAATTGCAAACTTTTATAATAAAAAAGGGGAGTTTTCTTAAGAAGTCACAACTCTCCAACTCCAAACATTGGCAGGCTTTAAATTATCAGTGTTCAAACCTGCCTCCCCGGCTATTTCATAGAAAACAGTACAGAAGAAGGGAAAAAATGGGATGCTTTATTTTTTTTTTAAATGAGAAAGAAAAAAAATGCCAGGATCCCAGTAGGTTCAGGAGCGTGTCCCAAGGGAAGAGCGTGGAGGCAGCATGGTATACAACAGTATGCCTGTGCAGCGCATGTCCACAGTGCCTCCCTGCAGAGCACGGAGAAATTATAGGCATCGATGCTAATAGACAGGGGGCCTGTGCTTGCGTGAGGTGGCACTTGTTACAGCTGTTACACAGGTTCTTCGACTGCCCACCACCTCCTACCCTCTTGGCATACTGCCTCCAGGAACCGGTTCACTTCCCTCTGTGCAGCTCTGCCATAATTAAGTCCAGCATGCTACCGGAGGAGGGAAGTATATGGCTTAATGTCTGTGGCAGCTCAGATGAGGGTGGGTACGTAACCCTGACTGAAAGACCACATGCAGAAATTAAGGCAAAAGAAGAGAAATAATAAAATAGCTTCTTGCTCTTAAGAAAAATCCAATTCTGCCTAGTTCCAACAAACATACGTTTATGTTTCTAGTGTGGTACCTCTTTTAACTTGCTGCTCCAAATAAGTATCTTAACACTATATATAGAAAATTGGCGTACAACCGATGCACAAAAAAGTTCTCCTCTTTTCTAACTTCACTGCAGTATTTTTCCTCAGACATTTCTTTCACCAACGATATTCCCTTTTCCAAATATCTGAGTTCACTGACTGTAATTTAAATATCTCCAATCCTCATTAATTTGCAGTTGGGAAATTAGGCCAGATCTGTATTCCTACTAATGTAAAAAAATGCCTCTAGGAAAATCAAAAGAATTTTAATGATATTTCTTTACGTAAATAAAACAGTCATATAGTTCTTTTTTTCCTGTTCTATTTTCATTGTGCTGGTTAAGGAGTGGGAATACATCCTTATAATTGAGCATGATTTATGTAATATGCTAATTCATAAGTGGTGGCTCATCAGCAGCAATCTGAACTTTGAGAACTCCGCAAAGAGTGCAATGAGGACAGATTTTTTTTTCTCATGGGCTTCCAGTGTACTCCCCAAAGAACTGTGTTTCACAAGCTTTTGCAGGGACAAAGTGCTGCCTCAGCCACGCAAGGCTGGTTTTCTTGCCTTTGCAGGCAGGAATAGGTCTAATAATCTTGTGGAGCTCTTTTAAATTCACATTTATAGTTCCAAATCACTTGTATATTTGGTTATATGTTTTCATAATACCTTTTTTTTTTCTCACAAAACCGGAAAAGAGAAAAAATATTTCATTTTTTAAGGAAAAAGCACACTTTAAGCCCAAACGGAATATAAGAGGGAAGGGGAGTTTTGTGCTAAGGACTCAGCAGTTTAAGCTCAGAACGTGGTCAACTGCAGAATTACTAAGTAGCCTGAAGTCTTAAGTCTTCATTCGTCAAAAGTGTAGAGGTGTCATTGTAAGAGAGTATACCATGGCAAACAGCATTTAGGCAACTGCATTCTGCCCCAGTCATTCAATTCAAAGGAGCAGATAAAATGATGCATCTCACACTAAGCTGGATGGATGGATGGATGGTGGCCTGCTGGATATCTCTACACTCTGCCAACTATAGGCTGGGTTTGCATAGAATGTAACAGGAATTTGGGCACATACAGACATCATCTTGTATAAAACTTTGATTGATGTGCCTTGATTCTGAGGTTTTCCAGCCCTTTTTGATGTGCTAAAGTCAGGCAACGTGGCTTCTTCTGCTCCATTTTTCCTATGTATTAATGAAGACAGAAAGGACTACTGCAAAACAGTGTTGTAGTCTAGTTCAATTAATATTTGAAGTTCTCTCTGTGGCAAGTAATTTGGGTAAAACTCATTTTATCCTCTGCAAAATCACTATTCACTGGAGGAATTCCCCTCAGTCTCCTACCCTCTAAATTAACATCTTAGTTGATGAGGAAAGGATGGGATCTCCTTTCTGGGAACTAAGCATACCACTTTCCCCATGGTGTCCACACTTCTCTATACAAAGACTTTAAATTTAGTGAAATATTTTTTTTCTATTCAGCTTTTAAATATCTTTACTGCTGCAATGGGATTCTTTTTTTTTTTGTACTGAAATACTTCAGCTTCCCTTTCGCAGTTTTGTTTTAAAATGCTTTTCACATCTTTTCTGTTTCACTGAATTCATAATAATGAGAACCTTTTCATCTTCACAAACATTAGCCTTCCCTAGTTGCTTATCAATACAAATAATAGGAGGGAAAATTTATGATTGTATGAGTTATCCTAGAAAGAAATATGCCCTAGGAGTTATGGCCAAGACAGAAAAACATCATAATACCGTGTTGCCTGTGCCGGTATCTTGCTAGAAAATTAATATGCCACAGTTGAGGTAATTACAGCATCTGTGTGTGATCTATCAAGACACAGTGATTATAAAAAGCTGCTGTCTGGAAAATTCCCATCTTCTTATTCCTCCTCCGGTTTGATTCCTAGTAGAAAGCTAAATAATTTAAACAACTGAAAATAACTTTTTTTTTCTTCTTTTCAGTAAAGTACTATGTCAAGCTAGATGATAGGTACTCATCCCTCCAGATTAATCAAATTGCAGTGATCTCCAGGATGCCAGAATTTCATTTTCTTTGACTGGTGGATTCCAACTATCAAGAGATTCACCAGTGCAGATTATGCACTTGCAAACAAAAGAAAAAAGGATGAAAGCTAAAAATAATTCAAAATATCTGTTCCTAAACAGATGTTTGAAAACCTAACACCTTCAAAACCTGCTTCTTCATAATGCTGTCCACGTTTTTTATAGTGTCATAGCCAGACTCTGGCACGTCAGCTTGCTGTAATATGTTTGTTTAGCATGTACTTGTTCTGGCCAAAGCACAAGAGTTTGACTCTACTGGGGAGAAATAACCATACACGATACTTCAGCAGAATCTAGAAGCATATGCTGGCCACATGGACCACTCTCCTCTTGTTAAAGCTGGACTGTTGTGCCAGAGACAATCCAACATAAAAAATCATGGGATACTCTCTACTTTGCACAAGTATTACTAAGGATGTCTAAAGGTTGTGAAAACCCATAATTCAAATTTGGGAAAAATATTTGTACACCTTTCTTGCTGCTATTTGCTCTCTGCTCTGAAGCTCATAGGAGTTAGTGTTTCCCAGGGCAGTCAATCCTTGCAGCCACTTAAGCTGAACAGCTGGAAAACCCAAGACTCCTGTGTCAGTGAGCACCTGTATTCTCATTCTCAAGTGCAATGAGAAAAATCCTGCTGTACACGCACACACAGTTTTAATATTCACTCCATTGGCTTAACTTTTATTCCTCATACTCAGTTTTAGATTCCAAGCTGACACTAATTACGACACAAGTTTATCAAAATTTCAGATGTTGTTGAAGTACAGTTTCTGGCTGATGATAAATGGACAAATCTTTTTCATCCCTATGGCTCACGCACACAGACATATACACATGGGTGCGTGAGGATGAACTTTTAAAATCTGTTCCCACCTAAACTAATGATAAGAAGTGGAAAATTTCTGCACCTAATGAATCTGAAACAGTTATAAGCAAACAGGAGGAAGAGACTTGCATTACAACAGCAGAAAAAGGCACCTCAACTTTAAATTATAGCACTCGCTATGCTTATCACCTCAGACATCTCAACTGGAGTGAAGCAACAGGCAGTTTATCTTAATATACAATATGCAAATGTGTAAGGAGTATAAATTTCTGCTTACCATATTATGAAAAGCATCCTACCCCCTCTATTTCTGTACCGAATGCAGTGCTCTCGGGGAGCATCAGGTGATTTCTAAATCCCAAATGCTGGTAGGTGCAGCAGTGCTCAACTTCAGCAAGACAGCAATGCTTCAAGCAAGAAAGAACAACAGGCTTTTCAGCATTTATGTATATTTAGAACTTAAAACTTAGGCACTACAGCATGCCCAAGGCCTGAAGTTCTGTTCAAAATGCTATTGTGCACTGTTAACAGCACTAGGTATCTCAGCATTTGCTTAAATTCCTGTAATTTATCTCTTTAAAACTGATGTGTTAGGTGATACAAGAAACAGCATATTAATACAAAATTGCATTTGGTGCTTAAGCTAAAAATCTGACATCTACAGAAAGGTCAACAATTCCCCTCACCCCCCATTCCTTTAAGTAGAATTAACATGTTGAAGTCCTTTATCATCAAAGAAGTCAGCCACACACTCATCCTTCATACAGTTTTTCAGACTAAATGGCTGACCTAATGAGTGCACTGTGGTCAGAGAGCAACAGAGACACACAAAGCAATGTGTTTAAAAGGATTTTTAGACAAAATAGACCAAATGAGATGGTGATTTTGCATTATAAATAATATGAGGTTGCCTGTGCTGCACATGTGTATGTCTATCAATTATTTTTCAGTAGTCTTGGGAATATGGGGAGGTCCCAGTTGACTGGAAGCTGGCAAACATCCCAATTTTCAAGAAGGGTAAGAAGAAATACCCTAATTAACTACAGGCCTGTCAGTCTCATCTCAGTACCTGATAAAATTATGGACAAAATCATATTGGGAGTTATTTAAAAAAGAAAGAAATTATACTGGAAGTTATTGTAAAAGACAATGCAGTCATTGGTCACAGCCAATAAAGGTTCAGAAGAGGAAGGTCCTATCTCTCCAATCTCATTTCCTTTTATGACAAAGTCACCCATCTGGTTGACTAAGGGGAACCAGTTCATGTTACTTGTTTGGCTTTCAGTAAGGCTTTAGATACTGTCTCTCACAGTATCTTGCTGTAAAAAATGTCCAGCACACAACTAGACAAAGCTGTAGTGCTTTGGGTGGGGAATTGGCTGAAAGGTCAGGCCCAGAGGGTGATAGCGAATGAGGCTACACCTGGCTGGTGGCCAGTCACTAGTGGGGTTCCCCAGGGCTCCATTTCAGGTCCAGTTCTTTTTAACATTTTCACAAAGAAGCTGGACTCAGGACTAGAAGGTGTCTTAAGTAAATTTGCAGATGACACCAAACTGGTAGGAGCTGAGGGTTGGAGAAACCTTGCAGAGAACTGGACAGATTAGAGAGCTGGGCAGTCAACAGCATGAAGTTTAACAAGCACCAGGTGCTGGATCCTGCACCTGGGAAGGGGCAACCCTGGCTGCGCATACGGACTGGGGCATCAGACGCTGGAGGCCAGCCATGCTGAAGAGGGATTTGGGGGTCTTGGTCGACAGCAAGACATGAGCCAGCAGTGTGCCAGGCAGCCATGAGGGCCAACTGCATCCTGGGGTGTATCAAGCTCAGCATTGCCAGCTGGTCCAAGGAGGGGATTGTCCTGCTCTGCGCTGCGCTGGTGCAGCCTCACCTTGAGTACTGTGTGCAGTTTTGGGTGCCACAGTACAAGAGGGACACAAAACTATTGGAGAGTGTCCAGAGGAGGGCAATGAGGAAGGTGAAGTGTCTGGAGGGGAAGACTTATGAGGAGAGGCTGAAGTCCCTTGGTTTGTTCAGCCTGGAGAAAAGGAGGCTGAGCGGAGACGTCATTACAGTCTATGGCTTCTTTATGAGGGGAGGCAGAGGGGCAGGCACTGATCTCTCTTTAGTGACCAGTGATAGAACCTGTGGGAACAGCATGAAGCTGAGACAGAGGACGTTTATGTCGGCTATTAGGAAAAGGTTCTATACTGAGAGGGTTGTCAGGCACAGGAGCAGGCTCCCCAAGGAAGTGGTCACAGCACCGAGCTTGACTGAGTTCAAGAAGCATCTGGATCATGCACTGAGTCACATGCTCTGACCTGGCTGGCCCTGTGTGGAGCCAGGAGTTGGATTTGATGATCCTTGTGGGACTGTCCCAACTCAGGAGATTCTATGATTCTATGATTCTATGCTGAGAGGCTTTATCAGGCAGACTTCATCAACAACTAAAGTGCTTGTCCACTTCAATTGCTGAAGCTCTTATACTTCCAGTTTAGCCTGGTCAGATGAGGAGATGATTCACCAGAGAGAGGATTCCAAATTGAGCCAAAAAAACTAATGTGATTTTGTCAAACACAGTAAGACTGATGATATTGTTACATGATCTATCCAAGAGATGAGGAAGAGTTTCCTACCTTGAGCACATCTTCTCTTTCATATAAGACTTTCAAAACTAAAAACCAGAGGAAAAACCTCAGAGAAAAAAAAAAAACAAACCAACAACAACAAACCCACAACTTTCTTATCTCCAAATGTGTAATACAGGAAAAAAAATCTGGGGGCTTTTTCAATGGTTGGACATCAAAGTCAAACTGAGTATATAGAAGAAAATAGCATCTACCTGAGGCAACTCAAGATGGTAAGCCATGGAGCAAATATTATGCGCAGCTCTCTTTGTGTCAGCTCACTCAAAAGTATGAGCAAAGTTGCTTACTGAGTTGCAAAATAATATGTAGACTCACCTTTACTGTTCACTGTGCAAAATTATGTGTATTTTGTCCCATAACTTTTTCTATACAATAGAAAACTTCAGAAGTATTTATTATACAAATGTGGGCTAGATGCCTTGTTTATCAATAAATATTAAAAATATTTAAAAATAAGGACTATAGTCCTTAGAGCAAAGTTGTGTAGTTATTTGAGGACAGTGTTGTACCTACAATTTTCACAAATTGTAAAACCTACTTTTTAAAATAAATTTTGATGTGAACGAAAGAAAATAACCACATGATGGCAGCAGAATACACGACATGACGAAGGGCCTGGTGCCCCTTCTCATGACCTATTAGGAGAATTTGGGGGAAGGCAGGGTGTTACCTTCAACCATAGTTTGTAGAAACAGGAGCAGCACCAAGAGGAAAGCTGTAACCATGAGTGCACATTAAGAAAACACATTATTTGATGTAGTAGCTCATCAATGATGTAGTCGTAGTTCATCAAGGACCAGCAGATGTGAAAAGCGGTTTACAAGCCTGAAATATGATCTTCTAAACACTTTGGTACACATCTGGTTGTAAAGGCTAATGAACTAAATGTTGTTTTGTTGTGAAAGGTGAGAGCCACATCTCAATGTTCCCAACTTCATATTGGTCCACCAAATAGCAAATTCACATCATATGCTGTTGCATAACTAGGGTTACATGTGTTACTAGTGCGTACACAAAGACTGCTAAAACAATGATGACACTGAAAAGGACAGGTTTTTTTAATTAAGGAGTCAGAAACCTAGAGGAGATGAGAAAATGTAAAATGTAGTGGGTTTTGTCTCCTGTTTTTTTGGTAAATCTCATAATTGGTAGTGAAATTTTGCAATGAGAATCACTGGTATAGGACTAAGGCTTAAGTGAGGAAGCAGGATGAAAGAATTAAAATAAGTCTAAAATTTGTTAAGTTTTTATGTTTAAAAAGATGTGAATCAACACACCAACTTAAATCTCTTATTTGATAACATAATGGTAAGGGGCATAAACATCACCCCCAGTCTTCTCTCATACACATATTGCTTACTCATGCAGGATCATGTGACTAAAGGTCCCACCTGCCTCACCAGCTTTAAATCTCTTCCTCCCTATGAAAATGTGTTTTAAGGATTATCTTTGGGGAAATGGGATTTCAGACAAAGAATGTAGTGTGTGTTTGGACAGGAGGGGGCAGAGGTTAAAGAATCGGGTAAGATAATGTGAAAAATAATTGTTGACATAATACCTTCCATACAGAATAAATCTGATATAATTTCCTAAGGTACTAATACAAGAGTGTTGGGTGCTGAGGCAGCTCAGTCCCACCCATCTACTCTCTCACCTTCACCTGGTGGGATGGAGGGGGACAGCTGTCATGGCCGTGTAGCCTCCCATGTTGTTGTGCACCCCCAGCCTCCTCACTGCTGGGGTGGAGTGAGAAGCAGAAAAGACCTTGGCTCTGTGTAAGCACTGCTCAGCAGTAATGAAAACATCCCTGTGTTAGCAACACTGCTGTGGTCACAAATCCAAAGCATAGCCCCATACTAGCTGCTGTGGAGAAATATAATTCTATACAAACCTAACCCAGTACAGGGGGAAATCCCTGTCATTCTTAAGAGTGGTATTTTTTCTCTATTTCTTTTATTCTGTAGAGATAGGCTTTCAGCAGTATGAGCTAGCATTTTGTTTTGTCTGATTGTTTTGTCTCTTTTTCCCCTAAAGTAAGTATATGGATATTTCAGAAGTTTTATTAACTGGCTTCATCAGTTCCAACAGAGTGAAAGAACCATGGAGTCAAATGCTTCTTGGGTCTCCTAAATTGCACTAATTGCTCCTAAATTGAAAATGTTCCAAAATGTTACATCAAATCTGGATGATATAGAGATGATTTATTGATATAGCATAACCCAATGTCTAAGAAACTATCTAAGGTGAAAACACCAGGCTAATATCTATTTTATACATACAAATACAGATACAGATATCTATAAAAGTGTTATATATGATATAAATTTTTCTGCTAGGTAGAGCAGTCAATTAATTTCTTCATGGAAGACAAATAAATTTGTAACATCAATATATGCAAGCAACACGCACATAGATTTCCATTAGAAAAATAAGTTAGCTATTAAGTTCAACTCTAGGCTGTTTTGAATACAGCGGATATTGTCTCAATACCTGAATATTTCCTTTTAATGAGGGACATTTTTGTTAAGAGAAAGATTATGAGTATATCCAATGCAGTAGAGTTCAGCTTGCTAATGCTTACAGTTTTCAAATGGTCTGTTCATATGTCTAAGTAGATAATTAATAAAAGCTGAATAGCACAGTATCAAAAGACATCTGTGTTAGCTGCAGAAATATAATGAAGGCAATTTAGTAAGTTTCAGAACAAAACCCACAAATATTTTCTCAGTTCAAAAGACCCAACTGAATCTTCAATAAGAATCTTCTTAGCTCACTGCAGTTGTTTGCACATATGGTACTTTCCACCCACAAACTTCTTAAAATGCTCCTTAGGGACATGGATTGTACTACAGGTGTATTTTTAAATGTCGTCTTAAAAATAGGATAACTAACTCATCAGTCAGCCAGAACAGTGAACAAAAGGGTCTTTAGTTCATGGAATGATCTAATCTTTAAGTGTCCTATTTGGCAAGGGCAAGTAGAACTCTATCTTTGGTTGTGAAAACATGTGAGTCCTTTATAAAGTCAAGGAAAAGTGATCAGCAGCAGGGGTTGTCTGTGGTTGTGGGGCTGCAAACTACCAATGGGCAATTTCAAGAAGAGGCCCATTTATGTTTCTGTAAAACTCAGTGTAAGAAAAATCATCTGCTTATCTTACAGTTGCCTGGGTCAAGTCTAGTGTTTGACTTAGAGGTGCACTGATTTCGGATTTTTATTAAGAATCTCTGTTTTTTACCTGGTTTTTCAGCACTTGCAAACCCTCCAGCAGCAACATGTCTGTAAAGAACAGCCTACCAGTTATTTTGCAACTTTTGTCTTCAAATCAGTTCAGAAAATTGAAAAAGAGAGGAAAAGGTTAAAACAAAGTAATTTTAGGTAGCAATCAGCACTCTAAGACTGTATCAATTAGCTTAAAATATTTGTGTAAGAGTATAAGATAGTGCATGTTGTAAAGAATGTCTTTTGGGAATTACTGTTCATGCTGAATCATAACAAAAAAGCTTAGAATTACACTATGAAATTAAGAGGTAGCATATTCAAACCCAGTAATAGTGAATACTTGCTCATGATACCAGTAATTGGACTGCATGGCTTATCGCCAAAGGAAGCACTGAAGGAAATAAAAATAATAGTGAGAAGTAAAAAAGAAATTGTACTTTTACACGGAGAGGAAAAATTCCAGAGCTATAAATGTTATTGCTAAGAATATATTCTGGAAGAGATATTAAAACATGCTTCAGGGCTCTAACCAATGTCTCACTAATAAATAACATGATGTTAACTTAATGTATGTGGGCTGCTTATTCTTCAAAAATATCTAGAATAGCCCTGTGTTAAAAACTATAGATTAAGAGGACTTTAAGTTTTAATAAGCAAGACAGTTGTCAAATAACAAAATGTAAGTACTGTTTGGAAACTGGCTCATTGTTTCATAGTGACAGTTTTCCATAGGTGACGTTTTGATATAGATTTCTTCTAGCGACAAGGAGAGGAGAGGAATATAACAATCTGTGGGAGATAGTCCAAGGTTAATCAAATTCTGGCTTTATTTATACATTTGGGGGTGGGGGTCTTGGGACTGGGTGGATTCCTTTTATAGAAATAGCTTGAGAGGGTCTGACTCATGTTGTTGTTATGAGTCACAATAACACTGGCAAGGACTACTAATTAGTTAACTATATTAATTTCATACAAAAGCAATAGAAAGATGATCAAATACATTCATGAAAATAGCATAAGCATACAGATAACACTTTAATGCAAATGTGTTACCCTATACAATCAAATAACATAAGCTGGTTTCAAACAATTAGTCTCAGGCTGCTGTTCACAACAAACTCAATCTGCTTGATGGGTACTGATTTGGAGCTATTTAAGATGGTAAATTTGCTTTTGGGTGTGAGGGGTCCAGTGGTTTTCTGCAAATGCTTCTGAAATAAAATGGTTGGCTTTTCCAAGTACTTTTTTGTCATTGTTTTGCCTTTTCATTTAAAAAAAAACATAAAAATGTAACTATTTGCTCTTATTTTGTGAATAATTCAGAGAACTAGATATAGCAGGGAGTCCAGTATAAGTTTTAATAAGATGTAACATGATGAATGCATTTTCATTAGCTGGAGGTGAATTTAGAAACTCCTTAAAGAACATGCAGTTACGCAAAAGTATCTGCAGTGCCAGCAAATTATTCCTGCATAATCAGAGAAAGTTGGAATCATACTCAACCCACCTGCTTTCAGTCTTCAGGACTGCTAAAATGGCACCACAATCCCCAGCTCCCTGAGCTTATAATTTACTTACTCATAAGTTTGTAGCTCAGTAGTCTTTAAAACCGTGGCTAGAACCTGATATTTAAACAAGGTTTATTATATGAATACAAATATATGTTACAGAAAGAAAGCTGGAACAATTTTGGATTCAGATTACCATTTTACTGACTATTAAAGAGCAAATAATGTTAATTTAATCTTCGTCCATGTTAACTATTTTTCAGCCTCGTGGAAGTGCTATTCAAATCAGATTTAGACTGTAGTATTCAGTGGAATACCTAGCTGATCACAAAAAAAATTCAACATTAATTGCACAAATAATGCTTAAAATATGGTTGGAAAAACCTTAGAATAGTGAGAGAACCACTTATGAAGTAAATGAGGAATTAACAAAGGTAATAAATACACTTTACTTTCCAATATAGCTATAAAAAGAATTGCCAAGCAGAATTTTTTAATTAGACTCATATTAGCCCTCCAGGCCAAAATATTTGAAACTGGAGGTGGGCTGAGAAGACATCTAACTAGATCACCTCTGTGGACTCAGGTTAATATGTTTGGCTTTAATTTATCTACTTATTTAAAATAAAAAGTTGATCTTTCCCAACCTGAGAAGAAAAAAAAAAGCACAATGAAAATATTTTAAGTGTCTCTTTCTTTCAAAATGAAATGTCTTCTACCATCATCTATGCAATTAAACTCTCAAAATTACCTTCATCATTCAATTTCTGCAATTTTGAACCTTTTGAGATTCCCTGCAGAGGGGGATGTCTGCAGAGACATCAAAATATAATTAACAAAAGAGGTCCTTTCTGGTCCAAAACAAGCAAGTTGTTTGGTGGCTTCCAATTGCTAGCTACCGTGTTTGGTCAGAAAACTGGTCAGATGGCTGGTCCATCCTGTAGAGCCTATATCAGATCATGCCATGACACTATACACTATGCACACATCACATGAAGATACTAGCAGGCAGACATAACCATCTAGAGAAAGGAAGGGGTGGTAATGTGAGAAAAGGAAAGGTAAAGGAAAACAGTCAACTGATAGTTATGTATTTGAGATACAAATATAAAAATTTCATAAAGTTTGCGGAATAAGTGTAGAATGTCAAATTATTTGAACCAAATTAATAAAATTGCAGTATTTTAATGTGATAATTTGGATTAGAAATGTGAAAACCCAGAACTTTGCTACAACACCAGAATTTCTATCCTTACTCTATCATGAATATCAGTGATTGTGGAAGCAGAACCTCAGAGTTGATTTGCAGAAGCTCTGGAAGGTTTCCTACACAAGACTCTGCTCTATCAATATTTTGTGAGAACACATGCATGCTAAATGTTCCTTCTCCAGATTTTTTTCTTTATATTATTTTTAGGCATCAAAAGACTAAGTAGAAATTGTATCATATTGCTAGGTTAATCAACCATAGAATCATAGAACAGTCTGGGTTGGAGGGGACCTCAAAGCCCATTTGGTTCCAACACCCCGCTGTGGGCAGGGACACTCTCCACCAGACCAGGTTGCCCAAAGCCCCATCCAACCTGGCCTTGGACACTGCCAGGGAGGGGGCAGCCACAGCTTCTCTGGGCAGCCTGTGCCAGGGCCTCACCACCCTCACAGGGAAGAATTTCTTCCTAACATGTGATGTAAATCTACGTTCATTCAGTTTAAACCCGTCACCCCTTGTCATATCACTACACTCCCTGATAAAGAGGCCCTCTCTAGCTTCCCTGTAGGACCCCTTTAGGTACTGGAAGACTGCAGTAAGACCTCCCCAGACCCTTTCCTTCTCCAGGCTGAACAGCCCCAACTGTCACACCCTGTCTTCATAGGAGAGGTGTTCCAGCCCTCTGATCATCTCTGTGGCTCTGCTCTGGACTCGCTCCAATAGTTCCATGTCTGGATGCAGTACTCAACAGAGCACAGCAGAGGGGCAGAATCACTTCCCTCAACCTGCTGGTCACTCTGCTTTTGATGCAGCCCTGGACACAACTGGCTTTCTGGGCTGCAAGCACAAATTGCTGGCTCATTTTGAGCTTTCCATCAACCAACACTCCCAAGTCCTTCTCCTCAGGGCTGCTCTCAATCCATTCTATGCCCAGCCTGTAGTTGTGCTTGGGATAGTGCCCATCAGGAAAGAAGGAACAGAGAATTAAAATGAATGCAAAGACCATGAGCAATGTATGAAAGTATAGCCATAAAAGTTGGTTTTTTTTCTGAATTTCAGACAACAAAGAGAAGTCAATGAATCTTGTAACTTGTTGTTGAAAAATAATTTTCAAGATAATACCCTCAGCAAATTACTGACATTTACTGAAAATTGATGACCTGAATAACCTGGGGAAAGAGACTTTGATATTCTTTTGGCAGCATACTGTGTATAATACAACCGCATTCTGTAAGAAAGGTGACTGGTGTGAAGGAAAAACATCAGTATGTGATAAGGCAAATAAGATTTTAGTTCAGATAGCACAAGGCAAATGTTTTCTCAAAGCCCTGATTCAACATCCAATCAAATGCTCATCAGGCCAAATAAATAATTCTGTTGTTTTTTTATTCCTGTGGCAGTTTCTAACAGGAAGTGATTGCCCTCTGTGTGGAGAGAACAGAGTCAGTGGAGGTGGTATTGGATGTTGTTCGCCATGACTTCAGCAAGGCCTTTGATACTTGCCCATTGTGTTCCTATATCCAGATTGGTGAGATACAGACTGAGGACATGGACAGTGAAGGGGATAGAAATTTGGCTGCACTCAAGGTCAATGACCAATATAAAGTCAACTGACAGCTGGCTATCAAGAATACCCCTCAGGGAGCAAGTAACAATCCACGTTTTTATGAATGATCCAGATGATAGGACAGAGAGCACTCTCAGCAAATCTTGAGTTTTCAGCACAGCTGAGGGCTGTTGGGTCTCCAACCCTGTTTCTGGCTTTGCCTCCTGGATGGATCTTGACCTTGCACCTCAGGTGGCTGGTCTCATGGATGAAGCCTTTGGACATGTGCTGTGGCTTTGTCACTAGCCCTTTCTCTTGCACCAGTTCTAGAGCTGGAGATCCTGGGCCCAAGTTCACCTCCTTCCATATCTTGGACTGTCAAAGGACCCTGTCTCCTAGCTTTTCACCTTGTGTTTTGGATCTGTGGGACAGCGCCCACGGGTGATGTCACAGCTTGCACCGAGGTCACCGAAGTTTTGTCCCACTTGTCCTCTGGGAATAGCTCTCCCTCATTGCACTCTGGCACAGAATAAGGAAAACAGAAAAAAATAAATTCCAGAAGAAGAAGGTAGCAACAACTGTCCTGGTTTCAGCTGAGAGAAAGTTAATTTTCTTCATAGTATGTTGTATGGGGATGTGTTTTCCCACTGGGGAGGGAGGGAAGGAGGGAAAGAGGGAGCAGCTTTGTGGTGCTTAGTTGCTGGTCAGGGTTAAACCATGGAAACAATTTATACAAAATTGAAAATGCTGACATTTAGCAGAGAAATCAAAGTGCAGGAAGGCTCACCATCCTTTAGACCGCACCTCAGAATAAACTGCATGCTTTTTTCTTTATGAACCCCAGGAACAATGGCTCCTCATTTATGCACCACTGCCTGCACAGCCCGGGAAGAGGAGCAGGGTTCATTTTGAATCTCCCACTGCTGGATTCAAATGTATTGCTTGTAGGATGGACAACTTTCTCACACAGGTATCCTGCTCAGCAGCATGTCACAAAGCTGCAACCATCAGAAGAAAGCAGGAGAACAGGAGACAACTTAGAATAACTTGGGAAAGAAACATGTGAAATGCTATGGCTTTTTATCTCTTTTCACAAATCATGAACTTCGTTGCATCTGTGGCAGCAGCCTAAACTGTTACATTTTATATTGGTCCAGTTTTAAGAGAGGATAAAGGATAGAATAATATTAGTTCTAAAGCTAATCATGTTTGCGTCAGACAATGAAAATAGAAATGAATTTAAACTATGGTAACTTTTTCTTAATATAGCAAAAGAAACATGTTTGGGAGAACAGAAATTATTTTTAAAAACTAGGTTAAAATTAGGGAAGATTTTAGGGTGAAACCATCGCATTTTTGCATAAATAGATATTGATGAATACAGTAAAGAAGTACAATAAGTACATATTTTAGTATATTTTCCTTTGAAATTTTAACAAGTTTAATAAATAATGCAGGATTAAAAACTCCAAAGAAAAGGTAATATTTAATTTTAGGAAGAACAAACTTTCTCCTGTGGGCTGTTTCGGGAGAGGGAGAAAAACCGCAAATGAATGGTTATTGATTTTTTGCTTCAATAGTAAATCAAAACCAAATTTAACAGTTATTTACACAATTCAGAAACAGGATTTTAATGCTTGAACACAACCAACTGTAAAGGCTCTATAAGTTACTCTTTTGATTGCTTGATTAACTCTGCAAAGTCCTCAGTGGTGTTTATGACACTATAGCTAAACTAAGACCCTGTCCCAAAGTAAATTGCAGAAACTACAGAAATTGAAAGGATGATAACAAGAGAAAACAAGAGTTTGTTATATTATTATCTCACTTGTGGTTCCAGGTGACCCAAGCTGGAACTCAGATTTTATGTCAGTGCAGGACAGAAATGTGCCAGTAGAACTGAAGAGGAAAGAAACATGAGTGCAGATTAATTCAGGAACGATATGCTCAGATAGATGATGGAGTTAAATTTGTTACTTATTCTGACAGAAGATAGAAAACAATCCAACTTTCACTTCCAGGCTGATGTAAGAGTGTCCTGGTTTTGCCCCAGCCGGGGGCCGCACCCCACACAGTCGCTTGTACTTTTAAAAGGAAGGGGGAAGGAAAGTTGGGGGAGGGGAAAAAGGGAAGGAAGAAAGGACGAAAAAAAACCACAACCCAGAAACCAGAACCACGCAGGTTGGGATAAGGATAGTTTACTAAACAATAACAGAAAACTAGATATAACAATAACAGAAGTTTAAAGCACAAAATAGATGAAACTGGTGATACACAATGCAATTTCTCACCAAACCACACAACTCAGGCCGCACAGCTTAGGACTGAACCCGACCGTGCCCAGAAACTGCACGTCCTGACGTTGTCTCCCCCTCTTCCCCCCAGTCCCCCCTTAAACTCAGCATGACATAACTGGCATGGAATATGCTCTTTGGCCAATTCGAGTCACCTGTCCTGGCTTCGTCCCCTCCTTTCTCTTTAGTAAGGAAGTATGCAGAGCTGAGAAAGGTACTTGATTGCCCGGCAACAAATCGGAAAACATCAGGGTGCTATCAGCATTATTCTCATGCTAACACCCAAACATGGCATTCCATTCACTGCTAAGAAAAAAGTTTAACTCCATCATAGCTGAAACCAGGACATTATCCACCCCTTATTCCATACCATTTACGTCATGACCAGATCCAACAATTTTCTTTGGGTACAACCAGTTTGGTGTTTCACACACCCATATATGTATGTACACATGTATGCACACATACGTGCATACAGATCTTATTCCCTCAGTCTGTGAATCATCCCTCTGAAGTTGTTGAGTTCATTTAGTCCATGATTTTCAGGCTCCATTTGTCGTAACAGTTTCTCTGGATAATTGTATGTTCCATTGGCTCGTTGCATGCTGCATCTCAGGCTCTTGACTGATACACCTGGCATGGTCCATGCTCATAGTCTGTGGGTCAGAGTTTATTTTCAACGGGAGCAAAAAAGTTCTTGAGAGGCCAGGCTTTAGTTCCATCATCATGGCACTCATTCTTCATTAACTTGTATGACTCCGGCTATAATGCTATGGTACAACATACAGCAATCATAACAATAATGAATATACAATAATGGGTTATTTGGCAATTATTATAATTTCTACTTCATTAATTATATTGGCTATTCTCACCCAAAATCAAATCCCCTTGAGGTACACATCGAACTTCTCCATCCCTCTGCATTACCCACCAAGTACAGCCAGGTCCTTGAGCAAAAACAATTCCAGACATGGGTTTACCTTTGCCTGAAGCAGGGATGACCCAAACTCTCTTTCCCAATACACTCTTCATATGCACTACTGGGACTCTGTCTCCCTCTACAGTACGTGGAAATTTTGCCTGGGCAGGGCCAGCCCGATTGGTAGATCCCCTAGAGTTAACTAACCACGTGGCTTTGGCCAAATGTGTATCCCAATGCTTGAATGTCCCACCACACATTGCTTTCAGTGTAGTTTTTAAAAGTCCGTTATATCGTTCAATTTTCCCAGAGGCCGGTGCATGATAAGGAATGTGGTACACCCACTCAATGCCATGCTCTTTGGCCCAGGTGTCTATAAGAGTGTTTCGGAAATGAGTCCCATTGTCTGACTCGATTCTTTCTGGAGTACCATGTCGCCAGAGGACTTGCCTTTCAAGTCCCAGAATTGTATTTCGAGCAGTGGCATGGGGTACGGGATATGTTTCTAGCCAGCCGGTAGTTGCCTCCACCATTGTAAGCACATAACGTTTGCCATGGCGGGTTTGTGGGAGGGTGATGTAATCAATCTGCCAAGCCTCCCCATATTTATATTTCATCCACCGTCCTCCATACCAAAGGGGCTTTAACCGCTTAGCTTGCTTGATTGCAGCACATGTCTCACATTCGTGGACAACATGTGCGATGGCGTCCATGGTCAAGTCCACCCCTCGATCCCGAGCCCATCTATATGTTGCATCTCTCCCTTGATGACCCGAGGTATCATGAACCCATCGAGCTAGGAATAATTCACCCTTACGTTGCCAGTCTAGATCTACCTGAGCCACTTTAATCCTAGCAGCCTTATCTACCTGATGGTTGTTTTCATGTTCCTCCATGGCCCGACTCTTAGGTACATGCGCGTCGACATGACGTACCTTTACAACAAGTTTCTCTAACCGAGCAGAGATATCTTGCCATAAGTCATCAGCCCATATAGGTTTGCCTCTACGCTGCCAGTTGTTCTTTTTCCACTGCTGCAACCACCCCCACAGGGCATTCGCCACCATCCATGAATCAGTATAAAGGTAGAGCCTTGGCCACTTTTCTCTCTCAGCAATGTCCAGGGCTAACTGGATGGCCTTCACCTCAGCGAACTGACTTGATTCACCTTTTCCTTCAGTGGCTTCTGCTACTCTTCTTATAGGATTCCATACAGCAGCTTTCCATCTCCGATGCTTACCCACAATGCGACAAGACCCATCAGTGAACAGGGCATATCGCTTCTCATTCTCTGGCAGTTCGTTGTAGGGTGGGGCTTCTTCAGCGCATGTTACCTCCTCATCCTCTGGCGACATCCCAAAATCTTTGCCTTCTGGCCAGTCTGTGATCACCTCCACGATTCCTGGGCGATTGGGGTTTCCTATTCGAGCCCGCTGTGTAATTAGTGCAACCCACTTGCTCCACGTAGCATCAGTGGCATGGTGTGTAGAAGGAACCTTCCCTTTGAACATCCAGCCCAGCACCGGCAGTCGGGGTGCCAGGAGGAGCTGGGCTTCAGTTCCAATCACTTCTGAGGCGGCTCGAACCCCTTCATAGGCGGCCAGTATTTCCTTTTCTGTTGGAGTATAATTGGCCTCAGATCCTTTGTAGGCCCGACTCCAAAACCCCAGCGGTCGACCTCGAGTCTCCCCTTGTGCTTTCTGCCAGAGACTCCAGGTCGGGCCGTTCTCCCCAGCTGCAGTGTAGAGCACATTTTTAATATCTGTCCCTGTCCGGACAGGCCCAAGGGCCACTGCATGGACTATTTTGCGTTTGATCTGCTCAAAGGCTTGCTGTTGCTCAGGGCCCCATTGGAAATCATTCTTTCGAGTTACATGGTAGAGTGGGCTCACAATGAGACTGTAGTTTGGGACATGCATTCGCCAAAAACCTATAACACCTAAGAAAGCTTGTGTTTCCTTTTTGTTGCTTGGTGGAGACATAGCTGCTATTTTATTAATAATGTCCATTGGGATCTGACGACGCCCATCCTGCCATTTTATTCCTAAAAACTGGATTTCTCGCGTAGGCCCCTTGACTTTACTTCGTTTTATAGCAAAACCGGCTTCTAAAAGGATTTTAATTACCCTGTTTCCTTTTTCAAAAACTTCCTCTGCTGTGTTGCCCCATACAATGATGTCATCGATATACTGCAGGTGCTCTGGTGCTTCACCCTTTTCCAGTGTATTCTGGATTAGTCCATGGCAGATGGTGGGGCTATGTTTCCACCCCTGGGGCAGACGATTCCACCTGTATTGGATGCCTCTCCAAGTGAAAGCAAACTGTGGCCTGCACTCTGGCGCCAGTGGGATCGAGAAGAAAGCATTCGCAATGTCGATTGTGGCGTACCACTTGGCTGCCTTCGATTCCAATTCATACTGGAGCTCTAACATGTCTGGCACAGCAGCACTCATACCTGGAGTGACTTCATTTAGGCCACGATAATCTACTGTCAGCCTCCACTCTCCATTGGACTTCCTCACTGGCCATATGGGACTATTAAAGGGTGAGTGGGTTCGGCTGATCACTCCCTGATCCTCCAGTTGACGAATCAGCTTATGGATGGGAATCAGGGAATCTCGGTTAGTACGGTATTGTCATCTGTTCACCGTCGTCGTAGCAACTGGCACTTGCTGTTCTTCACCCTTCAACAACCCCACAACAGCAGAATCCTCCGAGAGTCCAGGCAAGGCACACAATTGTTCAATTTCTTCTGTTTCCAAAGCAGCTATTCCAAAAGCCCATCGGTACCCTTTTGGGTCTTTAAAATACCCTCTACGTAGATAATCTATACCTAAAATGCACGGAGCTTCTGGACCAGTCACAATGGGGTGTTTTTCCCTGTCCTTCCCAGTTAGGCTCACCTCAGCCTCTAGCACAGTTAGTTGTTGGGATCCCCCTGTCACTCCAGAAATACAAACAGGTTCTACCCTTTCATGATTCGATGGCATTAGAGTACACTGGGCACCAGTATCCACCAGAGCTTTGTACTCTTGTGGGTCTGACGTGCCAGGCCATCGGATCCACACAGTCCAATAAACCCGATTATCCCTCTCCTCCACCTGGCTGGAGGCAGGGCCCCTCTATTGCTGCTGATCATATTTGTTTTCCACTGGTTGCATAAAGGACTTAGAGGTCCCTTCAAAAGGATCAGGCACATCAGACATGTAGGTAGGCCTTCCAGTTGGTCTAGGGAACTGCCCAGTAGAAACTGGTGCAGCCTTCTTCCTGGCAAAATCTCGTTGTGCGAATGTTTTACCCCGCAGCTCATTTACTCGTGCTCAAAGGGCTGAGGTGGGCTGCATATCCCATTTCCTCATGTCCTCTCCATGATCAAGCAGGTAAAACCACAATGTACGTCGTGGTGTGTATTCTCCCTCTTGGAACGATGGACGCTTTCTCCCAGTAGCTGCAACATTGCTCCATACGGGTTGGGAGTTGGACACATTGTTGTCAAGTCGTTGAACCAGTTTCTCTACTGCTGCAATGACGGAGAGGGAAACATTGTCTTGGTATTTCCGGAGTCGGCAGGCCACCTCATTTACGGTTGGCGGATTCGTATCATTCCAGTCAATTGCTGCCAGTGAATTGGTATACCCTGCTGGTGCACTTCGAACAACCTTACGCCACATATCTGGAGTGCATAGGACTTCATCGGGATCAGCGGGAAGCCGTGAATTGTCCAGATCATAATAAATTATCTCCCGTACAGCTAATTCTCTCAGGTGCTGGACAGCTGTCTCTATGCTGTTACACTTGGGTGTCTGGCATGTAATATATTCCTTTATGGGATATCTTTCCTGCACACTTGACAGTAGTCGCCTCCAGAGGCTGAGGATTTCCGGCCTCCTCCCAATTGCTTTGTCAATTCCTCCTTCTCTAGCTAGGGATCCCAACTGCTTGGCCTCTCTGCCTTCTAATTCCAAACTACTGGCCCCGTGATCCCAACATCGGAGCAACCAAGTGATAATGTGCTCACTTGGGTGGCGGGTGAAATCTTTTCGAACCTCACGCAGCTCACTCAGAGTCAGGGATTGGGTAACAATCTCTGGTTCTGCCTCATCCTGATATCCTCGAGATGATCCCGGTTGATCATCATCCTTATCCGTCACTATGCGAACTGATTTCTTTGTGCCTTTCCTCTTTTGTACGGGAGCAACAGACACTGGTATGGATTGGTTTTTCGGATCATCTGCAGTGTCTGCTGTAGAGATTACAGTAGCTGCAGTGTCGGTCACAGGGGTTGCAGTAGCTGCAGTGTCAGCCCCAGTGGTTGCAGCAGCTATAGTATCTGCCAGTCTGTTTCCTTTCCCTTCTCCCTGACAGTGCTGACAGTGCTGACAGTGCTGACAGTGCTGACAGTGCTGACAGTGCTGCCTGCTATCAAGCAGTGTTTGATAAATAGTGGCCAGAGCCCAGCACAGTGCAGTAAGGTGTCCATCTCTGGGAAACCTACAGCAATTTTTCCTTAGGTATGCAGCCACTTGATCGGGGTCTTGTAACTGTTCAGGAGTGAAGTTCCAAACCATCGGGCGTGAGAAAGTACCTAGGTACTTGCCCATACTTTGCCACATGCCCTGCCACTTGTGATTATTCTGTCTCGGAGAAAGCTCTTCAGTGGTATTCATAAACCTATGCTTGATATATAACAAAAACTGAACCATCTGCACCAAACCTACCAATAGCAAAATGCTAGTTTGAAAATCCCAGAGATATTGAAGATTTTCAAAAACTGTCATAAGAGCTGTTGTATTTAGCCCAAAGGAAAAGAAAGCAGTGCCCCCACCATACCGGCTGCTGTTATTAACCCCTCCCTGTCCAAAGAATGGACAGGACAGCAAAACCTCATACAAGTACCAGATTAAGCTCATGATCATCGATATTATTGTATCATAGACCGATATCATAAAATACACTATAATGAAGTATGGGAACAAATACGGGAGCCACAGACCTGAGAGAGTAAAGAATCCTGCCAGGATTGTATACAGCATGCGGTGGTTTTGCTGCCACAGCCTTGTGAATAAATACCACAGCATCGTGACCAGAGATTGCTTAAACAACAGTGCTTATCTTAATTGCGATAGTTAGGGTCAGATCTACCGTTATCCCAACCGTTCGTGCCCCACGTTGGGCGCCAAAATAACTGTCGTGGTTTTGCCCCAGCCGGGGGCCGCACCCCACACAGTCGCTTGTACTTTTAAAAGGAAGGGGGAAGGAAAGTTGGGGGAGGGGGAAAAAGGGAAGGAAGAAAGGAGGAAAATAAACCACAACCCAGAAACCAGAACCACGCAGGTTGGGATAAGGATAGTTTACTAAACAATAACAGAAAACTAGATATAACAATAACAGAAGTTTAAAGCACAAAATAGATGAAACTGGTGATACACAATGCAATTTCTCACCAAACCACACAACTCAGGCCGCACAGCTTAGGACTGAACCCGACCGTGCCCAGAAACTGCACGTCCTGACGTTGTCTCCCCCTCTTCCCCCCAGTCCCCCCTTAAACTCAGCATGACATAACTGGCATGGAATATGCTCTTTGGCCAATTCGAGTCACCTGTCCTGGCTTCGTCCCCTCCTTTCTCTTTAGTAAGGAAGTATGCAGAGCTGAGAAAGGTACTTGATTGCCCGGCAACAAATCGGAAAACATCAGGGTGCTATCAGCACTATTCTCATGCTAACACCCAAACATGGCATTCCATTCACTGCTAAGAAAAAAGTTTAACTCCATCATAGCTGAAACCAGGACAAAGAGCAAAAGAAAACGTATGTGATTTTCTTAGAAAACACTCTGATCTATAGAAAGTGACTCAGAATTCCACTAAAGATGCAAATAACTTTTGCAGTGTACCTTCTTGGAGCTGTTTCAAAACTTTTACACTGCAGTTAACAAACTTGGCTGTTCTTTTTTTTTGTAAGCTGCAGTACCAGTAAAAACCATTAAACTGGGAACCTAGGTTCCTCCCCTATTCCTTACTTTCTTCCTTCACTCCAATGTCCTGTTATCTTACTTCAATTGGAGTAAGGATATTACCCTTAAGTCTCTACAGTGTTCTTAGAGTTCCTCTATCTGTTCATGCTCTATCTTTGCCTTTTCACAGACACACACAATTTTCTGTGCCCTAGCATTTTTCAGCTCCAACCCTCCCTGAAACTTTTCCCCTTTTCAGCCACAGCCCTCCTGAACTACCTGCTCCCTCCTGAGTTCTCCATCCATACTTGGTCTGACAAAACTGCAGCAGCAAAGATTGCTCTGGTGGGGGTGACTGGCTGTCTCATGTGAGTTTCTGTTTGGCTTTAGATTCCCTTTTTCTCTACAGCTAGACATTCAGACAGAAGGGATGAAGTTAAGTTACAGCAATCTCCTTTCACAAAAGTAAAAAGAATTGAATGGCTTTGAGATATCTAGACATTGTCAAGTATCACTGAAATGACCAAAAATGTATTTAAAAGTTACTGGGGAAAGAAAGGGGCTGATTGCCAATGAAACAATGCGTTCACAGAAAGCTGATTTCCTTAGGAAGCCAGACCAGAAATGGTGAGTAAATGAGAACAGTATCTGGCCATCTGAATTCAGGACGTTCCACCGCTGACTAATTCAAAGCTGTGGGAAGAGAGCTGAAGGGTTACTGATCCCCAGGCTATAGATTTGCTGCTTTCTGCAAGGCAATTAGAACAGCTACCAGGAAGAGTACAACTTTCATGTTCAGACATGAAACAGAGATTTGCTAAAAATTGAGTAATGCCATATCCTTTTAGTATTAAAGATAGATGACAAGCTTCTGGCTGCACTGCTTAAAATCTTGCCAAAGAACATGCTTGCTGTCTACAGAACAGGTACATTTTCTGCATGATTTAAAAAGAAACAACAAACAAACAAAATACTTTTTACATCTGTCCCATGGGCTAATATGCCAGACATCCACAAAAGCATTCATATGAGTACATATCTGTTGGACATTGTACACTTTTTTGCCACAGTCTCAGCATATGGTAGTGCTGTGATGCAGATCCCCTTTCGCTCTTCTCAGTTGGAGACAGAAGCACCATTCACTCTGTCCAGCAACTTATTGAGCACCCAACATGGTATCTTCCATAATTTATAGCAGAAAAAGACAAATATACAAGGGTTGCCAAGTGAATGAGATAGATAAAAAATAGGAAAAATGTAAGAGACAAAATCACAAGTAAGGAGAAAACGTTATTATTATTTCCTGTAACAACATTTAATCCAATGCAAAGTTTTGACAAATAGTTTAGCAATCTGCTGTTAGCAAAAGCAGCCTGGCATGGAGATGTGGCTTTCTGAAGTGAGAAAACTGGATTTTTCAGTGAAAAAGACACCTCCTATCTAAATGACTACATCTGTATATTTAGAAAATGTGTCCACATCACCACTGAACTCAGACAGACCTACTTCTTAAAAAGCATCTCAGAAAGAAGTGAGCAGCCCAGGGACAAGGACTGGATTAGTTAGGCCATTGTTGCAGCTCCTTACTCACAATTCACAACAGCAGAGAAGTTTTTCAGTGCGTACTAGAGTGCACTGTGTGTTGTTATGGAAAAGTAGTGCATGGAGAAATCAGAACTGAAAGTCCAAACCAGCACTTCGTGTGTTGAACTCTCACTACAGTCACAGCTTATTTTATGTAAATTCAGTGTATAATTATTGCCAATCAGTTTTCAAGAGCCACAAGACTCAAGGAAGGGGAACCTTTTTCGGAAGAATCATAAAACTTTTTCTACAAATTAAATTATGTCAGGATGTAGCTAGCTAAAATAAAAGATTCACTCTTGTTATGTCGCTTATAAAAGATGCAATAAATCTTGATATTTCTTTTTTTCCATGTAAGAACAGTATGTGTTTCCATATTTAGACCTATCATATCAAAAACCTATCAACCAGCCTGCTGACATGAACACTCTCAACAGACTTATGGTCATTCAGACTAACAGGGGTTATACTTTTGAGGTCATCCTGAAATCACTGGTGATAAAAAATGATGCTATTTCTGAACTCAGTAGTAATTAACATACACATACACACACACATTAAAAAAAACCAAAAACAACCCTCCATATGTTCTATACATATTTTTGCCTTGGATATAGATTGTGAAGGTTTTGCTGTATTTTATGATAGGATACATTGTGGAAGAACCCACCCAGCATATACAGGCAGCAGGGAAATTTTGGGCCATCAGTTAAACACCATCCATTAAGGTTCCAAATACTGGAATAAACATCTCTTCCTTTATCAAATATTTTAGAATCCCTGGAAAGCTGTAGTTTTGATGGTGAGGATGATAGCCCAAAGTCTGGGGCATAAAACTTTTTTGGATACCTTAAAATTGTCTCACCTCGTGACTTCTCCAAATTCAAGCAGAAGCGAGGCCTTTGTACACCCTAAGCAGCAAGATACTTGCTCCCATTGAGAAACAGAACTAATTTTAATTTAGCCCTTGTTTTGCCCAAGTTAACATTCTTATTTAAATAAGATTCTTTCCACGGAAAATCTTGTTTCATGTATCTGCCTCTGTTTAATGATAGGAGATATGCTGTGTATTCAGCTAACAAAATGAAGTATTGTGCAAATTAACATCAAGGAAGTTCTCAAGTGAATTAGAGGGTGGACTGCATAATGAGAATCTGAGATCAAGGGCCTGAGCTGTAATGGTTCTCTTCTGAGGGCATATTTATGCTGCATCTGTGCAAAGCAGTAGAGAATGTTATGCTAGAATAAATGGCTGTGATGCAGGAGAGAATCCTCACTGAGGAATCAGAGGAAATTTTACCTATAATAGAAGCCTACAGCTGCATGTAATAATGCTCCACGGACAGATGGAAGAACAGGGCTGGAGATGCACCAGAAAATAGGAGCTGCACACTGGTCAGCTAGACTTCTCAGGACAGATCACATTAGGTAACAATCAGATCTACAGGAGGCTTTTTAAGTGCCTCTCAGTGCAAAGAACAGCTACAACCAATGCAAATACTTCCAAAGAAGAATGTATATAGTAAAGCAGACTGTTGCTTATTTTATTTCCTTTTAGTATGTCAGCATATAAAGTAGGCAGATTAAAAGTTTTCTCGTGTCCCATTCTGAGATTCTGCTACAAGCATAACAATTTCCATGGGTTAGACAGCTCTCCTGAGCTACAACTGCAGCAGATTAACATTTCTGCAGGGGCAGCGCAGGTTTACTCACCCCCACAGGTAGTTCAAGTGTTTCACTCTCATTTCTTATGATGTTAGCTTTAGTTTTTGTGACCTCAAATTTTAACACTAAGGCAGCCGTCTGGGTGCCCATACCAACATCCAGTTTTTGTCAATGAACTCATTATGTAAAATATGTTCCTTTTTCTTTCAAAATATAGTTTTGTTTGGACTTGTGTTCATAAACAGTTAAACTTCAAATAGAAAAACTCGACGATATCAAAAGGAAGAATTTTCTTTGAGCTGCAAGGACATCTTTCAAGAAGTATCCCATTGGCAGGTTACGTTTGTTTGTTTGTTTGTTAAAGGGCTTTTTATCATTTGCAAAGAAGATAATTTGCCAAGTCTGTGGGCAGCTCTCCTAACTAAGGTTAGCAAAACCCATTCTTCTGCCACTTTACCAGGACCTGAGACCTCAAAAAGCTATTTCCAAGAAACTACGAGAGGGTGATAATCAGCAGGTGAAAACTCACTCTGGAGAGGAAAGCAAGTCCATCAAGAACACGCCTGAGCAGAAGGGCAATGGTAGCACTTGGCCATGAGTTGAGTGGCACAGCAGGCATCAGAGCTGAGACTGGAAGGTGCAGAAAAGACACCTGAGGTGACAGGGACCAGGACCTGGACGCATTAGGGCATGAAGTGAGGTGAGGACAACAGGGAGGAACCAGCTTCATGACAGCTGGCTGAGACCCACTTTGGCTGTGACAGGGCACAAGGAAGCTAGCTTCTCTGCTTATTGCTCATCTCGTTACACCCCTGGGAGGCATATTTTCCCACATCCACATCTTACCAGTCTATGGACATCCTTCTGCTTTGTACTTTGTAATAAAAGTGTCAGAGAACATTTATGAAATAGAGACTCTCATTGTTTACAGACCTTGAGCGCAGAGCTTCTCACATGCGTAAACGTATTCATTCCTATCCTCTTCCTCAACAAGAAACAGGTGCTGAATCATTCTCGTCCAAATGTCACTGAACTTCTCCTGGTCTAGGCTGCTGGCGGTTCAGCTCTCAGAGCCAGTGTCTAGGGACACACAGGGCCAATAAATTTGATAGAAATAACATTGCCACTTGATTGACGCAGACAGTGACAGCAGGTATCAGATTTATGGTCCATATGACTGCTTAGAGCAAGCTCAAATCCTCAAAAGCTAAATACTATCAGATTAAAGAAAGAAATCCTATGCTTTTCACTGTTTTTATTGTCATTTCTGTTAAGTGTGTAGTTTCTTTTTTAAAACAATTTATTGGTGGAGCTAAATAACGTATACAATCTCCTGCTGAGAGATTTTATCTGCCTACCTCCACTGATACAGTTGAAAAAAGTCATGGGAGATGTGGACATTTCTGTTGTAGCTTCAATGCGTTGCCAATTTTATTTTGGGTATAATGGTGGGGACTTAAACTTTGGTAACCAACAAACTGTCGTTAGGGCTTCTGGGTACTACATAACACATTGAGTCCTGGGACTCTATATATAGGCTTCTCTAAGCTGCAGAAAATTCCTTTGACATGGTGTTAGAATAAATCTGTCTGCTGGGAGCCAGCAGTGGCTGTCACGTTTTTTCTACAAAGCCCTTTATCAGAAAATGGCTGAAACATTATCGATCGACCCAAACCAGCCTGGTTACATGTAGTGTGCAGCTGAAGACCAGCTATACTTTGCCAGTTATTCTTATTAATTCATGCTTTCAGGTTTGTCAGTTTACACATCCATGGTCTGCTATAATCCAGTGTAAGTTACCTGATAATCCCAATACTAGCCAGGAAGACCGTTCATATCATTCAGTAGACTGTCAAATACCTGATTAGCATTTATGGATGAACATTTGAAAAGTCTGTCTTTAGCATGCAGATATTGCTATCTCCTAATTGTCATAATAACCCACAGCATGTGAAAGCACCATTAGGTTTTGGAGGAGGACAACTGAACTAATTCCATAGATCAGAGCAAAACCTGAAAATATTGTGAATAAAATTTCAGCTGTGCATGTTCAAGCAGCTTGGCCTGGTGCTGCTCATGACAGTGCTTGGACAGGCTTTTTAAGGAATTTTGTCCAAGCCAGCATCCAGGATGACACTTGCATAACTCCAAGGGAATGAACAATCCCAGTGATTACTAGGCAGCCAACCACAAGCTCTATCTAAGAGAAGAAGTCTGAAGTGCTTTGATAAATTGGGCCCAACTTTAGAGGTTTAACAGCAGCATCTGTAGTGTTTGATGTGCTGCGTTGACCCAATATTGTTTTGAACATCTGCTGTTAAAATATTTCTTTTCTGGATTGTAAGATAGAACCTTCTGGGGATACAACCTTCTGTTAGTTCTGCATTCAAACGGTGGTTGGAAGTAGGCAATGGGGGGCTAGCTGACTAGTGCAAGTATCTGGTGATGGTCCCCCTTGTCCCTGGTAAATCTACATCTAGGACTTCCTATTTTGTAACTGGCTTTGAATCCTACACAGTAATAACATATTCAAATAAAGAGGATACTTCCCATATTTTTAAGAGAAATCTATCCATTTGATATATTTTATTTCTCTACAGAATGACATTTCTACATGACATTTAACTACAGTATATATTTCTTTATCTACAGTATGGACATCTAGACTTGAGCTTCTGTCCTGGGTTTCTTTGACAATCATGGGAAAAATCCATGCATTTTGCAAGTATCTTAAGCAGATTTTTAGAACAAGTAGGTTCCCTGGAAAGGTATTGCTTCCAATGACTGTAAAGGGATATTAAAAGTGAATATGACAGACACAGATGTCTGCATTTTGGATATCTAATGTTAAGGCAAAAGACCACTTGGTCTGCATCAGATTCTTGTCTGCAAAATTGCTGCTTCACATATTACAACATATTTTTAAATGTTTGATCTTTTAAGCTTAGTGTTCTGCATTTCTCTTTACTGAGTTGCATCCAATTTCTTTAAATTATTTCCCTAATTTGTCAAGGTCCTTTTAAGTCTGTCCTCATATATGTTTACAGACCCTCACAGCTTGATGTCATTGGAAATTTAATAAGCACACTACACTATTTAATCTTTGACTACCTACTCAATTATTCAAGTCACTAATGAGAACATTGATGAGAACCGGCCACAAAACTGATCTCTGCAGAACACTACTCAATATGTAATGCTAGCCAACAAAGAACCATTAATAGCTACTAAACATGGTTTCCCAACCATTTGCGTATTTGCCTGATAATAATTTCATGAAGACCTTACTTACTCATTTTGTTATGAAAATGTCACATGAAACAGTTAAAAACCAGTACTGAGATAAAGTTAAACAACAACGCACTCTCCATACTCAGTACTTCTTAGCAACAGAGAAGTAAATTCAGAGGGTGTGATACATTCTTGCCAAAGTTATGTTAGTCATTATTCATCCTCTTGCGATTTTTTGGGGTGTTTACAAAAATATATCTTCTTACATGTTTATTATTGCAGAAACTGAAGTTAAGATAACTGGTCCATAATTTCCAGTGTCTCCCCTTCCCCTCTTAAAAGATAAACTTTATATTTACCCTCTTTCCTTTGGGGGCTTGCTTTGGACTGATCAGCACTAGCTGCCTGAGTAGCTTTTCCAGGCCTCTTTCTTATGGAAATAGACACTGAGGAGATAAAGAGAAAATAAATTTCTGTCTATCTGCCCTGATGTGGTGTTATACAGCAGGAAAATAAGAAGTAATAATGTCAGCTCTGCCTAAAGATTACTAGATAGGAGGATATCCTCCTAGACTGGAGCATAATTTTTATTGTCTCCAGAAAATTTAAAGAAATTAATTTATTCCAATAGTCTCTACCCAGTTCTCTTTTGCTCTCCGAGTTCTTTCCACTTTACCAAAGGTCTCAGTTTTACTGCACAAAACCACATATTGGTTATGTAAAGGCATGTTTTCCATTTTATAATGCCTAATAAGCTCCTGGTCATCAGTCATTTAAAAGAAATATGTTTATTTATACAACGTGATTGATTTGAATTCATCCTGGAAAGGCAGCATAAACAATGAAAATTGACACAAAGTCACTGTACAGGAAGATATACAAGGTCCACAGTGACATTTTTCCAGCCAAAATAAACTGCACTGATGCAATTATCTTTACAAATGAAACAAGTTTTGTCATTTAGGGTATTTATAATACAGTTATCTCTTTACTAGTGTGGGAATAGTGGTATCTTAACAACTGCAATGAAAAGATTTCTACTCTAATCTCTGAAGAATCCTTTATAACACTGGATGTTGTATGTGATAAATACTTCTAAAGT
Organism: Porphyrio hochstetteri; assembly: GCA_020800305.1. Classification (NCBI taxonomy): domain Eukaryota; kingdom Metazoa; phylum Chordata; class Aves; order Gruiformes; family Rallidae; genus Porphyrio; species Porphyrio hochstetteri. The sequence continues at coordinate 56,523,600 of CM036907.1, forward strand.
AATCTGAAATAGCTTTTTTTAGAAGGTTTTCCAAAAGTTTTCAGAAGGCATCAGACACCATGAGGGTATGGGTGTGCTCAAACACTGAAACAGCTCAGGGAGGCTGTGGGTTCTCTGTCCTTGGGGAAGTCCAGACTGGACATACAGGTGTTCAGACTGGATTCAGCTGAGCAAAGCCCTGAGCAACTTGATCTCACTGGACCTGATTTGAGCTACTCAATGTCCGTTGAGAAATAAAGACCATATTTTAAGCAGTGAGATTGACTAGCCTAAATTAGATTTGCTGTCATCTCCTGATTTCTGAATACTATTGTGAAGGTATGATTTTTGTCAAGAAATGACTGACCTCAGCAAACAAAACTGAATAACATTCTAAGGACTATGTTGTGCTTAAAATCAAGATAAGCCCTTGGTTTGTTTTGCAGATTCTTTTTTCCCATTAATTTCCTTTTATCTCATGGTAAAAATAGCATTGTATTCTGAAATAATTCTTATACTTTTGATTTCTGATTTTGTATAATCAATTGAAAGTATTTTCCATTTACTTTTCTGTTTACTTTTCCATGTGAATTGTTATTGAACATTATAATTTCTAGAAGTATAGTCACTACCCTTTACAAGAAACATTGCATGAGTGTTGAATCATATTTCCTGAACATAATGAAAAAACAAGCTATCATTTAAGTAATATTACATTTGAAGAAGAGAGGAAATTATACAGGAATAACAGGAAATTCTGCACTGAATTTTTAAACCTCCAAATAATTTCCCGTACCACTTGGAATCTACCTCATACTAAATTAAGTCACATTTTATTATTCATCACTAAAAATTCTACAGGGCTACTTTTGTTTCTTTTCATGACAGTCTACTTTTTCCTTTTTTTTTTTTTTTCTTTGCTCACACTATTTGTACTCACGGGAAAAATATTTTTACATTCATGTCAAAAAATGAATATGGAACACTGACAGATCTCGCTAGGAAGATCAGAGAAGCTCCATTACACAAAGAAAACAGAGATAAGACAAAGACCACAGTTTCTGAGTGGAAGGAAAGAGAAGATAGGTAATAATTACTCTGTGATTTCCTAGGCTACACTTCATTTTGTATCTGAAAAGTAGAGCTATGTACTGATCCACATAATTTCTTAAGTCAAGTGGAAGTTTTTTCAAGATCTGATTATTTTAATGAGCATGCAATTTCATTCACAGCCCCATCTACCTAATAAAGGGCAAGAGGATGATTAATTATCTTCTGTCTAGAAGATAGATCATGTTAAGTGACAAAATTTTGTGATTTTTTACCTTTCATGTAGGAGTCACATGTGAGGGATGATTTGCCTTGTCAGGTCAGCTTACAGGATTCTCCTTTACTAATTGCTTTTTCAACCTTGCTGGCAACTAATTTTGTTCTTTTTTATGTGCCTGTGCCCATTAAATTTTGAAAGCAGCTATTGCCTCACCTGGCACAAGCAGTTTCTTGATTAGAGAAAGCTGTTCCAGAAAGTTTGGGGAAATCAGGTAGTACCTGCAGTCACTCACAAAGCTGTATAGGAAGTAAATTGGTTCTTCTTGTGTTAATTTATTTACATTGTGGAGTTTATTGTGCTTTATGACATCCTGCTCAGTCTCCAGGACATAGTCAAGATACTGACCAGGGTATGCAGAAACTATCGAGTCACAGAAGTTGGAAGGGACCTCAAAGCCCATCTAATTCCAACCCTACCCCGCCATGGGCAGGGACACCCTCAACTCGACCAGTTTGCCCAGAGCCCCATCCAGCCTGGCCTTGAACACTTCCACAATCAAAAATAAGTGTCAGCATAGGCCCTGCAGACGTTCAGTAGCTGGGAAACCCGACTGAAATTGGCTGTTCACATGGACCATTTTTCTGCCTGGGTTCTGAAAGGCAGACAGGCAGACCACACACAGGAGGGTTGCCAAGAGAACGGCATAAAGGTACATGCGCAACAGATGTGACTCAACATGTCTGTTGCCAGAGAGGTGCCATTTAGTTCTGACTATGAAATCAATTCCTTCTATTGGCAGCCTTGCCAGAATGCTGACTGCCCTCTCTTGAAAATAAACGCTTCCACCCGTTCAGCAGTTCCTGTAGGCAGCATGAAAAGACCATGTACATGGGAATATCAAAGACAACAAGCAGAAAAGTGCTGGCCGGTTTCAGTGTGACCAGCATTGCCTTGGTTATGGCCAAACAAACAGAAGGAAAGAGACAGCTGGGTGTAACAGAGTACAATTTGTCTGTGTGTCTTGCCAGAGGCAATTCCCAAATGCACATCTGCAAGCAAAGACTCAAGCAACTTCTACCAGCTCTTTTCAAAGCACTTCTAATCAAGATGGGGCTCTGTCATGGAGCAAATATCCATTTATAATAGTCAGAAATCAAGCACTCATTTGTTAAGATCACTTTGTCCTGACCAGCAACATCTGTTTTAACAAGGAAATTTTCCTTTTAGAATATGAAAAAAAGGAATGCAAATATCTGGTCTTTGAAAATGCAATACTATCTTTCTAAAATCAGTCATTAGTGGAAGTATTAACTGAATAATCTAACTCACTAACATATTTACAATTTTTTTTATATAGATCCTTTTGTAGTAAAAAGGTTTAAAAAAATAATTGATTAGATAAATTAGATTTTGCAGATTTGGCTCAGTGAATGAGTTCTGTGGAAATATAACAGGCATTTAGTATTTCGTTACCTCAGATAGACTGTGGACATACACAGAGAAATTATTCCTGTCATGTGACATTGGATATCACTGCTTCCTGAATATCCAGTCGCTGTTCAAGATTGACCCGGAACAGAGAGCTGATACAGCTGACCGATTTCCCCACTCTAAGTGTTGCAGATTCATGACGGAGCCACATGGGATCTGCACATGGAAATAAAAGTCAATTCAACAAATTTGCACAAGGATACAACTTTTGCAATGGAAGACATTTTAGCATCCTTTGATGCTGAGCAATGGAAATTTTATGTAGATTTACAGTCTGGGCTTGTCCAGGTTCTGCTCTGAACAGGACCTTATATCACACATGTCTTAATTAATTTTTGCAATTGATTCTTTTTCATGCAGAATTGCAAAATCACAGCAATTATCTACCTCAATTTCTCTGTCATCCATGTGGAACGGCTTGGTAGTACTAATAGAAGATCTGGAAAACAGAGTGGAAATGACTGCTAAGAGGTTTCCTCCTCTGTTTCCTGTTTCAGGAAAGGATAAACAACAACTAAAGCAAGTGTTTATTTCCTGTGGTGGGCCAAAACAAGAGAAAAGAGGAAACAACTACAATGACAGAGCCAAACAAACATTGCCCTAGCCAAATTAATGTAATTCATAATAAATTAGTTTAATATAGCTTGATTTTAAATGTATCATTTCCCACTGACTAATTAAAGTGTGGTCCAGCTGGTGGCCTGCAGATTGGATCCATTCTGTAAATTTTTTTCAGCCAAACTCAGGAAAACAAATTTTAGGAGCATATAGCATGCAAAAACATGAGCTGCTTTTACAACCACTTCCTTTTAGAAAGCAGAAAATGAATGTACAAACACCACCATGCCAGCACAACAATGGCCAGCATGGAGTAGAAGCTGTCAGCAAAACAAGATCAGGCTCCAGTGGTTACCAAAGTTGAACTATTTGGAGGTACAGGATTACTGTGTGAGGCACCATTCAGAAAGATGGATCAGATGAGTGCTTTATATTTTATTTCAAGCCAGCAGTAAAGTTGGTATGCTCCATAATAGGTATCATGTTTGGTAAAATACTTCTCTGAGGTTTTTTGAAATAAAATATGAGAAAGGAGTATCCATAGAATCATAGAATGGTCTGGGTTGGAATGGTCTATGTATATCAGATCCATATAACCTGGTTTCAGCTGGAATTGAGTTAATTTTCATCCTAGCAGCTGGTACAGAGCTGTGGTTTGGATTTAAGATGAGAATAATGTTGATAGCACACTGACGTTGCAGTTGCTGACAAGCACTGTTTACAATTAGGTAAGACAAGGACGTTTCAGCTTCCCAGGCCCTGACAGCAAGGAGGCATGAGCCTTCTGCAGAGGTGCACAAGAAGCTGGGAGGGGGCACAGCCAGGGCATCAGGGATATTCCATACCTTATGATGTCATGCTCAGTATGTGAGCTGAGGGGAGGGCTGTGGCTGAGGTCTGCGGGTGGCGAGCAATTGTGCTGTGCATTGCTTGTTTTCTTGTTCTATTATTATTATTATTATTATCATCATCATCATCATCATCATCTTCTTCCTTTCTGTCCTAGTAAACTGTTTTTATCTCAACCCATAAGTTTTACTTTTCTTCAATTTTGTCCCCCATCCCACTGCGAGGGATTGAGGGGGAAGAAAGGAAACAGCTGTGAGGTTGGTTTAGGTGTCTGCTGGGTTAAACCACACCGTCACAGAGAGTAAAATTGTTAAAATTTCTGATTCTTAACCTACCATTTTTGACACCAGCAGAAGAGTTCTATGCTTGCCCAGAACACATAGTATCTGCAAAGCCCTTAGTAGTAATGTTTATACTTGCTTGGTACAGGAATATATGAATATGTACTTGCACTCTTGTGTTAATGTCCAGAGTCTCTGAATTACTCGTATTGATTTCAACACAGCTGTGCATGCAAAATATGCTTGACAGGTGAAGATCTCCATATGCACTACTGGAGAGTGAGGACAACCTACCATACACTGTTCCATGTGGAAAAACAACCCAAGGCAAACACAGTAATATTTCATCCCTGGCAAGCTTTAAATCCAATTGCACTTTAAAGTCTTAACTAGTCAATAATCTGCTAGTCTGGCTCCACAAAGCTTAATTTCAGAGCCTGGTGCTGAACATGAACCTTAAGTTCTTCAACATTTCATGTTTACTGTCTGTCTTCATATTTGATATCTGTAGCCCAGAGAAATCTGAAAGACTTCAGACATTGCAGAGACAATGCTAAAACATGCACAGAAATAGGTGAGAGTAACCGGGCTTCGCAATTAACGTTCCACCTGAGAGAATTACAGTGAACATTCAGGACACGTCAGTTCTAAATGCAATTCCATGAGAACTTCTGTGGCTTGTTGTCTGAATTTTCTTCTGTAGTGAATCTGTCACTTGGTAGAAGTTACAAGTGTCAAATAAAGTCAATTAACTCAAAGACCCCTGTAATAAGGCACAGAGAAACATTTCTGAGAAGCACCTGCTGAAGCTGAAGAAATAGAAATAAATAATAATAAGCCTTTGTCAGAAGCATATGAAGTGAAGAGCTGATCAGGATCAGTAATCAAAATGCAAAAGGAAGACTACAGGGACAACAGCAGAAAAGCTCTATGGATCTTTGGAAAGAGGTTCCTTGTGAAGGAGAGCAGAAATGCTTTCTGCATTGCGGATATTCCAAGCAGAATTTTCCCAGTATTCATAGAAATAGAAGAGGTTCCAAAAGAAAGTAATGAAATAAGCAAAACTACATAATATTCAACCAAGGCTTCTTGGGAAGCCCTCTTCAGGTACTGTGTCAAGTTCTGGGCTCCCCAGTTTAAGACAGACAAAGAACTACTGGAAAGAGTCCATCAATTAGGGGACTGGAGCATCTCTTTTATGATGAATGGCTGAGAGACCTGGGGCTGTTTAGCCTTGAGAACACTGAGAGGGGGGGGGTCTCATCAACACTTACAACTAACTGTCTAAAGAGTGGGTGTCAAGAGGAAGGGGCCAGACACTTCTCAATGGTGCCCAGTGACACGCATGCAAACAGGCCCAAATTGGAACACAGGAAGTTCCATCTCAGCATGAGGGAAACCTTCACTCTGAGGGTGACAGGGCCCTGGGACAAGCTGATGAGAGAGGCTGTAGAGTCTCCTTCTCTGGAGATATTCAAAACCCGTCTGGATGCTGTCTTGTGCAACCTGTTCTAGGTGATCCTGTTTTAGCAGGGGGCTGGAATAGATGCTCTCCAGAGGTCCCTTCCAGCCCCAACTGTTCAATCATCACAGACTGGATTGGGCACAAAGTGGGTCTATTGTCTAACTGGACTTGAGAAGTATTTCCATTAACTGGTAAAATCTTGTCAGAGTTGGAAACATTTTTACAGAAATCCTCCCCCCCTTAAGAATTTTGAGTGGGATCAGAAACAACTGTTTGTTTGTTCATTTGTTATTTTCCACAGAATAGGACAATATAGGGCATATCTTATATTATTATGCATTTGCTCACACAAATAAAAATAATTGAAATTATGCAAAGGAAAAAAGCATTAATCACAGCTCATTTATTATAAATGCTCTATTAGGAGGCAGTGTAAAGTAATGGTTAAGTATAAGTAAACACTTCATGAAAAAAATAGAATATAGAGAAGTGAAGAGAGTTTCTCAAAGGAAAACAGAAATTAGAAAGCAAGTGATCTGGAAACCCAGAGTTTCTAATCTCCTAGCCTAATTCCCAGTCACTTTTCCATCAAGTGTCACTATTCTCATTTCAGAGAGATTTAGGTAAGTGTCTGTCTATCCCCAGGAGAAAAAAAAGAACCTCATATACACAGTGGGAGCAAATCTGAGGAGGAAAAAGAAGACTGTATAATGCTAGAGCTATCTCTTGAACAAAAAGTACATAGTAGTAGTGATTTATCTCATAATATCTGCCGTTGTAGAAAATACTATACAGGGAATTGATTGGCAATGTTTATTTGGTGAATAAAAGTATTTTTCTTTCATGCACAGCCTATGACCACTGTCTACTCTAATTCCTACTTTTTCTTCAAATTGCTATTGCTATTTTCCTCAGATTGCTATATATACAAGAAAGGAGAATTGGCTGGAACAGATGTGGAGAAGGCTGAAGTACTGAATGAGTTCTTTGCCTCGGTCTTCACTGGCAGCCAGGATTCTCACGATTCTCAAGTCCCTGAAACTTGCATCCCTGAACCTCTAGGTGGGAACTGGGGGAGTAAATCCCTCCTCCCCTCCCCCACTGTAAGGGCAGAGCAAGTCCAAGACCATCTTATGAGACTGAATGTCTACAAGTCTATGGGGCCGGATGACATGCATCCCAGGGTCTTGAAGGAGCTGGCTGATGTGGTTACTGAGTCGCTCTCTGTCATATTTGAAAAGTGTCTGTTGGTAGAAGTCCCCGGGGCTGGAAAAAAGGTCACGTCTCTCCCATTTATAATAAAGGAAGCAAGGAGGACCCAGGGAACTACAAGCCAGTGAGCCTTATCTCTGTGCCTGGGAAGATCATGGAACAGATCCTCGTGGATCACATGTTGGATCACATGAGGGATGAGCACATGATCCAGGACAGCCAGCATAACTTCAGCAGGGGAAGATCATGCCTCACCAATCTGGTGACCTTCTATGATGGAGTGACAGGATTGGTAGATAAAGGGAAGGCAACCGATGTAATTTACCTGGACTTGTGCAAGGCCTTTGACACAGTCCCCCATCACATCCTTATCTCTAAATTGGAGAGATGTGGATTTGATGAGTGGCCCATCCAGTGGATAAGGAAGTGGTTGAAAGGATGCAGACAAAGGGTGGTGGTCAGTGGCTCTATGTCCAGGTGGAGACTGGGAACCAGCAGTGTCCCCCAGGGGTCTGTCTCGGGACCAGTGCTCTTGTAACATCTTTACCAGTGACATTGATGGTGGAATTGAGTGCACCCTCAGCAAGTCTGCGGACACCACCAAGCTGTGTGGTGTGGTTGACACAATAGAAGAAAAGGAAGCCATCCTTGACAGGCTTGAAAGGTGGGCCCAAGGGAACCTAATGAGGTTCAACACTGCAAGGTGTAAGGTCTTACACTTGGGATGGAGGTATCCCAGACATACACAAAGACTGGGAGAAGAGCTCATTGAGAGCATCCCTTCTGAGAAGGACCTGGGGGTATAGGTGACTGTGCTTGAGCAGGGGTTTGGACTGGACAATCTACAGAGGTCCCTTCTCACCTCATTCATCCTGCGATTCTTTGTAAATGAAGACAATTAATAAGCAAAGCTCATTTTAAAGAATATTATTATGGAAACTGTTATGATCTCTGGCAATTTAAGTGTTTAATGAGAAAACAATGTTTGACAATTTGTGTCAAAATGTCAGAGCAAAGATGAAAGGTTAGTGCGTTGAAGACACAAGCCTCAATTAATAGCTAAAATCCTGAGATTTTTTAGTCAGGCAGTAATACTCTAGAGGGCAAATCCAGACTTGTATATAAAAAGCAAATCACTGCAAGCCATACCCACTTTGGTGGAGCAGAATCTGTGCCTGATGGGCTGCTAGTAGACTGGGAGAAAGGAAAAAAGGAGAACTAGCTGATCTCTACTACAAAGTAGTTTAAAAAGACATTTTATATGATCAGCCTGAATAGAAAAGGCTAAGCTTTTTAATGAGCTAATATTTTAAAATCCATTTTATAGAAGACAGAAACCATTATGTCTGATATCTCACATGCTCAAAAATCAGTTTCAAACAGTGGGCTTCTGTTTCATATGTTTGTGTTATTAAGACTCGCTCACACTTTTGGCATTTTCTTCCAACACAGTCAACTCTACCACACAGCAGGACCCCAAGTTCAGAAAAAGTACAATTAAGAGGCATTCCCTGCAGTAAGATCTGGCACTGATATCCCTCCTTCCTCACCTGTGGTCCTTCTGCAAATACCCTGCCCTATGGGATCTAATGTAGTGAGGTGCTGAAAACCAGCAATTATCTGAGAGCAATTAACCCTCAGTAAAAATTCGTCTCCACAGTCACAAACACACCATATTCTCCACTGGAGAAACTCAGATCTTCTGACCTGTTCCTTGTCTGAGGAACTACCGTTTGCTGATGGCAGTAACTGATGTACCTGTGTGGGCTGCGGAAACTTCTTCCTGCCAAGAAGCTTATAGTGGGTGGAAGACAAAAGTGAAAACAAGCTACAGCTATTCATAATTCTTAACACCGGAATTTCAAAAACAGTGATATCTATAAAGGATTCTGTACTTATTTATTATGTCAAGAATCTATATTTACTGACTTTGCCTATTACGTATGAAATGTTTGGGTTTTGGGGTTTTTTAGAAAAGAAATATGCTTGTTTTAATACTTTGATCTTTGCCTGAGACCTCAAAATCTTCCTTCCTCTTCTCTCCTCTCCTACCTACTGTCACTACTAAAATAGTCATTACCACTGGCCATGCACTGATAGCTCTGCAGTTTGGGAGCAGCATTTCCATTGGTTGTGCACCTGTTATTCCATTTTCTTCACTTGGTTTGATAAATTGTCACTTAATTACAATGGAATTAAAAACAAACACAGGCTGGAGCTAACTCTTGTGCATTCTTGGTCTGGCGCACCACCTCTGAAGAACAAATGGGTGAGTTAAAGTGATTGCAGTCGGTGAGGATGGTAGGTGTGACATCACTATGTTACCAAGATGACGGCTGAAAAAACTGATACAACAGCATTTTGTTCTTATGCAGCTGTTCTGCCCAGCAGATCTCAAGCAATTTGAAATGACTGATTTCCTTTTGAAAAGACTCAACCAAAGCATGGAAAAGGACAACAGCTTGCTTAAGGGTTGGGCAAAAGGGAGGAATAAGAATCCTGGTATTACTGCTACTGTTTCAGAAAAATAAACTTTTTTTTTTTTTTAGTTCAGAGGTACAGGCATAACTATACAACTCCAGAAGAATAAGCAACAGAGCTATTCCTTACTAGACTCACCTTCAGGTTGATAAAAAGTATGTTTTAGTTTCTCCACAATTAATATGTACCTTCCCTGATTAAGAAATCGCATGTCTTCTTAAGAGAACGTTCTGGTTTTCTGTATCAACAGAAGAGAGCTGATTAAAGCCTGTGTTTACAACATAAACAATGCACAGTAAATCATCGTAAAGACAAATGATATTATAATGGATTGATTTAATGAAGGATGATTGAATGTAGAAAAAAAAAAAGATGAAATTTAGAGAATAGGATTTGATTGTTATATTGCAAAGAGAGTTGGGGTCACAGGCCAATAATAAGGTCTGAATAATAAGGTGGGATTTGAGGAGAGACAGGGAGTGATTTGAAAACCACCAGTTACATACAACAGAGGTTAACTGTGAGTGGTGACTGAAAATTAATGTAGATCATTGCAGCTTGTTGGTCCTTTTGATTTGAAGCCTTAGAGGCAAGAAGAAACAGAGGGAATGGGACAAATACTAAGTGTATTTGAAATGCTTTAACATAAATGGAAGATTAAAAAGAGAAAAAAAGTTAAACAAATGGGAAAAAACATCATTGTAATTTAACTAATCCATTATATGCAAGAGAAGATAAGAGAAATGTAAATTATTCATAGGGAGCCACATCCATTGGCTTAGATTTCTTTTTCCCAAAAATATTAATGAATACATCTTTTACATATTTAAAATGTTTATTTAATGAAAACGAACCATGTGACACATTAGCAAATGATTATTCAAAAATAGCAGCACTTTATGATGCAGGAAAAAGGCGGAATCTTAATAGCTGCTTTCATTTATATTTTATGTGCAAAAACCCCAGCGTAAAAAAATGGTAAGAACACAATTTTAACTAAACCAAAGTTATTCAAAGAAGTGCTGCTTTCTCGTTATTTGAAAACTTACTCTTTTATGCTAAGAAAGGATTGTCTTCAGGTGAGAGCAAATCAGAACACATGGCTGCTCTGTCATGTTATTCTGGGTTCGCGCTTTGGCATTGGGAGGGTTTTTCCTGGCAACTTCACCTCAGCTTCTGTTGATTATTAGTAAACCTGAATGAGATTACTTCCTGTGAAAATCCAAACTTCTAGCCTGGTATTTGTCTAAATACAGACCTTCTGCTCCCGCTGTGACTCACAGATGAGCACAGCCGCAGAGCTTTACAGTTCAACCTTTTCAAAGCACCCTACAGGGACCTGCACAGAGAAGACCCAGGTGAGCCAAAGTGTGGCCTTAAAAAAAAAAAAAGTGTGGTCTAAAAAAAAAAATGGAAAAGGTGTGAAGAAGGTTAGCCCATAACTTCTCCAACCAGAACTGGCATCATTACTGAAACTCTTTCCGCTCCTTATGCCACACCTCAAAGCTGTTCTAGCCCATGAAAAGTTTCCGATTCTGACTCCAAATGAAATAATTATGAAGGAAGATCAGTAAAAGAGAGCCCTTTCTCCTGGTTTTGCCTGTCTCTAATGAAATTATTTATTTTATATATTTTTTTAATGCAATAAATACATTAGTAAATAAACGTTAATGAAAAAATTGTAGAGGGAAAGTTTACTATACTGCAACTGCTCATGCATTTAGACTGTAATGTCTTGGTGTTGCAGGAATTGTGTACTTTGAATGGCACATTGCAGGTTACTATGGACACTTACAGGGTTTAAAACAGAATAGTAACCTGCATTGCTTTCACTGGTTTCTTACTAGGTGACAACATTTTTCTAAATCAATGAATATTCACACAAGATATTTCCTCCCTATTTTGTCTGAAGGATGTTTATGTGAAGAGATAAGCTTAAAACATAGCATGTGATCAGGCCCATACTCTGCAAACAGGAAAGCAGCAAGTGTCTCTCAGACACACACTACATGGAACACAACAGCAGACACGAGGTCTTTTGTTTGTTGGTGCTCACAACAAAGCAGCAGAGCTGAATCTATTTCCCGTGCACTCCCTGGGTTGCATTATCCATGTATCACATTTAAAGTGGAATTAATAATTTTGAAGTAAGTGTCATAACTGTGTGCATGTCGAATTCAGTGACATGCACCCAGGGATGTGATTTGCAAGAAGCATCAAAGATACCAGTAGTTCATGGCTCAAAAATAGCTGGTCTTCTTAGACCTTCAATGGCTAAAAAACCTGACGTCACTGAGTGAAAAGAAATAAGGTACGAAAGCAGCTACATATAGAAATAACATTTATGCTTGACTAGAGGCAGTGGGGACGTAATAAAACTGGTTAGCTGATGAGAGACCCTACAGGAGTTTTGCAGAAAAACAGGAAAACAGCATTAAACTGACATTTATTCAGCAAGCCACCAACCAGAAGTGCTTGGGGCATCCCCTACACTGAAGCAAAATGCCAGAGCTGTATAATGATTAGACTTTGATGGATCCCACTGACGTCCCAAAGGATGTTCTGTTTCTATTTTTTATTTCTTTCATCTGATCTTCACCCATAATTTGACAAACTATTTTTAAGTGTCTATTTTACTTGTGATTTATATATTCCAGGCTCACCAAATTAATTCATTACCTCACCCAATCACTGATCACACTTACCTCTTGTTTAACTGTTGAAGTGGCACCATAATCTGAAACCTGTTCCATTTAGAAGTAGTGACAAAATCTGATCATTTTAAAAGTAGGGACAAACTTGCTTCTGCATCTGAGATCCCCCCGGTTTGTGTCCTAAAGTCAAGTTCTACCACTATTTTCTTCTACTCTCTGCATTAAGATCCAGAGACTAAAATAGGAAGGCATTAAAAGAAGGCAACTGTGAAAGGTTTATGCAGAATTCTTCAGAATTATTTTATGGGCACCAAGAGACAGGCAGTTGGCTGCTATAAATCAGGATATGACCCCCTCAGTCAGGGAAGCTCATCCCATTACTTTCCCATGGACCTCTCAGCCCCACATGCGTCTGGGACAAGGACAGGATTTCCTGGGGAACACAGATGCCACCTCTGAGGGAGATCTGAGCTCCTGTAGCACTCAACAGTGGCCTGGGCAATGCAGTGAGGGTCTGTGGGGGAGAGTCAGCACAGCCCCATGTAGTTACCCCCAGAGAGAAAGGTGGTACCTTTTGTCATGGCCTGGCGTGTGCTCCTGTCCATCCAGCCACTGCATGAGAAGGACATGGTACTCTTCAAGGACCCAAGTGAGATGTCTGGGCCTCACAGACTGAACTTATGCTTACATCCAAGCAGATTAATTGAGCTTCCAGTGTGTAATAGAAGACTGGAACTATAAAATGTTTCCTGATATATCTTGCTGTACAAATCTTTGAAAATCATGTTATTGCAATTTCCTCTGAAACCATGAAATAAATTATACTTCAAAAAATGACCAGCTGTGTTTTAAAACAATTTGGATATGATTTTCCCAACTCCTGTGACACCACCATCTTAACATTTTAGTGGCTTTGATTTCCGTTCTGATATTTTTGTTTGCACAACAGATCCTTAGGAAATACTTGGTTGAAAAACAGTTTTTAAACCTATAACCTATGCTGGAGCAAACATAGAAAGTGCAAGGAAAAAAAATTAAACTGTCTTTTCTGTAGGAAACTAGATATCAGTATTCAGACTCCTGTCTGCTAGTCAGTCAGGGGGGAGAGGAGGAAAGATGAGAGGGGACTAGTCTGAGACAAATATATGAAAACTTCTCTTTGTTACAATAACATTTGAATGTACAGGTCACTAACTACTAAGGTTAACATGGATTTAATCCTCTAACATTAAATATTAATGTTTTTTCTTACTCTTGCATTTTAAAACAAAATTTAAAAATCTATTTGTTTGCAGAAGTTAGCCACGAAGCCTGGAAACTTTTTTTTTTAAAAAAAAAATTATTAATTAACCAGAAAAATCTTCAATATAATACCTTTTGGATTCCTCTAACTTCTGAATAAGCGCAGAGATAATTCTCACTGAGCTCTCACTGGCCTCTTTTGAAACTGATTATTATATTACTGATTAAAAAGAAAAAAAAACTATGTTCAGGGGGAGGAGGGGTGTTATTAAATACCTGATCCTGAATGACAAAAAAAAAAATTAAACAAAAATTAGTTAAATTGTCCATAAAAGAACAAATCTGCAGGTAGAGGTCTGTGTCTCTACGTGTTTTTTATCAGTCAGCAGAAATAACTTGTACATGTCTAAGTGGTATGAAGTGGCAAGTGAAAATAAAATGTCAAAAAAGAAACTGCAGCTCCTACATTTAGTTTTTATTCCCTCCTTGTTCAAATGTTTCCCAGTATTTCCTGAAACTATCCTGAATACTTTAGCATTTAAAATTTAACAAGGAGCTGATCCTGAGACTACATAATTGAAGTTATTCCTCTACTATTCCACAGATTTATTGGATCTCTGGAAGTTGAAAATATGATGACATCTCCTACAAATATAGGAGAAAGCTTAGACACCTGGAAACAAGGACATGCAGGTTAGCCACAGAATTATGTGGGTTAGAAGGCATCTCCCCAGCTCATCTGTCATAGAATCATAGAATAGTTTGGGATGGAAGGAATGACCTAAAGACCATCAAGTTCCAACCATCCTGACATGGGCAGGGACACTTGTCACTAGACCAGGCTGCTCAAGGCCCCATTCAAACTGGCCTTGAACACTTCCAAGGAGGGGTCAGACACAACTCCCTGGGCAACCTGTGCCAGTGTTTCACCACCCTCGTAGGGAAGAATAATGAAGAATCTTTCTAAAATCTAATCTAAATCTAACCCCTTCTAATTTAAAACCATTCCCCCTTTTCCTATCACTACATGACCTTCTAAAAAGTCCCTTCCCAGCTTTCTTGTAGGCCCCCTTCAGGTACTGAAAGGCCGCTATAAGGTCTCAGTCAAGCCTTCTCTTTTCCAGACGGAACAAGACCAACTGTCTCAGCCTGTGCCCTGGAGAGGTGCTCCAGCCCTCCAATCATCTTTGCGGCTCTCCTCTTGGCCCATTCCAACATTTCCACGTCCTTCTTATGTTGAGGACTCCAGAAGTGGACATAGTACTCCAGGTAGGGTCTTCACAAGAGCAAAGTAGAGGGGCAGAATCACCTCCCTTGACCTGCTGGCAATGCTCCTTTTGATGCAGCCCATGATACGATTTGATTTCTGGGCTGTGAGCACACATTGTCATATCAAGCTTCTCATCCACCATCATGCCCAAGTCCTTCTCTGCAGAGCTGCTATCACTTCATCTCCCAGCCTGTATTGATGATGAGGATTACCCTGACCCAGCTGCAGGACCTTGCATCTAGTCCAAGTTATTGCTCAAAGCAGGTCCACTGAAAGCAGGTTCAATCCAACGTGTCTGGATAAAGGACATCTATTTGAAAATGTTCAAGACTTACAGTCATTCTACAAAAATATACCTCTTTAAAGTAAAGTGTTTATGAACAGCAAAGCAAGAACATATTTTAAATAGAAAGTAAAAAGTGATTTATTTCTTTCAAGAGATTAATTTTGTGCTGGAATGATCCAATGCACTCTGTACAAGGAACATGAAGGCAACAAGCACAGGAAATAATAATTGAAGATTAAAGCCCTTGTTACCTTGGGTGGGTTAGAATGCACTTGTGCAAGTTCCAGTAATATAATCATAATTACACTGCATAAAGGTGTGAGAGCTGAAGTACCATTATATAATTCTCATTGTTGTTTCAAATGATGGGTAATAGGCAGTTAGCCTGTTTTAGTATCCTGTTAGAAGATTAAAGCTTAGATAATAAGAAATAGCTCTTGGTTTCTTCCTAGCATATGCTGGTGAAACACAATAAAGCTTTAATTACCAGAGAAATGTTCAGAAACTGTAGTGACGAGCATGGTACAAAGAGATTAATAAACTGGATGATTTGGTAAATTTCAGCTCCCAAACCTCAGCAAACTGTAGGCATGAAGGGACAAAGTTGAATTTTCTAAGGGAAGTTCACAGTATCACAATATAACTAATGAATAACGAATTATGTAACTATATATTAGTGAATAATACACCCATCAGAGAATAGAATTTACACCTCAGTAGAGCATAAGAGACTTGCATTGTTTTGGAATCAGTGTTGACTTCTACAATAGAAGGCAAGATACTTACAGGGCTTTTTCCTGACTTTCTCTTTCTCTCTCTCTCTCTTTTTTTTTTTTTTTATTTATTTAACAATAGCCCATTTCTTAGCTGTAACTGTAGATGATGTTCAGATTTGGAGATTTGGGGTATGCGTATTCCATAGTCTTGGTAGTCGGTTACCAAGGAGCTGTTAGCATAGTGGGGCCCATGAGAACCGCATGAAGTTCAAAAAGGCCAAGTGTGAAGTCCTGCACAATCCCAAGCACAACTACAGGTCAGGCACAGAATGGATTGAGAGCAGCCCTGAGAAGAAGGATTTGGGATTGTTGTTTGGCGTAAAGCTCAGCGTGAGCCAGCAGTGCACGCTTACAGCCCAGAAGCCAACTGTGTCCTGGGCTGCATCAATAGCAGTGTGACCAGCAGGTTGACTGAGGCAATTCTGCCACCCTACTCTGCTCTGTTGAGACCCCATCTGGGGTACTGTGGCCATCTCTCGGGTCCACAGTACAAGAAAGACATGGAGCTGTTAGAACAAGTCCAGGGGAGTGTCCCAAAGTTGATCAGAGGGCTGCAGCACCTCTCCTGTGAAGACAGGCTGAGAGAGTTGGGCTTGTTCAGCATGAAGAAGGCTCTGGGGAGACCTTACTGCAGACTTTGAGTACCTAAAAAAGGCCTACAGGAAAGCTGAAGAGGGATTGTTTATCAGGAAGTCTTGTGATACGACAAGTGGTGATGGGTTTAAGCTGAAGGCTTCAAAGAAGGGTAGATTTAGATTCAATATTAGGAAGAAATTTTCCCCTGTAAGGGCAATGAGGCACTGGCACATGTTGCCCAGAGAAGCTGTGGCTGCCACCTCCCTGGCAGTGCTCAAGACCAGGTTGGATGGGGCTTTGGGCAACCTGGTCTAGTGCCAGGTGTCCCTGCCCCGTCAGGGAACTTGGAACTAGATGGTCTTTGAGGTCTCTTCCAACCCAACCGAGTCTGTGATTCTACAACGCTACAATTGCATTTTTGGCTCCACAGTACAGGAAATACATCAGGAAGCTGAAGTGGGTTTAGTGGTGGGCCACCAGGATGGTCAGGGACAGGAGTACTCATCCTGTGATGAGTATCCATTAGCATTTCTTCAGCCCTTCTGGGAAGATCAGTAAGAAGATGGAGCCAGGCTCTTCACAGCAGTGCATACCAGAGGGATGAGATACAATGGGCAGAGATAAGCTTGAGCACACACACCTCTCAGTATCCCCCTCCAGGTTTATTTATCCTGTGATCCTACATGATTCCAGAAAAGAAGCCAAAGAGTAAAAAGGTCACAGTTTACAGGAGTTAATAACATTTTGCTGTTGCCAAAGCAGCAAAATCATCCTAGGAGTTATAAAGCAAAGCAGTGGCCTTGCAAGACTCTTGCAAAAAAGAAGGGAATAATCTGCCTTTTGCTTCAGTCTTGAGTAGGAATAGCCTTAAATTGTAGCAATACATTCAACTGCCATGTGTTCCTCCTTTCAAATTATATTGCTTAGCTATCCTCTATTCTGGAGTACATATAAGGCCTCATTTATAGAATTCTCTCTCTTTATTTATGCTGTCTTTACATTATTTTCTGTCCTGTTTGTTTCTCCAAACTTTTGAGCCGATAAACTCTAAAACTACTAAAAGCTTTTATTTTACTCTAAAACACTGGAGGTGTAATAAGTGGTGGGTGAAGAGAAAAAGGAGTCTGAAACAGAGGAGAATTCAAGCTTTGATTTTTGATGGCAAGGAAAATTGTGCTGTTGTACCTTGGCACTGACAGAATATGCTTCAAATAATTTTTTAAAATGCCTAGAAAATTAGTTCTGTCAAGGTAGATATCTCTGTTATATTTAAAATAATATCCAAAAATGGGGAGGAAGAAAATTACCTGTGGATCATCAGAACTGTTTTTTCTTGCAAAATCAAGCATAAGCATTGCAGGTCCAAACTCAGGATTACAGCCACTGAAGTAAATAATGCACTTCAACAGGTTTAATCTCAGAAATGCTGATTTTATCACGTCTGGTATGAAGTCAGTCTTTATTGGATTCTAGAAGAGTGGAGACATTTAGTATGTGCTTTTACTAGCCTAATCAACTTTCAAGATCATTCTCAAGCCAGATCTGTATTTCCAGATAGCAGAAAAGCTGGAATGCCTGTAGAGAAAAGCCTACTCTTACTAAATGGGTGCTCTATGGGAAAAGCCTACTCTTACTACATGGGTGCTCTATGGAAATGAGGGAGGTTTGTCCTTTTATATTGGTTACCCTTCACTTCAAAATTTGGTGGGCACCACTCTTAGAGATACTTTTGTGTTCCTGACAAAACTCTTAAAGAGGTTATCAACCACTTTGCAACCTTTAGTTAAAACTAGAAGGTGACTGAAGCTTGAGAGTATAATTAATCAATGTCTTTTTTTCAGTCATCTGAAAGAGAAAAGGAAAAGAGTTAAGTGATTTTTCAGCAATGTAAGTTCTTGAAGACATACCAAGAAGTATCTCTACAGAGACTTCTTGAAAATTAGGAATCCATATTTCTTATAACTCTGATCAGTAACAGTGAGGGACAGTGTGGATAATCCTATGAATTTCTGTTTTTTCTAAGGTTAGACTGCAGAAATATTTAGGTCTGAATCCAGCAAAAATACTCATTGAACCTTGGACATCTAACACATTGTGCAGAGGTGCAGAGATAATGTCATCTGAGTTGTGTATAGCCTTAGAGGGGAAAAAATGTAACCCAGCAACAAAAGCCTCTGGAAATATTTGTACAGTTGCATATGAAACTGGGACCAAGCAAGACAAAATATGTGTGCATTTCATAAGGCAGAAGGGATAGAAAAACGAAAACAATTTTCAACAACTACTCCTTTTAATCTATCACTATAATGTCTTTTTAAAACCATTTTCTACATGGAGTCCCTGCTCTGCAAAATTTATGTATATATTTTTATATGTCATGTATATGTAGACTGCATATAATTCCACTAGCATTCTTCAGAAAAAGAATCATCATTTTTTAGTGAAGGACACACTGTATCAAGAGATAAAGCGATGTACCTTTTAATGGGATCAATATTTTAGTCCTTATAGAGAAAATGGCCACTAAAGTCAGATTCCCAAAACAAAACAATTCTCTGTCACATGTGTAAGCCTGAAGTCAAACCCTCAGCAGCCAGTCAGGTTTAATTCAGCCTTGATTTAGACAGGCACACCATGCCTGCATGTCTAAAACCAGAATAAACCCCCAGATTTCTGTGCAACCCAAGTGAACCTATCCTCTTCTGTATCAGGTCTGCCCAGGATGGAAATCATGGTCAGATGGAAAACAGATCCATTTCTTTCAGATATCCCCCACCGGAGTACTGCCTGAAGGGAAATTATTCACTTGTGCCTTATGGGACTTTTTCCTTCCTTCCTTCCTTCACCCAGACCTGCCAATTCCCACCACTCTGCCCACATCAGGAAGGGGATGTGACTCTGTTCAGGATTGAGGGAAACTGCTCCCAGTCCTTTTCTGACTCCTTTGAATGTCCTGAGCTTTACTGGTCAATATCACAGCCCATTCCAGCTGTTCCCCTGGAAGCCTGACCATACGCTCTCCTAAAGAAAATCTGAAGGCAGAGCTGGTGGGCAGAGGAAAGGCATCTCTGAGGTCTGAGCTAGGTGAGCCATCGGTAAGCCAAGGCTGGTGCCACCACTGATATCATAGACAAAAGTAGCTTCCTCCTGCAGGAAGGCAGATACCATGTGGCAGAGGAAGCCCTCACACCATGAGGAGAGTCTCTTCATTATTCATTTTTATTTTCTGCTGGGTAGTTAAGCAACAGTTAATCACTGTCTGACAAATGCTCACAGGGGCAGCTTTAACAGTTACTTTCTGTGTATTTCTGACTTGAGAACTTGCTTTGCAATCACTTGTACATGTAAAATGCCTTTGTTTGTGTATTTGCTGGTGTCAACAGGAAGAAAGCAAAGATCTTTACCAGGTTTAGGTAGCAACTCTAGTGTAGATGAATTTGAGACTCTCAAAGTGTTTGGGTTTTGCTTCTTAACACTGAGATTTTGTTGAGTTTCTGTCTAATCTTCTGCCAGGCAAATCAGAATATTTATATTTTCAAAGGGCCAAGAAAGAATGTCACCATAGATACCATGAGCTGTTTAAAAAAATACCAGTTCAAATGGAAAAAAAAAAGAATACTCATGTGTGCTTTATGATGCAAGTCCTAAATTCCCATTCATTTCTTCTTAAGGAACAGGAGAAAAATAGAATTTCTGATTTTTTTTTCTAATTGTTCTAAGTTGTGGTGAATAAAAATCACACAATAGCATCTGAATATTTTCTTTAATTCTAATTTGTAATTAATCCCTTTATGCTTCCTACATTGTCATCTGTCTCAACAACATTAAATTCTAATTTGTTGACATCTGGTCCAGTTCAAATCAAATCAAAGACATTTGACATTGCAGAGCTGTATTCAACAAGCTTTCAGACAAACAGCAGAGGCTGGACAGCATTTTTCAAGCACTGCAATAGAACTCCCTCAACCTCAGTATATGTATATACGCACACTGAGAAATACTGTGAGAATCATCGGAAGAGAAAGAATTAAGAATTAGAAAGGGATGTCTGGTTCTTTCCACTTTTAGGCAACTGTAAACTAGAATAATTCCACTAAAGTCAGCAGAATTGTGCTGGAGAGAAAAATAGAGAAAATAGGTTTTTTTACTTTGAACAAAAGTTGGTTGGTTTAAAATATTTGGATGAGTGTTCATTATTATTCACACATGCATCATTCTAGTTCCCTAGTAATACTGTTATAAATAAGCTTTCCCTAAACTTCATCTTCTTCCACACAAAACCTATCTACCTGAAATCTTGGTCTGTGTAATGGATTAAACCTGTCTCAGGAAATCTGAAGCAGAATCTGTAAAGCAATGGAAAAACAGGAAGATACCAAGTAGGAAATGATCTCATTCTTGCAGATTGTCTGCTTCTACTTTCTTATTAAAAATCTAAAATAGGTTGGCTGAGTAATTTTTAAGACTTTCAGTCATTAAAATGATTTTGCTAGAGCTGGTGGCCATCAGCAGTTCACTCTGAAAGATCCTTTTCATTGTATGAGTTTGTGCCAGTCCACAATACACAAAATGTTTGTTTGGTGGGGGGGGAGTGTTTGGTTTATTTTTAATTGAAGAATCCTGTGCCAAATTACTAGCTCAGGAAATGTAAAGATCTCCCTGAGATGGAACAATGATAACACATCAGTCTAGTGTTAAATACCATCACCAGAAATACTTGAGTCCTCACAAAAGCCAGCACTGCTTATCAACATGCTGTAAAAAGTATGAACACAGACCATCTTAAGTTGGACATGACTGGGTGATTGAAACCAAACCACCACTCCTTTCAGCAATATGTGTTTCACCATCAAAAAACAACTCAGAACATTAATGATTTTCCTCCAGAACTCCAAAATGTGCTGTATGCTTCAGAAAGACCCAGCTTCAGCCCAAAGGATCACACAGTCTAAGCAGTGCTTGGTCTAACCAATGACCAACACCTGCAGCAGCAGTAAAGCCAGGGGTCAGGATAGGGAAGGAGGATGGGGACAGAAATGAGATGATGGGTACCTACAACAGTAAGTTAGCAATGTTAGGTGTAACACTGAGTTGACACATAACTACTTCTCCAGAAAAAAAACCAACCAAACCCACTAAGGATGGAAAATGTGATCAAACCAAAAAGATTTGGGAAGAGTGGATAAGACCACTGCACAAGAGCCACTGTTGTTCCAAGGTGCCATGTGCTCAAGCCATACTGCAACCCTGTATACCCCAGGCTTGCTAAAGTGCAGCTGATACACACACTGGCCTTACTTTCTAAAACCAAAATCAACAAATAAAAAGTGGTAACACAGATGTACCAAGTAAGAAACACTTTGTGTGAATGCCCTGATGATGGCAAGCCATGTAAGATGGTTTCACGGGCTCTGAGCAGCCACAAGCATCCATTGGCAGAAGGTCTGTGTCGGGACCAGAGCCTCTCCTCAGTCTATTTTTCGCCATTAAAGAGCGCAGATATGATTCAATATCATGCACCTCCCCACTCGCTACCTGTCAGAGAAAGGCGATCATACTGTACTCCCCCACCTTCCTCTTCACCTCCAAGTGTTTTTGAAAGAGTTGCCTGTCATGTTTTAAAGCAGACCTCACCTTATGGGGAATAACAGCGTCTAATAAAATGCTATGACACCAAATCTTACTGCTGGCTACTGAGACCTCTGCGGTTTGCCTGTGGTGGAGGGGTGAGCAACTTGTCCAACTCACCAGCTGCTGGGCCATGGGTAAAGGGATGGCAACCATTTCCTACAAATGCTCCAGGCAGGACCCTGGTACTGAAGGTGGTCTCCTATAGAAATGCCCCCACTGCCTGTGCTCCTGTAGTCACCGGCGGGAGTTACTGCCATGAGAAGAAAAGAGGAATTAAATAAGTAGGCAGTCCTGACAGCCTGTGTTTTTTCCCCAGTCTCCATGCTTCTAATTTTGGGTAGAATGGGCAAATCTGCTGCTTCTCCAGCTGTGCAGCTCCCTGGAAGAGTGGGGAAGAAGATGGCAGGAAGCACAGCAGCCAGCTGCAGCCTTCTGAGAAATCATCTCTGAGTCACCACACCGTCACACCGCATCATTATCATCATTTAGCATGCATGATGACCAACACCTTCCACAAACAGCTAAGAAATGGCTATTACTTCTATTTTAGCCTTTCCTTCTTCTTTTTATTGGGTCTGATTTCTCCTGCCAGCACTTCACAAGCACCTTGAAAAGCAGCATTCAAAGTCTCTTCTCCCAGGCCCTCAGTTACACATATTAAAGGGAATTTAATTTCAGACAATAGCCTGAAATTCATTGACACCAGCCCCATAGCCAAGCTGAGGGATGTCTTTCTGGTCTGGCTTGCTCCAGAAACAAGTCTACACAATGGAGTTCATGGATGTGCAGGACAACTTTTGCCCCTCCTTCCTACTTGCCCTCCCACAGTGACCCAGTGACAGAGGCTTGTCCTCTGGCCTTGGTGTGTGGGTGGCACTGCTGGGTAGATTGCTAGGACTAGGTGCATTACTTAAATAACAGGTCCTTCAAGGAGAGGCGGGAGAGCCAGGCAGGAGTATCCTGGAGACCAAATGCATTTTACAGGTCACCAGCACGGCTGTGCTGCTCTAGAAAATTTGTTCTCCTTGTAGAGGCAAAAATGCTAGCTGTTAGCAGCACAATAGTTGCAAAAAATACTCTGCAGGGGAACACCAGCTCTAAATACAGTGTTATTAAGGGAGCATCTCATAAAAATCTCCCCCTGATCTGATGACAATTCCTTGTTGAATTATTCAGAAAGCAATAACACCTCAGTGTATTTTTAAGAATAGTACATGTGTCCACCTACCTCTCTTTGATGCTGGAAAAAGGCCTGCCACTTTCAATAATATTCTCAGTATTTTAGCATCATCAATTAAATTAAATAATCAGTGGTTTTCTCTGAAAGAACATTTAAAAGACAGAAATGAAACATAATTTTTTGTCATTTAGCCACAAATCTATTGTATGATTAACACTATGATGGACTCAATTTAACATGACTATAATGGACCTAAATATATGCCTGCTGGGTTTTAAAGTTGACAGTGATATCAAGAAACACAATGTGACCTGGCGTTTACATCTTTGCAGTGCACACATTGGAACTAATTCACTTCTCGCACAATGATGAAATACTTCTATGTTCACTGCAGTTATTCCAAAATTATACTGGTATAAATCACTGGAAAAACAGCCTGAAAAATCCTTCCATATAATAGAAATTACACAAAATGTGACCTGGATCCTCATCTGCCATGAATCATGTAGATGTTTTGATTTACCACAGCTGAAAAATCCATTCCACCAAACAAATTGCTGGCTTTATCTGAGAGGTAAATCCTGGGGAAGCCTCAGCTGAATCTATCTGCTGCTTTCACACACAGAGTCTGTGTATTACCAGGCAAAATCTGTAGTTGCTGAGTATTGCAATTTATGCTGAGGCATAGGTAATGCATGGAGAGCCATACTTTCAGCTCTTATCCCTTTCTTCTCCTTCCTTGCATCAGGGATTGCAGACACGATTTCTTTCCACTTTCTTGACACTGCTTGGGTCTGGAAGCCTTCCCCCCCCACACTCTTGCCAGCATGGTACACAACCTTTTTTACCTCTCTGATAGGAGAAAAACCTTTTTTGCCATGTACCTAGGACAGAGCAGAACAGAGACCCTTCCACTCAGCTCAGTTATCTGAGGATGTGTATCATTCCACAAACACAATGAAGAGAGTGAGCTAATCTCTAACCACTTCTAGAATGTCATTGTTTCAATAAAGATAATGCTCTAAAAGCTCAACTGATACAGCAGCGTATTTGGTCCACTCTGGCTGCCCCTATACAAGGACATTACAAGTTACCTGAGAAGGGTCCTGGGCACTGGAACAGTTTGTCTTGCAGTATTAAAGCCATGCCATTAGGCTGTACTAAGTAACTTATTCCCAGACAGATCCTGGGTACTATTCAAAAGTCATCACAGGTCTGAGATCGTTACCAGTTGGTCATGTGCACATAGACAACCTCTTTTGGAGTCTCAGGGGGTTTATCAGCACAGACATGACCTGTTCCATAATCAGAATTTGATTCTTCAATAGTTCAATCACTATAAACTATGTCAGATGCTTTTATTTCACCAGCTTAAACATGACTTATAACTCTGTGTAAGCTCTTAGCGCATTCTATTGCAAAGCAGAAGAATTTACCCTAAACACCACTGACTGGGTGAGCTTTAGGCTGAGGCACATCATTTACAGAAAAACCAGGACTAAGACTGATTCTAAGGGCTGGTGCCATACTCAGCAGATGCCCAATACCTTCTTAAACCTCTGTAACGTACTCATACATTTGACTCTTAAAAATCCAGACTGCATTATGAATACCTTGTAGCATAACATATAGACTCATAGAATGGCATGGGTTGGAAGGGACCCCAAGGATCATAGAGTTCCAACCCCCTTGCCACAGGCAGGGCCACCAACCTCTAGGACTGGATCTACACAAGGTTGCCCAGGGCCCCATCCAACCTGACGTTGAACACCTCCAGGGATGGGGCATCCACCACCTCTGTGGAGAACCTGTTCCAGCACCTCACTACTCTCTCTGTAAAAATCTTCCCCCTAATATCCAATTTAAACTTTCCTTCCTTTCGCTTTAATCCATTCCCCCTTGTCCTGCCATTGTCTACCCTTTTAAAAAGCTGATTCCCCTCCTGTTTGTATGCTCCCTCTGGGGGACCTCCCCCCTGCAGCCTTCTCTTCTCCAGGCTGAACAAGCCCAGCTCCCCCAGCCTCTCTTCGTAGGGCAGGTGCTCCAGCCCTCTAATCATCTTTGTGGCCCTCCTCTGAACCCTCTCCAACAGTTCCACACCCTTCTTGTATTGGGGGCCCCAGATCTGGACACAGTACTCTAGATGGGGCCTCATGAGGGCAGAGTAGAGAGGGACAATCACCTCCCTGTCCCTGCTGGCCACCCCTCTTCTGATGGAGCCCAGGATACCATTGGCCTTGTGAGCTGCAAGAGCACACTGCTGGCTCATGTTAAGTTTCTCATCCACCAGAATCCCCAAGTCCTTCTCAGCAGGGCTACTCTCAAGAAGCTCTTCTCCCAGTCTGTATCTATGTCTGGGATTCTTCTGGCCCAAGTGCAACACCTGACACTTGGCAGTGTTGAACCTCATTAGGTTCACCCGGGCCCATCTCTCCAGCCTATCAAGATCACTCTGGATGGCAATATATATCTATATCTGTATCTATATCTATATCTCTGTTATGATGTCTATTATTTCATGACAAATTAAGCACATACTCAGTTAAAAGTTAAGAGCATGGCTGTGTTACAAAAAGCTTGAAAAGTATCTATTTTTTAGATAAAGGGATAAGTATGCACATGTAGTCTGTGCCTGCAATTAATAAGATAGCAATGCCATCATGGACAACTGCATCAATAGATTAAACCACCCCCAAACTCATTGTAATTCAACACTGTAGGAGGAGAAGGTCATGGCTATATTCAGGGGTTAAAATTAAGAGGAAGATTCATTAACTTTGAATCCAGCTCATCATGCCTCCAAGACTACACACTGGGCAATGGTTTTACATTCTTATTAAGGCAGGAAGCACGAGAAACTGCAAGATTTTTGAAAATAACTTCAGAGCAGTAATACTGAAATCTAAATAGCATTGGCTATAAAGCAAGGTATTAATTCAAGACATTAATATATATTTTAAAAGCACTCACATATACATCAATAAATAGAAAAATTCAATTATATTTTCTTGTATCTCAACTCTGATATCTTTCTTAAGTGACTTTTGGAAATTAATTGTAATCAACATGGAAGCACTCTGCTGGAATTTAGTGCAAAATAGTTGAAATCTCTATAAATAACAAATATCTAATGTCAAGTAAAATTCTTTGGTACTTACTTTATATCAAGACCTTTTTTTCTCTTTCCTCTGCAGAGGAACCTTTAGATGAGGTACTGGTATTGTTGTTGGCATCAGGAAAAGAGTCAGAGTTACTAGAGATTAGATCTGATTTTATATGCCTTACAGAAGTGCAAAGAAAAGAGCATAGATATAAAGATAGCTGAAAGTTGGATGGCTAAATCAATGATAACAAATTTGAAATCAGGCCAAGCTTAGAGCTGAAGATGTGGGATGGCACTGATGGCATGAACTCTAACGCTTGTTACAGCAAACCTGTAAAAGGAAAAAAAAGCTGTAGCATCACTGAGTTAGTTTAAAAGTTTCTATTAGGCTGTATCGGTGAGAGTTTCCACAAGGAGGATTTACAGAGGCATCCAACCTGGCCTTGAGCACTGCCAGCCATGGCTTCTCTGGGCAACCTGTGCCAGTGCCTCACTGCCCTCACAGGGGAAAATTTCTTCCTAATATCTAGTTTAAATCTACCCTCCTTCAGCTTAAACCCATCACTCCTTGTCCTATCACTACAGGCCCTGATAAAAAAGTCCTATCCAGCTTCCCTGTAGGCCCTCTTTATGTATTGGAAGGCAGCAATAAGATCTCCCCAGAACATTCTCATCTCCAAGTTGAACAAGCCCAACTCAGCTTGTCTTCATAGGAGAGGTGCTGCAGCCCTCTGATGAACTTTGGGACACTCCCCTGGGCTTGTTCTAACAGCTCCACGTCTGTTTTGTGCTGGGGACCCCAGAGATGGCCACAATACTCCAGATGGGGTCTCAACAGAGCAGAGTAGGGTGGCAGAATCACCTCCCTCGACCTGCTGCTCACACTGCTATTGATGAAGCCCATGATATGATTGGCCTTCTGGGCTGCAAGTGCACACTGCTGGGTCATGCTGAGCTTTACACCAATCAACACTCCCAAGTCCTTCTCTTCAGGGCTGCTCTCAATCTATTCTGTTCCTGGCCTGTAGTTGTGCTTGGGATTGTCTCCCACTCATGTGCAGGACCTTGCACTTGGCCTTGTTGGACTTCATGTGGTTCTCACGGGCCCACCTCTCCAGCCTGTCAAGGTCCCTCTTGATGGCATCCTTTCCCTCCAGTGTGTCAACCCTACCACACAGCTTGGTATGTATTTTTTTCTCCATTTCATCATCTTTTCTGCACTCTCTGGGATGCAGAAAGATTTACTAAAACTTTTCTGTGCTCTTGCAAAGTAGTCTTTTTTCTTTGTAGCTGTTCCCCAGTGGTCATTGAGTAAGAGGACCTTGTGAGAGGTCGAATGTGCTGACTCAGAGTCTTAGCTTGAAAGGAAGTGAAATATTCTTGAAACTATTTAAATCTGTCATCAGTATTGCAGGAATAAGGTGATGGAAATCAAAAATTATTAAGCAGAAGACTTCATTAAAATTGCACAATATTATAAATCAACAAATTTTAAATTACACAAAGCACATAAAGGATAAAAGGAAGTCTAATTAAAAGCATATTCTTCACTCCCCAAACTGAAATCTATGGTTTCTCAGATTTATCAAATGACATATTCTATGTTGCTTTCACTTGGCTTCAATTGTAGTGTTAAAAAAATAAAGCTATGCACTACTACTACTCTGAATTCAAAAGGAACTGATGCTAACTTAAGTGTAATGCAAAAATGATGGTGATGTTTTTTCGTCTTCATCGGGGTTAACATTTGTTACCTGCAAAACACCCCCAGACTAGAACAACATTGAAAATAAAATGAGAGAAGTGCATTTCTTCACAGCAGCTGCTATGGCGATAGAGCAGCAACTCTAAACCCAATTCACAGACAGGACATGCAGTGCTGCTGAGTGTGCTGCGTTCGCCAGCAGATGAAATCCATTTTTCAGTAACACAAATGCTGGCTTAATTTACAAGGATTTATGGATTCGTGTCTTGCCCATGGGCTGTGTATCACAGCCCTGTATTGAGCTTTTTTCATGCCCTTGAGGGAAAGCTTCAGGAGAAGCCTTTTGGATCATGTTTCCTGCCATGTGAATTTTTAAAATGATGGGCTGGCTTTGAACAAGCCTTGAGAACCGTAACCAGAACACATGCTGGCTTCCTTTATTTTCTACTCCTGTAAACCTTTACTGCCAGGTGAACTGCTTGCTACCAGCAAGCTGCAGTATTTGTGGTGGCCTAAAAGGAAACACTCCACTTTCACTGACACACCGTTTTAAAATATGAATATTCTAAGCAGCTACTTTTTGTCTTATTGAACCAAACGCTTCCCCAACTATTGCAAGCTGCATAATAAATAACAACTCCATATTTTCCCTGTAGCACTAGAAGCTCAGGGTACCACCTGAAAGCCGAATCAGGCTATTTCAGTTTGTATGCTCTTTACTAGAAACAAAGACATGATGTTGATATTTCACTTTTCATTCTTTCACCATTTTCGGGCCACTAGCTTATCCAATGGATGTGCCTTCAGCATAGCTTCAAGTCTAAACAAAATGGAAGACGGAGTGAACACAAAGCTGGCATAACGTTTCTCCTTTCCCTTTCTCTGAAGGGGTCTGAGGTAAAGTGAAAAGCAAGAAAAGAGGCTAAAATTGCTTTCATAAATGAAACTTATCAAGTAAAAACTCATATTTGTAGCTATCCCTCATGTTTCTCATGCATTTTAAAAGTTAGTAACGTGCATGTCTTTGAAAATTATGTTAATAAGGTTATAGATTAAAAATGTGTTTTAATAAATTACTTTAAAATATGGAAAAGAGAGCAAAACAATAGTTTTGACAATAGTTTACAAGGAGTAAAAATCTAATAGTTTATGTCTAATATATTTTGTATTAAAATCGACTATATTATCTGTGGATAAGTACAATGGTTGCTCATATATAAAACCCTAGGATAAAGTATTTAATCTTATTCCTTGAAAACAAATTTAGCCAGTTTATAATGAAAAATTTCTGTGAATATGGCAATGAAATTATCTAGAAATGCTTTTGAACTTTACAACTTTATTTAATGATGAGTTGATTTATCTGGAAAAAAAAATAATCTATTAGTTTCAAATCAAAGGAACAGAAATAAAGTAATATTGCTGATGGCTTTTTCTTCCCAGTTTATAACCTTTCTAAACCAATACTAAATTATATATTTACTTTATTAAGGCATGTAGAAAATGAAAGCCTGTAGTTACGCTCGAGTATCCTCTCCACAATTAACATTTTTTACCATCTGGAAGCCCAACATTGATTTTCTTTTTTGTCACTTAGAGTGATAACCATTTTTGCCATTAACCATCAGCTGTGCTACAATTTTATCCTGGTTTTGTACAGGAGCCTAAACTTATCTTTTCATCAGCTGCATAAAGAGTGATTATGGGATGTAGACTTAGGAAGGCTGTACAAATATACATTGCTCACCTGTAGTAAGAAGTTGCTTCAAAGGGTGGATTCTGTCTCAGAAAGAAAAAAAAAAAAACCATCAATCAAACAGGGTATTTGCTGCGGCATTTGCTGAGACAGTTTTGTAATTTCAGACAACCTCTTTTGTATATATATGTTTATTTAAAAAGAAATATTAATGTAAGTAACCAAATTAAACCAGTAATCTTTCTTAAGTAGTCAAACTCTCACATTCCTAAAAGATTCATTGCTTGTTTGAGCACCAACTATCATAAAATACAAAGTGTTTCTTGATTTACCACTTTAATTGTTGTGAGAAACAATGCAAATAGAGGCCATAGTCCCAGAATTTGGAGTTGCAAAGCCCAGGCTACATTTGTAACTGAACCATTGCATAACTATGAATCAAGCATTTCATATCCCTGTTGCTGTTCCTTTAAAATAGAGTAACAGCATTCATCTCACTTGGGATGTTCTTTACAACTTGCCGGTAAGAAAATGCCATGTGATTTAGGCATTGCCATGTCCCTTCCTATGCCTGGTTTACATTCCAGTAATCCCAGATGATTCTGAAAACAATTTCCGAAGAATCTTGTGTTGGTCATGGATTTGTTGTGCTTAGTGTGAGCACTCAGGAGGAAAATGTTTCATGAAGATGCAACTATCCCCTTCAAGAAATGATCATCAAGTCTCCCAATACTCTTTTTCTCATTACATGCATTGGCAAAAAAAATGAGTCTGCAGGTCAAAGAGCGACATCTCTGGGAAATCAAGTTGCTCTTAGTGCAAGAGTTGCCATTAGCTGCCCTACAAGTAGCTGCTTTTTGGTAATGTTATTGTTGCTTAGTACATTGCAACAGTTTCTTTTTCTTTTACTATTTCCAGAGGGAGAAGCACATGTGCTCTAATTTCTTAAAACATGCTCAGTTGGTATTGGTCTGATTTTGGTCACCGGAATTTAAGAACTTGATAGAGGGGAAAAAATAATTACAGGTATTTAATTTGTTTCTGTGTCAATATGTATGGACAAGAAATCTGAAAACATTTAAATCATGTTCAGGATTGTCATGTAAACATAAAACAACATACCAGCTCACTGTCTACTCCAGAAACTTTGTGAAAAACTTTTTATAGTGAGAATACAGCTGTTCTGTATGAACAGTTAAGGTCCTGCTCTTGACTGAAACTCCACAGGAAGAGAATCTTTCCTCTGTTGTGCAAAGCAAAAAAGTCTCCATCTTGTTAAGCAAGCCACCCTTCAGGGTATAATCTGTTTACAAGAGTTCTGGGAACACTGAAGAATGTTATGAGTACTGACAAGAAAATAAGTGCTGTGAGTATTAACTCACTGCGTGTATAAATAGAAATACTGAAAAGCGCACTCCTGGTCTACCTCACAGCAGAGCGGTGGGATTGTGCCAGTGGCCTAGGGCACGAAGACATCTCAGTTTATGTATACTACCTTTGTATATTGTGTGCAAACACAGAGCATATAAGTGCTATTTAATAGCGGTGAGGAGATCAGGACAAATTCGAACTGCTTCCAAGGAACACTCTTTTGGAAATGTACAGAGACTGGAAACCCTGCAGTATTCTGGCTGATTTACTCAACTTTCTCGGATGACACATTACATGGGGTTTTACCCTGCTTCAGTGGGCTTTTCCTACTATAGTTTAACTTCACGATGGCCTCTACTATGACGATGCACCGTAACGGCTGACAGGGACATGGGGCAGCTCACAAACTTTCTGGATTTCGTACTGGCACAGATTTTTTTTACCAAGGGGTTCATAAGTAAGTGCTTTGCAGAGAGTAAATGTGTTATTGTGCTGCCTGTTGCGAGTGTTTTAAGGCAACACAGAGCTTTTTAATTTAAAAACATTATGTGTATTTTTACAAGCAGCTGGTGTTTAAAGTATGTTTGTAAGCAAATTGCAATTGATGTTTTCTCTACTAATTTGGTATCCAGGGAGAATCTTGAAAATTAGATCTACATATGACTAATGAAAATCTGCGGTACGATGTAATTAACTGAGCCGAGGTAGACCCTCATAAAACGACACAAAACGTAAGACGTGAGTCTCGGAGGTCCTGTGTCACCGTGTTCGCAGGATGACTCATGCATGAGCCCCTGGAAAGGAGCCCGCACCGTTTTCGAAAGGGTCGCTGCGCTCTCTGGTGGGCGCACGGGCAGAAAACAGGAGTGTGGGGCGCTGGCCACCCGTGAGAGGCCACCATAGCTGTGCCCGCCCTAAGTGCCCCATGGGAAGCTGTAGCTCCCATGCATTAGCCCTGGAAGAGCTATACCTCCTCCAGAAACATGCGGGAGCACCTTCTGTGCCCGGTCCTCCTGCTCAGCAGCTGAGGACCGCCTGAACTTCGTGTGCCCACAGCAAATACTTTCTGTCAGATCCAACTCAGACCTTCACGATGCTCTTGGTGTGGTCCGCGGAAGCCAGAGAAGCTAGGTCATTTAAAGCAACACCAGCATTCCCCCTTGCTATCCTGCTTTGGCTACAGGGTATCATCAAATGTCCAAAACGCCTTTGCTTTTCATCAAACACGCTTGCAACATGCCATGTTAGCTACTGAAAGGTCTTTGATTGCCCCCCCCATTCCCAGCCTTACTGCCATCCCACAGCCCTTCCTCTGTTCCCCAGCCCAGCCCCAGCTCCAGCATCAGCTATCCTGCTCCCACTTGTGGACACAGCTGCACCAGCTGCAGCAGCATTTCTAGCACCTCCCAAAAGTTAGCCCAGGGCTTAGGAGGTGAAAAATAGGGCAGAGGAGGAGCAGGGTTCTCCCCCTTTCCCCAGCAATGCCCCTGCTCAGGCAGGGTACATGGTCAGGGCCGTGGGGACCTGGGGCCATGGGCTCGCCCTGACTTTGCAGCTGGCTGAGGGATGTTTAGGGCTCATCATTTCCCCCAGCAGCAAACCAAAACCTACAGAGCAGTCAGTCTACATGGGGAATTGCCTTCTTTTGCCCCTTAATTTCTGAAAATAACTCCTAAAACTTTGGCTTTTGTGAATGCTGCACTGAGGTACCATGAGGACAGTTCTGAATGTAAAGAGTGGAGCAATACTAACCCTTAAAGAAGAAACCCTCAGCTGCTGAACCATCTCAGTGGCCACTACAAGAATGTCCGTTCCTTCATTTGAACCTTGCAACCATTTCCACATGTGCCAGCAGGCTCAAGTATACCCTTCCTGCTTTCATTTTGTGCTAGGAATATCAGGATTATGTTTTTCCCTCTGTCCCTATGCTCACCTGGACTCCTTCAGAAGAGAAACCACTCCAATAAGGTAACAGTAAAAATAAGTGGATTTGACAGAAAATGTTGCTCATCCTCAGGTAGACTCATATTCCAGCAGTTGTCCACTTCAATAACTTGACATCCTCTATTCCAATGTTTAAATGTATTTGAAGGTGAATCTTTTCTATCACAGCAAGCATGTTCCAAAATCAAGCATCGATCACAGTACTTACCTGGTCCATCCTTGCACTCCGGTAATGGCAATTCAGCTCAACACTTCAGCTCTTCCAGATGACAGACACTGTATGAGAAGTTATCTTACATATTCATGCCTTGCCTTTTAAGTGCTATTCAAGTTGACACCATTACCTTCTGCCAGAAGACACATCCAGGTCACGCCACAGCTGTCACACAGCTGAGATGTTCGCTGAACCTCAGTCCATCAGGAACACAACGCCCAATCCCAGGCAAAACTCTGTTCACTGTTTGCTCCAGACCCACGCTGAGGGCTTGATGGGCTTGCACCCAGTGCTTCCAAGTGGTGGCTTTGCTCTCCCCTTGTCACTTCAGTGGCACAAGGCGAGCAAAATAAATGTTACGTTTTTAGGGCACCTAATGTCTCCATGAAGAAGGTATGTGTATTCAGCAGCAGGATAAGGTCTTATGGAAAGTACCTGTATTTTTTTTTCCTTTAAATTTAGCAAATACGTATCTATCCTACAAAAATGTGTTTGAAACAAATGTTAAAATCAGTAATCGAATTCAAGGTTTGAGTTTTGTTCTTTCAGTCGCAGCTTTAATGTGATTATCTGTGACTGTAGTAACTTGATGGATAGCTACAGTCAGCAGAGTTGGAGGAAATACACTCTCGGAAGCAAGAAGAAACTCAATGAGTCCGGCTTCATGCAGTGTTTCAAGAGCACCATCTTGTGGTTTTCCTTTTCCAGGACAAATTTTATTTTTAAAATCTCTACACTACACCATAATTTCCTCAAAAGGGTTGTCAGCCCTTGGCCTTGGGAGTAGGTATTTTGGGAAGTGGGAAGGGAATTCTTGCTACAGTCTTAACCCAGATTCTTTTTTTTTTTTTTTAAACTCTGTGAGTCGGGGCAGGCTCTGTCTTTTTACCATAAAGTGTTCTGAGCTTGTTTCAGAGTGACCGCTGCAGGAACTTTGATTTTTAAACTTTCTTTTTGCCACACAAAACATTCAAAATGCTAAAATGTTGCTTCTTTGTGGTGGAGCCTTTGGCTTGAGACAGCAGAGCTGACGCATGCCGCATCTTTGCCACACATTAGAAAGCAGCCTGTGAGGTGAACAGCCAGGCTGTGTGCACTGTGCTAAGGCACCAGCAGTTGCAGAGTTGAAGAAGGGTCTTTTTTCTTTTTTTGGTTCTTCCATGTCCCACAGTCCTCAAAGCACAAAGGCTGCTAGTGGAGGATAAATTACACTACTAAGTGCATACACACTCATCCTTGTTTTTACAAGTGATTATGTCATCAAATTAATCATTATCTGACACTTACTTCCAGCTTCTCTGGTTGCTGTGATGGGACAGCCGAGCTTGCCTTTAACACTTTGTAGGAAGATGTAAGCATCCTGAGCAGCTCCTTGTGTTTTTCAGGACAGCATCATAAAGGCAAGAGAGTAGAGCTGCAAAATATGGATATGGATTTATTTCTGAAAGTCCTAAACTCAGCCTGCCTCCCAGCGAGGGTCTGGATGAAGTTAAGGAAAATTCTGGCTCCAGAGTTCTTCAGGCCTGGGGGCACAGCTGCGGCCCACAGCAATTTACAGAGCAGAGAAACATCCCGCCCTTCCTCAACATGCAGAGCCATGCCTAGAGATAAGCAACTCCCTGAGAAATCTGCACTCTGTTACACCAGCCAGGCAGGGGACTATCTCAGCCTGTGGGTATTTATCACCCTCCGTAGATCTGACAGGCATCTGTGATGTGGGTAAGAAGTTTATCACATTTCTGCAATGTCACTGGGGCTGCCAGTTGTTGAGTCTGAAAGTGGTTTTGACGGCACAGCCGCAGTAGTTGGGGTTTACTCGCCTCCACATGGCAAGTGCTATGCTCTTGCTCTGGGTACAGCTCTCACACTGCTTACACATCAAAGGCAGGTTCAAGATAGGCCCAGCACAGACGTAAACAACAATCTGCACCTACTACCTTGCTCCCACCTCTGGCACACAAGTCGCTCTCCTCAGCATGGGTTGGGGCACATGCCTATATTAACATCCAAGTGCTTGTGCTCTCTCAGGAGCCGCTTCCTCGCTCAGGAGTAGATGCCAGCACTGGCTGGGTAGGGGGCATTCATTGCCCATTGTTTTTCCCTGCAGCACATCATTCAGGGGAGCAATTTCTTGGGATACCAATAGTCATGAGGCTTTCAGTAACATCCACAGTTCTTATACAGGTTCGGGTGCTCAGCACTGTTGGGCAAGGTCTCAACAGTTGGGCAAGCTTACCATAAGGGGAGAAATAGTTGTGTGGCCACCCCAGATCCCTGTGCCTCTCTCTAGAAATTTTGCAGAAGAAAATTGCAAACATTGGTAGCAGGTCAAGGTCCTTAAGGAGCTGTAACCCACCTGTTGAAGGCTGCAATCTTAAACATCTATTCTGATTGTTAACAACAAAGCTGGTAGGTGAGAGTCTAAGGATCAGGATAAGACAGGAAGGGTTGGGCAAGAGGATAAAACAGAAACAATGTTTTGTAGCGGGCTCATTGCAGCTCAGCCAAAGGTTTGTTGCAAGTCAAGCAAACTGACCTTTCCAACAAGGTTTCAGGCAGAAAGCTCAGAAGTTAATGAAAAATGTCTTTCTTATTATTTGCTGGTCTCCAGTTGCAACTGAAGCCACAGTCCCTTTTTTCCTCTTTATCTGGAAGTAACAATGAACTTTCCTCAAAATTCTACATAAGTAAGCAATGTGCTTAAACAGATGAATTTTCACAGGCTAAAAAAACCTGTTCTTCACTCATTCTGTGCAGATTGCTAGGCCTACTAGATAGTGGATACAGTTCTCCTTAGTAAACTCAAAACATGAGAAGATACATCTGTTAAGTTCGTAACATTCACATTCAGCTCCAAGAGACACACTAATTTGAATGCAGGATGTATCATAGCCTGCAACACCATTCTGAAGGTGGATGCTTGTGCCACATCTCACAATGTGTATGAAAGGGCCGTTCTGTCTGGGTGATAGGAACATATCCATGCTCTTTAGGAATTTCAGCAGGCCAATGAAAATTTTATTAAAATCTTTTGCTTTTATTTCTCACCTATCTGTGGCTCAACCTACAGCCTACTGACAGTCTCACTGTGGTTACATGCATATCCTGCTCCAGATCATTGCCTTTTCCACATCTTTCACAAACAATACCAGAGACACCAACATCCAGTAGTCCAGGGCTGTTACATACTATACAAACACTGTTCTTCTGGACTGCACTACAGGACTGGTTGGTGATACAGTCTAAATACCAGAATAGGATGGAAGACTTCAACCTTTCAGTCTCAGATCTCAAGCATACCAATCAGTGGACTTAAAATAGACAAAAGATTGATGGAATCAAAGGTCTGGATATATCACAACCAGCCTCTTATTTTAAATCTCCAGTTTAGGTTAGAGTAAGCCTGCCACACAAAAAACAGAACACAGGGGGTTCTGCTCTGCTCTTCAGAAATGGAGAATTAACAAGTGCAGGGAGAGTTGCCACACAGCATGCAACTGCTGCATCAGTTCAAGGAGCAGGACCTGCAACGCCACCTTCCCTGCCTGGTACCTACTTTCTAACAGGAAAAAACCCCACCCAAACCCCAGACCTATCCAGGAAATGATCAATGCTTTTCTTGAGAGCTTGCCTTTCTCTGCTGTGGAATCACAAGTACTTTACTGATAAGCAAGCCAGTTCTGCTACAGCAGCATAAATTCAGCCAATAAGGGTTTTTTTTCCATCTAATGCCTGATTCAGAAACTGTCAGCAATTACTGCAAAGACCCTTTAGGTAAGTTTCAGGAATGCAGCATGAGAATGGATTCAGTATGTCTTACACAAAGCCAGATTTGCTTCTTTTTAGATCAACGTTTTTACGCAGCACATACTAAAAAACACGAGAAATTATCATGAATAGCAATCCTTTAAGTTAAGTAAGTCTGGATTTTCAAACCAAGTTGATGAGAACAGTAATTTATTTTCACATTTACAAGACAAACATGAATAATATATAAAGTAGTATTTACAAATATATACAAGTATAAAAAAATATCTTATTTAGAAAAAAATGGCAGTCAAAGTTCTTTTTAGCAGTACAGCCAAGATACAGTACTCTCTTTTTTTAAGATGGAAAGGGTGACACCTCGGTTCAAGGAAATTTCTTCATTCAAAAACAAAGTTTAAGAGAAGAATAACAATTTAAGATTCAACCTAAGGTAAACCATCAGAGAAAATGGCATCATGAGCTTTCACATTTTAAAAATAAGGCAAAGCCTTGAAAAAAATCAAAATCTAGACTCACTCAATTTTATGTTAAAAGGGACTTCACTCACTTCATCTGACAATCTCACTACAAATGCTTTTAAAAGACTTCTGAATAAGAGTAAACATTTAAATGAAGAAGTTCACATTTCCCCCTCCTGGCATCCAAGAATTGCTAGGGTTACACACGGAAGGCTACTTGCCAAAGGATTTTCTTTTGTTCAGTATTATCGTGGGGTGTTTTGCAGACTGGAACATAATAGACAAATTATCAGAGCAATACTTAAAAGTGTTATTAGAAACCATATCCAGATTTTTTTAAATTTATAGATTAGTAAGACTCTTTAAAATGGATATTTATGATGATGCCTACGAATTTTGACACAACCAAATAGCACCAAGGAGTAATAAAAATTAACCCTTTGTTTTAAATACAGAAGAGCAGAAACCATTTCCTTGTTTGATCTTCGAAGAGGACTTCATACCCTGAAATAACTTTTGTGGGACATCTAACAATCTGTATTGGGATGGATGGATCACAATCGCCGTAGATTCTGTTTGCTTTTCTTAGTCCCAGGAAGTGGCCCCACCTTACAGCTGGGCTTCACTGGTTTGCTACTCATACAGTCACTGGAGCTGTGGTAGGTGCACATGCACTTGGTGCAGAAGTCAAAGCCACAGCTTTCACGACTGCACACCGCTCTCTGTAGGTAGGAGTCGTACTTTGCAGGTGAGCCACAGCGATGGCAGACTTTAAGGCTTTCGGTGTTTCTCAGGGTCTTGGCAGCCTGTTGGAAAAAGCATATAGGGAAACTCATGAGTGGAGGGTAAATACACACCCCAAACATTCCCTGATGTTATCCAAGTGCGTGCTTCTCCTACTCTAGAGAAATAAACTGCAAATTTAGCTTAAATCTGGATGCATCTAATTCAAATGGGGAGCAAACAGGATTGGAACAGAGGTAGCCAATTTAAAATTCTTTAAACTTGAAATTTAGAGGACAGACTAAATGCAAAGCAGTGAAAAAACCACTCCTGAATCCTCCAAACCTCATCCAAGGATAGTGATTTAATTAACTTTAATTAAAAAAAGCCAACTGAATTCCATTTAAAACACTAATATTTTCTACAAGTGACCAATGTGTCCAGAAATCCCAGCTGTGGGGTGCTTGGCTTGAGACACCAAAGGGAGACAATTTCAGCTTGTTTCCAATCAATTAATTTTTGACCCCAAACCAGACTGACCATTTTAAATCATTCAGCATTAATAAATTATCAATGTATATAACATCTTATATAACACCTTATATGCCACTCCATTGTGATGTTTTTATAATCTAGATGTATGCGTATATATAGATAAGACTTTTGAGCTTGAGTATACAAACTTTTTCTACTCAGCAAAATCTATTGCTTATTAACAAGATCCCTGCAATGTAGACTTGCACAGATATGCAGAATAACAGAAGTTAAAAAAACCAAATTTAGACTGGTAGCAGTTGTTAATAACCCCAAATGTGTGGCACATTACAAATATGTAGTTAGCAAAATCCATTTCTATGTCAGATAATTAGTTGACAAAAAAGCACAGAATGAACAGGACAAGTATCAATTCGGTTCTGTTTTTTAAAAAAAATAAGGACTACTTAAGTCTTTGTCTTTTAAAAAAGTGCCTTTTGGTGTGGAAGCAAAAATTGATAGTTTTTGTGGGGATGCTCACATGGAAAACATGAGATTCGTTATAAGCCCCTGGAAGCCAAGAAGAAATTATCGAACACTTTCATGTCTCATCTGAGCCAAAATTTAAGCCAAAAGAGCCCCATTAAACCATTCTGAGGATACCTAGACACCTGGGGGCAGGGAGAGATGGGACAACACGACAGATGTAGAACATCTAGGTGTATCAGTACTATGCACTTAATTTCTGACCTTGTCTTAAACTAAGCTCAAAGAGCAAAATCTGGCAGCCATACTGACAAGGGTTACAAGCACTTCAAGTTGGGGGACAGTACCTTTAGAAATATTCTTTACAAGCAGACTGTGAGCCACATAACCTGTGAGAAACTTAAGATGAATGGAAACAACCGGTTACCTCAGAAAACTCCACGTGCCTGCTGTGACTCTTCGATGCTTTCGATTTGGGGCCTTTTTTACTCAAGATTTTTAGTGGGGCTGCTTTCTGAATGGACGATAAAGCTGCTCGGTAGAGAACATACTCCCTTGTTGCAGCGTGTTCTGGTGCCTGTGTGCTGTTCTAAAGAAAAGAAAAACGAGTAAGATTTGAGAAGGGATTTAGAGCTGATACAGACTTTTGTCTATTACATAATGTAACTTTCACATTAACACATTGTAACTATATAGGCAGAGCATGTATCCTAGCCACGACAATGTTTTAAAGCACGAGGTAGCATTTCTAATTCTTTATGGTCAACAAGGATGCTTGACACTTTCTTTCTGAGAAGCAAACTCCTCCCACCAGTTTTCTACATTTGCAGTTCAGGTTAAAAAAGCATACAATGGCAGGGAGGAAATCACACTTTATATGATATCAATGTTCATTGGTGTCCCAACTGTTTCATCCCAACAGGCTAGCAACATAAAATAGGACATAAAATTCAAGCTAGCTGAGTACCTTATTTGCTGTGGCAGATCCTAAACCTTGTTTCATTGTCTCTGAAGGATAAAAACACTACTACTACCTTGCTAAAGTGCAGTGCTAGTGTGGTTGGATCTTGCAGGAGTAGTGCAAAAAGCTTTTCAGCTCTGTAGCCAAGGTGTTGCACTTCAGATTATGACTAGAAAGTATCAGCAGAGAACCAGACTTGCCCCTTGGCCGAGTGGTTTCTCTCAGTTTCTCTCCTGTCTGCACTGCTGAGAGCATGTCTAGGGCTAGCCCAGAGGGCCAGCCTAGAGAAGACCCTCTCCTTCGTGCCTTGCTCTGACACAGGACACTAGGAAGCCTTTAAAAACATCTGCATGTCTCCTTGGGTAACTTCCTGTCAACCTCCCTCAGGCACCAAAGACAGTCTATGCAGTAACAACAAAGTGACCAACAACACCTGAGATGTCCTAACAGGACAAACTGAGACACTCCTGGTGACAATGTTTTCAATCAAAGTAACTCTTCTGAGATCTCTTAGGGCTGGGAGGAGCCCTGAAATAGCAGATAAGACACTACTGGTTCAGGCTTGAAATACTAAAGATGCATGGAAACTTACAGAAAGGCTTTTCACAGCTTTACTGTATATTTGGAAAATCCGTTTATCTTCTTGTAGAATCTTCTGCCACGTTGTGCTGACTTTGGCAAAACTGCAACAACAATAGAAGCATGTCCTTTTATTAAAGCAGTTACCTTTTGTTTAATAGTAGGAATAACTACGTAGTCTTTTCCTTTCCTACAGGAGATTGGGTATGTTCACAGTTGTAGTCTTTAGTTTGCCTTCTAGGGAAAAGACACATCATGCATATATATCATGGCTAACATCAACAGTTCGCATTTTAATACATTAATATGTAACACTAACCATTGTCACCATCACAAGCCCCACATCTAAAACATTCTTAAGCCATCTGATTAGGTTGTTTACTGTACCAATTAAATACAATGAGATTAATATACTTACTTCATTAAATCCATCTCGCTGAGATGCCTTAAGATACATGCCAATATGTGCTTCAAGTTCTTTTGGAAGAGTTCGGCAAGAACGTCTACTCTATCTAATCCCATTTTCTTTCCAATTAGGTTACAAAGTTCAACCTTGCCCCTAAAAACAATTTTGTCCACTGCAGCCCAAGACCTGAGATTTCTTTTACCACTTTTTTTCAAAGTTGAGCAAATCATTTCTTCATAATGGATTACTGGCAACAAAGTCTTCTTTGAAAACTGTGCTTGGTTTTGGTTCTTCATGAGACAATGCTTTGGTGTGCCACAGAGATTTCCAGCCAAAGGTATACTATCCTCATGTTCAAGTGCATCAGCATATTGATTACTTAACATAGAGGAATAGCCACTGTCCTCATTAAATTTACTGTTTTCTAGTGCCTCCATTTCATAGATACCTTCATCAAGTCTCTGGGTTACTTGTGTGTTTTCTTTGTTATGTACAGGTCTCTCTTCATCTTCAAGATCAAGATTCCTGGCAGCCGCATGGTATGTGTCACTAAGCAGCTTCTGATGCTCTTCAGCACAGCTTTTACAAAAGCCTTCCTCATAATTCAAGGGACAGGATTGTCCCAGTCTTGTTTTCTCCATAGCAGACTTCAATGGTGCAAACCCAGCACAAAGAGATGTACAATCAAAATTGCGTTTCATTTTGAAGGAGTGGTTAAGGTTTGCTTTCATTACTTTATTTGTATCCTGCAAAAAACAAGGACAGTATTAGAACTCAGTGTAAACTGCATCACAGATTCTTTTCCTTATAAGAACCAATCACACCTTCCTTCTGCCTTGTGAATTTCAAGAGTTTATCTAACTCACTTTCTAGTGTCTAAAATACAGACAAGTAGGCAGAACTACAGATTTGATCAGCAGCACACTAAATCTATGTGAGATCTCCTCAGAATTAGTTCTTTATGCTGCATGTAACTGGGGCGAGAAAACTGACTGGGTGATTTACTTAGTCACCATTCCATCAGTATCAATTACTTCTAGATATACCAATGCTCCCCACTCCCAACCCTAAATGCAGTGATAAACTCAGGATGCTCACAGTCCTTGTTAGGGACACCAGTGGCAGAGTGACAACAGGAGGGTGCAGGGGTATAGCCAGGCAAGAGCAGCCTGAAGTTTCCATCCAAGGCCAGAGGCAAGGTTGGTGGTGCAGCCAGGTATCTGGCACTTTTAAAAGAAGAGGCAGCTGGATAGCACCGGAAAAACGTGAATGCCCACATGCATGTGCAAATTCCAACAGAAAGCACCGGCCCTTAAACAATGGTCAACTCGAAATAAAGGCTACTTATGAGCAGGATTTTAAGAGGATGAGAGGTTAATAGATATTATAGGGAAGTTGAACGCTTTTGCCCCGTTTCTTTCCCCTCCCCCGCAAGAAGTGTGGTGCTATCTATATTAACAATTGCGGGGGGATGGGCAAGGGCTGAAGGAAGCCATCTCTCTAGTGTTAAATCTAAGGGGAAAATATGCTTTCATTACGCTTTGTAACCCCTGTGAAAAATAAACTCCCCCATCTGACCAGGTATTTTAAGGGATTTAAGCAATTTTAGAAAAATTTTTCAAAGAAATGTATTTCGTGAAAGGTTTAAAGAAGGCCCTTCTTAGTACCTACGTTTGGTGGAAGAAAGGAGCAAATGCGCTTATGGCTTTGTACAGTGTGAGTTGGGGGAGAAGTAGAAGCCCTCCCGCTGAGCCTCCCCCTCCCCTTCCCCCCTCTCCTGAGCGCCTCGAGAGAGGCAGGGGAGCTTTTGGGCTGAAATCCTGCAGCACTGGTAAATGCTTCCCCCAGTATTTCGGGGTGCTAGGGCCAATCCTGACCCCCCAGCAGAGCGGGCACAGCCCCGGACCCCCAAGGCACTGTCAGACTGCTCCCGCCCAGCGCTCAAGATGGCCCAGGTCGGCGGCAGGTAGACCGGCTCCCGGCCCGGCTGTGCCTCATGGCCCCTGGGAACCGTACCCTGCCCATTCAGGGGTCTCCCCTTTTCTCCGTGGTGGTGGATTCCCCCCAAAAATGGTGGTGGAGAGGGAAACAGGAGCGCGCCGGGGAGATGGCCCCCTCCGACGGCATGGCCCGGCGGGCGGGAGAGTGCGGCACCTCCCCGCCCGCTGCTGCCCGCCAGCGGGAGTTACGCTCCTCACCGTGATTGGGACCCGACCCCGCTAACGCGGGGCGGGCAGCGGGACCCACTCCACACGCAGCTCGGCAGCAGCATCGGGGCGCTACGCGAACGCCCAAGTGCTTCCATCCCACTCCATTCCATTCCGTCCCATCCCATCCCATTCCGTCCCATCCCATCCCGCCTCTCCCGTCCCACCCCATCTCGTCCCGTCCCGCCGGCGGGATAGCTGTGGGGCAAGGCTAGGCAGGGCAGCGGGACCGGGCATCCAGCCTCCAGTCCGCTTACCGTCTCCAGCAGCATGGCCAGCACTGCCACCCCCATTCCCGCCCCAGGTTCTGCCACCACGTATGAAGGCAGCCCCCACCATCCCAGTCACAGAGCCCTCACCAAGGAGTCCCGCAGCCCCTAACGGGCTCTGCCAGAGGCCTCATCTAGGCAGCCCTAGGCAGCTCTGCCACAGACCCCCTGCCGCAGCGCCCCAGCGGCCGCCCGCCCTCACCTGCAGGGTGCTCCGCCGCGGCCCGCAGGCAGTGACTGCGCGGCTGCCTTTGCCGGGTACTTTTAAAAACTTTGAATTTGGTATCCAAAACCGCGCCGGCCAATCGGAAGCAGCCGGCGGGGGCGGCGTGGCCAATGAGAGGAGGGCAGCGGGCGGGGGCCAATCGGAGGCGCGGCGGGCGGAGCAGGTACGACTCATATTTTCCCTCCTCGCCAGCGAGGAGCAAGGCGAGTGGTGGGGCGGTGGCGCGCGCGGGGCAGCGGGAGGGGCGCGGGAGCCACGGCGCAGGGCCGGCTCGGCAGCGACTCCCGCCCGTCCGCCCCTTCCTCCCCTTCCTCCCGACCTCCTCTTCCTCCAGCACCCCGACAGCCTCACGGCGGTCTCCCTAACCGAACAAGAGACCGCGGCGGTAGGAGGGTAACGGGCGCTGCACGGCGCCCGTCTCCCTCCGCCTTTGCTTTTGTAAGTGGATCTTCCCACCGTCCTTGCGCGGAGCACCCGCTCTGAGCGCGCAAAGCTCCTGCGCCGGGGAAGGACTCGTTAGGCACCGTGGTGGGCCTTACACCCGGGGTCCTCCCTTGGGAGGAATGTATTTCTAGTAGACGGCAGGCCGAGGAAGGGCGCAGGGACCCCACCACCCCCGAAAACCACCGTCTCACAGCTCCCCGAGGCTGCACCGCAGAGACTGACAGACCTTGTGTCGACATGAACGTGGAGCAAGGAAGGGACTAAAGGTCTTTATGCAGTAAAGTCTGCAAGGGCAAGTCAAGGCGGTACTGCTCCTGGACTGAAGTCCACTTTGTATGATGGTGTCAGCCTCCTGCCAGGACCGTGTGGCACCTGGCTTTTCTT
This sequence comes from Porphyrio hochstetteri, assembly GCA_020800305.1. Lineage (NCBI taxonomy): Eukaryota > Metazoa > Chordata > Aves > Gruiformes > Rallidae > Porphyrio > Porphyrio hochstetteri. Next base: position 56,568,219 of record CM036907.1, read on the forward strand.
GCAAGGCAGCAACACACGTGGTGATGTTCAGGAGACAGACAACAGGGGGGAGCTGCAAGTGCCAGGCAGGATCTGGCCAGCCAGGCAGGATCTGGCCAGCCAGGCCACCACTGGAGCATCAGGGAAGGTCTAGGACAAAGCCCTGAACGCTTAACAAAGGTTTCAGGCAGGAAACCGGTGCTTAGACCTGGCTGATGGCCCTTAGATGTTTGGAGGAATATGAAGGTGAAGTTAAGGGAGAAGGAATCGCAAACCCCATCCACCGCTCAGTACAAGACAGCCTGGCTCTCACAAGTTAAGATGACTGTCACAAGTGCACTGAGGGCTTTGCTTACACTACTAGCCTGGCAGGAATAAAGGCTTCAGTCCTAGTTTCTGCTCCAATCAATACCAAATTATTTTATAGACAAAATGCATCTATGTTTATTTTTATTCTCTTATGTGCCAGCTGCGAGTTGTAAATCTGGTAGTAAATCCAGACCTAAGCCTCTCACTTTATGTGCCTCACCTTATGCATACAGGCAACTCCTGCATCTGAAATTAATGTATGCATCTTTAATTAAAGATCTGGAACTTAAGCTTAGTTATCATGCAGTATTTCCTAGCAAACAAAGCTGATAAAAATATTAAATGATTCTATGTGGGTTTTTTACATGCCCAGGGTTCAAACCACAGTCTCAAGTGTAATAAAGGATGATACACTTACAATAATCAGTCGATTTTTACATAAGCTACTTAAATAAAGCATGTTTATTCAAGTGCTAGGAAGAAAATGATAAAAATAGGTTATGCTTATGTTATGTGCATGCTTACAGATGCAAATAAGCTATCTATAGTGAACTATGTTCACATGATAATTTCTTACAAGTTTCAATTAGAAGTCTGAAAGTAAATACCCCAGTGTTTATGGTAACACTTTTCCTTTAGGTTCCAATTTCTTATTTATCAGTATTTATATTTCTAATACGTTATGTCTGTGTACACACACACAGGTACAGTGGGATAATGTGCCATGGAAGCTGCAGGTTTGTATATATATTTGGGATTGTAAAATCTAGTGTACAGTAAAGGTTAACACATGCACATATATCAGCAGGTTAGAAAAGGCAGAAGTTTTAATTTGCTTTTGCAGAACTAATGTTTTAAGATGCTGGTAAATAAAGCCATAAGTTGCTGTTCATACTATGTAACCTTTAGAAAAATCAATAACCTGGAGAGCCAATTAAAAAAATAAAGGAGAAACTGAAGCCAAATGGAGACTGAAACATCAAACAATAGTGTAATGATTCTTTTCGCTTTTGACTTGAGAAATATTCTTTTCAAAAAGAACTCACACAACTTGTCACTTGGTTTCCTTAGCTTTTTTTCATTTTTAACAAGGGATATTCTTAAGCAATTATTAAGGGCCACGAAAACATGAAGGAGATACTCTTTAACTCCTTCTCCCATGCCATGTGTAATTGATATGCAGATTAGTAGTGGAGTAATTTTTTTATCACTTTCTTCCTATCACTCAAACAAAACAGGAATTTTATTTTCTCTCAAGTAAGCTATTGGACACTGTAGTGACGTTTAAACTATTGTTCAAATGAAAACTGGAACTAGAAATAGCTCATTGTTTTAAAGCATACCTTTTGAGAGTGGTGTATTGGTATCTTCTCAGTGGAGAGAGTGACAAACTGCAGTTACTTCTTGGCCAGTCAAATTTACTTTTTAAGCGGACTGCTGCAGCAATACTGTCTTTTACTCAGCAAGTAAGAAAACTGTTTATCAGTCATGGAGAAACAAGTTGTGGTGTCTTTCATGACCTGAAAAGCAGTTGCATTTTCTGGGTGGTGTTCCCAAGAAGCTCCTTTGCAGAAAAATGTCTGCAAATGTCATCTGTTGTAACGAAGTGACAAAGAGCAATGTTCAAGATAGATTTTTTTTTTCATTTTCTGAAATAATTTCCATTAAAGATTCATAATCAGCATATTCTCTTAGAGTTTGTATCATTTCATCTAGCATTTCTTCCCCTAGCATGAAACACTCAATGTGATGCACTGATCTGCTTATCCTGTGATCAGTAATCCGGTCCTGTGGAAAGTTGTACGTTCTGATCTTCTCTGATCTTCCTTTAGTCCCAATCTATCAAAGAAGAAGAATCGGTTTATTATCATCATTATTTTTTTATATAAAAAGGATGAAACATTGATTAAGCATCTAAAGCTAAAGCTTTCTCTTCCTCCCACAATTATCCAAAATACTGTTATATAGAATCATAGAATATATATGTATATAGTGAGTACGTGTTCAGTAGTTGCAGTAGTTGTTCCCATACACATAAAAGAACAATTTTACTCTATCTTTTTCTAATAGTGTTCTGGTTATTCATGCTCTAATCCCATTTGTTTCACTAGATCTCTAGAATTTACATCTTACTGAAATTTTAAGTCTGGCTAATATATGACCTTTCTTGCTCAAGTAGAACGTACTATTTTTGCCTTGTGTAATTCCTCCCTGCATTCCTGCTCCGCTGTATTTCCATTTACTATTTGCAGTTCAATGCAGGAGTTACCCCAAGAACGTATGCTCGTAGAGAATTATGTCTCTTCTAAGCGAAACTTACTTGAATTTTTCGAACGCTGTTTCTCTTTTGGGTTTCTTCTTCCAGTCTGGCGTCATAGAGTTTAGCACACAGCATTTGCATAGCCTTCTCCTTGTTTCTAATTTGAGATCTTTCTTGCTGACATTCAGACACAATCCCTGCCGAAAATATCATGACATTTAACACTTAGCAGTAGCATACTAAAAGGGTTTTGCAATTTCTAGGTTTTTATGATGTTACAATAAGATGTATCTTTATTCAATAGATATTTTGGACTGGGGATGTAAAAGCCCAGGCTTATTAACATCTAATCCTATGTTTTGGGAGAGAAGTGCAGGCTGAGCCGTGCAAGTGCTTCTGGCCGTAAGACAAGAAATTTAATTTGCTATGTGGGACACAACAGGTAGATAATGAAAAATAAAAGACACATGATGTGAACCGACATAACAGAAAACACCTTTAATACTTTTGGCTGCAATTCCATGAAATTTAGGATTTAAGGAGTAGTAAAATACATGAGAAAATATATAACATATGATCAGAATACACAAAAGTGGGCACCGATTTCTTTTTATTAAAAAAGGTGTGGTTCCTACCCCCAAACTATACAATTCAAGAGGAAAAGTGAACAGCCTAAGAAAGGAGTAGGGAGAAGAAGTCCTAGAAGACAACAGCACAAGCTGTTATTTGGATTTATTTTTGATAACTCTGATATGATGGCAGTATGTTTTTATAAGGTTACATAGTATTACTTTATAGACTTGCTTGCAAACAACTTTTTGGGTCACAATGAAGGTTTATAAACAGAGGTAGCATGAGAGAAATAGAAGTAACAGGACAACTGCCAAGGAAGAGACATCAAGAGGAATGAAGAAGGGTAAGGTGCAATAGGAAAAAGTCAGGTGATGAGATACCCTATGAACCACCTCTAGTGCAAAAACACAAAAAACTGCAATACATTTTTAGGTTTCTATAATGTACACAAATAACTGCTGTCAGCAAGAGCTAAGATAATTTGCTGGATTTAGTTTGGGGGCTTCCCCCCCCACCCCAAGCACGCAGGCAGTCCAAAACTTTTTGAATCCAGAGTACCTTCTTGTCACCACATCTTGCACAGAATTCTATCCTCTCCACTCTTTACCTTCTGCTTTACTGAGGTGATGCAACAAGTGTAGAATGGATTAATGGCTTTAATAAATATGAAGAAACGGGTGGCAAAAAATCTGGATACGTGAAGATAAAGAGCATTCAGGATTACCCTGAGGCTGTAAAGCTTGACTAATGCTTGTGGTGGAGAAGAGGAAAAGCTAAAAAGCAATGAAAGTCAAAGCAGCTGTTGGGGATTGCTCAAAGGGAAATAAAAAGCTTAGGAATGGCAATAAAAAAGCCATATGATAGCTAAAATCAGGTAGCATTTGAGGGTGTATCTTACCCCTCCTACGCTTCCCAACCTGAGCCCTGGGGACTGGCCTCCTAATTACATGTGTAATCTAGGGAAAAGGAGCCAGCAGACAAATGGCAGCTGGCTTCCTGAGAACACTCTGCAATTAAAAGCAACATTTGGATATGGAAATAGCACAAACTCTCTTTCAGAGACTAGTCAAGAAAATGCAAATCATCAGATTTTAGCCTGCTCTGTTTTAAAGTTCATTTTCCATTATTTGAAAGCTTAAATGTAATTTTTTGATGGAAACTGATCTGGATGCCTTTAACCATTGTGTCATGGTTAATGGCAGAATGGATGGTATACCTACTGAAGCTACCAGCCTTCCCTGTTACACATTGGAGTGGGCAAAAAATGGTGCATCTAGAGTACTCTAAACACACATGAATACTACAAGAAAACTCTGCTCTACTGTTGTCCAGGTTTGAAAACAAATCCCTCATTTCAAAAGAAACTCTGACAGCAGTTTTGCACTGTAGATCTTATACAAAGGAAAAGATGAAGCACCTGTTGGAATATGAACTATCCGTACAGCACTGTCTGTTGTATTGACATGCTGGCCCCCAGCTCCACTAGCTCGCTTCGTTTCTATCCGTAGATCTTTTGGATTAATTTGCAGCCTCATCTGTCACAGGAGACAGAAAAGAGAAAAAAAAAGAAAAAAGAACATATTTATGTTGATCCTCTCTAGACAGATGTCAAATATGTGCAGTTGGTTTATTTTATAAGGCACATTCAGGCAAGATCAAACTTTTTCAAGTTTATGAGTGGTAGCTCTCAACCCCTTTGCAAACACATTAACAAATCCTCACAGCCAGATTGGAACGTGACATGATGGAAGCCATGAAATCAAAGAAAAATCTGCTTACAGCATAACCATCCCTTAGCACTAATCATCCCCCTCCTCTCAAAGCTCCACACCCTCTTCCAACAGAGTCAGCCAATATCTTAACTTGACCGGATGCCTTTTAGATAAAATGGAATGTATTTCCATGGCTGGCTCTAGCATGGGGCAATGGTCTCTGGGAGGAAGGAGCAGCATCTTTGAAAATCTGCCAGGTCAACATGAAACAAAGATCAAAATCAAGCTTTAATTCTTAGCCAGTTGTTTTTAACCAAGCAAACCTGGTGAGAATGAATTATCACCTGTACACTTTGGATAGGGGAAAACGAAGACACTATGAAAATGCTGTAGAGGAGGCACTAAAAGAAATCTCTATGAACTCTGTAAACTAATTCAGTCTTTTGTTACTTTGTATAAAAAAGTACAGTTTTCCACAAAACATGCAAGATGCAGCCATGGTGAATTTTCCAGTTATAATGAAGTAAACTGCCAGTGACTATCCTACAATTAGGATTATGAGAAAATCCAGAAATTCTTTATTTTGCCCCTCTAGACAAAAAGTAAAATAAACAAATATGACTTAGTTTAAAACTTAGTTAAAAAAAATCATTAAAAAAGAGTAACAAGAGAGACAGGAAACACTTAGGTATCAGCAATACAGCATGTAAAAACACTGCTTATGGTAAAGTTTGTTCCACTAAAAGACAAACATTACTTCAGTGGGTTGGGGTAATATTGCAACAGTCATTGTGCTGGTGTGAATGCGTCCTTGTTTTTCTGTCTTTGGCACCCGCTGAACACGATGCACTCCTCCTTCAAATTTCATGTACTTGTAAGCCTCAAAACCTGCTATACTGGCAACTGCATGTCTTAGGCCACCTTAAAAACAGGAGAAGAACAGTTGTAAAGGTGTAAGAAAAGCTCTTGGTACTACGCTTTTATATTTCAGACTGTGTAATTAGACATCATTGTAATCTGTTTCTTAAAATTATGAATTTACCATGTAAATACTTTGGCAGAACTATACCAAAAATGCAAGATAAGTCTTAAACAAAGCCAGGCATACACACTCACACGCTATCTCAAGTAACAGACCTTCAAATTCCTAGAGTCCAATTTATTTTTTTATATATGTAAAAGGATTGTGTGAGTACACAGTTCATAGATAATCATAAACCACAGCAGTACTCTAACAGCAGTAGTAAGTTTACATAAAGATCACATTTTGAAAGCTGCCTTCAGAAACTATATTGATTTTTTTATCGTTAGTTCAGTTATCATTCAATGGGGGAAAAAAAAACCCAGAAACAACTCAACTATTTAGCAATGTGCTAAAAACTAGCATTGTACTTAAAAACCAGCACTGAACAGCCTGGAACTTGGGAATAAACCCCAATACAATCATGGTTTTGTGACAGGAAGAGCTTGCTGCAGTATGGAACACTTGTTTGTGGCATGCTTGCCCTTCCTTGTTTGCTTGTGTGCAAACCCTTCAGTCGTGGCTGTATGATGGTTTGAAGGATCAGAGAAGTGGTGGCACTATAAATTAATGTAATTTTCCAACCGTTTGGGTTTTTAATCCATCTCAGTTCCCAGATCCCATTCTTAGCAGAGAGGATGGCGTGTCAAGGGAATGATTAAAGAAGCAATAGGCAGCCTCAAAAGAGTATTGCTGCTGAAGTCTTGCAACATGAAAACATAGCTGAGGAAGAGGCACATGTAATTCTCAGTTTTTATTTTGTTTTAGACTACCTTTAGACTAAAGAAATCAACCACAGGGACAAGATAACAGCTTTTTAAAAGAAGCAAAACAAAGACAATGTTGAATCTGAAAATACCCTGCAGCACAGAAAAAAAAAAAAAAAAAAAAAAAAAAAAAAATCAGCCAGAACACAGGCCAGGATTTGGTTTGCAAATGTTTTTTATTCTACAGAAATTTAACATTCCCTCATTACTTTACTAACATGCATTTCCTTTTACTGTCACGTTTGTGGACAACAGCCTGAACTGCCTCTTCCTTTCTCTTTCATCTCATTTTTGTCCTTCTGTTTTCTAAAATCTTTCTCCTACTTGTAGAAGTAAATCTGTACCACTGTTTTAAATGTGTTGCTCAACATAACTAATGCTTCCCTGATTTAATTTATAGCCATTATCTATCAATTCTGTAAGATAAATCTGTCATGCTGAGAACAAATCTGACCATAAAGCATGCAGTTTAATAACAGTATCTGTCAAAATCTTTGGTTTAGATCAGTAAGTTTCATTCTAACAGGTAGTGTGAAATCTTTCTACCGACCTGCAAACGCTATTCATATGAACAAAAGATTTTTCTTTACTCTGGAAGGATCTTGTATAACTACAGTAATTATTTTAGGTTGAGTAATAAAACTTACTTACACCTTTACACATAAAAGCAAGTACCAACAAATAAATCATAAGCAACCTCTGCATAGGAAGAAGCCACGCTACATCAGGAGTAAAAATAACGTGGATGTCCACAAGGCTACAGCACTACTGGCAAGTATTAATTATGTGATAACCAGCACATTTCAAAAGCTAATGTTCTGTCTTTTTTACCCCCACTTCTGCTGGCATTAATGTATATCCCACAGGTACAGTCTATCTGAGCTGCACCCACATCTGTGCAACATTCAGGAGAGTTTAAATCTGTAGTGGTACCTGTGTGTCTGTGGCACTGTAGGGCTTAGCATGAGCCAATCAAGAGACTGGTTCAAAAGATAGGTTATTTATTCATACTATTTCAACAATCACCAACGCAGCTTTAATAAAAACGCAGCAAAATCAAATGAAATTTCAAAGCCTTTTTACCCTGGCAGACATGCTGCAGACCTGTGAAACATAGCTAGCTCTTACTAACTAGTTGTTGTCCCTTTCAATTAAAATGTCCCTCTCTATCCTGAAAGCCAACATGCGTGGAACAAGGCACTTGGTTTCTGCATGAGTTGGCACTTGATTTTTATCTGGCATCTTATACCCAGACTGAGAAAAAGCCCTGTACCTGTGTCTCCAGCTGCCGCTACAGGGCAAGCAGCAGCAGATTAATGACATGCAGGTTTGTGCTTTAACATGCACTCTAAATCTTGAACCTACTATTTTTGGACAGGGGCATCCTTTGGGGTAGGTCAATAGAAGTCAGTTAAGAGTGGACTGAAACCAATTGCTAACTGCAGCTTTGTTTAACATTCACCTTGTTCACACATGCTCGCAGACAGATTTCAGCCAAGTCCGTGAGCTCTCTGAAACGAGGGAGCGCAGTGTTTTCATGCAGCACCCTGCAGTCCATATGGAGCGTGGATGGGATGCAAGAGGCTAGCAGCACCAGCAAGCACCCTTAACTTCATTCTCACCCTGCACAGTAACCCAATGGGTTCCAACATGCCTTTCAGTGACATCTCTAGAGCCCCCACCTCTTAATTTATTTCTAGTTCCTCGTGTGGATAACATGTAGTCACACACGTAAGATCAGAAAATACACTGCAAGAGGCTGACAAAGGCTAGGGCTCCCTTCAGTTTCCCTAATTTTACATCCTACCTTCCTAAACATTCATTTCAGGGCACAGGCAAGTCCTCAGCAAGACAACGGGTTTAAAATGAATACATATCCATTAAAACCTAGTAGTTTCAAAGAGAAAATATGGCTAGATGCATACCACATTAACCTATTGCTTCAATTTGACATTTAAGGCATTAAAGAGAATGCCTCTGAGGGCGTGGGCTCCTTGTCCAAGGACTGAGCTTTCACCAAGTGTTGCTGAGCCCTTCCAATCACAGGACTGTGAGTCAGACCCTACTTACAACTACCCAACAACAGAGTTTTTAAGGCAAATCAGTGGATTGATCCAATTAAGAGCACGGCCTCAAAATGTGCTGGAGTGAAGAAACACGGGGCTGGCTGGAAGGTGGGGCAGCCCTTGTTTAAGCCGACTGCGAAAGGTGAAGCTGTATGTGACTGCTGGGGCTCACTCCACAGCGATCTCACAGCGAGTCAACGGGAAGGCCACCCTCCTCTCCCCCAGGTATATGAACTACAGAAGACCCAAACCCTTCCCCATTTAGTTCACACCTATCTAACCTCTACCATGTTTCCTCCTTTTTTTTTTATTAATGTTAATAGATTTCTGTTGGTTTTGAAGGCTGAAGTGGCTCAGCTCCTGGCAAAGCATGGGGGACTATCTGCTTTCAGCAACAGGCTGCATTGTAACATGAAGATGCTTCTTGTCTCCCTACCTTCATCACTTAAACTGTGCAGTTTGGCAAATGTCCTCCTGACTTAAAAAAAGAAGAGACTTTGATGATGCTGTGAAAACCTGAGTTCACCTTCATCAACTTGAACTGTCACCTATTAAGAACTCCAGAGAAAGATTTTTTGACACTTTACAAACATAAGTTTTTCTAATCAAATTCTACTAAAGATTCTAAGGACTTAGAAGTGTAAGTGAAATCCATAGTAAGTTGAATTGTATCTGCCTATCTGAGAGGTGAAGGCACAGGCCTCCCCTTTTTGAAGCGTGAATACAGACAAGTCAAACTTATACCTAGAATTTCAAGTTCCCAGTTTGTGATGTCCATATGTATTTCTTCCACGGAGTCCAATTTTTGAACCTTCTTTTAATCCTTCAATATATATCAGTGAATCAAAAACTGTACTTATGTAAGAACTGCCTTAGGGCACAGAAAGCCCCCCACTGAAAGGGGAAAGTAGCTCACTGACATGAGAAGCTTAATTGTGGATACTTATTTTTTTCTGCATATCTACATGGCTGAAACAGAAAGGGATCAAGGTACTTGAAACCATCATGAAGTCCAAAGTATCACTGAAAAAAGAGAAAAAAAGCCCCGTTGTTGACAGTATGAATACAGGTAAAGCTTCACAACCCGTCCGAGCTAGAAGCAGCAAGCTGCACATTGCCCATCTACTGTTGCATACCCACTGTGATGTATACATTACCTCCACAGCAACATGTAAGCAGGCAAAACGTGCTAGCTTTACTCACAACAGCACGGGTAACAGAAAGCCTGCAGATCTGTTAACAGAGACAGACTTAGCAGACCTCGCCTGCTGAGAAACGTGGCTAGCAACCTGTCAATCAAAACCCTAAATCCTGCCACTAGTTGGGCGTATTTTGGATTGCAGTTTCACACTTGGCTTAAGTTGACTGAACTTGCAGCTGCCAAGAGGTCCTGGGTTTCTCACTGCCACTACCAGTAACCACACACTTCTGCCTCCACTAGCATTTCTTCTCTCCTTTTGCACTGGATTATCTGAAAAATAAGCGTTGGGTGGGTTTCCTTCAGTGCTGTTTTTCAGTTGGATTGACTTGGTTATGAGGGTCTATGAAGACACCTTATCACAAATACCAATGCAAAAAAGTCAGCAGCAGCACGGAGACAGCAGCCTGATCTTTGTGAAACAACTGTACAGGCTAACTGGATTAAGCTAAAATTAACCAAGATGTGTCATGGCCTCAGTTTGTTGTGTAAACCTACCAATCCCCATCTTTGCAAAGACACTGTTCCCTGTGATGCAGTGAAGTGAATTCACAGCTCATCATCACCAGAAGACCCAGTTTTTACACCTCTTTGCATTCTGCCCCATATTGCTGCTTATCTTATGCTGGCTCTAAGGCTCACCTGCACCAACTTAACACACTAACTAGGCAAAAATCCTGTTCCAGTCCTAAATAGCCATCTTTGCCGGTTTAAGTGAAAGGACATCAAAACAGGCAAATGACAAAGAAAGGAAGGTAGGACTGTTCAGGCACAGGGAAGAAAAGAGAAATATCTCCTTTTACTGGCATCAAGCTGTTCAACTAAAACCCTACAGGCAATCAGTTGAAGACTTTCATAAATAATTAGATCTCTCAAGTCTCCTCTCAAATCTCCCCCACCTTGCTCATCCATGAGTTGTGACAGATGAGCTATATCCAAACAGCCCATTTCCTTACATAAATCCTCAGATGACATTATTTCAGATAAATTCGAGATGATTTAGATTAAACTTCAAAGAATAGTTTTAATTATACCAATCCCTCTCTGCCAAGGGATCCAAAATAATATGAAGACTTCCAACCTGCCAACAAACTGATCTACAAACACTAGAAACACTAAGTAACTAAGCAGAACAGCCTATCCACACATAAAAGTATGTAATCTGTATTGGTAAAAAATAAAGCTAAACCAACATATCTATCTGCATCACTTTCTGAATTTTCTTCTGCCAGGCTTAGTTTCATTTCTACTTTCTGAAACTACTGAAAGATAAGGCGGGTTTTTTTTAGCACTTCAGTATTTTAATAGTACTTCTGAGATGGAATTTCAATCTCAAATACAGAAGCTGAAGAAAAGAGTACTCAGACACTCAAATAATCTTCCATTTCTAAAATTACGTTAGTAAAAATTAGCTTCCTGTAGTCAGGAAATTCAAGTGTCTCATGAATGAGTGTTTAAACTTAAATTAAAAAGTTACAAAGATTAAATATTTTTATTACTGACCTATTTCACTGGGAAAGTATTCTAATATTTCAAATTTCCACTTTTTATAGGCAGCGTATCGTTGATACATATCAAACATCTCCGAGGTGAATAGCATGGCTTCCTGCCCTCCAACTCCAGCACTTACTTCCATGACAAGATCACTCTCGTCTGTTTCTTCTGAAGGAACCAAAAGCAACACTATCTGTGAATACAAAAACACCCAGCTAAGACTTTCCTCTGACACTGAGATTGTATAAATGGCTGGACATATAAGATGCAGATCTAGGCTGTGTTCCCCACACTAACTTGCTGGCTGCCCAGAGGAGAGGCTTCTTGTGCCTCTTGCAGAGAGGAGACATCAGTGAGGAAGAGGTCAGGGTCAGGGTGAGGGTGCTGCATTGCAGGAAGGCTCCCTGTGTCTGTTCAGTAATAGTAGGTACACAGGTCTCTCCTGGGACCTACAAAACTTTACAGAAGTTTTCATCCATCATGAGCACTACAACTTTTGGACACCACAAGAGACACGCCAGTTGCAAGACAACTGGGCATCTCCCTCCCCATCAAATTCCCTTTTAGCATCATCTCAGACTGCAGAGCTAGGAAGGCACGGATGTTCAGGAGGACAGTCCTTCCTTAGCTGTATTATCGTTCATTTACTTAAATAGGCAGAGCCAGCCTTATATTGATCTGCAGGAGATACACACACTAGAACCATAAAACTGTATTACAATTTTTCAGGCATTATCCTCCTTTACTAGCATTAGGTGATGTTTGTTTCCACAGACAACCAACTTCTTTTGGCAAAATCACAAGTATTTACAAAAATATTTATAAAGTGAATGTTGTATTGTTGTGGAAGGAATGAAAGTGACCATACCAGTTTCTACTTCACCCCTAACATTAAGAATATGTAACAGTTTATTTATGTAAAGATGGTTATTTCTAGGTCAAACAACAGTTACTATGTAGAACCTATATAAAGTAGCAGCCTAGAGCAGGTACATGGTATTAAATCTTTTTTTTCTCCCTCAAAACCACCAGAGTATGTGATGCTACACAAATACAATGTTTCAAATAGACAAAAAAAGCTGGACATACATATAGGTACACTCAGCCAAGACAAAGTACAGGGCCTACTTATAAAGATGTATCCATGCAAACAATTTCAGATACAAGCTGGCAACACACTTACAGGTTGTTTCTATACCACCTGCCTTTTTCATTCTCCTTAGATAACAGACACTATCTGAGGAGTATGATTGGCAGGGAGGGGAGAAGGAGAACAGCATATTGGATACGTCTTACTTTGATGAGAGGACAATTTGGCCTTGTTAATTTAAGAATAGCAAGGAAACCAGAGGCTTTTAAAGGGGATCTAACCTGGTGTTTCAGTTCAGCTATCTCCCCTTCACAGGAGGCGATTTCCCCTTCTGCAAGCTTCCGGAAATCTTCACTCTCATCTGGAATATTGAGTATGGTTAATCTTCAGACTTATACCAGTGTCACTCTCAAAAAAACCTTAAAAAACCCCACCAATCACATCAAGAACTTACTCTAAAAAACCCAAACAAACAAAACCCACCAAAAAACCACCAAAACCAACCCAGCCCACAACAATCACCATGCAAAAACCCCTAATGCACTAAATCTGTCAGATTAATAATACGATAGGTAATGAAGATACACATATAAGGAGGGTTTTTTCCTATGTTGCTGTCGTGGTTTTACCCCAGCCGGGGGCCGCACCCCACACAGTCGCTTGTACTTTTAAAAGGAAGGGGGAAGGAAAGTTGGGGGAGGGGGAAAAAGGGAAGGAAGAAAGGAGGGAACGAAACTACAACCTAGAAACCAGAACCACCCAGGTTGGGATAAGGATAGTTTACTAAACAATAACAGAAAGCTAGATATAACAATAACATAAGTTTAAAGCACAAAATAGATGAAACTGGTGATACACAATGCAATTTCTCACCAAACGACACAACTCAGGCCGCACAGCTTAGAACCGAACCCGACCGCCCCCAGAAACTGCACGTCCTGGCGTTGTCTCCCCCTCTTCCCCCCAGTCCCCCCTTAAACTGAGCATGACATAACTGGCATGGAATATGCTCTTTGGCCAATTCGAGTCACCTGTCCTGGCTGTGTCCCCTCCTTTCTCACTAGTAAGGAAGTATGCAGAGCTGAGAAAGGTACTTGATTGCCCGGCAACAAATCGGAAACATCAGGGTGCTATCAGCACTATTCTCATGCTAACACCCAAACATGGCATTCCATTCACTGCTAAAAAAAAGTTTAACTCCATCATAGCTGAAACCAGGACATTATCCACCCCTTATTCCATACCATTTACATCATGACCAGATCCAACAATTTTCTTTGGGTACAACCAGTTTCGTGTTTCACACACCCATATATGTATGTACACACATATGCACACATACGTGCATACGGATCTTATTCCCTCAGTCTGTGAATCATCCCTCTGAAGTTGTTGAGTTCATTTAGTCCATGATTTTCAGGCTCCATTTGTCGTAACAGTTTCTCAGGATAGTTGTATGTTCCATTGGCTCGTTGCATGCTGCATCTCAGGCTCTTGACTGATACACCTGGCATGGTCCATGCTCATAGTCTGTGGGTCAGAGTTTATTTTCAAAGGGAGAAAAAAGTTCTTGAGAGGCCAGGCTTTAGTTCCATCATCATGGCACTCATTCTTCATTAACTTGTATGACTCCGGCTATAATGCTATGGTACAACATACAGCAATCATAACAATAATGAATATACAATAATGGGTTATTTGGCAATTATTATAATTTCTACTTTATTATATTGGCTATTCTCACCCAAAATCAAATCCCCTTGAGGTACACATCGAACTTCTCCATCCCTCTGCATTACCCACCAAGTACAGCCAGGTCCTTGAGCAAAAACAATTCCAGACATGGGTTTACCTTTGCCTGAAGCAGGGATGACCCAAACTCTCTTTCCCAATACACTCTTCATATGCACTACTGGGACTCTGTCTCCCTCTACAGTACGTGGAAATTTTGCCTGGGCAGGGCCAGCCCGATTGGTAGATCCCCTAGAGTTAACTAACCACGTGGCTTTGGCCAAATGTGTATCCCAATGCTTGAATGTCCCACCACACATTGCTTTCAGTGTAGTTTTTAAAAGTCCGTTATATCGTTCAATTTTCCCAGAGGCCGGTGCATGATAAGGAATGTGGTACACCCACTCAATGCCATGCTCTTTGGCCCAGGTGTCTATAAGAGTGTTTCGGGAATGAGTCCCATTGTCTGACTTGATTCTTTCTGGAGTACCATGTCGCCAGAGGACTTGCCTCTCAAGGCCCAGAATTGTATTCCGAGCAGTGGCATGGGGTACGGGATATGTTTCTAGCCAGCCGGTAGTTGCCTCCACCATTGTAAGCACATAACGTTTGCCATGGCAGGTTTGTGGGAGGGTGATGTAATCAATCTGCCAAGCCTCCCCGTATTTATATTTCATCCACCGTCCTCCATACCAAAGGGGCTTTAACCGCTTAGCTTGCTTGATTGCAGCACATGTCTCACATTCGTGGACAACTTGTGCGATGGCGTCCATGGTCAAGTCCACCCCTCGATCCCGAGCCCATCTATATGTTGCATCTCTCCCTTGATGACCCGAGGTATCATGAGCCCATCGAGCCATGAATAATTCACCCTTACGTTGCCAGTCTAGATCTACCTGAGCCACTTTAATCCTAGCAGCCTTATCTACCTGATGGTTGTTTTCATGTTCCTCCATGGCCCGACTCTTAGGTACATGCGCGTCGACATGACGTACCTTTACAACAAGTTTCTCTAACCAAGCAGAGATATCTTGCCATAAGTCATCAGCCCATATAGGTTTGCCTCTACGCTGCCAGTTGTTCTTTTTCCACTGCTGCAACCACCCCCACAGGGCATTCGCCACCATCCATGAATCAGTATAAAGGTAGAGCCTTGGCCACTTTTCTCTCTCAGCAATGTCTAGGGCTAACTGGATGGCCTTCACCTCAGCGAACTGGCTTGATTCACCTTTTCCTTCAGTGGCTTCTGCTACTCTTCTTATAGGATTCCATACAGCGGCTTTCCATCTCCGATGCTTACCCACAATGCGACAAGACCCATCAGTGAACAGGGCATATCGCTTCTCATTCTCTGGCAGTTCGTTGTAGGGTGGGGCTTCTTCAGCGCGTGTTACCTCCTCATCCTCTGGCGACATCCCAAAATCTTTGCCTTCTGGCCAGTCTGTGATCACCTCCACAATTCCTGGGCGATTGGGGTTTCCTATTCGAGCCCGCTGTGTAATTAGTGCAACCCACTTGCTCCACGTAGCATCAGTGGCATGGTGTGTAGAAGAAACCTTCCCTTTGAACATCCAGCCCAGCACCGGCAGTCGGGGTGCCAGGAGGAGCTGGGCTTCAGTTCCAATCACTTCTGAGGCGGCTCGAACCCCTTCAGAGGCGGCCAGTATTTCCTTTTCTGTTGGAGTATAATTGGCCTCAGATCCTTTGTAGGCCCGACTCCAAAACCCCAGCGGTCGACCTCGAGTCTCCCCTTGTGCTTTCTGCCAGAGACTCCAGGTTGGGCCGTTCTCCCCAGCTGCAGTGTAGAGCACATTTTTAATATCTGTCCCTGTCCGGACAGGCCCAAGGGCCACTGCATGGACTCTCTCGCGTCTGATCTGCTCAAAGGCTTGCTGTTGCTCAGGGCCCCATTGGAAATCATTCTTCTTTCGAGTTACATGGTAGAGTGGGCTCACAATGAGACTGTAGTTTGGGACATGCATTCGCCAAAAACCTATAACACCTAAGAAAGCTTGTGTTTCCTTTTTGTTGCTTGGTGGAGACATAGCTGCTATTTTATTAATAATGTCCATTGGGATCTGACGACGCCCA
Source organism: Porphyrio hochstetteri (assembly GCA_020800305.1). NCBI lineage: Eukaryota > Metazoa > Chordata > Aves > Gruiformes > Rallidae > Porphyrio > Porphyrio hochstetteri. The sequence continues at coordinate 56,584,510 of CM036907.1, forward strand.
TCCTGCCATTTTATTCCTAAAAACTGGATTTCTCGCGTAGGCCCCTTGACTTTACTTCGTTTTATAGCAAAACCGGCTTCTAAAAGGATTTTAATTACCCTGTTTCCTTTTTCAAAAACTTCCTCTGCTGTGTTGCCCCATACAATGATGTCATCAATATACTGCAGGTGCTCTGGTGCTTCACCCTTTTCCAGTGTATTCTGGATTAGTCCATGGCAGATGGTGGGGCTATGTTTCCACCCCTGGGGCAGACGATTCCACGTGTATTGGATGCCTCTCCAAGTGAAAGCAAACTGTGGCCTGCACTCTGGCGCCAGTGGGATCGAGAAGAAAGCGTTCGCAATGTCGATTGTGGCGTACCACTTGGCTGCCTTCGATTCCAATTCATACTGGAGCTCTAACATGTCTGGCACAGCAGCACTCATACCTGGAGTGACTTCATTTAGGCCACGATAATCTACTGTCAGCCTCCACTCTCCATTGGACTTCCTCACTGGCCATACGGGACTATTAAAGGGTGAGTGGGTTCGGCTGATCACTCCCTGATCCTCCAGTTGACGAATCAGCTTATGGATGGGAATCAGGGAATCTCGGTTAGTACGGTATTGTCATCTGTTCACCGTCGTCGTAGCAACTGGCACTTGCTGTTCTTCACCCTTCAACAACCCCACAACAGCAGAATCCTCCGAGAGTCCAGGCAAGGCACACAATTGTTCAATTTCTTCTGTTTCCAAAGCAGCTATTCCAAAAGCCCATCGGTACCCTTTTGGGTCTTTAAAATACCCTCTACGTAGATAATCTATACCTAAAATGCACGGAGCTTCTGGACCAGTCACAATGGGGTGTTTTTCCCAGTCCTTCCCAGTTAAGCTCACCTCAGCCTCTAGCACAGTTAGTTGTTGGGATCCCCCTGTCACTCCAGAAATACAAACGGGTTCTACCCCTTCATGATTCGATGGCATTAGAGTACACTGGGCACCAGTATCCACCAGAGCTTTGTACTCTTGTGGGTCTGACGTGCCAGGCCATCGGATCCACACAGTCCAATAAACCCGATTATCCCTCTCCTCCACCTGGCTGGAGGCAGGGCCCCTCTATTGCTGCTGATCATATTTGTTTTCCACTGGTTGCATAAAGGACTTAGAGGTCCCTTCAAGAGGATCAGACACATCAGACATATAGGTAGGCCTTCCAGTTGGTCTAGGGAACTGCCCAGTAGAAACTGGTGCAGCCTTCTTCCTGGCAGAATCTCGTTGTGCGAATGTTTTACCCCGCAGCTCATTTACTCGTGCTCAAAGGGCTGAGGTGGGCTGCATATCCCATTTCCTCATGTCCTCTCCATGATCAAGCAGGTAAAACCACAATGTACGTCGTGGTGTGTATTCTCCCTCTTGGAACGATGGACGCTTTCTCCCAGTAGCTGCAACATTGCTCCATACGGGTTGGGAGTTGGACACATTGTTGTCAAGTCGTTGAACCAGTTTCTCTACTGCTGCAATGACGGAGAGGGAAACATTGTCTTGGTATTTCCGGAGTCGGCAGGCCACCTCATTTATGGTTGGCGGATTCGTATCATTCCAGTCAATTGCTGCCAGTGAATTGGTATACCCTGCTGGTGCACTTCGTACAACCTTACGCCACATATCTGGAGTGCATAGGACTTCATCGGGATCAGCAGGAAGCCGTGAATTGTCCAGATCATAATAAATTATCTCCCGTACAGCTAATTCTCTCAGGTGCTGGACAGCTGTCTCTATGCTGTTACACTTGGGTGTCTGGCATGTAATATATTCCTTTATGGGATATCTTTCCTGCACACTTGACAGTAGTTGCCTCCAGAGGCTGAGGATTTCCGGCCTCCTCCCAATTGCTTTGTCAATTCCTCCTTCTCTAGCTAGGGATCCCAACTGCTTGGCCTCTCTGCCTTCTAATTCCAAACTACTGGCCCCGTGATCCCAACATCGGAGCAACCAAGTGATAATGTGCTCACTTGGGTGGCGAGTGAAATCTTTTCGAACCTCACGCAGCTCACTCAGAGTCAGGGATTGGGTAACAGTCTCTGGTTCTGCCTCATCCTGATATCCTCGAGATGATCCCGGTTGATCATCATCCTTATCCGTCACTATGCGAACTGATTTCTTTGTGCCTTTCCTCTTTTGTACGGGAGCAACAGACACTGGTGTGGATTGGTTTTTCGGATCATCTGCAGTGTCTGCTGTAGAGATTACAGTAGCTGCAGTGTCGGTCACAGGGGTTGCAGTAGCTGCAGTGTCAGCCCCAGTGGTTGCAGCAGCTATAGTATCTGCCAGTCTGTTTCCTTTCCCTTCTCCCTGACAGTGCTGACAGTGCTGCCTGCTATCAAGCAGTGTTTGATAAATAGTGGCCAGAGCCCAGCACAGTGCAGTAAGGTGTCCATCTCTGGGAAACCTACAGCAATTTTTCCTTAGGTATGCAGCCACTTGATCGGGGTCTTGTAACTGTTCAGGAGTGAAGTTCCAAACCATCGGGCGTGAGAAAGTACCTAGGTACTTGCCCATACTTTGCCACATGCCCTGCCACTCGTGATTATTCTGTCTCGGAGAAAGCTCTTCAGTGGTATTCATAAACCTATGCTTGATATATAACAAAAACTGAACCATCTGCACCAAACCTACCAATAGCAAAATGCTAGTTTGAAGATCCCAGAGATATTGAAGATTTTCAAAAACTGCCATAAGAGCTGTTGTATTTAGCCCAAAGGAAAAGAACGCAGTGCCCCCACCATACCGGCTGCTGTTATTAACCCCTCCCTGTCCAAAGAATGGACAGGACAGCAAAACCTCATACAAGTACCAGATTAAGCTCATGATCATCGATATTATTGTATCATAGACCGATATCATAAAATACACTATAATGAAGTATGGGAACAAATACGGGAGCCGCAGACCTGAGAGAGTAAAGAATCCTGCCAGGATTGTATACAGCATGCGGTGGTTTTGCTGCCACAGACTTGTGAATAAATACCACAACATCGTGACCAGAGATTGCTTAAAAAACAGTGCTTATCTTAATTGCGATAGTTAGGGTCAGATCTACCGTTATCCCAACCGTTCGTGCCCCACGTTGGGCGCCAAAATAACTGTCGTGGTTTTACCCCAGCCGGGGGCCGCACCCCACACAGTCGCTTGTACTTTTAAAAGGAAGGGGGAAGGAAAGTTGGGGGAGGGGGAAAAAGGGAAGGAAGAAAGGAGGGAACAAAACCACAACCTAGAAACCAGAACCACCCAGGTTGGGATAAGGATAGTTTACTAAACAATAACAGAAAGCTAGATATAACAATAACATAAGTTTAAAGCACAAAATAGATGAAACTGGTGATACACAATGCAATTTCTCACCAAACGACACAACTCAGGCCGCACAGCTTAGAACCGAACCCGACCGCCCCCAGAAACTGCACGTCCTGGCGTTGTCTCCCCCTCTTCCCCCCAGTCCCCCCTTAAACTGAGCATGACATAACTGGCATGGAATATGCTCTTTGGCCAATTCGAGTCACCTGTCCTGGCTGCGTCCCCTCCTTTCTCACTAGTAAGGAAGTATGCAGAGCTGAGAAAGGTACTTGATTGCCCGGCAACAAATCGGAAGCATCAGGGTGCTATCAGCACTATTCTCATGCTAACACCCAAACATGGCATTCCATTCACTGCTAAAAAAAGTTTAACTCCATCATAGCTGAAACCAGGACAGTTGCTCAGGTGTGTCACGAGAAAATCTGAAATAAAGGAAGTTCCACTTAAACACTAAAAGAACCCCCCCTAAACAACAACAACAACAAAAACCCAACAGTGCTGTGCTGGTGGTCAGTACCATCTCAGATTGCCCAGAGAGGTTGTGGAGCATCCATCCCTCGAGATACTCAGACCCCAACTGAACAGAACCCTGAGTGACCTTGTGTAGATGACCCTGATGGGGGTTGGACTGGATGATCTCCAGAGGTCCCTTCTCATTCTGTGGCTCTACTACTTTCTGTATTTCATTGTGACAGGAACATCAAGGATTTGAAGAGCATTCCAGCCCCACAATTGACAATCTTCATCAAAAGGACTATTACCCCTACCATTGCATGCAAAATTTCCAAGTCAGTAGAGTGGTAACTTCAAGTATTTTATCCCTGTCAGTTTATTCCAGGATAGCTGCACATCTTCTAACTTATCCCTAAAAAAAAAAGAGGCATGGAGGCACTCTTGCATAATAAGAGGAACTTATAATTTTAAAATTTTACTTGACTGATCAACACCAATACTTTACAATTAAGTCTTGTTTTTAATGCATCAAAACTGTAGTACAGAAAATGTTCCTTTTTTTTTTTTTGGTCAATATCAAACTGTACAGAGAAAAAAATAAAGTAAAAAACTCAGAATCTTAAGTAGCCTCTGATCTGCACCGACTCACCTCACTCGTACAGAAGAAAAAAACTATTACTGCAAAAAAGGAGAAAAACAGTACACACACAATGAAAGAAGGGGAACTGGGGCAGGCACAGGGATGCGTAACTGCACAGTCCATAGCAAGAGAAGAAAAGAAAAAAGAAGATGCTAGACTTTTTTTCTGTGTATGGCAAGCTTTTAAATGCATCGAGCTGAAGTGGAAGGTGCATGTTTACAATAAAGTCTCATCTTTTCATCACTGCAACTGCTTTTAGTCACCAGCACAAGTTTAAATGAAAGTTTTTTACTTTATAATTAATTCTGGCAAATTAACATCCCATCTCATCACATCTGTAAGGAGAAAATTAAGAGATAATAATGCATAAATTGTTTTAAACAAGGATGCTTTACCCACAGCTGGCTAAGAATACACCAGGTTGACTGCCTGACTTAAACATGTAAACTTGATCATCTACAACTATCTACATTTCTTTATAATAACTACTGACTGATCAAGGGCTAATCATTAAGGTCAAGAGAAGGAAGGATAAGAACAAAGTTACAAATCTAAGTCAAATCACCAATGAATATGCAATTAATAAACAATCTAAAATAACAATAGCGGCTGCATACTTTTAAGATGCAAACATAGAATCATAGAATGGCATGGGTTGGAAGAGACCCCAAGGATCACAGAGTTCCAACCCTCCTGCCACAGGCAGGGCCACCAACCTCCAGGCCTGGATCTACACAAGGTTGCCCAGGGCCCCATCCAACCTGGCCTTGAACACCATCAAGGATGAGGCATCCACCACCTCTCTGGGTAGCCTGTTCCAGCATCTCACCACTTTTCTCTGTAAAAAACTTCCCCCTAATATCTAATCTAAACCTTCCCTCCTTTAGCTTTAATCTATTCCCCCTTGTCCTGTCATTGTCCGTCCTTTTAAAAAGCTGATTCCCTTCCTGTTTATAAACTCCCTTCAGGTACTGGAAGGCTGCAATGAGGTCCCCCCGCAGCCTTCTCTTCTCCAGACTGAACAAGCCCAGCTCCCCCAGCCTCTCTTCATAGGGGAGGCGCTCCAGCCCTCTAATCATCTTTGTGGCCCTCCTCTGAACCCTCTCCAACAGTTCCACATCCTTCTTGTATTGGGGGCCCACAGATCTGGACACAGGACTCCAGATGGGGCCTCACGAGGGCAGAGTAGAGAGGGACAATCACCCCCCTGTCCCTGCTGGCCACCCCTCTTCTGATGGAGCCCAGGATACCATTGGCCTTGTGAGCTGCAAGAGCACACTGCTGGCTCATGTTAAATTTCTCATCCAGCATGACAACCAGGCCCTTCTCAGCAGGGCTACTCTCCAGGAGCTCTTCTCCCAGTCTGTAAATATGTTTGGGATCGAGGCCCCTTCCCGCCCGCGGCAGGGGCACCCTCCAACCGGACCATGGCGCCCAAAGCCCCATCCAGCCCGGCCGCGAGCACCTCCGTGACCTCTGCTAAGGAGGAGACCGCCCCAGCCGACAGCTCCTCCCCGCGCGTTACCCGCTCTCCCGCCCCCGCCCGTCCCGCCCCTTGCGGCGCTCACCCAATCGCGTCGCCATATGTGAATCGCTCCCCACCCCGCTCCGTCCCGGAGACGCCCCGGGCGCGCCGCCTCCGCCCCTCAGGGCCCGCGCCACCCCGCACCTTGCCGCGCCAGCTCCCGCGTGTCGCGCAGCTCCTGCTCCTTGTCGCGCAGCCGCTGGATCCGCGCCGCCAGCTCCGTCCCCGCCCCTGGCCCGCCCCGCGCCTCCAGCAGGCGGCGGAAGGAGCAGGCGGCGAACAGCTCGTCTAAAGCCGCCCGGGCGCTCAGGCCGCGGCGCGGCGGGGGCGGGCAGGTCCCCGCCGCGCGGAGGCTCCGCGAGGGCGGCGCGGCGGGTCGGAAGCACCGCGCCGCGCGGAGAGCTCGCGCGAGCAGCCGCATCCTCGGCTGCCGGGGGCGCCCGAACGCGCTCAGCCGCCTCTCTCCCCTGTTTCCGGAAGCTGCCGCAGAAGATCGACGCTAATTCCGGGAGCAGCCGGATATTATCGGCGCTCCGTTGGCGGAAATGGACGAAGGGGTTCGGCTCCCTTCGTTTCTCGCGGACGCGCTCTGATTGGCTGGCAGGGCGGGCCGAGGGGCGGGGCTCGACAGGCTATGAGGAGGAGGCGCTGCCCGCGGTGCCCGGCGGGGTCGCTCGGCCGGGTCGCTCCTCGGCGCCGCCGGTGGCGGGGGGGTGCGTGGGGTTTATTTTAATTCATTCTGACTGAAAAACGGCCCAGACCTGGACAGATCCTCTAGTTTAAAGCAGGGCAGCTGAGGCGAGCGGCCGCCGGGGTTCTGAGGCTGTCCCAGGGGCGGTTCATCGCCCAGGTCTTGCGGTGGGGCCGGCAGCGAGGCTCTGGTGTCGAAGGGGACGGGGAGTGCCAGCTTGGGATTTGGGTGCGCGAGTTACTCTCATAGGCCTCTCCCTCTCACCCCAGAAGAAATTTTCAGTGCTAAAGCGCCCCTAGGAGGAGGAAGCCGCGTATCGTTGCGGAAGGGCCCCTCCACAGGAAAAGCCGGTGCAAAAGAAGCATTTCGGGGATAAGAAACGTGTTGTGAGAAGACGAGAAGAAAAGGGCAATTGAAAGAGCCTTTATGTCAGCGTTTAACAGTGAGGCTGAAAAACTATCCATTTCCAAAATAGAGATCTGAGTACGGTGTCTTACACTGAAGTTTTAAACTGTAAGGCAGTGAAGATGCAGTCATTGAACAAATGTGATGTTATGGATGGCGTGGGGTGGTCTTGGCAAATCCCCTCTGGTATCCTGGCAGGGTGGCATGGTGATCTTATTTTAGGTAACATCATTAATGACATTATTGCCTAAACTCGAAATGGTTTGAAGAATATATTTTATTAAAAAACTGTGCAACTATCCATAAGACTTTATTAGCATTTTATGCTAGTCATTAGAGGAGTCATAGTCAAGTCTTTTGCTGTTCTTCTGTCCTTGTTGATGTCTTAACAGAACTAGGTAATCGTACTTTACATTACATTGGTGGGATATAAGTAGCTTCCATATCATACATTTGTAGATTGTTATTTTTATGAAAATAGTATCAAAAGTAAGAGTGACGCTTGCACACCTAAGTAGTTTTGGTATTCAGAAATGAGAACTTGGAAGTTTTGTTCCATTCTGGAAATCCAGAGGTGATATGGGCAACATGACAATTTGTTATTTGGAATATTAAGCATTAAAACAAATGGTTCGATAAAACTTTTCCCTATGACTGTAAATACATGGCTTTGAATACAAATGGCAAAATACACTGTAACGGTAATTTATCAATAAAATAGCACTCAGGAATCTATGCAGATAGTTTGGCACTGATAAACAGCCCAGGATGTTTCTTCTGAAGTCTCACCCACCAAAAGCTTCCCTCACACTCAACGCTGCCTGCCCGTGAAACTCCCTGAAGCCTTCTTTCAAAAGGATAAAGGAAAAATAATCAAATTTATGCACTTAGTAGACCAAATATTTTGGCATTCTGTAACAATGAAAGAAATTATGGGTGTCTTAATGGCTGTGTGAACCCTCCTTGTGAGTGAAGTACACGGAACTCAGGAAATTTAGAGTAATGGGGCTTTAATGTAAAGATTTTGAGAAGGAAAAAAGGTAGCATGATCAGCCGTTGAATCACCTGAAATATATATTCCTCTTCTACATTGGAAGTGTGGATTTTCATAGAAAGAGTTGATTGATAAAGAAAAGGGCAAAACCTGGCTTTTGGTGTAACTGCTCTCTTAAGTTATCATGCTAAATTATATGTGGACAATGTTGATGTCAGGTTATTTTTCCAGCTCTTTTTGGCATCATTATTGCTTTGTTCTTTCATACCACTTTTACTGCTGTCAGAAGTATTCAGGACCTATGTGAGTGGGGCTGCTGTTTTGTCACTGCAAACATGCTCGAGCTACAGGCGAACGAGACTGGACCTTTGTCACTGATGCAGGATGTGCTACAGTGCTACTCTTGGGTCTCTCCAAAAATGAAAGCATTATGGGTTGAGAAAACCCCTGTGTTGATGTTGGTAGTTAAATGTGGTTCAGATCAACTCAGAGCAGATATTGCTGCTCTGTGTCTATGTGCAACCTTAATTTTTTTTTTCTTGCTAGGATTTGATAGGGACTCAGGCTGGGTCCTTGACTCAACTGCTGGGAGCAAGCTCACAGACATTGTAGAAGTATGATCTTTAATCCTGGTGGTGTAGAGAGTCGCTGAAGGTAAGAGACCGATTGCTTTTGAATTGGCATGTGGAATAATTATGCTGAGTGGCTTTGACAAGCACTTACTGCATACAGAAGCTGCCAGTTCCTGAGTGAGCGCATGGTGTGGTCAGTCCAGCAAGCTGCTCTCACTGAAAGAGGCCCACTGCTTTTTCAGATACTGGTTCCACAGGCAGATGCTGCTTCTGAAGGAATTCACTGCCTAGGGGAGCAAGGTTGGCATCAGGTGACCGCTTCAACCCCGGCTATTAAAAGGTAGAATGTAGGTCTCCTCTATTTGCTTGGCTAAGACCACACACAGCCTAGCAGATACCTTTGCAGGCTTTCAATTTAAAACAGAGCTCTTACTAGTTTATATCTGATTTGTGTCCACTCTCTGCTGTCTGCAAAAGGATAATGTGGACTCCATGGGTGCTCAAGCAAACTGTGGACAGACTGTGGACCTGGAAGCACTGTGGCTGTGTTTTCGCTGAACCATGCTGCCTGGACTCAGCCGGTTAACATGTAGCCCAGCGACCTGCATCACTGACTTTCTCCTCCATCACTCCTTTAGTCTCCTTCATAGTATATGTGCCTTCAGTCTAATTTAAACAATTTTTGTATGATATGCAGGGTTGTTTGGGTTTGTTTTTTTTTTTTTATCCTGGGGTTCCCAAACTGCATTCAGTTCACTTGTGTGAAAGTCGATTCTAAACAGCTAAGTTGAACACATGCATAATACAATATATATTCAGTTTCTTTGAAACCTAAAGGTTGGGAGAGTACACAAGTGCTTTGCTTGTTTGTGGCTATTTGGCATTAGGATCTATTTGACAGAAAAGAGAAACACTGGGCAAAAGCGACAAAAAACATAACTCACTTTCTGTAGTGCGCTTGCTGTATACATTGTCATGAAAAACTGAAATACCAGTTAAATACATACTTATTTTATTCCAGGCTATAGGATAAGTGTATTTAGGCAGTTTTTCAAAGTGTATTGTACACTGCATGCACAATAAATCAGTTTAATAGCTCGACTGTTTTACAACTTGTGTTCAAAGAACTGTATGGTAGGCAATGAGATCATGTTATGGCACAACTTGTTGCCTATTTGGACCATATTGATTTTTTTCGTAAAAAATTTGGGAAACCCAAATTTATAAATAAAATGTATATTAAACATTTTAATGTGAGCATTTGCTCCAAGAAAGAAACTTCACGTGTTCTGTTCAATTATTAAATCCCTCCAAATAAAGGATTTAAGACAACAGCTTTTGAACGTGATTTCATTGCAGGATTACACTGAAGATTGGTGTAATATTTTTCAAAATGATGTAACAGTTTCCAAATACAGTTTTTGGAATCTTATGCTAGAAATGAAGATAATATTTTAGGGCCCATGCATTTGGCTTTAAAACTGTCCTTGAAAGGATGACTTGTCTATGTTGACAAGAACTTCTACCTGTGTGGAATATCTTATAAAGATAGCTTATGACTAGCAGGTCACCATCAAATAGTAACATTAAGAATATTCAAGTCTACATTTGTAAAGACTTATGCATGCAGTTTTGTCTCTTACACATTGTTTAGATGTGTGGACTAAATGTCTTGTGCCTCAAACACCAACAAACTTGAAATTACACTATGTAAATATATACACATATATGATGCTGTATATGTTTAGTACCACAGTAAATAGAACTGTAATCAAATGATACTAGACATATGTAGGACCATAGTTAAATTCCAATTAGAAAAAAAGCCAGAAAAAAATCATTTTTCCTATCAGTATTTCACAGTAGAAGGAGACAGTCCTTTCTCACTGTATTTTCCCCCCTCAGGATTTGTAAACATCATAGCTATTGTTATATCAGTATAATAATTGAATATTTTATTCATAATGGTAAGTAGCTAACCAACATGAATAAAGTTGTCATAACACAATAACACTTTCAGACAAAACAGGTATTTATTAAAAGAAACATTTATAAATATTTTGTCTTGCATTTTAAACTACATTTTCATAAATAACAATATTTAAAAGTGCTGAATATGGTAGGATAGTCAGCAACGCCACTGTAAACAGATTTGTTTTCCACTTTGCAGACTTCTTTTTTTTTAGATCCCATTTTGTCAAACACTACAACAGTTAAAATATTTGCATAGGGAATAGAGAATAGCCCTTTTAATCATCTCCTGAATTCTATATAAATTACAAAACCAAATGAGTTTAAGAAACAGTTCGTTAAATTGTTCGTATATATATATCCAAAAAAAGCACGCAGGTTTCAAGTAAAAAGAATGATTAAAAAATTCCCCAGACTTGCTATTTGAAGCATGTTCAATAAATTAAAAAGATGAGAGGTAGTAAAACAAAGGAAGAAAAAAAAAAAAACCTAACAAAGCCCCAGAAGATAAACTAAGATCTGCAACCTGCCAGTTACCAGCTAGGGGCAGACCCGCCTTGGTCGGCAGCAGCGAGAGCCGGCACCAGAGGCTGTCTGCAAGGAGTAACTGGGAGCTCGGAGCCAAGTGTGTTGGGGCTAGATTCCACTCAGGGACACCACTGCCAGACCTTCCAGTCCCATCGAAAGCAACGGGCTTATGCCATGCGTAGTCCTCCGTGTGTGAGAAGAACCTCACCTCTTAAGTCTTACTGTAAGACCAGAGTTGTCAGTATTAAATATATATATATACACACATACATACATACATATATATATATTTAACAAGTATTCAAAGCCATTCCTTGGTACATCTTTTGCACTTTGTGAGGGATGCTAATGCTCGCTTTGCTTGTACATCGTTGATGTGAAGATGGGTTTTTTTAAATTTCTGAGTTGCTGTCTCTTTAAACATCAAAATGCATCATAAAATTGAACTCATTTTTTTTTCTTCTTTTTTTATTTCTTTTTTTTTTTGATAAAAAGGCCAAGCAAACACCTATTAAAAACACCATGGCAGCCAAGTAATGGGAGTACCGTGCTGCCTTAGCTCTGGTTAAGGGCTCAGTACAGGACTCTTTACCCAGGAAAGACACCCGGTGCATTTCTGTAGGCATTTTGCTTGGGTGAGGACTGCAGGTTTAGGAGCCCTTGAAGTTTGGTTTAACATTACTCTCCAAACCCCTCGTTTTCAAGGAGTTACTCAAAATCAATGAGGCTAGAAGCTAAGATAAGTCTTCTTTAACCCACCACCTCATAAAACATTACTTTGTTTAAAAACATTTTTTACTGGATTTAGCTTTCAAAAAAAAAATATCTTACAGGGCAGATGCAATTCATCAAAATGTTCTAAAATGCTCTAAAATGCTACATGTAGGCAATCTTTTATTAAATTTCTTTATTCAAAAAACTAAATTATCAAGCTTTTTGTGTTTTTTTTGTTTGTTTGTTTTTTGTTTGTTTTTTTTTTTTTTTTCTGAAGTACATAACATTATACAACAGTGTTAGAACTGGATAGCCAGTCTTTAATAAATCAGTTACAGTATCTGACATCTGAAATTTACATTGAAAATCTTTGTTCTTTTAACAATTAAACAATATCAGCGCGTAGATTCTGTCACCCAGATACGGATCCCTTTATGTGGTTTTGTGCTTTTTTTTTTCCTTCTTTTTTTTTTTCTTTTTTTTTGACACTGCAAACTCTGTAATGAAAATGCCACAGTTTTGGCAGTGAACAACCAGAGAAATCCTCCGCTTGATTTATTTTAAATAAACAGTGATAAATAGCTCTTTTTTCTTTTCTGTACAGAAATATTGGCTTCAAAAAGTCAGTGTATTGTACTCAGTAGAGCATGTTGAGTAATGCTACACCTTAAAAATTGGCTTTTTTCAGTTAGTGATGTTAAAAAATGCAAGCCTCTTTCTGGTTTGCTGCAGTTGTTTCTATGTACCATAAGACTGTATTGCACAAAAAAAGTTCTTAAATACAGATATAATTTATGTTATTGGATTAAATATTGCAACAACTAAGTGGTAAGTGAAGCAGTTTTACCTTGCACATGCAGTGTGAGGATACACAAGGAGACTGTTCATAAAACTACAAATACATCATTGCAATCTTGACTGCAGTAGGGTGAAAGGAGTGTGAAACAAATGTATTTTGGCAAATCCATTGTTCCCCTCCCACGCCATCTTGAGCAAGGAGGACCTTGGTAAAAATGTAGACAGAGACCATAATATGTATTTGTTTTCTTCACAGTAGCCTGAGTAGTACTAAACTGTAGTTCTCCAGGAACTCAGCTCCAGATGTTATTAAACTACTTTTCTTCCATCCCGCCCACCAAAAAAAAAATCAAGGTATTTTGTTTGAAAATGAAAACTAAGTTTCAGAAGTAGAGCCTGTAATACTTTCAACAAGAGACTTATAAATCTGAGAGTTCAAAAACCTTGGAAAAGAGTCTCTGTGCATTAAGGTGTATATCTGGAGTTGGGCGTCTTCATACATGTGAGGGCTGGGATCCAACAGGTTTCTGTTGATCACTTCTCTCACCCGGGAATCAAGACTAACCTGAAGAAGATGAGAACAGATTAGTATTAAACAATAAGATCGGACAGACTGTTGTGTGTATCTTTATCTCATGAGGCTTCGCAGAACAGGCCGAGCGTATCAGTTTATTCAAGTGACGCTCTGTGCTTCTTTCAGAGCCACCACGCAGCTACAGATAGACACCATCAACTCTTTTTCAGTCTTGGCTTGGTCTTTGCATCCATCTTAAGATCTGTAAGATTAAGTGCAGTTGCATAACGGCACAAATACAATGCAAATAAATAAAGCTCTGCAGTAACCTGTATTTTCCAAAATACACTGTTTTACCTTAAGAAAGTATTTTTACTTATTTAAAATATTTTTTTTTTCAAATCAATGTTGAGTTACTTTCATTCAGAGACATGAAACGTGGGTTTTTTCATGACCATTTGTGGTTAAATTTTTAGCAGCTTTCTATTCAGCATTCTCATCTAGCTGCCCAACAGATTTTTCCCCAATTATTTTCAGCAACTACACTTGCTACTCGCAAACTACCCAGAGTTTTTTGTCATTTTAATTGCATTAATCTCCCTGTTAATATTAACTATTTCAGATACGTTCTTCTTTCCAAGGCCCTTTAACAGCTGCTGATTTTCAGGATATCATATGTCTGTATTGAAGTTGTTAGCAAGTTTCAATTTTAGCTTCTCATTTGCTTTCCGTTTGCAAAGGACTCCCGTGTCTAGGCAGAAAAGGTCACATTATGCTTGGGATGAATGCACAGATGATTTTAGAATATCATTTAGAAGTTTGAGTGAACGTACAGCTTATCCACAAAATGCTCTAAAAAGAGTAAAATTAATGCCTTCTGGATTAAATGAAATGGCAGGAGCAGGGAAGCCAACTGAGGCCAGCAAGGGTTTACTCAGCAAAGGATAAAAAGGCTAAAACATCTAGTGTAGATCAGTTAAGCTGTTGTGATTTACTCCAGGTTGCAGTCTGACCCCACAACTCTGCAACCATATGAACAGATACTCATATTGTCTGAAGGACTGTGTTCAACCTTGGAGAGCTCCATGTACTGAGGTATCTCGGTGTATGAATGGTGCTAACAGATGTGAAAACTCAGAACACCTGTGGATGGGTGAGCCTGTGTGTTTGTATATGTGGTGCAACAAAGTCTTTGAAGCACAGTGGTGTGGCATGGTATGGTCTAGTGTGGTAGTTATGAGTAAATATATGTTTTCATTCCATTTTCAGTACCAACTACAGGATCTGGCGTTTTTGGTTTGTTGGCATGCTGGAGTATTGTTACTGCTGTGGCAGACAAGCTCATTCTCCTCCAAGATTCTTTGTTACTTGATTATCACTCTCAAGACAGAACTATGATGCAGCCTAACTGTGGGCAAACTGCTGCCTGTTCATGAGAGCAAAGCATACCTGTTGCTCAGGTAAGCTATCTCTGCAGAACATCCATGGTGCCTGCAGAATGCATGCTCTCCTACTGAGTGCTTATGGCTACTCCGGTGGGGCTGCTCAGCCAAAAGAGCATGCAGTGTTAGGGTAGGTTTGAGAAACAGTGTTGCAACCACGTTTCTTTGGAGTTTATCTGAATAAGTTTAAATAGTAGACCACTGCATTTCTGTAGCACTGGAATGACATGCTGATGATGTAGGCTGTTCTCTCCCTGACACATGTGAACATGCACACACAGGCACATATTTTAGCAAAACCAGTTTATGCAGCTAGCTAATTGATTCTTCATTATAAAATATAATGGCTGGGATACAAAGCTCAAATTTAGTAGGATGGTGGGGGGTTTTCTGGCCACTGGATATAATAAGAGTTAATTGCAGTTATGGAATTAAAAAACTTAATTGTGATTCTGTTAATTCACATCCTATTTTTTTCAGCAACTCACCAAAGCCAGATGGCAAAACTAGTTGGAATTACTAGGGGTATTTCCTTGTTAAACAGATGTATACAAGGTATTTTTTAGAGCACAACAGCCTTCTGCCTCAATAGCTTTCTCACCTAACAAGACATGCTAAATATTTCAGGTCCTATGCCAAAGGTAACATCTGGAATGGGATGCTGGGAAGAACAACAACTTTTCAGCTCTCGTTCTGATCTAAAGCCCTGCAGACAGTCCTTGTTTGCTTCAGGATTTCCAGCAAGGGCAGGAGCAACTGGATTGATGTCATCCACACATGTCCAGTCCATCAAGTTTGTGAGCAGTTTTGTTACACCCGAAGTCCAACAACACTTCATTAATGGTTGAATTTTAACTGCTGGCATGTGTTGGCTTAGAAAGACAGTGGTGCACTCAGTACATACATGTGTACTAGAGATAAATATATACTATAAGGAATACATATTATTAGCTTGTTGTACTGGCAAGCTAATAATCTCACTCGAGAGAAGATAATGGAATTAAAGTTGCTGCTGGCTTCATTCCTACGAACAAAGTTGCAAGTTGCTACTGAAAGCAGTGCAGAAGTAAACCTGTAGCAAGCAGGGTCCACAGTGAACATAAATTTGCATAAAGCCATTGAGTAGAAAGCTGCAATGCCCAGAGACAGGGCAAAGGAGCGAAAGGCACATGACGTGGCCTAAGAAAGACTCTTCCGCAGTGCTTCTTATACCTTTATAGAGATATATATATCTATTCCAAAACATGGTTTTATAGGTGAAGATAATTTCAGAATTTTTCTATTTCAGTTGAAGATAGAAGAGACTTTTCTATAATTTCCTAGATATTACCATACCTTTCATTAGAGAAAATATGCCAGTTCCATTCTTGGACTAGTTGATCTCACATAGGAATAACCAGTGCAAATTTGGATTTTTCTCCCAGCCAGCTCTTAAAGCAGATAAATCGATAATGATTCTCATTTAAATGCCTCAAATTTGGTGCCTTTTCTCCAGAAGCCCATTTGCATTGCTTACTTCCTCTCTGTAGCAGGCATGTGGCACGGCTAAAGGAGTGCACCCACTTCTCTCTCTTCTGCTACTGGAGTTCCTCTTTTACTCCCTCTTTATAGAGATCTTTGAGGTGGTGTGGGCAGTGATATTCAGTGGCCCAGCACCTGTGTCTCTATTTAAGTTTTCCTCTCCCTTCCTTTCCTGGTTTAACGTCCATGCTGAATTGCATCTGACAGATCAGGCAGACTTTCAGACCCCCATCTGGAGATTCAGAGTATACCATTTCTGCTCTGGAATAAGTGAAAATACAAATGTAGCATTTATGGCTTTACCTCTTTTGGTGATAGTATAGAAATGTAATCTTCATATATAAGTCTTGCTTTTTCTTCAATAACTTTCTTGTTCTGTTCCTTCTTTAGATCTTCACATGCAAGCCAGAAAAGCAGGTTCTCCTCACTGTACTCTGTTCGAAGAAACTCTCTGAAAAGGTTCCTCCCAGCTGGTGTTTTCATCATCTTGTCAAAATTCTGAGCCCAAGACAAAATTTCATCTGCAGTAGGGTTTTGGCTGCAAAATCAAAGTATCATTACAAATATGCTTCTATTTTTGTAACAGTGTTTTCATACATTTGTCCAAAAATTCTCCGTTCAACTGCACTTTAATCCAGGGTGAAAACTGGAAGCAACGAGGCGTCAGTCGTGACAGGGGAATTTCGTTCACTCTCCACTTGTGCATTCATTATCTCAATAGCCCACTAGACATGTTTAATGTTAGAAGACATGCACTTGGCTTTCTGCAAGTTTTCTACTGGTGTTAGCCATCGGACTCAAACACAAAATCCCACAATGGCACTGAATTCTTGCCTCTGCAGTTAAAGGAGTTGTGATTTTAGGGAGCTGGCAGTAGACTGTCTTTCATGGGGGGTTTAGATGATACCTGATGTTCCTGCCTGCTTCTGATGGTGTTTGGCCAATCACTGACTGCCACATGATTTGGTTCAGGAAGGACAAGAAAGCAAAAGGCTCTTGGCAGCCAAGAGCATACTAATGAAGCCCAACAAAATAGTAATTCAGAGGGCTTTTAAATTAGCATATTTCTCTGTGCTTGTACTTAAGGGTTGCTAAGCTTCGCTCCATTCAGTGCTATTGACCTGAATGATGATCTATTGCCATGAGATGTGATGGATGTTGCTGGCAAAACTGGACAGAGAAGGAATGGGAAAAAGTCCTTATTCCTGTTCTCTGAAGGAAACTATTAATGGCTAGTAACAGTGGATGCACTAAGTGATCAGAAAACTAACTTGGGAAGGTAATACTCCAGTCTACTTAACAATTACATATGGTTTCAAACTTAATTCTGACCACTGACTCTTCCTGATAGGATCCAAGACAAGACCTTTACTAGCTGTTGTTAACAACTGTTAACAGTCTGTTGTAATCATCTGGCACAATAAGTGACATTTGTCTGTATGATTTCTCTTCAGGTCCATTTAACAACTACTCTGTGTGTAAGGCAGACTGGATGGTGGGAAGCTATCTGTTAAAACCTTTTTGCAGTCCAAAAGATCTAATAAATGAGAAAGTGTTTCAGATTTAAACTATCCAGAAAAATAACAGTAATCTGAACCAAAAAGTTTAACCATACAGAGTTGAAGGTGAAAAGTCCTCTCTCTGAGTAGAGTGGAAAGAACTATCTGAGGTGGATGGAGCTGACAAGCAACCTACGCTCCCTCGTTGCCTGTTGGGAAGCTCTCTTCACTATGGTATTTTGTGGAAATTTCCAACATTGTCCTCTCATAAATGACCCCAACTAGCAATGAAGACAATGAGTTGTTTGGGTTGCTTTTACCATCAGTCATGTCTTCTAGAGTTAAGTTTCAATTTACTTTTTATGGGATTAGAGAACTCAAGACCACTGATAGGTTAGCATTTTTCCTAACATGATAAATATGGGCCCAAGCTTTAGACAGACTGTGTTTCCTTTGTAAAATTGGGTGAAACCATAGTCCAAGCTGGTGGTCAAATTAAATATCTGAATGTGAAGTACACTTTTGCCCCTTAGTTTTTCTTCATGTCTGGGTAAAGAGAAGAAAATGATCCCTTGGATAGCAGAGGCTCCTTAGAGAGAATATAGATCTGTGGAACCATGTACGCATCTCCCATTGCTCTGCATGGTTCTTCCTCCATAAATAAGAAACCTTAAGTAAACCACACTTACGAATGTCTCTGTTGGCATTTCTTTGCCAGGACAGACTTTGTTTCCTATTGCATAGAAATTTTTTGAGGAAAAGCAATTAAAAGGACATTCCCAAGCTATAAAACCCAAGACAAATCTTGATATGATTATAGGAAAATTAAAAATATTTACTGGACAACAGTTTGACCAACTTACCATTCTTCTATGACTTGGATACTCTCCATTTTGGTCGTATGTGTTGGTCTTCCTGCATTGTCTCCTCTATCTTCATTCCTAACAGTGAGGCTGCAATGTAGTACAACACTTTATTTTGTCTAGAGAAAGTTAATTTAAAACAATGACTATAGTAAAGCAATGACTATTACAAATTGTAAACCTATGTAAAGCATAATTTTTCATTCTTGTCCCTAAAATTTAAACACACAGTTTGGAGAGAAATTTTTTATGATGACTTGTTCCCTTAATTCTGATGAATGCTAATTAACAGTTGCTACTGGCATGTGTGATTTTTTTACAAGGTCATAGTTAATCCACTGAAAGATAGACATAAACTTAGAGGTCCCTTTTGGAGTTATTTCACTTGATAAATTAAGAATACTACTAGCAATAGTAACAATAAGGGTAGGAGAGGATAAGAATATCTGAATTGGATGTTGATGAGGTGCTGATTCCCCATCAGCTCTGGGTGCTTGTTCATTATTTATGAACATTCCCACTTTTCTTCCCAGAATATGGAGATGGTAGATGGCTTGGGTACATAACTTAGTGTGTGGCAGCAACTTATGACTTCCTTCTCTGACCCAAATTTGGTTTTCATTCCAAAAAGTAAACCTTACTGGCCTCTCAACAGAAAGGCATGCATTACCCTCAAATTACCAGAAGCGAGAAAAAGAAAGGCTTCCTTTACGTAAGGATGATATTTTTTTCCCTTCTTTTTTGAGCTGGTAACTAGTATCATGTATTTTTCTGTTAATATCTTTTAATTTGGCTTTGCTTTAGTGGTAGCAACTTCCTCTGTGCGTGCTCTCTATGAATGTTCTAGAACATGGTATTGCCACTGAAAACACAATTCCTGATAACTATTGAAATAAAGCAAATTTTAAATGACATAAGTATTCATATAGGAAACCTAGTTCAAATAATTGGGATTAATGTGTGGAACGGAGTAAGGAGATGGAGATTTCACTTCAGTCATCCTAAGAGGCGATAAACAAAAATACATCAGTAGCATACAGCTTCTCCCTCCCCACTACTCTGAGTAACTTCTGCTTGGCTCTAAGAGGAAATCCCAGTTTTGAGACCTTTCTAGCACCAGTAAACTTTCTTTCTAGCCCCTCTGTATTTATGAGTTTTATCAATGCAGTTTTCAAGTGTTTGGCAAAGTTAATAGGTGATCTCAAATACTCTTCTGAAAAGTGGAAGTTTAAGGTCCCAGAGAAAGCAGAGCACATATTAAGACTTAAACATTACAAAGACGTACACTTTCTAACAAAGCTGTTCGATACTGGTTGAGGCTTCACTTACCTGCCAAGACCTTAGTTCAGGCCCATGGTCCTGCTTCCCCTGTTACAGCATAGGAATGCAGCTCCAGTGCTGCTAAGGTGTTAGGGTGTCATCAACCGCTGCAGGAGAAACAACACATCCTGAACTCTGGGGTTGGCAGGTAAAAAGCCTTTCCATCTCCTCTGACCTGTTGCTCGTCAGTCTATAGAGGGAGCACCCAGGAAAGCCAACGGGAGTTCCGTATATAGGAGGAGAAAAAAAAAGGACCATCCACTTTCTGTCTTGTAATCTTTAAGTCCACACATGTAACTGCTTAGGTCACCTTGCATCTGTCCCAAGCACAAAGTTGGGGTGAGGGAGAAGCAGGGAAGGCACAAGGCTTCTCTCTCTCCTTCCCTCCCTCCTCCTTTGCAGTCCATAGGTAGAGCAGTATTTGTCTTCTCTGCTGGGTGCAGAGAAGTGAGTGTCCTTTGGTTCCCTGAAAGAGTAAGACCACGGAAGGAGGAAACAGCTTGTGTAGGTTGGGAATATAACTGTTCACCCAAGTCTGATCAAAAGAGGTCGAAGCTGCCTGTTTTCTTTGCTCCATCACATGAGCAGCAGCTAATTTGTACTGAGGTAATTTACTTGTCAGGCAGTAGGCTCAATCCAAGGTTTGGATGCAGAGTCTTACTGGAAGTAGAAGGTGACTCATTTGAGAGTTGTTAGTCAACACCGCTAATTTAATTTCATGTCTAGGGTCAAATCCTGTTGTTTTGCTCATGCAAAATCTCTGCTAAACTTATGAGAATCAACACTGGTTGATGAAGGGGAAATACAAATAGTGAGTGATGAGTAAGAAAGAGAAATAGGACAACACAGAAAAACCATGATGACTTCATCGCACGTTTATATCAAAGGAAAACTGGGTAGGCCCTATGCATTCTGATTTTCTACTAGACTACATCTCAATAAAATGTTCAGAATGTGGGCCTAGCGTGCTGTTTTCTGGTATCTATACCAGGGTGAGAACGTGAAGTACACACTTGCCCCTAATTCCTTCATCTCACCATGGACAGCTGGAGTTTGATGGCTGAAGTTAGTCAGTGTTGCAAAACAGGGAAGATTCTCAAGGAAGAAGCACTACACTTGCTTGGAACAATTTCTCAAGTTTGGGTATTGTATTCAAAGCTGTGCTATATTTATAATACATCTTGGCCTAAATTCTTCATTATGTTTCCAGTGACAAACACTAGCACTACATTTCAACTTTTATTTATCTACATCTGTCAAGGCCAGAGTTCCATCGGATACATTACTTTTGATATGTTTTTCCTGTGAAAGAAACCATCATATTTATAGAGAAGTACATTCAATTCAGACATGTTCTGTTTTCACTCAAGGAACTGGTTCGTGTTCGCTTAGAAAAAAATTAAATATTTACACATTTGTGGCTGCAAAGCTACTTTGAAAGCACCCTTTAAATAACTCTGATCACAGTAACAGCTTGCTACCTTTTACCTCAAAATGAAAACACTGCATTGCTATTTGCTATGTTGCAATCTTCTGTGAAAAATACCCTATCTGCTCACATTTCTCTGTGGAATTCAAGCAGTCTTCAGCTGCAAAGGCAGCTTGCATACCTCAAGTTGGTGTCCTTGATACATTAATCCATCATGGAAGCTAGCTGATTATGTCAGAAAAAAAATATGCTTTATAGTGTAAAACCAAACAGAGTAAAAGTAACAGGATAAAGATTAATAAAATGATCTTACTTAGTTAAGGCTTTAAAAAGAGGAAATTGCTGATATGCCTTATCAAAACATAGTTAGATAAAAGGGACATGTCCTAGAGTGACATCTGGTGTAAATTAACATATATGGTGCCAGTATTATTTATTAGTTGGAGTTTATCCAACAGGTATCTTTAAGATTTAGAGATGTAAATTGCCCATGACAAGAGGACAGCAAAAACTAGCAACACCTTAAAACGTAAGAGTTGGTGTGTCTAAAGGTAGAACTTAAGTGGAAAACACAAGCACTGGTTTGTTTTCTGTTCCTGTAGAAAGTTTTTCTGCTCATTTTTCTGCTGATTTTATTGCTCTGGAGCATATGGTAGAAAGTATTTCAGTAAGCCCAAATGGCCTGACCTCAAGGTACCTTTCAAATATATCTCAGAATCCTGACTGCTACAAAAACAATAGTTTCTTTAACTGCTGCAACAGTATTATTACAAGTAGTTTCTGTCTGGAGTGAGCGCATTTCTATTTTGCAACTTCACCAGCTTTATAAGTAAAAACTTTAATGATCAAGGACTACTTGAACAAGTAGAGAAATTGAAGAAATTGCTACAGACAAGGTCGAACCGGTCCAGGTTCCTAGCTGATGTGTTTTTGGAGGAGCTACTGGTATTCAACTGACCCAATCATTATTTATTTATCTACTGTTATCCATCTGTTAATATTGATTAAATAGTTGTTCGGTTGAGTAATTAATTTGCTACATCAGTGTTGCAGGTCACGGGTGCAAGGTGAGGTAAAAAACTATCTAATTGGATAAAATCATCAAGAGAGTTGGACCAACTTAAGAGCAAAAATCTCACCAACTCTTCCTTTAGGTGTTTCCAGCCAGTAGTTTTAGCCTTTTTTCCCTCTACTGCTGCACTTACCTTCTACTACCATTAAAACACTGAAAATCATTTAAAGCTTGGACCTGATCTTTCATTCTCTGTACAGCCAGTACAGAAATAGTCTTTAACTGCTTTCCAGGGTCAGATTCTGACATACCAGTAGCCTAAAACTGGTGAATTGGTGAAATACTGTTACCACTACGACAAGAAAATCATGCCATTGTGACAGGCACTAAGATTAATACTCTGCACATGCCTAACACCAGTTACTGTTCACTCAAGAGTTTCCTCCATTATCATCACAGTATTTTGCTATTATGCCTGGTGTTGAAGACAACATGATGATTAAAGCCTTTTGACTTAGTGGTGTTTTTTGGTGCTGCCTTGAAAATTTGGAGCAGAAATCAAACTGGGACACTGTGAAATAGTTGGTGGGCTATGGGGTTGCCATTCAGGAGATCTGTGTGCAATTCCCACTTCATGGATGAAGTTTATAGATGCTGGGCCCTGCAGGTCCTCCATTACATTTCAGGCTGAACCTACGCAAGTCACATGGGAGGGCCACAGGCCTTCTAGCCACCTCTGTAACACAAAAACCTTCCTTATCCCAGCCCAAAAGCCAGCTGTGCATACATAATCAAAAGGCAAAGTTTGGTTTTCAGATGAAAGTCAATATTCAGTTAATACCTTGTGGATAAGAGATGTCCTGACGTTTCTTTCACTGATTTACCCTTTGACAGAGCGTATCTTTCACTGACACTACTCTTCGCCCTATTCTACTCTGAGGAATTTTTGTTATCATCAGATGGAGAGACAAAATATTTTTAGGTCATAGATCCAAAAGCCAAGAAAAATTGTTTTGATGCTTGAGTCCAGCTGCCAGTACAAGCGAGCTATAGGCAGGACTGCCATCACTTCAATAATGGTGATTTAGTAGATGTAAATTAAGTGTATGTTGTCTTAACAAAAAACAAAGAACAAAACCACATCCCCCAAAAAAGCACGTAACATCAAGATTTAGTTGTGATTTTAAAATCATGCTGGTAGATGATGTAAAACAACCATTCATCTAAAATGTTGACAAACACAAGCCAAATAGATTGTTAGGAAATATTTTTCAGGGCCATCTGGAGGAGGACAAGCCCTCCATTAAAGAAGCCTCTTAGTGCACTCATTCCCGACTGCAAACACTGTTCCTGTGGGACTGCGGTGGGCTAGGTGTCTTTCAAGCTGTTCTGCTGAAGCTATTCCACTTTGGTAAAAATAACAGAATACTCATTACACAAGACAGAAACAAGAGAGTCTGAACTTAATGGCAAATCATTATGTAATGAATACTTAAATGACAAAGTGCAATATTTTATACAAAATTGAGGGAGCAGCCTGAAAACCAGACTGTATGATTAGTGTGTTCTCCTGAAGTCGAGGGAAGGAGGTTTTGAAATCCCTCAGACAAAGTAAATGCCTTCAGTCTTCAGCACGAAGTGGTTGTGCCCCTGCTTGTCTCCAAGCTCTTTGGTTCCTTCAATTTTATTATATGTGCCTGGCATAAAACATGGTGTGCAAACAGAAAAATACTTTTCCTGGTTTTAATTTGGATGCAGTATCTTTTCTGGTTTTGATTCTGGTTCAGTCTGATCAGAATGTCTCCAGAATCACAGAATCACAAGGTTGGAAAAGACCTTGAAGATCATCAAGTCCAACCATTCCCGTCCTATGCTAAACCATACCCCTAAGTACCTCATCTACCCTTTTTTAAACACATCCAGGGAAGGTGACTCAACCACCTCCTGGGCAGCCTGGTCCAGGCCCTGGCAACTCTTTCAGTAATTTTTTTTTTTCTAATATCTAATCTGAACCTGCCCTGGCACAGCTTCATGCCATTCCCCCTTGTCCTATCACCTGTTACTTGGCTGAAGAGACCATTGCTGAGTCTGTGGTCTCTCCAATACTGTGGTTCAACAGTGAGTCATTGAAAAAATCCATTGTTTGCACAGCTCTGTTCACAGGTTCACTCCTACAAGCTGAGGCAGGCTCTGGTGGGAGCCAGAGGTGGATGTGGTCCCCTTATGCTGTATGGCAATGCAACTGACCACTACAGAGGCATTCTTCAATTTCTTTTATGAAACTGAAGATAAAGTTATTTTCTGACACCTTGTTTTTCTGACAGCTGGAAGATTTAGGCCCGATGGCAGTGAAAACTGGGCAGGGCTGTGTATGTTTATGAACAGAGGAGCATGATGATTTTGCTGTGTTGTACAAAGTGATAATAATGAAAAATAACTGCAATATTATCATGATCCATTCATAAAGAACAATACAGCTATGTTAATCTCAAAATCACTTAGACAGAGTCTAGTCAGTAACACTATATTCTATCTCCCCTTTAATGGAGCAAAAACAGCCATCCAAGAGAATGCAATTTTACAGGAAGAGTATTATCCTTTTTTTTTCTTTTCATTCTTCGAATGAATAAATGCAATCAAAATTTGGAGAAGGGTTTGCTTTTTGTAACATTAAATGAATAAGACAGAATAATTGTTCTGAGAAAAGCTAGATTTAAAGTTGTGATTTTTACGAAAGAGAGATGTCTTGCAGTAGGTATTTTCCTAGGCTTGAGTAAACATGGATTATATCCTTCGTGTCCCTGGCTTTAGTAGAAAAAAATGGGATGCATCAGCCATCAAAGACACACGTTGTGGTCTCTTATCTCTGGTCTCAGAGAATTTATCTCCTTGTAAGGATAGCTAGACAGACTGAAGCACTTGGACTGGTGTAATAATACCAGTATAGCCAAAGTAAACTTTGACCCAGTTAGTGGCACTAAATGAATTCTGGAGTGGAGGCTTGCATGGACCCTTGGAGATTTGCAAGGCTGGCATAAGTGATGTACACTTCATCCACAGAAAGTGTGAAATGCGCAAACTTGGTATTTCTGTATGTCTGCAATGGTTCTCTGCATGAAACTTTGGAGGGCAACGGTGGTCAGGAGCCTGTGGAATCATTTACTTAAATTGATCAGAATCTGGCCTTAGCTGGGTTGGCAGAACATGGTAATTTTTCTTTCAAAGAAGAAACACATCCAAAAAATGAAAAGGACTTTTTTTAAAATTAGTGTCCATCCTTGTTCTTTAATGAAATAAAATTCACTGACTTCAGTAACAAAATGTAGGACATAAATTTTTATACTGAATGCAAGTTAGAATTTTAGTGAAAAACAGCTACATCCTTCTCTGAAGAAATTAATTGTCTGATACTTAGAACTAAATGATGGGGATTGTGTTGAATAGAGTGACAGAGGAAAGCAGCCAACAATTACCATAAGGCTATAATCAGCCTACTTGGCAGTGTCCACTGAAACTATAAACTCCTTTCAAAAAGTCCAGGTACCTGTGGTGCTGAGTTTCCTGAGTGCCAAGGTTACATTTGCCTTAGGTGAAAAGATGGTGCAAGAGACATGTATAATCCAAATTGTTTTTAAAAGAACCAACCAAAAATAGACTCTACCTTGGACTCGGCTGTTTTAGAGTGCAAAAAAACCCCCAACAAGTGTTTGCAAGGAGAATTTATAAACTGGACCTTTGATTCTGCGAACTTTACTTCATGTAAGAAAAAAAAAACCTAACAAAATATCTTGGGTTTGTTTGTTTGTTTTTAAATAATATGAATACATTATTTACATCCTGGATATTTTGTATTACAGCTGCACACCCTCTAATATTTCAAAGCTTCAGATGGGGGAAGGAATGTGTAGTCACAATCCCCCCACCCCACCCCAGCTCTTTCTTCAGCTTACATTGTGGTTCCATCATTTCGACCTGTACTCATAAAAGCTGCAGGGATAACTGGCCTTTTTATTTTTCTTCTCACAGGCCGCAAAAGGTAAAATAAAATTGAAACAAATGATAAAACCATTTAGCTGTTTTGTCTCTACCAATGACTAGAAAACATTCAATTTCTTCCTTTCCCATTTTCTGTGGTGGTATTTCCCCCCTCAATCCAGTTTGCTGTACTGTAGTGTGGTGTGCTTCAGGCTTTCCCCCTTTTTCCCATCTCTTTGTTTGAAGAGCGTGCAACTGAGAAGCAGCCTGCAACAGACGGTGTGTGCCATGAATGTGCTCTCAACTGAAAAGCTAAGTGTCTGCTCAGGATCCAGTAATAGTAAATGCAGGCAGACTTCTGGCTCCCACACGCACCTTTCTGCATACTGTAAATCCAAGAGGGAGCTCAAGGTGGAAATTTTCTGGTCTGATTTTTGCAGCCAGGGATGGGTGCAGAAGCTGTTTCACAGGGGTCCCTCCATCAGGGTTTTACAGAGAATGAGGCTGACTCAAACTGAGTTTGTGTTCCACACAAATTTAACAGTTAAAGGTAATTTACTTCTGAACTGGATTTTTGACAAAATAGGGCTTGTGGAAAACTTTGAGATTAATGAAATTTTGTAATTAATTTTGATGGTTTTAAAAATAATTATTGTTATGTTTTAAAATTAATTAATTGGTTTTCTTGGCTTCACTCATCATTAGTAACTGTTATTCTAACTAGTCCTTCTTGGGTAATTCTAGTTAATGTAATCAAATAATGGATTTAATTGAAATATTGTGCTTCACTTTAAAAAACTCTTCAGAAAAATCACACTCATGCATTGCAGACATTTTTCCTGGTAAGCTTTCCGATTACAAGAAAAGAGATTTTCTAGTAAGAACACAGTTCATCAGGAAATCCAACAGCTATAACTCTTCACAATAGCTGGAGTTTATTAGAACCTCATCTCTCAGAGCCCTGCAAACAGCTATCAGCACCACTTTTCACTCAGAATCACGTTTGTACCAAGAATGATGGAGAGAAGCTTCAACAGCACTAACTTACAGCATCAAAATCCTGAAGCTAAGCAAAACCCGCATTTGTTTTTTGGACTATTTTGAACTATTCTTACTTCCCTGAAAAAATCTTGAGGTTTCCAGAACAGCAGCATTGACACTATGGCTATGGAGATTGTGGACATAGGAATGATGAGGTGTGGTCAACCCACCCTGTTGGCATCTTGGCCTGTTCACTGCCCTGTGCCTGATACCTATGCTGTAGCAGCAATCCAGGGAATCGTGGACAATGGTCCTGTCTTTGTTCTGTGGTGCTGCTCTTGCAGTGCTATGTAGACTTTTCTGTGGGAAGCTTTTTGTCCTGTGAGATATTTAAGAGTTTAGAGGGAAATGCGCCTAAAAATGCTATGGATGCAGAAGGTCCTACCTGTTTTCCTAGTGAAAAACTGGGCTAAGGTCCATGAATGCTTTTGTTGAAAGGCTTATTGTAACATCATTGTTAAGAATTATAAACTTCCCAGTCAATAATAAGAAATTTTTCCATTTATCTGAGCTTGTCTGTTTTTGCCATATTTCCAAGGCGGGGAAGAGGAGGCTGAATTTCTTACGGCTTTTCAATAACAGTGCTTCCTTAATACTTTGCTGGATTCAGAGTATTTGGTCAAAGTCATTGCAGATTCAACTATAAACCATAAAAGGAAAAGGAGATTGGTAGAAATTAAGGTTTAATACATCTGCAGCATCTCAGGTTATTAAGGTCTACTCAGTTAAGACATTTAGCTCTCTCCTGATAGTCTTACTTATGTTGTGCTATTCCTCAGCTTGAGTAAAAGCAGAATTGAACCCAAGTGATCTAGTGCTTAAAAGTATAATCATCTCTTTGTTAATGGAAAGTCTTGGCCAAGATTTCGGAGTTTATGTAAGATCATTATATAAGGTTATTAAATTGCATCCCACATGCCACTGCGAAGGTAGATCATCCTTACTGAAACACGAATGCTATGCTAAACCAAGTCATAGAGGGATGTGCTCAGTAAAGCAAGTATCTAAAAAGGTTTTAGCAAATCTGCAGTGTTTCACTCTATTCCCTTTCCTGTATGTTTAGTGATTTCAAATGAAATAGATCTAAAAAATGATAACCTTTTATGTTCATAAGGGACAGTGAGACTACCAGTCTCTTTTTAAAGCCATGAGTTATGTTCTCCTTTTATTTTCCATAAAAGTTGAATTCAGCATACATTTTACAGGCAAGCTTTCAAATACATCCAAACTCTGCATTTTTGTTTTGGACCCTATGAAGAATTTTAAAGCAAAGCCTTGTAGAATCAAAAAACCCTGTGTCAATTTACCTTCTGTCATATTTTCAATGTGATCTTTGATGTGATTTTTCTACCTATTCCTTTGTTTTTTAGAATGTGTTCAGAAGATAATTGGTAGTGGAAAAACTAACCTGTTGGAAACTCCCTGACAACAGGGACTCACAAATATATCCAGAAACATTTTACAAACAGAAAAACTGAGTTTAGTCTTTGCCAAGTCAAACACGGAATCACAGAAAGGGTGGAAGAGACAGAACTCTAAAAGTCATCTTGTCCAACCTCCTTGCTCATGCAGACCCACCTAGAGCAGGCTGCCTAGGACCATGTCCAGCTGGCTTCTGAATGTCTCCAAGAATGGAGACTCTACACCCTTTCTGGGCAACCTGTGCCAGCACTCAGTCACCCTCACAGTAGGAAAGTATTTCCTAATGTTCAGAGGGAACCTCCTGTGTTTCAGTTTGTGCCCACTGACCCTTGTTTTCACACTGGCAACCACTGAAAAGAGCCTGGTGTCATCCTCCTTGCACCCTCCCTTCAGTTATTTAAACACCTTGATAAGATCTCCCTGAGCCTTCTCTAGGTGGAAGAGTCCTGGCTCTCTTGGCCTTTCCACATAGGAGAGATGCTCTAGGCCCTTCATCATCTTTATAGTCCTTTGATGAGCTCTTTCCAATATGTCCATGTGTCTTGCAATGAAGATCCCAGAACTGGTGACTGTACTCCAGATGTGGCCACCAGTGCCACAATCTAAATATGTGCTAGAATCATATTTAAAAAAAAGACTGTGAAAAAAGACTGTGATTGAAGAAGATTTTTTGGAGCCTGCTTAAAAAAATATGTAGCATTTTTACACTTGAGGATGACTTCAGGGTGAAGGAAGGAAGTGCTGTCAAGGTGAATGAAGGCTAAGAGGTACGTGAAAGGAGACCGGCCTTTTTAGGGGACAGTCTTGCTGAATTTGCTTTCTTCCCCTGTTCTTGTGTGAGTGACTTAAACTCCCTATCTACCAATATTGCAGCTCAGCAGGCATTCAAAGGCAGATGGAAACTACCAGCATGCACTGTACTCAAATGTCTGAAATAAAGGATAGTATCTCCCTCAAAATTAGACTAGCACCAGCAGAAGTTGTAACTGGGCAAGAGAGGGAAGAACTAGTGATTTATGGCAATCTGACTGTCATAAATCCTCTTTTTTTTTTTTTTTGCCAGACATGCTGTGTTTGCCTATATATCTGTAAGAAGAGATGCTTTCTGCTGGATTCTACTTTAAAGAGATTATATTGCTTTTACATAATGATGGCCACACCAGAAGATATCAAAGCTTTTGGAAACTTTCAGTCCCTTCTAGAATATTTTTTTTTCAGATTTTTGTTCTCAGATGCGGAACATAGTTTCTGTACAGGTAAGAAATCCATGGCTTGCCAAAGTTCACTTGCCAGTGATTCCTAATGGGGCTACTCTAGCTTTGTTTCATTACTCTAGAGCTAGTTTCTGCTTTAGGCAAGATCTAATGCACGATTATATTTCTCTTGTCAGGTCACCCACCAGATCACTAGTCTGGCTGTCAGCTTCATTCCTTCCTTCATTTGGAACAATATTACCCTTCATATTCCATCTTGTACAATGGCCACATCTAATTACTAGACAATCCAGTGTCCTTGCTTCTGGCTCCAGCTATTTTGCAAGCAATTCCTTCACATATTTGAGACAATTAAAAGTGGCAGTTGTCTAGTGTTCGAAGAAATAAAAATTGCATTCTTTGAAAGGGTAAATGGATGAGTAAAAGCCCTCCAGTCCACTAGCAAGCAAGTCAATGAATTCTGATAAATTGACTTAGTCTCATTTTCTGTGCTGTTATTTCATTATTATTATTCATTTGTAAAGGTGAAAACAGCAGCAAAAGTATAGAACTAAGCCTTATTGGGGTTATCCCTTTGCTTGCATAGGTTTAGTTGCAGTTTCCAAATGGGAAGAGATGTCTGGGAACATTCCTACTAAATTTGCATTTATTTTTTTTTATAAGGTGCTGTAAAGTTATTCAATTAAAGAGGTCTAGATGTGTTTGTAAAGCATCATTCCTCCCATGATGTTTACAAACACTGTATCTTATGAAATTAGCATAGATGAAACTAGCTTATTCTTATCCACATTACAATCAAATAAGACGGGGGATCTTCCACTTAACATCTGTCCAACTAACAAACAGGATTGAGAACCGCCATACTGGTCTGTGTTAAGTGCTGTTTTCCAGATCTTCTGTTAGACAAGGCCTTGAGCTAGGATACTCTTTCAACACAAATGTCAACAGGAACTAAAGATACCCATTGCTCCACAACGGATGCTCAGCGTCTGCCAGTATCAGGCCCTCAATCAGCTACTTCAGAAGAGTCAGAGTTGCCATCTAGGCAAATATGTGTGCTATGACATTATTAAGGGTGACTAGACAAGATTCACATCTTCTTTGCCTTTCTCCCTCACATAATGAATGTCTGACCCACTTTTCTAGTGAGAGGATCTCCATCTTATAAGTGTTATCTACGAGGAGTGCAGACTCATTTCCATGATGCATTATCTCATTTTTTCTCTTAAAAGCACTAGACATTTATTCCTGTTTTAATTGACATTTTAAACCGATTTGGAATGATACATGGTTAAATTATAAACCTTTGTAAGATGGAAATTTTGCTGCTAACAGATATAAGTAGCCTATTTTTTAATTTTTTTAATTTCCCTCTCGGCTTGGAACTACAGGCTGCATTTATTCTTGCTGATAAAATGGACTGAGAGGGCTCTGAGGCAGACTGGCACCATGTATCCCAGTCCATAAATCCCATATCCAAAACAGGTTTTCTGCAACTGTGACAGGTCGCTGCCTGAGACTGCAAGCTTAGATGCTGGCAAAACTCTACCAGGGAGTTAACACTTCCTAACAATTTAACCGTACACCTGATTGTTTGAGCCCGTATTAGACCCTGGCCCTGTTTAGTTTACTTGTAGAAACACAGCTAGTATGTTTAACTTGGATAAGGTTTTTTTTGTTGTTGCTGTTTTGCATGTCAACTATTTAAGTTTTTATTATAATCCACGATTAATTCAGAGGATTTGCAAGGCCACCTTGGCACCTTCAGAATGACACCATTTATCAATGTGCCTTTCTTCAGTTTATGTTTTGATCTCAGACCCATTTTGACCTCTCACATCTCCATTTCTGTGTTTTCCCACAGACTCCTGAGTTAATGCAGCTTTGTGTAAATATGTAATTATCCAATTCGCAATAAAGAAACAAAAAAGCAGCTCAACCCCTATCAGGAGATTTCAAAGGCTCCGAACTCCTAACAGCTGAAAATCACAGCGTAAACTGGACTTAGGCATCCTCAGCACTCTTTTTTTTTTTCTTTTTTCTTCTTCCACAGCAACAGTCAAGCTGTGTGCTGGTGACAGAAAATCTGTCATGACATTATGAATCTTCCTTCGGCCACTGTTCCGCAGACATCAAGCTGAAGAGCATTTTGGCACAGGCAGGTGGGAAACGGGCATGAGTAGCAAGAGAGAGCCAAGATGCTGATGCTCTGAAGCAATCCATCTCTTAAACAGCCTCTGAGGAGACATCAAGCTGCTTTTCCCCAGTGGAGGTGATTCTGCCATTGCTTTCTCTCCCTCTAGTCTCCTCAAGAGCAGCTGTCCCTGAATACACTCTGTGTGCTGCACCAGGGCAGAATCAAGATCATTTTCTAAAGTTAACTAGATTTAGTCTGCTATCTCCTTCTCAGGAGCTACTGTCAGCATCTTATACACGGCTGAATTAGAATGAGCCTTGTGTAATCCCAAATCCCCTCTGAGAATGTATTTATTCTTCAATTTAGGAGGATTGCAGTTCTGATTTTGTTGTTTGGGTTTTTTCATTCCAATTTTCTTTACGGAATTGTTTGCTTGAAATAGGACTATTTTCTGCAGTTAGACTGATGAGGGTTTCTTATCTTAGTAGTATTATACACACAGGGATCTATGCATTTGGGTTTTGAAGCTTCAGAAACATTTATTAAAAAATTGCTAATATAGTATGCTTATGTTCTACCCATTCTCTAACCTGCTGGTGTTATCACAGATGGGTAAAAATGTCAGTAAATACATAAGCCTCCATCTGTTTCTCAAAATGAAATGATCTTTCAAAGTTTAAAATATTAAGGATAAAATCCTGATAAAAAACTTTTGAGCCCAGGGCTGATTTGATAGTAATGAAGTTTCTACCACTGATTTGGGATGAAAGATAACAGACCAGCTGCGTAAGAGGCAAATTCTCAACTTTTACACATTACCTTTCTTTTTCATTTGTGTGTGTGTAGGAACAAATTTACCTCATACCTTTGAAAATAGAAACGTTTATCAGTTTACATGGAGTTAGACTCAGTTCATAGTGTTAAAGGCCTTTCCAAACCAGAGTTCTTGCTTGAAAACTAATATGAAATGATTTATATATGCTGAACATCTGCATAGTGTCTTGTGTATCTTTGTGCTAGCACCCTAATTTCCTGGTAGGCCAGCAGCACTTTAACAACTAGCCCTTGGCAGACACTTGCCAAAATAAAAGCAGTGTGCATCTTATGGCTTTCTCCTAGAGAAGTGCATGATTCCAATTTATTCTGTATGTCCCACGAGGCAATAACCTGCCCCAAAGCTGCTTCTGTGCGGCAAATCACCTGTTGCTGCTGTGGGAGCCAGTGGCTAGTGGTTCCCACTGCTACTCCAAGGCTGCACAAAGACCTCATGCTTCCACAAGGTTTTGGAGGTAGATGGCAGGGGGCTGGGATGAAGAAAGGAGGAAGATAAAAGGTGGATGGTCTTGGAAATAGGGATTTCTGGGTTGCTTTTCGATGAGGGGACATGAGAGGCACTTGATTATTTTGGCTCCACAGTGACAAAGGCAGGCTCTCATGAGATTTAGTAGGTTAATTTTACAATACATTATTGTTTTTCTTAAATTTTATCTCTATAGACCTTTTGGTTTCCTGGTAACATTTTGATCTCCTGCATTTGCATCTTATTATTCTGTAGAAGCAGGTGGAGGGAAAATGCCAGAGAAGTAGTTTGCTGCAGCTAGTGTACCTGTGACCTTATCTATCATACCCTTCCACCTTGTGGCATCATTTATGTAGAAGAAATGTGCTCCCCTCTTTTGAAAGGTAACGTTTCACACCTGCTTCACAGGGAAGTGGACAAAGCTGCCTTTACTTGTCACAGCCTGGAGCCCTGGGATAAGCCCTCTATTGAGTCACACCTGAGGTAGATTTGTGCATTGGCTCAAGGAGGGAGCAGACTTCCAGGAATTATTAGGCTAATGCTAACAATCTGGCCCAGTGTCGCAGAAGGGCACAAGCCCAGGGGTTGGCAAGCTGGGCTGAGATGCCCTGAGAGAGTTGTGTAAACAAGCGTGCACAGAGCCACCTGTCCCCAGCCTGCCAAAACATCCATAGAACTTCAGGAAAATTGCTTGCCCTGCTGGAATTATGAATCAGAGTGAGCCTATGAAGGATTGTACCTTTTACGAAGATGTTCTCCCCTCTTAAGGTTTTTTAACTTCAGAGATCATCCCTTCCTTTTGGTTTCAAGGGAAAAGAAATTATTTACTTGGGTATTATTTAAAAAGCAGTTACCATAGCTTACAGAAGTATGAAAAAGAAATACTTGACAAGCTATTTATTTTTAGAGTGTCTTCTGCTTGTTTTTCCAAATGCTGAGAATTTAAATTTCTTATTTTAAGTAGCTCAGGGAACCTTGAGAGGCCCATTTCTGAGGACTATGTCACCCTTACCCCACACTCACCCCATGGTACATTCCAGTGACAACAGGAATGCCAGCCAGGCAGCTTTCTCTCATGGCCTCAGCGCTGAGGATACAGGGCCTTAAAGACAAGGTGATTTAAGACTGATTTTCTAGAATACTACATTTGGTAGCATGTGTGACAGTTCATGTAATGGATTTTATCCAGCTTTATATTTTACCTGTCAGGAGAACTGCTGCTCCTTGCCTAAGAAAGCACTGCTGTTGCCCATTACACTGTGATCACCTGAGGCCAAGCAGGTTACACTGTCCCACAGATGCATAAAGCACAAGTTCCCATGCTAGCTAAGCTTACTAGCCCTCAGAATAAAGTATTTGCCAGGGAAAAGAGGAGATGTTTTCATTTTTTGACCTCTGTTAAAAACATAAGGAAGTCCTGTGATGTTTTAAAGTATAAAAATGCTCAGAATGGAGAACCTTTTTTCATTCAGCATTTTTTAAAATGTCACCTTCTATTTCATTAAAATAAAGTACATTAGCCTGCACTCTGTATTCTGCACTAAAGTAAAATAATTCCTGACATGCTTTTCCATATTTGCTTTTCTTGGGTGCGGTGCTTTGAAAAGGTAAAATGCAGAGTGTTGAGCATGTCTGTTTCAGATGTGTTGTCCTATGTGTTCAGAGAGAAAAAAGAGTTAAAAAATTAGGTTTGTAAAAAAAAAAAGTTGAAAGTCAAAAATATAGAGATTTTCTTTCCTTCCTGAGAGGTTTAACAAAATCCTGGAGCTTGGGTGCCTCGTTTTGTACCAGTCCAACTCTAGTCTACTCCCAGGACAAATGTTCTGCTGTGGACAGGCATATCAAACAGAATATGGATTTCAGAACATGTGACTATAATTTATTACATTCAATTTTTTTTTGTTTCCATCCTTTCTTTTTTTCCCTCTTAACGAAACTTTCTACCATATTTCAATAAGATAAAGCAGCCATGAGCCAGGGATTATCTTGTGTAGAGTCATGCAAAACTTAGACACAATTTTTTGCTTCAAACTAACACTGAATATGGAATATACCAGAAAAAATAATATTAATCTCAGCTAGTAGAGAGGTGAAAAGTGAAAAAATCCTATGTTTTCTTTTGTGGTTTTGTGTTTGTTTGTTGGATTGGTTTTTTGGTTGGTTTTTTTTTTTTTAATTTAGAGCACCATGCACATTGTCTGTTAGGAGAAAGAAAATGTTGAACCTCCTAGAGAAAAAATACAAATATAATCCAAAATTGTGCTTAGAACTGTATCTGTCATCTCATATTCATGGCAGAGAGGACAGAAATATCTTCTTGTAGACCCAAGTCAACTGCTAAACCCATGCAAGGAAAATGTTCCCTTTAATAAAGAAAAATATTTGTGTAACAACAGGGTCATCAGGAAGAAGTTTCAGATGTAACTCACAGCAGTCGTAGGCAAGTTATAAGAACTGGAAGAGAGAGGTTTCTTGCCAAGAGTAACTCTTGTTTACTGCCAAGCTGGCAAATACCCTATCTTCCTTGGCATCTCTTGGGTGTGGGAAACTAGTCATGGAAGGGTCACAAGAAATCAAATGGCAGGCATAGTTTTTGTGCAGGGTACAGCACAGAGCTGCTCGACATCTGAGTCCCTTTCTCCCTTCCATAAGTCTTCAGCAGTTGTTTGAATGGTTCTCTTTAAGGTAAAGGCCTTCCAACTCATACGTTTTAATCTGCTACGGAACCACAGGAAGCCTTTTCATGTCCTCCAGACTCCCGTTCTGCCAAGGTCTCTTGTAGGGCAGATGTTAAGCACCTTCTGAGCCTACTGTCTGTAGTAAAAGGAGAAGCATTATCAGGCATCTTAAAATTCACCGAGCACCTTATGAAAGGGACAGAGGGTAAAAAGACATGACTCCTGCTCCAGGTGGGAGACAAAAGGGGAAGGAAAACAAAGCTGGCAGAATAGCTAGCCTCCCTGTGCCAGTGTCTTGAGATTTTTTGTTTTGAACAATGTAATTTACAAGCATTTGCAAGAGATCGACTGGTTTCATGTCTGCTCGGGAAGCTGGGGTAACGACAAATAAGGTTGGGGAGATGAAATTGCAGGGTTCTACCCTTACCTCGCTAGGCTGAGCTCAAAACTGTAAAGCCATGGCACTAAATACTAAATGCACAGCTCTCTGGAGAAAGTGTTATTGAGTAAATTACAGACTGTCATGTCAGGAGTCTTACTGTGAATTTTGCAACTCTCAGGCTACCCAAGTCATTGAAATTACACCTGCTAAGGAAACCTTTTCCTCTGTTCTCTATGGCAGTGGTGCTTTATGGAGACTTAAGAACAGAGTGACATTCAGTCCAACACCTTCAGTACCTAACTGGTACTTATCTGTTGGATACTTTAGTGAGGTGGACTTCCTGAAGTAATCGCCTAAGGTCTATATCTGGAGAAAGGAAGGTCCTATAGAAAATCTCTGGAGAGATTTGTTATCTGCCCCTGAGGTAAGTAGGCAAGATTTTCTTGTTGAGTACTTCAGAAGCTCTGTATTTTCTCCACCAAAGAATACTGCTTCCTTCCCTGCTGATGCCCAGGCAGCCATTCAGGGCTTAAGGCACTTGGGCAACATCCTGACCATACCTATTACAATAAAACGGCCAACTTAAGTAGTCTGTTTATCTCCATTGTTTCCAATCTGAGCACAATGTGGTAATCAGCCCTGCTTTGTCATTGTAAACTGAGAAATTTACTGTCCTGACAATTATCAGTGCCAATAGATGTACCAGGTCTGGCTGGGATGGAGTTAATTTTCTTTGTAGCGGCCCATATGGTGCTGTGTTTTGGATTTGTGACCAAAACAGTGTGGATAACAAACCAGTGTTTTAGCTGTTGCTGAACAGTGCTGGCATAGCACCAAGGATTTCTCTGTTCCTCGTCCCTCAGCGGAATGGGGGTGCAGAAGAAGAGGACATAACCAGGACCCCAGCTGGCCACAGGGGTCTTCCAGACCATATGACATTGTTCTCAGCAATAAAAGCTGGGGAAGAAGGAAGAAGAGGGAAGGTTCAGAGTTGTAGTGTCTGTCTTTTCTGTTACACGTGATGGAGCCCTGCTTTCCTGGGGACAGCTGAACACCTGCCTGCAAATGGGGTGCAGCAAATGAATTCCTTGTTTTGCTTTCCTTGTGCACACAGCTTTGCTTTAGCTATTAAACTCTCTTTACCTCAACCCATGAGTTTTCTCACTTTCACCCTTCTGATCTTCTTTCCCTGTCCTGCTGGGCAGGAGTGAGTGAGAGGCTGTGTGGGGCTGAGCTGCCTGTTGGGGTTAACCCATGGCAATGAAGTGCTCTAAATATCTGTTACTTTTAGGAAGGAATTAGAGAAGAAAAATGAAAAAAAAAAGTTTGCTCTAAGATGTACTGAATAATTTTTGGGTTTAACTTTTTGCTGTTAACAAGGCTATTAGGCAAGGTACTGTTTCTCCAAACAAAGGTGTGAATATTTGCCTGTGCTGTTATGCAAACAGAAGACTTAATGCCTGTTCTGACTTTAACACAGGGTGGAACAGAAGAAAACAAACATCACAGGATTCACAAAAGATATTTTTAGAATTCTAATTATTTGGTTGGCTATATGAACAATTGAATTAACCCTTCAAACAGATACAAGTGAAAGCTTCTTACTCAAAGCTGCACGCACACTCACTCCCCCTTTCCGCGAATGGCGAGGAAGTTTGGGCACTAAGAGGTCAGTGATATAAAAGCTGTCCTCAGTCACACAGGCTGATGGAAAAACAGAAGAAAACAAACCCAGCAACATTTGCAGACATGTAGCTCTTGAGAT
This sequence comes from Porphyrio hochstetteri, assembly GCA_020800305.1. Lineage (NCBI taxonomy): Eukaryota > Metazoa > Chordata > Aves > Gruiformes > Rallidae > Porphyrio > Porphyrio hochstetteri. The sequence goes on from CM036907.1 coordinate 56,622,647, forward strand.
TTTCACGTTACTCAAATACAAAGACCAGTGGAACTTGGGAAAGCATGCAATTGCATTAGGTCCGGAGAACCTGTTACAATTAACAATTAGGCTTTCCTATTACAGAGAACTACCCTAGAACCTACCTAGAATCCTCTATGTAATGAGTGACTAGCAAAGTTCATAAAATAAGGTAGATTTAATTGTCTTTGTAGGTTTTATTAGGGTATGCAACTAAGGGAAGAACAGTAGTCTGCACTTTACCTGGACAGTTCAAATTTATCAAACAAATCTGGCACCAGAACCATTTACTTAATTTTAACTGAGATTCTGAAATACCTCATATTGCATTTTGCAAAGTCTTCTCCCATTGCTCTGCTAATGGAGTTTCCACTATGGAATCACAGAAGATAGAGTTGGAAAAGACTTACTACATCATCTGTTCTCCCTTTTTTTATTTTAGAAAATGGAAGTGATGTCTCTATCCCCTTCAATCAATTCTTTGACTTAATCCTGAAAACAAGCTTAAATTGGCAAGATTTCTACATGCTGTCTAATCTACTTAAAAAAAAACCCAAACCAACAAAAAACACCCTCAATACCCAAAATACAGGATATTAATAGCAAAAATAATTACTAAAACAGCTGAAGGGACATTCTACATTTCAAACCAATAATTTCTCTACTTTAGATTTAATATGCATAAGATGTTCAAATATATAATGGTATTCCATTCTAAGGAGTGGAGGCACTCCAAGGGTCATAAAGCTCACAGAAGCTTCAAAATAGCATACAGATGTCAAAAACAACATCTTAAGCTATAACATGCTTAAAAATAATAAAAGTGTCTTTAAGTTTTAGAAATTAGACTGATACTTTTATAGGCGTTCATGTTCCAGCATGCAAGGCAAAAGGCAACCCTAGCTGTGCATGAACAATGATGAGCTTTATTTCCATTCAGTAAAGAGACGATGTAGTCATGGTAGATAATTCTGTGAAAACAGCATCTCAGGGATAGTTCAAAAGCAAGCAGAGTGCTAGAAATTAACAATAAAAAATCAAGAGCAAACAATACATGGTGCATCCATGTGGACTACTGCAACAGATCTAGTCACACAATTCAGACAGAAGATGGTAGAATACGAAATGTGCATGGAGAGACATGAGGTAGGTGGATAGACAGAAGAGAGATAAGGATAAAACATGGTCTGGGTTGTTTTCAGTATCACAGAGATTAAAATAGAGAAAACTATGGAAGAAAAGACAGCTGAAAGGGGATATAAGAGAGCTCTATAAAAACTTGATCATCCTGGGAACAATTATTTACTGCTCTTCACAATCATAAGAGCAAGGAGGCATCAAATGAAATGAACATCTAGTAGATTAAAACAAATAAAAGGATGTAGTAGTTCACAGGGTGCATAGGTCTGCTGCAGTATTTATTGCTGCAGGAAATTCTGGATGCCAAAAGTTTAGATGAGTTCAGGAAGTCGCTTCTAGAACATGGTTTGACAAATTAATGAAAGAAAGTTCCATCAAGGGCAATAAAACACAGAGAAATAACCTCTGGGCCAGGAAGTCCCTAAGTTGCAGATTGCCAGACGTTGTGAGGAGTTTTGCTGCGGATGGGGTGAGGAGGTACTTGTCTTGTTTCATCCTTTCCTTGTGCTATACACTACAAGTCACTTCCTGAAATAGGATACTGAGCTAAATGAACCTTTGGTTTGTAACAACATCACTAGTCTTACATTGTGCCCTTGTCACTGAGCAGAGGTAACAGTGGCAAAACATCCTCCCTTTTCTTCCCGTGTAATACCCTTCCACCTCTCTGCTCTATGGATAGAACACACTGCAGAGTATCTTTGTGGAAGCACAGGCTCTGGCTCATCCATACTCCAAATATCGTCTGCCTCCAGGTAAAATTGGAAGTAACGGCCAAGGCAGGTCCACCCTGGTACTGCCTCCAGGACTCAGAATCATTTGATACCTGGTGCATACATTCTGGCACGTATTTTTAAATGCATTGGGAGCAAATAGATGATTTTAGATTGGGGCTGGATGGCTGATTCAAGTGAAATAACACAGAAACACAGAGGAATTGTCACTTGAAAAGGACTGAACTATGCATGTAACAGGATGCACAGGCTCCGAACAGTGCTGCGTGTCCATTACTCTATGTTTCAATACTAACTGTGCTCATGAAAATAAAGATCTGATGCATCTCAAGACACGGAGAATTTAAAGCTGTTTCTGAAAGTGGCTTCAATACTTTGACTTTCCAAGTGAACTCTGTTTAGCAAGAGACCATCAGCCACTATTTTCAAGCCTTTTTTCCACTAAAATTACACCACACCGGTTAAAAGATGAAGTGGAATCTAAGGCTTATGCTTTCAGGTTTACAGAATATATATTATTCAACAACTAAGTAGTAAACCAGGTCACCATATATTCACATTTATGACCATCTGCCTTTTACCCTCCCTGAATGCAGACAACTGCAGTATCAAAAGTACAAGCAGTGAAAAAAAAGAAAAAAGTTTTGAATACAAAATATGAAAAGTTCGGTCTCGAGACTCTCATTCACACATACTAATTTTAAAACTGAAATTTCCTATTTTAATTATAGTTTGAGTAGGGTAAATATAGCTCGAATTTACTATTCTTTCCTCTTCCCCCTCACAAGATGTCCAACCAAATAAGGGAATTGTTTAATCAAATTTTGAAGTGAAATGTTAAATTGTGCCTCTTGGCAGCAATCCTCTCCCAGAAGTTTACATGTTCCCAGTGCTTGGCACTTTTCATTCTCAGTGTTTACCTGTGGTGGATATGAAACCAAATATACTACAGGACATACCATGAACAGCTGCAGCAACAGCACCAACAAAAGCAACATGTGTTGTTGGGCCTTTGGTTTCCAGGTGCTTGAGACACAGCTGATGTTCCTTCATTTTGTGACTGCTGCCTCTTTCTCATTTCAGCTACTTCAGTGCCCAAGTGGCTATAAGAACACAGACATAAGAGATGTACAGAATTACTACTACAGACCGTCATAAAGTACATTCACATTTCTACAATCATCTCTGATTCTACCGATTCTCACAGCTCGTGGCAACACAAGCACGTGGCCATCAACTGTGCTGGCCAAGTAATCGTCCTATTGTGTTAAAAGCAGTTTCCAGAAGACCACATTTTAGTGACGCGCTTACGCTACCGTGCCTTTGAATCATGGCTATTCTTATCGCCTTGGCCAGACAAAAAGGACTGTTTATTACCCTTCTGAACAGCAAGCTACGCAGCTTGTGTAGCACTTGGTAGAGCCTGAGTTGTTCCTTAGCATATGACTATCACAGCTCTTTCCATTGTACTAAAAATACAGCGGTATGGTTATTCACTTTAAACATGAGCTGGAAACTGATCTTTTTTACTTTTTGACTTCTCTGGTCAATGCCAGACTGATGAAATTGATATAGAAGATGTTATATCACGGGCGCTAAGTGCTGTCTGTTAAGAGGCAAGATTATGGTAAGTGTCATAACTGGGGAGTTCGCTACTTGAGAGTTATTTTCTATAAATAAAAGGAATAATAAATATGGATTTACAAAATACTTTTCCAACTCTGGGACTATTTTCTGTTCACAGAAGATTTTCTCTTGCTCATTGCCAGTCTTTCCTAGGTTTTATTAGGCCAAGATATTTTTCTTTCCAGTGACTTGCAACAAGCAGCTGGAAGTAATATTCCGTGCATTACTCTTAGTTTTCAAAAGAAGTTAAAATATTTACTGCTAAGTTATGTTATTTAGGAAGGTTTAGATGTCGGGATCCTTCCAACGGCTCTCATCCTCTTTGTACAGCAACTCCAAGTTTCCCAAACTAATGCCTATTGCAAGCATACGTAAATTTGAATGACTTTAGTACTTTTGCCTTCAAACACGATGCTGTGGGGAGGAGTCCAGTTTAAAAGAGAAGCGGGTAGAAGATGGCCTGGTGTGAGCAGTGAGGGCTGTGCTCCACACCTGCAGGGCATCCTGCTGAAGCCAGGAGTGCTGGGGGGGCAGGCAGGCTCTGGCTGATTTACCACCTGGATAACGTCATGCACAGAACACCGAGAGATTTGCTGCTCAAATGCCTACACGCGTTCAGAGCGCAGCTGTGAGAGTCTACATGTACATGATTTCAAAAACTCCTGAAGTTCTCCTTCTGCAGTAGTGTCCTTATGCAGAGTTTACACACAACACCACGGAGCAAGGATACTGAGCTTCAGAACTCAAACTTCTGATGAAGAGCTCGAGGTTGGTTGTTATTTCAGTTTCTTGCATAGCTAACTTTTCCATCTACCAAATGGAATTGAATGATTTCTGCAGTGTTTGGTCCAAAGAAACAACAAAGAACCATGTAACTACTTGTGGTGAGGGCACATCATGCTGCTGATATTACTTCTTTTGGTATATAGTTGCTGAACTCTTGAAGATCAAAATGGCATATAAAAAAAAAACAACCCACAACAAAAAAACCCACAGAAACCCAGCCCACACCATTTTTTTAATCAATGTAAAGACGTGTTGCTAACAAGGGATACCCTGACATAATTGAAAAAATGCCAGTGGTTTTATAATAGATGGGAAGGAAAGGAAAAGTGTTGAAATATAATATTTAGCTCAGACAGTGAGTGACAGCATGAGATCACTTTCTTCAAATTACAGTTGCTGAACTTGTGCTGACTGCGTGTGATGCGGTTAAATTATTTCATAGATAGCTGTGTCATGCTGGGAGTGCTCCTTGCTTCAGCAAATGCAAAAGCTATGGTTAAAGAAATTATAGTCAGATATTTTCACAGGGAATGTTGGGTTTTTTTCTCTCTTAAGTAAGATAGAGATTCTAGAAACATTCACACAAAATGACAAAATTTATTAATTTCAGAAACTGGTGAAATTACTCATATGTAAATCTTGGGATTTGAAAATATCCCATGCATTCTACCTATGCAACTAAAACTGCATTTCTGACACCATTTCAGCTATATATAAGAAATGTACTGTGGCTTGAATCTGTTTCACTATGATAGAAGGGGGCAGGATGAAGGTTATCCATTTAGACACGATGATGACTGTTGGTGACTGCTGAGTTTTGTAACACAGAACAAGCTGCCATCCCACCAAAATAAATGCTTCTCTCCTTTCCCACAGGTCACAGTCACTCATTTCCTCACCTGAGCTGTCCCCTTCTCTGTGCTGGCAGCAGGATTTGTACAGGTACTTGGTGAATTGGATAAAAGAGTAGTCATGATTTAAAATTAATCCAGAGGGGAAAAGAAAAAAATAAAATAAAATTAGTTAAAACTTGGTTCAAGTCCCAGTCTTGTTCACCTTGGGAGGATGTGAGCACTTTGGCCAGAGCAAGGGAGGAAGCAGAATAGTGTAGCACAAACATCAGGCAGGTGAGGGAAGCATGGGGACCACTTCCTTCAGTCCCTGCTCACACTGGCATGAAAAGGATGGGAGTTATGCAGCTGCAGAAAGGCAAAATCTGCGACTGCAATTCCCAACACACAGCACGTGGCATATCTGGGGGGAAGAGTCAGAAGTATGGCTTCACAGGAATGGTCCACATCCTCAGCTCTGCCCAGCAACTTCTACCACTGAAAATTCTCCAGCATCCACTTTTCCATATGGACTACCACAGTCAACTGTTTTGGACGTTTGCAAGTCTGACAGTACATGGTAGCACCAGGAGTTGTGAGGAAACATGGCTCTTTATCACAGAGCATTGCAAGAGGCACAGTTTCCTCCCAGGATGCTCAGAGCCCCCCAGGCTAGCCAGTCTTTACAGTGGGACTTCCTGCTTTGCCATGCTTTGACTCTGCTCTGGAGTATGGGGATGGACACGACCCTTTCCTTATAGTGCATTATTTGGAGGAGGAAGAGGGCAGTCCTTAATTCCAGGTACAGTTCTGTTTATTAAGGATGTATTGAAGGGGAAAAAAAAAATCCCCTCCCCAAATCATGTATACTTAGCATCCAGGGATACTTTGTATTCTAGTCATAATACAGTGTGTTTGGCTACTTGAGGCTGAGGCATTAATTACGATGCTAGGAGAGTGCTGCAAGGGGTTATATATTGAAATGGGTTGTTAACACTGATACTGTGTAGTGGGACTGTCCTTAGCTTCCAGTTATAGCAGTCGAAGATCTTAGTGGCACAGTGGGACAGATCTGTATTTAATCCATTTCAGATTCTGTCCATTCCACAGCTGATGTTGGTGTTCCCTCCGAACCTTGCTGTATCTGACAATGTAAACTGGTATTTAGCTTGGTGTGACTGGCACACTGATCAATAAAAGCACGAGGCTGAAAATTCAAGCAGTGAGACAGTTTTCTCAGTGAATCCATGAATGATGTTCACTCATCTGGTTTAACCACTGGCCCTTTTCTTTCACAAGTGTTAGTTACATCCTCTTGGGGAACTTCTAAGCTGAAGTCTGTAAGAAATATGAAAAATCCACCCCATGATGCAAAACAATAATGTATTTACTGAGGATGAAGTAGGATGGGTGGAAACTTTAGTTTCATGTTTATTTTGGTTGGATTTCATGTTTCATGTTGTATTTGCAAATACCGGATGTCATCTATGCACAACCATAATTGATTCCATTAGATTATTTAGGATGCACAACCAGGAATATCTTAATTCTTGGCTATATTTAGAGACTGACTGTAGACAAGGGTTTATATTGGGTGCTTTGGTCCAAGGCATGAAAAACAAATGTAGAAGCTTTAATTCAGTGAGTCAGTCTGATGAGATAAATTATTTTTCTGTAATTAAGTGTGAAAGTTAGTACATAACTGTGAAGGAGCAGAATACTGGGAACTGATATGGAACAGACCTTCTAGGGTAGTGGTACAAACTACACATATTGTCTCCAAGATCTCAGTTTTGCTTTTAGCTTTTCAATGTTTTCATTCTTCCTGAGAACCTCTTGCTTGGCAAAAATACCTGTGTTGAAGGTGGGTCTTTCTCCAATAGAAATAATATTTTCCCTTGAAATTCTATGATCTCTCATACTATAACAACACAGTTATAAGGTGCTTCTGCTAGATTTGCACTTGGTTCTTTGCTTCCATTTGGTGGCACAGTTTACTAACAGTGTTATGATTTCCATTTGTGCTGATAGGAAATAGGAATAGTATTCTATTTTGTCTGACTGACTCACTCTCTTGGGGGTGGGTAGGTATTATGGCCCTCTGAGCAATCCCATAATCATGAAGGATTTCATTTTGCAGAACATCTGCTGTCCCTACTCTGCAGCTGAGGAAAGGACCCCAAGGGTACAGCAACTGTTTATTATACAAGTTACGAGACAGGTAGTTCATGTAAGATGCAGAGCAAGGAAGTGTGTACAACCCTGTGTGCATCTGCACTCTTGCGGTGCTAGAGGAATATGAAAACTAAAAAGCCCTTAGAAATTTTGGAGTAAGGTTTCCTGTCAGTTGTGCAGCTGATATTGCTGTGCTTAGACAGTGTAATTACCACTTAATCGACTGGGTACTCGGGGGTAATTATTACAGAAATCCCCTTGTGCACAGAGCAGTATCTTGGGAAGAGAGCTCAAAAAGGAATAGCTGATGGAAGAATCATTTGGTTTATTACATTTATACCTGGGCAGCCCAATTGAATACTGACTATAGTAATTTCACAGAATGCCTCTAGAAGATGAAAAAAAGGTAATTTCTGAAAAGTTGGACATTCCTGACTCTTCACCTCCTGTAGGACTTGTGCTAAGGTTTTAGACTGTTTCCCCCAGAAATTCCCAAGGGTTTGGAGATGGCACAAAACACAGGCTGTGTCATTTCAGTGGCTCTATCGATGTCTATCCTCTGATGAAGCAAGAGCAACCTTCCCCCTCACCCCCACCCCCTGCCCTTTATTTTTTTCCTGGCTTCAGAAGTCTGTCATTACCACCCCACCAATTATCTGAGCCTCTGGCACTGTCCCATCCAACACCCTCTGCTCATTTTGGAGCTTCTCCCTGCACATGACCTTCCTGTAAGCATTTTTGTTCCCCTCTCAGGATTGAGAGGGCATTCTCTGAAGAAGCGCATGAAGAGCTAGGAAGTCCTAGAAATACCCTGAAACACCATTAGGTATTAAGAAATTCTTATCCTATCTTCTGGAGGCATTCCCGAATGGCTGTTTTGAAAGAGAGGTATCATATAAGGGTGCAGATAAACACACAACCCATCATTTTATGTAGCAGGTAAGTGGCATTATGTCTTTTGTTGCAGGTAGGACATATAATGGCTTAGCTTTCAGGACAGAATTGGAGCAGAATCAGCTAGAGCAATCTGGTTTTTTTCAAACTTCTGTAATAGATGAGAAAGATCACCTTGCATCAGAAAGGAGCAGTCAGTGACTTAAGGATATCAAGGGTGATTTAGTCTTCAGGCAAGAAACTTAGCCCTTAAAATACTTTTTCATTTTTAGGGGGGGTGATCTATCACATAAGCTCTTCTGCATTGCTTTGTTTCCATTAATGTTGCCAATAAAGGACGAAAACCTCGACTGTGTAGTGTACAGAAATTCAGACCTTGTACCAGGTTATACCAGCCCCAGGTGTGACTCTTATCCATCTCTTAACCATACTTCATGTTCTCACTGTCTTAAATGGTGTTCATCTGGCACACGGATTCCTAACAAGAATTGGGTTTAAGTTTAGGGTTGTTGAGCCTTCAAGCCCTAATCATGAAGGTAAACACTGCCCATTTAAGAACTTGTTGAGGATTCACTGTAAGAATTAAACATATACTGAGGAAGGCTTTCTATACTGTGGATTCAAGACATCCAACTATCATTCTAGATTTTCCACATATTCAGAAAATCTCAACATTTATAAGAACAGTGTAACATTAACACTTCCTTAATGTTTTTAACTGTCTGTTTGGAGACAACTAGAGTGATCTTTATGGGGTTTTGATTGGTTCCTTGGGTTTTAGTTTCCTAAAACAGTCAGTGGGAGAAGTGACAAAGATATTGCTGAAATGCTTTTTTTTCCCAGAGGAGTTAGGTGCCTTATTGAATTTTTAATAGATAAGACAACATTTTTGCTTCCAACAATAAGCAAAAACCCTCAGAGAATGCCATAATCATAGAATCACAGAACAGTCTGGGTTGGAAGGGACCCCAAGGATCATAGAGTTCCAAGCCCCCTGCCACAAGCAGGGCCACCAACCTCCAGACCTGGATCTACACAAGGTTACCCGAGGCCCCATCCAACCTGGCCTTGAACATAATATGTTACTTCTAATGATCTTTGATATGTTTTTTTTTTTTAATTCATAGATTTTAAGGACAGACAAGCATCTCTCTTACTACCAGAAGAATGCAATATGGCTTGGATGAACCTGCTAGTTAAATAATCTCACAGATGCATGTGCTGCTCTTGCAATGCAAAGACAGCCTGAACACAACACCAATCTTCTATTTTTGCTGTCTTCATTCATCTAGAGGAGTGTCTTAAGGATACCACAAGCTAAATGAAGACAGACCAAGAGCTTCATTCAGGTGATTGAGCTATAGGGATTTCCATAGCCTCTTGTAATGCTGAGTAGTGAAATCAAGACAGCAGATCCATGGGCACCCTTTTAAATGCTGCAATGGCATTCATATCAGTCACTCTGCCCAAGAGAAACCTTGACACAGGTACATTCTCTCTTTTGCCACTGAGTTCTGAGAGCCATTCAGTTTTTCACAGACAAATTCATGTAAAGTAATAGAGAAGAGTAAGTCTACCAGACTTACTCAGTGTAGTTACCAGGCAACTCAGTGTAGTTAAGTTACCTTGGGGTCCATTTATTTGTTTCAATATATCTGTAGTCAATTACAGAACAATTAGAAGCTATTGGCAACAATGGAAACTTAATTGTTCCTTAATTGGTTTAAAGATAGCCTACATGGAAAATGGCAATTAATTGCAGCAGTATGGAAAGTTTGAAGTGTTTGCATTTTTAAGAAATTTTGTTGCAGAAGGAAAGATCAATTCAAAGGCCAATTTCTAAATACTGTTCTGGTTAACAGCAGCAATATCAGAATTTGAATTATAACTCCAAATTATAACACATTTACTTCTCTAGGTTCTTCAAAAACTGTATTTTGCACCACATCTAAGTTCTAAAAACATGTGAAGAGTAAGAAGATCTGAATCAAAACAGAAGTTGATGCATGTATTTGTAACTAGACCTTCATATTGCACCCATCCCCCATGTTGATGTGTCATACAGGCCAGTGCACAGATTCTGTGTTCTGCATATTGAGTTCAGCTGATAACGAACAAGTGTATGTTATAGCTTTTAATTTTAAATGCCTGGCTGCCAATATCAAGCTGTATGAACCATTGCTCTTAAGTCTGATGGTCCTATTCTGACTACCAAGGTGGCAGAAACATGGAGGGAGTTTATTTCTCTTAAGTAGCTTGAAGTGCCCAAGACACCCATGGCCTCTATTCTGTCATTCTTTTTGTATAAATGGAAGACCACCTTTTCATAGTAACTTTTAAAATTGTGGGTTTTGATTACCTTTTGGCTTGGAGAACAGGTTATTGCACCTAATGATTTTTTTCTTTTAGGCCACTGAAGACTAGAGTGTCTACAGTAAAACATCTTGTTCTTCTATTAGCTACTGCAACTCAGCAAAGAGTTTTGAGACATGTACACCTCTACCATACAGACATCTTTCTCCTGTCAGGCTGTCTGCTCTGGAGATGTTCGACTCTTTTGGAGTCTTTCGGAGCAAGCCCTGGGGTCATAATGTGGACAGTCTGTCCGTTGATGGAATAGGAAGAAAAAGAAATTGTGTGGGCACTTGGCAGAAAGTTTTATTAGGATGGAACACTGCAGAAAGTGCTCAGATGTTTTATTATGACAGAACACTGCTATGTGAATATTCATTTAAATTGAAACCGGGCAATTCGGCTGAACATTATAAACCCCTTGCCTTGTGTACAGTAATATTCTTTTTATGACTTTGCCAGACAGCTTCTGTGCTCATAAAGGATGTCTGGGATTTCTTTTTTATTATTTTATGGTGAACTTAGTATCCTGAGGAAGCCCTGCTTAAATCTCTGCATCATCAAGTAGATATGCATTTGTACTTTAGAATCAGACATTACTGCTCAGTAACAAAACATTAGGCCTGACAGTAATGCATTATTGAAAAGTTTGAGATGCCTGCATGTGGTTTATAAGGAGCTGTACTAGAATTATGATTAAGAGCACTCTACAGTCTTCAGGAACATTTTATAAAAAGCAAAATGTAAAACTCATCAGGAAACCTTTTAGCTTCTTTAAGCATTTTGTTTTTATTTGTATGTGTTTGAGAAACATCTGAGAATATCATTTTACACTGCATTTACCTCCCTATCCATTGTGGCTAGTATGGCTGCAGCTGACTGACTTACACACATGAAGTCACTAATCTTTAGAAAGCTGGAAAGATACTTTCCTCTCAGGGGGGTAGAATACAGATCTTGACATATTTATTGCTTGAAAATTAAAGAAGTGTTTGTTAAAGCCCATGACGTTCCTCATAAAGAAGCTACGAAGACCCTGGAGAACACAGAGAGCTTTGCTGCATGCATTAGCACTGCAATATCTAAATAATTTCTAGGTAAGTTTCCCTGTGCTGAAAGCCATTTCTCTGTGTAAAAAGCCAGATGTCATTTGGGGGTATGTGAACTGCACAGATTCTGTATGAATATCAGCAGAAATTTAAGAAAAAATCATAGGGCCAGCACAAGAATTTGTAACTAACATAGCATAGAAAAGATTTATAAGTGCGACTCAAGTATTAAACAAGCTTTAATGTTGGTGAATTACTTTTTCTGCACATAAGACTATTCTGGCAAATTTTCATCTGCAGAAATGGAGGCATTTAATCAAATAAATGCACACAACTTCCGTTTATAGTGCACGTGCTACTACAGGCTGAAAAACTAAGGAAGGGATTAGGAAAATTGTTTTAGTCTGAGAACAGCTTTTCTGAAACCCCTTTGGACATGGTTCTTGTCTTTGAAGTGACAGAATCTACATTCTTCACTGTAAAATGAAAACTTCATCCTCTGCTTCCAAGGCACTTCTTTTTTTTCAAATTCCTTCTGAAAACAGAAGTCACAAATTTGGAGAGAAGCAGCCTCAGAAGGGCTTCCTTAACATAAACTTTTTGAAATAGCTGGGTATTTTTCTAATCATGCTGATTTTAATTTCACTGACTGACTTCTGAGGTGTCCTCTGACATCTCTGTGTGTTCCAGCCCTCCTTTCCCCAGCCACCCTCAAAAGTGAAAACACACAAAATCAGCATTATAAACAAAATCAAGAGATTAGTGTGGCAGGAGAAGGCATTTGGTTATCATGGTAAAAGTTATAGGGAGAGGAGCAGAAGGTGGCACGCGGTAAGAATATTTACCTGTAATGGAGAGTGGTCTGACTGGGTGCATACCCATTGGCAATTAATCTCCACTTCCCTCCCACAAACCATGTAAAAACTGTTAAACTCCTCTTATTTATAAGCTCCTCTTATTTTTGCTCCTCTCCTTAGCACTAATGCTTGCTGGTCTGAGGAAGGGAGAGGAGACCAGTGTCTACTCCGCATAAGGGACATGCTCTTTCCCACCATGTGGGCATTTGGAATAATAGCAGTTAGTTTAAAGCCTTCATCCTCTCTAGTGCACTATGCTGATGGCAAGAATCTTGCTTCCATGTTGCTATTTTCTGCTCGCTTACCTTGCTGCTTTCTCCAGACAACACATTTATCTTACCACTTCTGACTTCATTAGCTGTTAACTCAGGGTTTCCCCAGGGTTTATAAATCCGTGTATGACACGTTCCACTAGCACTCCAAAATTGGCTTTGGTTTCCTCTCCTCCACTCTCACTCTAAGTCTGTAGCTGTTTTAAGTGACCTGCAGTCCCCAGCAGCTTGAGTTTTTGGTTTTCTGCTGATGCCATGGGTGGTCATCTGTCCACCTGCATAACAGCTTCAGATTTGTGGCACTTTTATTCCTTAGCACTCCTACAATGATGTCTGCCTCATGTCAAACATTTCTCTCTGTGTGTTTGACTCTAATAGGCAGGTCTTTACTTATCAGTTTGTGCAGGGTTATAATTAGCACCTGATAAGGTACAAGGGATGATTCAATATGACATAGAAGAGATCCCTTTCCATCCATTCTTTATCCTCTGTCAATCTCTTGGTTATCTTTGCCGCTGACAAGATCTCTCCATTATTCTGTGACTATCAGTAAAGATAATTTGTGCTCACTGGTACCAGGACTGGTGCTCTGCCATCGGTGCTGTAATATTGTTGCATGTGGTAAAAGTATAAAGCATTGAGTAGTTTAAAAGGAACAAACTTGTACTTTTGCCTAAGTATCTTCCAGATCGCCAACTCAGCTTGGGGATGCGGTTTAACAGTCATTCATATAACTAAAAGTAAAGAGTCTTGTTCTTGACTTCTTCCAGGTTTGTCTGCAATTTCCTTAGTATGTCTTTCTATTTAATTGCCAAGTTTTTCTCAGGGCTATACAGATCATTAATTTTCACTTTAGGCAGACATATTAATTACTCCCCAGATGGTTCTGCCATCAGCATTTTAGACTGTAGCTTTAGGATGAAAACTACTATCCCCACCCAAATCTTTGCTACAAATTGTAATCAAATTTTCCCAAGTTGTGTGTTTTTAAATTACAGAATCTTGAGCAATTTCCAAAATTACCATGGTTCTTGTAAATTGTCATGGCAGTCTTCTTGTTGTGTAAACCTGTTCCCTATGTGCTCCTAGATGTTAAGTAAAATAAAAGTGCTCCTAGATGTTAAGTAAAATAAAAGTATGACATAATAAACCTCTTCCTTTCTTTTCTGTTACTTGGTATACACTATTTCTGTGTTTCAGGTACTATTCTGGACATCGGTATCTTAATCTCTTTCCATCTCCCCTCTCTCCTCCCAACATCATAACAGAGTTTTACCTGACTAAATCTTGGGTTAGAACCATTTTAAGTAAAAAAATTAGAGTGGATGTCAGAGAGGTGGCAAGCTAGGTGGCTTGAAAAGCTTCAAAATTTTAATGGGTGGCTTTTTTGAGATGTGGAAGGATAGACCCACAGCTTTCAATTTTTGGGTGCCTTCAGCTATATATGTATATGCTAAAAAAGTAAACATTTCAGCAACAATGTTTATTTTAGCAAAAATATAAAAATCCTTACTTAGATCTCAAGGAAAGGCTGAGGCAAGCCCCATGCCTAGTACATCTCTGGGCAGTGGAAGCCATTGGTCTAGACCCGAAAGCTGCTTTCTTCTAAGATTCTCTGATAGCAGAAAGAAAGCATCACGGAGTTTAAAAAAATGATGACTCTGCTCTTTGAGCTTTGATTTGCATTCACCTGCAACAACCCATCTCAGTAGTACAGGATGCACTCAGCTGACAGCAGTGACAGGCCTTCATGAGGAACAGAAAGGAAATAGGAAAGAAAAATTAAACTTCTAAGTTAAATCCTCTTGCAATTGCAAGAGATTTCTAGAACTTACTCACTGTCTTTTCAGAGAGAGAAAGCAAGTTTTCTTTTCTTGCCCTTGTTTTATCCATTTCCTTGCTGCAGGATCCCCACATAGAACGCTGCAGCCTCCTTTGTATACCTCATTGCTTGAGCATCTACCTCAGCTGTGTCTTGTCTGTGATCTTGCCTGGAAGAAAGGGTTTCTCCAGAACTGCTCCCAGGTGGCTTTCTGACTGCCACAGATGTACGTGGCTGTTGGTACTCTGTAACATCAGGTAGTGGACACTTAGAGCACAGACTCTATCCCCTAAACATAGAGGTATGATGCAAGTGTGTAGCAAAAGAAAGCCATAAATGCCTAAATTATACCAAAAAATGCCTAGGAGTCAAAGTGGTATCTCAAAGTTCATAGACATTCCCCGAACACCGCACTGAGGCACAGGGCTTCACAGGTTTTGGAACCAGTGTGAGGAGTCCCTAAATCTAGTTAGCATTTGTGTATTGGAAAGCATGTATGGAAGTTTAGAGAAAGAAAACAAAGCCAAATATGATTTATTTTCATCTCCTTTCATCCACCATTGTCATTTTTTAATGTGTCAGCTTTAAAAATACAGATTTCCAACCATCCCAATAAATAATTTTAATAGAAAGCTGTGCGTGTATTCTTTCATATTCACCAACAAGAAAGAATAAATTATGCCTCCCTGTAGAATCTGACAGCTATTGCACTATGGAAAATTTACATATTAAAAAAACCCCTCACCAAACAGTTTTCTTTCTTTTTTCTTTTGAACTCTATGAAGCATGAGAGTTAACTATTTCAGCATTTCTACAAATGCTAAATACAAACTTGCACCATTTTTCCTCCTGGGAAAGGAAATTTTAATTTGGAGGACAGGTACCAATAGTAAGTAATATTCCAGAAGTTACTTTGTTTCCTCTTTTCTTTGTGTGATAGCACACCTGAAGAAGTATGTGCTTAGGAAAGGCTGTGGTGCTATTCCATTTTTTTCAAAGCTTAAGAAGAGAAAAAGAATTGAAAATAATTTGCTGTCCAGCAAAAAACCAAATACATCCAAATTCAGAAAAAACCCTTTTGAAGACTGCTTATAAGTGAATTACAAAAAAGTCCAAGATAAAAGGACTGTTTTAAACACTGCATTTTTATAAAGTTTAAAGGATGGAGCTTGAAATTACTCTCCCATAATATAAATTTAATAATTTTTCATAATCCAAGTCTATTTATTGTACCAATAATAAAAAATCTACCACCGAGACACGAGGGACTGAAAATATTCTACGAGAACTGGAAACCTTTGAAATTTCTGGAAAATGCAAATTTTGGTATGGAAGTGTCATGTCTAGTCAGATCTATACACTTACAACCTCCCTGCTCCCATGCTGAGCATTAGCACAGATCTACAGTCGCCAGCTATGTTACTGCCCAGCAAGGCATTAGTAGCTCTTTCACTTGAGTATGCAGTGGGATAGACTGAACCAATTTAATTTAGATAAATAGATGCCTGAAGATCAGCAGACAAGACCTCTTGGAACGCTGTCTTCACAGATTACTGAGTGAAGCTTGATGTGAATGTCTGGTCTGCCACCCCTCTTCCTATAAAAGCTCTGCTCTCTGGCAGTGCAGCCTGTCTGATGTCCTTGTTTACTGCCACACAGACTGTAGGCTCCACGAGGGAAGTTCATCAGCATCCTTTTATCCAGAATTTCATAATGCTAAAAAACAAAAGCAGAGAGCTTTGCTTAAAGAGCTGTATTTCCTCCAGCAGCAAAATATACTTGGGTGGATCTCTTGCTGAATTTCAGAAGTAATGTAATGATAAGAGGACCAGGTAATATATTAATTTAAAAGAACTGTAGAAAAGCTCTGGGCAGCCTGTATGCTAAAGGACAACTTGAAGTGGATTAAAAAACTATGGGCATGGCACAGCTGGCCCAGCCAGCCATTTGCAGCTCCACCTTCCCCACATTTAACTCTATCATGACTTGGGCATTGACTTCTGTCCCAAACTCTCTTTGAAAGTAGTACCTTGCTGTGTCATCTGTGAGAAGATGGGGAGCAAGAGAAGCTTGGGTACAAGGCCAAATTGTTCTGGGTCCTCACGTGCTGATTGTCTTTGAGGACCTTCTCAGTGAGCTGTCACAGCAACTCTTCCAGCAGCACGGGTTTATACAATGTCCGTGTTGGCCAGTGAAGATTAAGATTGTAGACTGAATCCTCTCTCCACAAGACCATTAGCAGGATCTCTCTCCTTCATGCACTTTTTCTTCCTGTGAACTAGGGTTAATTTTCTGTCTTTGAGATTGTCTTTGAAAGTTTGACCTGTCATTTTGTTGAATATATACACGATACACATGAAGTTAGTGGAGAGGGGGACATAGGCAGATTTAACAAGGTCTCACAGCATCATCAGCTTAGGAAACCGAAATAAAAAATCAGAAACCAGATGAATGTAAAGAGCTTTGAGCAGTATGGTCTGGAATAGCTCACCACTGAATAACAAATTCCTATTCATCCAGCCATAGCTGTGATCCAGGAGCTATCTTCACTGAGGCAAAGGGTGGAGTGTATTGCTGAGGAAGGGTGTGGAAGGAGAACAGTGCTCACTACCTATCCCAGCTATACTGAATAAAGCAGAACAAGACACCACCATGCTTTTATTTTGTGTATTGGGAGCATTTAAGATAGACTGTGCAGCTTCATCACTTGCTTTGGGGAGGGGAAGAAAGTTCTGCAATAAAACTAGAATATGTGATGGAGGCGACCAAGCTTTGCAGCAGGCTAAGAAGGAGGTTTAATATTAAAAGTTACTTTAGACTCTTTTTTTAAACAGGCAACAATCAGGAAGGACGTTTCTTTAGACTTATTTCTTTTAATTCCATAAGACATAAAAATTCAAAATATTCCAGATGAAGGACCTTCTCCAGCTCCCATTTCAGGACAAAATTTTTATGTCCTGTTTTTATTTGCCTCAGTTGATTCTATTGAGGCAGAGAGTAGAGTATGACTCTTACATGTTATTATAAATAAACACTGAATAATTGCTTTAAAATCTCTATTCTAGCTATTTATAGTATCTTTTATCCTGAAATCCTTTACAATAAGAGAATAATCAAGCCTTTTTGAATGAGTAAGCTGAAAATTAGGGCGTAACGCTAAAAACTGGTTGTAATATGCTTCCTCCACTGAACAAAGCCTTAAAAATTTCTCTAATTTGAAGCAAAGTATAGATGAAGCTCTCACCCTAAAGAAGGTCAACATCTCTGAAATATTTTTGCTCTTAAAACTTTCTTAGGTAGAAAAGATTTTGGAAACTGAATCTTAACAAAGTGCATAAATCATAGACAACTGCATGGAATTACTTCTATTATATGCAAACCTATCTGTATTTCAAGTATTAGACATAAAGTTGCTTCATACAGGTGGTTTCTAAGGTTTCATGATGTGGATCAGAGATTCCTCTGACATTCTAGCTCTTTCATACAGAAAAAAAAGCCACCTTTACACTTGCTACAGCTAAATAAATCCTTATCCTTTGAGGCAAAAATTAATATTTAACTGTGCAGCCTCCAAGATCTACTACGTGTTTTTCTTTTTTGATACCTGAATGGTGTGCAACTAAGTGCAATGGTAACTAAGAACAGAAGCTTCACAGAGGAACATTAAATGCAACATTTCTCAACACAAGAGACCACTGGTTGGCTTCAAGAGCTCTCAAACTAAATGATGCTTTCATTTTATGTTTTGCATTTGACTCATGCCTCTTGCAAAGTTCTGGCACATTTCAGTGAATGCACAACCGAAAAAGCAAAACTCAGCATTTCTTCCCAGCACACTTGACACAAGTCAGCACGCCTGATGCCAGCCTGCTAGTTCTTGCTAGTTCTAATAAACATCTCTTGAACCGGCTTCATCTGACATTATAGCAAGAATAAAAAAAACAAAACCCTAAAGCAATGGAGTTACTCAGTTATGCTTGGAGACAACTTATGGAGAAGAATTGCTCTGCACTACACAGGGGAGCAGATGTGGAACAAATGAGACTGATGTGGTACACACCCATAGGGCATGTGGGAACAGAGGTCTCCAGACTACCATTCCACTGGAGGCCACCTAAAGTCTCTTCTGAAGGGAGGAGAGCTTGCAGAGAAGAAGAAAAGGTAAAACAGATATAGCCCTAATGGGAGTACTTTTCCCAAGTAGCACTGCAGGAATTACCTTTTCTGTTTGTTATTCAGATGTCCTCTTGTGGGGGAAAAGTCACCCTGAAAACCCTATTTCTGGTTACCTGTTAGTATTATCTATTCCTTTGCTTTCTGAGGTATGTTAACTTTCAGAACTATATTAACTTGTGCATCAGCATTCAGCATTGAATAACTGAGCTTTCCATATATTTGCAGTTAATAGTCCAGTCCATTTTTTTTTAATTTTTATTTTTATTCCAGGGCTGTCTTGGACTGTTAGGATGTATTCTTTTGTTCATTGACTCTCCTGAAGTTTGCAGAGTCTTCCTAAAAGCATATTTCAAAACAGTTCCTTTAATTTTTTGACACTGGGCAGCTATACATGTGCTGTTTTCAGGGTGCTGCCTATGGTGGACTTTGAGTTGTGCATGCCGTTCTACTTCAGGTCTAATTTAAAATGTATTTTATGCTTATCCTCATTTTTCACAGTATCAAAGCATCCTGCTTATCATTCAAAACTTCAGGTGGCACTTCTGTTGCACATCAGTAAACATATTACTAAGAGTTTACTGGACCTTTTAGTAGTCCAAGGGCTTTGCCTCAAATTGCATTCCTAGTCTGGCTTGTATCTGAACCCACCTTCCCCAAATTACCTTTGAAAGCTAGACCAGTCATTAAATCCATTTTTTCATGCATGTAGTATCTTGTTAAAAAAGCACTTTGTTTCTGGGGCTTATGTTTGTGCACTGCTTATATATGGAACATAGCCCGGTGGAGAACTTTCTCTACTCAAGTTAGCAAAATATCAGACAACAGGATTCTTCAGTACCATCTACTTTCAGAAACATGAATGCTTCCGCCCATCTTCTGTTTCAAGTAGCACTGACTCCTGTTAAAATGAAGAAACTCCTCCATTAGTTTTCCACATTTCCAGAGTTTCAGCTCTTAGTGGAGGATGAGAGGAAATGGTTTCAAATTGCACCAGGGGAGATTTAGGTTAGGTATCAGGAAGAATTTCTATACTGAAAGGGTAGTCAAGCATTGGAACAGGCTGCCCAGAGAGGTTGTTGGGGTCACCATCCCTGGAGGTATTTAAAAGGCGTGTAGATCTTGTGCTTGAGGACATGGTCTAGAGGTGGACTAGGCTGGGTTAGGCTGCGGTTGGACTCAATCATCCTAAAGGTGTCTTCCAACTTAAGTGATTCTATGATTCTGTGATCTGCTCCTTTCTTCCCCCAAAGCTGGGGTAACAGATTCCATCACTACTTTGGCCGCTCTGAAGTGGTGCCTGGCTGTGGTAGTGTTCCTTGCAAGGCCATTGCGCAACTTCCCTCCCCCCAAGCCGAACGTGCGTCTCCATCCCTGACCCCAGCCATCCTAAGGATGTCATTTTGCAGAGGGAGCCACAGGAATAGGGTGCCCTAGTACGGGCTGAGGTAATTCCATAAACAATTCCTACCACAGGAGGAGCATGGTGACATGAGGGACATTCATTTATTTCTATTTGTATATAAATACATCTGCCACCCTTCCTCCCATGTAAAGGCAGTGCTTCTAATGACACACAAGCAAGAAGTGGTTAAAGCCATGTTGCCAAGATTTTTTTTTTTCAAGTTGATCAATCATTCCAGATAATCTGAATGTAGTTAATGAAAGTGATGAGAACCTAGCTGTGTACTGCATTGATACTGTGTGCTCCGACATGAAAGCTGAACCAAAAAATGGCTTATGAAAAATTATGCAGGTGATGTAGCTGGCCACTCCTGTTTAGGATCTTATGAAGTCTCCAGGTGTCACACTTGTGATTTGTTTATCCATAAACCAAACTTCCAAATAACCTGTTCCATCCTGAAACACTTGTGCATTACTCAAGAATATTCACAACCATGACTGCACGTTTGTCCCAGAAAAATAGACTCAAATTAAATGCTGATGATGACAGCAGATAGTAGACAAATCTTTTCAGTGATTTTTTCAAGTTACACAGCTTAAAAGCTGCAAGAGATTCTGCAGAAACAAATAGTTGTGCCTTTCCACAAATTAGTGAATGACATTTAATCTGGTTCTGCCAAGGACTAATCAGAGTTTCCCTGTGACTGCTGGAACGTGGCATTTTTGCAACGTTACAGGTTTCCAGGAGTGTGGTAGGAGTGGAAAGATTTTGCTGGTTATGTTCTAAGTTTCTGGTCAGGGATGGAATCCTCCCCCCTTTCAGATTTGTTCAGTTCAGCATTAGACTTCATCTGCACTGATGCCATGATTCATCAATTTCCCAAATGCTGAGAACATTTGCTGGATTTATCTCCTATGATGCACTCTTCCCCTTGCTACCTAAATTCCATAATGTATCATTGAAGTCCCATTGCTGGAAGTACATCATGGCAGCTACAAAAAAAGGTGCTGTTCTGGAATTAATGCCTGAAATTCTTTGATCAGAGCTGTTCAAATGATGTTGTGGTATTTATAAATCAAAGTTCAGAAGTTTTTCAGAGTTATTTCAGTCACTTGAGACAAACTCAAATATTTAAGTTAGACAAATTTTCATTGCATTGATATTCTCCTGTTTGCCCAAGTTAATTTCTGTTTAAAGCCAGAAGAGGGGCTGAAAAACTCCACTGGCACTTCTATCAGCTTTGTGGTCTTTTCAAATTCAAATTAATCCAGAAGAACAATTTCGCTTGAGTGGGTCCTTTACTACTCACATCACTTATTATTTTAATTGCTGATATTGTAATTACTATTTGTATTTATGAATTGCCACTTTAGCAACAAAAGGCCGAATTCTGATCTTCTTGTTTGTTAGTAAATGCAGCTACTCTCTTGACTGTGCTGCTGGTGCTCTTACTTTGCAGAGGTGTTGGTGAGCCCAGGGTTTTCTTGCACAAATCTGGAATGCCAGCAACTCTGGCATTTCTAAAGACTCCTCTGTGCCTACCTTCTTTTCATTCAGCAGTTGAAGATCGTAGCCTCCACTTCAGCCAGCCATTTGGTAGGCTGAAGTAAATCAAGCTGGAGCTGGGACAAGTAATTTATAGCCACTACACTCCTCGCGTTCTTCCTTCCTCTTCCCCACCCCATTTCTGCTGGCAAATGTACACACAAGATAAAGTAAAGAAGAATTTTAATCAATGTATGGATGCTAAAAGGGATTCCTAGAACAGTGATACTCGTGCCCTCTTTCTGTCTGTCCTCGAGTCCTCAGGAAAGGAGGACAGTAACACCCAGTGTGCTCATTTACCCGTTCAGGCTGAGATGGGGATCTGTTGTCAGTGAGGCCCATGCAAAGGAGACTACTTTTATTGTTATGGTTGAAAGAAGAACTTCTGCCACTGCGTTAAAAATATTAGTATCTTCTATCTCCCCTATGAAGAGAGGCTGGGGGATCTGGGCTTGTTCTGCCTAGAGAAGAGAAGGCTGCAGGGGAACCTCATTGCAGCCTTCCAGTACCTGAAGGGAGCTTATAAACAGGAGGGGAATCAACTTTATAAAAGGGAAGACAATGGCAGGACAAGGAATGGATTGAAGCTAAAGGAGGGAAGGTTTAGATTAGATATTAGGGGGAAGATTTTTACAGAGAGAGTGGTGAGGTGCTGGAACAGGCTACCCAGAAAGCTGGTGGATGCCCCATCCCTGGAGGTGTTCAAGGCCAGGTTGGATGGGGCCCTGGGCAACCTTGTGTAGATCCAGGCCTGAGGTTGGTGTCCCTGCCTGTGGCAGGGGGATTGGAGTTCTATGATCCTTGGGGTCCCTTCCAACCCAGACCATTCTATGATTCTATGATCTTTTTTGTTTTGCCCTCCCCTAAAATTCCCACTGAAGACTGTCTGCTTTAGAGAATTTGGTATCTAGGGGGTTCTCTGTCCATTCTGTCAGCTCTGTCAGAATTATATATGGTGCATTCCCTCTCAAAGAGAGTTTGTTTTCTTCTAAATGAAGAATTACTCACCACAGCTTCCAGACATCATTTATTCAAACCCTCTTGAAACATATTGATTAGGATGTTTAAAGTGAGTGATTTGTAGCAGTGAATAAATCCCCCCTGGGGAGCAAAGGTGTCTGCTGAAGATGGGACTTGGAGAGTCTCCCAATGCATTCTCAAGTGCATGAGGGAAAGATTAATTATATCTGCCCCCAAAATGACTGTGGCTAGAAAGCTGGAATTGCACGGGAGACTGTAATCACTATTGTGCTGTTGTGCTCTAGCAGGACAAAAAAAAAAAAAAAAAAAGGACTTGATTTGGAGGAATAAAAAGGTTTTGAAATCTCTCCAGCATCTCATTTCCTCTCCCTAGGAGTGCAGAAAATTCCCACTCATCCTACATGTACCCGACTCTTTTGATATTGTTCTTATCATTGCACTTTTTCCACCTCCATGGGTACAGCTCCTGCTGCAAGCACCTCTGCTGTCTCAGAGCACCTTACCACCTCCTCTGCTAGGGAGGCAGCTGTGGTAGTAGCAGCAGCAACCAAGGTGGTGGGAGGTGCAGCAGCCGCAAAGAACAGCACCCCCCCTTCCCCCCTTTTTTTTCTCTTGAAAATTTAGCATAAAAATGTGCAGATGTTTCATAAGCAGGTCTAATTTATAATTGGCAAAGTAATTATTCTGTTAAAGTGTTTTAACAGGAACATGAAGCTCTGCAACTACATGTGCATACATAGTTTTCTGTAGCCCTGCTGTTAGCAGAACATAAGCTGTTTAGTAGACACCGTCATCACAAAGGCTGTGCCATGGGCTGAAAGGAAATCTAGCCTTTAATTTTTTTTTCATCAATATGAGATAGTGATGACTTCCATTCCTCTGAAACTTCAACTTTTTAACCACTGGCAACATGCATGTTGAAATACTACTGCTAGGTCCTGCAGAGGACGTACTAGTAAGTGCTTTCCACAGCTAGGGCATGAAGCAATCCCAATTTGGCCATGGCAGTTCCCCGTGCTGTCACAGCAAACAAAATCAGTAACTCTTCCTGCTCACTGTGATATTTTTCTGGGAAAAGAAACTGCCTTATATAACATCACCTTAATGCTATGTCTTCACTTCCTAGCTTGCTTTTCCTCCTTGGGTTGTGCAAATATCGTATTTCTTTTGCACAGTGTCCAACTGCTAGCCAATTCCCATGTCAATCTAGAATAGGTCTGGTCAGGAATTTTTCAATTAAACATTAATTAGAAACATCTATGTTTGTCAAAACTGAAACTTACTGCTGAAGCAATTGTATTTGACAGATGTCCTCTTTTTAAAAAAACCCAAACCCACAAAAAACACACTTATAAAAAAAGTTTGGAAGTTGCCAAAGTATCTCACTGAAGCAGTTTTGTTATGGTTTATTTTGCTTTGTATTAATGGAGACCAGTTTTTCATTTAAAGAAACATTCGGTTTTAAATTTATATTGGGAATTGAAATAAAGGAATTCCAAGACTCCCCATGATTTAATTAATCCAATCAAATTTCCACATTTTCTATTTACAAAGGATTATTATGTTTCAGAGACTTTTTTTTTTTCCATTTTTCAGGGTAGGAACATTTTTGAAAATGTCAGAGATGTTCATACAACAGGATAAATCTTTCTGCCTCTAGACTGGAACTATTCAGGATTCTGTATGAACTTATTCCTAGAGACCCCAGGAAATTAAAAATAGAATACAAACATTTTATGGTAATATCAATTTCCCACTTCCCTACAAACCACTGATTTTCTAGATTTAGCAGTTGTATTCTCCTCTGGAATCCAATTTATCTTGTTTTCAAGCAGTTGTGTTGAAAAAACCCTGAGTGCTTCCACATGAATAGGGAAAACTGCGCTGTATGATTGAAAATGGGAAAACAATTAAGAGGAGAAATCAGAGCTCAAGTTATAGAATTTGTAAATAGTTGATTGGGAAACACCCCCCCCAGTATTTAGAGAATACATTGAGAGTTCTCCTTGTACCCAAACCATGTTTGCTAGCTTTTAATGATGTGAAAAAATACCTTATATTTACCTCTAATTAACTGTTTGCTACTGATTCAATAGGATATACCTGGTTATTTTACTGCAGAAAGCAGTGTTCCCTCATGTATTTAACTTAAATACTAAAAAAAAAAAAAATCTTTTTAGGTTGCCAAAGCTTTTCTACTTAATAAAACAATTATACTTGAATGGGAAATAGTACATACAAAGGCACTGGGTTGTAAAAGCAAATGCATAGTAGCTAAAAGCAACTAGGTTATTCCAAGTATCTGACAACAAATAGAAAACAAGATGTAGAAAATTTCACAATTTAATCTTTTCTGTTACAGCCATCTAGGCTACCTCTCCTCATTAGGTCATGCCCTTTTGAGTACACCAGTAGACAAGTCGATGCTTGAACTGAAGGAATGGGATCATCTGGGAATGATGAATTATAGAATCACAGACTGGTTTGGGTTGAAAGGGATCTCAAAGCCCATCTAACTCTAACCCCCTGCCATGGGCAGGGACACCCTCCACCAGACCAGGTTGCCCAAAGCCCCATCCAGCCTGGCCATGGACACTGCTAGGGAGGGGCAGCCACAGCTGCTCTGGGCAGTCTGTGCAGCAGAGGCCTCACCACCCTCACAGGGGAGAGCTTCTTCCTAATACCTAAAAGAAAAGCTAGAGCTCTTCTCAGTCAAGTAGTGTGACATAGTCAAAGAGGGTGCAGAGAATCATATTATAATATTAAAACATCTGAGATTTAAGGTAAACCTGTACAAAAAGAAATCTATGTGAGAACAGTAAATTGTCATATAATTATTCCTGCCCATGCCTACAGAGATTAAGTGACCACGAGTTTACTAAAAATTACAGTGAGGTATCTAGTCCTGATACCTCAGCACATGAACTGCCTGGGAGGTTGCCTCTCTGGACATGACACATGAATGGGTCATGGGTACAGAACTGAGTGATACGCAGTGAATGCTGACTGAAAAGTTCTACTTCAAGTATCATGAAATTTCCCTGGTAGTTCTTTCACAAGACAGGTATCTGTTCTTTGCATAGTTGCTTTCTAGGGGTGTTGAATCATAAATACATCCAGGAATTATTAGTCACCATTTATCATCCCTTTACTCTTATATTGGAGAAGCTATAAAACCCAGTATTTTAAAATAAGAAAGAGAATAATGAGCAGTAAGCTTTACATAAGCTATTGGAGAAGAGGCATAATTTAAAGAGCAGCTGTAGTGACATCAAAGAGTAATCATTTTAATCAGTGACCCAATAAAGCTGCCTAGATGTATGTCTGGTTTAACTCCAGCTTTGCTATTGTAAAGCCACAGTTTGGTAATAAGAGCAGCTTTATGCACTAGCACAGAATTTCCATCAGCCTCCAAGTGCCTGAGATATGAATCAGGTTCCCAAATAACCCTGAAAGGAAGATGAGTTTTAGCTCATCATTTATACAACATATAGCTGGTTGTATAAATATAAAAGCAAGTGCATAAGGATTTGGTGGGATTTTTGCATAGTTATACAGGAAACCAAGGAGTGACGATTTAGAGCACAAAGTTTTCTGGAATTCCCCAGATGTCCCCAGTTAGAATTGTATACATTTCATAAAAGATGCAGTTAAAGGGCTACCGCTTGTTTCTTTGGGTTTTTTAATTCTTTTCTTTTTATAATGGGAGGAATGAGAGTCAAAGTTCCTACCACAGAATGGAAAGCCCTTGTGTTTTCCACTCTTGTGAAGAACGTGGGAAAGGGTGTAGTACTGAGATGTCAAATTGCTGTAGTGCAAGCAGAAGCAAAGTGGCTATTTCTATCAAAAGCTAAGCAATACCTTGGATACACTGAACAAGTCCTGGGCAAATGCAGAGGACAGTTTACTCTCTGCTCCTTGCTTGAGAGGATGACATATGCCATGATGCAGGAGTTTGCAGGTGCTCACCTTGCTTTCCTTTACAAAAGCACTTCTGACAGCTGTTTCAGCTTTTTCTGCTCCTGTTCTCTGTGCTCCGTTCTCCCTTACACTGCTTCACTGTTATTCAGTGAGTGCTTATGCTTCAGCCGCACACATATCTACTGTAGGGCTCTAGTGGCAGTTTGTAGACACTTGGCAAAAAGAAAGATGGTTTATGCTCTATCATTGTGTCAGGAAGTTGCTATTGGAGTCAGTGAGGTTCAGAAGCCATGTAGTTTTAACAGGCTGACCTCAGATTTCAGGGATAATCTGTCTGGTTTCCTGCTGTAGCTATGCCTTCCTAGTAGCTTAGCACTCAAAGTGCCCCAGCTCAACTGAGTTTACAAAGGTTAAGCTACAGTCAAGAGAGCAACACTTTGGTCTTTGGCACCATGTCAGACTCTTTCACCAAAATGATATGAAAGAGATTGAGAGCTTTCTGTCCCAAGCTAAATGGTATACACTGTTGCTTGCTCATTTTCTGCAGTGACAACTGACATCAATCACCCTGCGCACACACTTGCAGTTTACCCAGGTTACTTTGGTGCGCTTGCTTTGGGAAAGGTAGTAAGACAATATTAACAACCAAAGACCTAAACCCAAATCCAGCAACTAACCGTGCATACCATAGCTTCTTGAAAAACTCAGTTTCTCCAAATCTGGAGTAACTAATCCATAATCTCCCATCTGCCATTATACTAGCCTACATGTGAACTAAACATG
Source organism: Porphyrio hochstetteri (assembly GCA_020800305.1). Taxonomy (NCBI): domain Eukaryota; kingdom Metazoa; phylum Chordata; class Aves; order Gruiformes; family Rallidae; genus Porphyrio; species Porphyrio hochstetteri. Next base: position 56,649,992 of record CM036907.1, read on the forward strand.
AGCCCCCTTCAGATACAGAGGCTATTTTTAGCAAGCAGTGGCAATAAGTTACTTTTTTTGTTTGACATGATACTCAAAACATAAAGCAAAGGAAATCAGAAACTGCAATAGGTGGAGAAATTGAAGCAATGTATAAACAGTTAATCATTCTTTAGCTGTGCTTGGCAAACTTTCCTGGTAAGAATGCTATCACTTTGGGAGATAACTTAATAGGCACACAAGACAGGAAAACTGGTTTTCTTCTAATGGCATTGCTATGGTGTAATGGGGCTGAGATGGCTATATTCAAGACAGACGCTATTATTTTTTCTAGTTTTACCATAAGTGACACTGATATTTCCAAAATCAAGCCTGAAAGCCCATTAAAAACATCTTGCTGGCTTGACTCATAACAAACTGTAGGAATTGTTTTTTTCAGTCCTGCTGAATGGAGGAGCTTTCAGAACACTCAGCCTGATGATCCCTAGCTTTTATAGCAAAGTACAAGGCAAACTTAGCCATCTAGCATTATGCTTTTATCACCCTCTCTTTTAATGGTGTGTCCTTTTCCATGTAAATGTTGCTTCCCTGTTTGTTCATTTATCCCTGTTTCTGTGCATTTGTGTCACTTTCATGGGAGGCTTAACTAGTTGGTCAGCCTGCTAGTCTCACGGAAAGATACTTGCTCCAGGTGCAATCCTGATAATAGAAGTTTAATTTAGCATAAAAACCTCTCTTTTATTGCACTCTGGTTTTAACAGTGTTCCCTTACAGTAAGTCATTGTATTTCCCTAACGGACCATACTAATTCTTTATTTGTTTTGTCTTTCAGTGCTCATCTTCACTGCTCTCTCATATCCTCAAATTGGACAGTGTATAAGCAAGACATTCCTTTCAGGGAAAAATACCCAAAAACACAGCAGTGCAGAGGTAATGTTTAAATTAACTAATTGGAAAATCTGATGATGGAGATGAGAACACCTTGTCAATGTGTCCAACTCTACATAGAAGGAAGCAGGCAATCCTGCTATGATTCACGTCTGGCTGGGTTTCAGTAGATGAGCCAGATTCCACTAAAGAATGTAAGCTTTAAACTTTCTGCAGCAGCCATTCAGCACAACTTTAATAAATAATTAATAAAGGAAATTCCACTTGTGCCCAAGTCAGGCACCGCACCCAACTGATCACAGGACAGTCAGCAAACTGGAGAGGAAAGAAGTTTTTCCTTTTCGATTAGAGAGTCAAAAAGTCGAGCTTGGACTCAAGACATAGATTTTTTAGATTCTGAGGCCTTAGATACAATGATAATATGTATGAAATTTAGATGATCAGAGAAAAACTTTAGCTTGTCAAACTTTGCAATTTCCATTTCTCTAAGGTACTGTGCATGGCCACAGTAGTGGACATGTCTGCATTAAGGAAGCCCTGTGTTGAATGACCAAAGGTAGTGTGCATTATTTGTTTCGGTCCTATGATCAGTTTTAAGCAACAGCTTTCATCACCCATACATAACTCTTACCACACTAATAATTTTGTGAACTTTGGAAATATACAGCCTCTTTTCTCTTCCATGGGTCTCTGGAGCAGGGATTGATGAATAATTCAGAAACATTAAATGGAGTTTCCTAAACCCATCTACATTCTGCCTCCATCAGCATGGGTCCTGACCCCAGGAAGTAATTTCCTTACAGCCTTGTTTGATGTCCCCATGGCATTTGAAAGATTAAGAACAAATGGTCTCTTTTCAGAAAGCAACAATTTCAAAATTGTCTGACAGAACTCCCAGAAGAGATCATCTGTGCCCAGACTAAATGCTGTATCAGAAGAAATGCTTGGAAAAGGTCTGCCTTCAGTGCACTCTCCATCCTGGTTTGCTGACTATCTTCAACCAGATGAAGTTTCAAGAGACGTGACTACAGTATAAATACAAAAAAGAAAAGAGAGATAAACTATGGGGTAAAGGCAAAATGAATTTGCCAGTTATGGGTTTAGGATAACCACATAGCTACAGAGCTTCTACGCAATACCTTTTAGGATGTCCCGTCAGGTTGAACAATAATAACTGCAGATCTTTGAAGAGAACTTGTCAGGCTATTTGTTGCATGAACATTTACTGTGGGTTTAGTCTTTGTCCCAAGCAGCCACCTGAACTTGGTTGGTTTTCACATGCTCCATAATTACATTTTTCCATGGGTTGGAAAATAATTGAAAAGTTGAACCACCTTTTTAAGCTTTTGATTCAGTTGTTAGTTATATGTTAGTCCCATTGCACATGATCAGATTTTTTTTAGATAACAAAAGATACTGAACACAAACATAACCCCAAAGTTAAAACTGGAGCCCAATAAAACACCAGAAGAAAAATTTGCACAGTTAACATTGGGTGTGTTCCCAAGATAAAGAAATGAGAAATCCAGGCCTCAGGTCAGGTACCAGACCAGACAACTCTGGATGAAAAAGAGCAATCAGCCATTTGCTTTTAGAGGATTGTTTGGGGTTTTTTACCTCCTAGAAGGGAACAGCCTTGTGCAAAGTACCCGGGCATCTACAATACCTGGACAGGATGAGATACCTCAGAATGAATTCCCAAAGTGAGAGGCTCCTTGGCAACTTTGGTCAATTTATGTCCAAGCCATCCGTCCTTCAACTCCTGCTTTCTGGTAACCCAAATCAGGTAGGTGTTGTGGCAGAAAACTAACTCTGTAGAAACAAATTATCAGTTGTCAGATGGATTAACTCTCTGAGCTGGTTCACTCTAGTCACTTACATGTGGCAGGGAGAGAGGAGCAGCTTCTGGCTTAGACTGCCTTAAGCTGCTGCACAACCAGGAGTGGAGAAATAGACCACTGCCCCTTCCTGGGTTTGAGAAACCCAGTCCGAACTTCACAATGATTGAGGTGTGCAGACATGGCCCTCTCCCAGATGAGTCATCCCTTTTAAAAGCACATTAAGGACTAAGATATGCTTTGAAAAATGAAACAGTGTATGTGTTTTCTTGATTTTATTCAATATTGCAAAGATTAAATAATGTGGGTCCCACACTCTTGAGTACTTAGAACAGGGCAGAAATCAAGGTGTTCCAGCCCCCAGATGAACACTGTGCTTTGCTGCCTCTGTGGATAATTACTGTTTAATTGTTTGACAGGTATTTGCGTGGGTTTGGGGTTTTTTTGCAAAGCAGCATATTGTCAACAGGAAGAATGGAGACTGTTTCTCCTTTTGAATATCTTCAGGACACACAACTAGTGATTAGGGCAGACTTCTTACGATGGAGAAGAGAGGTCTGACCTCCCTCAGATTCACATGGGATAGACCAGGTGTCTCATGTCTTGGTCAGAGCTTTACTTTATGAAAGAAAAATGGAGAAAATGTCAACAGTTTTGGTGAAGGCAGGAGGAATGAAACAATCACAAAAGTTACTGACCAGCTTCTTTCTCTGGCTGTGTTTTGGAATGACAATCCATTTGTGTTTTGTGTTTTGTGATGAACTCAAGTCTTTCAGGAAATGAGAAGCGCACTCTCAGCATCTCTCCAGGACTGAGCTCCTCTAGGATGTCAGGCAGAACACATGTCCTGATGAGAGCTGGTTGTGACTTAAGTTAGCTGGAAGCAGTTCCAAGCATGCGTAGTGCACACTCAAGTCACTTGACTGGGGAAACATGGGATATTGTGAGTTCTTAGATAGAGGAGTGAAAGCAAACACAGTCCTAGTTTAGATGCTTAATTTCTGGAGCAAACTGGGGCCAAGGTGCATACAGCAGCTACTGTCATCCCAGCTTCAGGAAGACCCTTCCTTGCTTGTCTCTATGCTAGGCCAGTTCAACCTATGCACAAATACCTCATCCTGGAAGGATGCATGTAAAATGCAGCTGTAGGAAATGTTTAAATTGAGCGAAATATTTTCTTGTTTGTTTGTTTCTCTTCTGTCTAAAACCTGTGTTTTACCCAAAAAGAATGACAGTAAAGCCTCTATCCCTGAAAATATGGAGAACCTAGATTTGATCCCAGAATGTATATTCAGACATTACTGAAATGCACACTTGATGTTTAATATAGCTTTGGTACCCAGGACACCACTGTTGCCAATAACTACTGTAGTATTTATGCATCTTCCATAAACAGAATTGATGAAAAATGTTAGGGAACTTTTGGATGGTGGAGAATGGCTTTTCAAAAGAAAACAACACAATGAAATAAAATCAGTTTTTAAATGTTACGGCCAGAAAATGCTGAAATTTTGAATTATCTCTAACAGCAATAAAATCTTTGGAAGACTTGCAGTTGGCTCAACAACTTTTTTTCTTAGTACCTTATTCCTGTAACATAAAGCATGCTGTGCATAAGAAAGGCCTCCAGCAGCTTTGCCATGTAAAGCAAATCCAGGAATGGCATGAGCTTTTATTGCTATCACAGAATGTTAGGAGTTGGAAGGCACCTTGAAAGATAATCTAGTCCAACCCCTCTGCCAGAGCTGGATCACCTAGACTAAATCACACAGGAATGCATCCAGACAGGTTTTTAATGTCTCCTGAGAAGAAGACTCCACAACCTCTTTGGTCAGTCTGTTCCAGTGCTCCATCACCCTCACAGTGAAAAGGTTTTTCCTTATATTCACATGGATCTTCCTATGCTCCAGCTTGCATCCATTGCCCCTTGTCCTATCACTAGCCATCAATGAGAAGAGCCTGGTTTCATCCTCCTGACTCTCACCCTTTACATATTTATAAACATTAGTACGGTCACCCCTCAGTGTCCTCCAAGATAAACTGGCCCAGCTCCCTCAGCCTTTCCTCATAAGAAAGGTATTCCATTCCCTTAATCATCTTAATTGCCCTGTGCTGGACTTTCAAGGAGTTCTATGTCCTTCTTGAAGGGCCCAGAACTAGACACAATATTCCAGAGGTAGTCTCACCAGGGCAGAGCAGAGGGGAAGAAGGACCTCTCTTCACCTACTAACCACACCCCTTCTAATACACCCCAGGATGCCCTTGTCCTTCTTAGCCATGAGGGCATGTTGCTGGCTCATGGTCATCCTGCTGTCCACCAAGACTCCAGGTCCCTCTCACCTATGCTGCTCTTCAACAGGTCAGTCCCCAACCTATACTGGTACCTGGGATTTTTCTTCCCTAGATGCAAGACTCTACACTTGCCCTTGTTAAATCTTATTAAAATTCTCTCCACCCAACTCTCCAGCCTGTCTAAGTCTTGCTGAATGGCAGGAAAGCCCTCTGGTGTGCCAGCCACCCCTCCCAGTTTTGTGTCATCCGCAAACTTGATGACTATGCACTCTATTCCCTCATCCAGGTCATCAGTTAATATATTGAATAGTACAGGTCCCAGGAGGGAACCCTGAGGGACTCCACTAGATACAGGTCTCCAGCTAGACTCTGTCCCATTGATCAAAACTCAGTGGCTTCTTCCCTTCAACCAGCTCTCAATCCACCTCACTACTCGACCTTCCAGACCACACTTCCTCAGTTTAGCCAGGAGGATGCTGTGGGAGATGGTGTCAAATGCTTTACTCAGGTCAAGGTAGACCACATCAACTGCCCTATCAAAAACTGTTTGCTGTCTTTCTCCTCATGTGCAGATCTTCAGAACCAAAAAAGCATAGCTTTGGAGAAGCTGATCTCTTTTCTATTCAAGAAGGTCATCTGCTCTTACTTAGCCATAAGTGTCTTAATTTATTTGAGTGTGGGGTAGGATCAGAAAGGAGGAGGGGGAAGTGTTATTTAATTGTTAGTTCCTATCTCCTGTTATCTCCAGGTCATTGGAAATTTAGTTGAATGGCACATAGTTTTCAGTGTCTGAGAAGGAAATTCTAGTTGCAGATAGCAAAGGAAGGCTGAAGCTGTTTTTTGTGTTGGGTGTTTTTTGTTGTTGTTCTGGTGTTGTCAGTGTTTCATAATTTATGGCACTTAAAGGTATCATGTTAATTTTTAACTTTTTTTAAGGCAGAACTTGAGCAATACCTTTCTTAATATTCAGGCTGAACAAACACCTTATACAGATGGAACTCCTCAGATGCTACAAAGCATCTACTAATCAAAGACTGTTGCAGAAAAGTTTTGTTTTAAAAAGTGACTATAATACATGTCTCCCATTCCCCTCAGTCCTTACCATAAAATTCTTCAGAATCTCGTTTCTTTTTCCAGCTCTTTAATGTTGGATTTCTTTTTCCTGCATGTTCCCCTACTGCCTTAAGTCTATACCGGCACCCGTGTAGTCAGTTTACTGTTGGTGAGCTCCTGCTCTTGTCAGTCTCTCATCCACCAGTGAATGTCTCTCTTCTCCTTGATTTTGCACTAGCAATTTAAATTCATTTCGTAGAGAGAAAATACCTGTATCTCATCTCCAAATTTTCCTTTCTGTTCTGTACCATAATCTGTCAGATCGCTTTGTTTGCAACCATTTAAATTTCAGTGACCATGGACTCCTCTCTCCTTCGTTTATAATGTGTTGCAAAATACTGTTGTTCATTTTCTGAGCTCTAAATTCCCTCTCTCATTCCCACAGCAAAAAGCCCCAGACCTTTACTTTTCAACATCCTACTCTCCCATTCCATACTTCAAAGATTGTATCACTCTAGCCATTTCATTCAGCTTTCCATCACTAATTCCCTTTTTTCTTCACTAACTAGCATCCAGACTCATGCTCTCACTTCAGTACCCTTCAATGCTATCTACTGTTACAATCTCAGTATCTATTGTGCCTGCTTCTTGCCCTTTCACGCTTTAAATGTCCTTTTAACATTTCTGTACTCTCTCAGTCTGTGCTGGTTATTACTTCTGCTCTTATGGATTCGTGCCTTTTCTTGGAAGATCTGGAGAGCCTGTTTTGAAGGTGTACACAATCTCTAAGATTTTTTGTAGACCATCCCTGTCAATAATTCAGTTTTTCTGCTCCACAAGTTCAGCAGTTCTTGCCTCAGGATGTAAACCAGGAAACAGCTGGAGAGCCAGGGGCAAAAAGCTCACAATGAATATAAATGTGGCATAAAAAGTTCTTTAGATATTATGGAAGGACTGTATGGAAGGCAATGAAACAATATTTAGCATCTCAATAGAGGATTCATCCCACTTAGTGAATAGGATAAACTTCTGTTCTCTGTGGAGCTGACACAAGCACTTCTCCTGCAGGGAAATTTTTTGTAGTTTTGTTGAAAGAACGAGTCAGAACTAAATTGAACCGCCTGCATGTTTGGTCACAGACTAAGATTTTGCAGATTTTTGTGCTAGCGTGGAGGCCTGTGTTCTTGTTCATTGCTTCGTTATGTGGAAGCATAAGAAGTTTTGCCTTGCAGTTGGTGACTTGGACTAACATGTTTCCTCACTGGGACAGACCTGTGGACAAGTACTATTATACTTCTGTACTATGATTCTCCTCGCTGGGAGGAGTGGCTGATACACCAGGAGGCTGTGCTGATACTCAGCAAGACCCAGACAGGTCAAAATGTCTCAAAACTTGAATTATCATTCTCTGTCTTCACCCTAAATTACTTATTGCTGTAATTGTGCTATGACTGGTGGCTTCTGGAGAAAGACTGACAAAGGTAAAATATTCTTCCCAACAGTCTTCTGTATAAATCCACAACTGAGATTTTTATTTTGGGGAGTTGCAGATTAGTTTAGTCCTAGCAAGAACAAAGATGCACCGTAGAAGCTCTCTGTGTATCTTTGAGAAGCTTTGCTTACAAGGGGACAAAACTCACAGGACCCTGACAGCTGTAAGCATGTCATGTTCCCATGGTCCATCCACATGGCTGTCTTGTGAACAAGATGACAAGACTTCTTGTGCTTGTGTGTGGCGTCAAGATAGCAGCCAGGCCAGGGAGGTTCAGGCACTCAGGCCTGGATGGCATGGCATGTGGAGTGTCTGATAGAGTACCCATCTACTGGACAATCAAAAGATACATGCTTATCACTTGGGCAGACAGACCAGTTCAGCGTTGTTCCTACAGGTTTGTTGGAGCTGTTTGAGCTCCAGACTGGTCTTTAATAAATATATGATGAATTTGTCATCTTTAACAAGTGATGTATGCATAGATACAACCCCAGGGTAGCTGCTTTTTCTGATCAGGGGACTATTTTCTGACACATGTAGATAATACTTGTGCCTGCTGGTGTGTCACCCATGGAACATCTTAGGAAGGAGATGTGGATGGAAATGCTTTCAACGTGCTAATAGCACTGACCTTTATATTTCCATTATACATCACTCAGAAGCAGTGACAAGGCATTCAAAATCTGAAACAGTCTGGAAGCCAAATTTAGATGTTTTTTGAATGGCTTTATATTTGCTTGAATAATGCAACTTTACTTTTTTAAAAAAAATATAAAAAATAAACTGAGGTCATGCTGTAATTGCATCTGTTGGGGAGGCATAGATGCCTGCTGATTGCTTCAGATGTTTGGTCATAGTTCAGCCATCATAATACTGAATGCACCCAAGCTCTGTTTCCTAGTGAGGTCCCTGTCCTGAGATAGGGCTGCATATTTTTCTCAGTGTATAGTAACAGGTAAGATGATAGCAAGCAGAATAAAGGCTATGGCATGCTTATTGTCAGTGCAAACCTCTTCTTGGGTATAAAGACAACTTTTTAGATGTGAGCATGAAACCCTAATAAAGCAGCATGATCTGTTTCCATTCAAGGCTGCAAGCGGATCAACAATACCTAGTTTATAGCAGAACTGAACTCTAAGAATAATCATCAGCCAATTCATCCTAGTGTCCCAGATTCTTCAATTCATTGACAAATGTTTAATTTTCTCTTTTGATTTGACTTTTCTTTTGAAGGTGACTCATGCAACAACAAATCAAAATGATGACATTTTTGTTTGTCCTGTGCGATCTCATGTAGGTGAACCAAAACATTTGCATTACACAGCTGTTATTGCTGGAATGCTCTTCTAGACTAATATCTAAATGTCTACATTAATATTTTGCTTATTTATCTAGTCCTACAAGATGCCAAGTCTGAGAAGCACTTATAGGTAACTTTTCAGAAGTGTTTCCTGAAAAAAAAAACCATGTGAGAAGAGAAATTATACCGATACTGAAACTTTCTTGTATCCAGATCAATGCAGGAATGTATTTTGACAATAGAGAAAAAAACCCACACTTCTAGCCCCCACCAAGTTTATGTAGGTGAGTCTTTTCTTACACACATGATCTCCTGTGCTTTGCTGCCACTATTTCCAGCAAGGATCACACTGCATCTCAGCACTGAAAATCAAGCAGCACACTGCTCTAGGTGTTAGCCACACCTTGAATACTACTTGGCAAGGGATCATAAATAAGAGTGAGAGGATGCTTATGGAGTAGTCACACAGCCTCCTGCATTTCTACTCCAGGGAGCTCCACAGTTGAAATTACGTAGAGAAAGGGCTGGAGGAGGGCTTCTGTGATGGGAAAGAATGCTGCTGCCACAGCATTTGAGCTCCCTTTCTTCACAAGATACAAAGATTTTACATACTGAGGGTTCCCTTCATCTTCCAAGGTCTGTTTGATCTGAAGAGCATTACTGGGACAAATATTTTAAGGGGGAGGGAGATCAGTGTGTCAGGTGGACAAATGGAAAGGAGTGAGACCAATTTAATATGGATGATTGCACAAGAATAAATGGGAAATAAGCTGTCTTTGAATAGATGTGGGTGGAAATGAGAAAAACTTTTTCAACAGGAGCTCTGGAACAGCCTTTGAGTGAGAATAGATGTTAAAAAAACCCCAAAAAACCCTTCCTGCTTTTAATATTACCTTGATCCAGAAAAGGAGGGAAAAGCTGCTGGAAACATCTGGAGATTGGGATGCAATTAGCCAGAGTCTCCCTCCAGTCTATATTCCTATTTTCCACTGTTCCTAAAACCACTCCTAAGCCACCTCCTGGAATTGGCCGTGCTAATGAAAAGCAGTCTGATCCAGAGAGCTGCTGAGTGCCCGCTGCCAGCCTGGTTCGACAGCAGTTGATTTGCTTGGCACTCTGCTGGATACACTCTGTGCCTTAGAGGATAGACTGTAGAGCAATTTAAAACCTACAGAGCTCTGGGTTTAACATGGGGCGGGAGGGGGGGAAAGGAAGTCTCGTCTATGAATAGTACCCAATGTCGTTTTAAAACATAAAATGTTGTCTTTGGGTGATTCCAGATAGTAGCTCACAGCAGAAGGTGCAGTCAAAGTAAGGTGTCCCTGGCTTTCAGTCCCCATGATGTGTATGATCTCACTGTTCTATTTAACAGAGCCTAAATAGAGCCTCACAATCACGTGTTTGAAATACGACTGATGGCTCACTTTGCATGGAAGAATAGTTTGTGCCACGGAAGTCCATTCAAATGCCTTATACTTTGATAGCAATTCAGTGATTTGGAGTCTTAAATCTCCTGTGAACCTTAAAACAACTGAATCCCAGCTACAGCTTGGTCTCAGTAAATTATGCTTTTAGACAAATTAAGTCTTCTTAAAGTTCTTTTATACTATATTTATTGGAATTCAAAGAGACACTTCCCCCCATCTTTAAAGGGGCACTGTGCTGGTTTTGGCTGGAATAGAGTTACTTTTCTTCACAGTAGCAGGCTGTGTTTTGGATTTTTGCTGATAATAGTGTTGCTAACACAGGGATGTTTCCCTTACTGCTGAGCAGCGCTTATGAAGAGCCAAGGCCTCTTCTGCTTCTCACCCCACCCCACCAGCGAGGAGGCTGGGGATGCACAAGGAGTTGGGAGGGGACACAGCCAGAACAGCTGACCCCAGCTGACTGGAGGGATATCCCTTACCGTAAGATATCATGCTCAATGTATGCAGCTGGGGAAAGAAGAAGGAAGGGGGTGACTCTTGGAGTAATGGTGTTTGTCTTCCCAAGTCCCTGGTACACATGCTGGATCCCTGCTTTCCTGACGATGGCTGAACACCTGCCTGCCCCTGGGGAGTGGAGGATTAACCCCTTGTTGTGCTTTGCTTGGCTGTGCAGCTTTTGCTGTCTTTATCTCAATCCACGAGTTTTTGGGGTTTTTTTTGCCTTTTCACTACTCTCTACCAAACCACCGGTGAGGGGAATGAGTGAATGGCTGTGTGGATGTTCTAGCTGCCAGCCTGGTTAAACCATGACAGAGACACAGTAACTTACTTTTCATAAGGAAATAAACTACCTTGCACCTACTTGGGCCATCAGCTTACTTCAGAATAAAGTTACTGGAGGAGTTGACTGACGGGAATTTATGCCACAGCCCATAGATGTGTTCCCTCTGCTTAAGCAGAAGGCAATTAATTCAAAGTGTCTTAGGCTAAATTACAATTAAATATATATATAAGCATATGCTGATGTAGAATGATTAAAGCTAGAGCAAGCTCTGATCAATCCCAAGAATACAGTTTTGTTAAAATTCAGAGTAATCGGGGGGCAGAAAATGTATGCTGCGTTCATTGCTAGAATTAGGCATGAGTTGACTAGTTAGTCTCTGTTATTACCTGTAAAAAAATCATTGTGTGTATTATAACTGTGATCTTACGGGATCTTTTATCATAAAAACTAACAATCAAACCAAAATAAATTTGCATAGCTTTTTTTTTAAATACTTAATTTGGTAAAGACAGGTGTTATTTGACTGACTGTACTGGAGTCACTTCACTTCATGAGGATGACAGATCTACAGGTAATGGTTTAATAGATCATAAAAATCCCAGATTGTTTTCAAGAACTGATGAGCTGAATACTGCATGATGTATGTGGACGGTATCATGCTACGTGTTATACATGTCCATGTTCTCTGTCTGATTTTTGAAATGTAGAGCCATCTTCTTGCTTTTGAACTCTTCTGCTTATTGAGGATATTTCTTTCTGACATGGCCATATAATGTTTTTTGTATTGATATTCAGGTTACATATTAAAGGGAACTAATTAATTGTATTGGATGGGTTTTGCTCTGGTCATTTTCAGAAATTCTAAGAATATTTGATTGGAAAGACTGACTTCTGATTCAACTTCAAATTCCCATTTTTGTCCTGGAGATTTGCTGAATCTGGAGACTTTCTGGATTTTAAGGTCTCTCTGATGTTTTATATATGAGCATTACTTTGGTAAAAGGGAAGCTCTCAAGTGGATTGTGAGAAAAGTTTCTTAATGTTAAATTTTGTCTCTGGGAATCAACATGAGTTTTGAATTTTACTCTTTATATTTAATTTCTGCATCTGCCACTATTTTACTGTGTGATCCTGTAGTCACTTAATTAATATGTTTCTCTATTTCTTTCTGAGAAATAACAGTGTTGTTTACTATGTCCCAACATGCAGAGGTGATGTGGTTGTTTGAAAAGTGAGCTTGTAGAAAAGATGGCATGATAGAACAATTATCTTACTTACTACATCTAAACCCCAGAAATCTGCAAAGACAGTTCTGTATTTGTTTTCAGCGCTTAGTAAATTGTCTAGATTCTCAAGATAATAACAACATGAAGAGCAATCCCCTCATCTTTTACTGTTTTGAGCTTTCTGGTTTCTCTATTTTCTTAAGAGTTCCTGAAATGTCACCTGCTTTTACACAACATATGAAACCAGGTCACAGTATATGTCACAGCATTATATTCCTGAAAATGCTCAGTAGAAGTAAAGACACAGAAGGTATTTAATTTTCCTATTATATCACAAGCATAGATACAACCAGTTCCCCTTTCCTAATCTTCACGTTTTCTTGCTGAATACGTTCAAATAATTCTCTCTCCTCTTACGTATGAAAGTAGTGAATATTGAACATAAATAATACACACTTCAATGATTTGATAGAATATTTATAGTAATAAACACATGAAGGACTTGAATGAATTCAATATAATTAAAGCCATTCAATATGAGTTATGCCAAATATAAATTTAAAATATATAGAATCATAGAACGGTTTGAGCTGGCAAGGAACCTTAAAGATCATCAAGTTCCAACACTCCTGCCATGGGCAGGGACACCTCTCACTAGACCAATCTGCTCAAGGCCCCATCTACTCCGTCCTTGAACACTTCCTGGGAGGGGGTGTATTCACCATTTCCCTGGTCAACCTGTGCCAGTGCCTCACCACCCTCTTAGTGAAGAATTTCGTCCTAATATCCAGTCTAGATCTAGCCCCTTCCAATTTAAAACCATTCCCACTCCTATCGTTACATGACCTTTTAAAAAGTCCCTCCCCAGCTTTCTTGTAGGCTCCCTTCAGGTACTGGAAGGCTGCTATAAGTTCTCACCTGAGCCTTCTCTTCTCCAGGCTGAACGAGCCCAACTCTCTCAGCCTATCCTCGTAGGAGAGGTGCTCCAGCCCTTTGATCTTTTTTTGTGGCTCTTGTCACTGTTCCAACAGTTTCATGTCCTTCTTATGTTGAGGACTCCAGAACTGGACACCGTACTCCAGATGGGGTCTCACAAGAGCAGAGTAGAGGGGCAGAATCACCTCCCTTGACCTTCTGGCCAAGCTCCTATTGATGCAGCCCATATATTTAAGATTTATATAAGATGCAGTTATATTAATGCTGTAGATAAGATTTCTGATTTGATGGTTAAAGTTGATGGCTGTATTGTCAATATAAATATGTTCATTTCTGCTAGTACACGCAACATTGTGAATTGTAGAATAAACGTGATAAAAAAATCAAGATAACACACACTGAATGCTTTAAAAACGGATAAACCTTGGTCTGAAATAAAGACCGGAGAATAATTATTAAGCAGATGTGTTTCTAATTGGATCCTTCAAGAGTATGTCCTTTTACACAACTTGATAACCTTCCCCTCTATTGTAAACGAAACAGAAGGAACCATAAAAATCACTAATGCTATTGTTTGTAGTAGGCAAGTATCAAGGGAACAATGTAAGCTAATGAGGACAAATCGCTATCACCGACTTAAGGTAATCTGGATCCCTTGGTAAGTAAATCACAGCAAACACAAATTTACTTTGGTTGAATATAATATCATATGCCTAAGAACAAAGGATGCAGGCCAAAGTCAGAGGCTGAAGGCCATATCCTGAAGAGACGTGATGTGTCTGTACCGGAAAGAGAAGCAACTCCAGAGCTTGCTCTCTGGCTCTGAGGCCAAATGGCCAATTTAGTGATGTTCATATAATTAGACTGACCCTCTCTGCATAACAGGACAGCCTCATACAGGCATTTTACTGAGAATAGTCCCTGGACTGCGGTAACTTTCCAGCCAGGTCAGGGACCATTCTAACAGTTTAGTGCATAAACCATCAAGTTCTGGTGCAGAAGCTTAGGCTTTTTTTTTTTAATTTTATTTTACAGAGACATAACCCAGGTCTCTACGAAGAAATAAGAGTGATGGCAAGTAAATAAAGTGCTCAATGCAACCCTGCATGCAAAAGAGTTGTGCTACCTTTGCTATGTAAAGCCAAAATCTTAGCCATGTGAGAGGCATGCCACTTCTGCATTTTTCAGTGGCTGCTATTGAAAAGAGTTGCAAAGTCTTTATATGAAGTGGGTTATTGATCAATTGAAGCAGGTTTAAGAAAAGCTCAGATGGTGGTTGAAGGAGTATGGAACCTATTTCATGGTAAATGCTGTCAGGAGCCATTTAGCTTAAAAAGAAAAAATTCAGGAGTGGATTTCTCAGTTTCTGAGCGGTCTATACTGCAGGATGCAAGATGGCATACAGACAGTTGAGGTAAAATAAGGACATTTTCTTGCACAGGGCTCAGTGTTGTATTAACTATGTGTTTTGAGCATCCAACCTTTATCAGGTATCTCTGCCCCACATTGCAACTTGCAGTGCAGACACAGGTTTTGACACGGCTGATACAGGATGGTCCTTCTGCAAAGCACACTCAGGACAAATCCAATAAACTGTCAGATTTCTATAGTGAATCACTGTATACTGAACCACTGACCAATGCCCAGTCCTACGTGAGCCACCAGCTCAAAGCTGCCACTTTCATAACTTCGTAATTTATGAAGGTGTTGCATTCACTGGGTAGAGTTATTCCTTCTATCCTTTTCAAAGTCCTCGCCATGTGAGTACTTGATTTTTTGTGTTAGCTTTATGATTTGATTTTACATATCAAATAATCAGACATAGAATTTGAAAACATCCTTGTCTGTTTTGGTCACTGTAATGCTTACCATACAGATGAGACTCCTATTATTATTACTATTATTATTATTATGGTTATTATTGGGTTTTTCTTTTTTACTTTGTGAGGGTCAATAAATTTATAAGAATCTTTGAACATATATAATACATATAACAGTGAAAAAATGCTACAAATGAACTCTGGTTACCAGATTAACAGATGTGTGAAGCTGTATCAGTTAGATTATCAGACCATTATGAGACAACTGTATTCCAACAAACTAGTTTAGATTTAAGCATCTAAATAATGTGTGGATATATTTTTAAGCCACTCTATCTGACTGGTAAGAAACAACTTACACATCTCAATCCTCTTTTCCCAAACCCATCTTGAAAGCCTCAAAGTATCTGATTAATAATTTAGGACTTTGTGATTTCTGAAGGTAATAAGACCTGGAAATAAAAATACCTTTTGGGTACTGAGTGATTAGGCTCACACTTCCCACCTACATTCATTAAGACAGGGCTACTTGAGAAGCCCTTGTACAGGAAGATATTACTCACTGGTCTCGATTTTCCTACATTGCAAACCACTGAGAAAGCAGCATCTACACCACCCAAAGGTCTGGTGCAATGTGCGAGAGCATGCGCTGCCTGCAGCGCTGTCATGGCAAGGTGGATCGGGTAAGAAACGCCTTATTTCAGAAGGTTGCTGTCATTAGGTAAATGATAAAAAGTAACACCAGTATTAAAATCTTACTACGTGTTTTCCTCCAACCCATGCTTTTAGGAGATCGGTGACAGCAGCCATGCCAGTGGTACTGTGAGAGCTGTCAGGACTCCCTGAAGCTCCTTGCCGAGGCCACGATGTGCCCAGGACGCGCTGCCTCCCAGGGTGCCCAGTGTTCTGAGCTCTCTCATTTGAAAGCTGTCTGAACTCCAGGAGGCATAAAAGTGGTGTGCTAAGGATACCATGACAGCCTTCATCCGTGATTCCTGCGGTTTAATTGCCTTATCTCATAGGATTATTTTACTGTAACTGACATGAGCTGCTGATAAATGAAGATGTTGTTACAGCATACCACAGCACAGCAAAACACAACACAGCAAAGCGTAACGCGGCAGCAAACCCACATTCAACCTTCCTAGAGCACAGCGTGACCAAGCCTTGCTTGGACATACTCTTAACTAAAATTAAACAGTGAACTGGCATAATCAATTGACTTTTGCAGCAGGGTGCCATGACAAGAGTCGCAGTCTCCCTTTAAAGGCAGCATTACTCTGGTATGCTCTCTGCTAGTCTGTACATACAGAGTTAAGGCTATGTAGAGCGGTCCTGCTTGTGATCTCTCTCATATTTCAGGAAGCACAGAGCTGGCATCGCTGGAGAGAGGAGCCAAAGTGCTTCAAATGAAGCTGCTTTGGTAGCAGATGCTGCATAGCTGTGTTAATGCATCACTCGCTAATTTACTCTCTCTCACTGAAGGCACTGGGCTAGATATACAGTGTTTTTGCATGGAGAAAGATTATGCAGTGCAGATGTAGTGTTTAAGATGTCTGAGAGTGTCTTTAAGTAATATGTAATGCTTGCTTTTATGATTTAAGATTTTATTAACCTTTTTATTTCTACTCTACCTCCCTAACTGTGATCCCCCATGTACATTCTGTCTAAGAACTTACTGCTGTTTGCTTACAAAGTAAATAATGTATGAAAAATTTGATTGTATGAAAGGTAAGAAGCATTTCATTCATATTTTATAAACAAGGAACTTAAAGACAAAACTAGCACTCAAAACTTGTATGAAGATATGACAGAATCAATCTTAATTTGATGGCATTACTTCCCCCCTCCCCCCCTTTAAATTGAAGCCCAGATTCATTGATATAACAGAACAGCACAAATTATTCAGCACACACCTAACATTTATATTGAGCTTACATCTATTTTGCATCACCGGAGTAATGCAAAGTAGATAAAGCATGCTAGGGAATCAACCCCCTATGCTGGTTTGGAGGACTGATGTTTACCTGAGGCCCAGGTTACACAGTGGCTGGGCAGGAGAAGCAGTGCAGACCCTGAGTTCGTCAGTTTCTGTGCTTTAAGTGTTCCTCTAGGTTCCTGCCACAGTCACACTGCACAGCTGCTTCCTTTGTGCATGTCAGGGACAGGAGCAGCGCCAAGGAAAACCTTCTGAGTGCTGATACCCGACTTTGGGTAAGACACAAAATCTTTGTAGAAAAGAGATCTCTGAACTGGTTACCTTGCTGGAGGATCAGAGCAAGATGTGCATGCACACACACCCCCCATCTCTGACCCACTGCAGAGGTGCCGAGGTGAAGGGCTGAGCTTCTTTGGAGGGTGCAGTAGCACCCCAGGATTCAGCAGCAAAGCTACTCACACAAACCTACTTATAGCTTGTATATCTACAGCCATTAGCTATAACTATAAACAGATAAACTTAATTACAACTTATTCTATTTGTTTGGGGTTTTTTTTATATCCTATGCACAAGCTTTTAATTAATTAACAGTATGAAAAGGCTGGTTGCATTGTTTCATTATTAAGACAACTTAGGACAAAGAAGAGGTCAACAGAAATGCTAAATTTCTTGAAGGATTTACCTTTTAACTAATTTTAATGCAAGCTAATTAGCACATGATTTTTTTGCTCTTAGAAAACTTCTGTAGTCACAGAGCAAGGACTACAAGTAAGGTGTGGATATATTTTTCATTAAAAAAGCTGAGGTCAAGACCATTGTACAAATGCAAAATAAATCCCTACCTGACATCATGGAGACATAATGGGGAGGCAGATAATGGAATGGTGATGAATATCTCTGCACGAGTGAATACTGTTCCACTTAGTGCACTTCTAGCGTATTCACAGGAATCTCCATATGTTTCATACTTAAAGGCATGTGTGTGAAGCACACATGTAAGAATGATATTTAAAAGACAGTAGGACTGTAAAATGTATTCAAGCTAATGTACTTTCTGCGAAGGAAAGTGTATATATATGTATATATATATATGGTTTGTCATATATATATATATTCACACACGCACATATAAACAGATATGCCATTTTTAAGTGGACTATCGTTCTGGTATTTAGTTTGAGACTGGCTTAAAACTGAGACTGACTGACATCCCTCCTATCCTTCTTCATAATGATACCACTCAGCCTCTTCTTCTTTTAGTCTTTTGGGAGATGAGGATTACAATGTCTACGTTTGCCAGTATTTTATTTTTTGTGAAGGATTCAGCTGGGTTTCTACTCTTCTCCACTTGTCCACATTCCGCTGTGGATTGTGTTGCTCCCAGTTGCGTCTGCTGCTGATTCCAAACTGTGAGAACTTCTGGGTCTTTGGGTCTCGGTTACTCGTTAGTAGTTCTCCGGTCTCCTATTCCTTTATTATGCTTGTGAGGAAATCAACACAGGGCTACTAGTGAGATCAGGGAAGCTTTCTGTGGTGTTGGTTCGATCAATACTAGTGCTCTTCAAGCATGATTCAAACTCAGCAGTACTCTTGGGGAGAAGAGCTAGATTTTATGGGACTTTTAAACTTTACTTCTGAAACTGCATATTGTATATGCACATCATAATGAATGTTACACAGAAGTTAGAAGTGATGCAAATTCAAATGTACAGAGTTGGTAGTTACATGTCGCATGAAATGTAGCTTGCGTTTCTATGCGGTATACTTCTGAAAAATGAAGAACTGCATTTTGAGAATAAACCATTTCATCTTCTTTTCAAGGTAGGTAGAAAACTGGATTAGGATAGGGAATTTTTCACTAAGCTGTCAGTCAGATTTTGATTCAAATCAATGGTGCAGGGAGTTAATTTCCACAGACAGCTTTTCAGTAGTCTTCTTGAAATGAGTTTATGGGTTCAGGGCAATTCTTTGTGCACAAGTGTCCACGTTGCATAACAAGAAAAAAGAATGACTATTCCTACCTGTAAATTTCAGCATAAAGACTGAGTGCTGAATATGGCTTTACACCGCCTAGACAGACCTCTCAGCTCAACGATGGATAAAATGAAGGGATTTGATCTGCCAGCGCTGTACCTGCTCTGGTGTGTGAGGACATTCCTAGCACCTCGTACAGACACAGCGTGCACTCCTTGTCACATACAGAAGCTACCGAGCACTGAATGAAATTATGAGGCAGCAGGTTAATACCAAACAAAAGGAAGTGCTTTTTCACACAAACCCTAATTAAATTGCAGTGCTCATTGCCACAGAATGTGCTTGAGACCAAAGTATAAACGGATTAAAAAAAGGGAGTAGAGAAATTCAGTGGCTTATTAAATATGATGGTCTGGGAACAAACCCCAGTTTAAGAAATCCCTGTATTACGGTTTGCTGGAACTTGAAAGGATAAACCAGGGAGAGATCACTGTATACCCACCCTGTTTCTTGTATTTTTCTCCTTTCAGCTTGTGCTAATGACTACAGTCAGAGCCAGGATATTGGACTGGATGTCCAACTCACTATAGCAATTTTTTTGATCGTATGCCTTTAATCAAATTATGTTCTTATTTTGGCTACTTAAAAGGATCTAAGGCCCTGATGGAGAAAAGCATTTAAATGTCTAATGCTCAAGTATTTTAAGGACGTGAGTACTTGTGTGTATCATAACCTTTGCATCTTAGGCCATAAACTTATTGAGGTGGGGCACATGTATCTTTTATTAGCACTCTGCTTATTCTGAGTATGAACTCAGATGAAAATACGTATTTGATAGCAGTGATAACAGTGTGTAACACTTTCTTTATAGAGGTTAAATAATGTGTTTGCCTAAATGGCTTCTGCCATGGAAAAATTCCCCAGTGATTTTTAGAAGGACAATGATACTAGCATCCACTGATGTGAAAAAGAATTAATTTCCTTTATAGAACTCCCCACATTTGCAAAGCATCAATATTACATTTGTAGAAAGCTATTTATCACCTGTTACCCATATAATACTATTGCCAGGCAATATGTAACTTAGTTACATTTCTTTACCTAGCAGGGTATTTGAGGTTTCATCCATTTTGCAAAAGCATCTGGCTGCAAACCTATGACACGTGTTGGTGAAAATCCAGATACAGAAATGACGAAACCAAACCCTGAAAATCCTAAATTTTACCCCTGCCCATTCTAAGCCCGACAGCATGGGTAAGGTTTCCTTCTAAATCAACAAGAGGAGGTGGCTGCAAATTGTGCAAAATAGGGTTGACAGCTGAGCAAGCTAAACGACCTCAGCTTCCTTAACTGCGAGCGGTTTCATCCCAAGGAGAGGTGAAGAGCCGCAGGAGCAGCACGCCGCGGGTTTCGGCGCTGGGCAGCATTACAGCATCCCCCGCAGCACCGGGAAGCGGCGGCAGCTGGTGTTTCCCCGGGCGCAGGGAAGCCCCGCGCCGCTCGGGGCCGTGCCGGCGCTGAGCTGTCTCGCGCTGCTCGGCACCGGCACCGCAGCTGGGGCCGGAGCGGACCGGACCGGGAGAAGCCCCTGCCCCGCCGGCCGCGCCCGGTCACCTGCTCCTCCCGCCGCCCCACCGCCCCCGCCCGCATCCCGCCGACATTTCCAGGGGAGGGGCGGGAAGGAGGCCGGGGCAGAGGGATGGCGGTGCCGCAGGGTACGGCGGGCGGGGAAGGCTGGGTGCCGCTCGGGAGGCGCGGAGGGCGGTGCGGCCGGTGCCCGGGGCCCCAGGGTGGGGTGGGGAGCCCGCCACCTCCCCTCGCTGGCGAGGTGGGAGCTGCCCGGCCCCGGTATGGCCCGGTAGGGACAACCAAGAAAGGGGGCCGGGGGGAGGGAAGGACAGGAAAGCAACTCTTGATCTTTGAGCAGCGACTCGTTTGTTCACCCTCACCTTCCGCGGGCTCCTCGGATTAAAATAATAGCAATAATGATAATAATAATAATTGCAATACCTTCCCGCCAAGTAGATCCGCGTTACAGGGAGGGGAAGGTCAAGAGGAAAGGCAAGAGGAGCGCTGCCTCATCTAAGAGCTGTCGGCTGTCATACAGCCAGCCCATGCCCCCGGCTTCCCCGGGGGCGGCCCCGTCCCTCCCCCTCCCCGGGCAGGGCGGCATTGCCCGGCGCGGCGGATGCCCCGCGGCATCGCCCGGAGGAGCCGCAGCACCCCAGACACAAACGGGCGGCGGGGGAGGGCGCGGGCAGAGCCCCACGGCACCAATCCCCACCCCTTTGTGCATCGCGGGCAAGGAGACACAGACACACACATACACACACAGACACACACGCACACACACACGCACCCCACCTTGCAGCCTCGGCGCCGCAGCCGCCCGCTGTTACACACGCACACACGCACACGCACGCTGACACACAGCCGGTCCTCCCGGTGAATGCATTTTCTGTTGCACTCCACCGCCCTCCATCCATCCATACATACATCCACACATCCTTCCATCCATGCTCCCTCTCGTCTCCCTCCCGCCTCTCCCCCCCGCCGCCCCCCACCATTTGGTTGCTTTTTGATATTTTTCTCGCCCCCCCTCACCCCCCCGCCACCCCGTGCATCAGTATACAGCAGACATTTTGATGCCGTTTAACACGGTTCAGGCTTAAATAAAAGCGGAGCGCCTTACCCACCCCCGCCCGGCTGCGTGCAGTTGGCGCTGAGCGATCCCGGGAAGGGCTAGTGCGGCTCGTCCCTAGCGGAGCGGGTTCGCTGCCATCCGCCCAACTTCAGCACCCAGCCGGCAGGGAGAGGGAGACGGCGGCAGGCAGGCAGGCGGACAGGCAGGCAGGAGGGAGGGGAGGGAAGGGAAGGGAGGGAGGGAGGGAGGGGAGGGAGGGAGGGCGGTGGAGAGGGAGGGAGGGTGCGAGGAGCGGCGCGGAGGCAGGGGGCCTCCGCACATGCGCTCTGCCACCGGCGGCGGAGCCCGGCGGCAGCGGGAGTTTCCCCGCTCGGTCCCGGCGGGTGAGTCACGGCCCGCCCCAGCCCGGCACTGCCGCCCACCCGCCCTCTCGCCCGCCCGCCCGCCCCGGGGATGCTCGGCCGGGCTCCGCCGCAGGTCCCGGGGAGGGTCCACGGGCGGCCGTGTCTCCCTGGGCGGCGGGGTGGGTGAGGGGTCCCGGGGGTTGCGGGAACGGCGGGGGCCGGGAGCGGGGCAGCGGTCCGCCCTGCGCCGGGCGGCTGAGCGGCAGCATCCGAGCCCGTGGCCTGGAAGCGTGTTACGGCTGGAGCGGTACGCCGCGGTGGTAAAAAGTGAAACGCTGAGTGCCTGGCTCCTGCTTGGTTTTGTTCTTGTCCCCACATCGGTGAGATCAGACAGAACAAAACCAAAAAGTAGGTGCACGACCAGCTACCCAGCGCCTCGCTCTCCCCGTGCAGCCCAGCAAAAGGCAGGGATTTAGTGGCTGAGTAACTTTTTGACGCGGGGCACCTGAAGCCGTGAGAATCAAGATCTGGATGTTCTTAAAGTCTGTCTCCTGAATCCCGAATCCTGCCAGGTCTTGCTGGCTAGTTTGTCCCAGCTTTCCACACTCCGTTTTCCAAATGTTGGCTCAACAGAGGACGTTATTTAGCTTCCCTGCTGCACCTTCAAAATCTGGAGCCTGATACGCCTCAAGGCAACAGCACTGGAAAAATACATATTTGGCATCTGGATCCTGTCAAATCATGCCACGAATCCAGAAACGTTTGTATCTCAAGAGAGAACACATTGCTGCATTTACCACCCCGCCAAAACAATCTGGCAAGACGGTACAAAGAGGCACAAGGCTGGATTAAAGTGGTACTGTGCAATGCCAAAAACCTGCATTAATTCTCTTGACAAAACTGGTCTAGACACCTGTGGATCCCATCTAGATGACCAAGTAGAGTGCTACAAAAACTGATGTCCAAAACTGCACGTATGTTAGTAGGGAGGAAATGAGAAGGGTTGGAAGCAATCCAGAAAGGGCTAACTTGCACGACATCGACAAGAGTATAGGCACATCAAAACCATCTCACCTCCCAGGAATCTGATTTAACAGCATGGCAGTAAGCAGTCCTGGCTGTATGGTGTAGTTTTTGACTTCTAGGGTAAAAGCTTCAAATTCTGAATCACAAGGACCAAAGTCAGTGTTAACATCTCTGACAGTCACTCCTCACCAAACCACCACTTCTATTTTCTTCTGGCCTTGATCCTCGTGGAGAAGTCTGAGAACCAGAACTCATACCTCTGCTTGGTACCAAAGGTTATGGGCTACCCAGAGACACTTGTATCACTCATTTTATATCCCATCCTGTCCAAGCAAAATTTTTTGCTGTCTCCTTTTTGTCTCACAGTTCCTCGTACCTTGTCTCCTTTTCCCCAGCAAACATCCCCCCCGCTCCTTGTGTATCAACAGACTTCTCTTGTTCAGTTAATTTAGAATAATTAAACTACTACTAAAAAAAAATTTTTAAATTTCATTTAAACTACTACTGATATTTATCTTGAGTTTAAGCTTTTGTTTAAGATTTGAAGGAGAAGTTAAGGGCCTGAAAATTTTTTTTTTCCAACTATCCCAAGTGCCCTGATAAAAATGCTACCTACACACAGTCTTACCCTATAAAATCCGGCCATTTTTAATTACATACCTAAATAAAGACGGAGGTGTACTTCCAAGTTAAACATTCCAGTGCATGGCAGTTTGAAAGTCTTTATGGAAATTTAACTTATGTTCTCTTTCTTTAGAAATGGTTTTCTGTTCTTCTAATAGATTATTAAAAAGGATAAAACAGAGTGTTAACAGTGTTTTTATTTGTTATTTGCAATGCTTAAAATATTGCTTGGGTATCTTCCTACAGCTTTAAAGAGCAGCAGTTCTATTCTAAGGCCTCAATTCAGCAAGGCCTCCATGTTTAGGAAATAGTCGTAAGCCTTTTTTAAATTTTAAGCTCATATGTTGGAGCTCACTGACTTCACACTGAAGACAAGCAAGCCTTCAGTACTTGCTTGATGTTGGGAAGACAGTTCTACTCTCACAAAAGCTATGAAATCAATCAAAGCAAGTGTTTCCTCCTAAAGATTTAGTAGGTATGTAGAAAGTATATGCAGATGTTCAACCTAAAAGGTGTCTGCATAATGGGTAGAAATGAACTAATTTTATCCATACACCAGGAAAAAAAAATACGCTTGAAAATGCTATGCTTAAAATTTTTAAAGGAGTGAAAGACTTCAGCTTTTTATGTCTCTGAACAAGCCCAGCCATTCCTTGTTGTTGCTTGAACTCCTGTTTATAAATCAAGGTCCTTTCAGTGGCTGTTCAGCCACTCTGTCCTGGCCGCTGCCTAATCCCTGTGCCTATTTTAGAGCCCTGCAATTGCATTCAATGACATTTTCTTCCAGGTCTATCACAGAAACACGAGGTTGGAAAAGACCTTTAAGATCATCAAGTCCAACTGTTCCCGTCCTTGGTTCACGTGTCTTGTTCCATACTTCCTTGCATTTCTTAACCTAGTTTCCTTGGTACCATGCGTTCATTCTTGTTTGTTGGTTGGTTTTAGGGTTTTGTTTTGTTTTGGATTTTTTTAATAAAAACCTGTTGTCATCCTTTTTTTTCCAATGAATTGTCACTGACTTTTGAGGAAAGAGAAATGGATGGATTATAAAAGGGCTTGTGAAAATCCTGAACACCGTGTATGTGAGAAGGCTTTCTGGTACAAAGAGTCCATATAAATCTAATAAAATCGTTTTACTTCAGCTTTGTGATCTTTAATGGCTGGATTCCTATTGACTTTAATGGACATGAAATTAGGTTCCCCATTTTCTAGTACTAAGTCTACATACTTATTAGTTGACTGTGTAATTTCATATTTTACCTGTAGCATACAAGACATTTAAAATTTGTCATGTTCATGAACTGTTCAAGATTACCTTCAGTTAATAGCAGTTTCTGCCTATCTTTAGCTTAAAAAAATAATCAAAGTTTATCATTAAAACAAATTAGTAGCTAAAGACTTCAAATTGATGAGAAGTCATGGTCTTTTATGCCCCCAGAATTGCTTCAGTGTGAAACTAATTATTTAAAATGTCTTTGAGCCACTGATCATACATCTATTTTTCTCTGTAAGCAGCAGTATTGCAAGAATTTAAAGAAGCTTGTATTTGTAGCATCAGCTAGGTAGTGGGTTAGGAAAATGTGCTGCAGCTACAGAGATGACTGTATATTTATGGTTGACTTCGTGCAAAATACTGCTTTAAATATTTCTTGGCTATGTCCATGCAATACCATGGACTATTTGTTTTGCGGTTTTTTTTCTGCTGTGGCTTTGCAACTATGAGGCTGACTAATGCTATTTGACACTATTAGGAAGAGTTTAAAGAATTAAGTAGACCTATCTATCTATGCTGCTATGCAGAAAAACATAAAAATTAAAAATAAACCCTAACCAGCAAAAACCCAACTCATCCTCTTTGTCACAAAGCAAATGAGTTGAAGAAGTGATCATCTTCAGTTGGCTATTTGGATGGAAAGCTGGCTTGCACGACATGATAGAACTACAGCGTCTCAGTGTTACAAAGATTTATTTTTGCAGAAGCAACAAATGGAACTGTGCAGAATCTATCTCTGAGAGTCCAGTTTCAGATTTCCCCGAGCAACATTTATAATTTGGCTTGTTTATATGCAGAAGCAAAGGCTTCAGAAGTCCCCTTATTAAAGCACCACTCTTTGCAGATGGCAGTGCACTTGTAGCTCACTCCGAGCGAGACCCAGAGATAATGACATCTTTTTTTGCAGCTGTTTCTGTTAACTTTGGCCGAGCAATCAGTATTTCAAAGGCTGGTATTATGTGCCAACAACCACCAAAACCCAGAAGTCTGTTGACTCAAATGAGAAGAAGAATGGCACCAGCATTAAACTGATGAAACCAGACTGAACTGCAGCTCTGGCACTTGAGGCAGCTTCCTATGGGCTGGAGTCACCCTGGTGCTCTTGATCCTAGCTCTGTAATAAACTGGTACTACAGTTTTCCCATTTCACCAAATATATTTTTCCATCACAAACTAGACAAAGATTCCTAGCACTTTTCCTAGAGATAAATATATTTATCCACCTCCTTTAGTAGCTAGTGGGAATAGATTTAAAAAGGTTTCGTTGCACAGAAGTGGGAGACAGAGTAACCGGGTTATCTGAGTGCTCTGCAGTGAAACATCTCCGGTCTTTAAGTGGAAATGAACCCGTAGAAAGCAATTTTTTTAAGCCCAGTAGTCATAGAAGCCACTTATATCTCCCAAGAAATGACAAAAATGGCAAGAGGTATGTACTATTTTGAACATGTCTTCTTCTAGTGGATGACAGTCCCAAGGTTGTGAGTCTTGGTAAGTTACCAATAAATTATCAAGATTAAGCTTCAACAATGAAATATTTATCTTTACTTAGCTTGCTGATCCACAAACTCTTTAATGTTTTCCTTTAATGATGACATCCCTGATTGCCCTTAAAAGTCATAGGATGTGTCGTAATGCAATTTCCCTAAAACTTTGTTTTGTTTCAGTAAAAAATGAGTAATAGTTTTGCAATTTCATCCCAACTCAAGAAAGCCTTTAAACTCCTACTTGCTCTCAGTAAATGGGACTTAAATACAGGTGTAGAGGTAATTCCATACTTAAGAAACTATATAAGAATAACACATACTTGACTGCTTTCTCAAGTGGGAGTTGGTATTTTCTATTGTGTTTTACACAGTTTTTAAGCACATATAGTTTGCTGAAGCTGAAATGAAAGCACAAAAACTTGTGCTTTATATATTCTGTTTCTACTTAATTTGTCTACTTTGTGATTCTATAAAAAACTTAATTAAACCCAAGTGAACGGTTGGACTACAAATAATAAAAATAATAGGTAAAAAGGCCTGAGGTGCCTCCAGCACAGTAATGGGTATAAGAGTTTACATTGTCAAAATTCTAAATGGTGTGGTTAGACTTAAATCCTCCAAGCATTTGAAACCAGACAATATGGGTGAATACAAGCCCACTTCTTAAAACAGGGCAATATTTCAAGTGGAGAATTGTCCCTAAATATAGAACAAGGTAGATGTGCTGGAATAAAATTGGGTGTTTTATTTCATGGACAAGTTTGGGTAGTACCTGTTCTCAATTATAAATTCAGGCAATGTATTCAGTGTAATGTGAAGAAATTAATTTTGCGTCTAGTAATTAAACGAGGCCATTTCTTTTCATTGTTATTTTCCAAATTTCTATAATTCTTCTGCCAGAGTTAGCTGCAACAGGAATTGGAATTGGAAGCACACATAAGTGTCCACCTGGACACCTCAGGTTTCTGAAAGAACCAAGAAAAACTGATTTTTGAAGGGCAAAACCCCAAGAAATACCATAACAGATATTTCTGTTGTAGAAATAAAAGGCAATGATATCTCTTAAAAAGTTGCTTAACTTGTAGCTTTTGAAATTCATGTGGCTCCAGTTCTACATACTTCTGTCTTTGCTGTGCAGCTGGCGGCAAGGCGGTGGGCATCTGGTGTGTGGCTGAGACCCTCCCTTTCCTCAGCACCCTGTGAGGCAGGTTTTGCAGCTCTGAGATTTTATTACTCAGCCGAAGGAGTAGGGGGAGCAGCTTCCTGTGCTATGGGCACTGTGTCGCCCTTTCATCCATCCCCACTACCTTTGGCAGGAGTTTATTAACTCAGCCCAGACTCTACCAGCATGAGAGGCAGCTTTCCCATCTGTCTCTGGTGCCAGTCACAGGCTGGTGACAGTGGTCTCTATGTCCCCGCAGTCCCCAAACATGTGCAGTAGCCTCAGTTCAAGGCAGCTGGGAAGCACCTTGTTGCCTGCTCCTGCACCCCTTATCCCACCAACAGAGACGCAGCATTAGTCCTGACGCCGCCAGTCTTGTTGGCTTCAGTCGTCAATGCCACATCCCCTGGTGAAGGTGCTTCTCTGTCCTTATTTCCCTCTATGCTGTTGCGTATTGAAGAATCCTCCCAAAGTCATGTGTGTTCTAATGGTTGGGAATCAGCACCTGAGAGTCATTTGAAAAGATTCCTTACTGCAACCTAGACACCTTTTCACCCTTTTCTTGGATCGGTGCCACCACTGTAGCTGCAGTTACAGTGACTCCCAGAGCAGCGTTTGGAACACCCTGGGAGAAAAGCTTACATGACTGAATCTCTTATCTGTGCTCCCCTGCCTGTGATAGCACAGCTGCCCTCCCCCTTGAAGCATCTGTTCATCTGGTTTTGGGATCAATGGAAGAATCCAGATGAGAAACGCTCATCTGGCTGCCCTTCCTCCCGTTCACCGAGAGATGGAAGCAGAGCTCTCCCTCTCCCGTGCCACGCCACTGCGCTCTACCTGTGCATTTAGAGCCCTCCGAATGGGGCGGGGGGGAGGATAATGATGATAGTATTCAACACAATGTATTACTCAGTATTTGCAAGCTCGTACCTCATGAGGTGATGCCCGGACTTTCTACCGATATTTGTATTTGCACAAAGACAACGCTGTTCTTTGGTTCCTACTTGCTCTTTCCTCTTTGTGATGTGTAAGCTGAAGCTTTTTGAAGTAGAAGTGGTACAGAGTCACAGAGAGTCCACATGAGGTGACTTAGGTAAGTAATCACCAGCAGGTTTAACCAAGAGATGGGAACATCTGCAAATGTCACTAAATTGTCTTTGTGAAGTGTCCTGTAACATCCTTTTGTGGTATACCTCTTCAAACCAGTAATAAATGGAAATATGAGCTTCATTCTTCATCTGGTAAGCTCTTCTACAAATACTTTCAGGTAATTTAGTGTGTTTGAAGTACTTGTCAATAAAGTATGACAAAAGTAATTGGAGCTTCTTTTCAAAATCAGAACAACTGCCCTTGAAATGGTTTGCAAGGGATTATTCAGTCTGTTCAACACAAGGAAATTTCAGGCCCTTCTTGGTCTCTTTTCTTAACTAATTGCTTTTGGCTGTATCTGATTGCTTGTCTGAATACTTAAAAAAGGTGTCACGTCAGTTTTTGTATATGAAGTAACAACAATGAATCGGTTACTGCACTTGTCAGAAAGCCTTAAATATGCTTTATACAGAAGTAATACTTTCCATTTGAAAATAATTTTCTAATAAAAGTTATGAAAGCAAAATCCACCAGTCCTTACAGATCAATGATCTCACAGTCTTCAGGTATAGCTCACAGGTTAGCTAGGCAACAATAGACTTCGTAGATGGGCGTGGGTTTGGTTTTGTGTCAGACTCACAGATAAAACAGAAATTTGTTTTACACTTACTTGAGAGTGAATATTTTCACCAAATTAAATCCCCCTCACAGAAGCAATACCCCACATGCAAGTACCATGGCTTTCATAGCAATGGGCCTCCAAATAATCTTGGGCCCGGATGTTTTTTGTTTTCATTCCTCCTCACTGACTTTTTTCTTTTCCTTTTTTTTTTTTTCTTCACCAGTAAAGCCAATACAAAGTAGGTTTTTGTCAAGGATGCACTAAAGTTGCCATTTTGCTTCAATTGAAGTTTTCTGCAACAAATTGAAACTTAGGGTCAATTTCTTGACTTCTGGAATATTCCAAAAACCAAGGGACAGTTTCCCTGTTGGATTTTCCTGCATGATGAACTCTGCTTTTAGTCTGCAAACAAATGTCATGATCCAAAGACTAAGAGCTCAGGGTGTCTGTGACCTCCACATCCTTCTCAGAAGTGTAGAGTGATGTTGACCTGCAAGAGGTATATGCAGCTGATCAGAGCGTAGTTCTTCTCAAACTATCCTATTAGAGATTGTCTAGAATTTTGTGGAAGCATCCCAGTGCCTGTACAGTGTTGTTACGCTTAACTCCATTGGCGTAAATTCTGAATGTTCTTACATAACTTGCTTTTTCCCAATCTAGTTTCTTTTCCTCAGTTGCAGGTGTTTGGGTACATAGGATGAGTTCTGCTTCCTTTTTTCTCATAGTCCTTTTGCAAGGCAACCCCAAGCAGTGGCACCTACTGCATACCCTTCTCCCTGCATTACCATTTTAGGCTGCATTGAGTCCAGACCAACAGCATAACTGATGCTTTGAGAGATTTGCAGCAGGTGAAAAATGTGGTGTAGGTCCAGTGATTTGCAGAACACTGATTTGAAAATATGCTGGTTTGTGCAAAATCACTGTTTTCATGCCTCTGTTTGGACTTCTTTAGCTTTTTTATTTCTCTTATTGTGCTTGCAATTGCGAATGTTGACCTCTGACTTCGTGACTCCTTTTGAAAGACGGGAAACTGTGCTCTAGCTGACAAAAGGAGGTGGTGGTCCTTTATTTCAGCTAGGTGTCATCTTAAATGTAACCAAAGGCCTGAGGCAAAGGTGTGCCAGCAGCTATACTCAGGGGGCTTCTGCCAAGCAGTGACAACTGCAACAGGGCTGAGCAGAGCAGCTCCTATGCTTTCATTCTTCATTCTTCATTTCTTTTAGGACTATTCCATGTCCTAAAGAGTTCATTTAGAAGGTAAAAGAGAAAGCTATTTGACTTCCTTTCGCAACTGAAAGCATTTCCATGTCAGTATGTCAAAATTATAGCATCAATCCAAATTATAAGACCTGTAAATTTGTCACTCGACTAGGCACCATGATTTAATGAGCTGAGCACGTGAGTGGAAGCCAACGGGCCGCATGTAGTTACTATTCATATATGGTTATTATGTACCTGTCAAAACTCGCTTCCCTGAGTAGACTCCTGGATTAGTCTTTATTTATTTAAAGACTTTTAGACGAGTCTATATTTATTTAAACACGATAAAGCAAGTCCAAAGTTATGCCCAGAGAACCACATAAGTGCATTATTTCATTTTTATCCTCCCTTCCTCAAAAAATTTCCTGTATTTATTATCTTCTTCTGTTACTCTTGTTTTGAATTAACATGTCATTTCTCTTAAGCAAGCCTCCATCTTTATTTTCTGCTGCAAATGCCTACAGCACTATAAAAAAAGAGGGAGCTTGCCATTATGTCAGTTGTTTAATACTGTACAGGTTGATGGATCTAATCCATAAACATGACTACAATAATATTGTACAGAGAAATGTGCATTCACACTCTTTGTTCAGGAAGAATCTCTGTGAGTTCCTAAAATAAAACCAGCCAAAACCCTCTCTACCATTTGAAATTGTTGGCTAGAATCTAATCTACGATGTATTACTGTAAATCTTGAGAAACTCTATTTAATTTAATGCAATCCAAAATGATAGTCTGGTAAATTAGGTGTCAGTGTCTTCTATAATGAGAGATAATCGATAATACCTAAGAAATTTGTATCTATATGAAGTCAAAATCTGCCCACCAAGTTTCTTCTTCTTCCCTGCCCCACCCCTTCCCCAAACCTAAATATTGTGAACTCTGGTTTGTCTCAAAACTAAGACAGACAGCACTATAAACATGCAATGGACAGCACCACTGTTTGCATATGTAAAATTCTATCTTTATAAGATCAATCACTTATTTGCTAAACCTGTCTGAAGCCTAATAGTTCGATAAATTATGTGCAGCTGATATTGCCCAGTGAAATAATTCAGATGCAAGAAATAAGAGGGAACTGTGTCTTTTTGAGAAGAAGGGTATCATTGTTTTTAAGAGCATTTCAATGCTTGTCACAATCCAGAAGGCAACAGACCACAACTTGAACAGCAAACTTAGCCTGAAAAATGAATGTTTAAAAATGGCACCCTCTAACCAAAAGGCTTGTTCCCAAGATATAATCAGAGCTATAGTGGAGGGAAAGCATCTGGAAATTTACTCCTGTTAGGGAACACTACAAAGAATTCCTAAGCACCACTTTATCAATCAAATCAAAGCACATAAAATGAAATAACATCAAAGCACCTTAAACTGTAAGGCCTCTTTTACATTGACCAACTGTTATTCACAAGATCCAGGCAGTTCTCATGGCTGATGTGTTGTCAGAGGTAGGTAGGTAAGGTTGCCAATGTTAAATAAAATCACTTTTCAGAAGTTACTCCATTTTTTGGCTCAACAATCCAAGACACCCTGAAGCCTCTCATTTTTAGAGAGAAGGCAGAGAAGAGGAATGGTCTGCTCTTGAGTTTATGAAAGGCTGACCTTCAAGAGGCATCTTAAGTTCATTGCTTTATCTCACTGATTTTTAAAAATCATGGTCACTGTTTTTTCTTAATTGTAATGCTATAAATTCAAAAAATGCCACCAAATTTAATAGAATTGTTTGAGAAGTAGCTCTAGGCAGAAACATGAAAACATTTATTTTTCATATAGATCCTTCAGTGGGTGAGGACATAATCCAAGAAAGGGACATTTTCTCAGTGATGGACAGTGATAGGACAAGGGGCAATGGGTGCAAACTGGAGCATAGGAGGTTCTATGTGAATATAAGGAGGAACTTTTTCACTGTGAGGGTGATGGAGCACTGGAACAGACTGCCCAGAGAGGTTGTGGAGCCTCCTTTTCTGGAGACATTCAAAACCTACCTGGATGTATTGATGTATTCCTGTGTGATTTAGTCTAGGTGATCCAGCTGTGGCAGAGGAGTTGAACTAGATGATCATTCAAGGTGCCTTCCGACTGCTAATGTTCTGTGATTCTGTGGCATTTGGTGTACAGGCTTTTTTTTTTTTTTCCCCCAAAAACATCCAAACCCACAAAAAACAACCACCACCACCAAATAATATCTTTTCTCTCTTACTAGTAGATTTGTGATATTGCCAATAGTAAGTAAGGAGGACTATAACCATTGTCTGTGTATATTAAAAATAATTTCTGCTGTTTTTCGTAGTGTTCCGTAAGAGGCATACATAATCACTGGCCATAGGAGAAAATAATACATTGTACATGCGTGCACGGATACACAATGCCTTCGGTGCTATGGGCTTTCTGAGAAAGCATTTTGATAAAAAACTGACTGAAGCAACCATCCAGGCCATCCTTTTATGGTCCTTTATAAATTCAGCTCTTGGATAAAATCATGCTTTCAGTTATGCAAGCTCAGTCTGAAAGTCACTCCCCTCCTCAAGTTTGGATTTGCTTCACAACAGGGCAGATGAAGATGCAGTTCAGTTGCCTGGGACTGGGCAAGCTCCATTATTGGTCTGCTTTTATGCCTGGGATCTGCTCTTGTTAGAAGCTGAGCTGCCTTCCAGACCTCTTCTGTTTATTGATAAGCCCCATCTCTGCAGCTATGTCCGGGCCTGACGTTGTCAACGACTGTCTTCTTCAACATCATCTTTTAGAGACTGTTAGACCATATGCTATATTGGAACTTAATACAAGGAAACATGTCAGACTTTTCTGGTGATGATGGCAGCTAGAATATCATTTGTAAGAGTCTTTGCAGCACCAGATAATCTGCTTGTGCATGCAGAAAATGTCAGGGAAGTTTTTAATTACCAAAGCTTTTAAGCCCTGGCCCCATCTATCAACTTGCTGTGAGCCAAATGTAAGTCCAAACGTAGGGGAATAGTGTAAAATCATGACAGAGAAACCAAAGCCTGTTGGAAGTGATTTCTTTATAAAATATGTATGGAAGGTAAAATGGTGGCTCCAGCTAACTTTACTATTAAGTAAGTCCAGTATTTCACTCCTTACCCACTCAAAGCTCCCCCAGGCTTTGCTGTAGAATTATCGTGTTGGAATTGGAAACAGAGTTTGTGTTTCAAAGTAAATAAAAAAGGGAAGGGTTGAGAACATCCAATTTCAGAGAATAACAACATGACCAACACATAATAATGCAATTGTAGGAGTGAGAGGATTTTGCTGATGAGAAGGAAAAAAAGGAGAGCAAAAAAATCAGAGGAAAATGTGTAAAAGGCCCTAAACTATCAACTCAAGCAATTTCTTAATGACATTTCCAAATAAACACATTTTATTCCTTGAACATTTTGACATTGCACTTTTCCTTCTTCCCTCCGGAAGAAAGGAACATGAGGCTGAGAAACCAGCTTTGCTGCTGGAAAAGGGCTTAAAATTTCCTTGTAAAGGAGCTACCAGCTCAGACCACCGAGGAAAGGCAGCTGTGCACATCTGTGCTTGTTGTATGGCAAAAGAACCATTGATTACCAAAGTCAGGGTGCCCAGCACTTAGAAGATCAGTGGTTTGTGTGGTTGTGTAAACCAGCCAGAGCACAGGGTGTGTAACAGGGGAAGGGGGTGTCTTGTGTCACTCAGGGAACTGTGTAGCATCCCTGCTTTCTGACAAACAAGGACTAATGAAATGGTAGCTTAGATCCTATTTAAGTGTTTCATCACTCTTGGTAGAGATTTGTTAGTTGGTGCAGCAGTGAGATTGTGTATGTGTGATATGGTAATGGACATTGGCCAGGAGTATGTCTGTCTGGTTTCTGCATCATCTTCTTATTGTGTGATGTTAGCACTTGCACCCACAACATTTTCTGCAAATCTGCAAACCAAACTGTTGATGCAAGTACCATGCCAACTAATGGATTCACAGGGACACTGAAGTCACAGGGTGTACAGTAATTAACCTGAGCAGAAGATTTGGACCTGGGGTTGTGCAAGTCTAATTATTGGAATGGATGGCTAGAAATGTGACTTCTGGGTTTCGTATTCGTATTGCTGTTGATGACCCCCAAAACTAACTGATACTCCATAGTTTCCCTGTCCTACAAATCACTGATTACTGTTTGTACTTTACTAAAAATATAAACATATTACTGTTAATTTTATAAAATAATTCAAATTATTGGATGTCCTTCATGTTTGGTGTTTTTTTCTTTCCTGTGTATAGTAGTGATGCTTTCCACTGATAAGTCCACATTGTTAGCCTTCCCTCATCTTGACCCCAGTGTTCATTACTGAAAGTTTACAGTGAATGAAAACTGGGTCTGGGGTTTGAAAATCTGCTTCAAAGAACAGTATGTCAACAAACTAGAAGCCTTTCCAGTTCAATTATAAAGCTCATTTATTCAACCTTTTCTTTCCCAACAGGCAGAAAATAAGCATGTCTGTTATTTTGTGGGTTGGTTTTTTTTTTTTTTAATATGCATTTACCTTTTTTGTTTATGTGAATATCACAACATCCCTCCTACACAGCATTCACATAACTTTTCTCTGTGGGGGAGGAAGAGAGAGGAAATTTCACATGACAGACATTAGTCGTCTTTGTTTAGTCTTAATTTGGGAAAGTGCTCAGATGCTGTGATGATTGGCACAGCATGAATAGGAAAGGACAACAGAGTAATTCTGTTTCTTGTGCCACCCTTCCACTCCCACAGAAGTCCATAGGGTCTAACTGAGGGCAAAATTTGTCTGATAATTCCTAAAATGAACTTGGATCTTCCTCCAACTAGACTTTTTTGGATTGGGACTGTGACCTTAATTCTTCTGAGGATGTGCTGTAGGAAATGAGTGTTGTTTCTGTTTTACAAACATTAAGGTAAGCTGCTTACCCAAGAATGCAGAGGTGACACTCCGAATATCAGGATCAATATGTGTGCTCAGATCATTACAGCCCAAGTTAGTGTTTTCTTTCAATTCCACTATTAATTTACAGCAAATTTCATTTTGTTTGTGACAGCCCAAGGTCTCGTATGTTGTGTTAGTGGAAAAAATTGGTGGTTTAAAAGAGCTGTGTAAATTCCCACCACCAAGCATAGCTGGAGTACACCGCTTGCTGGATTTTAGCCACACTAACTTTAGGAAAAGAAATAGACCATTAAATGCCTTCTTATTTTGGTTTGGGCTTTATCATCGTGCATTCCAATTTCTTTCTGACATGCCCTTAAAAATCCTGCGGGGAGTTACAGGACCTCTTCCAACTTTATAATAAAAAACTGTAAAACCCAAGACTTTGTGATTACATAGAGCACCTTGGACAATCTTACTCAAAATGCTTTATGATCCATTTAGGTTCAGAGTTGATGTCAGGTTTGCCATCTGCATCTTTTTTTTTGGACCATGAAAGTGAATACACGAGAATGCCTTCAGTTTTGCTAATAGTTATGTTCCTCTGCTCTTTGCTGCAGGGCATCCAGCTTTTAATAGTCATCCTGCAACGTGCCCATTGTCTCCTCCATGGCCTTCAATTCCTCAAGCTCCAGCAGTAATTTGAGGGAGTAAGGAGAGAGGCTCGGAAATAAACAGGGTTCAGTTTCTTGGCTATTCAAGCTGTCTTCTTCTGAGCATTATATAGTAGATGCTGTATTTGATGTGCTTCTTGCTGTGCTTCTGGGGGTTGTTGGTGCTAGTAAATCGATCAGGCTTTAACACTATGAATTAGTGAAACAGCGAGGTGGGAGAAACATGCGTTCCCTATTAAAGCCTTGTCCCTGAAAGAGCCCCAGTACCTTCAGAAATCAAGCCAAAAAGCAGACTGAGAAAAATGAGTGAAAGCAGCAGGAATTTAAAAAGCAAATGCTACATCAAAGGAACAGGAAGGAACTGCAATAACACTGCTGTGATTGCAACTGGGCACAGTCCCAGGAGCTTGGGGAACAAGCACCTCCAATAAACAGAACTGTTTCTGTACCAAGTACTTTCGAAGGCTTAGTGAAACATGGAAATGTGCTCGGTAAATGTGATGACCGTGCTGGTACTTCATCTTCACAGGCATTTACTCCTCAATCATCAGCAAACACAAAGCTCAGTAAGGACACATCCTGCTGCCAGCATATGAGGTCTCTGTGAACCCCGGCAAAAGGATGCCCACATGAAAGCATACTCTCAGAGCTCACCAGACAAAGGCATTCAGATGTGCCAACAGGCCCTGTGCAAGAGGTCAAGGGTTTGAAATGGATTAGGAGAGGGGGACAATAAAGTGAAAAAATAAAGAAAGCATCATATCTTTTTGAACTTTATTTTAGGTTAATTCCTCCCAACTGAATGAAACAACAAATCCAAGGGTAGTCACATTGACTATACAACACCAAGGCAAATTACTAATTAGCCATTCACTCTCTGCTGAATGAGACGCATTTAATTCTGAGAGTCACCAACCAGTCCTGCCTTGCACCCTGATGGCCACAATGCAAATAACCACTGTGACTTGGCATAAATTGCTTGTCCTACTCTATGTGCGCCCCAGTCTCAATTTGAGAAAGAGAAGCACAGGAAGAAATGCCTGCTTTTCTCTTTTACCAAATACGTATGTGCCTTGGGATGCAGTCCACTCCTAAAAAGCAAGAAAGGAGTGTCTGATGGCTCCTGATGTGCCAAGTTGTATGGCTGCCCAGCAGGAACTGTGGACAAGCCTTCTCTGGATTTATGATGTGCATGCTGAAGCTGTGATTCTGCAAACAGTTAAGCATATGCTTTATTTTATGTATGTTGGCTATTTCACATATTTAATTTTACATATGTGAATGGACCATCTGTGTCTGTAAAGTTTACAATGTGCAAAAGAGAAATCAAGCATGGGATTATTAGGGAAAAGCAAAAAAAAGAAAAAAAAGGTAAATCTACCCCCTCCATCATAATTGTAACAAAAACTGAAATTCCCCCAAAACCCCCAATACTCAGCAGTACAAAAGGAAGCTTCAAATGCTTGGAAAGAACTGAACTGAACAGGAGGACCATGCCTTTAATTTTCAGAAATGCCACAAAAGGATTAACTGCTAATTGACAACCATGTGGTAGGAACAGACTTGCTGGTAAGTGAGCGGTTAGAGTACCGAATGGGAGCCAATGCCAAGTCCTTGCATGGCACAGCATATCTTCAGAGAGGAAAGGGCAAAAAGCAGCTCAGTGTTGATCTTAAGCTTTATATACTTGAGTTTCCCCTGTGTAAAGGATGACAGAAGCTTCCTGCTTCACCAGAGGGAGCCTGATAATTGAAGCCATATATAGGCACCCTGATAGTGGAAACCACACATAAGCACTTCAGGGGCTGAAAAATTAGGTTCTGTGACCTAAAGCATAGGGATTGTTTCAGGTATTCCTTGTGTGGATACACACTTTCATGCATCCTCAGCTATTTTGTGATTGAATTAGAAAGCAGAGGCAATAAAAGATTTGCACAATAGCTTTCTGAATAGCCAGCAGATGAAACTGATATGGAACAAACCCCGAGTTTTCCCACAGGAGCTCATAGAGTTAGACTGTTTTTAGAAAGCTCGTTAGCCAAAGACATTATGGAGTAATACAGTACAACACAAGACTACTGACCAGCCAAAAACCCAATATTCTTCTCTTTGATCTGTGTTCTGGGTCCTTCATGTGCCGTTTGGATATCAATCTACAGCACACCCTACACTTATGTGTTGTAGAATATGCAGTGTACTGTGATTTGTGATGCTGATCAAAGAGATGCCTTGATTGCAACGATTAAAGTAGGAAAGCAGACCCATGTGTTTCTTTTTTGCACAAGTGCACACACGGGATGGAAATGAATCAAAACAATGTTAGGAGCCTTGTAATGCCTACTCCTCTTGGTCTGCACGACTGACTGTGGACACAGAAAAGGCTCAGGAAAGAGAATATACATCTTATCAGACATGGAAAAAGACTTGCTACATGGATCATAATGAAGGAAAGAGGACTGGGCTAATCCCAGGTAGCAATCCTGGTTTGGATTCCTTCAATGAAGAGGTGGGTGATCAATCAGAGCATCTTTCAGGACGATAGAATTACTGAAGAAAGCTTAAGGTTCATGCTTCTTCAAATACATTTGTTCTATAATTCTTGGGAGGAGGTTCTTTTTTTTTTTTAAAAAAAAAAAAGCTTCTCCATGTGGTTGTCTACCTTTCATTGTATGATATCTTCTTGAGATATTTGGTATCAAGATGCAAGAAATGTTCTGCAAATTTTCTTTGATTTCCTACATCTCAGGGAACTCCTTGACATCTAATCTCCACTGTTCTTCACAGCAGGTAGCCAAGTGTTTAGTAGCTGAAAGTAACTTTCCCCATCACTAAGCTTACCCATAGAAGTGCAACATCTATTGAAAGAGGTGTATGTAGGCATCTCACATCCAAGCTCCTTACAATAATTTCCTCTGAATTTATTTTACCTTATCCTTTAAAGGAAAATGCAAAGTTAAATCAGTTCAGTTGTGGGCACAACAGTCATAGGGCAAGCTGCCAGTACTCAGGTTTGTGCCTGCAACTGGCGAGTAAAACATGGGCATTCTGGGCTCACATACCATGTGATTCCCATAAGGTTTGAGTAGTCTGAAAGGGACTTGTGGAACTTGTAGATGGTCTCTGAAATTCAGATGTTGTATCCAGGCAGAAAGACTGAAAGAAACACTGCTAATCAAGGCAACCAACACTAATTTACTGGTTGACTGAAAATACAGCAAGCTTATTTTAGCTTTTTCACCCCATCATTATTAGAGAGATCATGGCACTTTTCATTTAGCATGTGCTGAGAGAGCTCAGGTCCCCCACACACCTTTGCCTCCTGATTTATGTTTTTCCTCAACATAGAGAAAAAATGCAACCTCCCCACAGGTGGGGGTATAGGGTATAGGCTGGGTTTGCATGTAATTTTCAAGATGTTCTGTCCCTAGCGCACTCGTGTTTTCTTTGCATGGAAACGAAGGTGTCTGCACATAGGTGGGACTTAACACCTAGATCTCACTCTAATAAGGGATGAAGACAAGAAAAGTATCTGGATTTGGGAAATCTGAGGCAATTCTGGATGCTGTAAGATACATGTGGCCATGAAGATCTAGAAATTGATGCTGGGTTGCACAGGACCATGTGAAGGTAAAGCAGTCATACCCACTGACGTGCTTTAATCCTTCACTCATTTATATTGCTTTTGACCCTAAGATCTCCAGATTTTAAAAGCAGCTATGGAGGAGTCCCATGAATCTTATAAATTAGCAGGGAGAATTAGGAAATGCTAGAACAAGTTAGGAAGCTGACTTTTTAATTTTACATATAGACTGCTTCATTGCACAGGGTATTTCACAAGGCATTTTTGTGATTTTGGAGTTTTTTTGATTAAGAAAAGAAACTGTTCACAGTTCACAGTTGCATATATTTTACTATTCTTAAGAAAAAAATAGAAGCATAGACATAAATGTGTTTCATTATTTGGTTTAATAGTGCTCAGTTGTTTCTAGTAGTAAAGTATAAATCTAATTTACTTCTATTAGATCTCAGATCAATGATTTTGAAGTACATTAGAAAAAAAAATTGAAATTACATTTTTATCAAGATTTTTCTAGTGAGGACCATCTTATTACTAGATAATAAACAGTATCAAATAGTGGTATATTACTGTATCAAATGTGTGCCAACAAAGTCACATTTAGTTAGTTACATTAGTTAAAATCTGCCAGAGAATAAACAGGTCATCATTTTCAGGTTCTGCTTAACAGCATGACTGAACAAAAGAGTTATTTTCACCTTTGAACAAAAGAGTTATTTTTCACCTTTTTTTAAAGTGCTGTATGGAAACTTCATTGGCACACAAAAACCACAACTATTTATTTATTTATTTTATTTATTTATTTAATGGCATGCGTCAATCAACAGGAATTTTCAGTTGGTTTTTTTAGATCCTGTGAAGCTGTCAAAAACTTTTCCTAAAACTTATGGGATGTTTTTCCAATGAAATGTGAATCCTTAGCAACACATTTTGATAAACATGAAGTTTAGAGTCTTCTGAACTTCTTAAACTCTAAGCAAAGTGAGGCAGAGAGAGTAACCCTCATTCTGCCCTCTGCACAAATATAGTGCTGTGCTGCAGAAACTGAAAAAAAAAAGAGCCTTTATTCCACAAAACATCCTAACAGGTTGGTACTGTTTGTTATCTAATCATAGTGTTTACTTGTTGCATATTTGTTACCATTATGGAGAACTGCTGTTTAGACTGGAAAGAAAAATTCACAGCTACAACCGGACCTTTTCCTCCCAAGCATCTATAGTAATTATTTATCTATTCATTTATTAATAGCATCTGTTTTCTTTGACTGACCAACAGAATTTCCTTTCTGGTTAATACATTCTGATTACTGTTCTCTTCCCC
Source organism: Porphyrio hochstetteri (assembly GCA_020800305.1). Classification (NCBI taxonomy): domain Eukaryota; kingdom Metazoa; phylum Chordata; class Aves; order Gruiformes; family Rallidae; genus Porphyrio; species Porphyrio hochstetteri. Next base: position 56,690,914 of record CM036907.1, read on the forward strand.
ATCCCCACCATTTAATGGAACAGCCTTTTGGAAATTCAGCAGAGACAATATTCCACAGCGTGAGGCACCCACTTTTAAAATCAGATGGCTTGGAAAGCTCACTCATCCACGCAATCTAATTGGTTGAACGCTCTTGAGTGCTTTATCACATTATTTCCAAGGGCTGCCCTAAGTGCTAGGAAGCGAGCCACGGTTCCGGTGATTAGTGCCAGAAAGCTGAATCTTAATTATTGCCGAGCTACATTGGTATAGTGACAGATTATCTGTAGCAAATTTCAGAAATAGACTATTGAAAGAACTAATTAAAATCGAATTATTTATATTATGAATTTCTGATCACTTCAGTACAAAGGTTGATCACAAATTCTTTTATAGTTGATCAGAATAGCATGAAAAATTATAATTTTGCTATTAAGGTTTTACTAACACAATAGAAAGATTGTCGTAATGACATTACATAGGATAGGAAAAAAGAAAACTTTATCTGAAACACAAATTTTTAGTCATCAGGCATTTTTTTTTCTGTGAAAAGCAGACATTTCAGAACAAAATTACTTTCCACTTGATGAAAGATCAAGCTTTTCTCAAGGTTAATTTATTCTGACAAAAGGAATCTAAGTTTGCAAATTTCTTCCTTCTAAATTGAATTTTGCCACTTTAACAAAGTATTACTACAAATTAGTGTATGTTGTCAGATATATTCAACAATCTAAATATGTATCTGGTTTTTTTTTAATGTTTATATGCTCTAAAATTAACTATCCACTCATATTACTTAAAAAAAAAAATTAAAGATGTGGATAAATGAGGTACAGCTTATCTGGATTTGGCTGCTATTTTTGGATTGGCAAAGGCATTAAGTCATACTTTCATCCTCTGCACTCCAAGTTTTCTCTGCTCTATCATAGAGGAATGTCTCTTGTTGCGTATTAAACTTTCATTCTCAGTCCACCATTTGATTTCTAAGTGATTCTCAAAATGATCTGTGCAGGATGGTGGAACAATGGGGGGCTATAAAGGATCAAATACTGAAGTCTATTTGCGTGACAATCTTGTTCTGTTCTTACATACTCCCACTAAACTTAATGGGCATTCATTAACTAAAAAAACCCACAAAAATGTGCTCCTCCCAAAAAAGCCCCTCTCAGTGTGATTTCATTTTGTGAAATACATTTATAAGATATAATATTAAATTTATTCATTGAGTCCTAAGACCTACCATATAAAATGCTGTATCCCAGAATTTGGACATCTCTGACCAAATCTTATAACTTGCACATCATAAACTCAGCAGCTGACTTGCTGAGGTCATCACCCCAGCAGTAAAACAAGTATAGCAAAAATCTAATAGTAAATCCCTTCCACACTGTTAACTTCACCTTTCACCCTAGTGTCCTTTGGGCAAGGGAGGCAAGACAGACCCAGAGCAATATCTTGAGACTCAATACATCCTCTAGGCAACCAACTGGAAAGCAGCTTCCGAAAGCAGCTTCCAAATACAGGATCCTGTTAGCGATCAATTCCCAGCATCCCTTTCTAATCTGAAAGATGCAGGTTTCTCTTCTAATCTCTGTTGTGGTGGTATCAAAGATAAGCAAGTGCCAGACAGAAATACTTTACAGAAGCAAATCCTGTGCTTTGTTTGCTAAGTGAGTATGCAAACTATCAATGGCAAAAACAAAGAGCAAAGAATGGAGACCTTGAAGCATGGGTTAATGCACTTATCAAAGCTCATGCTGCTGAAAATGGGTCTGCTGAAGGCTTCACCTTTTGTCTTCTTAGGAAATCAACTGGCAGCGGGAAGTACAGCAGTATAACTCAAACCAGGAAATATATAGAAACCCTTGCGAAGGCTGCTTTCTTCATAGGTGCTCTCCTAGAAGAAAAGGGAAATAACCTTGGTCTCTGCTCCACGAACCCAGTTCAGGTGTATTTGTCAGCCACTTCCAACCAAAGCAAGCTATTCACAGTGAGGAAAGAGATGAGGATGAAGAAACACATGGCAAATTAAATGGCTGTAATAAAGTCTTTCCAGGTGAATAAGAGTATCTCCAAACTAAGAGTCTGGGACATCCCATTTGAAGTTTTTACCTCTGAGCATTTTGAAAATGTACTGTGTGACAGCCAGGCTTGAATACTGCCAGTAGCCCAAAAATAAGGAGAGAGGTGTATTCGATACTTTTTATCTATGAAGTCATTACAAACATAATCTCAGAGCGAAATTTCATAATTTGTTCCTGTGTTTTAGCTAATTACAGGTACAACATATCTAGGGCTCTGTACTGTCCAAGCACCTTGGCTATTGTTTAATTTATCAAGCAAACATGCAGAACACATTCAGAAATTTTTATTTTTATCAAAAAATACTGTTCCACTGAAACTGAAATGTCTTTATAGAGGATGGTTTTGGTAACATACTCAATGGAAAAAATCTTCACATTTCAGTATACAGTCTTTTGTATTTTTTCAGGACAAAGAAGAAAACTTACATAAAAAAAGGGGAGCTTTCTGGTCATAAAGTCATCACCACTATTCCTTTTTAGTAAATTTTCTGAAGGCTTTTCATTCCCGATGACATAAAACGCACAAAACTTCAGAAGCCAGGAGCCCTCAGTCCCCCATTAGTCTTTAGGCCCATCATGCCATAACATCATCATCGAACAGAATGGCCTCCCTGCAAATTCTGACTCTGAAGACCTGTATGGATGTTGATGGAATTAGGGACAGAAATGCTGTTGGGTTACCTGAGCATGCTGAGTTTTTCTGTGTGGTGGAGCTACATGCAATCTCACACAAATAACAGTTTACTTTCTCTAGCAGAGTCCTATGGGCAAAATAGACCCACGATACCCTCTGTAAGGTGATGATAACAGCATAAACCCACAAGACTGAGAAGCATCAGGGAAACACTTTCTCTGTTGTCAGTGCTATTCTCTCTCTGAAAGTATTTCTAATAACAATACTAATCTAATTGACAAGAACAGCACTTTTTAATTTATTTGTTCCATTTCTTTATTTTCCTACCAGTTATTTTGTCTTTTAATGCTAGATCTGATGAGGATATCAGTCACAAAGGCTCTTCTATGGTCTTCAGGCACTTCTGCAGTGCTATTAAGTGTACTCAGAATGCAAATCTAATGAACAGTGAGTTCAGAGTGTGGCTTGGGCTGTTTTATTATTCAGAAGCAGGACTGAGAAGATCAACAATTTATCTAGAAGTGGGTTTCATTCCTAAATGGAATAAACAGGAATATTGCAGTATACACCTGTCAAATAGGATGTATACTGGTTTCTTACAGACAGACATTTCTTTGCAATGTTGACCTGAATCATATCTTAAAGTTTTAGTAAATAGTTCACAAGTTTTATAGAGTTCTAAACTTTTCTACAGTTTGGCAAATAGATTAATGACAAGCTACTGTTACTGAAGCTACTGTTACATGTGCAAATACACATGTAAACATTCATTATTACACTGGAAAACCTACTGTTGGATTTATGGTAAGAAGTATTAAAATTAAGGCAATCAGGAAATACTCTAGTGATATTGGAATAAATACAGGCAACTGGATTCTAAATTGATTCATCCACCTGGATAAACACAGAGGAATGAAGTTTCATATTTATACTTAACGAAGTATATGTTTCTGGAAAAGACAGTAGGTACTTCTCTGCTTTTCTGGGTTTTTTTTAAACAAAAGCTTCTTTCTTAAAAATAGGTCTGCAAACTAGAGGAATTTAAAAGGAAAAAAATATTTCTGACTCTAAATTGGTTCTGAACAGTGGTAAAGAGAATTTGAGATCAATATAAAATTATTTCATAAATCAATAACTAAACACATAGTGGGAAAAGTTTCATTACTAACATTTCAAGCTTTAGTAAACTTCTGTTAAAAATGAAAATGAAATTAAATTATAAATAAGATATCCTTTAAGTAATATATTTTTAGTTATTTGCTTAGAAAAGAAGCACAGCATCAAACTTACTAAGTTTTCAGCTAATAATTTAACCTAGAAATGAATTTACTGAGACTAACACTAATGCACAAAAATGCTGCAACTGTCTTCAACCCAAATTTTCTGTTAAAAAAAAAGATATTTTGGAAAAATTTTGCTCTTTTTCCTAGTATTCCTGGCATGGAATTTTAAAACCAAAGAATATTCTAACTGAGATTAACCAGTTATCTGGGTTATAGATTTTTTCCTGACATGGACACCTACAAGCTTTTTCTGCTTAGCCAAATTTTCTTGACAGGCAATACTAGCCAAACATGTTTCCTCTTCTCATGCACGGCATTTGGCATTGTTTTTTGCATCGATCTTCCATTGGAAGGCAAGGTTGGATAGTAATTCCTACGTGATGTGGCATTTTCTGTTGTGATTAATTTTATTTTTCTTACAGTTTGATTGTGTATTTTGCCACGATTTCAGCAAAATGAATCTCTGATGATCTAACCTAATGATTAAAGGTAAAGCATGAGTACTGAATAACTCACCCAAACATTTGTATTCAGTTTAATCTTCCGTTAATGTTATCACTGTTTGGGCTAAGGAGTGTTTGATCAGGAAAAATTAATGTCTTTGTGTGCTTGTCTTTGAAACAAAACCAAAAACTTAGTAGAAATAACAATGTTATAATAAAAATTTTATGTAGTGTCATGCTTGAATAAGAAAGTGAAGACTGGGTCAGTCTGGGAAGGCTGGCACCCATCTAAATTGGATGGGATGGAAAGAAATGGGTGTTGTATTGGTGATTAAGCAAATAACCCTCAGCCTACTCACACGCACAAAGGAATCCAACTCGCTACAGTTTGGCACCTGGTGCCATTCACTGGCTTCAGACTGCTGCAGAACAGAACTTAATGTCATGGTTTCTATACACTTGGTGTTGCTCAAGTGATTCAGATGGCCAGGCCCTACTTTCAACAGTGATGTATGGTAATTCATTTACTAACTAGTGATAATTACCCCGTTACATCCCTGTCATATTAATGAATGTTAGACACTTAAATTCCTTTGAGGATTAGAGTGTGAAGAGCTTCTGAAAATAGGATTTAGTCTTCTAAATTGGTTTGACCTGCAATGATAAGAATAATGCCCACGTATATTTAAAATAAATACATATTTTTGAGCATGTATAAAGATATAAATTAGTGAATTGGCCTGTATGACTTCAGAATAATGATGACTATTGTGCAGTGGATACCTTATCAATGCTTATAGTAGTTCCTTGTGCCAAAAAAGTCATTCAATGGGTTGGACTGAACAGTCCCCTGCTACCTTCAGAGAAGTGGGGAAACGTCTGTGCTTTTACTGTTAAGTATTGTGCAAGCATGAGGTGCTATCATACAGCTGTAGATATGAAGACAGAAGTTAGGCTACAAACATGTAGTATGTAAGTAAGATGAAACACATTTTATTTAGTCCCACCCTTCCTTCTGTAATGCACTGTACTTTCGAACTAGACCCTAACCAATACTTGTTGAGATACTTTCAAAAAATTTTGCTTAGTTGAGAAAGCCACATTGTAATGTTACTATCCATAAGATGAAATCCAATGTATATACTGTAACTAATATAATTTAAACTAAAATGCATATCTTTCATGGAAGAATAATCTTGATTTGAATGTTTTTAGTGTTGAATATTAGCCTATCCTGCTCAGAGATTTTTTTATTCCTTCTATTTTGCACATTCATGAATTTCACTAGCTTCTTCACCCATCACCAAGCTTTGCTATACTGCATTCTGCTGTTATAAATGTTTATTGCCAAAAATATTTATAAGACAGTTATCAAATGCCTACAGGTAATTCTACTCTGTAATAATATTACATGTCCTAATTCCATTTCTTAATCCTTGATGAAAATGCTTGTTTCCCAGTATTTTTATCATCCTTGTGGATCTTCTATGCAATGCTCTCTCCTTGCACTACGAGTGCTAGAAACTGAGCACAGCAACTGTATTGCAATGACATCACTGCTAAATACTGAGATATTATAATCTTTCTAGTTCCTTCTTCTTTTCTTGGAAATTAACCAAAAAAGTGGTATATTTACTGTACTATAGGCTGCATATGAGAAGTACAATTGAAATAGTTTCCGTGACAATTTCCATAAAGCACAGCTTCAGAACATGCCCTTGACTTTTCTTGGGAATGAACAAATCTGTAGAAGAAGGAGAAAGTTTAGGAAGGGGAGAGCAATGCATTTTTTACCCATTCAATGCCAGAGGGCAGCCAGATGGTTGCCATGGTTGCTCCTCTGGTCCTGGCTCACCCTCCAGTCTGCCAGGATGGCAGAGCCTCCCAAAGGAGCCCACCCATTCCCGGAAAGACCAGGAAGGACATCTGGGCTCCCCAAACAGAGAGAAGGTGACTGAGATGTTTCATGAATGTTGGTGTTGGGGTCCTCACTGGTCCGCGGATGATGTGATGCATTTCAGTGTACCAGTTGTGATGCACTTTCTTTTTTTTGTTTCCTTTTTTTCCCCCCCCAGAACAGGTCCAATCTATCCATCCCTTTTATTTCCTCCTTCCCTCCTTATTTGTTGTCATAGGCTGCCCTAGTATCAGCTCAGCTGTTTCTCACGGCTGTGCTCACAGTAAGAGTAAGCTCATAGACCCCAATTACTCTAACACAGTGTGTTAGCCCTGCTGGTGACAGCGCTGTTCAGAAAGCTCATGTTTATTTGATTATCCTCCACAAGCCCCAGACCATTTCTTAGAATCACCACTCTGCAAGAATGGGCTATTTTCTTTACTGTCGGGTAGATGAATGACCATTTGGCCCCATTAAAGGCATATTTAAGCTTGCTTGCAGCTTTTGAAGACAGTTGAGCTCACTCTTGGTGATTCACTACACCATTGAGATCACTTGCACAATTTATTAGCAGTGCATATATGTTCCCTACCAATTCACAGGTAAAAGTGTTAATTTCATTATGACAAAGATGCAGTCCTTGCAGAGGATTGTTAGAAACAAACCCTTCCAGAGATAATCACCTACTGACATAGCTCAAAATATATCAGCAAGTCCACCAAGTTTAATTAATTTGCTTGCAGTGTTTATTTTGTAGTCTAATTTAATTTAATAGAGTGTCTTCCAGAAAATAAAATATATTACATTGCCATCTACCGGTATCATCAAAACTTGTAATTTCCCTTTTCTTTTTATTTTTTGTTTTGGTTGAACCACATTAATTAATCTGATGACCTTTTTCATTAACTGAATCCAACTTGAACTGTTCCATTATATTTTTGGGAACAAAATCAGACTGAGAGACCTAGGTGGATATTTTCTGTTTACACTTTCCGAGTATTGGCACAGCATTGTTTTTCTTCCAAATCTTTGGAATTTGATTTTCTTCTAAGACTTACTGAAAAAGCAGCATTTATAATTGCAGAGGTTCTAAGCCAGCTCTTTTAAAAAGTTTTTAAGTCTACTGTTCCAAAACTAGTATAAATATAACTAAATGATAAGTGGGAAAAAGTCTCTTTTCAGAATTTCAGGCCATTCTCCTTGAGAATTAGAAACTATTTTTTTTTCCATGTTACTCTTACTGTCTTTATTCCTATCATCAGACAACCAAAGAAATTCTCACAGTAAGTTTATTTCACAATTCTGGAAAAATAATTGTTTAGTGGAAAGTCATCGCTTTCAAGTTGGTTTCTGAAATTAAATCTCAGTAGAAGTGATGTTACTGCCACCATAATTAAGAAAATGATAGTGAATTTTCATAACAGAAACATTCAGTCACAGAGATGAGTGTAAATTTGTCTGTTAAAATGCAAAGACATCAGATTTTATGTGGAAAAGAAAATAAAAAATAAGATAGTGACTCAAGTATTACCAAATTCATGCAGAATTTAACACTAAACTATGTAACACAGCATATTCAGAGGCATTAACAACTGATACAGAAACATAAGGCTGCCTAGCTTGTCATCATCTAAATCCAAAATATTTAAGGGTAAAGCTACAGTTTCCTAGCCAGTGGTGAGACAGATATGACGAACGTATGTCACATTTTTACCAACACTGAAAAGAGTGGTCCAGTTAGAAAATATCCCTTAGAAATCACAACATGATCACTTCTGAGTGTGTTTAAGTAACAGAATATGTAAATTAAGATGTTTCATAGAGTCTTTATCATTTGTAATGCTCTGAACATCTCAGCAAGCCAGTTAGCTATAAAGACAATGAAAATGCTCTTGAAATCCAGCCTGGGCTACCCTACCAGTGGTGCATTGAGATCACTAACTACTCTTTACACAATCTCCTGTTACTCTTTAATACAGGAAAAGTTTTTTGCCCAGTCACGCAGAAGAGCCTCTTAGATGCTACACCATGAATATTAGCTTAATTCAAAAAGTACAAGATATTACTTGGCTCCTGAATCAGTTTTTGTTGCAACTAGCCACTGCAAAGGTCTTCTTTTCAAGTCAGATGAAGGCACTTAGAAAATTATCACTGTTGTAACTGTCACTGACATAAGCATACACACATAGCACCAACGTTTTCTCAGTCATCCACAACGAAATCTTCTTAAGGATCATGAATAACATACTAGTCTCGTTTCTCCCAAGTCAGCAGTAGCAACTTAGGAATTTTTAAATCTTAAGGTAGAAGACAGAAAAGAATAGGAGGATCCCAACTAGGTAACCAATAAAAGTAATTACTGATCTATGCTGAGAACTTGATACTCACAGTCTGCCCTTTTAAAATCAAGTTCCTTCAGCTTAGGAAAAATTCAGTTATGAAGTAATTTCACACAGTTATCCAAGTATGAATATTTACCCATTGGGATTTTAAAGAGAATAGGAGTTAAGGGCATAGAGACTTTTGCAAATACTAAAGGCAGCTTATTTCCAAGGAAGGCAAGCACGTTTCTTATAAAGTTTTCCCTCTAATTGCTTAAGTGTTTTACGAAGCTGAGCAAAGATACAGCTGCAGCTGTTCAAAAATTATCTTCAAAAAGCATTAAAAGCCAATCTTTTGAGAGGAACGGTAAGAGGCGGAAGCTACTTTAGGTCTCATTTTGCACATAATTTAACCTCTTTCCTGATGGTGCGATGTACTCTTAGGTATACAGTAAAATGCATAAAAGATTTCAAAGGACGTATTTTGTTTGTTTGTGGTCCTAAATGGGCATTAGTTACTTAAATAAAAAATAATGAAGATTTCTGTCCGTTATATTCTGAAGAAAGAGTGAAATATTTCAGTCATCACAGCATTTCTAATTCTTGAGAGAGAAGCATGGTTACAATGGTTATTCTGCTCAATAACGTTGGTTTGTTTTGGGTTATTTTGTTCAGTTGTTTGGTTGGTTTTTGTGGGGTTTTTTTAAAGAAATAATCATTCTTGATCCATGGATAGATCTTCATTCCAATAGTGAAGAAGCTGAAGTTCAAAATTTTCCCTCTCTCCATCTTCTAATTCCCTCTCCCTTTTCAAATTAATTAATCACATTGGACATTGTGTTCAAAGGTGGATGGAATAAGGGTCATCTAAAGTGCCTGGAATATTAGGGATCTACTTTACAGAAGCACCAATTGACTATATCTTCAGTGTACTAGTTAAATGCTTTGACAAATGGGACTTGGGTCTGTGAAATGGGTGGTATGCTATCATTATCTTTAGGTAGTTGTGCTTACAGATGCAACAATATGTCATAATGATCCCATTCAGGCCCTCAGGATCAGGCAGGAGTGGGTTCAACTTCTGAAAGTACCACATCTATTGAATGCCTTAGCTGTTACCTGCGTTAGGACATGGAGCCACAGACAAGTCTTCCATTTGTTTGTCATTCCTCACTACCTATTTTGAGCCACATTATCTGAAAAGTTCACTATTGCATGTACCTTTTACAATTATTTCAACCTTTAAAGATGTGACTTCAGCTGGTTCAGGTTTGAAATTGAAGGTTTGGACTGGAGCACACATTGCCTTAACCATTTCAAAACATGACATTTATCCCTTTTGAGCTGTGCTCAGATGATGATGAACAATTTGATCTTCATTTTTTCTCAGCCAGATATGTGGTGATGGCAGCCAAAATAAGGTGTAAAAAATAGGTAGCTATAGAAACCCATTCCATGGATACTGTTTCTTTTACAGGTCTAATTAATAGAGTGTGCTATTAAAAAGGAGATTGTTAAATGAAAAAGTGTCAAATACAGGGAAGGACTAGATGTTGCCACTTGGTTCTTGTGAATCCTTCCCCTTTCCTCCCTCTCTGACAGAGCGAATGGAGCAGCAAGGAAGGCAGACCATACCAGAGCTAGGAAAACTAGCACAAGAAAAAAGCTCATCCTTTGTGCACAGGTGGATGGAATTTTCCTGCCACTCCTCAACAGCTCATAAGTTTATGCTCTCTTTGACAGTTGCCATTGAGTGAATTGTGCTGTCCTTTGCATGTCGTTGTTACCACTCTGTCATTTTGCCTGTCCCTGAATGTTGGTGCTGTAGGCAGCTGCCTTCACTGACTGGAGTTTCCAGAAGATCCTGGGAACAGAGGAAGTAGGAAGGTTAGAGCTCAAACAACAGCAGCTTTAAAATGGGACTGTGACGGCGTGAGTTCGGGCATTTAGCTAGCACTAGCTGGGAAAATGACAATGCTGCAAAAAATTATTTAACTCCAGCAAAAAGGAAGTCCAAGCAGAAAAGACCATAAGAGATCACAAGGTTTTACATACCTAAGCAGCATGAGACATAATGAAGACCAGTTGTGTCAGATAGCTGAACAGTGTCAGGTTTACTGCATTTGCTTAAATAATATCTGAATATCAGTACCTAGTTGGTCTTAAGAAGCTCTACTGTAAGAGGTCTTCCTGCACAGAGTGCGACTTTGTGGTTTTGCATTCTTTACCTTTCAGTTTTAATGCCAGAAGTTGAGTCCTTATTATCACAGGCAGGAAATTACTTCTGTTGAGAGAGGGACTACCCTTAGTTACCATTGCCTGATCATGTGTAGTACTATATTCCTCTTCATTTCAATGTCTGTTTTTCCTATAATTGAACTCTTCTTATGGCCTTACATATTAAATACGCTTTTCTGTTGAATAAATGTCAGGGGGATATTGCACATACATAAATATTTATTTAATACATATTTATTGAGTACATGCTATTCCTAGAGTGGTGGTTCAGGAAACTAAGAGAATGTATGAATTGTAGCTGTCACAATATTTGCTTCCCCGTACTAGTTGGGATTACCATGCTATGAAACTCAAGGAATGACAATCTAAGACTGAGTATCCTTGCAAGGAAAACAGCAAATTCAAGTTCCTGTTGACAACCAGAGCGATGAGAGCGCAGCTATAAGTGATTCAGTCTTTATTTTCTGCACAGACCTTGAGCAGGTGTTGGTACATGTACACACACACATGCACACATACATTTAGTAGCTGCTTCTTTTTATATTCCTGAATCTCCCTGCACTGATTTTTATATGTCAGGTGAGATGTTACTGTGCTAGTGCTGGAGCTGTCTCTTAGAGTTGCTGCTTGATGTACAATCCTCACACTTTGTCACAAAAGTTACTGCCTGTTTTATAAGGACACATTACTAACCTCCTAAAGTAACTGTAACAGTATGCACAAAGATTGTGACGAACAGAAATACATAATGTGAAGAAAATAAAACAAGTCAGTAGTGCACATGAAAGCAGGCATAGTCTTAGGTGTCTATACTCACTTCATGACTCACAAGATCTTGCATGTGTATCTACCACAGGTTTTCCCAGTGCTGTCTGAGAAACAGTTGATGCAACTCATATTATCCTGAGTAGATATATTATGTATGCCTAGAGAATCCAACTAGACTTTTAGCTGAATCTTTGTGCATCCAAATAACTTTTGGAATACAACGTTCAGTACAGGAGTACATGGATATTAACTAGACTCAAATATAGCTAAGCTGCAAATAAATAGGCTTCTAATTTTAAAAACAATGAGTTTCACTCAAACTTCAAAATAACTTCTCTTGTCAGATATCGGGGAAAATTTTGGAGTTCTTTTATAACAAAAAATTCTGGCATTATATAATGTCTCAAACTGAATTCAGTAACTGAGGAGGATGTGACCTTATGGGTATGATTAATTTCCATTTAATTTTCTAAAATTTCATTATCTGATCTAAAATACTTATAAAATCCCTACAGTCAGTGGATAAACTAGGCCATCTCCTGAAAGGCATTGCTTGTATTTTAGTATCAAATTTTAGGACTGAATGATCATCTCCTCCTATCTCTTTCCATTGATTAGTGTGAAAGTCAGAACTAATTCAGACTATATGTCTCCATATATACACCTAAAATTAGGGAAAGTTAACTTCTCTGAATAGCCTGAACAGTGAAGGCTCAGCACCCAAATAATGAAGCTTTTAATGTGAGAACAACACCACTTTTTGCAACACAAGCCCCCATAAACAAACTAAAAAAATATCTGAAGATACTACATTTCCCTGTCCCAGGTTCCTCTATGTCTGGAATTCTGTTCCCTTGGTGGAGGAGTGCTCCAGATAGGTGCAACACATATATTTCGTGTATAATTGTATTACATGATGTCACACAATTGTCTTCAAAAATGTAGCTGATGATTATTATACACTTCACATTATGAAGACTGACACAGGCAACCATCACAGTGGTATCTACACCAGACTAAGCTGCAAAGCAAATCTTTTTTACGGAGTGTTGTTTTCTATCACGCACAGTTTTCCAATAGAATAGCCTGCAGCAGTAATTTCAGTGAGTAAATTGTATTCCATGGAGATATGTTTCTGTAAACCACTTTTTCCTTCCTCTTTAAGAAAAATAAATTTTTCTTCCAAGGGTGGATTAATAAGCTGTACCTGTTATAATGAATCCCTTTTACTGTTTCCCTCAGGGGCTTGAACACCTTCTAGAATGGTGTGAATTAAAGGGACACCAAATACTTTCCTGCTGTCTCCATCTCCTGCTGATTTCTCCTTCTTTATTTTTCCTTTGCTTTCTCCTATCCACTAGTTCCACTTCTCTTACTCTGGACCTCGGGTCTCTATCTCCTTTTTTGCCACTGTGCCTGCATTTGTGGCCTCTGGATATCAACAACAATAAAAAAGAACATATACACACACACATATGCACACACACACACACAAAAGGACTTTACCCAGGGGAAAATACAAAATATATTTTACATTTTTTCCTTCTAATTCTGCTGTAAGAGTGGAGTGTCGCTTTCTGATTCAAGTATAACATATACAAATATAAACATATTTTGATTACCATTCCACTTTGCTAGGTTCTGGCTTTGGATGTTTTTGATGGTAAGGCTTCCAGAAGACCTCTAAGATCAACCCATTCTTTCAGACCAGCCTGCTACTTGAGGTTATTGCAAATGAGTGTGTTATGTTATTTCACTTTTCCACCCAGTTTATTTTTTCTTAAAATATTTACATTCTTATTTCTCCAGAGATTTAGTGAGATTTGGGACATGTTGAGGAATGACTCTGTCTTATAACTTTGTGTCTGCAGAGGGAATTGTAATATGCAGTAATAACTGATGTACTACAGAAGGTAGAATTTTATTCTAGATGCATATCAGCCAACTCAGAAATTGTTATGAGATCAGCAATAGCCCACACATTATTCTGGATGCTATATTCACAGTGCTTTTATTGAAAGAAAGAGTAGTAATGAGATATTTTCTCTCTTCTCTCCTTTTGAAAATTTGTATCCAACCATCAGCTGTAATTTTACCCTTACAAGAAAAAGGATTGGACAAGAAGATGATCTTTAAAAGAAAGTAATTTTAATACATCTCTGAGTTCTGTACTTTTCTGTTTTCATTAGAAATTGTTGCTTGATTGCCACAAGTAACCATAAACTTAAATCTAATCCTACTGACCTAAAAGAACACATGGATCAACAGCCATTTCTGATAATGTGTATAGGAATGTCTCTATAACGCAGTATTAGTAGTTATTAAATAACAGCATTTGCCTTCCAAAACCAGGGGTAGAGGTTATTTTAGAGAGGGCTTTTAGTGGTCTGATTTTGAGAACTTGTTTATTATTTAAGACTTGTTTCTGGTATGTCTGAGAAACCACTTAGTCCTGGGGTCAGTCATAGGTATTATGGCTGGAAGGGATCACAAGAGCTTGCTTATTCTTATGCTGTGTGTGTTCAAGGGGGATCCCTAACTAATACCTTGCAGACATCTGCCTAGCCTGTTCTTAGAGACATCCAGTGACAGAGATCCCACTGTCAGGAAATCTCTGATGCTGAATTATCCTTGCAATTAGAAGACTTCCTGTTATGCATAAGAATGATTTACTTTGCTCAAATTTCCACCCATTGCTTATTGGTATAACTCCAATGCACAGGGAGAACAGTGCAATCCCTTCCTCTCTGTAGCCCTCCTGTTTCTCGCATAGGAGAGAGAACATTACTTGTTCTTTCTAGGTAATTAGCAACTGAAATGATGCTGTAGGAAATCTGTGGCCTTAGATAATACACTGGCTTTTGATCATATACTTCTATTGCCCTCTACTGGGTTGGAATGTGAGATTTAACAGATCATTCATACCTAGGGTCTGGTTAATATATACATATGACTAGCTATATATATCTATGTATATGCATACACATACAAAAGCTACTGCAGATGTTTCTAAGATTGATCTTAGCCCATACCAGGCAACAGAAAACATGTTATTTCTCTTCTGAATTATTCTGTATTCTTGTATGGAGATGCATAGGAGACTAAAAGTGCTTAATTTATCTTCTTGCTCTTAACCTGAAAGTAGTCTTAATATGTGTTGAGAATCAAAACTATAGAGGAACTTCTTCCATTGAAGCTAGTTAAACCTGTGTTTGACTGAGATCAGTTTTTGAATCCATTAGTTATCATGGTCCAATACAAAACTGGAGGAAATGCTAAGAATATTAGTAGTGAACTGCACTGCCAGTAGCCAGGCCTTTACTTGATGCAAGAAGAGGATCATTCTGTTTAGAAGTCTGACATCTCCTCTGTCTATTTTATTGCAAAGCAAAAGAACTTGCTCCAAACTTAGATCAGCTGATGTCTTGACCTACGGAAAGCTGGCTCCAGGCTGAAGCATATTTCTGCGTTTGGACAAAGGCACTCCCCCAGTAATGACATTTTTATTTCACACAGTGACCCAAATGGATTGGGGTTTTTTTTGTTGTTGTTCCAAAGAGCCCTTAATTGATTACCTTGCTGGAGGCCTGATGGAAGATTAGTGTCAGAATACTCTCAATGAAATACGTGCAGCTTTTAAAAGTAGTTTCCTTAAAAACATCATCTGAAATGCACCCTTAACTGGTAGAGAAATTAATAGTAATTAGATCTGGAAATATGTCTTATGTCTTTTTGTCTGTCCTCTGTGAACAGATGACTGTTTCCTGTGCTTCAGGATATTTATTTTAGAGGCATTTTCTGTGGCTCTGTAAAAATCCTTTCATTTTACCACACAGAACTGCAGTTCAACCCTTTTACTGCTTTTAATCAAAATATAAATGTTTTCTTGGCTACCTAAAGTAAAATTTTTAAAAAAACCCACAAACCAAACAACCCAACCCTGTGTTTCCTGCTTTTTAACCCCTGGATGCAGGAAGGTTGAGCCGTAGGATTCATTCAGTCTCATGGCTCAGCAGAAGGAATATTTCCAGTGCCTCCACCAACTGCAGATGTGCAAACCCATGTCAGGGACATAGGCATCTCTGTGGACATAATTCACACGGGATAATCTCTATTGCTGGTGAAAATGTGTAAAGTTGAATTAATCTAACCTGTACCATAGCTCTCAGGTTCAGTGTTCAGGGCTGACAGCTATGGAGGACATCTTACTTGAGAATTTAGGCCTGTGATGTGCAGATAATTGAGTGACAAAAATCTTCAAGGTATCAGTGTTGCCAGGCTACTTTTCAAAATGCCACTGCACTCAAAATGATTAAAGAACTGGGATTTCCTCTGGGATTTTCCTTGAGAATAAATTTTATAGATTAACAGGCCATGCCAGATCCATGTTTCCAGACACAGTATTATTGTCTTTTCTATAGTTTCAGTCCATTATATTTTCAGTTATATTTCATACAGTACATAGCAGCCTGCAAGATATTTCAGGATAAAATGGAAAATCCTATAATAAGAGAGGCGGGAAAGTGCTTCTGCAGAATAAAAACAATTCTCAAACAGTGATGTGTGGCCTGAAAATTTAAAAACATATTAGCAAAAGAATTAATTTGCTAATCTTACTTGCCTTCTGTTTCTTAAGCCTTTTGACTGTGTGTTTGAGCCTTTCTGTGCAGCCAGGAGTGAAACCTGACTGGATATTGCAACCCAGAAGGTAGAGATTTGAGGAAAGGATTGATTACTCCCATATTGCAATGAAAACATGAGTCTGCAAAACTCTAACTTCAGTGCATTTCCCAATTACCTGGGCAGGTGAAAAAGAAGATAGAGGTTTTGCCCTTGTGTCTCTTTGTGCTTTTGCTCTGGGAACAGGGAACTGGGCCAGGATTTGTCATGGCTATGCCCAAATGACAGGATGAAGTGCCGCATCCTGAGCCTACTGAGGGGAAACGATGCTGTCCTGTGCTTTTAGGAGCAATGTGATGAGACTGTGCATTCAGTTCAGCTCCCCTTTGCTTAATCCTTCTAACTGGCTTCCAGCTTTGTCCTCACACATGATTATATGGGTATGAGGTTTGCCTAAATCTTTTCTATGAGCCTCATCTGTCTCCCTCCTTGCTGGATTTCTTACACTGTTCTTTCCTGCTCACTGCCTTTTGCAATAAAGCCAGTGCTGTACTGGTAGTGGGGGGAACAAGCAGAATATGGGTCTAGGTGGTAGTACGAACAATCCCTGCCTTCCTCCTTCGTGACACAGCCTAATGTCCCTACCTGAAATCTAGGTGGCTTGCCAGTGTGACCTGAATATGCTGGGCACCACACAGGGAGTCATTTCCATGGGACTGACTTTGGGTGTAAGTCTGAGAGACACTTGTGATGCCTGAGAGATTAACAGTGATTCCTGTAGTATCACATCTTCCCAGGCAATACCTTTCCCCAGCATAGAAATTTTTAATATAAAAGGTATTTTTTTGAGCCACAGTTATTACGGTGGCTACTGACTGAGTTAAAATGCTTTTCTGTCACTGAAGAAAAAAAATCCTTGCGGAATTTTAGGTTGTAATTGGACATTATTAGCAAAGAGCTGAAAAATGCGGCGGGAATTTGTTCCTTTATTATGTCTGAACAGAACGAAATCCATCTTCAGAGGTTCCACTTACCTGCACTTCCAGGCATCAGCACAAGAAGGCACTAAAACACAACAGTTCTTCATCCATCAGTCTAAAAAGGCATGTTCCTGTCTGATGTGCCTCAAGAAACTCACACTGCACAAGTTAACACCAGCAAACGATAGACTTGGGTTTAAGCTATTATTCAGTGCATCATGCTTTTAGGTCTCGTTTACATCTCTCAGTGTGTTACTGTGTTTGGGAGTACAGGTTTTCCATGTAAGTTCATGAGAAAAGCCCTTACCTGACGGAACCAGCAAGTAGTTGGATAATCTGATCGAAAGGAAAAATATCTGCTGCCATGAAAATCAATGCAATGGTATGGGGCCTGGAAAAGGGCTTGAGTAAAAAACACAACAGAGAGCTTTTTTTATTATATATTATAAAGTGTTTTTATCATTAAATATGCTGAAGAAAGTGAGGTAAAAAGGAGTGGCATATTTTACTCTTGCATGCATTCATAGAATCACTTTAGATTTCTGTTTCTATGAACAGCACGAAAATACGATCTTAAGATACTAATTTCTCCAGCAAGCACATCCTCAGTCAAAGCATTACGTTACACTCTCCATAAATCAAGAAGGGGCATAGCAAGTTGGAAGCAAAGAATGTATCTCCATGAGTTTAAAGGGATAAAACCAGTGATAACACCTGATCCCACATTGTACTTACTTTACTCTGATGCATGTGTACAGAACATTGGAGAAAGAATGGTTTTGTGTTGTTTTGATGGCCACAATTTCCAAGTGCTAGCACTTGGAAGGGCAGCAGTTGCTAATGAAATCCCATCAAAGCAACCTCATTAGCATTGACAAGCCTGCAGAGAGCACTTCAGATATATAGGTAGGGGGCAAGCACAGACTAATTAGCTCAGAAGGAAAAGAATATGTGTGAATAAAGGTCCAGTTTATGCCTTGCTACCAAGCTGGTGCTCAGGGGATGTGGGGATGAAATCAATCTCATCCTCTGTCTAGTACGTTCAGTCCCAAGTGGCAAAAAGCTTTGATGAAAATTTACTCACAGAGTTCAGAGTTTGCAGACACAAGAAATCTTCTTCATATCTTGGATCCATTTCAGACCCATGTTCTTTCTGCATGTTTTCTTCAAGAAAATGTGACCCAGGACATGAACTTGAGCAGGAAAATGGTTCAAAGAGACAGGAGCTTTCAGAAGTGCTTAGTTGAATACCAGTCTAGATAGTGTGTAGTAGTATGAGTGCTGCCAGACAAACTTATATGAGTAGGAAATTGGACCAGATGACATCTAGAGATCCCTTCAAGCATAACATATTCTATGAATTTGAAAAATTATACTAGATTCAGGAATTAATTTTCTCCAATCATCTATGAAATCAGATAAAAATCTGAATTTTACTGAATGGGCTGCAGAACTTTGTTGAATGAGAGCAAGTACAAGAGTTCACGGAGAAGGAGGGGAAGGACAGGAACTTCAACTTCCAAAGTCAATTTGTTGTGTAACTGCACTATCAGAGATAAAGCTGGAATTCCCATATGGGATCAGAAATTATCATATTAGATCACTCTTGTCCATCCAGTCCTTTAAATTTTTTTGAAGATTACCAGTACCTGGTTCTCCAGAAGACAGACCATCATATGTGCTGCCTTCTCACTGTGGAGAAACGTGTTCCCTGGGAGATTTTATCCTAAACTCTGACAATGTCATATTGATGACAATAATCAGTTGCTAATCATTGATATCAGGGTGAAATTGCAGGGGTTTCTTTCTCAAAATATGTTCTTTTTGTATTTCTTTCATGTGGCTAATTTCATATACCCTAGACAACTACTTTGTCTTGCAAGGACTATTAAAGCTTTAAGTTTGGGGTTCTTTTGTTTGTTTGATTAGTTATTTTTTTACCAATTGCCTTTTGTTTTTACCAAAATAAGGCTTGCAAGTCTTTAACTAGTGAACACTGAATTCCTGAAGCAAATTGCTCAATTCAATGTTCTTTTAGCTATCTCTAGGTATATACAAGTTTTCTGGATGATGTCTGCATTTCTTATCTGTTCTTCCTCTGCTTTCTTCTAGTTAAAGCATCATGATCATAAAGAACATACAGTAATATTCTCTATGAAAATAGACATGTGACAGCTTTATCTCTCTGACTAAAACGAAGAATTTAAGAATGCCCATAGATGTGGATGAGTTTCTTATCATGGAAAATCACCAACAATATTGAGAATATTGAGGTGTATATATTTTACATATATATATATATAAAATTCAGAGATTCTGTGAAAATCAATGGTGCTATCAGCAGAGTGACATAATGTAAGTGATAGACTTTGACAGTGTTTTATACCAAGCCCAAACACTAAGGGATATGGATGCTTGAATATGTTTCACATTAAACACATTTAAAATGTGTTCATTAACTCATTAACATTCAACATATTTTTTTGTGTCCAGTTATATGTTAAGTACTAAAACTCTCATTTTGGAGATTTTTTTTTTTAAACTATCTGTAAATGCAATATTTTTGCTTGGTTTTTTTGATTGGTTGGTTTGTTTCTAAAGTAAATCAGGTGCTGAAAAGATATCACAAAGTTTTCATGAAGAATATTTGTAAATTAAAAATGTACAATGTTGAGCAGTAGCACACAAAAAATGCAGCATAGTTAGGAAAAGCTGAGTGACTCCAGCAACTTGTATGTGTTGTACCTACCATACTTGACCCACATAAATTTATAAAAGCTGTTGAATCAGGGGACTTCATTCTGATGAGGAACTGTATTCTTGTACTGCACCATTAAATCTGACGGGAAAATTACTGTTCAACTCAATAGAAACAGAAATGAGATTTCTGTAATTAGAATAGGGAAATGTAGTATTAATGGAACTATTTTAAAAAAAAATGAGTCAATGAAATAAGATTAAATTGATATGAAGACATTTTGGACTTGAAAACTTAAGTGCTGGATGTAGTTGCTATCAATGTTCAACAAATGCCAGCTTTTCTTTAGTCTGGTGTTTAGACTGCCCAGCAATTGAATGGTACCCACAACTTTCCCTCTGCCAAAGTCTATAAAAATCAAAAGACTCTTAAGAACAAAGATGTAACTATAAATTATAAACATATAAGGAGCAAAATACTCAAAAGAGAAAAATCCCACATTTTATGTGTTCATTATGTTCTATGAATCTTTAGCAGACAATAAAATATTTTAAAATGCCAAACCGAAAGAGATATTTGTCTCTAACTTAAGTTAATCTACACCGTCTGTTAGGTATTTGTTCTTTCGGTGACTGAGAAATAAAGCCATGTAATTTGCAAAGACTTCTCTCTTTAAAGGATATGTCAAGTTTCAATCCCTAGGATATCTTTATTGTCTTGCTAGGTGTCTGTTTCTAGTGTTTATTCCCTTTACCTTTTATAAAGATCAGTGGTGTTTATATTGTCTTTGAGCTCTTTGGTTTCAAGTTCATATTTTTGTCTTTCATCCTTGCAGCAAAAGGCAGTATTTAACTTGGGCCTTAGAAGCAGGCTTCTGACAGAGAAATGGGTTTATGGTCTTATTGAAAGACCATTTGGGAAGCTTGTGAGCTGAAGGCCAGTTGGTTTTAAAAGCATAGCTAAGAAACAGAAAGGAAGAGGAAAAAATTTGAAAGAAAATGTGAAATTGCATTTATAGAACAATTTGTTCCTGGCCTGAATTGCAATTGCATAGAGCCTGAAGAGGTGGCAATCTAGGAACTTGCGATGGGGCAGTCTAGTAGCACCAGGACCTGTCCAGATTAAAGTACTGAGAAGAATTTAAATTTCAGACATTAATCTTCTACAAAATGATTGTTCTACAAGATTAGTATGGAACCAAAAAGGAGATAATGACTCCAAGTGGCTGGTGTGTTACAGTCTTTCTAACATAGCAAAATACACTGGATTCTTCAGAGAGAAAAGGAAGGGAAAACGATTCTTGCTGTAAGAATCTTCATCTCATTAACGAAGGCAGACAGAAGCATGGAGATTCGGGACTTTCATGCCTCTCCACACACTGGTAAATCAGATAAACCAGTTTGACTACCCAAAGCCTAACCCTTGGACATGGCTCTGTGATGCTCAGAAATCCCAGGGGGATCGGAGACTTTACAGACAGTTGCAGTAGTGCAGTGCAGCCTTGCTAAGGCACATGGCTGCTTTAGGGCATTGCTGTGTTGTATTTCATACCTTTCTGGCTTGATTAATCAAAAAAACTAGGAAAGAATATTTTTCCTCCAAAAGTAATCAGTTCTTTCTGTCTTGTGGTAGACAGAAATGGGATTTTGGCATGAGCTTTCTGAAAATAACTCAAATGTTGGTATATACTTAATAAAGACATATCAACAGCTTCTGTGTTTCCACCTATAGTAATACTGCCTGATTTGGAATGTGTCACCTTTTGAGATGTTTTCTTTCTACTGTTTATTTTATAAGCATATAAGGAGATGTTAATCATAAGCACCACTTTAGTTCTCTGGCTCACACAGCCACGGAATTCTTCAGGGTGCCATATTTCTGGGAGAAAAAACAAATCTACCTTGGAGAGAGCTGAGCACTTAACTCTCTGACACAAGAAAATGGGGGGAAAAGCTGCCTGTATTCTTGGCCTAACTAAAAGCTCTTCTATATTTTGGTATAAAATACCCGAAGTAGCTTATCTTTGTCTAGCAACGAGCATGCTACCCATGGGAGAAAAGCAGAGACAGTTAAGGTAAGAAGTTAGACATGGTAAAATGACCCCTATTTGTCTCTAGAATAGCAGATAATTTTCTGAATTATAGACTTAGCATATCAGATGAGTGAATGAAGCTTAAATGTCACTGATACCTCAACAAATAGAGTTTTAGAACCCTAAAATAGTCTGCCCCTTTTAGTAAAGACTACCTTGGAGGCATACAGTGACTTTACAAATGTTCCTTCAGAGTTGGTAGAAAAAATAAAAGAATCGTATATCAAGTAACTGTTAATTTTTGCAAATCTTTCCAATGCAAGGTGAATGTTTCCTTTTTCCTAGAGAGAAGATCAGATTTGAAGAGGTAAGAAAAAAGTGGCATTGATGCAAAATTAGCAATGTCTGTATTCATTTTTAGAGCATGGCATGGGGGCCTTATTTTTTTGTTTTTAAATGTCTATAAAGGACACATGCCATAAGCAAAAAGAAAAGCTAAAATAAGCTAACAAGCAGAGGTTTCTGAAAAACAGCTTTGAGAATTTGCAACTTTATGATCACTCACAAAGCAAAATAAAGCTTTTGAAACAGTTTAATGAGGTGTGGGAAAATAACGCAAAATCATTTTAGGGAAAATATCAAAAGGGGAATAACAAGCACACACAGACCATAAAAACCCCCAAAAATACAAACAAACCCAGAAATATTGTCTGTGATATCATCTTTTAAAGCTGGGGGTTTCTAATGTCTTGCTGAGAATGCAGATTTTGATGGAAAAGGCCTCCACCTTTCAGGTAAAATCTATCTGATCTTCAGAGGAATATCTCACTAGACATATTCCAGTGTTATTGGCTGGGTAGCCTGGAATGATTTTAAGCCTGATGATGGAAAACATAAGATAGCAACATTTCCTTACTTCTGAATAAAGAATAGATACTAGGTTAAGCAGAAAAGCAACACAAGTAGGCAGTAGTGAAAAGAAAGATTAGTACAACCCTGTTTCTGCCTTTTGTCTCCTCCTTCTCTGGGAATCTGGGTGTAAGAACCAGTTTTCCAAAGCCAACTGTGGGAGGAATGTCTTCAGAAGACAACTTTGATGAGCTAACCAGTTCCTGAGTCACTCAGGTGGCCTGTGAGCATGGCAATGTGTGGCAGCTGGCAAGGCAGGTGACCAGAGTGTCTTGGGTTGGGACAATGCACCAACAGAGATGGGATGTTGGGGCTGTAGGCCCTGGCCAGAGGCTAAGCTAATGGAGCAGGACATGAGAAACTACCAAACATGATTGGAGAAGCTGCCAGATGTGGCAAGCAGCAGCATGAAGTGCCAGCAGATGTTGCATCCAGGCTGAGGGGGGAATAGCTAAATTTCATGGGTGGTTCAGAGGAGTCGTGTGAGAAACTGTCAGCCTCTGCAGAAACTGAAGAGTGGTGCTGGAATACCTTCAGAGAACCAAGTCTTGCCTAGGAAACTGTGTCTTCTGCCCACTGCTGATGGCAGCAGTCTCTTCCCAGCGATTTTCTAAAATAGGTATACTGCAATATGAAGCCTAATATTGATAGCAATAATACTAAATAAAAAGAGTACATAAATACATAGTTAAGAAAACCCCACTGTACAAAGAAAAATCTTTAATGACCATTTTTAGGAATTGGGGGAAATGGCTCACGAAGAGAGCCTTTGAGTCTCTGCAGATACAGATGCAAAATCTCATCTGAACTTAACACTGGTCTTTAGAGTTCAAGTTTTTCTGCATCATAGGCCTTACCACCACTGATAGTTCAGTGTGGTGGGTAGATAGGGTTAAAGAAGCATATAGAACCACAGGGTTATTACCTATTGTGTACCCACACCAAACTTTGCTCAGCTTCTGTTAAGTGCGTAGTTTACTTTGGCTTGTATTAGGTTGGACATTCCTCCTTTCCTTTCATCAATGCTATGTTCACTCAGTTTTGGAATATAATTTTTTTAAGAAGTGGAATTGTAGTTTGTAAAAAATAAAAGCTCCAATATTTGGACTCTGTTGAATGGGAAATGAGCTGCTTTCAGTGACAAGTTTGAAGTACAAAAAAAATATTTCCTCCTGCTTTTGTTGCACTGACCTGGCCTTGAAAGGTCATTTCATTACTTAATTACTTTTGAATACATTACAAAAAAAAAATTCTGTCTTGACACTGAAATGCAAAGTTTTGGTTCAAAGGAAAAGTTTAACCGAATATGAAACACTTTAATAATATTTACTCTACCACTATAATTAATTTGTATTTCATCTCCACCTCATCTCCTCACATCAGCTTCTGTGCAGACCTATGTTTCCTGTGAAGTGGTAAAATGTATTAGAATGCCAAGCTGCAATGACCTACGTTGCTCCTGGAAGTGCTGAAATGAAAACGATACTAAAGCAGCCTCGGCACTCAGTCAAGGGCTCTCTGTGAGCCCTGTCAGTGCTCGTAGGAGAGGAAGGGTAAAAAAATCATAAGGAGAGAGGACAACCCGCATCAGATGTCGCACCAAGAGCCAGAATGGGCACAAATGGGAATCAGCAGAGAGGCTACACAAGGAAATGAGGGTTGGTAAGTATCCAGCACATCCCTCTGCAGTACCAAACATCCTGCTGACAGTCATAATTTGCCAGTTTGCCCTGAACTGTGAGTTTTGCTCTGGGACGCACTGTGCTGGCTGCCATACCTGCTGGTAGGGCTGGCCAATGCCCTGCTCGAGGGTGGTGCTCAGCCAGGGGTCTGATCGCAGCTGCCATCCCTCCTCGGAGACAGCCAGCTCTGACATCTGCTGAAGCTGCCCGAAGATCTCTACTACCAGGAGATGCTGAAATGGAACTCGAAATCCTCTAGATTGCTGCCTGGGCTCTGTTTCTGCCTGTACGGTTGCGCGGCCACCATACAGGATTTGCTCCAGCTTTTCCCACGTAGCCATGCAATTGTGGTAATCTCTCCCTGTGGATTTCCATGCAGGCACATGAATACATGTGCAGTACCATTAGCACAACGTGATACACGTCTGCCGATATCAGAAGCGAACCACTGTGTTACACAGCGCTCTTAAGGCTATGAGTCAGTAATGTGGTTATCTCAGTACACAAATACTTTCTACCCTAGCAGATGTGCACACGCACGTGCTTCGCAAACAAGGACAGCATTATTTTCCCTATTTTTAATTGGGGAAAAGATTAGGAGTAAAGACATGAATTTTGTTCAAAGTCAAAGCCCACGTGTATTTTCTATATCCAAAAAGCTCCAGAAAGCTTTGCAAAAGTCTTAAGAGAAAATATTAAAAAAAATATAATTCCAAACGGGACTATGTATGTTTTGGGTAGAAACAAACAAAAATCCTCTTAATGATGTAGCAGTGTTTTGTCTTTCTGAATATTACATGTCTTATATGCAATACATACTTACAGACACACACACACACACACATACACACACATATATATATATTTATGTAGAAGCTTAAGCTTGAATTCTGTGGACCATGCCAGTACTAGAAGCTGGTTACTTTATGCTCTAAAAGAACCTTGGGAGTTTCTCTTTTTTAGTGATGCTGAGTCACAAATTATATGATTTTAAGCCAAAATAGACTCAGGTCTAAATTTTAATCTCATTTATCCTCCTTTATTTGGTAATCT
The DNA here is from genome assembly GCA_020800305.1 of Porphyrio hochstetteri. Lineage (NCBI taxonomy): Eukaryota > Metazoa > Chordata > Aves > Gruiformes > Rallidae > Porphyrio > Porphyrio hochstetteri. Next base: position 56,716,535 of record CM036907.1, read on the forward strand.
GAGGTTCTGCAGACCATCTACCACCTGAATTACACAGCAAGACAACAGCTGAAGCAAAAAGATATATAAACTATAAATCTTTGCTGCCATCACAGTCACTGTAGATTAAAAAATAGCCAACAGCCCTGTAACTAACAGACTGGGTCACACTTACATCCTGAGAATCCTACTAGAGTAGCACCAGCTGTTATTTTCTATTCAAGTTTTTACTGATTTTCCACACTTCCGAGCAACCAGAAAAATACCACACAAAGCATATCCTACTGCTAAGTGACAAGTTATAAGGGCCTACTGAAACCTGATTATTTGGAAAAGAGTTTCAATTGGATGCTTAGGGAATGCTGCTCAACAGGCTCGGCTGGGCTGTTTGCCATTCAGCAGAGGAAGCAACTTCTGACCTTGAATTGCAGGACTTGCTGACTGGTTATACCTTAAGTAGATGCAAGATTATGATTCAAGTAGAGAGGGAGCAGCGGCTGGTAACTGCGTCTGCATCTAGACAGCAAACAAATTACCCTGCTGATTTCACCTTGCATCTGAGTGCAGGTATTTAGCTTTGCCAGCAGTGTCTAGCAGCAAGTTCATGAGATACCAGATTCTCTGCTTATGTTACTGCATGCTGTGATTAATTCAATACTTTTAGCTTCAGTTATGAGTTAGGGTCAAATTCGTGCCTTAATTTTTAAAATGCCGTTAAAGTCAAGACCATTTTAATGAACACAGTTTACTCTGACAATAGAGCAGTCAAGAGCACTAACTTCAAGTCTTGGCTTTAAGACCCACCTAAGGACACAGCATTTCACTCCTTTTGTCACTTTTGCCACTTTTGCCACTGGTAAACAGGGATAACGATACTCATCTCTAATAAACCACTCAGATCTACTGATAAAAAAGCATGGAGGAAATTACTAGTTTTACCCTACTACATATCTCTAGTTCAAATTATCCCCTTAATGTAGGTAAGCCATTTCGCTTCACCATCTGTGATCTTTTGACTTTTTCCCTTTATCATCTGAAAGACACAGATAAATACTCATCTGTCGAAAAATAGTGTGTGGCACCCGTCAAACAAGCAAAATAACCTGTTTTCAAAATCAAATACCTTCCGGTTTTAAGTTTAGTTCCTTGACACTGGAGTGTAGCCCAGATGCTTGATTGATTGCCAGAGATGGCAAACACAATCTCTTCATTATGCTAATAATGAAGTAATAGAATTTCAATGACTTTTTTTTTTTGACAAATGTCAGTGATTAATTAATTCTCTAGTCAGTATAATCACGTTGATAATCCTTTTGAAACTAATGTCACTATCACTTTCATGCAGTTGTTCATAGAAACAGTCATGGATGAAATAAACTGTCACACTGCATGTTCAATCACCCTGCTTTGTCCTGAAACCCCCTTTTCTTGAGGGCGCTTTTTTTTTTGTTGAGTGGGCAGATGCAGGATGTCTGTGCCTAGGCCTGTAAGAGCAACGAGGCTTGTTACTTTATATTTTAGAAGCCAGAGGTGGCCTTTCTCTCAGCTTTCTGACCTACATCAAAAAGGTGGTGAGACTGCTATCTCCTCACCATGGGCTGCCAGGAGTGGCTGGGAGGCCTTCGACTCCCTCAGCGAAACACACTGTCCTGCTTCACCACCATCTCCCTGCCAAAGTGACTAAGGGATGTGTTCCCACAGGGAGCCCAAGAAGGCTGAGGATTGGGACACTAAATCAACTAGCAGCTACCCCAGGGAGCAGGGGTGGATATCAATCTTGCCCATCCTCAGGTGTACACACCCTATTCAGGCCACTTAAATGCCTGATGCTCTTAATTCAAAAAGAACACCCAAACAAGCCAATCTAAAAAAACCCAAATCAAGTACACATGAAGGAGAGGGACAATCTTTCTGTTTTCCAAACACAGGGAAAGGACTCCCCCCTCCCTTCACTCCCCATTGCAGAGGCAGTGGAAGGCTGTGGTTCACTTGACTCAGCTGCCCTTGAAGACTGATTGAGTCGCATCTCCCATGAAAATGCCACAAGGACTGGGCAATGCCTTACTCCAAATTGGGGCAACTGCCAATCACTCACCTTGACCCTGTGTGATGTGAAACTTCATGGGACTGCAGAAGTCAAATTATCTAGTGATGGTCTGATGTATAGTATATATTTGAAGAAACATTTGGAAGGAAGAATTTCTCACTCCCCAAGCTCTCAAGTAAATGCATCATTAAGCTATTTTATTGACCATCACTCCTTGGCAGCAAGAGTCACCTTGAGACTGAGAAGGGTAGTTGAATGCCAGACTTCCTTACAGCCCTCCTGTCAGTCCATGAAGTGCTGCAGTGAATTAAACATACTGCTGCTGTGTGTTGTACTTCTCCCATGAGATATTGCTTAAGAGTACTGTCCTCCATGGTTCATGGTGGGACCAAGGGATTAAAAAGTTGCCAAAATGTCAGCACTTCTGGCACAAGCAAGACAAAATGTCAATCCAGTATATTAAACAAAGGCAAGCTGATGTGTCAGGGCATCTGGCACAAAGCGATTACAGATCTTAGGGCACCTAGGAACTTTAACAGTGGCTCTATGGTGGTCTCACAGCATAGAGATACCAGATGTGTGACAGTTTTAAGCTCTGCAAATTCAAATCTAGTGTTAAGATTCAGTCTAAACTGAATTTACACATGCAAATAGTCCTTTGAACCTGGGACTTTGTCGCTTCCTGCAGAGGTGGGAGCTGCAGACCTGACAGTATTCCCTGTCAGGACTACTTTTGATGCCTGCTTGACAGATAGAGGATATTATTTTCTGAAACAACTGTTCAAAAGCCAACAATAATGCTTTTAATTCTAGAAAGCTATATCCTTTTTATGGAGTGATACCAAGAAATTTTATACTCACTGACTTGCTGTAGCAGGGACAGGGGTTGTTTAAGCTTCTTCCACATACTGTTATTCAGTGTGTAACAATGTGGGTGGAAAAACTCATTTGTCTTCTCAATTTGAAAAGCCCAGTACATTGAACAAAGGCAGTCCACACCTTTTTCAGTATGTAGCTCCCTATACTTCATGTGAAGTACCAAAAGAAAGGTAAGGAGAAGTCAAGTGCTATTTGGGTTAAGCAGAAAGCATGAGTCATTGTAATCTTGGTATGAAAACAAAATGAAGGAATAGTAATGGTGGTTGTGCAAAGCTGTAAAGGTAGCTGGTCTTTCTTTCTTTTTTCCCTTTCCTTCAGAAAACCATACAGTAAGCTCATTTAAAGAAGGAATGTAGCTCCAGTAGCAATGATGGTTCATACTCGCATAGAAAGAAGGAGAGGAGGAGAATAGATACTTTATCTTCCCTGCCACAATCAGAGTAAAGACATACCTTGAGGCTTACTAACTTTTAGCCTTCTATACACTGTTGTTATGGTCGTGTAGTCTGAATGAGCACAGTATTCTATTTCAGATGTAGATTTATTTGATGCAAAGTTACTCTGAAACATGGAGCACTTTCATTAGACATGCATAAATATTTACAAGCTCTGGATACCAAGTTTGGAAACAAATCAACTTGTTACAGTTATATTTCTGTTCTTTACAGAAAGGTCTTTTGTGTTATCAGGCAATGTGTAGGGCTTTTGTGCTTGTATTGGAGGCTTTAGATAAATGCAGAGGTTTTAGAGAATGTCTTTCTCTAGTCCAAAATCTTCTGATATGTGTACTTAAATGTAGCACCTACAAAGGACTTCACTTGCTTAGGATCCGACACTAGGACACTTTCTTACACACAGAAATGAAGTGTCCAAAGCAAAAACGTGTAGGTGAGGCTGAAGAGAAACTAGCTTCAGTAAGCTTGATTGCACCAAACTAAAATGGGAATTCATCAGTGGTGAAACAAGACAGTTATTAGTTAATGGATATAAATCAGACTCTTGTCAAAAATGGGCTCAAATTTCTATGAGACAAATAGATACTGGATCTGAACACTGTTAATGTATGAGAAAAGCAGATTTTTCCTTTGTCCCAAAAACTCAGCTCTGCACTTTCTCTTGTGTACACATAATTGCCACTGTTTTAAAGCAGAAATACCTGGAGCTAATCAACTTGGTGTGACACACCCATGTGAACAGATGTATGAAGCGCCACCTGAGACAACTTTGGATACTCAAGATGTCTGCACAGAACTGCCAGATATGACCACAGGAAAGCTAGGCTCTTGCAGAGCAACACTTCAGGCCAGGCATGGTATCCCAGGGTTTCCAAAAAGGGCTAGAAGTCAGTAGCTGGAAAACTGAACTGAGTCCTTTGTGTTCATATTTAGACATTGATCTTGCAAACATTTATGTACATGGATATATATATATAGGTTAACAGAAAATGTTGTTATTATTAGAAGTCTCCATGATGGTAAGAAGAAAAAAAGACTGAAAACCTGAGGCCTGTTTTTCAGAATTGATGAGTTTCCCATCAACAAGAAAAGTTTTTCTTAAAAAAATCCAACAACTGATGGCAATAAATTAAGAAAATTTTAAAAACAGAAAAGATGTTTTAATGGAAATACCATGTATTTATCAGTCTGCACACAAGCTCTTGGTGAGTTTGTTAACCTGTTGGCCATGGCAGTTGCCAGCTTAGTGCATTAAAATACATGCATCAAAACTGGGGTAGACATAGAAAATCAATCTGGGGACTTCCCACTAGTGTCACAACTTCTTATCCATTTCCCTGCCTCTGTCTCCATGAATACTTTCATGAAGTGTTAAATTTTTCTCAAGAAGACACCATTGCTCTTGGGCATCACTTTCCCTCTCTTTATCCACATTTCTTTCATCTTTTATGGAAATGAAACTGGCAAAAATTGTATTCTTTCTCTTGGCCATCATTAGTCTCCAGTAATCATTTTTGGAGGGTTGATATAAAAAATCTATTATGCTTAGGAAAACACAGCAACACTGTTGTATTGCCCCAGTGTAATTCAAGTCCTTTCTTAAGCAAATCCCAAAGGATCTACAAATGCCCTTGTGGAGGCCCTGACTTTCACACCTCTAGACTAATTTTGATTTTGTGGTGCATCCTCATGTTAGTCCAGTTCTTTGACAGTGCTGGGGAGGTGCCTTACTTTGCCCTTCTCCTGAAGAAAAAATTCAACTTAGATTTTTTTTTCTTTTCTGATCCTTTACTCCTGAAACTGGGATCTTTCCATCTTGCTTTTCCCAAACCTGTTTTTGGATTCCTCAGTCTCCAAAGCCTCTGACAGGGAACATCCTCAAATCCAGAGAAAGGCAGTCTTTGCAGTGTCCAAGGAAAGCAATTGCAATAGAGGTTGCTTCTTCTTTAGGAGTTGTAGGAAAGACTTTGGCAGATAAAAAAGTGGGGACAGTCTTGGCTGAGATAATTTGTGAAAGTTTGATTTTTTTAAAATAGACTTAAGTAACAGCAGAGGAAATCGTAACCAACTGAAACATTTTTCTTCATGGTCTTTTTCTATACATTGTAAATGCTACCAAGCTGGTATGGCATCAGCTGTCCTCAAGGTGTTTTATGAGATTTAAGACCACTGAACATAAAGCCTAGTGGATTTCTCTACGTTTTTCACCTTCAGTTTCAGTGTGAATAATGACCTTTGTTTTTACATTTTCATGCAACTACAGCAGACCCTGAACAGCTGTTCAAGACAGACCATGTGATGAATAAGAAAACACCCAAAGAGGTTTGAATGCCATGATATATAAAGAGAAACTAGCATATACATGGAGACCATGATAAAAATATCCAGGTAGGCAGCATGGAATGGACTTTTTTGTGGAGTTCTGTATGTGGCAAAAAACATTTGAGTCGGAATACTGTGGAGTCTCTATGACCTGTGTTTATTTGACAAGATTGTAAAAATGCAGGAAAATGTGAAAGGTCTACTCTTCCAGTAAAAATATAAAATAGATAATTGAAAGCAAAGTAGAAAACATAATGATTTAACATTGACAACTGACACAAAAAGCCAGTGAGGAATATAGTCATTTTTGCAAGGGATGAGAAGCAGAAAAGGCCTTGGCTCAGTGTAAGCATTGATCAGCACTAACAAAGACATCTCTACATTATCAGCACTATTTATAGCACAGATTCAAAAAACAGCCCCCTACTAGCCACTGTGTTGAAAATTAACTCTATCTCAGCTAAAACCAGGACAGCCTGTAATAAAGGACTAGATAAATTTCAAAAGAAATTATTATTTCTTTGTTTATCTCAGATACTAGGAATTTGGTATGTTTTTAAAACTTCCTTGCTTGTCAAGGGGTTACATCTGGCTGGTAGCCAATCACTAGTGGGGTTCCCCAAGGTTCCATTTTAGTTCCAGTTCTTTTCAACATTTTCATAAACAACCTGGACTCAGGATTAGAGGGTGTCTTAAGTAAATTTGCAGATGACACCAAATTGGGAGAAGCTGTTGACTCTCTTGAGGGTGGAGAAGCCTTATAGAGAGACATGGACAGATTGGAGAGCTGGGAAATCACCAACAGCATGAAGTTTAACAAGTGCTGCACCTGGGCAGGGGCAACCCTGGCTGCACATACAGACTGGGGGATCAGACGCTGGAGGCCAGCCATGCTGAAAGAGATTTGAGGGTCTTGGTCAACAGCAAGCAAAACATGAGCCAGCAAGTGTGCCCAGGGAGCCAAGAGGGCCAACTGTATCCAGGAGTGCATCATTGCCAGCCAGTCCAGGAAGCTGGTTGTCCTGCTCTATGCTATGCTGGTGCAGCTTCACCTTGAGTACCGTGTACTGTTTAGGGTGCCACAGTACAGGAGGGATACAAAACTACTGGAGAGTGTCCAGAGGATGGCAGCGAGGATGGTGAAGGTTCTGGAGGGGAAGTCTTATGAAGGAAGGCTGAATTCCCTTGGTTTGTTCAGCCTGGAGAAAAGGAGGCTGAAGGGAGACCTCATCACAGTCTATGGCTTCCTGAAGGAGCGGAGTAAAAGGGCAGGCACCAATCTCCTCTCTTTGGTGACCAGTAGTAGAACCCAGGAGAACAATATGAAGCTGAGACAGGGGAGGTTGTTGGATATTAGGAAGAGGTTCTCTACTGAGAGGGTGGTTGGGCACTGGAACAGGGTCCCCAGGGAAGTGGTCACAGCACCAAGCTTGGCTGAATTCAAGAAGCTCTGACTTGGCTGGCCCTATGTGGAGCCAGGAGTTGGACTTGATGACCCTTATGTGTCCCTTCCAACTCAGGATATTCTGTGATTCAAGCGTAGAGAAAATGACCTCCAAATGGTTTGCAGTTGTGACCTAATGGTAGGTCATAATGGTTGCATTCAGAAAAAATACATTCTATATAATATGGTACAGAAATATAGACAATGCTACCTAATCAAATTGTGTGGTAGTTACTGAGTTTGAATTGATCTCACACCCGTGAGATACCATACAGAAGTCAGCAATAAGGTACTGCTGACTTCCACCAGGCAGGATGCAGACTGTAGCATTCACAACTGTCTGGAGATAAATCCTTAGAAAAGCTGGTATTTCTTTACAGTGACATGACAATACCTTGAAACCCCAAACTTTTTATCTCCCAGAATGACCCTTTAAGACCAGGTGATTCTTGATCCTCAAGAGAAGAGGCTGTGATATGGCTTTGTACCTACAGCTTTGTATGGTTGTCTTTGCTACTAAGCTTGAATTTGTAAAGGGAGCACAAAACTTATATTAAATTATTTGTGAATTCTTTGTACTCTGTAGAAGTGAGGCTGCTAAGCCTTGGGAGTGTGCAGGACTAAGAACACTGCAGTGAGTATTCCAGTGTTTTCTCTTTGTGTTTTCCATGAACTAGGGAATCGCAACAGGGTACTGCATATCTCTCATACTGCTGAATTGTGTCTTGTGCTACTGGCTTGGCTGATGGTGCTGTCAATGCTTTTCTGTGGCTAGGGCACAGGAAAAGATACAGACAACTATTTCTGGTCATTCTTTTTTTTTTTAGCAATGCTACACACTTTGCTGCAAGAGAAAAGCAAAGCCATTGTTCTTTTAGAAGTTTCCACAAAATGCTTTCTTTTTATTTGGAATGCAGAATTAATCATAGAAGGAAAACACAACTATTCTTATAAAATGATTTGAAATTTCTTTCTCAATTCAGTCTCTTACCTTGTTCTTTTATTATGCAAAGACAGAACACCTGAACAACCTCAGCTTGAATTGGGAATATTCCAGAGTTGAGAGGTCTGGCTTGTTTTTCTTGGCCTGTGGAAGGAATACATTAAATCACCAACTGGCAAATGTATTTGATTGCTGACACTATTAACTCAGAGGCACACCAGACATTTTTCATGAGGGTTTCATATTACCCAACTACAGGTTTCCAAAGCACCTCAAAAGGCATCCTAACACATAGATCCCTCCAAACATCGTCCTGATCCTATTTTATATAAATGTATAGAACATGGGTCAATACCAGGGAAACAGGAAATTCATGTTTTCTACTCATCATTTGTTTTTGCAAATTCTTTATAGAGAGAGCCCAGTATGCCCTCTGATAGCAAATTATCCATAAATGTTCAGATTATTTCCTTATTTTTTGTTTTCTTTCTCTAAACACAAGAGTGTGACAAAGAAGTTCAATCTCATTAATGCTAATATATACTGAATATAATTATTTCTTCCACAATGCTGAACTCCACACAACCTCGGCAGTAAGTATTGCAAAGTAAGTAGATATTTTATAGCCTGCCACAGCCAGGAATTAGAGAGAGGCAAAGCTATACCTGACAAAGGAAGAGAACCAATTCAAACATGAGGGCTTATGATGAAATGCAATCCTAGAGATTCAAACAGCTAAAGTTTAGATTAAATGTTACTGCACCTTTGATGGCATGTGTAGTACTTTCGGTAGTTAGGGAATGATGGAATTCATGCTGCCAATCCTAAACTAGCAGTAGGTCAGCTACTTTAAAGGGACAGAAAGACATTAATTTAGTGATTTAAAATATTGTGGAGGAAAAAAAACCCACAAAACCTTTTCCCAGATCTGATGAAAAATGATCTTTCTATCCCTTTTGTGCAAACTTTCCCACTTTCAAGACTTTTTTCAAGCTATGTGTTTTTGGAACAAGTTTTTCAAGTCTTTTGTGCATCTTTATATCCCAATTATAATACATTTAGAAAAATACCCAAAATCCAATCAAAAAACCCCAACCAACACCTGCCTGAAAGCTGTAGGTGTGTGAAATGTACTGATTGATGCTAAAATGTCTTTTTACAGCCAGTGGCATCTTAGACTTTCCACAGAGCAAAGCACATCAGTCTGCTCAACTTGTCAGATCCTTGCTCAACACAACTATTAGTCTGATGCAGCATCATGACTCTAGGCACACTAATGAAACAGTGGCAACCATTTAAAAGATAATCTGCCTCCCCTTATCATACTGGCCTTTATCAGAAGATTCCTGTTCTTCTAGCAGAAGGTTGTACTGCTATTTGTTGCAACTAATGAATTTAAAGGAGAGTATATCATAAAAAAACATTAAAGGGACATTTTTTAAAATAATCTCTTGGACCACTTGTCTGATGAGCTGAAATTAAAAGAAATGGGCTGTAACGTTGATCCAGTATGCCTTAGGATAATGTCTAGATGACTGAAAATAGATGTATCGTCATTAAAATGCAAATTTCTTGCTCTGTTAATAAGCGAATTGTTCAGCTTGCAAGTCATTGCTTATGATTCATCCTTTTAGGGTCTGAGTTTCTTAGATTTTACTTTGCATTTTCAGCGGATGGTTTCCCTATACTTGTTTAAACAGCCACAAGGGATACATATTTTTCATGAAGCACAGGTCTTTGCTTTCACTGCACAAACTCTAATCGAGAACATTTAGTCCCGTTTCTATGGGACTAAAATTTTTTGGGAGGAATTTACAGTTACTGGGAGAGACGATGAACTTCATTATGCAAACCCCCTAAATTTAAATTTACATGTAGAATTAAATTTTAAAAATACTTTTCCTGAAACAAATAGGAGCAGAAGGGGAAAAGGGCTCCTTTCAGAAGGAGGGGAGGACTACTTTTTAATAGCCTGTAAAAGTACAGGCAGATCCCAGTTATTTACTCTCCTCTGAAAATAAATATAAATCCTAGTCTCTTCTATTTTAGGAAAAGAACCTAACCATGACTGAAAGCAGATCACGCTTTTCCCCGAGTATTCTTCTTGCGGTGGAATAATTTTATATAAAAATATTATTTGAAGTAGAAACTGAGAATAGCTTAATCCAGGGAGGGAGGGAAAATGAACTAATTGTAAATGCTGTGTCTAACCTATTAAAACAAGAAAGGCACTAATGAACTATATGATACAAATATGGAAGATATCATTAGTACGTGATGATCAAAAGTTAAACATGCAGGAAGAATTGGATGGCTACTAGCACTGGAGTAAAAGTAATGTGTTCAGTAGCACAGCCTACAAGCCTCACGCTTAGGGATGAGCAAGAGTGTCTGTTGCAATGTGGAAGGTAAGCAGCTCCAAATAAGAATGGGAAAACCTGTGATATGGTAGTCAAATGCAGGTCAAGCGTGGGCCACCAAGAGGGCCCTGAAACAGGTAAGCTGTAATATACGCCAAGAGACATTCGGCACTGTATTAAATGAAGTTAATATCAGTTATGCAAGAAAAGGGTGAACATTTACACTTTCCTGCTAAGTCACATTGAAAATAAACCAGTGATTCAATGAAATGTAATCATGCTGAATAGATTGATGTAGGTGTAGCTTAAGAGACAATTAATATAACTTCAATATAAGAATTTTCATGGTTTTAAGAATAGATTAGTTTTTGGATTTTAGGAGAAAATGGCTGTAACTGTGTGAGCTACTTTGTGAGGACAGCTACAAAACTTAACCATAACAGGGCAACAACCTTGAAGATAAAGAAGTAAGAATTTGTGTGTTTTAGAATAGACAGTATTTGTGTGTTTTTAAGAATAGATTAGTTTTGGATTTTAGCAGAATTTGGATGTAATCATATGAGTTGTTTCATGAAAGCGGCTACAAAACTTAGCCATAACAGTGCAACAGCCTTGAAACTAGAGAAAGTGAAGGTAGGGGAGTCATAAATAATAAGACTAACGACCAATTAAGAGAGAGAGTATATCTTGTTTTCAGCAAAGAGGGTTCCTAACTAGTTAGTGCAGGAATGTGTTTTTGAGCCCAGATAACCATGGAGAAGAAACATAAAGAGCATGTGCTGAGAGCAAGGAAGATATCGATCCTTCATCCCTGAATACCACCAGACAACCCCCTAAGTGTCACTGAGCATGCTCTATCTGTGAGGAATTAATATAAATGACTTAGAAATAATTTGCATCACTCTGCCTTTTCTTAGAAATTATAATGAATATGTATAGTTATCTGTATAAATATGAGAAATTTGGCTTTAATGGGCACACATTGGGAGGAGTGATCCCCTGTGTGCCCAGCGCTGCAATAAAGGATACCTGCTTCAGAGTCACCAAGGCTAGTGAGTTTTGATTCCAGCCTTCCGAGACATCACCAGTACTGCAGCAGAAGCAGCTAAGGTCTACACCAACAAAGAGGGGAACAGTACAGCTGTTAATAAGAGCAGTTTAAAACAGTTTATCTTGTTTTTCCCTGGAAAACAAAAGCTAAGATTCAGTTTTGGTTACTTTATCAGGGCCTAGTTCAGGAGGGACAATTGGAAGAGAAGAGGAAGGGAAACACTACAGCATGTTTAATCCATACAGTCTATAGAAGTTCACTGATAAAGGGCCCGTTAACTTTTCATACTGATTTGCTTTACTTTGCAAGGGCACAAATGTAGAAGTCTGGGATATTTGTAGATAACAGAAATTGAGTCCAAGCAACTATCTTGACAATACATAGATCAGTAACTTGTAATTACAGTTGTGATAGTGTAAGTACTAAGTCCTTTCTAAAACCATGTTTCTCCAGGGCAATGTGTTCAGTCACAGGTAGTCATCTGAGATTTAGCGTCAGGGGAGAGATTTGATGGAACTGTTATAAACATTTTTAAGCTACAGAGTGACCTACCTCTCAGTTAGCAGCTGATAATTGATGAACACAGAGGGCTGTATGGAAACCCACGGGAAGGAATCTATCTATTGATGCAATTTTTGTCCTAATGCCTTCACAAGTGGTAGTTAAATGGTCTTTTCCTTCCATGGTTCACTGCTGTTAGTAAAGGAGCTACAATTGCTTTCTGAAGAACATTCTGACTTCTCAGTTGATCAATTGATTTTTTTTCTCCCAGAGCAACATTTTTTCCTAAACTACCGTATGCATTCTGTCATTTTCTTGAGTCACTTTTGCTTCTGCTGCTGATCTTGAGATACATTTGTTGAGCAAAACAGACTAACTCAATTTTCTGCAGGTCATAGCAGTGGTAGTTTTTAATGAAGTCTTTTATTTAAGTTTCGTGGCATGAGGATAGCTAAAAGGTCACAAACAACAAGGAGGCCCTGCATTTCTCTGACATTTAAGGCCTTCCTAATTTTACATAGCTGCTAATTTCAAAGGTCTGTATCATTAGTCCTCAGGAGAGGAAATCACGTAGGTCTTTTTCCTCTGAGTTGTCACACATAGACTACTTGGCACAGCATTGCAGCATTTTTGCATTGCAGTGGAAGGAGACTCTGATTGGATACTTTGCAACCAAAATGAGAATCTTTTTAATTCCTGCATTATGAGGAGTAAGCAGGGAAGAAAGGACAATATCTGTCCGTGTTTGATTGCATAGGATTCAGGGCCACTTCCAAGGTGAAATGCTCAAGGTCCCATGACACCACGGGCACCGCACCAGAAGGATATGCAGACTGTTCAGCTGCCTTTCTCTACCTTGTCTTCTCAAAAAGGAACGGTGGGTGCGCAGCGCTGTGAGGAGGCAGGAGGTCTCCCAGTAGGTCAAGTCTGGATGCAGTCTCTGGGGACCACTACCTGCCAGTAGCCTGGCAAATGAGTTAAAACCAGAATGTCTGAAGGGGATGTCCAGCCTTACTGTGAGGGGTCCTTGGGAAGTGAGAGGTAAGTTGAAGGATTTTTGCTCTTCCTAGGAGTGGGCAGTAGGCAAAGGCATTGAACAAGCTGCGCCAGATGGAGGGAGTGAAGTCAGGCCTGCTTGCCATGCCTACCTCTTGAGTCCAGTGGGAGCACAGGAATAAAGAAAGTGATGCAATACAGACTGCTTTTTTATTATGCCTCATATTTCTTCAGATATCTTTAACAATAGCCCTGGCAAAGAAGATAAGACATTTTCTTCCTAGGTGAAAGTGACAGAAAAAGAGAAATCAAGCGTTTAAGAAGTCTACTATTACTTCAGCAATCTAGTTTAAGGGAAGGAAAGGGAGAAGAAGAGACCAGTTGTACAGTTCCCTTTGATTACAGTGATAGAGGCTGTTCCCCAGGTTCATCTAATCTCCTTTTCAAAATGACAAATGTCCTCTGTCATGGGATCTGTCCACCCCAGTCATGCCATCTTCTGAAACAGCTCTGTATTCACTTGATTTTAAGTGCAGTAAGGAACGTACCTACCTTTTAAAATAAGAATCCATTTCAATCTGGAGCTGTTTCTATTTCAAAATAAAACCTTGCATATGCATAGATATTACTAAACACAGTGTTATGATCATTTAATGAAGCTGTTGTAACGTAGTGTATGTGATAGAGGAGGTGATGTGCACAAGGTCAGCTGTTTGCTTTTGTTATGATCATTTGTTTTGGCAAGTAATTTTAGTAGTGTAGGACCTGGAGGATGGCTGGCTTGGATATCAGGCATACATAGGAAGATGCCTGTAACATTACCACAACGATAACATTGTATTCTCAACCAGCCAGCAACTTCCCAGATTTTTCAGCTGTGTTATGTGTGCATTTAACACTGAGTAGGAGTCCTATGTAGGCCCTTTCAGCCACAGAATACACTGTGTATATATTTATTCTGCTAATTGCACAAAAGCAGCACTATATGAATTTGAATCACTTTGTTAGCAATTAAAGTTCTGTCACTTCTTCAGTGAAACATGTCATGTCTTCAAACTATGCAACTAGCTAAGATGAAAAATAACAAAGTTTTATCCAGGGAAAGCATTGGTAGGATGTAGATAGCTGGAATGTAGTCACCTAGCTTTCTGTTTGCAGGACATCAGAGCCAATAGGTCTACTGTTGAACACTGTTTTGGATAATTCTTTGTCAAAGTCTAAGGAAAAGGACCACAGAGATGAGTGATTTCTTCCCTGTGACTTCCTAGGTCCTGCCTCATTGTTCCAACCCTGGCATCTCCTGGCTCTGTGCCAGGATGAGACCACCCCGTGTCCCCTGCATTCCCATGCTTTTGTCTCTGTTGCAGGACATCTGGTCACCCTGTCAGGCCAGCAGCTGTGAAGATCTCCTGCGAGGTGTGTCCACTCACCCTTTCTGTGTGAATACTGCCTTCTGCACTTAAAGCAAGGGATAGTTTACCTGATTCCACCAGGCATTTGGCTCCACACCAGCAGAACTTTTTTAGTCACCAGTGATAAGGTTTTCCTGCTAGTACATGCTGTGGCTGGGACGAGGTGGATAGATCAGTCCAAGGATAGCTGGGCTGCCCAGCCATGGGCTCCGCATGTAGCAGGAAGCGACTCTCACTGGGACAACCTTTGTTCTTAACAGAGAGGATTGTGTTTCACAGATTAGCTCTGTGAAAAAACCCCAAGTGCTGCTGTGCTGTGTGCCAAAGTGAAGCCCATGTTACCATTTGATAGCTTTCTGAGAAGGATTTGGCTGTATAAATGTCTGGTAAACACTACAGATAATTAGATGCCTGCATCTGCACACTTAGTCAAATATGCAGTCAGATATTGATTCCAGCCACAAGACTCTTGTAAACAAAGTCATTGAAGATACGTGAAGTGTTTGGGTGAAGATCCTCATACAACAAGATTATCCAGCTGAAACCTTCAAAATTCTAAATTAGCAAGAAAATCAAAACAAGAAGTAAATTCCATCCAGGCACACATTACAAGGCAAAATGGTTATTAAAAAATAAGAGCTTTGCCCACTTGCCATCACGGCATATGCAAACATAGTACAACTTTCCTCTCATATTATTGGGTATGAACTGCATTTTCATGATGATTGTATGAGTTGGTGATGATGTCATACCACTAAATCTAGTTTCTGAAACACTTTTCAAAGTAGATTTTCACTATTTCTTTTTGCAATTGAGGGCAAATGAAAAAATCAGTCTTTTTTTCTAGTTTCTGTCCTGTTATTAAAGGACAAAACCAAAACTAATTGCTAAACATTGCATTATGACTCGGTGTGTATGCACTTTTGAATATGTCTAACTTCTTGGTCTGCAAAATTTGAGGGCTGTACAAGTTTGCATGTGTGTAGTTACAGAGATTCTGTTGTGCCCATGTATGTGGGCCACTGTCACAGATGTGGTGATCTTTTCAAAATCTGATGCTTTTAGGATGTTCAAAGAGGGTAGATGCAGGAAATTGTATTAAAGGTTAGATATAGTTTGATGAGGGTCAGATATATAATATTTCCAACACTTCAGTTTTATAATAAGTTTCCTTCTTCCTTAATTGAAAATGTTCTTTAATACTTTCTTTTCTGCTTACAGAATGTTTAAAGTTCTTAATCAACTACTAACATTCTCAAATACACATTTTCTTGAGTTATTGGAAAACAGAAACTTTGCTGCAGAAATATATTTTTGCTTGAATTAAAATGATTATTTTTTGGAGTATATTTTCAATTCTTTCTAGGATCTTATCCTTTAAAATAATGCTAGAACTGAATATTACTATATGACTTTTTTATTTTTTCCTCATGGGTCTGTGCTGATGCATTGTGTCCTAGACGTGAAAAATGGACTGAAAATCCTATGTCTTGTAGCAGTGGTTGTCAAAGAACAATATCGGAACAGGACAAGTTAGTAGGGAAGCAAACAGGTAAGTTACCTGTCTCTAACTTTCCTCAATCTTGTGATGTGTCAGTAAATTCAAGAAACAGATGACGATCTCTGCATTATTGGGAGAAACATGTTCCCTCTTTTATCCCATCAAATGTAAAACATGCTTGTTTGTAAATGGGAAACTAAGTGAGTCTGCAGCTAGGTAAGAAGCAATCTTGGACCTTCTGACTGTTTTTCAGTAGTTTGCAGGAATCAGTTTGAAAATTTTGGCATTACCAAATACCAGCTGCTCGCAAAGATCCTGGAAAGATAGAATCACAGGCTGGTTTGGTTGGAAGGGACCTCAAAGCCCATCTAGTTGCAACCTCTGCCATGGGCAAGGACACCCTCCACCAGACCAGAATGCCCAAAGCCCCATCCAACCTGGCCTCGGACACTGCCAGAGAGGGGGCAGCCACAGCTGCTCTGGGCAGCCTGTGCCAGTGCCTCACCACTGTCAGAGGGAAAAATTTGTTCCTAATGTCTAATCTTAATCTACCCTCTTCTAGTTTAAAGCCATTACCCCTTGTCCTACCACAACACTCCCTCATTGATGAAGAGTCCCTCTCCAGCTTTCCTGTAGGCTCCCTTTAGGTACAGAAGGCTGCAATAAGGTCTCATCAGAGCTTTCTCTTCTCCAGGCTGAACAAGCCCAACTCTCAGCCTGTCCTCAGAGAAGAGGTGCTCCATCACCCAGATAATCTTTGTGGCCCAGGTGGGGTCTCACCAGACCACAGCAGAGGGGTAGGATCACCTCCCTTAACCTTCTGGACATACTGTTTTTGATGCAGGTCAGGACACAGTTGGTTTTCCGGGCTGCAAGCACATGTTGCAGGCTCATGCTGAGTTTTCCATTAAACAACACTCCCAAGTCTTTCTCCTCCAGGCTGTTCTCAATCCATTCTCTGCCCAGCCTTTATCTGGGCTTGGGATTGCCTCTGAACCATGTGCAGGACCTTGCACTTGGCCTTGTTGAACTTCATGAGGTTTGCAGAGACCCACCTCTCAATCCTGTCAAGGTCCCTCTGGATGGCATCCCTTCCCTCCAGTGTGTCAACCGCACCACACAGCTTGGTGTCATCGGCAGTCTTACTGAAGGTGCACTCCATCCCATTTTCCATGTCACTAACAAAGAAGCCCAAATGATCCAAACTGAAGGACTGAGAGAGATGAATAGATGTGTAAATTGTGCAATGAAAGTACGGGGGTGGGTTGAAGGGGAGAAAGGAAAGAGGGCCCCACATGTATATTTTGGTCTTTGTGTTCGGTCAATTTTTTTTACATCAACCTTGTGGTGGGAAATCTTCGACCCTTTCAAGCGGCATGTTGATTCTACATGCAGTGTATATATGCCCCTTTTATTGTCCTTTCTCCTACCTGAAGTCTTTTACCTTGCTGACTGAAAAATAAAAAATGTGCAACTAAAACCAGATGTCTCATACTTCTGAAATTAAACATAAATAAAGTTAGTTCTTCTGCCACTATTTAGTTTACAAGAGATATTGAAAGAATATTTCAGTGTTATCCCACTAGATATAGATAGTTATATTTGGGTGGTCAAAGTATTTGTGGATGGCTGGCCTGCCCTTTTAACCCTTCTAACCTGGCTGCATAACCATTACAAAGGAGGAGGATGTGCCTGCTGTTATTGCTACTGACCCTCTGACCACTCTCAAACTTTCCACATTGCTTCAATAAATGACCAAAGGAATTACACTACAGTCCCTCATGTTGCAGCTAATATGCTTTTTCCCTTCTTCAGGGAAAAATAAAAAGGGATGTAAAAGGGATTTTATTGATTGCTGGTTTTAAGTGTAGGTGGCTTCTTTTGCTGTTGTATTTGTGGTAGGCATTTATCAGTACCACCAGGCAGATACACCATAAACAGAGTTGTAGCATCTTGGCCCACTCTAAGCCTGGAAACTGCAGACGGCATTCTTTCCTCTTCAGAATATTTCCCTGAACATAGGTTGAGATGTTTCAAAACATCTTATGCTCAACAATTATAGCAAAGAGTCACAACTATGTTTTTGCTGAAAAAAGTTTGAGGACATGTTTTCAAAAGTGAAAAAGGACAAAAGGTAATTTTGAAATAAATGTAAAAATTAACCCTATCCTGGTAGCAGGTTAAAAATCTAAACATACATTCCTCTGCATTGTGCTTTTTTAAAATTTATTTTCCAACATCTTCAGTGGGTTAAGGAATCCCTAAATTTTGTTACAATTAAAGATATCAAATAATACTGTCATAGATCAAAAGCAGTTTTTCAGTGGACTGCTGGGAATCCTCCTCATCTTGGACCCATTTCTGTCACACAAAGGCTCAATTTTCTCTATGTGGCACAGTGTCTTCTCAGAAATGTTTTCCCTAGGACCACTGAATTACCACGGCACATTTAACGTATGATTTCTGGCATTTAAGCCAGAATCTAACAAGATTTTTGGTGAGGTTACTGACAGTTTTGTCCCACACATCAGCCACTGAAATGTCAGAATAGGGTAAAAGTGAAATCAGGTTGGATAACATTTTTGTTCCCTAAGATCAGAAAGATAAGAAACTGCCAGTCAAGAAGCAGGTCACGGAGAGTCAGAGCTTGCATGCAACAAATATGAACTGTTAGGTTTGTTTGCATGACATATTAATGGACTTATTATAATACAGTTAATTGGATGCAGCAGGAGGAGGAATTCTCATTCTTCTCTATGTTGTACTTGGGTGTTTATTTGCCTTCTTGCATTATTTAACCTTTTATGTTTGAATAAGTTTCAGCTATTCCCACAAGTGCATTGGCACAGCTTAATCCAGCCAAACTCATCCTCTTGACCTGCAGTGATCTGCAAATATTTTTCCCACTTCAGTTGCTGAGAGTGGATAAGAAGATGTGGTGGAGAA
Organism: Porphyrio hochstetteri; assembly: GCA_020800305.1. Taxonomy (NCBI): domain Eukaryota; kingdom Metazoa; phylum Chordata; class Aves; order Gruiformes; family Rallidae; genus Porphyrio; species Porphyrio hochstetteri. The sequence goes on from CM036907.1 coordinate 56,735,371, forward strand.
GTTCTTTGTGTGGTAACTATGTGGCGCAAGCTGGATTTAGCTTGACATCCAACAACAGTATTCACATACCTTGAAAGAAACTGCTGGCTTTAATTGGAGAAATTCATACTAGGAGGGAAAGAATGATAATTATAAAAACAATGAAGTTTACCTCTTGGTCTAAGTATGTCCTGCTTCTACTAGTGGATGCTAGGATAGTTACAGCTCTATCAGCTTATAATTTCAGTATTAGAAATTAAACTTTCAAATAGTGGTTCGTTCAATAGTTTTTCAAAGAGTTTGTTCAAATAGTTTGCCCATTTGTTCAAGTCATCTCTGCTTTTAATCTGTGTTTTTATTTGTTTGACCCATGGAGAAGGAGAAAAAAACAGAACCGGGTTCAAGTGCTTCAGAAGCACAACACTGAAATTGTCTGTTCTAAGTATGAGGGACCAAAGTAGGAGTAGTGCTCTCCTACTGCCAACAGGAGAGACCAGAGAGGGGAGTGAGGAAGGGACAATTTGAGCAGCAGATCTATATAGCAGTAACTCCAAATCCCCATCACTGTGTTTCCAAAAGCATCCCCACATTCCCTGGCACACAGATGTGTCATGCTCTAGGACTTAATTTACTCTAGGTTATCAGTTATACAGATCTCACTCACCTGTTCATTTGAGGAAAATAAAAACCTTTGGCAGCCAGACAGAGAGGGAATGGGTTCCTAGAGTGTCTAGAAAGTAAGGAGGAAAGCTTAAATCACTTATAGCTTCTAAGATCAAGCTAGAGAAATTTAAGGACTGGCTAATAGCAAGAATAATTTTAGTATTTGCAAAGGACTTCAAGAGGGCTGGGGAGAGATTATTCAAATATGAGGGAAGAAGGAGAAAGCGAGGCCACTGGTTTATTCTTTGTTATAAGAAGCATCAAAAAGGCGAAGACCATTTGTGCAAGTGTGTCTGAGATGCTGGAAGAGGTAAAGCAGAAAGGAATCATAGAATCACAGAGTGGTTATGGTTGGAAAAGACCTTCAAGATCATTGAGTCCAACCATCATTCCACTCTAGCAGGGGGGTTTGACTAGATGATCTTTCAAGGACTCTTCCAACTCCTAATGTTCTCTGATTCTGTGATCTATCCAGTCCTGCTAGGTCCAACACTAGACCACGTCACCAAGTACAACATCTACTCTTCTTTTAAACAGGGATAGTGACTCAACCACCTCCCTGGGGAGCCTGTTGCAATATCTAACAACCTAACAATGTTCCATCTAACAACGGAAGAAAGCTCAGTGGTGCCATCTGTGTTGGCAATGAACTCTGTTTCTTCTGTTAGAATTGAAAGGGCACTTTGGTCCAATTCTTACACAGAAAACTTCAAAACAATGCACAGTCACACCAAAGAGATTTCATGTTGTGTAGCAGCTCAGGGAGAGGTCAGCAAAGAAGTAGTTCCCAAGAGTACTGATAGATATATATATATATCAGCCCAAATTCTCTGATTTTTTTTGCATTCCACTTGTAAAGGTTCACTTCTTGATGGAAACTGATTTAGAGGAATGTATAATTATTACAAGATGTTTGGTGGCAGAGCTTTTGCTGTTGCAGCATAGTAAAATATCATACGCTTTTGATACTGGGAGCACACAGATGGGAAATAAAAGATCTGGATTTGCTTTCAAACTACTCTACAGCCAAGGTGGGGTTCAGTGCTTTATTTTCTGGGGGGTCAGTCCTCTTGCTTTTATGCAAAATGATAATTTTTAGAGTTAATGGCTCCTCCATGATTCCAAACGAAAATTTTTTTTGTCTTGATTCCAAATTATTTCTGTGGAGAAGTGAGGTATCTATTCAGATCTCTATGTCCAACATAGAGATGACATAGCAGAATAAAAGCTAACAGTTAAGGCTGAAGATCTGACGGGCTGTCAGAAGCAGAAACTAACAGCATTTTCGAAGGAAGAGAGAGAGGTTGAATGCCATTTTACATGAGGATGTCTGACATTCATACCAGAGTGATTTTGAAAGTCACAGCATTTCTGCTTTTCTTTATAAGCTGTAATACATATTCCAGGTAAAAACAATAAACTGACAAAGAGATAAAACAGAAAAGGTTCTAGCTGAGACACATTTTCCATAGTGAAAGCCCACACCATACCCTCTTCAGACTGAGATAAATGATTAGTGATGATCAAACAATACTTTCCCATGCTGCTTGTATGAGCTTATTTTTAACCTCCTGATAGCAAGCTGAACTGGTTGCCCTTTGCTTGCCTAAAGAGCATCTTCCCCAGTACACCAGAAAATAAGTGCATTTTTGTTTCTGTCACCATCCTTCCTGATCAGTCGCTAGCAAAAAGAAGGCGCAGGTGTGCTGAATAATAACCCCGGTCTTTCACTGTTCACCCCCCATCTCTGAACACTTACCATCAAACCTATTGTTCAAGGCAGCACAGCCCACTTGTGACCTGTGTAAAGAAGCAGCAATACCCGCACCACACAAAGAAAAGCAGGTGGAATACAGAGATATTTGTACTCCTATGGTAGGAAATGTTCATCATAAAACGGAGGCTGGGAAGCCTGGGGCTGCTTCAGCATGTTTTTGGAGCTCTGGACCACAGACTCTGTGCCAGCTAATGGAACTGTCCCTCTCTAAGCCATGCAAAACAAGTGTGTATTGTAGCTATATAGTGTTCAGGGGCTCGTTTTTTTTCATGTTTGTCTGTGCCATGCTAGCTTTGCATAACAACCTTAAGTGTTGCACAGTATTTTTCAGCTTGAATAATTTATACTTTTTTTGCAGTGAATCTATTGCTAATAGCACATGGACATTGTCGAGGGACATTTTATCCTAATGACTCCTTTTGTTTTATTCAGTAGGAAATTATTGTCCTGATATTCTCAATTACAGTAATTCAGAGAAAAATAACTGCAGCAAATACTCTTCTGTGGTATACAAAGACCATCAAGGCAGACATATGAATAGGAGAAGTTTAACTGGCTGGTCCTGTGATTTCCATATTCTTCTCAATATTCCTTCCATTTCCTGCAGAAATAAGATGTTTGTGCTATGGTTGGGTTTGATTTTTGATGTTTATTTTTCCCCCTACAATTCCGTACTTGTCTCAGTTCAGAAAGAATCTTTTTTCCTCATAGTTACATGAAGAGACAAACCACTTTCTTTACCTGACATTTTCCCATTCTGTCCAGTACTTTTTTCGAGCTGTATTTGTTTGTTTCTCTGTGCCTTTGTGCACCCATTTTCCAGTCACAGGTACTTTTGGCTCCTGCACCCAAGGCAGTCTAACCAATTGAGCACACATGCAGTTACCCTGCTGCTCTCACCACCTAGATACAGGGTTCTTTTGGTCATTCCCTATCTGCAGAGGGAGTTGGGGAAGGATGAGGGAAGGGAGAAATAGTGGAGAGGAAGGAAATTCAGTCTGTCTTTGCCCAATGGGTTATCATGGATGTCAGGCCTAGAAATTCCTGCACACTGAGAACTACTGCCCCAGCTCTGCCCCCCCATGACCACTTTGCTTTGCCCATCCTGATGCATGTCCTGCTTCTAGATCCTTTTGTGGCTGGAAGCAGAGCAGACAGCCCGAGTTGTGTTTTCACAGGTACAAACTACCTCTATGACAATTGGTATCTTCACATAACTGACACAAAAGCAGAGGTATAACAGGGGAAAGGAGGCAGGGAGGCTTTCAGGGACTATGAAGGGAGGAACAGGAGATGTGCTGGAGTGGAGGGAGCAGGCTGAGAAAGATGAGAGGCTGCTGTTGACAGAAATGAGACCCATATGTTAGAGATGACACATACCCCCACACATAACTGCTACTGCTGCCTAATTATGGCTTGCTCTTACTGGAAGCTTGGGCTGAGTTATGGACACCAAAATACTGCAGTGCTTTCACAATGTCTAACCTTTCTATCAGAAGATGTTCCTGTCCATCATGTATTTCTTCCAGACTTTTTCTGCTTTATTTCCTGTTCCTGGACCCCATCTTTACCTGGTGACTTGTTTGTCCTATATGAGCCCTCTTCTTTGTACTGGCAAAAGTCAGTGGGTCTGAGGGATATACCCACTGACACCCTGACCCTGGCCTGTTCTGGCAGTGCCTCTTACAGATCGGTCCCTTCTTCACCAGTAAAGGGGCAACACCTGTGCTTCCTGCTGTGCATACATCTGCTTTTGCTGGCTATGGACAATGTCCTATACTGAAATATTTCCAGATGGTGTTTAAATTAAAAATGGAGTTAATCCCAAAGTTTTTATTTAACTGTGAATATAAAAATTCTTATGTCTAAATTAGCTTTATGTATCTGACAGGCAAGTATTGAATCGCTTTGTTCTTCCAGTTCTGAAGTCCGATTCAAAATCTCACTAAGCTGTATGAGAATTGCATAAGGTCCCTAAGGAGGACAGTGAAGAAAAGAACATAGTACTAGGTCAAATACAGACTATAAAAGTTTCTGAGATCTCTTTGAAGCTATGGGAAATAGATCACACTGATGATAATGAACAGCAAGAGAAAAGTTCCGTGAGAGAAACAATATGATTAGCTTTTTATTTTTGCCTTGGTCAAAACCTACCAAAAAAGGGTTCTTTTTAGTTCAGAGGGAATAAATTCACCGAAAAGATCTGATCATGATGGGAAAGCACAAAAGCAGACCCTGCACCAGCTCTGGAAAGGGTCATATGAGCATGAAATATCACCAACCAATGCAAAATTAGATGCTGCAGAGCTATACTGTTACTATGTATGAAAGTATATGCTACTTCTCTGTGACTGCCAATATTTTACATATATGCAGGCAGCTGTCTCTCCCTTGAAAGTGTTTTACAATCACCTGATATGATTATGTACCACCTTCTAGCTGAAGATCCTCAAGTGCTTCCAAAAGTTATTATTATTTTCTTTTGTGAAGGGAAAATATATGAGTTATTCAGTGTCACACCTCAAAACAGAGCAAGACATTAGGACCAGAAAAGAAATCCAGTGCCTTTCTCACAAACAGCAGGCAACATCACCTGCATCAGTATGCAATGGCAATGTTACTGAAAGTCACCTGTCCTGCTCGGAATTACAGTAACTGAAAAGAAGAAAGACAGCACAACAAGAACACACAGTTCACTTTTACAACAGTTGTTTTTTTTTTTTTTTTCTGAGAATTCCTTGTTGTTTTCCTGTACCCTGAAACTTGGCTAATAGTCCACTCAAAAGAAACTCTGAATTCCAGTGGTGGGCAAAAATAGATAAGTGAAAAGGATTACTAACCTCCATAATGAAGAGTTACCCTCAAAAGCATGTTAAAGCAGCCGTTTCAGTGCTGCCTCTAAATGAGCAGATTGTGTAGGATTCATGCTGGTTTCATCTGTCTGACCTGTGAAACCCTAATTGTCAAGAAAAAAGGGAATCAAAAAGACAAAACTCTGTAGTCATAAGAAACAAAGTAGATAATATGGTTTGGAAGTGAGCTATTCTGCATCAATACAAGTGAACTCCACTGGAATAATATTAATTCCTAGCTGACACACATATAATTCTAACTGCATTAAAGGTAATTTTATCCAACCCTTGTTCTTCTGCTATAGAAAATTTGTCTAGTCTGTTTCTCCAATAAGAAATTATTTACACCTTGCACATTAACTGGGAACAGTGAGAGCTGGATGAATTAGTACTTCTCAGCTCCACCGAAGGGCAGCAGCCTCCTGACAGCGCGCGGGTTTCTGTAGAGAAAGCAACACTTGGGCATGTGGGCTGCAAAGGGGTCACAGTGAACTCTGGGAAGATGTCATGAATCAAAATTACACTTCAGGGTAGTTACAGACTTAGGTTTAATCTTTTCCACAGAGTAGACATCGTAGGGAGAAATATAGTTTTCATTAGAATGATTTTATTAAAGACATTATGTTTCATTTGGAAGGGCCTGCCATTATTTATATTATTAGTTGTCTTTCCTGCATGGAGGACAAAACATAGACTCTCAAACTGAGTGGCATTTTTCAGCTTGCAAAAAATGAGGGAGGAGCAAGCATGGCCTCCCCAAAGCAGATGGCAGGACACTATTTGAGAACCAGCAGCACTGCCCATCCCCAGTGGCAGGCAGAGTGACACATTCCTTGTCAAGGTACAAAACACTGCAATCTCTCCCCTGACCCTCATAAGATTTAAGTAGCTGTAGATATGCTTCCCTAGCCCTCATAAGTGACCACTGTCAAGGCCCTGCGGGCATTCTTTCCCCTCCACACGGTTTGGCTGCCTGGGCTCAGGGCCAGATTTAATAACAAAGCTGTCATGTCTTTGGAAGCTCAGTGGATGCCTGCTCTGCCTGTGCTCAGGAGCTGCTTTTAAACTGAGGCTCCTGCACTTGATGTTTGCTTGAGCTATGTCTCAGGTATGTCTGTGTCTCCCTGACCTTCTTCCATTGACCTGACTTTCCAGCTTGAGCTGGGACTGGCCCCATCCCAGCAGACTTGTCCAACAGTCTGGGTGTTCAGCAGAAGTGGGTCACCCACATCGACCCAGCTTTGCTCTCCTTGCTCAATTGCTGTGGGCCATGCTTTCTTGGGACAGTGCTGCTATGCTACTGGTGCTGGTCCCTGCTTGCCAGATGTGATGGTGACCTCCCACAGAATAGCTTTTCTGACATGGGTGTTGGGTCATTACAAGCTCTGAGCACATAATCATGCTCTTACCAAGAGGTCTGAGCATTCGGTCCTCATTACGTACAACATAATTTAAATCCATTTTCTGTTTTCTGAAAAATATTGTACTCCTTCTTCCTTTTTGGATGCCTCCAGGTTGCTATGGAGACCCTTTAATTTTAAACCACAAGTAAAATTGTTTAGGAAAGCCACAGGTGCATTAGCTTTATTTCTCTATTGTACGCAGATACATGGATAGATAGATAGATAGATAGATAGACGGACAGAGAGACAGACAGACATTATGATGCTTGCCACCCTTGAATGATTTCTTTTATCTGTAATCCGGCTTGCTGAATCTTTATGTGAATAACATTTGCAAGGAGAAGATAGATAGAAAATCTATGTTCAGTGTGAGGGAAGGAATTTGGGAACAAACTGTCACTTTAGTAAATAATAAATTCTACAAGAAAATATGTATCTTCCCAAATGGATGAAAGACAATTTTTTTCTTCAAGTGTTTCTGAATTTTTACTAGTAAGAAATTGAGCTTGAGAATTGACAAACGTAAGACTGAGCTTGAGCTATCCCTTTCTACTTGTTGCTGAGGCAGTTTAAAAGTATATTTATAATCTCTGCTACTTTGAATACTAGAGCGATTCCCTGTTTTCTGTTCTAAGGAGGAAACCATAGTAAGTTCTACTTTGTTAAATTAGAAATAAGATTTTATATTATAGGCTGCACTGTATCTTCACAAGAGAGCACTTCCAGAAATTTGGGTTAATAGACACTTAAAACAATGATGACAAGTGGAAGCATAAGAGATAATATCATGAGGCCAGATCTGACTTTTACATATTGCTGGGATGTGACTGAGTCATGCACTTGGATCCAGCAGAGACTGAAAAACCCTTCCAGGTCCATAGAATACTTGCATTTTTCAAGAAAATTTTTGTTTTTGAAAAAAGAGAAAACAGAACCTAGGCCTAGCAAGAGCATTGTAACTCGAGAAAGAACCCTAATAACTCATTTTGTTTCTGCACTTTATTACAAACAAACCTGAATAATCAATTCCTTGGCAGAATACTTTCCTCCCAAAACACTAGATTCTTCTAGTAGCTAAAATGGCTACAGAGAGTTCTTGTAGAGATATAACCATTGTACACTGTAGTCAAAGCCAGGTCTCCATCACTCAGAGAAAACCTAGTGTGTGAGCTGCAGGGTGCGATTAGACCTACAGTACTGCCTTTTTCATTCAAATGATTGAAAGGATTGTTTTTACCAGGATGGAAAACAATTGGACAAAGCAGTTCCTAAGGCTGAGTAATGGGGGCTATGAGCCAATGAAACAGTGATTAAAAACTCAAAAGTTGCTGCAGTTACTTTCAGTTTTCCAGATCTTAGCGAGGAGGTAAGGGAAAGAGAACTGCAATTAGGTAAAAGAGAATTGATTGCTTTAGACTTTGGGACTCTAAATGAAAGACTTGTTTGGGCTAGTGGCAAATTGATCAGCAGTACTTGTTTTTGTGATTGCAAGTAATCATGGAGATGAAAGGTTGCAGGCAAATGCCATTGGATAGTAGATGTGTTTTGGATAACGCAATTGGAAGAAGATTTAAAGAGTGAACCAGTGACTGAAAGCAAATAACCTAGAGATGCTTAAACGGCACACACTTCCTAGCTACCAGCATCTTTTCTTAGGAGCAAAAGTGATAATACACTTCTCTGCTACCTGGGTGAACAGGTGAGATGGGTTTGCAGGAGAAATTTGAGCAAATCAGGTAGGAACTAGCCATTTGCTCTGTTGCTAGACTTGTGGGAAACAAGTGCCAGAGCGTGATAACTGTCCTGAAACTGGTTGGATTTTTAAATGCTGTGGGATTTACCTCACTCTTTCTGAGGTCCAGTGCTGTGCTGTTATAATTTAACCCCAGCTGGCAACTGAGCACCACGCGGAGGTTTGCTCACTCCCTGCCTTGGTGGGATGGGGGAGAGAATCTGAAGAGTGGGCTGAGATAAAGACAGTTTAATAGATAAAGCAAAAGCTGCACTCCCAAGGAAAGCAAGACAAAGGATTCATTCCCCACTACCCATCACTCCAAACATCCCTCTCTTGCTTCCTCTTCTCCCAGTTGTATATGCTGAGCATGACATAATATGGTATGGGATATTCCTCTGGTCACTTGGGGTTAGCTGTCCTGGCTGTGTCCTCTCTCAACTACTTGTGCACCTCCAGCTTCCTCACTGGTGTGGTGGGATGAGAAGCAGAACAGGCCTTGGTTCTGTGTAAGCACTGCTCAACAGTAACGAAAAGCAACACTGTTTTGACGCTAGCAACACAGACCTATGCTAGCTACTATGAAGAAAATTAACTCTGTCCCAGACCAAAACCCTTCCACACAAAGACCCCTTTCCTCTGGGTACAAGGGAGGAGGCTCAAGGCCCTTCTGAGAGGGGCTGCACAGCAACGGCTCCCACAGCACCAAGCCAGAGCTAACACATGCCATTGCTGAGGAAGGCTCATTAGCTCTGCCTTGGCACCATGACAGTTGAAGTCATGAGAAGCAGTTGGCGTGGAGCTGTGCTGGGGCACATCTACTGCTGCCCACAAGACACACTCTTACAGGGGCTGGGAAGGAAAACCTCACACTGGGGGAAATACAGGCTTGGGGAAAATGGTGTGGGAGAGCAAGAAACGAGCCCTTCCTCTCCCCCATCCTTTGACAGGAGGGATGTTGGGTGGCTGGATTGGGTGTGGTACACACGCACTACTGCTGCTTCTGCTACGTGTCTGCTTTTTCTCGATGCCTCCATCAGCCAGACCCAATGTGTGAACTGAAGGAGCTGGAAAGCAGCTTCATCAACTGCTGATGCTGTTGTGGAGAAACCGACAGAAAGATGGAGACCAGTCTAGCCCTTTTTGTCACCACGCTCCACCCCATCTCAATCTGTGGCTGGCTTGGACTGTGTCCTGCAGCCTGCAGTTCTCTGTGGGGTCATCTGCTTATTAATAACACATTTGACATATGCAATTTAAGGACTACTATGATAAAATGTATTCTTTGCAGGACAAATACTGCCAGCTCTGCTGTGTGCTTTACTTACCCACTTGTTGTCATGCATGCTTTATCACGCTGCAGGTCTTTATCTCAAGAGGTGTGGGCAGTTCTGGAGGGGTGAACAAAATTTTATATAATTAAACCAATAACATTTGCTGCTAACTGTGAAGGGTCATTATGTAATTGTAAAAGCTCTTATTAAAATGCAGTGGATCAACTCCAAAACAAAATAATTGCTTTGGGGTTTGCTGCCAGCCTTGGGGGTTTTTGTTGGGGTTTTTTGTTGTTCCCCCCTCCCCCCCCCTTGTATATAATTGGATAGTGTTACTTTAGAGTATTGCTTATGTTAAGCCTATTTGGTTTTCTTCAAAGGGTGCAAAATGATTCTGTCAAATAAAACTACCTTATTTTGCCATAGCTGGAATTACTTTGCCAGTGAATTCTGATTTGTATTCCTGAGCTTTGTAATTTGATGTAGATGACCAGGAAGCCCAATTCTAGGCCAAAATGAAATAATGGAGCTGTTCTTTTTGAGCATGTAATGCAAATGGATTAAAGTTCTAAAATCTTTTCATAATCAAGACCATCTTTTTTGCCCTCTCACAAGAGTTTGTCCATTGGTCTTCCTGCTCCAGTGAGATGGGGAGCCAAGGGGAAGTATGTTATGTTTGTTCTTTGAAAGGCTGTTTTTACTGACCCTGATCTCTGCTAGATGGGTTTCAAAACTTCCCTTCTTCTGATACAGAACACCTTGAAGAAGTTGTTACCATTACAGAGGACAACTTCCTGCCCTAAGCTGAATTAATGGCAAAACGAAATCAGACAGCCAGACAGGCCTTTGTATCTTGGAAGTGTTTCATTCTCGTTGCACTGACACTAACAATCAGGCAACATATAACCATGCTGAGCTATTGAATGCTTCAGCACTTAATGCTTTTCTTGGAATTTAACTTAGAAGATGCAGTGGCACAGGGATGTCAGCAGACAGCAGACCTTCTTAGCTGGATCCTTGTATTCTTTAGAACCACCTAATTTGTGTAGGTTTTGTTTGCAGAAGCAAGTAAGATCTAAAGACTGAAATACCAAGGGCTTTCAGGAAAACAATTACTGCATGCAACTCCCCTGGTTCTCAGCTAGCTTTTCATTCAGGTACAGTACAAGTACAGCTGCTGCCTCAGCTCTTACCCAGCAGTTCTTTATCCTAACAGCTCACCATTTCCTATATTCCCATGCCCATGTATTTTTCACTTTTATTTTAACATAACATAAAAGACATCTCATGTCAGGATGATCACCAAACACAGGTCTGTGACACTCCTAAGCCTTGATTTGAGTGGTTTGAAACCAGGCATTCAGCTCAGTTTCAGACAAAATGGGGACAGTATTTCTTGGTTCATGCAGACATTTCTGACAACTTGAATTATTTAGAAGAAAGCTTGTAAGTCAAGGAGGGTAGAGTGGGAAGAAGACACTATCACTACGTACCACCAAAGGACATTTTCATTCTCTCTGATCTCTGTTGTGGGAGGTGGACAGAGTTCAGCCTTGAGATAACCCCCACAACTGAAAGGCTGTGGACTCTCCCTGCAAAACTTCTAGGGGCAGGGCAAAGACCTTCAGAAAAAAAAACATGGCTATCCCCAAAATACCTTCCTGCCTACAGTATATTCAGGGCTTTTAGGAGCCTTTTGCATCATCTGGCCATTTTAAGAGACACATTTTTTTTCTTTTGGTTATTTCCCTGAACACTTTATCTCTTGGCTCAAAGCACTGCAGAAGCATGTACACCTTAGCTTAATGTTTTGACTGTTTAAGCCCAGGACTTCTTCCTGAGTACATGAACAGCTTTATTCCAACCTCAACAAGTCTGTCACAGGAAGCAGACAAATACTTCCCAGAAAAGCTCATTAGACTTGTCATCCTTCCCCAGTATTTTAGAGGGGGGCTATATGAGCTAGCATCGATTGTGCTGGAAGATGTAAGCACTGGTTGTGTAACTACCTAACAGCCAGTGGAGGATGTTAGAAAAAAATTTTATATTGAAAGAATTGTCAGGGCCTGGAACAGGCTGCCCAGGGAGGTGGTTGAGTCACCTTCCCTGGATGTGTTCAAAAAAAGGGTAGATGAAGTACTTAAGGATATGGTTTAGTTTAGGATGCGAATGGTTGGACTTGATGATCTTAAAGGTCTTTTCCAACCTTGTTATTCTGTGATTCTGTGATTCTGTGAAAGTGAATGGTGCTTCTTTGATTTTGTCAAATATAATCCAGTTCTTCAGAGTAGCTTCACTCAGTGCTTTTTCTCTTGAAAATGTTCCATCTTCAATTCACACTAAACAATAAACAGGTGAAGAAAGAAAACAGCTTTTCCTCGACATTGTTATTGACATCCCCTTGTTTTGCCTTATTTACTGTTTGATATTCTGCCTTTTCATACAACTTGGCCTTGAAGTGTAGGGGTTTTGTTCAGTGAGACTATTATGATAAAGGAAATGCCTGAAGGAATAAGTATAATAAAGATATCTAAATTCTAATCTGATAGTATGGTTTCACCTCACTCAGCCTGCAGTGAACTGTTAGGTTCCTGGACAATGGGTGAGATACTCTGAGGAAGCGGAGATATGCAATCAAATTTCTAGGTTGTGGTGCTTTTGCAGAACTTCCTAGCACAGGTCCTGGTTCCTGCTGGAGCCAGTTGGAGTACCTGTAGGTGTCATCTGAGTTTGCAGAAAAACTAAATTCTGCTTAGCTTCCTAGTATGCTTTCCTGTCTTACTACCAGAATCTTAATAAAGTGTCTTGCAGTGTATGAGTAAATTAATTTCTCTCTTGGTTCTCAGTCACTGAAGGTCGGACTGTCCTAAGAGGAGTACTTGGAGAGAATATAACTGGCTATTATGGACAAAACAGGTTGACTTTAACAAAGCAGAAATTACTATCACATAATAAAGGTAAAAATGAAGAAGTGAACTGTTTATAATCAACCGTTTCAGACTACAATACAAATAAGATAAAGGGATAAATCATTCTTCTTTTGATGTATGTAGGTTGCTCTTCCATATATTTTTGTGTTTATACGTAAAGGCACTCCACAGAAAGTGTGCCTTGCTACATTAACTTCACATAATAATTGTATTTTGAAGTAAATTATGATTGGAAAATAATCTTAAGTCAAATTTTCTATACATTACAACTATATATAAGCATATAAGACAATGTGATTTACGTTTGACAATATTAGGCTAACTGGAGATTCTATTATACTAACTGGAGATCCTTAACAGAAGGGCAATTGTCCTTTTTTTGTTTTTTCTCTAAGCAACTGGCTTGAAGGAACTGTAATGTCATACATGGAAACACAAGGGGTCCCCTCCCTAAAGATCTCCAAAGCACTCCAAAGAGTGGTTGAGCTCCACACACCACTGGCTTACTCCCAGAGGAGACACAGAGCCTCCATGGGTTGGGACAAGGACAGTGTACTGACACAAGCACCATGAAAGGGAAATGGTAACAGCCCACGTGGCAAGCATCACTTTCACCTGGTGATTACAGAGAGTACCTTATTGACCCAACAATAACACAGAGTGCTGCATGACATGAGGACCAACCTGACTCCCTGGCTACACTTAGGCTGCCCTGAAGGAACTCAGGAATGCCCTCCACAACCAGCCCCTTTTATGGGGGATTGATGTTAGATGGTGCAGAAACAGCACAGGCTTCCTCAGCTCACCTGGGCTGGCTGCTTGGGGAGGTTTATTCTGGCCTGGTCAGAACCAGGACATCTGAAAATTACAGTTTAAGTTATTGCATGGAAAAAAAAGAAAAAACAGACATTTCAAAAGATAGTTAATTCTTTAGGAGATAGTGGTCTGCATCAACAGGTGTCAGTTTCCAAGATATGTAAAGGAGACTTAACAAGGGAAAAAGACACAGGTTTCTGTTGTCTCTTCCATGTCATGATAAAGATATGCCAAAATATTATCACTATTTCTAGCAAGTTGCAATTGTGCCCATGCAGGAATTTTTTTGAAGCTTGGAGAACTTGTAGAGTTACACATTCTAATGATATTCTGTTAATTGAGGGAGACTTTTACAAAACTCAGAACTACCGAGGCAACCTCACCTCTGTGCCTGTAAGATCATGGAACAGATCCTCCTGGAAACTATATCAAAGCATATGGATGACAGGAAGGTGATTAAAGACAGCCGACATGGCTTCATAGAGGGCAAATTATAACTAGCTAATTTGGTGGCCTTCTATTACCATGAGTGGCCGGGTTGGTGAATAAGGGAAGAGCAACTGTAAACTTGATTTATGTAATGGCCTTTGACACAGTCCCACACAAAAGGTTTGTTGTTAAATTGGAGAAATATGGATTTGATGGATGGACTATTTGATGGATTAGGAATTGGTTGGATGGCAGGATCCAAAGAGTTGTAGTCATTGGCTCAATATCGGAATGGAGATCAGTAACAAGTGGTGTCCCTAATGGGTACTGTTCAATATCTTTAATAATGACATAACCAGTGCCACTGAGTGCATGTTCAGTTTGCAGGTGACAGCAAGATGAGTGGTGCAGTTAATACACTTGAGGGAAGGGATGCCATCCAGAGGGACCTTGACAGGCCTGAGATGTCTGCCAATGTGAATCTTTAGAATTTCAACAGAGACAGGTGCAAGTTTCTGCATCTGGGTTGGGGAAATCACAGACTGAGTGATACAGTAGTATATGAGGTTTTGGTCAACCTTGTTTAGTGGAGGGTGTCCCTGCCTATGGCAGGGGGGATGGAACTAAATGGTCTTTAAAGGTCCTTTCCAACTCAAACTAGTCTGTGATTCTGTGATTCTGAGAAAACTGCTTCACAGGGTTCTATTAGTATTCACTAAAACACCAGGATAGAAACTCATTTCCTAACTTAACAACCCTATACCTTCAATGAAGGGACTGACCAGTCTTCAAAGTCTTAGTTGAAAAGGCAGTGTGCAACACACTTGGTGTTTCAAAGAGGAGAAATTTCAGATATTTCAGAACATTAGATAACAAAATACCAAATGAATCATTTCAAAAATTACAGTGATTAATTAATGTAGGCAATATATTTTTTCTACATTATTCTTGGTAAACTTATTTGTTGGTGATTACTCTCTCCTTATCCTCAAGCTTCAAGTACATGCTGGCTCTGCCAGACCTGATTGACTTACAACTGTAGCCCATGAATTTCCAGTGAGTACTTAGCAATTCTTTTAAGATATGAGCATTTCAGAGCTACAAAAGAACCACACATTTTTAACTTGAAAAGGCCACAGATTCACTTTTTTCATTTCACTTTTGCTGCATTTTATATAAGAAAGTTTGATACAAGTACAGTATTTTTCAGTAAAGTGAGATTAGAGCTCAGATACATTTTTTCTTTCATGTAACTGAAATGCTTTAGGTAATCTGACATTCATCTGGTGTTCAGGATTCCAAAGGAGCAGTTACACATCTGCAAACTGCAGCAGGTTTTGACTATAAATCAATGATTCTTGTCTACCCATTCTTACTTTCATTAATATTTCATAAGGTTGTCAAACTACTTTTATGTGGTTTCACATTGAACATATGCAAGGGGTAAATGTGATAAATCAGCTAGAACAGTGGGAATGAAGGGAATTCCTGAAATACTAGTAGGTTGTTAGCCAAAACTGCACAGCTCTCACAGAACTCAGGAAGTTTCAGATAATTTTCCTTCTGCAGTTTTCCTGCCTGGATACTTGTGAATATTGGGAGTTTTACCCAGGAAAAACTGTAAATACTGGTGAGATTGCAGTAACTCTGAAGTTAAATCTCCCTTTTTTTTTTTTCTTTTTTTTTATCTTTTCCCCAGTTCTTAGCAGCCTTTCAAAGCCCCTCAGCTGTACACTGAAGTCTTGCACCAGAAAGAAACTGCAAACCTTTGAGACTGCAGTTAAAAGAACCAAAGCACTAATGATCACCCTGGGCAACAGCTAGCAGAACACACATACAAATAATAAGTTGTTCATGATGGCAGAAACTTTGCCCTTTGGAGAGTATGAGTTGGAGGGAATGAGAAAAATAAATTGATTTTTTTAAAAGTCTTCATTACATTTAAATTATTTTTCTTTGGAAAATCATTTCCTTTGCAGGCTCATTTTCTAGAACAGTATTGAAGTGATCTAAGTTGCTATAATAAGTTTTCAGTTCATATTCAAACGAGTTATAGATCTGAAAACTGCTACAGAAAATAACATTTTATAGAGTGGAAAGGCACATAGGTGTATATAAAAAAAAAACAATTATTTTTTTTTTCAGTATGCGAAGAGTTCCTATTTTAGTACTTGGAAATGTTAACAGTAGTCATGAATAGCACATGCAGATACCCTAGACTGTAGATTATAGGAGGCAGTGCATTAGGAAAATGTCCAGTTTTATGCAGCTCTAATTGTATTTCATATTACTCTTTCTATGTGATTTTGCATAAAACACTTGAGTTCCTCCTGACTTCAAGCTGTACAAGAATTAGCTAATCAAATAAGTAATCTGCCCACATCCTTCCTTTGGCCTGTTCAAACATCCTTCTTTTTGATCTTTTGTTACCTTTTAATAGGCCTCTTCCCAGCTCTCCCCTCTAGAAGGCTTCTTCTGATTCAAAATGTTGTTTTGCTTTAATATTTTGCATAAGAGTTACTGGAGTTAAATATTCAGAGGATACAGGAGCAGGTATTAAGATAGGATTTTCATAATTTTCTGATTGAGTTGCACATCACTATTTTCAAGATTTCTGAAGTGGTCTAAGTGCTTTAGGTTACACAATTTTGCAATAAAGCACTCAAAAATGAAAAAAAAAACCCAAAGTTGCTGTTTTGAAAGTAGATATAAATTATGTAAGCAAAGATTTTTTTGCATTGTTGCCATTATTAGTATTGATACTTTTTTAGAAAAAAGGCAGTTATGTAGCATGAGCACAACAGACTGTCTGATTTCAGGCCTTTCGTTGAATTCGCCACAGTTGTACTAATTCCTAAGCCATAGGAAACTGGACAAGCCTTATCACATATTTATAGAGAGGAGGGGGATCAAGCAGTTGTCTCACTCAGGGTCTCAAGGGAGTCTAAGACAAAAATTAGCCATGGATACAGCCACGATATTGCAGAGCAGTTCCTCAGCCATAATGTTGTGGTTTAACCCCAGCTGATAACCGAGCACCACGCTGCTGCTTGCTCACCAGTCTGTGCCAGTCCGGGCCAGCTGTCCTGGCTGTGTTCTCCCAGCTTCTTGTGCAGCTGGCAGGGTGTGAGAAACTGAAAAGTCACAATTCACAGAATCATAAGGTTGAAAAAGGCCTTTAAGATCATTGAATCCAACCATTCCTGTCCTATGCTAAACCATCTACCCTTTTTTTGAACACATCAAGGGATGGTGACTCAACCCCCTCCCTGGGCAGCCTGTTCCAGGTCCTGACAACCCTTTCAGTGAAAAATTTTTTCCTAACATCTAATCTAAACCTGCCCTGGCACAGCTTCATGCCATTTCCCCTTGTGAAAAGATCTTGGCTTAGTGTAGACACTACAACTATGTAGCAACAACTAGAAACATCAATGTGTTATCAGCATTGTTCTCATTCTAAATCAAAACCACGGCATTATACCAGCTACTAGAAAGAAAAATATTTCTATCACAGCTGAAACCAGAACACATGAAAAAAGGACACTTTTTTAAATTAACCTTTCAAAACAATTCTGAATGTAAAGCATTTCTTGAGAATCATTAAACACGATTTTTAGATCCACTGTTGCCCATCTGTGAAAAAGGAGACTTTAAAGGAATTTCACAGAAACAGATAATAGGTTGTTAATTTCCTAGCACATAACCATTTTTTTTGCTATTGCTCTCTTGGGTTTCATTGGATTTTAAACCTTGAAAAACAGTCTAAAAACAGATTGGATGGAGGAAAAGGAAAAACCTCAGCTGGAGGTGCAATCCTGGTGAGAACTTAATTGAAATCAATAGAGAATTAAATGAAGGAAAAGATTATGGTAAAAGGAAAATCTTTTGGTCTGACCAAAACCAAGGAAAAAAATCAGTCTTTCATAATAGCATTAATTCTTGTACTTGTGCTAGCTGTGAATCTGAGCCTAAGACACCTTCTCTGAGAATTGTATGCTTTTCAGCTACAGCAGAACATCCTAACTGATAGCATTTTGCTTATTCAGGTCATTGGGCATTACCTCTACATGGACCTGCTATTCAGCTTTCAGGCTTGCTTCTTGTTTTTTAAGCACCTTAATCTTGTGCTTAAATCATCATAGGTTAGTTTCACTTCCCTAGAAGCTGTTTTCCTGTCTAGTAATAATTGTGTACCTACCTGGTGCATGCAGAGCTGTACCGAAACCAGGATAAAGAATAGAAACCTTACATGATTGCCATGTTCTGAAGGTCATCCCTCTTTTAGATTAATTTGGACAAAGTGTTTCCATCACTCATATACCTTCTTATAACTAGGATATTTTATTTTATATTGGTTTCTCAGAGATTTCGTATATACTATACTGATAGTGAAAAAGAGAGTTTAAACTGTTTCCCTACTGGTTTTCAGGGAGTTCATGAGGACAGCAAGCTACTTGTTGGTCTATTCGCTTTGTTTTGCATATGCCAAGGTAATAATAATAATAATAGTAATAATAATAATAGTAATAATAATAATAATAATAGAATAAAAGAATAAGAAACTGATGTGTGTGAAAGAGCTTTTGTTTGGAAATGAAGAAACTTCCCATGTTTAAATTTCCTTTTGAATAAGTATGTGAGAATATACCTTGAAAGAGATTTAGAGCTATAAATATATATATTAGAAATATATATAGATTGAAAAGAACAGAAAATATTGGAAATCCTGATGACGTAAAACTAGACTTTCTGATGATTTATGGGGATTTGTACTATGTGCTTTTAATAATTCTAGACTCCTTGTTCCTCCCCTTTTGCAACCACCCATATAGCAGCCCTCCTGGTTTCATAAAGACACTGAATTACTTGCCTGCAGCCATGTACAAAGACTGATAGTTTGTTGCTGAAAAACAATGTGTACGTATAAGAAGAAGGAGGGGTATGATTGCTTCCAGGCTCTCACACTGCTTGGCACCACAAACAGAATGCAGTAGGATGGACAGACACATTGGTCTTGCACATGAGCACAGCATGAATGTGAAGGATGAGGATGCATCTTGAGCATGGTATCCCTGGGCTCACACTTTGTGCTCAAGCTGTATGTGAACTACCAATGGTTACAGGTGAGAGCAGAGTGCACTAAAACACTTTAGGAAGCTTTTAAGCTACCCACTAGGCCTAGACCTGAAGTGTCAGCAGCTCCTAGTGACAAACTGTTGTTTTATCAGCCAAAAGTATTAGGCAGGACACAGAGGTTGTTCTCCTTGATCTGAACTCCTGTTATTTGCGTTTGCATAATGACACATGTGAAAAAGAAGGCTGCATTTATGGGCATACCCTGTAAGCTAAAATGCAGGACAAGTGGCAACAGGCACAAACTGTAACACAGGACGTTACATCTCAACATGAGGAAAAACTTCCCTCTAAGGATAACAGCACTGGCACAGGCTGCCCAGAGAGGATGTGGAGTCTCCTCTGGAGATATTCAAAACCATCTGGATTTGATCCTGTGCAACCTGCTCTAGGTGATCCTGCTTTAACGGGGGGGTGGACTAGATGATCTCCAGAGGTCCCTTCCAACCCTGACTTTTCTGGGATTCTGGGATTCTGCGCTCCCCAGACTTCTGCTGATGTTACTGATGTCAATGCAAAACTCGTGGGGAGTGGAACAGTCAGGAGAATCAGCAAAAGGAAATCCATATTACTTAGAAATATTCTCTTCTAAGCAGGGAGGATCAGTTCACATCAAGGGACCTAGAGGGTAAGATTAAGTACTTTCACCTTGAACGTCATGGCTTATTTATAAAAGATTACAGTGGGAAGACATGTGACCGATATGCTGACTGATATGGCCATGGACAGGTCTAAAAGGATTCTATCAAAACATTTTTAGTCATTCATAATGAATCTGTAGACTGGAAAATCGTGTTGCTCATCAAAAAGTTGTTAGGGAGGACTGGGAGGAAAGACAGAGATCACAGCACTCAGGCTGAACAGTGGTGTGTGTGCAAGCACAGAGGACAGATTCATAAAGAACTCATTAAACCCTATTTCCTTCTCAACTGTTTCTCCCCTGTGATTGTATTTAGTTACGATCTTAAGCCTGTAGATCTGTGAAGGCTTCCATTCATTTTCCCTAAACGCAGAGTAGTCCTGTATCTACTCAGTATGGATAGACCAAGAAAATATTTAGAAGCATTGTTTTCTTAGAAACCACATCTGCTGTTCTGAGACCTGAAGTTGTAGGTTCTTGGTTTACTGCATGCCTTTGGGTTACAGCTGAATGTATATCGTTTTAGTTGATAATAGAAATATCTGGAAATGAATAGTTTCAGTCTGGTTTTCCATTTTGTTTTTTAAAAATTGATTTTAATTTTATAATTTTCTCTGTCACAGACTCAAACCAATTGGTGTTTCAGAGTAAAGTTCTGGAATATTATCTTAGGGAATGTCGTAATTTTGCACAGCTGGGTTCTGGTGGAGAAGGGGGCGATGGGCTGCAGGGGTGGCTTCTGCAGGAAGCAGCTAGAAGCTCTCTGCAGGCCCAAGAGAGCAAACACCAGCCGGCTCAAGGCTGGAGTCATTGCTGACCAAGGCTGAGCCCATCAGTGATGGTCACAGTGCCTCTGGGAATCACATTTAAGAAAAAATCTGAAACAGATGCTTTTTGACACCAGAGGAGGGAGTGAGAAGATCTAAGAAACTGTGCAGACACCAAGGCCGTGGAAGATAGGGGAAGAGGTGCCCCAGGTGCTGGAGAGAAAGATGACCCTGCAGCCCGTGGAGAAATCCATGGTGGAGCAGGTGTCCCCCTACAGCCCATGGAAGAAGTGGAGACCCCACCTGTAGCTGGTGGAGGGGCTCCACACAGGAGCAGGTGGAGACATAAAGGAAATGCTGTGACTCGTGTTGGAGCAAGCCCCTGCCAGAACTTGCAGCCAGGGGAGAGAGACAGAGACACAGAGATGTAGGAGAGAGAGAGAGACATCCACGCTGGAGCAGGTTTGCTGGGGGAGAGGCTTGTGACTCTGTGAGGGACCAGGCTGGAGCAGTCTGGGCCTGAGAGACTGAGAGACATTCTATGATTTATGACCGCACCCCATGGAAGTGACCCACGCTGGGGCAGCTGGTGGAGAGATGAAACCCCATGTGAAAGGACTCACATTGGAGAAGTTTGTGAAGGACTGTCTCTTATGGGTGGAACTCCACACTGGAGCAAGGGAAGGGTGTGAGGAATGCGCCCCTGCCACTGCCAGCCAAGAAGGAAAACAACTCATGAGGAACTGACCGAAACCCCCATTCCCCCATTCCCCGCTCCTTCCTGTGCCACAATGCGGGGGAAGAAGGGAGTGAAATCACGACTAAAGTGAAGTCTGATAAACATGGAGGGGTGGGGGGAGGAGCTTTAAGATCTGGTCACACTTCTCATTATCCAACTCTGGTGTCACTGGGTGTCCAGTGCAGTGTTATAAATTAGAGAGTTTTGTTTCCTTTCTGTGCTGAGTCTGTTTTGCCTGAGGTGCTAATTGTGGAATGATCTCTCTCTGTCCTTATCTTGACTCTGAAGCTTCTCAATATATGTTTTCTCCCCTGTCCAACTGAAAAGGGGAGTGATGGACTTTGATGGGTATCTGGCCTCCAGCCAGGGTCAAACCACGACAGAGAAAATTCCTGGAGATGCTAATGAATGCAGAGATACTTTCTGTGAAGAAAATTACTATTATTTTTAGCATTTGAAACAGCCTTTTCAATATAAAAAATGAGGCATAGGTTCAGTGAAACAGAGATAAGGAACTTCGTGTCCCTTAAATAAGGTTGGATAACAATCATCATAACTCAAAGCCAATAAAATTAAGAGCCAAAAAATCACCAGTGCCCAAATTAGGCCTCTTTGGTATGTGCATTGCTTTTATGAATGGTTATGATTAAATATTTATGAAGTGGCATAAAGAAAGGCTCATTACTGAAAATTAGTCATTCTAAAAGACTAATAGTATCTGGCCCATGCTGTTAAAGCAGGAAAATGTTAAATTATGATAAAACAGAACACATTCAACCAGATAAAAATGTGATGTTCATAAAAAATAAAGCATTGAAATACTTGAGCTCTGAGACAAATTAAGGCATAGCATTATGGAGACATGCCTACCCATAGGTTGTATACAGTTTTCAATTTTTAAAAGTACGTGGGCTGATTTGTATACACAGTGGTACAAATTGCCCTTTATTTGAGTAGAGCCAGAATTTTTCCTGAATGTTTTCCCCTTATGGATGCAAATAAAAGTTTAAAAATATGATTCATATAGAATTGATATCAGGTTGATGAAATGAATGAACAGAGAACTTCCCATTCCTTTTAACACTTACGTTTCCCCTAAATAATCAGAACTCTGGAGAACGTCAAGTTATAATTTTATTAAGATTTGTACATTCCCAGTGTTCATTTAGGCAAGATAAATCAATCTGAATTCATTTTAGTTTATTTTTTTAAATGTTACTGAAATAAATCAAATAAATTTAGTTTTCTGACTTGTTATCTTAAACTTTCGAAAAGGACAATAGTTTTCTTCCATACACTGTGGGAATTCACTCATCTTCCTATACATTTTACTTACTTAAGTATCACTTTCTGTGAAGACGTCAAATTTTCTTATAAGCTTACTTTTTTGCTTGAACATTTAGCTGAGATGTTCACTAAATATTAACTTAGAAATCTGTCTGTGCTGGAAAATAAGAAGTTAAAAGAAATATTGGTAGGTATGTGTTAGATTTCATTTGTTTTTAAACTTTGAAATATTTTACCATATTTGAAAAACTTTACATCAAATAAATATTTTAAAGTATATGTTTGGTTTCTTGACTGAACTCATTAAAAATGAGAAGTTTGATGCTTCCACAGAAATAATAAGTGTGAACAGTAGTGACGTGGAGAGTTCATTCAGCTCATTCAGCCTGTGCAGATGCAAAGTCCGGTATACTTGTAAGCCCAGCAAATGTTTTTTTCCAACCTCATCTTGACAAGCTCTGAAGCAAGAACTTGAAAATCGCTCCTTATTAAACTGTTCTAGACTTTGTATATCCTTATTATTTGAAAATACCCTGATGTCTTTTTAATCTGCTTTTCTACAATTTAAACCTACGCCTACTTGCGTGGTATGAAAAATACATTTTCTTTTCCTTTGTATCTTCCATGTATTTATATGTAGAAAAATCTTTCTTCCTTCACCCCTCAAGACCCAAGAAAAGCATTTCTTTTTCCTTTGGTTCTACTCTTTAGACTTGTAGTCATTATTTTTGCTCTCTGTCCACCTGGATGGCATTCCTAAGCAGTTACACCACAAGCTAGATGTACATTAGGAGTACCTGTTAATGGAGTACAGCAGAAGAGTTTCTTACTGACAGTGTCATGTCTTACATACAGAGCTCCCATTAATACACTTAAGTGTTTCACTTTTATTATTACAGCAACAGAGGATTAAGTATTTCTCCAGTTATAGTCCATTGCAATGTCAATATCCATTTTGTATTTGCAATCTTACCTTTCCTTAAGTCTTATTTTTCTCCTCATTAAATTTAATCCTGTTTTTCCAAACACCCAGAGATAAATTTGACACATATATATGTCCTCCTTAAATGTGCTCCACCATATAGGCTGGTGCCACCTGTAAATTTAGCAAGCACAGTTTTGCTTCTGTCATTTATGCCATTAATAGATCACAGAAAAATGTAGAAAATATTAAAAGATAGAACCTTTAAAAACTCCATTCAACCTGCTCATCCACCCCTTTCTTGAGTCTGACAACAAATTGATAGAGTACTGGTAGTCTGTATCTATAGTAGTAAGCAACCTGTATATAAAAATATAGGAAAGCCGCTCCCAGCTGCAGGTTGGTCAGCCTGAACTCTGGCAAAGACTGTATTCCTCAGACTTTGGGCCTGTACCCTTGCTGTCTTCAATATCTATAAGCTACTCTTTCTTTTGTCTCATCATCCCCATGTCATCCTCCCTGCAATGAGTAAGGAAGGGCCCCAGGCTTGGACTGGTCAATCCTCCATGAGAAAGGCAGAAATGAGAATCTCTTCCTTTCCAAGGAAATAGACTTTGTAGTATCTGAAAGCCATTTTGTACCTCAGAATAGCTCTGCTTTTATGTTTCTAGATTGTGTGGCTATTTGTGACGATCAGAGGTTTCCTGTTCCCTTCAGAGTGGCCCTGCAGGGTCTTGCTGGGCCATGCAGATTCCAAGATAGTAAAACCCTGAGTGTCAGGCTGGAAGCATGGTCAATGAATGTGGGCATCTTCTCTGCCTTGTACGGCTTAAGCAAGGGCATTGCCAAACCATCCCAGTGGTTGTAGTGGTGTTGGATATTTCAGCTATGGGTGTCTGTCACCCGGGTCCTTGAAAAGCAGAGAAGTGTGTGAAGAAACTTACTATTACGTGAATGTTGTCAGGCCTAGAGAGGACTGACTGTGAAATGCAGTGGTGTATGAAGGCTGGTGGTGGCTTACAAGAGAAATCACACTGATTTCATACTGAATCTGCCTTTTACTCATCAGATGAGTCCTATGGGTGGATTCTGCTACCAGTGAGAACAAAGTGAGGGCAAAGTCTGTGGTGTTTGGGAGGATTGCTTCTTTTCTTTGGTATTGCAGAGCTGTCTGGGTCCCTGTCAATTTAAAACATGGCATAGAAGAAAGGCATGGTCCAGAACTAGAGGCCAGTGACCCCAGTCTCAGTTCAAGGTCTGTATACACTACCTTTTTGGCTGTAGTCTCTAGTTTTGATGTATGGCATGCATATGGCTTATGACATGTACTCTTGACATGTGTCATCTCTAATATATTCATTTTACCACATCACTGGGTCTTGTTCTCTCTTCTATAATTCTGCATGCTAACATGTAGAGGCAAGGGGGGGATGCAGCTAGGAATGTCCTTGTTTCTGTAGCTCCTCCACAGTACAGGGAGGACACGTGTCTTTAGGGAGAATCAGGTTGCCCCACCTCTTTCTGGTAAATGCTGTGATTGCCTTATATAAAGGTGAGGTCTGGTCTGCAGTCGAGATTTTATTATGGGAGTGTGTTAGATGTAACATGAGACCATGAGACTTTCAGGAGAACTGTGCCAAAAGAAGTGTACCAGAGTGTGAGAGCCAAAGAACTTTTCAAGTATTTTCTGAAACAACAGCCATACAACTCAAATTATTTGGAGGAGAGCTTCCCTGGACCAGAAGGAACTCTCACAGCTCAGTGCTTTTTAAGAGCCAGATGGTGTTTCTGATTTGCTTGAGTTAACCAAGGAGGGCAGAAGAAACAATGATATAGATGTATACAAACATTTCAAAATTTCATATTGCTGGGATAAAGAGGTGTCAGTGGACTTACAATAACATTAATCATGCTGGTGGGCAATACTGCAAATGGAGAACTTTTCTGGATACTCGTATTTCTTAGTGCTCTTAGACTGTAAGTTCAGCTGCTTTGTAAGTGGTTGTTGTTAGTGATGTGAGATCATCTGTAATGCAACTTTACAGAAGCACTTAAACTTCCACTGAAATCAATTTAACAAATTAATTCCAGACTATGACAAAAATAAATGCAGGAGTCCTAAAACATGAGATGGAGACACTGCAGCACCCTGCAAACCTCCAAGCTATTGTTCACACAGTGGTCAGTATAGAAAACACAATTGAAGCCATAAGAGCTTTATAAAAATGATGTTCTCATGGGTGTCTGAGTTCAAATCGACCTGGAGATGTTTCTTTCCTGTTTTTCTCCTTGGAAACTGAAATGCAGGTTTCAGTTGGTGGCCGTTCTCATGAAAACAAGTGCTGCAACAGTGCACTGCTTCTGCTTAAACATGGATGAGGTATTTTCTTAGTCTCCAATAATACTACACTAGCTCCAAAAAAGCATCGTGTTACTTATACTTCTGCAGCATTACAGTACTGCCAGATCAGATTGTCTTTCTGTTTTTAAATCATTCATATAGCAGAATGCCTTTGTCTCATTTACAGGCTAAGTAAGGTAAATCTTAGAAAACCACAGTAAAAATAGTAATAAAATAATTCTCTAGTAAGTGGATTTGACTGGATAGAGATATTTAAGAAAATTTCTATAAGGTAAAAGGAAAATTCCAGCAATGTTTTATATCAAGATGCTGTAAATTACAAAGAAAATTCACCAATTGATACCTTATGAAACAAAGCAATAGCTTTTTGAATGAAAAAAGAGTAGGCATTGATGTATAGCTGTTTATTGGAAGACATGGTAACAAAGGCCTCTTTGTGACTAAATCCCACTATGGATGTAAAAGCAAACATATTTTTTGGTATTCATAGAAGAAATTTGATCTTGCTTCATATACCACAATCAAAAATCATTGTCCAATGTTAAAATATAATCAGGAATGGCAGCAGTGGGCTTCCTTTGTATTGAAGAGATTTCTCCTGCAGAATTTTGTATTAAGCTCTTAGTAACCATTAAATCTGTAATGGAATCAGTCATCTTCTCCCCTGTCCCTGAGACAAGTCTTATCATATTTATCAAAAGCTGGAGATGGATAAACGATTGAATAAATGAATGCAATTTGCATTCATATAGCAACTTGCATCTGAACAGGAGAGCAAGAAGGTTAGAAAGTTAAAGAAAAATAATCTCTTTTCAAATTAAAAATAGTATCTTTGATAAGCAGTAAGTGGTGACTGATATTCATTATTTATTATTCCAGGATGGAGAATATAAGAACTCAGCTGAAAGAATCTGACTCAGAGAACATCCGATCAAAGAGTGGGGTTTCTTATTTCTCATTCTGGAATGAAGAACAGCCTGCTAGCTGTGAAATAGTTGTCTGTGCTGCCAGCTAGCTGATATGGCCAATACAAATGGGACATTTCCTCAGGTGACCTTTTGACTTGCCATGGTTGTTAGTCATCTTACTTTGAAGTTCATTTGTTTTTCAGAAATTGTGAAAAGAAGGGCAAGTCTCAGAAAGCTGAGGAGGAAAAACTAATTCAGTCCCCTGTAGAGAGGTTCATAGATCTGGGGTTCAAATGCTCTCTTTAATTAGTGTGCTGGAATGGTTTTTCACAAATGACCTGAGGTTGGTTTGAATTTGGCTTCAGAAAGAGCCAAGATCTGGGAGCAGACTTGGGACAACTCTCCGGTCTGGACTCTCTCTAATCTGGGCATATCACAAGGCTCCTGGAATATAACAGAAAGGGTACTCCAGAGGCTGCAAAATCTGCCAAACATCGCTTCTTTCTTTGTTGAAGACTACTTAAAAGAATTCTTGTCCAAATTCCCTTCAATGATATGGGGGTTTCTCTCTCAGCATCAGGGAAGAGTGGGTATAAACCACTCTCAAGTACTCTGTCTCAGCAGGGTTTAGATGTCCAAAAGCCTAATCCACCCTCGTGTTCAATGAGAAAGAGAAATTATTTAATAGAACAATTACATTATAGGTTATTTGGACTGATTTGGTCGAATCATAGAATCATAGAATCTAATAGTTGGAAGGGACCCATAAGTGTCATCAGATCCAACTCCTGGCTCCACACAGGGCCAGACAAGTCAGAGTAAGTGACCGAATGCATCGTCAAGACGCTTCTTGAACTTGAACTCAGCCAAGCTCCGCTCCCTGGGGAGCCTGTTCCAGTGCCTGACCACCCTCTCAGTAAAGAGCCTTTTCCTAATATTCAATCTAAACCCCGTTTATCTCAACTTCACACCGTTCCCATGGGTTCTATCCCTGGTCACCAAAGATTAGCGCCTGCCCCTTCACTTCCTCATCAGGAAACCATAGACCACAATGAAGTCTCCCCTCAGTCTCCTTTTCTCCAGGCTGAACAAACCAAGGGATGTAAAAGCACTTGTCCTTGACTAACATAGATAAAAACCTGCTGCTGACCTCTGGATAGTTGTTTTTAACTCTTATGTGCTTTCTTTGAATAAAAGTCTCCTAATCTTGTTACCTAAGAAATTATAAAAATGGAAAAAATATTAGCAGTGAGTACAACAAAGCAAAAATTTTTAAGAGGTATCATTGAAAAAAATATGCATCTAGAAGAAAACACATTTTCTTCTTTTATATACCAGGAATACCAGAAATCTTAACCTTGTCACTGATCTTCTGGAAAACACAGATGTTTTAAAACTGCATATTTATTTTCTCTATTGGAAACTCTGTCCTCTCCTGGAAAGCAGCAGAATTACATATTAGGCAGTTAAGATGACATATTGATATTTTACAGCAGTATGATAGCATATCAGTAACTACAGATTATATAAACCAGAAATTATTAACGTTAAATATTTCTAAATGCACAATGTGAGATAACTTGCACCTAATGGCACTATAAGAATTGGAAAAGTTTTCTTTTACCATAAATATTGATTTTGAAATGTTTCTGTGCATCATGAAAACTTGAGAGCTCTGGAAAAAAAAACGGTGTAATGAAAATATTAATTGAAAGAGTAAATAGGAAAATCTATTTCATACTATTTATTCACACACTGGTCCTGTGTAAGGCCTTGAAACAATTTGGATTCAATCAGAAGAGAATTCAAGATTAGAGATTATAAATGCTGCAGAACTAACAGCAGCCTTCATGGATTTGTAGTTTTTAATGGTTTTGTTGAATTATTCCTGTATTATCTGTTATGACATCACACATTTAGCTGAGAAAAACAGCTGTGATGGTATGTAGTCACAGAGTTTTAAAACTCACTAATCTTAATACCCACCATGGGCAGAGAATTTTTTTTAATGCTTTGTTCCAATTCTGAAAAAAACCCAAATTCTGAAATTCAGTTTGTGGAACTGAATTATCCTTTTCTGTATAGTTTTAGAACTTCAAACCTTGTCTTCATTTAATGAGAGAAAAAAAGTTCTTGTGGAAGAATGAATAGGCTACTTTCCTTCAAAACCGTCAGTAGATACAGTTTTCCTGTCACTAGTACTGACAACTTGCATGGGTACCTTGAGCTGAACTTCAGTTTAGGGGTTTTCTGAGTGCCTTATAATTTCTGGGCAAATTAGGATTTCACCAAAGACCAGTCAGTTCTCCTACATTTGTGCAGTTTATTTTTTTAAGCAATGGGAAATCCCACTGAAATTAATAGCTTTATTTCCATAATGAGTTTCTACACAATAAGGGAGTGAAGAATCAAGCCTCTGATGTTGCAGATGAATAGCAATTCCCCCTATCTAAAAACTGTTTGACATTCCCCACTTATTTAGATTATCTAAATATTCTGGATTTTGGTCTTGTACCGTGTCAGATACATTCCCATTAAAGAGGTCCATATTTACAAGACTGAGTGAAGGAAGTCTAAGAAGAAAAAAATATATTAAATGGACAATACTATTAAAGAAAAATTTAATTTCAGTCTCTTTCTCTTTTCTGCTGCTTAAGAACGGTAATTGGAATTCCCAGGGAATGAGGTGACAAAGTATTACAATCTGCATTTCCTGTACAGCAAAATTTAATGAATTAGACCTTTTACAGCTAGCTGATTATATTAAAAAGGCCCTATAAGCATTTACATGGAGTAATTTGAACGAGTGACATGTAACAGCACATTCCCTTAGCTGAAGTTCAGATAGCTTTAGCTGGAGAATCTCAGCAGAATCTTTGTTGACTCCATATCCCACTGCAAGTGTCTGTGCTGTGTACCTAAGGCAACTGATTCCTGTAAAGCTCCATCCCTAAATATTTGAAGTACAGCTGATTTTGCTCTAATGGAAGATCTGACATATCCACATACTTCTTAGCACAATTTCTTTGGTTCTCATTGTCCTCAATGCCTGTGTGACATTGTTGCAATGTTAGAGAAAGGTTTGCATCAGTTCCCAACACGTGCCCAGATTTTTCACTCTAAATAAACAGTGTCATGGCAGCCAAAACATATAAACCACTTGTCCTGGTCTCAGCTGCCATAGAGTTAATTTTCTGTCTAATGGCTGGTGTAGTGCTGTGTTTTGGACTTAGGATGAGAATAATGCCAATAACACAGTGATGTTTCTAGTTGTTCCTATGTAGTTGTAACATGTACACTAAGTCAAGGACTTTTCAGCTTCTCACACCCTGCCAGGTGCACAGGAAGCTGGGATTGCACAGCCAGGAAAGCTGGCCCAGACAGGTCAAAGGGATATTCCGTACCATAGGATGTCATGTTTCACAAATAACTGGGGAAGAAAGCCAGAAGGTGGGATCGCTGCTTGGAAACAGATGGATATCACATTGTTTTTTTTCTTCCATAGTGGTGAGCAATTGCATTTGTGCATCAGTTATCATTATTATTATTATTATTATTATTATTATTATTATTATTCCCTTATTATCTTATTATCCTATTAAATTTTATCTCAACTCAAGAAGTTTTTTCCTTTCTCGTCATCCCCTTGGTGGAGAGAGGTGAGCAAGCAGCTTCATGGTGCTTAGTTACTGTCTGGGGTTAAATCACAAGACCACTGCAAAAGAAAATAATGTTGATTTCCATTTCGATCATGCCATGCTAACAAGATGAAATTACTAGTCTATTCCATGGAGTACCCAGTTCCAGGATATGATATCTCTGAGAGCAGAGTCAACATTTTTCTCTTTCAAGAGGAGGTAGTTTTGCAGAGATGCTTGGCTTGGTACTGCAAAGTTACTGAAGTGTAGGGTTATGGCCCAACGTACTAACATGGTCTGGAATTAATTCCAAGTTCAATGTCACTCTGGTTCTTCTTCCCTCTCTTTGCTAGGCCTTACATCTTAACCCTGATTTATTGCATTGGCTTTGTAATTAAAAGAATCACCACTTTTCCCTCATGCCTGTGTAATTTTTTTATTTGCTCATATAGTTGGTAATAGTTCAGTGTCTTTACAGTTATTTCAGGGCTTGATGATGGCTACTTAGCTTTTTCTTGTGCTCTTATGTGAGTTTTTATTGGTTTATTTATTTTTAATTTCCTACAGCTAGCAGCAATGAAACTTGTGGAAGAATAAAAATGAAGACAGATCTGACATGGAAAGACATAATACTTAAAAGGTATAGTAGTTAAAAGCAAGTCAAAGGATCCCTTTTTGCTGGTAATAAGGGCAAGATGTGTCTATATATAATGTCTGAAAGTGCAAGTTAAGAAAGGAATTGCTGATGTTTAAAAATTAATTAATAAAAATAAATTACTTCTAGTCTCTAAGTGCATATTTATTGAAGTTTCTCTTGGCAATACCATTGCCTGTTTAGTAATTTACATTTGGTTGTCATACATATCTATATGCCTTAGGAAAATAATGGACATTCACTCGTTTGAAATATTATAACCAGAAATTAAATTAAATTAAATCACCTGAAAATGGTTGATTTTTTAAAGTAAGACTTCAAAAACCAATACACTAAGTCTCCAGCTTCCATGGGTATAAACACTCAAGGTGCCTTCTGGATTCCTTGTGGCAGAGGGAATTTTTAAAATAATTTAGCTAACCTTAGAATAGTTGTTAAGCCTAAGCAGAATTTGATCCATACATCCCAATCTCCTTCAGATGATATGTGGTAAAAAATATGGTTGAAAAAAATTCATGATTAGAAGTTGGGAAATAATCTAGAATACTATTCTGTAATGATGTATTTTACAATGAAATGGAAAATATGAAGAAGGCCTTTTGTGTAAACCTTGACATAGTCATTTAATCAGTTTATACCTCCTTTATCTAGACTCTTAATTTAAAACACAAATCAAAATATGATTCTCAAATCCATATCACTGGATAACCATTAACTTCATAAAAATAAATTGTTTTAACGTCAGTATAATCTGTGTAGGTCTAGAGCCTGAAAAAACAAATACATTTCATCTCTACACTTGAGGAGCAGAAGCTTTTAAGTATGAGTTACCAAACCATAAATTATTAGTTTCTGTAGAAACAGTCTTGCTGAAAGTATTGAAGAGCTTTCAGAAAAAGCAGAAAAAAAGTGAAAAGGGTGATGACCTGCACTAGTAGTTTGTCCCTTTAGCCATTGCAATAGATGTGGCACCTACCCAGATAATTTAAAGAATATTCATTACAGTCTGGTTTTAGCAAATAAGCAAACAAAAACCAAGAAAACAAAAACCCAATAAGACAAATGTGAAGATCACTGTATTCAGTCTTGCTGATATAAGTGGATGGTGCAATGACAAGTTTGAAGAGTTTGGCCATATGTCTGCTCAGACAGCTCAGCCTCTTCCTGAAGTTCAGAGGATGCTGTAATGCATCTTGCAGAGAAGCCATTCTACACATCTGACCATCCTTATTGAGCTTTTCTGTACTTTTATCTTTCCACTATAACTTTTTGAAATTGAGATGGCCAGAACTTTGGGCAATATTCAGCCACAGATTTAATCCTATTTCATGTATTTCATAACAGCTGTTGTCTCTCTTGTGTGAGAATTTTGAATTGAAAAGTTGTCATTTGATGACTAACTGTTCCATTAACGCTCATTTATATGAGCTGTCAGCACACAGAGGCATTAATATTAACAAGACAATGCCACAGATAGCTGTATTGCAAGTGAAAATTGAGTAAACTGAGAGCTGCTGGAGGGTCTGTACTGGTGTAGAGGTTTTACTTCCATACATAACAAATACAGTACATTCTCAGCATTCAGGAGAGCAGGTGTGCACTGTCAGCAGCCTATGTCTTCTGGGTGGAATTGATCAGACCATCAAATCGATATTCTTTGTGCTAATAGAATTTCAGTTGTTTTTCTTAGCTAACTACTAACATTCACACAAAGCTATGTTATTGCGACCAAGAAGGTAATAATCACTTGGAACAAGAGATGAAGAATAAAAGAAAAAATCTAAGACAATAATCCAACAAAATAGTATGCAGGACAAATCTAAGCCTAATCTCCTTTCAAATACATTTGCGGTGCTTTGATGCATCACATATTTAATTTTAACTGCAAGTAGCATCTATTACTGGACCTTTCTGGGAGACCAAATGAGACTTTTCCCTGATGGATAAGGAGAAGCACAAGAGACATAGGAAGTAACATTATGTAGGCATAGCACAGAATAGAAATTAAATATTCCTGGCTTAGATGTATAGCAGAGTTTAAGTTGTTTAAAGAAACAAATGAACTGTAAGAATGTGAGGATTCAGGTCTGAGATTTTAGGGTGTTTTTCATGGGAGCATACTATGAGACTGTGGTTCTCTCATGTACCTCCAGGATTTAGGGAATTTGCCACATGGAGTGCTAAAGCATGGAGCTCAATGAGGGGTTAAGCTTCCTCTGGACCTGCTCACACTGTTGTTTCCACTGAGTATCTCTGTCAATGTACCAAATACTTCCAGAGGATGTGGGAGAAGCGGCGTCCTTTTTCAGTTAAAGGGTTACTTGCTTGTAGACATGATCGAGCCACGGAAACTGGAATGTAACTTGAAAATCAAAAGGTAAATACATAAATTTTTATGAGTCCAAAGTACTAGTGAATATGAAAAGATCATGGATGACAAAAAAAAAAAAAAAAGCTGACAGGTTGTAGAAATGGAAGGAGATGTCATCTAGAGAAAACTCTGCCTGCTATAGAAACTCGTTTCATAATATACCTTTCCATGTGATCCACACTCAACAGAAATACAGTGCTTCCTTTTTAATGCTCTTGCCAAATATAACTGTACAAAGCACTGTGTGTTGAAATAGAAATGCTCACTACATTTATTTGCATACTTTTTGCTTCATTTTATAATGTGAATTATATGTTTAGCATTCTTTAAGTATAAATTAATTATCTTGACAGAGTTAATATAACATTGTAGCAGGCAACAGACAGCTGATGTACAAGGGAAAACATTTTACAGTATGTTGTAAATATAACTACTCTGTGATAAAGATAACCACATCCCTAATTGGAGTAGGATAGCTCATGCTTCCTGTTGAAAAATAAAATTAATGGGAGAAATAATTAAACTAGCCTAACTCCCACACATAAAATTTAAATAAAGGAGTGAATAGGCACAAAATGAATTCACAAAGCAACATTATAACTTAATCCCAACGAACAATGCATTTTGTGTTTTTTGGGGTATTTTTTTGAGAAAAAACATATTAAGGTTTGACACTGAATTCACAATATAAATAAATGAGAATTATGTTGTCAGAAATGTTGTTGCTCGTAAGACTCTCCACAGTTTCCAAAACACACTGAAATTCAGGATTTGTATTACATCTGTGCATATGGAAACAGTTTTATTTCTCTTCCTTGCATGTCTGGAGAACCATATGTACGTTTGTTTCAGTTTGGAACACTGATTTTGGCTGTTTGCCTAGGCCTGCAAGAGTGCTTTGTTAGGGTAAGAGTAAGCTAGCAGCCTTTTAAACTGGGGACAATGTTGAACCTGGCATTCTTAGGAAGCTGGAGCCAAACACTTTAATAGAAATGGAGGAAATAGGTAACTCCGACTTCAAAATCAGTCATGTTTTGGGCAGGGGATTGGCCCAGGTTACTTCCAACCCACAGTATCCTGACATTGTACATTACATTGCTCATTTTGAGGGGTCACAGTTTTGGTTCTCTAGGTAATGTCACTTGATGATGGCAAAAGCAAATGTCTTGGTTCAGTGATAAAATATGTTATAAGAGACTATAATACAAACTCTGAAACTGAGATATGACCACAGCCTGTAGGTGAAGGGTTGCTTTCATTCTGCTGCTGTCATTCTGGGACAGACTGCACAGCCATCAGAGAACCGAGTGCCTTATAAATACGCCATGGGGTTTTGACTATGTTGGTCTTGTTTCTACTCATTAAGACCAAGGATTATGGATTTTGACCTTCAGTGACCTAAAGATTTGACTTCATGAACTTTTTGTATTTCTGGACATTTTGAGCAGCCTGGGTGGCAACATCTAAGGGGCAGACTTTCCGTTAATGTCCATGCTAACATATACTTTTCAGATGGGTTTAACTAGAGCTGTACAGTAAATGATTTTTTTTCAGGAAACTGTTGGATATTTGTCATTGAAAAGTATTCATCCTGATATAAATTAAAGGTTTGGCCTCAGATTCAGGTTTTAATGCATTCAGAGCAGTAGAACACTTTTTTTTTTTACACTGAAATACTTAATTTGAGAGACTGAATAGATTTTAAAAGAAAGTAGGTTAAGGAAGCAGAACAGAGAAAAAGTGTGACACCTTGCTATCAAAAGGTCATCTGAAGTACCACAGAAATCTTGGCTTTTCTAATCAAAGAATCACAGAATCACAGAATCATAGAATCGCTGAATAGTTTGGATTGGAAGGGACCTCAAAGATCATTTAGTTCCAAACCCCTGCTATGAGCAAGGACACCCTCACTAGACCAGGTTGCCCAAAGCCTCTTCCAACCTGGCCTTAAAGACTTATTGGGATGGGGCTTCCACACCCCTCTGGGAACCTGTTCCAGTGCCTCACCCCCTGCAGAGTAAATATTATTTTTCCTAATATCTA
Source organism: Porphyrio hochstetteri (assembly GCA_020800305.1). Taxonomy (NCBI): domain Eukaryota; kingdom Metazoa; phylum Chordata; class Aves; order Gruiformes; family Rallidae; genus Porphyrio; species Porphyrio hochstetteri. The sequence continues at coordinate 56,770,691 of CM036907.1, forward strand.
GTTGAAATCTCCCCTTCTTTAAGATGAAGTCCATTACCCCTTGTCCCATTACTACATGCCCTTGAAAACAGTCCCGTTCCAGATTTCTTGAAGGCGCACTTTAGGTAATGGAAGGCTGCAGTAAGGTCTCCGTGGAGCCTTCTCTTCTCTAGGCTGAGCAATTCCAACTTTCTCAGACTGTCTTCCATAAAAAAATTCCCTTATTTATTTTAAAGTTCCCTTGTACCTTAAACTGGGCCCAGCACATGACCAGGTCCTCACTAGTCTTAATTAAATTGAGAAAAAGTTACTTTTTCAAAATCATTCTGATCAATTTAATTATTTTGAGCCAAGTGGATTTTCTTTAAGAAATCCTAAACACATTTTTTCAATCCTTATTTTAATTACAAACATTAAAAATCATCAACATGAATGAAGCCCCCAAAGAGCTTTCTGTTGCTGAATCTACGCTGGTTTGATTTGGGTTTTTTGACAAGTTTGACAAAGAAAAATACTTAACTCATCATATAATTTTATCTCCTTACAGACTTTCTTTTTTTCATGCCTACTCTAAGCTGATATTTTTAGGAAACTAGGAGCAAAGCACTGTTTTCAGCATAGAGACTTCTGTTGTCAGAAGAGTGGGAATAAATTTGTTTTATTAATTTTAAATTCTTGCAGTCATTTTACTGTGCCACCTTGAGGGCTAAATATTTGCTATCAACTTCGTAAATGTGGGCAGCTTTTACTAAGCTTTCCTTAGTTTACTTACTGCTAGAGGGATGTACAGTCCCTAAAATGACTTCTTCTAACCATGAGATGCATTATGAAGGTAAATGTAGATATTGAACAAGGAGATTTACATGCCTCCTGCTATTTCGCCTCTTTTCTGCTTTCCAGTTTCTTTCTTTGTCTGCCAGGCAGAGCACAAAGCTCAGAAATGGGAGAGAGACAAGCTGGCAGAGACCAGGAAATCCCTATCATGTAATCCCTCATTGCAACTGCTTTTTGGTCTCAATATTACTTTGTGTCAGTAAATAGATGAAGAAATATAGGCAAAAATTTAGTGTGCCTTCTAAAATTGTCATGTAATAGAATTGGCAGTGTCCTATTTGCTAGCAGTTATTCTGTTAACTGAGCCTTTGTCATAAAACTATTGACAAATTCTGTGAGAGACTGATTTTGTTTTAGAATTTCTGATGCTAAAGTTTAATGCATTTTACCTGCTATTTCCTACATTTTTAGCTGTAATACATGCAGAGTCAAACTTTGAAGTGTACAAAGAAACTAGATTGTAATTTCCTAACATGCATGCAGCCAGTGCTTAAAGAGTTAACCAGGGCTTTATAAGCAAAGGCATTGCTGTCTATTGAACCTCTGCCTTGACTGATGCAGAGAATGGAAGTGCAGTTGTCAGTGAGATAGAGGGTTATCAGATACGTCTTAATTTTGACAGCTAAATAAATGTGCTGCAAACTATTTCCCATGCGTATTTCTGCCACACAAATTTGATGCTGATATTTAACAAGTAATATAAATGACAATATTGAGTGGTAGTCTTGACAGGTCACTAGTATGTTGCTAATTTGTGGAGTATCTGGAAGCCAGCGGGGGCAGTGAGTGAGATCTGTAATTGGAGCATATAAAATAAAATGTTAAGTTGCCTGAAAAACTAGTCCTGCAGCATCTCAAATTGGTCATTCTAAGTTAACCTGCACTTGTGATATTAGTGTCATTTTGCTATAGTACCCTGTCTGGAAAATGTAATACAACAATCACATCCCAGAAAGGTTAAACTCATTTTTGAAGCACGCAAATGCTGCATGGATGATCCTGAAAGAAAAGCCCATGAATAGATTAATAACTTTGTATTCTCGGCAGTACTGAAGTAGCATGCAGTACGTAAGCAGTAGGGCTGCGTGATGAACAAAGGAAAACTGTGAAAAGGTATCCAAACTACAGCAAATGAGTCAGGGAGCCTTTAAAAAGCAGACATGGCCTCAAAGTAGTGGTGTCTTATATAAAGTTGAGGTTATGAATGCACAAAAAAATTCAGGAAATGCAAGCATGAAGTTGGAGCACATGACTTTTTAGTGTCCTAATACTCTTTTAATTAATTTTTTTTAATTTCTTTTTAAAAATTTCTCTTTTTTAACAGAAAGATCAAGAAATTTGTGGCAGATTGAGGTGGCACAAGCTGCACTTCCATTGGCAGTGGACAACAGCAAAACAAATTATGAAGTTACAAATTTATTGCAATGGTCATATTTGAAACAGGTCAGGGATCATTCAGCACGGTAACTTTTACTTATTTCTGCACTTACTTATGCACAAAACTCAGGTGTGGTGTTGTTTGATATATTAATTTACAACCATCTGCAGTTAGTTACAATGTGATAAGGAACGGTTAAGACAGGGCTTAACTTTACAATGGCCTTAGCGGTTAATGAGTGAAAACATTAGGCCAAAGTAGAATACTCAAACGTAGATTTCAGTTTTAAACACAGGTTTCCCCTTCAGTCTTATAGTTCAAAGTTTTCCTGTGTGACTGTCAAAATCTTTCAGACTGGCCATCTTCAGCATCTGTAGGTGAAAAATATTCTCTTCAAAGGAACAACTTGGCTGATGTAACTCAACTTCAGTATATCAATTTAGAATTTAGTTCTTGACTTGTATATTCAGGTTTCACCATCTGTTTAACAACTTTAAGAAAGTCAGAATCAAGCTGGCATTTTAAAATGATACAAAAGTGACATTTATACAAGATGCTGTTCATTGCAATTATAATTGCTGCTCATTTTAATTCTTCAACAATTCCTTTGGCTTGCATTCTTTTCCCCTTTAGAGCCTTTGTTGTGGTTGCAGGCAAGTCATTGAAGCAAATCTTTCTAATACAGTCTGTCAAATTGCTATTGCAAATTTCACCTCTCCTGATGAGACACAGATCTTTTTGTTGAACACATTCCCACTCGGACTACTAAAGCACAGGTTGTATGCTTCTCTTGTAGCCAGTAAGAAAGAGTTAGTGATGAGCAATTCTTGTTTTAATTAGCTGACAGAATCAGGTAGGAAGTGAGACATAAACTGTTCTTTTTGCTTTTTCAAATTTGGAAATGAAATAACAGAATATTAAAAATAAAATGGGATAGAATATGAAGTGGGATAAAATAAATGAAAAAAATTAGAATATTATTCAGGTTTTAAAATGTAGAGAAATGACTACTTTTCATTCACCAATCAAAGCAATGGCTGGCGGCAATCATTAGTAGGTATTTTGCTGATTATTGCTGACATTACTGGCCAGAAAATAAAGTTAGAACATAAGTTTGTTAAATTTTTCTTTCATCTTTCTCAGTCTTTTGACTACTTGTTACACAGCCACAGAAAAGGAACCTATGATTGCTCGGAGATCAGATACAATGGTATTCCTCATGCATATCACTACAGTTAAAAAAGGGTGATCATACCTGCACACTTCATTACATGCATAATCCTAAATGCTGTGATTTGGAATGTCAAAGCTAGGGTTTTATGTTCATTTTTGATACCTTTGGTTATTTTCCTTGACCTCCAACTGTTGTTCCAGATTACTATAAATCTCCTGGAGTTCCTGTGGTCACATCTGCTGCTGTAGCATTCTAGCCAGAAGAGAAATAGCATTGTCTCAGCAGGGACTTGAAAACTTTATGCTAGAAATATTTTGAGGCTGACACTTCTGATGCATACAGTAAGATAGTCAGAGAGTAGACATATGTCCTTATGTCACTTGAGATATACATTCTTTCCATCTGGGCTTCTCAGCAATTAAGAAAATGTGTCCACATCTCCCAGCCATCAAAAAATTACTATTACTTTCCTAGGCCAAAGTAATAATCAGCTGCTCTTCAAACAATTACAACAGTGTTGTTAGATTTTATCTGGAAGTCATTGGTATAATTTAAATAAAATTCAAGTATTAGAGCTGAAAGTTGCTCCAGAATTTATACTAAAGAATATGTAAGTCATTCTTTGCAGAAGCTGTTCTGAGGCAACTCATCAATGATTACAGGCAAAAGTGCTTCACATTTTAATCTGTTTGGCAGACCTTATTTTGACAAGTTATGTATTACAGTAAATTTTCAAATTATGTCTCTACAGATACAGATGTATATAGATCAATGTTTATCTGTTTTGACCAGACATACTAAAGATTTAGAACTTGTCTAGTCCTAAAGAACTATAATACCTATGTTATCTTGGTTCAAAAGGCATATAAAGCTCAACATTTTGACTTTCAGGGGTGTTTATGTTCAATATCTTGTAGTACAACATTATTTTGGTGCTACAGTCAAAGATGTTCCATTACCTTAATGGATGTACTCTTGATTTGTACCTTTCAATAATCTGAGTTTAAATTCTGTGCTTGATGATAGCAATTCTAACCAAAGTCAATCACTGAGGCTTTAAGAAAATTTTCTTGAAAAGGATACATTGGAGAAAGAGGCATCTTTACGTAAAGGTCCTTAATGCTGCATCTGCCACACAGATGATGGTGAAATAACCGAGAGACCTTATAGAAAAAATGTTTGCTGCTTCTTAATTTTTTCCTTATTAGCAGGAAGCAGCAAATTCAATAGCAGGGATGGGAGTCTGCATATGACATCTGTTCATGTGTTACCTGCCTTGGACTGCCTATGGTTACTTCCTCTTCTATTTTTAAGGGAAGTTTGAAGGCCCATTTTTTTTGCTGTCTGAAGATGTAGGAAGGACAAGTTATTCCTGCTACAAATGACTGCTATTGTATTCATTTATTTCTTTAGACTGGTTGATTGTAAAGCACAGTCAGAATTTTCTCCAGGGACAATTACAAGAGAATCCCTTGTCTGAGGGATTTCTATTCCTTTCCTTCTTGCCTGCCTCTAGCAATCTGAAGCAGAATTAAGAATAAAAGGAAAATGTAAACCTGCAGCTAAGGAATTTATTTTCAAAAATGTTTTGTTGTTTTGTTCGGGTTTTTTTCCTAGAGTCATAGCAGAAGTCATAGCTCCTTTTGAATGTAGAAGTACTTACTGTGGCCTAGTGAGAGAGGGAAACTTTGCAAGAATGAGCCAGGAAGATGAGGGAGATAGACACGTCAGCTGGAAAGTTTCATCTGAAGAATGGTAAAAGCATAAGCAGAGGCTAGAAAACCTTTGACGGACAAGAAATAAATAGGAGCTGAGTGGAGATATCTGAAAAGAGATGTCAGAGTGGCATTTACAGTGCTGTACTAATAGACTGGTGCAGGCCTGCCTTCATGTAGATTTCAAACTACGATTTTATGGGGAAGAAACTCTTGTACTAAGTCTAGCATTAAGACAAAGGATGTCGGGGAGCCTGGCTATGTAGTGTTTGTTGATACAAAAATTTGTACTTCTGTTTTCCCATTGCCATGGTTACCTCCTCAGTTTCAACTGAAGTCAATCTCAGTGGCTTTATTCACTTTGGGACTCAAGCATCCCATTACCCTTTGTGCAGCTAAAGGGAATGCAATGGAAATGTTAGATATCCCTTTTTGGTTTCCATGTTACCACAGTGACTGTGAGCAGGTGCTTTGGGAGGATGCATGCTCATGATAACAGGCCCTTCCATACCCTAGCATTGGGCAAAACAGTCTCCTAGGAACTGGGAATTTGAGAAGGCATGGTGAGCCCCCAGGGCACTGCAGAAGGGAAATTCAGAGCTTGTCCTGAGTGAGGACATTAGATCACAAAGGTCACAAATGAAATGATTTGTCTATTGGTATAAACCATAGAGATCATGAAGCGATAAAAGCAATCAGCGTGGACTTGTCAGGTTAAATCACATCAACATGACTAACTACTTCCTTTGGTAGGATAGCTGCCCTAGTGCATAGAAGGAGGAAATTCAGAACCTGTATAAATTAATTTTAGTGCTTTTAGAGACCCAGGGAAAGACAATCTACATGAAAGTCATCATAAAGTTGGTGCTGATTGAAAAAGACATTTGCTGAGGAGTGCTCTGAGATTTTCTACAGATTTCATATGTGGTCCTGTGCAAGAGTCTAATTGATATTTTAAGCACTTAATTGAATTCCTGGGTGATACTGAATTGTGATGTGGCACAGAATTTGTAATTCAAGCTGAGTTTAAGAAACTGAAGAATTACCCTGCAATCAGTAGTATTCAGTGGATAAAAAGTAAGGTGAGAATGTCATGCCTGGGGGGAAATGGAACACTGTTATGCAAAACGCATAATTAAAGAATAAGCAGAAATACTGCATCTGGAGCTATAATAGTAGTATATGACCTGAATATGCATCAATAATGAAACAGTAATGCAGAAAAAGTGTCCTTCTAGAATTCATAAAACACCAGGGGAATATCTAAAGTGTTAACTGTAGTTACAATGTGCCAGTAATGGTGTGGCCTCAAGCACTGAACTCTGGTCAGCTTTAAGCAGTGTGGTCCAGTACTTATTTAAAGAATGGGAAAAACAATAAAAATGGTCATAGGTCAGGGTTGGTTTTTTTTGTTTGTTTGTTTGTTTGTTTTAAAAAAAAAGCTAGAGCTACTTTATGTAATTAGAAGGGAAAGGCTGAGGTCCAAATCACAGAATCACAGAATCACAGAATTATCAAGGTTGGAAAAGACCTAGAAGATCATCCAGTCCAACCATTCACCTATTACTACTAGCTCCCACTAAACCATATCCCTCAATACAACATCCAGTCTTTCCTTGAACACCCCCAGGGTTGGTGACTCCACCACCTCCCTGGGCAGTGCATTCCAGTGCCTGACTACCCTTTCTGAGAAGTAGTGCTTCCTAATGTCGAGCCTGAATCTCCCCTGGCGCAGCTTGCTCCATTCCCTCTAGTTCTGTCACTGCCTACACGGGAGAAGAGGCCAACCCCCAGCTCACTACAACCTCCCTTCAGGAAGTTATAGAGAGCTATAAGGTCTCCCCTAAGCCTCCTCTTCTCCAGGCTGAACAATCCCAGCTTCCTCAGACGCTCCTCGTAAGGCCTGTGTTCCAGACCCCTCACCAGCTTAGTAGCCCTCCTCTGAACGCGTTCCAGAGCCTCAATGTCTTTCCTGTAGTGAGGGGCCCAAAACTGAACACAGTACTCGAGATGCGGCCTCACAAGTGCTGAGTACAGGGGGACAATTACCTCCCTGCTCCTACTAGTAACACTATTTTTGATGCAAGCCAGGATGCCGTTGGCCTTCTTGGCCACCCGTGCACACTGTCGGCTCATGTTCAGCCGTGCATCAATCAGTACCCCCAGGTCCATTTCCTCCACACAGTCCTCCAGCCACTCCGCCCCAAGCCTATAGCGCTGCCTGGGGTTGTTGTGGCCAAAGTGCAGGACTCTGCATTTGCTCCTGTTGAACCTCATGCCATTGGATTCAGCCCAGCTCTCCAGCCTGTCCAGATCCCTCTGTAGGGCCTCGCTACCCTCAGGCAGATCCACACTCCCAGCCAATTTAGTGTCATCTGCAAACTTACTGAGGGTGCACTCAATGCCCTCATCTAGGTCATCAATAAAGATATTGAAGAGGACAGGCCCCAGCACCGACCCCTGGGGAACACCACTCGTGACCAGTCGCCAGCTGGATTTAACTCCATTTACTACCACACTAATTCTCCATACTGGTAGAAAACTTTTGGGCAGGTCCTCAGAACCTGCATAAAATTAATGCAATTGACTTAAAGTAACAGAGGCTTAGTTTATCTATTAGGGAAAATACTTTAGCAAAAAAGAAAGTTAACCAGTTATAGAAATCATGAAGAAAAGTCTGATGCTGGTCACTAGCAGTCTTTATGGGTAAGCTGTGCAGAAAATTCTGTTTTGTGTTGAATTAACAGAGGCATCCAACACGTGTCTCTTTCCAGTGGAGGAGTTTGCTGTTCTCAGAAGAAACAGAAAACCATGTTCTCCTAGAAGTCTTGTTTCTAGAAGTCAGATAAAGTCACAAGATGAATATGAGTTAGGCCAGTGTGTCAAAGGCCAGTCTAGATACAGATGACAAAGTTTATTCAACAAAATTTCCAAATGGAAAACAAGTAGACATCTTGTCCAACGGTGAAGACTGTCTCTAGGTATGACAGCTCCCATGGGAGCTGCTTTCTAGCTGGCAGCACTGAAGGTAGAGGGCTGTGCCACTGTCTGGGCATTTCTTGGGGGTCTCAGAACTGAGAAACTGTATCTTGGCTGACCCCCAGCAATCCTTTCTTTCCGGGACCCAAAGTCCTTCATGCTTCATACTGTACTGGAAACAAGGGACTGCAGATTCTTGCCATGACTTGTCAGTTCTTGAGGGGAAAGATGCAGATTATGGCAGTGCTGTAGGTTTCCTGCATTACTCCTTTCCTCTGCTGTTGATGGATTCGACTTCCCTACCCATTCTTCCTCCCTGTTCTTATAGGGAGCGTGTGGGTTATAGTTCACTCTGATTAATTACCTTATTAAGCTCTTTATTTCCAATATCTTACAGGTGCAGTGACACAAGACTAAAGGCATTAGCTAATATTTATTCATTTTGATTTACTCTCTAGAATAAAAAGAGTCTGAGTGTAATGCATGTAGTACAGAGAAAAAAAGATTTCTCAGCAGGCTGTAAGGACCTCAGTGCCAGCTCCTGGCACCATTTGTCTCAGTCAAGTGTTTTAAGGGCTGAGCACCAATTGTCTGGTCCCAGAATGTATAGTACTGCAGGCAGAAATTTTACCATGGCTGTCAGGTCTTGCTTTAAATTGTTAGGCATTAAAATAATACACCAAATCTCTGCTGCTATCTTCTTACCACCTTTTTTAGGTAACAAGATGTGCACCAGAACCACAGGGTGATTTTGCTGCTAATTTAAAAAAAAACACAAAAAACCCCAACAAACAACTCTCATAAGACACTGGCTAGTTATTTGCCATACTGCAAAACTGATTTTCAAAATGCATCTTAATGAGTAGAGAACAGCATATCTTTGACACTGGGTATAATTCATGGTTTAAAGCAAGTCTCTACTTAGGCTTTGTAGAAATCCTAAAAGCTGTCCTATCCCATTATCTTTTCTGTCATTTGTAGGGTATCATGAGCCAAGGTTATACTGATCAGGTAATTTTTTCAAGTACAAAAATACAAATGGCCTCTCTCTTGGCTTTTATATGGTCTGTTGCCTTGTGTCACTCTGCCCGTTAGAACTCTTTCCAACATGTTCCCTCTCGCACATACCTCAAAGTTTCAGCTTCAGAGTGCCGTAACGTCAGTCTAATTATTACAGAAACAAGCATATTCTTTAAACCAAGCACCGGTCCTCACCTTTGCATTGTGCCACATCTTCGTTAACCAGTTCCTGTGCCCCACCATAGGCCTCGCTTTCCACCATTACCTCTAAAACTAATGCATATGGACTTCAGAATTTTAATCCAAGTTTACAGCTGTGTAGCCAACTCTGTACAGACACTGTACTAGCAGTCTCTCTCTCTCTCACCTCCTTAACCCAGTTTCTTCCAAGTTTTGATAGCCTGACATTTCTAGCTTAATCAGATGTCACTCTCCTGAAGCCTCTGATCCGAGCCCACTGCTGCATGTCTCTCTAAAGACTCCTGTTGTTTTTAATGAGATGGAAACCCACTTCTTACACTTAACAAATACAGACAACTCCAGCTTAGTGTCAGACTCCTCATTACAGACTCACAATAGCTGCCATTTTTTAAAAAACAAAGCTTATCTTACAGGATGTTGTTTTATCTAAGCGACTAAGATCAGAACTAGAATTGAGATGGTACAAAACCTTAGATATATAAAAAAACCCAAACATCATCCCACGGTTGCAATTAATTTATGTCAGTTGACTTAAGCCTTAGGGTAAAGTTATTCATGCAAAATTTAGGACGGTCTGCAGAGGCCTTCCCACCTCAACCACACTGGGAATTTTTTCATCCACTGCCACTGTCATGTCTGGGTGCTATGTAACTGTAGGAAGAAGCAGGAGAGACAGCTTTCCAGAGAGCCCTGTTTCCCATGGCAGGTCCAACTTCTATTTTGGGCATAGAACCCAAGCAGTTTTTGCATATCTGAGTTATCCTGCCAAAATCTGGTCTGTATTCTTAGCCCTATTTATCTCAGGAAGTTACCTCCACATTTTAACTATTACTTTTTAACAGAATATGGGCACAGATCTACTGGAGCGATATAAAAGCCAGGTGTGTCTGATCATCACTGTTCCATGATTCTATGATTCTCCAGAAGCTAAAACTCTGTGCTGCTGACACTGCAAATTCACTACTATATCAGGGGTTAAAAGTTAATAATATAACTGTCTTAGGAATGGGTCATGTTCAGTGACTTGATGCACAAGCATAACACTGCTGTGAAGAGTTTACCTTGTGATTGAGGAGATTATTTTTCTCCACAGGAACTAAGCACAGAATGATTTTTTTTCTTTCTCTCTCTGCAATTCTCTTCCACTCTTACTCTGATTTATTGGTTTGTTTTTACTTTAGTTTTTTGCCTTCCAGTGCTGCAGTGGAAATTGGATTAACAGACAGCTGTTTTGTGGCAGTAGATGATGTACCTCAAATATACATTCACTTTCCATGTATATGGCTGGGTTGCAAATATGTAATGAAGGATATTTCTTGGGGAATGCAGATCAAAATAGTTGGAGATGAGAGATAGTAATTACAGCAAATTAGCTTTCTCTCTTCTATTTGCATCACTGTTTACTCCTTTACAAAGTCACCTTTATTATTCCTTACTAAAAGCAAAGCCAGTGCACAGTGTCCTGCAACATTGTGGTGCGAAGCAGGGGGAGGGTAGGAAGGTGGGTGATGACAAAAAGGCAAACCAAAAAAAAAAAAAAATCCAAAAGAAAAATCCCAATCCCACTTCCTCATTTTATTCTATGCAACTCCCAGTCTCCCTTTTTCTGACTGACTATTTCTCAGGGAATGCTCTCTAGATACAGGGGGTGTGTGCTGTTAGTAGCAGTGCGTCTATGCCTCTCACCCACGTGGGATGGTGGGTATTACTTTATGTGTGGGCACCAAGATTTCAGAAGCACTGTCTTGGTTTTCGACACTCAGACTCACAGAGCACAGTTGCTCTGTAACACTAACACTAGTGACAGGACTACAACAGCGCCACCTGTAAACTGTACATTGTTCTTGTGCCTTGGTAACATGAAGAGAAGAGCTGCTCTACAAATCCTGGTTGTGTTACCAGGTTCAGGTTCCAGATCATGCAATTTAGAAAGTTAAAAGTTTGATATTCTTTCATCTTGAAAGCATAATCTTTTTCACTAATTGAAATACAGGCACTCTTAAGAATGGTAATAGGAAGGAAAATTCAGAGATGTGCATATTTCCCAAGGTAATGATGTCACGAGCAACAGGGGAAAACATTCAGTTTCCAGGGTATGAGTTTTTAGGGATCATCTTTTCTATCTTTCTTCATGTGATATATAACCTTTTTTTGTGGGGAAGATAACAAAAGAGTGAGTATTTCATGGAAATGTATTTTACAAAATTACACAAATACAGGTGCTGGAACCCTTAAGCAAAAAAGAAAGTTACGCTAAGTTTCATGAGAAAAAAATGCAGGCAAACTTTGAAACTTGTTCTAAAGGATCCCCAAGCCCATATCACTGCCTGCCAATCACTATAGACTCAAACCAGACAAATAGCTGCAATTTATTTTGCCATATGCAAGTTTTAAACTTTCTAACTCATTACCTCTAGTAAAAGAGCCTCAGCAACACAGGATGGATCAGATGCTGAAGGACTGACCCAGGAAGATGTACAACATCCAGCACTGTTTCCTAGCTGAAAACTGCGCAGCTCTGCCTGCACAGTAAGCAAGACCTGAATTAGATATTTTGTCAATTTTTTTGGCAGCTCTCAAGCTCGATACCCAGAGACATTATGTGCTTTTGAAAATGTTACCAGGAGGCTGTAAAGTTAAGAAAGAAAGAAAGAGATCTGAAGAAATGAGAGACCTACTGTTTTCTGAGCTTACTGTGAGCAACTGGAATTAAATTGACTGTCTCTAAAGGGACTCTAAGCTTTTGAGGTTGTGCTCATTGCTATGCAATATATATATATTTATATTTTTTATATATATACATATTTTTATATGTGTGTATATATATATATATATATATATATATATATATGTGCTGTGTGGTGGAAATGCTGTGCAAATGCTCCACAGTAACAAACTAGGATGGGTGCTGCTTTTCTTCACCAAATGTTCTGTTTCTGTGACCTGAGGCATCAAACACACCCTTTGAAAATTCTCCACAGTGAGGTTAAAAATAAAGGTCTTGCCTTGGTGTAGATATTCGTACTGATTTTATCTCAAAGCTTTGCCCCCTTTGTGCTCCCTCTCTGATACTGGTTTGTGTGAAACCCACCCAGAATTTTATATAAAACTCTAATAAATTGATTTTTAGTTCAGTTGTTTGCAGCATATTGATTATCTGAGGCAAGGTTAATTTTATCTCCTAACTACCATTTCTGTTTGGGTAATTACATTTCCAGTGCAACTTGAAGAAAGGAGATGCTACGTGTATTTTTTCCTAACTCTAGCACTGCGCTGCTGTGTGCAGTCAGGAAGGTGCCACACTGTCCCCGCAGGTGCGTGGCTGCAGTTCAGCTACTGGCAAATGGATTAGTTTTTAGAGCAAGTGTGAAACAGGGCATGTGCCATAGTCAAACCATTATCATCAGAAACATTAAAAGAAGCAACTAGAATTATATGCTAAAATTACAATCCCGTGTCCTAGCTCGGTAATACTTGTCCTTGCTCAATGAGTTACCTTTCCTTCCTTGACTGATGGGTGCTCTCCTCTCAAACCCTCTGCTAAGTCTACCCATGGGACACACTCCCTAAAGTACATCAAAATGAACAAGATGAGCAGTGAAGAGTTGATGATGCAAACAATCTATTTCAGGCATGTTAATACCATTCAGTTTATCACCATGTTGGTGGCCAGTTGGTGAGAAGGGATGTCTCTAGCAGGGAGTTGAGAAGAACTGTGGGGGGCTGTAACTTCAGCAGGCATGTCTGCAACTGGAAAATGGGCATTTGCAAACTGGCAATTTTCCCCAGCTCTGTGTCACATTTCCTTCATCACGGAGTAAATATGAAATAATTTCCTTGAATCCAAATTGTTTAACACATTGTACCTGAGATCAGAACAAAGCCAGGTACATTCAGCAAGGAACTAGGGATTATCTGGCAGGTAATCTTTGTCCTGTTACTGTGGAGGGCCTCAGTGCAGTGCCATTTTTTAGAACTGAACTTGAGATTTAATGGTAATTCACCTTCTTTCTCTGTAAAAACAGCTTTGCCAGATTGCTAGCAGTGATTTGCGTCTTGTCCTTCATACCATGAAAAGCTCATCAGCTCTGCAGCAGCTCAGCACTGTAAAATTATTGCATAATATGCATGTATCATACTGCACATGTCCATTAATTTGCTGGAATGTGACAAGCTTAATAGCAGCATGAACATAAACCTTGCCACGTTGGATCAGAGTAACCACTCATCCAATACAGCTTCTCATTGCCAGCTGTACGCAGTAACAGATGTTACAGAAGTTGTAAAAGTCCAGGGAGAGGCAACTGCATAAAACCAATCCCACAGCAGGGATATTTTCCCTGGCTTTCTAACAGTCAAGCTAGGCCCTCTCAACGAGCTTGCTCTGTGGATCTCTCAGGTGGTCCAGGCTGACTCATGGCCTTTAGGGAGCACCGATCTCTGTCCCAGTTGCACACAGGTCCTGCAGTATGTGCACCCATAGTCTCAGCGTGCAGCTGTAAACTGACTTGGAGAGAGCCCAGAAGGACATCCCATCGGTCAACCTGTGATGCAGCTCACCTCTGATAGTTCTCACACCTCCCTGCTATGGCCAGACAGTCGCCTAAATTACACTGTTATAAAGACACTGCATCTGCACAGTGAGTCTGCTGGAGACCTGTTAGAGGTTATCCCAGTTCCCTTATCAGTACACCACATGAGGAGCTGGTGGGTTATTTTGCAAAGGGTGTTTTTAGTTGGAAGCAGATTCAAAAGAAGAAGGTGGGGTAAGGCTTTGGTTAGAATGTAGCTCTGGGCGGCTCTACTAAGGACGTTAAGGATCATGTTCAGTCTCAGCAGCAGTGGACAACAAGAGTTAGCGATGTGCTCTTTGCATCTAAGGTTGCACATCCCATCAATACATGGTAGAGCAGGCAACATCTGCGGTTGAGTGCTCAATGACACAACGATTTTAGATTAGAAAGGTAAAATCCTGCTTTCATTTCTTGGCTATACAACTCTACCCAATGATTGATATGTAGGAAAAAACCCACCTTTCAGCAAGATGACCTGAGGCGGTGCACACGCTTTCTGCCAGATTAATCCAGTTTGCCTCTACAATCATATCTGGTGAGCTGCATGAGGAAATCAGAAAGCAAATTTTTCAACAGTGATTGTAATTTGGAGGAGCTTTCATCACCAAAACACAACCACTTTTGCACTAGATAAGTTATAAATGTATCAGTTGTAGAAGACCTGAACTAGAGCTGTCTAAAGCTTGGAATTTATGATCAGCAGAAAATGTTAATACTTCTCCGTATAATTCACAATATACTCCAGCAAACAGGTTTTATGTGAAGACACAGTATCAGTGTGGAGACCTAGCCAGATTTCATGCTTTGAAAGCCATAATGACACTTCACATGGGAAAGAATCGCATGACAGCTACAACCATAAAGTCCCAGGGTCTCCAGAATTTAGCAAAGAAAACAGACATTTCCATCAAACTACTGCATGTTTCAATGATGTTTAGCTGAACGAAATACAAAGTCTTAATCATTATTTTTTTGATGAAGCTCAAGAACAAGTAAAGAGTATGTCCTTCACTGTTAACCTTGAGGCAGCCAGAGCAGCACTTCAAGCTGCCTCTTGGACATCAGGATCTGGTTTCCAACAAATTGGTAAAAGTCAGCAATTATTTATCTTAACATTTGAAAAGAAAAAAAAATGTTTAGCTGAAAAATATTCTATCTAGTACAATTTCTATTACAGGTGATAGCATTTAAATGGGGATCAAACAACTACTGTAGGAAAGGAGATGCACAGCCATAGTAGGAGGAGCAAAACTGAAGGATAGTTACAGAAAAGAGGAAAATGAATTTCAGACTTCAGATGAACAGGAAGACAAGTTGATGGTCTGCTGGGTTTGGAAAGAAAGCAAAAATATTTAGTTTACAAAAGGATGGAGCAGGACCCTTACTAGTTTCTGAGGCAAAGCAAAGGTAAAGTGAAGCAAATAAACAAACTTGACTGGACAGACTTGACTAAAGAGAACTGAAAAAGCGAGTGTCTGAAACTGCGAGTGCAGTTGGCTGCCAAAAATGTACTTGGGAAGAAATTCAAGAACACAGAATGACTGGATGATGGATTTACAAAGAGAACAATTAGGGGATATTAAAACACCACAAAACCATTACCAAGGGATTGTCTGGGGAAAGCAGAAGTTAAGGATAAATAAACCTATTGTTAATGAAATTATACATTCTCCTTGATGTTACAGAAAAATGCTCCTAGCTCAGATGATTCAGAAATACGAAGCAAGTTCTTTATGAAACAAACAGGGTAAGAAAAGTCAAACTCCAACAACCAACACAAATCACAAATTCTCAGGAATATTCTTGATGGCAAAATGTCTGCAAGACACAGCTTTCTCATTGACACTTCTGAAATGCTTCTCACTGTTGGGTAGTGCTGGCAGTCCCAAACCAAGGCTCAGGAGTTCGGCTTTCTCCTTCCAAGTTTTCATCAGACTTCTGACACGGTATGACTGAGACGTACTCTGACTTAGTTTTGTTAGAGTAGGGGGGACAACAAATACTTTCTTCCAGCATCTATCTCTGTATTGAAGCTGTAACTTTCTTAAAGGCAAGGGACAATGCAAAGTAAGTACCCACTACTCCCATTTCTCTCCTGGCTGAAGCTGCTACTCTGAGACACTTCATTTCATGTTGAAAGATGATACTGAGAATCTGACTGCCGTGAATTACTTCTAGCCACTTCACTTGAAGGAGACTTTCAAATATACTGTATTTCTGCATGTAATAAACTGATGTCTGATAAGGTGCATACATCCTTCTTTACCAAGATTGAGTTGTGGTTTCAAGAAAATGCTAGTATTTAATTTTTCATTAAATTCCTTCATTCAGGAGAGTGCATAGACCATGTAAAGTAATTTATTAAGATTTGCCAAATAGTACTTAAGTGCAAAAATCAATTCATATGCAGTCAACAGTGATGGAAACAAAAACTGAGTACAATCATCACAATGCTTCAATGTTTTCCATTTTGTAACATCCACAGCTAATGAACTCTGCCATGTAAGGACAACACTTTCTGCAAAATAGAAAATTCAAGACAAAGCAGTAAACATGCTGAATTACATCTGTCTTAGCAGTAGAAGAAAAAGACAGTTGTCTATTTCAGTGAACAATTGAAGTTTATTCAACTGAGGCATGAAAAGAACACGCTAAAAATCTGTAGCTGAAATAAGGCATTTTATATAAAAAGAAATAGAAATACCTGACAGGGCACATTCTCTCTTTAACGAAGCTTTGAAAATTTGGGCATTGATAGCACTAAAATATTTTAAGGTAGTAGAGCTGAGTCTATGGGATTGTCCCATTTGTTTCTTGCAAAATAGCTGTTTAAAAAGCAGCAGAGTAATACGGGGTGTATTTTAAAAAGAATGCTTTACTGTGCTCCAGTTTAAATACACGTTGTCAATACTAAACACTGGAATGGAACACTTTTGCAGTGCACTGTTTTCTCTCATTTTTAAGCATAGGTGTTTGTATGTGTTTGTGTATTTGTAACATTTAGACTCTAATATTTTAACTGATACTTTCATGAATTCTTTCAGTTAAAGTAAAATCCTTAGCAACTACAAATATATATATAATGTTCTTGTCAAAAAAGTGTAACACAATAAATAATACTTCATGCTTTTAATGTATGAAGCAGGAGTTTCTGGCTGAAAATAATTTCGGAATTTCAAATAGCAAGGGAAGAAATGCTGAGATAATTATAGTTTGTTTAATCGCTTGAGTAATGGAAGGTTTATTCTACTTATTTGTAAGGACCATATGTGAGAAATTGATGTCTTGCAAGCAATTAAGTGAGGAAAAGTGTACACTGTGATACAGTCACAGCAGAAGTGACTAATCAATTTTTGGAAGAACAGCAACACCACTTCTTCAAAACAATGGCAAGGCCCAAACTGAGGTGCACACATATGGGTATGCATACACATGAACACAAAAAGGGGAAAGGGAGGGACTTCCAATCTTTCACACAAGAACTAAAAAACATTGAGTTTCAAACCATTAATTGTAAGGCCCCTTTGAATCTTTTTTTCTTCATCTTTTCTTGAAAATTCTAGTTCAGTAATACTAAAATAATTAACAAAAAAGTCTGTGACTGAAGTGTATTACAGGTTTTTGGGACTGACTGATAACAGGCAGACAGGGAAATGTGTTCCCTAGTCACTGACTCTGATCATTAAGCTGTGAGAGTTAGTTGTCCCAGAATCACCATTTTTGGCCATTTTCTGATTCACCAGTGGATATGGTAATATTCAGAAAGAGATTTTAACTTTGATGATACTAAATTAAGGCACACAGGAAGTTACCAAGCAATAATCTAGTCAGTACACATCAATTTAGCTTAAGTACCTAAAGACGGCTTATGAAAAGACGAGTCCTTTTTGTATGACAGCAAATTACATAAAATTGCTGCAAGAACTGGGTGGAAGCGATCTGGAAGGCACATCTTTGAAGCATGATTGACTGGGACAGTGATCGGGACTCCATTACAAAGAAATGGTCCATTTAGCGTTGAATTTTTGCTCTGGTAATGTAAGAAACATGACAGAGCTCCAAGTGCACATTCATCAGAATGGCAGCTGTGACAGCTGGGGGAAGGACACGTGAGAGACACAGACTTTCCTAGTTTCTTGAACAGCTGCTTAAAATACCGAATGTGTAGAACTGAGCACCTTTAGGTAATTGCACTTAGCACATGACACTTCTTTAAATCCACCCTCTCGAGCCCATGACATCATGCACTGATTCCCTTACATCTGCGTAAATCCGAGACACTTGCAAGGTAGATGAGTAGACTGCTGTCTTCCCCAGCCTCCATCTTCATGCTTTAAGATACAGTGCTGTGAAACAGTCGCAATATTTGTTCCACTGTGTCTACAAAAAAGTGGATAATTCTGCCACATGCAGTGCCGTGCCATTTATTGCAGTGTAACACGTTTATCCTCAGAACTCTTGTACACGGGCTGTTCACAAACTTCATGTTGTAGAAAACTAATTTATAATAAACTTTAAATTACTCATTTAGGTAAAGTAGCAAACAGAATTTGGTTAAGGAAGCTATACACCAATGCTAGGCAAAGGTGTGAAGTTCATTAAAGCCTTGTCATCCAGAAAAGGTTTCAGCTTGCACTTCTTTTGCTTATGTGTCTGACAGGCACAAAGCTTATCACAATGCACCTCAAACAGAGTTGGCATCTTTCAGAACTCACTTGTTTCTAAAGCACAGGCGATACAGGTATGCTTTTCCCCTGTTACTCATCAAGGGAAGTTTAATATTACTGCCGCAGTTCTTTGCACTACTCGGGTTTTGGCAAAGCGTGGTGCTTGAACCATTGAGGCAAGTGGCAAGCCAGCAGCTTCCTTTACTCCTATTTAACCTGTCACATGCTTCTGCTCACTTTTGTTCATTAACAGATCCTTTCTGTCTGCTTTTCCTAACCAGAATAGTGTAGCTCTGTAACTCCATAGTATATTCCTAATCAACTGCTCTTTCCCTGCCAGAGCTTCAAATTATTTTCATGATGCCTAAACTGGGTGCTTATTCAGGCAGTGCTGGCCTGTACCAGAAAAGAGGTAGCCCTTCTCGATAAACACCCCAAACCTTTATTGTTACTTATCAAGCCAAAAACTAGGCAGTCAGTTTTATTGTTTTTACTGAAGAGTTTTAGAGTAGCCAAATTCAAACAAGATCACCAATCTACAAAGTCTTCTTTGCTTCTATCCTTCATGAAACAAGTCTTAGAGGGATGCTGTAGATTAAAGTAATAAATTGTCTATTCAGCTTCCAGAAGACTGGGAACGAGATAAATTTTGTCCTAGTGAAAAGAATAGGGAAAATTATTAAACTCATACATTTTACAAGCAGAAAAGCTGATCAATGGCAAATTCAGCTGCATGCTACAAGGGTCATGAGATTATGGGATAGAAAGTATCTCTCGTGGTCAAAGCAGAGAGTGGTAAAGTTTTTAAAGGGTAAGATGTGGCAGATGGCTGTTTTAATACATATGAGAGAGTGAACTGTATCTTTGGGGCCATGTTTCATGGCTGGTGTGGTAGAGATTTACAAATTTGCCTGTGAGCATGTGTCCTTCTGTAGAGCAGGACCCAGTGATGAATAAATACGTTACCAGAGAATAGGGTTTTTTTTCACTGTAACTTTTAAGAAACTGTATCCATTTCAAAGACTCTGTTTAGGTTATAGTCTCATTTTAGACCCTTCCAGAAGGGGAAGATTGGGGCTTTGGGGTCCTTTGTTGTAGCTGTTGTTTTAATTGCTGTTGCCTACTGTTATGTGGCTTTATATCAAGGCAACACCTGCTTCTATTGGTGGGCTATTTCTGGGAAGAATCTAGCTTCAAAACGTCATGATGCCAAGAGGTATCTTCTGTTAGGTGCATTGACATGGAAAAGGGAAACATCATCAGACTGTGCAGTTACACTGGGAAAGATTAGAATACTAGTGTTACGTTTGGCTGGTGAGGATTTGGCCCTTCTCTAGAGCCTACAGGCTTGTTTAGGATTCATCTGCTTTTGAAATGCCATGTTGTTTTTAAATTCAGAAAAACACAATATGTGCTATACTCTGAGCACTATCCTTACCTCATCTATTACACGATGAAACCTAATTACTTTCTTCCCATCTGTATTTTGAGGTATTGATTTCAGGTATTGTAAAAGCATCTGCATTGTGAGGAGGTAACTATTCTACAGCAATAAAAGAAAGACACTGTGGGAACCTAAAAGAAGCAATTAAAAGTTAAAAATCTGCTACACCATGCAGCTCCAAGCCCTTCAGGATTTGACAGTGTCGGGCAGAGTCATGTCAAAAGGCAGAAAAGCCTTAACTAACAATTGATTTTTAAATAGCTGATTTCACAGGACAGCACTAGGGAGGCAGCACACAATGCTACAGTAGCTTCTTTGTTCTTCACTCCCTGGCAGCTAGGAGAAGTAACTCAAATGCTGTGCTCTCATACAATAACAAACAGATGGAACTCCACTGAAAGCCAGCACTAAAACCAAAATCAATGAGCTATTTTTATTGACATTTCAAAATATATTAAATCCAAAATTATTTTTCCTATGGCAATCAGTAATACAAACCAGAATAATATTAATAAAACCAGTCAAAACACACAGAGATTCTGAAAGAGAGGCACAGTAATGATTGTATGCTGTCATCTGCAGTGGCAGACAATGAGAGTTTACTAGATATAATTCTTTATATACTTCAGATTTCTTTAATTCCTGGTCCAAATATGAATTCTTGCACATACTGCAAAAAGTTCTTTAGAATTTGAATCAACAAGGACTCTGGGATCTGATTGCTGGTATTTAATATATCACAGCGTGTACAACAATGTTCCACAGATATCTGAGAGATACGTGTGCACCAAGTTGAGCCCAAACCATAGAGCATTTCCCCTATGAGGAAAGGCTGAGTGAGCTGGGGCTGTTCAGCCTGGAGAAAAGAAGACTGAGGGGGGACCTAATTAATGTTTATAAATATCTTAAGTATGGGATGCAGGGGGAATTGGCCAACCCCTTTTCAGTGGTCTGTGGAGATAGGACAAGGGGCAATGGCTGCAAATTGGAGCACAGGACGTTCCGCACCAACATGCGGAAGAACTTTTACACAGTGAGGGTGACAGAGCCCTGGGACAGGCTGCCCAGGGAGGTGGTGGAGTCTCCTTCTCTGGAGATATTCAAGACCCGGCTGGACGCCTGTCTGTGCAATATGTGCTAGGGAGCTGCTTTGGCAGGGGGGTTGGACCCGATGATCTCTCGAGGTCCCTTCCAACCCCTACGATTCTGTGATTCTGTGATTCTGTAATTATTATTAGTAGAGTGTGGTGAGTGCTCAAATGATAACAAAGAGTTTTTAGTTGTGATGCTAAGAAAATGCCATGAGCACAGAGAGCAAATTACTAAGCCCATGCTATTTCTTGACTGCACTTTTGACTGTAGAAGACAGGAAGAAACTTTGAGCATCACAACATTTATTTTCAGGTATTTGTATTGTGTTCCTATCTGCTTGTGAAAAAAGCATAGGTGTTGTAATGAGAAACTCTAATATTGAACTATATGGTGTGGAAGAGCACTTATTTCCCAAGAGAGAAGCATTTTCAGGAGAGCTAAAGAATTTAAGTCTGGCTTATATGGGTAACCGGTATGGAAAATCTCTTAACTACACTGTAAAATGTTTGCTGTAAAATGTTTGTAGATATAGCCCGTAAGTGAGATACATGGGCTACAGGCTGCATAACATTCTACTGTGATGCAAACCTCATTACTGAAAAAAAGAAAATCAAGTACATTTTACTCAAATGGCTTAGAAGAAATAAAAACCCCAACACCCTGGGTTGGTTTTTTTTTTCATGTAATATAACTTTGGAGGCATTACTCAAAAATTTGTCTCAGCTGTTTAACACCATGACCTGTGCTAGTAGCAAGCTTCAGATTAGTGATTCATTTTAAAATTGCATAAGACTTTCCATCCTTTTTAAATGAACCTGGAAATTAAAAAAATAATTAAAAAAATAAAATCAAAACCACAACACAAGAAAACCCCCAACAACCTTATTCATTATCTTTAAACAGAAGGATGACTCAGCTTATTCTATTAATACAGAGACATAATCCACTTTTCCTGTAGATGTGAAATACATATGTTTACTCATAAAATAACCTTCTGAGAATATTTTAATGTTTATTCACAACTGCTTAATGCCAGACTGGAGAGTTGACAAAACTCTCTGTATGCAGTAAAAAAAGAGGGGGGGCAGAAAAAACTTAGATTAAGATCCAGGTTTATTATCTCAGATGAAGGCTTTTGTATTCTTGGAAACGTAAGAACTGCTTGTGCAGTCACCAGGGATGCCTTTTTTTTTTCCAGAAATGGAATCTAAATGGATATCTCAAGAAACTAATAGATAATGATTATTGCTGGGTCCCAGTGCTGAGCAGAGTGAAAGCAGGTATATGGTAAAGGATAAATTATACCTCTAATTGAGGGCAGGCTGACTGGGTAACATCAATGGTAAAATAGAATAACTTGGCAGCATAAATTGGAGTAACTTGGCAGTATAATTAATTTGAAGTAAATTGGTATTATAGTTAAGAAAGGGGAGAAAGGGGAAATTATTTTTCCAGGTTCACAGAGGAAGCTGGTAGTACAGACAGAGTTAAATGCAGATATCCTGTATTGCAGTCTGCTCTGTCACTAGAGCCGTGCTGCAAGTTACATCTTCCTTCTCTGCTTGGAGACTAAACTCCCTTTAAAACCAAGGAACAAGCTGATTGCCCTACTTTACTCAACACTTAGCTTTACCACACAATTTTTTTTCATGAGCAGTCAAAAATTAGCTTCCCAAAAGAAAAATTGCTTTTCCATACTTCCTCTGAGGTACCTTAAGGGGAGAGAAATGAGAGGAAGGCTTCGAAAATTGCTCTGACAGGAAAAGAAAAAAGGGACACTTTAGGCAAAATGCAAAATCAGAAAAGACCAGGCGTACTGCTTGCTCTAGGCACAGTTCTGCTCTTCAGTGAATATTTTCAGAGGTTGTAGTAGAGTGGAAGCACAGAGCTGTCACATTTGTGCCTTGCAGGGGCAGGCCAGGATGGCCCAGAGCCCACAGATGCCCAGGAGGTCTGGGGGTGCTGGCAGTTGGCACGTGTTGCTGGCGCCCGCCCACAGTGATCACACCTCCAGTCAGGACCCCACACCAGGAGCCAGTTTTTGCTAACCACACTGACCTTGTTTCTCAGCACAGTCCTGACAGAGATGTAATTTCTGTACCTTGCAGCAGAGCACAAAGTTAAGGCCTTTCTTTTGATGTATTCATCTCATGAAGAAAACTGTCGTGGTTTTGCCCCAGCCGGGGGCCGCACCCCACACAGTCGCTTGTACTTTTAAAAGGAAGGGGGAAGGAAAGTTGGGGGAAGGGGAAAAGGGAAGGAAGAAAGGAGGAAAATAAACCACAACCTAGAAACCAGAACCACGCAGGTTGGGATAAGGATAGTTTACTAAACAATAACAGAAAACTAGATATAACAATAACATAAGTTTAAAGCACAAAATAGATGAAACTGGTGATACACAATGCAATTTCTCACCAAACCACACAACTCAGGCCGCACAGCTTAGAGCCCGTCCCGGACAACCCGACCGCCCCAGAAACTGCACGTCCTGGCGTTGTCTCCCCCTCTTCCCCCCAGTCCCCCCTTATACCGAGCATGACGTAACTGGCATGGAATACGCTCTTTGGCCAATTCGAGTCACCTGTCCTGGCTGCGTCCCCTCCTTTCTCACTAGTAAGGAAGTATGCAGAGCTGAGAAAGGTACTTGATTGCCCGGCAACAAATCGGAAAACATCAGGGTGCTATCAGCACTATTCTCATGCTAACACCCAAACATGGCATTCCATCCACTGCTAAAAAAAAGTTTAACTCCATCATAGCTGAAACCAAGACATTATCCACCCCTTATTCCATACCATTTACGTCATGACCAGATCCAACAATTTTCTTTGGGTACAACCAGTTTCGTGTTTCACACACCCATATATGTATGTACACATGTATGCACACATACGTGCATACAGATCTTATTCCCTCAGTCTGTGAATCATCCCTCTGAAGTTGTTGAGTTCATTTAGTCCATGATTTTCAGGCTCCATTTGTCGTAACAGTTTCTCTGGATAATTGTATGTTCCATTGGCTCGTTGCATGCTGCATCTCAGGCTCTTGACTGATACACCTGGCATGGTCCATGCTCATAGTCTGTGGGTCAGAGTTTATTTTCAACGGGAGCAAAAAGTTCTTGAGAGGCCAGGCTTTAGTTCCATCATCATGGCACTCATTCTTCATTAACTTGTATGACTCCGGCTATAATGCTATGGTACAACATACAGCAATCATAACAACAATGAATATACAATAATGGGTTATTTAGCAATTATTATAATTTCTACTTCATTAATTATATTGGCTATTCTCACCCAGAATCAAATCCCCTTGAGGTACACATTAAACTTCTCCATCCCTCTGCATTACCCACCAAGTACAGCCAGGTCCTTGAGCAAAAACAATTCCAGACATGGGTTTACCTTTGCCTGAAGCAGGGATGACCCAAACTCTCTTTCCCAATACACTCTTCATATGCACTACTGGGACTCTGTCTCCCTCTACAGTACGTGGAAATTTTGCCTGGGCAGGGCCAGCCCGATTGGTAGATCCCCTAGAGTTAACTAACCACGTGGCTTTGGCCAAATGTGTATCCCAATGCTTGAATGTCCCACCACACATTGCTTTCAGTGTAGTTTTTAAAAGTCCATTATATCGTTCAATTTTCCCAGAGGCCGGTGCATGATAAGGAATGTGGTACACCCACTCAATGCCATGCTCTTTGGCCCAGGTGTCTATAAGAGTGTTTCGGAAATGAGTCCCATTGTCTGACTCGATTCTTTCTGGAGTACCATGTCGCCAGAGGACTTGCCTTTCAAGTCCCAGAATTGTATTTTGAGCAGTGGCATGGGGTACGGGATATGTTTCTAGCCAGCCGGTAGTTGCCTCCACCATTGTAAGCACATAACGTTTGCCATGGCGGGTTTGTGGGAGGGTGATGTAATCAATCTGCCAAGCCTCCCCATATTTATATTTCATCCACCGTCCTCCATACCAAAGGGGCTTTAACCGCTTAGCTTGCTTGATTGCAGCACATGTCTCACATTCGTGGACAACTTGTGCGATGGCGTCCATGGTCAAGTCCACCCCTCGATCCCGAGCCCATCTATATGTTGCATCTCTCCCTTGATGACCCGAGGTATCATGAGCCCATCGAGCTATGAATAATTCACCCTTACGTTGCCAGTCTAGATCTACCTGAGCCACTTTAATCCTAGCAGCCTTATCTACCTGATGGTTGTTTTCATGTTCCTCCATGGCCCGACTCTTAGGTACATGGGCGTCGACATGACGTACCTTTACAACAAGTTTCTCTAACCGAGCAGAGATATCTTGCCATAAGTCATCAGCCCATATAGGTTTGCCTCTAACGCTGCCAGTTGTTCTTTTTCCACTGCTGCAACCACCCCCACAGGGCATTCGCCACCATCCATGAATCAGTATAAAGGTAGAGCCTTGGCCACTTTTCTCTCTCAGCAATGTCCAGGGCTAACTGGATGGCCTTCACCTCAGCGAACTGGCTTGATTCACCTTTTCCTTCAGTGGCTTCTGCTACTCTTCTTATAGGATTCCATACAGCGGCTTTCCATCTCCGATGCTTACCCACAATGCGACAAGACCCATCAGTGAACAGGGCATATCGCTTCTCATTCTCTGGCAGTTCGTTGTAGGGTGGGGCTTCTTCAGCGCGTGTTACCTCCTCATCCTCTGGTGACATCCCAAAATCTTTGCCTTCTGGCCAGTCTGTGATCACCTCCACGATTCCTGGGCGATTGGGGTTTCCTATTCGAGCCCGCTGTGTAATTAGTGCAACCCACTTGCTCCACGTAGCATCAGTGGCATGGTGTGTAGAAGGAACCTTCCCTTTGAACATCCAGCCCAGCACCGGCAGTCGGGGTGCCAGGAGGAGCTGGGCTTCAGTTCCAATCACTTCTGAGGCGGCTCGAACCCCTTCATAGGCGGCCAGTATTTCCTTTTCTGTTGGAGTATAATTGGCCTCAGATCCTTTGTAGGCCCGACTCCAAAACCCCAGCGGTCGACCTCGAGTCTCCCCTTGTGCTTTCTGCCAGAGACTCGAGGTCGGGCCGTTCTCCCCAGCTGCAGTGTAGAGCACATTTTTAATATCTGTCCCTGTCCGGACAGGCCCAAGGGCCACTGCATGGACTATCTCGCGTTTGATCTGCTCAAAGGCTTGCTGTTGCTCAGGGCCCCATTGGAAATCATTCTTCTTTCGAGTTACATGGTAGAGTGGGCTCACAATGAGACTGTAGTTTGGGACATGCATTCGCCAAAAACCTATAACACCTAAGAAAGCTTGTGTTTCCTTTTTGTTGCTTGGTGGAGACATAGCTGCTATTTTATTAATAATGTCCATAGGGATGTGACGATGCCCACCCTGCCATTTTATTCCTAAAAACTGGATTTCTCGCGTAGGCCCCTTGACTTTACTTCGTTTTATGGCAAAACCGGCTTCTAAAAGGATTTTAATTACCCTGTTTCCTTTTTCAAAAACTTCCTCTGCTGTGTTGCCCCATACAATGATGTCATCGATATACTGCAGGTGCTCTGGTGCTTCACCCTTTTCCAGTGTATTCTGGATTAGTCCATGGCAGATAGTGGGGCTATGTTTCCACCCCTGGGGCAGACGATTCCACGTGTATTGGATGCCTCTCCAGGTGAAAGCAAACTGTGGCCTGCACTCTGGCGCCAGTGGGATTGAGAAGAAAGCATTCGCAATGTCGATTGTGGCGTACCACTTGGCTGCCTTTGATTCCAATTCATACTGGAGCTCTAACATGTCTGGCACAGCAGCACTCATACCTGGAGTGACTTCATTTAGGCCACGATAATCTACTGTCAGCCTCCACTCTCCATTGGACTTCCTCACTGGCCATATGGGACTATTAAAGGGTGAGTGGGTTCGGCTGATCACTCCCTGATCCTCCAGTTGACGAATCAGCTTATGGATGGGAATCAGGGAATCTCGGTTAGTACGGTATTGTCGTCTGTTCACTGTCGTCGTAGCAACTGGCACTTGCTGTTCTTCACCCTTCAACAACCCCACAACAGCAGAATCCTCCGAGAGTCCAGGCAAGGCACACAATTGTTCAATTTCTTCTGTTTCCAAAGCAGCTATTCCAAAAGCCCATCGGTACCCTTTTGGGTCTTTAAAATACCCTCTACGTAGATAATCTATACCTAAAATGCACGGAGCTTCTGGACCAGTCACAATGGGGTGTTTTTCCCAGTCCTTCCCAGTTAGGCTCACCTCAGCCTCTAGCACAGTTAGTTGTTGGGATCCCCCTGTCACTCCAGAAATACAAACGGGTTCTACCCCTTCATGATTCGATGGCATTAGAGTACACTGGGCACCAGTATCCACCAGAGCTTTGTACTCTTGTGGGTCTGATGTGCCAGGCCATCGGATCCACACAGTCCAATAAACCCGATTATCCCTCTCCTCCACCTGGCTGGAGGCAGGGCCCCTCTATTGCTGCTGATCATATTTGTTTTCCACTGGTTGCATAAAGGACTTAGAGGTCCCTTCAAAAGGATCAGGCACATCAGACATATAGGTAGGCCTTCCAGTTGGTCTAGGGAACTGCCCAGTAGAAACTGGTGCAGCCTTCTTCCTGGCAGAATCTCGTTGTGCGAATGTTTTACCCCGCAGCTCATTTACTCGTGCTCGAAGGGCTGAGGTGGGCTGCATATCCCATTTCCTCATGTTTTCTCCAAGATCAAGCAGGTAAAACCACAATGTACGTCGTGGTGTGTATTCTCCCTCTTGGAACGATGGACGCTTTCTCCCAGTAGCTGCAACATTGCTCCATACGGGTTGGGAGTTGGACACATTGTTGTCAAGTCGTTGAACCAGTTTCTCTACTGCTGCAATGACGGAGAGGGAAACATTGTCTTGGTATTTCCGGAGTCGGCAGGCCACCTCATTTACGGTTGGCGGATCCGTATCATTCCAGTCAATTGCTGCCAGTGAATTGGTATACCCTGCTGGTGCACTTCGTACAACCTTACGCCACATATCTGGAGTGCATAGAACTTCAGCGGGAAGCCGTGAATTGTCCAGATCATAATAAATTATCTCCCGTACAGCTAATTCTCTCAGGTGCTGGACAGATGTCTCTATGCTGTTACACTTGGGTGTCTGGCATGTAATATATTCCTTTATGGGATATCTTTCCTGCACACTTGACAGTAGTCGCCTCCAGAGGCTGAGGATTTCCGGCCTCCTCCCAATTGCTTTGTCAATTCCTCCTTCTCCAGCTAGGGATCCCAACTGCTTGGCCTCTCTGCCTTCTAATTCCAAACTACTGGCCCCGTGATCCCAACATCGGAGCAACCAAGTGATAATGTGCTCACTTGGGTGGCGAGTGAAATCTTTTCGAACCTCACGCAGCTCACTCAGAGTCAGGGATTGGGTAACAATCTCTGGTTCTGCCTCATCCTGATATCCTCGAGATGATCCCGGTTGATCATCATCCTTATCCGTCACTATGCGAACTGGTTTCTTTGTGCATTTCCTCTTTTGTACGGGAGCAACAGACACTGGTGTGGGTTGGTTTTTCGGATCATCTGCAGTGTCTGCTGTAGAGATTACAGTAGCTGCAGTGTCGGTCACAGGGGTTGCAGTAGCTGCAGTGTCAGCCCCAGTGGTTGCAGCAGCTATAGTATCTGCCAGTCTGTTTCCTTTCCCTTCTCCCTGACAGTGCTGACAGTGCTGACAGTGCTGCCTGCTATCAAGCAGTGTTTGATAAATAGTGGCCAGAGCCCAGCACAGTGCAGTAAGGTGTCCATCTCTGGGAAACCTACAGCAATTTTTCCTTAGGTATGCAGTCACTTGATCGGGGTCTTGTAACTGTTCAGGAGTGAAATTCCAAACCATCGGGCGTGAGAAAGTACCTAGGTACTTGCCCATACTTTGCCACATGCCCTGCCACTCGTGATTATTCTGTCTCGGAGAAAGCTCTTCAGTGGTATTCATAAACCTATGCTTGATATATAACAAAAACTGAATCATCTGCACCAAACCTACCAATAGCAAAATGCTAGTTTGAAGATCCCAGAGATATTGAAGATTTTCAAAAACTGCCCTAAGAGCTGTTGTATTTAGCCCAAAGGAAAAGAAAGCAGTGCCCCCACCATACCGGCTGCTGTTATTAACCCCTCCCTGTCCAAAGAATGGCCAGGACAGCAAAACCTCATACAAGTACCAGCTTAAGCTCATGATCATCGATATTATTGTATCATAGACCGATATCATAAAATACACTATAATGAAGTATGGGAACAAATACGGGAGCCACAGACCTGAGAGAGTAAAGAATCCTGCCAGGATTGTATACAGCATGCGGTGGTTTTGCTGCCACAGCCTTGTGAATAAATACCACAGCATCGTGACCAGAGATTGCTTAAACAACAGTGCTTATCTTAATTGCGATAGTTAGGGTCAGATCTACCGTTATCCCAACCGTTCGTGCCCCACGTTGGGCGCCAAAATAACTGTCGTGGTTTTGCCCCAGCCGGGGGCCGCACCCCACACAGTCGCTTGTACTTTTAAAAGGAAGGGGGAAGGAAAGTTGGGGGAAGGGGAAAAGGGAAGGAAGAAAGGAGGAAAATAAACCACAACCTAGAAACCAGAACCACGCAGGTTGGGAGAAGGATAGTTTACTAAACAATAACAGAAAACTAGATATAACAATAACATAAGTTTAAAGCACAAAATAGATGAAACTGGTGATACACAATGCAATTTCTCACCAAACCACACAACTCAGGCCGCACAGCTTAGAGCCCGTCCCGGACAACCCGACCGCCCCAGAAACTGCACGTCCTGGCGTTGTCTCCCCCTCTTCCCCCCAGTCCCCCCTTATACCGAGCATGACGTAACTGGCATGGAATACGCTCTTTGGCCAATTCGAGTCACCTGTCCTGGCTGCGTCCCCTCCTTTCTCCCTAGTAAGGAAGTATGCAGAGCTGAGAAAGGTACTTGATTGTCCGGCAACAAATCGGAAACATCAGGGTGCTATCAGCACTATTCTCATGCTAACACCCAAACATGGCATTCCATCCACTGCTAAAAAAAAGTTTAACTCCATCATAGCTGAAACCAGGACAAAAACAGTGGGTTGTGGGGGTTTTTTTGGCTTGCGTTGTTTTTGCATTCCCCCATCCCAGGATTCCTAAACCTTTTATTGAAATATTTTTTGCTGGTCTGTGCTTGATTATGAGATTCAGACCACATATCTTGTTTTAAACACCACAGAAAAAATTAATGTACCATATAAAGTGAAGGCTGCCCTCTCTACCCGTAGACAAGAAAATGTATTTTCAAAACTATACAAAAAAGAAAAAAGTTGGACAAATTTGTTGGTAAAACCATCTGTCTTCAAAAGAGCAGTGGTGATTCCAGTTTTAGGAAATAATTCTTTTCAGTCTCACAGCACATAACAATGGTGAGGGTAGGGGCACGGTGGGAAAGATAGGATGTGAGAAGGAGCAGTGGAGATACAGGTCCCTAGGGAAGGTCTGTTGCTCTTGTCATTCCAGTGTTTCACTGTGAAATGTGGATGCTTGCAGCCAGATCCAGGGATTTAGGATGAATTTAATAACTTCTAGATTATATGACAAGTAGGTATTGGTGATTTATAATTTTGGATTCAGAAGCCAATATTCCATTTATGTCCCACAGATTCAGAAACATAACCCTTGTAATAGTGGACTTAGGTGTTCAGGTCTAAGAGATGAGTTAGAGGCTTACTACTCAAGTGGGCTCTGAAGCAGTTGTAGGATCTGTTAGTGTCAAGTTTTCCAGCCATTATAACCCATTTTCCTGGAGGTAGTCCTGTCCCAAGTGACCACTGCAGCTGGCTTCAACAACATACTTTAGTTAAATTACGATGTTTCATATAGATACATAGGTCTGCATATATTTAATTGTGTAAGAAGCACTTATTGAATTTTTCAAACAATTTTTTCCATAAACGGTGAGGCAGTAGTTTAAAAAGCACCGTGACTGTTCTTCACGGTTAGAACTAGTGGTAGTGGAAGAGCTTGTGGAAGTTTTATTTTGTGAGGCATTTCAAAACAGACCAAGGAGCCAACATTTCCTGTGGAATAGCTTTTGTGAAAAACCTTTGCATATATATTTCAGAGTCTGGCACTTCTTACGTAAATATGAAATATTTATGTGAGCATGTAAAACAAGAAAATGAAAAAGTTTTTTATTTGCTTCCATTAAGCGTTTGAAACAATACTGTTTAAGCAGTCAGTACCTTTTTCAGGTTTTGATTCTACCATAAAATCTGTCAGGTTTTTTAGACCTGTTGGTCAGGTCTATGAGCTGGTAATGGTAATAAATTAAAAAGCCATACCAGTTCAAATATTTAAATAGGGGAATTTTTTTTGTGTATAGAATTTATCATGGCTACCAGGAAAAAAAGAAAAAAAGAGACTCATAGTTTAAATAGTAGCGATTTCCCAGAGGTTGTTTCCTGTAATTTATGAGTCTTCTTTTCCTTTGTTTTGTATACCAAGCCTTCTGGTGTTCTGCAGCTGAAGCTGGAATGAACTTTATATGCGAATAATCTTGGCTGCTATATGAGGTAGGAGTTTGGCACTGAGATAAGTATAGTCAACTTAGTATAAATGTTTTATTAATCTGTCATGAAGAATCACTTTTAACTGTAGACAAGAAAACACAATAGAGCATGGCCTTTGTTTAAGGGGTCATTTTGTTTAAAGGGTCACTGAACACAAACTAGACTGAGCACAGGTCAAGCTGTGTGTCTTCTGGAAAGCAGGGAGCAGCATGACTGGAAAGGGTCCTGTAATTCCAGGTAGAGGCAGGAGGGGACCCTGTGTGGAATTGCTCCTGAATAGCATCTGGGACTCAAGAAACATAACTGCCAGGTTTGTCCTTGGGGAAGATCGGGTTGTCCCCACTGTCTTTCTAGTATTGGAAGCTACAGTAGCTCCTATTCACTCACCAGTGTATCTCCAGAGATGTTTGAGCAAATGGAGCAGCTGCTTCCCCAGCTAGAAGGAGGGAGCCAAGGGAGAGTCAAATTGTTTCTTAGGAACTTCAGCTCTGATTGCCAGAGGTGTTAGCAGATGACTAACCCACTGATAATTACTATGGACATTACTGCTTGTCTCAGTTTTAGCTGCAGATGAAAGGGAGCAATTATTTTTTGCAGAATGTTTACCCTGGAGGGCCCAAATACATCTAGTTGTTGCATTATTTTTTTCATCTCACTCAGAGAAACTGAGTTTGTAATAAAGTTATTTCCATATTTTTAATTACTTTATCATTATTGCATAAACCCGCTCTATATTTTATGTAAAAACTCTAAATTTTCAGTTCAGATATCTAGCATTATGGCTTCAAATCAAGTAACCAAGGAAACAAAGGATCCTATTTACCTTGATAATCAGGAGTTTAATGGACATATTAGAATCTACTTCCCAATTAACTCCTATAGATCTCCTGAGAGATAAAAATGGGCTACAATTTAGCTCACAGAACACAGAGACAATCCTTGACCTGATCATACCTTCCCAACAGTTTCAGTCACTGAATGTTCTCCTGTATACCGAAGACAATATTCCCAATAGACATATGTAGCTGTTCATAAATGACTGGTCCCTTGCTGTCGGGGAGGAGAGTCCTTCTAACAGCTGGAGGAATTAATTAAAATATCTGCCTGCAAGTCTTAAGAGTGAAACCCCAGGATTTTAAAAGGAGAATATGGTAAGGTGTAGGAATAATATTTAACATTGATGCATAGGACATATGAGAGAACTAAACCATATTGAAGTAAGAACAATCAGGTTTGTGTGTGACTGATATACCTGAGGCAACCAATTGCCCACAGGGACTGTGCTGGTGTGGAATGTAAACCCAAGCAGGTGCAGAGTTATGATGTCTTTACACAATGACATTAATGTTTCCCAGTTGCTTGTAAGCATATTTCAGCTAGACATCCCAGAATCACATTTCTTTTTCATGGCTGTTCATATCATTCACATCTTTCTCCTCCAACTCCAGCAAGTGAGACCAGGACTTATAATCATAACTTTGTACCATTACATTTTGCATCATTTTTCCTTTTAGCTGTCAAAGTCAGCTAACTTTTCCAACACCAGCATGTTGATAATGCTTCATATTCCTTTTTCTACACTAAGTTACACCTGTAGGTAGTAGCCTGAGTCTGGTCTGTTTTGCTGCTATTTATCAGGTTGCTCAATTTAAGTGACCTGCCTGTGTCTTTGTTGGTAGGTTTAAAGACAACTCTCTACTTCTGCAACAAGGTCTAGGGGCTTCCCCTCAGACCATTAATTATTCCTGTCTGGTCTTAGAGTTTTCCCTTTCCTTCGTTCTTTTATATTTCTCATTATCATTAATTGCCCACTAGACATCACGGTGGTCTACATACCTTTGCTTGCCTAGGGAAGATATTTGTTCATAAAACCAAATATATACATTTTGAAATGTGTGACCTAAGAAGAAAAGTGAAAAACTGTTTATTCCAAGAAAAAGAACATAAGGTTTTTCTAATACTCAAAAGGTTGTTATCAAGAAAACAGAGGGTAGCTATTTATGTATAACAATTTGAGGACTGTAAATAACAGGCTTTGCAAAAATAAGGGGCTTATATTTGAGATTATGACTCCAAATTACTAGCTATAAGCAATGTCTCAAGGTCACCTTCAGGTAATTGTGGTCACATAGTCCCATTTCCTGTTGGATACATGCTGTATTTTTTTTCTTTACAAATACTTTGAGGTAGAGGTTATGTAATTAGCCTAATTTCTAGACCTCTGCTCTGCTTCTATTTCACATGTAAGTACACTAATTTCTCATTATTCATCCCTACAAGCCAGTCTACTGAAATTTCTTTATGGGAAACTCAGGCAAAATAAATTACTTTAATTTGAATCATAACTTGATCTTCTCTACAGCGGCTTATTGTCCTTCAGAAATCAGTTATATGGGAAGATGCCAGATCTACTGTGGAATTTGACATACCTATAAGTAAGTCCATAAAGCTGGAGAAAGTTGTGAGCATTCCTAAATACTAAACCATTTCTAAATTCCCCTTGTCCACTTTTTATGAGAGAGTAATGGCATTAAAATGTTTCTTTTGTTTAGTGTATGATCTGGCATCTTCTTCTAATGATGACCCTCAGTGGCAAAATATATTACTATCTTGAAAAAGGTTTGAAAGATTTATTATCCAACAAGGCTGCTGCTTTGTCTCTGGAGTTAGAATCAGGTTTGGTGCTTGTCTTGTTCTTGTCTTTCCCACTTAGGCCAGAGTTTGACAAAGATTTCAGCTGCACTGCCAACCTATCTATGTCTGCCGCCTTGCTCCCATTCCCTGTCACTCATTTTCATCCACCTCTGGGGAAAGAAAAAAGAAAAAGGAGGAGATTGTGGTTTCTGAAGATATTTTTCTGTTCTTGAATTGCCTCTTAAAAAGTACATTGTCTGTCAATAAATAAATCTTTCAGTCCTGCCTGTGGTCTACAGCTTTTTGTCCTTAATTTCTAGTTTGTAGATTGAAAATATAGTGGAATTGTACGTCATTTGTTTTTTTTTTTTCATTTATGGCTTTTACAAATGTCAAATTGTACAAAACTGAAATAAAGTGTTTTAATAACAATAAAGATAATAATCTTGTCACGCAGTGGACTTTCCAGGTTCTTTTCTGTTTAATTAAACCTTGGTGTCTTACTCTGGAGAAATGCATATATGTAAAATACATGTGTGTGTGTGTGTGTGCATATGACAGGGGGGATACAGGTAATCTGTTGGAAAATTAGTTACTTGGAGTTAACATATAGGCAATTACTGCAGCCAATAACAAGGTTACAAGGCTCTGGTAACCACATTAGTTTCAAAGCTCATTTTTTTTCCCATGGTCTTTCATTTAGCTCTCTTACTTTTCATAAGGCCCACTTTTTAGATTATAATTACTGCCGTACACCCACTGTGTTTTCACTTCAAACAAGCAGGAAGAACTGTGTCTGAAATAGAGATGGTAGGGACTGGAGATGGTTGTTATGGATATTCAGATGGTCATGAGTGAATGAAAGGTAAAAGTGGCTTAATACTAACTTTGAGAGTACTTAATTCATTGCTCCTGGTTTTAATAATCTCAGAGAATTCATAGTAGTTGGTGTACATGCTGAGTTCTGTTTCCCTCCCATCTGTGCCATAATCTCACTGGTGGTATTTATAACATACATACATATCTATTTTCTAATGGGAGTCCAACAGCAGAGAGATTATCTTACTTGACAACTCACCTACAACTCATTCATTGAAGTAATAAACTTTATAAGAACCCTAAATTTAAATGTACATTAAAATAAAAAAAATGAATTAAAGTAACTTCTGAAGACATGTCAAAAGCAGCATCCAGCTAAATGCAGGAAAACCAAGCTGCAAAAGCGGTGAAATCCTTTCCTACCCCCACTGCTTGATGTTCCCTGGGATTTAATAGAAATGGAAAGGGAAATAAAGCATGTAGGTCCTCATCCTTCTGAATTACAATAGTGTTTCTTCAGAATACTTATATTTTTGGCACCACTAGCCAACAGAACAGACGAGAGAGCATTTCTTCCACAATAGCATAAAAACCACACTTAATCTAGAAAATACTAGAATTTCAGCCTAATAAAACTCAAGCAGAATGGACCTAGAGGTGGGGGGGGGGGGGGGGAGGAAATCCCAACAAAACCCAAACCAAAACGAAATCCAGAAAGGTGTTTACTGTATAAAGTCATCTGTTTACTTCTCCTCTCTTCTCTTCTCTTCTCTTCTCTTCTCTTCTCTTCTCTTCTCTTCTCTTCTCTTCTCTTCTCTTCTCTTCTCTTCTCTTCTCTTCTCTTCTCTTCTCTTCTCTTCTCTTTTCTCTTCTCTCTTCTCTTCTCTTCTCTTCTCTTCTCTTCTCTTCTCTTCTCTTCTCTTCTCTTCTCTTCTCTTCTTCTCTTCTCTTCTCTTCTCTTCTCTTCTCTTCTCTTCTCTTCTCTTCTCTTCTCTTCCCTTCCCTTCCCTTCCCTTCCCTTCCCTTCCCTTCCCTTCCCTTCCCTTCCCTTCCCCTTTTTCCCTTCCCCTTCCCCTTTTTCCCTTTCCCTTCCCCTTTTTCCCTTTCCCTTTCCCTTTCCCTTTCCCTTTCCCTTTCCTTCCTTTCCCCTTTCTTTTGTTGCCTTTTTTCTCCAACTAGGTATCTTAAAAAATTCCAATCTCAGAATTTTTTTTTAAAAAAATAAAACCTGTTCTATTGACTCAGTAACTTTAAATGTCACCCAAATGTCACTTTTAAAGTAGATGAGAACACTTTCCCAAATGAAATGAGTGACTCCAATGACATAAATCCCTTTGAAAACATAAATGAGTGTCTTCACTTAAAATTCAATAACGAGGATGGTGAAACAAAATAAATGTCTTTAAACCTATTTTGAGATGAAAACAACACATATTGGCATATGGAAAGGTAAAGTGTTAGCTTGCTTTCTTCAGGGACCTTTGGTTTTTTATCTTAATTGCCACTCATGTTGATATACCAGGTGTCTATCACTACAAATTGAGCTCTGTGATAAGGAATTGTTTGTGAAGGAATCATCTGGTTGCTTTTCTCTGTAAAATTTGATGAAAATTAAGCCAGTGACATACAATTGCTTAGTCAGGAAAACAAAACTCTATCCCTTACGGGGAATAAATAGCAAAGGTGAATTACCACTATTAGATAAGAAATAGATAAGAAATGCAAGAAAGCAAAGGGTGCAGGGTGTAAGGCTGTAAGTCAAACCACAGACTGAGATGATAAAAGAAACCCTGTAATTTTTAATATATAAGGTGTTAGGAAGCTAGAAGTTCAGATAGGAAATCAAAAGATATATGTCAACTGCATGAAGAGAAGGAGTCCTTTGTAATGGGGACATGTTAACATTAAGGTTAAGTAAAGAGGATTTAATTCTTTTATGTTAATGGAGTAAGAGTAACCAATAGTCTATAGGACCTTGAGGTTACTGTGGATCATGTATACTCCATACATATAGTGCAACTTAGTGAGATGACTTTTCAGAGCTATTTCCAAAAAATGACATTGCATCTTTTCCATTATTTCTCTTTTCCTTAACTCATGGAAACCTGATTTTGTGAGTGCTTTGATTATTTAATAAAATTAGCTAATTTATAATTTCTTTGGTTTATTCAAACACACTTTTAAAAATAACTATAATTCCACTTGTGCCTGTTCAAGGAATATAGCTAACAAAAGAAATCACTTAAAATTTGTTAAATTTTTGAAGATGTAATGCTCATAAAACAAGGACTAAATCTCAGAAAATCATCTTCCAAATCTGACAGTAATCATGCTATTGAAGATTATAAGGACATTCAACAACGCATTTTTCTAAGAAAGATAATGTTTAGTATAAGACATAGTTCATACAAACCTGTAGACCCTTGTTTCTGACATGCTTAAAATAAAACACCATAGCATGAGCAATTACAGCAATAAGCAACAGACACAGGAAACTAGATAAATAAGTATTTAATAATATATGATGTTGGCTGTCACATACCAAATTCTATAATTAGGTCAGGTTAAGATCTCAGGATTGTGAGTGACCGAGGAAGAACCATTTTCAGTGCATTGAGAAAATACTTGGGTAGATCAGAGAAGGAATAAAAAAAACTTGGATGCTGTCATTGCAGGTAATGTGTTTTTTAATTCTAATATTGTATTTCAATTTAATTTAAGTCATACCACAAAGAAATAAACCAAAAATAATAATGCTGAACAAGACATTATATATTGTAAAGTGTTTGTTATATTTTTCTGCTCTCCAGGAAGTATGTTTTCAGAATAATTTATTCTGAATGGAGCAAGCCAAAGTGGACTGAGGGAAGCTTGACTAGAGCTTAAAAAGCTCGTTTCCTGACAATATTCAATGTGCTGAAGTATTTTGTCATTCTGCACTGGAAAGAAAAATACCAAACTTTGCTATATGTTCTCAAAGGCAGTCTGTGTCATAATGTCTCTCTCCAGATAAAAACATTCACTTTTGGGAGAGCACACGTGGTGTACTTCCTTTGCGGCAGTCGCTCTGTGCTGCCGGGAAGCCAGCTTCCAGCCCTTGCTCTCTCTGCCCCAAAAGAGTCGGTTGTCTTCTCATCTTCTCTGTTCTGAGCCAGGGAGGACAGGAAGCTAAGCTCATCTGAGAAAACGTGCTTCACTGAACCAAACGTAATGAAGCTTTGACACAGTGTATTTTGGGTGAATGGCCCCTGCCACACCCAGCCCTGCACCCACGCTGATACTCTTGGTGAAAGTTATCAGTTTGTTTCTGAAAGAACAGCTCTGTGCTGAAGCTCTTCAATGAGGCTTTAGCTCAAGCACACATTTTCATTAACCTTTCTTTGATGAAGAAAGAAAAAAGTCCAGTGATTCTTTTTAATGGCAGGCCCTTGGAAAGGGTTTACTTTTTATCTACATAAATATCAGGTAAATAAAATGTCAGAATTGGTTTTCACCACAGAAATATCACTGTCCTAAGCCCACAAAGCACCAAAGGAGAAAATTCCTACCCCCAGGTGCTTGGAACCATTGTGATTATATAGAAATATTTTGAATGACTGAAAATGACCATTATTGACACCATCTACTGGTAGCACTCTCCAGTTCCTAGATCCACCAGAGGATGCTGGGATCATGTTTCTTTCAGTGCCTATACATCTTGTTTTATTTGTATAATTTGTTACCTGGTTCTTTCCTCTTGGCCTTCACAGAATCACAGAATCACAAGGTTGGAAAAGACCTTTGAAGATCATCAAGTCCAACCAAAAACAAAGTCCCTCTAAAACAAAGCTCGCCTTTAGTAAAACATAAAATTAGACTTGTTTTCAGATTAGCAACATCACTACAGAGCCAGGAAAAGTGGAAAGACAATCCTAAATTACATTTGGCAGCGTTTTGCCTCCTTAATAGTCTTAGTAATTCCACAATCCCATTTTCTCTCAAAAAGCTGGGTCAAGCATGCACAGAGTCCCACTTTCCATAACTGTAGCTATGGATACTACCCTTCAATCCAAGTCTCTAAGAAATACCAGTCTGGCTTCTTCCTTTCCTTAAATGCAAGTAGAAATTTCAAGGCTTAGAAATTGAAGCAGGCTATATCCTGCAATATTTGCTATTCTGACTGTCTTACCTTGGCTTCCATCAGGAAGTGCTTTGCTCTGCAGTTCATCCCCTCTTATGCCTATGTGTACTCCTCTGATGGCATAATGACCATTTTAAATACCCTTGCCTCTGTGCAATTTTCACATGTAAAAAACAACCTAGTGGTATTCTTTCTCCCTACCACATAATACAAAAAATACAGCTGAGTGAACTTGAGAGAGCCTGCGTCTCATTTTTGGATCTGTACATTTAATATTTTCTCCTCCTTTGCTCTGTTTTTAGTGAGTTAAGCCCTTCTCTGACCTTCAGAGGATATATAGAAAAACTCATCTATTTTGTCAAGATAGGTTGGGAAGTATCATGTTCATCATATGATCTGGCACACTTGCACATGGAGCTTTTTAATATAAACATTGGTTTCCAGGATGTTCTGCACATATTTTTAAAAATACAGAGATAAAGTGTATATAAACAATCTCTGTTCTGGAACATTAACACACTGGAGTCCTGTGAAAAAAATTATTCAGGTGCTGAAGACTAGTATTCAGCCAATTTTCTACTTGAGAACAAATGACCTTTTACAGTCAAATATAGATATACAGGAATATTTCTGCCTTCATCAAAGTGTCTGTTTCTAGAAATAATACTCATAATATAAAACATTCTCTAGGCTAAAGTATCTCTACTCACTCTGCTTTATATACTACCAATAAGGAACTGAGATTTTAAAATCTATACAAAAATTCTAGTCTAAAAAGTGTGTAGTCACACTTTAATCATAGAATAGTTATTGTCATGGGCTTGAGATCTATAAAGGCAACTCTATGTCTTATCAGGACTCAACTTTTTAAATTCTGTATATATATTCCATAAATGCATGCAAGAGGCATGCAAGGCACCAAATACAGCAGTTGTATCTCCAGGATATCATGTGGAGCAGTTTTCAAATCCCTAAATAGGAGATATATTTCAAATCTTCATTGAGTGTATTATTCATGGTGTATAGTAGAAAACCCACTGTGTTCCTGTCAGGGCTAATGAAAACTACACATTTTTATTTTCTGATAAAAAATAAAATATGTGCTGTAATTCTGAAGCTTGGCTCATTACAACTCTTGAGTTTCCACTCTTCACAGTATGAAAGAAAATATTGGACAGATCTGTTGTAAAAATAAGGTTGCTATGTCATTCAATTATTGGCTTGTAAATCAACAGTCTAGAACAAGCAGTGTCTGTTGGGTGCTTCCAGCTGGAAAAAACAGCGAACATTTTTCTTGCCAAAGGAGTTTTGCAGTCACAAGCAACATGAGATTGACTTTTTACCCTGCCCTTTACAATATAACCAGCTGACATCATTAAATCCTGGCCCTTATGACAGCAATCTTCTCACAGGAAGTGGGGGTTGAACAATGAAAATGTCTAGACAACCTGTAATATTGTTATGCTATATTCTAAAAACCCTTCGGTTTTTAGTTTGTACACTTTTGCTGTAATCAAATCAGTAAAGCATATTAAGGAATACCTGACTCCTTAGTGTGGTTTAATAAGTACAGCCATTATTCTCTTTCTTTAAGGTATTGACATCTCATGAATTATCTAGAATTATTTTATTTTTGCTAATATGTGATATTGATTCTTAGACATGGTTTTATTAAAGCTCTAGGTTTCATAGCTTGACAAGTAATAATTTTGCAGTTGTTGAAATTACATTTTGGTAACCAAGACAATTAACAGACACTTTTAACACTCAAATGCAACCTTTCCGTAAAAATTATTCTGAAAATAATTAAAACAGTGGAATTTATTTGATCAAAAATTCATCAGTTCATCTATAGTCCAGCGTACATTTGAAACCAAGTGCGCACTTGAATTAAATTAACTGGGATTTTCAATTTATTCTTAACCAAGTTTTTGATGAGGAATGTTATGATAAACCTAAGATCTGTTCCATTAAAAAATTCTCAGTAATATCTAATTAAGTATATAAAAGCTCTTCCTGCACTGTGTTCCTTCAGCTATTTTTCCTCCTGGAGAACCACCATCAAATCCAACACGCTCCACAGATTGTAGACTCATAGAATCAAAGAACGGGGTTGGGTTGGAAACAACCTCAGAGACCAGCTATTTCAAACAACACTGCCACGGGCGGGGACACCCTCCTCTTCATAGGAGAGGTTCTCCAGCACCTTGATCATCTTAGTGGCCCTCTTCTGGACTCGCTCCAACAGCAATATGTCTTTCCTGTACTGGGGACCCCAGAGCTGGATGTAGTACTCCAGGTGGGGTCTCACAAGAGCAGAGGGGCAGAATCACCTCCTTTGACCTGCTAGCCATGTTGTTCTTGATGAACACAATTTGCCTTCTGAGCTGTTCCTACACCCTGCCAGCTCATGTTGAGCTTGTCATCGATCAGCACCCCCAAGTCCTTCTCTTCATGACTGTTTCAACCCATTCTCTGCCCAGTCTGTAGTCATGCTTGGTACTGCGCTGACCCAGATGCATGTCTCAGTATTGACCCCACTTATCCACCATGTGGTCCATCTATTGAATCCATGTATCTCCAGTTTACAGACAAGGATGTCATGCTGGACAGTGTTGAAGGCCTTGCCAAAGTCCAGGAAGATGATATCTGTTGTTCACCATCTCTGTCACTCCATCATAAAAGGCCGCCAAATTTGTCAGGCATGATTTTTTCTTAGTGGTGAGGCCACACTGGCTGTCACTAATCACCCTCTTATTCTCCATGTGCATGAGAATAGTCTCCAGGACGATCTGCTCCATGATCTTACCAGGCACAGAGGTGAGACTGACAAGTCTGTAGTTCCCTGCTCTCAATCCATTCTCCACTCAGTTTGTGATTTCCCCAACCCATGTACAGGACTTTGCACTTGGACTTGTTGAACTTCAAGAGATTCACACTGGCCCACCTCTCAAGCTTGTCAAAGTCAATCTGGATGGCATTCCTTCTGTCCAGCATGTTGAGTACGTGGTATAGCTCAGTGTTATCAGCCAACTTGCTGAGGATGCACTCAATCCTACTGACTTAACAAAGATGTTAAACAGCACCAGTCCCAATACTGACCCTGAGGAACACCACTTGTCACTTGTCTCCACATGGACACCAAGCCATTGACCACAACTCTCTGACTGAGACCATCCACCAAATTGTCCATCCATCATGTCCATGTGTCTCCAATTTAGAGACAGATGTCATGCAGGACAGTGTCAGAATGGACTACACCTTAAGCAGTTAACCGTTAGTGTTACCTAGACTTTCATTATCTTTACTGAAGAACATTCTTCTAATCAAAGGAATAATATTTTTTCTTTTTTCTTAGATTAGATGAAATTATATCAGATTCAAACAAGATATCTAGTATGTCTTGAACACCTGATACCATGAAGGGCAAATCTCTCAAGAGTGGAATTGAGATCATAGTGCACATCACTGCCCTCAAACCATATTTTGAAATTTAGCAACCTTGTGAATCTTATTCAGATTTACTTGAAGTGTTAAGACAAATGTAGAAAAGGGAAACCAAGATTCTGAGTCCTCATTCTAGTCCTTTGTTTAGAGCTGAATCAATAAAAGTGTGCAAGTGAACTTTCGGGAGCTTTCTTTTTCCCATGATTCATATAAAATAGCACCAAGTAAAGGTGTAATAAGAAGCAATATAGCACAGTTTGCAAAGACTCATGAATTTAGAACAAGGTGTCTGCTATTTATTTTCACATTCCCAGAGCTTCATGAAGACTGACAACTGTTCAGGTTGATGTGCAGGTTGTCTCTCAGGGCTGTTAACACTTCCTATGGGCAGCTGTCGGTAACAGCTAGTGCCTTGTGTTCCTTGATAAAGAGAATTTACTCTGTACTGAGGTATTGTTAATAGACCTGTCCAAATCAGATTTATCTGAAGATTTAGTACTTATTTTTTCAATTCAATTTCAATTTCCAGCACCTATATTCCTATTGTCACTTATCATCACTAGAAGCAGGGTCTGCAACCTTTAAACTTCAGTCTTAAGCTGCAAATACCTTAACATCTAAACAGCTTCAATTTCTATAAATTTGACATTTTTAATTCCAAATAATGCCTGCTCTGTATTGTTTGAAGGATTCCTGTGCTGGAGTTGAGGGATACCTTCTTT
This sequence comes from Porphyrio hochstetteri, assembly GCA_020800305.1. Taxonomy (NCBI): domain Eukaryota; kingdom Metazoa; phylum Chordata; class Aves; order Gruiformes; family Rallidae; genus Porphyrio; species Porphyrio hochstetteri. Next base: position 56,814,091 of record CM036907.1, read on the forward strand.
GGGATTGTTGTATGAGGATTATACAGTCATACACACACACAGAGAATAATTTATATGTAAAGCGTCAATAGAGAGGCATGAGGTTTTTGACTGAGGTGAACATTTTCCAAATCATAATGGCAACTGTAACTCTTCAGTTTTTGTCAATATATTAGGGTATCCACTGCTATAGGTGATCATATAAATCAACCTCCTACTGGCACATGCTTGAACAGATTACAAATATTGCTGTAAACCTGCTCAACTTTCAGGAATTCAGACTGATAGCCTGTAAGATGTATTTACAAGTCTTGTATTATTTCTAGTCTGTTATTTGGCACATGCCAAAATCATTTTCTAAGCTGGGGCCTGAAACCGTTTGTGGCAAAGGGGATGAAAACAGTCAAAGGTCTGAAGCCTGTCAACAAATTTAGTGAGTAGATCAACCTCTCAAATGCATCAAAAATGGTGATTATCTTGTATCTACTCATTCCAATTTGCAGCAGGGAAAGATTCTTTGTTAGCAGGTCAACTAGTTATAAAACAGAAAGTGTGCAGCACACAGCACTAGAACTTCAATATGAGGGTGGTGGATCACTGAAACAGGTTGCCCAGAGACATAACAGTGGCCCCATCCCTGGAGACATTCCAGGTTAGGCTTGATGGGGCTCTGTGCGACCTAATCAATTGAAGAAGTCCCTGCTTACTGCAGGGGTGTTGGACTAGATGACCTATAAAGGTCCCTTCCAACCTTACAAGTTCGATGATTCTGTGATTCTGTGATTCTCCTCACTATCAGCAATAAACAATGAAGAAATATTGGTAGAAATGGCTAGATGCTAAAAGTCATGATATTCCCTGCATCTAAACCAAGTAACCTCCTTAACAGGAGAATGGCAGGAGAATGAATTTAAAGTTGCTTAAATATGATGACTTGCCCTACTTAACTACTTTCCCTTTGACCAATTTAGAAGGAAAAGAACTGATGGGAAAGCACCACTTTGGGTCAAAGATTGATGGACTACATCCAGGCTAGAAAAATAAAATATTCCAAGAAAAGTGTCCCAATGCAGAAACTCAATTTCTTGTACAGTAAAACTGAAGAAAAAGGTCCATGCCCTTACTTTGTCTTACATCAACTAGCATTTTTTCTATGGAAATTAGAAGTACATGAGGTTCATCCAAATGGGGTGAAGTAATCTTGTTTGGAAGGACTTCTTAGATTAAATCATATGGACTTGCTTCATGCTCTGACCTCAGTGACAAAAAGTGACATTGCTGGGCACGATTAGTTTATTAGTATGGGCAGAGTTAACAGACAATTCCCTGATTACTACTGCCAAAAGTTCACTTCAACAAATCAGAGAGGCCATTTGAGGCTGCAGGTTTAGATCTTTATGATGCCTTTTCTGTCTTTAAAAAAAAAGAGATAAATTCTTCAGTGCCTGAAACACAAATTGAGAGAACAAATGTTTGGAATAGCAATTGGAAAATTTCTACTAGGTAGCTGTCTAGTAAAGAAAAAAAAATAATTATACATAAATAGTAGAGTATGATGATGATCCTTCAATCATGGTAAATTTATGCTTTTGGAAGCTACAGAAATCATGACTACAAATTAGTTTCTTAGTCACTTTGTTGATTTTCTTTATTTTCACATTTAAATGTTGTAGGCTTTTCTAGTATAATCAAATTACCATAGGATTCTTTTCCTAAAGACCAAAGCTTTCATCAATAACAGAACAGTCTTGCAGTCCTTTGCCCAAGAACATCCCTGTAGGTGAGAAGAAAACTTTTTGTCAACCTGCCCCTGAGTGGTTGGGGTGTTTTTCTGTCATCCAGAATTAAACATTAAGACCTTCTCATCATATTTCAGTTTAATTTGGGTTTTTGTATAGTTTTCAAAAGCAGGAAAAAATATTTTGGAGAATATTCCTCTTCCTAAAAAAATTCATAATTCGTTGATGGTTGAGTGGTGACAGCTGTTTTCACTGATTACCGTATTTCTTTACTTTTCTAAGATTGGCTCTTCATAAATACTGAATTGTAAGAGCTTGTTTTCTTGAAAGTGTTTATTAATTCAGTAATCACTTTATGATCAAAAAAAAGTCTGTAAGTACTGAAATAAATAAAAAAAGAATATGAAATAGGTTACATCTTGATAACTGCTGTTCTTAGAAAAATACTAGAGGGATGGTTTTAATCTGAGTCTCCAGATGGGTGCAAAACTTGGTCATTTAGGGATGTTATTTTGTCATAAGGTCCTTCTCTTCCTCCCTGGCCACCCTAACCATCCTCTATGAGACCATTGCTGCTGTGATCTTTAGTGTTGTTTTTACCAGGTTTATGTAGTGGAAGAGACAAGTGAGGGGGTTGTGCTCCATGTAAGGATGAAGGGATCCTGATAAAGAAATCAGTGAAAGCATCTCTGTCAAACCTCAAGTGTAGGTAAATTATGCACAGAGGCTGCCATGTGCCTTAGACCCTCAGGCACATATGAGAGAGACTTGCCTAGGTACCTTACCTCCAGATTGGTGAGGGTGGTCACCTCCAGACTGATGAGGTAGATAACTGTTTAAAAGAAAGAAATGAGCTAGACTAAGGGCAGAAGTGTAACATCAGGGTTTGTTTTGGGGTTTTTTGAGCAATTATCTTGAGGAAGCCAAGGCTGTCCTTCCTTGTATATGGTACAGTGAAGAAACATCTCCACTACATCTCTCCTCCCATACAAGGGATGTGATGGATGGGGGGGTTTTAAGGGAGAACTTGGATGTATTATATAAAGTAACATCACATGCATAGTCTATCAGAAATGTTCCAGTAATCTAAATGGTTAATTTAAGAGGAAGGCTGCCTATACAAATTCAGATTAAAACCATGATGTTCTTGGCAGTTCCACTGGATTTGGATGCATTTTTCCTCAATTAACTGCTCTCTTAGCCTTTCTAAAACAAGAAGAATCTTACACTCTTCCAGGGATGAGTAGCAATTTATGTGAGGTAGCTGTTGTCTACTGAGTATGAGCCAGTTATTTATTTCTTGATAATATTAAAGAATGTACTAATGATGAAATAATTCCAGGCTTTTTTTTCTGGATAAGAAATTGCACTGCATTTCTTTACAAAGAAATATAATTTCTGAGTTTAATGGGCAAATTATTGAGGACTTTTTTACTGTACCAACCTAATACATTTAGGTCACAAAAGGATTTCCAAATACTTGAAGGATTTTTTTATAATTAATTATATTTGACACTATACCACAAGTTGATCTATTGTGTTGTTATGGCAACTTTAACTAGGTTGCCTATAAAATTGTGTTCTCTGATAAAGCAGTGGGATGGTTTTATCACATTGGACATACTCTGCCATTTCTATTTACATGCTTACTGTAATAATTCTTTGCTCTTGATTTGAATAGGATTTGATTTGCAGTGCCACAAATTTGTATTGAAGGAAATAGATACAAGAAAATATTTCTTCTCTCACTGTTTATGATACTGCTTTCTGTAATCTTTGTGCAGACACATTTTCCTATAAAATAGATTTTCCCTATGATAGAATTTTGCATAGAATATGTCTTCACTAGATTTGCTTCAGTGAAAGTTTTGAATGAGGAAAATTAAACATAACGGAACTCTGCCCTGCATTTATTCATTATTCTCTGTAAGGGATACATTCAAGTAATCCTTTCTTTCTTTTAATGAGAAGCCAGAACTACAGAAAACAGAGAGCACTGGCATATAGAAGCCAAATAAGCATAGATTTCAATGCTTCATAAACAGTTTGATCAAAATGTAACTACTTTGAAAACACAAACATCTTTGTCCTTTTGACAGCAGTCTATACAAGTCACAAAGGATTTGTTAATTGCTAGTATGGAAGTCCTCGACATCATACTGCACAATTTAAACTGTATAGTAAAGTAACTTAGCTGGGGATGTGTAGTGTTGCTAGAAAACATTTTGAGCTGTTTATTTTTCCACTGACATGAATCTTAAAACACATTTCTATTAAGATTTTTATATTAAGAAAACATTGTGTTCTACATATTTTCATGACTGTTTCAAGTTTCTGTTCTAACACAAGCAAATATTTGAAATCTCACTCTTCACTGTTAGGTGGAAAGAAAATCAACTAGAAAATACTGGCAAGTACTGTAAATTATATCTGTTTCCCAGCCAAAGCATCTGGTCTTTTGGCAAATATCCTTGGCAACTCTGTTATATCGGAGGCTTTGAGTTTCTTTTCCTGTGAATTTTGTTTGGCTTGTTTTGCTAAGTGGGAAATGGACACTGATGTTCTGACTGTGTATGACATTTGGGAATCTAATTTTGCCTGAGACCTTCAAGGGGAGGCTCTGTAAGTATGACTAGTTAAAAACTTACTTCATACTATTTCTTGAGAAATTGGTTTTGAACAAAACATTGCATATGGAAGGTATCTGCCTTCTAAGTTATGCTCAAATTCTACTTAAACAAAACTGTCTAAGCTACACATAGAATTTCCATTTTGGAAAGATCTTTTTTAAATTAAAAAGCTAAAAAATATCTATACCAAAGTACAACACTGTTTACTGATTTATAGCATTTCTATTTATAATGACTGTTTGTTAGCTGGAGACTGTTGGTTTGGTAATTTGCAATCTGGATGGGAGCAAATAACGCATTTGACCTGTAAATGGTTCAGGTTGTTCTAATCATAATCTCTTCATCTACTCATAAAACATGACTGAACTGATACTGTCACTTGTATTAGTCATGTCTTACCTCTCAAACTGGCCTCAAGAGGACTAATCATGAAGTAAGGTCATGCTCAAAAGGCAAAACTGTTGACTACAGTCCCTCTGAAAATTATTTGTTCATAAATTTCTCGGTGAAATGCTTTTACAAATTAATTTTATAATCATTTTTAGAAGTGTTCTTCAGTGTTTGATGTTCAGGAAATATTATTTAGTCTTTGTACTGTTCCCTCTGTTCATTAGGTGTGTGACTTGGTGAAATTATGAGCAGTTCCTGCAGGATAGTGTTGCTTCAGTCAGAAGAATGTAAAAGCTTTGGGGAGTACAACATAACAGATGCTAAACTAGGGAATTTTTATTTTTATGATAAAGATGAGCAGCATAAATTTTCAGAAGCTGATGAGTTGAATGCCCAGAGTCAGATCTAATTCTTAATATTAGGCTCAGCTTATTCTGGGAATTGGACCCCTTTACAGATGCTGCGAGGGAAGAATCAAGAAACACAGGAACACAAACCTCAACAGACTACTTGAAAATCCTGACTATTTTTTTTTCATGTATTTAGTGTATCTTGTACAACAAACCTAATATAGCTACTTTACCCTCAGCTAAAGGTAACAGAAGGATTGGTTGTTATTAAACCTTTTTGTTGCTTTTAGTTTGGTATGTTACACCACTGTAATATGTCAACTTCACTGCCAAATATTTTGTGTTGCTTTCTGATTGTTTTGAATATTTTTATAAAGTTTTGAATACAACTGCCTGTATTTGCACACAAAAAAAGATATTGTGCCACCTTTCTTCTAAGAAGAAACATTTCTCTGAAGGCTCACAGGACAGTAAACAAGGATGCTAGGGAATTGAAAGTCTTATGCAGTCAGCAACTTCACAGATTACTTCTTCATTATTAATTCAGCTCTAGAAACAGTGTCAGCAGGCACTGACACACTCCACAAGTGTCAAAATGGAAATTTCTGGAGAATAGAGAAGTTATCACTGTGACAATCTGTGGGTACCAAGATCATTTTGTCTCCAGAAACAGCTCTCAAAATGACCTGACACATGGAAGACTATAAAATTTTCTTGCCCTGTTTTGTGAGCTCATGGTAGAATTAGATATAAAAATGACTGTACTGTCTCTGACTGCAGGTCCATATTGCATAAAATGCTGTCTTTGGTACTGGCTTGCATGTAGGATGTGCTGAAGGGAGGAATATGTGCACAGTATATATATGCTATTATTTTCTCTGGTATGATTTCCTCACTTCTGGCAATCCATTGACAGGAAGCCAGAATTTACAATATTAATAACCCATTTTCCTTCACAAAATACTTAATTTCCTTTTAATCCCATTTATCATATGTTTCATTTAAGATATATTACTAATTTTCCATCCATTCATGATTTTATCCATTACTGACATATCCCACAGTTTCTTTTCCAGACTGGCTAGAAGCCTCTTCTTGTTGTGATATTTTGCTCCTTGTTGCAGTCTATTTTTTCACTTACTGTACTCTGACAGTAGTAACGCCTTTTAAGAAGAATGAAAGGAGGAAGAAAGAGCCCAACAAGAACTTTATTTGCTATATCACTTCACATAGTTCCTTTTATTCTTTCTCAACCTTGTTGCCTTAAGATTTTTTGGTAAAGGATTTTGGTACTTGAAGTCTGTTTTGTTGGATGGATCATGCTTTCCCACAGGTCTGCAAATTCTTCAAAATATCAGAATAAATTTATTACTTTGTCCTGAAAGAAATATGAGGAAACCGTCTTCCTTCGCTATATTTTCCTGGTTTAATTTATTAATTATATTCTTTTCCATAGTTTGAAGACATCTGACTAGTCTGTACATCAGACTTACTCAACGGCAGTTTCTTGTGGAGACCTTTATAAAAAATTACATATTTGCCACCTTCTGTTGCTCACATACCGGTATTTATATAAGAAAGATATTACATAGCACAGGTCATAGGCTGATAATTTTATGTTACATTTCTGTAGAACTTTTAGGCAAACATGATTTGTTCATGACACTTTACTCATGTATTCTGAAACCTTTTCTAATGACACTTGTGTCTGAGATAGTACTTCTGACTCATACTGAACAAGAAATTGCTTTGGTCTGGCAACATCCTTTTGTTACTCAATAGGGAACACTGATCTAAATACTTTTTGTTTTTCTACTGTGACCTTATTGCCACTGAACAGTCTCTTTATGTCCCAATTAAATATTTACTCCTCGCATAGGCCATATATTTTTCAAATATGCTATTAGTACTTTTTATGAGTTTAGAAAATTGATCACTGAAATGTCTTTCTTCCTAATTTTGCATATAATCTGAAAAAATTATAAACCTTTTCTGTTTCCCTTGGCTGGACACAGGTTCTCTCTTTTTTTAATAACTGCCTTTAGCCCATTGTATAGACCATTTCATGCACCATAAATGTTAGCTTTGAGCATTGCTTAGATATTGTCTTTGCTACGAGCAAGCATTTTACTCTTTTGCTGCTTCTTATTATTTTTAAAATTTATGTAAAAAGATTTTTTTTTAATTTAATACTCCTAATAGGAATTACTTTACCTATTTTATCTTTTCTACAGTAAAACAAGGCTTCTAATTATGTTCAACTTATTTTTAATATTAGTTTTTAAAGTAATATCAAAAGAACATGCTTGCATTACTGTCATTTTGAACCAACAGTACCATTTCATATGGGGGATTAACCACTATAACTTGCATCCCTTCAGTCATCTCAGATTAGTAGGGATACACATAGATTTTCAAGTACTGTTCAAGCAGGATTTTCAAGGACTCTGAACTCGGCAAAACCTAATGGCTATTCTCAGCCTCTTTCAAAAACCTGCTTTCACTGAGGTGTAAGACAGACAGGACCACACTATATATCAGCTGAGTTTAAGCACTGTATTGTTCTGTAAGGAAATCAATGTTTTATTTGAAATAAATAACAACTATGTCTCAGGAAATAACTAGCTGCTGGAGGAAAGTCTGCATTCTCTGTTTTGGCACAGATGGGGATCAGCTCTTCTGAACACTGCTACCTCTTTCCTTCTTTACTGCAGCCTGACTGGTCTAGTGAGTGCTATTGTAGGAGACAGAAAATGCTCCTTGCAAGAGAAGCTGGAATTGTGGTTAGGTGGCTGCACTGAGCATAAGAGTAATCGAGCATCCTAGGCTCAATGATCTTGTGCCAGAAATGAGCAGGGGAAGAACAGATCCAAAGAGTTTAGCATCAGGAGGGGAGGACTCAGCCTATCTCCTTCTCAAACCTCTCTGAAGCTTGCAGCTTCATTCCACAGCTAGAACCTTTCAGAAGCATCTCTAATTCTTTGGGCGACCACTGACCTCCCTTTCTCATAGAGCTGCAATTCTCTCTACTGCAGCTTCAGTTCCATTGCCCCAGTCAGTCTGGATGCAGCAACAATTGCCTTTACTTGTGCAGACATAAAGCAATGTGTGGCTGTGATGGGGTCATGTAGTTTAGAAACACATTCCTTCTCGTATCTTTTAGGCAAGCAGTTCCATGAATTGTGAATTTCATGCACTTTGTGCATGAACATTCATCTGAATTGGACCTAACAAGTGTTTTCTTTCTTCTGCTGGTCACAGTCTAGAGACAGCTGGGTACTATCAGGATCAGTGGTGAAAAATTACCATGTTTTCTCTCTTCCTCTAGTGTGCAATCTTTGTTTCTTTGTAAAGGAAGCATAAGATTTCAATCAGAAGTTAATTCACTAATGATGGGCTGTGAACCAAGAAATTGAACTCACTATTCATTGATTAAAAAAAAATATATTGACAGCTAAGCTGGCTATTTGAATAAATATTCACATTAAATACTCTTATTTAACATTCCTCAGTAGCAGATAAGACATTTTTTAACTTTGATGCTGACTGCTCAGGTTGGAAGCTGGATGTACCATATAACAACTGTCAGCAAACCTGGCTTAAGAGGTGACTTTTTATATAACATTGACAGACTGCTTTGTCTTTTAGCTTTTCCTCTTATGATCTGTCCTTATAGGAGGGACATAATTTATTATTGCAACAATTTCTCATTCAGTTTGCCACATTTAAACATCCTTTGACATGAATTCTCATGGTATTTGAGTTCAGTGTTCATGTCCAACAAGGGAAATGAAGTACTTGAGACCTACAATGAATGAGAATTTCTCATACAGTATATATGAGAGACTTATCATGGTCATGTCCTGAGACTGAGAAAAAATACGGTTCAGAAAACAAGCCTTGTTTTCAGAATATTTGCAACATAGAAATACCTAAAGTAGCAGTCTATGTGATCAAACTCTTATGGAAAAGATTTAATCTAGGATAGACCTGTACGGACAATACTTTTCTTATGATTAATAGCAGCCAATTTAGATGCCAACACTATTGAGGTGCAGTAGGTCTTAGAGAAGACTATGGAGCAGCAGAATGACTGGTGGATAGTTTGCAGTCCGGCCCATGCTACAGGATCAGGTTATGACTGACCCCAGTATATTAAAGAATTGATCCAGAAACTTACTTGTATTGCCCTGCTGGATCAGATAATCTGCTGCTGGTTTACATGTTATCTGTTTGCAAAAAAGCTGCTTTTACTTGCCTTGAACTTTGCCAGAGATTAATCCCTGTTTAGAATCAGTTTATACCCTTTGCAGCTCCTTTTCAGGAGCTTGGGTGATGCATTAGACCTTGTGTGGCCCATTTCTGTCTCTCTGTCGGGAGGCAATCTTGGATTCGTCTACTTATCACCACTAAAATAAAATAAAATTATAGTATCTTCACAGAGAGTCTAACATTTTAGCTTACTTGCTATTCACCTAGAAGCATAGAAATTGTTGATCTTATCAAAGGACATGCTGGAACTTACTAAGTGGGTAGCCTAGGGAATTTTTTCAGTTCGCTGTTAGAGAAGCTGGACGATAATAGTGTCTTTACTTCCTCTAAAGGAAGCAAAAAGCTTTGCACTTTAGAAAATCACCTACTGTATTCATCACCACATGATGTATGCCACAGGGATTACCTTCTCTGCTCAGTAAACAGGAATTAGGTCATTCTCATTTATACATTTAAGAAAAAGCAGTATTGAAAATAATCAAGGTCTGCAATACAAAGGCATCCTTTGTCTAAGACAACTGTGAGGAAAAATCCTGACCCTTCCCCACCCCAAAATAAGCTACTGTACTGGTCTTACTGTGGAGTATGTGAAGATATAAATCATAGAAACCAATTTGCCAGATAAGACTGAATTGTATAAAATGAATTGAAATAGGCTGGAGATATGCACTAGAGAATTGTCTTGCTATTGGGAAATCAGTTTAAGGCTTGCAGAGCTGAGATATCAGCTGTTAATTTGTCAGTGCTGGACCCTGCCAGAGGCAAGATCACAGGAGAACTGCGCACTCCAGACACTTTCTGCTGTACCTGAGTTTTGAGGAAAGGCAACATTCAGGGTAAAACCTCCCTGGCCTAATCTTGACAATATCAGAAAATCAAAGTCAGATTAAATTGGTTTAATTTCCTAGCTTGTGAAAGATATTTAACATCTGAAAAACTGAGGTAGTTAAGCCACACCTACCTTCAACATACCTGTTTTAACATTGTGGGTAGGTGAAGACTAAATATTCTCTTTTCAAAGCATTTGTTGCAGTTCATGGATTTTAAACATCTCTTTTTGTCTGATCCACCTGCTTGGTAGAGTCATCAAGTATTCTTGTCATTATGCTTGCTTTATTTCTGTTCCAAGAAGTACAATGAATTAAAAGACAAAACACACACATACACACACACAAAAGAATAGGAGGAAACACCCCGGGAAAACCTTTTAATTTAAATTTACATCTCCTTAACATATAGCTGCTGATAACAGATCCAGTTATCCCAACATAGAAGTGGCACTCCAGAAAACAGCTCTAAGAAATATAAAATGTTTTACTTGATCATAAATCATATGTCCCAAATTGGGTGCTGGAGGGTAGGAAGGCTCTGCAGAGGGATATGGACAGGCTGGATCAATGGGCCAAGGCAAATGGCATGAGGTACAACATAACCAAGTGCCAAGTCTTGCATTTGGGTCATAATAACCCCAAGCACTGCTACAGGCTTGGGGAAGAGTGGCTGGAAAACTGCCTGACAGAGAAGGGCCTGGGGGTGTTTGTTGACAACCAGCTAAATATGAGCCAGCAGTGTGCCCAGGTAGCCAAGAAGTCCAATGGCATCCTGGCTTGTGTCAGGAATAGTGTGGCCAGTAGGACTAGGGAAGTGATTGTCTCCCTGTACTGAGCTCTGGTGAGGCCACACCTCGAGTGCTGTGTTCAGTTTTGAGCCTCTCACTACAAGAAGGATATTGAGGTGCTGGAGCTGGTCCAAAGAAGGGCAATAAAGTTAGTGGAGAGTCTGGAGCATGGGTCTTATGAGGAGTAGCTGAGGGAACTGGAGTTGTTAATCCTGGAGAAGAGGAGGCTGAGGGGAGATCTTATCACTCTAAAACTACTTGAAAGGAGCTTGTAGTGAGGTGGGGGTCGGTCTCTTCTCCCAACTTACTAGTGAAAAGACAAGAGAAAATGGCATCATGCTGTGTCTTGGAGATTTAGATTGAATATTAGGAAACAGTAGTGACACATTGGAACAAGCTTCACAGGGAGGTGGTAGAGTCACTATGCCTTGAGGTGTTCAAAAATGTGTAGAGGTGGCATTTCAGGACATGATTTAGGAAACATGGTGGTGTTGGGTTGATGATTGGACTTAATGATCTTAGAGGTCTTTTCCAACCTTAACAATTCTAAATCATTCTATGAAGTTTCAGCCCAGATCCCATATTAAAAAATACAGTTTTTATCACTCTGCTTATCACCAGGGAATATCAAGCTTCAGCAGTGTTGGGTGCCTTCAAAAGAATTTTGGAGGTCAAAGTAGTACTGATATGTCTTTTTTACTGCTTTTCTATCTGTAGATGTTACTAAGTATAGATGTCCCCATTCTAAGTAACTTGTCTCCAAAACCAAGCTTAAAGTGCAGTAGTATTTCAAATAGGCCAATAGCTTTGGGCACTACAGTCACAGGACCATGCTTTTAGTATTTTTAAGATTGCCACACTTTGGATTTTTATGGCATTCATAAATAGGTCTTTACGATCATTTCACAACCCCACAGTTGCTGTTTAATGGGACAAGAAGAATTATATAAAAGACTCAGTGCTTCATTAAGTCTCTATACCCTCAAAACAGATCCCTTCCAGTTAATTTCAGATACTTGGTGACTTTTCGATAAACCAGCAGCCATGTTTCAGATTAATGAGAGAGCATTCTCTGCACAAGCTACTGATAATGAGATGTCTAAAACCATTACATTCACTCACAGACAAGTGCATGAAACAGGATCCTACTGAAAATAGTAACCATTGCCTTTTTCAATTAGAGTTTTCTTCTTAGTTTGGTTATGATGATCACTGCATTGCAGAATACAGATAACCAAACCGTGTTGGAATTTATTTGGGTAAACAAAGAAATTCAATAGTAGAACTCAAGTTCTGTAAAGAAGAGTTCACAGCTCCAAAATGAGACTAAATTAGTCTGGATTTGTGCTTGTAGCTGGTTTGCTTCTGCTGCTCAGGTTTATTTGCTTCTCCCTAGTTCAAGCATGCCTGTGTTGTGTTGTTGATAGCAGAAAAGACATGAATGTGTCTCAGCAGTAAAATAAATTTCATGATTAAACAGGAAGGCTAAGTGGCTACTTTTATCTAGGTAGAAGCCTGACAGCACACTTTCTTCTCATCTGTATCTCAGGAACAAAAGAATGTGGCTCTAAGAAAATAAATTCACTAGACTCTGTGGTGCAATAAGGCTTAATCAGCACTTACCCTCTACAATTTAGTCTGAAAAAAGCAGGGTTGTTAAAATTGCTTTCATTGTAGTTAAGCCTCACCACCTCAGATGGACTGAAATTAGACTCAAATTGTCCAGAAAGCAATAACTTTGCTCTGAAATGTACTGAAAACATGAAATTAAAATTCAATCCTAAGCAAGCCATCCTCTTGTGATTGCTTTGGTTTTCAGATATTTTGAAACCTTGCCACTTGTTTGGGTTTTTTTTTCTGTGTGATAACTCATCAACATGTGGAACTGAAGTTGATTTATTGGTAAGAAAAAGCCCTGAACTTTCCATCTTTTAAGAAAATGCACGTGACTCTATCCACATGCATTAAATCTTGCACTGGTTCGAAAAATCAGGATGTGATCATTTCACTGTATTTTATGAGATTAATGTAATAAAGAAACTTACTGCATTAATAACAAAGTACATTTTTACATCTTCTAACTCTCACATGAGTCTTCTAATAGGAATTACCTGATGATCGGAGTGGGTGTTTTTTTAAAGTAATAGTCTGCTTGAATCAAATAAAGTTATGTACCTATAAGGAAAGCATGGGTTTTCAAGTAAAGTGGAGAAGTGTCCAGATAAGATTTCAGGACACTTGTCATTAATTTTCTTACAAATATTAGATATCAAAGTCTAATATTATTAGCTGGAATTCAATTTTAAAAAAAAATCATACCATCATAAACTTCTGTGGACCTGAGATAATTTGTATGTTTTTTGCCTTGCTTGTATTTTGCCCAATATATTGATAAGTTTTGATAGATAAATTAACTTTAGGTAATTTTATCTTTTATATTCCTGCCACAAATACTGTGTCCACCATTTTATAAACCAATTAGTTCAAGTTCAAAACAAACAATACAAGGAAACTTTAGATTCAAATGAAAGCTCACATTATGCCACATGGGAATAATCACAACTATCTTCATTTCCTAAATATGGACAAAAAGAGCAGTGAAGACTAGGACTTGCAGTAAAGTGATTGTTACTGGAGTCCTCAGACCTAGACTGCATAATGTGGAGTGACAGCACCATCTAACTGCTTGACTATACCAGTTAGATTGTAATATTGCTCATTGACTCTTAAGGAGATGTCAAACCACTATGATCACACAGTTAAATTTCTGTACTGTTCATGAAACTGAGTGGAACAATTCTACAAAAATCTATAGGGTTGTTGCTTTGGGGTTTTTTTGTTTTGTTTTGGTTTGGGTTTTTTTGTTTTGTTTTCACTTCATTTGAGAGTTTTTTTGAGCCTCTATACAATTTTTCAAAAAGATACATGGTTTAGTGTACAGACTGATGGTAGTGATGGTTCTAATTTGTCCTTATCCATCATAAACAGACATATAAACTCTCATATACTTCATTATATTTACCAAATCTTCACCCTTAGATTTGTAAGTGCTCATCTACTGGTACTAAGCATCAATTGTCCTCCAGAACCTTCATTTGTGTGAGTGCCTACGGACTCTAGCCTCTCAACTTTTTCTTTGTTATGTTGAACAGATTGGTTTTAAAATTTCTCCCCTCAAGCAATCTTTTGAACATTTCAATAACACTGAGAGTTCCTTTCTGAGTCCATGGATATTAATCAACACATTTCCTTAACTGCTGACATCAGAAAGAACATGGACAACATTTTTCCTCAATGTTTTCTCTGGGATCAACGTCAGCCTTACATGTTTCTTCACAAAAGAAATGTGGAAAATGTATGTTCCTACGTTTTCACAGCTGAAAAATAAGTTTGACTTCTTTCCCTAGCCAATACATTCTAAGGTCCAGCAATTACTGATTACATGACATGGACAAGAAACGTTGATGAAATAGCTTGCAACTGACTAGAATTTTCTCTGTTATAAACCAGTTTATCAGAAGTGATGCTGACATCAATAAGAACAAATTTAATAAATCACTAAGAATACACAAAGCTATACCCTTCTTTGAAAAAAAAAGGAGATTTTTTTTTCCTAGTCAATCATTATGCACAGCTGAGACATTTTCAGAAATCAGTGATGTATTTTAAGTCTAGAACGGCCTTGTCTGGTAATTTTTCATATTCAAGAAATTAAGTAAAAATCAGCAGTTGATATCAGTGAGTTGAAACTGGTGATTTGGGTTCCAATAGAGCACTGAATCTATTTAATGATAAAGAGTGACATAGACACATTCACTCCCTTGATGTGTTTCATTTTCCTCATTATTTATGAACTTGTGTTTTCACTTCCATGGTAGTTGATATATAAACCCAGGGCACATGTGTATTTCCATATATACTGTCTTTTGGATCCTTCCTTGTATCTTTCTTGCCAGGGCTCATTGGGTCTGGCAGACGTGGAGTTAATTTTCTCCAGAGCAGCTCTCGTAGTGCTGTTCTGTTCATTGTTGGGGAGCAAGGTGTTGATAACACACCGGCATTTTGGCTACTGCTGAGCAGTGCTGGCACAGCATCAGGGCCGTCTCTCCTACGTTTCTCCTCCACTCACAAGTAGGCTGGGGATGAAAAAAATCTTGGGAGGGGACACAGCCAGGACAGCTGTCCCCAAGTGACCAAAGAGATATCCCATACCATATGACATCTGCTCAGCAATAAAAGCTGAGAGAAAGGAAGGGGAAGTGGGGGCTTTCCTTCTTTGCGGTATTTGTCTCCTGGAGCAAGCACAGTGCATACTGAAGCTCTGCTTCCCAGGAAGTGGCCAGATATCACCTGTTGATGGGAAGCAGAGAATAAATATTTTGGTTTTCCTTTGCTTTAGCACATGACCTTTGCTTTGGCTTGTATTAAACTGCCTTTATCATGACACATTAGCTTTTTTCCACCTTATTTTACTCCCATCCCTGACCTGCTGAGGAGGGGAATGATAGAGAGGCTTGGTGGGCATCTGGTGTCCAGCCAAGATCAATCCACTGCACAGGGATATTAGGATGTGTTGCGCAATTCAGTGTTGTGATGAGTCATCTTCATGTCATTTACACTGGTGGATGCTGAAGGTGAAAATCTATATGCCCCTTATTAGGGGTACGTATATTTGTGCTGAGGAACAAGGTTATGTTAAACCCTGGGCAGAGAATTTTCACTGTGTGATATGGAATAACATATTTCATAATGGATTAGGAAACATATCCTTCATTGTAAATACAGAAGTAAAGCTTATAGCAAAATAAAATTAGATTAACAACCAAGATGAATGGAACATTGCCTCATTTTTGAAGGTTCTTTCCTAATTTATGAAATTTATGGTCTCCCTTGAAAGGGCCACCTAAATATGAAGACTCATACAAAACTTCCACTGTATTAAACAAGGGAAAAAGCAATCTCAGCAATACAGAGGACTAGAAATACCCTTAAATATATACTCAAAAGTGGAGCACTTTCATTTGTATCCTGACAAATTTGGTCCTTGGGTCAATCTTGACGCACAAAACCTATGAATCCATGCTTTTGTTCTTCACATTGTTCATTAACCTTACATTTTCTTCCTTTAATTAGCATTTAAATTAGCTTATTTTTCATGTATTTCTTTGCACAGATTTATGGGGCATACAGAATTTAGAATATTTGGTCATTTTTGCATCCTTTTAAAAATTTTCTGTACCTTCTATGGATTCCTGAACTGCTATCATTTGTAAGGATAAGAAGTAAGTAACAAATTGACCATCTTCCATTGAGAAGCAGTAAAATGGCCACCTAATTTAACACTTGAATTCTCAAGCCTTTAAGAACAGGTTTCACTGTCTTAATATGTAACAGTCAGGGTTAGCTACAGGAATTTTCAGTTGCTTCTTAACATGTACTATAAGAGAAATATGAGCTCTTTCATATAGTTCTTTGCAGTATCTTTTCAAATATGGAACCAACAAATGACTTTTAGGCAAGACATTTTTTTAGCAGAATTGTAATAAAGCAAGCATACTTATGATGTAAGAAATACAATACAAAACAAAATAATGTAATAAAATATGCTTATGAATAACATGTGATCCCATCTACGAATAATGTAAAAACAAGAATTCAGATGAAAAACGGTCAGCTTACTTTCACTGTGCTGTTTCATTTTGCTGTTCCATTTTTGCTATGCCATTTTGGTTTTCAGCCTTATCTTTCAATTAAAGAAATTCAAGCCTCACTATTTAGAAAAGTCCTTATCTGTTGCTGAAGTCATTTGGGTAAGTGGTATGAGGTACTGTTTTTTCTTCTTGCTTCTGTACTTCAATTAATTTGCCTAGAGAGGTTGGGAGTCTCCTTAGGAGATGCTGAAAACCTGCCTGGGTTAACCTGTTTTTAAATGTGTGAAACCACAGGTAAATTTATGTCATGTCAAACTGTGTTTTGTCTTTGCCTTTCAAGAGCTTGCAAAAGTTTGTTATGTTATTTTTTCCATAAGATCAAAGATTTTATAAAGAAGTGAGAAGTTCACAAACAATTATTTGCTCCTCCACTCCCAATGGAGAGTGAGATAACTGAGAAAGACAGGGAGGAAAAGGCTGCAAAAGAATAACTCTATAATTGGCAGTATCCTTGCACAGTCCTGTAGAGTGGGAGATGGAAAAAGAAAGAACTTTCTGCACCAGTTTTATGGTTGATTTACAATATATCTCTTCACACACAGAGGACAGTATGAAGACTGGTCTTTCAGAAATGCTCTCTTCTGCACAACCACAGAGACATGCACCAGGAAGCACCCTGTATTTAAGGCTCTCTGTTAGATTCCAGAAGCTTCCTAGAATATGGGGAGCTGTGTTTGGGGCACTCGAGTTTGCTGGAATAAACATACTCTGAGTGTTTGAGAAATGCTACTAAAGCCGAGGTTGTAAACGCAGCTCAGTTGTAACCAGTACTAGGCATATGAAAAGTGGCATTAAGCGACTAGAAGGAACCATATTTAATAAGGAAATGCTTAACCAATGCAGGGAACAATTAGCCCATGCATTTCTTTAAAATAAAACCCACAAGGTTTTGGGTTGTCTGAACTTTCTCATTTTGTCCAGTTATTTGGCAATTCATAAAGTGACTGGTTTAGGCCTCTAGCAGTATAGTTTAGGTGTGGTGACAAAAGGGGACAGCAGTATCATTTTAGATTAGTCCTCAAATCAAATTTGCATCTTCTTACTTGAAGTTGTCTACATGACTTTCAGTTAGACAACTTCTTCAAAGGAAGAACTATTTACAGTGAGGGTGGAGACACAATGGATCAGATTGCCCAGAAGAGTTGTGGATGCCTCCTCCCTGGAAGACTTCAAGGTCCAGTTGGATGGGCCTTTGGGTAGCCTGGTCTAGTGGAGGGTGTCCCAGCCCATGGCAGGGGGGTTGGAATTAGATCATCATTTAAAGTCCTCTCCCAAACCAAATGGTTCCGTGCTAACATCTATGCTAAAGAGCACCCACCCTGGCAATTCTTAAGTATTCACTGTGCTACATGTGTGTGAATCAGAGACACTGAGGCATGATTTGGAAAATAAGACAACGCTAACACAGGTGTTTCTATAAGAGCCTCACGTTTTCAGTGATGGGCCAGGTTCCTACTTCTGAATGTAGAAGTTTGGCAAGTCTGCTGGCACTGCAGCTGCTTACTGGGGTACAGCTTATTTCTCATTGCCTTATAACAGATTGAAAGAAAATTAATGGCATGAACAATTTAGAGCTGCAGTTAGCTCTTCAAAGCTGCAGGAACTCATTGAGAGACAGACAGTATCTTTGCAAAGCACAGGCATTTCACAGGGAAAAACAACGCTGTGATGACTGCTTGAATTAGTGGAAGGGACTTCTGGAGGCTTTTCATCTCATTACTGTTCAATTAATTGCTAGCCATAATCTAGACATTAATGAGGGATGCAACTGGAACTGCAAAGAAATAACATAATTAGGCCCTGAATTTAATCATTCACAAAATTACATGGAGACGCTGTACTCTTTTATTTTAAATAAGGCTAATTAGGTTACTTTTCTAATTGGATTTTTTTATAGATGCTAGGATTTACTGTGTGGAAATATATCTTAGAAAATTCCCTCTCTGCCTCTCACATGTTCTTCCAGGTGTCCATTAGAATTAAGTCACTCTGTGCTATAAGATGATTTCTTAAAAACTCACTCCTTCCCTTCATGACAGATTTTTCCAGGCTTGTTTAAAGTTCTACATGATGAAATCATTAAACATGAAGGGCTATCTCTGAAAAAACATAGCATCACAGATTGTGTACCAAAATTTCATCTGTTAACTTTTTACTAATGCTACTTGGCAATAGAATTTCTGATTGGTTTGGTAAAAGTTACTTGGTTTATCAGTGTCAACGCCTAGTTATAATTGTGTGCTCTAAATGTTTGTCTGATAAGATTTCAGAGATCCCTACCCTCACAAAATGGTGTATAATCACATCTGTAATGCACAATTTACCACACTTTCATAATAAAACAATAAGGCTGTTTCTGTTCAGAATAAGCATTCTGAAACTAATGACTACAAAAATCTTTATTATCTGAAATAGGCAAACAAAAATCAACAATCCTTCCTCCTTTTCATGTATTACCTTTCCCATCTTCTTGTGTGGCAGTAATTATTTTTATGTGTGCAAACAAATCGCATTTAGTGTGATTCATGTGCTTGTATATTGCAATTTTATAAAATTGTCATAAAAACTGAATGCCTTTGTCACTAGCTCACCTTATTAAAGAAATCAGTATAATGGTTTTGTATGCAATGGGCAGGTATCCTTATGCCAGGCTCATCCAGAGAGACTAACTGATGGACAGTAACAACTTCCATGCAGAAAACCTTTAGACTCAAGAACATGAATGGATAGCAACCAACTTCTCTTTCCTACCAACAAAACCAAAAAAGCTGAAGGAAAAGTCACTCAGAAAATTTTAACAGAAACATAACTAAATAGCTGGAAATGTTTACAAGATAAAAGTATTAACATTAGGACATGTCATTACCCTAAAAATAACCTTTCTGCTCAAATATTTCTCTTATTTTGTGTCTCGTCCTGGGGCAAAAAAGAAAAGAAAATATTGTTGTCATTACCTGTAATTTTGCTACAAAAACTTAACAGACTGTCAGCTGCAACAGTCAAGGTAGTGAATCAAAGCTGAAGTAAGCTGATCTGCAAATATTTGTTTCTTGAAAAGTGACATTTTTTCCTCTATGTGCCCCTCATGCATTACCTCTTAAAATAATTGTTTAAAAATTAATTTTAAAAATGTAACATTCTGCAAACATCTGACAGATGTATTAATAGCAGGAATTCTTATGTCATTAAAAAATACCTCTGGTCATTATGTCATAACTTTGAGGACAGAACTGATATCAGGATTGTATTTTTAAGGCTTCATTAGACCATTTGTCCTTCTTTGGAAGAGAAAGTATTGTTTTTACCATGCTAAATAGGTAAGGAAATAAAACTGTTTGAAGTATTGAAAAATACAGCTGATGAAGAACTTTTCAAACTGATTGCCTTCTGGATGTACTGTTATTTTCTAATTCTTGTTTTGAAAATAATCCATGTACTATTTAATTTTAAAAAATAACCAAACGACTTCAGCATTAAGGTAAATAAGTAAATAAAATGGACATTTTAACAAAAGTATTCAGAAAAAAGTATTAAGGTTTTAAAACATATCTAAGTAAACTATTTAAATTGATCTTATCTGCATGTTTGTGACCATGATTTAAGGAAGTAGGTGATGCTAATGAATTTATACAGAAAAATAACATTTTTTTGAAATTTCCTAACAAGTCCCAGTCTCTATTCTAAGGACGTAATTTGAAATTATGTGAAATTTTATTGTTATTTATGCGAGGCTATTAACATTTGAACTACTCAATTGCACTTTTAGAACTTCGTGGTAAATCCTGGTCCCCGTGGGATATAAGGGAACTAAAGCCTGTATTGATTTGCTTCATTTCCAAAGCAACAGGAATGAGGTCTGCTACCACAACTCTTCCAAATCATTAGAGTCCAGAGAGCACAGAGGGAAACAAAACTAAACAGATGCTACATATCTTGTATTTTAGGCACGTGCTTCCATCACTTGATTAAGCTTAGTATGTGCAGGTTGTAGATATAGACCGGGATGCACGATGAAACTGGAAGCCACATTTCTGCCAGGTCGATTCCAGTTAATTCTTCTCAGCAATGTGTTTGTTCAGAGACAATAAAATTAAAATCCGTTTGAATTTCCTTACCACACTGGCAATTTTGCTACCAGCTCCCCGTATATTGAGAAGGCAGATGGTCTGAAATGAGCCTAATAATGCATAGAGTTAATGGTGAAATGGGTTCCTGGCGGTTTGTGATTTAGGAGTGATAATCAGCACAGCGTGGGTTGATAGACGCTCGGCTTGAGGACAGGATAGATGGGGGAAAAAAACTGGCATTAGCAGGGACAACCATGCACCCCTTCAGTCCCCAGGCTGCCAAAGCCAAAAACAGCAGCAGCAGAGAAGGGCGGGTTTGCAGAGCTCCCCCAACACCGCCTCGGTCAGAAGCAGCCATATCATGAGCTTGAAAAGAAGAGCATGGAGTAGCAGCCACGGGTGCTGCAATGTCTCCTGCTGCTCTGACCTGCTGCCTTCCCTTCCACAGAACCCAGTGCCCTGGCTGAGACAATGTGTTTCAGGGATTTTCAGAGGAAAATGGTCAAATGGTTGTAAAAGACCTCCCAACTGCCCAAATTGCCTGTGCGTCATGTTTCAGAAGGTTCACAAGCACTGGGGTGAGCCCTTGCCTGTGTGGAGAGTGAATGATTTGATCCCACCAATGCAGAGGCAATAAAAATCAGCAGATAATAGAACGCACGTCCTGTGCTTCTGAATGCTGTAAAAGTGCTGTGATTTATCTGGGAGTTCACTATATATCGGTGGCATTTTTTCACCTGTGTCCAAAAGTTTGATTTTACAGAAGCAAAGCACCAGTACTCATACATCAGGGAATAAAATATGCACAACAGTTCATCTAAAAATCCAGAGAATAGTGAATGGCCTTTCTTCTGTGAAAATGCCTGCTTAAGCTCCTACATGTAGTAGAAAGGAAGATCCCTTTTGCCATGAAGTGATTTTACAGGCTACTTGACAGTCCTAGAAATTGCTGAAATGCGCCTTGATCAGGGTATGTATTTTTACTAATGATTTAAATAAAACCTTGAACATAATGAGAAAAAAAATCTGCATGCGTTTTTATGCACATCATGATGGACAGGAAACTTTTATGGGCAATTCTGGAAGAAAAACCTCTTCTTAATTGACTGTATCTTGCCTGGTGGGGAAAAAGTAAAAAAGCACACAGAATTTGCCACTGTATTTAAGAAAAATCATTTAAGAGCCTTCTAGCTCAGTGTGTTGCTCCCTTTTACAGGCAGACAACTACACAGAACTCTGTTGCTCTATCCTGCAACATAGATTGGCTAAACTCTCATGGTATTTCAGAGTTTCTTGCTGTAAATAGGTTGCTTTCTTCTGGATGTACACATACATCCAGACATCTTGCTATGTCTATACAGATACACCATTGAATGGCTGAGGTTAATACCTTGAAAGTATCAAGCATTATAAAATTGTGTCCAGACCTTATCTTTATAAAGTCATAAGCCCATTCAGACAGCACAAAATATTCTGTGATTAAAAGGTGATTTGAGCCACCCATTTAAAGTTCTAGAATTGACTGAAACATTGGACAGGCATTTTCCTACGCACTATTCTTGCTCTCTTTGATTCAGCTCTGACTGTGAGCTATACAAATTTTTCAGTCGTATTCTGGTACTATTTTCCAAGAAACCATTTGACAGTTACTTTTTGGGAACCTTTCATTTATTGTAGTTTTCAGAAACAAATCAATAGTTACTTATTCTAAGAACTATTCACCCTCAAATGTACCAACTTCCTAAAATATTTCAGAGGTTCCTCCTTCTAACCACGTATTTTGAGCAACTTTCTTTTGCTTTTTTTTATGTGTTTTGAAAACTTTTCCATTCTTTAAGAGCTTATTTGATCTCAAATAAAGACACAGGACTTCATGTACCTATGATGAAGGATAAAAACATCATGTTTTTCTTTCTAGAAGCACCAGGAATACCATGCAGAATATAAAATCCAGAAGACAATCATGGAATACATGCAGTACAAATGTGGGTAGGACAGAATAGTTTGGATATCTGAGAACCAGTGGTGAAGTTAAGGCCATCTTCAAGGTATGAAAAAATATCTACTGCATTTCCATTTCCATTGTTCCATCTTCTGTCCATTGCCACTCACACTTTGATCCTTCATGTCCAAAAATTCTGTCTCTGCCTTGTCTGCAACCCAGAAAGTGGTAGAAAACAATAACAAGATCCCCTCTTAGATTTCTCTTAACAGTGAAATACCACAGTTGTCTCTTCATCTTGAACATCATGTGCCACTGGCCTTGGACTTGATCTAGTACAAGGAAGGCCAAAACTGGACACAAGGCTCCAGGTTCAGTTTTGCAGATGCTGAATGGAGCAGACTAGTCAATTTCCTTGACTTGCTATCTACTCTCTTCCTAATTCCAGTATGAAGTTAACTTTCTTCATTGCAAGAATACCCTTCTGACTGATCCTTAACTTGCAGTCATAAGTATCTCCAGGCCTTTTTCTGTAAAACTCTTTTCCACTTCCCAGTGCCCAGCCTGTTCTGCTACAGGGGATTATTTTGTCCCAGGTGCCTAGTTCTGCACTGGCCTTTGTTGAACTCATAAAGTTCCTGTCAGACCAATTCTATATCCTATTAAGGTCTTTGTGAATGGCAGACCTCCCTTCAAGCACATACGCCTGAGTTGGTATTGCTTTTCAAGGATGCAGCCCATCTTGTCTAGTAAGTACTTTTGCATGTGTATGCATGATCACTAGCATCCACAAAGTATGTTCTAGCTCCTTTGATTCAGTCACTTATTTAACAACTATTCAATAGCCAGCACCTCATTTTTTCAGGAGTCACTTGGAGTGCTTGACCTCCCCTTTGTGTTCTGTCCCCTACTCCAAAAGTCTCTGACTTGTGGATGAAGTTATCTCTGCCTGCCTGCTGCAACAGTTCTAATTATCTTATTTTCTCCAGAAAGACAGAAATAGAAGACCATGTGCCTCTGAAGAGCCATCAAAGGTGAGAAATGTAGCTTCTGGAAAACATAAAGACTGCCAGCAGGTGAACCCAGGTACCCTTGTTACTTATAACAAATTAACAAGATCTCCCTGTATCTATACATTGAGTAATTAGCCCTAGAGCTTTTTTGCTACATATCAAGTCTCATGTTGAAAGTTATGACACTTTTTTTTCTTTCTTCCACAGTTTACATGCTTTAGAATTTGATTTTATTTTATTCAGTGGTCTGATTACTGGCATATAGGAATTGCAGCAAAGATTACAGTTTAGGAACATGGGCATTACTCTGCTTTTGTCTGATCTAACATCTCCCTGAAAACTGCTGTCTTGCTGCCAATGCTGTAGTAGGAAAGACAAGGTCTTGTTGCTGCTCCCTAATTACTGTTTGCTTCCTGTAACCGGAGAGAATATAGAAGAGGAGATATTCCCTGTACTGATTCAGTTATTTGAATTCAGGAACACAGGCCGGTCAGAGGAGAACATATCTGAAGCTGTGCCTCCACTACTACAGCTTCTGTGTCTGAACTGGTGTTACCAGGAGTGTGAAGTGGTCAAAAATTGGAGTTCAACAGGTCCAACAGTGTGAAAATATAACATCTGATACTGTGGGTTCCACGGGCATGAATATTATTGTCATTCATTCAATCTTCTTCACTCAACTCTTACAGCATGCTGAAGAGAGACTACTAAGGTTTATTTTGAGGCACACCTCAGGATGCTTTTTCATATTTGATACAGCCAATCAGGACCCCAGCTTTCATGGCTCATTGCAAAGCCTTAGCTTTGGAGGAAGATGTAGCTCAAGTGGTTGACTGAACTTTGCTAAGGATGTCTACTGAGTAAATGTCATTCCCCAAAACATGAACTCCTCTGTCAGGTAATTCAGGCACTTTATCATTGGGAAAAATTTTAAAATAAAAGAAGACATCTATTTTATTCCACCCATGTACTGGAAACCAATCCAATAAAAACTATGAAAAATTGCAGGTTCCTTGTGCTACACTTTGACACTCAAGTCTACAGTTGCTTGTCTTGCTGAGGGTGGAGCTGAAGAGACCTATGCCACCTTCTGCTTTCTCTGTTAGAGCTTCTATAAAATGCAGCTGTAGGCAAAGTGTAGGGGGGTTAAACCCTATTCCTCTTTGAATATATGTTCATTTTATTATATATTTATACTAGTAGATACCTTTTTGGTCCACATATTTGATTCAGTTGGTGATCTAAAAATCTTGTATTTGTTCAGGATCAGGGTCTGTTTTCAATTTTAAAAAACTACCAGCCAGCACTGAACACAAAGTAATGAGATCTCTTAAAAAGGAATTGCTTCGCAGTGAGCTGAACACATGAAAAGAATCAAAAGAGGGGAAAAAAGGAATAATTTTCAACATAAAGTTGCCCCACAATTGCTTCAGTACCTTCTTACCTTTTGCTCCATTACACGTGATTTATTTTGAGTGATAAGCCTGCAGAATAGGCACAGGTGACTGGAAACAGGGTGCAGCAGTTGCAATGTGAACTTACCAACTAACAAGCCATGCCAAACACCTCTCCAGTAAGACTTAATGGCTATGTATCTACATGGCTGACCACACTGATGAATAGAACAAACACATTGGGAAATTTTATGAAGTGGAGGGAGAAATTGTCTCAGTAAATGACTTTCATCCTCAGCTCTTTCCTTTAGTAGCTTCAACAGAACCCTCCTTCTTTTAATCTTCCTTTTGATAATATCTGCTGCTATAATAAACACAGGTAGAACTAGAATGCCTGGCCTTCTATTCCAAAACTCACCCTATTTGCCAGGACAATCACTGCATTAATCTTGTTTTCATTAAACATTGTTCTTTCTCTGATTTTTCTGTGGTTTCCAATTCCCCAATGTAAAGGCATTAAGAGTGGAAATAAGGGCATGAGAAAAAAATTTAAGATGAACCTAGAAGACATAAAGAGCAAAACAGAAGGCTTGAGTTCTTGAGTTCTAAAGAATAATTATTGTAGAAGGATGAAGAGACAGATTTATATGAATTTGCTCCAGAAATATCACTATTAGTGACATGAAATTACCAGAAGAATAAATGTGATTATGATGAGTCAGTTACACAGATCATTCTTCATAAGCTGTGCCCACTCAGAAAACCATAACTGGTTTAGATCCACAAAATACAAAGGTATGCATTTAGGAACAAGGGGCTTAAATCATAACAATGAAAGAAAAGAAAAAAACAGAAAACATTAATGAAGATTCTGGGATCATAAAGGACAAGTCATTTAATAAACTTTGGATGCAAAAACAGTAATGTGATTTTCATCCATACAAACAGGAAAGTTTTGATTAAAAGTATGCATGAATTGTGTTTATTGTGTTGATGAGACTAGTTCTGCAATGGTGCATTCAACATGGATGAACACATTTTTTAAAGGACATAGTATATCCTGAGTTGGGAGGGACCCAGAACGGTCATCAAGGCCAACTCCTGGCTCCACACAGGGACAGCCAAGTCAGAGCATGTGACTGAGTGAATCATCCAGATGCTTCTTGAGCTCAGCCAAGCTTGGTGCTGTGACCCCGTCCCTGGGAAGCCTGCTCCAGTGCCCAACCACCCTCTCAGTAAAGAACCTCTTCCTAACATCCAAACTAAACCTCCCCTGTTGCACCTTCATACCATTCCCTTGGGTTCTACCACTGGTCACCAAAGAGAAGAGATTGGTGCCTGCCCCTTCACTTCCCTTCAGCAGGAAGCCATAGACTACAATGAGGTCTCCCCACAGTCTCCTTTTCTCCAGGCTGCACAAATCAAGGGACTTCAGCCTCTCCTCCTAAGACTCCCCCTCCAGAACCTTGACCATCCTTGTTGCCCTCCTCTGGAAACTCTCCAATAGTTTCATGTCCCTCTTGTACTGTGACACCCAAAACTGCACACAGCACTTGAGGTGAGGCCGCACCAGCAAAGTGCAGAGCAGGACAATCCCCTCCCTGGAACAGCTGGCAATGCTGACTTGATGCACCCCAGGATGCAGTTGGCCCTCATGGCTGCCTGGGCACACTGCTGGTTCATGCTTAACTTGCTGTTGACCATTAAAAAGAAGAGGAGAAAAGTAGCTTAAAATTTATTACAGAAAGAATTAATGAGTTTGGTGTAATTAAGATTATCAAAGAGAAGATGAATGTGACAGAATTACGATTTGTTCATTTCCTCACAAGGAGAAATTATAGAGTTCTGAAAGGCAGCTTATTCTGGCAAAGAACCAATAGGTGGAAGCTAAATGAATTTGAATAGTAATAACATTTTTTTATCTCTGTATTTTTAAAAGAAAGGAATTCTTAGCCTTAACTTAAAGTTTATGAAGCTCAGACTGCAGCAACTGGATCGCCATCACAGAGAAATGCATACACTCTCATTTGTCTTTAAACATTTTTGGAAACTGTGGAAGGTGAAGGATTATATGAGTTTATTGACTTCTTCCATTTGTATTTTCCAAAAGAACCTATAACCTGTTTTTAAAGCAGTTTTGGAAGATGGCTTTGGAGACGTTGATCATGAATTTGCCCATGATGGACTTTCCCATTTCCAATTGATTAATCACTGACTAGAGGGAGCCAGGCATTGAAAGGATTTGTAGGTATTTGCCATGTGTTTGTTTTTTTTTTTTGTGCCATGCTCTTGCACAAAAGTATAGGCTTCTGTACTTTACTGGCTTTGGCAGGGATAAAGTTACTTGTCTTTCTAGCAGTGGGTATAGTTCTGTGTTTTGGATTTAGGATCAGAATAATGTTGATAACCCACTAATGGTTTTAGTTGCTGCCAAGCAGTCAAGGAATTATCAGTTTTTTGGGGGTGACAGAGCACTGTCACAGGCTGCACAGAGAAGCAGTGGAGACCTGCCTGGACAGCACCCTGTGAAACCTGCTCTAGATGATCCTGCTTTAGCATGGGTGTGGACTAGATGATCTCCAGAGGTCACTTCTAGCTTTAACCATTCTGTGATTGTGTGATTCTCATACTGTCCTGGCAATGAGAAGGATAGGGGTGCCCCTGAAGCTGGAAAGACAGCTGACCCAAACTGACCAAAGGGATACTCTATAAAATATGACATCATGCTACTTACGTAACTGGGGGGTGGACCAGGAAGCAGGGCAGCTTGGGGGTTTGCAAAGCATCAACTTTAGGTGGTGAGAAACTGTGCTGTTTAACACTTGTTTTGTATATTCTATTATTGTCAGCCATCTGCCTTTTCTGTTCTTGTCTTCATCTCATTCCAAGAGTTTCATGGAGTTTTTTCCACTTTCAGTTCCCTCTCCCATCCCAGTGGGAGGGGCTAAGTGATCAGTGAGAAGTCATGAATGAGAAGATAACTGGCAGTTCATGTCTCCTCCAGCCATGACCAGAGCCTCTGTTCTAACAGAGCGATTTATTACTGGTTATGTTAAACAAAAAAATGCAGAGCTCAAAAGAGAGGCCACTATGCCATTAGTCATCATGAGATATTAAATTACAATTAAATTAAATTAAAATTAAATTAAATTAAATTAAATTAAAAAAACCCAAAAACAACCCACCAAAAAAGCCAAGCCCACACAATTCAGAATTTTTACTTTTTACAGCTACCAAGAACTTGTGACAATTTCTACTTTTCAGCTTTGTCTGTTTGCCTTAGCTTTTCCAAGGAGGATACCTTCACTTCTCAATAAGGACACGACAGCAAGAAGAGATGGGAACAAAAGCTCAAGCTGCATTTTAGGATGCAATACTCTCTGAGGTTTCTCAGAGACAGTTTCCCTAATAGCAGTGCAAGACCGAACTAACCCCAGTGCTAGGTCTTCCATGTCAGGAAAATACACAAGCCCGTATATTTTGTTGTTCCACGGTGATCCTGCATTTGGCAAATGAGGCATCCTTCTCATACTGCAGTGGCACAAGGTTTAGAGGAAGAAGTAGAATCTTCTGTTTGGTGAAGTGAAACGAATTGGAAAAAAAAAATACAAGCTTTTGGCAACCCAACATCATATCTCTTTAGGACTTGTCTGCTTTTGGTTTAATTTAGAATTTTAATAAACTGTAACAGACTAATATATTTTTTTCCTATTCTACAGAACACAGTCTGATCTCCTTAAACTCATTGATAGTGCAATACTCTGCACTGCAAACTGCCTGTAAACATAGGCCGGAGGTAAATGAACCCAGTTCTTCAATTGTTCTCTGTTGTAAGTGAAATTAAAATGGAAAAAAAACATGTTCCCCAAACATTTCCTTCTCATTTCTGCTGTGGAATTGAAATGAAATATAAGAAGCGCTGAGGTGAATTTCTGCTATGATTTGATTTTTTTCTTAGTCTAGTGGGTGAATAAGTAATTTTCTACATTATTAATTTTTAATTCTAAAATGTGGTGGCTCAACAAGCTAACTTCAAAAGTAAACCATGTTTTAATGCTTATTTCAGAAACCGATTTTTTGATGAGAAAAAGGCTTTCATTCTATAGATACTGTCCTGTAGTACCAAATTTGTGGTTATCTTCATGGCTGGAATAGCTTAAGAGTTGTATTTTAAAATGGAGACAAATATTGAAATACTAGTTTAAACATTAAAATTTTGTTCCATGTCAGAATGAGCTTGAATGTTGTACCTATCTCTGGAAGCTTCCTGTTGCTCTGGTCATTTATTGACAGTACTAAAATTGCTTTTCAGTAGTGGGAGGCAGTATCAGTCCTAGAAATTTCTAAAATGGACAACTCCCAAGGAAATTTCATTATTATAGCAAAATAGCTATCAACTACTATGTCCTTCACCTATAGCAGAACCCAGCAAGTCTACCTGGCCACCACTGGGAAGAAAAGCCATAAGTTTTCAGGAAGAGCATTGTTTGTTCAGGGACAGCTGGCCTTGCCTTGTGGCTCAAGTCTTAGCTTGTGGTGGTAGAGCAAACCCACCTCTTCACACATCCAAGCTCCACTTTTTCGCATGGTCTACTGAGACTCTGGGATGGACCCTTGCAGCCATGACCTAATCCTGCCCCTGCAACCTTAGAGCAATGTTCTGCCTATACTACCAGGAAACTCTGATCTAGCTTTACTGGGAGAGCAGCCCTGACATTAGCATTTAATTTACTTTGGTATTCAGAGCTCAGAAATTATCCAAGTAGCTACTTAAATGAAAGGAAGAGAGGAAGCTATATATGGATTTTGGCTGATAAAGGTAATATATGAAGAATAAGACTGTAGAAAAGTAAATGCAGGAATGTTGGAGGTTTTCAGCCTGTGTACAAAATCAGAAGGTGTAGAAACAGCCAGGAAGGAAACACAGTACTAGATCAACAATGTTTGTGTTTAGAAAAACAATATTCTGACAAACACACATACAATAATCTAAGTTCTAAGAGGCAAATATTTTCTTTCTGCATTGCAAAATGCTTTTGAATGTACTAGTAACAAATGACTCAATTATATACATAACAGCAGCTATATTTACTAAAGTTTTCATCTTGAAGTTGTAGCGTGAGAGAAAGAAAGCCTGAGATTTTTCTTTTTTGTCTGTAATTTCAGTTTCTTTTCCTCTTGCCTGTATGTCTGCTTATCACTGTACCTGGAAGAATCCTGGGGAACTGCAAAGACATTAATGTACATTCATTATTTCCCCTGCAGCTATATATCTTTTCTGTGCTGGTTTTGTTAAGAGTTCCAAATTATTAACTCT
The DNA here is from genome assembly GCA_020800305.1 of Porphyrio hochstetteri. Classification (NCBI taxonomy): domain Eukaryota; kingdom Metazoa; phylum Chordata; class Aves; order Gruiformes; family Rallidae; genus Porphyrio; species Porphyrio hochstetteri. Next base: position 56,844,513 of record CM036907.1, read on the forward strand.
ACATGTTTTGCATTGAAATGGAATAGTCTCAGAAAACTATATTTTGATATTGCAAATGTCCTTTTTTTTTAAAATGGAAATATATTTTACGCTCATCCCAATAATGGAAACAAGTAAATCACCTCATTTATGACTTCCATTGAAACTAAATTTGTTTAAAGTTCTAAAACATGCAGTAAACTCCTGATACGTGTTTATAAAAACAGGATTCTGTCTTAAACTTAAGAGCTAATATTAAATGAACTGATCTAAATAAATCAACAGAACAGAACAGACTGCTTCAGTGTGGGTCTCCCACAGGGTCACAGGTTTTGTAAGCAAAACTGTTCTAGTGTGGGCTCTATTCTCCACAGGGCCACAGGTCCTTCCAGGAGGCTGCTCCAGCTTGGGCTTCCTAGAGGATCACAGCCTCCAAGTGCCTTCACCTCCTCCAGTATGCAGACCTCTATGGGCAGCAGGATAATCTCTGCTCCAGTGTCTGGAGCACCTCCTAACCCTCCTTTTTCACTGTATCTTGGTGTCTGCAGAGTCATTCCTCTCACATATTCTCACTCCTCACTGCATTTGCTCTTGGTGTTTCCTTTCCCCTCTCTTCTTAAATATGTTATCCCAGAGGTGTTACCACCTGGGCTCGGCCTCAGTCTTGGCCAGCAGCAGGTCTTTCTTGGAGCCAGCTGGTACAGGCTCTGTCAGATGTAGGGGAAGATTGTCGCAGAAGTCACCCCTGCAGCACCCCCCTACTACCAAAACATCATCACGCAAACCCAATACGCAAAGCATGGAATGAAAGGTTTAATATCTGCTTAGCTCTAGAATAATACTGACTTCAAAAAAGGTCAAAAGTGGTTTAGAATGATCATGTGCTTCCTTCTGGTGGAAAGAGAACTGAATCTCAGTACTTCGAAGAAATGTTAATTAATGTTTATATTTCTTTCCATTTTACCACACTTGCCCATAAGAAACTTTATTAACTGGATTAATATGATGCCTAATACTTTATATCAACTACAGTACAGTTTGAAAATATACGTCTCCAATGTAAATTTTAAACACTAAAATATCTCACCTGTTGCTCAGATAGTTCTAGACATCTTTTTAGGCAGGTTATTAATGGAAATACTTCCTCATTAGCTAAATACCCTTGCAGTATTTCTTTCCTGCATTGGGATAATATGAGGATGGCCTTGCTCTTGCTCAACCAACCAAAGGGTAAAGAAGAGACTCAAGGAAGAAGCATGGTATAGGCTGATTGGAAACAAAAGGCATTTTTTTCTTCACAAAAAATGAAGAAATTAGAGACATAAGACTACCCCTGAGGTAGTTTTAAGCTATAAAATAACAGCTTCAAGACTTTTGTAGAATAAATAAACTTTCCTAATGGAAGCCAGTTTTTTATTCAATAACTATTTCTTGAGATAAATTAGGATAAAATAAATTACAAAATCATAATCCCTGCTGTTTTCTTGCTTTATGTTTTCCTCACATAAACAAAATTGTGATCAGATTTCTTCTTAAAATTATTTCAGCAGTACACAACACAGGGATGCGGTTTCCAGAGCATCACCTCCCATCAGATGTCTGAATATCCTCTGTGGACAGGTCTCCACTCCATTCTCTTCTTAAGTGTGGCCAGTAGGTCTAGGGAAGTAATTGTGCCCCTGTACTCGGCATTGGTGAGGCTGCACCTTGAGTACTGTGTCCAGTTCTGGGCTCCTTAACATAAGAAGGACATTGAGGTCCTTGATTGCATCCAGAGAAGGGCAACCAGGCTGGTGAAGGGGCTGGAGGGCAAATCCTATGAGAAGTGGCTGAGGGAGCTGGGGATGTTTAGCCTGGAGAAGAGTTGGCTGAGGGGAGACCTTATCACTGCCTACAACTACCTGAAGGGAGGTTATAGAGACGTAGTTGATGGTCTCTTCAGCCAGGTGACAGGTGATAGGACAAGGGGAAATGGCACAAAACTGCGTTAAGGCCTGGGTAGGGACTGCCAGGGTTGTAGGTGCCCCTGGGGACTTAACCCCTGTCCTTGTCATATTGGTCATTCAAATGCCTGCTCAGAACAGATATACAAAGTCTTACACTTTTAGAGATTTAAAAAACAAAGAAACAAACCCAAAACACCTTATGTCAATAAAGCTGTCCTTACTTTCTACTTTTTCTGACACACACAGGATCGACATACTTTGACAGGCAAAAAGATGTGACATGCACAATTCTGTTAACGAAAGAATTGTCTAGTTTGAATAATTACTGAATTCTGATAGATTATTTCAATTTATTCTTCTTTAACATGGACTTGTCTAACAACTTGTAAGACTTAATGTGTTGAAAAAGATTTAGGGATGTCTGTACACAAAATATTATGTTACTCAGAGTTAGGATTACCTTTCTGCTTGAACTATTTAGCACAAATAAGGCATTATCGGCTTAATTGTTGGCAGTTTCTCTTCTAAGGTGTTGAATCTCAGACCGAAGGCTATTGTTATGCAGGCAGTTTTCCTGGGCTGTAAATTCTGCACTTTGACGTTGAAGAGCACTGGTTTCTTGTAAATCAGTCTGGTTTGTCTTGTATCAGCCTCTTAACAGTAGCATACTAGTACCTTTCTCTGTCACATTAAATGAAATAATTGGCATCTTTCATATCACATCTACTTTATTGTAGTGGAAAAAAATTTTTTCTCCTCTACATTCACATAAAGAGTTCCTAGCTCTTCCCAGTTCCCAGCAATCTCAACCTGAATGTGTTTAACTTCTGCCAAGCAGTGACCTAAGTTATATTTATGGATATTACATATCTTTGTTGTTGGAGTATTGTAAATTCCAAGGGCCTGCACACTGGTAGGAAGATTTTCATTCTGTTAACTGTTTTGGGTTCATTTGCAATTGATGCTATTTCTAAAATATTGCCTGTATCAGTCTTACCACTAAGTTTCAATATTTTTATCCCAAATTTCCACACACCCCCTACAGTTTTTCCTTGTTGTTTCTTTCTTTTACATTTATTGCATTTTTGCATTAGTATCTTTTTTTTTTTTTGTGAACTCTTGAGCTTGGACTAATTCATCCTCCCTCACTCTGCTCATCCTGGCATGTGTATACACGATACTTCCTTCCCCACTGTCAACTCACACAATTTTTTGATGGAAGGTCTTTCTTTCCTTGATTAAAATGAAGAACAGATCTCCGTTCATAGAGAAATATACTGATTGGGCACAGGCTGAGACTTAAAGCCAGGTACTATTTAGCAACACAGTTTTTCTGCAGACTGACAAAGACGAATGCAGAGGGAAGCGGAGCTACACAAAGTAAAACAGTCAACAGTGGCAAGACAAGTGCATGCTGGTTTTTGCAAGTTGTTTTCTGTCTACAATCATCTGTCTACACAGCCAGAGGAAGAAGAGGAAAACAAAAATATCTCTGTAAAAGTCTGACCTTTATCCCTGACCTATCTCCATAGTAACCAGAAAGTATAAGGCATCAGAAGAGATGCCTCAGACTACTTCGGCAGTGGTGTTACTTAATTTTGTCTCACTTATCCAAATGCCTATATCAAAGGGGTTGGAATACATTCAGCTGATTACTTAGGCTGCATTTTGTAGAGTAGGATTGAAAATAATTTTGCAATGCTTACCCCATTTCCATTGCAGACAGTGTAATCCTGAATATGATAGGAAAGAAAAACTTTTCATGATGTTAAATATATGGACATATGTCCATGGCACTCCAGGAAGAAACATGTGTTCCAGGTAAGGCAGCTATGGATTTCAATGAATTCTTTAGAAAATTGCTTTCTAAGAATTTAGGATAACACACTGTCCAAGCTAAGAACAGTTTAATGCATCTGACACAGGGTAGTTGCTGTTTCATTCCTTTAATTACTTGGGAATTGGCAGAATATTTCATATCACAGAACATAAATATTATGCTGCTGCTTTTAGCAATAGCATCAAATACAATATGGTATTTCTCCAGTATTAACAAATTAAACTGCATGTGTAATGTTGAGAAATGCCCTCACATCTTCTCTTTTATAAATTTACTCAGCAAGATTTGTTTTTTCAAGCAGATATTCCTTCAAGTAACATTTAAAAAATAATTTTAAAAAAATATGCACACACAAATGTTTTGCTGACACCCTAAATGGATTTCATTTCATACAAAGAGCTAAATCAAAGCAGCTAAGTGTTTTACAGACAGGTAATAGGTGAGGTTTTCAGACATATTTGTTTGAGGAGTGTAGAACAGAAGTCCTTACACAGGTTTCCAAGTTTGCCATTGGACAGGCAGCCTCAACAGGGCTTGAAACAAGAAAGGGTGAAATACCAATGACACCACCCTCCTTAAATACAAAATAGCTTGTAACTCTTCCCTCAGAGCTGAACACACGTCTAAGTTTCTCACATTTCTACTTGTTCACATCCTGACTTTTTGGAGTACACGCTTAGAATTCTGTGAGTGCTTTTTGTTGTTTATGGACTGTTCAAATAACACACATCAGGTAAAGATAGGTCTTCATAACACTACTCAAGAACTTCCCTCAGACATTTCAGAAGTCACCAGTCCCACTCTTTCAGGTTCTTTACATTAGTGCCTGACCTTCGCTAGGAGGGCGGCTGTTCCATGATAGACCAGTTATCATAATATTAACCACCCCTGCCTCTGAAATGTCACTATGCTTCAGATACTGTGAAAAAGCTCATGTATAAAAACAGGTGGAAATGAATTGCTTTCATCTTTCTCTTTTCTATCACTGTAGTTCATAGGTGACCCACAAGTACTCAGGCACACAGGTCTGGAAACCATCTTGTTAATGTTCTGTGAGATTTCTCATTGTGCAAGGCAGATTTTTACCTCACCTTGTCTTCTCAAAACCCTTTTGAGTGCTTTGTCTCTTAATGGCTAAATCTATCATTTGAGACAAACATCTGACACTGTTTACTGGCAAAAAATATACATAAGTTGAACCTATTTCTTACCAAAAACCACAAAGTTGAAGCTATGATGTTGTTCAGGAAATACTTCTTTCCATCAGCCAAGAACAACTATAATCAGACATTTATAAATCATGTTGACAGAGTGAGAATACAATATTCAGAGTTACATAACAACATCTAGGTAAATCTCTATTTGGGCATGAAACAACATAGATCTATAACTACCACAAAATTTTCATTGCCAAAACAAATAAGGAAACCACTTTATTGCTAACCACAGTTCCACCCACAAATAATACTTATTCACTCCTTTATCTAAAATGAAAACAGACAATTTCTTCAGAAATATCATTATATTCCACACACTGTCATGTCTAATACCAGAAAGTGCTGCTTGGTTGTTTAGCACTCTGCTCTGCTTCAAATTGCCTGCATCTCAAGCTGCATGCCTATATGAACTCTGTCTCAAAATCTGACTCCAAAATTCATTACAGAATAATACAATAATTTAGGTTGGAAGGATTTTCTGGGAATCACCAAGTCCAATTTCTCAGTTAAGACAAGGCCAGCTGCACAGTTAGAATCAATTCCAAAGTTAGATTAGATGACTCAGATTCACATTCAGAGTGCTGGTGTTTGCCATCCCAAGCCACCATTACTTGTGATGGAGCTCTGCTTTCCTGGGGATGGTTGAACACCTGCCTGCCCATGGGCAGTGGTGATGGAATGCCTTGTCTTGCTTTGCTTGTGTGTGCAGCTTTTACTTTACCCATTAAAATGTCTTTATTTCAACCCGTGAGTTTTCTTCTTTTACTCTTCCAATTCTCTCTCCCATCCCATCATGGGCAAGTGAGTGAGTGGCTGTGTAGCACTTAGTTGCCAGCTGGGGTTAAATCATAAAATTTGTAGAATCTCATCTTGTAGCTGTGGCCAATATGTTAGTTTGAAAATGAAGGAACCAAAAGCTGATTTGTAGTGTATAATATTTTCCAATTTGTAGGTTAAAAATAAAGTTGCTAAATGAGTTGAGGACAATTTGCACTGATTTTCACAATTTCTAGTGGTTCTCAGAGAAGATCTATTTAAATTACTACTTTACATATTTGAGTATCTGATGGTTAAATGATGTGTATTTGAAAGCTTTGTTTGCAAGCTGATTCCGGGTTGGAGATGTTCACAGCAGTAGACTGAACCCAACAGTCATTTTTTTAGTACGGAGGAGATAGTTTGCAGCAACAAACACTAGCTTGTTGAAAGGTTATAGAAACACAAGTAAGTATGCTACTACTATTGACATCCCAGGTGTTATTTTTGTACTGCCACATCTTTAATCAGAATTAAATTCATTTACAATATGTAAAGTTATAGTGTTTATTATATGTAGAATTAAATTTAGAATCTGTAAGATTATTCAGTTAATTTGTAAATATGTTGTAACTTTATCCTTAACCAGAAGAAACTGTCTTTTTGATCTGTGAAACAAATGTTAGAGCTTGGAATTATTAAAAAATGTTCCCCTAGAGAAAATCCAAACTTATTATTTCCTTCTTGAAATGGATTTAATTATACACAATAGAAAGAAATGCTTCAAGGTTATTTCAAATTTCTTGTATAGTACAGAAAAATCTTATGAGTGTTTTTTTCTTATTAGATTCTTTTAAGGGCAGAAAAGTTCAGAGAAGCTACAAAGAAACCAGCTCTGAACATCTGCACTTTAGTCTATTGCTACTTTACTGAGATCTCAAAGATAAACCCCTTTTCTTTCGTTTTTAATTGTATATGGATTGCCTTTTTCATCATAACATGCAATTACTTCCATTTTTTCTTCAGTTATTTCTGCTATTGTAGCCAAACATAAACTTAGTAAACATAAAATATAAGATGTTTTATTAAAAATGCTACAGTTTAGATGATAGGCTGTTTCTTCTCATTTTTGTGTAAAATAGTGAAATACATACTTACCTAAGTTCATATAGAAAGCTTCCATTATTACTCAAAAGATAAAGTGTAGGCAATTGTCTATATAGAGAAATATGCTGTCATAGCAATAGGCACGAAATATTTCTGGTGGTAAAATTTCTAAGTAAGTGACATCTGAAGTTGAATAACTAAGGGGAAACAAAGAATGCACATGGCGAATTAATTATGACTTTATAGTTACATGATTTCATCTCTAGAGCATTCATTTTCAAAACTCACGTTAAAGATCTGCTTCAAAGATCAATGTGACCGCACAGAAAAATACAGCACCTCTTACAGCTACCCTGGGGTCTGTCACACTGAACAAAATGGTATGCACTGCAGTATTGTGTTGTGTTGGGAGAATACAGGGTTGAGAGAAGCTGTATTTTGAATGTCATGCAGGTCCATTCAAACCCCAGTTTTGCAGACATACATTTTTCAATCACTTCTTTTTCCACATAATTTCACTTAATTACTGGCTAGAAACAGGATGATCCCAAACCTGACACCTGTTTGTAAGAGCGAAGAAGATAATAGAATGGAAGATTTCATCGAATTCTGGCTCTGAAATGCAGTTTGCCTAGAATGAGTTGAACCAAAATCTTAGCCTGCAAAATTGAAATCTGGTGTTTAAACATCACTTCCACTAATGTAGCTTCATCCTTTGTGAGCTTCTACCAAAACATTCCTGTCTCTTTTTACCAAGAGAGGAGAAAGACATTGCAAAACAGAGAAAAAAGCACCTCAATAAAATATGACGATAAAAACTTAAAGTGTTATTATATTTTGTTTGTAATGCTTGATATTATCTGTGCTGTCCTTGTGTCCCTCTGTCTCATTTAGAAAAGGGTTGGCTCAGAAACGTTAGAATCACATAGTTGCTAAGCTGATTCCACGTCTACCAAGGTAATTACAAGTTACTTGTTCCTCAAACACCCCTAGTTAAATAGGAAGTTTTACACTTGAATTGTTTTATTTGCCTTAAGAAACTTTCTAAAGTGTAACTTAACTGGATATATACTAAAGGTAGTCATTAAAAGTTGTTTATATTTTCATTGGAAAACCCCCCATATTTTCTAATGGTCTAATAGTCCTGGGAAAATTTGAAGAATGTCTCTCGGTCTATTACAAAAAGGATGCAGGAAGGCACTTGTTTTCTTTCTCTTGCTCTTCGGTTCTTCCTACTGCTTACGGTGACTTAACTAAATTTGTACTCTCTTCTCCCACACTGCACTCAGCATGGGATCACTTCTGTTCCCAATTTCCATCCTGTGTCCTGCCAGCTGCAACTGCAAATGTATTCAAGTCCTGTACAATGAGCCAAAGAAAACACTAGTATAGGTGTGATCAGCCTCAAACTGCTGCCCCCATTGCTTTGCATTTACCCTTTCTCTATCCCCACACTAAATCCCACTGTGCCTGGGAGAGTCTGAGGAATCTATGTAGCCCGTTATGGAGAATTAGACCAGATGAGTCCAAGTTAATAAGGTCACCTAGATTGCTTTGGTTGCTTTTCTGCACAGAATTGGGACAGAATCTTCTTATTTTTGTGCACGCAACAGGGCAGCAGGTCTTGCCTGTTCTATGCAGACAGTGCAAGTTTTCCTTTCTGCACAGGTATCATTTCGCTAATTTTTGATCACCTCTACCACAGGTCTGATGGTAAAAACTGATTAGGAGGAGCAGAATAAAGCACATGATCTCAGGAGATCAGGGCAAGAGTGTTTTCCTACTAGCATAATGCTCTAATCTTAGCAGGTGAAAATGTATGAGCTTTCTTTATATCTGCTGCTTCACATCGTGACTGTGCTTTCTAGCTCATTTCACTTTCTTTTCTGCACTAGCTGTAAGCCATGGAGAGGTAAACCTCCATCTTCTCAGCAAATCTCCAAAACATTTTGCATTATAGTATACTGAGCTTGAATAGAACAAGTTTACTATTCCTGAAAGTAGCACAGTCTTTTATCTAGAGCCACCCTTCAAGTCTGGATAACCCCATGAACAACTGTCTTATCTCTGCCTTTCTACTGTGACATAGCCAGAATTCAGAGAGGGCTTTGTACTATGCAAAGCCTGAAAAAAAGAGATAAGAAGACATAATAAGAACTTAGGAGACAAACACTGTTTTCTTTTTTCCAGTTATGCAATGTATTTTGTCACCTGTTTTCTGTCTCTGCAGCCAGGTCTGTAGATTTCTTTCTAAATGACAAAAGTATTGTCTCCTAGGAAAAGAAAAAAATATTAAAAATAGTGGGAAAAGGATGCAAAGACTTTCATGAAGGTTAGAGGTTAATCTAAAACTTACTTACTGGGGTTTTTTTTTACATTCCTTTTAGTCTAACTTTTCTCGCTTTGGATAGGTGGCTTATTCCTAAACAAAGCTAGAGTCTTTGAAGCAATGTTTCCTTCCAACTTGATCAACACCAAAACTGACTAAGGGGTGCCACTGAGGCAACATAATGTTCTCTTGCCCTCTGGTGATATGAATCTGAACTTTTGCAGAGCATCTGCCCTTCACAGAACCACAGAGTACCCGAGGTGAGAAGGCCCTCCTGGAGATCACCTAATCCAATCCCCCTGCACAAAGCACAGTCACCTACAGGAGGTTGCATAAAATCTGTGTCCATTCAGATTTTGAGTATCTCAAAGGACTGAGACTCCACAACATCTCTGGGTAAGCTGTGCGAGTGTTTCACCACCCACACAGTAGGAAAGTGTTTTCTTATGTTTAAATGGAAGTACTACATGGAATATATATATATATATATATATATATAATTTGTTTCTCCAAGACATCTTGAAGTTCATTAATCTAAAAATTTTATCAGATGGTAATTCTTACGTGAAGTTAGTTATTTGGCATAGAAGAACTTCCATCAAGTTAGTTTCCTTGGCATTTTTTTATACTGATATTATGGCACAGAAAACTTAAGAAATGCAACTCCACATGTGTCAGGAAACCTTGACTCATTTTTTCTCCTCAGTAAAAAAGACTGTCAGCATATTAGATTGCTGATATGAGCTAGCCCATAGCTGAAAATCTGAAAAGGTGTTTTTTTCTTTCTTTTAATGATTTTCAAGGAACGAAACTTTCCTGAAGGAGATGATAAAATTAGCAAAGTGGTCTCCAGATTTTCACCTGGGATTAATTTCCACAAGAAGCTGTGAGGGGACACAGCCAGGGCAGCTGATCCAAACTAGCCAGAGGGCTGTTGTATACCATATGATGTCATGCTCAGTATATAAGAAGGGATTTGGTAGAGGAGGAGTTGTCAGTACTCAGGGACAAGCTGGTCATTGAGTTCTGAGTGAGCAAATTGTATTGTGTATCACTCATCTTGTATGTTCTATTGTAAGTACTGCAGTTGTTTTGCTCTTCCTATGCTGTCCTATTAAACTATCCTTATCCCACACCACAAGTTCTACCTTTTTCCTCTGATTCTCCACCTCATCCCAATGGGGAAAGAGAAGAGGGAGTGAGGAAGTGGCTATGTGATGCTCTGAAGTGGACGTAGCATAAACACACCAAAGCAATAATATTTATACTGACAATATAATCTCATATGCAAGGCAAGAAAACAGTCTTTCTAGAAGAAAAAACACAGATGAAATTGTTTTATCTGCAAAAGATAAAAATGTAATGGGGTACCAGAGAAAAATTATCTGCAGAATTGTTAGAGTTTGTGGTCAGGGAAACAGCAAAGAAGGAGAATAGTGGTTCAGTGCTAGTTCAGTGCATTAAAATTTTGGGTAGGACGGTTGGTTTATTGGTCACATACTGAAATATCATTAATAAATGAAGGGCAACTATGGTGCATTGTGCAATTGGCTTTGTGAAGATCTACTGTTTTAACTTTCAGACATGGATATTTCTGTCATCATTAAAGGTGTATACTAAAGTCTTTCCTCTGATAAATATACCAGGTTTATTCTAGCAGCAGAGAGAGAGAAATGTGAAAACACTGCCACTGCAATAATCTGTCCATCAGTGGACACAAAACCTGGATATCATGTCCCCAGTCCTTCAAGGTTTTAAGGTATCTGTTCACCATTTGTACGATTAACAAGTCTCCACTTTGAAATACTATTTTCTCTCTCCATCAGTTCAAAGACATGATTGAAGTGCATGGATAGATTACAATGGTTCAGGTTTTGCATATCCTAGAGGAAATATCTTTAATCTTCTTGATTATAGTGGGGTTTTTACCATCTATTCTAAATTATGAATCATAAAATAGTCACAGATAACTGCTGCAGAGCCAATGGGATATGAAACTCTTGTGGACACGACTACATTGATACATATTGAAGCACATGAATTAAAGTTTATGATTGTTTTATATGGCAGTAAAAAGACATATGGAACCTGATCTGATGAACTTTCATTACTGTGGACAGATGCGACTTGCCATTGCAAAAAGCTTGATTCTATAAACAGATCTGGCCCTTGAGTGGCTTTGAACCAACACCAGCTGTTGTGACTACAACATATCGTAGGAGTCCCAAGGTCTGCTTTACTGTTCTGCCAGGCTGTGTCGTTTGTAGTGAATGTCAAATGAGCTTATGTTGTCTATTTTTACCTCTTAGAACTACTTAAAACCACATCTTAAACCACCAGCTCATCCCATTCTTGCCCATCAATTCTGAACATTTTTGTTTACTTGTAATTTTAATTTTGGCTAGTTAAGCACTCCTCTTCTTGCAAACATATCTATTATATATCCAATAATGTTGCTAATGCCACATTTGGAACAGAGAAGTGAGACAAACCTCCCAGAAGTAATTGACATGAGTCTGAGCAATTTGATGTTTTAATACTGAAAATGTGCAGGCTTTCTGTTTTTTAAATTTGAACTCCTTTTAATGCATCAGTGTTAAAATGCAAAAGAGGTCCATCTTGCTATACTATATCCTATGTAATTTAATTTGAGGGTTTAAAAAAATCCTTAGAGAATAATATAAAACTGTACTTCAAACACAATGGGAAAGGTATTAACATTGGCTAAATTGCCTTTTCTTGTGATCTCCATTAGAAACTCTAAAATATTAGAAAGCCTAAATTGAATTACAGACAGAGAATGATAATTGATATTTATAAACTTAGTAATATAAACAGTCCTTCAAAGCCCTAAAACCATACTTTCCATTCCTTGAGTTTTCTGGTGGTGTATAATATATAATAAGAAATCCATTATTTTTCTAAACTAATTTACATTATTTTGCCAGTCTTATTTTCCCTTAAAAATATTTTGATCATACACATGGGCAGCTGCCATTGTAGCTTCCACTTTCTACATAAGGCTAATTATACCTTTGGCACTGGCCGTTCACAGTAAATACTGGAAGGTAACAAAAAGAAAGTTTATTTCTGGACATCACAGTTCAGTCTTTCCTAGGCAATATAATATAGCATAGGAATAAAAAGGCATGGAATCTGTAAACTTTTTCATTTCCAATCTTGTTGGGAATCTTCCTTAACCATTTTTTGTAAAGTAATTCATCTGGATACTAGAATATCATGAAAGTTTTTTGTTTATAAGCAAGTTTATTTAATAAGTGTATTGAAAACGTGACACAACTGTTTGAACTCAAAGGCTGTAATTACAAATCTCTCTGGGTTTTATTCCCCATCCTGGTTTACCCCAAACTGCATTTTCTAATCACTTGTCTTTATTCTTACATTTCTTCAGTTCAGATCCAGTTGAAGGAATAAAATGTCAGTATACAGTATTCTGCCTGCCTGACTGCTTCTCCATAGGTGAGGAAACCCCTCTCTGACAAGGTGAATGTTTATACTGCACTACTGCATGTTTTCTGTGGGAAGGAATGTAGACTATCTTGACTGATTTTCTTAAAAACGAACTGCAATGCTAGAACAGACTAAATGTCCACCTACCATAATACCCAAATAATTTCCAATTGAAGCATTAAAAATCCAGAAAATACATCTCAAACAGTGACTGACACTTGCTATTGATGCAAAGTATAATTCTGAATTTTCTGTATTCTTTGATCTTAAGGTCCTTTACACTATTTAAGTAGAATAATTAATGCATCTTATTAAATAGATGAAAATACTAATGTTATTAGAACATGTTATGTACTGTGAAAAGATTCTAATTGGGCTTGATATGAATTATGTCTTTCACAGTTTATGGTTTAACCAGAGAGCAAATACTGCTTTGAACTGACCTATACACCATTAACTAAATGTTCATGGTGGGCAAACAGCTTTCCAGTGTTGGTGACCTGAACAGAAATATTGTGAAAACACATCAGTTTCAATAAAGAACCATTCAATGATTGCATGTGGTTAATCCTGTAGCTCTTTTTATTTTAATAAGCACTCTCAGATTTTTTATAATATTCTGCAAAAACTACATGTATTACCTGATGGAGAACATGTGCTCCATGTAACAGCATCTGCTTGAAAGATAAGAAACTGTGTTCATGCTACATTCTGTTTTCATTGACATCTATGTAAGGTAATTAAATTTTTATTCTTTTCTGTGGACGATATTATTGTAGAAATATGACAGTAATTATCATCAGTGGGAGAAAGTATCCTCAAGTAACAAAAGTGAGTGTATGCATATGCCATGGTTTGTAATTTAGTCAATAATAGGAAAAAAGACCTTGAAGCATTAATGAGATTCATAGTAAGCCCATGAACGATTATATTGTATATTCAGGAAGAACACACTACACGGCAAAAGCTAGGAGGAAGCTGTTGTTACTGTTACTGATGACTGTAAATCCACTCAGCCTGCAGGTGCTAGGGGTACCCTAGGTAGGTCACCATAATTTAGACATTCAACACTTTATGTTTCTTTCTTAGACTCTTGCACAAGAAATGAGTATCTCATTAAATATCACAGACTAAGGAAGATCAAGTCTCACGGTCACAGACAAGTCCTTAATGAGAAATAATGATATCACATATTGAGGCAATAATTCAGCAACAGAAGTGATTACCTGTGGTGCAGTTTTCAGAATTTTAATCAATATATACTGCACATTTTCATCATACCTTCTCTTTCACCAGTAGCCTTGATTTTTTTCTTTTTCCAAATTCTTGCACAGCATTTCTGCACACAGATGAGAAACCCCGTGTGTCAGGGCCTGTGCATCTCAGTAGCTACTGGGTAAGGCAGGGCACAAGAGCGTGCCTGGGGAGCCTGTGTGCCCTGCCCAGCCCTGCAGGGCCCAATGAGTCTCCAGTGGTGCCACCACCTGTAACTGCTGAGCAGTGCTTAGACACAGCCAAGGCCTGTTCTACTTCTCACCCCGCCCCACCAGTGAGGATGCTGGAGGTACACAACATGGGAGGGGACACAGCTGGGACAGCTGACCCCAGCTCACCAGAGGGATATCCCATACTGTATAAACAACTTATAAGGGGAAGAACTGAGGGGCTGTCAGTGTTCAGTTTGGTTGACACTAAGCTGGGAGGAAGTGTCAATCTGCCTGAAGGTAGGGGGTGCTCTTCAGAGGGATCTGGACAGGCTGGATCTATGGACTGAGACCAATGGGGTGAGGTTCAACAAGGCAAAGTGCAGAATCCTGCACTTGGGACATAACAACCCTGTGCAGTGCTGCAGGCTTGGAGAAGAGTGGTGAGACAGATGCCTGCCGGAGAAGGACCTGGGGGTGTTGGTTGACTGCTGACTGAATATGAGCCAACAGTGTGCCCAGATGGCCAAGAAGGTTAATGGCACCTTGGCTTGTATTAGAAACAGCATGGCCAGCAGGTCCAGGGAAGAGATTGTGACCCTGTACTCAGCATTGGTGAGGCAGCACTGTGTTGTTTTGAACCCCTCACTACAATAAAGACATTGAGGTCCTGGAGTGTGCCCAGAGAAGGGCAACCAGGCTGGTGAAGGGACTGGAGAGCATACCTTCTGAGGAGCAGCTGAGGGAACTGGGGTTGTTTAGCTTGGAGAAGTGGAGGCTGAGGAGGGGAACTTATCGCCACCTACAACTACCTGAATGAAGGTAGTGGAGAGATGGGTATTGGTCTCTTCACCCAAATGACAAGTGGTAGAATAAGGGGGAATGGACTCAAGCTGCACCATGGCAGGTTCATATTAGAAATTAGGAAAAAAATTCTTCAGCAAAAGGGCTGTCAGGCATTGGAACAGGCTGCCCAGGGAAGTGGTTGAGTCACCAACCCTGGATATGTTTAAAAGACGGGTAGATATGTTGCTCAGGGATATGGTTTAGTAGAGGACAGGTACAGTTGGACACGATGATCTCAAAGGTCTTTTCCAACCTAGTGATTCTGTGATTCTGTGATTCTGTTTTCCCAAGTCACTAGTACACATGATGGAGCCCTGCTTTTCTGGTGATGGCTGAACACCTGCCTGCCCATGGACAGTGGTGATGGCATGCCTTGTCTTGCTTTGTTTGCCTGTGCAGCTTTTCCTTTACCTGTTATATTGTCTTTATTTCAACCCACAAATTTTCGCATTTTCACTCTTCCAATTCTCTCCTCCCTTCCACCGGCACAGGAGGGGAGTGACAGAGTGCCTGCGTGGCGCTTAGCTTCTGGCTGGAGTACAACCATGACAACCTGGCATGTTCTGCGCAAGTTAGTAAAGGTTGTTTCAAAATAGTCCTGGCTTTCTGCGACTCCTTAGGAGCCATACAAACATGGCTTTCTGTGAAGCCATTTTTTTACATATCTCAAATTACAAAACCTCCTCTGGGTGACCAAAAGAAAGGAAAAAGAAATACCATTCAGCACCTATTTCAGTACTTGTTAAATTCTATGCAGTAATTCCATGCTTACAGTATTTCTGCCAAAGCATGAGCATACTTGCAAGGAGCTATGAGGTCCATTTTCTCTTTCAATATGGTCTTTTATTAGCCTGCAGCTACAAATGACAAGTAGAAGCATGTTTTGCCATCACCTATTTTTTTCTGTATATATTAAAATGTGATTCACCCATTCACAAAGTGTGACAACTAGATGTTCGTTTTTCATTGGCCAAAAGCTGAAGTGGAATGAGTTCTTTTGCTCTTCCAATTTCTTTCCTATACTCTTGTACTTGATTTTAATATTATTCTTAACATACAGTCCTCCAATTTCTATCTGGTTCCAGAAATGCTAAGCCTTGCCTCTTCACCCTCATTTCTGTAAGCTTTTTTTCCCTCTAGGTGGTTGTTTTTCCTTTTGTTTCATTCTCAGGATGTTGGAAATAATTAGATCTTAGCAACAGTAATTCTCAGGTTGCTGTAGTAATGATTTTATGCTATAATAATTGTTAATGATTATAAACTTTACTAATGGTTAATGATTTTCCTAAGGGAGATTCGGGAAAGCTCTGAACCCTGGTGTGACACTAAGCCTAGCTTCTGTGGAAGCAACGTGGTCTGAAGGACTCTTGCAGCTCCTCATGTTTACACATAGGTTTCTCTGGATACTTCAGCTAAATTTTGCTACTATGTGTCTTTCTCTTTTTCAAACTCAAGTATTACAGGGGAAATAATCTTTGGTATCTCATTTCTAACCTGAGAAGAAAGTCTGAGTATTTGCCGTGTAGTACCTGCAAGAAGGTTGAAACACAACCAGTCTTTTGATCACTACTTCACTTCTGGATCTGGGTCACCTTTATACCTACAGCTAACCACCTTTTGAAAAAGCTGCACAGTATCTAGTCTAGATATGAATACAAAACTTTATTCACTAGGGTTGTTAGTCTGATACTTTTCAATAACATATAAGTTCACACTTGACAGCTATAACAAAGAATGAAAATCTTTGAATATGAATAAGAGGTCATCAGGAAGAAAATTTCCCTCTGAACTGAACTCAGTGAAGTATCTAAACCTGCTGAGTGAAAAAAGTCTGTTTGATTGTATGCTGGCAAGAAAATGAAAATGATGTTTCTCCTCCTCCAATTTGAATATCTGCACAAAATATCAGACATAGTAACTAATTGATACAAAATTTCGCAGATTTTGTATTTATTCTATGTTTTCTCCATGCGAAAAACTTATTTTCTATTATCCTAGTTATGTGATAACTATGTAGGATATTTGAAATTTATAACCTAGGCTAGAAGCCAGGCACTGGCTGCCCTTATCTTACATATGGCCTGAAAAAGACTCTTCAACTTTTTAGTTTCTCCAACTGAAAAATAGAGATAACAATTTCTTATCTAGATAGCAGGAGTCCTTTGAATTAATTGATGTCTTATCAGTGTTATGCAAAATAAAAACACTTCATAAAAGTCAATCATTTCTGCAAAAATGAATTAGCAAGATGGGTTCTGGGCTGTGGAGTAATCAGTTTAAGATCACCAGGTATTAGTATTTTCAAGTCATGATCAATTTTACATACCTCTGGGGAATTTTCACCAGTAGTAGATGAATAAAACCAACAGCTTATTTACTGAAATCAAGAACATGTCAGCTAGCAGAATGTCTGTAAGCCTGAATATAACACAAAGAAATAAAATGAAACTCAGAAATGTAGATTAGCATGTTCTCCTGGTTTTGGCTGGGATAGAATTAATTTTCTTCCTTCAATGCAATTGTTCATTGTAAAATTTAATCTATACCAGGTGATGGGTACCTTATGACTTTGACTGCACTGAACCGTAGATAAAGACACTGAGAAAGGCTCTTCTATCACTTGGCTAAAGTCACATCTTAGCATATTCTTTATTTTTTCTTCCTTAGCCATTATTAGCTTGACTATAGAGTTAGGCTCTGTTGCCCACTAAGGATTCGCCAGGGATGTGTGCTGAGGTTGGATGGGTGGAAGCTTGCTACCACAGGAGTTAATGGGAAGAGTATTTTCAGGTCCAAAAAGGAACTTGACAATTTTACGGACAGCAAAATTTGTAGCCATTAGATTTTTTGCTCTCCTGATCTTTGCTTTTTGTTTTAATGGAGACATGCTCTGGTATTTATGGAGACCTGTTGAAGCTTTTCATTAAAGAAAAACAATGGGAAAATTTCAGAAGGTCTTTGGTTCAAAATCTTAAAAACTCTTGCCATGGGGAAATCTTGCTTTCTAACTCATTACAGACTTAAAATTTTTCATGCTTCACGTTTTCTTGGGAAATCCATTGGCAAAGATGTTTAAAAAGTTATACGGTAGGCTTTTGATACAGTTTTGGTCTAAAATTTTTATGCTTTCTTATGTTTATTGCAATAAAATGCCTCTACCAACCTGAATCAAGTTACATTTAACTTATTCTCTATGTTTACAGTATTTAATTTAAAGGTTTTAAATTTCCAGTAACTGCCAGTTTTAGAGTTATTTTTAATGCTTCCTAAGTCCAAGAAAGATATTTGCCGTGACTCTGAAAGAGTTCTTTAATAAAATGTGAAAGTCTGTGAATCCCTGAAAAAATATATATTTTCTTATTATTACATGAACCTGAAATAAATTATAGAGAATAAAGTGTCAAAACATCTTTATATCCACAATAAAAAATATTAAGTTTTTCAGCTTATATTTATAAAAGAAGGCTTATGTAGTGCAAAGAACATGAAATTATCATTAGCAAGTTTAAAATATAAATATCTTCTGCAATTTGTGAACAACTAAGGTGCTGCATGGGGATGAAAGTTTCAAAAGCGTTGATTTATTATTTGAGAAATGTCATTTTTTGTAACAAATTTAAGGCTGATTTTATATTCTTAGCAATTACTTAGATTACATTAAAATTACTTGAGGATTCATGATAATTTTTTTTCTATATGAAGATTTTTTCACAATAAAATGAAAGGCAAATTTATGCTTCCTCATTTAACTTAATTGTAAAATATTTTTCTCCAAGGTTCTTTATCAGATTTGTGCTCCCCCTACTTCTCAGACCATGTAAGTTCTTATGACCTTTTAATGATATTTAATTTCTTTCTCCAGCTAATCATGAAGGGGTTTCAGTGCTGTCAAGAAAAACTATTCGCTTTCAATCTTTTTATTTTTCAGAGTAGAGAAATGTCAAGCTTTGTTCTTTGACTATGTCTATTCCCTTATTACAGCTTAGAGCTGTGCAGATACCTGTCTGTCTCCAGACACTTTTAAGAAAAGCATTGTTAATCACAGAGCATCCTGCCATGCATGGATTTTCTTATCTCATGGTGAATATCATAGTGACCTTCTCACAATATAAGTGGGATTATTCTGCATTTTTATTAACCAGTGACAGGAAAATCTCCCCTCATGAAAACACTTCAACATGTGCTTACCAACAGACACAGAATTTTTTTCAATTTGCTTTCAGCAGCACATTGAAAATATTGATCGCCTTCTGTCTCTGGTCTATTTCAGTTGGCTCCATTTTGCTGTGCTGCTTCTGCTCTCTGTACTTTCTACTGTATAATGCTGAACCTGCCTCCCCCATCCTCCCCCCTCCATTGCAGGTTGTTCATTTGTTGGTTGGTTTGTGGGATTTTTTTGTTATAAACCCAGCTTGCTGAACCTGAAAAAGTGTGGATTCATTTGTTGGTTTTGGCACATACCATCCTCACCACAGATGATATAGACCGTTTTCATACTAAATAAGAATGATAAACTTAGAAATTATAAACATTAGGAAATGGTGCTCTGTTCAGATTATTCCAAAACCATAATTTCAGAATGTATATTGATTTTTTGTTAATTTATACATGAAGGAAGAGAGACTATTCAAGCTTATTTTGCCTAACAAAGCAAAAAAACACCTTTGGAAATTTTTTTCTCTGGATCTTTTAATTTCTTCTTTAGTACCTAATGCATAGCTTCCTGGCTAATGGTGAATGTATTCTTAGTTGCTCAGAGAATTCTTAGTGCATATAGAAGTATTTTTTGCATACGTAATCCTTAAAGCAATACAAGGTTGACAGGTTGTGAGAGGCTGGACTATAGGACATCGATTCAAAAGATTATAATGATCTCTGAATATTTATAAAGCTTTAGTGCTCCAACTAAAGAAACTTATATCTTAAATTGATTAAATCCATTCATCCCTCCAACTGCAAGCCCTGAACCTTCAGGCATATAGGGCAATTATTTCTGTTACATAGCAAGGCCAACATAGGTAGCAAGTATCAAATCCAGCAACCAAACAGACCACTAGTGTTTATTACAAGAACTGTTGAATTATTTCTGTACAAAATGGTGAAAAAACCCCAATAGACAAAATATAAATTCAATGCCTGAACATTACTGAATTCAGAACATTTCAATAAATTATATTAAAACAGTAATATCACATATATTTTTTATTTCTGCCTTAAAACTCTGCCTCTAAATCTTTTTTTTTTTCAATATAAAATTATCTATGTAAATGTAGAATACAATAAGATTTCTGTTCAAGCAACACAGCTTACTTTGAATGTCTTGAAGTTTCCATTGGCAAAAAGTGTTTTAGAGAATGCAGCTAGTTTAGATTAAAAACACAACAGCTGAAAATAGTCTTGATCAACTGTTACCAGATACTCGTTTTTTATGTGCAGGCAGGCTATCAAAGTATGAAGCCACTTTGGGAATTATCAGAGCTCTAGTACCAGTTTGCACAATATTAACAAAGTACATATATACACACAGTTTTTTTCAAGCTCCAAATAGCTTTGTTCCCGGGCCTTGCAGAGAAATGCAGTGAAGAAAACTATTTTACACGCTGTTTTGCTGTTGACATAAACACAAACTACCTTCAGCATTCTTATTGATCCCAAGGCATTTAAAATAAATAGGTGCATTTACAGTTTTTGTCCTAGCTGCTCTTCATCAAGAGAAATAAAACCAAAGTGGAAAAATACATAGGGCTGTGGGTGCTGCTTCTCTACGCAATAGATGGGGTGAAACTGTTCCTGCTCTGTCTGCTTTGTCTAGAAGTGGCTGTCAAAAATGGAAATCTGAAGGAAAATTACAATATTCAGAGTAGTAACTATATATGCTTTAAATTTAGAAGAGAAAGAAGGTATTGGTGAAGGGAGATGGAGATGTAAATTTTCCCAGTAGTTAATACTTTAGTAAATGGTTTATGATTGATGTGTATTCTTCCCATAGGGAAGAGAAAACTCCCAAGCATTCCTCACTGAGAAAACTGTTCAAGGAAGATGAGTTCCTTCAGTCATTGTTTGTCTCTATAGCTTTTTGCCTAATGGAATAGCAACTCTTGCAATTACCAGAAATCATACTTGGCTGACGGGGTGAGGAAGAGTTAAGAAGTGATTGCACACAGTTTTGTGTACTTTGAAAAGTTGTTGATAAACACATGTTGCGAATAAAATTACTAACAAGCACCTTATGAACATAAGTGACTGAGATCCAAACTAAGTGAAGGATGAGCTGAGACCTGAGGAATGGTTAACCCCCAGAAGAATTCACAATGTGCCTTTGTATGGCAAACTCTTTCAAAAAAGCTGGAAAAATACATGATAAATTTAGGTGCCCTGAAGGAAAAGACCAGGTACAAGTTGGTAATACTGAACCTGCAAAAGGGGCAGCTCTTTCTGTGTTAACACTGGCAGGGAAGAAGAAACCGCTGCTTGAAAACCCCCTGAGCTCTGAGAGCATCTATCCACTGACAGCAGTTAGTATGTGTACAAGGACTGGCAGTAAACTTAAGCATTCCATCACACATATTTGTGCTTTGTCATTTTGTCTTCAGGGCACTATGTACAGACAGAAGATAAATCACAGCTCTCTTTGGCACAGATGATACTTTGATATTTGATGCATTCCTTGAGTTGTTAAAAATTGTACAAATTTAGAACTTGGATTAATTCATCAAGGGGACTTCAGTTCACTGTATCCCTCAAAATGCTGTTTAGGTCTAGAAGAATATGATGTTTAGTTTCTCCATTTGTCTGCAAGATAAAAATTCTAGTAATTGATTCAAAATAAACAAAAACTTTCTTCTGACAACTCTTTCTGTCCTGTGTTTCAGGTACAAATTTTATAATTCTGGCAAGTCCCTGCTTGCCTCCTAATTCTGTTCCTAATCTGCTCCTATTCTTCCGATAATACACAAAAAATATCCTAATGTTGTCTCCCAGACATACCTCAAAAACTCGCAGTGTAATAATCTGACTCATTAACTCACCAGTCTCCATGCTTGGCACTAACATCAAGGCTTTAGTGAGAGGAAGAGGATGTGTCCTTATGCCAGTGAGACATAAAATTGACAGTTCGAGATCTTTGTTCCAAACTACTTGGTTTGGGGTGTGCTAAAATTAAGGGTGATATAGACAATCGTGACATGAATGAAAAAGTGACAGGGAAGAATGTAAGTTCTATGCATATGAAAGATACTCAGGAAGCTGAGACATTCAATCAAATGTAGAGTAGGAGTAGATGTGTGTAGATCTGGATGGTGGGAGGCAAAAAGAACAACTAGAGCTACCATTAAAGTCATCAAGTTACTGCATTTGACAAGTCATCTGGATGCAAATAAACAAAATATGTTTAATATATTAAAAAATTTGGGGCTTTCTTATTCCACCTGATTTTTCATTATATGTTTTATATGAAAGTCTCAGGTAACATCTGGGGTTTTTTCCTTGTATGTCTCCTTTGAAATATACTATTTACATTTTCATAATATTTTAAATGTTGTATTTGCTTTTAGCATTTATTCATGGAGCTGTCTATTAATGACTGAAGCAATTTAGTGAGACCTTTTTTCTTAATGTACATCAACTTTACAGTGTAGCTTCAAAATAATTTCCCTATTCTAAATTGATAAATCAAACATTTTGTTTCAGGAATTTATACTAGGATTGACTAACATGTCTGTCAATAAGCTTAATTTAGTCTATACTACTGTCTGTAGGTTTTGTACCTACAGAAGGGGTTGGAAGAAGCTGACTGGAACAGATGATGATGATGATGGTGTTATAAAGTGAACATTTTTCACCCACTTCTCTTATGATTTCCTCACTGAGGGGAGACATTTTTCTAAGTGACTGGAGGACTTACAGCATGTGTTCATAGAAGGGAAGAAAAAAAGAAGTCATAGAGTGATCCCAAAATTCTTGAAATCAAATTAAAAGTTTCTACTGAATTTAGCAGTCCTCAAAATAAGTTTTATACTAGTATACTTGTTATATTAGTCAGAGGTATGTTATGTTTCAAAGTTTAAGGAAATTACAAAATTATAGACTTCTAGAAATTGTGATATGCTGATGTTGACTGTCTAAAAAAAAATTCAAGTGTTTGCCATATTTAATTGTATGGAATTGCTTAATTAGTTGAATAGAATATAGTGAAAGTCAGACTTTCCCATTTACAACTTTTATTTGCAGAATGAATCATATGGCTGTTTACAAAACTGGAAATCTTTCAAAGCCATTTTACACTCAGCCTATTACCTTTATAAAGAGACTGCTAAAAGCCAATTAAAAGTTTTGAAGTGTAATTTGTTTGTCAGGGTCTCTTTTCAAATATAGATTGTCACAATAATTGTTTGTGGTACATGTGACTTTCAGTAGAGATGTTAGGAGTGGTTGGAAAACTTCTTATGTGCTCTATGGAAGCGAATTTAATTTGATGCTAGAACTGAGCATGAAACTTCCCTTTCACAATAGCAAGGATCTTTTATGTGACTCACGTGTGGAATATTTAATCTTCATTTCAGCACCTGTACATAGTTGTTTCTTTCCACACTAGAGCTTCACATCATCAACAGATAAAATCTCTTCTAAACAAAGAGAAATTATATACCATCATTTCAGCTTTGGGGCTAATGAACAAAACTAAACTTCTTGCCCTGATGTCTTGGCAATCCAGAATTCTACCAGTAGGTCTGAATATTAGCAATTTATGTGCCATGTACTTAGTCAATCAACTTTTCTGTAAGTGTTCTTTTCTTTCATAAGAGTGAGATTATTGATGTTCTCTACCAAGATTACACTTTCCAAAGCTCAGCTAAATATACTGAAAAAACCTGATTTTTTTTCATAACATCCAACCTACATCTCCCCTTTTCTAGTTTAAAACCATTACCCCTTGTCCTACTGCTGCATGCCCTCATGAACTGTTCTTCCCCAGATTTCTTATAGGCATCTCCTAGGTATTGGAAGGCTGCTATAAGGTCCCCCTGGAGCCTTCTCTTCCCCATGCTGAACAAGCCCAGCTCTCACAGCCTATCTTCATAGGAGAGGTGCTCCAGCCCTTTGATAATTTTTGTGGCCCTCCTCTGGACACACTCCAACAGGTCCACGTCCTTCTTGTGTTGAGGGCTCCAAAGCTGGACACAGTACTCCAGGTAAGGTCTCACCAGAGCAAAGTAGGGGGCAGAATCACCTCTCTCGATCTGCTGACCACACTTCTTTTGTTGCAGCCCAGGATGTGGTTGGCCTTCTGGGCTGCAGATGTACTTTGGTGGCTCATGTTCAGCTTTTCGTCGATGAGTATTCCCAAGTCCTTTTCCTCAGGGCTGCTTTCCAGCACATCATCTCCTAACCTGTATAGATAATGCAGGTTGTCCCGACCCAGGTGCAGAACCCTGGACTTGGCTTTGTTGAATCTCATGCTGTTCACCTGGGCCCATTTGTCCAGCCTGTCCAAGACATTCTGGATGGCATCCTGTCCCTCTGGTACCTTAACCTTACCACCCAGCTTGGTGTCAGAAGCAAACTTGCTGAGGGTGCACTCAATCCCATTGTCAATATCATTAATAAACATAATAAATAGCACCTGTCTCAATCCAGACCCTCGAGGAATTCCACTTGTCACCATCTTCCATCTGGACTTGGAACCATTGACCACCACTCTCTGGATGCGATCATCCAGCCAATTTATTATCCACTGAAGAGTCCACCCATCAAATCCATATCTCTCTAGAGAGAAGGATGTTGTGTGGGACCGTATGAAATGCCTTGCAGAAATCCAGATAGATGACATCTGTAGCTCTTCCCTTGTCTACTGATGCAGTTACTCCCTTGTATAAAGTCACTAGATTGGTCAGGCAGGACTTGCCCCTAGGAAAGCCATGCTGTCTGTCTCAAATCCCTTCCCTGTCCTCCATGTGCCTCAACATAGCTTCTAGGAGGAAGTTGAGGACAGATTAAGTAATAATAAAATATTTAAAAATAAAAAATGGGGAGAGAAGTTGCTATACTGAGTCATCAAAATTTGAGTATGTTTTTACTGAGACTGTATATCTGGAAACTTTACATGCATTAACCTCTAGAGACTGTGCTATACTGCAGGGCAGAATAACTACAGATTTAAATTTGTATATTAAAGAATCTGGGAGCAGATTTGATATCAAAGCTGCATGCTTGTTTTTAAAGTCTGCATACTGTTGTGAATCACAGAATCACAGAATCACAGAACGACAGAATTGTAGGGGTTGGAAGGGACCTCGAGAGATCATCGGGTCCAACCCCCCCGCCAAAGCAGGCTCCCTAGCTCATATTGCTCAGATAGGCGTCCAGGCGGGTCTTGAATATCTCCAGTGAAGGAGACTCCACCACCTCCCTGGGCAGCCTATTCCAGTGCTCAGTCACCCTCACTGTGAAAAAGTTCTTCCGCATGTTGGTGCGGAACTTCCTATGCTCCAACTTGCAGCCATTGCCCCTTGTCCTATCCCCACAGACCACTGAAAAGGGGCTGGCCGATTCCCCCTGCATCCCCTGCTTCAGATAATTATAAACTTTGATTAGGTCCCCCCTTAGTCTTCTCTTCTCAAGGCTGAACAGTCCCAGCTTACTCAGCCTTTCCTCATAGGGGAGATGCTCTAGGCCCTTAATCATCCTCGTAGCCCTTCTTTGGACTCTTTCCAGGAGATCCCTGTCCTTTTTATACCAAGGAGCCCAGAACTGGACACAATACTCCAGGTGGGGCCTGACCAGGGCAGAGTAGAGAGGGAGGATCACCTCCTTTGACCTGCTGGCTACACTCCTCCTGATGCATCCCAGGATCCCATTGGCTCTCTTGGCCACCGAGGCACACTGCTGGCTCATGGCCAACCTGTCATCTACCAGGACCCCCAGGTCCTTCTCCACTGAGCTCTTCTCCAGCAGGTCATCCCCCAGCCTGTACTGATACAAACAGTTGTTCCTTCCCAGGTGCAAGACTTTACACTTGCTTTTGTTGAACTTCATCTGGTTTCTCACTGCCCAGCTCTCCAGCCTGTCCAGGTCTCTCTGGATGGCAGCGCAGTGCTCCTGCGTGTCAGCCACTCCTCCCAGCTTTGTATCATCAGCGTACTTGCTGAGGGTGGATGCTATTCCCTCATCAAGATCGTCAATGAAGATATTAAACAGGACTGGACCCAACACTGAGCCCTGGGGAACACTGCTGGTAACAGGCCTCCAGTCAGATTCTACTCCACGAATCACAACCCTCTGGGTTTGGTCCGACAGCCAATTCTCAACCCACCTCACTGTCCACTCATCTATCCCATGCTTTCTCAGCTTTGCTATCAGGATGTCATGGGAGACAGTATCAAAGGCCTTGCTGAAGTCAAGGTAGATGACATCCACAATTTGCATACTGTTTTACAAATTTAATTTTCCCCTTTCATATAAATACTAAACTTCATCTTTGCCTTTATTATACCTCCTCTATCTTGTATTTATCTCCTATTTTGTCTAGTTATTATTTATTTTCTATAATGTGTTTCACAAGTGGCAAATAACATATGATAATTCATACCATGTATACCCTCATCAGAGCTCAGATGAGCTAAAAATCAATTCTTCTGCATGTGTTTGAAAGTACATGCATGAATGTTTTCCTCAATGGATGGCAAATATATGTGCTTTTGAGTATCTTGTGGATTAGGAACATAGACTAACATAGACTCCTAACAACTGCCTTTCTGTTTTGTTTTGAAGTGATAAGAAACACATTTAAAGATATTGTGTCAAGGGCTGAATGTAATCCTTATGTTGGCTTTGCATTTATGTGTATGCAATAAAATAGAATGATGAATTACTTATCTATGCATTTGATGATTGTGCACAACTTGACTAGAAGAAACAGAAAACACCTTATTTTATTAGATGCAGCAGTTACTTGGGAGTGAAATAGATATTTCTGAGATGGTCCCAACCCAGTGGCAAGAAAATACAACAATTTTCCATGGAAGGACAGAAGCATTTTGTAATAGTTTAGAGATCTCTCTAGTTCAAAGATTAAGGGTATAGTTTAACGTGGAAATGGTCTGAAGCAGAATTTGTGTGGAGCTTATGAGCTGTATCTCCTATATGGTAGTGGGAAAATTTTAGAAGAATATGGTTTTGCTTCACCAGCATCTCAACAGTTTATGTTTTTGAAGCTGCTCTAAATTAAATCTCTCATTTTAGTAGATGGTGATAAATACAGAACTGGTTGCTGTCATAGCTACGTTTTGCTAAATGATCTTTTTACAAGTCTCAAGCACTCTGCTGTCAATAAAATTTCAATTGTTTGTCAGAGGAGAAGGTCTGCTATCTATTTTAACATCTAAAAAAGAAACCACCCCCAAAAAATAATCCAACCAAAAAAAAGCCCCAAACAACAAAAGACCCCCCAGAATCCCAGGACTTTACAGGACCCTGCACATTCCAGGAAGGTAAGATCTGTGGGCTATGCAACTTGAGATGTACTTAAAAGTCATTGAATGGGCAGCGAGCAGTGCACTAGCATCAAGATGTAAAACCTATGGCAGTACTTACAGAAGTAACTGCACTATT
The DNA here is from genome assembly GCA_020800305.1 of Porphyrio hochstetteri. Lineage (NCBI taxonomy): Eukaryota > Metazoa > Chordata > Aves > Gruiformes > Rallidae > Porphyrio > Porphyrio hochstetteri. The sequence goes on from CM036907.1 coordinate 56,872,037, forward strand.
TCCCAAGCATCGTGGAAAAATATAACTGTCCCTGGATAATGAGATATGCCTATGTTATGTTAATTTCATAACCTGAATAGCAGCAGTGGTAATTTTGTGTGTCTGGTATGGGAAGCTATGTTGCCAGCTTTGAGTTTATCACCACTGAAATTTCCATGAGATTATGCTGCTGATTATTATTTTACTAGCAACAGTTTAGTGTTGACAAATAAAAAGGCACTGTGACTGTGTAGTTACACTAAATTTAATTCCATATTCTAAATCCAAATAAAAGGCAAAGTTCTTGTAATTATACCTCTCTCAAATGCCATAAGAGCTGCATTTACTGCAGGTGTTCAGGATCTTTGTAAATTTGCTTCATAGTGGTGAAGGAAGCAACAGGATTGGAAAATACCAAGGCATAAATGGAAGGTGATAGATCTGTGTGACACTGATGCTAGAAAGAGAGAAAACTCAAACGAGCAGATGGAGATGCAAAGTCCCTTTAGCTCTTCCAGCATATACCCATGTTCACCATCACTGTGAACATCCCCCCCTTCCTTCTTCTTCCCCCAACTGTATATACTGAGCATGACATCATATGGTATGGGATATCCCTCTGTTCAGTTGGTGTCAGTTGTCCTGTCTGTGTCCATTTTCAACCCTTTGTGCACCCCCGGCCTTCTCGCTGGTGGGACAGTGAAAAGCAGAAAGGGCCTTGACACTGTGTAAGCACTGTTCAATAGCTAATGTATCCTTATGTTATCAACACTGTTTTGGTCACAAATCCAAAATGTAGTAACATTGGAGCTACTGTGCAGAAATTTAACTTTATCTCGGCTAAAATAAGTGCATTCAGCCAAGGGAAATAATGCGCTAGCTGCTAATCGTCAGTAAAATGAACATGAAAAGCTATGTCTTGAACCTTTAGCATGGATTATCCCTATGTTCCTACCTTGAGAGACCTTGTGGATTGATAGCCCTTAAAGGATCCCTCACAGCCATATGATTTTTAAAGAGTTGAGCAGCTGCTGGTAGTAGGTACAGTTTTATTCTCCACCACCTGGGACAATCTGAAGTTCTCAGTTTGCAAGGCAGAGCCAAAGGCTTCTAGGGAAGAAGGGAAGGTGAGAGCATCAGGCTCTCAGAGCAGCCTGTGCCTGACTTGAGAAGCCCATCTGCCTGGTTGCATTACTTTATTTTCCTGCTTTTACCACTGCATTGCTGAAAAGGTAACTTACTGCTGGGCAGTACTCCAACTACTGTATTTAACAGCATAAGACAAAGTAATAAAAGCATAATTTTGGAGTAGAAATGCAAAGCCTTTTTTGTATTGTTTTCATTAACACTTTTCAGCTGTTCCCATGAGATATTTACTGGATAAACATTTTCTGACTGTGGCATGTATCTGCAGAAATATTTTCATTACCTAATAAAATAAAAAGCAATTCATGTAAGAAGAATAGAAGCATCTTTATACTCATATAGAGTTCCTGTAAGTAAACTTAATGCTCTTTCAGATTTGAAATGTTACAGATTTATCCCACTGATTATTGGATTTCCTTTTTTTTTTTTTTTTTTCATTTTTTACTAGGAACCAAAGCTTTTATCCAAGCATCTGATATCAGAATAAAACTTTCATTCTTTCTTTTATTACATTGCAAGAAATGCACTCAAATTTTTCTCTGAAGAAAGAAATCAGTTCCTTTATTCAAAAGTTTCTTAATAAGTCTTCCCAAATGTTAAGGTTTTAGTACTTTCAATGATTTAAGAAGGTATTTAAAGAGCGCTTGTAGGTATGCTGATCACTTTAAAGATATCCTATTAGTGAGAATCAAAGCTGATAGATGTGGAGTGTTGCATGTGTAAGAATCAGGTTTAAAAAACACCATGATGAGCAATAGTACTGAGAAACCTGATTTTTCATTACTGAGGAACTAGACTAAAATAATCTATTCTTCTCTAGTCTAGACAGTGCCTGTGGAGATGTTTTCAATGATAGGTGAAACGTGACCAAAAAGGAAAACAGAGATTCACCTGCTATACTGAATGGCTTTCAGGTGTACATTTCCTCATACTTTTCCTTTTCGGGAGGGGAGGAAGGAAAAGGGAGGGGTGTTCTAGCTTATTCCTTTCTTGCGCTTACAAGTAAACTAGCATTCTTGGAGGAAATGGGATGAGGTTTAACAAGGTCAAGCGTAGAATCTTGCACATGGGACATAACAACCCCATGCAGCGCTACAGGCTTGTGGGGGGGACTGGCTGGAGAGCTGTCAGGCAGAGAAGGACCTGGGGGTGTTGATTGACTGCAGGCTGAATATGAGTCAGCAGTGTGCTCAGGCGGCCAAGAAGGCCAATGGCATCTTGACTTGTATCAAAAACAGTGTGGCCAGTAGGTCTAGGGAAGTGATTGTGCCCCTATATTCGACATTGGTGAGGCCACACCTCGAGTACTGTGTCCAGTTCTGGGCTCCTCACCATGAGAAGGACATTGAGGTCCTTGAGTATGTCCAGAGAAGGGCAACCAGGCTGGTGAAGGGGCTGGAGGGCAAATTCTATGAGGAGCGGCTGAGGGAGCTGGGGCTGTTTAGCTTAGAGAAGAGGAGGCTGAGGGGAGACCTTATCACCGCCTACAACTACCTGACAGGAGGTTGTAGAGAGGTGGGAGATGGTCTCTTCAGCCAGGTGGCAAGTGATAGGACAAGGGGGAATGGCATGAAGCTGCACCAGGGCAGGTTCAGATTAGGCAAAAAATTTTTACTGAAAGAGTTGTCAGGGCCTGGAACAGGCTGCCCGGGGAGGGGGTTGAGTCACCTTCCCTGGAAGTGTTTTAAAAGAGGGTAGATCAGGCAGTTAAGCATATGGTTTAGCATAGGATGGGAATGGTTGGACTTGATGATCTTAATGGTCTTTTCCATCCTTGTGATTCTGTGATTCTGTGAAATGTTCCACAGATTTCCCTCCATCTCTCTGAGTTGATCACAGCTAGCACTTGGATGAATACTTAATCACAGTTCTCACCTAAACTGCAACTCAGCGAGTGTCTGTTGCATAGATGGCCCCATCATTTAATTTCATGTCTCACTGATGGACTCTGTGTGTGGCTTTTATTAGAAATATTAATGACAAAAGAATTCATGGGATGGCCACACCTGGAGGGAAGTGTTCAGGCAAATTTGGAAACTTCACGACTGCCAGCCGGCTCACTGGAAATAGAGAAACATGTTCAATGGAAGAAAGATTATCTCCAGCTCTTTCATTTAAAGGAATTTTTTAAAACAGTTTTATCTGTCTCCCAAATTAAGAATTCAAGAACTGTGTTGCACAACACTAACACACTTCAATGGTGTGTTGAATGTACTCTGGCACATAAAAAAAGGAAAAACATTTGGAAATAATAATTTAAAATAAATATATGGTCTTTTTTTTTTCTTTTTCTTTTCTGCTTTAAAGGTCCTGAAATAGCTATATATCTTTTACAGCTTAGTTAATTGTACCTTGGAAAAATTACATTTTTCACTTTTTTACTCTCATAATATTGACTCTAATGCAGAAATAACCGAAACGGAACATTTAATAAACATGAATTATCAGAATTATAAATGAGATTTCACTTTGCTAAAGTTTGCTCATTCAGGGCTTCAGGCTGCGGCTAAATATCTTTTCATTGTTGTGCTTTATCCTCATTTATCAGCGTATGTGCCTATGCCTTATTTACTACAGCATTTTCAAACTCTTCTTTTTGTCTTGGTGTCTTTTTTTTTAATTTAAATGGGGCTGACCATGAAAACAGAAGAACTGAAGAACCCTTCATACTTCATATCAAGGAAGAGGAGTTTTGGTATTATCCTTATTTTCCAGAGTGGCAATCAATTACACTATTAATCAAAAATTTGAAAGCTACAAATTAATTATGACCTCTCAGCTGAGACATTTAAAATTTAATGATGTTCATAGAGTTCCCAACTCACTATAAATCGAACATGGATTTAGTCAGAATTCTTTAACAAAATATTTTTTATGAAATATAAAACCATTCCAATGTAAGTATCTAAGTATGAAATAGCAAATTCTTAGAAAACCAAAAGCATGAACTCGTGAGGAGTTGCTAAAGACTACTAGGGTTCCAAAGTCTGCATCTGTGTGATAGCCACGCAAGCATAAGGGCCATATACTCTAGGGCAGTATTGAATTATTTCATACTGAGATCATAGTTCATCTTCCTACAAAATTTGTAGGTAGCAGTAGTATTGCAGGTGAGGATGTCAAAAGCAACAGCTTTCCTACACATACAGCTCATCTGCAGGTGTGTTCTGCCACGTGACTCTGAGAAGTCAGCTTATCATCCTGCTCATACTGTTTACTGCTACATTTTACAGGCACTGTCATTTGGTGTCTTTCACTTTGTAATCTTAATTCTTTTTCAAGCAGCTATCGGTCTGAAATTTAATGCAATATTGTAAGATTTTAATATGAAACAATATATTTGATAAAGAAACACTGTTATTCTGTAAAGAAATCAGATTAATGGCATTATACTCCTTTCTGCAAAGACAGTGAATCAAAGTACGATTCGTTTTATTGAGTCCCCCAAAATAATTTATGCTCAAAAATTTGACAAGAAAAATATAGCTGTTTTTTTTTTCTTTTTTTTACAACTCAAGTGTAACGACTAAATTATCTGAATCTATTTTATTACTGGATACTGAATATTTATTTTATTCTTTTTCTCACTAAGGAGAAATTACCTCAAATCAATGTTGTACCACAGCAAATCTCTGCATTCAGAGATTTAAAATGTAAATCTGGAAGAAACAACTCATATTCCTCTGCTGCATTGTTCTAGAAAGGAAACTACTCTCAAGAAGTGTGCTGCACTGATGGTGGTCCAATGTTTCATACATTATTTGGATTAAGAAGCTTTGTGTGCTCCAGACAACCTTTAGCATGAAAAGCTTAAGGCAAAGGAAAAGGATTTTTTCAAGATCTTTCCAATTCAGAATCTTATCTGGTAGCTACAGTGACCTGGTAAACTCAAAAGCTTATATATAAAATATTTTTCATCACTGTTAAAAAAGATTTCTTGACTGAAGTATTATGAGAACACTCTGATCTCTACTAACCTTTATGGCCCTGCATTTTTAAATCAATATTTCTAAAATTTAACATAGCAGACCAACGGCACTTCCTCAGACATCACTCCAAGGACAGGCAAAGACAATCAGGTGGTGGCGTGCATAAAGATTTAACAGCTGACGGTAACAAACCTTCACATTTTCTGGCAGCACATGGACTGACAAATTATTTTCAAAAATCTTCAAAGTTTTACAAGCAGGCAATGATAAATAGGGTGGCAGAACCCACTCTGCACCTTCCCTGAGCAGCAGCGAAGAGAGGCCAAAGCTATGGTCAGAACTGTATCAGCAGCATCAGGGTAAAAGTTGAAAAAAGGAAAAGCTGAGTAAAAATCCATTGGTTTAGAGGAAATGAACGCACAGCTTTTTACGTGGGCTCCTTTGTTAGGTTGCCTTGGCATTGGAAGTGGGAACACAATGGAGAAACATCTCTCTGTCAGTGATTCACCAGTTCTTACGACAAATACAGCTATTATTGGTATTTGCTGGGGCTTTTTAGAAGTCTACAGATATGTTACCTCACGTATATGAGCACAGCACAGAAAAGGAGCTTTGTGAATATGGTTATTTGTCCAAAATGAGCTATTGATCGATATTGATCCTGCTTGAATGCCAGCTTTCTGTGGGTGATGGGGTTAAGCTTTGCTGCAGAACATCTAGAACTTCTGCATAGGTATCTTTTGAACTTCAAATCAATGGCTTTGTCACCTGAAGAAAAAGTCAGACCAACTGCTAATACCTGTGAGTGATTTATGGAGCAAAACCTAGATGGATCATTCCTTTCGGTTTGGTTACAATAATAAACCTAAGAAATATGACTACTCTGGGTGGATTGATAGTACCAAACAATCAATAAACATATTGATTTTTCTCAGAACACCCTGTGAAAAATGGGTGTCACTATTTCGAAAGTACAGTATAATTATTGTATGGATAGACCTTAGCAGGGCTTCACCATAGGCTTAATTTTCTATTTCCAAGAAGGAACAAGTAATAGGAAAACTTTTATTTAAATAAGTGCGATTCTTAGAGCACTTTGAGTGTAGCAGTAGTTTTTGTACGGAGGAAAGACTAGCCTGTACTGGAATGACTCTATTCAGCACCGGTGCAGCCATGCCTCGAGCACTCCATCCAGTTCTGGGCTCCACAGCACAAGAAAGATCAGGACATAATGGAAAGAAAAAGCAAGCAGAAGGTTGGACCCTTTTTCATTTGATCATTGCTGCCTCCTATAGTCTTATAGGGTTACTAACAGATTAGCAACAAATTCTGTTGTTATTTAATGTACTTTTTGGAGTTTCCCCTGAAATATGTCAGACAAATCATGGCTGGTTAAAGATTTTGAAGGCTCACAGGAACTGATCACTATTTCAGCCCCTCATGGGAGTATCCAGGCTGCATTATACATTTCTTGAAAGAAGACAATGCTGTTCTGTGACATGGCTTTTGGTGTAATACAACTTGTACTTTTACAAGCCTGTGACTGTCCTCAGTTATCTCTCCCCTGAAGACAAGTAGCACAATGCAAAGCCTATTAGGTAGATTCTAGGTTCCAAATGGTTTTGATACAAACATAACATTGTAGGTGGCTGATTGACTGCTGGTGTGTCTCCCTGGGTCTCTCAGTGCATCTCCCTGGCTAGATAATTTCAAAAGATGGCTGTCAGTTGGCATAAAAATCCAACTGTCCATTCTGAGCAACAGATTGGCAAAAGGCTGATGGAAGATTAATGTCACTGGCAAGATGAATAGTAGGAAGGATGTATATATCTCTGGTTGGGGTTTTCAAAAAATACATATTCTCCCATTATTATAAATATTGGCACAAATATTACTCAAAGGAAAGGGGTAAAAGAACACCATTTTCTGAAAAGTACATTTAAAAGAAAAAAGGGAAAACACTTAATTCTGTTTATGTCTGGCCTCCATTAAGAGAGACACTGTTCTCAACACTCATTAATTCCAACAGCAAATAGCATTGAAACACATGAAAAATCCTTTCTGCCAGCATGCCTAAAAAACTCTTGACAGCAGATAAGCAGTGCTCTCTGCACACTGAACTGCATGAGCAATAATTTAGCTGTCTCAGTTATTCATCTACAGTTGCCTGTTTCTTGTTTCATGACTGGACTGCAAACTTTCTGGAGAAGGGCTAATTTATAAGTCATACCTCAATATAATTCTAACAGTTCCTGGTGCTGGTCCAGACCTGATGTCTCTAGTTTACTACACTAACATAAATAATAATAGCCTAATTTATAATTACGTAGAGGAAAATCTTCCTTCTTCCTGTGCCAGTCTGAGAGTAGCATCTAAATAAAAATAGCAAATGGAATAGGTCACGAGCAGAGTCACAGGCAAGTAACAAACATGCCAAAAAAAGCTAGAGTTGAATGGACAAGCCTATTTCAAAACATCAATGATTTCAAACTTCAAACTGAAGTATATAACACATTTTCTGAATTTACCTCTTCCCTCCTTCAGTCACTCTGTGCCTATTCCCAATTAAAGAAGAAAATAAACAAATAAGCAGAACAAATGTTCATGTAATTATTGTTAAATCCCTATCTCTTTCTCCATCTCTAGAAAGATGTGAATTTTAAAAATCAGAGCTCTAAAGCAAGGCCACATTTTGTTCAGAGAGTTGTTCTTTAACCTCACTTTGGGGAGGCGTTCTTCTGCCTGCATCCAAAACCACGAGGAATGAGTCATCCTGTTTTCTTTTACATCCACTAAGCCCAAACAGAGCAGGATAGATTTCGTTGCCCTCAGTATGCCCTCATAACACTTCCCGCTTTGCATTAGGACTGTGATTATAATCAGATCTCATTCTTCAGGGCTTCAGCTGATCAGCTGTAAGAGTCAGGGCCATAATTTGACTTGTAAATTCTCCTCTTCCTCTACATATGCATCTTTTCTTTGAAGCACTGGCAATTGACTGCAGCTGGCTACTGAGTGAGGGGCAACCATACTCTAGGGTGGCACAGTGCTTGAAGGTGCTTGACTGATGTGTCTGATTAGGCACTTGAAGTCATTCTGGTAATACAATTTAGGATCAGGAAGGAATTATCGAAAAAAAACCCAAACCCAAACCCCACAAGACCTCCAGGGAAGTTATTTATTCAAGGTTTATCAAATATAATTTTTTGGTAGATTAAAATTTGACAAGGTGGACACTTGCGTAATTTAGGTGAAATGAAGGCAGTTATGGAAAAAAAATGATTTGGGGGTTTCTGTTTTAGCTTTGAACTTTTTCCTGAAATGTTCCATTTTTATGTTAAGTGACTTTTAAACAGGGAGCATCTGCATGTTTTACTACTTGCTTTGGTGCCCAAGTTTCCCTAGCACTGTGTGACCAGACTACCTACTGCAGCTGACAACACTGTTCCTCATGAAATATGCCCATACTTCAGCCTGATGAGGCACTTTGAGATGCTCCTTCGTTGCTGCTCTGAAATGTTGAAGTGATTCTGGGGCTGGAGTTAAGGTCTCTCTTTTCAAAAGTTAGATACAGGCTGATTTTTGAATCATGGGCAGACTGATCACAGAAATTAAGTATTTCTTTAGCAATCTGATGTGATGCTGAGTGAGAGGTAATAGATATTTCACATGCTTTGCCACACATTTCCAGTGCTGTGATCTCAGAAACTGTTCTGCAGCAGCTGTTCACATTTTCTGAGACCAGAGCTGGTGGTAACAGCTTCTCCACTTCACTCGCTCGATTTAGCTCCACTGGTATCTTTGGCATAGAAATCTTTTTCATCCTGTTGTCCAATTTGGAATTCCCAAAGAGGGGTTCCTTCATTGAAAGCCCCAATCATGCCTCCTGATTTGGTTCCATTAATATTGTCAAAACATGTGAAAAAACCTCCAGAACTCGTTGCCCTCATACAGTGGAGGAAGAAAAAAAAAGAGGGGAAGGATACAAATTTCCTATAGTTGTTGGTTTCCATGAGTACAAATTCTTAGAAAAGAGATGCTAGAACAGAAATCTCAAAATCATAGGCTTCTCTAGAGAGTTTTCTCCTGATTATTTACTTAGATTACTAATTCATCACTTTATCTGCATAACTGAAAGCTAAGAGGAAGGGAAGGCAGTTGAGCTTAAAGAAGGAATTAGATTTGAAAAAGAAAGAGGATTCTGGGCTCATTAAGGCAAGTTGGGAGCATGCAGAATGAGCAGTGAGGAATTTGGATCCCATCAATTATTAACAAGTCACAAATGGATGCTGAAACTGGAGCAGCATTTGAAGCTAAAATGAAGTCAGATCATTTCTGTAGAAATGCTGGGAGACAGAGAGATGAAGAGGTAGAATGGCTTCATGGAGGAGGCCTAAAATGGTTAAAAACAGTAGAAATTGAGATAAAACTGATGCATGCACTGCTGTTGTGTTCAGGCTCGAGCCTGATCCCAGAAAAGTGTCTAGATCTCTTTGAAGACCAGGTTGTCTGCCAGCCTTACTTAGCTTATAGACTGCGTGCAAAGGCAGAAGGGACTCTCACCTAGACAGAGCACAATAAAATAAAAATTATTCAGCCACAGAAATGATGGTCTTATCACCAAGTAAAAAACTTAAGTGGGGTCTGGGAAGGTAAACAAATCAGCTGTTTCCAGATGAGAAAACAAAAAATTAGTCCAAATATTCAGGTTGAAAGAGTGTTGCTGATGAGTCATAAGAACAGCAGTAGAAATCAAACTAACTATGTCTTTTCCACCAGAAGATAGTTCCTCTACTGACTAGAGTACTCAGGCAAGTTAACAATAATGTCAGCAGTTAATAGAATGCAAAAGTGCTGGGAAGTTTAAATAGCATAAGGAAAATACAATGTGATTTCTAATAAAAGTGGGCTTATTAAAAGTGTTAACCTATTAACTTTTTTTTCCATGTGAATTTTACTTATGCAAACAGTGTCCTCAGAGCAGTTTTATTCTGACACTGACACTGACACTGACAACACTATCTGATGTAAATTTTAGAATTTTAAAATAGCTGTTCTCTTCTGAATGGTAATTATATTACAATATGTCTTCTAATCTGCTGTTATGCTTGATTTATAAAAATATTTGAATTTATTTTTAACTATCCAAAATCTATTATATCAACCTTTTTTCCATTATCTCTTTGTTACTCTTAATATTTGTCTCCTAAATTTTCAATTTATGCTAACCCCAAATCTCAATGAAAGTTCAAAGTCATTGTTTATATATGTGGCAGGCAGGTCCCTCAGGAGTCTTGACTGAGCACTGTGAAGAGCCTGCAACCCTCAGCTGGGACCTTCAGACACAGGATGACCACATTACACAGGTCCAAACTACACTGAACTACCAAGACTTGAGAATGATTTCAAAGTTTTGCAAGCTTGACCTCCATATTGACTGTTGATGCAAGGTATATGTTACATTTACTTTTGCAAATTCATGACAGATTCTGACTGCTTCTCCTATAACATTTAAACTGGGTACTATGTCTTAAAATTTTCTGCTATAAAGATGAAATGCACAAAATATCCCATGTTTGGCACTGGCTTCACCAATGCGAACTCTGCAGAGACATGTATTCAGAAAAGCTTCTTTTCATAAATAAATGAGCTGCTCTGAAGAATGTATATGGGTTTCTGAGATATGAACCAGGACCTCATGTCCACGCTCCAGAGTAATGCAGCCCCTGTTCCCCTGAAATATTTTTAATTGAAGTTTCCTGATGCACTTTCCAAGCACATTTTAAAGCAGCAGATTTGGTTCTCTTGTGGCATTGTCACAGAATTCTTTACAGTTTACAGAGTGAGATATGGAGATTAATTTCCTTATGGGCTCTATTAATAATTTTGCTAAGAATATATTCAGGTGAATAAACAAGGTTCTAGGCTTTCTGTTTTTCCTTTTGTTTAATTTCTTTCAGTTTCTCCTGGTTTTGACTGAGATAGACTTAATTTTCTTTCCAGTAGCTGGACTAGTGCTGTGGTTTTGATTTGGCATGAGAATAACATTGATAACACATTGATGTTTCTAGTTATTTCTAGGTAGTTGTAGTGCCTATGTCAAGGACTTTTCTGCTTCTCGCACCCTGCCAGGGGCACAAGAAGCTGGGAGCGCACAGCTAGGAAAGCTGGGCCAGAATGTCTAAAGTGATATTGCCTACCATAGGACATCATGCTCTGCAAATAACTAGGGAATCGAGCTGGGAGATGGGATCACTGTTTCAAAAAAGACTGGACATCAGATTGTATTTTATTTCCATATGTGTTGAGCAATTGCATTTATGTATCACTTGGGATGATGATGATGATTTATTATTATTATTACTATTAATAATAATATTATTACAGAGGAAAAAGATCTTAGGGTGTTGGTAGACACTCACCTGAACATGAGCCAGCAGTGTGCCCAGGTGGCCAAGAAAGCCAACAGCATCCTAGTTGTATCAGGAATAGCGTAGCCAGCAGGACCAGGGAGGTGATCATCCTCCAGTACTCAGCTCTGGTGAGGCCACACCTCCAATTATGTCTTCAGTTTTGGGGCCCTCACTAGAAAAAAGACACTGAGGCCCTGGAGCATGTCCAGAGGAGGGCAACAAAGCTGGTGAAGGGTCTGGAACACAAATCTTAGGAGGAGCAGCTGAGGGAACAGGGACCATTTAGCCTGGAAAAGAGGAGGCTTAGGGGAGACTTTATTGCTCTCTACAACTACCTTAAAGGAGGTTGTGGTGAGCTGAGGGTCAGCATCTTCTCACAGATAAGTAGCGATAGGACAAGAGAGAATGGCTGCAAGTTGTGCCAGGGGAGGTTCAGGTTAGAAATTAGGAGAAATTTCTCTCAGAAAGAGTGGTCGGGCATTGGAACGGGTTGCCCAGGGGGGTGATGGAGTCACCATCCCTCGGGGTGTTGAAGGAAAGGTTGGACAGGGTACTTAGGGACATGGTTTAGTAAGTAATATAGACTGTAAGGGGATGGTTGGGCTAGATGATCTTGGAGGTCTTTTCCAACCTTCATAATTCTATGATTCTATTATTATTATTTTCCTTTGTTATCCTATTAAACTGTCTTTATCTCATCCCAAGAAGGATTTTTTTCCATTCTCCTCTTCTTTGAGAGGAGAGGGCTGAGCAAGCAGTTGCTTGGTGCTTAGTTACTGTCTAGGGTTAAACCATGACACAGTGCTCAGTGGGTGAGTACATCTGGCTGCTTGAGCTAAGGATGCTCCCATCTCAATTGCCTTATCTCATCTGTAGTTTTTGCCTTTCTACAGCTCTTTTTGAAGCCCAGGTGCACAGGTGTCCCATGTCAGACCTGGGCATTGGATCCATCCTTTGAGAGTAGGGAAGTTTGTAACAGGAGGTAAAGACAGAGAATTAAAACATGTTCGGATATCCCAGAGTACTCAAAAGACACCAGATACACTGCATGGACAATTGATTCAAATGACAAATGTTCTTCATAATGCTGAAATTCTTTCAAAGCATCAGATATCTGAGAAAAATGAAACAACTTTCAAGTTGTTCTTTGTAAGTACAAAATCATAGAATGCATTAGGTTAGAAGGAACCTTTAAAGGTCATCTAGTCCAACCTCCCTGCAGGAAGCAGGGACACCTTTATCTAGATCAGGTTGCTCAGAGCTTCATCAAGCTTGACCTTGAATATCTCCAGGGATGGGGCCTCCACCACCTCTCTGGGCAACCTGTTCCAGTGTCTCACCACCCTCATAGTGAAGAACTGTTTCCTAATGTCTAATCTAAACCTTTTCTAGTTTAAAACCATTACCCCTTATCCTGTCGCTACAGGCCCTTGCAAACAGTCCTTCCACAGCTTTCTTATAGGTCCCCTTCAGGTACTGGAAGGATGCTATAAGATCTCCTCTTTCTTCTCCAGGGAAAAAAAATAAATTTCTCACTTACCAAATACATATATTTCTAATAAAATTATGTGTAATTTGTTGCAGATTTTTCCTCTAAACTTTTGTAATATTTTTAATATTATATCATCTATACAGCCTTTTGGTTTTTTTTCTGCATGCTGCTACATTGTATGTTCTCAATACGAAATCTCTCATCCCCCAAAGAAACAAAAATATTCCTTGTATTTGTCTGTTTAGAAATGTAGTCTTAAAATACACTAAATAATGCATTACTTTTATTATGTATTTTGTTACAATGCAACATATTTTAATGAAGCTCATACTTTAGGTTTATTTCTGTCTTTTAAAGTTTCACAGCTTTCCTGTGAGCTTTTGTCCGGAAGCTGCACATTTTTGAAGAATTGGTCAGTTTGATTTCTAAGTTTATTAAGTTCCCACTATTCACTAAACTGGCCTGTTTACCTCTAATTTTCCCTAATTCAGATTGCCCTGTCAAAACCGATTATCAGAATGATAAACAGTGTCCATACCACAAGCTACTAACAGAATTCACAAGTTCTCTCAAAGTAAATTTTTCTCCAGATGTCAGTTTTGTGTTTATTTCTCTGAAGAAGTGTGAATAATGGCTGATGTCTTTAGCACATAGATCAGTTAAATGCCATTTCCTTTGGGCTAATCTCTGAGTAACAGATCACAGTCACAAACAGCCTCGATCTATAATGCACTCAGGAGCACATTGCCCTGAAGGTGCTGGAAATCTCTACATCTCTTCTACATCAAGAGAAACTAAGCAGAATCTGTGTCTTTATTGGTGCCTACAAAATACCATTATCAGGAACTAGAAAAAAAAAAGGTGTCTGATTCCACACACAGAATTATTATGGTTTAATAATACAAGGTTTTTGCCTTCACTACCATTAAAAACCATTTATTCTTAGTGACTTAGAGGTTGTGGAGTCTCCATCTCTGGAGATATTCAAAATCCACCTGGATTCTGTCCTGCGCAGCTTGCTCTAGGTGATCCTGCTCTGGCAGGGAGGTTGTACTAGATGATCTCCAGAGGTCCCTTCCAATCCCTATCATTCTGTGATTCTGTGATTTTGTGGCCTTTATATCTTGTTCTGTATAAAATGCCTAACAGTAATGATCAGTCAGGTATAAGCCAGTTAACTAAATATAACCCATACAATATTGCTTAGGAAGTTGGTAGCAGTTGAACATTTCCATTTCTTCAGCAGATGTGTTATTTCATCACCTTACTGTCATGAACATCACTAAACAACAGGGACCAGTGCAAAATTTGCTATTCATCTTACTAACTTCAGTTAGGAAATGATAAAACGGAAACTTTCATATCTTTTCCTGTTGTTTGAATGTCTGGTTATATTAATTCTGTCCTCAATACTTCAGGTAGAACCTAGGAAATATTACATTTAAGGGCACTGTATTACCTGGGGAAAACACCTGTGGTCAGTGCCAGGCTCCTGCACTGCCTACGTGCTCTTCTTATTATGATTTGTCTGAAATGTCCCAGTTGCCTTGGTCCCAAGGACACTTACAGGAAGTGGCCTGCATCAAAATGATATCCTCTGCTTAAAGGCAGCATGGATGCAATGGTACTGGACTAGCTGAACTAGCTCAGGATGGCTGAAACCCAATCTTCAAAATGTCCCAGGAGCTGTGAGAGCCCTCAAGTCCTCTAGTCCTCTCCTCTGATCTTTCCTGCATGCCGCTCTGCAACAGTGAGCAGCCTTGGTCATGGCTTCTGCTACCTCGGCCAGCAGAAAAACCCAGATACTGTGCCTGCTCAGAGGGGGCTCCAGAAGACAGCTTGCTCTCATCCGAGTGCCTTAAAAAGTCCTTCTTTATGTAGGAAGTTCCTTTGGACATCTGTAACGTGCACAGCACCCACCACTCTGGAGACTTGGGCTGGGGGACACTTTCCCAGACAGACCCAGAAGGACTCTTCCTGGACGAAAAAGAAAAAATCTCCTGAGTCTCCTTTCACACTCTCCCAAGCCCTTTCTTCTCATCCGCTGAACTACCATGGCTGCCTGGATTTTTTCTGTTGCCCAGAAGAAGAACTGTGATGAGGATGGCTGCTAAAATAGATCAGCAGATGTAAGTGGGAAAGCACACCTTGGAAGATGGTCTTTCCTCACAGCTCGCAAGCATATAACAAGCCCTGCCTAATCTCAGCATGTGGGGTTCATACCTGGTTTGTTTTTATATGAAGCTAGCTCCAGGCAGTCAAAAATTTGCTGTACGTAAAAAGCAGAAGGAAGCCCTTAGAGCTCCAGCCCTGGTTTTGCATTTGCTACTGAGAAGTGTTGTGCTAGCTCATAAATAAGATTTTTGGGCAAAAATCATGCACAGATGTTTCATAGATAGCAAGATGTCCACTGGCATGAAAAACAACAGTAATAGTAATCTTTCTGAATGAGCTTCATACGAATTCCTCCTTAAATTATGCTGAAACCCTTACATTATGCAATATTCCTGAGAAGTGCATCAATCTGGGATTAGGCAGGCTCAACCCCACCACCTGCTGCTAGCTCTTCAGCCCTTTATGCTCTGAAGCAAGTGTTGATGTTTTAACCAGGATAAATGCTGATCCCATTGAAGTCAGCAGGGATTTTTCCATCAATTTCAATCACAATTCTGCAGGCCTGCTAATGAAGAAGTAGAGATGAGGAACCCTGGACTCCCAGTCAGCTTCTGCTTTGCAAAAGCCAAGACAGCAGAACTGGGATGTGGTTGTGTTAAATGAGAGTGGTGTAGAGACCGCTATGAGTTAGACACAGGGAGGAGTGTGGAAATTTATTGACTTGCATTTCCCTGTGGAACACTGAATAATTCACATGACCAATAAATTACACTCTTCTAGTCATGGAAGACTGGCCATATTCAGCTATAGGGCACTCAGGAGTGCAAGAAGAGAACCCCCCTCCAGGGTTAAGTCTGATAAATGTTTTATATTCTTTACCATTGCTCTATGAAAAAAGGATGTTTTCCTAATATATATATATATATAAAAAAAAAAAAAAAAATTCCTGATCAGACTCAGAGGTAGCAAAGAAGCCCAGTAGCAAAAAAACCACCCAAAACCGAAACCCAAACCCCAAATAAAAAAACCCACAGAAAAACCTAACCAAAAAAGAAAAAGCAGGCTGAGGAAATCAAGTTCATATTTGTCCCTGGTGTGGTTTAACCCCAGCTGACAGCTGAGCACCACGCAGCCATTCGCTTGCACACCACACACACACACACCCCCCTGCCCCGGAGGGATGAGGGAGAGAATTGGAAAAGTGAAAGTCATAGGTTGAGACAAAGACAGTTTAATAAGTAAAACAAAAGCTGTGCAGGCAAGAAACTGGTTGGATGGCCAGGTCTGAAGAGTTGTGTTAAATGGAATTGAATCCAGTTGGCAGCAGTGTCCCCCAGGGCTTGGTGCTGGGGCTGCTCCTGGTCAACCTCTGTGTTGATCACCTGGATGCGAGGATAGAGTGCATCCTTAGTAAGTGTGCAGATGACGCTAAGATGGGTAGAGGTGTAGATCTACTTGAGGGTAGAGAGTCTCTGCAGATGGACCTAGACAGGCTTGACTGATGGGCCAAAGCCGATTGTATGAATTTCAACAAGGCCAAGTGCCAGGTCCTGCACTTCGGCCACAACAACCCCCAGCAGTGCAACTGGGGCAGTGACTGAAGAGTTGCCCAGCAGAGGGGGACCTGGGGCTGTTGATTGACACCTGGATGAACATGTGCCAGCATTGTGCCCAGGTGGCCAAGAAGTCCAATGGCCTGTATCAGGAACAGTGTGAACAGCAGGACCAGGGAGGTGATCCTTCCCCTGGTGAGGCTGCACCTCAAGTACTGTGTGCAGTTTTGTGTGCCGCAGTATAGGAAGGACATCGAGGTGCTTGGGAGAGTGCAGAGAAGGGTACCTAGGCTAGTTAGGGGTCTGGAGAACACTTCTTATGAGGAGACTCTGAGGAAGCTGGGGCTGTTCAGCCTGAAGGAGACTCAGGGGAGACCTTATCACTGCCTGCAGCTACCAGAAAGGAGGTTGTAGTGAAGTGGGTATTAGCCTCTTCTCCCTAATAACTAGTGACAGTTCAAGTTGCACCAGGGAAGGTTCAGATTGGATATTAGGAAAAAGTTATTCACCAAAAGAGTGCTGAAGCATTGGAACAGGCTACCCAGGGAGGTGGTGGAATCACCGTCCCTGGAGCTGTTCAAAAAATGGGGAGATGTGGTGCTTCAGGAGGTGGTTTAGAGGATACGGTGGTGTAGTGCTGATGGTTAAACTTGATGATCTTTAAGCTCTTTTTCAGCCATGATGATTCTGTGATTCTCAGCAAAGCAGACAAAGCATTCTGTCACCACTGCCCAAGGGTGTTCAGCCATCCCCAGGAAAGCAAGGCTCACACATAATGGTTACTTGGGAAGACAAACTCCATCACTCTGAATGTCCCTCCTCTTCCTTCTTCCCCCAGCTGTATGTGCTGAGCATGACATCATATGGTATGGGAAATCCCTCTGGCCAGTTGGGGTCAGCTGTTCCAGCTGTGTCCCCTCCCAATTCCTTGTGCACCCCCCAGCCTTCTCACTGATGGGGTGGGGTGAGAAGCAGAACAGGCCTTGGCTCTGTGTCAGCACTGTTCAGCAGTAGCTGAAACATACCTGTGTTAGCAACACTGTTTTCAACACAGTCCCATGCAAGCTGCTATGAAGAACATTACCTCAACCCAAATCAGCATACCCCTTATACCACTTTTTGAACAGTCAGAGGGCTTTGCACTTAAAAAAAAAAAAAAAACCAACAAAAACCTGACAGTCTTCGTGTTTGGGAGTTTTTTCTCTTCTTAATCTTTACCTTTCAGATCTTACTTTTTAGAGTAAAAATCATATTTCTTTATAGAGTTCATGGCATAATTAGAACTGCTTCTACAGAAAGTCTGATTGGAATAAGAAATTGTCTGAGTCATGTCAAATGTCCAATAGCAGTTCAATAAATCTGAACAGTAACAGAATTATTTTAAATTAAAGCAGTAGAGCAATTTCTGTCCTTGATCTATTCTTCCTGGCTCCAGCACTTTCCTCAGAAGGGTAGCTATTTTAAAGCTATTTCAACCCAAATGCTTTCTTGACCCCTTTTTGTTGGAGGAAGCAACTACAACATGGTCTGAGAAACATTACAAGGTACCATTGCAATATATCAACAGAATTGCATGTTTATGCAATTTACCTCAGTAAAGTGAATCGGCTTTTCTAAACTTCTTTTAGTTGTAACACTCTTAATCGTATTATTGACAGGGCTGCTAGCACTGCCTATTCTCATTACTCACCAAGATCCTGTTTTCAATGGGATAGGTCTTTTCTAAAATTGAACCATTTAGGATGAAATATTCTATGCCAGAAGACTGCCTCAGTAGGAATTGGTGATTATCATAAAGTAGTGCTGATAACTGTAATTTCAACCAATATTCTTCAGGCATTTCCAAGAAGGAAGATGGGAAAAAAGTGTATCTCCATCTTAAAAACTCTGTGATACTTCCTTCCTCCCTTCTCCCAAACCCTATTTGAAAAGCCACTCTTTTGTGTGGGGCAGGAATTGAAATTAGGCAGAAAAAAACCCTCTGGAATTTTATGACTTGTGAAAACTTAATGGATATTTGCCTGTATTTGGGCAAAACTAAGACCTGTAACAATCTGCAGTTTTGATTAGTAGCTGTGAACTGTTCTATGTTGTTATAATACATGGAAAAAACAAAAGTATTTCCAGCAAGGATTTATTTTTCTTTCACTGTAGTCCTTTTGTCTACATCTAAATGAAGAACTCAGGAACACATGAGTGCTGCTGGCACCCATGATACCACTTCAGAGCTCATACCAGTGCACCAGCTATGTCTTCCAGGTGTGCAGAGGAAAAAGCAACACTAAAGATCATGAGGTCCTCAGAAACAGCCATCAAAGTTATATAAATAACCTTTTAAAATAAGGTCACGCATTCACCAGAGAAAAAAGATACTTGTTGGAACAGTGATCCCATGGTGTGTCCTGAGGGAAGACTGGCTTTCTGATTGTCATGCTTAAGATTATCTTTGTTCTATGGTGTCATTTAGAAGTTATGCTGGTTTGTTTTGGTTTTTTAATTTTGGCTGGGTTTTGGGTTTGTTTTGGTTTGTTTTTAAATAGAAACAGCCTCACTCTTCCAGGTGCTTATTTCTCAGATCATCTATCGATGTTCAGGTATCCATCTGCTGCCAGCTGTGGAAATTTATCTACACTTTCTGCTGCTCCTTTCCACTACTAGTTTAGTTAACTTTGGCATATGTCAAGAAAATTTTGCAATTTTCCTGAGGAATTTACAACTCACTTATGGACATGAAGTGTTTGAAACTTTGTACTTTAATTTCCATTGTTACCTGTTACTTGTTACTCAGAATAATAAACCAATCCTTTAATTAATTAGAGGTTTGTTCATAATTCCAAGGCAAACTTTGTGAAGAAACAGAATTAGTTTAGCCAGAAAATGCTGTCCCTCATTTGTGTGTCTTCTCCTGAAATGGAAACATGCAACATTTTAAAAAATATTGTTGGGGTTTTTTTTATTTTGCCTCTTTTTTCCAAATTCAAAACATGAGGTACACATGCAAGAACTACATAATAATATAATATCTCAAAAAATTTAGCACCCCTACAGAGAGACAGGAGTAGCAGATCTCATATCTTTCACACATCAGAGCTCAAAAAGTAAACTAGTGTGCTTTAAAAGGAAAGAACACATGGAAGAATAAAACTGGGGAAAAACAAAACTACCTACGCATTTCTTTTTAATTTAAAGCATCACTCAAAAGCTTTCATGAGATTTGAGGGATGATTATCCAAAAAAAATACTGCCACAAATTTATACTCAATTTCACTAAATCATCAAAAGTAATTTTCAGGCATTAATGAAGCATACCTTATGTGCAACACTTTGTGAAAATTGTTACATCTATATTATCAATGATGAAATGCAGTATGTTAGATATACCCAAAACACATAACTTGCATTGATCACTTACGTCTCTTTGCTCTGAGCAAATTCTTTGTCAAAGCCAAACAAACTAGTTTGAAGATGAGACATACTGGAGCAGTGAAATGGAGCAGTTGGCCTTCCCGTGCTTGGTTGTGAGATGATGGCGACAACAATTTAGACAGCCCAATGCAGGGGCCATGCTGTGGACAGGTTTAGTCAGTCACTGTGACCCCAACATAAGGTACAACTGAAATCTTCCTGCTAGATAGCAATGCTGCTAGTTTTAATCCCTGTTTTCTATAGTGCCTTCCTCTGTCAAAGTAAAATCTGATGGTTTTACCACTTCATGTTTGCTGTTTGATTCATACAGATGACAAATGAAGAGGTAGACAGTCAGCCTGTGTGAACTGGCCTGAATTTTTTGTAGGTCTTCTTTTGTGTAATAGCTCCTGAATATTGAATGAGAAGGCATGCAAACCGTACATTTGAGATTATACAGGTGCCGATGTAAACATAGATACGTAGTGTTGGTGGTTAAAGAGCTCTATAATTTCTTTTAAAGCATTTGTTCTCTCTCAACATGTACATGGGTCTGTCTGCACGTTTACAGAATCTCTAACTTCAGGAAGCGTTAAGCCTCTAAGCTTGTTTAGGCTCTTATCTTCACATTATGCATTTAATTTTTTCTCTCTAAAGGTGTCTACCATTTGAGCTTCGACAGTAGAAATCTTAGTAAGAGATTTGCTAAGAAGAGAGTGAATATAAATATTTGCTAGTTGCATTTTATGACTGCTCCTGGTAACATCAGTAAAGATGCTGTGTTTCACATGGCTTCTTTTTCCAGAAGATACTAATTAAACCTTTCTGAGGATGCTGCATTTTTTCTTTTTTTTTTTTTTAAAGGAAACAAAAAACCCAAAACCTTCCAAATAATTTTAGAACTTTTTTTTTTTGTTTTCTTAGTTGCTAAAATTAATATTTACTTCAGTTCATTTTATAAAAGGTTTTCCTGGATTCAGCTGTTTTTACTATATCTGCCAAACACTACGTACCAGTGTTTGTGGTCTTTCATAGCAACTAGGCAATATTTTAAAGGATTAAAAAATTATGTGATGCTTTTCTTAAGATGATATAATATAGTGTCCTTTTATACATTTATGCATACAGGATTTTGACTGTAATGTTGGCAATTGAGCCCAACTGATAGGATAGCTGTTGCTGAACATCATCTCCAAAACATCATTAAATCAGTCAGTAATTGATATCTGTTATAGAATATAAATGAGCTGAAAAAAGACGAGTCTCTCTCTTTAAAGGCAAAGTATTGTATAGGAATATATTACATGAGCAGGTAGATATGGCTCTTAAAATATCTAACGATAGTTTCCTATTTTCTTTTAAGATTAGTTTCACTCACTTGGACAGATTTACATCCTGAGGTTCACATACACTTGTAGTATTTTGAATGAATGTAAGCAACTTTGTATGTATAGAGATCAGTTACAGAATATGAGGCTGTTCATTATAGAGTACATTAACATGAGGCAATTCATTAATAGTTTTAAATGGTGTTGAAAAATATAAAATAAGTATTTCCTAGATAAATTAAATAGATATTTCTTAGGAAATACCTTTATATATTGAATGTTTGCAGCTATAAATGGCAGACAGAATTGATATGACCAGGAAGACACAACGCAGAAGGAAAAATCCAAAGTCAAGAGCCATATGACACTAAAGTTACAAATGAACTTTTCAAGTTGACTTTTCTGAGGAAAAACAAAAAATGAAGGATTGTCCTGGTCTCACAAAAGTTATCATAAATTTTTTGTTGTTGTTGTTGAGAAATATTATGGTGTTTTGTCCAGTATAAACCTGCCTAGTATAATACTAAATGTTACAGGAATTTTATTTTTTTAATCTCTTATACCAGGTACTTCAGCGGTTTTTCAAACTACTCAATTACTTTAATAAAAGCAAAGTGAGTTAATACAGTGCTTGGAATAAAACATTTTCAAACAAAGATTCACATAAGAAAATGGTATTACAATATATTTAATTAAACTTTCCCTTCATATACTATTTTATTATTAGATATAAGGCCCTGTATCCATATACTGTGAATGAGGAGTCTTGCATTGTGCAAGAGCATTCCCAATTTAAAACTTTTCTCAAGTCTGAAAATATCCATTAGACAAGTCTACAAATTGCTGACAGCTTCTGTGGGGTAAAAAGGTTAAAAGTGGATGTCAGGATCCTTTACAGTTGAGTATTGTAAGTCTGTGACTGCTCCAAAATGGACAAATCAATACAAGTATCTGCCCTTCATAAGAAGTATGAACAAGCAGTGGAGATTTCTTCTGTTATGTTTTAGAAGACATTTTTATCTCACTTTGGTAGAGAAAAAATTCTTGACGAAGAATTGAGTTTAATTTTTCAGTTCAGAATACTTTTTCCCTTTCTTTCATTTCTTCATACACGTGCATTTTATCAATGATGGACTCTACCAGGCTTTGTGCTAATTGTGAAGTTAGCCAATTTGATTTTGGCACTTACTGTGTTTTATCTCACCACTTCTCCACCACAGACTAACAGTGTCATCAGATGAATCACTGTGCCACTTCAGGCACACTTACACACCCAGCAGTATTTCAGCTAAGGAAGAGCTGTACTGTTTCAGTACCTCTTTTCTTCAACTCCCTTGAGAAATGTGGGTAAAAAGCATCTCGGCACTCTCTTAAACTGCTCTTTTTCTGTCAAGTGGCTGAAAAATAAGTTAGAAAATGTAAGTCTGAGCTGTTCCAGAGTGCCAGAGAAGCTGAAACATGCAGAAAATTTATTTCTAATCTACATCATTTGCTGTAAGAAGGGTTTGTGTTAAATCCACACACAGTTCATGCTGAAGAATGCATCCGAGAGTGAGAAAGTCAAAACAAAGTGTTTAAGTTATGCACAGAAATTGGTCTGAGTACTCTGTCATCAGCAAGAATCATGTAAAAAACTCTCAGGCTGACAGGAAATATCATTGCCTTCCAACCTCACAGCATGCAGTGACATTGCCAATGTATTTTGACTTAGCCCCTGAGGCAGCTGCAGTTTCCCATAGCATGCCACCTTGGTGTTTTGCCATTGAAATTGGAAGGCAGCAGTTGGATTTTGATGGCTGTGCAGCCAGCTGTGACGGCGCTTATCACACTCTGTACAGTCCCTAACCTGTGGATGAACGCTCTGCACTGCCTCGTTTCTGCTGTGTCTTGCTACACACTCTGCCTTGTGAAAAAGTGATGATACACTTGTACCAGCCCTAGCTCTGGTACACCACCACTCTCTGTGGAGGTGGTATATCCACCAGTGGATATAAAGATTTTCCCCAGGGTTATCTGGGGATCTACTGGCCTCACAAATGTGAGCTCCTTCTCTCTGCTTGATTTCTTCTCTTCCTTCAGCCACATGAGATGAACGTTATTGCAGTAGGCCATGGGTCAACACCAGAGCATTCAGAGCTCCGGTACATCCCCGACTCAGGATGGTTCCAGGGGACCAATCCACCACTGTTGCTTTTAGACACACAGAAACACATGTTGCTTTATAGATTGCCGTGTTTTGGGAGGTAGTTTGATCTGTGCCCTTTGTATCGCTCTCATTTTGTCTTGATGAGTTTCCATTTCTACGAAAACAATTAAATACGGTCTTCTCCAAAACAATCTCAAAAATTCAGTCAATTTGCACAAATTGAGGGTGCAAATTTAGAAATTAATGGTAACATTGTAAGAAAGTGCAACATGAACCAGTTCCCTACATCCTTTGGTCACATAATCCCACTGACTTCAGCAGACACTAGCTTAAACCTAAACAGCAAGGCTTTGGTTATGTTTTTCCTTTCAGAGTGAGCAAATGACTCACGGCAGTCAGCTTGACAAACAAAATCACGTTTCCAGTCATGAATAATTAGTGATTAAGCTTTGATGATACATTTGTTTATCATTTTTGATTCAAAGTATAGTTTGTACCTGTAGAGCTTAGCCTCGCCTTTGTTCACATACTACCTCTTGCATATATGGCTTTTTAAATGTGCACTTAGTAATACGTTATTTGTGTTACATGGTGCTTAATTTATGTTGTTAATTCTGCTCTCTGCAATAGTCTAACTTTGGAAAAGATTAAGACTAGGTACACAAACACCAATGCAAACTGAGGCTTGGCCAAACATTTGTGACATTTTCTCTTACAAGAGATACTCTCCTGATCACAAATGATGACTCATGTTGTGTGAATATAGTCCTAAAGAACATTAGAAAAAAGCCTGTTTTGCTCAAACAGATGTTCACAAGCAGTTTGTCCCTCTTCATTTTAAACTGATTTTTGGCTAAAAAATCCTCTTTGAAGATGAAAACAGTTAATTTTTAACTGAACATGAGTTGTACTTCAAGACATTTTCAAGAGGTATATATAATTTTCTTTATCAAGTCCAATCTCTTTTACTTCTTACACATCACTATTTTCAGGACATACAAATAAAATTTGAATATTTATGTATTGTCAGTTGAAATTAGCTTTTCTCAGTTATTACTTCACAGTCATAATGAGATGATAATGTGTCTTTGTATAATTCAAGAGCCAGCTGGAAGCTTCTTGTCCTTGCTGCAGTAGCCTGATGTTAATTCAGCCGTTTCTTTTGATGTGAGGAGAGCTCTATTTGATATTTGCTAATTTATTCTACGTGACATGTCTGTTGTGACATAGCGAGTTTAGATGACTGCTACTTCAAAATGAATGTAGTGCACTCTCATATCATGTGCCCCATCTAAATTACCTCTTACCAAATCCCGTTTAAGTGATCACAGTGATTTCTCTTCCATTAGACATATGTATTAACTATATATTAACTATGTGGTTTCTCTCTTTCTCCCCATTTTAAGAAATTGCAAGCTATTAAACACAAAAGCCAGGAAGGTATGCAAACAATGTTTTTAAAAATTATAAATATGATTAAAGGAAATAATGAAGTGTGCCAGAGGTAGAAGGTTTAAAATACAAGGCGGAATGGAGAAAAATAAAGCTTTCTGACATCAGGGTAATTATGCATATCGTAGCCTGAAGAGATGATGAGAGCTAATAACAAACTATGGCTATTTCTTCAGCTTTACATCTTTTCTAGCAGCCTCATTTTACCTTCTTGAGTAAGTGAGGCCTTAAACTGCTGGTAATTCAACATATTGCTGATGGTGTCTCTGCAAATAATAACTTTTCAATATGATAAAAGGTGGCATAATCAGGTGTTTCGTAAGGAGATAACAATAAATCCTTCCCTAAGTCTTGTCTGATATATGTGCTTGAATTGGGTATAGAGAGGAGATTTCTGAAAGCTTTGCTCTCTTGCTGAGTAGTATTTCTTAACCCTGTGTTTTGAATTGATGTAGCCAGAAGGAGGGAAAAAAACATGTCTAAACTATGAGGTTTGGAAGAGCATGGAATTTTTGCATTTGAACACTTGATTTTTAGAGATTTTCTTCTAGTTTTCTTTTTCATCTTTTGTCTCCTCTCCACCTTCTTTAATTATTCTAATTTTGTTTTACTTTTGGAAAAAAAAAGAAGAATAACACAGAAAGTTAGGAGGCAAGAATGATATATATCAAAATATTTTTAATTGCTTTTTTGATGGCTTAAAATAAAAAAGGAAACATTTCTAAATTTTTAATACCTTTTTTTAGTATTCATTTATGCAAAATACTTTCAATTCTTCTTATTCTCCCAAGTGACCATTGTATTCATGGCTTTGTGGAGTCTGCAGTGGTGCTTATCCACAGCTGTCAATTCATTGGTCCCCCAGTACCATGTTCCTGAAATCATCCCCACAAGCCAGCTTAGTTTTCAGAAGAAATGTGACAGGTGAAGTTGTGGAACAGGACTGCAAGAAACCTGGTAGTCGAAGTTTCAATATGAAGCTCAGTAAGTATGGAAACACAGAGCCTTTGAATACAATATTTTACCAGAATTTGTAATGTCTTACTTTAGTGCAGCAAGATTATTAGGTTGGCATTGCCTTACATTGTTTCTTCTATGCAAGATGAGTGAAAAGGTGAGGTTTGTATCAGTGGTTCTAAATAGAAGATATCAGATGTGCAGACCTTTAAGAAAGAAGGAAAATAAGTATGGCTGCATCTAATTTACAAAATAAAATAGAGCCAGGGACCACTCTGAGATGTTTAAGTGAAGAGCTTTGAACTCATGAAGGGAAAATATCCCTTTTTCTAGTAGGTTAAGTGGCATTAATGTAGTTTTCATATATTTTGATAATTTGCTTTAGGTTCTAAAACAACTGAGAAAATTTTGGTTTGCTTCACATTCTTTTGGGGATCGTTATGAGCATATTTCATCTCTGTCCCAATGTATTTTTTACTCAACAGGGTTTTTATTTCCCAAAAATTATAAACCAGTGCGTGCCTCTCAGATACATTTTTTTTCTGATGAAAAGTGTTTCGTTCTCTTAGCATGGCAATGAGGTTGTTTAAGTACAGAGAGATCCAGTCATGCTAATGGAGTTAATTACTTCTGTCGTATTAAAACGGTTGGGAGGGATTTGTCTAGGCGCTAGCTGTGCCATTTGACACAGCTGCCTGTGGGTTGGGAAGTGCTGGACAGCCTGATTAGTACAATGATTAATGTCTAGAGGAACTCTGCCAGGCACCCAAAAGCCTTTGTATCTTTTTTTGAGTTATTTGGAGAAAATTACAAATCCTGGCAGGCTTGCCTTTCAGAAAACAACAATCCAAGAGCTCTCAAACATGTCTTGAGAACAGGTGAGCACTCACCAGGGGACCTCCCAATCTATTTGCCAGAAGCATGCTGTGTATCTAAAAGTGGTCAAAAATGCAGAATGTGCCAGATTTAATAATGCTTTGACCAAAAACTGGGTAAATAGGAGATTTAGAGAAAAACTGATAAGCTGTATACAATCAATAGAGATAATACGGAGGGTTAATCTTGGCTAGATGCCAGGTACCCACAAAGCATCTCTATCACTACCCTCCTCAGTAGGACAGGGATGGGAGAAAACAAGATGGAAAAATCCACATGGGACAACATAAAAGCCGTTTAATAAAGCAAAAGGCCACACACAGGAGGAAAGGAAAAGAGCCCAAAAGATTTATTCTGTACTTCCCATCAGCAGGTGACATCCAGACACTTCCTGGGAAGCAGGGCTTCAGTATGTATAGTGGTTGCTCCAGAAGACAATCATCATAAATAAAAAAATGCTCTCAGTTCCTCCTCCTTTCTCTCACCT
The DNA here is from genome assembly GCA_020800305.1 of Porphyrio hochstetteri. Taxonomy (NCBI): domain Eukaryota; kingdom Metazoa; phylum Chordata; class Aves; order Gruiformes; family Rallidae; genus Porphyrio; species Porphyrio hochstetteri. The sequence goes on from CM036907.1 coordinate 56,899,315, forward strand.
TTTATTGCTGAGCAGATGTCATACGGTATGGGATACCCCTTTGGTCAGTTTGGGTCAGCTGCCCTGGCTGTGTCCCCTCCCAGGATTTTGCCCACCCCAAGCCTACTGGTGAGGGTGAGAGTATGTAGGAGAGACAGCTCTGATGCTGTGCCAGCACTGCTCAGTGGTAGCCAAAATGCCAGTGTGTTGTTAACACCTTGCTCCCTACCAATGCACAGCACATCACTATGAGAGCTGCTCTGGGGAAAATTAACTCCATCTCAGCCGGACCCACTACAGATAAATGGAAAGACTGTTCAGTGTACTGAAGATATTGATGGTAGCAAGACTGATATGAAAGGGTAACAGAGAATGAGACTGTTGGAGGAGGCTGTTGGAAGATCTTCGGCCTCTGGCTTTTGTTGCTTAAATTCCTAATAATGCCTGGTTTGGACTTATCAAGGTGGTAAATCTTTCCATGAGGAAGAAGCTCATAATCCAGATGTAATGTTGGTGGAACCCAAGAGGTAACGTGCTTCAAACTACTCTTGGGAAAAATTGTACAGAAAGTTAGAAGAAATTGTCTAGTGGTTACAAACACTAAAGACATAAAACTGGTTTAAAATAGTTCAGAAAACTAGCCTTTCTTTTGAGTTAACACCACAAATATTCAAATGAGAGTCCAGAGTGTGAAAAAGCAGATTTGGGACAAATAAATTGAGTTTTAAAAGAACTGGAGAAAAACATTGCAATGGATATTTTGAAAGTTGCTTATTTGTGTGAAATCTGATTTTACACAAAAGCATACATATAACAAAAAGGACATTATTTGAAAACTTATCTTGGGTGTCTCATGAAATGCCAAAATATCTGTTGCATGTCTTCCTTACAAAGTTTAAATGTAGATGACTCATCCTCTTTCTGAGCACTGACACCAAAAGCAAAGAAATAAAACCTCCGGAAAGCCAAGTCTAAATGGATGTCAAGGAGAGCCATAATGGTTCAGAGGAACTCCAGAAATAAGCTGACAATCTAGGAAACACATGTCCAGAAAGAACAAGAAATACAGCATAAGAATGACAGTCTAATGTTTGAAATGAATCAATATGCTTTGCCCTCAAGGATAAAGAAAAAAACACAGATGTTATTGTCACAAAGGACTATTATGGTTATTATCTAATCTCCTTCATATTTTAAACATAATCCCTGGATTTGGTAATAACAGCTTTCTACTTTACAAGCAGGTTCTTTCCAATAACTATTTTCAAAGAACATAAATTTCTGCATTTTCTTATCAAAAAGATTCGCCTTTATCTGGGAAAACTCAGTAAATACTACCTTTAATATAAAAACTTGTATTCTCACATCCTCCCAAGTGCCCTCCAACCTAGCTGGAACCCCAAAACTGTTGGATGTCCCTAAGGATCATAATCTTTAAAAGGGAAGTTAGACTGGCAAATTTAGGAGAATGAACCTAGACTGTGATCCTTATTATTATGGGGAAAATATTATAATAATATTCTAAAATATTATACTGTAGTAAAGATTGTTCTTGGAGACTGAAGTACCAGCTTTGAGTGTGTCAGTCCATAGTCCCAGAAATATCTACAGTGAGAAAGAGTCATCCCTTGGAAAATTAATGACCTGTAAGGTAATGCATTATCTTTAACGGAACTGGAAACACTTCTCATTTTCTAAAGCTGCCAGAAGAAGAATGAGTCCTTCTCTGTCTGCTGTAGAGTCTGTCTACCACAGCTCTGAGCAAGCTGATGTTACCTGGTGTGTAAAAATCCATCAGGAGCAGAGCACGCGGCAGAGGTCTTCTGCCATTTGCTATCTGTTGCAACTACTCCTAGAATGAGCCCTGCTGCTTCTCTGCTTGCCACATCTCAATCACTCCACTACCCATGTCTCACATTTTCCATCCTTTTAAAGTGCCAATGGGCATCTATTAAAACTACCTGTATTAAAATAAGTACAAAGTGTATTTTGCAAAGGCTCAGAGTTCAGCTGACTCAAACGTGGCTCTTTTTTTTTCTCCAAAACTTTCTTTTCATTGAGAAAATGGCTTATATTGTTAGTCTTTATCCATTTCCTTTTTATGTTGTTTCAAATGAAGATTTTTTTAAAATTCATATAATCTATAAAGAATCATGTCTTTCCTCCACATGAAGCTGCCAAGCAGTGTTTCTTTCTCTTTCATTTACTCTGTTTTTTAATCACTGGAACTTCCACTGTACCTGACATGAACGTTAGCCTTACTCTGCATCCCTTTGAATTTTATGCAGCACAGTTTAATGGTGTATGCATTTCTTCATGAAACGTTCAAATTGAACATCCCTCTTCTCCCGTAACTGCTACTGTTTTTTTTCCTGCTTCTGTGAGAGACAGAGATCCTGTAGTGAATAACTCCTTTCCAATGAAATTTTGAACACCCACAGATTGTTTTCAATCCAATAGATGTTACGCATTCAGCATCTAATTTTTTAAGACTAGAATATTAGGACATATTTTTTTCCTTAAATGACAACTGTAAGGGTAATGTGCCACATTAAAATTAAAAATACTTAAAAATAATATGTATCATGTAACTAAATTGATGAAAATGACAGATGGAAACATTTCACAATTAGGTTAATTCATCTTCCTTTACTTTCCCAAAACAGTTTCAATTTCTTTTGTTTTAGGAGAAATTTTTCAAATATAGAGCTGTGTCTAAAGGCACATGAAAACAGAATTATTCTTTCACTTGTCTGACATCTTTCTGTATCTAGATTCAGGGCATTAAGACAAAGCAGAAAAAAAATTGGCTCATCATTTCAAGGGATGTCAAAAAAAGCTGTGAAAAGCAAGTTGTTTAAGTAGTTTCTTTTATTTCAAATACAAAATTGAGCAAGGATCTAGGCTTGCTCAATGAGTGGAGGAGTGAAATGACCAAAAGTTCTGTAGGTGAGGTGGGTGGAAGCAGAAGAAAACATCTGTATTGTCTAGAGACAGTAGTGTCCTGACAGTGTCTAAATATCATTCCTTATCAGGAATGGTTCAAAGATCTCCAGCCAACCTCAGAGTCATTGGTATGTTCATACTGTGCTGGCTTGTGTAGTTATTGGGCTGTGAGCAAGACATGTGCCTAGAAATGCCTTTTCTAGCACAAGCCAGACACACAGTTATGAATCTAAAGCTGTTTTGCTGGGGAAGCAGCTGTACCCACTAGTCTAGAAATGTCATCCGTGGTGAGATGCTATGGCTTTCTTCTTCATGTCCCTTACTTATTAGAGAAGGAAATTTCACTTTTCCAGTCAAGATGATTAACTGCCAAAGGATACACTTCAGCACCAGTGACATGCATCTGAATTTAATAAAAGTTGCCATCAGACCTCAGAAATTCTTATTCACTCTGTAGTTGTTTGAATCCCTGTCATATAGGAATATGAGATAGGAATTACAAAGCTGAGAGAATAGATGAACATGGCTTTTCAGGCTGAGGGGAGATATTTAAAACCATTCAAGATTCTCCAACAAATTGAGGCAAAAATAAACAGACTTTTAACATATCCTTATTGGGCTACTATTTCCAAAAAGAAATTGCAGAGACCAGCAATTTAATGTGTTGGGTTTTTTGTTCTTTATAATACCTGGAGAGTTTGCAAGAAAAGATATGGCTTGGTCTATCCGAAGACAAGCTGTCCAGCACAAAATAATAAAAATTCTCTTTATCCTTTTCCATTTCTAACAAATATTGCCTTTGTCTTAACTGTTTTCCTGTGGGTCTACTTTAGGATTTCTCTAGCTGTAAATACAATTATAGTAACATAATATAAGATTGCCTTCTGACTTCTAGATAAGACTTTTTCTAGCCGTAATCCAATTATTTCCTTTGGCTTTTTGACAATTCCTTAAATTACTCTTGGAAAAAAAAGATCTTGAAACTGACTGAAAATTAAAATAATTCCAACACACCTGCCATTGGAGAAAGTTCCTTGTTTAAGCATGAATAATCACAGCCATTGTGGTCTAGATCCAGTGAAAATAAAATATAAAGAGCTATTACAATAGTTTTCACCAAAACACATCCTCTCTTTTATAGAAATTTTTCAAAATTAGGAACATTTTGACTATATTTCTAAATTCTCTGAAGTACTTCAATTTTATAGGGTGAAAATGAAGCAACTGCTACTGCTCATTCTGTGCTTCTGCTAGCACCCAGCTGTTACCCAACAGCAGGAAATCTGACTTAGGGCATCTAATTGTGACCATGTGATATTTTGCAAACTGAAATCTTTTTTGCCATAAAAGCAAATAGAGGTGGTAGCTGGGCTCATGGGGTGAATAATGGTACACACTGACATGCTTTGTCACCTAATAATTTTTCTGTCAATTTTCAAAGACTTCTAGCTATTGTCCATGTTGGTTTATATTTTTCGGTCTTCAAATCGCAGAAACTACTTGAAACACAGTGATCGTGAGGAGACCATTCTGTTCATTCTGTATGTCTGAAGAGAAATTAGTGTGCTCTGGACAAAATTCTTTGCTTTAAGAGTAAGCTCAAAATTTCATGGCTAAAAGGAAGTTAACACCGGCACAATTTTTTCATCATGTGGAATTTGTCACGGTCTGTCCCCTCCAGTTATGTTACTTGCTACATGTTTTCCTCACAAATAATCTGCAAATTACAGAAAAATGACAAGTAAAAGCTGTTTTGATAGGAAACTTTCCACAGTAGAGGTTTGTCACTAAAACAGGAGGTGTCTCTAGAATTGACAAAAGCAATCTTAATGTCTTTAGCTGTTCTAAGAACTCACAGGAGAAAGGTGAAGTTCCAGAAATAAGTGCCTGCTGTAAATACAGTTATTCAGTCTGCCTTCAAAGGTCATATTTTCTAGATGATGATCTATTTATCCCTCCTGCCCTCTTCCCCGCCAGTCTATATCCTTTCTAGAAAGGCTTCCCAGAACCCTTCCAGACTGCATACTACCCCAGATAAAACCTCTTTGGTGCAAAAAAGGAAGAGAGATTTCTTTCCCCAGCTAATACAAGAGTCTTGTCCTTTTGAATATCTTGTTTTTTTCAAACCACTCCTGAGTTCGCTACAGTGACTTTGAATTCTGGCAATTGCTCTTGGCATCTTTTCCAAATGTAAGTCCAATAGCTCATTGCAATGTCAGTAGGAAAAATACTGAGTAGCTCTCTCTTGCTGACAAATATATCTAGAATCTCAAACCCAATTAAACAGGAAACCGTTAATAATTACAGCACAGTTCTCTGATAACTTTTGTACTACTCTTTCTCTACCCAGTTCTCATATAGTTCTTCAGATGTCTTTTCACTCCATGTTGCATTTATAGTCAGCAGAGAGCAGGCACTTAAGTGGACCACTCCTCTGCTCTATTCTAAATACCTTTCTTAAGATGATGTGATTTGCTTTTCTAGAAATTCTTATTTTTCTCCATTCACTCTGAAAAGGATGATTATACTGAATATGGATGTCTAGACTATGGGTGTCCTCATATATTCTCATTAATTTTACCCCCAGTTTCACAAATGTTACTGAAGTCAGGCTACATCTATCACCTGCCATATTTACAGAGATAAATTCTGCTGGATTGATCCAATTTACATAACAGGGACCTTTAAAAAGGTCTACTTAGCATCTCAAAAATTATCTTCCTGCAAATATTTAGGTAACTAATGGCATAAACATGTATTAAGGACTCTGTACAGACATGTTGTTTTTTTTCTTAAAAAATAATGAGATTTGAGATTCTTTCTAGCATGACTTATGGAATTAAATAAGAAAGAATGAAGTCATCAAACAAAATTTTAACATTTCAAACTTATTTGTCCCCTTCAGCAATGAAGAAAACAAAATCCTGAATAAACGTTTGTTTCTTGTTGGTTTGTCTCTCCCTTTCAGCCCGCTTGTTTCCGTAGTTAAAGTTGTCGTGGTTTTACCCCCGACAGGACAGGAGCTGAGCACCATGCAGTCTCTCTCTCTAAGAGGCTGAGGGGAGGGATTTGGCAGTGACAAGGGGAGGGAAAAGAAAACCAAAATGCAAGCCTCACAGGGTGGTGTAAGAATAGTTACTGGGACAGCAGAGAGAGATTGATGACAGTAACAGGACTTTATAGCAAAGTATACAAAATTGGTGATAAATAAGTGCAGTTTCTCACCACTCTGCACAACTCAGGCCATACAGCTCAGAGCCGTCCCCAAGCCAGACTGTCCCCCAGCCATGCATTTTGGAGCTGTGCGCTCCTTCCCCACCAGCCCCCTTTATGCTGAGCATGACATAATTGGCATGGAATACACTCTTTGACCAGTTTCGTTCACCTGTCCCAGCTGTGTCCCCTCCCAGCTTCCTGGGCAGCCCCATCCCCACCCACCTCCCCCCCCCTCCCGCCCCCGCCTACCCTCCACCTTCTCATTAGCAGGGCAATATGAACATCTGAAAAGTCCTTGACTGCTTGGCAACAAATAAATCATCAGTGTGTTATCAGCACTGCTCTCATCTTAACTCCCAAACACAACACAGCACTGCACCCTCTGCTAGAAAGAAAATTAACTCTATTCTAGCCAAAACCAGGACAAAAGTATCAGGATTCATAACAGTGGTTTTAATAAAGAAAAAGCACAGTTGGAGTATCTTTCATTGGGAAAGGAGAACGTAGATCTCTGATGTTCTTATGGATATAAAATAGAATTATACCCTGTATATTAATTCCTTTTCCTGCCCTGTTCTACTATCCATGAAAGTGAGTGGGGTACATCTTGCTGCTTAAACATGTTTTGTCTTTATAGAGACGAGGACAGAGGGAGGAAGAGGAATAAGGGCTTCTTCCTCTAAACAATCCATACCACAATCTTTTTCTCATAAAACTGGTATTAACCTTTTATGATATAGATTGTATATATACTTCAAAATAAATAAAAAGATTGATTGTAAACAAATACTAACCCTTTACACCGTCAAAGTTCTGTGTCCCCTTAATTACATCCAGAGAATGTTACATATTAGTCTAGTGATGTGATGGTGTACATACACAAGAAAAGCAAGGCTTGTATCAGAAGTAACATGATTTGTTAGACCAGATTATTTTTCTAGACAAAACAGACAAGCTTTCAGGAAGTTTTCATCCTCACAGGTTATTTTTATTATCCTTAATGTTTTGTATATAATTCACAGGCATGTTTGTATGTGGTCTTGAAAACTATATCTTTGGAAACCATGCGCTCTTCACAGGAGAATGCTTCTATAAGCCTTTTAAAATTTCCTACAATAAATTATACGTAATGAATAGCACACAAAATTTTGGTGATAAATAAGCTATTGTTAACATGTTTCATCCTATAACCCACTTACAGAAAGCTATATTCTATTTCTGGTAAATCGGAAGTTTCTGAAAATTGCTATGAAAATTTTATTTCTAAGTAACCTAAATTATTAATAATTATAAGTCTCCTAATGCAGGAAATACCAAAGTTTTCCTTTCTGTTTCAACAAATTTTAGTAGAATTTTTGAAGCCATTGTTGCAGTCCTAGAAAAAAATAGATTTTTTTTTGTGTGTGCTTTTAGTAGAAGCAATTAAGCTGCCTCAAATTAGACCTCATAGATTTTTTGCAGCTTTCTGAACATAAAGTTTCCATTGATTTGAGTGAGCCCCTGCACAATGATACTCTTTGAGATTGCTTGCCTAAACTAAAATATTTCCTTACATTTAGTAGACTTTTTGAATTAATATGTGTTTTTCCTAATCTTATCATTTGTACCTATTAGTATATGCATAAGAACAAAGAGAAGGAAAACTACATTAAAAATAGCAAACCAACCAGAATAAGAAGATGGCAAATCATCGAAAGTTAGATTCCTAGTGTAGGCACTCCCTGTGAGTAATGAGACTTTTATAGTGGGACAAGGCCTCCCTTCTCTATTTCATCTCTGAGAAAAAAAATGAAACCTGTAAAATCAGCTAGCTGTTAGTTGGCTAAAACTGGGGGACATTAATTCCCCCTTAGCCTTTCTGTGCTTCACTTCCCTATCTGAGATAGGAGAAAATGTGTTTTCTGTTGCCCCAATATTTGCACAGTTGAGAAGGGGACAGGTCTCAGCTGAGCATGGCACACTATTCCTTTGGAAGTAGAGGAGCTTCAGGAGCTATGGTTTCTCATTCTGTCCTCTTGGAGTAGTAATTTGTTTCTGCTGGAATTCTCTATCTTGCCTTACTTCCCTAAGCTTCCACTTGCAGAGTGTGAAGTGGACCTTCGCAGGGAGAAAAGGCACAGATTCCCCTTTTTTTCTTTCTTTCTACAAGCACTTCTGACCTTAAAGCCCAACTCTTTACATGGCCAGATTCTGGTATGTAATCTGCTTCTGTATTCAATTTAAGAAGCGTGGTTTAAAAACTGTCTATAGGATTTTTTTCCCCTTTTCTTTCTCTGGCTTTATGACTTTTTACCTTTTTTTTCTTCTTTCTTTTTTTTTTGGGGGGGTGGGGCATTTAACATTTTGTTGTACATAACAAGTACAGAAATAGGGTTTTTACCGAGTTTGGTGAAATTTTCAACATTTGAGCCTCATTCGGCAAGTGTGTATATAGCCTGCATTAATGATACTAGGCAGCGGTACTTTGTGTTCTCCTAGCTGGATGCACACACTGCACTCCACATGGGAGCAGAGCAGATGTTATTGAGGGGAGGATGCTCCAGGTGGAACCACGTAGGATGCACTTTGCAGACCTACACCATGACTGTGTTTTCAGCTTTGACTATGGCAGCTGTCAAGAGAGAAAAAGCTTGACAATGGAAGGAGATGGTTCTCATTTCTGAGCAATCAGCCCTTTTAAACGCTTTGCATATTCATTAATTCAGAATCTTTCACAACTGCAAATGTTTCCTGCATTTTATTCCTCTTCTAATATTTTTTCTTGACTCTAATTAATGTTGTGCAAGATATTTACTCATTGTCAGCTATCAAACTGTTACCTATGAAACAAAAAGATAGCATTTTTAATACAGACAGCTCTTACTTTTTCGCCAGCAAGTAAAGTAGATTATTATTTCAGTGAACCTAATATGGCACTGACAAGGCACCACATAACTTCATTGCTAATCTTTTCTGCAGAAGATTTGGTTTATGCTGAGGAGAATGTAACCTGCTTTTTGAAGTTCAATCCATCCATTCACACAGTTGAAAGAACCTTGTGGTAAAAAGCATTTATCTTCACTAATCATTTATCACAGAATCAAAAGGCTCAATTTTAATAGTAATCAGGGCAATATTCAGCACAGATAAAATAACTACTTTCTTATGTGTGACAATAACTGTGTATGTATTAATAAAATGTGTGGGTTTACTTTTTTTTAGAGAATGTACAGTTTTTCATATCGTCCAATTCTCATAGGAAAAATTAGCCTATGATAAAGAGTGCTTGTAAAAAGAAATTTGTTTGAAGCTTTTTTATTTGTTGTACATGTAAGTGAATTACAAAAACTAATCAAACAACAAACCCCACCCCCCAAAAAAACCCCACTACTTTCTCATGTAGCTAGAACATTAAATCCCTGAAAGAAACATACTTAGCTAACACGGGCCTGGGCCTCATTAGGCTTTTAAATAAAGGAGATAAAGTATTTTGTCAGACAGCAGCTCAAATATAGGAGAAACAATGAGCAAGGTGATAAGTCATCCCTCCATGAATTGTTTTGGCTTAAGACTTGTGCAGAACTGGTTTTCCTCAAAAGATCCATAAGCTCAACTGGACCCAGACATGAGCTGCAGGTGGCTGTGACTGGTGCAGGAGGGTTGGACGGGGTGGCCTCCAGGGGTGCATCCCACCTCAGCCCACCTCAACATCTGTGGTTCCACCGTTTTGTACCTGGCAACTGTTGCTTACACAAGAAGTCTTCTAAAAGATACACAAAGAGCACCTTTTGCACCTTTAAATGCAACATGGTTCAAATTGCTTAAAATGTGGCATTGTATTTTGGGGAAATTAAATTAAAAGTAAAAAGCAAATACTCAGTAATATTAACTTGTTATCTTTTCTTTTACTTGTTCAGGTAGACAGATTAAAGACTGTCTCCAGGGCCATAAATTATTCCTTGTGAACAGCATTCTTGGAAACATCCTCAAGGAAATGTTTTGGACTATGCAGTGAAGGCATATAAATATTTGCAATAGAAATCAAAATCTTTAAAAATCATTGTGTCTAAAATCAGATTGGAAAAATGTTCCTGAAATAGGAATATGAGAAAAATCCTTACATCATCAAAAAGACATAATATGTGTCCTGGGAAAGCACTCAAAGACATTATCAGCTTTTGCATTCTCACTTCAGCCCCAGGACTATTGTACTATGGGGGCAAAACTCTAATCTTGTTTTTTTCAAGTAAAATGCTATGAAGTGATAAAGAATTTTGTATACAGGGAAGAGCAGCAAATCAAGAAAGATCAGTTTCTGAAGAGCTAACTCACAATATTCTCTTTAAAGAGCAATATTTGATGGATTTTGTTTTCCACTGGGTTTACATCTACACAGATAAGGACATTTTCTGGTGAAGCCATGACACAGTTTTGCCTTTTATACAGTTTTAAAAGCTGCATATATTTATATATGACTGAACTGGAAGTATTTTCCATTCCACGTTATAACACAGGGCTGATAAAGACAGATATTTCAATATCTCCAGCTACATGTAGAAAAATGCTCATGTACCTTACAGACGATATTTGAAACTGCAGCAAGATTTTAAAACAAAGAGATCAGGAAAATACTGCTTGGATCAAAATAATCTTCAAAATTGAACAAACTTCAGATTACTGTGCTCAGAATTAAACAGCTAATTTTACAAATGCTAATGAAAGCAGTTTTTTCCATGTGGCAGACTTTACTGTGACTGCTCACAAGCTGACAGCCTTGGAGGAAGAGTAATGCCTGGGATGTCTCACCATAAGGAATAATCTAACAAAGGTACATTTGCACTTGCCATCCAAAGTGAACTAACAAAAACACCTGGACAACGACAGCAACAGTTTATTATTTTCCTAGTAGAATTAACAGGGAAATACCTACATGTAACTAGTAGGAAGTAACCAGACATGTACAGACTCTCTGTTCTATCACCAGTTAGGAAGCTTGAGCAAGAAGTGTCCAAGATAATTGTACAATTCAAGTATCAACCTACTTTAAAAAGCAGTTAACTAGTCAGTGTTGTCTTAGTATTTCCCAACACTCATTATCTGCTTTTTTTATCTCTTTAACTTGCAAATTCTTTGCACCAAAGGTAATCTTTCTGCTTATACTTTTCTTTTGTTTTCTTTATTATTTTACAGTGCCTGGACAGCAAAAAATGCATAATTCCAGCTCTTAAAATGCAACTGTAATGATACACACAACTAGAGTCATCTCAACAGAAACTGAAACAGAACAAAAAAATCCTGATTCTGTATAGTTTGTTAGCAAGCAATTAGAAAGAAAATCAATATCCAGACATGGTTCCATAACCATTTCCTTCTTTAAAAGCATTTAATATAGGCTTTCTGAATAGCATATTGACAGGCACCCAGATCATTTTATTAGATTTGCACAGCCATAAATTCATATCTAGACAACATAGGTTATCTTTCTCACATCCAAACTCCAGTGAAGAAAAGCGAATGTATTAATATTTCTCCTTTCCTGTTCTGACATTGAAATTAACTAAGATCAAACTAGCTTTATATTTTAGAAAGGAGAAAACTGCACAGTTTCTATAAAGATGGACTGGTTTGATTGATTTACTTTTATTAGAGCTATATCTTAGTGAGGAGGTGAAGATTGCCTTTACCCTGGTCAGCAAAATTTAAACAAAAAAAAAACCCAATTTATTATATATGGTCTTTTTTTTTTTCCAACAAAACTCAACCCAGCTCCTCTCTTAGCTACTGTTATCTGTTTGTTATCTGTTATCATTAGTGACATTGTTCTGTTTGCCATCAGCAACAAGCTGGGAACCATCTGATGCAACTGTGAGCACCATTTTATTTTGCGAACAGCATGCAATATTTCCACTGCCTTGTTTGTTGCAGTCTTCATTATATTTTTCTTTTTTTTAAAAACAGCCTTCTTATTTTGTGGCTGATATACACAAATGACCTGCCTTTTAAAGCATTTCATTTATAATTTCCTTTTACCCAGTGAAATGAAATACTCTGCAATTATCGGTGAAGTTTGATATTACCATGGTTAAAGCCGTGGCTGGAAAAATGTTAAGTGGCTGGAAAAAAAAGAGCTGTATTACCATCCGTGAGAAGGAAGGTCTTCTGATGTTGCATGTTAGTAGACCAGATATAGAAGATGAAAAGGACTTTGAAGATTTTTATTTCTTGACCGATCCCAGGACTTACAGTGATATAAACCAGCAGAAATTCCATGACAAATTTCTGTTGCTGGTTTGCTAGTTTATTTTTTTCTTCACCATATGTTTTTAACTCTCTGTCAGTTTAAGAACCAACCATGCCTGCACTTCAGAAATGCCCCTGTGAAACCTGCCTGTTTCACTTGCCAAAGGGGTTGGGTGCATGCTGTGAGCCGGGGGTCCTTTGTCACTTTGGGGGAGCCAGGGCCCCAGCTGGCCAAGACTGTAGGTAGTTTGCTCAAGAGATAGAGATTGCCTTTGATAGTGTGTGCAGTTACACATAACAGAGAGCACCCAGGATAACGCTGAGCTAAGAATTCCACTATGGATGAGATTCACCTTCTTTACAGGAGGAAGGGTAGTCAGGGTGGCCCTGCAGCTATTTAACCTGCCTCTGCTCTCAGCTTTCATGTACAGTATGGTTGCATTAGTCCTGCCTTAAATGCTCTCCACGAGGATGTAGGTGATGACACAGTGTGCACAGCAGAGGAAATTGAGGACTGGAAAAAATTAAGCAATGTAATTTGGATCAGAGGATAAGAAAAGAGCCAGGAAGAGAAGCAAGGAAAATGATACCGTGTTATTCTGTCCTAACCATCAGAACTACCTGTGTCTTTTTGTTTTGAATTAGTGTAACTGAAGTGTACTACTAGAGTTAGACTGAAGTGGTTCTGTTTCAGTACAATGTGGACATTCTTATCGACCATTTAAATTCTTTTTTAAAAATGGAAGGGTAACAGAAACTGAAGTCTTCATTTATTTTCTGTGTTGAAGATGAGTATAAATTATATGCCTCAGTCTGGATTATAGTAATTTAAATGGAGTGACTTGAGTTTCACTGTCACAGGTCTGTACATGATACCTTTAATAACAGTGTTCGGTCAGCAGACCAAGGTTAGAATGTGGCTTTAATTCAGTACATTCAATAACTGACTATGTCACTGATTTTGTGCAGGGTATTTTGGCATTTGAAATTAGGAGTAGAGGTAAACACATTCATAACTGAAAGAGAGTTAGAGAAACCATTTTAAAGGAGAAATAATAATAAAAGTAAACCTGCTTTTTCTTGAGTGACAGTTTTGAGTTACCCAAATTAATTAAATAATAATGATTCCCTTCATTAACTATAAAATTGAGAAGGAAATCAGAACAATGGACACGGAATAGTGCTGACTTCAGTTTCAAAATAAATTTGCCCCAAAACTGAAGTTGGAAATTCCACAGCTGAATTATTATCCTTTTGGTTTCACTATTGTCCTTTTTGCTTTCAGAAGATTTGGTGAATGTTTCCTACTTCTATCCATGTGGGGGAAATGGCAGCAACAAAATCTTGTATCCTTTTACCATTTTCTATTTAGGACTTTTGATATCAACACTTCCATGCTTCAAAATGCTATGCATAAAGTTTAGTGCTTTTCTTTTACACAAATAATAAATGCTTAAGTCAAAAGAGTTATATATTCTTTCCTCACACTGTTTAAGTTTGTTGGAAGTGTGTGTAATTTAGAGCAAAAATGTGTACAGGGCTCTGGAAACATGCCTGGTTCTGGTCACAGCAATTCGGAATGATTTAGTTGTTCATAACTTTGACTACTTCTAGTCTAATATTTTAGCCTTGATCAGAAATCAAGTAGCAAGAGTCAATCTCATGACATGCTGCTAAATTGTGCTTCACTGTGTAAGTAAAGTTTTAGTCAATACTCTGCAGGAAGAACTCTGACTGATGTTTCTATAGATACAGTGGAATAGCAACTATATCTTTCTTGATCGCAAAGCTCAATGAAATGTCAGACATCCTCCAGAGCCTTGTACATTTTTTAGTTTTCGGCATTATTCTGATTCAGTAGCATTTTTCATGCAGTCTAAATAGGTACAAATAGCCCCACAAGTCTGTTGGAAATAAGGGTCTTTTCATGCATGGAGTGCTAAAAAGCCATTTCTGAGGAATCTTCCCAGTGAGCTCAAAATCAGTTAATCTTCCAAATTTCAGGGGAATAGCAGTATACCTTGTTAACTCCAAGAAAACTGTAAGGACAGAAATGCAGGTGGGAAAATGCTCATTGTGGAACAATGCACACACAGACATAGGCATTTTAAGAAACCAGCAGCAAACAAAAGAAAAGTTACAGAGAATAAAAGGGAATAAAAGTAGCCATGGGTGCACATCTATTATACATTCTTTTCTGACTATGCTACTCATACCTCGGGAAAGTTACTTCACTTTTCTGGTTAGTGATAGTTTAAATTACCGTTGGTTACCTCTAGGAGATATTGCCAGGGTAGTCAAAATTTTAAGTTCCAGCAGCAGTGCTGATGTTTGATAAGCATCCTGGGGAGATGGAATACAGTGCAACTCTTCTGCATTCAGTCCCTGTCTTTTATGCATAAATACACTAATTTTAAGATGAGAGGCACCTTCAGCATCATGTTAGCTAATAGTTCGATTTCTTTCTTCTTAGACTTGATTTAAATATTTTAGCTGCTGTGACTTACAAATGATCTGTAGTCCTAGCTTACAGATGCTGTGTTTCAGTTTTAACTCATGAATCTATCAGAAAAGTCTTTAATCTCTGGGCCTTTTTGTTTCTTGTTCTAATTTAATCTTTATTAAACTTAAACATACATTAAACCTAAAACTAGCTTTATAAAGTATCTGGTATGGTCATGACACCTGCATAAAATTAAATCAATTCTAAATTGCTTTCTCTCCATTTCTCCTTGTGTTCTATCTCTTACTTCATGACGTTTCCTCCACAACTTGTTCCAGAGAGTTTGAAATTATTCCTCATATTTGGAAAGTGCAGGAGATAAGTCTTTGCTTCCATGTTGCAACAAAAACTATTTCTTACCTTGTTTCCTTCCCCCATTAAAAATATCAAAGATTAACTGCCACTCGGTATTGAAGGACGACCCACTGAGACATTCACAACAAAAGAAGATCGCCTAGAATTGAACACATAAAAGACATTTAAAGTTTAAGTCAGTGAAGAGGTGATCATTGGTGGTTATAGAAGTAGGCAAGGGTGATAGATTTTTACCAAGCCAAACTCAATGGGTAAATGGATAACTGTGTGTACCTAAGTACTGCATGATTCAGTCTGCTGCTCCTGTCGCCTACTTCATTTCACTCATTTTTTTTCTTCCCAGATGCTCGGTGTTTCTGTTCAAAGAGGCTTCTTTCATCTTAGTGCTCCATCAACGCCTGTTTTCAGGCAGGAGCACAAAACCACTGTCCGCTGAATTGCCTGCAGCCTTCTGAACATCCCTGTTCGAGCAGACCTCAAGAGCTTCCTTAAGCCACACTGTCTCCTTTCTTATCACGGTCACTCAGTATAGGTGAGAGTTTGGGGCACCTGAGCCATGTGCCTCACTCCTAGAAGCAGACTCTGGTGCTGGAGCCTCTCTAGAGATGCTGCCAGTGGCGTCGGAGAGGAAGTTACTGATCAGCCAGTCCTGCTGCTGTACAGCTCCCGTGTTTGGTACAGGGATTCCTCTGATCAAATTTTACCTTTCTGAATGTTTCATCTGACTTCCTTCCAAAACTCAGTATCCTCTTTACCAAGGTTTTTAAAACTTCTTTTTTCTCTCTCTTTTTTTTTTTCAAAGTTATTAAAAATAAGTGCTGTAAAACGTGTCCTCATACGTAACCCAGTCCCTCAGTCTGAATGACTTCTCTGGGACTATTTTCACACCCAAACATCTATTTATTCAAATATCTTCTCATACTTTTCAGCTGCATTTTAAGATTTCAACATTTGACCTACACTGAGGAGAATATAACAACAGTAAAATTCTACAGTTTCAGTATGCCCAAGGCCTGCAAAATCTGCTCTCATGTCAGTCATAAAGTTTTTATCATCCTCACCTTTCGTGTATCTGTTTCAATTCCTATGCAGAAATGTAAATCTCTCACATACAAAACTTGCTGTCTTTACCTATGCATTCTCTGTCTTTTATTTCCTTTTGTCCCTTTCTTAGTTTCCAATTCACTCTTTTTCCCTTTTTAACTCCTCTCCTACTTTCTGCTTTATATCCTTTTTTAAAGTTAAGTTCTACCATGGGAAGAACCTTTCTCATTCTCTGCACCACAACGTGCAAAGTGTGATTTTTTAACGCTTTGTTGGAAAGCTAGGCTAAATACAAGAAAAAAGGTTTTACTTCATTCAAGCATTAGAGACCTATTGACCCAAAACAAGGGTATAAGCAAAAGAAAGTGAGACCGTTTAAAAATAGGGTGAATATTTGTTTACCTGAGGAATGGACACTTTGACTTTTAAAGAGGCTTGTTTCTAGGCTGTTCCATCAGCATTTCATCTTGTTTTTTCTTTATACCTACATAATTCCTCTTTAAAACACAGTGTACAGCCATGTTCTGTTACAGCTGCAGCACAATATTCCATTTTTAACTTTTTGTTAAAAGACCCTTTCATTTTTTCTAAAAGTTCCTTTTTAATGAAAATTCTATTGTGTTTCTTAAATGTCAGAGGAGACTTAGGCAAGATGAAAAGGAAAAAGAAAAATTAATATGAAATGAATAATACATATGTTCAGAAATCGCAAGCCCTGGAACAGGCTGCCAAGGAAAGCAGTTGAGACAGCATCCCTTGAGGTATTTAAATCACATGTGGATGTGGTGCTTCGGGACATGGTTTAGTGGTTGGACTTAGCAGTACTAAGATGTACTAAGTACATCAGACTTGATGATCTTAAAGGTCTTTTCCAGCCAAAATGATTCTATAATGGAGGTCGGTATGGAGACGGCTGACTGGACAGAAAAAAAGAAAAAAAAAATAATCAAGGGTTACCAATACTTACAGTTTCTGGTAATGCTACATGTTAAACAGAAGCAGCTTTCAAATGACAGTCCTCATAATTTAGAAAGACTTAGAGTATATAACATTCTATAATACATTAATTGATATAATTAAGGTATTCCCCTATATTACAATCCTTAGATATCTTAATTTTTACAAGTCATATGGAGAAAGACACCTTGCTTTCTAAATATTAAACACCTGTGGATGACAAGCTGAGAGGGCAGTACTACTAGGCTTTCATGGTTAAATACCTTTTAAAGAAATATTAACACCTCCATAATCAACTTTCCCACTTGGTTGCCTGTGCCTTTAGAGCTCCAGAGGAATCAATAGATTTTCACCAAATGAGCTACTAATATGGGCAAGTGCAAAGTGTTAGACCTAATGGGGGGGGGGAGGGAAGGAGGGAGGAGGGAAAGAAGGAAAGAAGGAAAGAAGGAAAGAAAGGAGAAATGCAAAGACAAAAGTTGCAGTGCTCTGCAGTATTTGGAAAAGGCTGAGATTCTAGGGAGCTCACCCAACAATTCTCTGATTCTAAGTCATGTTAAGATTCTGACCTCTATACTGAATTCTTTATTATAGGCTTTCATCTCTTTTTTTTTATTCAGAAATCCAGAGTCCTAAAAAAAGCGGTATTTAGGTTTCAATATTAGATATTGAGTAGCTGATCTGAGAAACAAGGTATGCTGGCCTTTTTTTTGTTGTGTGCTCTTCCCTGACTGAATATTCACTGGAGGTGAATGCTTGCTTTATCGTAATCATACGAGATATAACTGCAGGTTGGCCCAGAGAACTCCTGGAAGAGTTACACCACAAGAGGATTTTATCTGTGCTTCAAACATGCCCTGTACAAAACATTTTTGAAACTGTTACATTTTTCTAGTCTTGCTGAAGTAAAAGACAGATGGGGAAAACATATCATCTTCTCTGACCCTCTATATGCCATGGGTCAATAAGGTTCACACAAATGCTTCATAATATCAAAAGATTTATTTAGACCAGATGTTTCAGTTCTCAAATTGCTGTAGGTAGAGGTAAGGGCAGACCAAAGCACAGTCAGTGCCTTAGGCTTCTTCACGGTTGGAAAACTGTTCTGGTGAGATGATCCCAGCAGGTAAATCATGTCTGACACAATTTTTCCTTCTCTGTTTCCCCATATAATGTCTGGCAAGCCTGGGAGGAAATGCATTTATTTATGCAAAGACAGCACCCAGTATTAACCTGTCTAAGTGAGTTATGGAATGCAAAGAGTCTGTCCATCTGTTTCTGTGTGTCTCTGTGTGTGTGAATGTGTATAAAGAAACAGCAATTGCTTGTTTGATTTTTGTCTACTACTTTTGTCAGATCAATTTAGATAAGACTGCCTGGACTGGAGAGGGAGATTGCTCTGGAGTTTGGTCAGGAGGGGAGGGGGCTGCAAAGTGTGATGGGTAGAGAGGCACAACATGATCCACCAGCTCCTGTGGGGTCACCAAGGTTAAGAGGCTCCATGGAGATTTGAAAGTCTGTGGAGAGATTAAGGCTATATTAGCATTCACGGTGCCATTCTCTAGCACTGCATTCAACTGGCCTTGAGCAGCCTCTGTCTGCACTATCAGACTCTCTGACCCTCTGAAACAGAGTGGCTGAGTCCAGTGCATCTTTTGGGAATGGTCTTCAGCTATACTGACTCGAGCTGCTGCTGGCATTTGTCAGGGACACCCTTGGTCAACACAGAGCACAAGCAGTGACTGCTCCAGTAATTTGGAGATGCAGACAACCAAGTCACAGTGCCTATAAGCATTCTCTAGACCTGTTTGATGTGTCAATGCAGGCTCCTTATCAGGGACTAGAGAGGGTGTCAGAGTGAAAGAAATTCTGTAGGTAGCAGTTTGCTGCCATGTGGATGCCGCGGTGCAACTCTCTAGAAGGAAGGACACGCACTGTGAGCTGGGATGGAGATGCTTAGTAACTTTTTTTTTAACTTCCACTTTATCTTCTTTACTTTGAGGTTTTGCTATTTGAAAAGGGTTCTGTTCTTCATGTAATAAAATTTGGCTTTTTATAGCTAAAGACCTTTACATTTTGTTTAGAAATCACTATAGGAGAGGCAGATTCACATTGAAGCCCTGGCCATCTAATCCTGACAATCTCTGTCACTTGAGAAAGACAGGGAGAAAAAGACAAAAGTTCCACATGCATACAGGATAGAATAAGATTCTTTCTTATCCAGCCAGAAGCCAGTTGGGTCCCAAGGGGTAAGATTTTAAAGTGTTTTTCTAACAAAGAAGCTTCCTATTCTCTTCCAGCAAGATACTTTCTTTTCAGAAGCCAAGGACTGTAGAATGGTATTGAAGACTTTTTACTAGTGGAAGTAACCTGGAATTTAACTTCTACAGCCTTCCTTGTTTGGAAACTAGAGAAACTTAGGGAGTTCTTTTAATTTTAAAAGTTAAAACTTAGATTTTTTTTTTAAAGATTTTTTTTTCCATTACCACCAAACAGAATGATTTATGGCATTTAAACCAATCCCAATCCCATCTTTCATTTCTTGCAGTAAAAGTGCAAATTTACAAAGGGCCAAATTAATGATTTGCAGCAGAGTGCTCTGAAGATTTTTTTTTTTTTAAATAATGGGTTGTTCACTTTTAAATTACCAGTATCATATCTCCAAGTGACTCAGAGCAACCTTTATTCATTTATTTGGTATATCACTGTTTTGAGTCCTAAAGCCTAGCTGCAAAACATAGTGAAATCAATAGGACTCCTTTTCCTGCCAGGACAGACTTTGATTAGACCATTTTACAGCCATTTTGAAACTTTCAGGAAAATAGGCCTTAAAATTCCTTAAAACATTTTTCCTTTCATTTCAGGTTTCTGGTTGTTTTTTTTTTTAATGTGCGTGGCAGGGGGCGAGAAATGTCTTCTCGAGCCAGAAGAAAATTTTAAAGACTACAGCTTAAGAGCCATGTCAAACTCAGACATCTGAAATTATAAGTCTACCATGCAATGTTATCTCAGGTCCACATCTTTATTAAAACAGACAACTGAGGCTGGTACACCGAGGTGTCTCCATAGTCCTGATCTCAGAGCAGATGGTCAAATTCCAGCCGCAGAGAGCAAAAAGATCACATTAGATTTTCTCTCTTCAGAAAGGCAGTGTTTTCCTTAGTTTATAACAAATGCTGAGGTGGAAGTTTCTCTTAGCAGGCCTTTGGTTTCCTACCATTGCTGACAGAACAGCTACTTTTCATTCTCTCAGGACGGAATATCAGTATTCTTCCAGAAAACCAATAATCAACTTGCTTCTGGCCAATGCAATTTGCTTTTCTGCAGAAGTAGGCAGTGTGTACTCTAAACTGCGCTGCTGTGTGTGTGGCAGTTCAGAGATTGCCTGTCTGTTGTGCTGACCTTTCCTGTGCCTTCAGTTTCCAAGGGCTCACTTGTCTCCAACTGTCCTAGCCACTTGGTCCTATCTGGCATTGCAGAAAAATTGAAAAAAGGTCATTCTTTGGAAGTACCTCAAATCTATTCTTAACAAGGTTCCAAAGAACGATAGCAGCCAGGAAGCCTGGTAGCATGTCTCGGGAATTGCTGTAATTCAAAGATTTCTAGGTGATGTTTGGGAGATGCAGCGTGACTGCATAACCCAGCAGATGAGAAACTCCATTTTTTTTCTGCTGTCACCTGAACAGGCAGGGTTTTTTTTTAAAATCTGGGGCTTCACTGCCATATTTCTTCAGGCTAAACCCAATGTAAAGATGGTGCACTCTTATGTGTAGGTGTATATCTGCTTGGATATTTTTGTACTTTGGCATTACTGATCCTATAAGCTACATTTATTATTTATGTCAGTGTTATTCAGATAGCAGGAATGAGGGAGGTTCCTACTCACCTCACCAAACTTTCAACCACCAGGGAACACAGAACATGCTGGGAAACAACTCACATAATAATATTGTCATCTCAATGCCAATGAAGCAATGAAAGAGAATTAAAGCTGACGGAATTTTCTGCATGCCTGAAGGAACAGAGAACAGAACACCCAGTTGGACTGCCTTTGTTTACAGGAACACATTTTAGTTATGATTTACTGTTGCCGAGGAATTCTGATCCATTTGACAGAGAGTGGTTAGTCAAGTTGAAAGGTAAGTTCCTTTTATGAAATTGCTTTTTAAAAATTGCTATGATAGAAATGGCTACAAGATACCTTAACAGGAATAGAAAGAAACAGGAACTAATATATTTGTGCCTGATATTTCTTTGGGACTTATATTTTTAGAGCATCTCTTGAGCTAGGTTACTTCCTTAATGATAACTGAGCAATAAAGATTTAAAGTAGGTGGCATTAGTGTCCTTTATTATATATTTATACGGCCTTATTGTTTACTAATATAAACATATTATTTTCCTAATTCTATGCTAGCATATTAAGGCCTTATACCTTCATAAACCTTCAGTCAGATTTTTATTTTCAAGATGTAAAAACATTTTTCAGGCTCGTTCCACAGATTAGTTACTACTGGAAATCCTCTAAGAACTGTTTGCTTTGTGATTTAGCTTTGCAACTGTGGAGAGCAAAGAACCGTTCATTATTTTTCACTGTGCTGATGCAAAATGGATCAGTAAATATTACTGCAAAATCTGTCCAAGTGTCAGTGTGGGAACTATCCAGATGCAACAGAAGTTAATAAAATGCTTTCTGTTAACTTGAGCAAGAAGTGGTCTGAGCCCTGACAGAATAGATGAATTTGGCTGATTTCATACTGAGATAGACTCCTCCTGCTTTGGGAGCTGATGTGCTGAGCAGGGCCTCGGTGCTGCAGGTTTGGGAGAAATGCTTCATCATCAAGGCACTCCACTGCAGAATTTAGAGTCTCTCACTGACTATCCCCAAGTGACGGCACTGAAGGAGGCCCTCGCATCACTTTCCCCCTTCTGCACTAAAACCGCAATGTCTGCTACCTGTTGCATTCTACAGAACTAATACAGTTCCCAAACAGGCATTTACTTTGTATGCAAAACTTCTTCTCTATAGCTAGTTAAATCATTAAATAAAGACTGCAGCAAATGCCAGTGCCCAATAAACTTGCACACAATAAAAATCTCACTCTGCTAAGAACATAATTTCTATGAAGTGGGCTGTATCTCAGCCCTCTGCAAACACGCAGCCCTGTAATATGATATTGCCATTGCTAGTAAAAGGACACAAGCTTTGTAATGAATTTGCAAGATCTCAGCACCAAGACCATCAGTCATGCTCACTCCAAGCTTTTCTTGACCTATTGCAGCTTTGTCTTCTTGTTTTAGTTGTGATCATAATTTCTGTAACCTGATGTTTATGGCTAATTTTTTTTTTTTTTTTTAATCATCTTTGTATGGCACAACCATACCATCAACTAGCAATTTTTCTACGTCAAATGAGATATTTATGACTCCGAGATAATGATGTAGTGTAGATAAATACAGGCCTGGTACAATAGTGGGGTTCTTGTGTACTGGAGCCACAGGATGCAGCACAGAGGAGGGCAGTCATGGTGTGATAGAAGATGGGGCTCACGCTTGCTACTAGAAATCCCACAGCTACAAACAGCTCATCCGTAGTCAGTTAAAAAAACACAGAACTGGGAAAAACTGGTTTTAAATGTCACAAAGAGAACAAAGAAATGTTATCTAGCATACATAAAAGGCACCATATATAGAAAAACCAGGTGCAATGTAGAGCTGTTGATCAAACAAGAAAGAAAAAAGGCTTAAAATTGTGATAACAAATACATATTATAGAGTGAGGAAAAAGAAACTATCAAAACAAACATGCTATTCCTCCTAGAAAAGGACTCCAGATGCTGGCAGCTCACCATGACACTCCACCACTGTCACTAGACTGAAACCACTAGTGTTAGGACCCAGATGAGCTGGAAAGGGTGAACATAAACACCAGGAAAAGGGGGTGGAAGCAAGAAATGTGTCCATAAAAATTCTAACTCTACCGTTATTATTTCTTTTGTTGTAACAATCAGATGTAGAATAATAATGACTAGATCATTTTGGGCTTTATATATAATATATATACACACATATATATAAGAATAGTGTGTGTGTATATATATATACTTTTTTATATATTCTGATATATACATATATAAGTAGCATGCATTTCTGCTTTACTCATAAATAAGATTTTGAATGTAATACCTATTCACATTAATAATAAAAAGCAGTGATTTGGGTGGGGTTCAAGAGTTCACACAGTAGACCAATTTTATCCTACCCGACTTCCAATTCCTCTTGAGTTATGCAGCAATGTACTTTGGCCCAAACTTTCTCTCACTCTTGTCTAAAACCTTGAAGATCTTTTCTCCTGCAGCAACACTTGTGTATCAGCTTTTAGTTGCTTCAGAGAATCACAGAATCACAAGGTTGGAAAAGACCTTGGAAGATCATCAAGTCCAACCAATCCCATCCTAAGCTGCCCCCAAGGCCAGCCCCAGCTCCCCTGGGAGCTAGTGTCATGTGACTGCTAGCATAGCACACCTTTAAGCATTTGTGCAACATGTTGTGCTCAAACCTTGACCCTTCACTCAGCAGAAGTCCCATGTACTTCTGGAATAGCATGGATGCCCCCAGGCATCCAACGGAAAAATACGGGCTGTTACCATGTGCTTATATAAATCTGAATCTCTATTGGAATTAGCCACAGGCAGTGATTTCCAAAGGGCATTAAGAACTGCTTCTCAGAAATTAGTATATCTGCACAATAAGTATCAGTTTGTACTTCTGCAATTTATTTTATTGTGGAAAAACGTAAAGTAGAAATAAAATAAATTACAGGAGTACAAACTGATATAAATTATAAATATATTTAGGTTTCAGGATGTGACTAATTTAACGTTGCTGTTAATTGTAATTTTTCTGTGAAGATGGCAAAATTCTAATCTTTGAGCTACATTTAAAATCTGATTGTTTATAAGGCATCTGTTTTATTAAAATCAGAGTCTTGGAGAATGACAGCACAAAACCAAATATTTCTTTCCTCCCTTATTTCCCCAGTGGAAGGAATATGTCTTTCCACTTCAATTAGTTTTCAATCTCCCTCCTGCAATATGATCAAAATGTTTCATGCTGACCAAATTATTAGTGACAACTGAATGATATATGAAGAGTATCCAAAATGTGATTTAGCAAATTGACTGAGTCCTAAACACAGAGCAAACTAACTTTTAATGGACCAGTTCAAATTCATTCCTGGTATTATGGGAAAACTAATTCCACTATTTTTTTAAACTACTGTTGACAGGATATTTTAACATCTATATTTTTTCTGTCTTCTTAACACCTTCCCTAGCTGACTTGTTCCATTGCCTCTTATCACACTTGCTCTAAAAAGCAGTAAGTCAGTAAAAGTTCCCATTCTCATCAGTCAACCCTGAGCAGTTTCCTAGTTTGCGACCCCAAATCTCTGGGTCATGGCACACTATAGATTTTTATTGTATTTTCTATACAAACTCTCTGGGTAACTGTCTTGGTGTTTCCTTCAAGAAGTTGTCCAGAGTACATGATACTGAAGAGAAGTCTGCACTCAAGTCTGCAGGTAAGAGAATGGAGTTGTAATCTCAAATAATTTCCCATCTGTTGATTTATGTGCTAATGGATGGAGAGTGAGATTTTAGTTTCTAGTTCTGAGTCTTTTCAGGTCTAGCATTGAAGAACAGGGCTTAACACTCTTTTCACCTGTGGTTGCTGTATTCAAAGGTATGGATAGATTAGACATATGTTTCATGAAACAGCCTCAGTTTTCTTTGGAAAAGACATTGATCTCTCAAAACATTACTACCATCTCCTCAGTGCCATCTCTTGACCTAAAGACTCCTGTCATTTCTAGATTGAGCTGTGGGCTCCTTTTTACCAGGTTAAAGAGTCCGAAAAATATAGTCTCCATAGACGTTTAGAAGTAATTTTCTTGCTGTCCTTCTGTGTCATAGCTTCATGTAGATAGAGAATATGAAGAATATTCAGTTGAACCACAGGTACTTCGAATGTTACAACAATGATGTTTCAAGTTTGTTCTCTAGTCCCTTTCTAATCAATCATATTACTCTATTTGCTGAGTTTTTAGAAATAACTGAGGTCTCTCTTGACATTCTCACACATCTGTCCTGACCAGGACTTCTTTGGTAGACCAGTTATTTTAGTGTCATTATTGTTTATGCTTAGTTAGGACTGCTTTTTCCCATTCACAGTGGACTACATGTTTCATTGTCTGCTCACTCAGCACAGTCTTCACCCCTTCAAAGACAGGTTTGGTTGTCGTATTTCTAAGTACTAAAAGTAAACTTTGTTTGCTCCTAGCTACCTCCTTTTAGATCAGTTATGCATGCACTGAAAAGCATAGATCTTTTTTAAACTCTTCTAGCAACCTCTCTTCACTGATAAAATTGACCTTTCGCTTTTCACATATTTTCATGAATTATGAATCTAAAAAAGAAACATGTTCCCTTTCTCCAATAGCATCTTGATCTGTTCAATAATCTCTGATGAGGGAAGCTGCTGAACGCATATTTAGAACTCTAAATACTATTCATCTGCTAAAACATCTTTATCTACAAGAAAGGTGACAGCTAATGTCATATCCTGTTTTTCTTCATCAGGTGAGGACTCCTCTTGGCTGCATATCCATACTGTCAACCTTCCTAAGTTGATAATTACTCATCTAGTATTCAGCTAGATACTACTTCAGAAAAGGCTTTCAGCCTGTATTGTAAAGGTGATAAAATGCACAGTGAGTTCTTGCGCAATGACAGCTCTTCAAGAGAAATTATACATGTGATGAAGACAGGAGTTATTCTATATTCATGAGGCAGATCATTCGTACATCCAGAATGAATCCAACGTGATCATGAAACTCAAGTTTAAAAATTCCTGTGGATGCAGTGATACTTTCAAGAGTTTAGTCAAGAGCTGAGCCTCACATTGTTTTCTTTTCCTGTATGTGAATGGGAAAAGGGAGATTTTTTTTCAGTTGTGTTCATTACTTTAAGTGATGCAGTTGTATGATCAAATTTTTTTTTCATTTTTCTTTTATTCTTGTTTAATCAATGAAACAAGATAAATTAATCTACTGGAGTAAAACTAGATACCTTTTCAATACAAAATTTCTGCCCATTTTATTCTTTATTATGCACTGTAAATGGCATCAGCACTTGCTGCATGGAAATCTAATTATGTTTACACAGAGCATTTTATTTAGCCCAATATGTCATAGACATGAGAGCAACTCAAGGACACAGTAAATTAAAAAAAAATATATATAAATGACTGGGATAAAAGAAGCCAGAGCAAACATTTTAATTCCGTTGAGATGGTAGGACATGGCTTATACTAACAGTTTTATTTTTCTTATTTTTTGAAGAAACATGTAGCAAAGATGATGAAAGCTTTCCATTTCCCTTCTGTACAACAAGCAGATGATTACATGTGGTCCAGAGCTGGTAAAGACCAGGCACTTAGAATTTGTAGAAGCGCAATGCCGTGAAAATCTATGCCAGAGAGAGAACCTACTCATGCAGCTAATTGCTTCAAGTAATTTCCTTGTGAAATGCAGGAAGAATCTTCAGATGAAAGAGGGAGACTTAGGCTTGGGATATAACATAGATAGAAATGGACGATTAGACACAGGGGAAGATTATCTGGAAGTAAACTACAGTGTACACCAGTAAGCTTTTAAGATAGTTCACTTAGTTACATACTAGACAGTTGGAAATAAAGAGAACATTTCCAACTCCTATTCTGGAATCTACTTGCTTCTGCATCATTTTCTGAAATGCATGGTACACAGTTATCATTCTTAGAAGTGCGATATGGTGCTTGTTTGTTTCTGGCCTTGAGTTAGAGCAAAGTGTATGGGTAGATTTTAAAGGTGTGTGGATCAAAACACAGTATGGTGGATCAAAGTCCGTGCTAGTGAATATTAAACTTTCTTCAAAACACAGAAGAGCTGATTTTCTCATTTCCTTCTAGACACTTAAGTGAGGCATTCTTTAATGGAAAAGACTGCTGCTTTTTTCTCCTCTACTGCCTCTAACTCTGAAAACAAATTAGAAAGGCTCTTACATGATAGTCTTGTGTACCCCACCTGGAGTACCATGTCCAGCTCTGGAGTCCCCAGTACAGGAAAGACATAGAGCTGTTGGAGCAAGTCCAGAGGAGGGCCACAAAGATGATCAAGGGGCTGGAGCACCTCTCCTATGAAGACAACATGAGAGAGTTGGGCTTGTTCAATCCAGAGAAGAGAAGGCTCCAGGGTGACCTAATTGCAGCATACAAATACTTAAATAAATCATACAGGAACGTGGAAGAGGGACTGTTCACCAGGGAGTGTAATGATAGGAAAAAAGGCAAGAGCTTTAAGCCAAAAGAGGGTAGGTTTAGGTTAGACATTAGGAAGAAATTCTTTACTGTGAGGATAGTGAGGCACTGGAACAGGTTGCTCAGAGAGGTTGTAGAAGCCGCATCCTTGGAAGCCTTTAAGGAGAAGTTGGATGGGGCTTTGGGCAACCTGGTCTAGTGAGGGTGTCCCTACCCGTGACAGGGGGGTTGGAACTAGATGGGCTTTGAGATCCCTTCCAACTCAAAGCATTCTAAGATTCTAAACCATGAAACTCTTTAAGAAATATGTTTCAGTAATATCTCTTATCCTATTCAGCTAGACCTTCAGATAAAATGATGAACAGGCAGACCTTCCACACCCACCTACCAAATACATTATAGAGAAACCTGTTTTATTTTCTCCCTGGGATTAGGTGTACAAATCATTATGATTTAAATAGATGTCTTGGGAAAGGAAGAATTTCTTCAACTCCACCGAACTGTGTAACTGCTCTTTGGTGCTCACTGCCCAGAACCTTGCCTCAGAAGGAAATCAAATCAGAGATGCTAAGGAGTAAGTAGATTACTGGGCTGACTTTATGATGTTTACTGAAGATTATAAAAAGATTATATAAGGCATACCCTCATTTTCTGCAATTTCGTTTTGACCCAGTAAATCATTTTATGTGCAGTTGCCTTGGATTCTCACCAAAGAACATCTACTTTTAAATGGACATTTTTATTTTATGCTTCACACAGACATCTTCCTTTAAGAATAAGAAATGGCTATCGTAAAAGTACACTTTTACTTACAAAGAAAAAAGCAGTTAGTATTTCACTCCAATTCCCTGTGTAATCATAATTTATAATATAGCATTAAATTCATTATTCCTTGGAAAATTCTCTGAATGCTTATGTTAATTCGTTGGATGTAACTTTTATCTTTTATCTATTTATCATGAAAATGATTCCTAGTCAAAACCAAATAAAATGAAACAGGAATTCTGTAAAAAAAGAAAAATTTCAGGCAATTTCAAAGCCTTGTTTCAATTTTTGCTTTTAAAGATTTCCAGTACAATTCAATATGAATAAAGTATAATTAGTTTACATTTAAAACAAAATATCATGTCTTGAAATACAAGACAGATATTTTAGGAAGATGAAATCTTGTAAAAATATTGATGTGGAAAGTATGCTGGATTTTTTTCCTTTTTTTCATTAAAAGTCTTGATTCTCATACAGTGATATTTTCTGATTAAATAGATGTTTTCTCCTGAAAAGTTCCTGCTAGGTCTGATTTCTTCTGAAATTACTTCTGCTCTATAAATCTGTGGTCCAACTTCAATTAAATTATCTTTTTATTGTCTCCCACAAACCAGGAGACAGATGGTATTATCATCGTCTCTGTGGAGACAAGTTTCAGACATTGCAACGATTTTATTAAAAAATAGTAATTAATTTCTTTATAAAATTTAACAAGATCCATTTAAGTAATTATTACTCTGAGCTATAAAATAGAAAGTTGTATATGAAATATCATTTAAATATAAAAGTATTTACTTTTGCCTGTTTTCTTCACAAAGTAGAGAAAGTTGATGTAAGGCTGTGTTGTTTGAGAGAATCGAGTACAATAGAAACGATGTAACGTCAGTGAGAAAGCATGGGCTCATGGGATATTACACCAGGAAAATGTGATGGTAGAAATGTTCAAGTTGACTTCTTACATTTAAGTCGAGTAGCAAAAGTGAAGGTGATGATTAACTTTTCCCTTTTTTTACACTCAGTTTAATAAAGAATTTAATTCCATACTTTTGAAATACCAAGCAAAAGCAGCATGTTTAAAACATTGCAAGTATAATTGAATATTACAAATATAATTACTAAGTTTGTGGGAAAAAACCTGTGTTCTGTTCCAGGGTGAATGCAGTTTTGGATTTTGATTTATCCATTGGCATAACACATGGGAAGTTTTTATTACAGTTATGAAATTAGCAGTTATCTTCTGTCCTTTGCCCTAGGAGCAGCTAGCACAGGAGAGACCCCTGCACCTCTGAAGAGCAAACTAAAACTAATCATCTCTCCTTCTGCCACCAGATGTTAGCCAGGCTGTTTAATAGGGCTAATGTGGGCTATTATGATTGCTATGTGTATGCATCCTGGCAAAGAATGGTTCCAGATAAGCTTAAAAAGCAGCTATAAACAGCTTTCATCTATGCACAAACTCACAGAGTCTGCTGTCAAGAGGTATCATCCTTATGTAATATTGATCCATTCTCCTTCTCCCCCAAAACTTCTTCTGAGTGAAGATTGATGAGCTCCTCTCTCTAGTCTTGTTTTTAATAACTCTGTTGGAGTCATATAGCTCCCACCTTCATTTCTTATTTAGCAGAAAGGGAAATAGGAACTCTGACAAGAGCAGTGCTGGTTTATATTATTACCATGTGGATGACAGAAGCTGTAAGAAAATGCAGAAGCTGAATAAGAAGAAACCTGTCTGTCAGCTGAATTCAGGAAGGCTAGCATGTTGGGTGTGCGAGGGGTTAGCAGGTGCCCCTGCCAGCAGAAATTTGGGACTTGAAGAAGAAAAATCTCAGATTTCCTTTCTTGTAGCAAAACTTCTTGCTTTTTCACTTGAGCAACCACCCATGGGAGACGTGACGGACCTCCACCACCTTCACATCAGAATTTGATACTTTTGCCCAGCACACCAACAGTTTTCCCAGTTTTATCAAAAATCCACGCTACTTTGAGGGCTTCAGCCCCAGGAATCATGGAACTATTACTGAGCACTCCTTTTCATTCTGTAATAAACTTGTGGAAGATGGGAGTAAGAGGAAATGTTAAGGGACCTCTACATTCTTTACATCTCAGGATTGCTACAATTTAGGGCAATCTTGCTTAATGGTTGGTGACAATATTATACTCAGTTCAGGACTTTTTTTCATATCACAGTGGTGGCTCTATCACAAGTAATATAAAGATATTGAGCAGAACATTTAGGAAATGTCAACATTTATTTTTTCAGGCCTTCTCCAGAGTGTTGTAACTTTGCTACTTAAAACATATGGCCTTATTTCAGACTGAACTAAATACTGCCCTAAACATAGTTTTGCTACACTGGAAGGACTTCCTTTAACTAACTTTTGATCATATATATTGTCTTAATGGCATTTAAATATGAATGAATATGTGGTTTGATAAACTTAACTCAGCAGGGGATGAGAGGTGTATGCGGGGGTACAAATTTGTCTGTTAACCCTATGAGGAGAAGTAAATTAAGTACATGAACTAAGATACTTTGCTCTCTGCATTCTCCTTCCTTTAGCTGTGGATGAAACACATCTGACTTAAAAATGAGATAAGAAATGCTGCAGAAGGCACATTCTAAAAAGGCAGCTGTCAATCTGGATGAGGAGATGTCAAGAGCTACACACAGACAAGGGGAGTGGACACAAGCTGTAACACTTGTCAGTCAGTCAGCCACTGGCATCTTGTCATGGGGCTATTTCTTCACACAAACTTTAAATAACCATCAGTGACTCCAGAAAACCATCACCATGAGGCTGTGTGAGGACGCTTGCTCTGCAGCCCAGATGCTGAAGGCCTCATTTGTCTAGATGCAGTTTATTATTACACTCTGAAAGAAGCCCTCATATGTTACTAGTGCGCTGGGATTTAGGGGTGGTAAAGCAACTGCCGGTGCTGTGGGGTGACAGCAACTTGGTAAACAGACACTATCTGGCCAAGAAATTACACTTCAGTATGGATGAACAGGCTTCCAGCACTCCACGGTCTCCAGGATTCTTCTATCCCAAGATGCCTGTACATATTTATTTTAGCCTGAAATATTTCTGTTGATGATCTGCAGACCCTGATGCAGATTCATGTGCATTAGCACAGATAATTGCCTGTCTGGGTGCTCAGTAAATCTACCATCTGAATGTCTGGACTGAAGGGCTCTATTTTTTTTTGAGTAGTATATATAGCCATAAGATTTCAGTGTTCACTGCTGGTTTAAAGCGTTATAATAAACTTTACTGCCTTGGCTAATGAACCTGAGCGTTAATATTGGAACATCTGATAGTAGAATGTTTAATTACATATGGAACAGCTGTAAGTTGGTGCCTAAACATGCATTTAATCAGATGAAAATAGCATTGCTTGGAACCTGCTTGAATGTTGATGTGTCCCTTGTCATTCATATTACTGGGACACATAAAAATGAGGAAAAACTTCTGCTGAAGAGGAATGTACCAGCGAGTGACTGTTTCCAAACCCAAGTCAGAAGAGAAACTGCACTATTGTTCCCTAGAACGTACTCTAAAACGCCCTTGTGACTTTTCTGAGTTTTTATCAAAATAAGTAGGGTACCAGGATCAAATCTGAAATTTATTCCTGAAATTGAAAATGGAAAAGACAATGGGGTACCTGTTAATGAAAGAAAGATGCAATCAGCATATATTGACCTAACTCTTTCTATGAGAAAAAGAAATGGTGACTGGATACTTACAGTGCACAGAGAATCTGACTACAGGAATTTTGATGTTTTAATCTAGTTGGATTTTAATGGTGGTGGGGTTTTTTTTGTCATTCAGTTGAGTTTTTTTTTTTCTCTCAGAGGCAGCCATCTGAGATGAGATCAAACCAGAAAATTTCATAGGACTATGAAAGACTCATAGAGGGTTTTTTCAGAAAATGCTGTTACAGCTGAAATTGAGCAAGACCTCAGTGTTTTTCAACTCAGTTGTTTTAAGATCAAAGGTTCAAATGAAGCCTGAAGAATCATTTTTCTTATTTTGAAGGTAATCAAGCATGCCAGGGGATGAAGCTTTTCTTTCACCTCCTGCCAGTTCCTTACTGCACCATGACGTATCAAAGAATGATCAGTAGTAGAATTCGGTTTAGAAGAACATGAAGTCCATGAATAGGGATTTCACAGATTCAGTTCAGCAATGAATTTCTAGGAAACCAGGAGAATATTTTGATTGGGCTCTGATTTCAAGAGTCAGAGAAGAACATTGCTACAAGCATGGAATTTGACCACCATGAGAGAGCTTTACTCTTCGAACATCCCTTTGCACGGTATGTTTGAGAAGGCAAATGTGGCTGCAGCAAATGCCTCACTGTTCCACAAAAAGACAACACTATTTTTTGCTAGCAAGTCTCCCTTGCATCATTTCCTCTGAAGAACTCCAAAATTAAAGTTTTGGGGAGGAAAAAAATATGTTTGTTGTCTAGAGAGGACAAGAAATTTTAAAATATTCATTTTTAAAATTTGCCTCTCTATACTAGTCAAACCAATAGCAAACTGTTGGAAAAGGAGGCATCAGACAGTCATGTAACAGACACGGTGTTACAGAAGTAACCTAACATTTGTTCCTTTTGCCGATGGTGCATTTACTCAGTAAACTGAACACCTCAGAAATTTGCCAGGGGGATTTTTAAAAGAAAAAAGAAGCTGTTTCTGTGTTTCATGAAGATTGAGGAAATGCAAATTTTGACAGAAAGTTCGAGTCTTCCTTTGAATATATAATTCCAACGTGAGAAGAAAGATCTCTCAGACCATATTGAGCTGCAAGTGTTCACTGAGCAGAGAGAAGGCAGGCATATTAGTAAGCATCGTTTGCCACCTTGTACAAAATAGCACTGTCTAAACTGCAGGGAGCTGTAAAGAATCACATGCCCTAGAGAGATGGCACCAGTCAGCTGTAGCTCAGTTGTTTGTCCTGATCACTGAATGTCTCTTTTATGGTCTGTTTCCCCACATTTTCCTCTCAAGGAAATGAGGGTTTAAGGAGAGAGAATGGAATAACATATACCTGTGTGCAATCCCAGCATAGAATTAAAGTCACTAACAATCCAGGAACACAAAATTTGTGCTATGTGGAAACTGAAGAGCTTCATAATCCCTACCACAGAAGCTAAGTAACCATGTAGTCAAATGAAGCTGATGAGGAACCATTAATACCAAAGCTAAATCATCATTAGATGTGGAGTCTCCGTCTCTGAAGAATTTCAAAACCTTCCTGGATGCATTCCTGCATGACATGCCTTATGTGAACCTGCTTGGCAGGGAGGTTAGACTAGGTGGTCTCTAGAGATCCCTTCCAACCCCCAT
Source organism: Porphyrio hochstetteri (assembly GCA_020800305.1). Taxonomy (NCBI): domain Eukaryota; kingdom Metazoa; phylum Chordata; class Aves; order Gruiformes; family Rallidae; genus Porphyrio; species Porphyrio hochstetteri. The sequence goes on from CM036907.1 coordinate 56,932,968, forward strand.
CATTCTGTGATTTTGTGATTCTGTGGATCCATCAGTACATAAACACCCATTATGATGTGAGCCTTGGTGAGTAACACAATGCTCTGGCCATTTCTGATCACAGTCACTGTAAATTGTTTACCATGAGATTCAAATAAAGTCTCACAAACAGCAGTTCAGGGAAATTTTGAATTTGATGATGAAATGCCAATAAGCCAAAAACTTGATTTTTCTCTTGGTATAAAGTAATGGTGTATTACACAAAGGCTATTCCAGCTGAAGATTCATTCAATTAATATGGCAGCTCATTAAAAAGGTTGAATATTATTGGAGTGGGGGAAGATCAGTAAGCATGAGTTTCAGACTACCTTTAAGAGCATCAATCTGTAACAGATGCTATTTATTAATTATCCTGGGAAATGCACAAAAAACGTTGTACACATCAAACAGCCCTCTACACAGAGTACTCTCCAGCTTCTGGAAAACATCACTGCAGAAATGTTTTAGTTGGGAATTTTTGTTAGTTTTTTCAATGGCAGCTGATGCTTATGCCCCATTTAAAAGAAAAAAATAAAATCTACTGCTGGAGGGTGAAACTTAGACATGATAAACAAAAATATTCTTTCCTTTTGGCTGCTATAACAGGTAGCCCTAAAACTGATGGAAAATGCAGAGGGGGGAAGGGGAGAGAAGATGCTATTTAGAAAACATACTTTACACGGGAAAGCTACAATATCTATTAACCAACAATGTATAAGTCTCCCAGAAGGCCTGACAGTGATCCAACAGGTGTGGATTGATATGAAGCATGTGCAAGTGTCCCTCTCATGAGGTGCCTTATAAAATAAACTGGCAACCTTAGAAATTAAATAGATGAGCAGACTTGCTTCTCAAGCTTCACAGGCAGGACAAATTAAGGAATAAAAAAGTGGTAATTTGGAGACGTCCAAAGGTGGTATTGAACTCCTTCCTCTGAATTATTTTTCCGGGAGACCAACTGCACAAAAAGGATTGGGATTAAAAGCAGAATCCTCAAACACTAGCTATAAATCCAAACATCCTGGATAAAGGTTGGGAGGGGGACGTGGGGACTACTGACAAAGCAGCGAGATACAACATAAGACAAGACGAAGATGGAGAAAACAGCACGGAAAGGATGTGGCTTGAAAGCATCAGCAAAGGTTAGAGCACAGCATGTGGAAGGAGCAGGTCCCTAGGCTACTGCCGCAGCTCTGGGTGGGAACTGCAGTGCTGCTCAACACTGACGAACAGACCTGACGCAGAGCCTGAACATTATCTGTCGTACTTTCAGGTATTTATTTTGAAATGGCATTTTCACTTCTGTGGCTGAACGATTGGCACTGCCAATGGAAAACCTGCTCTTCCCACCTGAAGCTGGTCTTAGTATTTAAAGTAGATTCAAATAAACCTGAAAGAAGCAGCTACAGGAAGCTTGAATATCCTTACAGGTAAAAATGTCAGAGAAGATTCACCCTTCGGACAGCATTATTGTCTGCCTCTAACAAATAAACAAAATCAAACCAAAACACACCACCAAAAAAAAAAAAAAAAAAAAAAAAAATAATGAACGAAATCCTATTGTTTCAGTTGTCTGAGTTCACAAACTGAGGGAGAAGTGGGGGAAAATGCCAGGCTTTACATATGCAGAGCCTTTTAAAAGAAGAGGAAGTAAATGTACGATAGCATGGCAAGTATCTCCTAACTACGAACTAAAGAAAATTTGCAGCAGAGGCGAATGCGCCTCATGACTAAACAGAAGCAAAAGCTTTCTGGCTGGGAAGGCTGCAATGAAAATGCCAGGAATTGCAGAGAGTATCCACCTTGACTGATTTCATTGTTGTTACTCTTAAAACACTTGCTCCATCAAAACCAGATCCTTTCTTCAACGGGTTCTTTGACTCTTCCACTTGCACGTCCCCACTGAACTGCTAACTAGATTTTCAGATTTCTGGTGCTATTCTGACTTGCACAAAAACACTTGTCCAAGAAGCCCCTGGCTCCCAGACACTGTGGTGGTACCTGCAAGACTGTTCTGGGAAGATGCTGAAGCTACTGATGCTCTTACTAAGCTGGCTGAGGGCAGGCAGGATGCGTGCTCTGGCAAGGATTAAGCAGCCCCAGCATTTTGTTGCCCTTTCTGTCTCTATGAAGGAGCCTGTCAGTGTTGTCCATCAAATTAACACAAGTACAAACACAAATAAAAACTTAGGTTTTTCCATTTTTACTTTTGGGTTTTTTCCATTTTTACTACATTTCAAGTTTTATTTTACAGTAAATAATTAGTTAATTGTTTTTAGAAGTCTGAAAAGAGGCACACTTATAGAAGTGTTTAGATGTCCAAGACCTTTTTTGCTTTCTCCAACTCTGTCAATAGTTCCAACCAGCTGAGCACCCCCTAAAATCTTACTGCACAGAGCTCAGAACTCTTTTGAGTTTTATGAAAGCCCCTAAAACACAGCACTTCTGATTCAGGTTCCTTTAGTTATGTGTTACATTGTGCACTCAACTTCAACATTTTAAAACGTTTTATTTTTAATATTGTTCACAGATTCTCTTAATTTCTAGTGCCTCCAAAGCTTTTTTCCCTCATGTTGGATCTCACCACTCACTTCCCTTACTCTTTTACTTAATACTCAGTGTCCTGATCTAGAGAAGAAAAAAAAGTCATTTGTAACTATGCATATAAAAACATGTATACATTAATAAAAATATATATTCGTTATTATTTCATTATATTCTTTGTCTATTTTTCCTTGCTTTTGCACCATTCATTTCCTTCTCTCTTTCTATTGTCATTTCTTACCTCTGTTTTACATCCAATACTGCTTCCTTCCTCACTGTTGTCATTATTTCTTCATATCTTTTCCTGCTTATGTGCAAAAAATTCAAACTATTTCACTAAAGAAGAAAATGGCTGGACCATCATGGGAATCATTATGGACAAGTAGATATGAGAAGCATCACAGTCTTCTATGAATTTCTAAAGTTTAGTTTTAATGTAGTTAAAGATATTTTTTTCTCAATTTCTGCAGAGACAGACTAGGAAACATCCTCTTTGCTGTACAAGGTGGTGTCATTTTCCGGGGCATGGGAACCAGAACACACAACCCCCAGCTTCAATTTACGACCAGTGTAATGCTTGTATAGCAAAGCAAATGATGTTTCTGCACACCATCACCATGAGTTCATGCTCCTGGGGATAAAGCACAGTGAAATCATGCACTCAGCCACAGCTTTTTCTCAGACACAGGCAATCTTCATCCAGATACTACACTTTTACATTTGTCTGCTTTCCTTCCAGCACACTTCCCCAAGGAAAAAGCATTTTCCTGCTGAAAAAGATATTTTGGTGAACTCACGAGGAACACACTCCTGCACACAAAACCAGTTAAACATAGGAAGTCACTTTATCAGACTATATATCATTTGTGAAATGCATTAATGCTGATCACCACCCTTCATCATTTCTTCAATTCTGTATCTGGCAGGAGAACACTGGAGTAACTCTTTCTAAAACAATTAGCTGATAAGTGTTTTGGGCTGACTAATCATAAAGAGGCCTGGCAAATACAAACAAGGCAAATTATTTTCCACAGTCATTTTGCTGCTTCAGTCTGGTATTTTTTTGAGCAGCCAATGCAGTGTAATAAGAGGCAAAGCTAGCTCCCCTTGTTTGTAGTTATGGCTTTTATAGTCCCTTTTCTGAGTTGCAGTTCTCAATTGCCTTACAATTTTGGCATGCTTCTGATCAGAGCTTTAAAACTTTGTGTCCCAGTTTTTCATTTGCTATTTTCTATACTTTTACTTTTTAAACTTAAATTCCGAACGTTTTCAGGACTAGAGAAATATGGAGTGTTTTTCCACTTTAAAAAAAACCAAAAAAACACTTCCCACCAGTACTTTGGCAGTGGAGCTGTATTTCCGAAATTGGCAGGTGCATCTTTTGTACCAGGAATAGGCCTTTTTCCATTCTTGCTTAAAAAACTAAATGAAAAAACACCCACATCTGGACAAATTACAAATGTTTGCTGAAAAAAATAAAAATCCTTTTCACGGTGAGTCAGTGAAGGGACAATAAGCCTGAACAAAGAGTTTCTATTAGCCAAGAAGGATTTCCTTTCAGCCCTCAGCTCCCAATCGTTCTGAGGTCCAGAAAAGTGAACATCCATGTTGAAAGGTGCATAAAATAATGAATGGCATGACTATATATTCTGTGTCGTACAACGAAATAGGGGCCATCAAATGAAGCTAGTAGGAGACAGGTTCAAAATAAACAACAAGGTTTTAGTAAAGCACTATATTCTGAGTTTCCATTTATAGGTAGAATAGTACAAAAAGTAACTTTTTTTTTTAAGTTCCTTCTGCATTTTTTCCTTGATCAGTGAAAGAGAAACAAGTAGAGACTACTTTTATATTGTGATGGCTATTTCAGAAGTATTAAAGAAAATTCCCTCTTCAGTCTTTACAAACCACCTCTTCAGATCTGGCATCACAAAATTATTTGTTCAACAAAACCATGAAACAGATGTTTGTAAGAGACTTCAAGAGATAAAGACATCCATTCCCTAGCTCCCAAAAAAGATCAACGTTGAAGATCTTCTGTAGAAACTACACAGTTATAAAACCCATAAAAACACAATATATATATACCTCACTCTCCTTTTCTACTGTAAAGTACAGGCCCATCTCCAAATTATTTAGGTAACTAAACAGGACATTTATGGAAAATTCTCTGAAATGCATTTGGCTACATATTGCTCTCTAGATACAATTGCACTTACAAATGGACTAATTTATCCTTCAGTCACAGCAAAAAATTGCTGTCAGCAAGCTTTCATTTTGATAATATTGCAAGCATAGAGAACTAAATATTTGGAGGAACAAAGAAATATCAGCTTAAAAGTTAACTGGAATGTTGACCAAATATTTTAATGAAGGTTTTGATTCAAGTGAATATTAAATAAAACCCAGCCACTCAATATTTAATTTAAGAAAGTTCAGAAAATTTAGAGTTTGGGAAATAAACAGTGCTAAATTTGAAAATTTAAAACCATAAGAAGCTGCTTAAAGGTGAAAATGATGACTAGAGCTTCTAAAAGAACAGATGAAAGGGAATTGTCTCACCTATTAAAAGATGTTTTGACCTTTGGATCTGACAAAACAATCACTGCAAGGCTGTTGATTTTATAATTGCAAGGAAGACGTGAAAACTCTCATAAAATTATATGGAATGCTATAAATGATATGGATTATTACATTTCCTATCAGTTCAGCCACAGCAGTACTGAGTTAAGAATGACAATTATTTACTCTGAGTTATAAAGAAGTCAATTATATGCGCAGTCTCAGCTCGAGGAATAGGATAAGGATGCAACTGCTGAAGGCAGCAGGCTGGGGACAATGACCTGCAAACCTGCCAGTGCCTGAAGAGATAATGCAGGCTCTTCCAAACTGAGCTATCATACTCAGTTCCTACATCATTGCTCATTACTGTGCTTGTTGCAGCTGGAGGGAAGGGATGAGCTGTGTAGGAGCTACTCTGTGGAGGGGAAAGAAGTGGCCCCTCTCTGCAGCAGTCAGCGGGTCCACTTGAATTACTGAGCTTTGACTCACTTCATGAAGTCAGCTGTGGAGTGCATGAACTGCATTTTTTTTGGGTGAGAATAAATGGTAGGGTGTATTCCAGGAGCACAACTAATGTTCTCCAGCTGCTAATGGACACTCAGTCCATGGGACCTGACTAGAATCCAAATAAAGAATGGGAGTCCAAATATAGACCAAAAAAGGATCCATCACAAATACAGAGTTGTGACTCAGTCCTCAGCACCTACAATTTTGCTCTACAGTCTCCCTTGCACTACAATATTTGCCCATGTAGACATGCCATACAACAGAAAATGCCAGCCTGGAAGTTGCCTCAGGTTTCTGAAGCTGCTGCTTGGTTTCTCCACTAGACAGTCTCTCAAATGACTTTTGGTGATTAATAATGAGTTTTCTCCTCACAGTCATTACTCTCTGCTAGGATAAACTTGGAGACCGGTGGTTATTTAATTTGGCTCATATACTAAAGACCTCTATTTTGAAACCTGAAAGAAACGGCTTTGTTTCTGCATACTATACTGCAGACAGAAAGTTCTGGATAGGGTGAAAGACAAAAGGATCAGTACCTTGCTTCTGGTCCTTGGTTAGATATGACAAAGGTGCAATTTCCTAATGATGGCCCATGGAACCTTCTCTTGTTCTTGTGATTTGTCAATGAAAAAATCTGATTCAGATGCAAAGGGATTAATTTAAGCTTTTATATTTTTTCTGTTGGCCATGATGTACACCTTTTAAAGTAAAGAATGGACGATTCATCCTACTGGAGAATCAAAAGACTGCTGGAACACCAGGCTTATTTTACCTCCACAAGCAGGCAGTTTGGGGCAGGGGGAAGATGTTATGTTGATGTGCTGCACATCTTCTGGCTTCCTGTAGGTAAAATAAGGGGTTTGTTTAAGCATAGCAACCGTGGAAGCCTGAAAAATTTATCTTAGATTTTCTCGTCTTTGAGGCACATTACTGTGGAAGTTTTGTGAACTGATTGAACAACATTGTAAGTCATCACTTTTAACTACAGCTATATATACTCTTTCATGATCTCTTGTTTTCTGAAGGAAACCTGGTCCTTAGTTTCATATAACACATAATCCCAGTGAGAATGGACACAGTTTTCTTAACTGAAGTCGAATGCATAACTCTGGCTCCACTCCATGATGCTCTTACCTTTACTGTGGTAAGGAACAATGATACATTACCATCTACCTGTCTGCAAAGAGCCATTCACTCAAGGAGTTTGTTCATGTGCATAATGAAGCAGAAGTGGCACCTTGGTCGTGGAACTCTCTCAAGGTTAAGACATCCACTGTGAAATATTTGATTCACCAGCATCCTCTTATACCTTTTCTATTTGGGTGCCAGCAGTGTGGATGCTGTAGAACTGATTTGCTGCTTCAGTCAAGGCACCATCCTCACAATCAAGCACCTCTCAGCTCTTAGAGACCTGGTCGTCATAGGGAGGAAAGAAATACCAAATCACAACAGTATAATTAAGACCTTCAATATTGCACCACACAGTTGTTTTGCTGAGCCTCAGGCAACGTGAAAAGGCCAAAGAATAAGCCAAACACAGATGTTTCCACCATTACCTCCTGCACTGGATAGTCTTATTTTTTTTTCAAGGCAATTTGCAGCCTCAAATGTGACAAGTCATCCACAAATCTAGAAGTTGGCCTGAAATCAACTCTCAACTCTTCATAGTGATTTCTATCTGTAAACCACCAGTACCCATTTTGACTTAATACAGACCAACAACTCTACCCCTTAGAGCTTTTACTTTTTATCTGTTTTCAGTACTTCTGCAGTCACCTTTGTAGCAAATAAAATCTTGTGCTTTCATCCTGCTTAACACAGCTTGAACACTTCCATTTCTGTAGCATGTTCCTCTAGCCCCTGCAATGTCCCTATTTTAAACCTGCAATAAACACAGCTCAGGTTTTGTAGCATCCTTTCACAGTGACTAAAAGGTCCAACTGTGACAATCGACATACTGATTTACCTCGCTTTTGGTGTCTCTAGCTGGGCTTCTGCCTTGCACAGACTTTCCTTGCTTTGCCCTGGGTTCGGAAAAGAGAAGTTTTATAAAAGTTACCTTCACTGATTGCCATGGGTCCTTTCTTTACATGGAGAATATTGTATTTCTCTCACTCTTCTCTCTGGTCTTTCTGTGGCCTGCTTGGATCTCTGGTTGTTCATCTTTACAGTTTTTCAGAGAATTCTTTAAAAAAAGGCTAAAATTAAGTTACCTGAACTGACTTCCATTGGAAGTATCTATCATTATGCTGCAGTGATTTTCTCAGTCCATCAAAGAACAACAGCGCATTTTGTAATTAATGGTGACAAGCTAATAAATCTTAGGTGAGGTTTGTTTGGTTTGTGGTTCTTTTGTTTTTCCTTTCATACATATTTCATAAAGGGAGAAAAAAGCATCTATGAAAGTTTGTCTCAGAAGTACTTCATTGCCAGGCTTAAAATCACTGAGATGTTTTAATGTTTCCCAGAATGCATGGTATTTTTTCCTATCAGTAATTTTTTTTCATTATTTTTCAATAATTGCTTGATAATTTAGGATGAGACTTTAAACACTTACAATATCAAAATAGCATCTACTTTACTTTAGAACAGCTATAATTAAATGAATGGCACAACTTGAGGAATAAAAGTGTTTCAGGAGGCCTACAATTAGCATAATTTTCCATGCTATGTCAATTTAATCCTGAAATCAAGTACATTTTGGAGGATTTTATATTTTACTTCTACCTATGTGTTCTTCTGAAAAGAACACATTTTCAGAACTCAATGTTAAAATATTAAATGCAAATCTATGTTCATAAACATGTTTTAGTAGAAAATAATAGCTCATCTTTTTTTTTTTTTAAAGAAGAAAGGAGTTTCCCAGGAAATGTATAAACCACACAACACAACTTGTGCCAGAAAAATGACCAGGATATCATCACGCATTGAGGAGTTAGTGGTCATCAAAAGAGCAAATCTGAGTATACCCAGTCATGCGCCATGCTGCGCTGCACATCCAGCATGGACTGCATGCCATGCCTTGGCTGCGGGATCATGTCAGCTGGCTTACTGCAACAGGGGAGCCCACAGGCTGCTCCCACTGGGTACCAGCAATTCCAGCACCTTCCTGTTTCTGCCTTTATACAGCAGTGCAGCAAGAAGTTGTGAAGTGAGCATCCTTTCTGTGTGACAGCAGAAATAATGAACAGAGTGTTCTCTTTTAAGAATATCCTATAGTAACTCAAATGACCAAAATGGGGTTACTCTTCTCACAGTCAGGGTCTACACAGTGTGCTGCGCACACTTCAGAGGCCTGTTCAAAGCTGCACATGGGGTTCCATGCATCTAAAGGGATGTAAAATTATCTGTACTCTTCTTTGTCTCTTTACATTGTTAGCTCTAATAAATAGCATTTGAAAGGATACTTTACAGAGCCGGAGTGTCTTTCTTATTGGCATCATAACAGGACGGCATCTCCTAGTGCAAAACAACTACTTGGTTAAAATTACTATTTGGAAACAGCAGGACTATCTAAACTGCAAATGGAAATCAGCTTTTCTCATAACAGCTTAATTTCTATTTTCCTCTTCTGTGTTTACTGAAATTGCAAGCACCACTATTTAAGTAAAGGGTTCATGCCCAGCATGCGTGCAGCTATTGCTGAACTTCTGATTGGCTCTGAAATATATTTTCCCTGTCCTTTCCCCAGGAGGACTTTCAAGAGGCATTGAGAAAATTGGCTTAGACAACCTGCTCACTCCAGTTTTAAGAACCATTTTTGATGCAGTCAAATATATGCAAATGACTTACAAAAATATTCTTTTTGAATCTTAAACATTCAAGACATTTAGTCCAAAATGCCTCTGCAGCAATTACATATAGCCATTACAGGATCTAATTCTGTCCTTCAGGTCTCTTGACACTACCCCTAGAGATCAAATTGGCAACACCAACAGTAAAATTCTACTACTTCATTAAGTGACCATAAGACAGTTAAACATTTAGGCTTGTCTTGGGTTGTTTCTTTGGCAGTTACCTACATGCACATTCATTATTTGAAGTACACAACTAATCATATGTTTGCTACAGAGAAAACATACCCTGCCTTTTACTGCAGAGACTCTGTAGACTACTTTTAATAATACTTAACACCACTCTCACTCAGGCATTCATGCACATTGATAAAGTCCAAAAGAGCTTGCTTTTCTCTTAATGCAGCCCAGGAGTCTGTTTGCCACCTTTGCCACAAGGGCAAATTGCTGGCTCACATTCAGCTTACTATTCACCAGGACCCCCAGGACCTTCTCTGCCAAGCTGCTTTCCAGCTGCTCAGACCCCAGCCTGTACTGGTGCATGCAGCTTTTCCTCCCCTGGAGCAGCACTTGGCATTTTCCTTTCCTGAACTTCATGATGTTCTTCTGTGCACATTTCTCCAGAAGGTCCTTCCAAATGGCAGCAAAAATATCCAGTGTAACAAGCACTCCTCCCAGTTTTGCATCATCTGCAAACTCGCAGAGAATAATCTCTGTCCCCCCACTCAAGTCATTAATGAAGATGTTTACCAGTATTGGCCCCAGTATCAAGCCTTGGAGCACACCAGCAGTGCCTTGTCTCCCTTTGTGTCACAACCATCTGACTGCACTTTCCAAACTACATCTCTGTCTACTTACTTAGCCAATATTTGATTAGTTTGTCTGTGAGGATGTTCAAAACATGCCTGGATGCATTCCTGTGCAATTTAGTCTAGGTGATCCTGCTCTGGCAGGGGGTTGTACTAGATGGATGTTACAGGAGACAGTGTTGGAAATCTTGCTAAAGTAAACAATATCCACTCCTCTCCTCCCATCCATTAAGACAATGGTTTCATTATAAAAGGTTTTCAGGTTGGCTAAGCGTGCTTTCCTCTTCATCAATCCATGCTGCCTACTCCCATTTACCTTGATGATTTTTCTGTATTTGCAAATGGTTTCCAGGATTAGTTGCTGCATCACCTTCCCAGGGATCAAGGTGAAACTGGCTGCCTTGTAGTTTCCCAGATGATGCTTCTTGCTCTTTTTGAAGAGAGCAGCAACTTTGGCTTTCTTCCAGTCCTCCGGAATCTCCCCCATGATCTTTCACCATGATCTTTGAAAGATAATCCAGAGCAGCCTCACAGTGACACCAGACATCTTCCTCAACACTCCCTGGTGTATCCCTCAGGTCCCATGGATTTGTGTTATGTCCAGTTTGTTTAAATGTTCCCTAACCTGATCCTTTTCCACTGAGGGTAAGTCTTCCTTTCTCCAGATTATTCCCAAAAGGCTCAGGGACCTGGTACTGCAGAAGACAAATCTTACCATTAATGGTCTAGGCAAAGAAGACACTGGGTACCTCCACTCTCTCCACGTCCTTCATCTTCTGTCTCATTCTCCACATTCTCCCAACTTTCCTTTCACTGTCAATTTACCTGTAGCAGCCCTTATTGTTGTCCATGACATATCTTACCTGGCTGTTCTCACCCTATCACTGCACACTCCAACATTCTCTCAAGTTTTCTTGCAGGTCACCTGTTCACTTCTTCTGTGTTTACATTTAACTTTTGTCAGGAGGAAGTTATTCATCCATGCAGGCTTCATACCACCTTTGCTCGACTTCCTGCATGTCCAGATAATAGTGGGGTTTTTTTAACCTGGAGGATATGATCCTTTAAAATCAAACATTTGCCATGTCTCGTGCAATTCTTCCAGCAACAGGAGCTGAACTTCACTATCTTGCCTTCTATTGTGAGCACCAATATTCTATTAACCTTCTATTGGTCTGAGCACCAATAGAGCACCTTCCTTCATTGGCTTTTTGATCATCTTTATCAGGAAGTTATCACAGGTGCATTTCAGAAATGTTATAGTTTGCTCATAGTCAGTTGTCTCATCTGTCCAACAGATATTGCAGTGGTTGAAGTATTCCTTGAAGACCAGGTCTGGAAAAGTTGAGGCCTCTTCCAGTTGCCTGAAAATGGCTTCATTTGTTCCTTCTTCTTCTTCGTGCAATCTGTAGCAGACAGCCGTCACATTGAACCGCTTGCTAAAACAGACCCATAAGCCCTCAACTGGTTCTCCACCTGCCCCAAGGCATTTTTGCATGCATTCTCACTGCTTTCTCACAAACACGGTTATTCCTCTCCTCACCATTCCACATTGTCCTTCCTAAAGAGCCAGTACCCAATCACTGCAATGCACCAGTAATGTGAGCTATCCCACCACACCTCTACAGTCCCAGTGAGACTGTAGCCCTGTAACTACACACAGACCTCTAATCCCTCCTGTGTGTTCCCTCTGCTGCATGCCTTAGTGTACAGGCACTTCAGAGGCACACAGAAAGTAATAATATGCAAATATCTTGTTTGTCTCAGCTAGAGAGCTCTTGCAATTGTATTTTCACTACTGAGAAATTACCTTGTATGTCCTCCCAACAATCATATCAGGAATTACATTTAAGGTGACAGAATCTACTCAATATCATGTGTTAAATAGTGGACATGACTCAACATTCAGTGTTTGACAAGAATATGCAGCCTCATTGCATGGCCTTGTTAGGTTAATTAGGAAAAGGAGAAAAAAAAATTCTTTAACTGTGCAGAGTAGAGTATTTCTCTCATTAAATAGAATTTTGTCAGGCAATGAAAAGGGCAATTAAAAAAAAATCACAGTCAGGATAAAACACATCAAAATCCCTGACCTTAGTTTAGCATTCCACAGAGAAAAATGATATCTAGTAATAGAGCACATGGACACGCTGGCTGGAGGAGAATGCTGAAGGTCATCTATGCCTGTCTCCCACTCAAAGCAGAGGTATTGCCAATGCTGTTGAGTCAGCCTAGGCTTTGTCTAGCCAAATCTCAAAAATCTTTCAAGGATGGAATATATACAGCCTCTCAAGCTGCAGTTCGTGGACCACGTTCCTTCTTATATCATTTGGCACCATTCAGCAGAGCTTGTATTGGACATTAGGAAGAGACTCTTCACTGAGAGGGTGGTTGGTAACTGAAACGGGCTCCCTAGGGAAGTAATTATGGCACCAAGACTGTCAGAGTTCAAGGAGCATCCAGACAACACTCTTACTCGTATGGTTTAGTTTTAGGTAGCCCTGAAAGAAGCAGGGATTTGACTTGATGATCCTTATGGATCTCTTCCAATTCAAGATATTCTATGATTCTATAATCCTATATAATATTAAACAGGCCCACGGCCTCATGTGCTCCTCAGAAAGTTGTATCTGACCATCTTTGTAGCCCTTCTGCAGAACCCCCTTCAATTCCTGATGCTATAACTGGTTCCAGGATCCAGATGTGGGCTCTCCAACACTGAACAGAGGGAAATAATAGCTTTCCTCAGTCTGCTGGTCATACACCTCCTATTGTAGGCCACTGTGCAGTTGGCTTTGTTCTCAATGAGAACTCACAGAATGACAGAATCTCCTGAGTTGGAAGGAACCCATAAGGATCATCGAGTCCAACTCTTGGCTCCACACAGGGCCAGCCAAGTCAGACCATGTGACTGAGTGCATCGTCCAGACCTGAGTTCAGTAAACACCAGGTCCTTTTCAGAACAGCTACTACTCAGCCATTGCCTTCCCAACCTGCACTGATGCGTGGGGTTATTCTCTTTCAGGTGCAGAGATTTGTGTATATTGAACTTAATGTGACTTCTGCTGGCCAAGTTTTATAGTGCTTTCTGGACTGACTGTAGAATAACTTTCTGTTACTCTTTCTGTTCTTCACAAGCTACAGCTGCTAAAAGGCTTTCATCTTCCTGATTTCATCCACAAGTACCCAAGCAGTATTTTTATACGTCTTCATTGTCTCTTCTAGTTTCTATGACTTGTAAGCCTTTTTCTTGAACTTTAGTTGAGCAGTGAGCATCTTGTTTAGTAGGGAAGATTTTTGGCCAAAATGTTGAATTATTCAAGAGATGTAGGCACAAGATGATATTGAATGACTGGACAGAGTTTGAATTTCAAGTGATGTTTATAGATAAGCAAAGACTCATGAACGTTTAACCTCTTGTTAGGGCCTACAAATTAGAAATCCCCTTGCTTGAGAGTGGACATCTGAACAACTGAAGAAGTGGGCTGTGCTTTAAGGATCAGCAAACAACAATAATGTAGCATGATCAAATATCAGCAGAACAGATTGTAAAGTCAGAATTGAATCTTAACAAAGACATTAGTGCTACAGAGAATTAAAACCTTTCAAAGTAGTTGATGGGATACAACAAGTCTGAAAAAGCAAATGAGATTTTTGAAGAAGAAAGGAAAGTATATGGCCTAATTATGAAACTGATCAAACAAGTGCATGAATATGAGGAAGTGGTTCTACGGATTGCAGCTTGTAAATACATAATTGTGGTAGTTTTCATGAAGAAGTCTCTGTAATGCAGGTCAAATATAATCAAAGAGCATCACTGGGTATCACTGCAGCAAAAAGAATGTCAAAAGTGGTTGGAAGTGGCACATTTGAGTTTGCTTCAGAAAAGTCTGTACAATAGCTACCTCTTCAGTGACCCACTGAAGACAGGCCTCTGGCCCTTCTCAGCTGAACATATAAATAGATGGAGATCCTTTCAAGGTATAAAATATATGTATATATGCTATCTGGATAAGAAGAGGAAGAAGTTGTAGCACTCATCAGTGACCTAGAAGCACAAAACATTTTTCATTCTAATACATGTTCTTACTGACTTACAGGCAAAGATAGCATAACTTAAGAATTAACTTTTGATTACTCTGATTTTAGCATTTTATTAGTATGTGGGTATATTGGTATGTTCTTGCATCTGTAAAGCTTATTTATCAAAATATCTCTATGCCACAAATAAAGGGCGAACAGGCTGCAGGTTTAGTACTCTCTGAAGGATTCATAGACATAGATTGTATTTTCTCAAAAACAAGTCACGTGGAGGACCATCTATCACTGTCTGAAGAATGTGGCTCCCCATCCATGATTTGTGAAATTGTGTTGTGAATTAGAATATTTTAAAGAAGATTTTGGTCTCAGGTAGTGCACAGGCTCATATATCTAAATGGATCCAAGCACAATAACACATAACCTTTAGTTACCTGATTCTTCTTATGAAATCCACAAATTTAAACCAAGAATTGAGTCAGTCAAGTCGCCAGTGCTTCAGAGGGTGGGAAGAAGTCCTTGGTTCCAATCCTTTTTTGACAAATTTTACAGATCACAAATTTTGTCCAAATCATTCTAGTTACAGATATCTATAATAACTATCACCAAGATGACTCCATTACCCTGGAAAGTGATACTCACTTGTTTATGCTTTCATCCTCTCACTCAGTGATCTTCAGAAACCTCCAACAAAGAAAAAACATTTCAACAGAAAGGTTGGCTTGTTTTATTGTTTTGTTTTGTTTGGGTTTGTTTCTTACTGAAACACATTCTGAGCACTAAGGGGTTTTTTGTTGTGGGGTTTTTGTTTGTTTGCTTGGTTGTTTTTTTTAAGGTGAAATTCAAATAGAAGCAGTTAGCAAAGAAGCTCTCCAGGATCCACTGTCCCTGGAGAGTTCCTAAGAGAGTTCTTAGCCTACAAAAAGACAGTGCATTATGTCAGTGCTGGTGCAATTTACAGACCTGAGGGAAAAGTGGAGGATGACAACTTGATTAATGTCCCTTCTCTCCAGTCATGTTACTTGGAACCTGAAGAGACAATAAAGAAGGAAATATCCGGTACAGATGGCACCATCCACTTTCTAGCCTGAGGGACAGGATTCTTAATTTTTCCTTTATTTAAGTAGTCTAAGTTTTGGAGGAAAGCCTTCACAGGAAGGGAAGAAATTAAGAGCTGCACAAAGCAGCAGGGAATTGATAACAGTATCAGCCATTTACATTGCCCGGCTATATAAAATCTGTAAATCCTTATTCTCAGAAGTCTCAAATGCAATGTGCCTACTGGGATGATAGGAGGGCAAAGTTATGTTGACGATTGCTGCTGTCATTTCCATAGCAGTACAAGTTAGACAACCACTTTGCAATTACCCCCGTAAAGACAGTCACTGTTCTGAAGAACCAGAATTTTAAGGAAGCAATTCGATTGCTTGAACATAGGCATTTATTGCTATTGCAGATGACCTGGCTATCAGACAGCTGCAGAGGCAGAGAAGCTACACGAGACACTTCAGTAGAGGCTGTTGGAGGACAGGTAGGATATGTTTAGGTTTCTAAAATAACATCTGATTCTAGCAGCTGATCTACCCTGCCCCTCCCGGCCCATTTTTCAATGTTTCCTTGAAACTAATTGCCCTGGAAAACATACTCTATATCTTACCTTAGATTGCCTTTTTAGTCCAGCTATGAAAAGCAACGAGGCTCATTAAATTATACTTTTCATGGGTTTTTATACACAAACATACATCTCTGTCAATGAATATTTTCTATTTAACACCTTTTGAACAATTTCGGCCCATTTGACAGATGGACAGTGGCTTCAGATGCATTAACAACCTACAAGTGTCATGAAAATAGGATGGATGAATGACCCTATTAGTGCCCTGACAAGAAAAGAATACGGTATGAATTTTATTATAGACATTGAAAAAACATATAACAGAGAACTAGTATGAGCACTCCAGCAGCATGAAAAACTTCACATGGAGTTAGCAGCTCCATAAACAGCAAAAAGTCCATCCGTGGGAAGCCAGGCATCTTTAGTTCCACAGAGATCACACATGTTATCACACTTCCACAGCTATCTCCATCAGCATGTGCCACCCAACTGTAAAATGTAAAGAGAAGTAAATGCTCTAAACTAACTACTAAAACAAAGGTCTGTAGGGGCCAGGAAAGACTATTTTTTTCTGATAAATTTGAGACAGAAATCTGAAATGGCAATCACGAAAAATACTGTGAGAAATGTATAGTAACACATTTGTAACTGAACTGAAAGAAACTTTCACAAGTACACGTACATATCCTATAAAAATACTATTAACTATTTTAGTAGTTAGCACTTTCAAAATCTTGTAGAAACTGTGGGGAAAATATTAGTTGTCAATCTCAGTTGGAATCACCATTTGCCATCATCAGCTTGACATAAGTGAGTAAACTTGCTGAAGCCTTAGGCCACAAGGTGGGAACTTTCACCTATGTTGAACTTCTGTTGCAGTTTTGCCTAGTTAAATGCCAGGCCCAAGAGCTAGTTCAAGCCAGAAGGTAAGGAAGTTACAACTGTCAGCAGAAGCTGCATTCTTAAAGTTAAGAAAAGAAATGGCTTGCCTAGAGACAAAGGACCCAATGAAGAACATGAAGACTCCAGACCCTAATATGGCAATTGGTCCAAACTGTTGCATGAAGTGAGGTGAATTTATGATTATAACAGTATAATTTCGCACGGGTTTTTTTTTGGGGGGGGTTCCTCTATTGAGACACAGCTTAAGCTGTTACAAGTACTGCACCACTTAAATTATCCCATAAAACTTCAAGCTTGAGACTCCGGTGTGGGAAGCCTGGGATGAGGAAACTTCCTTAACTAAATAGTTCTACTGTGTCTAACTAGTTCTCCCATACTTCTTTTTATGGCTACTGCAAGTTGTTACCTTGCTTGACAGAAGCAACACTTGGTATTCTAACTTATTTTTATAAGTAAATTCCATGCAAATGAAAATAAATTGATCCCTTAATGTTTTCACTGGGGTCTTTATTCTTGTTTGGTTTATTCCTATGTAATGCAGCCAAGTCCTTGTATATTTTATGAAGTACCTGCATGTTGTTTTTGATCTGCATATGAAACAGATAATCCAATGGGATCGCTGCTTGCAGGTCTAGGGGAATAAACAAATAAACACTGTTGAGAGATTAATTTCCAAGAGAAGCACAGAAATTAGAAAATGCCAGCATTATACTGCCTGTGAAATTTTACTTTTGTTTCTGTGCCTTATGGTGCTTTGTTTCATGGCGTGATTTGACACATCATTTTATTCCAGTGGAAACCATCTTGCTCACTGAATAGAACTGACATAGTTTCAGATAGCTCTGTGACTATAGTTTCTTTGCAGCAGCACAGGGATTTTATCTCAGCTGTTTAGACTGCCTGATAAACAACTTAATGGTATTTAGTTGACCCTAAATGAAAGGACAGACAGTCCTAATGTCTAAAAGGCTGTTAGATTTATATAAGCCTTCTTACTAAATGGGTTTCCTCAAGTATCACAGCAACAATTTCCTGAATTTTGAGCCAAAATGGATGCATACTTTAGCTTATAGTAGAATTTAAGGAGGTTTCAGACAGAAGGCTTTAACTGGATTATCCCACAGTCACGGTTTAACCCCAGCCAGTAACTAAGGACCAGGCAACTGCTTGCTTTCTCCTTCCCCCACAAGGGGATGGGGAGGAGAATGGAGGGAAAAAAATACTCTTGGGTAGAGATAAAGACAGTGTAATAGGATAACAAAGGGTGATGATAATGAAGTGAGATACAAATGTGATTGTTATGACCAGTGGAGAAAAAGCCCTGATGACCAGTTCAGTTTCCGAGCAGACATCCCACCTCCCAGCTCACCTCCCCAGCTATATGTGGAGCATGACATCAGATAGTATGGAATATCCCTTTGGCCAGCCTGGATCAGTTGTCCTGGATGTATGCTCTCAGCTTCTTGTGCACCTGGCATGGTGTGAGAAGCTGAAAAGTCTTTGACTTAGTGCAGACACTACAACTACCTAGCAACAACTAGAAACACCAGTGCGTTATTGTTATTCTCATCCTAAGTCCAAAATACAGCACTATGGCAGCAACTAGAAAGAAAATTAACTTTATCCCAGCCAAAACCAGGACACCGATTGATATGATGTGAAGTTTCTACAGTAATAAATGGCAGTGTCCAATATAAAGATTTCCTTAGGCTCTAGGACTTAAAACTGTCTTACATGCAACAGCTCTGCTTTAACTATTATGATCAGATACAATTAAGGGAACACACTGACTTGGTACAGATAAAGGGTTTATAGAGCATTATATACCCTAATTGAGAACAAGCCTTTTACAAAGTGTAACAATAGGATGACACATAGAGGAAGAGAAATGCAGCAAGCAGGGTTTATGGTGGGATCTAAAGCTCATATAAAGATTTTCATTACGAAACATTGCTCAGGTTTTGGAGGGTTTTTTTGTTTTATCTCTATATACTGGAATATCATATTTGATCTTTTCTCCATTTTGGTACTCAAGGTATGGAGGAAAAGACATACTGAAGAGTTCAGTTCTTTCTGATGTGCTGTCAGATTAGTCATCCACATACTGGTCCTTGCTAATAGATACTCCTCAAAATAACTCAAAAGAAAGTCTGAATGGCTGGAAGCGCAAAAACACCCTATATAGATAGCTTTATTCATTCTTAGGATGAATGTAATAATGAACTTTAATCTCCTGATAATTCAAAAATTCAGAAAACTAACATAAAAATACAAATCTGTTTCTCTTAATTTATTTTTTTAAACCAATAGAGATTTCATCTGAATGCTTACTCATGTATAAAATTCTCTGCAGTGAAAGGTACCTACTCCTTACCATTCAACTACCTGGATATCAGAACCAAAGGACATCATTCTTCACCATCCTACTGTCACTCAATATAAGCATAGTGCATGGGGATAAACCACTGATATCTTGAGGACAGTGCTTGAGGGAGTGCTCATCAAAGCTCTCATGCAGATGTGAATCATTACAAGGAGTGCTAGACAATAAAGAATGATGCCTGATCCCTCCTAACCCTTAGCAACATGCCATTAGAAGGGCCAATTGAATTCTCAGTTAGCCAGGAGCCAAAGGTAAGCCAGTCAACAAGTAACCTTGGGTGATCTGGTGAAAACATCAGCTGAAAAAGATTGAGAAGCAGACATTCATGATGTGTCAGGTTGTTAGGCTTTTTTTCAGGAAGGGCTAAACAACCCCGACATTTCTTTCATGGTGTTTGTATACCTGTACTCGTCAGATAGGACAGGGGATTTTTTGTCTCAGAACTGAAATATCAGGCATTATCCACTGCCATAAGCATGATGGGATATGTAATTGTTCTACTCTGGCATGGCAAAACTTGAACTGAATTCTTGTAATTAGGCTGACTGACACTGTAAGCATAGCTTTCCTACTCTGTTAGTCATCTCTTAAAAAGAAATTGCTATATCTCTTGTGGTTGCCTTGACAATCCACAATTTAAGCTACTTTTTAATACAAGTTTACCACAAAAGTGCATGCTGTACATTAAAATCAAGTGGCTCCAATAGACTGCTGGCAGAAATTGCATTGTCATTTACATAGAGTAGGCAATACATATGTAAAACAATATGGAAATGTTCTTACCATTCAGCAAAGTGATTTGTAGAAGTTGTATTGGTGTGCATGCATTTCTTTCAAGCTTTTAGATTCCTGCTGTCCCTATGTCCTCATTTGCAACAATAATCAGTCTACATCAAATCTCACATAATTAAACTGAACAGAATGGCACTTTCTTTAACAAGGGTAATTGTTCATACGTTGCCCCTGTGTATTGAGTCATCATAAACAAAGGGATGTGTTAATAAGTTTGCACAGCTGGTATTTTGGGCTGGATCCTGGCTAAATAAAGACAGCTTAGCAAAACATTCCAAGCACTATGATGTTGCAAGCCACAAAATAACCTCTATTAGGAAGGAGATTTTCCACTGCAATGTTTATCTTTCCTTCCACTTTTAGCATCACAAGCTGAGAAATGAAACACTCAGAATTCTGTCTCTCTACTGCTGGGATGTGAGAAAACAGGCTCACCTTCACAAACTTTTAACAGAACCATACCTTTGCCTAGTATTTTTCATAATGGAACCACGTACTTCCCTATTTGTATGTGGTGGTCAACAAAAATATAGCAGGAATGAAGAATTTTGTACTATGGAGATACTACCTCAAAATGACTGTGAAAATCAAGGTTGCAAACAACTTCATGTATTGGCAAATTGCTATTTGGAGGAGAAGGAGAAATAATCACAGTAAAACACTAGGAGGATATTTTTTCTAAGGTTTAGACTATATACACTGATAACCTTTATTTCGTATATGACAAAATAGACCTGGAACAGTAACACAGGTACCGGAGAGCACAAAGCTACAGATGGGGTTGCAGCAGCTCTGTTTTTGCAGGCAGACATATTCAGAATATTAAGTGACATGTAGCACTTTTCCACATGTCTCACTGACACCTCCCTGCCAAAAAGCATATATCATGTCCCCAAACCCACATCTGAGACTCATCAAACTGAAATTTATAGCAAAGAAGTCAGCCAGCATGAGGACAGGAAAGTGTATCAAAGCATATTCTTCATGGGGATTTAGGTAACTTGAGCTCAGACACCTAAATAATATATATTTTGCTTACCATGTGCCCATCATGGGGCCCTTATAAGAGTCACTTAATTTACATTAAATCTACAATTGCATATTTTAAAAGATGTAGGATGTGTAATATTATTTCTCCTTCTCCCTCTGTTCATAGGTACCATAACTTCAGGACAGTTCGTATCGTTTGAAGCAGAGCCTTCAGGACTTTTTATGCCAGGTCATCTGAGAAAGGATGTCAACAACCATCTAGAAACTGGCTATTTTAAACCACCAATGTAATTCAACCATGGTAGTGGTGACCATCTGACTGTACCCACAAGCCTATCTGAGAGCCATCCATGCACTTCGTAATGGCCTCAGGAGATGTAGGATCTGCCTTCCACATGAAGGATCATGTATGGTTATGTAAAATGGAGAAGTTACAGGCTTTCAAAACATAAGGCCCAAAGAGTGCACTGTCCCCCTCTGCATAATCTTGGAACATGCACGTACAGCCACGATGCCTGTGAGCTAGGGATTCCAAGGCAGGGCATGATGTGATCAGACAGAATCTAGAGCAACCATACATAACAGTGCTCATTGAATCTTGTAGCTGACCCAAATCCAGCAAGAACCACATAGCTGATACAGTCAGACCTCATATCTTGAAATCATACTAGTGGTGTCTCCCCATAGCTGTCTCAACATCATTTGTATACTGAGGATTTCTGTGGTCTCTAGAGTCCATACAAAACGACAGATGGTCTTTCAGCTCAGAATATACTAATGTAGATGGTGAACTTTGAAACTTACTCTACCTGCCAAGACTGATTGCAGGAAATGTTGCCAAGATGATAGCACTGAATGTTAAAACAGCCCTGTAGAAGTCCTTAACAGCTTTTTCTGATATGTCACTATATTTCTTCCCTGTCTCCATTATATCTTCCTGTTAAGACATGACCCCACATCCAAACTTTAGGAAACAGGTGGTTCCTATGGTCTAACACAAGTCAGAATTTCCTACTTGATTATATTTGTAAGATTTCTTATTATGAAAATGTTTACTGTTTCTCGGTATATTTTTCAGCACATTTTCTCCCTCCTCGTATTTCACCAGACCTCCTGCATGAATGCTGACCTGTATTCCACCCAAAAACTTCACAGGACTGTGCTTTAGATCTACTGCTGCTTTTTCCCGATGTTCTCTCTGACTGAGATTTATTCCTTCCCTTCTGTCAGTTAATGTGTTGGCTATTGAGATGCTGTGGGTCTGGAGTGTGCAGAAGAAGGAAGACAAAAATGAAACTGTCACATATGCAGTGACCAGAGATTTCTTGCAATATTCAGTAAGTCTTTTAAGGCCTGATTTTGGAGAGACAGGAGGAAATGGGCTGAGGAAGAGGGTGGCAATCAGGTGATCATATTTGTAAAGAATGCCATAAATTTTATTCCACCTCTTTTGACTTTTAAGCCCAGAATCTATCTGCTCAAAGGCTAGAAAGTAATTTTTTTTTTTTCGTTTTCATAACAGCATTCTGAAAGGAGCTGCTGTAACTTGGGCTTTTACTCATACCATAAGAACAGCCCTTATAAATTTCCACACACCTCTACAGCACTGGGTGCTTTTCTGTTGATTATGCCTGTTTGTAAGCTACATCCACTGTTCATTTAAAAATGTATCCTAGTATACACATGCATGTATTTTCCACACTTGATACATTCATTTCTATTTTTCTACAGTCTACATTACATCCACATGGCCATGTTCATTTATATACTGCTACAGCTTCCAATTGTTATACTCCAGATTTGTAAAACAGCATATTGCATGTCAGTGAGGCCCATTATAATTTATGGTTATGTAGCTCATAGCAGTGGTCAAGATCATCTCTTTTTCCTTAATGACACTATGATTGTCCCACCTGAACCAGAGCTAACCTATTTTCCCATTTTCCATCTAGATACTTTATTTAAATTTATTGCAGGACTTCACCTGAAAGACCCAAGCATTTACTTGTGATAGCCGGAAGTATTCCTGGAAAGTGGAATCTGTCACCATCTCATTTGACACGAAATGTCAGTTGAACATTTATTATTGCACTCAAACTGTCAGAGGTATTGCTGACCACGGTCAAATGCTGATTTGCCATAGAGATGTCCTTGCTTCCTAGCAACTAATTGGATGGGAACCATTCCTTCAATATTCTGTATCTGTGGTCATCTTAAACTAAAACTTCATCCAGCCTTCTATTTGATTTTTAACTTTTTTAAATACTAATAATTTTCTGCATTTTTGGGATTGAGTAAAACTATCTTACAATGTTTCTGCCCCTCTGACAAGGCACCAGAGGTGCCATAGGTCTATAACACTTGTTCTCTGGCACCACAAATCTATACAGCTGCTCACCCAGTTCGTTTTTCAGTGCCTATTTCTTACTTTTTAAGAGGTGCTTAACCAGTATTACTAACAGACATGGGTAACTATTAAAATATAGAAGCATAGAGGTTCTTTTCTGCTATCAAAAACAAGATAATGTTATGAATATATAAAATATTTTGCAGAGCCACTATCTGTTTACCGCTATCCCCTCATCTCTAGAGATGGGTTTTTTTCCTCTCATGATTCTTCTTTGAGTGCTGCTGTAGTTTAAAAAAAAATCAGCATAGCACAGAGGCTATTTAGAAGATTAAGAAGGTACCTATAGCCAAAAGTGCAACTCCCTGAGAAAAAGTGAGAAAGATCAATGCCAGAATTTGTTAGAGTATCAAGGAAAAATGGTACCATTAGATACAAATTATTGACATGTCCCAAAAGAAATCATTAAAATCATCTTTGCTTATTAACGCACAATTAGATATAAATCCACAAATGATTCTATATTGAGAGATAGGAGGATTGATCAGTAAAATATAACTTTATGACATCCAGTAGATGTCATATAGAAGAAGATCCTATATTATGTGCTTTGACAGAAACAGGAGAGATTTCATTCAAAATACAAACACTTCAAGTGCATTTACATGTCAGCATAGTAAACTTTATCATATATTATCAAACAAAGGCAGCAAACAATTTTGTGTTAAGAGCATCAGAGATAGGTGCTACTGGGAAAATGTGTCAGAGATGAACCACCAAATACCTGATAGTGCCCTTTCCATCTCCTGCCTCTAGACATTGCGGAGAGCAGATTGCACCTGTCTGGCTGCAGCAGCTAGATCTTGTTCAGAGCAAAAGGTGTAACCATTGAGATTACTTTTTAAACACATGTTTAGGTGACTTCCTACCTGACATAGATCTTCTCTAATTTGAGAAGCATATTC
Organism: Porphyrio hochstetteri; assembly: GCA_020800305.1. Classification (NCBI taxonomy): domain Eukaryota; kingdom Metazoa; phylum Chordata; class Aves; order Gruiformes; family Rallidae; genus Porphyrio; species Porphyrio hochstetteri. Next base: position 56,957,235 of record CM036907.1, read on the forward strand.
AGTAATTTCCTTCAAAAAAATATGGCCCAAAGTAGACAGCAGAGCAGCAGACAATCAGCTGAAGCTGAACTGCAGTTCCAGTTTATGCAGCTTCTGCTAAATGTAAATAAACTACTTTATTTCAGTTGACCTGTGTTGAGAGTATTCAAATTGAATGACTTCAGCAGCTTTGCTCTCAAAAGAATGATGCGGGGAGGAGAAAACCACCTGATCATTGTTAATTTTCATCTAAATAAAATATTTCAGTCTCTTCTAATAGCATAGAGCAAGAGAAAGAATGTAATATTACAGAAGCAATCAATGTAAGGAGATGGACAGCATTACGTCAGTACTGGTTAGCAGTAAATTAGATAGCACCAGTTTATTCTGTGTGTAAAGCTAAGAGAAAAAGAGAGAGAGAAAAAAGTGATCTGTCAGAATAAATAATGTTGGTCAGAGAAAATAAAATAATTTTAATTTGTGCTTTTAATAGTTAAATACAAATGGCTGCTGAAAGGACTGTGCTCCGGTTTAGCTCAGAAGCTCTTACTGATTTAAAAAATCAGAACAATTTAATATTGTTCCTAATACCCACAGTACCAGCACAGAGTAGTGACCACAGAGAAAAAAAAAATTGGGATATGATGTTGTGGATGTAATGTGTGTGCATTCATAGATAGATAGATAGACAGGCCACTCCATGATGTGTTCCATGATCTTTGCTTTTTCCATCACTGCATTTCACCTGACATTTTATCAGTGTTCCAAGAAGCTTATGCCTCTCTTCATGATCTGCTTTAGCTAGACTATCTGAAAAATGTTTTATTATCTACAAATGAGGTGATTCCACACTTCTTTTGCTTTTCAAGAAAATTTAAACATACATTTATAATTAGATTTAATATTGATTCTAGGGGCTCCTGCTGGTAACATCCCACCACTGTGAAAACTGCCTATAATGAGATGTCTAGAATAGAGGATAGTCTGATGTTGACTTCACTTTGTACCTTACTTCCAAATGCTTTAAAGCTATTTTTGTGCAATGATAAAAGGACCAATGTATGTCATGAGCATGAACACACACACAAAGTGGCCCTCACTAAGGGAAGATGTTCCCTGAAAGATCCTTTTGCCATCCTTAAATTAGCCTAGCTGGCACAAAGGTTGTCCGGCATGAGGACAGAAGGTTTCATTGGTATTACATGTATATGCCTTATTAAAGTTTCCATAACTGTAATAACAAAATCTATAAGGGATAAAAGCAAGTTACAGACAGACATGATAGCCACCTTCATCCTGGACTTTTGATAGAATTTGTTACTGGAGAACTCAGTGCATGAGAAGGGAGATACAAAGTTCAGCACACTACAATTTTGATAAGAACAGTCATTAATGGGGAAGAGAAAAAAAAGGGAAACATTTAATAATTTATTTGCAGAGACTATAAGGGGAATGTTTTAGTGGAGGAAGCTGCATACTGTCAAACTGATTGATGGGAACTAGATGACTTCATAGGGCTGCTGAACTTTATCATGACATACGCTTGACCCCAGAGGCATTTAAATTAAGACCCTGCTAAGCCTGGAGGAGTTTCTATCCTTGCAGACAAACAAATTAAATGCTTCAAGACTGTAATAAAATATCTAGTGATGGACATTTGTGGCTATTGTCACATGACTCACTACATTTTACTAGCCTGTCCAACATAAGAATTACCCTAACTACCTAGTAATATACATATCAGAGTGACTGATTTGTAGAAAAGTAGGATTAGAAGACCTATATTTCTAACACATGTAATATCCAGCACATTGCATGGAAAAAAAAAAAAACAAAAAAAAACCCTCATCCTTTTCCACAAAGGCAATGGGAAAGGTTAAGCAGATACCGCCTCTGGAACTTTTCCATGCTCTTAAAAAGACAGAAATTGATCTGATCCACCCCAGTGCACCAGCTTCACCTGATTTAAAATATCAAATGAGATTTAATTTAAAAATCTGATTTTAAAACTCAAGTGATTTAAAAACTCAGATGAGAACATATTAGAACACATTTTCAAAACAAATGTAGCTATTTTCCTTCTTTTAAGAATACAGATGGACTTCACAGAAGCCCGCACTTAAAGGCCACAAATCCTTCCCATAGCAAACCCGCTAGCAAACTAGCTGTTCTTGAATAGGTTTTGTCTTTCTGTGAATGAATTTTAATGCTGCTTATAGCAAAACCTTCCCTCTCGGTTCCTCTTCTTTGCTGATAGGACAACACAGCAGTTATTAAAAAGACACTGATTAGCCCTGACCAGTCTGCCCTGATATGCCTGAAGATTAATGTAAAAGCCTAATGTAAACCTTTCAAAAGTGACTTTCACAATTATCATTTCTCATTCCTTCCCTTTGCTACCTCTTCTCAAATTATAGCTGCTGCAATTCTTCTGAGCAGAGTTCTGGATAGAACAACCGGGAATACATGCTACTAATTCATTTGCTGAACTACCCAGCAATTTAAATATCCAAGGAATCTAGGGTGACTGTTTTACTGGCCTGAGTAAGTCTGTCAAAACAGAAGACATTATGTACATGCCCTGTATGGATGTCCTGAACTAAGTACCTTCATGCACAGAATGATCAATGTACCTTGAGCTCATAGATCCTCTCTAACAAAGGAAAATACATTGAATTAGGGAGTATTCCTAAACTTCTTATTCCTCATTTAGTCTATGCAAAGCTGTCGAAAAAGGATTCATAAGCTTCTGTGAATTAAGTTATCTTCTACACTTGTACAGAATCCAATTCACTGCCCCTTCATATCCCTCCTCCCTCCAAAGAACATTTCTCTAAAGATTAATCTCACAGCACACAGTTCTGATCTAGAATGTGTAGACATTTATAATGCCAGCTCCGCATCTTTATTAGCTTTGTGTTAAGCTTTTAAATCATGTACATTTTCTTTCACTCAGAAATTGGCTTCTATTACCAAATCATCTTTTATAAATAGTAAAATAACCATATTTAGCAAAGACCTAACCACTACGGGTCCCAACAGAGTGCTGGATATATAGAAAAATAGCTTTCTTTCTGTTGCTGTCTCATCTGAAGGGAAATAAAATTAGGCCAAAATGCCTCTTGAAACACTTGATTTACTTGAACATGCACAGTTTCAATAACCAAAAGTTAAAGTAATTTTTATAGTCTTTTGCTGTCTTTATTCATTGCTTTTTGCTTTACAGTTGGCACAGCTTCTCCTGAACCAACATGCACTTTATCTGGCAGCCACTTATCAATTGTTGGCACTGTTATTACCCAGGAGGCTCTGGCACAGTAGCAGATAGTGTTTGGATGATTAGTCAGTGTCACAAAGATGAGAGTAAAATTAAGAAACAATAAGTACAACATTAACACTGTTAGGCGTAGAGAGAAAGAAAAAAATACAGAAGCTCCTGGAAAAAAATGTCATTGCTCTTAATCAAACTGACAGCTAAAAAACTAGTTAATTTTAATTCACAGAGAGCTAAGGTATTTTGTGTTCAAGTACTTTTTTTTTTGAAGATGATTCTTCTGGATTTTACTTCCCAGCAAATAAATTCTGGGCCTTGTTTCACTTCATTGTTAAGAAGTTAAGATGTTTGGTGCTCGTTATCCTGCTCATTGACGTTTTGAAATTCTAGGCTGATTCTACATTTTAAATGGTTCAAGTCCACGCCTGATCCACAAGAAGAGGGTAAACTACATTTGGAGACCACCCTACAGTAAGTACTATTTCAGGGAACTGTTTTACATAAATTTATGCCACAAACTTCATATCAAACTATCATCACAGAGATTTCATTATATCAACTAGGCTCAGAAGCCTGAATTCATGACCAACATGACACATTTACAGAGATATTATAATTGTTGAACTAGTGCAGATCAAAAGTAGGATTGAGATTTCAGATTATTTGTAAAAGTTCCAGAGAAGAGTAATAGGATAGTGTGTCAGTCTGCTAAAGACCGTATAAAGCTTTGGTCATTTAAAAATAAATAGGTGAATGAGAGGGACTAGAAATAACAAAAAATTCTGAAAATTATGTCTGATTGGCATAGCAGCAACTTCATGACATTATTCACATGTTATAGCACAAAAGATCATGAAATCTCCACAGCAGACTGACAGGTCAATAAAGGAGGAAATATATAACAAAAAAGGTCTCTGTTCAATTACAGGGAGCAGGAATCATAAGAATAATGATAATGCATGAGAAAAACCTAAGTGCTACCATGGCTACAAGGTTATATAAATAGGACTTTTTATGAATAACCAGAAGAATCACCCTACAAAAAGGACATACCAATGAGAGAGAATTCATAGGCATACTTGTGGAGTAGGCAGACAGAGCATGTCCCATGGGGTCCTAGGATGCCCTTTGATACCAAGATGAAGAAAAAGAGTAGATGTGACACTCTACCAGCCTCCACACAAATTACAACATTAAAATTAACACAATTTTAGGATGAGTGATCAAATAATAGTCCTTACAAATAAAGAGAACACACAATTCATTGCAAGATAAATGTCAATAAACTCAGGGAGTTTAATCCCCATGACAGGAAATCTAGCAGTTCCTCAAAGGAATAAACCAAGGAGGAAAGATAATCTGTCCTATGTGGGGATGTGTAGTCAGAATCAGATCTGGAACTCTTGTTCCATTATTTCAACCTCAAGGAAACATACAGAAAAAAATACAGAGAAAAATCAAATAGGCCATGGTACAAAATGAAGCACATTTCACAGGTGATATCTAGGATATCAATAAACAGTTACATAAACCAAGGAAAAGGTTACCCAACACAGAAGAAAATCTTTTGAAAAAATAATGCCATGAAAACTGAAGTCTTTAAAATAATTTTAAGACGGTTCCTTGAAAAGAATTCGTGGCTTAGGGTAAATAAACATAGGGTGGAGAGTTCACATAGAAGCAAAATGTTTCAGACTAGCTGGGTGCAATATCAGGAAAATGAAAGGACTGAATAAATCTCTGAGCTGTGCAAAGTTATCAATAAAGGCAAGGTAACAAACAGCTAAAAAAGGGGGCTTTGCAATGCCCATCATTCAAAGGATAGGGCAAAAAGAGCTGAAGAATTACAGATGAGACAATTTACTTCAACTCATAGAAAGAAACAAATAATTAAAACAGAAAGATCGTGACTGACTAGAATAAAACTGGAGGACTAAAGATAAAGACAGACATCAAAAGGAAATTACTTTGGACAAACCTGATTATTTTCATCAACAGGAAAACTGCCTTTGTGGAAGAAGTAACAGGACTGTCACATATTTTATCTTCAATATCTCTGACACAATCTTTATTATTTTAATATCAAGCTAGGATAACATGCACTAACCCCCACAACTACAGGAATGATGCAAAACATGTTTCATAATCATGTTGAAAAAAGCATCACACATAATTTTTTAGCAAAATGGAAGAACAGATCAAGTGAGAGTGTACAGAGGGTCTGTTCCCTCTAGAATCATCAAGATTTTCATTAACATCCTAAAGAATAGAATAAATAGTATGTTTATTGATTTAGCAGATGACATGATCCTGGAAAGTGTGAGAGGTATATTAGAGGATAATTTGCTCACGAAAAAGTGAAAAAGTAACCAAAATATCATGCTATTATGCAATAGGTGCAAGTATCTTTGCAGATACAGTCAGCAACACAAATAAAATGAAAAATAAATGAAGAAGAAAGAATTTAAAAGACAAAGGATCTTGGTAATTTATGGATAGAAGTTAAACACATCAATAATGACATAGCAAGAAAGGCAAATATCATTTCAGAGTGCAAACAGAAGTGTAATTTACAATTACATTGCCCCTTCACTTGGTTCAGTAACTGTAAGTTCTCAGCCTGAGAACCACATACTGCACTCTAGAGCATTCAGCAATTGGAGCCTATCCAGAAGATAACAATGAGAATGATCAGAAGTTTAAAAAACCCACAATTTATGGGGAAAAACTGACAGAACCAAAGAGATCTAAACAAGAGAAGGAGACTCATTAAGTGAATACAAAATATCAGTGAAGGTAAAAATCCACTGCAAATAGAAAGAAAATTGTTTTCAGTTTGCAGTGTGATTGGTGGAAAAAAAAAAAAAAACCACCATAGTAGCCTGGAAAGACAGAAAGAAATACAAAAGAAACCTTTGCTGCCCACAAGGACAGTTAGATTATCCATGAGTCAGCAGTGAATCCTTGTGGCCAAGATGGCCAATGGACTCAATGACCTTAAGGGTCTCTCCCAACCCAGGTGATTCTATGGTATCCTGGGGTATGTTAAGAGCATGGCCAGCAGGTAGAGGAAGGTTCTCCTCCCCCTCTACTCCTCCCTAGTGAGGTCAGTTCTGGAGTTCTGTGTCCTATTCTGAGCTTCCCAGTTGAAGAAAGACAGGGAACTACTGGAGAGAGTCCAGCACAGAGCTATGAGGATGATGAGAGGACTGGAACATCTTGTATGAGGAAAGACTGAGAGAACTGGGGCTGTTTAGCCAGGACAAGACTGAGAGGGGATCTCATCAGCACATATAACTAAAGTGTGGGTGTCAAGAGGATGGGGCCACTCTTCTCAGTGGTGCCCAGTGACAGGACAAGAAGCCAGGCACAATCTGGCACACAGGAAGTTCTCTCTGAACATGAGGAAAACTTCACTCTGCGGGTGGTAGAGAACTGGGAGAGGCTGTAGAGTCTCCTAGTCTGGAGATATTCAAAACCCACCTGGACAGGATCCTGTACAACCTGCTCTAGGTGACCAGGCTTTAACAGGTGGGTTAGACAGGATGACTCCAGAGGTCACTTCCAGCCCTGACTGTCCTGAGATTCTGGGATTCTTTCTAATGGTGTTAGTGACAGAGCATCTGAGGAAACAAACCATAGGCTGAGACAGTTGGGCTTGTGTAGCCAGGAGAACAAAGCGCTCCAGGGAATCCTAATCACAGCTTACCAATACTTAAAGGTATTCTAGAGGAAAGTGGGAGAGGGACTGTTTACCAGGTAGTGTCAAGGGGTAATGACTTCAAGCTGAAAGAGGGTAGGTTTAGATTAGACATTAGGAAGAAATTCTCTACTATGAGGATGATGAGACACTACGGTTGTGAAATGCCCATCTTTGTCAGTGTTCAAGGCCAGGTTGGATGGGGCTTTGGGCAACCTGGTCTAGTGAAGGTATCTGGGCCCATGGCAGGGGTGTTGGAGCTTTGAGGTCCATTCTAACCCAAAGCATTCCATGATTCCATGATTCTAAATAGCTATCAGCAATGAAACATTATGTTAATGGTGCCTTGCAACTGGAGAAAGAGTAATTGAACCCTCCCAGTTTTCTTTTCTAACGTATTTTCTATGATTTCATCAATACGTATTATGTGGAGAACTTAAGATACAAAGAAGAAGATGAATTCTTTTGTATGGGTTTGTATGACATCTTACCCATTTCAGGCATAGGAATTAATTATTTCAGCCATTTCTTGCTTCTCTGGATCTATCTAATATATCAAAAAACTATGAGTTTACAACTAAAAGTAAAGACTTTTATTTTTTTCTTTTTCCTATCAAGTGGAACGTAACATAACCCTTAACAACTATGATGTTGTCTCATTCTTAAGTCTGTACATTTAACCTTCCAGCCAAACAACATTTTGCTTTCTCCTTGCTCTATATATCATATGCAACTGTAAATTTATTTCTGTGCTCACCCAAACATGTAAGATTCAAACCATTTTTCATCAATTGAAGTAAACTGAAGATGTGGCAGTAACATTACTCAGCAAAGACAAACCATCACTGTGATTAAGTGGAACATTTTGATACCTGAGCTAAGTTACTGATGAAAAATGGGCTTGTAATGTGCACTGTATCACAAGATGATAAAAAGATCTAAGAGAAGTGAGTGGAAGTTTTAATCAGGCTGTAAAAGCAATGCTAAGAGTTGTTTGTCCGGACATAAATAACCATCACACTTGCTGAGCTCCTAGATAAACAGGTCAAGGATTTGGGAAATAATGAAAATATTTGCAGATATACTAGGAGTTTGAAATATGGCCAGGAAGTTTGTCTCAATTGTTTAAGTACCCAATCTGAAAGCTCTTTTAAACACTGTTAATTATGATTTATACTCATAATTTCTGCATTCCGCCAGGATTCATTTTCTGATATATTATGAATCACAGAATCACAGAATCACAGAATTGTAGGGGTTGGAAGGGACCTCGAGAGATCATCGGGTCCAACCCCCCTGCCAAAGCAGGCTCCCTAGCTCATATTGCTCAGATAGGCGTCCAGGCGGGTCTTGAATATCTCCAGTGAAGGAGACTCCACCACCTCCCTGGGCAGCCTATTCCAGTGCTCAGTCACCCTCACTGTGAAAAAGTTCTTCCGCATGTTGGTGCGGAACTTCCTATGCTCCAACTTGCAGCCATTGCCCCTTGTCCTATCCCCACAGACCACTGAAAAGGGGCTGGCTGATTCCCCCTGCATCCCCTGCTTCAGATAATTATAAACTTTGATTAGGTCCCCCCTTAGTCTTCTCTTCTCAAGGCTGAACAGTCCCAGCTTACTCAGCCTTTCCTCATAGGGGAGATGCTCTAGGCCCTTAATCATCTTCGTAGCCCTTCTTTGGACTCTTTCCAGGAGATCCCTGTCCTTTTTATACCAAGGAGCCCAGAACTGGACACAATACTCCAGGTGGGGCCTGACCAGGGCAGAGTAGAGAGGGAGGATCACCTCCTTTGACCTGCTGGCTACACTCCTCCTGATGCATCCCAGGATCCCATTGGCTCTCTTGGCCATGAAAACCTTCATTGAATTGCTGCCATAAATGAAATAATTGCATCCTACTTAGGATTAAATTTTTATTCTTTACAACAAAAACACAATTCAATGGAATCTGGGCTAATAGAACAGAAAGGAATTACCAGAGCAGGCTGATATGGGGGAAGATAAACTAAAGAGAGTTGTGCTGAAGCAGGAATTTGATAGGAAAGAGTCAGGCACCATGGGAAACAAGTACAGAAGAGAAGGAAGGAAAAAAATGAAGGATGTGGATTAAAATTGGTGCTGTTAAAGGAACAGCCACTGGGAAAGGGAAGAGGATGTTATAATTTTATCAAACATGATTCTTCCTTTGTATGTGTTTGCATGTGTGTACAGGAGTGGAAAGTGTTGCAAATTTGGAAAACTCTGCAATGAAACATTTTGCAGTCTTAGGGAGACAAAGACTGAGAATAGTTCTTACAAAGGTTTGTCAGTATTTCCAAACTCTACTTTCCTTCACATGTTCGTGTATATCAAAATGTATCATAATAAAATAAAGAACACTTTCCAACTGAATCCAGTCAGAAACACAGAGAAAAAAGGAATATAGATTATATTAACTTTTAGATTTATATTCCTTGTTGAGCTAATCCTCCTTGTTAGGAGGAAAACATTTTTTCTTTCTGTGAGATGTACCTGTATTTTTATTCCACATTAAACAAAAAAAAAACCCCACAACGATGGCAATGCATTATGTGTTCAGCCATTTGATGTCATATACCAAATAGTGGCCCAGACTTTCTCAGAGAAAATGATATGAAATTTGCTGCGGTGAAATTGAGACCATACCTTAGCCATCCTGTTCTGAGAATAATTAAATTATAGTCTATAAACGTGGCAAATTGATATATAGAGGAAGATGTTAACTTTTATAAAGAAGAATATTTATTCCTATTTCAAGGATTCAAATTCAATCTACTAAATACTTTTTTTCTCATTTTGGTTTAGTCTTATCATTCAATGTTATCCCAGAAGTATCCTATCTTCAGTTATTTCTCCACTGTCTTCACCTCAAGCCGCAGTTCTGGCATCACACTGAAAACAATGAAATGGCAATAAAAATAAAATTTAAAAAAAAATGCAAGCATCTAATAAGGAACAAGTTTTGTTGCTCAAATTGTTTTTCAAGCATGCAAATATGCTGCACAAAAGGAAAAAAAATCATAACTAATGTACAGAATGACTTATTTGCAAAAGTTGTTCAATTGGTTGAGTTTCTTCAGTATGCAATACTTCGAATACAACAAAATTTGATGGATGATACTATTTTTTTCCCATCGTGTATGGAAAGATATTATTCTCTGATGTGCTCCCAAATACAGACAAGCCCTTTGTTCCCTCCTGTCACTTTGTGCAGTAGCCCTGAAAAACATTATCCAGCCTTGAGTATACACCAAGTCCTTACCGCTTCTTCAGCCACCGCTCTGTCACACTAGGTAACATATAATTGAGGACAAGGTGAGAACAACATATGCCATAGCGCATCTGCAATACAGTTTCAGCCTAGGCCCAGACTCTGGCTATCCAAAAACCACAGAATTGAGACTTTTTAATAGAAGTTCATTCAAAAATATTCAAAACAGTGAATTTTGCAATTTTCAGGTATCTAATTACTCAAAAATAGGTCTTGCTACAGTTAGAAATGCTCCACATACATGGCTACTACTGAATTTTAATTCTGTAATATGCATTTCAGTCTCATAGCAATAAAAATAAAAAGGGAGAACTTTCTGTTTTGGGGGTCCTTTGGTTTCTTTACTTTCACTAAATCAATGCTGAATTCCTCACTGTGTATAATATGCAGCCTGTCTGAAGTTTTGTGGCTTTTTACATTAACAAATATTCAGCTTCTTTGCAGCACATTTTCCTTACATTAGACTATCTTAACAAGGAGCAATACAAAACTGTGAGTGGGAAAGTTTGAAAAAAGTTGTTTCATTTTGTGCAACTGCCATGCCATGAAGAATAAAGTTTGCAAAATCACCTATGTTGATTTTCAGCTCTCATTAAAATTCCTGACATAGGGGATTTGACGAATTTGGATGTTAAATAAAAATATACTCTTAATCCTCATCGCCTGCATGTCATTCTGGAAATTGATTTCTATTGGAGAGTAATCTCAGAACAAGTACATCCTTTTGTGTTGGGTTATTTTTTGTTCCCAAATAGACATAGATTTTTTAGTAGTGTATCCAACATCTAAACAGGTTAGTTCAATTATCTGTAGCCTGAGCAATAGCATTAAAAAATAAAAATACAAACTGCAATATTGCAAAGTACTGTGCAGTTGATTGTGCTGACGAGTTGGTATTATGACTTACAGAAGGCAGTAACAGTTCAGCTATGCGCTACCAGAGAGAAAGAAAGGTATGGCAGAATGGGTATGTACTGTTGAGTGAAGCGCTCTCATGCTTCACAAGGGGTGTTCTGCAGATCACATACTTCTAGTCAGTGTGGGAGAACTGTGAGTGGCCTGGGAAGGAAGAATTTGGTGCAGCTTTAGTAAAAGCAGGCCAGTGTGTGCAGGCTATGAAACAGGCTGTTTCTCTCACAGAGTTGACAGAGAAATTATGGAAAACAAAATTAATAATTTAAAACATTTCCAGAGAGGCCTCAGAATAGCACACTACTGAAACAAGGCTGTAATGCCTTCTTATTCAGGCAGATACAGAATCACAGAATCACAGAATTATCAAGGTTGGAAAAGACCTAGAAGATCATCCAGTCCAACCATTCACCTATTACTACTAGCTCCCACTAAACCATATCCCTCAATACAACATCCATACCTGGCTACCTGATTAACTCCAAGCACATGCTCGACTCCCACTTAAGTAAACAGGACATGAACACAACTCAAAGAATGTTACTGAAGAGGAATCAAGTGCTGAAATGAACCAGAACAAATAGCTTGAGTATCAGAGGACTTCAGGAAGAGAAACAGGACATCTGTGCATAGTTCAGCGATAAGCTTAAGGCTATTTAGTGATATCAAGGGAAAGAGATGGAGAAAACCCCAAGATACTTTATTCCAGCAAATCACCATGTCACTCCAGGTGGACTCATCACCCTGGGCTACCTTTCCAAGAAAACAAAGAGAAGTCAATTTGTTCAAACTTCTGTACATAAAAAGTCTAACACCAATAGCAAAGCCTGAGAGCAGCAGCAGAAGCATTTCCTCCCTTATGAAGTTATCTTCATGCCTGCAATGCTGCAAGTCTCCCATGCTATGTATAATTATATCTTATGTAATAATGGCATCTGGATGATTGGATTGGGGCAATATGTCACTCAAGATCACTAATTTATTTGCCAAACATCTTAGCTATCTGTGTAGCATTGGAAGGAGTGTGGGGAATAAACAAGCGGAGGAAAACTCTGATTTAATTGGCATAACACAGACTTGATGGGATATGTAGCAGTTTTTTGAATATTAATAGATTGTCCAAGAAGTGCTGGCTAGAGAATGACTAAGGGAGGTGGCATTCTCTCTCATATTAAACTCACAAATATTTTATATATGACAAACGAAAGCTAAGAACTAAATCTGCTGCGGGGTAAAATATTAGGAAAAAACACTACTCGGAGGTATATACAGACTACTTGCCCACAAGCATCATTTAGATTATTTTTCTTTTCCTGAATACTTAAAGGAGTCATCTAAAATGCAGGACTAGGCATTAAAGAACATATTAAAAAGGCAAACAGCAGACCCAGAATATCTGCGTAATTCTCAGGCTGCACTCAGTGTAGTTATTTGACAGAAAAATGGAGAAAGCAGCTAATAGGGCTGTTCTTGTGGGTGATGAGGAAAATCACAGAATCACAGGGAAATGTCAGGGAAGAAAGCGGCTTCGCTAAGGGTGGCCATGAATTGAGAAAGTCCCTGGCTGAGAGGGAATGAAGGAAAACAGAAAAATAAAAACAATGATTTTAAAGATTGAATACCTGTCTAAAGATTAAAGATTTAAAGATCGTACCCTGGCTACACATACAGACTGGGAGACCTGATGCTGGAGGCCAGCCATCCAGAGACAGATTTGGGAGTATTGGTCAACAGCAAGTTAAACATGAGCCAGCAGAGTGCCCAAGAAGCCAGGAGGGCCAATCCTATCCTGGGGTGCATCAAGCTCAGCATTGCCAGCCGGTCCAAGGAGGGGATTGTCCTGTGCTGCACTGTGCTGGTGCGGCCTCACCTCAAGTGCTGTGTGCAGTTTTGGGTGCCACAGTACAAGAGGGACACAAAACTATTGAAGTGTCCAGAGGAGGGCAACAAGAATGAAGGGTCTGGAGGGGAAGTATTACGAGGAGAGGCTGAAGTCCCTTGGTTTGTTCAGCCTGGAGGAAAAGAGGCTGAACAGAGGCCTCATTGCAGTCTATGACGATGGGGAGTGAAGGGGCAGGCACCGATCTCCTCTGTTTGGTGACCAGTGATAGAACTCGAGGGAATGGTATAACAGGGGAAGTTTTGGTTGGGTATTAGGAAGAGGTTCTTTACTGAGAAAGTGGTCAGGCACTGGAACAGACTCCCCAGTGCAGTTGTCACAGCACCGAGCTTGGCCAAGTTCAAGAAGCATCTGGACAATGCACTCAGTCACATGTTCTGACTTGGCTGGCCCGGTGTGGCACCGGGATTTGGACTTGATGATCCTTATGGGTCCCTTCCAAGTCAGGTTATTCTGTGATTCTATGAAATCAGAAGTTTGGTATTTAAGATATCATGGGAGAAAAGTCTAAGTGGAAAAAGTCTTAGAAGAAAGTTGACATAACCTCAAGAAAATGATACAGCAGGTACAAGCCATCCCAGTACAGAGAAGAGCATGAGACCATAGCTGGACCATGACCTCAGCTACAGAAAGGAAATTATACAAAAGTGAAAATTAGGTTAGATTGTAAAAGACTTATACAGATAACTAGAATGAATAGACAGAAAGTCAAAAAAGCTAAACCATGACCTGTAAAGTAAAACAATGAATATGAAAAGTAGAGTGTGTTAACAGTAAAAAAGAAAAACTAGTCCATGTCCAGCAGGAATGGAAGATCAACTATAGATATTGGTGGACCAAAGTGTTAAGGGCATTTCTCTATCTGTCTTTAATAGATAAATGATAATTTAGTGGAGTGGTACAATTTAGTACCAGTGTCAAAGGCATAAAATTTCATAGTACAATTGAGAAAGAACATATCTGGGTGAATTTGAAAGAGATATGCATTTTTACAAAGTTCCCCAAGCTTGATTAATTTCTAAGTAGTTGGAAAATTGTCCAAAAGGCTCTTATAGCTATTGCATATGTGTGAACTTATGGAGGAAACAAAGGTACCAGAGAACAGAATGGGAGAAGATTGTGCTCATATTTAAAAAATAAGGAAAAAATAGCATATGGAAGAAAACCAATCAGTAGCAATGAGTATGGATCTTTGAAAAATAAGTTGTCTTCAAAATAGTTTGGCTCTATCATGGAGTAGCATGCCTTGTCAATAGAGAATCACAACATGTTAGGGGTTGGAAGGGTACCTTGAAAGTTCATCTAGTCCAACCCCCCTTCCAGAGCAGGATCACCTAGCGTCGGTCACACAGGAACATGTCTAGGTGGGTTTTGAATGTCTCCAGAGGAGAAGACTCCACAACCTCTCTGGGCAGCCTGTTCCAGTGCTCTGTCACCCTCAGAGTGAAAAAGAAACTGTTACATATCTTGACTTTCAATACAGTTGGAGGTGACATTCTTGCAAATAGTTTAGTGAAATATGGCCTAGATGAAAGGTAAGTGACAAAGTGGCTGAATAATTGTACCAAAGAATATATTGATCGATGGCTTGCTTTCCAGGAAAAGGATGCTGAATGGGGCTCTGTAGAGTCTATTCTGGATCATTTTGTTCAGTACTTTCATTGAAATTAAGACAAAGGAATAGAGCACAAGTATGTATATGTAATTGTAGATATATTTTTATGATTCAAAGCTTACATGGAGCTGAAGAGTACAGTAAGCTTCCTGGGAAATGTAATTAAAATTTAAATAGGAAAAGAATACGTGGAACAAATTTGTGATTAAATAGGAGCAAGAAGAAACTTATTGTAGGTGATATAATTTATAAATTGGGCAGGAGTAATGAAATATCAAAATAGAGGGCTGGTTAAAAGAGATTAGGTAGTGAAAAAAATTACAATTCACTTCAATTATCAGATTTTGTTAACTGTACAGAAGTTAAAAATGTCATTCTGTTGCAGAAAAGGTAAAACTCATTCCAGGAAAATAGTTGTACACACAAGGCAAATTAAATAATTCTCCCACTCCACAGCACTGGAAAGTCTCGGCTGCAATTTCACAGCTGAATTACTAGATTCTTTAGAAAAATATAGCACAACTAAGACAGTAAAGAACAAAGTAATTGGAAAATAGGTGCACATGGGGAGAGTTTGGGTCACCCTAGATCATTTAGCCTGAAGAAGAAAATTTTAGAGGGATAATATGGCATAGTAAGGATACTGTAAAACATAAAAGATTGTTACAAAGAATGAGGGAATAATCTGTTCTCCATGAGATAATGAGCATGAATTGCAGTCAGGAAGATTACTGTGATTTTATCATAAAGATTTCTAAAGCATCAGAATAAATCATATGGGTGGCTGTGAAGAGTCCATCAGTAGATGCCTCTAAAACCAGATTAGAGAAACTGCTCTCAAGATTGAAATAAGTGTCATTAATTCCTTCACTGGAATTCACAAGGCCTGCCAGGTGACTTCTTAGGGCTTTTCCAAAGAACTTTTCTTTTCCAAATTTTCCTCTATTTTGTCAAAGTCCAATAATCTGCAGATTTCCAATGTTTTCTCTATCATTTGTTATTCTTCACCTCCAATTAAATAGTTATTTGAATAGGTGCTACCCAGTAGCACAAATTTCCATTTTAATTATTGTAGGAAATTACAGGAGTTCAAATCCTGAAGCAAACAATTGAGCTATTTAGATCTCCACAGATGCTTATACAACACTGCCAGATAGTGCAACAAACGTCTTCATGGACCATCCAGACATCCTTATTAACAGATCTGTCCCTCAGACGTCCTCTCAATGATCCATCAGTGCCTGGTGAGGAACATATTCAAAGCAGCTACCTCATTACTATCTCACATGGGCTGTTGTAATGTCTTCCATGTGTCTCAACTGCATGCTGGAAGCCTTACTGCTTAGACAATGTCAAACATCCCTCAGTCAGCACCCTGCTTTCTTTCAGTTTCCTTTGCATTTTTTTTTTTATATCCCGTCTTCTCTCTCTCTTTGATTCCCTTACCTTCTTCACTTGTTTCATCTACTTCTTTTCCCTTTAGTCTGTGTGAAGGAAAAAGGCTATTTCACTTTTGACATTTCCAGTGATTCTTTTAATACTCAGATGCTGAACGAACGAACAACCGGTGACAACCTAATGCCAGATACAGCTAGAAATTCACATTTCTCCTTTAGCTTCACACCATGCTATTGGTTCACAGATGACTGACGAAATCATGAGTTTTGATGAAATTAACTGCCACTGGATAACATATATCCATTTAAGTAAACCAATTTTTAAAATCTGGGAATGTAGATAATAAATTCTATACTACTAATATATATGTATTTTTGATATTGGGGAGATATTACATCTATTTTTACATATATGAAAATAATACAGGCAATAAAAGGTTTGTAATAGCACCACAGTTTCTATTTCAGCATTTTAAAAATAGAATACCTGGTCTTTACTTTGAAAGAACTTGTGTTTTCAACTTTTCAGATTAGACATTAGGAAAAATTTCTTTTCCAAAAGGGTTATTGGGCATTGGAACAGGCTGCCCAGGGAGGCAGTTGAGTCACTGACCCTGGATGTATTTAAAAAGTGGGTAGATGAGTTGCTCAGGGATATGGTTTAGTAGAGGATGGATATGGTTGGACTCTATGATCTCAAAGGTCTTTTCCAACCTGGTGATTCCGTGATTCTGACCTTTTCTTTATACTACACATGAAGGCACTGTTAAGTATCAACATTGTAATTTTTATTTTTCTTCTAGCTATGATTGAAATTTTCATGTTTAGAAGAGAGTTATCTTTTCTATCAGTTATCTTTTCTAACTACTTCTGAGTCACCATCATAATAATGAGAAAATTCTATGTCCTAGATCATTGCTTTCACATAGAAGTATTATCTGCTTGAAAGACCATGCTCTCTTAATAATACATACAACAAAATTATTCTTCTTTCCTTGAACTGAAACTGTTTTAAGCTTAAAGGTGATGCAATAAAATGCTATTTTAAGTTTAGCTTGGAAAGATTTCTTAATTTACCTCAGTCAGTGTTAAATTGTTGGCCATTTAACAAATTGCACGATGCGGTTTGTTAAAAAGGCAGTCTGTGAAATTGTTTACTGCTCCAAGTCTCATTTTAACATCTACTTTTTGATCTGAACATCAGCAGTTTGCTCCTTAAGAGAACACTATTTTTGTCCTTGGAGAAAGCTGGAAATTTCCCCAAGAGCTAAGTCAGAAAAAATATGGACTATGATGGTGCTATTAGCTGGGGCTACTGCTTTTAACTGCTTGTCTGACACCTTTAGCATGGTAAGACAACATTTTTCTCCCAGGAAAATTAACCCCAAGCTTTTTTTTAGAGCACTTGACAACAGCCTTTTAATACCTGTAGAGATATTTTCATACAAACAGTTCCATTAATAATATTTAGTAATACTTTCAGGACTACACCTCATATGATCAAATCAAATCCCTATTCTCTTTGAACAAAAAAGAAATAAAGAATATTTTTGTGTTTGTTTCTCAAATGCATCACTTGGCTGGTACTTACAGTAAGATCTGGAGTATTTTTGAGGCTTTTATTTTCTGGATTTTCCATCGAGCAATAGCTGAAATGACTAAAAATAACCAGGCTTTTTCTGAAAGAGAAGTGTCATCACAGCTATCCTCAAAAAATATCTTTTCCAATATGGATCAAGGGCATATTTCATATTACAAAGGTAGAGGTGCAGTTCTAGAAGGTAGGAAGAAAGACAACACATTTTATTTCCTTCTTGAAATACATTACCAACAATACAAAATTTATAAAACTGTTTTCTGTACAGCAAACCCCACCCTCCTTCGAAACAGAAAGATAAGCTACCAAGAAAATATAAGCACATGAGTAGACTGCATGCACAAGCTGTGAGAGAAACCATTATTTCTCATTTTACATAGCTTTGTAGAGGGTAAAGGGTAGAATATAAACTTTTTTCTCTTTTGTAAATGTTGTGGCAGACTCTACTACAGCAGAGGTGAGGAAGAGATAAAAGAGTTTGTTCGCTGTGTGCTGTAGAGTTTTGCTGACATTCTCATAGCAACAGAAAATAAGATATGTTCCTTAATAGACCAACTTAGTTTAAAAGCTTCGCAGTTGCTTTCATTCATCTGGTTTTGATCCAAATAACTGAAGTTGTCATTATCCCTTGGAGGTGTAAGAATGCAGAATATTAATGGTAGGTCTGGGGAGCACTGATTTCATGCTGTGCCCAAATGCTTTGTCGCTGGAAAACATTCCACTTGTCAACTTCTAACAGACAGCTACTGAAGCTGAATTATCACGCTGCTCTGACTTTGATAGCTATATAAAATATTTTTTGTCTACTCTTCCTCATATTTTTGATTCAATATCCACAAATGAATATTAAATGTCAAAATGTGTAATTTAGGACACCACCAATCTTGATAGCAACACAGCGTCATCAGGACACTCAGCTAAATGTGTTTTCAAATATCAAAGACATTTCAACTGCAAACTCTTGATTTTTAAGATGTATGCATTCTAAAAAGACAAGATATCCATCATCATTATATTTCTGAAGTGCAAAAAAAAACTATATAGCAATCTAAAACCAGAAGTTGCAGGGTCAACCTGACTATTGTACTTCACATATCACTTGAAGAATCAAAGAGCCCAGAAGTATTATTTATGTTAAGATACAAAAAAGTATTCTTTGTGTTAAGACAGCTCTGATGACTTGCAAAAACAGTAATTCTGCCTTGTCTCAGACTTTTTATTTTTCTTGATCTGAAGGTCATCTTTGTTCCAAATGTATTTCTTCCTCAAAACAAGTCTGAGCTGGCAGTCCCGCTGTTTATACACCATTCTCATCTTTGATTTTATTTGAATTATTTTTTTCTTTTTCTATTTGTCATGTACTTCTAATCCAATAGCTATTTGTTTGAGAAAAATGTATGATAACCAACATATGTTGGTTTACAGAGCAGGGACACACAGTTCCTGCTTGCCATCAGAATCTTCTCTGAGCTGACAGGACTGGAAAGAATAAAACCAGAAAGAGCCCAACTTATTTCTAGACTGTCTAGTAAGGAAACTACTAGGAGGAAGATATTGAACAAAGTTTCTTTTATCCTATCACATTTCACTACCGTGCTACAATAACATATATATGCAAATATATAATAATGTAAATAACATTGTAATTATTTACCATACTTCGTTATACTTTATTTGGAAAGTCTGTATAGATTCGGTTTTCACTTCAGAAAAGGATCGGAGCATAAGAAAGGAACAGAGTCCATTTAATATAGATGGGATCAAAACTGTCATTGAAGAAAAGAATAAAAGTTCCCAAAACTTTGCTGAAAATACAGGAGGTTTTTTCCCCACACTTTTTTCAACACTTACCTGTAGCCTGAAATTACAGAAGTGGATGAACACGGAGATGTAGAATATAGTAACTTTACATTTTAGATCAGTGATGATGGACAAATATTGAAGAAAGAAATACCATTTCTATTTGAATTAGCTTTTCACTTCTGATAGAGAATGGAATGAAAAGAAATTGTGGCTCTTCTTTTGCATCCCTCACCCTCCTTAAAACCATTTTTTTCTTTGCCTAGTTCTGAAAGTTGTCTTCCTGATAGTCTTGCTGAAAACCACAACACTAACTTATCAAGGAGATAAACGTACACAGGTCAGAACTGGGTAATTTTACTATAATTATTATATATAGTATTATAATTATTATAATGATATTTTCTGTAATATATTTTCCAGAAAGTAAACACTCAAAGATGCCTGAAGTATGAAGTTTACATTCATAAGGTAAATTTTCCACAAAGTAATGATATACTAGTATCTGTTATGATAGAAGGATACATTGTTTTAAATAAGGCATGTGAAAGTGGATAACTTTATGGGAAAAAATCTATAGTATAATTTTATATTAATAGATCTTTTTGTTAGGATCACTTTGACTTATATGAACCCTCTGCATGTAGGGCTACAGAATATACTGAAATTTGAGAATCAACCTAAGCTTTGAAAGGAAGCTTCTCTCTTTCATTCTTCCCTTGCAGGGTGTAAAAAAAAAAAAAAAAAATCTGTATTTTATCAAATGAGAAAGAAGTCATTCACTGATCAAACTTATGAAATATATTTAGCACTTTTACAAGTTTCCTCATGTATCATTCTTGTTGAAAGAAGCTATTTTTATAAGGTTCATAAAGTTTCTATATAAACAAAAGAAACATTTTTTTAAAAGCAATGGAAAAAATAATCAGCCCTGTAACACATCAGGGCATTTTACACATCTAATAAAATATTAGTGGAATGTAATGAAAAGAAAATCATTAACTTCAGAAGACTAAACACCAAGGTGTTTCGATTTGAATATTTGAAAATATTTGAAAATTCAGGATATAAAGTGGGAAACAGGAATCTGTCAAGGAAATTACTTGTTAAAATATTGTCATATGAGGTTCCTCCAAAATATTCACATTTAAGAAAACAATTTTCTAGAACATAAAGGAATATGTGCGCAAGTAATTCACAGACCAAGTGACTGACTGCATGCTGTCCCACTACACCTAGATGACATTTTTATAGGGCTTTTATTTTTGACCCTAGTATTAGAAGCTGTAAGGCTGAAGAGGAGCCTTGATAATTTTCACAAGTGATGTATTCTGTGATTTCTACAAAGTTTGGGTTATTTTCATAGCCTCCACAGGTGGTCTTTAGCAAGACTAAGAGCTACTGGGATATACATCTTCAGCACAGAGAAAGAGCATGGAATAAAAAACATGGGTGCAATGGCAGGCAGCAGCAGTAGATAAAAGTAAATAATGTTATGCTTTTGAGGACTTCAGAGGTCCTTGCCCTTTAATGCAAACATCTTGTACATAAAAGTTCAAAGTAATTAAACACTGCTAGGCCCTTAAAACGTGCCTTCTGTATGCTTCCATTTGCTTGCACAAATGTCCTCTGAAATGCAACAGAGCTATAACCAACAAAATTTTAAGGAAATTGTTCTGGAAACCCAAACAAGAAGTTAAAGAACTGTAACTACTTTAAAAATATTTAATCAGCTCATAGAATTCTGGAATCATCTGAAAGCTGCCCAGATACATTGTTATTTGCATATGAATTTTCAATAAGATGATGTACAATGATAAATTTCTATGTGAATGAAGAGCTTAATTTTATTTCTCAGGGCTTTCTTGTGTATTATTACTTATGATTTATCAGCAGATAAGTTCCAGGAGCCACAGATGCCCCAAGCTGTGCTGACACTGCTTATCTTTGACAGGAGTGTTTGATGAGTTCATTAGACAGGATGTTGAAAAACACTGTCAGCTCACAGCTTTTCATTAGGCAAAGCCATCTCAAGGTATTATAGCATATATTCATCCAGTAATGACAAGGGAGGCTCAACTATGACTTAAGAACTGACTGCCATCTGCATCAGCAAAATAGATGCATCTTATATCCCATTCTTGTATAGGTGGTACACAGAAAGTAAAAGTAAGCACAATGTGACATCTTGTTTTAGAATGGGAAATGAACTGTTTCAAAATGAGAAACATTTCATTTTCACCAGTGCAAAGAGTAGGTTTCGGTCCTGATAGCATAAAATCATTGCATTACAAGGCAAACCAATTTACTGCTGCAGCATATTTTTTCACCTGGCACTTCCTTGTATATAACCTGAGAAAGCTGCCTAATGTACCAATATTTTTATCATATTTTCTTTCTTTAGAACATAATTACATAACGCTGTTTACAGGTTTTTCAAAAGTCCTAGTAAAACTGCAGGAAAACAGGCTGTACCAACATACCTTCCATAAAGGGTGCTTACACCATCTCTATTAACACATACTCAAAATTGAGGAATAGTCGAGACTTTCTCAGAACAAGTAGGTGAGTGCATGATCTTTCAAAAAGCTTTCACAAAGGTGTCTCCTTCCTGGCAATGGCAGGTCTGCGGCAATCTCTGTGAAAGTCACAGAAGGGTTGATGTTGGAGAGACAGAAATGTCATGCATGGACTAGTTGGTAGATAAGGAATTGGTTGGATGGTCTCACTCAAAGTGTTGTGGTCCAAGGCTCAATCATAGAATCATAGAATGGTATGAGTTGGAAGGGACCCCAAGGATCACAGAGCTCCAACCCCCCTGCCACAGGCAGGGCCACAAACCTTCAGGCCTGGATCTACACTAGGTTGCCCAGGGCCCCATCCAACCTGGCCTTGAACACTTCCAGGGACGGGGCATCCACCCCCTCTCTGGGCAGCCTGTTCCAGCACCTCACCACTCTTTCTGTAAAAAACTTCCCCCTAATATCTAATCTAAACCTTCCTTCCTTTAGTTTTAATCCATTCCCCCTTGTCCTGTCATTGTCTATCCTTTTAAAAAGTTGAATCCCCTCCTGTTTATAAGCTCCCTTCAGGTACTGGAAGGCTGCAATGAGGTCCCCCTGCAGCCTTCTCTTCTCCTCTCCAGACTGAACAAGCCCAGCTCCCTCAGCCTCTCTTCGTAGGGCAGGTGCTCCAGCCCTCTAATCATCTTCGTGGCACTCCTCTGAACCCTCTCCAACAGTTCCACATCCTTCTTGTATTGGGGGACCCAGATCTGGACACAGGACTCCAGATGGGGCCTCACAAGGGCAGAGCAGAGAGGGACAATCCCCTCCCTGTCCCTGCTGGCCACCCCTCTACTAATGGAGCCCAGGATACCATTGGCCTTGCGAGCTGCAAGAGCACACTGCTGGCTCATGTTAAGTTTCTCATCCACCAGAATCCCCAAGTCCTTCTCAGCAGGGCTACTCTCAAGAAGCTCTTCTCCCAGTCTGTATCTATGTCTGGGATTCTTCTGGCCCAAGTGCAACACCTTACACTTGACAGTGTTGAACCTCATTAGGTTCACCCGGGCCCATCTCTCCAGCCTGTCAAGATCCCTCTGGATGGCTTCCTTTCCTTCTAGGGTGCAGACCACACCACTCAGCTTGGTGTCATAGTGACAAGTGGTGTTCCTCAGGGGGTCAATACTGGGACCAGCACTGTTCAATATCTTTGTCGGTGAAACAGGCAGTGGGATCGAGTGCACTGTCAGCAAGTTCATGGATGACACCATGCTACGTGGTGCAGTAAACACAGTTGAGGGAAGGGATGCCATCCAGAGGGACTTTGACAGGCTGGAGAGGTGGACTTGTGCAAATCTCATAAAGTTCAACAGGGCGAAGTGCAAGGTCCTTCATGTGGGTTGATGCAGTTCCCAAGCACAATTACAGGCTGGGTGGAGAATGGATTGAGAGCAGCCCTAAGGAGAAGAACTTGGAGGTCTTGAATGATGAAGCTCAACATGAGCCAGTAGTGTGTACTAGCAGCTCAGAAGGCCAAGTGTGTCCTTGGGTTGCATCAAAAGCAGCATGACCAGGAGGTACAGGGAGGTGATTCTGCCCCTCTACTCTGCTCTGGTGAGGCCCCACCTGGAGTACTGCATCCAGCTCTGGGGTCCACAGTACAGGAAATACATAACTCTTTTGGACATAGGTCCAGCAGAGAGACACAAATGTGATCAGAGGGTTGGAGCACCCCTCCTGTGTAGACAGGTTTAGAAAATTGGGCTTATTCAGCATGGAGGAGAAAAGGGTCTGGGGACAACATACTGTGGCCTTCCAGTACCTAAAGGGACCTACAGGAAAGCTGGAGAAGGACTGTTTACAAGGGCATGTAGTGACAAGACAAAGTGTAAAAGCCTTAAGCAGGAGGGTAGATTTAGATATTATGAAGAAATTATCTGCTGTGAGGGTGGTGAAGCACTGGAAGAGGTTTCCCAGAGAAGCTGTGGCAGCATCCAACCCCCAGGTTGGATGGGGCTTTGGACAACCTGGTCTAGTAGAGGATGTCCCTGCCCATGGCAAGGGGTTGGAACTAGATGGTCTTTGAGGTCCCTTCCAACACAAACAAATCTGATTTCCAGTTGGGCAGCCCCCAGTTGGAAGTCACACCTGAGTTAAGGACATGTCATTCTCATTCCTGCAGAAGCCAATAGGTTGCTATTTCCTCCATGGAGTGTGGAGACTTACTCACTCTCAGAATAAGAAATAAACCACAGTAACTATATAACTTCCCAAACTATTTAATTCCAGTGCTAACCTAGACCTGCCATGCCAGAATATAACCGAGGCAGGAAGGAGAATTGTAAAACTGAGAAGGATGGTGAAATAATGTCAGCCAGATGCTGAAAAAAGTATACTAAATTGATACTGTCTACACCAATGCTGTGGAGATACATGCATTTTCTATAATGAAAAACTCAGAGGATTTTGTCTCAGAACATCTGAAAACACTGAAGTACAAGATTCCTGAACATTCACAAGCTACTGAAACCCCAGATGCCTTATATGCCAACTTCATTTTTCACGAAAATCTAAATATTCATTCACAGACATAAGCATCACTCTACTATAGTGGTAAAACTGATGGGTACATTCAGTGTACGTCTGCTTTGGCATTCATGTTACAATACTATTATCAAACCATTGTCAAGTCCAGAAATATGGCAGGCCGTGTTTTGGATTTATTATTTAACAAACACTTTTAAAATGTCATAAAAGCTGCCTTTTTTCTTCCTGAAATAATGCCAGTCCAAGAACTGTGGTCAGCAAATAAGTACTACGGATGCTGCAGATTAAGGTCTTTGTTATTTCAGGGATTGATTATTTCAGCTATTTATTTTGGGGTTTCATTGATTGCACTATTCAAACAGTGAAGTCTATGATGGATGCTACAAATCAGATCTTACACAGAATTTTGAGTAATGTGAAAAAGTAATGCTATATATTTAACTCATCATAAATTTCCTCAGTGCTTTTAAAGGATTTCTTCCTGACTGAAGGATCCTGAGAAGCAGTAAGTTCTACATTGACCAGCAAGTGACAGGATGCAAGAACTGAACTTCTCAGTAGCTGGTCCTGGGGAAACCACTTCAGAATTTTATTCGGTCATTAATTACCTGTATGCTCATAAATGCTAGTGGAAGTAGGAAAAAATAGTGAAATTACACCCTTGAATTGTATCCTTGTGCACAAAAAAAAACCAAACCAGAAATAAACCAAGCTATGTGTCTCCTGCAGTACATTTTCCAGTCACTTTGGGTGTTGTCACTGTTGATGTATCCCTTTAAACTCTGGTGTGTTTGCCCCCACAACATGGAGCAAGATTAAAGATTTTGAAATCTTCCCTTCTACAAATGCCCAAGAGACCCAGAGGCTTTGTGAAGCCACCTTGACTTTTCATCTGATGCAGAGAGATGCCTGAATAGCACAGAAATGGCATAACTGTATATAAAGCTTTCTTGCTCCCTTGGCACAGAGAGAGATTGGGTAAGAGAAAAGTAACAATCTTTGACTAAAAAAGTTGTTTCTAAAAAAGCTAGCACCAAGCTGCTCTTGGTTTTCCTTCCTACATCTTGTCTACAATTCACCTGTGACAGTTTTTTCTCTCCTAATTTAAAAATTCAGGAAAAATTACTCTGAATTCTGGCAGATAGCAAAGAAGTGTGGAGATTTACTGTGAGTGAAAGGGGAGGAGGAGATAAGCCACGGGTTGTATCAGAATGTTTGCATGTACTTTCATCATTAAAATTCCAGCCAAAATATCTCTGACCTATAACTCTGCTTTGGTCTTTGCTAACATTATGTTCCTATCAACAATATTATTTCAGACATAATGATAACATCTACATTCTGTTGCGTGCAGAGCAATTGGCCTCTGAGGCTCCAGAGAACTCTGGGAACTATACAAACTTTTTTCAGACACAGAAACCATGAGAGCTGCCCATGGTTTGCATCTATTAATGATGCACCACGTATTTTAAGACTTACATTCCCAGAATTTTTGGTTTAGATTTTCTAACAAAGACAAACTTAACATATTTCCACTGAAAAATACCTGTATACTACAGTTGTTCTCTTTGTCTACAAAATATTCAAAGGTACTTTGGAGGAACTGAACAAGCAAACAGCCTCAAACATAACCTACTAGTTTCTCTTAATTTTGATTAAGTTTTTCTTCTTTCTTCTTAAGAAGCAGTTATAATTTAAAACCTCAGTAATCTGCAAGTGACCATATGCATATCATGTAGACCTGCATCATTGTTTCAAAAATGCATTTTTTTTTAATTAAGCAGAAAATTGAAAATGGCAAGTGGAATGTAAATAGAAATGTGCAAAAATAAATACTCATTATTACAACGCAACTGGTTTGAGACCACAAGAAAGATTGCCAATGAACACTTTATATTTATTTGAACTAAACTGTAGATTGTTTCCTAGTTCCTGGCTGGCATAAAGGTACACTTACTATAAAAGGAGAACAGCTATGTAAAAGCTTTAAAACTGAAATAAGTTTTTTTTTTTTTAATGTTTACTTCCCCTGGACCTTTACAAACTGCATTTCTCAAAACCTCAGTGTTTAAGACTCCAGGACTGCCAATGAGAGAAATGGAAAGGGAAGATATCCTCACACATTTGTGTTTGACAAAGAAAAAAGCCTCTGGCACAATACAGACATAACACTGAAGAAGCAGGACAGATCTGGCTATAGTAGGAGTCAACATTCCACTACACTTCCTGTGACTACCATTTTCCAGGAGATAAATACTGCAATTTTTATTTCCCATTTGTCTTCATTCCAGCAAGTTATCGCTTATGTTAATATAGAGATAACTCCTACCCACAGAGCATGCATTTTAACCATAAATATATCATAGTGTTGGTGAAGGTGAGCTTTGAGCAACACTGTCCTTCACAGGTGGGGTACCTTGGGGAAGATGAGCAAGGGCCATCCAGCCCACAGGGTTACCTGGACCAGTGTGTTGGGGACAGCATTCTTTCAAATGAGAGACCTAGTGCCACCACTCATTACATCTACTCATTCTGCAAAGGGGGTGGTTGTGGAGATGGAAACAACCTCTTAGCGGCCTCAGTCATGCATTAGCACTTCTGTTGCCTCAGAAATATTACAAAAGGAGGCATGTGTATCTCCAAGTAGTATTGTGAGCACAGGACTGCCACCTAGAGATACCAACATTATTTATTTATTTGGAAATGGACTTGACTATCTGTATTTGCATGCTGATATGTTTCAAATATCTAAAACTCCTATTAGGTGTTAGATTTAGGTAACTAATTTGGGAATTTAGAAGTAAATTATGAGGACTAGTAGCCTGAACACAGATGTTCAAAGCAAATTAATAAATTTATGCTGCAGGCATAACCAGTGTAAAAGACAGCAAAGTAGGACTCAGTACAAATGAAAAAGTAAAAAAAAAATCCACTCTGGATTGATGTAACTCAAGAATTCTGATATCTGTTCCTAAAGACTCTGTGATTCCTATAATTTTAAAGTTATTCCTCAACAAAAAACTTAAAAGATTCAAGATCCCTCTAGAATCGTATCTAGAAAGAGCTAGACAAATCGTTATTCACTAATAATGAAACCCATAAATGGTGGGATAGTCCCAAGATCAGATAGCTCACAAAACATATATGTAGTTTGCAAAAAAACAACCCAACCAAAAAAAATCCCCAAAACATTTCTAGATTAAGTGAGTAGGGTTGAGGGTTTGTTAGTATGGATAGAGAGAATGAAAAATATCCTGGAGAGAAACTTCAGTTCCCTCTAGGGTGCAGAACAAAGAGTTGAACTTACTGGGAAAACAACCACAGGAGTTGGGCAGCTTTAACTTTTGAGGTCTTCAGGGAGGAGAGACACTAATGGTATGCGCTGAGCAGATGGCTGGGCTCGTAAGCAGCAGATACTTACAGGGACACGTCCACACCTGAGTCACCCACCCTTCTTTCTGTTTAAAGCCAGAAAGAAACAGGCAGTCTCAGAAGGGAATCACAGCGGTTACACCTATGAACGAAGGAAGCATGGACTGATGGCTCATTTAGCATCTGTATATTTGTCTGTGTGTACATATAGCCATGTCAGATTCACTACCTCGGAAATTAATGTAATAAACCCACTAGAACTGCTGTATTGATTTTCCCTCTAATAAAATAAACAGCATATGCATGAACATCTGTTTATGTAAACAATTTTAAATACTGCTGAACTGT
Organism: Porphyrio hochstetteri; assembly: GCA_020800305.1. Taxonomy (NCBI): domain Eukaryota; kingdom Metazoa; phylum Chordata; class Aves; order Gruiformes; family Rallidae; genus Porphyrio; species Porphyrio hochstetteri. Next base: position 56,985,468 of record CM036907.1, read on the forward strand.
ATTGTCAATTACAGTTTCAATAACTGCTTCACTATGGCAACATTTGCTGTAATAAATACGAAATACTATCTTGAATTTCAGAATCTGAATAATAATATATCATAAAAATGTGTGGAACACTTCCCCTCTATCTGCAGAGCATACAGACTTTAAAAACTAATTTTCAAACAACTCTGATGAGCCAAAACCATCTAATGATTTAACCTTACTCCCTTAGTGCCTAATTAAAACAGGCCAAATCAGTTCCTTTGACAGGGACTGAACAAATACTTAGCCAGTGATTAAATCTGTGCTTTTGCTGTCGCTTTTCCTTGCCAATGTACAATTTTATACACTGTCCATTATTTTTGTGGTAAATCTAAATTAATAACACTCAGCAGCCATGTATTAACTTAATAGCGCCTCTTGTCTGCTCATCGGCACCATACCTGCACATATATTTTCTTCCAGGTTATTTTTGTTTCTTGTGGTAACACAAGGCTCGTCTCTGAATTTAAAACTCGGTTGTAAAGCTGCATCCAGAACCACTGCAGCCAACAGCATTTCACAAATGGGTTTACTCCTCTGCAGCAAGGTCTGTCATAAATGTTTTAACACACAATGCGATATACGAAATTCAAGTGGTGCTGGTTAGTTAGGATTGGTTGCATAAGTTGTAGAGTATTGGAAACCTGAAAAATTTGTGCAAAAGAAAAAGCTCAAAAAAGCTGCAGGACTTGGAATCTTGAGGGGGAAAGTTAACAAATGAGAAACATGGTGGTACTGCAGAACCTTGCCAGCAGTTTCTTTCCTGAGCAGATCTCTACCTTGCCTGAAGCACAGCAGTTGGAAAGTTGAGGCTATAAAGATTTTTGGTATGCCCTTAAATTCCTGTTGTTTTGCTCAGCCAGAAGATTGCTATATGAAGCCAGCAGTAAATTAGCATGTTTCCATTCCATTTTTCAGTAGGAAGTGTGGTGTGTTGGTCTAGATATATGCAAGCTAGCCACTTTGTGTGTTATCCCAACTTTGGGGCTGTTATCCCAAATGAAAGATGATTTCACAAATGCCACACTCACAATGAATAAAACCAATTTTACTGACATTAATTCTTATCACTTCTAATCAGATCAGTTTTACCCATATCCTATAAACTAAAATGTGAAAATTGAAAATGGAGGATGACCCTGTACCTACTGAAGCACATGTTCAATCCATTAAACTCAAAAGTGCATGTACACAGTCATGCTGCTATTTACATCATATTTTTCTATCTAAACCAAATCACATGGATAACTCTTGTGCAAACACTCAATATACTTAAAAATTTCTGTAAAGCTTCTAAAGAAATTCCAGCAGGCATCTCAGAAATGACCAACCATTGTTTCTTGGAAATGTTTACCTAATGTCACTATTAGATGTTAGATGAAATGGTATTCATCGACACAGAGATTACAGAAGCAATGTCTACTGTGACATTTCTCACAGCCCAGCACAGACCGTGAAGTCAGCAAGCCTGTAAATAACAGAACATAACTCGATGTTTGAACTGACTTGACTTGTGATATTGGAAATGTACAAGCTACATCTGAAGTCTGCAACTTCTCAGCAACCTTCCAGTGTAAAGAATTTATTTTTGTTTCCCCCCATCAAAGACAATGAAGTCACAGCAGTCCTAAGTCACTGAAAAAAGGAGGGAAAGAAGTCTGTGACAGGAGCTCATGAAATCACAAGCATCTTAGAGAAGGTAAACAGAAAATGACTGTTTACTGTCCAAGGACAGGAACTAGAAGCCACTTCAACAATCAAGCAGCAGCTGAAATAAATCAAAAGGAAAGAGTTTTTCACACCTTGGGATGGTAAACTATCACATTGCCATAGGCTGCATCATGCTAAAAAGCATATGGTTTAAAAGTGATGACAGCATCACAGAAAAACATAGGGAAAAATAAAGATATAGATATGAACTCTGGTTTAAAGCAAAAAAACCAACAACCAATTGCCCTAGTCTTTTACTCCAACTCAAGAACTTCCTATGGGCCACTAAGACAGCATGTGGAGCTAGATAAACCTTTACCTGGACAAATCTATTTCAATGTTGCCATGAGCACCAGGTGCAAAACACCCAGTAACCAGGATAAAACAATAATGTAATTATTTTAAAGTAAAGCAAAACCCAGGGGAATTTCAGTGAAGTTTATATTCCCTGGTTCTTTGAAATTTATATTCATTGGCAATAGATGTTAATACATCCAAACCATATTGAAATAACCCCTTTCTGGAAGTCAATCTTTCTTACTGCTTCTCAGAAACAATGATTGCACCATATGTTATCAATGTAATGGCAAGCATACGTTTGGCAGAAATATATTTAGGAGAAAAATGTACGAAAAATTAAAGTACAGGTATTAAGCAGATTTGACTGTAGGGAGTTAAAGCAGCATGAAATTAAGTTATGCTAAGAGGTGATTTTTAAAATGGCTGATTTTCACCAGAGCACTACTGTATTCATGTCAAGTATTTTGAGCTCTCAAATGCATAACAAAGAGCATACCAAGCTCCAGAGGCAGCAGCAAAGATTAATAAAGTGGAAATGCTGAACATGGGGAGATGAATGCAATTTTGATTAAAAGACCAACTGGTTTGAAAAGGTCAACTCACCTAACTTTTAACACATAAAATAAAGTGACCATTAATACTAAGAGTAAAAGGATAGAAATTGATCTTGACTCTGGAAACAAGCAGAGAGCTTGAAACTACCCCACAACATAATGACATTTAGACTTTTTTTTTTCCCCAAGAGAAAGGTGATATCTAGGATTTTTTGTTTTTAACATACCTTTTTCCACTCCTCTATACCATGGAGAGTATGTGAACCTTTCTACAAGAACCTGTGGGTTGGGCAAGCTGGTTAAGTAGAGGGTTCCCCTTCCCATGACAGGACACCTAGTGGAACTATATGATCTTTGAGGTCACTTCCAACCCAAACCATTCTATGATTTGTGCCAACATCTCACAGAGGAAGAAACATTTGGATTAAGTAGCAAAGCTGGACAGCAGAGATCACTGCTAGGTTTCCAGGGGCAGGGGATTATTCAGGCTGGAAGGAAGCTTGGGCACTCAGCTTGATCAATCTCTGCTGAAACCTTCCAGAGATACTAACGGGTTTCCCTGCAACACTGCTACATTTCCCCATTCTTTCCCATGTCAACACTACCATACCTATAATGCTTTTCCTGCAAAATAACCATGACTGATTGTCTCATGTAACAGTGTAATTTCTTAAATCACTTTTATCTTTGCCTGTATCCTCAATCCATGTCTGCTGTGTCAGCTCCAGCAGCAGGCTGACTCTGCATGTGCACTGCTGCAGTGTCATACCTCTGCTGAAAGGGGTCCAAAAGTTGACATGTAAGCAGACAGTTTCCACACTGGAGGAAATCCAGCAGCCCCATTCCAACAGGAATCTGTGTCAGCACTGGTACCACTCAACACTTTCAAAGATGATCTAGAAGTGATTAAGGAAGTAGCAAATCTTATTGATGATACAAAAACCATCTGGATTAGTGAAAATTAAAGTTAACTGAAAAGACTCAAAGCATTGTCTGATATGAGTGTTGCAATGACAGAATAAATTCATCATCAATAACTGAAACACAACTATGGAAAGCCATTGTTATGTAAACCTAAGAAGCAGAGAGCTCTAAATTAGCTGTTACATGCAGAAAGAAATCTTGCAGGATGCAGGCTGAAAGTGCCAGTGTTGTGCCAAGTGCCACTAGGCAAACAAAATTTATTAGGAAAAGGGGATAACTGCATTTTGCCATGTATAAATTATTACATATAACATTTTCTGCTTCTCAGAAAAAGAAGAATTACTGCTCAGATGAGTAGGAATTCATGACAGCTTCTACAGCCTGGTGTAGGCCATGATAGAAAGCTATAAAAATATGAATGACATGGGGAGTAACCATAAATAAGCCACAGTAATTTAGTTTTTCATGCTACAAGGCAGAAAGGACATCCAATAAAATTATTAGGCAGTCACCATAAGTAAATTGAAATGAAATATTTTATCACAGCACACTTAGCTGAAATCTGTGATTTTTTTACCTCAAGACTTTTGGCTGCTCTCTCTAGGATCTCCCTCTCCAAATGACCACTGACCACAGGACAGAAGTAACCCAGATTTCTACTGTCATTCTATGTGCACTGCTTATTTAATGCTCCCATTTTCTGCTCCAAAGAAATTTTTTAATCCCTGCTCTTGAAGGATATACTTGGTTTGACCAGCCATACAACATGATTCAACAATGGATTTATCAAATCAGTAGTTGTTCAATTTATTTGTATATTTTCTTCACAAGTTTGCTGGTAACACCAAGGTGTTTGGTGCAGTCAACATGCTGGAGGGAAGGGATGCCATCCAGAGGGACCTTGACAGGTTTGAGAGTTGGGCCTTTGTGAAACTCATGAAGTTCAACAAGGCCAAGAGCAAAGTCCTGTATATAGGTCAGGACAATCCCAAGCACAGATGTAAAGCTAACATAAGCCAACTATTGCACTTGCAGCCCAGAAAGCAAATTGTATCCTTGTCTAAAAAAGTAGCATGACCCGAAGGTCAAGGGAGGTGATTCTGTCTCTCTGGTCTGGTCTGGTGAGACCCCACCTTCAGTACTGAATCCAGTTCTGCAGTCCTCAGTACAAGACACAGACCTGATAAAGAGGAGGGCCACAGATTTTGATCAGACTGGAACACTTCTCCTGTGGAGAGGCTGAGACAGCTGGACAGATGGGATCATTTAGCTGAAATCCAGCTATTACACCTTTCTGTTTACCTTTATTAGACTATTTCAGTTAGAAGGGACCTACAAAGATCATCTAGCCCAACCGCCTAACCAATTCACAGCTGACCAAAAAGTTAAAGATGTTAAATCTAAATGTCTTTAAGCACTGACAAGGTTGGGGAATTGACCACCTCTTTAAGAAGCCTGTCCCAGGGTTTGGACACCTTGTTCGTAAAGAAATGCTTCCTAATGTCCAATCTAAACCTTCACTGGCACAGGTTGCCCAGAGCAGCTGTGGCTGCCCCTTCCCTGGCAGTGTCCAAGGCCAGGTTGGATGGGGCTTTGGGCAACCTGGTCTAGTGGAGTGTCACTTGCCCATTTGAGGGGGGTTGGAACTAAATGGGCTTTAAGGTTCTTTTCCAATCCAAACCATTGTATGATTTCTTTTTAAAATGTTGCTTTAAAAGTAGGAAGTTAATAGTGTATTAATTATATTTGGATTGATTTTTTCATTCAGAATTTATTTCTAGTGTACTAATTTCTAGAATAAATTAAATCCACAACACGTATTTTCATTAACACTCACTTAATATTTGAACTAGTCTATAGATTTTTCTTCCTGACACTCCTAGGGAGCACTTTCTGAACCGAAGCTGGTAGAGGGATCAGTGCTCAGTTCTTTACAAAGTCCAGTGGTGAAGAGGGTTTGTCCAAAACATGGGAGCAACCAGAAAGGAATGTCTCACCTTTAACATGCCTGTCTTCACAAATCAGTATAGACAAATTTACTGTACTCCAGTCAGAGGCAGAAGCACTAAAGAGGACTAGGCAATGCTGAAACAGATCCCCCTTTTTTTTATTTCCACTGATGCACTCAATATATTGCCATGTAATCCCTAGTACAGTCAAAACCATCTTGGGAGCAAGGAACTTCTCCCATCGATGGCAAATAAATCTAAATACAATGCATCTGAGAAAGAATTATATTAGGTATTGTAGTAGTTTGTGCTTAAATTCATTACATCGAAATAATCTTAAGCATGAATGATTTCAGTCTCCAGTACAGTCAAAGACTTTTCACTGTACCTACTTTATCTCAAATTCCTTCTTTTCTAGGAAATATTTAATTTGCAGGTTTTATATGGTCTAAAAAATAATGCTATTTTTGTTGTTTTCTTCCTTTTATTACTGTTTGCACTTGTCAGAAAAATAAAAGGAATTAACATAAAGAATATCCAAACTATTTCACAAAGATCAGCACCAGTGGAAAACACAGAGCAAGAAATGGGCTGAGCTAATATATCCACTACTGCGCAGCGCAGCGTCATGCAGGAACGCTGGCGCCAGTCTGGAAGCAGCATCATTATGTTCATGTGCCACGAAAAGTCTCATCCAGGAACATTTCTGGTTGTCTCAGTGAAAAGAACCAGACAAACCAGTAAAAGCCATCTCATTTCCCTGCGGAGAGTAGACGTGCCTGTGAATTACAGTCTGCAGGGGTAGGGCTGAACAAAGATGGACTCTTTCAGGTTAGATTCACAGAACCATCTCTGGGTTTGAGTGAGGCCTCTCAGCTTGAACACATGGGTGATGTGCAATGACCTTTTAAATCACTGCAGGAAAGGAACCGCTTTGCCATTGCAAAGTGCTGTTGAACAGCAGCTCCTGACCCTTCACACACTGAGTAGGAAATCCATGGTCATAATGGAAGTGAATTATCTTCCCACCTACAATTATATTCTCCTATTATGATCTGTTTCAGGGTTTGCTGAAGTTTGTCGGTACAAAAAATAATTCATTTCCATGGGCAGCGCTGACCCAGTGACGCCCAGTTTTATGGTAAGGGTTTGTTATTTTTATTACTTTGAAACGATTGAGAGACAACTGAATGTTATATCCAGCAACAAACACCAGTCAAGTTATTTGCCCATGTAACTGTCATTACCTTTTAATTAACCTCTTCTTCACTGCAATGTCTCGTGAACAGCACAAATTTGCACTTGGTTTCAAGGCAGTCATGAGATGGATCCTGCACTGGTGTAAATCCAGGGCAATTCTGTTTTGACCTCTGAATGCATAGAGCCTCTAACTCAGTCAAGAGACCCTCCCAAGCCCACAGTACTAAAATAGACATTATAGAAGAAACTTCAAAAGTTGTAGAATAAACAAATACCAGTTACAACAAAGCGGTTTAATCACAGAATTATAAACACTGAATAATTAGGAGGGGTTGCCTTCCAGAGGACTGCTGCAGTGCTTTCTACCGTGGCAGAAATAAGTCTGGGTTTTTCTAAACAGAAACAGAACACCAAGAAAAAAATGCCAACAAGTAGATGAACAAATTCTGTTACAAGTAAACAAAATTTTAGCCATAATTACCCAACAGAAGTAACATTTGCTAATTTTATATAGTCTTTTGCATTTGCAAGTTCTCAGCTAGGTTTTAGATAGTCATTTATTTTGTCTCACGACTCCATTTCCCAAATTTCACTACCATCTTTTAGAGAGAAAGAATTTCCTCATGAAACAGAACAATTTGTGCAAGGACGTACAATCAAATAACAAAATTGAAAAAGCTTTTCCTCCTTGCCTCTGTTCAAATTAATTTATCATTTTCCACTCTCAGTCTGTAAGCAAGGCTACAGACTGAACTAAATGGATTGTTCCCCAAGGAAATATTCCGGGAAATAAGAGAGTAATAGAAATCTTTAAAAATAATAAACACTGTTGATCACCAATTATGCCAAGTATATGAGAAACAGAAAAAATATATGAGAAGAAAAAAATCAAAGGGTTCTTCAGATACAAATAAAAAAGGAAGCATGTGGGATTAACATTCACCAAAAATAGACTAAATAACTGAGCATGGGTCCACATGCACTAAGGTGATATCCAAACAGAAATTCATGTATTTTGGTAGTCAATATATTAAGAAATCGGATACCCAAATCCATAAATCAAATTCACAGTCTACATGAAATGCTAGAACTCTCTGTACATCAAAACGTAAGGAGCTGTACATGATTCTGAGATGCAGCCAGCTAAACTGTGGGGTGTCTCTACCAGTTAATGGAAAATGAAAAATGGACGAACACATGTGCCTTAAATTCCTCCTCATGTTTTCCTATCTATTTAGCCATCTATGCCCAGATGTCAATGAAAAAATCAGTATTCAAACCTATTCTTTTATACACTGTTTATGTTTTTTTGTTCAAACAATTGGTCCCTTTCTCTCTTTAGAAATGCAGTGGCTGCTTCCCACGACAGCCCCATAGTTGGCCAGACAGCTTCCATCCTGAGCACTCAACCGCCATAAGTATTCAAAACCATAGCTTACGCATCCCAAGAACAGGCCTATAATCAATCAATAGGCCCAGGACTAAGCTATAGAATAGCTGGAGGTGAACCTTGTTCAGTCTAGTAAAACAGAAACATTTAATTAGTCTCTAAACATCTCCAGGTACAAAGCAGACACAGAAAAAAGTGGTTTAAAATAGCAATCAATACAACCGCAAATGTTATTTACTACATTGGCAGCTGAGCAACTGGCCATAAAGAATTTTAAACTGGCAATTAAAAGGATAACTTTTCAAATGAAACAGTTTGTAACAGCTTCGCAATAGAAGGTATAGGGACAGGAAAACCTACCTCCTTTCCTTTCCCCATTCCTACACTGCTTCTGCTTAAAAGCATACCAGGCCCCTAGCTTTTTAAATGACCAGAAGAGCTATTAGTATATATACACACATATATATAAACACACACATATATGAGAGCTGGGACAGTAGATGCCAATTAGTTCACTGTAAACCATTTAAATAGACATTGAAAAAGCATACCATATCTCAACCTATTCAACAGAAACTTCTGAGTATGAATAAATGCACAATTATCACTGTGAATCTAGGAAGGTATCTGGGGGGATGAACTGTTCGTCCTAGGGCTCTACACTCTCAAGCTAAAAGAGAACATGGTCTCAGCAAAGACTTAAAAGAGTGAAGATAAAAAATAAAAAAACATGGAACTAAACTTAAACTCTTACAGTTATATTTAGGCACCATATGGTCATATTTTTAAAAACACATGGATGATGTAAGAGCAAAAGCCCTGTTAAAAGCCACTGGGACGTGGACACTCTAGGAACAGTTACCCGGCTGAGGATGCATATCTTCAAGACTTAGGGTTTAAGTAATCATAGTTCTGCAAAATAACAGTCTCTAAACAACTGTTAACATTCTCAAAAGCTGTATTTTAACTCCTGTCAAATGGCACCATGTGGTGAAAGCTGCTCAGTGGTTTTGTCGTATACATGAACAGTGACAGTTCACTTGCTAAAATTGTACCCTGCTGCGTTGAACACAGATTGGTGTGTTCTTCTGAGACCTGAGCTGTTTTTAAAATACCATGATTTACCTGCAGGCTAGGCATAACCAACCTCAGGCCCACCATCAGCTACCAGCAAGTAGTGAAGGAAGTCCTTCGTTGACTAGAAAGGGTCTGTAGAAACATATATTGAGGTTGGGTATTTTTTAAGACAGTTCAGGGGGTTGGATTAGAAATTCACATTAGTTTTCATTAAAATTCAACCTATGCACTATTCAGGCAACTGTGGACCTCTCAGGGAAAGTATCTGTGCTTCTCTGTTCAGTTAATATTCTCTCCAGCCTCACTATAGCTGGATCCAGGCATTACACCCAGCCTTAACTGGCTTCCTGATTTCAACATAAACTGAAAAACCAAAAATATGAACAGAGCTGCAGGACACTTTTTTCCCCCCCAAGAAATGTCTCCTTCATGTTAGGTTTGTGAAACATTAGGCTGCTGGTGGATCTACCTGTACTTTGGAAGTGATCAGTTTTGCAATCTCACTCTGAAATTTTGAATTTTCCTGCTTTTCTCCATACATAATGCAACTAGTTATGTTCTTGAAGATTAGGATTCTAGCCCATCACACCATGTTCCACACCAGTAGGATTCATATGGGTTAGATAATTTTTGTGATTCTTTACCCCTTTCCCAAAAAGCAAAAATTATAGCTAAAGAAATGTATTTCAAAAACTATTTTAAAAAATTGGCTCGAGCCATCAGTCTGCTTTAGCAAGGCAACTGCCTAGAAAAGCATCAGATATAAATAATATATTAATCTTATTCTAGTTACTGTGATGGATTATTTTTATGTGATAGATTACCTTTCAGTTAAAGGTTTCCATGTCCCACAGGCTGGATCCATGTACAAACACCATGCCTCACAAGCACCTAAATTTATTTAAATACTTTAGGAAAGCAAATTGTGCATGATAGTATGTTTGAACAGCTGCTAGTGGATTTAGATGTTTCTAGATTGTTGGGATTTTTCTGCTATCACAATGTAAATTTTCAGAACTGTAAAAATACTTTTTCCAATGTATTAATAGTCAGAGCTTGCTTAGCTATCATTTTTAGTCGATGCTTTATTTGTTTTTGTTCGGGAACAAAAAAGAAATGTAAATATGCCCTTATTTGTGATTACACTTTCATTCTGTTTTTCTTTCAGCTTAGCTAACTTGCAAAAAACAAAAAAACAAACTTGAAACTTAATTACAGATACAATCTATCTGAATTCAGTCAAGTAGTGCAATATTAACCACTTTGTAAAACTCTTGTCAGCCCAGTGTTACTGTCCACTTCAAATTGTCTCTAGTTGTGAAGTTTAATGAAGTGGCCCATGTAGCATCAACAAAGGTAATTCTGGAATAAGCTGCAGAGCTGGCACATCCCCTTGGTCCTTAGCCAGTTGGACCTGCCACCCTCCTGGCCTCACTGGGTGCACCACTGAAGTTTTGGGATAGACTGAAGTTTTGGATGCACCAGTGAGCTCAGAGCGCTTTGTATTTCAGTCCCCTGCAAAGGGCAGGTCTGAAGACCCAGATGCAGCCAGCCTCCTTGGTCAGCAGCAAAGCAAATCAAGCACTAAACACAAGCTCAGCTTGAGCTCCTCTCCCTCTCTTCCCCTGCATCTCTGCCGCAATGACCAACTGCTGCTTCTTACAGTGAGAAACACTGTGCTGGCATTAAAATCGAGTTAGCAGTGCTTCTCTTGGGTGCATGCCCCTCACAAGATAAAATGGAAAGTGCCAAAGACACGATTACACCAAACAGTGGAAGCAATGTTGAAGTCTTACTGAAAGCTTTGATGTGTGACCAATGTCACCAAGCATTTATTTGCAAAATTGGTTCCTTCTGGATGGATTTTCAGGGTGATACTGAGTTTCAGCTTGCAGCCCAGGCATGCTTTATTCCACTGTCATTTAGTAAGAGTAAAGACAGCCCACATAATCTACCATTTATGAAATATTGTTTGATTAAAAACTGTTGACAGCTAAACTAAGAAAGATTTCTGAAAAAAGCAGTGGATGAAGCTTATTACATTGATTCATCTCGCCCCAGGCCAGGCTGTAGTAATTTCCTTGCACAGTAAATTCTGCAAGAAAAGCTGTAATTATTTGGGTTGTTATATAGTAAAATAATCACAGCAGAAGGACCTGACACAATTCTATTAGGACAAATTAAAGATACCAATGGAGTTAAGGAAGCAATAGGAGACAACACATCCAACACTGCTACCCATGGCATCCACTGTAACAGTGGAGGAAGAAATTATGACGTATTTTACTTTGCCCCTGGAAGTTTCTTCAGAGAAGTAAAGGAAAAATTAAACACCAAAAAAAAGAAAAAAAAGGAAGCCAGAGAACCACGTCACTTGAGAAAGGTAAAAAGTCTTCCCATACAGAATAGTAATTGTGATTTCAATCCAAAACCAGTAACTCTGTGTATGAGTAGAAAAAAATAGAATTTTTGTATTTTTACATAATTTGTGAATGTAGGCATGACATCTCTATTGCGTTGTATGGACATACGCACTTCTGTACATAAAATTTTGTATGTAGTTCTTAAGATTTTGTTCTTGAAGTTTTAATCAAACAATGCAGGTAAAGATGAAAGCAAAGTCCTTTTACAGAAGTAAGCCTAAAAATAAAAGGCGGGATCATTTAGCTGAAATCGAGCTATTACACCTTTCTGTTTACCTTTTATAGGCTATTTTACAGGCTATAGGGACCTACAAATATCATCTAGTCCAACTGTCTGACCAATTCACAGCTGACTAAAAAGTTAAAGCATATTGTCTGGGCACCCTTAAACACTGATAGGTTTGGGACATTGACCACCTCTTTAAAAAGCCTGTTGGCCACAACCTCATTAAATAAATGTTTCATAATGTTCAGGTTAAACCTCCACTGGCACAGGTTGCCCAGAGCAGCTGTGGCTGCACCCTCCCAGGCAGTGTTCAAGGCCAGGCTGGATGGGGTTTTGAGCAACTTGGTCTGCTGGAGGGTGTCCCTGTCCATGGCAGGGCATTGGAACATGGTCTTTGAGGTCCCTTCCAACCCAAAACATGCTGTGATCCGATGATCACGACACAACACAGGAAGCTTATGCAAGTAAATTGAAGTAACATGAAAAGTCCTTCAGAATCTTCTGAAAATTATTCCTTGATTATTTTTTTTCCAACAGTACACTTGAGCTAATATTCTCCCAAAGGAAAGGATGGCAAAATTAATATACCTACGATCTACAATCCTCTAAAAGCTATTTTAAAAAATAATCCTGACTTAAAAACTGACAGAGAAAACTTGAGGTTCCTGTGAATTAATAGGGCAGGGTCACTGATCTACAGTCCTCCCAACATTCACCCATACAGCTACTAGAACTGATCTCTGTCTCAGCTACGATCAAACATGTGTTTGTTCAGGGTGAACAAAAATCTAAAGCTTTGAAAGTTTATTCATTGTTAGGCAAATAGGTTCCTATCTTCACAACTCTGAAAAAGCAAAGATTTTATTCTTTCTTGGTGATTTTGGAGGTTATCATTGTAAGGCATCTGAAAGATGGCTTTTTTTGAGAGTAAACGCCCGGTATTTGAAACTTTTGGCTAAACTCACACGAATCTGAATATTTATGAATTAACCTTTACCCAAAGACATTCAAAGACTCTAAATTACTATGAAAATGAAATTACTGGGGATAATATAAGCTTCATATCTGATATAAAGAAAACTATTTCTTCCTCTGTCCATGATCGATATTTTTACACTGCATAAATGGAGACATAAATAGCTAAGATGTGGAATATACTTCCAGGTATTTTTTAATTTCAAGCTAACATAATGCAACTGTAAATTGTTTAGTCAGTAAATTCAGCTACAGAAATAAAAATGTTTTAAAAATCAACTTAGAAAATTCTTTATTAGCCACAAGAAAACATAATCAAGGCAATAAATCATCTCTTAAAAACATAATTATTCTGACCTTAAGTATTCCTATAGTACTTATTCATGAGTAATGGAAATGACACTCACAAAATTAAATTCTCACCCTAATAACTGCTTTTAATCAAAGAAAAAATTCATAAGCTAATTAAAATTCAGACTTTCACAGTGGAAGAATATAAGGAATACAAACAAAGCATTTCATTTAATTCAATCACCAGTTAATTTCATTATATAAATTTAAAATGTCCTAAAAATGGAGTTGTGTGGATTTAAAGAACTTTCCTTCACACTGCTTTTATTCTTGTATTTAGCTGGGTAAGAACAGTAAATTACTCAGGCTAGTAACATTAAACGTGCAAATCTTTTTTAAGATAGTATCATGACCATGCTTACCAGGCATTTTGTGATATGCCTGAAAATCAAGGACCCATGCTCAGCATTACCCTATGTGCCAACAACAGAGCCTTAGGCCTAGGAATTTGCTTATGCACCTCATATGTCATTGGTTTATGCAATGAAAAGTTTTTAATTTGGATTCAGCTCTGCAATGTCACTTAAAGAAGCACTTTTTTAATTCTGAACAATTCAGTGGAAAAAAACCCTCGGTCCTCAGGGTAGAAACTCATACTCCCTGCATAACTACTTTATTCACTACTATCTGCCAACCTGTATTTGGTAAACTCTTTTCCTAAATGATAATTCATGTCTCTCCTCAAAATACACCTGGTCACCTCTGTTTCCTTCAAGGATGAACTGTACTTAATAGGAATTTCCCTCTGTCCTTACCTGAGGCATCTTCCAGTGCTGGTGCCCTTTGTTTCATAACACTGCATTTGTGACGACTTGTAAACAAGTAACACTACCAGCCTCCCATTCACATAGTCTGTTCCATCCATTACCACCTCCCTCAGCCAAAGTTCACAGGATTGTTCATCTCCATCTCCCCAGCTCCCCAGCCAAGAGCTTTTTCAATTTTGTCCTGGTTTCAGCTATGATGGAGTTAATTTTTTTTTTTAGCAGTGAATGGAATGCCATGTTTGGGTGTTAGCATGAGAATAGTGCTGATAGCACCCTGATGTTTCCGATTTGTTGCCGGGCAATCAAGTACCTTTCTCAGCTCTGCATACTTCCTTACTAGGGAGAAAGGAGGGGACGCAGCCAGGACAGGTGACTCGAATTGGCCAAAGAGGATATTCCATGCCAGTTACGTCATGCTCAGTTTAAGGGGGGACTGGGGGGAAGAGGAGGAGACAACGCCAGGACGTGCAGTTTTCTGGGGCGGTCGGGTTGTCCGGGACGGGCTCTGAGCTGTGCGGCCTGAGTTGTGTGGTTTGGTGAGAAATTGCATTGTGTATCACCAGTTTCATCTATTTTGTGCTTTAAACTCCTGTTATTGTTATATCTAGTTTTCTGTTATTGTTTAGTAAACTATCCTTCTCCCAACCTGCGTGGTTCTGGTTTCTAGGTTGTGGTTTATTTTCCTCCTTTTCCCCTTCCCTTTTCCCCTTCCCCCAACTTCCCTTCCCCCTTCCTTTTAAAAGTACAAGCGACTGTGTGGGGTGCGGCCCCCGGCTGGGGCAAAACCACGACAAGTTTACCCCTTGTTCAGAAGTAACTAGCATGCACCGAGTCCTGCGCCCGAGACAGCAAGACTAACAAATCTAATAATCTCTGGGAGTGAAATCCCAGCTCAGAAGTCAGCGGAGCTGTGTCTTTCCTCCTCACTTTGACCCCTTAAGACAGCGTTTGCATTTTCAATAGCACAGACAATGTGGAGCATTAACATGTCAGAAAATAAAAATCGTTTTAAGCAAGCTGGAGTGCTGACATGTAAAACACAACAGTGAAAAACAGGAAACTTAAGTGCTCTTTTCACCTGCCGTATACTTATCCATTTCTGTAAATATTGGAAGAACTTGAGTAAAAACAATTCCATAGAAGAAAAATTATGTTTGTTTTCTTAAATTAATGGTAAGCAGCAGGCAGGTAATGGGAGCAAAAGTCAAAAGAAAGGTAAAACTCTGGGAATTTCCTACTTCTCTTGGAGACAAGAAGAAAATACTGAACTGGAAAGTTTATTTTATCTTATAAACCTAGAAAATACTTTAAATAAATGTTGATGCTTTTTATGACACATTAGGTCGAATGGGTACAGGATGTTTTGCTAGCTGAAAGAGTAGTCAGCTTGTTACATGTAAAGCCCAAACGGATCTCTCCCAACCCTGATAACCCATCACATCCAGAATAACCAATTCAAAATATCAATTTCAGCAGCAAAACTGACAAACTGCAAATGGGTGTTTTTGTCAACGTAATATTTGGGCTGTGATTACTCAGACTTAAAAAAAAAAAGTGAAAATTCAACAGACTCAGCCAACTGCTGGTTGGGCATGGGGGCAGCTCCACAGGGGACTCCAGGGTAGTCCCAGGGTGGGCAGCAGGCTGCCAGGAGCAACAGATGGAGCCATACATCCTATGTGAAGGCTGCTTGCAGGGCTTGCTGCCCCCACATCTGCCAAGGGAAGGGCTGGAGGTCTGCAGGGACTTTCCTTCCCCAGCAAGGGTATCTGAACCCTGGGCAGCCTTGGGCCCCACTGCACTCTGCCTGGTGAGGGGCAGGCTCACCCAGCTGCAGCCTTGACTCTTTCTCTGCTTGGGTCCATGGGCAACAGGTGCTGGGAAGAAGCACATCTGGCTGAGGACAGGAAAGTACCAAGAGAGAGCAGTAGTCTGTCAAGCAAAAGCAGCAATGGGAAAAAAAGCCTGCAGGCAACCCCTTGAAATTTCCCTGGAAACAACTGACCCTTCCTTTCCACACCTTTAACCCCATCTTCCCACTGATTTCCAAAGTTCCCTCAATGCCATAAATCACCACTGACCACCCCACCTGTCCTTCACTGTGATCTCTCTTGGCCTCACTGTCTCTGAGGTGCTCCACCTCCACTGTTAGTGGTGGTGGACCAAATATTGTAATCTAAAACAAGAGGATGAAAAATTCAATCAGAACAAAATCTTATGAGATTGCTATTCTGGTAAGAAGATAATTTTTTTTTTTTTTTTACTGCAATGGGAAGTATTTTAAGATTTCTACTTTCACTATGTCAGCAACGGCATAATCAATTATTCTTAGAGCTGTAATGTGCACATTGTTGTCTTTTCATCTGCTACAGCATCCTTTTTTCCTTCTCTAGACAAATGCCGAGGCTCTTCATCATGACCGCACAAAATTTTTACCATAAAATTAAATAGCATATATCAATGGAACATTGTGTTTAATACAAATAGCACCATTACTCGGCTACAAAGGACCATTTGGATATACCTTTCAGCTTTTTAAATAATTCCAAGAGCACAGCTGCTCACTGTCTTGAAGATGTATAATCAGATATTCTTTTTAACGCACAGTGAATCATTACTAGAATGAGGTTTTGTTCTTTCTTTTCATAGGGAAAAGCTATGAAGTTTCACTGTATTAAAAAGATGCAATCAAATTTGTTCTCCTTACCTCCCAGTAACTCCCTTTTCTCTCCCATTCCCAATAACAATACTTTTTCACCTCTCGCCCCTTTTCTCCTCCTTGGTGTTCACTCACTATCCTGAGCATCTGTGTATCCCACCAGTGGGCCCCTATATTCATCAGCTCCCTGCTATTTCCTCCAGGATTCTGCTGCTTAATGGAGAATAGCTTCTCCTGAAAATAACAAGTTAGCTATTTGATGTTTCCCTACTGTCTTTCTTGTGAAGGTGAATGCCTCAGGATAGCAGAGTAACAGCAACAGGACAGACAGACACTGAACACAGTTAATAAATTTTCAAGAACAAAAAAAAAATTGCTGCATTTCTTTTGCAGGAAAGTATTAATGACTTAAGCTACACCCATTACTAATATGATAAGAATTGCATCTTTCTTATGCTCTAGTATGTCACTGCTAGAATGACAAACCTAACAACTCATTTAAAGAGGAGCAGTGCCTACTGCACTATAGCATCTTTTTCTTCTATGCTCAAGGACCCAATTTTCAGCAGATTAAATTATTCTCTTTAATCTCATTTTAATGGTTTATTCATTAAGAGTAAAGGCCAAATAATTTAAAGCCTTTGTCTTCAACAACATGCTTCTGCCAAACATATCAATTCTCCTCTTTATTCTTCAGAAAATATGCACATTTTCTTCTGGAACATAACAAAATATGATGTTACAATAAATTATCATCATTTGCTAATGAGAAAATAAGGATGAAGGTAGGATTACTTATTTTTTATTTAAAGCATCTGGCTTTCTGACTTGACTTGTTACTTAGAAAAACTCTGGTCACACTATGAAGACTCCCCAGTTCAATGGGACCATTAACCAGAGTGTTTATCAATAAGGTGGTCACAATGTATCACTTCCAGTAAGTGTTTGAATATACATGCAAGTTCAGATATATGCCAAATGTGAACGAGCAAACTGCATTACTTACAAAGGGTGGAAGAAACCGTTATTAAATTTCAGCCCTACATTTGAATTCATCTGGCACTCTACAGGGCATTATTCTGATACTGGCTTAAGACAAGTATAAGAATTCAGAAAATTTTGCACAGCTTATAGTTTCAAGAAAAATAAAAATTGAACAACTCTTTGTTTGCTCTTTTCTGATTTTTCACTTTTTTCCCCAGCAATTTGATTATTAAAAAAATTGTGGAAGTGACTCCAGTGACTCTGGAGTAGAAGTGACGTCTGAATTTCTTCAGCTTCAACTTCTTTATACACAGCTTATCCCACAGGGTCCTCACTATGTGAGGAGGCCAGACTATGGTTGAGACTGAGATGTGCCATTGCAGGTCCCTAACCACTATATATGTTTCTAAACAAGCTTTTGTCCTGGAAAACACACCAAGATCTTTAAGAACACCATGAGCTCTTTACCACCACTAGGGCATCACCCTCATTTATCCTTTCCTTTGTAGAAAATTAATCTAATATCCTGGCAGTACCAATAAAGTACATCTTATCTCTGCCAATGAATACAGACCAGGCCTTCTTTGCCCAGAATAGTGGTTTCTCCTCAATAGCAAGCCCTACACACAAGACAGGACTCTGCAGCATTTCTGTTCTTATTCAGCGCCAGCTTACTGGATTTTGAAGCATGAAAAATCCTAATCAAGAAATTTTCTGTGAGTGGAAAAACCCACAAATTCCAATCAGATCTTTCATAGTTGTGTAGAGCCCTCATGATTATACATGTACCTCCCCAACCACCTCCACACTCCATGGCCTGATCCATTTCTTTATGAGAAGAAAGTACTTACAGGGTATTGCAAATTGCTTTGCATGCTTTGTTTCAGTAACACTGTAATATCCTCTGCCAGATCATGAGCATCTAGCATCGGCCATCACTTTCTAAAGAGTTCAGCTATGTCTGTTATTATCTTGGGGAAGAAAAACTGTATTGCACCAGCCTTTGTGCCCAGGGATAGTCCCCAGTATAGGCATGGTCCTCTAGCAGCTGGGACCCTGACCCACAGGACTTGGTGTACACAGTTTTTGAAGTTCCAATACATTCTTCAGTACCATGGTTTAACCCTAACAAGCAGCTAAGCACGACACAGCTGATCCTTCATTCCTTCCCTGTATCCCCATCTTTACCTCATGGGTCGAGATAAAGACAGCCCAACAGGACAGCAAAGGAAGTGTAAATAATAACAGAACATATATAAAAATAAAAAGTGTGATGCATAGCACAATTGCTCACCACCCATGGACCAACACCCGTCTAGTTCCCAAGCCACAGCACTCCCCAGTGAACTTCCCCCAACTTCTATACAGGGCATGACATCATGAGATATGATATATCCCTGAGGCCAGTTGGTGACAGCTGCCCAGGCTGTGCCCCCTCCCAGCTTCTTGTGCACCTCTGCAAAAGGCTCATGACTTCTCACTATCAGAGCCTGGGAAGCTGAAACTTCCTTCGCTTAATTGTGAACACTACTTGGCAACTACTAAGTCATCAGTGTGTTATCAATATTATCTTAATCCTAAATCCAGAACACAGAACTATACCAGCTACCAGGAAGAAAAATAACTCTACCCCAGCTAAAACTGTGACATTGTATTACAGTCTTCTTTCATAATTAAGACTTCTGCAGTTCAGATTTTTTCTGATCTTGGAGAAAGCAAACAAAAATATGGAAAACAAAATTTATTTTTCTCAGTGCACCCGCAAAATCTCCTTTAATATCTGTTTTTCCTGTTAACCCTGTGCTAAAAACATTTAAGTCATCCTAAATTTCCTCTGGGAAACCAATTCTGAATTGAGAAACAAGAGCACAAAGCTAGAGCCTGAGCTTGCTTGCATAGCCTGTCCTGTGAAAGGACAAACATTTGGAAAATTACATGCAAACATCTTAAAATCAACATGGTTTGGCTGCTGCAAAAGTCAGATTCTGGATCTTTATTTCAGATATACTTTAGATGAGACAACCACCACTTTTTTCTACACTACGTGACCAGAACAGTTCTAAACTGATAATCCCCTCTCTTTTAAATTTTTTTGGTACACTGAAAGAGCTCAATGAGAGAGACATCAGCAAATTCACTCTACTCTTATTCCAGTGGAAACTAAAAGGTAGCTCTGGGGACCTTGACAAATCTTAATTGCACCTGAATAAGATTTTAAAAAAAATGTTCTCTCTTATTAGATCAGGAACAAGTAAATTCCACATCAGGTATTAATTATTTGCTATAAATATTCTCTTACCTCTACTGCAATCTAGACTATATAAGGAATGAGTAAATGGAATGTGCCTGGATGAAAGCCACAGATTACTGCTGGAGCCGGTAGCACAAATCTAGAGCACAACATTCTCTCCTAGTCACAAGACTTCCATGAAAGGAAGTAAGAAGGGCAATTATTATTTTATAGTGTTTTAAAATTGCTGAGTGTGAAAACTGAGACAGACATCTATGCCTGAAAGAACTCAATTGAAATAGCTAGCAAAAATAGTTATCAGATGATGGCAAGAGGATGTGATACATTAAAAACTAAAGTGTTTGAACCAAGAAGATTAGCATGCACCATATTAGTTCTACTATTTTGTATTCATCCATCATCTGGGATGTTCAGTTTCAGAGAGATTAGAGCTTCATAGAGACAGTGTTAGAAACAGAAGTTGATGGGAGAACAGTTGGTCAGAAATTTTCCAGTGAAACAAAATTTCACTCAAAATATTCAAAAGCTTGGTAACCTTTGATGAATGCAAATAGGGTCTGAAGGAAACCCTTCCCAGACACTTCGTAGACAGAACAGCCAGATACACCTGATGGAGCAAGGGCTCTGAGAGTTAATAGGCTTTGTGCTCTGGAAGCAGGGTTCATAGTTTTGAATTTGTATCATATAGGGCTTTTGCCCCTAAGTGGGTTCATATGGAATGGAGGTCCAGATGGCACCTACCGTAAGAAAACACTAGCAGCTGCCAGGGATCTTATCTATCCACTCTCCAAAAAGGAATTTTCTATCAACTGGTATCTCACCCTATGGTTAGGAGTCTTTTACCCAAGCAATTAAAATATCCTAATCTCTGCCGGAATAGTTAGGACCTGGGCACAGGGTCAGTCTTGAAGATAGTGCTTGCTGAATGACTTCTGTAATAAAACACTGGCACCCATCCAACTGCAGCAAAACATCTAGCAGCAGTTGCTTTTATTCATGCAGTGTCTGCCCTTTCAGCTTCAAAAATTAAGGAAGATAAAGAAATTATACTCTAGTAGGGGCAATGCCAACTCATTTCATGTTTAACTAAACAGCTATCAATTTGCAAGAAATTTCAGGCAGCATTGACCTGGATCAGACTCAAGTAAGTCACCTAGAAATAAACAACCATGTATCTCATTACTGCTCCCCTCATCCATCTTGTCCTGTGGCACTTCCTGGTTGAGCTTTAGCCAACAAAAGAAATTATATTTCATTTGCTCCTAAGAACCGTATTTTTTTTTTTTTTTGCTCAATGACACAAAAAGCCCCAGAAGTCCAGATTTCACCATTATCTGACAAAGGACATTCTTTTTAATCATGCACCCAAATCATGATCTACAGAAAAGGGTACACATTTTCTATGTGTTCTACTGTTAGAGAATTAATTATGTTTTACTATAAGGAGAAAAGCTTTGGGAAAGCTCCGTTCCCTTCACGAGTCACAGTACTTCACATTTCAGCTTAGTGCAGTATAAGCTGTAATGGATCAATAGATTTGGCATACCCTTTGTTTACAAAACTCATTATTTTTTTTTTTAGCTGCTCACATTCCGCATGTAGGGATAAAAAAATAAAAATCTAAACTGGAGTCCCATGCCCTCAGCATGGCTGCTACAAAAGAGACGTGTTTAGAAAAATATGTCTCTTGTAACAAATAAAAGACAGTATTGTGGTGGGAGTAAGAAATTTAGGATTTAGCCCACATGTGATCACCACCCCTTGCATGAGTGGAGGGGTATGCAAGTTAAGGCACATGAGAGGAAGAAGAAAGAAAGGTGTACTAAAGGAGGATAAAAAGAAGAGGAAACACAAATCAAAGGAGTAAGAAAGGAGACAGACTTTCACAGAGATACTCAAAATTCAAGAACGGTATCTTATTTGTAAGCCTGGAGTAAAGCATCATTTTATGTTAATTTTTGAATATTTCTTGCTAAGTCTATAGATTAAATTCTCACTCTGATGCCTTAAGTCATGACAAGCAGGCATTTGTTTTGTTTACAGGAAAGCCTGATTTGTGTTGTAAAGCAAAGACCACCGCTGTGAAAACAGCACAGGCAGGATTCAGTGGTTCCTCAGAGATGGTGAATTGCACAAATACAGAGGAAATTTCTCAATGAAGTAAGTTTAGGATGCTCATGGGCTAGGGAATACCCCCCACCAGGCTTCAGAAAATAAATACAAATGTACAAGTATTGGCAGTTGCTGACTTCTGGGAATTAAGTCAAGTCACATCAGCCTTTCTTTTGCTGAAAAGGCAACAATACCACCCCGCAGCTGTGGCCACCATCTCTCCCAGGACATCACATTTACATAAAAAATAGCCTAGAACACCTTAGCCTCGAACTACTGCTGATAAAAATGATAAAAGAGAATTCTGTAAAACCACACATGCTATGGGAAGGCTAAATAGTTCCCTGTCTCTTCCAGATCAAACCTAGATGCCATTAAGGGAAAATTGAGAAAGTGTGTCCAAAACAGCCAAAAGGTGATGCTTCTTCATATAAAGTGCAACAGCCTGTCAGATTCCCACCACAGGAAAGTATGAATGCTAAAATTTTACACAAGTTCAGAAAATGACTGAAGACATGTAAATAAAAAAACAAAGACAGTGCCTTCTTAACCCACCAGTGACACTCTTCCAGCCTCCAGCAAGCACTTGTCCCCTTTCTCATATGCTTGTTATGTACCACTTTCAGAATGATAATGGAGAGCTAGACAGACATTTTGCCAGAGTCATTACAGTGACTCTCAGATTCTTTAACTAGAAAAACAAATATTTTAATTGCTGCTCCCTGTCACAGGGAACTGTCACTGACTCTTCTGTTACACTGGAAAGTTACACTATAGTGCAATTAATGACTTGCTATTTCCAAAAGAAAGCTTTAATACATTAACAAGGGGGACATTTTCAGATGTTAAAAAATGTAAACAAGCAGTTCCACCACTTGATTCAGGTGAACAATTGTAAGTCTCATATTTGAGCTATTTATTAGGAATTACAGGACTATGCAGGGTTGTAAGGGAATTTACTTATTTAATCCAATATCCTGCTCGTAGAGTTCCTAGAAAAATCAGGTTGTACAAGGTCTTCTACAGTTACATTTTGAACAGGCCCAAGGATAAAGCACCCCCCTCATGGAAAGTAAAAAATAGAAGAAAACCCTACATCCCAGATTGTATCCTCTACCTTTGTCATTTGACCATGAACCTCCAAGAGTTTGGTATAGTCTTCATTGTTGTCAACACAGAGGATAGCTATCCAATACTGAAAAAGAGCTGGCATCTTCTATAGAACCTGTACACAGTGCCAGCTTCAAATGAAGGCTAAGTAAATACCAGAGAAAAGCATTTTCACTTGGATTACAACTATGATAGGAAACATCAGCTGGTTTTCAATTTCCTTTTTTGAGATCCAGCCCTCTTACTGAAATGTCTTTAAAAGGGAACATTATGTACCCGAAGCCTAAAGTTTTTATTTAAATTCTGATTAATTTAAAACAACACAGATGAAACAGCTATGAAAAGTATTCATAGGAAATTAATCTACACACATCGTATTGCCTGTCAGACAGGAACCTCGTGTTGTTTACAACTGAATGAGTATCCTTCATCATTTCATTTAAAAGACAACACTCCAAATAGGAGCATGCATAAATTTATGTCAGTCCTTACACCTGTCAAAGTGTCTTATTTACAGAAATCAATACCATGCACAGATTTCCTTATGTTTTCTTTTCCTTGACAGATAGTCAAGAGACAACCAGAAATTCAGAGTTCTCATGTTATTTATTAATAAATACTATTTATTAAGCAGAGGAAATATTAAAGGGATGGGTTTCTGAAAGAATCTAGATTACATGCCTCAAAATGTCACCCTTTCTTCCTCTCTGAAAAGACCTGTGCTCTCAGATATCCTCTGAAGTTCTCGCATCAGTGGTGATACGCACCATTGCCAGCAGCTCTTTTCTGAATTGGCTCAGAAGCCAACTTATGAAAAGATTTCATTTCTTCTACTTACTACTGCAGAACACCTGCTTTCTTGCTTTATGCCCCTTGATTTTTTCATTCTTAGTACAGAATTGCATTCATTTCACCCAGACACATGGAGACCTTGGTCAGAATGCCCTGTTTCTTTATCTTCTGGTTTGTATTTCTTTGATTTATCTTGTTTGTGGAAGCAGATTTTCTTTTGGGTGATGCAACATCCCCATGAAGTCAGATATTTTCAGATCAACATGATGAAGTGTTATATATTGCTTACTTGTTCATATTTCAGTTTTGCTCCCATAAAAGGTTGAAGTGCAAAAGAACATTTTCCTTCCTTTCCAAATGTATGAGATTTTCCTGGAATTTATTTTTGAACAGTTATATATAGTTAGGATTACAGCTGCAACTCAAGGACAGGCTAGACTGCTCTTTCTCTAAGGCTCAAAAACTGTCAGTTTGAATGGATCTTGGAAACAAACCTGTTATGCACTTCCTTTCCCCTTGTTCCCATAAACTTTTGCTAGTGACATAATGAAAACAGCTTTTGCAGCTCAGTCTGATTTCTTTTATAACTTCCCCCTCTCACAAAATCACATTGAAGGTGCAGTTTGTTTGTGTATCCTGACAAATACAGCAGAAAGTGAGATAGTGTGAATGACAGCAAATATTCAGGGCTGCTGAGGGTAACAGCTCAAGGACTGAGCTGCAGTTGTTTAAGTTTCTGCTTGTCACAGGAAGAGAGAAGGATGACTGTTAGTGAACAAGCACAAACTTTACTGTGAGCAGACAAGCTCAGCCATGTAATAGTATTTTGGGGGAAGACAAGCTAAAACTGCATTTTTACATCCACAGGGCACATGGCTTTCCAGTAGCTTGGAAAGACGCACAGCTCCTTTTAATGGGGTAAACAAGTCTATAGAAGTTTACTGCTCTTGACTTGGACCAGGAAATATTTGCAAGCCTTTGCTTCCAACATCCACACTCAAAGCCAACAGAAAGCAACAGACTTCACCAGACCACTATATGTCAGACATTCATAAAGAAAAGCAATCAGCTGTGGGACTAACAAGGCCTTTTATCCTGCAGAGCCTTAGGCTCAGCTTTCAAACTTGCCACTGCCCTGCTGTAATGGGAGAGAAAAATCTCTGCCAACACTATGAAACCTCAGCTGCTCCAACTGCCTGCAACACAAGCATATTGAAAGCCCTGGAAGAGAGGGTGTCCACTGACTGCCCAACTGCATGAGGATTTACAGCATGGTCTATAAAAGGGAAACACAGAGCAGGCAGGGAGCATGACATCACAGGCACAAACAGTTTTGAACCCCTACATGAGATTATAGGCAGAGCCTGTGGGTCAGAGCAGACCAGGAAAAGCTACCTCTTCAAACATCTGTCACCAGAGGATAAAAAGTGTAGTACTGAAGTCTTTTGGGATTCACATTCTATTCAAAATTAGGATTTTTAAACTGATTGCAGCCCTCTGTCTTTCTCCTTCCTTTCTAGCTGTGACCATTGAGTGCCTCCCAGCTTCAGGGCCTGGATGCACGCCCTGAATGCGCTCTCATCTCATGCTTGGGCAAAATCCCACCACATAATTCTCTCTCCTGTGCCCTTATTTCCATAGGAAGCCAGACAGTTGAAAACCACACCATGGTTCCACAGATCTGCAGTCTGCACACAGAAGTGCATGCAAGCTTTTGTTGGGCAAAGGCTGAATCCTGCAGGTCTCTTGCTTGGTCTGCTTGCTTGGTTATGGCAACCAGTGTTGCCACTCATGGAGTGGATTCAAGTGCTTGCAATTTCTCCCTTCATGTGCTGTAGCTAATAACGGTGACTGATTGAAGACTCCTATGTAGTTAGCCATAACAGTAAAACAGCAAAGCACTAACAAAAGCCAAGGCTTTTAATCCTCAAAAGACAGGTAAAGGGAATTTCTTAGTTGATGAATAAAAGGACAGAAAATTTATTAAAAGCAGGGACTAGCACCCAGAAATCTCATTTCCCAGATAACAGTGTGATGCAATCTTCCTTTACCTTGTTCCCTCTGCCCCCAACAATGTCGTGTTCCCAGAACTTTCAAAGGAGAAACAGATTCTGCCCTCATCCATACCAGCAGACAGTCTGTTCTGAATGGGGCTTGTCTTAAACTTCAATCTGCTGCCTCCTTGGAGAAGTATCAACTCTTGTGGCATTCTGTAGGAAATAGTTATAGCCATGACTGTTCATTACTTTAAAGGAAGGCTGCTTTTGGAGGCTTACACAGACACTGGATCCAATGCAGACAGAGATATGATGTCATCAAATGCACATCCAAGGGACCCCTTTCACACACACTCAACACAAGCAGATTCACTGCCCATGCACACACAACTATGCTGTACCTCTGCAGTATGTCAGAAGCCAGTGCACAGTCTGTAGCCAAGTGATTCTGCACTTGCTGTGCAGAAGCAGAGAAAGGACTCAGGACATGGGCCTGTGCCTGTGAACCGAGGGCTACCTTTTTCTAGCCCTGAATCCACCACATGTAGTTTCAGACAAACCCCAAGTTTAATGTTATCCCTCCCTCGTTCCCCTCATCTCTTACACTTAACCCTCCGTATTTTCCCCGTACAGCCTTTACACTGTATTAGAAAGTCTTAGCTAAACTGAGACTGATAGGAATATCAAAGAAATGTGCTTGGGGTAAGCAGGAAGCTGGCAGTCATAACTGCATCCACTTAAAGATATTAATGAAATTTCAAGCAAATAAAAAAAATATCTAGGTACACAGCAAAAGAGGCTTTGATTATTTGATTCAAGTACTGGCCACTAAAATCACCAGATACAAATAAAAAAGGTGAGGTGAGTGGAAGTAAAGCAGAAATGCTAAAGAAACAGCACAAAAGAGAGCCAATCATAACCACAAACAAAAGGAAACAGATTTCAAAGGATAAATGAAAAACGCAAAGCAAGGAATATCTCCCAGTCAAAACTGGGATGAAAGGGTAACTCAGGGTAAGACAGGAGTTTTGCAGAGGGAAAATATGGTACTTTTGAATAATGCCTTTGATAAGCAGAGGTAAATACCTTGTAACACAATTTAGTCTGGAAAGACTGAAAAAAGTCAGTAAAGGGGCTTTCTACAAAATAAGTATTTCATATAAATAAGGAGAAGAAACCTTCTGATCACACAGTAATCTTTGCTGTCATTTAATTACGCTGTTGTCATGGTTCAGCCCCATCACACAGCTGAGTACCAGGCACCCCTCACTCCCCCCTCCATCCCCAGCAGGACAGGGAGAACACAGAGACAAAAGCACCCACAGGGCAGGGGAAGGGCAGTATAGTGGGACACCACAAGGAGAGGGGAACAACAGCAGCCGCACTTGGGCAGAACACAGACACAGAGATAACAGAGTACTGACTAACCCAACACTGACCACAATCAGACACCCTAGAGCCCCATGGACTCACCCCTCCCTTCCTGGCCCTTTTTATAGGGCTGTGACATCATGTGATGTGGGAACAGCCTTGGCCAGCTCAGCTCACCTATGCTGGCTCCTTGGGACAATGAACTCTGTCCTTGGCTAGACCAGGACAATTGCCTTGTTTGATATGGCTGTGTTCTACTAGGATACACACACATTTCTGTCTTCCAAATCTTTTGCAAAAAAACAAAACCAGTTCTCCAGGTTAAAAGCTAAGAAATGTGTATGTGTCTCTGAACCTATTATGAACAGGTTCTCTATGTCTACAGTTCACTTAAGAGCAAAGTGGTTTATCTGTCTCATAATGTTGCACAGATATTATTTCTTATATTATTGAAGTCCATATATTGCACTGACACTGAAGGAAAAAAACGTCATCTTTAAGACTGAGACAGCCCTTCAGAGTAAACACTCTGATGTGCCTGTACTCTGAGTCCATCATTTATCCTTTTTTACACAAAGTACTGTCATCATTTCTTAATACATTCCACTTTTTTAGATAAGCAGATGGTGTTGGGGTTGACAGAATAGAAACATTTTCTGCACTGTCACACACACAGAAGTGCACACGCAGTCTTTGAAACAGCTGATCATTCTCCTTGAGTTACCGGAACTAAAAATTGAAGTTATCCTTCTGGTCCTTGGCAGTTATAAAATAAGCAGCTGAATTGTTCTGAACTGTTCCCAGCTGAGCTGGGAATAGGCGATCTTTTGAAACAAAAAAAGATTAAGCAAAGTCAGGATTCTTGGATATAACACTAGGGTGCTTGTAGACATTTGTGCATAAAAACTGAGATTCTGAATACCTACTGACTTCAGAAAGTTCTGCCCCTCACTTGTCTGAACCAGCTGTGGGTGCTGCTGTCAGATAGAGATATACAGCCTCATGAATAAACATGTTTTGGGTTGATGGGATAGTTGCCAGAAAAAAAAAAGGAGCAGAATTCTCAAGATCTTACATAATCCACTTCCCTGTTTTTTAACATGGACTTCAAAAAAAGAAGAAAGTTTGTCACTCAAACTTGTGCACTTCTTTGAGCACACGTGTTTTACCAATTGGGAAAGAAAGGGCTGTTCCTTTATCACCTGTAAAGTACATTCCTGGTCAGCTCTTGAAGGTCACTGGGCACGTTCACATCTTCAAGACCACACAGCCCATACTTTCCTTGTGCAAACTGATCTTTATAGAGAAAAATGTTTAAAATGTACTTCTGACCAGAGAAGTGAAAGAGAAAACACTGTACCTGGCAGTCCTTCCCTCCACCTTTTAACCATGGCACCAGCACAGTTCTTCAAGAGAAATAGAGAGTAGAAACAATGTACAACATGCACAACAGGTATAGTTAATAGAAAACAGTTGTGTTTGAGAGATAAAAAATGTTCTGAAATAGACTTCCAAAGGAATAGTTGCATACAAGAAACAAATTTCTGAGCAGCGAGAAAGATGTCTGACAGATACCCCTGTGCAAAGGAAAGCAAAGTTAATGAAAAGTCTATTTGTAATAACAAGGCTGTATTTCCATTTTGAGATCCTGCAACCTTTGTTCAGTGTCTCTTCTCAAAAATGCAAATTATCTTCCCTTGCATGGCAGTCAAGAAGGTAATTTCCATTGCGTAATAAAGCTAGAAAAGGTATTGAACCCAGATCACACAACATGATCCAGATTCAAAATGTTGACCAAGTGAATGTGACAAACACGCAAGTAACCCAGGATATGGGTATCATAGAATATTTTGGGTTAGAAGGGACCTTTAAAAGTCATTTAGTTCAACTGGTCAGCTCCTGTAAAATTGCAATATTTTCAAGATGTAGTACTTCATTTTCAATTAATTACTTATTAGGAATACTTCACTCCAGGGTTAAGAAGGTTTATTTACAAGCACACATTGAAAAGTTTACCCAACTCCCCCACGCAATTATGAATGAGCTGGGGAATAGTTATTTTTGTACTAAATGTCAGATCTGCAGAGTTTTGAATAAGGACAGGCTGATCAACAGGACAGCTGCTGCATTATTTTTGGCTTTGCTCTTTCAAGGCTGCCCAGTTACCATTACTGCTTCCTCATGGTATTTTATGGTCCCAAGTTGCACCAGGGCAGGTTTAAACTGGACTAGATGATCTCTGTACATCCCTTCCAACTGAAATAGTCCATTCTATTCTAAATTATTCAATAGTTGCAAGTCCTTCTACCAATGATCTAAACTAAACTTTCATTTTGCTCTCAGTGTTGTTCATATGAAGCAGAATCAGGGCTGAAACAAGTTTCCACAGAGGGATTTAAACTGCTGCAACCACCCTCATTTCAGGGAATCAGCTGCTGGTTGCCAGCTGAAAGAGGCCCTATATTTCTGCTCAGATGGCTAACAGAAGGGGAGCCAGAACCAAGCATGCTTTCCAGTTAAAAAGTGTATCCTTCCAATGAAGTCAAATGAGTCTGAAATCCACCTCTGAGATCCTTCTGCATCCTCCTTACCTAATGAGACTGAAGACGTTGGTGGGAGTTAGTCTGTAGGCAAACAGCAGCTGGAAGCGTATATGAAGAGGTGTGAAGCTAGGGACCTTTCCACAGAATAGATCTTGCTTTGGTTTTGGTTTTCTTTCTTTTTACTATTAAAAGTTTCAGATCTTATAACCACAAGTAAGCATTCAAGTTTGCATAGGTGGGTGCTCTCACTGACTGATCTCCAAAGTCCCTTAGGGACTAACATGCTGGAATCCATGGCATGAGACTCAAGGGGATTCACAAGTCATGTGAGAGACAAACAGGAGATAAATCACATGACATAAATAAGCTTTACATTAAATTTCTGAAAAGCTTTTTTCCTTAGGAGTGAGACAGTAAAGGGTAAATAGCAAAACAGAAACTAAACACACCTGTACCATTCTGTCTGTCTCTTTTCAACCCACCCTGAAGATTCAGCCAGGGAAAGGCTTCCCACAGCCTCTCCATCAGCTCTGCTGTTCTCCTGCTGTTCCAGATAATGGGGTTGCTAAAGCAGGAGGAAGCTCTTTTATAACCTTGCCAGATGATTTCCTAATCAGCTTCATCAGGTGATCAAGGCATTCTCATCAAATGATAGATTGCTGTGTTTCCAGCAGTCAGACCTTGACTACCTGCTTTGCCCTGGCCAACAGCTATCTTAGTGTAAGGATGCACTGATTATTTGTCAAAGCTGGATGACCTACAGTATCATCCTATCTATTTTGTCAGCCTTTTACTGTCCATGAGTACTTGGTGCAGTATACATTTGGAAGTGGCTTGCTGCATATCCATTTGGGGTTGAAGCTTGCTTGTTATACTCTATTGATCTCATTTTGCAGACAAAACATAAAACAACATGAACCTGCAACCAGTGTATCTGGTTCTGGGAGAGCTTATATTCCACTTTGAGCACGTGAAAAGAACTACACAGACATGAAGACCTGTCCAGTGCATCTCAGTTGGTCACTCAACAGACCTTCCAGAAACCTGGGAAGGACATGAGGTCCATTTCATGTTTTCTGCAGAGTGGGTCTTCAATGGTCTTAGGATTTTAGGACTACTCATTGTTAGAACTAATTAGTGATATCCAGAGAGCTCTAACAGGGATCATTTGCCACATGCTACTGTTTTCCAAATTACTTTAACTTCTGTCCCCTCACGGATGGGTTATACTACTCCTCTTCCTCACAAATGGTACCTTGTATTTTGGAAACTATCCGTTGCTTCATCTAAGATAAATAGTCTACTGCTAACAGTAATGCTAAAAGCACATTTTTCTACTATCTGCAATTTTTATCTCGTATATTTATTTCATGTTTCAGAGGCAACAGACTGTTCTGCATTCTGGCAACAATGATAAGATTAAATTAAATTCTTTTTATACGAAATCTGCTCTAAATCACTTTCTCTATCATCCTAAATGGTATGCCAAATCAACCTAGTTATCTGCTACAACACTAAATGTGTAAGTATCCTACGTGGCTTACAGCCAATTTCCATTCCAAATGGAAATTTACATGTTTAACATGAAGTAATAAAAAGACCCCTATTTCACTTCCTGAGGCATTACAGTGCAGCTGTTTGACTGGGCGCACTGCAAATATCACACAGGTCTTTGCATTTTAAAGACAATGAGAAATTGTGCTAATTGCGTTTTTTATGATAACTTGTTATAGAAGAACAGTTTACACAGCTTAAGGTCCAGTAGTGCTTGTTTGCAAGGCATAAGAGTTTTCACTCCCTCTCTATGTACTAGGTACTTCATTCCTTCATCTGCATGTACAATTAGATACTATAATGTCCTGTGGGATTCATTAGTGGGAATATTACTCTGTAGATAAGCTATATCAAGTAGAAGGTTCCTTACATTTACAATATACCTGTTTATTTGTGGATTGGTTTTGTGGTTTTTTGGTCAAAAATGCAAATAAAATAAATAGAAAATGCATTGAGACATCAAAGAATTTCCCCTGGAAAATCATAGAATCATAGAATCATAGAATGGTATCAGTTGGAAGGGACCCCAAGGATCATAAAGCTCCAACCCCCCTGCCACAGGCAGGGCCACCAACCTCAGGCCTGGATCTACACTAGGTTGCCCAGGGCCCCATCCAACCTGGCCTTGAACACTTCCAGGGACGGGGCATCCACTACCTCTCTGGGCAGCCCGTTCCAGCGCCTCACCACTCTTTCTGTAAAAAACTTCCCCCTAATATCTAATCTAAACCTTCCTTCCTTTAGTTTTAATCTATTCCCCCTTGTCCTGTCATTGTCTATCCTTTTAAAAAGTTGAATCCCCTCCTGCTTATAAGCTCCCTTCAGGTACTGGAAGGCTGCAATGAGGTCCCCCCGCAGCCTTCTCCTCTCCAGACTGAACAAGCCCAGCTCCCTCAGCCTCTCTTCGTAGGGCAGGTGCTCCAGCCCTCTAATCATCTTTGTGGCCCTCCTCTGAACCCTCTCCAACAGTTCCACATCCTTCTTGTATTGGGGGACCCAGATCTGGACACAGTACTCTAGATGGGGCCTCACGAGGGCAGAGTAGAGAGGGACAATCATCCCCCTGTCCCTGCTGGCCACCCCTCTTCTAATGGAGCCCAGGATACCATTGGCCTTGCGAGCTGCAAGAGCACACTGCTGGCTCATGTTAAGTTTCTCATCCACCAGAATCCCCAAGTCCTTCTCAGCAGGGCTACTCTCAAGAAGCTCTTCTCCCAGTCTGTATCTATATCTGGGATTCTTCTGGCCCAAGTGCAACACCTTACACTTTGCAGTGTTGAACCTCATTAGGTTCACCCAGGCCCATCTCTCCAGCCTGTCAAGATCCCTCTGGATGGCTTCCTTTCCTTCTAGGGTGTCAACCACACCACACAGCTTGGTGTCATCTGCAAACTTGCTGAGGGTGCACTCAATTCCATCATCGATGTCATTGATAAAGACGTTAAAGAGAACCGGTCCCAAGACAGACCCCTGGGGGACCCCACTTGTCACCGGCCTCCACCTGGACATAGACCCATTGACCACCACCCTTTGGCTACTGTCTGTTAACCAGTTTCTTATCCACTGGATGGTCCACCCATCAAATCCACATCTTTCCAATTTAGAGATAAGGATGTGATGGGGGACTGTGTCAAAGGCCTTGCACAAGTCCAGGTAGATGACATCGGTTGCCTTCCCTTTATCTACTGTTGCTGTCACTCCATCGTAGAAGGTCACCAGATTGGTAAGGCACGACTTTCCCTTGGTGAAGCCGTAAATGGTAGTTTAGATCATTAATAGACTCTGATACTGATGCTAGAAAGAAAAAGAAAAACTCTAAGCCTCTTGTGCATCTCATCCTGTGTATCTAACAGCAGAAGTTAAGAATAGCCTTGGGTTTTCCTTGCTTATGCTAGCAAGAGCTGTTTTCCCTATCCTGCTGACTGGGAACGAGCAGACACTTTGTGCTTGAAATTACTTGATTTCAGCTCTTCTTATAGCTAAAACCAACCCACACAGCAATTTTTCCCTCCCACAGGAGTGGAGAAACCTGGCAGCAGTGAGCAGAGTCCAGCTTACCCACTTGCTTCTACCCTTCCCACACTGGCCTTGAAACACCCATTTCACAGAGCCTGATTCCACATTGTTTTCAAGGGAGTGTGGACAAGAATAGCTCCCACATTTACCTGGGGGCTGCATACACCCAAGACTGATCCCAATTGAGCCCAATAAATAATGACACAAACTTGTTCACCTCCCAGACATGGGTACCTCTGTCAGAGAGGTTTCCATGCAAAAGTTCCTTAGTCCTTTTTCTCCTTATTCTGTCCTGAAAGTTGCCCCATACTTTTGCGGTGCAGAAGGGTGCTTAATCCTTTTGTTTTCACGGGCAGTGGGATGTTTGTCTGTTCAGCTCACAAACCTAAGCAATGTCCTTACTCTCCTATAAGAGGCAGCTGAAGGATTGGCTCTGGTTCTTCTACAAAGGGAATGGATGACAAGGGAGTTATTAAATAGTCTTGTTACAAAAAAAACCCACCACACTTATTTGCAACAAAAGCATGCTTAAATGAAGGATATATTTCAGAATGAAAAAAGAGAATAGTGGTGGCTATCAGGATGTGAACACATGCAGACTTTACAAGATAACAATTTGCTTAATCTACTTAACTGGGAATTAAAATTAGAACTATTCAAGTCTTGTAGCTAGAATGAATTCACACACACACACACACAAAGTAAAAATACAAAATCTAAGGCAAAAGGGGCTAAAGACAATAAAAGACATTTATGTTTAAGAGAAAGAAAAGAAATTCTGTCAATGTTAATAGCCACAAGTAATAGAAATTATAGAACTGTCTGTTAAATGAAAGACAAAAATATTCCACATTTTTCTGCATTTCACAAAAATACTAGAAGACAAAGACAGTAATTTAATAGTGACTCGGTGAGATACAAAAGCAATGATGACTAAGGCTGGGCATGAGAGCAAACATGAGGAGTTTGCAGTGACAGCCAGGAACAGGGACCTTCAGTAGGTCTCTGAACCTTCTGTAGAATCTTGAGCATGCGAGATATGCATCATTTGGGGAATACATTTTAGAGGCTATTGTCGTGGTTTTGCCCCAGCCGAGGGCCGCACCCCACACAGTCGCTTGTACTTTTAAAAGGAAGGGGGAAGGAAAGTTGGGGGAAGGGGAAAAGGGAAGGAAGAAAGGAGGAAAATAAACCACAACCTAGAAACCAGAACCACGCAGGTTGGGAGAAGGATAGTTTACTAAACAATAACAGAAAACTAGATATAACAATAACATAAGTTTAAAGCACAAAATAGATGAAACTGGTGATACACAATGCAATTTCTCACCAAACCACACAACTCAGGCCGCACAGCTTAGAGCCCGTCCCGGACAACCCGACCACCCCAGAAACTGCACGTCCTGGCGTTGTCTCTCCCTCTTCCCCCCAGTCCCCCCTTAAACTGAGCATGACGTAACTGGCATGGAATATGCTCTTTGGCCAATTCGAGTCACCTGTCCTGGCTGCGTCCCCTCCTTTCTCACTAGTAAGGAAGTATGCAGAGCTGAGAAAGGTACTTGATTGCCCGGCAACAAATCGGAAACATCAGGGTGCTATCAGCACTATTCTCATGCTAACACCCAAACATGGCATTCCATTCACTGCTAAAAAAAAGTTAACTCCATCATAGCTGAAACCAGGACATTATCCACCCCTTTTTCCATACCATTTACGTCATGACCAGATCCAACAATTTTCTTTGGGTACAACCAGTTTCGTGTTTCACACACCCATATATGTATGTACACATATATGCACACATACGTGCATACGGATCTTATTCCCTCAGTCTGTGAATCATCCCTCTGAAGTTGTTGAGTTCATTTAGTCCATGATTTTCAGGCTCCATTTGTCGTAACAGTTTCTCAGGATAATTGTATGTTCCATTGGCTCGTTGCATGCTGCATCTCAGGCTCTTGACTGATACACCTGGCATGGTCCATGCTCATAGTCTGTGGGTCAGAGTTTATTTTCAAAGGGAGAAAAAAAAGTTCTTGAGAGGCCAGGCTTTAGTTCCATCATCATGGCACTCATTCTTCATTAACTTGTATGACTCCAGCTATAATGCTATGGTACAACATACAGCAATCATAACAATAATGAATATACAATAATGGGTTATTTGGCAATTATTACAATTTCTACTTTATTAATTATATTGGCTATTCTCACCCAAAATCAAATCCCCTTGAGGTACACATCGAACTTCTCCATCCCTCTGCATTACCCACCAAGTACAGCCAGGTCCTTGAGCAAAAACAATTCCAGACATGGGTTTACCTTTGCCTGAAGCAGGGATGACCCAAACTCTCTTTCCCAATACACTCTTCATATGCACTACTGGGACTGTGTCTCCCTCTACAGTACGTGGAAATTTTGCCTGGGCAGGGCCAGCCCGATTGGTAGATCCCCTAGAGTTAACTAACCACGTGGCTTTGGCCAAATGTGTATCCCAATGCTTGAATGTCCCACCACACATTGCTTTCAGTGTAGTTTTTAAAAGTCCATTATATCGTTCAATTTTCCCAGAGGCCGGTGCATGATAAGGAATGTGGTACACCCACTCAAAGCCATGCTCTTTGGCCCAGGTGTCTATAAGAGTGTTTCGGAAATGAGTCCCATTGTCTGACTCGATTCTTTCTGGAGTACCATGTCGCCAGAGGACTTGCCTTTCAAGGCCCAGAATTGTATTTCGAGCAGTGGCATGGGGTACGGGATATGTTTCTAGCCAGCCGGTAGTTGCCTCCACCATTGTAAGCACATAACGTTTGCCATGGCGGGTTTGTGGGAGGGTGATGTAATCAATCTGCCAAGCCTCCCCATATTTATATTTCATCCACCGTCCTCCATACCAAAGGGGCTTTAACCGCTTAGCTTGCTTGATTGCAGCACATGTCTCACATTCGTGGACAACTTGTGCGATGGCGTCCATGGTCAAGTCCACCCCTCGATCCCGAGCCCATCTATATGTTGCATCTCTCCCTTGATGACCCGAGGTATCATGAGCCCATCGAGCTATGAATAATTCACCCTTACGTTGCCAGTCTAGATCTACCTGAGCCACTTTAATCCTAGCAGCCTTATCTACCTGATGGTTGTTTTCATGTTCCTCCATGGCCCGACTCTTAGGTACATGCGCGTCGACATGACGTACCTTTACAACAAGTTTCTCTAACCGAGCAGAGATATCTTGCCATAAGTCATCAGCCCATATAGGTTTGCCTCTACGCTGCCAGTTGTTCTTTTTCCACTGCTGCAACCACCCCCACAGGGCATTCGCCACCATCCATGAATCAGTATAAAGGTAGAGCCTTGGCCACTTTTCTCTCTCAGCAATGTCCAGGGCTAACTGGATGGCCTTCACCTCAGCGAACTGGCTTGATTCACCTTTTCCTTCAGTGGCTTCTGCTACTCTTCTTATAGGGCTCCATACGGGTTGGGAGTTGGACACATTGTTGTCAAGTCGTTGAACCAGTTTCTCTACTGCTGCAATGACGGAGAGGGAAACATTTTCCTGGTATTTCCGGAGTCGGCAGGCCACCTCATTTACGGTTGGCGGAGCCATACCATTCCAGTCAATTGCTGCCAGTGAATTGGTATACCCTGCTGGTGCACTTCGTACAACCTTACGCCACATATCTGGAGTGCATAGGACTTCATCGGGATCAGCGGGAAGCCGTGAATTGTCCAGATCATAATAAATTATCTCCCGTACAGCTAATTCTCTCAATTTTTTTTTTTTTTTTTTTTTTTTTTTTTTTTTTTGGGATATCTTTCCTTTACACTTGACAGTAGTCGCCTCCAGAGGCTGAGGATTTCCGGCCTCCTCCCAATTGCTTTGTCAATTCCTCCTTCTCTAGCTAGGGATCCCAACTGCTTGGCCTCTCTGCCTTCTAATTCCAAACTACTGGCCCCGTGATCCCAACATCAGAGCAACCAAGTGATAATGTGCTCACTTGGGTGGCGGGTGAAATCTTTTCGAACCTCACGCAGCTCACTCAGAGTCAGGGATCGGGTAACAATCTCTGGTTCTGCCTCATCCTGATATCCTCGAGATGATCCCGGTTGATCATCATCCTTATCCATCACTATGCGAACTGATTTCTTTGTGCCTTTCCTCTTTTGTACGGGAGCAACAGACACTGGTGTGGATTGGTTTTTCGGATCATCTGCAGTGTCTGCTGTAGAGATTACAGTACCTGCAGTGTCGGTCACAGGAGTTGCAGTAGCTGCAGTGTCAGCCCCAGTGGTTGCATCAGCTATAGTATCTGCCAGTCTGTTTCCTTTCCCTTCTCCCTGACAGTGCTGACAGTGCTGACAGTGCTGCCTGCTATCAAGCAGTGTTTGATAAATAGTGGCCAGAGCCCAGCACAGTGCAGTAAGGTGTCCATCTCTGGGAAACCTACAGCAATTTTCCCTTAGGTATGCAGTCACTTGATCGGGGTCTTGTAACTGTTCAGGAGTGAAGTTCCAAACCATCGGGCGTGAGAAAGTACCTAGGTACTCGCCCATACTTTGCCACATGCCCTGCCACTCGTGATTATTCTGTCTCGGAGAAAGCTCTTCAGTGGTATTCATAAACCTATGCTTGATATATAACAAAAACTGAACCATCTGCACCAAACCTACCAATAGCAAAATGCTAGTTTGAATATCCCAGAGATATTGAAGATTATCAAAAACCGCCCTAAGAGCTGTTGTATTTAGCCCAAAGGAAAAGAAAGCAGTACCCCCACCATACCGGCTGCTGTTATTAACCCCTCCCTGTCCAAAGAATGGACAGGACAGCAAAACCTCATACAAGTACCAGCTTAAGCTCATGATCATCGATATTATTGTATCATAGACCGATATCATAAAATACACTATAATGAAGTATGGGAACAAATACAGGAGCCGCAGACCAGAGAGAGTAAAGAATCCTGCCAGGATTGTATACAGCATGCGGTGGTTTTGCTGCCACAGCCTTGTGAATAAATACCACAGCATCGTGACCAGAGATTGCTTAAACAACAGTGCTTATCTTAATTGCGATAGTTAGGGTCAGATCTACCGTTATCCCAACCGTTCGTGCCCCACGTTGGGCGCCAAAATAACTGTCGTGGTTTTGCCCCAGCCGAGGGCCGCACCCCACACAGTCGCTTGTACTTTTAAAAGGAAGGGGGTAGGAAAGTTGGGGGAAGGGGAAAAGGGAAGGAAGAAAGGAGGAAAATAAACCACAACCTAGAAACCAGAACCACGCAGGTTGGGAGAAGGATAGTTTACTAAACAATAACAGAAAACTAGATATAACAATAACATAAGTTTAAAGCACAAAATAGATGAAACTGGTGATACACAATGCAATTTCTCACCAAACCACACAACTCAGGCCGCACAGCTTAGAGCCCGTCCCGGACAACCCGACCACCCCAGAAACTGCACGTCCTGGCGTTGTCTCCCCCTCTTCCCCCCAGTCCCCCCTTAAACTGAGCATGACGTAACTGGCATGGAATATGCTCTTTGGCCAATTCGAGTCACCTGTCCTGGCTGCGTCCCCTCCTTTCTCACTAGTAAGGAAGTATGCAGAGCTGAGAAAGGTACTTGATTGTCCGGCAACAAATCGGAAACATCAGGGTGCTATCAGCACTATTCTCATGCTAACACCCAAACATGGCATTCCATTCACTGCTAAAAAAAAGTTAACTCCATCATAGCTGAAACCAGGACAGCTATCTACTCTGACTGGGTAGTTGTACTTCTTTCAAATTGGTATCAGTCAATCCTGGCCAAAATAAACAGAATAGCTGAAACCGGTCCAGCTAAAGAAAAGTAACAGTAAAGATTTGCAACAGGTTATGGAAAAATAAAAGTTATAGCCAACCTAATTTAGCTAATGGATTCTGAAATCAAAAGTTTGTTAACAAAGAGGATAGTGTCAATGCCATACTGTGCTGACATCAACACAAAGGATCACCTGAGTGAAAAAAAATTTGTCCAGGGATAAAGTCTAGATGACATACCTCTAGCACAAGCATTGCGATGTCAGAATGGATATCTAGGTGAAGGATTTGGGAAGGCAGCATTATATACAGGTATGAACTGCCTGTCCCTCATCTTGCTCAAGCTATAGTAACGCCTGCAGACATTGTCACAGTAACCTGAGCTTGCAACCCAAATCCTAGACCCAAAGTTGTCTCCAACAGCATAATTCCTTGGCCTAAATGTTAGTGCTGTCCTTACGTGTGTGAACTGGAAGATGAAACCTCAAGAGACTGTAATCTCTGCATGCTACCAGACCACTGTGTACATTTGAAGAAGGGTATTAAGCAGGCAGAATGAAAGCCAGAGCAGGAAGGGAGACTTAAAATAGGCTTTAAAACATGCCTTATAACAAGTCTCAGAAAACTTCAACCATTTTTCTTACCACAGAAATTACCTCATCCAAGCCTAAGTACCTTGTAAGGAAATTTGGCAGAGGGCCCTTCAATCTGCTCGATAAGGCTTTTAGATAAAGTTGAAGGTAGATCAATTTACATGAAATAGATATAAAAATAAGTATAATAACGCTCTGAAAAAAAGTTGGCAAGGCTTTTGTTGGAACTTCTACTACAGATGTTTTCAGTATAAGATACTGGGGGGGGGAGGAGGGGTGTCGATCCATAAAGGTGTTAAACCAGGAATTCATTCAGAACACAACAGCTTATACTAAAGAGATAATCAGGATTTCAAGATTGTCATACTGTGCCCTGTGGCTTTAGAAGTTACTCAGCTGAGTTTGTGCAAAACCTCACATTTACAGCTTTCGTCTGAAACTAGTTTTAAATAATATGTTTAGTAATTTCGTGTCGCTTTATGTTTCTTTACAGATTTTTCCATGTGGTCTTTTTTCTGAACTTTCTGATTTCATTCCCTGACTCCGCTTGGAAACTTTTTCTTTCTCTCTTACTGAGTCTGATCTTCTCTTTCCTCATGTCTCTTCAGTTTTAGTTTTCTTTCTCTCTTCTTAATTTGTGCCCCTTCCAGTTTCTCCTTTGTTTTTCCTTCCCATTTTCAACCTTCCTCTTCTGTCTCCTTTTGTCCTGTGTATTTTTCCAATCAAATTATTTAATGTAGTCACATACAGAACATAAAAATAAGTAAATAACAACTCCCAAATAATAAACAAAATTTATGCATTAGTCTAAGCAGAAGAGGTTAATAAAAAAGGATCACAATATCAACATCCTGCAAAGCATACAGACATGATTTATGAGCATGTTGAAATGCAGTATCTCAGCTAATTGCTTTTGATTCTGACTTTGATACTTCACTCACAGTGAATTTCCTGAGGTAGAAAGGTGGATATGTTAAAACCACTTTAAAGAGTCAGCGAAAAGCATATATATACCTTTTTCCATAAAGAGCAAATCACAGCCAGGGGCAACCTTACTGTTCTAGAAATTCTGACAGGTATATCTGAAATGTGTTATCTTCTTATGGACTCCTATTATCCTTTCTGAGATAAACTGATGCATTCAATTAAATTCCTGGTGTGCAGCCCCAGAGTCTTACAATTCTTGTTCTCCCACAGATCCAGCAGGGTTTCAAGCCTTTCTGTCTCTTCCCTCCAGGACCTTATAGGCCAAGCTTGGTGAAACTAGCTTTGTGTCTAGGCACTGGAACTAATCATTGGAGCAAAAATGCTACAATTTAGCATCTAGGCAGAAAATATAGTTTTTTGATATCTGACTGAGAATTTTACACAGAAGTCTGGCACACTTAATTCATGTGACCCCCACATCTTTCAGTGAATTCGCTGAACAATCTTGACTTTCCCTGTGAATACATGAAATATGGTGGGTTAGATACTTGAGCATAAAAAAAGTACTCATCATGGACAAATTTCTCCTGAACATATCCAGATCACTTTTTTTTCACTTAGTCATGATTCCCGTATTTTTCTTTTTTATGGCATGCTATTTCTGTGAATAAATCCATTCATAAAGGTTGATGTGTATCCAGGATTCACTTTTTTCTTAAAAGCCATAGATATTCTTGTCAGATGTTAACTTTACATTACAGACATTGCTATTCTATCAAAGCTAATCTATTTAAATTGATCTACGATGAAATGTGCTCATTACTGCTCCCAGGGAGCCAGAATTTAGCTTTTGAACAGCTGGGAATGAGCCTGATTGTTCAAAAGTTAAGTAATAGTCTACAACTATGACTTAGTGTATTCTTTATGTACATTTCAGTGTTCAGTTCACAAGTACAACAGTACCTAGGGGATACTAAGGAATTGGAATGAGAATTTTTTTTTTTTTTTAAATCACAGATAATTATAATGAGATTGTTCCAGGAAATAGTCCAGGACCCTCAGCACTTGCTTCCTCTTTTTCCTTAACAAACGTATTTGTTTATTTGAATGTTTAACATCGACATTTTCTTTTAAATGAGAAGAGGTAAGGAAGAGACAACAGAGCAAAAATTAAGTGACTTAAATAACAATTTGAAAGACAGGATTAGAGACCTCAACAGGGCCATAAGAAAGTCACAAATCATGACTCCCACACATAGAAAGCAACAGGTAAAGTGAATTAGGAGTGAAGACAGACAATGTAATTTACTAAGGTGGCAAGGGATCCAGGTTTCCCCAGCACCCACCTGCACACACACAGCCCTCCAGCTGGTGACCCAGTTCTGTTCCCCCTCTCCTGCTGACTGGGACTGGAGTCTGTTAGTGCAATACAGCATACATGATGTCTGCATCACTGCTACTGGCAGCCCACTCAGTCACTCCAGGAGCAGATCCCAGTACCCCTGCTCTGCTCCAGTATCTGGCACCAGCAGTCAGAAGCCCCTGGGGTTGGTGGCTCAATCCAGCTGCTTGTACACAGACCTCTCATCTTCACCAGCTAGCGGAGGTAAATATTTGCTAGTGTTTGCACAAATACAATCTAGGCAGAGAACACAACACAGAAGGCAGCCAGAAATCAGATTTAGGTAGAATAGAGGACAAACTGTGCTGGTCAGGCATGGGGCTCTGTTAGACAAGTTGCTGACCTTTAGATTTAGTTTGGCCCTTCTTCCCGTTTTCCTTCCTTTTTTTTCACTTTTGTTTCTTCCCTATCCACCTTAATCCATCCCTTTGCCTAGCGTTGGTCCTTCCCCACTGACTCATCTTGATGGGTTTCACACCAGAGACAATCCTTCTCCTATCACTTGGATGTTCTTAGGGAGCAGCTTTGCTGTCCATATCCACTGGCTGGGTTTTTAGGGTTCCTCTGCTTGTTATTGTTCCTCCAGTCCTCACTGGGTCTTTGAGTTCACAATGATTAGCCTTTAATCACGTAATTGCAGCTTGCAGCTTGAATAACTGTACCATGAATAACAGAGTAACAGAAACAGTAAAAGCCAGCCAAGTTATTCATCTGGGGCCAATGAAAGAAATGTCCATAAAATAAGAATAACCAGCAAAAAACAAAAGTAGGTATCGTGAGAGAATTGCCACAAAATGTCAGCTAAGACAGTAAGAGAAGTATAGGCAAAGGTGAACGCTGGTATAAACTAGAGGCATAAAGAAGAAGCATCACATCTCAGGCTATCTTATGACTGAGGTATGACATACACCCCCAAATCAGTCTGCATCCAGAAGGCAGATTGGATGCTTATCAAAGTACACACATATCACCTCTACATTCTGCCCCCAGATCAGTCAGCACTCTGCATCAACATTTCAAGCAGAGCTGTGGAGAATTGTGTACCCTATCACACATGGGTATCTACAGCTGTCTTTGAGGATAGAGATGAGAGGAGGTCAACGTGGACATTTCTCATGTGCTGGTGGGACAGGCGGTCATTTGACTACAAGTACCCTTGAGCTAGTACTTCATTTTCAACTGCTGCAGAACAGGACATGCTTTTACTGCAAACAGAATCACAGAATCACAGAATCACAGAATGACTAGGTTGGAAAAGACCTTTAAGATCATCAAGTCCAACCGTATCTGTCCTCTACTAAACCTTATCTCTAAGTACCTCGTCTACCCATCTTTTAAACATATCCAGGGATGGTGGCTCAACCACCTCACTGGGCAGCCTGTGCCATATAATTTATGTTCCACATAAGTGAAACAACATCTCAGATTCTTTTTTTTTTCTATAAGTCAGTCCTACTATCTGCCAGTCATGCAAGTGCTATTCACAAGAAGATCTAAAAAGCATTTGTAATTAGTTTCCACCCAAAAGCTACTTCCAGCAAGCACCACGTGATACTAAGGAGAGGAAGGCACTTGGCCACTTGTGCTTTGGGGATGATCCTTGTGCCCAGGCCTACACCAGCACTTTAGCTAATGCCAGTGAATACTCCGGGCCAACTGATCTGCACCACCTCTGCTGTTAAACTGTTGGTCCCTTACATGCCTTTAGCTATAGCAAAACTCCAGCTTCAGCTTTAAGCCATACTGACCCAAATGATTCTTAGACCTGCTCGGGGTCTGAGACCATCTTCCCAAAGGAAATTTTGATGTCAGCATCCAGTTTGGGAGCTAACAGTGTGTAGAGACACAGACACAGGCCATTCTGTGTCATTTGCCTTCACACTGAGAACAGTCCCAGGTTCATTAATTTACTGTTTTAAATCTACACATGGCTTCTGTGGATGGCCATAAGCCCAGCGTGGGGCACGGGACCTGCACCAAACTGCTATTCCTGAGAATCCAGCTGAGTTACCAGGAATAACACTATTTCCTGATGAGATAAGGCATTACTTTGTGTAAAGAAATGCTTGTAGAAAGCAGGCCTAAAGCTGGCATTTCACTGAAGGATGGGGGGCAACACCATTTTTTGTTATTATCTTCATTTTCTGAGCACAAAGAGAATTCTGACTTTGTTACCATCTCAGAAGAAATGCTGGCATCATTTAAAAAACTTTCCATGTATTTCTAAAATGAGAAATGCACTAAACCAGAATTCCTGCCCTGAAAAAGCTGGGATTTCAACTGATTTGCATTTTCCTACCAGGTGGATGTAGAAAGATAAAATAGTCTCATCACATTCTCAACTACCTGAATCTAAGCAGTTATTTGCAAGCCCACCAACTCCAGACCAGCTGGTAGAAACAGGCTCAAAGAGTTTGGGGTAGTCCCCCCTATATTGGAGAGTTTACTGAAGAGCAGCATGATTAAAGATGTTAAGGGATCTTGCTGAACATTCACCAGACAAGTTATTCCAAGCCACTGCATTTTAGAAAGTGTAAAATATTTATTTCAAAAAGGGAACATGAAAACAGAGGGACACAAGACCTTTCTAGAAAGATGCAGATTTTCTTTTTGCTCTTCCCCTTCCAAACAATTTAAATTAGTTCAAAAATATTTTCTAGATGGTTATTTCCATCTCTCAAATTTTGGAACTTGAAAAACTGAAATTCTATCTCATTAAAGCCTTGTGCAATAGGAAGGGGTTTATACCATGATACTGAAATCTTTTCAGAGAAAGAAAGCATAGTGGATATAAAAGTGAGTGTTTACAGTTCTCAGTCATGTTGGAGATGCTACAGTCACTACCTCTAACGCACACGTCCAGGGACAGAAAAAATGTCAACAGAAGAGATATATGAGTTGCAGTGAAGCCTGTGGAATTGCTACACTGGCAGCAATTACGAATCTTGC
This sequence comes from Porphyrio hochstetteri, assembly GCA_020800305.1. Taxonomy (NCBI): domain Eukaryota; kingdom Metazoa; phylum Chordata; class Aves; order Gruiformes; family Rallidae; genus Porphyrio; species Porphyrio hochstetteri. The sequence continues at coordinate 57,030,405 of CM036907.1, forward strand.
TCTGTTTTCAGACATTGCTGTGCATTTTATTGTGCATAGCAAATCTGAGCAGAAGGCAACACTGTCACTGGTAAAACAGCTTGTTAAAATAAATTTGGAAGTGCTTAAAGTCAAAGAAAGTGTGTCATGTTGTACCCAGAAGCTAGCCCAAGAGGCAGAAAGTGAAAAACCTCTTTCTCTATATGGCCTTTTTTATGTGGTCATAATTTCCTAGACAAGCTGGTTCAGCAGCTGTGAGAACTATCTTAAAGTTCTGGGGGTTTTCAGTGGAGATGGGAGGGTGGAAAGGAGTGTGGTGGTGTGTTACACTGGATGTTACTTGCCTGAAGGATTGCAACCCTCTTGGTTGCATTTCAGAAAAATGAATCCATGCCCCAGATAACTACTAAGTTGGAAGAGGGGCAGAAAAAACACAGTGGTATTACTTGGCCCAACAACCTTGGAGCAGTGGAGCGAGCTTCATGCATCAGGACAGCTGGATCACAGGGCAGCTACTTATGTACCCTACTGCAGCTGTCACTACAGCCTTAAACATCCTGAAGAGAGAGGCAAAGGCTGCACAGTACTTAAAATCTGCAGCTTATGGTGTCAGTTCAAACTGTTGCCTCCTATACATAACCTGTCTTGAGAAGCAGGAGGTTTGTACCAGTCTCTGGAAACAAGAAGCTGCCTGTTTCTTGTAGGACTACCATCATGCTGCGCACATGCCCCCCTCAACTAAGTAGCAGGGTGCAGGAGGTATCCCAGGATGTGCTGGGAAGCAAGAGGAGGTACTCAGTGACCACTTGCAGACTAGGGAAAGCTTCTGGGTGTCTATGTCGCAGCATGCAGAGCACTTGGGGCACTCTGGTCTACCTAAGACAGTACAATGTGGCAATGTACAATGTGGCAGAGAGAGTGTGCTCCACCTTACAGTATCTCCACAGAGATGGAGACATTTTCCCAGAAACTTTTTCTTTACAGTTCCCATCCTTCACGAAAGAGGGAACAGACCAGATGTCACCACAGACAGCAGGAACAGAGGCACTTGCAGACAAAGGTACAGCCTGGAGGGAGTATCTGGTCACTGTAGAGCCTCCTTTCTCTCTTCTCCTAATTTCTTTTTTCTTAGTTGTTTGCTGCAGTGGTAAATCACCAAAAGCAAGATGGGAGAGGAGCCTGAGGTATACTGTCTGAAGGTCCTTTTAATAAAATGGCTGTTCTGGCCAAACAGTGGCCACATGGCTGTGTGCCATCTGGGCACAATTTCCACATCAGACATTCATGTCATTTGTTTGGATGATTTTTCAAAGACAAATGCAGCCCGTTTTGAGCAGAGTAAATTGATTAAGATGTACCAGTCTGCATGCAGAAACAATAGACAGCTGTTCACAGCATTATGCTTGGGATGATGTCGAATGATTCTCACCCTGCGTCATCCCAAAATCAGACTGATATTTAAGCACCTTTCAAGCAGCTTCCTTAGCTATTTTAATGTGGCACCGTACATTTACATCCGTCAGAACTCTCACTGACTCCTTTCTGCTCAGGAGCTGGCCCTTTTCATTTGCACTGAAATTGACAACAGTCTCAGAGGTGGATATGACAGATTTAGGGACAGAATCTCTGCTCCACTCCTGGTTTTGTTTTCTTGTCTGAAAGGTGAACTCTGAACTGGTGAGGAATCATGTTAAGATGCAACGGTTCTCATGATAAATGTGTGGATTGGTGACTTTAGGGTTTCATGACTATCATGATGCTTTGATTTTATTTTGATGCTCTGCACCATTCTCCAGCTGGAAGACAGTGGAAATTTCAAATTCACAGTGGAAATGACAAATTAATTGAAAGGTCAATAAAAAAAAGAAGATACTTTGCTGAACTTGGCTTTTAACTGGATAAAAGAAAAATACTACTGTCTTTCTTGTAAATATCTAATTAAATAGGTCTGCATTTTCAATATGAGGGCTATCCTTAACAGCTTTTCTCATTTTCAGTACGTGCAACCACAGTAAAATTGGTTCTCCAGCACTATAGCCCATGTCAGCAGTTTAAAGTTAATTCAGCTATTCAGTAGGAAAGCATGATTGTATTCAGAGATTCACAGAATGTAGGGGTTGGAAGGGACCTCCAGAGATCATCGAATCCAACGCAAGTTGTAATGAATATACCAATTCAGGCTCTAGCGAGACTACAAATGTACTTGCAGGTTGACTAGTTCTTATTTCAACTTAGTTCTTTTATTCCTCTGCAAGTATAATAATAATGCCATAAGAGAAGCAGATTTTGTAAAAAGACATTTTTTATTTGGTCTACTAATAAAACTGAAAAATGTTATTATGTTTTCACATATGCCAATCTCAACATTTAATCTTTAATGTTAAAAACAGAAGCAACGCTTTTTTTTTGCTTTATTATTTTTGATCGTTTAGATAGATGATTTACAGGGAAGACTTGGAGGAGCAGGAGTCACCAAACATTTCTTATTCAAGACAAGTAAAATTAGAAGTCTGATCCTTTCAACATAAAAACTGGCATGTTCTCAGTCTTATTTCATGATTTTTTTTTTCCCCTAAAACAAATGCACACTGAAACATCAGTAGGTTGCAAAAAACTACTGGTGAACTCTACTGCTGACATATATCTGCTGCTCAGGAAGTTACTTGCCTATTGTTGCAGTTAAAATCAATATTTTTAAAAAATGTTTGCAATTATCATGGAAAAAAATGTTTTGTAAACAATAATAATTTTAATTATCAATATTATTACTGTTATTATTATCATTGACTGGCCCAGGCACATGGTCCTGTTAAAGGAGTTCCAGAGGAGGCAAGCAGAAAAGATCAAAGAGCTGGAACACCTCTCCTAATGAAGGAAAACTGGGAGAGTTGGGGTTGTTCAGCCTGGAGATGGCTCTGGGAACACCTAATTGTGGCCTTTCAATATGTATAAGGAGCTTATAGGAAAGATGGAGAAAAACTTTTTACCAGGGCCTGTGGTGATAGGAAAAGGGTTTTAAACCAAAAGAGGGTAGATTTAGATTAAATACTGTGAAGAATTTTTTTTAGGATGAGGGTGGTGAGACACTGGAACAAGTTGTCCAGAGAAGTTGTGGATACCACACCATTGGAAGTGTTCAAGGCCAGGTTGGATGGGCCTTTCAGCAATCTGATCTGGTGAGACATGTCCCTGCCCATGGCAGGGAGTTGGAACTAGCTCATCTTTAAAGGTCCCTTCTCACTCAAACCACTCTGTGATTCTGTGAATCCTCAACAGGCAGCTGCTGAAGCAGCAACAGTTATCTACCACCTCATAGAAAACTGGTCAAACACATAGGCAATTCTGTTTTCCATCTGGAAGAGATTTCTCAGAATTTTAAACTGCATAAGCACATGCTGAGGTTTACCTTGACCCTTCTGAGCATTAGAATTTCAACACTTTCCCCTCAAACAATGCATGTCAACAGCAAACAGTCAGCACAGGATTGGTTTAGCTCTCATGCACTGACAGAAGAAAGCTGCGTGAGAGCAGTTACACATTACTTAAATGTAACTGCAGCTTTTCACTTCAATTCTTCAGTGGGTCTGGGTAAAAATAGCTGCTGAATATTTGAGATCAAACATACACTGTCAAAACACTATCTTGTATTAATTAGATTCTTGTGGATACAATTTGAAATGTGACAGTACATTCAGCTAAACTTCACTTTGGGGACAAAATGCCCTATAAAATAGTGCTTAGATGCATCCTGTCCCTTGCAGTTTGTACAGAATTATTTTGTGGGGAGCTTTCACATTGAAATTCTTCAAGTTTTCTCTGAACATCCTCTTAGAATGAGTTAATAGTCTCTTGAAAATAATCATGCTTACTTGAGATATGGAACCCTTACCTCCTTGGTCTCTTTCTTTAGATCACCTAGACAACCTGATAGTGGCTTTGCAAGACACTGACATATGCGTATTTTTGAAAGAACCGTATTTCGAACTCCTGTCTGATATTATTGTACTTTCTTCTGGGGCTTTCAGCTTTTAAGATTTTCTCCAACTTCCTTTGAAGTGTATTTGAAAGGTACTAAAGAGTACTTATTTACATAATAATATCATACAATGATACTTGCATTGTATTGCACTCAGCGTCTAATACTGCAGTGACCCATGTACTTTCATTAAGGTTGCACAATGGTGGCCATTAGACTTCAAATAGATGAGTCTTGAAATTATCATGATGGGACACAGTTGATAAATGCTAACTGATCTCCTAATAAAGTAATTTTATGAGACAAGAGAAAACCTTCTGGAAAACTGAAGACTCTTCAAATGCAGTTTCCAGGAATGAGTTCTTGAGCACTTTATCACCTACTTTAAAATGGGTATTTTTGAAGCCAATGATGAGAATATTCGCAGATATTTTCTACATGCTGCATAATAAATAGATACGTTGCTGGTGATTAAGTGGTTTCATTCCATTTCATAAATTCTTATCATTGAGAAACAAAGCTCTTCGCTGCAAAGTAAGATAAGCACTGGCACAGTTTTATTCCTTCTCATCTTACTGAGAGAAGACCAGTTGCTATTCTACTTTGTATGATTTGCAAGACACTTAACCACTTTGCCCAAATGGGTTGGGTTTTTTTATGAAGCCATCATTTGATAATAAATGTTATCTGAGGATATCTGATCTGTGTAGTAGTCAGCATTTCTCATACTTTTTTTTTCCTCTTCTAGAGAAATCAAAAAACAAGTTCTCTACTTCTGAATCTAGTGAGTGCAGGGAACACTATATAATACCCTCAAGAATTGCTCCACCTTCTAGGATTATTGTGATAGGTCTGTCCTAAACTCTCAGAATCAGGGAAACAATGGATTGAAATGGCTTAGTGTGATATCTTACACTATGTTCTTAGGACTAAGCACTCAGTGGGGCTTTTTAGAGTCTTCCCATTGGACAGTTAACTACGCTTCTTAAGAAACTGAGTCCATGGTGAGCCACACTTGATCTTCATCGCTAAGATTTCAGAGTGTGCTTGGAATGAAACGTGCTGTCAGTGGCAACGCAGGGGATGGCCGGTGGTGTTGGGATGTGCTCTCTCCTACATGTCCACAGGAATGTGTGAGCACTTTCCCTGTACAACGACCATAGCCCCAGGAACCTGCAGGGCAGTCTCTGCAGCTCTTATTGGAGAACTTGAGAAGCTTGCAGCGTTTACTTGCTTGCAGCACTGCACAGCAGCTGAACTAGAGCTTATTAGCACAACAATGATGTATGGGAGTGGCTGCATCTTCTCCACTTGCGGACACTTGAATGACTTTTAATTTGGTCCAAGTTATTGCTCTGTGTAAAATTACTGGAGGGGAAAGTAATAAGTGATTTATTGTTAACTGCTATATGGATCTAACTAAAGCCCTGACCTGCAGCATTTTACAGCTAGTTAACGTTCTTTCATCACTGTTAGATGAGCTTCTATTATTAACAAACTGACTCCTACATGAAGGAAGCATAGCAAAAATAACTACTTAAGTCATTATGATTTTTCTCTTGAGTTTGTAAAGTTCAAACTGATGCTCCACAATGGAACAGCTTTATAGGTTCCACATTGCTCAGAATAAAATACATGAGAGTCACTAAGATTTGTTTGATTAAGAAACTAGAGTGACCAAATTAAAATGACAAATGAATCAATTTGCATCAAAAGACAATATTTCTATAAGCAGCGTAGAGTCAGACAAGTCTATTTTCATAGTCAGAATGGTCATGCATCCTAAATTTCTCTACAACATTTTCCATTTACTTTTCTTAATTACTGTGCTTGGGGGTGTTCTTCAGCTATATAGGACCTTTCCTCAGAAACTGTATTGGATACAAGTATGATGTTAGTATTCCGTCCTTGGTCATTTGCTTTAGCTGCTGAACTTTGTCACAGACAAAAATGCGTTTCTAAATGCTATTCTTGGGTTGCTCAAGTTGCAGACTCCAGCCAGGAGTTCGCACTATACCTCTGTATGCCATAGTGAGTGGTCTTTTAGGTTTCCATACTTTATTTTTACTGAAAATATTTGTGCACTTCAAGGAAGGAAACACAATTCACTGTCCTTAGCAGATTGAAAGCTCTCTGCTGTGAGAGGTAATTTCCCTGGCTCTCAGAACTACACCACTGGGATTTTTGTCTTCCCTCCAAATTTTCCAAGTCTTTCTATAATAATGGCAGTAGGGCTATACTCAGTATTCCACTCTCAGCCTTGCTCTATGTTGAAATAAAATTCACCTTACTGGTCACCTATTTAGACATCCTAGGATCATATTAACATTTTTATTACGGGCTGCACTGACTGCTTATATTAAGTTGCTAGTATTTCCAAGACCTAAGTATTTTTCAGAGGGAGAATCTTCTATGTCTGAGTATCTAAAAGCAGATTATGCTGTGCTTTTAATAAGGGAACCCTCTAGATGAAGGTGGGAGGCTAAGATTTTTTGATAGGTGAGAGAGGGCCTCAAATTATCACTCTGGGATAAGATATCATATCTCTTACAACATAATTTAATTTAGAAAAGTTTCTATCAACACTTCTTGTCAATTCTTAAATTTTTCTGCATCACTTTTCTCCCAAATTATACAAGTAATATGTATAATTTGACACTCAGCATTTCCATTTTCATTTCCAATTGACAATTATAATACCTGTACTGCTGGTTCATAAGGGACCATTTCAATCACTCTGATTAGTCACATGCATTTCATGTTTAAGAATTGCCAGAAGGAAAGTTTTAAAAGGGATTTTGGAATGTTACACTACGATGTAATACTGTCAATAAAGACAGGCAATGGAATGTGGGGGCTAGTGTATTCCTGTGTCAGTAAATCGGAGATATGAACTGTTGTTGAGTTTGACTGTGTCCATGTGGCTCAAGTTGATTTTCTGTCAACTTTGCAGATAAGCATTTGTTAACAAAATCACTCACTTCCCAATTAGTGACTAGGAGGAAATATTGCAGTCTATTAAATGAAAACAAGCTCTGAGATGTTAACATATTAGGTTTGTCTCTGAATGAGCTAAATAATGAAAATATTCTTTATGACCTTAAGTAACAACTTAATAACATAACCAGCATAGCCTACATGATGAATAACAAGTGATCAAAAGAGATTCTTTATAAATGACCTACTGGCAAAAATTAAAAAACTAATTTTGACTGAACTGGGGTTTTTTTCTAATTGCCTGCGGAGAAGATACTGAATTTGGGGAATAACTTTCCTAACTAGACTTCTGAAAATGTTTTTGCCTTTCAGATCTATCAAAATAAGTGTTAACTTGTTCAAGCAGCTTAGCTTGGGAGGCACAATTTTAGTTCTGCGGTTCTCTCTTGGAGTGTGTTAGTGGTTTGATCAAGCTTCACATAAAGAGAACAGATGTGACGATCCTACATTTACATGCTGCCTCTTGGCCTGGCAGATCTGTAAGTGATACAGAACATACTATGTTCTACAGCTGTCCTGTGAGCATGGCCTCCAGTAAAGTCCATACATAAAACATCCTATGAATCAGACTGTCCCAAGCTCTCTTCGTTAATCAGAGAAACACCTCAAGCACAACCTAACCACCCATACCACTTACTGGTATGGATACACAATGGATATACCATGCAAGTGAAAGCATCAGGCATTATGCAAACAAGAACTTTGGAATTTGCAGTGGACACTGGAAACAGCACTCCCTTCTTCCCTGTAAAAAATTCCCAGGGTTTCTGTAATCAGAAGCATTTATGGCCTTCCTTTTAATAGCCATACTGAGAGCACAAATCTCTCTAACAAGCAAATCCACTTGGCATAAATAGAGACTCATACAGTGCTATTGCGTGCTTTTGAAGAGCCTTGTTGTTCCACTCCAGTAACAGGGCAGCAGAGGTGCAAGCTTGACACTCCCTTCTGCAAAACTCAGCTTATAATTTGCAGCAGGCTCTCTACCTTGGAGTCACATAAACCCAAAGAGTAAAAATTTGAAAACATAAAACTTGATAGCTTATTAAAACAAAGATTGCCACGCTTTGGAAAGAACATTTCCCTCATATGATAGGGTCTCTAGACATTTGTTCAAGCTTTGCTTATTTTCTTTAAAGAAACCCATTGATTTTCTGAGAAGAAAGGGCTTAGCTGTAGTCATTTCAGGGATAAAATTGCAGAAAAACTCAAAAATAATGTTAGTCTGAATCCTAACATGTTCTGCAATAGGATATTTTATCACAACTAGGAATTTAGCTAAATGTTATTATTATTAGCTGGCTTTCTCCTGGGTATGTTCATTTTTAAGGGTTTAAAACAACACAACTTAGAGTGCCAGAAATTAAGTGCTCCCTGAAAGTTCATATGAAAGTAGATAGAGCAATTATAGCCACTTGTGATTCAGAGCCCCTCTGCTCCTTCTTTTGGGGCACTCATGCATGAGTGATGAACCTAGCATTACTCCCAATAATTATTTCTTAACCCAAGTGATATATTCAGATTTTCGTGTTAATTAAATTCCCATAACAAACCTTACTGATTCTACTGAAGCTGAAGACTCAAAGAGAAAACATTTCACCAAATATGAGAGTCCATTCATCTTCCCAGTAATGTAAACTGTGATTAACTTGTATATGTAATTTCCTTCTGTCTGCAGAGATTCGGGTACTACGTGCTGCAGAAAGACTCCTAGAAACTGGCTTATACATGCAAACTGCATCAGGGTGCTCTTTACATTTGATGCCTGGTAATTCCACTTCTCTTCCACCAGCCTTAAGCACAGACTCAGCATAGGAAAGGTTAGTCGATCACATCATTACAATTTCTCTTTTCATCCTGCCAGAGAAATCCACTCCACCTTCATGGATAAGCCAAAAGTCTAACAAAAAAATTCACAGTGGCTCAAAAACCTCATATTTTTCCTCACTTTCAGGACCTAAGATGTCTCACACCATTTATCCAAGAGCTTTAATAAAGCCCTGATCATCCCCCTTTCCCATCTTCCAGACCATGGCCCTACAGTGATCAGTGTTTCAGTAAATCAGTGTCAGCCCTGTCCAGCCTACAGCACCAGATTTTAGCTTTTGACACAGCTCCCTGCCTCCTGAACAAGCTCCACCATAAGAGATACCTTAACATCTGCCACTTAGAGAAGCAGTGAAGGAGTGACAGATACAGCAGATCCCTGAAAGGTCAGCTTACACTGTGATAGAGTAGTATCCAGACACTGCATCAACTACAGCCAGCCACTGTCATTCGCTCTGTCCCTTCTCATTTTCTTCATTTTCTCTCTCAATTTCTCTCTGATTTTTGTTCTCCTATCTGCAATGTTACTAGGAACTCTTTCTTATATCAGCTTGACAAGCTCTTATTTCTCTCTCTACAATCTCTCCATTTCTCAGCCTTTCTCAGGCACAGGAGGACACTGTCTAAATCTATGCCAGACTTACAAAGGCAAAATGTTTGCAAGTAGCCATAATGGATAGAGGAAGTTCATCTATCTCTCATAGTAGTGAAAAACACCCCAAAATACCTGATACAGCTAGTATAAAACAATTTGGTCTACCACATGTTTCAAGATTAGGTTTTGGTATCTATGCTGAACTTTGTTGTAAAAGAGCAACCTCTGGACCAGCTGTGAACAGGCCCCCCCTCTTCTGGCAGCACCTCTCCTGTGGCACCAAAATGCTTTACAACAGGCTTTGACTAATTCATTGCTTGTGCAGGGTATTGGGCCACCTCCATATCTAGGTGCTGCTTGCTCTGTCTCTTCAAGTTCCTCCCTCTGTTGTCTTCACAGCTAATAGATTTGGTTTTGAGGCTGCTCCTTAAAGCAGTTATCAAAAGGTAAAATTAAGGAGTATAATATAAAAATAGTTGATGGTGCTACTCTTAGATTTTGCCTTCTTTGTTCATCCAAATTACCAATAGTTTCAGTACACAGTGCAGGACCAGGATTTCAAATTACCAGCTCTTTTTTCATTTGTTTCACTTTTTCTCTTTTAAAGAAATGTAGAGCAGTACATCAAAACATCCCACAGTACATGTGTCAGAAAAATAGTCATTAGGCAAGTTGCACTGCTGAAATAGCTATACTGAGAACAGCAGAGATTCTTAGTGCACATTAGTTTGGAAAAAACAGAGTGAAAACAAGTGAAATTTTAGAGAAATGAAGGAGACTGAAAAAGTGATCAAGAAAAAATAACCCTGAATTTATTATTCATGCTGCAAAAAATGTACATCAAAATTATAATACATAATTTCATTTTTAAATCTTATCAGAGCAGCAAGAACTTTTTACTTTTTTTGTTTCTAAAGAAAGAGGTCACTGATTTTGTAGAAGTCATCAGCAACAGCAATAACAATGAGCACTGCTGATTCTGTGATAGGTAACTGATTTCTTTGAAGCTGGAAAATATGTTTTGCTTGATTTTTTCATGCTTGGTTTCTTCTAAAAAAAAATTTCTAGAATTTCATCATGGCCTATTCCCATGCATGCTGCTACTTCCTCTCATCCTATACCACATAGAAATAATCCCTGTTAGCCTAACTTTTACTTTCATTTATTCCCTTAAAAATGTAACTCGCTGTACTTTTGAAAATGGGGGTGAAAGTTGGATAAGAAGGTGAAATATGGGTATGTTTCCATAGCAACTACAGCTACAGATCCTGCACCTTCCCCAGCTACATCTTAACCCAGAGAGACAGCAACCCATGCAGCTTGATTCACACGGGTAAGTGTGAAGTGCAGATAAGCCCAAAGCAATGGGGTCCGTGTGGTGTATTTGTGCCCTGTGAGTTCACGTGCACTTGCTGGCAGGACTGAATGAGGGGAGTTCCTTCCTCTCAGGAGATTTTATATGGCAAGACATCACATCCTCTGGGGATGGCAACATCACTCGCATGGGATGCCAGCGGTGTCAAGTTCAGGTGAATCTAGGGGCCTCCAGCCAGCTAAGAAAAGAAATCCAGATAAGAAATAGCTCTTGAGAAATAGAAGTCAACTGGTTATAACTTCAGCACTAACACATGACAATGTGTGTCCTTGCTCATCTTGCACTCCTTATTCTAAAAATCATTTTGGACCCATCACAAATACAGGCTTTCTTTCTCAAGATTCTTGTCTCAAAAAGTTGGACATTAATAGCATAGCATACACTGCTATGCTAATAAATAAATGTATTTCTCCAAGAAGGAAACGGAAAGGGGTACAGATTAGTTTTGAATATTCAACAAGGACAGAATCTGGCCTACTATGAAGAGCATCAAAGAAAGAAAAATCTGATTTTCAAAAAAATGTAAATATTTAAAGTGGGATAAAGTTTGTGAAAAGCAGTAAATTCCTCTCTGAGACAGCTGTTATTATTGGGACAAAAAAGAGAAGCTGTCAAAAACACAAGAAGCTCTATTTCAGAACTGAACCAGAAGCAGAAACCTTCAAATATGAATGCTAGTTCAGAATTAATTTTCCATATTTAGCATGATAATTTTAATAGATTGGACAATCTTGTACAAAATATGGCTTATATTTTCAGAGTAGACGAGGGTGCTGGGAAGAGAGAGGTGATAAAGTCACTAGTTCTAATGGAAAATAGAGAAAGAGACAGTTATTATATAGTTCATCAGTAATGACTCAGCTTTTCCTTGCATTTCTTGTTTTAATCTTTTGACTTCACAGTATAACACAAGAGAGTTCAGTGAGTTTTCAGAGTGCATGGGCAGAAGGTAATAAAATGCTTTTTTCTAATTCCTTTCTTATTTTACAACTAATTGTATTTTAATACTATTCATGAACATTTTTTTTTAATTTAAATGCAAACCATGTTTTTTTCTTCCAGCTTCTATGTGGCTAATTCAGCTTTTAAAATATAATGTTGCTTTGCAAGAAATGTTATTATTTCTCCTCCAGATTGAAACACTGTTTTCCAAACAATTTTCTTCAAAAGGACTGCTTATGTAAAAGCTGTGGAAATCTCATTGAGACAAATATACTTCAAGCCACATGAGAAATTATTATTGCCTTGTTTTGGAGGCAGAATAGCAAAACCTGTGGAGGCCAATGTTGCTGTAACTTCAGGTCCTGAGCTTTTATAATAACGTGGGAGCTTAATATTTTTATTACATACAGATATCATGAATGCAGGAAAAAGAGGTTTAACCAAACAAATGTCTATTCCAGTTTCCATTAAAAAAAAATAACTATACTGTTTCATTTCTATGCACATAAAACCGAATGCATCTGTGTTTTTCTGGAAATGACCAAATTCAGATCTATTACAGGTGCCCCCAGGCACACACAGACAAATTGTCCTGTGGTAAACACGAGTCTGAAATTACAGGATGACTACTACAGCTTAACTCCTCATGTGCTCTGGCATGGTGGAAAATGCAGGTTAGCTCTCCTCTCAGATGTAGCTATTCAGCAGAAGCTATGAGCATGGGCGGTTACTCATCACAGTCAGCAACATTGTGTTCCCTTATGGCTGGTAGGCCTTAACTGACAACATGAGTTAAAACTCTGCCGGCTTTCAAAAGCCACAAAAAAGCCCTCCTAAACAATTTGTTCTATGCACCTTGTCCTGATCACTTTTCCCAGTAATACCAAACCAGGTAGCCTTGCACATCCGTATCTCATCGCAGCATCACAATATTGATTTACTCTCCTGCATGCCTCTCACTGCTTTTTGGAACAATCTCTGTGCACAGGTGCAGGCATGTCACAGTTCTGCCAGCACTCCTCAAACCATGTAGAGAGAAAGAAAGGCTGTGGCCAACCAAGAACCCTGGTTGGTACCTTCTAACAAACTGATTTAATTTACCTTGCACTGCAGCAGGCTAGAGCTAGATGTATAAGAAAACAAACACACAAAATACACCTTGAACATGGAGGAGGGAAGTGGCAGGGGCTGAGCCCAAGATCCAAGCTAGGAATCTAATCTGCATGCTTTTCTTCCCATTCTCAAACATAGTCAAGGGAAAAAGATGTATGTTCAGATTAAAAAAGCAGGCAAGATGATAAGGCTGACCACTGCTAAAGAGGAAAGTGTCCCAAGTGTCAGAGATCAAGTGTCAGAGGGCAATACTCTGGGCTGACAAAAGGCCAGAGACAATCAACAGGATAAGCAACAGAGAAAACACGCGGCAGAGACATTTGATAGGTGGCATTGTTATCAACAAACAAACACCAGCTCTGATCAGCAGCTCAGCACAAAAATGGAATTTTTACAAAACTTCAGAGAGACAGGCCACTATTACATTGTCTGTAGTGTATTTCAACAACTCTGAGAACATTGAAAACAGCGAATTACAGGGACACCTACACCCCAAGCTCTCAGAGCAGTCTTGTAATTCATGCTCTAAGACAGCTGGAAGGTCTTTCTAGCTATTATTTGAATGCAATGGAGCACTGAATATATTAAATCACAGTTATTTTCCCTCCATATCCTAATCTATCTCACACCTGTCTAAATAACTGGGCTGATTCATGCATTATTTATCTGGTCCCCAGTACTATGCCTGTCAAGGAATGCGAACTTGGATTTAAAAAGTCTTGAGATATATTTGGCAATGTAGGAAATCATTTGGATTATTCATTAGTATCAAAGAACCTTCCATGTTGTGCACACAAAACATGACCCATTAGGTCATAATTACCCCCTACTAACTTGTTCTTTGTGTGTACATGGAGTGCAGGACAAAATGCACAACAGAAAGAGTGTGATCAGATCAGGCACTTTGTTATCATATTGCTCCACTCATCTACCCAATTATGACTCATTTTGCTAGTAGGTGAAGTAAATGGTTCAGGACTGAAATACATAATGATCTCTGTTCCTTGTTTATCTTCAAGACACTCTGATCAGATCCAGCATTTCCCAATTTAAGGTTCCACTCACAGGAGTCTTTGAGTTAGGATAGATCCTACTTTTCTTCGGTTTCTGCATTTTCAAGAAGTAGTGTGCATGGGCAGGGAGTTGGTGGAAGAAGTGCTCCCTTCTAATGGTCCATAAAACTTTAAAATAGTGATTTTCCCGAAAGCAACATGGATGTGGAAGAGGATTTCTCTCATTCAAAACATTCATGGGTATAAAATGTAGAAACTAGTTACAGTTCCATCATATCAAGCCTCCTCTATTAATTAGGAAAAATATTTTCAAAGATTTTCACTTAAAAAGCCCAGTTGAAGTGAGGCAAATACCATTGTTGAACAACTAAAAAGTAATTAACCACTTTTGTATTGCTTATTTTTACTAGCCTATTTTTGAATATTGGCTAATTCTTCAGCAGCACTTAAGAACCGATAAATGATCTGTGGATTTTTTCCCATTTTCCACTTTTTCTTGGTGCTTGCTCCTGCAGTAAATTCAGGATCATGTATTAATGGCAGCACTATCTGCTCACTGAGATCATAAAAACATATTGTACCACTGGAGATTTCCTGAATCAATGCTTCTGTCTGTGATATTCCCAAGCACATGTACAAACAGTGGGTTTGGAATATTCCCTGCACCAAAACTCCTATAATGTAGGAAATAGTGCCCAGTAGGAAACCTCAGTGAGCATCTCTCTGTAAAAATCCCAAAAAGCTTTCTTAGTATGGGAGAGAAGCCCCTGTTCATTACTATATCAGCTGTGATATCTGAGGTCCACACAGCTGCTACTACTGACATGGCCACGACCTCTACAGCCAGTGACTTCCTAAGAAAGCCCACTCCTGGATACCCATTCTGTCATGTAATGCCTTCCATAAACACCAGAAAACTGCCCAAATTCCTCAAGTGAAAATATTCTAGAGGTGAGAGTGAGCAAAAATTGCCTTGATTTCTGACTGCAACAATTTCCACAGTCTCCTGACAGTCCTGGTTGTCCCTCTGACTCAGTGGCAGTCCAGATCCTTTGGTTAGGAAAAAATACCTTCATGGTCCATGAGTCAAAGGATTGGATGTTCCTGAACAGGAGCATCCTTGCAGAAGGCCAGCTGCCCAAGCCACAGGATTGCAGGAGTGGGGAAGGGATGAACTTTGATGTTATGCTGAGTGAGAAAGAAATGATATAAACCTGGAAAGGGACCCAGTACAGGAAAGACATAGAAGTGTTGGACTGAGTCCAGAGGAGGGCCATGGAGATGTTCAGGGGGCTGGAGCACCTCTCCTATGAAGACAGGCTGAGAGAGTTGAGCTTGTTCAGCCTGGAGAAGAGAAGCTTTTGGGGAAACCTAATTGCGGCCTACCAATACCTAAAGAGGTCCTAAAGGAAAGAGGGAGAGGAACAGTTCATCAGGAATTGTAGTGATAGGATGAGAGGGAATGGCTTCAAGCTGAAAGAGGGTAGGTTTAGATTAGACTTTAGCAAGAAATTCTTTACCATGAGGGTGGTGAGGCACTAGAACAGGTTGCCCTGAGAGGTTGTGGAAGCCCCATCCCTGTCAGTGTTCAAGGCCAGGTTGGATGAGACTTTGGGCAACCTGATCTAGTGGAGGGTGTCCCTGCCCATGGCAGGGGGGTTGGAATTAGATGATCTTTCACGTCTCTTCCAACCCAAAGCATGCTATGATTTTATGACTCTATCATCCTTCTCTACAGAAAAAGAGGTAAACTGAGAAAGCAAGCATGGATCCAATCTTTTAGAGATAGATGTAGGAGCATAATTCATTTTTTTAATTAAAAAAATGTTACTCCTGTAGTCTAGTAAATAAAGTTAAAATTAATTTATAATCTAGTATGGCCATGACAGACATGAAAAAAATGTGAGGATGTGTAAAAGAATGGGGTTGCAACAGCCTCATAAATTATGTTTGGATAATGTCTACACCATAAGATTGAGCAGCAAGCCAAGACCCTGTCAGGACTAAACTCAAATACACATCATTCTCTCTGTCCAATGGTTTTGATAGCAAACTGGCTTTGACATAGGCCAGAAGGCATCTTGGCCCACTCAGAAAAATTCCTTGCACAGACAGACAGAGGACCAGGATGCAAGGTTGCTCCAGATTTATACACCTGCCCCTGCAGGAAGACCATCCTGAAGCGATCCAGAGACACTGATGAAGAGCTCAGTCGGGGCAAGGCCTTCCTAGATCTACTGGAAAGACTTCCAGCTGCATCTTCCATGCCCATGTTACTAATGGTTGAGATGAGTATCATCAGAAGGGCTTGATACACAAACATGTGTCACATGCAGCCACGAGCATGGAATAAAAACTGTGAAAAAAACTTGTTTGTGAAAAAAACTTGTTTGTGAAAGGGCATTTTCAACTGGTTTTATTTGTTCTTTGTATTAACATTCTGGTGATATTTACATGAACATTATCAGAGCATAAAAGCCACAGGTAAGAAGGAGCTGGAAAAGACTGGCATACTTATCAAAGCAGACTAACTCTCCAGTCTCATCTCTGAAAGCTTCAGAGGTCCTCACCCCAGTAAACCCTGGCACTGAATATAATACAACTGGTTTTGGATAAGAATTTGTAACAAAGGAAAGGTTTGCAGAGCCTGACATCCACTTATGTTGCAACTCCTCATATGCTCGAAGTGCTACACTACTGCACAGACTTTGACCCTGGAATAAAACAGATATGAAATGTGAAAGCAATTAAGAAAAGACAGTAAGAAATGAGCTGCAACCCCAGGTGCTACTAGCAAATAGAGCTTTTCCATTTCCACTACCTATCTGATGAAGGCTAGATGAATTCACCCGCAGAAGATCACCTTTATTTCACTCAGCAATAAAATATAAGAAAATATACCAAACAAATAAATCTTCTTACCAGTCTTACATCCTTGTAACCCTTTTCTCATTTTCTGAAATAATTTTATTTGTTTCTGTTTAGGTAAGTATTACAAGTAAAGTGCTTTTTTCTGTAATTTTAAATTCACTAAATCTCATAACTCAGAGCAGTTGAGTGTAACTATGATTAATGCCCCAAATCTCTTCTGTTCAAGTTCCCACAGCATTTCACTCTGCAGTACCTGAACAGTCAGCACCATCTCTAGCCAGCCGCATAAAGTACAAGCTTAAAAATACAATACAAATAAACAGAAATCCTCAGTATGAAACTCACAGGACTTGGGAGAGATTAAGTTGTCATGAAGATTTTGTAGAAAAAAAGACCCCTTCTCATCTGGAACACAAGGGCCCTCAGAAGTGAAAAATACGTGAAATCGGATTTAGTTCTCTCTGTAAAGCTCTATAAAATTTCTATAATTTTCTGTAGTATGCATTATGATTTTCAGTCTGTGGCTTTATTTCTCCTTTATCTAAGAAGCATTAAACCCTCTGTATCATTTTGCAGGTTGGCAATATTTTCTGCCTTTAGATTAAACTTGGTATTTAAGAGCTGCAGAATGATGGAAGCTCTAAGGAGTTGGGAGTTGAACACGTTTCCTGCTTCATTCCTTACAACAATGAACTAGATCTAAGCCACAGATCCAAGGACTCATTATTACAGAGAAAAATACTGAGTTTGAGCTTATGCATCCGAACCAAGAAAAATGCCCTCCCTGTCCTCCCTGTTCTGTATTGAAGGCGGGAACTTTCCTTCATAAATTAAAGTGTAAAATACTTGAAGGATAAATGCAAAATGTGTAGAATCAAACTTGCATATCCCTTTTGTTTTCAAATCTTGGAAAAAATCTTGTTTAACATGCTTGGTTGCGTGAGTCCTCTTTCAGGGTTGGAGGTTGAACAATGATTCCCCTGAGTTACATAAACTGTAACAGGCATACACTTTTTCCACACTCACATGAACATATTACATGCATGCATGTCTGAAAAAACTACTTATCTCAAATCTTAACCTCTAGAGGTGATTTTATTCCCATCTGCTCTTCTTCCCATAGTCTCAAATACACACTTAGCGAAGCCCAATAGGAAAACATCTGCCTGAGGACAGCGGCCACACATGTATGAGCCTGTGTAAAGTGCAAAGTATATTTCAGTTGCACATTAAATTCTGGTCTCTGACCCAAAACGACTCAGAAATTCACCCTGAAGCAAAGACTTCCTTTCCATCCTTCCTTAACACAAGACTTAATTTCCATCATCATTCTGTGGTCTCATATTCTACAGCATTTGAAAGTTTTTCTTACCACTACCAACCGATAATCACCTCATTGTTTGAAATGGTTTATCAACAAGTCAGTCGACTCATAAGAGAAATTTCAGACTTCAAATCTACAGAGGCCTAAACAGCCATTTCGAATAAAAGTATTATGGTAACCTAAACTATAAACAATGCTATGTAAAAAAATCAATCACTCATCTATTTAAATTTAAACATACCATTGGCATGCTAAGAGACTAGGCATGAAATACCAATGAACCAATCCACTGCATTTTCTCAGATGTCCCAAAGACATGAAAAATAAATCTGAGTTTTCTCTCTGGGCTTTTGTGGGTTTTTTTCAAATTGGTCCCTGTCAAGCATGGAAAAGTCTTTACTCAAGAAT
This sequence comes from Porphyrio hochstetteri, assembly GCA_020800305.1. Classification (NCBI taxonomy): domain Eukaryota; kingdom Metazoa; phylum Chordata; class Aves; order Gruiformes; family Rallidae; genus Porphyrio; species Porphyrio hochstetteri. Next base: position 57,048,825 of record CM036907.1, read on the forward strand.
CACTTGCAGAAAAAATGTCTATTCACCAAGCATTTGCTCAGATTTTTATGCTAATTGCCTTCCTGTGTTTTCCCATTCCTTGCATGTTTCCATCCTGTGAAAGTAAAAAGCAACTGGCTTTCAAGAGCATAATGTGGTTGTAGAAAGCAAATTTAGACAGACATCTCTGAATACTTGATATAAGTGGATTTAAATTTCCATGTTAAAAAGAACTTACTGGGAAACTTGTTTATAATCAACTAGTTTTCATGCCATCATGGAATCACAATGTCATTTATGTCCTAGCCCTAGATCACATTCTTCACAGCTTCTGAAAGCTGAGCAAGTATTGTATGAGCAGGGACTGGTCTCTTTCCTCCCTTTTATTCCCACAGATCCCTGCATGCTGTGCATCCCCCTCCTGCTTCTAATTTATCCAAGGTGTTCCTCTCTTCACCCTCCTCCTTATTAGCTCATATTCATCTCTTTGGTCCCACATTTCCATTTTTCACACTGCCACACATGAGATCTCCCCGTTCCTCTTTAACGTTGTCCTCTTTTCTCACACCAGGACTTCTGTGTAACCATTCCTTCACATGCCCATTTTGGTTTGGGTTGGGTTTATTTTTGTATCTTCCTGCTAGGCAAAAGGTTCCCTTGTGTACTTGAACCTTCTTATTGCCTCGTCCTGATTTTGTCAGGGACAGAGTTAATTTTCTTACTGGTAGCTGGTATAGTGCTGTTTTGAATTTAGGATGAGAACAATGTGGATCAAACACTGATGTTGTTGCTAAACTGTAAAGGACTTTTCATAGTGCCCTGATGGAATGAAGGCGGGGGTTGCTCAAGAAGCTGGGAGGGGACACATCCAGGACAGATGACCCAAACTGACCCATGAAGTATCCCATACCATACAATATCATGTTCCATTTATAACTCATGGTGGGCTGAGGGGCTGGGGTCAGCCGAGGGCCTGGTGCAGCAGCTGGGGTCCTGCTGTGACGGCTAAGGGTCTTGCACAGCACTGACTCAGGGTGATAGCTGAACTGGGCCTGACAGTGGGAAGTGGTGAATGAATCCCTTGGTTTGTTTTGTTTGCTCATGTGGGTTAAGAGGTTGGGCAGTTTGAGGGGTCTTGGGTGACATTGATTTTGGGTGGAAAGAAATTGTGCTGTCCATCACTTGCATTGTGCATATATTATGAATACACTGTTGTTATTTTTTTTATTATCTTCCTTTTTTGTGTGTGTGTGTGTGTGTCTCTGTGTGTCCTATTAAACTGTTTTTCTCTCAACCCATGAGTTCTCTCACTTTCACTTTCCCGATTCTCTCCCCCATCCCACTGCAGGGGAAAGCAAGCAGCTGCATAGTCCTTAATTGCTGGTCATGGCAAAACCATGTCAGCCTTTCTTGGCACTCAAAAAGGGGCTTAGAAAGTTGAGATAAAACCAGATCTGACCAGGTCATGTTAAATTAGTTGCAAGCGTACATTACATTGGTTTAATAATTGCATGACACAATGCTGTATTCTTTGTTCACATGGTTGCATCATGTATCTCCTCAATGGTATTATGTATTTACTACAGTGCTGTTTGTATTTTCCAGGAGCTGGATGAGAATTGTCCTTTTGCTGCCTACTGTTCTACTCACTTATGATAAGACAGCATTAGTGGCCATGAGGAGTCTCTTCTGCACTTTGGGTGCGGTGTCCTGGGAAGTATTGGAAATTACATCCCTTCTTACACCTCACAACTCCTCCGAAGTTGTTCACATACCTAGTGCATCTTCCCTGGGAGTAAGCGGGGAAGAGTGAGGTTGGGGAAACAATTTTTGGACTACATTGAACCCTGCTCAGCCGAGGCAGTAATACCTGAGAAAAGAAGGAAAGCTGGAACAATGAGGCTGATGAAAGCCCTGGAATGTTTCATGGATGTCATTAATTGCCAATATGGCTCTTTCAATAAAACAGTGAGTAAGATGAAAACAAGAAGAGATACATTGTCTTCACTTTCTCCATCTTCCTTTTTATTCCTACATTCCTCTCAATTCAGTAGCGTCTTCTCTGCCATTGCCAAGAACCTGGTCTGAAATGTACATTCATGAGATGCAATGGACCATGAAGTAGCATGCAATCTTGGTTCATCCAATCAAGCAAGTGATGATTTCAGTGGTGGGCCCTAGACTAAACACAGATATGTGAAACATTACTAAATATTTGCAAATTATCATGGGTAAGAAAATGGACGTTCTTTTTCTGTAGGCATGCTCCAAAGAGAAAGGGAGCAACATTACTAAAATAACTGTTCATTAACTATTATTGTCTCAGCTCAAGGAAAAAGAGCCTAAGAAAACACATGTGAAAGAGCTCAACTCGAGGGAGGGGAGAAACTGTTGAAAGAGCGTATAGCATGCCTTCATTCAACCAGGAATTTGTGTATCTTCCCTGCATTACAGATTTCACAATCTTAAGTCCCTGTAGGGCTGGAGATGGTACAGTAGCTACAAGACCTTTCTGAAGTGTGGTTTCAAATTGTATGCTAGAAAGGAAAGAAGTTACAAAAGAAGAATTAGCATCAATGTAGTGGTCAACCTTAACTGCAAGCCCGTATTAGGTGAAAAAAGTGTGGTTACGCAGAAATCTCAGCAGAATGCCTGCTTGCTTCTAAAAAGGACAGCAGCCCCTTTAGGGACAATGAACAGCAGGATACTGAAGGTTGTGCCTCATCTGTGCCTTCTATGACTATTCTTCAAAGCAGTACAGTGTCTCCTAACGTCATATCAGAGCTCTGGCTCAGTAATGACTTTATGGGAAATGTGACACCCAAATCATCAGCATCACTTACGGATGGTGTATCATTCCCTCAGAGTATTTCTCAATTATAAGTAATGTAACACCTCAAGAAAACAGCATGGTACATGATGTCCTTCTCATCTGCCCCTCAGTACAGCTTAGATGTAAAAATGTCATACATTACTTGAGACCTGTTAGTAAATTCTTGCAATTGGGATAAAGTGACATCTACTTAGCTGCTGTTTATTGATGTAAGTCCAGTGACAGTTTGTCCTATATCCCCTTAGAGATGGGTTCTTTTAGTTGACTTTGGGTGTTCTTTTTTAAAAAGTGAGCTTTCCTCTTCGAAATATGTGCTTGAACACAAAAACAATTCCTGACAATGGGACAAACTCTGCCTTCATTAGCAAATTGGCATAAACCCAGACTACATTTTACTTTTTACTTCAGATGTGGACAAATGCTTGCAAATGAGATCGGTCCTTGGCTGCTGCATAGCCAAATAGCCCACACAGACAGAAATGTTACCTCTTATATTGTAGAAAGACAGAATTTTTGGCGTTCCAAATTTTTATCTTTTCTTTCCAGTTGTTCGATGCGTATCAGAGTAAACACCAGAAAAACAGACTCAAAATACTTAACACTAATCCTGAAGTCACGTGTTACCCTTACTAATGCCTCTGACTTCTGTCACACAGGACAGAGACTCCACTGGTGTTTGACAGAAAAAGCATGTGCCAGGAGCGTATCGTTTAGAGAGACAGATCAGATTTGCAGTCAGTGCAAATCATCAAAGCTCCACTGGATTTCACACTTCTGCAACTGAATGAAGACGGTCTGTAGCTTCAGAGAAGACAATCTGCTCTTCATGAAATCTTTGTATAAAATCTTAACATTAAATCACGAAACAATGGCAAGACACTACAAGGCTGCAAAAGTAAGATTTGAAAGGATAGCGTGACAAAGTAGAGACAAATATGTACAACAGATATAAATGTTTCAGAGCTAAAAAGCAAGTGCTACTCCCTTGACATTTCTTTTCTGTCAAAATATAATTAAAGAATAGCAAAAATGTGTTTCAGTAATGCATATAATTATGTCTCCAGCTGTAGACATATTTGCTTGAAGTGATAAAAATAAAGGCATTCCCAGGTGCAAATGTTGACTAATCAATCTGCTGTTAACAGGTAACACACCTTCAGCTGAAAGAAAGGAAAAGTGCATTTTCCCAAATCAGTGCATCAGTCAAGAAGGCAATCAAGAGAAATCAGGGTAACAGAAACATTAGGTACATACCACAGGCCCCGAATTAATATGAAATACTAGAACAAAAGAAGTATTTCTATCTGAAAAGTTATTCCCCCAGCTCCTACAAGACAGGTAATACTGCTGAGCACCTCTCTTGAAAAGCCTGAACTGTAAATTTTCTCTATTATTCTTCAGTAAGGAGGGAGAAATCATGAGCTTTGACTTGCAGAACTGTTTCCTGATTCCTCTTTGGAGACAGAGCAGCAAAATGTGCAGCTGTTCCCTGCCTTCCTGCTTGTCCTGGTTTCAGCTATGATGGAGTTAATTATTTTTAGCAGTGGATGGAATGCCATGTTTGGGTGTTAGGATGAGAACAGTGCTGATAGCACCCTGATGTTTCTGGTTGTTGCCGGGCAATCAAGGACCTTTCTCAGTTCTTCATACTTCCTTACTAATGAGAAAGGAGGGGACGCAGCCAGGACAGGTGACTCGAATTGGCCAAAGAGGATATTCCATGCCAGTTACGTCATGCTCAGTATAAAGGGGGACTGGAGGGAAGAGGAGGAGACAACACCAGGACGGGCAGTTTCTGGGTTCAGGGACGGCTCTAAGCTGTGCGGCCTGGGTTCTGTGGTTTGGTGAGAAACTGCATTGTGTATCACCAGTTTCATCTATTTTGTACTTTAAACTTCTGTTATTGTTATATCTAGTTTTCTGTTATTGTTTAGTAAACTATCCTTCTCCCAACCTGCGTGGTTCTGGTTTCTAGGTTGTGGTTTCTTTCCCTTCTTTCTTCCTTCCCTTTTCCCCCTCCCCCAACTTTCCCTCCCCCTTCCTTTTAAAAGTACAAGCGACTGTGTGGGGTGCGGCCCTCGGCCGGGGCAAAACCACAACACTGCTCCTTTCCGAAACACGTATCTTTTCAAACCTGTAAACTCCAAAAGGTTGGAGTCAGTGGAGAGAAAAGGCATTTTGTTCTAAGCTACCTCATGACATATTGACACCCAAATTGACACCCCCCCCCCCAAATATTGACAGAAGAGTCTGTTCTGCCATTGCCTCGCTTGGCCCTAACTCTAAGAAGAATTCATCCAGGGATGGGGAGTGGGAAAAGGCATTTCAAATACACAAATGAGTAAGTGAAAGTCACAGCAGACCCCGGTCTACCCTTCGCAATGCATGTTGTTTTGCCTTGCAAGCACTGAGGGAATGGAGGAGGCTCCACTATAGTCCTTTAGGGCAATTCCCACATCCATGCCTTCCACTCTTTTCAAACCTGAACTTGAAATCACTGATAGGAGTCCCAGAAAGACTTTGAAAAAGTCTGTGCCAATTGAGAAGTACCTGATTCCTGCTTTCAGGAGTACTTCTGATTTATTGCTTACTATGGGGAAGCATATAAGGTGCTGGCCAGAGTCCTTAGCCTTGTAATTCATGTGGATCCTGCTATGGAAATGCAGCAACACAGCAGTGCTGGCACCGAAGTGACCTCCAGGACAGAACAGAAGGTACTAAGTTAGCCAAAGTGCTGTTGGCATTAGGGTGAAAATAGTGACTACAGTATGGGATCCTAAAGTCTACCTAAGTCCTGCATTGTCATAATCATTTTCTAGATGATGCTTCTTTCTCCCCATAGAAATCTTCTACCTGAGCAGCAGGCATGACAATCTCCAGTTGTTTTGGTGGCATTCGTATTGTATTCTTCCTCTCCTTCAGACATTTCTAACTGTTGCTCCAATGGCTACACAGCACTAGTTCCCTCATTTATTGTAAACCTAATTGGGGTTCGACCTGATGATCTGGGGTTGGACCCGATGATCTCTCGAGGTCCCTTCCAACCCCTGTGATTCTATGATTCTATGATTCCATGATTCTATGATTCTAAATCAATGATGGCGTCAAAACATCAAGCTGGCTTGCTGATCAGCCAAGTAGTTCTTGTCTCTGAAGGGAAAAATATTGTTAATGGAACAGAAAATTCAGGAAATGTAGATTCTTTTTGTTATGAAAAAAAAGACTGGTAAAAAAGCAGCGTTTATAAACTCCATAAACATCACTGATTTCTCTTGGACTATTTCATTAACCCCATTTTTAATGTATGTACAGATCAAGGGTCATGTTTCTGAAAATTTGTTTTTATTACCTGTGGAAATATTATAATTCATTGTTGTTTTCACAACAATTGTAATATCCAGGAAGTCCTTTATATGGATCCAGTTCAGCAAAGCTCTTAAACAAATGTTTGCCCTGTAATCATGCTATGTACAAAACAACATCATACATATCCTGTTTTTCCAAAATGGTTACTGGAATATCCACTTTGACAGAAACATTTCCAACAATTATACACCACACACACACAGAGACACAAAATCAATGAAGGAATTGTTGGGTTTTCTTCCTACTAATGAATAAACATTGAAAAATAAACTGATCATAAGCTCCTAGGGAAAAAGACTGCAACCGATTCCACCCTCCATCCCACCGAGAAACATATTCATGATGTCAGCTGCAGCAAACATTCTGGGAAGTGTGGAGATGGGCAGCAAATGGTACATTGACTTTCTAGATGTTTTCAGTTAATCAAATACCATCTTGCTAAATGTCTAAAGGGAAAAAAGGAAAAGAAAAAAAAAAGTGCTTAATGCCTTTTGGTTTATTTGCTGCATTATAATAATTTCCCTGGCCAGATAGCCAAGTATGCTAATACTTCAACTGTATCAACTTGTCTTAGCAAGTAATGTTTCAACACAAATGCACAAACATTTAAGAAAAAAAAAAAAAAAACTTGATTGGAGATTTTTATGTTAAAGTGCTATGCAATTTCAGAAAAGAATAGGAGGTAAAGAAGTAGAAATCCAGGATAGCTTGCTTTCCCATGAGTCAAAGGCATCAGTTCTTGTCTTTCCATGTCATCTTGCTATCAATAAGCTGTTGCTAGGATGTGAATGTTTCCATGGCAATGAGTGAACTCTTCAGCTTCGCTAACAGCACTGTTCTCTACCCCCCCTTTTCGTTCTCTGAGACTTTATTTTTTCATACCTCTGGAATGAATATGGAAATGAAAATAGAACAAGATAGACACAACCTGCATCAGGCTAAAATCTACAAAGGCCTTCAGCGTGCCTTCAGGTAACGTCACAGAGAAGAGATCGTGGCTCTAGCCATAGTATGCAGCTGTGCTCTTCCATTTCAGATTTCTGACATGGAACAGAGCACTGTATCAGGCTTAGAAAATGGCCTGAATCCTGAAACTTGTTCAGAGGAATTTTAAGTGGCGGCTTTGCTGGGCTTGGAGGATTTGGGAAGGCAAAGGCTTTTGCACAGGTGCTCCATGGAGGTGGCAGCACAGAGGCTGGGATGCGATTGCCACCTATTGGGTCTGAAATCACAACTGCAGTGCCGGGAGCCCCATGGGGCTGCCCCGCTGCCTGAACCTGGGCACCCCAGCCAGGGCAAGGCTGCTGGGTGGCAGGAGCCTGCCTGTAGCCTAGAAAGCCTGCTGGGCACCCCTGCCTGGCACCCCAGCCTAGGAGCCAGAACTCCCTGCAACAGCCAGCCTCACCTCAACAGCCCAGCCATGGCCTGACACTCTCCATGGGGAGGAGACATAGGGGCTTCCACTGCCATGGCCTTTAGAGTAACTCATGCTTCAAACTGGCTGTCATGTACCTACTTTTGCAAACATTAAATCAGTAGTAGGTAAGAAAAAGGCAAGCAGTTCTTTCCCATTTCCTCCTCTGTTTTTTACAGGAGGAAAAACACCTTGGGAGGCAATTGTTGGCTGAAAGTCTCCCTCCTTAGCAAAGGATACAAAGGGCATAAGGCCATAGCTCTCAGTTCATTGCTCCATTTGTTCTTTCTTCTTCAAACAACAAAAGAGATAAGGAGATAAATGGCAGAAGAGGAAAGTGAAGCGCCTGCTTTCAGCTTGCCACTCTGTCTGTAGCATGCTGTGAACAGCTGGCATCACCACAAGCTGGTGATGTCCAAACCCTGACATCAGACCCTTATTGCTAAGAAACTCCTGGATGACTTGCCCTGATGCTCCTTTCAGGAGACTTTCAGCCCATCTAGTTGCTCAGTCACTAGCTATCCTGGGTTCAGTTTTGGATATTTGTTAAGATAGAGGGCAAAGCCAGAAGGAAGGTAGTAAACAGTGACAGAAAAATGATACACAAAAAATGTAGGAATCAGCAAGAAATTTTGATTCAGTTGTAGATACTGCAGTCAAAGTAATCCTAATCTGCAGTTATGCTTTCACCTCCATTCTAGGAAACAATGAGTGACAGTAAATCCCAGAAAATACAGTCCTTGTTGTTGTGGAGATAGAGGGCAATGGAGATGATGAGCCACACTAGAAATGAGAACAAGAAACACAAAGATCTTTGCTTTAGAATGGATCATATAAACAAAAAATGAGAGGCACATTTATTCTGTTTTTCTTAATGACAGGGTAATACAATTTCAGGGCCAAATTTATGAGCTCTTTACATCCCATTATTTCTGCCTCACAATACTCGTAGGGCAACTTGTACTAGACTCTCAAATCTACTCAACATTACTTTTTTTTTCCTTAGGAATAATGCATAAATATTTCTGGCATTAAGTACTTTGTGTGTGTGTTTGCCAAGTGGTTTTGACAGTTCTCCTTGATTACGAGACATTTTTCTCTAAACTACTCCATTTTCTAGACAGCCACCTTAGGCACAGGCGGTTTCCTATGACAAAAAGCATATTTATGGAACTACATTGTTAAAAAATTAATGGTCTGTTACTGCTTTTCATCATCTGGCTGGTCCCATTTTCCACAGTCAGCTCCTCTGCTTACCTGAGACACCCCAGTCAGACTCTCACTAGAGACATGCAGTCTGAGGTCTAGTCAGGATCTCCAGTACCAATGAATTTATCTCCTGACAGCCATTGTCTTCACTCACTTTGATAAATCTGCCTTTACACCAAAGATATTTTCCAGTGCCACATGGAGAGTTAAAGTGTTTTTCAATGCTTCCTCCTGAGAGGCAAATGAATTAAAAGTAGATCAGGGTCTGAATCATATACCTATTTAAGGCATCTATAACCGCAAAAATACTGTTGCTCAAGTTGCAAAATTAGCATACTGGGACACTTGGCAACAACACTGATTGATTTCTCACAGATATTACCTTAACAGTTGGCATAAGGCCGCCTTTTGCAATAAAAAATCACCTGAAGATGTTGAACTATGACTATTGGGGATCGAACACTGCATACTTTGTAGCTCACAATGAACCAGGTCTTGATGGAGTAAGTTACATGATGGTCAGGTAGCATATATTGGACATAAACAGGTTGCTAAAAAGCTGGAAGTGGGAGACTGTTACTGGCCCAAACAACTCATGAGGAAGTACGATGAAAGAAAACCACTCTTCGAACTGCTGTTAGCTGTGCTAAATTCATTAAGAATGCCAAATGCCTTCAGATGCTTTAAACTACTTAGAAAAAAAAAGAGTGATTTATCTAAAACCACATAGGCCCGTAGGAATCCTGCAACAACTTCAGGGGGCTTTGGGATTCCCTTTGCAAGGGAGTGAGAAGTATTGAACATAGGAAGAAGCACTGACAAATCCTAACACTTTTTGAAGGAAATGAAAATAAGTTCCTGAGCACCAGCACCACATGAAACTCAAAAGCAAAAACAACAGCATGTATCCCAGCTCTCTTTTGTTTCTGATAGTGTAGATGACTGTCCTGCTTTCAGCAGGGATAGAGTTAGTTTTCTTCCTAGCAGCTGGTATAGTGCCATGTTTGGGAGTTAGGATGAGAGCAGTGCTCATAACACACTGATGTTTTCAGTTGTTGCCAAGCAGTCAAGGACTTTTTAGCTTCTCATACTGCCCTGCTAACGAGAAGACAGAGGTGCCTGAGAAGCTGGGAAAGGGACACAGATGACCCAAGCTGACCAAGAGATATTCCATACCATACAACTTCACGTTCTGTTTATAACTGAAGGGTAGGCTGAGTGGCAGCTGGGAGCCTTGCATGGCAGCTGGGGGTCTTGCACAACATCAACTCCACGTGGTGAGAAATTGTGCTGTTCATCACTTGGGTTTTTATATATTATTATTATCTTTTTGTGTGTTTGTTTGTTTGTCCTATTAAACTGTCTTTATCTCAGCCCACGAGTTTTCTCATTTTTATTCTTCCAATTCTCTCCCCCATCCTGTTGTGCAGGGAGTGAGCAAGCAGCTGTGGAGTACTTACCTGCCAGCCAGGGCTAAACCACAACAATGATTTTCAGGGAGTAGCAGGTATCTCTCCAAGGCAGGCCAAATATGTGAAAACCCGTCTGAGTTCTGAGCCAACTTCACATCCTTGTGTGGGAACATGGGGGAAGGTCATTGGGAGAACCCAAGGCTGTTCTCCCAGGCCAGAGACAGTAAGAAAATAGCACTGTAGTTTCTCTACACTGCTCCCACAACTGCAGTGCTCACATACACAGGAAAGCAAGTTTAGAGCAAACATGATGAGTCCTTTCATCCGGCATCCCACCACAGGGTATAAATATTCTTTGCCTTTCCATTGCTATTTACAGTTCTCCCCCTTCCTGCCTTGAACACAGAGCTAAAACCTCTCTTTGAAAGCTGGGAGAACATGTCCACAAAATAAGGTGGGGGTAAAAACCCAATCTTTTCCCACTCTGTCCTCCCAAATCCCTACCAACATTTTTTTGCCTTCATATTCCCTTACAGTAAGGCCACCAAGGAGCGAGGAAACAAAAGAGTATGAGATTTAAAAATTAGTATAGTATAAAATAATTTAGAATGTTAAAATTACTTCAAACACGATCTTGTAGTCTTTGCACAATGTCAGTATAAGAAAAAAGCAAGATTTCTTCCCAAGAAGGTAATTTCAGTGATGAATAAAGAAAAAGTGGAAGTAATATCTGAACTATTTAGTGAGCAGGGTTGCAGCCTTTAAACCAGGTGAGAATTTGGAAAGGTTCTGAAAGAGAATAGTACAGTTCCTAGCAGACTCAAACACATGTTTAGACTTAAAATGTTTAGATTCACCTATATAATAATCTCTAAATCTGCTACTTTTGATTTGGGACAAATTAATTGCAACAGTATGTGAATATATTTAAACCTATTTCAAGTTAAACTGTTGAGATATGTTTTCAACCAGGACTCTACTTAAATGAAGGGGCTTTTTTCTGATGGATGTATCAAAAGAGCTTGAACCTGTATAGTACTCCTATTTAGTAATGGAACTTCATGTAAACTGAGGCAGGTGTTTGTAAAAAAATCGAACAATACAAAGTAAATCTACACAAAATATCTTACTAACTTAAATTATTTTCAACTTTTCCCAGCCTTTCTTGAATATTTTACTTTCTTCAGTCATGCTGATTTACGGAAGATAAAATTGTTGTTTTACTACCAAGCAGCCTGATGTGCATTTATTTGTTTTCTGCATGTTTGTCACTTATCTGTTTCAGTTTCTTGATCTAGGGCTGTCATTGCATAAAAAATCTGTCATTTTATCTACATTCATGGGGTTTTATGTCTTGCATATGCTCCAGACAGCTTGCTTTTCTTTTTTGCTACTGCTAATAAAACTTAGTTTCTTTGACAGGTTTATTCTGAAAACATCTTTTTTCACCCCTGAGAAATGTTAGACAATATCTAATTTGGAGATGTGACATATCAAGAAATCTGGATGGTAGTTTACGTTGACCAAGAACCAAGATGTACCATGATTAGATATCTGCTAAAGGGACAGATTTCAGCCCTATCAGAGCAACACATCTTTCCCTCACATTTGTAAACCACATTATCAGGGATGAAGGGGAGCAAAGGGGAGTGGGGTGATTTCTAGGAGTTTCAAACTAATATTTTGTCAACACTTGAGAGGAGATCATATGCCGTCAAGACTTGATTTGACCCATGGGGAAAAGAAAAAGGCAGGGGAGGCTTTCTGGTTGTTAAGCCTTAAAGACAATATGAGCATGGTCATCCAACTCTGATGGCAATTGCTTACAAGCAGGAAGGGATGGCTGGGTAGATCCAATGTAAGGAATTCCCTAAAGCAACAGGGCAGCAACCGATGGTCATAGCTTGAATACCTCATTTGCCCATGCCAAGGCCCTGGAAAGCCAGGCTGGCTGCCGGTGAGGGAGTGGGGCAGACCTGAGGGGGAAGGAGGGAGTTGGCAGCACAGTTGTGCTTTTGTTCAACACCTCCTACAAGAAGTTTGGCTGTTCCAGACTTTGCCTCCCACCCTTCCCTGTGTCTCCTCTGTATCTCCGTGTCTGTTTTCCTCCCTACAACCCTGTCTGATGGCAGGAGCAGCTAAGGCTGAATGCAGGAGTGCTCCTTGACGGTTTGTACTGCAACAACTTGCTTACACTTGCTTGGCAAACTTATTTATAGTCAGCTAGAATTTTGGCAATCAAATAAAATATTATTCCTGGCAGAATATTTAGGTCCTCTTAAGAATTTAGAGCACTTTTTTTCCAGCCATCAGCTCCAGTTTCCTATTAGCACCAGCTTTTATATCACAGATCCCTTTCACAAGCTGGTGGAGCTCAAATCCTGGCACTAGTTAGCATTTCAATCCCTTCAATGTTCTTGGAAAATGTTTCCAGAGCCCTATTTTTTGGACCAGAAACCTCCTCCCAGTATTGAACCAATGCCCACTAGTTTGCTAGGCATTCCCTTTAACTTAGAAGTTTCCCTTTCTGCAGTTTGCCCCATCGTGCATTTTCAGGCAGCAATCATACCCTCCCACAGCTTGAATTTTCCCAGTTTAAATGACCATCTTCTCCCAGTAAAGCATCTTCTCCTTACCCTAACAGTCCCTCTCAGCAGGGACTTTGAGGTCTTCTTTCCAGAAAAGGAGGCAGGTCATTTGAACTTGGTATTCCAGAGCAATTCCTACGGCGCCTGTTAAAAGGACTGAACATTTTCCCTCTGTACTGCTAACACTTTACCTGAAAGTGTGCAGAACAGAAGTTGGGGTTTGTTAATGCAGGACATTTTCAATTCATAGTAACCCCACAACCAAGCAGTACACCTGGGTCTTTCTCTTCCTCTGTATTTTCCAAATGAATTCCAAGGCAGTTATATAGTCCCTAAATTCAGGACACTGGTTTTTGTATTGTTGTAGTTTTGCATAGCCATATTTTAATGGAGATGGGGATGCTGCTGACATGGCTTCTGCAAGAAGCAGCTACAAGCTCGCTGCAGGCCCCAGAAAGTAAACATCAGCCAATTCAAAGCCAAAGTTGTTGCTGACCAGGGCTGAGCCAATCGGTGATGGTCACAGCACCAATGTGAATCACATTGTGAATCAATTTTCACAGGAGAAAAAAAAACACAGGCAGATGCATTTTGCCACCAGAGAAGGGAGTGAGAAGATGTAAGAAGCCATGCGGACACCAAGGCCAGGAAAGAAGGAGAGGGGGGAAGAATGAGGCACTCCAGTATAATTAAATTGTACCTTATTTCTTGTACTAGAACCTTCAGTGTCAACCAAAATCCTCTGCATGATAGTCTGGTAATTTGGTTTTTGAGGGTTTTTTTGAGTTGGGTTCTGCTCCGTATCTTCATTAAATTTCACCAGCCTTCCACTTCTCATGCACCATTTCCCCATACCTGAAATGCAGTTCCATAAGACATATCAATGCCAGTGTTTCATTTTTTCTTCTCTGAAACTAGGGAAAGTTATGGAGAATTTCACCTGTTCTGCTATTCTGTGGAGCTATTTAAAATACAAAGAGCACTCTTCTTCTGGAGAAATAAGATTTTGGATCTCTTTGAGGACTGGAATATTAGAAATACCTACCTCTACCCTCTGCTCAATTGTGGACCTTCAACATGATGTCAGGTAAGGCATCCTATCACTGGAGATATTAGAAAAGGATAATCAAACATTTTTCAGAAGTGCATGTTGCATATTTAATTCTGTCTTAGGGCTGGGGATGAGCTAGGTGTGTTCCCAAGGTTCCTCCTAGCCTTATGAATCTGTGAAGTAAATCTACTTCTTGCTCTTCTCAGATCTTAATCAGTCTATTTACCTATGGGTTTTTATGGACAGCGACTGTTGCTTACTTTATGTTGGTACAGTGTCTTAAATAAAGAATTCTGTGACATTTTGAGACCAAAACTTAAGATAAAGCATCTCATCAGTTCCAACAGTATTAACAGGCTTTCTGCAGTTGACATACTGCAATATACTGTCAATAGTTAATGGAGAGTAAGGTTATCAAATACTTTTCACTGCAATACTGTATATAATGTTGCATTATTTCATAGAGGCCAAAGTTCTGATTCACTTCAATGTATCACAGGTATCAGTTTATCTGTAGTTGAGTAGCAATTATGTTTCTCTCATAGCACCTCAATAAAAAAACTCATTGCATGGTACAAGCTCTCACTTTGAATGTGATCTTGTCTAGATAGTCTTGGCAAGTCTAAGTCTTTTTTATCATATGTTCTGTTATTATCATGGAAAGCAGATTTTGCCTTTTTATCCAATTTTCTGTCATTTGCCAATTGCTTAGTGAATGTAACGTCTAGGAAAAAAATATTAAAAATTAATTGGCAGCCCAGGTATAATATTAGTAAGAATATGACTTAGTAGCTTAGTAGTTTAAGCATTCAGATTAAAGTGAGGAATTCCCAGGTCCCAGCCCTGGTTTACAGGTCACTTGCATATTCTAGACAATGACATAAATATCCAAGTGACTGTTGAAACAGAAGTTCCAAAATATTTGTATCATCTCCCAGGTGAACAGCCTAAACATGCAGCTGAAGATCAGATCTTTTGTTTTTACCTTCTTTCACAACTGCCCTCAATTCTTTTATGAGTAACGCCACAACTGTAACAGAAAAAAGGCACAGTCCTTGGAAAAGAAAAATATGGATTCCTTTTTTAAGAGGCAATGGAAAGTGATGGCAGGGGATACTGAAATCTGTATACATGTTGGAATCAGAGTTCTTGCTTAGCAAGGGGACACCTGCTTGGAAAGAAAGCAATCGTCATTGCAATGTCACTCACCTTCAACCTGGGCGGTGCACTCTGAAATCACCCACCACATCAAACCACTCAATCAAGATAGACAGAGGACCACCTTCAATGGCATCTCATATAGGCTTCCTTTATTTTGTGGTAAAATGTCACACTGTCTGATACAGTGCCTCAGCTGAGAGAAAAGCTGCTAGCAACTCAGGGGTGGCAAGAGGATGCTAGTTGTCAGTGAGTATAGCTGAAATAAATTTTAAGTCAGTGCCAAAAACCAACATAAAGCCTTAACTCAGATGCCTCCATTCCATTCACATATCTTGCTGGGACCTAGCATTTCTGTAATATATACACCTCCTGTGCTGGGTTTGACTGGGATTGAGTTAATTTTCTTCATAGTGTCCAGTGCAGGGCTGGGTTTTGGATTTGTTCTGGAAACACAGGGACGTTTTCATTACTGATGAGCAGTGCTGACCTTTTCTGCTTCTCACCCCACCCCACCAGCAAGGAGGCTGGGGATGCACAAGGAGCTGTGAGGGGACACAGCCAGGACAGCTGACCCCAACTGACCAGAGGGATATCCCATACCATAGGATGTCATGCTCAGCATCTACAGCTGGGGGAAGAAGGAAGGCGATGACATTCAGAGTGATGCCATTTGTCTTCCCAGGTAACGATTATGTATGAGCCTTGCTTTCCTGGGGATGGATGAACACCTGCCTGCCCATGGGGAAGAGAGATCAAGTGGTTGTGTTGTGCTTAGTCACCAACTGGTATTAAGCCACACCTCCATACAATTATCTCTCAATCATGCACAGCATCTAGTTATAGTGGTTTGGAAGTCTTCCTTTTCCCATTTTGAATTTGTCACAACCACCTAAGAAAATTGAATATACAGGTATTTTACAGAAATTAATCATAAAATCATCTTCTTTTGTCCTTTATGCTATATTTTAAAAACTGTAAAAGTTGAACTTGGGACTTTCTGCTTGTCACAAATATCACCTTTCTCTGCACCTACACAGAATTCAGCATCTCATTCTCTCCTTACAACTATTTTGCCAAAGCATGACAAAAAATGAAGCCCATAGAAAGCTGATTATATTCCTAACTAGCCCTCAAATAATCTATTACTGGTCAATACCTACACACACTTCAGTGAATCAGCAGAGAGCAATTTGACCTCAGAACGGATTACTTGCACAGAAGAAATGCAGAGCTGGGCCTTCTTATTGATTAATTTCTAATGTTTGTTTAAACAGCCAGACATATGACATACATTGTTAGTTCAGTGTTTAAAATTTCATAAAGCATGGGCCATGCTATCAGCACTTGCCTTTTATGGGCCAGTGAGCAGATTGCAGGTGTCAAAGTGTTCACTTTAACTCTTTTCAAATTTTTGCCCATGTGGCAAAATGGACCAGAACCACATCCATCCTGTTCTAAGCAAACCTTGGAATGAAATCTTTGGAAGGACTGAGCTGTTAGCAGCAAAAGTCTACAGAATCAGATGTACTCTTGACTTCATATTGCAAAACCTTTAGGCATCCCATGCAATAATTAAGAATTTGAGACAGAAGCTGTTGAGACAAAAGATGGTTTACTTTTACCTCTATTTTTAAACAAAATAAAACTAGAAATTACAGAAAACACAGCTCTAAATGACTGAAGAGAACAAACAATTATTAAATCAAAAATGACCCTAAAAATGTAAGGTTATCTAATCTATGCCTCCCTCATCAGAATTATTTGTTGATGAATAATGTGTGGGCCACTCTCCAGTCTTTTTAAAAGTCTTCATTGCTGAAGATCCCATGATCTCTCTACACAAGGGTTATCTGTCCCCAAGGAAGACAATCTACAGGACCAGAAGATTGTCCCAGGCAGTAAGCAGTCCTGTCTTGACTGTGACACAAAAGTCCCCAAAGCATCAGGCAGAGCAATGGTGTACTATATTGTCTCAGCTCCAGGGTACTACTTGAAGACCTGGTTTACATTTTGACTACTTATCTACTCATAAGTTTTGCACTTCAAAAAATATCTCAGCTATTACAATATAAAACAAAAACCATCAAATATGAAATAGCACCTTTGGAAAGAAACTAAACATTCTCCCTCAACCTTTCTGCCTTGTGTTGGACTCAAACCCACAGATGAAGGAAAACTGAAACAAGAATCCCATCGTAAAAGTGCAAAAAATTATTTTACATTAATTATTCTGATTATTCAGGCTATTGAAATGATTGATTGATAGAAGTGAATTCCAAAAATGTTCCTTTCCTCTAAAAACTGGAAGCCTACCTGGATAAACTTCAGGCACTGAGTAATACCACAATCTGTAGCTATTGAATTTGGGAGAAAGAAGCACTAATATAATTACAGCCTTCAAGTGTAGACTCTTCACTACAGTTGTTTCTAGCTA
The DNA here is from genome assembly GCA_020800305.1 of Porphyrio hochstetteri. Classification (NCBI taxonomy): domain Eukaryota; kingdom Metazoa; phylum Chordata; class Aves; order Gruiformes; family Rallidae; genus Porphyrio; species Porphyrio hochstetteri. The sequence continues at coordinate 57,066,272 of CM036907.1, forward strand.
CTTGATGATGCACTGAATAGCATTTAAAATGCATATCATTGGTAGTTATGTGGATACCAACTGAAAGCAAAAATAAATGTGAGAGAAAAAAAAAGCATTAAAAGTCAGAAGTCAGAGACATATTTAAAGCTACCACGTTAAAGTAGAAATCTTAGCCTAAGATCAGAGGAAAGTTTCCAAGAGGTTTCTGGAACACATATGTGAATTTAGTGCCAAAGAAGCCCCACCTTGGCAAAGGACTATTCTCTTATTATCTTAATCACTAATATAAAATCATTTTAATGTACATAAAATGACTGGATACCATTTTAACAAAATAAGATAAAATATATGTCCATTGCATCCTTTCCAATCAAACTAGTTCTACTGACTTTCTTGCTGGTGGAAATACCTAACTCACCTCTTTTTCTCTTTTTTTCTCTTTTTTTTTCAGTTTTCCAGTTGTCTAATTTTCAACTTAACTAAAGCTATTCTGACATAAGCCACCTGAAACAGTTATTCATATATACTAAACTGCTACTTATATCTTCTTCTGTCCCTAATGGTTGTGATGTATAATTTCCTATATTATCTGACAGTAACGACTGGAAGAACAGCTTTACTTATATAAATAATACAGCTACCTGAAGAAAATATGAATTTTGTTTCATTTTAGATCCAGCCCCGACTTTAATTAACCCAAAGCAAGTTATTTAAATAGGTGGTGAATGCATGGATACCTCTCTGGCTGAATTGCAAATCAGGAGTTGATATACTAAGATCATAGCTTTCCTAACATTTATAAAGCATGTCTACAAATTCAATTTTTTCCACCAAACATGGGAGGAACTCAACACCAAAAATTAATCCATCACTGGGTTTTTGCTTATGCAGTAAGTAACACTGCCTTCCTGAGGAGAAACAAAATGAGGTAAGACTAGCAGTCCTAAATCAGTTTGCCTCAAGCTATAAGGCAGGGACAAAGAAAAAAGAAAAGATAAAAAGGAAGCATTCATATTGTTCCCTAAAAACAAGAAGAGGTTTCTTTTCCATTTCTTCACATTGTTTTATTTGCCAAAAATAATTTCACAACCCCAAGGCTCTCTGGCTTTGCATGCCTTGTCCTACTAGTTTTCTTAACAGAACAGCAGATGAGGACATGCCTAGCAAATTCACTCAGCTTTGATGTGGGAAAGGTCAACGTAGAGCAAAGAGCAGGTGCAGCTTTAGGAAACAAACATAACTACTTCTGTGAGTGCATGAATTATGAACAGGAGAAATGTATTTCCCAATCAGGAACTATTTACAGAAATAGCAGTAGATGTATGTGTAAAGGATGCAGAGGTAAACTGGGTACCCTGGGTGCTTGTTTTGCATGCCAGCACTCACGAAACTCCTCCATCCCACAGACCTTGCATGGCATCCAGTCCAGCCTGAGACCTGGGGGTCAGTCTGGAAAGCGTTAGCTTCTTCCAGCCTCTACAAGCCAGTCTGAGCACACTTAAGTCCAAAACTCTGCAAACCAATACATGATCTTTGCATCTGCAGTGCTTCTCAGTTATACACAGAGGTTCCTAAATTTTCAGCTGGCACCAAGTTAGTGAATAGGGAAGGATTCTTCCCCGCTTCATTCTGACAAGAAGAATGTTCTGTAGTGCTGCCCTGCAGTACTGGGTAAAGCATTTTCCATCTGCTACAGATTTCACAAAAGATGCTGTTAGTCTCATGCAAACCAGAGCCAAAACAGAAAAGTCAAACGCTGGCATCGTTCCAATCACAACTCTTAAAAGTTCAGATTTGACAATGGCATGGCATCAAATTGATCAGGATACCAATAAGAGGTCAGCAGGTCACTGTTAAGAATGCACGCCTAGTGGCTGGCAAACAACGGCCAAAAGAAAGCAGATTATCACACAAGAAGAAATATTAATTGTTTCAGAAAAAGTCTACATATCTAACATTATATTGTTATATCTTTTGAAATCATTGAACTCCACCCTTAATTGTATTGCCTGCTGGCAGTCATGGTGCATCGGTAAAAAAAGAGACACTGACATTTGGAAACATTATGTTAAGTACAGATGGGTGTTAATGTCTTTCAGACAAGAGAGAGATAAACTAAAAAATGCCTACAATTCAATTCTGTTGTTATTTACAGCTTACAGTGGATTTCTGATGAGTATGTAAGGATAAAGATAGTTGAAGGCTGCTCTTAGTCAGTATAAAACAGCATTACCACATACCATACTTAGTTGTCTAAGGAAAATAGTACAAGGTTACAAATGGGAGCCAAGAAAGGTTCACTGACAGTTCCTTCTGGATTATAGCTCATTATTACCCTATTTATAATAAAAATTCTTCCACCTAGGGAAAAAAAAAAACAACCAACTAAAAAATGGTTGAAGAATATGAAATCTAAGCATTCGTAAACTGGCATTGCAACAGTGACTGGAGAGTAATTCCCCACAACTTCATTTTGGAACATCTCAGTAGAAACTAGCAGGTACCTGGTTCAAAATGAGCAGGAGGACTTATTTCTCACATAATGGATTGAATATCAGGGATGGTAAGAGGCTTCATAGGCTGAAAGGGAATTGCATGAATTCCAAGAAAAAAAAAACATTCAAGCAAATGTAAAGATATGCTCTCTGTCTCAGGAAGTGAAAAGCTGAGAAAAACAGAAGAAAATCCAAGGAAACACTACTACATACTTGTCCTGATACTATCCTACTCCCAATGGCAGCTGCTACTGATCACTATCAGAGTCAGAATTCAGGCTAACATCTTTATATTCTTACCCTGGAACCAGTTTTGTGAACCATAAATGGTATTCTGGCTTTCCCGAGTAAACACAGCTTTGATCCTTCAAAGGTCTGAGTTGTGCAGAAATATGTCAGTGGGTGATATATAAAATTCAGCACCTGCTTAACACTGAATTCAGTGAAACTGCTGATATGGTCCACTTGAAATACACCATAAGAACAGGATTTTTTTACTATTTAAGATTACCACATGGTTGCAATGACATAAGACTTCCTCAAGACTCAACAGGAGGCTGGAGAAACACTATATAGGATATATTTAAAGGCAACGGATGTCTATGGTCAAGGAACTGGACTTCACTCTGTCTGGAGTGCCACTGAGAAAGACCTCGTCAGGACTAAGACCCCTAATTCAAGTTCAGCGGCCAATATTTCACAAAGCTTTTAGGCAGATAACCATTAATGCACACTTAAATATTCTCCTGCCTTGGGACACAGAGGAGGTACTAATAATGATCTAGAAGCCAGAGGAGAATGAATGTTCTGGGACCTGCTCTAAGGTCAGAAATGTGAAGATTTTGTTCATTTGGTTGAATAATAAATTTCTAATCCTTCACACGTAATGGGAGAAACATCAGCAAGTCCAACACTCAGTAATACAACAGTGCAGTTAGAATACCATTCCACACACAGAAGAAACACAGTGAATCTCATAAAGACAGACTGATAGTAAGAGGCAAAAAATCTTGTTATCTGAACTGGAGGGTCTGGGAATGCTAAAAAATTCCACAGACAGTGGTGAAAACCGATGTCAATTGTAACATTTTTGTTTTAAAATTACAATTAGAGCAAATGAGACCAATAAAAATAAATCTCAGACAGACACACCAAAAAATGCTTGGAAAGTAAAAATTTGCGTGAAATTATTTTTCTGGATGTTCTTTCTTAACAAACTTTAAAATGTCAGGTTTCATATATAACTGAAATGAAAGTAAATTTTAAAAACTGTAAACTTCTCTGAGAGAATTAATTTATATTCTGTTTCAAAAACAGAATCTGCGTGGGCTTGAGGAATTTACATTGGGACAAGTAATTTTAGGAGGAGACAGAAAAAGATGCAAGTAAAAGTAAATTACTGAAATTTCTACTATCAGGCAATTTAAAATGGAACTGCCTTTTAGCTGCTAGACTTGTAAAATACATCCAAACATTGCTTAGACATACATTCTAAGTGAAAGTAGCATTATGGCCAGACTGAGGAGACAGCTTGTGCTTTCCATTTGTGGAGTGGTTTGGGACACAAATTATTTAGATCACAATAGGTTACTTATTTTTTGGTGCCTCCAGTTTCAATCTGGAATATAGACTCTGGATCTCTTTTACAGTGCCCTTCCAGAGAGAGATTTCAGAGGGAAGCAAATGAGTTGAACTTCTATCTATGAGGACCATGCAAAGGAACCCTCTGGTTCAAGTAGGGGAGGTCCAGGAGCGGCTCAAAGGGATTAATGCACACAAATCCATGGGCCCAGATGGGTTACATCCACATGTGCTGAGGGAGCTGGCGGAGGTGATTGCTGAGCCGCTCTCTATCATCTTCGACAGGTCTTGGAGGACAGGAGAAGTGCCTGAAGACTGGAGGATAGCCAATATCACTCCAGTCTTTAAAAAGGGCAAGAAGGAGGAACCTAGTAACTATAGGCCAGTCAGCCTCACCTCTGCCCCTGGAAAGGTAATGGAACAGCTTGTTCTGGATGCCATCTCCAAGCAATTGGAAGAGAAGAAGGTCATGAGGAGTAGTCAGCATGGATTCACTAAGGGGAAATCGTGCTCGACCAACTTCATAGCCTTCTATGATCTCATGACAGGCTGGGTAGATGGAGGGAGAGCAGTGGATGTCATCTACCTTGACTTCAGCAAGGCCTTTGATACTGTCTCCCATGACATCCTGATAGCAAAGCTGAGAAAGCATGGGATAGATGAGTGGACAGTGAGGTGGGTTGAGAATTGGCTGTCGGACTGAACCCAGAGGGTTGTGATTCGTGGAGTAGAATCTGACTGGAGGCCTGTTACCAGCGGTGTTCCCCAGGGCTCAGTGTTGGGTCCAGTCCTGTTTAATATCTTCATTGACGATCTTGATGAGGGAATAACATCCACCCTCAGCAAGTACGCCGATGATACAAGGCTGGGAGGAGTGGCTGACACGCAGGAGCACTGCGCTGCCATCCAGAGAGACCTGGACAGGCTGGAGAGCTGGGCAGTGAGAAACCAGATGAAGTTCAACAAAAGCAAGTGTAAAGTCTTGCACCTGGGAAGGAACAACTGTTTGTATCAGTACAGGCTGGGGGATGACCTGCTGGAGAAGAGCTCAGTGGAGAAGGACCTGGGGGTCCTGGTAGATGACAGGTTGGCCATGAGCCAGCAGTGTGCCTCGGTGGCCAAGAGAGCCAATGGGATCCTGGGATGCATCAGGAGGAGTGTAGCCAGCAGGTCAAAGGAGGTGATCCTCCCTCTCTACTCTGCCCTGGTCAGGCCCCACCTGGAGTATTGTGTCCAGTTCTGGGCTCCTTGGTATAAAAAGGACAGGGATCTCCTGGAAAGAGTCCAAAGAAGGGCTACGAAGATGATTAAGGGCCTAGAGCATCTCCCCTATGAGGAAAGGCTGAGTAAGCTGGGACTGTTCAGCCTTGAGAAGAGAAGACTAAGGGGGGACCTAATCAAAGTTTATAATTATCTGAAGCAGGGGATGCAGGGGGAATCGGCCAGCCCCTTTTCAGTGGTCTGTGGGGATAGGACAAGGGGCAATGGCTGCAAGTTGGAGCATAGGAAGTTCTGCACCAACATGCGGAAGAACTTTTTCACAGTGAGGGTGACTGAGCACTGGAATAGGCTGCCCAGGGGGGTGGTGGAGTCTCCTTCACTGGAGATATTCAAGACCCGCCTGGACGCCTGTCTGAGCAATATGAGCTAGGGAGCCTGCTTTGGCAGGGGGGTTGGACCCGATGATCTCTCGAGGTCCCTTCCAACCCCTACAATTCTGTGATTCTGTGATTCTGTGAAGTAATGTGCTGCATACACAACAGGTTTCTCCACAGGTAGGTCTTCTCTTCCCCTCTATTCTTTCCCCTTTTTTGTATTCTTAATTCCAGAAATAATCCTCACAAGTTTGGTGGCATTTTTATGCATGGGGAGCTAAGGTAAAAAGAGAAATAATGATCCATCTTAAAGTTAAAGAACATCACATAAAGTGAATATTGTTAATACCCATACCTATACATCCTTAAAGACTATTCTGGGATTACAAGTGAACACATTTTTTAGAAAGTGAATGGCTTTGCACAAATCTATTTCCTAAGGCAACTGGAAATATTTGGTAATGATGGCTCATTCCCTCTGCCATATACATATTAGATGGAATGAGCAAATCCTTTAAAAAGGAGATACCAGATTTTTCTAATAGCACATTAGGACAAGATCAGGCCTTCGCCTCTAAAAATTAACATTTTTGATGCTGCATAAGCATATTCTAGTCACATTTTTCTACACCAACACCACTGGTTCAAATCAATAGCTTAAAATATCAAGATATTTATGGTGAGAGGACACTCATCCACTAATATCTGAGGACAGATATGGTGATTAATATACTTCGGTTTAATTGCTAGTATTGCTTATAGAAAATCACCAAAAAAAAAAATTAGGAAAATACAGAGCAAGATGTACCAAGTGAGGAATCAACCCTGACACTTTCCAAGTGTACATGCCAGAAGAGGCAGGTGGTATAGTGGGCACCCAATGCAGTGTGGGCACAGCTTAGGAACTGAATTCATCTTGACAGATCCACCAGCAAGCATCTGTCTGGTAAGGGACCAGACAGGGAAAATGCCCAGCCCCAGTTCAGGGCTCAATCTCTTTGTGCATGCACTGGTGTCTGGAAACAGAAGACAAGAGTAGCAAACTCCTTTTATCAGCAAGTTACATCAGGTCTACTGATCTTGTCTCCCCTTTTCCTCAGATCCACACAGATTGTAAGACCCAAACCGTGCCCACTCAGCTGTTGCAGCTCACCTGCGCCCCTTTCCCGCCCCCTTCCCCAGGCTGTGACAAGCAAGCACCAGAGCCTAACCCAAAGATAAAAATTGGTACTTTATTATGCCACAGCCTTACCAGGAAAACTAAGCAGAATGAATTCAATAGAGTACCGTGTTGAAAAGGCACAAGTCCACTGACTCCTGCAAACCTGCATCAACCTGCACCCAACAGAGCAAAAAAGCTGTTTCTCCCTGTTGTACAATGCTATGGAAGAAATAGATTAGAATAGAAAGTTAGTCTATTTGTTGCCTCAGCCTGAAAAATTCATTATTTTAGTCAACAAAAAAACATTTCAACTTATCCCAGGGTAATATAGGTCATGACAAGTTCTCATGGACAAGTAATCACAAGGGAATTAATGAAATTGAAGTCTTTGTTCTTTTTAATTACATTTCAGGACTTAACAGAGCCACCTGTGTTAGGGGTTTTGAGTTCCAGCACAGTCCAGCATGGACACAGTCAATAGAGAGACAGAAGCTTCCTTGGGAGAGAGAAATCTCTTGCAGACAATTCAATATACTTCCCACTCTTCCACTAATACTTCTCCTCACAGTAGCTCTGTTCTTTGTCCCTCTTGTACATCCTGCAGAGTTGGGAGTCTCTTCAGTTCCTGTCAGGAAGGAAATCTCATTATGTCTAGGCTGGAATAACAGCAGGTGCCATAAGAAAAGTGATACTGAAAGTTGCTACACTCTTACAATACTGAAGCACAAAGGAAAACTTTCCTAGCAGGACCTGGAAGGAAAGAAATACTTGCAGAGTTATTCATTAGAGCCAGATCCTCACCTGCAATTAATTCTTCTGTATTACAGCTGAAGGAGTGTATGCATTTGCTTACATTTTGTTTTGCACTTATGGTCTGACCGCAAATAGCATTTGATGGTACAATGCTCTCCTGGGTGCTTGCATTTCAAGAGCTCCATCAGAAGGGCCACCTGACTGTTCTAGTGGGCTATTGGAAAGCATGAATCATGGGGTACTCTGACAACAGTTTCACCATACTTGTGTGTGTATATATACGTGTGTGTGTATATATATGAAAACTTTATTCATTCAAAGAGGGCAGAATGACTTTAGCCTTTCTTCTGTGCAAATGATTCATACCAAGCTAATGAAACTTCAAGATTCTGGCAATCCATCCTCCCACAGTCTGCCATATGAAAGGGCAAACTTACAATGATGATCTGAACTCTAAATTCATGTTCTAATTACCATGCTTACTCTATTTGACCTTAGAATTGGTGCAGGGACTCCAAAGAGAGTCATGCACGGCAAGTGAAGCCCTCACAGTGGCAGGATCATGGTTCCTGCCTTCTAGATTTTCTTTCCTTTGTGCTTATTTTTGTACTGACTTCATAGGTTCTTACAAGTTACAGAACTGAGAATTGGTAAGATTTTTATATAAATAAAGTCTTGAACAAGGATTGGTCACTGTCTCTCCATTTGTGAGTAATTTCAATGAGGAAAAAAAATCTCACATCCCCTAATGCTGTTTGGTCAATACCACTGCACAAGTTCAAGTGACCTTCTAACCAAGAAAAAAAGACTTCCACCCAGGAGTAACTCTGTGAAAGAGATATACGCATGAAAAATTATGCATTCAATGGATAATAACCATTTTGTGTGCTTCCACTGTACATGTCATCTGAGGATTGCAAAGCACTTCTCAAATGTTAATTGAACTTTGTAATACCCTTCTGAGATATATAAAAGATATAATGGATGCTTCAGCTTCTCAGCAAAATGTACTAGCTTACAAGAGAGAACCAAGAAATTGTCTGACAGTATATAAACACTTCAGCAGGAAATGAGAAATGGCAGCATAGCACTTTGAAGGAAAACAAAGAGAATCCAGTAGCAGTTTATTCTAGAAGGTTAAAGCTTCCTTTTGCATCAGATCCACAGAAAAATTAATGAACACATAAGTCAGAAACTCGTTTTTTCCTCCTATTAGGGCAACTGATCCTATAGTAATACAAGTGCCCCCAAGCTCCTTCTGAAGCTTGTCTGAAGCTACAGTAACATTTCTGCTAAATAAAGCCATCCGTTGCTTCTCTCCTCCACCTTCTGCAGCATTTTCTGCAGCATTTTCTATCACTGCATGGTAGTTATTCCATCAACTATGGCTATTGTATAACCTCCCAAACTTGTGAGCCCTGACACAGTTGTAGCACGAAGTGGTGCGTCCCCAGGAGTCACGGGGTAGCTGAAGGGCTTCCGGCTGCTGCTTCCTTTCTCCTTGGCAGTCCCACTCCATGGGACTAACTCTCTAGTGACTTCATTTGCCACAGCTCTTTGCACTAGTGCTCTACACAGTTAGTTATGGCAAAAGAGCTTTCTCCCCCAAGAACTTGCAGTCTAAGTAAATCAATACACCAGACTGAATCTGTTCCCCCAGGCAATGATAACTGACGAGTCCTTCCTCAGGTTATTCTTGGACTGTGGAGCTCCATTGATTTCAGTGGAATTACACCTTAAATACCAAAGCCAAATTAGTCCCATACACATCTTTCTGATTAAATCATATATCATACCCACAAAAGGAAGAGTTTTGCTATTTGAATGTGATGCTAAGGGTAGCATAACAAAAAAAAAAATACAAGAATAAGGCTAACACAGACACTGCTATTCTATAATTTCAAGCACTTCAAATACTTTAAAAAAAAATTAAACTGCAACTACAACATCCACATTTTTAGTCATCCATCACGCAACTTGCTAGTGTGTTCCCCACATGTGCTCCTGTTTACCTCAGGCCAAAATGCACATGCTTCTTCACTCTATTAATTCTTCCAGGCAAAGACAACATCAAAGTCATGCTTCAGAAGTTACAAGAGATCTCAACTTAATAGACTACAGATATTTCATAGAAGAAAGAAATCAAAGAGATAAAAGATATTCTAAAACAGTTGAAACTATGTAACTTTCCATAAACAAATATTTCTACAATCCAAAGGGGAAAAGAAAGCCTACTTTTTTCCTTTCATTTTAAATGTCAGCATACCCCAACAGGACACCCTCCTGTTGGCAGTGGCTGCTAGCATCCAGAATTTTAGTGACAAATAAAGGTCATCTTCCTATATGTCATCTCCTACTGTGAATTAGCTTTTGCAATCACTAATTGATGAGAAATTACAAGTGCTTATTATACAGATAAGTGTGAAAGCTACAGTTGAAGCTGATTGCTTTCTACTACTGTGGTTATTTAGAAATGAATCATCTCCTATCCTCTCCTTTTAGTAACTGCAAGCTGCTTATAAATAAACAGAAAACAGAAAAGGAAGGAAGACATAACATAAACCAAAGAAATCAGACGCAAATATTTCTTTCAAATTTTAGGTTTTGTTTTGTTTAAAAATACATAAATAAATACAGGACACAGTTATAACCTTTCATCCTGTTATAAGTAGTACTATTATCCCCCCTATACAAATGTGAAAACTATGACTCAGACAAGCTATGTAGTTTGCTGACTCTGTTATGCATTTGATAAAGAGGCACAGAGTCTGTGCATGCTTGCACACATTCACATTACCTTATGGCACCCTGAATGCAAAAATACATCTTCATGTTCCACTGAAATCCTATGCTCTGTGGCACCAACAATGATTACTACCTGTTTGTAAGTTGTCTCTTGTACTTCTTCAAAGAAATAAGCTAAACAGGTATATCTGTCCTACAAAAAATTAGCCACGAAAACTCTTTGTTCTCCTGCAACGTTTCTTTTCATCAATCAAAATGGATTAGGGTGGGAACAAGGCTCCGACAGTTCACGTCTTTCTTCAGCCCATGAACTGGCAAGCCACAGGTAAAAGAAGGATCATCCCATGATAGTTCTGTTTTCTGAGGCAAGAAAACTGGAGAAATCCATGAGCCTTTCTTTGGTGCATAATGTAGAGACACAATACTTGTAAGATGCAATCTTTAACATTTGTCAAAGGTATGACAAGGACAAATGCAAGTAAGCAAATTCAGAAGTGCTGTGTCTTCTGTCATAAATCTAAAACTGAAGCTCAGGAGACTACATCAGCACTCGGCTTAAGGTACTCTATTTAGAGCATGTTATTATCTGGCAACAGTCATCTACAGAGGATTGGGTAGGTTGAGTTCAAACCCAAGGTCTTTTTTACTGCACACATTTGCAAATGTGAAAGGGAATTTGAGCACCAAAACCAGCAGTTCTCCTTGGGACTTAAGTTCCCTTGCCCTACACTCCAGGGAGATCTCTTCCTCCAGTTTGAAATCACAGTCACAAATTCTTTCACTGCTGGGTGCCCATCTCCATGTCAGTTCATAAATCACAGCTATTGCTGTGATTTTTTTCCTACATACATCTTAACCCACACTTCAAGGACAAGAACACTTGCACAGAAGCTGGAAGGCCTAAGCTCACATCCCCCATGAGATCAAGAGAACTTATACACAATTTTTAGCAGATAGCTTAAACAGTAGATGCTAGTTCAGGGGAGACTAGGAGAAAAGAGGAAGTGAAAGCTCTTTTTTTTTTGGAAGCTGCTCCACTTTGCTGTGGATAATTAACCATTTACTTAGCCAGAGCAAAGGGACCAGGGTAGTTACTGAATCAGCAGTTAAGGAGCTTTCCTTCCTGAGGTGAACTTTAGTACCAGTTCCTATTCCAGAAAACACTGTAAGTACAAAATCTAGTGATAAATGGCAGACAAATAGAAGTGTGGAACTTTACATTTTGGAAAGGGTCTGTGATTCGGTAGTCACATATCTAAACATTTTGGTCAAACTGACCCTTTGTGGCTAAACTGATGACTTGACCTTTATGAACTTAAGCTGAGCTGTGTTGCATCTCAGGGTAATTTTTCCACCACCCCAAACAAGGTTCATCCTCCTTCACTCTTTCCAGAGCCTCTAAGACTACACCCGGTGCGCATGAGAAGCCAGAGTTTTGACATCAGGCTCTTCATGGAATTCAAGTTTTTCCAGTGTATCTCTTCTTTTTCTGTTGCTTACGTCTTTGCTTTGACTTTAGCCCTGCTTCTGCCTTCTGGTCTATATCTGTTAAGTACCAGCTTTAAAGTGCAGTGCTCAGTTACAGAAAACAGGCAGCCTTCCAGACCAGTTCTGAAAGAAACAAGGCACACTGCCTACAGAAAGAGTGCACACAAGTGTTTCAAGGAGTATTTTGAGTATTAATTGCCACAGAAGACAAATCAAGCAGGAAACAACAATTACTGTCATGAACTGGCAAATAGAAGGCTTTCTTTTACATTAATTGATACTTACTAAGAAGACAAAAGAGAGATTAATTCACCTTACAGTATCAGTTACTGCAGAAAGGTTTGAAAATAAAAGCCCATGGCATGCCTGTAGGTAATTGCTCCCAGCTGAGCTGATTACTGGTGCCTTTTGCAAGAAGAGTTGTGAGGACACTGCTTTTATGATTTATATAAGCCTCTAAAATTATTTCCAACAAATTACTGCAGATATGCTGGTGAAGTGTGCTTCCTCTGCATGTGGAAGAATAGAGAGATAAAGACTGTGAGGACTTGTGCTGAATTTTTATTTTGGCTTGTTCCAGTGGTGTCTCAGTGCTGGCTTATGCTTCCATGAGGGAGCAGCAGGATAATTGAAGGGCACATCAACAGTTTTCTCTCTTTATCCCCATTTAATATATTTTAGTCAATTTGGCCAGAAAGAAAGGAAAGAAAGAAAGAAAGAAAGAAAGAAAGAAAGAAAGAAAGAAAGAAAGAAAGAAAGAAAGAAAGAAAGAAAGAAAGAAAGAAAGAAAGAAAGAAATCCTAAGATATAATATTTACTCTTTGTTAAGAAACATTAAATTTTAGAAAATATTTTTATATTTTTCTAGGAATTAAAGTTCATAAACTGAAAGAAAGTAATCTCCTCTGCTTCTCTTCATAGTACTTTATAGTCTATCTAATATATTTTTTTCTTAGCCTTTGAAATCTTCCACTGACTTTACACAATATACACAGCTCCCCAGTGGAACACTGTAAAACACTATTATACCTTCAGATTTTCTGAATGGCAGAAGCTTCTTCTAGGAAATTTATTTTCATGTTTTAAATTAACAACAAGCAGATTATCTGTTGATATCAAAATAAAACACAGGTGTGTGTGAACAAATCCATAAAGATCATTTCGTATTACTATTGGCTTCTTATATTGGAAGCTATCTGAGTGCACAGTATCATTGAAGAGTTTAAAAGTCAGTAATTACCTGCAGAACACAAATAAAATCTTCCCACGATACTCTGGAAAACATGTTCTTAACTATTCCAATGATAATAAGAAAAGAGATTGTAACTCCTTGTTTAAGATTCAAATTTAAAATACTGTCTTTATGACTTATTTGGATTAAAAAATATTGTTTTAGAGGCAGATCTCACACATACATGTGCACCAAATAAGCAGATTTAGGAAATTCTCAATAAGGTACACCAAACTCTGCTTGCCAGGGATGTGACCTTCCTCTGTTATCCAATGTGAAATGGTGAGGACAAAGGTGAGCATGACATTCTGCCCTTCTCAGTGACTTGGAGGTAACAAAGGGTATTACCCTCCACTTAATCCTTCTCCTGACCCCTGCTTAGAAAAGGACAGTTTTGTCCTCAAAAATAAAGCTGAGAGAGACTGAATTTAGACAACAGTTAGTTATTCTTGATGACAGAGACAGATTTAAATCCTTCCATTATCCTTGAAAACCTCTGGAAAGCAGCCTACTATTCCTGTTGAACTTGTCTGATCAATAGGAGAAAATTCAAGACTCAATGGATAAAGAAGAGGAAAGTAAGCACATAAATCCATAATCTAACAATTAGATCATAGAGGAAATCATAAGATCATAGAAACTTTAAGGTTGGAAAAGATCAGCAAGTTCAACCATCTGTCCAATACCACCATATCAGCCAAACTATGTCCTAGAGTGCCACGTCTAAACCTCCAGGAATAGTGACTCCACCACCACCTCTCTGGGCAGCCTGTTCCAATGCCTGACCACTCTTTCAGTGAAGAAATTTTCCCTAATATCCAAGGTAAACCTCCTCTGGTGCAACTTGAGACCATTTGCTCTCATCCTATTGCTACTTACTTGGGAGAAGAGACTAACCCCCATCTGGATACATCCTCCTTCAGGTAGTTGTAGAGAGCAATGGAGTCTCCTCTCAGCCTCCTCCTATGCAGGCTAAAGAACCCCAGCTCCTTCAGTCACTTCTTGTAAGACTGGTGCTCTAGATCCTTCATCAGCTTCATTGCCCTTCTCAGAAACTTTGAAGGTGAAAATCTACATAGAATCATAGAATTGTCTTGGTTGGAAGGGACCCTTTAGATCATCAAGTTCATGTCTATGGAATTCAGATTTCTCCAAAATTAAGCAACAACTGACAGGTTCATAATTTTGAACCACAGAGCCTAAACTATGCTCATAACCAGCTGACCATGTTCCTCTTGTTATTTGATATTTTTGTCCATGTCAGGATGACATTTCAGTTCATTTAAGGCAAATTACAACTCCCAAGTAAACTGTATTGAACCTAAGGGAGTATTGAAAGGGACTGAAGACAAGACAGAGTGAGCCCACTGACCTAAATGAAGTTTACCGAAAATATTTGGCGGCCCCTCCAGAAGAATACAGAGAAATTAAACTCCCATTGAATGCTTACAAAAAACAATGTATCCCTTTAAGGGAGACATTACCAGGATAATCCATTAGGATGCTGAACACCTCGTATTTAAATTTAACTAACCCTTAAAGTATAACTCAGCTGCAGAAGAACTCCCCAGAATGAAAAGGGCACATTTCTCTGATTCAGGCAAGTCAGTGACACTGTGCTGTCATCTCTCAGCTTCAGCTGCACGCTTTTTTCAGCACTTTCATCTTGTCTCATTGTATTCACCCCTTGAGAGCAAACAGCAGCAAAAAGGCAATAAAGTAGGAACATCATAACACAAAGAAACAGCAATCCTTCTTCATGCGGCATGAATTTTGCAATACATATAACACCAGGATGTCACTATCAAAAGGGGAAAGGAAATTTGTCAAAGCCTTGCCAGTCATTAGATTTTAAGTCCTCTTTTTGAAATGTAGCAAAATAATGCTCTTACAACTTAAAGGGGCAACAATTCCTCCCATTGAAAAACAGAAATAGCTTTGATAGCCAGAGGGAACTTGCAGATTTAATTTTTACATGGTGCTTTCATCTCATGTGGTTAGGCTGCTTTCACTGGGGGGGCTTTTTCAAGTAGCTCAGTACATTTTTTTTCTTAAGTTGCATAAACTTAAGATTGGAATAACAGATACTCTAATCTTGACCAGCATAGGGAGGAGTCATTTCCCAAGTCAGGCCTGTTCTGAGAAGCGAGACATTAAAAATTCCCTAAGAAAAGATGTATGAATAACTGTGACTGAAGTCACCGACGCTCACTGCTTCTACTTTTTGGACTTCCCCACATCGTTTCATAAAAAGAACAACTTCACTGTTGCATGCCAGAAGACAAGGCTGAGAATCTGACTAAATCTGACTAAAAGAGGTGTCAACAAAGATAAATATGCTTAGTGGGACAGGGAACCTGCCCCAGGGATATTTTAATCAGCTATTTAAATCAAGTCCTATCTCCCCCCCTCTCTCCATCTTCCCATTAGCCAGGATCAAAACGTTTTCAATTTTCCAAACTTAGAAGCTTACAGCTGGCTTTCCTGAGGACTGAAGATCATGATTTTGCCTTCAGAGCAAGCTGCCATATGTGCTCTACCTAAATTTCAAAAAACTGAGATTCATATCCCAATATTGAGATTATCATTAGGAAAGACAATTATTCAGACTTGGCATCCTATTTTTCTTTCTCTAAGCGGTGAAATTTTATAAAGGCAGGAAGGTGCAGCTCATATTATATTTTTATTAGCTTCCTACAGCTTTGTTCCCTGGACCACAGCAGCCAGGGGAGACCTGGAGCATACCAGACATGCGTGACTGCATGGCTTTAGGGAAGATGCAACCATGGGATCAGTTCTGAGGACCAAGAACTGCCAGGGAGAGATGGGATCCACATGCAGTGGGGCAAAGGGCCACAGGCTGGCCAGCCTGTGAAGAGAGCTTTGAACTAGGAATGATGGGGAGGGAGTGGATGACCAATAAACCAGTAAGGAAGCAGTGGACTGGGGCTGAAGAAGCTGTCTGGTGCCACTGTGAGGTCGTTCGTGATTATCTTTAAAAGATCATGGTAATCAAGGGTGATTCTGGAGGACTGGAAGAGAGGAAATACCACTCACATCTTGGGGAAGGGCAAGTGGAGGGTCTGGGTAATCACAGTCTACTCATCCTCAGCTCAGTCCCTGGGAAGGTGATGGAGCAAATCTTTCTGGAAACCACTGCCAGACACCTCATGGACAAGAATGTTATCAGGAGTAATCATCATAGATTGTTACACAAGGAAATTCATGCCTGACCAATCTGATAGCCTTCTACAATGAACTGCCTAGCCTGAAGGATGAGAGGATAGTAGTGGATTTTGTTTATCTACCCTCCAGCAATGTTTTCAACAAAGTCTCCCATAACATCCTCACAAACTATTGAAGTATGGACTAGATCAGCAAATAGTGAGGGGATTTAAAACTGCTGAATGGGTGGTCTCAAAGGATTGTTATCAGCAACACAAAGTCCAGGTGGAGACAAGTCATTAGTAGCACCCAGGGGTCAATACTGGGGCCAGTGCTGGTTAACATCTTCATTAGTGGCCTGGACAACGTGACAGAGTGCATTCTCAAGAAGTTTGCAGACGATACAAAACTGGAAGGAGTGGCTGATAGACCAAAGGGTTGTCCTGCCATTTGGAGGCAGCTTAACAGGCTCAAATGGGCCAACCCGAATCTCATGCAAGCCCTGCCCCTGAGAAGGAATAATCCCTTGCACCAGTATGGGCTGGGGGCTGAGTGGCTGGAAAGCACCTTGGAAGAGCAGGACCTGGTAGTCTTGGAAAGCAGCAACTTGACCATGAGCCTGCAGTTTGACCCCACAGCAAAGAAGGCCAACATCCTCCTGGACTGCATTAGGAAGAGCATTGAGGGAGATGATCCTTCCCCTCTGCTAGCATGGGTGAGGCACATCTGGGTCCAGTTCTGTGCTCTCCAGTACATGAGAGACATGAACATACTGGAGATAGTCAAGCAAAGGGCAACATATATGGTTAAGGGACTGGAGCATCTGACATATGAGAAACAGCTGGGAGAGTTGGGACTGTTCAGCCTGGAGAGAGAAGGCTCAGGAGAAACCTTATAGCAGGCTTCTAGTACCTGAAGGGGGCCTATAAGAAATCTGGAGATGGACTGTTTATAAGAGCATAAAGTGATAGGACAAGGGGTAATGGCTATAAGATGAAGGAGTGTCCTGCTTTTGGCTGAGATAGAGTTAATTTTCTTTCCAGTCACTGGTATGGTGCTATGTTTTGGATTTAGTATGAGAATAATGTTGATAACACACCGATAGTTTTAGTTATTGCTAAGTAGTTGTAGTGTTGTCCTAGAGCAGTCCTCCAGAACTCAACAGCCCATCGCAGGTGGTGGAACTAGATTGCCTTTAATGTCCCTTCCAACATAAACCCTTCTATGATTCTATGATCTTATCAATGTGTGCAATTACCTGATGGGGTAATGTAAAGGAGATAGAGTCAGCAGTAGGCACAAACAAAAATACAGGAAATTCCACTTGCAAATAAGGAAAAACTTCATTACTCTGTGTACAGTTGAACATTGGAAGAAGTTGCTGAGAAGTTGGGGAGTCTCAACCCTTGGAGTTAGTCAAAAGCTGAAAGGACAGCCCTGAGCAACCTGCTGTAGATGACCCTGCTCTGAGTGGGCTGCTGATAGATGATCTCCAGAGGGACCTCTCATCTCTGGTATTCTGTGATCCATGTGATCTAGGACACTGGCACTAACCTGAGGATTTGCATGAGTACTGAGAGACAGGTTAGCTTTTGTCATTCCAATAGAGCCCCATCTTCCCTCTTGTAAGGCAGCTGAGGAGTAGAATGGATGACAACACAGAGAACCAGGTGAACATGCACCTATGACTGATGATACATTCTGGTCTGACCCACTGGTGCAAGGAGGTTCATGATGTGTGAGAATGACCCTATAAACACAAAAAGTGGATATCAAACTGTCTTTGGACAGCTGCTGTTGACCAAGGTACACATTATCTTTGACATTTTAAATTTTTATATATAAGATTAATTAGGAATAAAACTATCAATATATTTTAAACTTCTCATTATTTCAAATTAAGAGTATTCATGTGGGAACATGAATGATGGTAATTGTATCAGTACAGTTACAGTGTCAGATGTCCTCATGGTAGATCAAATATACTTCTTTTTTATCACTTCCTGTAAGTGCTGCAGAGGAAATGAGAAAAAATACAGGATTTGAAAGGGAACAAGGCATGAGTTTGAAGGACGGATAAATAATGCAGTCATTAAAAGATCCATATAGGGAACCCAGGAAAACGTTTCAGAAATGCAAGGAGGTAGAGGCAATGAAATGTTAAGTTTAATGAGCATGTCAGGCAACAAATCCCAGAACTGGGTTTATGGAAAGAATCATAGGCTCACACCTCACACGGAAGCAAACAGAGACCATTTGAAAGATAAGCACAGCTTGTCATATTTTTTAATTCTGTAGCTTTTAACTATTTCTAAAATTAAACAAAATACACATTGGAAAATTCTCCAAAACATCATCAACATCTTCCCTCTCCTTTTAATTCTGAAATTAATGTATTTCTCAAAATAAAATCACATGGAGACATCAGGAAGCGAGGCATCACCATGCGCACTCTGTAGTCATTTTGCTTGTGTTCTTCCCCTCCAAGAATCAAATTAATCTCTTTATTCTGTAACATTTTACTTTTAAATTTTATTAAACAAATAATGGCTGGCAATTGCTTAATGCCACATAATGCTCTATTTTCAGTGCTTCCAAAATGGCATTAAACTGTGATTTAGAAGTTATACAGGGCAATTTATGATGGCTTCTCAGTCTTCTGTTTATTTCAAAATGCCCTGTGGAACCTGTGAGGCCCATAACAAGTAATTTACTGGTGCATTCTGATGACTTCCTAAAAGTATATATTTTATATATATATATATATAAAATGCCTACTTGAATCTCCTTTCAGCATAAGCCAACTGTATCACCACAAAAACATTTTTCCCTACATTACCATCTGCATCTGTGCAGAGGTGTCAGTCTTTGTGGACAGTATTTCTCCAACAGGTGCATCCTTTGCATGTCTAATTCTTTCTTTCTGGCATATCAGAGAAATCAGTATTTAGTAGCAAGATTGCCACACTTATGTGGTGCGTGTCTGCACATGCGCATGAAGCACAGAGAGACAACAGCAGGTTGGGGAGCCTAAATAATGCTCTGCCCTGACTATGCTAGAGGTATCAGGCTGTCAAAGACCCACCTCTCCACACAGGAAGGAGCACTGGGGCACAAGGGCATGTGGGGGAACCACAGAAGTAATGCAAATAACTGGGACTGCTTCTTCAGTGTGAAGAAGGAAAAAGCTGAACACAGAAACTTCTACTTTCCACTTTCCTGTGGCAGGGGGGTTGGAGCTCTATGATCCTTGGGGTCCCTTCCAACTCATACTATTCTATGATTTTATGATTCTATGATTCTAAGATAATTGACTGGAGAACAGTCTTGTACATGAGTTATTAATACACTATTTTTGTTATTATTATTATTATCCATATGGGAGAAAAACAGGCAAAACATGTTAGTATCAAATTTGTTAAAGGATTCAATTAACTGTAAGGACCCAAACTTTAGCAAGTACATCACATATTCCTGGCAATCCAGAATTCACTGCAGCCCTTCAGGACATTCGGGCTGTTGGCACTGGTGTCCCTCACTTCCAAAAATCAGTCCTCATATGGCTACTACAGAGCACAAAGCTCTAAACATACCACTTGAAATGATGTGCACACACATTTTATGCCAGAAGTCAGGAGAACCTGCATCTCCCCAAGTCAGCACCTTCACAGCTGAACACCAGTAAGAGCAAAGGAAAAGCCCTGCTACGTCAGACCAGTGATCTACCTCACATCTAACCTTTCTAACGCTGGCTTGTACTCGAACTGAGCTGGTTTTGTCTCCGACTCCACTAGGACCTGTCCACCCCCACAGAGTCCTACCTACACCTCTCATGTCCTGGATCTTTCCTTTACTACTACCTATCTCCTCCCAGTTGCTCCGTACCGTGGCTTCTGCAGTTCTTCTCATTAGCTACCACCATTTGCCCTAACATCTTCCTCAGTTGGTTAGCTCTTGGGCTCCTGCTGCCAAATTCCACACAACTATTTTCACTGTCTATGAAGATTAGGAGTAGAATTTTCAAAAGAACATAAGCCATTGCCAAACATTTTTACAAATCCTGAAGCTGAAAAAAAATGTTGAAATTATGATTCTAGATTATATGTATTTATCATCATCTGAATTCTGTACCTGAGTCTAAAATCAAGGATTATGGAGCATCACTACATAAAAATCACACCTAAAATCCCTATATATTGAATAACTGAGGGTTTATTCACTTCAGGGAAGAAATAAAAGTTTAGATAAAATGTTGCACTGGATCTAAGGAGACACAGACGTGCTGATCTCAGTGTGATTTTGGGTAAACAGTTTAAAAGAAAAATCAAGACACAGAGAAATTACCTGAGCTACTTCAGATAAAAAATTAGTCACAGTTTGCCCTTCTGGCCACTGAAATGTTAATATTAATTAACAGACTTATCTGTAAATTCTTAAATAGCATTTTCCACAAAATATATTTCTTACATTTGTGCTCTGCCCGAACCCCAGGCAAACCTGAGACCAGCTCATACAGCCTGCTGGTATTGTATATGTTATTTTAAATGGCCTTCACAGTGGTGCTACCAAAATATTATCACTACATCACCTCGAAGATGTCCTTGAAAGGAGAAAGGAGGATTTGTCCTTGTAGGACTTGCGAACCAGTTGAAGGCTAAGACGCAAATGGCTCTGGGATTGCAGAGACAGTGCCCTCCTTCCCCTCTCTTGCATAACTTTTCCTGCTCCTCACTCTGCTTGGAGTACACTACTACCCACAAGAAGGAATTACTGGTCTGCAACTTTACAAATACCTTTTCAGCAGTATATTGACTACACAGTCCTTCTTTATCTGAAATTATCTGAAGAAAGGGTCTCATGCATTATTATACTTAAAATGACCTTCACCATGTGATTTGAAGGCATTATTGTAAAGATTTATATCGTATTTCCCATGTCCTTGAGAAATAATGTTTGTAATGACTTCACAAAGAGGTGCATTTAACTATCATTTCCCTACCTTGAAATTTTGCTTAATGAGGCCTATCTTAAACAGGCTCAACTCCCAGGGCTTTTTGCCAGTCCTCTACAGAGCCCGAGATTTCATCTGCACCTGCCAAAAGGTTGATTTAATCAGACATAATAATTCTTCTCTTTTTAATAATGAAGCCTTGTGCATAACACTAGATTTACTTGGGCACCTATTGTTAAGGCTTTTCTAATACAGTCATTTGTAATGCACCAAACATTTTTCCTGACAGCAAGGATGGTACAAATCGAGCTATGGCACCACAGAAGTACTGGATCTCCTAGCAGCCTTGATTTTTGTCCTCCATCTTCCCAGTCCTTTCCAGAGCCAGGCACAGGTGTATTCAAAGGACTAAGTACTAATGGTGTCCGGGCTTACATTAAGCTCTTCTGATGGCTTTGGTGGAACAAAGGGCAAGCACAGAGAGAGGCTCCTGCATGCTACGCACATACCCAGAGATGAAAGTCTTTGAGAACAGCCCAGTTTTAAAACCTTGTGCCTCCCGCTCTGCGTATGACTAAACATGCTATACTTCAGAAGGGGATAAAGAGGCAGTGACTTTGACCATGTGAAATCTCTGAGTTCTTGCTTTCATTTCCCCTTGTACACATTTTTTTCCCAGCAACACTATAACTCCTATTCTAAAGCGCTTTTTTTTTTCCCCCCCGAATATGATGCTAAATGGCTCTCTCCTATCAATAAAGGATGCTGAAAATACTCTCTCTGGCCGCTATCTACCGAAAGTGCCCATTAACAGTTTACTTGATGCTCTTCCTCCATTCCACTATATGCCTGATAAGACCTGACAGTACATAACTTGAAAAAAAAAAAGGAATACTAGGTACCCAGATCTATGCCCCTCTCAAAGTCCTGCATCACCCCTTTGCTATTTCCTCTTCTCTCTCCCCACTGCTAATGATCAGAGATACTTTGGAAGAGCGTGTGGTCTAATTCCCCTACTGTTACCTGCCCTGATGGGCACTGACTCCCTTTGCTCGTGCCGTGGAAAAGCAGGAACTCCTGAGACGAAAATGTCTGGGGTTCTGCATCTTTCTGTCAGGGTGCAACTTGTTTCTTCTCCACTTCTGCCATTACCACTCTTAAAGTAGCAGGAGATGTTCTGCACCTGATGAACAAATACACTAAGCATCTGTCCATGGTGAGGAGCAGTCACTGCCATTGTCTCCTTCCTGCTCATGAGGAGGTATTTTTTCTGCTTTACCAAGGATCCCCTCTAATTTCTTGGATTACACAGTGAGGGTGACAGAGCACTGGAATAGGCTGCCCAGGGAGGTGGTGGAGTCTCCTTCTCTGGAGATATTCAAGACTCATCTGGATGCCTATCTGTGCAATATGTGCTAGGGAGCTGCTTTGGCAGGTGGGTTGGACCCGATGATCTCTCGAGGTCCCTTCCAACCCCTACGATTCTGTGATTCTGTGATTCTGTGATAATAAAAGAGCTAGGTCCTAGTAAGTAGCAATCTGCCATCGTACAGGAGCTCCTGGAGATGCATCTCTCTGCTCATCTGGAATAAACTGATCACAGACATCTCCTGATGTAAATACACGGTGTGCCTGTCAAGCACCCGGGACAACAGGTGGACGTTTTCCTTATCTGTGTTATCTCATGGGATAACAATCACACCAGTGTCTAGGGGAGAAGCATCCTTGGAGCTCTGGAGCAGAAAGTCCTCTGAAAATACCGAGAATCTGTGAGCCCCGGTTCATTTCCAAAGCACGATCCTGCTCGCACACACACACCCCACACACACCCCCCCACCCGCGCGGTGCCGTACAGTTCGCCCCATGTATGAGGAGGCTTAGCTATGTCTATAATCACAGAAGGCATCGTTTTGTCTAGACCCCTGGCTCATTACGTTAATCAGCCGCGAAGTGATGATCTCCCTGCCCCGGCCCGGGAAGCCAGCCTCTCCCGGTACTTTCTCTCCGGTGTACGCCGCGGGTGCCTGCGGCGCGCGGGAGGGGAACATTTTAAGCGCTTCAGTTTCAAGTGCCACCCGCAGAGAGGGGGAGACCTGCTGGTGCGCCCCGCGCTCCTCCCGGCCTTCCAGCGGCGCGACGGGGCGGGTCCCGCTCTGCGCCAGGTACGCCCCGGCGGGGGCTCCGCTCACCGCGGGGACGGCCGCGCCAAGGGGGGCTGCCCGTGCCCCGCCGGCCCGGGAGGGAGAGGAGGAGGAAGCCCCGCCTCCCCGCCGACCTCTACCACTCCTGCCGCCGCAGGCCCCTCCTCCCCTGCCCGCCCCGCCCGCCGCACACATGTGCCCGCACCCAGCGGCGGGGCGCGCCGTCGGGGCGGGCGGGCGCCGCCGCCTCCCCGGCACCGCACACGGCGACAGTAGCGCAGCGCACCAGCTCCGCGCCGTGCCGCGCCGCGCCGAGCATCCCTCGGGCGCGGAGAGCCGGTGGCAGCGCTGACGCCGCTACACGCTATGGCTGTCGCCTACCTGCTGGGCAACGGCTCCGCGCCGCTCCTCGCCGGCGCCCTGGAGGTCCCCTTCGCCGCCAACGCCTCCGCCGCCGCTTGCCGCTCCGCCGCGTCTCCCTGCGCGGCCGCGCCGCCGGGCACCTGGGGCAACGCCTCGGCGGCGGTGGGCTGGAACCGCTCCGAGCCCTGCGGCGGAGCCAACGGCAGCGCCGGCGGCGGCGGGCCCTGCGCGCCCGCGGGCGGCGGTCCCTCCGTGGTCACGGCCATCGCCATCATGGCCCTCTACTCCGTGGTCTGCGTCGTGGGGCTCTTCGGCAACTTCTTGGTCATGTATGTCATCGTCAGGTGAGTGCCGCCCCGCCCTACCCTGCCCCGCAGCCCCCGGCCGCTGCCGTCGGGGCGGACGCCCGGCCACGGGGAGCCGGGCAGCGGGGCGGGTGTCCCGGCGGGGCACGCTGCTGTCCCTTTTTGGCAGGTAGCGCGCAGAGGGCCGCACCGAGGGATGCGGAGGGTCTCCTACCCCCGGGGGTAGGGAAGGAGGCTTTTGGAAAAGCGCCGGAGCGGGTGGTCGGGGAAGGGAAACTTGCGGCGGGGCTATGAGGACCGACGGGGCTGAGCGGTCCTCATGGACCGCTAGGGTGTTCGGGGATGCTCTACGGATCCTCCGTGCTGCGGCACCTCTGAGAGCTGCTCTGGCCAACGAGGCCCGAATCCCGCACCTGTCCGCTGAGGAGGGAGGATTTAAAGGGACTTTAGCCACTGCCTGTGAGCGTGTGCGGGTACAGGGTTGCACACGGACACATCCGGCGCACATCCGCGCGTCTTTTCCCCCAACTCTCCCAAAAGCACAACCACAATGGAAATGGCATGGCAGCCAAACGCATCTCTCTGCCCGAGCTGATAGATCCTCTGTCTCAAGTCTTGCCGTATATGTTTCTACTCGCATACATTTTTATATGTATATATGCATGCATGCGTATACACATGTATGGGAAGGCCAGGATCGTTGCTGCTATCGACTGTGCTGCAGCACTTCCCAACTCCCTCACCCGCAAACCCACCCGGGCTTGTTTGTAGGTCGCTCACAAGTGTGTCTGTCACGCGCGAGAAATCCCGTGCCCGTAAACCGGCGGAAAGCGGGTGAGAGCCAGACGAGACGGGATCCTTTGCCCGCCCGGGAGCAGGTCGGGAGGCTTCCGCGGGGCAACAGTGCCACCTCCCGGGAGCGGCGGGGCGAGGCGGGACGGGACGGGAGCGGGGCGGCGGGGCGCGGCAGGACGGGGCTGCCCGAGCGCCTCTCTTCCTTGCTGGCTGCTCGTCGTTTCCAAATGAAGCAGGAGCTGAGCGAGCCCGGCAGAGCCCAACGGGCGCTGCGGCGTAGGGCAGGGTCCCAGCCCGGATTGCCCCGGCACTTCCATTGTCCCCAGATCTGTGACGCGTCCCATCTCCCTGTGAACACCACGTTTCCCAAGGAGTCGGGCTAGCAGCCGTAGGTCACGGGTGCCGTGGCCGCAGGGGGCTGCAGGCGGGAGCAGAGCTGGGCTCCCAGCGTTGCTTGCAGGCCAGCAGCTTCACGGTGCGTGCAGCAGCGTCAGTGCCGGGTGAGGACAGCGGTCGAGGCAGGGTGCTGAGGCATGGCGAGGACGATGCCTTCAGCATGTGTGCGGGGTATCACTGCAAAGCCCCTGTGCCTCGTAGGCCCAATGCAGACCCAAGTCATACACACCGGTGATTCAAGCTATAGTAGTTCAGAAACCCAGTGGATTTCACTATACTTTAGAGGCTGCACAAAGTCGGGGAGAATCTCTTCTGCCCTGTGGCTTTGGTCAGCCCAAGACTCAAGCTCTCTATGCGAGGATACAGCTGCAGAAACGCTTCTGAGCTGGGGCATGACTGCAATTGGCTGAGCAGTGTTGAATGCATTCCTCTGGGAGAAAAAGCAGATGCGTGGTGTAACAGAGCCGGGATAGCTGTCAGTGGAGAAATATGGCACAGGTTGTCCCTGGAATTATGCATTTATACTGGGCATAACCCATGCTAGCTTCATATTTCTTACATTAGTTAATTGAATTACACTTGCACCACAAAGCCAAATTGAACGAAGCACTTGCATTTAGATTTCTATCTAAAAAGAGCACGTTCTGCTGAGATTACAGCTTAAAAAACAAAAGCCAGAAGAGACTGCAAAAATATTTTTTCCTTTTGCAGAGGAAAACACAAATACATTAAATGACTTCTCCAAAACCATCCAGGAATTCTATAGTGAAGGCAGGACCAAACCCATGTGATCTGTGCAAGAACAGCTTTTGGTATGACAGATTTCCTTTCCAAATAATACCATGCAGCTGTTTACCGGTTTGGGATGAGAAAGAGTTTACATGTTAATGTCTGAATAGGATCTGTGGTTTAAGCAACATAAAAATGCATTTCCTTTCTGTGCTTCTCTATAGGTTTAGTATAACTGGGCAGCAATAGGGAACTTCCTGATTTATTTCCTGTTGCAAACAGGACTAAGACTACAACGTTCCCAATCATATATAATATGCATATACGAAACGGTGAATGTATGTGCTCACATTCATGTATCCTAGAATCTAGCTACAGACAGGCAAACCTTTCACTGGATTAAATTTGACATCATACAAAACTCCCCTTCTTTATCTACCTTTCACACCATGCCTGCTCAGAAAGAAAACATTGAAGTCTATATTAATTTTGAGAAAAATTGAGACCACTAGAAATAAGATTTTAAAATTATGTTGGTGCCATTTTGCATTGAAAATGCTAGGAGTTGAGACATAGATGCTTAGATATTTGAAACTCTGTCCCTACTTACCTTTCAGAATCCATCCCAGTGAAAGCAGCAGTAACTTCATATTCAGTGCGCTGCATGCTAATACCTCATGCTCAGCTTCTTTGGAAAGATTTTAAATTATTATCTTATTATTACATACAACTATCA
The DNA here is from genome assembly GCA_020800305.1 of Porphyrio hochstetteri. Classification (NCBI taxonomy): domain Eukaryota; kingdom Metazoa; phylum Chordata; class Aves; order Gruiformes; family Rallidae; genus Porphyrio; species Porphyrio hochstetteri. The sequence goes on from CM036907.1 coordinate 57,092,885, forward strand.
TATTATTCTTATAAACATTATTATTCCTACAACTTCTCCACCTGAAGCAGATCAATGGGTTTGGAACCAGAGTGGTGCAAGTACTTGCCTGAAATGGAGCTGTCACTATCAGTCCACAATGCCACCCTGTTTTCCCAGCTGGGGCAAATGGGTCAGAAAGCAGATGTGTCCAACAAGGAGTTAGAAATGTATTGTCATTATTGACTCAAAAATCAGGATCTGCATGCAAAGCAGGTCCATGGATTTTCAACTTATATATATATTCATTTATAATTTGTGCGTTCTCATCCACATTCCTCATCCTCCCAAATGGTTCCTGTTCAGCTGAATACTTCCATCCTTGAATTAATATTTACATGTTACATCTGTAGTTTGTAAGGCTGAACCCCGTGTTCCTAACACTGATCTGTTTCTTTTGTCAAGTACAAAACATGCCTGCTGACTGACAGCAGTGCAGTCAGGTTATACTGCCAGCCAGGAATTTCCTGTAATCTGAAAAAAATCCATAGATTATTTTAATTAATTATTTTCCTCATGAGCTTTTTATAAGTGTAAGTTACTAATATGAACACAGTGTTGTTACAGCTATGTCAACAACAAATGCTACTTCTAGCTGCTGCAGAGTACAAGAAGACAGTGTACAATTAGTGCCATGTGCTATTAACACACGGAGTAATCTATAGGCTTTTCCAGCTTTTTCATCAAGCCAGTGGGATATTAGTCACACACGAGAGTGGGAAGAACAATGCTCCCTGTGATTAAGGCAATATGCTAGAAAGCTGTAGTGGAACACAGATAAAAATCTTTAGCATTGCTGTTCTGGAATTGAGAAAGAGCTCTCGAAGGCCCCAAGTCTTCCAAATGCCAAATACCCCGAGAGGACTGTAACTCCACTGATAGCTGCTAAAGTCACTCAAGTCCAGAGTGATTCCTTCATTGCTTTACTATTAATTTTGTCACATATCATAAACAAAGGGGCCTCAGGTTCTCCACGAACCTTTGCAGGAAGAAGGAAATACCTTGTTTCATTAGAGTAAATGATTACCCTGCAGAAAAAAAAAGGGGGGGGGGGACAGAAGTCCTTTCTGAAATGAAGAGATTCCTTTCAGCTTTTCTCAAAACAGCCTCTTAATAGTGTTTTGAAACATGGTCTAATCTGGAAAGACTATGAAGTACTGAAAGCTCTGGTTACTTCAGCTCGGCTCACTCACACTGTTTTAATAAGTAGAATAAAATTTGGGGTGCAATCTCAATTGTAGAAAGAATGGAGGACCAAATACTCTCACACATGCACAGAAAGAGAAACGTGTTTGGAAAGAGGTTATAATGTATGGAAAAATAAACTGAAAATTATTCCAAGCTTGATAGTTGCTGAAGTAAAGCAACTTGTTCTACAAAACAGGGGTTCTTCTCTGCAAGGTGACATAGAGTTAGGGGTGCAGGGTGAAAGAACACTTACAGCATCTCTTGTAGCAGCATAGATCAGGGAACTTAAAAATCAAGAAATGCACAAAATTCATTCTTTTCTTTCCTGTCCACATCAGCATGAACTTCTCCACTTTGGGATGGCATTGCATGTGTGAAGGTGTGTCCTGCCTGTTCCACTGCCTGCAAAGAAAAGCTAAGAGCCATTACCTGAAGCCACAGCAGCCTTAGCCAGTCATGCCAACTGTGAAGTGGTACTGCTCACCAGCACGAGTCAGAGGAGATCTGGGGACACAACTGGGGGAGTCAGGTTGGACAGGAGCAGCACAGAAGCTGAATTAAATGAGCAGTGCGGTGAGGGGGTGACCCTCAGCAGCCCGGATTACAGGAAGGCAGGTGTCCCTGTTTGTGCACTGTTTGCAATAAAAGTTTCCCAACCTCAGCTTGTGGGTAAATGTTTGACTAGCAAGCTGCTCCCCAGCAGCAGAAGACAGATAAAACAGCACGTATATCTTTGCATTAGCTTTCTTTTTTTTCTTTTTTTCTCCTTTTTTTTAAATCATATTGGCATGTCCATAGTCAAAATTTGACCCAAAATACATTAGCTTGCAACCTGGGGATAACACCTGCCTCCCTGAGGGAGCAGAGGTGACTGCAGGATAAGTAAGAGCAGCAGCCAGCTCTGCAGTCCCACACTTGTCTCCAGACCCTGTGCCTCCCTGTGCCTGGTCCCAGCAAGCTCTTGCCCATGGGACATCCCACCCTAGGCAGGCAGACCCTCCTGCTCTTCTAGCAGCTACTCCCAGGCACTTCTGGGCAGAAAACATCCCCTCTCAATTGCTCTTGAAAAGCTGTTCTGATGTCCCTGTATTTTTCCTGCAGTATCATTTTGGTAATGGCTCCCATGAAAAATAATGTTAAACACTTCCTGATTTTTTTTAATTTCCTTATAAAAATAAGTAACATTGTACCAACTTTTTATGGCGTCAGTAAAATTAGAAAATATTGTAAGCACACACTGTTTATATTATGTAATTATTAGCAAGCTAATGACTAATAAGCTAATTAGCTAACATAATCCTGAAGTACTGCTTTATTTCATTTTAACTTACGGCATTTATTTCAAATCATTATCCATAGCTTCTGCTGAGCGCTGGCAATATGCTTTTATAAACTTTTTAGATAAAAAGGGAATGTATTCACAAAAAATTTCAAGCATAATGTGATGAGCCCAAAAGTCTCAGAATCATAGGCTGGTTCACTAGTGTCTTTCCCAACCATAGCCAGCAGCTGGTGTTTAGTCAGAGTGGAAGAAATAGGAGCATCACTGTGTGAGAATCATTCTAATGGTCTGATAGACTGCAGAGGGACTTTCTAAGCTGCAGTTTGCATCAGCATTTTATTCAATAGCTTTTTGTGGATATTTCTAACATGCAGCAGTCCAAAAAAAACCAGAAGCAAAAATAATGTTGGAAATGAATCACAGAATCGTAGGGGTTGGAAGGGACCTTGAGAGATCATCGGGTCCAACCCCCCTGCCAAAGCAGGGTCACAAATAATACCACACCTAAACAAAGCTGGTTTGAAACAAGCATTCTCTTAACCAACATTTCAGAATCCTGAAACAGTTTTAAAATGTTTAAGTTGGTTATTTTTAAGCTTAGGTGTTCTAAGATGCATGTTATAGATATCATTCAACAGGCATTTTAAATAATTGTTTATTTCCATTATGATTCCAAAGTGAAAATACGTTTTCAATCCTTAGTCATTATAATTATATTCTAAAAAAATAGACCCTGAAAGTAACTATTTCCTGAATTACTATGATTAGGCTGTTCTCAAACAAAGTTCTTTTATAACCACCTGTGCCTTCTTTGGTTTTTACTATGAAGTCTGGGTTTATGGTGTTATAAGTAGGACTGCCAGCGTTATCTTTCAAAGAGCCTGCTCCTTTTTGGAAGTTGGCTTTTAACGGTGTTCACTAGCAAGGAGTTCCACAGCTTGGTCCAGCTGTGTTAAGAAACGTTCTTGTTCATCTGTTTAATGTTAAGCACTTTTAAATTTTAATTATACTTCCCTTTGAATTTGCATGATGAAAAAACATTAACGATGACAGACTGTAGCTGGTCAGGTAACTGTGAAAGACATGAAATAGCATATTTCTTCCACCTTCTCCTTGAGAAGTGTTCAATTATCAGCTGTAAGATCTTGTGCCTCAGATCAGGAGTAAAAGTTCAAAACAGAAAAATATTTGTGTAGAATGGAGCAATCCCAGCTGAGCAACCTCTCTTTCTTAAGGAGGAGCAGGGACCAGCAGTTATGGTATCTTTTCCTGCTTTCCCTTGCACAGTGCTAACCTCCAGCCCTGGGGTGTGCTGACTCCAAGAAGCCTGTTTCTCAAGTCCTTCTTGTGAGGTGATGGTCTCCGTACCTCCCTCAGAGCCGCAGTTTCAGACACTCTTATCCTTGTCACGTGGAGACTGAATCCATGCTTCCTGGTGCTTTCAATCCTGTCATCTCAAAGCACATAATCATGTTCCCTCTTTCTGTCATGCCCACCTCCATCACCACCTGCTTTCCCCACTCCCCCATCACAGGAAAGTCTTCCTCCACATCTGCTCTCCAGTTATTTTTTCTCACCTTTTCCACTCCTTTCCAGACCACACCTGATATCTTCCCTAGAAAATCCTGATCTCTTGCATGTCCATACTTTGTATACTCATCACGACTTCATGATCTGTACAGTTTATGGTGTTGCCTCAAGCCCCCTGCTACCTCTCTGATACCCTCTAACCAAGGGGGGATTACCACAGGTGTTCCCCATCACACCTTTGAGGATCTTATTTATACTAGTTGCACAACTGTCTCCAAAGGTCTCCTTGCCAGCTTCCCTGCCAAGCTGGGAATGTTTCATGCACAATCCTCACCTGAGGGGAACAGTCCACAAATCAGGAGGAAGGAATCAGCATCCAGAAACCAGAGAAAACTTGTTGCCCCTGGAATAATGTCACTGCAGTTATAGATGTAGTCAGTGGTTCACTTGCAAACACGCTTCCCTGAGGGCCAAGCAGAGAAAGTTAAGTTGAAGACACCGACAAGTTTCCTTTTGATGTCTTCCTGGCAAAGCAAAAATTTCAGCAAAAAACACCCGCTTGCTGGATAATGACAGTATATTGTAGCCAGCCTTTTCAGCACCATTGATTTATTTCCAAGAGATGTGTTACACAATAACTGCAAAACCAGCAGCCTTTACTGGAGACCTATCTATGCCTCAGCACCCTGCAAACAGAGACTCAGCTGAAGGTGGTTTAGTAAACAGGCCAGATTAAGCCCTGGGATAATTTGCAGATAATTTTCCCCCATTTAACTAGGCGGAGAGGAAGGAAGTGTACCAGCAGATAACTGTTTGGGCATTGAAGCATGCATGTTACTGTAATTTCTTCTTTTATCATTAAGTAGCTTTTTGTGGTGTCTGGGAAAAGAAAAAGAAATGAGGGTAATAGGAGATATAAGGCATTGCTACATCATGAATGTTTGTGTGGCAAGTTGATACGAATATATCTATAAAGACCTGTTCCTGACTTGTTCCCCTCCCCTTTTTGGAAAAAGAGTGTTACATCAGATTTATTTTGTATGGATTTCTGTCAGGATACTGTGCGTGCAGGTGTAATTTTAGAAGGCATGAAAATAATAAAATATAAATAATAAAATAATTACCTGTTATGACTACTGTGTAGTTTGTGTGTTCTGTCTGAAGTAACCACCTTGCTTGTTAATCCACAGGCAGACATCAAGGGAAAGGATCAGCCTTCCTCCCCCCAAAAAGCTATTTTTCCCAAAGAAGAAAGCTAATTTTGTTCTCTTTGGGAAGGGACAAACTCACTAATTCAAGCTAAGTAGCAGAAAGAGGACGTCTTTATGAAGCCTTTCAGTAGCAGAAAAGCAGGAAAAAACATAAAGAAACCAAGTGTATTTTAGCCCAAAGCCCAACACAGTATTGTGATTAATTGAAAACAGGGTGAGTCAGATGTCCTCCCAACACTCTTGGTGCCACATCATTCCCCAAAAGACCTGCACAGGAGTCTGAAGAAAGTTGACTCTGCCTAACAGGCTTTTTTAAGCTCTCGGTTTCCCAAAGCCAAGGTCTGAGAGAGGTCCCTAATTGGTTCTGAGCACAGGAGAAACAGCCCTGATTTGACGCTCCTCCACAACAAGTGGTGTGCCCAGTTTCTCTGCCTGGGTCCTGTAAGCAAATGCTGGTGGATCTCCACATGCCTTGACAACAGTCCCTGATGAAAGGAAAGGACAAGCTGGAAAGTCAAAGGTGCTCACAAGATAACCCAGGGAAGTAAACTGTGGTGAAAGTCTGGAATGAATTCATTTGTACTATGGAGGAGAATAAAGTGGAAAAGGAACTTGACAGTGGGAAAATAAAGTACTAGGAATAAAAGAGGTAGCAGCAGAAGCAACTACAGCCCAGCAGTTATCTGCCCTATGTTCAGATCCACAGTCAGCACATGCATTCAAACTGCTTCAGAAAATGGACATCCCCTTGGTGGTGTGTGAGTGAGTGAGGGAAAGGTTCTGCCAGCATCATGTATGTGGAAGCCTTGCTGCATTCTCCACCAAGTATGTCAAATAACTAGGCCTTGTTATTTTAGATGTAGTACACCCCCTTTATATGTCATGCCTTGACACCTGAAGTAACACTTGGTATTTGTATGGTTTTTCAGCTCTCTGATTAAATCACTGACCAGCCACGGAGGTACCAGCTGGCACCATGCTGGGAGTTGGGATACAAGGCTCTAACAGGAGGAAACAACTGGTGCCTCTGTCTTTCTTAAAGGCAGCAAACTCAAGCTCTTGTTCCCTTCCCTAGTTCAGCTCTTACCTTCAAACTCAGGATCAGAGCAGGAAGCGATTGTGCCTGTGAACTGCACAATTTCATTCTGAGTGGGACCAGTTTCTGCTGTAATGTTGTACCTGCTGGAAGGTGCTGTTTGGTTTTGCTATTTGTTGGTTGGTTGTTTCCCCAAGGACTATTTAGTTTTAAATTACAGCCTCATGTATGATCTCTTCAGAAGAACATAAATGAAAAGGATGAGTAGATTGTTAACCACAGCATGGCAACTCCAATCTGGGTGGCCTGACCATGTAATAATGTGCAAAGGTTGCACACAAATTTATGGTGTTTGTACCCCGAGCTTGAATTTAATGGCTTACGGCATAAGCATTTTGAAGTATCCCTGAATAGAAAACTCAAAGACTAAATCTTCAGGCTAATTAAGTCATATCCTCCCAGACAGGTAGGTTAGGCTCATCCAGAATATATATGACTTCAGAACTTTAATAGGTAATGGTCTGCCAGGGTGCACATCACAACTGTGGCTGAAATGCCGTATGGGACTTTCACTCTATTAACAACTACCACGCAAAGAAAAAGGACAATGAGATAGGATGGCCATCAGATAGGTCTTATTATATGAGACCCTTGAGCTAAAAGGTACTTTCCAACATACGGCCTAGCTGACAGACATCATTTCAGTGTCAAATATAGTAATTGGATTGGCAGACAGAAGACATATTGGAAGGGAGGTGAGGGGGTGGGTGTCCAGACCATCCTGAATATAACATGATCTTTGTCAAAGCTGTAAGGCCTTGATGAAAAATAAAAGTACCTGACATCTCAGGAAAGCTCTTTCCTACTGTTTCTGAGTTTCACATATAAGATGCACCAGAACAGCCACGGAAATAAATGTTCATTTAAACTGGTTCAACTAGGCACACTTCACATGTTTAAATTGTCCCACCCAGGGAGACCTCAACTAATGTAATGTATGCACATAATGATTCTTCATTTGTTTTAACAAGTCATTTATGCAAGAAGAACATGAATTTGAAACACTAACCTAATCTTCTCCAGAATCAACAAGAGTTATGTCGGGTTGTCTGTGCAAGATTTAATTGCCGGTTGTTGTTTCTTTCAGCAGCCAAACCATTTTCATGAACGACTTCTTTCTGCAATGAATCTCCTGTAATTAAGCCAGTTTTTCATATATTTTGCATTGAACTTAAACACAGATCAGTTGAAGCAGGCTTTGTCTCCAAATTGGCATTCTGTAGACAAAAGCTTGCATGCCTTTGTGTTGCTGAAAGCAGTTATTACCAATCTATCACTGGCCAGCCCATTTTGAAAGTGCAAAAAGCTGTTCCTGGTTTTTTTCCCTTGCTGTTCCTATTCAGATAGGAGCAATTCTCAAATTAATTTGTAATGGCATGTGTTACTAGGTTCATTGGGCTACATGTGGACCCCTTCTTTGACTTCTTTGCACCAGCCTCCTGGTACAAGGATGTTATAAAACAGATCTAGTACAGAAGGGCTGAAGGGTCTGGAGGAGGTTATAGTTCAATGATCCAGCTTGTCAAGACTCATGTGGCAGTGTACCAACTGTCACCATTAGAAAAACAATGAAATGCTTAGAAAAAGCATGATGCAAACAAAAAATGTCATGATTTTTTAAGAAAAGACCTGGTCATCCTGTTATTTGTTCTTTACTTTTGAGCCATGCAGGCTTAAAAGAGATGGGTCTTTAAAATATTTTGTAGTTGATATGGTGGAGGCTAAGCCACGGGAGTGGACAGACCAGAAACAGAGCCGTGGCAGAAAGAGCATGTTTGCAGAGTGTGCTCACATCTCTCCAAGTCAGAAGGTGCTCGTGGCTCCTGCTCAGAATGCAGTTACACTCTGTGCAATGGAGCTGGGTGTCTCTCTAGGTTAGTTTGGTGAACCTTTTATTTGGTTTGCAAGCTGCAAGCTGAAGAGAGTATTTCAAGACTCTCTAGATACCCCTGAATGCTAGGAGTTTAGCAACTCTGTAAGTAGGATTCTCTTTCTTTTCTCTATTGTTTTTTCTTATTTCAACTGAATCTCAGCTGAGTGGACCTCTACAGCTCAGATTGTCAATCTTCAAGTATATTTTAAAGCTTTGCTGTGCTGAAGATGAAGGCAAGGTTGAGTTTTCCCTACAGAATTAGACAGACATAAAGTATATTCTTACTGGTGTAAATCTCATCTATCATCCACTGCTACCAACAAAAAGTACTTCATAAACACATACTTTATGATACAAAACTTGCACCAAGGAGATAGAAAGGGCATACTAGTGGGTGTCAGTATTATGATGAACATAACTAATTTGGATATGTATCAAGAGCAGTACCAAGCTAAATATTCACCAAAAAATTGAATCATCATGTTGCTCCATTAGTCTTTCATTGCAGAGCTGTAAAAACAAAAGTAATGTTACCCAAAGCCAACTTCTGTCTTCACTTGCAACTTTGCTCATTGCCATACAACATTTAACATACTCGGTGTTTTAAATGCTGAAATTTCAATGTAATCTCAATACCAGCATTCAGATTCTCACGGGCTTGCATTTAAAACTCTTTCTTTACACAACTGTTCATTTTTAGATTCTCTAGTGGCCTTGAATGTAAGTGTGAAAACAGCATCAGTTAGAAGCTTGCATTTACAGAATTCTAAATCATACAGATATCCTGTGACGTCAATTACATATAAAATCTCATTCTTCTGAAGTATAGAAAGCTCATCACATACACATCTATGTGTCTGTATGATGAAAATGTTTGTGCTGCTTGTTCAAATAGGTAGACTGATACCTTACCAAAAGATGTAAGAGCTAAGACCAAGTCTTTGAAGAACTCCATTTTGAAGGACTGTTGTTTTTCATGCTGTTAAAATTACTTCTAATCAATGGCTTCAGTATTTATTTGTTCATGCCAAAAAAATTAATCCTAGGATGCCGGTAACCTACTTATTTGGAAAAATATATGTTTAACAAAATGTACCTTTCAGAAATATGCCCTTTATAAAATCTTGATATTTTTAGTACAGAGAAACACCCAAATCCTGTAGAATTCACTGAAAAGAATATTTTGAATTTCAACAGGCTTTTTTTGATTAGGCAATTGTGGAGGAAAATACTTTCTGTCACCACAAAAGCTCTGCTTTCTTCTTTTGTAAAAGCAGCGTGATTAGAAATATAAAGATTACAGAGTACATCAATAAAGTCCCTCATTAATAGCCTATAAAGCCCATTAAACAAAATAAGTCCAAGAACATTTAAGCCTAAACAGAAAATGAAAGCAAGATACGGTAGCTGAAAAATGTGTATCATTTAAGTGGGGTAAGGTCCATGCCAGTCCCAGTGAAGAAACTTTATTCCATTTATTCAGAGCTTTCCCCTACCCGTCCTCTGGCATGCTAACCTGAGAGTCACTTACATATTGTTTGATGGTGTTTGGGTTGGGTTTTTTTCCTGTATCAAGCATTCCCTTTAAATAATAAGAATGGCTTTAATACTGATTTTAAACAACAACAAAAAAAAAAGACTATAAACATCTAATGATGTGCTGTCCTAGCAGAACTGTGCCAGAATCATGTGTGATGGGTGTTGGCAGCAGTCCTGAGCAGCGTACCTAAGCTTTATTTCTTGTCCAGCCATAAAGATAGGGTAATCTCCTCAGAGCTGAGTAGGGATCAGCAGCCTGGGTGAGGGTGCAGGATGCTCATCGCCTTTTGTCTGTGCAGAATTGAGAGCCACTTTCCCTCCACTGCTGTTGCTGCCTGAGCAGACCATGCTGGAGCAAGCTGGATACGTCTGCTCATAACACAATCAAACCTTCAGGTTATCTCTCTGGACACAAGCTTAGCTAGTCCTGAATCTGTTATGAGACTTATGGAGAAGACATTCATTTTTGATAAACAACAGAGGACATGGCAAAACAAGGGCTTAGTACAGCATTTTGATTTTGGATAATAGTAAAGTCAATATAAAAATGTTGCTGTTTTCATTCTCCTCTGCAAGATTCTCCAGCAAATTGCCCAGAAACTATTTTCTCCTCCTTCCAAACTGTTTTTAGAGTTGCAGATTGTTGTACACCTCTCCTACACTGCAATCTCCCTTTTCTTTTTTTTTTAATAATTCCCAGCAGAGGCATAGATGCTTGCAGCATCTCCATCTTCCTAAGTTAGTGTCACAAAGAGGTGTTTGTAGGGTAATGTAGGTTTTATTTAAAACTTGGAAGTATCATACTCAGATCACACTTTCTCAACACAGCAGGCAAGAAAGACCTTGGATCTATTAGAAAATTGTTTTTTAAAAAAACACCCTAAATTGAAATTAGGGTTTGTTGTTCTTCATGTACAGTGCCACTATATGAGAGAACAAAGCCAGTGCACACCTCTTCAAATGTTCATCCTAAAAGCTATCTACATGCATTCAGCAAAAACTCTGTGTTTCTCCAGACCCCACCGAAAAAGCTACAAATATGTGTTCCCTACGCAGCCCTGGGGTTTGGATTTTGTGGGGTTTTTTTTGTTGTTTGGTTTTTTGGGTTTTGTTTTGTTTTGGGGTAGTTTTTGTTGGGTTTTTTTTTTGCAGCTGACATATTCTGAAGAGATCAAAGAGAAAAAAACATGAAATACTGTGGTTTGCACTTTGTCTTCCCCAGCAGGTTGCCTGAAATGTCTTTTCAAATGGACTATTCCTCTTGCAAATCACTCTATAAATTGTAAAATATTTGATCAAGCTTTGTATTTGTTACTTTGTGGAAACAGAAGGAAGTTGCCTGAAAAGAGCAAACCACAATGCCCAGGAACCTCTGCAGCAATCAGGACAGCAGGGCAGCATGGCCAGGAACATTACTTAGAAAGAAACATTCAATGTACCACCACAAAAGTATAGCATCCTCTTAAAAATTGGATCTCAGGTGCTGCTCAGCTTATACACTGAACTTGAAACAGTGAAGGGCTCTTCAAAAATTTGATGAAACGGAGTACAAGTTTGGACTCTGCTTTTAGCAATGCAAATACAAATGAAAACATGAAAAGCTCCCCCTGCTCAGCTGTGATTGAAGTGGGGCATATTCAGAATTCAGGAAGTGTGTTTTGAGTTGTTAGCAGCACAAACTTAGGACGAAGTGGGTGCAATGGAGATTGAAGACCCTTCAACTGAAAGAAGCACTGTGAAGCAAAGCAAGCGTTCCTACCTCAAGGAACAGGGCTGCAGCCAGGTACCACCTGGGTGGTGGTTCTATTGATACTCTCAATGCATATTGTTAATAGAATCTGATTTTTTGTTTGATTGAAAGAACATCTGTCGAACTTACACTGGACATTGATATTAGTAAAGCAATGTAGTAACCATCATTACAAATTATTTTAGAATTCCTTAATTATAAACCAGTGAGAAAGTCTAAAAGCCTGTATTTCTAGACACAGTGTATTTGATAATTCTACTACTCTTTTAGGTACTTATTCCCTAAGGAATGGTATCATCACTACTCCACAACCTACAAGTTGTAGGTATCAGACCATGGTATCAGACCATGGTTTTGATACTCAACATCAACAGATACAGAAAATCTGTATATTTAATATAGTGTCTGCTACATACAAATACAACTTTTTCAGCTGCTTAGTTAGTATCTATAACATTGTTTCTTCTAGATGTATCCTTTCTCTCTGCACAAATTAATATTTTATTCTCTTTCATTTGTTCATATGCCTCACTGAACTGCAAACATTGTAGAAAAACCATAGCAGGGTTATTTGGTTAAAAGTAGAAGAGATGACCTTTGACAGTACCTAGCACGTTATTTCACAGAAGTTTTGACAGTACCTAGCACACTATTTCACAGATGGTGCACTGGACTCTGTTTTGTTTAGCGTTGTCAGTTGCAGCCATTTACATGCTTTGCTGGTTTTTCTTCTAGGTACACGAAAATGAAGACTGCCACCAATATCTATATTTTCAATCTTGCATTGGCAGATGCTCTAGCAACAAGTACTCTGCCATTCCAAAGTGTGAATTACTTGATGGGAACCTGGCCGTTCGGTACCATCCTGTGTAAGATTGTTATATCCATAGACTACTACAATATGTTCACCAGTATCTTTACACTCTGCACCATGAGTGTGGATCGCTACGTAGCTGTTTGCCACCCAGTTAAGGCCCTTGATTTCCGTACCCCCAGAAATGCCAAAATTGTCAATGTCTGCAACTGGATTCTTTCTTCTGCCATTGGCCTGCCAGTTATGTTCATGGCAACTACTAAATACAGGCACGGTAAGTCTGGCTTTCTTTCCTAAATTGGGTATTTCAATGTTTGAACTCCTTTCAGCATTGTTTCACTTTAGGTGTCGGTGTGAATGGACCCTTTCAACAGTTTTGTACCTGGCTGTAGTTGACTGGACATATTCTGTCCTTCACGTCAGGCAGGTCCAGCTCCTTCTTTGGGTCTGTGTGTGCCTCACTGCCCCACACAGTTGCTGCAGTGTTTGGAAAAGCATCTGCGCCTGCTTGCCTTCTGCTGCCGGGTGGTTATGCACTGTCCTCCAGCGCAGGAGCCTGTGCTTTACCCAGGAAGTTATTCCCACTGAAGTCAGCACGTGCTGCACTTAGTCTGGCAGGATGCAATACAGAGCGGAGAGCATGTTCTGAACCACTGGTGCTCAAAGACAATCCATGAAGTGATAGCATCGCACCATAAATCACAACCCTTCATTGTGTGCAGTTACTAAGTGTCATATTCTCTACCCCATTGCCCAAAAATGCCCAGACTCTTAGCAGATACAGTGCTTAAACCATCTTTCTTATCACCAGGGTTTATGCTGCAAGTGAAAATGAGTCAAATTTAATCATTTATGGCAATTCAACTCTTTATCTTGTCCAATATACACATAATGAAATGCAAAAGAGAACACAGTACTTTGGTTTTGCTTTCCTTCATGCACTTCTTCATATATGTTTTTCAGTACTGTGCCCTAACAAGGTTTGTGCCAATGACAGGTCACAGATTGCTTCATTTTACCTGTTTACTAAGTAAATCTTCATATGTTTGCCTATGCTATTTAATAAAGAAGCCTTAAAGAAAAGTAAATAAAAAACTGACCTGCTTGTTCTTCTGTGCTGTTTTCTTTTTTCTCCAGGCTCTATTGACTGCACACTTACGTTTTCCCACCCTGCATGGTACTGGGAGAACCTCCTGAAAATCTGTGTGTTCATCTTTGCCTTCATCATGCCAGTCCTGATCATTACCGTGTGCTACGGGCTGATGATTTTACGCCTGAAGAGCGTTCGCATGTTATCTGGCTCCAAAGAGAAGGACAGGAACCTGAGGAGAATCACAAGGATGGTTCTTGTAGTGGTGGCAGTATTTATTGTCTGCTGGACTCCCATCCACATTTATGTCATCATTAAAGCCCTGGTCAACATCCCAGAAACTACTTTCCAGACTGTATCCTGGCACTTCTGTATTGCTCTAGGGTATACAAATAGCTGCCTTAATCCAGTCCTTTATGCATTTCTAGATGAGAATTTCAAAAGGTGTTTCAGAGAGTTCTGCATCCCCACTTCCTCCACCATTGAGCAGCAAAACTCCACCCGAGTCCGACAAAACACTCGTGACCATGCTTCCACTGCCAACACTGTGGACAGGACTAACCATCAGGTATGACTAGCAGTGGAGATGTCATCTCTGGATCCAGGCCTCCAGCTTGGAGATGACATGTATTCTGAAGTCACAGTTTATACTGATTTGTAACTAGTTAAAGGTCTAAACACCTTCAGAGTTGTATTTTAAAGTGGTGTATGCATACACAGAGGCCTCAGTCCTGCATAGTGCCAGTTGTTCTCTCCTCTAGTTGATGCTCAGAAGCTGAGAGCTTTCAAAAGTACCTTGCATGACCAGGTCCTGTGTGCATGCATATACAAAGCGCACACAAACCAGTGTTTTAATTTGCAGGATGTTTACAACAGGTGACCGCTTTACAACTGGTTGGAGATTAATCTTTGTCTGAGGGCAGAGGCAGGAGTGGGACAGAATATAGATCTCCTCCCCTTGCAGCAGTCAATAGAAATGAGAAGAAACTGGGCTTTTACACTTTTGACTGATGTACGGAGAAGGCATACCTGGCCTTCTTTGTCCTGGAAGACACGCAAGAAGTAGACAAGAGTTTGTCTACATGCAGTTTATGTATCAGATAATTATCTATACTTGCTAAGGTGGGTTTTGAGATATATACATATATATATAAATATTTATATATACACACATGTGAAGTATTGTACCATTCTGCCATTTAAGGTATACTGAGAATATACCTGAGAAAAAGCCTTTGAAAAGTAGGGATTTTATGACACAAAAGATGACAAGAGAAATAGGTGTTGGGTTTTTTTGTAATTTAGGCTATTATTACTTAGCTTTTGCAAAGAAGCTGTTTTATTACATGTTCAACATCTGTGTTCCTGTGATTAGTCCTGAGAATTTCCAATCCCCATCCCTCAGTGAACATCAAGCAAAACATGAAAGCAAATCTTAACATTCATGTAGGTAATTCCGGTGCATCACATGCACTGAAAAATAATCAAGTCATCTCTGTAAATTATTAAAAAGAACAAAAGCCCAAATCAAAAAGAACATTACCATCTCCAAACAGACAAATGGTATCCACACCAGAAAAGAGGAGGGAGAAAGGGAGAGGGCTTAAAAAGAAAGCTGTATTAAGCATTTGCCATTGATGTTGTTGTTCACCAGCATCAGATGCATACATGTCAAACTGTTGTCTATGAAATCAGTTAGTGCCTGCTTGGTCTTACGCACACTTCGGTGGTAGAGCAGAGCTGCCAAACATAGCATAGTAGCATACATATATGTATGTATATACATGTAGTATTTACTAAGTGTATCAAAGATTTATTAGATGATTCAGCTGTCAATAATGCATTTGTAAGCCTCAGTGGAGTCAATCTCGTGCATGTGTCTTGACAACAGGATTGTAGCTGTATCTAGTGCAATTCCAACTTTTTACAGTGCTGTGTGTGTATGCACACGTTTTCTACATTTAGTGTCTATATATAATTTCCAGGTCCTTCTAAACTTCTACCCTTAGCAAATATTAAGCATTGTCATGAGGCTGAGTGAAATAAACTCTGTTTCCCTGGGCACTCAGCAAACACAGAACAGATGATTCTTCCTGCAAAGTTTTTTTGACCTACACCAACAAGGGAGAGAGGCAGCTAAGGTAGGGACAGACCACACAAGTGAAATGAGCTGTATAGTGGCAGTAAGTAGCAAGCAGGTCTCACAGCTGGGTTCTTGATTCCTTGGTTGTGTTTTTTCCATTTATGGTGTAGTGATAGAACTAGTTAATAGATAAGGCACATATAAAGATGAGTAATGGGAAAGATGCTGAAGGGAAAGGGAGGTGAGAGGAAGACTGTGGAGGAGAACATAGCGAGTGAGGCAGGAGGGAAGAGAACTGAAGCGAAGAGCAATATGCACAGAACAAAAAAAATCAGGATATGTGCAGAGCTGTAGGAAATTGTTTGACTACTGAGCCTTGACCACTTCTGTAGCTCTTCCTAGCACCTAACCAGCAGTTTTCCCCAGGCCTGGGGAGAAGATGACAACACTCATGTCCTCACTGATGTGTGGATAGGCCTCTTTACATGGTCTGGCATTTGAAAGAATTTGAAGTGACCGTAAATAGGCCCAGTTTCACTTCCTTCACCACCATCCCTGCAGTCCTTGCTTTGGCAGCTGCTGCTGCCACTGGTTTATTTCTGCCAGATGTGCTCGCTGGATGCTAACCTATGCCTTCTCACTGCTGTGCTCCCTGGAGTATGGCATGCCAGCTACTGGGTGCAGGCTTTGTTATTCTCCATAAAGTCTATAGAATATATTCACACCAAGCCATGTTCAAATGTCAATATTAAACTTGTGGGTTTTTTTCTCCAGCATACATTTCTCTAAGAGACATTTCTGTTGTCAGCTGTTATCAGAATGACAATCAAGTTTGTAAGACTTATCCTCACTAATAAGATCCTCTGGGATAGTATTTGCAAGTGCAACATCTAATTTTTTTTATTATTACTTTTTTTCTTAAACAGAGGAAGTCCTAGGGTGAATGCAGCTTTTGTTCTCAGTAAAGATAAAAGAGAAAAAAATAAAGGAAAAAAAACCCAGATGAAACACCGTTTGCTCAGACAGTGAGCTTTTGTAAATTCTATTGACAGGGCATCCTTTTCAAAGGTAAGCATTTTCTGTACAAGAAAGTCTAGCTAGGATATCTGTATTGATCTAAGTATACTGGCAAGTTCTTTCTTGTGCAGACAAGGCCTCGGAGAGCATTTGGTATGAACTCTAATCGCAAGGCTGTATAGCACTCAGTACACTTCATGTCATTCTCAAAGAAACAGGTGTTCTACAAGTTGCTTTCTTGCCAAGTGAGAATACTCCCGTTAAAGTTAATGAGAGCTGCAAGCACTCAATTGCTCAACAGCCTAGGGTCTCACACTCATAAGGAACTTTAAAAAAAGCATCCACTGGTGGGAGGAACAACCGTGTTTTCTATCACTGCAAAAGCAGTAACAGGAAACATCGTAAAGATTTATACTATTCTCACTTGACTTACTGCCCTTTGGTCTACTCTATGGATCTTTGGCATTACCAAAAAGATCTAGATTAATAGTTTGGATCATTGCTTTATCAGCATTTACAAAAAGTTGGAGTTCAAAATTCCTCCAGAAATGCAGCTTCTTCCAGACCCACAGAGAAACATCCGGTCGGTAACACTGAGGTGTGAGTGCTACAGAAGATCACAGAATCACAGAATCACAGAATTGTAGGGGTTGGAAGGGACCTCGAGAGATCATCGGGTCCAACCCCCCTGCCAAAGCAGGCTCCCTAGCTCATATTGCTCAGATAGGCGTCCAGGCGGGTCTTGAATATCTCCAGTGAAGGAGACTCCACCACCTCCCTGGGCAGCCTATTCCAGTGCTCAGTCACCCTCACTGTGAAAAAGTTCTTCCGCATGTTGGTGCGGAACTTCCTATGCTCCAACTTGCAGCCATTGCCCCTTGTCCTATCCCCACAGACCACTGAAAAGGGGCTGGCTGATTCCCCCTGCATCCCCTGCTTCAGATAATTATAAACTTTGATTAGGTCCCCCCTTAGTCTTCTCTTCTCAAGGCTGAACAGTCCCAGCTTACTCAGCCTTTCCTCATAGGGGAGATGCTCTAGGCCCTTAATCATCTTCGTAGCCCTTCTTTGGACTCTTTCCAGGAGATCCCTGTCCTTTTTATACCAAGGAGCCCAGAACTGGACACAATGTGTGTGCTCAGGAGAGCAACATAGTTCTGAGCGAGAAAAGACAGTGGCTAATCAGGCGTGAAAAAACAGAGTTGTAAGACTGGGGCATTTCAGGTCTGTAGGGGCCAATGTATCCTGTATTACACTCAATCAACTCCTGTGGTAAAATGTACAGGTTACATATGTTTCTAGGTGAGCTTAAAGACTTGCCTCATTTTAATCGTCAGGGAGGCATATACAATCTTACAAATGCATTTGCATGAAGAGTTAAAACGAGAGTGACGGAATCATAGACTCATAGAATGTGTTGGGTTGGAAGGGAACTTTAAAAGTCTTCTAGTTCAAGCCCCCTTGCAGTGAGCTGGGACATCTTCACTAGATACAGTTGCTCAAAGCCCCATCAAGCCTGACCTTGAGTACCTCCAGAGATGGGGCCTCCATTACCTCTCTGGGCAACTTGTTCCAGCAATCTACCACCCCCATAATGAAGAACTTTTTCCTAATATCCAACCTAAATCTCCCCTTTTCTAGTTTAAAATGGTTACCTCTTGTCCTAGTGCTGCATGTCCTCATGAACAGTTCTTCCCCAGCTTTCTTACTGACATCTTTCAGGTACTGAAAGGCCGCTATAAGGTCCCACTGGAGCCTTCTCTTCTCCAAGCTGAACAAGCCCAACTCTCTCCACCTGTCTTCACAGGAGAGGTGCTCCAGCCTTGTGATCATTTTTGCTGCCCTCCTCTGGACACACTCCAACAGGTCCATGTGTTGAGGGTTCCAAAGCTGGATTCAGTGTTCCAGGTGAGGTCTCACCAGACCAGAGTAGAGGGGCAGAATCCCCTCTCTCAATCTGCTGGCCACACTTCTCTTGATGCAGCCAAGGATGCGGTTGGCCTTCTGGGCTGCAGATGCACATTGGTGGCTCATGTCCAGCTTAATCCTTGGAAAATCGCCTTCAAAGCAAAACTGCTTACTTTGAACTTTCCTCTGCATGGCCCATATTGGTAGGGAACAGTAATAAATCTATCTGTTAATAATGAAAAAAAAAAGTACTTGGGGAAATGGATTATTAATAACTAAAGAAATCTGAGAAATTTTATATGCTCCAGCAAGTTGGTTTCACTGTGGCCCACTTAAGTTTCTGTAGCAGCCTCACCTGAACGTATCCAAGCAACTATGAATATGATGTACAGGTACATTTCAGAATATCCTACCTAATTTTTTTATTTTTATTTTTAGCTTCTGATGCTTTTTCCTTAACAACTGCAATGTCTAAATGCTATAATGGAAGCTGCAAATCCTCCTTATAGGTTGAAAACAAGGCCTCAGATATGTTCAGTAACCAGAAGCACTGGTATTCGTGCTCAGCCCTGAAAGCTTTGCCCCTATTGCTTGACTTGGCAGTCACATGTAGTAATAAAAAGGATATTGTATTTTTTTAAAAAGCCCTATTTTTAAGTTGAAACAAAAAAAAAATTGAAATCTAGTTTCACTTTTATTAAATACAAAAAAATACTTTCTCATATTTTAATATCCCTAGTGTTTTATGACAGACTGCAAAAAAAATACAGGGAATGCTGGTGAGTCCTATGCAGAAACATGACAAAAGCTGGGCAGATTCTGCAACTCCAAACTTTGGTAGATTCACATATACTTCTATTCATAAAGAATGTTTTTCTGTGGATTTTTAGGAAGTGGACATATTTCCTTTGCACATAATACTGTATTTCATTAATAATTATCAAGTATTGATTTCTTATAAAGCTCATTTCTGCCAAGATAATGACAATGATAACCTTGTCTAAATTCAATAGATCCTTAAAACTGGACTTTCTTTTCTTTCATTTACACTGACACGGGCCCATCATAAACATTCTACATAGCAGAGAAAACAGAATGTGATTATCAGATTATTTCATTAAAGGAAACAAGAATAAAGTATGCTATGAGGACCAGAGCTGATTACATGGTTTCTAAGATTGCCTGAGTTTGTGGCATTCCTTCAACTGTGAATTTGAATAAATGGGGGGTAAAAAAAATCAATATTTTCCTTAATAAAATAGAAAATGGTCTCATGAAATTCATAGTGAATTCCCCTATGTAAAGAGAACAACTGGCTTGGTATGAAATATATTCTAATTCTATGCAAATTTCAGATCTACTAATGCATCTTTGTCTTTGAAAGTCAGACACAAATGTTATCTGTGATGATTTCCTCTGCCTTTTTTGCTTTGTGACAAAGGCATAGCCTAACCTCGCTCCCTGAGCCACCTGCTTAGCTTTATATGGCAGGACAGTAGCTGCAAATTAGAAGTAAATTCCTCTTTATAAAAAAAAAAAAACCCACACAGACATGCACACACATGCATACACAGAGAGTTGCGGGCGGGAAGAAATCAAGTAACTATTCATTGTATTTACAATTTCTTTCCTTTCAGTTGGAACTTCAAGAAGCTGAAACTACTCCACTGCCGTGACAGGGTCTCCTGCCGCATAGCTCTCAAAGCAATTGCACACCAGTGCCACAGTGTGTCTGGGCAATATGCTGTGGGAATGTGTAGGACACACTTTCCCTCCAAAAAAAAAACCCACAGAGGAAAGTGCCTGCTTTTCCAGTCTGTCAAAAATTGCTTCTGCAGCACTTCCACGTTGCGTGTGACAGAAGCATGAAACTTAACAGCAAGCAGAGCCACGAGATACGGGGTCTTGCCAGGCTCCAGTGTTCATAGCGGTCATGCTTACCAGGAATACACACATTAGTCTAAAGCAGAGCTACGGTACCTGTAGCAATCTGACGTGCTCCTGACAAGTTACAGTGGTGTTAAACAAGGTGGAAACAAAAATTCCAAGGCTAGGCAATTTTAGTTTGAAAAATGAAGATAAGCTTTTAATGGTGGGGAATAATGGGAAATGTTGTAATACTGTTGGGTACTCGATTTACTCTTAAAATTTATTCGTAGAGGTGTTTCCTGTGCAGGTTATTTGTGTGCTGAAGTCTCACAAATCATCTAGAACAACACATTCACGGTTCAAGAGGTCTTCTCTTACAAGGATTGCATGTTCTGCAGTTTCAAAGGGAAAATATTTCTTTCAGTGTTCACTTAAAAACCAAAACGTCAAGCTTCAACTTCTGCTTCTATTTCTCACATTAAAAATGGACTTTAAAATCAAAACAATAAGCTCTCACTTCTTCTAAAAGAGATGGATAAATAAAAGCATTCCGTGTTATCGATTGTCAAGTGATTCAAAAAAACAGCATATACTCCATTAACATAAATTCCTATGTGAATAGAAATGTAGCTATAAGCTTGTCAGAGCTATCACAAGGTCTTTTACAAGTACTTTCTCAAATTTCAGGTGCCCTGTTAGCAACATTTTGAATTTGGAAGTCATCGACAGTCCTTATGCGAAGTGCTTGGAGCAGTTAATATATTGGACCTTTATCTATTTATTTATTTATTTATTTATCAATAAAAAAGTTACTTTTTGGTAGACATCTATATTTTCTTAACCAAACCCATGATATGATTTCTTTTCTAGCTGACATAATACATTCTGCATCTCCATTTTTTATTAGCTGCTATAACATGATTAGATTTACGAAAGAACCATTGTACTGAAGTAAATGCCACCCTAGCTGTTTTCTAGTATGAAAAATAAAAATATCCATGTAGATAATTTGTCGTGCAATGGTATTTTCTAGCCATTATTTGTTACTTGCTTTGTAAATAAATAATCAGTAGTTAATCAGGGGGAAATGTCCATTGATGAATTTAAGTGTATTCTAAAACACAACTCTACAGAACAAGGTGGAGTTTTTTGTTTTTATTTCTGCAGCCAAAATGTATTTCTTATTTTCGTTGTTAAAGTCTATGTAATGATATGCTCTTAATGTGAAGTTGTTTGTTTCTGCCATGGACTGCATAATAAAGATTGAAGGCTAAATCTTTACAAGTTGTAAATTATGGTAATATTTGAGTTTCATCACTGTGCAGCTAAATATGTAGCCCTATATATATCAGCAGAATAAGAAAATAGATATAGCAAAAGTGCCTTGATTTTTTTCCCCCTTTTTTGTTGAAAATTCCACTGTGTTGTCATAGGGACTTAATATTTAATTTTGTATTAGTTGAGAAGGATCTCCTCATAGTCGTCATTAAAGTTTAAACCAGAGTCAACATCATTCTAAGGGGTTTTACATCTACTTTTTAAGCAGCATAAGATAGGCACTCAGAAGAATTTGACATATTGTTTTGCACTACACAGCAGTATTGTTTAGATAACAAGAAGAACACAGAATACCCCAGAAATGCAAATGGATTAGCATCATGCAACGTCATTACTACCTGACAGTTTCTGAGTAGTCTGCCATGCTCACAACAACATCACAAAACTAAAATACATCAAATGATTATTTGGAAAATCTTAACTGATAGATCAGAAATATGATTTTAATTGAAGTTATAACCATAGTTTCGTGACTAGTCAGAAGTTCATCAGCTTTCACAGAATTTACATAACGAATTGAAACCATTATTCCCTCCATATTTAGGATGGAATGAAGCTTACAGGCAAAACACTATGAGTTGCCAACAGACAGCCTATTATTTTTAAAGATACTTTTGGTTTCTAGAGTCCAATAATTAATTGAGCAACCTGACTGCAAATATTTTTAGCAGTAGTAATTTTTTTGTAGCCTTGATGGTCTAAGGATATGAGGAATCAAATTTTATTAGTGAAGCATTAGCAAAAATAAGTTAAATGTCTTGCTTATTTCCAGAAGACGTAAATGTTCGTCCGTAGTGCTTTGCAACAAGTAGCATATTATTACACAACTGCTGTATCTGTATTGTAAACCTTTAATAAAAATGTGTGTGCTTCTTGTATATTTGCCACATACTGTATTCAAATAGACACTGACATGTCACACCATACTTTTATGGCTTAGTTTTATGAAACGCCATGCGATCAATACCTACCTTGGGGGTGCTCCGATTAATTATCTGACCTCTTTAATGAATATGTTGTATTTTTTATTTTTAAAACGGAAAATCCCAATAGTTCATTATTTTAGGGGGCGGGGTGGGGGAGATTAAAAGCATATGGGCAGAACTTGGTTTTGATCCAACCTGCATGCCTCCCTCCTGTGCTGAGAACTCGCCGCAGGGGCTCAGCTCCAGGAGCCAGCCAGCGCGGGGGCCTGTCCCTGGCACAGGAGGACTGGGTGAGTGGAGGGAAACGTTCCAGCTTTTAGCAGACGGAGGCTTCCCAGGCTCTTTCCTGGGCACATGCCCAGGCACTGGAACAAGTTTGCCTGCACCACTAAGCCCAGAGGCTGGGCAGAATCAGGTGCTGCTGCCTGGATCTCTGCTGACCTGCATGCTCCTATACAGTTTTGGAGGATAAAAGAATTATTTAGCTCAAATGCAAGGTGTTTGGTTGCAGTGGGGCTCTGTGCACTGACAATGTTATCAGGCACATTTTTTCTGTTGTTGCAGAAGTACTCATATTTTTTAAAAGACTTTGGTGAATTTTTCTTTATGCTGTAACTGGACAAATTCTTTGGTCTCTACATGGACAGAGGTTATTACCTTAAACATCTTCTAGCAAGAAGTCCCACCATTGAGTTGTGCTGAAATATTCTTGTTTGGTTGATTTTAAAAGTTCTGCCAGTTTTTTTTGGGGGGGAGCAATAACTATTTCTTACACCTTGGAAAAAAACCCAAAAAGGTTACTAATGCCCATTCAGTATGACATTTGAGCAAGACAATGTAAGGAATAATCTATTTTTTATTCTCTCCTCTATGCTGGCAATGATTTTACACATTTTATAGTGTAACTCCTCAGTTGTTTCTTCCCTAGTATGTTCATTGCCATTTTGAATGCTCTTGAGCACTAAGTGGATGTTTTCAAGGGATTACCCACAATGAACCTAACAATATTTTGCCTGAGCAGTAACTATTGATTTACTACCCACTGTTGTACATATGTGGTTGGGGTTTTTTTCTCTGCACGTGCACATTATTTTGTATATATCAGCTTTGCATGCCAGCATCCCTCAAGCCCCCAGTCACCTAATACCATGAGCTCTTTGTCACATCAGGCCTAGCTCTGACTATGTTAAGTAACTGCACTTTAATAAACATTGTTACTTAGCTGTATGCCCATCTTGCATCTAACATGACAAACTGGGACAGGAACTTTCTGGGACTTCACTGGAAACCTCCCTTCCACTTTCACAGATCCACAGAATTGTAGGGATTGGAAGGAACCTCCAGATATCATCGGGTCCAACCCCTCAAGTTCTTCCACATATTGGTGTGGAACTTCCTATGCTCCAGCTTGAGGCCATTGCCCCTTGTTCTGTCTACACAGATAACTGAAAAGAGGCTGGCTATTTCCCTCTGTTTCCCACACTTCAGATCTTATAAATGTTAATCAGATCCCCTCTTAGTCTTCTTTATTCAAGGCTGAACAGCCCCAGTTCATTCAGCTTTTCCTCATAGGGCGGATGCTCCAGTCCTTTAATCATCTTCGTAGCCCTCCACTGGACTCTCTCCAGGAGATCCGTCATTTTATACTAGGGAGCCTAGAACTGGATACAATACTCCATGTGGAGCCTGACCAGAGCAAAGTAGAAGGGGAGTCCATTTATTCCTACTGTTTGCTTCCAGTCTTTCATTCAATTATTAATCCATGGAGGACTTTTTTTTTCCTTTATCTCACAATACATTGTTTTCTTTAAAAAAGCCTTTTAGAGAGGTACGGTGTTCAACACGTTCTTCAGAACTGATGCACACAGTATCTCAGCTGTATCACTTTGTTCCACATGCTCATCAGCTCCTCCAGTGACCTCTGAAATGCTGGGTCAGTAGTTATTCATTCTGTCATGCTTGCCACCTGTCTATCCATTCTGCTCTTCCACATACCTAGCTTACTGAAAAATCAGAATTACCTCTCAGTGGTTCCCTTGTCCTCAGGCTCTTCTTTTTCAAGAAAAATATGAGGTTCACAACTACCATCTACTGTTTTAGTTCTAAAGCTGGTTTTAAAGTGCACAATACAACATAGTAGCTCGTCAACTTCATACCCGAGTTCTTTTAAAACCCTTGAGTGAGTAACACCTAGCCATCATTATTTGATCCTGTTGGAAAACCTGATCTGTTCAAAGCCTTTTGACTGACATTTGATTCTGAGACACCTCTTCAGGCTTCTCCTCTGCGGAGGATGCAAGACATAAGCTCTCCTGAGTTTCTCTTCAGTGAGGAATTGACACATGCTCCACCACGTCTTTTATTTCCTAGCTTTATTTCCTGACCTTTCTCAGCCTTACAGTCTGTCCTGCTATGTTTACTCTAGGTCTGAATATATATATATTTTTATTGCCAACATATAACAGGAGTAGACAACGAAGTGAAGTCCATAGCAAAAAAACATTTCCACGGTTCTGTGATCACATAGCACAGCACACAGGGCCTTGGTGGAGTTTTGGATATAAAAGATAGCAAATACGTGTTCTACATTAATAGTGTTGCTTTATGTCCATTCTGTACCCACAGTTATCTGTGAATAGAAGTAAGACGGAGTTAGTCAGCTGCTGCTGCAGACACATCTCTCAGCCATTCCCAGCCTGTGTAAGCCCCTGGAGAAGAACTGTGGTCCTCAAGGAGCATATCTGCTGGCATCAGGAATTAGCCTACTGACACCTGGCAAGGGAATCCCTCAGAGAGAAAAAAGGTGATGCAAAACTGCCCCCATCCCCAAGGTCCATTTATTTCATAGACATCACCTGGCCAGAAAGTGACCATCCAGACATAGTAAACCACATGTTGGCATAAAGAAGGGATGGGGAAGTAACATGAGAGAAAACACAGTAGATTCAGTTCCCAAAGACACATTTGTATGTAGAAGGCAGTCACAATGGGTCAGACTCCTGGGCCTGAACTGTCGAGCATGGCAGAGGGGTTGGACCCGATGATCTCTCGAGGTCCCTTCCAACCCCTACAATTCTGTGATTCTATGATTCTGTGAACCATGATGCCACTTAGTGCAGCACTGACAATGCAGTTGTTCCACCCTTCCACCTCTCAGTGATTTTGGTGCTTTGGAAGAGACGAAACCCCACTACATGAGTTTACATCTTCCTTGATGCACTCGCTACTGCCTGGATAGGAAGCATGGGTAGATTCTATTTATGAAGCAAGAGAAGCTGCACAGACACCGTGCAGCTCCCCAGCAAGACAGCTGACCTCTGGGATGTAGAACCATCTGCAGCCTCCCAAAGTCCCACAATAAAATGACTCATCAGGTGAAGGGCAGGACATGGTTTTCTTTGGATGAGAATCTTTGCAACCATTTCATATTCCCACTCGCTCTGTTAAAAGGTACAGTTAAAATCTATAATATATAGCACTAAAGAAACCTGCATTTTGTTTTTAATGTAGCATTAATTCCACCAAATTCACCTTTGGCATAGTCTGAAGAATCAGAAGATATTTTTCTCATCAATGGACAATTCTGTTAAAGATTTGGAGTGATTTGTAATATCAAGCCAAATTCCTAAGTGCTACATTAATGAGGAATATAGAAGTAGTATAGCTAAAATGACAGGCATTTATTACATATTACTCCTATT
Source organism: Porphyrio hochstetteri (assembly GCA_020800305.1). NCBI lineage: Eukaryota > Metazoa > Chordata > Aves > Gruiformes > Rallidae > Porphyrio > Porphyrio hochstetteri. The sequence goes on from CM036907.1 coordinate 57,119,118, forward strand.
AATCACTTCTAATCCAACAGCCTGTTCTGGAGTACATATAAATTTGCACTTAGCCATAGATTCACAGGTTAATGTGCTACACCTGGAGCTCAAAGAAAAGTGTGTTGAAGCCTGCAAAATTGTTAAACACTCACAGTATTTTTTCTTCATAACACTTTTTAGATAACATTTTATTTCACTGTTTTTCTGATCATAAACTTAACAGAAATAATTGATGTTTCTCTTCACACTCTGGTTGATATCGCTGAGAAAAAAAAAACCCAAACCGGCAACTGGCATCAAATACCATAATAGAAGCTATGTATTTAAAAGGAACAGTCACTTCTAGAAAGGAATAGGACTGGAAAGAAAAGCATTACACAACAAACAGAAGATTGGTACCGTGTTAGGGAATAAGAAACATTAGATCCAGTGAGCTTACACCAGGCAGGAGGCAATAAAGCAACTACAAAGCAGAGGCAGTAATGTTAAAGGGAATGGGTTGGGGAGTGGGAAGGGGAAACTGCAGTGAAACGCCCTGTGGAGATAACCACCTACATGATATGAAATGCTTACCCGGGGTTTTACTCCAGTATAGGTAATCCAGATTTCTTTGAATTTTCTTGCATAATAAATTTATATCTATCCTTTTCTTTTTCCCCACCTCTAAATTGTATTTTATTGTTGCTGTATGTTTGTTCAGAGCCTGTAAGAGATCTGCTGATGTTTTGCCACAGTTACCTAAAATCTACTGCTACTAGTGACCTGTACTACTACTTTTAAACCAAAACACCAAGGATTCTTTCTTAAAGGCAAATTCACCAATACAGAGACTTGAAGGCCAAAACCAAATGCTATAACCTTCTGTTCAGACCTTCTACAAAACCATTCTGCCAGTCTTTTACCAAGCCCAAACCATCCCACCGCATGATATAACATAGTGGGGTTTTTTAAAGAAAAGTGTGGGGGGAGGTGTTGTTCTTGATTCAGTGAGTTTAAAGGACAGAAATCCTATTATATCCTCATCATACTTCTGTCCAAAACATGTACCTGTTACATATATTTTACACAGGTGAGCTGCCTGAATTGTCCATTGCTTCACTTCCTACTGATCTCAATGACTTTTCTGAGAGTTTAAGGACTCACTGCTATTAGAAGCCACTTCCTTGGATATTGGGTTTCATGAGATGCTTCTTAGAGGGATAATGTTAATCTAGTAAATCTATTCTTCCAATTTTCCCTTGAGTGAATTCAAGGCAGAAAGGCAGGGTCCCCCAAGGCAGTTAAGAGCATTTATTTCTGAGACCCTCATCTGAACTAGGATGAGGTTCAGACTCATCATGAAAAAAACTGGCCACTGCAAAATCCTTCTACTTTTCCAAATACATCAAATGAAACACTTTGCACCTCTTCATTTTTTTCCTATAAGGCATGGTTTCCAAATTTCCATTTATTGTGTATTTCTTACTGCCAACTAACCTGCTAATACCCATATCTCTGTTGGCATGAAAATGAGAACAGTACTCAAAGTTTCAAACACATGCATGATGTTTTAGAAATGCATTGTCCTTATTAAAAAAATTAAATATTGGGGATAGAAGGAACATGTTCACCCAGGAGTTATATACTCCAAGGGATTTATTCACTTTCTCAGCACCATACCAGTAGCTCCTACTTATTTAATTGTTTGCTTTTATCTACAAATTCATCACAGTTACTTTGTTTCAGCAATTATTTTGTTCCCAGATTCACGATTTTGTATCTGCCTGCATTAAGACATAAAAGGTTCAAATGATTCCCCCTTACCAAACTCAGTCATTAGAAGTCACAACAATAACGAGGACGCAAATTTGAACATGAAACTAAAGCAAACTTTTTAATCTCCTAAAAACTAACAAGAAAATTAACTAGTGATAAAATTATAATAATAATAATAATAATAAACACTCTATTAGCTATCCACATTCAAATTGAAAACTTTTAGCCAGTGAAGAGTCTAGAGCACAAATCTTGTGATGATACTGGGGGAATTGGGGTTGTTTAGACTGGAGAAAAATGAGGCTGAGGGGGAGACCTTTCTCCTCTCTACAACTATCTGAAAGGAGGTAGGTGTTGGTTTTCTTCAAAGTAAGAAGCAATAGAACAAGATAAAATGGCCTCAAGTTGTGCCAGGGAAGGTTTAGATTGGATACAAGGAAAAATTTCTTCACTGAAAGGGTTTGCAAGCACTGGAACAGGCTGCTCAGGGAAATAGTTGAGTCACCATCCCTGGAGGTATTTAAAAGATGTGTAGAAGTGACACTTAGGGACATGGTTTATTGGTGGACTTGGCAATTCTAGGTTAATGGCTGGACTCAATGATGTCAGTGTTTTTTCTAACCTAAATGATACTATGATTCTACAGAAACACAGGTGGTGTGACTGTAAATGTGTAGTTCTGCTGCTATTTTTCCTATTTTTATTCAATTAACAGTTTCTCTGTCGCCTCTAATGCATGGCTTTCTTTGGAGAGAAGAAAAGCTTTCTTGTAATTATTGCATATTTGAATTCCAAATGACAGAGACAATGATGCCAATATAAAAAGCAATGGAAATGCTTTATTAGACACTTTTGAAAAATCAGCCTTGTGCTGCTCTGCAATGAACTGTATTAAGCTAGACAGCTTACACTTATTAGCAGCACCAGAGGCCTTCTGTTCAGAGTTCATCTAGTGATGACACTCATCTTCACCATTACCAATAAACTCAGAGTCATCATAAGCTGATACTTAGATTTTATGTTATCCTCTCTTGAAAGAATCTCTTAAACATCATATAATAACTTCCCAATTAGTGTTATGTTGCCAACACTCTAGTTTTGTCTAATAGCATTATGATGCACAGAAGCAATCTTGACTTGTAAATCTTTCAGAGCAAGAGGGTTTGACTGTCCCCATCATCAGACCCCCAACCCATTTGGATCCACCAGGCTGTATTTATCCCTCTGATTCAACATGTGAGCAATTAGGAAGAATGCTTTCTTCTGCTCCTGTATATTAACAGCATTACAAGAGAAAACTAAAACTGGTATTTACAGAAAGAGGCTGTGACAGTAGACAAATGTGCAGAAACACCCAAGTAGTGCATCATTTATATATGAAGGGTGCATGCCTGAGACCTCCCATTCCCTGTTCTTTTGCCTTCTGATTCCCTGGAACATCAGATCCAAGGAAATATTCCAGTGAAGTAATACAAAAAAGTAATTAGATTTAACAGCCTGTTTCACCTCTGCACTATTGACTAAACTAAGCGGTCAATAGAAGAGGTTAAATATATACATTCAGAGAGTTCTTAAGCAATGAGAGAATTTGGATTATCCTGAAAGTGAAACAGCAGATTATCAAATTAAAAACTGGATACTAGTGGAAGGTAAAGCCCCTTTATTTAGCAGGAAGCAGCTGAGGTCACCTGAAGACATACAAACCAGACACCACCCTCCAAGTCTGTGCAAGTCGGGTTTTACCTGAGACAGTATCTGGGTTCCTTTTGCCAGTTCCCACCTACATTGAAAATAATAATTATACAACCCCTTTTCTTACACAGTCATACTGTGACCTCCTCTGTCAGAGCCGACCCAGGATTTCTGGCTTCTGCCTCTGTCTCTGCCGAGGCACAAAACTGTCCTCTAGAATTAAGATAAAAGTTTAGGGGAATAATTATGTTCTTTGAAGCAGTATTCAGTCTCGGTCTACTTAGGTATAACACTCAGGCAATCAAGCACTGGTGAGCTGGCAGTAGTGCTGGGTCTTGAAAGACTCAGAGTTACATTTAAGGCTATTACAGACAAAAGTGACAATTAGGGCACAGGTAGAACAGGTCTCGGGTGGGCAGAGACTAAGGAGACAATGTCAGCACATGGTTTAACCCTAGCACAAATGGTATCTGTCACTCTAATTTGAGAATACCACCTAACCCAAAATCAAAATTAAGAGAAAGGAAAAGACTTTGCTAGCCCTAAAGTATCTTTTGTCCTGCTTCTGCTACCTGGAAAATAACACTTTCAGCTCTCACTATGCCAGACTGAATGCAACCCTGGGGACAAGTTTCTGTCTAGCCCTGGCTCTCCTATCTTAAACTGATACCATTTGTTCATGAAGGACCTGGTGACAGAGATCCTAAATTGTTTCTGCCCTGAATGCTGACACAGCCTAAACTTAATTTTCAATCAAGAGCATGCCCTTGGCACACACCAGGGCCACATCTAGAAAGAAAGCAAAGATAGGTGTATGACACAGTGCTCTCTCACTTCTCTGACCTCTCCTACACCCAGTATTAACTCACATTTTCTCTGACACAGAAGCTTAACTTTAGATTAATATTTATTAGCAAAGACAACTGGACCAACACTGAAATATGAACAAGAAACCCTGGCCAGCCTTAGACACAACTGCATGCCAAGGGGCTTTCACAGGACAAGGCAAATAAACCAGGCACTTCACCACTGCCCTCTGGCACCCTGTTCTGCAGATGTTCTCAGGAAGAAATAAAAATGCAGAACTAGACCAAGTGATCTAAGCTGGGCACAGACCCACAAATCAGCATCATGTCAGAGAACAGCCAACGTGGGTACTAAAGTGCAGAGGAAGGGTGTGGCCAAGTCATGTCTCATTCGTCTGATCCAGCACCCTGGCCTGCCTGGAGCACAGACCAACCAGATTGCCCTGCCATGACTCACAGCAGCTGTGCTACCAAACCAGCCAACACCTTCCCACATCTGGACTTTAGTCCTAGGGGTTGCTTCACACTTTGATTTTTGTATGAAAAATGCTGTCCCACAAACTCTGCCTTCATCATTTCTCCCATTCCTCATGGGACCAGTTTCCTTACTTCTTTTAGTGAGTGAGATTCCCACATCCCTTTTTAAAGACACATGCACTATTTGTGTCTCAATCGCCAAAGTGCTGAGATTTGTTTCCTGCCTCAGTCCTGAGACTCTTACCTGCTTATTCCAACCAGTGTCAGCAATGTAATTCATCTTTTTCGTGTGTGTTAGAAAACACAGCTCAGAAACAGCACATAAGATGCAGCCACCCAAATTCCCTCAACTTGTCATCAGAAAATGAACAGAATAAATTATTTCATAGAATCATAGAACAGTCTGGGTTAGAAGGGACCCCAAGGATCATAGAGTTCCAAACCCCCTGACACAGGCAGGGCCACCAACCTCCAGGAATGATCTACACAAGGTTGCCCAGGGCCCCATCCAACCTGGCCTTGCACACCTCCAGGGATGGAGCATCCACCACATCTATGGGCAGCCTGTTCCAGCACCTTGCCACGCTCTCTGTAAAAAACTTCCCCCTAATATCTAATCTAAAGCTTCCCTCCTTTAGCTTTAGTCCATTCCCCCTTGTCTACCCTTTTGAAAAGTTGATACCCTTGCTGTTTATATGCTCCCTTCAGGTACTGGAAGGCTGCAATGAGGTCCCCCTGCAGCCTTCTCTTCTCAAGCCCAGCTCCTTCAACCTCTCTTTGTAGAGGAGGTAAAGAGTAAATTATGAATGAACAGAATAAATTATTTCACAGAAGACAAACGATGCTCATCATGATGAGGTATCACTTCAAGCTGGAAAGGTGATGTGTGTGTTTTACAGCAGTATGAAATCTTATCTGGGGCTCCTCCTGGCATTTGGGGAGTGAAATTTTCAAGCTACACAGGAAAGGACACCAACACCAGGGTCATCTTCATCGCTGCTGTAATTTATGAACATAAGTGCTAGCCAAGGTGAACTGAATTTACTACCTGTAATAAAAATAAGATTTAAGAAACATACCTTAAAAGGGCTGCAAAAGAATAGATAGGCCCATAGATTACCAGGACATGGCTGCTTTTTCAAGGGCTGGGGACACTGGAGATACCTCTGAATTTTCAGCTGTCTTCCTGTGCCACCCCATGACAGTGGCCTCAGGGTTTTACTGGACATACACGGACATTTTGTGAGGGACACAAACATGCCATCATCCTTAACACTGTCAGGAGAACATATTCTACAAAAACAACCTCCGACCTTTCAACCCTTGCCTCTTAGGGTGGTGTCCAGAACAGCTGTAACAAGTTACTGGCTGAGATTCATGGATGTTAAATAACCAGATACTAAAAATCATCCCCTCCAATACATCAGTTTTATCTCAGGTGGATCTCCACTGATCTCATGCCCCTCATTTTCTTGCAGGCAATAATCACCCCTTTTCCCACTCCGATGATTTACTACCTCTCCTTTCCCATTGTCTGCCTTGGCTCCTCAGGAGTTAACTTGCCTTTCCTCATAGAGCTTCTTTAGCTTCAGCCTGTACTTGCTTTCAGTTTACTGTTTCAGGTCTGGAAAGGGTTGGTGCACCAGACAGCATCTCATTTTTCCACCTGCAGCAAATGCTGTCACGGTAAACCTTAGATGTAGACTGAGACCACTGAGACCAGCAGTAACTATTACTTCCCTTCTTACATACAAACCAGTGATTTTTCTCCCTTGCTTGCTGTCTCGCTAACAGCCAGCGGGCTGTGCTAAGGGATCAGTTTTCTCCATCAGAAAAACTTGCTGAGACCCGTTTGCAAGAAGCTGCGTTTTCCCACCGGCAGTACAAGGAGAACTTGTGTGTCTGCCCAAGACTGACACCGCTCTGCACAGAAGAGGAAGGATACACGTTCCCCCATCAAAACAACAGAGCTGTTTGTCACCGTGCACAGTGTCCCATGTACTACCAAGGCTTCTGTCAGACGATTTTAAACATCCCCTGGTGACAACTAGGTCATCTCTTCAGCACAGGAATGTATTACAGGAACTCTCCCCCTTACAGCAGGTATTTTCTTCCAGCAAGAAGAAACAGCCCATGATCGTACCAGAAGATTGACAACTGAGCCCTTCCAAAACGTGAAGTGATGAAACAGGGTCAAGATGCCAGGAACCACACCTTTACCCTCTGTGTTGCCAGTGAACATGCTGACCCCAAGCTCACCAGGACTGTCTGGAAGCCTGGTGAAGCCCAACTGTCTTTTTAAGCAGACAAAAGACAAATGTCCAAATAATGATGAGCAACTCATTTCTGTTTTTCTAAAACTTTGGAAATAGTTTGGTTTTTTTTTTACTACCACCAGAGGGTATAAATCAAAAGCCATAGGAAAAGAAGAAGCTGCCTAAGGCAGTGAGGTGCAGCTTCACAGCTAACGTTCATGGGTGCACATGTGGTGCTCTAGCCCCAACCACTGCCTCTCTCATGCCTTAAGCAGCATCCCTGCAACAAGCATGCCAGGAAGGATTCTAAGGAAACATAGAGTTGTTTTCTGTACAGTTTGGCTTTTCATAACCAGAAACAAAACTTTTGGTCATGTGTGAAGCACAGAAAGCGTGAGCACAGGCTGAAATCACAGTAAATCCCACATGAAAATTGTTCCCTCAGAGTGTCTTCATGTGTTGCATGGGGAAAAAAGGGGAAATCATCCCTTGGTGAAAGTGAAGCTGTAGCTTTTTGGGAAGCTGAGTCAAACTAATGCTCTGCTCCTAAAAGGAAGAGGTCTGCCTCTTCCCTCCCGCTTATGCAACTTTTCTTCCTTCTGCTTCTGCCTACACAATCCAGCTGCCTCTCTTGTGAGGGCTCTGGCAGGCACTGAACCTTCTCCATAATTCAATTTTATTCACCACTGCAGTAGACAACTATCCAGCTTGCTGTGTCTGTTCCACACCACCTGGTTCAGCTGGGCGGATGGAGGTGCCAAATGATGGGCAGTTTAGCCCAGGGCAAGCAGCAGGAGCATGTAAGAGATTGAAGGAACAGAGAGGGACAGGGACATTCTTTCTTCAGGGCAGACAAGCCCTTAGAAAGCTCATTTCTTGGGAAACACACCTTCACTGTGGCTGGCCTGTCCTGCTACACTGAATCTTTTTCAACAAAGATCCCAATCTTTGTTTAATTGAAACAGGCTGCTCTGTGAGCTAAAAAAAAAGAAAGAAATAAAATCCAGCAACATCCCACGCCTGTCAGAAGCAACCATCCTTCCTCGAGGGTGGCTACAGCAACCAATTAAAGAGAATCAACTAAGTATCAGCAGTTTCAAAAATCACATTGCCAACTAGTGGAAGGCATTTCTGTGTCAAACCATTCATTGACTCCCTGGTTCCAGATTATTCAACTTAATAGTAATATTAGTCCCAGGGGGAAACTGCTTGTTTAAAGAACCAGCAAACTCTTATTTTGTTATATGGCAGTAAACTGAAAAACCCACAGTGAGGAAACAAAAAAAAAGACGGAGCAAAATATTCTCTCATTTCAGTGTTTAATTGACAAGTGCAAACATAAGGCTCTCATTCTGCAAGATGTGTGTATCGTTCCATTAAAATCAAGTCACATGTGTGGGCAACAAGCAGTAAAAAGGCAGCAAAAAGGCAGCGCTGAGTGCAAACATTGTGCTTGGAGTTTGAAACCAGCCGGGAAAAAAAACAGACTCAGCAGATAAAACACCAAATTGGGATTCCACATACCTTTGGGGTGCTACAGGCCCTGGCCCTGCCTAACAGACAACCTTGCAAACACTCCCCTGTGCACGGCTTTCCCTGTCTACACAGAGGGTAATGGAACAGACACTCCCGTTCCTCTTTTTGGCCAAGCCTCAGCACTGAAACCTTTGCACAAGAGCCCTGCTATTGGTAGGCAGATATGGCATTTCACCAGGTTAGTTATTTTGCTAAACGTTCATAAATAAAGTGACTTACCTGAATCTTTGCTAGATTTAGTGCCAGTTTCTCTTCACATGAGAGTGGGAGACATGTTTTCATATCCTTTTTTCTTTACTTTTTGCTGGGAGAAGGTAAAACCACCATAAACTATTTCAAGAGTCAGAATAATTTGTGCATTTCTAAAGGCATCAAGGACACACGGAGTGTTAGAGTTCACGTGGCTCCTAAGCTGTGGTATTACAACGTAAGCTATTTGCCCTATACAAATACCATACACATACATCCTCAAAACGGACCTCATGTAGGCCAAATGGGGTACATAAGCCTCAGACACTGTGGTAGCTACAACAGTTTCCCAAAGAAATGGATTTTCTGCATTAAAGGCTGAGTCACCTAAAGTCAATTATTTCAAGGTACTACATCAAGGCTGATAAACTGTCAATGAATTACATGCATATTTCATTTTTAACTTTCTGCCAGCTTATAAATCACTCCCTTTGGATTTTTACCAGGAGGAAATAAATTAGAAAAATATTCCTTTTCCAGAGCAGACAGGCCTTGGAACTTCTCCCATTGCAAATTTCAAGGAATGTAGTATTCTTCTCAACACCTGACAATCTTTCAGTGTTTAAATGCTTAGCTTTTGGCAAGCTTAGCTCCCATTACCCTTATGCACAGAGACAAGAATTTCAGCCTGAGATTTTCTGTTCTGTTTTTTCCTTTTTTTTCACCTCAGTTTTTCTTTCAGTTAATAATGAAGCCAGTTCTTAAAAACATGAGAATGTGGCAGCTTGAAGCAGACCAAAATGGGACAAATCTTCAAGTCATCAAGGCAATGCTTACTGACATCCTGAAATGTCAGTTGCTTCAAAATGCTCCACACAAAACGGGAAATAGCACTTTGGCTCTACTACTACAAGAAAACCACTTTGGCTTCCTGTTAACAGAAAGACACGTCTCACAGAAATGAAGTAAGCCCAGGCCCTCATTTCAATTGGTCACTTTCATACCACCAAACAAGCAAAATAACAAAAAAGCCCAAACCTCAAACTTCAACCATAGTACATGGAGTTTCTCGCATAGAAGTATCCTTACATGGACTCCCTTGATACTTCAGAAGCTAAAAAGCACAAGTTTTTTATATTGAATCTGTAATAGACAGCAAGCTTGCAGGCTCACAGAATAGACACGGCATGTCCATAGGTTTTTTTTCTAGTAAAAAATAATTTGAAATTCTGAAATTCCACTTAGTTTTAAATCAAATACCATGTCTTTTCTTCCCCCTCCCTCCTTGGTTGTCCCAAAACAGCTCTTTCTTTCAATACGACCGTTTCCTTCAAAAAATATTACTTGCAAAAAAGAAGGGTTGTAGCACATGATTTATTCCTGCTTACTCTTGTGTCAGGTGAAAGCAAATAATCAGAACTAGATGCAGAAACAATTCACAGCCCCCACATGGCACATATCCCATCTTAAGAAAGGAAATGGGATCCCACATCATTCTGGTAGCTCCTGAGATCTACACCATAAAAACAGATTTGGTTTCCAGAAGAGCCACCAGAGACAGACTGCAGAAACACGTGAAATTAGATACTGTCATTAGTTACTCCAGAATCTGCATAGCAGGACTCACTGCACCAACACCAAAAGGCTTTACTGACAGAGGAGAAATTTGGCATGTGCACACATCCATGCACACAGACTTTCCCCTGAAAAAGTACAAGTCCCACGAGACAGGTGGTTAAAGATTTTTGGTCATTCACTAGGGATGCAACATTTCCCTATGCTACTTCAATAGTGCAGGCCTTCCAAATTCAGACCAGCAGATACTGTTTACCCCAAGTACCACAGAGCAGAGCACAGAGTTGTCTGAGTTTCTCTTGCCGAGGTGGCTCCCCACTGCATCCATTCACAGCTGTCACCTTGCGCACGCTTCTTTCTCCACTCGTGGTGTTCATGTTGCTGTGCAGCCCCTTGTGATGAACCCAGCACCAGGTCAAAACTGTCACATTAATTAGCAATGTTGGAAAATTAATCCTGCTTTACAGCAATTTTAACTTCACATTTTCCACACTGTCCATTTGGTTTGAGTCTAAATATTAGCTGAAGAGAACGGAGATACTCCCAGCACTGCACTTGCATAAAATGCATACATTTGTTTTCTCAAACACACAGAAAATTGTTAAAATAACAACTGCATTGAAGTAACCCCATTCAAGAACTTTCTGTCCTTTTCTATGAGGGTGATACAACCCATCCTCAGCAAGTTTCGAAAACCTCAGTAGTTCACCAACAACTATCTACTGACCATCTGAGACAGAGTCATTTAAAAGTTTTTTTAGGCTACATAATCTGTCAAAACCAACAGTAGCATTTGGGCAGCCTGAGGACACTTTTCTGTCTCTATATTTGGGAAACCTGTTTCCTATATACAAGCCCAGTGTGAAAAAAGCCAACACAGCATGGGCAGGACACATAGTGCTTTCCTTTGTATAGTGCAAATCTTCTTCAAACAGACTTGACTAGGACTTTGCTCAGAACTGCAAGGCACTGACTCGTCTGGCACAGTTCAACAGGCCAGTTAAGCACGTGCTTGTTTCTAAGATCTAAATGAAGATGTTTTCAAAGATAAATGCTGTTCACATGCTTTGTTTCCCCAAAAATTTGCACTTGTGAGAGAAAATGTAGATGCAATTTGACCTCCTTTACTTATGAATTATTTAGTGCCAGGCAGTTAAATTTGAGAAGAATTAAGCAGATTAATCCCTACCCTCCTGATTTTCTCTGTGGTTAATTGATGTCATGACAAATTCAGGGGCTATCCCTCTCCTACCTATGCCTCTGCATTGAAGAATTCAATTAGGAGCAGGACATTCACAAATGTCCACAGTCCAGAGGGTCTGGGAGCAATGAAAGATTAAAAAACTAGCTCCAAAAAAACCCAAACAAAAAAACCAGCCAACAACTTAAAATAGGTTCAATTTTAAGACACAATTAGTCTAAATCAAATTGCACTAGGTATTGAGCCTGCTTAAGTTCTAGAACCTTCCATTTAGAATTAGTGAAGTGATGAAATCACCTCTCATATGACAATTTCCTGAAAACAGTAGTTTTTTAACGAACCCGGGTATTATGTCTGCTTCCTCATTTACTCACTGCCACCCACTTCCAGGTCTCAGCTACCACTTGTTCCTCACCATCAGACTGGACTCAATTATTATGCCCTGAGCTAATATCAGTCCTTACCCTCACACTCCTAAACTCTGATATACCTGACACAGTGATGCTACCCTAAGCGTAGCCCTGCTTCTACATTCGACCAGACCCCATTTTCCCTAGCCCTTTCCCTTAAAAGCCTGTAGAAAAGGAGCCTACATTCTTCTTTTTCTTTCTGCTTTCTTATACCATCTGCTCCCTTAGCTTTCACACTCAACACAGCCTTGACTGCTATTTTTTTATGCACTGGGACATAATTCTGTATCTCTACTTTAAAGAGAAAGGTGCTGAGTGTTAAAGATGCAATATCAACAGTCAAACTTATCACTGAACAAGTGGAAAGGATGTCATGTGCTCCCACTAACACTATTAACCTTTGCTTTCTCACTGAAGCTGGGTATAAAACATATAATGTATAAAGAAAAGTGAATATGACCACATCTGTATAGTGTATTTTGTTTTAAAAGATTAACTATATTGAAAAATAAATGACAATGAACTTCTTTATAAAATAGCCAACAGAGGTGCAGATTGCCATGCTTCCTTGCACTGGCATTAATTTGAGAACAATGAGCTAATTCTTGCTTTTCAAAATGCATCACTCCATGTCTGCAAGGTTCCTCATACTTATACACATGCGGAAGACAGGAAAGTAAAACACCCAAGCCTTGTACTGAGGAGAATGGAGCCAAGAGGCTAAGATCCTGCAGCAAAACCTCTTAAGAAACTTCATTGTGTCTACCTAAAGGCAAATCCTGAAACTTTCTAGAAAACTTATTTGCCTACCCAAATTTATATAGCTTGTCTTCATCTAAAACCCAAAGCTAGAAAGAGCTAAGAAAAAGCTACAGGGGATGTCCCAGGGTAGTCTCAGCTGTCGAGCCATTACTGTGATTCATAATGGAACAAAAAAATGAAGAGGCATTTCAAGTCAACCTGTGAGCATGCTCATCCGGGTGGGCCTGGTCCATGTGTTCCCATCTACATTAGGAAATTCAGCATATATAAATATATAAATAAAACATATACACAGTACATAGTCACATTCATATAAGACAGAAAATGACATATATTTACAAAAATATTTTCAGCTATGTTTTAACACTTTCAGGTCTACATGAGGAATTTAATTATTTAGCTTCTACCTTGTGAACTTATCACTTTCCCAAGGAGCAATCTGGGATGAACTTGTACCTTATATAGTCACAATTGTCAAAAATAAGAAAGAAGAAAATAATCTTCCAAGGAATTCTGCCAAGTCCGTAAGGAAAGTTGAAACTTGCTGAAGCATTAGCTGCCTCACTGAAGAGTAAATTGCACGTTAGCAAACACTGCAAGACCTTCTCTTCTTCATGTAGAAAGACAGTACCTTGGTCTGGTCCATAAATAAATTCAAATCTCACAAAACATCAGGCGAGCACAAACCGGGTGCCTGACAGCTGTCTGTAGTATAAACTCATGCATAATTACTATTCTATTTGTCTCAGTTTAAATTGGTAGAGTGGTGAAAGTGAATGAATGTAGAGATGAAAATGCATACATCAGGTTACTTTACGGTGTAAAAAGGTAGAGAGTAGACTACATCCCGCTGGCATTGGTTTAGCTTCCTTTAATGTGAGTTACATGGTTAAAACATCCCCGAGGATCTCACATTTACACAGTAGATGTTATACACTTCTGTGACTTCCAGGAGTTGGACATACTTAATTTACTACTCCAAAGATGGAAAAACATTTCTTCGCTGCTTCATAAAATAGTCTTCTTAGTTATGCGGCCCAGGTTTAGGCATGCTTTTTTCATTTGACGGGCTTGCCCTTTTGAGATGAAATGAGTTTTGCAAGAGGAATTAAAGCTTTGGAGAAGGGGTTGTTTTCCTTTCGAAGAACACTTGGAAAAAATAAACCTCAAAATGCAGCAATTTAAAGGGCCCGTATGTAAAGATCCGTGGGGAAAAATCTTGCCGTGAAGCATCGAAGCCTTGGCCTCAGATGGCACTTTCAGCAATAGGCTGTGGAGTCATCTCTTGCTCCTCACTCTCTGTCTTTGCGGACATGTCCTGGACCTCCTGCTGCTGATAAATATCTTGGACCAGCATGATATTTGTGTTCCTCCACTCTCTGTACTTCATTGCTGTTAACTTTGGGTCCTCTAGTAACTGGTTAATTGTGGCCAGGTCATGCTCCTTACACTAGGAAGAGGAAAAAGTGGTTATTTCACACAGAAACTGTCAAGCTCATTGTCCATAACAGAAACACGTTGGAAACATTAGAGAGCCATGTCACAAGGAGATGGCAAATTATCCATCCTCCTGGCAGCTTGCTGCTCCCATTTTTAGAGCATAAATCATCAAAGCTATGTCCACAGCAGAAATTCATCCTAGTTGAAGGCAAGATTATGATTTCATGCAGATTTCTTTTTTTTTTCCTATATGATTCTTAGCAAAACTGCGTGAGAGGATTCATGAGAAAACTAGACATTGTTATGCTGCCTCACAAGTTAGTACTTGCATGAAACTATAGACACAACAGCATTTATTTCTGTAATTCACCCCAGTTCCTACTTTCTCAAAAAATGAGACAGATGTCTCTTTTCTGGGAGATAGACAGAAAACAATTTTAGATATAATCTGTGCACTGGCAGTGGAGTGGTTAGAGCACATGTGGCTAACTAATATATCTACCACCAGTGACTACTAATAAATCTGGTCTCTACTTTTAGACATGAGCAGCTCAGGCAGTGTAGTTCAGGCACCCTGGTTCAATTGTGAGATGTCAACAGTCACTGATATAGGGACACTGAGAGACACTTTAAGTCACAGAATGGTTGATGTTGGAAGGGTGGTCATATGGTCCAACTCCCTTCTTCAAGTAGAGCCACCCAGAGCAGGCTGCCTAGGACCATGTCCAGATGGCTTTGAGTATCTCTAAGGATGGAGACTCCAGAGCCTGAATAGGTAACCTGTGCCAGTGCCCTGTCACCCTCACAGTAAGAAAGAATTTCCAGATGCTCAGAGGGAACCTCCTGTGTTTCAGTATGTACCCATTGCCACTGGTGCTGTCACTAGGCACCACTGAAAAGAGCCTGGCTCTGCCTTCTCTACATCCTCCTTTCAGACATTTATATTCATTGATGCCCTCACATTGTCTGACACAACAAACCACTTTGCTTTTCCAGTTGGCTATCATGCAGGGGATCACAGGACAGGGAAGCCCTAGTTAGCCACTACAGTTTGTTAATGTAAGCACCATGCTGCACTAACAAACCTTTACTGCTTTTGCCTGATTCCATCCTCCCCAGTCTGTGTGTGAAAGCTATGGAATAGTTCTAACCATCTGCTCAGGCTCCCACTGGTTTCATCGTGCCCAAGGACACTCCATGCTATGTGCTGCCTGTAAAACACCTTGAAAATATGCTCCTGAGGGTATCAGTTGCCTGGTTACACATCCATATCCTACTTCTGCTTTCATGAACTACTGTAATCTCTGGGATGCCTGAGCCACTTTTTAAACACAAAAGCTTATTCAACTCTTGGTTTACACAGGTCCTACCCTCAAGACCTAGTCCTAGCCCTTGTAAAGAAGGCTTCTGGAATTAATGGAGAGATGCACAGTTAGACTAAGAGAAGAGGAGGAGATAGGGAGGTAGAAGGGAGAGAAGAAAGGGAGAGAAGACTATTTCCAATAGATAAACTTGGTTGCAAAAAGCCATGCCATGGAATTTTTCCTGTACCACTGAATCTGTTTCTCACACTCGTTAAGCCTGCGATGCATTTGCACACAGCTTCCCTCTCTTCCAAACTATCTAAAGCATGTTTTGTTAATGATATATTGTGGCAGCAAGATTAATCTGTTGTAAAAGATATGGAGTCAAAAGTCCAAAATTAAAATTGCACTGAATCTTACATGAATCACTTCTCAAACTAATAGGGCTTTAATTAAAACAGCGTAAGTATGGATCAGACGCAAAAATTTCCTGTTTTTTAAATTTCCAATAGATAATTTCCAATTATCTCATGTCTCATGTTATATATTAAGAACATTGACTTTAAAAGCACATAATCCCACCAATGGGAAGAACATGGAACTTTCCCACTGCAGGCATTTGCCTTTCAGACAGGCTAACTTAAACACTGCTGTGTATAGAACTCTGTTTGTGTCTGTGAGAAAATGTCTGTGCTGTATTTTTCTTGTCAATACTCCAATTTCTTAGAAGAAAGCAAGAAAAAAGTTCAATAAGTTATGAGCACTCCAAAAATTATTTTTCCATATTACATACAAGTGTTAGACTAGCCTAAGGTTATAAACACTGCTAATCACAACTTATACAATACTCTCGTGTTAAATCAGTGCAAAGCTGTCCTCCGTGTTCTTGTTTGGCAGTAAGGCTTCCATGGAGCTCCATACTAGTGAAATTGATTATCCAGCAAGATACACCTCCATTTTGTCCTGACTTGTTCTTAGATTTACTAGGGAGGCTCCTATCAGGGAAAACTTTTCAGTATATTTCTATATTTAGCCTCCTGTCCCATAAAATAGGCCGACTGTTTAAACTAACTTTCTGTTACACAATGGGCTCACTTTATTGCTGATGCAAATTAATACTGCTACAGTCAGTACTATGTCACTGAAGACTTGTTGGTACTGAGGAGAGACTTCACCAGGTCTCATACAGAGCCAGGGAGAGCGCCTCCATTCCCACTTGTCTCCTCAGGACTTTTAATGCAGGCTGGGGTGCCAAAGCCAAGCCTCCCATTGCAACTAATAAGCAAATCAATGATTGTGCTTATAGCAGAAGTTTTTAGATGCATTTCTTCAGCTTCCAATGCCAGAAGCCAACTACATGCACTTGAAACAAGATACTCAGTTCCTGCTTCTAAGGCATACAAAAAGAAACAAGTGAAGCCCCAGGTTTGGGTTTATTCTTTCTTCTCCTTGCAATTTAAACACTATGGTTCAGCTTTCTGTATCCCTCAGCACCATTCAGAAGCAGGCTTTGAAATCCCATGACGCTAGATGCTGGCGAGTAAACAGCCTCATAAATCCCCATATTCCAGACAGATTTATTGGCCCTTTCATGGAACGTCCCCTGAACCCCTCCACCCCTCCAGTTCACGATATGTTTCCAACATAAAAGCAGGATGCTTTTGTTATTAAAAATATTTTAGTTACAGGAGGTCTTTACAATAGCTCTGGCACATCCTGTACATTCTCCAATAATCACATAAGGAAAACTTTTTTTGGCTCACGGTCATTTTCATGTCCTTTATCATCAACGTACTTTGTCTGCTTTTCCTTTTTTCAAGTTGCCTTGTTTAGTGCATTGAGCTGAGCTTGCAAGTTTTCCAACTAACTAAGAGAAGCTTTCTTTATTAAATTTTCCAAATGGGCTGGAACTTCTGCACGAAGAGTCCCTGATGAATAATTGCCTCTGCTTCCAGTTCAAAATGAACAACAAAACACAGAGCAGTATTTAGAATGAAGTAGAAAATGATTTTAAAAACTTAACCAAATTCTCTGTGGCTTTCAGTAAATATGTAATTAGCATTTGGCTGAAGTCTAGACTTGCTTCTTTTTTCAGCCAAACTGTTTCTTTCTCTCAGGCTTTTCCTTGGCTAGTTCCGCAACCTCACCTTTAATGTGCTGTTCAGCATTCGAATTTTGTGGAGTTTCTCATTAATAGAGGGGTTTTTGCTGCGTTTGATAAATGACTTCCTAAGCTCCTTCTTTGTGGACAGCCGACGGTCACCAATGGGAGACAGACTCGCTTGTTCTAATGACTTGTAAAGTCGCTCCATCTCATCATCATCACATTTTTCCTGATCTGCAAAAAAAATAATACATTGGATATGAGAATGTGAATGTGTCAGCAGATAGCAGAAAAAATAAGTTCAGCCATCAGGAAAGCTCTTAGCCAGGTCAAAAAGTAAAGGTATTAGAGTAAAAACAAGGGAAAATTTTAGGGTAATTTATAGGGTAATAATGCACATGAGAAAGACATACTATCAAACTCAAATATTTTTAAGAATCAGGTTGTGATCCAAACAGATACACGCATGTATGTCCACTGACAGAGTGCTGCTTTAATGCTCCAAACATATCACAGACCTTGAACAACTGTCAGTAACACTACATTTGAATGAAAACAACTTTGATAGCATCTATACCCATTTGCCCTTCCCTGCATACTGCACACAGTGAATTATATTTCTATCTAGCAACTCACAGGTCAAAATCAACTCGGTGTATGGATTCACCATCAGGTCTTGGTAATTATTGAAACCAGAGTTGAAAAAAGAAATAGAGCAATTAAATAAAACATCGGAACATTTCCAGGGCCCCAAGAGAAGGTCCCTACAAAACCTATTGAGGCAGGAACCCTTGTGGCACCTGATGCCCAACCCCTGAGTTTCACAGATTGCAGCACAGAATTTGCTTGTTGTGCCTTGCAACAAAGCTTTGATTATCTCCACCTTAATTATTCTGATCTGTCCCAAGCTGCAGCACCATCTTCCATGACAGAGAGGATGTGAGGAAAATCTCATAAACTGCTAAGAACAAAATAGCATAAAATAAAATAAAAATTTAAGCATAGTCATTTTTCAGAATAAAGTGACTTAAAAAATGAACAGTCAGAAACTAAAACTATACCAGGCATATTCAGGGGCGTTTTGGCAGAAGGCCATTTTCAGCAACAGACTGCACAACTTGCTTCTTGTCCCTCAGTCCACACCTCAAGCTTTTCTACTTCAGTGTTTGCTAAAGGAAAAAAATCTTTAATTTTTTGGTGTTTTCAGGGTGCTAATGTGTCCCTTGAGATCCCCTGGGATAATATTTGGTCTTATTTCACTGGGGATAGTTGTGGTGGTTCTTCTCAACTTGCAGTCCTCCATGTGCTAGTTGAACTGGCTGGGCACTTTTTACTTTTCATTAAAAGTTAAACATTGACTTTTCTAAGTCGTCTTCAGCCAGCAAGTATTTTCTGAACAAAAGGAAGAAGTCTCATCCTGCAGCAAAAAAACTTCTCCAACATGCCAGTACACTTAGAAGGTTTCTCCTTATCTCTCCTATGTTTTAAAAAGTACAGCATCCTCCTACACCCCCGTTCTTTCTAAATATTTAGGTTACGAGAAAGGTTTATGATATGCTACAAATACTTGTCTTCACTGTGTTGCCGGCCTATTTTTCACTACTTTGTGATTATAAAAAGCCTGCTGTAACATGACAAGAACTAAATATAGCTTCCAACATTGGTACAGCGCTGGGGGAGGAAAAGGAGAACTGTTGTATATTTAACAAGCTGCGGAAAATAGAAAAAAAAATGGAAGTGTGTAAGGCATAATACACGGCAGTAGTATTTCCTGAAAACCTTTGGCTCATGCCATGAGGCTCGTAACTATAACTAGCTTCCTGCCTAATTTCTTGAGATGAAGCAGCTGTTTGTTCCATTAGCCAGCTCCTGCACAGGACTGGCTCAGCTCTGCTGTAGACATCACCCATCAGGACTGTACACGGTATCACTTAGCGATAAACTGACCTTTATCAAATATCCAAGAAAGAGAATATACCAAAAAAAAACCAAAACCAAAACAAACCAAAAAACCCCCAAACCAAAACCAAAAAACAAACGCATTTTTCCTGTTCAGCAACTTTAAAAAATAATCAAGCCAGAGGGGACATAAGTCTCCGCTCGTGACATTTTTTGAGGCTAACTCATGGTGTTCCTCAGTGTCATAAAAGGGCTACAAAGCAGCAAGCATGAGAAAACACCCATACTCAACACTTTTCTTCCATGCTAAGTGCTCTGATAGCTTCCGTGGACTTGTGGGTGAAGGCAAGGAGAACAGTAATACTCAGCACAGAAAAAGGTGGAGCCAAAGAAGCCCAGCAACAGGCTCCCAGATGATGCTCTTAATCAGCAATGTGCACTCAGCTCCTGCATTCCTTCAAGACTGCAACCTTAAACCCCACTCCAATTTCTTATTCTTCCACCAGTCCCATCCCCAAAGGATTGATCAGGGTCAGGTAATTTCAGAGGTAAAGGAATGTAGCAGGTTCTTCAGATCGGTGACACTGAAGCAGCTAAACGAGATTTCAGGAAACAGTGGGAAAAAAAGGGTGAGTGAAACCTACAGGCAGTGTATAGGCAGATATGTGTTATACAGTATTTTTACCTCCATCTATGTTTATACTGAGGAGCATTGAACTCCCCCAACAGTTAAAAATAACAAAACGTAACCCACCTGATATTGTGCTTTTGCATAGAAGCAGATATTACTGTATTGTCAAGCAGTATGTCTGCCAATAAACCTCTATAAATTGAGGCCAGACTGTCTGATACCTATCTGGACCTTTACCTTCAATGTCCTGAGTTCTCCTGAGCCAAGCTCAGAAAGCAAAATCCCACGTTTTGCAGGCTTAAAGCTGCCACTGAACACACTAGATTGATGCTGTAAATCTGACAGGGGGAGAGGTAATGGAGGAAGGGGAGAGTCATTATGTCTAGCAAGCAATTAACAAGCCAAATATAATGATCTGGGATATAAAAAATACATTCATCTTCACTCACAAAGTGGTGCATTATGGTATTTCACAAGCCTCTTAACGTCATGAATACAAAGAAAGCACTACCTGTAGTTTGCCTGCTTGATTTTCCCAAATAACACCTAAGAGAAAATTAAGGTTAGATAATAAAGAAACATGACTCAGGTCCTAAGCACAGACTGGATTTTTCCTCCAGATTCAAACATTGACAGCACATTTTCCCAGAACTTGGCATTGCTTAATTGTCTCACACCTACAGTCAGAGAACCCACCTGCAGGTGAGCAGGTCTCTATCAGAAGCACAAGCATTCACCAGTTCTGTATTTTTAGGCTTTGGTGACTTGGATTCCACCTACAGAACCTTGGCTGCTCAGACCATACTACTGAATTGTTATAAAATATTTGTTTTCCATCACAAAGTAAAAATTCACACAAAAAACACACAGCACACAAGCTCAGACCCTGGTGTAAAACCAAACAGATTGTCTATGTCAGCCTCACAGAGATAAATGTACTGCCCCTACTCTGAGCTTTATTAGCCTCTGAAGGTTGATAATGATGGATATATTCCGCTGGCAAAACTTTTATTAATGTGGACAGGTTGGGCCCCACTAGCACAGCTCTGGAGGGAGTCCATCCAGTCAGGTCACACAGCTAACTAGCAGCAGGCACATTCAAGATGACTTCAAAATATAATACTGCGAGTTATCTCTACCATCAGTACTCTTCAAGCTAAGTACTTTCTGTCTCAGGCATGCATGGTAGGAAACAGAAAAGCTACCACAGCACTTCTTTATCTCATCCTATTTTAAAGATAAAATACATTTTTCTCTCAGGACCTAGTGAAGGGTTAGTGGTAAGGAATAAGGAACAGTGGGAGGCTAGTACATATTGTGTGCGTTTGTGAGCCTGTACACGCACACTGTACCTGCACACTGAGCACGTACACGCACACGTGCACTGCACGCTTTTCCCTTCCCTTGGCAGTATTAATGATAAGCAATGCTGTGGAGTCATGTCACCAAACGGACCAGCCTGCACCATGCCCATCACTCACAAGCCTTGCAGCCTGCTAAAGCTTCAGAGCACTCCTGGAAAACCTCTGTAGCTTTGTATACCTCTTGTAAATTTGTCAGGCTTCACGGTGGGGAAAGGGGAAAAGAACCAGTGCTGACCTGAGGAAATGGGAAGTTCTGCCCTGAGGTATTTTAACATTCAAGAGAAAGAGGCCTTCTAGGTTGGGGTGAGGAAAATAGAGTAGTATTTCAGGCAAGTCAGAACTGACAAATTGTGTTTCAGGAGAAGTAAAGCACAATTTTCTGGCTTATGCCACTTATCTGGGATTTCCCTCTAACTAACAGGAGATATCAAAGACAAGAACAAGCTGCCAGAGGTTCAACACACCAGTCCTTCACCTCCTCAACTTTCAGCTCCCACCTTCCTGTCGGCCAACCTGACACCAGTGGGAGACATTAAGGTATGGAGACTCCCCACCTTGCAGCAGCAATACAGGAGCTCGCCTGAAATCTCAACTGTACTGCTCTTTAAGCCTACAAAAATGAAATTATCCAGAACTTTTTCAAAAGCAGCTGTGAAAAATTAAGCTGATTGTTTCCCAGGAGTAAAGATACAGAAATTGGCAATGCTTGGCAGAAAGAGCATTTTTACATTGAAAGCCACCTCCAATGGAACATATCTTACTAAATCTAAGCCGAATTGTAAATACTTGTTCTCCCATTCTCAATACTAAGATCTTTTACAGCTTTCCAACTGTGTATGAATCCCGGGGAGGGGGAGGAAAATCTGCTTCTTCCTCCTGTCCTTGCTACTCTTTGAAGCTTCCTGTAGCTGTGCCAGCCCCGCCGTTTCTGATTCTGCCAAAACATCTGATGCCAATGGGACAACATACACACCCAGGCTGGGGAGAGCAGTGGGGGAAAAAAAAAAAATTCATTAACTACTTTTGCCCTTAACTACCTACCCTCCTCACCCCTACCCTACCTACCCCCATTCCTTCTTCATACTGGTAGTAGACTTTTCAATGGGAATATGCTGACCCTTCAAAGAAATCACCTTTTCCACATAACTACAGAACAGAAAAGACAGGAAAATATTTGAATTAAGCAGACATAGCTTAGGCAAACTCCTCACTGGAAAATGCAAAACTAAAGGTATGTAGGAGACAGTGAGAGAAAATAGTAGGAAAAGTATGTTACCAACTTCATTTAGATGCTCTTGATTATAACACTACAGTGGACTAAGTAGTGAAGGATGGTATTTTAACAGCCCGTGGCTGAACTGGAAAAAATGCATATAAATATTTTTCTTTAAGAGAGCTCAGAAAACTCTAGCACCATAGTTTTCACTATGACTTTTAAAGCCTTTTTGATGAGAAACAAAATAATCAGATGCAGTTTTTTCTCCACATGTCTGTTCTCACCATTGGCATAATTCTTGGCTAGTCCCAGCCATGATCTAGCCATTTTCTGTAACTTTTGTAGAAGGAACAAAGGGGCCAGAGCACACCAGAGGATCTGTTCTGGCTATT
This sequence comes from Porphyrio hochstetteri, assembly GCA_020800305.1. Taxonomy (NCBI): domain Eukaryota; kingdom Metazoa; phylum Chordata; class Aves; order Gruiformes; family Rallidae; genus Porphyrio; species Porphyrio hochstetteri. The sequence goes on from CM036907.1 coordinate 57,142,108, forward strand.
ACTGGCACAGGCAGAGTCCAGAGGGGAAGAGGATGTAAGTTCTGAGCAAAGAAGGAATTTAATTCATCCAGCTCCTATTTAACCAACTCCTTCCCACAAAATCAGCCCAGACAAAATTCAAGTGATGTTTGAAAAGCTTTCCAGATTTTTCAAAATATCAGCACACACACTGAGAGCTAAAGTAAAACAAATAAACCAGAAGTGGTACCATAAGAACTCCTTGTTAACATGCAGTAATTTCACATGATCATGTGAAACCCTCAGAAAATGCAAGGAAGAAGGATGTTACTGCAATAGTGGAAGATCCCCAAATAAATACAAACACACGTTCCTGTTCTTTTATAGTAACCTTTCAGTTTCCTCAGCTTCCTTTAGTTATCATAGTTTTTGATGATTTTGGTGGTGGGTCATAGTCAGATACTTTTCGTTCCAGTGGTTGCCAGGAGAAATACAAAGGATGGACTCTAGCTGCAGAGCATATGGCTAGCCATCCCGGACGAGAAAGGCCAGCTTCTGGATACAGAGCACGTAGTCAGATAGATGTTTGTGTTCTCAACCATTTCTTGTTTACCTTTTGGTTTCTTTGTGTCACGGGCAGCTTTGAATCCTTTGTCACTGTGCATGTAGCAAGCTGCAGCGGGAAGTATTAGATACTCCCACAAAGCAAATGGAAACATAGTGCTGATCTCCTTTCAAAAGAGAAAACTTTAAATGCTCCTTTTTTGTATTACTCTGGTATGCAACCTCTCCCCAGTAATCGGTGCTGAGAAGACTGACAACTGTGATAATGCCACAGAGAGAGGCTAGAAAGGTCATTAAAAATATAATATGGCATAGCTCCTTGTGCCAGACATTTACAGTTGATCAGCAGATTTCATTAAATATTTTTCATTGAAAAAGTAACCCATGAACATTTAGTTGAAGATTCATCCATTTATCTCTAAGCAACTTTTATTGTCTGATTTTGTGATTGAGGTTCCTTCACTGGTTTTGTATTTTCAAGATAAGCTCTTCCTATAAAGCCACAGCTACTCTTCCTTCCTTCCACTTACCAAACTTTCTCACATTGGCCTCCATTTCTGACTTTTGCCAACAAAAGTGCTCTTTAGTTCTTCAAAAGTTTCACCTCATCGCTAGGCTGCTATCAGGTACTACCAAAAACAACTCATGGGGCTTTACTAAGCATAATGTGGCCACAGGGCAGAGTGCATGACAAGTTTTTTTTTCTGTCCTCACAAGGAGCAGGGGATGGCATGGACACACACAAAGGCTCTGCAGGGAGAAGGTTCAAAGACCACATAGCTGTTTTGATTACACCAGGGCCAGGTTTATGCACATGGGATGTGCACTTTCAATACAGATGCCAATGCAAGACAGACTTGTCTCCTGGACGCAGTCTTATTACTCTCAAACACGATGAGCTGTCAGAAATGCGCTATTCAGAAATGTTGTAAAACAAATAATAGACTGCACTGAGGTATGCACTCTTGTGTCACATCAGATAACAAGGGTGTCTTTCTAGTTATTGTAAATCATTAGGTTTTGCAGCTAGCTTTTGCCCCATAATTTGAATTTCTCTCACAGTATTTGTGCATATCCTTATCAACTAGCTGGAGGGAGAACTTCCTGGGGGCAAGCTGCAGAACCAGAACTGCACCCTTTTTGGTAACTTTCATTTGGAACTGAATTGCTGTATCACATCAATTGGTTTTTTTCACCCTGACTCTCAAATTAGAATCACAGAATATCCTGAGTTGGAAGGGACCCATAAGGGTCATTGAGTCCAACTCCCAGCTCCACACAGTGCCAGCCAAGTCAGAACAAGAGTGCATCATCCAGATGCTTCTTGAACCCAGCCAAGCTTGGTGCTGTGACCACTTCCCTGGGCAGCTTGTCCCAGTGCCCGACCACCCTCTCAGTAAAGAGCCTCTTCCTAATATCCAACCTGAACCTCCCCTGTCACAGCTTCATACCATTCCCTCGGATTCTATCGTTGGCTGCCAAAGAGGAAAGAAAAATGTGTGTATGGTATATATCTTACTTGCTCAACAGCAGGTTATGATACAGACAGTAACTAGTGAGGATGTACAGTTTCCATAGAGACTGCCTCATTGAAATTATTTCTGGAATTCCATCAGAGATCACTAGTATGGTTAAGATGGAAGTGTTCTGTGATCAGGGTTGGCCATCATCTTGACAAACAGAACAATTTGCAGTGTTTAAGCCCAGGCTGGATGAGGCTTTGGACAATCTATATAGTAGAGGGTGTCCCTGCCCATGGCAGGGGGATTGGAACTAGATGATCTTTGAGGTCCCTTCCAACCCAAAACATTCTATGATTCTGTGATTTCCTCAGGAATAGTTTTGGGAGAATTAAAACACCTTGCAAATGGCAGGAATATACCAAAACATGCCTTGATGTATATTTTAATCCCATTTTGATTGATTAGTAGTATTGAGCTAATTAAATTATGCTTTAAATAATTATGAACATGCCATGCTAATTCTCTGACCATCCGTAAAAGTACTTGTCACCCTTACAGTTGTGATGGAAAGCATTAACCTAAGCATTATTGCAGGATTGCATTTCCTAAGAAAAAGTTTAGATTTCTGAAGAGCAAACACTGAATCTTGCTCAACAGAACCTATAAGCCACCATGCCATATATGACCTACACTCCAACAATACACCTGAATGTTTCTACGGCATTTCTTAGTCAAATTTAACCCAGAAGGTGTAATTACAGAAGACAATCCATTTACTATGTCTTTATGACATTTTAATGAGGGTCCCTATTTCTTCCAGCCCGAGGTTTTCACTACCACCAAAGCCAGAGCTCGTGGTAATTAGGTTCTACAGAAACTCTCTCAAAATATCCACTCTTTCCTGCTACATAGAAAAAATACATAGGTTCACTCTCAGTTTTAATTCTTACTGATCTTCACTGCTACAGAAGTCTTTAGCAGAGCAGCCTAGAAGACAGATAATGAAGCTGAGTGCAAAACACTCTGAATTAATTTTCACTTTTGCTAAACTCTGTACTTTGCTCAGTTTCTTCTTTTTTCTTTTGTAAAATCAGAAAGACATATGACAAACTAAAGGCATGTCTACTCTTGATATTTCTAAAACAATTGGGAAACTGACAATACAACTAATGTGCCTTATACTATTGTTTTTCAATCAGTGCTAAATTCACCTACAACATACCCTCACTTCTCAGTACGTCCAGCACTGGGGTTTTTTTTTTCCATCATTCTACCTTCTGCCTAAGCTTTTGGTTGCACCTTTGTTTTACGTTTTACCTAGACAACACTACTCTTTCAGCAACAAAGTACTCACTCCAAACCTTTTCAAGGAATGACAGGTAGACCTGATGCACATTATCATCATTGTTTCCTTATGTATTCCCTCTCCAGGCAGCATGCTGTGTCTTATCATCCCAGCATCCCAAGACACATTGCACCTTGCTAAGGCAAGAGAGTTATTAACAGTAGCAACAACCAAATTCTGCAATTATGCCACCTTGCTAATTTAGCAGTACATTTCGGTATGAGGATACCTATACAGATGCCCATTTGTTTAAAGCAAATCCAGTCTTAATGGGCCTTCTGATTCAGGATTGCAGTTGTTTCCCCTTGATTACAATGAACTTCAATGAAACAAATAGGGAATATATGCTGGAAGTAAACAAAACCACTTTTATTTTTAAAATTGGATTGACGTAACCCCAAGTTCACCACTTCCTACATATGCCATTTTGCTTAAGGGGTCAGCTCTGTGACACAATTTTGATTCAATCCTAACTAATAAAAGATAGCTGTATTGAAATAAGGACAGCTAATGAAAAAATATGTCTATGTTAGGATTTTTTATGAAGGCTGTGATCTCAACATACAGGTGAAATTGTTGTGAAGGTAATTGCCATTTACATACTAGGTTATGTACTTAATGCACAATAAACCATAGTTTGTTATAAATTATGTGCCGCTGGAAAACTCTTCAATGAAGAGCATAAAGGAAGGGGAAAGGAAGTTGAGGAAAACCCCTTAACTCCCAACATTGTATGGCTCTTCAGACAAAAGTCCCCTTTCTCATTAGCTCACCTTTGGCTAGTGATGTCTGTCCTGTTCCATCTGGCACAGCTAGGCAATGTGTATCCGGAGCTAAAAATGAGTTTTGGGATCCACCACTGGGTTTGGAAAGCCGGGCCTCCTGGCTTTCCACTGCTTCTCCACAGTCTACTTCTGGCAGCTCATCAGAATGAATCTGTACGCAGAAAGTTAAAGGCTGATCACCCTCTTCTGTGGCAGAGCTGTTAACTAGGTCAAGCCAGGACTGCCTCTCAGAATAAGCCACTTTGGATGTCAAGGAAGAAGACGACTCTTGGGAATTGAAAGTGCTTTCAGGAGAGGAGATAGAACAAGATGCTTCACTTGACAGAGTCGAGATGAAAGAAGACTTCTGCTGATCCTGCTTTCCAGAAACAAAGAGGGAAGGGAGGAAGAAAAAATTATTTCCAAGTTATTCCTGTTCCTAGATTCTACATAGGCAGAAAAAATGCTAACTGACCAAAAATTGATGTAATCTGATTAATTATCCACACAAACAAGCCCGAGGTATGGCAGCCAATCTCCTACAGAGCAGTAACTTGAGAAACTAAGTCACAAGGAAGCCAGAGGTAAAACAGATAACTAGGTGACAACACCAAGAAACAGACCAGGGAAAAATATTGTGCTGAATGTAGCTTTCCATGCTAGGTCTCACACTCACATTCACGCTTTTCTCAGAGATATCTGAGTCATTGGGAGCTTAAACTTCAATGAGAGATGGTACGATAGATGCACAAATCAATGTAAAGAAAGGTTGAAAAAAAGAACGAAGTTCTGAAAAGTATTTAGGTTCCCAGAAGGAAACAGACACCTATCTCTTTGCCTATGTTGGGCATTTATATTGATTGAGTTGTACTATTATCTGGTCACCAGAAGCAACTCATACTAGTCTGCTACTTAGCCACAAAACACCACTGAGCCAGGAGAGTCACATACACAAGTAATACATACACAAACACAGAAATATACATACAAATACCCAGAAGAGAATTAATTGACAGTAATAAATAAAGTAATGGAAGACATGGGGAGACAAAGCCTTCTAGTGAAACTCTTCGCAGAACCCATCAGAAGCCATGATGAGATCACCATGATATGAAAGCCAGATTTCTTATATCTGCTACTGCAGAAATATACTTCTGCAAATCATCTGCTACTGGCCAATGACAGAATCAGAATACCAGACTTGATGGACCATAATTCTGGCAAGTTTATGTTCTCAATGCATATGTAGAATAGATCTGTGTAAGGATTAAAACAGAAGATAACTAGACTAGAAATACTGAAAATTAATGAGAAGGTGTTGCTAAGGATACCTGGAAAAGCTACAAACACAATAAAGGGACTAGCCTGGAATACTTATTTATAACCTGGTAAACGAGAAAGAAGATATATTCATATAAACCAAACCAACAGTGACAATTTTTTGGATTATGATGTATAAACTTCTGCAATTCAGTGTTGCTGTATTGTATATTACTTCCTTTTTACATTAAAAAAAGCAAAGCAGATTTGCCTTCCTGTGCTTTTAATCTAGCTGTATTGTGTAGCTACTGATCAATTCCAGAGATTATTAGGACCAGTATCAGATTGTCTGTCACCATTTGTCTGAAGCACTTTTGTAAAAAGAAGATCACTTTTGTAGATTTTCAAAGCCCTTCCTCCAAGACTATCCCAAACACTGCAGGATCAGACTTAATTTATATTCCTATTACAAGAATCAGAACACTGTATTACAGGGGCACTTTGTTTTTAAAATGGAAAGCTTCATGAACTATCCTACAACAAAGGACAAGGAGATGTTGTCATCAACTACATGTATGATAAAAATGCCCTTGAGAACACAGGTGACCTGGAACATTTAATCTAAGAGCTCCTATCATAAAGGCAAATTGTTGAAGAACTTGTACAGCCAAGCAGAACACCTGAACAGTAAAAACTCTTGTTCACATGGTGTGCATGGTCTAACTTCAATTGTTCAAAGACAGGAAAGGAAGAAGTCTCACCTCTATTTTTGTTTATCTGTCCATGCAAAAGTGCAATTGAAATGACAACTCTCCCTCACTGAGTGGAATATATTTTTGTTTTCATTTTCATAGTGTGTTAAATTAAAAAATTGTGGGTGAGAAAAAAGATGACTGCCAGAAATGTGTTTCTTTTTCTCTGCATATGTGTTTGTGTGGTGTTATCCTTGTTGGGTTTTTTTTTTTCCTTTGGCATGACAAATGTTTACCTAACTTACTTGAGTGGTTCCTTTGGAAGTTTGGCAATTATCCATATTATAATAAATCTCCATTTGGGGACATATTTAAAAAGCAGATACTTGAGCCAGAAGATCATAGGGATTCCACCGGAGATCAATGAGTCTCTAGGCATTTTATAGAGAAAAATTATCACCATGAAATACCTCAACTGCTCTTTCAGGACTGCTGCAATCTATTGTCTCAACATAGCTGCTGGTTTTTGAACTGTAAATCTATTCATGCGTGGAGAGATTAATACACATGGTCAGTTTAACTTTTGTCCTAGAGATGTTAAAATTAACTTGTTCCTTACTTGCTTTTTTTCTTCCACAGTACCTAAAAGTGTGCATAAACATAGACAGTTCATAATCACTACTTTTTTTCAAGTTTTAAAACAACTTGGGTCATCAGAGAACAGAACAGCAAGCGTAAACTCTCTGCTAGGAGTACAGCAAAGTGTCTGCTGCACTAACACGTAACAGAGCCTGCGCTTGGGTGGCTATTAGTTTCCAGAGTAATAGCTTTCAGTCTGGAGTGGATCTCAAGAAGTTTGGAGGCCTTTCTGCTTATGACAACAATGGTTTGATTTTTTAAAAATGTGCATAGTTCCTAAATCCTATCTTGAAAAATCTCTTTGGCACTCAGGGGGAGGAGGAAGTAGTGCAACTTAAAAATAAAGCAAAACAAAACAAAAAACCCAAACAAACAAACAAAAAAAAACAACAAAAAAAGAAGAAGAAGAAGAAGAAATGAACCCCAGCCAATGCCTGCGGCACTCTTGATGCTGGTCTGGGTTAGACAGGCCTTCCAGAAATATACCCAGGGAGTATCAACATAAATCCATCACATGCTTGGGACCTCACAACTTGGTTCGAAAACTCTGCAGCAGATAAACAGGCAGCAAGCAATATGTAACCAGCCTGTCCAGAGACAACCAAGAGCTCCACCCCTAGAACTGACTCTGACTTCCAGCCTCACAAACACCTAACCTGTTCCTACCCAACATGTAAGCAAGCTGAGCATTTTGTAGACCCATGGCAGCTGGAGCTTATTCCAGTGGCCAGTTCTGGAGTGGAAAGAGGACAACTTTGCTCAGGAGACAGCTAAACTGTCTGGTGGGAAGGAAATTTAAGATGCGGGTAGGGAGAAGGGAAGTCAGCTGAGAGAGGTAAAGGCTAGGGGGAAGATAATAACCTCTGAGGAAAAGACTGAGGAAGCAGAACACCTCAGCACCTGCACCATTGCCTGCCTATCACGTGTCCCCCTGCCAAAGCATGGAGGCCAGAACTCAAGAAGAGCATATGGGAAGGAGACAACCTGAGAGCGCCTCTGCAGCAACAGATTGACAAGCAGCAGGAAGCCAGAAAAACAGAAAAGCAAAAAACAGCACCTGTTTAAAAGTCATCATCTGGAAAAATGCAGGCATTCACTCAGAGGTGAGCAGATGGAATAGACATCTACAGCCTCTTAAAGGGAAGCTACTGAGGTATAAAATTCAAGATGCTTCATTATGGGCCCAGGATAACTCTTGGAGATGTATTGCCAGGGCTCCTATTTTCTCCAATATTTATAGCCACTCGGCCACATTTAACTTCCAGTTAATTCAGGCAGTAAAGAATCATGTTTTGCACAGCAGTGAACACCACGCACCCCCAAGTGCTGGGGAGTGGGGAAGGTCATTTTACAGTTACACAACTGCTTCAGGGGAGAAAGTGATGACTGACTTACCTGACTGAAACAGAAGAGGGCAAGTGGGTGACAGTGTGACATACGCTTCCAGCTTTCTGTGAGCTAATTAAAGATTGCCAGACAGGCAACCCTGTGCATGACATCTCCTTTTATCATTGTCTGTGACCACGCAAGCTTCTCCAGCTCATCTGTACATTTCAAATTTGTTCCTGCTTTGCTGCCTCTGTGCCCACACCAACATGCCACACAGAAACTGCCAATGAGGCAGCAGACACTTCCCTTCCATGAGATGATTTAGTACTAAGCATATCCCTGCATACCCCCTCAATGACAACTTTCAGCTTGAGAAGGGAAGGGCTTGAACACAGGTTTCCTTATTTCAGCTACATTACCAGCCCAAACTAGCTTACTCATTTCTAAACATAGCATTAGTTAAATTTCATGTCTTAAAACACATGTAAGGGCAGATGATATCATTTGGAAAAGCAACACTATAGAAACAAGATTAATAGGGCGATAAGTGGCTAATAATTATATGAGTCAATTTGGTTAGGCACGTGAGGGTGCATAGTGCTTATTCTAATTTATGAAATGAACTGAGGCAGGAAGGAATATTCTGGGCAAATACTGTACAGCAAGAGAGAAAAATAGCATAGATTTTGGGAGGATGCCTATTTTCTTTTTTATACTCTATATTTCAGGAGTAGAGGAAAAGAACTGATTTTATCACTGTAATAAGAGGCCTTTTTCCCTTCTCTGCCACAAAAGCAGCTTCAAATTCAGTAGTCTTAAGAACAGCTCACTCAAATCCAAATCTGCTGGATGATGCTACCAGGGTCACAAAAAGAAAGAAGATTTGGGACTGATTAAAAAAAAAAAAGACACAGTGTGTGTATGAGGTAGAGTGACACTTTCCTTTCTCCAGCAAGATAAATATGCCTCCATCTGCAGGAGCTGTTCTTTTACAGTGTAAGGCTCCCAGTGATGCAGGCAGCACATCCTCATTTCACAGGCATACAGGGTCAACACTTCCAGCCACTGTTTTCGAATATTCCTCAAATGTCCACCACCTCCAGAAAATTTTATTCCAAGTGGGTAACAATGAGAAACAAGCTAATTACTGTAACACTTACCGGAGGAGGAGGTGATGGCTGGACTGTGTAGGGAGGAGGCGGCATGTCTGTTATTTCTGGGTCATCGTGTTCACTTTCACTGTAGCATTCTGAGGCAGACATGGAAAATGAGCAAAAACAAAGTGTTAGACCGACACTCATTTATTCCTCACAGCAATGTGATAACCAAAGATCACCAAGTTGGATGTTCTGGGCTGAGGATCACACTGTAACAGCTCTGTCTCCTACAGTGAAAATTAAACCCACTTGTGGTAATGCTACACTACTTCGGGGCAACTTTTTTTTTCTCCTTTTGTCGAGTGAAAAACTTTGGTAATTAGCTATGGCAGGAAACACTAGGTGGCATTGCTCTAGACAACTACACAGGTTTGAGGTGAGGTGGTGTGGGGTTTTTTTTCCCCCCCTCCTTTTGTAGCCTTTAAAAGAAAGGCTGCATCATTTGCAGTCTAAGTTTAGGGAGACCTGTTGCAATTAGCAGAACATATACTCTCTCTCAGTCTCTGTAACCAGTAAGTTTCCTGAAGCTCACAACAGACATTGATGTTTTGGTTGCACTTTTGGAGAAAATCCTCACACGGTGCTCTGGGAACCATAGAGCAGCCTCACGGGAGTCTTCTGTCAACACACACCATGCGGCGTGGCAGTACGTCTGCAGAGCTAGTATGAAAAGTAAACACAGTACTCTAGGACTATACACCCCATTTTTTTTACTTTATTTTTTTTTAATAAAAAGCAATCTGATAAACCTTGGGTATCTCTTGACATGTGGCAGAGAGGCAGTCATGTTCTTATTTCTTTCAACTACCTGTATAGCAGATGAAAGCATTCTCTCAGATGCCTTTTAAAAGTGGATTAAATTAAGTGATAATCATTGATAAGACAAGATGAGACAGTAAGTTGTTGGTTCCTACTCCCAGGGCCTGGCAGTAACCACTGGGCAAGGTCACTTCCCTCTGCCCTATCTCCCAGCATGTTCCAGCCTTTCATAACCAACCTTTACTGGAGCCAGCGCTTGCACCCTGCCCTTCACCACACATGAAGGGTGACAGCGCTTACCCCCAACCAACTGAGCTGGAGACATGAAAGTTTGCGAAGACATAGAACTTAATGAGGACAACACAGGTGAGTGCCATGTGTCACAGGAGCAGAGGCTGCCCCTGGCAGACTCCTCTGGAGATGGAGGAGACCTCCTCTGCCTCTCCCTCTGCCCGCTGCATGCAGCAGCTTCTGCTGTCCAAGAGCAGCCAGGCCTCTCTGGTAGAAGCAACCCTCTGGGCGAGGGTTGTTGATGTTCTGGGAGTGTTTTATAAAAGTTGGACTGCATGCATTCACACAGCTAGCAAGCAGTGTGTTAGCACAGTCTCTGGGAAATCACCTGTGATTATCTCCGCTTTTAACTAAATTAATACCAGCACACTTCCCCCTCCCCTTCATTTTTCTGCATGTCATTTGGGGATTTGAATAAGCATGATGTGAATGGAACTAAGTTTTAAGAGAAAAGATTTTTATACATGAGAGGGACGTTTATAAGATGTTAACAAGTGAAATTTAGAGATTCATTACTTTTTTCTCCCTGTACTGTTGGCAGAACTATAGGGGGGTTTAATAGCATAGCAGCTAGTCTGTTTACTGGAAATATGTGCTGGCACATCCTAGCATAAAGGACTGAGATTGGCTGCAATAAGACCTGTATCAAATTCTAAGGTTCTATTAATGCCTTCTGGAATAACTCTTAGTAAGGACCTTATTGTTTCTACAGCTCCCCTTTTAGGCACACAGAACTGAAAAAGAATCAACAGCTGTTTCTGATACTTTAAATAGGCAAATGGGGTTGGGGGGGGTGCTAAAATGCTTTGAAAGTACATGAATACACAAGAACTGCCACAGCAAGAGCCAAGACCCTCCTGAAGAGTTATGGTGTGTGCTACAGAGGGGAGAACCAGGTCAGCAGGAACAGAAGTGGCTGTGGGTAATGACAGCATTTTTCTGAAGCACAGAAACACATCTACAAGGAGACACCCACCCAGGCGCATCAGTGGGGTGCTGAAACCACGTGGAAGGCAGGTGCTGGAGCGCCTGTGACAAAACACGGGTGAGAAGATGAGGTGTTTGACACCAGCCTTTTTCTGAAGGGGAAATGGGCCACCAGCTTTAAAATCTGAAGAAATCTTGACTGTGTTATATTTATTGCAGGGTAATTAGATAACATGATACTTGAGGTTACTGAATGGATCATTTTGTGTCTTTCTGTCCTTTTTTCTTTTTTTATTAAGGGCTGACTCAGTAGGAATTGTTCTATAATTCTCAACTCAGACAACACAACCAATACTACATTTTTTTGAGGCTTTAAAAAAAAAATGTGTTCATGTATGGAATTTTGACCAGTCTCATCTTTTATCAAACTCTTCTTTTGTGAATACATGGGCAACATGTTTGTGTACTTCCAAATACAATTAGCATGCAGTTCTTGCTACACGGCCTATTACACAGTATAGCACCTTATCCAAATTATCTCAGACTGGGTTGATACAAAATTAGGTTCAAAGAGGACATGGGAATTTTGGAGGAATTTTGGAGTACAGGAATTAACAAGTTTCCGAACAAGAAATACAGAGAAGACATGAATGGGGGGGGGGCGGGGGGTGGGGGGGGAAAGAAAAAAAAGAAAAGGAAAAAAAAAAAGAAAAAAAGAAAAGGTGGGAAAAAAAAGGAAAAATCAGTGGTATCTATGTTTACCAGCCCCAAAGCTGCTTTTAATGGCAGAGTATAAATGGAGCCAGAGTTTAAACAGAGCCAGATCGGACTAATCAATAATGGAATTACATGTCCAAAGCCTGGACATAAACTACAACCTTATTCTGAGGAACAGCAGAAGGGATGCTAAGAGGAGCATTTCGCTGCTTAGACAAAGCAAGTTGCATCACCTAAGTGTTTGTAACACTACAAATACCAGAAATACTCCTTCATTATGAAAGCCCCTTCACAACCTAAGCAATTCTAGAAAAAACACTGGGTACCAATATTCTAAAAATGGAGGATCAAAAGCCCAGAAGATGATACATATTCCTCAGGTCAGAGACCATCCCAGATTTTCTAACATAATATTAACCACAGCACTTCTGATTCTAAACCAGCAACCAGCACGCATGCCCACACCAGCAGCTTTTCAAGCTCTGAAGACAACTGTAGGCTTCAGTGCACCACTATCACCTCCCCAACCACTGCTGTTGAAATCCCCAGGAATGGAGGAGTCTATATCTACATGAGTACTGTATCCAGTTCTGGGCTCCCTGGTATAAAAGAGACAGGGATTTCTCCGAAAGAGTCCAGTGGAGGGCCACAAAAATGATTAAGGGCCTGGAGCACGTCCCCTGTGAAGAAAGGCTGAATGAACTGGGGCTGTTCAGCCTTGAGAAAAGAAGACTTAGAGGGGATCTGATTAATGTTTATAAATATCTGAAGCGTGACTGCCAGAGGGAAATGGCCAGCCTCTTTTCAGTTGTCTGTGGAGACAGGACAAGGGGCAACTGCCTCAAGTTGGAGCACAGGAAGTTCCACACCAATATGCGGAAGAACTTGGGGGATTGGACTCCATGATCTCTGGAGGTCCCTTCCAACCCCTACAATTCTGTGAATCTCCGAAGATGTTCCCAACCTAGCAAGCTCCCAGGCCATAGCACAACTCCTGCAACATACGTTTAGGAGCTCAGAACCCAGAGCAGCACAGCTGTTCCTCTTCTCTCTCGGTAGGCTTAGAAAGCCAGCAGACCGCCAGAAATTAGTTACACACCTCTTACATGATCACTGAGTGGTTGCCAGTGGCACTGTTTCTCACTATTGTTTCTTTTCCTGCGATTACTCTGTGCTGTCTCAGTGTGGTTCTCTGAGCTCAGTCAGTAGATGGACCCAAGTTGACAATTTAAAAGAATGAAAAAAGCTGACAACAATTTGGCCAAGCAAAAACTGAAGAGCAGATGCCGTTACACACTGTAACCACCGCTGGGAGCATACCTTCCTCATTCTTCCCTTTGGGTTCCTGAGGTTCTACAGCCATTCCCAGCTTACTTAGCCACCTGTGTTTGAAACAGAGAGAACACAGAGTTAGGGTCATTTGCATGCTGTTTGGACAGAGTTTTGCCCTCTTCAGAGGTGTTCTACATCACCACATCGATTTTCATTAACCTGAAGACTAAATGTCAAAGTTTCTTTCTATTTCTTAGGTCATCTTCCAGAAAGGCATCAGTTACCTGAATACTAACATTCCCTCTGGTGAGCAGGACTAGTTGCCTGGGACACCTTCTTTCCCTGATCCTGGAAAAAAACATCACTGGTGACCAAGGAGTTGCAGTTATGGAAGCTGAAGGAAAAGTATGTGTGCTATAATGCAACATCAGTGGCTTAGTCCTTGTTCTCTTTCACCTGAGATGAAGGAAAAGGAATAGCAGCCACTGAAGATAATGTCAGCTGCCCTGGCCAAAGCTATCACAGCACAGAATCTAAGCCATTTAAAAATGGGACTTTCTGCCCATTGTGTACTGATTTCTTCAACTCCCTGTGTACTTTTGGTTTTAGTAAGTCTCGCTTCCTGTGCTGCATTAAGCTACAAACAGGTGGGTTTTTTCATGTCTCTTCCTAGGTGGCTGCGTTATTCTGATGCTAGAAACAATTCCTGGAAATACTTTTTGTATATTGTGTTTGCCTTCAGGTCTATACAGCTGTTAAGACACTAACAACTCAAAAAAGTTAACGCTTTTCAGATTAAAACTCAAGGCCTAAACAGGGAATGTATGGAGGATTTGTAACTCTGAAGAAACATTCTGTCTGAACTTGATTCCTCTGAAGCAATGGGAAATTTCCTTGTAAGATCAGCGTCAAAGTAACTGGATTTTTAGACTGCAGTATGAACAATATTGAGCCATGTATGTCAAGCAAAGTGTTGTTTCTCTAAGAGTGGATCATTGACTTTCTTCTAACAGCTAATCATAACAGAAAGATTTTTTAAATAAAAAATAATCTTAACCAAAGAAGAGGTTTGCTAAAAGAAAAATCCAGTACTTCATTAACCACAAGGTCAGACAGATGGCTAGTAACAGCATGCAACTAGCCAGGTAAACACATGAAGCTAGCCAGCATGCATTTACATTTGCACATGACAATAGCAAATACATGCTAAATTAGTGAAGCAAATTGCAGTATTAATAAATCCACTGCTGATATAATAGATACATATGCATGAAGAGTTACAAAAGGTCATGATCAGTTGAGCATTTATGCACACCAGTAACTTGACACACGCAAATGCCCCAGTGAGTTCAGTGGAACCACTCACATGCATATGTATTTGCGGGACTGGAGCCAAAAGAACAGATGTCTTTTAGTCTGTTTTGACATATGCGTGAGTATGCGTGTACTTTATGTATTTTATACTTTGCCAAGGAAAACATCATCAGTTACAACAGTGAGGAATTAGTGCAGTATAGTGCAAGCTGCTCTAATGCTGTGCTACCTAGCTTTAAGCCAAAATGAAATTTACTTGAGACGTGGAGTTTGAAGAAAATCATTTTGGGGCCAGTAAGAGCTGGGGCACCTGCATAGATTTCAATCACTCACTCACATGAGACTAAACATTTCATAAGCATCATTAAGACACAAGCATCATTTCCAGCTGGGCTTCAAACTGTCTGTTAGCACTCGCTAACATCCTCTGTTAGAACTAATTTTCCTTTTCCTTCTCCCTACATCTTTCCCTCTCTTCTCTCTGAACCAGGATTACTCTCTTTACAGATATATTCCTGTCCAGCAGTCCCTCGTTCTCAGTCATCCTCAGCCCATCTGTCTCAAGAATTTCTCATTCCTTTCAGAAGCTCCACTAGGAAACACAGGGATATGGAAACCGATGGCTACCTTCCCACCAGTATGCTCTGTGATGCTCCAGGTTGCAAAGGGCCACATGTTCTTTACATCTACAACATACAGAATTATGAATACATATCCATGTATGTACACTACTTTAGTATCATACATTTCTGTATCTATAGACCTTTTGGAGAGTCACACACTTTCTCTCAACCTCTATCCTTTTCTGTTGTAGTAAATGTGCATGAGGTTTCCTCTTTATAGTGGGAAAGAACAGTCCTATGAAGAATCTCACAAATAGCACCAGCAGAGCCATGATAAAAATCCTGACCTGACTATCATAGGGCCTCTCTCCCCATTTAAATCATACTGCTTTGTATCCAGTATTTGGGCATTTAATGCAATAGCATTGTGAACAGACTGCAATCTGAAGTAAAAAATACAAACAAGATATGAAATATATCTAAATCAGCCAAAAACTGGATCAATAGCAAATAATACCTATTTCGATAGCTCAGTGGTTTCTAAAATGACAGTATTCATATCCATTTTTGCTTCTTACATTAAAAACTGTATGAATGAATGAATTGTTGTCCTTACAGACATTTGCAGACAGAAAATGTATGATCCATCATGAGGATCATTTAACTGCAGTGTAGTTTGGTATTGAAATAAATGCTTTCTGCTTTCTGACATTAAAGAAATATCCCTTCCTACCCCTTTAACCCTCCTTGTTAACTGACGTGCCACTCTGAAAGCACACATGGTTGCATTCTAGTCCTAGATCACTGCAGGGACAAAACTATATTAAGCTTTTCTCTCTTTCCTTTCTGCCCTCACTTCTCCCAAGGTGATGAACTTGCTATCAAATCTTTGCACCTCTCTAATGGAAAGGGATTTATGCCAGCAAGTGTTGGGAGGATTAGTATCACAATCAGGTTAATAGTGCGCTGCTGATTTCAACTGTTATTAGTGGACAAATAGCAGTAGTTTCCTTCTATACAGTGGGCCAGAAAACAAAACAGGCTCAATAGTTCCCCAAATAACCTTGTTAACAACCACTTGACAGTGAGACAATAAACTGCAAAGGGTATTCTCAGCCACGAGACAGAATGAAACATGACCAGTCGCTCCTACTTACGTGTTCATTTCCAGAACATTTTCTGCTGCAAAATAAAATGTCTTGATCTGTGGGTGGCTGATCTTAATAGCACTTTAAGAAAAGAAAAATAGAAGAGATATGAGGAAAACTAGTCTATAAAGGAAAGAAAAAATAGCTGAGTGAATTATTTAAAATATTTATTCACTCCACTATGTTAAGCCGGGTCAGCTCATCCATCCACATAGCTCTTTCCTTAAAAGTCTTGTCTATTTTTAGCTCATTTCCTAGGCCACACATTTTTCAGAGGTTCTAAACTACAGGAACTAAAAGGGAAGGGATAGAACTAAAAGGGAAGGAGTAAAGAATAAAAAAATAATACTTTTATTATTCCATTACATACTTCTGTTCCATGCCCACATCTCAAATTCTGCATGCAGTTTTCCCCTCACCCCCCAGCTCTGAAAAGCAAAGTAAAGCTGACAAAGGTTGAGAGAAAGCACCAGAGGTGACCCAAAGTATGAAACAGTTTCCATGAGTGGTTAATCAGGCTAAGAGCCCCCAGCATGGGAAACTGGTGGTTCAGAGAAGAGACACGTAAGATACAATAAAATCACAAGCGACACACTGTGAGTGAGCAGGGACTGACTCTTGACTCCCTTTTCCAAAGAAGACAAATCTTAGGAGGCATCAAAGAGGAATTAGGAGGCAGGTTTGAAACAAATTAAATGGAGGCAGTCTCATGGCTACCTCCAATAGTTAACCTGTTGGTCCCAGCCTGTGCTTTAATTCAATATCCGCCAGTAAGACTTTTCAGAATCTTTTTTTTTTTTTTTCCTAAAACATGGTCTCCAATCCTAATATTCTGGCTTCCCTCTTTCGTGCCTTGCTAGGCGACTGACTGATTGTCCCATGGAAGCCCACACTATTTGCCTAGGCTGGGGCTGACCCAGCAGTACCCGTCACCTCTCACAGTTCTTCTAACTCGCCCTATCCCAAATAAATGACAAGTACGTGTTTCCCTCCCAGTCACTGACAGGCAACAGCTGCAGAAGTGAAGGTCCTGTACTATGTGACTCAACCTTTCCTCTGAAAAAAGCATAGCGGAGCTCCCCATATTCAAAGTAGCTGTCCCCTTTCGTTGGAGGAGTCTAGCCCACAGTTAATCTCAAGAACACCTACAGCCAATCATATTATGAGACCCAAACAGAAGAACAAAGGCTTCCTCTTGAGCAGTAGAATAAAAACCATGCCGAGCTTTGTAACACTGAACAGCAGCAACAACCCTCGAAGCCTTTTAAGTATACTCAGAAGCAGCTGGAAGTCAGTACTGTACATGGAGTTTGGAGAGAATATTTTGAAATGAGTATGCTGCTAAACAAAGTTTTTATTCCCCACACAAACAGAGGCTTCGAGCACAGCTCAAGCTCAGCTGCACCACGGCAGCCTAAAGAATAGTCCTGACTCAGAGGGAAGCAGCATTTCTTGCACCACTCTTGCTCTTCCCACCTAAGAGAAGGAATCTGAGACAGACTACAACTTAGTCATAATAAGCAAACAAAGAAGAAATAAAATTCAAAACCCCACACACATTCAGCATACCAATCCACTTGCTTATTTGTCATTTTAACTGAGCACATCTGGCAGAGAATTTCAAAACAAATTTTGCAATACAGTTTTCTTTCAGTAGCTCAATTAACATCTCATTATTTATACAACACAGAAGAGCTTCCCACAGCTTCATTGTCAGGCACTACTGAGATTCAATTCCTTGCAACGTTGTAAAAATCATCCAAAACTGGGAGCAAGAGATGAACTTACTGCTTTTTTTTGCATTCAATTGCTCGGTCCACACTGAAGTCTGGAAGTCTGATGAACCCTTCTGCTTTTTCAGCCTGTAATAAAAAAATAATTAAAAATCGCCACATCAACCTACTGGTAAACTACCAGGCTCCAATGCTCAACGATATTTAACATCCAAGTGCTTGCTTTTGACAGCTTTTTATAGTGTGAAAACATGTTCTCATCACCATGGGGATAGATTAACACCTGACGTTTTGGCTGATATTTGGGAACAAGAAATATATACCAGCTACTATATTCCTATACAAGCTACTATTTGCCAAAGTCCTGGATGCTAGAAAGCCACTGTTCCTGTTTGTGCAAGTGACAGAGTGCGAGCATAGGATTTGTTGTAGACTTCCAAATATCCAAGCACCTGAAAGAGGAAGAATCCTCAACTCGTAAATAGTGCTGAGGTAGATTTCCCCTCTTCCTCACCTCAAAGCATTTGTAGGAGAGCACTCTTATCTAAGACTCATGATTAAGTCACAAAGCTAATCCAGAGTCTGAAATTGTCAAGGGCAAAATTTAGGATTTTTTGGAGAAAGAGACCAGCTTTGTGCAGAGATCACAGAAAATGAAACTACTGAACCTTCACTTTAAAAAACAGAAGCTTTGCAAAAGAGATGGATGACAGAAGAGAGGATGAATAAGGGTTGTATCATCCATTCAGGTCTGGATGAGACATGCAATCTCAAATGCGCATTTGTAACGTTATACAGCCTATACATGTGTTGCACAGACACATAACAGCACCACACGTGCTGATCTATGTACATTTGATAAATACACATCTATAGCAACGGGAACTCAAAAATGACCCAACATGACCCCAGGTGGAGGTGGGTCTCCCCTGGGCAACTGTAAGATGGACTGTTTTGTAGGCATGGGCAATACAGGTTGCTCCTAGGCCAGGTGGTGAAGTGGCGGTAAAGGATGGTCCCACACAGCGGAGCTCTGTTGTGAAACTCTACAAAGCAGCTTCAGATGGCTTCGGCCACCCTGCCCATGTAAATAAACCACATCAATGCTGCTGTCCTCCATTTCTTTCCTGGGCTTTAAGTACACAGGCCACTCCCCACAGAAACTTGCAGGATGTAGCGAAAGCTAGGCAGGCATCTACAGTACAGTGTTTATATGCAGTCAAACCTTTCTGGAGGGGAGAGGGTTAACTGGGCATCAGCATCTCAGTTCTGGGTCAGGTGGACTCAGATTGTCAGAGGTTTGCTCCAGCAAAACTGAAGTTATCAGCCTCAAATCCCTGTTCCTGCTACCTGCAGGTGAAACACCTTCCTTTACTACCCCTATCTACATTCAACTGATCAGCCGTGGTAAGACTAGGACTCCTCTTAAGAGAAGTAATGTAGACACAAATCAGGAGTACAGAATGTCACGAAAAACTGTAGTTTTCAAAAATACAGAAAGTATTAATTCCTGAATCGCTTGTTTGCTGCTCCCAGCCTTTATCCCTGGGCACATTAAAATTCTGAAACCGTACACTGAGTTAAAGCAGGTAAAATACACACAACAATTACAAAGGCAGAGGATAAATGAAGATGACTGACAGCATCTCGCATCTCAAGTCACATTATGCATTAGTATGAAGAGACTATAAAAAGAATGTTCATCGAGACAAGTGTTTGAGCTTTAATTCTTGGAAGTATGAGGCTCTGAGAACAGAAATATGGATACAGAATGGATATTTCAGTGAGTGGCTTCTCGCACTTCTGCATATCTGTTCTTTGGCATACAATAAATCACAGCATAACCATAATTCCTGCCATTTGCACATTATTAAATACTCCTATAAGAAGTTTAGAATTTGCATCTTTACTAGTAAATGGTTTTGCTTGCTCAAGGACAAAGAACAACAAATAAAAAAGAAGATCAGCAGCAGAATGTTTACTTCATTATTTGCTTTCAGTACCAAAGGAACAACAATGTTTATCAGTATCTGGTCTGAAAAAATCTTCGATTTTTCAAATTCGCTTGATTTGTACCAAAAATTTCTTGTTTACTATTGTGGGGTTTTAACTTTTTCTGATTATATTTGTATCATTTGAACAAACCTGTTTAGAGTCTCACTTGGAGAGCTTTTGTTTCCATTCCACAGGTTCAAATTTAGTGAGACTAAACTCATTAAAATAAAATAACATGAACTAAAGAAAAAAAAAGCAACAGGACTTTTAAATAAGTCTTTTATTTTTTTAAATGTATATTTCAATCAATTAGACTTTAAGCTACTATTTCCATCCCAAATCTATAGCAGACCATGTGTATACAGATGAGCAAATGAGTAGGGGTAAGTAAAGGAGGATCTCTATTCATGGGTTGCATTGTATGAAAGATAGAGAATGTACCGTGCTGCGTTTCTGTACCTGGTCCCTTACTGGACCAGGCACAGCAAGAACACTGAAATTCCTATTTGGTTCCCAAGATCAGTTTAAGGGCGCCAGAGACCAACATCAAAGAAGTAGTTTATAAGGTATGAAAGCCATCACATACAATGTCAGTTGTTTCTCTAGAGTATGACTCAATAAACCTGGGTTGTTTTGTTTGTTTGTTTGTTTAAAAAAAGAGATACAGAAGACCCAGTGTGAAGGAATATACCCAGGTACCTTCTCACTCACACACCAACTAATCCATGGTCTCAGTAGATAAAACCATCAGGTGGGTGAGCAGGTGACTAGGGTCTTGGGCAGGCTGGCCTTATGTGTTAAAAATGCAGTCACAGCTCAGTCAGTTTTGTCATTTGGTGCAGTGGCCATTGCTCCAGACTGCATCCCATAAATTGTTTAGGGTGCTGCATAAGCACTCATGATGCCATTAGATAAGTCATTGTCTCTACTGTCGATATATACAAGTATTTGAGCATTTTGATTTTGTATTAGACAAGTGAATTATCAGGACCCTGTATGCCAATGTGGGGACAATCACCTGGGGTTCTCCCACCCATGCAGACATGGAATTTGGACTTGAACGACCGACATGTTCCATAGTTATCTAAATTAGAGGACTACTCTCTAAATTGCTAGTGAAAATAGTCCTATAGGCTTTTATTTCAACAATTACCATTTCCAAGTTTTGCAACAGAGAAAACTCCATGCTTCTTACACAATATTGAGCATGTTCTGGTTGGTAAAACATTATGGTCTCACATGCATGCTCCCTCAAGGCATTAATATTTCATATTAATTCTATCTGAGATTTAACATTTGTTCATTTATAAGAAAAGTTTAATGTTTCATTTCATGTATGAGTGAAAGGAAGGAAGATAATGGTGTGATTTATTTTTAAGACACTATTGGTAAACATCTCAGGTGTGTCATCTATATAACAGAAAACAGGGTGTTGATTGGTACGGAATTCCATAATTATCAGAAAAAAAGAAACAAAATCATAAGAGGAAAATCTTATGAGCATTATTACAGTCAGAAAATAGAATTCCAAATAAACACTAGGAACAGAACATGTGGAACTCATCTTTTCAGTCATTCTTGGAATACAAATGACATTTTAAAACATTAAAAGTGCATAGAAGTCCTAAATGTTTTCTTTTCTCTGAAATGTTATCTTTAACATTACTTTAAACACGCTATTATTTAACTCACACATTTCGCTCAAACTTCCTTCAGAAGTTATAACAGTGCTGTAAAATGGCTCTAAAAAAACTCAGGTTAAAAGAACCTTGACCTGTTTCCTATTTAATCAGGAAGTTTAAAAGAAAAAGCTGTTATCTCTTGTGGGTTTTATGCAGGTCACCCTAACACATAAATCTGTACTTTTTGCTGTGCCCAAATGTAGGAAAATAATTTCAATAATAACAACAGTCTCTGCAAATGCTTGGGGCAAAAAGAAAGTAACCACTTTTTCACAGAAAAAAGCTTTTCACTCAAAAAAATAATCAAGCATTTATGAAGCATAATGCATGAACCCTGTTCTTTTTAGCTTGCCTCAATGCATTGTCCAAATGTTGTGGCTTTAGGAGATGTAATAAATCACTTAATAGGCTTTTTTCAGTATTTAAAGTTAATGCAATGGTGCAGAAAGATTTTTTTTTTTTTAATAGTGCAATATCTAGTGAAATATTTAGTTATCATGAAATGGCTCCAATCTGCAATTCAGAGTACTCCTCATGGCTTGATCACATTGTTTCAACAATGCCCCCAGAAGACCCTGTGGATGTTGGAGGGGCAGTTCAGTCCCCAAGCCTTTTTAGGGTTTTTTTTTCCCTCTCTGCCCTGTGCACCAGTGAGGCAACCTATAGAACTGTGGATATTGTATGTAAGATTTTGGACCAGAGGTCCCCAGGATCAGTCAGCTGACATCAATGACTTTTTATCATCCACATAAGCAGCTGCTATAACTCAAAGGTGAAAGATTTCTGGTTTAAAAGACTGTAATTACACAGCTCATGGCAAAGCTGTTAGAGTGAGGACCAATTTAAATGCAGTGAACAGGGGGAAAAAAAACCTGCAAAGATAAATAGTGACAGTAGATCACAGCCTGCAACCCTTTGATTTTATATTTATATTTCTTTTCAGCTGAATCCCCATGACAACCATCATTAACACATCCTGCAAAACTGTATTTCATGTCTACTTGGAAAACCAGCCGAGCCATCCTAAAGGCCCACAAGACAGAGGTGTTGAGACCTTTCCAGCCAGCTCTATCCAACACAGTCATGACAAGCAGAAGGAGCCAGGAGCCCAGAATTACCGGTGACAACCTTCCCCACCACCCTCTTCCAGTGCAGGAGTACTTGCCTCAAAGGAGGAAAGCAAATGCTGACCAAATGCAGTTGTCCTAAAAAGAATCTGGTGTTCCTTAGTGCACTGAGCCTGACTGCTCAAATCCATTTTCTGACATTTCCTTTTTCCATTGCAAAACCAACTCTTCTGTGTTTCTTCCTAGTCCAAACAGCTTCCCCCACCACTACCAGACTGGAGGCATGTCCATGGTGCAAACAAAAGTTTACCTGCCTCATGTAGCATCCATGTTTTATAAAAAGAACACGCGTACGTGGGAAGGGAAGAGGTTTCAGGGAAGTCTACCCAAGCCCACCGATACCACCAAGGCCCTAACCTCACTACTCACAGCACCTTAGCCAAGCAGTCAAAAGTTAATCTGGATTTGCCTCTGGTTTGCTTTTAGCGAAAGAGAAGCTTGACTCTCAGGACATCCAATCTGCTGTTGCTGAACCTTCTTAGCATTTCATTATATTTTCTCTTTTGACCTGTGGCTTTCACAATATATTTTATGTTAAACTGAAGGAACTACCATCTGCAAAGACCACAAGTGTCCTATATTGCCTCCCCCAATCTGTCTCATGTGAAAGACCTGAAACAGATTGGCTTGAAGGCAAATTAAATCAGAGGAACAGGAGCATCCAGAGCTTCAGAGATGCCTAAAGACAGGTGCCTATTCACCAAGAACAGGATGTCAGCTGAGGTTACCTACCCAAATCCAGGACAACATACATTCCTATATAAATTCCACCCACTCTCTATTTTCTCCATCTCCATTAGGATAAAAAGGTTAGGTCCAGCACCCTGTTGCTATGCTACAGTTGCCAATGTCTGGTTGACTGCGGTTTCCACACAGCCACAAACAAAACATGCTCACTTCTCAGAAGAACAAGACTGGTCAGGCAGAGCTACAGGCAGCCAGCTTTCCCCAGTTCCTTCAACCTCTGCACCGCTCCTCCACTGACCTTTCACTTTGGTCTCCGTAAGGGCAGCTATCATGGGAAGCCTCAGGCACGTGAGGAGCTGGACTTCAGATTGTCATCTTGGACACCGTGTTGGGACTGAAGATTAACTCCACTGAAAGCAGTATTAGAGCCAGGCCAGATAGAAAAAAGAAGTATCAAGGAAGCAAGTGAATATGTTGCTACTATTTCTGTTTTGTTTCTGTTTGCAAATATCTATGAAAATATAATAGGTCTAATTCATCTCAGATACGACTCTCAGCTTGGCTCTGGTTTCACCAATTTAAGCAGATCTTAGCAAAGTAAACCTCTTCTGCTTCCCACACCCCCTACTTACTGCCAGTCTGCAAACGCTGCCTAAATATACAATTATGCAGAGGCTGCACCTTAAGTTGTCCAAAGAAACCTCAGGTTTTTAGCGTAAAAGAGTGTGTGAAAGTCAGCAGAAGTTGAAAGTTAAAAGGTGCTACCAGATAGCACATTTACAAGAACAGTAATACGAGAAGTGAAGGCTGACATAAGTCAATGGTATTGTGAAGCCATATGAGCTCTTCAAGGTATATGAAATAAACCAGGATGAGGATGCAATGGATTCTTCAGCTTTGTTTCTTTGTGGGCAGCCAGTGAGAGCAGGAGAGCAGGCATAGACCAAGAGGGTGAGTTCACCCAAATGACAAATGATACCTAGTAGCACTAGAATGCTATTAGCACATGCACAGCAAGACCATGATGGCTTGTCTGGATCCCAAGAGAGGAATTTAGTCAGCCCATAAATGAAGGAAGTGAAGGACTTTACACCTCTCTCACAATCCTTCTTTTGGAACACAACTTTTACCTTGTCTTATTTTATTTCTTCCCAACTTCATGCCAGCCAGCTCACCCTTGTTAACACTGCTTGGTCAGAAATACAACTGCAAGTGCTGATTTAGAATAGTCAATACTAATAAATGTTTTCAGGGTTTTAATGCCACTGAGGAATATGTTTGTGAGGCCATGCCTTCCAAGCAGAAATAATGTAAGCACTGCAAAAAAACAAAGGTTTGGGGTTTTTTTCTTCTTTTCCTATTTCTTTTCTTTCTCTTTCCACTTTCTCTTATACATGTATTTGGTCTTGAAAGGAAGCCCAATCAGACGACCACAACACCACATAAAACCAATAGTCCAAGACAAGCAGAGGGTTTTTTTCTTTTTTTCCCCCAACAAAAATAATAGCTAATACCATCTTTACATGTCATTTAAGAAAGGTCCATCAAAGTTTTTATTCTGTTAAAAACCACCACACACCGTACCCACAACTGAAGGTAAAATGCTAAATAAAACTTTACTCATGTAGAGTATTTCACATTTTGGGGTTTTGTTGATTGGGGTTTTTTTAATGGTTTAAACTATTTTATTGTTACCTTGAAACAGTCAGCAAGATTTTTAACTGGGTTACTGCAATAGAAATAACCAAGTGGAAACGATCCAGATGGCATTTAATTTCTTAAATCGTTCAAAGAATTAATAAGAATTAACAAAGCTTTCTTTAATCTTTCATCCTTTGCTGGGCCTGGGACATGCTGATTTTCATTTGCATTTAGGAAGCCTGATGCCCATCCTCAATTCAACACTGAAGCTGCTCAGTTTCAGCCTATGCTGTTGCTAACATCTCCTAATCCTCCACATGCCCCAGTTCTGGGCTCTGTCAGTCCGTCGCTTGAATGTGATAGGCGCTTTCTTAGAGGCATGAGTACAAGAGAGCAAAGTGAAAGGAATAATTATGTCTGAATCCCCCCAAGACAGACAAGACACCCTCTCTGCCTAGTCACTCTGAGCGGTAGCAAACAGCCTGGAGTAAAGGCAGCTGTTCTCTAGGACATGCTACTGCTTCGCACCCAGCCACAACCTTTCATTACAAGGGTTACTCTGGATTTCTCACTGTGTCTTCTCCCACCCCACTCCTCACAACCCTTTTTCAATCTTTAATTCCTGGTTCTTTAGCTGATTACAAGAATTCAAGGCCCACTGTTCTTAGTCTCAGACTTTTTCCCACTCAAACTCTACACACACTAAGCTATTTGGGCTGACCAGACTGGAAGAGGAATGCTCAATCTACCAGCTGTCCTGAGGAAAGCCCATCCCCTGAGCAGAAAGTCGGACCTTGAATTCAAAACACTGTGTTTCTCCTGCAGATTTGACTGTTAGCATCGACTCATCAGAGCAGGAAGTTAAAAATCAGCAGAACGTGAGAACCTTTAATTACAATGCTCTGGATGAGAAATCAGCAAGACAGGGAGTAAAAACATCACCAACTGACAGTGCTGGTACCTTTAACCCTATCAGTGCAAACTAGGGAAAGCAAGAAAGAAAAGAACAAAGAAGAACAAACAAACAGAAAAAGCAAGGAAACAAACAGATTAGTCTCAGTGTGGAAGGGGATGGAGAGAGAAGCAGGAGAGACACTTCTGAAAATTAAACTAATTAAAAGTGAAGAAGCATTCCTGTTTTGAGTCTTGACAGCAAGCGTCTGCAAGATGCCCAAGCCAGGAAAACCTTTGTCAAATTCAAATGTCATCAGAGCCTGTGAAGAGCAGCTCTTTAAAGGGCAGAACAGACAGAAAGTTAACATTTCACCAGCACTTACTGAACTAGAAAACACATAGTTTTTTGCATGTTTCACATTCGCATAGACACTTCCCAGATTACAAGAAATGTCAGGGCTGAGAAATAAACCCAGTCATTTGTACATCTCCAGGACATTTACATCGCCACCCCAGCTCCCCTTCTTTTGGTCTCTGCAAATGCTGCCTGTCTGACACCCAGAGCTGGGTGGACGCTGTACTCACCAGCTGACTGCTGTACCAATACAGCGATGACTCCTTCAGCACACACCAGAACTTTTTCCATTTGTTGCCAATGAAAGCTCCTTTTTCCTTCTTTTTGTAGAGCCATCCTTGGCAATCAGCTTGCCCCAGCTCCTTACACGATATCCTCCGTCGGCTCATTATAAAGAACCCTGTGCCATAAAAAATACAGTGATCTGCTTGCTTAAAAGTGCATTACCAGAGAAGACGTTACTGCCAGTTAAAGATATCAACCTTCCTTAGCAATCTTAGCTTGTCATCCAAGCATACCTTAAAATATACTTAGAAGTCGTTCAGTTTTATAATGGCTGTGACAGTTAATACACATTCATTTGAAAGACATTCTGATGTGCAGAAACAAAATAGTAAGCTCCAGATAATGCAGACACTAATTAATGCTAAGATAACCATGCGCTAGTTTTTGTAAATTAAAAACATACCCTTTGATCTTTTTAAGAGAAGCATGCATGTATTTCCCTTCACACAGCTGCACTGAAAAGAATACATCTATTTAAGTCAGCTAGAGAAAACTATTATGCCAAGTACATGAAAACCGCTAGTGAGTGAGTGTGTGTGTGTGTGTGTGCCAGCAGCTGATTCTACCTCACTGATTTCCAGCTTTGATTCGATTAACATACCACAAGGATTTAGTCCAAAGGAACAGCCCGTTGTCATTTTTCTCAGAATCGGTGCGAGAATCAGTGGAGTTAAAAAGCAGCTTTCCACCGGCTGAGTAGCAATATAAAATCCTCACCCTCCCAAGAATAAGACATACTAACAAAATAACAAAAGAGGAACCCAGAGAGAAAAGAAAAAACAATCTCTCATTACCTTGACTTTTCTTTTTTGTCTTCTGACGCAAGGGAACCTGTAAGAAACGCAGGAAGGAAAGAAAAGAGGAAATTTCAGATTGTGTTGCAACATTTGTGTAGAAAGGGGAGGGGGGAGCTAGAGAAGGACGTGGTGGTGATGCTGGTGGTATATGCAGGATGGAAATGCATAACCCACTCACTGCTGAAGGGACGTTAGCAGCTGAAGCATAAAACATGTTAATTAGAATTGATGTATATCTAGTTGAGCAAGAGCAAATGTAACTCTATTATACATGTGTCTATCTACTAGTGCTTCCTGTTTCACACCCACGGGCAGCTTCTACTTTGCTACGTGTTTGCCTGAATGGTATTTCGTGTTTAGAAGTTAAAAAAAAAATAGAAGATATGTCTCCAATGTTTTAATGTTTCATTACACTCCACGAGGTGGGTTTACAAACATGGGGAGATTAAAAAGACATGCCAGGTGCCTGATTGTCCTTTAGCTAATTCTAAGAAACCCTGAAAAAGAAAAAATGGATTTTCCACTTCTCTATTATTTTTATTCAGTAGTACTGAGAATCTATTTTCCTCTATATAAGCATTTAATAATACAACTTAAAATTAAAAAAAAAAAGAACAACATGCAAACCTGGCAGATTATCCAAAACATAAAAAATAAATATGCCAAAACTTTGCTATGCCACAAATGAGACTTTTAGTCACTGCAAAAATAACAAAACAGAATTATATTTCCTCATTTGCAGTCTCTATATTTCATCCCACATAAACACATAGAAAATGAAACTAAACCAGAAGGCCACAGACCAAAACATAGGTCATTAGATATGTGAGATCTGGTTTTTGGAGTGAGATCTCCACAGACAGGCTGGTTGGTCATGCGACTGTGGACAAAGCACTTGACTTCTCTTTTTCTCACCCTTTCCATCTCTAGCATGGGAACAGAAGTGTTCACCTTTTGCTATTTTTAGGAAGGTTTTGAAGCCTTTGAAGGTTTGGATAACAAAAGCTGGATAAGGTGATGTATGATTTAATATGCTCGACCACAACGTTGCTATGCAAATCCAGCAGCTACCTGATCCACTGCAGAGCTACGCTGTGAACATCCATAATACCGCCCCGCTGCCTAACCAGCCAGCTTCTCAGGAAAACCACCCCAACGTTTCATGTGACTCTTGAAGGATTTAATAGTGTGGTAAGCCTACACCATCTGGAAAGAGCAATAGAAGAGATCACTGCCACTGGTATTGACAAGAGCTAGAACTTTCTCTAGCCAGTGGTCTTTGCAGCATGTATCACAGAGTGCAGAACCCCATATCGCAGTCATGTGCTTATCATGCACCTATGACCTGAACACCACATTTGTGGGAAGCTATACCAGGAATCATCACGTATCCTTTTTTCCCTTTTTTTTTTTTAATTCTACGACTGACTGCCTCTCTTTCAGACTACTCTCCATGACAACAAAGAAAAGCAATGAGAAAACACATCAGCTCTATTGAAGGCTCTGCTATTTCCCCATTGTCTATGGGCCACCCTTCATTCCAAAGAAAGTAATGCCCTACTCAGGACATGTAGAAAGAGTATGTGGCCTCGGTGAATCAATGGGTCACACAGTCACACTAATTACTTTCCTTTAGAGCTACCCAAAGTGATATTAAGAAAACCAAATATGAATCATCTCTCCTAACGCAACAACTGAGTATTGGGGCAACATCACATCTTTGCTGTGATACTGCAGTGGGGTCATTTCATCTTTAACTACCATAAATTGTACAAGAGCAGCAATACTAAGACAGGATGTGGCTCTCTGTAAACAACTGAGGAAGAAGTACTTCTTTCCACTAACCTTATTGATGTCCTAAAACAGAATAACAAGGTCTGTCTGTCAAGAAAGGATTAATATCCATATCATGTAAATTATCTGTTAGAGTATGCTTCATATACAGCCTGAGAAAAAACCTGACTACCTGGTAGGAGCTCGGTTTAGCAAAAAAGAATTTACAAATGTGCATTTATTATTCAGAGGCAGTAACAGTATCCTGCTGCAAGCAGACAAGGATCATGAATCCCCATCTCTTCAAATTTTGTGGGAGGAATTTGAAAATTAATGGGGAAGCACTGTGTTTAGTTTGCCTGGATAAAATAAGTGATAAATCTGTAATAAAATCATTGCTGAGTGAGATGTTGTTAATTAAGATACATTTCTGAGTCTTTCTTTCCCCAGTACTCCTGAAGACTGAAGTAAATTTTCAACAAATTAATCCTAAACTTGGAATTCAGCAACTTTAAAATGTTTTTTTCAGTGTTGTTCTGAAGCAGAGTATCATCTTGGAAAAAAAAAAATATATATCTCTTGCTCTGCAGAGGAAAAGCCTCCAATTCTAGACTGCAGCAATGAAATCATATTATTCACAAAATTCCTTCCCAAATTTTGTTGATTTATGAACAAATAAAAGCAAGCCCTTTCTCCAAAGCACTAGCGTCTGGAGTCAGGTAGATATTTTACGGAATAAACAGTCTTCAGTAAAACTGTTTTCATCTTAAACCAATAGAAAACCTATATTTAATCTACCACAAAATTCATAAACTGCCTCACCAGTAGGATTTGGATTCAGTTGTCCGTGAGAACACAACACAAAGGCAAACCTTTCCTCAAGGAGTGAATTAAAGTTTCCTCCTCTGAAAACTGACTTACAAGAGGCAACAATCTCATTTCAGTGAACTTGTGTGAGTGTCGAGGTACTTTTAAGTTTCACTCCTAATAGGAGACATTAATACCAGTTCAGAACAAAAAGAAAACTGTGGAAGGTCAGGGTTATTACCAGTAAAACCAATGGTACCGACCAGGGGTGTAGCAGCAGTTTCAGATGTACTGGACGTACCAGACATAGTCAATGTCATGATTTTACTATGCTTCTGACAGTGGTGGATGTTTCTCTATAAAGCTCGATTTCCTGATAGCAAATGGTTTATTTCATTATCACAGATTCAACTGAAAAACAAACCACCCAAAAAAAAAAACCCAACAAAAAACCAGATCTATTTCTAGCTCTTCTTGTTACCAGGGAAAATCCAAGAGCAACAATCCTTAGAAAGCTCGAAATAAATGC
The DNA here is from genome assembly GCA_020800305.1 of Porphyrio hochstetteri. Lineage (NCBI taxonomy): Eukaryota > Metazoa > Chordata > Aves > Gruiformes > Rallidae > Porphyrio > Porphyrio hochstetteri. Next base: position 57,172,575 of record CM036907.1, read on the forward strand.
AAAACATTAGTTATTTGCAACTTTAGGAAAGCTGTTGTTTTTGTGCAAGGCTGGCAATACAGAGTAGCTTTTAATCTTTTTTGGTGGGTTTTGGTTTACTCGTCAGTTTAACTGAGACCTGAGGGTTGAACAGGATGGGATACTGACCCTGCAGGAGATGGCAGGCTTCTAGTCTTATATCCATTACTCCTCCACTTGCAAATACACCTATCGGGCAGTTGAAAAGGGAACTGTATAACTGAGCATTGTTCACAGCCACTCCTGTAACAGACAGGCTCCACCGATGAGCAAAAATGTATGAAAGAAGTGACAACTTCAGTGACAGACTTCTGCCAGATTTGAGATCCTATTTTTTCACAGAATCACAGTATGCTTGAACTTGACAGACATTTCTGGAACTCATCTAGTCCAATATCCACCCACCCCCAAGCAAGAACACCTATGTTTGTTGTCCAGAACCACATCCAGACAGCTTTTGTATGAGGATGGAGACTCCACAGCAAACTGGGCCAGTGCTCCGTCACCCTCGCAATAAAGGTGTTTCCTCTTGCTCAGAGGCAACACCCTGTGCTTCAGTTTGTGCCCATTGCCTGTGATCCTACAAATGGGCACCACTGAAAAGAGCCTGGTTCTGTCATCTTTCACCTTCTCCACAGGTATTTACATGCTTCACTAAGCTCCCCATGAGCCTGTTCTCCCAGCTAAGCCGTCCCAGCTCAATCATTCTTTCCTCATATATTAGATGTTCTAGTCCCCTGATCATCCTTATGGCCCTTCATTGGACTCTTTCCATTACATCCATGTCTCTTCATCTACTAATGAATCCAGAACAGGACACAATGCTCCAGGTACAGCCTCAGCAGCACTGAATAAAACAGAAAGATCACGTCCCTTGATCTGCTGGCAATACTTTATTTAATGCAGCCAAGGATACCATTTGTCTTCTGCAGAGCAAGGGCATGTTGCTGGCTCATGTTCAACTTGATAACCAAGACTCCCAGATCCTTTTCTGAAAAGCTGCTTTCCAGCTGAGCTGCTGCCAGCACACACTGGTTTCCTCTGGCAGTATCATTTGTGCTCACATGGAATGACAGTAGGGGGAAGCAGTCAAAGGGCAGTCCCCCCACAACATCCTGGATCCTGACCTCTGCCAAGCAACAAACATTTCTAGATGCTTGGGTAGACCTACAGATGGGTGCTTCTGTCCTCCTGCATCAGGGAGACTCCCTTTGTGATGACACACCATTTATTTCTGGTAGCCTTGCATGGTTTACTGTTAGATGAACCAGGTCCTTTGGTAGTAGGCCCATTTGGCTCCTCTTCAATTCTGAGGGCAGTCTAGGAATTTTGCAGTTGCAAGTTCTTAGATGGGGCAAGAACCTTCCTCTCAGTACTGAAAGTCATCAACTTTTAATCTTACCCTTCTTCAGAAGTTTTTCTTACTTTGATTACTGGGGATAGACACTGTCTGCTTCTTCATTGCAAGTAGGGCCTGAGACTTTTCAAGCTGTCGTGTCTCAGGGAAGACCCTGTCCACCATCTGAAACTCAGTCTGTGTGAAAGCCTCTGCCCTAGCAGGGACAGTTGCTCCAACACCTACTGGGGAAAACTGCCCCATTACCACATTGTCTGACTGGTATGGCAGCACAATTTCAACTAAGCCCCCCATACTTCAGTCCTTCTTCAAACCCTGCTGCACAAACTGATGGGTGTCTTGGCTGCACTCTAAGGTTGGCCAGTTAAAGGTGCTTGACCCTCCCTAACCAGAGGGAGCTGCATTAAAAGCTCCAGGGACCTGGGCCAGGGAAGCTGACTACAATCATCAGAAGCTGCTAGAGCTTCCTCTGGCCCACACTCTTCTGGCTCCTCTTACCTTGTCTTTGCCTGATAGCAAAGATTTGCAAAAAACATAGCACAGGGGCTACATGCTTCCAGCCTCCCTTCCAAATGGGTGGTCTTGAGCAGTCATTTCTGGGACCCAAACCCAGGTGGGCAGCATGCCCCTGGGGAGCTGCCAGGAAGTTGAGGATCACCCTAGGGGATACTTCTGCCTAGACTCTGAGGGTTGCAGCCTGCAAACTCCACAGAAGAAAAAAAAAAAGAATGTGTGAATAGGTATATGAGGCTGTTTCAGAGGAAAGAAAAAAAAAAAGTTCTACGAGCAAAAGTGGGAGCAATGGGCTAATACTGAAGACCAGACTTCACATCTCAAAGGTCAACTCAGAATCCATGAGGCTGAGAAGACACCAAAAGCATCTGTGATTGACAGTTCTTCTTCTACATAGCCATACTTCCTGTAAGTTTCTCATGGTTTAGACGGATGGGTAGCTAAGGAAATCCTTTGCTAAGCTAATGTATCCTAAATTATTGCTTTCTCATCTATTGAGGAGTAGGACTTGGAGGTGAGGGTACCATGCAGTAGGCTTCATTTTATCCTTATAGCATAACTGGGGCAGTCCGTGACAGTCTTACCACTTGGCCTGGCCCATAAGCAAGATCTTGTTTGGATATTGTTGTTGACCACAGTCTTCTGTGATTGCAAGGACACAACCCCAATATATGGCCTCTTCTGCTGATCAGTAACTCTGGCATAACTTCAATTATACTTACAAGAGCATTGCCATCTGCTTCCATGAATGCTTTCAAAGCTTAGTGGGAAAGCTGTAAAAAGAGAAAGTTTTGTTTACTCAAGTTCTGCATTATATTTTCATATAACAAAATTATTGGCAGTAGAATAAAAAACAATACATTAATACACTAATACACTGATCTGCCAACTTTACCCTCCCAAATCCACCCATCCCTTTAAATAAAAAGAGAAAGAAAACTTTTCCAGAAATAATGCTATGTGAACTGATTTTACTGATTTAGAAGTTCTTAGTGATAAGGACCACTAATTCAAAGCTATCCAAGCTTTTCTGGGAAATAAACAGAAGAAAGCTCATGGATGTGATTTGGGTTGGTTTTGGGGTTGGGTGGGTTTTGGATTGGCAGCTTTTTTTAGAAAATTGATAGGAAATAAATATGTACAACTGGTGGTGTTTTGGGTTTGTGGGTTGTGATTGGGGTTTTTTTTGTTCAGTTTGGGTTTTATTTTGAAAAACATTTATAAGATTTTGATTTCGACTTCATCTGAGTAATTTCTAGGGTTTTCTGGGAACTCTAATTAGGTAATCTGCTGGCTTTTCTGAATAGGATATCATCTCGTTCTGCACAACCTATTTTATAATAATTTTCTATTCTGGAGAGCAAAATCTGTGTAGTCCAAGAGTAGTCACGAGGGTTTATTTCCCAAAGATACACAAAGTTAATAGTTATCTGTTTAGGTGACAGTTCAGGTGATGTCATTTGTTATACACAAACAATAACTCCCTACATGATTTTCCTTTGGCTTGTATAATGGACAGGTGATAAAAGAATTGGTGCAGTGTGCAAGATGAAAGAAAACAAACCAACTTTTTAGTACCAGCAAAGTTCCTATAAAACTCACCCTTCTGCGTATAAAAGAATCACCAAGTGAATGGGAGAGGATACAAGACTGTTGAAGGGAGCAAGAAAGGGTTTCCAGAAATAGAGCCACACTTTAGAAGAATTTCTAACAAGAACTTTTCCCTGTTACTAAAGCCAGTAATTTAAGATATGTGCCATTCTTTATACATAATATTTGTTTTAGTTGGAAAATAAAATCTTACAACAGAAAATAAAAACCCACCTCCTGGCTTCCAGCAATTTCAAACCAAAAATAGATAGGGAAACAAATACATATTTTTCTGGCTCCCAACTGTTTCTGTTCAAAAATAGAAAGAAGCACTTTCTATAACTAATATCATGATGAGGAGAGAGATGTTATGGCAAATAATTTCAAGGATGTTTAGAAATAATAGCTAGTATAAACAAGCAGAGGAAACACCTTTAGTTATACAAGAACATTAACAACAAGCCTCAAATATCGAGCCAGAAAGCAAGGGAATAACAGACCAAATTATCCTAATTATTGTGACATGTGGCCTTTTTCCTGTCCTTTCTTCATTTCATGGGTGCTTTGGGTTTGGGGAGGGTGGAGTGTAATTGTACAGACTGCAGATTTGAATCAGCCACGGTACCAGAAACAAGAGGAGAGGTTGTAGTTAACTGGCAAGGAAACATTTCCGCCTGCATGCTTTGTGCCAAATAGTTCAAATAGATTTCAGCACAACCTTCTCAGTGACTTTAACTCCAACTTTTGTTTAGTTTCCAGAAACCGGATAAGCAATTTTTAAACTAGCATCCAGTTATCAAAAGCAGCACTGACTTCTGTCTAATTCTAGTTAAGAGTATAACTTATTATTCCCTGTGTAAAGAAAGATATTTTTAAAAATAATAAAATAAAATCCCACGTTCACTGCAGAAATAACTCTCACACACATACTCTGAGCTTACTTCCCTTAAGTGAACGCAACCTGAGTGGGATTAGTTACACTGTGAAATAGCGTAGGATTTTCACGTGTGCTCAAGTGTACTCAACTGTTACAAAACCCAACATTTCAGAAGGGCATAATCTGTTTATCTCTGCACTACAGTAAATTTTTTCCTTTCAATTTTCTGCAGGCACACTGTGGGAAAAACATTTAGCCTTTCTAAACAGGCAGATGAATTAGGAAAAGGAGCTGAATAAATATGGCCATATGGCCACTCAAGCAGAGCTAGTCTATACCCACCTTACTGGATGGTCCAGCAGCAATCTGCAGGGGCTATCTCCAGGAACTATATTCCCCACCCTACAATATTCCCCTCCCACGGGCTGCAGATCATCTCCCTGCTGAGCTGTGCCCTTTGCTGTGTGATGGTAGGTGGCCAGACCATGGCAGCCCAGCAGCCTGCCCAAGGTTGGTGGTTTTGCTGGCAGAAGAGTTTCCCAGGCCACAAAAGCTACACCCAAGCTCAGGAGCTTGGAAGCCAGCAAGAGGTTAGTAGGAGTGCACACTGCTAGAAGAGAGTCCTGATTCCTATCTGAAAGAGCTACAGCAGAAGACAACTTGGCCCAGACCGTCTTGTTTCATAGCACCCAGGGCACTATATTAGGTTAGAGACACCCATGTGTATATCCTTGTCCTGACTTAGGTAGACATCGGATTTGAAGCAGGGTCTCACCCCAAAGGTGTGCCGTAAGCACCAAGGTGAGGATGTGGGATTCCAGCCCTCTTCCTAAGCCTCTCCATTTGCCATGAGATAAGATCTAGAAATAGAATGAGAGGGAAAACCCTCTACCCTTGAGATTAAGGCACCCACGTGGAAAACATGCAGCAGGGTTGCAGTCTGCCACGATGGATGTTTGATTCACTAGAACTGCGAAGTGGAACAAACCAAAGACAGAAAATAAAACAAGGCACAGTGAAAACTCTCCCACTTCAAATGGCTTTATAAAGGAGAAAATAAACTTGAATTTCTCAGTTCCTGGAGGATAAATTGCAATGGATTGACTGAATTAAAGCAAAGGGGATGGATTTACATTATCAGTTTGTAAACCATACCTACGTTTCTTTAGGTTTTCTCAGAGGTGCCTGAAGCAACTCATTTCAGTCTGAATTGAATACAATATGTCAGAACTGGTTTCAGCTAAAAGATTACTAATTCAAGTTTTTGAGGGTTTTTTTCATTTTGATTCAACAACTAAACTATAAATACCAGTTTGCATAGCTTTATTAGTCCCACTTCACTCACACTCTTTCAAGAAGAGTAATAAACAAGTAGGTACATGAGTAATAGCTGATGCAACAAATGTGGAAATACAGCAAGTGACATATCAGAAATACCTTGCAATAATTTCCATTTGACTACATCATCTCTTCTGAAATAAATAGAAATATATCTGCTAAAGATCAAAGGCAATGCTGGGGGGGAATCACGTTCCAATGATTCTAACTGCAAAAAGCAATCTTCATTCATTAGTAAGATTCCTCTTGTACAAGTCAAAATCCACAAGGCCAAACATTGTCCCTTACTCGTCAATCTACAATGATATTGGAATAAAAGTGCCAGACATGCCTTCCAGAGTGGGCATATGCCTTCCTGCTTCTGAGCAAAATATTTGAGATATGTACCATGACTCAAACTATTTGTGTTGCAGAAGCACCCAAAACGTACTTAGCTCAGTTCCTGTTCAGATGGCATTGACACACACTACTCAAAAGGAAAAGCAAAAAAAAAAAATAATAATCTGCTCTACCAAGCACCAAATCAGAGCTATAAGGCAACCTGGAAAATAAGCTTTTTGCTTTCCTTCTATTTACACTTCTCACACTGGACACCAGCTTTAACCTCTCTGCTTGCTTTCCATTTATTTTGGCTGCCTACAACAATCTGCACTTCAATGGACAACGAATTGACAGGCAATATGAAACTAAGGATAGAGCTACAAAAATTTCCCTAAATAATCAATGATTATTTAATCACATATCTCATTTTCCAGGCATTAGGAATAGTATCGCCCCAAATCATAGCAGCGCTGGAAGCAGTGTCCTGTGTCAAGGAGACAGCCTTATATAATAGTCCTAAATTATCACATTGCCTCTAACTGGAGTTCTTGCAACAATGCAGGGGGAAAATAATCACAGTAATTGTAAGGTCAAAATGGTCTTTTGGATCAATTTAATCTGACAGAACCTTTCCATTAACTACTAACTAATCAGATTTAGTCAGTTACTTAACTTGTTAATTAGCTATCTAAAACAACTATCTTACTTATTGAAGGAGTTTCTTGATCCACAGATTTTCTCTCATTTACCTGCTTACCAGAAAAATCAGATACTAAGCTGGTTCTGTGACTGACATACATCAAGGCACTTTCCACAAAAGCTCTTGGCCCATCCCACCCACCTTCATCCCCATGACATCATGTTTCCAATTACAGATAAAACTACAGATTCACCATTAGCATCAGAAACAACCACTCACTGGTTTAAAGCATTATCATCAGCCATAATTGCCAGAACATGCCTTCCACTTTGACCAAATCTAAGCTTGTTAAATAAATATTGCCCTTCAAAAAACCAAAAGGGTCCTTATCACAGGTCTAGCAGCAAGAAACTGCATTTCTCATGTTGTCCTATCATTGGTTATAACCGTATTTTCAAATACATTTGAAATTCTTCAATGCCCTCACCTGCAAGCAGTTAAAAGAGACAACTTCTGACTCCGTTTGGGAGAGGGCCAGGAAAAACTGGAACAAAGTTCACTGTTCCCATCTCGGAAACAGAAAGGGTCTGGAGACATCACCCTGCTCAGAACATGACCAGGTCCTGTCAGTCCAGCCGGGAAGCCTAAGAGCGGCAGATTACAGATGTTGACAGCTCCAAGCAAGCAGTTGCAGGAGGCCAGGTTCACTGCCTTTGGGAGGAAAGGGGGTGGAAAGAACAAAGAGGTTCAACAGAAAGGACATGCTCCAGCTGCCTCTATAGCCTCACAGGCAAAAAGGAGAAATCACAACCGGAACACTTTGAGAAGTGCCTGCCCCTAACGTGAGTTTGCATGCAGACTCCTTACAGGGTTGAGCTGATTCCTAGTCCTGTTACATGTAAAGGCCAAGGAAGAGTTTGCAGAAACATGAAATGCAGTACTGCAATTACTACTGCCTCCTAGCTGTCCCTCTCGCTGTGGCAGGCAGTGAAAGCAGGCCAAATTAAACTGGATGCAGAAACACACAAAGAGCTAGAGCAGTGAAAGGGTAAGGAAACACACAGGGTATAAAGAAGCACCTCCCCAGTGTTCTACTATCTTTGAAAGATGTTCAGTTCTTTGCTAGCCCAGAAGTTAAAACACAGGGGGTTGACAGAAAAAAAAACCCACACAAAGTCTATAACCTGTCCTGAGACAACAATCTAAGGGGTTTCTCTTGAAGCAAGTCCCTTGCAAAAAGATACAAATTAGGGAAGAGGGAGCATCATTCCCTCCTCTAGTTTTTCAGATCAGCCATTCAGCAAACATAGTTTTGAGAGAACACTGCATTGTCCAGCACCCAAAGAAACAATGAGGCAGATATTTCCCTGCGGCACAAAGGCACAGAACTGCTGCACTAATTGTAAGCGTGAATCATTGCAGCGACAGGAACCTGAGGCATCCTCACTGGAAGGCAGTTCTGACAAACATTTGCTGTCAAGGCATTATAAAAGGTTTTATGCATCCAATGGAAAGCAAAAATTGAAAAAATTAATCACACTGATAAGCTGCTGCAAAACATTTTGTAAATTTGGAGGACAAGGTTGAGAGAAAACAGGAAAGAGAAGAGGTACTGTGATCAAAAGGAACGACATTTCATAAAACAAGACTAATAAAAAAAGTCTTCCTGATAGAGCTGCCATGGGGAGGCTGCCTGGCACACCCAGCTTCCAAATCCGCCCCATAACAGTTCAAGGACAAACTGGTTTCGGAGTCCTTTCCTCAGCACACACAGCGTGTTTTTCTTTCGGATAACTTATACTTTTTCCCTTCCAGCAGCCATTTGGATGAAAATCTGCCCAGGCAGGAGCTCCCCAGGTAGGGAAGGGCCTCCTGCTGCCCAAAGGGGCTTAGCCCCCACCCTCATATTGCCAGAGGCACCTAGTGGACAGCAATCGACAGCAAAGTTAGAGCAGATGCTGACTAGTCCTTCCTCCTTTCTTCTCCTTTTTTCTACCCTGGCAATCAATGTTCATTATATCAATAGCATTATACAAAAGGCCAGGGTCCACACTTCCAGCAAACTGTCAAGAAAAGAGATTTTAAAGACTAAAGCAAAATCATTATGCTGATGAATATGAGGGTGAAGGAACAAACAGCTGGGAGACTTGCTGATTCTTCCATCAAAGGCTTCCACTCCATGTTCATGAGGTTCACAAGAAACAGAAGTCTTCAGAGTCCTGTTTGATTCCTCATTAAAAGATCACACACGTTGAAGAAGGTGTTTTTTTTCTTTCTTTCACCCTTCATAGTACACAAAGTACGTACGCCTTACTCAAAAGTCACTTCTGCAACAGAGCAACCTCGGTGATGCAAGGTGTAGCAATAACAAACTGCTCTGGCAGGTTGCACCAGAGGAGGATGAAACTGCTCCTGCACTTCGATGTAGCACAGTCAGCCATAGAGATTTGCATGTGGTCTTCTTTTCCCCATGGGTGAAAGGCATCTCCCCGGCAACAAGAGAATGGAGAAAACTGGACAGCTCACATCAGAGCCTTTCCGGACAAACTTAACCATCACCCATTCCTCAATTCAACATCCAGATCCACATGCCAGTATATAACTTGAAGTTTTTCCAGGGTCCAAGACAGGCAAACCAGCAAGCTGGGCAGGCAACTAGGAACCCAGTGCTATTCTCAGTACATCCGAGTTAGACCAGATAAGGACTGTTGAGAGGCAAAATACCACCTCTGGGACTAAAGCTCAAAGATGAGATGAGAAGGTGCTCGTAGAAACACTTTGCCCTGGGAATCCAGTTTAACCATCAGTGGCTTCCTTGCTTCTAGACTATTTCAACAGTAGATTTGGTTTTCTTTTCATCACATTAATCCTCATTATCCGTTCAAATTTTTACCAGCCACCTTCACTTTGATTTATGCTTGCAATGAGGAAGAGGAGAGAGCCTGTTACACCACACAAAAAGAGTGAAGTAAGAAACATCTGCTAGAAAACAGCCTCCCACGATGGCGAAAAGGGGGTCTTGTCCAAGATGGGTAGCATAACAAGCTACTAGGCCCTGAAAGCTGAAATAAAACAACAACAACAACAATAACAACAACAAAGTGTTACTGCTTGGAGAAGATTGCTGTGACACTTTTCTGCAGCCGTCAGCACCTCCAGGCATACAGGATTTAATATGATTCTTGCTTCTTAAACAGTATAGCCTTTGCCAGAACATCTGCACACAGAAATAAATCATTAAAGATTATGATTTGCTACTCCTACAAATGCAGATCTGACTACATCAGGCACTTGTTTCTCAAATCTTACCAAAATGAACACTTTTCCTTACTCATTTTCTCTGGGGTTGTCCTCATTATAGGAGAGTCTAAAAGGAGAGCAGTGAACATTTTTCTAAAGGAGAAGGCAATATGGTGAAACTGTTTACATAAAAAGTGAAAACTGAACTTGCTCTTTCACGGGAACAATTTCCAGGTTTTCTCAGAAGATCAGGATATTTTCATCATCATAAGCTATATTTCACCAAGCCTTTTCCCTTAAATTCCACCACATTGTGGCTCTCCCAACACTTTATACAAACTTAAGTCTCTGTCTGTCTCTCTTTTCTTCCAAGGAGAGATTCTGTTTTATGTTTTTCTTCTGAATCAGTCACCAGCTGTTTATTTCCTTCTGTATTTAGATGAGAGTATTCCAATATGGAGTATCTCTATTTTAAAATGTAATTCTTATACAAATCTCTTTCAAATTTTACATAAGAAAAGCAAATAGAAAAAAATAGCTTTTAAGACTTACAAGTAATAAGAAAAAATAATAAAGACAAAAAAAAATTGTTATCAACTATTTAATGGCAATGAATAGCTCACAATAATCACAGCCTCAATAGTTAAGCTTACTTTTATGACTCTTTTTAAATAAAATCTTTTTAATTGTTACTTTAATTTTCCCCTCTCATCGTGTGGCATTTTGGCAAAAAAACCTTCTGTAACAAAACCTCCATGGTACTACAAATAATTAACAAGCAGCAAGTGCTTGGAGAAAAAGTAGAGCAAGATAGGTTTAGGTTAGACATTAGGAAGAAGCTCTGCGAGGGTGGTGAGACACTGGAACAGGTTACTCAGAAAGGTGGTGGAGGTCCCATCCCTGGAGATATTCAAGGTCAGGCTTGATGAATCTCTGAGCAACTTGATCTAGTTAAAGGTGTCCCTGCTTACTGCAGAGGGGTTGGACTAGATGACCTTTAAAGGTCCCTTCCAACCTAACGCATTCTATGATTCTATGAAAAGCAGCCCCTCACTTGGTATTTCCCCTTGCAGCAGAGCAATAATTTATACCAGTTAAAGAGTCTAATGCTAACATATGGATTTCAAATACCCATAATATCAGTTGAAATAGAATCATTTTCTGACACAACTTTCAATATACCCTATTTCTGGCATGGGAAAGAATGATATACATGTCTTCCTAGCTGATCTCACTGGCTTTACTTGAGTAAGTGCCATAACGCACCCTGTTTCTGCTAGCAGCTAGATAGCTTTTCATACCTTCTGACATTATAATTTAGCACACCTGTAATAAGGTTGTAATATTCCTGTCTTAAAGTCATGGAAAAGTCCATAAAGATTGAAAGAGTGTCAAAAGAGTTGGATACAACTCCTTAGGCACATCACTGTCACATCACAACTGAATTATTGCCTCATGATGGGCAATGGTGCTTTTCAGACACATGGGCATGACCAGAAACCCCTCAGTAAAATAACAGAGCTCTGAGGGGAACCATACCAAATGCACCTGAACTCCTAAGGAGGTTGGCACGGGATATCCATTTCTCATGAGTTGGAAGAACTTCTATCAATCTGTGATTTGTTGGGATCAACAAGGAAGAAAAAAATCCTAGCTACTCCAAAAAGAAAATCAAACTATCCCAGGAGACTCACTCTCAAAATGTTTGTGTTGTTTGTGTTTGGTTTTCTTTTTCTTAAATGTCTGCCAATCCAGAGTTTATGCCCCAATTCTTAGCAGAAGAAGATGAGCTGACCACAAATATAAAAAAAAGATTAAAATAATGCTGAAATTTTTAATTCCAGTTAGCCAAAGCTGAAACTCCACAGGGCTTTAAAAGTTAGGTCAGAAGATCAAACAGCTGTTCAGACTGGGCGTCAGTTAAGTTTTCAGCACATTTCATAATGTGTTGCATGCGTAACTAATGTGTTGCATGCGTAACTAATGTGTTCCTACTGCGTCACTCAATTGAAATTGCAAGGGGGAAACAGCAGTGGAGAAAAGATACAAACTTTAACTGAGCGCCTGATGTCCTACAAAGCGATATTATGGTCCAAAGGTAGAGGCAAAATAGTACAGCATTCTCTGTAGCTGTCTCTAAAGCTGTCCAAAGGTTCCCATGAGGAGACAAACAGGCTAGAATGCAACCACCACCTGAAAGTTTATCTCATCAGAAATCAAAGTGGAGGAACTGGAAAAAACCCTACAGACTCAGCAATTAACCATTATAAGACCAAGATCTATCTTCTGTGGTTGCAGGAACCCAAGACTGGAGTTAAGTTGCTGTGATTCATGGCATTTCTAGGACTGTATCTCCACAACACATCTTCACTGAAAATACAGTTTATGCCAGGCACTGAAAGCAGAAAACTGCTGAAGGATATGCTTACTGCTGAAATAGCAGGTACTATGCAGCACTTTAGAATACAGCTTCAATCTTTATCTCAGCAGGAGGAAAAGTGCTTTAAGTGCACTGGTACTGCATTTGGGTGCAAACCACAGAAGTCCAGATAGAGACAAAAGTGACAGCTGAAAAGAACACCTCCAGTGCACTAAATCGCTGGTACATAATAATAATAGTAATAATAATAATAACAATGACAACAACAACTCCTGCTTCCCTATTCCACCCACCCTCCTCTCCGTAATTCCCTATTTCGCTCTTAACTGAAGAGATGTTCATCAACAAATTTGGGAAGTGCTCTTTCCTGCTTACTACAAACATCTTCACACTGTTGCTTTCTGAGAAAATTTGACTATTTGACATTATCAACATTCTTCTTGCACTTTGTGAGTTCTACACAAATCATTTAGAGATTGCACTAGGGAGCTACAAAAAGCTCAGAGACACAAGCAAGTTACTCTGTGTCAGCTGAGACATATTAACTACAAAAGGGATTTAAGCTAAACTGAATTGCCTAGCAATTGCATTTGCTTTAGATTAGGAGGAAATAGCACAATTAATATGACTCAGCTGATATGGTATTTTGATGGAGCTCATACCCAAAAGCTGCTCCTGGAAGAAGCTCATAGGCCTGGATAAACCACAGAATAAGAGCATGAGTTCTCCTGAGACCTTGCAAGAAGGAATAAGGACAACAAAGCAGGGAGTTATTTAAATTTATTTACAGCATTTCCATCCAAAATGTTGTTGAAGAAACTTTTCTGAAGTATTAGAAATAAGGGTTGCAGTATGTTTATTTCCATTGCAATGGACCATGTGTCAGGTACAATAGGAAGATGGAAGAAAAGAGAAGGTAACTATTCCTGGAGGATACAGTCATGGATTGGATGGAGTCCAAGATAACAGTAAGAGAAGGGTGATCAGGTCATATGTTGGGTCTCAGCACACCTGTAGGACATGCATTGTCAAGGTTTGTGTCAGTGAGGTAGCAAGTGGCTTCAGAGAAATAACGAACTATACTGTTGGCAAATGCTTCTGAAACAGAGAGGGATGATCCCAGGGACAGATGAATGATCCCAGGGAGTTCAGAATGAGAGGTAAGACTTGACAGTTTGATGATGCTCAGAACTGTAAATAAATATACTGGGAGATTCAACAAAGCAGAGGGAGAAAATTATCCCTGTGTTGAGTTTCTGAATTGATATGAGGTTGTGAAATTACTTTTGTCAAGGCCAGAGAATAGGGGATTTCAATAAATGTGACATGAGATAATGACAACTTGGATGTGTGAAAAATGCAAACATAGCTTGGAAATGAGGACACAGAGAATTGAAGAAGGCTCTTAGACCATAATTTCATTGTCAGTAATGAACAAGGGTAATTCAGGAGAGACAGAAGATGATCATGCTAGATCCAACTAAAGGCTGAGCCGTGGCAAATCAGAAACACAGATCAAACTCTACATTTGGTTTAAAAAACTAAAAGACAAACAAAAACCCCCCAAACACCAAAACAAAACAGTTCTGTGTTATAGTAGTAGATCTGCCCTTTGGAAGCCATGCTTGTGAATAAAATTACCTGGGCTCAAGGTGCAGAGGAGAGATGGATCAGAGGACAAGCTCTTTTATTTGACCATATACGGTGTTTTGGGATATACCAGGATGTTCTGAAAGGAATTTTGTTAAGCATGTCTCTTCAGAAAACAGGTTGGAGAACCATTAGCATAAGATATTTCCAGATAAAAACCAAAGGCAAGTACAAGGATAAAATGATGGCAGAGAACAGAGGGGGTTTGTTGGTTGACTGTATTTTTAAAAAGATATAGAATCATGCTAGTCAAGAAAGGACGACTAGAAGAGGGGAAAAAACAAGGTAAGAAAGCCAAAGGAATATGAGCTCTATCCAGATGAGGAGGCTGCAAGAAGCAGTTAAAGTAATAGTAGGTGAGGCAAGGCCATGTCATTATGTTGATTTCTCTACAGACACACACAGAGACACACCCCTCTTCCCCCTTGGAATCAGTCAGCAAGACCTGTTTGGAGAAGAGAGATATGAGAACTTGGGGACAACAGAAAGCACAGGCACAGAGAAATCTTGACTCGGCTAAGCCAGGGGCAGGGGATAGAGCTAAAAGAGGACAAACACCCCCATGGCAGAAGAATTCAGTCTATTCCAGGGACTTATGCCAGAGGTGCCCCATAGCAAAAGCAAAAGCACAAGCAGCAGACACAGGAGGGCAGCCAGATGGTAACTTGATGATAGGAATGAGAAGTGAACAATTAGAAGGTAGAGGAAGGCTGCAGGAGGGAAATATTTTTAGCAATGTATGTTACCGAGGCATAAATGCAGTGCACACGCCTAGGCACTCTGATGAGCTGCCTTTAAATGCATGTATTGCTTTTCAGAAAAATCCTTGAGAGAGAAATGTGGCTCTGCTTCAGCTCAGAGGGAAATTGAGATGCAGAAAGGGGTACGAGGTATAGTTTTGCATACAATATTACCTCAATACCCATCTCCCTGTTTAGTGTAACCACATGGAGCATGATTTCATTAGCAGTAAGCGATGCGTCAGGCGGGACACCTTCTCCAGGCACATGAACTACAGTGGTCCATAAATAGTACTAGATGCATTAGCAGATGGTCAAAGACAGTTGAATGCACAAAGCAGTAAAAAATATTCAACACTTCATTTAGCAACACAGCCCTCTCTCTGGGTTACCACTGCTACCTCAGGATCCAACACCAGCTGAGAATCTGCCAGGACCTCCACATGAGAAGCGGATGAGCAGCAGGCTGCACGTCCATGGCACTTAATCAAGCAAGTGCACAATGCTCTTGTCTGTGCAGTGTCCCACTGCTGCATCTTTATTTAAACTAGTCCTCATCCTATTCACCCAGAACCAAGTTGCTATGAGTTTAGCTACATCATGTGGGACTGTGGAAGGGATGGATTTGAGGGGCAAGGGGAAACATCTGGGATTAACAAGGACAAAACAGAGAGTGTCTCAACAATGGTAGAAATCTCTTCAGCCCATGTTGGCTCAATGCCTTCCCCAGTCACATTGCAAGGACCGCACAGATGGTGGTGGAGAACGTGGTGTGCTGAGCGTGCAGCATCCAGCTGCTGCATGCAGTCAAGGAAACACACTCAAAGTGAGATGCAAATGCTGCTTTCTGGCCACTGGACAGCCCCACAGAAATCAGGTCTTCCAGTATGAATGGAGACAAGCAGCAAGCAGCTTGCACAGAAAGTTCATGTGAGTATCAGCAGCCTGACATTAATGGTTCGTGCCATTTGCAGAGTAAAACTGAGCTTTCTGTCGCTCTGTTTCTTCCTGGCTCTGGTACAGGGGCTGTAGCGAAGTACACAGTTGCAGACAGTATACATTACACCTTTCCCACCTGCAAGATCTGTATGACCTCCCAGTGGAAAGCAGGTATTGGGATGCGGTGTGGGAGGACCCACTCTCTGCTCTGAGGAGCGGATGGCTCTCTCGGGCAACGGTGAGGCAGCATGGTGGGTAAAACCAAAGCAAGCCAGGATTTGAAAGCAGAGAGCTTCAACATCCCTGACCCGAGCCATGCAGCCTCCGCTGTGCTGCAGGACTTCCTCCTGATTAAATCGCGTGCATACATGATACCAAAGTCAGTGCCAAGAGGGGGACATGCTGAGAGCATCTCCTTCTCTGGGAAGCACTTTTCACCTCTAGAAAGTGCAAAAATTTCACCATGGGTGAAGGTTCATAAAGGCCATTTCATGAGCAGTTACCAAACAATTTCTCTCTCCTTTATGAATTGTCTCACGCCCTTAAATGTTGGCGTAACTGGCAGACTGGAAAATCCAGCTGAACTAAATTTCAGCAGAAACCTTCTAAGAAATCCAATTAATACCATTGAGCCCAGTATAGAAAGATATTGCCCTAAACGCTACAAAAAGGACTTGTTGGAAGCAAGCAGCTAAATGAACAGTTAAACAAGCTGCCAGTCTCAGCTGTCAGCAGAGATAGTTTTTGTTGAGGAAAATTTGAGTAAAAAGATGTAGTCAGGATCTTGGGCTTTCTGCTTCAGTGCAAAGGAGAGGAGATTTTAATTCTGGCTGTTCAGGGTATAGGTAAGCCCACTCACATAGTAGTTTTGTTGTGTCTTTACTCACAAAATTTCATGTCTATGGGAAAAACATTAAAATTGATGTATTCTAAAATTCTTTTCACATTAAAAAACAGAAATCAATCTGCTCAGTGCTGTCACCATAGCACATTGCAGTCTACCCCCACACTGCACCTTAGCTACTCTTTCCATGATACTAGATTTGCATATTTTTCTCTAAGAACCTAAAAATCAATAAAGGAATTGCTTCCATTTCCATACTACATACTTGTCTCCACAAATTTAAATCAAAGTCATGACTAGACTGTCACCCTTTCCTTTGATGGATCTTAAAAAAAGATAACTGAATTAAACTTGTCCAAAATAGGAATCATTCACAAACATGCTGACACTTGCCCTCATTCCAAAGATAAACTCCATTATTTCCAATGATTTAATTAATTTTAAGTAATCCATTTGCATTTTTTGACGGGGTGGTGGAGCAAAGGTTAGAGAAAAGGGAACCATAAGGTCTTTTACATCGTCCTTAAAAAGGGGGTGTACTTGTCAGGGTGAACTTCCTTTGTTGTACTAAATAAGCGCTGATTCTCACCAGCTAAAACCATACTTTAATAAATTAAAAAAAAAAAAAAAGTTATTGGACAGAAACAGCTAACGTTTGTCATTCAAGAGGAAAGAAAGAAGCCACAACCTTACCAGCAACGAATTCTGACGAACATCCACGCTTGTCCTGTCAAGTCCCACACCTCACAAAGCAGAGAGGAAACTCTTACAGAAATTAGTTGCAATGCTGAAATTGCCCAAGAGGAAACTGGTGTCTCTTTTACAAGTCATGACTATGCAAACCACAAGCCAGGCATCAAACCTAGTGCCAAAAGCCATGCCTGCCAGAGCTGTTAATACTAGAACCAACCTAGGTGGAAATGGGAAAGGGAGAGGGACTAAAAATTTGACATGTTCCTAGACACCGATCTAGGGGGTTTTATATTTTTTTGTTTCACAATGGAAAGTGGATCAAAAGCTGTGCTATGAAATACTTCTGAGAAGCTCAGAGCGTATTGTGGGAGGCAGGAGCAAGCATATCATAGGTGCCCTGTAACAAATCACAGTATCCAAACTTCAGCACAGTCCCTGTTTCTAAGCCATTCCCCAGAGCACCCCTTAATAGCCTCCATCTCCTGGGGACCCTCCAGGGTCTCCCTGAGGTGTGGGAGAGCTCAGGGCACCCTGAGCCCAGCCACATCAAGACCAGGGAGCCCTCAGGAGAAAAGGAAGGATGGGGCATGAAGCATTACCGGTTTGGTTTTTCTGGGTCACCTGCAAGGTGTGTCCCTGAAAACACAATCCAGGCAGGGATGGGGCTGACAGAAAGCTCTGCAGAAGAGCGTATGGGTCTAGTAGTTTCAAATCATCTGTCTTTATTTCCCATTTTTCATTTTTCACTACACAATGTAAAGACAAAATTACTAGCCCTATTCAAAATATGAGACAGATGTTTCTATAAATTGCATTTTCACAAGGGATGGGAAACAAAGAAAAATTAAAATCAGGGCCTTGTAGCTTTGGGTACTTTTCAGGGTTCTGAATTCAACAGTTTCAGCCCCAGGCATATGTACTTCAAGAATGAATAAACATCTAACCATAGCACAAATATCTAAATATTTTTCATTGCTCTCCCTACACAACTCTCTACTTATTTCACATATCACATTAGTCTAGAAAAGACAAAGCATGCACTCTGTTAAATGTCATCCTTCTTCAAAGTGATAGGCAGTGCTAAAAATAAGGTAGATCATTGCATGCTTTAAAGTGAATTTTTCTTTTTTGACTCACTTGAACATTACGGACCGGTTTCTTCAAAGTGGGTTGAAGGGATGTTGCTGCCTAGGGATTCTCCTGTGTTTCCTCAGGTCTCTTCCCACTGCGGCAGGGAAATTCCAAGGTCCAAAGGCAGGTAAAGGAGACATCCAGAGAGCTGAATGTTTTACTATTCATGACACTGAAATTACAGTGCCACCTGTAGGACACCCAGGAGAAATTTAATTTGGCCCTTGCTGATGCCACGAATGCCAGTTCTTTTAATTAGAAGGCTTTCTAGCAGTCTCGGCAGAACCATAAGAACATAGAAAGCAGATGACTCATGTCAGTCTATGGTGAGTAATTTGAAAGCCTTATTCACACTGAGCAGCACACGTTGTTTTAAGTTCCTCAGCGCACCCAGATGATGTTTAGATATGAAGATAAATCTTTTGTGGGAGGGGGACATGCCAGTACAACACGCTCATCGTTCACCCACTTTAGAGCTGGTGCCACTGTAGGCAGCAGGGGAACTGTGACATCCACATCCTTGGCTTCCAGCCAAGGCAGATATCACCCTCAGACAGATGAATCTGAGGAACATTTCCATTATGGCTGAAGACGCTTTGGTTTGTTGGGGCTTTTCTTAATTTACTTTTTAGCTATTGACTACATAACTCAATGCATCGCACTTCATGACTGGCATCTGTATTGCATGCATGTGGTTCTTTGCATGCGTTGGGAAATGCTCGTATATCACTCAGAATACACTAATCAACTTGTTCTCTGGTATTTTCTCTTTCCCTACCCCCTTCTCCCCTTTACCAACAGAGTAATTTTCCACTTTTTCAAGTCATAGCTAAAGTGATGCCCGTGAAGCCTTCTCTCCAACATATCATTTGAAGATACAGGTAAGTATATGCACCTTTGTTGTTAAATTTCCAATAATAATATTAGAAGTGGAAAATACTCAACTGATTAATAGCTCTGTTGCTGCAAACAAAGTCAAGAGGAGGGAGACATATTCAAAGGCAGCTTCTGCTTAATGTTGTGGTGGCAAAAACCAGAACAAAATGTTCAGACAAATAAGGAAGGGAATGGTGAATAACACAATGCACTCAAGATCGCTTTTGTTGAAATCAATGGCAGTTTTATGTGGAAGATTATGTAAAATGACCATCACCAATGAACAATAGAAATAATTCCATAAGAATAAATAGCAGAGTGAAAAGAATGATCAAGAATTGCCAGGGGAAAAAAGCTCTTGTAGGAAGATGGATTTTAATATAAACAATGCTTTGTAGTGTGGTATAACTGATAAGGGATTCAGCATAAATATTTAAAATTATAGTTTCTATAGGGAAAACACAACTCAACTGCATAAAACAAAACAGGGAAGAACAAACAATTAAAGGTGATAATCAAAATGGACAGAAGGAAGCAGGTTTGAGTACAGTATTTGGAACTCGCTACTGAAGTGAGCCACGTGTGGAAGTTGGTGCAGAATAGAAAATATTACTCTGTGAAGCAGGGAAAATAGTGATTCACTGTTTGCAGAGAGCAGTAAATGTTCCTATTTGCAGATATAATTTCCAGGAACATTAGGTTGAAATAGACCTGTGCGCTAGCAACTCAGAAGGCTAACCGTGTCCTATGCTGTATCAAAAACAGTGTGGCCAACAGGTCAAGTGAGGTGATTTTGCCACTCCACTCTGCTCTGGTGAGACCCCACCTGGAGTACTGCATCCAGCTCTGGGGTCCCCAGTACAGGAAAGACACAGAGCTGTTGGTCCTACAAGAAAATGGGAGAGGGAATGTTCGCCAGGGAGTGTAGTGATAGGACAAAGGGCAATGGCTTTAAGCTGAAAGAGGGTAGGTTTAGGTCAGACATTAGAAAGAAATTCTTTACTATGAGGGTAGTGAGGCACTGGAACAGGTTGCTCAGAGAGGTTGTGGAAGCCCCATCCCTGGAGGCATTTAAGACCAGGTTAGATGGGGCTTCAGGCAACCTGGCCTAGTGAGGGTGTCCCTGCCCATGGCAGGGGGTTTAGAACTAGATGAGGTCCCTTCCAACCCCAAGCATTCTATGATTCTATGACACCTGGCAAATTTCACAACATAAGATAATTATTCTCAGTTTTACTTGCTTCTTATGACCACAGCAGTGACAAAGAGTAAGAAACCTTCACTGACTTTTGAGGTAGATGCTGTATGTCACAGGAATAAAAATTTCAGTAGGATGAGTGATGCAGAAAGTTAAAAAAATATGCACAAAATTGTGCAAATACAGGCTGTAGAAATCACTAGGCTTCCATCCAGGGAGGTGGGGGAGGCTGGAGCAAAAAAGAGATTTCTGACAGGCCTTCCAAGTCCTTGACAGTTTGCCAACATGGCTACAAGGTCACAAGAAAACTTGAGGAGTGGGAAACCACAAAAATTTAGGAATTCCTAATCCCCAATTATCTGGCAAGCCCCCTGTGATGAAACAAAGGATTGTGGAAGCAGAATAACCAAAATCATATGTCCCAGGAACGTGAGGGCAGCTCACAAAGATGAGAAGAGGAAGGCTTGGTGAAAGCAGGCAGGTTAAACTACTTTTCTATTGTGGTCCTACAGCAGATTTCAAATCCACTGGACCTGCGCACTGCATAGAAGAAAATACATCTGTTTGTTTGTTTAAAAATTCAAGACATAACACCTACATTTTCTCCCTGAGCCGAGCAGCAGTTGTCACAGGACTCAAAAAAAGTGTCCCGGTTTGCAGCTTATTTGTAATGGAATCCCATTGGACACTGTGTCTCTTTTATTCAAAAATGCTCTGTGAACTTTTGTTTCTTACCAGACAGGAAAGTAAGGTATCATCTGAGCCTTCCTCTGCCTGTTCAGCCAACTAAGAAACCAATGACTGTACTAAAAGGAATGGGAAAAACCACTGAAAGCAGATTACATATCACTTGCCAACAAACCCTATTGGCTGCATGACATTTGCCACAGGCTGCAGAGACCACAAGTGGGATGAGATGAGTCGCTATCAACCAATATGATTCATATTTGCCATACCCATCTGTTACATGCAAACCAGTTGCTGCTGGCACTTAACATTTATGATTGAAAGCTACCAACTCCCACTACCGTGAAGTTTTCCTTCTAAGCAGTAAAGATGTTCCAGTTTCCTCTATGAGGTTTCTTTTCTATTTTCACTTGTTTCACATAATAAAGTGAGTTTGAGAGCACTAACCAGCCCTTGAACTCTCTGTTGAGAGAACAGTGGGGTTTTATAGACAGCAATTCTGTTCTGAATTTCTCTCTCCCTTGGATCAAGTCAACCCTGTGGGAGCATTATTTGCCAAATCAAAGGAAAGGAAATCATCTGTATATTTACCTCTACCACTTGGCTAAATCCCAGGGTCAGACTTTGAGAATAAAATGTTGATGGACAACATGGGACTGACAGCCTTCGATCATGGAATGAGCACTCAGAGGCTCCAGCCCTGACTCTGGCACTGACTTACCTTTTGACTCTGAACCCACCACTTCCAAAGCTTTACCTCCACACTGTTAAAGGAGGTACAGAGTAATTAAATATATTGGAAGAACGTTTTGAACTTGCTAATTAATACCTCTGAAGTGTTTGGAGTTCCCTAGTTAAACTGTTTCACAGGAGGGCAGTGTATTAGCTATGTTTGTAATGACAGCAGTATCAGAAAAGAAAACCAGAACATCTTTAAAGTCACTAGAAAATTTCTTAAATGCCTTGAAAGGAGATGGTTGCCAAAATCAAACATTAGATACTGGCTTTATTGCAGCACTGTGCTAATCAAGGAGTTGAACACATGTCCAGAATCCTAAATCCCACTCTGCTTTGAAGTTATTTCTTGCACAGCCTTATGCCACTGCTTTCCTTTCATCTCTGATAAAAAGCCAGTTCCAGTTGTATTAACACCACTGCTGCTTGGTTCCATGATCAAAAGGCATTGGCCTGCCAGTGAACCTCCAACAGCTTCCCATTATCAATACCGATGTGTAGAATTTCATCACTAACCCTCTGACAGGAACTGGGTGTTCCACCTACACTGGGAGCATGGTGGGCTTGCAAGAAGTCCAGCAGTCAGCAGCATCCTGGGCTGTATTGATGGGAACATAGCCAGGAGGTCGGGGGACATAATTATCCCCTTTTTGCTTGGTTTGAACCACATCTACATACTGTACCCAGTTTGGCACCCCCCAGGGTAGGAAGATGGTGACAGACTGGAACTCCCCCTCAGTGAGGGACACCAAGATGGTTGGAGCTGAAACACTTGTCCTGCACGGAGACACTGAAGGTTTTCAAGACCTGACAGGATGAAACCCTAAACAAGATGTCTGAGCTCACAGCTGAGCCTACTGTGAGCAGGGGGTTGGACTGAGACCTCCAGAGCTCCCGTCCAGCCTGGGAAGTGCAATGAGCCTGTCATTTCCTACTAGATCCTAACCCATGACTAGCAGATCATCCACAAACCTCTAGTGAAGAAATTCAGAAGTCTTCACGGAAGTAAAAAGATGCACATATTTTCAAAAAACAGGGTATATGTAGATTCAAACGCAAGTTAAGGAGAACCTGCATACTTGAGCACATTTATAAAAATCTATGCTGAAATCCAACCACAAAAGATCACTGTTAGGAATACAGTAAGGAACTGAGACTATACAACTTCAAAAATAGGCTCCTTTAGAAGTTTTCTTTTCTCACTGAGGCAACACATCCTTTTCCTTCATTCACATATTTCAGGTGTTCTGCCAACACACACAAAGTTTAAGTATAGGGGTTTTTTCACAGAAAAAGAAAGGAATAGACCTTTATACAACTATTTCATGTTTTTAAAAAAAATAAATTGAGAAAAGAAGGTCGTTAACTGGATGTAACATTTCCCTTGAGAAAAAAAATACTTAAATAGAAAAAATAATCCAACACCACACACATTTTTGTGCATTCTCATTCAACCATGTCTATTCCAAACACAGGGTCATTTTGTAAAAGCAAAAATTAAATAGGAAAAAACTAGTACACCTCTTGAAAATAAAAATACTTTAAAGTGTTTGAAAGTCTTCTGAAAAAAATCATTATTTTCACATATCTCAAATTTATTTTTTCTAATAACTCTAGAGTTGTGCCCTAAGCTTCCTAAAGCTATCCCACCTAGTTACTTGTAAAGCATCCAAAAGAGGAATGTCCCATTGCAGCTGTAAGATAAATAGATTAAAAGCCAATGCTTTTGGCATGTGTCACCAATAACTGTTTGCCAATAACTCATCAATAAACTTCAATCACTTTGTATACAAGTCACTAAGAGTGCATGGAGGTACAGCATACTTCAGGGTCACATGACCTGCATTTAAATTCAAATACTGTCACAACACGTGCATCTGGAATGCAGAGCCTAATCACCGCCTTCAAAAATCTTTAACTTGCAAAACATCTATTTTTGGAACAGGAGTGAGAAAAGACTGACATACCATGGTCTTTTTGCTTGCACATCTATTTATCAAGTAATGGCTTTTCAAATTATACTATCATGAGGGATATGCACATCATCTGTATTCATTTGGATTAACTTAATTTCCCCAAATCAAATTCCCTCCTGGCTTGTTTCCTTTGTGGGCATTCTTGGGCTGAGGGGAGCTGATTGGAGGTGCAAGAGCTCAGCAAGGAGCAAAGGGGGTCATACAGCAATGATGACACAGTCACCAGGAAGAGCATCAGCAGCAGCTGCGTGTTTGTCATTTCTCATCAGTATTTTCTGCTGAGGTTGCAAAGCATCCATGAGCGCTACTTCCTATTTCTCTCTCTTCCTCCTCCACAGCATTCGTCCCCAGAGCAACAGTGAGCGTACCAAGAGAGTGAAGGATGCTCTCCAGTCACTCTTGCTGCTTAGCTAGGATTTTTACCTTTCCTCCACTCCCCCAGTTTATTTGAAATTTTCATCATCAACAGTCAGTCATAATAAGGCAAGAGAAGAGAATAAAAGCATTTTGTGATACATCTTAGTAAATGTTTGAGTCACTGTGGTCTGGTGGTTAAAAACACTCTCTCTATTTTGAATGGGCTCCCATGTTAGTTACTAAGCATTAGGCTTCAAGAAATGTAATTGAGACTCACTCTTCCTTTTTACCAAGTCATTTTTCTTCTAGGTTCACATGTGCCTCAACAAGACACCTTAATAAAGACTTAATTCTGGAGATCTCTAAACATCTTAAGGAAGACCGTTCACCTAAGCCTTTTGTATATAGGAGGAACATGGAAATATTAGGACTAGATAGTACCCTGATGATGAACAAAACCCTAAGGACTCATGTGACTCCTCTACCAATGCTTTTACATTGCTAATTACAAAAGTTCTGTGCAAAACCACCGAAAACTTCCAGTGCAGGCTCACAGAGGATATCCCAGCAGTTTTTACTTTGCCTTAAGGGAGATATTGCTTAACCAGCTCTCAGAAAAGCCCTCTGAGTATTCCTTGATTAAAAACACAATGTTATCTCTGGTATCAACAACTCTAACTTTCAAGCTCATCACCAACTAGCAGAAATGTATTTTTGCTTTTATACTGGAACCAATCAGTCTTTGGGCAAGATCCTCTGAAAACATCAAGATTCAAGTTGTTGAAAATGAAGCAGATGAAAAGCTCTTCCACTGCTCTGCAGCCCCACAGCCAGCATGACTCAGTGGCATCGCCATGTGCTGTTCTCCAACATTTCAAACAGGACTCGGCACTCCTCCCCCTTACCACTACTCCTACAGAGTTGTTCCACAGCTATAAACAGCTGCTGAGACCTAAGCAACTCATTGTGCAAGGGTTTGGGCATAACAACACTTCAACACACACCCCAAGCTCACATATTATATCTTTTGTTCCAACAGTTCCTGTTATATACCAATTCCTCATCTATTCAAAAAAAGAGACGAAGGGGAACAATGGTGGATGGTTACAGAAAGAGTGAAAAAAGGGGAAGTGGGAAGGCAAGACAGAAGATGTGATTAGACAAGCCAGTGGTACAGATTTCTGCTTTGCCAAACACCTTTTCTACAGGAACCTGCACCAGATTTTTGCTGAGGAGTTCAAAGATCTTTGAAACTAAGAAGCGTGCAGTATCCTTTTGAAGAGATCTTTGCAGCCCTGGGATGTTCCTGCTTACCAGGACACCCAACAACCTGGTGTTCCAATTTCAACTCTCTATGGAGCTCTATGTTTTTTCACCAGTATCACCACTTAAGAGTAGTTCCCTTCCTGTGGTACAACATGCTACAAAAGTTGTAACCACAGCTACAATGTCCCTGGTGCTCTACCCACAGTCAGAAACTACCAAGGTACCCTGCGGGCATTCTTGTTTGTCTTAGTCCTTGACAAAGCACCCCTCAACCTGCCCCACAATCCACCAGCCACCACTTTTCTACCACTGAGCTCTGGCCAAAACAGGGTCCAGGGCAGCGTCACATCCAAGGCTGACACAGAGACAGTATGAGCAAGGCACTCACCAGAGCTGGACTCTGCAAGCAAGGTTTCAGGTGGTGCACAAGGCTCAGAGGCTCTCTGCAAGTCTTCACAGCACCAGCAGGATCTTCCAAATTAAAGCAGGCTTCCTTGGCTGTTGCAAGGTGATGCAGCATTGTCTGAGGAGAACATCCTTGCACAGATTTGATCCCTTGCAGTTTGCTCAATGCTTTGCTCAGGACTGCTATATAAAAAGGACGGATAACACTTGGGTGTCTCAAGGGAATGCAGTGGTGAAGCACCTGTATTTCCGATAACAAGCTGAAGAAAACTGAACTCATGGATTACTTTTTCTGAATAACTTATATGCCAGGTTTGAAAAGGAAACACAAGTGGGATTTTTATTTAATGCTCCTAACTGAGTCAACATAATCCCAGACCCTGCCTCTGACAGTAGCCAACAGCAGACGCTAAAATAGAGAGCACAGGAATAAAGACAATGTAAAGCAAAGCCTCCATGGGGAATTCTGCCATTCCATAGCCTAAGCATATCCTGAAGGAAGATTTGCACAGCCTCACTGCATGCAAGAGCTCTCAACAACCTCTTCTTCCATAAGCTTCTCTCTTTGCTTTCTGAACTCATTTATACAGTCAGCAAAGCAAAATCCACATCAACTCCCATGATATAATTGTGTAGTGTGTGAAAAAGTGCTTCCTTTTTGTTTAAATTTACTGTGAGGTTTGCTGGGGTTTCTTGTTTGTTTTGGGATTTTGTTTTGGGTTTTTTTTAAATAAACAGTGCATATTAGTTTTCCTATGAAAAAAATGAGTATTCACTACTGCCCCGTAGCCACCACTATGCCAGTCATAACTGGCAGACTTTTATCACATCACATCTCAATTCTCTTTTTGAGCTGAGGAACCCCACAGTACTGAAACCCTAGTTCCCTTTTTCTTTACCTTGTTTCTGACTTCCACTTCCCATCTTTTATTTAGGGCTAAATATTTAGGGCTAACCTAAACAAAAGACCAGTAGCTGCCTGTCACAAGCCTTTGGCAAAAGCCCTGCCAAGAGATTTCTGGAAATTCAAGTGTGCTGCACCGATATGTTCCTGGGCAAGTGGTGCAGTAGGCCAACAACAATGAATTTGTAGAGCAAAACAGGTGGCAGCAAGGATCTGACACGCACAGAAGTGTTGCAAATGAGTAGCCATAGTCTAGTCTCATGGACTGGTTAGTTAAACAGGGCTCTCCTGGACCATATCTGGCTGAATTTTATACTAATTTCCTAGATTAGTCTACTGTATAAGTCACAGCAAATTAAGCAGGGATCATCAGAAAATTTGCTTCAGAAGCATACTCCTGATCTGAATTAATACACCTATGGCACCACATACTCTATTAACTGGATGCAACTTCAGTTCGGGTTTGCTCATAAATCCAAAGAACTGAAGAAGAATGTCATCTTTACCCCAAAGACCCCAAAGATAGTATTATTCTCACTTGATACTTCTGAATCCATCTTGTTATTAATTTTCCACTTTCTAGTTAAAAAGGTACCAAAAGAATAATTTAGCTAATATATTACATACCGTGGTATGTAATCTAGCATTTCCTGTTGCTTTAGAATTCTGCATCAATACTGCGGTTGCCAAAAGCTGACAATTTATCAGGTTGTTTTACTTGCTTGCTTTAAAAGATATCTTTGTCATATTTCAGCTTGAGAAAGTTCCTTAGATTTTTTTTTTTTTCACACAAAAATGCTCTCCTCTAGAAACATTTAGTGCAAAGGCGCATTTAACACTGTTTCTTATGGTCTGTCATCTTTTCCCACTTCTCTTACAACTCAAATAGTATCAAATCCTTTCTCCAACTTCTGTTTCTAATGATCTGAAAGGATTTTGGTGTCCCTCATTTTATATGACTTTAGCAATCAAACCAAAGAGACTAACAACTATTTACCAGAACTTTACCATTTTACTCTGTTGGATTTGACCTCCATTTTTTTAAAAACATCTTTTTATATCTGATAGATTTTTGCAATGTGCTGTTTATGCATCTGATCTTTTTCTTGTTATTATTGGTACTTTTAAAATCTCCCTTGACAAGTGACAAACATTTACTGTTAGTTTCTAGTAATAGCACAAGCAAGCACCATTGATGTCATTTAATACAGTTTATCCTTTTAGCTGGTCCTCTTATTTTTCTCTCAACATGTGTTCTCACATCATTTAGGTCTACTTTGTACAGTTACCTTATTTTCTTAACTATGGGACTGATGCTGAATTTTAAATCATTGTAGTTCCTACTGAAAGGTGTTTCTTAGATCTTATACCAGGCTGCTGTTCATACTCAGGCTTACTTGAAAACTTTTATCTTATGGGTTGCCTTATCAAAACTTTCAGGAAGGAGACTTTTACAGTATCAACAGTAATGGACACACGCTTGTTTAACCTAATGAAGATGAGAGATGCAATTCTTTGGCATTCCCCCCTAACCACCATCTTTTTTTGTTACTGACACTTGGAATTGAAATTTTATCCAATGTTTTCTTTCTTCTCGATAAGCACTTCCTACGGAACAATCTTTATAACCAAGACCTTTTGCCCATCCTAGATTGAAAATCCCTGTAGAGTAAGTGCTGATGTTCACATTCTCAGAAATTCTGACCTGGAAGATGAATAATGGCAATGAAGAGAGTAATAATAATAATACCACCACCACCAGCTTCACCCCAAAGCCAGGATTTGGAGCACCGCTTCCATAGACGACAGGGTGCTGCTGCTGAACAGCTGCTTGCATCTCCTGCTGTGCAAAGGTACTTGTTTAATAAATACTAGGTATGTGCACACATATTAAGCACACATTTGTAGAGCTGTGTAATTACAAAAGCCTTTCCATCCCATCCCTTAGGCTGTCTGCCAGAAATGCTCAACTGCAGCAGTTTAAGATTTCTCTATAGCCTAACCCTACACAAAAACTTTGAACCAGCATATGACCCAGCCTCCACAGGCCATAGAGTGTTTAATAATTAACTACTCACTGGGACACGGAAGATTTATATCAGCAGCATGCTTCCTGGTCCAGACGCTGTATTACAGCTGGATGAAGTGCTCATTTAAAGAACAAAACATGGCAGCTGGTGGAGTGACCTCCTGCAGCAGAAAGGGGAGCAAGGACCTGTGCTTTCATGCAGAGCTCGACCTTTGGAGAGCTCAAGTTTTCAGCAAGAGCTTGGAGCTCTTATGCTTTGAGATACGGACAGTCTACTAGGACACCTAATTTCTCTGCATGACTCCATCAGCGCTTTTTAACCAAAGCATAATAGAAACTGGTTATGCTGGAATAGCCTTCAGTTATGTAACACATTAGAGATTACAGTTATACAAGGTTTATACAAGATTTTCAAGAAAGCACTTAATCCCATGAATGGTAGTTGCATTAAATGTTTAAAGTGTCCTTTCCCAATCCTGCCCTATCACATAGAGGAAAATCCAGAAAGAATATTATGTACAGCTAAAAAGCTCTTGGGAAAGACGTAGGAAGATATTTTGAAACTAGTGCCACATACAAATCTGACTACTGAAATCTGTAGAAGGTAACAGCTTTGTTCCAATGATTACAACCCAGCAGAGAGTCCCCCCTTCCCCCTGCAGCTGTCTACTCAGCCTGCTACTGCAGCAGGTGAGAACAGCACCCATATCTTGCCACCAAAGAGACCGCACTCTGTATACACGCAATGGAGTCGGCAGTGGAAATATCACAAACCACAGACCTTGAGCCTCTCTTTGCGCAGCTTTTCCACACCACAGATGAAACCATTTCCTTCTCACTTCTCCAGTAAGAACTGTGTGCATTTTAATCCAGGAGAATTAAACAGAAATCAGTTAGACGCTGACCACTTCTGTTACTGCAAAAAGAAAGTGGAATCACTCCAAACAGATCAAAGTGGCAACTTTCACTCTCAACAGAAAATTAAAACTCATTCCGGACAGAGAAACAGCCAACTGGATGTTTTTTCTCAGTGCTCATTTGCAGACTTAAATTCTTAGTGTTCTTCCTTAAATACAATTCTTACAATTTCTCTGAGGCACAGGAACCCCACCAAGCAGAGGTCATTTCAAGGACTAAATAAGTGTCAAGGACCACTACCATATACAACTGAACGATTCACAGCCACTGAATAGCAAAGAGACTGTCAGCAGGGAAGAGAGTCCTGCTGCAAAAGAGCGCTAGTTTACAATTCAAAGGCTTTCCTTTCCCACATTTGCTTTGCAGTGCAGAGCAAACTTGGCTTACCTCAGTCTCTGTTCCCCAAATCACCCAAGGGAAGTGACAGCTGTTCTCTCCTGCAGATGGAAGCATTATGAAAAGCAGACGTAAAGCCACTGAATGCTATAGGGAACTTCAGCTCCTCAGCTGTATGGACTGAAACCTCAGGTACCACCCAAAACAAGTATTCGTTATTAGGCACCAATCAAGATCAATCTTACCTCCTTAATAACAGCAGTTAACCTTTCAACCACAGGAACTAAAAAGATGCAAAGACTACTAATTGCTGACCAAACTCTCATGAATTTAAGTTAATAATGCTGAGGACAATGCCACAGCTACAGTGACACGGAAGTCAGCTCCTAATGAACAGGAGGTACCCCCTCACAGACACACCTCTGGTCCAGGTGCCACCAGTGCTCCTGTTCCCAGGAGCTGCTGTGTAACAACAGCAACACCGACTCATTCTTGACAGTCATTTTCCTTAGGGTTATATGCAGCATCCATTCATGATCTCCAACAGCAAAGCCTAAGGATGGAACTGAACTTTCTAAACCTACCGATTGTTCTTCTGGAGCGAGAGAGTTCCCTACACCGAGCCTCCAGCTTCCAGGCAGAATAAACTCCTCGTATTTCATTTCCAAAGAAGGCAGGTGACTGAGCTGAACCCGCATGTTCAATTCTAGTTTCACAACACACTGTCTCAAGAAAATGCTTTCTTCCCCTCCCCCATCCACCCCCATTTAAAAGTTTCAGACATTTCTAAGATAACAAGGGAGTTTCCCTAACTTACATAATGCTCCTTGTCTTCCCTTACATCCTTCAAGCCAACAAAGCAGAGAACATGGCTGAAACCCCAAGAAATCTGCATGAAGAAGAGCAGTGAGATCCTTGCCACATTCTCACCAGTAGTGCTACAGACCTCCTAGACCCATCCAGGAGTTGAGGTGGGCGCCAGGCTTTCTCTACCACATGAGGATGCTCCACATCAGAGACAATTACACCTCTGCTCAGCGATTCCCTTCATAAAGATAGAAGGAAAAGACAACTCCAGGCAAACATACCCAGCTGCTTTACTTTCTCTCTTCAGACCTAACGATATCTGCTTTTGCTCATCCCTCTTCAGTTCAAAGGATTGTATTTTACCTGCTGTCCTTCCTCCAGGTCCAGGAACACCTGGATCTCAGAAGTGACCAATCATTCTGGGCAGCTTCTTTCTCCAAGCCTCCAGTCGCAGACAAGTTCAAGTTGCAAGTGTGACAATTGAGCGGGGAGAGAAGCTCTGGGAGTTTGCTCTGGCGTAGGCTAGGGTGGGAGGACTGGAAGAGAACTGACGTACCAATGCCTGTATAAGGCCTTGTGACAACTAGCAGTTGTCTCAGTGGTTTTACAAGTATCAGTTGTATTTACTCTAGCTGAAGTGTTGCTGTCTGCAATAAAAATTCAGGTTTCCTTTGGCTGCTTTCAATTCAACATTCATGAAGCAGCCAACACCCTTGATCAGGATCAAGATTTCAGCATGGTAGATACTAGGTAGATAAAGAAGATGACATCATCCCATCCCAAAGACCTGGCAAAGAAAAAGAGGGAGTAAGATGATGGCAGCGTTCCTGGAAAGGGGAAAAACAAATCCAACAATGCCTCCTCTTGGCCTCTGTCAAAATACTGATTATGTGTAAAGCCCTGATTGCGTGTGTACATGTAAATAAAAATAAAGACTCAAACTCAGAGCTGGGGAGTTGTTTGGCTGTAGTCTGCGAGCTCCTGCCTGTAGTAATCTTCCTGCCTTCTGATTAGAGCCAAGAAAAGGATTTAGCATTTTTCCTCTTCTCTAATCTAATACTATTTATAATGTATTTTTACTCCCTCCTATCTTTCCAGTTGGTTTTATTTATGTAGACATGCCAGTGTGGTAAATTTCAGACCTATAATTTGTGGCTTCCTGACTTGGGGATTGTTCTGAAGCAGTTCTCATGTGGCTGTTCCTCCAGCTAAATATTTACACACGTATACACTGCGTATAGATTTTACTTATGTTATGGGCAAGGGCTCTGTATGCTTCACATAATTTTTCAGTCTACATGTGTTCCTGATCATGACAACACATTGAAAGTATGTGCCTACTAAACACATTTTAAATGTATTTATACAAAACAGTATGTGCTTACCCTCAAGGTGTTTTCTATATATAGAAAAGATGAAGATTAGACTTCCTGTTCCCATTCTTTCCCTTCAAGTTCTTCTCTTGTTATTCATTGTATACAGCTTTCCATTACGATTCAGCTATATATATTATTTTGCACTAGCATGGAATTGATTCAATTGTGAATTCTGATAACACACATGTACCTGATAGAGAATTAAACTATATCCTAAAGAGACATCTGAACGTCCACATGTCTATCAGTTCAACAGCAATGGTGGTGCAGGCATGAGTATCATTCTCCTGCTCAATGTCTACTGAGAGACCACAGCTTACAAGTCTTCAACGTATCAAAAAGGAGCATAGTTATAAATGACAATCAGTGCTTGTTGCCATCATACTTAACATATACACGCTTTAAATCTTTCTCTGGAAAAAAAAAAATCTAATTATTATAATCTTGTCTGCCAGAGTGGTTTTAAACAGTCATTTAGCTCCAAAGCCCTTTTTCTTTGGTTGTTTTAGCTTGTGGATGAGGTGAAACAAGTCATTTACATCTGAACTTCACAATAAGCTACACGCACTACCATGCCAGTCATTCTGATGACCCCAGGTAACAGTTACTCACCTCTGGGACAGCCTTCCCCTTCCTATGAAATACAAAAACACATACGACCACTGCCTGAAGACGCTAACAGGCTAAAATAGATGACATTTTTAAAAATTACTCTGGATATTCCATAGCCTTTGGACTAATCTGTTAAATCCTAACAGTCCTCCAGAAGTCAACAGCCATGGCAGGAGGCTGGGACTAGATGATCTTTAAGGTCACTTCCAACCCAAACGAGACTGTGATTCTATGAACAGTGCTACATATATGTATTCACACACTGGTAAATGCTTGCAGGACCAGGGCCTAAATTAAGTAGATTCTACAGACCACACTATTATCTGGATTCACAGAAGATCTGTTCGACTTCCATTCCTTTTTCATCATCATTATCTCAAGTGGATTTTAGTTATGTGTATGACTGGGCAGCCTGTGCTTTGTATGAATACCCACATTCATTCACAGAGGACAATAAACCATCTTTCTCCCACTGCAAAAGTTTGTCAGGGAGCAGAGCATGACCCACCCAGCTCAGCCAGGAAAACACCACAAATAACAAAAAAGGAAAGCCATGGAAGCACAGAGTTTTCGAAGGATTTGTACACCAGGCTGCTACACAACCTGCTTCTCTGTTGGTCTGTTACAGACAAGCCAATTTGTACAATTCAGAATCTTTTCACAATCTGTTTAAAATAAAACATGAGAGAGGGCTGAGAAGACCAGAAAATCCAACCAGCACTGGTCACTGCTGACAAGCCCTCAGCAGCCCAGGTAGCTGAATTCGTGACTGTTGGGCTCCCCTATAGCAGAGATACACAGCTAAAAGCCTGACTGCCCAACCAGTCAGACTGACATCTGCTCACAATGATATTTGAAAAAGTGTATAATAATAATACAGCAACAAAACGTCGTCAGGAATTCCGGGTGAGGCCTGGACTTTTGGATCCTTTTGAAATAAATCTGTAGAAATTAAAATGAGAATATGCTGCATAAATAGTACACATTTTGGTAGTCTGTCTGCAGACTCACACGGAAGTTCCCATCTCTGCCAAAACCCCCTGGGATAGATGTAGGGCGTGCCAACACGAGGTGCTGCAGTTTGCAGAAAAGCACCTACTCTCTCCAGCTGCACCTCTAGTGCTCTTGTATACTCTGCAAAGGAGGCAGGACAAGGAGGCTCCAGCAGCTGAGCACAGAGTAGTACTGTATCCAAGAGAAAGACCTCTTAGGCACAGACCTTCCGACTAGCACCACAGGCACAAATACCTCAGGGCACCAATGCTGGAAAGTCACTTGGTACCAGATGTGGAGGAGTGAGGTTCAGTGGTGGTACCACTGTGCCTGCTTTCACTTCTCATGGTGCTGTATAGACGGACTCTGCACACATCAAACATGCTTTGGCACAGAGTATCCTCCCCTTTGCTCTAATCTACAATCCTCCTGGGGAATCTTCAGCAACACCCAGTACTTCTGGTACAGCAAGATAATCAGACAGACACCCTGGCTCCTGTGGCCACGGTCCAGTCCCTACCATGGCAAAGAGAAGGCATCCTTCCTCTTCCACTTCTGTGAGCCCAACCTGGCACTGCTGCAGCCCTTTCCTGCAGTGGGAGGAGCCCAGTGGAAGACCACAAACAGTGGAAGGACCACCAGCTCACTCAGGAGCTTTCTTACACCTTTTTGGACCCAAAACAGATTCTGGACTACGCGCTCTCACCCATCAACTATCTCTTCCTAAAGAAAATGCCAGTCCCCAAACTGTGGGTGAGGTCACTGGGAAGAGGAAGGTACTGACCAAGCGCTGTTTTGGGCAGCAAGGAAACAGAAGGGCACCTGGTGGTAGGTTTGGGAGAGAAAAGCTTGAGAATGTCCTGAAAGCACAAGTCTTACCAATGAACACCCCTGTGCTGGCTGTCTCCTTCCCAGCAGTGCTTCAGACACCTAGTGCCATTCAGACACCAGAGGTGGAGACTGAAGGTAAAAATAAACAAGTAACCCACAGTATTAAGGCAGTAGCCATTTGGGGTGAGGGGTTTACTCCTTGAAATATTTACTATGTTTGAGACTTGGTTTAATCTTGGAATGGAATTTCACAGTACTGTTTTATTCATGGGGAAAAATAAACCAGGAATTTTCAGTCAAATTCTCTGCTATTAAAACTGAGCACAGCTTTAATGCAGTTTCTCCCATTCTGGTAAACTCACAATGTACCACACTCTGGTGTTATAAATTTAATCCAGAATAATCTACTTTTTCTCTTCACTCTGATATGGGTTTCTTGAGGGAATAAATGGATCTTTAAGACAAAAGGAATTTAAATAAAACATTTAAAAAGGTTAAGTGGCGCCTGATAGTCTACAATCTGCCAAGTTAAGCAAACAAGGGGGAGGAAACCCTACCTTGTAAATAAGGCAATTACAAATCTAGTTTCTACAACCTGGAACGAAGCCAGAATCTAAGTGTGAAGGATTGAGAGGAAAATCTGTTGTAAATTCCTCCAAGTGAAAGTCCCTATTTAAAAGGCAGAGATTACCCATTTTAGAAAGGTCAGGAAGTCAAAGCAGTTTTTTCAAAGCACAACTCTAAATGTCAATTTGACCTCTTTTTAAAGGCAGAGACAGGCACACTGCATAACCCTTGCACCAGAAAGAGAATAGCAATGATTACCAAGATATTTTGCAGTGAACTTTGTGTAGATGTCCATAAAAAAAAAAATCTAAATACCTAGTCACAACCTCAAGGATTATGAAAATGTATTGGTGTGTATTCTCAGTATAAACAAAAAGAAACAAGAGTGAGAGAAACACAACTTTTGTACAGGCATCAAGTTGCCTGCTACACATGACGGGCATCATTACAGGTTTCACTTGAGCCTAGGTTTACCCCCACTTACTGTGGGGACAGGGCAATGTGGCAATTGGCAGACCCATGTGCCTTGACTGTAGTATATAAATCAACCCCTCTGTGAAGGGGTGTAGCAAAGGTGGAAGTGTGACTCAGACAGAGCTGACAAGTCCTGCAATTCCATCACCCACAAATATTATAGATGAGTAATTTATAATTTGGGCAGGATTCAAAAATACATAGGTATACATACACATATACCCACAGACATACACGCATGTGAGTTCACTCTATATATAAAGTTCAGGCAAATTCCACTGAAACTAGGAAGCCAGACTGGAAGATTCACTTTACATTAAGCCTTTGCATTTTATTCATAAATTAAATACACTGTGAGTGTTGTGACTACTGGCAGACGGTAAATTGAGACACTACATGGTGCTTGCCATGAGGTAAACTGTTGCTTCTCCTTATTTTTAATTGGAGGTTAATTGAACTCTGGCACACTCCGCTATAAACAAGTCCCAGCTTTAAAACAAAAAGACAAGGCATAATTTGATGAACATATTCCCACAC
This sequence comes from Porphyrio hochstetteri, assembly GCA_020800305.1. Taxonomy (NCBI): domain Eukaryota; kingdom Metazoa; phylum Chordata; class Aves; order Gruiformes; family Rallidae; genus Porphyrio; species Porphyrio hochstetteri. The sequence continues at coordinate 57,208,730 of CM036907.1, forward strand.
TCCATCAAGCATTCATCAATTGCATTGCCCAGATAAACTGTCAAAGATGATAAACACACACATATCAATAACAATAGTCAGATATTCTGCTCCAATCCTCATCAGAGAGGTACTTGATCCTGCTTTCCAAGGGAAGCAAAAGGTGCAACCACATTTAAGAACATGAAAGATCTGGCTCTAACTCTCCAAAGCCTTCCTGAACACATATAGCATAACATGATATCTTGATCTTGGCCCTCCATTTCTATTCATCTTACACGTAATCATACAATGCAAAAATTACTATAAAGTAGGTATAAAATGTTCCAGCAATACCTGACACAAATGTCCTACATAACACCAGAAGGTCCCATGGCAGATACTCCAGCCACTTACTACTACTCGCAGTCAGGATACTGCTGAATCACAAAAAATAAAAAGCAAACTACCAAACCACCCACTTGGCAAGAAAGAAGGGTCCTGGCAGAAAAGTGATGGTAAATCCTAGAACAAAACAACTATAACACCATGGGACATATAAGTAAAGTCAAGCTGTGACCAGCTGGCAAAGCTGCCACATTTCAAGCAGTACACAGAGATTAAAAGATACAAAAATCTTATTTGTAGCTTTCTCCATACTTTGAAAAGCAGAGGCTATTAGTTTTTGGTTTTTAGCTTATCAGATTGTTACTCTCTTGCATTGCTACTTTGCTACGTATATTATTCCCCTCCCCACAAAAAAAAGGTTAAAAACACAACGCCCTTAATCACAGGTTGTTCCCACTAATAAATTACATATTTAATATGTTTATATAGGCTTTATCCCCAGTACAAGTCATGTTGAAATTGCTCTAATTAAAATATTTCCATTTATTTGCATGACTAATCAATATTTATCAGAAACATGGCACTTTATATCTTCAAAGCACTTGAATTGCATATAAATGGATTATCTGAAAACTTGCCCAAGAACATATCTTGGAATCTGATGCACAGACTCAGCTCCTGCTTCCCAAAATAACTACTGCCTTGGTTCTACTGCCTTTGTGTGTGTGTTGAATTGCAGCGAGGGCAATAGTGACAGGCCTGAAGAAGCATGCGTTGCTTATGGAAAGAATGAATAGTCCACAGAAGAGATAAAGACAGCAGACCAGACTGTTCAGCAATGGCATGGAAAAGCAGATGTATCAGCACTTTGAGTGGTAGAAATGACAAGTCTATCCCACTTCCCGCCATGCTTTTGCTGAAGAGAGCTGTCTGCAAATGAAGTCCCATATCTCTAAAACTGCTTGCAAGAGACTTGCCACCGTTCTTTCACTTCCTCCTCTTTGGAGCTTTCTACAGACTTGCATGTCAAAATATTCAGGGCATCTGGTGCTGCTTTTTGGAGGCTCTAGCCGCTGATGACTTACACTGTGTGGGAAATAACTTTCTCAGTATAATGCCATCACTGTGTCCTCCCCCCCACAAAGCTCTTACCCCTGGGCCACCCATTGGTTGAAAGAAGATGAGGGTGGTTACTTGTTTTGCTGCACAGCTTGTTTTAGCAAGGAACTTATATAGAGAAACAAGACACTTCTATAAGCGTTGGGTTACCCTGCCTGTCTGTAAGTTATTTTCCTTCTTAAAAATTAAGGATTACAATAGAAATGGGAAAGGGAAAAAAAGTCTTTCAACTCTATTATATCAAAGACAGTGATACAGAAAAGTAGACTTTGTAGCTCTGTTGTTCTGGTTTTTAAAGACTTAAATATCTTCTAGAGAAATCACTATGCCCTCGCTGAAGACTCGAAAGTATAGAGTCACTTCTAAGACTTTCCTTTAGTTAAGAGGGGAAAAAAAAAAAACGTAGTTCCTCAAATAAAATAACTTTCAATTTTTTCAATGTTCTGCAGGTGCCTCAACTGAAGGAATGACAATGGTTATTGCAGATGATGATGATTTTATTCCAGACAATTGCAAATTTGCATAAGTATTGATTTCCACTGTACTAGTTGTTGTTCTTCCACTGAAGTGAATCTTCTCATGCATTCACCCGATCGCCTCATGCTCCTTTAAACCTCAAAACTTCACTATAGTTATAGTGATTTGAAGCACATACAGTGGCTTCTATCCAGAACGACCTGAAAGTGCCTGATGAACACAATCAACATGCAATTATATAGGGCCTGTTCACATCTCTGCAGATTCATATGGTTGGAAAGAGACATTAGGAGATTGCTGAGTCTGTCCCTCCCAGCAGGATCAATTATACTTGGGCTATTCCTGACAGAGGCTGTCTAACCTGTTTTTAAAAGCATCAAATAATGGAGGTTCCACAGCTTCTTTCAGCAGCCTAAACCAGTACTTAACTCTCCTTGACTTTAGATTTTTCTACCACTTCGAGCTCCATGCTGTAATTTAAACCTATTATCTCTTGTCCTATACATTTCTTACATGAATCTTCATCATGCTTGTTCTTACAATTCAGCCACCTCTTCTTAAGGTGATGCAACATCATTTTATTTAATATTTCCTCAAAGGCCAACGTTTCCTGAGCAAAGAGCCCTAAGGGGGCTGTTGTCCCCTTCATTAGAAATACTTGCTGTGGCAAGTACTTCAGGTTATGTGACTGGCAAGTACCAGTCCTATGATGACAGTCACCAACAGGAATGGAAGTGCCCCCCTAGCACAACCAATGAAACAGTCTTGAAAAACTGGCCTAAAACAAGGTCCCTTGATCCTCTTTTCCATTCTGGGCTGGTTAGAAATACAAGAAATTTACCATCATTTCCCAGGCAGATTATTATCCATACTGACACAGTTGCAGAGGTTGGTATAAACACAAAATAAGATCTGAGTGGCTGCTGGTTGTGTCCCTGTTCAGCTTTGAGAAAAGAATAATTAGGTTAACAAGATCTCTGAGCAAAGCTCCTCTGCATTGCTTTTTTCAAACCAAGGCTCTCTGGGCCTTTTGAACTGTATTATTGCTATCTAGCAGAAAAGTGACTAGAGGCAAATTAAATCACCAACCCAGCATGCTAAGGAAGTTGCAACTGTAAGATATGGGTTGCTGAAAAAAAAAAAAACCCAAACCTGTACAATCTAAATAGTAAGACAAACTGTAATAAAGGGACAGAGCATAAAAAAAGGTTAACTTGTTTGCCAACATGAACAAAAATATCCCACAGAAAACTGGATACATCCTATATGTGGAAACTACCTGTGTAGCTGCAGGGATTGTCTGTGAAGACGTCTGCAAAACTACCACTGTAGCCCCCCCCCCCCAGTCACCTGCATCCCTCACTCCTTCACTTCGAGTTTTTCTGACATTAAACAACCACCAATGAGCTTTAGTATGTATACAATACCATTAAGTATTAATTTTACAACACAGGCAGCACAAGAGCTAAGTCAAGTTACCATTTTCTGGCTGGAGAGGCACCAAAACTCACAGTTCACCTCCTGATCTCAAAGGGAGCAGGAGACAAAGAAACCACCCAGTATGAAGGATCCCCAGCCCTAGCTCACCTGCCATGTCCTCCCCACAAAGCACTGCTTGAAATAAAACTTAACACTAAACACATCATGCCTGGAAAATGTATAAAGCCCTATAACTTTAAAAGAAATACATTTTATAACCTAGTTGTAAGACATACTGCCTCTTCAATCTGCTGAATGTAGTTTAACTTACCACACATCTAGAGAGATCTCAGGAAAATCATTAAGTTTGCACACATGAGCCAAGAGGGTTACCCCCCCACAGAGAGTCCTTCCCATCTTCCTTTCCTCCCCCCCAAACACAGGAAGAGAGATCACCAGCTGCCTGCGGAAGAAAACAACCACAAAATAGTGTGCATCATTCAGATGGCTTGGATGATTCAGCTTTTCCACGTGAACTTTACTGAAGTCACACACAAATGGTGCTTTGTTGCATTTCTGAATCAAACTCGTAATTAACAGTCCGAGTACATATCAACACAATTTCTATCTGAAGAATAACTTTTCATCTAAAATGCAACAGCATGTCCTTCAACAGCTCCAACTCACAAACCTACTAATAATTACATCTGCCCATGCTTATATACTGCAGTACCTCCAGCCTTTAAAAATACATTTTATATTGTTCTCAAAAGTTGTACCAAGCAGCTCAGTGAAAAGAGGATCTAGTAAAAAGCTCATCATTTTGAAAGCCACCTGATGTGATGTTCACTGGTTTTAGAGTGGGAGGACCGGGAAGGAACAGAAAAGCCAGATGTTGCAAGCAGACTGCTCTCCCAGATATAGCAGCACAACAAGCAGCAGCTTGATCACAAATGCCCCACAAAGTTACCTGCAGCTACATTTTGAAAGTTCAAAATATTCTCATTGTCTAGAAACTTGTAGGAGAACAATATTAAAAGTTTCCAGACAATGGGCTGAGAGAAAAAAAACAACCCACACAAATGCAAAACACATATACGTTTACTTTGTGTATTTTTGGTTTAGCACTGCTTGAAGATGAAGAAATAATGCCTGTTTTTACTTCTCTAATTTCCTTGGCCTCTTCTCAGTTGCTCAAATGTTTGCTTGAATCCTCTTTATCAACAAGGTCCTATTTTCATTTCACCCCTGCAGACATCAGTCACACAGTGCTCCTGCAAACTGAACAGATCTGACAAAAAGTCAGGAGAAGAATCAGACCTAGCGCTGCCTTGGACAGAACTTCTTGCTAGACAAACCCTTTTTACCTCGCAGGAGAAATGGATACTGTTAGTAAAAGTCCAGCCCATTCCTTAAAAAAAGCTACAGAGCAGCCCCCGTTTGACAGCAGAAGGGGCCAGAGTGCTCACCAGTGGCCTGCTGCTCCAAAGGTTACTGCATCAGCACCACCCCAGGCAGGCCTTCCAACCGGGAAACAGTCAGGTGCACTGGATCTTAAGAGTTTGTAACTCCCTGTCTTTAAATGTATGACTTCTAAAAAAAAACCACCTGAACAATTACTCATGTCTTCTGCAACCAGAAACTTTCTAAATTTGTATTTTGACATCTGAACCAGAGGCACATCACTCAGCTCCTGAGGAGGAGAGGGACTGCTGGTTTAGCTTCTGGGGTGCTCCCCGACTTCTCTCCCCTCCATCCGGCCGAGCAAACACCCATAGAGCAGGAGAGAGGCAGGCAGAAAAGGCCAGTAGGCCCCGGGGTAGGTCCACACCCATCTCTCCAACAGGACCCACAAATCCAGAGTTACAAAACTCAGAGTGAGGAGAAAAAGCAGACCTTTCTTCCTCTCCAGTGAGAAGAAGCCGATGTGTTTGGAGCTAAAGGTCCAAGGACCGCTTGGGGTGGTCCAAGCAGCTTCAAAGCAGAGTCTAAGCCAAGAGTTTACTAAGCAGAGAGGAATTCTTTTGTGAATTGAGAGCTTGGAAATACCATCTTGCCGGCAGTGCTATTTTTACTGGAAAGCTCTGGCCAAAACTATCTCGGACAACAAAACAAACTAGTTTATGCTATAAATATTAAAAGCTTTATAAAACTGTGCAATAAATTCCTGGAAAGTCCCTTGGCTTTAATGTAGGGAGCAGAAGGTCAGAGAGGAAGGAGGAAGTAGGGAAAGGGAAATAATTCATTTTGGAGATGTTTTGTTTTATTCTCATCCTACTTGCAGCAACTTATACCAACTTCCCCACCAGAAACAGCCAAGAGCTGTGCCAGAAGATATCACGACTTCTGCTTGTTCTGTGGGATGCCCAGCAGCCCTGGGGAAGGCAGCCTCAGCTAGGGCTGCGCCTTATGCTTAAGTAAGCCTTTCTCCACATTCTGGGGGGAGAAATTCGCACGCCACAGTCGCTCTACAAGAACCTACACTACCTGAACTGCAGTGCTCACATCCTACATTTATGTAACAAAAACCCAAAAAAAATTAAATCAATCACTCAAGATACAACCCCTAAAGGTTGGCTGATCATTTCACCTGAGTGAAAATCCTTAGTTTCATTATTATTCGTTATCATTCAGAAAGCTGTTATGAATAAGGTAGAAAGAGGTCTGCTGCTTGTGTTTGGATTTCTGGTTTGGTTTGTTCATTTCTTTAGTTTTTTACAGTTCATGGGTAAAACTTCACAGCCCAATTGTGACTACTGGACATTATGAACCTTTTCACTGGAAACATGAGGATTTCAACAGAAGCATTTGCACTGAAAACAGCTAATGGGGGATTAAAGATAGAAACACGTTCATCAGTAGCACTGAGAATCATGCAATTACTTGGGAAAAAACATTAAATGTGTACATCAGTTTAGACTGGCGCTTTCTGTTTCTCTCAGTAACTATTCCTGAACAAAAAGGCCTCTAAGCAAAGGTCAGTCATGAGGATCTGAGGCTCACAGGGGTGCAAAGGCACTCCCTAAGTACAACAAAATGCGTGGCGACTGAGTACCTGCAGGAAGCACAGCTCACTGCTTTGTTCGGATCTCATTGGGTTTGCTCCACAGGTACATTTCAACACTTCCTACTCTGGCCCATCTGTACCAAAGGAGGGCTACACTCATGGGGGTGGGGAGGGAATTAAAAAATCCCCAACAAACAAGCAAACCAAAACCAACAAACAAAACCAAACACACATCCACAAGTAACTAACCCACCTTGCTGAAAGCGTCGCTGTACATTGGACTTTGTTGTCCTCCAATTCTTTGGTCACTTCCAAAATGCCACCACGTGTGGTGAACTTTCAACCTCACCAGAGCCCGGGGAACGAACAGAAATTTCAATCACAAATTGACCCCAAGGATTCTCCTTGTAAATCAGCACTGTCCATCATTTCTTTAATGGCTTGTTCCTCCATCTCCATACCCAGCTAACAAATATTTTCTTAGGTGACTACGTGATATTTTTGCCATCTCCCACAAAGAAAAAAAGCATTAGGTTAACTCCATAACCACTTAAGGAGGAAAGTCCGTGGCTTACATCACCCTGTACAACTGAGGTGACCACACAGGGAGGTTTAAAAAGAAATGTTTACATCTATTCTCTGTCATGCTAAAACACATTTCTCCCACTGGAGGGAACTGGACAACACCCAAGGGTCTGGGTTTTTGTTTTCCTCTACCGAGTATATAAATCCACATTTTTCTTCTTACTGGAAAGGAATGTGCAATAGACAACAACTGCCTGTTTCATATTTAGCATGTATTTTTAAAAAGCAGATCTAAGTGATATTGACCCAGCAATATTTTTTTTTTAATTTGACCTTCCACTTCTGGACTAAGTCCAGAGTAACCTGAAGTAACTTAGCTTTTGGACCACTGTGGGAGGCCCCATGGGAATGACACAATCTCACCAGCAGTTACTATCACAAAAGAAGGCAAAACTGACGGGCACGCACGCACCAGAGAGCTGGGTTCCTATCACGCAGGCAACAGGATAAAGAGGGGTTACTATTTTAAACTGATGCAGCAGCAGTGTAGGCAGTAGAATTTGATGAAATTATATATTGACAGCAGCTCTTGACTGCTATTGTCATGCATCTTACAGCTCAAGTGCTGTGCATGGGACTATATATAACCACTTTGAGTGACTGCTCTCATTTCATATTCCAGCACCGCACAAATGTAGCAGTAGAAACAAACGGGCATGTAGCACTTGTGTGGGTTGTTCTTTCTGCTGCACAGCTGAAACAGTGTTCGACACAACACAGGCCCATACATCCAGCACAGTTTGGGGAATGAAGAAAGAAGGGCCAGGCTGAGTCTTTTTGGAGTGTTCTTTCTACATTTTAGTTGAAGTCGTTGGCTTTCTTAAGCACTCTTGTCCATTATAAAACCTTACAGCCTGCAAGATAACAAAAGCCTTTCCATGCGATAGCCACAAAGAGCTGTACTTGCTCTATAACCACAGCACTTGCCAAGGAAAACTCAAGACTCAAGGGAAGAAAGAAGCCACGGTTGCATAGCAGGGCAAAATTAGCTTACTCCAAAGGAGCCAACGCTTCCTTCCAGTTGGGCACAAGCACTTCTAACTCACAGTCCAAAATGGTGTTCTACAACGTACAGTGCCAGTCAGGGGAAGAAGTACTTATCCAAGTCCAGAAACCACAAGCACAAGCCAGCACCCATCCTCCTCCAAGACAGCAGTCCTGCTAGCAAAGACAGTTCTGAGAATGCATGCACACAAGCTTCACTGCCAGATTAAGTGTAAGAGACTCCAAAAATTGACTGCTGAAGGACAGCAAGCTCCTGAGGAAGTAAAACCTGCAAAGGAGATTTGGTATAGATTTATCACCAAGGTCCAAGTTAAAGCCTGACAAAAGGGTTAACTCTGTCTATTCATGGTGTGGCTGCACACATAGAGCAGTTGGTGAACACTGCCCGTTAGCAATATAACGGAACAGGACATAAGATTTGGACATAACAATTATTTTTGTAAAAAAAATTCTTTACCCTCTCCAACTATAAAGCTACGTCTTCACCATCTGTTTCCTGGTTTGGCAAAGTTTTAGATTTTCCCTCACTCCCTTTCTGTTCAATAAGCACCCAGCTTATGCAGCACATTGTTTTTAAAACAAGCCCTGCTTAGGAGGAAGAAAAGGCTATTAGTATAAAATTAGTCTAATACTCGCACTACTCTGTCCACATCTGCTGACCAACCAGAACTCAAACACTGATTAATTTAATTATCCATAATATTAGAGGAAACACATTGCTTGAAGAACTGCCTTGAACTCTGCGTCTACAAGCCATTAGTATTCATTTATGTATCTTACTTCCTCTTGCACATGACTACCTAGAATTGTATTTTCTTGCAATGGTTACGTAAGAGGCTCCCACGCTATGGCCTTGCAAATACTCTACAGACTACACCAGAAGCCTGCTTGATCTTTCTGCTATGCACACTCCTGAAAACTCACTATATATATATACACACACAAGAGTACCAAACATTTTTTTTCATTTTTGTGGGTTTTACAATCTTTTCTAATTAACTGTGTTAGTTTGCCACCTCAACAAAGTATCCAGAGTACTGTGGAGCACTGTACTAGGGCAGGATATCTGGATAGGTGTGTTGTACTCATTAGGGAAGTACCTAGGCATAGCTTTTGTTCTAACAGATACATGTTCCTTTAATACCAAGAGAAAAGCCAAGATTATGCACACTAGCAGTTGCTAACATGTCACCTACATTTTTCTCAGATGAAACCAGAAATAAACTGCTGCTGATCTATTCCTAGATCTGCGGGTCTTTTTTTTTCCCCCCCCACCCCCAAACTATAAAGCACCCTTTATATTCTCTATACATAGTAAGAAGTGATCAACCTCTTTCAAATTTAATCTCCTGATCAAAGAAAGTACGCTAGTCTTTGGGAGTTCGGACCTTTCTGATGTTTCCCCCCACTTTAATATGTATAACAAAGAGGAATAGCAGAAGAGATAGGGAGGAAGAATTATTCCAAACGCACAGGACAGATTTCACCCTCCCCAAATGACATTAAAATGCAAAAGGAATGATCTGAAATTGGATTTGAGTTTTTAATGCTTCTCCATACTAGAACTTCTAAGGGGAACTGGTACTGCAAAGAAGAAAGATAACCACACTCAGGAATACTGCAACATGCGGTGCTGTGGGTCTTTCCTGCATTTTAAGCCCTTCTCCCAAACCAACAACAGCATCTCTCCCAAATAGTAATTATAGCATTAAGTGATCTGTGCCATGTTCCTAAACGTCCACTGGTTAATAATGCACACTGTGTGGAGACACAGAGAAAGCTGGGGCATTCAATCCCTATTCTCTGCAAGGGAAGAGAGGTCTCGTAGGGAAGAAAACCATCTAAAGTCCAAGTGCTTTTCGCAGAACAGTGTAAAAGTTGCTCTTAGAGATTTGCTTTCTGTAAGGTGCACGCAACTTCTCTCCTACACTGGTACTTGCATTTTCCCTCTACCTTGGTGTTCACACAGTGAGGGACTTCATTCTTTCTTCGGAACAAAACGTAGGACTTCACTGGCTGCTACTATGCATCTGCAGCAGTTTATTCAACCATCTGCATTATTGTCCAATGGCAACAGCACACTTGTTCTGTACACAACACAGAGACCTCTCCAGATCAGAGCCTGACTCCTCCATCTACTCCATCAGTTCTCTTGGAAAGACCTTTCTAGTCTCATTGACATTTTAACAAACAGAGAGCTACATGCTTCCTTCTCAGGCCAAGAAATCGCTTGGATACTTATGCATACCTGAGGCAAGAAACACCCTTGATTAGTGGTCACCTCTCAGCCACATGCAACCACTCCAGATAGCAAGAGGCTCCATAGAATGGAAAGGAGCAGTTTTGGTGTAACATACACATATGGCAAGCAGCTGCTGGAAAGTCCCTGAAAATGCAAGAGAGGCTTCTTCTGCTAGGGTTGGCTACAGTAGGTTAAGAATAGTCCTGATCAGAATAAGGCTACGGAGCAGTGGCTCTCCCTCACAATACCTAGGCTGCAAGTAGCTGTGAACTTACAGCCTTCTCCAAGCTCTTCAGACTTCCTCCATTCAGGAAGAGAAGTAACTGTTGCTTCCCCTTGAAGTTGGCATAATTTATTAATGTCTCCCACACACATTCCTTTTTTCTTTCTTTTCTATCAGGAAAAGAGAGAAAATGAGTCAATTAAAACTCATTCTCACTTTGAAACCAGATTTCTAGAGTGAATGATGAGTGCATTAGCATAAAGCCCAAGAACAATTGATAAAAAACTATTAGATGAGAACCTTGCAGCCAACACCATAACAGCTACCCCAGCGTCCTTTCACATCTAAAAGAATGTCAAGTTATGTATGTCAGACAGCTATACAGGCAAAGAAAGGAGGAATGTGGTGCTTAATTTACCTTCTTAAGTGCATGGAGATACTGCTGTCTATGTATTTTATTGTTCTTTTAAGTTTTCTTGATGTATTTTCTTTTCAGTAATCAATGTCACTGGCGCAGGAAGAAGATAGGAATAGTAGAGTTCAACTACACTTATGTTACAAAGAGATATGGCCATGTTTTAGGTCACTGTGTTAAAACTGCTTGTTTCCTAAAATGAAGTCATTGCATTAAAAAGTCATGGGGCAGAAGGGGGAGGGAAAAGCACACACGTCCAGTATCTACAATTCATACCACAGCACAAACTAGCCTATTACTACTGAGAAGAGCTACTGGAGCTTTTCCATCTGATATTAGAAGAACCCACAAAAACCCACACCATAGAAAACAAAAAAACCCAAAACCACCAACCCTCTGCTGAGGAGAATGAAGTTCCAGCTTCCCAGAGAGAGACTCCTACATACCATACACTACATAAAAATGCTGGCAGCATAGTAAGCAGTGAGTTGTACTTGCAGAACAGTGTATCAGGAAGTCAAGGTACCTTACTTGAGCACACTAAGTTCACAGGACTAGGGATGTGGCTTTTTGCAACAAAGCCAGGTATAATGTGTTCTGCTGTATTCATTGTGCACCAATACACTTCAATGGCCAGAAGTCCATCGATAATCATAAAATCTTTTGGGTTGGAAGATATCTTTAAAAGACTGTCACATCCAACCATTAACTGAGCACTGCCAAATTTACCTGTAAACCCTAAGCACTACATCCACACATTTTTAAATTCCTCCAGGGATGGTGACCCAATCACTTCCCTGGGCACCCTGTTCCAGTGGCTGAAAACCCTGTCAGTGAAGAAATTTTTCCTAATATCCTGTATAAACCTCCCCTGGTGCAAGCTGAGACCATTTCCTCTTGTTCTATTTTTTTGTTTCTTTTTGGGAAAGAGACCCCCACACCCACCTCACTACAGCCTCCTTTTACATAGCTGTAGAGAGCAGTAAGGTCCCCCCTCAGCCTCCTTTTTCTCCCAGATAAAAAACCCCCCAGGTTCCCTCAGCTGCTGCTCATAAGACTTGTGCTCTAGACCCTTCAACAGCATTGCTGCCCTTCTCTGGAGCTGCTCCAGCACCTTCATATCATTCTTGTATTGAAGGATCCAAAATTGAACACAGCACTCAAGGTTCGGTCTCATCATTGCCAAGTAGAGGGGGACAATCACTTCCCTACTCCTGCTGGCCACGCTATTCATGATGCAAGCCAGGAACCTATTGGCCTGCTTGGCCACCTGGGCATATGGCTGGCTCACAGCCACCTGTTGACCAACAAACCCAGGTTCTTTACTGCAGGGCAGCTTTCCAGTCACTCTTCTCAGAAGCTCCACCCCAGAGGTGTTTAAGGCCAGGTTAGATAGGGCTTTGGGCAACCTGGCCTAGTGAGGGTGTCCTTGCCCATGGCAGGGGGGTTGGAACTAGATGGTCTTTGAGGTCCCTTCCAACCCAAAGCATTCTATGATTCCCCAAGCCTTTAGCATTGCACAGGTTGTTGTGAGCCAACTGTAGATCCCAGCCCTCAAGCTTGGATAAAGATCAAGGTGGGGAAGAAAACCCAGCATTATTTGCCTTTTTGATTAAGAAACCACCCATGAATGTGTCTTCAATGATCTCCAGGCAGTCAAAACACTGGTGAGAAGGGATGCCATCCAGAGGGACTTTGGCAGACTTGAGACATAGGCCCAGGCAAATGACATGAAGTTCAACAAGGCCAGGCATAAGGTCCTGCACATGTGTCAACGCAATCCCAACGCAAGCACAACTACAGGCTGGGCGCAGAATGTATTGAGCAGCTCTGAGGACTTGGGGGTGTTGGTTGTTGTAAGTTTCATTCTGCCTCACTGCTTACAAATTCCTCTTTTCTCATAGCCACAGTGATTTGAAGCTACCTGTTAAATTAGGGCAAGATTATTTCACTACTCTTAAAACAAACTTCAAGAGAACAAAGGAAGCAAACTTCTCAGTGTCGTAAAAATACACCCAGGTACAAACTGAAGAACCAGAGTACCTCCATTCATTTTTAAACCATGGAAATCAGGGCACAAAAGTTCCATTTTCAAGTCTTGTTTAGACAACATCTGACTTTAATCTAGTTCAGTAACTGTGATTCAATTTAAAACAGTCCACTCAGCTGAGGGCTGGACTATTCCATAGCACAGTACGTACAACAGGGCAGTCTCAGCCTTCTTCTCAGAGGCAGGACCAAACTGGTCTAGGGTTCAGGGCCGCTGCATCAGTCTCTAGGACAGACTGCTACCTCAGGGCACAGAGAAGAGTGGCACAAGGCAAACATAACCTGCTTTGGTCAGAAAGATCCAAACCAGCCCCCACCTAAATCACCAGTGAGTGACAATCAAATGGAATTGAGAAGTAAATTTAACACCTTGTCTCTGCAGGGCTGCAGCACAGCCTCATAAGCTTGTTGCAGCAAGACAGTCACATCTTCAACAGCCAGAACTACGCTACGTCTTTAACATTTGTGTTATCACATACGATTCCTGTCCCAATCCAAAGTGGAAACTAGCATTTAACCTCCCTCTTTCCCCACCACTTATCAAATATAAATTCTTCTCTTTTTTTAGTAAGACCAAAGGAATAAAGGCTGTTGGCAGTGTACCATCTGCAAAAATAGACAGACTTATAATTACCAGGGAATACAAAAGACTTTTTTCTTTTTCACTTGACTAATCTGTGCCCAGTACCACAGACAGGAAGGTACAAACTGTAGCTTGTAAGTGTAAAAAATATATACAACTATATTTAACATTTAAATTAAACACAACTGTATGCATACTAACAATCTTATGTACATTCAGTTTTAAACAATACCTCTTCAATATCCTCTTCTTTTGTTAAACAAGTTTTATTTTCCTCCCAAAATACCCAATGCTACTTTAAAAATGTGGAGGGGGGAAAATTTGAGCTATATAGAAAATAGCAAGATGTCTTACAGGTGTAGTGTATCATAGCACATATTTTTCATAAAAACAGCACATCATTCAAGAACTGAACCACTGTAAGAGTTCTCACAAGTCCAACAGGACTGTCTTTAGAAGCTTCCTTTGGTTAACAGCAAATCATTCTTAAACAATTAAGGAAAAAATATATATTCTTTAACCACCTCTACAGATGCATTTCCTTGGCATGTTGTAGCAATCCGTGTGTCTTTATGAGCGAGCACTGCAGATGTTCAGTACACTCTACTTGTACTGTGATTTCAGTAAAATAGATTATGTATCAGGCTGGATTGGTTTAGAATTAAATTACTCCAACTTCCTAAGATCTCTGGATATCAGAGAAAGAATGGCAACACTACTCCTACTGCCTCACAAGGCTGATCTCACACCGAATTTGCACCTGCATCATTAAGTTACATGGAACTGCTGTTTCTCTGCTTATCTTCCCTGGTCAGCAGAGTAACACAGCTTTTGCCGAGCTCTACATACTCTGACACCCAGCCAGTTGCACCAGCCTCTGAACATTCAGACAACTGAAGTGCCACTGGGCTTCACGGTAACACAATGGTTTCCTTTGAGTCATTATGCGTATTTCAGGTCATGTGTGGCCTCTAGTTCACTGAAATTTTACTCATTTCCAGGGGAACAAATGCCCTCACAGCTTTTGGCCAGGAAGAGGGACTTGATCTTTATCTTTCTCCCCTCCTTGCACTACAAAACCCTCTGATCCATCCAAAAAAAAAAAAAGTCACAAACAAAAAAGCAAAGTGTAAGATTCTCCAGGAAAGGAACACCATATGAATCACTATGCATCAGTTAAGCTGAAAAGTACAGAAGTCTGACCGACGAGCAAAGGCACTTGGTAACAGTCTTATGGAGCAATAGTCAATGAGTCAACAACTTCAGTCTTGTGATCCAGCTGACCAGCAGCGAGGGCTCTGCAGAGGAAGATTTTGTGGACGACGTAACAGAGGATTTTTTAGCACCTTCCTCTTGAAAAGGAATCGTTGCGCTGTTGTGGAGGTCTGTATTCATAAAGCACCTGCTGCCCCGAATATAATCCGTTCCCCTCACTAACTGCTTGTCAGACACTGGTCTTGAGAGGGGGTGTTGTGTGGAGGGGCTTTCTTCAATGATTGGGGGTATCCTTTCATTACTGAAGTATCTGCAGAGGACATCTTCACCTGCAGGAAGAAGGAGGAAAACCAATTATTGCAGGCTTTCAAACCCTCCATTAACATTTCCTCTTTTCATCAAAAGATTTTAGTGACATTGCAAGTTACCTAGATTTTTGATACCTTAATGCACCCAGACATAAGCAGCTGTCAGTAGATTTATGGCTTTTGGCACCTTTAACATTTTTTTAAGCAACACAAAGAGCAACAAAATAAACGATTCAATTCCAGATTCATTCACACGCACCAGAACCGGTAGTACAAGTGATTATCATGAGCGGAACCTAACAAACCTTCTCATAATGTGTCATCCAAAAGGATGACAGACCAGAATTGAATCCATGTTTACCTGAATGTAACCCATGACTATGTTAAAAGCTAAAAATATTACTCTGAAGAGTAAAAATTAATTTTGCATAGGAAGGTGTAAAACTTTTCTAGTTTAGATCATTGATTTGTGATGCTTTTGCTGGTTTTACTCCTCCCTAGACACCAGGCCATGGCAGCTGCTACTCCAGACAGCCTACTGAGCTAGGCAGGCCTTTGTTCTGAGCCCATGCAGTTTACATACAAGCCTGCAGCACTTAAGTACGTTTCAAGTGTTTAAAAAAAAAAGCCAACACAAAACCAAAAGCAAAACCAAACAAGAAACCACACACACACAAAAACCAGCCCTGCCACCTGGTGATCATTCTGTTAGAGCTTGTTTCTAACACTGCTCCAGGTTGATGCTTCTTGTCATCAGCTTCTATTTTTACATTAAAATCACAGGATTCAGCTCTTCTTTTCCCCAGAACTACACACTAGCTTTCACAACTGATTTCAAGAATAAACTAAACAGTCACCCTTTATTATTTCCCACCCTAACAGGACTCATTGCCTTTCAGATGCAAAAGGCAAAAAAAAAAAAAAAAAAAGGGGGGAGGGTGGGGGGAAAAGAAGGGAAGTAGGGGAAGGAAGAAAGTCACCCAACATTACCAGCTTATGTTTCTCTCTCGTCACATCTCCAGAACATGCTGCTTCTAACAGAAACAGCTGCAGCAAAAAGGGGTGTGTAAGAGCAAAACTGTAAACTTGTACTATAAAGAGACAAGTACAGATCTGCCCTCGTAATTCCAGCCTACTTTTAATGCTCACAAAACTTGTACAACAGGACAGTAAAAGTTTTGGGGCCCAGCACTGTACAGCCTCACAAATTTCACAACTGTTATTTGGCATCCCTGCTAAAAACAACCATTGCCATCTTGGATCAGCTCAGCAATATATAAACACTAATCCTCCATTCCCATTTAAACATTCCATCCAGTTCACCCAAAGGAAATTTTGAGGAGGAAGGGAGAAGAAAGAGGGATGAGACCTAAACCCTTCCCTTTTCTCCCTGGTGCTCGTGGCCTGGAGAAGGGTTCTGCAGCTCCTATCCAGCTCCCATCAGCAGGCATTGACAAAGGACGAGGTTTTCCTAAAGGCAACATAGAAGGTTTTGAGGAATCACATCAAGTTTAGGAAACCAATTTTTAAAATTGATACTTTTAACAGTTAAGCAAGAGGAAAGGTATGGCAATGAACAGTTAAAATTGCAGGGGGGAAAAAATATTTCAATATACTTCCACTGGTACAATATAAGAAAGCAAAGTGCTGAGATTGAACAGATATACTCTGGCATATTTACAGCAGTCATGGACACAATGACCAAAAGTGATAACCTAAACACACTTGGAAGTGGCCAACCATAACAGCAGAGCCCAGATGAATGACATTCATTAAAGAAATAACAGCATTTAAGCCAAATTGTTTCAGATGTAGAATTTCTTTCACATTGACAATTTGCACAGATTGCCCTTAATATCCACCAAGCCTAACAAGTATTTTTCTAAAACAAATTATTCCAAACTGACCAAAACATTTATCGTAACAGCAATAAGGAAAGAGGAATGAACTCACCATAGGATTGTGTTTTTTCCCTCATTTTGGCTGGTACGATGTTTGCTTCCATGGGATACCCAGGCAACTGATCCGAATCAGCAATAGTGAACCTTCGCCTCCGAAGGTTCTGATCCAGAAAAGAATTGGGAGACTCTGCGCCCTTGGACCCAGGTAGTGGCTGACTGGATTTGTTGCCTCCTCCATACACAAAACTCCCCTTTTCATCTCTGAAAGGACATTTCACTTTAGTTAGTAGCTTAAAAGAATTTCGTGCTACAGGCATGAGGTTTGAAAGACATTTCTGGCACCCAGTCATGTTCCTGACAACTGGCATTGTGCTGCAAGCAAGCTGAAAACACCCCAAACAAGTCAGGTGATGGAAGACTTCATTATAAGCATATTTACCAAGGAGAACAGAAAGCTATTGCCCTCATGCTAATTCACTTTTAGTGAGCCAGTAATTTAATACACAGAGGCCTTTAGAGGCACTACCCCTGAAAAAGCTCTTGAGAAATGAGACCACCTTTCTCCCCTGAGGGTATCAAAGCTGCGGATTCGCTGCCTGCTCTTTACACCGTTATGACAGGGGAGCACCTATGTAGATTTATCCCTCTCTCTAACGGCAACACCCATCACCTCCATCTGAGGCACTATGCTTTTCCTCACTGTAAGAGCCCTGTAGCTGCCATCAACTTCCCTCTCCATCCAAAAGTGAGATCCCCTTGAGAGTTTCAGGAATAAATTCATAGCATATTTACATATGATTTTGAGCTGTTTCTGCAGGAACTCCTTTCCTGGAGCAATCCCTCATTCCAAAGGCCAGGAACAGCCATTTTTAGAACCGGTTTTTGTGAGAACTTTTGGAAGAAAAGCTACACTCCAAATTAAGATTTGCCTGGATTGCTTTTTTTTCCACCCCCTTTTCCTGTTACATGCTACTATCTTATTGCTTGAAGCAATCCTCAGCCACATCAGGCATAAAGAAAAAACACAGCTGACTGAGCACATTCATACCCCAGTATTCACAACAGCCCCCTGGCCAGCACATACCACTTTTTCCAGCTCACTATCAAGAACAATGATAGAGCTCATCAAGTGGGACAACGGTGTTTATGGCAATCCAGGGACTGAAAATTGCACAGAAGTGTTATACCACAACTGTATGTACACAGAAAACCAGGCACTACTCTCTCCCTCCCCAGTATAGAGCAGAGAAGATCCATGCCAGGAAAGAAAGAGAAAAGGATTGTGAGGAGGAAAAAAAAGTGATCACACAAACGCACCGGTTTCAAGAGAAGAGCAAAACACCCAGAGGTGAAACTAAATAGCCAAACAGAAGGTGAAAAAACTACCCCTTCTCCTTTCCCTGCTTGCCACAGCTTCCACAATTTGCTTTGTTTAAAAGTCAAAGCCAAGAAGTCTTCCCCTTTCCACATATCACCCAGGGCAACTTTTACAGCTTGCATTGCTATTATCCTCCTTGTCAACATCGATGCAAGTCTAAAGGCATCCAAAACTAGGTAGTTTTGTGACTTTTTAGAGAAGAGACCAAAAAACCGAGCACACACACATAGTTCACCAATGTACCCGAAACACAATGATTTAAAGAAAATAGCAAGGCATTCTGAACTAAGCTGTTAAATTTACATAATTGTTTTTATGCCAAGAAATATTATTAACTTTATGGTATTTTTATTCTTAAGAACTAAGCACTTATAAACATTAAAAAAAGAGACACACACACACAAGGTGGGTCCAACTTCAGTCAAGAGACCCTACCTTGGACAAACTGCCTCCCCTGACCCCAGTACTGTACTGCCCCAAAGACTTCAGCAATACAACTTCTGCCTCTGTATCAGGCCTTACATGACAGAAGGCAAGCTCTCCCCCTGTATGAGTCCTGCAGCAGGTGGTCAGAGTTTCTGTGCTGGGCTGTCTCTGTGTGAGAGCATGCCAGGAAGCATACCCTGCCTGAAAACCCTTTTGTCTATCACCTTCCCAGGTCAGCTGGCAGGGTTCTGGCATGAGTCAACATGGACCTGAGAACACACACAAGCTAACCATACCGTACTCCCCATCCCCCTCTTTTGTGTACACAGGCCTGCATTTTTATAGTTTACACTGCAGGGAAAAAATAAAGTTGAATAAATTGCCTCTCCCTTCCCTTTGGTGGGAACATTCTTGTTTTATACAGCTTGCAAGTTTAACAATTTAAAACAAGTTTTTTTCCTATCCTCACTCCCACGACAGTTACTTAACTCACTAAAAAACCATGCACACCAAAAAAACAAACAAAACACAGTGGAAAAAGTTGGACAAAAATTACTTCTTGCTACACACAGCAGATTTAAACGAAATCAAAAATATAACTCCACAACAAAACTATGGATGACATCCATTCATGTTTTTAGAACCAACTCTGATTTATGTAGCACACTATCCTAATAATAAAATCTATTATGATCATGGTAATCTATGCATTTAAGCATAAGCAATCGTATGCATTTAAGCCACCAGAATGAAGTCCATAAGATCTGCAATTTCCTCAAGCTAATTTGCACAGAACCCTAAGAGCAAGCCAGCTCAGAAACAAGTGTCATAAAGGAGCTTTTTACTCAGTAACGCATGTTTATTCACGTACCGAGGAGAATATGGAACAGCTGGTGGAGGTGGTATGTACAGATCCAAAATAGCTGGCTTCTCTTTTTTCAGTGAGGTACTCATGGTGCTTTCTGGTGACTGGGTTGAAGTTGGTGGAGGACTGGTCTGAAATGGTAGACAGCTATCAAACATCTGAGCATTCATTTATCATTCACAAAAAGATAACTCAATAATCAATTGTACCATCTCACCACCTAGTGAGTTACTATTTCTATACTTAATAAACACATCAAAAACTCTTGGCATTTACATTTTCCTCCACCCCCAGTTTTGGCTAGCTTTGCAGTCATTCCTACAGAAATCCTCTTACAGGTAATGCATTGCTCAAGAATATTTTGCTCTTTACAGTTCTATTTTTCCTGCAAATTCCATAGACAGAAAAAGCAACAAAGCCCCTTCTTCTATTCATAGACACATGAAAAGAATACGGTTTGTTAAATACTGATATGATCTCTAACACTTAGAAAGCCAGGTCACGCTACCCTTCAGACGCTACAGTCTGAAGCCTGGGGCATGGGCAGATGCATAGTAAAAGTTCACCTCAAACTGCATCAAGTGATACAACTAGGATAAGGGAAACAAAGGAAAAAAAAATATTAGCATTGCTCATCTGAGCAACTCTGTCATTTTGCTCATCTCTGCTCGCTCCTCTGTCCCCAGCAACTTGTCAGGCTCCTGTCTGCCTCTAGATGGGCAAAGCCTCAAAGGACCCTTTCGACTTTGTCAAGCAACACTTGTCCCTTTTTACCAAGGACCTGTCCTGGCTTTCTCTCTGCCCACTCAGTTAACAGCGTCCTTGCACACCTTTAAGTGGTCAGCATGCTGCAGCCCAGAACTCAGGCTTCTCTGGTCATCCACTCCCCCATGAAAACAGTGCTTGGCACAGCTTATATCCCAGCCCACCTCAGCTCTTCACACGGGTAACACAGTCCTTGCTTTGGGTAACTCTGATAAACTCAGTGGTGTTTTCTTTTGTTCTGATTAAATGGCAAGCATGACGCCACAAAAGCAAGGCACAGGCATCAGTGAAAGGAAGGATAAGAAAGGAGTCAAGTGCAGATCCTCTCCCCAGTTTGAGAGAAATCTGCCTGCCTTCAGACTTGGCATTTCACAGGTTGGTAAGTTATCCTCACAGCTGTAGGGAGACTCATGTCACAACAGGAATATGCAGGGAAACTCTCCCTGGTTTTATTTCAGGTAGTTTAGATTCAATTAGGTTATTTCCTCCTGTTTGCATTAAGCTCTAAGCTTCCTAAGACATGCCATTCCCAACATGGTTACTGAAGCTGTTACCTTCCTTTTCTCTGTCTGCTTCTTACCCAATCTGTGCATTTCTCAACAACCAAATCTTAAAGTAGTTATAAACTACTTCTTGAAAAACACTCGCGTGTTTCCCCACCCTTCACCAGACTAAAAAGAACAGATATATGGAATAATCTAAGTTATTTCAGCAAAAAAATATTACTCTGCTAAACAGAGGAAGCATTTATAACTCCATGCTGATGAATTCCAGACGTATCAGCGGTTTCGGCAGTTTTCCTTCAGATAAGTCCTCCCAGTGGCATGCTGACTGATTAAAATGCTCAACACACCTAGTCCCTGTGTGTATCAAGAGGGCATTATCTGAAGTTGGTATTTTTTAAAAAAAAAAAAATTTCAAGAACATTTTCCCTTTTATCTTAGGGTCCAGAAGAGGACTGCAGTTTCACCTAACCCTCCCAGATGGTGAGTACCTGGAAGCATTTCTGGTATTTCTCTTTCTCGAGTTGCAACCAACGCATTCGCATCCCGACGTCACAGCTGAGCCGGCAGCTTCTCACCTGCACCAAGGGGGGTTTCCAGCGCAGGTTTTTCAGCGGGGCTGGAGTGAAATGGAAAGAGCCGGTGGGACGTTTCTTAAGCAGCAACCTAACGCCAGCAGGATTCTCTCGCAACTTTGCCACCAGGTTTTTTAGTTGCCATCCAACCTGGAAGAGAATGGACACCTTTTATTTAGTATTGCTTGTCTGAAAGCGAACAAACAAGATAAAAAAAAATACCCCAAGTCAAAGCGTTTGAACATGAACCTAAAGAGAGAAAAAGAGATCCAAAAAGCCTGAATGAACAAAAATATTGGAAAATATCATCTTTGTTTTCTTCTAATGAAAAAAGTTCTCTTCTCTAGCTGTAAATTAAACACTGAAATACCAAGTAATTCTCTTTATATCTCAGCACTAGTCCTAGAGAGATCACAGAATCACAAGGTTGGAAAAGACCTTTAAGATCATCAAGTCCAACCATTCGCATCCTAAACTAAACCATATCTGTAAGTACTTCATCTACCCTTTTTTTGAACACATCCAGGGAAGGTGACTCAACCACCTCCCTAGGCAGCATGAATGTGCTCAAATTGAGTAACAGTGAATCACAGCAGACTACTTTACCACATTGAAAGGCACTGCTTACCTGTCCTAAGTGAAAATATCATCTTTTTATCTAAGTTCCCAGGTGCAAATTATTTGACAAACACTTGGGGTTTTTTTTAAAGCTCTTTTAGCTATGTCCTAGTAGATTATAACTATGTGTTTTAAAGCAGGCCTTAAATACAACATAAATATTTTAGTATGATGTGTACATTATCTAAACAGAAGTTACATATTTTATCAAAATAATGCAATGAATTAATTGTAAGTCCAAGTGAAATTTGTCTTGAAAACAAAACACTAAAAAGCCTCAACAATTTAAACAGAAAAACATCAGAACCATCTCCTGACCTCCCTCATTCAGAACATGTGGGAAGCAAGCATCTTAGGCCAAGCATAAGGCAAGATTGGTAAGGCTGTTTGTTACTAACCACAGTTTGCCGATTAACCTGGATCACTTCATCACCAGCATGAATCTTCTGAGATCGATCGGCAGGGGACTACAAAGAAAAGAACAAGAGGCACGTGCTTCAGCAAGTTTTCTTCTCTCCCATAACAACCTCTCCAAGCTAGGTCAAAGGGTGCATCTATAACTAAGAGCACTGCTAAAAATTTTCACACAGTTACATCACACGCTACATCCATTGATGACTTGAGAAACACAAACAAATTCAGCTTCTGATTTTTTAAATGGGGGGAACTACAGGAAAAGGGAGAAGGCACAGGCTGCATTTGTCACAAGCCAAATTGTAAGTCAGTCACAGGATGGTCATCACTGTCCTTTTGGCTCCAGTTTGTACTGTTGTTCCAGAGAGCAGTGGGAGTGGATTGAAGAGAAGAATTGTGTCCTAATACATCAATAATCTTAAAATTAGCTCTCAGGTATGTATATTTTTTTTATATCAGTATGCACTCAAGATTCTGAGCATGCGGAACAAAGGACCAAATGCTTTCAACCCCACAAAATCAATCCATCTCGCTTTCCCTTTTTCTTTCCCAATGTAAATAAAGCTACCAACTTGAATGTGAAGTTACGAGCCTGCATCAACCTCAACAGAAAAACACATGCTTGCACACTTAATGTGTGCATCAACAGGTATTTTTCAAACAGGTACCTAACAGTAATACACCTTAAAATACAGTTTGCTTGGAACAAAAACAAAGCTCTGGGGAACCATTAGCAAGGAACAGCTACATACGTCAATATTTATTCAGGTTTATCTACAGCTGGTGCTGTGTACCAGCTATCACTGCAGTTAGAGCGGCGAGACTGTTTTTAACAACACACCAATTCTGACCAGCCCTGACAACACCCCAAGCACACAACCTTGCTACACTGCACCCTGGTCACAGGACAACTACTCCATCCATTGCCCCCACCCGATGAGTAACAACCTGGCAGCAGACCAGCTCTTCCTATAGACTCCTAACTAAGAACTTGGATTAAGGACTCCCTTCTTGTCATCACACCAAGTAACTATTTTATTAGAAGGAACTGTAGGAATAAACAGTGCAACAAGGAAAGAAAACATGAGGGAATTTTTGGGAGGCTTCAGCTATGATGAGTAACCTTATTTCTTCATTGTCTTCTTGCTTCCTCTGAGAGGAAATGCCTCCATGGAAGACTACATATATACAAGTCAACCATAATCATGACAAAAAGCTATGCCAAAGTCAAGTTTGTGACAAACAGCTCATTTCAATCTGTCCTCTGGGTGATCAACAGCTTGTCTGGTGGAAGGTGGGGGACCCTTGCACAGAGGACTCCTACAACAAGTGACATAGCAGACACTGTAATCACATTGTGAGAACAGAGGAGAGAGCAAAGTGTAACTTTAGGACGGGCAGTCACAAGTAGAATGGCACAACTCAGGAATCCCTTTGTCTGACCAGCATGAAATGAAATGAATGGACTTCCCCAGTCCTTCCAATATACAGTACTGTTAATTTTGGCATGTAATTCCAACACACCAACTTCTGGTGGTACCTATAAACCACCATTCTAAACCTAGCAAGGAAATTTTGCTAAGGTCCAGCATGATCCCACACCACCAGAAAGACACCAGTTGTTTGCAGCTCTCTACCTCATGTTGTTGCTCCAAAGGTAAAAGTTTCTCCAAAGGAAGAACCAGTGTTCATAAAGTGGAAGTTCAGGTCAACACTCAAAGCTATAGAAGGAACACAGCCCCATTCCCCATCTCCAAAATGGCATCTATACACACAGGAAGCTTGGCAGCAGTCAGTGTTACATTCTTTCCACATTTATGTTATGTTGAATTTGCTGTCAGAGTGGCCTTGGTCTATGTTGCAGAACCTAGGCAGAGTTACACCGGGGCAACAGCATAAAAGCTTTCAGCTTTTACTCTGGACTGTATGCACAGATTTACACCCACTCCTCCCTAGCCCCTGCACTTGGCAGGGGTACAAGTAGAACCGCAGGTTCTCTCTCATTCACAAAAAAAGAGTCGTCAAACCACACGTGCATCACTTCAAAAGCCACATTCTTCTGCTCCTTTTTCTTTCAGCCACTGCTCCTGTAGAGCAGCATGTCCGACAACACCACAGAGCATCACCCACCAGATTCAGCTTCTGTCCAGAAGTCTGCAGCAACTACTGCCCAGAAGCCTTTAACAAAGCTTTGGCTATAGAGAGCTCACAGCATAAGAATCACAGGTTCACAGAATTCTAAGGGTAGGAAGGGACCTCAAGAGATCGAGTCCAAGCCCCCTGCCAAAGCAGGTTCCTTAGGACAGGATAAAACAAGCAACCAACCGCAGGAAAAATAAACGGTTGCCTGTCATGCCGACCACTGCCATCCAGCAGACCGCTCGTAGCCTTACTTTTGCACAGTCTTCACTCTGCAAGGTAAATTTCTCACTGAGCAACCCACAGATTTCATGACTCATTACCGAATTTAGCACACCACCAGCACCCAATCACTCCCACTATGCCGGATTGCCTTTGCCAGCAGAAAGCAAATACATTCAAGGCTTTGTCAAGCAAGATACTGTTAAGTACTCCGAACAGCAGATACAGTAACTTAACTGGAGCAATTATTTTAATGTCAAGCATTTGAACTAACTCATCTACTCACAGAAAATGGTTTAATTAGAGTAACAGTGAAACATGAAGATACAAAATATTTACAAACTGCAGATAAATAAATGATGCATCACACACTGAAGCAGTAATATCGTGAAAGTTCTGTGTAGAACAGGAAAAATTAGTAAGAAAGTCAAAATCAAAGGTACTGTAAGATAGCCTGGGTTAATCTATGTTACTTCACTTACATTTTCTGTTGTTCCAGTAATTACATGTAATCCATCATAAGTTGATTTGATGTACATTCCCTACATGTAAGCAGAAAATGAAAAACAAGTTTAAAGGCAAAGTATAACATATCTGATTAAAGAACTGCTTATTAAAACAGTATTATGTTTATTAAACATCATTAACAACACATAACAATTTACACATTTTCCCTAGAAAAGTGTGTGGTCTAATATTACAATATTCTAAACCTCTTCACAGATCTTTTTTATATAATTAATTATAATATTTATTACAACTTAAAAGACCTAGCATATGGAACACAATTTAGAAATACTGTCTGTCTGGTAATACCAAACACTGCTGGTTTTGATGTCTTGACCGTCTTTGGCCTTGAACAAGCCTCTATTTCTTTATTGCCCTGTCTGTACCAGAGAATTATAGGACTTACTAGATGGCCACCAGCTCTCTCCTCACCAAGTACATTTACACAGGTGGGCTACAAATATTGCCTATATATTCTTTTAAAATTTCGCAAGTCAATATGCAGGCTGCCTTTTAACCACAGTGCTGACATAAGCAATAAAAGTGCTGGCAGAACTATTTATGGAGGTATGTTAATGTTGAGTGCAAATGCAAGGACAAGAACAGATAAATTGGGTGTTGACCATACATACATCACATTACAAGTCACCAGCAACCTGTTAACTAATACTTGCATAGATTTCCCCACAGGAGGTGACTAGTACATTGGTTTCATCATTTATGAACAAATCAATCTCTACTTATGTCTGTTAGCAGCTCACACTGAGCCGTACAGAACTGGATATTACTTAGGAGTCACAGGCAGCCTATCTGCCTGAAGTTACCACACTTGCTTGAAAGTAGAAGGAGAAATACAACTTTTTTTTGCCCCTTCCTCTCCAGCTGATTCCATTCCCTGTTCACCTGCTAGTATCCAGTTGTGTGCACCTACCTCCTCATTTCTCGCTTAGTCCAAGCTAGGCTGACTCTGCTTCCTTGTAGCTTGTGCATTAACAAAGGGGTCCCCATAAATTCAAGAATGCATGACTGATTCAGTCAAATCCAGTGGCCTAGGTAAAACTATACAGCACAGTAAGACTGTAAAGCTTGCTCTAACAATGCTCACCTTTTCTGCCTTCAGGGCAAGAGAATGAGGGCCAGGGGATATACAAATGCATTTAAGAATTTAAATTCCCTCCAACTCTAACACATGTGTTCCCCAGCCAGAAAGTCCACCAAGATTTCAAACTCAGTTTCTCCTAACTGGCACTCAGCTAAGCAGCATCCACTGAAAAAAGTAGATTCAGTGACATTAACGTGGCCCCTGAATGTTTAAAAACATTTTTCATATTTCTGCTAACAACAAGGATTTTTGAAGTTTATATTCTTCACAATCTTGCTAAAAACACACATAAAAATGTGTCTTTCAAACACAAACACCATTTCTTATCACCTTGATAAATGGGCCTGCCCAGCCTCATCCCTGGAAAACAGTTAAGGTAACCTACAAAACCAAAATGACTGATTCCCCAAGCATCTGCAGATTTCCCAGTATCCTGGTTAAGACAAAAATCCGCAATACTTCACCATCCAAAACCATATTTGGAATCAGATGTATTAGCACAGTGGCAGCCACTCCAGCACACCACCTACAATAAGCCTTAAGTTCTACCTCATGCCTCTTTCTGTTCCCCATAGGATATTAATGGTTTTGCAGTATCTTGCTATAAATACATGTGCAGTGGCTCACCAGACCACCTATTAAGCGCTGAGGGCATGAGGACACTTCAGAATCAGCTCTTACCAGGCCTTCCCCAGGTTTAATGTTGGTTAAATGAACCTCCTCCAGGCACGCGCACTGGCTCATCAACAGATCCGTAGTTGATCGGATAGCTTTGTCACAAATGCCATTTAAAGTCTTGGCCTGCAATAGAACATACAGAAGATAGCTACAAAATTTCTCTCCTGGCTTCCTCCTCTTTTGAAAAATGGAAAGGAACTCTGTTCTAAAACATGGTCCACTAATAAAGTGTAGTTAAGAATCACCGATCTAGATGATTATTTGTACAGATCTATTCTATGGCATGCTTATTACTGTAACCTAGATCAAACCACCTGTTTCAAACAGTACCACCTCATCATTGGTACGAGATGCCAACATGCCCTCTGCTTAAACAAAAATACAGAAAAAAAACCTGGGTTTGGGGTTAGTGTGCTTTAACCAAAATATAATCCATTAAAATACTCAAACATTTTGATAATTCCCTTTGGGAGCAATTGACAGTTTTTCATATTGCTTTTCATTTCTGCTATGAGAATTAAATTGGCCAGGTATCAGAAAAAGTGAGGTGCTAGCCACTGACTTAGGACATCTAGCACTTAAGTGTTTCAGCATAACTTCTCTCCGCTGTGCCTCTGAACTGACCTCTTCTGGAATGCTTATACAGCCAAGGTTCATATTTCCTTTTGACCAAAACATAACTGATCCTAAGCCAACATTATAACTGAAGGCAAATCCTGACCTTGTGCATGTGTCAGTAAAGTCAGAGGCAGAACGGCTTTGTCTTGTAGAACTTTTAACAAGCGGAACGGCTAATTAATCAGGATGGGGGGAACCCATAGTCCAAATTAAGGCCCCACAGCATGTTCTGGGTCTTGACATTAACCAAAGCAGTGCTGAAACTCAGAGGAGGTTACAAAAGCTTAAATGAAGATGGGAGGATTAATACACAGTACAGTAGTTGTACACAATTTGGGAACCAGCAAGCTAAGCCACCCTTCACAAGGGGTTTGAATCCATCAGAGTAGGCATACGTGGTTACAGGATGGGGGGAGCTGCCTTGTAGGAAAACACTGCTTTGGATTACAATGGACCCTGGAGACAATAGCTCCAATGTTTGTGGGGTGGTCTTTTTGTTGTGGTTTTTTTTTTCTTTTACATCAGATTTATAAAGCAACAATAAAATAAATCAAAACAATGCTTAAGTGTGAATGAGCGGAACTGCTGAAACAAGGGAACTCCAAGCAACAATGCCTACTTCCAGAGAGGGTGTGCACAAATGGAAAAAGAAAGATGCAAAAACCCCCTTTTACGTGGTCTCATTATTTATGGACAAAATTATTTTTAGTTATTGTGCTACTAAAATTCCTAAGTATCTACAAGCTAACGGAAGGCCTTATCAAAGAGCACAGCCTGGCTCATGTCAAAGGCAGGAAGCGATGATTAACTGTTACAAAATATAAAAAGCATTCCATTACGCTCCTCGCTTGGTCACAGGGCTGCTTCAAACCCTGAAAACTCCTCCTCAAGTACAATCAGAGACAGAATTTCAGTTCCATGCAGCGTTGTTCCTTTACATGAAGCAGCTTAATAAGGAATAGTATCTGCTTCCTAAGGCATTAAATGCACATTGCCGGCATAGCTGGGTTATTTAGGCTATAAAAATCTGAGGTCTAAATTCTCTCGAGAAATAGCTGTGCAATGAAACTTAATGAATACTTAATTCTGTGCTATTACACATACTACCCGTCCAAATTTCATTGATTTCCTCTGTCTGTGGCAAAGAACATTTGCAAAACGTCCCATAACAGTGTTTGCTTGCACAATATGCTTTGAAATGTGGGGCTGGAAAGCTGTTGTCAGTATAGTCAGCGTAGGAGCCACTGAAATAAAGCATGAATGTGGACAGCTGAGTTTCAACAGAAACATGTACTTACTACAGTCTGAACTTTCTCTTCCATGTCAGCCACAGCGCAGTCCTAAAAACAAAAACCCTACATTAGCCAATACACATGTAAACACATCAGCTCTGAAAGCTCTGCAGAACTGCCACATTAACCTCAAAGTGAAATAGAATTATTCATGCTGCAGAGATTAATCAGATTAGTTTCACCCAGTAGGGCTCAAATGTGCAGTTTAGCAACTATTTTCTGCCCCTGGTAGAAAGCAATAATAAACCTTGAACACTAAAGAGAACAAGAGATTCAATTACAACATCAGACTTTTCCAGAAGAGCTGAACATTGCACAATAAAACTAGACTCTCAGAAGGCTGGGCGCACAAGCTTGCCTTATGATACTCTTAACTCAGGTGCTTCTCTGTCCCAGACATCAAAAAGGATCTAAAACACATTGTTAAATTAGTGGTTAAAAAAACCCAAAAAAATCCCCACACAACTTTTCATGTTATCAATGACATTCTGGAGGGCCAAAGGACTGCACACAAAGTATTATTTACACAGCCCAGGTACAAAAGTCTTCAAACTGAAACAAGTTCATGTAACAGACTACAGAAGTCAACATTGTTTTCTGCAAAAAGAGCTGAACTAGATAATGGTATTAAATTCTCAGATTAAAAAAAAAATTTAAAGCAGCAAGAAAATAATGAAATAAGGCTTGGAAATCTAAAAGATGACAGACCCAAATCCATAGCATTTAAATGAGTTAAATTCCGAGATGCTTGCAATTGACATCTCAACCTGTGTAACTACAACAAAATGCTCAAGAGATACATCCAGGAACTGTGAATCAAAGCTGTTCTATATTTCTAGTCATCCTCAACACTACTTCTGTTCCTCCCTAGCTCCATTCAGTGCTCTTAAATAGAAAGGGGGCGGGGGGGGGGGGGGAATCTACAAAAAATATGCAGTACTCCAGATGTGGGCACACCAGGCATTCATAAAACAGCCCAGCTACGTTCAGTGTTTTCCTAAGTCTTAGCACTCTTTTCACTGTTGTAATGACTATCAAGGACTGAGATCATACTTTCTACGTTCCATCACCAAAAGC
The DNA here is from genome assembly GCA_020800305.1 of Porphyrio hochstetteri. Taxonomy (NCBI): domain Eukaryota; kingdom Metazoa; phylum Chordata; class Aves; order Gruiformes; family Rallidae; genus Porphyrio; species Porphyrio hochstetteri. The sequence continues at coordinate 57,238,763 of CM036907.1, forward strand.
TTCAAGACCTTTCCTGAATGTTACTACAAAGTTTAGACTCCATCGTTGTCCATCAGCATCATATTTCTCTGCTAAATACAGGCAGATGAACCAACAGTGAATGTCACCTACCATCATGAAGCCCAGTTGCTCAATATTGCCAAGTCCTTCTGCTTCTCTTCATTTCTGTTTACACTGATAACTTAACCTTAAAGTTTGCCACAATACTTTAAGAACTAGTGGAGTAAATGCTGTTCCCTGTATCTATATAGATATCATTGAACTGGAACGTTACTGCATTCTAGTCCTGCCTTATTATTCACCCACTTTTGCACATCATTTTACGATTATGCAGAGCAGCATTGGTTCCATGAGCACCACACTGGTCTATTCTCCGTTAGAACTGAGCCTTTATTCTTACACTCCATTCCCTAATAAGAAATAGTTTTGAAGTCTAAAAACCTTCTTACATGACAGTGGACTTCTTCAGACCATGTGTTTGCAGTGCCCCCGTACAAAATATTGTTAGTTCTTCCCTGTTAATGATTTTTTTTCCTCATATGCACCAATCACATTCTTTATTATAGCTCATATCAAATTGGTTTATTATAGCTCATACTGAATTAGTTTATTATAGCTCTTATCAAATTGGCAGAGAAGCACTTGAAGGCTTTTTAAAAGGCTAGGGTTGTATTCACCAGTTTCCATTCCCCTGCCATCAAAGACTGATCTAATTGACAGATTAGACACCATTTTTATTTAGCTTTATTAGTACCGTTTAGCAGTCTCATATCTCGTTTCCTGTAGCAGTCTTGGGAGAACACCACCTGCTGCTAGAAACACTTACTGTTCTGCTTCACAATCTGCAAATCCATAGCTATAAATCACTGACTGACTGCAACTGCACACACAGCACCCAAACAAGATGGGCATTCAGCAGCAAGCTGAACTTCTACACCTTTGAACTTAGAACATCCAGACATTATCCCTTCACAGCAATCCAGCTGATGTAACTGGGTGTCACCACAGCTTGACAACTCACAGGATATTTCTGTCCTTTGACATCTTCCCCTCAAAAGAAACAGTCACCCCTATCACAGGTCGTGGTCCTCCAGACTTCAAAGAATACAGGACCACTGACCAAGGGCTATGAGCAAGCTCATCAGACATGCAAATGCACACACACACGTCCTTCCAGTTGCTATGTGTTGTTTCAGCTATTACCAGTACAAGCACTCATCCCATAACTGAGAATTGGAAAATTGAGTCAAAACACTGTGGTGTCAAAAGTCTGGCAGGGGAAGCCTGGCCAGTGGGACTTCTGTTGTAAAGGTGGCTGTTCCTTCCATTACATACAGCGTTTCTCACCTGATGGCTAAAACACTCTCTATGGGACAAGACTAAAGTCTGCAAAACTATGGAGAGAGATACTTTATATAGAGATATATATAAAGCCAGAGTCATAGTTTTGTTTAAAATTAGCACTGATAACTGTTTTTCAAGAGAGAGTAACTATTCCAAATATTAACCCTACTTCCATCAAAGTTCAAGAAGAATACAAGTAGCCTTTAAGCCATAATCACTTCAAACACAGACAGCAGTAGTAAAATTAAAAATCAAGCTAATGAAAACAAAAAATCACCAACTGAAAGTGACCTTCAAAGTTTCAAGTAAACTTTCATTTCCACATGTGCATTCCAGTTAGCAGTGTGCACACAGCAAGCACGTTACTTCCCCAAACACCCCCCTTCCTTCCCTTTTGGAAAGCGAAGAGGAAAAGATCTCGGCTGACCTTCTGAACAGTAGTAGTGAGATCCAAACAAAGCTGAATGATTCTGTTCTTCATTGATGAAAAGTCAGCAATACCTGTAAACGGGGTCCTGCAACAAGAGAAAATTCCCCTTAGACCAAAGGGACCAATGTTTTTCCATCATATCTTATCAGCGAGGAACAGCATGTGAGAGCAACAGCTGTAATTTTGACATCCACACAAGTGTGAGGATGCAGTTTTACAATATAAGTAACTCCTGACTGCATAGCCCACTCCACTGTTAATGAACACCTAGTCCTGTGGCAAGCAAATTCAGAGAACAAAACAAGGAGGAAAGGACAATTTTCTGAACTACAGTTCTCTCAGCTGTATGCTCGAGTCAGATCACACAGACTTGTAAAAATCACAGCCTGGAGTTTGCCGGCAAGTCTTTGATTACTAAACTCAGACTTAGGAGGGGGAAAAAAAAGAATTACTACAAGAAAAATAGATTTTTATATTTTACACTCAGAAGTGCAGTGAGGCTCAACTTTAGAAAATGAGCGTTACAGGTAGAGCAGCTTTACAGTCTCACCTCAGACACTTCTAACCCTTTCAGCTGTCTGGCGGGAGGGGGATGAGAAACACCCCCAGCAACTTTGGAAATGGACAAGCCAGCCATCTTGTTGATGGGAAGAAGTTTAGGGTGAGCTGCCAGCAATGGGATGAGAGGAAAGGAGCAGAGCAGTGTCAATGCAGTGTTATAATGTTGCTGCATAGACACAGAACCAGCTCCTTGCTGGAGAGCAAGGATATTGAAGGATGACATCTCTCCTAACTGCCTGTCACCATGCAGCTTTCATCCTAACCTTCCTTTCCAGGAAAGCTGACCAGGGCCTTGAGAATTTATGTTCATCTTATCATGGACAGCATCCCTGCCAGCATCCAACTGGCTCTGCTGCCTTTTCCCTTCCGCTGCAGCTGTCACAAAACAACTCTGATTCTTGCCAGGAAAAAAAAAAAAAAGGATGAGTGAGAGCAAGATCTCTATACCCAAGCACCTAGAAATTACTTTACAAGGAGAAATAATCCATTATAGCAGTAAATTAAAATGTAAAAGATTTTATTCTTACCTGTCCAACCATGCAAGCAAGGCTTTAGCAGCACCAATAAGCTCTACCACAGAAGTAAGGAATTCATTGGGGGGCTTACGAGAGGTGTTCCCATCATAATTTGAACTTTTCCTACGGCTGCTGATGTAATTTTGCAGATTGTTGGATGATGCTCGCAGCTTGAGAACCAGGTTCTTCATATTGTCTGTTTCAAGGCCATAGTTCTGCAAGGAATATTATTAAATTTGATAAATACCCCTATCAAATCCTTCTATTTTTTTTCCACAAGTTAGAAATTTTCAGACCTTTCACCCCAGATGATTTGCCCAATTTTTTCTAGTTTTTTGAAAAAATGAAGTATCTAAATCCTCAAAAGTATGTCCTTAACCTTTTCTAAGATGTCCTTTGGCTTCTAGAAGACACAAAACCTTCCTTGGAAGTCCCTGTTGCAAGTACAGAAGTAGGTAGAAACTGGAAATCATGCCTACACCACAAGGCAGCCTTACTGAACAAAGTAAATTTCTGACTGTGCAAACTCAGTGATATTCTGTGTACTGATAAAAAAAATACCAAATGGATTTAGAGTCCAAAGCTGTAAAAAGAATGACTGGCCTCTGGTCCATATAGCCTCAAACACTGTACCATCACCTACATAGCAGCTGTCACCCCAGGACAGATTGCAAGCCCATTCCTATGCCTCCACTAGTCACCTTGACTGCACCCACCTCTCTGCAGCTCTGCAGCCCCAGGAAGCAATGGTGTTTAATTATTTCTTTCAGAAATTCAACTCCCACTCTGAACCCACGTGAATGTAAGCATCCTATGGCAAGGCATTCCACAGATATGTGGTACTTTTGCAAGAGTTTTTGAAGAGTTCTTTGTATGGACAAGGCAGGAAGCCACACAGTGTTAATGCTACCTTTTACTTAGTGCACCAAGTTCTTCTCCTGGAAGAACCAATTCTCTACTTGCCTCCATAAACAGGCAAGATTTCCTAGAGACTTTTCCTCACTGACAAATCCTAGACTTTCAATCACCTTCTAAGATTTATCCTGCACTACAGCCACTAAAAATACTTTTGTGGGTACCACACCCCCTGAGTTTTACTGGTGCTAGTGAGATTTAAGGACACTTTTCAATCAGAATGAAATCCAAAAATTCTATCGGTCATTTTACCTTTAAAATGCAGTTGGATTAACAAGATTGTGTTGCTTTCCTTTAACAGAAAGAAAAAACAAATGGTTTTTTTTTTCTAAAAATGTTTTCTATGCCTTGGTGCATAAACACTGAAGTAGCATTTTATTCAAAACTAAAGATTAAATTTAATCTGGCAAGAGATAAAAGCATCTACAGGAACCAAATGTAATTTCACAGTCAGGAGCATGAATAAATATTTGGATCACAAGTTTTCAGCGACTGTGCTCCTTGATTAGAGCAGTGCAATTATTTCTAAGTTTGAGGTTTGTATTAACACCATACATAGTAGTTAAAAACACTCAGACATTTTTAACTCAACAGCATCTTTATAAAATGTTTTGAAACCTTGAAAGTGTCTAAATCCCACCTGGAACTTCAACTTTATACATACTCCATAAGATTAAACCCAACTGTTTAAAAGTAACACAGGCTCATCTCATTCTAAACACCTCTGAAACACTACATTGTATCTGGTCTGAAGGCAACTTGGTTTCCTAATCAAGACTTGCTTTTTCCTTTCTGTGTGCAAATGTGAGAGTCTCAGAAATCTGCTGCAGAGTACGTTTGCTTCTGAGTTATCCAGCTTTGCACAACCTCTGTGGGCATCTTCTGAAAGTTAAGTCTTTTAGACTTAAAAGTCAACTCTTTTAGAGCGAAAATTCCTACTTTTCTTTTAAATAAAGAACCCTAAAAGTTTGAAAACCATACCCAAAAATACTAAAAACCCTGCCTTTATTCTGCTGCTGCTTCAGGCTTCTGCTACCAACCACCAAGCTCCATAGTTTATTCAGCTCTGCTATTTATTTTTTCTTATTTCCTCCTCAAAAACCTAAAGAAACTCAAATAGACCTTAATTCCATGCAGTTCCAAGTTGCCACTGGTTCCCAACACCTCCACACAGGATCACAGCATCACCCAGGCTGGATGGGAGCTCCAGAGGTCTCAGTCCGACACCCTGTTCACAGCAGGCTCAGCTGTGAGCTCAGACCAGCTTGTGTTGAGGGCTTCATCCCATCAGGTCTTGAAAACCTCAGAGGACAGAGACGGGACAACCTAATCCACTACCTGGCTATCTTCAGAGTGAGAATGTGTTTCCTTAGACCCAGCATGAACCTCTCATTTCAATTTCTGCCTGAAGTCTCTCATCCCCCTCCTGCCATGTGCCACCACAAGCAGCCAGGCTTTGTAATCGTGCTGTTCCCCCACGCTGGTGCTGGGGATCTGCTGTCAGGCCTCCCAGATGCCATCACTTCCTCAGGCTGAAGACGACCCACTCCCTCAGGAAGTACTAGAGCCCTGAGCAACCTGCTAGAGCTCCACCAAGCTCGCTCTGGTTTGTCCATCTCTCCTATACTTAGGAGGGTGTGGGGGGGATATGTAGACTAACGAGCAGCAAGTAAAGGGCGATACATCACCTCCCTACCTCTCCCAGCTCTGGTCCCCTTGAAGCAGCCCAGGACGCTGCTGGCTTTGCTGCCATGGCACACTGCTGGTTCATGGCTCCATCCTCTCCTCTGTCAAGCATCCATAAAACAAGATGGATTATCTAACATTAAGTCATTTACAGAAGATGAAACAGAACCTTTGTCCTAAAGAAATTCACCAGCATAAACAAGGAGAGGTTTCAGCTACACAGCTACCTGTAAAATATCTACTACCTCCTATGGATAAGATCCCAGCTGGTGTAAGTTACACAAGCACCTCCCTCCTCTGCCTGAGGGCTCTTGGCAAGGAAGTATTCTTAGAGTGCAGCCAGGAGTAGGGGTTGAGAGGATATACCCAATTTAAAAAAATGCCACCGTTGAAATAGCAAAGGATATCCTTTAAGTTTTCCAGCATCAGAGAGGGAAAGATTTAGATTACTAAACAATGTTCAAGTACTTGCGCACTGCCACATACGAACTTACCACCTTTCAATTTTAACAAAGAACTCACCTCACATCAAGAGCATCATTTGGATGCATTACTTGCCATTTTCTCCTCCTCACAAGACACTTCATATTAGTCTATTTTGGAGGAATTTTTTTTACCAACATGTGAGATAAGTTCATGCAACCACAAAAATTTTAAAGTAGCCATCTGCCACAAATGTCCCCTTTTAACAAGGAATTAGAGGGTGCTGACCCTCTCCTCCCCCCGCTCCCCCCTTCCATAAAGGGACAGAAAAATCAAGAAGATTTTATTCTGTACAGTGGTATAACCACCTAGTCACTCTGATGAGAACTTGAGTCTTCATATATTTAAGCACCTCCAGGTCTTTCTTTGTCATTCAGGTACAGAAATTGTGCCCACCACCTGTGGATGTGTGAGATTAGAAATGGCCTCAGCACCAAAGATGACATGCGTTGAAATAGCAGGTCAGGTTTTGGCTTTGGCTCTAACACATTCACACACTCCGTATCACACCTCTCACCTTATTTATACAGCGGGTCAGTCTGGTGTAACTTTCCTGGTTTGGTTAGTTTTAAATAATTCTGTCAGGTAGTGCTCAGCTTTGAGGTGGGATTTGAGCTGCAGCCTCTGGAGATACAGGGGCTCCAGTTTACAACGGCAACTGGTCTCCCCAACAGCCTGTCAAGAGCACAATACAACCAAGCTCTTCAGTCACTGCACTAACCCCTCCTACAACTTCTCCCAGAGACTCTAGGTAGTACACCTTAAGTATCTAAACCACTACACCTACCCCGCACAACAGGGATCATGCAGCTCATCAGTACAAGTGACTGAATTTCCTGATTTTTACCTCTTTGCTTTAATGCACAGAAAAAGCTATTCCCCTTCACCAGACACAGCAATGCTTCTATCCAAGCTGCCACCATCTCACCACCCCATACAGCCACCCACTTCTGATGTTTTTCTGCTCCTTCACTCACAATGGCCAGTCTGTTGGGAGGGCTGGTTTGGGGAACTAAACCATTAAAAAAATAAATCTATTTCCTTTCTCACCGCAGTGTTCTCTCAGCTGATTTAACTCCCTGAAGTAGCTCAGGGTCAACGGGGTGCACAACACTAAGTGGAAGACAAGACAGGGTGGAGGCCGCAGCTGACTTGGATTAATTTATCTTATCATGGAGCTGTAGCCCTGAATCGTCAGGACAGACAGGAAAGCAGATAGTGCAGCAGCACACCAAGCAGCCTTCACAGCAACACACGGTTGTAGTGCCAAGCTTAGAAGCATTTCAGAAATGCCCACTGCTAACAGGACTGAGCCTTTCCCTATGAGGAAAGGCTGAGTGAGCTGGGACTGTTCAGCCTGGAGAGAAGACGACTGAGGGGGGGACCTTGTTAATGTTTATAAATATCTTAAGTATGGGATGCAGGGGGAATTGGCCAACCCCTTTTCAGTGGTCTGTGGAGACAGGACGAGGGGAAATGGCTGCAAGTTAGAGCACAGGACGTTCCGCACCAACATGCGGAAGAACTTTTACACAGTGAGGGTGACAGAGCCCTGGGACAGGCTGCCCAGGGAGGTGGTGGAGTCTCCTTCTCTGGAGATATTCAAGACTTGTCTGGACGCCTATCGGTGCAATATGTGCTAGGGAGTCTGCTTTGGCAGGGGAGTTGGACCTGATGATCTCTCGAGGTCCCTTCCAACCCCTATGATTCTATGATACAATATTGAACAGCCAAAAAGGGTTTAGGTGGTGCTCATGAGCCAAAGGACACATTACATTCCTATCAGTCCCGATTTAAGACACCAAAGTTGCCTTCATCAAAACATGGGCTTAAGTCAGCAGCCAGAAGCACCCTGTGTCAAACATTCCCAGGTTGTTACTCATTAACCTGGGGAACAACACGCAGGGCTGGAGCAGGAGACAGCAAGCACACGTGCATGAGAGAGCACGTGCACACAGAGCACACTCTTTCCAAACTCCATTACATTTAATGACAACAAGTGCACTGATCAAATAGTTGCTCAAGGTCAGGCAGACAATATAAAATAAAATAATAAAATTTTTTTAAAAAAAGCATGGCTAACCAAAGTCAAAAGAGTACAGCAGTTGTGTCAGAGCTGACTGGGGCTGGTGCAGATCTCTGCCTTCCCCTTCACAGCCACATTCATGCGCCACAGTGTGATGGGCTGCATTCCACTGGCTGATCCGAATGAAAACCAGCTGGGGGGGGTGGGGGGGGAAGTAAAAACAGACTGAATGCCTGATCAAAAGCTGATTCAACTCACTGCATGCCTGCACAAACACTAGAGTCCACACAAAGTACCCATTTTTACCCTCTCTTGGCAAAAATGCATCCTAAAGAATCCTTTGGAGTCCTAAATTTCTTAACAGCCAGCACTAAATTTGAGACCTCTAAAAAACTGAAGTCTTATGACGTGGTGCACAGATATGGTGCTTTTAACAAGAATTAGTCACAAAAGACAAGTCTTCATGTGTGCATGTTCTATTTCATGTTATGATGCTGTATTTTGTTGCACTGCAAATACACTGGCAGAAAATTACTACCAGTGAAATAATCAAAGGCACAAGTGCTAAAAACCATGGTCTTTTTCTGTGTTGATTTTTTTGTTTGTTTGTTGGGCTGTTTTTAGATTGCTTAAAGCTAGTATCTCATTCTCATTGTAACACCAAGAAGAATCAGCTCCTTTTTTTGCTTCCAAACTTATTCCTTCTCACAATGTAGATAAAGATTCAGAAATCTAATGCAAACAACACATTAAAAGTGAAAATATTTGCACATAGCTTCCTGTTAATGCTTGCATTGCTTTATATTTATTAAGCCCAAACAGTCAAGTCTACTCAGAGAACGATGAGTAAGTATTCAGCTTTCAGCACCACTCCAGATGCTTTTTGTCCCAATTATTTGGCTGAGAAAGCTTACTTTCTGGATCCCTGCCCCTGCTTTTTTGGTTTTGCATGAGTTTAAAAGGCATATTTATGTAGGCTTGTCCCCCCCACACCAAACACTTCAGTCAACTAAGAAATTTCTTCCTCTCATCCCTTTGCTCCCCCAAGCAAATACTGTCATCAGCAAAAAGATGGAGGCAACTCAAGTTGATGGGTTTATTTTCCCTTCTGGGGAATTCAGTGTGTTTGATAAGTCTTCTAAATTCGTTAAATAAGTCTTCAACACCTGTTCAGAAAAGTCTGTTTGACCAGCTCAAATGCCCTCAAAGGAAACCTTCACTTTTTATCCCTGCCCACCCTCTCTCCTGCTGCCTCTCCAGCAGCAGCTGCTACATATGTGGCCACTGCTCTGAGGAGATGAGGGAACACTGCCTCATCACCAAGCCAGCAGAGAAAGATGCATTCATTTCTCTTTCAGCTATCCTGGTTCTAGAGTTCACTTACTGTGGGCAGCAAACACCCTAACTTGCAGATGTATTTTCAGCTTGGCACTGAAACTGCCAAACAAGAGTCTAACCATGTTGGGGGTTTTTTTTGGTGTCCATTCTGAAGGAAAGGGCTACCTTCACGCTTGATTTTTTACAACCGATCTACTGAGGTTGGAGAAAAGGTCTGTACGGCCAATGCTTGAAAACTGTTACTATAGGAAAAAGATGCTCCAAAAGGCAGCTGCTTCACCGCATTTAGAGACACACGTGTTCTTGTGCTGCAACTGAAGCAAAGCACTGGTCTGAAGGAAGCTCAGCTGGACCTAGACAGAAAGGGAAATACTTCTTAAGAACTCTAGGATTGGGGAACCACCAAAACCCCTCTCAACCCTGCCTTCGCCCCTCAAGAGTGACAGCTTTCAAAGCCTGACCACAGGTGGGCCTAAACAATGCCACATTTCCACAGGAGGAGCTAAACACAGAGTGGGGAGGGGTTGGAAGAGGGGAGCGCGACATGGCTGGGGAACCACCAATAAATAATCACAAGTATTGCCTTTGCTTTTTAAGTCAAGGGCCCAAAGTCAGGGAAATGTCACCATATAGACACACACAAAAACACCCATCTACTAAATTTTATCAATACATACACTCACTGTTAAAAGAGCAAATACAGATGGAATAGGGAAACCTTCATCCTCTCTCACAAGCAAAATTAAAAACTGTCTGTCACTAGAACTCACACACACCACCTCCTCAGGAATAAAAAGTGATTTAAACAACAATCCCCAAAACCTCAAGGGAAGTGGCATCAAGAAGGTGACAAAGGGCACACCTATAACACAGGAATTCTTCCTCCACCTCTTAAAAGGTAACAAGGGCATTTCAGCTGCAAAATGTGATCTCTACTACATTAACTACAGCTGCATTTCACAAAGGATTTCCAGAAACGAGTCTGAGGTCAAAACTTTTGTCTACAAAGGAAATTAGAAGGAAATTGTAGGAGATAAAACACAGCTTTAGGTTCTGGCAGTCATCCAGCTTTGTTCATTTTATTGTAATATTTTAAAAAGTAAGAAGGAAAAAATGCCTTTGGGGGCTGTCACGTCCATTACTTCAGTCAGGACTGTATGCAACATACAGTATGTTTACTAACTCACCAGACCTCTTCACTCACCCGTCAGATTATCCCTTCCCACAACATGAACTGCATTTCAGGCTGCTTCCATTCCTCCATTAGATTTTCAGGTTAATTTTTTTTTTTTTAAAGATCAAATACTGAATAAGAAATAAACCATTTTCAAATATAAAAGCAACTTCTTGGGAAACATTTCAGATTGTATGAAGTGGTTTCATTAAATACAGTTCCTGCAGTAAGGGCTAGACAATTTGTTCCTGGTTATGGAGTACGAAGGATCCCTGCAGCACCTCTCCGCAGCAAATAAAGCGTGTATCACACATGCAATAAAGACTATCCATTTTAAGAAAAGTATGCTTAGCACTGCAAGCCTTGCCTAGTGAGGGGAAGGGAGGCCAGTGCTGGCAGAGGAGTCATCAGGAAATCTTTCCCACCCTTCTCTCTGATGTAATCACATATACCTCTGGCACTCATTTGCTGCGTTACATCAAACATGTCTTCAAGACTGTGTCCAAACTATGGCTTTTAAAAAAAGCCTGGACTAGCAAAATAACCTGAAATATATTTATTCTTCTCAGAGTCTGTTTGTTTTAAAAGTATCTGTGCAGTTATCTATCAGAAGCAAGACAGAGGAACAGCTTCAGTTCCAAATCCAAGAGAGTTGAACATAACAGTCAACAAAACATCCCTTGCCTTCAAGAACTGCACTTTACAGACTGACTTACCCCTAAATGCATTTCAGCTGATGTGAGGAACCATTAGCAGCTGTCATTTCAACAGTCAATCTTCTATGACAGATTCACTCTACTGAACAGCAGTTCTATCACACTATTCTAAGGATACCACCCAGACAACCTCTCCCTTTCTTTAGAAATGGGGCCAAATGAATTAGCATTGCCTCTTATCAAGACCACGTTAAAGAGCTATTAACACAAAGCTTGCAAGAATTCCATGAATTCTTATTGTTTCCTTTTACCCTGAGGTGTAGCAGAGAGCAAGGCACACAGGTACTCTGGTTTTATCAAACTTGCCTTCCTTATTCACCCAAAAGCGCACTTTAAGAAATTCTTTGCGTGTCTGTTCACCCCACAACTAACCAGTGCACACAGGAGATCCACAGCCTCTAGAACAAGTTCCTGGTGTCCGATGCGTGAGATACCCAAGTCTTCAAGGTCCTGGTGAGAAATCTGTAGCAGCTGTTCACCATTTATCTTCTCTCGTTCAAATTTATGGACATACTGCTGCAGGCAATCGTCCAGGCCTATCAAAGCACAAAAGAGAGAGAAGAGGATGTGATTACAAATTTCTGCCTTTTCCTCCCCTTTTTGCCAGTTAAAAATAAACAAACAAACCCTGTGTAAGGCACAAAGGGAGACTGAATGATGAAAGAGACTTCCAATAAGATAGAAGACTGGAACTTGCACCATAGGGACATAGAAATGGAGCACATAGGTTATGCTGATCTTTGGGTCACCCAAGTCACCGCACAACCTACCTGCTCCTTATAGATCAAGTACACCAGGTAAAGAATGTCCCTTTGGTGTCCACGTAGGCAAAGCCACCAGGGTAAGCCAAATCCCCAAAGTGCAACCAAAACAAAACAAAATCTAAAACAAGGGAAGGTAATGACAAACATCTCACTCAAAGCCCAGTTAAACAAGTAATCAAAAGTGCAAAAACCAGCAGTTTCACATACACTTTTACATAAAGTGCTGGATAAATGATGAGAGGAAAATGGAATAAGACAAAGTGACAATGGTTGGCTCAAGTCTCATTATTTCCTTGATTTATGAGACCCTGCAGCTTCCTCCATCAGCCATTCCTTCCCCTTGCTACAGCTTAACAGCACACACCAATAAGGAATCAAATTCACTGTTGTACCTGCTAAGTATTTTTCAGCCAGAGTATTTTACCCCAGCAACATCCCCGGAATCCTCACTTTAAATCACGATTCTACATTCTCTACAGTATCTTTTCCCCAGTCAGTGATTAGAGAAAGTATTTCTAGTTTTCCTTTTGTTTTATTTAATTAAACTTCATGTGTTAATCCTGTTTTCTTGTGTATTCTACTCATTTCCTCTGTTCTTAAAGATCCTGTACCGAGTGATAATCAAGGGAAAACACTTGGATGGATGTGTTATTTTCAAGACGATACAGTGTTCTGAATGCCCTGTTGCACTTCAACATATCAGCCAGAACAAAAGGAATAGAATCACAGAATCTCCTGAGTTGGAAGGGGCCCTTAAGGATCATTGAGTCCAACTCCTGGCTCCACACAGGGCAGACAAGTCAGAGCATGTGACTGAGTGCATTGTCCAGATACTTCTTGAATCCAGCCAAGCTCAGTGCTGTGACCACTTCCCCAAGGAGCCTGTTCCAGTGCTCGACCACCCTCTCAGTAAAAAAACCTCTTCCTAACATCGAACCTAAACCTCCAAGTAGATCTGTTTCATAGAAACAGATCACATTCACTCAAAATAGCTGACATGAGGGGAAAAACAATTCAGATTCCATATTTGACATTTATCTTGTAGCATCTCCATAACAGCTACATTGTTTGACCGCTCAGTTTTAAAATTTGAACCTTTAGCTGTATAAAGGATGTTTATCCAGTATGCTGGCTCAAAAGGAAGCCATTGAGATGGACAGGATGTTGAATGCTGCAGATGAGAAACACGAACTGCATCCTGAACTACAAGAAAACGAGAGCCAGAGGGCCAGGACTCAGTCCCGCTCGTGGAGCCACAGTAGCAGCCTGGAAAACAAGCACTTCCAGCACATGCTACTGCCAAGAAAACATTCAAGACACATCACAAGGGGGGTTTTCTAGGAGTCACATGAAACATCCTCGTTTCATAACAGCAGTGAGAGCATTCGGTGCAGCCTTGCAGTGCAGCCTTGCAGTGCCTGGTCGCAGCAAATCTGTGGCTTACGGGGCTCTCATCACACATCACACCCTGGAGGTGTTCAAGGCCAGGTTGGATGGGGCCCTGGGCAACCTAGTGTAGATCCAGGCCTGAGGTTGGTGGCCCTGCCTGTGGCAGGGGGGTTGGAGCTCTGTGGTCCTTGGGGTCCCTTCCAACTCATACCATTCTATGATTCTATGATCACTTGTCTTCATATTCGCTCAGAAATTAATAAGGACAGACACCCTGGCACTTGACAGTCGCCCTTCAGTGTGACTTGGGCAACCTTAATTAGCGCAGCACATCATAATCTGGCTGAGCAAGCTTGACTCCTCCACAGGCAGAGCTGCACATGTGTGCAGCTTGATTTTTAAGCATAATTATGAGTGGGGAAACCCACGTGCAAGATGAGTGGAGTCTCCCAGAGCTACAGTTGTCTGGGGTGCACTCTTGTTTCTTCCCATCTGTCTTGGCAAGGCCACATAAATCTTGAAAATTGAACCCAGTGTTCTCTTTCCCACAGGCACCAAATTCTCCCTTAGGCTATACAAACTCTTTTCCCAGGAAAAAATAATAAAACGATCTTGGCCTTCATTGTTTAACAATTTATTTTTTCAAAACAAATTCTCAACAGAGGCTGACATACAGCACGCATATTTGGCATTCCCAATTTTTAATGCAGTCTTGCAGACCACTCTTTCCCACCATTTGCCACTGTAAGCCCACAGTTTCCGTTGCAAATTGCACAAACACCTAAAGTAAAACCCTCTACTCAGCATGCCATGAAGTTTTCAAATTAAAGTTTCTTGGGAGCAGTGCTGCTTTTGCCTACTATCCTTTCCATGTGTCAACTCAACTTTCTAGATTCGTGTTTTAGCGCAGAATGAGTGACTCAAATTCATATATCTCCCCCCCCCCCCCAAAAAAAAAAATACAACTATGGCTTTCAGCTTGCCTGTTCTTTTTTTAATTCATACTTGCCTGTTTTTGAAGGTCTATTACAACTTGATCAGCTACCTCCAGAATATTTTAATGAGTCCTTAAAAACAATACTTCTACAATCACCCAATAAGGCTATATTCTGTAAAGTAAAATATTACAAAACTCATAGATGTTAATTCAAAATAGTCGAGACAGAGGCATGGCCACTCAGCTAGAAACACATTTAAGATTAAGTGACCAAAACTATGTAAAGTAAGAAGTGAAGAGAGACCCACACACTCACAGCAAACATTCACTAATGGTTTGAGTTCCCTAACATTAGTAAAAATGACACTAAGAAACATATGGGAAGATCTTAAGCATTGTAATTGAGATTGCAGCCACATTTATAGACTATTGTTTAATTACTCGCTGTATGAATGAAATGCTTAAACATCATACACAAACAAAAGAAATCCTGTTTTTCTAAGAGGGAAAGGGGGAGGGGTGAAAAAAGGACTCATAAATCAGTTTAATAAAATAAACTGAATAATATTTAAGTTTAAAAAGTCAGCATTCAAATACCAATGATAACCATAAATAAACCATTCATTTTTTCCTTCTTCCAAACATGTCGGTTCTTTCCATTCTCTGGACTTCAGAGCCTCACACAGACTTGGTATTGTCTATTAAAAAGTCTGGATATTTTTGAGAAACTTGGATGAATTGAAAACTATTTTAAAAAGATCTACAATACTCAAGCACCTTCTTAGAGCTGGTTCAAGCAAGCAAAGTTCTATTTCAAGAAAAGTTGTTTCTGTAAATAAGTACCTTTATTTCTATATGATCTCCTTCTAAAGTCTAATCTATTCATTTTATACTCTAAGTGTGTTTAGAAAGCATTTGTCTCATCGAATCATAGAATCATTAAGGTTGGAAAAAACCTCTAAGGTCATCTAGTCCAACCACCCCACCACCACCCATATTACTCACTGAACCATGGCCCCAGGTACCTCATCCAACCTTTCTTCAAACACCCCGAGGGACTGTGACTCCACCACCTCCCAGCTCACAACAACTTCCTTTCAGGTAGTTGTAGAGAGCAATAAGGTCTCCCCTGAGCCTCCTCTTTTCCAGACTAAACAGTCCCAGTTTCCTCAGCTGCTCCTCCTAAGATTTGTGTTCCAGACCCTTCACCAGCTTTGTTGCCCTCCTTTGGACACGCTCCAAGGCCTTGATGTCTTTCTTGTAGTGAGGGGCCCAAAACTGAACACAGCGCTCAGCTGCAGCCTCACCAGAGCTGAGTACAGGAAGGTGATCACCTCCCTGGTCCTGCAATTGGTCTCAATTGAACGTGAGAAATCTTTATAGTACTCCTGGTCAGTACGTCAAAACCATGCACAACAGGCAACATCCTTCCTACTTGCATAATTGTTGGAGAACGAGGGAAGATGGAAATAGTAATAGTGATTGCAGAATATTACCCAGGTTTTACAATAGCAGCAGTGATTTTGGGGGTAGGAAGGGAGCCTAGTCTAGCCAGTGATATTTGTATCATGAAAACTCTTCTGAGGAGCTGCAGTATAACTTGAACAAACCTCCCTCCCAAATTTTGGCAGGTGTAGAGATGTGCAATTGATTCTAACAACTGTCTAGACTTTTCTGTCTAAAATAACCTTCCACCACCTCGAAAAGGACCCCAGAAGACATTCGATATCTTGCATTCATGCAGAAACATTAGGAAGGGGCTTACACTTACAGATTTGCACAGATACAAATCTCAGTCCATTTCCAAGATTAAGATAGCTGTTTTGAATAAGAATTGAGGGGAAAACACAACTCTGAGGGTGTTAAGGGAGAGGGTTGTGTCTAAGCCACTACTATCAGTTTACTATTCAGAGAGAATTAGCATTTCTACTGTTGATAGATGTTAGCCATTCAGCAATGGCATACCTGACTCTCAAAGAGGATTTTGTAGAGTCATTAAAAAGCTTCATGTTTTTTTGCTCAACTTCTGTGCTGGACCTTACCAAAAAATTTACCTAGTTAATTTATATATAATAAATAATAATTTAAGTACAGCTACAAGTCATAAAAACCAGCTGACTTGCCACCTCTTTTCCTCCCACCATCCCACTCTTCTTCACTCTCTTCTCTTGCAAAACCTTGGAGTCTATATACTCCAGTGGGGCACAGAAGTGGAGATAGGGCAGGGAACTGAGGAAGAACAGGGAGGGGAAATGGAAAGGTGATGGGGATCATTTTGTGTTAGTTGGACACTTGAACAGATTCTCAGGATAGCTCATAAAACACCAAAGCTGACAAGGATGTGGGAGGAGCACAAGCCACTTGAACAGAGGAAGAGCTCGTAAGTACAAGACCTTCACATAGCACCCCCATGGGGATCACTGCTCACTGGCTCAAGGAAATATAACCTTCTTATTATGAAGATGTATACAATCTCTCCTCTGTTGAGTGACTCATGAACAAACTGGCAGCATCCAGTGTCCCAGGGTAGCACCAAGATTCAGCTACAAGACTCAGCCCATCAAGGGTCTCCCTTGGATAGCTGGCTAGGCCAGATTGTCAAAGCCTTTTTTGCCTCAATCTTAAATACACATTCAAATGTTGTAAGAATATGACCCTGCTGCTTCAGAAAGTTACTTTTATTCTGACCTCCCTTTCTGACTATTCATCCACCACTATTAATCTCCAAGACTCCTTGCACACACCAACTTCAATCCATTTTCCCAAGCTTCAAGATCATCAATTCTAGAAGATCTTTATGGTCCTTACTATTATATTACCATTTATATTCCACATCATTTTATAACTTATCATGATAGCTTCCTTTTAATTTCCTTCACCTGTGTCCAGGTCTGGAAGAAATTAATAGCAGGAAGAAATCAAGACAGTAAAGGTACACTAGAAATAAAACATCTGCTTCATAAGCAGGTGAACCAGCACCCAAGAGTCAGATTAAAATAAGGAAAAAGAGTAAGACAGCTGTGAAAAGCTGAAGCAGCTCAGTAGGACAGGTACAGGGCAGAAAGGAACAAACTGAAATTTTCCAGGAGAAAGAAAACAGTTTTCTTGAATATAGAATGGTTCAATGCAGTGGGAAGGTTGTTCCACTGTAACACCACAGATGCCACCTTCCTTCTGCGATATTACAGAGTCAGGGATGACTTTGACAAAGGAATTCAAGACCCTTTAAAAGGATGATAAAAAGGTAAAGCTACAGCAGTCAGTAGGAATAAAACCCAACTTAATTCAGCAATAATTTGAGCCTTGGTAAGAAATTGCTTCCTAGGACCCACATGCCAGATTGTTTTATCATTTATCATTCCATAAGTTTTCAAAACAAAACTTTATATATCAGTTGATGCAAGCCACTTAGAGGGGCCAGAAGAGAGCTCAAAGGCCTCAGAGTTTGCAAGGAAAAAATGGAAGACTTCAAGAGATCTTTGAATTACCGTCTTGTGAAATAAGGTAAAACAACTTTTGTTCTATTTATTTAATCAAAATAACTTCACAATCACTCATAGCACTGCCACTGTCAGAAGTGTCAATCGCATTTTTAAAAAGCCAGTCAGAATTGAAGAGCAGCTTATTATCAGCAGTGCAAAGTGTCTCCTGCATAAGCCAAGTTCTTTCTAAGTTCTCTTCATGCAGGCAATGGTTAAGTGGCTTTTCCACACTTCTGTCTAGTCATCTGCACCCTAACCAAGCAGGCACAGCCTGTTGCCTCACCAGGCCTTCAGTCTAGCATTGCTGAGGACCACCGTTGCCCAGAACGGCCAGAATGGTAGAGACATGTCTTGTCTGTCCCCCAGCGTCATATGGGAGTGGAACCAGACACGTTGCTGGTCTCTAGCCGCCAGCAGGGATGCAAAGGGCAGCACTCTCCTGAAGGTCACAGCAGGACAGAAGAAAAAGGCACAGCCTTCAGTTTTGATAATGAAAGCTCCACTGTCCCCTCCATAATCCCCTCTGACAGACAGTTGCACAGAAAGTCTTTTGCAACACGTTCCTATTTTTAGTATTTCCAAACATATTTAGGCTGGAAAAACAGACTACATACACACACGTCCACTCTACCTCAGAATAAATCCATTCATTCCATTCAAATCCATTCATAAATCCCTTCGCTGCTTCTGAATGCGAAACTGAAAGCTTTGCCTTGCCATAAAAGAACTAGTGGGTAAATCTGGGTTGTAAACCATTCTGACCAGAAGGGCTGTGGAGACTGTGTTTAACCTTTCATTGGTCCACATAGATGCTATTTCAGATTGACAGGCCTTCCACTGCGCTGTACTTTCTACCAGCCTTCCCTACAAAGCCATCCCAGCAGTCCCCATTATCACACTCCAGACAGTTACAGTTGTCCTCAAATTTACAATCAACACTTCAGAGGGTAAATCACAAAGTATGTTAAGGAAGAGTCAAAATCGCTTTTGTCCACATGCTTGCTGAACCCTTCCAAGAACCCAGCAGGTTTGCAAAGCAAGACCTTTCTGTACAAAAGCCAGAAAAACTGACTTGGATTTCCTTCACAAAGGAGTCTCAGGAAACTAAGCAGACATGGGGTAAGAGCAGTATCTTTGCAGAATAAAAGATTGCAGAGAGGAAAAGGACACGATAAAAGCCTACAAAGCCAGAAGTGGCACAGAAAAACAGAAAAAGCACTGTTTATGCGTAGTCTCTTCCAATACTGGAATTAGGGAGTGCCATGAAACAGGTCCAAATAAGCAATAAAGGAGTGATTCTTCACACAGCAGTATGCAATGAATAATCAACATACACATGGGTTCAGGGGAAGGTGAACAGGTTCATGGAAAGAAAATGCCCCAGAAGGCATGCCTGACCCTGAAAGACTCAAACAGCAATGGTCGAAGGCTTGAGGAAGCCTGCAGAAGGAAACACAACAGTATGTTATCTTTCTTATGATCCTCCTTAATGTATCCCTTTTTGGCAAACATTCCTGCTGGGACACCAAGCTAGACGGCACAGGATGCATGCCACACACAGCACCAAGTGTATGCAACAGCTTCCTTTAAATTGCTATTATCCTGAGGCTTAAGAGAACTCTTACCTCTTCACTAGTGAAAGTTAACTACTGGTGATGGTATTCACTGTAATAGCAACACAAGATTATCCCCAAAATGCAAAAAATAGAGAGAGAAAGAGAAGGGGGAGTATGTGAATCACACATTTGCTCTCGTGGGTTGTAATCCAGCTTGAGAGATTAAAGGAGAGGGGGGAATTGCAAGAAGGAATTAATTGAGCAATCATACCTTCAGATGACAATGAGCAAACTTGCATCAGGACTGTAAAATTTATTTGACATGAGTGAATAGTAGCATACAATACACAGAGATAAAAGCAATTCCGTAATAAATTAACAGTTAATGGTATTTAATTCCAAAAGCATTTCAGTTAAAGCCAAATATTGAGTTTTCCTTCTTTTTAATAGCTCTTTTTCAGAGAGCTCATGAAAGGATTGGGGTGGGGGAAATCTTTTTCTACTTTTTTTCCATAGCGGGTTTCTTACTATGACATCGCTCTAAGGCTTCAAATTAAAGGGAAAATTAAAATTTAATAGCATAGAAGCTGAAAAGTGAATTGTGCTGGCATGCCACATTTCTAAAGAGAGGGGGAAAACAGGACACAGCACAATAAAATACAGGTTTAACCAGAAAAATGTCTCTTTAAGAGAGACACATACATGAAGACATAGGCAAATCATACTTTACTGCACAGAAGAAACAGATCACTATGCCAAAAAGAGACAGAAATTAAAGCCTTTTTCAGTCTGACTGGGCATTCACATTCTAGATGTGAACAAATAGATTACACCAGGAAACACACTCACACAGAGATGTATCACATTGTATTCCCACCGACTTGAAGGCAGGTGGGTCAGAATACTCAGGCAATTGTGTTTTTCACCAGAGCTGGACTGAACATCTGTGCACAGCTGTAAGCATCTGCAGCACACATCAGTGAGGTTTTGCTGCTGTCATGCTCGCTAACGTCACCTGCTTTCCCTGAGAGAACACAATTGTGCCCACTTATGAACATCAGGCCGTTCAGTAGTGTTTGGCTTGTAGGCTTGAAATTTTAACTTACCTGAAAGGGAGAGGGAATAGGTGAAGGACACCCTTGTTCAGGGCTTCCCACCCAAACCCCAGGCAGCCAGGCTCCACAGTGCCACCCCAAATACCCACCTTGGGGAAAAAGGTTTCCAAGAAAGAAGAATAGGAACCACAAACAAGAGCTCATATTCAAGACCTCAAACGCCAGACAGCACGGTACCTTGCTGGTACTTCAGCTGTAACTCACTGCTGATTCCAGCCACCACCAGAACAGGTCTGCTGACCACAGAAAGAGGAAGGATAAAAAAAAAAACCCACCCACCAAAAAACTGATGCACATCATTTTTTCCTGCTGACTTTGGTGTATGCTTTCACTGACCAGCTATACTTGGTGAAAAGCAATCTTTCCATGCTGTAACAGATTGTGTTTGGCAAACTAAATGAATGAGGTGGAAGCAGAGCATATCCATATGTTCCCTGCAGATAGACCTGGCACGCCAAGTTTCAACAAAACACGTGATGAAAGCCAACATTCAGTGAATGACAACACATTAAAATAGAGAACACACCTGCTCTGGGCAGAGAAGCCCAAGTAGCTTCCAAGCCAATGCCACAAGGTGTCTTCAGGGACACTGCTGACATCATCCTCCCAGAGCACACCATAAAAACAATATCCTGCTTGTGGCAAGAGGCAACTTGCATGCATCCCCCAGGCACACTGCAGGGAAACCCAAACCAAATAGAATGGCAATATACGATAGCTGTAATGAGGCCCACTTATTTAATCAACTTTTATTTTTCAAGTAGCACCTAAGAACTACCATAAACTCCAAGCTGAAATAAGAAAAACACCTCTTTGCCCAATATACACCCATATATACATGCAAAAGTGTGCCTATTTGTCTGTTGTGGCTGCATTTAAAACAGCTGAAATCAAATGGGTTTAGAACAGTTCTCCACTGACACAAAAGCACTTCCAGCAGGTATGAGCAGATCTTATTATTCTTTTTCACCATTACATCTCTTGTCCTCCCCACCCCGACAAAAAATTATTTTAAACACAGAGCTTGGCATTGCACACTGTGGTAGACTACTGCAATAGCAGTACAATTCAGATTTAATGGTTACTGAAAAAGTCTATTCTTGAATTAATTCATTCAGGCTGCTTCTGACACCCATCACATCCAGTGAACACACCCTAATGTTTGTCACAATCTAATAAAAATAATCTTGCTGGTGAAGGCACAACTGTCAGTGTCAGCAAACATGGAACTTTCAGCATAGTAAAAGATTAATAACTCAACGTGACTTTCATGTCCTATGCATGCATTATGGGAGGCAAGAAAGACAACTAAATGGCCGTGGTGAGAGATAGAAAGGGTCTGAAAACACCATCAGCTCCTTCCCACAACCTAGAAAATTCTCTTTTCTCCTTTTTTTTGTTGATTGCAAATTATGTCTGTGACTAATTAAAAGCAGTGTTGTTTAAACAGAGCATCAACAGTAGTTAGTTACTTGATTACACCAGCACAGATTGGTTTCATTGATTCCACTCCCTGCTTGAGTGGCAAACTGTTCCATGTACATCGGGATACACTAATGTGTCCTAGAGCCTGTTAGTGGCATAAAGCATATGTTAGAGCTCTGACAACGAAGCTTTCACCAAAGTTTAAGCATGGGGACTCCATTCTACCTCAAGCTGGAAAAAAAATCTCACTGCTTAGGAGTTTTTTCCTCAATCCACATGGGCTCAATGAACCATTAAGTCTTTGTCCAGCAGGAGAGAAAAGCAAATGATAAAATCAAAAGTATAAAGTGGAAAAAACCAGATTATTCTAGTATTCCTTATTCTTACCCCACTAATGCTTTTTCTTCATACTAAGTATACTTTAAGACATCCTGGCCAATACATTTTACATTATACTCAAACAGGAATTTGCAACTTCCGTAGTCAAGGTAGGTCTGGTTTTCTCCCTCACTGAATAAGTAATTGTCCATTCCACTGATGTAAATACCAGCTTTGCCTGTGCACCGTAGGGTTTTGGCAGGAACAAATGTAAAGTGGTATCTAGCCACTGAAATTTGCAGCTGAGAAGAAGCTACAGACAAGACTTCTGTCCCTTCTCCATACGATGCTAGGCTTCCTAAAGAATTGACTTGCTTCACCATATGCCCCCTCCTGTACAAACCTATTGGATGACTACCTCAGAAATGAATCATCCACGGGCATACCACAGCATGTGTGTCTTCTGCAGCTAGGTGGCAACAAGAACTGAGGTAGGATATCAATTGTCATTCATCTTCAGGCTGATCCAACACCCTGACTCATTCTCTCAGCAAGGAGGACACATGCAGGTCAATGTGACCTCAGAACATTCACTGCATCATCATGGCACAGAGAGACGCGTAGTTGGTTACTGCCAACTCACTTTTATCCAAAGCTGGGGCACAGTTTACCTGCACCACCATGGACAGATATGTTCCAGCCACTCAACATTAATGCCTTGACAGGACAAGGTAGGCTGCAAATACCTCTTCCTCAACCACTGCAATAAGACCTTTTATAAGCTCAGCAGCAGCGGCGGCTCCAGAGCATGCAATGGGCTGTAAATTGGGACAATATGTAGGAGGACACAACCTGATCTGCCATTTGTGACATGGAAGTACTGCAGAGGACAAGGGTGGAGAGTTGCACAGGGTTGGGAAACAAATAGCAGAAAGTGGCACAACTATGCCCAGCAAAGCTCATCTATCAGATATCAACTTACACCTCTTGAGACCCCTGCCCTGCTGCTCCTCACTCAGCCAGCTGTGGACCTCACTTTCAAAGAGGTGTATTTCCTCACACCCATTACAGCTCCAAAAAGAAGTCCAAAAGAAACCTTCTTTCTGCTACTAGCAGATACAGATGTTTTCCCTAAATCAATGCAACCACAGAGAAATACTTTTCTCGGAATTTTCCAGCCCACACAACCATGCTGAATCTGTTAGGTGGTTTTCTATTTTATACCCCTATTTTAACACATACATTTTTACAGGAGAACTTTTACTTAAAGCAAACCTCTAAAACACTTTACCATTTTGCTTGAGAAAGTATAACACCACCGAATCAAATAGTCCCGATGCTGGCTGGGGACTCTTCCCAAACATTACGGGAAACAGATTTTTATTCTTTTTAATGGCAACGATTTCATTTTGGTTTAGTATTTTAATGAAATATATATTGTATCTTAAAGCAGAGCAGGAACATGGCATCATTTAAGTCCTGAGAGGCAAAAAGTCTGGAAGCAATGGAAATTACAGAATTAGAACACAGTCTATAAGTCATATCATATAGCTGAAGACCACCTCCAGCCTCGTTCTTTTCATCATGCACCCCACTCCTCTCCCCGCCACCCCTGATTCCCTTCTTTCTCACATGCACCACACTATCACACCCTCACCAGAAAGCCTTCAGGTCCTATCCACAGCAAAAGTGGTGACAGGGAGCCCAACACGTGGTGATGAGTAGCCCCATCAGGTGGTCTGGCTGCTTCTGAAAGGCACAGCAGCCCACCAGAAAAATGCAAACAGCAGGCTAGACAAGCCCTGTGTTGTGGGCCAACATACACCATCCCCAAGACACTAGTGCATAGCCTTGCAGCAAGTGACACAATGCAATGCACAGGTTTTGGTAAATACACTATACAGGTGCCATACAGGAGGAACTCAAGAGATGTTGCAGGGCTGTATTCAGCACCATGGACCTAATTAATGCAAAAAGGCACTTTGGTAACTGAAGTGATGTTGGACAAGTGGCAGCGGATGCCACCAAACATAAGGAACAGCAAGGAGTGCAGTGTAGGATGGAGATGGTTGCACACCTAGAGCATGATCCTACAAGGTACAACAATCCTATTTGCTCCTCTAAGTGTTTTGGTCCATGAGGAGAATTTGAGATGCACAGAGAGGGTCTCCACACTATTGTTCTCTCAAGTATTGATGAAGTCCCTCCTGCACAACACTGTTCTCACCATATCCCCAGATACAAAGTGTTCAAGTCACACCAAGTGCCTTTATTGCCTGAGTGTTCAAAAGAAACTGTGCTGCATCACAACAGTGTCATCTGGGACACAGACCTGATTGCGTTCAGTCACTCTGTAAAGCACTGCTTAAAATAAAGCAGTATTTCACTTTGTATTGAGGAGTATGTCCTTTGGCAGGTTTCACCCCATCAAGACATCTCCTCACTCCAGTTTTCTAAGCACCAGATATATAAAGTTAAACTTAGGAAGAGGCAGTCCCCTGTCACTGCATTTTTCTAGCTCACTTAACTTCTTTGTTACTCTAGAGTAACTCACAACCAAACTTAAAAACTATTTTCACAACAGCACCAGACATGGAAGCACTCCTGGACAACTTAATGAGGCATTTGCTTTATAAAGTCTTGTCATTTCCATTCTACTGTTAATGAATTCACAGTAACACGCAGTTTTACATCAGCATCATCACAACATGAAACTTCAAGGTGTCAAAAATTCAAAGCTGCCTGAATGACGAAATATTTCTGCTTCAAATAGTTAGCCTCAGTAAAATACAGCCACCTGTATTAACACCTATCTCACCTTTTGCTTACTGACACTTCAAAGCAATGCTGCTTCAGTTCATTATTTTCATGCATTTAACAATTCTCTTTGTTTATGTGGCATCACTGACTTCTTACGTATAGTCACTTTTTCCTCACACTGAGGTGTTTTTTTCCTATGCCACTATCCATTCTTTTGAAAAGAAAATGATGTTACTTTCAAAGCTTTTTCTAGTAAATTATATTTGTGTCTTAACTTTTTATAATTGTAATTGGCTTTCAGACAAAATAATTGATAATTACATTTTTAAAAAGGTAAAAATCACCATTCCCATGACTGTCTCAGTTAAGCACAAACCCAGGAGCTGAAAACGGCAGGAATTGTTCCAGAGGAGCAACCCCTGCAGAAGGCAAGAGCAGGCAGGTACCTCCTAAAAGTTGACAAGCCACCCATGCAAAAAGTGTCACCCTCATCCCAAATACTACTACCCCCAACTTCAGTTATAGCAAACTCCAGATCACCCACGTCTGCATCTGTACACTAACCAACCAGGATGAGTCTCTGAATTGGATTTGAAATGAGGCTAAATAATTAGCGTTTGCTAAAGTGATAAACTAACCATTTAACAGCTCTGCCTGCAAAAGAGTGTTAAGTGGACAATCTCCCCTTAAGGCTTTTAAGTTCTGTATTTGCAAAACAGATGCACGAAGGTATGAAAGTCCCATAAATGGTTTGCATTCTTAATGTCTGACACAGTTAGTCCTCGGGAAGCGTCTACGTGCATTTATGTGGGAGACTCTATGCGATCTTTAACAATGAGGCCCTGATCCTGGACCTGTAACATTACTTTAAGCACCAAAAATAACCCACAGTTCTGCTGCTGCATTAAGAGCAGCAATCAAAATGTCACCTATCAGCTTTTGCATCACTACGATCAGTTTGCGTTCCTGTCCCAGCAAATCCAGTTGCTCCTCCTCAGTCTTTCAAAAAGTACACCTCACAGATCCTGCTTATGATCTCAAACACATGAAAAACAGGCTAGAAACAGACAGATGCCAATACTGCCCTAAAAACACTGGGTGCAAATTTATTTTTTTAAAAAGCAATTTGCCCACTAATAAAAAGATATTCTATTAAAACTTGTGGTATTTCCGGATTGCTTCAAATACAGTTATTTGTTTTGACCAAGCAGCCTCCCTCCTGGAAGAATATTTTATCTCAAGTAACACAGGGCCTTATTTCCAGGCTACCTAAAGAGATCAAATACCCTCTTCAAGCTAGAGCTTATTTCCACAGCTTGGACTTCCGAAGTTGGTCTGCCACAGGGTCAGTATTGTGCAGCAATCTCCAGCTAGTAATCAAATTTTCAAACTTCCAAATCATGAGAAATTGCTCACTGTGCCCAAGGATGTATTTGGAAAACATGAATTCAGAAGTAACACTATGGCATGCTACTTTGCAAGGGCAGGGAGAACATGCAACCAGGCTGATCCTCCTCAAGCCCTGAGCATACCCCTATATCTTAACTACATGGTGATGGACTTTTAAGACGGTGATTTATGGAAGACTGTTTGATCACTCTTCGTCTTTGTTCTTCATTTACAGGCACAGTAGCGACCTTATTTACACCCATGTTAATCATTAGGTCTTACAGAGGGTGGGGAACAGATGGGGAAGGTAAGGAGTATGGAGGGGGAGGGAAAGAAGGGTTTTGGCATTAAGGCATCAGTAATTTTTATAAGTTATCAAAACAGCAGCAAAGAAACAATGCCTCACAGGTACTCTTCTCTCTTTACACAGTTTTAGCTTCATATCCTCAAACTGAGAGTGCTACTGAGAGGATGGTACCATCCCCATGCACTCTCTACACCAAGACTCCCAGAAAACCCACCCATCAACTCCAGCAGTGCCCTCTGTGCACAAGTAATGAAGATCCATAAGTGGAAAGTTGCAATTTACCAACTTACGCCCAAATTGTCACCACAGGGGCGACCAGGTACTCCTGTCTTCTGCTTACTGTTAGCTGGAAAAGAATGAGGACTCCCCACCCAAGGGTTAATGCAACTCACCAAAGCATTTTCTGCCCTTTGTGGCTTCTACAGGCATCTTCTTTACCAAGGGGAAAAAAAGTAAAAAAAAAAACCCAAAAAAACACCTCTCCTGAAACTTGTCATGTAACAGTCAGGAGGTAGTGAGGCTGCTCCCACCCAAGACAGACCAACATGACAAAATACCACCTGGGAAAGACCACCACGTAACAAGAAAATACCAGTAATAAAGGGAAATAAAAACATGAAAGATGAGGAGAAGTTATTATTTGAAGTTTTCATTTGAGAAATAAGCCTGTTTAACTGACTTAAAACAGTCACACTGCTTCAACTACAATTTGCACACACATTTTTAACATTATTTTCTTATCTTAGCACTTATTTCAAATTGACAGAACCAGAAATATCTCAAAAGCAAGCAATCCACAGGAATGTGTTATGGGCCTACAATAAACAGGGTAGCACAGATGTCCCCAAGTTACTCTCTCCAGACATCCTAACCTGCTCACGTGAAATAAGACAGACATTAACTTAACCCCCAACATTTTTGATGCTAGCAGATATGAAACTGTCATCAACCTCCTGGTCTGCAGATGCTAAATTCAACTACTGTTTCCCCCTCTCACACACGCACACTGATCCTGGTGAAAGACACTGGAATGAGAGCCACAGAGATCAAAATCACACACTTACTAGCAGACCAGAGCTGGCGGCGGCAGCTCACACCCTCTTCATAGAGGGGCAATCCCCCCCAGCAAGCTCTGGGACAGGCCAGACCTTCACCCAACCACACTCACTGTCTCCATGCAGAAACCTCCAGCAATGGAAGCCTTTAGAATGGAGAGCACAGCAAAACTCCCTGACAAAGCTCTAAGACAACATAAATGACAAACTTATTCCACTCAGAGACAGAAATCAAAACTCATCCCCCACTTTAATCCAGAGCTGGGATCCCAGCAGCCCATACATGCCATGACCAAGCCTCTACCCATCTGGTTTACTGTTGCTAACCACTTCACAACAGCTTGGATAAATGATCTTCCAAAGGAATAAAAAGAAGCAAACATAAGCACATAATTCAGTCATGTAAAATACTAATATTAATTACAGTAATTACACACTGACTACAGGCAACACATAAGCACTGTCCCCTTTGAAGCGTATTTCCTAAACTGGCTGTCTCCACAGCTTGTCAACTTTACTGGCTTGGTCCCTTTCCATGGGGAAACTAGGTCAACACCTTTCCAGCAAGAGTGATTTCTGTAACTCTTGTTACTCTTTGCTGACCTGAAAAACAAATACCATCCTTCCACAGGTCAAGCCCAAAGTCATCTCATTTTCTGAAAGCAGTAACAGTACACTCTACACATCTGTACCACCAGTGCATGAAGCCTATGTGCCTGATAACCTTCAGTGGTTAATACGGCCCAACAACCCCCTGCCCTAGGGCCTTCATCACAAACATGCAATTAAGAGGTTGCCGTTTAAAAGTTTCAAGGTTTTTGTGGTTGAAGGAGTAATTCATTAGTCACAAGAGCTCCTTTTCTTGAACTCTGGTAATTAACACTCTAATGCCTGTTCCCACAGTGAAAACAAGAGGTAACTTTGAGAAGCTGCCTACCTCTTGGATCCCAAGAAGAAACGGGGTGAAATCCCTTTAATTTGGTTTGGCTGCCCTCTCACACCACCATGTGGGACTGCTTTGGCTGACTGCAGCAAGGTCCATTACTTACACCTGCCTCTCCCCTGTGTACCACCCCCTGAGCACTGTCATTACAGTTACGCCCATGAGCTGGCCAGGGAGCAGCTCGCTGTAAGGCAGCAGCTGATGTAGCTGCCAGATAGCCAGCCTTTAGATGACAACCTTCTACACTATTATGAAACATTTATGAATAGCACCTTGCAATCTCACAGTCACCAGGGAGACGCAAGCACAGGCACATGAGAATCGCCAGCCATCAGCACCTGCTAATCACATTAATATGTCATAGCAAGCTGAATGACATTAACAGAAAAGTGCTGACAGTGCATGCGTCTTTCCATCACAGACAGATGCCCAGGTGTCACTACTGGACTCTCCTAGGATATACTGTCACTACTTGGACATGTACATTACTTCATGATCAAAATCTCCAAAGCATTTACATCAGGAATGCTAGCTTCTTAAAAGTTATTGTTTTCATTATTTTATATAGCACATAGGAGTCCCTTCCATGAGCCAGGACACACAAGAAGCCTCAAAACCAAAGAAGAAAAATCCCAACCTCTGGCCAAAGGGAGCTTGAAAAAGAGAGAGGAATGACAGTCCACCCTGTAGAGCAGACAACCATTGCACTGCACCCTGCCTCTGTAAAGGGATGGGAAGACTGATGCCATCACAGCTGACAGTTTTCTGGAGAGCTTCACAGCAAGTAAAGAGGATCAGAAAGCTTAAAGGTGATCATGTAAACTAGCCATTGCGTTCCCAACAATGGGAGCCAGCAGATGTGCAGAGCGAGGTTAGAAGAGGCCAGAGCACAAAGATCTCCATGAGCAAAAGCAGCCAGCATATGTTTGAAGCACTAAAGGTGGCAGCAGAGAGGGGGCAAGAAGAAACTAATACAGATAGCACACACAGAGAAAAAAAAAAAATCCAAAACTTTGCAGTAGCAAAACACACTAATAAAGACACTAATAATGCTGTGCAGGTGACAAGAGAGGCCTTCTTCGAGGAACTAATGCAACAGGCATTTTAAAGCATATCTTTGAAACATCTCAGCTTCTTTTGCACAGACTGACAAAACCCCAGGTTTATCAGTGGAGCAGTCAATCACCAAATCTCTCAGCTTCCCCATATCTTTGTAATTCCTTTGAACAACTGAAGAAACTGACTCAAACAGTTAGCTACCTGACACATTCTGGTTATTCCACATCACCTTACAACCCTAGTTAGTATGCAGTGATGACGCTACTTCCTCCAATAGCAGAGACCTCATCAGGGTACAAGCACTACACCCCAAAATGTATGGAAATCTAAGGTCAACGGTGGCAAAACTAACCAAGGGCCCTGTTTGAATCATACGTGACTCCAAAATACCACCAACCTGACCAGGAGCCCCCCACCTCCTTCCTAGATGTAAAGTGAAGCAGAAGCACAGCAAAGCACCATCAGATATTTGTAGTGATGTCAGTTTGATTGATGGATACTTGGTGGTTTTTTCCCCATAGCATTTCAGCTAAACTAGGGTGGATTGGGGAGGGGGCGGGGGCGACGATCTGGAGGGTTAAGATTTTTTACAGAATACAGCTTCACTGGTGCGACTTCCAGCAAGTGCCTCATTTCTAGGCGTCAGAAGCATCTCTAGGGAGGGCCTTCACATCATGGCTAACAAAGCTGCTGGGGGGAAGAATGAAAACTGTTTAAATCCTAACGGAAAAGTAATGTGCAAAAGTTAACGAATTTTTGAGAGCATCTATACAGCAGCCAAGCCATGTTGATTTGAGCAAAACCTGTAAACATAGAGAGAAGGTGACAATCTAGGAATTGAGTACCTCTGTGAATGACAGCTCAAAACATCTCCAGCCATGCAAGGCACAGGACTGACTCTACTGAGAGCTGGAATTCCTCTCCAAATACAGCACCCTGAGAAGCCAATACTAATCTTACTACACTAAAAGCTATCTGTGGTGTTGCTAGTGGTTCTGTGACCACATCCCTGCATTCAGTTATTGATTGCCTTATTTCAAGAGACAAATCTATACACCAAAGATGCTCACTAGCTTAGACCACATCACAGTAGTTAGGTTCCAAGACAATAAAACATTAAACTTCCCAAAATATTCAAGGCTAGCTACTTCAAAGGTTTTTTTCCAGCAACATCAATGGAAAAATAGTTTTCTAGCTGGCTTCCCATCATGGCTAGCACCATAAGATAGGAGGGTTTCTCTCTTCAGTAGGTACTTCTACAGCAGCAGAAAGCTGCTCCCAGTGTTCCCAATTATACCATAAAGACCTAAAAAATATCAGCTACCCCTGATTCAATTACAATCATCAGATGTTGCTTTTCCATGCAATACTGCACGATGCTCCTCATCCTTCTACTTAGCTTTACAAGGTAGTGCACCAATAAAGGCATTGCACTGAGCTAGGCAAAAGTAGAAGAGACAAAAGTAGTCAGTTATTTGTCATTCTTGCATTTGTTATTACTCTCACATGCAATATTTTAAGACTCTGTGTTAAAATGTCAAATTTTTCTTCTGATGCTGTACAGAGCACAGCATAGAATTATATCTCTCACGTACAGATTACACTGATTGCATTCAACAACTCTTTTATACATCAGATGCTTACTGACTAGTAGTACTCCCAAAAACTCTAAATGCAGCCATGACCTATTTTCTTAAGCAATCATACACGTAGTTTTTGGTTATCATGCCCCCTCATTTGTTATTACAACTTCCTGAACCCCAACAGTTCTCAGGTAATTGATGGAGAAAGGAGGATCCAGTAACTACAACACTGAACCAGGGACAGTAAGTTTTCTTCCTCTGCTGCAGACATCATGGGATGGATCCAGTTGGAGACTGACATGCTTTAACTCCCAGAATACTCAACAGAGACCTGCTCTGTACTCCACAGAGCTAAGAGCACGACTCAACTTGCCCTGAAACAGACACAGAGCACAAGATCTGCTGAGCCATTCTCTAGGCTCCAATGGCTGTAACAGAAGTACAGACATCTAAATTAATCATGTCTTAAGCCTAATTTGAATACCACCCACTGCATGACCAGAGGCAAATCACTTTCACCATATGCTCCATAATGCAGAGCCATAAATGGATGCTTGAAGTAGCCCAAACATAGGAGTTTAAGCACAATGTAACTGCATTAGGGGTTGAAAACAGCCCAGACAAGCAGGCTAACAGTGTTTCTACTACAGAGATAACCTACACAGGTTAGATTGACCTGCACCGTGTAAAGTAGGCACACCCTAAATTCCTCACAAGGTTAACTCCCTAGCTTTAAAATTAAAACAGCAGCAAATTCCTACCCAGAGTAGTACTGAAAGAATAAAATGAAGACTGTGAAGCACCAGGGACACTGTGATAATGATCTGTTAAGGTTAAATCGAGATAAGAACTGGGTAAGGCACCTTCATCAGCTCTCAGAGACTGTTTCTCAAGGCTCTACTACAATCATCTTCTCTTGATACTTTCACAGTCTTAAAAGTACCACAACTACCCAGCATCAGTGCAATACGCATACTCTTAATAAAGTATTAAGTGGCAAAACATTTAAGCAGCATGAAACTATAATAAGAGCAACCACCAAAATAGACCACCAAACTGAGAGCCTCCGCTGCTAGGGAAGCACAGCATTCATCTCAATCCATCTTAATCTTCCAGTTTTGGCACTACTGCATCAAGCCCGCACCTACCCTCATGAATCTCATTCTCAGTCAAATGCCAGTATTAGGTGTTCCTCCAAGCTTACCATTATATCCTAACTGAGGGCAAACAGCGTTCTTGATTTTTTTTTAATGCAGTGATGTCTAGCTTGTTATTCTGAGATACAACCAAAATCAGCAACAAAGAAAAAAATATTATTGGCAGGTTTGATTTCCAAGTCCTTACTTTGATCATATATCATAGAATCATAGAATGGTATGAGTTGGAAGGGACCCCAAGGATCACAGAGCTCCAACCCACCTGCCACAGGCAGGGCCACCAACCTTAGGCCTGGATCTACACAAGGTTGCCCAGGGCCCCATCCAACCTGGCCTTGAACACTTCCAGGGATGGGGCATCTGCTACCTCTCTGGGCAGCCTGTTCTAGCACCTCACCACTCTTTCTGTAAAAAACTTCCCCCTAATATCTAATCTAAACCTTCCTTCCTTTAGTTTTAATCCTTTCCCCCTTGTCCTGTCATTGTCTATCCTTTTAAAAAGTTGAATCCCCTCCTGCTTATAAGCTCCCTTCAGGTACTGGAAGGCTGCAATGAGGTCCCCCCGCAGCCTTCTCCTCTCCAGACTGAACAAGCCCAGCTCCCTCAGCCTCTCTTCGTAGGGCAGGTGCTCCAGCCCTCTAATCATCTTCGTGGTCCTCCTCTGAACCCTCTCCAACAGTTCTACATCTTTCTTGTATTGGGGGTCCCAGATCTGGACACAGTACTCTAGATGGGGCCTCACGAGGGCAGAGTAGAGAGGGACAATCACCCCCCTGTCCCTGCTGGCCACCCCTCTTCTAATGGAGCCCAGGATACCATTGGCCTTGCGAGCTGCAAGAGCACACTGCTGGCTCATGTTAAGTTTCTCATCCACCAGAATCCCCAAGTCCTTCTCAGCAGGGCTACTCTCCAGGAGCTCTTCTCCCAGTCTGTATCTATGTCTGGGATTCTTCCAGCCCAAGTGCAACACCTTACACTTTGCAGTGTTGAACCTCATTAGGTTCACCCGGGCCCATCTCTCCAGCCTGTCAAGATCCCTCTGGATGGCTTCCTTTCCTTCTAGGGTGTCAACCACACCACTCAGCTTGGTGTCATCCACAAACTTGCTGAGGGTGCTCTCAATTCCATCATCGATGTCATTGATAAAGACGTTAAAGAGAACCGGTCCCAAGACAGACCCCTGGGGGACCCCGCTTGTCACCGGCCTCCACCTGGACATAGACCCATTGACCACCACCCTTTGGCTACGGTCTGTTAACCAGTTTCTTATCCACTGGATGGTCCACCCATCAAATCCACATCTCTCCAATTTAGAGATAAGGATGTGATGGGGGACTGTGTCAAAGGCCTTGCACAAGTCCAGGTAGATGACATCGGTTGCCTTCCCTTTATCTACTGATGCTGTCACTCCATCATAGAAGGTCACCAGATTGGTAAGGCACAACCTGCCCTCATGTGCTCCAACATGTCATCCAGGAGGATCTGTTCCATGATCTTCCCAGGCACAGAGGTGAGGCTCACCGGCCTGTAATTCCCTGGGTCTTCCTTGCTCCCTTTCTTATAAATGGGAGTGATGTGACCTTTTTTCCAGTCCCCAGGGACCTCTCCTGACAGCCACGACTTTTCAAGTATGATGGAGAGCAGCTCAGAAACCACATCAGCCAGCTCCTTCAGGACCCTGGGATGCATGTCATCTGGCCCCATAGACTTGTAGACATTCAGTCTCATGAGGCGGTCAGGGACTTGCTCTACTCTTACAGTGTGGGGGGATTTGCTCCCCCAGTTCCCACCTGGAGTTCTAGGGATGCAAGGTTGTGGGATTTGAGAATTATGAGAATTCTGGCTGCCAGAGAAGACCAAGGCAAAGAACTCATTCAGTACCTCAGCTTTCTCCTCATCAGTATGGATTTATTTATCTAGTATTATTGTTTGGAACAGTGTGAAGTATGCATGAACTAGAGAAAAGATGAAGGATTGTTTTATATGCAGGGAAATAACTACAATGCTTTTATGCTTACACAGGGATTATATTTCACAGGAGGTATAATACTACATCTCTGATGAGTACAGCCTGGATCCAAATGCTACAACAGAATACTACAAATATTAACGAAAAAAATAAAAGCACAAAGAATTTATAGCATGTTTATCTCTTGTCTCCTCATTCTCCCAAAGTTTCCATTACAGCTTGCATCAAGAATCCCACACATTGCTAAAGATGGGCAAGTGAATAGAATTCACACCACCAACAGAATTAAAGGGGGGGGGACCCCCACAAAACAAACCCCACCATTCATGTCAGAGTAGTTACATGCATTTTGGTAGGCTCCTACTTTTCCTCTACAACATGCTCCAGACACAGCTCCATCTCCTGAACCCTGCAAATATTTTTCAGACCACATTCTTCAGGCATGTCTGAACTTGTTCTTACAGCCCTCCTTCCTCAGGGAAAGTCCTACATAGGAGGGGGGGAAAAAAAAAAAAAAAAAAAAAGAAAAACACTTAAACCCACCAACACACAAATCCTCATCCCTTACTGTTCCCTTGCCCCTCCCCACAGCCAAGCACACATCATCTCAGCAATGCAGGGTAAAACATCTGCTCAGGTACAGCATTCTGTATCGCAGCAGTGGGATTGCAGCCAACCCAAGATGAAATTTTTGAGGTGCTGAAGTTATGATATTGCATTACCAATGAAACAGGCTGGTAGCTTTTCATTCTTCTATTTACATATCCACCTGTCACCAAAGGGTTGCCTTTTGGCCATCACAGCAAGGACTCGGCTCTGACGATGCTAGTTCAGCAGGAGGAAAAAAGCACTGCCAAGACCTGCAGCTCAGAGCAAAGCATCTTCGC
The DNA here is from genome assembly GCA_020800305.1 of Porphyrio hochstetteri. Classification (NCBI taxonomy): domain Eukaryota; kingdom Metazoa; phylum Chordata; class Aves; order Gruiformes; family Rallidae; genus Porphyrio; species Porphyrio hochstetteri. Next base: position 57,274,046 of record CM036907.1, read on the forward strand.
AACCAGTAATAGCAGCAATATCACAAGATAGGCAAGAAGGCAGAAACCCTCTCTTATTAAATAAGGATCTTTTTCACAAGCTACGAAAGCTAGAAAGCCCAACAGAAGCCCTTAACCAGTCTGTCCCACTAGACTCATAATAGATCTAAAGGAGGCAATATCTTGAGGCCTTCCCTTCTGTTCTGGCTAGGAAAGCATCTGTACCAGACAGGAGACCTTTTATTTAATGACAAAATAGGCATATCCCAGAGCTTTTCACAAAGCATTCACCCAAACTTCAGTGATAATACGTGACTGTGAGATAAGGGAAGATATTAACGATAAAAGGATGGCAACCTAAGCAACCTTCTTTTTGCACACACAAGACAGACATCAGGATCATTAGCCTAGAAGCATGTCCCAACACTTGCTTTAGTAGAAGCTTTGGCCCTTGATGAACACCAATTAAGTTTTAAATGGAGTTCTTTCCTTTGATCAAGGAGCAAGATAAGATCACATTTATGACAGAGCTTTGATTGCAACAGCACACCAGACTCTTTTCTCACCTACACCTAACAACTAGTATAAGAAACAGTCCAAAAAAACCTTAGATTTGTCATTACAGTGACAAAGAATTGTCTTCATGTAAAAGGGTATCAAAGCAACACATACAAAAAGTACACGAACTCCGCATCGATGCAATATTGTAATATAACTCAGCCAGAGAGTGAATGAATGCATGTCTGTAGACCAAAGTTACAGAGGTCAGTTATTTGATCTCACTAAATCCAATACCTGGCATCATCCAGCACGTGTGAGATTTGATGAAGAGTAGCTACATTTCAGAAGATCACAAATATCTATTCCAAAAGCTAGCAAATATTTAAAGCCAGTGAAGCAGCTCAGAACAATTCAGCATGCTTCTCGCAGATCCCCCAAGCTGTGAAATGTTATTGCTTGTCCTCTGAAAAGATGAGGGCAGGCATATGGAAATCCATAAGCAATTTCCTCGTGTAAAAGAAGCACAGCCCAGGGATCTGAATGACAGCCTCATATTCCAAAGCCACCCCACTCGGGTAATGACAGCCCAAATGACAAAAGGACAGTATACCCTGCCTAATATCATCAGGTGGATTTCCACAGTCAAACAACATTTTTACTTGAATTTCCTATCTCTTACTGCAGCCCTGTGGACAAACATACTAAAACTTGCAAGCAATCCCACGACCACAAGAAGCTGGGTCCTGAAGAGCTACTGTAAATACGCAAGAGGTTGCTAGAGAAGCCCCTGTTTCATTAACTCCTGTCCATCCACCTCTTCTCTCCTCCCCACAAGTTAGCCTTTGAAGACATCAGTACCTCACTGCTGCCCCCTCCTCCTCCTGGCAGGACTCTTATGTTTGGGATATATGGAAAAACAAGTGAGGAAACACCACTGAAAGTGTCCCTCAAGGAGGAAAGACATGACTGTGCAATGTTGTTAGGAAAATACAAGGTACAAATTAAGACCAACATCATTGCTTTTATGGAAAAAAATGCAATAATAATCAGCTTCTTCTAGTTAGTTCAGAGAGGTATTGTTAAGATGCCTTCATTAACACACCTTCCGTGTGAAGCTTCCTTACAAGTGAAAAAAAAAAAACCTCATCCCAAGACAATGTAGCAAACTGAAAACTGAGCAGTCTCACCACCACTTCTGCAGTCCCTGTCACTAGTCATTGTCTGTTTGACACACCAGGAAGGAGCTCATCTGTTAGACTGTGACTTAAAACAGGCAATCCAGAAGTTTAGATCTAACAAATCAAAAGGAAAGAACAAACACCACAAAAAAACCAAACCCACATACTTTTGAACGCTTGCTGACAGGCTGTATGCACGCATCGCTCCTAACTGCAATTTATCTGGTAGCATGTGTTGGAGAAGAACCTTTTGTCAGGGTCTTTTACTTAAGAAAATAAAGCATCACAGAAAATTTAAACGTGCCTTGTAATTTGTTTTTCCTTAAGTCTTGCAGTGTGCTAGACAGTATACAGAGAAGGACACGATCCTCAGCCAAGAGGATTTACATGATGAACACATGGGGTCCCAGGCAGAAGGGCAAGGGATCAACACACAACAGGAGTTAGGAAAATCTGACACACACATATTTCATCAAAACCTAGGTTTTTTCCTAGAAAAGTTTCCAACAGACACCAATGAATTCCTGTCACTCAAAGAAAAGCTTTAAAGAAAGAAGGAAACAAGGGACCAACCCTGACACCAATTTCTGCACCTTCCACTGAGCAGTTAAAAGAAATTTCTCTTCGTAAGTATGCCACCTTACATCTCTAGTTGGTTAATATGGAGCAAGCATCTTCACACTTAACATTACTACCTATGTTCTGATACTACCCAAGTATACCTGGTATAGCTAAAATTCATTTTCAGTTTCACTACATCCCTCCACAAGCATTACAATCAACGTTCCATTAACGACCTTTGTGATTTTAACATTTAAAGTGTAGCATTCCCAGGCATTATGCTGACAATATTAAATTTTGAGACCTTCTAATGTTTGGTTAAAATAGTTTAAACAGCAACTGCATGGCAAATAAACAGAGCTGACTGAGAACATGAAAAGATCGGGAGGGGGATAAGTAAAGTCACAGAACCCACAAGCAGCTCAAGAAAGCACAACACAGCAAAAAACACGAAGCCCTGATCTAAACGCATGAACACAAAGGGCAGCTTTGGGTTTTCATACTCATTCGCTGATCTTCCCAACGACAAATTAATTATTTTAAGACTGCAGTAGTACAAACTTGTTGTGCAACTTTTTACTTTGTTCCAGCCTACAAATAAATGTATTTAGCATATTCACCTTTCAGTAGTGAAACATTGCGGGCCAACTACATTCAGAATTTCAGTGGAGAGCAGCTAAAAGCAGCTATACAGTATCAGTTTCTGAGGTATTTAGCACATACTCCACACAAACATTTTTTTAAGTAGCCAACAGAGCTACTTAAAACAAAGAAAAGAGATCCTCCTGCAGCCCCAGTTACAGCCAGCTTGCTACTCTGCTTCATTGAAAGGAAAGTACTCTGTCTTTAAAAATAACCAGGGGTTTCATAGTGTTTCTTTTTCCCAAATAATTTGAGCACAGTAGCATTCACTGGAGAGTACCTACAAAGAAAACAAAGGCTAAAAAGTAACTCTGGTGCCCTGCATTACCAGTAATTGTTTCTAAAACCCAGCTATGGTTTGCAGATCTCCCAGCACACAGTTAACAACATCACTGACCTTGCTGAAATCTCCCTGGGTAAGCAAGATAGCTCTAAAAAAAGAACACCAGGCCCTGACGATTAATTGCTAACTATTAATAAATTACCCTATTTCTCCCTCTTCTCCCAGGCACACCTATAAATATATACCATTGCCTGAAAGCTTTACCAGGAATGGAAATCAGAGTATTTGATGACATGGGAATAAGCGATATCCATGAACTACAGAGGGAGGGAACAACCGCCCTGGAGAGGCCAAAGCAGACGTGCCATCCCCAGCTAGCTGAGTCTATGGCTACAGCGACAAAGGCCAAATTGTAGTGGAGCCTCACAACAACGGAGGCTTCTAACCACATGCGCGTCAAACTGTCTTTACCATGTAAAATTGGGCTTGAAGTCACAACTCACATAAGTACGCAAGGCCTGGGGGCAGGGGGAAGAGGCAGATCAGGCTCACAGCAAACAAAGAGGAGGCACAGCAACCTTCTCTAGTGGGAAAGTGACATTTCTCACACAGGAGGCTCTATCCCCCTCGCAGCATTCCCCCCATCCCAACCCGACCACCTTTTAAGGAATGGCCTTCACTGCAGGGTTTTCAGTATCCAGGGGCTTCCAAGGCCACTAAAGCTCCTCCGCATCCGATTGCTCAGTTTTCTTCTAATGGTTGCTATGCCATTTAAATTAAGTCAGTGTTGTGCTGGATATTCCTCCGTGTGCACAGCCCTAAACAGGCTCTGCACCCAGGATAGCCCCAAAATGGCAACCCCATCGCAATCAAACAAATACCAGCCATGCACTGCTACAGCTACACCTGTCCCACAACAACCTGAGTAACTCCAGGAACCCCTCTTGAGGGATTCTAGGGAAATTCAGCATGCTGCGAGATACAGGTGAGGACTTTGAGCATATAAGGATCTCAGACTGCACAGGAACAAGACTGCAGGTCAACTGCAACACCATCCAGATGTTAGTTTGTACTCCAGCAAGAATCAACTAAAAGGAGAACAGCACAGGTTGTATCATTGTATCATTCAAAAAACAAACTTCATGTCAGCCCACCTACATTTCAAATCAACACAGCATCCCAGCCAAAGAGTTACCTTTTAACGGCTGAATATGGCCCCTAAATATTCATTTGAATTTGTGTCATGCCGTAAAAGAAATCTGTTAACTACACCACCAATTCCTCCAGACAGAAATCAAGGAGCTGCTTAAAAACATTAGACAGTTTTCAGACATCAATGCTGTAGCTAAAAGATTATCATATCCTTTGTCAAAACTTGAGAAATGCTTCACCTACACAGAAAGTTGCTAGTGAGTAAAAGCAGGACTCTTCACCTCGGCAGCTTCGGGTAAGTTAAACCAACCCTTATTAGCTACAGAGCCTGCTACTGTCAGTACAGTGCACTCTGCCAGAAAAAAACCCACACTTGTTCACAAAAAATAGTGGCATTCTAGTCTGAATTAGCAAGAGAAGACAAGCAACAGCATTTTGTATCAGCTGTTGTTGGTAACAACAGAGCGCTCATTTAGAACCTGACTACAAAAATCTAAAAATATCCATGTTTGACTTAGCAATTCCTGATAGGATCTACTTAAAATTCTAGATAAATATTATTTACAGCATTTACCTAGGACCAAACAGCTCAAAATCACAGTATAAAACTCTTCAGGATAAAGTTACCTTGTTAAAAAAAAAGTTAGTTCAAAAGCCACTTTAAAAAGCAGTCAAGTTCAGCAACAACAACAACAACAGCTAACTGACCAGCAGTGGTCATACAACTTACTTTTGGACTTCAGTTTTTGAGGGTTGAAGCCGGGGGAAGCTTCCATGCTTCTTTTGGTTTGGAAGGTTTTGGGGGTTTTCGTTGTTGTTTTTAAAAAAATCAATTTATAGCTGTTAGATTAATTTTTTTAAAAAGTCTAAATCAGACCACCTATTTCCATCACCACGTACATTTTTCCAAGACGCTTTATTCATCGAACAATAGACATGCATTATTACCTGCAAAACCATCTCCCACCCGAGAGCTGGCATCTCCCACCGCGCTTATTTCCGACATTCTTCTAAAATGCATCTCCACAGCACTAACTACAGGCAGTGGGTATCACCAGCCAGATACTTTCCCCCAGAGCTTGACCAAGCCAGTGAAGATCACAGTATCACCCTTCCTAGATGGCACACAAAGCAAACGGCATAAACTCCTTTCCAACCAAGGGTTATAAAACCTAAGCTTGAGAATTAAATATAATACGGATAGGGTAAAATACATAATAGTGGTCTTCGATCACCCATGAAACCCAGTGGTTGAACCACACATCAGATAATCATTTCAGACTTAAAGTAAACTGCAAAACATTGTGCTAATAAGGCTGTTAAGTGGCTATTAAAGTGTCACTTCTAATGTGCAGAGATGAACGTGCAAGCATAAAGAAAACTTTTCCGCATCTAATTTATTTATTACAGTCTTGTCATGCAGAGTGACACGAAGTGACGCTGAGCACCAAAGAGGTGGAAAGCTTACCTAGAAACTGAAAAACAACAGCAGAAACAAAAGTCACCAGCAGTCTTTAATTTATCCCTTTGCATTTCAAAGGACACGTGTTTGCATTACTCAGAAGATCCACCTCCCAACTACAGCCAGCCCTCAAATTATTCTGCATAACACTAATTGAGGGTCCAGCTAAAGAGTTACCTGTTCGAGAAATCTGAGAGCAAAATAAATTATGCAAGAAAGCAAGCCAAGCATTCTTAAGCATAATAAAGCCTTTTCAAATGATTAGCAGGTTTACTCTTTAATCTGGCAAGGTAACAAACTTTCAGCGCCCAAGAGGAGAAAGAGGGAAAAAAAAGGAAACACGACGAGGGAAAAGCATTATATAGAAATATTCCACATGCCAAAGCGAAAGGCTGATTTCGGTGCAACAATGCACTCCTGTTTAATCCAACACCAATAGGGGGGCAGGAGGGAGAGGTCTTTCTGTGGAAGTTATTTATACGTTAACACGCTCCCGCTCAGGAGAGCTGGGAGTATCCATCGCAGGAAAGCCTGCTTTCCAAATCTGCCTCCGACTCGAGCCGCTCGAGTGCCAAGCGCTGACCGCAGGCACGCAGGCTGATCAGCGGAGCGGCCCCGGGACGGGGCAGCAATGGCTGCGAGGAGCAAACGCCGCTTCTAATCCGGGGAAGCTTTTCACCTCTGAAAGCGCTCACTCCTCCTTTCACACCAGCTTTCAGCAAAGCCTGCGAAAACACTTTATGGGATAAGACTCGATCACACTAAAGCGTAGTCCTTGCAAGAAGGCAGAAGTACGTTTCATAAACCAGAAATCCCCCACCTAACTCACGTCTGTTTCCCTTCCGATTTATCCCCTGGGGAGCAGAAACTGCCACACCAATACCCGCATCAGCACCCAGAAAACACCGAACCCGACCCGATTCGACAAAACTGCGGCTCGACCCGCCTCCAAAGAGAAACCCGCAGACACCCAGCACCGCAGAGGTCCCCCTCCCACAGCGGCAACGGGGCACTTCGTGCGTGCAGCCCGCGGCCCAGCTCCCGCTTGGTCCCCACCTCTCTCTCCCACCCAAGAGCCTCCCGGAGACAGGGACGAGCTGCCCAGCGCCGCCTTCGCATTATCAGTCCCGCCGAGGCTTCACGCGGCTTCGGGAACGTCCTGGAGAAACTTCGCAGCAAGTTTTGATAGGCGGGAGAGGGAGAGAAACAAGCACACACAGCAGAGGTGAGGGGCGGGAGGGACGTAAGGATGGATGGATGGACGGGCCGCTATTCGCTCTGAACGGGAGCACGGCGTTTTAATCCCATCACCGTTAGGCAGGATTAGGAACTCTAGTTTACTTGGGACATAAAGTTTTTACTTAATTTAAAGAAAGCGAGCGGCTTTTGCTTTAAAAGCTGGAAGTTAACTTATTATAGCTGCCTGAAGGAGAAGAGTTACAAGCCCTGCGCAAGCAGACTAGCCAACGCCACCACAGAAGGGGATGGAGTCCTGGGAAGACCCCACTACAAACACACGTACCCCGAGCTGGCCCCCCATATCACACAGCCCAGTACAAAACTCCCGTCCCCAGTTCCCCACGTCCAAATCAACACCCCACAACACCAAACACGCACCCGTGCGCTAACAGGTAAGGAGACCAGTCAGGAGGGAGCGGTAAGCCGCCAACTCCCAAGCAACACGTCGGCCGGCGGGGCGGCCGCAGAGCCGGGGCCGGGGCCAGCACCGCCGCGGCGCCGGCAGAGGCCACGCTCGCCCCGCCGGCCACGCGGCCGCTCCGCGGGGATCCCGGCTCCGGGGAGAGAAACCGCGGGGACCGACCGGCACTCCCCGGCCGAGCGGCGGGTCACCCGGCAGCCCGACGCCGGAAAGTTCCCGCGGAGCAGCCCCGGCCTGGCTGGCTCTCCCTTACCTTTCGTCCAGTCCACCACCTGCTTCGGACTCCACCTGGTCACCGGCTCCATGGCGAGCTCAACCCCGCCAGCACCAACCCGCCGCGGGAGACCGCAACCACGCTCCGCCAAACGCGGGCTCGCCCTCCCTCTCAAGCTCCCATCCCAGCAGCGCCGCTGCGGGCCTCCCCCTACTCGGTCTGGCTCCTCCCACCGCCGAGCCCGCCCCGCTACCGCTCCGCCCCCAGGTGCTGTACCCCGGCGGGCCAAGCCCGGCCCCGCTCCGGTGCTGGGACAAGTTCTGAGGAGAAACTCCCTGGGGTCTCTGCGGCTTCTCCCGGGAAGAAAGGCGGTGGGGGGAGGCAGGGGCCGGTACTTTTAAACTCATGTTACCTTTCAACCTCTGCCTGACCGCCCCCCGCTCCAAACTCATAGCCCGTAAAGGAAGAAAGTCGCAAAACCATGAAATAACCTGACACTTCGCCAAACGCTTTAAATTTCATTGCTGCCTGGAAGCCACGTCCAGCTTTGTATAACCCTGCGCAGAGAGGATGCTCCCAAGTAGGGTGGTAGCCGAGACCACGCTGCAGGACCCTGCGAGTGTCACACCTGAAAGCCACTGCTCTTGGGGACATGCAGTGACACAAATTGCACTTTTGTTTAAAGCGAGGTGCAATTTTAGCTCTCCTAGGTGGGCAGATCAGCCAGGGAAATTTAGAGTCCAGAGAGCAAGTGAACAGAAACAGTAATTATTACTAGACACAAGGATTGCTACCAGCCATATCCCCCTTCTGTCATATTAACAGTGCTTAATTTGTACTTGGTGATAATGCCTTTTTTTAAAAAAAAAACCCCTAATATATTTTGGAGGCTCGGGATTTCCATGTACACAAGGCAGGGGAAGGACAAGGTGGCTGTACCTGGTGACGCAGCAGTGAAGGAAGGAGCGGTGGATGTACCAGACATTTCCCTTGCCGCAGTTTGCACCTGGGTGGCCTGGCAGGCAGAAAGGTGACAATTCGGGAGCCACCTGGCGTGGCGGTCTGCCCACAGAGTGGAGCGGCAGCCGAGTTCTTCACCCGGCTTCACTGGTGGCTCTGTGTGAGTCATGGCCCCGTGGCAATTTTAGCAGCATCTGCCTTCAGCCACGCTTGTCCCAATATTGGTGTTTGGGTTTTTTATTTCTGAACCCTGCAATTAAAAGAGTCCCTGGGTGTGGAGGCTCTTTCACTGTAAACAGATGACTTCTGTTTGCTCTTGCTTGGGAGCTACATTAAGCCATCCGCTGTACCTCAGTCTTGCTTTTCTCTGAGGAAATGTTTTGTTTGCGTCCTGGCCACCTCCTGAAGCCCATGTAAACCCCTGGTAAATGTCATCCTCTACTCAGAGGTTTAGGTGCTGACCTCCAAAACCATGTGCCCAACATACTGACCTCCACCATTCCTTGCTATGGAACGTGCAGCTCAGCCTGCACCCACTTTTCCATTAACAAAGCAGCAAGGAGACATGGAGAAACTGGGGATTTTTATTGTGTGTGTCACTTAGGGGATCTGGCTCAGCAACAAATTCCAGCCCAAAGCCCTTTTGTAACATGCCCAAAGATCTCACCGCTCCTCTTCCTCAGTTTGGAAGGGCAGAGTGAACTCTGCTGTGACAGTAAGACCATGAAATTTTAACTTGACAGTTTTAGAGAGCGGACAAACAGCTGGGATTTCAGTCTTTCCAGCATCCCACTGTTTTCATCAGGTCCCGTCTCTACCCATCTGTTATCCCTAGTATCCCCATACTTGAAACATAGGTTCCTTGGGACAGGGACCGCCAGTTCTGTGCGTGGCCATGCAGCACCCAGCTGTGCAGAGGCCAGTTTTCCCACTGTGGCACAAACAGCTGCCTTCTTGCACACACTGCTGCAGCCCCCTGCCACAGGGTCAGGAAGTGACATTTCACAAGTTCTAGTTTTGGGAATTAGTAGTTCAAAAAATTGTATTTTTACATGTGTACCTAAAAAGTATTTGAAGTGTAGTTGAAGGTGTGTTTTTGGTTCTTTGTTACAAGGTCAACTCATTGTAGCTAATTTATTTATTTGCTTTTTAGCTTGTGAAATATTAAGCTTGATGGTTAATCTCTCTGCCTGTTTGAAAGATTAAAAGACACTTCACCACAGCTTCAGTACTGGTGCAACAAGAAAAAGTTTCTCAACACCTCCTTGAATCATGTGTCTTTCACACTTAGAGTGCAACAGAACAACAGCTCTCCCCCCTTGCAGAGGCCCGAGTGAACAGCCCAACCTTCCTATGAGCCCTGCTATTGGTTTCACAAGGGTTAATGCAACAGTGCTTCTTTCTTTGCTGCACAGATGCTGCCCAACGTCAGGAAAGCAAATGTGTCTCCCTGCTGGTGCTTGGAGCATTCATCTGCTGTCATCCTTCTCTGTCACACATCTTGGGCCGGTCCCCGTGTCTGGTTTGGTTAAGACGAGCAGCATGTTTTGTGAGTAAGGCATGCAGACCTGGTCTAGCAGATTGCCAATCTGAGAAACCCATTGTACACTGATAGCATTTTTTTCATAATTTGCAGAATTATTTTTTTTTTCCTTCCCCTTTTTAAGCAGCACAACATCACAGTGCAATGCACAACATTTTATTACATTACACCCCCCAACAGCAGCTGCTTTACAACCTGCTCTGGACAAAAGAAATGGGGCTGACAGGGGAAGGCAGCATGGCTCCAGTTTCTCAAAGGGATTCATAGCTGGGTTGCTTACCTGCACTGCTCTTTCCAAGCTCAGATTCCAACTGTTCTTTTGAGTTGATTTTTCTCATGATTGCATCACCTCAATCTCATCTTTATTTGAGGTGAGATTAACTAGTAGTCAATTGGCATGATGCAATTAGAAGTCCTGCTTCTAGAATAAGATAGTTTTGTTCAAAAAACACTCACTGTTAAAAGAAATTTTTTTAAAACCCCACAACCAAAACAAACAACTCTCTCTGATTTCCAGTAATGCCAAATAAAAAAAAATAACACTGCCCTTTTGGATGTCCTCGGATGCTCTGTGGGGGGTCAGTTAATGAGTTTTGGGCCCTTATGGAGTATTAGGAAAATGTCAGTCCCCGTTCCCTGCTTGCAGCTTTGTGTGGAGCTCATTGCAGTGGCGAGGACCAGCCTACCGGCCCTCCAGAAGTGCATGTTTTATCATTTGCTATCATTTCCCAGAAAAAAAAAATGATTTGATTTGAGAAGGAGATTCAGACCAATTGCTTGCTGATTCCTCGCTTGCTTTATTTTCTTTCCTCCTACTTCCCTTTGCAGATCAGGTTTTCAAAGGGACATTGGGTTAGTTCACACGGGCGGTCTGGCAACACACAGGATCGTGGTTCCACCACGCACCCTCCTGTCACCTCACAGCAAAGACTGACAAAACAGTCATAAACCCACAGCCGCACCCCTGCAAGCTGGCAGAGGAAACTGCACAGTGTCACCTTCAGGTTTCTATCCCAGCAGCTGGTCAGCAAAAGGAAGGGCAGGTCATTGTAACAGAAAGTGTCTGCTGGGAAAAACTTATCCTTTAAAAAAAAGAAGTGTATTTGAATCATTGGAAAGGCTTCGCGTCATTTCAGCAGCGGGTGTTGGCTTTAGTCTGGTTTTATGCTGGATCTATCACTGGATCTAACAGCATTGTATCTAAACACAGGCTGATTGACCCTGCCTCTTAGGCCACAGTTTCCACTACCAAATCCGTGTGCTCCCAGGTCACCAGCTTGGATTAGAGTCATGTGCAGCAGGTAGATGATCACATTTCTGACAAAGTAGCCAAAGTGTACAACAAGGGTGGTATTCAAATTTTAAGCTGGCATCAAGGGGACAGACAAGGCTTGATGTAGCACAAAGACTTGCTGGTACAGAGAGTGCACAACAAAATTCATTGAGCAGCTTAGAGTTCAGTGAGCTTGGACCAGGTTATCACTTTACATCACGTGGCTGCCCGTGTCCCATGACCGCTGGCTGCATCACAACCTGCCCGTTACCAGGCTCACTCCCAGCAGCAAGTCCCTTTGGGTAGTGCAGATTTGCACAGAGAGCAGCAGCTCTGCACCACTGGGGAGCTCGCTGCTTCAGTCTTCAGCTCCTTTCTCTAGGAGAGGTGACTGCTGTTGCTCACCTCCGCAGGGCTGAATAAACAAATGTTTAGCCAAAGGTCATATACACCAAGCTTGAAAAGTGTGTTTTCTGCTCAGGGACACAAAAAGTTACTTTTCTTACTGATTCAAATTTTTTAGAGGGGTCAGCATACTGCAGTTTGTAACTTTGAGTGGAAGGGATTTTATCCTGTTTGGCAAAGCCTTGTCTGGGAAGGTTTCACTGTATTTCGGCACATGATTCATGCTTCCAGATTTGTTTATTTAATGCTTACAGTTGAAAGCTGTTAATGTTGACAGATTTAAAGTATTGTGAACAAAAGCCAGCGTACGGGTAGAAAATCCAGTTTGCCTCCACTGACAGTCCACAGACGATCGTTAGGGAATAGTCATTCCCTGACCTTTTGTCACTTATAATATTTCAGAGTTCACCACTACTACTGTCACACTGCAAAAAAATTAAGATTTACGTATGATTTTCCAAGCACTACCTTCCTCACACACATGCTCCATGGAAGTCAGTAGCACATTTTGCACAATAGTGAGGGAATGTTACCCTACCTAACTAGAATTTAGACCTTCCTGGTAAGGTCAGTGAGTATTTAAAGTTCATTTGGAAGTTGCAACAGGTAAATTAACTGAGTCAGAGTGAGTCAGGTACAGAACTGGGTTTGGTTCTGTAAGCATGTAATTAAAAATAATAATAAAAAATCACACTAATGGGAAACTGTTGTTGCACAAGGATCAACATCCTACTTCTTACCTCAATGCTGGAAGTGTCAGTGATGATTCTCTTCTATACGTGGCAGTGTGGGAGACCTTGGTGTAGACTGTTGAGAGAAATAGGCCTGCCCAGTCCTTTTTTGAATACAATGTATGCAAAGAGAGTCTTTTTCAGCTGGACAGGGTAAGGAGGATATACAAGGAAGGGAGTAAGGGGAGGTTTGAGTTTTCCTGCCTTGAGCACTTGCTTGGGAAAATCAGTGTCCTGGCCATACCTTCCCTGTGCCTTAGGGAGAACCGACTGGCCAAAGTGTACTGTCATGTCATATAATGCTCTCATGAATTCAGAATGATTTTGATAAACCAGTTAAATTTTCAGCAAAAATAAAAACAGTCATTTCAGATCAGATCAACTATGTAAAAAGCCTTGCCTTAAATGAAATTCCAGTTGCCAAGTGTCGTGGTTTTGCCCCAGCTGAGGGCCACACCCCACACAGTCGCTTGTACTTTTAAAAGGAAGGGGGAAGGAAGGTTGGGGGAGGGGGAAAAGGGAAGGAAGAAAGGAGGAAAAGAAACCACAACCTAGAAACCAGAACCACGCAGGTTGGGATAAGGATAGTTTACTAAACAATAACAGAAAACTAGATATAACAATAACAGAAGTTTAAAGCACAAAATAGATGAAACTGGTGATACACAATGCAGTTTCTCACCAAACCACAGAACCCAGGCCGCACAGCTTAGAGCCATCCCCGAACCCAGAAACTGCCCGTCCTGGCGTTGTCTCCTCCTCTTCCCCCCAGTCCCCCTTTATACTGAGCATGACGTAACTGGCATGGAATATCCTCTTTGGCCAGTTCGGGTCACCTGTCCTGGCTGCGTCCCCTCCTTTCTCGTTAGTAAGGAAGTATGAAGAACTGAGAAAGGTCCTTGATTGCCCGGCAACAACCAGAAACATCAGGGTGCTATCAGCACTGTTCTCATCCTAACATGGCATTCCATCCACTGCTAAAAATAATTAACTCCATCATAGCTGAAACCAGGACACCAAGGAAAAGAAACATCAGAAAGGTACTGAAATATCTACAGAAATAAAAATAAATTGATAATTCCGGTTAATGGAGAGATTTCTAAGACCTAAAATATTTCTGGATACAAAGGAGTAAAAAATAAATAGTTAGATAAAGAGACAAGTGTGAACTGGTTCTAATGATTTTGCTAAATACATTGACTTATATCTATCTACATCTGGCCATGGTACAACAGGCATTGTATCAAAAGGGCTGTGGTTACGGACGGCTTATCAGAAACCAAAGTTAAGTTAGGAAAACCTCCATCTATCAATGGCTCTATCAGACTTCTTGTAGAGTTTTATTTTTTCCCCATGCTAAGGTTCCTGCACTAGTTATTTCCTAAGGATTGAACTGTACTGGATGTTATACCTGAGTTGTCCTTGGTTTCTTCCATTCAGCTTTGAAACAATCTACATAGAGCTCCTAGTTAGGTGAAAGTTGTCACTGCCTGCTGCTGTAGGTATATATATATCTCTAAATATAAGGTGTATATATATGTCTACATATAAATATATAGGTGTATATATGCACACTGATGACACTGTGCTAAACTAAGCTAAGCGGTAAGAAGAAAGGTCCTCCCCCCAAGTTTTTACTTAAAGCAAAATGCTCTAAACATTACTGAGTTGGGGTTTTTGGTATTGATTTGGATTGGGTTTTTTTTTTCCCTTCAAGAGTGCAGAAATAGGACCTTGACTGCTATATATTTGTATTTTTAATCCACTTGGCAATTTTATCATGAGCCTCAAATCACTGCTCAGGAGTAATTTCCTCCACTGCACCTTGTGCTGAGGTAGCATATTTTAGAGGAGGATCACAAATCTGCTTGTGCAAAATATGAATTTGTTATAAGTACCTTTCATAGTGAACAGAAATTGGATAATAAATTTATTTTGGCCTACCTCAGGTATCTTTACTTGTCCGTGAAACTATGACTCTCAGGTAAACAGAGCACAAAAGCAAATTGTGTAAAATTATAAAACTCACCAATATCTGTGCTTAAAGGGAAACTTGAAGTTAAATGGCAGCATTTTTGCCTACAGGAATGGAGAGATAATTTTACCTGGCCCTCATTTCCCTGCCCAAATGGCACATAGGAAGAAAGATTTATCTTGAACACAAGCCGTCGGTCAGTTTGACTGGATACAGAAGAATTATGTTCCCAAATGGACAACAACTGCTGGGAATTTAACACTAGCAGAGAAAAGGTTATGTTGGTGGAGTGGGAAAAGCAATTTGCAGAATTAGCAGGAGCAGCGTCTGCCCCATCTGCTGTGGATGTTTGTCCAGCAGTCATTTATCAAAGGCACACGGAGGCGGACTCAGACCCAATCCTGCCTGGTGTTTGGGGTGGCAGAGAGGGAGAGACATGGCACAGCGCTGTAGCCCGGCAGGGGAAGAAGCAGACACGGCACAGCAAAGCCTCTGGTGCCGAGCTCTTGGTGCAGGAGCAGAAGAGGCTGCAGAGATACCATTCAGCTCCCCTGAAGTACCACACTACCCCAGGGCAAGAGGTCACAGGAGCAGATGGGATGTCCCCACCACCCCTGAAGCCACATGCAGATGGTGGAAAGTGCCTCCTGTTGAAGGGCCAAAGCAGGGAAGACCGTCTCTGGCACATCAGAGATAAGGCCAGCACACCTTGACCTGTGTTTGTCTGGAAACTTATGCAAAATAAGGTCTGAGAGATACAAGTTTACTGATGGAAAAACAGATCAATTCCTGCACCCAGCATGCTGATAGCCTTTTGTAACTTGTATTTAAAGACCCTGATTCAAGAAGTCTTTGTTCTGCCTAAATCACTTCAGCTCCTCCTTCCCCTCTTACTTAGACCTTCAGACATCCAGAAACAGGAGCCAAAGGGACTTAAAGCCAAGCTGGCTGAATGAGCACATGCAGCAGTGGAACCATGAGCTAGAAACAAGCTATATGGACTTTAAAAGACAGCATTTCTTGCTCTGTTTTGCAGTCTTCCTCTTGCTTCTTCTTTTTAAAGAATGTTAGATATGCAAATATTCAGCCATTTTCTCTTAAAAGCTTAAATTTATATGCGGACACTGAAACGTAAAATGGTGCATTAACTCTACCTGCTAGAGCTTTACTTGTGAACACAAGTTATTTTTTAGAAGGGGAAAACAGCACTGGGAAATAAATTTTAAAAATATTTGAATATTTGCTTAGCCTTAAAAATAATACCTGAAATCTGAGCAGAAGGTTTGAAATTTTGTTTCACTAGTTGTCATGTACTCAAACATTTTACATAGAATTGGCAGCAGTACCATAACTAGTTCCTGCAGCCAAGAAAATCAACCTATTCAGGAATCAAAGACCCCATTAACTTGAGCAACAGTTCCTCTAGAAAGCTGAAAAGCAAGTTACTGTTGTAATATCCTCCATAGCATTCTCAAATCTTTAGAACTTAAAGCATGCTGCAAACATTAACAAGCAGTCTTACAAAATACCTGTGGTCTTGTGGTTCAGTCATCCCAACTCAATATCAAAAGAAAGAGGTTCAAAGCCTTGCTCTGTCACAGCCAGCTCATGCAAGACCAAGGAAGACTGATCCTGAAGTGTTTTAAATTTAGGCATGTGAGTAATTCTCTTCAATTCAGCAGGAAGCACGTGCTTAAATATTTTCCAATTAAGGTGTTTAGGGGTACCTTTGGGTTCAAAGTCCTCCTGCAGCTGCTAACAGTCTCACCTCTGACTGTCCATTGGAGCACCTGAGGAGCTTCTAAAGTAATTCCATGTACCTCTGCAAGAGGGAGAATCTGTGGCAGAGGGTCTGCTGGAAGGAGCAGAGCAGGAGTAGGAGGGAGAGCAATAATATCTTAAAACGTGGGTGTTTAACTACTGCCACAGCTGTCTTGGCATACATCCTGCCCAGGCCCTTGGTCCAGGTGTGGTCAAGCTCTACAGAGCAATAACTCTTTTTTGACCAAGGCCTTTTCTGGGTTCACGTGCTAACTTACACGCCACATTACCTGTGGCACGTGGGAAACCTGAATTAATAGGCATATTGAGAGTAGGGCTGATCAAACCAGTTGGGTGAAAACGCTGGGGCTCCATCCACCAGCTGGGAGAGCTGCAGCTTCACCCAGGCCATGGGGCATCTCAGTTCATCTTCCCCCCTCCACCCCATGAGATTTTGGTTTTCTTCCCAGGGCCATTTCTAGCTATAGGTTTTACCTCCTTGGCCTAGCTCTAGTAGTGTGTCTTAGTGGCCTGGCTCAGTTAGTTCTTTCAAAGCTTTTGAGATTTTGTGGTTTATACCCTTTAAATGGCCGGGGCTCTTCATGTGTTGCTGTGTAATCTGAGCAGAAAGTAAATACCTCTGCTTTGTGGGCTGTTGGTATGGGCAAAGTACCACTGTAATAGAACACCACTCAAAAATGAAATGGTACGTCACACTCGGCAGTTTGTTTTGCACATTACAGCTTTTTTGTCATCATTGCTGCGAAGTTTATACCTGTCATTCCTTCATCAAGCAGTAGCACTGAAATATTTCCTGTACATTCATCGTACATTTTTCCCTTTAATAAATTACTACATTATATATAACACTTCCTTCTTGCTTCTGCAAAGAGTTGTCTCATCGGTTGTGTTGAGCCTGGGATGCAAAGTGAAGCCCTGGGGAGGGGAGCTCGGAGGAACAGAGAGGAAAAAAGGGGTCATTTAATCCTCTGAAAAAACAGCTTTGGAGACCAAAGAGAAGGTCTGTCATTTGAATCAGTAACTGCTCTGAGAGCAATAAAAATCACAAACAAATATTCTACCACAAGTGTTGGAAGACCTTATAAATCATATGAGAAAGATAAAGCAATTATTTGACGTACAATAGTCTTTCTTGAAACCTACTGATCTTCAAAAATAGGTTTACAGCCTATTCTGGACAATAATTTTCATAGCAGAAGTCTGGCAAAAAACTTTGGAAACCACATTCTGTAAGTATTCTTTGTCTCCGCCACAAGGATAATTATGTATCCTTTCCCCTGCTTTCTGGGCTTTTTCCCCAAAATTTGATAATGTAATTAGAAAGGATAGCAACAGACAAGGAGTTCACCAGACTGGAATTGCAAATTTCTGCAACAATTAAGTCTGCAGTGGTCTTTTCGTGTCAAGGAGCACTTTGGTCACCTCTTACTCAGTAACAGCATCCTAAGAAAATCCTAAGACTTGAGAAAGACATAAAGATTGCAGGGCTTATGAAGACCTTATAAAAAAAAAAAAAAAGCATGGAAACAGCTTTAAGACAGCAGATTCAGTGGACAGAAATTAGGCCAACACATCAAATATACATTGTTTACTGTTGATGCCTGAGGCCACAAAATTATTTGGAGTCTTTGGCTTTCTGTGTGTACAAGATGACGGCAGAAGCCAGACAATGGACTGATGTTTGTTCTTTCAAACCCAGCCACCAGATGAGTGGGGTTGTTGTTTTTAAATATTTAGTGTTTCGTTGGAAGGCTGGCACCTCTCACATGCTACTTGAAAGAGAAACTGCACCGCAAGGATCCGGCGCGAGTTCAAAATCCTTCTTCAGCCCTCAATTATCCATCCCTCCCACACAGACAGAGCTGTATTTGCAACTTATTAGTTTGGGGCCTACTTTTTTATTGTGGTTCTGGTTTAGTTTATGGCACTATATATTTTTGGCAATTGTTTTTCAATTTTAAAGTGAATTTCGTGGTCACAGGAGAACTTAGA
The DNA here is from genome assembly GCA_020800305.1 of Porphyrio hochstetteri. NCBI lineage: Eukaryota > Metazoa > Chordata > Aves > Gruiformes > Rallidae > Porphyrio > Porphyrio hochstetteri. The sequence continues at coordinate 57,292,339 of CM036907.1, forward strand.
GACCAAACGCTGCATCAGAGCAAGGCACAAAAGGTACGGTGTGCTGAACAAGTTGGCAGCAGCGGGCTTCAGATCTGGGTCATGACAAAACCCATTTTCTCTACATGGCCTCACCAGAGCACCATAGCCCTGCTATATACACAAAAATTCTTTGTAAGTACCTCTGCTGATGTTTTCCCCAAGTTACCTCTCTTTTCGAGAAAACAGTGGTGAATTGCCCCAGTCCTGGAAGATGCTCGTTTTGTTACCAAATCCTGTGTGAGCATCTGAGTAGCCATATTCAAAATGAGTCAGGGAGAGAGTCTGATCTCACTCAAGGTCAGCCTTGCCTCCTGCATCCCCTCCATTTCTATAGTCACCAGGGAGACATCACCACAGGGCAAGTGTATTTGATTGGGAAGTGGGTGGGTTGAATTTCTTCTGCACTGATTTACATACAAAGCTTCCATCAACAAGCAAGATTTGATCAACAATCATCAAGATTTGATCAACAATCATCAAGATTTGATCAATTAACTCCTTTCAGTGATATTGAAATACCTATCTCTCATTTACAGCTCAATTTGGTGTATTTTCTGACAGTTTCAAGGGAGATCTGAGGAGGCTTTGCTCAGAGTTGTTCTAGAAGAAAGAGAAACTGGGGTTCCTCTAAGCTCTTGCAATGTTTCTTTCCCCCCACAGTCATAAATGGAAAGGGTGAGCAGATTTCTCAAAGCTGAGCACCTTCAGGTCCCATGGGAGCAAATCAAATATAATTTTAACCATAATCAAGTGTTTAAATGATGCTGCAGGATTTTAACACCAGAAGTAGAAAGGGCATTCTGGTGGGTTGAGCCTGGCTGGAGGCCAGGTTCTCACTAAAGCCTCTCTATCACTCCCCTCCTCAACTGGACAGAGAAAACTGGGGAGAGAAAATATAATGAAAGGCTCGTGGGTCGAGGTAAGAACAGGGAGAGATCATTCACTAATTACCACCACAGGCAAAACAGACTCAACTCAGGAAAATTAATTTATTACCAATCAAATCAGAGTTGAGTAATGAGGACTAAAACATCTCCTTCTACCCCTCCCTTCTTCACAGGCTTAACTTCACTTCTGATTTCTCTCCCTCTGCCCCCTCCAGTAGCACAGGAGGATGGCGAATGGGGGTTGTGGTCAGTTCATTACAGGTCTCTACTTCTCCTTCCTCCTTGCTCTCTCTGGGGTCCCTCTCATGGGAAACAGTCCTCCATGAATTTGTCCAACATGAGTCCTTCCTAATATGCAACTTAAATCTCCCCTTTTCTAATTTAAAACCATCATCCTAGTGCTACATGCCCTTGTGAACAGTTCTTCCCTAGCTTTCTTATAGTCACCTTTCAGGTACTGGAAGGCTGCTATAAAGTCCTCCTGGAACCTTCTCTTCTCTAGGCTGAACAACACCAACCCTCCCAGCTTGTCCTCATAGGAGAAGTGCTCCAGCCCTTTGATCATTTTTGTGGCCTTCCTCTGAACGTGCTTCAACATGTCCATGTCCTTCTTGTATTGAGGGCTTCAAAGCTGAACACAGCACTTCAGGTGAGTTCTCACCAGAGGAGAGCAGAGGGGCAATATCTACGCCACTGTCATCCTCCATGGGCTGCAAGGGGACACCCTGTCTCACCACCACAGTTTTCTTCACAGGCTGTGGGGGAGTATGAGGACACATCTGGAGTACTGTGCCCAGTTCTGGTCTTCCAGTTCAAGGAGGACAGGGAACTACTGCAAGGAGTCCAGTGGAGTGCTATGAGGATGATGAGGGGACTGGGCTCATCTCTTGTATAAAGAGGGGCTAAAGAGAGCTGGGGCTTTTTAGCCTGGAGAAGACTGAGAGGGGATCTTGTCAATGCTTATAAGTATCTAAAGGGCAGGTGTCAAGAGCGTGGGGCCAAACTTTTCTCAATGGTGCCCAGCAACAAGACAAGGGTCAATGGGCACAAACTGGAGCACAGGAAGTTCTGTATGAACATGAGGAAAAACTTCCTTTCTCTGAGGGTGACAGAGCACTGGGACAGGCTGCCCAGAGAGGTTGTGGGGTCTCCTTCTCTGGAGATACGCAAAACCTGCTTGGGCATGATCCTGGTCAACCTGCTCTAGGTGATCCTGCTTTACAGGGGGATTGGACAAGAATTGGAATTGCTCTTTGTGGGTTTTTCCCCCTTCTTAACTATGTTATTCCAGAGGTGGTACCACCATTGCTGATTGGCTCAGCCTTGGCCAGCAGCAGGTTGATCATTGGCTCTATCTGGTATGGCGGAAGCTTCTAGCAGCTTCTCACAGAAGCCACCCCTGTAGCCCCCCACCCCCTAGCTACCAAAATCGTGCTATGCAAACCCAATACAGGTGTACTTCCATGCAGGACTCCCAGCAGATTTCTTTGACAAATTCTGGCTCCTGGGGCCAGAGGCAGCTTCTCCACTCATTGACCCTCAGCATGGTCAGGGTTTGCCCTATGAAGACCTAATCAACAGTAGAGTGAGTGAGATTCGTCATTTACTGCCTACAGTGGGTTTGTATGAAGCCTCCTTCAGATCCCTGGCAATTTCTTCTGCACTGCTTGTGTCAAAACACAAACCTCTTCTTAACAAAATAAAGGGAACACATGCACCGTGCATCAAAGCATTCTGCAAAAACCATTTTTTTTCCTGAAGAAGTAGGGGAGAGCCAGGTAGGACTGTGCACCTTTTGTTTGTGTTCTGAAAGGAGCCAAATTCAATGGAAAAATAAAATATATATCCCAAAGGCTTCACCACTCCTTTTTCATTCGGTGTTACTGTACTGGAAAATTCTTTTATATAGCAACATTTGGCTATCTTTTGGCAAAATTCTGGCTTTATTCTCATCAATTGCTGGGATTTTATTACACTACTACAAACGTTTGGTAACTCAATCTGTAGGTAAGGCTGCTGGCATTGGTTTGAACACAATAGGTTTAGAAATGGACTGCTTGCCTGGTGAGGTGTGAGTCCTTTGCTACCTCTGTGTCTAATTATCTGCTAATAGGCACAGTTTCACAGCACTACATATTTGGCCATTATCACTGTGTCCTTTGGCTACTGTCAACTGAATCACAGGTTTTTTCCCCAGCAGTTTTCTTGTTTTGGGAACCTATGCTTCTAAATGTGATCCAGAGCAATGCGATTTTGCTGAAGCCATAGATTCAACAAGGTCTTTCAGCATTTGTAAATTTAGGGGCATGATTGATGGGGCTATTTTTGAAACTATACCACTGGTAATATGTTTAAAGTTACAGTTGTGTTTAAGTACTTTGTGGAATCAAACCTTAATGCTGTGGGCTAGGCTGAGATGACTCATTTAAGCGAAAAAAATCATATATGTGAAAAAAATATTCCCACTTCCTGGTAAGTCGTCAAATAGAGGCTTTTACTAAAATTCCAAAGAAGGAGTTTCTCAGTTGACTGTACCACTGCAAGTCAGGAAGCACGAACCTCAGTGCTAGCTTCTCAAAGAAAATCTTTCTAACCCAAACCATAGCTGATCAATGCATTTAGATAGCTTCAGGTGAAGAAACAATTCTGGAAGTGTAGGTTCATGGTTTTAAGTAATTCAGAGGGCCAAGCAGAAAGTACTGGTGCCAAATAATTTGTCCCCAAGTCCGTAAATTCTAAGCATAGCATAGACTTGGGTGTTAAGTGTTAAACATCCTGAGACCTTCATCAGCTGTTTGTCCATCAGCAGGCAATTTTTTCCAGATGGTCTTTGGATTATCCGTTATGTTGCTCCTAATTGCAAGTTCCTCCTCTGTTTGTGTCCTTCCCTGCTGCTTCAATGTGAAGAAAGGTAAAGTCTTTAACCAGTAAGCATCTGGCACAATTTGTGTAAACAATTCTTGGCCCTGCGTTCGAAAATCTTTCTAAATTGTTAAGGCTCAAGTGCTCATTTTACCTTTAATATTTGTTTTTCTACGCAAAATATCTCAGAAGTAGAAACAGGTAGTTCATTCTCAGCTCTTTCTGACTCCACATGTTTTTTTCATGACTGCTATTTACAACAGCTATCTCTTCCAAACATTGTAGCTGGATGAACAAAAAGTGCAGATGAGCATCACCAACAACAATAACAACAATGACAAAAACAAAACCCAAACCAACAAAACAGTTCAGTGTTCAAGTAACACTGCCTTTCTCTGCCAAATAAACCAAGGCTTCTGACGGCTGCTGTCTGGGGATGTTTTTCACAGATCTCCGTTGAAAAAAAAAAAGAAAAAAAAAAGTACAGAAATGCATCCATGGAGCTAGTAGGATTTTGCATTTCATTTGACTATTTTTTTAATGGCAGCAGAATGACGAGGCTTTATTTCTTTTTCACCGTCATACGTTCTGCATGTTTCACCTTTTGCAATACTGCTTCAGAAGATTTGCTTATAAATGAAGGCACGAGGACCTTAGGACATTTGGAAGCTTTGAATGACTTCTCATTGGCATATTTAACTGTTCAATCCAACAGAAATGAGATCAAACCTCAGGTGAATCTTCCTCTGGTTACATACCTCACTACATTCAGTTTCCCCATAGTCTCGTAAAACACACAGTATTCTTGTGCTTATATAGACATCTATACAAATAAAATAAAATTCAACTATCTGCACTTCAAAAGGTAGTTATAGATGAATAACCAAGTTATTAAGAGTTTAACCTCAGATCTAAATGGACCATCTGAATCTTTTGGGAAACAACCCTCTTTAGCTATCACAGGTTAATTATAAGCTGCTCTTTATGGATTTCACACCTATTTATCTTCCCCACCTAACTTCTTAGTCTTCTAATATCTGACTAACAGCTGATATTAACAGCTTCCAAATCGATTGTGGTTTTTGGTTTCATTTTGCAAGTGATGCATTGCTTTTGTGGTTTTAACTGTGCTACAGAGTTTGCTTAAAGCAGGTGGCGATAATTACTTCAGTCTTGGTGGCTTCAATGGTGGCTTGGCAGATCTTTTTAAGAGGTTTATACAAGTGACAGCATCTCTAACTGGCCAGTTGTGCAATCCTGATATTTTCAGCTTATCCAGAAGTCTGCAAAAGGACTGATCTCTTTTTATTTGTACAAATATCTGACTATTAATATAGTCATGGGAAGGGAAAAGAAAGAACAAGAGCTAGCCACTATGTTCCGATGAGTCAGTCGGGGCAACCAATATATATTGAAACTGCACTCAGCTTTGAAGGAGCTGTATGAAGTTACTTTATTTTTAAAAGATATGTTCCCTACAACACACATCAATAACCCCTTAACTTGACTTCACAGAATCACAGATCACAGAATTGTAGGGGTTGGAAGGGACCTCGAGAGATCATCAGGTCCAACCCCAATTCCTCTTCCTTCAGTATGAGTCACAATTCCTTAAGCACTTCACTTTTGAAACCTGTACCTTGGGAAGAGTTTAGCAGCATAACAGTTCTTGATTTTTGTGGGCTAGTATTACACTTATTACTCCGAGCTGTTGCCAGTGGTGCACCTGTGCTGATACAAACAACAGCCTAAGGTTAACCTGTCCATCAAGGACCTCATCTTCTAACCAGACTGAGCTAACCACCAACTTGCAAACACCTGCCTCACATAGTGGTGGGGGAATCACGTTTTCCTAAAGGTGGAGTTGGCCAAAGAAGAAGAGAGGATTGTTGAGTTTTAGGTAGCAGGACACTGGAGCTGGTACTGGCCTGGCAACACTCCTGTGTTTTGGAGAAGGAACAGAAGGCTGGAAGGTGGAGCACTTGCTGTGGGAAGGTATGCTGACTGCGGGCACAGCATGGAAGACTTGAGGGAAGGGTGCTGGCAGGCCCAACATGTCAAAGGAGACAAAGGCAAGGAGCGTAAGTTAAAACACAGATACTGCAGAGGCAAGTGATAACGCATAACAGGTTACAGGGGCAGGGGGCGTGCAGTGCCCTCTGTTTGGCAACTTAAACTTTGGCATCTGCTACTAGCCACCTTTCATCCCCCAGATCCCAAGGACTGAGATAACATAAAAGTGAGTCCCCAGAAAGCACTCACTCATGTATGTAAGACTCATGCACATGAGGAGTGAAGAAGATAGCCATTTGGATTACATCTCATGTTTCTGGAAATGTGTAGGGAAAAATAGTGTTCCACAGAGAAAGAAAGGAGAAAAATCAAAAGGTGAAGTTGCTTTTTGATGAAGTAGATACAAATTAGATATTTATCATGATTTTTGGCCATTTTTCTATATTCGGTTCTTTCTCAAAGGTCATTTTGTTATACTAGGCTCAGCAGTACAGTAAAATATAATTAATTCTGTCATTTGATATAAGGCAGAATGTGATTCAAGTTCAAATTGAAAGATAATGGCTTTTATCTATTTTTTCCCCAAGTGTTGTTATAGATCATAATTTATGCTGCCAAGTAAAGACATGGAATTCCTCATACTAGTGGAAACAAGAAGCTAAATTCTCATGGAAAAAATTATGGTGGACAACTGTATCACAAGTTAGCAAAGAAGAAAGAGAACTCGTATCACAACGTCACATTGATTTTAGCAGAGAAGAAAGAGGGCTCTCGTTCATCTATTGTATCATGATATTACAAACACAGAATATATGCTGAAACCATGCTTTTTAGCAGAAAAGCTACATTACTTTTTTTGTTAAAAGATATTTCAGCAGGATTATTGCAAAATTCACTTTGAGGTCTCACTGACATTACTGAAAGTCTAGTTTCAAAAAGAAAAGAAAAAATCTAATGTTGACCTTATCAGGCAAAGCTGGGCAGAAAGAAGATTTTCCTTTCACTGAATTACATCATGATACTGTATTTTGATTTGCCCTTGGATAGACTTTCATCTGAGGAGTTCAAGGAAGTTCACAAATAAATGAGTCTCAGACAGTAGAGAAAGTGATAAACTTTGACTGATTTGCACAGTCAGTCAGTCATAAATCATTATCAGAGAAAGGCCCAGAGCTCACACCTTCTGACTGCAGCAATAGCCACACTGCTCATTCAATAACACACTTAAGATAATGCCTGGCTTTAAGCACACAGGTTTATTTTGAGCAGCTCAGCACTACTCAGGTGCTTAAAGCAGACAACATACCTCAGCACATTTCTGAATCGTGATATAACTTTGTTTGCTAGGGAGCCTGGTGAAGCTTGCATTTGACTTCTGCACCCGTTCAGGGGGCAAATACAAAAGCTTCAGGCTCTGGTTTGCCTCATCCAAACACAGCCATCATTGCAAGAGACTGAAGAAGAAAAGTAATCTTTATTTCACAAGAGTGGCTACCATCTGCTGAGGAATATAGGTAAAACGGTTTAAATTAGAATGTTGAAACGTATCTCAGCACTGTGAGCATTGCAACAGCCCGGGCAGGAGCACTCAGGCTGCGTGGCAGCTCAACAGCAGAGAAGACAAATTCCACTAGGAAGGTGCAGTGGACAGCAGGGGGTGGAGAGAACGACACAGAGGACATCGTGGGAAACAGATCTGTTCTGTAACAAAGCATCTGCCAGAGCATCAAGTGAAAATGTGAAACTTGGAAACTAACAGTGCTGTCAATCCCAGAAGTGCCAGGCACAAGGTGCTCTGTAGATTTCATAAAAATAAATAAAAGATGAAAAAAAAAAGGTCTTCTAGATTTCCAGCATCCTATACAACTGTCTGGTTTTAAACACAAGTCTAAACCTCTACTCTTGCTGTGTTTCTGCACAAACAGTATTTCAGCAGTGGCGTATGCAACACAGTTCATTTCAAAGAGATGGGTTGGCAGTGGAAGCTGTGTAGATCACTTTCTTATGGCCTCATATGACATGAGATTTATTTCCCTCTATAGCCAAGTGTGGCGTCTGATCACAGCGTTTCCAGATTGCGATCGTCTCCACCATGTGGCATTTTCTGGTGGCTGGTATTATTATACTTGGGCTCACTTCTAGAAACTACCCTCAGCAGGGGCACAAACAGTCCTCTACTGCAGCAAATCACTTCAATGAGCCTTTGCACCTTGGTGAGAGGTTTATAACACAGGGTTGCATTTACAAAAGTTCTTAGTTGTCTTGGTCTATATTTTGCTTTTAAATATCTGCCAAAAATCAGCTCTTCTTTTTTTTTTCTGGCAACATCTGGAGTAAGTTCAAGCAAGTCTCAGCTGCTAAGACCTCACAACTCTACACTAGAATACTAATAAAACACACTTTAAAAAAAAATACATCTCTATTTTCTGCTAAGCACTGCCTGTTTACAAGAACAAGCTGATTTTGAGAATAATTTTGTTTGGGTACTGGAACAGGCTCCCCAGGGAAGTGGTCACAGCACTGAGCTTGGCTGGGTTCAAGAAGCATCTGTATGATGCACTCAGTCACATGCTCTGTCTTGGCTGGTCCTGTGTGGATCCAGGAGTTGGACTCCATGACCTTTTTGCGTCCCTTCCAACTCAGGAGATTCTATGATTTCTATAGCAAGAAAGTCAGAATGTACTCCAACATGCTGTATAAAACATCAAGGCACAGGAATAGGAGACAAGGTAAATGTGTCCATCTTTGAACTACCATGCAGACAGCAATAGCAAAATATGTATTGATCTACCTTGGGGTCTGCTATGTTCATACAAAGGGCACATCAACCAGGTTGGTATAAGGAGTTAGCAGAAGAGTAGTTCTCTCTTCACAACAGCTGGGAGCACAGGACCACAGGGCAGTAGGGATTGGAAGGACCTCTGAAGATCATCTACTCCACCCACCCTGTAAAGCAAGATCACCTAGAGCAGGTCACGCAGGATTGTGTTCAGGCAGGTTTTGGATATCTCCAGAGGAGGAGATCCCCCAGCCTCTCTGGGCAGCCTGTCCCAGTGCTCTGCCACCCTCAGAGTGAAGAAGTTTTTCCTCATGTTCAGACGGAACATCCTGTGTTCCAGTTTGTGCCCACTGACCCTCTCCTTGTCACTGGGCACCACTGAGAAGAGTCTGTCTCATTCGTCTTAACATCCACTCTTTAGATAATTAAATGCTCTCCATCCTCTCCATCTTCTCCAGGCTAAATAACCCCAGTTCTCTCCACCTTTCTTTATACAAGAGGTGCCCCAGTCCCCTCATCATCCTCATAGCCCTCCACTGGACTCTCTGCAGTAGTTCCCTGTCTTTCTTGAACTGGGCACAGTACTCCAGCTGTGGCCTCACCAGGGCAGAGCAGAGTGGGAGGATAACCTCCCTTGAACTGCTGGCCACAGTTCTCCTTATGCCCACTCAGGATACCATTGGCCTTCTTGGCCATGAGGGCACATTGCTGGCTCATGGATAACTTGTCCACTAGGATTCCCAGGTCCTTCTCTGCAGAACTGCTTCCCAGCAGATCAACCTCTAACCACTACTGCTGCTTGGAGTTGTTCCTCCCTAGGTGGAGGATCCTACATTTGTCTTTCTTGAACATCATTAGGTTCCTCTCCACTGGACTCTTCAGCCTGTCCAGGTCTCACTGAATGGCAGCGCTTCCTTCTGGTGTATTGGCCACTCCTCCCAGTTTTGTATCATCAGCAAACTTGCTGGTACACTCTGTCCCTTCATCTGCATGATCGATGAATGTGGAAAGGGAAAGCCAAGCTGGGGTGACAGCTTGGTGAATTACAGTTTTAGCCCATTAGACCCCAGTGGCACAGCCAGGTCAGCAACATTTTTACTTTCAAGTCAAATCATGCCCAAATAGCTTCTTTCTGGGAAGGAAGAAATATTTCCATTTATTTATCTTTGTGCTAAGTGGCAAAAATTCCCGTGAAAGCTATGAATGACTTGGTGACTGAGTTCAGCAGCAAGAATGCCTGGCTGTGAAGCCAAATGTGTTGCACAAATAGGTTTATTCCTCCACGTCCATCCTGGTTCTATTTTGCATTATTCCCTGAGGTGGACAAAATTCTAAAGCTTGGAAGTTAAACGAGGGTCAGAGTAGTACACAGTTATTCTCACATGGATCCAAGTTTCACAGCATGGAAATCCCAGCTGGTTTGAAAGCAAGCTGGAAATACGAGAACAGATACTTTTCTGACTGTTGGGTGTGTTTATTTTATCTCCCCAGGGAGAATGTGGGTTCCCTAAGCCACACTCTGCATTTAGACTCTACCAAGAAACCCTAGAGAGGAAATTCTAAATCATGGCTTTCTCCACGCCGTACTTGACAGCTGGGTCTTGGAAACTTGCAGCGTCTCTGCTGCTCTCCCAGCTGAAGTCAACGGGATTTCTACAAAGGATTTAATGGATTTCCCACTGGGAGCCAGCGAAGATGTAGCTAATATCAGTTATTATGATGGGAAATCTTATCCTAAGCATTCTACTTTGTTTCTCTCCTACAAATAGAAAAACCCCACCTAGCCCATTTCTGGAAGAAAGAGCATAATGGCATCAATACAGGTTCATGGATACTTGGCCAGACCTGGTGTAAAGATGAAAGGCTTTGGAAGGATAACTACTACTTCTCTCAGTGGTTTTGCATTCTTTCTTTATGTTCTTCAGTAAATACATTAAAAACCTGGCAATATTTTAGCTTGACACCTTCCCCTCAGGAGTTTTAATAAAACAATGAAACATTGCGGGTTTCTTGTTTGGTTTTTTCCTCCCTGTTTTTAAAGGGACTTGAATAAATCAAACACAAAATTCCAGTTACATTAGAAGAGATATGTCATGCCATCTCAGCTTTCAGCGTGTTAGGAGAGAAGGCTTAGTGTTCACTGGCAAGCTCCACAAAGTACTGCCCTGTAGTCTATTTTGTCATGTGATTTAATCTCTAAAAATCTCAGTTTTAGGCAGTCTGTGCACCTACTGTTCTGCATAAGACATGTATACTAGGAGGCCCTGCCTTTCCTCTAAGATTGTGCAATTTTTTGAACTGCTTATGAGAAAACAGGAGCTTTACCATCTTCTGGAGAATGCTGAAAGATAATAACATACATCAATAAACAACAACACCTATTTAAAGTTAAACCAAGCTTAGTCACAGCTGGAGATGAGAGATTGGAAAGGTAGAAGTTGGAGATAAGCATAAAGATTTCAGGGCATATATTTGCTTCACCTCAGCTTATCTCTCCCACCTTGCTCAAGCTGAAGGTTGACATTTGAGCGGGGCTGCTTCTCTGGACATGTTTGGTGTTCTGGAACACCCGGACCTCCACAGCATGACCTGGCACCTGTTGCCGTGTGATGACCTGTAGGTCCTCTCGTGGGAAAGAGAGGTCTGTGGGTCCTGTTTGGGGCAGAAATCTCATTCATTTGAGCACAGATGAAAAGCTGAATGAAGTTAAACTGTGTTTAGGAACATTGATTTAACACAAAAATTAATCAATGAAAACGTACAGGAATCAACTTTTACTTAGGCTAGTTTGAAGTCAGTGAATAGATCAAAGCAGTTAAACAAAAAATAATGACTTACAAAGGCTAATGATAGAGAATAAGAACCTGTACAAAACCAAACAAAACACCTGCCTGAACTTGAGGGTGGGAAGGGAGTTATCCACAATGAAACATGTTTCCTGAAACATGTTTACATGAAAATCGCTTGGGGGTTGGGAGCACAAAGTAATTAGCTGAAAAATGACTAGATGGGTGAGGTTAGATAATGTGTTTGTCTAGTCAGCAGTTTTGGTGCAATGCAAACTACTGGCAGCAGAGAAAGGGAAAAGAAGACACCGCCAGTAAAAGAAGGGAGCAAAGGACACATCCGTTTATTTGTCAGAGTCAGTAATAATACCCCATAAAGCTACACCGCTTAAATGATTAGAGCTGATCAAGGGTCTCTCACTGTAATGGCTTTTCAACAGAAAATGCAGTTCTCATAAAGCCATTGCTTTCCACAAGATAATGACATTTTAATATATTTTTCTAGGAAAAAAGACATTTTGAGTTGTTGAGTTGACTCAAGATGTTTCATTTTAAGTCAGTTAGCTCAACTGTTTTTCCCCTCCTACAGCAAAGTGCCTTGTGGGAGCTTCAAACCAAGTGCCTTGCTGTCTTAGGGCTGGACTAGGCATTGTCATTATACACCTCCAGTGATTCAACACAGCGTCACCCAGCTGTATGATACGGTGCATCGTTGGATCTGCTGGAACAGAGTCTAATGAGAGATATAACCGAACTAGGAATCTTGGCCCTTAAAAGAGGATGAAAATTGACTGCGCCACGAGGCAAGCACAAGGTTCAGCTGCACTAGACGGTGTTGTTTACATACTGTACTGTTTATGGGCTGGAGTGTGACAGGGATTATGATCAGAGCACCTGCAACACTGAGAGAAAAACCACCTGAATTTTCTGAGGTTCAAACACAGGGTAAGTAATGTTCACAAAACAGTCTGCCCTTTCAAGCCTGGGATGAAGCTTAGCCCTTGCAAGTTTTTCTAGTAATTGCCTTTACACAATAGACTGTTATCATGAAAAGGTACACAGAAGCAGCTAACTGCTTATTTGTGGCCCTAATGAAAACATTGATGGCATTTTAATGAACATCAGTTGCAGCCTTTTCATCCCAGGCAACTGCCACACCACGTCCTGGGCAACGCCAGATCGCAGAAGCGCTACCGTGCGCACCCTGATCTCCTGGAGTGTCATAAGCTTGCAAGCACTGGAGCAATTTCAGGCAACGTCACAAGAAAGAAGGGGAATAACATGCATGGAGTGTGTGACAGATGGCATTTCCTGTCTTCCAGATATAGCCTTTAAGGCCCGACTGTTTGATCTTTACTGATACTGAATGAGACTTCCCTTCGCATATCGTGCCCTGCCTGCAACTTTTCTAGTCTTTATTATAGGAACAAATTAATTATTCTTATATTTCTTACCATATAGCCCACTGAAATATCCATTTGGCAAAACATGATATGATGACAGAAACCCTTCTTCATCCATTGGTGACTACACTGTCAACATTTATTCCAGCAACCACCTTGGAAAAGGAACCCCACTGCTTTTGGCCATTTCCAAATGCAATTGCGGTCTGCTTGGAAACCTAGTGGCTCTGGGTGCAAGAGCTAATTTCAGTGAAAACACCACTTTCTGGTTGTGTTTTCTTTCTGAAGAACAGACAGTGATGCTGAGTCTTGGCTAGAAAGAATGAAATTTAGCAGAGGCTTACTTCAGGAAGCAAGCCTGTGCTTAAACCCCACTGACTTAGACTTAAAGCCTTCGTACTACCCTTGAAGGCAAACTTATCCCAAGCAGGGATTTGACACTTTAACCAACACATATTGTTGAACTGGATTAATCGGCTGCATGGAGTCCTGTATGGATGACTGTAGGCTGTGAGTTCAACACCCTTTCACCATAATGAAGATCTTCTTAGAAGCTGATCTCCTTCATCACTGTTCATGGGTAATTTGCCCCCATAAGGCCGTGTGTAGACAGAGTGCACAGTTAAAGAAAAACAAACAAATGAAATTGCCAACTGCTGGCAAATGCCCAAAGACGTGCCACCATCTGCCCACCCCACCCACTGATCAAATAAATTCCTGGCACTTTGCCTAGACTCAGGAATGCTAAATTAAATAACTATTCCTGGTTGTGCACACTGAAAGTCAGAAAATCTGGACCCTAATGAAAAAAAAGAGGAAATGACTCAACATCCCAGGGACTTTCCACTAAGAACCTTCTGTTGCCAGCACCTGGAAATTCAAACCTGTGGAGAAAGCCTAAATTCATCTCAGGAAATATTGCTGGCAGGCCCAGGCCCTATGGAAAGAGAAGAACTCTGAGACTGATCCTCAGAAAGATTAGAACACCTTCCCTGAGTTCCTGGAGGAAATTGGACACAGGAGCCCTCAGTATTTTACATCAGTAAAGAGCACCTGGGGATTAAGGCAGATTAAAGGCCTGCAGTAGGAATTTGTGATGGACAAGGTCATCCGTTTCTCCTCCCGCCTTTGGGGTAGGCTCTGTCCACAGTCAGAGCATAGATGCCATGTCCATCTCAACCTGGGAGAGCAACAGCTCCGTCAAGGGGAGACGGGATCTGCAGCTCCAGTGTGACAGCCCACAGGGACAGCCATAGCAGCCCTTTCCAGCAAGTTTTACGTTACCCCTAGAACAAAGCAAACCCCGTTAGTGCAATGTGGGGCAGTGCCAACTCTGGCTTCAAGAGGGGAAAGCTCTGAAAGGCCTCGTGCATTGCTTTTCCTTCCCACAAAGGCAGAAGCAGTCCCTGTGTCTGCATCACATTCTTCTTTTGAGAGTTAAGCATCAAACACAGCTAGATCCCCAGAAACATTTTCCTATCCATCTTTCACCCCATCTCTGCTGATTTACACCACTGCAAGTAAAAGCAGAATCAGCCTTGACATTCCTGCTCCATGTACGATAATCATCATCTAAACAACAAATGCACACATAAAGCTCTCAGCTATCAGCTTTAATTTTATACCAAGAAGAGCCCGTTTTTAAATTTTTACCAGGAATGTGTGTCAAAGGGGAAGGAACCAAAAATAGCTCTGGATTGGGAGAAAAAAAAAAAAGAAAAAAAAAGAAAAAGCAACACAGCACTATAGCTGCTGCTATACTAACAGCACGTGTGAGTCTGTTAACCTGAAGGATTTGCCAGTAGTAAGGGGACATGTTTTAACTCGCTGTAAAATGAATGTGCCTATGAGCCAGATTCGTATCTCAGTTATAACTATGTAAAGCAGAAATAAACTCCTTTGAAGCTCTAAGGCTTATTTTGGGTTTATAGTACTCTGAGATGGAAATCGGAACTGTGCTTTAAATTGAGAGGAGCCGAACAATGAAGGAGGCAAATGATTCGGGTGGCGATGAATACAGCCAGATCTCCAACGCAGCGCTCGGTGTTTCTGTGCGTAATGCAGCCAGGGAAGGCTGCTGGCTGGCTGGTTCCTATTACTATGTAACGAAGTTCATATATAAATTATATATTACACACATGCTATTTCTTTGGCTTGTATTTTCATGAGTTTCTTTTCCTTCTTTGTTCTGGGAAGCAAGTCGTGAAATATGAAGTGAATAATGCGTATCCAAATACATAATAAATATGTTTGGAAGCATAATGATTATTTATTTTTAAATCTGTTTTCCTTATTACGTGGTGCCTAGTTCTTTTGGCAGGACCCAAAGAAATATGTGAAGTTCTGCTATATGTAAGGGAATGCCTTCAGCCAGCATTTTCTAGCATTTTAGGACATCACAGTACCGACATGATGTATGCCTTCTCCTCTTTCCCATAAGAAAAAATAATTAATGACTAACAGAAAAATGTTGATAGTCAGTGAAGCATCTTATGGAATACACTGACTTTTTTAATCTTCTGTGATATATATGGAAGTATTCAATGATGGATGAAATGGATTTTAAGTTCTTTTCTTTAATAATAGTAATAATAATGATAATACATCTATGTACCTAAAAACATTCAGATGCAAATTGTTTATTTTGCAAAATATGCCTCTTAAACTGAACTTGCCACGGATGGTTGTTTTGCTTTTTTAGGAAGAATTAACTGAGGTGCTGGGTAATAATATAGGATCTGAATATATGCAGTACTCCAAAACTCAGGCTTATCTGCTAAGGAGGTATGGAGCAGAAAATCATCTTTCCCTCCTGACAAATGTGTCCAACTCCTAAACAAGTCACTGTTCCCTCAGCTTCCCAAACAAGAATTATCAACACCACAAATGTGGTCATGTCCCATACCTGCTGCATATGAACAGTCCTCTTCTGCATGTTACTTTGTGAATTCCCAGTGCCAGTTTGGGTGATTTTCAAGAAAAATATAATCTACTGAGGAAGCAGAAAACCACCCCAGCAGCAGGGGTGGGTTGTGGGTTTGGTTTTTTTTCTCAAACAGCTGCTGTGCCCTTACATTCTGCCAGGAAACTGCTTTTGGTGGGGACACTCACTAGTTTGGAGAAACTCGACCACAAAATGTGCATTGTTTTGAAAAGTTCATATTTCTGCTGTTCACATGCAACTGGCTCCAGCACACACTGTTCATTAGGAAACATCTGTCTATTGGTTTTCACAGTTGCAAGCATTTTAAAGCACAATAATGATTCTGAGAATAGATAACTTTGAAAGAGTTATACATGCAGGCAGGTTTTAATGACTAAATAAAAGTCGCACGGAAAATTCATGTCACTGGTGAAATGTCAACATGCTGATGTACAGGAAGACAGAGAGGAACCTCCAGCCCAGTAGCTGCTATGCAATGTTTCCTTGTGTTTGAAGGCCAGAAAGATACTTCTGTGCACCAGGGAGGTCCCACGTCTATTTTACAGAAAGAAAATAAGAAATAAGAAGTTCTCAGGAAAGCCAAATAATTTACAGTGAGGTTGGTTTTTATTAACATTGCCCTAGATCCAGAAAGCATATAGAAAGAATGGTAGCTACATAGTTGGAATCGTTTTGCATTAGTTGTATGGCATTTACACGTCCCGTGTGGATTTGAGTCAGTGAAAGCTCACTTTTGGGTAACAGCGTTTTGGCTGCATTAAACATCTGAGTTCCCAAGACTGTCGTTGAAGGAAGAACACTTATCCCAGATTCTGACATGAAGAAATTAGGTTTTGGGACAAAAGTTTCTCAGGCTCTAGATATAGGGATGCTAAACCCAAAATCATGACTGGAAAAGGAATTCTTCTGTTTCAGTGTGTGGCACATATAACTGAGCAAAAATTCAGCTTCAGCTATCATCCAGTAGTGAGACATTGATACTTAGATAACCAATCACCAGAATCCCCAATTTTTAAACCCACACTGTGTGTGTGAGACTTGCAACACTATTACCTACTCCTCGGTCAGCAACCCCATTAAGGGAAGGAGAGTTCAGTTCTAACAAGTGCTAAATATTCGTTTTAGATGCCCAGACTGTCTCTGGAGCCAGTGGCAGTCCAAGGCATACAACGCTTCTTGGGGCTGAACCTTGAAATAAAAGCTTCCTCCAGTCTGACAAGGAGATGTTACGTACTGCTATCACAAATGGTACTTCCACCTGGAAGAAATCATCATAGAAAGGTTTAATAATAATTAATAGAAATAATGTATCTATTATTAAACCATAATTTATGCACAAGGAAATCCAGTGCAAGCCATCTGTATGACATATTAGACATAGACAGTTGACCTAAATGTTAATTGAATATGAAATAAAGAAAATAATTAATTCTTCATCCTCAAAGCTTACATTTCTGTGGTATCTTCTATCACAGAATGTTGAGTTACACCTTTATATGTTCTTAAGATTCTCAAGGGTCTCTGTAAGGAATATCAAAGCATAGATTACTTAGAAAAGATGATTTGATGATGCCGTATAACTTTTGCAAGGAGGACCAGCTAGTCTATGCACATTTACTCTAATGGCCTATTTCATCATACTTCAGCTGAACTTTCCTTGTAGTAATAATAGTTACCATGGTATGAATGACAAAACAGAGTGATGAACAATTGAGACAGTAAAAAAACTGGGATGTTAGGGGTGTCAAGAATCTTGTACATCAGTGTTTGCACTCATGGGGAGAGAGCAAGGAGTCTCCAACACCCAGAACAATCACACCGGCAAATCAATCACTGCCAAGCTTTTACCTCCTTTACAGAGCATTACATTGCAGGAGAGCTGTGAGAGCCCCAGGAAGGTGGCAGGGCAAGTTGTGTGATACATGAGGTTTTCAGAAATATCCATCAACATTGTAATGTCCTCCCTGCCCACAGATGGTTTTCTTACAGTAGTTGCTAAATGCTGAATTTCTGCTTCTGTGTTTTACTGGTGCCATCGCAGCCATGCAGGGGCATGCAAAAGATTCAGTCCTATTCTTCACACTAGTCTTCTCAAGGATTCCGCCCCCAATGAGACTGTAGAGTTGTGATTAAATTTTAAGAACTCAAATAAGCTGGAGCAGTTACATGCTTACCTGAAAGCTCATCAGCTTGAGATACTTCAGTTTGAATTCTTACCCTATCACATCAGAGCACTTGGAGGCAAGCTCCCAACCAAACACCATGGGTAAGTGTTGCACATCTAGAGGGGGGTGAGGTCTCTAAGCCATGTAGCACTGCTGTGGAGGAGGACTTCACAGTCCATGCAAGAAGTTTCCACAACTGGATTTCATTGTTCTTTCTCTCCTGGCCACCAGGTGATTTCTTGACATGTTGGATATTCTTGAAATACCAGTATCAGGCAACAACAAAATATGGAACAAGTAAGTGCAATACTTAGATGCTAAAATGGCTTATTGTGCATTGGAAGACCATAGCAAATATGGACATTGTTTCTCATGTTGTAGAAAAGACACATAATTAATACCATTTGAGAGGGATATATCTTTTCATTCCAAAAGGGTTCCAAAACAAACAAAAGACAATTGAAGTGTAGTTGCTCTGAGGTTGTAAGACAGCATCAGCTCATACCAAACAAAACAAGAGAAAAAGGTGGGAGGGAGCATAAGACTCTATTATAATTTTTTCTCTCCTTAAAACTATTCGAGTCCTTACATGTAAAACAAAATGGATTTTAAACCTGAATCTTACCTGTGTGATTCCCAAGCATTAAATTGTTCTCAGAAGGCAGATCAAGTTAACCATACTAGAGGAAATACAGAGCATTGTAGCCTAAAATTCCACCCCCCGCCCCCAAAAAAACCTGATCAGCTAGATTAAAAAAATTGGTTTTACATCCAGGGAGCTTCATCAGTGTACATCTCTGATGTAGACATACAGTAGCACATACTGGTGTTTGCTTAGTGCAGTTGACCTCTTCTTAAACGCTGGAAAACTCTGGTACCTGTTTGGTCCTGAGTGAATTCAGTTCAATGAGGACAATACAATACCCTGCCTCCTCAAACATACACATCTTGCTTCCCTGGTATTTGTTAAGGGTCCATGGGAAAAGAAGACTCTTGGATACACAAGGAATTAGAATAAGACAAGATCGTAAGGAGAACTTTATAAGAAGATTATTTTAAAGATAATCCACCATCTGGTTTTAAGTTTACAGTGCTGCAGCTCAGGGAAAATGCATTTTCATTGTTTTTACATGTAATAGCTCAAACTGGTAAGCATCCAAAATTCAGAAGGAGTTTATTTGTTGTAGGTAGAATGCACAGCCAACAAGTGAGGGTGATTATATCCACCTATACCACATTTCTCCTTCAATAACTCAAAAGAGAATATAAATAATTTTTTTAAAATAAAAAACCTATGTGTAACCTTAGTTTTTAATCTTTACTATAAACATATGGCAGTGCAATAACTTGTTGAACAAAAGTAAAAATAATGAAATCTAATTCTGCTTCTATACATTTTCCTAACCTTAGTGACTATATTCTTATTCTGTGTGCCTCCTACCAGCTGTGATATTGCTCCAAGCCAAACCCAAACTCCTCCCATCTTTTTGCTGGGATTTTAGATATATATGTTCTTAATCCTTAAGGATTTGTAGAACAAGCTGTCATTTTAATTCGCTGTGACGCAACTTGCCTAGTCTGTGAAGAAACTTCACCCATTCCTTCCTAGGTGAAAACAAAATGTGATAAATGTCACTTGGGAATGGAATCATTGCTTACTTCTGCTGTAAGAAAATGCAGGCACGGATGAAGCAACCATCTCTTGCCGTCTTCTTCCTAAAAAAAAGGACAGCTTTGTGCTTTTTTTTTCCAGAAAAAAAGGACAATGCCAGTCCAAACAGGTTTGCCAGTAGCAAATCCCTGAACACAGACTTCTTTTAATTTAAGACTTTTCCAGCAACTGTGAGGATCAAGCAATAGTTAGCATTGTGCATCCTTGCACAAATAAGCACCGGCTTTCACCAGAAGATCAACAGAGGACATGGAAACAGAAGCCCAGTGTCTCAATGCCGCCACTCACACAGGGACACTGCCCTAACACATCACCCATTGTGTCTGCAGAGACTTCTCTGAAGCATCCCCACACAACCCCTCCTGAAAAAAAGAAAACAGAAGTTATCTGTGTCACCACACAGATTCAACTGATTTTTATATACCTCCTCATTCCATTAATCTGTTTTGTTAGTGCAATTAAACGGATTTGGAAGCTGCCACATTTTATATATTTGTGGCACAGGGAGCTGGATGCTGTTCTCAGCTCTGTCACTTTGAGTGACTCACACAGTCTCTGTCCCAGTTATTGCAGAGATCAAATGATGACAATAACACTTACCTGCCTGACAAGAAGGTTGTGAAATGCTTTTGATTAATGTCTGTAAGAACCTTTTAGAATTTCATACAGAAGCTCTACAGACCAATTTTCCAGGTCAATATTATTACAGCATCAGAGTCGTTCTCCTTTGCAGAACCTGTCTAATCAGTAGACAGGCAAAAAGTGACATCCAGATGTTTACAGTCACATTGGAGGGATAAGAGAGGATGATACAAACTGTGAGGATTTTGCCCTTGCCCTTTCAGTCACTGAGGGGAGAGCCTGACTGTGGAAGTGAATGAAGCAATAAGAAACAGTAAATTCCTCCCTCAGCTCTATGTGAGGGAACATTTGAGTGTTCTCTTCATTATGTGATGGTAACTGTTCACACCAAGGACTTAGGAAGAGTCCTGAAAAATTCAGATTAAAAAGGTACGATCAGCTCTGATATGCTCTTCTTTTCCTACTTTCCAATATCGGCTGAATTATATATCCCTTCATGGGAGGAGCAGAGAGGCTCCCAGTGCAACCTTCCTATATTGCTACTGGAGTTCGTTGCACCACAAAGGTCTTCTGTGCCAAGAAGGTCACACATTCTTCATTAACTTTGTCCATAGCCAAGCCAAGTCTTCAGGTTCAGCAACTGCAGAGAACTTTAACCCTTTGGAAACAATGAAGTGCTTCCAAATGAAAAAAAGGGAGCAACTTAACTTGGGTGTGCTGTGCTTGAGCACAAGGTCTCTGTGCCCCATGCTGAGCTTGCTGTCCCTTTCCCTCTGTTCTGCTACAGGGGACAAGCAAGAAAAAATGGGTCTGTTCACAGGCTGGCAGTTAAGGCCTATTCCTCAGCCCTAAACAAAATCCTCAGTTGAATATAAGTACTAGGATTTGTCTCTATATTCATTATTTTTCCTTGTCTTTTAACCCTGCAAGCGTCACTGGACAATTAGGATGATCTGGGAAAATGCTATTATGGGCTTGTTCTTAAATGCAATTTCCATCTGTCTATTTTTTCTTTTTTTTTTTTCTTTTTTTAAAAGGATTTATAAACCATGTCGTCTGCCAGTGCTAATGGGCCCATGGAAAAAGCCAGGAGCTGAGATTTGGATGCCCATGGTTGTCCTCATCAGAACTGTCAACCAAGGGGTGTGATTGACTCAGCAGTGCCCTCAGCTCCTTGGGTTTCTGTTTGATTTTGCTATTCAAATGACAAGCTTGTTGGAGATACCATAAACGTGAACACTGTTGAACGCAACAGGGTCCTCCCTAGCATCTTCTGGAAGTATTGTGTAATACATAGTCATTCTTTTTATAACACTTCCCAGATCCTACCTAAAGAAACAGACAGAAGACCCCTATTGTGTATTAGGGTGTAACACTTCAGTTAGGAGGATTTGAGTGAATATGCTTTTTGCTTTTCTTTTCCAGAGGTCCAATGAGGAAAAAAAAGACAGTTATTGGGTAGCTGGAGGATGGAAATAAAAGAAAATCCATTTCTTTCTTACAGAAATATAATATCAATATGATATAAATATAAAAATCACCTTTGAATTCTGTCTTCCATCCTCTGTCACTCAAAGAGTGGCCACACAGGCCACCGCCACCAGATGGGAAGTAAATCAAAGCCTCCCACAACCACCCCAATATTACACAAATATGGAGAGGCTGCCTCAGCTTGTTCATGTCCTGACCCTCTAAGCTGCACTAATTAAGAAAGTCGGAGTAAGTAAAATTTACTGTATTCTCAAAGGCGGACAAATAAATCAACAATTTGATTGTGCTCTGTTTCCTTCTCAGCTGTCAGTGAAAGGACAGGACGTCGATAGCGTCTGTAACTCACACGACTACTTGTGCAAGTGCAGAATTCACAGACTCTGCAAATGCATTTCTCATACATAGAAACAAAGAGCCTGCAACAGCTGAGATAAAAACGAGTCACAGGATGAATCAGATTGGCGGCTGTGGGAATGGATTTCAGGGCTTTTATGAAGCTGTGTGACCTGGCAGGAGCCCAGGTGGGGAGGAACAGAGATAAAGATTTGGTTGAGGAAGACACTGGTGACACATCTAGTGTTACGTATGGAAGTGGGAGAGGTTGGAAATAGATTTTGAGAGTCACTGTCACAAAGGTGGCTGCTAAATCTATGGGAATAACTAAAGCAACTTCATTTATTCACTTATCTACCCACACACGTACACACCCTTGCTGACTTCCTAGTTGATGCTGTGGCCAGAGAAGAAACACTGAATTCAAAGAGAGGTTATTTGTATTTTATTTCTGATCCAGCTGGACTCAAGAGGTGCCAGAAATCTTGTGAGAAAGGCTCCTTTCAGAAAGAAATTGAGCTGTATTTCAGGCAGTGTGAATTATGGTTCTCTGAAACCTCCAGCCATTTGAAAAATACTTTTTTGCTCTCTAAGGCAGCATGGTAACTTAGCATGATAACATACTACACTATTGGAGAGAGTTTTGTTTTAATAATTGCTGAACTATGATGTTTTAGAGTACAAAAAATACCCCAAAAGCACAAATTGTTCTGTGAAGAGAAAACTGCTGAACCTTTTTTTTTTCCTTTTGAATTTGCATTTTTTTCCCAGGCATCTTTTTACTGCTTACCCTTTCCATCAACACTTAACTTCCCCCCACCTCAAAAAAGACCCCTGGTTCCATGCTGTGCTCCCTCACTAATAACTGTGGAGGGACAGAAGGTACCGTGGTTGTCTCAGCTGTCTCTGTTCTGACCACCCAGCCACTACCATGTCATCATTGGTCAATGAACACCACTATGCTGCAGACTTTTCCTCAGCAGGGACACCCCTCAGGGTCTTATTCCACTTTTTAGGCACTGATTTTCCTTAAAAGGGTAGAAGTTTCATATCTCTAAGATCTTTATGCCTTTTTCCAAAGTATCTGAAGTGGTTCAAATGTTTTAGAGGGCTATTGACAAATAGGGCAAGAAAAGAATAAAAGGAAATAGTTATATTGAATTTGGAAGCCTTGAGTTTAAGTTTCCCACATTGCTCATGCCCTTAGTTTTAAAAAAAAAAAAAATTAATGTAGTTCTTAAGAAAGGCAAAATTCAGTTGCATCACTTCTTTGCTGAAGTGCAGTTCGTGCTGTCCAGGTGCCCCAGGCAACAAGACTATAACACGGTGCCTATGCCACGTGTTCAGGACACATAGCCAAGAAGTAGTGCTCTTTGATTTTAAAGTCAGCTTAATTGGTACAACCTTTTTCCTTTCTTCTTTTTCCTGTGAGTTAGGTATGCACAGTACCCATTTTAAAAAATGGGCCATGGGTGCAGTCACTGGTCCTTCTTGCCTAGCAGTTTGCATTTGTCAATCCCTAGTGTGATCTGCTTCAGAAGAGGTCAAGTCCTCTTCTGCCCTGCCAGATGTGCAGTGATGTGTGTAAGCTACAGAATGCTCATTCCTTCATTTCCCACACATTCCCTGTCCATCGGTGATGCCTGATTTGGGATCCAAAAGGGTCAGAGTAAGCATTTCATTCTCATAAAGGTTGATCAAGGTAAAAAAATAAAATGTTGGGGTTTATTTTCATGCCTTCTCAAGCACTATATTCTATTTAAAAGATTTTCATATTTAGCACTAGGTGATGATTAGAAGCATCTGATACAGTGTCATTTTTGCCACTAGAGCTGGGAATGGCTGTTAGGCTATGAATACCTGGGGACATCTAGCTGGCACAGGGCTGGGAGCACACCAGGTTTTCATCTCTCTGGAACACTTGTGGTACCTTGTGCTGGGTTACTCTATTTGTTCCTCCCCTACACATCGAAGGTAGCACTAGTCCAGCACCAGTGGGTTTCCCAGAAGCTGGATGTCCAGGATTGTGGGGACTCCCCATGGGGGCCACCAGGACTGTGCCACCACCCCAGCCAGGAGCAGGCAGCTGGGAGCACCAGGGCAGCCCCCACTGAGGGTATCAGGCACCTCCCTGGGAATCTGTGATAAATTTGGTGGAATCAAACTGTAGTATTGGTAACTATCCCAAATGGCTTTGTGTATGAACTGCTCTCTGTATTGTTATTTTGGATATTACACTTTGCAAATAGTGGATGAGGATGCACAGAAATACATTTTTCTGCTTTTACAAGTTCTCCATATTTGTCTGTTTACAAATGCAGCCTCCTGTAGCATTTGCTGCATAAAACCTCCAGCTTCTCACCACAGTCACTTTTCCTAAGAGGTTTCTTTTCAAGAAGTTCTCCATGCTTGATTAGCCAGTCTTTGCTGAGCTTACAACACCCAGTTTGTTGCCATTATTCTCTCAGCGAGCTCCCCCCATATTTCTTCATTTTGAAGGAATAGAGGATTTAATTAAAACCAAGCTTTGCCAAATTATTCATCTTGACATTTTGATGCACAATTGTTACTGTGTATTTGTATCTATCGTAAGCTACCAAAATCTAGAGGGAATTATACATAGAAAAAAAAAAAAGACTAAAATGTTTCTGCCTTGCTGAACTCTACTATTGAATATAGGACCAGAAAAAAAGTAAATTACTTCATTAATTGTTCCTGACTTACAGGGTTAACACAGTCTGTGTCAATATAATCTGATCCAAAGATACTATCCTTGTTCTTAGATGTCCTGCAGCTGCTTTCATTAAAAATCTCAATATTTATGCTCTGGGAGGTGGCAAAGTGAAGCCTTGCTTAAGATCAGCAATGCAAATGGCATCGTACCTCCCTCCCACAGGAGCTCTTCGCACACCTGTCTTTTCTGGAAGAGTTTCAGTTTGCTATTTTTATTTCCCTGTGCTTGTGAACTCAGTAGGTTAAGGGCTCTTGAGTCTATGTGCCAGCTACACCTTTCCTCTAATCCTTACTTCATCTGAGGGTGGGCATATCTAATCACAGGAGTGTTTGAGGACCTCAGGGTACGGTGAATACTTTGCATGCCCAACCTACTTCCACTGTGCCAGCTGCTGTTATCTTGGGCATAACTATTACCTCAGACTTGCCAAGTATTAGGTATGTGACATGACACATTTTCCCACAATGTCTTGCTCTTCCCCACACAATTCAACATCTCACTCAAACGTGGGAAATACCTCTTCACGCTCTGGCGCAGGGAAGACAGCAGGCAATGTCATAAAACTGGTGATTCCCATTGCCTGGGGTCTCCACATTTTGGTATAGCACAGGTACGTCTCAGTCACTGCAGTTTCCATTCTCCCTGTAGGATTCACAAGTGTCCATCCATGCTCCCCAATGTGTCTTTGTAGATGAAGATACAGTGCAAGTTGTGGGGCAAGGCTAATGGTCCACTCCACCACTCCTGAATTGGCACCCGTCACCCCAGTAAACCAGGGAGCCACAAATTACAATAGACCTTATTAAAACATGCTTCCAGCAACCAAGCTTCTCCTGGCAGCACAGCCCAAAGCCACCATCATGGCAAATGCAGGCTCCCTCCTTCTGGGGGGTGGCTTGGAGCCACTCAGCAGCCAAAAGGACTCTGAGCCTTCCCAGGTTTCGTCATTTCCTACCGTCACTCGTGTCGGTGCAGTTCAAGTACAGGCAGGGATGGGGACAGTGCTGGTGCAATAATAATAATACACTTCACTATTTCGTAATGGTTGTGACATGTCTTTTGTAATAGATTTTGAAGCTCCCATAAAGACAGCCAGGCATAAACGTGCCTTGCCATTAATGCTGAACCCGAGGAACGAAACATGTCTAGAACAAGCAGTTCTGTAGCACACAGCTAGGTCCCACCTGTGTCACAGCTATTGCCTCAAAGAATGGAGCATGTCAGGTCCCTGGAAATGGGAGTATTTCCTCTGTGGTGTGATAGATGCTTGAAGACCAGGAGAGCTTCCATGAATTTAGAGCTGGAGCTGTAGGAAGACCATTTCCTTAGAGCCTCCCAAAGAGAACCCAAACACACTCCCTGCCCATGCTTTCCTATGTCTCTGCTAGTTACCTAATCTTATGGTAACAGATTATGGTGGTAATCTCATTAATCTAAATTTAAGAACACTACAGGATCAGCAATAGGTTAAATATATTGCAGTGCTTGTGGTATGTCCTGAATTCTTCCCATACCGGTCAAAATCCATATATTAGTGAGTGACGTAAGCCCAGCTTTGGAGATCATCTGTACAGCAGATGCACAGGCCAGGCACAGACTGAAGATGCAAAATCTCACTTCAGGGGACTGTTTGCTAACCAGGCTGGATCAATATCTAAAATGCTCTAAATTCTGTGACTAAAAATGTCATAGTGAGGCATAATCAGACTTAGGTTATTACAACATGGCATACTAACAACATACCTTTCTGTTACTTCACAGGCATGAAGGAAGGACTGTTTTCAAGTGGGGACCTGCCCCTCCAGACAACAAACTAGCAATGTTTTCAGTCAAGCACTGGAGAGCAGCTGAACTTGGTCTATGTGACTGCTTGCAGTGCTAACACCACTGGAATATGAGCTGGCAGTTATGGTGGGGAGCTTCCAGGGGGAAAAAAGCTATTGCTGGCATAATCCTTAGTCTGGGAGTTTGTTTAATTTCCTAGAAAAATAATATATCTCATAACCCTTGTCAGACAATGAACAGCAGCTCTTACATGCCAGTTTGGAATACCATTGTGGAAAGACCAGTAAATCTAACCAGTTTTCTGGCAACTTTCTGACACAGAACAACTTATTCCTGAAGATTTATCTTATGATTACTAGCGTACCTTATAAATAATAATCAGTGGTAAATATTGGTTAACTTCTGAAGTGACATGGGAAAAAAAAAAAAAAAGTATTTGTTTTAAATTATATACCTGCAAATCAGATTTCACTCTTTTTTTCTGTACAGGAAAAGGATAACTATAAATAAATTATTAAAAAATCAAACAAACCAAACAAAAAACCCACCAAAAAAACCTCCAAAATGGAAATATTACTCAGATGCTTTCCTAATTGTTTCCTAGATGTTTTCCTTTTCTAGATCTGATAGAAAGAGAATTTGAAATTGGCAAACAGAAAGTTTTCACCAAAAACAACTGCTCAGATTACTTGTTAGGTTATTGTCTATGGAAAGTTTTGTTAACATTTTATTTCAAAAATGATTTTTTTTTAATGATTGACAAAGAAGTTTTCTCACACAAGGAGGAAAGTAAATGTTTTACAAACTGGTACTGCCTGAGGTGCAAATTAATATTAAATTGTTAAGTATATCATTTATCTATCCCACCGTAACAGTAAAAACTTTAATGCACTGTAGTCTGCAAAGAAGGGGAGAGGCATATTCCAGCAGTTAGAAATAATGGTTTCAAGCATCTATAAGGTTTGGAAGAAACTGCACTGATTTGGGACTGCAGATCACAGTAATGTGAGAAATATTTTATATATTTCTATTGGATATATAAATAATATCTAAAGCATAAATACATACAGGCATCTGAAGATACATGCACATTCCCATGCACACGCAGTGAGTACCTCCCACCTCTAATAACTGGGAAGAACATTTGAAAAAGGCCAGTTTGACTACTGCACTCTCCCATCTTATGTCTCATGAGCTTCTCTTCTCTAAGCACAGGACCCCCTTGTTCGAGTGGGACATAGAGGGGACTCGTCCAAAGTGCTTAACTCACAACATCTTTGCTACAACTTCGTAGATGTTTGAGCAATCAGGAAGCCTAAATGATTGTGCAGTTCCTCAGAAGCAGGGAAGCAAAAAAATGGATTTTGGGGTATCTCAGCTGTTCAAGGTATGTATCCCCTATTTTGCTTTTAAAATATAGCAAGGCTGTTAACTTAACCTGCGTCCTAAATATGTGCTCAGCAGAACATGTAAGCTGGATGCTGACCTGCATAGGGAAGTTGCCCTGACACGAAACGTGCACATCTCAAGATACTGAGGAAGGGAGTCTTCTTTCTCTATCAGAAAAGTAAGCTGAATTTTGATCATTTGAAGATAAAATGTTCGTTGACAGCACTTTAAAAGAAAATCCTTGCTCTGCCATTTTTTTTCAGGGGGCAGCAGGGGGATAAAGTTCCTTTAAGAATCAGGCATTCCTGATCACCATTTTGGGGAGCTTCCAATTCTCTGTTCAGTTTCTAGAAAAACTGTTTCTTAGAAACTATAATATAAATAAAGTTTTATTTGTCATTATTTTCTTCCTTTTTAAAAAAAAAATTAACATAAAAATCAACTCCATACATAAAAATTATGGCTTTCCAAGACCAGCACTTTCCATGTCACATTTCAGGTAAGAATTATTTTCTTCTGAGACAAATTACATCAACTCATAAAGGACTTAAAATCCCAGCACATTACTGAACAAGAGAGAACAAACAAAACAAACAAAAAGCAAAAGCATAGCATTAGATGGTATTTCTTTAGAACCAGAGGGCAATGAAGACATATTCAACAGTGTTATCTTAGGGTACAGATTTTTAGCTACATTTCAGTAGGAAAGCAAGCTGTAGAAAACAGATTAAAACATCACATTCCAACACCTACAAACTTCAGCCTGAGGAAGCTAATTACTTAAAACCTTGCTTCAGAAACTGAAGCTGGAACAAGCCCCTAGTGCTGCAATGCACTCCATTCCCCATGCCCAAACACTGCTCCGAGGTTCCAACAAGGCACAGTAACCTTGGTGTAGAGCAATTACTCTCTACAAGGCAGTGCACACAATCTCTTTCACAGTCAAAAAATATTATTTGGATTTTTTTTTTCTTCTTAAACTTACCTGTTCTCAGAGTGTTACCATGTCCCCGGTGAGACTCAATAGACATTAGGGCTCAAGGAGATTCTGAGCATCCCCCGACACCTCAATAAAGTGTGGATTTTCAGATTGTCCATGGAACAGGGATGGAAGTATGCCTGAAATGTTTGAATAAAAGTTTTCATGTACTCTGTGCCCAAAACTGAACAATGAAAAAAAAAAATAAATTAAAAGGAAGTAAATAAACTGCATTTATTGACTTCTGGAATACAAAAAGAATGTTTATTTTCACAACCTGGCATTAATGCTTGAAAACCAAAAGTATAAGTAATGACAATACAGCAAGGACAATAAAAATTAAGAAGAATGAAAAGGCAAATATTGAAGAAATTAACCCTGCTTTTTCTTTTAATAACTGAATAAAGATTTTTAATATGGGTGAAGCATTCCCTCCACAAATCTATGAGCCAAATATCCAAGGAAACTACGCAAGAGAAGTGCAAAGTAAACTGGTCGTTAGTAACTTATTATTTCTCTAACATGCAGCAATCATCTGTTAAACAATACAAGTCTTGGGACCTCAGATGTAGTATCACAAATAATATGCTACAAGTCTATAATTATTTTTTTCAGTGAGCTAAAGTATCTTGTTTTAGCTGTCAGCAATCTGTTTCTACTTCCTTCACGCACTGTGTTTAGTTGACATACCCAATAAACATGATGGAAAATACAAGTTTTCTGTTTCCTTTTATAAGTCCAGAAATAAGTAGGAAGTTTGGTCCTCCAGATCTGTCTCCAGGTTTCACAGGACTAGGTAGGCCTTGCTAAAGGAACTTAATGAACCATCCTTCCTTCAGTTTCCTTATCAAAGAGGGGTTGTTTCCTTTCAGTTCCTGTGCTTATCAGTGACGGGCAAAAGTGTGGCAGCCAAATACCCAGAATTAGAGGCTACACCCATCACTAATGCAAATAACTTTTAGAGAAACCTTAAATACAGAAGGCTGATTTTGTTTTTAATCTTGTAAACATCTGAGAGTAATTCCACACTGCTTGGTAACTGTGGTTCAGTACTGCTCTTCTTGCTGTGATCCCACCGGTGTCAGCGCTGCATGAGTGGAAATGCCACTTACTGAGGACTTCCCAGGCACAGCTGCAGTAGTAAACTCGCCCAGACCTCTCACAGGTTGAAAGGAATGTACAAAGACAGAGTTCATCTGGCTCGGTGGCATTTAAGCAGATATAAGTGGGAGGAGACTCAGTTGCAAAAATTTTTTTCATTTACATTGTGGGTTTTATACTAAAACATGCTTTTCCACCTACTCTTAAGAGTAAGACAGAGAAGCATCCCCTTTTTTCTTACATAGACGGGTTGAATAAGAAAAACATGTACAGTTCTACATGTATCATTTTGTCTGCAATATCTTATTCTTGCTGAGCACCAGAAGTTAAAATGAAATTAAACTCTAAATAGGAAGCGAGTGAGAAAGAAGGGCAAAGTGAGTGCCTCTGAAGAGGTCTACTCCAGTCTTGCTTCTCTCAGGTAGACTTCTTCAGGCCAAGAGCTGAGGTCAAGGTGGGTTTTACACATTAAAGATGCTGGCCTGGCAAGGAGAAGGGGTGAGCTGCCCCTAATAGTGAACAGAGAGGAGCTTTGCACAGTCAGGTCGCAGGCTTCCTTCCCTACCAGGCTGGGGCAGAGCCAGACCTACAAGCAGGTCAAGCTAAGCTATGGCTCTTTGCTGTAGAGGGCACTTCTTTGGGTGCTGCTTGGCAAATAAACATGATTTTGTTTTGTAGAGGCTGTTTTCCCAGTCACTTTAATTAACTGCTGTCACAACAGAGATAAAGGGGGGGGTGTGCCAAATCCGGTTAGGCCTGTCGAGTTAACCCTGTCAGTAAACAGGCAAGATGAAGTCTTGAGATGTAATCTGAGAGCAGCAGCGTGCATGATTCCCCCAAGAGGGAAGAGAGTCTCATCTCTCTCCCAAAGAGTGCAGTAACGGGAGACAAAACCAGCTCACCTTTCTGGATGACCACAAGGGAAAAGAGGAGAAACCTCTTTCTGTATCCTTCAGGCAGAAGAAACACATGCTTCATCTTCTTAAAGGGTAGGAAGTTGAAGAGAAGGCTATGTCTTCTACCAGCTAGAAAATGAAGGCATGGAGGATTCGTCTGTCACTCGGTTATTAAAATGGCAATCCATTGTGATTACATCATGGATTACTGTCCTAGAAAAGAAGATTTTTGCAGGTGTCAGCAACACAGGGAGTGTGAGGAGGAACCAGCGTGCTGCAAACCAACATGCTATGCAATTGGCATGGTCAGGAAGGCAGGAAGCATCTGGCTGGCCCCACTGCTACCACCTTTTAGAGTTGGCTGGGTTTGTCTTGAAATAAAAATAAATAAATAAATAACAGTCTTTCGAAGACGAAGTCACATCAGCTGCTCCAGAGAGCTGACCACGGCTGTATGTGCTACCACAGGGACAAGCCATGTTATTTCTCTGTCTTAGCCTGGTACCTCCCTCTGCCCATTAGTGACACAACCTTGGGTTTTCCCAGGACCAGAGACTCTGTACAGGATGGCTGAACTATTGGAGCCATTTGATGTATATGCAGATTATTTCTTCCAAGCAGCAGTACAAGACCTTTGTCATCTCTGCAGAGATCAGTGATATTCGTGACTGCTTGGTATCTCTCCCAAGGAAGTCGATGTGCCCAACTTCAACATATTCATTTATGGGAAGGAGGCTGGTGGTTTTCAGCCACCTCTGTGCCTCCTAAATTCTGTGAGGGCCTCACTGTTCAATCCCATGGATTTCATCTGGGACAGAAGCTGCGTGAAGCTTTTTGGCTGTGCAGGCAAAATTGAATTTTGCAACCCCAGGTGGGAGGGACCAAAGTTACTTGAATGAAAAGAGGTGTGAGGAAATACACAGAAAACACAGGGAAACTAGAGGGGAACTAGGAAAATAAAACTAAGGGAGAACTTCAGGAAGCCAGGATTAGTGCAGCAGGTTGGAGGAGCTGGAGGGGGGTTAGTCCTTTGGGCATTGTTACTTCCCTAGACCCAGTGATGTTTCTCCTGGACAGCAGCAGTGCCAGCCTGGCTTTCAGGGCTCTGTGCCAGGCACAGTACCCCAGCAGCCTGCAAATGCAGCTGCCTCATTTGCCTTTGCCTCAAACCGCTACGATCCCAGTTTACCGCAGCACCTGCCAGCATGATCTTTGCCACTGATTCTTCTTTTTCTTTAAAGAAAAATGTGATTCTCTCATAACAAGTAGATTTCAGAAGCTGTGGCTTTTAGAAGAAGCTGATAGCATGACATCTCCATTAAATGTCTAGTGGGTTGGCAATTTCATTTAGACCATAGATCTAATCCTATGCAGATGGTTCCTAGTGGGCCCAACAAGAGATTTTCTTTGATCCGGCTTTTGGGAAGGGTTAAAACTTCTGTTTGCAAAATTACATTAATTATAAATGTTGATCAGTGCTGCTAATTGTCACCAAACTGCCATATGTAACTGTATCCAAACATCAGTCTCTAATTGTTCGATCCCATGCTTCTGCAAATTTGCCTTGTTTTGCTAATTGAGCTTTGTCTTTATTTGGCTGAAACTTGTTGTGACTGGAGCTGTTACTTGGTGGTTGTACGGAAGCCAAAACATGGAGGCTTGATTCCAGCTGGGAACTATAATTGATATTATTATCTACAATGCAAATAATTATAACTCAATGTACTTCCTCTTCAGTAGGTTTTTCTTGGCAGGACGATTTGACCCTTGCTGCTGAATTATTCATTTTCTCCCCACTTAAAATATATGGCCCATTTCGTTATTACACTAATGTGACAGTCTGTGCAAGAGCTTAGCCAAATAAGGCCCAGTTCATGCACATTTTGAACCTGTGTAAAGCTCTTCTCCTCCTCATCAGGACCTGCACAATATCAAAAAGTGCTTCTCTGGCATTTTTTTTGTAAACAGATAGCAAACGAGGCATTAACAAATCAGTTAATTACATGAAGATTGCAAATTGGGTATAATTTGCCAGTGATCTTACTGTAATCTGGATGCAAACAAACTGTAAGCAAAGTACAAACAAGTAATAAACCTGCTTGCTAGGTATAAACAATCTGAGGTGAACAGACTGCAAATCGGGCAAAAAAGAGCAGCACACACTGGTTACAGGGTACATACTGGGGAAGGAGAAGAAGGGTTCCTGGTCCACTACATAAGGAGTATTTTGTTGCCTCTTTTCGTTTCCAGTTGCTAAAGCCCATAGCTAAACTACCACATACTATGTTGCATTACATTATATTATATCGTATTATATTACATTTATGTATTAAAAACTAATCTCTGACTCCTTACAGGGAAGCCAGCACTCTTTTAGCCATAGGGGGGTTACATGACTGAAAATGAATTGGGCTGCCACACTAATGAAAGTAGGAAATAGGGGGACGGAGTCCTGCAGTCTTGCACCTGAGAGAGCAAGTAGAAGTATGTCCCTACCATTAGCCCACAGCAGAATCACAGAATCACAGAATCACAGAATTGTAGGGG
Organism: Porphyrio hochstetteri; assembly: GCA_020800305.1. Lineage (NCBI taxonomy): Eukaryota > Metazoa > Chordata > Aves > Gruiformes > Rallidae > Porphyrio > Porphyrio hochstetteri. The sequence goes on from CM036907.1 coordinate 57,325,708, forward strand.
TTGGAAGGGACCTTGAGAGATCATCGGGTCCAACCCCCCTGCCAAAGCAGCTCCCTAGCACATATTGCACAGATAGGTGTCCAGGCGGGTCTTGAATATCTCCAGTGAAGGAGACTCCACCACCCCCCTGGGCAGCCTATTCCAGTGCTCAGTCACCCTCACTGTGAAAAAGTTCTTCCGCATGTTGGTGCGGAACTTCCTATGCTCCAACTTGCAGCCATTGCCCCTTGTCCTATCCCCACAGACCACTGAAAAGGGGCTGGCCGATTCCCCCTGCATCCCCTGCTTCAGATAATTATAAACTTTGATTAGGTCCCCCCTTAGTCTTCTCTTCTCAAGGCTGAACAGTCCCAGCTTACTCAGCCTTTCCTCATAGGGGAGATGCTCTAGGCCCTTAATCATCTTCGTAGCCCTTCTTTGGACTCTTTCCAGGAGATCCCTGTCCTTTTTATACCAAGGAGCCCAGAACTGGACACAATACTCCAGGTGGGGCCTGACCAGGGCAGAGTAGAGAGGGAGGATCACCTCCTTTGACCTGCTGGCTACACTCCTCCTGATGCATCCCAGGATCCCATTGGCTCTCTTGGCCACCGAGGCACACTGCTGGCTCATGGCCAACCTGTCATCAACCAGGACCCCCAGGTCCTTCTCCACTGAGCTCTTCTCCAGCAGGTCATCCCCCAGCCTGTACTGATACAAACAGTTGTTCCTTCCCAGGTGCAAGACTTTACACTTGCTTTTGTTGAACTTCATCTGGTTTCTCACTGCCCAGCTCTCCAGCCTGTCCAGGTCTCTCTGGATGGCAGCGCAGTGCTCCTGTGTGTCAGCCACTCCTCCCAGCTTTGTATCATCGGCAAAGCTGTGAGGATATGTGGCAGGGTAACCTTGGTTCTCTCCTGACTGCAGGCCACTCACATTCTAGAGACCCTGGTCCTGATTCTCCTGTCGGACAGACTCTGTCTCCAGCTTCTCATATCCCAGAGTGCCCAACAGTCTTTCTTCAGAACCTCCCAATATTTCCCAAGATGAATGTCCAGCCTCCTATGCCTTTATCTCAATGTTACTGCCATGTAGGACTCTACCATTCCCAAAGCTCTTTGCTCCTCTTAACATCCTTCTCCAACCCACCCAACCCGTGGAACACATAAATCCTATTTCATGCCCTATTCCCCTTGCTGCTCTAATGCCCTCCTACTTTTCAGGTCCTCAACTTCTGCTTCAGTTCTTTTTTTCCTCCCCCAAAGCACTTCCCATGTCTAATCCCTTTTCTCCCCACAACCCAGAGCATCCCTATTTCTCTCAATCCCTAGGTCCTCTGCCCTGTTGTAAGGCTTCCATCCAGAGTATCCACATCTGCTGTATGTGGATGAGGTGTTCATCTTCAACCTGTTACATTACCTCTAGGCATCAGCACTTGCCTCTTACCTGTCTGAAGACAGCTTGGTACTCTTTCCCTGGGTCAAGCTGGCACCAAAAATAATAAACAGAGTAGCAGGCAAGGATTGAAATCCTGTTTATCCCAATGGGACATAAAAGGTGCACTTCATCACATGCAGTCTGCATGTTGAAGCAAAATAGGGGCCCGTGAGGTATATGCTTCACTTGAGGAAAATAGCTCCTGGTTATATACTGGCATGTACTAGCTTCTAGTACGCTGACAAGTCAGGAGCTACACTCAGCTTTGTTTGGGCAATGCCAGCTTTGAAAGCAGCAGTGTCCAGCCAAGGGTTTGCTTCTGCATTTCTTTTCTTGGCACACCTTGCCCTTGAAAGCCTGCTCCTGTGGCAGCCAATAGGAGATGAATGCAAAGCAAGAAAGGGAAAAGCTGGGGGACTTTTCTCTCTCTGCTGTTCCTGTCATTAGGGCAGCATTTTCCTTGAGCCCTTCTGCTTTTGTGGGAGAACCCAGGGAAGTAATGCTCGAGTTACCCTCTCCTGGCTGTCCTTGGGGCTTCCTGCTTTTCTTCATCAGGCTGGTTTTCCTCTTTCCTTTTTCTCCATTAACTGACCTACCTGCCAAGCACCCAGGCAATGAAAGTTGAGGTCTCCAACAACAGTACACCCAGAATGTCTTCCTGAGAACTTTGTTGAGGCAAAGATGTTGCCATTATTACTGATACTTAACACTCATAACTACAAAGAAAGGGATGCAATTAGCTTTGCAGAGTGCTTTAATATGGCCTGCTAAGACAAACATGCACACCCAGTTAGGTTTTAAGTCTTATTGGATCATTAAGCACAGCTATTAGAGCATCTAATACCACTGATATGCAACAGAAAGGAATTGTTGTTGTTGTTAGAATATCTCCTGCAAAGACACCAGCTGGACCTCTTCCTCTGGGTGGTGTGAGTGCTGACCAGGCCTACAGCAGTGGCAGAAAGCAATAGGTGAACATTTTGGCAGCTTGCTGGCAAGATCAAGGTTCAGGTGGTCTTCATGGGACCCATCAAGAAAGTGAATAAATGTACACCCTCAATTTCCACATCTAAATTTTGTTACATAAAATCCCATAGCTCTCCTAGGGATCCACCAGCGTTGCTGTCAAACTTTAGTTACTTAATCTTTTAAAATTAATCTTCTGTAATTAAGCATTTCCATGAATAGTGGGGTGATTGTGCTACTGAAAAATTCCGAGGTGTCTGGAACTGGCAGGATGTTTTGATACAGATTTTCAAACAGTACTGGAGCCTGTTGGATAGGAAGAAACAGTCCACAGACACAACAACTTAGAGAAACCCAACACATATATCCATCAGGAATGTTATGCTCCATCCCAAACTCATTTCTTTGTACTCCTGAATAAATGTTTTGAGAATGGGGAAAAGGCATTCGAAGTTTAGGAGTGGTTTGAGATACCACAACAGCTATGGGAGCTGAGCAGTGCTCTTAAGTAGGAGTGCCATGCTTCCCTCATAAAAATCCTACTCTGTCTGTGCTTGAGCACCATTAGACAATGAAGATTTCATACCTTCCACTTCCACAGCAATCTGCATTAAAAACCTAAGAACACATTTCATCCCAGTTGTACGTGAACACTAAAGTTGTATGTGTTTTCTAGAAGAAAACATGTTCTACTCATGACTATGGGACAAGAAAGGCACAAGACTATGGCACAAGAAAGGGACTTCAAGCAAGCTGAAAAATTGTTTGTGGTGAGAACAGCCTAACCCCCAGGAATGAGAAACTGTTTCTCTTACAAGGGTTTTAGTTGGAAAGGCAGAAACAGAGAGCATTCCAGTAAACATTTTAGCTCTAGTCCTTCAACCTTAACTGCAGAAGAAAGGGCAACGAGAGAAAAATCAAGCCCATCTATTTCTCCATTGGCAAATGACATATTAATGTTATAATGGAAGTATCTGAGACTGTTTACAAAGCTCTAGCACTTCAAATTAGAGTTTAAAAAACTCCACACTTTTCATTTTCTAAAGGAAGCACAGTTTTGTGGCATTTGATCAACATTTTCATGATGAGGTGCCTGATGGTAAGCACTTAATACCAGGAGTCTGGTTGTCATAGTTGCTGATTGTCTCTCAAGTCCCACCTATGTCTGCAGCTTGCTGTGCCCCTTGCCATTCCTGGAAAATAAATTGCTTATCTGTATACACCAACATTGAATGTGGGTGTCTGACCAAAGGCATGTGAGTCTGAAGGGGTTTTTCTCATTACTTCACACCTGAAAAATCCAAGGATGGAAACCTGGTGTACCTTTCTCCTCCGCAGGTATGGTAATTCCCTGGTCTTGCTGGTTTGATCCTCAAGCTTACTGAAAATAGACATGAAGTTCTGTGGTTAGTGAAATGTAAAGAAGCTGCCACAAACCTTCCAAGGGCTCCAGCCATCCAAAACATATGCCATGTGACTGCTTGAATATTCAGAGCTGCTTTGCAAAAAGCAAACAGTAATATGATGTAATTAACAATGGAAGAGACTACCTACCACTCTTGACCTTTGAGTGTAGCTGGGCCCCCACAGCTCCTGAACTCCATCAGCCATTTACATGAGTGCAGAAATATTTCCTTCACAGCTACTGCATATAGAGGAACCTCAGGCGTTCAGTGTACATATACAACTGTGATCTCCCTTGTCCTTCTGCCACAGAAGATGCCCCTAAGTTAATACGAATTAAAATGACAGACTTAGAAAATGTACATAAAGGATATTTCTCAGTCAAATAAATATTTCCTTAACTAAGCAGTTAAAAATAAGAAAGTCTTCACGAGACAGCTATCCCATAAAGACTTTCCTGCCCCTTTGGGATTCCAACATTTTCCAGCCCTGAATACCTACGAGATGATACTAAGACTTCTATAACTGGTTAGAACTTGGTCGGAGTGCTGGGTTTTATTTATGTACATGTGAATTGTTTTGTGAAGAAACAGATCCAGCTGAGGAAAGTTCAGTGCTGTTACACTGGTGTAATAGATGAGCTCAAAATTAATAAACACTTTGAAAAGATAAAATGATGCAAGTACAAAGCACTGTGTAAACATCTTCTAATCCTCAGATGTTCCTGTGCCAGTTTCCCCTCCCTGTTTTATAAACCAGGCTGTCCAAGGCCACACAACAAGTCAACAGCTGAGCCAAAATAGACTTCTAATGCTTGAATTGCAGTTCTCAAACCCCAATGTTCCTCTCCTTTTTTATACTTCTCTTCTCCTTCCATGATATGACTACTACTCAAATCCCTTCTTTTATTGAAGAATATGAATGAAAAGTTTATTGGAGCCTTTTAACACCTGTGCCTTGGAAGCCCAGTCCTGGGATGCCAAGGAGCTTTGTAGAACCCAGAGCTGTACAGTTTTGCAGTCTCCATAGTTCAAAGTAACGTTAGATGTGAATTTCTATTCCATATCCCACACCGGCATCTGAAGTCATAAAAATCCTATTCCCTCAGCAACAATTTTATTTTGTCCATAGACTTGCTGGGAGATAAGCAATAGTAGAAAGAACAAACTCCCAAGAACACACGTAAGCAGTGAGTCTAATAAAACTGCCAGAGGGGCAGCTATAGCATTTCCCAGTTGGAGAGATGTCTAGGTTCACAGTCTTGCTGTTATCTCCAAAGACAAAGTGACATGATTGTTTGTGTTCCTACATCATAGCAACAGCTTCCTTTCCTCCCAGCCAGGCAACAGGGAGGCATGTCACATCCTCCCTGTGTGTAGAACACATCTCTGCCTCTAGCATTCTCCTGGTGAAGAATTCTGCTTCCTGATTGATTGCCAGCCAAAACAGCTCAGATGCAAGAGAGGGTGATTCAAGCTTTTGGATAAACAATCTTAAGTTCCTGCATACCTGAATCTGAGCCAGATTCCTGCAGTAGCATTGCTCACTAGCGCTAGCTATCATCTCTAGAACCCAAACAGAATTTGAACTAAGCTCTCCTGAACGAATGTCAGTGTTGAGATACTCCATTAGTTCAAATAGTGGTGAACAAGCTCCAACTTTGGGTCTCAGGTAACAGATAAGGAGGCTGCATGCTTCTTGTCTATATTTATAATATAGACTTGTTTAATATAATTTGTCCTACTCCATGTATCAATTGCACATATTTTCATAAATGATAAGTATTATCATACTGCCTTTTGATGAAGTACCTCATTGTTTTACTAAATCACCTGTCTGTCTAGTTTCAATTTAGCCTGGATATCAAAGACTCCTTTAATTCAAACGACAGAAGAACAGAAATAAGGAGGATGGTTGCTTTTGTTACACTTGGAGTGGATCATAAGCTCTATCAGGTCTCTAGGACATTTGCTACACTTCCTTCCTTCACTGTTCTTTTCCCCCTTTTCCTCAAAGTCTCTATCTTTTCCCCCTTTTCCTTGAAGTACACCTATTGCACATCTCTCACTGCCAGGGAATATCTGTTTGCAGCCCTTCACAGTTTCACAGGATCACAGAATCTTAGGGGTTGGAAGGGACCTCAAGAGATCATTGGGTCCAACCCCCCTGGCAAAGCAGGTTCCCTAGGACAGGTTGTACAGGTCCAGGTCGACATTATGACTGTATCCTCACTCCAGAGTAAGACTTGGATACATGCCTTCATCCCAGAGAAAAACAAGAGAGCCACGCCACAAGAAGACACAACAGATGAACAGATCCATGCATTCTAAATTGTAGCATATCAGGGGACACTTTTCACCATCAGAAAGATTTAAACAAGGACCACTGTTTTTATATTAAAAAAATAATCAGAATCTGACTATTCAAAACCCAAAAGAATAGTTTCAGTCCATTGCTCGTTAATAACCCCATCGACTTTAGCAGGTTAACACTTTAGTCCCAAGCCAGAAAATAAACCTCAACAGGTGCCTATCCCATAGTCATGAGCAGGACACGTTTTCTAGAAGAAGCTCTTTTACAGAGCAGAGAACCCACCATGCTTAGTGTGAACGTTGTCATGCGAGCTCAATACAAGAAAATCAAGCAGTGTCCAGGGACGCAGCGTGACCGATGCAGGACACTGGAAGTAGGCATTGAGCCAGAGCTGGGCTTCTCCAAAGCTTTATGAAAGGCTTACAAGTGAAATGCAATGCAAGGCCAGCTATGCCAACAGCAGCTTCTTAGCTGTTGATTGTGTTAGACCATTAAGGATTTGGGTTTACCGTTCAAAACAGGCTTTTCAGAGCTGCGAGTTTCAAAGGCCTAATATTAGGGCTGGTTGTCAAAAGACAGCAAAATTAAGACTCAGTGTTATCATCAGACATTTAGGATCTTCTGCCACTCTCCTGAAGATTCTGTAACCTCACATTAAAAATTTGCCACCTTTGTGCCACTGTGCTGTGGCATTTGGCTGAGCGTGGCATGAGAACCACGTCTGTGAGTCTGCTCAACTCCCAACAGGTTGTGAGGCTGTTCAAAAATACTTTGTGCTTCTTTTCCCGCTGTCTCCATTTGCTTGTGAGCAAAGTACTCGAAGATTAGTAACTGGAGCTAAAACAAAAACAAATCTTTTGGACAGCATGAGATTTATTTATTTATTTGTTTGTTTGTTTATTTATTTAAGTAGTGCATTTATTCTCAACTGATGCTCTTTATAGGCAATAATTCATTTCAAACTAAAAACTCAGGAGTGGCATGAAGGGGAGCCATTTCCAGTGTTAATGCTGAAGGAGCATTGGCAACTAGAAGCCCATCTAATAAAGAATGGAAACTTCACACAGTTTGAGATATCGTCTTCTTTTTTGCTGCTGAATGGCCGACACAAACAAGGGAAGTGACTCACTATCACTGAAGATAAACTGAGGATTCATATGCGTATTAATACTTTATTCAGCCATGAGAAGTGTTTAGCTATAAATTATTCAGGAAGTGTTGTTTCCTGAGAAAGAAATTGGCCTTTTGTGTTCATAATGTCCTAACAATCCTAACAGATACCACCTGTGCGCTGACAAAGGGATTGAGATCCATTGCTGAAAGTTGTACTTGTTGCTACCAACCTGCTGAAGAAGGCTGTTCCAAATAATAGTTCTGAAGGTGAAAGAAAATGTCATATAATCCCAGCAGTTTTGGTACCTGGGTTATTTATAAGTACAATTCACAAAAAGATGGTGTCCAAACATTGTAGAACACAGAACATTTTCTCAGACTGTGAGGACTTAAAAAATGTCATCAGCAAATCTTCAGAACTCCATGTAGCAAGCATGTCTCAGGCTATGTTAAAACAATTCAAAATCTTCTTAAAACAATACAAGACATCACATGCAAATCTTATTTCAACTTTACCACAGCCTTTTCCTGAACTTGCTACGTGGCCAGATTTGCATTGGAGTCAAGCAGAACCACTGTCATGATGCAAGATGTCATGAGCATATTCAGCAGGGCAGCTCAGGCACCTGAGCTGAGGGAAGAGCACTGATTGCCAAAACAAACCTAAGAGAGACAGTTGGCAAAGCACCACAAGTACTCAGGTGTCCAGGGTCCTGACTGCCCTAGAGAAACCATGTCAATGTTCTACCAGCCTATCTGAAGGCCACCTTGGGCCTCCATGAAAGAGCTCCCTTCAGTTGCTGGGAAACAGGCTTTACCACTATTCACCATGAGGTTTTAAAGGGGTAGAAATTGATCAACTTTAGAAAGTGATTAATCTCAACAGAAGCGTATTCATATACTGGCTGGATGGAACCATCTGCATGTAGGCTGTCAACAGCTGCCTCCACAGCCTGGTCTGTCAGAGCATGCAGAGGATCTTGCACAAATCAAACGTACACTGAAGTGTTTCTCTCATTTGCTGTTTCTCTACAGGAAGAGAGAAACTAATTGACCCTTTGGAAGGGGAGACACCAAATATCTCACGTTTTCAGGCTCTCAGCCTGCATGAGTCTTTTGGGGAAACAAACAAACTAAAAAAGCGGGGATACTTCATAGAGCAGCTGTATCAGAGAAAGGAATGAATTTGAGAACCCATAGTGAACTCCTGGAAATACTTCTGCTGGCTCATGTCCATCTCCCAGACAACTCAGATGACAGACCATGAACTGGAGAACTATTTTTTGATGTTCTTCTTTTGTCAAATGTATTCTTTTAGTCACAATCCTGAAATCATATATATCAGATAAGGACTCTGGATAACTCTTCAGGATCTCAGTCACTGTGAAATCACAACATCTGATTTTGGTTTTGGTTTCTAAATGGATTAATTTAAATGAATCATCAAACAGTCTTGTAGCCCTAACTTCATATCCATACAAATAGTTCAACAAGCTCCATGGACTTTGGTCTCAATGGTATATTTAACTAATATGGATGAGAGTGAGTCTTATTCCTTATCTTCCAGTGAGAACAGTCTGATTCTTCAACAGCATGCCAGAAAGGTCATGCTCCAGACATGTTCTTTGCCCTCATACATTTAACTAACAATAATATTATCCATGTAAATTAATTATGTTTTCAAGTATATGCTATAAATATTCCATTGAGACCAGATTAACTTTTCCAAATAACCTCCCCCCTTTTGCTGAAGCTAGAAAACCTTCTTGTGTTTTTAGTGATTAAAAAAAACCCCAAAAAAACTCATCTTGCCCTCCATCCCCTTGCCTCTCTGCAGACAAAGTCTACTGCCACATACTTGTAATTCAGGTGCATGTTTGTTATGAAAAGAAGTGGTGCAGAAGTTCCTTACCTTCCTCTCAAGGAAGGTTTTGGAGGCCAAGCACAGGCACCCAGAGCAGCCGTGCAATCTCCATGCAGGAGGTGTCCAGGACTTGGCCAGAAGTAGCCTCAGGTCTCACAGTGTAATAGCATGGCTTAGTCTTTGCTTGAGAGGTTGAACCAGAGAGTATCAGAGATCCCTTCCAAGTGTTTTTGCAGTATTGGTTTACGCTGCCCCTGAGGTATGCCCCTTACAGCTATGACAGGTGCCCATCACAATGAAAGCCTCTTACAGTGATGCTTAGAGATGGGGAAAACTCATTCTTGCAGGCTCAAGTCAGCAAGATAAGACGTGATATTGAACAAAATCCTCTCTTCTTTCCAATATCTGCTTTTAACATGGATTTGTTTCCCTGAACATGAAGAAAAATCTAGAAGTGAGCCATGGCCAAATTCTTCCTAACATCCTTCCTGTCCTAACTTCCCAAGCATCTTTCTGAAAGGACAAATGGTGAAATGCTTTCTCACTTGGCAAGTTCTTCTCATAATTTTCCCTCAGGAGTGGTCCTGCATGTACCGGCAGTGCCTCTCCCTCTCCTTTCAGGTGGAGGTCCCAAATATTCTAGATTATTATGTGACAGAAAATAAGGCAGGAATTATGATTCTGACAAGTTAACAGGAGTCCTCTTGGCTTCAAATGTTTCTCTGTCCTTGCTCAGAAGAGACATGGCTGAGCAGACCCCACATGGCAAGCTCCCCCAGGCCCTGCACAGGGACTGGTCTGCTCTCAAAGATCACCTGTTTTAAACAGCACTTAATTTTGTTAATTCTCCTCTGCAGTTGTTTTTGGTTTGGTTTTTTCTTTTAATCAAGTTATTTTCAAAAGGCTTCTTTCACTTTCTTTGACCATCATCTTAAAATCTTTCATGTGAGGAAACTGCCTTACTGAGAGGTGTTTTTCAAAAGGGTAAACCCAAATGAAACATTTAGTTCTGAGCCATACACTGAAGCAAATCACTCTGTTTCCTGAAGAGCTTGCAGGAGCTTAATCACTATAGGATAAAAGAAATTTAGGGAACAAAGCTTCTTTATTTATGTAAACCCTTTCCAGAATTTGGGGTCTTAAGTTTTTGCCTGTATTTTTCCTTAAATTAAAAGAAATTGGAAATGACAAGAGATGTTGTACACTGGCTAATGGAAAGTGGTCCAGAACAATTTGTCCTGCTGTACCATACTACGACACATTTCAGCAATCTTTTTTCTTTGTTAAAAGCTACTTATAATCAGGTCTAAAGTACCAATATTAATCCACAAAGCTCTTTGCAGGTATTTAAAAAATGCCACAAACCATGATGCTGTATTAGCATGAGCCTAATTTTGCTGCCTGTAGTAGGAGTTCTGTGTTGTGTAAAAAGCTGCTGCCACCATGAACACTACGGTTGCAGCTGGCCAGGGTGGGGAGTTGCAGTGGTTATAAGTGATGCTCTGGCCACTGCATTGTCTCATGACCGGACTGCCAGGTAATTGAAGCCTCCTGCTTTATTCCTCCTTTTCTACAGAAGAATCGTTATGTCTAGGTTCATCCATCAGGGAGAAGCTTCACTGACTGCAATGCAACTCTGAAAAGGGGGTTTCACTCATCTCCAGCTATTTGCCCGAGTTCCCAGCTAACATCACATCTGCTGACGCAAAACCACTTCCTTGAGGAGTACAATTTCAGTTGGCCAAATGGCATTTAAAAGTGTTGAGGGACCTAGAAGTGGCAACAGCCTAATTCAGCAACGTGCCTAAGCACAGCCCCAGAAGTGGTGCCAGGTTTGGGGAGCACGTGCCACAATGTGCACCCCACCAGCTGCTTGGCAGCTGTGGGCTGGTGGCAGAGCTGGCGGGTGGGATTTCCATGGTGACACAGCTGCTCCCATTCACATCCCAAGTGAGGTTAGAGCCATACTAAAAAGTGACTTAAGGTTCTACCCCAGCCCTTTCTGACACTGCCATCAGCAGGTATAGAAAGACCTTCCCTTCTGATGAGTCTCTGGGGGTAGCAATTCCCAGCAGAGGGGATAGCAAAAAGCCAAAGTCAGCACAACTCTGAGCAAGCTTTTTAGCTCTCATCAGAGTCCATCAGCAATGATGCTAACTAACTGTTGGTATTAGGGAAACTGGTTTTGTGCCAAATATAAGGGTCTCGATGGCTGAACAGTATCAAATGAGTGTAACAGGGAGTCTAAGGAAATAAGTGCTAAAAATCAACATAAGCAACCAATTTTCTATTTTTTTTAAGAAACAGAAAGTGGCTTATCAATTTTAGAGTCAGATCTGAACTCAAAACCTCACATCACTGGAATGGATCTCAATGAGGACACGGTGTCCATCCAGCTACACACCCGTAACAATTAATAGATCCATATGCACAAACATCTCTGGATGTTACTTCAGGCTGAGATCTGCCTTTGTAGTTAAAATAGCACCTCTAGCTCTTCTATATCTGGAAATCACTTTGGATTAAAAATATCTGAAAAGTTAAAATGCAATCAGCAGAGTAACAATAAAAAAGCAAAGGGGAATAGATAAGAATAAGTTATCCTTCTCTGATATGAAGGAAGGTCTCTAGAAGTATTTTGCTCTTTGAAGAAAGAGAAGGGAGATAAGCAGTAAAGAAGGATGCTGGCAGCAAATTTCGTGCAGACCAGTGCCACAGCATGTTGCTGTCCTCCTCATCCTCCTCCCTCTTGCTTGATTCAACAAGGGCAGCTGCTAATCCTTCCATTTTCAGCACAATGCAAACCTTTCTCTGTTCGCTAATCCATCACCACATCAGCAGCATCAGCTGATGTGTGGCCCCTTTCTCCTACAACTGCAAACCCCAGTAGTCTCTGCCAGCATGCCTGATCCTGTATACATCTCCTGCCCAAAGTCCACAGTGCTATGAAAGGTTTGTGGGATGAACAAAATATTGCCGGCTTGAGTGGTGCCTCAGGAGAATTTAAGCAGCCTGAGTTTTAGTTTGTTTTCTTTAAAAGTCGAAGAGTACTGAGATTTACAGGACAAAGAGGGGGGGAAAAAAACCCCTACTAACACGGTCATTAATCTCAGGATAGTGGTGGAAAGAAATTCCATTTGTGTTCCTAGGGAGGGTCCTTGCTTTATGATCCAACAAAGGCTGGATGCTACAAGGTCGTTTGAACTTGTGCCAGATTCAATGGAGACCCACGCAGTGGAAAACAGAGGCACTGAATTCTCCAGTTAACTAAACTTCTATAAACTGTAGGGATTTACCCTACAATTAAATTCACCATTTTGACACTTAGACTCCATATGAATCTGAGTCCACCTAAATTTATTATAATCACTTGTAACATGCAAATCAGGCAAAGCTGAACAGTCCAGCAAAAACAGCCCTTCTTTGGTCTTCCTTCATCTTACGGCTCTTTTGCAGCATTTTGGCAGTGCAAGGGTAATGCAGAGGGCTGAATACTGATAGAAATTATGCAAGGAAGGGTGCCTTTATGAAACCAAAGAAAATACACTTAACACAAGCTGCATGCAACAGTAGAACATAAAAAGGGCAGATCAAAACAAAACGAAACAATGCTGTGCATCTGGTGGGAGGAGATTTATATACAAGGCCTCACACCCATTTGTTTGATCCTGAGAGATTGGGGGACACCTTGAATTAGCTGTTACGTAACATGTGGCGTAAACCACAGCACATAATTCACTCACAATACATTTGAATCTTCCATTTCTGTGTGATATCAATAACATGTAAGAGGCATTTAACCTTTACAAAGAATGAAATGTACATTTAAAATTAAATTTACTGCTATTAATGAACAATGGCCTCTGTCCTACATCCAGAATATGGATTGTTCTTACCTCACCCATTGTATTTTCCCCCAGGGAGAAGGCAAGCAGCTCTCTGGGTAGAAAAATGTCTCCTTTCACGGTTGCAAACAGCTTGCCTAGAAGGACCAGGACTAACGCTACCGCTGGACACATACAAAGACACTACCATGCACAAGGTAGTGAGAAGCAATTGAAAGCTGCTTCTGCACCTTCTCCAGGCCCCAGAGATGGTCTCAAAGCTGGGTCTTCTGTTACTGACTGGCATGCATTGACTGGGCAAGATTACTTAGCCTCAGGGACAGCATGCTCCATACTCCTGCAAGCTGCCTTCAACCAGGGTGTGTAACAAAATGGTTTTATTATTATTTAAAAACCAACAAGTTAACAAACAATAAAAAACAAAGAAAGTGTGCAAAAGTAACTGAGAGTTTAATTATATCAACTCTGGGGTGGGACACGGTAGTCAGGAACAAAACAATCTCAGGAGGCAACTTAATAATGGAATTGGCTTCTGTTTTAGGTCAGAGTTGCTACAAACCTCACCCATCCGTGAAGCAGAATCAAATTTGCTACTTTAGTTCAGCTTTATCCAGTAAGCCAAAGGGAAGAAGAGTACAGAGGATGTAGGCATGAAAAAATCCTGGCTCTTGCTTTACCAGAAACAGGAAATGAAATTATGTTATCTGAGGAACTTTCTACAGCAGGATTTTTGCTAGACAGTCAGATTCAGCTATCAGGAACACAGAGCCCCATTACCTTAGAGGAAAAATACTCATCACAATTTCACCTTCACACTCCTGCTTGCTGTGTTAGCAACTGGAAAATAATAAATAACTCATCAAGAAAGCTCCATAAAAGGTCACAACAATAAGGTAGAGGGTGATGTAATACAGAAAGCAGGTGTTTGCAAATGTGGAATTATATCTTCAAGGATGGTATTATTCACCAAGGACTTTGCACAGTACAGTTTGCCCCAACACCCTCCGGCTATGTAGAAACTGTACAGCGGGACCTTCCTTACCTCCTTGTCACCTCAGACTGTGTGCATGTCAGTAAATACGGTGCTGCCCCGCAGCATGCAGAGGGAGGGGGGTTCTCCCTGGAGGAGGAGGACAGAGGGTACCCCAAAGGCCTTCTCCTGTCACTGCAGGAAGAGGTGTCCAACACATACTCTCAGATTCAGGAGTTTAGGAGCAGGCACAAGGCTTGCAGGCTGAGGATCAGATTAAAATCTGAGTGTTAACAGCCTGTTCAAATAATCTTGCCCAGAGCCTGGTACTCATGGGCAGAAGGGAGGAAAGTCCTTAATGACCCTGTGTAAGGACATCCATCCCTCCCTCCCTTGCTCCCTCCTCCCCTCCCTCTTTCCCTCCCCCTTGGTACAGGGAACCAACTCCAGCACTATATGTGCTATGCGGGGAAAGTGAAGGCAGAGCCCTGGACAGACATACACACTAAATACAAAGTGGCTTTATCGAGTCCCTTTAAAAAAGAAAAAAAAAAAAAAAGTTTAGTTGTGCTTCTTTAAAAAGAGAAGAAAAGTTAAAAACACTTCTCTTGCTTATATGGTACATCCACCCAGCAACAGCAGAAGCTTTGCCCACTGGTATAAGGCTACACCTGTGTGGCTACTCTGCATCTATAAAGCCTCCTGGCCACTGGCAAATGCACAGCAATGCAGGTATCTTCCCAAAAAAACACAGGCAAAGCAAGTCTGCCTCTTCCAGCACACAAAGGTTTAGGACCTACAGTGGAAAAGGAACCAGAACTATTTAACATATGAGCCTCATTTAAGTAAGAAACAAAAGCAAGCTTAAAAGTAGAATTAAATTCAATGACACAAAAGGACTGAGGCTGGGCTGTGACACAAAAATATAAACAATGTGATTCTTAACAACGGGCTGTTTCATGTTTCCTTTCCGGAAACATCTTTATTTTCTTTTTTAAAATCAGTATTGGTAGGAACATATTGTCTCAGTAAATAACATTTGTTACTTTTCTCTTTTCCCCCACTCCCTTCCCACCCAGATACATGCTTAGAAAGCAAAAGAGCAAAAGTGAGTACAGAAAATTCAGTGTCCAGACACTTGAGAAGATGTTGCAGTGAACACAGACCACCCACTAACTTAATCTGTTTTGTTTTTCTAGTCCCGAATTTTTGTAGATTTTCCACTGCCCTTGAAAATGAAGAACATAAGCGTTTGCCTTTTTTTTCCCCTCCCCCCTCCCCTTTTTTTTTAAATTTTTAAATACAAAAAAGGCAACGTGCAGGGAAAGGTAAAGGAGAATTTGTTAGATGCCAGAAAATCCAAGACATCGCACCATACATGTTGCCTTTCCCTTCAGTCGGTGTGCCACCAGTCAGAGCATCCTCCTTTCTTTTCCATTCACATTGTAGCTCAAAGATCCAAAACACTTTCCTTCTTAGTTTGCCCTGACAAGACTGCTAGACACTGACTACTGTAGTTGTTCTTCATGCAGGGATTATGTCTATTAAAAGTAAACTGCAAAGGTAAAACAGAAGTGAAACTAACCGAGGAATGCAGCAGCTTTGTTGTAATTCCATGGGTCAAAGCATTTATAGAGCTTTCTCCCCAGGGTCCACAAATTCTCTAAAATTTCCTGATTTGGCACAACAGCTTGTGTAGCATAGTTTGGCTCGAGCACTGACACACAGCTACGTTCTTGGAGGGGTAGGCAAATGGGAGCATACCGCTGGCAGGAACAACAGAAAAAGAGATGGTAAAACTGTATTTTGTGTTGGGGAAAATATTAAAATCTAGCTAGACTGCTTCAGTGTCTTCATAGAGTTAACACACCAGCTTTGCTGTTCGCTTCCAAAGGTCACCTTCTTCCTGCTGGGGAGCCTTCTGCCACATATCTGTCCGGTCTAGCTATTTTTGCCAGATAGTTTTTGTCAGATTAGGTTAATTATTAACTCAAATCACAAAAACAACCCCACCACAAAATCCTTTTATTTTAATTGCAAACTGGGTACATTACTGACAAATGCTGAACAAGCTTAATCTACTGTAACCAGTGGTCACGTGTTACATTTACATCGCTTTTGTCAGCAGCCTCAGAAAAACACACACAAAGAGGGATGCTTCATCCCTTACTAAACTTGATCAGTTTAGAATTGTTAAATGTTATACGGTGATGGTTTGTAAAGCAAGGGGCAGAGCACAGCTTCAGTGAACTAGAGAAACCAGGAAAAAAATATATTTTAAGAAGGTCAGGCTCAAACACAAACTGAAATACTTTGAGAACCACAGAACAGGTCCCTTATAAACAAGGCCATGTAAATTTTACTGATTGCAAATGACCAGGGGCTTGGGTTTTCTGCTTCACTTCAGAGGTTCCACTGGCACATCGTATTTTACTAGTAGATAACCTTCTACCTCATGGTAAAGCCCAGTCCCATAGCTGAAACCTCAGAGCAAAAAAGCTAGATATCCAGCCCATAAATACATTTTATTTATTTTAACTGTGTGTAGCTCTTTGCTGGATAATCTGTCTGTAAAAGATACTACAGATTTTAATCTTAAATCAGTCACTTAATTTCCCTCCCTTGATTCGTTGCTGTAGTGCCTACCACAATTCTGAAGCTTCTGCCGGAAAAGGGTGGATTCCTCCCAGGGAAAGGCAAGGTAGACAGCTGAGAAAGAAAAAAAAAATGCATACCAAAAATACATCAACACAGAGAATGTGTCTTCAGTACCTAAGTGCAGGAGGAGCTGGCATTCTAAAGTATTTGGACCACTTGTTACAGCAACTTCGTTTAAGAGTCAGAGCTGGGTGATCAGTTTTCACTTGTGCACTAACCTCTTTTGTTTGAGTTTGGGGTGTTTTCTTTATTTGTAGGGGTTTTTCTGATAAACAGCGCTCTCATTGTTTCTGATGTGTCTCCCAAAAGTTTAATGCAGACAGCATGTAGCACAGCCATTGTCAACAGCAGCAGAGAGTCTGCTGTCACCACCAGGCAGGTTTCAGTGAAACACCAGCAGTCGGGACATGAGCTTGGGATGAGTGTGCAGGTGCTGAAGCTCGCTCCAGGCACACAGGGCCTGTTCTCAAGGCAGCAGGGGCTCACTCAAGTTTCTAATACAGGAGGCAATAAGAAAATAGCTAAGAGACCCTTGACAACAGACATCAAACCATAATTTAACAACACAAGAGAAATTCGTATTCTAGACTCTTGGCATGAAGACACTTTGCATTGTAGGTAATAGCTCACTTAATGCCACTAACTCCAAAGCTTAACTATAAAATCCAACTAATTAGAAAGTTTAAATTAGCTTTCTTACATCTCCTGGGCAAACCCTGCGCACACCCCTGCCAAAGCACACTACCCTCCTCCTCTGAGATCCCAAGCAATCCTTCACTGCAGGAAATTCCCCCACAGCTCCTCACAGTGCCATGCACGCAGCTGCTTTGCACAGCCACGTCGAACGATTGGAGGCAGAATTAAATGCATTAAACTGTCAAGCTGTGTCTCCTGGGAATCTGGGGAATGCTTGACCCAAAAACTAGACCAAAAAGACAGAAATATTTCCAGGGCCCAACCTGAACTTCTGCCATCAGGCCCTGGCACGTCCCTGCCTGGTCAGCCCCTAATAATGCTCGTTATTCACGTTCATATCAGGGACATGCTGCAATGCCTGGAGCTGTATCCTTAGACCGAGACAGCAAACCGAAGCTGCTGTGGGAATTTAGCAGCTGCCCAGGGGACAGATAACAACAGGATGTCATTTATCCTCTGTGGCAGGGTTGGAGGTCTTGCCTAAGCAGTTAGAAGCCAAAATTAGCTACTAGGCAATGGCTGCTTAGTGACTCACGCAAAATTAGTTGTGGCCGCAGCAAAAGTGACCATGGAGAAGTGTTCACATGGCACTAAGGCACTAATTAGCACTGCCACTGGATGGCTCCATGCAGGTCACAGCCAGGTCTGAATCACACGGTGAATTACCCCGTCCTGCTAATGACACCAGTGTTAATGAAGGGAAAGTTTGCTCCCATGGAAAGGTTAAGTCAGAAATTACTGCCTTATCTGATGCAAATACTACAGGGAATGGAGGCTCTACCCCCTCCATTAGTGTGAGCCAGTGTGTGCTCAGAGAAAGAAAGCAGGAGCCATACCAGAAGCTGAACCCTCTGCTCCTTGGGCCCCTGTCCTCATAGCTTTTGAAAGGAGTCTTTCCTGGTGTGTGTCTTAATCCCAGAAAGTCACAATTTTATCCAAGAGTATGGGAGCAAGTAGATAACAAGCAGCATGTGGGAGTAGTAGTGAGCGCTAACAAAGGTACAAGACCTGGTGCCTGGTGTGGAAACATACTTACTGCAGCGTGGCAGAGTGCACAGGACAGCAAGGCTGTGTTTGTTTTTCACTACATCAGAAGGGCTCCAGGGAAAGGTTCTCTTTTGACAACACAATTTCCTTAAAAACCTAAGTTCTTATGCTGGACATATGTAAACACACTATAGGAAAAAAAATCCACACCGTTGCTTTCATTCTACATTAAACTTAATCACAATCTCATTTATAGGTCTTCATAAATTTATGTGGAAACACAGTAGCAATGCAGATGCTCTTGTTTGGTGGCCTGCAGAGAAGACAGAAAAGAGAAGAGAAACTTTTGATGAACTTCCCAGTTTTGGAAGAAAGTGCAAACCTAGAACAGCTAGGCAGGTAGCCAGAGGAGGGGAAGTCCAAGTCGTGATTGGGCAGTGGGGAGTGGGGGCTGTGGTGATACCATGGGATGCAGCAGCAGTCCCAGCAGTGGGCAGGAGGGGTGGGAATGAACCTTGGCCAGAAGGCGGCTGTACAGTACTCCCTGCTAGGGAGGCCCACGTCCATTTCATTTCAGTAGAAGTCTTGCCTTTTTTCAGACTTTTTTTCTTTTTTTTTTTTTTATATATTAAAACTTCTTAAGATTTTACTTGGCAGAATGAAAAAGGGTCTGCAACATTTCCCAGCATGGTAACTTTAAGCCATCCAGTGAAATTTGATATGCGTTCTTAATCTTCAAGACTTCTGTTGACATCACAAATGGGAAAGCGGAGCCAACCACTGGGGGAGGTGAAGTTTGGATCACATGAAGCACGCTCTTTTTGTTTTTCTTTCTAAGTTATTATTGCTTTTAGGGAAAAACTAAAGAATTGAAAGAATTTTAAGAGGATGGGGAGTTGCATCTCTAACTAATGACAGCAGCATGCAGCATGTCTGCATTTCAAGTGAGTAGAAAGACAAGGAGAGAATTAGCAAGGAAGCCAGAGGTGCAGAGCTGGACCGGGAAGAGCACAAGCTTGGTGTAAAAGACATTCCTGGGCCAGACAAGGGGGATGAGATCCTGCAAAGGTTAAGGCACTCTAAGCAAAGTATTCCTTCTTCATGGCTCCACAATATGGAGGAGAACAGCGCTGCCTGTTTGCAGAAGTGCTCGTACACTGCAACACTATTGCCCATGGTGGTTCCAGTTCCAAGGTGCAGCAGCCAGGGGTCCAATCCTGTTCTCACTGATCTCAAACAAGGGGTTTACTTTTGACTGCAATGGTGCCAGGATGGCATCTGAGCAGAAGAAACAAGAAAAAAAAAGGCAAATCTCACAATCCTAAATAAAACAGCAGATATCAGATTATACATTTCCAAACAAAAGATAGTGAAATTAAGGGTTTTAAATGCTAATTGACAATTTTGGATCCAGCTCTTTCCAACTTCCAGTGAGGTTATAGATCTCTGAATCCCTTTAAACAGGTTGTGGAAAGTTTGCACCATCCCATTGCTTGTTCTCAAAGAGGTCTGATAGGACACTTCTAACTTGGGACACACACACACACGACACGTAACAGCAGGAACAGCTTTCCATATTTTCACACAGTTTACTGCCTACCTTATGTATATTTAAGTTACGTTTCCTGGAAGGTCTTAGAGCAACATGATACCATAGCCCAAAACACACCTTCTGCTCACAGGCCAAGCACATTCTGCTCATTCCCCGAAACAGATGCCCTCACTGCCTGAGGGAGACGTGCGCAGAGCCTGGAAATCCAAAAAACCCAAAGCTCAGTTTTACAGGCCTGATCTCAATTGATTGACATGCTACTTGATGCCTCTCTCGGAAGAGTTAATCAAATATTTTAAAGAGAGCACACATTCCTTTTGTTACTTTTGCAGAATAAAAACCCAATCAGAGTGGGAGAGGGCAGGCCTTGTGCCACTAAGTGTTTGGACTCTACTAAATGTCCCATTCTTACTATATTTGTCACTTATGCAGTCAAATGAATGACCCCAGAGAGCCCTGTATGCAAACTTTAACCAAGGGTAAGACATCCGTATCTAATCGCAGGTAACTGAAGTGGTTTTGTGACCACTCAAGTAGAACTCTGGGCAGAAGCCTGTTAAGGTTGTCCTCAGTGCTGGCAAGACAGAGAAACGTAAAAAGCAAACAAAACTCCTCAGAGCTAGTAATGCTTACTGAAAAAACTTTCTCCTATTACAGAAGTGACCAAACTCCTCCCTGTTAAGCCCAAAGACACCTGTTCACATTTTTTTACACAATCATATGGAGTCAAATAGGTGTAGCAGGGGCTGAAAAGCAGGAGCTAAAGTTAGCACTGTATATTTTTATGACCTTTGGTGTGTTTACGGAATACAGAAGCTATTGTCTGGAAGTCTTTGGTCTCTGTGCTGGGGAGGAGGGAGCTGGCAAAGCAGGTTATGAACAGTGCTCTGTTGCTCACGAAAACCAAAGCCAGTATCCCAGCAGTGGTGGATTGCTGACCCCCACCCCAACAGCTCACCCCAAGACAATTTAAGAGCAAACAAGAATTGTAAAATACACACCAGCATGTGACAATGAATGGGAAAGCAACATTACTTTTATAAAGAAGGCAACAAAATAATTCTTAGCCTTCTGCTGAGATTTTGTACATAGCTTTGGAGCCCACACAATTCCATCATTCCATATTCTGGACAACTTCTGGTAAATACAAGATGAAACAATATGTACAATAGTGCTTCTGTTGCAGTAACCCAGTTTTATACTTGCCCTTTCTCATGCAGTAAATGTTGCTATAGGGGTGCTTTTCCTTTGCCTTGGCAATATAGGTTCCTCATCACATAATTTGCCATCAGCTTAATCCAAAGCTAATGGAATGAGGAAATGTGTTTTTGGACACAGGTGGTGTAACTGGATGCTCACATTGGTGCAGTCTGTTTTGATGGAAAAGTATTCTCAGGTCACAGAGAAGCCCCATAAACATGGAAGAGGCAAATGCTTGTAGGTTCTGTATTAGTCTAGCCATCTTGGAGATAGGCATATAGCTTAAGCAAACTGTCTTCCTTCCCCAGGATACAGCCATCCCAAGGTACTTCAATGACTGCCTTCTCTTCTGACTTAGCTACTAGGACTGGAAACTCCTGAAAGCAGGGAGGTTTTGGGGGGTTTTGGTTGTGGTCTTCTTTTGGCAAGGTTTCTGCACAGCAGATTTCCCAGTTGCAATACAACTGAACATGATACCTCCAGGAAACATTATGATTGTTGTTGTTGCTATGCAAAAAACCATCTTATATCCACATGCTGCAGTACTCTGGTCAAAACAATGAACCGAATCTTTGTAGAAGATTCAGAAACACCTTTCCACTACAGGTTTTCCTACTTCTTCTACTGTGCACAGGAAGCAGATCATACTGGCTTAAGGACCTCAAAACTAGAAATAAACTAACAGAAAAGGGCAAGATATTAACCTTCATTGTATGAATTAGTAGAGCGATCAAAGCATCAAGAGAGAAAGGACAAGAGTCAAATCCACTGCTGATTTATCTTGGGGGAAAATGTCACTGATCAGTCATGTCCCTCTAATGTCAGAACAGTTACTGCCTGCTGATACGGTCCACATTCTCTAACAGCAGAGGGTCCCAGACACGGACCCCTGTGGGGCTCCCTGTGACTGCACAGCAGTGGCAGCCAGTGTGCCTGGCCTCCAGCAAAACAAGGGGGAGCTGTTTTGGGTCATCTTTTCCCTCTGGCACCTTCAGCTTTCTGTTTTCCAGAAAACCCTGCTGAGACAAATCCTTTTCTATCCCTAGTTCCTCTCCATTTTGTAAATACCCTCCCCAGTTCTATACAAATTATACACGCTCTAGAAAATTATTTGCCCGCTCAGGATCTGCTCAATAGACAGGCACATGTAGACAGGAGTTATTAGACTAGAAACAGCAGGCTGCTGATGACCACGAACAACTTTCTCTAATAAAACTGTCAAAGAAAGTGTTCCTTTGGCTGCTCTACCAAGGCAGCATTCCACATATTGGTTTTATGGGTTTCTTTTTTTAAAAAAGTCCCACTGCAACCTCTGCTGCTTGCTTTCTGATTTTACCCCTTTTAATAGATGCTAAGAAGTATCTGTTGCTGGGGGGAAAAAAACCACAGCTAAGCTTCCCACACTCCATAGAAGGCCAATTTCCTGCAGTTCCCTGGCTTTTAACATCTCAGACTCTGCAAAGGACATAATTCATTCTGCAAATATCAGAGCACTCTTAAATATTTGATATATATATATGAACAGCTTTGCTTTGTATTGTTTCAGACCATACCAGTACTGAGGAAAAAAGAGAACACAAGGAAGAAGAAGAACAGATATTAGGTTTGGAAAAGTCTGAATGAGAAGGGGAATTTGCAGATTTATTTTTCCCCCCAAACTTGAATATTTCCAGCAGCCACCTTTGTAACATGGTCTCTGTGGTCTGAACAGGTTAGCAAGCAGGTTAAGTTGGAGGTGAGAGAGGATGAAAATAAACACCTTGCGAATGCTCGGACACTTCTGCAGGACACTCACAGTGTGCTCAGAAAGGAACTGTCACTCCAGCTCATATTGTTCGTATCATTAACCTTTTTCACACACCTTCTTCCAGGCAATTGGTCATTGCTGTCACACACCATCACATGTACATGTCCCAAATATTTCATCTGCTACATAGGGCATAAAAAGTCTCAGCTACGTAGGAACTCTCCGGAGTTCCTCCAGAGTTGACCTGGGGGTCATTAGTAGGCAGCAGGAGCTGAAGCATCCCGCCAAATATTCCTCAACTGGTTGGTCAGCGCCAGCACTTGAGTAACAAGGAAATTGTTTCTCTCCTCTGAACAATCTCTACTTCTCAGTGTCACTTAGAAGGAGCCTTCCTTGAGCTGGGGACTGGAGTTATTACTCCGGTTGCTCTCTGGTAAAGCTAGCTCAGAGGAGAGTGCCTCTGTGATGCTAACTCACCAAGCTCTTTAACCATTCATATAGCAAAGGCTGCTCTAGGAAAGATTCTGGCTGCAAAGGTCTGAGCACACAAACCACCACCAACCAGTTACCGATATCAACATGAGAATACCACAGTGGGATGTTTAGCACAGACTGTGAGCCAGCAGTTCTGCCATCTCGGGATCTAACTCCAACACGTTCCCTTTTTAGCAGCATCGTGGCTTGCCAGATCTGTGGTTGTATTGGTTTTGGAAAGAGCTGCTTGTTATGGGAGTAGAAACGAACAAAGGGAGCCGAGACTGAAATTGCAGCCAGATTAACAAAATCAGTTCACATTTCATTGTTATTTAAACTCTAGCAAATCCAGCCCTAAGAACAAGGGAAATCTGGATGGAATCCAGTAGATTCTTTGGCCTGATGAAGCAGTGCTGTACTGGAAGCTGAGGCAGAGAGAAAAGGCTTTAAGCGATGTTTGCATCCTCTCCATCCTTGGGCTGAGGGAGCATGGTTGTGGGTCTTGGACATGCTTGACCAGCTCAGAGGCCTGTTTTCAAAGAGAGCGTCGGGGCGCTTCTATCGTGACACTGTTAACAAGCAGCTCATCTGTCAAACCTTCACCCCTCCTTTAACTGTATCTTTAAGAACTTGAGGATTTTTCCTGTGCAGTAGAGATTGTTCAAAAATATTTATAAATTAAAAACATATACATATTCAAAGGTTGTTATTAGATCTGAATAATACTTGAAGCATTGGAGAACAAAAGGTTTGTGACTTATTTTAACTCAATACCGAGATTAAAAAAAAAAATTGACTGAAGTAAACTTTCCAACTACATCTTTATCATAAAAATAAAGACTTATAGGAAATGTAACACAGAAATTGTAAAGAGCAAATTATTCCTAAAATGACCAGAACAACCATCCTTTTAGATTCTCAAATAATAATATACAGCCAGGTGATCACCAGAAATAATCATTATAGATCTCTAGCTCAATTTGACCATGAAAGCAGCAGATTCAAATCAGTAATTCACAGATGTCATTCTGTATTTGCAGTCTGCAAGACCATAGGACAGCACGCTTCCCTTCCCTGTCGCTAAGGCACACCAGTAATAACCAGTTCACTTTCTGATTGCCTGAGCACAGCCAGCAAACCAGCGATGCCCCACACTGAGCCCATTCGAAAAATATTTGCCTTTAGTCTTGCCAGTGTCACACATGGGCCACACGAGCATAGATAAAACCTGCCACACAATGAAATGGTTTTAGAAATGGCACCCTCTTGCCTTCAGTGTGTCATGTGCATGTTTGGGCATCATCCTGCAACTTCCTGGAATACTGGAAAGTTTCCACTTACCAAAATCTTCTTTATCACATAACAGGAAGGGACTGGAGGCCCCTAATGTAACAGGTGATTCCCCCCAACTTTAATCACAGCAATGAGAAAGAAACAATATTTCAGCTTCAATTTTAACATACTCTCTCAGTGAACAGGCACCTTGTGTTCTTCAAGGTGATAGTTATTAACCAGTTGCCTGTTGAATCCCACCAGGATTGGCATATAATTTCACTTTCTGAAGGACTGTGAGACTGAAGTACTGATATTTTCTAGTAGTTCCAAAGCAATCTCTTTAATATTTTTGCCTTAAAGTGAGTGCTTCTTTGGAGATGCATTTCTTTCTCAAAATAAGTAAGGCTAAACCACAATATGATTTTTTTTTCAGACTCTTACTAATCTTTTAGTCAGGTTGCCCATACCAAAATATCAGCCCACAGATAGGTAGAAATTCTGTTTGCTGGAAGCTGGCTATCCACTCCTGCAGCAGTGTGGGGATCACTGGATGTTTAGACCCCAAGCATCTCATGATGTAGGTGACTGCTCTGTGTAGACAAAAAGGCAGATTAGCCTGGCTGAAACTATCACGAGCATGAAGTATCACAGGGAATGTCAGCTTCCCTGAAAAATCCTTGCAGGGCTACCAGAAGGATAGGCAAGTGGTCCTGGGGAATACTCCACCCTTGAGTCACAAGAGAAGGAGGCAGCCATCCTTGCTGTGACCTACTGGCACAAGATCAGAGAAGCAGATGATGGAAGAAGAGGGATTTCTATTTTCAGTCCGACAGAGTGAGTCTGTTTCCTGATGTCCAAAGTGGGAGGTTTGATGTTTTGTAAAAAAACCAGTTTCAATATCACAAGGCACTTTCTCCAGCTTGTAGGTTCAAAGGAAAACTGTGACTGGCCAGGACCAAAAGCCTTACTCAGTCATGACTGATAAGCACGTGTTTTATGGCACCTGTCCTGTAAATAGGGTCCTTCCTCTTTCAGAGCACACTGTAAATGTGGGACCACCTACAGCAGAGAGAGGTGGGACAGGCCACCTCCCTGGTTACTATGGAAATAAAGAATAAGAAGAATCTGTAACTGCAAGTACTTACAGAATGCATTTTAGACAGAGCTTTGTGTTCCTTCACTAGGAATTCATGTCAAGTTTAGTTGTACCCAGGAAGGAAGTCGTGTCAGGTTAGTTGTACCCAGTTTACAAATCCGTTAGAATGGGTTAGTTATTACAGCAATACAACAACAGCAATTCCATTTCTTTACTGTTATTTCCCTCTTCTCTTTCCATAATTTCTCATCTTCTGGCCCTTTTTTTCCTCTGCATTTCTAAGTAAAATGTTTAATGTTATTTACGTTTCAAACAGTGCAGATTGTTGCATTCTTTTTTCAGTTAGTTTGAGCTACATTCGAGTTTAAATGCCTCTTACGCAATGCTTGACCTCCTCATTCCCAAGAAAAGAAAATCCTTCCAGTTTTAATGAAGGAGAACCATTGTGCACAAAGCAGATGACTAGCCCTGAGAATACTTGATTGTTTTCCAGCTTCTGCCATGTGCTTCTTGGGGGTTTTCCAGGAACTCATTTTATTTTGTTGTGCCTCAGTTCCCCGCATATGAAATGGAAACATTAGCTAACAGTATCGTATAGGAGCTAGATATTATCAGTATTGCTAAACCAAAGAAAACATCCACAGTTTGGGTTTGTCGTCCTAATACCCTAAAAATAAACAAGGACCATACACCTCTTCCAACAGAAAATAAAACACGTTCACTTCGTCGACAGCACCGTTTTTACACGTGGGAATAAGAACTGCATTGACAAACTGAAAGGAGCAGGAACATTATTTCCCACAATGTAAGACATCGCAGCAGAGATGGCTTGATCACGGCCATTCTTAGCACAGTGAGTAACCTTTACATATACAAATGAAGTCAGTAAGTAATCGCTGTGCTTTGTTACATGAATAGGGGCTTTAGGGAAGATGCTTCCCCAGGGAACTCTACAGAACCAAAGCAAACAGTAGCTGAGAGAAAATTATTATTACCCAGTGACATAAACTAAAGTCACTAACAACAACAACAAAGATATCCAGCGATGGAAACAACAGATAAGTAGCTTCACTCGTGATCAAAAGAAAAAAAAAGAAAAAAAACCAAAAAAAAGGAAGATGCTTCCCGAAGAATTTGAACCTCCTTAGAGCCAGAAAAAAGCTGGATGCCATATACATTTTTATATAACATATCTACCAGTGTTTACTATCCTCTTGCCCCAGGACAGCTAAAAGGTTCATGTTAGGAGCAGCATTCAATAAATATTTAGCTTTTTTTAGCATGGACTTTCAGTGATCAAGAATTTCCTTTATATGGGATACTTCTGTCATATTGGCTAACAGTTCACTTCAGATACTCAGAACAGCCGTATGTTCCAAGTTACTTCGAATTCATGGAAAAAAATAGCAGCATACAGGGGGGAAAAGTAATGTTTCTATGAAAAAGCATAATGGGCAACTTCCTCCTGCTTGCTCTTTGAAACGCAACAGAAGATGGTGTCTCTCTCCCTTACTGACCAGTCTGCTGGAAATGTAAAGACGAAGTACACCGAAGCCCCAAACTAATCCCTGTATCACTAGACAGTCCCTATAGAGAACAGAGGCGATCCTTGTGCCACCTGAGGAGACCAGACCCATCCCTTAACTTTTCCTTTTCTGTGGTGCCGGTGCGATCCGCGCGCTCCAGGCCTTCTAGGGAGCCGGGCGGGAGGTGAGCGCGGAGGGCTCGATCGCTCTGCCTCATCGGGTCCCGTCATCTCCTGGCAAAGGCATAGCGCTGCAGAAACGCACTGCGAGGACGGTTCAGCGCGTTAACTGCTCCGAGCCCAGCCGAGAGCTTGTGAGCTCCCGCCCCTCCTCTATCCGACTGGTGTGCGTGAGGGATGCAAAAAGACAATAGGGTTTCTTATTTAAAATGAAATAAATAAAAAAGGGGTGTGTGTGTGTATGAAGCATTCAAGGCATCTGTGCAGGGTTGCGTTTGCCTGCCCTTCAGCTGCGGGAAGCCCCTTAGAATGTTGTCAGCATGCTCAGCCTCCAAGTGCTTTCCCAGCGTGGCAGGTTCTGTCGGGCGGTGGCGGGTTGCTGGCCGGGGCTGCCCCCCAGCGCCGGCAGGTTGCGGGCCGGGGCTGCCCCCCAGCGCCGGCAGGTTGCGGGCTGGCGCTGCCCCCCAGCGCCGGCGGGTTGCTGGCCGGGGCTGCCCCCCAGCGCCGGCAGGTTGCGGGCTGGCGCTGCCCCCCAGCGCCGGCGGGTTGCTGGCCGGGGCTGCCCCCCAGCGCCGGCCGCCCGCCCGCGCACAGCCCCCGCCGCTCGGCAACCGCCCCCGGCTGCCTCGCCTCGACCAAAGGCATCGCTGACATCACACCACGTCTTTCCTGGGATCACATCATATGCTGTATATATACGAGAGAGATACAAACATATAGTTACTCTATTGATCTAAATTAATGTAATGCATATAGATCTGTGAATATATCTATAGGAAGGAGATGCTTATTTTTATTGTTTATAAATACATACACTCCACTGCAGTACTAAATATTTACACTTGTCCCACAGAAAAGCAACTTGCTGCACATGTAATTCATAGGTACTTCAGCCTTGCCTGTGTTGGTATCAGCACAGGAGACAGACAAAATAGCAGTAAATACATGAGGGTGAAGTGTCAGACCTGATGAAGAAACACTGATAATTCAAACATTTCTCATAGATATGACAAATGAAGCTGCCTAAGTAATGAAGATGGTGCTTGATGTCCTCATTTCACTTTCACAGCTGAATTTCAGGTCAACAGGGAACATCCTGCTCTATAAATGTGTGCTCTCTCTCTTTTCCTCCATCCCCTGGTGCTCTTCTCCTGTTTTATTATTTTCATTCCTAGCTTTCTGTAAAATAGAGATTGACCTTTTATACATAGAAAAAAAAGCCATAATTAAAGCTTGACATTCCCTTCAGCTAGGAGCTCTGTTCCAGAGTCACATTTTCCTCCTTAAAATGCTTGGAAGTATTCTGAAATGGTCCTGCAACGCTTCCCAAAAAATAATTGTGCCACTTCTGCAAAAGTGCACTGCTAGGAAGTGCTTTGTGGGCTCCACAGCCACCCTCCCCAAAAAATCCTCTTGATCACAACTGGATGTCATGCTTTTGGAAACGCAGTCACTTTGGAGTATATGGTTGAAATTTGAATTTCAAGATTTATACCAGTTTAACTCTTTTATTCCATATTGACCCTGCCAAAATTTACAGAGACTGACACCTTGTTAAGGTCACAGAGGAAAGTGTGCTTTGCCATCTGCCCTCTCCCAGGCCACCCCCTTCCTACATAAAGGGCATAAAGCCCTACAGTGGTGACTACTCCCAAAGTTGGGACTTACCTTCCTTATTTTAAATACAATCATCTTCTGCTCCCCTCAGACAGTTACAAGGTTAACCTGAGATTTGCCCTGACTCCAACACAGAACTGTACCCCTCCAACTCCATCTGCCAAAATTTTCCCTGGGCCTTGAGAAAGTTCTCATACCAGATCTTAAGGATGACTCAGAAAACAACCCTTAACACTCCTACATCCCTTCATAAAAAGGAAACTAATCCAGAGGCCTAAATCAAGATTTAAAAAACTGTAGAAACCATGCAGCAATACAGCATCACAGAAAACACAGACACTTTGAAAGCAATAAGAGCTGGAAGAAGAGGACTAAGGCAAAGAGTCACTCAAGGCATGGAGTCACTCAAAGCGTGATGTGGAAAAGCTTAAGCTGCTTCAGAAAGAGGACAGTATTCTCTGTCAACAGGCAGAACAAATAGAACTTTCCTTTTTATTTAATTTGGGCAAAGAACACAACTTCATGGGTACCTCAGACTTGCAAGTTTTAAATAGGAAATGAAATTGCAAAATATATGGACAACTGCTTTGATTTCACGTGGTAATTTGTACATTCCTACATCACAATCCACATTAAGACAATGATATGTAACCTTTATGTTGTGTTAGGCATTTTAAAACAAACTTATCAGGTTAGACAGCTGTTGTTATTTGCACACATCCTAGCAAGCATATTTATTAATTTTGACTGTGCTCCAATATCTGGACCAGAACATCAGAGGTTTTGACTTCATCCAGATAAGTATAAAAATGCCCTGGTGTATGTGCTGCCCAAATACAGCAAAAGAATTTTCCCAGTCATGCTAAGCATGCTGGCATGCACTGTGCTGTCACAAGAAGCATGGACCAACAGAAACACCGGCCTTTTTTCTTTCTTTTTTAAATAAAATATTTTTCTAGTATTTTCTTAGCTGCTTAAACACACTGGGTTCTGTAATACAAAGCAAAAACACTTCAAACCCCGAATAGTGATTCTTTGTTACAGTAACAAACCCAAAACAACTTATCTAAAGCAGGATTTGGGATTTTGCTATTAAAGGGCTGCAGTGGAGTCACCCTAGAGATAGTAATGGTCTGCCACAGTTGGGTCAGACAATACCCTAATCCCTTGGACTTTCTTAAACTAATTCTTTCTTAAACTAATTTTAGAAATTGCCCTGTTATTCATAATGCAGCACTTCGTCTTTTTGCTGCAGCTAGCAGTAGCCAATACTTTTTGACACTCCATCACCCTAACAGTTGTTTTATTTTGGTTTTGATACTGCCTGTGGAAAGTGTGACGTTTTAAAGTAAAAAGAAAGAAAAGAAAAAAAAAGAGAGAAGAACCAAGTACAGAACAATGAGAGATTTTGCCCTCATGCAAAGGCAGCTCTGCTGGCATGGAAATAGATGGACTTGCAGATGTGAAATCAAGGGAGGCTTTCCATTGATTGCTGAATCATTTCTTCCTTTGTTATCGCTACAGCTTCCTGTCAGCAAGTCAATAGTGCATACAGGATACTGCTAAAAGGCCAGACCCTATTCACTGAGGAGCCCCAATTAGCCATGCAATGTCAGGGGACCTTTTCACATCTAACACAGTATCATTGTACCAGAATAAAGGTTATCCACTTCCAAAGGTGGAGGAGTGAAGGCAAACTGGAGCACTCCCATGTACCACTTGTTGGGTCTAAAATAGATTTTTACAGTGTGCATATCAAGATTTTGGTTTTGTTTTTCCCTTTTATTCCATCAGATAGCATTATTCACCAGGATTTTCTTCTTGTTATTGTGAAGGAGCAGAACCTAAGTTACATCCAGGTCTTTTAAGGGAATGAATACCCAAGTTTTGCTGAGAAAAAAATTGACTGAATTGACAATTGTAGCAGCCACCCTGTCTTTGGTGTTATTGGATGAGGAGCTCCAGACAACCAAGACCAAAAACCCATTAGGACCCCTGTAAGCTGCCTGAATTCCCCTCCCCCAGCCTCAAAGGCAGAGAAAAAGACAATCCAGTAAGTTCTCTGACTTTAGGGCTGCAGAGGAAGTTAGGCTGGCTTTACTACCCATGGTTTTCACAGACAGCTGGACTTCGGCAGGAGGGTGCTAACTAACCAGAGCTCCAGTAAGAGCACTTCTGCCTCTTACGCTGAGTCTATGGCAGCAGTGAGTTGGACACCTGAACCCCACGCTGTCCTGGAGCAGCCCAGTCCCCATCAGAGTCAAACACACACCAAAGGAAAAATACAGATTTATAACTTAAATGTCCAACTCTCTGTTTCTACAATGACTCTTGAGGACAGCTTCCCCTCTTTGGAATGAAGATAGCAAAAGCACTTCCCACCCTTAAAACAAGGGCCTCAAGCAAAAGTTATCCAACCTCACCATGCTCAGTAGTCCCTGAGAGGTATTGGGAATTGAGGGGTTTATTTTATTTTTAAGGTGAAAATTAAAGGAAGATACACACTGGATTTATTCTGCAGGGAACCCTTTGAACTTGGGAAAAGACATTATGATGACAGGTTAAAGCAGATTACCACTTGCAAGATGACCTATTATTTTATGTGGGAGGTTGCATAGCTATTGCCCATAACACTCCAATTTCTTTGCTGTGCTGGACTAAAATCTTCTCTGTGGCATCTGGCAGAGAGCAACACGCAATTCGAGATGAATTTTAGGTGAAGCCATTTTATTAGGTGAAATCATATAGATTATATACCTTTATTACTGCAAACGTGGCAAGCTAAAAAACTGCTAATTGGTTACACAGACTGTTCACACCGTATTGATTGGTTAGTGATTATAACGAGTTCTGATAAACCTATTTTATAGCTAAATATCATTAGTTTACCTTTGATGTCTAAAAGTATCCGAACACCTGCTGTTTTGATCCTCTTGTTATGGTTGGCACTTAACATGTTCCGTTACTCCCAAATACCTTCCCATAACTGCTTCTTGGTTTAGGGTACCCTTATCAACAAGGCCACTGTGTTTTGAGAATGTGATTATTAGGATCCTCTCAGCATGAGTAACTTTTCCTTTCTCATGGGAACAGACAAATATTGTCAAGGCCTAAATCTTGGGAGAAGAGAGCTAGGCTGCTAGCAGGCCTGCTGTCTTCCCCGACACTCTTCTGCTCAATCCATGTACCACCCAGCGATAAACCCCGCCACACTCTAATAACTCCCTAGGGCTTAATTACTTTGCTACATTAGAAGACCAGACGATGGTGAATAAAATACGCATTTTATTAATCTCTTCCTGCCTGTTCCAAAGCACGCATCTAATTTCAAATAATGCATCCAGGAACAGAGGACTTCCATTTTCAATTAGTAACAACAAAGAAAACCCACCTTTGCTGGCAAAAACCTTTCAGTGATTTTATGAAGAGAGCCAGCATAAACTGGAACTGAATAATAAAGTGCACAAAAGAAAACACTGGTAATGCTTTATATAATGCTGCATATATAAGATCTGCAGTGAAAATGGAGCAACACTGCTTTGGAAAATGCCTATATCCAAAGCTCAAACTCTCTAAGGAGTTTGTTCATGTAATTCCTATTACACTTGTAGCTCTATTCCAAAAGGAGATAATCAAAACAAAGACTACATAGCTTTTAAAAAAAAGTTATTACTGAGATGATATCTATTTAAATATAGTTATAGTTCAGTTATCTATCAGTTTTTACTTGAATTAAGCTAGTTCTTCTAAACTTCTCCTGTGTTGTAATGAGCTAAATATCTCTGTGGGAACATTAATTGCTTCCTACATCATACTTTCAATATTTTCACTACGATTTGGAAGGAAAAGGAAAAAAACAACCCAAGACTCCTAGCAAGTAGTTGCACAGATAACGGAGATCAGAAGTATTCTAGTAGGTTAAAGATAGTACTGCCTTTGAAGATGTCAATACTTCCATGCTGTATTTTACATGAGGAAGGAATAAGTTTTTTTGAATTAATTTGTACTCCTCTTAAGAAAGAGGCTACCATAAACTTTAGGGTTTAAAGTTTCGTTACTTTCAACTTCAGACTATGCATCTCAGCTTTTAGAGATTACAGAACATGACAAATACACAGTGTCTACAGACAGACTGAACAAATCAAATAAGCCCCTCTAAAAATCACAGTAGAAGTCCATTATGTCAAGTCAAGCCACTATAGGTATCTAAATTGAAAGTACTAACTAGATTTTTTTATTACTGCACAAACCACACTGATTAAACAACATAATAAAAAAACCTTAGTTAAGTAAACAGACCAAATTTTATATCTTTTTGTACCTGAATATGAATTCTTCCCCTAGACATTCTTAGTACTTCTTTTTGTTTGCTCATTATTCTAGCACAGCTTCGCTTTTATAAATCATTAAGCCACTGTCTTCATTTATGTGAGCCTTTGAGACAGAGCATTTATTTTGATCAGCGACTAACAAGAAAGCTGTGTAGCAGCACAGCACAAAGAACTACCAATACTACATCAGCTGCAAGCATTACTGCTTTTTTTGGTTTGTTTGTTTACACAAGACTTACAGGCTAACATATTCTTAATTACAACAACAGAGTAATTTCCTCTGTCCTCGGAGTTAACTAAACCTTTCAGGTAGAAGTAGACAAACTGTTATCTTTTATTAGCAGGAATACACATATCAAAACTCCCCAGCTATAAGGCCTCAGAATTAGGCTTTGGATTTTCAGCATCTAAGAGCAAATTTATTAAAACAACACATAACAATAAACAAAACATTCTAACCTCCATATGTTAGATTATGATGATACATTTTTGACAGCTTACCATTTGAAACAGATAACTATATCCACCCTCTCTAATAAACTACCTTATCCCATCCCTAAATAGGCACAGCTGAAATGCAGGCCCTTAGGTTCTGTCACCTGTCTCTTATTCTCATCAAGCAGATTAAGTTATTTATTTAAGGTGTTTTTGAGGCTGTCTCTTCTGTTTTCACAATACCATGTTGAGCATCAGGGAAGTGCTAAAACAAGGTAGCTGTTGTATTTACTTGCTATTTTGATGCATCTGTACTAAATATATGTCAGCATATATCTATAAAACATATAGTATGTGCTTTGGTTGTGATGAAAAACAGTAGTGTTCTTTTCATTGGTTTAATATTCCTTAAGATTATGTTAATGACTTGAAGTAATTCAGTTTTACAGAACTTCTAAGAGCCTACTATTTTTATTTTAAGCTCTACTACTGCTACAGAATTCATACTATGCTTTGCTAGTTTACTATTAAACGATGCTCAAAAATATAAGTGAAGTTGATAACGGGAATAACAACCTTATTCTGCTCTTTCTCTTCTCCTAGGGGTGGCTATCCTATACCAGGGAAAGCTCAACTTTGTATGAAACTAGTTCCTAAAAGCTGTAGCCTACAGCCTAATATATTAAGGTTAACTAGCACTTAATATGCAGTTACAAACTGTGTTGGGCCAGACGATGCTTACTTGTGGCTCACTAGTACTTTCCCCGAGGCTGGAACAGATAATCAGGGTGGTATTACTTCTGAGTTAAGACTACTCATGCTCACAAGTCCACAAGGTGGTTGACTGACATCTCTGAAGTGACTGAAATGTCTCAGTTCCTTTCAGAGAAGCAGATGCTGTTAGCAGCTCATTTATCTGAGGTAAGTGCTTTATCTGTTCTGGGTGTCAAGGTGGTGACCCAGGTGTTTTTGTCTCTTTTGAGAAACAGCAGGACACAAACTTCTGTTGGCCATAGATATTGCTGTGTATGTAAATTGTGTAGAGTGAAAAAAGAAAGGACTTTGTATGGGAACTCAGGTAGAGTGCAAGCTCCCCTTTTGTTTCTCATTGGTGGGGAAGCTGTGATTCACTTTTCCTTATTCTACCATCAACTAAGGAAGCTATTGTGCCACTGTAATAGACTGGGAAGACAAAAACATTTGTGAAGCTGTACTCAAAAAGACAGGGGGAAAAGGGGCCCTTACTACAGGTATCAAAACCAAAGCATGTTTTTTTTTTACGTGTTGTTTTTCTTTCTAATGTAAGCTGTAATTATGATTATGTGCCTACACTACCATTTTCTGGTGTTTACCTCTCTAGAGCCAGGATGCTAGGGTTCCTCTGTTCCAGATCAATCAGAGCATCCTTTCCCAGGTACCCATACTTCATGGTAAATACTGCTGTGTTTGTGGCAAGGGGAAATGCTGTGTGACAGGATAAATATACCACTCCTTGTACAGTGGTGTTCACCTGCTAGTATTGGGTATTAATTGTCTTATCTATCCTAAGAGAGATGCTTCCTTCAGGTAAGTGCTCAGTCTTTTTAGGGGACTGCTGGAGAAGAGAATAGGAAAAAAAGGTAAAGACCTAGCAGGGACAGAGTGATTGTCCTGTCCATGTTCTTAACAACGCAGACATAGCTGCCAATTACGGCTTTTGTTAAAACAACAATGTGTTTCACTTTTTTCAAGGCAATATTTACTGTATATCTCAGTTTTAAGTTTGCCTTCTAGTTCAGGAGGAATGTCTTCATTATGTTCCTTGCATGTGAATAGATTAAATCAATTTTCTTTCCCTGTGTAATTATCATATATCTCTCTATGGAAAAAACTGATGTATTTCTCTTTGCCTCAAAACCAATTCCAAAATCTAGCATAACGGTATAGCTTGAAGTGTAATTAGGGTTTTTGCTAGCCTGAAAATGTAAGGTGTTACATTGTGGTTTTGGGTGTCACGTTTTAGGAGAAGAAATGTATAGTTAGTAGAGATGATTAAAACTAGCGTGTGTGACTCTTCCAAGCTTCTGTAATTTAGCCATGTTAATGATAATTGCAAAATGAATGCAAGCATCTTTATTCCTTTATTTGGTGCTGGTGGGTTTACATAGATGCAGTCTCTGGAGGGACATTATGCAGAATTAGTGATCAGAACACTAGGAGTTTTGTACAGGTTTAATAAAATTAGTATTTTTTAGATAGAAAAAGACCTTTATGTTCATTAAGTCCAAGTGTTAACCTAGCACTGCCAAGTCCAGCCACTAAACCATGTCCCTAAGCACCACATCTACAAGTCTTTTAAACACCTCTAGGTATGGTGTCTCAACCATGTCCCTGGGCATCCTGTTCCAGGGCTTGGCAACCTTGTTGGTGAAGAGTTTTTTTCCTAATATCCAATCTAAACCTCCCCTGGTGCAACTTGAGGCCATTTCTTCCTGTCTTATCACTTCTTACTTGGGAGGAGAGACCAACTGCCATCTCACTACAACCTCCTTTCAGGTAGCTGTACAGAGCAATAAGGTCTCCCTTCAACCTCCTTTTGTCCAGGTGAAACAACCCCAGCTCCCTCAGTTACTCCTCACAAGACTTGTACTCTAGACCCTTCACCAGCTTCATTGCCCTTCTCTGGACATGCCCCAGCACCTCCATACCCTTCATGTAGTGAGGGGCCCAAAACAGAACATAGCACATAAGGCATGCCCTCAACCAGTGCTGAGTGGGTAATCACTTCCCTAGTCCTGCTGGCCACATGATTTCTGATATAAGCCAGGATGTTGTTGGCCTTCTTGGCCACTTCAGCATGGCTCATGTTTAGACAGCTGTGGACCAACACCCACAAGTCTCTTTGTGCAGGGCAACTTCCCAGCCATTCTCCCCCAAGCCTGCAGTGTTGCACAGGGTTGTTGTGACCCATGTGCAGGACTCTGCCCTTGGCCTTTCTGAACCTCATGCAATTTGCCTTGGCCCATTGGTGTGGGTCGTCCAGAGCCCTCTGCAGAGCCTTCCTACCCTCCAGCAGATCAACACTCCCGCACAACTTGGTGTCATCTGCAAACTGACTGTGAGTGCACTCAATCCCCTCATCCAGATTATTGATGAAGATATTAAACAGAACTGGCCCCAGTACTGAGCCCTGGGGAACAACACTTGTGATCAGCCACCAGCTGGATGTAACTCCATTTACCACAACTCTTTAGGCATGGACAACCAGCCAATTTTTTTACCCAGTGAAGTGTATGCCCATCCAAGCCATGAGCAGCCAATTTCTCCTGGAGTGTGCTGTGGTCAATGGTGTCAAAGCCTTTGCTAAAGTCCAGGTAGACAACATCCACAGCCTTTCCCTCATCCACCAAGCAAATCACCTTGTTATGGAAGGAGATCAGGTTGATCAAGCAGGACCTGCCTTTCACAAACCCATGCTGGCTTTGTTTAAGTACAGTCTTTGGTTTGTTTAAGTTCAGTTTGTTTAAGTACAGTCTAATTAGCCTTTACCTGTTTTTGAAAATTGTTCTTTTACTGTAGCATTTACTTTTTCCAATCTTTTCCAGGTCTCCCTCAAATCTGAATGTCTAGGTATTACAGAATGAACAATACAGAATAAGTCAGAACAGATGAAAACTTGGTCCTAATTTCTTGGTAGAAAACCACTGTGTGAAGGGTTGTACTGGCAGCTTGCCAAGTTTAAGGACCACATCTGACTTGTGATAAAGAAACTGTGTACAATAGCATTTATTGTACCTTTCTTGTTAGAGGAACAGTCATTGCTTGTTTTAGTCTCACTAGCAACAGAACCATGAAATTTAGCTTTGCTTCTGACAGTTTCCTTGTGTTGCAGGTCCAACCAATCTTTTCTCAAACAGATTTGAAGAGAAGTCCTGGGGAACTGTCAACATCAGTTAGTCATGCAGAGCCTGATCCTATAATTGGATGACACTTTGTTCCTTTATGTAAAACTTCAGACAGTAGTTCAGGTCTGAACTCAAGCAGACAATTTGATGTTAGATTTGAGAGGAATTGCTGTACTGAATTATTAGGACCAAATTTTGTATTAAATGCTTTCTTTGATTTTTTTCTTTGTCCAGAGAGCATTCTGGAATAAGACAAGCATGTTGAGTTAGAGACACTTCCTTTGATCTGTCAAAAATTTATTCAACTAAAGTTTCAGAAATCAGAGTGATAGTAATTAACACTTATAGGTGCTATAGCATACATAGCAGATCTGACTGCCTCATACTACCTTTTCACTAGCTGATAAATATGCAACTGTGAATTTAATTATTTTGGGAGTATATATGGACAGTACCATAAGTTTGCATTTTGTGATTGCCTATGAGAGCACTTATTAATGATTCTCTTTTTCTTATTTTAATTACTGTCGCTGGATTTCTAGCACTGACTAAAACTTGTTGGGTTTTTAACATGCCTAGAACTCTTGTATTTGGGTCATTGTTTGCTGCACTACTGTGCCATTAGGCAGAAGTAACTTGTGCCTGGGTTCTCTTTATTAGAATTAGTGCTTTAATTACAGAATGGTCAGAGGTTATTAAGCAAGTATAGGTGTTACAGCTGACAGATCTTATGCCTGTGGTTAGCATGCACTTTATCAGTGTATAGCCTCTGTTTGATGACATCACATCACAGACTTATCCCTACCTGATCAAAGGCATCGGAGTTGTATGAAGAAGTCTGAAAATTCATCAATGGTAATGACTAGCTTTGAGGGGCCAAAACTAAGACTGGAATCCTGTCTCTGCATGCTGAGTGAGAAGCAGTCATCAGCCTGTGACTGAACCAGAGGACTCAGATCGGAGAAAAATTAAAAAGGAGGAAACCAAGGCATTAAAACTAAGAAAGAAAATGGGTTTTTAAAGACTAATGGACTGTTAGGTTCCCATTTTATATCTTCTTATACTTGGTATCATTTGTCCATAAATGATTAGGATATAGGATATCTCTAGCAGAAAAGCACAACTTGCATTTCTTTCAACAGAGCTCTGTATGAATGCAGTGATTGATGGACGAAAGCTGAGTTCCCAAGTTCTGGCCCTCAGCATGTAAAGCACACTGAGTATAGTCTTGTTATTAAACCAAAGCAAATGCATGTAGACTTCAGCTGAGTTAGAATACCGAAACTGAGTAAAAATAAGTAAAAGCTGTCGCTGAAGTGCAAATCTCTTGCTAAGAATCCGGCTTTTGTTTTGATGTCACATATAGAATGTCCATAGCAGAACAGCAGATAAGTAAAGGCAATCCTTTATGAGTGTAGACTTCTGGCAAGAACAGTGATTTTTTTTTTTTTTTTGGGGGGGGTCTTTTAAATCGCTTCCACTTGTAGGAAATGGAAGGGAGGGATAGAAGGGATTTCTGAAAAATAAATGTTGGCCTGCTAATAATAGCTGGCCTGCTAATGTTGAACCACCTCCTCTCAGCTGCATTGTTAAAGACATGCTATGGGAGAGTATGTGCTGATTTTGGGAGAGCCGGGAGTCAAGGACAGCCAACACCTGTGGAGGAGCAGGCAGGTAGAGTCTCACGGGTTTATACTGCGAAGTGCGATGGGCAAGCATCGCGGTTAGCGGCTGCTGGGTTCTGACCGCAGGCAGAAGTGCCCTTAGGTTGGTACGCGAAGAAAAGGGGGTACGCGGAGAGGCGGGGCACCGCATTTCTCTCCAGAAGAGAGAAGCGCGAGTAACCTGGCTCCCCGGGGGACGCTGTTTCCCGTCTCGCCCTTCGGGACCGCCAGTCGCCGGTGGGGCCGGCTCCCCCCTCCCCGTGGCCACTAGGTGGCGCCATTGCGCCGCGCCGGGCTGGCGCTCCTGTGGCTAGAGGGGGACTCCCCGCGCGGGAAGGCGTGGGAAAGGGCCGCCGCTGGGCGTCCCGCTGCAAGCACCGTCCGGAACGGCGAGCGACGGGACAGGCCGGTGTCTGCCGCTTGCGGGGGCGGCAGGCGCCGAGTTTGCTCTCGGGGGGCTGTAAGGATGCCTCCACCGAAAACCGGGGCTGACTTAAGCGTGGCCAGCAAATCGAAAGAGATCATTCTGCCCCTCTACTCTGGAGTGCTCTGTCCAGATCTGGAGCCCTCAACACAAGGACATGGACCTGTTGGAGCGTGTCCAGAGGAGGGCCACAAAAATGATCACAGGGCTGGAGCACCTCTCCTATGAGGATAGGCTGAGAGAGTTGGGCTTGTTCAGCTGGGGGAAGGGAAGACTGGGGGGGATCTCATAGCAGCCTTCCAGTACCTGAAAGGTGCCCATAAGAAAGCTGGGGAAGAACCATTCATGAGGGCATGTAGCACTAAGACAAGGGGTAACTGTTTTAAACTCGAAAAGGGGAGATTTAGGTTGGATATTAGGAAAAAGTTCTTCAATATGGGGGTGGCAGATCGCTGGAACAGGTTGCCCTGAGAGGCAGTGAAGGCCCCATCCCTGGAGATATTTGAGGTCAGGCTTGATGGGGCTCTGAGCGACCTGGTCTAATGAAGGTGTCCCTGCTTACTGCAGGGGGGTTGGACTAGATGAACTTTAAAGGTCCCTTCCAACCCAACACATTCTATGATTTTTCTCTTGGACAAAAAAGCTTGCAGTGCTTTAAATGCAGCCTAAACCCAGAACTAAAACATAATGCCTTTTACCTGCAGCTATTCACCTTCAAAACTGCCATCACAGTTAGCTCTGTTTGCGGCTGGATGTCCAAGGCCTTGTGCAGGCTCAGTTACCCACTGCCCTGGCTTACTGATAGCCTGCAACATCTTGATCAAGCTCCACAGAACTGTATCTCCTTCATGAGGCTTTTTTTAGGGAAAAAACTTCGAGCATGAAGAAGTTGAGAAGAGACTGCAGGCTGTGGTCCACAAAGTTGAGGAATCTAGGGTTTTGTAAGCCATGTAACCTGTGAGGTGGCAACTGCTGGTGCATCTTTTCCTTCGAGAATGCAGTTGTAATGCACTTAGTAAACGTTGTCAGCATGCTAGAAAAACTGAAAGTCAAGAAAGCCAACTCTCTCAGTATCTCTTATCTGAAGGGCATAAGAATAAATAGCAGTATTTCTCTGTATGTGGATCTTAATACAGCAAAAACAAGGCAAAATTCCATTTGAAATTTTTTAAAAATTGGGCAAAAGTTGCATTAATACATTATGGTTTTTTATTCTGTTTGTCAACCTTTTGCATTTTACTTATCTCTGTACGATCACCAGAAGAGTTTTAGATAGACATTGAAGAGAGATTGATATTTTTGCAGATTAACCTCTTGTCAGCTCAGTTATACCTGAGCAGATGCGTACGAAGCAGAGGTGCTGAATTTGGTCATATGTGAATGCATTTTTTTTGACCAGTAGGGCACATACCATGTTTCTGGTTGTGTAAGAGTTTTTAAATTATATAATCTTATTTTGTGAATTTTGCAAAGTAAGTGTTGGACTGAGGAGGTTCACCTGGCTCATTACAGTTCTTTCCACCAGTGGCTGGGCTCTGGTCTGGAGAGGTAAACTTTATTTTTCCTTTTCACATCTTGTTCTAAGGGGAATTTGGGGAAGCGCGTCTTTAAAGTGTTATTGTCATACTGCTTTGCTGAAAAGCTCTATGAGGGTACCCAAATCTTGCCTCTCCTTTGTCCTACTGCACTGCTGAATGGATCATTTTGCAGCTTCTGAGTGATCTGGGCTAGCTCTAGCACTGCTTAATGAAAGCAATTCTTCCACAAATGCATTCACATTAGGAATAGATCTGGTCACACAAAATGTTCATGTTCTTGTACTATTACCTAGGAAAAATCATCTTTCAGTTGAGACACAAGTAAACCAGTGCTAGTTTACTTGTCATTAAAGAGAGTGACTGCTACAAAATGCATCAAGCTCAACAAGATGATTTCTGCTGTGTTGCTGTTCAAAAAAGTTTGAGAGTCAACAGTCCAAATCTTACAGCTACCAAGTCTTAAAGCTGACAAAGAGTTTCTGAACACCTTATTCGATATGTTCCGACCAATGCAAGATCTACCTGTTACTACT
Organism: Porphyrio hochstetteri; assembly: GCA_020800305.1. NCBI lineage: Eukaryota > Metazoa > Chordata > Aves > Gruiformes > Rallidae > Porphyrio > Porphyrio hochstetteri. The sequence goes on from CM036907.1 coordinate 57,367,415, forward strand.
TAAAATCACAATTATTTTATCACACTAATAGAAATTTTAAGGGAATATTAAGTTTCTCAGTGTTTACATCCTTCTAGCAGTAATATTTTTCACCTGTGCATCTGTAGTTTTGAAAGGCTATATATATATAGGCCATATACCTATTGTTATGTTAAGGCTATATATTCCCTTAAGAAGTCTTAAGAGTTGAAGGTGGAGCATCCTTAAGGATGGCAAAGCACACCTTGTTAGCAAAAGGTATTTACTTAAAAAGGCTAGGTGGATTACAAGTTGTTCTGTATCAAAGCTAAAGCAAACAGAGTGGTTTGGACTACCTTGTCAAGTAGATATCAGTGTTCCTACAGAGGCAGTACGAACTTGTGCTCTCTATCCCCAGCAATGTTCCCAATTCCACTAGTTCAGGTGCCAGCAGCCAATGTGATGTTCCCATTACTGTTTTATGTAGTCCTGAGCTTAATGCACACAAGAGGGTGGTTTCTGTACAGCTTGTGTTTGGACAAGCACAGTCTTAGACTAGAAAACTGTAGCACTTTCATAATTGTTTTTGTTTCTTTAAGTTGTTTTCAAAATGAGTTGTATATTAAACTATATTGGAGGGAATTTCCCTCCAAATGATCAATAGTTTACTACAGGAAAAGGCAGGTTTCTACCTGTTTCAATGTATAAATGACAACAAAGGTTGCTCCTCTATTTTGGTTTTAAAAGTAAAGAAGAAAATCTTCCCTGAATAGTTTATAGATTTTTCTTTACACACAGCCTCCTCTGACCTGAGATCAGGGCTTCAAGTGAGCCAGAGAAGGATATGAACCAAAGCATTATGCTGGTTTCACTGGACTGTTTTGTGGACCACTCAGGTCTAAAGGTGTCTCCTTGTGTTGTGCTTGAAAAATTTAAAGACATACCTGGGAATGTTACTGCTAAACTCTGGTGGACTGAAGCCAGTCAGCTCCCACGATTAGCATCCCTCTGAGCTGAATTCTGAATCCTGGGATCTGCATTTGGAGAGCTGAGTAGTTTGAATGCACAGGAGGAACGAACTTCCTCCCTGGTGGCTGCAAGATTTTGGGAGGTGTAGTGTTGGCACACCTGAATAACTGTGTGTCGGCTCAACTCAGCTCAGTTTAGTAGCTCTGAGCACTGCCTCTGCTTTGCAGAGACACACAGGACTTAGTTTGCCTAGTTTCTCATTATCCTTCATAATGAAGAGCTATTGTAGCTATATTGATGCATATGGACTTAATGAGTCAACCATCAAGTTCAGAGTGTTAAAAGTAACTGTACTCAAGTGGCAAGCATTTCCCTCCCTGGCTGGAGTTTACAAATAATTTTTGATAGTTATTGTCTTATGCTAGTTATTGGCCAAGGGGTAAAAAAGATATCTAAGGAGTCCTTTGGTGAAGGACTTCTAGACATTAACTACTTGATTTTAGTGGGCCAATGATTCTGCACACATAGGTGTCTGTATTTCTTCCTGTCAAGCTCCATGTGGGCCATCATCCTCTTCAGAAGAGGATACCTGGTTGACCTGCATGCCCTGTGATGTTTTCATTCGAGCACCTGCTGTGGAATTTTCTTTATTAAATGTTTGTATTGTCTTTGTGAGCTTGGACAGATAGGTCTTATTCTTGGAGGAGGAAGAAAAGCATTTGCTGACACTCCTTCAGTTTAGTTCTGATCTACCAGTCTTACAGGTGGTCTAATGGTGGAAACTAGTAAGCAGGTGCTCACGCCTTGCTTGAAGCATGCTGATAGCTCTGCCTGACATTCAAGAAGGATGATTGTTTCCTCATGCAGAATTTAAGCATTACACTCAAGGGGTCCCCCTTTTTTTTGGTTGTTTTATCCCTACTACATATGCCTTAAGTAATTTTTATTAGGACATCTAGAGAGAAAGCTGAATGCTGACACAGAGTTAACTATGATGCTAAGGACATACTATTTCAGAACACAGTTAGTGGTGTAAATATCAAATATTGCCATTCTAGTATGAATTTTCAGGAGTCATGCTGGAATGGGAATATAAGAAGAAAGCATAGGTATATGTTTGTTTCTTCTGCAGAAGTTGTAAGCAGCCAGTATTTTTTTTCCATGACTTTCCTTCTCACCCCAGGTAAGTTGGCTATTTAAAATTCCTTGGATGTTTATAGAACCATAGAATTGTCATGGTTGGAAGATACCTTTCAGATCATCAAGTCGAACCACCAACTTAACCTGCTAAAACAACTACTAAACCATATCTCTCAGCACTGCATCTACCTGTCTTTTAAACACCTCCAGGGATGGCAACTCCACCACTTCCCTGGGCAAGCCCGTTCCAATGCCTAACAACCCCCTCTGAAGAATTTTTTCCTGACATCTAATCTAAACCTCCCCTCGTGCAATTTGAGGCCATTTCCTCTTGTTCTACTGCTTGTCACTAGGGAGAAGAGGTCAGCCCCCACCTCCCTACAAGCTCCCTTCAGGTAGTTATAGGGAGTGATTAGGTCTCCCCTGAGCCTCCTCTTCTCCAGATTAAACAGCTCCAGTTCCCTTAGATGCTCCTCATAAAATTTGTCTTCCTGTCCCCTCACCAGCCTCATCGCCCTTCTCTTGACATGCTCCAGCACCTCCATGTCCTCCCTGTAGTGAGTGGCCCAAAACTGAACACAAGTTATGCTGGTCAACACCTTTCTGTACATGTTCTCCTTGCTTCCATTTAACTTTTCCAATGCAAGCTTTTTCACTCAGACTGACCTGTTCTTTTTGTAAGGCACAAGCATGTTTTTGGGAAGAAAACATTTTCTCTATAGTCTGTGCCACCATGGACTTCTGCTGTCTCCCCTGTTGTGGTGTGAAATGCTAATGAACTGAGCCTCACTGACAAAGATCTAACAAAGGAAGTAAGTGAAAAGAAATAGTTTATTTCACTACCTGGAATTACCATTTGATGGAAGGCGATGGAAGAGGAGGTAAGAACTCTCTCTCTTTAGATGAAAAAAAGTACAATTGATATGACTGTTGTTATAACTTGCTAGAAAAGAAGTTCTGAAACTGGAAAATCAGACTTAATGGCTGAACATGATGAGAAAACTGTCAATGTGATATGAAGGTATATTTAATTTCTGTCAACTTTCTTCCTCAAATGTGTTTTCCTATAGTATTTGCTTGAGACAGTGAAAAGAAATGATGGAAACGACTCAGTGTATTGTGCTCACTTTTGTTATGCTCCACTGTGAGATTGTCTTAGATTGGGACAAAGAACTCTGGTTTTGCAGCCTTGTCATTGCCAGTTAGAAATCTGGTACGTATGGGAAGGATAGACAAAGTAACATAATGTGAAGGAATGATGCAAATTGCTGGTCAAAGTCTGCTCTCCTTGCTGTCACCCTGTACTTCAAAAGGAATATGAGCCAGCTGGTAAACACTTCTTTCCTTTTTTGTTTTTTTTTTTTTGTTAAGAAGTATTGTCAGTCCATTATCTCTAATGTTCTCACTTCAGGCTTTTTTGACCCTTAGGGCTGCTTGCTGCTCTACAAACAGCAAATAAACCACCCCAAATAAACGGTCTTTTGCTGTTTATAGCATCTAAAATTTATCAATAGATCCACCTTATATTTTTGAAATTTTTTGTTTAGAACTGGAATTAATTATTCAAAAATATTTTGGTACATATATATATTTAATATACATGTAGTGAAAGACTGTTTATACTTTGTTTTAGTTTGAGCTTCCCCCAAGCAAAAAAAAAAGATATGCTTGTAGTTGGAACTGGCTTTAAAATATTTGGTTTATGGTATTTGCAAGCTGAGATCATGAGGATGTTTTATCCTTGCAGTTCTGCTGTAATATTAAAATGGGATAAGCTTTTATAGCTGCTGCTGCGAAACCACTGCCTGACCTTTCTTTTAAAAGAACTGCCTTGTTGGGAGCAGAAATAAATGGTGACTATGCAGCTATAGGAAACAGTGATCACTCTGCCTTGTAATTGTACACTATAATCAGAAACAGGATGGTACAAAGTTCAAACTTCAGGATTAGAACCCTGCACAGTATAAGAAAGCATTAGGAAATGCTTCCAGGCTGAGCTTATTTTAGTGATGCTGGAAATGCCACAGTAGGTGTGACTTGTATTGCCAGCACGCTTGCATCAGGTTATCCAAACCTCCTACAAGCAAGTTCTGGAAATGTTACTAGAAGGTAATTTCTAAGTCTCTTTCTTCTGCTTTCCTGATAAAAGGAGTTTCCTTTGAAATCAATGCAGACTTACAGGGTATGCATCTGAGAGCAGAAGCTGGCCTGTAAATTAAAGGCCTGTAAAGCTTCAGTTGTCTTTGAACATGTTTTTTCCAATGTAGTCTTGAGGTGATTTCTATGGTGTCATGCTGAGAGAGTCTAACACCATCATGCTAGCACATGCACAAGATATTCAGAGTAAGTCGAGCTTGACCAGAAGGAACTGCATAGTAAACTGACTGGGGTTCCCAATTATCAGGCTATCACAACCAACACATGGTTGCAAATGCAACAGCTCAAAATTTCTCCTACAGTCTCTGAGATTAGCAAGTACTTGAAAAAAAGCTGCTTCTGCAAACACACATCTGTAACAAATTCAGGAAAAGTTCAATAGAAAATTTATGTTTATACTTTTAGTTACAAATTACGAGCTTTTATAATGGTTATAGGGAAGGAGGAATGGCAACTGAAAATGCAAATGGGAGAGGAAGATGAGGTAGAATTGATGAAGGAGGACAGATTAAAAAATGTAAGCAGCTCTTTGAAAATGCACTGAAAAATTAAGTAAAGATTGGCAGTGTGCACAGAGGATGACTTGTAGCTGTGCATTCAGAAAAAGGGAGTTAGAGAATAAAATTCTGACATCCTCTTACCTGAAGCTGCAAGTGACTATTAACAGATCTACTGTTCTCTGTGCCTAGTGGAACACCAGCTCACCATCCTGATACTTGTGTGTGGTTTTGAATCTCACACTTGTTTGTAGTTTCTTCTGCTGAGAGAAAACAACAGGGAATTGCTCACTTGGATGGAGGATTTCTTAAGGATATTTACCAGTATGACATTTGTTTGATCTCTTGAGTCTGTATTTGGACTAAAATATTTTTTTACTGAGTAGGAAAAAGGCAGGTGCACCTATTTTACCTTCTCTTCTGGAAAAAAAAAAAACCTCTCACTAAATAGTAGATTTAAGATCTGCTCAGTCTTACTTTTCTCTCAGAATTGTGTTTGCAACCACACAGGCAGTGTGCCTCATCACTGTAAACCCCACATATAATTTATTAACATGCTGGAAAGCAAATAGGATCTCTTTGCAAAGCTGGAGTTTGTGGTATGAGTTTAAACAGTTGTGCAGAGCATTGGAACCACAGAAGGTGTGTGCTGCACAGCAAGCTGACACTCATTCTGCTCCACAATATAATGAGAAATCTCCCAGCTTTGGTATGTTATGAGTAATAGGGCAAGTCATTAAATTAGTCATGTGGAGCAAGGTGGCCTTGCCCCACAACAGCCCAGTGTTTCTGCACTAATACTGATTTGATATTACTCCATTTGTATGCTTGCTTAATTTAGAACATTTAGTTATAATTGGAGATGTATTGTTCTATTCATTCTGTAGCTTGTTCCTTATTTTTGGATGACAGTTAGCTCCTTATGAGGTCAGGGAGGTACTGTGCTCCTTTGCTTTTTTCTACTGCTGGAATTAAATAGGGATGTTAAAAAATCTTTGTTATGTAAACTCTTTAAGTGGTAAATATATTTGTTTAAATGTTTATTACAGACCTACAGCAAACAGATTAAATATGGGGGGAGGGGAACCACTTAGTTTCAAATTCAGGCTCTGAGCTTTCGATGTCAAGGCTTTGTGCACATATCTCTAAGTGTAAATCCTACCCCTCCTTCTCTGGTTTCTCCTTTATTCATTCTTCCCCTTCCTTCACTGGAATAACTTATCCTTCTGGAATAAATATTCTGGAAAAGCAACTGCATGGAAATTTTGTGGCCACTTTGAGGCCAATTTCAAAACAGTTTTTGCAAAGATTTTTCCCTGTGCAGTGTGGTATTCCATCCATTTTAATACTAAAACTAAACTTGCTTCAATTTCACCTAGAAGAAAGCTATCAGATCCTGGAGGATTTAACTATGGCATTTTGCTAAGTTTTCCAAAGTAGTACAAAGCCAATAGGCTTACCAGTTACTCTTGTGATATAATGAAACCCATGTAAAGTTCCACACTAACTTAATAATTGTGTCTTCACATTTTGTTTACTCTTGATACCCACAGGAAACCAAAGAACAAAAGAGGAACAGAGGCCTTTTCTCTCCTGGTAAGAGTAGCGTGCTTCTCTTATATCATCTGTGAAGGGTGGTGATTCTGGCAGAAGGTTGCCAGAAGGTTGCACTGAGCTGTGTAGTTCAGACGGTATCAGTGTTACCAAGCTTGGAAGGGACCTCAGGAGTTCTCTAGTCCAGCCTCCTTCTCAAAGCAGGGTCAGATGTGAGCTGATGCACAACTGCTTTGGGGAACCTGTTCTTACTGCTTGTTCATCTTCACAATGGAAAAGGTTTTCCTTGGGTTATGTCAGAACCTCTCCATTAAGACCACTGACCACCTCCTGTGTACTTCTGTTAGAACCTTACCCAATTGTTTCTGAATGATCAGAAGTTCTAAGGAGCCTTATTAAGCCATTTTTACTTTGCAGGTATTGGCTCCTATTGGGTCTCCTTCCTACCATCTTTTTTTTCAGTTTGAACTGACCCAGTCCTATCATCCTCCCCTAACAGGGCATTTGCTGTAGCCTCCTGACCCTCTTGGTGGCCTGATACTGCAACAACAGTTATGGCTAGAGATGGGCTTTTTCTCTAAGCCTATTGAGGGGGGGAACCTTCCAACACACCTGTGTTTCTGCAAGAATGGAGCTGTAGGATTCTAGGTCTGCCTCAAATGCTGGGATTATCTTTATTTATAAATTACCTTGGTTTTTTGAGTGAAGCCTACTTCAGTTTGGTTGTCTCTGATTCTGGCCCATAGTGGGAGAATTCACTGGCCAGGAAGAGCCCTTGTGGCTCAGGTTGGAGGGGTGTTTGAGAGGGTGCAGGGTGTACAGTCTGTCCAGAGTGTGGCCTAGAGTCTTGGGAAAATAGTGAATGCACATCAAATTGGAGCTTAATTCACCTTGTTACAGCTCTGCAGTGTCAGTACAATTGAAAGAACATATGCTTTGGAAAAACAGCAGCTAAAGACAAACCTAAGGTTTCATACTCAGTGTTTCTGAGCTCCTTGAGGCTCTCCCTTATGTAGGTGAGTCATGTGGCCGCCTTTGTGTTTGAGGGAACAAAAATCTGTGCCCTGGAAGCAAGTCATCTTGTTTGATATAGCTGCTGCTGCTGGAGTTTCTCAGCTGAGTGAGGTGTTGGTGCTTCAGAGTGAAGCAGGTGCTCTGCTGGGCTGGCATGGCAGTGGGGGGTGTGGATAGCACCGCTCTTCACAGGGAAGTGTACGCTGTCAGAAACTCAACCTGGGCATATGGCCTGGGTGATGAAATGGTAACCTGGTGCTGGGTGTGGAGTCTTTTGGACTCATTGTCAAGTGAAAATATTAATGTGCAAAGTGCACCAAGTCTTGTGACGGACTCACGCTGCCATTTTGCTCTTCTCCTTTCCTCTTGAGAAATAATATTCTTTGCTAATTGCATGTGACTCTAATTATGGCGGGGGGGGGTGGTGGTGGAGGTGTTTGCCCTTCTATGTCCCGCTGGTTCTTTTTCCTGTTGTTTTTCTTCAAGCCTGCTTGTGCTGTTCCTGGTCTCCCCGGCGGGCCTTGCAGGGACGTGAGGCTCTGCGGGCAAGGCGTGAGGAGGCAAAACGGTCGCCTCCCTCCAGAGACCCGTCCTTCCAGGCTGGAAACTGCGAACCCAGTGCCCCGAGAACTCCTGGATTTGCCCCCGGTGACGAAACACTTAACACCTCGTTTCCTCCAACCCTTCCCGCTCGCAGGGCCGGGCCGGGGACGCGGAGGCGGGGCGGGCCGGAGGCGGGCGGGCGGTCAGGGAGGGGCGGGCCGCCATCCCGGCAGCACCTCTGTGGCTCGGCCGGGCGGGTGGGAGCTGCCCGCTAGGGGGCGCTGTAGCCGCCCGCGTCGCTCTCGGCTGCTCTCGGAGCTGCGCTGCGAGGAGCTCCCGTGTGTCCGCCATATTGGCGCCCGCGCCGCAGCCGCTGCGCGTTGTTCCTCCATCTCCTGCCGGCGCGGCGGAGCGGAGCCGAGCGGGGGAGGGGACGTCCGCGCCGCTGGGCGGGAAGCGGGGTGAGGAGGCCGCGCGCTGCCGGGAGAAGACGGAAACGAGCGGGGCCCGCATCCCTCCGCGCCCGCCCCCTGCGCCACCCGCCATGGCGAGGAGGCCCGGCGGCCCCTGAACGAGGCGCGTACACAGAGCGAGTCTAGCCGCGGCCCGGCCCGGCCGCCATCAGCGGAAAGAAGCCGCCCGGCTGCCGCCTCCGCCGCGACATGGAGGCCGTGAAAGCGTTCAACAGCGAGGTGTGTAACCCCTTCTCCGCTCCTTCCCCTTGGGGTCGGGGAGCGGGCGGGGCCCCGGGGCCCGGTGCCTTCCCTGCCCCCTCCCGCTGCGCGCGCGTCGCAGCGGGGAGGGGATGGGAACCGGGGGGGCCTCGGCGCGGCGGGAGGCCCCGGGGTGGGGGAGCGCTCCCGCATGTGGGCCCGGACCTTATCCACCCTCCCCCCGCCTTCCGTGTCGGGCGGGAGCGGGCCGTTGTCGCTGTCCCTGGGAAGCGGGAGGAAGGAGAGAGTAATGGAGACACCCCCACTCCTTCCGTCGTGAGGCTGGGGGAGACGGAACGGAGAAGAATAGCTCTGGCGGAGGGGAGGGGAGGGGAGGGAGCGGGAGAAGGCCGAGGTGGAGGAGGCCTCTTTCCTGCGCCTAGCGTGCGGTGGGGCGGAAGATGCCCGGCCAACTTCACGCAGCGGCCGGAGGAGGCTGCGCGGGCGGCAGGGGGGTTTCCTGGATCATCGGGTGCGGGGTCTGTGCTCTTCCCCGCGTCCCTCACCTCTTCTGCCGCCCTGGTCCTCGGCGCTTGTTAAACGTGTTCCCCCCATGTCTGCACGTCTCGGGGAGCTGTTTTACATCTGGGGACGAGAATACAAAGGCCTTGGAGGCTCGTCTCCGCGTTGGAAAATAGTGTGTTTGCTGTGGTCAGAATGGAAGCACACGTTCCCTATGTGCTGCACAGAGTTCAGGTCCTGCACCAAAGCTCTCTGCTGAGAGTGGGCTACAGCACCCACACACGCTCACAGGCTCAGGTATTGATGCGGCACCTGGCTTATCTTTTGTGCCAGTAGCAAATGTTTATTTTATTGAAACACAGTTCTTATGGCACCTCTGCTTTGTTCCTCTTCATTGAGAGAGTTTCTATTTGTATTTTGAATTTAATGTAAAAACGAGGAAAATAAAGACGTGTTTTATTTAGAGGTAGCCATGTGCTTTCCCTAACTGTAGAAAGTATCAGCTCTGGTTACAATGTATACTTTAGCAGACTGCTTAGGTATTGGAGTACAGGGTTGCCCTTTAGCTACCCCCAGTGGGGATGTAGTACAGATTAAATGATTTTGAGTAATACAGTGCAGGTTTGGGTTTTTAAAATATTAATTTGGTTTTGTAGTGGAACCATGAGCCAGCCATGTTGTTTCTACAAGCCACAATAAGGCTTTTAAAATGGGCAGGTACTTTCCAATAACTTGGGAGCGGTTGAACAGCCATAACTGATGCACTGTTCCAGGCCTTGCACTTTATCAAATTTGAATTTTTAAGTAGAAGAAATCGCATTGTGGCCACTAGAAGAAAAGTGAATACTAGAAACTTATTTTCCCCCCATTTTATTATTTGTTTGGCTTGTGTGCTGTATTGGTAAGAGGGGAAAAGAAAGGGTCTAGTCACAAGAACAGAAGAATATCAGTAGATTAGAACCCTTTTCTTGTACATACCTACTTGTGTGAGCAAAAGTCTTCACTTTCGTATTGAAAATGAGCCTCTGGCTGGCTTGCTGAGCACTCGGGTATAAGTACTATAAATACAGTACTAAGGTGAGAACTGTATTGAGGAGGAGAGATTCAGAACATGCCTTATATCTTCTAAATGCTTGTAAAAGAGTAAACTTTAGCTTGTTCGAAAAGGAATTGCAGAAGATCAGGCAATGACATATTAACCAACTTACCTCCTATGGTATAAATAGACACCATCTATGAATAGACATGTTTTTATGACTTCTCTTTCAGTTTTATTTTAACCTATGTCTCTGTATTTGAAAGCTGTGCTGTGCTGATAGGTTTTAAAGGTGCTATGGTTAAACCCTCAGTTCTGGAAGTAAACAGTACAAAGCTTTCTACATTTGGGGAATCTTGTAATTGTTAGTCACTCTGACATGTCTGTACCCAGTGCAGAACTTGACTTTAAATTACCTTTCAAACATTATCTCTGATCTAACTGAGGTATACACATTTTGCATTTTAGATCTGTGAAATGATTAATAAATGTTTAAAGTAGCTGAAGTGTACAAGTCTGTAGATTGTAGTCAGTGTTGTACCTAAATGCTTTTATTAACTTCAAAATATTTATACTTCACTGCTAAAAATCCTTTTCTTTGTTTGTATTGTGTTTTAAGGTCATGTTATACTCCAGAAATGTCGTCAGAGTTCTGTACTAGAGATATTTGGCTTAAAATAGATCTAAATTAAATTTAGTAGTAGATGTGATAGATTAAACTGGATGAAAACTTTTACCATACTTTCTCTTTTGCAGTTTGCATTCAGTTAATAATTTTACAATTTATGTAACTTACTGCTGAAATCAACATGATGCTTTAGAAAGAACTTTCCAAATACATTTAAACACTGAAGTCTGCAAGTTGGGTACTTCTGGGGTTGGTCCTTTGTTTTTTAAAGGAAGGTGTTATGTTTGGATTCTGTAATGAAGCTAAAATAGAGGCAGATTTCCATCTAGGTAGCATACCTTACTCCAAACGTGTGTGTGAGCTGAGCAATATCCTGTATTATGACTATCCTATATGACAGTCAGAATTTAAGTGATTAACATAGACTTATCATTAAATTGATTAGAGAGAAATATCTCAACTACTGGAAATAACGCCCGCTGTTGCAGACGTTCAGTGTCTAGTGATGATACATGGCATTGTCAGTGTTGTACCTAATCATATATAAAATTAGCTCTTAACACTTAAAGTCTTGTCGAAGATAAATTTAAAGATGAGAAACAATCACACTACTAAACATGCTCAGTATTGTTTTTGTGTAATAGTTGATGGTTTAATATTTGATTAAAACCACTTGGCAACTGAAAAATACAGTATTATACAACTGACTTAGTATTCATTGATGTAATCAACAATGTTTTATACCACATCGTTTATCATTTGCTGCAGTTGAAATCATGAAGGCTAGCCATTGCAGATTCATTTTCCTTCAGGTCTCTGTTCAGGCTCTAAACTTCTTACGAGAGAAGCACAGCATCAAAGTCAAGAATGTGTCTTGATAGAAGAAAACAACCAAATTTTTTTCAAAATCTTTACAAGTTGTATAAAATGTATTTTGTTAAAAAGGAATTGAAATAGACTAGAGGCAGACATGTGCACCATCACAGTTTCAGCACCCATATGCTAATGTTTTAATTGCAGACATACATAATCAAAACTCTATTATATTTTCAGTTCAGTGTTAAAGTCTTGCTGTTAGCTCCAACCAAACCTAGCCATTCTCACGTTAATTTCAGGTACTGTACCTGAAGTTGGGTTTGGATGCTATACTCTTGCAAGTTTTCTTGCAGTGCTTGGCCTTTATGTGGTGGTGAGTGACAATTTCCAAATTATGAGGTGAAGAATGTGTGCAGACAAGTATGGAAGGAGACTGATGCTTTAATTCTGAAAAAATTGATGATTTTTCAAATTTATTTCTACATGAATTTATAGAATAAATGTGAGTAGTTTTACAGACACATAAATAGTGAGAGGACTGGAATTTATTTTGGGGAGAAATGGAAATCACAAATGTACAACATTTTAAGTACAACACAAGCTATTTGAAGTAATACCTTGTTTAGCTACCTTAACTGCATCTTTAAGTATTGAATAACAGGAATAACAGAGAAGGCCATTTATTTAAGTTATAAAGGGCAAATTCAGCTTAGATGCTATTTCTTAAACTTCAACAGTAATTCACTGATTTAGTTCAATTAAGTTCATTTCTACTCATTTAATGTTCCTCAATATCTTTAGTTCCATACAGGCACATCTCTTCTTGTATGAGCTTTATTAAATCTTGCTGTCCCTGATACTGCCCTTGCTGCTTTTTTTGCATACAAAACAAAAATACCTTATGCATAAGCTATGTGCACTTTGGTCAAATAATTGAAAGTTATTTGTACTTTCTAAGTTGCTGAGACTTGCACCTGCAGTCTTGTACTTCAGTCATTTAAAAGCTTAGCAATGGCAAAACCTACTTGGGGAAGTTTGGTAACTTAAAGTCCAAAACCATGCCTAGTTGTAGAACTGATACTGTTGAATCCAGTGAACAGTAGTTGTTGGCATCCAGTGCTACAAATTTGAGCTGCAATGTAGTGGAAAAGTTGCAGGTTTTGTATTTATCAGGCAACACAATATGTTATGATATTGTGAAAAGGGTAATCTTTAAAAAAGAAAAAAAAAAGAGTAAGGCAAAGCTTCTGCCTTGAAGCTGAGGAATTAGAAAGTCATATGTCTTCTGATTCTTTTCAGAAATGCCATGTTCATGTGAGCCTGTTTGTTCGGAAAAGTTTAATTTCTCTTTTCTGTACAATTGGGTGCTGATCTTTTCATATACAAGGGAATTGAATGGAAAACTAAGTGTCATCGTGGAGAAGTGGATCATGTTCTGTTTTAAAGTGATTCAGGATGAGGATGCCCATAAAATGCTGCAAGATTGAGATAGTGACTATGGTTTGCTTGGTGATGTGGATTCCTACGCCTTTTCCCTTGTTAATCTGGTGTTCAAGGACGCGAGAGTCGCAATTAAAATTTCTGCCAGATTGCTGGACTGGGGTTCAGCTGTAGTAGCAGTTAACATTGCTGTCCTTGCATAGCTCATTTTAGAGCAGAGTCACAGTGAGATTCTGGTGTGCAGAGTGGTTGTATAAGATGATACAAAGTGACCATTGGTACTTTGGGTTAACTTGTTCTTTTGAAATTCAGCAGTGGGAGGGACGTAACAGTCACTGATCATTTGCTGGTAATGCTCTTGTCTATATTCATTGTCTGTTGGTCACCTTTATCATGATGTTTCTTTAGAAGGTATGTTTTTAGTGGCAGTGGGGAACAGTTCAGTTGATTACAATTTCAAAAATGAGACTCTTGACAATAACCTGCATTTTAATTACTGAGCATTGGGGTCCAGATGCACAAAAGCAGAGAAGTGTAAATCAAGTGTTCTATTTTGGATGATTTTATTTAAATGGCATATTCTAAGTCACTGAGGCAGCTTTTTCATGAAAGACTGACAGTTGATGCTAAAAAAACCTAACTGGTGTGCTTCACGAAGATGCTAAATACAGATTGATGCTCAGTAGCTGGAGAGAGTGGGGGGGAAAAAAGATGCTCTTTGAAATGAGGAGCCAGGGCTTTGATGAGTGCAAGTAGTGATTCTAGCAGTTACCTATGAGGAACAGTGAAAGTACGTGTAGCTACTTTCTGGCAAGGTAGTTTTCATAGCTTCTGCTGCACGTTTCACTTTGACTGAAACATCTGCAGAGCTCTTTTCCTAGCTGCTGAGAAAATGAGAAAACCTGTGTCTGTTTTCTCTCTCACTAATACCATACCAGTCATTAAAAAGTGCAAACTTATTTCATACCATGTGCTGTTTTGAAGGATTCTGCAACTGTGATATGTTTAACACATTTTGTTTATCTGGTATCTTATTTATGATGTGATGTTCATAAATTTTATTGTAGTAAATTGGGATGAAAGCTTTTTTGATTTACCTCTCTTCTTATATTTCAGAAGAAAAAGTTAACTCAGTGATATTGGTGTCTGTATGTGGACACACATACCTCTGAAAAGGTCTCTGGGTTAAGTGCGTGTGAAAAAGGGCTTCAGTTTTATTCTTATTATAAAATCCCCATAGTGCTCCTCAGAAAAAAACACTGAATCTTAGCAAACTATATATGTATTCCCTTAAGATACAGCAAAATATGTTAGCATTTGTTACTTTCCCTCTTGCTGTCAGGAATGTTAAGAGCAGTATCAGTGAAATGTAAATATTTCACTCCTGCGTCCCAGCAAGAGTTGAACTTTGCTGGCTCTGAACTATTTGGTTTTTCTTAAAGGAGCACAGGGAAAGCAAGCCCCTTTGTCTTTATGATACTGTAAATACTAAATAGATACTCACCTGATTAAATGTCTTAATGTGTTCTGAATATTTACAGCTTCAATATCACATGTTCACCAGCCACAGAATCTTGACATCTGTCTTTGTAAAGACATGATCCTGTGTTAAATGCCCAAAATGTTAGGGGTTTTTTGTGTGCCTCCTCCCTCCCTGTGCCCCCTCCTCCCCCCTTTCCCCCCGATACATACACTTGAAGTTTCTTCTTGAACTGTGGTCTAGATTAGATCCCTATGTGCCCGGAAGGGAAATGTACATCTCTGGATTCTACTAACACTCTGGAGTTGTAACTGGGTAGTTGCAAGTATTGATCCTGCTTGCTACTCATTTAGAGAGCAGTGAACCATTTTGTACTTTAACACAAATGCACTTCTGGACTCTCATGCCTTCAGATCCTTTGGTTTTCACCTACTCACTAAGACTGTGCCTGGGGCTGCAATTTTAGGGAAAGTAATTGAAATTAGCTTAAGTCTTATTTGAATTTGCCATCAGCAATCAGTTTTCTTGTGGTGTCTTGTAATCCAAATGGCTGTCTTACAGAAAAAAACCCAAGAAACCAAACTGAAAACCACCAAAAAAACTCCCCCACCAAACTCCGCATTCAGAAGTATTTGATAAAGCAACTCTTAAAATATAGTCTAGACACCTAATTGCTTTCATGAGGATTTTTTTCACTTTGGAGGAGACCTACATTTTTTTTCTTCTCCGTAAAGTTTGCCCATCATTCTACCTCCAGACAGACACCAAAATATTTATCCCAAGTGGCCAACTGAGCCTTGGTTAGGGCTCAGGTTCCTGGCCTCAGAACCCCCTGGTGTAACTCCATTGTGAGCCCTGGGACAATGGTGCATAATTGTCTGTTCACATGTGTATCCAGAGCTCAGTGAGCTCGGCTTTGAACTCAGTAAACAATATTAGGCCTTGTTCTTGTATCAGAACTTCTCGTGATTTTCACGTGTGTTTCTTTCCCTTTCTTTACTTTTCTGCAGCATTTCTTTGGGAGTACTCACAGCAGTAGCTGTCAGCTAGGTGATTTTACTAACCTTACTCAGCAACTGTTTCCACATTGTGTTCTTTAAGAGAAAAAGAGGATCTTTGCCTACTGCTGTACTAATTCGTGTTTTCATCTGTCCTTCCTTGCCAGTTGTACTGACCAAAAGGAGGCATTTTTAAAATAGAATTTTAAAAGGAGTTATTAAAATTTGGAGTAAGCAAGAGGAAATGAGGGCATTGCCACAAGAAGAATCTCTGTCATATTTATCCCCACCATAAATGTGTATTTCTTGTGATAGCCTGCTCTTCGTGCTGTTAGGCTTTTGGCAAGCAAACTACCACTTGCACAAAAATGGCAACTATGGATATGCAATAATTTGTCATTTTCTTCTCACTTTTTTTTCAAGAGGTGGCTGACAGAGCTTACCTGATTTTACTGGGTACAGTTTTTAATTTTGAGATTTATATTTTTTACAGTTTCAAATGAATAATACTGGATTGCTATCTTTTCTCCTAGCTTTGTGGTTTTACAAGCAGGTAGCTGCCGGTGGGCATTTTTCTGATGCTTTAGTATTCAGAAATATAATGCGTGTGTTTAATATAATAAAATACATATGTAGAAAGTAAGTCCTGGCACCTGTGCTTGCTGTTGATGGTGCTTGAGTGTTGGCAGACAGTGCTCTGGATCCCATTTATAATGAGGGCACAAAAGAAGATGTGCATGGGGACACAGCTGAGATCCAGGAGGCAGTAGTGGCAAGGAACGGTGGTTTGGGTGAATGGTGACTTGAGCAAGAAAACAGCATAGGGAGGCAACAGCTGAGAAAGTGAAATTACCCATTTTGGTAGCTTTGAGCTTGTTTGTTGTGAAGTTATGTCTATAGCATTAGTTTTGAAAGATTGCAGTAAATATTCTTTTATAAACACTGCTGGCTACACAAGGTGTTTTAAGCAAGGCAGTCTTACATGTTTGAATTAGTATTTAAATTGAAATGGCATATATTTTTGAGAAAGATCTTTCAGAATATCTGTCATCTTGTGATTGGCCCTAGGGTTCAGGAAATACTCATTTGGGATTGAGTGATAAGGGTTTCCTTGGGTTTTTTGGTTTTTTCTAATTTTAGTATTTATTAGTTACTTGTAGAAACTGAAGTAGAATTCATTACATGCATCCTATGTTTTTTTATCCCTATTATTCTCTAGTTCATTTTTATTTTAAACTAATACATAGTACTGTAAAGGAGTAGGTTATTTTCTGAATCTGCTCTGAATTCCAGCTTCAGGAAACATTTTGATTGTCATAGCTTAGTTACCAGATACATGGTACTAGCCACTGCTGCTTAATTTTCAGATGAGTGAAGTAGAACACATAGCAGGAAAGGAGGAGCATTTGTATAACACATTGGTTGGAGAAGTCCAACCCAGTATAAACCATGATTTTTGAAAAATTGTAAGTCATGAACTTCCACTGTGAATCTAGGGGATTTAAAACTGTGTCTAAGGAGAGAACATTCTGAAATCAATATGACAGGACAGGTTTGCTGCGAGCCCTAAAAGCAGTTGGCAGAGAAAATGTGTGAGTCTTTGATTTTTCACAGTGTTGAGGATCTGTCGCTATATTTCCTATCTCATGGTTGTAGAGGTGTGGTTGCATTTAGACTTCTCTCAGGCATTTAACTCTGCACTGCGCCTCACTTCACTAAGCCAGTGGGTTGCAGCAGAGCAAAGGGCACTTTTTCCAGTGCAGGCAGCCCCATGCTCACCTCTGGAAATCTACAGAAACTGACATCGTGCCTGAAGCTGATCGATTTTCCTGCTAGTAATCTAGAATTAGCTATTAAATCATTATAAAATGCTAATGATGGAAATTAGCCATATGGCAGAAACGATGAGAAAATTGTAGAAAGTGAAATAACCCTGTTATGTTCCTTGTTTTCCTATGCGATATGCTTGCAAAGATCATCTGGACTTTTTGATCAAGCTTACCTTTCTGTTGTTGAGAGTTTGGGCATTGGCAAAACGCTCAGTCTTGCCTGGCTATTTTATGTGGTCTACTTAGGTTTTTGTTCCTATGCAGTAAATATCTGAAGTTACTGTAGAGAGAAAAAGGGGAATTGTATTTTATGGCTTGTAAAAGGCTAGGAGCCCCTAGAAGTAGGTTTTAGAGGCTATTGTGAGCTAAACATCTGTTTTGTAGTTGCATGCAGTTCAGGAGACTAGACTTGAATCCAGGTGGTTTCTCGAAATTCCAGTTTTTATTCATAGTCTGTTTGTACAAAGCAGGTTATGCCAACAGAACATAGAAGCTTTCTTTGAAAGTAGTAATGGAGAGTGTTTAGAGGAAACTCTAAATAGACTGTAATCTGCATTTTGGCTCAAATATATGAAGACTAAAATGGAATTTTGTCATTCCATCTCATTGTTTGGTGTTGGTAGCATCTGACTTCTTCATGTACTGAAATGTGATGGGCTGGAGACTGCTGTGTTGCCTTTGCATATTATTTTTCTTAGTTGCTTGCACATTCAAGATGAACTAGAAGTCATCTTTAAACATAAACATATGCGAAGAGTGGTGTATATAATAAACTGACATGTGTGGGTAAGCTTGTCATGTGAGTGCTCTTTTTTGCATTTAAATTTTGTATACATCAACAATAAAAGGAAGACACACTGGACTGTCAAGCACATTAACTATTATTTTATGGGTTTTGTCACATGCACTTGGAGCATTTGAAAACAGCTGTATTAAGATAATTACTGTTGAGTTGCAACCCTCATTTGTTCACTGCTTTTTCTAATGCGGGAACTCATATTGCCTTGGTTGATTACTAGAAGAACTTGGCATTGTTTTCCTTCGAGACTGAAATACCTTACAGCAGAAGGGAGCATCTGCCATTATGGGCAATACTACCCATGCATTTTTGGTATATATTTTGACATTTCTGTGCAGCACAGAGCGCAACAAGGTGCTGATTGGGTTTGAGTAACAATTCTCACTGGTAGGTTCTAGTCAGCATCAAGGAAAAATCTTATTCACTGAGGGATGGGTTTGTGTAATTTAAGTAACTTTGCCTGGGCACTACATTTCAGGAGTGTGTGTAAAATGCATCATAATCAAATTCTGTTGATTCTGTCCTTTTTTTTAAAGCAATAACTGATAATACTCTTTTCTTGTTCTTTGCAGTGTGGTGATATTAAATATTTGGTAAGCAACTCAGTGACTATTTTTGTATGTACAGTTGGATTTGATTTATTTCAATGCTATTTAAATGTGAAAGAAGTTAACATAATTTGTTAAGGTAATATATGTTAGACTTAATCTCTAAGTATTTATTTTGTCTTTTGCACATTGAAATTGCAGACATTTATTATTATAGACAATGTCTGGTTAGTGTTGTATCCTGGCAGCAGCCAGAGGAAACTGTAAAAATATTTCAGTAGAGTTATGTATAATTGATATCCTTGACACTGCTTCTGGTCATAATCTCATGCTTAAGAGATTGGTCTGACTCCTAGAGTATCAGTATCAAAGTTCTTAGTTGCTATAACAGTGTAGCAGATACTCATCTATATGAATATCTGTTCCTTTCGATCACCGGGTACCAGAGTTGTTTCATAGCTAGTGGCAAAATTAGGTTTATATGAAAAGTTATTTCCTATCCACTCTTCTCTTGCTTTTCTAAGATATGGCCAGAGGTATGAAAAAGGATGTATTACTTATGAAGCTGTTTTAAGTTAGTTCTTTGTTCTAGTTCTTATACAGAGTTTTGGTAGGGAAACAGCTGTCTGACTCTCCTGCTTGTTGAGTGAGAGTGGTTAAAGATCTTGGAGTAGAGCATAGTGCTGTGCTTTGTAGAAGTGAGGTATGCCATTGCCTTCCATGGAGATGCAGTAACTTGCTCAGTCAGCGACTGTCCATCTACAGAGGATGTAGTTCATGTGTATGCTACCTGGTGTTCACTTGAGAAACTTTAGACAGTAGCTTGGCACCAGGTAGTAGTATCCTGCCTTGTAAGTTACAGCTATTTGTGATAGAGTTCACTTCTTACAGGTACTTACAATATAATTAACTTTTTAAAGCACTTTTTGGATTCAGTTGTAATGATACAAATACTGTTTGCATTAGTGAACAATTACTTGAAATATGCTGATGAATTCCCACACTTGTAGTAATCTTTCCCCTGAAGACCACTTTTTAAAAAACAGAACTAAAGAAAAAATACAGAGCAGAAATTCAGTGCTTTATCTGTAGCATCAACCTGATTTTGCCTTTCCCCCTGTTTCCAATGTATAATTTATATAGCTCATTAAATCTTTGAGCAAGCCTATATTTTTTCCCCTCAAAGTTTGTTTAAAATTTTGTTGGGGAAAGGGAGTATTAATAATGCTGTTATGCCAAACTTGTATGTACACTGGAATATTGCCTTTTACATAGTTGCTTCACTCAGTGTTACTGCTTTTCGCTCTACAGATAACTTTGTTGTTTCATCAGAAAGAGGAAAATAAAAAATTGTGAATATACTTGACTTTATTTGCCAATCTGATCTTTTCTTGGATATGATGCTTCAGTATACATTTATGTGGTAAATCTGTGTAACTTCTTGCTTTTGGAACTTGCTTATTCTGAAGGAGGTGCATGAGGAAATGACAGTTTTGTCATTGTCCAACAAATGTATATAAAATCCTTGTGAGGACAATTTCCCAGATATTTCCAGATAACACTGATTGATTGCAGTAAAGACTGGTATGGAAAAAGCACTTGTTTTAGGTTATGATACTAAAACCTGAGTCTCAGGACTTTTTTTTTCTTTTTAACTAGTGTAAGAACAGAAAAGATATGTCAGAATTTGAATTTGCTTGAAACAGTGTGCAGGTGAATATAGTAGAAAGAGGAAGAACTGGTGTGGCTGTAGGAAAGAAATTCATGTGCCATGTATATGTGAGAGTTCATTGAGAAAATTAGAAAGTACATGGACAGGAAGAAAAACAGGTGATGTTACTTGGAAATCCAAAAATTGAGAAGTTTTGAATTGAAAAATCTAAACCTCCAGAAATTTGAAAAGAAGTTAAATTGCTCTGGAGAGTGCATCCTTAACATTAGATGACTTTGAAAAGGGGAGATAGAAATAAATTGTCTTTTGTCATGATGCACTCATATCTGGGTTTGTGCTGGGAATTTATGTTTTTCATTGTATTCATAAGTGCTGTGGAGAAGGGCTCAAATAAGGAGGTGAAGAAGTCTGTTGGCAGTATTAAGTTTTTCGGGATATTGGTACTGAAGGGCTCACCATGAAGAGCTGCAAAAGGACATTGCTGTAGTGACTTTTAGATGGCACCCTGCAATTTCATCAAGCTAGATGTGGTAATTCAGGCTGGGGAGATACTATGAAAAGGGCGACCTTTGCTTTATATATGCAGTGATAGGCATGGAAATTGTGTAATTTGTTAATTGACAAGATTTTGCAACTGAAATGAAAATGCTTCTTCAAAGTTCAGCGGTAGTCAAAATACCAATCAGAATCCTGGAAATTATTAGGAAAGGAACAGGGAGACTCATTAGACTGCTGGTACCTTTTTATCTTATGCCACGTGTGGTCTAGTTGGTACCTCATAAGACCACGTTGGTGGAACTTGAATGTATAGACAGAAAGAAGAGTAATTATTACAAGAACGTAGAAAGGTGTTAATTATAAAAACAATTTAAAAAGAGGGAACCAGAGAGGGACAGAGAGAAAAGCTGTCCTGACAGCAACCATTATTTCTTGGTGGGGTCCAAGGAGGAATGTGTGCTCCTTGCTGATGCTCAGCCCAGAGGCGTGATTAGTCAGGGAGCTTGAAACAGTTGTCAGGTATCTGTTGTCAAAATTTCCTGCTCTCACACTTGAAAGGCCAAGCAGGCTAGGGTGGGGTGAAGTTTGACAAGAACGACCTAAGACTTGTGAGGCTTTGGATGTGGAGGGTAAATGAAAAAGGGAGTGTATGTGCAATTTCAGCACATTCTGGAGGAACTGGAAAAGGAACGTGTCATATTTGATACCTGTATGGTGAGTGGGACTTCTCTCAGGGAATGGACCTGAGTCAGGATCCCATGAGGACACCTGAGCTCCTGTGTCTCAAGTCCTCCAGAAAGACTTTTCCAACTTAGATTCCTATTAAGCAATAGACTTGGTTAACTATATAAGCTACCACAGTGGGGTTTTTCACCTTCCTGTGACAGTAAGTTACAGTACTGAGTGTTTTGGTGTGACACAAGGCTGGCGACTCGGAGGAGTGATGCACACACAGCTGGATGGGGATGTTCTTAAAAGTGTGATTTCAGGGTGCATTGGTTAGCTGTTATACACCCTTTTAAAGAGATGCAGGAATTACTGATAGTTTTGGAGATATGCAGGTTTGACCCTCTCTGTTTCTGTGTTTCATTTCTGTGCAGATGAGTTAGGATAAGAACCCTATAAAATAGCAAGATTTATTTTTACAAGTCAGACTGTAACAAAACAGGTTTAGAGATAGTCTTGTAAAACCAGAACAAAAGCCCACCCTTAAAACTGCCTATTACTTTTATCATCTTGAAGCCTTTCAGTGTCTGTTTAATAAGCTGTTACATGCTTGCATGGCCATTTGGCTGGCATCTGATTCTTACTTTGCAAGATCATTACCCTGGGAATTGCTTTCATTGAGACAGATTAGGATTTGGTGGTAAGTGTATCTTTGTGGAGTCATTTTGTCCCTGAAGTGCCAT
This sequence comes from Porphyrio hochstetteri, assembly GCA_020800305.1. Taxonomy (NCBI): domain Eukaryota; kingdom Metazoa; phylum Chordata; class Aves; order Gruiformes; family Rallidae; genus Porphyrio; species Porphyrio hochstetteri. The sequence goes on from CM036907.1 coordinate 57,389,575, forward strand.
TCAGATATGAGCTTTCCCTTTAAGGATTTCCTGTGGTTTATATTCAGTGTTTAATCGAACACCCATACTTCTAGCAAAGCCTCATTCATTGTCCCCCACTTAATTATCAAAATGGTGATACATAGATGGATGGAATCATCATACTGCAAAGCAGTAAAACAATTTCCCCCCCCGCCCAGAAATTCACTGCAAATTGTTCTGGTGTTTTCTTTAGGTATAAATGAGTTGGGAAGATTAATGTGCATTTGTATTTTGTAGTTTCTGGTATTGTTCGCAATGTGTTTGGAGCTGAGCACGTTCATTTGTCTAAAATATTTGAGATGGGTGCTTCAGAATTTTGGCCATAGCTTTCTAGAGTAAACTAATAGAACATTAACTTTTCATTGACATTGCAATCAAATGTATACTGCTAAGTGAGCTGAGTTGAAAAAAATCGCTGTCCCTTTTTATGGTAACTTGTAAGTATTCTCTTTACCTTTGCTATAATTTTTCTCGTAGAGGAAAATAGATTTATTCCCAAAAGGTCATACGGGAGACCTGCATTTCTAACTTGATTATTTAACACGTTTACTTAAAAAAAAAAAGTCAGCATTTTGGAAATGGTGCCTCTTAGCAGTACAGTCAGACTACTTGTGAATTGCCTCTGATTGTGTTACACTTCTTTCCTCAACCCCCCCTCCATCAAATTCTGTAGAAGTTTAGTCTTTGTTCCTTCTTAACATCAGACATGTAGTTTATTTCTGTGGCTCAGTTAATTTTGTGTCTGATAATGCCATCTACCTTTAGAGAGTGAATGTCTTACATTTAGTTTTATGTGCTGTAGTTGAAGAATGGACAGTACAAAAAAAGCTTTGCATAATTTTTTAACAGATTGTAATAGTTGGTTTTTTTTTTTTAATCAGGGTTTAACTTCTTAGTTTATTCAAGTTAGTTGATCCTATTGAGGCCGCATTCTCACGGATGTTGTGTTTGTGTTGTGGTGACTTTGCTCTGGAGAGCCTTTCTGTCAGAGTGACCCTTGGGTGAATACACAGCTCTCTATAGCAGTGCCCTTTTCTGGGCACGTATCAGAACATTCTGTCTCCCTCTTAGAGATTAGGATAGCTGGGAGATGAACATTGATTTGTTAGATTAGCATATTCTTTTTAGTTTCTGATGCAAAATCAATTACGAAATGAATGGGGAAAATAAATAGATCCATCAAAGTATGAGGTAGTATTTGAGCTGCATTTTGAAATATTTGCATATCGTCAGCTGGTGATAAATGGGGAGTTTTTATTCTCTTGGAGTGCCTTTTAAACAAATACTCCGAACTGTGGCACTCACTGCAGCAGTGCCTTAGATTTCAACTTTGAGTTTCTGTACTTAGTAGTTTTTAAGGTAAGAAATTATGCAAATACTTTGACTATGCAAGTCCTTCCAACTGTGAACTTACAAAAATAACTAGAGGAAGCAGTGTTCGTTGATGATCAAGAAGCTATCAGTAGTGATCAGACTTCTTTAAGACCCTGATCAGTTTTTGTATTTTTGCACAAGTTTTCTTTTTGTATGAATGGAATTAGGCAGATTTTCTTCACAATTCACAGAATCATATGGTAGCTCAGCTGTAAAGCACCTGTTTTGAAGTTTGCATTGTGTGCCAGCTCCTTTGCTTTATTCTTCCAGCTTCTATTGTAAATATGACTGGTGTGTTTGAAAACCTCTGAAACTTCAGGTTTTGTCTGCCACTTGAAGATAAGTGTTTCACTTCTGACCCTTTTAAATGACCTGTATTTCTATTGTGGGAGAAATGCAGCTGCCTAATGTGATAAGGCTCAAACTTAATTTGAATATGCTCTTTTAAAATAAGAACTACATTTTATGCTAGCATACAGATAATTAACTGTATACTATACAGTTATTTAAAAGAGTGGGCGTATTTCATTATGGTGTCTGGGCACAGACTTAGTAAATCGGTGATAACAGCTCAGGAGTGAGTCAGGTCATCTGAGGCATGCCAGAGCTGCCCTCCTAGTCTGAGGAAAATTGTGTCCGGCAGTCTGGAGCCACATCTGGCTCTTGCTACCTGCTTGTCTCATTTGGTGGACTCCTCCAGTCTCAGTCTTCTCAGTTCATCTCTGCTATTCACAGGGTATTGACATGTGCCATCCCTTTACTAATCCTGTTCGCAGGCTGAAGAGCCTTAGCCACCATTGTTCTTCACTTAAAAGCTTCTCCATAGTTTTAATTGTCCCTGTGGTTTCATGCCAGTGTCATTGATGAGAGGGGAGGGCATAAATTCCATAAATATTGAGAGATTGGGAGTATCCTGTAGGTTGGTACAGTTGCCTAAATAATGGGGTTCTAAAAGTCGTCTTGATGCGTAAACTGCTGAGGTTTTTGTTGAATTGATGCCCTCAAAGAAATGGCTCCTGTATCAGCAGATCCCTTCCCTGAATGGCAGTAGTAAACTTCAAGGTCTGTGTCTGCTACTTCATGTGTATTCATGCTTAATTTGTTTACCTTTTATTACTCATTAGTGTTACTGATGTTTTTGTGCAGCTTTTGATAGTCTGACTTTGTCCTGGCTGTAATATATGTGACCCCAGTCCCCAGCACAAGTGGGACTCTTATTTGGACTTTCCTCTACTATAAACAAAGTGACTGTTTATTCAAATTGTTTGCTGGCTGTCTTTAAGGAGTAGTAGGTCACATTATTTGTCATACAGGGGCCTGTGTAGGAGATTTTGGTTTCTTTGGAGTGTTTGTGAGAAATCTTCGGTAAAAATGTCTCTTGGTAGTCCAGGTGGACTATATTAGTGATTTGTTATTGAGTCTTAGAGAAGACTCAGTAAGACTGAGTTGTGGCTTTTCCTTACAGCAGCTGCATGTATCTGTGTGCTCACTATTTTTTTGAAATTTTGAGTAATTTCTGCAATATTTTTCTGGTACAAACATTGAACCGAATTGATCTTTTATTTCCTAATTCTCTCCTGAAGCTTTATCAGAAATTTATGTTGCTTTTCCTGACTCTTAGAACTACAAGATTAAGACTGCTAAGTGAGAATTATGAGTCACAACTACTAGGATTTTTCATTCTTGAGTTCTGTCCTAGCACTGCATTATTTTTCACATTGAGAGCTTGTTCTTATAAACACACTTGAGGAAGGTTCTGGTATGGGAAGTCTCTGCAGTTTTTCTTCAATGTGTAAATCTAAAAAGAGGACGGGAAGATTTTTTTTTTTTGGTAGGGCTTTATCTCCTGTGAGTCCTTTATGTGTTGATTGTCTTTTCCTCAAACTTGAGAACAATTTTTTAACGTTTTTTACATGTACATTAGCAGCAAGACTTTATGGTCGCTCCCCCCTGTCCCTTTGGGATAATACTTTTGATTTTCTGAAATATGTAATTTTACTTCAGATAGTTTCCCTGACTATACTAGTTAGCCATGTTGCCATTTTTTCTTGAGTTTGTGTAAAGGCTCTTTTATGTGAGGGCAAGCAGTTCTTTTCTGGCAGTGAGTGTGAGTGCCTTACAATAGCATGGTCAGGAAATAACTAGCAAATTTTTGGCTAAGCATTTGTACAAAAGGGCAGGCAGAAAAAGAATGAGCTAGAGTATAAGCACAAGTTTTTAAAGACAAAATTAACATATAAATTTTCAATTATAAAATTTGTTTTGTAGTATTTTTATTCTTTTAACTATTTTATAATCCTGAATAAATTGCTTATTTTGCTTTAATTAGATTTGAAGGATAACTGATTCCTTTAAATTCCCACTGTCCTGAAAATCATCTGTGCTAGATGGAACACCCAAGTTTTTATCACTAGAGTGCCAACCAAGTCTTAGTACTGTAGTCCTCCCCCAGCAGTAGAGCAGGTGGATTTGATGGATGGAGAATTCAGTAAGGAGTTGGCTGGATGGCCAATCCAGTTGTTAATGGCTCGATGTCCAAATGGACATCAGTAATAACAGGAGTCCATTTGGGATCAATACTAATTAATAAAGATATTAAAGGCATAGTGGGTCTGAGTGCACTCTCAATAAATTCGTAGATGACATCAAGCTGAACAGTGCAGTTGACATGCTTGAGGGAAGGGATACCATCCAGAGAGACCTTGATAGGCTTGAGGAGAGGGCTCACATGAACTGCATGAAGTTCATCAAGGCCAAGTTTTCCTGCAGGTGGTGGGTCAGGTCAGTCACCACCATCAGTACAGACTGATGTATGGAGTACCAGTGATGAATGGATTGACAACAGCCCTGAGGAGAAGGACTTGTGAATATTGTTAGGTGAAAAATCATATGTGAACCAGCAACGAATGGGCTGCGTCAAAACCAGTGTGACCAGCAGGTCAGGGGAGGTGATTCTCCCCTTCTGCTCTGGTGAGACCCCCACATGGAGTTTTGCTTCCAGCTCTGGGGTCCCCAGTACAAGGAAGACATGGACCTATTGGAGTCCAGAGGTGGGCCACTGAGATGATCAGTGGGCTAGAGCACCTCTCCTGTGAACACAGGCCAAAAGAATGGGGTTATTCAGCCTGGAGAAGAGAAGGCTCCAGGGAGACTTTATTGAGGATTTCCAGTACTAAAGGGGGCCTGTAAGAAAGAGCGTGAGAGATCTTAGCATGGCCTGTAGTGATAGGACAAGGGGTAATGGTTTTAAACTAAAAGGCTGTAGGTAGAGATTAGATACAAGGAAGTAATTCTTTGCAATGATGATGGTGGTGAGACACTGGAACGCATGCCCAGGGAGACTGTGTATGCTCTATCACTGGAAGTTTCCAAAATTGCAGGTAGGTATTTCACACTGGCCCTGTCTTTGTCCCTTGTACAAATGCTGCTGCTTTGGACTTCCGCCATGCACTGACAGACATAAATCACCAGTTTTCCAAGGGAATGTGCTTTTCAAAACAAAATATTTATAGGAAATTAAAAGCTGCTTAAAGACAATTATGGGAAAATAATTCAGAAGAAGGATTTTTTTTTCCTTGGCTTCTTCTAGGTACTAGATTTAGGATTTGTGTTTCTTTCAAATGGTTTTTAAAACCTCTAACAGCTGTATCCATTGTCCAAAAAGCCTGTATCTACAGAAGTATGTTCTTAATTTTGCTGGATTTTTTTTTTTGTTATCTTTTTCTAGCTTGAAATACCCATCCTTAAACTTAATGCTAAATTTAGCTCTCTGCTACCTGCAATAAATTAATGGGATGCTAGGAACAAGCCATGTTACCCTGTTGGTTTTTGGCATATTCCAGCTGTGTAATACCTGTCTGCACACAGCTGATGCTTCAGTTTCTTAGCACTCTATGGAAGCTTTCTTGATGCTTTGAATTATTCTGTCGCTTTTCCCCCTCTGATCATTTCAAAGGTGATGGACTGGTCAGGTGTGGTCCCAAAATATCTACATGAGTCCGTGTTTCTACCTCATCATAGCTGTGTATGCTACAGGTGAAGAAGCTACTGTTCTCTTCTGGGACTGTTTTCAATTTGGCAAGGTGGCTTCTTGAATCTAGGCTGATTTCATATTTGCTCACCTATCTGTGACTTACTAATATTTTGTTCTTTTAGAGTGCTGACCAGGAATACCCAATCTGACTCTGTTAAGGCACTGCCTGAATGAAAGCTAAATGTTTCTGACACTGTAGTGGCCCCAGAAGTAGTTTAGCTGTAGTTGCACATCGTCCAGTCAAGCCATTAGCCAGGATGAGTGACTCAGTCTGGTAAATCACCTGTGAGTGCTGGAAGTTGAACATTGAACTATGAGTATAAAACAGGGAAGAAACTGATTGGAGACTCTTGATTTTCTTCCTCTTTTCTCCCGTTCCCCTGTGGTGGTAGAAAAAATGTGTGTATCTGAATTTTAGATGTGTATTGCTTTTTTTTGTATAAGAAGCACATAAGTTATTCAGAATATTTTGCAGCAACAATTAGCATCAGTTGAGAAGTAATAGCAGTTTTAAAAGTGGATGCCTAACTGTGAACTACTTATAATTTCACTGTTTTAATGGGATTCCCTTCGTGCTTAGACAGGCACTTACGCTTGGACAAACCATTTTTTATTATTTTTGACAGCTATAGAAAGTTTTAGTTAAAACTGTTTTTGACAGGAAAGGATAGGAAAAAAGCACATCATGTTTCTAGGGAGGAGAAATCCTTGTGTCTTGGAAATCCAAATATGACTGAAGAATATCTACTTCTTAGCTTCAGAGAATAAATTATTATAAGCAACTTGGGGAACGTGACCTATATTTAGGCTGTCTAATCCTTTCCGCTGTGGGGTCCTGTTTACTGTTAGATTTTACTTGGTTAAATGTAAATAAGCCTGAATTATGTTTTCTCTGCTAGTGGTTTGCCAAAAGCTGAATAAATCTTAAGAAGGTAAAGTTACTAACTGTATGGATATTAATCTAGTTCAGTTGTGTTGCATTGCCTTGGGGTGTGTAGTTGGAGGGAGTCTGATGGCTTTGTTTCTGTTTGGAGTAAAATTTTATGGAAAAACTTCAACTCTTCCTATCTTTAGGAAGGAAATAATGGGAATGACATCCATAGACAATTTTTTAATCAAGGCTCCGGTTTTTTAGCTAATATGCTTCTAAACGTGTTATAAACAAAAATGCAATGTAGGTTAAGTCAAGAATATCCTTAAAACTGATTTGGCATTTTGTGTCTGGTCTTATGTATGAAAGCAGCAAATACTAGACTGTCTATTAACACCTAGTGTTGAAGCAGAAAAGAGCAGCATTTTGTTCAAAGCTATACATGATGAATAATCAGAGGTTTTCACAGCAAGTAAATAGCATTGGATGATGGTGTCCTGACTCAGTGTGAAGCAGGGAGTTGTTTCCAATTACCACCAATCAGTCATATCTATGAAGTTAGTTACATACAGTTCTCGCTGTGTAGCAAATTTCTGATTAATGTCTGTCATGCAGGATTGTTTCTGTTAGGAGATGTATGCACCAGTAAAAGAATAGAGTTATTACTGCACCCTGGGGGAAAATTGTTGCAAAACTCCACTACCTGTGTTCTGTGGCTGTTCAGGCGGTTAGATATTAATGAAGTTGCAAAGCTGTGTTTAAAATTGAGAACCCAGCTGGATTTTTGCTTAAGCATTTGTAATATTTTTTATATATTATTTCTCTTGAGTTAACACAGTGAATGAAGGAAGTCTCTGCTTTATCTGAATCTCTCTTAAGTGGAAAAGTAGCTACATGCTCATTCTGACTGGATGGATGTTTTAGTTAAATGGAAAATAAAAATATCTGATTCAGAAGGCATATGATGATGAATATAGTAAATATTTGGTTGACCTACAGAATGGCAAGAATTGGAAAGGACCTCTGGAGATCATCTAGTCCAGCCACCCTGCTAAAGCAGGATCACCTAGAGCAGGTTGCACAGGACAGCATCCAAGTGGGTTTTGAATGGCTCCAAAGAATGAGACTCCACAGCGTCTCTGGGCAGCCTGTTCCAGGGCCCAGTCACCCTCAGAGTGAAGAAGTTTTTCCTCACGTTCAGACAGAACTTCCTGTGTTCCAGTTTGTGCCCATTGACCCTTGTTTTGTCACTGGGCACCAAGGAAAAGAGTCTGGCTCCATCTTCTTGACATCCAACCTTTAAACAGTTATAAGCATTGATGAGATCCCCTCTCAGTCTTCTCCAGGCTAAAGAGCCCCAGTTCTCTCAGCCTCTCTTTGTGAGAGATGTTCTAGGCTCCTCATTATCCTCATTAACCCTGTGCTGGACTCTCTCCAGTAGTTCTGTGCCTTGCTTGAACTGGGCACAGTACTCCAGAGGTGACCTCACCAGGGCAGAGTAGAGGGGGAGGATAACCGCCTTTGGAGTGCTGGCCACAGTTGTCTTAATAAAGGCTCTCAGATTGGTCAAGCATTAGTCCCCCTTGATGAATCCATGTTGACCACTCCTGCTTCTATAAAGGTGGTCAAGTATATTCAGTTTTCTGCCCTAGAAAGAAAATGAGAGTTACCATATTTGCATATTGTGTGTATTTCCTTTCTAACTTCACCTCCAGGTGTCTACTGTATTTAATGCTAGTAAAACTAAATATATTGTGACCATTAAAAAGAAAAACCTGTTACCTGTTAAGCATTTTGGATCTTGCATTATATTTTGTTGGGCCTTTTTATTTTTTTCTTAAATGGGGATGTCTTTTCTGGTGTAATATATACCTAAAGTCCAATGAAAATTAAAAGTGGCATTTTCTTGTGGAAAAATAATATATCTTTTTACTGCTTACAACTGCAGAATGTGCTTCTGATAATTGTGTGCTTTGTTTTTTTTTTCCAGTTGTACTCGCTAAATGATTATAAGCCGCCCATTTCTAAAGCTAAAATGACACAGATCACCAAGGCAGCAATCAAAGCTATAAAGGTAAGAAACTGGCTTATTTAGATTTCCATTTCTCATCTGTGTCAAAATAATTGAATAGCTTAAAGAACTTGCTTCAGAGCTTTTTACTTTCCCTGTGTGTACAGTTTCCAAATTATTATCAAATGTGTTAGTGGTGGGACTTTCAGCAGTGCAGCAAAAGGCTTAATTTGTTGTTTGACTTTCGTTTGCTGGTTATCATATGTGAGGAAGAATTATACCAACTTGACACTCTAATCAGGTATGAAATACGGATTATAAAGGAAACACTGATGCCTGAAAACAGCTGAATAAATATAAACCCACAACTCCCCATTCCACTTCCTCCCCCCTAAGAAAGTACAGTGTGTGCGCCTTCGTATCAATACAATTGCTTGTATAATTTTTTAAATTCCTAGCATATCTTTTCATGATTGTTGCTCATAGATTGTAGTTTGTGTTGCTTAAAAATGAAGTTTTCTTAAGTTTCAGCATTAGTACACTAATTAATGACTTTTCTTGTCACAAATTGCTGCTCCACTGCTGTTTGGCAAAACACCACTGAAAAACGATGAAAAAAAGTATACCATTAATCTTAGGCATTAAAACAAATAGAAACTCATTGGAAGTTGGAGAGGTGAAAAAAAGAGGATAGGATAAAAGCAAAAAAGCCATGAACTTACTCTTCCTGTCTATGTTGTTCTGTGGAGAATGCAGATACATTTTCAGATAGTGAAATCCGTGTTGGTGTTTTGTGTAATTTGGAAAGAGAGCAATTGAACAAGAGAGTAAAATTCTTAATGTTCTTAAATATGTCTATATAAATTGAAGTCTATATGTTGCAGTATAATGAAAGTGCTGAGAACTTTTCTTGAACATAAGCAAGTAATAATGATGATAAAATGTTCTATTAAACAATTAAATGATAAACAATATGTTTTATTCTGTAGCTAGCTTCCACTCTTAAAATTTCAGTAACAAAAGATAATTGTAAAGCAGTCGTTGAGATGATAGGGAGTCATTGTAATGATATGTGAGATTAAAAAACCCCTACCACAAAGCAGGGCATTTTTAAATAAAAACTATTCTGTAGGTGTTATAAGGTCTTCTTATACTCATGTCTTTAGGTTATTTAAGCAAACATTTGGAAAATAAAATGAAATGGAAGCGCTCTGCTTAGTAACATTTGGCTAACGTCTTCAGTCCTGCACAATGAAATAGCCACATGTTTTTGAAGGGATTCTGTGATTCTGTGATAATTACATTATTCTGTCAATTCTCATAAATAAGTACATGTTACTGAAAAAAATCCAGTGTAAAAACTCTTCAGAAGGCAAGAAAAAGTTAGTTAGTCTTTTCATATGCTAAGGAAGACTGAATACTCAGCTATAGGTATTGGATTGCTGGTTGATCAACTTAAGTTTCTAATTCTGGTTTTACTATCAATATTGCATGTCTTAAACAAGTATATGCCTCTTCAGATTTTCTCCTACTGAAATATTTTGTTTTCCAGTTCTACAAGCACGTTGTACAGAGCGTTGAGAAATTCATTCAGAAGGTAAGTTAGACACTGGTATTCTGTGTTAGCAGTGGGAAAAAATTCCTTGTTTTGGATTACAGAGTATTGAAGACTGTTGGGGTTTAGGTGCACATGTGGGTTAATTTCTGTCAGTTTTTAGTCACATGCAATTTCTGCTATTAATCAATAGCTGATCATAACCTATGATGTGGAAAGACAAATATGTTTTGTAGTTACGATATACTTTGATCTGAATGACTGGATACTGTTTTAGGAGTAGTTCTGTATATATTCACTACTTATGTATATATTCATTTAATGTTAAAAGAAGCTGTCAGTGTTGTTCATGTGAACGTCTATCAGCAGAAGAATTGGCAGTGGTTTTGCGAGTGACAGTTGCTTTTCTGCCAGGTTTTCCCTTAGATTTTAAAGCTGAAGGGAAGAACCCCCATTCTGCCTCATCTTTTGTGTGGCCAGGAAATGTGGCATTTCAGCCACTGACTCCTGCTAGTAACTTAAAACACAGTATTTATATGGCTAGGCTGGAACTACTTTTTGGGAAGACGCAGCATTAATTTAAAGATTCTGAATAACAAAGAATTTTATTGCATCTTTTTTTTTTTCTTACAACAGTTAATTATTCATGGGTAAAACTGCATTTTACCTTGGAAGCGTGTGGATTGGATTCCCAATTTGAATATTTCCTACTTGTCTGCTGTATTGTACCTATTGTACCTGATTGTTCACTTGATCATTTTGGTACTATATTTCTTCTCCTTTTCTAAAGGGGAGTAAATTGAGATGAAATTGGCCTTTTTTCTTTTTTTTTTTTTTTTTGGACAAGCTAGAGAAGTTAGTCTGATAATTGCATGTTGCATACAGTTTGCATGTGATTTTTCTTCTGTTGTCCCTTTAATGAAGAAGTCTAGATTACTCTGTGTCAGTAACCTGCCTTTCTCGTTACATTTTACTCCTTGGTGCCCAGTGTGTGCTGTGGTGCCTTTTGGCAGTGGTTGGCTAGTGTAAACAGGGTTCAGCTTCAACCTGTTGTTTTTAACTGCCTCAACACAGTTGATGAATGAATTATTTAGGTACTCAAACATCAGTCCTGTGTGGAAGAGGTGTCATATGCATGTTTCATGGCCGTTTTAAAGAGTACTCAATATGCTTTACCATCACTGCTAGTGTGTTGACGACTTCTACCTCTAAGAAAAAGGACAAGCATCCTCTGATCCATGTTTTAAATTAAAGGAGGATGAGAGCAGGTGTACATTGTACCCATCTGTCAGTAGCACTTTGCTGTTTCATGTCCCAAAATTAATCTGGAATCGCCCAAGTTCCAAATACTGCTTTTTAGTTGCAGTGGCAGCGATTGGCAATTCTGTGTTAAGGGAGAAGATTTATCCACTGAATGAAAGAATGGAATTTGTCAGGAATTAGCCTGGTAGTTTGTGACCCTTCCGCAAACTACTGAAAGTATGGGTTGTCTTCATGCATTTGTGTTCAGTGTCAGAACAGTCCCTCAGATGAGGGAGTTCTGTGCTGTTCATTGCTGGTTAGAGAAGGCAGATGTATGTTGTTAATGATAACCTTGTTGATGATCACTGTGGATTATATGTTTCCCTTCAGTGGTTTTTTTTCAGTATGTCACAAAAGATAGAGTAAACCACAGATTTTATTAATAATGTCAAATAGCAAGTTCTTATTTTAGTAGATTGGGAAATACACAGATGAAAATTAATCATTTGGCATTTATGGACATACAGTGTATGTTTGGAAGATAATTGGATTATTTTTCTGAAAGCAGTTGCTTTCAAATGAAAGCTCAAGACTACTGAATCTTCCATTAAAATCTGCCATAGACTTCTGAGCGATGTCAGTGCTGTCTCAGTTTACTGTTGATTCTTGACTACTCGGGTACTTCATTTCTTCAAAATTAATCTTCTGAGGTTACTGGAATTTCAGGTGAAATACTTGCCCGTGACATTCTTTGTTTTGTGGCAGTTGCTCTGTTCTCGTTTTGGTTAGCTTTTTTATTCTTTGGTGCCCTGGTTCTGGCCAGGCCAGAGTTAAAACATCACTTCTGGGCTCAAATGACTGCATTTCATACATGTAAGGATATTCAACTCTGAGAGCAAGAGTGGCTCCCTCCTTGAATCATTTTGTTGAGTAATAGAATCTTTCTGCTTAGACCCACTCGAATATTTGTTGTGTAAAAGCTGTCTCATCTGAGATTAGGGATATGCAGGCTCACTGCCCCAGTTACAGTTCTTTATTTCATGTTTTATTTGTATTTTATTTTTATCATCTGTGTTATTACATTAATTATAGTCTTTTGCTTTCTGTATGTGCCATGTTTTTAAATATTCATCTCATTTGTTGAGTTTTCTTATTAAATATCTGCGGGGTTTATTAATTTGAATATTGTGCCAAGTTGCATACCTGTCTGTTCTGTATGCAAAATACTCGTATTTTTGATACTAATGTAGTTAAAATTTCAGTAGCTGCAATATATTAGGGTGATTCTATGAAGACAGTATATTATATCCAATTAGATTTTCATTTCATAAGTTTAATAATGCACACTTACTCTAAAAAGGATGCCATGCACATAATTAAAAATAAAGAATGTGGTTCTTAAATGCACCGAATCATGCTTAGAGCCCAAATAACTGCTTTATCAAGGCTGTAAATGTTAGCAAATCAGTACTTCTCAAAACAGGAAGTTTGTATCTAGGCTATAATAAAATTAATAGCCTGAAGAGTTTGTTTGGCACTCTGTTAGAGATTATGAATATAGTGTGTTGTGTAACACATTTCCAGAATACCTGGGCTAGAGGGAATGAGTGTACTTTCCCATGTTTTCTATATTACCTTGTGGGATAAGCATGTACAACCATTATTCATTAAGTGAATCCATGTCATAGTATATTCTGGTGATGACTTAATTGTATTTCTGTACCACTTTTCCGTCTTAAAATTGACTGCAGTAGTCCAGTGCAGTTACTTAACAATGAAAAGACAAAAAAATTTACCTTAAGTTGTCAAATAAGTATAATTACTGAAGTAATTAGTATTGTAGTTAGCAGACATGTTTTATAAATACTATGCTATTTGTAAAGTATGCAAGTTTTCCAGAGTTCTAAAATAAGTATCCCTGGTATATTCTCAACCAAACAGATGTCCCCATAAATATATTTTTGTTCTTGCTTTGGGAGGATATACCACACACTAATTAGTGATGTAAAATAAACAAATGTTAACTTTGATGTTGACTTTGATCATAAAGGACAAAACTATTTTGAATTATATTTACAGCTAGTCCCAATGTACTGGTAACAATTTGGTTATGCTTTGTGTTGTTCTCTTAAAGATTAGTGCATTTAAAAAGTATATGTCATTCATGTGCTCATGTTTAATAGCTAGATTCTAAAAAGTTAATTCTTGTCAGTGGTAAGAAATTGATTTTTTAACCATTTACATATTTGCAGAACACATATAGATGTGATAATTTGTATATTAAAGGTTAGGAATTTTTTAGAGTTTCATTTTTCAGGACAATTTATTAAATAGAGAACAGTTTAGTAATACTTTGACTCATGTAAAAAATAGAGAGGACTGTTCATATTTACTGTGCCATTTTTGTCATTTTTCCCATATGCATATTTCAAATTATCATTCTTTGTAGTGCAAACCAGAATACAAGGTACCTGGTCTGTATGTCATTGACTCCATTGTGAGACAGTCCCGGCATCAGTTTGGTCAAGAGAAGGATGTATTTGCTCCAAGATTCAGCAATAACATCATCAGCACTTTCCAGAACTTGTACCGTTGTCCTGGGGATGACAAGGTAAACCACTTACAGATTTTTCTAATTAAAACAATCTTTAGTATGTTATGTGTAAAGAATACAGATTTTGATCTCACTTTCTGCTTGCTAGAGTGGACCTAATTACAGACGTATGTGTTTATATGTACTTCTTTAATTTTTCCTCTCTAAGGGTAGGGATGGGGGAAGGTGCATCCAAGTACATCAGAGAGACTTCTGGAAAGGTTTTCATGAAGGCTGCATTAATTTGAGTTAATATATTTTGATGGAAAAAAACTAAGTGGGCATGTGGTAGGACAGGGAGTTGTAGTCAGTCTTTGATTGTCTTTTCTTCTTCAGTGAGAAAATGAGCAGGTTTTATCTTAGTCTCAAGCAATAAATATCTTTATCGACAGCGTCTTCAGTACAAGCCAGTGTTTTGAACTACAGAAGCAATAGGAAAACAGCAAAGTATCTTAAAAGTTATATTTTCCTTTGATATGGAATCAACCAATGGCTGACTCAGGCTTGACTTGAATAGTTTGACCAAACAGTTCAGCTGTTCCCTTGGACCACATCACTATCAAATTATCTCTATAATAGGTTGGCTGGAAATAACAGAGTGCAGATGGTTAAACTTCATATTTGCCACTGAGCTGCTTCTTACTGAATTGAAAAACCACAAAAAGATGGGAAATGCTAAGGGCTTTATTTCCACATATTTTTGTGTAATTGAGTCATAGATAAAGTAGTAAGTGAAGCAAAGCATGACTGCAGGAAGAGAAGGACATGTTACTCTTTGAATAGTCATGTGTGTTCCTACAGCTGTATTTCAGCCAAAGGTCTGAAAACCAGATCCAGAAAGGCATCTGTAGAAGGTGATAAAGGCAAGTTCAACCATTGCATATCTCCTGTAGTTGTCTTAGGATTTTTGCCTTTTTAGTGGAGTTAGGACTGCAGGAAAATAGGTCGGGTTCTGCAGATTTTAAGTGGTTAGAAAAACCTGTGCCATGAATGTCTGTCTTCTCTTCTGCAGCTGAGTTCTGAACAGATTATTTAAGTTTAATGACATTTTTCCAGTCTGGTTTTAGTTTCATCTGCACAATCAACTTATACTGCTTCTGTTCCACAGTGTTTTATGTATAAATAGGCATGATAGTTAACCTGTATTTTTCTTCGTTTAGTTATATTCCTTAAGTAGTATTCATTTGTTTTGTAATTGTTTAGGTTACTACTCTGGGAAATACGCTAATGCAGAAATAACCTAACATGTTAAAGAGGGATAGCTGACAGAAGGATGGGCACAAGTAATTGATTTGTGTATGGCTTTAAAAAAATACAGTAAATTTATTGTAGGGTAAGAAATAGTGCTACTTATCCTGTGATGTGTCAGTATGACAGCTGTTACAACAGAGGGACAGTAAAACAGTCCATGGTCTGTAAAGCTCCTATCAGATTAATTTCTAGGATATTTTTCACCTCAGGGAGAGCGTATTTTGCAATCTGAAGTCTTGCTGTGGTGTTGGGTATGGATTCAGTGCAGGAAAGTCTTCATATTGTGAATGTAGTTACCATCCATCTGACACAACAAAAAATGTGCTGTTGGAGATACTAAGACATGTACCTGTTTTCTTATTTGATGTTTAATCAAATTAAAAGTCATAATGGAAACACAACAGCTAACTTCATATGAGGAAATGTGGGCTTTGCTTTGTTTTTAAATTGAGCATAAGTACCCTAGCATTTCATTGAAAGTAACAAAAAAACTCCCCCTGATTCCTTAGTCTGGCTCATCCATGGGAAGTGCAAGAGGGAGAGAGATACTGAGGCACGGAAATAGTTTTATATTCCAGTTCTGGATAGACACAGGAAGCTGGAGCTTCTGATGGTCTTGTCAAGGGCTGCCTTATAAAATGAACTTCCAAAGAGAAAAGGCTGGTGTAGTGTAATGCTGAATGGAAACCTTCAGAGGTTTCTTTAAAAGAACTCTAAATTAATTCTTCCATACAGTGAAAATTCAGCACTTCTTTCTATTAATAATTGGAGTTCTGGGCAAACAGAGTTTTTTCTTTGGTTTAAACATGGTGTTTAAGTATTCTGTCTTCATGTTTTATACAATTCTAAGTCATTAAACTGTCTTTGTGACAGTGAACACAAGACCCTGTAAAGAACTTTCTGCTCAGCTAACTTCCCCCTCTCCTTGATAAGCATGGTGTCTTTCCTATCACATACATTTCTATCTAATTTTTCAAAACAAGGCAAAATCTTGCATTTCTATAGAAATGAAGCTTGGAAAAGAAAATATTTGGGAACAGATCAACAGTGGAATAGAAATTAAATAGAAATGCAAGCTGAACAGTGAGTTACATCTAATGGATTTATGTGAAGTCTTAATTTTGATTTTTCTTCTCCTGTGCTCCACAATTTTTAAGACTACTGTGTAATTTCAATAGGCAGGGAATCGTGTTCCACTTGAAACATTTCAATTCCTCACTTCATTAAGAGATCTTGCAAAATACTGAGCTTTACTAATAAAAATATTTAGCAGTCTTATTTATTATTATCCACTTTTTTCAGTGGACAAATAATTCTGGTTCATAGGTAGAGCAGGCTTACATTCATACGTGTTGACTATAAAAGTTTAGGAGACTAATAATCCCTTGTTTTAATAATTAGTAATGCTTTAAAATGCCTCCTTAAAATAATTTTTCTTCCATACCATCTTCCAAGACTAAAGGTACAAAAGAACTGGATGTATTTGTTTTGGTTTAATAAGTCTCATTTTCTGTTGAGAGATTGCTGTCACTATTTGCATAGTGGTTTTTTTCTGTTGTTTAGGGTCAGACTCAGGTGCATAGTTCAGCCATCTTCGGTGTGACCCAGTGTAACTGTGCTTACCATTTCTAAACTTAAAGGTGCTACAACCTAGACATTGAGAGTTAAGAGCTCCGTAACTGATAATACAACGAAGATAAGCATGACTCAGGTCTTTTGTTATCCTTTCTTCATTTTAGAGTAAAATTGTTAGAGTGCTAAATTTATGGCAGAAGAATAATGTGTTCAAGAGTGAAATTATTCAGCCTCTCTTGGATATGGCAGCAGGAATTCCTCCTCCAGTTGTCACCCCTGTCTTGCCCAGCACTACAGCTGCTATGAGCAACAATACACCAGGTAAACAAACCCGCGTTAAAATCATATTTTGAATCCAAACACTTGTGTCAACTTTGATATGCTGGCTTTTAACATGCTGAAAAATGTCATGTGTTTCCTTTAAACACCTCAGGTGAATGCTAGAAGCCTGTTATAGCCAGGGTGTACATTGGGGAAACAGCAAAACCAAGAGGCAGTCTGTTGTGTTTGCTTTATCACTGTATGTTATAAATGTATTCAGAGTGAATAATAGTGCAGTAAGACCTTGTTTTACACTCAAAAGTAAAAAAAGTACATCACCAACAGTGTTAAAATTCCAACACAGCACTTGATACAGTCTTTGTTAATTAGTGGTGCCATAATTGAGAGAAATGAAAGCAAATTATATCAGTCTCTTTCTGCTACTTGTATGATTGAGGTTGCTGGATAATGTCAGACAGTCCTTTACTTCTGCTGGCCAACAGACAGAGATTTCAAAGTGGGGGGGGGGAGAAAATCACATGGAAGATGTAACCTGCTGCCAGTGACAACACTTCCCTCTTCCTCAGATCTGAAGCGTGTGGGCCAGGGATCATGCTGTACAATCATGTGGGCAAACAGTATGTCCCCGGTTACCAAATGCTAGTGTTGTTGCACATGCAGGCTAGATAATTTTCTGCTCTTGGCCTTCCTTACTTGCATAGATGGATGTTGGGGAGCTGGCTTTACAACTTTTTTCATTTTGTGGAGATGTTTTCATTTAAGGCTGGGCTGTATAGGAAACACACTACGTATAGAACGTAACGTATTTTTTGGGCACACACAGACCTGCTTTTGTCACCTTTTATCTTTTGCTGACCTCATGCTGAAAAGCAGAGAGGTGGACAAATCCACCTTATTTTTCACTGATGTAACTATGAAAGTTTTGGCTCTTGAATTGGATTTACTGCAACTTCTAGCTCGATATTTTTTCATTAGTTTGATTACTTCAAATTGTTGAAATCATAGCTTTACTCTAATGCTTTTTTAAAATTCAGATGTAAATTGCCTTTTAAAATAGTAATCTAGTAATTTACATTTAGTATTGATGTATCTACATCTGAGCTAAAAGTAGAATTATTTTCAGGGATGGAGGATTCTTCTGGATTATAGCATGAAAGTAATTGTCAGATTGCTGATTTAGTCTTGGTGTACCTCTTGAGGAAAAAATGATAAAATGATCAATCCTTATGCTGCGGGTTGAAATTTTTAGTAGAATCCTTAAGGCTTCTCCAGGGAATAAAGTGCAATTCCAGTAAGTTGTGGGCTTTGAGTAGATTGGTAACAATTATAATTTGGTATACATTGCTTCCACTAAATGGTTTGGTATACTGTGAGAAACATACTTGTTTTCTATCATGAGTGTTCTTGTTAGTAGTCCCCATGGGTCAATAGTAGAAAGAGCTGTGAACTACCCTTATACAGAGTAACTCTGCTACTTGAGGAATGCCAATGTCAATCCGTGTTAATTGTGTGTGCCCGATGTGCGTGTCAGAAAAACTGTTTCAAGCTAGTGCTTTCTTAGTATTTAATGTCATCAGAGTTTTATTTTGGGTTTGGTTTTTATGTTTTTTTCTATTTCTAAGCCTGTATGTTAAAATATTTTTGCATATTGGATTTTCTCTTTCCTAGGAACACCTGTGACACCAGTTACTCCAGCAAATGTGGTGCAGAGTATACCAGATCCTTGGGTATCTCAGATTGCTAATACAGATACCCTTGCTGCTGTTGCACAGATTTTACAGAGTCCTCAAGGCCAACAGGTAAAGATTTTGTAGACACACTGTGCGCTGTTTGATACTTTGTATCTTTACTGTACACTTAAAGAATACTGCTTTCATGTGTATGTCTTAGTTTTGTATCCAGTATCTATGTTAACCATCCCCTGAGGTTGTTCATTACAAGTAAATTCCAAGAACATTAAAACTTCCTGTTACTTTTTGTATAACCAAGCCTGTTTGTTCCTTAAAAGTATTGCAGAATGTGACTTCAGACAAGATGGTCTGCAGTATATTCTTTTCTATATAGTATTGCAGATGACGAAATCCAAGACTAGCATTAAGATTTCATCAATATAGGTATAAAATAGAATGCCAGTTTAAGCATATTTCTCTGCTGGATGCCCCAGGAAGCTGAACGTTGTATAGCATTATACAATGGGAATGTACTCATTCTCAAAGTGCATTGTGTGTTGATTCAATTTTTTTTCTTTCCATCAGCTAAATATAGTTTTTATTTAGCAGCATTTGAAAATAAGGTCATAGAAGTGATTGTGCTCCTCAGTTTCTAAATGCTCAACTCCACCAAAAGTGTCTTGATGCGCAGCGTTCACTGAACTGCTTGTCCTCTTAACATGCAGCCACTCAAGTTGAGCACATGCAGTTGGCTTTCTGTAAAAATGTAGATCATCATTTTTCAATTTATGCTGGAACTCTGGCACCAGCGTAATTTTGGCATCATGGCTCTTATGGCTCATACGGACTGAGGAATAGGATGTTGTACCTGCTGAGGTGCTAAACAAAAATCCCATGCGTATGAATGAGAAGCAGTCATCAGTGAACTGTTATGAAGCACTGTTGCTGACAAAAACAACTTTACTTACTGAGATTATTTTACCGTGTTCGGCTAAGTAGTCTTGTCTGTAATTGTTTTCAGTTTCCACTGACTGTTTTATCTGATTACACTGAAAGAAATTGATGGGTCATTGAAAAGCAAAGCAAAATAAGTGTGTGGGTACTTTGTTAAATGTGGAGGAAAGATAGTGGAATAGCTCTTAAGCAAGGAAGGGATGTGGCATGAGAATGGGAAATACATGGAAAGTCACTAAGGTAATTTTAAAGATGATAACCTAGACAGTATTCAGGGTTTGAGGGGGGGAGGGTGATCAAGCAAAAGAAAAAGATTAGGGAGGTGAGATGGGGATTACAGTTTTAAGACAGCAGATTACAAAAAAATAACATTTGGATGCTTAGCTTTAAATGGTAAAATGAGGGAGAGAATGGATTTTGAGAGGGAGGAAAAGATGGTCTTAAGCAGAAGTGTGGAGACAGAGAATATACAATAGATCTCTAGAGTTGGTAGATGAACTGCAAAATTTGTTCCCATCTTGTCCCATCTCTTTTCTTCCTGTTCCCCAAGTAACAAAACCTTCTGTCCTCCCTTCCCTCCCCGCCAAACTCCTAAGTCCTTGATTTTATCTTAAGGTTGTGTTTTATGGGTGAGAACATATGCAGGTAAACAGTCTAGACATAGGAGAGGGCAGAATCAGAAAGTTGTGACCAGTAAGAATATGAAAATAGCTAGAACGGTGACCACCCAGGATTTTAGCACTCTAGGGCTGCCATCTCTGCTTCTTCAGTTTGATTCCTTCTGACTCAGAGCAACACGTAAGGTGGACCAGCCATATGGCTCATCTTTTGTGGATCGGCCAAGAAGGGAGTGGGGAGCTCTTCGGCTTTGCCTGTTGCAGTAATCAGTGAAAACTCTTGGTTAGGTAGAGCAATAGTTGAAGCCTTTTCAGAGGCTCTGCTGTATAAGGACTCTGGTGTATAAGGAGACTTAAAGCAAGTAAGAATTGCTTCACATTATCAGAAGGTAACTGATAGGTTTCAGTCTTGAAAAAGGATCGTATATTTTTAATGCAT
Source organism: Porphyrio hochstetteri (assembly GCA_020800305.1). NCBI lineage: Eukaryota > Metazoa > Chordata > Aves > Gruiformes > Rallidae > Porphyrio > Porphyrio hochstetteri. The sequence continues at coordinate 57,410,063 of CM036907.1, forward strand.
TGTGGAAAAGATCAACAAATTATGCAGATTCTTCTGGTGAGCCCTATTAAGAAGGGAGGGATTGAACCTTATGAGAGTTCAGCAGTGAACCCCATGAGGAGGTGAAATATGAGTGCAAAGGTAATCAGGGACTTATATCAGCATAGTTTGAACTGCCTGTATTTGCTGAACTCTTTTTCCAGAAATAACCAAAGGTAGTAAGACTCCAGGGAGACCTTCCCTACCTCATGGAAAGTCAAAGGACTGCTTCCTTTAAGTCCATGGTACTTTAGGAGGACTTCTTTCCATAGGCATAGTATTTTTTTCTTTTGCATTAAGTTAAATTTGTACAATTTTGTAGGAGAATCTCTGTTCACCAGATGAATAGATATCCACATGAAAAAGCCTTTTATTTCCACATTGGGACAGGTATTTTAAAAAATTAAAAACATAGAGCATGTTGGAATAAGGATAGACGAGGTGATTGGATTGTACATTTGTTCCAAAAAACTATGGAAGATACTCTTATTTTTCTTTACTTTCTTCCTCTAGATTTGAAGGCAGGCGCTCTTAGGGTGTCCTGATATACTCTGACAAAATGTCCTAAATCCAGTTATGACTGGAGTTCTTCAAACAAACCAACCAAAAACTATTTTAAAATGATATTTGAAATACCTGATGCTATTTTTAAACAATAGTTATTAACGTCTGTCTTTTGGTATTACCCATACTTTTTTTTTACTGTAACATACTTTGTTGTTACTGTACGTCTGTTGCCCCAGAGCTGCTGCTTCTGGTTCAGCATTGCATCTAGGCAATTTTTATCCTAAGATGTTGCTATACAGAACCCAGAGTCCGTGCCATTGCAGCCAAGTTATATTCCCAGCTCCTGGTTAATTTGCCTTTTTATGTTTTGTTAACATAGCAAAGGAATTGCATTCTGTCAGTATAAACTTGAGTTTTCACAGATTTTTCCTTCTGAGTAATCCAGACACTAGTGCAAGCTCTTCATACAGACATGTTGCATCATCTTAATATGGAGCTTGCAACAGTGCAGTTACTTTCTCTACACAAATGTTGTTACAGCATATGGATTTTCCTAATGTAGGTGGGCCCTTAGGAAGCTGGAGTAGGCTAACAGATTTTTTTCAGGTCAGAAGGAATCAAACTGGAGAAACAGAAGAGGGGGAACCCTAGAAAGCAGGAAATCCTGAGTGGTGACTGGTCATCATGCAACCTGTCAGAGCAAGTTAGGAGGAAGAAGCATCTGCATGTCTTAACAGCTACAGAAAACAAATTAGCCAGTAAGTGGGAACAAAATTTGCTGTAAATGAAAACAAATTAAGATGAAATAATAGCCATAGGTTAGATGATACTGCATACCTGAGGTGGTTTGTTTTTGGTATTTTTTTCCTAATCAGAAGGGGAAAACACTAGTTTTTTGTTTTGTTTTTTTTCTTTTAAAAAAATCTTGTTTAATGCATTTGTTATCTTTTCTCTTTTAGCTTCAGCAGTTGATACAGACGCTGCAGATTCAGCAGCAGAAACCTCAGCCTTCACTACTTCAAGCCTTGGATGCTGGTCTAGTCGTTCAGTTACAGGCCCTCACAGCACAACTTACAGCTGCAGCTGCTGCTGCTAACACACTTAATCCACTGGAACAGAGTGTCTCTTTTAATAAGGTAGAAGTAGAATAATAGACATTTAAAATACATGTAAGTGAAAGAGTTGTCTTTTGGATTTTGCTGTTTGACTTTAAAGATTTTAAATGGGCTCCATCTTGAAAAATTTAAGTAATGTCTGGATAGTAGTGTAGATAGTAAATACTAGTGTTATATGAGTTTTTAGGGCTAAATGACATTTCATAGAATATCTTGAGTTGGAAGAGACCCATAAGATCCACTGAGTATTAAGATGGAATCAATTTAGCAAGATAAGCCATTATTTTATGTTTCTCTTCACCTTGTGTAACACAGCAGTGAGAATTGAATGTGTCTTGTACTTAACCTTCCTGTGTTTATGATTTGAGGAAGGTAATGAAAGGGAAACATGCAGAAATTTATATATGCTGTTTTCCTAGAAGAGTTGAAGCATGATTTGACTTGTCATTTTCTTACATTATAAATGCCAAGAAAACTTATAATCTTAGATACAAAGTGATATTTAGGGAAGAAGTAAGTTTAAGACTAGTCAAAACTAGTCATGTGACACTTAAGAGGATGTAAAAAATGTAAAATAAATATAAATCCTCTACGTAAAAAAACTTTGTGGGTTGCAACATGTGTGCCTGTCTACAAAAAAATACCCACAAACAAAACAAAAATCAAAAGCAAAACACACAAAACCCTCAACCCATTCACAAAACAGAATGCAGGAATTTAAGATAACTTATATAGTTGAACGCCAGGTAGTAATAACTATGCTGGTAATTACAGTAGTAGTATAATATCGGAAGAGTAAAGAATGAAGAACTTTTACACAAAGATGAAGTTCCATTGCCTTTCAAAGAAACAGCGTGTGAGTAGAAAAATCTCTCTAGGATTGTCCTGAGGTGAATAAATAGTAAGGAAGTCAGAGCAGCAAAATTTTTCCTTTTTCTTCCTGTACCCAGATATCTTTTTCAGGCATTTAGCTGCTCAGAGCTTCAAAAGTGCTGAGTTTTAAGTCTCAGGACAATTTATCTTACATCTCTAGAATTTGTTCAGCTAAACGCAAATCTTTGAAATAATTGTCATTACTAATGAAAGTAATGCAGCTGTGAAAATAAGCCAGGAAAAAAGGCCTGTACCTGTGTATCACAGTTTTAACTATCCTCTTGAGCAGGCTATAATCACAGGGCATGAATAAATCAGTTAATAGACTGCTTTAACATTTAGATACAAAAAGTAATTAAAACAGCATTGTGTTGTGGTTTATTCCACAGACTTCAATTCCAGCATTTATATGGATAGCTTTGCTTGTTGGTGTGGCTGTCTTGAATGTTGGACAGCTTAACTGGAGCAAATGGAAAGAACTGGCATTCTGATGAGATGTTTATATATCTTGAGTGAGCGCAGCCTGATGCTTATTAGTTAGTTTATACCAGTAATGGTATGCAGGAGTTGTCTTGTCATGGAAGTTGTCAGCAGAGTGAATGTATGTAATTGGGGTTTCTGAGACTTTGGAGGTAAGTGTTGTGGCAGGAATTCTTCTGGCAGTGCGATAATTTAGGAGCCTTCAGTAAGTATATAGTGGTCTTGTAAGCTGTGGAAGAACTGTGTTTATCATATGTGATCTGTACTTCAGTTCTACGTTATACAAGTAGTGTTAGATTGTAATACATCTCAAATTCCTTTTCAGTCTTCTATAACATCTCTATGAATGAACTGATAACCTATGTCTTGTCAGTCTGCTGAGGCTTTTACTCAAAGGTTATTCAGACTGCTTTGCAGAAATAGCACTTTGGTTTATAATTGACTCCTGGGGTTTTTTTTAAATTTTACTTTGGAGCTACCATACCTATTTTCTCCTTTTTCCAAGACTTGAGGATTTCTGAACCAATTATAGAAGAGTATATATTAATATATATGCATTAATGGGCAATCTTACTTTTGCAATTGTAAGTTTTGGGGAAAATAATTTACTTGCCTTTTTTTAATGGCTTCTCAACACCATTATCATCTCCCATCTGAATCCCACTTCTCAATAGCTGAAGACCATGAGCCATAAGAAGTCTGTTACTTCCATTTTATGATCAAATTAATTGTATATTTTTTTTACTAGACATGGCAGCCTTAATAAACAAAGTGTTAAAAAGGGGTTCTAGTTTTTATAAGAAAATAAGTTGTTCACAAGCATATTTAAAACAACAGAGCATGAGGCAGCAGAGTGCTCTGGCAGCAAATAGGGTCAGTGACATTCTGGGCTGTATGACCAGGCGTGTAGCCAGGTGATGGAAGTGATCATCCCATCTGCTCTAGACTGCATCTAGAGTAGCATATCCAGTTTCTCCAACACTGCCCCAGTGCAGGAAAGACATTGCCAAACTGGAGTGAGTTTAGTGGAGGGCCACCAAAGTGGTGTAGGCTGGAGCACTGTCACTCTAAGGGACAGGAGCTGGTTCAGTCTGGGCCAGAGCCAGCTTTCCAGACCTAACAGCAGCCCCCCTCCTGGCACCTACAGGAAAGTCACTAAGAAGATGAAGCCATACCTTTCACGGCATGGCATAGCAGCAGGATTATAGACAACAGACAGAAATTGAAATAGTTTGGAGTGGATATAAGGACATATGAGGACAGTCAAGCACTGGAATAGGTTGTTTAGAAAGATTATGCCTTCTCAGTTGTTGGAAACTAAGATGTTTCCAAGACTCAACCGGATAAAGCCGTGAATAACCTGATCTGAGCTCACAACTAAGCTTGCTGTGAGCAGAAAGTTGAACTATTGAGGTGCCTTTCAACCTGGACAGTCCCATGAACCCAAGATATATGAAGAATGGGTCAGAAGAAATCCAGCAATTTAGGGGAAATGGATGAGGTACAGACACCATTGCTGAACATCTTAAAAACAACACCATAACTGCAGCAGGAAAATTGGAGAATCTAGCAATTCCTGAAAGAAATAATGAGAAATTTTATGTAGTTTCCATAGATTACTGAGCAGACTGATAAGAGTTTAAAGAATGGAGGATGAGGCCATGATGTAGATAAAGAAATAGTTACGTGGTTGAAGGCAGTGTCCAAAAGGCAAGTGATCTGAGTTGGCAGACACAAAACCCCCAGCTTTTATGATAAGTAAACAGTCAGTTATCAAGAGAAAACTCTGAAGCTTAGTTCTTACTCAATGATACAGTGATGGTGAATTGGATAACAAGTATAAATAGTACTGGAAAATATTTCTGATGAATACATAAGCATCCATAATTTCAAAAAATCCCCAAAATTTTAACAAATTTGTCAGTTCTCCCAGTCCTTTGACTTCAAACTGCTCAGTCTCCATAGTGTCTTGTGGTAAGAAGTTGTGCAGGTTAATATGCATTGCTTGAAAAATTCCTTTCTTTCGTCAACATCAAATCTCCATGTGTTGTGGTCTTGCTGTATGACCGTATCTTTGTGTAATGGTAAAGATTTTTGATCATTTCCTATATGCTTATGTTCTATTCATTTTAATGTCTAAAGAGAATATTCTGATCATTAAGAATAATTTTGTTTCCTTTGAAATAGTTTTTTTCATGTCTTTAATAATTTCTATTGCTTTTTCCAAACTTATACTGCTCTTAGGTAATTAGTGACAGATACAGCATTCATGGAGAACTCTATACTTTTTTATGCATGTATGTGGTGGGATAACCTAGGTATCCTAATATTTATTTAATTTTAATTGCTGCTGCTTTATAGAGAGCATTCTGTTGCATTTTATTTAAAAATCAAAGATATTTCAGTCCAGATTTTTCCCTTTAAAGTCTACTATGTTATTTAAAACAAATTGCTGATCTTGGTTGGAAGTTGCTGATTTGGCCCCAGTTTCGTTAAACATTTTTTTGCATATCATGAATTGCTGACTACTTTCAATCTGTTCCTTTTCTTGTATGTTTAAATAGTACCTATTCTTTTATCTACTTTTCTATTTTGTCATATTGTAAGATATATGATGATTAATAATACTTTCAAGTCCAGAGAAGGGCAACCAGGCTGGGGAAGGGGCTGGAGGGCAAATCCTATGAGGAGCGGCTGAGGGAGCTGGGGCTGTTTAGCCTGGAGAAGAGGAGGCTGAGGGGAGACCTTATCACTGCCTACAATTACCTGAAGGGAGGTTATAGGGAGGTAGGTGATGGTCTCTTCAGCCAGGTGACAGGTGATAGGACAAGGGGGAATGGCATGAAGCTGTGCCAGGGCAGGTTTAGATTGGATGTTAGGAAAAAATTTTTTACTGAAAGAGTTGTCAGGGCCTGGAACAGGCTGCCCAGGGAGGTGGTTGGGTCACCTTCCCTGGATGTGTTTAAAAAAAGGGTAGATGAGGTACTTAGGGGTATGGTTTAGTTTAGAATGTGAATGGTTGGACTCGATGATCTTAAAGGTCTTTTCCAACCTTGTTATTCTGTGATTCTGTGATCAGACTAGTTGTTTTTTCAAAATACATGTGGTTTTTTTTCCGATCAGCAGCATTTTACAAGTGCTTTACTTGAAAATATTTTAACAGTGTGGAAAAAATAAAAAGTGGTGAACTTGCTTCAAATTGGCTAGATATATGTGGTGAAAGTTGTTCTGGATTTTATAATCCCATCTCACTTAAGCTTGATGGTTTGCTTCTGCTGGGTTTTCTCAGAGGTATTCAGTCTTGCTTTCATATATATTAGATTATTTCATTGGGAAAATAGTTCTAAAAATTCTTGTTTGATCAGTCTGTTTGTTAGCTTGTGCTTTTTTCTTCTTGCTGGACTCTAGTAATTGAGATTAAATAGAGCATCCTGAGAAAGAGAATGGGCTACTGAATCATCACACCTTGTTAAAGGAGATGTTTTTGCCTTGGTATTTCAAAATGACTGCCCTGTGTTCTTGTCCTGCTGTATTTTACTTCTGAGAGCAGGGTTTGAGAAGAAGCTACAGCAGTTTGTAGTACCGCATCAACTCTGCTTTTCAGAAAACTTCCAAAGTGTAAAGATGTATGGACATGGGTTTAGTAGCACTGCTCTATCAATAAATAGTTACTGAAAAAAAGACGACAGTCTCAGTGACAAATAATGCTTGTTGTATTTCTTTATGCTTGTTCTTTAGTATTTTCTTCAAGAAGGCAAAATGCTAGTGAAATACTTCTGGACTGTTTAAAAATCCATCAATATATCCAACTGTTTTAGTTCAGCAGAACTATAGCATAGACATCTTTACATATAAACCAGGAATTTCATCCAGGTTTTTATTTTTCCTTGTGAGATACCTTTCTGTTTGTCCCTCTGGAGGCTTATTCCTCTTACATGATAACAGCTTGCTTTGATTTTTTTTTTTACAGAGTCTGTGAGAAGTTGTTTTCAAGGAGCAGTATATTTGAAGGAATTCAGGTTGTCTAACTGACATGTGTGCAAATACAGTAATTTTTTGTGAAATAATCAAGCTTGTAGGTCTCTTGATATGAGCAGAGCAGTTTGCTGATTGCTAAAGGATTGAAAAGTTGGCCTCTTCATAGTAATTTCTTCTAATTAAGGTACCATTACCTAAAATTAGTTTTTATTTAAGCCTTCCTCCAAACTAGCTGTTACATATTGTGGAAACAATGTGGTTGTACTTACAACAGTAGCCAGAGCTCAAAAAAGTCATTGACAAAAGTTAGTATTTGATGCATTCAAGAGTTTGGAAGCAATAGCAGGATGATATTTAATTTCCTGTTCAGGTTATTTGCCAAACTTTTTCTTAAGTTGAGAAACAGGAGCATTTTTTCTGTTGAAAAGTAAATATATGTAAAAAGGCATATAAGGAGTATTGAACGATACTTATTTTGCTTTCTCCTAGAAGCTGATGGACAGGTTTGACTTTGGGGAAGAATCTGAACAAAATGAAGAGCCTAAAAAGGAAACTCCCACTTCCCAACTGTAAGATCAAGCTATGTTTGTTAAGGAAAATGCTAAAGCTTGCCTGACACTAGTTAAACATTAGGATTAAATAGGAAGAAAAACGTTTCTTTCAGAACTTAAGTATACTAAAACAGTGGAAAGAGAAAAGACAGCTTGCTAAATAAATTAAACATAAATTAAAAAAATATTTAATACAAGCCTGTGAGCCAGAAGTTCTGTTGATTTCATAGTAAAGTTAGCAAGTTCCTTGCTCTGTTAGTTACATTCATCGCGCTAATGTGATAATGCTAACTGAAGCTGGAACTAGTTATATTGTCTTTATTGCTGTATGTTTTTAGTTAAACTGGAACCTCAGTTATGAAGAGCTGATTACCAAGAGCTCTTTAAACCAAGAGACAAAGTGTTGTAGGTTTTATTTTTTTTAAAATTTAAATTATTTCCTTTTAGGCCTTTAGTACCAGAATCTGTGAACAACTCACTTTTTCACCAACTAGCTGAACAGCTACAGCAACAAAATTTAGAACACCTTAGACAACAGCTTCTGGAGCAACAGCAGCCTCAAAAGGTAAGAACTCCATCTTGTGGCTGTCATGGTATTTACGTTCTCCACTGATGAAAAATTCATACTCCAGGATAAAGAAATTGGTTTTGTCCTGACATTTCTCTTATGAAAGTCTTTGCCACTAGCTGATCATCTAACACACGTTTGCAGAGTATGTGGAATAAATGGAAGAAAGTGCTTAATGCAGGAAAAAAGATATACAACCAAATGTGTGGGATGCACAATTTACTTCTCTTAGGCAAGCATACCCTTTAGCTGTGTTCAACTGACTGCTTTGGTTGCTCAGCTCTGTGGGGGAGGAGGGGGAGAGGGGAAGCTCCTTCCCTGCTTTCAAAAAGGTGAGCACTGAAGTGACTATGCTCTTACCTGTGACAGGAGAGCAATGTGCAGCCTGCTGCTGCAGGACCATCAAGAGGGCAGAATAGAGCTTGTGGATAACCAGAATTTCCCCTACCAAGCTTCTAAGTGTTGGCTAACAAATGTCTCATTCTGTTGAAGAATCTGAACTAAGGAATATATTTATGTATTTCCTGAGAAATGATTCATTGAGAACTGATCCTCAAGACAATCCAGGATTCCCTAGCTATGTGAATTGGGTCCTGTCTACTCTACAGTGTGGTAAATCAGCTTATTTCTTCTGAGATTAGTCCTTGATACTTAGCTGCTCCTCTCCCCTCCTGATCCATTAGAAAACACTGAAAAAGTTTGTTCTGTCTTGAAACTGACCAGATATAAAGTGGACTTTCTGTGAAGTATTTGGATCTAGTTTCACATGAAAATAGGTTTAAATCTTAGATTGAAAGAAAATCTAAGGGACCACAGACTTAAACATCTGTTGGGGATTTTAGTTTAACCAGTGCAAAGGTGCAGTCCCTCAGCTTTCAATCAAGAACATAATTTGATTTTTGAATTTATGACTTTCAGTTTTCACTTGTTCAGAAACGCAGTAATTTCATTTTTACTAGCTATTAGTTTCTTGTTGTACTACTTTATTTTACTGAGTTTTAATTTCTTTTAAGTGCAGTACCTGAGACAGTTTGTACAACAGAGCTACAGACTAAGTATTTTTTTGATGTTGGTGGATATCTAGCAATTTCTGGCTTTAAACAGTAAAAATGTTTTAAAGGAATATGACTTTGAAGAGTGCATCTGTTTTAGGAGCTTTTGATATGACGTATCTAAAAGTAACTATTTAATTTGAAAATAAAAGTACTGCATGCCTACCTTATTGTAAAATAAGCAGAATTTGAGTTTAAATTAATTTGAAAATTTGAAATTAAGTTACAGTACATTTAGGGGTAGAACGTCCATATGACTCAGACCTTATTTGATCTTCTATTTCAAGTTCAGAAATTTTTTTCCCTGCAGGTCCACTCAACTGCATGTCTAGTCAGTACCAAGAGGAAATTTTATTTTCATCTTGATAGCAGTGAAAAGATGCAAACTTCTGCTGGAACTACTCTGTAATGACTGCAACATATTATGAGGAAGATTTTCTTTAATTCCATGTTTAAACTTCAGTGAGAGATAAAAGGAAAGAGAAGGAAAGATAAAACACAAAATTATTAAGCATCTGATTAGGAGCCAGAGGAAGGAGGAGAGGATAGAAGACAGAAGGAGCAACAAGAAATGTAGGAATTGATACAGAGAAATTGTCGAAGAATAAATACAAGAAAGATGAGGCAAACCAGATAATGTTAGAAGACAGAGTCATCAACTGAACTATAATAGGGTCTGGGGTTTTTCATTTTTCTGCAAGTTATCATTACAAGCTGTTTAAAAATATGAAGATAAAACAAAAAGACCCTTGGTGCTGCATGGTATTCTGCTTTTGACCATTCTCCTGGCAGATAGAATACCCAGTACTTGTTCAATTTATGTGAAAATGTAATGAGAATCACTGATTTTTTTACCTGCAATGTAGGATTATAGGTTTATAATTACTTTTCAGAATAGTTCTCATAGCATTTCTGAGTATTTTCATTGCATTTTCTGTTTTTCTAAAATTTCTTTTATATCTCAGGTATTTATTTAAAATCTGTACTTTCAGTCCAGTGTACAGGCCATTATATTTTTTTCTCTAGAAAATCATCAATGCATTTAGTGTTTTACAGTTTTTAAATTGGGTTTTTTTTCAGAACTGTTTGGTTTTGTTAGGTCTCTTGTAACTGACATGCCAACTTACATGACACAACACCCTTCCTCATCTTGTAGTAATTACTTGTCTTAAATAACACAAAACATTTTGCAGTTAAATGTAAATTTAACTAGATCAACTGGAATTGTAAATGTTTTCATTAATAAGAGAATACAGTTGATTAAGGCATGTGCATGGGTGACCAACAGGTATCTTTCAGTGGCGTTGTACATATGGCTGCCATCACTGGTGTTTGTCCTGTAAGTTTTTGTTTTGAAGCCACCCAAATTAAGCAATAAATAGTGTAGCTTTGGGTTTTTGATTCAGCAAATAGATACTATTTTAAAGTAAGGAATATTAATTATTTACAAGTTTTGTATTTAATGATGATAGAAACAAAGGAATGAAGTGGAGTGACATCCAGTTCAGCTTTCACAGTAATAGGAATTGGGAAAAGAGGAAATTGGTAAATAATTTTTCAGAGGTATTTGAACAATTGTTTCGCGTAGTGGTACATTTTGACACAGTAAGTGTTTTGAATTATGAGGCTTTTTGTGGTACTTCTTATGGAATATTATTGTTTGTTATGTAGGCAAGCCCTGAGGAGAATCAAGAAGGAAATTTTGGTTCAGAACACTCTGCATCACCATCACAAGGGAGCAGTCAACAACAGTTTTTAGAAGTGGAACCAAATGTAGATGATTCAATGGATATTCAACAACAGGTAAAACTTTTAAATTTGGTTACAGAAGTTGAAAGCAAAACATGCCTGAAGTGATTTAAAATGGACAATATGGATGTATGCTTTCTGTAGTCACATACGTTGTGAGTATATTTATTAAATGTTATTAAACATCTGTTATGTCTGACCTCAGGACATGGATATAGATGAAGGACAGGATGTTGCTGAAGAAGAGATTTTTGAAGTAGAAGAAAAGAAATCAGCTGTTCGTTCAAGATCAAGAACTCGATCAAGATCTCGTTCAAGGTTTCATAATTAACTTGTATTAAGTAAATGAAGGTTTTTCTGAAACAAAGTTGCAATTTTTCATTATCATTCTCAATTCTGTATTTTCCAAAATGGTCATGAGCAGGTTTTGGCAATGAAAAAAGTGTTCATTTAATATTTGTGTGTTAGATGCAGACTTTCTGTATGGCAGTGCATTTTACATATCTGTGGTTTACGTGAAAACTTTAAAGTCCTGTTCCTGTAACAAAAATAGCTAATGCTGACCACTTGGACAGGTTTCCTATGCCAGAACATTTTGCATGTGCTTTGGTTTAGGCTCGGTGTGTGTTCTGTTCCTCACACAAGTGGCATTTCGTTTATTTCCTGAAGCAACTTGAGTGTAACAGAAATGTTTGTATCAGGCTTAAAGTTTGTAGTTAAAAGACAACTAAACTAGAATATATTATTTTAACTCAGCATACTGAAATTAAGTATTTTGTAGGTCTCCAAGAAAACGAAGGTCTAGGTCACGGTCTGGTTCTCGTAAGCGTAAACACAGGAAACGTTCACGCTCGAGATCAAGAGAAAGGAAGAGAAAGTCGTCTCGGTCCTATTCCAGTGAAAGAAGGGCTAGGGAAAGGGAGAAGGAACGGCAGAAGAAGGGACTGCCTCCTATACGGTCAAAAACACTAAGTGGTAAGTGGCAGCTGCGGTCTGCACCTTTAAAGGGAAAGAGCAAGACTTACCTTGAGTACTGTTACAAAGGACAGTAACCATATTCTTTAAGTTTCATTTCTGATGTTTCTTACAACTTAACCTTAGAGGAAAACAAATATCATACTGTTCTATCAATTATTTTACTCATGTTGTTGCACCAATGATTCTATTTCTGAACAGAAGGGTAGCAAGGGCTGTCCCTAAGTTAAAATCTGCTTTTTCTTTAATGCTGTCTTCTGTGGGGCATTTGAAGATGATCAGTGCTTGATCTGAAAATTGGTATAATAAGACAATTAAGTATTTGGTACACACTTTAGACATTTGAATATCTTGTAGGCCAGTTTTGTTAAACCTTTAAAGTAGTTTTTAAATAGCTTTCTCACAGGAACATAGAGCTAAAGAAGGTGGAAAGGTGAAACAAATAATTTGCTATTATAAGACAAACCATAATGGTCCTACCTTAAAGTATCCAAAAAACCAACTGGATTTTGGCTTCTGCAGAGTGCTGCTGTGCACTACTGTTGTTTCTACAGAGAATTTAAATACTTCAAAGAAGGAAAGTAGTAGGGTGGAGGAGAACTTTCTCCACTCAGTTACTTAAATCAAAGGGTGAGCAGTGGGAACAGTGAAATGGTGTGTAGTTAGTCTGCTGCTGTATCAGTATATCCCATTGCTGTGGTTAGCAGGATTCTGGATTCTTGGGATGCAGAATTGTACTTAACTTATTTTTTGTAAAGATGTTGTGTTCTCAAATTTAACTTTGTTTCCATAGGTCATACGCAGTTTCTGATGTAATTTTGCATTTATTTTGTGTCTTAAAAGTGTAGCATTATTCTGACAAGATAATTGGTTCATCATCATCTTTCGCAAAGGGAAAAGTGTTCTATTCTCTTAGCATTAATATTTTGCATCATGACAAAGTCCCTTTAAACTCAGGACTGTACTATAGTTTGGATGTATATTTTTTTCTTCTCTGGCTTTTCATGTCAAAAGTGTCCAATCAGTTTTATGGTGTAGTGTTTTCCTGGTAGTCCACAAAGTAGAACAGATGGGAGCTGGGAGGCAGGGATGTTAAGTAAGCTGATGAACAGCAGCAGTAATTGAGGTCCTGTGAAATGACCCAGCTCGTGGAAAGGAGACACTAAGAAGGCTAAGTGAAGCATGGGAACACTGGGGTGGTAAATAATAAATCAATAATTTGCCTGACAAGCATTTTATTTCACAAAATTTATTGAGTGACAGCCACTGTTATCACTTGCTGAGGTCTAAAGAGTTGTTTCATAGAGAAGCAAAAGGGCCATCTTACCAGCATGTGAGGAGTAAGTTTTCTCCAAAAGAGAACTGAGTACAGCTTGGTTGAAAATGTCAGTTGACAGAGGAACACAGAGTACTGGTTTCCAGTTTGCTACTCCAGGATTGGTACAGGAAGGATATCTTATATATCAAGATGATAAGGAGGAAAGAGTTTTTCCTTGGTTCATGATGGGCAGGCACAAGAGATCCGGATTGTCTCTGCTTTAGATCCTTTAAAATTCTGAGTGGGTTACTCAAGATAGTAAGATATTTGATGAAAACCACCAATTTCGGCCTAATCTCTTGCTGATTTAGGTCACCCTGTGTTAAGTGGAAATAACTCCTATGAATTTGTCAAGGCTTGCACAGATAGATTGGGTAATATTTGGGAGTTGAAGCCACGTTGATATGGAAAACGGAAGTTTTACCTCACATGTCAGTGAGTTTATCTTTGGTGAGAGGGTTGGGGGTGGGCTTTTGGGAAACAAATTGCAGGTTTCTGGGCTTGTAGAAATGACAAGAGTCAGAAGTATCATGGGCATCTTCAGCTCAGGGGTGGGCCTCAGCCAAGTTTATCTTTCTGGGATGTTCCCCAAGGTAAAGTAAAAGTATAGTTTCTGTTTCTTTGAGGTGTGCAGTGCATAAATGCTGCACTTAAGTTCCTTCTGTAATAGGTTTCTAGCCAGGTAGAACTTAATATTGCTTTGTCAAAACTGACTTTAAATCCTAGAGGCATGGGGTTTTTTATGGAACAGAAATGATTTCTCTTTTTCATAAATAATTTCTGCTGCAGTTTACCTCAGCTAATAATCTACAGAATTTTAGGTTTTTGTTTTCTTTTAAAACAACTATTTTGTTTAAAAGAAAATGGAACAAGAACGAACACTCATACTGAATAACTGTTTGTTGTCTTTTAACCCTTTAACATTTTTGTTAATGTACGTAATCTCTATATAGTAAGTAATAGATTTAGTGTTCTTGCTTTTTGATCAATGACTTCTGTGTAATTTTAAATCCTTTTGTATTTATGCTTTAGAGTATTTTATAAGCTAACATTCTAGTATTTTGATTGATGTGAATGTGTCTCTTGACAGTTTGCAGTACTACTCTTTGGGTAGGTCAAGTAGACAAGAAGGCTACTCAGCAAGATTTAACTAACTTGTTTGAAGAATTTGGACAAATAGAATCAATTAATGTAAGTAAGCATGTTAATCGTGCATTTTCAGGGATTACAGACTAGCAATTTCAACATGCCTGTGCCTCTGAATTCCCTTTAGCACCTTAACCTTGTATTCAGGAGACGCGGTTTTGTCACTGTCCAAAAACTGTGGCTACGATCCTTGCTTGTTGGTTGGTCTTTGAAGCACTAAAGACAGTGAGCTTCATGGTAAATGGCTTTTCCCAAGCACTAACAGCTTACACATTTTTTTTTAAAATCAGGGTCTTAACATATAAAAGGTTATGCCTTTTCTGTTTTTGTGATGTGGCATGGGGCAGGTATCACTTTTCCTTGGGCTAATGACACAAACTGATGTATATCTATATTATTCCTGGTTAAGTTCCATACAGAGGGTTTCATAAGTGGAATCAATGTAGATAAAACAGAAGAAAAGTACTGTAAAGAAGTATTTATTCTAAAATGTGAGAATGAAAAAGATGCTTATAATTAGGAGACAACATTTCTCATGATTTAGAGTATTTCAGGCTTATTTAGTCCATGCTTCAGTGATTCCTGTAATTTAGCTTCAAGAGAAAGTATTTTTCTCCCAAAATAACGTATTTGCATGAGCAAAATTTGAATTTTTGTCTCTTGCTTCAGCAGTTTTAAAGTGCTGCTTATGCATTTTCATTCATTTCAGACAATATTTTAATTTTTCCTATCACATTAATATTGTCAATTATATAATTAATAAGGAATAATTTTGTGGCATTCCAGAATTTTTAAAAAAACTTCACAATTAAAAAAAACAACAACCCCTGGCATTTAAGCATCATTTTGATGTGCAGGGACTAGCAATAAATCACTAGTTGTGATATTGTGTATCTTAAACATACAGTGATAATAACATCTTAATATTTTGGGGTTTTATGTTAGTGTGTGCTCCTAAACACACTAACACTAAAACTAAAAGTAGTAATTGTTATGCATGATTTGCAAACTTTGAAAGATAACATGCAACATAATACTTTTCTTTCCTGAATAAAACATTAAAGCTAGTGGAAATCCCAAATCAGTAGTGAGGACTCTACCCTTCAGAAATGCACTAATCACTAATTTGTGCCTCTGTGACAGGTTGTTGCTCAGCTCACAGTGAATTTGGAGCTTAAAGGAGAGGCAGCAGCCTCTGCATTTCTGAAGTTGCCATAATATAGCTCCTAGTTCTTGTAAACAGTTGTTCAGTGTAAGCCTTTTTAGTGCAAATAGTCACTTGGTGTAGTTATGTAATCTGAAATACTGGTTTTCCAACTTTTTAAGACAACTGCATTTTTTTTTTCCTAGATGATTCCCCCAAGAGGTTGTGCTTATGTCTGTATGGTTCATAGGCAAGATGCATATCGTGCTCTTCAGAAACTTAGTTCTGGGTCCTATAAAATTGGATCTAAGATTATTAAGGTGAGTTGATTTTAATCTAAGGGTGCTGCCTGTTCCAAATACACTACAGTTTTAGTATGATAATCTGTTATCTAGCAGCTGTTCTTTCAAATGTACAATGTGGAGATGAAGAATGAAACACTGAGGTGTAAATTGTTTTATTTCCTCTCTGTAAAATGCAGCTTGTAATGGATTAAATGAAAGATAGTAAAAGGAATTATGACTTGATACTTAGGAAATACTTGGGAGAACATTTTATCTGTGTGCTAGTGATAAAAGTACAAGACTGTAAGAAATAATGTAGAACAGATTTAAACTGTATGATGTAATCAATCTTATGCATAACTATTGCAGAATAAACTTCCTACAGTTCACTTAATACAGAAAACTTCTGAAAACTGATACTGACCTGCAGTGATAGAAAGAGGGGGAAAATGATCTGAAGTAGTATGTTCACAGGTTGTATGATTTAACCAGATCATCTGGCTGGGTTTTATTTTCAGATTGCCTGGGCTTTGAATAAAGGTGTGAAAACAGAATACAAGCAATTCTGGGATGTGGATCTGGGAGTTTCCTATATACCTTGGGAGAAGGTAAAATTGGATGATTTGGAGGGCTTCGCTGAAGGTGGCATGATTGACCAAGAAACAGTAAATACAGGTACAGGCATTAACAGTGATTCTGATAGTTAGAAAAGGTGTTTATTTTGGTAACTGCAAATCATCAGAAAGTTTATTATTTAGGTAATACACACTACTTTTCAATTTACATAAATATTACTAGGTACTTGATAACAATTGAAATGGTAACTGTAATCATGAAATCTGGATTGTCTTTTTAAGTAACTAGTTGGTTGTCATGACAACGAGGTATTGACAAAGGGGAATTAATTTAAGCAGATTGATAAAGGTTAGCATTTTTTAAAAATAGTCATGAATTTGCTGTGCACTCGTTTCCAAATATGTAAAGAAATTATGATCTGCTTCTGATTGTGAAAAGTCTTCTATTCAGGAGTAAGACTCAACTTGGAGTTGGAACATGTCCAGGTAGTTAGAGCTTAGCTGAACCTTAAGGCATTTCCTCCATAAAGTTGAAGAGACAGAAAATCAATTAACATTAGACCTTTACTCTGAAACCCAGTTAATTGAGAGGTCTGCTATGTTTGTAAAAGATTCACGAGTGCTGTGTTTTCTTGAAATAGCTCTAGCACCAAATGACTGGACTATGCTGAAGTAAACAGTAGAATAAGATTGTAAATAATTCTTCAGGTCAAAATGCAGTCATGCTTTGAGTAAAAATTGAATATAAATGACAGAAAAATTAAACATGAAACGTTACTGAAATACATTAACTTCATTATATGTAAGCTACATAACTTTGAGGAAGTGGCAGAAGGAAGAAAATGGAGGTTGATGTGAGGTTTGTTCGAGATGAAGATTCTTTGCCATGGTACAGTAGCCAGGTGATCACGTGGGCATGTTGACAGCTATAGTTTTGAGAAAACTGCAATACTTCTATATTACAAATTATTAACAGAATGATTGGTGAAACAGCTTGGCTAGTGTTGAAAAATCAGCTTGTATACAGGCATAATTAAACAGTATTGCAGGTAATTAAGGATAATTTTACATAATAATAATAATTGCACTTGCTTATAATAATAAATTTGCACATAATTTGTGGCTTTATTTGTAATGAATCTATATAGATACCAGATAAAAATCTATTGTTTGAGGAAGAGGACTTTTTTAGAGTTCAAACAAAAATAATACATTAACTTCTTATATTAAAAATATACCTTTTTTTTTTCCTCCAAAGAATGGGAAACAGCCAGAAGCTCAGAAGCTGCTAAAGAAAATACTCAAACTACACAGAGCGCTGCAGTTGATAAGAGTACAGTTATTACAACACAGACAGAAGCTTACACACAACCAGTCACTATGCTGCAGGTTTGTATTAGTCTGAGTTTGCAAAAACCCCACAGAACAAGAGGGCAAAGTTTTTATTCAAGACAGATAAACTTTAATGCTGCATTCAAGTCAACTTTAATTACTTACACATGGACACAGAACTTAGTTATCTCTGAAATATTTCAGAAATGAATCAGTTGCCATTGTTGAGCCAGATCTTTAATTTCATGCACAGCATCTCCCCAACTTGTGTACAATCTCAAATGAAGGCTTAAATGTTCAAGACTGAGCAATTGTAAAAAAAGAAAAACAAAACAAATACCCCCCAAAACCCAACAACAAAAAGCACCCCACAAAAAACCCCAACTCTCTCTCTATATATATATTAAAAAAAATACTGGCATGTTAATTTGCAAAAGAGAAATTAAAATGAGTTTACAAGAATTACTTTGCTTATAGAAGAAAACGTCTTTCTGTAAGCTAAGCAATGCAATCATCTTTGCACTTGTGCTTGTTTCTTCCCTACCTTCGTGCTTTTCTCCCTATCAGTTTTTAACACAAGTTTGATTACTTTCTCAGTAATTTTGGGCAGGATTTCATAGGGTCAGTCTCACCTTTAAAAAATCTGATTATTCAAGTAGAAAGCTATTGAGCTCTATATACAGTAATTCATGAGAGTCTTTGAGTCTTTGCTCAATTTTTTATTTCTCCTTCTGTTTAAACTGGGTAATTTTTATTACTACCCAGTCAGTAACAAGGTATCGTGGAAAGCTAGAAAAATACACTAATTGTTCTTGAGTGTACTACAATAAGCATGTTTATCAAGTATAAAAACAAATCCTTTTTGACCAACTTGTTAAATACTTTTTTGTAATGACCATATGAAATTTTAAAATGAGAAGCAGTTGCTTAATAGAAAAATTTTTGTATTATTACTGTTTTATCTTTCCTAACACTTAATAGACATTTTCAGTTTTTAGGGTGACATAAAGTACTGCGAAAGTTTGCATATTTGCATTTACTTGCATCGAATTTTGAGCTTTTTTCTTTTCACAAAAATTGTCTTCTGTCTTACTTCAGCTGCTGTCTAGTGTACACTGTGATTAGTGTATATTTAAATATACATATATATGTATATATTGTACTTATTCTGGTGCTAATTACTTGTAATTATGCCGCACTGTATCAAAACACAGAGCTCAAACAGAAGCTTGAGAAATACTAGGTAATTTTCAGGATTTCATCAGGATTATTAGCCTTTTAGTTGCATATGCTATACTTTCCAGTCCTGTTCTAAAATACGTGATTTTTTGTTCCAAATAGAATGACTGTTTTCTCAGGGCTCTCAAGCTGCCACACTATCTATGCTTTCCTTCCTTTTCCTCCTCTCCCTTTCTTTGTTCACCTCTCTCCCATAGGTAAATTTTTATTTTTGATAAGAGTGTTTAACTGTATTTTTTGGTTCTGTTTAGAATAAAGAAAAGATCGCATAGGGTTCTTCAAGTGTCCTTGTTTACCTGTAGTGTAGGTACCATTTCAGAATGCAGTCTAATTCTTCAGCATGTTCAGAATAAATACAAAGCCTTTGGAACATTTAGTGCTTAATGTGAATTTCAGTCAAATGTTTATCTCTCTCTTAATGTCATTGAATACCGTTAAGTATTGAAGTTGCTTGTTTTTTCTTTCCATGAAAGATTCCAGTAGCTCCAGCTGTGCCTGCTGTTAGCTTGGTTCCACCTGCATTTCCTGTCACAATGTCTGTCCCTCCTCCTGGTTATAGCGCAATTCCTCCTCCACCCTTTTTGAGAGCAAGTTTCAACCCTACGCAGCCACCTCCAGGTAAGTCTGTAAAAGTGAAGTTGAATATGTAGGGGGTATACCCAGTTTGTGAGCTTCTGGGTGTAGTTTTCCATCAGCTACCAGTTACTGCTTGAGCCGGTTGACATTTGAATCTTTAATCTAGTATGAAATTCCTGATATCTGACTTAATATTTTACCACTGTACTCTGTCAGGAATAGGAATTACAGCAGAATTTTAAAAAACTTCTTTTTAAAATTTTCTTACCAATCCTTAAGATTAATCTCTTTTTTTGGAAAAAAAATGTATTCATGTCATATTCTTCTTTGTGTATTTCAAACAGAAATCACAGATCATCATCACAGATAGAGTTGTTTTCAAAAACAATAACAACCCATAATCTTACTGTTTGTTAGTTTTCAGTGATGCAGCTTTTCAGGGTAAACCATGTAGGCAACTTGTACTGCAAAACTTTATTTGTTTCCCTTGTAATAATTTGCCATTTTTCCGCATACAGGTTATATGCCTCCCCCAGTTCCACCTGTGGTGCCACCACCTGTGGTCCCACCACCTGTTGTCCCACCAGTTGTTCCAACACGTAAGTTTTGATTCTTATAATGGTTGTGTGTTATGAAAAGCTTAATTATTTGATATGCTGCTTGTTGTGTAATCAAAAGCAAGTGAATCCTGTGTAGTGGAAAACAGCAACTTAGAAGATACTGTTTAGCTGGTTATAAGTAGGTATTGAGAAAAAGATTTACAGAGCTTTCCAAGTTGACTGAAAAATGATAATTGCTGAGGAGTTACTGAAAAAAAAATAAAATGAATTATTTATGATTTGTATTCATAGTTCAATATTTATACTTGTCTGTAACAGTTGTATCTGTTACTTGAGCTATTTGGCATTAATCACAGAATAATTTATAATTTTTTATTGTTTAGTCTTTTAATTATATTCTTTTAACATTTAAAAATACCTGTTAGAGTACTGATTGCTTAGGTTGCCTGCAGTTCATGGTCTCTACAAAACCCCCTAAATATTCCAGTGCTGATTGAGATAAGAAATTGTTATCAAAAATCAAAAGGATACTTAATTTCACTTACTTTATCACACTGATCTCTGCCAAATAAGGCTTGAATATATGCTTACTGTGATACATTTCTGTTATTTCTCTACAGCTTTAGTACAGCCTCCGTTACCAATTGCACAAGAGACGATGAAGGATGTTCCTTTTACTAGCCTTGTTCTCCCAGTTGGCACAGTTACTAGCAATCTAGCTACTCCAACGTTATCTGCTGGAAGCGCTTTTAATCCTCTGCCAATCAACAAACCAGAATCAGATGAAAAGGGGTCGCATCTTACAGACCTTCAGATTTCTTCCAGTGAAAACAGTAGATCTGGTAAGAAATGTCTTTATTATCTGATACGTTCTCAGACAGGAAACATTGTACTGCTGAGGGGGTTTATTGCAGGTGGTAGTCCTTTGCTGTAGTAACTATGGAGTTAGGAAGATTTAAGCTGGGTATCGTTTTCAGTTTAAGTTGGAGGAGTGGTGGAAACCATCTTTGTCATCATCTGATCATTGATTTCTAGCAGCTTATGCCCAAGGATATTTTCTGTATAGGCTGGAGAAGTAAAGCTGAGACTGGGAGCCCTTTAGAAAATTTCTTAAAAGTGCATTTAATGGAAAGGAGCAGGAAAGGATAGGATAGTATAACATTTATAGAATTACATCAAAGATTTGAATACTTCCCTTGCATAAATTGGGTGATGGCTGTGGGGTTTGTCAATTCTAATCTGCTGTACATTCTTTATTATGTGGAGACATTAATTTTTGTCATGTTTGTTTATCAACAATGTGATTAAAATGATGCAAGCTCATTACAGAAACTGAGACAGACCTTGTCAGCAATAGTATAGCTGAATGTGGATGAAGGTGCATTTTGTTTTGAATGCTGTGTTACACTGGCATTTTCTGTTAATTGTTGTTCTTGTTGCTACTTTTTAGTGCAAAGTGACGTTTCGAGCAGCTCTGGACTTGTTGGAGGAGTGCAACCACCCAGCGTCTCAAGCAGTTCTGGGCTTACTGGAGAAAGGCAGCCACTCAGTGTCTCAAGTAGCTCTGGACTTGCAGGGGGAGTACAGCCACCTAGTGTTTCAAGCAGCTCTGGACCTGGAGGAGTGCAGCCACCGACAGTTTCAAGCAGTTCCGGTCTTGCAGGAGGAGTACAGCTACCTACTGTCTCCAGTAGTTCTTCTCTTGCTGGCGGAGTTCAGCCAACCAGTGTCTCAAGTAGCTCTGGACTTATGGCTGGAGTGCAGCCACCAAATGTCTCAAGTAGCTCAGGGCTTCTAGCTGGAGTGCATCCACCCAGTGTCTCAAGCAGCCCTGGCCTTCTGGCAGGAATGCAGCCACCCAATGTCTCAAGCAGCTCAGGAGTTCTGGCAGGAGTACAGCCACCGAGCGTCTCAAGCAATTCTGGGCTTCTTATAATGCCACCACCCAATGTTTCGAGCAGTTCTGGACTTATGGGAGTGCCACTACCAAATATTTCAAATAGTTCTGGACTTCTGGCAATGCAGCATCCAGCTGGGGTTCAAAACATGCCTCATTTAAATATTAGTAGTCAAAGGATGCCTGGAATGCCTCTCATAGACATTCGTCCAGGCCTAATGCCCCATTCGCCTGGACCAAGGTTTCCGTTAATGCAGCCAGGGATGCCACCGCAGCGTAGTATTCCTCCTCCAGCGATCCTTGATCCATCTCTTCACCCACCACCTCGAGGTCCTTTTCCTCCAGGAGATATTTTCAATCAAACGGAGAGACCTTTTGGAACCCCAGGAAGACAAAATATCGATAGCATTTCGAATCCCGAGAAAAGACTGCCGCTTGGAGGCGATAACATCCAGCAGGAAGGAGACAGAGATTATCGCTTTCCTCCAGTGGAAAACAGAGATAATCTTAACAGACCATCTCCAGTGGATGTCAGAGATACTGTTGGGCGGCCACCAGTTGATCCAAGAGAGGGTATAGGAAGGCCTCCAGTAGATGGAAGAGAACACTTTGCAAGGCCACACGTAGACATGAGAGAAAATTTTGGAAGACCAGGTATAGACAACCTTGGTCGAAGAGAGCATTTTGGTTTCAATTCAGACAAGCACTGGGGACAAAGAGGAGATTATGATGAAAGAGAGCACCATGCCTTCCCTATTTATGGTGGCCCTAAAGGCTTCCATGAAGACAGAGAGAGGTTTCGGCATGTAAACTATAGGTTTGATAGTAGAAGTGGTCCCAATTGGAATAGAGGATTTGAACAAGATGCTCACAGAGATTTTGATGACCGCAGAAGACCCTGGGAAAGACAGAGGGATAGGGATGACAGAGATTTTAATTTTTGCAGAGAAATTAACGGAAGCAGATATGGAAGAGACAGAATGTCAAACAACTGGATCCCCCCTCCACATCCACGGGTTTTTGAATATTTTGACGGGGCCACTTCCCAGCGCAAAGCCGATAATATGCCCCAGGTAAACGGTGAAAATACAGAGACAGAAAGTCAGCCAGCTGCAGAGGTGCGGGACGATCCAGAACTGTATGAAAAACTGACATCTTCCGTCGAGATAAACAAAGAGAAGAGTGACACAGAAGCTGATATAGAAAGTGAACCAGTGGTAGAAAGCACAGAAACTGAGGGGACATAATCATCACTCAGTAGGTAAAAGATACCTTTTGTAAAGTTGTCATCTCTCTGTAATAGATAAATGGCTGACTGGACCGTAGCAGTTCACTTTTGTCTGCCAGAATTAAGTTAATCTGATGTTCATGTTCATCTTTCACTTAAATAACTGTACAACTGACTTGTATAGAACACTGTTCTTAATTTGAACATGGTAGGTAAAATTTTTTTTTTATTTCTCTGGTAAAGCATAAACTTGCCCCCACTTGCTTTTAATTTCACCAAGATTAAATAACAGCTTGTCAAACAAAGACTTCCTATGGAAGAAAATGGAATTTTTTAGATACTACCCTTAGGTTGGCTATTGAAATTGTTATACTTGAAAACAGGTGCTGGTGTATCTTGTCCATGTTTTTAGGCTGCTGCAGAATTTTAAAGTATAGACAAAGCTGTGATATTTTATGTTCCTACAATTCGGCAGAAAAAGAAATGGCCCATGTTATTTAAGGAGCATAACACAGAGATTAAAAGTGATTTTGTAAAATCTACACTATAGTCTCTGTTTTCTCTAAAGTAAGTGTTTGTGATTTGTTCCTCGTACTGCAGTGGGTTTAAAAAAATGAAAAAGTACATTTTAATGTTGGGTGCATTTTGTTTTTAGATGCCAATAAAGCATATTTGTTTGATAACAGTGTTCTAGGTATTGTATTTTTTTAAAAACCTGCAAGCTCTAAAAACTTGGAATCAGCTATGATATGTGCTTAGCTAGTTGTTGCAAAAGGTTTCTATTACTTTTGTAAGACCAATGCAACAGTTATATGTGCAAGAAGCATATGGTTTTTACATGAAAATCATGCAGTCATTTTTAGTTTATGTAAATAATATATGTATGTAAATATTTGTGTAAACTGTTTGTAGATACCACCTTTTCTGTGCGTGCCTGTGTATATGCACGCACTCACAGAATACTGTAGACAGTTCAATAAAATTGAAATGAAAATAGGTTGTAAAGATTTGCCTTTCACCTTCTTTAGGTAGTAAGATAACACAACTTATTTCACTGCCCCGCTGTCCAGCTTACACTTCTCGTGCTCATTGTTAGTGCTCTTACTACTTCTAGAAGGTGGAACATGATATACTGTAAGAATATACAGTAGGACTTTAGCTTACTTTTTAAAATGCAGATATGCATGAAGCCAAAACTTAAGCAAGTATTTGCATTGTCTTATTTTGTAATATATTTGGTGTTCTGGATAGATAGTGGTAGTGTTCAAATACTTTGTGGTTATTTGTTTTTAGTGACTCGAAGTCCAGACATGTTGCACGAAAAGCAAAAAGCTGTTGTTGGTCTAAAAAAAACCCTACATGTTTTTAATAGAAGTAAGGGGGACTTTGTGTTGTGATGGCTTAATATTGAAGTAGAACCTCTTGTTAAATTGTTGAGATGAATTGGCTGCTTAGATAAATTAGTAGTGCTATTCTCTCCTGTTTCACCTATTTTTGCTGCTTGTGTACCCTTTAAATTGGTGGTGAAAGATTTGGCTGTAGGGTAACGTCAGATTTTCAGTTTGTTCCACCTGAGTGCATTTCACCAGCTTCTTTCAAGACAACTTTTGTTAAAACTCTGTGTCTGAAAGCATCCTTTCACTCAGCTTTAAGAAGGTTGTTTTTCCTCTTGCATAATAGGATCCAAGAGTAGATTCTGTTACACAAATGCCCCTTTGGTAGAAGAAACTTTTTTAGCTCAGATTAGAATTTTGATCTTTAACATTAAAATGTTAATGTTCAGTTTTTAATTCCCCTTCTGCTCCCTCCTCCAAAGGGATGAAAGTATGAGAGAATCATGTGAGCAGCGCAAAGCATCAGCACCCCTTTGAGGGTGGAAGCAAGGTAGGCATGTGTGTGGTGCCCTCTCCCTCTGGGAGCTGGGGTATCTTTTCATGCAGTGTCACGGTTCAGTTTTTCAATTACGGGGACTTTCATTCTGGATAGTAAACAAGCTGTCAGCTTAATGAAGGCAGCCCCTTGAAAGAGTGGACTTGAATGAGTGATTCTTTACTGTGCAAGTAGTAATCATTAGGATGTAGTGAAGTATGCATTAAATAACTCTTGCTTTGTAATAGACCTTACTGATGTGTTTATTACCAGAACGTGTCTCGGGAGTTGAGATGAACAATGTTTAAGGTAAAAGTGTCTTCATGGGCAGATTCTGGCTCAGAGAACTTGACTGATGCTGCTGCACCACCTACCATTTGTACTGTGGCCAGGCAGATACGGTTGTGTGAAAGTCCAGACGCACAAAGTAGCTATAAGGATACTTTACAAACTTAAGGGATTTTCTTTGTTTTATTTTAGTATGTCCAGTTTGAAAAGGCTTCAGTTATAGGCCCAGAAATACTCAGAATCACACACATATTGGCAGTAGCTTTACTTTTCAAACAAACCTCTTTTAAAACCTTTCAAGCCTTTTTAAAACCAAAAGTTAATCTCTTTCCTTTTTCTAAACTGGGGCTGGCAGTATGCTAAATTGCTCATAATATGATGATGTAGGTAAATTGCCAGGTGAAGTATGTTAAACAATTTGGTTGATAGTGGTATAAAACAATGTATTATTTAACGATTTTTCATCTTTGTTAATATCTTTCAAGCATTAATAAATTGGCTACTGTACATATGTGTTATACCATCAATTTCTAACAACTATTTTATTTTTTTGTAGAATAAAACTGTTTTACAATCTTCAGTTGCATCATGTTTACAGCTGTAACTGTTCCATTTCTTATTTTATTCATGTAGTGTGCAGACAAATATTACCAAAATAGCCGCATTCAGAAACTCAGAAGGTACTTAACATTATCAGAACAGTATGGTTCCATTGGAGTTTCAGTTCCAGTAGGAATTTTAAAGTCTTTCAGAGTTTGAGAAAAGACTTTCCTTTCTCACTGTAGATTAAGCCACTGTAAGCCAACACGTGCACGTGAAAGGAGCTGTCCTGAGATTCAGACCAGTTCTTTGATGTGGTTCATGGTAGTGGCATGTAATTTTTGCTGATGCAAAGGAAGGAGTGAGAATGGGACAGCAAGAAGACAGAGGCCAGTCATGTGGGCTGCAGTTCTGGCTTATACCTGTTTAAGGCTTGCTCTGGTGTTGAAAGGTGTAGAGTCTAGCAAATGAAGCAGCTGATCATAACATGTAGCATACGTATTGAAACATATTTCAAGTAGCTTTGCAGGCAACAGTGTATTTAGGCATGCACATTTACCAGAAGACCTTAGGCATTAGTAAGCTGTATGCATTTACTACCTTTTCAAACAGCCTGTGATTCTGATTTTTGACTGCACTGTATTTGAGCAGAATGCCAAGTCCATAAAGATTACATAGATGAAACATAGCCTTCATTTACTATGGGGGGGGTGACTTCTTTGCGGAAGCCTTTTGCTGTGAAATATTGGTACACTTTCATTTTGAAATGTAGCACTTCATGGTATTATTACAAGCTCAAAGGTATAGATTCTGTCAGATTCCTTTGCTTCGGTAGAGTATTATACCATTCTTCAAGCCATTTTCGTGATTTAAATGGCTTTATTTATGAAGTTAAGGTACTCTTATCCTGGGTAAGGCAAGATGGGAATGCTGTAATCAAGCCTGTAGTGTGGCATGCACAGGCATTAAATTATCAACTAAACTATCTATAGGAGGTATTTATTAAATAAGCTATTGCAGAATTTGCTCAAAACATGGCATCAGTGGTTTTGAACACATGCAAGGATACGTTATGCTGGTCAACAAACTACTCATTTTATCGATTCACATTCTCCTGACTCAAATCTTAGGGTCACTTGATTTAACACTGGTAAAAATGGATTGCAAATTTCATTTCTTGTATTTTCAGTTATGTCTGTAAAAATAACATCATAATAAGGGTGACTTTTTTTCTCTTAATAATGGGAGCTAAGAAAGATACAATTTTAAGTAATGCAGAGTACCAGAGTCATACAGGGTACCCATGACAATTTTTCTTACTGGTAATGGAAGGATCTTTCTTTCCCTCCTGGTGGCTATTGGTGATTCTTTGAATTTTGCATTAGTCATTTCCGTTTCTTTTCGAGTGCTGAGCTTTCGCAAGTAAGCCCGTCCTGTGAAGCCATCTACTTGTGTAGATGAGAGATTAACTTAAAAGGCATAAAGGCAGGATATTCTTTTTGAATTTGAAACTGTTTATGTGACCAAGAATGGCAAAAGCATCTTTCAGCCATGCTGCTTTATCATATTCATTCTCATCAGCAGAAACTTTGCAGTGTCAAAGAGCCTGTTGCATTGCAAGACTTTCTTAGTTGTAACTTCTCTTACGTTTTCTCCTTAAAGGGTCATCTTAGTGATTTTATTCACTCCACTTAGTCTGTACAAGTTCTTTGGGTACTCAATAAAGTTCAAAATATTTATTAACATATATTCGTGATCTTTCAAGAAAAGTAAAGTAGAGCTAAAAAGAAAATTAATGACCTGTCTTCAAGAGTAATTAACTTCCAGCAGAGGTGTGTAGGATCTGAAAACTGGTTCTTGTCAGTCATGGGATGGAATTATGGATGGGGAAGTCTGTTAATAGGGTTTTTGCCAAAGTTACTAAATTGTATTCGTCATAATTCTTGTGTTCTTTCTATCTTGTACAAACTTGATGAAGAAGGGTAATCTTATTGAATATCCTACTTTTAGTATCTTTTAGATGCTCTGCTACCAAAGGTTAGAGGAGGGTAAGGACTAGTGTTCTATGCACACTTAAAAATCAACAGATTGTTAAGATACCTTTTGCAGTTGAAGATTTGAATGTATTTTCTCTTTTTAAATAGTTTAAAATGTACAGTTCAGCACTTGCATAGTAACAGTGATATTAGTGGTGTCACTGATTTACTAACTATTTGTTATTTTTCTCTTAAAGTTGTCACTAATGCCAATTACAAATTTTCTCCACTTCTGTCAGATGAAATCATACTAATGCTCTCAGACAGGAGACTGCTTTGTTGTCTGTGGTCAGAGAGTATTTTAACCTGTAGAAAGGTTAGCTGAACATTTTTTCCTCCTTGATTTAATGCTTTAATTCTCCAGTTTTCCTCGTGAATGATTTTCTGTAGATGTATCTGTGTTATAAGGGGTATGTGTTTACATTAGCACGTATCAAGCTTTCTGTAGAAATGCAGAAGAATTCTGAGAGTCATTAAGGTAGATGACTTGATATGTTTTTTTAAGTAGGGTAAACTTCACAGCCTCCTTTATTTGTGTACTGGAGAACTGTAATTGTGTTAGAGCATTACAATTGTGTGCAAGCCAGTGTAAAAAATCCTCAGTGAGTCAAGTATATGGAATTGTTAACTCAGGTGTAGATTGGTAGGATTCACGTAGGGCATAGACACAGGGACAGTGGAACTGAATGTTGCTTTCACACTAAAGGAGAGATCATACCGTAATTAAAACTGGGAAAATAAGGAATGTATTTTTTTCTTAGCAGCGGGAATTAAGTAGTGTTTTAAATCTTAGTGTTTAAATTCCTTTCTTAAAATCCACCTTCCTTTGTCTAGTCAAAGGGAGCTCTGTCATTGTCAGGTTAGCTGATCAAGGGAAAAAATTACTTTAGATTTATGCTGGTTTTGAGCATTCAACAATGCAATGAAATGCAGTTTTAAGTGTGCCTTAAGTTTTTCCCACTGAAAGCCTGTGTTTCAAACTTTAATAAAAATGTATACAAAATCAATAAATTTTGTCTGTAGAATTGAAAGTTAATTTTGGCTTCAGTGATTTTCTTCAGGAAAATCTGTGTCATTTCGATAGTGTAATTACAAAAATACTAAATGGACACTCAACTTTAAAAATTTTTACTGAAATTTATACTTGCCTGTCCAGTTCATTTTTCACGTATTTTCATGTACTTCGATACATTTTGTCAAGTGGTGCCATCACAAAATTCCTCTTGCCACAAATAAAAAATACATTTAAATAATGTAATTCAGTTGCATAACTGAGTTTGTGTAATCTAGGACAATCTTAAATCGTGAAATTCATGGATTTCTTGTATGATTACCAATATAAATAACTCACTATTGAGAACCTTCCTGTTAAAGCTATCTCTGATTTAAAATACTGAAAACAATTTGAATTGCTTATTGATTAACTTGGAATTTAGTTGCTTATGAAAACCAAAATAATGACATCTCAAATTTCATGTTGATTAAAAATCTGAACTTGGTGGGCTGTAGTTCTATGAATTGATAAAATGAGTGAGGCACTTAATTGTCTTTATTACACCGTAAAGCCTTGAAGTGGTTAGGATAAATATACGTACAAAGTAGTGAAATGTAGTCTTTTCAGTTTTGTGTGCACACTGGCTGCAGTTACTGTGCATATTCTGTATACATCTTTTGTGTGATGAGAACTGCTGTGGAGAACAGGAAAGCAGCATGAAGTGATGGCCAGTTCTTGTAGGCACCAGAACTGCTGTACAGATTGCATCTGTATTGTAATCCAGTGGATGGATAATTCTTGCTTGTTAGCCTAAAACCCTCAGGTATGAAGCATGAATAAACTTTAAAAAAAATTATTTCATAAAAGTTAATGCATACATTCTAGTTAAATACTAATTATCAAGAAAGCATCCAAAGATTGTAAGTAGTCCTGAGCATTTTTCTTAATACTGCTCATACCTCAATTAAAACCAAAGAAAACTCCCACAAAAGTAAAAAAAAAAAAAAACACAGACAAAACCACCAGCCCACCGTGAACAGAAAACACAGGAAGGGGTAATTTTTCAGATTAAAAGGCTGGAAAATAAACTTGATGCAAAGTTAATATACATATTTGGGTATTTTTTAGTAGTAGATAATGCAGAACCCAGGTGAAAGCACAGTTAAAAAGTCTTGCTTGTAAGCCATGTGCTGAGCTGAGGTGTTGGTATAAAATACATTATTTTTTTTTCCTCATTTGTGTTCTCTTCCAGTCCAGTACTGACTGTGTTCAGGATTCCACTCTGAATGTGGATTAGAGGGTACTCTGATTAATGCATGTGTATTTTGTATAATATGTAATACATCATATGTATGACATCACTGTAATACAGACACAGATAGTGAGAAGTTGAGGGTGATGTTTGGGGCAAAACCATCAGAGAAATCAACAGAGGGGCCTATGGGATTGTGTGAACCACCAGTTTGAAACGCTGCTGTTGAGGAATGTCTACTTAGGACAGAGATGATTAATGATTACTTTCAAACATCTTGGTAGCTAAAAGCAGCATCCTGGTTGGGAAAGTCCTAGCCTACGGAATCATTTGTTTTCTGCTATCTGTAGAAAATACAATTTTCTTGATGAAAATTATTACCTTTCAAATTCTTTCTGGAGACTTTAAAATAATGCTGCTTCAGACCTAGGACCAAACCAGTATGAGATATAAACCTCACTTCTTTACCACTGGGGCATCGGTACTGGCTTCACTGGATCCAGAATTTCAAATGCTTAGTCCTGTGTGTCTCAGTTTCTTCTTCTGCAGCCTTTGGAAAAGCAGGTCATAGAAGGCTGTCTAATTGTAGTTACATTGAATTTCCTGTGGCTTTTTTAGGCCCAAAGCCTTCTAGAGAATACTTTGGGGTTTTTTTTTCATTCAAAGCCTTTTTCCCAGTGTATTTATTAGCAAGCAGCCCCAATTTATAGATTCTTTCACGATTCTTGAGATTTTGAGAGTGTGGTGGAATAGATTGTACAAAATGTCTGAGAAAACAATTGCAGGGGCTATAGTTATCTAGTCCTGTGCTAGGAAATTTCATGGAGTAAAAGAAAGCAAGGAAATTAAAGCTAGTTAAATGCATTGGTCCTATCTTCTGGCTCTCCCTAGGAGATTGTACTTTCAAAGTTGATCTTTCCACTGCAACATGTGGAGCAGCCCTGTGCTACAAGGTCAACGATCTTTGTTTAGAATCCATTATATCATCTAGCTTTCCTTTCCCTGTGTGATTACTGCTTCTTTGCAAGGCTGTGTTTTATTTAAATAGCAGGTTTCTTCTTCAGATGATTTTAAGAAAAAATAATGCACTAGGTTAATAAAGTTTTCTCATTTCACAGCGCGCTGCCTAACTCTCATCAATAAATTTCCCTCTCCAATGGAAAGTTCTTACATTTCTGTATTAACTAGAATAGAAATAAGAATGGATAATGTGTTTAAAAAAAAAAAATAAAACTTTTATCCAAAATTACATATTTTTGTCATGATAGTCTGGTTCCAGCATGCCAAAGAACATAACTAAAAGGGCTTTTTTTTCACACCGCCTGCAGTCTGTGCTGTCTCTGAGAAGCAACTTGAAAAGTTCCACACAAGTGGAACCTCAGGAACTCAGGAGCTGTGTCCCACGCAGTCCTTGCACCCTGTAGAGAAGGTCTTGTACCTCACTTCCCCGTGCCTTACCTTGTCAGCACATGTTGCAGTCTGTCTTATTCACAGTTAGGAAATTTAACCAACAGACTGAAAATCATGAAGAATTGCACTTTGCCCAACTTCTGAGAATTGTTCTAAATGCCTCCCAGCTTGATGCAGAAAAGCAAGGAAACAAATATCTGAAAGCAATTTTCTAAACATTTCTAGCTTTTTCTGGATAAGAAAATAAGATCCAAGGAAAGTCTGCTAGAGTACCAGAAAATTGTTAATTCATGGTTTGTTTCACGATCTGATTGGCTTTTTTTTTGAAAGCCATCTATTTCAAAATTACTTATTTTTTCAGGGGTCTTTTCTAAGAAATTTCACTGTTGCTCTTTGATTTTTTTTTTTTATTTTTTCCCCCAAATCTGGGACCTATTAAGCACCTGCCAGTACAGTTTAGAAATAATGCACCTTGTCTTACAGTAATTACCTGGCATTGACTTGAGCTACTTAGCACAAGGTGCACAACACATTAGAATTCGTTGTTACTGAACTGTCAAGGTACGTGTATATAACCATCTTACAGAAGCTTCTGGAAAGCTCAACCACTCTATTTACAGTCTATACCATATGAAACAAAACACAAAGCACAGTATGACCTCTTCCTCTTACTGTGTATGTGACACAGTGTTCCTGCAGCTGATGGATTTTTATTTTGTCTTCCACTCTTGCAGTGTCAATGGGGGTCAAAGTTACACGTGGGTCTGTTCACATACAGGTTTAAGTGCACATCTCTGAAAATTCAGTGAATATTTAACTAAATATTAAGTTAGGGCGGTCTAAATATAGCTTGCTGTGAAACATATGGTTGGTTATACCACATTTTTACACCATTTGGTGGTTGGGATCTTGGGATTTTATCAGTAAAATGAAACAAAATATTGCTGCATACTTAAGAAAGGTTCAGTCTTGATGGTGATTGATTTAGTTAGGTGAGAATTTAAAGCTCCTGACCTTATACTATAGGTCGACTATGACAGACAAAGCCTTAATTACTCTGGCACTTGGCTGGAAAACCCACTACTGCAACTTCTCACCTCAGGCTGTGATGTAATGGAGGGAGTGCGGACTGCTGTGCCTCACAGGTGCACGAGCAGGTGTCTCGAGGTGGGCTGGCCTTGAGCCATATAGACAAGAGCTAGGTTTTCTCTTCTGTCTGAGCCACAGTTGCAGCATTGCTACAGCAGGCAGCAGAACAGTCTTTATACTGAGCCTTGCCACAGGGTTAATATTTACAAATAGGAGAAGTACTTTAGCAATACGTTTTTTTCGAGTTGAATGTTGCTGGCCAAGCCAGATTTGTGAACCAGGTTGAACAAATCTGTGCTTGAAAGGAATCCTACCACAAACAAGGAAGATGAGAGATGATTAAGCCACTAGGTGCTTGTTTGGATTGCTCTGAAGCAGAACTGTATCTGGAGACATTACAGGTGTGTGATTCCTACTCATAGGTCTCACTTGCTAGGAAAAGGCCAAGAGTTAAATTCTTAAACTCTTCAGAAATACTGACCTCCTGAAATACTAGTAGTAGGTGGATCCTGCAAACACACCGTTTGTTTGCATTTGCATTCCCATCCCTCATCTGGTCTTGACCGTTGGTGACAGCTGGTACGGAAGTGCTACATCCCATTGTCATCACTGTGCTTAACTAAGATGTTCTTAGGGTGCCTCCAGTGGCCTGCTGAATCCTTCTCCATTTCAAAAGAGTTTGAAATTGTAGATTTGATGTGTTTTGGCACAAAATCTCTGCTGGAGTAAAAAAATACTTCCTCAGGTCTATTTTCATTTCTTTTCTTTGGCAAAAGGTCTTTGCATTGAGCACTACAAAGCTGATGATTATAGCATGGTTTCCAGTGTCGTAAGTCTGAAAGTGAAGCTTGATGGGTTTTGAAGGAACAGTTTCACTCTTGCTGTTCCTTGATACTTCCCCCCTGCTACATAAAGCAGTGGTGTCCAGCCAGACACTGTAACCTACTTTCACCTTCTTAAGAAAAGAAAGTTCAGTGTGTCCCTAAAAGATACTTGCACCTTCTGTGAAGAGCATACCTCTGCATACATACTGTGAAGAGTATGTGCAGTGAGAGGAGCATGTGAAAAGAGCGAGGCTGCCTTGCTGGAACACCTTACCCATTTTATGAGCTCCTCTTTGCAGGAAGCTGCTGGATATAGGAAGGAGAGAATGGCAGCTGGATGAGTTACTGGTAACGATCATCTGTGCTGGGACTCAGGGACCTAATGGGACTTGCAAGGCTGGCATCTGGCCTTGGTGAGGACCCTGGACTCTAGTTGTTTTCTGGTGTGGTTAAATCTTTCTTGGAACACAGTACTGCCATAAACAAACACGTATGTTCTGGCTATAGACACTGCAGCCTAAGAATTGTTTATCCTTTTATCCTTTGTATTTTATATATTGGTTCTATATACAGTGCACTCCTTGAAAAAATTACTGGTAGTTTATTAACTTTTCAGGAAAAAATTATGTGACCATATCACAACATAATGGAGTGAGAAGGGGATAAAAAGCAGTGCAGCCAAAATGCAGGAGAATAGCACAGGAAGGGGGGAATCTGTTAAAGCAGCTTGGTAAATAGAAGAACGGGAGAGATCTCGGAAGCTCCATCACCTTACCTGTGGTTAACGATGCAATATTTTGCTCTAAAATGATGAACGTTTTTGTAATCAAATCCAGAGGCAGTAGCAAGCTGTCATGTGACAGAGCATCACAGGATTTTTCTTTCAAGAGATCCTGGGTTTGTGAAAATTAAATGGCATATAGAAGCTCCTCTCACAAAGAGACAAAGTGTTGCATAGTCAAAAACATTTTCGAAGCATTTGGTGTTGCTAGTGATGCAATGAACTCGAGTTTTGATATTCCTTTATTTTGCGTTCTAGTGCTCATCACATGTATTTTTAGGAGCATCAGCAGTGACAACGGGGAGACTACTGTGGTTTTGAAGAGTTGTGAAGTTAGAGGATTTGTGAGGGATACTAAGGGAAGTTTGGGGTTTCCCTGGGTTATAAAGTAGAATTGGTGCCTAACTAGCTGGCTGCTGTTGAGGGTTAACGCTGGTATACTTTGGCATTTTGTTTTGCTTTACATTCTGGTAATTTCAGAGATCCAAGAGTTCAAGTTATGAGGGTGGAGGTTCAGGTGTAGCTGCGTGAACAGTCAAGAGGAGTCTTGTAAGCCAAGCAGAAATGATTGTTGCAAGCCTTGATGTTCATGAAAGCTATGTTGGAAGGAAAACAGTGATTCCAAAAAGAAGAAATGCTGAATCTTGTGTTTATGAGAGTAGAGTGTCTTGTCTGAGTTTGATAGAAACTGTAACAAAAGACAGCTGAAATGGCTTACATTTAAAAAAAGGTAATCACTGACATCAATTTCTTTGCTAAGATCTTTAAGATCAGTCTGTTTAACTCGTTCTCTAAAAAACGAACAGGATACCGAAATCTAACCAAATGCCCATTTAACTGTTTCTTTGAAAACGCAATTAAATTTCAGCAGCTATTAAGAAGCTGCAGGAGAAACAGTAGCCGGTAATTTCCTACCTGTAATGACCCTCTCTGAGCAAGGGGCCTTCTTTCCGTAATTTCAGAATAAAAAGGTTTTGCAGATGCTTACTACTTCCAGTTTTTGCAAGTGACGTGAGCATCTCCCCTGACCGTTGCCTGTGCGTTAGATGTGCTTTTCCTCCCGGGAGTTTCCGAGTTGGTTTCCCGGCGGCGGCTGCCTGCTGCCGTGAAGCCGGCAGAGGGGGCCCGGAACGTACTCGATCGTAGCTGTTGCTTCACGGTCCACTGCCGTGGTGATAGATGGAAGGCAGGGGAGCAGCCCTCTTGAGCCCTCTCCGGCGAGGTACCGTCTCACTTCAGAACGACTCCCAAAACAATTCACTTTTGTGCTCCACTGCACTGTTCTCTATCCAATTCGCGTGTGTATGTGCTAAGTGGGGGCAATTTCTTCCCCCTGCTTTAAAATAATGTTGGTGAATCGTAGTTGTTTATCACCACAATATTAGAAAGGTTTTTGGAAGTGGATGCTCAGATTTTTCTCTGCATTTTTAACTGCCCATAACAAAACTGTTCCTGACACTAACCTGTGTCAGCACACAGGCTCTGCTGATGGATCCCACCCTCCCTCCCTGCTCCCACCAGCTAGCGTTGTCTACTGCCTACCAGTTTCTACCTTACCTGGCCCATTACAAAAATTGTTCAAGGACTTGGATAACTTTTAAGAGTTCTGTTTTCTTTTCCAAGTCCAGGGCTCCTTTTTGTCAGACTGGTGCTGCTCTGCTTGATCCTGAAACACTTTTTATTTTAGTCATCAGAGAAACGTGGTTGGGAGAGCTCAGTTAAGAAATGTAGCTGAGGAAATCTGCTTTTCATTGTCTTTAGAATATATATTTTTTGCACATAGAAATGGTCTATTTAACTACTATTTAGTAAGTTTCATTACATTGCGTACTTTTTGTTTGTTTGTTTACTTCAACCCTGTAAATGGATCAAGTCTGGAAGGGAACTGGCCAAATATGTCTCTGCAAAGAACTGGATGTGAAAAGCTTTTGTCTAAAACCTTTTGCTCTGGTACTGGGGGTTAGGATTTGAGGTGCTTTGTAGGTTTGTCATGGCTTTTAGTAGGATGATTCTGCTCCTGTGTTCTCTTGTATAGCATTCCCCTATATTCACACAGACCCTCAGTGAGGTCAGTTTTCTTCACAGAGTAACACTCCTGGGGTTGTGTGTATTTATTCTTCATGTGTTTCTGATGTTGCTGGATAACGGTGAGTGCTGTGGTTCAGCAGATAGGTAATACTCCTGTTGCTTTTAGACTGCTCGTGTTGTTTCATTATCAGATGTGTAGGAAGTCAGTGTGCTGACAGGTGATCAAGTTCTGCTCCAGAGGAGATCAGCAGCTCGGTAACAGCCCCCCCTTCAAATCCCGTCTCCCTGACAGGGATTCCCTTTCTCCCTGCAGCATCTCCCACAGCTTGGCAGGGCTGTGGGTGTCTCCCCATTCCTCCAGAGTTGTTGCAGCACATTTGTACAGTCCCAATGATGCCTTGGGTTTGATGTCCCATCGGCATATCCTAACAATTGCAATGGTTCAGAAATGGAAAAGTAGCCTTAATCTTTGGTTTTCAGCTACAAACCAGACTTCAACATCAGTCCTGCAAGAACTGCATGCTTAAAAATGCTTTTTACATAGCCTTTGGTCATTTATATGGTGAAGTCTAATGAATAAGGCAATCCTTTGGCTTTAGTCACTTACAGATTTATTCAAAATGGATAATATTTATTTTACTACACTAATCTGAAATTTCTTACTGAAATCGTTGCCTTTTCTCTTTTAACATGAATGTGTTGCGATATTACATCTATATATTATATGTATTTGTTTGTAATAATACCATATTCAATATTGAAAACATGAGTACATTTTATATATAGTTTCAGTAGCTTAATGTCAAATACCTGTGCAGTAGAACTATATATAGTTCTAAGACACAGAAGGAACCTTGTAAGTTTAACAGGTAGGACCGTACAGCTGTGGCACCGAAGCAGCCCTAATTTAATTTCTGTGAGAACTATCTTAAGGAAGGAAAAAACAATCTGTAGTTTATTTTCATAGTGTAAACATGAATATTCATTTAGCATCAGTATGATATAGTTGCATAATACCACTTCAAAGGATTTTTTTGTCCCACAGTGAAGCACTTTTATGCTGTGTTTAATTTTACCCTTATGTTTGGCTATCTGAGTTTCTAACACTTGGTTGTTAGAGTAAGTGAGTAATTCTGTGAATTAGCCTGCCATAAATCACTGGTAGATCAATTTCCTGTTAACATGTTTCTGCTTTATAATTTCTACTTGTAATTTTTTTCCAAAACATCTTGTTTTTCCAGCTTCTTGATGGAATCAAGATCATTGTATCAAATACAAGTTGATTTTTTGCTTATTTGTAGCAGGCCAGGCTCATTTCTAGCTGAGTTACACTGTAATTAAATGTCTTACTTTGGATCTCAAAACTTCAACAATTTTTCTTTGTATTGTTGGTTGTAAAAAAAAAAAAGCCTTTCATAATTCCAGTTGAGTTATTTTTGTATCTCTTGGGTGAAAACAGAAACTCAAAACAGCAGTTACCCTAAAAACCTTTTCTTATGGAATTACAGACATCATCCTAGGCTCTTCCTGTCACCCCCTAGCTGACTGCCCTTGTAGGAAGAGGTAGGAAAGTGTTAAACCAGCCCTAGAGAACACTGATTTCCATAACTGGTGTAGACTTAAGCTTTGAAGCTTCCTTCAGCCCTCTGAAATAGCTCAAAATGTTTTAAAATTAATTGATCACTTCAGTGTCAAACAGCAAATTTAAGCAACTTGTGGTGGGGTTTGCTTTCCCTAGGTCTTTCTTTCCTCACCCTAAACCATAGTCCAGTGATGTCTGGGACACGCAGGCTGGAAGCCAGTGACTTAGCAGTTCATTATGTCATCGGTTCTTTCTTTTCCACATAAAGATCCTTTCTGCCTCAAAGAATGCTCAGATGCTGGCAAGGTAGCTCAAGCCTTTGATGTCTCTGACTCTGGGGCCTGTTCTACATAGAGAACTATAGGGGTTCTGCTGGGCAACACAACACCTGAAACATTGCTGTACATTAGGTTTCAAGTGTAACTTATTTGTACCGACTTAGTCTCATTGTTACTGGCTTGGGGTGGCTGGGAAGGAGGGGTGGTGAAAGGAACCTTGCATCTAAAGGAGCTAGTGATTTGAAGGCTGCTTTGCCTTACTAAAACCTTAATCTTGTTCATAAGAAAATCAGTCTGAGTACAGTTTGGGTTGGTTGAGATTTGTCTTTATCAGAGTGTTGTATCTATGCTGGTTTCCATAGGCCAGGGTTACCTTTACTACACTGAATGCTGGCTGGATTTTTGTATTTTTTTTTTTTCACAGTGCTTTGTAGTTAGTGCATCAAAAGCAGCGCATGAGCTTACTCTTGACATGCAAAAGGAAATGCCAGAAAACAAGAGATTTTCATGTGATAACCTTCGTTGTGAGCAACTAATTTCTTACTTGTCTCTTAATAAAGATCTTTCATGGTTCTTCTCCGGAAGGAAGTAAAGAGGAATCTAGTTTTACACCCCTGGGCTTTTAGAGCATAAATACACTTTCAGTTTTTACGTGAACATGAAGCCTTGTCAAATACAGATTCGATAATGTGGTTTTTAAAACTCTTGCTTAGAAAATATGAAGGTGGTAGATTTTTTTTGATTGTCTATTAACAGAAATCCTGAATTGTCCCAAATAGTAGGAAAGAGGCTTCTTTTTTTCTTTTTCTTTTTATCAGCAAAGAAAGAAATTTCACTAAGTCCTTTTCCTCATCAGAATCGCTTGGATGCAGAGAGTACTTTCCATGCAGCAATACCCAGATTGGATCAAGTAGCAGTCATGCTACTTGGTTGCTGCTTTGGGGTAGCGTGGTAATTCCAGCACACACATCTGGACAGGTCTCCCTGTGTGTGGAGCCAAGGGTAGCAGCTGTCTCATTCATAACCTCATATTGTTGCTTGTCCGTCTTGGATTCTTCTTTACCATCTGGCTACCATGTTACTGAGGGCACGTCAGCGGGGTAAAATCTCACCTGGTCCCTTCTCCTTGTCAAGTGCTCCGCTTCTGCGCTCCTCTGGGAGCAGAGAGAAGGAGATTTCTCCTGGCTTCCAGATTTTAGCCTGATCTAAGGCTGTCCAGCTCCTGCTGAGGCAGAAGAGAAGCAGCATTGGACTGGTTAATGAACAGTAATTGGAGAGATGGCAGGTGGGATGGCTTCGAGGACAGCTTGGGTGGAGAAGTACAGCAGCTGCCTGCCTAACAGGAGAGCTTAAAGGCCACTCTCCATGGCAGAGTCAGAGCAATAAGGACATGGATGGGCTTTTGTACAGTCACTTTGTCCATGTGGCAGATGCATATACTAAAGATACTTAGGTACTTATGGATATACCAAAGAAAACTCTGTTGCCTGTGTAAAGCAAAAGACAAACTTTGGTGCATAGGAGACTACA
This sequence comes from Porphyrio hochstetteri, assembly GCA_020800305.1. Lineage (NCBI taxonomy): Eukaryota > Metazoa > Chordata > Aves > Gruiformes > Rallidae > Porphyrio > Porphyrio hochstetteri. The sequence continues at coordinate 57,449,729 of CM036907.1, forward strand.
AAGCAAATGGAAATGAGTTGTCAGGGCCTGGAACAGGCTGCTCAGGGAGGTGGTTTAGTCACCATCCCTGGATGTGTTTAAAAAAAAGGTTATATGAGGTGCTCAAGGATATGGTTTAGCATAGGGCAGAAATGGTTGGACTCGATCTTAAAGGCCTTTTCCAACCTGTGATTTTGTGAAATTTGATTAGGTCCTCAAATATTGTTTACAGATAACGACTGTAACTCAAAGGGTGAGAATTGAAGATAACTAAAATATGTCACTTTGAAAAAGAAGATACATAATTTTTATCATTCTGTTAAATATTCTAAGGAAGGAAGGGAAGGGAGGGAGTCATCTGATCACACCCCTTTGCTGGCCAAGTAGATGCAGGAGCAAAACATTCTCTTTCCTGTCAGAGCAAAGTGCAAACTTTCCTTGGAGTTTTCAAGGGGAGGGTGTACTGCTCAGTGAATATAACAGTTTCCAAAGGTCAGCTTTCTTAAAGATACTTCACGTATCAAGAAAATACTTTTTTCATATGCTCACATCATGAAGTTATGAGCCACCCACCCTACTGTTGCTCATCCGCCAGTGGGCATGCCTGGAACAAAGCCCCAACAAGGTGATGTTACCCAAAGGAGTTTCTGTGAAACACAAAATCTCAGGCTCTTCCTGCTGAGAAACAGCTCTCCTGGCAGCTTGACAAACCTTGGGAAAAACTGCTACTTTTCATTTTATTTTACAATCCTCCTTTTAAGATGCTTGTTAAAATCTGAGAGACCCAGGAGAAATCATAGTATCATTTGGAAGGAGCCAACGAAATTACTTATATCCGATTCTCAATCTCCAAAGTAGCTAATTTTTTTTTACTGCCTAGAAACAGGATGAGAGTTTGGGAGGAGAAACTATGTATGTCTTCTGTATAATGATCATATTTTACACTGTGATTTCTGCAAATGTGAGCTCGCATGTTAAAGCATGAAAGGAGCTGACACAGAAGAGGGCCTGCATTCCTGGGGTTTTCATGGTTATCGGGGCATCGCAGTTCCCTGTTGTTGCTCCAGGTATGTTCTGTATCCCTAACAAAAATGTGCTGTTCTAAAGCATATCTTAAATATTCAACACCAACACAAGTAGAGGCACTGACTTAGACCAACTCAGACATCGCTGCAGACAGCAAGGCTTAGTTAAGGTCACAGTTGTTCCCAGACTGGCAAGATGTCTACCTCACCTGTTTCCTGGTGATGTCAAATGAAGCACTCAGTAATTTCCAGTGACACGTGGGGTCATCATCGGTCTTAGTGTCAGGAGCAGATGCTCATCCTGCTCTGACAGCCCCCCAAGAGGGTGAGGAAGGCACCCCTCAAACTGGCCAGGTAGCCATCTTCAGCTGTCACCTCTGCCTCGACCAGCACCTGTCCATACTCTTATTTACAGAGACTACATAAAGTTAGTTTTAATAATGTATCTAAACAGGTAGGTAGGAAAATAACCTTGTGGTAGAATTGAGTCAAAATGAAGTATTTACAGTTAGATAGGTTCTTCTGGTTTGAAAATTATTAGACCTTTCCTTGTCAGGGGACAAGTTAATGAATTTAAGAAAACTTATGACCAGTTCCTGCCAGTTCCAATTATGCTGCTGTTCTAAAGCAGATATCATGGGTTCTTTCTTTTTATCTTACATGTGAGCTGGTGGTGGGTGGGGATGGATGTTGTTTGGTAGCTATTGATTGCAAAGTTGCTTTCTGCATCTAAGGTCTCGGTAGTGAGCATCTGAAAGCAATAATTAAACATTAATTTCAAAATGGTATGTGCTTTATAGCTCTCCTGCCTTCTTTTGTACACTTTTATTTCATCCTTGACAGTTTACAGGATCAGAGTGCATTTGAAGAGGTTGAAGGGCAATGCTGACAAAAAGAGGTAGCATAAAAATAATCCACTGGAATATGTCCACGGAGTATGTCTCATAGCTCATGTGAGAGCATTCATTTAGACACTCTGCAGCACTTTAACCCTTACAGCAATTAAAGCCTTTGATTTCTCGTTAATACTTTGAAAAGAAGATTTGAACTGCTCCCCCCGTCGACTGTGCTGTTTGTTTTAACCACTCCTTTTTATGATTAATACTCAATTCAAGAATCTGGATACTAATCCAGCCAAGCACATAAAATGTGACAGGTCTGATTAGAATCACTGTCATTTTTTATGTGCTTACATTTAAGCATATGTTGAGTGCATAGTTGCAGTAGTGCCTACGTGAAAAGGGATAAATAAGACAGCTGCAGAGAAACAGAAAATAGTGTAAACAATACTTGCACAAAATGAAAAATGAGTTTAAAAGCAATAATTATGTAAGCCTGACCATTTGTTTACTTGGTTATAAGCCTGACTGATAAAGCAGCAACAAGTTTTAAAGTCTAATACGTTAAATCACACCACTAGTTTGTCCTTTTGTTCAGTTTATGTTTCTATTTCCCAGGTTTCTGTTTTCCTGACATTGTGGGTCAAGATAGATGAGCTTGTGAGATTTTTCTTTTGGTTTTGTAATGAAACTGTTTTTTCTGTGCTAGAATGTGCAGTGCCATTCAGATTTTTAAAACCAATGGCATTTCATGAAACTGGGTTGATTTCCCTGAGTTTCATATTATAAGTTAGGAAAACATTACACCGAAACTACCCTCCCCACCAGCAAGCTCTTACTTGATGGTTACCTTTGGCTGGATGGTTGATGGAGTTACCTTTGGCGAATTTCAAAATATTTCACATTCAGGAGTTTAACCCTCTGAAGCACCCTGTGCCTTATCCGTCACCAGTCATCCCTTGTGAGTCTCCACCCTGCCATCTGCTTTCAGTGGCACTTCGTGTTTTTTGACGGAAGCAGAAGGCATTTTTCATGAACCCTGTGAGATGTGTGTGACACCCACCTCGGCTTTTAATTAGGTTTTCATAAAGCAAGTAAGTTTTCCAGGCTGCAAGATTTTTACCTGAGACAGATTTTAATGGAGTTTTATGTATGTGTATTAAACCATATTCCTAGCACCTACAGATGAGTGTCCATAAGTCTGGGTGTTGTCTGGGTAAAATACCTCATCACAAAGATCCTTCAAGTTTTAATTACAGATATTTAGCTTGACTCTTTTTTTAACAAATGAAAATTTACAGCACTTTAAGTCCCCATTGGCCAGTGAGGATATAGATATAGATGTAAATAGCTACACATCCTTAATTTGTCTCCTTATCTGCTTTTATTTTACATAAACTGTGAAATTGTTTTATTGAATTGCTGCACTGTTTAAACAAAAGAAGTCCTAAACAAAGATAAGATTTGTATGGAAGCTGCTATACAAAATAAAGCTGCTTTGTAGCTACATCCAAAAATCAGATGTGTCACCATATTAAAAAAGGACTCCTCTGCCATAATAGATTATATTTTCTTTGCAGATATGAAAATGCCATTTTATTCCTTGCTCTTGAAGAATCTTCTCTTTTTTTCATCACAGGAAATGAATGCTTCTGCCTTTATCAGGTTTCTTTAGCTTACAGTTGTGTAACTATGAAGAGTAATCAGTCAATTAGAAGACATGGCAATCTGGCCTTCAGTACTAAAGATAAAGGAGCAATTTCAGTCTCAGAGGTTACACATGTCCATCATTCCCTTCCTTTGAGGCTTCCCTTCATCCTGATTGCGATACAGTGGGTTTTCAGAGACACAAGTTTTGTCCCCAAGCAGGCAGGTGTGAATCCTGATGGAACTGCACCTGGGAAGTAAAGCAGATTTTGAATCAAAATGTTTGGCAGCTCCTGCTAGGTGTGCTGAAATCAGCCTAACAAGGATGAGGTTATCACAGAAGAAGAATTTTACATGTGCTTATAAATACACACGTACATAGTATTTCACGTTGGATTTTCCTGTCTCTTCCCACAAAGTGTCATGTCTCTTATGTTCAAGCTTTCCTTTATTCTAGAACCGCCCAGCTCCTGCACACACCATCAACCCGTTTCTCAAGGTGCTTAAGCCACTGCTTAACTTTGTGTCCAGAGACCTTAACTTGTGATGCCTTGGAAAGCCGGAATCAAAACTCAATAAATAGCCTTGGTGACTCTGAAGCAGGTATCCTTTATTGCAGCGCTGGGCACACAGGGGATCGATCGCTCCTCCCAATGTGTGCGCCTACTGAAACCAAATTTCTCATATTTATACAGATTAACTATACATATTCATTATAATCGCTAAGAAAAGGCAGGGTTATGCAAAGTATTTCCAGGAAGTCATTTACATTAACTCCTCCCAGATAGAGCATGCTCAGTGACACTCAGGGGGTCTTCTGATGGTCTTCAGGGATGAAGGCTGGACACCTTCCTCGCTCTCAGTGCATGCTCTTTAGGTTTCTTCTCCGTGATTATCTGAGCTCAAAAATACATTCCTTTTTGCTGAAAACAAGATATACTCTGTCTCTTAATTGGTCGTTAGTCTTATTATTTATGACTCCTCTATCTCCTACTTCCTCTAGTTTCTAGGCTGTTGCTGTTGCATTGTTATGGTTAAGTTTTGCAGCTGCTCTTACAAGCACCTTACACAGTTATGTCTTTCTCCTAAACTAATCTATTCTTAAAACCATGAAAATTCTTATATTAAAGTTAAATTATTTTTCTCTTAAGCTGCACCTATATCAATCTATTCAGCATGATTACATTTCAACGAATCACTTGAAAGAGCTGAGGTGCAATGCTGAAACAGGTTGAATTCTTTTGAACTCGTGGCCAGTTGCACAAATGTGCTGTTTTATCTTTTTATGGTCTCATGCTAAGCTCTTTGTAAAACTAACCAGTAAAGTCAGAAAATCCAGAACTTTATAGTGATGGTTAGAATATTGTGGCTGCTCATCTTCTGTGAATTCCTTCTTCCTCCTGCTTGTTTTGCGGAGATCAGAGGAAAGCACGATATTAACTTCCATAAACCTTGATCCCTTGTTGCAGCTTTATTTTTCTCCTTCCTATTGTGTCTCATCACCTGAGCATTTTGGCTAACACCCTCCTGCTCCCATGCTATGCACTCTCCAGTTCAGATGAGAAGCATCACCCCTTTATTTCTTGTCGGAAGGGGTCTGGGGCTCTAATTCGAATGGGTTTCAGAAAAGTCAGGGGAATTAGGCAATACCCTGAGGATGTCAACACCCTGTCTTATATCACTAATTCACAGGAATATTACCCATTACATGAATTATAGTTTAATAGGAGCTGGATTGAGTGCTCTAAAGTTACGATATCACATGGCTTACTGTAGGCTTTCACCGTGATACTGAACAAACTGCTTCATGTCTCAGTGTCTTGGTTTTCCATCCATGATAAAGGGATGATGGCAGTATTTCCTTCTTTCAGTTCTCTCTCTCATCTCTTTAGAGTGTGATCTTTTAGCTGAGGAACTTACTTGCATGTGTGCATTACATTTCATAGCAGAAGTGCTAGGCATTGCTGCCACTCCAGGTAATGGGAAGTTTTGTGATGCCTTCTCATCTAATGTCCTGTGTGCTTTCTGGGAGATTTCATCTGAACTGTTTAAGACAGACAAGGATGCTTTCATGTAATTTGGAAGGTTATTGCAACCTGAAGCAATCTAAAGATGACACGATACATAGCGCAAAGAGGGGTACTTACTACATTCACAGCATTTTGCTGGTGCCAGCATTCAGCGGAGAGACTAAAGTAGATGCCCAATAGGCAATCTTATTAAATGAACAAAAGCAGACATTTTCTGGAAATTGATGATTACAGGTTGCTCAGAGAGGTTGCGGAAGCCCCATCCTTGGAGATGTTTAAGGTCAAGTTAGGTGGGCCTTTGGGCAACCTGGTCTAGTGGTGTCCCTGCCCATGGTGGGGGGTTTGAACTAGATGATCTTTGAAGTCTCTTCCAACCCAAAGCATTCTATGATTCTACATCATTTTATAGAGAACTCACCTTCAGAATTCTTCTTCAGGAGTCATGCAATGCAGGCCACAGTGGCTCTATAGAGTGACTGAGGAATCAAAGGAGGAAATAGTGCCTAGGAGTGTTGCTCTGTTGCTCATTTCTAGAATTACAGGTGCACCCCCGAGAAATGAAGAGTGGTGAAGACAACTGTTAAATTAATTTTAAAGGGCATTAAGCAATTACACACTAATGTTACCTCAGTACATTGGACAAGGAATAGGGAGTAATCAGGATGTTGCATTACAAACACTTCTGTATCAGTATTGTACTATTTCTTTTATAGAGGCTTTTTCCTCTGCAGGGACTGTTGCAACATTCATGTCTGAATTTCTGTAAACTGTACAGTCTCCTTAGTTGTCTACATTTGTAAGTAAAAACTAATGTAATTACAGCAATTTTGATATCATACCAGGAAAATCATGTAAATCATCATTAAAAATGGTTGAAGAATGAACTTAATTTTTTGTTCTAACCTGAGGAAGTTTTTCAGAAAGCTGTCAGGCTTAACAGAAAAATGGAAAGAAGACTGAGTAATTGACAGGATCCATTTAATCTCATTTATCCCTGGATTTGATTTTCCCAGGACAAGAGCTATAGTCTGTGCTTCTCATACGAGGAGAAAGTTTCAGCGTACACAGTAGTTCTCCAGCCTTTACAAGTGATCAAGGATAAGAGCATACTTGTTTGTGCTGCTCTCCATTTTACTTTAAAACATGGGCAGTTCGTTTTTGTAGATAATTGTGTTTAAAGTCAAAACACTGACAAGAAAAGTGGAAATATTTCACTCTGCATTCTGACTGCACACGCTGTGGTTTGGAAGATGGATTTGCTCCACCAGGAGGGCATCAGGTCGAGTCAGGGCACTTTATGCCCAATGCAGTGCAGTCACCACAGGCTGTGTGTGATGGTGCCAGAGGGGAAAAACAGTGGAAAAGCCCTGGCAGCGACCACCCCAACAGCACCTTCTGGCTGTGCATCAGTGAGCCCTGCTTGCCAGCTTGCAAGTGGATTTGTTTTGGAAAATGCCCAAGTGCTGTTTAACAAAGAAACCTTAATAATGTTAGTAGTAAGAGACCTGCTGTGAATCCACCAGTGTACAGAGCAAAGCCTCTTTAAGGGTCTGCATGCTCAGGGTTGCCCTTCTGTGAGGGAATAGGACCTTTTGCACTCTTTTCCCCTGATCTTTACTCTTCAGACTCTTCTGAAGGTGGCCAAACTCGAGGCCCTCACCCCTAATGTTCCCCGATGGAGGCTGTCCTCCCCCCTCCCTCCCTGTCACACCAGGGTTTCCGATCCTATTTCCCCAGCCAGCTGTGCACAACAACCCAGCAGAGCCGCTCTCCCACCCCATCAGAGATTCAGCACCAGCAGGAATCCCCACGGTGCAAACGCTTGGCATGTTCCCCCTTTTTCCCTACGCGCCATTTGCCTTCTCTGGGCTACCTACCGCCTTCATGACCATCCTGGTCGCTGCCAGCACTGCTTTACCCTCGGCCCTGCCCGCTTCTTTTAAAGCCTGTTCATTTCTCTGGGGGCCACGCAGCGCTGTGTGCATCATTACTCTGTAGCAGGCCCCATCAACCAGTGAAAATGGCGGTTGGCAGCAAAGGTGGAGTAAATAAAGGTATGGCTGGGCATCAGCATGTCACCCAAGTAAAAGAGCCTGCACCGCTGACTGTGTGGGTGCCCTCTGCTGCTTCCAGCAAATCGAATTCATTAATTAAATGGATTTGGGACATCCTTGTCCTGCAGGCTCTGTCCTTCCTGCCAGGCATCTCGAGATGAATGACATCGTACACATCGTGATGTTTAGTCTCTTTGATGGAAATCTCTGGTCTGTGCTTTGCTTCTGTGCCTAAGCGTGAGGTGTAAGGCTGGATGGGATCTCACATGGGATCACCTGGGCTCTTCACCTGCTTTCAGGGAGGATCAAGCAAGCCTATCCTCATCTTGACAGGTGTCTGTCTCAACTGCGCTCATCACTTCCTGCGACAGCATTACATGTGGTACCTGTAGGTAACCTGCTGCCATGCTGATCATCCTCGTGCTAGAAAGCTTTTCTCCACAACTGCCTAAGTTGTCTTGTCTTCCGTGTGACGGACACGGGGAACAATTAGTCACTGTCCTCTTCTCATAACAAACTTTTACATATTTTAAATATGCTATCATGTCTTCTCTTAGTCTTCACTGTTTCTAGACTAAACAATCTAATTTTTTCAAACTTGCCTTGTTCTACATCTGCTATCATTTTTTGTGGCTTTTACCTGGACTCCCTCCAACTGTCTCCTTCCTCCCAACAGCCCAGTAGGCAGAGCTGGATGCAGTAATGCAGTCAGGCCTTGCCACTGTTGGTAGGGGAAGAATAATGACTTGATTTGCGTACAGTATTGCTATGAATATATATCATCTATTCATATTTCTGCAACAGGACAGCATCCTGATTTATAATTTCCTTATAGACTGCTATAACTCCCCGGCAGATCCTTTTTGCAGCGCACTTGCCCAGCAAGTCTCCTGTTAATACGTGAGCACTTGAATTACCCTTCTGTGGTAATTTGCACTTCTCTTTGTGAAACTAATGCATTGATTTCAGAACATTTATCCAATTTAAAGCAATCATGGTGAATCTTGTAAACTGCTTGCAACCTCACATGGTTATTTATGTCATATCAGATTTTACAAGTCTCTTTTATCACCAAAGTACCAGATGCTCAAATGTACAAGGCATCAGCATTAGAACTAGCTTGTTTTGAGAACCCTGTTGAAAGAGGTCTGTGTTTGGCTGTATCCACCTCTCTGGTGAGCGAGCATCAGTTCTACTGTAGGATGTAGTCAAACTTTCTCTGCTTGTCACTGTGCCAGCATGGGGTGACCTGAGGTAACTGACATTTCAGCCACCAAAGGCAGCACTCAGATGCTAAAAGAGCCTCTGTGGAGCTCCAGGTGACAGCATCACTTTTCTCTTTCTCAGGCAGAGCTTATTTTTGAACTAGCGAGGTGGCTCTATGCTTCCTTCCTTTTTCTAACACATTTGTGGTATTTTTTCTTATATTTAATGTTCTTTATTTACCCTGTGCCTTTGCATGGTGAATTTTTTGCAGTTTTCCCAACATGCTAGTCTATGTGAATTTACCGATACCTGTTAAATTACTCCTTTAGGTCTTTAAGGTAATTAATGTCTCCTGGTATAGCATACTGCTGGTTTACTCTGAGCTGGGTTAATTTGCTGCTGTGCCTTTAGCGCTGCCCTTCTGGAAACTTGTCTTCTCCCCTGAATTCTTCCCCATTTAGACTGTCTTTGCCTGGAGGCATCCTGGATTAGTCCCTGGAGCTGGCTGCGCCTGCATGCCCTGTGCTCCCCTAGCATTTGTCTGCTCTTCTTTTCCTAGGAATCATTTAATCTCTTGTTTTGTAATCACTTTCACTTGATTTTCTTTACATCACTAAATTCATAACAGTTCTTTTATGAAACTAAAGTTAAAGCTAGAACACCACCTCCTGTGCAGTGGCTTTTGTCACTTGATGGCCTGCCAGGTTACCTCTTCAGCAAACACCTAAGTATCTTTTTTTCCAAGAAAAATAAAAGAGGTGTTTAATACTGAACTTTGTCCATGTCCTAATTTTGAAAGCCTTTTTGAGATTTTTTTGTGCTTTCCTGGAGGAGTTCTTCCATGCAGGAAGCCAAGAGAGGACTGTTTTGGAGGAATCCTTCACTCCTTGAAGTAGCCAGGGGAATATTTTTATGCTCCTGTAATCTAATCCTCTATGCAAAGCAATTGCAACTAAGAACCACAGCCTGCCCTGACCTTGGAAGCCTAGCGTTGTTTTAAGAAGTATTCTACAGCTTTTTAAAGAAGAAACTTCCTGAAAAAAAGACTACAAGGTGTGCTGGGCCTCACCAGTGTAATGGCAGTCACAAAGAGATTAGGTATGACCAGTTCTGTCCATACCCTTGTGACAGCTGGTCAACATGCAGTGTAATATAAGAATAATATAGTAATATAATGTAATAATACGATAATATTATCTTCCCTGAGCAGCAAACAAAGCAGAGCTATGTCTAACAGAGGCTTCAACCTAAAAACAAGAGGTGAGGGAGGTAAATCCTGTACTGGGAGAACACCCCGTGAGAGCACTGGGCTCAGAGAGAAAACTTGAACGTTTATCTGTCTCTTATGGACCAACCTGCAACCCTACATCTGCAGCCATTTGTTTCCTTTAGGAAAGGATGTATGCAGTTCAGCTATCTGAGCGTGTTTCTTGTTTTCTTGTTTAAAAAGTGTTCCATAATAGCTATTTTAGACCTCCGTTAATGGATGACAAATAGCCACGTTTTAGTTAAACAGGAACTTTCTTTATAGCACTTTCTTACCCTGCTATCAGTGCTATTTCAGTAGCTGTGTGGGTAACAACAGCATTTTTCTTTCTTTGGAGGTTCCAAATATTAGAATTATTTTAGGGGAGTGGTTTTGGATTCAGTTTGTATTCATGCTGATAGGTTATATATCATGGGTATTATATAATGCCTGTAATTTAAGAGCCCACAAAGAAAACAAAACATTTATTATATTCTGAGGCATTTCCAGGGAGTGAATAACTATGATTAACTGAATAAGCCATTAGCTACCACTATTACTCTGCTCAAATGCAGCTGAAATAGCATTTCTTTAGTGGTAAAAATATTTGGCAGCACCACACTCACAAAAAAAAAACTTTACAAATGACATTTTTGGAAAGTCCTCTACATTCTTAGGAATCTCCAAAGAAGTTGTATTTAAAGGCACCAGACTCAATTTTCCTAGGCCAAAGCTGTTCAAGAGATGTAATAAGTATCTATGTTAGGTGACTATTATCTTTCACCAATCTTACCCTCACATATGTAGGAATTCAATAATTAAAGTAGCTGTGGGGATAAAGTTTTCTTTGGATTGATTGAGCCTTCGCACTCGATGATCTCCGTTAAATTATATGTATTTCTGGTCAGATGCAGTTGTTCTCCACAGTAGATATGGTTTGGGGTTGGGGTTTTTTTGCTATTTATACCACTGCAGAAACATGTCCTACAACTAAAGAAAAAATACATATTGATTCACTTTGTAAGAGCAGAATTACGGATGAAATACTGATAGTAAGATTTTTCTATTAGTGATATGAGCCAAAGAGCATGACCTAACAGTTAATAAGTTTATTACCATTTTTCTGCTTCTGTTGCTTAAAAACTATTTTGGCATTGAGATAGATTGTTCTTTTTAGTATATCTTAAACACCTTCTATTGCAATGCCTTGGGGTTTTTTATAGAGATTTTCCTTTGTGCTGAATTTTTGTTCAAAAGAAAAAAAACCCCAGAATATTTCTTCAAGGTGAAAGTAAGGGTCATCAGATTAATTTTGAATTTAATACTTTTGACCATTTAATCTGATTAGAAACCAACTATCCTCTGATGTTTCTTTATCTTCCTCTGCCTCGGACAATCTGTTAATATATTTTCATGCTTTGCATAATGTCAGAGCACTTCAGAAATGCTGGTGGTAGTTACAGTAAGAAAAGATTATAGTAATTAGCAAGAACTTTTCTGGTTTAAATCCTTTGGTGAACAGGAATGATATGAATTTGGCTGTGTTGCTCTCTGGAGATCCTTGGCATGCAGAGCAGGCTGCCTTCTTCCACTGACTGGAGCTGATGGATAACTTTCTGTAGATTGGGTGGTCTGCAATGGACCTGAGGAACAGAAACCCTGGCTCTAGTGATTCTCATTTTTAGAAGAGAATATTGTCTCTGCACAGCTACTGTTGAATTTTACTTTAATTTTCCCATTTCTTGAAAAATTACTGTCTACTGACAATAATATGTTTGAAAAACGTAAAATTTTAAGGACCTAATATTGGATGCCAGACAACTTCGGAACTTCAGAAGATTTTACAAGTGGGCATTAGCACAAGGGATCATTTTAAAAGTGGTGGTAGCAAGTGAATGCAACTACCATTTTTTTAAAACACATCAAAGTCTTTGTCATAGTTAATGGAGAAGTTAAGTTAGTGGTGATGGAGATGTTCCTGTATTGAAATGAAAAGTGCCTGGATTTGTATTGTAGAAGAGAAAGGTGGGCTCAGTAGCTGGTAAAATAATAAATTCATCTTCTTCATTAGGATTTCTTTTGGTTCTTGCAGTAGTGTGAATAATACTGCTTACCTGAGTATTTTTCTAATTATCACAATTATTTATACGGATCTATTTCAGCTATTTCAGTTATTTTTTATTAAGAATGATATTAAAGATTATTACTCTCTATATATACATATTTTTTTAAGAGCTAGATTTTGGCATCCTAAAATGTCTAGAATGTAATATGAGTGAGGGTAGAAATTAAATCCATCAAACAGTTCATCTAGTTAAACAGTGCAGGTTTAACAGTAAGTTGCTGGGAGACCATAGGTGGCATAGTAGCAGCCAGTAGTCTTCAACAGGTGGCAGAGCCTTGCCTGGGCCCTGAGGCCTTTTCATCCCATCATGATCACTTGAGGCATTTTTTCATGTGCTGTGGTATTTGAATAGAATAACTGGTAGGGATGCATAGTAACGCCAATATAGATTCAATCAATGTTTTTAAAATTTGCAGAGGGATGGTTGACTAGAAAAAAGGAGTTAATGATCTGAAAGCAAATTACCTACAGGAAGAGTGTCTTCTTATTTAATGCTGGACGTTTTTGCCATCAATACAGAGACATTTATAGAATAACAGGAGTATGGGAATAAGAGGCAATATCTTTACATAATTAATAAATTTCAATTAAAGGTGCCAAAATATTTTCCCTTCCAGGCCCAACAAGACAAAATCAGCACTGGAATTTGACTTTCTGATCAATAGCAGCTAAGGTCACAGAGAAACCACAAGTAATGACAGAGCCTATGACAAAGTTATTTAAGGTATTAACTGAAGCTAAATATAAATATTTATTTTTAAATGTAGACTGATATTTTCAAGATCTTTAAGAGAAACTTTAAGTTGCAAGGTTCACCTTTCCTGGCTACTCAAACATCACTAATTCACCAGGGAGGCAATTCCTACACCGTGGCTATTTGAAAAGGTAATTACACTGCAAAGAGGAAACTGCAAAGGGCATGTGGGAAGGAAGCTGATGTTCTGCACTGTGTGGCTAAAGCCAGGCAGAAGACAAAATTCTTAACAGTAGAGGGGCTTGTCAGCACAGCAAACACATTAATTCTGCAGATTGGCAAAACTGCAGCTGTGTACCTTTCATCCAATGGAGATGCTGAAAGACCAGGATGTAATTTAGTAGTACAAATATAAAGTCAGCAATTTAAAGAAATAAACACCGTTTCTGCAACTTATCAAGTCCAACCGTTAACCTAGTGCTTCCAAGCCCACCACTAAACCATGTCCCTAGGCACCACATCTACGAGTCTTTTAAATACCTCCAGGGATGGTGACACAACCTGGTCTAGGGCTTGGCAACCCTATCAGTGAAGAAATTTTTCCTAATATCCAATTTAATCCTTCCCCTGGTACAACTTGAGAATGACACCCACCTCGCCACAAACTCCTTTCAGCTAGTTGTAGAGAGTGATAAGGTCTTCCTCAGCCTCCTTTTCTCACAGATAAAAAACCCCAGTTTCCTCAGCTGTTCCTCATAAGACCTGTGCTCCAAGGCTTTCATCAGCTTCATTGCCCTTCTCTGGACCCACTCCAGCACCTCCATGTCCTTCTTGTACTGAAGGTCTCAAAACTGAACACAGCACTTGAGGGGCGGCCTCTACCAGTGCTAAGTACAGTGGGGTGATCACCTCCCTAGTCCTGCTGACCACACTATTCCTGACACAAGCCAAAAAGCTGTTGGCCTTCTTGGCTACCTGGGCACACTGCTGGCTCATGTTTAGCCAGCCCTTGACCAACACCCTCAGGGCCTTTTCTGCCAGGCAGCTTTACAGCCACTCTGCCCCAAGCCTGTCACATCACATGGGGTTGTTGTGACACAAGTGCAGGACTCTGCCCTTGGCCTTGCTGAGCCTCATACAACTGGTCTTGGCCCATTGGTGTGGCCTGCCCAGAGCCCTCTGCAGAGCCTTCCTACCCTCCAGCAGATCAACACTCCCACACAACTTGGTGTCATCTGCAAACTGACTGTGAGTGCACTCAATCCCCTCATCTAGATCACTGATGAAGATATTAAAAAGAACTGGCCCCAGTACTGAGCCCCAGGGAACACTACTTGTGACCAGCCACCAACTTCATTTACCACAACTCTTTGGGCCCAGCCAACCAGACAGACAGTTTTTTACCCAGTGAAGAGTATGCCCATCCAAGCCATGAGCAGCCAGTTTCTCCTGGAGAGTGCTGTGGTAAACGGAGTCAAAGCCTTTGCTAAAGTCCACAGCCTTTCCCTCATCAACTAAGTGGGTCACCTTGTTATGGAAGGAGATCAGGTTGGTCAAGCAGGACCTGCCTTTCACAAACCCATGCTTGCTGGGCCTGACTATCTGGTTGTCCTATACATGCCACATTATGGCATTCCAGGAGAGCTGCTCCATAACCTTTCCCAGCACCAAGGTCAGACTGACAGGTGTGTAGTTTCTTACATCCTCCTTCCAGCCCTTCTTGTAGACAGGCATCACATTGGTTACCCTCCAGTCAGCTGTCCCTCCCTTGTTACAGGACTGCTGATAAATGACAGCAAGTGGCTTGGTGAGCACTTGAAGCAACTTCCTCAGTCCCCTTGGATGAATCCCATGCAGCCCCATAGACTTGTGTGTGTTTTAAGTGGTGCAGCACATCGCTAACCATTTCCCCTTGGATTTTGGGGGCTTTACTCTTCTCTCCTTCCCTGTTTTCCAGCTCATTGGAATGAGTACCTGGAAAACAACTGCTCTTACTGTTAAAGACTGAGGCAAAGAAGGCATTAAGTACTTCAGCCTTTTCCTCATCCTTTGTCACTATGTTTCCCCCCTGCTTCCAGTGAAGGATGGAGATTCTCCTTAGCCCTCCTTTTGTTGCTAATGTATTTACAAACACATTTTTATTGTCTTTTATGGCAGTAGCCAAATTACATTCTAGTTGGGATTTAGCCCTTTTAATTTTCTGCCTGCATAACATCATGACATGCTTGTAGTCCTCTTCAGTTGCCTGCCCCTTCTTCCAAAGGCCATGAACTCCTTTTTTTGCCAACTTCCAGCCAAAGCTCTCTGTTCAGCCAGGTCAGTCTTCTTCCCTGCCAGCTCATCTTTCAGCACATGGGGATGGCCTGCTCCTACACCTTTTAAGACTTCCTGCTTGAACAATGTCCAGCCTTCCTGGACTCCTTGCACATCAGGACTGCCTCCCTAAGGACTCTGGCAAGCAGTCTCCTAAACAAGCCTTTGTAGGATAAAGCATGTAAGTCTCATCACCTGTGTTAAAAAAAGATTTTATCAAACTGGAAGAGGTTCAGAGGCAAGCTAGGGAAAAAATAGGGAAACTAAGAGCCAAAAGGATGCTAACAGGTGTTCACTTAACCTAGTAAAAGGAAGCCTGAGAAAGAGATTGTGGTCATGATGCCTTCCAGTAGCATACACCTGAAAACCAAGAAATCTGCTTATTGTAGACACAGATCTCGGGGATATAAATTGGTCATGAATGAACCTAAGCTGCAAATTAGGGAAAAAAAAAAAAGACTCTAGCCATCAGAACAATCAATTTCTGGAACAACAAGAAAAAAAATTTAAAAAAGAAAAAATACACAACTTTTAGGATGGAGCTTGGCCAGTTAATGGGAAGGAATCAGAGGAGCCTACACACTGAGACCTTTCTGTCTCCTGTTTCCCTAGTTTGTACCCCTCCTATTCCACATAGCAAAACATTGTGAACAATTTTGTATGCTCCTGAGATTGCCTTTGGGAACCAGGCACTAGTAGGTATTCAGTGAGGTAGGATGCATTAGTAAAAAAAGCAAGAAGACACCTCAACCCAAAAAGAAGAATCTAGGTTTGTTGGTTGTCTCGGTATCTCCACAAGCCATCGGTGTGATACAGCCCTGACAAATGTTCAGCGGGGTCTAAAGCTTCAAGGTAGGGATGCCAATTTGGGGTTCATCTTCTTTCACATTTTTGGAAGACAACCATCAGTTACTGCTTTGAGACAGTACTGCCCTGTGCTGCTGGCAATTTGTTACCTGATGGTATTCAGTGACTGCACAATGGCATTTTATGTACTTGGTCCCATTGCAACCAATTATGGGACCACACCAGCCCCACAACTGGGAGGCAGTGGCACCCAACCTACCCTGTTGAGTGAGAGAGGTGCCAACAGTGGGCGCTTCCCCTCCCTGCTGGCTCACACCTGGGAAAAGCAGCAGTTTGGGACAAATGACCTTCACCTTGACCCTGGCAGCAAACAGTTCCCTCGTGGGCTGCCCTGGCTCCTGCAATGCCAAGAGGTCCAGGTTACTCTTGGGCTTATCCTGCAGGATAACTGGTGCAGCATGCGAGCAGTCGTGCTGCCTGCGCCCGGCTGTCCCGCAGGCCGCGTGGCTGTGTGGTGGGATGGCTGTCACTGTGCGTACCGGTGCTCGGTGAGCCCGTCCTCACCACTTCAGCACAGAAGGGCTGGCTTGAGCTGCCCCTGCTGTGTTTATGAATATGCCTTTGCCTTGACGCAAAGCAGAAGCATTCCCGACTTGAAGCCCAGCTGAGGAGAGATGAAGGCTGCTCTTCATTAACACCTTGAAGTGTTGTTTGCAGTTTCCAGCTCATACCCTCTGCCATACTGTAGCCACCCCAGTGAACAGTGTTTGGCTTGAGTGTAGATGAAGTGTTCTAACAAGTACGCGGAGAGTTAGCTCGTGGTCAAGATTCCCTCATGTAACTGTGTAGTTGTACCCCAAAACAAACATAAATCTTTGCCTCCCTCATGGCAAGGCAGAGCACGGTAACTGCTTCAGCCTGCAAAGCAGGAAGGCGGCAGATTTGGATGCTTCTTGTCTTGCAAATATCAAACATTCCAAAATCGTGCCCGGTTATGTGACTAGTTTTAAAATCTTGACATTTAAAATTAAGGCTTTGGAAATCCCTTTTGTTTTGCCTTCTGTTTTTCTCAGTCTCTTCTGAGCCTATCAGTACCTAAAATCATATTTTACACCTCTTGTTTGCATCTGTGAACATACAAAAATTAAGTAAAAGGTAAAATCTCAGGTTCTCATGCAAGCAGCTCTCTTCAGAAGGAGAAGCTTCATGGAGAAATGTCACATTGCAGAGCTCATGAAAACCCTACTACTTCTGCTTAATGTTTGCCTGTTCATTTGTCTAATGCAATCTTTTTCTATAAGAATCTTTTTGCATACAGGTGTAGAAATAATGCAGCAATTCAGGTATCTGAACATTTTTTCCCCAAAGAAACCCATCATAATTTTCAAATTTCCTGGTGCCTCTTTAGATATGACACCAAAATATATAACGTCACACGATGTTCCAAATATCAGTATTGCTTTGATAGACTCTTCTCTAACATCAGAGACAGGGACTTCATAATTTAACTCAAGTATACACAAACGTCAGCATTTCCTTACTGTAAACGTTAAAATGTTTGACTTCAAGGAGCAAAGAGATTGCAGTATTTCGTTGTCAGTAGTCTACTCTCTACTCATAAGCTTTCACTGAAATTTAGAGCCAGTTAAATTATGTAGATTATATGCTGTTTGCTAACATCAGGAAAAGTTTCACATTTGCTATTAATATCTATTTGGTAACTTCAGCCTTAATTACACTGGGTGTTAGCAATTCTCCCTGTCAGTCACCACGCTAACATCACACTGTTTTATACACAGACTCCTAGCCTGGCTTTTGAAAAAAATGCGTGGGACTCATCTCACTTAACTGTACCCTTGCAAAACGTTTACACTGCCAGGCTGACTGTTTTGTCTCTGTAGGATAGAGTGAGCACTAAACAGTGGGGGTGGGACACCCACGCACCCACTTGTGTTAGACACTGAGGCGAGTGTGGGACAAATTCTCATCCCATCACTGACTGGCTCTAGATAACCCTGGCTGAGCATGTGGCATCTATCAGGCATGTGCTTACCTTAAGCAGTAGTGTCTGGTGCCATTAAAGATGTCCATGCTAAGGCAGGAAACCTTTAGGGCAGCTGAAAAGGCACTAGACACCTATATATAGACAACCAAGCCCCATCCTTGGGTACTCAACCCAGGTGAGGCAAGGGGCCCCCTGCCTCTTTCCACGTGGCTGGAGCAGCTCCCCTACACATTGTGTGAGGTGTCAGAGTAGATTTTGTTTGTGCTGGAACTGCATCTTTGTCTGCAGCTTCAGCCACCGCGGAAAAGCAGCAGTCACTCAGGGAAAACGTGCACTGGGTGTTTCAAGAACCTGCAGCAGGATTACACAAGGGTTTTGTGTAAAACAGTTTTACACTGCTGAACTACTGCACAGGAATTACCTTTGTCTCCAGCCTAGATGGTTTCAGGTCACAGTAATACCAACCCAGCCACCCAGATGCACCACTGACATCACATGCATCTTAGATCACGAGGAGAACAATGATGATCTTTTAAGTCACGATGACACATACATCTTTCCACATCAACAGAGTATCAGCTGTTCTGCTCCTGAGCGAGCGGCTGCCAGGGTTTTCTCTCAGCTGTGTTTCTGACTGAGCAGTTTGTCTGTCTCTCCCTTTCACTGATAGCAAAGGTCTTGATCCCAGGAAAGGTTGGAAATCCTAGCCCCGGCTCTCACAAAAAGACCAAGGTAATTTTGGTATCTGGATGTCTACGATTCTCAGTGAAGTCTATTAAATCTTTATAATTTAAAATCCCTCGAGCTCTTCTCGGAGAGGCACAGACATCTGGTTTATCTCAGCCTCGGGACTTCTGACTTCCCGTAACAAGCGAGTTTTTTGTGGGAATCCTTCTCTGCCTCGGCAGTCAGACAGCAGGCTGTACGTCATGAGCGGTCCCAGGTCAGGCTGGCTTGCCTGCCCTTCCTTCTCCTATTTCTTTTCCACTGGAGAAACTCAGAAGTATCTGTGTGTGCTCTTTTTGCTGCTGTCTCTCCATATCCAAGTATATTTTCAGAGGAAAGTCAGTCTCTCTCTCCTTTTCACTGGAAATCCAATGGGATGTGTTCCTAAATATCAAATCAAATTCCTTGTTAATTGAAGGTGGGCTTTGTGTTATATTTACTGACTATTTCAGCTTGTGCCAGCCTCCAATTCTTCCAGTTTAGAACTGAAAATTCAACATTGTACATCACTGGGAAGGAACTGGGAACTCCGTGTCTGCCTTAGGAAACAAGTTATTTCATAAACAGAATATATCATAGAGGGAGAAGTAGAATAGGTCTGCCAGATAACCCAGATTAGGTAAGAAGAGTGATCTGTGCCTCCTCTATTTGTGGAATTGGCTTGTATGTCCAGAAAGATTGATGTAAATCATAATCCTTTCTTTGAAAGGCTCAGTGTGATCAGTCCTGTTGGTGCTAGCAGTCCTCGTTCAGTAGCTTTCTGATCAAGAACTTATGCAAGACAAATAGTAAACAGTAATTTTGTGGCTTGGAGGCTTGTGAAGCTGTGCAACTGATTTATTTCCAGAAGAGGTATTGCAGTGGTACGTCTTTGTTGCTTTCTCAGCGGAGGTTTCCATTGAACAAAACTCAATTTTAAGAGGCTATGAAAGACTTCCATTAAGCCTAAATTGAACAATATTCCAGTAGAGCACATACGTCATAACAGCAGCTATATGGATGTAAAATCAGTTGTCAGCAAGACCGTGTTCTAATTTGAAATCTTTTCTCTGTAATGCTTTCTTTTTCAAAGTATATACAATACTTCATTTAAGAAGATATTTACTGGAATTATCTGCTTTACTTGAACAAGACTGTGTGACAAAATATGTCAGTTGTTATTATTCTCATGTGTGCTAGGGAAACTGGGCTAGAATAAATTATCATTACATGAGGGTATAAATAATTTGGAAACCATACGCAGAGAGTAGTTCTCAAATGCACAATTAAGTGGGGTTCTGCAAGTGTTTTTCCTTGTCCTGGTACTATTCAGCACTCTCACTGGAAGCTTGGATGAAAGGTTAGAAAGTACACTTAATAAATTCATAGAGCCAAACAAGTGTGTTGGAAGCAAGGCAATTGAAAATGACCTTGATAAAGTAGGAGAGTAGCCTAGAAAATCTCAGCTTTCCAGCAGTTAAATTAGAGCAAATGCAGAACTGTACATACAGCTTGACATAATCAGCTGCAGGTAAAATACAGATGGGAAACAACTGGCCACAGGAAAGACCCGGTGTCCCAGTGACCCCACGCCGAACACACACCGGTGATGTTGCGCTATTGCAAACAAGGCCAGCGCTGTTGTGGGCTGTAGGAAGGGGAGTAATAAAGCATAAAATAGAAGTATTTTGCTCTACTGAGAAGGCCTCAGTGGAAGAGGTTTACCCACTTGGAGGAACTGCAACTCAGGTAGGATCCAGCAAGAGAGCAAACTGGGCTCAAAGATCTGAACCACGTGAGCCTTCCAGGAAAGGTTGAAGGGCTGTTTAGTCTAGAGGGGAGGGGAGAGGAGAAAAGGAAGATGTCACGGCAGCCTTCGTATGGCAGTGGGTGACTCTAAAGAGGAAGAGATTTGGCTGCCATGCATGCTGTCGGTACAGGAAAAGCAATAGTAGGCTTAGATCTCAACAAAGATGGCTTAGTATAAGCATCAGGAAAAAAACTATAAGTGGCAAGGAGAAGTGGAGTAGGTTGTTTGGGGGGTTCGTGGAAACTTCAGCCTTGCAGATGTTTAAAACTAGGTTAGACAAACACCAGCAGGCATGGCATAGGTCAGGGTGGACGAAGCAATCTCTCAAATTAGCTGCTAGCCCTGTTCCTTTAGGGTTTTCAATCTATGCAATAAAGCTAAGGATAATAATTATACATGCAAAAAGTACTTCAGATACATCCACAAAATTTCAGGCTAGATATTAGAGACCTTAATAAAAGTTCTGCAATTTATTGCCTGACCTGTATTTACATTAAATTGAAGCAATTATTCTAATCTTGCATGTGTCAGTATTGATTGAAAATTACTAGGGTCTGATGGCTTTGTGAATGCTCTATGTGAAATAAAAAGGTGAACATAGTCTGATACCAGTGGTAGGATACAAAGCACTCTAATTCTAGCCATAAGAAAGTCTGGTCTTTAGTCTATTTATAATCCATGGAGAAAAAACGATGGGCACCTTTTAGAGATGGCCTGAGGAGTGGGTGAATCACCTTCCAGAGGTGCCTCCTCCTGTCCTGCAGCAGATATATGTTAGAGGTGTATTCACAGTCTTCCATTTTCTCAGTCTGTGATACTAAAAGTTTGGTTTTCTGAGAACCAAAGTGCCTGTACTTCACTAAGGACTATCAGGAAGAATTATAATTGGCAGGAAATCAGAGCAGATAATCTAGTGGTCTTTTCTGATCCTTGGTTCTGTGAATCCCTTTATGAAAGATGTAGTGTTGTTATGATCAACAGTTGTTAGCAAAACATAATGGACGTGAGTAATACGTGTTAGATAGAGTTCTAAGCCACTTGTAAGCCACTTATTAATCTCCTGGATTCTTACTCATTAATTGTTTATTAATCCTTTCACTTGTTTACACTGTGTTTGTGTACAGTGTGTGTGAGGGACAATGTGGCATTTCTAGCCAGGAAATCTACTGTAAAAATATTCTTACAGAAATGGTATTTTAATGAAGATTTTAAAGTACTAAGATACTGGACACTGAAAGGAAAAATTAATAATATTTTTAAAATTATGGTATGTTTCCATCCTGAAAAACATTTTTGGAACCATGGGGTGTAAGATACCTTTCTCCTTTATAAGCATCCTGTGGCTAACAGAGAGACTGTAAACTTTATCCCAAATTAATGTTATTAATGAAACATTTGCTATTGCCTGAAAAAATATTCTCATTTATAGGGCTTTTTAAAATTTGGAATTCCACTCCAGCAACCAGTGATGACTAGTTATTGTTCCTTTTGTCAACAGGCAAGATGAAGGAGGTTCTGGCAGCTTACCATGTCCCGGGCTCTGCAGAGTTAAGTGAGAAGTGCGCCCATGTTCTAGCGTGCATCACATCGCATCTTGGGTCTGAAGTGCCAGAAGGATCCCAGCGCTGCACACTGAGACGGCTCTGAGCACCTCAGTACCCCGTTTCTGACAGAACCCAGGGATTGCAAACTTACATACCAGTATTACCTGTCTGGGGCAGGTTTAATTTTATAAATTAAAACCATAAACTCTATGAGTTTCTAGACCATATTTGTGCTGTTGAGGATGATCTGCTCAGATGAACAGTTTTGCGTCCATCGGAGAGACAGGTTCTTCTGCTGGACCAGAAGATGACAGTGGACTGTATATTGTAACTAATACCATTTGTAGCATCTCCTAGTGCAAATAATTGAAGAGCAGGTTGCAAGAAGATCCTGTAGGGAGTAAGACATGCTTTGTTTTGATCTACAAATTTTAAAAAAATGGTTGGGTTTTTTTTAAAAGATAACCACTTTTACAAAACACTATGTGTGCAGTCTATGTGCAGTTCTTCACTGTGGCTGTCTGTATCCCAGAGATGATGAATTCCTTGTGAGACACCGGAACCTTTTTAGACTTGTGATGAATCCTTAAATTATGAGAGTTTCATGAAAAACTAGAGGGGATGAGTTCCAGGGGTTTTACTTTACTAAATGTCTCCAATTACTTCCTGTTAGTATCCTGAAAGGAGGAGGAAAAGGGCAGGAAGTAGAAATAAATTTTTTTAAAAAAAATGTATTAAAAAATACATTGCATTTCTTTTTTGGCTTATGTGCCTGTCTGGATGTGTGTTTGATCTAAGAGCCAAGGGGAGAGAAACAGCTACGTTAGCCGAGTTCTCACATGAAAGGTCTGTGTTTTGGGCAGTATTTGCTAATGTCTCTTGAATAGCTATAGGAAAGAAGGAACATGTATATGTCCCACCATATGTGAAAAGGACATACTCACCATTCCTTTATTTATTTTTTCTCTTTCAACAATTAAAGTGCCAGTTATTTGGAATGCTGTAGTCTGTGGTCTCTTTACATTTGTTTAGTGAGATCCTTTCAGCAAAATCATTCCCATTACAGTGTAACTGCATGGTGACCACAGCTTTGGGCCTGTATAATAAAGATCTAAATTCAAAATTTTGTTTCTCATCTTTTTTCTTTACTTCCATGTCGTATCTGCAAGTCTTGGGGTGGAATCTTGCTTACAGCTGGTCACTGTGTAGAAAAAGACTTGGCAAAAATTGTTAGAGAGGAAAGTATTTGTATGGTTGGACCTTGTTCTCCTTTCTGTCATGATTTACAGCAGGTTAAAGGGCAGAGGGGTACAAAATGTTAGCAAATCCTCAGTGATGCTTAAATTCAGTTTGCACACAAGGCCCCAGGGCAATAAGGAGATCAGGCTCTTCACATCCCTAATTTATGGCCGTACTAAAGTATTTGACATCTGGACTCTATTAATTAGTAATCCTGGAAAGGTAGGGGAGAAAAAAGCTGCAGAGCAGCTGAGTCTAAGCCCATACCAGGGCATTGAAATGCAAATGGAGTCAGACATCAGCCTCTCAGCACAGTTTCCCCATCAATTTAAGGTCATCGAAGGCTGTGCTCCTCTTAGGGGCACTCCTGCCTTCCCCTTCTGCCTGGCTCACACCTTCCCACTACCTCCCCCAAAGGGCTGTGCACCGATGGGGCTTCCTGGTCTGATGGAAAACATCCCTTTGTAGGAGTTTGATTCTCGTGCCAGCTCTAACACCAGGGAGAGGGTGGGAACAAACACCTTTTGGTCAGCAATTAGTTTCAGGTCATCTTACGCTGATGGAGGAGCCATCCTTCAGGTCCCTCTGTCAATTAACTAATCTTGGTACCTACACTCTCTGTTTAAGCATATCACTTTCTTGTGGCTAAGGAGTATTCCTTGATTCAGTAACACTGCAAAGAAAATAAAGCACTGGAAATTCAGTAAATCTATGTGGGGGAAAAAAAAAACCTCCCTAAAACTCCCCAAAACTTTAACCACCCCCCAAACTTTAAAATCATTGGTCAGGGGCAGTACTTGAGGTACAAGAAAAATACATCGTTGTGAAAGGTATACCTTCTTGCCATTCACATTACTCTGATAACCAAAACACTTGTGGAGAAACAGAAGAGAAGGCTGCGTGCTGTGGCAGTGCCAGGGCAGCGTGAGTCCCCCGCACTAGCAGGTCTTTGGCTATCGGTGAGTTACAAGCTCAGCACCTGGCCAGCTGGACCCAGCAAAGCTACAGATGCTTGAGCTTGACCGTGGCACCATTTGAATCTGAATGTCAAAACCAACTGCCCCCAGAGCAGGGCCTGCTTTAGAGAAGCAGCTTTTTGTCTGTGCCTTATGGGGGAGCTGCTGGGAGCTAAACCCGTCCTGTGGGGTGAACTTCTCTGATAAGCCCTGTGACTATTGCCCAACTGTTGAAGGAGTGATTAAAAAACAAAACACAACAAAATAGGCAAACCTCCCCGTGCTGGGGTAAGGGCAGAGGTTGGGCCTTTTTGTTCTTTGGATGAATCCCCTTTTGAGAAGCCTCCCGAGCTTTCCCTCTGCATCTGGACAAGCCCTTCTTTGTGAAGGGACATGAATATGGAGAGGCCTGCAGTGCAGCCCTCTCTTCAGTCAGCTTCAAAGGGAAGTTTCAAAAGTCTTTCCTTTTCTGGCAACTTTAAACATCTGAATCTGGGTAGTGCTGGCGTTACAAAAAGTATTAGCTGACTGATGACTTGGAGCAATTCAATATTTGCACAATTAGAACAAATACTTAATGTGGACTGTGTGGCTTAGCAGGCAAGAGTGTTGGTTTTGCTGACGGAATGTAATATATGACTGTGTAGTTCACATTCAAATACGATGGTCTTAAGTCATTTCCTTAGCAGACAATAACCCATTCCAAGAATAAGAACATCTGTTCAGGGCCCAGACCTGAAATAAATAGCAGGTTTAGAGACAGGTCTTTTGTCCAGCGTTGTTTTGGGTATTAGACGTTTAAGAACCAGTTGACTCTGCAGGTCACAGCTGGCATTTTGGTGACAAAGAATGAGCATGTCTCTGCTACGGCACCAAACCTTACTCACGACTGCAGTTCTGTTCCTACTGCCTGTCTGCCTTACTCATGACTGCAGTTCTGTTCCTACTGCCTGGTGTGAGAGCACCAGCCTTTACAAATGTCGGCCCACTTTAGATTGGGCACAGCTACAGTCCCTCAGTTTCAAACTATGTGTGTGTGCACATGCTGCTGTTGATTCACGCTATTCATACAAGGGAAACCCCAACAGCTGGCTATCAAATTGGCAT
The DNA here is from genome assembly GCA_020800305.1 of Porphyrio hochstetteri. Classification (NCBI taxonomy): domain Eukaryota; kingdom Metazoa; phylum Chordata; class Aves; order Gruiformes; family Rallidae; genus Porphyrio; species Porphyrio hochstetteri. The sequence goes on from CM036907.1 coordinate 57,475,060, forward strand.
TTATTTGATAATTATTGCTCAAAAAAGCCCATGTTTCTGAGAAAACATGACCATATTTCAAAAGCAGTTACCTACCTTACTTTTTAAAATTCTCTGTTGCAACCTTCATCTACAAATCTCCAGATACACATCAAATACTAAATAAGGGAGTCTCAGAGTACGTTTCCAGGCAGCATATATTTTATTCTAATGTATAAGCAGATAAACTAGTCACTGGAGAGCTAAATAAGTTCACTGATATATCACAAGAAGGTGCTGCACTGCGATCAATGATGAACAAAACAAGCCTTGTAAGAAAACCAGCACCTTAAAATGTTGTTGGCATGATTTTTCTCAATCCCCATGAATTTTCCTTGTATGCAAGGAGAGACCCTCTGTCAGCAGCTTCACTTCCTCCAAGCTTCTGCAGGAGCGTTGTACCTGTCCCCTCTCCATCATGCAAGAAATAATTAGGTTGTATTACTCTATATGACATGCTTAAGGAACCTATATATATGATATGCTCCCAGAAACGGCTGTGAAGGGTCAGATTCATACTTTGTGTTGGGTCAGTTCTCGGCCAGTTTCAAGGCTGTCTTCTTCTCTGGCTTGGCTGGCACCAAATGATAAATGATGCTCTTGAGGTCATGTCTGGTTTTGAAGTTAGTCTTCACGGATGAATTCAGAGGGAGAGATAATGTTTCTGGCCACATTCTAAAGAAAGGCTCTGACTGTGGTGTGTCACTGGGCTCTGCGCAAGGGCCTCCGATGGCAGTGATATGTAGCCACTCTGGGTGTCAGATAAGGGATGTAGAGTTCATGAAATACTCACCATTGGTTATGACTTTATTTCTCAGGTGTTGTTGATGTTTTTTTAAACCCCAGGGCACAGCTGTAAGTTGAAATGATGGACAGAATTAACACAGCACTCATAAAAGTCGATAGTGAACTTAACTAGGAAAACCATGTCCATACAAAGACTTTCCTGTGCAATGACTTAGGTTAAAAGAGCAAAGGTAGCCAGGCACTCTCTCACAAACAAGCCATGAACTGGTGAAGCCAGAAAATTGCAAAGCAGCACTGGAAATGTGCTGTTCACACTAGTTCTGCTTGTCACCAAGGCTCCCTATTGCCAGCTCAGAGCTCTGAAAGACTTTCTACCTTTTTATTACTGCCACTAAAAATAAGTAGAAAATGGTTTTGATGGAACTGAAAAGAAAAACCAGTGTAAAAGGTAAACAAATCACCACCTTCAAGCTTACATGGAAACTGGGAGATTCCAAATTACCCCAAAAAGCTGAATTAAATGTCCCTGAATTTAGAAGCAGGAGGCAGCAGTTGGTCTTGGCTGCAGGAGCCGTGCCCTGCCAGACCAGAGCTGCGGAGAGGCAGAAGGCACTGCCCAGCCATGGCCCCATGAGGCACGTTTCATGGCAGATGAGGTTTGGCAGGAAAGGGAAAGCTTCTCCTCGCTGATTGTTACTCCTGGGGACAGCACCACCATCACAGGGGTAGCGGGCAATGAGTGGGAACCGAACTGAAGCTAATCCCAGACCCCTTTCACAGCTACTGCCCTCCATTTACTCCACCCATGACCACTTAGTGTGTATGTACCAGGGAGTTCATGCTCCATCTCTCTGGGAAGCTGCAAGTGTGGAGCTCTGACCATCAGTGGGTATCAGAAAGGCAGCAATTTCAGTTGTACCTGTGGCAGTCAGCTAAAGACATTTTCCTTAAAACTCCATACATGTAAGTTCATCCTGAACAAAACAAAGCCTTATTTAGCCACAAAGCTTCCTATTAAACCCAGTTAAACTGAGCAATTAGAAGCTAAATATTCAAAGCTGTGTCACTTATTGTCTTCAGTAAAATTCTGGAAGCCAGCCAAAACCAGAAGGGTGTTTACTTATTCATGTACAAGATGTTTTGGTTTGAAAAATGGCCTAGAAAAATATGTGAGGCGCAGATCAGATTCTTAATCAAACATTTCTGCTAGTCTTGCTTTTGCTGCAACACAGAAGTGTCCTGTGCGATAACAGATTCGGATGACTCCAGGAATTATCCTCCCAATGTAGGAGTTTTTAGCAATCGATCAGGTGGATTTCTAATCAGTGACTCTCACGTGGCTCAGACTAGGATCTGCTCTTTGGCTTATTTGGGGTTTTCAATAATATTCTTCATTAACAAAAGAGCTCCAAAATAAATGCCAGATTTTTAAAGTGAGTCCAGGTGAGCTGAGGCAGAGAACTTCATGGTTTCCAGTTGGGACACCCTGTCTGATGCCACATGTACCCCCACTCCCCAGCAATGGGGATCTGTTCAGCAACAGATCAGTGCTGTGCTGCAGTTTCTCTGGCAAAAGCCCTGCCCAAAATGGTGCTTGGTGCTAGGTGCTAGGCACTTTGGCTTCCTGCGGCTTGGGTAAGAACTGAAGCACTTGCAGGCCTCGAGGAAAGAGGTCTCAGAAGAAGTCAAGCCAGAAGTTGACTGAGACAGGACCCGTTGCTGAGGTTTGGTGAAAGAGTTCCTTCGCGCAGCGGGGGAAGCAGGACTGGCCAGTAGCATAAATAAATCCATCCCCACAGAGTCTGAACAATTAGTGTCATCTGTATCTGGATGATACTCAAAGGAAATAAAACATCTTTGTTTTTTTCTTTTTTAGAGTGTGTATTCTGTAGATCAGCCAGTGCTTTTTCCATGGGCATTCTCCCAACCTCCCTGCACTTACTGCAGTGACAGAGTAAGAGAAAGACTTGTTTAAGCACAGCTTTGAAATCTTCTATGCTCAGTATTGCAGCCTAACTTCATGTAACTGACTGCAAGTACTGTTACAATAAGAAGAGTGTGGAATTTACGTAGCTGTTAAGGTAATCTCCAAAGATGAAACTCATTCCTACTCCTGCTCCACCTCTCAGGCAGTTTTACCATCAACTTCTGCAGGGAGTACCAGAGCAGTGATTCATTGTTGAGGGCAGGCCATCCCATCCCATCTCCAGGCCAGAACATTAGATTTCCCAAACATCACAGTTTATAAAATATCAGTGATGAAGCTCCATTTTTTGGTGCTGTCATTGTTCTTTTCTGTGTTTTTAAGATTTTCCAACCCAGAGACACTGAATTTTTTTCCTCTTTATTCATAAGCATAAATTCAGGTGCTCATGGGGCTCTAAGCAACATGTATTAGGTGATGAATCAAAGCAGTCCTGGTGAAAAGCATTGCTGCAGAGGGAATCGATAGGAGAACCTATACATAGCAAATTAGCTCTGTAATGAATTGCTTAGCAGGTCCTGGGCCCATCTTGTATGTAATCACTTTGTTATCTCTTCCCATAATAGTACAGGGTATGTGCCCACTCTGTTTCGTAGGAGGTATTTGTGCTAAGAATTACAGACTGAATCCCTGAAATTCTTGAAGTCCATGGCAAAACTTGCAAAAACTTCTGTAGGACAAAGGCTTGGGTTTGGATAGTGAATATAAATCAGTGCACAACAGAGACACAACCTTATGGGCAGAAAATCACAGTTCTTTATCACGTATGGAAGTCTACATCATGATGGCATCCCCGTCAAACTGAACTTGCTGTGAACTGGTATAGACATAAATTCAAGGGAGAAAAAAAGTGTCGTACCTGATGAAGAAATCCACGTCCTGTTCAGTAATGTAGCAGCTTCTTTCCCCAGTTAAGTCAATGGAAATTGATTAATCCTAACTATTAAAGACTATCAACAACTGAACCCAAAAGAAAGGGGAGCCTAGAAATGCAGAATGGCACAATGATTTTTTTTTCTGAAATAATTGTATTTTTAATCTTACAAAAACTCCAAAGGAGAATTCAGTTACCATCTTAAGTAAGTTTTTATCAGTTGCAGGTTCATACTAGGCTTTGAGACCAAATAAAAGGTTGTTTGTCCCTAAGATACCTGGTCTTTAGTCAAGAACAATGACAAATGATAGAAACACACAAAGACCAGTAGAAAGATGAAGCCTCTTAAGCAGCAGTAGCACTTCAAATGATAAACGCTGCCATTCAGGTTTGGAGAGGCAACTTCAAAGCCGGTGACATGTTTACCCAGATTGGTCCCCTGTAGGTCCTTCTTCCCATCCTAGCTGTGTTTCCCTTTGTGCACAGGGGAGGTAAAACCATGCTCTGAGTCATGGCCATGCAATGAAGTCGAAGTCAATGACCAGTTTTGCTTCATTAAAGCTATAATGAGTGTTGCTGATCCTGGAAATGTTGCTTTGTGGCAAAGCTGTGTACGTCCTTTCAGAGCGACTGGCCACAGCAGAGTCAGTGTGAGCGTGTGGCCACCTTTGATCTTTTGGTGCACACTCCCAGCAAAACAGCTGCCATGTTCCAGGGTAAATCCAGGAGGAACGTCTGAGGTCAGAGCTGCGGCAGCACAGCAAAGCAATCTGATGTCGACAGCTACCAGCCTGCTGCAGCTGGGAAGTGTGGGTCATGTAACTTTCACATGCAGATGAATAGGGCCTTGTAATAAAACCCCAGTCTTAGGCTTTTCAGTTTATTGAACTATATAAAAAACACAGAGTCTTTGTCATTCCCTTTGCTTCCACATGCCCAGTTAAATATAATTCCAGCCAACCTAACTCTTTTTGTCTTCTTAAGAAGTCCAGGTTGTTGCTAGGACCCATTTCATATTTATGTCAGAACATCTTTTTAAGTATTGCAGATGCCAGCTGTATGTTCTTACGGGTGACGACTGTCGCTTAGGTGGGTTTAAGAGTGGTACTCAGCTCCTTTTGGCACTTTGTATCTGCAAGGTCTTTCTAGGACAGCTTCTGCCCCCTGGGTCAGGGTAAAGATGCTGGAAGGAATCCTCCTTTCCCAGCTGCTGCTCTTGCCATGCTTTCTGCTGTGGCTTGTGGGACAGGGTGGCAGGAACCCCTGACCCACGGGCCCCAGGGGCTGGCTGGGGTCCTGATTGGGACCCAGGGGCTGGCTGGCCTCCTGATGGTTTTGCCAGTAGTTAAAGGGTTGAAGCAGAACCCGGGGGCTGGGTTGTTGCCACTGCAGACTCCAGACGGGAGGGATCTTTGGCAGCATTCCTGGGTCTCCGCATGAAGGCGAAGGGAGCCAATTACCAGCTAAATGAAATTATATATTCAGCCGAAGTTTAGACAAGGCAGAGTAATTGATTGCATTCCTTGGGAGGCTGGAACAAAAACACCTCTCAAAAGAGCTCTTACTCCAAAGTAAGGGCTGTTTGCCGAAGTACATTTTCCTTCTGGCCGATGTAAACCTAGCGCACTCCCCGCCCCCGGGCACTGTTAAACCTTTCCATCCTTCCAGAATCCAAGCGACTCCGACTTTGCTCGCGCTCCCTTTATTCCCCCCCGTCTCACTTTCCCGTACTCGTGGAGCGGCCGGCGGTGCCCAGCGACACTTACATGCGGGTCGTTCCCCCCAAATCACTAGCAGGGCTCCCGCCGCGGGTAGCCCACGGACCGGCAGGGACCGGCCGCGGGTGGGATGGGGGGCAGAAGGGGCTGGGAGGGACTCCGGCAGCCGGCAGCTGTTTTTCCCCGCAGCCACCACGGGAGGGAGCCCTTGACCAGCCCGCCAGCGCCGCCGCCTCGCTCGGGGCCGGGGTGCCCGAGGGACTGACGGGCTCAAGCGGTTCTTCCCGGTCATTTGCACCCCCCCGCCCTCCTACCGCAGCCCTATGTTTTCCCCCTTGAAACTATTGCAAATCAAAGAAGGGGCAAAAAACCCACCCACCCGACAGCAACCTAGAGGGCTGGGGGACGGGGCGGGGCGTAGGGGGGTGCAGCTATTTTTATTTTGCATCTCGGAGGGGTGCAAGCAGGCTCACTGCTTGCAGGCTCTGCACCATTCCCCTTCTCCCCTCTTCTTTGGTGAAGCCTTTTACGCAGCAACAGGGAGGGGAAAAAAGAAGAAGGAAAAAAAAACCCAATGGAAGAATTAAGCAGAAAAATGTTAGTTTTGGTTTGGCCCTGTAGTCTCTATCGTTGCTTCCCTAGGACATGGCATATCCCCCTGCAATGACCATTGCCAGTTTTATTGGAGAAACTTCCCTCAGGATTCAGGTGCTGCCGAGCCCGTCCACAGGCTGCCCAGCCGAAAGCAACCCCCTGCGCATGTGCCCGGGTGCTGGAGCGGGGCCTGGGGATTAGCAGCTAAATAAGAGATTAGGTTTTAGCCTGGGCACTGGGGCGTTCACAGCACTTGCTACTTGAACTAGCCTGTGTGGCTGCCCATGGAGGAATGGTCCGGTGCCAAAAAGCAGGAAAACTCGCCCCCAGCTTTCCATAGCCCAGCTGAGGGTGCATCTGGGTGCCCTGGCTGCACCTGGCTTCAAGCTCTGTCTCTGCTTCAGCAGGCAAACCCGATGCGGGAGCTCGCCAGTGTGAGCTAAGCAGTGAGGGTGCTTTCCAGCAGGACGGCTTAGCCCGGGCAGAGCTGGGCACAAATGAGACTGGTGCCGTTTCTGTTGCCTCTGAGCAGCATGGTCAGAACTGGCTTGGCACCACAGTGTGCAGCTGTAGCCTGACAGATGATCTTACTTTGACCAGATCTTCATTTGGCAAGAAACTGAAATGTAGCTGGCCAATAAAGAGTTGTAATGACTTTTAGGTAGTTTGTAAAGGAAGACTGAGAAGGGGTGTGAAGCCAGATCCCTCACCCTTCAGCCCTCTAAGATGCCACAACATTATGCAGTGGTTGCAGAGCACACAATCACTTATGGAACATTTGAGAATAAGCAAAGATGTTCCCTGAAGCAAGGGCTATTGGATGTGTATAAAGAACTTGTATTGTCTCCTTGCTGTCTGTATGAAGAACTGGAGGTGGGGAACTGGGATGGGAGTCACTGTACACAGCTGCTCGCATGGGAAAAGCAGCTTGCCCAAAAGACAAACTGCATCTCATCTCCACACAGCCTGAGGACCTTCATGCTTGGAGAAGTAGAAGTTGGTGTGAATATTCAAACTGAGCAGGCTGTAATGTGAGCAGTGAAAGAAAGTGCTGCAGTCACACAGAGACTGAGGAATGTAGGTCCCTGGCATACTGGTTAGCAACTGTCTGTGTTTTCAGGCAAGATTCAATCCAAAGATGGATTGAAATAACAGACTGTCTGATTTGATTGTAGCAGGAGATGAGAGAGACACAGAAAAGCAGACAAGGAGATCTATTACAACTCAGCCAGAACAAAAGGAAATGCTGAGGTGTCCTCCAACACGTGGGGTGTGTTTTGTCCCAGATAAAAAGCCTCTACCTTTGGCATTAAACCCGAAAGACCCAGAAACAACAAGCTGCTGAAGCCAAAGCAGCTAAAACCAGGTTAAACAGCCAGCAGAAATGCCTAGTTGGAGCAGAGGTGGCAGCCAGGGTAGTAATACTCATTCACTTGGACAGATTTGTCTTTTCTTCCATTTAACCAGTGGCTCTGTCTGCTGCGCTTTATGTTCCTCAGCAGCTGTAGCATTCACTTTCCACACTGGGCAGCCAGGGAGAAGCTGAGGAGCAAGAAATAAAGTGGTCTCCTTCGTGACTTAGCAAGGACTTGCTAAGGGCTTGCCCCATTTTGTGTTCCTTCCTCTCTGCCCTCTTCAACACAGTTCTCTTTCCATCCTGTTGTACCATCTTCTTCGGCCCTGCTCCTCCTCCTCCTTTATAGTCAATCCCCACATTCAATGCATTTTTACTTTAAATTGCCCTTCTCCTTTCTCTAGAAACAGCTTTTCTCTGTCCCTTCATTTGTTAGCCAACAACTCCAAGGAGGACTCATGAGTATGAACTATTTGGTTGTTTCCCATGGCTCTTGTACAACAAGATACACTCATATATGGTGCTCAGTGCAAAAAAACCCACCTCTTCCAGCAGTGAAAACACAACCCCTGTGTCTCCCAGGGACGTTCAGTAGCTTTTATTGTGTGTCATTGTGGAGGGGAGACGACTGCAACAGGTAGGCGTGAAGGCAGATTGAATGGATTTTCAGCTGTGAAAATATATGAGCGGTCTCTCCCCAGCTCAGGGAGACTGCATACAGCCACAGAGCAAGTTCTCTTCACATGGCTGGTACCCCTCGAGCTTCCAGGTGCTCAGCCTCACAGTGCAGGACCACCCTAGGGGTAGGAGTTTCCTTTCACTTGGTCCACATCTACTTTTGCAGGCCCACCGCTGGTCTGAAGCTGGTGGCCCCAGCACAGCTGTGCTTCACCAAGCCCCACGTAGACTTTCTTGAAGGCTATGTGTCGCCAGAAGGTGCCCGCAGCCCCCTCCTAGGCAGGAGGAAAGGGTTACATGCGTCATTAACGGGCCGTGTTTACACAGAAAAAAACAAAACTCTTCAAAGAATGTGACGTATGTGCACAGTGAGGCCAGTTGCCTTTTTTAAAACATAGTGACACACTTGAAAGCTGCCAGATTCTGCAGCTCTTACATGGTATGCGGACAGCGAATTTTTTCATATTATTCAACATTTGCCTGAGTCTGATTTTAATTAAAAACAGATTGAGAAGCTGAGGGTGGGGAGGGGGGGAATAATAATAATAATAATAAAAAAAGAAACAAGAATTAGGAATTACAAAAGCCAAACACAAACCCTCTGATGCTTGTCACTGCTTGGGGTTACAACATATGCAGAAGACAGCAAAACCGCTGTCAGTGAATCACCGCGGAATGCGCGTCGGTTTGTTTAACTCCTCAGGAGTCGTGACGTGACTCATTCCCAACCTGGAGACCAGAGAGGGGTTTTGAAGGGAAAAATGCTGGATAAAGCAGGCTCCTTGCAAAAGGAGGACAGTTTTAATTCTAGCCTTTGAGATCTGATTCATTAATGCCCCGCAACATGATTGCAAAACATGTCGGTGCCCATGTGGTAACACTGGGTGCTCGCGTTGAGTGGCGTGGATTTGCTGCACGTGGGACGGGTGGTGTTGGGCTGGACGTTGTTTCTGTCAGTGACAAATGGTTCCTAATATTTTGATGTGTTTTTTCGCACAGTTTTGAAAACCTGGTTTTGAAATCGGTGTGACTAATTTGCAGACAGTGTCCCCCAGCAGTTAGGTGCTGTGAAAGATACTACTCAAAAGATGCCCGTCCTTCTCTTTTAGCGGAGATTTGTCAAGCGTTGCGTCTGATTCATATGGGAAAAGAAATTTTGACTGTATGAGTCACCTCAGCCTTTGGATACTTAACAGAATGTACGGTGTGATTTGATGCATGACTAATGCGTTTGTGTATTTAAGAGTCTGCGGATGCTAATGGAAGTTACAGAGCCGTATCTAGAAGAGAAGACACTTCAGAGTATACCGGTTCATTAACTTTCATCTATACATAATCAGCTGCTGTTTTATAGATCTAAAAAATTCCTTAATGCTCTGTATGTTTTAGGACTGTGTTTTCAAAGTCCCCTACATTAAGTCTTTGTTTAAACATCCCACTCATCTACCATTAACCATCTCATCCTATTTTATTTCAGTTCATTTGCAAAGCCTGTGCTCTAATTAATACAATTTGTTGCTTGCTGGGAGTTGCCTTTCTCCAACCTGTCACTCCCTTATATGTTCATGAGAAATTTCAGCCTCCTTTTGTTAATAGCATTTGCAAAGTGACCTTTATTCTCTCTGGATACCTTCATTATTCACAGGTAGTTACTAAGTAACCCGTAGAAATGCTGCAGGCCATGCATCTCTTATTAAGAGTTGTGCTCTCTGGTTATTCAGCGCTGGTGTTGTGGGACCGATGGTCCGAAACCTCTGGTATTGGCTCTACCCTCTGTTTGAAAAGGATGCTCGCAAACCAAACTCCCTGAAACTTTCTAATTAGCAGGGATTTTCTGGGTGAAAAGTAATAAAAAAAAGAGGTGAACTTTAAAAAGATTTCAGCTAAAACTGTAATTGAAATTTTTGATAACTTAAACAAAATAATTAACAGCCTTTTTCACTAATGCCACCATGAAAATTATTATGAAATAGTTTCAACCTACCCTAGTTGTGGATTTCTGTAGTGAGAATTTATACTAAGAATTGCTTATTTTAAACTTAGTGAAACTTTGTGAATATTTTCATTTACAACTGGTAACACATGGCTGTAGAATTTTCTCATTCTTTGAATCAGTGTTTATCACTACCATTTAAGGCATTTTTTACACACATACATTTTTTCAGCTATCTCCCTGATGTGCATCCTCTTGACTTACTTCCTTTCCTGCTTTTGGCCTGTTTCACACAGGCACTATCGTGATATTTGCATGCCTGTCGCATTGCTTTGGCACTGCACTGCAATGAGATATGTGGGGCAGCATGGGCTAGAAATGAATTTTGAGCTCTGGGTCCAAGCCCATCTCAGTGACATAGATAATGTTATCTTTGTCTCATCCTTCTGCTGTTGGTACTGAGCAGAGTCATGGCATCATGAAGAAGCCAGGAGAACCAAAAATACCTCCTGACTCTCTCTCAGGTCAAATATAGTGTCACCCCAGTCCTGTGCTGAATTTAAAGCAGTTCCAGTAGTGATGCCAGACAGTGACTCCAGTGCCTAATTCTGTAATTTCAGTTGCTTTGCCCCAGGACAGTAGGACCAGCAAGAATTCCTAATGATCCCACCACTGGCTTTAGACTCAAAATAAAGGAATAAGGGCTCTGTGTCCAGTATGTCATGCAAAAGTCCCTTCTCAGCCCCTCCTTTTGGTGGTCAAGATTAACCCATTAGCAGAAGGATTTGCCAGCCATTATTGCATGAGCCATGTAAAAACTTTTGCCTGCAGATCCATCTGCCTTCAAACAAGAGCAAAGGCCAAATGCACATAGCAAAGGGAACACTATGCCCATCCTCTCTAGAAAACAGGAGCTATGAACACAGACCCCGTGTCAGCCCACAGTGCTGTCTTAGCACCAAACTATCCTTGTGACATTGTGAAGAACCTGTCCCTTTCACATTTTATTCATCATGGTATTGTAATTGTTGCTGCATGGAGTAACACTAGAACATTACCCTTCCTTTCCCAGGAACAGCATGGGGCTGCAAATCGGTGTTGCAACTGCATCTGTCATAAATTGGCTGCCAGGTGTTATAAATGCCAGGTGTATTGTCGTATTTTTTGCCTACAAGGCAGTGCAATTATCAAACAGGGATTGGGGATGATTCTGTTTCCCCACGAGAGGTGACATGTGTGCTACTCGGCGGCACTCCTCGGGATTTCAACATTAGCTTGGCTTTTGCTGGCAGCCATCCAGTGCCGTGCCTTGCAACGCCGCCGACTCCAGCGGGCTGCCGGTGGCTGCAGGCCCTGCTGGGATCAAGCTCTGTAACAGCGATGTCAACCTGCCCAACCTAATTGAAAGGGAAGACGTGTTGATTTAGAAACAGGTCAGGCAGTGTTGCATTTTTGAGAAGCTCTTAAGCGCTTAGTCCTTTGGGAGGCAGCTGTGGAGCTGTGATCTGGATGTGGGCCCTGGCGTACTGCAGACTTTGAATACGGGATAGGTCTACGCCATGCTAGTACCTGTTTACCCCCCAGTAAAGAGTTCCAGCAGATTTTTTTCTTGTTTATTTTGTTACAAATGTCTTTTGGGAAGGCAGGTTTATTGGTGTATCCGTGCTCTGGCTTTACTTGAAATCTTGACTGGTGGTTTTCATTTTCTTCAAGCTGTCCCCGCCTACTGTACTGTTTGAAACCAATGGAGGAAAAAAGGCAGAAGCGTGTGTCAGGAAAAGTGGGGGAGAGACTGTGGTTGGTTCAGTGAGGTGGCAAAGCCCATCTGAGACACAGGGAAGCTCTTACTGCTGTGCCAGTTCTGCTGGAGAGACGCAATAGCATTTGATATTGAAAAGCCTCGTGCGCATATTCGAGCTATCAGCCCACAGACTTTCTGGCAGCAGGCGTTTCTTTTTTTTTTCTCAAAGCAGTCTGGTGTCTGATATCTGCAACAACGTCTGCTGGGACAGTACTCTGTCCTGTTTCTGATTTAAAAGTACACCAATTGCCTCTCCACAGGAGTCTTCTCTCCCTGTGGACCAGGGGCAGGAGCTGATGATACCCACAACACCTCTCAATAGCACACTAGACCTTCACCCCAGGTGCTCAGGGAACACTCCAGGTGTTCTTTTTCCAGGAACATTAATTTCTTTATAGCGACCAGGACTTCAAAGTAGCAGGTCAGAGGGAATGTCATTGTAATAGTGCATCTGCGAGATTTTCTGGGCTGTGCATCACCTTGGTTATAAGAAGGCCAACCTTTTATCAAAGGACACTTCATTTCACACCAGACATCTCAGTAACTACAGCAGGGTGATGTGGTGGTCAGAGTTAAAATCCAGACAGGAGATCATAGTGATGAGCTTTCTGCCTTGCAGCGGAAACCTTGTTGGGCTCTTCTGTCACCATAGGCTGACCAGTTGTCACCACAGCTTACTGCTGCTCAGGCAAAATATTTCAGAAAATCTGTCCTTACTGTGGACTGACGTTGAAGTAGGAGTACTTCCCTTGCATGTAATCCTAAAGTGTGTCACTCTGTGATGCAGAGCCACCCCATTACTCACTTTGTGAACCTTGCAAAATTTTGGAATTTAGGAGTATGACCCTTTCATTGTACCTCGAAGTCTGTTCCAGCAGAGGCTGACAGTATGTGAGAGGCCAATAGAAAGCCAGAGCTTTTAATTGTCGAGGTTTAAAATGCAGAGTCAAAAGGTGCTGCCAAGGGTGAAAGACTGTATTTGTATCATCATGCCAGTATGCTGATCCATCAGTTCTGGAGCATGTGGGATATCTGTGTGACAGCTCTCACAAAGTCATACATCAAATTACAGGCACATGCAAATGCCTTTGCAAAAATGGCTTTTGAAAAACACTTTTTCCCCTGGCTACATGTTCAGATTCTGTGAATGGGTCACTGTAGATAAAAAACAGGTAAGGAAAATAGGGTGGAGCAGTGTAAAACTGGAAACAGTGCTGCATAGTATATTCAGGGTGATGGTTTCTAGTACAGCAGGTAGACAAACACCTCCCCCAATCTCTTCCTCTCCCATTTACCATTACAGTGCCATGGTGTAAGAAGCTGTAAAAAACTAGTCATTGTTAAAGTTTTTCCAAAAGAATACAAGTGTACTTGTCAGGAAAAGCAAGTCAGTCAGAGCAGAATTTTGTGAAAAGCAAGTGTTACTGTTCTGGGGGAAAAGGCAGGATTTGGCTTTGGGTCAGGCTCTCGAGCCTCATGGGGAGAGAATAAGCAGTGTTCATTTTTGCTTTCTTCCACCTTCAAACCAAAAGGATGGCAAGGAGCATGGATAACTATGAGGCCTGGGGCAGCCAACTTGAGGGGATCTCATTAGCTCCCATTCAACAGATGCAAATAGCAAAGGCAGAAGAACAGCACATGAACAGCACTCCAGTGAAGTCCACAAGAACAGACAGTGCCAGAAGGACTCAAAGTCATTCCAGCCAGCTGACGTTTGCTTGCTTCCAGCTCTTGTTTTAAATGATGCTACTGAGATCATGGATTTAAAGTGTGTTCCAAAACCAAATGAGATGAGCAGTAAAAAACTGCATATAGCAAGTGCAGTGTAAGAAGTCTGGTGACAAAGTAGTGAAACTGTCCCACCACAAACCCAGATCTAGCCACTCGAGCCTCCCTGGCCAAGTGTGAAAGGTTTCCCCAGCTGGCACTGATACGGGTGTCTGGGCCACCAGGAGTGGCCAGGTGTGATGCTTTGGGAATACCAGTTGCTTACATACCATGAGCTATAAAAACCGTTCCTCAACCACGAGCGCCTGGAAAGCAGATAGGTGAGGGTGGACATTGTTTCTTACAGTGTGTGAAATGTGTCTGCCTAAAGCTTACAGCCTCTATTTGTTCTCTTGCCATGCGATTTTGGGAGGTTTGGAGACCCCAGTTTGCATATGTGCTTCTGATACCATAAATCCCTATATGGATCTGCTTCTGATATAAATACAGTGAGTGTAGAATCGATCATTATTCGCATGTCAAAGTCTGCAAGTCAGTGTCTGTGACTGGGTACACTTTCTTGCATATCCTATAGCAACAGCCAGACTGCCTCAGTGACCCAGACTGATGGAGGAACATTCATTTGCACTTCCTGAGCATGCAGCCCACCAAACAATATGAATGTCAGCAAATGCAGAGTTTTTATCAATCCAATATATACCAGAAACAGATAATTGTTTGAGATAGCGGATAGCTATAGGCTACAATAGTTGTATTGTATAGTCTATACTGACCTGTTACTTCACAGTATAGACTTTTTGTCATAATTAACATGTGTTGTAACCTTGAGTTGTCAACAACAAATGGTCTTCAGATCATGATAGTATTTGGCAAAGACTATATATCAGTGATGGGCTTCTAAATTTCAGAATCATAATTTCTCTCTCATCCATTCTCTTGACTCTTCTCTACCATTTGCTAACCCATCACTACTCCTTACATCCTGTTGCTGCAAATGATCTGTGATTTTTCTCTCCCAGTGAGTGGTTCTGTAGCACCAAAATTATGCTGGTGGAATGTATATACACATAACATCCTGAGCTCATCCATGGTGGTAGGACCCAGAGACCCTAAGCAGGACTCGGGGCCTTTCATATCTGGGTCACCAGTGTGCATATAAGTAGGTCAGTAAGGAGTGGAAGTAGGTTATCCAATTGTTACGTGGGGTGAGGGGTGCTGATCCACCTCTCGGGTGCGTTTCCAAGGCAAGACAAAATAGCATCACAACTGACACTGACAGTGACTGGTGTCCCCCCTGGCGATCTTCACGGAGATGCCATGAAATGAATGGACAAGGAAACAAAACTGTCCTGTCACATGGGAGAGGGCACACCCGGGTCTTGGTGCAGGCATATTGGGAGAGCAGCATGTAGCTTGGCTGGTGAAGCTTTTGCTTTTCCAACCACTCTGTGCCTGATTAATGGACAGAAAAAGGACTTCACTTTCCAGGGCTTTATTCTGACACATTTCATCAGCGCTGTCACTTGAGAATACGTATAAGACAAATAGTTTTATCCTATTATGTCAGAACAAATTGCAGCCTGCAGGCCTGATTCTCTGCTCCATTATGCCAGTTTTACGCCGGTGCAATTTTACTGAGCACTGATGAGCTCCACCAGACTAAAACGAGCATGACAGCATGAAGATGCAGGGCCTTCATCTTCCAGAGGATGGAAGATAAAGCTCCAAGGCCCTGCTGCATTAATAACTGCTTTCCTTAGCACAGAAGAGCCACATACTGCACTTTGAAGCTAGGTCATTTCTGCAGCAAGGAACAGAAAGACACGGTCACAGTATTTGTGCAGGAGGTACATTGTAGCAGGTCCTGGTTTGGATCTTTCAGCTTTCTATGGCATGGTTGTGGGTGGTGCAGGTTACAAGAGGAACTGACGACTGGTTCCCAAAGCTGCACTGGGCTGATGGTGATTCAGAGCAATGTGCCACCTCAGCTCTGGGTCTGTTTACCTCTCAGACCTGGATAAAAGCATTTCACCAAGTGTTGGGAAGAAGGTACTTCTGCAGGTACTTCTGCAGCATCCATTCTCTGGTTTCCTTGTAAAGACACAGCTGCTCAGGAGAAGGTGGAGAGGAAGCTGGAGAATGTAAAGCAGATGCCATGTGGTGCATTGTAAAAGCAAAGATTCTTGCAAACTACTAACAGTTGGTATTTTATTAGGGTCCTCAGAAGTACCTGAGGGTGGGGAATGTCTGGATTTGCAAAGCTGCTCCATAAGTTTGTCCTGGCTTCCTAAGTTCCTCAAGGCTGGCCCAATGCAGCCAGCAAGCTTGAAGGAGGAGGAAACGGTCAGACCATTTCCCACCCACCTGGCTTATGTAGTTTCTTTGTTCCCCTTCTTCCAGTGTTTAATCTCCCCATTCAGGCTGATTTGGATATAAAATCAAATTGAAACATAGTGGGGGGAGTGAAGCTATACATGAACCCATATAAATCAGACAAATTATGTATGTGCCCTTTGCCTCTCTCTGGGGAAATAAAGTCTGTGTTTATATTCCAGCTTTTAACTGTATTATTTTTAAGTACAAATACATGTGAGCTCTAAGCCTTTCAACACCTGCAGTGAGCCCCAGCTCACCCACAAAGTCTTCTGTGACAGTGTGACAACATCAGTAACTGAGCAACACGAGCAGAAGCTGGGGGAGTGGCAGATGCCACGTTAAGTAAAGACCAAATATAAATGCCTACAGTGATCTCAGCTGGTTTAAAAAAATGCACTGGAAAGAAACTAGAGTGGTTTTAGACGTTTTTGACAGGAATTTCTTTAGTACTCACCCCTGTAACATCTGATTACTCCATTCAATAGCCTTTCCCTTGCTCTCTCAGCTTTGTCCTAGCCCTATCTTAACGCTGCAGAGCCTTTACAGGCATCAGGAGCACAACTATTATCTGCAGTTTCCTGGGTGCAGCATAACATGTGATCCAAGAACGTCCTTTCTCTCCACTTCCCATCTTTCTAGATAACAGTGCTCTGCAGAATTCCCTTCAGTTACAACTCAGTGCTTCCAAACCCCCTGACTTTTCCTTTGTGGGGAGCTGGAGCCTGCAGGCATATGTCACTGAGTGGGATTCCCTTCAATTCATGAATTATCTATTGGCTTTGCTGTGCACAGGTCTTGCGTGGTAGGGAAAAAAAAACTCAACCCAAAACTCACCCAAATATAAGATAAGAGAGAAACTGAGCATTCCTTCTCTCTATGAGAGAAATAAGCATTCTACGAAACCTTATTTAAGCAGCAAAATGTGTCAGTCCCTTTAAGGCTTCTCCTTAGGAATGGAAATTATATTGGATAATATAGGTATATGAAAGATATTTGAGGACAAATAGTTGCTATTTAGTTCCAGATAGAAAATTTCAGAGCATGTGTCTAGATTATGGTCCCAAATTCACTGTGAGTTAGATAGGTAACGTGAACCTCACCACCTTTTTACTCTTTATCTGCTGTGTGCTCACTGACTCCAGGAGGCATAAACTACATCTACAGTAGTAAATTAATGCCCAGGACCACTCTCTGGACTGAAGCCAACATATCCCTATTCTTAAAGTCTCCTGCCCTCCAAACCAGGATGGCTGCACTGAAACTGCCCACAGGAAGGAGTACTTGGCCTACCCCAACTGTGCTCAGAGGTAGTTTGTGAAGGACAAACTGTGCTGGACATGGCTCAAACAATTGAACAAAGTCAAGCTCAAGTCCCAGCAATCAATCACAGTAAAGTGTTTCCTGCCAGCATTTACTTTGCTGTGTATAGATTCAGCCAGGGCTTGTGCCATGACACAGAACACAGCTCCTGAACCCCAAGCATTTCTTTCCACAGCCTGAGACTTCAGGTCCATCGTAGATTTTAGGACATCATCTCTGTATACTGTAGATCTTGGTGTCTACTCAGAGCCAGGGAAGCAGATCTTCTGAAAAAACAGTGAGCCAATCTGTAGTGTCGTATAACCTAACAAAATGTTTGGATGTGTCTTCAGCTATAAAACAGATTATTCTTGTGTTTAAGCAGCTGAGTTCACCAAAACTAATGTATAAAAAGGGAATTGTGTTGGCACATTCACAGGAAAAGTCTTAAGTGTGACTGACTGTGAGTCACATTTTACTTACACTCACCTTTCTATATAGCCCTTTCACAGCGCTCCCTCTCTAGACAGAACTTCCTATGATTAGTCATCCCATTCAACCCAATTAGCATGGCAAGAGAAGTTTTCTGAGTGCTTGCAAGGAAACCAAGGAGTTTTCATGGGCTGTTTGATCTCATGATATTTTAGGAGAGACAACAAAACATACAGAAACGAGGGAGAAGGGACAGACCATAAGGAAACAAAACTAGCAAAATATTTTGATTGCAGAGGAAGCTGGCTAATCAAAGGATCCTTATCTGCATACAATACTGTTTATTTTCCAGTTAATTTTGGATATTGGATAGCAAAACTTTTGTGAAGAAGGCTTCCTAACAGACAGGACTGTTTTGTAGGACCCATTAAATTGTTGCAGAATAACCATGAAGAGTTCATTAAATCAGTACCTTCAGCAAAGCTCTGAAAGGCAGAGTTGCAGCCTCATATGGAGGTATTTCACACACTTACACCACACCCTTTTGAGGTAAAGGCATTTCTGCATGTGATTTCCTTGTACTGAAAAAACAGCGTATATTTAGCACTCACTGAACTGAGGGAAGGGCAGCAATATTGCAAGTCAGCACAGGGGAACCTCAGTAGGACAGGGAGAATTTGGGACTCCAGCTGCTATTTCAAGTCAGAATTATGAAACAAACAAACAAAAAAAAATACTCTGGACATCACTTATGCAGTTTTATAAGGTGAAAGAATGAGCCAAGAATCTGATACATGCACAATCACACATAGAGATTTCTCTACCACCATGCAGTAATTCATTGGAAATCCATAGATTACTTTTTTATTGTTGGTACCCACATATAATCTGAGTAATAAGAAATTACCAGGAATAATTGTATTACTGAACTAGCATGGGTCTACCAGGGCAACAGAAGAAATCCTAGGTAAGCAAAGAAAATTTTTAATTAGGTTTTCATTAAGGTCAGTTCTTTTACATTCTTCTAGTGGGCTATACCATGTATTTCTTGGGAAAGAAAAAAAAAAAAGGAACAGATTCCAACCCAGCAAGGTCAGTAATGCTTGATATCAGTTTCTCCTCACACCATTTTTAAGTTTCTTCTATCTCTGTCCATACAATTTTTAATATCAGCTCTGGGGGTAAATTATACATTTAGAAAGGACCTTCTCTGTTACTGATGTGGCAAAGCAACACTGTGATCACAACTTGCAGCACAAATCTTGGAGGTCTTTATTTGTAGGTGGTCTGGGGCTTAGATAACACTGTGCAACACCATCTAACCAAGGCTTGGAAAAATCCCAAGCACTTAGTCTCAGTAACTGCATTTGTAAAGAAAGGTTGATTGTATTCACCTACTAGCTTCAAGAGTGTCATGACAACTGGTTATTCAGTGTTTGCAAGAGTATCTGATAATGAAATATGCTCCAGGCTGCTTATGTCCTGTACATAAAGCATTAGATTATCTTAATACAGAATTAAAAGGCTGCCTGTCTCCGGGGACTGTTCCCCCTAGACGTAATGCACACCCATGAAATGAATGCCCAGAAAGCACTGTTAGTTTCCGTGGATTTTAGAACTGCCTTGGAGGCACATGGTCCCCCCACCAGCGAGAAAAAGCAAACGCTCTGAGTAGGCAGAAATAGGTGTCATGGATTTGTTCCGTTTGTGTTTTATCTCCTGCAATAGACAGAGGCTGTGGCTGGGGCCTTCTGGAGGTAAAACCCAGCCTTTGCTGCTCTCGGATCAGAGGGTGTACCCTTGATGAGGCCGAACCCTTGATGAGGCCGATGCTGGCACACACACTTGGCGTTTCAGGCGTTGCTGCAAGCTGCCCCCTGTCAAACCAAACTTTGCACATGTGTGGAAACATGTTCAAACAACTTAGCTCCTCCTGAAACCATTCAAATCCATGTGGAGGGGGCTGTTGAAAAAAAATAATCCCAACACTCAACACATTTTAATATTTATATATGTATATATTTTAGTATTTCTATTTCTTTATATATTTTTATATATAGTGTATGTAAGTAAGTAAGGAAACCCTAACTTTCATAATCAAATGAGTAACACAAACTCAGATGACACACAGTTTATTTTCACTATGTGAGTCTGAGAGAGCAGAGAGTGGGGAAGCAGAAAGCCCAAGGGACCTAAACTGCTCCTGGGTTTTGAACTTAAGTCCGTGCATAATATTTAAAGCTTTTTCAAGAGCTCCCAAAGAATGTACAAGATGGAAAATGAAACATGCAGTCAAATCTTGACAGGTTTATTCAATAGATGCAGTTACTAACCACAGTGATGAGGCTGTGCCCCATAGCAAGGAGGATTTAGCTGGAATTCTCCAGGGGAATGAATCTGAAGGAGCTGCAGGAGAGTAATTCCCTGTCACAGTGGGTTATTTTCTGGCTCTCTGCTGTACCCTACTTTTAAACTTGTGTTGCATTTTTCTACATCATCCCCACTGCCCAAAACAGCAACTCCCTTTTTTTGTTTCCATCACCTCCACACCACTGTTATCACCAACAGGCCAGTTCTCACTCTCTCTAACTCCTTCCCAGGCCTTCTACCTTTCCTTATCCCAGCAGCTGAGCAGAAAGCAGTGTGCTTTGTGCCTTCTTCATAAGCCAGGCAGGAATTGCTGTTTAGGCAGCTACCTACATTAGTGCTAATTAGCAACCCATTTCTTCTAAATCCCTTCAGAGCAAACAACCCAAAGGGTGATGATTGCCTTTTAATCACTATCAAGCATTAATGTGGTCACTCCTCTGCCTCCTTAACAGATTTACACTAAATGTGGGCAGCTTTGAGACCTCTTTTGCTACATATGTTTGAAACCGATTGAAGTTCAAAAGTCATTGCAGGTAGCAGGACTGATGATGAGGAAAACCGATGAGCAGGTCGACAGACAGCAGTTCACATAAGTCTTGTTTCCTTAGGAACCAGGCTGAAAGCAAATTAGAAATGTTAAAAAAAACCCCAACCCTTCTTGCTTGTGCTTTGTGATTAACAGATCTGGGTTTTATGCTGTTGTTGCTATGGGTTCATTGTTATTGTGTACTTCATAATGTAATAGTACCAAAGAGGGTTGGTGCCAAGAGATAAGACGTAGGTCTGTTGTCACATCAACTTCCATGCAGTCCAAGGAATATGATGATGTGCTCTAATTAATTCTGACTTCAAACCCCTCAATCTCAAATTAACACGCTCAACTGACTTGTGGTTAAAAGACAAGCGATGTGTTCTGGTCAGCCCTGGCCTGTGAGAACCACCATCAGGATCCAGTCCTGCCAAATCCAGAATCTTTCTTTTACTCAGCATCATCTTACTAAGCCTGTTCTCCCACCCTGCTCCCAAAAAGGGTCAAAAAGGAGGCCAAGTTCTTCCCTCACTCTCACAGTCCAGACTCCTAGGTAAAACACATCCCACGTTTGACTTGTCCTTGCTTTGTCCTCTGTCTCCAAAATCCAGATATGCTTGGTTTCAGCCAACCCTCTCTCTGTGTACTTATCTAATGTCCCTCTGGGTGTGCTTGGTGCTCACCAAGCCACGGGTGGAGCTCAGTGACCTGCCTTCTTACCCTCAAAATGGCCTGAAATGCTCATTCAGCCTTGGGGCAGCTCTGCTGGAATGTCAAAGAGGTGGTAGCAACACTCATTTCTACCACATCAGGAGGACAAGCGAGCTGCGCCTTCATGGCAGTGTTGATCTTTTCAGGAAGGGGAGAAAAACTAACTTCTCCCAGAGCAAACCCTTTCAGATCCTTCTCTCTGAGAAGGGATATGTTGACTCTCTATAAATATGTGAGAAACAAAACACCAGAAGATAAATTTAATATGCAATACAATACCTAGCCCAGAAGAAATAAATATGAACTGGTAATGAATGCCTGCAACCAGGTTAGTCAAAGATTTCTAATTGCGAGATGAATGGGGAAATGGATTATTAGAACAGCAAGGGAGACAAACCCCAGGTAAATTAAGCTCAGTGGGCATGAGGGGAAGAGAAAAGGCAGTTGCCTACCAGAGGTCTGGGGCTGACAACCTAGCAGGACCTTCCTTCCTAAACTCTTGGGGTCTGCACTCATGTCAACTTCTCCACCTGACTCAGACATCAAAAGTGCAATTATCTGGTCAGTGTGGGTTGTGAGTCAGTCAGGGTAAAACTACCCCTTTCAGAGGGAGACTGACGTGCAAAGAAGGATCACAATGTTACCTAACGCAAGTGGTCAGTGTCATGAAGCATCATCCCTGCCATGGTCACAGGGCCTTCATTTGTGGTCATCAGTGATAGACCTGCTGCTGTTCAAGATGTGCTCTAATTACAGCATTGGCTCTGGCTTCCGCCTTGCCCCTAGTTTCCTACCAAACACCTCTCTTTAAATGCACTGTCAGCTCTTCCCCTAGGAAGTACTTGTGCTGGCAAGGACTCCATCAAACTTTCCACCAGAATTATCCAGATGCCCCCCTCTTCCTCTGGAAACCAAAAAGGAAATAGGTACTCAGATTTCATCATGATGAAAAAACCCTATAAAATACCTAAGAAAGAAGGGAAACAGCTAAACCAGCCAGACTGACTTCTGCCAGCCCTCAAAAGGCCTAAAATCACATCTACAGCATGAACCTAAAATGGAGGACCAGGAAGATTGGGTCTCTGCCTTAATTCTGGATTGTCTGGTGTAAATCAGTTAAAATCAGATCCATGGGTCACACACTAGACCCTTGTTGTTGTGTTCCATGATAGTCTGCTTGTCCAGCAAAGCAACAGCATAGACTAGCACAATCCTTTTAAATGCTCTGTTCCTCATCAGGATTTAATTATAAAAAATCTGCCTGCTGCAGAAACTTGTGGTCTGGGATTCAGTGGTACAGGCTTATTAAGTAAAGGGATACCAGTCTGCCTCTCAGACACATAATGCTGACCCTTTTTCTCCGCTCAAGCACTCCTCTGGAGCAACTGCTGTCAGACTAAAGAAGTAAGTCACTGCTGGGCAGCTCCGTGAGGCCAAACACTACAGTGTGTAGGAAAGAGCAATAGTAGAATTTTCCTATTCCAGGAAGAAGTTCAGTCATCTATACTAGGTTAAGCTAGGACACATGGCATATCTAGAAGTCCTTTAATACGAGTCTTAATGTTTCTTAACCCATGTCTATATCTGGCCAGGCTGGTTTTTCATTTGGGTTTCTTTAATGGTTTTTCTGAGTAAATATTAGGGGAGATGCACACAACCTTCTAGTTTGCATGTAAAAGTGGTCAGAGTTTGCACAACACTTTTCCTACATTTTGCATTTAATGTGCTAATAGGATTCAGAGACACCTGGGATAAGAGACCCCCAACAAAACCTAGTGTGTGTGTGTGCACAAAGGCTTAGGCTGGCTAGTTGAGGGCTTGACTCTTGATGACAGCTTTGTTCAGGACAACACATAGGCACATGCTTTGGTTAATTAAAATCTGCAAACTAATTGCAACACACACGTCTTTTTTTTTGAGCCAGCCATGAATCAATGTACCAACCAAGTCACAACCGCCTGGCTAGGCCATGACTGTGACTGCTGGCACAGACAGGAAGCAAGGGGTGAAAAACCATAGAAATTAGCAATAATACGTGTTTTTGCTGTGCCTCAAAGTTCGTGCAAAAAATCTGAGCCAGAGAGTGTTGATTGTAGGAAGAAGTGGGACCTTGTTCTAGTCAGTTTGCTATGTCTTTATGAAGAAAGATATTTATAAAAAAAATTGATTATGCATTTTAAAATAATATGCTAAACTTGCTTTGGCATCTATTGAGGATTCAAGGGAAAGCTGCCACACCAGTCACATGACACTGCTTTTATGCTTTCTTTACAGATAATAAATACAGCTCTGAAATTGCAAGGAAGAAAGTACAAATGCAAAAGTTTCTTCAGACAGAATGCTTGTTTTAGAAAGTTAGTGTATAAAAACATACCTTCTTACTGTATAATAAATCTGCCCCCTCATTCCATTTGGAGTCACGTCTGCTGCTACCAAGGGAGAAAGAGGATATTATCCCCCCAGCCCCTTTTTTTTTCTTCCTAGCAGTAAGGGACTAATGAATTCGCAGGAGACCTGAGTTTAAATAGTGCCCACTGTAACAACAGGAACAGATAGAAGGAGAAGAAGACCAGAATGAGTGCAGAAAGTAAATGCTGACACCTAAAATGAAGTGACGGAGCTCACAGTCCCTTTTAGGAGCAGGCTAGCATGTGCTAATACAGTAAGGCAAGGGGAGAGTCTGTTAACACCCTGCCATGGAAGATAAGATATGTTGTGACTGAGGTATCTTTTGTTCCAGTGATGGTATCAGTGCCAGCAGAAGCCTTGGTCTCATTTTAGTTAGGAGAGAGGGGTTGTGTCAGCAGTCCTGGCAGTTCTGCCACTTCTGACTTGAAAAATGATAATATCCAAATGTGATAAAAGCTTGAGAAAGACTCTGATATGGAATCCCACCACTCATCTCCCCATCAATCTTTTGAGAAAGTGAGTACATGCTAAACCCCAAAGTTTTGTTATCTTGAAGTGAAATTAGTATCTCGAAGTGAAATTAGCATCTCGAAGGAGCTGAGAGGCCCCAGCTTTGCCTCTCACCCAGGGAGCTTTTAAGCAGAGCTTTTGGGAACTGTGAAAGTAGGCGTGTCTTTGTTCTCCAGATGCTGCCACTTCCTTATCTTCCTCCTCCATTGGTGCTAACGGGGCAAACAAGCCTGCACCAGGGGATGCACTCCTGCAATGGTCGTTTTTGAAAATATTCCTCTTTGTTTTTAAGACAAATCTGATTTAACCCAACATAAAACTGGCTTCACAGGCTTGAGACAAGGGCTTCTGGGGGTGATTTGATGTTGCAGAAAAATGCTAGCGTCCCAGTTTGGCCTTGGAGCACTAGTTTGCTAAAGACTTTGGCCATGGCATTTTCTGTGCAGGCGACGGGGGTTTGAGGAGAGGAGGAACTGACAGGCTGGCGAGCCTCTCCCACCCAAGGGAAGGCATTCCACCTTGGGGACCTCGTGCAGTGGCTAAAGGACAGAGGAAAGGGTTTCCTTCTTGGTTTGTTTGAATGTGTGAACAGCCAGGGGCACTGAAGTGCAGTAAGCGAAACCACACAGGCAGCTGGGGGAGCACAGGGAAGGGGGGGGTCCTGCTTGCCGGAGCAACGGGAGATTTCTGCTGAAGTTCAGCAGACATTAGCCCATGTATTGATTATTTTAAAGAGCACAGTGTCGGTGCTTTTCACTTGCACTGTCAATACAAAGAAGTGGCTTTGTCTTTCAGTGATACAGTCATGGATACCTAGGCACGTGGAAAATACTCAGAATAAAGCCACGGCAGTGAGCCTTGTCTGAGGTCAGTCTCACATAGTAGGCATGAACAGGAGGGGTTTAGGGAGCCTGGATCTTTACTGTTCATTTTCTCTTTGAGCCCATCAGCTTCCTCTTTCCATTCCAGCTTTTCTCTCCTGCTTTAAAAGCAGTAAAGCTGCAGAACAGCTCCTTATTTTTTAAGACAGAAACTTTTAGTTCTTTACATGTGACATCTTGAATTAAATTGTACTTCAATTATTTGATCAATACATAACTTTCTTTTGGTAATTCATGAAAACTGCTTGATGAGGACCACAATCTTTTCTTTTTTTTCTCTCAACTTGTCCCAGCTCTACTTCTTATAGTAGATCTGCAGATGTTGCTCTTCAGGCCCCTCAACCCCAAAGCTAGGACAGCTCTGGTCCCTTTGCACATCTGCACTGGAACTGGTGGATTCTCTGGGTTTTGGATGTGCTTTGAATGGCTTTGCCTTCCTGCTGAAAGCTTCTGGCTGGTAAAGCCCAGTCTCACTGATGGCAATGACACCAGTGGAGGTTTCAATATAGGTCTGCCAGATGCTGGGTTTTTTCATAATTTATTTTTGAAATTGCATTTTTCCATAGCAGTTTCACTGCATAAGCACAAAGTACTGACATGTGTTTATATTTATACATACACGGTATACAGAGATTGATAAATAAACAAGATTTCAGAATTTGTTTTTGATAGAGAAAAATACAAAAAAGGAGTACATCGACAGACTGGAAATCACAAAGGAGTTAATACAACTTCCCATCTACACACATTGCCTGTGTTTTAGAGATGCTCCTTCACTTCAGAATTTTTACAGTGCGCTCTCACCTTGGGACACCTCACATCTTAGTATTTTAAAAATATTTTGAGTCTGAATATATTTTTGGAGCAAATAATTCTGAAATTATTTTCTGTGGCATTGGTGAAGTTTCTTTCCCTTTGTAGTAGTTTTATTAGGATGGCTAATTCTGTTGTTGGGCCAGCATCATCAATAATTTCAACACTTTTTAAAGTATCTTTATTAATACAGATGTGTAAAGGTCAGCCAGTAGAGGGGGCACAGAAGCCAAAAGGCAGGTTTGGATATATACCTGGGATAGGCATGTGTGTGTGTGTGTGTGTGTGTGTATGTGTGTGTGTGTGTGTGTAAAGAGTAGAAGAGAAATATTTTCATCATTTAATTTACCTTTACTAATTTACCCTCAGTGAAAACATGTTCTGTCCTAATTACAGACAAATGCTCTTGGAGACTGTGTTTCGTAAATATGTTGAAAGTCTATTTGCAGAGGATATATGGCATTGGCCATCTGATGATTTGCATCAAGTACATAATTTTCTAATAACAGAGCTAGAAATTGTCTGTACACCTCTGTACTGTACTGATGAGAAGAGTACTTGGTATAGCAGACATCCCAAATACTTAAGGAGTTCCAGGCTCCTGACTTGCAGAATACCATGAGTTTATAAGCTGAAATTTAGGGAACAACCAGCTCCACAGTCTGTACCCCTTGTGCTGGGAATGTGGGTGTCCAAGAAGCCCCCATGGGAACAGGCAGAGATAGACCAAATGATGACCAGCTGCCACAGCCGGATGGGACAAGGACGGCTGCTGGAGAGCAAAACAACAAAAGTAAGAAGCCAGACGTTCAGGGAGGTCAGAAGGGGACAGATAAAGGATTTCACTACTTAAAAGGAAGAGAAAGAGAGATAGAGAGAGAGATGTGAAGAACAAGCAGGAACACCAACCACTGAGAGAAAATCCATGCAAGCACTGACTCAATCAGACATGCTGCTCCACAGCAACCCAAAGGAAGAAGGATTAAAGCAGTTGAGATCGAAGAAACTTCTAATGCAACAGCTCCTTGAGAGGGAAAACCAAGGAATACAAGGGGCAAAGAGGGAACTGAATATTCTTACGAAAATAGCACTTCATTGTGTACTTCAGGAACCTGGTGTGCACGAGGGGCAGCCACAGATGGCATTCGCTCAAGCCTGCTTAGCCAGGACACCGCTGGGTAAAGGCCCATCGGAAGTGCTTTGGTAATCTCGCGTGAGAATTAAGGTCTGAACAACAAACCTTGGGTCCTCATAAGGAACCAAACTGCCTTAAGAGACCAGAGTGTTTCTACCTCTAATTTGATTTTGGCCCACCTCTAGCTTTTTTCCTGCTGAATTCCCATTCACTTCAATAGATGTATTGCTTGAGTGTTTCACATGGGAAGGACTAGGCCTGAGATTGCAAAATGTCCTAATATGTGAGTCTGCAAAGGGTGATACTATTCTGTGATATTTTCAATCATTTTACCAGTGATCTTAACAGTAAATTTACAGTATGTAGCATTTGATGGTGACATGAGCTTTAAATATTCATCACAGCATATAAGAGTTTCTGGCATGACCCTTTCTTGTGTCTTTTTTGATAAGCAATTGGTTCAGCACTTTGCAAATGCAAAGGTTTTCCTCCATGGAGTACGCTACAAACTGGATTTACTACTAATATGAATTTACATTAAACCCTCTCTATTACAGTGGAGCAAAGGTGTAGGGTTCGGTGGGGCATTAATGCCTCCATCACTTTTGCAATGTTACCAACAACACAGATATTTTAGTATTTTTTATGATATCCAGTTTGGTTTTTAATCCCTGGTTCCAGAGGTCATTTGAATGTGAGACAACTTCAAACTTCCATTTCTTTTAGAAAATAAGTAGTTAGCGCTCATCCCTGTGAAAAATAAAATGGAAACACAACCCTGGTGTAATCCTGACAGTTCAAGAGCTAGCTGTTAGAGGACATATGGTTTTTAAGGGCTTCCATATGACTTTTTGTATGACTTTTTCAAATACCATGTTAGCACTGCTGCCACTGGTTGTTTCCAAAAGCTCTCCATGGGTCTGTTCTGCTCCATCTCCTGCTTGGCACATAGAACTGACACCATGGATACTAGCTGAAATCCTGTCCATAGAGGCTTTATTGAGGGTGCTGCACATAGACAAAGCAATACTCTGATTACAGGCATATAAAGGAGAAAAGCTATTTCCATGAAGGAGAATTCGATCTGGAACAGGGTGAACTCCTCAATCCCAAATCAAATGGCCAAATTATGTAACAAAGAGCCCTGTCAACAGAGGCATTGGTTAAACCAGAAGATGGCTCCTCTGCATAACCTTCAGCAGAGTCTTTCCATTCTGTGTTGGAAAGTCTGCTCCTGAAAAATACTTATGCTCTAATAGTTTTGCAATGTTCCTTTGCTTCCTTCCATCAGTAGTGATGACTTCAAATATATTCCTACTTCTCTAGACTGTACCTCTCACTTAAATGCTCCCTGCAAGATCAGTAGGAGAAACTGTACTGGGGGAGATGCCACTCATTTTAGTCTTAAAAGTCTTTAGTGCTTTATATTTAAGGAGTTCATAGTCACTGCACAGATTTCTTCATTGAAATGTCATAATCACAATTGGCTAAGCTAGTCTGTAGGGCAGGACTGCTGTCAGTATCCCTCACTGACAATACACTTACGCGTCCTACCACACATGGGTATTTTTTTCTGACAGAAAGCACTTGTTGGCTGTAAGAGTCTCTTCTTTCCTGACAGACTATGGTTCCGATAACTCCATCTCTCACTAGATTACAGAAATGCAATTGCAGGCATGAAGCCAAGAAAACTCCAACTAACATAGTATATTGTCTAAGAAGCTGAGCCTACGACAAACATATGTCCTCTGCTTCTCAACTCAGCCTCCCATAGAGATTCACTTCCACTCAGTTTTCCTATTGTGATGCAACAGACCTCTCTGCAGACAGGGTACAAACCCACTTGTGGAGGAGACAAAACTCTAAGGGCGGGCTGTGGAACAAAGGACCACCACAGTGCTCACCACACTACTCTCCATTGCAAAGAACATTTTTTTATCTAGTCTTCTGATGAGAAACGCATTGTTCCTCTAGACTCTTCCTTTACACTTCTCCTGTTACTTGTGCTGGGTGAGCAACGTGGAGTGGGGCAACTGCAGGCAGGTCTCATCTCAGGGTTAGAACTCAGAGATGTGCAGTAGCAAGGATAAATATGGCTATTAGTAGGTATCTTTCAAACTGAAGATCAGTAAACAAAACAAAAATCAAACCCAACAGAAATTGGCGGGGGCAGCGGGGGTGGGGTGGGAAACCTCTCCCAGAATAAAGCCTTTCCCCTCAAGCTTACAACTGCCCTGGGCAGAGAACGACAAGGCTACCAACAGAACAGAAGTTAATTATGTAATATAACCTGCAAGTGAACTGTGCTCGCACAGCGCAATGGCAGCAATAAATACATCAGAGGGACCGAACGCAAGCAGTAATTGCAGCCGGTGTGCGGCTCCCCGGTGTTCTTAGGGCCGGGCTGCCCATGCCCCAGCTTTCCCCAAGAGCTGCAGGACCCGCAGCTGTGCTGCCGAAGCCCTTCTCTTCGCGGTGCGTTCGGGAGGAGCTCTCCCAGGTGATTTCCATTAAAGACCTGCGTGAGGGAAAAACCCGAGAGGTGCGAGCTTCCTCTTGGGTTTAATTTCTCCTGCAGCTGTTTCGAGGTCCCTTCTAACCCCTCACGTTCTGTGTGATTAAGTGGGTAGGTAACCTTTGTCTGCCCTTGCGGCGACCCTGCGGGTACAGGTGAGCACCCCCAGCCCTTCCCTGGGCGGACGTATCTGCTAGCCCGGCAGCTTCGCTGCTTGCCGGACCGTACCTGCAGCTCCCGCCGCTCGACCCCGCCGTGCGGGCACTCCGGGGCTCCAGCCCGGCCCCGCTCGGTCGTAGCCCGGCGTTGCCGCGGGGCGGGGTCAGGCCGTGCTCCGGGCCGCCGCCCCCGACGGGAGGGAGGGACGGGCGGACAGACAGACAGACAGAGGGGCGGGCGGGGGAAGCGCCGCCGTCGGTGCGCGGAGCGAAGTAGAGGCAGAAACTTCTCCGCCGGGAGCTGACAGCGCTACGGAGTCCTCGGGGCTGCGGCGCTCCGCACCCGCGGACAGGTAAGGCGGGGAGCAGCCAGGCGGCGGCTTCCCAGCTCCCGGTGGGGGCTACCGCGTCTGTCTGTCTGTGATGAAACCTGTCCGTCTGTACGGCCGGGAGCGGGCGGCTCCGCGGGCCCCTGGCGCCCCGTCCGGCGCTCCCGGGACTGAGCCGCGGCATGCCCGGCTCGGCGGGGCG
This sequence comes from Porphyrio hochstetteri, assembly GCA_020800305.1. Lineage (NCBI taxonomy): Eukaryota > Metazoa > Chordata > Aves > Gruiformes > Rallidae > Porphyrio > Porphyrio hochstetteri. The sequence continues at coordinate 57,505,158 of CM036907.1, forward strand.
CGGCCGCTCCGGTCTCCGGCGCCGAACAAAGAGCCGCGGCCGCGCACGGCTCCGCGACCGCGGGGGGAACCTGCCCCGAGCCGCCGGAGGAGGCGCCCGGCAGCGAGCGGGGGGGGCCGGCGAGAAGCGGCAGCCGCCGGGGTCGCCGGGTCCCGGCGCTCGCCCCGGTGCCCGTCAGCGACGCGCGGGATGGCTGGGCTCCTCCAGAGCCCCCGCGGCGAGTCTGGGGGCTGCCGCACACGTGTGTGCCCGTGCCCGCTCTTTAGTGAGTATTTACGGGGAGCCCTTGCTCCGTCAGAGGCAGTCGCTGCAACGTACGGCTCGGCAGCCTGCGGAAACGCGCACCAAAACCTTGGCGGAATGAGGAGGTTTGCTGTTGCAGGTCTTGGCTTAAAGGTGATCGGAAAGTGAGCTTCTGAAGTAAGAGGTGAAAAGGGAAATAAGGTAGTAAAAAATGTAGTTTTAAAAGTCCGGGCTTGTGGGAGTAGTTTTAAGCCTGGTGAAAATGGTTCGGTGAAGATCACTTTTGTTCTGAGTTTCAATAACATGGGATGGATCTTGCCTTTCCATATGTCTGCGGGGCTCTTGTCACTTCCCAAGAGAGCTGCGGGTATGAAGCCAGGAGTGCCGTACTGTGTTCCCTACACACCCAGATCGCCCACTGAAATTAATTTAACGTTTTGTTTTAAGCTAACAATAGGATTAATGGTCATTTTCTTTAATCAGCTTTTAGTAAAGCTATACAAGAAAATCCCACTGGAACCGTTGGGATCTTTGTATATGCAAAGAATGTGAGAGGAAACCAGTACTTTGTATGACCTTTTTTATCTAACTTAACTTCCAGTAATGTCCTTTTATGTTTTTGGCACGAGTATTTGGGTTTAATTCTGTGAATGGTCCCTGTGGGAGGCATCGGCTGGTCCCTAAGTGGGTTGCTCTCTGTAGTAGGGGGAAATAGAGACATTGTGGTCGAGATGCTTTTGCACTGGCTGCTGTGGTCCCATCGCACCCTCTCTTGCCCCAGTTCATCTGACCCTGTGGAAAGACAGCTTCAGCAGCTAAAGTAGCAAAAACCGTATCTGTTCCAAGCATTTTTTGTGGGAGTTTTTTTTGCTGCTTAGGCTTCCTAGGAGAGTGTCTGGGAGAGCTGCTGAGCATGAGAGTGCCATGGGGAGAGGGGCAGGGAGATATGGGGAAGAAGGGGAGGGTCACCCTTACTGCTTCGGTGTCAGTGACAGTCAAGATGTGTAGCAGGGCTGAAACTACAGCATTGGAATATGTTGTGCTTTGGGTGGTTCAAACTGGCATAACCCGGCGTTGCCCTGGCAGCCCCTGCCTACCTCAGCCTCTTCATTCATACCGGTGTGAATGCTTATGCTGCCCTGTGGTGAACTGGGTCTGAGCGCTGAGCAAAACCCAGCTTTAATTTTAACCTGGATCAGTTCCGTGATTTGGTTCACTGGGGGGTAAGAGAAGAGGAAAGAGGGTGTGGGGAAGGTAGGGCTGCTTTTTTTTTTTTAAACTGGCAAAACTTCATACTGTTGCCAAAACTGCTTGTAGAGCTGCACAATGTGACTGTAGGTGCTCCCAGCACCTCTCCCCCTCCCTGCCTCCCTTGGGAGCCTGTCCAGTGATTCTGCGTGTAGCCTCAGAAACCTTCCCTCCCCGGGGTGACAATGAGACTTTGCAAATTAATTCATTAAGTGTAATGGAGTAGTTGGTAATAGAAAAATTAAGCAAGTGCCCAAGTGTTTGTGTACTTGTTCACTGGACAACAGTAAACACCCTAGATGGCACAGCACTACGTGCAGGGGATTACAAAGAGTTTGTAAATTCTTACAGGTATTTTGCTGTTCTTCATAGGGTACACAGGGTACACCAGAAGTTTTACAGGCTGTCATGACACTTGTAATAAGTAATGTCACATAAGCTTGTGACAGCAATGTGTGCTGATCTGCCAGATGAATTAAGCTGCGTGTGTTCTCAATCCTGGAGCTGGTTGAAAAGTAGAAACTGGCTCATGGTGTGAGGCAGCAAAGTCCTTGTGCCAGCCAAAGATGGGGAGTCTGGCCTTTCCCCTCCCTGTTTATACCTTCTCAGTGTGGTGCTGCTTCTGGCACTAGTGAGTGCGAGTCAGATCACTGATCAGGCTGAGAAGTCTCACAAGTGATAAAACCCATTGGTGTACTGGCTGAACTGCTCCTGTTTCAACAGCTGGCCTTGAGACAGGAGATGGAGGGTGCTGTGAGACCTGGCCCCCGTTTTAGTGGCAGTGTGGCTTAAGGTAAGTGGAGAGTACAGTTGCTCCTTCCATTCCTGGTATTGTAGTCCCTTGGAAAGCTGGCAAAAGGTATTCACTTTGTGCTCAGAGCAGCACTTGCTGCCTCATGTTAGATCCCTGCTGTTAAGTATTCTATCTGGAAGCACTAACTGTTGCTGCCAGTGCTATTGATAATTAGTTGTTATTACTTGTTACCTGCAAAAGGGAGGTAGGCCATATGTTTGCATGCAGGGCTAGATAGTATTGATTTATGGTGTTTGGGCACTCTTCCCCTTGTGTCATGGTACAGCTCTTTATGGGGCTGACCGTGAGTTGGTTGAATGACTGGTTTTTGTTCGATTTTAACAGCAGATATACTTCCAAAAGCTGCATTTGTTAGCCAGATCTGAGTTCTTCCATGCTCAGCTGACTGTGTTACCACCCAGTGCTGCTGAAGACCTCACCAAACCATCTTTGGTGAGATGCCTGCAGAGGGTGATATGGGTGCCCTGCTCCCTGGCTGCACTGGTGAGCTCCTGATGCTGTCTGTTTACATTTGCAGTGAAAAATTCAACTCAGACTTTGCCTTTGGCTGTGCATAGGTGTATCATAAGCACCTTCCATGCTGCTGTGAAGCACCTCTATAGATTGGCAGGGTAGACGCATCATTTAGAGCCAAGGTGAGATTCTGATGGTGCCGAAATAAAATGCATAATTTCTGAAAATAGAATAATAATATAATGGAATAGAGAAGTTGCAATTGTTTCTGCATACGCTGTCAAATTCGCTGTGGTTCCCTCCCCTCTCCCCCCAAACTGAAATGCAGCAACACAAGGTAATGCACTGGAAAAGTTCGAACAAATGCTACCAAGGAGATTATATAATACAATAGCTGAGGTATTTATTATGAAGCCTGTTCTTGATTCAAAGATAAAAGATTTTCCCTGGTGGATTGTGGATAGTTTATAGCTTTCTCTCCCCTCCCAAAAGTGTATGTATCGTATTGTGTAACAGCAGCAGTATATGCTTACTCCCCTTCAGTAAGTGGTTTGTGAGACCTTTAATAGCAGTTGTAAAGCTTGTAGTTCATTGCTTGGGATAGCATAGCTGAAAATAGGTTTTACTGTTGGTGGCAATTAAAATATGAGTGCTTTTCTGGGCTTTGCTTCTGTTTTTTGTGGGCCATGATTAAGTCTTGGAGTGTCTGGATTTAGAACTGTTTCTGCCTATAGACGTTGGGATAACAATTTCCTAGGTGATCGCAATGCCTCCTTTCTCTCTTTAGACTTGTCTATTTCTTTTGTTTATTTTAAAATCAATTATTGGAAAAAGAGTAGTAAAGGAAGAGTAATAAATAGAGTGCATGTGGTTTGGTTTTATCACATTTGCCACCAAATCAAATGTGCTGTGATAAGCAGTTTGCAAAGCAAATAGGCAATATTGAGAAAGCTTTAGAAGCTTTAAGGTCGTGGGGAAGATCATAGTGAAGGAAGAAAGTTTGCTTTGCTTTAGATGTAGTTCTTATCACTCATCTTTAATTTTTCATTCCTTTCATAGTTTGTCTAGTTTGGCTTTTCTTTCTTCTTTAGCATCGAGTTTCTTATTTCTACGGTATGTGTGCTTGTACCCCAAACATCAGGGAGGTATGTTTCTCTGAAGACACAAGTGGTATCATTCCAAGAGATGAAGGATGAGAATGAAACCCTCACCAGGTGCTTGCCTTCTGTGGTGGGCATACTGACTGGGACAGTTTGCACCTGGGTGCAGCATCATGACATAGCAGTCTGTCTCTTCTTTGCTCACCTGGCAGCTCCTTTTCCCTGTGTGATGCTCTGACTCTGTCAGAGAGCTGTGGGGTTACACAGTTGTCCACTGCTTGCGTGTCTGTCATCCACGAAACTCAGCGGTGATGAAGGAGCCCTGCTGTGACATGCCAGCATGCTGGTGAACTTGAGGAGAGCCTTGATTTTTGAAGGTACCAGAAGGCTCCTTGGATCTCTTGTCACCGGGCTGTGCTGCCTCATTCACTAATGTCCTTTTGTACTTGCTGGCCTGCAACTTAATAGAGTTCTTCAACCACATTAACTGATTGTGATAACTTGTGCCTGTCTAGACAGGGCCTTACTGTGCCTGATTAGACCCCAGCCTTGTGGTGTACATCACTGCCTGTTTCTTATAAATGTGATGAAGGAGGGGGGGAAGAGTACATGTTAATAGCGCTTGGTCTGTGGGTTTTTTTTTTTGCTTTGCAGTGTTAGTATAAAATGTTTATAGATGTTTACTTTTTGCCTGGAGGAAAATAGTTTCAGTCAAACATCTCTAGGATGCAATTTAGAAATGAACTTATCTCCAGTTAGGAAGGAGAAGACAAATATTCTCTTTGAAGCTATTAATTTGGGCTCCACTGAAGTTGGTTGCAGAAGTTTGTTGGTCACTCAAGTCAGCAATTTTTTCCTCAGATGTGCACAGAAATTAATTTCTCTGAGTCATTAATAAAAATTAAAGGCAGGAAAACTTCTTGCTGGTTTTTTCCCTTACTGCTTTTCAGAAATGAAATAATTAAATTTAACTTTGTCACTTTCAGTATTTAAGCACTGTAGAGGAAAAGTGGTATAAAATTTTCTAGTGTGATTAGGGTTTTTTTTAAATTGGGATCTTGTTTTAGAGAAACCAATCTTCATGAGGTGTAGCATTCAATATAGATTTGCAGTGGCACTAGGGTCTATCTTGTCTTTCTCTCCCATGTCTTCCCCAGAGAGATTCCTATTTTAAAGCTTCTTAATTAAATAAGAAAAACTACCTTGGGAGAAGACATGAACTTCTAGTTTTGGTTCAAAAGTAAATCAGAAGTTAATACAGACGTGCATGCTTTTCAGTAGCTCTTATGATATGGATTTTAGAACCCTAATAACTGCTTCTGTTTTCCTTGTACTGTTTGGGTGGATTTAGACTTAGAGAAGAAAGGAAATATGTCAAAGAAGCTACAGACCCTTCTGGTGTATTGCAGGAATGGGAAGTAAGGCTACGTTTTTGTTGAGCTGGGAAAAGCAGTCACAGCTTGGCTGGTGTGCAATGCCTGCCCAGAGGAAATTCCTACTTTATAGTGAGAGTGGCCAAGGACTAGAGCATATTATTGTAATTAAATCATTTAGATTGCATCATCATCATTCAAGAGGCTGTGTGCACATCATCTCTGAGTATACAAATGAGAGTTACAGATGTGTTCTACAGGACACTGAAGCGTTTGGATCCCTACATGCCAGAATGTTGTCTTTGGTTGATGTTGTAAAGTCTCAATTGCTGATTTGTTTTGATAGTACTCACTTGAAAATGCTCTTAAAAACCATATCTCTTCAGAGGTAGGAGTCATGTTTATGTGCATTAACCATATGTAGGCTGTTTCCTTTATGAAGCACCACAATATTAATAAAATAGCTTTTTAAAAGGAAACATTAAATGCAGCCCTGTAAAAGTAGGGTGTTCACCTCTCATACTAGTTCAAGAAACCAGTCTACTATGGAAAGACTGAGTCCTGGATCTGGAGCTGATGCTGGTGTAGCCATACTCCCACCACAGAGCGTTCCTTTAGGCCCGTTGGTGCGAATTTTACTTTGACTGCCCATAGATGCTATCTATCTACCCATCAGTACAGACAGAGTGAGCTTTAACATGATGGTGGTACCAATGATTAGTGTATAATTGTCATGATTTCTCATAGAACTTGATCACAATTTTAGTCTGTGATTTTTGGCAGTGCAAACTCCCTATAATTAACTTGTATGATTGTTGTATATATGACAGCAGAAATAAGAGAAACTTGAGCCATTAAAATACCATTGTTTGGGATACAAAGCTTGTTAAGTAATTATAAGCTTTCAAGCTTTACTAACTTGACTGCAAGGCATCTTGTTTGAAAAAAGCAACAGTTAAAATAATTTTATTCTCCTGTGGTTTTAAACCAACAGGAATGTTTTATTTGAGCTAAAATATTTTGTATATAATCCCCTTTATCAGATCTCAAGGGGCAAAATATTTGCTTGAAGATGTTCAAGTTTTCAGATAAGTAACGTTGCTTAGTTTTAGGCATTTCAGTCTAAACTAATTGAAATCTTCAATGAATACATGCCTGTGTTGGGTTTTTGGTCTGAACCTGAGCTTTCCAAAATAGTTCTCATTGTGGTACAAGGGGCCTTAGTAATTTCATCCTCACGCTTCTTTCATTCAAGATGAGTGCAAGCTAATATTTACTTTCATCCTACTGCTCACCAGGAGGCATAATTGGATCCAGTTCGAAGGGATTTCCCTGTCCATGAGCTGTTGTTTCCCATCACCAGGCAAATGTATTGGCTAACTCTAGTCCCTTCTAGTTGTCTATCGTATTCAACTGGCTGGTATAAGGGTGATGCCTGCCCCTACTTTTTATTCTCCATGTTATCTTCTACTTGGCATCAGCTTTTGAAGAAAGTGCCAGGAAAGGAAGGAAACTCCCCCCTGCTCTATTCATCCAAGCAATGGGACATGTTGTCACTGGAAGTCCAGCGAGGTTTTCTGCTGCTTTGCTTCTCAAAAGTGACAGCAGTTATTTCTCTAGAGAAATGTACAACTCATCACACTTTTCACAGAAAAGCGTTGAAGTATCAATTGTGATAGTACTGATGCTAAAGCCAGAAACTGATGGTGGAGCAGATACAGTGCAGCTTGTTTGTGATTCATTTTCATTGACAAAATAAATCAGTGTCACCTGACAGCAGTGATTTCAGTTAAGCTATTTGTGTACATAACTGTGGTCCTCGTTTGGCATACTGTAACTGTAAAATCCTTTGTATATGGAAAAATGTTAAATGGTGCAAAGTGCTATTAGGCTCTTTCATCATCACAATGTACAAATAGCACCTGAAAAGTGAAGTTGTTGTTATAAATAATTATAAGTTGGTGGGGTTTTAAAATAGTGTAATTATTCATGCTGATTTTTTTTAAACTCCCTCTTTGTCTGAGTTTTTGTGACCTCATGTTCATGGTCTTGCTATGAATGTTTCCCCTCCCTTGGACTTTTTTTTTAATTGGGGAGAGTATCATTTTTGTGGCTGAAAGTAAAAAAAAAAAAAAAAAAAAAACCCACCCAAAACAAAACACCAAACCAAAACATAACCCTTTGCCTTAACTAAGTGCATTGAGCTCATGGAGTTCTGAATTAGGGGATATTTTTTAAGTTGTATCACAATGCAGTAGTTAACAGCAATGAAGGCAAATACCTGCACAAGACTCACAATAGTCTGCCCTCTGTAAGGTTCATCTAATTTTGTAATGTCAATAATGCATTGGACATTAGGTAAAAGAAGATGATGCTAGTAGGCAGATGAATCTATAAATATACTTCAAGGATACTATAGATTGCAATCGGGATTGAACAGGGTTTTAGCATGTCATATCATTGCTGTGATTTTTATTTTTTGTAATTACTCTGTAGGCTGTTGGCTTTCTTTTCGTTTGTGATTTACTTGTCTCAAGCCAGGTCAAGGTCAACCCAACATTACTAAGATTATTAAAATTTGTCTTATGACTGGCAAAGTGATAAAACTATTATTTTTGAATCTGCAATTGAGTTGACGTTTCAGCAATGTAAAATGATGTGAACTTTGATTCTCAGCAATTGCAAGGTAGGCTACTGATGTGTGTTGACACTCCTTTCTTGTTGGGCAGATTTGTTGCAGTTGGTGTGTCACTGCTAATGGCTCTCAGATTCCTTGCAATAGTCCCATCCTACCCTGTGCTCTTGATACCAACAACCAGTTCCTAGGCTGGCAGCAGGCAGGGAAATTGTAGGGTAGTGGGCATCTAACTGTTACATCAGCCACTTAAAGTGCTAGATAGCAGCAAGGCCTAATTAACAGCTGCGATTGCACCATTGGGAAGTATCTAAATGTACAGTGGAGTCTTGCAGTCTGCTCAGGGTTGCCTTGATTATTTCACTGGATATTGTGGACACCTGAACCCCTGTAAAAATGCCGTGTATCTGATTACTTCTCCAGCATCAACCCCGTAATAGCCAATACAAATATGTACATGCAATCCAACTTCCCAAGGATGATGTCAGATGAGGTTTGAATTCAGATAATGAAATTTGTGTTTGTATTTTTTTTTTTCTCTGTCTGGCCTAAACAGAAGTAGGAAATAGGAGTTTTTATTTCTTCAGTAATGGAAGGTAGATCTAAGTATTTTCTGCCTTTCTAAGGTGACAAAATCTGCTTTATTTTGTGAAGTAGCAGAAGGCCCCCAGAAGAGTTACTAGATACATGTATTGTTGCTTGCTCTTCTGTTGAAGCATGTGACCGTATTCTCATCACTGCTATCTCATGAAGGAAAAGAGAGTTAGGTTTTATAGTAGCATAATTGATGCTTGACATTTAATGACCGCATCCTTAAAGTAATTCTTCCAAAGTGTTGTCCTCTTCCGTAATGCTAATAAACCTGTGTCTTTGAGAATCATTTTCCTTTACCTTTTTTCTCTATTGGGAGACACCATCTAGACATCATCTTTCTCTCCTGTATTTCTTTTGGATCTTGACAGCTTCTACATTTGGTCATGGAAAAGACATTTCCCATAGTGGGGAACTACATTAGAAAAACAAATCACTGAACAGTTGCGGTTCTCTTGTTTGACAGTTTATGGAGCAAGTGCTGGCTATGCACCATTTAGCATTCTCCAAGACAAAGTACCCACACAGTGCTGCCAATTTCATTAGAGAGCTACACCAGCTACTTTTAAAATTTGGTCCTGTTTACACAGGAATTTCAGTTTTACTACCATACCCATCAAAAGGTTATTGTCTGCACACAGAGAGTCACTGTTTTTAGCAAATCTGCCTATAAATCTAAGTAACCAGTAATTAAATGGAAGTCTGAATACCAGGCAAGGAATAAAACTGAGGGTCTCCCTGTGGATTACAAAGTTATGCTTAGCATGGGCTGGTTTTAAGCACCAATCAGCCAAAAAATACTGCAGTTCATCATTGGGACCTACCTTTCCAAGAACCCAAAAGTTAGATTTCAACAAAAGGTGAGATATGACTGAAGGAACAAAATGGCTAATATAAAGTGATCATTTATTTTTCCTCTTGAAGAAAGATAGCTGGAATTGGTGTTCCTTTTCCAGTTCATGTTATGCCTGGGAATAAAAGCTGGGTGCGTGGGGATGGTGTTGGGAAAAATACATCCACAAGCTTTGTGTTCTCAGTTACAGCATCAGCCTCACGCTGCCCTTCCATGTCACTTTGCTTTCTCCCTTCACTCACATTTCCATGGCCCAAGACCCACAACAGGACCTCAGCAAGTTGAGAAGCAGGATACAGAGTTCACATACGATACACATGAATTATATGTCCACAGTGTATCAGGCTTTGCCAGAATCTGTCTACAGCCAAGACATAATGTATAGCAACACTTTTTTAATGAGGAACATGCATCTGTTACACGTTTAGCAGAGAATATTTCTGGAGCAGTGTTAAGAAAATATGCTTTGGTTTTACAACCCCATACCACTCTGTTTGTCTGTAGAGATGTCATTTTTGAGTCAAAGACCAGACACAAGGGCTTTCAAAGGCCTTAAAGCTGGATAGAAGCCTGGCAGCTTTAACCACTGTAAACATGGTGCAAGTCTCATTGTCCCCTCTTCTGCTCCCCCACCCAACCCACTAAAAGGCACACTGTTCAGCAGTTTAAGGAAGTATTTCCAAAGAAACACTTAAATAAAAACTCTATTTTGTTTAAGAAGTCTTAGGCAAATGTGTAAATTCCTAATCCTCAATAGAAAAGCTGTAGTAAAGCAGTGTAATTCAAAGCTAGAGTCAAGTGTATTAGGTTAGCTAGGCTCTCATTTCACCACTTTTCATTGCCTTTGGGTGAACAACTTTGTTACTGTGTCAAAACATTGACCCTTAAGCCAAAAGCTGCCTAAAATGTTTTTTGATAGATTGATAATGCAGGTAATGGGTATCAATGTCCCTGAGATTGAAGTCAAGGCCTGAAGACAAAACTCTGAGGGTGAGGGCAGCTCCCTCTGTGTGTTGTTTGGAACAAACTCTATGTGTTGAGCCCATGCGACGTGCTGTGAGCATTGCCAGAGTGTGTGGAGCCCAAGGTAATGGCATGGAGCTAAAGGTGATGTTCCCGTGGCTCAGCAGAGTTTATTAACCTGGCCCAGAGCCACACTAAGTGTTCAAAAGGCTTTTGGTTATCTCCAAGTGTGGGCAGGGATTGCTTCTGTCTGTTCAGAACAAGTTTGATCCTGTTGGCATCATAACCTATAGACATATTCTGTGAATCTGCATCCTTGATGAAAGGAAACTGGCATCATTTTGTATCTTGCCTCTCTGATTACCTTCGAATTTGTTAATTGATTTTATTTTTTGTTTGTTTTACCTTGCAAAGCTTGCCTTCCTGTTCAGAAATATTAGAGGAAGAAGCAATTAGTTCCTGATTTGATGGTCGTTTAAGTCCAGAACACCAAAAGATCTTTTCTGGACTGTGTTTTACCTTCATCGTGCCACCTTTTTTTTAGCCCTGTACCTTTAGACTTGGCAGACTTCAGTATAAAGCTACTTGGAAATCAGTGTTTCCACATGGGAAAGTTAGGGGAGGTGAAGTTTTTGAGCCTGTGCAGTCACTCCCCCATATGCAAGCAAGGGCTCCGTTGTTTCCCCTGTTATCTTGGTCTGGCTTGGAAAGAGCTTTTTGAGAAATATATGATAGTATAAGCATTTTTTCTGGTGTCCACATCTAACTATTTTGTGCTGCAGGCTCTGTCTGCTTCAGCTGTGCTTGGATGGCATGCTGCAGGTTCCTCTGGGTCACTAGATGACCTGAAGAAGAGATGCTCAGGAGTCTTCCTTAGCTGTATAGTGGGAAGTTGCATTGAGGGCATGGTGGCCTGGAGTAAGTTACAGACAGAAGTATCATGCTCACCAGGAGTAGTAGTCAAGGACATTTTGTTGAAACCAAGAATTAGATGATGCAGAATTCACATCTGCTCAGGATTTCCATGGTTCTGTCAGCTAAAGAGAAGTATTTATCTGGGCTGGTGTTGTGGCCATGTGAGGAATGGGTCATTCTTGTGCCTGTTGTGTTGGGATGGGGAGGTGATGTAGGAGCTGGTGGCTCCTGTGCCTGGTCTAGGAAAGACTGTCAGCCTTGCCCAGAGAATGCCAGCTTTCCCTGGTCATCCCCATCCAGGTATGTGACTTGGGCTTCTCCTGTTGTCAGAGGAGTGTAACTTTGTCCCTCAGGAGTTGTAGTGATGGCCTGGTTTCTTCCCAAGCTTTGGATGTGACTTTGTTTGCTGGGATGCATCAGGAGGAGTGTAGCCAGCAGGTCAAAGGAGGTGATCCTCCCTCTCTACTCTGCCCTGGTCAGGCCCCACCTGGAGTATTGTGTCCAGTTCTGGGCTCCTTGGTATAAAAAGGACAGGGATCTCCTGGAAAGAGTCCAAAGAAGGGCTACGAAGATGATTAAGGGTCTAGAGCATCTCCCCTATGAGGAAAGGCTGAGTAAGCTGGGACTGTTCAGCCTTGAGAAGAGAAGACTAAGGGGGGACCTAATCAAAGTTTATAATTATCTGAAGCAGGGGATGCAGGGGGAATCAGCCAACCCCTTTTCAGTGGTCTGTGGGGATAGGACAAGGGGCAATGGCTGCAAGTTGGAGCATAGGAAGTTCCGCACCAACATGCGGAAGAACTTTTTCACAGTGAGGGTGACTGAGCACTGGAATAGGCTGCCCAGGGGGGTGGTGGAGTCTCCTTCACTGGAGATATTCAAGACCCGCCTGGACGCCTATCTGAGCAATATGAGCTAGGGAGCCTGCTTTGGCAGGGGGGTTGGACCCGATGATCTCTCGAGGTCCCTTCCAACCCCTACAATTCTGTGATTCTGTGACTGGGGAGCAGCCCAGCACTGTGCCCCATGGGCAGGGGGGTGTGCTGCCAAACCTGGGAAGTACCCTCATGTTGTTTGATGCTGTTGGGGTGGTCACCAGTCTGGGCCCCTGTCTAGCCCTTAGGCAGCAGAGCTGTCACCCTTCCCAGATGCTGCAGGTCACTCTAAAGTATTGAGAGTTTCTCTGCCTGTCTCACTCCTCCCGTGGCTTCTCTGCCTCCCAGCCTAGTTGTGCTCATCTCTGGCTGTGCCTGTCAGGTTTCATACCCCTCACCTCTAGCTGGTGTGGGGGTAATCAAGCTCCAAGTGCTTTCTGTTTGATGAATTCTTTAGCAGCAAAATAGGTCAAAGCATGTTCAGGATGCTGTTTAAGTATGTATCGAAATACCTTGCAGTATTTTGCTTTACTACATATTTTATGGCTTTTACACTTTGGCCTGTATCAGGATAAAAATAAGTACAGGACTATCAGACTTTCCCCGCAGGACAAAAATTCCATTTTCCAACCACCTCTAATTATTTCCATTCTGCTGTCTGGAAAGGATCTGGAGACAATTTAGGAAGCCAATTTACAATTGACTTGGGAAAAAATTATTTACCCTCCTGAGCCTCCTTAGATGTCCAGCCAGTGGCATGTGATCAGTAGAAAATCTCATGCTCCATGATTTTGATGCTCATGGAAGGACCTTGAGACATGAAACAGCCTTGGTCCGGCTTACCCATACGTGCAGTTTTTGTAGCTGTGGTGGACCAAACTGCCCACTTGAAGAGTTTTGTGTAGTGGGAGGAGTGCTGAAGGACCATTAAAAATATGAAAAACGTGGCTGCCCTCTGCAGAATGCTTTGTTGTGAGCCTCATGGCGTGCCATTTCCTGCTTCCTTCCCAGGGGAGCTTGGGTGATCTCATGGCTCCTGGGCCCAGCAGCAGTATCTCTGGGTGGCAGTGGGGCACGCTCCCAGCTCCTGTGGTCCTGAGGTTGACCGTGAGTAACATCTGTAGCTCGAGCAGTGAAGGGAGGTACTGGGATGGGTTCGCATGAACCTCTAGCACTGAGCTGCTGCTGCTCCCAGAGCTGTCTGATCCCTGCTCTACAGATGGATCCAGGTTTTCTTCAGCTTTTCGTGCATACCAGGGCTGCATACATCATCCTGCATGCCTCTTTAATCCTATTAGGGCTGTGTTTAACTGGGGTTAGGGTTTGTCACTAATGAGTGTGCTGAGGTTAGTAATTTTCAATTACACTTTTCTAACTGTCAATTAAAAAGGTGGTTGACTTTTTATATGGTGAATTTAAAAATTCTTATTTTTTGTTTAGGCTGGCTGCAAACTGTAAAACCAGGGCTCATGGGTGTACAGAATTAATATTCTTAAGAAATATTGTAAAAAGTGTTCTTCATGGTTAACATTTAGAAATTTTATTTTAAGGTTTTATGTGCTTTATGCTATGCTGGCAAATTGAAAAAATATTGGTTCCTTATATGGAGAACCAATAATTTCCCACAGCCCTGCTTTTACGGTGCTGAACGCATTTCATTTTGTGTGTGATTTTCCCCAGTTGCCAACTGACTACATCATACAGCTTTTTTGGCTTATCCTTTCTGTCTTATGACCATCAGCAGATATTTTGAGTAGCGCATTATAAAGCCACAGATCCTTTCTGTTGCCTTGGATTTTCCCTGTTACCGCTGGTAATGGAAAAGGTTTTATTCATTTTGCGGGATCAGTAAGCGTTTCGGATGAGGCTTCTAGAGAGTCTTTGTGTGTGACCCTAGCACTCAGCACTGGTCACCCTCCACGTTGGCAAAGGAGGTGGCATGTCTGACTGTCTCCAGTGTGTTCTTCAAAAGTAGCGCGAGATCCCTCTGGAGAGGGATGAGGATAAAGATTGGTACTTGTAAACAGTTCAAGATGCTCTGTAAATCCTCAGGGTGATCTAAGTGTTGAAGAGGTGGAGCTGAATTTGAGGCATACTGCTGCAGTTGAGAATAACTGGCAGGTCCCTGAAATTTCCTCTCTAGAAGAGAGGGAGGAGATGGGCCCTGGCACAGTGGGGAAGCTGGTGGGTGGCAGTAGAGGTTGTAGAAAAGTGGAATATTCTTAAATGTTTTTCTGGTCATAGACTGACCAGAAATCGAGCTACAAAAATTGGGGAGGGGATAATACCGCTGTCCATTGAGGTTCCTTTAGGGTTGCATCATGGTCTAGGCGCTGCGACAGTCTGAAAAATTACAGTGTTTAGGACACTGTGTGTATTTTGGAGAGAGCTGGTAAGAGAAACAAATGATCAAATGCTGAAGGCAGATTCAAGTGGAGTAAACAAAGATGGGAACACGGAATAGCTCCCAGTCATCACTGGGAGAGGGCTAGCGCATTAATTGGCATACCCAAAAGCTGTAACCTTTGTGCAGAAAGGGGCTGTTAATTAGGGTGCAGCGAGGGATCACAAATGGTAAAAATCAGAAGTAGTTTTAGTAGCAAGTTTAATCTAAATAAAAGGAAGAACATCTTCACAGTCAAATCTCGTTAGTAGTAGAGAATTCCTTTGGAGATAGGATGAGCGTCCTGTCCCTGGAGATGTTTAAATTTAGGCTATGCAAGACATCAGAATATGTATTGCTGGGAGCCAGCCCTTCACTGGCAGGATGAGGATTGGCTGCAAAATTTGGCCGTCAGGGATGTTGTTATGAAATGTTTCCTGGAATGATACACAAGGGAGTTTAGCACCATAAAACATTTGGGGTTTTGTTGGTATAATGCTTGGGATGAAAATATCTGTGATGAGCTGTCAAACCTCTGAGCCAACATTTTTATTACAGAACGTGTCCTGCGAGGTCTCCATGTGCACTGTTATCTGTGTGGAGAGGGTGTTACCCAAGGCCGATGTCAATAGATCATTCACTAAACCTTGTATTGTAAGTGCATTGTGTACTGTGGGCTAAAAATGAGTATAAAGGGTGGATTTTATTGCTGCTTTCAAATTTGCCTTTCATCAATTACTTTTGTCCTCTTGTACTCTGAGTCTTGAATCCCAGTCATGCAGGAGGGGAGATATTATATGCCTTTCATCGAATTCAGACAGAAACAATTCTTAATCAGTGGCTACTTCTTACTTGTTTAAAACTGGAATAGAAATTAAGACATTCAGCCTGCCAGCTATGAAGAGTAACAAGTAGAGCTGAATGATCACAAAAAGTGTTTGGGTAATAATTAGTAAAATAATTATCTTCTACTATTTTTTCTCCATCACAATATTCTAGTACATTTTTTTTTCTAGTTCCTGAGTTGTGCTCGACCAATAAGCCCATCTAAACATTTTGCTTCTTTGAAAACAGTTTACTTCAGTTTGGAACAGCTTTTTATTTCCTCTGATCCAAGTGCTCACATTGGTTTATTTCTTACAGTACTTTGCATTTCGCTGGAACTCCTGGGTTATATAGGGAATATGGCCTCTCAAATAAAACATGTTTGGTAAATACTTGAAGCAGCTATGTTGAGCTAACTGATTTTTGGATCTCTGGACAGGAGCTTGACATATTGTTCACTTCTATTCTCTATAACCTCTTGAGATAGGACATTCTTACTGTGCAGCTATCTTCCTCAGCCAGACCTTTTTATGGGGAAAGTTTTATGTTTTTCTGGTGGCTTTTTCCATTCCTCTCTATAGATTTCTCTGTAGAATTGCTGTAGTTGAGATTTGCTTGTTTGTAGAAACTGAATTTGTAATCCTTTCTACTAACATTGTTTACCATATTGCACTTCCATTATGGTACAAAGTCTTACTGGTAGTCTATTCATTATTGTTGTGAGTAAAGTAAGTTGGCTTTTTTCCCATTTATTATTGGCACTTCATTAGAAGTATATATATGGTGCATATTATATGTATCATTGCTATACACACACTTAAATTACTTATAGCTGTACATAATATGTAAAATTTTGCAGCAGAAAGAGGAGTGATTAAATGGCATCCTCCAAAGTTCACAAGGAAAGTTTAGGGGGGAGCCTTATCAATAAAGGTATAGCAAAAGTTCTCTCTTCTGTATTTTACAATGGTTCCCGCTATGTTTTCTGGACTGGTTTTGAGGTAGGAGCCATAATCTCCAAAGCTTTAAACGCTAAACCCTGAAAAGCTCCAAGTTCGTGGTTTAGCCATGTGAGCTCTTTGCTATCACGTGGATAATGGGCATTCCCTTTTGCATTCCCTGAGTAAAAAGTGAGTCAACTGGAAGCATGCTTGAGCTTAGCCACATCAGTTATCCCCTGAATTCAGGATATATAATAGTTCCTTTAAGAGTAAATTTGTACAAAAAGGTCAGAATATTTTTGTTGTTGTTTTTTGGATATAGTTGACAGGTCTTGTTTCATCCCTATTAAATTTACTGCTTTTTTTCATCTGAATGAATTGGAGTGTGGTTAATTTGTATGCATCTTCATATACCACTAAAAATTTCCGTATGGAATTTAGATTAGATAAGGTTCCAGGAAATGACAGTGAGTCTTAGATGTGAATGACTGTAAACATGCTTAAAGAGTCATTGTGTAAGAATTAAATAATGCTCAGACTTAAATCTCCTCATTGTTTTTTTTTTTTTTTCTTTTATAGAACACAGCAAGCAGTGTAACTTGAGTCCTAAAGTCCAGATGCATATCACTGTGATGCTTTGCTGCCTCACAGTAATTTGTGGGCTATACTTCATACAGCAAAACGATAGGTGCTATGCAAAAAAAAGTCAACAAAACAGCCAGAAACCCCTGGAGATGGCTTTTAGTAGGTGAGGATTTTGTACCCCTAGCTGCTTTGTAATAGGAAACGATGCTTTTGACTCTAGGTCACTGCTCTGAAGGCAGGTTGCTGATTCCCTGCAGTTCTTATTGTGGTAAAGCCTTTTAGTCAGCCATCCTTCAGCAACTGAATATTGACACTTTTTGCCTGTCCACATGGTAAAACTGCTCTTTCCCATACATACTTTTATATTTTCAGTTATAATAGTGGCTTTAGCGGAATGAAACGGTTGTTTCAGTGACATCAGTGTATCCCTAGCATTAAAAATGCTGGTATTTCCAGTGATTTAGATGATAGCAGACTTGTGCCTGGGATTATGTCCATGTTCACTAGCCCTCTGGTTTAAAGCTCATGTGACAGAAAAATATCAGCTTGTTATCTACTTTAGGAGTCCCATTTAGTTTTATTCTTAAATTGCAGAAAGAAACATGTTTCACCTCAAGAGTTTCATTATTCTTGTTCATCAGATTGTTTTGTAACTCTTTGAGGCAAGTAAGTGTTGTAATTAGAGTAGACCCTTTCTTCGTTGTTTCCCAGAAACACGCTAGACATCCAATGCTGTTCTTGGATGCATCAGAAAAGCTTGATGGAATACTTCTTTTTCATAGAACCACAGAACATTAGGGGCTGGAAGGGACCTTGAAAGATCATCTAGTCCAACCTCCCCACCCAAGCAGGATCACCTAGATCAGGTCACACAGGAACACATCTAGGCAAGTTGTGAATGTCTCCAGAGAAGGAGACTCCACAACCTCCCTGGGCAGCCTGTTCTAATGCTCAGTCACCCTCTGTCCTGGTTCTGGCCAGGCCAGAATTAACCTCCCCAAGCAGTCAGTCCAGGTGAGCTGAGTTAGCCAGGGCTGTTTCCACAGCACCTGACATTTCCCCAGTGAAAAAGTTTTTTCTTATGTTTACGTGAACCTCCTATGCTCCAGCTTGCACCCATTGCCCCTCCTGATTGTGTATGTGTTAGTAGTTGTTAAAGCTGCATGCAGTTTTGTGATTCTTTGAAACCATTGAGATAGTGGTTCTCTTCATATGTAAGTCCATTTTGCAAATGGGGACTAGTACAAATCTCATTGTTTTTATCAGATTTAAATTCTACTCTGTATTTGCCTTTTTCTGAAATGCAAAACTGTAGAGGAGTTAAAATTCTGAATTACGGAAAAACATGCTTTAAATGCTTCATAATGGTAATAAAGAGAGGTGGTGTGATGTGGTGTGATAATGTCAATGAGGATGGGCCTTTCTGTTTGGTTTCAGGGATTTTGGTGGATGCATTAGCTCTTCCTCAGGTGGAATTCTGCAAGTTACATCCCAGAAATTAGCCTAAACTTGTTGAGTAACAAAGTAATGCCTTCAAAAGTAACTTGCCAATCAAGGTGTACTGTATTGACTATTTTAATAATTAGAATTGCTTTAAAGCTGGAATCATCCTAGGAATAGAGAGTCAATAACAGGATGCAAAATTTTAAAAATATTTCTTAAATGTAATCAGTGAAGCAGCCCAGCATGGGTAGTGGTTAGCCAAGTGCTGGAAAATTACCTAATAAATACATTTCAATTATTTTCTTCAATTTCAGCCCCCTGAGTTCTAGAGTTTGTGAGTGTCACACAGAGTATTGCCATGGTGGGGGGAGGCGGGTGGGAAAGGATGGAGACCTGTCTGGTGTATGAAGCTGGTCCTTCAGATAAGCCACAAATGTTTTAAAAGGAAAAGTGGAAGACAATTGATTTCTGTTGTTTAATAGATGGAGAACACACCCTGCCTCCCTGGGGAAGTAAACACTGTAGCCAGTCATACCTGGCTCCTAAATTTCTTAATACATGTGGTGTTGTGGCATGTTGTGCTCTGTCTTTGCAGACCAGTAACCTGAACTGCATGGGACATGCAATAAGTAATGCCATGAAAAACTGATATAACTGGCATACTGATTGTGCTCTTCATCCATGTTGACTGGGACAAAATATGCTCTATATACCTATTTTGCCTTTCCTGGCCATGTTCCTCCTTTTGGCTCTTAAGTATTTTACACAACAGAGTGAAGCAGTCTGTGATGCCTTTTCAAAAGGTCATGTTACATTTTCTTGGGAGTTTTACAAACTGACTGAATGTAGATAAACGAGGAAGGTATTGGCAATCTGAGACAAGCAACTAATCTTTCTTTGATGTAAAGAAATTTCTATGGCTAAAATAATCAAATCAAATTTTTTTCCATGCCATTTCATCAAGGTTAGGGAAAATGAATTTTTTCCCATACTGTCCCTGCTCACATTTTATATGTTTACATGCAGTGTGTGTGGAAGCTTCTATCTGCCTCTTCTCTCATACAAGTTATTGACTTCTAGAGTACAGTTTCTGCAAAGTAGTTTGTGGGCTTCAGAATTTTGGTTTTTAAAAGTAGTTTCGGGTTTTTTTAATTCTTTTCTTTTTTCCCCATTGTCAGCTAGATTTTAAGAAGACTTCTGTCCCCTTTGAGTAGTTTCCAAAAGAGGAATATTTGAGTTCACCCCTCTCTTACATCCTCTTGCTGTCATCCCTGTCTTATGGGCACAGGTGTGGACTTTTCATGAAGGCATTGTCCACTGACATTTGTTCCATACCACTAAATGCAAAAACTAGAGCAGTGCTCCTGGCTACATCAACGCTGTCATTTTTCATGGAATCTTTAAGGTTGGAAAAGACCTCAAAGATCATCAAGTCCAACTGTCAATCCAACACCACCATGTCTATTATACCATGTTCTGAAGTGTCACACCTACATGTTTTTTGAACACCTCTGGGGATGGTGACTCCTCCACCTCTCTGGGCGGCTTTTTCCAATGCCTGACCATGATTGATGAAGAAACTTTTTCTAACATCCAATCTAAACCTCACCTGGCAAAAATTGAGGCCATTTCATCTTCTCCTTTTGCAAGTAACTTGGGAGAAGAGACCAATCCCCCCTTCACTACAAACATCTTTCAGGTAGTTGTAAGGACTGATAAGGCAAATCTCCTTTTCTCTCAGATAAACAACTCCAGTTCCCTCAGCTGATGCTTGTAAGACTTGTGCTCTAGATCCTTCACCAGCTTCATTGCCTTTCTTTGGACCTGCTCCTTGTAGGGCCCAAAACTGAATGCACCACTTAAGATGTTAACACACCAGAGCTGAATACAGGGGGATGATCACCTCCTTAGTCCTGCTGGTCATGCTATTCCTGACACAAGCCAGGATGCTGTTGGCCACCTTGGCCACTCTTCCCCAAGCCTTTAGCATTGTGTGGATTTGTTGTGACCCAAGTGCAGAACCCAGCACTTGGCTGCCTTAAACCTCATGCAGTTGACCTAGACAATTGACCTTCCTGACCATATGCAAAAGAAGCTGTCTTGGTAGAAGTCATGGGCTGCTACATCCCACCTATGAAAAGGCAGCCCCAAAGCCTGACAGGGAGCTAAGGATATTGGCCATTGCTATTTTGTGCCTTTAAAAAAAAAAAAAATCCCAACCCAATATCCCATTGGCATGTCAGCTGGTTCATTAGGCAGTTTGTCAGACCATTAAGATAGCACACAGTGTGCTGACACTGTTGTGTGGAAAACAGAGAAATGGGAAGTGGGGGAAACTGGGGCTTGGGCCAAACTTCAGAACAAGGTGGGTTTCATTACCGGGTCTGATACATCTTTTGCCAATGCTGTGTCTTGCTTTGTGAGGAAGGGATCATACAAAATACTTTTCCCCCGCTGTTGCAGCCTGGTGTAGAGCCTGTTTAAATGATCAGAAGTATTTCCATCAGTCTCATAGTAAGTGATGCCTGCAGTCTTCCTGTAATGCAGAGGCAGCATCATAAATGCTGCTTATTTTTGTTTCTGTTCCATAGAGATTATTGAATGATTAGAGCTAAAAAGTGCTGAGCAGTCCTGTGTTTCTATCCTGGTACTTCCACCACTGATCAGCCCTGGGGTTGTGTAAAAGGAGTGATTGGTGGATGTGTCGGGCTGCTGGGCTTCACCCAGCCCTCAGCCCCCTCCTCACTCTTCCCCTGGCTGCTCTCCTGCTGTGCCGGATGCATTGCCGGCAGCAGGTTTATTAGTCAGGAGTTGGAATGTGTGGGATGACCAGGGAATGGTAAAATGTAAAGGGAATTTAGAGACTGAATGGGGCTGGAACCTCTCAGATTTACGTTAATTTGTGCGCTACTGTGATACACATACCAAGTGTAAATGCACCCTGCATTTAAAAGGGATTAAATGGTTAAGTTCAAAATTCCTTGTGTGCTGAGCATGGTCTACATGGTTTATAGCTGTAAGAGAGCAAAAGGTTTACTTACTAAATTGATTTATATGTTCACTTATGTTCTTGAATATTGAGAACAGGCAAGGAATTAGCAGTGTTGCATGAGCTGCACTAGCACATTTTTCACCTTATATGGAGAATTGCCTGCCACTTATCAAGCAGGGGCAGATTTGCTGTTATTGTCACATTCCTGAAAGTTGGAAGAAATCACATTTCCCTGACTGAGTCAACTCATAAGCTTATGGCTTTGTAGTTTGAATACTGTTTTTTTCATCCAGGAATTGTTGGGATGGGCAGCTCTTCTTCAGAAAAACAGCAGCATGCAAATTTTCACTGCCGTGTTGCAGAGTTCATTCCTCAACTCAGGCAGAGGAACTTAGATGCTTGCAAGGGAAAATATGTTTCTGTTTGGAGTCATTCAGAGTTCCTCCTGACTGGGCTCT
This sequence comes from Porphyrio hochstetteri, assembly GCA_020800305.1. Taxonomy (NCBI): domain Eukaryota; kingdom Metazoa; phylum Chordata; class Aves; order Gruiformes; family Rallidae; genus Porphyrio; species Porphyrio hochstetteri. The sequence continues at coordinate 57,526,848 of CM036907.1, forward strand.
ACTGCTACTGAAGAACACAACAGGAAGGAAGGCCTTGGAACAAAGGGAAAAACCTGCAAATCATGTACCCATGGTATTTAAGCGGGGGGAGACCTCACTGCTTTGTGTTGACTTTATTGCTGCCAGGATGGCTGGTGTCTGAAGTAGTCTTTTCATGGACTTGTTTAGACATTGACTGACAGCTGTTGGCTGTGAAGTCATCAACCCGCTGTGGAAATAGCGATGTCACAAATTCATTGCCTGAGTGTGAGGTTAAATAAGTGGAAAATATGGAAGTGGAAATGGATTGCTTGTTTAGTTACTGATAGGTTGGAGTAGTTGGAGAAAAGACTGAAAAAAATACTTGAAAAATTACTAAGGTGACAATTATAAAATTTTCTTTTGTGATAGTGTAAAAGTACAGCATCCACATGTTAATGAAGTCTGTGTTCACTGAGATACTTGAATTTGGAAGGTGGGAAGTCAGCATCAGGTCTGACTTAGTCTTTTAAGTTAAAATAAGAAATGCTTTCTGTCTGAGTTATTTCTGGGATTGTGGCATTCAGTAGGGCTGTAAGTCTTGCCTACTGCTGGCTTCTTGTTTATTCAGTACGTAGACCATTATAAATCTTTAGAGCATGTGCTCCACTGTTCTTGTGACTTGAGCTTGTATTGCAGTTGTAGAGATTTCTGTGGTACATGTTGGGGAAATAAAATATTTTAAAATGGTAGTGATTAGGTGCAATGACTAGAAAACCTGGCCTGAAACTGCTGTTGCTTTTTTAACTTTCATGCAGATCCAGAAGAGTTAACTGGAAAATGATACTCAGGTTTTTCTTACTCCATAAAGGCAATGTTGGCTGTATTTTTTTGAATAATAAGACTTAAGGAAGAATTTGTGAGCCTAGGAACATTTGAAGCCAACAGAAACAAAAGATTAGTTTATATGGCTAAATACTTTGAAAAACCAACATTTGAAACATTTAGCCAAGTGGTTGCATTGAAGTATCCACGCAAATTTGAGGGGATAGGACAAAAGATAGTGATTTTTGTTTTCTGTTTGCTTGTTGGTGGCTTTCCCATTCTCTCCCTTTATGACTCACCAGGAAAGAACCAGATTTCTTATCGTATATGGATATAAAAGATCTTAAACTACATATATTTATTTCTGGGACTCCACCCTTGGGCTTTGGATTTTGTGAACAGCTATTTCAGTAAATTTACATCTATATGGGGAAACTGGCAAATTGAATACTGTGCAAATCCATGTTTTAAAAAAAGCAATTGCTATTATAGAAGGTAAATGATATCATAAGAAAGCCAAGTAAAAAAGATTGCATTTTTGTTTGCTACTAAGGGAATGATCAGTGCTTCCTGCTGGCTTTTGCACCCTGCAATTGGAGATTCTGGCATGCAAATGGCTTAAATAATGCTAGGTTTTGTGACTGGCTGGTGCTGTACAATACCGGGACTGGGGTGACTTAAATATACACAGTGTGGGCCAATCCCAAAGTCCTTTCTCAAGCAGAACACCCACTGAAATCACATTGAAGTGTCGTCAGTAGAAGCTTTGCCAAAGAAATCACTATGGATTTGACCCCAAAGTTATTACTACTAAATTTTATATGTAAGCCTTTCATTATTGTGTTTTTTAAGAATGGAGTACTCGAATGAATCCTGGAATTCATTATAACTTTCAGATTTTACCAGGGTATTGGCCTCTTCAACTACATTTCCATTGGAAAAAGTCTTCCTTTTTTTTTTCCTCCTTTTTTGTTGTGCTCAAACAGACATAGAAGAGACATCCTGCAGCTCGGATTTGTTTCACCTCAGGCAAGCAATCTACTGAGGTGCCTAAATTAGGAGCTTGGTCTTCCAGACTCTCCATGTGCATAACCGAGAGGGTCATATCCAGAGGGGGTTTTGCTCAATGTTTTCTTCTGGCTGTGACTCCTCCACCCAGTAGCTTCCAGTAGCACCCAGGGGCGGTGTAGGGTGCCCTGATTTAGGAACCCAAAGGGATGTGATTGGTTGACAAAGGACCTGCTATGATTCACGACATAAGCCCCTATGTAACTTGTTTCAAAATTTCTTTTCAGGAGTTAACAGGTTGCTTTTTTCCTTTCCTTCCTCCATGGGTGATGGAGATTGGCGATAAAACTGTGCACTTTAGTACATGGTCCAATGTTGCAGTAGGACCTTTGCAAGGTCTCCAGTCTCTCTTGCTCTCTTGTACAGCTTTGTGTCTGTGGCTTTGGTCCCTTGCTACAGGTTTCATGTTGGATCTTGTGTTTTGTGTATCATGATGTGGACAGACAGATTATATGATCCACAGAGCCTCCAGACCAGATATCCGCAGTGCCTGGCTATATGCAACAATGCTGGTTCTACCAGGTGGTCCCTTTCTGGCCTTAAATTCCAAGGGAAAGGTTTTCAGCACAGAAATCTGTATGTTTCATATTTTTTATTGCTAAATCTGCAATAGTTTTGCCTTCCCCTGTTTAAAATATTGAAGCAACAGCAACAAAAATGGTGGGCTGGTAGTGGTTTAAAGCTGTTTTAATATGCCTTTACATTTCCAACTGCATTATATGATATTATACATTAAATATTGTAGGTGGAGGCCTTTAAGCATGCCCCCTGTATTCTGTTATAACACCGTATTTTCACCTGTGTTTAGTTCTTGCCAGCCTTCAGTCATTCACATGAAAAATTCCCGCAGTGTTTTTTCTGCTTCAGGCTGAAACCTCTGGGAACAGTTTTCAACAGAACTCCTCCAACTGTTTTAAAAAAAATTAATTACGAAATATTAGAGAGGTTTGTCAACTTTATTTAGCCAGCCATTCCTTCAAAGAGTTGTTACACCTTCAGGGAGTGGAGGGGGGAGCTGGGGTGCTTTTTGCAGCCCTGTGGAAATTAACCCAGATTTATTAACCTACCAGAGCTGATGAAAATTTGTTATCTGCACGTGCTCATGAGAGCAGGCTAGAGGGTTACTGATAAAATCTTCAAATATTCCCACTTTCTAAAACATGCTTCCAGCCCACCAGCCTCTGTCTCTGCCTGAGGTGATGAATATGATGGGTGGTACAGAGCACCCAGCTGGGTGGCACCATGGCCTGCTGCCTCTGCTTTGTCAGAAAAAAAGGTATCTGGGCTCTTAATAGCATTCCAAATTCAGTAAAGCTTTATGCCAGGGCACAATTGAGACAACAGTTGGAACACGATTGAAATCACTACTGTTACATCAGTTCTTGTTCATGCAGTTAACTTCTGTGAAGCTGGGAGTAGAATCCATGCTCTGATCCATATATCATTCTCAGGAGTGCCTAGGAAGACACATGCAAGGCCCAAAGTTTGAGTCTTCTGTCTGTCTTTCAGATTGTAGGGATGTTCTAGTACTGCTGGGTTTTAGTATTGTACTGATAATTTTTTGTCATTTTAAAGTCACAACTCTTAATAGTCATGACTTCCATAGAGAGGGTGGATCTATCTACTTTATTTAAAAATAGATAAGCCTGAAAATCCTGCTGGGATTGTGGAGGTTGAAATAAACCAATAAAAGTGAGGATCTGATGCATGTTATCTTTAAGCTATCAAAGAAATCAGGATAACACAGGTTGATGACTTCAGGCAGATGGCAAGACTAAGGTCAGGTCTGAGTCATTCTGCAGGGTGGGAATGAAGTTGCTGCTGATATGTCTGTAAAGGCTTTGTGTAGTTTGGGTTCCCTCCTCCCACATTCCTCTTGTTCTTTCACATTTGTAATGGCATCGATAACTCTCTTGCTTCTCCCTATCTCAAGCCCTCTTCAAATATTCAGCTTGCTCATAACGGACAAATTACTCTGTCTAGTGAGAAGTGCTTTGGATCTTTGCTTTCTCAGTCGGGATCCTTGAAGGCACCAGGAGCTTTTCTGGAAGAGAGAGTTTGTATTTGGGCAGTTGAGGTGAAAAGGGAGAGAGAAGCACTTGCCAGCCTCTAGTGTTGGCTAGGTTAGTGGGATGAGAAATAGTTCAGGACTGCATAATAGGTAATTGCCTGCCTGTGTGTTTTTACACTCTGTCCGCTAATCTGTCATGCGAACCACGATGAAGAATGCTGTTTTGTTGCCCTTCAGACTCACATCCACATTTCACACCCAAAGGTGAATGTTGCCATGGACATCCTTAGCAACCTGTGGCAGTCATGATGTGCTGTTTAGCATTTGCAGCCTATTCAGGCTATTAGGATGTTCTCTAAGGTTTGTTCCTTAGCACTAAGTCTGCCCATCTCAAAGTCATGCTCCCACCAACAGAAATGCCATTAATTAAAACTTGTGGGAGCGGAAATGTTATCTTCCACTTCAGCTTTATGTTCTTAATTTGGAAAAAGATATTAGGGATGTAGAGAGAACTTAAACAATGAAGCAGTTCAAGGCGCCTGTGTTGTAAAATCTTAGATAAAACTTAGTGGCAAATTATAGGTTTGTCTGCCTGGAGTTAATGGTGGATGACTTACCAGGGAGTTTAGGTGCTGAGGTAAGGAGAAGCAACCCTGGTGTTTCCCTTACATGTTTATCTCAGTGTGCTGGATTTTTCACAAACATCTTTAAGCAGAGAAGATAGAAGTTTGGTTTGTCTTTCAGTTTAATATTTTAGGTCAGTTTTTCGCATAGTTTCTGTTGCTTTTAATAAATTAGAAATGTCTTGATGAAAACACAGCGTTAAAGTAGGCGATTTTCTAGTGTATGACGTAGTATACTAAAAATTTACAAAAGTTGAATATGTTAGAAAAGGGAAAATGAAGTACTTATACTGCATTATCTTGTATTTTTCTCAAGCATTCTCCATAGCATGCTATCTGTAAAATGTAGATATTGAAGTTATTAAACTTGGTATCTCCCATCAAATGCAAGCAATGACCTGTTGATAGTATTGCTAGCTTTATGGAAATCTGGGGCTCACCTTTCTATCTGCAATTTACATTGGCATTCCTTGTTAGCTTCATGAAGAATTTAACTGGAACTAACTTCTAACACTTTTACTTTTTTCTGCAAAAGGTTTTAACTTCTTTTGCAATTATGCTTAGAGATTATGGGGAGGTGTGGTGTTGGGGTGTTAGTTGGTGTTTGGGTATTTTTTGGGTCCTGAACAGTAGCACCATTTGTGGGTGTCTCCTGGGGTATTCAGCCTGAGCTCTAACAGAGAATAATGACACTGTTGCTTTAAGCCCACAGTGTTGCTTTATATAGATATGGCCTGATTTATAGTGCTGCTTTAAATACACAATAAGAGAGTTCATCTCCATTTCAGAAAAAGGTTTATGACTGATCTCTGCCTGGCTAGGAATGTTTATGTTCTTAAATTGCTTCACTGCAAAAACGTTTTGAAATAGAGTCCCAAACTGTTGATGGGGCCCGTACTCATGCTCTCTGTAGATCTAGTACCTTTACCACTAGATAGCTGTGGTTTTCTGATGGACCTCATGTAGATCAGGCTCAGTTCTGTTATCACTGTGACCCTTCCCAATCAGTCACCCTTTTTTTAAGTCTGTACTATTGAACTGATCTACAGGTGTTGGCAAAAGAAACCTGAGTAAGAGTTAGCTATCAATCTCAGTCCTTTGCAATAATATAGTCTTATTTTATTTTCTCTGTAACATGTTGCCGTGGTGATGCTGAAATAACCTTGAAATAAAGGATTTTAGAAAAAAACTTTCTACCAGCAGGCATAAAGGCAACAGAGAAGGGATTCACAGAGGATTGATTCTGGACGCTCTTAAAATGGCATGTTGGTGTAGGATTAACTTTCTCTTGAATTCTGCTGACGCCATGTATTGATTATGTATTAAGTTGACAGAGGCCAATGGAAAAATCCTTTCTAACCATGTACCAAGAGTTCTGCAGGGCTGTGGTGTGTCCTGTGTGGTGACTTGTGCTTTGAAAGTGAATAAATAATGGTAAGTACAGTAAGAAGTGTGCACAGAAGAGATGATACAGAGCATGTAACTTAGAACATGGAACAAAAAGCCCTGCTTCTCCGCCCCTGCACACTGTCCTGCCTAGCCTGGATGTCTGGTCTGCCCCATTTATGCTTTCCTAATGTCACTTTCTGGTGACCAGGAGAAGGACTGGTCTGCTCCTGTACGCAGGGCTGAGTCACCAACCCTACCTGTCACCTTGCAGGAGACCTTCCTGGACAAAGGGAGATGGAGCAGAAGGGTTATTTGCTCAAGACCCCTCAGCCATTCTGTCCCTAGACCTGCGAGAAGGAGACAGCTTCCCCCTTGCTCACAGGACAGTGGGTGATGAGAAGGTAATGCTGTGGGGATGCTTTCTATTCATGCATGTAGACTGGGAGGGAATTTCTAAGGAGAAATGTTAGCCAATTCTCCTTGCTATTCAGAGCATCAGCAGATAGAATTGTGATGCTAAGGCAAGGTGAAGGACAAGCTTTACCAGTCTAAAGGAAGTGTGAGTTGTGGAGTACAGATACGGTTGAGGAAAGGTTACCCATTTTTGCAGGGCAAAAAGCTCGTGATCATGCTGTAGACCAGCCTGTGGCTGGAGAATTTTTGATGAGAGCTTAAAAATGGGTGAGGAAACCTTTCAATAAGATTTTCTGTTTGTCTGTTTTCCTAAGTGGGCCACTGAAACCACTTGCTGGATGTGAGTATACCTGGTTTCAGCTGCGGTATGTAGGTAATGCTGCGTACATTCTTGTCAAGTATCAGTGTCATCCTTCATTGCTTGTCCAAAGCAATTCATGACTGCAGTTCTTCAGCGGAACTTTGCAAAGGCATATCAAACCTCTAGCCTGAGATTGTTTATTTTTCTAAAAACACAATAATAAAAATTAAATAGATGACTAGGAAATCCAAGGCAAAAAAACATGAAACTTTCTAAAGGATAAAGTAAAATAAAAAAATATCTCAGAAGTGTTTTGGTTTGGGTCTTTGAAGTTAGAGGAAAGCAGTTTAGCACAGAACTAATTAATGCACATTTCTCTGGGGTGGAGTGATCTCTGTGCAGTCACACCTTCTCTAGAGTAACTCAAGTGGATTAATCAATGATCATCTTTCTAATTAAACTGCTGAGTGGAGTGTTAGAGGCTTTAGATGGTGATCATTAGTTTTGTGTAGAATCAGTGTATTAAGGGTAAATAACGCTAACAAGATGTTCCTTTCTTTCATGCGATCATTCAAAGGTCAAGAAAAAGGTCAGCGCTTTTGTTCATGTGCTGCCTCTGAAATGTAGATCATCAACAAGAATTAAAAAAACACTTTCAAGTGCTTTCAGAAATGTATTCTGAAAATAGCAAGAAAGGCAGGGAACGAAATGCCTTGGATTGTTCCAAATGTACATACCTACTTGGCTCAGTTCCACACCAAGCAGAGTGGTTAGGGTAGATCCTGAAACGCTGCTTGGTAATGTGAAGTTTCCCAAAAAACTGCCGAGGCACAGGGAAGAAAGGTCCAGCTTTTCTAGTGCAGATGGGCTCTACCTCCTGGGCAGAGCTGCACACTGTGGCACAGCCTTGCCTTTGTGGGCAGGCCAAGCGGATGTTCTCGGTAAATGGGGATCTGAGGGTTTGCTGCTTGTGAGCAGAGCTGATGCTCAGTGTGTCACTAGGCAGCCTGGCCTCCTGGGAATTGTGCTGCTGCTCCTACTGAACACAAGCTGAATGCATGTGCCTGGTATAATGGTGTATATAGAGTGGTTTGATGGGGCTGAAAAAGTTGTGGGATTTTTTTTTTCTTCTCTTCTGGACACAGGAACAACTTTCAATGGTATTACATCTGACCTGCAGGCTATTCCCAAGTTTCTCCAGGGGAAAGGGGGGGAGGGAATCCAAGAAAACCACATGCAGCAAACTGATGGACCGTTGCAGAAAGTTCAGTGTGTGTTGGTTTAACATAGAGAGGTTTTATCTTCTTCTGTGTCATCTCCTTTCTGACGATTGCGAGGCCAAGGTCTGGATGTATATATTGCACTCAACTATGGAGGACAGCTGTTGTACACTTTACAGGAGGGCACTGTGCTGCTGTTAGCTTGGCTGCAAGCAGCTACTGCTCCAGGAGAACCTTATGAACAAGTGTCACCTCTCTACTTCCTTCTTGTCAGACCTGTTGAAATCTGGTAGCATCTTGTGTTTCCCTTTTAACATGGGTCTACTACAGCTGGATTGAAGGGAGGGGTTTTAGAACTGTATACCTGAATTGCTCAGCACCTTCTTATTGTATGCTGGCTTTAACCAGGGGCTGTAGTTTGTGCTGAAGATGTTGGGTTTCCAGACAAAACCCCCCAGTTGGTGTTTGTGCTCTACTCATGCAGGTAGCACCTACCCTGTTTGTACAGCCCTTCCCAGCAAGCAGCTAAGGAACTACATCTGTGACTTGAATGTTGCTGTTAAATATATCATGTAATTGCTCTTACTTTACAATAGAGCTGGAAGGGCCCATGGTACCTTTGTGCGAATGTCATCACTGCCCTACCAGCTAGCCTTTTGCTGGTGTTTTACTTTTGTGTACCCCCTTATTCAGCAGGAAAATTAAAGTGTGATTATAAGATTAATGACAAAATCAAGTTCCAGTAGCATAACAGAAAAGATTAGACAGCAAATGCTAAGACATTCACAGTCATGCCTACCTGTCTAACTAAATGGCAGACCCTGTCATGTTGCACTCGCCATGTTTAGTGCGTGGGATTTTGGCATCATCAGTCACATTCGGAGATGTGTGAGGTTAATATGACTGCTACTTTAGTATAGAGGAGCTGTAACTTCTTTCTGTTTTTTAACCTTCTCCCTTTTCTTGACGCATGAAAGGTTTATTTCAGATGGATTCCCTTAGAAGTGCTTTGCCCTTGGTAGAAGTCTGATGAGCATCCTTGGCATTAAAAAGCTTATTTTAGGAAAGGGGAAGTATGAGTGTTAAGATCACCCGTGTAAGATATGTTTTCTCCTAACCTGCTATAAAAAAGTTATTGAATGATAGAGCTCTGTAGGTATGCAAGAACATGCTATCTTGGAGGGCTATAAGTTAATAATAAGGGTTTCACAAAGCCGGCAGAGCATTGCTGGGAAGTTTGTATTTACTATGGTGAACTTCCTTCAGCATTTGATGGCCTGTTTGTGGGCGGTCATTGTGACTTCCCTTAAAGGTATCTTGCTGGGAGTGCTGGAAGCACTTCAGAAATACTGGCCCTCTTCCCTGGCCAGTAAATTTTCTTCAAACGGAGCGGGATATCGTCCTTAATAAGTCTCCAAATAAGACCTGACTGGTAGGGAGTTCTTGTATTACTTCACCATAAATCGGTTATTTCATATCAAAAGTAGTACACCATCTGCCTGCTATAAATGTTGTGCTCTCATTTCTGCCCGTTCTTGCCCAGATTGAAATGTTTTAGCTGTACATCTACAAATCTGGGGTGGCTGAGTGTTAGTACCATGAGGTCACCACAGCTGTAATTAGCTAACAACCAGCTGCGTTTCCTCTGTAGTAATGGGCCAGTAAAAATCCAGGGGAGTCAGGTTTGCGTGTGAGGGCAGAGTTTAACTCTGCATTGTTGAGATTATATGTATATATTGACACGGATCTTGCATTTAACATCATACTAGGTCTCGCTCTGTCTATCAAAGCATTGGTAAAGAAGCCTTGCCTGCGAAGAGCTGTGAATGTTGTTCCAGAAGGAAAGGGAAAATGCCCGAGCAGCTCTCTGCAGTGAACTGCAACACAGGAAGGAAAAGGGCACTTCTCAGTTCAGGGACTTTGCAGTCATGGTGGTGAGAGCGAGCTCCTGCCCAAGTCTTTTGAGCCTTAGTTAGCCAGTGATCAGGAGCTGGGTGCCATGGTGAAGGAAGTGCTCTGTCTACTTGAGGAGTGGATTCACGCTGTGCCATTGTGCGGGAAAAGTAAGTATGACGACAAAAATACATGTCAGGCACTGTAGCAGTGCTGAGAACTTTGTGACAGAACGTCACGACAGTATAATCTGAGCACAGTCATTGTGGAGCTCGCAGCCCTGCTGCATTTATGTCTTTTATAGTGACCATGAGGAGAGTTTTGGTGGTCTGTGCTCTGGATAGTGCTGTGCAGATAGACCCTTCCCAAAGCCAGTCTGGTTTGTATTTGGAACATTACAAGTGGTTTTACGGTAACAAATAAGAAAAATACTACTTACACCTTCTTACTCATATTTCCTCTTGGGTGTAACTTGCAGCCTGATACCTCTCTTTACTGTGCTGGACCATTGTTATTTTTTTCCCTTTTCTATGGTGGTTTTGCAGCTTGTATTATTTGCTGTTTTTTCTGCATTTTATTTTAATAGGACAGCCTTTGTTTTTGGTGAAGTCAGTTTGGGACTTTGCTCTAATTCCACAGAGTAATCCTAGAAAAAGAAAACTTCTAGTTCTATGTTGTCCTCTTTGTATCCTTGTCACCTTTAGGTGGAGGAGTAACCAATACTTTCTATTTTATGTGTTTTACATGCAACATTTTAATTGAGAATGCTTTTTATTGTGTAGTGACCCCATAACCAGGCTTTTCAGTAAGATCTGCCTTTTGAAGCATGACTAAAATTCGTGTGTTAGTTCTAATTCTGCTGTGGCATGTCAGTTTAACTGTTGCAGAAATAAGGATATTTTTATGACAAGGTGCTGTGTGCCATGAAAAAGCTGTTAAAAAATCAGCCATGCCAATTTAAACATCACAGAAAATATTGTCATACAGTCTGACACTTTGCAGCATGGAAATGACAGACTTTGTAGAGCATGAAGTTCTCCATGCCAGCTTTTGGGTGCTCAGTTAGATGCCACCTTCAGTGTGTTTGCACCGAATAAGAGTGGCTATGTCTTCTATCTTGCTGTTTTCAGGTGGTGTGGGCAAAAGAGAAGCTGGTTACGCCTTATGAAGTCTCTCAAAAGCAGTGGCCGTCTGTTCAGAGCCTGGTCGGGCTGGTGCAAGAAAACTTCCACAGGACATCTTTGTTGCTGACATGTGGCTTTTTTCAGAGGTTGTGTCTGGGATTTGGTAGCCTGTCCAGCACTGGCATGTGAGAAAGTTTAACTAAGAACATATGGAAACAGACCTGAAGGTGCTCTTCTGTGGATTGCAGTCTTGTGGTCCCAGCACCATTCATAGTCGGTGCCGCCACTGTAGAAAAGGGACTGTGATGGTGCTGGCTCATTTCAAGCTGCCTTTCCTGGTGTGTTTCCCAGATGGAAATCTGGACAGCTTAAAAAAAACAAACCTCTTGAAACACGTGTTTGTAATGTGTTTCATTACCAGTTTCTAACTTCCCGTTGTATAGAGAGAGATTTTAAGCTGCTGCGCATGAGCCGTCTGTGAAGAACACATAAGTGAAGTATGAATTGAGTGGAGATGTTTCTAGCTGCTTTTTCAGCATATATGTTGTTGGCTTTGTGTTGGAGAGGTTAATGATTTACTTGGCAGCGGTTCAGAACAAAACATTTCTAAGGTATCTAGGGATAGATGTGTTAACAAAACAGTTTTTGTTTTTCAGATTGCCAGTGCTACGAAAGTAGAGATTTCCAGCAACAAAGTCTTCAACTTGTGAAGCAGCAAGGGCAGTGTTGAGAATACACCCCACCCTCTGCGTTTTCACCCCGGGATGCAGAGGGAAACAAGGCATGTGGAGAGCAAATAAATCATACAAGGTTTGTTTGTTTATATTTTGTCCATTTGTTTGTTTCTGAATGTATAAATTGGATTATGAAACAGTTATAGGCCAAGGTTCAGGTACAACCAGCTTAAAATTTGCTTTAGTCCCTGGGTCTTAATGTTGTATGTTGGCTGCGTGCCTTTGAGGTTTGAGTCAACCAATAGTGAACACCAGCACTGGGATGAATGTAGGCTATCTGAATTTTTTCTCTCAAGGCATTCATCCAACTCTGAATGCCTCTGACTTCAAAATAGGTTGTATTTACAAAACTTCAGTCCAGAGAAGCATCCGAATCTGTAAATAGTATAGATGCAGTTTTCTGTACTTAAGGAGGGAGAGGAAGGGATTTAGGCTTTTTCCTGCTCAGCTATTAAGAGTGTTACGATGTGGTAGATGTCTGTCTATCAAAGGAAAGGGAGTGGATGAGCAGTTTCTGGTGTAAACGCATCGTTCCAGAATTAGACAGAAAATTACCAGTGAAGAGATGCCCTACTCCTGATGTCTCACTGTCCCCAAGGACAGAGTGGCATTGAAGTTCAGTGCTGGTGATCATCAGATGCCTTTCTGCTGTAGTCACAAATTTGATGCATGGTGTATGAGAGATGTTTTGGCTGAGGGTTTGAAAGACCTGGTGCAACTGTGATTATGGGAGAGCAGGTTCTCTCCACCCCCTTTAGTTTTTGTCATGTGAAATAAAGGGGTGGTTTTAGAAATTTTGGAAGACTTAATCAGAAAGTTTTATAAGAGGGTGCTGAGAGTGTTTATTCAGCTTTTCATTATTTTTAATTACTTTGGCATTTTTTGCCATTATTAATTGAAGAAACCCCACATTGCTGTCAAGACTATGCTACCTACTGTACCATGTACACTACTAGGTAATAGTGTAGATGTGTTTGGCCTTTGTAGCAGGAATTCAATGTGTAACCGTGACAAAGCCACCTTTTAGGAAGTTCAGGCCTATGGGCAGTTCTGCACATCACAAACTCCTAGGGAGCAGGGTTGGAACTGAACACATCCAGTTGATCCTCATTCCCCAGGAGTGTCTGACACAATCTTAAAACACGTGTGCTGTGAAAGGCCTGCAGTTTCAGAGGGATTTGGTCTCATCCTGTGCTAGGACAGGATTCGTTTTTCTTGCCTGACAAAAGATAGTGCCGACTAAATAAGGAAACTCTGTCAGTTGCAGGCTTTGTCCCAACTGACACCAGGCAGGGGACTCTTAGAGCTGATTGTTACATAATACTCAAACAGTTAAAAAAAAAGAATATGCATGTATACTCATAGTTAATTTTGTTACCCACTCATCTCTCTCAAAATCAGTATATAATGGATCATGGCAGATGACTTCTAGAGTTCTACCACTTGAAAGAAGCCTAGAGCACCGATACTACAGAAATAAGTATGTGAGAGCTCTGAGTTTACTGCTCTTCAGTTAGTACAGTATCTGATCCATTCTTCTCTGAAACAGGTTATATTTAATACTAGCTTATACATTCAGGATGTATTATAAAATTAAAATGGATTTGCAGGAGTGATCAGGGTTATGTTGAACATGTTTACAACAATCTAGAAGCGTTTCTTTATTTGAGTTTTCCATCCTCAAAAAGGTAAAGTAATAAAGGAAACAGCCCTCCAACAGTCAACTTCTAACTGATTTTGCTAGGAGGATAGACATGATACTGTGTCATTGTGATTGATGCAACTAGGCTTACTGTGCCAGTGTGTTATGCCATGCTCTGTTGCCTCAGGTTAAAAGTGTTGCTGAGATTTTTATACACTGTAGCATTCATAAGAAGTCTTAATTTGTCATGTTAGTTGACCCACGGGGGGCTTGGTGGTTGGTTTATTTGGGGTTTTTTTGTTTGTTTGATTTATATTGGTAAAAGGAAGTATTGGAACTGATTCTAAAATTTAATGAGACAAATGTCTGTTGGGGCATTGTTTGCTGCAGCCATCAGAGCCCGCTGGTGGGATAGATGCACTTGCCTTGTGAGTTCTTCAGCGTTTTAGCAGTGAGTATGTTTCATTTCATTTTGATTGTGGTCACCCACAGCTCCCCAAAACCCAGTGGAAACCCGGAGTGAGTTTGTCAGTGGCAGAAGGGGAATTTGAGAACCATGTGAAGACTTGGGAGAGAATATTACGTCATACAGATTACTAATGATAAACATACTAAGAGCATCCTAAAATTATAAAGCAGTGTGTTGCATTGAAGCATCAATTTGCATTTTGGCTAAGGCGTAGCTGCATTTTTTGGACTATCCCTTTAATTCTGCTCTGTTAATTACTGGCTGACCAGTTCCTGGGGTGGAAGCAGCAGAAGCTGTGCCTGCAGCAGTTCCCTGACGTAGTGGTTTCTATCAGACAGAGCAATGGGATTCCTAAGGTTGCTTTGAAACCTGGAGTCTCCTGCTGCAGACCAGCAGACTGACTTAAAGAGGAATCTAATTAAAAAGCCCAAGGAACTGAATAAAGCTCACAAGTGCCATCTGTTCAGCTTTACAACCTGAAACTACTCAGTGAATTGCAGTAGTGAGTTCCTGCATTTATGCTGCAGCTGAGTTTTGTTGCAGCGGCCAGCCCATGCAGGCAGAGTTTCTGGGCTCTAAGTAACCCCTTGGACTTCATTAAGTGTTTCAGCAAAGTGTGTTCTGGAGAGAGAAACAGTTTGAAACTTAATCCCACATGGAAGGCACTGATACTGTGGGCCCTGTGCTGGCTTACCAGAGAGACAGGGTGAGACACGGACATGCTGAAGGAAGTATGAGTGAAGTACCTCTTGGTATGTGTTCATGCTGGGTTTTCAATGGTGGTGTAGCCTGAGGAAGATGGACATGTGATTTTTGAGAAGAACCTCTTTTGAAGCAAAGCGGATGTATAATTGAGATAAGTAGGTCACTGTGTGCTTACTTTAATAGCTGCTTAATTATGGCCCAGCATTGTTGGCATATGCAGTAAGACTATGAATTCAGATGTTCGATTAAGACATGATCATAACTCCATCTGTAGGCTCTTGCAACAAATTGTTCCTAGGTTAAAGTAATTAAAACCAGTGCTCTGTTCTTTATCTCCTTTCCAAGTGAAAGTCTTACTCGTGGCTGATTGGGTGAGAAAATGCCAAACAAAAGTTTGTAGACCCAGAGGGTGGGAGGAACCAGATTCTTTATAGCATGATGAGGAAGCTAATCATATGCTGGGAGGAGAATACACACCAGTGTCTTTGCATAAACCATGGAACGGAGCAAACTTAAACACTCTTTCATCAATGTATAATATTGGCACCAACAGTGTGCACTCAAACTTTGTGTGAAACAATGTAAGGGCATGGTGGAAAGCAGCTTTGCAGCTGTTTGGGCAAGTGCCGGTGGTTGACGTTCTGGTGAAGTGTACAAGAGGAAAAGTGGAAAAAATTGTTGAAGAAGCAGAAGAAAACATCAGTCAACTGAAGGAAGGCTTGTGTGCTGCTGTTTAAACTCTATAGTCAGGAAACGATTTCTTATTGACAGGCAACAATGTATAAACTCAGTAAAACTGAGTTACAGATTTCCTAAAAAATCAATCTGGTATATGCGGTTTTTGCAGTGTAACTCTAGAAGAAATGTAAGTCCCTAAAGACTTCGAGTTGAGATAATATTCCTGACCCAAAGCTGCCTAACTGTAGCTACTGCCTACTCTTACTTTGTAGTCATACCTTTAACTTCTCCATTGCCTCTCTGTCACAGCCTTGTCCTCCACTGCTGCACAGCTTGACTGCACCAAGGAACATCAGCCTTACTAAAGATGACATTGAGATGTTAGGCATGCCTGACAAAGTTTAATGATGCTACCCTCCAGCCACAGGGCAGCTCTCCCTTTTACACATATCCAGTTTGACATTTGTATAAGTTGGGACTGCTGGCAAGATGCTGTGGTGAAAGAGGCAAAGTAGCACCTTTCCCCCATGAAATGGTTGGGATGTGATGTGGAGAGGGGAAAACAACTTTCCCTGGGGATACAGGGTGCCAAACCGCAGTCCTGCTGGGATAACTACCCGTGTGCCCGCTCTTACTTAGTGGTCAGCAAGATGTAGCTTGACTGTCATGCTGTAGAGCTCATCTGCCTTCGCTCTAATGTGATGTGGCAAGGTACTGGTACCTGTATGTGGCATAGCTAGTACGCAGTATGTATCGCCTCCAGTTTTTCCTGGTCTGCACAGCCAGGCCTTGAGCAGAAATGGTGGTGTTCTGTGCGTAACGCTGGGAGCAGGGGAGTATTTGTGTTTATATTTCTCTGAGAGGCATTTTAACTGAGTTCCCTATCAGTTGGGGTGGATCGTTGTGCTCCCGCCTGAGTCTTACCACAGTCATCAGCAGGCTACAGGAATAAATCCCTGCTCCAGGTTTTGACAGCTGCTGCTTTTTGTCTGCTACAGGGATCTACTCTCCTGCTGAGGATCAGCTCTTGTTTCTGCTCCCTCTTTACAATGTCCTATGAAACCTTAAGCTATAATCTGTCTTCCCTGCTGAAATAGTGTCTTCTGGCCTGATATCAGAGGTCTTTTTTTTAAATTATGTACATCAAGTAGTCCCTACAGAATTTGCATATGGAGCTAATATATTAACAAACATGTTATACTTTAATACTGAAAAATTACGTATTTCACAACCATTGACTATATGATAGATTAACATATTAAATAGGGTAGAAAAATTATCTTGGAAATAGAAAGTCCAGAAAAGAAAATGGTGGATAGTCGGTATTGAGGATCCTCACTTCAAAACCAAATCAGTGCTACATGTTAACATGCTCATGCCTTGTACTATAAAAGTACTGTGGACAATATTAAAAAGAAATTTGTGGGTTTTTCCTTCTAAAATATTGTGTCTCCACTCTCACTGTTATAAGCAAACCTAGTGCTTTTTCCAGCCCTAATGTTGCTGACGTTTGCATGACTTGAATTTTTTCTTATTTTTCTGTTGGCATTTTAAAAGTGATTATTGATGGACCTGAACGAAACAGATGTTGCTAGATTTGGGATTTTTCTAAAGATAATTTAAAATACTTTTTAAAAGAAAACATAATATATAATTCAGTAGTTTTGTAGCTCAGTGCACTTCCCTGTAGCAACACTAATCATAGAATCTCCTGAGTTGGAAGGGACCCACAAGGATCATCAAGTCTGACTCCTGGCTCTGTACAGGGCCAGACAGGTCAGAGCATGTGACTGAGTGCATTGTCCAGGTGCTTCTTGAACTCAGCCAAGCTCGATGCTGTGACCACTTCCCTGGGGAGCTTGTCCCAGTGCCCGACCACCCTCTCAGTAAAGAGCCTCCTCCTAATATCCAACCTAAACCTCCCTTGTTGCAGCTTCACAATCTGGCAGAAATTCCTACAGTGCTGCAGAATTTACTGCTCAGATGCCTGGGCCAGTAAATGCAACCTGAGCTCATTCATAAGGTCTTGTGTGAGAGTTTGCTTTTCACACACTGATAGAGTCGCTGTTTAGGTTGCCCAGAAGTGAACAGTTTGTATATGAGTAACAGCCGAGTCCAGTATCTTATGAAAGACACTTGGCCTGCAGGTATATTTCTCCTTTTAGACCTACCAAGCCATTTGATTTTCAAAAATACTCTTCCTTTGAAGTGTCTGCAGTGTATCTCCAGTTGCAGCAATACAGTTGCAAAACTCCTTCTCATTTGGCACTGGAGCAGAATTAGAATGGAAACCAAAGGGTGCCACCTACTTCCCTGCATTGCTGATAAGGGATCTTGTACAGCCATCACTAAGGAACTTCCCTCTAACCCTAAAAAATAAAATAGAAAAAATTAAATAGCCAGCTTGGTTTTTGGAAGTGGGGTGCTCTCCATCGAGTCACTGTAAAACTGAGTTTTAATGGTGCAGATCTTTTCCTGCATGGTTAAAATGTGACTGGTATAAGAGCTGCTGTGCTCTCTTTTGCTGGGTGTGAAGCAGTGGAAAGGGCATGGCTCGTTCCAAACCTGTAGATCAGTCAGCCACCTAAGAGCTGAGCCTTCGGCTTGCCGGCGTTTCGGAGGGAGGAGCAGAAGTGGCGTGGAAGATTGAAGGCATCAGAAGTGGTGATTAAAGCAGTCTTATTTATTGTTTTAGTCTTGTATTTCAAAGCATTTTCTTTACCCTTTTCTGCTGCGTGAGCTGGTACAATGGGTGAAATTCTGTTGCTATTGAAGTTGGCGGGAAGGTTGCCATCAGCTCTAATGGGACCAAGATTTCACCCACAGTATTTTAAGGTGGCTTGAGTGTTTATACAGTATGTTGTGTGTGGCTTATGGTTCCTTGGTTTCTAGGTGATAGTGAAAATGTTAGACAACTCTTTCAGCTACTTGAAGAAAATTATTTTTTCAGTGGGAAATTTCACATAATTACAACAAGTTTTGTACTGATTTTGTCAAAAGTTTGCTCTTTTTTTTATGTCTGCAGGAAAGGATGTTTCTGTGTATTGGCAGACTAATTTTTAAGTTATACAGCAGTAAAGCTAGTCTTATATTTCTTTGCTGCTTAGCTGGCATGCTTTAGCTATTTCACCAGCTATGTAACCTCAGTGTACTTTGTAGTAAAATTGCACATGAGATCGAGGAGAGGACTTTAGTCAAAAAAAAAACAAATTTCATGGAATGACATGGGTGTTCTGATTGCTCTCTTGAAACAGTGCTGTTGATTCCTCTAGTCGATAAGCGAAAAAAATGCAACAAGTAATTGGATTTCAAGTTTGTCAGTGTAATGTGCTTGTGTAGACACCTGTGTATTCAAATCCATATAGAATAGTCCTGCTTGTTTTTCCTTGAAAATAATAGTATAAAGGTGTGTTGTACTGATTCTTAGCCTAGGACACTGGTGTCAGTCATGTGGTTTTTAATGGCTATATTGTGTGTGTATATATGTAGCTGCATGTGGAGCTTTCATATACTTTAATTTCCATTCAAAGGCTGTATGAAGGGTGAGTGGGAATAGTAGAATATTGAGCAGTAATCAGATAGTAGCCTGAAATAATTCTTAATTTTTCTTGCTATTTTTAATGAGTAAAACTTGTTTAGGTGAAAAGCAGTATAGTGTATAGTGTGCATTCAGTTAAACCCTCATGAACTTATGTCCTAGCACTCCTTAATAAAATCCATGTTAAAATGTTACTGAGTTCATCTGGCTCCCAGGACGTGGTCTTCTGTTGCACACAGGCAAACTTCACAGAAACGTGGTTATTTCTTTGCATCCATTGATATTTTGCTGTAACTTGGATTATGTGCTCTTGAGGGCAGGAACTGATTTTTTTTGCTCTGTCTGATACCTGACACAGTGGGAGCTTGTGGGGAGGGAGTGGATGCTTTTGAGCATTAGAGCAGATGAATGCATGCTATTGGGATGGTATCTGGATGGAACTGGGAATAGTTCATGATGAAGACAGAGGAGAAGACGAGAAAGCTCTGGCATGGGGATTACTGTGACATTTTTCCTGTGGTCTTTTCCTCAGCCATAACTGAAGCATTCACAACATACTAATCTACTTTCTTGTTTTCACAGCCACTGCATGTCTCCTGCCTCCGCCCGTAACCACTGTAGATAAATCATCACAGTACCAAATGGTTAATACCCAATAAAGCACGTTTCCAGGTAGCAAATAACTAACCATTCCATAGCTTGCTCCTGTGATCATCCTTTCCTCCACTCAGGACACAGAAACCATACTGGGAGAGGGAAGCCTTTTTGGTGCTTGTTCATTCCTTCTGTCAGCAGCATCTGGGTTGTTTCAGGAGCTCAGCAGATTGCTGCGCTAGAACTTAGGAAATGGTTGTAAGATGTCTGTGTTCCTTTATTTCCTGTGTGTCATTTCCTGCGATATTTCTACAGAACAGCCCTTTCTGTTACACAGGCATAAATCACCTGTGCTATAATGCTGCCACAGAAAAAGGAGTAGTACACTGCACGTGTACGTGGGCGATGAGGCCATAATGCTCCCTATTAACGTTCCTACATATATTTAGTATAGTGGTAGATTTCTGAAAGTCAAGAATTAATTTTCTTGTGAGTATCAAAATAAGAAACTTATAGATATTTGTTTCATTTTGTGACATGTCTAAAATATGTTTCTGTCTTCTGAATTGTTTTTTGAACACATTGCATTTTTAGCTAATATACGTACCCTCTAGCTTTTACAGGCAGTAATTTCTTTGCTGTTGTCTTTACTTTCCCCAGAATATTTTTCATTTCTTATTAAAATAATGTGATTTTAGATCAAAGTATTAACAAATAGCATAGGATTGGCTGTATACCCAAAATCTCAAAATCAGTATTTATCCAGACTATATATAGCCGATTGATTAAAGTGGTTTCAGGTTTTGTGCAAGTCAAGAAGCTATTTATGTGTGCTGGAATAAAAGCCACAGTGTTGAACAAAGTTTTGATTAATCACAGAAGTTGGAAATGAAAAGATATTTGATTCCTAAGGCTTTTGTAGAATCAGTAAAAGGAGATTTATAGTAAAATCCAGGAGATGAAGGGTGGGTTTCCTAACACAGAGAATGCAGTTAACATTTGACACGGGGTTTTTTAATTAACATATTGCAGGGCAAGAAGTGATCACAGTGATCATCTAGTTGGGTTTCCTGAATAAACAATTTGTGTGACTGATTATTTTTTTTTCTAAAGAATCATTTGTTCACTTATTTTTGTTTTAAATAAAGAAAATAGGCTGCGATGCTTGATAGACTGCTTTGATTACTCTATTTCTGCAATTCCCTCCCTCCCGCCCCTGCCAAACCTCGTTTGACTTCTGCTGCTGTTGGTTATTACTGGTGACTGGTTCTCCTAAGTGGGCCCATGAGCCTGACCTGCCACATCCACTTCCAGGTTCTTGCAGAATGTGGTGAAATAAGCAATATATGTTGCTTTACCTGCTGCTGCTTTTCTGCCTATGTTTTGACGGACAACTGACAACATGAAGCCCTTTCTTGACGAATTAAGTGTGTGGCCTAGCAGAAAAGATGCAGTAATGGAGCGTGGAGTATCTGAGCTCCATCCATCCTCATTCTGCCTGGAGAAGCCCTCATGGCCATGCGCCCATCTCTCTTCTACCTTTCTTTCCCCTTCTTCCCCACGCCCTGGCCCCTCAACTGGGGATAATGATACCACTTAATTTACTGGATTTGTAAATGAAAAGCCCTGTTCTTTATGATAATACACTGTGTGTACTCGTTTGCTTGCCAGGCAGTAGCAGGTGGCATTCAGCAGTAAAAGGCCTGATTTTTTTGACTAGTTACGATAGCTGAAAATTGTAATAATTTCCCTAGACAAAGTTTTGGCATCACCGAACACTGTGGGGATTTTACAATCAGTGAGATCTGGGTTGGTATTAATCACTGATGGATTTCTTCTTTTTTGCTTTCTATCCCTGTCCTTGGCAGCTTTGAGGAAGATTTGCCCTACTGGGACAGCGATGGCAATTGGATTGTCGTGCTGAGCATTGCCTCCTGCAACAAGCAGGCCTGGTCAGAACCATTTTGTTCAAGTGTTGTAAAATTTTAATCCCAAGGTTTTATACCTTAAAGGATTTGGAAGCCTTAGTTACAGTCAGTTTCTGTCTAGGCTGTGGAAAGACAAGAGCGAGTGTTACACTGTCAAGTGGTAGCTTAGTTTTTGGCTAAAAAGTTACAAAATGTTCTGTATGTGCTATAGAAAACTGACTTGGTCATGAAGATCAGTTTTTATTGGGGGGGGGAAAAAGTTCAGAAGTGTAGTGTCAACTAGGGGGGATGGGTTTTCTCCAAACAATTCTGTAAGAAGTGTGTGAAACTTATACTATGATTTTTCTCAAAATGTAGTCTAAATCTGAGAAGGCTATTTTAAAGCTGATACAGTATTAAAAAGTTTCAAAGCCATTAGTTGCAAGCTGTTCGCTCTTTATTTGGAAATGATTACTTTTGCCTATTTCCTGTAAAAATGGATCCAACCTGCTGACACGTCTAACAACCATTTTTTGTTTCATTTTGGCGCAGTCAGTTACTGGAGGCTGTTAGCAGCATTGTAAGGGAAAGGGATAATATGTCATTTGCCTCCCACATTGCTTTTTTTTTTTTTTCCTAGTTTGTCTGTATATGTAACCTTCCTAAAATATTTTGGTCTTAAATGTCCTTACACTTAGAAAGCTTTTCCCAACATCTATGCAAAGCTTTCCTCACCGAAAATCAAGATGATTGATTTCTCATCTATTCTTGATGAGGTTGGCCAAGAGCTGATCCCAAATGTCTTTTTATCAGTCTTTGATATACTGAAAGAAGAGTTTGCTTTCATTTTTTGTTCTTTTCTGAAGATGTTTGTCTTTTTTCATTTCTTCAAATTGCCTCTCTTTCCTTTAGAGATCTACTTTGTTCAGTTATTCAAAAGTTCCAACAATATTGATGAAAGAACTATCTTATTTTAATAAACCAAAGAACATTTTGTTTAAGTTGCTGACTCATAGGTTTGTGCCTAGATCTTTAGTTAGTCATTCCTACTTCTCAAGCACACTTGAGAAAAAACCCCATTAAAACCAAAATAAAATCACCAATAGAAAAATTATTTATGTGAGAAGAAATTTTAATTAATTTCCATTTATTTAAGGAAATTGTTTGAGTTACTCTCAAAGCTTGTAACTCTTTTACTCCCTGTTGTCACTGTGATGTTTTATTCTGTGACTGACTTGTAGGGCGTGCATTTCAGCCACAGGGAAAAATGTGGACGACTTTTTGGTTCTCAGTTGCACCAGTATGAAAGATACAGGATGGAGCTGCTGTTTTACTGGTAAAGAACATGTCACATGCTCAGAGTAGCTTATCACCTAAATTCAGCAACATAATGTGGAACTGCACAGTTGGGATATTGCTAGTTTGAAAGAAGATGGTAGATGGATATAATTACGAAGTGTTACAATGAATTTATCTGTTTAATTGGATGATGGGGCTTCGGTACCCCACTTCTACAGGTCAAATCTCCTTGCATTTTTGGGAAGGAGACATCAGACCTTGTGCTGCTGTAGAGTACCAATGTGAAAATGCATTCAGACATTTTAGGTAAGACAATGGAGCATTTGGAGATGGGCTGCATGTTATCCGGTGCTTCAGGGAATGGCAGTGGTCCGGGGTGGGGTCCCTGTTGGCAGCCGGTGCTGAGGTCTGCCTGGGTCCCCAGATAGCAGCCAGGAGCCGTTAGGGCAGCTGCACCCTCCCAGGGTGTCCCCCAGTGATGCTGGCACCTGCTGGGGAAAGCCCATTGGAGGGGCTGTGCTGGTGGGATGATAACCCTCCCTGGAAGGCAGGGTGCCAAAATACACAGAGAGTTTTCTTTTGGATGAGTCATTCTCAATGTTCTTGGAAAAGGGTTTAGCAATGGCCTTCTTGCAGGTTTGAGTCTTTGGAACAGTTGAAGAAAGGTCCGTTGTGAGGGGCTGTGGGCAGGCAGTGCTTTGCTCCACTCTCCTGCACGCTGTGGTTGTGTGATGGTTTACATCACCTCTGGAGTCCCGCTGCTCCTCTCGGCTTGTGGTTAGGACACGTTTGTGCCTGTCCTGTCTATTTTCAGGGCAAGAAAAAGCCAACAGCTCGGGTGTCGTGGTGCATTTAGCCCGGGAGGCTTTCCAAAGGGAGAGAGGCAACTAGCTACAAATAACTTTGTTGCAGGGGAAAACCAGTCTTGATTTATTGTCTGATTTCAGAGCATCAGAGCGTAATAAATAGTTCACTTTGTTTTCTTTAATAAACTGTTGCAGTGGACAAAAAATAAATAGCTGTTGAAAGATTATTCAAAGCTAGTTTTGATACCATGGCACAGACCAAGCATAGAAATACACCAGAAGTTGATTCTCCTGCTAATCAGGATGGGCAGAGGAACTGGAAGTCCAAAGATGTGAGTGGGAGAAAGCCCACATAAACCCACAGGATGACAGCACGGCCATCTGGCCGTCTTACAGGCATTGGCTCAGACGTCCTCAGTTCTCCTTGTGTGTGAGATTTGTAGCAGGCAGCTGTAGCTGAAAAGACTACCCATATCCTAAAGGCAAGGTCGCAAAAGCACAGTGATGCAGTGAGATAAGGATGTGGGGAGAGCCAGGTGGGTGTGGTGGCTGGAACACTGCAGCAGGGGAGCTCCCCTCTGCCCCCCTCGCTGCCTGCCTCCCTGGTCAGCTGGTTTCAAAGCAGCTGCCACAGCGGAGAGCAGCTCCAGGTGAACTGAGCAGGCACAACCCAACCTGCCATGTTACCTCGTGTAGGTAGCTGGTTGGGTTTGAGGGGCTCGTTCTTGGGTTGCGGTTGAAGTGGGAATCAGGTAGCAGAGGAGTTGGGTGAGTGGCTGGCAGGGGCTGAGGGAAGCAGCTGTGTATGGAAGAAGGGGGACTTCTGCAAGAGGAGGGAGAGGGGGATGAATAATAGTTGTTCAGTGGATGGCATTTGGGGTGCTGATGTGTAAGGGAATATTACAAGAGGAGATAATGGGGAAGAATAGCCAGAAAAAGAATCTGGAAGCACAGGGAAGAAAATCAATACAGTGTCATTTCTGTTCTATAATTACTTGCTGAACAAGAAAGCAACTATGAGATTAGTCTTTAGATGAGAGACAAAGCTTTGCACATAATTTGGACAGCTCTACGGCACCCCCTCCTTGCTCTGGTTGTAACATATCTGAATTGCTACACCGGGATGCATCCATGAGGACCCTTCTAGCTGTGGAAACTATCTGAATTTTCAATTAGGCTTTTCCTTAAAGAGAAGTAAGTTTTGTGTAGTAATGCCCATATGTGCAGATGTTTCTTATCTTCTTGGAAAAGGAAGTAGGAGAGTTATTTCAAGGCAGACAGGATACCCTTATCTGGTACTCTCCTTTTTTCAATTATTGCAAGATGTGCCGCTTGTCACAAAAGTAGGAAGGCTTATTTCCAGGAAAAGTAGCAGTTGGAAGTGTTGATGAGCATGTGATTCTGAAAAGAACTAATACTGATACAACCTCATAGAGTTGCTTCTGTCTTGTTGTTTTTAATATCAAGAGAGGAGGCATGTGTGTGTTCTGGCTACAAGATTAATCAGAAGAGAACAGTTAGTATGAGCACCCAGCTATCCCCAGCACTTATTTAAAAGGGGATGAACTAGTCATTCCACTAACTGTATCAGGAATTTGGATTGCTTGTTAGTTTACAAAGTTAGTTAAGATGTGAGAAGATGAATCCTCCCCCCATCTTTTCTTCTGGTCACAGCTGGAGATGCCTGGTGAAGAAGAGCTATTCAGTGGGTGTCCGGGCAGTGCTTTGGCAAGGTTTGGGCTGTGTGGCAGAGCCATGTGCTGTCTCTGAGTAGGAGCAAATACCGACCAGCGCTTGTGCACCATTAGTTTGCTGCACAGATGGAGTGAAAATGGCATTTCAGGCTGCCTTCTACAGGGCTGTTTATGGCTTGTAGCAATTTCAGGAAACGCTGCAGTATTAATGTTGCTGGGATTCTTGGATGGTGACATTTCCGTCACTTCGGGACCCATTGTTTTGGTGTGTGAAGGGCTGCACGGGGACGGCACACAAATGTTTGTGCTAAGACATACTGCTTCTTTTTCTTAAAAAAAAAAATAGACTTTAACTTTCAAATGATCTTTTTTGCTTTGTGATTGCTCACTCTCTATTTCATACAGGGCTTAACCAGTAGCTAAGTAGCGGAGTTTAATCAAAACCTTTGATTAGTACAGGTTTTTTTCCTTCATGTAAAAATGTTTGAAAATTTCTAAGGTGGTGTAAGTTGTTGTTTTTACAGACCACAGCAGCATGTTGATGTTAGCAGCAAAGGTAAGCTGGCACAAAGTGGTGAGGACCCAATGATTAGAAACTGATCCACGAGGTTTGTACCTTTGCCAGCAGAGTCAGAAGAGGAAATCTCTCCCTTTTTCAGATGCAGTAGAATTCATCTGGTATTACTGCATGCTGCCTTCCTGTGAGTTATTCTCAGTAGTAATGCAATTACCAATGTTCACAGTGACAGCAAAAACTCTTTCTACAAGCATCCCTGTGAAGTAGTGAATCACAGTTCTGCTGAGGTGCCTCTTGATAGACTGCATGAACAGCAGCAGAGGTATTTACGATGAATTATAATATGAATGTGAACACTGTGAATTATAATAAGAATCATCCTTGATTTGCAAAATGCTATCTCTGTTGAGCTAATGCTGCTGGTAGATGTAGGGTTAACTGCTGTATTTACAAGGAAATATTAAAAAAATCAATATAAATATTGTCCAGTTATGTGACTGGCCTTGTTAGACTTGCTTGTTAATCAGACAGTCTTAACAAACCCTTCCAGATAAAGTCATATTATTTTCAATTTTCCATTGGAGAAGCTACATGTAACCAAAGGTGCAAAACCATTGGTATTGAATCTGGTACATGAAGCTAGGAGCTGGTCTCTGCATAGACTGACTCTCAAGCAAGATTGCATTGTTTCATGTCTGTGTTCCATTTTTGGTACTCTAGTTTCTCAGATCGTGGTTCAATAAAGTGAAATTAATCTAGACCCAGTACGTAGGTAGTTGTTTTAGGGCACTGTGAGGTCTGATAATGTCTCATTTGCTCATGCAGAAGTGCCTGTGTTGTCCTTGCTGCCTGTCGGGGCTGCGTGCTTGAATGCATATGTAGGACCAGGGTGTTTCTTGTGAATGATCATGAGACTTTGACAGAAGGACATCATGAGGCTGAATAGATGCTGTTACTTTATAGTTTTCTTCTGTGAAATAATGATCAAAGCAATAGCTTTAACTGTTGTGGGGTGTACCTACATCTTTCTCCTTATCTCAGAAAATCCTAGTGCAGGGTTAAATGATGTGCTTGTGGCGCTCAGAGGCAGAATACATGGTGTGTATGGGCAGTGATCCCAGCTCTTATTTTTCACTAGCTTGTTCCCAGGGTATTTTTGCAGCTTGGAGGGAGGGCAGGGTGGGCTCCTGGGTTGCTCCCTGGGGGCTTACTGGGGTGCAGAGGAGCAGTCCTGGACATGGAACAATCTTACAGACTTCTCCTTTGCATTTTGCTGCAGTTGGGAACTGGGTATCAGCTACTGTGCTTGTGTTGCTTCTGGGCCTGACTGTGCTGCAGTGACAGCTTCTGCTTTCCTTTCTGAAAGCTGTCTCTTGGGTGTTGGTATAAAAGTGGACGTGGATGTACCTGGCATCCAGCCAGCGGCCAGCCTTGCCTCTGAGGTTGCTGCCTGCATGGGACTTGTTTGTGTAGTTGTCTGTGGAATTGGCCTGGGCTGGCTCCTATATGTTGGGAACCATGTTCCTCCTACTCCGTGGCTGCTCAGGGTTAAACTGCAGAGGAACAGAGGAGTAAGGATGGGGAATGATGTAAAATGTGTTTTGTTTTTGAGAGATCTAAGTTTTGATGAAAATTTAGATATTTGTATGCACTTAATTAAGGGAGGGTGAAGTATAGTTTTATTCTTACTGGCATAGCTTGTGATGATGCCATCCTGGACTGGTGAGTCATGAGAAGCAAACAGCACATAGCGGGAAGAGAGGGACCATGTGGTCCCTGTGGGCATGGACAGCAGGCGGGTGCTTTGTGAGTTGCAGGGCTTGGTGCCACCAAGGTTTTGAGGTGCAGCTGACCGTCCTCTTGTGTGAAAGGCCCCTGACCCCTCTGGGTCCCCAGGGCCAGATTGTCACATTCCTCTCTCTTCTATTACTCTGCCTTCTTTGGCTACTCCTCGGTCCTTCCTCTCTTTCTCATGTCACGTTGGCAAAGGTTTAGTTTTAGCAAGTGCTTTTGTTTGCAAGGCAAGGAGCCAAGGTGCTGTTGCCTCGTCTGTGTACATACCCAAAAGTCAGCTCCAGGCAGTGTGTTCTTCTTACCCCAATTTATGGGGCAAAACTCTGAACTATCTGTTCTTAATGCCTTTTGATTAGAAAATGCTGATGTCTTCCCTGCTCAGCACAAGGCTAGGAGGACAGGCAGTATCCCACACTGGCCAGGGGAAACAGCAGTTTCCCACTCCGACACAGAATGCACCGTCTTCTTGCGTGTATTATTTGCACTTCACAGATATTTCTCCTGCTTGACATCATGCAACACAATGCTGTTTTGTTTTCATGCTTTCTTCTCTCTTGGTCAAATGTTTGTGTTTAAGACTTGATTAGTTAAAGCACTTGGGAAATTTAACTGAAGTAGATCCTGCCTTTTTCAATGGCAAAACAAAACATGAGGCAGTTTGACTGGAACCAGTGTTTGCCTTGCTCACAAATGAAGGCTCAGATAATAGTCTGCACATTGTTATTGTTTTCTTTCTGTGCATTTGGGTGCATCAAATGCCTTTATATGTGGCAGGCATCATCAAAAGCTAGCCTGACAAGCAGCCTGAAACACTGCTTTCAGCAACGTTTGCTTGTTCTTAATGAATTTTTAGTACATGAGCAGGGTAACTTCAGCAGCCGGTTTCCAGCAGATTGCAGATCACCCTTACACACCCTGTGTATGTATTTAAGAACCATCTTTCCTCTGCTTCTCACCTGGTGACTGGAAATGTGTTTTGCCCCTGGTTAACTCTGCAATCTGGCTTTTTAAAGGAGGATATCTGACACTGGTAATGTTACCTCTGTTATCGTTCCTAGCCATTAACTTCCCTAGCTCTAGTGGTTCTCTTAAAGCATTTTGTGACGGGTAACATTACCTATCAGCCCAAACCCCACCTTAGAGTAACACACCCCAGTTGCTTCCCTCCAGAGGGCATCAGCAGGAGGGGAACCAAACCCCATCGATTGGAAGCAGGGGTCACCGCAGGGTAGGCATGAGGGGCATTTGTCCTTGCAAAGACTATGACAGGGCTTTGAAGTAGAGGCTTTTTTGCCTTGTGCCTGTGTGCTCCCTCCCCTTCCTGGGCTTTTCCTCAGCCCACCATAACAGCCCCAGGCTCCTGGTTGATCAGAGGAGGATGGGTTGCCTCTGGTAGGAAAATGGTAATGTGTGGTGTTTAAAATAGCAAAACAAGGGTTGCAATGGGGCACGTCAGCCTGGAAACTGTCTTGACTCCGAATGTGGACCCTAGGTCTCTGTTGCCTGCAAAATGTATGTTGTCCTTTTCCCTCCCTTTTGTTCTTGTCAAAGTCCCAGACTGCATTTTTGTCCTACCAATTTGTTTCAATCTGTGGAAAAACTGAGATATCTAGCTTTTTTTGTTCACTTAAAGAGTTTAGCAGAACAGAGTTTTTGGTTAAACCAGTCCTAAAAATACTGAACCAAGCTGTGACAAATATTTGCAGAGGTTTCTGGCCCTGTTGCAGGGTAGGTAGCTGTGTCATAGTGAATTATATATAAATATGCCCAGGATGGAGGTTTGATCAGGGGGTCTGCAGAGACTGGTTGCCTTGGGCCCCTGCAAACTGCTGGGGCAGTGGCTGGCAGCATTGGCAGCTCCCCAGCTGAAGCACCCATGCCCTCTGCCATCGCGGGGCTTTGCTCCCGGGATGAACCGTGAGAAAGGGCAAACCACCTGGGGCCAGTCAGGTCAGGCCCTTAAAAACTCAGGGGGGCTGTAAAGTCTAGTTAATAAACACTCTGTTTTACAGGCAGAACAATGCATGAGACCTTTAAAAATCCTATTTATTTGCCGTCCCAATTGTCATGCAAGGCAGCGTCGCCTTCTTGATTTTTATTTTCTTCTTTTTCATCCTCAGATTATTCCTGCAAATGAAGAGGAAATAATTCTGACAATCATCTATTGAAGGTAGCTAATAAAACAATGGAAGGATGTAGGCTGAGGCATAAATGGGATATTGTGACAGATGTAGATGATTATTAACCAGCCGATGTTTCCGCAAAGGCTTCTAATCATAAACACAGCGTGGAGTGAATCTGGGTGTATTAATAGCAAAGGTTTTATGGAAAATCTGAGTGTGGGCTTTTTCTTTAACATCCCATTTCCTGCTTTAATTGATAGAGTGTGAAGCTTTCACACAAATAATTTGGAAAAGATTATTTTGCATCTCTGACATTAAGTACATGGTACAGGCCAGGAACAACATGTTGCGGAAGGATTTCTTGAAAAGGACTCCTACAGTGATGCTTTTTTAGAGATGTGACTAGTGACAAAAGCTAAACTCGATGATGTAGCAAAGCCAATTGACTGTGGTAGAGGAATATCTATTTGTTTCTATGCAACCTATGTTTTAACGTGACTTTGCAAGAAAGAGGAAGATATTATCAGAGAGAGATCATTATGCTGCAGAACGTGTGGGCTGTGCTTCCAATTTTCCCCTGGCTTTCTATCAGATGTCCTCCTACTTAGTTTTAGTCTCCTATTGTCCTGGATTATGTTTTGGGAAATATAATGCTAGGTTTGTACTGTAATGACTGGGTTAGAATTGAAATACTTTAAATATGCACCTTTCTGTCTGAGGCTTTACTACAGCTTTTGCCTATTGCTCTCCTTTTCTGAATTTCTGGAGTGGGGGGGGAGGATAAAAAGGTTAGACAGAAGTTGCTCAAATAGGGTGACAAAAAGTTCTCTTTAACATCTTATACCACAGGTCTACAAATACTGAGTCCTGATGCCATTTGCAAGCATAACAGTTCCTTTAATTTATAGCTGCTGGTATTTTTGCTGTGTATGATGGTGGCTTGCGGTGAGGATAAAACAGGGTAGAAAACATTGAGGAAAAGAAATACCGTTGTACTGTTACAATACATTAAGAAGACAATATGAGTGCCAATGCATATATTGTTTTAACGATAATTTATATTCTACCAGTATTGGCAAATATATTCCAGACACTTGGTTACAGGAAGAGCCCCATCTTAAAATTTGAAGCTAATGGAAAGTAGCATGAGTTTTATCAAAAGATAGGGACAGGAGCCAGTTTCTCCACTGGTCACCCCCCAGCTCTCCAGAAATGAGGTGTATAAATTGGTAGGGTAGTAGCAGGATCAAACTAAGGATGGTTCCTCTCACTGCAGCATGTGCTTCCTGCAGGAGCGCTGATGGGTCCACAGCAAGGCAGCTGCACTTTGTGCGCATGGTCCCTCTGAGCTTCAGAGCCTGTTCTCTGGTGGCTAATTAAAAAAACCCCACACTTTATTATTCTTGATCTTAATTGTTCTGTCTCTTTTTCCCCCCTTAAGTTGTTGCTCTGCTAAAGAAATCTGCTTAAATTAAGCAGCCTGTGCCAAGTGAAATCATTCAATTATTGGTGCTTTTTGGTCTTTCCTTTGAGTAAACAGAGCCTTCCTGACGGCAGGGCAGTTCCTCAGGAATTCCTTTATAGTGAATTAAGCAGGGCAGTGATGAATAACTGGGGGCAAAGGACACTCTGAGCAGCGAACCAAATTGATTACCTAAGTTTACAGCTAACTTCTTTAGGGAAATTTTGGGTACGCCAGGTATCCTCTGAGGCACAGGTGGAGCCTAATCTCAGCCCTGGGGCCTGCCTGCTCCTGTTAATCTGTCCTGCCATGCTTGCGTGCAGCTTTAGAGGGCTGACACTGATGAACTGAAGATTTGTAAAGAAGACTGGGAGCTGGAGTCTTTGCCCAGTCATTCTTGTGGACACCTGGGGTGTGTGGGGTGGTAGTAATACGGTGTTACGGTAGTGCTCTGGGTTCCCTGTGTCACTGCCCTCTGCTCCCTTATAGGCATGCTCCTGCCAAGCAGCCACCAACCCTGCTGCTGGTTCACCATGGTGGTTCTCCTTCCCCCTCGGTATTTCTGGGGCAGTGCCAGCAGGCGTGGGTGGTGCCAACAGGCGTGGGCTTTGCTGTGCAGATGTTACCTGTCCGGATGCTCAAGGGGTGCAGGAGATACAAGGGTCCAGCCTGTCTGTACCCCAGCGTAGAGCATGTGCCTACCAGAGGAACACAGCAATGCAATTTCACAGTCCTGCTGTGATTTGGGAAGAGGTTAAAGCATCTGACAAGAAGCCTAGAAAGACCCTTTACCAATATGCTTAATATCAATTACAATAAATATTTTAAATAATTATCAATACTTGCACAAACATGATTTTCCACATCTTGTTATAGGAGGGAACAAACCATCATTGCATGGACTGTTTCTAAGTGCACTTCATGCCCTAGCAGCCTAATGTACTCGCTACCATCCTGAGAGACTTGTCATTTCCAGCAGTCCTTTCATTTTTAGCTTTAACAAATTCTGGCTACTTAGGCTATCACTGCAGCAGCAGAGCATCAAGCCGGTCTGCAGGGGTATGAAGCTTGATCCCCCACTGTACCCTGTACAAAACTAATATGCTGTCTGATCACTATCTCAAAAGGCTAAGGTGAATCAAAGGTTGTTTGTTACACACATTTTTTTCTTTTGCTGTCCTTTCATCTCCTCTGAATGGTCTTCTCAAGGTTCATTTAAAATATGACCCATCACTACCCATCTGGTTAGGTTTGAAGAGGCTCTGGATTTAATATTGAGTGCTGTTCCCTGGTGAACATGATGGGGACGTGATTGAAGATAGAGTGAGGAAATGGGATGTGAGATTCAGGATGAGACGAGGAGGGAGTGGTGATTTCAGCTGTCTGTGTTTGCACTCCCAGCTTGCTGTGCTGATAAGAAACTATTGCAGCATTGTCTGATACATTCAGAAATAGTTTGATGATGAAATATGCTGCTTCTTATAGAAACTATATTGACTTACTGTGAAATAGGTGTCAAAGTGGATTTAGGAGCATCCCCACTGTTGCTTTTCAAGGAGCTTGGGCACACATGGGTCAGTCTTTGTCCCTGTACAGCCCCTTTGCACTTGCTCCTTACTTTGTCTCTGAAAACAGAATCTTCAAAGGATGCCAAGTTTTGAGCATTAACTTTTAACTTCAGCTCACAGGCTTTAATCAAACCTGCAGCTCAGGTGCACATACAGCACAGAAATTCAGTGCCTGCTGGGGAATCATTTTGAGCTTTAATTTAAAAAAAAAAAAAATTTTCAATGGAGCATTCGGGGGGAGGGGGGAATAGGAGAAGCAGCAGATGGAAGATACATGGGACAGCAGTTAGTTCCCTACGCTCATGGCTGGCAGATTGGCATGCACAGTTTAGATTTGCTCTTTATTTCCAGCTTCTTGTAAACTATTGGTGCTTTCAGTGACAAGTTTCAAGATACCAGCAAACTCCTGAAAGAGTGACTTCTTCAGTGGAGGAAAGAGGAAGGGGAAGCTGTATTTCATTATCTTAGATATACAGAATGGAAGTGACTTCTCTCTGACATTGGCCTCTCCCTGCTTCTGGGATTAAGTTCTCATGCTCTATGAAAAAATGTTTTTGGGGCATCATGCTTCCCTCCAGTAAATATTTAACTGGCTGCATCTTTGTCAGAATGAAACGAGGAAGTATCCTGCTGGAGATGGCATGGACTTATCTTGGGATTTGTGCTTCTTGCTCATTCAAATTGAGTGGAAATGGTAGGGGGTGTGGGCAGAGACAGGGAAAGGCTGGGTGGGAAACGAAGTTCGTAAACTGTCCAGATGAGGGTATTTTTTCCTTGTCATGACCTTATGCAGAAAGTCAGTCTGATGTGGATTCACAGGTTGCCTGGTACAGAGGTCACACATGGAAGAGTTTGTCACATGCTAAATTTTGTGTTCAGGTTCTTTGCTGCTTCCTGCTATTTATTGGAGAAGCTTATAGAAAGAGCATGGGAAGCTAGGCTGGGCTCTGGCCAAGAAATTGCAGCTGGTCCCCTAATTACAAAAAAGGAAAATGATATACAGGTCTGTGGGGATCTGTCAGACGCAGATTTATTGGGCAGGATGGAGAGGGACATAAAGCTATTGCCTCCTCTCAGTCACCCCCTCCCCATACAGTTCACATGCACAGAGTTCCATAGTACTTTTGCAGCTATGTGAAAGCCATCATCTGGAGCACCCTTATCTCCCTTCTCTCTGGTTTCAGCTCAGTTTGCAGTTCCTCCAAGTCCCAGTTAGTAGCCACATAACAGAGAAAATAATATGCAAAATAATTTTATCTATATCAAAACTGGGGATTCTGCAGTTTAGTTCAACTTTTTCTGTCTGCCTTGCCTCCTCAGACATCTGTAAGGAAAAAGCACATCAAGATCACTACTGATGACAGTGAGAACCACCTGCATGTGTTGGCTGCTGCAGCACCAGGGAGTTAGAATGGTTAAAAAAAACCCCAAATGCTTTGTCAGAAGTTAAATGTGCTGGCTTATACTGGTTTCTGCAAAATGTGAGTTCTGAAACAAATTCTTGGGGCAGTGCCAGGGGAGGAAGAGGGAGAGAGATCAGCTCATATCAGGAGTCTCTATGCTCTTCTTTTGAAGGACTTGCATGTAACTTCCCTCGTGTTTTTTGATTATGGGAAAAAGAAAGTATGTGTGTGAGTTTATGAAAAATGTGGGCAAGATCTTGCTTGTTATTCCTTTGTGCAGTTCCAGGCTTTAGCTGATGTCCCTTGAACTTCCCACTACCTTTATCCTCCCCGCACAGTCCAGTGCTCCCATGGGGACCGCAAGTAGAGGTATGCAGTGAGGGCACAGGTTTTGTATTATTTCTGTGATGCTCTCAGGGCTCTGAGGATGTAGTTTGTCCCGAGCCAATCTGAAGAAAATTCATAGCTGGGAGTGAAATCCTGGATCTTCAGTAAATGACCCTATGGTAATTTTGCTCTATTTGTGATTTCACCTTTAGGAATGTGGAAAAAAAATAATCAGGAGTAAAAAGTGCTTTTTAAGGGGAGCAAGCATCAGTTAAGCCTTAAGCACTAGTTTCAGGATACAGGATCTCAGTAGGATAAAGATGTGTTAAACAAGTCAAACTTGTGCTTAAAATCCTTTTTTGAGGTTTTTCACAAATGGAAACTCTGAGTGCTCCGGTTGTGTACTCTGGCTGCAGGATTCTGGAGTGTATGCGCCACCCTAACATATGTTTTCCAAAGCCAGGGGAACTATTGCATATTATGTCATTCTTCATTTCATGACACTGTTGATGCAAACCAGGACAGGAAGCTGGCTGGGATCACGATATATCACTTCTATTTCTTTTCTTTTCTTTTTTTTTTTTTTTTGTCTCTTCTCCTTGCACTCTGGAAGGGAAAAAAGCATCCAAGCAAAAAAGAAAGGACAGATTTTGAAATCTAAGTGGATAAATGCTTCCCTTTTGAGAGAAACTCTGCACATTTTCTCTAATCTGTACAACGTTGCTCTTGATAACAACAGAAAAATATTTCCAAATTAAAAGTAGCATTAAAAATTGTCTTACAACTGCTGTTTTCTTTTTGACTTTGCTGCTTGAGGATGATTACAGAAGAATCTGATCAAGAGATCTTGGGAGTTGCAACTTCCTGGGATTGTCTGTCATAGGGATGAAGAGCAAAAGAATAGCTTTCCATCAGGAAGTATGTGCCAGTGTATTTTAAAGCATCCTTAAAAGACTTTTCTTTGGCCATAATTGAGTGGATGCAAGGACTCAAGAGGCCAGACGAAGATACACATATCTGTCCTTAAGCTGTATTTTCTAAAGTGAAAGCCAGCAGTTGATCTCGGTAATGTTTCCTGTGCAAAATACTGGCACAGCTTTTGGTGCTGGTTTGCTATCTGGATTGTTTACATTAGGAAGCAAAGTGGCCTAAAGAATTAAGCATTTATTTGAGGAAGCATTGTTCCTTTATGGTGAATATACGAAGGTTCCCCCCCAGCCCTTTAGCAGGCAGCTGGAATCAAGCAGTGGAAGGGAGTAGGATTCGTCTTCTGCTTTTCCTTAACATCTCAGCCCTTTTTTTTTCAACTATCACTTTACTGAGACAGCACTGTCTTCATTTATTTCAGGGGGAGGACAGTAGTGTTTTCCACAATGACCTTGAATTTCTGCAGCCTCCTCCATCTGCTGATTCAATGGTTCGGGCGAGATATGCTCATCTTCCCAGCAAACGCAGAGCCTGGCTTTTGACTGGCCTTCTGTGCAGTCTCTATTTGCAGCCCTTGCTGCTCAAACACTTTGCTTCTAAGGCTGTGCATGGATGAAGGGTAGCTATTCTGTTCAGCAATTTTGGTTAATTTTTATTTGGAACAGCAGTATTTTCTTAGACTTCAGTGTGATCACTATCATGTAAATACTGGTGTATGTGCTTCACTAAGTGAAATTGGTGCCCTGGGCATGAAGATGGAGCTTCTTTTCTCTGCCTCCAAGGTATCTCATCTCTAGTTGAGTAGTTAGCTGTGTACTGGAAATGTTTGTTTTTATGTAGAAAGTGATTTGTGCAGTTAAATTACAAGTAGCAGCACCCCAAATTAATCACTTCCCTGACCGTATGAATGGGTGTGAAGAGACTGTACCCTGCCCTTGGGGTATTGCGTGCAAACTTTCTTCCTCTCTTCAAAACTGGGTTTATTCTGTTCTGGAAAAATGGCAACAAGAAGCATTAGTCATCTTTTCAGGTGGATATAAGATGCCTAAGTTAAGTGCTGCTGCATCTAACTGCTGTCTAAGAGGAATAGCCTTGGAAGAAGAGAGTTTTGGGGTTGCCTCCTGTAAGATGAGGCCCCCAGCTGAGCGTAACTGCTGTACAACCATGAAGCAGTAAATGGCACTTCATCTGATTCTTATTATGCAATTGTATTACCTTCATGTGTGGCCTGGGGAGGGAAGTGGGAAGGGAGGGCAGAACAAACGAGCTCGCTTACCTCCCTGGTGGTAAACCAGAGTTTTAAATGCGAAATGATTTGGGGGAGAAAACCAGACCAGTGTCTGGTGACTCTGCAGACTTTTGCCATGCTCAAATCCCATACATGTGTGGAAACCGGGCTTCGTTGGTGTGGGAGGCTTTGGAGTGGCTTGTGCTGCCATGCTAAGGGTCACCTATGTTTGGTAGTGTGGTTGCTCAGCTGTTAAGAGATACAGCAATAACCAGCATTTTTTGACTTTTTGCCTTTTATTTCTAATTCAGAAATAAGTTTTATCACACTTTCTTCTCTTTTTGTTATTTATTGCAGAAATTTTCCAAATAAAGTTCTGTAGAAGATGGGAAAATGTTACTTTTAGGATAGAGTAAATTTGTAAAACCAGAGACGATCTGTTGGTCTGAGTGGCTATTTTGGTTATTGAGAAGGTAATCCTAAATTGCAAAATTTATTTTGCACTGGGCACTAGTTGTCTTCATAGAATGAGGTTGGCTCTCCTTGCTTATTTACCATTAAAAATTTTGATTTTCAGAACTTAGCTTTTTGCATATTAGTAAGCCACATTATACCCAATCATTTTTATTTAAAGACTTGTGTGATTGTACCTGACTTCAGCAAATTAACTTGGCACTTTTTATGTGTACGATTGCACAGGAATTTTTTCATGACTTGCTAATCTGTTGTGTCAAGTTCTGTTTTGTTGGAAATTTGAGTTATATTTAAAATGGATAAACAGTATATTTATTCTAGCTTGTTGACTGGAACACCTTAGATGTTGTGGTTATAAGACGAGAATGAAGCAAGTTTATCAAAATATACAGTTATTGAACTGAAGTAACCAAAGCTAGTTCAAAAGACCCATGAAAACATGACTCTGCTGCCCTCCTTCCCACCCTTTCCATGCTAGCCGAGTGGACTGCTGCTGGTGGGGAGAGGCTAGAAGTCAGCAGAGCTCGTAACATTCCTGTACCACTATCAGGCATTGGAGATGTCCTGGTCTCCAGCCTCTTATAAAAAGAGGAAGTGATGGTAAGTATGGAGACAACTAAATGGCACCTGGAAGACATGTGATGTTGGCCAAAGAGGAATTTATTGTGGAAGAAAAGGAGCAAGTAGGACGGTGGTATTTGAGAATAGCGTTGAGGAAAAGGATTAAAATTTGCCGGGTGGAAGATGTTTTTTAAAGGAAGTTAAAAGGAGTCACGTATGGTCTGAACACTAGTTTGATTGGTTGATTGCCCACACCCAAACAAAAAAAAAACCCAAAAAATCCCAAACAGCCCCCAAATTCAAGGACACATTCTCTTAAGTCACAGCTTCAGATAAGAAAGCAAAATGGACAACTTCCCTTCCAAAAGCTGAAGAAGGAAGAAAATGCATGGCATGTACCCTATAGAGTAGTAACTTCTGACTATTAAGAGCTGCTTACCTTGAATTCCTAAAGCAGGGAAAAGCAGAGTAGGTGCCACCTATTGAACCATCAGAGGAGGGAGAGAGGAGAGCTATGCTAGTTATTTTAACTCTTGGTTAGGCAAATAGGATTAGCTGTGGTGGATTAAAATGATCAGGTCTGAATTTTACTTTAATATAAGAAGCAGCCGAGACCATATGTCTTTGGGGAACCCCATCTGGTTTCAAGCATTTTTAGTGGGAAAATGAGACAATTTTGATACTTCTGTCATCTGTTGTGGGGTTTTTGGGGCAAAGCAGGAGTTGCTACAGTTTCAATTTGTTCAGTTCATGAAGTTCCTGCTGGATTAATATCCTGTATGTGAAATGTTTTGGTCTTGTTTTCCCATTTGTCAGCTTTACACTGTGTTTTCTAAAGGGGCAGAGGCAGCTTGGAAACAGAGTGCTCTAGAAAAAAAAAGAAAAAGGAAACTGTAGACCCCATCATTTTCCATAGCCTTCATTGTCTTCTGAAAAATCTGTTGTGACCATGCTTTTAGAAGTAGATATCCTCCCCCCACACCGGCCCTGTTCCCTGACTTATGTAAGTCATTCAAAGCTTCCATGCTCTCTAGAAATTAGGCTCCCCAGTTCCCTTACTTTCGAGGGTGCTCACAGGTTCAGTCCTCAGCCAGTGACACAGAGGAAGCAGAGAAACAGATGAAACAATATGAAATCGATGAATTAAACACACTGAAAAAGCCTGGTTGTTCTTTTCTCCACTATTTCTTTATTTGCTTCTAATTGCACTGATTTAGTTGGAGTTATGTAAAGATGCTGGTTGGGCATGCTTAGGGAGGTATTTGTTTGTCACGTAAGTGGTCTTGGAGGTGTTACCAGCCGAGTTCCTTTAAAATACCACAAAAGTGTGATTATTTTTTCTTTTTTTTTTTTTTTTAAAAAAAGTCCTATCAATTTAAAGTAAAAATGAATTTACATTTCACTCTAAACTATGAGGCTATGACTGACTTCACCCCCTAAGTTTTGCTGAGAAAGTTATCATCTTTCTACCTTAGCCCTGGTTTCTGCTATCAACCTGCAGCCTGTGGAATAAAGTTACTGTTTCATTTGTCACCTCAATTGGATCCTAAATGGCTGCGTCGCCTCATGGAGTTACAAAACAGCAATAGGAAACAGAAAAAAGAATACTGAGCAAGACTTCTTTTACAAGGGAAAGTGAAAGGAACCGGTGCTTCTAGTCTCCAGGGAGGAGAGAGGAAAAGGCTGTACAATGGCTGAGCGGTACAAGCCAAGCGCAGGAAGAAGGTTGCAGTTTATGGGCTTCCTAGGAGTACCCATGTACAGCTCGGTGCAGTATGAGAAATGCAGTAAAAGAGAAAGAAAGGAGAGATTGTTAGTTCTAAATATAAATTTGTGCATAGAGCAAGAGCCACGCAACACTTTTCTCCAGAGATACTGTATTTCCTGGTTAGTAAATGGTACTTTGGGGGTCACCAGAAATTCTGTTTCCCAGATGAACAACACAATATGATTTTCTTAGTCCATGTTGTACACATGCCAGAAATGCTGTGCGTGGAGTCTGTGCTTTGAAGTCAGCTATTTATTTAACCCAGCTTCCAGTATTTTGAAAAGAGTGGCCTCCCACCCTACTCGCACTTGTGACAAGCTTGATTATAACGGTTTCTTATTTTCTCAACCCATAATAAATGAGAGAAGGTGAGAACAGATCTGCTGTTTCCACTCTGTTCTTGAACAAAAAGTGTTTTAAACAGGGAACATCTCCCAGGAACCTTCTGTCTTGTGCATTTGTTTATGCTGGTACAAACCAGGAGGAAAGTAGTATTTGTTTGCTGTGATGGGTCAAAATTTGATGCTCAGCCTGCATTTGCAGCATAAGAGGCAGTCTTCTATAGAGGGTGACTTTTTTGAAGGGAACTGGATATTCTTCAGAGGAATGAAGTCTGAGTTGTAAACCTGTCTTTAAGAAATACACATGCATCCATTTGTGTTTATCCATAACTTGTTTTATTTAAAAATGAGTCAAGGAGAGAAAGGCATTTTGCCTGTTATTGCCAAATAATGTGCTACATGCAAATAGAGCAACTGCTTTCTTTCGCCATCTGTAATTACCAGGTGTCCACCACAGAAACCTGTTGAAAGCAGGCATGAAAAAGGGCACCAAATATTGCCTAACCAGTGACGTGCATTTACCAGCTTTGGTTCGTAATGACGTTGGGCTTCCCTCCGTGCTGAGGCAGAGGGGCTTTGGCCTTGCAGGGAGCTTGAGAGCACAGCTGTTGGCCAGAAATCTCTAGTCAGACTTCTGCTGAGGGGACTGGTCGGCACCTCTGTATTAACATCAGCCCATGGCTTGCAAATGGTGATAGGCATTTGGCTTAAGGGCTTCTCAACTCCAGCTGCCAGAAAACAGAGATGTGTTTCTGTTCCTGCTCTTCACTAATTCTGGCAACTATAGGTGTGGAGCTTTGAAAAATTTCTTGTCCCCTTCATGATATGTTTTTCTGTCAGAACTTCTGAATCTTCTTTCTGCTACAGTAATAGTTTTCATAAGTAATAGTAGCAAAAACCCCCATAAACAAAACTACAACCACAAAACACACCAAACAAGCAGTCTTCTTGCTCTTCCATCCCTAAACACTGGAGAGGCCAAACCTGGAGTGCTGTGTCCAGTTCTGGGCTTCCAGTACAAAAGTGATAGATGTTATGGACAGAGTCTGATGAAGTGCCACAGCATGAAGAATGTGGTGCACCTCACGTGAGGAAAGTCTGAGATGGCCAGAATTGTTAATCCTGAAGAAGAGAAGGCTTGGGGAGGGAAACCTCACTGAAGGGAGGGTCCAAAGAGGATGGTGCCAGGCCCTATGCTGTTATGCCCAGTTATAGAACAAAGGGGCAAAGGGCACAAACTAAAACATAGGAGGTTCCCTCTGAACATGAGCAAACCAGTTCTTACTGGGAGGGTGACTAAGCACTGGCACAGCTTGCCAAAAAAGAGTTTGTAGAGTCTCCATCCGTGGAGATACACAGAACCCATCTGGACGTGGTCCTGGGCTACCAGATCTAGGTATCTCTGCATGAGCACGGAGCAGATGACCCCAGTGATCCCTTCCAAGCTCAACCATTCTGTGAAACTTGGCATGACCCTTGGTTACTCAGCCATTTTCATTTGCTAGTAATGTAATTGCTTATAGTTAAATCGTTTATTTCTCTGTATCTTTAAAAAGTGACAAGGAACAAACTCAAAAATGTTTGTAGATTTGCCATGATTGCTGATGAGTTTTCACATTGGTTCAAGTTGAAGTGTTAGCTTGATTGCTGTAATGGCTACAAACCATGGAACTGAGGTTAATCTGGTTTATTAAAAGCAGTTTTCTGTGGCCATACTATCAGCATAGCTTCATTCATTTCTGTAGATGCTGGTGGGACTGACACATGTCCTTGCCAGACTGGACATACTGTCTGTCAGGGATGCTGAGTGCTGACAGTTTATCTTAACCTTGCTAATACAGACCGCTGCAATGAAAATGAGGTGCTCTGCGTGGGTTTCTGTGTTTGTAGTTGTTCATTTAGCAGTTTCATAGTTATCAACCTAAAGGAGTTTGTAGCTGAAAAATGGTCAAGTAGCAGATTTTTACACATATTGTTTTCTTACAAAAATTTTACATTTCAAGAAAAGCATTTCATTAAACACATTTTTTGAAAGTTTCAAGCACCTCTAATTACTGAAAGTAACTATTTGTCCAGATTAAAATATTAGATCGGAACCACTATGAAAGCATAGATCTGAAATGCAAACTAGGCTGTGGATTTGACTTATCCCAGACACAATTAAGGGAAGCTTTGAGATCTAGACATTCCTAGTTTTTTTAATATAAGACAAGAATCTTGTGTTGGAATGTTGACCAATTTATATATCACTAGGGGATATTTAACAAGGTTTGATTGGACCATGAAGGTAATGAATGCCTAATATTTCTGATGAATAGAGAGGAGTAAAGGATTTCCTGGGGATTCCCCTGAGGTCATCTTGCATTTCACAGAAGCAGGCTGTAAGAAGAGGTTGCAGACTATCACGGGCATTGCAAAACTAATGTCAGCGTTGATAAACTCAGTATGCAATAAGCGTGTTAGGTGAACAGAGTGTTCCTTTTCTGTATTTAGCAGAGTTAAACAAGGTGCTAGTTTGCTTTATGTAAAGGTAATATTTTACTGATTTTTTTTTTTTTTGGGGGGGGTAAACTTTACCTCAAATTTGCAGGAAAAACAAGTTGTTAATCTTAATCTGAGACAAGGAATATGTATATACAACCATAGAATGCTTTGGGTTGGAAGGGACCTCAAAGATCATCTAGTTCCAACCCCTCTGCCATGTGCAGAGACACTTTCACTAGACCAGGCTCCTCAAAGCCCCATCCAACCTGTCCTGAAACACTTCCAGATATGTTGTCAGCCCAGCATAAAGTCAGGAATACAATAGAATACCTAAAGTTAAGCATGCTTTTAAGGATCATGCTGACATACAAAGCAGATCTGTGTGACTTCTTCCTCTGGGTACTTTCACTGCTTTTGGCCTGATCCAAAGCCCACAGAAGTTAGCGGGAACCTTTCCGTTATTTGCGGTTGGCTTGGATCGGGCTCTCTTTTTAGTAATGCCATTATGTCAGCAATAATATTTTAGGAAGCTGAAAGGCAGCTTGATAAGGTGGGAAAGAGCAGGCAGGATTCAGCAATCCCCACTTCAGAGTAGACGGTTCATGCCAGCTTGCACGTTAGTTAGAAAGAGTAGAGCACTTCGGAAAAACAGATCTGCTGCTGCAAATTGCTTAGGGATACTGGAGTCAAAGAGCATCCAAACATTGCTTTGTGGGTTGCCTTTGTGCAAATAGAGTTAATGTTTCATTATGTGTGGAAAAATGGTATAGAATTTCCCTCTGGGCCCCATGGAAAAAGTGAACTAACAGAAACATTAATTGTAACCCCCTTCTCAGATGCCAGGAAAGAGGAAAGAGTCCTTGAGGCTGCCATACCCTAACAAGATATCCTGTTGAGGTCAAGAACATTTTTTTTTTTCTTCCCTGATTTGAGCTTTCTACCTCAGGCAAGGAGAAAGGAACTCAAATTAGTTGAGAGAAAATAGGAAACAGAAAATGCCGATGCTCTGCTTGTTAGTTCACATAAAGTTCTGGGAAATGTGTGGGGAAAAGCTTGCATCTTTTCTGCAGTCTTCATGGCTGCAGGGAAGAGCTATGTGCCTCTGTCCCTGGGAGGCAGACAGATGGAAGTAGGGTGACGGGGCCTGGTCAGTTCTGGACCAGTGGGAGTGCACCCTGTGGGAGGGGGTGCAAGCAGGGCTGGGCTGGGACTAGGGTATGCAGAATTTTGCAATGACCCAGACATTATAAACTTCTGCACATTGGGGAATTAAGGATTACATTGGTAAGTGGCTTAGTTTTGAAGGCAGTAAGTATAGGCAAAGAGGACCACAGAAACTCTTGGTCCTTCATTCCCTTTAGTCCCTGAGCTGGGAGCTAAAGCCCAGCTCTGCGACCCTCCCAGTGGCTCATACTGGAAGTGGGAAAAGATGTCTTGGACCTGGGAAGGGGAAGAGGAAATTCCTGGCCATGTGACTTTGTGCAGATGGCCTTAGGCTTCTCACATAATCCAACGCTTTTGTTTCTTGGGAGGGACCCCACTGCTCCCTTGCCTGAGTTTAAGTATGTGTAGGAGGCTCAGTGGGGAAAATCCTCCTGATTTAATTATTCCTTACATGTTCTTTGCCTGTGTATGGGACAATTGAGCCCATAATAATCAATCTTGCATGCTCTCGAACAGGAAAGTGTTACATATGATCTAAGCTGCGTGCTGAAATGTGGTTATTGGAAATTAATTTTATGGCTGAATAGGCCAGTATTATATCGTCTCTTTGCTTTTTGGGGCTTTTAGTTATTTCTTCACAGTCCCATGCCAGCAAAATATTTTATGTCTCCATTTAGCTTGCTAACTTAATCTTCTGCTTCTGGAAATGTATATGTGCAGATGACAAAATATAGATTTTTCTATGTAAACTGGTGGCTTACTTTTTGTTCACGTTAATTGAAAGGATTATCTCTGGAGCATCTTTTTAAAAAATGGAAAAGGATTTTCTCAAACTCCTATTATATGCGTTAAGGTAATTTATTTTTACTACATTGTGGTTGCTTAGGAACAGAAGCAATAATATTAATTTTGAGGTCTTGTTCTTCCATTTGTCCTTCCATCAAACTTGCAATTCCCTATATCAGTTGTATTCCATATGGTAATCTACTAAATATTTACATGTCTGCCTTTGAATGCATTTGTAAATCTCTCCTCACACATGGTCTGTGTTTTGGTAATAGAGGTCTATTGCAGGCATTCATAACTACTACACTAACATTCCTTACAAAGGTTACATGAGGAACTCTGTTCAGGTGTTAGAATTTTGAAGGGATTCCAAATTTTAGAGGTCTCCTGATACTGTGAAGAAAAGACAGTCCTGTTGAGACTAAGACTATTGTGTTTTTTCCCATGTTCAGAAAGGCTAGGATTGCATGAGATAATTAGTGCTGCAGAGCATGTTTGATTCCTGTTGAGAGAAGCGACTGGGAAATAATCCATCATAAGTAAAACTGCTGTTATTCCTCTTTCTTACTAGTAGCGTTCCTTTTCTGTAGGCATTAGATGTGAGAATACCTTTGAGTGATCTGGCTCTTTAAGCATGAATGTCATTTGTCTGTAACTTCTGGTGCTGCTACATTAGTTTGTTTATACCTGTCATCTATCATATGACAGATGAGAAGAAAAATCAATAAATAGCTATTTTGCCTCCCCCTCCCCATAACTTCCCATATGTTGAGATGCTTACTGTTGCTCACTTTGCATTCAGACTTGAAGCAGCGTGCTTCAAATTTTCCTTTAATATAATTTGTTTACTTCATTTGGTAGGTACAGTGCTTATCAGCACCATATGCCCTCTTTGTTTAAAGTGAGGCTTTTCAGAAATGTTGAGACACTACACCATGGTGTGTATCCTTGCGGAAGCCGGTGCCCTCCGTCTTTCATTGTACGTGGGGATAATAGAA
This sequence comes from Porphyrio hochstetteri, assembly GCA_020800305.1. NCBI lineage: Eukaryota > Metazoa > Chordata > Aves > Gruiformes > Rallidae > Porphyrio > Porphyrio hochstetteri. The sequence continues at coordinate 57,571,665 of CM036907.1, forward strand.
GCCTCTTGCCTACTTAACTCGTGATTAAAATGGGACACGTTGCGATGTTCTCCTCAATTAGCATTATCCGCTCCCGGGGAGCAAGGGAACCCTGGCTGCGGTGGTTCACATTTTCCCCTCTAATGAGTAGAAAGAGCCTTTTGAGAATTGCTAAATAATTTAGACCATTAGGAACCTGTCAACTTAAACAATGCCCCCTCTGACCAGAAAAATGGTTGTGAGCAGTTGGACACCGTGGCAGATGTTGAACGTGTTCTCATTGTTTGCTCTGCTTCAGGCAAATAGCTTTACAGCCGCTTTACAGGGTTCGTGCGTCGCTCCGCTCGGGCGGTGCGTGTGGGTATAATCAACACATGTTAGCCAGACTTCTTCTAGCTTTTATACCCCGCTATTTCTTTTAGTTGACTTAAATATTGTAATAAGTTCCTAATATTGCCATTCACCACGTTTAGTAGGTTTGCCAGCCAACTATGAGAAACTACAATCAAGGCTTAGGGAAAAAAAAAAGGAACGAAACACCCCTCTCCACCCAAAAATGAGAATTTGACTTCTTTAATTAAGTTTGTTGAGTTAATTCCTTGTTTTGCATTTTGAAGTGCTTTTCCAGAAACAGAAGGATTAGAGGTATTGTAAAGCAGAATTTGCTGTATACTCACATAACCTTAGGATCTGAAATTTCAGGGGAAATGTTCATGTCTTGAAACTGCCTATGCAGTCATACATATGCAAGACTAGTTAAAATTCATTATGCAACAGGATCTATTTTGTATGCCTTTTGGTGCATGCTATTGAAGCAAACACTGATTTGACATAATTTTCTGAGAAACTTTGGCACACTTACGCTTCTATAATGTTTGTTTATGTCTGCAGACTTTTCTAATTTCATCAACAAACCAATGGATCAGTATTATGATGAAAACATACTTAATACATTTGATTAGAAAACAACCATTTAAAGCTTCCCCACCCCCCTCCCAGCAACTGTTTGTGCTTTTGCCTTGAATGGGTGATAACAAATGGTCAATCTTGCACAAGCAATTAGCTGGTCTGTTGGATCAGTTAATGGAACAAGCTATGGTAGTAATGCAATGTGAAATAACATCTGTGCTTTATAAATATTTATGTTGTAAGATCTCCTAGTGTATTCTTGTGACAAATGACTCCACCTTCAAATATTTTTACATGTTTAATAGACATGCTTTTTTTTAACAGCATGTGTGAAGGCTTCAGTTCTCGTTATTTTAACCTAAGGCATTCAAAAACACTTTCCACTCCTATTTTTCTGAGATTTGTCCAAGTTTTAGATCTTTGTTCCTGCAAAGTAACAGTCTGAAATTGAGAGCATTATTACACCTATCTGTTGTAGTAAAAGAATTTTTAATCACAGCTTGGGAAATAGTTACCTAGTTAACTAAAGTCTGTGACTGCCCTTTGTGTATTGAAGAAATGTATAGGTGGAGTACCCAGCTTGACAAAAAAGATGTATCAGTTCTGCTCTAGTGATACAGAAAGTAGAGAATACTGCTCAAAAGGTTCCCGTCTTGATTGGGTGCATCAGTATTTCTCTCTCTGTTTTTATAAAGTTAAGTTTTTACCATTAATTCTGAAGAAAAATGAAAATTAACAAGTGTGAGACTCTGGGGCTGTGCAGAGTGCCCCTGTATAAAATGTAGCTACCATCGCTTCTGAGGGCCAACTTGGTGTCACAGGTTTTACTTTTGTGAGGGCCTCGTTGGTCTTGGATGTTGCAACAGCAACTCTTGTAAAACAATCCCCCCATTTTTATTGCTGAGCAGAACATTTATACAGTGCAGGATATCTCTTCAGTCTGTTGGGCTCAGCAATCCTGTGTGTGTCTCCCCCAAGGCTCTTGCCCAGCCCAGCCAGCTCGCTGGTGGGGCAGAGCGAGACATGGAGAAAGGCTTGATGCTGTGTCAGCACTGCTGTTTAGCAATAGCTAAAACAGCGATGTGTTATCAACACTGTTTTGGTCACAAGTCCAAAACACAGCATCACAGGGGCTGCCACTATGAAGAAAACTAACTCTGTCTCAGCCAGGCCCAGTGCAGGAGTACCAGTCCACCATTGCAGGCCAAGATTTTTGCATCCAGTGCCCTCAGTCATCTAAATGGAGGGGATGGATTTGCTGCATAGTTCATCTCTCTTTCCCTCCTAATTGATTTCCCATTTTTCAGTAATGCTTGTGCCACATGCCCTGCCAACATGTGATCATGCTTTATCTTTCTTCATTTAATTATACTGCAATTAATAAGACAGTAACCAGAGGTGCTTTGATTCCCCAACTGTTCTCTATAACTCCCTTCAAAATAGATCATAACCACAAATAGTAAGCCCATGCGTGCAGCAGTGTTAAAGAACTGCACAGCATAAAATTAAATGAAAGATTTTGTTTTATTGCATGCCTTAAATGTCAGTGGGTTCTCCTGTTTTGAATGCTGGATAAAGACATTTGAGAGGAGCAAGATGTGTGTGTGTGTGTTGCTTGAACAGCAGCCCTCTCCTCTGCCGAGCTGGGCAACAGCACGCTGGCTCCACAGGGAGGTGGGGATGGCAAGCATCCCTTTGATCTCCTGTATGACAGCATTTCTTAAAAAGAATGGGAGCATCTGATAGGAAGGTAGTAGCAGTTCCGGGCACTAAGTCCCTGTAATAGCTGAGGGTAGAAAATTGTGTTCATCTGCAGTGTTCTTCATTGCTTAACTTTTATTCTAACCTATAGCCAGAGCTGTTTGACTTGTGTTGATGCTGTTGTTCAGTAAGTAAAATGGCTTGTTGGGGTCTGTGAGCTCTGGAGAGAAGGAATGTGCTAAAACATAGGCTCCTGGTCAGTCTTTCCCCAAGCTCCTCTTGAATCAGTAATAAGTAACAAATTTACCTCAATTTCTTTTGCCCTTTTCCATCTCAGAAACTTTGAGAGACCAGGAAGTTGTGTGGGTGAGCATTGGTGTGCAGAAAGGTGAGATGTTCTCAGAAATTGATGCCTTCTGAAGGAATTTCATGTGGTGTAAGGCTTCCTTTCACCACTGAATGTTAGACTGACACCTTTCTTGGGCGGTTCCCCTTAGGATAAAAAACATCAAGGATGGACCTTGAGTACAGCTTAATCAGAGTATTTCTCTAGAAGGTGCTGCATGATTCAGATGGTTTAGCTATGAAATCAACAGGGCTTTGGAACTCATCTCTGGTTATTATCTTGTTGGCAATACCATGTAATTTTATTTTTTTTTAGCAGCTTACTTACACTTTGCACGACTTCCCAGCTTTCTTGAGAGCTCCATTAGAGGCTTCTGATTTGAGAAACATGCATTTTCTACTTCAAACTTCTTTAGTTCCTACACATATTCTGGTTTTGGGAACATGAGAATATTTTGGATTTCACAGGAAGTCTCTGTGGTTAAGGCATGATCAGCAAGATACTGATATCTGGCCACACATGCCCGTCCGGTGCCCGTGTGTTGAGCATTGGTCAAGGAAACTTGTGGACCAGGGGTTTGCCCGAAGCTCAGCTGTATTGCTCTCAGGTGAGTCGTGCAGGAGAGGGTAAGAGGCAAAGTGGAGAACTGACCTTTCAGAAACAGGCTAGACTGTGTTTAGAAAAGCTGTCTTGTAGGGGTGGCACACATTTATAAAAATGGGCTGATTTTAGTTGAAGGAAGTGGATTCATCTCGGTGCATTTCCATTCCTTACAAAACAAAACAGGGGTGACAGTAGTACCTCTTGGCACTTTCAAAGTAAAATCTAGGCATTTTCATTGTATAAAGCATGGGTTAAAATAGCTATCTGTTTGATTTTGATAATTCATTTATCTCCACCCACGAAAATAAGTTATTGGCTTTAAAACGTTCTATAGAGCACATGTTTAAAAAGGTTAAGAAGACTGTATGTGAATCTAGAGTATTTATATAGCAAATCTCCTATCCAAGGCACAAATTTATTTTAAATTCCGTTACGGACTTCTCTGTGAAAACTACTGTTTGTTTTTACTGCAAAACAGAGATTTTAAGAGCCATTAACCTAGCAGAGACATGTATTAACGCTCACTACTGAGCTTCCTTTCACTGTATTGAAATATGCTTTCATTTCCTATGTGACCTAGTAGTTCTCTAGAAAATTAGGATAACAGCACCCTTCTCCTTCCCAGCAGTGTTGTGATGATATGTTTCTGGAAGATTGTGAGGCACATAAATACTTCAGATAGTAATAAGAGATTAATCTTTTGTGTTCAGCATGGATCTTGGCTACTCCTTGTTGATCTTCAGAGAATATTTCATTATCAGTTTGTCCCAAGCCGATAACGGGGAGGCAGCAGGTGAGAGATGGGGAACGAGATGGATGTGGAGACTCAGTTTTGGTGGTGTGGTAAAGAAAGACCTTGATGTTGTAACCCACTAGCTAGACTATGCCAAACGCTGGTCATCCTGTCCTGCCTTCTCCCCAGGGAGCAAGGCAGGAGGAGACCCCATGTGCAGAGGGAGGCACTTGCAGCAACCCCAAGATGGAGGATGTTAAAGCTCCATGTAAGTCAAGTAGAAGTCGGAAAAATATGCCTTCAATGTGTAATATCAGTCTGCTAAAAGTAATCACTTAAGTATGTCAGAGGTGGAAGCAAAAAATAAAAGAACTGGGGAGTATCAACTGGAGTTCTGAGACCAAATTTTAATGAGTGTTGGCCAGTTTGTCACAAAACGTGGGAATGCAGTGATGAAACCGGCTGATAAAAAGCAGGAGACATAGTAGGTACGCAGGTAGGTTAGAAATATTATGGTAAATAGCTGGATGCCCTCTAGGAGTGGATGATATAATGCAGTGAGCTTGAAGGAGGAAATACAGGGTTGAGTGCTTTGCACTAATCCAAGAATGCCTGTTGACATTTGGGAGTCACCCCCTGAAAATAAAAAGAGGAAGGGAATGGACAGCTTTATAATGCGCTGCTTGAAGATTGAGAGGCACTAAGGTGATTTGGCTGGGTCCTAGGTTATGTCAGTCCAGATAGTTTTTGTTGAGTTAGGGAAGAATTACTATTATTGAACAGAGTGCTGGAGTGATGTCACTTGGAATAGTATTTATACTTCTGAACATCCACCTTTAAGAAAGATAAATTCAACAAAATAGCTTCTGACAGAAAATTGTTTCAGTACAATTAAAGAAGGCTTTGACCTTCGTCATGATGAGGAGAGAGTATTCAGTGCTAATATTGTTACCCGGTGAAGTCTGATAAGAGATCCAAGTCACTGGTTTCCAACAACTGGACTTTGAAGTTCAAGTAGGATTTTTTCCCCATGTTATTTCAAAGTTACTGGGTTTTGGAGCTTCCTCTGTAGCAAGAGAGGGTAGTGAACTCAGTGAGAGGTCCACATTTAGGTGGCAATTTCCGTGCTAGTGTGCAAATCGTTATCTTGTTTTTGTGGACATAAATATTGATTTGGGGCTTTTGGGGGCTACTAGTAATTTCTGTTATAGTGTTCATGTGTTTCCTTTCAACTGGACATGTCATCTGCAGTGTAACTTGGCTGCATTTTCATGCTTGGCACTTGCATGTGACCGTGCAATTTTATTAGGGTTGGGTTTTGGTGGAGTTTGTTCACCAACTGTTGCTGCAATCAATGAAGTGTTATGCTTTTCTGATAATAAACCAATTGTTCATGCGCCTAATCACAGATTTAGCAGCCTAGCTCTGTATATTGAATCCTGGAGATGTCATTGTTGCCCAGGGAGGTGATGGAGTCCCCGTCCCTTGGGGTCTTCAAGGAAAGGTTGGATGAGGTACTTAGGGACATGGTTTAGTTAGTAATATAGGTGGTAGGAGTACAGTTGGACTAGATGATCTTGGACGTCTTTTCCAACCTTACTGATTCTGTGATTTTCATCCTGTTTTATCAGTTGTTAAAACCCAGCTAATCCTGTCTGTAGGATAGAATGACAAAAGGAAGCAGCAAGGAAGAGAGCGCCCGAGTTTGTGGTTGCATACGTGATACAGTTGTGTGGAATCGTTAAATGTGACCAAGAAGCCACTCCCAAAAGTGGGTTTTCAGGACTACAACACTCCCGCTGTGGTTTGAGGAGTTACATTTTTGCCAGGGCATCTCATGTAAGGATGTTAGGAATACATACTCCCTCCCAGCAAGTTAAAAAAACCCCAAGCAACCACCAACCAAAAACCAACCCCCCCTCTCCTCTCATTCCTGCTCCTCCCTGCCCCCCCCAAAAAGGAGACCCCAGAGCTACCTTCAGGCAAGCTAACCCCTCTCCCTTGGGCAGCCTTCCCAGCAGCTTTCCTGTGGAAGCAGCCCGGCGGCTGAGGAATGTGGGGTCAGACAAGAGCCCAGTCACGGCGTATTCCCCGGCGGCTGCCCAGCGTCGTGGCAGGCTGGCCCGTGTAATTACTTCAGGCGGCCCATGGAAAACCACCCTCTGGTTGAGCCTGCATCATGCTGTTCCACCAATGGAAAAAATTGAACGGGAGGGAGGGTGTGTAGCCTGCAGACAAAAATACATCCAGCCTCGCGCAGGGGCTGTTTTTAGTTCCTGAGCGTTTTGAAGGGTTCGGCAGAGTTTCCTGGCGTGCCCGCAGCAGGGAGAGGCCCCGTGTCTGCGTGTTTGTGTCCCCACAGCAGAGCTGAGGCAGCCCGGAGGCTGAAGCCGGGGAAGGTGAGTAGAAATGGAGAAGGGGTTCTTGAGCTGGGGAGGGAGCTGCCCGGGGAGTGTGGTGCCTGGGGAGTGTGGTCCCCCACTCGCCGGCTGCCAGCCAGAACTGGAGAACTGAAGGAAAAGTAGGGAAAGACTCGGGAAGCCTTTGGAAGTGGAAGGCAGAGCGGGTTGCTGCATTGCTGGGACTTTCAGCCCCTGCGCTCCCTCTGCTATCGCCAGCTGCGCCCAAGATGAATGGTTTTCCTCTAGAAAACAGTTCTTGGTGGTCATCTGTCAAACTCAATTGCCTGAATTGCTAAATAAACCACTGCTAGGATCATTTTACAGCTCTGCTCTGATGGGCTGGATCTTTTTTTTTCAAGGCAAAGTATGAGAAACTATGTTTGAGAGTGCTAAAGTTTCTGCAACATTAAAGTGACTCTCCTAATACGGTACGATTAATAATTCCTCTGAATCTTTTTTTATTGTTCTGTCTAATCTTACTAATACTTAAAGTGCCTTGCAATAAACAGTGTCTCTGAAGCAAGGGGTTTGTGTTTGTAAAGTGTTAGAGGAAAAAGTTTTGGTCAACACTACTGCTACTGAACTGGGATGATATGGAAAGCCAGAGCTTCTGCATCTGGCAGAGGGGGTAGGTCCTGCGCAGGTTTTCATCTTTCTATGTAGATTTTAAAAAACACATAGATTTTTAATACACAATTGTACACAGATTGTGAAACTGCTATGTTCTGTGTGCCAGAAAAAGGAGAGGGAAAAAAAAAGGGAAATGCCCAAGAAATGGAGAAGCTGTTGGTGGTGTTCCTCTCCCCCCCCGCCCTTTTTTTTTATTTTAAGACAGGGGTGATTAATTGCTTGTGCAATGTAACCAAAGTTTGCTACTTTGTTTATGCTTGTTGGTGGTGTGGTCACAGAGTTAATTTTGTACGCTGGTGACTTCATTCTGGAAATCATGCATATCTTTCCCTTTCGGGTGGATGATTTGATAACATTATACAGTGTGCAGCAAAGTGCTAGTTAGAGGCAAGGGAGGGATTTTTTTAATCTGATCACCTTCAGTGGGAAAGGGGCATCGACATAACATGGAAAAACAGGGCTCTCAGAATAGGGCGCACTCTAGTTGTGAAAGTACAAAGCAGGTGTTTTAGCAGGGAAACTTAATCTTCAGTGTACTTTTTGTATTCTTTTAACGTGTGAGTATTATTCTGGTACTACAAAGGTACAGGAATGGAAGCTCTAAGCTGTGTTACTGCTGTAGGGCTCTTGGTGTGCAAAAATCAAGCTCTGCTTATACTTTTCCAAGGGACTGTGTCTCAAGTTTACTTCTGGTGTCTTACTCCCAGATCCTCTGTCCTCTTCAGAAAGTCACAGAGCTGAAGGTGGGAAAGCATTTACTTTGGAATCAACACCCTCAGGTGTTTTTGAATCTGTAATCTGTGAAGTAGAATTAGAAAAGACTATGCTAAATGCCGTGTGTTTTTTCCCCACCTTTCTGTGGAGCAGGCTGTGTAGTAGGTGTGAGACAGAGTCCCACAGCCATCCCAGCCCCTCTCCCTCAGCCTGAAGCATACTGTCCTGACAGTTCCTACTAGCCGTTTTTCTCTGATGCCAAGGGTTAAGAGTTGGTCCAATAGACCTTGAAGGTGATACACCAAAAAGTCTCTTTGGGGGTAGAATGGGTTAATGTTCCTGTCTGGGATTGCTTGTCCTTGCCACTGTTTGCTTCTCCTTTTGGGAAAGTCTATAGGGTTGCTTGGGTTACGGTGTTGCAAACTGTATCCTAGTCCAAAAATAAAATTTCCCCTACCCTCTCCAAAGCTGATGTTTTGGCACCTGCACTTTTCCGTGGGTACCTGTGAGAGAATATCTTCATAGATGACTACCAACTATGGTTGCATATGATAGCATGAGCTGGTTCTACTGAAGCAGACAAGAGAGAAGGGCAGATAGGGGGATCCAGTTTGACCAGAAACACCTAGTTGTTACTTCCTATTGTCATCACGAGTAAGGAGGGCTGAAGCAGTGACGTCTTCAGAAGTTTGTGTAACCTCAGTCAGGAAGTCTGCCGATCTGAGCTTGGTCCCTGAAGTGTTACCCCACAGCTCAGGGTGGCCAGCGAGGCTGGAGCCAAGGTTTCCCTGCTTGGAGCATCTTGGCTTCTTTCAGGTGCGTCATCTTCCCCAATGGCAGCCCCTGGCCTTGAAATCCCTTGAAAGCACCATGTTAATCTGCAACGGGATCAACCAGAGTAGGTAAAGAAAAGATCTTTCAGATCACTGAGTTCATTTCCCCTTCAAGGTCAGGAAATAGACCCTTTGACATATCAACTCTTTAACTACTGCAACTACTACATTAAGCCAAGACGTTAGCTGGCATTCCAGGATTGGGTGGAAGGGGGGGTGAGGGGTTTTTTTGTTTGTTTTGGTTTTGTTTTAAATCTAACAAGCTTAATGGATTTTATTTAAATGGATGTGCACTTTAGCCATTGTGTATAAATTCAATAACATTTACAAATGGTGAAATTTGTTTTTCCTGCCAAAGAAAAATAAGTCCCTAGAGACTTAGATTGTATCAGCACTGGTGTAATGGGATAAGGATCTTCAGGCTTGAGTCAACCTTCCATGTTGTGCTAACTTGAAAGCTATAAAGTATAATTTAATTAAGCTGCCAATGTCTTGGACCCAGAAGAATGGGTTGACTAAAAGAAGGAATCATGTCCCATGTACAGGATGTGCAGTTCTGATGTGATGTATCTATGATGCAGTGTAGACTTGTTTGGATTAATGTTATTTTTAAAGAAGGAATCAGGAAAAGAGATTGCTGCTTTCTTGCCTAAACTATGAAATTAGAAATCTATATGCAATCTAGGTATGTTTCACAGCGTGAAAAGAAGTATCTGGGGTCATAATTACTACATATGTTTAATGAGAAAAATGATTGGTTTTAATCTGATCCGTGAGCTACCAAACAGTTACTAATACAAGATCCTGTAACTCTGAAGGGCCTAATGAGCAACTCAGTAATTCTGGCTTCAAATTGGATTTTTAGGGGAAAATAGTCTCTTTTTTTTTCTTCTTCCAAAGAAAGTCATACTTGCGGTGTTTTGGTTATTCATTCTTTGAATACAGTAGTATATAATGCAAAGTATCCTGCCAAGAATACCATGGTATAATTATTATGGTATATTTTTGTAATAGGAATGTGATTGAGATTGCAGGAATAAGAAATCTGCTTCTGATTTGTGGAAGCATGTAACCAAAGTGCATAGTTCTAAAAAATACAGTAAATTATTTCCAGTAAGAAACTCCACATTTAATCCAGCTACAGTGTTGGGCTAACCTGCCTTCCTCATTAATTTCATGTATTTGTCCATATGCAGCCGTGCAGAAAGGGGAGGGCAGGTTCACATTTTTAATTCTGTATTACTTTCATATTAAAAACCAAAGTCGATTAAAAGTTAATTCAAACTTCAAACCTGTAATTCCATATCCCTGTAAGACTTCACAAAGCACATAGATGCTTTGCAAAACTTAGGAAAGTGTTACTATCTGAAAGATAAAGTCTTAGAAATTTTTATACAAGGCATTTAAAATGGGCAATGTTTTAACCATTAGCTGAAAGAGAATGTCAAAGTAGTTTGAAAGAAAGAAGGTTTCCCCAATGTAAAAAACCACTAACGTAGTCACTGTACATCAAAGCCTGCAATGTTTCTATCTTGATCTGCCATTAAAAGAAAACAAGTTGGTCATTTCATATAAATGAGAGGGGGCTTTCTGTTTCCTCTTCTATTGCCCTGAAATACTTTCAGCTTCTCCATTATCCCAGCTCCACTAATCCTGATGACAGTCTCCCGTGGTGCTTTGTGAAGCAGGCCCTCAGAGACCCCAGCGCTGCCTCTTCCCTCCATGCCTCCCCACTCCTCCCTGCGCGGCCCGGGGGTGGCTGTCGCAGTCCCGCTCTGCAGCTGGGAGTCTGCACCATGACTCGCTCCTCTTGCTTCATGGCTAGAGAATAGTTGATGGGATATATTCTGCCCTTTGCATATATGGACAGATGTTTATACCCATGTGGATGGCTGTGTGGGATGGACTGTGCCCAGTGGCAGGTCAAGAATTAGTCCTGTGACCTCTTGGAAGGTACTGCAATGGTACAGGTAACAATCTTCCCGTTGATGAAGAAAGCCTGAAGAGTTTGTGATGCATGGTTGCTGTGTAAGCTACAAGTAGGAATAAAATACTTGGTTAGTTTATTTCTTTCTTGAATAATTTTCTGCCCTTTCCTCAAGGAAGAGTCTTCTTAAAAAGTTTAAACTGTGTCCTGGTGTGTCATAAAGAGTTGAAAAGATGGAGGCTCCCATCTTTTAGGGGGGAGGCAGCTAGCTGTAGCTCTTAGCTGTTTTTTGGCTCTTAATCTAGGTCTTCTTTTAAAAGCCTTTTTCTTCTTAAAGACAGGATAATTTAAAATTAAGCTCTTCTACTGTGCATAAAGAGTTCCTGTAACTCTGAAAACTCATGAGTTCCTGCATTTCTTAATGAGTCCTCATTTGATGCTAATTTGATGGGATGATGTTATCTTCATCTGGACCAATCTATGCTGTGCTTTTTTTTTTCTTTTTTGTCATTGCTTTTGCTATTTTTGCACTGAAGCCATGTTTAGTGAAGTGAGAATCAATCTCCCTGCACCTCATCTATAGTTTTTTGGGTAAGCTTTGGCAGGAATTAAGTGGTTTGTAGATCACTTATTATGCATCTACCAGTCATGATTCATTGTCACTAGCCACCCAGAGCAATAAAGGCATTAAAAATCCATCAGAGAGATAGATTTGGTGCATGTGCTCATGTCTCATGAGGGCAACTTCTTGATGTGAGCTAAAGCTTAACGTTTCTCGGGCTCATGTTAGTTGAGCTCTTACAACATCTTGGGTCACAAGATTGTCGGTCCCAGTCAGGGAAATCTGCTGAACCTCTCCAGGAAGATGCTACCACAACCTCTTGCTTTTGTCCAATGGCTGACTGTGGTTGTGGAGCATTCAGTCTTACAGCTCTGTGCTTCCGTTAGTCTGCAGCTTGCTGGTTTTTGACCTGTAGCTTTAGTCTCAGCCTGGTTACTGTGACTGTACTGAAGCAGATGGCTGGCAGTCACAAAATGTTTGGTGTGTGTTCCAGCTGTAGTGATGAGACCAACTCAGGAGCCAGTCTGCCTTGACTCAGATCTCCCACTAATTTTTTGTATAATCATTACTTGTTGTATGTCATAAGCAAAGCTAGTACTGGGATATTGTTGTTATGGTTCAGTTTTTCTTGCAATACGGTTAGTGAGTCAAGCTTTGTAAGCCTTTATTTTGAGAGGTGAAGACTGTGGAGGAAAGCACCCATGCGATGGCAGAACGCTACTTGTACATGCACTTGCCTCAATCTTAAGAGGCATTTTCCCCTCTAGCATTTATAAGACAGCCTGCGGTGGTATTAACGAGGGAATAGAGGTGGTAAGCGCTTCCCCGGAACGGCTCCTGAACTTGTATGTTTATTTTTCAGAGCCAAAAAAGTCTAGGGGATCTTTATGTGAAGAAGCCCCAAGGTGGGGAAATACATTTTTAGCTCTGGGGTTATGATTTGTGTTAATTATTGGGTGTGGTGGGGATGGTGGGGTTCCCGGATTAGTATGTTTGCATAGCTGTGTTTTCCGAATGTGTCGGGGGGAACCAGGGTGAAGATTAGAAACTTCTTTTTTGGGAATGTGGGTATAATTGAAAGCAAATACACTCTTAATAATAATCTTCGGGTGCAGTGAGCTGCTTTTTAAATATGCTGATTATAATTGCAGAAAATATTCACAGAAACTGGTTTTGCTCGCAAGAAGCATTCATCCTGCTGCATAGCAAGAGAGAAAAGCATGCTGTCCTCTGCAGTGGTAGGTCGCTGTGAGAAGTACGGGGGAAGCTGAACTCTGTCCCTGGCACTGTAATTTGTGGTGCTTCCGTGGTTCAAATAGTGTAAAATGTGTGAGTGTCCAGAGCAAGCCCAGCCAGAACTTGTCCACGACTGACCCCCTGCCCCGATGTCATGCTGCCTTTGGGCTCAAGCCTCCTCACCCCACTCACTTCCCCCTCCCTGTTGCAATCAGCAGCAAGAAAATCACTCCACGCAAGTGTGAGGGAAGAGAAAGGCATTGCAGCTGATCTTCAGGGTGATGGTCTTTGTGTAGCCTCGCAGATGCCCCCATGGGTTATCGCAGCATGCACTAATGTGTAGCGTGCCATAGCTCTGTGGACGGCCAGGATGCTGAGAAAACCCCCTCGGGGCTATTTCTGTGGCATTTATTGACTGCTCTGTTGTGCTGCCGACTGATTCCTGCACAGACTGAGACGCTGTTGTGTAGACATTGTACCTCCAGATGAATTTATTCGTTCACCCATTATGTGACCTGTGTATTAGATCAGACACGTACAATGGACCCTGGTAGCAGCAGCTCGAGCCTTGACGAATTGAATGTCTATCTTCTGAGGTTCATGACAGCAGCTTGCTCACTACCCACTCTGTTAAAAGGATTACCTAACCATTGCACAATCACTATGGAGACCAGATGGTCTTTTTGCCTGTTTCTTTAGACAAATTGGGTTCAGTGTTCCCTTATGAATAGATATAAGCCCTTCAAAGCCCCCTTGTTGAATGTAGTTTCGGCTCCCAGATGAAGAACTCTGAATGTAAACTCATTGCTTGTTTGTGGGCTGTGCCTCCTGGGTCAAGCAAGGCAGCTTTGCTGGGGATTCGCAATTTGTGCAGCAGCTTGGAGCCTGGCAAGTTTGTGTGTTGACTTCTGCTTAACTTGAATTGAAAGTCTTTTGTTCAATCCATGTTACAAGTGATGTTTTCAAAACTGTTTACACAAATGGGTGCTTTTAGCAGCAGAAGCAAATCAAACCTGCAAGGTAAGAGTGTCCTGAATAGCAACCTTCCAAACCATTAAAGAGAATAAGCAAGTTAAACAGATTTTGGATGTGTTTTTTGAGGGCAAGATGACATTTTTTCAGCTTATCTGTTCTATCTAATAGCTTTGTGATAACAGTTATGAATTTGTGTTTATGGGTCTGTAGCACCTCTATGCATGATTCAAAAGGATATATCTCTAAGTAATTTATTTACTAACTTTTTTCCAGGTTTGCTGTTGAGACCAGTTTTAGTTCTAATTTGCAGCCTTTGTCTTTGGTAAGGTTAGCATAATACCTAGGCTGCTAGTGAATTCCTTTAAATATCTGCAAGGTTCTTATACAGTAAAATGAGTCAAAAAAGTGCAAAACTGCACGTGTTCAAATCAGGTAGTGATTCAACTGAAAGTCATGAACAGTATCTGCTGAATTTATGCAGAAAAGACTTTTTTTTTTGGGTAGTATATTAAGAATGGGTTCTAGTTAAAACATGTGGTCTAAAACTGAGCGCAAGATCTTGTACAACTTCTTACTATTTAGTGTCTCAATCCCTAAACTGCTGGTGTGTTTTGTGGTTCAGCTTCTGTCCTTTTGTTTTGAGTTGCAGCCTTTGTGTGCCACATGAAGAGCCAGTATGTTCAGATGAACTTGGGTGTTGCTGCCTTTGGGTGTGTGCAGTGCTTGCTGCTGCCTTTTTCTTGGTTTAGTGGCATATTAACTTAAAATCAGAACAGACCTAAAGGGGAAGGTTTTTGGGTAGTTGGCATGGTGGCCTTTCACTGCAAGGGTCGTGGTTGGAATTCAGGCATGGGGAAGGATAAACAGATGCTGCGGGACATTGCTCTGGTGGGTTTGGTCCAAGTTGTAATGGATCACTGCACAGTGCTGCCTTATGTAATTGGTCTTCCAAAAAGCAGACTGGAGGGGGGGCTCAGATTTTGCCCTAACTTTGGGGCAGAGGGGAGAAGGATGGAATTAGAAAATAAACTACTTATCCCTAAAGTCACAGTATTAATGCAATGTCAGTTGTTAAAGTATGTTCATAAAAAAGTATGCCTGATGACCAGGAATCCCTGTAACCAGACCTCTCATCTCCATTTGTAACTTCAGTTTAAGTTTTTTTTTGTATTCGCTTTGCTTACAGCTGGAGCAAAGCATAATTCCTGTTTGACTGAGAGCCCTTTTTGTCTTTTTGGTGTTATCTAGGAAGGCTGTGTGCAACTCCATCCTGCTTTTAGGCAAGTGTAACAGCTGGCCAAGAAGACAATGCAGAGCATGCTAACTGCTACCTGTGTCCGTGTTTGAGATATCCTACAGGTAGGTTCTCTATTTCGTGCTGTGGTTTTCATCTAAAAGTGCTAGGAGTTAGAAGTAGAGATGCTAAAATATCTGCAAAGTTTAGAAGATAAGATTCTGTTTTCACAGCAGCTTATTTTGTCAAAATGTTGATGAGGCTACAGCATATTCTCCGAAGAGTGATAGTCTGACATCCAACATACAAACAAGCACAATGGCAATGGGAAAAGCGCTTTGATGTTGTTTCTGTAAATTGCAAATGTGGAGATTCACTCCAAGTTGCAAAAAGCCAGCTCGATCTTTTTTACTTTGGGGTACGCTTTATGTAAGTCTAAAATCTTCAATCATCTCGCTGGGGCAATTTGACTGCTCCAGTGTGTGCTATTCCCTGTGAATTCAGTAAAAAGCTGAAGAGCATTTTACTAAGTGAGCTATCAAACTGTGCCATGCCAAATGAACATAATGCAGTTTTGTGCTGTAATGGAATATGAGGCTACAACCTCATTTTTCGTCTGTGTTTTTGGTGTGGATTTGTGGGTTTGGTTCCCCCCCCCCCTTTCTCTGGGATTGACTCCATTTAAACACAAAGTTGGGGTTTGCTGAAGAGTTTATTGAGGCAACACTTGGTTGCACAGAAACCAGTCAAGCTGGAACTGCAGTGGGCTTGTCTCCTGGCAGAAGGGATTTCTCTGAAAGTACAGTTCACTTTACATCTAACTTATGATTATCTTGCTGTCTCCCTTTCATTATGCCATTGTTCTTGGGAGCCAGAGATTTTGTAAGTTATAAGAAAAGGATGTTGCCAAGGGTGTGGGTGGAGAAAGGTGTTGACATGATTTCAATGGAGCTAGATTCCAGCTTAATAACAGAGGGGTAATGAACCATGCAGAGAATAGGCTTTCCTTGCTTGCCCCTAAAATAAGTTCAGTTATGAATTTTATGTTGCAAATAGCTATTTAATGGCTTTTTTTGAAACAATTGCTTCATATAATTTTTTAAAAAGGCGCTTTCCTGTGTAGAGGGTAAAAATGGACTGTTACTTTTTGCTCTGTCTCCTAGCCATTTTTTCTAACTAAACTTTTCTTAATTTAGTGGAAAATGGGGAACTCAGAAAGTCAATACAGTCTTCAGGGATCAAAAAATCATGCTGCTGCTACATCTAGTGCCAAGCAGAAGCCTTGCTCTCTGAAAATTCGCAGCATTCATGCTAAAGATGACAAGTCTTGCTCTGTGCTTGGATGGGGACATACCAATAGTGGCTCTAACTACAAATCGAGGTCCCTTGCCAGAAGCTGCCTTTCGCACTTCAAGAGCAGTCAGCCTTATTCCTCTAGACTCGGCGACACTGTGGTGAAGGTCTCTAAAAGCAATGCCCACACCAAACACAGGACAAACGCCTCAGGGGACTACTGCCAGGGAAATAACACGGGGTTTTTGCCCGAGAATGGTTTCCACTATATTGGCCTTCAAGCTGGAAGTAATCATGCTGCCTCTCGAGAATGCAATGGACACATTTTAAATTGTTACGGAAAAAATGAGAGTCTTGCATCAACATCCCCATCACAGGACAGGAGGAGTCCAAAAGTTCTCATTAAAACTCTGGGGAAGCTGGACGGTTGCTTGAGGGTTGAGTTCCACAACAGCAGCAACAGCAAGATACCGACTGAGGAGTCCAGTGGACCGGTCCAGTTGCTGAGGTATTCACCTGCCTTGGAGTCTAAGCCGAATAACCTACTTGATGTCAGGAGGAACTCCAGTGCAGACTGTTCTTCAAGCCATCGTCTGTCACCTACTGATTCAAGGCTTCGATCTAGTAAAGGAAGTTCCCTCAGCTCTGAGTCTTCATGGTATGACTCTCTCTGGGGAAATGCTGGGGATATCAATGAGTTGGATGGTCCATATTTGACCAGGAGCACTCCAGATACAAGCATTCATGCCAGTTTCCCAGCAAGTGACAGCAAGAAGTCCTTCAACCAAAGTTCATCTCTTTCCTCGCTCCGAGATCTCTATAAGGATACAAATTTGGAAAGCACCCCTCCACCTAGGATCAGGCTGTCTGATGAGTATATTGACGCTCATGGTAGCCTAAGCAATCGTGTCTCATTTGCCTCAGACATTGATGTTCCCTCCAGGGTAGAGCAGGGAAGTCCTGCACATTACTCCTCCTACACGCTCCCATGCAGAAAGTCCAAGCCTCTCAGTGAGGATGCATCCAAGAAGGATACATTAAAAAGCCGAATGCAACGCATCAGTGACTGGACAGGAAGTCTCTCGAGGAAGAAGAGGAAGCTGCAGGTTTGTCCAACTCCATCCTAAGTCATTGAAAGTTTGCTTGTAGATTCCTTTTATAAATGTAGCAATTGTATCGCATTTGTCTTTCTTGCAAGATAATTACTTGCTAATCTTATTTGGTAATTTATGGAATTCTGAGAAGTATTGTGTCTCTGGAGCTGCCTGAAATGCCAACAGCAAAAAAAGATACACGTTTTGTGCCCAAATAGTCCCTTCCTATTTTGTCAGCTTCTTAGCTCACTCAGATCTCTGAAGTCTAATCTCTCAGTGAATTAGCTTTTGAAATTACTACATTATTTACAAAGCGACTTGGAGTTTCTAAGCAGTCTTCATTTCGACTGTGAAAATATAGCCTAGATATCATATATATGCTATGAATCAGCATATGTTATCTAAAGAGTGTGGAAGGAGCAGGAGAAGGATGTTAAAATATCTTTGCATGTATTCCCTATTTGTATTATTGGCTTCGTCACTCACTTTGGTTTCACTCTTGGTCCATCTCTAGCAAGGTGAGTGAGTGACTGTAGAGTATTGACCAGCACTGCTGGTTCTGTCTCCACCTCCCGTGAAGGCATTACATGGAATGCCCTCCTCTTTCCTGCCTGTCAGCTTAGTTCACCAGATGGAAAAGCTTGAGTTGCCATCTGGCTCACTAGGTGATGGTGGCGTGAAGGAGATGGGAGGAGGGCAAGAGGGAGGGAAAGGATGTTTCTTTAAAAGAATTTAAGGCTAATCCCATTAATAGGAATTTAGGATGCCTGTGGTCAGGAATGAAATTCTTGTCTCTAGCTGTAGACCCTAGAATCAGCTCTCTAAATGCCAGACTGTGCCTGGACTTCCGTGGGTGAGATTGCAAGCTGAGGTAGAGGGAAGAGACTGGTTTTTGTTCTGGCTTGGATTTTTTTTTTTCTTTTTCCCTAGTGTTTCTCATATAGGGACTCTTGCTGTGCATCTCTAAATGAAGGGGCTGCTCCCTTTCAGCAGCAACAGTGTGCTGGCTACTTCAGGAATGAGCAGAGAGTGGAGGGAACCCCATAACACGGACTTTCTGTGGAATGTAGAGCAAACACTGTTTCTCATGTTGGAAATTCAGACAGGTATCATGCTTAACAGGCATCTGTCATTGCAGTGTAGAACTCTGACAAACCCTTAAGCTCAGAAATGAGGTCAGCATAAGGTTTGCCAGCATAAATCCTAGGTAAGGGCTATGGAACTGGGAAAATGAAAATGAAAGCTGTTTATCTCCATCACTTCTTTTGTGAGTTGATGCTCATGTATTTTATCAGATGCTCTCTTCACATTCTTCCTCAGCTGTGAAAGATAAGGCAGAAAAACTGGAATCAGGGAAGAGCCTCAAGGCCTTGTGCCAGAATTCTTCACTGGTTTTAACATCCATAGCTGATCTGGACTTCACAGCCAGGCTTTACATACGATCTGTGCATCCCAGACCTTTGCCATGTATTACTTAGTTATGACATTTTTGGAATGGTATTTGTGGTGTACAGTTCGTAGCTGTTTTGAATTCACTGTGCAATGCACTGACTTCAGACGCAGCCACAAATTTGGCTGGTGAGATTGCATCAAGCTTGAATCTGATTCTAGTAGAAGGACATCAGTCCTAGCTCCAAAAATGGTGATTTCTTAGAAAAAGGCATAGTAAATATTTAGTCATTGATTTTTATCAGACAAGTACCCAGCAACAGGAAGGATAAGAGAAATAATGAATGCTTTATGATTTTGCCTTCCTTGTGAAGTCTGGTCAGCTCCTTTCCACCTTGCATGCTTTGCGTAGCCTGACATCTCTCCTGGGAGTTGCTGTGTTGTAGTTTGGTAACAGTTATACTCTCACTGGGTCCTCTGGATTAAAAATGCAGAAGTACCATAAGCAGTGATGATCTGTCAGATGGTTAGCCCCCATTTGTAGGACTGTTCATCACGGTGATTGTAGCCTCCGTGTTTTGCTCTGAACAGTGTGTCCCTTCCTCAGTACATTACTAATAACTGATTGTGAGTCACTTGGGCTGAACGTAGGTGAAAGCTGGAATATTTCCATCCTAAGCACTGGTGATGGCTGGGTGGATAGGTCCCTCTGGCTACCCCAGTAGAAACAAGTCAACCAAGTGTCCTGCTTCATGGAACGCAGGACAAGGAGGGACAGTCTTGGGGTGTTGAGCCCAGTCCCCTGTGACTAGAAAGGCAGTGGAGTTTAATCCCCTTTGTGAACAAATTGCAGCTTAAAATTAGGTGGGCCCCAGCTTGAAGCCTGTTTCCAAACCCTCTTACCCTGGTGCTTGCTAATTTGCAGAGTAAATGTAGTCCTGGACAGTTTGTTCTGATGCCAAGATTGTCCTCTATGTTAGTCAGCTCCCTATTATTTAATCTGCTACGATTTATTTAAAGGGTATCTTTTCTCAGGCTGCTTTTATAGGACTATGCTGACTCTCTCTGGTCTCCTGCCTTAAGAAAGGAAGTCTGTTTCCTTTTCATTCTGGCACCCTTCCTCTGCACCTGTTTTAAATCATCCATAAACAGATTTGGATATAGGATATTCCAGAGGAGCCCTTGGCTGTGCCCACTCCGGTGACTTGTATGTTTCCTTATGTCTTAACTTGATCTGATATATCCTGTAACTGAGTTTGCCTTTCTAATAATGGTCTCATGTCAAGACTTGCAGTTGTTCTGTTCCATGACCCAGCTTTCGTTGCTTGAGGGTGTCCTAATGCACTCCCTCAATGCGTCACTGATACTGTAGTGCACGGCATGTCCTCATTTAGTTTAATTTGCTGAAATGGCATGAGGGAGGTGCTGTATCATAGTATGCCGTGTGTGTGCAGCACGGTGTATGTGATGTGTGCGAGAGCTTGGGATAGAATTTAGGCAGACTTGTTGCACAGTCAGCCACTGCTACAGGTGGTGGTGTGGTGGTGGAAAGCAGTATGCAACTGTATAACATGGCAAGAATGAGCAAACAGTGTGTAAAATGAAAATCCAGCCATCAGAAACAACTGCTGCAGATAGATAGGTTCTTCAGTGGGAGTAATTTCTGAAATTACCTGACTTTTATAAGCCAGGGCCCCAAAGCATAAAGAGAATTTAAAAGAAAAATACATTGAGACAACCTCTTTATTTGGCTTGAAAACTGGTATTAGATTCTACTGTCAGCTTGGGTCTTAATGAATTTAGCAGGCTGCATTGTTTCCTGCACTGTTCTTTAGAGCTAATTATTACATGCATCAATTTTTCTAATTGGTATCTTAGCCACTTTATCTGCATTATCTATAACTATTCCAGGGTATATCTCTGATATGGAGAGACCTGCTTGAATGCAGCCGAGCAAAAACTGGTAGTTTTATTTCGTCTCCAGATGCAACAGAGAGAAAACGAGCAGAGAGTTGCCTGGCAGGGAAACCACCACCAGCAGCTGTTTGGGTCAGAACTTTTCAGTGGTGACAAGTACAGTGCCAGCTTCCCTGAGGACCAACAGAGACTGCATGACTGCCAGTTCCGCTTGTTAAAAAAAACCCAAACCATACAAGTGATGCTGTCGTGGTGAAGTGTATATATTAACTTTGGATTCCATGTCCATTTATGCTATTCTGGTACTTCCTCATTTCTACCCTTTGTGTGTGTGTGTGTGGAAAAAGTGTAGGATGTGGTTAGTGGCTGGACATGGGTTGCATCCCACCCTTTTCATTAATACTTGTTCCAGTAGTGGCCCACAACAGGAGAAGCCTTCTTATACATGTGTCTCTTGTTTTTCTTAGTGCTTTGGGGCTGAAAAAATTCCCATATTCTTATTAATGTGTGTTATTTTTTTCTAGAGGACATTGGCAGTTCTGTGAGAACAGTTGAACAATTAAAATACAGGATTTTGGCTCACATCTACAGTGATTAGAAAGAGGGTGGAGAAAGCTTCCAGTTTCCCACTGAACTGTGGATGGCCAGCACAGTGGTACGATCCACGCTGTACAGTCGCTTTAGGGGCATAAACATATTACATACTTGGCACCCTCTCTCTCCCTTTCCCTCCCTTTCCCATATAAAAAGCAAAACTATTGATATTTAGGGAGTTATTCTCAGGAACGCTGATTAACACTCTGCAGTAAGATTTGAGGAAGACACTCCCTTACCAGGAGAACTGGATCCTTGCTGACAGGCCCAGTGATCTGAAAAGCCAGACTTGAACTTTCACGTACTGTAAGAGCACATGGGTTTCAGTTGAAGCTGGCTTCTGCAAGGCTACGATCGGCAGTGTCCTGCTGCTTGAGAAGTGGCTTGTCTGGCGACACTTGGGAGGGTGTGCAATCCCTCTGTTGCCCTTGGCTGTGTGCTGGAGGTCCTGATGCTATCAAAACACGGCACAGCTTTTCCTCTGTGGTTTTGAAGAGCATCAAGTAGGGAGGAAAGGAACAAAAAAGTAGTTGCTTTCAAAGCTGCTGGTGAGAGCAGCTCACAAGAGACCAAGGTTTATTTACTTTATTCATGTACAGAAGTCTGTGAGCAAAAAAATTATTTTAGAGAGGCAGTCTTAACTTGAAAGTGTAATTGTTTTATTATTACTGAGGGTAATAGTTTCACTTCTTGAATTGTTTATAGCTATGTCTTTTTATCTCTTCCCTCACACTTCCACTGCAGAAGATGGTAGGTGTTTTGTATGTTCTTAAATCTTGGTCTCTTTAAAATAGTGCCAGCAATGCTTGAGTGGGGAAGACAGTAAGTAACTTCTCAGGATGGATGGTGTAGTTCTTGACTGTGAAGTTAGTCCAAGGAGCTCTGTCTTGGGTAGTATGAAAATCCCCATTCATCACTGGGGCCTGGGAAAGTTGGAAGCCGTCAGCACGTTAGTGGGAAAGTCTGAAGAAAGAAAAGGCCTAATCTGCCAAAAAGGTCTTGCGTTGACAAGACATAGCAAGAAATGGGCTTACGTTAACATCTATATCACAAGGCAAAGTTCAAGTCATACCATCAGGCCTGAGTATTTCAAATGAAATTGGCCAGTCATCTCGATACAAGGGGTGTAGTTGCACAATGCAGTTAGGAGCTTGATGAGATAGTCAGGCTCCCAGGGGGTTCCAACAAGTCAGAAAATACACACCTCTGCAGTCTGGAGACTGGATTTGTGCCAGTCCGCAAATGCATCTTTCTTTTTTTAAAATCACATCTTCTCTTAGATTAGATTTTCGTCAATTGGTCAATACTAACAAGCTTAAAATATTCTCAACCTTTGACCTTTTTTGTGTTGGTTAAGCACAGTTTATATGAAAATAGAAAGTGGAGGTAAAGTCAGGCTAGATGTGCTGATGTTAATTGTAGCTGCAATGCACAAATGGAGTGTCACCAAAGCACTGAAAACCCTGTAATAATAAAGAACCATCATGTGATGCTGTTCCCACTTATACTCAAACAGGCATGTAAGCGGTGGTCCTAGGTTTCAGCTGAAGGATGTGGTTGTCTCCTGGAGTTGATCAGGTTTCAGCCAGCAGAAGCACCAGTTCTTACTGGTGAATTTGGAGGTTACTTTCAGGAGTCTGAGTTGCTGACGCTTGCAGATATCATGGTTAGGGTTTAATGGGGTTCTGTGAGAAAACTGTGAGTGGTGGTGCACTGGTGATGACAGTGGCTGCTGAGGTAATGCCTGTGATGTAATGGTGAAAAGAGTGGCCCTTGATGAAGGAACTGATTGTGGCTAAACATGAAACGTATTTAAATGCCAAATGAGGTCTGTCTTTTCATCATAGCGCTGGTGGCTGATCGCTGGCAATTTCCTTTTTTGCACAGGAGCCAAAGTGTAAAGATGGGAATGAATACTTTGACAGCAGAATGGACAACTTCACCACGGACACGCTGGCACCATCACAGCTCTCCACTTTTCTGTGGTCACCTGGCTCCAGCCATGTCCTGTCCCAGCGAAGTGAGTCTACCAACGCTGTCAGCAGCGATGCCCTCAGGCAGAACATCTACGAAAACTTCATGCGGGAGCTGGAGATGAGCAGGACAAACCTGGAGAACACAGAGACCTCATCAGAAATGGAGGACTCCAGTGGCGAGTCCCTCAGTTCCTTGGAGCAGCTGGATTTGTTGTATGAGAAAGAGCAAGGAGTGGTGCGCAAGGCAGGGTGGCTGTTCTTCAAACCCCTGGTGACACTGCAGAAGGAGAAGAAGCTGGAGCTGGTCACACGGCGAAAGTGGAAGCAGTACTGGGTCACGCTCAAAGGTAAATCATTGCATTGCTCCTTTGGCTTGGTGGCAGCTGTTGTTTCCATGGAGCCTCAGCAACTTTTCTCATGTGCTGGTTTCTGTTACAGGTCCAGGGGATCTGAAATTCGTGCCTAACTTTGTGCAGTCTACCCACACACCTAAAGTGGAGCATGTGCCCAAGCAACCCCATAAATTGCAGTGGTGCTCATGTGTTTGGTATTGCATGTGCAGCCTTGCATCTCATACCATAGCAAGAATTCTTTTATCTGACTTCCCCAGACGCTGTTCTCACACAGAATTGGGAGTTTAGTGGATGCTTTATGGTGTTTGTAGATCAAAGACCAATTTGAACCAAAACTGAGAAAAAATACAGAAGCCTCATGTCAATAGTAGGGGAATTGAAAACATGAGGATCAGTGCCCAGCTCCCGGTGACAGGCATGCAGTTCCTTGGGCTCTGCTGTGTGGTTTAGTTAAAGCTGGGGTAAGTTAGTGTAAAAACATTCAGTTTGTTTCCTGTGCTTCAGGTGGCAACATGACAGAAAGGTGACCTCCTCGTGCTAGAGCATTTACACAAAGTGTGCAATCCAGGGCAGAGGAGGCCGAAGCTGCTGCAGTGCCCAAGGCTTAGCTGCTACGGACAGCTCTTAGTGCTCGCCAGTCTCCCTCTGTTCCCTGGATGGCCTTTCACCTCGCTTCCCTCAACACCAACCCATTCTGGTGTTTGGCACACCCGCCTTCCCACCTTCTGTGGCTGGTCCTGCTAGGAAGAAGCCCCATGGGAAGGCAATCCAGTTAAAAGGGGCTGCTGCTGGCGGGGTGCTGTGGGATTGCTGTGCTCAGTGCTGCGCTTGCAGTGCGCGTTGATGGCGCAGGGTGGGTAGGTGTGCTGCAAGAAGTCTATGTGTGTCAGGAAGTGAGAGAAGGAAAATAACATCTATTGTGGGGAGGAAGGGGAGTGTAATGGGTGAGTTCATAGGCCTTTTTTTTTTTTTTTGTGAATTGTATCCAAAGGATTTGCCTTTCAGTAAATATAATGTTAAGTTAATGAGTAAGGAAATGATCAAACTTAATAATTTCCTAGCATATCTGGGACTGGAGGAGAGAAAATATCAACTTTCCCACGTTGCCCTTTTCAAAATTCTGCATGGGTGTAGACCTGAAGAAAAATGAACAGCAAACAGCAAGTGCTGGGAGTGTTGTCCTTGGTAGTGCTGATTTAAAAGAGGCAAACTCACAAGAATGTAGCAATTCTGCCTAATAATTCAGAGACCTGTTATCAAGGAATCACAATGTAGGCAGTCTTAACAGTTTAAATCACTTTTCCTGATCATCAGATAACATGATTCATGCTTACAAACAGTGTATACAAAGGGGAAAAACAATATCTGAATGCCACCCTCTTATTTTATGTGTTTGCGTTATAGAGTGTGAATATGAGTTTGATCTGCCTCTCCTAAAATTCAAGTAGTTTCTAAACAATCCTATCAAAACTCTAAACTGAAGTACATTATATAGTAGTTCGTGCATTTCTGGGATAATGAAGCTCCGGGAAAGAATTTAGAGGTTTTGTGTTTGGTGCTTTGCTATAAAATTGGTTTATTGGTGACTTTGAACAAGTCACACATCTCTTCTTGCTACCTGAATTTCTCCAGCTATAAAAAAAGGAATAACAAAATTATTTGTAAAAAGCTTTATTAACTCCTGACATTGAGAAGTATTAGATACAGTGCTTTTTACTTCAGATGGGTGATATTGCTGTGTTCATGGTGCAGAATTTCTTCCGCTTTGTTAGCTGTTTTAAATATACATTCCTCATTTCCTTGATCTCTTACCTTTATTGTGCTGTGGAGACTTTTGATGCCAAAATAAACTCGCCTGTCTGGATATCAAGGCGTAGTTCTGTTTTCACAATACGCTATATCAAGATCAAGGCACTTGCTTTGGTTCTCCTTATACAGGGTTTTGAATAAATCTGTATTTAATTTGTTCTTGAAGTTTAAATAGCCGAGATATTTTAAAATATGACTTAAAATAGCCACATATGCAAATGGAGAACAGCATGTTTCTTTGCACTCTGTTGAGATGTGTTTAATTATAAATATGCAGAAGGCTTATAACCATCTGGTTACCTGCCAGACTTCAAAGTATGCATGTCCTGAGGCCTCTGCTCTGCTTTCAGGGCCACCAAGACCTGAGCTCAAATAGTAACCCTTTAAAAAGAGGAACTCTCTTTTCCATCTGTCCTGTCTAATTAGTTTATTTTAACGAGGTAAATTGTTTTCCCATTGCCCCCCATCCTCCCCTTCAGTTCAAATTTTGATTAAAATACTTAGACGATAATCAGTCCCAGTAGGTTTGTCAGAGTTTGTCTGTCGGAACTAGCTGCTTCCAAGGATCACTTGGCTTGAACCAAAGTTGCCTGGGTTGGCAACCTGGGTAGCCATACATCTAAACACACTTACATGCCCTTCAAAACTTTTTTTATGCATGCATATATAAGCTGTCAGCATAAAAACCCAACATGTCTTTAGTTATCTTTTTGATAACAAATAGGGGAAATACAGGATTTTAAAATAGAACTTAATAGGCACTTTGCTAAAATGTGGAAGTGGTTGTACAGTCACACTGCTGCTGCTGAATACAAGAGGTTTAGTTTGCCCTATTAGGTTGAAATGATGGCGGAAGTGCCATGCTGGATGTGCAGAGTGTAACAAACCATATCCAAGTGTTTCTGTGTCATAAAGAAAATCAAGCGCAAGCTGCTAAGGGGAAAGTATAGGGCCATCTCTGTAGGATTTGCTCTTACCCTAAATATTCCGACAGAGGCTCTGGCCAGTAATACAAGAAGGTGCACTTCAGTACAGAGGCATTTCTATTTATTGGATTCCTTCCTTTGAAAACTTTTCAGTCATCAAATGATTTGTTCAGTAACCTCTGATACATATTTCCCTTTTTCTTGTAATCATTGTACATTCACTGGCACTAGAGAAAGTGACAAAATCCATCTGATTGTTCTCATTTTTCATACACATTAGATTTGGGCTGTATGAGGACCAGTGTATTCCACCACTTTTCACAGCAAATGCACCTCATAAACTGTAATAGGCCCATCCTTCTCCTTTACCAGAAAGAAGAATCCAAAAAAACTTGATTTCTGGTTCAGATCTCAGATTTGATCTTTGAGGAAGCTTACCACAAATTTACGACTTTGAATGATGTGTCTGAGACTTTGAATACAGGGTTAAGTGTAAATATTAGAGAAGTTTTAAAATAAGGTTGAACTTGTTTTTTACTTAACTATTTTAAAAGCATCCTCAAAGGAAACATTGCTGTTCTGATGGGTTTGCTATGTCCCCTTGGTGTACGTACTTCCCAATCATATTTGTATGAGCGTACGTACACAGAACAAACACCAGAAACACCAGCAGACTGGAAATCAGCAAGTCAACCCAAAACTTCAGTTTTGGTGCTACCCTGTGTTGGTGTCTCTTTGATTTGAAGTAAACCAAGGAGAAAATGGACTATCAAGATAACAATGGTGTAGTCCTAGCAAACTTAATCCCTATATTTGTTGAATTTCAGATCCTCTACTGAATATGTATAGGGTCTATAGCAGTAATATATTCACAGATTACTAGGCCCTAAGGGACCACTGTGATCATTTAGTCTGATTCACTATGTAATACAGCCATGGGTCTCTCTAAATTAATTTCTGAATTAATTTGAGCACATATTTTTCAGAGGACTCACCTTGCAGCAGAATCCACCACCAGCCTCAGATTTTTTGAACTGCTTAGTTTATTATCAATTTTCCAAATGTATTTATAGTATCTGGTCTTAGGTCATCCAGGTTAAACATCCGACCACAGCATAGGATTAATTTATCTTCTGAATTAAAAGCAAAAAACAAACAAGAAAACAGGCACCAAACATGCTATTACTTAACTGCCATTTCCCAGGGGGTGCATTTTTCTCTATTATTTTCTCTTGATGCACAACTAGTCTAAGAAGTAGAGTAAGGACAAGATTTAGCTAGCGTCTGCGACCCTTTGTTTGGACAGGTGCATCTCAGAGGACAGTGGATTGTAATGTGGGGCAAGAGTGGTGGAGATGGAGGGGACAGGCCCATCTTATGCCAGCTTCACTGCCCAAGGCAATATGGCAGTGTAGTACTGCTGGTGACTGGAATCAAGTCTCTTCTGCCTCCTCCAGTGCAGATTTCCTCTTGGTCCGCTCCACTTGTCATCAGCAAGGATGAAGTTGGTTTTCTGGAAGCAAGTCTTGTATCTTTCATATTATACTGTTTATGAGATTGAACATTTTCATACTCAACTGCTTCAAACTGGTTAAAATTATTCAGATTGTGTTCATTGTCCAAGGCCATAATTTGCAGATAGATTCAAAGAAATCCAGTTTAAACTTGAGAATTTGTTGGAAGACAAAGTTTTTGCAAAGCTTTTCAACAAATACAGAGATTGCTTTGGTGGCTGTTACAAGACAGTTTGTTCACTTTATTAAAAAACACAAAAGCTGATTTAACTAAGCAGGAATAAATCTTTTCTACATGCTTTAACATTTTAATAGGCTGAGTTTATTCATAGAATCACAGAATGGTTTGGGTCCAGAGGTACACTTTAAAGATCATCTAATCCAACCCCCTCCCATGGGCAGGGACACTTTCTCTAGATCAGGTTGCTTGCTCATCCAACCCGGTCTTGAACACTTCTATACTGAGGTTCACTGTTTGGGGTATTTTTTTTCCTTCAGTCTACATTCAGGGTGTTTGTTGTCTTCCTATCAGATGTTTGTTCCAAGTTTCCATTGGCAAATTTATCATTAATCTTGCCTTGTGTTCCAGTTTAGAGTATCATCTTTTTTTCTGTTTCAAAAGAGGGGCAGAGCTGATGTTCCCTGTCATTGAAGAGTATCTTAATCACAGAAAGCATTAATGTGAAAGACCTCGAATGTGAGATCCAGAACTCAGTTTCTCTTTATGTTTTTTGTTCCTCTGAACTGCAAAGGTTGTACCCTGCTGTTTTATGAGACCTATGGAAAGAGCTCAATGGAACAGAGCAGTTTGCCACGATATGCCCTCTTTGCAGAAGACAGTATAGTACAGTCTGTGCCAGAGCATCCCAAGAAAGAAAATGTGTTCTGTCTCAGCAATTCTTTTGGAGATGTCTACCTATTTCAGGTAAGAGTATGCATCTGTAACGTTGTGGTTGTTTCTGTTTTGGGATGCGTTTGTGAGTATGCATGTACATGTATGTATATGATTGTATATGCACACACATCATACTTGTGCCTTTGACTTAAAAATAATAATATAACTACATTATTCTACTATACTTATTAAGCATAGGGTATGACTTCAAGTATTTGATATTATACCAGTTGGCTCAGAAATAAAAAGAACAGATCACAAATCTGCAAGATGCTTTTGGTATCTAGTGGTTACAAGCTTCTAGAAAATCAGCATTGTTACAAGTTTTTTTCACCCTTACTGAAGGATGGGATCAGCCCTGAATCTGGTGGCCTCAGAGTTTGCTTAAGTGAAACATTCAAAAAAGAAGGCTAAAAATAATCTAAAGATCTTAGCTGGTTAACTGCATCACTGGAAACATTAATGAAGAGCGTATTATGTGGAACTGCCTGCATAAAAACACATTGATTCATAGGCACACTTGTAAATATCTCTGGAGACACTTTGTGCAGATGTGTTCCCGTTACCTTGCTGTCTTCTATCCACTAACTTCTCATATTTTAAGCAACCATCTCTCCTCAGGCCTTACATGTAAAATAATCTCTGTTGCTGTGTTCTCTGCAGAAGAGAAGGTTTATCTTTGAAAACCGTTGGTTTTCACCTTAATTAATTGGAAGAATGAAGGATACAAGTAATCCTTCTCGCAACTCGTGGGGCTCTGCTGTGATCATGGAGCTCTCAGAAGCTGGAGGCAAGTCATGACAGAGAGTGCAGGAAAAGCTCACAGTTCCTTTATTTGCACAGTTTTAAATATAAAACCTTATTTCACTGGTTTTAAGACAAAGTGCCTAAGATCTGAGTTAACCTATCAAGCACTTCATGTCCTAGGGCTGCTGATTTTTAAAACTTTTTTTTTCCTCTTATCTGCTCATAATGTTGCACTGTTGATTTGTTTCACAGGCGACAAGCCAGACAGATCTGGAAAACTGGGTTACTGCCATACATTCAGCCTGTGCTTCCCTCTTTGCGAAGAAGCTTGGGAAAGAGGACACGGTTAGGCTGCTGAAAACTCAAACCAAGAGTCTTTTCCAGAAGATTGATATGGATAGCAAGATGAAGAAGATGGCAGAGTTGCAGCTCTCAATTGTTAGCGATCCAAAAAACAGGAAGGCAATAGAGAATCAGGTACTGGAAGCAGTATTTTTACAAGAGCATATTTATCATTACTTCTTACTTTGGGCTCTAACTGTCAGTGTTTTCTAGGTCTGAGAGTAATTGTCTTGGGAATAGCTGGGATGGTAGTTGTAATTATTGCCAGGTTTCTACAGCAATCTAGAGCAGTGCTGGAGGTAGGCTCCTCACAGCTGAGGATCAGACCGGTCTGTTTTATGAGCAAAAAGCTATTTCTTCTGGAAAAACACAATTAATTTTCACTGTTTTTTGATATACTTAGCTGTTGTTGATATCTAGCTGTTTCATAGCAGTATCTCAGTATAAGCCCAGGCCCATCGCAGCTTAGTTTGGGAGAGCTGACATACTACAGGCAAGATCTTTGTCTTATTGCCAGTATAGTGGTGCTTAAATATAAAGCCTTACTCCGCTTTCACTTCCAGCACGTGAACCAGGAATCACTCCAGTGATACCTTATGGAAGTACATCTTGAGGCATTGACATCTGGTCTGTGTTCCATTTAGCAGGCAGCAACCGGCAAAAGATGCTTTAATTAGACATGCTTAGTGTTCAGGCAAATGCTTCGCTACCCAGAGCTTCTCATGCACTAAACTTGTGTAGTAGTTTAGCCCAATAGGTCTGTGGACAGAGATTGCTGTATCATTTATTAAGCCATTAACAGAAGACATCTGATAATTTGAATTCGTTGACTGGTATTTGAGAGCCCACCCCTACCTGCCTTTCCAGTCAGAGTAGCTATTGCTGTCATTACTTTAGGCTGCACATTATGGCCTCTTGAGTAGTAAATGAACTTTATTTCCTTTGATCTGACACAGCATAATTATGTTTCTTTGCTTAGTGGAACACTTTTAGTTTGGTGAATTTTATGCTTATAATATTTAAAATTCTTACTGTACTGGTTTAAACTTGAAGGGCAGACTGACTGCTACTGACTTCACTCAAGCTCCTGCAGTGTGCTTCAGTCTGAAGCTGTGTGAGCAGAGTTCAATAAGTATGCAGGTTTGTGTAGGGCTTTGTGCTGCAGATGTTCATCAGCCCTTTCAGTATTCACATGTTCATAATTTATTTCCAGGCCACTTTATTTCACAGTCCAGAGCCTAGTGAGTTGAATGGAGGAGATGGAGCATCCTTTTATTGCAGTAGGTTTTCAGATCTAGAAGAATACACAGATTTCTAGAAATGGCTAGTAGTTGTAATGTGATTCACTGAGGAAAAATCCTGATGTATATTAACTTAATTTACCCCTCCCCTCATTAGATACCAACGATAGTAGTTTATCTAGACTTATCTGAAGAGTATTAATGATGCTATCTTAATATCTGATAATTAAATATTCTGTCCTTGAACAACTGCCATTATTTTCCAGCTCAGTCCCTGGAAGAAGCTGGCTTCCTTCTGCTAGAACTGAAATCTATCACTAGGGCTGCAGAAGATTTATTCCTGCTAATCATCTGTCTGTGAATGTCTCAAAACATTGAATGAGGGCAAGCCAGTGAGACTAAGAGTGAGATGGATCATGTGCAAACATCCACTAGTTAGCAAACAATGAATTTATAATGAGCCTTTTCTCCAGCCTTGATCCCTTTGATCTCCATAAAATCTCTCCTTAGAACTGAAGGTTTGTTGGCAAAGTTGCATCAGAGCCAAGTCAATAGTTAACTGGTTTACCTAATCTTTTGATTTAGCATTTCAGAGATGGGCTTTTGCTAAAGAGGAAAATAAAAAATTCTTGATGCAATTAATAACCAAGAATTCTTAAGATACTTAGTAAACTAACAGTTTTGAGAAAACATTTTTCCTGAGGGAGAAGCCTGCATGTATGTAGCTCAGTTGTTTAGTGACTGTGGTTGTTTAGTTGTCTTTTACCCATTTTGTGTAACAAGAAGAATAAAAATTCTGGGTTTGGCTTTGTGTAAATTTGGTGGTGTTTTCAATCATGTGGCACTTATGATTCCTCCATGCAGAAGTATATTGGATTGCCAATACTGGAGTTTATAAGCATGTGCTGGAAAGATTGGTGATATATTTTGGGAAGTCAGCGGAAATAGTGTGATTAACTTCAGAGGGACCTCAGTGGGGTTTTTTATGTAGAAGGATGAGGCAAAGTCTTAATTTCTTTCCACTGGGGAATTTTCTTGGAAACTGTGATTTTTAAATCCTTTCTCCTTTTCCTTCCTCTTCTTCAGAAAAGCAGCCACACAACCTCAACTTTCTATTTTGTTTCACATTCTATATTGATTTAAAACCAGTACTTCCCTGCTGAAGACTTAGTCATTCACAGGGCTTTAGAAGCAAGCAAAACCTTTTCTTCTTCCAGTTACCGTCACCTGAAAGGCAGTTGCAGTAAGGAAACCTGGACTTCTAAAACTGCTATAATAATTTTAATGTACATGCCTTTTTCTTTTTGGTGTCTAGTAAATGGACTCAAGAAGCTCATCTGATACTATCTTTAAATTTGGTGGATTCTCAGGCTAGCAAATGAAAAAGCCAGTGCTAAACAGAAGTACAAACAAAAAAAATGATAGGGAAAATGTTGGTTTTCTAGAAAAATAATTGTTTTAGAGACTTGATGCTACCAAACTCATTGAGAAATATCTTCAGCCTTGTGGCCTACCTATATCAGGGATCCTCTCTATCTTGATTTATTGTTCCAGTAACAATAATAGACTCAGTAACTGTTCTAGAGAAGATGGCAGCCCTTCAGATAGCTGTTGATATTGTTGGGCAGTTTAGAGGAGAGATCAGTGAGGCATCTGTGAGAGCAGTGTATATACAGCAACCGGTCCCAGTAGGCTACTGGCAGCATGGCTGGAAATCCCAGCTCTGCACGTACTACCTACAGCCACGTGTGTTTGTATTTCTGTGTGCGATAAGTATATTGTGGGTGGTGGTATTCCCCCAGGGTGTAACTTTTCCCCTAAACCAAAGAGAGCTAGGATGAAAGGTAGCAAGTTTGAAAATCCCCCAGTGCCGAGATGAATTCAATGCCTGCAGAGTCACAGTCTGTAAAAAGTGTTAGTTTTCCTAGCTGTTTAACCTGCTAGAGACATCACAGAGTGCGCTGTGAATATGGAGGCTGAAGTTAGTGAAATGGATTATCGGTGTTTATTCGGAGCTCTTTTAAACAAAATATTACACATTAAGTCAAAAGCAAGGCTGTCTGTGCCTGTAGAACTGTTTTAATGAGATGGAAAATCTACCTCACAGTGAGGGCACCGCAGCTCTGGGTGTACTTCTTTATGTACTCGGCACATAAATCTATTGTGTTGTCTCATTTTAGAACAATAATATGAATAATAGTTTCTTGAAAGCATTCTCAGATTTCCAAGTTTTAATATATTGGTATAATCATGTTTTCCAAGCTATTCAGAGGTTTCTGATGTAATTCATATTTTCTGTACACATGATTCTTAACTTACTTATCAAATAGCTTATGAACATAGGGTATTTACTTCAAGGCACTGAAATGATGAGGCATTAATAAGAACAGGCAAATGCTTGGCGATGATTTTTATGGGAGTTTTCATGCGTGTCCTCCAGTTAAAATTAGTCTACCTGTTGCCATAAAAGTCAAAATGAGGGGA
Source organism: Porphyrio hochstetteri (assembly GCA_020800305.1). NCBI lineage: Eukaryota > Metazoa > Chordata > Aves > Gruiformes > Rallidae > Porphyrio > Porphyrio hochstetteri. The sequence continues at coordinate 57,605,023 of CM036907.1, forward strand.
TCAGTACAGTGGTGTCCTGTTTACTCTGGGTAGTTATTAAATCCATTAGTACCTTCCTTCCTTTCCCTGTGGTGGTCTTTGGCTTTTTACAGAGTGTAACATCATAACTTTCTTTGTTTAAAATGTACCCGACACTTTCTCTTTTCTCTTACTTTTTTTAGGAAGGAGACTGGAGTAGTTTGGGGGGGATTTTATTCTTCAGGCTCCCCAAAGCCCAAATTGACTGTCTTTATTTTCTTTAAACTGTCTGATGAAATATTGTATGACGTTCTGGTGAAAACTCCAACAACAGCACTTAAAGATAATTTTTTTCAAGGAACTTTGCAAGCACTAGCCAGTGTTGCTGCATACAATTCAATGTTAATCTCAAAAACCAGTTACTTTTCTTTCTCCCATAGTTTCCCAAGCTAAAAAAAAATATCTAAATTTGTTATAACAGTTCTTCAGTATGGGTGGTCTTTGAGCTGGCTAGAGCAGAGCTCTGCTTCCTGAGAGATTCAGTAGTATTTCTTTTAGTGTGTCACTTCTCAGTGTAGGATGGTCCTTGTCTACATCATTAGCAAAATCCTTCTATTTTGGTAGAAGGAGTAGGCAAGGTCTTCTCCACTCTCCTCCCAGCTGTAGTTACTGTTTTGCAGATGGGTGAATCTCCATCTTTGTTTCACAAAGATTTAATACAAAATAATGAATAAACTGTTACTGAGTGTGGAGTTGCGTAGCGTTATCTCATACGATAAAGCTGGTAGGGAAAGCCTGTGCCGTAAGGACTGGTCTTCCGGTTTTTAGGGAGGGGCAGCTGGATAATAAGATTCAGTGGCTTTCTCAATTACGTGCCTAGCTATAGACATACAGGTGGTACTGACAATTTCAATCAGATTATTGACAGAAATGTAAATTAAGTACATGTGGGTGAACGTTCCTCTATCTGTTTTGCTTAGAAACGATGAATTCTGTCCTTCAAAAACAAGCAGAGAGATGGCATTTATTGTAAAAGAAGATGTTGTCTTGCTATTTCAGGGAGTTTTCTTAACCATTTTTTTAAGTTACTAGGCAGAATGAAGAATAAAGGGCATTGCTAATTGCACATCATTGTTGTTGTACTCTATTTGTTCCCTTTTTTATTGCTTTGAGCTAAAAGTTATGACAGTATCTTTGTAGTGTCCTTTAAAGTAACGGAATTTTTGGGAGTGTGATGTTTTTTGCTTGTTCAAGTTCTCTTTAGGAAGTAATGACAATAAAAATCTTTCCTTGTCCCCAGAAACCGAGTGACTCATTTATCCAGATGGGTACAATATGAATTGTCTGAGAACCAGGGACTGGAATGGTGTTGTTTGTAATGTGGTTGAAAAGCTGTTCATATAAAAGAGCAGCAGAAGTTTCTTTTAAATCCATAGAGTTCCTTACATCAGCTTGCAGAGACACTTTCCATCTGGGAAGATGATGTTGCGTGGGGGAAAATATCTGAATTTTTTACTGCTGTAGATAGTGAATTGCTTCAGTGAAGGGCTCGTGGTTTCTGTACAGTATAAGAGCTGGTACTAAATCAAATCAGTTTTAGAGGTGTAAGCACTGAGAGAAACTCCCCTCCCTGTGCCTCTTTCCTTTTGTGCTACTTTATGTAAGTGCCAAGTGGAAAACTGGTATTTTGTTATCATTTGAACTGTCCAGGAAGTTTCTTCTGTTCTTCCTACAGGTCCTTGAAAGTACTGCTTCTTCGAATTGATATGGTGTCATTTCTGGCACTGCTTTGCACCCTTCACATGCTGTTTTGGGGTGTACAGATGAGGTATTTGTAAATGAGACAATCCTTCCCCAGCACACCCAGAGACACTGCACCGTACTGTGAGAATGATGTTAGAGTCTATCCCTTTTACAGTCTGCAAACCCTAGGCATGTTCTAGTGGAGGTGCCATTAGAAATGTCACCTGCAGAGAGGGACTGTACAGCATGTAGGAAGGATGGATCCCCATGTTCACCCACTGGTCTGTACTGTCTGGTCTGACTGTATTTACCCCTTCGCTTTCCCACGCTCCCACTTGAGAGTTTACCTGTAGAAAACCTAGCAGGGTTATTGAATTGAGAGACCTGCTTTCAAGCATTTTCTTTTACCTTCCTTTTGTGTGATTTTAAAATGCAATGAATTTACAATTTTTTCTTACTGCCTGAACATATTTTTTACTGACCTGGAGGAGAATTGGCTATTCACGTTTTGGAAATTATCATTACTGCTGAAGTACTACTGAAGTACTGCTGAAAGCACCATGCTGATGTTCCCTTGTATGTTAACTCTAAAAAAACTCATTCCTGAACTAAGTGTCTCATGCCAAAGCTCGTCCCCTCACTTAGCATTCCTCACATAGTTACTGTCTTGTCCTTGCACCAGGCTTCCTTGTATCAGTTCTGCTGGTGGCCCAAGCTAAGTAATCCGTGGCCCAAATTTTAAGGCATCCCACAGTTTGCTGCTTTCTATCTCTCTGCCACAACCTCCTTTTTCTCTCTGCCTTACAGGTGTTCTATTAGGCTGAATACCTTTATTTGGGTGGCCCCTCCTTGCCTTATACAAATACTCAACCCAGAAATCCTTGCCTAACATTTGCCTGTGCTGGGAATGGCATCCTCTCTTTCCTCTAGGAAAAGCCTTTAGCGCTTTTCCTGGAAATTCACATGGGGATTTGAAGCAGTGACTGAGAGAGGATGGTTTTGGATGTCCTGGGTGCTGTTTCTGGCAGTTCAGGCAAGCGCAACAGCTGAGCAAGTCACGTGAGGAGCATTTCCCACGTGCTCAATTGTTTTGGCATGCTTCACATCAGACCATATCTCTTAGCACTTTGTGGACTTGCTTCATGCTGCTGTTGGGCTTTGTCACCCATTCCCACTCTCAAGGCTGTCTGATGCATCCACTTTTTCCCCTTTGCTTTTGAGCAGATTTCAGAAGGGCCATTTTTTCTGTGCATGGTGAAGTTAAGTCTTGAGCCATCTTTTGGGCAGAGATTGCCTCACACAATAGCAGAATAAGGATCACAGCAGCTAGTCTGCAGGCTGTAAATTAACTTCATGGACCAGGTCATACTGTGCTTTGAAGTTGTTGCTTTTTTATTTGTGTGCTTCCCCCATTTAGTCTTCAAGAATATAAATCTTTAGGAAGAATTATCATAGTTTAAAAGGCTTAGACAAATAGCAGCTGGTATTGGTTCGTGGTCTCCAATTGGTTCCAGACATCCCTGGTTTTGATAAGATTACAAGACAATTCCAGAAATTCCCTGCCTACAGCTTTTGCTAATGCCATTAAATGTAACGTCGTGATTACCGATGCTTTTGGAGCTGATTAGCTGGCATCCTGCGTGACTGATAAACACCCTAATTTAATTATTTCTTCAGAATGTCCTTGTGTTGTACCTCACTCCCACTTCTTAGATTATCTTTATTTTAAAATCCAACTTAGTAGAAATTTTCGATGGGGATTTTGAAGAAAGCCTCAGAAACACAAGGATGCCTCTGTTCAGCTCGTGCTCAAGGGAGACAGGATGCTCTGCTCCAGCAGTGGCCAGAACAAGCCTTGTTCTGTTTCTGAGCTATTCAAAGTTGGCTTGGCTCTGTACCCATGGAGGTGTCATCCCAAAGGGAAGACTTCACCTGAAGTGTGGCTTTTGGCTTTGTGAAAAGCTGACATTCATGTTTTCATTCTAGTTGGGTGTTGACACAGAGAAAGAGCTCATCACAAAACCTCCTGTTGGAGTTGTCCCACGTGTAAAGTACTGACAAGCAGAAAAATGCTCTGTGAGGAGTGTCTGAGAGCACAAAAAAGGGCAATGATCAAATAAACCCCAGAAAAAAAATGATGATTTTTTCTAGGGCACAAAGGATACATGTTTTGAATGTCTGTGGTGAGAGATTAGATGAGTTGCCTTTGTTATGTGTATATTTCTGTCCTTTTTCTCTGGACTTTTGTGAATTTCTCTCATGATAAGCATTTGTAAATTCTGTCTTTCTTTTAATAGCCTTTCAGTGAAATATTTTTAAAAAGTTACTGTCAATTATAATTTTGCATATGCATATGTACAAGATGGTCTTTCCTTTATTCACCCTCCCTGCCAAATAAGATTATCTCTTACTTCCAGAAGCATGTCTGTAACTGATGCTGCAGTTTGTGAGCACACGTGTAAGGAAGGCAGAACAGGTAATGTCTCAGTTACAGTCCAGGCCTCAGCACTGTTTTGTTAACAGGGCATTGTTCACACTTTCATTGCTCACGTCTTCATTGCTGAAAGTGAGAGGCAAGATTCTTGTTTGGTTCTACTTGGCAGCATTATAAGGAAGCTGAACTGATTTTGCTTTTAGATGAGCCTGCAGGCCATAGTTCACCTGAGATTTTTACTGCATTCATCATCCTGTTTTACGAGTCATGAAGGTGTTTGTCCCAACCTTGGCTAATCTCAATGTGAGGCAATAACGCCCTGTATGCACAGGGCCAGGCAGAGCATGAGGGTGAAAGTTATGAAGTCAGTGCACGTTAGAGAAAACGTGATGAACTTTCTCTGCAGCCCTGAACCACCTGTTTGAACAACCAACACGTAGTGACTGGAGCTGACATGGGAAGATCACCACTGTCAGGGGATTTTAACAATCTTTAGCACGTGAACTTAGTGTACATTAACCTAATGGGCATGCTTTTCCTGCTTTCTCATGTGTGAATGTGCCTACTCTCTCAAACACAGCTGCTTTTTAATTTGTACTATTTATCGGTATGAGTATATATTGTACGTGGTGGGGCAGATTTTAACTGCAACTCCCAGTCTGTAAGTTGGGGAAATGTTCAAGCAAAATTTGATTTTGTGCAGTGTATAAGAAAGGTATTTGTGTAGATGGGTGTACAGGTACTGAAAATCTGTCCCATGAGGCTTGATTCAGAACTTCATCTAGTAAATACTTGAATCTCTTCACTTTCCTAATTTCACATTAAAAGTGGATTAAGCTGTCTGTTATATCTGCATGTACCTTTGTTAGGTATGTTTGAAAATTGCATGAAGGGTACGTGTATGGTCTTGCTTTTGGTCCAGTGATTTGTATTGGGCATATATACTTCATTTGTGCAGTTCACCTCAGCATATGCATGTCTTAACCTATGAGTCAAAGAACCACATATGTTTGTGTTGCCAATATTGTCTCCTGTTTATATATAGAGAGGCCATAGAATGATACAGTAAAGAACAAGCAGAACCTATCAGTGTAGCTACTTCACTGTGCGTAGTGCATTACTGTAGCTATGCAGCTTTGCTTTCAGCCAGCCAGCTATACAGTCTAAGCTCATTAAAAATGAAGGAAACAAAACTTATCTCCAAAAAAGAGAGAGAGAAGGAGGGGGGAAAGGAGGTGCCTTCATGAACCACAGGGTTGTGTTTTTATGTAACTGCTTTTGTGGCTATCAAACTACCCGAAGTTCATGGTATGTTCATCTTGTCAGTATGTATTTAAGACCACCAGCTTTGTTTTATTTCAAGCCATCTTTTGGGTTGATGTAACACAATATGACTGAATGTCTTTTGGCAGGGAATAACTAATCTAATCCATATACCACCAGATGAAAGTAATTTACTATGGGTTTGTGGAAGAGCTTGAATTTTCAGTGCAGCCCACAAAGTCATTTTCCCCTTTTAATTGTCTCTTTTTTATATCTAAACAGATCCAGCAATGGGAACAGAACCTGGAAAAATTTAACATGGACCTTTTCCGAATGCGATGTTACCTAGCCAGTTTGCAAGGTGGGGAGCTCCCAAACCCAAAAAGCCTTTTGGCTGCTGCCAGTCGTCCTTCAAAATTGGCTCTGGGGCGGCTTGGCATTTTCTCCGTCTCATCCTTCCATGCACTGGTAAGTCTGAATGCACTTTTCACGGGTGCATTACACAAAGCCATCATATTCTACTTACATGTGGAGTTGTGTTGGGATAATACATAACTGGACCCGCGTGCATTGGTTCAGACAGCCCTGTTTGCTTCTCACCCTTTCTGCCTGTTCTTTGACTGAAAAAAAAAAAAAAAAAAAAGAAAAAAATATCTTCCACAGACACAGACTTTGAAACCATAAGGATATGGTCATGATTTTTTCTTTTTGGCCCCTGAGGACTCTCAAATTGGGTACTCCTGACCTATATCTAAAAAAGAAACAAACCAAATATTCTTCAGGTGTAGATGAGTCATGTTGAAATTTTATCACTGCAATTTCACATCCACTGTGTTCAGGATTTAAAGTGTTTAAGAACTTAAATCACTTAGAGTGAAAAGACCCTAACACTGAAATTTCAGAATGTGATTCAGGTCTCTCTGGACTGAGCTGATCTTTTTCTGAAGGTCCCAGATGGCTCTATTTTTCAGAAACAGTTTGATTCCTGGAGATGAAGCATTTTACTACAGGGAATTCAAAATTATGTCACTTTGTAAGAACAGTGGCCTGTGCTTGCAAAGAATTAGGAGGGAGATCCTCAGCTGATGTAAGATGTTGTCATGGTGTCAGCTTTAAGTGAAGTATGGCAGTAGCAGGTTCGCCTCTGCTCTTTAACCTTGGCTGTGAGGCTGGTCTTGGCAAAGAGGTGTGGACCACATTTGCTGCATGAGAAGTCAGTCTGAATAGTAGTCCTGAAAGTCCCGTCAAGAAATGTGGTTCTCTCTGCCACTGTTTTTATCTGTGTGGTTTATGTCATTGCTTGCTAATCACTCAATGCCATAGCAGGTTTATCTCCTGTGTTTGGCAATTTTGAGTCTTTCTTCTTCTAGTAATTTCATATCTGACTGATAGGTTATCATTCTTTTTTGGAGTCTTGTCACTAACTACTTTAGTTGTAGAGAGAAATATTTTCTCAGTTCCTCCCTTCCTATGAACTTCTAATTTTGCCTCATAAAAACACCCAAACTTACACTGCCATACAACTGGAATACCAAAACAAACATCACTGCTGAAAGTTTATAACACCGTCCTTACACCTTGGTGAACTGAAGTAACTCTCATTTGATGCCTCAAGTTGAAGTAATTGTCAATATTTTGTTCTTATGAAAGTTACATATGAAGACCTGTTTCTGTGTTTAAATAGATCTGCTCCAGGGATGAAACTGCTCTCAGGAAACGTACCCTATCTCTGTCACAAAGAGTCCGAAATAAGAAGGGTTTATTTTCTTCGCTGAAAGGACTGGACACATTGGCAAGAAAAGGAAAAGAAAAGCGACCTTCCATAACTCAGGTAGATCTTATTTGCTGGGGGTAGCATAGAAGGGCTTGTTCCTTCTGGGGCTCGTCCTGGAAAGTGCTGTTGGTGCATGGGGTAGATAATCTGTTCATCAGATTTACTTTTGCAGATTCAGTAGACGTGGCAGACTTGCAATGAGAGCATCACTTGTGAAGAGTATGTATCTAATTCTGGGTTGGAATAGCTAAGACTAGTGAATGAGAGGTTTTGACCCAGTTTTTATTGGCAGCATGAGGCCACTGGGTTTGAATTTACAACAAAACTTGCCTTCTCATTTGGAAGGGTTTCTTTGGAGATAGCTTGTACACACAGTCCTTAGCACAGTGTTTAGCTGGCTTGCGACTTGGACCCTGACCTATTACTGCAGTTTAATATAGAATAACACAGGTGAGGCCTCAAGGAAAAAAGAGACTGCTGCAAAGACAGCTGTCTTTGGCATGGCCTCTCAAAGCAACACATCCTGCTCGGAAGTATATCTTTGCCAACAAGAGAAGACCATGGTCGTGCAGGAGGCCAGCTGCAGCTGCATAATAAAGCCGTGCCATTCTACACCAGCTGAACACTTGGGTCAGGTTTGTTGTGCTGGGACAGGCTGGCCCCAGGGAGAGGGGCTGTGCTGATGTGAGTCCCCACTGAAGAGCTGTGTTACAACTAATGAACCTACAGCATCTCACAGGGTCATTTTCTCTTTCTGAAAGTAATGGCCCATGCATGCCATTTAGTGTAAACCCACACTTCAGGAGTCCATATTTTCTCAATACAAATGCAATCAAATGCGAAACGAAAGTTTTCTGCCTTCTCTCTGACAAAAAGGTAAATAACAGCAGAGACGCTTCCTTGACAGTGAGGCAGAAAGAGGTGGAGGCCACACCCATGCTCAGAACATTACTATTTTCACTAGCCTTTGCAGTGTCTGCAATTCCTCCTGCAAGGCAGTATTTTGTTCATTGTTCATTAGGTGACTTTGCTCCTGCTCCCTGGCCCTTGTATTTTGATTTTATTGCTCAAAAAATCTATGATCAGCACTGGAAAATTGTCTGTGCTTGCATGTCTGGTAATCTGCCTGTGGAATATTTAAACAAGCCTATCAGTACACGTGCTGCAGTAGTCCCAGAGCTGATGCAACAGACTTAATGTTGCAAAATTGCATGTCAGGATTTTCTAGTCTAGTCGTTTGTATTTTTAATAGATAAATATTTATCTATGTGTTACACTGGGATTAAGCTTCTTTGGGTGACTGTTGCGGATTTTAGCATATGGATGGAGTTATGTTTACATGATGTAATTGACTAAGAATAAAACTCAAGTGTGTCTTAAAAAAAGAGGGAACCGAAGGATAAATTTTCCTCTGGTCATCCTTTTTCCATAATTTCCCATGTTCCCCAGTAGGTGATGTTGGCCTGTGAGTTCTGCATCTCTATTTCTTTATTGATAAGAGCCCTGCGGGAAGGGAAGTTAATGCTCCTTAGCTCCATTCCCGGTGGAGCTGATACCTGGTGCTGTCTTAGCTGGGTAATACATCCTCCCCTATGCCTTATTGCCCATGAAGGGGATTCTGCAGAGCTTGGAGATGGGGAATGTTATTTCCATAGCAAGGAGAGGAGACTCCTGCTGCCCTCCCAGAGCTTTTCTGAGCACAGAGGTGCAGGCAGAAGTGCCCCAGCATGTCCTCACCCTGCTTATTCCAAACCTCACAAACAACCATCCCAAAAAGTGCTCATTTTCATCCACAAGCAGAGGTTCTTGATTTATTTATTTTATTTTAACTTTTTTATTTAAACATCCTACAATAAAATTAAGGAAATGTAAATGCTGAGTGTTGCCTATGAATAATGCCAGGCTGTGACTCATAACCATAAAAGTGATGAATTTTTAAGGGTATGTCTTGAAAACTGACCCATGAACCAAGACGGTGGCTGAAAAGTCCTTGCTCATACTTGTGTGTGTGTGCATAATTGTATATCAAAACCAGAATAGGCCTTAGGCTGCCTTTCTTGCTGTCTCTTTGAGCCCACTGGGAAACTGGGTTAAACAGAGCTCACTTCTCTGTTCATTGTGTTGCGATGTCTGTGTCAAACAATAGGTTAAAAATGTCTTGCTTCCTTGGATTTAATTAAAGTTCGTTTGACTGGAGCTGGTATGTTTTAATCTGCTGTGCCCTAGCTGCAAAATAAGAAGGTATATTCCTGAACATCATTGTGACAGAGAAGTTTTTAATTTTATCTTAAGTTTAATTTTACAGTATTAATAAAAATGATTCAGAGTTTCTATGCTGGGAGGCTTTCATAAACATTAGTGAAATGGCTCAGTGTTTTACAAATCAGTTAATAAAACTTCACTGTAGCAGATGGGGGATGTCTAGGCTCACATTATCCTCAGTTTCTTAAATGCTTATCTGCTTTCTTGTGTCTAAATGATAAACTGTTTTGAGAAATCATAAACAGTAAAATACTTTGATTACATCTGTGGGTGAGACAAGGAAGAGGAAGTTCAGAAACAGTGCCCTTTATTTGCATTGGCAGAAACTGGATTTTGTATGAAATTTTAAGAGAGTTTGTTGTCTTGGATTATCCAAAAGGCTTTTGCTAGAAAAAACCCAACCCAAACCAAAACAGAAAAGAAAAACCAAGCTGAGATGCAAGTTTGATATTGTCCTGATTTGTAGACTGCAGGAGGAGTTAAAAAACACTATTTATATTTGCCTTTTTGATATACTAGTAGTTAAGCTTTCAAAACAGATGGGGAACGTAAGTCTCAGTTTCTTCTCTCATCACTTCCAAAGCAGACACAGTAGTCAGCTATTTTCATTACTTAATAGTGCAGGGTTTGGGTCAAGTATGCCTCTAAAGCTAAACTAAAAGTTTCCATTGATATAGTGTCAAGCTAACTGCTCGATTAGAAGGGATGAAGAACTGTAGGGTAAGAAGTTTTAGAAAGCAACAGCAATGATTTCAAATAGTTCCTTTAAATCATGATGAGATTTGTATCTATACCTAACGGTATCCCAAAGGGTGAAACTTCAACTTGGAGCGTAGTGCATGATTTGAAGGTAAATTACTTTGATCTTATTGTTAAACAGTTGATAGGAAAAAACAAGGACGTGAATGCTTTTAAGTGTATTTTGATGTGAGAGTGCATGCATCCTGAAAGAGAAGACTTGCTTAAATTTTCTTTATAGAGGGAGATTTGTATTTCTTTAATACTTCTAGTCAGAATAAAGCGATAAAAAGTACAAAAAGATCCCTGGGGTTTAGTAGATTGAAGTATATTTATTAATTTAGTTTTCATTTTTATTTTTCCAAATAATTTACCTATCACAGATAAGGAACAAAGGTGTTTATTGTTTTAACTGATTTTGGTTTTTTTAATCTGTAATATTTTTCATAGATTTTTGATTCAGCTGGAGGACATGGATTTGCTGGTGTCCAGAATTCAGCCAGCTCTGCTGAGGTAAGATACGCCTGTCCTCCTTCTGCATCATCTTGTTTTTCCCTGAATATATTTCATGAAGTATGTGATGAGGCTGTTTCAGAAACCCCACAGAGGTTCATAAAATGCAGTTAGTGTTAGATGGCAGGATTATAATTCTGCTAATGAAACCACTTTAACGTAAGCTTCTGAACACGCATGGTAGCCTTTTTAAAAAAAATAATAAAAATTAAGAAATCCCTAGAAGCTTCTTCACAACACTAATCCTTAGATTGTGTACACTGTCTGACACACTTGAAACTGATCTTGTTTAAAATCACCCTTCATGGTTATGCCAAAACCCAAGGTGTGTTTTTTCCCCTTTGCCCACTTCAACAGAACCTGTATGTTTTTAGTATAAAGGTAAACAGAGCCTAACTGAAGTCTGTGGAGCATACCAGCAGAGAAGCGCGAGTTAATATAGAGCTGGAGATTGCCCAAGTAAAGGAAGGGGAAGCGGCATCCTCTCAACTGCTTTATGCAGTAAATATCTGCGGCAGATATTCTCTGGTGCCCAGGAGGAGGAGAGCTGCTGCTTGGCACGAGTCACAGTCCCTCTCAGCTCCTCCCCAGGGATAAGTCCCTGTCCCTCGGTCTGGAAGCAAAGCTCCAAAATCCAGGATCACATACATGTAGGACCACTGGGCGATGTCTGTGTACTGCAGGGAGTACACAGGCAGACTCCTCCTGCCTCAGTAGGCTTGTGCAGCCTCCAAATAAAAAATTCAAATTAGGTCTTGTGCACAGACTTTGTTTACAGTATGGTATAGCTGTCTTTCTTTATCGGCAACATGTGCCGGACCCAAAGTGGTACTTATCTTCTCATCTACCCCCTGTCCCTTTTCCTCCTTTGTTGCCTGCTATACCCCAATGTAGTTTAGAACTTGAAAGACTTGAAAAGGATTGTACTACAGTAGTGGTCCCCAAAAGCTGAGTTTGTTTACCAGGTATTAGACAAAAAGTAAAAATCTGCATTTAAAATGAAATATTGCTCTTGAAAGTGATTAACTGTAATGAAGAGCTATAATGAATCTTGTGAGGAAGGTTGGGACAAATTTCATCATTTTGCATAGGTTTTAATGTCGGGTTTTATATTATGTGCTACACAGTTTATTTTCTCATCAAGTGCATTCATTTAATGGCTAAGTAAAAAAGAAATATATAATGATGCAGAACTTATGCCACTGAGAGAGGCATCTCCCACCGACTTCCTGTATTGCCTCCTGAAAATATCTTCACATTTTGTCTGTACTTTGAAGAAGTATTTTGAAATACTTGAATTCCCTTGGTTACTTGACCACTAGCTTGTTATGTCCTGGGTTGGGAAAGTATTTAAACCAAATCACTCCTCTCTTTTCAAAATATAATTAGGAGGGATTTCTGGGTGAAATGATCTCAGATCTCCTGTAGAGAACGCTTAGAAGTTCCTCCAGAATGTACCAATGGGTGTGGTGAGAGATGGCATCCATTTCCCACCTCAGAGACAGTAAATAGTTTGTTCCTGTCTGATCCCTGTCAGAAAAGTGTAAAGTTTTGGTCCCTCCTGTACCTGAGAAGAGGCAAAATCTCTTGGGTGTATCCCCTGAAGGTTTCTCCCAAAGGTCTGCAATGCCAGTCCCTGAGTTTAGCACCGACCTCATCGGGGCTGGGAGGTTGACGGTGTTGTCTGCTGTGAGTCTCCTGTCCTCTGGTGTGCAGCAAATGCATTTGCTTTTCCTGAACCTTTTTGAGGAGACAGAGAAAGGTTTTGAAGGTATAAGGGAGCAGGCAGAAGGAAATCCTCTCCCTTTGGTGCCATGTTGGGGAAGGAACACCGTCTGGCTTCTTGCAACAGGACTTTGTGTTCCTCTGTAGAAGCAGCCTGCTCCAATTCAGGCAAATGCTCACAGCCCTACTCCCTGGGTAAAGGGGGCCAGTGTGGGGGTAAAGTCCTTGCAGATTTTGGGCCAAGCTTTCACAAAGTTTAGCAAGGTTGTGTTTCAAGACTGTAAAGAAAAAAACCAACCCAACCAAAAAAACCCACCCCAATTTAGGTGCTGAAGCAGAGCTCTGGAGCTAAACCTTACTTCTAGAAAAAACATTATCATTATTATTTTTATTGCAACCTTGTTTCTAAAACCATTTTTTAAATGGGAATTAAATATAGCGTGGGCATTTTTAAGATCCTGACATTTTGATGAATCATATGACAACTCAGAAATGATTCATCATAACTCTGAAAACCGTTACTTTGGCATCAGCCTCGTTTCATTGGCTGATTTCAAACGAAAATAAAAAAACAACACAAAACAAACCCAGCATCAAAACTTTTATAAAATGCTACCTTAGAAGTGCAGTGAATGACTAATAGTGAAGTCTGCCAGAGAAGCTGTATTTTCCCTGAAAAGGATGATAAAAACAGAGGCAAATAGTGGGGGGAAATTATGAAGTAACCTGTTGGTCCTGCAGCAGCCCTGTGGCACAAAGTGTGACAGTTTGCAAATCCTGGCGCCTATTTCTGGAAAATTGGATGGGTTGTTATAACTTTATGTGGCAATGAATGAATGAACTATTGTAGAATTAGTCACTGCAGGCATAACAGGAAAAAAAATTTCTTCATGTCAGATTTTCTGAGATGGAAAATGTGGATGAAGGTGGTGCCTTGACAGCAGTTAAGGAGCACAGTCATGTTGAATAACAGAGGCGAATTTATCTCAAGGCGTATGCTTGAGCACCGGTGTACTTGGCAAGGAAAGGAAAGCATCTTATACTTGATGCAGACCTTTATTTCCTGTCTTAAAATCTTCTGCAAGAAGGTGGCCTTCAACCTATTTCTTATCACCTTCATCTTCTGCTTTTGGTTAGTTTTGTTTTTATCTCTGGCAATAGTGAGATTTATTTCTGCTGGACAGATATGAAGAACTACGGTGATAGTGCAATAAACCACTGAGGTAGTTACAAACCTCCGAGCTGCTGGGAGCATCTCCCTAGCTGAGGATATGTAGCTTTGGTTTTCCCTGGAGGAAGCCACTGGAGAATTCAGTCTGACTCGTTCCTGCTCAACTCTTGCAGCCTGTCTGCCTTGCCTTTTCTCCTTTCTGTTATTTACACTGTGGAAGGAGGTCAGCTTTTATTTCCAGGCACTTGATTTAGTGCTTTCTGAGAGGACCATGCTTCTGTGGGAATTATCTTCTTTAACAGCACCGGTGTTATGAGCAGTCTGGAACCATGGCCAATGAGGTGAAACTTCACCTGGTGCAGATTTCATCACTCCATTAATTGCAGTAGCATAACAGGATTTCTGTAATGTATAGTTACAGTAGAGTTTCCATGGACATGTGTTAATTGAGATTTTATTTTCAACTAGGTACAAGGGATTGTTGAGCAAGATAGGTAAGATTTGTGAATGCCATTAGTTCATTAATATTATTCTGCCAAACCCAGCATTACTCTGGCATCAATAAACAAATTATTACTGTGCCATAGTCTGGGATGGCTGCAACCTGAATTTCTGCATTGTTTAGTAATTACCTGAATAGGATTGCTTGCTACTTCATTTTCACAGCCATGGTTGTTATTTGTAAAAGCAAAATAATATTGGTCTCTGTTGCTACTGGTAGATTGTTGTCAATAACTTTGCTGCCTGCAGCAAGGGAAGCAGTCCCTGTGCAATGATTTTACTGCAGCTTTTAATTGCAGTGCCCCCCTCTCCCCAGCATGGCTTGTGTCCCTGCAGAGCCAGGAGGAAGAATTGCATAATCAAGGGGCTTTATGTAGGCAACAACCCCCCCCCACTCCCAACCCAAACAAGACTACAAAGAAAAACACATTAAGTAGGGAGGTAGGCACTCCTGAGAAGAGCTCAGGATATCTTAAGATATGTCTTCGGTGGTAGTTCTGTCACTTTACAGGGTTATTGTCCCTTTGCATTGGCTGTAAGGAGAATTGAGCGACCCTCTCTGCATAAACTTAAATGCCTTGATGTGGGTTTTTAAGCGACGTGCTGAATAGGCAGACCCAAATATATAGGTGAAACGCCACATTCTGAACAGCTCAATGTTTTTCTTCTCCTTGTGTGGCTCCCTTTGAAATGTGTAGCCCGAAGTGCAGTACAGGAGAAAGTGTGAAAAGGAAGGGTGAGAAAACAACAGGGAATTTATTCAGGGTGGATGTTGTTATTTGATGAAGCCGAGTGGCTTTGGAACAAGGGTGGATGTGAAGCAAAATGGTAAACAGGCAAATACCCTGTGCTACCTAAGAAACAGTATGTTCTTCAACTGTAAATAGAATAGGAACACTACATTCCCGCTTTAGTCCTTTATTACGTTATGGCAAGCCTTGCTCCACAGTGCTCTCTGCTGGAAGTTTACTATATCATAATTTTCTGTCAAAATTACAGTAATAACGGGGTTTTTACATGCGTTCAGTAAAATTGTAGTAGTCAGTTCTTGACAATTTATTCCACTGCACTGTAATATCAGGTAGCTGCATCTTTTCACTTTGAGTTAAATCAACAATTAATATGAGATAGAGCCATGAAGTCTGTAATGGGAATGCAGAGGAAGTACAAACCAATCTCAAAACGATCAAGTCTTTGACACTGAATGAGAGCAAGTAACAGAACTTTGTCCCTGTCTTACCATGGGGCAATACACTGTACTGTATCTGAAGACATATCCATTGCAAATTGCCGATGTAATTGTGCTTTTGGGTGTTTAATCATTTTTGGTTTTGCAACATCCACATATGCTGTATGTTTCTCCCTTGTTTCCAGCAGCAAGTTGATGACTTTTTCAATGTCTACTGCTCAGTACCAGAGAGCATCCAGAAGGAGAGTGCTTGGGAAACACAAACATATGTTCACTTCGGTGACGGCCAAGGAGTGGCACTGACCCTCAAGCCAGAGCACAGGGTGGAAGATGTTTTGTCTTTGGCATGCAAGGTACTAACTTTTCACATGTGATTACACCTTGTTAATAGCTGTGGACTTGAGAATATATCAAAGGATGCCTAAATAGTGAGAGCATAATAGCAGCATCTCCCTGCCTGTGTACTGAGGCACATGGCTATGTTTCCTTTACTTGTGCTATTTATGTATTGTAGCCAAGGTAGCGGGGTTGTGGAAAGGTTTTTGAGAAGTGTTGCTTGAGACAGTACACAGTGAACAACCTAAAAAGCGGTGACAGTTTGCCAGGTAGTCAACCTCCGAGAAACCTCAGCATGTGTCACTCTACGTTGTCACTGCAGCAAACATGGGTTTTTTTCCTGTGCAAATTAATCAAAAGAAAGTAGGGAATGGTCGGGGTAATGCCAGGAGATTAAGACATTTAAGACTGCTGTGACAAAGGCTATCACGTATATTTGCTTCTTAAAGGAACCTTCTCAACCTTTTAGTTAAGTAGCAGCTCTCCTGAATTTCAAAGAGTGCACTCCCTTCTGAAAGTGAGTGCCAGCAGTTTGAGAGGGTTTGCTGTAGAACTCGGCACAAAAGACCGAGTGACAGGGTGAGGGTAAAGCATGAATACCAATTTTATCTACAGGTGAAAGACCAGCACCTCTAGAACATTACAACAGACCTAGCACCTTTGTCTCCATGTGTCAGTGCTTGAATTTAGTGCTAACTTCCTGATACAAGTCACTTCAATTATGCAAACAAGGTTTTTGGAAAAAGTAACTTTTTACTCCAAAGTTCTGTTTTCTGACAACAAGTAAATATAGAGTATTTACTTCACAAGTAAAAGGAAAACAGGAGGAAAAGGAGGGGAAAAAAAGGAGTTGTGCTCTGTACAAAATCCAGCTGTGGCTTTTAGCTTTGGTTAGTGTGAAATTTCAGGTGAGCCCATTCATTCGGCTTGAGGTTAATGAATTTTTAGGCTTCTGATGAAAGGACAGACACAATTTAATGGCTCTTCCTACCTGGTGATGTTGTTAAAAAAAGAAAAACTTATATAAGTTTTCAAAAATTTAGGGATAAACCCAGCTTTTAGATCAAAGTAGGCAGACAGCTTTAGTCAAGTCACAATTCGTCTCCATGGCATCGCTGAGAAGAAATTATCTTCTCGTGGCTTTTGCTGGTGCAAACCGAATCCTGGAGAAACTGTTCATTGCCCGGCTCTACTTTATAAAAACCGCTTCCCTCGGCGGAGGGGCTGCCTGAGACCCTGCGTGCCCACCAGGTGGCACGGCAGAGCCGGCGCTGGTAGGAGTAGTGACGGGGACACGCACGAGCCCTGAAAGAGAAAGGAACATGTGTAACAGTAAAATTAAGTTGAAAAGGAAATTCCTTACCTCTCGTACTCCATCATTCCAAAATATTTGTAATTGTAAAGCTGACTTTTAATTTTTCAATGTCTGTATCACATGAAAGTTTAGTCTTAAATTATTTTTTTTCTTAAACATTTTTCTGTTTTATTTTTTCTTTCTATTCTGTGTGTAAAGCTTTTCATAAGCATACTCTAACGCTGAATATTTCTGCTCATCTGTCCTGGTTCTTTTCCTTGTTACATTTTCATTCTGCTCTGGTGAGTGTAAGGAATCTTTCTTCTTAACAGAACATGTTTGTTATGTGTAAAAGGATAAAGTTCAAAGGGGTTGTTGTTTTGGGTTTGCTTTTTTTATCCCCATTATTCATGTTTTATGGGGTTTGTGCCCTTCTGATTTCTGTTATCCAGCTGAGGCTTTTGGATAGCACATACAGAAAAAATTGTGCATTTGGATACAATTGTACAGAACACACGTACCTTGTAAACTGCTACATATAATAAAATGTTAAGGTAATTACTAGTTACTGAGTAGACTTAGATTGTGTAAGCTGAGATGCATTAAAGCGGTTAATTAACCCTAGGGATGCAGTCATTCCTCCTGTTTTAGAAATGCTGCTTCCTCCTGTTCTAGAAATGTTGCTCTATTAATATGCTAAAATGAAATGTTTTGTGCAGTGGTCTCACCAGCATCCTGATTTTCAGAAAGACTCCCATCAGGGGCTCGACACTTTCAGGCTAATATCCTTTGGGAATATTCCTATTTCCCTTTGACTTCCTGTTGAGACAGGATTTTTGCTTTGACCTCACGTGGTGAAGAAAAATAGGTGAAACTCTCTGATCGTAGATGAAACCCAGCAATAAAAATAAAATCCAATAAAGGCAAACCCCTAGGGATCCTGCTTCCCATCCCATCTCCTCTCCTAACAGCCCATACATGCATATACATTTTCTACATCAGAAGAAAAAGTTGCTGAGCAGAACCGAGTCATTAAAAGTAGTAAAAGAAAAAGCTGGTTGTGAGTGTAAGTTCAAAAGAACAGAAAATAGTTGTGATATCTTTGGAAACATAGTGGTGCTTGGTTAATCTAGTAGCCAAGACACTGTGTTTGTGAAAGGATTTGGGAGGATCGTAAAGGGAAAAATGGAAATTTCACTTGAACCTTATCTTCCAAGCAATGCAGCTAGTTTTGTTTATACCACAAAAATAGTTAGAAAATTACTTTTTGAGCATTGCTTTGGCATGATTTCTAAAGAGCTTTTTGTACATGTGTGTCACTTCTTTGTCTTCTGGGATTCTGGAAATAAATAACAACTTCCAAACCCTGTTCTCTTTATTCCTTAGATGAAGCAGCTGGAGCCAAGACACTACGGCCTACAGCTCAGAAGACTGGTTGATGAAAACACTGAGTATTGTGCTCCTGAACCATACGAATACATAGTAGACCAGGAAAGTGTGACTCCTTTTAGATAAAACCCATGATGTCTGTAGCTACAGTTGAATTATCACCTATGAGTATGTGTGATTTAGATCTAAAATAAGGATTTAAAGCTGTTCCTGGATTGCATTCTGCCATCCTCATTCACACAGTCCATGCCTATGCAGACGTTTGGCTGACTAGGCATGACAAATGCTCTCTTCAAAAACTGTTTGAAGATTTAAGTGGGGCTTCTGATACGAAAGCAAAGTGTCAGTCTCTACTCCAGGCTGGGTTTTCTATCTTTAGTTTATTCTGCATTTAGCCCCCCTGATACCAGTGATTCTTGCACAGTAGCACAGTTCTCTCTGTAAAGCCAGCAAGTGTTGGCTCTTTAGTGATGCACAGGCTGCTGTGCTTATATCCCATGCTCTACCTTTGGGGTTTGTTGCTTGCAAATTCGTGATTTGATGACTTCTGGTACTGATTTTTTCCAACAGGTGTATGATGAAATAGAAATTTGTCCGTTAAATGTTTATCACATTCATCTTACGAAGACTGAAAACATAAGTGATTTTGGTAAGTTTAACCAAAACAGTTCTCAGGAATTTCTCTCTTCATTCTCATTGCTCACTTTCTCTCTTTGGAACTGTTCTGTATCTGAGAGCAGGTAGAGCCATCCTTGATAGCTCAAAATCTGAGTCCGTAGAGGACTCGAGGTATAATAACAACGACCCAAACTGATTGTTTTATACTGACAAGCACATTTCTTATGTCTCCATTTCAGAAAGGTTCACTTTCTAATTTTGCTGCACTGGCCAATTAATTCGAGCAAGGAATTGTCAGAAGACAAATGTCCTTTGACATCCTTTGCCATGATGCCTACAGTTGGTCTCAGTCAGGGCCATGGTCAAGGTCTACCCTTTCTTTTCTGGTTTTGGTTTTGGAAGTTTTTTAGTTGCTGGAGTTCTTTCGGTAGTTGGATCCTCCGTTGGCACAATATCAACAGAGTATACTTTGGTACAAATTCTGACAGGCTTTTATCTGTGGGAGGCGGTTATGCCTAGAAATAATTATATACCTTGCAAAGATACCTTTGTAATGCAGCTCTCTGCTGTTCTTTAGCTGCAAGCCTGCCAGTATAAGTACTTTTTTCTGGGCTGTCTCAGTCACTGGTCTTTATGGATTTGCTGCTTTATAGTTTGACTTTCCAGTTTCTGGATCTGTTTAAGACAACTCTTTGTCTGATGGATGCACTGAAGAACTCTTACTATAAGGATGAGGTCTGCTATTGAAATGTCACATGGGGCTGAGGTAGAAAATGTTTTTTTGAAATGTAATTTGTTTTCTTGACAGCACAGCATGACGTTTCCTGGAAATTGAAAAGACCTATTAACTTTAACAGGCCCTAGAATGACTGAGAAAAAACGTGATAATTTCTCTGTGGTCTGTGGGTGTGTTCTCATGAGAAGTGTGGAGTCTACCAAATACACAAAATAAGAGAAATGTTTCCAGA
Organism: Porphyrio hochstetteri; assembly: GCA_020800305.1. Classification (NCBI taxonomy): domain Eukaryota; kingdom Metazoa; phylum Chordata; class Aves; order Gruiformes; family Rallidae; genus Porphyrio; species Porphyrio hochstetteri. Next base: position 57,624,899 of record CM036907.1, read on the forward strand.
AAAGTTTATTTGATTTAAACCTCTTTTACTTCAGGTTTTGCTGTCACAGCACAAGTTGATGAAAATCAGCATCTTTCCCGTATATTTATAAGCGATGTGCTCCCTGATGGACTGGCGTACAAGGAAGGTATTGTATTGTATTTATGTTTAATACTATACTTCATTATCTTTTTAAAGTTCCAAAACATGAAGGAGCTTTAGTACTGCTGTCTGAAATGGTTCTTGGCTTTTATTATCCATAGTTTTCTTTTTTGAACACCATGGAAAGCATGCGATACTAGGAAAGATAATGTGCACAGACTAACTGAATTATCCTTTCAGTATAGCAGGGAGAGTTCTTGTTCACCCTGGGAGACAAAGTCTCCATCCGACCAAGTGTTTTTGCAGGGAGGAACAGGCTGGAGAAAGAGTTCATCTCACACTGGGGGAACCTGATGGGCTTGGTCAGTCTCCAAGACCCATCACTTCCACTTTTGCTGGCAATGAAAAGTAGCCTCCCTCCTCAAAACAGTTTTCTGCATATGTTTCTGTGAGCACCTTCTCTACTGCATGGCTCAGAAAGAGGGCTTCTCTTCATCGACACAGCATGATCACAGCAGTTCTGCTCTCTGAAAAAGAGACACAAACCTAGAAAAACAGAGACAGTTACGTTTGTGACCTGAGGGTAACAACGGCTTAGTTTTTGCTCACTGTTTAGATTTATACAGAAGCTGATAAAGACTCTATCCTCTGTTGTTCCAGTTTTGCATGAATGTGACTAGTGGCTTTTTTGTCCTGAATAATGAAATACGTGTTACGGTGCTGTAGGCTGGTGGTATCTGAGTCGCGAGAGGTGCCTCTAGTCTCATCATCTTGAAAGCAGGGCTGCCCTCCCACCCACTAAGATCTGTAGCATCTTTAAAAAGAAACAGCTCAATTCCTGCACTGTGTGTAACACCTCTCAAAGTAGGCGTAAGATCTGTCTGTGTAACTACAGCACGAATGACACTCCCATCTCTCTAATGGACTTGTGATAGGGTTAGGCTATGTGAATTAAACCCACAAAAACAAAAGGTGCATCACCAGAAGGCTTGTTTTGTGACTTGGTTTATGTTCCCTCTTTTTAAAAATTTTCATCTTCTTTCCATCCACATGCTCCCAGGGCTCCGAGTAGGCAATGAAATCCTGAGCATAAATGGAGAAGCTGTGTCTGATCTTGACCTCAGACAGATGGAGTTACTGTTTTCAGAGAGAAGTGTCATGCTCACGCTGAGAATGAACCATTACGGGACCCAGCAACCCTTATGTGCATCCTGGTCAGATGGCGACATTTCCAGGGACCCAAAGAGTTTGTTGCCTCCTCCAAACCAGTCACAGCTCCTGGAAGAGTTTCTAGATAACTTCAGAAAGAACACAGCAAATGGTAAGAGGTTGACTACAATTCCATTACTTTTACCTCACTATTGATATCACTATTTTAAAAAAAACTCGATTATGTTTAAAATTCTGTTCTTGCCTCAGTGAAAAGCCTGAGTACTAATTGTTTAAGTTCCATTTATACTCCATATCTGTTTGTTATTTTGTTATTTTCTAGAAGGTAGAAGTGGAACAGAATGCCATCCTATTTGCAGGGAAACTAAGTTCTTAGTATCTGTTTGGCCACACCATACAGCATCATCAAGCACTTTCTCAACTGTTCAGATACATCCATTTCCCAGGCAACAATGGTTGAAATGATGTGTTGGCTTTCAGAGGCAGAAGTACTGCTCTGTGTTTAGTGTGCTTTACATACGGTAAAGTACCACATATGTTATGGGTACCTTAAATGCAGTAATTGTCATCACCTCAGAAGTAATTTAGCATTGCTCCTACCCAGTGATACTATGGCATTCCCATTGAATACAGCTGCTCACTGTGTAGAAGAAAGCCCCTGAAAACAGCTATCATAGGGATTGCTTTGCTACTATTTGCTCATACTTCTTACTCAAAGTAATGCCACAGTATTAAACATTGAATGGAGGACTTATCCTAACAGTGCTGTGTCAGGATGAGATCTTGATGGGTGAGGAGCACCAGGCTAGGAAGGTGCCAAAAGTCTCTGTGGTAAGGTCTGCTCCTGGATGATGTCAGGGCTCCCCAGCCCCAAGTGAGCCAGTGCTCACTGCTCGGTTGCCTTTTCCACTGGAAATACGAGGTGGCACATAGAGGGGTAATGCCATGCTGGGGGAGGAGAGTTGTGGCCACCCTTCCCTTCACAGAACCATTGTGTTGGGAAAGACCTTTGAGATCATCAAGTCCAACTGTACCTGTCCTTTACTAAACCATATCCCTACCTGTCTCAAATATATCCAGGGTTGGTGCCTCAACCACCTCCCTGGGCAGCCTGTTCCAGTGCCTGATAACCCTTTCAGTGAAGCATTTTCTCCTAATGTCTAATCTGAACCTGCCCTGGTGCAGCTTGAGGCCATTCCCCCTCATCCTATCACGTGTCACTTGGGTGAAGAGACCAACACCCATCTGCCTAAAACCTCCTTTCAAGTAATTGTAGGCAGCAATAAGGTCTCCCCTCAACCTCCTCTTCTCCAGGCTAAACAACCCCAATTCCCTCAGCTGCTCCTTGTAAGGTTTGCTTTCCAGCCCCTTCACCAGCCTGGTTGCCCTTCTCTGGGCATGCTTTAGGACCTCCATGTCTGTCTTGTAGTGAGGGGCCCAAAACTGAACACAGCACTCAAGGTGTGGCCTCACCCAATGCTGAGCTGAGTACAGGGTCACAATCACTTCCCTGGACCTGCTGGCCATGATGTTTCTGATATAAGCCAAGATGCCATTAGCCTTCTTGGCCACCTGGGCACACTGCTGGCCCATATTCAGTCAGCAGTCAACCAACACCCCCAGGTCCTTCTCCACCAGTCTCCCCCAAGCCTGTAGCGCTGCGTGGGGTCATTATGTCCCAAGTGCAGGACTCTGCACTCGGCCTTGTTGAACCTCATCCCGTTGGTCTCAGCCCATCAGTCCAGTCTGTTCAGGTCACTTTGAGGAGCCTCCCTACCCTCAGGCAGATCAACACTTCCTCCCAGCTTAGTGTCATCTGCAAACTTACTGATGGAACATTCAATCATTTCATCCAGGTCATTGATAAAGATATTGAACAGGACTGGACCCAGGACTGAGCCCTGGGGGACGCCACTCGTGACCGGCCTCCAGCTGGATTTTGTTCCATTTACCACCACCCTTTGGGCTCGGCCATCCAGCCAGTTTTTTACCCAGTAGAGGGTGCACCTGTCCAGGCCAGTGGCAGCCAGTTCCTCAGTCAGAATTCTGTGAGAAACTGTGTCAAAGGCATTACTGAAGTCGAGATACACTACACCCACAGACTTTCCCTCGTCCAGTAAGCCAGTCACCTTGTCATAGAAGGCGATCAGGTTTGTTTGGCAGGACCAGCCTTTCATAAACCCATGTTGACTGGACCCGATCGCCTGGTTGTCATGTGTGTGCTGTGTCATAGCACGCAAGATGACCCTCTCCATGATCTTCCTCGGGACTGAGGTCAGACTGACAGGCCTGTAGTTTCCCGGATCCTCCCTCCAGCCCTTCTTGTAAATGGGCGTAACTTCACTTCTGCCAGCCTCCAGTCCAGTGGAACTTCCCCAGGCAGCCAGGGCTGCTGGTAGATGATGGAAATGGGGCTGGTAGATGATGGCTGATCTTACTTCACGTCCGAAATACATCTTATGAAACCAGAATATACTTTGCAAAGGGCTGTCTGAAATAGAAAGCGTGTGGGGAATTTGCTCCCCTTCCTTCCTACGCCTAGACGGTTATTCAAACGAGACAGGACCGAATTTGGCGTTAGCTTCCCGAGTGTGAGAGGTGCCGTTCCCTTGCTGCGCCTCTGGGGGATGCTAGTGAAGCTCCGCAGGAAAGCTCGCCGGGGTGCCCTGCTGTGTGTCAGGGGAGCGGCAAGAGGTCCAGGAAGGGATCTCGGGTTCTTGCATAAAATTACGGTGGCAAATGTTTTCTGATTGGAACTTTTTTTTTTCATAATTAAAAACGGGAGAAGAAAAAGAATCACATAGGAGAAGCTGTTAGAATGGATTTAATTATAAAGCAATTTTATTAGGTCATCTTTTGAAATTAAAAGAAATCTGAATACAAGATATGTAGTACAGTAAGTGGCATCTCTCTCAGGGGCCTTAGTTCAATTTAAAATGCCATTAAATTGACTAGTGGCACATAAAAGTTAGTGTCATAAACCAAAAATTACGTTAGAGCTAATTAATTACATAATTATGCTGGGCCTATCATTCAGCTTGCTGGCTTGATATCATAGTCCATTATTACCTGGAGTATTCACTGTCATAAATGTATGTGTCCATTCACTAGATTCGTCATTCCTCTGGGATAAATTCCCAACCTGTGCAAATGTTCCATTATGTTAGGAAATTACTGGAGGATGTATCATGCTGTAACCACTAGCGGATAAAGGGACATAGTATATTTGCTTTTCTGCTTAAAAAGCAAACAAGGAAGATTTCTTTTACTCTGAAAGGGGACAAACAGTTCTAAATTAAGCTTTGTGAGAAAGACTTTACATGTTTGTTGAATTTGGTGCTTAGTGTCTGATCACCCGATTGGATTCAAATGGAAACAGAAGCAAATGGCATAACTTTGAATTAATAGATAATCATAAAGGGTTTAACTGTTCTATGCCCTGTTACTCGAGAATTGAATAAGATTTTAGATAAGAAGAGGGGGTATTTAATGATCTGAGCAGGGATTTGGAGGCCAGAGACTCCTAAATTCACATCCAGTGTTTAATACTGGTCTGTCTCCTTTGGTAGAGTTGAGTGAGTCACGCTTAAGACCACAGTTTTCAGAAATAACTTCAGATGTTTTCTTGTCCATGTTAGGCCTGTTCTTTCAAATCAGTACCTTTGAAAGTCAGTGCCAGAGGAGGGGGGGACCTGTTCCAAAAATCAAGCACAATTTGGCCCAAGGTACATACCTGTAGTTAAAAACCTTAATGTTTCTTCTGTCGCCTCCCTGTTTTTAAAAATTAACTAACTCTGTTGATCTGTCTAGAGTACCGTGAGGATTAAAGAGCTAAAATTTGTAGAAAGTTCTTCAAAGATGGAAATTTTCAGCATGATGTGGTAATACCCTGCATGGTGCTTAGTGACAGCCACCATGCAAAAGCAAAACAGAATTTACTTTAAATCACTGGCTTTGTAACCTGGGTGGTAATAGTTTGTCCACACTTGTTTACAGTTTCATAACTGCTTGGTGTAGCTCCGATGAATGAATGTCTTTTCCTACGGATCATGCTACATTGAGGATACCAAATTATATCTTGTGGCAAACTTTGGCAGCCTTTGCTGTAGAGAGGGGAAGTGATTGACTTTCTCCAAAGCCACTGTCACCGCCACTCCTAAAAATCATTCCCAGGGAGTTTTCTATGGGAGTGATTCATTTTCTCCAAGAGGTTGCTGTACCCTCATAGCTGTATTTTGGACCTGCTGTGGTCATATCATTTGATCTCCCATGTGGCAACACTATGTACTTGCTGCTTAGCTAGTAATAAGCTTATTCTGGAAAAGAAATGAGATGAAATACTTTTAAAAAATGCACTCATAAATGTGGAAAACCAAATAACAGAGCAACTAAATTTGCTCTGAGCTCCAATGCTAAGGAAATTAAACAAATATTTGTATAGAATTAAAAAATGAGGGAATTGGACTGGAATTCTTACAACTTGGAGGATAAAAATGCCTTATTTTAAGGTGACACAGATATTTGAGGGATAAATAGCAGAAAAGGCATGAAAATTGAAAACTGCATATTTAGGACAACCCCCGTGTGGGCTAATGATATATCTATAGAGTTTTGGAGGCAGGAGGTAGTGTGAAAACCCATTGAAGTATATGAGTAGCTGTCAAAGTTGGGCATTTTTTTTTTTTCCCAGCAAGTGGGTTTTTGCCAAAAAAGCTGTCATTTCTGGTTAGGTGACACTGTTGAAATCAACCCTAATTTGTAAATAGATCTCTGTGATTAAAAGAAAAAAAGGGAAAAAGTGGGGATGGCAGTTTGGAAATGCTTTAACAAGTTTCCATGAAGAAACACTTTTATCTGGGTGCATTAGAGAGCTAAATGGGAAATAAACTATTAAAATTAAATAAATAAAAGGGAGATATTGTTCCTTTGCTGCCCGTTGTACTCCTCATCTTTGGGACAGGGCACTTCCCTTCTGCGTGGGGTCTGGATTTTCATCTGACCCATCTGTCTAGAGGTGTCATCCCAGGGGTATCATAGAATCATGGAATGGCATGGGTTGGAAGGGACCCCAAGGATCATAGAGCTCCAACCCCCCTGCCACAGGCAGGGCCACCAACCTCAGGCCTGGATCTAAACTAGGTTGCCCAGGGCCCCATTCAACCTGGCCTTGAACACTTCCAGGGACGGGACATCCACCCCCTCTCTGTGCAGCCTGTTCCAGCACCTCAACACCCCTACTGTAAAAAAACTTCCCCCTAATATCTAATCTAAATCTTCCTTCCTTAAAGGTAGTGAAGAAGGCTTGGGTTTTGCAGACAAGGGGGATGCTTGCTCCTCCTCCTCCCCTGCACCGCCTTAGCCCTCCCTTCCAGCCCCATAGCACTTGTCCCGCCCTTGTGCGGCACTTGCTGGAGCACTTGATGAAGCTAATTAAGGAGAAAACTTCTTTCCCTTCCACCCCCTTGCAAAGTCAATGAGTTGAACTGGCAGGTACAGAGGTCTGGCAAGAGCCAGGTAAGCAGGAGGAGGAGGAGTGGGGTGCAGGCAGGTGCCCGAGGAGAGCTGGTTGCAAGGTGAGTTACCATCAGCGGCGGTGAGTTCTCTTTCAGCCAACCTTCCCACAGAGCACCTCTCTAGCCATTTTGGAGTGTGGGTTTTGCCCTCACCTCTCGTGCTGATCTCCATGTAGCAGCATAGTCTGGGGCATGCTGGTTCGAGTCGTTTCTGATGAAATAATTTCATGTTGTATAAAGCACGGCTGGAATCCGAGTGAGCGAGTCTGGCTTTGTGCTGTTTGACATGCAGCTGAGGTTGGAGAAGAGCGATGGCATTTCAGGTCCTGATCTTCTCAACACTGAGATATTTTTGCAAAATGTAACTGTTTCAGGAGGAGGATTAGTGGTTTGAACCCTCATGTGGGAAGTGTCTCTTCAGTTTCCCAAGACATGAGCTGCTTCTGATTTTAATCTTAGTAAGCGTGTACAGAAGCACAGCCCATCAGCCGGCCACAAGTTTAATTTTGGTCTGACTAAATTCTTTCTTAAAATGTGGTCATAATTACAAATGGTTTGGATTCAAATCCAATGTACTTTCTGTTTCAAATACCCTTTGCTAGATGGCTTAGATGCCTTGGTGAAGTGTAATTGCAGCTCACAGCTTCTCCAGAAAACCTTGCTCCATTCAGCGTCATCAGATACCACCAAGCTGAGGGAGGGAGACGGAGACAGAGGTTGGCTCTGCAGATAGAGAGCTGTATGCAGTTGCTGGGCACGCCTCTCCAGGTAGCACTCCCTGCATCCACTTCCGGCCCCAATCCCACCTCAATACCTGAAAGGCTTGGGTGTGCCTCTTAAGAGGTAGTCAGGAGGATGCAAAGCTACATGGTCTGCAGCCTCCAGCAACTGGGCGCTGTGCCTGGAGCACTGTCTCAGACCACTCTGCTTGTTGCTGTTTGCCCATAGCTTCTAAAGCATTTCGTAGCAGCTTCTAATGTAACCTTCAAAGCATTTTGTAAACAAAAGTAAAACTAAAACTTAACTGAAAAACAGTTCTAAAACAGCTTCTACTTTTAGTTCTTCCCAAATCAGGTCCTGTTTGTTTGCCTAGCTGTGCTTTCAACATTTAAATCCTCTTCATTGTGCTCTTGGGCATGGCCTTCATTGCGCTGTCTGTGAGGAATCGAATAAATTTATTTGAATTCTTTCACAGGAAACTTTTGAGCTCAGAAGAGGGGAATATGACTTCTTAGCTTCCCAAGTCCTGAAGACACCCACAGTCCTGTTAAATGTGGGTCCTAATCTTTGTTAGTTGTACACGTCTGCACTGGTCTCCCTCTTGCTTGGTGGATCTAATACCAGATATCCGGTGGTTTTTGTGTGGCGTGAGGCAACGCACTAGAAAAGCGGTGTTTCATTTTAACTAGACGTGTACTTATCTATGCAGCATGACTGATTATCTGCCTGAAGATAGATGACTCTGCTGGGTTTGCTTTTTTGCTTTTTTTCAACTCATTGCCTAATTTACTTCATCAGGAAGCCATGCAGATGCGATAGGACACACAGCGGCTATTCATCAGAGTAAGCTCAGAGATGAGGTGTGTGTTTATAGTAGGTTTGGACAAACGTGGTAGGTTGGCTTCCACTCCAGCCGTTAACGTGCCTTTGTCCTGCACTCCTGTGAATCACTGGGAAGGCTAGGTCTGGCCTGTAATGACACCTGGGAGTGTCACAGTGTAGTTAATTCAAAGAAAGCGTTTGCCTCTTCAGAAGCTGGATCCATGGGAGCTCTCGTTGCCTGCTGCATGTTTTGCAATGCAGAGTTTCCCAAGAGCAGTGGTTTAATGAGCTCTTGCTGGCACTTGATAAACGGTCCTGTTTGCTTCCTGCTAGATGCGTATGCTGCAAGTTAAAAGATTGTTTATGCTATAAAATGAGACAGCCTTAAAATGCTCTTCATTGTGCTTTTCTACTGAAAGAGTGGTCTGTTCTGCTTTGCTAAATGCTGCATGTCTGTTCTGCTTTGCTAAATGCTGCTATGATTTAATCCCTGTGAAGACAGTGGGCCAAATTGTTTTTTCCTGGTGTAAACTCCATCAAACCCTGTGATGCTGCACCTTCTGGCTTAGTGACAACGGGTAGGCATAAATCATGAGGTTGCCCATCCTACTGAACTCTTTAAGGTGACAACAGCAATGAGATTTATTAATGATTATAAAGTTGGAGACATTCACATACAAAGCTGTGCCTTAGGCATAATTCAAACGGCAGATGTTCCGTGTTTCACAGAGGTGAGGTAGGTTGAGTAATTCTAAAAACTGTCTAAGCTAGCCACAATGCTTGCTAAACTTAATTTTTCCCCCTTTCCCTTTCTACGTTTGTTACTCTTGTGCATGTAAATCTGAGATGGAGGAGAAAATGTACCACTAAGATGGTACACTAGGTACCTGGGCAGGGCCAGCTCCATTTGCTGGCCAGCTCCATTTGCTCTTCTTGGTGCAAATGACCTCTGAGAATGGCCAAAGCCATCCTACATAAGCAATCCCAAAGTAGCAGCAGAAACCAGGAGAGGAGCCACTGACAGCACCTCTGCATGTTCAGCAACCCCAGCCCAGAAGACCTAAAGGCAGCAGTGGGCTGCAGTGTTTTTGCTGATATCTGTAGAGGATGGTGGCCACCCAACATGGGCTCTGATGTGTCTTCCTCCTCTGTACTGTGGGCTCACATCTCCAGTTGTTGAGCTGGAATAGAAAGGTGATGTTAGAAGATACAGTTAGCACTGGCCTCCAGTGAGGCTGCGTCTAAGGCGGCATTTCTTATGCAGTTAAGAAATGAATGTGTTTAGGTATCAATTTGGAAAGCCAGTGTGAAGTGTTACGCTTACAACTGAAAAGCCTGAACAGTTTTCTGACAGGCAGATGCTGGGACAGTGAGTTTAGAAAGTTAAATAACCCTACAAAAGCATGCCATTGTTGTGCAGGGGCTAAGCAGGTGTCGCTGCAGAAATGCAGGCAGCTATTTCCTATTACATCTCTAATTTGTATTTCCTATTGATTACTGAATTAGCAAATGAATCAAATTACTTTGTGTCGCGATTAACAGTTAACTGACAAAGGGACTTCCAAGGGATCTAAAGGACTCTGCTCCAGCTTCGAAATGGATGTTTCTGCAGATATTTAGAGGGGGGAAAAAAGAGAAAGAGTATAAGGCAGCCTACAGAAAGTCTCACTTGCAGAAGTAGGTGGCTGACTGGAGCTAAGCCATGCTGTTCAGAGTGTGGCCCAACATGTCTTAAGCAAGCTGTACGATGCAAGAATATTTGCAAGAACATACCAGATTTTTCTAAACATGAAGGTGTGGAGTGTTTAAAGATAAAGCTTCACGTTCCTCACTGAAGAATGAGAACAAAGGAGAGAGATACAGGCCAGAAGTCCAAGTTTGCATTTGGCTAGATGGGGGAACCACATCTGCAAAAGAAACAGCCGGGTTGCATTGGCTTTGGGGGTGCACATAGAGAACCTTCAGATGTTTCATTGTTACTCCCTGAAGCCAGAAGATGTGGATGAGAGGAGACATGAAAGGAACCTTGTTGTCTGACCTGTAATTATGTTTGGTAACACTCCATCTTGGCAGTGACAGTCATCTATTAGTTCTGTGTTTGAGCACTATCTAGAAAGTCTGATACTGTGACAGCTGTGTGCTAATTTTCTTTCCAGATTTAACATCTTGAATGAATTCCTGAACAAAGTTTCTAGCTATGCCAGAATCAGTTGTTATAGCCTTGATGCTAAGCTGAGAACAAACCTTCCAGCCGGTCCCAAAACAGGTTATGGAATACAGCAAGTGATAAAAGCCAAAATATCTTGCAGAGATAAAAAAATTTCAGAATTATTAAAATCCAGTGCATTTCGTCTGTGTTTCTCTTACATGTTTAGTTTTCTAGAAAGTGAAGTTCCTTGTATTAGTAGACTCGAGTCATGTTAATTTAGCAATGAGAATTTGAGCTAGTTGATATCTGAACTTAGGTCAAAGGCTTTCAGAAGAACTTGAAAATTTCCTAGAAAAAAGAGAGATTATTTAATTGGTAATAAATTTGGCATTTAGCTACCTTTTGAACAGTTTGTTAAAGCAGCATAAAAACTGGAAGTCACTGTACAGTTAATAACCACAGTTACTGCCTGCAGATTGTTTTGAATTTACTCCAGCAGTGGAGTGTGAATGCTTAAGCAGTAACACTTGCCTGTGAGTACTGACTGTGGTGAAATAACTGAACTGGCACTGGACAATAGTTAAAAACTTTGCTATAGTCCAGATAAAATTGCTGAATTTGATCTAACGTGAACGCTCTCATGACTCTGGCAAACTTAATAAATATTAATAAGAATCTGCACTTAGGGTCCATGGTACCCGTCATTTGCCCAAATTCATAGAGAACCCCAAGGAAGGTGAAAGCTGAATCAACTTGCTTTGGCTTTCAGCTTGAAGTGGTGTAGATTGTGATGTGTTTCAATGGATAATTTCTCATCAGTGGCTCCAACTGGGTTACTTGCTTACCTGCTTTCTCTGAGATCTGTTTCCTTAGTGCAGAAGCTACCTGGAGGTAGCTTTTGGTCTAGAAATCACGTGTGGCTCTCAAAACTTCCTTATGAATAAGCTCAGTCTGTAGGAGTCCTTTTATCATGTCGAGGCTGGTACTGGTAGGATGTAAAGTGGAAAAAAAAGTTTATGTATTTATTTACTTGCTGCTGTGACATGCAGAGGAAATAGGTCAACAGCTTAAGGTAAAGTAGGGCCTTTCAGTGCACTTTTCACAGGTGGAAATTAGCTCTCCATATGTCACTTGACCTGGACTATTCTTGTGTTATGGGCTCTGAATTTTTTTCAACTGACTTATCACCAAATTTATCCTTCTCTGGACAAAGAGGGTTTAGAGGGGGAGGGTATGGGGAAAGCTTTTCTATGAAGTCATTTAATGACCTGGATGCCTCCAAACTCCTCCTGATGCTTCCAGACCTGAGCTTCTGTTATGGAAACTCTAGAGTCGCTCGAGTGTCCTCTTGTATCGCAGGTCTATTAGATTTGTCCACACAGCTCATCTTCTAGACTCCTTTTTTTTTTTGCAATTTATCCAGAGCAAATAGCAATCACAGAACAGTTAATGAATCTTTTGTGGTATGGGACAATTAAAGAATATTTTGCTGGAGTTTGTCTTCTCCACCCAGAAGTCTCTTGCTTTTCTCATTCCTGACCACAGTCAATGTGCTATTTGCAGCCTAGACAGAAATTTAAAGGGCTGCAGAGATAGTAGGGATCTTGTCCAGGATGCCAGCCCCTGGATGCCCCTTCCATGCTGATCCCAAGGGATAACAGGAGCCAAAGAACTGAAAGGTCTGATCCTCACATAAACAAGATGTACGTGTTATTCATAACTGAACTAGTGAACCTAGAACTCTTCATATCTCTCTGGTGAAACTTGGATGCCTTCTTTAACAAAGCTTCTGGGAATGTCTCTTGAAAGCCATTCTACAAATTCCTGATCAACTGTTGCTTTTTAAAAAACATTTATTGAAGTCTTTCAGAAAGGAAAAGGATACAGAAGGAAATGCTTACATACCTAATTTTTACTTCATTACAAAAGAGTAAATATATTGTTGAATACCTGAAATGTATTTAGTTGCATCGGACCAAAAAAAAACCCAAGCACATGCGTGCTACTGGCCAGGCTGAACCATTTAACTGATGTTACAAGTACTAGTCTCCAAGGGAGCATTTTTAGAGTTCACTACATTGATATTTCTCTTGTCCAGGCAATGCTGGAATGCTTCACCTGCCCCTCCCTAGTTTTCAGTAAATCCGAAGTAATTAAGACCACCAAGGCTTTGTACCTTTCTGAGAGCTGGCTCAGGCTTTAGTCTTATTTGCACCAGGGATTTTGGAAATATTTGTTATCTTCTCTTGGAAGCATACTTTTCTCTTGATAGTATTGTTGGGTAGAGAAATATGGGAACTGGAAGTTTATCGTAATTAACTGATCGGTCTGGAGAATTCCCATAACAATGAAAAATGCAGCTTTCCATACACCTGGCTTAACCATATTACCCAAATTTAATATCTCGTTTCCATCTAAGCCATGTGGCCGTGTCATGGAAACTCTCTGTAATGGGGAGAGGGAGGATGTTCTACGTGCTGAAGATTGGCTGTGTTGTGTTATATTGGCAGTTTCTAGAGCACTTGGGAATTACGGGAAATATTGAATACATTATTTCCTAGTGGATAGACCAGACCTCCTGTAATTCCCTATAATTATGGATCCTAATTTTTTCAAGCTAAAATTTGTATTAGTATTCTCAGAAATAGGTTCATGTCCCGTTTATTGCTTTTTTGCAACATCTGCCCGAAAACACTGTGCAGTGCTAGTGTGTAAAAACATTGTCAACTGCTCTGATTAGGGACCTGGGTATCTTTCTTTTTCAGACTACACCAAGGCCATTGTGACTGCTTGAAGCTCTGTGTGTGTGTTTTGCTGTATCTGAATTGTCTAACTACTGCTGATTAAAAACTCCAGCCAAGAGGATGGGAAATGAGCCCCATTTCCCTCTTGGGTGCCAGAGACGTACAAACAAGAGAAAGATTAGTTTGCAACAGAGAGGACTTTGGAGTTAATAATGAACAGCTGAGCTGGAATTAGGGAGCAACTGGGATGTAGGGCAACTGTCAGGGGCTTCTTCCCCTATATGTATGTGCTTGCGATATAAGCGTTCTCTTGGTCGTACATGCTCTTTGCTGGGACCTTTACACACCAGCAGTAGTGAAACTTAGCATGCTACTTGTGCTTTGCTGGGACAGATAGATGGCTTCTGGCCACCTGTTTGCTTGTGCAGCTGTATCTGGGCATCTATGTAATATTTGTGCTGCGTTGGTAACAGAGGGACCTGGGATGGGAAGAAATTTCTAGACTCAGTAAGTCCAGTCCTCTGCTAGTTGAGGCTTTCAACAACCCTATTTGATACATTTATCATATTCTATTTTAAAATAGTATAGACTGTTTGCATCCTTTGATCCCTGGTAAGCATGTTCCAGAAATTAATTCATGTGATGGTTAAAAAACCCAGTCTTCTAATTGCCTGCATAGACATATTCCTGGTCAGTGTCATAACTGATCCATCTCTGATAGCCTTGACTGTAGCTGTAGCTCACAGCTTCATGTTGTTAACCCATTCTCCACACTTCCTTTCATGGTTCCAACTGATGAGCGCCAATTTATAGTAGGAATTGTTCTTTTTACTGGTTCCTGAAACTTTGTTCTGCATGATTCCATTCCGGGATGGTGCCTCCGTCTTCAAGGTCATTCTGTCATGTATGTTGTGGATTAACTTTGAATGATTAGTGTATTTAATCAGAGTACTTCCTATTTTACTTCCTCTGCTGAGACAAATACTGAAAATATCAAAATTGGTCCCCAAACCCATTTTGGACAAAATCTTCCACTGGCCTCTCCCTGGCCTGGAAGTTCATTCGGACCAATCTATTGTTAACTTACCTGCTAGGCAGTTCTGCCTTGCTAAATTCCTAGCCTTTTCAGTTCTGCTAATAATTTTCCATAGGATATTATAGAGGTTTCTTTTTTCTATTTTAGAAATAAGTTTCTGGAAAACTGGATTTATCCCATGGTATTTGTCTTTAAAAAAAAAATCTTTTATCAAAGGCAGATGTCAGGTTATTTTGATGCAGCCTGTTTATCCATACTTTATGTATGTAATTTTCCACTTACATTTTTATTTTTTCTTTCCTTGCCTTGACTGTGAAAGCCTTACGTTACTACATAGGTCACAAATCTACATTAGATTCCCCCAACATTCTCATTCCTTCTAAACATAGCTGTTGCTTGCTATTCACCAGCTGTGTATATTCACATCATCCTCTTTTCTCCACCACTGCTTGAATCATTTACTAAAATCCTTGCTCTTGAGTTGCAGTTTTATATGCCAGGTTTTAAATGTTGAGCACTAAAGGAAGTTTAATCCTCTGCTGAGTTGTCATTTTCTAGTGATTATTTGCTATCCTTCCTCACTCTTCCCTTGTTGAAGACAGACAGAATTTAGTCCAGGTCAGTCACGACCTATGGGACTAGCTTAACTGTGAGCTTTAGAGTCCAAATCTATTTGCTACGGTGGTAAGTGCATCAGGTGGAGATGGGGATCCCAGGAAAGACTCACAGCTACTAGCTGTTAATCAAGCATCTTACCTTAGCTGAGACAGGCTGAGGTTGAGTTTCCTCCCCTGAATCTGACAAAGCAGGAGACTTCATCTCTCACTCCTACATGAATATCCTGGTGACAAGCTGCTACTTTTTGCTCTGTAGTGTCCCTTTCACAGCACTTCATCAAAAATAAAATGACATTCTGATACAAAGGAAACCGGTTTTGCAGTTTCAGAAATGTTGCAGAATTGAAACCCTGTTTTCCATATTGGTGTAGTCACTCAGTTGCCAACCTCAGGACTGCCTTTGCCTGTCAGAGTGCCTCTTGACTTGCTGAGGATACTCATTAAGTGATGCACAGAACTGCTGCTCTTGCTAGAGCTGAAAATGATGCCCTGCAGTGGTCTTAGTTTATTCTTGGAATGAGAGACTGGGTACATTTAATTTTGCTGTGTTGTCTTCCCATGTAGAGCTAGAGGGAATTTTTTCTTCAATTCATCATTGTCAGTAGAGTGGCAGGTGGAAACACACCCCCTTGCTGTAGTTTGGAAAAGGAGGTGGTTACACAGCCTACGTAGTGCTTGACATTTGATAACACTTGACATGCTTGTGATGATTATTTGCATTTTTTTAAACTGGTGAGAAAAATCTAAAACAGAAGAGGTTCTGAAGTATTATAAAAAAAAAAGAATTCTAAAAGAAACAGGATCCTCAGTTCCCACTTTCTCCTCATGGTAATCTTGCCTCTGCAGTGCAGGGCTAAAGTGGTGAGAGCAGCGATGACTAGAAAATAATTAAGGATTCTTTGTTAATCAAACAGAGTAAGAGAGATAAGTGACATTTGCATTTGTTGATGGCTTCTTTATGGTAAATGAATTGCCGGATGGTCGATGTTGATGTTTTCCAGTTGATTTCCTTTGGTTTCTTGGCTGGGACTGTAGCACAGATTATTTTTGTCTCACACATCTGCTAGAGGATGTGTTTCCATTGTACCTCACCACTCACAAGCATGTGAATAACTTCCATATTGACCACTTGTACGTGTATCACCACAGCAACGTGGGAAGAGACATTCCTGTAGGCGTGCAGAGCTCTTGGAGATGCTGTATGTGTTTGTTTTTCTCACCGACTGTCCCATCTGTGTGCTCTGTGCCCACTTTTAATTGAATGATGAGTAGTGAGGAGCATGACTTAGGAAGTGTGCTTTTTCAGTTTTCACTGGTTACATTATAATTTCTCTTGAATGATTGTGAGTCACGTATCTGCCTGCCAGCAAGGCACAACACTGCAGGAGTAATGGTGTTCTTTGGTGATGCTGTTGGTAGCTGAAGGTGCTGAGCAGGTTCTTAGTACTTGGTCGTTCGTTGCTAGAAACCAAGGAAAAGGTTTGGTGTGCATTTCATATGGTGTTGTTCCTCATATAAAGGCATTTTACCCCCTGTGCTTTTCTGAGAATTTTAGCATATATCTGAGCTTGCTACTCTTCTTTTTTGCAACAAGCTGACTTTGTATTTTCATGTCTGGAGACACTCCTGTTTGCTAGATCAGGAGAAGCTATCTGCTTAAGTGTTTCAACCCCCTTCACGATGGAAGTGATGCACACCTCAACTCACCATGAGAGTGTGTGTATGTGTGTGTGTGCGTGTGCATGTGCGTGAACAGGACAAGTGTGCTGCAGGAGAGAAAAATGTAGGTAAAAGTTTCAAACCAGGGTTTTTTTTATGCAATATTATTAGTCCTTTTTTTCTTCCAGACTAGTTTATCACAACTGTGTCAATAGAATAAATCAAATGTACTACTGTATAGGCAGACTTAGTCATGGCATACTCACCATTACTATGCTGGGAAGCCCGTCATGCAGTACTTCCAGCAAAGCATTCCATGTTTTCTTTAACTAGTTAGTAATGTAATTGTAGTAAGAAAAGTAGCATGCGAGATAGGTTTGGTATAATAACAACAACAATAATACTATAATTAGAAGAAGCAGCCAGAAAATGTTGAAATGACCTTGCATTTGGATGTTTTTTGGGAATATATACTTGCATATTGTCCTCAGTCCCAGAAAAGATCACCAATGTTATACACTGGAGTGATTTCGAACTTGCACAGCTGTAACGTTTCTCTGCTCATGCTTTCCTAAGTTTTATTGCTTATTTTGCCTGAAAGGATAGTGGTTACCCATCCTGCAATATAAGTTTTACATTACTACTTTTGAACATCTCTGTTACTACTGAATCCCATTGCAGAGCTAAAACCAAATTTGAATGTTTAAAGAAAATACATTTTTTATCATTTGCCTTGTTACTGCCCTTCCATTTAGTACTAGAAGCAGAGAGAATGTCAATATTAAACTTGCTGCTGTGTTTATGTTTTTAGGCTTTGCATTTGAAATTACCCATCCTCTAAGGCAATACTGATTTTCTTTGCCCCTTGGTTTGTTTTTTTTTAGCTATGCAGCTGACATTGATGCTTCTGTGCTCTTTGTGAATAGCTTGATGGCTTGCAGGAGCAGATCCAAAGGAAGTCTGCTTCCACAGTAAAAGAAGGAAAGGGAGACAGGATATGGATGCTAAACTGATCAACAAGCCATATGTCCGTCCTTCCTTCCTTCCCTCCCCGTCAGTTTGGCATACAACACGCAGTAGGATGTCCTTTTTCACCTTGGATCCTTTCCATCTAACTTTTTTTTTTACCATTTAAAAAAACATTTGCTGTTGCTTACCCTAACTGCCATCTGCAATGCATTCTGTGGAAATGGACAAGACAACAGAGAGACCTACCCCTGACAGTCCTATGGGCTACAAAGGAAAAACAAAGATGAGGGTGAAAGTAGGAAAAGGTAGATCATCTGGGCAAAGTGATATGATAATTCTGTTTGCCTGCTTTGGATGTTGTTATCTTGCTTTCTTCTGTTCATGTTGTCTGCTGATTGTTTTACCTTATTTTTCCACTTCCCACATTCATGCTCTCTCTTCTTTGCTTACGTAGGTTAGTTTTGCTTCCTGTTTGTAATGGACAAATGTGTCTAATGGTCACTTTGTAAAATCAGGGAAAGAACATAGGGGTTTTTTTTTTCTTATTAGATAGCTAGCTGGGATCAAACTCTAGGTCCTTTATACCACTGCAAAACCTATCTCAGGTGCATGTTGTTTGGAGCTGTGGGGGAGAAGCACATTGAAAGCCAGAGGTAAAAAGAGCACTAAAAATAAAAATTAAACTTGGCATCACCTCACCCACAAGAAAATAATGTTATTTAGAAGTCATTTAATGTTTCAGCAGTTGGCTTTCCCTTTGTCAACCCAGGAGTTGACAGTGGTGAAGGTAAGTAGGCATTCACGCTACCCATATCCAGAAGAACCCAAAATTACAAGTCCAGAGGGCAAGAGAAAATTACTTAGGCATAGTGGAGGAAGAGGAGGTAAAAGCAGAATGAAATAAATAGACATGGCAGACTTCATGTTAAGTTCGTAAAGTGAAGTGTGGCTGATTTGGTGGAATTGTGTAAAGGGTGTTTTGTCTGCAAAGGTGGTAACTCCTTGGTAGTGCATGTTATGTAGGCTCTGGGATATCAGGAGCCACACCTGATTCCAGGAGGAAAAGGTAAAAAAGCTTAAGGGGATAAAATTGATGTGACATTGGTTCTGGAAGGATGGGGAAATGGCAGAGTGGCCAATTCTTTGGCAACTGGGTGGAAAATGTCAGCCTCAATGCTAAGCTTGGCATAGGCAACTTAATATCATATGGAAAAATAAAGTATCAAGATGACATTGTGCTGGGTTATTTGCTTCTTTCTCTCTGGCTTTCCTATGAAGTCTGTGTGCCATGTTTTGTCTTCTGAGGAAGGTTCTTCATGGGCTATGAGGTGCTCTTTTGGCCCTAAAATTCCTATTTCCCTCCCTGCTTCAGTCCATGATTGTCAATTCTTGCTGAGAGGAGCTGGTCCTGCTCTGCAGGGATAGGACAGCACCTGGGCAGAGAGATACTTTTGGCCTTCGCTATTTCATCATTACCAATACTCATGATTTTACTGCAAGATGAGTGATATTTATTTTAATTACCACCTCAGTTGCTGGAGTCAGTGATTAAATAAGAATCTCAGCTTTCACTTAAAAATAAATCTACAGCATTTGTAGGTGTTGAGAAAGAGTTTGAAAATGTGGTAATGTGGTGTGAATTATACCCTAGAGGCTTAGAGGCTAGAAAACAAGGCAGCAAATTAAAACCCTCTTCATTTTATTAACTATTTTATCATCTGATGTTGCTAGAAGTCCCCATTATTTCTTGGTGGGTGCTTTATGATTTTCAGCCACTTGGATTGATAACACTGCAACTCAAAAATCAGAGAAATTTGCTTCACTTCTAAGAATTTTAATTAGAAATTCCATGTAAACATCTCTGCAGATTTTAAGCAGCCAATTGAGGAAATGTAAAGAGAAAACCCCTTGTTGGATAGATCTTGAGTTTACACACAAATGTTACTGAAAGCTATGGTCCATCAATAGGTAGAGCAGGGCAATGCCTCCTCTGGTGTCTGCATTGTGCCAGCTACCATGGACATGGATGCCAAACTTAGTAGACCTGGTAAACTGTTACTAACAAGAAGGGCTTTTGCCCATATTATGGACTGTGGTGTTTGTTCCAAGACAAAATTCTCTTTTCTTCTTAAATCTGTAAGGGATTCAGGACTAAATTGTGTCGAACAATAGCGTGCTCATCCAAGGAGAACTACTGAGTGCATTTAATTATCCTCACTGGTTGTCTCAGCACAGAGTGTGCTGATTATAGCTAATGCTGCCTTCCAAAGCTCACTGTTAACAGGAGCTTTAAGTTTATTTTTGTAGATCAAATATGTGTGCTGCTTCAGGTGATCCTAGATGTCCAGCTGCTCTTTTGAGAGCAGTTTCCAGGCATAGCTGCTCCTTGCTTTGACCCTCTGGTATTATTTTCTGGGGAGTGGGGAGGATAACAAATTTTGTATTCCTCTTCTCTCCCTACAATAATTCCACTAGGCATTGAAAGTACTTGCAGATGAAAGCAAATATTTTTTCCTGTTCCTGACCTATAACCGTCTAATTTATTTGTTTTCTTTTGAATACAGATTTTAGTAATGTGCCTGACGTCACATCCAGCTTGAAAAGGAGCAGTACTGATGGCACTCTGGACCAAGTGCCGCGCAGGGAGAAGACCGATCCACCTTTCAGGGTAAGAATATGCTGGACATAACAGTCCTTATGAAAGAAAAGACAATGTTGCAATATTAATGCTCTGCATTTTGTGGGAAAGAATTATTTACTGTATGGCACTAGTTTGGAAATTGTTTAATGCACATTAGCTGTACTTGGTGTTTTGTTATCTTGAGGCCACGCTGACAGGTCAGCGTCTACGGTGCCACTGCTGTGTCTCCCAAAGTGGTGTGGTTGGGGCAAATAGTAAACAAGTGGAGACTTCTCAAATTCATCTTTCTGTGCTGCTTGAGCCCAGTTCTGCGGAGAGCCAGTAAAGCTGCTGCAGCTTTTGAACTGATTCACTTTGGTTCATGTTTTATTTTTGCTGATACTTCTAGGGCTTGTTGTTAAGATTACAGTGACCATAGCAACACTCACTTAATGTCAGGAGTTTTAGACTGGACTGCAGACTCGGAGAGGTGCAGTGTCTGAGAGCTGGTGATTCCCAGTCTCTGACTTGGAGAACCTTTGTGTGTTGGCAGTTACTGTTTGACTTCAGCTGGAGTCATGACATGGATGCTCAGATCTTCTTTCAGTCATGACTTTGAAGGTGAGATGGAGACTTCCAGAATTAGTGTCCACCTTTAAATGCATTGGTCCTTGAAGAGCAATTTTTCATCTATTTTTCTCCAAGTCAGCCAAATTGCAGCCTGTGTCCAACTCAAGTACTATTAGTTTTGAACCCCACAACTGCTAGCATGGGTAGTGTTTTCATGTTGGTGGCTGTGATCTTACCAGGCATTGCTGTTCTGACAACAGAAAGGTGGTCTAGTGGAGGGCGTCCTTGCCCATGGCATGAAGGTTGGAAGTAGTTGATCTTTAAGGTCCCTTCCAACCCAAATCATTTAACGATTCTGTGATTGGTATTGTTTCTTCTGTTCATGAGTTGGTTGTATCTCCAGGCAAATTTGCGGTAACACTTGTGTTACAGAAATGAAGTTAGAGTTTTTGTGGTCCTGGAATATATTGCTGTCTTGTACTAGATTATATGAAAAATCTGTAGAGATAAGGCAGAACTTTAAATCCAGAAGACCAGAACAGGGAAAATATATTATGCCTCTACCCATACCTACCCAGAGGAGCTTGATCCTCTTTTACTTTCTGTATTACTTTGTAGTTTACTTCAGTTTATTATGGGTGATTTTACGCATTTTCCCCTGGGAGTAAGGAGAAGCCCAGTGATTCTGGGTCTTTAGCCCACCTCCTGCTGCACAGGGAACTCCCACAGAGATCACCTATATCCTGTGTAACATGTTGCTTATGCCCCCAAAAGGTTTTTGCAGCCAGACAGGAATAAACTGGATTTTTCTCCTTCTAGGGCACGTTGTTCCTTTCGTAATCTGTATTTCTCTACTCTCCTGTTTTAGGGCTTGTGCAGTGTTCTGGGGAAGGGGGTCTTTGTGGGAACAGGGAAGGCAACTCCAAGGCTTAGGATGTCTCAGTGGCTGGTTGCACCAGCAGGCTGGTGTTTTGCCAGGCTCCCCTGAATGCCTCAGCATGCCCCTGCTCGTGCCGGGGTATGTGTTGCCCCGATGCTCTCTGCAAACACACACGACCTATCCCACTCAAGGGGAGGAGATTTGGGTCCGTCAGCTTTGCATTAGTGAAAAACAAAGCCAGTCCTGACTGTATGTGTCAAATGTACCAGATGACAGAAAATTAGGGAGAGTTCAGGAGGGTTTAAGTACACTGAGAACAATTCATGTACGCTAGTCATTGCTCTGAATGCACTGAATTTGCTCCAGTGCTCTAAATTACATGCTGCAATTAAAACTCATAAAAAAAAAGGAAGACAAAAAAGAAAGGGTAAGCAGACAGGTCTGCCCTCTCTCCAGCCTCAAATCTGTCACATCTCATGGTATTAATGGTTTCTGCACAATTTGCTGAAGTAACTGCCCTTGCCATATTGCAGTTAATTTCTTGGGTTGGCATGCAGGTCTGCTAGTGTCATTTTAAAAATTGGGAGGGAAATGGTTTGGCACTCAGAGGCAGTCTGACTTGAACTGCAGCTGTAAAGGAGTCTGTGACAGCTCTACAATTTCTGCAAATGGTTTGTAATTGATTGCTGTCTTTCTGTTGGAGGGTGCCTATTACTGTCAGAGCTTTTTGTCTGACCCTTTTGATTTCTCCAATAGATGTAGAACTAAAAAAACCCAACCCAACCCTAAACCCAAAACCTCACAGTAAATTTAGGTAGTATATATTGTATGTGTTTTTGTGACCGGGTATAAAAGGAATTAAAATGATTTCTGTTTTTATAGCTGTGATTTGGGACTGCTCACTAGATGAACAATAGCAATTGCTAATAAAAGCTAGTTTGAGGAAATTGTGCAGTCTCAAAAAGCATAGCACCTGGATTTGGGTTTGTTGGGGGTTGTTTTTCCCCCCTTTGCCTTATGTTTCCTGCATATGCTAACCTGACCCACGCTGGTGGGAGAGGGATAGCACAGACACCTCAGCATTAGGCGATGTTGCAGAAGTATGGGGGAGAAGAGATCTGTAAGCACAGCTCTGTGGAAGAGACGTTGGTGGCGCTAAGAGGTTCTGAGCACAGCGTGGATCACCAGGCTGTCTGGGATTATTTCAGGGGAGAGGCAGCTAGAGATGCTCACTTCCCAGTTGAGAGCAACTGTAGATGCAGTTACTTGGCTCTGAGGGAGCAGACTCCTTTGAAGTTTGGTTGATTTTTGTCCTGTAACATGTAAGTAAATTAAAAAAAACAGCCTTAAAGCTTTGGATTTAATGGTTGCATGTCTGATTTCTAGACTTTGTGTTTCTCATTTGGAGCATTTTTATTTGTTTGTCTTTTACTGTTATTTTCTTCATCTCATACCAAGCTAAGGCTAAGTGTTACCTTAACTGAAAGTACAGCAAGGTATTTCAGAAGTGCCTTGTACACTCAAAGGAAGAAGGCTTTTGTTACACATGTACTACGTTCATTCAGTCATGTTTTGTGGTCTGACGAATGAATTTAGAATAGTTGTATGTTTGTCCTTCATCTGAGAGCTGACAAATGAATTAGCAAGGTGATGGAGGATTGTTTCATTCCAAAAAACGGAAGCTGTTCCCTAGGTTGTAAAGTAATATTAAAAACATATGGACATCAAGACCCATCCATTCCAGATGCCCTTTAGTTTTGTCAGCTCTATATTCTCTGGCTTGCCCCATTTATACCTTTAATGCCTTTAATACTATTTTCTATTGTATTTATCAAGGATGTTTGTTATACTTCTAAGGCATTCTGCTGCAGTGCATTTTTGCAAACTGTGTTAAAATACTGTTTACGTGGCAGTGGTGTGTCGTCTCTGCGCTTGCTGGTTCTGGAGCATGTAGGCGTACTGTTGACAGAAGAATAGAGGACCTCAGAAAATCTGGGGATTGAGCATGCCTGTCAGCACAATTAGGTTTAGTTGTGTTTAATCATTTTGTCTAACTAATTGTCTGTGCTCCTGGTGCTCAGTTAAATCCTGGTATGTTGACAGTTGCCAAGAATCAAACTCTCCATACATCAAAGAGGCACGAAGCTGAACAAATAAAAAAATGCAACTTTTCCTTAAGCTACTCATGATTTTGGATTGTATTGAAAACTATTTGTCTCAAACGTTTTCTCTAGCCCATGGCTTCATTTTAAGATGAAGTTTAGTAGTTTGTTACTAACTTGCTTATTTTTACTTTGTATTTTCAATATATTGAAAATATCCCTTTATGAAAGACAAGCATCACTAAAAGAAGACCTTCTACCACGTAAATAACTACTGTTCTAAAGTCTCTTGTAAGATTGCTGTGATCTGACTTTCGGTTGCTCTGAATCTTTTGAGTGTCATCAGAGATAAGTATTTCTGAAATCACGGTAGATTTTAACGGAAGAGGGAACTTTCATATAAATGTGTGTGTGAGAGGGGGAGTTGTATATTCACTTTCAATATTTTACAGATCATAAGAAAAAAATAGGGCAAATTGTGCAAATATTTCATATAACTTCATTATATTCTCAGCTGTATCTTAGAATTCTTTAAGAAACCCAGTAAAAATAGCTAGTGTGATGCTTTGTAATCATGGTAAAAAATAGTCAATGAATGCAGAATGCTTTTATGCTGACATCTTCAAAAATTAACATTGCAGATGCAGAAACGGAAGCTAGTGTGATGAGAAACTTTGCATGTTAAGAATCTGCTTTCTAAAGAAAGGCCAACTGGTTTGCTTTGTAATGCTTCGGAAATGATGCTATATTTCCTTCAAAGAATGAAGTAACATTGATTCTGGGAATAATTTGGGTATAGAGACTTACAGAAATTGCCTTTGCTGTTGACTCTTAAAACAGTCAATCTACTCCTCAGAATGGGTTATTGATCATATATCAGTATGTGCATACAAGGACAAGTCTATCCCCATCGTCTCTTAGTGAAAAATAAATAAAAATACTGCAATCTGCAGAAGGAGAATGCTAACTTCTTTTCTTGGGAATACAATCTTAACCATTATTTCTGTTCGCTGCATTAAAATTCACTGATCATCTTTCCCTAGATGCTTTAGATTAGCTCAACCCACTCCTTCTCCACCCCTCTTTGGCAAGTGTATTCACCTTCCCTACATCTGGTGAGAAAGAGAAGAACTTGTGACAGGTCTGGTCAGCAGAGTACATGGCACCTTTGGCAAACACAAATCTGCATCTCCAGCAGTTCATCAAATGCTTTCATTTTTTTATGGGGATGAGGTGCAGGTCACTACAGTGAGACTGTAGTATGGGGATGAGGTGCAAGTCACTACTTGAAATGCCCATATTTATAGATATTGGGGGGAAAAAATATGTGCATTTCAGAAGTCTGCTTTTGGATGCTGGGGTTTCCTATGTAATGTCAAATCAGCCTTCCAGTGCTTCTGAGGCTTGTGTATTCTGTTCTTGCGACGCCAATTGCAGACAGTCCTCCTTTAGCCAGAGAGGAGCTTTTGCCAGTGCAGTGAGAAGTAAATGTTTCCATGAATTCTCCATGTCTGAGACCATGGTGAGAAATCTGAGGGGTTTTTTGTCTCCTTGCATACAGTCCAGCTTCTCATGCTCCAGGACCCAACGTGCAAACATGCTTAACTTGGATAACTGCTGCGGCTTTTCGCCCAACCCTCTTAAAGTGTACATGCAGTTGAGTAGCAGCTTTGCATGTCAGATGGTGTCCGGGGGGTGTGAATCATAGAATGTGTAGGGTTGGAAGAGACCTTTAGAGGTCATCTAGTCCAACCCCCCTGCAGTAAGCAGGAACATCTCCACTAGATCAGGACACTCAGAGCTCCATCAAGCCTGACCTTGAATATCTCCAGGGATGGAGCCTCCACTACGTCTCTGGGCAACCTGCTCCAGTGATCCACCAACCTCATATTGAATGCAGAGACTGACACTGGGTCAGAAAGCAAATCCATCTTCCCGTTTGTGTCATCCAGCTACCACAAGAAGCTTCTCAAAACAATGCTTTCAACAGATGCAGAGTACACGTGTCATGATTTCAAAATGGAAATCCTTGTGTTACCTATTAGCTGATTTCACATGGCTATTTCAGTAATGGAAATCAGCAGTATTGTAAAGAATTTGCTACATTTATGCATAGACATGTACTGGAGGGATGGTTTTTATGAGTTGGAGAGATTAATAGTTTGCCTTCAAACTCTCTAAAACTGATTTTGAAACCCTTTTGTTAGAAGTAGCACTAAAGCCACCTTCTCCTCATGCAGATAGAGTAATAAAAAGGGTAAAAATCCTGAGGTACAATATACATTCTGGTCTGGGTTCCAAGCTGAATGAAAGAATGTGCATCCCATTGCTAGTCTGTCTGGATGCTCAATTGCTAAAGAAGAAAGTGTGGTTTGATTTTTGGAGAGAGGCAGATGCAGCAGTTGCCATTCAGCAGTAGAGGTGAAAGCAGTAATCATTACTCATGTAGCCCAGTCCCAGCAGAAAATTCATGCAATCATTCAATGTTCATGGAAGATTTGAATGGTATTTTACCTTCCAGAAGAAAGCAAGTGGATGCTGCTAGGAATGAAGTATTCCTCTGATCCGTTACCTAGAAAACATTGTAGGAGCATGTGATCAGTAGCATATGTTCAGGGCACCGTTATTCAAAACATTCCCAACAGCCTTCTACTGGGGCTGTCAGAGAATGTAATCCTATATATTGAGCTGCTGTGGTTTATTTATTTTGATCTGGTGATGCCACTCATTCACTCTGAGAGATGAGATAGGGATCATCAGTGCAAACGTGCCTATATAAGCAATGGATGATTTCTTTTCATGGGTAGAAGTTAGGAAAAGTTTATTCCTCCCCACCAAAGTTAAACAGTTTCCTAGTATGAGTTTACAGTGAGAAAGTTAAAAATTTACCAAAATATACTGAAGTAGAAGGAAGATTTGCAATGATATGGTGTGTAAAACATAAAAATTGACAAGTACAAATTGGGTTTTGCTTACACTTAGGATGGTGAGGCAGTATATGTTCGTACATTAGCATGTATCTGATAGATTTCAGAGCCAGATTTCACTCTTTTTGGTATAATTGGCATCCTGTCTTGTCAGTCAGTTAGTGACCCCTACTCCCAAAACATCCCCAAAAGAAACATTGAAATAGAACTGTGGGAAATCTGAAAGAAAAAAAAAAAAAAGTATGTGGGTCTGTGTGGAGTGATTTTGTTAGGCAAAAACAAGGAAAAAATATTGGAAGGTGAATGGTGTTACTAATCAAATAAGCAACAGTTGTTGAGGTACACTGAAAGTGCGTTGAGCAGAAATGATCAGACATTCAACAGAGGTTCATCAAGAATAAGTAAAATAAGAGGAAGAAGAAAATACTGGTATGCCCCTATGGCCCCAAACCTATTTCTTGTATGGAGGCAGTTCCAGTTAAATGATGTTCCTAGTGATAGCTTCTCATTAGCTCTACTTTTCATTGCCCAGGCAGTTCCCACTTGCACAGCTTGTCATTAATTGCAGGAGAGCTGCCTGCCTGAAGGTTTACTCAACATCCATAGGACGTTTAAGGGTCTTTCCTTAATTTTAATCATGAGAACTCCTCTTTAGCAGTTGATGATAACCAAAAGCTTGGGGAGTAGTCTGCAATTAACATCCTTTATTTTCCTGTTCTTTGTAGGAAGGGGATTAACAACATAGTACTCTCAAAATCGTGTACACTCCTCTGCAACCCAAGTGTCATTTCCTTCCAGATGTGAGATGCATTTAGGGAGTCTAAGAGCTAATGTGGGAAAATAGCATGTTCCTCTGCAGTGATTTTCTCTGATTCAGTTGTGCCTGGAGGGGACAGTTCTGCATCGGAAGCATGACAGAAGCCCGTGGGGAGCTCTGCTAATTATTGTGCTTTCCTTGCAAACAGCCCAGCCTGTGGTGACTCCAACCAGAGTCGTTGGCTCCAGCACTGTGGAGCTGTGGCCAGACCCCTGCTGTCATCATGCACCTTTTGAGAAAGGGTATCAGTGATATGAGTGAAATTGCAGCCAGTTAGAAGTCTGTAAGAGTTTTACTCATGCATTTAGGTTTCGGTATTTTACGCCATCCCTCAGAGAAGTCACCAAAACTGATGGACCTTAGGTCACATAAGGCTTGCTGTAAACCTCCCAGTGAGTGCTTGCTACCAACCCCGATCTTGGATTTTGCTTTTTTGCATAGATGCAGCAGAGCCCTGCTGTAGATGGCCCAAAATTCACATACAGTAGTTGCCTGCCTTGGCTAACATAGTGAGGAGCCTTGAAACCGTAAAGCGTAAAGTGTGAAAGGTGCTATATCTAGAATGAGCCTGCAACTTTAGGTTTTAACAACATTAGATCAAGCACTAGATGGAGACCTGTCCTGGTTTGTCTGGGACAGAGTTAATTTTCTTCATGGTAGCTGGTGTGGGGCTGTGTTTTGGATTTGCACTGAAAGCAGTGTTGCGAACACAGGGATGTTTTCATTACTGCTGAGCAGTGCTGACATAGAGCCAAGGCCTCTGCTGCTTCTCACCCCACCCCACCAGTGAGGAGGCTGGGGGTGCACAGTGAGTTGAGAGGGGACACAGCTGAGACAGCTGACCCCAGCTGACCAGAGGGATATCCCATACCACATGACATCATGCTCAGTACATAAAGCTGGGAAAAGAAGGAAAGGTGGATGTTCGAGTGATAGTGTTTGTCTTCCCAAGTCACCATTAGGTGTGATGGAGCCCTGCTTTCCTGGGGAAGGCTGAACACCTGCCTGCCTGTGGGAAGTGGGGAATGATTCCCTTGTTTGGCTTTGCTTGAGTGCTGGGCATTTGCGTTACCTGTTAAACTGCCTTTATCGCAGTCCACAAGTTTTTTTGCTTTTGCTCTTCTGATTACCACCCCCCATCCCACTGGGGAAGAGCAAGCGAGCCGCTGTGTGGGTTCAGTTGCTGGCTGGGGTTAAACCACAAGACCGGTGTGCATAGTTACTGGCAGGTAGACACAAGAATGGCAAAGAACAATAGCAAGGGGAGACTGTGCAGTTCTTGCATGCAGAAGTGTGAACTTGCTTTGCTCTGTTTTGTGCTATTGCACCAGGTCGCTGGGGTTTGGGGAGGAGGTGGTATTTATTGTCTTTCCTCCGATGGAAGGAAACATCCTCTCAAAAGTAGTGTGACAGCTGTCTGTGTAAAACATGCAGGTGGGTTTGATCAAGAGAAACACTTGTGTAGTGCTGATGCTCGAAAGCGAAAGGAGCCAATGGGAGATGACCAACAGTGCTGCTGTCTGTGCAGTCTTCTCTGGAAAATCCATGAGGCTAACTTGCAGATGAAAAGAAAAATGCATGGCAGCAGCCCTGGTTCATTGCAACAAGACGTGCTTAGCCGTGTCTCTGGATGCGCTTGTGACTTCACCAGTGAAGGGCAGGAAGCAGCACAGGAGTCTGCCACCCTGGGCCTCCAAAGGCAAGCCCAGTCCCCTGCAATGCAGGATATGACAGCAGTGTTTCACTTTGAAAATAGAGGCAGAGATATCACACTTCTGACAGACCCAGGGAACTGGGTAATTTCTCTGTCAGCTATAGATTATTTTCTTTTGTTGTTTTTTGGTTTGCTGGGGTTTTTTTAAGATGAAGATGCTGTTCAGTTACAGTGCTGACAATTGCACACATGTTTTTTCCTTGCAATGCAGAAACATCCAAGCACACTTCTAGTGTGTGCTGAGGTATGTGATGTGCCCAGAGGTTTCCCACAGTAAAGTCACTTCAAAGTTGCACAAAGATGTAGTACAGGATTTCAGGCAAATTCTGCATCCTGGGTACCCTCATACACTTGGGTGAGGCTTTGATTCCTATTCTGTGCTGCCAGGAACATGTAAGGCCAAAGCGAGACCTGAAATGGCGGAACTGAAAAAACCTGCTGCCTGCAGCAGATTTCATATAATCAAAGATACCAAAAAGATACCTGAAAGGAAAGAGAATTAAAAACTTTAGAATCAATTAAGTGAGATCCATGGGGAAGTTCCAACAGATTTCCATGTTCTGTTACGTGTTGTCCACAGCACTCTGTCTCTACCTGTTCACACGCTGCGGGCAGCCATAGACCATCGCTCACATGGTGATCATTTCCTTATGAGAGAGCGGAATCCTTTTGCAGTGCCTAAACAAACACCTGCTGAAACCGGGGAGGGGGGAGAGGTTGATGTGGAGTTCAGGGGGCTTGCTGCTGTCTTTACAGGGGGATTATGGCATCTTTTAATGACTGAAATGTAACGTGCCTGCTACTAACAAGAAGAGATAAGGCTCGCCCTCTCCTCTGTCTCTAAAGAAGGCACAGTGCAAAAATATATTGTGAAAGATGAATGCAACTGCAAAGATAATGCCTCAGCGGTTGCCATAGTTTCTAATTCAGCACTTGAGAAAAGTTTTTGCATTCAGCACAAACCACTTTGGGTGAGAATGTTGCAAACAGCATTTAGGATGCTTGAAATTAAAAAATTACCACGAATTCATTTTAAACATTGGGAATGGTAACTAATTTTTTTTAGCACTGGAATTACAGCAAATGTCTTCCCTGTGGTCAATTATGCTTTGAAAATACATTTTGAAGATGTTTAAAAACATGTCATTAGTATAATAAGCATGATAGAAAAATACTCAGGAAAAACACCCACCCACATTTATAAGAAGTAAAAACCA
This sequence comes from Porphyrio hochstetteri, assembly GCA_020800305.1. Taxonomy (NCBI): domain Eukaryota; kingdom Metazoa; phylum Chordata; class Aves; order Gruiformes; family Rallidae; genus Porphyrio; species Porphyrio hochstetteri. The sequence continues at coordinate 57,655,226 of CM036907.1, forward strand.
GAGTGTCTCTAGATCACTGTGGTGATCTGGAAACCAGCTGAATTAAGCATGAGCTTGCAGTGCTTAGAGACCACTAGTATCACAGAGCTCCCCTTCAGTCTAGGGGGTGTGCATATTGTCTATTTCTTAATAAATATATGTATTTAGTGTGTTTGTGTACATGCACATATACACATATGTATGCACGCACATGAAACATCTAGAAACTACATTTTGTATACACAAATTCTGCTTCTGCTCCACTGGTGACCCAGACTGATGCCATAAAGTAGCCCACAAGTGCTCGGAAGTGTCCTGGAGGCAGGCTGCTGTTTCCTTTCATTCAAAGTATCTACAGACAGAGCAAAATCAACCTTTCACTGCCATGCGTTAGGGGCAAAAGCAGGATGGGAAACGAACCCGGCGCAGATAAGCGCACCTAGACGTGCCGGACAATAGCGGGAAGCCCGTGTTGTGGAGGATGTTACTGTTATGGTAACCATCGAGCCTGGTGCCACTAAAATGGAAAGATGAAAAGCAGATGTCTGTGAAGGGAACGTGTGTTACTCAGAGTGCACAGGAACAAACAGCAAGGCCATACTGGTTTTTTTTCAGCCATCTTAAAAGTATTTCAAGGTGATTGATTATTTTACATGTAAATTTTACATAGGAAACTTACTCTTGAAGAGGGCTTGAGTGTTTGTTGTGTGCTTCTAGAGAAGAAGAAAGGCTAAAGAAAATGCTTTCATTCATTTGGTTTATTTTAGTTTGTGTTTTCCACTTTTTTGATTTATCCCAGTCCCTCAATAGGAGTTGGAAGTATTACTAAGACATAGTGGGTTTTTTTCCTAATGAATACAAATTTAAAAAATCCCTGCTAATTGGTAACATCTTTTAGCTGGCATATGGCTAGCTAATAACTCAGGCTTAATTAGCCAATCTGGGGAAGAATAACTTCCTAATATGGAATTTAAAAGCTCTGTCATTGTTTTTCATCAAGAATGATGATATTGCTTGGACCTGAAATTCAGCAGCCTTTTTCCCCCCCACCCCAGTTCCAGTGGATGAGCCATGCTTTCACACATACCTGTTACAAAACCAGAGCTTGAAATTGGCACGACTCACGCTGATTAAAAAATGGAGAAACAGTACCTTTCTCTAAAGTACAGGTATACCCTTAATAAATGGGACTCTGGTGACCTGACCCGTGTTCTCCTGGCAGTGCCATATGCAGTATCATAAACATGTGATTTCCACAGGCTAGTGATTTCATTTATTTTTTTCCTCTTCACGCTTGCTCTGTGGATCCCTAGGGTCTGTGGACTACTGCAAAGGCAACCACTAATGGGGATTAAGAAGATGATCCCCGTGTGTGCTACACACTAGTCCATACAATTGGATTTTTAAACCAGGCTGTGCATCCATGGAAAAAGGAAATTCTAGGAAGCAGGCAGAATCTCTCTCTCTCCTTCAAGACCGTTCCCTCAGATTTCTGTTACAAAGTCTTCTCAGTGAACCCGATATCTGCCTCCAAAAGAAAGGACACAGTCCATCAGCTAAACCAAAGGTTCCTACTGCCACGATGCATTCTGCAAGCCTTATCAGCCTTATGTTTTTTCAGGGCTCCAGCATCACTGCCGTTGTGATAGGCAGCCACTCGGCAACTGAGCCTCATGGTTTGGCAAATGCCAAGCTGTCAAGTTATGCTAATGATTTGGAAAGAGATGGATATAAGTTTAGTTGGAGTAATTAAAGGAGAGGGCTGCATTATTCCCTTGCTCATATGAAGGTGAATATCCTTGAAACCTCTGAAGCAGCACATTAATACCTGAGGGTGCAGATACCAAGCCTTGGTATATCATTTGGGTTCAAGAAAAGGGTTTCCTGGTGAGCAATAGGTGGTGGCAAGGGTGGTGTTGAATGAATCCTTATACCTCAGCATCCTTGTATTCTCAACAGTGCTGTGATAGAGGGAACATGGGAATTACTGTCTTAATATGCCACTGGTAGAGTTCTCATTAACGAATTGCTTGTCAGTCCTGTAACTCTTCAGCCCAGTGGTGTCATGTCCTGTAATGTTTTATTTAAAGTTACTTTGTTTTGAGAATAATCTAGCTGTAGACCTGATTGTTTTCATGTAAATATGTCATCATGGGGACTTTTACTTTCAAGCCTGAATTTATTACTGAGCACAGTTTAAATTTCTCTTTATTGATGTAATTGCAGCTAAAAAGTTCAAACAAAGGACAAGCACAATTATGTGAAGAAACCATCCAGAAAACTGCCTATTTGTTTTTCGTTTCATCATTGTAAGAGCATTTGTATACCACACCATTTAGCAGCATATACCCTTGACAGAGCAATACCATTGATAATTCATGCGGACCTTCAGGGCAGTCAGCACCCTCAGGATATTTTTAGGTATTTGGCTAATTTTCTGAAAGCACCTGATGTTTTGTTTATGCAGTAAATTTCATGGGCACAGAGGCAGGTACATTTCTGGGGAGATAAAACCCACCTTCCCTTGCCATAACTCTGCTTTGTCCTGCATGCGCTACACCAAGCTATTTATAAAATAAAACCTCCTCATCTGGCGTGTTTCCCCTGCATTTGTAGGAACAGGGGGAAGGGTGGCAGGTCTGTCTGCGCTCTCGTACGTTGCTTAGCCCCGTTAACACCGGGGTGTTGACAGCATCTCCAATTTTTGTTAATCGGGCACGAAAGAGAAACTGAGCTCAGAGAGAAGGTGCGCTCGCGGGAGATCGAAGGGACATCCGCGTCTTCCTTCCCCAGGGGCCTTTTCCTTTGGCAAAGTTTGCATTCACAAGCCACAATGCCCGCCTTCAGGAGGAGTAAAACCAGAGCTAAGAGTTTAGCGTTGGCTCGCAAAACCCAGCAGCAGGCAGCAGCAGCGTACAGCTCCCTGCACAGGATGTTTTCTGTGGTGAGTTCCGCAGCGGCGGGGGTTAAGCCTTGGGGGGTGCAGCTTAATTACGGTAACGTAGGTGAGCAGGAGCGTGCCAGGCTGCCTGCACTTGATAAATAGCGACTGTTGTCCCAGCATTTAATAATCAGAGAATGGATTCTGGTAACGTGTAGAGGGTGGGTGAGTTGATACTGGTACGCTGCATGGGAAAAGGTTTGGGCTTTTTAAAGTTTGGAGGAGGGAAGGGTGGGTTGGTTGCCTGCACTGGTTGCTGCTGGGCTCGAGCAAATGGTTATTTCTTGCATCTGTCAGAGAAAGGACTACGTCACGATCCAGATTTTGACAAGAAGTGGGATGTTAAAGCAAGATTCTTCAGGGGAATTTGGAAATAACTGCAGCATTAATGATTTAACTGTTTCTTTGGATTCTGACTGATAATTTAGGACAGTGGAAATGGAGGAGAAAAGCTACACAGTCAAGGTACAGCTAGGACCTTTAGAAGGTGGGTGTAAATTTATTACACAGGTGATAGAAAAATACTTGAGCCTTCTGTATTGCAGAGTGACAACATCAGGATAAGGGCACAGGGAAGGAGAGAACTGAAACTATTTTCACAAGATAAAGGGGTTTGCATTGGGCACTTTAGTATTGCCAGCCAACAGTCTCCTTTCTATGACCTGGACTGTAAGGGTTCCCCTCTCTTTGTCTGATGCTCTCATCTTTACATTTCATACGGTCAGGATTTCACCTTCCGTGATGGAAATGGTTTCTGTTTTGCCTTTGATTTTTTCTATGCACTGAGTCAGATGACTTTGATTTTAGAGGTGCTGAGCACAGCATCTATGAACTCAGAGGGAGCTGCTGGTCCTTGGGACCTGGTCGGTGGAAGCTCTTCGGCCCAGATACCCGCAGTGTAACTTAGTCTATAAGTAGCTTTCCAGCCAAGTACCCAAGTTGCCAGCAGTTCTTCCTTGCTTCCCAGGTAGAAAGAAGGGCATCTCTCTACCCTTCTGTACAGTGGCAGCTGAGCAGGAAGATTTGCTACCATGCATTTCATAGTCATAGCTCAGGCACCATGTCAGGTGAGGTGTTTTACACAGCCGTGCGTTCAGCCTTATTTCAGGCCTTGACTTGTGCTGTCAGGAAGATGTTACTAGGTCATCAACCCCTCTTCTTACTGTACTTGTGATTTCTAAATAAGGTTGGTGACACCTACTTGTGTTACTGGAATAGGTTGACTTTGCTAACATCAAGTGTCCCTGAAAGTGGGAAATTCAGACTCAAAGACAAAAGTTCATCTTTAACTCCTCCTCTGTTGTCCGGTCTGGTAGTGTCTGGTAGTGTGGGGGACTATGGCGGGCCCATAGACTCCTTGGTTGAGAATATAGAGCTAGGCCTTGAAGATATTAAAGTGTACCCATGAGGAAGAGAAAGTGTAGAACATCTGGAGAAGTAAAACAATTTTAAGGAATTTGCTGACTGCAGATAAAGGAACATGGGAAAAAATAAACCTTGTTAGCGAAGTCAAAAATGTCAACCTATTGTATGTTAGCATATACCTGAGAGGCCAATAGTAAAAGGACACATGTGTAGTAGAAGTGTATAAAAATGAGGATACAGAAATAAATCACATTCTTCTTTTTGCTTGTGCAGTGGACCTCTTGTACGTGTTGTTTGTCCATCTCAACAGCGACATGGTAGGGCAGCTTTTCAAAGAGGGGTTGCTTCTCTGTTCCTAAATCATCCTCTAACAGAGCTTGGCGTATTGCTACAAAAGATCTGAGGAGGCACTTATAAAAACCCCCCAAAAACCCCCAACAAAGACCTTTTGTTTAGCAATGTTTTAAAATTTTTATTTAAAAGACATGTAAGAGACACAGTGAAACAGAACAGACCCCCAAAATTTCAGCAGTGTCAGGAACAGTTTCATGTTCTGAGAGACCTTGAAGTTGGGAAAAAGAGGAGGACCAGAACATAATTGATGACTGAGGCTACTACTTTGTTTTAGCTTCTGTTGACTGAAGCTGAGTGTGAGTCTTGCCCAGATACCTGTGGTAAAAATCCCACAAGGTGTTTTCAGTAAACCTCTGCTGACGTTTTTCAGTATTACTAAACAATTTAGAGGAGCACGCATGCTGTTTTGGTGTGTAAAATAAAGTGACTTTTTTTACTGGTCTTTAAGGAAGCTAAAGCCTGCAACTCTCTGTTGTTTTCTATTGCTTGGTTACAAAGCACTTCCCAGTGCGAGGATGATGGAGAAGTCTGTAGAGTGGTTGACCCACAAAAACCCAACAGCTGCTAGGGTTGCCTTTGTTCTGGAGAGAAGCATCCTCTGTCACAAAGGGAAAAGTGATGGACATCTCCAGTAGCTTTGCTTTTTCAGGTCTCTGGCCAGTGGTTCATCTCTCAAAATCCAGTGTAATTGTATTTCCTCAGCTGACCAGTGCACTTAGTCTGATTGGAAATACATACATCAGGCAGAGCTGCACTGTTAGCTCTTCATTTTTGGAGGGTACGAGGCCAATGCTGCAGGGTACAGAACTAACCTCCAGGATGTTTTCTGAGCATGCTTCCTCTTTGGATAGGGAACTCAAAGGACTGACCACCCTGTAGATGTGGTCAGCATCCTACACAAGGGTACAGGAATCTGAAAAATCATGAAAAGGACATGCCTGGTCTTAACCCTCCCAAGGAGCCTTTCTTAGGCTATAGATTTCTCTAAGCCTACTCAAAATATTCCTTTCTATCACTTCTTCAAACAAACTCCAACTGACTGATAGGATACATGAGGTGTATAAATGAAGGTAAAATAAACAGCAGTGACACCGTTAACACTAATTGACCTTGTGCAGCATTTATGCTCAATCAGTATCATTCAGTAGAAAGTTACAGGGTTGCCATGAAATTGTTGTGCTAATGCTTAACCACTGCTGATTAATGTCTTCTGCTCTCTCACCAATTAATTTTATGGAGATTTTTAACTCTGATGGGGATATCACAGCCTCAAATGATGATAATGCTTGTCTGCAGGAGCAAAGAAAATCTGTAAGAGGTTTCTTGTAAGTGTAACTTTTTGTTCAGTTCAAAGGAACAATCTCAAATATTTCTTATCAAGAGTGTTGTTGAAAATGGGATGTGCTTCATCTCCATCTGACAAGCTGAGCACCGCTGTGGTGGTTGACTGCTATGGGTCAAGCTGGCAATTCTCTGGGCTGGAATTTTTCCCTTCTAGGCTGTTGTGAGCAACCCTTACTCACATCCCTGCCAAAGGATGTTGGGCCTAACCATGAGTTGCAAACGTGCAGGGACAAAAAACAGGTTTCTCAAGGCTGCTTCCACACATCCTTCAGGTTTTTTTTTAGAGGCCAAGAGTATGGGGCAGGAGGCTGCTTCCTCTGACTGTTAGGTCAGAAGGGTTTCTACGACTGTGTTAAAAAATCTGTGAAAAAGGCCAATCAAACTGTAGAGTGCTGCTTGACTTCATTCTCCCTGGAATGCAAGTATTTGGGTTTTCTTCTATAAACCTTTCATAAGTGCCAGTTGTTTTTTCCAACTCTGACATTCAAATCTTGTGCGGTTAGACTAAAATTTTGCAATTTTTAGCCTTGTCTGTTCAGTGGCAAAGGTCAGCTGAGGCTGCTTGAAATCTCCTTTAAATGTTGCTGAAAGTGGCCTGCATAAGCTCAAGTGATGGATTTTGGAGAAAATTCATTGCTTCTGCTGTATGCACCCCTTAGCTTTTCTCTGCATCCAGCTACCTTGCAGCCCTGCCCACAGTCAGTCACCTGGGCTTTTAATTTTGCCAACTTAAATGTTTTTATTCTGATGAGCTGCAGGCTATAAAGATTGTTATAGATATTTATTTAAATTTTCTTTAAGATTAGCTAAGTGCAGTCTTGACTTTGTGCAAATAAAAAAGTCCGTGTGCTTAAGGGGTTTACTGGATCTATCTGAGAGCCAAATCTGCCTGTGTTGGCTGTTGCAATGTCATTGTCCAAGCAAAATTCAGGGTTAATTCCCACCTTAATTCAAGGTTGTGGTGGATGTGTGGGGTGTTAACTTGGGGCTCCTCTTGAGACTTCTTGATTTAATGGCACTAGACTGCCAAACTCTGCTTTGACATCCAGAATGCTCGAGTGGCCCTGAAATCCCAGCTGCAGTCAGTAGCAGGGCAGGGGCCAGGCCTCTTCTGCCCACACATAAAAGATAGAAAAGGCATGTTCTTAGGGGTTGTTGTGAGAGCCTTTCTTGAAAAGATCTATTTTATGCAGCAAAAATAATAAAGTGGGACATCGTTTAGTGTGGGAAGCAGAAAGTAGCACCGAGTGCAGTGTGGGGAAAAGATGGGGATGCTGACCTGGGTGGTGAGGGAGTTTTGGGAAGAAACATGAAACAAGAATAGCTTTTAGTGCTCTTTATTTATTTGTTATGAAGTTTCTTGTGAGTATTGGGCTCCTGGTCCAGAACCTAGCATACACTTTGTGGTTTCACTGGCAAAATGTGTTCCTACCTACATCTTTGGTGGTTCATGCGATGTGCAAGAGCAAATCTGAAATACTTCTGTCCTGTGACCATAGTAGCATTTCATGTTTGCTGTGACCCAAATGTAAATACCGGTCTGGATATTGCATAGTTTGAAAGTCTCCCGTGAAGGGAAGGAGAGAGAACAGCAAGGCTGTGGGAAAGGACCAGAGCCTACAAGGAGCACTCCAAGACAAGGGCACTATTATTAATGCCAGTCTTGCAGACACGAAGTGTTTACATGTTCAGGAACCTAATGAAGATTATAAACGTTGCTGTCAATAGAATGGCTGAGACATACCCTGTGGTAACCCTGTGCCCTGGGCTTGGGCCGGTTTATGTGGAACAATTTCTTACACCAAAATTATGTTGCTTAGGTGCTCACAGAGTATTTATGTTGAAGACTATCATCTCTTTCCATATGCTTTCTTATTCAGTGTTTCTTGGTGGCAGATGCAGCTCTAGCCCCCAAACTGAAGGGGATGGAGAACATAGCATGTTCTCCTATCTCTGCCTGGCATACTTAGATAGGTGATTGAGGAGGAATAGAGGACTTCGAACTCTGCCTTGTAAAATGGTGCCTGATGATGCTGTTTATGAATCACTTTCAATAGGCTTCCTCATATCCTTGATCTAGTGTCCTTGATCAGGCATCAGGTTGATGTAAATCAAGCTGCCCACGTGCACCTTGAGCTGTAGAGAGCATAAAATCTGAGTCATTCTGATAAAAATACAAAACTTTGTGACATCAGAAACAAAACAAAAGTCAAGTTCTTGGGCATTCAGCTATTTAGAAGTTGCTTTAACATACGCCCTCCCCCCATTTCCTAAATTAAGTTGTGATTTATTTCCAACATGCTAATTAATTTTAGTGGTACAGAGTGACTGTGACTTTTAAATGTTCAGCTGTAATTCCAACAAACACCATTCAATTTACATTGCATTTTGTCAGGTTCTAATAAGTGCATCAAATATACAATGTATCTAAATTTCATAGGTCCTGCAAGCTGTCATTACACAGGATGGATATTTAGGTGGAAGATAGTTGCACATATTAATGAGGAAAGTGATAGTTTGAGAGTGGTGGCATTGCTCAAAACTGAGGGCTGAGAAGCTACAGAGTAGTACAGGCTACAGGGCAACTATCTGACATTTCAACGTTTATTTCCATCATACTGGTGTGAGGGATGTACCTGTTTTGCTCCACGAATGGTTGAGATTTAATAGTACTAGTGCATTCAGCCTCCACATTTACAGAAGGCTGTGTGTAAATCCGTTCAGTTTCAGAACAACTTTTGCATTTGCTTATTTGATGACCAAGTACCCCGGTGAATTTAGCTACATGGATACTCAGTGGTGAATCAGGAGATCCAAAAATGACCGCCTTCATTCTATGTGTGGAATAAATCTGTACGGATTAAGACAGTTCTGAAATACAGCCACATCATTCCAATGTCTTCCCCGAAACAAGATCACTGAAAGAAGACTTCCACTTCAAATAAGGCAGCATTCATGTAGTCCTCATTTGAATCCATTCAGTAAATAGAAGCTTTAAATATATATGTGTGTATATATATATGTATGTATATGGCACGGCATGTGTAACTGCCCAGAGACTGCCTGAAAAGCAGAAGCACTGCAGAAGAATTGTTTCATGTAGTATAAAGATGTGGATACTGACAGCTGCTAAGGTAGAATTGGGTAATGATAGTGATAGTCTAGCTTTCAGGAAAACGTCACATAAGGAGGAGAACAGTGGGATAATTTTCACATTAGGCATTAAAGACTATTGCCTTCAAAATTTGCTTTTGGATATTAGTGATGAGCAAACCGCATACCCATTTTGTTAGTGTCAGAAAAATCTTTCCCTTCCATCTTTGTAAGATTAACTGTTATTGCTCCATCTGTAGTTCCTGTCTTGCTTGAAAACGTTTTCTTTTTTTTTAATGTTTATCGTTCTTATAAAGAATGCCAGAGATTTAGGCTTCCATTCACCGTTTTTGAAAGGGAAAAGAAATCTTCATATGTAGTTGTCTCCCTGGAGAAAAAGCATCTAAACATCTTTTGACAAGCCAGGATATTGGAATCTGAACCCTCAGCCCCAAGTCTCATTGTTTGAAAAAATCGGACAACACTGTATAGGCAGCAGATGACAAACAAAACAGTTATTCTGGATGCTTAAAGGATCTTTATCTACAAATTATTTCTACTTTGATGAAGCGAGCATTGCAAAACAGGAAGGAAGGCAGTAGCATCACACTGTTTCCCATAAGACTCAAAGTATATAATAATCTGAGTGCTCTCTCATCTTTTGCATCCCATGAGCTTGTATGTGAAGACTGAAAATAATTTGCTGTGGAAAATCACTATAAAATTTTAATTGCATTTTACTGCTGTGATCTCTGTCTGCTATAAATTGAAGCTGTTCAAAGCTATTAGGATAGATATTTGGCAAGAATCAATGGCACGCTCTGGCCCCCAAATTTGGAAGAAGAGCAAAATTTAAGGAATTTAAAAATAATTGTAGTACAGCTTGTATTCTAAAACCTTGCCTCTTGTCTCTTTCTTCTCATTTAACAGAGCACAGAACAGATCAGTGCGTTGTGCCGAAACTTCCAAGAAGTCCAGGCAAGCAGTATGGAAGGACAGAAGGACAACCAGGATCCACCTCCACGGCCACTGGCTCGCCACCTTTCTGACGCAGATAGACTGAGGAAAGTCATCCAAGAGCTCATGGACACTGAGAAATCCTACGTCAAGGTAAGAACCAAAGAAACTGTCTAGCTTACAGCCTTGGTTTTGAGGCTGGCCGTGATTTTGTGGATGCTCTTGACATATTTCATGTTTACCTTTTCATCACCAACCCTCTGCAAGGGCCATAATGTAGAAAGTCTGCTTATCTAATTGTTCCTGCTGTTTTCAGCAGGCTTGCTCCTGCGGTGGAGGCTGTAGGATTTGATCTAGTAGCTTTAGTTCTTATCAATTCATATTTATACTGGAGAGTGGTAATTTGTGGGGAGCAGTTACCTGCAATATGTTAACAGAGGGGTTTTCTAGGGAATGTTTCCACAGTTTTCAAGATGAAAATAAATCTGTTAGAATAACAGAATAGAGTCTCCTACAAATGAAAAAAAAAAAGGTTAGTTGTGGAAAATAGTGCGTAATTATTTTTGAATCAGCAAAGCTAAAAGGCACAGCTCCAGTTGGTTGTAGCACCACACATATGTTATTTCTCCTCTGCCTGAAAAGTCCATAATTTGTTAGGTATATGTCTCTTCTTTTTAAAAAACCCAAATTCATATGACTGGATGCCAAAAGAAACATGGAAACAGTGATTTCATTGACCTTCAGCAAGAAGGAATCATTGACTTTACTGGATCTCGAATAACACGCTTAGAGATACCGGCACTTGCTGCAGTAATGTATGTGGAAAAGGGGAGAGAAGGCTTCCAGCCTGCTGTCAGTACACCCACCAGTACGCTAGCACAGACCTACACCGTAAAGCCTGAGGAAGCTGTACAGAAACATGGACCCCGTGTGCGTCCAGCTGATGTTTTTATAGAGGGATCTCTGGAACAAAGCTGCAGTCATGGAGGTCACTAATGTGTGACTTTTGCATCAAGCAAAATCCTGGCAGGTCGCACGTGCCTGCTAACGGCGCTCTCGGGCAGATGCTCATTATTCCTGCTCTCTAAGAATTTCAGCAGTTTCTCTTGTCAGGGTCGAAGAGCTCTGCAGTGGGCCCCAGCCCCGACATCACACTTTGGCCTGGGATGGCCACTCTTCAAAACTGGCACCAATTCTTCGAAGAAGGGACTGAAAAAGCCCCTAATCCTACCCCTTCCCCCTCCCCCAGTGACAGAACTGAACACATTAATACCTAATAGGATTTTAAAATGTTGTGTGTCCTTCTGGGTATTAGTACAGATGTTTAAATGAGTGGCTATTTGTGTGTTTTATCTAACATGCATAATTAGGACATTTGATGCTGTTCATAAACGCGGACTCTTTAGAAACACGTTATTTGTAACATTTTCTCCTCATGCTCCCCCAAAATATAACTTGTTCTAATCAAGCAGCAAAGCCTTAGATGAAACAGAAACATTACACTGAAATCAATTTGCATCTAATTTAGCAATCACTTTAGTGCTAAGAACATGCAGGTGATTTTGTTCCAGAACAGGGATTATATCTCTAGTTCATTCCCCAAAATTACCCTATTCTGCAGGTGTCATATAAAGAACAGTTTCAAACCAGTGCATAAAAAGTGAAGGAGTTCTGTTTCTTGCAGGACTTGAGCTGCCTCTTCGAGCTGTACTTGGAGCCCCTTCAGAATGAAACCTTCCTTACCCAGGATGAGGTGAGGCAATAACCGAATGATGTGCTTGTCATTCTCCTACAGGTTAAGGTCTTGGCATTTGGGCTTTTCATTGCTGAGAGCACGACAGAGAAATTAAAAATGAACATAACAATAGGAATCACACCAGTCAGTGCCTGTCTGGTGCATGCGTCACTTTTTTATTCTTTTTAACTGAATTGTTCTTCTGACTTAACTCTTAAGGAATCTCTGCCTTTTTTGTGGGGTTTTTTATTGATTTAAATGAAACCCCTTTGAAAATCATTAACAAAGATGTTATTGACCTTTGCAACCCGTTTATGTGCTACGTCTCCTTAGTGGGCTGCTTTAGCAAGGCCACTGTTAGGTGCACAGGGTGCTGAACCTTACAGCCTGCTGCTTTTCACAGATGGAGTCACTGTTCGGCAGCCTGCCAGAAATGCTGGATTTCCAGAAGGTGTTTTTGGAGACCCTTGAAGATGGAATATCTTCTTCCTCAGATTTTAATACACTGGAAACGCCATCCCAGTTCCGGGTAAATGCTCTGTCACTTAACACTTAACACAGTGTGCATGCAAACATTTGTGAAAATCTGGCTTTAAGAACTCTTGGGTTTCATATGGTTGCTTTTATGTTTGATGCTTTACTTTGGATTACAGACATCTATTCAGCAGTGAAAGATAAGGGCTATTGGCTTTATCTTCCTCTTTCCCATGGCAGAAGATGCAACATGGAAGATGCAGAGTAGACTTTATAGTGTGCTATAAACTAGCAGTGCTTGTGATGCAGAACTCCTTTGTAGAAAGGTTATTGTCACCAGGCTGAATTCTGCCCTGCCCGGTGCTTCTCCCCATCACGCCCAGTTCACCCGCTGCAGACTGGGAGCTTTTCCTGTTCAATGCCACATGAGTTGCTCATGTTGTGTGGTCAAAGAAAGGTGCCTACAAAGTCTAAGCAGCTGTAGACTGTGCCCTTGCTGTGTTGTCTCACTCCTGTTGGCACCACTGCCCTAACTGGGAGAAGTAGATGCCCTGGAGGTAACTGAGAGGACCAGGAGAGACTGCTGGCAGGGCTCCTGGACACTCACTGCCATTTGTGGAGCAAACATTGATTAAAAAGAGGGGAGAGGGCTCCTCTCCCTCCTCCTCCTCCCCGCTCCTCCTCCCTCACTACTCCTCTTTCTTCTCTTTGCTTTGGGAAGTGTTTTTCTAAAAACATCTCCCTGGTGACTCAGTGCCTCCCACACCTTCCCAACCGCCCCTTCATCCAAGAGCATCAGAGGTGCCCTGTAATTGCCGCCTGCCTGAGAGAAGGAAAACAGTTGGAAAGCGATCCTCTGTGTTTGTTTTACACCGTCCCTTCTGGCTTTGGCACTTCTGTGCATGGCTTCCTATTGCTCATGTTTTTTCCCTGCTACGTGTCTGTTGGTTTTTATTCCTGCACTGCCTGAAAGAGCGAGTAAGCCCGAGCGCCTGCAGTGACGTACCTGCTCAGGGAGAACAGGGGCCAGGGGCAATCGCAGCTTTGCCTAAACAGCATGAGCTCTATGCCCAGAGAAATTCAGAAACATTCTGGAGCTACCACCAGTAGCCTGTTTGTGATTGTTGAGCCTCTGTCGTGTGCCTGAACGTTTATGGAGGATTCTAATAACGAATTAATATTTTGTGTTGATTTCAGAAACTGCTGTTCTCCCTCGGAGGCTCCTTTCTCTATTATGCTGACCACTTTAAACTGTACAGTGGCTTCTGCGCAAACCACATCAAAGTCCAGAAAGTTCTCGAGAGAGGTAATTTGTCGTCTTTGTTATTGTAATTCAGTTGCATGAATTTAAATGGCAGTGAGCTGCTGTAACAACGACTGTCAGAGAACGCTGGTACAGAGGAAGGGCTGGTCGGGTACCTTTCCATAGGAAAGCTCTGTGGTTCTGCTGAAGTATGGTACAGAAATGAAGACATAGGAGTCCTTTGGTAACATGCAGGCCTCAAGAGCTACGGAAACATCTTGCACAAGTTGGTGCTGTCGCCTGCAGATCCAGTACATACTCCAAAAAGCAGCAACAAATAGTAGAAAAAGTTAGGAATTACTTCCTCTGCCATTCACTGCAGTGCAGTGGAAAAATTATATTGGGGCATCATCTCACCTTGATCTAATTGATCACTTAGCCCTTATATATGTTATTTTATGGAGGAAATGATTATGAAATGAATAGTGTAAACTACTTTGTAAACCATCTACAGAAAAAAGGTGAGGCTTTTGGTGCAGGTTACAAATCTTATGCTTTCAATATATTGTAGCTTCTATGACTTCCATGTTCAACTGACCAACTCTTATCTACACCCAGCCAAAACAGACAGTGCCTTTAAGACCTTCCTGGATGCTCGAAATCCCACAAAGCAACACTCTTCTACACTGGAGTCGTATCTCATAAAGCCTGTTCAGAGAGTGCTGAAATATCCCTTGCTTTTAAAAGAGCTGGTGTCTCTGACAGATAACGAGAGTGAGGAGCACTATCATTTGACAGGTAACGTCTTCCTTTCTTCTACGGGAATGACTATGAGTAGAGTTTCATTTCCAGCCCTTTCTGAAGATGCAGGCAGCCGTTCTGGTAGATAGCACAGAAGTCATCAAATCCTAGAGAAAATTCCTTCTGTCTCCTTAAGAAGTAGCTTTTTTGTGCTTCTATCAAAAAGTCCTCCTTGGTATGTCCAAGTCCCCTTGAAAAGTAGATACGGCCAGGACTTGTCACAGCAAATAGGGCTGGGGTCTTTCTCTTCTGTTCTTGCTCAGGAGCCGGCAATGCCATAGTGTTGCTTGGGAGACACTGACTAAAGCTCCACCTTGTGGTTACTGCTCAGTTCTTGAAACGTGACAAAGTTGAACGTTGCCACAGATGCAAATTTCATTTTGAGGTTTGGCTGTGACTCTTCCTTGAGCAGAAGAGATCCGTGTCAAAGCTCTGCAGTCTCGTGCATAGAAAGACTCGTCTGTCTCCCGTGTACTGGAGTCAATGGCTTTTCTAGGCTCAGATGCTTCGTAAATTCCAGTTCAGGTCTGTCACCACCTCGTGGATGGAAGCCTAGAGATTGATGTTGTGGGGTGATTGTCAGTTTAACAAATAGATTCCAGCAAAACAGACTGCCTGCAAAACGTCACAAGGCTGCTACTGCCTTCAGAGGGAGTTTCTAATACAGTTTGCTTGCCCTTACAGCCAAGCTGGGGGCGACTTACTTGCAGGTCAGGATGAAATGCCAAACTTCCAAAAGGCTGCCCTGTTAAGAGCTGGCAGGACTGGAGAAGCTAAATGCCTTTCTCCAACCCCTTTGTGAATTGACACAGAAGTCTAATGAAATCTAGTGTCATTCCTGCTTAGAAAACAAAATTTAAACAAAACCTGGCCCATCAGCATTAAATTTCATGGATGCTATCAGTGAGGAACTTGTACAGCCTAACACTGTATTTCTTTGTCCTGTGGTGTGCCAAATGCAATCTGTTTCTATTAAAGCTCGTCAGATCACTTACCCTAGTATGGGTGTAGATTACTCCAGAGATCTGAGGGACCCTGTGTATCCCATGTGCAAATCCTAACCGTGATGACTGTCATGTTGATAGGAATGTTCATACCATTCCAGTTTGGGGGCACCTCCCTGGAATGCTTATTACAGCCTCTCCAGGCCCCTCAGACACCAGAGGAGCATTTTCCCCTCACTCTGATCAGAAAGCATACCTTCTACTGTTGTTACGAGGAAGCACTCGTGTAAAGCTAGAATCCCATTCACCAAACCTCGGGAACACTGCATCATTTGGCCCGCCCCAAGGGGAATTCAATAAAAAAATGCCATGTTTAGAAAATAGAATTGAATTACATAGCTGTCTGTGACATTTTAAACCCTTACAGAAGCGCTGAAGGCCATGGAAAAAGTAGCGAGTCACATCAACGAGATGCAGAAGATCTATGAAGATTACGGCACCGTATTTGACCAGCTGGTTGCAGATCAAAGTGGAACAGAGAAGGAGGTAAGAGAAGGAACAAAAGGTTTTATTCACTCCTGGAGCATTATCCTGCTTGCCATTGGGTGTTTTATCTCTTCCTGAGGCAATTTTCGGAAGTTATTTGTGCTGGGCGTCCTCCATTCTCCTTTAATATTTTGACTTCCATTTCACATCTGCCTGTCAAGTTTCTTTTTGTCAGTAGGTTACGGTAAAATTTTCAGACAGCTGCCAGAGCCGCCTTCTGGAATGACAAGAACTGCAAGCAGGAGTAGACATAATTCTCAGTAGGAAAAATCCTCCTCTTCTCAAATGCTGCAGAGCTTATCCGTGCCCCAAGTCATTCAGATTTTATGCTGCAGAGTTCTTAAATTTCTTAAGATATTTCTTTCACCCGTATAAATGAGAATGACACTTTGAGGGATTTCACATTAAGGCCTGTGATTCTCACACTCCACGCTTCCAGCACCGAGGCATCCACAGGTGTTTGTCAGAGCAGACCCCGTTAGTTAAACAGACCACATGCATCCATCTCCCAGCACTGGGGCAGCAAGGTCTCAGCTTGGTTATTTACATCAAACAATTACTGAGCAGATCAAGTCTGTAGAGGTGGAGATCAGACAGGAGAGATGCCGCCTCGTTTCTTTCATTTCCTCCTAGTAAAAGCCAAATCTTGCCCGTTGGTTACCTGTTTTCCCACCATTTCTGGGGAAATGACACTTGACAGCACAGGAGATTCTTGGCAGTGTTGTGTCCCACAGAAGAAAGCAGCCTCGGAATACAAGACCTCCATTAATTCTGCCATCAGCAGTGTCGTTAATACTAATTACTCCATAAAGATACTTGCAGCTAATAAATCAGCCAGTTCACAACTGGTTGTATGTGTGCGACAGATCATCAGATCAACTTAATACTCTTCTGAGTTATTAATAGTAAGAACTTCTCTCCAGCTTCCATAACTCAGGGGCATTGCTTTCTGTAGTTGTTGCCTAGTTTAAAAAGGGGGTTATGCACACTTCTCCTGACGTAGTGTGGATCCCTCTGCCTGCCTTTCTCTCTGTACATACAGTATATACACCAAATGTCAATCCCTAAAGGTACTGATGTGTAACTCATTAATGTTTTCTCTCATCCATGGATCGCAGCACTGATATTGACATATAGTGTATGTGTATATATATATATATATATATAATCTACTGTTCTAATTTACTACAGGTTACAGAGTTGTCGATGGGAGAGCTTCTGATGCACTCTACAGTTTCCTGGCTGAATCCTTTCCCATCACTGGGCAAAGCAAGAAAAGACCTTGAACTTACAGTGTTTGGTAAGTGTTTTCCATAATGACTCCCTGCCCCATCAACTCTAAAGATCTATCACATTAAACTTTCTCACAAGATGAAAGCCACCATCTCCTTTCCCTGTAGCGATGTGATCATCTAGGGCAGACATAGATCAAAAATACAGAGCTGTACTTCCTGTATGAGTAAAGTTTCCATCTCTCTGTTTGCTGTTGCTCTTTGCAAGCTGACATCAGCTGCTCTCTGGCCTGTACGTTACCTGGGGGAGATAGTGCTTTTCCCTTTAGAACAACCTGCTAAACCGAGCCTTCAGAAGAGGCTGGTAGGCAAACAGGGATTTATTGTACCTCTGTGAATTCAGGCTGTCCTCTGTTTTACGGCAGCTGCATCACAATCCCCATCCAGGTTATTTTTACCTGCAGAATGGATGTGGAGAAGAGAGCATGCAAACAGGAGTTTTAATAGCACATATCCAATCAATCATTTAATAATTAAATAATTAAACCTTCCAGTGAAACATCTTTGGCATTGTCCATTTCTTAAAAAAAAATATTAAAAAGATATTTAAAATATCATTGGATAAACACCTACAGAACAGCTACAGGTTGATGAGAGCCAAGATTAATTCTCTTGGCACTGTTGCACACTCTCTCCCAGGGAAGCATGGCAGTTTAGGGAAGGGAATGCTTCTAATGGAGTAACAGACAGGAGCTAATGTCCCCAGTTCCCATATGCCAGACACTTCCCAGCAGGACACGTATGAATGACTGGCAGACCACTCCTACGCCGCTTGGGAAACTGAGCTTTATTCTCACTTCAAACCCTACGTAGACAGCTTAGAAAATGCACCTACTATGTCAAACTGAGAGAAACTGCCCAGATGTGGGGTAAATGCTGTGCTTGCTATGGCTGCATCCTGGCTTCCTGTGGGGATGAGACCCTGCTGCCTCTCTCTCCTCATCCACTGGAAGGAAGCATGGATGCACGAGCAGGGATGGAGCTCTACTGTCCTGAAGTCTGATCTGGGATCCAGGATTGCTGTGCAGAGCCAACCAGCCCCCAGTTCAGCTGTGGCTTCAATGGCCCCACGTTTCCGTTCCTCCTTACAGACGAGAGAGAACGTGTCCCTGCCTCCCTGGAGGCTGAGAGATTAGGTAACGTTAGGGAGAAACTCCAGTTGGATCTTGTGGAAGACAGAGAATTCCTGCAGGTGGAAAAGTAGGAACTGAGACGAATGTTGAAGTTTCCAGCTAAACAAACGTAGAACTGCAGGAGGAACAGACTTGGCATCCTTTTCCATAGCCCTCACTTGCTACAGATCCTTACTCCACGTGAGGACATCTGCTGGCTACAAAAAGAGAGTCTGAACCTTTTCATCTAACCTACACCTGCTGTATTTGTTTACATGAAGACTTACAGGAGGGAAACTGCTGGTAGTTTCCAAATAAATGTGCAGAACGGCTTCACCCTAAATGTTCAGAACAGAATCTGGGGAAAAAATACTGCCACTGTGTGAACCAAGTGTAGGATGAGAAGCTCAGCTGCCATTTTAATACAGGGCAGGTGCTTTTCAGTCTCCTTAACTCAGCCTTTGCATTCCCGTTACTACAGTAATTAACTTCACAAAGGTAGTGTTTTCAGTGAATAATACACCTGTAATTAACAGTTTTCCTTTTTTTTTCCTTTCTTTTTTAGTTTTTAAGAGGGCTGTAATACTGGTCTATAAGGAGAACTACAAACTGAAAAAGAAAATGGTAAGTCTGGTATCAGTGCAAGTGGTGTTTGTGCACAGGATCCTGCTGCGGTGAGACAGGCTGTGCCAGTGTCAGGGGGGAGTGGCTGTGCTGAAATGCCACCTGCCCTCCCTAGGCTGGGATTCTGGCTGTCACGGCTAAGACAAGCTCTGGGTATCTGTGTAGCAATAAATACTGTTGTTATTTGGTAAGCAGCAGCATCTTCTCCTTGTGAGTCCCATGTTAGCTCTGTCAAGCAGAACAGGAAACGGTGCCATGCAGGAATCGTTCATTCTAACAGATGACATTTATGATGCCTTCCTTAACGTAGTGTGTAGGTTAAAGACGACTTCTTAGAGACCCCTGACCACCGTGGAAGGAAAAGAAAGGGGGCACTGTCACTATAACCTCCTCTGTCCCCATCTGAAATACTGGCATGCTGAAGTTCAGCAGCAAGTTGTATATCCTGAGTACCAGTGGTGAAGCACGGTACCATGCTTCTCATAATGGATGGAGGAGCTCTACAGGTAGCAGCAGCAGCCACACGATTAATATATTCTGCTAATCAACAGTCTGCAGGTTCCTTCATGGGAAACGTGTGCCCTAGTAGTACTTCTATGCAAAGTATTATTTTTATCCATTAAAAAGAATGCTTTTAAAAGTTGAAGCAATTACAAATTCCAAAGGTTGTGTCTATCACCATTTCAACTGCATTTACAAGCACATATTAGGGTACTGAAGGAAAAAGTCTAATGGATTTGGTTTCTCTTCAGAGGCAGGTCTCTTAAGAGTAACACAAAGCCCCCCACTTTTTTTTACTTCTTAGCAATATCCTTCTTGTTTTTCTTCTTGCAGCCTACTAATGTTCGTGCCGCACATAATTATGGTGACTTGGATCCATTTAAATTTCGTTGGCTGATTCCTTTATCTGCTCTTCAAGTTCGACTGGGGAACACAGCAGGTAATTCCCTTGCTCTGAATACTTTGGGACTGAATGCTTCTCTGGGATTCTGTCTCTTCCATATGTCCTCCTGGAGCCTCTGGAAACAGGCAGGCGTAGGGGGCACAGGCTTTTGCTACTTTAGTGGACTCCATTCATGCGGTGTGTTGGCTGCTTCTGTAAGTTCAGTAAGATGCAGCATGATGTGAAGGAATGACAGAATGGAGACCCCCGATGAAAAGATCCCATGACCAGGAAGGTGATTTACCATGCTTCATGTCCTGGTGACACCCTTCTGCTGCGTGCGTGCTGACCCTTCTGCTCTACTGTGGGAAAGTCGACTGTGTGATTTTTGTGTAGGCAGCGGGTTGTGTTTCCACTGTGGGGGAGAACTTCTATGGATCCACCCACAGCTGTGTGAACACTGTCTTCAGGAGCAGAGGAGCTCTGCAGTGGTCTTGCTAATTCTAGTGGTCTTTCTAATGCTGAAGGTTTTGTGGAGCATATACAAAAATAATGTTTCCTTCGATGCACAGGAACAGAGAACAGCTCTATCTGGGAACTGATCCACACAAAGTCAGAACTAGAAGGTCGGCCAGAAACAATTTTTCAGTTGTGCAGCAGGTAAGCTTTACATGGAGGTTGTATCTGACATTGCATTAATGGAAGTAGAAAAAGGAAAGATTTTCAACTGCATGACCTTTGCATCAGCACTTGTAATGTGGCTCTCACTTGAATCCAGGCACTATGCCAATGTTTAACTGCCTAAAGTGTAGCAATGTGAAACGGGAGTGAATTTGGTTCAGTGACCCACCATCACAAATCTGCACGGACATATGATCATAAGTTCCAGCACAATGTGGGCAGAGTATCTGGCTCTGGCAGGCCCTCAGCTGGTTAGCAGAGATTACTGTCTGACAGAGGACACTTAAGGGGTGATGCCTTGGTACAGAAGTTACCTTTCAGGCCATTTTTCTAAGGGCAAGTAACCAAGATCTCAAAACCCAAGTATGTGAAATGCCTCACACCACCTAAGTTGCAAAACTACTATTAAAGCAACCTACTGAAAACAATGCTACTGCTTAAAGCGCATCAGTAGAAAGGAGCAGCCCAAATACTGTTTTGCTTCAGAGGGGAAGATTAGTTACCTGCTTTCTTCCACTTGCAGTGACTGTGAGAACAAGACGAACATCGTGAAGGTGATCCGTTCTATCTTGCGGGAGAATTTCAGACGTCACATAAAGTGTGAGCTGCCACTAGAGAAAACATGCAAGGACCGCCTTGTCCCACTCAAGAACCGTGTGCCTGCAACAGCCAAACTGGGTAAGAAACAAGTTCTCAAAGTGAAGAAGGGAGTCTGGACTCCAGTGCTGGCAGGTGGTTTGCAGTTATGACCGTGTCTGTAGTGTGTCCTGTGCCTGACCCACAAATCCCACTGCTTTTTTGGGCTGGGGAGGTGGTGGGGTTTCTCCACAACTCAGTGCATGACAAGGCCTAGAGGAGGAAGCAAGCTTGCTGTCCCCCACACCGAATTCACATTTGATGTGTCATTAGCTCTCTTAAGGGAAGACTTAATAAGGCCCGAATTTATTTTGCTGGGAAGCAACGTACTCCCTTCAGCACGCAGCATTAGTGTTCTTTCCTCTGGGCTCCCTTCAGTAACTCAGCCCTGGTAACATTTAAAGCTAGAACAACTGGTAAAAGGCAGTGGGCTCACTGCTTTCGATGCACTAGGTCTGCATCCCAGCAGATACCCTAATTAAGCACAGGCTTTGGATATTTTAGTTAAACAAGCAGCTCCTTAGTATTTCAAGTTCTGCATCTGATGTAATTTCCCCTTACTATCATAGGAATAGGACAGCTCAATTCACACCTCCAGCCTGGCCCTTCAGTGCCTGAGGTGCCTGCATCAGCCTTGCTTTCCTGTGGGTGTGCCTACCAGAGTTTCTGGGGAATTCCTTATATATTACACACAAGGGCAAGCAAACAGCCCCGGGGGAGGTGGAATGAAAAGCCTGACATGGGATTGTGCTGGTGGGATCAGAATGTGACACACCTGACCTGGGCTGATTAACAAATGACACAATGGACACTGTAATTCTAAGTGGGCTATTGAGATGGACAGGGTAACAGGCTCATGCTTTGCTAAAAACCCCCAGACCAACCTGTCTTTTTCCTCTGCACAGCTTCCACAAGGTCCTTGAAAGTACTGAAGAATTCATCCAGCAGTGAGTGGAACAGTGACCCCGGGAAAGGCACCTTCCAGGACTCTGATGAGTGCAGCCTGAGCAGCAGCACTCAGAGCAGCAGCTGCCACACTGCCGAGAGCATACAGGAGCCCAAAAATTCCTCTCCAGATAAACACGTGGAGACCTGCGCATCCGACTTCTCTAACGTTCTTGTCAAAGAATCTGATATTCTCAGTGATGATGACGATGAGAACGATGACTATCAGAGCCTAAAGAAGGACAGCCCTACGAAGGACATTGAAATACAGTTCCAAAGGCTGAAGATTTCAGAGGAACCGAGTACTAACTCTGAACGGGATCAGGCTGCTGAAAATGAAGAAGGAGGAGACAGCTTCGACACAGGAGGAGAGCATCCAAAGCTGGTGCGTGGCCATTTCTGCCCAGTGAAGAGAAAAGGAAACAGCACAAAGCGTAACAGAGGAACTTTAATGGCAATGCAGGAACGTCACCAGTCCCTTGACAGTCACTCTGATGCTGCAAACCTGGATCTGAACTCGATTTTAGAGAGAGAATTTAGTGTCCAGAGTTTAACATCTGTTGTTAATGAGGACTGTTTTTATGAAGCTGTGGAGAGGCATGGGAAGTCCTAGCTTTCTCAGCACTATATTTAAAATATTCATTTGAAGTCCACATCAAATTCAACAAACTTATTTTGCTTTAAAACTAGAAAATTCATGGAAGCTGCAGGAAAACTACTATCTGATTTTGTGCACTAATGCATTTTTTTCCATAAAAACAGCTGTAAAGGATTCTTAAGTTATTTTAATTTATTGTGGATCAAAAATAGATTAAGTTGGCCAAGGTCTGTAAATTAGTTCATCCCTTTCACGCAGTTACTAAGATGATGTATTGTTGTTGGGGAGGGGCAGGGCAGGATGGTCTCACTGGTATTATAAGTAATGTGGCAGAGGTGCTAGTGAGTGGCAGAGGGGATTACAGATGGAAAGTAGGATTACAAAATTAATTTTTCAATACCTTGGGCATTTTTTTCTTTGGTTTCCATTTTTGCTTTATTTAAAGCAGAATTAAGTTATTTTAATGTGTTTTAGTGCACAATAGTGCAGAAATTTCTTTTTTGTATGTTTCAAGATGCTGTTTATACTTTATACATATGTGTAAATACAAAAAAAAAGCTTGGCCTGTAATCTTTTATTTGACTGTATTTTTTATTTTCTCTACCAGCCTGTACAGTAAAAGACAAATAAGTATTGTACTTAGCCATGTTTTCTACTCTTTATCATGCTGCTTTTCTCTAGTTGGAGCTTTAAATCCCAAATTTTTTGCTTCTGCATAAATGAGAAGAGTATTAGCAGACCTTGAGGCAATCTGTGCACTTTATCCCTCTCTAAGCTAGTCACTTGAGTATATTTATACAAGAGTTTTGGCTTCTGTTTTTTAAGTTACTCTGCAGTGTAGGATGTTCCAGGATAAAAGGAGCACAACCCCCCAAACACTGCCTTACATGCTCAAGTATCAAAAGTTATTTTTTCTTACGCTTCAATAATGCACTTTCTTTCAGACAAAATTCATTTCACAAGTGTCCCAACCTCATTACATGTCTCACAACATACCTTGTTCTTGGTGTTCTAGACTTTTCCCAAGAACCTGTAGGCACCTTGTAACTGGATTGTCAGTATCACTGTTGTCTACAGTTGAATGCAATGGATAAATAAAATGGGACAGCCCTCTCCACCACTTTCTCAAAAGCATTTCTTCCAGCTGCACAGACGTAGGAATATGCAAGCGTCACTTTAATGAATCAACATCAGGAGTTTTAAACAAATAAAAAAAAACCCAGTCTGCTGGAGTTACAGCTGATTTTCCTCTTCAATATGTTTGGGCTGACTGGTACTTTCAGGTGAATTCCTCCTCTTCTTCTGCCTTAGTTCCTCTCTGTAATTGTACACAAAAAGGCTCGGGTCTTCATTGCACATTTTCCTGTATACATTGCACAGGTTTCTGAACTGAGACATGGAGAGCTGAAAAGGACGCAGGGTTGGATCAACATTTGCTGTCATCATCAGCTGTTCTGTTCGTTTCAAACGCCCTGCTTCAGGAAACAAGGTCCTAAAAGGTATAGGGAGAAAAAAAACAAGTCAGACAATTCAGTTTCCTGTAAGAGTAACAGGGTCCTCTTGGTTATTTACTTAATACAAGTTTACTATTCAGGATGTTATGCCATTATTTTAGCTGTGCCACTGACTATAGCTCATTACCTAGCAAATGGAAACACATCGGGGACCTTTTCTGCAGACAAAAATAATAATAACCAAGGAAAGCATATACATACATACACTCACTGTATGTTAAATCTGCTAACATTAAAAAGATATTTGGGTACAGATGCAGTCAGCCAGGCTTCTTAGAATTAGCCTTGTATTTAGAGAGCAACAACAGATTAAACTGCAAAACAGATCAGATCCAAACCATATGCCTGTGTCTCAGGCTGCTTCACTCACATGGGAAAAACACAGTTATCACTTGTTATTAACAGTGTAATTCCAATGCCTGAAAGAAGCCAAGGAGGAGGAAAGAAATATTTAATTATCATTTTTAATATTTAGAATTTGGAGAACATGCCAGGAATCCTAGATTTTGTTTTCTGCCCTGTCACAGTTCATAGACAGTCAAACCAGGTCATTTACTCTGTGCCCAGAGTGTTCCCCAAGTTTTAATATTAATTCAAGTGACTTCTAAGGCCTTGCAGTAATGCATAGTACGAAGTGCAAACTGTTGAAAGGACTAGCTCATATTAGCAGGAGTTCTCAGCCTACAACAGGTCAGGAAGGAAGAAACTTTGCACAGTTGATGTGTGCCTTGGTTTTCAAATTATCTGCCTTTGTCATACAAAAGTAAAACCTAAAAAAGCCATGCATCTGATTGATGGAGTGACACCCCCCCAGCTGTGTTTTGGACTATGGCTGGAAAAGCCAGTCAAAAGCACTTGTATAAGTGACAGCTGGCTCTTGGTGGGCAGATGGAACATTAAGTTAAGACAGGGTTTAAAATGACAACAGTAGGATGAAAGTTCTGAGAACAGCATGGCTTAAAGTATGTGCTACTCCAGGCCTTGGTCAAGTATGTCCCCGTTAGTTTAGCATGTAGGTCAGCAAGGTTAAAATGGATCAATCCTTATTTTGATATCCCTCCTGAAGTTATTCTCACCTCTGACTTGGTAAAGACAGACCTGGAGCCAAAAATGTTTAATCACCTTCTATATGCAAACTATGAACCATCTTACAATGTCCATGAACAGTAACTCAAACTACAGTATTTTCTTCACAGACTTAATATCTTCTATGCCATGCCTCTCTCAGATCCCAGAATTTACCCACAAATGGAAACTGACTCGATTACTTTGTTTTCATACAGTAGGTGCTACAGATAGATGGACACCTTGTAACCACCTTAACAGTCGGCTTATACACAAAATTTGCTTTTTTTTTTTTTTTTTTTTTTTTTTTTTAAGATCAGCTAAAGAATAAGAGGATTGTGTTTCTTGGCTGTACACTAGGGCTGAAGTATGATAAGCTGCTAGGGAATACGTGACGTCCAAAAGTTCAGATTCCCCCTCCTTGCCTCAAAAGAACGTAGCTATTACCCACTTGAGATTACACAACAGTTGAGGGTTGGTTTTTTTTTAAACTCTGGCAAAAACGTTCTACATAACACGGACATGCTGATTGCATATACCTTCTATTCGGACTGTCAACTGAAACTCTACACAAAAACACCCCAAACCCTATGAATCAAGCACAAACCTCTCTGGAGTTTGGATACCTCGTTTTTCTAAACACCTCCAAATGCATACTCAAACCATAACTTTAGGTCACATATCTGCATCACAGACATCAATGCTATCTACTGCCTCAAGAAAAATAAAAAAGAAACAACAAAAAAACCCCAACCCAAAACTAGAGGCAACATTCTATGGTGGCCTTTAAAATACTGACACAAAAGGCTTGTGGTTCCACAAGGTAGCATCCACCCTAATCCCGGACTGCATCCGGGCCAAAACCACATCCAGCAAAATTCAGCTGGCCCAAGCTGCAGCAGCATGCCCCCACTCCTAAGAGCAGGTCTGACACAGGATGCTGGGTTTCCCCCATGCCAAGTCAGACATGTGCTGATGCAGGAGTTTTAACAGGAGCCCTGGCAAACAGACTGCAGGTTTCTCGCATCAGATAGAGAGCCTAATAAATTCCCTCAGTAAGACACGGGGATTTTTAGACTTAGTAAGAACTCCATAAAAGGACAGGCACAGAAACAAGAATTTGACCTTATCACATTATCCCCAAATAAGTGAAATTTCCCAGAGATTATGCTCTCCCTCCTCTTGCTGCCATCTTTGGTTCTGAATTTTCAGACTTTCATTTTTTAACTCAAACAACAAATGTGGTAGTTTTTATGGTTGGTGGGGATTTTGTTTGTTTCAGAGTGACAAACTACTGCAAAGATCATCAATTTATCTTAGTAATTTCAGCAGCTTCAACAGCTCTGACAAACCGCGCCCCCCCCCCAGTAATAATTATATAATTCCATCATAAAAGAGATTCAACTCATAGTTTTGTCTCCAGAAACCATTCTGAAATGGAAACATTTGATGAAGAATGACAACATATTTTAAAAGGGAGGAATAAAATCAAATGCATAGCTACAAGTGTTTCTCAAATGATGTAGCAGCTTACGCCTCTACAAAAAACATTAAAGATCCTTACTCGAGTCCACGGAAACAGTATTTTCTTCTAAACTGGAAAACGCTTTGAACTACTTTTTCCACGAGCTCAAACGGCTGCTGTATCTTTGGTTGCACCAGTGGAGTGAAATGCACCACACCCACATCCACCTGTAAGGAAAAGAGAGATAAAGCTGAGTAGGTATGTCCCTCTGAGACACCTTATTTCTAAGTTAACCAGTTAGACAGCAGGAACCAGGCAGAACACTGGCAGACGTTATTGTGACAGGTAACAGAGCTGTGCAGTGACTCATGTCACAGTATTTGAATGTGTTTTTTTTTTTTCTTTTTAACTTGCAAGGCCCTGCAGAATTTTAGTCTGTCTTAGTTATCTACATATTTCCAATTAGTTCACACACCATTAGTACTTAGCACTTTTTTCCCCACGGCACTTCCTCCATCTAGAGCAACTTCCATGTAATCTGTAAAGCAATTAGCACTTCTTTCTTCAGATCCTTCCACAAGACAATTCTGACATGATACACAAATTAGACAATATTCAATGTACAGGCTGAAGGGCAGCTGTAGAAAATTGGTATTATAATTAGAAATCAAACCCATTCCCTATACGTTTTCCATTGCTCTAGGGCTTTTCTAGAATGTAAGACAAGGAATTATTTTTCAACATACTAACATTTTAAAAGTCTATTTAAAGGCATAGAAGGTAGAAATAAGTATGCATTCAGTTCAAGTGACCATACAATTCTGTATTTACACTGTGTGTCATACTTCATCCAAACTTCTATCTGAATGCTTCTACACAGCTCGCTTTCAAGCTTGCTTTATTCTTTCTTTCATAGTTATAACAGCAGCTTGATTTACAGAACGGTCACTTTCCCTGTGTCTGAAAACAGAACGGAGGAACATCATTCCTTCCACCTACATATATAAACATAAAGCACATCAAATGTGCTCTGCAATTTCAGACATGCTGTATCATAGAGAAATGCCCTGAATTCTGTATTACAAAACACAGGCTGGGCTAAACTTCCAGTTCTGCACCACATCAAGCAAAGCAGTTCATCTTCCAAACCAGACATCAACAACAATAAAAACCAACCCTTTCTGTGGAGAAACATACTGAAAATTTGTACAATTTGTACAAGTTCTGGTACTGAATGACTAAAAAGAAACAAAGAGCCAGACTTAAACATCTTCCGTTTCTTATTAAAAAAATCTGCTAATCCAACAGACAATCAATCATCCATCTCTTTTAACAGGTCTGAGAGTCAATATTGGTACTCACAGAACAGATGCTGTGACACGAAACTGAAAATGTGCTAGTTTTGACTGAAGTTAAAAGATAAACACTCAGGCCAAAGAACAGCTTCTGTTCTAAGCACACTCGCAGTGTACCAATTATTAGAGAAAACAAAAAACCACCAAACACCAAACTTTCAAAAAAGAGGGTTTTTTTCTACTGCTCTAAACAAAACTGCTCCAAGTTTGCGGTTCTTTTTCCCAGTCAAATACACTGTACTAACCGCTGATGTGGACTTACTCTTCTGGCACAAAAGTGCCAGCCATCCATGCTGAACTTTCACTGGGAACAACTCAGCTGTCCAGTGCATCTATCCAGCACAACTGGTTCAACAGCAGAGGCACTGTATTCACTTTCCACAGAAAGAAATGGTGAAATTCTAACCACAAAGGTTTTTCAATGTAGACAGAACTTTTAGGAAACAATGAAAATGCTGGCTAGAGAAAGGAAAGAAAATGCTGACTAACGGTACTGATGAAAAAAACCCAACCCACAGTAAGATTCCAGCATTAGCACTGCTGATCTCAAGTGTGTGTTACACAGATAGTATTTGTTGTCTGGTTTTGCACCTTCTCTGAAAGCTAGAAAGGCAGAAAAAATACTTAAAATTACTAAAAGACACAAGAACTTATTTAAAAATGAGATGACAAAGAAAACCTGACATATGGAATCTGCAGTGAAATGCAGATAAATGTATTTTCCAAAGCAGTTTCGGAGCTTCTCCCCTTGCTATGGGTTGCTGCTACCTGTCAAGAAGACCATAGGAACGCAGAGCAAACTTGCACTCACATCGAATGTCAGACAGTTCACCTTCCTGAACATGGTAAATACATACGTCACATGACCAAACAACTCCTTGCACAGAAATACTCAGGTCTTATTTACACACAGACAGGTTTATCTAGGTTTTTTTGTCGAAAAATAAAACATAGTATTATTTACCCCACAAAATTAGGTGTAAGAAAACCACCAGAGACCATTTGGGATCTCACAGTCGCCTCAGTTTTGCAGAACTGCAAGATATGAGGGCTCCTGGGGAGCAGAAGCTCTATCTTTAACAAAAATTTCTAAAGGAAAAGTAAAAAAAAAAGAATACAATCTAGATGCAGTGTACAGTTTAAGAGAAAAACAGCTCAATTTGCAATCTCAAGGCCAGTGGGCAATAATTTCTGCTTCTGAAACAAAACACAGCGCTTCTCAGCATTTGTTCCATTATCGACACTGTTTTCTTTGGACCCCAGGAAAGCTGCCTGGTTACTATAGCAACAGATACAGGGGAAAGCTTTTCACTGTAATTGGCCACTCCTTTAAAATTATACATGTTATCTTCCCCTAACCTTTTTAATATGCATAAAATAGAGTAGAATTATGAAAGCCATTACAGAGCACACAACATCACTTGCAATACACAAGTTAAATTGTGCATAATTTTATTAGTAACACTTTTTCCCCCCACCAAGCACGTTAGAAATGTTTACAAAATACTCAATTCTTACAAAATAATGCATATGAAAATTATTCAACCGATATACCCTGAACTGTCAATAGCACAGCAATTATTCACCCCTTGCTGTTTAGTGTATCAGTACAATGAAGGTTTATGTTCTAGTAGGGTAGGAGGAACACATGACAGAGTACAATTTAATTCAGAGAAGTCCGCTGCCTTGCTGATGAAATCAACACACTAAATCAGAACAAGCTTAAATGAGACAGTTTTTACTAATTGTTGACAATAAAGGTCTCATGATGGGCAACGAATGTTATCTTCCAACAGGGCTGTTATTAAAAGCAAACCCACATACCCTTTTTTCAAGCTGTAATTTACTCGCAGGGAACTGAAACCCAAGCAGAACATATTACAACTTCATTACAACAGCCTGCTTGAGAGCCGACCGAGCTAGTTCTAAGCCAGCATGTTCACCAACCCCATGTTCAGTACCAGCATTTTGTCCATCTGTTAGAGACACAGACGCCAGACATCCCAGAATGTTAGGAGATACGGGCACCTCACAGTCATCTTGCTGATGTGAAGGTCTTGGTTTGGTTCACTTTCAGCAAAAAGTAAGTGTGCCACTGCACCGCCAGCAACAATCTGATTCCTGTCGCTTAACGCCACTCACGTTACACTCCCAAACAGGGTCACAAGGAACCAGAAGTCAGAACCTATGGGTATATGGCTGCTCCAATCAGCAGGACTCTTCTCCTAACTTCTTGATTTTGCACACCAACTTCTTGAGGCCACAGCATCAGTGTGCTGCAGCTCCTGTATAAGCCTTATTAGTAGCTTTTTGCTCCGTTCATTCATATAGACTCACACAAAGGCACCTACAGAAGGTGAAGGCTATCAAGAAGACATAAGCAAAACCTGTAGTTGAACAGAATTATCCCGCTGTTCCAATTACAAATTCAAATAAGCTGCATAGTTCTTTCCTAGGAAATTTAAACTCTTAATAAGATTATCTGTGATGAAAAAAATCCAACTCAACAACCTACAAACAACAAAACCTTCCGGCTCTCACTTCAACTTAAATGAATCCTACCTTCCCCCCCATTCTTTAAGTCTACAGAGTTTCTAGATTCTCAAGATTTTACTCCTTTTAATCACCATCCATAGATGGTGATTTCCATCATAGAACCTGGGTATCATTATGTATTTAGGACTAAGGGCCTCCATGTGTTTTTCTCCATAATCTCTTTGCTTTCCCTTACTGAGTGTTTGTCAGACAAAACTCATTAAACAAAGTACTCCTTTATTCTCGGGTGGATGGAACTAAGAGAGCGAACAAACAGCAGTAATGCACTTGCTGCAGAGAAGAGGAAAAAAACAACATTCCAAGAAATTTTGTTAATACATGCCAATGCAGTTTTATATGAGAAGGGATAGTTCCATTCAAGATACATTGCATTTTTCCAGGACATCTACAGTGAAGAAAACATCTCAGACCTCACATCCAGCAGTAAGTGTTACACAAACAGGAATGAAACATAAATGTATTTTTTATTACACTTGCAGTGCTTATACTTGAATTTATCATGCCTTTAATTTGGTTCATCTCATTAAATGTAACATATGACTACCATTTGCAGTGGTTTGCGTTTATGTTTGCACATTTGTATATGCTGAAGTTTTAAAAAGGCAGCAATGAAAAAGGCTAACTCAAGATCCTAATGAGGTGTTCCAGAATATGCTTTTGAATGAGTTTTGAGCTATCCAGGCATGCTGGTTCCCTCTGGAAAAGGAAGTTAAGGCGTCTTTCCCATGGGCCCAGTACAGCCAGTGACAGGCATTTGCCAAAGCAATTGTCCACAGTCTGAACAAACTGAAGAGATTTGGAAATAGGAAGGTCTTTGAAATAAGGTTTGAAAAGTGAGTAACTGCTAACAGTCTCACCTTAGCTATACTTTTTTTTTTGAGAGAGAGAGGCTGGACACATCTTTGAACAATTACCTGAACAAAGTACAGCATGTAAATTAGGGGACTGCTTGTTATGTAATGTCAGGAAAGACTGATAGTATATATATTGATCAAAAACCTTGTCATCCTATGTGTAATGAATCAAAATAAGAGTACAAAGCTGCAGATATTTCATGTTCAATTTATTGCAACTTTATCCACTATGGCTTTTCAAGCAAATTCTCAGGCTAAAGTCCAATTTTAATTTTATTGTTCATATTGAGATGGAAGGTCTTAAAAAGTATAATCCAGACATGATCACCCTTTCTCTAGTGCTTGGATAAAAGACAAGACCTGCCAATTGTACAGCCCCACTCAAAAAGGCAGGACACCACTTCTAATCCTCACCACAGATTTCAAACACTTTTTTTTTCCTCCATCCACTATCCCAACAGTCCAGCTGATGTAACAGCAACAGTTCTGTCTTCCCAGGTGCACTGTTACCAAACTGCCTAAAATGTTCTCAACTGTCAACTGAAATTGAAAATGACTAGCAGGGAGGTTTTTAATGAATTTTTAAAGCTGCCACTTCATGGCAAATTTGCAAGTGATTTCAGACAGGTAAGTGACTGATTAAAACAATGCACTTATACAACAGAGTGCTTCTGTATCTGTTATTTTATCATATTCACTTTCATGACTGGCTCAAAACTGCTGTTTTAAGTCAAGGACTGAGAATCACTGACAGAAAGTAGGATATTGATTTAGAGAAGTCACATGTAACTTAATTCTGGAAATACTGCATAAACTAATTACCATCTTACACTCCTCCAAGAAAGATATTTAGTAACAGTCATGAAGCAAAAGAACAGAAAATATTTAAGTTCCTGACATAAATGGTTACTTTTAACCATCCTTTAAACAAAAGAGAGTATTATCAGTGATGTTCACTGTTATAAAATAGTCAACAGGAGCAACTGCAGCCATCGACACGTTTAAGGAAGGTATCTGAAGAGCACAATGTATTTTCCACAATGACTTCTGAACTGCAGGTTTCTAATGTTCCATTTACAATGTGTATTTGTCTAGTAAGCCTGCAATCTGTTTATTATTACCAAAAAGAACTCCAGTAAAATAAGTTTTGCTTGATGGCTTGCAATCATTTATGAAAGGGCAGCAGCTCCTTCTTACAAGCAATTCTAAAACACTGTCCATTTGCCGACACTTACGTTCAAGTACCTTGTGTACAGCTGCTCAGCTGCTCTACTGCAGGGTCATGTTCAGATATTCATTCAGATAGCTCTAATTTTAAATGCCAGCTTTTTTGTTTGCTGATTTCTTTCTCTTTCCCCCTCGCACTTCTCCCTCCCTCTCTCCCTTTCCTCCCAATTACACAGAAGGCTACAGCCTCAGCTACGAAGCTACCAACCAGTTACACTCATTTACGAGAGAGGAACGGGCAGACAAAAGGTGACAGCCGATAATCATCATCATGGCATCAGCAAGTCTCCAGTTCTTTGCTTTTATTCTGGCTTTGTTTGGTGTTTTCGGAGATATCACTGCCACCCTGCTACCAAACTGGAAGGTGAATGCAGACGTTGGTTCGAATATCATAACGGCTATAACACAGATGCAAGGGCTTTGGATGGACTGCACGTGGTACAGCACTGGGATGTTTAGCTGTACCCTGAAATACTCCGTCCTCTCTCTCCCTGTCTACATCCAGGCTGCACGGACCACCATGGTACTGTCCTGTATCCTATCAGCCTTTGGGATCTGCATCACTACAGTTGGAATGAAATGCACAAAGTTGGGAGGGGACGCTGACAGCAAAAGTCACACTTGTTTTGCTGGAGGAGTCTGCTTCATTCTTGCAGGAATCTTTGGCTTAATACCAACATCCTGGTACACGAGAGAAATCATTTCAAACTTCCTGGACCAGACCATTCCAGAGAGCAGTAAGCATGAACCAGGAGGAGCGGTTTACATAGGATTCATTTCAGCAGGGTTTCTGCTTGTAGCAGGTGTGATCTTCTGCACTTCCTGTTTTAAAAAGCAGCAAGGAGCATGGATTTACCCCCCCCACGAGCACCATTTTGCATCCACAGAGCAGGAGAGCAACGCAGGTTACAACCTGAAGGACTATGTGTAAATACAGCTATTTCTATCCATTAAGGCTTTTTCCGTGCTATGTGTAGTTTGAGTATTTCAAAGAATGTGTAACATAACACTTAACTTGTCTTACATTTGGGTTGCAATTATGTTTAAGCGAGGCATTTCATTTATAGCCGCATCTACAAAAAGAATGAAGTAGGAAACAATGCTTGCATCTGCTACAAGAGCAATTTTTTGTTGATTCTTCAAACCATTCTTTATGACTTTCCCAGTAACATTTATTGAAGAAAAAGCAACTATTTTAAAACACAACTGACAGTACAATTAAAGTACTGATGGCTTGTTACAGCAAAGATGCTTAAAAACTAACAGCTTTCTATTTAGCAAACCAGGCTATCAGTAACATGTAATGTTTATAGTGTATTTTACATTTTAAACTTTATTTTAATTATGATGCAAGGAAAAAAAAAAAACAACCCCCAACCACTCTCTATCCAAGAAGCTCAATTCAATGCTTTTTTAAGTAGCAGGCACATCTGCCTTTCATTTTCAGCTCTAAATTGCTTTGAAATTTCTTTTAAAAAACCCAGAAAACAAACCCACCCACCCCCTCCCAATGAACCAAACCAAACACAAACAACAAAACCCCACAGACCCAAACCGTAGCTGCATTGTATATTCCTCATACCAGGCTGAAGAATCAGCAGTACCATTCAGATCTTGCCAAAACTCTCTCTCTCACTCCAAGCTGCCACCTGCTGTGGGTTTCATTCATTATTGTTAAAGAAATTTCTATTGGGCATTCTCGAATTGTTACTGAACTATCACTACACAAAGCATGTTGGATGTGAGAAGCAATACAACAGCAGAAATGTAACCATGACTAGGAAAACACCTGCAAACTGTATCTATGTTCCCGAAAATCTCACAGCATTCTGGCTTACACTCACTCAAAGTAGTGTTTTTAACAGCTCAAATAATACAGTCACCATTTATTACCTTCAATGTTTACTTTGTAAGTAATTTAAATTATTCCAGTGGGGTTCCTTCTAGACTCACTCCCATGCATTCTATTACTGTAAAATGTAACATAAAATGCTGATAAAGAGGTAACTTCTTCACTTAAATTTATTTTCTTACCCCCTTTACTTTGAGTAATAATCTTCTCTATTGGTCATTAGCAGAGTATGTTCTAGCAAAGTGAATCTCTAAATAAGACTCAAACTGATGTTAATTTGGGAACGAAAAGGGGTGAGATACAAGCCTTTAAATTTAGGTATATGTAATTCTGGAAAAGTCAACAAAATCAACTACTATTTATTTTGCATCTTTATATACAACTTTCATTTCCCTTATTATTAGCCTGAAATTCACTACAACAGTGTTAAGGGGCCTTGACATCAAACCCAGGGCAACATTCTATGTATAGCTTGCTGAAAAATGTAAGATCTTCTGTTAAAGCATTCAAGGAATTTAAATGTTTTATTCACCTAATATATAGAGAGTCTTTAATCTAATACACGTAGAATGAAATCATGTCTTGCTTGTATTGCTTCTGGCATGTAGCCCTTTTGAGTTTCTCGTGTATTCATCAAGCAGCTTCCTTTGTGCTGTTCCTAACACTAATATCGGCAGATAGTTGGTATTGCAGAGATGTAACTGTGACCAAAAAGCCAATTTTCCTTTGCTTAGACACAATTCCGTGGAGCATAGTTCCACTCCATTCCATAAACCAAGAGTCTTCTGTGTCTCAACATTCATAGTTATTGTTGATGTAATTTTAATTAATTGGGCAAACAAGGTAAACAACTAATTCCCCAAAACATGCATCTCCACCTTTAGTAAGGGGTTTAACATGACACTAAGCTGTCATCAGTGCTAATCTATGTGAATTAAAACTAATGTGTAAAATAAGAAGCAACGGCACTTCAGAGAAGGGTGTAAGAAAAAGGTAGTAATTGAACACTAGGAGCAAATTAAAGCATTCATCAGTTACATAAGCGGCAAATTCCTCCTAAAACTTCTCACACAAGTACTTGAACTGCTTTGTATACCTATGAAATAAAAATCAAGCACTGAGCCACTTCATTCACAATACACTGCAAAAGCTTCCCAAGAAAACAAAGGTTCCATCTGAAACAGCAATATCTAAACCCACGTCAGTCTACTGCTAAGAGCACACAGACAAATCAAAAGATCAATCTACAACAGCAGTTTGAAGGAGACACAGTGAAACAGGTGCTAGGTCAGGCTGAAAAATCTGTACTTTCTACTTTTGCAATATAAGCAATGTTTGTTTTAACTCAAAGAAATACATTAAACAAATACATGCTTGCTGTTAGAGGTACTACCTTTTTTTATTCAACAAAGCACCAACTGACTGTAGGATTTCATACAATCACAGAATGATATGGGTTGGAAGGGACTTTGAAAAATCATCTAGTCCAACCCCCCTGCCGGAGCAGGAACACCTAGATTAGGTCACACAGGAACACATCCAGGCAGGTTTTTAATGTCTCCTGAGAAGAAGACTCCACAACCTCTCTGGGCAGCCTGAGCCAGTGCTCTGTCACACTCATAGAGAAAAAGTTTTTCCTTGTGTTCACATGGAACCTCCTATGCTCCAGCTTGCACCCGTTGCCCCTCATCCTATCACTGCCCATCACTGAGAAGAGCCTGGCTCCGTTCTCCTGATACTCACCCTTTACATATTTATAGACACCGGTAAGGTCACCCCTCAGTCTCCTCTTCCCCAGGCTAAAGAGACCCAGCTCCCTCAGCCTGTCCTCATAAGGAAGACATTCCATTCCCTTAATCATCATAGTGGCCCTGCATGGGACTCTTTCAAGTAGTACCCTGTCCTTCTTGAACTGAGGGGCCCAGAACTGGACATAACATTCCAGAGGCAGTCTCACCAGGGCAGAGCAGAGGGGGAGGAGAACCTCTACTAACCACACCCCTTCTAATTACCACAAGATGCCACTGACCTTTTGGCCAGGAGGGCACATTGCTGGCTCATGATCACGCTGCTGTCTACCAGGACTCCCAGGTCTCTTTCCCCAATGCTGCTCTCCCACAGATACATCCCCAACCTATGCTGGTACATGGGGCTGTTCTTCCCCACATGCAAGACTCTACGCTTGCCCTTGTTGTATTTCATTAAATTTCTCCCCACCAACTCTCCAACCTGTCCAGATGGCAGCACAGCCCTCTGGTGTGTCAAATTTGTTTATACTGAGACATCTGTCAACCCTGAGTTACTTCTCTCTATCCACAATGGCCTTTCCAATAGAGGAAAAGGGAAAATCAGTTGTAGCTTTCCAATTCTGAGACACAGCCTGCACAAGACTTTTCACTATATTAGCTCTACTATGCCCTCAAATTGTATTCCACCACTGAGAAGCAACCACCACAGATCTGGAATTCTGGCCTTACTAAGTACTATTTCAGACATTTAATGGGAAGATGAAATCCTGAAAATATTTTTCAATCAGCAAGGTGTTGGGCAGGGAAGGGGGGAAACAAAACAAAAACTAAGGTGGCATAAGCAGTTATTTTTCTTCAGAACAGATTGCAGTCCCAATTAATAATTTAACATGCCTGAACACGTACTTGCTCAAAATATACTAACAGAATTTTAAATCTTCATCAGAACGTGCCCAGATAGAGGCTTTGAAATTCATTGTGATAAGAGAGAGAATGAATGACCCTCCAAAGATTCCCAAGAGATAAGCCTGAAGAGTAAAAGGACTGGACCAAGAGATAGACTGCGATAAAGGGGAAGCCAATCTCAGTTTAAGAGAACCTTCCAAAAGCTGCAAGTTCATTTCTGAAACAGAACAGTAGATTTCTATGGGCATTCAGGGGAAACAGACCCCACTTAGTGTCATGCACACATATAAAAAAATAATTTAAAAAATTCTTGTCCAAGACACAGTTTATTAAGTCTTGATTCCTGTAATTATAATGGCTATAAATCAGCAGCAGCAGATAAAAGCACTGCAAAGACACTGTTCTCTATGTACTTAAGAGCAGATAGGAGGGAGAAAAGATGGTTACTTTTTTAAACAAACAGTGGGATGTAGGTGATAAAATGCTACAGCAAATAGGAGGGAGTTGCATATGCTAAAGATGAATGAGGTGAAACAAAGATTATAGAAATGGTAAAATTAGAGATCTTTGACAAAGATGACAAATGAAAAGCTTTTACTTAGCAGGATCTTTCAAAAGACCAATCAAATCTTCTATGCATAATTCCCAGAGTTTATCAATACAAACTGTAAAACAGCAGGCTTTTCAAAGATGCTACAATTCTGGCAAGCTATCCTGTCATTAAACCCCCAATCTCTCTCTCTGGAAACACCCAAAGAACACTGATCTTCAAGACAGATGTAAAAGTCAAAGGCAAATTCTGAGAAACCAAAAAGAAAAGCATTTTCTTGAAGCAAGTGTGTTTTGTTTACAGGAGTATCACATCACTCCACTTTGTAGTATGGAGATGTTGAACCAGCACCCATCTCAACATCAGACACGTTGCCTGACAGCCAAATAAACAAAATCCCCAAAGAAATACCTCCAAACTTACCTCTGGCTTTGGAACAAAGGCTTGACCTGGAATTATGAAACAGTTTTCAACAGTGCAGAGATGCTGGGACATGATGGACAGTCTGCTTCGTTGCTTACTCCCTGGATTAGCTGCAAGCCTCTGTTGAAGAATCAAAACATGAATCAGTGAAACTGAACTGACCAAGTGGTTGGTTACATTACAGCTTGTTTTTCAGTGTAACAGAAGGCAATGACAAATTTAAAAAAAAATGCACTTAATAGTAAAGAACCCACATCACAGTTTATGCCCAGTTCATAAAGAATTACTTTCTTCAATGTAGCAGCATTTGACTGAGATACCACAGTAATATACAGCCTTGGTCCTGAAATCAATGACACATGAAAAACAGCTCCTTGAACTTCTGCAGAACTTAATGAATATCAAAAGAATTCTGTGTGCACACAAGAAAAGGATGAAACTCTTCTCACTGCAGGATTCAAAACAAACATAACACCACCTGACAGTATTGCCATATCCCTTCCTCTCACTGTATCAAATTTTTTTTTCTCCTTTAAGATAAACAGAGCTCCATAAAAATGAAACCAGAAAACAATTTTTTCTCATTATTATATAAGTCTACACTTAACATTATATGCAAGGAACTTGCATCTAATTTATATAAACTTAGAATACCTAACAGTAAGAGCATTTCATACTTAAAACACAATTTAGTAATTCTCTGATTTTCTCAAGAAATGTCTTACAAAGAATATAAAAAAAAAAGGTCTGGACAGAGGTTTTCTACTCTTCCATGATTTGACAAGAAACACTTTCTGTGTGTTTCACTAGCACAAACAAAATTTAAGCATAAAAACCACCCCGTAAAACAAGTTTCAAATGGTAAAAAAAAAAGCACTAAACAAGCAGGAACATAATTTCTTATTTACCACTACCTTAATAAAAAAATAAAAGGCTAAAAGAAATTTCGTGTATCTTGCAACATCTGTCCCCCATGCAGCTTCAGATGAAAAGCCTCCTCATGAAATTCTGCCACGCTTACTAAAACTATTCCTGGAAAGTAAAATTAAAGCTATTCTTGAAGTTTTACAGGATTTTTTAAAACAACTCTCCCAAAAGGCTGTTTGAGTATAAGCACAGAGCAAATACGGTACTTTTCAATGACTTTTCAGAAAGAAAACTCAGTGATTTTCTTTCCTTACATCAGCAATTAAAACCACCTTCATTACTGTCTCAGAGGAAACCTATTAAAAAAAAATAATTGTTTGCCAACCTTATACTCTGAAAATAAAAAAGGCTGGGAAGTCTAACAATGCAATCAGAGATGCACTTCCTC
This sequence comes from Porphyrio hochstetteri, assembly GCA_020800305.1. NCBI lineage: Eukaryota > Metazoa > Chordata > Aves > Gruiformes > Rallidae > Porphyrio > Porphyrio hochstetteri. Next base: position 57,694,603 of record CM036907.1, read on the forward strand.
AGCATCTGCAGTGGAAATGAACCAGACAGTGACAAGGCTTGTAGTCCTTCCAATGCCAATTCAAACAAGCCAGGAAAATAACCTAACAAGCCTCAGGCGGTTAGTTCCTGTGTCTCAGCTACAGAAGGGATACATTAACAGCGTCCACCTCTGGGCAGTAACATCTTAAACCACTTTAAACACATCCACAGAAACATCCCCGGCACTGCTCTGTAACCTGACCTATTTTTGTAAGGTTTTGTCCCTCAACTGTCAAAATTTTATTTCTTCCCACTTTTAAAATATAGATAGCACCTGAAACTGCACTAAGTTCACTATGCTGCAGTTAAACTAACATTTTTGCATCTTCTATTAAAATTTTAGCAAGGCATGAAGCTAAGCAGAGATTCTGAAGCGTCACCTGGAATACATCAAGGTGGTACTGGACATCTCTTCTAATGCTGCCCACTACCTGTGGAACAACTGTAAGTTCTGTCCATCAGTAAGCTAGACCATACACTTGCGCTCTTCAAAAATGAGGATTAAATTCCCATTATCAATGAATCTGCAAAATCTTCCACAGGAATTAACCTACATGAAGGATTACATTAGCAAAGTTGATCTTATAAAGGAGTATTAAACACGTGCTAGTAGACAAGTTACTTTCTGCAGAACAACTTTTTTTTTTTAAAGAACGTAAGTACTTATATTTAACATCTATTAGTTATGAAAACATAATGGTAATTTCTCTTCTGTTTCATGCTCAAAAAATCTGAATTATTTTTCACTTTATTAGCACCTTTTGCCTAGTGTTCTAAATAGACAGCAGTGTTAGATATAAAATGATTAAGTATTCCTCTCTCCCAACACGCCTGTCTTCTAGATATCTTAACAGTTTAGCACCCCACCTCCCATCCTACGGATCATATTGGCATAACAGTTCAGGCGAACTACTCTGCCCAGTTTTACTCAAAATCAGAGACTGACAAGATCTATTTAAACTGAAATATGACTCATTTTAATGGAAGTGGGCCAGAAAGTACCTGGCCCAAGAGGCAGATTTGAGATGAATTTGGGGCAAGATGAAGATTCTTATCCACAAAGTAAGTAATACTTTTAAGAATTTGAACTAAAGAGAGATGAAATGATCTGACTGACACTAACTAGAGTCTTTTCTAGTGCCATAGCTACCTGGCCTTATCCTCCCTCCTTAATAGGCCTCAAAATTCAGTATATAACTGCTGGATCTTGTCACCAGTTTTCATAAATTTAAACAAATCATCTAATCACAGAACAGAGCGGTCTGTAATAACAGGTCCATACTGACATTACATATGCCAACGCAATTGTGATACAAGGAAACAGAAAGCAAGAAACTACCACTAGCAAGAAAGGAAAAGGTATTTTCTACCAGTTGTACTCGTAAAATGAGCTTGACCACAAATAGCACAGCATGTTGCTTCATTCTCTTACTGTTAAGTTTTCCTAATTGACTACAAAGCACTTGATTCCGTCCCAGTATAGCATCTTAGCCCTTTTCACATGGAATCACAGAATATCCTGAGTTGGAAGGAACCCATAACGATCATCGAGAGCCCAATGCTTGAACAGCCGTATTAGACCTGTTCCAGTGCCCAACCACCCAACAACCTCTTCCTAATATCCAAACCTGTCACTGGTCACCAAAGAGAGGAGGAGATTGGTGCAGCACACCCAAAACTGCACACAGTGCACTGGGTGAAAAGTCAACTTGCCGAAACCCGGGATTGAACCAGGGACCTTTAGATCTTCAGTCTAACGCTCTCCCAACTGAGCTATTTCAGCTCTTCTTGAGCTATTTTGGCTCCTCTATTGCTGATCTTATATAGACTGAGACTTTGCTCTTTAGGCTCTTAGAAACGTCCAGTGAGGACATCAAACTTTTGAGCATTAGACATTCCCCTTTCAGGAATATAATTTCACAAATAATATGTAAGTAGCAACTTATTTATATATCCACATTCCACTATTCTCTCTTTGCTGATAATGAATATACCTGTATATGCCAAATTACGAGGGCTAATTTAAGTAACTTTAGAGGGCCTGAAAGAAGATCCAGGTTTGGATTATTGTCCTTTCTTAATCATAGAGCAAAACAGCCTCTGTCAAAGCTTTTAATGATGTCAAATCAATTACAGAAACACAAGCCAGAATCTATGAACAATGTTGTCTCCAGTGAAAGATCAGTGTTTAAATAGATGTAAGAACATGAGTCAAGAGGTCCCAGAATGTAAACTCAACAGCAATTAACACTGATTCACTGCATGCCCTTGAACAACAAATCATTCCATTTCCTAGTGTTTCTAAGTTCACAGTTTGCTAAGTACAAGGAACTTAAGAGCACAGGGTATTTTGCATCTCGTTGAGCTGCGCTGTGTGCAGCAGCACTATAATCTGCGTGTCACCAATGATGTATGCAGCTGGTTGCAGCTATATAAAGTACAGAGCACATTTATGCTCTTACTCAGTGCTAGGCCAATTTTTACTCTGTTGTCCCAAAACTCTGCATCTTACCCATCACTTTCCATTTTATACCACAGTCCATCAACTGTATTTTGCAGTGCGGTATAATCTCAAATGACACGAAGTCCTCACAGAAAACAAGGTCTTGATTTTTTGATGCATGAAACCACATGAGCTCAGAATGAAATTAAGAAATCTACCTTATTTCATACTACATCTTTGTCCCTAGTGTTCTCTAGAGCCACCTGTTGGGAATACTCTAGTATCCTCTTGAATCTTGACTGCAGGGCTAAAGTAATGCCAGCACAATATGGTTTTCTATGATTCCAAAACAACAGCAGACATGTCACTTGCATCTATATAATTATTACTAATTACCTACTGAAAAAAGACAGCAGAATTTTTACTTTTAAAGTTTTACATTTAAACAACACACACGTTTAGGTTGCATACAGAAAACCAGAGATATGCTGGTAAGAAGCCATACTGATTTTCATAAATATAAAGCAAAAAGTCTTCTGGCTCTATGGTATCACAGAATTGTTTTAGTTGGAAAAGAACTTTGAGATCACCAAGTCCAACTGTTAACCTAGGACTGCCATGTCATATGTTTCATGCAGTGGCAACAGAAATAAACTGTCAAGTGTGAAAGGACTGTGGAGTATGTCAACCTATTACCCATGAGCAAACACTAACAGAATATACATGAATACACAGCAGACCAGTCTGACCTTATTTTAAGAATCTAACTACTGAAACAGAGTGAAATCTCAGTTTTCTCTTGGACTTGCAGTGACAGAACTCAAATGACGCCTAAGTCTGGCAGCAATCCATCCGTAATTCTGATACCAAGTCTCCTTCTATGAGGCCAGAGCCAGTTTCCATGATCTTGACCGAACACTCACTCCCTGTCTTTTAAGTGTTTAATCACAACTGGAAATAATACTAACCTTCCATTTCTCCTTATTTCAAGGAAGGTATCTTTTTTAAGACTACTTTTAATTAAGAGTCCAAAGGAAATAACTACAAGACAAGATATTTTAAAAGTGAAGAGTGCTGTGGCATCTATTCATATTGAAGAAATCAGACTTCAGAAAAGCACTGATTAAACACTTTAAGGAAATATATCCCTAAGATTTTTTTTTAAAAAACATTTGTGCTGTGCAAGGATCAGAGCATCAACATTAAAATTCATAATGTTGAATGCACAAACAAAAGATTGAACCAACTCTCATTTTAAAGCCAACTAAAACGGTTTTATACTTTTAAACAAAAGGTCGCATGTAACCAATTCTGTGTTCAATTTAGCATCTTTAAAATATTGGGAAAAGAGTAACGTCTTACCTCTGCAACTTCCTTCTGAAAAGTCAACGTCATTTGTGTCCGGCCATAAATAAAAGGTCCGTCCTTTTTGGAAACATTTTCAAGCCATTTGATGATTAGAGGAGTTGAAACACTGAAGGGCAGATTGCCAATGATATGTATATCTGGTGGGTCTGTTCACATTTGATGGAAGAAAAAAAAAAAGTGTCAAAAGGTTTTGGGTAAGACTGTGCCATGAAAGAACATCTAAGACAGACACATGCATATCAACCTATACTTTAAATATGAAAACAATTTTTATCATGCCACGCCAAAATTATGCCTTTCCATTTATTCTTGTCTTACACTGACAAAACTGTGTTACTATTCTCAGTAATTAGTTGGAAAAAAGTGGTTAGGTTTGGTTCTCATTTACATTTGAATATATCAGTAGCTTTCAGCTGATTTTCAGCTGATCAGATTTCAGCTGAGCAACCCTTGAATAGCAAAAGTAACAGCAAATCTACAAGTGTTTTCACAATTTTAAACTAGGACTATTAGGTGACTGCCCCACTCCACACTGTGCTGGTGCAGCCCCACCTTGAGTATTGTGTGCAATTTTGGGTGCAACAGTACAGGGGGGACACGATACTATTGGAGAGTGTCCAGAGGAGGGCAACAAGGATGGTGAAGGGTCTGGAAGGGAAGACTTATGAGGAGAGGCTGAAAACCTTCAGTTTGTTCATCGAGAAACCCTCATTTTCTTTCAGTGGAGAAAAGGAGGCTGAGGGGAGACCTCATCACGATCTATGGCTTCCTGGCAAGGGGGAGTTGAAGGGGCAGGCACCAATCTCCTCTCTTTGGTGACCAGTGATAGAACCCAAGGAGGCAGCGTGAAGCTGTAACAGGGGAGGTTCAGGTTGGATATTACGAGGAAGTTCTTTACTGAGAGTGTGGTTGAGCACTGGAACAGGCTCCCCAGGGAAGGGGTCACAGCACCAAGCTTGGCTGGGTTCAAGAAGCGTCTGGACGATGCACTCAGTCACATGATCTGACTTGACAGTCCCTGTGTAGAGCCAATGATCCTTATGGGTCCCTTCTAACTCAGGATCATTCTATCATTCATCCTTCTGTCCAACACATTATCTCCAGGGACAGTAAAATTCAGTAACCCCAAAACAACAACCTAGCTCAAACTGGACAGAGCTCTCCTCCTGTATAGGTAAAGAGTCCTTGGAATCAAAAGATCTTAGAGCAAACAGAAGACTTAGCAGCCATAAGGAGTGATACGTATTGTTCAAGCATGGATTGTATCAGTATATACTCTGTACTGTAGAACACAAAGCAGGTATTTTATTAATGGGAATCCTTAAGCCTAAGCAAGAGTGCAGTAGAAGGGCACAAAAGCATGTCACTGTTTCTTAGATACTACACCATTTAATAACATGAATAAGCCATGATAAATTCAAATTCAAGCTGGTTTTCTGGTAAACTTGTTATGCAGTTTTTAGGCTGTAACATTTCTACCATAGTTGTGATATTACTTATAGATCAGAGATGGCCAAATGTTTTTCTGAAAGCCTTTCAGACTTTCATGTGGCAATAATGCAAGAAAGGTGTATCTTACCTCTAATTAGTTTGCTTCAAAGCCAACAACAACTTGCATGTATGTTCAAGAAAGCTAGATTTTAAAAAAATTGCTCCACACCTTTACATATGGATTTGTTCATAGTTTTATTTTGTGAAGGACTTACCTCTTGCAAGGACACAAATATGGCATGGCCTTTTACGTCCTATGTCAGAAAGCAGTTTACTGTTCTTCAGACACTACAAACAACAACTCTGCCTTAAATTAAGAAATTTGGAAATGAGGCCTGGGAAGTTGCCTCTGATTTTTCTAATATTATTACGTTTTTTCAAAAGGAGGCAAAATCGAGCCAAAGATAACCAGCTGAAAAAATAAATTTTGAGGACAAATTTCACTGTTTCATCTTAGAAGATGATTCTCTGTTTCCTTCTAGAAAGGAAGAAATTTAACTTGTCTCTCTCTCCTTACCTTCAAAATGTATCAGAAAAGAGTAGCACCTGGTCTGAGTGAATTCCAACTACATCACCACACTTAAGACTAACTCGGAAGCCTTCAACATGAAATAAGGCAAATGCAAATACTAACCGTCCTCCCAGTCCTTTTGTAAGTACGTTGGAAAAGCTTTGTCCATCTTGTATGTCAGAATATCTCCCTGAACAATGTGTACTTTTCCTGGAGCCGCTTCAGAGAGCATCTGTTTGTAAGGAAGCAAGCAGAAATCACAGTGAGTATTAACCAAACTGATTTCCAGCTTCAGCAGGAATAAAACCATTGCTATATATTTATCTTCAATATGCAAAACCCCCCACAATAGCAGTTAAAGCTGAGCACACTATTTAGTAAGCATTTACCTTCAAAAAGCAAACTCTAACAAAAAGTTTAATGTGTGATTCTGTAAATGCTTACCATTCACAGATGCAAAACTTTTAATAAGGAATTTAAACTTGAAAAGACTGCTGGAATCTCCTCAACACAGACATTTAACAAAACCCAGGCCACTAACAGGGCCCAACCTGATCTAGGTAATAAGGCAATCAGCAGGTTTTGAAAAGGTTTTAGATCCATTACCTATGGAAACAAAGGCTTATGTTGTTTATTCTGTCTCCCTCTAGCTGTAGGATCTAATTTTAGCCATTATGTGACACCAGGCTGCAGAAAGTAATTTTTCTCTTTTACATACAAAAAGGGGAAAAGATTCCCTTAATACTCCCTGTTGTACTCTGAACTTACCCCATTAGAAACAAAGGAGTTTCCAAAAGTGAGGGAATGAATACCCAGCAGTAGAGAAAAATCCTAAGACCTCCTACTTTTTTAGATGTTACAAAATCCACTCTATTGTCAAGTCCTCTATCCTACTTCTGCAGCTTATCTCATATTTAATAAAGGCTGATGTGCAAACTCAGAACCAGCTGCACCCTGATGACCTATTCTTTCATTTCTGGTGTCTGTTTACACAAGCAAAATTAGTTGTGTTTTTAGTGTTGTACTATTTTTCTCTCTTACAGTGTAAAACCACGCACAAACAGTGTAATTCAAAAACAAAGTCCAAGTTTACAAAGATGCCATTTGGAGATATTTATTGTTCCCAAGTCAGAACAATGAATAATCCATAAATAGTTAAGTGACTTAACTGCTGAAATAAACTGCTTATCATTGATTCATCTTTAATCTGATTCATCTGTTTGGGACCAAAGAGCTTTCACAGGTCTCTGAATCAAAGGGAAGTGCAGCTTTCACAGAATCACAGAATCACAGAATTATCAAGGTTGGAAAAGACCTAGAAGATCATCCAGTCCGACCATTCACCTATTACTACTAGCTCCCACTAAACCATATCCCTCAATACAACATCCAGTCTTTCCTTGAACATCCCCAGGGTTGGTGATTCCACCACCTCCCTGGGCAGTGCATTCCAGTGCCTGACTACCCTTTCTGAGAAGTAGTGCTTCCTAATGTCGAGCCTGAATCTCCCCTGGCGCAGCTTGCTACCATTCCCTCTAGTTCTGTCACCGCCTACACGGGAGAAGAGGCCGACCCCCAGCTCACTACAACCTCCCTTCAGGAAGTTATAGAGAGCTATAAGGTCTCCCCTAAGCCTCCTCTTCTCCAGGCTGAACAATCCCAGCTTCCTCAGACGCTCCTCGTAAGGCCTGTGTTCCAGACCCCTCACCAGCTTAGTAGCCCTCCTCTGAACGCGTTCCAGAGCCTCAATGTCTTTCCTGTAGTGAGGGGCCCAAAACTGAACACAGTACTCGAGATGCGGCCTCACAAGTGCTGAGTACAGGGGGACAATTACCTCCCTGCTCCTACTAGTAACACTATTTTTGATGCAAGCCAGGATGCCGTTGGCCTTCTTGGCCACCCGCACACACTGTCGGCTCATGTTCAGCCGTGCATCAATCAGTACCCCCAGGTCCATTTCCTCCACACAGTCCTCCAGCCACTCCGCCCCAAGCCTATAGCGCTGCCTGGGGTTGTTGTGGCCAAAGTGCAGGACTCAGCATTTGCTCTTGTTGAACCTCATGCCATTGGCTTCAGCCCAGCTCTCCAGCCTGTCCAGATCCCTCTGTAGGGCCTCGCTACCCCCAGGCAGATCCACACTCCCAGCCAATTTAGTGTCATCTGCAAACTTACTGAGGGTGCACTCAATGCCCTCATCTAGGTCATCAATAAAGATATTGAAGAGGACAGGCCCCAGCACCGACCCCTGGGGAACACCACTCGTGACCGGTCGCCAGCTGGATTTAACTCCATTTACTACCACTCTCTGAGCCCGGCCCTCCAGCCAGCTCCTTACCCAGCCGAGGGTGTACCCATCCAAGCCACGGGCTGCCAGCTTCTGCAGGAGAATACTGTGGGAGACAGTGTCAAAGGCTTTGCTGAAGTCTAGGTAGACGACATCAACAGCCTTTCCCTCATCCAGCAGATGGGTCACTAGATCATAGAAGGAGATCAGGTTGGTCAAACAGGACCTGCCCTTCATGAACCCATGCTGGCTAGGCCTGATCCCCCGGCCATCCCGCACATACCGCATGATCTCCCTCAAGACTATCTGTTCCATAACCTTCCCTGGAACTGAGGTCAGGCTAACAGGCCTGTAGTTCCCCGGATCCTCCTTACAACCTTTCTTGTAAATGGGAGTCACATTGGCAAGCCTCCAGTCTTCTGGGACCTCACCAGTCAGCAAGGAGGACTGATAGATAATGGAAAGCGGCTCGGCTACCACCTCTGCCAGTTCCCTCAGCACTCTCGGGTGGATCTCATCCGGCCCCATGGACTTGTGGCAGTCCAGTTGGAGTAGGAAGTCTCTGACTGTTTCTTCCAGAATCACAGGGGAGTTAGCATGCTCCCCAGCTGAGACTACCAGGTCAGAGAGAGGGGTACCCTGAGGATCTGTTTGACCTTTAAAGACAGACGTAAAGAAGGCATTCAGAACCTCCGCCTTTTCCTTATCCTCAGTGATCACATTCCCAGCCTCATCCAGTAAAGAGTGGATATTCTCCTTTGTCCTCCTCTTACTGTTAATGTACTTATAAAAGAGTTTATTATTCTTTTTCACCCCAGCGGCCAGCTTGAATTTAAGCTGGGCTTTTGCCTTTCTGATTTCACCTCCACACATCCTGACAACTTCCTTGAATTCATTCTCAGTTACCCGTCCCTCCTTCCACAGGCGGTAGATTCTCTTTTTCTCACGGAGCCTCAAGAGTAACTCCCTATTCATCCACGCTGGTCTTCTTCCCCGCCGGCTCATTTTGCGGCTCAGGGGGACCGCCTGCTCCTGCGCCCTTAAGACTTCCTTCTTGAAGGAACACTTTCTCAGTGTTCACAAAATATCGGCATGTAATTTTACTTTTGAGTAAAGGTTTATTTTACTGTCAAAACAGCTAAATTTTGTAAAGAGTACTAAAAAAAAAAAAGGCTTAATTAAACCCAAGTGTTGCTATATGCTTTAAGTGCAATTACATCCAAATAGAAAAAAAGATCTAACCTCAAATCCAAACCACTTAACAGATGTTTCAGTATTACACTAGTAATAATATTGCATACACATTCACTAATCTGCCATGATTTGCCAAATCCTTCTTTGAAGCTGTTACAAATGCTGTTAACAGGATGAAAGATAATGTAAGATCAATAAAGTTAGAGTATAACATATAAGGAAGCAGCTGCCTACACAATAATGGATTATTAACATAAATTATATTGCTTTTCAATAATGGTTTTCGCATCAAAAGGAGTTTGGGGTTTTTTTGCGTATCACTCAACTGAGAATTACATTTAATTTGTGAGCAGAAAATCTCAGTTGTGTATTTCTAATTTGAAATAAAGACTCAGAAACCCACCCAAACCTTCTCCATTTTAAAGGCCAATGGGTGCAACTAACACAGTTCCTGGAGCTCTTGTGCTCCAAGAACACAAACCAAGCGTGTCTATCACCCAGATCCTCTTGTTCCTCACACAGTACCAAATGGGCACAAAGAAAATATAAAAGGGTGTAATTTAAAAAGCAAAATGGTTTTCCTGGAAGAATTCTATAATCAATCCACTCTCTGGGTGAGAGAACCCTTTCTCTCCTCACAGCGTAACAACTATTAGGGCACATGGCATAGGGAGGTGGTGATTCTTTCAGAACAAGACAGACCCAACATGCTCTGAGCTTGGGTAAACCGTTACTCTGCACACGTATGTGCTCAACTGTATTTCAGTTTCGCAGTAAGAAAGTTCCCAACTTCAGTTTTGTGACTGAGATCACAGCCTGAACAAACAGGTAACGAAAACTGCTGTATGCTTCACATCAGTGATTTTATAAGTATCTATAGAGACATTTCTATGGAATAGTCACTGATTGTTAATCTCAGACAGTTGCTGTTATTCAAATCTCACTGCTTTTAGAAGCATTTGGTTTTGATAAAGCTTTTAATGGGAAACCAGGAAAAACAGGTATTATAACCCCCATTATCACAAAAGAAAGATTCATTCTGTTTTATATCATCTTATTTGGAGGGAAAAAAATACGGAATTTAATACTAATGGATTCTACATATCTCTCTCGTTCACATCCACTGTTACTGAGTTATAGCATCTTTATATTCAAAACCTCATTCAGACATATTAATTTCTACTGTGAGGAGGTTGCTAATTAAAAATAATGACTAACGTTAATTCACTTGAACAGTGGAGAATTACATACCAAAAGCTCATTATAGACCCTGAAAAGTATACTATTATTCAGACAAATGTGTTGTGGTGGCTGCTTTTTGGAAGACCAGAAAAACCTGCAAAAACTCTATTAAACAATGCTTGCTTTGTTTAACCTTACGTTCTCTCCAACAATTCTCTGTTAAAATCTAAACAGAAAAAGAGCAACTTTCCCCTGCTCAAGAAAAATGGAAACGTGAAGTTTTCATACTTTGTAAGATAAAGATGACATACTCTAAATTATCAATGGCCAACCCTACAAAGACATTGTTACATATATATGCAAGTGTAGGGATAGGTGCAGTTTCGTTCATATCCTATACTGTTAAAGAGATGGTAACACTTCAAGTGATCTACCTGTTTATTTGTTCATTGCTGATTTACTACAGAAGGCACAGTGTGTAAGTGATCCTGCTTTAGCAGGGGGCTTGGACTAGATGATCTCTCTAGAGGTCTCTTCCCAACCCAACCTTTCTGTGAGTCTGTGAAAGCCCTTTGAATTGTTGCAACTTGAGACTGTAGAGGCACAAGGAAAGTCAAATCTGAAAACACTTTTGGACTCCTATTTTTGCTGGATTTATACAACCAAATTCCAAAACCATGAAACTTAATAGCAACACAAGTAGATGTTTTTTGAAAAATGCCATGATGACTTACAAACTTCAACTTTTCTCCCTTTCTTTTAAAGCTGGTGTAAGAGTACGTAAAATAAACGCTTTCTTCTTCTGTATCTAGATGCTAAACCCCTTTGAACTGGATTAACTGGAGATATGCTTTCACAATTGTATGAAGTGTAATTATTAGGATTAAAATGAAAAGTAAGACCTAAGGACATCACCTTCAGCCTTCAAACTACTATTTCACCTAATGGAGAGACCTTTAAAAAAACTAGACAGGCCTCAGCCTTAATTCAGTTACAGGATCAGGTCCTGAAGAGACAATGGGTATTTAAATGAAAGGGCACATGAGGAAGGAGGAGTAATTAATTGCTGTAATGTGTATTTTGTTGTTCAAACAAATGATAGCTCAGATTCAAGCCAAAGCAGCAAATGTGTTTTCAATACTGAGATCTCAACAAGAATTGAAACCTTTCCATGTTCTTACTCAACACTGTGGACACATTTATATAAATTATTCCCAAGTTGGTACCTGCAATCCTGGAATAAATCGAGGATCTTTTTCAATTAAAAGGAGTTTTTCAACACCAGCACTGAGAATAGATCTGGTAATTCCTCCTGGCCCAGGCCCCACTTCGCAAACATGGGCATTTTTCAGCTTGCCAGCCTGTTTCACTATCTTGTCTGCAAGACACAAAGAACATACTAAACCTTTATTCTCCAAAAGATCCAGCTCACCAAGATAAACCCATTACTTATTGTTAAAGCACAAGTGTGCTTATCTGAAGAGACATAAACAGTGACACATCCCAGTTAAATGATCACATGCCTGCCAGACTGCACAGAATTCAGATGGTTCATACTACAAGATATACTCAACTATTTTAAAAATACTGTTTTCAGCTTAATGTATTTAATATATCTTCTCGTTACAGAATCAAATAAAAAGAGAATATTACTTCTCATGTGTAAACTAGCAGTACTATACTCTTGCGAGTAAGCACCAGATTTTAACATCCTCAGGTCTCATTACTTACCCTTATAAAGGGATTTCACTACAGTACTTCTGTTTCAAGGAAATTTAAAAAGTAAAGAATAGATAGTGAAGCTCTACCAAGATTACAGTATGTACAGAGCAATTTTATGAGGGAGGAGTTGGAGTAAAGTAAGAGTTGAAATATAGGCAACTGATAGTTATAGAGGCAATTGAAAAATGAGAACACCTGTACTTAAGTGGAAGGATACAACATTGGAAGGTATTACAGCCACAGAAGAAAACAGGTGAAGGATTGAAAAAGGATTAAAGACATAGCTAGTGAAACTAAGAGATCCTTAGAAAGCATGGAAAGAGGATACTGAGAGAAGTTATGCTGCTTACTCCGTAACATCTCAAATATGCAATAAAAAATAACTGAAGACTTGTCTGCATGTATTTAGTAAAACCTTACAAGTAGACATTTTTATTCCAGGGTAATTCCATTTTATTCCAGACGTCATTACGCAGACATCATCTCCTTAGGTAGAACCTGGATTCTGAAGAAAACCAGGATACATGTTTGATAGTAGCTAAAAGTATTAGAATAAACTATTTTAACCTGTCAAACGCAAATCCAGCAGAAAGTTCTGGGAAAGCTGTTTCTGGGCCTTAAGGTTGAAGAGTTTAATAATCTCTCCAATAGTTGGCAGGGGAGGCAGGTGGAAAGCTGCCACCTTTCCTGGAGCAGCCATAAGACAAAACTCTTGTTCCTTCCTCCTAGACAGAGATATTAAAAAAGGTGATTCTAGTATATGCAATAAATTCCAAAATACTTAGTATTTTAAAAGCTACTTAGTTTACAAACCGAGACATGATTTACACATCATTATGCAAGTGCTAAATTTTAAGTATCATTATTTCCACAACTGCATGCAGTACTTATGTTAAGTGTGCATTTGTGGGATTGGACAAGTCTTGTTTTGTAGCTCTGCCAAAACATCAGGTAAACCAAAATCCCCTCAAAATTGCTCAGTGTCAATCTTTCATTATTTTAGAAAAGTCTCACTAAAACACTTGACTTCAAGGCATCATATAAAGACAGAAATATTTCATTAAAATATCCTTTAAGGATAATTAAAAGGGGTTTTTGTTACTCAGCACCTGCTTTTCTGAGCATATGTTGTCCTGGCTCTGGCCAGGACAACCATCCCAAGCAGGCAATACACGAGCTGAGTTTGCCCGGGTTGTTTTCTGCACCACCTGACATCACCCCCCGTAACAGGGGAAAGTTAGGAATCCCAAGTGCAAAGAATGGCATTAACAAATTAAAAAAACTCCAAACAACAAAACCACTTTCCTCTCTCAGCATGACAGGACAAAACGTTCCTTCTCTCTCTGCCGGGCCGCCAGCCCCACCTCACCATTACAGACCCCGGGGCCGAGGCTGAGCACGAAACGCTCGCTGCTGTACAGCGGGGCTGCACACCACGCCGCTGCCGCCGGAGGGCTCTCAGAAGAGGCCGCCTTCCGCGCTTTAGGCCTCATGACAGTGACTGATGGGGCCAGAGCCGCGGAAAGGCGAGACCAGCGGGCACCAGGCGCAAGCGAGCGCTCAGCGCAGCCACCATCTGGCAGGTGCTGATGGGCCGGGGGCAGCGCGACAGGGGGCGCACAGACCAAGCCGTGCATGAGCCGCTCACCCTACCCAGGTGGCCGCAGCGGCCACCCCCGACAGACAGGTGTGCCGCCAGCTCTCAGAGAGCGGAACCCATTCCCAGCCCTGGGCCCATCTCGGCCGCAGCACCCTGCGGCCCAGCCTGTCCCCTCGGGCCGTCCGTACCCCCTCCACCCCAAGACCGGCGCAGCAGCGCGCATGCTTGCAGTGACGGCGCCCGGGGGGGGCAATGCGGCCGGCTGCGCAGGCGCAGAAGCCGTCAGCGTGGCTGTGATAGCGAAATAGCACGATGCCCGGACGGGGCAGGGGAGGAGCGGGGCGCTGCGCTGTGCGGAGCCGCGACACGGCGGGCGCCTTTCCTCTCTCTGCTTGTGCGGGAGGGAAGCCCCAGAGTAACACCCCGGCAGGTCCTTACGGTTACAGTGGTAGATAACCCGGAAAAGGAAGTGCCTCTCCGCTGACTGTACTGGCCCCTTAAAGGCGCATGCGCCCAGCCAGCACGTCGAGTGGCTCCGTGCCCCGAGCGAGGGAAGGCTGCGCATGCGCCCTGGGTAGGGGGCCATTGTATCAGCGCCTGCGCGGTTGGCGGCCAACGTCTACGGAGGGGCTGGCGCTGCGCGGTGCGTCGCCCATTGGGTTTCCGTGGCTTAGTGGCGTGGCTCTCCCAGCTGGGGCCGGCCGTGCAGGCGGTGTAAGCCTCTCAAAAAGCTTTCGTTTGTCCCGCGTCTCCCTTGGCAGCCGGGGAGGGTTCCTGCTGCGGCCACGCAGGAGGCCCGGCAGCAGGGCCCCGTTGGAGCTGTAGGCCGCTCGGCTGGCGCGATGGGCCGCAGTGGTGGGCCTGAAGTGGCAGCGGCGCTGGGCGTGCGTTACCGCGGCAAAGGTTATGATGGCAATAAATAAAACCCAACCCAACTCAAAAACGGTAGTCGTTACTGTGAGTTAAGTGTCGTTTATCCATTTCTGTGTACTTGCTTTGGCAGCCTTCAGGTAGATAAAACTTTGAGACTCCAGGAACAGGCAGGTGGGTGTTGATGGCATCTCTTCAAAAGACATGGAAGTCGAATGGGAGCGTAGACTGGCAGATCTGTGGTATTGAATTGGATTTAACATACTTGCAATGGAGGTTTGTTTCTTTTGTAATTTGAGTGAGCCAGTTACCAGGCCCTATTTCAGCTAGTCTGGATGCTGCATCTATGATTGGCTCTGCTCATTTCTGTATATCTAGAAATTTTAGGGTAATCAAAAGCTGTATTTCATTTCCTTTTAAAATATGAAGTCTTATGTGTTTCTCTGTATCTGAGTTGTTTTTTCATGTGGAGCCAAGCAGCACACATCCCTTGATGTGACTGGGAAATTATCATTGAAGCAACAGATGCAATAATGAATGGTGTTCTTTTGAGTAATTACATCATATAAACTGAACACCTGTACGTTGCAACAGAATTTTAGCAGCATTATACAATACCAAAATGTAAGTACGTGGGTTCATATAGATGTGTCATTCTTCAAATGTCCAGTTTTGCTTATGGCAAAATTCACTGGTATCATCAGAAGCCTTTTTTGGCAGGGTATTTCTGTAATATCATCTGTCACAGTGGATTAAGAAAGTTACCTTCACAGCACTTTTGAACAACTGCTGGATTTTAAAGTTCTTTTTCCATACTGCTTTATAATTCTGTGCTTTGTGATTATTATGATAGTGCAAGTAAATGCCAGTAAGACGCTTCCAGAAAGCGGAAGAGATAGGAGAAGCCACAGATGATCAAGGATATTGTTAGGTAGATGTTAAGAAAATGAAGATATTAAAGAGTTTTCAAAAAGTAATTCCTCAGAATAAATCATGGGTATGATCCTAAATGATGAATTAGACATAGCTTCTGGCATCAATAGCCTGGTCTAGTTAAATCATAACAGCAGATATTGTGGTGTATTTTCGTGTTGCTCTGTGAGGAATCCACTGAAAGAAGATTGGTACTCAGTATCTGCATCAGGATCTTTTTACAGACGTGGGTTCAGTTGTGTTCTGAGATCAATGAAGTTTATCGCAGGTGAAAGCTATGTGTGTGAGATAATATGGGTGTGAACATCAGTGGAGTCAACAGGAGAGAGAGTGTTATCTGAAGGGGCAAACATTTAAAGCAAAAGTAAACTTTAGTTACGCAGTCATTAAAAACAGCAAACTTTGCAATTAGTGTTGGGAAGAAAATGAGCTGGCCTAGTGTTTATTGTTTGCACACAGTGGGATGTTGGACTAAAACGTCACATCCCATTCTTACCTGAAACACTGGAATTTTTATTTTATGAGGTATAAAGTACTTGTCTTGATACATACATTTGAATTTAATTATAAATGAAACTTAAAATGTAAGCTCCACCTGTTGGTGAGAATGTGCAGTATAAAATTATATTTGTTACTTTGCCCAATTCCAAAAGGGCTTCATGGGGAAAACAATACAATGGTGAAGAAATTAAGGAATATGGACTGAGTCTTAGGTGGAGGAAGTGCAAAAATAGCATAGGATGAATCAGCTTTATGACCAGCTGAGGTATGCAGACTATGTTAACTGTGAAGCAAAAAATATGCCAGTTCAATAGTTTTTCTCAGTATATGAAAAAATGTATGTCAGAGAATAATGAACTTTGTACTTGACTATCAGCAAGGCTGAGCTTTTTCATCTTACAACCTCAAGTCTACACAGTATCTGTATACAAATGTCGTTCTGTGATAGTACAGGCTCGCTCTTGATTAGATGCACATACAGAAATTTCCAGTTATTTTGTTTGGCCATAACTCCTACTGTAATAATAACAGTGTATAATTGCTTTATACTTCAGTACCTGAAAGAAATACAGCAACCTGCTCTTCGGTCTGCTCACAGAAAATTTCTGGTAGAAAGATCACTTGCTAAAGTAATGGTTCCAGTTTATAGTTGAATTGTTTTATGGACTCCTAAAGTTGCTATAGGAGTAGTGGTGTATGGGTTGGAGAGTTGAGGTGACCCCTAAAACTCTTGAAGGGGAAATGGATGAGTTAGGCTGTAACTCATCACACCGTCTGGTCATTTCTAGTAGATGTCTCCACCATTCTGCCAGAGGAAAAGTGAGCTTTCCCAGCTTTCCTCTGTTCATTCTGATTATTACAGCCCTTGCATTCCTTTTCAAGTTAAGTAGGACCTGCAGAAAGAGCACTTCCTTCTTACGGTCCTAACACAGCTCAGAAGAAATGTGAGAAAAAGAAACTGGAAGGAATTTTTCCATTCCTGTGAATGCCTGATACCTTCTCTGGCTCTCCAGCCTCTTACTTGAAAATGATTCCTCCTGTGATGTGTTGGAAGGAATTGTCACCAGAAAACATTTCTCATTACAGACCTCAAGGTCTGCAAGAAGAAGAAGCAGCTGCCTGAAGATCATCTGCCTTACTGGAGCAGTGATGTGGCTCTGCCACTGTTATCAAGGTGTCCTTCTAATGGCCTGCACACTATATCTGAAAGGTTTCTTTTCTAGAGTTCACTGGCCAGAGAAGAACCTCCCAGAGTCACTGTGCTGCCCCGGACAAGGCGCTCACCCGTAAGTGGGGAGACCAAGAAGTTGTTCCCAGCTGTCACAAGCGATCTGCTGTGTGACTGCTTGAACGTAAGGCCTTTGGTGACACGACTGACTTGTGGTGTTTGTGTAACAGAGGGTTGTGAGCTCCACGGGCAGTGGTTAACTGTGTAGGAAGTGGCTGGAATAGTGACAGCACTACAGCAAATAGCCATAATAAAGCTTCAGTGATCCCTCAAGTTAGACTTCACACAACTGTATTTTGACACTGGACCTTGACCCAGGAATCTGTTTAGGAAGCTTTTAATCTGTTTTCTTTCCGTCCTCCAGAGTTAGAGTAGTTGCCAAACCTCTCCTGCCCTTCCCATCCCCTTCCCTCCCACCACTCGCCCCCCCCCCCCCCCCCCCTCCTGAAAAACAGCATTTTTGAATGCTGGTGAAATACTTGATTTTGACAATGACAGGAATCCACCATCTGACATGTTTCATTGTTCAGTTGTGTCTTGACCTTACAGAGCAAGCCTGCTAATTTTGAAATGAATGAAATACCCAGCATGTTTTTGCAGATCGTAGAGATGCCAGGGAAAGATAAACTGAGCATGAAACAGCTCAGATTCAGGCCCTGAGCTCAGTTGTGCAGACACATCTTTGTGAGACAATGTGGACTTCTTATCTTGTCTGCAGCTTCGGTTCTGGCTTACTTGCCAGTGATGCAAGGGTTGAAACCAAAGTTGTGGCCATAATTATGAAAAAGCATATGCACCAGTGAAAATTTTCCACAGTAATTGTGGAATTTCAGTGCAGTTTCAGGTCTGAATTTTGCAGAGTTGCTGAACTCACTCATAGATGCCAGCTATCTACAGATGATTGTTACTAGCTGTACACAAATGGCATTTTGTTGTAAACCATGCTTTTGAAATGTCCATTCAAATTCTGAGACAGAAAAATCTATTTGACAATTATTTTACATCAACTTAAGGTAAGATGGCAAGTTATGAATGGCCAGAGTGCATTGAAAAATGATGAAGAAATAGAACACCCAAAAGAGATTAGATATAGAAAAATCTTCCTTATTTTTAACCCTGCTTGAAGTATTTTCATACCACAAGGCCTCGATTCTTCAGCTTGCTCTCAAAGACACTGTTTTCTATTGCTTGTTAAAATAAAATGTTTATTACTTCTATTGCACTACCTCATATGGATCTGAAATGGATTTTTGGAGCCTGTTGCATCAAGTACTGTACAAACACACAGTGACTGCCCTCCCTCAGGAAAACTCCTGTGACCAGATAAGATGCTGAAGAATATAAATTAGCAAATGGGGAACAGTTCAGGGAAGTTAACAGCAGAGATATGCACACTTGCATAGTCACAGTAATTCTTGCAAACCACAGGCTACAAAAAAGTGCAAAACTGTCATGAAACGTCTTCAGTATTAACTCAGTAGAGGATCTGTGAGATGGTTTCTTGCTCTTGGATGGTAGAGACAATGTATTTTAGAATACCTGCCTTCTTGTGAACTAACATTCTGCCCAGTGCAATGGTTACGTTCATTGTGCCATAAACCAGATTATTACTACATCTGTTTCTCCCCCTAGAGCAAAGTAGTCCAGTTATGGAGAAAATCCTCCCACTTTTGTCACTCTACTGCTGTGGGTTCATCAGGCCTTGTTGAGGTCCAGAACAGTATTTTCCTTGTTACCACGTCAGTAACATGTAGCACGAGCGAAATGCTCTGGGAGCAAAGACTTCCCATTAGGGGAGAATCTGGCAGAAATTTCTGTCCAGACTGACAAGTTCTTTCCTGACACAACTCAGGAAGTACAAAGATCCATGGCTTTTGGTATTGCCACAGCAGATGTCTAAAAATCCTTATTTTAAAACAGAAGAATTTCTTCTAACGCTTGATTCTTCTGATGTGCCTTTTGAGTTGTGAGCCATTTAAGCTATTTGGGTCACCTTGTCGAGGTCTAGCCATAGCCATCCACACTAGAAAGTTTTATTTTTAATTGACAGTTTTGATTTCCACTTGATCATACTGTTCCCTTTGTTACAGCGTTTAGAAAGAATATCTGTTAAGGCAAGTCTGAGGCAAGATTTTAGGAATGCTGGGAATTACAAGAATCAAAACTACTCTCATTTATTTTATCTGCTGGCCTCTGTACAAATGGGAATTGTCACACTGCAGGTTGGTCTCAGACTCAGGACTGCAAGCCACCACACCACTGCTACCCTTGCTGTCATTGGGAATTTTACAGCATTGTGAAACACTGATATTTTAGTGAGCTTGGTCTTGCTCACCCAAGTCTCCATCCTGGAACATGTTCCCGTGAGGGTAATAGTTGTTTGCATCTTAATTAGGCTCTCTGACAGAGTGGTTTTAAAATTGATGTTCCTTTTTTGAAGCATTAAATATCTTCATGTTAAAGGAAAAAAAGAAAGAGTAAAAGCTTTCTCACTACTTGCAACAGCTCCCACAAAGAATTTCATTAAAAAAACACCATACCATATCAACTGAAACCCCGACTTTTATACTCTGATTGTGTATCATGAAAAATGAACACCTGAAAATTATGTGAACATCTGAGAAGCACATGAAATGTGTACTGTCACACAGGTGACAGTGGTTGTTGCCACACTGTGCCACCACCTATGCCTTTTTTTGCAACAATATAAATTTATGGTCTTAAAAAGCTTCATCACAGGCTGGGAGCAGCACAGAGCCTGTATGTTCCTGGTGGGAGGGAGATCACCAAAGGGGCTCTGTCCTTGGGTTTTTCTTTCCTGCTGCAGTGATGTCTTTGAGCTGTCTTACAGGCCAGTTAGGAACGCATGCTTACCTCACCTCCTGTCCTTCCTGAGCAATGTGTTAGAGTTGGATGAGGTCCTTGAACTCGTTCTGTGCTTATGTCAGGCAAGTCAGTCACTGCCTGATCCCTCATAAAGATGTGGCACCCTGTCGTAAGTCCTTAGTACCTGTGGTGGGTTATTGATGCGCTCAGAAAAAAGTGATATTCAAGCAGAGTACAGTGAGGAAACCTTTTAGCTTCAGTTGTCTGGCTTCTGTCTTTCAAGTACAGAGGTGGAAGAAGTGTCTGTGAGCCTGAGCACAGAGTTCCTGTCTTCAAAATGCTGGAAGAGGACGTAGAAAAAGAAGGCAGAAACTCCAGGGCTTGAGCGTTTGGACCAAGCTCTATGGCCACTGGGTGCCACTCTTGTTCCACGGCGAGTCAACTGCGCAGTCCTCAGCGAGGAACAAAAAGTTTACGGTCTCCACTCTACGTCCTTATCTGGAGCCCGGCTGCCAGAACACGAATGCCGTATATTCTGCGTAGCAGAAGTAAAAAGCAGAAGGTCAATGATAGACGCCTACTGCAAACAAGGCAGGAAGATTTAGCAAGCAAAACTCAAGGCGCAAAACGTGGCGGTTCAGGTTTATTGAATATGCCACGTGAAAGGGTAGCATGTGTCATAGTTGCTCTGCTTTTTGGGAGCTCCTAAGTAGGCTAGGTCAGAATTTGTATTGTATTAAGGAAACGGTAAGAAGACCTATTCAAAAATCTATTTTAAAAAGAAAACATTTCATTAACTGTCAGATTTTAAGGCAGTTTTCTTCCATCTAAAGCAGCTGATAAAATTAAATGTAGCAACTCTGTTTGAACCTTGACTTATTTGTGTAATTTCTGCCGCTACCACAACATTCTGACCAGGCATTTCTGAGGTGGCAACCACCCACCACTGCTGCAGGGATGAGAATGGGAGAGTAAAGCTAACTGGAATGATTTCTCTGCTCAGACTAAGGAAAGAGGTAAACTGAAATTAAAAATCTCCAGCAGGAAATTGTTCCCCTAATCAACAGTCGGAGTTTTTTTTCCTAAATATGCTGTCCTTAGGCTTTATCTGCCATAAATTGCCACAGATCTGTTAAAGTTGCAGTGACTGTGCTGTTCTAATGGGTGGAAGTACTTTTTAATTTTTTTATGTCTTGTTAGTTTGATTTAGGTTTAAAACAAAATACTCTAACATCTTTGAAAATACAACAGCAATCTGCTCACTTCCAGATATATCATGTCATAAAGTGATCTGAAAATGGGGGTAGGTAGAGGGGTCAAGCTGATTTCTTTCTGGCTCTTCACTTGCAAAACTCTTGTTTGAAGTAAATTTGGAGCCACAGCTCTGCTCAGACTGCCAATTAAAGTGTCTCTTAGCCCTCTGTATTAGACTCTATTCAATGTTGTATTCAAAGCTTAAAATGTTGGTTTGTTTTTTTTTTACTATGGTTACACCCAGCATCCCCAACAGAGCTCCAGCATGTCAGAAATTTTACTAACACAGCAGAAGATATGACCTCTCTCAGGAAAACCTTGCCATGTGAGTCTGAAAGAGTAGGGAAAAGTAGATAATGACAGCTGAAGAGAACAAGGAGACACTGAGTTAGTACTGGTGAGCATGACAAGCTGTGGTCTCAGCAAGACAGCATTTTTCCTATAACATCACAAAAGAAGTATCTGAAGGGTACAGTAAGGGAACTTTGCCGATGTTTACAGGGAGGCCAGAGGGGAGAAAGCAACAAGTTATGTCTTTGAAATGCAGGCTGCTCTCAAGAACCAGCTGGCCTCTCAACAGTGCATGTTTCCAGGAAGGAGACACAGAAGTCCTTGTGTTGGGGCAAGTGAATGTGGAGGTTTGTGGCACATGTTGCAATATA
Organism: Porphyrio hochstetteri; assembly: GCA_020800305.1. Classification (NCBI taxonomy): domain Eukaryota; kingdom Metazoa; phylum Chordata; class Aves; order Gruiformes; family Rallidae; genus Porphyrio; species Porphyrio hochstetteri. Next base: position 57,716,692 of record CM036907.1, read on the forward strand.
AAAGGTGAAGCAGGGAAAGATGTAAAGAGAGAAGGGATCTGGCCAAAGTGGTAAATACGTGATGAAGGATGGATATGTCAGGTGGGAAAAGGAACTATTTATGAAGGGCATAGAGAAGGTGGTTTTAGTATGCAAGGTATCAAGAGTTGAGAACTGGATGAGAATTTTAACTGCATGAGTGAAAAAGGACCTTACAGAGGTGGTGCAGAAAGATCTTCAGGACAAAGATTGGGACTGAGGGCCGATTAGATGTCCAAGGTGACAATGGTAGTCTGATTATATGAGCAGATGGGAGCACAGTGGTGATACTGTTGACAGTGATCACAAAAAGTACTGCTGGAAATATGCAGGAAGAACATATTAGGTTTGGGGTTTTGTTCTTTTTCTTTTTGAGTCTTTTTCCTGTCCAGATTATGTCATCGCAGGCCTCAATCTGGGCACACAGGTATGCGCTGGAGGCTTCAGCTTTGCTCCCTACTCTTAGCACACACTAAGAGTGAAGTGAGAAGATCAAGATCAGAAGGCATTTGTGAAAGACTACACATACCTGATAACAGGAAGAATTTAGGAAAGTATTTGAAGGATTCTAAGTGTCTACTAGAACTGAAGCTGTAAATGAGAAGGGTACAAAAGCTTGGATCTGGCTATGATCTAGGACAGTTGAGTCTTAGAGGAGGAGATCTCATCAAGACCCTGAAGGTTTGTTGCTTCAAATACTTAAGAAACTTTGGCACTGTGTTAAATAAAAGGCCTTAAAACAGGAATTGAATTCAGCAGGAATCCAAGCTGTGGCTTCACTGACTTGTAGTGTCACACTAGCGAACAAGAGATCATATGAGACCAAACAGGGCATTGGGGGACTTGAGGGTGAAGATAAGTCACTTATATTTAATATGAGAGAAATGGAGAGTTTCTTTGATTGAACCCAACAGCAACTAGAGTGCACAGGGTCTAAATACCTCATTAGATATTACTAAAACGTGCAGCCAATTATATGACACTGTTGGAGAAAGTCCTTAGAGACTTACGAAGCAATTTGCACAAGGACTTAGTTCTCAAGGTGGTGTATCAAGACATGTCTGAATATCCATCGTATCAAAGTATCTCATCCGCTGGTTATCAAACCATTCATTCCATCTAGACCTGCGCAGGAGGATGTGGAACAGGCACAGCTTATATAGGGATTGGAAAGGCAGTTAATGTAACTCTTTGTTTTCAGGGATAGCAGAGCTTGCCAACATCCATTCATTAACTCAAGATTGTTTTTTCAATGGCTCTTCCCCAGGTCTCTTGCATTTCATCAGCTCAAAGCATCAGATTGGCTCAAATTCTTTGGTTTTTAGTACCCTTCTAGGAATCAATACGCAATGCAGACGCTACAAACTAAAACAATTGGGACTTCTCAAAGATGCTTAAATCAACTCTTTTCTGCAACTATTTCTTGCTTATCTTTGATAACCACCTCGCAAAGTGTTTTCTTACACTTAGGCAGCGATTCCATATCATTAGAAAGGTGCTCGGATGACCTGGTTATCAAAACACCTGACAATTTCTTAACCAGTAATGTAGCTTCCTCTTTGAGCAGTCATTTAGGACCTCTACAAAGGCACATATTTCAATTGTTATAGATAGCTTTGACAGAGGAACATTAAATTTAACACATCTTCCCTGTTTTGCAAAATTGCAGTAGTCTATCATAGCCACATTTCCCTACTAAATAAATAACAATTTCAGCTTCCCAGCTCACCTTGGTATCTTAAATAAGATACTTACTGCCAATTTGGTGGTGGTTTTCATCAGAAAGCAAAACCTGATCAGTTTTTTGATGAGTAACACTCAACACTGAATTACATTACTATTGAGACTACTGTGTAGCATGTAGTTTCTTGGCAAAGGACCCAACTCTGTGCAAGCTCTCCTCCAGATTGAGGAAATATCAAATCCCATTTTTACTTCTGGTCCCTGTTGTTTGCCTGCAGATTCAATATTCCCTGGTGCTACCTTATATATAATAATGGAAAGAGAGAAAAGTTCATAGATAACCCTGAGACTTGTTAAGAAATACAGCAATGTCTTTAAAGAATCAGAGAAATTTTTAAGTTGGAAGGGATCTCTTGAGTTAATCTAGTCCCATGTTTCACTTTGTGCCCATTTCCTCTTGTCCTGTCACTAGGAACTACTAAGAAGAGTCTGGATCTCTTTTGTTCATTTTTCTCCCATCAGGTACTTATACACACTGATAAGAGCCCCTGTGCCTTCTCTTCTCCAAGCTGAACAGTCCCAGCTCTCTCATGAAGGATGCTTTGGTCACGTAATTGTTTTTGTGGCCCTTTGCTGGACTTACTCCCGTAAGTCTGTATCTTTCTTACACTGCGTTAGCCCAGCACTGGGCTACAGATCCAGCATTCCAGATGTATCTCAGCAGCACTGAGAAGAGGGGAAGTACCACCTCCCTCAACCTGCATTTCCTAATGTAGCCTGGGATACTGTTGCTATTGAATGATATAGTCTTACAGGTAATCAAGATCTGGTGTTGGAAAGCCCCAGTCCCTACATTCTGTGCTTACCTCATTGGGACATCTGCCTGTATGTATGGGATAAACTGGCGTCTCGCTTGCCGGTCATCCACAGAGTGAACTGAATAAGCTGGTCGCCTCTCTTGGAATTTTGCCTGTCCCAGAAACAGTGGTCATTCTTCCAGTCAACCTACAGAGACTGCTTTTCTGGGGAACACCATTATTTTCCAGTGATCCATTATTCTGGATATGATTCTAATTGTTTTGAGTGGTAAGAGGAAAGGACAGTTTCTTCTAGGCAGTTACACAAGTGTAAAGAACTTGATTTATGATCCATAACAGAAATCAGTCTCCTAGGTTTCAGTTTCAACCCAAAACCTGTATGCAGCAGGGTCACATTCATGTGCCATCACCACCTTACCTCTTTACACTACCAGTGTCTCTTTGGCCACATGGCAGGGTCTACAGCTGCACCCCATAAACATTCCTTGAGCCTGTTACTCAGCTTTGGGAGTTCTGAGTTGTCTGCTACCTGTGTCCTTCCCACTGTAGTTCTAGAAGACCTCCAGCAAACTTTGGATAAAGCTACAGGGAACCATAGACACTAACTTTGTGTCTTGTTCACAGTGAAATAAATTAAGAACATCTCCTTTCTGCTAAGGTGCTTGCCTCTCATAAATCACTTCTGATATCTACCATGACTCCCAGTGTGTGTGGACAGAGAAAACTAGATCAAGATCAGAAGGGGGTCAGCCTAGAATTTCATAAGGAGTTGACCAACTTAAGAGCTCAAGGCCGTAGGCTTTTGTCTCGTTCACTTGTCTAAAGCCAAAGACAAAATTCTTATCAGTTTTCTGCATGTTATATAATTTTCTCAGGGCCAGAGACATTGCTGGAAGCCAGACTTTTCCTTGTATGGTGCCAGATGGAAAGCTATTGAAAAATCAATGATTCAATAGGAGAACATGCTTCTGGGTGAGCTGCACAAACTGATGAGCTGCGGTGGTGTTGTCCTAGATATGAGTCTGAAGAGAACAATTGCTGCCTAAATCATGACCCATAGATATAGACATCTTCACTCACAATGCTACAGTCAGGGTTGGTAGCTCTCGGCCCTGTGCCACAAACCATGCTAATCACAAAGGCAGCCCGTACATGCCCAAGGTAATTATGGGCCTCATGGATCACTCTGAAGTAGCTATAAAGAGCTGCTGCCATATTAGCATTCCCTCTTCTCGTGAACCTTGTGTGGTATATCTGAGCTCAGTCCCAGTAGTTGCTGGGCTTCCATGTGCTTTGCAACCTCCTGTGGCTCCAGCTGCCCATTCTGCCACTAACTGTGGCCTCATTGTCCATGTTTGCCCCACTGTGGGACTGGTCTTCCTATCTCATGGTCAAGGCAACAGATTGCTGAAGCCATGTTCTGCCATGATAGTCTACTGTCAATCTTCACTTTCCATTCCATTAGACTTTATGGGATTGTTAAAGGGTGATCAAGCCTTGCTGATCACTTCTTGGCTCTGCAGTTGATGAATCAACTTAAGGATGGGAATCTGGAAGTGTCTTTTGGTCCGATATTGCCACCAATGCATCACTGTGGTAGTGATTGGCACCAGTTGTTCCTTGACCCTGAGCAACTTCACAACAGAAGGATCCTCCAGGAGACCAGGTGAAGTAGGCAACTATTCAGTTTCCTCCTACTCCAAGGTACCTATGCCAAAAGCCTACCGGTGCCTTTTTGGGTTAAAATAGCCTCTTCTGAGGTAGTCTGTGCCAAGGATACAAAGTGCCTCTGGACCAGTCACAATGGGGTGTTTTTCCCAGTCATTCCCAGTTAGGCTCACTTTGGCCTCCAGTAGAGTCAACTGTTGGGATCCCCATGTCACTCCAGAAATGCAGATGGGTTCTGCCCTTTCATGACTTGATGGCATTAGGATACAGTGCACCAGTGTCCACTAGAGCCTTGTACTCTTGTGGGTCTGATGTGCCAGGCTCTGAATCCACACAGTTCAATAAACATGGTTGTCCTTCTCCTCCTGCTGGCTGGATTCTGGGTCCTTCTAGTCCTGGTAATAGTATTGGTTACTCATGTGTTGTAAACACAAATCAGAAGTCCCTTTGTTAAGATCCTAAGATCAGCCCTTCTACTCTGGGGAACTGCCCAGTGGAAACTGGAGTAGAAGTTTTCCTGAAAGAACCCCCTTCTGAGCTTCTTCCTCCTTGCAACTGCTGTACCTGTGTCTCTAGGGTAGAAGGGGAAGTTGAAGTAGAGGAAAGTGTGTCCCATTTGTCTCCCCCATAGATTGGCTCTCCAAGGAAAAGAGGTAATGGGTGTAATTGTTAATAGTTTCTGAGAGATAGCTCTCGAAGTACAGAGGTGGCAGCAATGCTGAATACAAATATGAGATTAGTCTCACAACTAGTAATTTTATCATATCATAATCCAGTGTTACACAGCGCAACAAAATGATAACTTTAATCCAGCCCTCAGAGATTATAAACAGCACCACGGGGAATATCTACTGCGAGTAAGGTGTTATATAACACAACTCTGAGACCCACAACCCCAACTCTGAGAGCAAATAAATCAACATTGTGACCAGTGACTATTAAACTGATATAATGAATTATTATAACACAGTTGTTTTAACACGTTCCAATCAGATCTGTTATTATCTCAACCTTTTGTGCCCCACATTGAGCACCAAAATTACTGTTGTGGTTTAACCTGCCAGGCATCTTAACGCCATACAGCTGTTTGCTTAACACACCCCTGCAGTGGGATGGGGGAGACAATCGGGGGAAAAAAAGTAAACTTCATGGGTTGAGATAAAGTCAATTTAACATGATTGAAAATGAAGGAAAAATAACAGAACTCTTACTACTAATAGTAATATATATATTAGTATATAATACTGTATATATATAATAGTAGCAGTTCTATTATATATATGTATACTATTATATACTACTATACTTCTACTACTATTATTATTACTACTGGAATATACGAAACAAGTGAAGAACAGGTAAAAGGTTCTTGACTTAGTGTAAGCACTGCTTAGCAACAACTAAACCGTCAGTGCCTTATCAGCATGATTCTAATTGTAAATCCAAACCACAGTACTGTACCAGCTACAAGTAAGAAAATTAACTCTTCCAGGACAAACGTTGCTACAAATACTGTGCACTCTGTTATACTTCCTCTGCCCCTTGTTCGTTAAGGTCTTCGGCTTCTTCTCAGTTCCGATGTGCTGTTTCCCAACTCAGCAAAAGGCCTCATACCTCTGACATGGGTTAGTATTACAAATACTGATCTATATATGTCACATATTTATGTCACGTAGATGCCTGCATTGTATTGAAAGTCAATGTGATTTAGTCTCCTAACTCAATTCCTTTTGAAATGTTACCTTTGATAATCTCATGTATTTGATGAAAAATCCAGTTGTAAATATAATTTTGATTTAGTTGATAACCTAGACAAGTAAATGTTATGATTTTCAGCAGCTGTAGCATCGTTTAGAGACATTAGCAGATGTGGTTTTATAGCCATATACATCTGATCATTCTCTCCTAGCCTAAACACACACTGAAATCTCATTCTTCTCTATTTCAGAAAGCAAAATATCCAAACAAGGGCAGCTAGGAATGCAAATAAACTGGAAGGGCTTGAAAGCAACATCATGGACAATGTCCTGAGTTAAAGTCGTTCTGCAAAACATGAAAGTAACTTGCAAATATTCCAGATTCAAACCCTTTGTAAGAATGATCTGTGCTGTTTCCCATTTCTGAGGTAAAGGGGTCTGCTCGATATACCTTTGGATTTATTTTCACATTCTTCCAGATATCTACATGGACAAATTATTCTGGTTAAAAAAATTGCATAGTTCACACTGTCAGTGTGATCATCGTGCTTTGGTATTAGGATCTTCAGCTTTTTTATTGAAGCAGCTATGTAAGACTGAGGTGGCAAAGGTACCTTTTCCTGGGCAGATAATTAAAGGATGCTTTTTGCAGAAATCCTTTTTGCAAAATAAAGTCATTCTGTATTTAAGTATCTTAGGGCATCTTTGGTTTTTAGGAGATTTTCACTTTCTTTGTTCATCTTTTCCCTTCCTGTATCTTCCCTTCCCTTCATGTGCTCCAGCCTTTTAAAGCTACTGGGTGGAATTTTAAGTGACAGCATACTAAAAAAGTAATTCAGCTGTGGATCTGCTATCATTCTGCTATGGTTTGGGTTCAACCCTACGTGAGAGCGTTAATTAGCTTCAGTTCATGAAGCAAGCTCTCAATGACTGAATTCCTAGATTGATACTGTGTTTTAGAGCAGTTTTCATTCCTCTACTTAACAGTAAGTCCCAGTGCTTTGTGGTGTTGGCAGCTAGTGGAGTTTAACTTAGAGAGTAAGGTACAAATTACTCTTTCCCCCCATAAATTTATTTTATTGACAGGGAATTTTGAAAATTCATAGATCCATTTTCTCCCATGAGCTTTGGATTTTTGTATACTAGCTAACACCATTCAAAACAAAGGATAAAATTGACATAATAAAATGCCTTCTGTTCTATTCCTCCCATCACAACTGCAAGCGTTCATAAATGTTTTCTGATTACTTCTGCAGGAGGTGAAGTGTACTAAATCCTTCCTCCCCTAGCATTAATTTAATAGAAAATATTAGTGAATGGAATGAGAAAGAATGAATTTACTCTTGTAAATAGTATTATTGCAGACACAGCCTTAATGTACTTTTAAGCAGGGCAATAACCAAATACCATTAGTTTAGATTACTATGGAGCCAATAACAGAGGTGATAAAGAGTTGGGATGAAGACTTCATATCTGGTTCTCCTAGAATTTATTTTAAGCTGTTAATGGAGGATAGACATAATAAAGAACTGGATCTGCCTTGCAATCTTAGAAAATCCTCTAAATACAAGCAAGGTGCCAGAAATCAGAAAGCAAATGAATTCAGCATAGCCTCAAATGGTCATAAGGAGGCTAGGTGCACCTGCCATGGTTTAACCCCAGCTGACAACTAAGCACCACACATCCACTCGCTCACCGTGTCTCCGTGGTGGGATGAGGGGAGAGAATCAAAAAGAAAAAAAAAGTAATAAAACTTGTGGGTTGAGATAAAAAAAGGTTAAAGTGAATAATAACAAAACAACAATAATTATGATAATATTAATAATGATGATGATAAAAGAATATATACAATTAGTTAGCAGTTGCTAACTACCCCTCAGTTCCTGAGCTGCGCCACCTCTTGGCCCACTCCCATAGTTACATACTAAGCATGATATATGGTATGGAATATCTTTTCAGTCAGTTTGGGTCAGCTGTCCTGGCTTTACCCCCTCCCAGCTTCTTTAGTGTCCTCCACCTTCTCCTTGGCAGGGCAGTATGAGGAGCTGGAAAGTCCCTGACTGCTCGGCAACAGCTAAAAACATCAGTGTGTTATCAACATTGTTCTCATCCTAAATCCAAAACACAGTGCTATACCAGCTGCTAGGGAGAAAATTAACTCTATTCCAGCTGAAATTAGGTCAGCTTCTCAGGTAACTGAAACAGAATATTGTTTATTTACCTAGCTTTATTAATTGTCATTATGTATTTTTTTACATGAAATATTTAGAGGAGCTTTAATACACTTGAGAATTTTCTGTTCTCTCCTACATGAAAATGAAATATCAGCTTTCCTGGCAACACGTTGCTGTGCTAGGTGGCGTGTAGCTGGATCCTGTTACTATGTGAAGCAACAAGCATTATCCTGTGCTCTTTGTTCAGAGTAGAATCAGTCTTGAGTTCAGCATCAAAATCTGTACTCAGATACTTGGATAATATTGCTTAGTAGAAAATCCAAAATCTTCTTTCTTTTCTGATGCTTATTATTCATTAGTTTGTTTTGTTTTAAACATGCTATTTTATTACAGAGATCATGCATTGTATTCCAGAGGACCTACTTTTCATGTAAGTACTTTATATCATATGTAGAATTCAGAGTGGCCCATCATGTGTTATGCTGGTCCTGAGAATCAAAATACTTGCCTTTCAAACCATGCTGCCTAATAACAGTATTAACCATTGCCACTAAAAGGAAAACAATGCACTTCAATTTTATGCTCACAGATATTTTTAAGGTCCATGTCAAATGTACATAATACAGCTCATGTTGTAGCACTTCAAGCCCTAGTCTTGGTCCTGAAAGGCTGTGGTTTAATCCTTGCTCTGCTATTCCTTTGAGAGTTTGAGGCAAACCACTCAGCATTTTCCTGTCTGTTTCTCATCTAAAAGTGGAAGTAATAAATTTTCCCCCTCAATAGGATACTGTGAGAAAACATACATTCAAAGCATTTTGAACCCCCAAAGGGACCACTACACCTTTTACCTTTGGTGCTCAAGTAGCAGCATCCAATGATTTGAACCTTCTTGCCCAGCTACACCAATAACTTCCACACAACTGAGCCTAATTTGGGTCTGTCTAGCATGTATCTTCCAGAGTAGCACCCAGTCTTGACTGAATGACAGCAAGATAAAGAGGCTTTACCATTTCTGATGGATCCTTCCAGTAGTTAATCACTTCCTCTGTTTAAAGTGAGTGCTTTATTTCCTGTTTGAAATTGTTCTTGGTATGCTTTAATTATGCTAGATTAACATGCTAGATTAAAGAGCCTACTAGTGCCTAGATTTTCTCCACATGAAGATACTTATAAGTTATTATAGAGTTACCTCTTAATCTAATTTTTGATATGCTGAACTGATTGAACCTTTTAATTGCAAGGTATTTTCTGAAGTCCTTGAGTATATTTGTGGCTCTTTTCTCTACCCTAATTTCTTAACACAGTAAGATGTACCACAGAACAATTTGCAGTACACCAATATTAGTCTCATCCCTTCCATGTACAAAGGAATAATTATCTGTTTTGCTACAATATTTTACAGAGTTTGTGTGATGAGAAGTTTGTCTAGGAAAACCTCAATTTCTTCATTGTCACCAGTTTCCAAGGTCCAGCAGTATGCTCTGAGTTTGGCATGCCTTCCATGCCCTGTGATGTGCAGCTTCTCAGTTGCATGTGTTCAGACAGTTTTCGTTTGAGTGACTGCTCTGTGACATTTCCAACTTATAAAAGTTTTTTTGTGTACTCAGATCTTTTTTGATGATACAGGCATTACAAGAGTTTTGAATAAGATTATCTACCTTATATCTTGGTTGAAATTGGTTGGCAAATTAAGCAGTATTTGCTGTGGAGTAGAGGGGCGGAAAAGCAAGCCAATAGACGGACAGACATCATAATTGCATAAGTCTTATTTCTGTAGGGAACCACATTCCAAACAGTTATTATGGCAAATACAAATCTAAGGATTGAGATTGCTCTTACTTGGCTCCCCAGAAAACGGGACAACCAGTTTCATAACCCTACATAAGACAGGATTTATTTGGAGAGCAAAGTCAAGGACATTCCCAGTTCCTTCACTAACCCTGTGAGAAAACTCTTCTAATTTAGGAAAAAGTTCCCTATTTAAGCATTTGGTGTCTTGCTTGAACAAAGCTTTCAAGGTACAGACTGAGCTAGAGCATGTGTCTAAACTCCTAGAAACAAACCCCCCATTTTACATGCTTTCAGCTAAGGATAAGTGCAAATGCTCTGCTCTTATATTATATTTTATAATATAAATTATATATATGGATATAATTGCATCCATCCCCAAAAAGATATGTCCCCACTTACTGACTTCATTATTGATGGCTGTCTACATGTATAGCAGTAAGACAATCAGTATGTAGTAAAGCACTGTCTGTTTTATTATAAACAAGTCAGGCAATTTAAACTGATTATTTTTTTCATTTAAAATTCCATGTTCGGTATTTGCAACGTAAAATTCTGCACTGACATTGACTAACTGATCCAAATTCCACTGTCCTTATTTTGGCAAAACTCCATTCATTTTGTTGTCTGGACTCCAAAGGTCTGGTTCTGCACAATGCTGAGCAGATACAGTTTCTTTTGGTTTTGCTAAAAGCTCTAAAAGCTCCGCACCTCCCACCATCCGACCGCTTTAAAAGTGTTCTCTGGCTCCTTTATGAATGTGCAATGTTACAGAAGGATGATGTACTTGCAGTAATAGACATAGGGTGGGTAGCCTTTGCGATTATGCTTGATGTCTCTTACTATAGATACATCTTTTTAATGACAACTGCAGCTTCCATTAAATAATAAAATAGTTGATGTACATTCCTGTCAGAGAAATTGTGCTCGGGCATGTTTCTATTACACAAGGTCCAGTTCAGTCAAATCTAGTTGTTCTCCACATAATTTATATTTGAAGCAGCTTCTGTGTTGACCAGTATCACAGCATACATATGTTTGTTTCATCCTCAAACCTTTGATATTACTTTCAAAGTTGTCCAACTGTGCCTCTTAACTATCTTCCTCTTGCCAGCATGGCAAGGAATCTAGAGAGAGTCATCTTAAATCTCTGCATTGGTATGCATTCAGTGTAGCCCTCTGAATTTCCTTAGCAGCACACAAACTCAGAAAATTGCATGGATATTTTACTAATATTAATGAGCAAATGGCAGGCATTCTTCAATCTAAACATTTTTATCTAAATGTAATGTAATTGTATAGTAATGTATAATTAATGAGTGTGATGTGTTGCAGGTTGATTAGGTGCCCATGACCTTTTGAATTCACAGTTTGTCTTTCAGTTTTTTTAACCTTGATCAATTCCTGGAAACATGAGAATAAATACATTGTGCTTGTTACAGTGAGAGGGAATTGTGGACATCAGCTTCTGTGAGATCTAAAGCAGACAGGTTTCTGCAGCTGTCCTGTGTGCACCCACGTGACAACGACTGCGCGTTAATTTGGGGTTGTGCGTGCTTCCTTACCTTTGTTCACAAAGTTCCACTCGGTTCACATTTCTGACAGTAATGATTTCTAAGAGGGTTTTTGTAGCCTCGGAAAGGTGCAGAAGGAAAGATGTTGTGTGGAGAGCCCTGTCTCGAGTAACGGTGTAGGCCCCTGCGTGGGACAGGAGAGTCAGTGTTCGAGGCAGCCATGATGGGGAATGGTCAGCAGTGGGTTGGAGAGCGGGGCTTCTGTCTCAGAGGACAGGCTCATATCTGCCTTCTCTCCAGCTTATTTACATATATCCACAGAATAAAATGTTCAGATCTGCCTATTCATCATTTGGTCAAAATGAAGATAAAAGCTCTCCCCAAACCTGCAGTTTTTGCCTAACAGAAGCTGTAAGACCACTGAAAAGCAGGCTGTTATTAAAGCACAATCTTATCTATCTGTGTACCTCACGGCGAGCATGACTGTAAATTGTCTTTCATATTCAGGATTACTGGACCAGAGAAACGGTCTCCAGACAAGAATCAAGACAGTCCGGTAGTTTAATATCTGAATACTGCAGATCAGCCTTCAGCACCCAACCTTGAGCCTGACATCGGTCTTCTGTGCACGAGCTTCAAAGGAAACCATATTTAGTCCTCTAGGACAGTAGAAAGATTGTTTGAAGCTAGTAAAGCACATGTGTAAGTATTGGCAGGCTCAGAGCTTTTATCCTCAATGAATACAAATGTCTTACCGTGTTAGAAGTCATTATTGTTTAGAAATCATAGTTGCACATATTTGAAGCAGGTAGCTTTTGAAATATGCTGGTTTGAGCAGTTCAGTGTGCTATACAACTTCTGTTTGTTTCTATATATTCGGAAAGGATATTAATGTCTTTTAAAGAGATTAAGCCTTTTCATCCTTTCTTGCTCTTGAAAGGAGAAAAAGTATGTTTCCATGTCAACTAATACATTTGTGCACATATATTAAGACCATTGTGTAAATGAGATTTTTTTTTTTCATTGTAGAAAATGTTTTATTGAAGGTCAAGAAGACCACTGTTAAATAGACAGAACTGGTTGGAGTTTTAAAATGCAAATCATAAGTCCACTCTTGATCAAACATGTTCAATAAGAAGTAAGTAGACATTCCTGGAAAGTTATTCTTTTTGTCTGTATTGGGTTGGCTGAGATGGAGTTAATTTTCCCCAGAGCAGCCCTCCTAGTGCTGTGCTATGCATTGGTGGGGAGCAAGGTGTTAATAACACAGTGGCGTTTTGGCTACTGCTGAGCAGTGCTGGCACAGCATCAGGGCCATCTCTCCTACACCCCCCTGGCAAAATCCTAGGTGTGGACGCAGCCAGGACAGCTGACACAAACTGGCCAAAGGGATATTCCATACCATATGATGCCTGCTCAGCAATATAAGCTGAGAAAAAGAAGGAGGAAGTAGGGGCAGCAAGGGGGAGGGTGTGGATTTGTTATTTACAACATTTGTCTTCCAGAGCAACTGCTGTGTGTCCTGAAGCCCTGCTTCCTGGGAAGTGGCCAGACATCTCCTGCTGATGGGAAGTACAGAATAAATCTTTTGGCTTTCCTTTGCTTCCACACATGACCTTTGCTTTTGCTTTATTAAAATGCTTTATCTTGATTCATGAGCTTTTTTTCTATCTTGCTTTTCTCCCATCCCTGTCCCGTTGAGGAGGGGAGCAATAGAGCAGCTTGGTGGGCACCTGGTGTCCAGCCAAAGTCAACCCACCACATTGTTGCTGCAGGTTAAATGAAATGGATACCTGATTTTATGCCACAGAAATGCAGAATTTCTTAGACAATGAAGTGATCCCACATGAGGAGCTGGAGTTGCTGCTGGAAAATATGTAACCTGACTGAGGTGAGAAAGCCTCAGCTCAGCTGGTTTCCAGCACTCAGAAGGTTTGGGCCAGTCAATGATAAAGTGCCGTCATCTTTCTAAGTGGTCACCAGGGTGACTTAACACCTGCTATTTGATTGCCTGGGAAGTGTCAGGAGGAGAGATGAAGGCCTAGGGACGATTCACATCTGCTGTACAACGTACTGCACCTTTCCGTCCATCACCTGCTGTGCTGCTCTGACCATCAGGGGGTTGCATTCCTCAACTCTTTACTAACTATGTGTGTTTAAGCTTGCATTTAAGGTTTTGGTTTTCATAGGGCAAGCTGAGTGGAAGCCTTGTCATATTTTTCTTTTCCCTTTCTCTCTTCCTGAAGAAACCGGTGATATTCCCCTCAAAAAAAACCCCAACCCAACCCAACCCAAACAAAAAAAAAACCAAAATCACTGCAATTGTTAACCAGTTGAGATTACAAAACTACCCTGTTAGTTTCTTACTTTTCTATAACAGCTGATCTGCCTTTAAGGCAGTTCTTATAAAATCTCCTGTTAATCAAGAATACTCAGACATATGAAAAGTTGGTCACTTTTTTGCATTTAACAAAATTTAGTCCTAACCATTTTATTATATCTAAAACCAGGAAGGAAGTGGAAGAGTCCTTATAATGGTGATGATATGGTACAGGCACCATATGATGGATGTTCTGTTAAGAGTGGAAGTTCCTGTTTAGTCTTTCAGTGTAAACTAAGGAGCAGACTTACTTAACTGGTTTGTACTACATGCATAACTTGGGGGGAGGGAGGGAGAGGGGAAGCCCAGAAAATACAATCCCATGTATTTCAATTTAGACTTACTAGTGAATAAACTTAAATTATTGTAACAAAACTTCGATCATTATAATACCACTCTTTTTATTGTAAGAGCCAAAGTAATTAATCTGTATATTTATGATCCCTGACTAAGATTAGCTTTCTGTCACAAGATGTGGTGAGTCTGTGCTGTTATGACTATATTTTATTTACTAATATTTTCCTACACAGTGTTGAACACTTCCTGCTGAAGAAGCTGAATGGACAAATCCATGAAGATATCTTTCATTTTCCCTGACAGTGAATGATGTTTCCATATATAAACATAATAATAGAGTCATTACATATGCACTCACATTATCATAGCTGCTGTGTGCTCAGTGTTATTCAAAACAAGGCAGGAAGCCAAATCTTCCCAGTTCCCATTTTGATTTAAATTGTATTTGTAATAAAGGGTTTTTCATTCAACCTAAATACAGTTTCATCCCAGTCCAACAAACCTCCCCACTTCTTTTCTTTTATTATTATTATTTTTCCTTTATTCTAGGTCATTCAGTCCTGATACAAGTGAAATTCTCCTCTGGTGGTGATAACAGCAGTGCTACTCAATGAACTATAACAAGGGCTCTAAATGCATCTCCTGTAGCATACCACAGTGATTTGCAAAAGTGGGAATAAATCAAAGCAGTGAAGAGATGCCATGTTGAGCCAGAAGCTAAATGTTACATCTTGTTGCATGAGGCTAGGGGGAGAACAGATCCTGTTTTTCTGGCAGCACAATATCTTTGTGCTTGTTACCTCCGATCCAACCCCATTAAAACAATCATTCAGAATCTGCAGGAAATTGTCACCTCTTTCTTTCATGCAATGGCAGCTGGTATTGGTGCCTACACACATTTCTCATTTCCTTCAAGATTTTCAACACACATAAAAAAAAGAAGCTTAATTTATATTAAAAAATGTGTCAGCTTACCCTGAGGCTCAGCACGGGCACCAGGGAAAAAAATAAAAGATAAATGCCTCTAGGTGAACTGGCAGAGGCTCTAATTCTCCACTCACTCTACTGCTACACAGTATGCACCGCATTAATCATTTCACATAGGCAGGCATTTAAAAAAGCTTCAACAATTTTAAAACAAAGATGCATTGCCCTAAACTTAATAATAATACAACTGTATCTTGTAGAGCAGTCTCAATTCACATATACTGTATCCCCTAATAGAAGAGGTATAAAATAACGTTGGAGGCTTCTGTGACATAATTTTTATTATTCTGGGTTTTTTTTTTTGTCTGTACAGTTATGTCCTCTCTGGTGGGCATTTTTGTGTGTATGTTTAAGGATACATATATAATGTTGTCATTTGTCTTCTTTTAGTGCTGACAAACGCCAGAATGTTTTCTACCTCCCGTTTTTGTTGTGTGCCTGGTTAAATGCATTATGTGATCCTAGTGAACTCTGTTACGCCTCAGTGCAGCTCAAACACAGCTTTACTTTAACTTTCTGTGCTGAGGGATAGGGAAATATTTTCTCACTTTTCCTAACTTACGTGAATGTTAAAACATTCCTGCATTTTGTGTTTTTCTTCTTCTACATTCCAGAATTACCTACCCTGTATCCCACATGCTTAACAGTGCTAAAGTCACAAAGCTAGGGTACAAATGATACCTGATAGTGGAAGACAACACCAGGTCTAGGAAGGCGGCAGTGTCATAGACATCAAACATGAGCAATACAAAGCTGTGAGGACTGCTTTAGAGGATAGGGCCTATAGCCATGGCAGCCCTAGTGCCAGTGAGAGCTATAAGAAGGTAAGGAAAGATTCAGGTTGCACAAAGGCCGTTGCTTTGTTGCTTTGATACAGAAGGTGCTGCAAGCCTGGACAACCTAACCAGCTGGAGACAGTCCTCTCTTGGAGAAAACATCAGCGGTTGTACAGATGGCATGTATAGCTTTAGGTTAGTCCCAGCACATTCAAAGATGTGGCTCCAGGGATCACTCTGTGGGCACTGGATGGGTTGTTTGAAGCAGGGCTGTCAGACAACAGTGTTTCCAGCAGCTTTGCAGCTGGCCTCGGTTGTGTTTCAGGACACCCAGCAGCTGCCTGAGAATATTTGCAAAGATGAAAAGATGTCACTGTTTTGTACCTACCTCTCAGTGCTATGTGAGTGTAGCAGAGACCAGATAACTAGTCTGAGTAACATAGTCTGTGACCTAGGAGGAAAGACTGGACCAGTTACAAAGCAGATTTAAAAGCAAGAAATGCAGATATGAATTGGACTTTGTTAAAAATGCTAAGCAACAATATATGTATGGGCTCATTTTACACCCATACACCACTCTGGAGGCTGTCAGATTGGCATATGACAAAATGGCAGGCAAATACAGTTCCTCCTGCATCAGCAGAGATGCTGAACAACCAACTAAAAGGCTTTACAGAATGATAGGGAACTTGGTGGGCATGGATCCTGCAAGTCAACAACTGTTATGCAGCTGGTGTTGACAGCAGGGATCTGGCTTTTACAACCATGAGACCCACTCTGATGATTGAGGATTGTTAAGAAGAGATTAGGTCCACCGCAGTTGGGCAAAGGCTGGCCAGTTTGTGACAAGAGTTTTAAATTGGGAATGATGGGGAGGGAGTGAATGAGCAACAGTCAAGTATGGAAGTGGTGGACTGGGGTGAATAGCAAAGTGTGTGGGATCATGTGCATCCTACACAGGATTGTTCATTGCAAAGGAGAGACTTTGCAATGAACAAAACAGGGCAGAAGGAGGCCCACCCAAAGGGTGTGCTCACAAACAAGCAAGTGCCTCAGATCAGCTCTAACTCTACTGGAAAACCGACATAACTGGATGCCTCTCTGAAGTCCCTATACATTAACACACATGGCATGGGGTAGGCACAAGAGGTATTCCATGTTTGGAAGAATCCCATGTATTAGGTCCTAGAGAAAAGAGGGGTCTGGGAGGACTGAAAGATTTTCAAGAATCACCTCCTCCAACTTCAAAAATGATCCCTCTTGCTGTGGAGTAGGTCAAGCAAACATAGTAGGAGGCCTGCATCGATGAACAAATCCCTCCTGACAAAACTCAAGCACAAAAGGAGGCATACAAGAGGTGGAAGAAGGGACAGGTGATGCAGGAGGGGTATAGAGACACTGAATGTGCAGTGATGGGGTTAGGGAAGCCAAAGTCCGCTCGGAGTTTAATCTGGTGAGAGAAGTGAAGGAAGAAGTGTTGCTATACATGCATGAATACCAAAAGGAAGACTTGGAAAATGTTGGTCTGCTGCTGAATGGAGTAGGGGACCTGGTGCCTAAGGCCATGGAGAAGACAGAGATACTCAGTGCCTTTTTCACCTCAGTCTTTAAATGTAAGGCTGACCTTCATAGGTCCCAGGCTCCTGAGACAAGTGGGAACATCTGAAGCAATACAGACTTACCCTCAGTGAAGAAGGATGAGGTTAAGGAGCTTTTAAATAAGTCCATGGGAACTGATGGGATGCACCTACAAGTGCTGAGGGAGTTTGCCATTATTCGTTATCTTTGAACAGCCATGGAGATAGGAGGAGGTTCCAGAGGACTGGAAGAATGCAAATGTTGCTCCTGTTTTCACACCATCAGCTCGGAGCAAGGGTTTTGGAGTAGGTGATCTCCAGGAGTGATCTCCTTCCCACCTCAGTCACTCTGCCATATAGCTGTGATTCTGTATTTTTTATTCGTCAGTGCCCATGAAGCTATATGATATTTAAAGGACACCTGAAATTTTTTTCCACCATTTCAGTTGCCTGTCTCAGGAGATCCATTTGCTGAGTGAAAGAATTTCTAGAGTCTCCTTTAACATATTAAACCTCTGAATGTATTAGGTTATGGCAGGCACAGCCATCGTCACTGTGGAACTGGCAGGTTTAAATGGGGCATAGTTTGGTAAGGGAAAAAGGAATTTGTTGGACAGTGTGTATATAAACACTATTGCTACAGCTCAAAAGGTGGTGTGGATGTGGAAGTGTGTGCAGTGGGAAGCTATAGGAAGTGCAAAATCAGAACACTAGGAAGGAAAATGCTTTGAATGGCTGGGCACGATTTAAGCAGCAGGAATGTGAGTATTGCCTGCGGTGGTGGTTTGATCATACACAACAGTGAGGTACAGTTCTAAATGTCCATTTTACTCATGCCTATGTCTTCAAAGGCAAGTGATTTGTGCTTGTTTTCACAGAGATGTAGATGGATTCACAGCATCATTAAGTAAGCAATGAAGAGCCAGCCCTTCAGTTCTTTGAAAGAAAGGCTAAAGATGTGGTCCAAATCTTTAGTTGGCATAAGATGGCATTTTTCTGCTGAAGTTGATGCACCTACTCCAATTTATAACTCCCAATATCTGGCCTGAATGCTGCAGAATGAGTAGAGGACAAGAGAAGGTGAGGAAAAATTACACCATTGGGTAATACCCATTACGTAGTTGGGAAGTACAGCCTACAAACTTTCTCTGTTATAGTGAAACCGAACTCCTCTTGGATCAACTGATGAAAACGAGTTGCATGTCTTTTGAAGAATCTTAGAGAGACTCTTGGGTCCACAGAAGAATACTCCAATACTGTTGCTGTAATCACAATAACAATAAAAACATGAGAGTAGTAAATAGATAAGCTGTACAGTTTAGCTGCCTCTAGCTTTGCGTCTTTTGAAATGGCTTTTTGAGAAACACATTTGAAAAAAAAAATTTGTTACTGTCACAAAGTATTACAGTATAATTATTTTAATGCTTTAGTGTTTATTATGTCTTATTGCATTATTTATTTGGATTGCTATATTGCAGTTCACAAACTATTTAGATGGTAGTTCTTTGGTTTTGATCTTCATAGCTTTTTTTAACCAGAGAAGCAAACATGCTGTTTGGGCTGAAAATTTTCAGGGTTTTTTCTCCAACTGAATTATTTTTTTTTCCTAAAAGAATAAAATTCTCAGTTACTTCTGACTTTCTTTCTTTCTTTTTTTTTTCCTTTTCCTTCATTTAATATTTTTCTGCCTATGGAAAAGTTTAAATGGCTGATTTAATAACAAAATTTGTAGGTTTGTAATTCTTTTAAAATAAAAACATGACCAATATAACAAGGCCTTGTGGCCATAAGCACACAAGTCTGTTACAGGGGACCAGAAAACTCATTACTTGCCACAGAGTGCCTTAAAGAGTTTGCTTCTAAGTACACAGCACATATTGCTTTAAAACATATAAATGTACACATAGATATACAAACATGCTGAGCTATGGGGGAAAGCTCAATCTATGTAAATACAGTGCAAGTGACAAAGGACAGTGTGACTTTCAAAAAGTTTGGTCCTGTAAAGGAGGTACTGTAGATATGATTCAGATGCCCAAGCCAGAGTCCCCAGCAGTAGTGCCCATACTGTTCTGGTGCTTGGTTGCTCTATGTTTAACCTGGAGTGGTATGTCACTGCTAATCTGATGAAAGACACTGCTGCAGCCAAGGGAAAGTCCATGGACCTGAATGCAGGGACCTGATATTTAGTCAAGTTCTGAAAGTTGATTGTTCCATCACACAATAGAAAGTCTTTTTATTTGCCTCTTGAACTTTCTGTAACTCAGAGCAAGAAAAGGTATTTTTTTTCTCACTAGGAATGCTTATTTCATGCAAAGGTTCTACATTGACCATAAACATGGGTGTCTAGGTTCAGAAGCAAATACACTTTTTTCTGTCACTTTAACACCGACTTTCTAAGGAAATACCACAAGATCCAGTATAGAAGTTAATTTCATCTCCTTCCCTGAGCATCAGAAAACCAGATTTTTCTCAGTTGTACTTAACAAAAGTAACACAAAATAATGTTCCAACTATAACTTTAAAGCTCTGTTTATGTGGTAGAATTCTTATAAAAGGTCTTTCAAAAATCATATTTCCTACTCTTGGCCTTTTTCTATTTTTAATCTTCCATATTTCCTGATGACATTTATTTTGACCTCCATCAAGTGCATTCTCTATGACTGTTATTTTTGCAATTTTATGGTATTCTTGTAGCTTACTGTATTCTCTTTGATCTCCTCCCTTTCAGCTTTTTCTTGGGTCTTTTTCATCTTTAAAAAAAAATTTCTTCTTTTTCTTTTTGTATCTCTGTCTCCCAAGTGCAAGCCTTTATTTTGCATTAGCAGGTAAATGTTTGGAAATCATAAAGAGTCACAAAGATTCTGGAATTTTCTACTGCTGAACACAAAATATTTCAAATTCTTGCTTCAAAGGCTTTCAGGAACAAAGAAGCTTTTCTTAGACTACTAGCGAATCCACCAAGTTCAAATGAACTGTCTTTGCCAGCAGAGATGAACTAATAACAGAACAGCATAGTCTTGCAAGAGTAGCCAAATATGTTAGGGGAACAAACATATCCTTGACATCATAAGAAAAAAATCACAGTTTATCTCTTTAATAACCATCTTCAAGGGAAATTAATGCTGCTTTGTCCTTTGTGCAGAACAGTAATTGGATTGTGTGTTTCAATTATATCTGGACAAAGGCCAGGATATTGAAATACTTCTAAATATTAGATTTTCTTGTCCAAAAATTAGATTTTATTGGCATTCTCTTTCCGAGATTTCTTCATTAAAAGCTTCATTAAGCATAAATCTTCTTTCCACGCAGCAAAAAAACTAAATTATTTTAAAAGGGTCATCTAGAAAGGTTTGCCCTCCCCTTCTCCCACTGTTTATGTTGAGAGAAGAGTTACCTAACAAGGTTAGAAGCCAAACTGCCTTACCTAGGATGGTTTTCGGCTAGTTGCTTGAACTCATTGTTCCAGTTTGGCCTTCCATAGCAAGTCTTCTGTCTCAAACCAGTAATTGCATCCATCTTGTCATCATAATGTAGGGCTATGTAAGTAGCCTAAAGGCAAATTCACAAGATAGTAACTTTAGAGTCAACAATGTATACTGCAAATAAGGGGAGAAAGACATAATGCTGCTTTGTGGTGAAAGGCAGAAGCATTAATGAGTGAAAGGAAACTATAATTATCAAATAGAGAGGAGTTCACAAACTCCCTGGAAATGTAAAAACCACTTCCAAAATGCCTGAGTCCTCAAAGGAGTTCAGCTTCTTGAGATGAATGTTTGAAATGAGATGGAATTAAATACCTGTATTTACTGGCCTGAGCCTAAGTTCCTCACTCACTTCTACAGGCAGGTTCCTAAAACTCTTCTCAGTCTTTGAATATCTCACCTTACACTTCCTTCACGGCAGAAAATCACCATTATAAAATCTGAATTGGAGCTTAGGAAAGGGAATAAAACATACTGTAACAGAGTTACACAATAAATACTAGCAACTACATGCACCTTAAGTAAGTCTGGAGATTTCTGCTACTGAAAGGAAAAGACAGGAGATGTACCAGCTTGGAGAAGCTGAAGCCCGAGTGGTTTGTTCAGCTTGGAGAAGTGAAGGCTCTGTGGAGACCTTATAGTAGCCTTCCAACCTAAAAGGGCCTACAGGAAAGCTGAAGAAGGACTCATTATCAGGGAGTGTAGTGATAGGACAAGGGGCAATGACTTTAATCTGAAGGAGAGGAGATTTTGATAAGATATTAGGAAGAAATTCTTCCCTATGAGGGCGGTGAGGCCCTGGCACAGGCTGCCCCGAGAAGCTCTGGCTGCCCCGAGAAGCTCTGGCTGCCCCCTCCCTGGCAGTGTCCCAAGCCAGGTTGGTTGGGGCTTTGGGCAACCTGGGCTAGCAGAGGGTTTCCCTGCCCATGGCAGCGGGTTGGGACTGGGTGGGCTTTGAGGTCCCTTCCAACCCAAACCAGTCTGTGATTCTGTGATTCTCCTCAGGTGGAGGCAGGTGCAGAAAATGGATCAGCTCAGGTGAAGCACTGAACTAAATGAGCTGCACAGCTCTGAGAGCCAAGAAAACAAATTCTGATTTTCATAGGTATTTACTGTCTCACAGGCCCTATGCTACACCCATTACCATGCTATCTGCATCTTTCCCATGTGTATTTAAAAGGAAAACCACAGTCTCTCCTAATTGTGCTGCTGTTGTGTAGGAGTAATATGCTTGTTTTCACTACTGACTATCATTGTTACTATCACTGTCAAGAAATTACCAGAGGAAAGCCAAGTTAAAAAATGGGCTTTGCTTTTAGTTCAGGTCTTAGCATGAACTAGGCATCATTATCATCTATTGCAGAAGTGGTTGCTGAAATTTAGATCCATTTCCTGGGAATTCCTGTATATTTCATGTGCTAATGAGTCTTCCATGTTGCTTAACAACTCAATTATTCTGGTCAAGCACAGTTGTTACAGGAGGTCATGTTTCTAAAAGGGTCTGCTTTTTAGTTATGACCAATGCCATGGAGTACTTGGAATAGTCTAAGAAAACTTAAAATGGTTGGTAGGAGTGGAGAAAGGGGAACTGCAGAATTTTTAAATTCTTTTCAGCAAAATTTTGCCATTGAGCAGATGAGCTATTCCTGTTCACATTAAGTGGGACTTTTCCAGGATTTTTTGTATTAGCCCTTGGTATAGCTCACAGCATTAAAGTTGCCTGGGAATCTCAAGGTCATTGCAAGGAGCAGTAAGCTGAAACGTGATTTCTTGCACAAGCAGAGGCAGACATGTGCCGTATCTGCTTGACCATCTGATGCCAACATGAATCTAAAAAGAGCTTGAAGCATTGAATAAATAGTATGTATGAGGAGTAAACAACTGCCAGTAGTAGACAGTGCACTAGAAGCTGTAAATTGCCTATCCTGCTTGGATTCAGTTTCACCCAACTACCAGTCATCTGTATGGTGAGACAAGGAGAGAGTGGGGAGAATGTTAGTTGTGTTTGCTAGGGGAGAAGTAAAGCATCATCCAAATATTACTGGTGCTGAAGCTCAGATTTTGAGAAGTGATGAAATGGAATTTACTAAAGATAAGACCTATAAGATTAATAAATTTGTGGCTGTCTAAAGAAGGAGGAGCTCTTACCCAGCACAGTTCCCTGGGCTTTGTCAGAGTAGAAGCCACTGAAAAGCATCCTCTTTCCCCACAGCCCTTTAGAGGTGGGATGCTGGGGAACTCCAATAAGAGCAGTACTAGTGTAGTCAGGGGGGTAGCATAGCTTCAGGGGTGCTCCTATCACATCACTAGCAGCACAGAATGATTAAAGCAAACTCTGACATGACACTGGATGGTGGGGTTTGAAGAGAAGGAGGCACTTCAGAAAAATGCAAGGCACATGAGTGAAGAGAGTCAGGCATCCCAGCCTCCCTACCTGACTCCTGATGTTTGCCCAAGAGGGAAGTGGGATGATGGCAGTTGAGAGATGAGGAAAACTTTGTGTTTTGTTAGGTTCCTCAATAGTTTCTTTCAAAACAGGTTTTAGGTAATACCCTGTGATATTGCTAATGCACAGTGGTGGTTTCTATGACTGCCATATAATTCACGGTGGGAGTAGATTTTTCTGAATACAGCTTTATGCACATACCTCATTACTTGACAGAAGCCCTAAGGAAAGCAGAAAGAAACAATGGGGTTTTTTTGTGGCAGCAGAGGCAGGAAAGGAAAAGCTCTATGAAATCTATTTTTTTAATCTCTATGAGACAGTCCTTCATTCAACAGAGACAGCAGGAAATAAAACAGTAGAGCAAAGACTTTCCTGTGAGAGATTTTCTGGCAGGTGCCTAACTGATCAAAGTGTCATCTGAGTGATCCATTAAAAATAAGCAGCAGAGAAAATAAACTCATCTAGGTCTAGGTAAAAACTAACAAAGTTGAATAAAATTGACCCAGTCTAAGGATTAGGTGTCTCAAGTTGGAATGATCCAGTGAAATTTTAAGATGGAAAAGCAGAGAAATATATTGTTCTATGCACAGCAGGGTTCATAGGTGAGCTGGGCATATATGTGATCAACAAAAGTTATAATAAATTATAACTGTAAACAAGCCCAACACTTTTTCTACAACCCTCTATTTCAAAGATGTGGACAAAACATCCCTTCACGAGCTCCTGAAAATCTCTCTGCACTTTTCTGCCAAATGCCTGGTAATCAAGCGCTGCCCAAGCCAAGACATTGGACTAGAAGGATCACTGGCTTGATTCTCCATTCCTGTTTTCCTAAATGTGAGACGGAAACAGACAGCTTGGTGTCTATATTTACAGTTTCTTGTCTCTCTGCTTCATCCATCATTTATTCGGCTGTTCCTGTTCCATATGTTACCATACTGGAAAAGCAAGGTACATTAACTCAGATTCATAAGAGTTTCATTATTACCTGACTTTCATCCCAGCCAGTAAGAAATATATGATAACTTAGAAGATCATTTTTCCCTTTTTCAGCCATTTTTGTTTCCAAATGGAACAGAAGATCAGCAAACCACTCAAATGCTGATGGGTCTCGACAAATCCAGTAAAAATAAACCTGTTAGATAAAAGTAAAGTGATTTAAGAAGTGGCAAACTTTCAATAAAACTTCCAAATGATTGGCTCGACTCATTAACTACAGAGTGTGTGACTCCTTTCCACTGCAAATTTAAATGTAATTACACATAATTTTGATGATGTGGTTTCTATCTTTAAAAAAATTTGATTCTCAAACATTGAGTGAATATATTAATGTGCTAGTGAAGATAGGCTATGTAGAAGTTTCCCATCTTCCCCCTGCCAGTGCATCTCAACTTTGACTTGTAACACCTACCCCTGCATTCCTTGCAAATAACTTGATTATTCTGTGAAATTTTGGATTCATTTTCAGTTATGTTTAAAATGGATTTTCAGTTTCATTCAGCACTGAAGCAAGGAATTCCCATTTCTCAAGGTCTTACACCATAGGTTAACAGTTGATGTGGTCAAAAGTTATACTTATGTCCAAGTCAGATACTCTGTGTAACTGACTATAGAATAGACTACAGAACACCCCGTACTTCTTTTATATATACATACATTTATTTATCTATCAATTCATTTATATAATATTATATAAAAATATAATATAAATGTATGATATTGTTGTTATGGTATATATAGTATAATAAATATTGTATTTATTATTCTTTATATTAAAATAGAGAAATAAATATATATATTTAAATATGGAGCATATAGTTTCTACAGAATTTTTTTTAAAGTTGATAAAGGGGTAAAATAAACCACTATCCTGTGATTTGTTTCCTATTGGTCGAAAACCTCCTCACAATGAAAAATGTACACAGTTTCTCATCCAGATTTCTCTAGCTTCATCTTGTTTTAGTTGACTATTGGATCAGATATTGTTATTAAAGTTTTGGGAGGTTTTGGTTTGTGCTTTTTTTCTTTGTTTGTTTGTTTGGTTTGGTTTTGTTTTAGAGGCTGTGATCAAGTAATTTTATAATCCTCTCTATGGTTAAACAAATATGCCTGGGAACTGTTACTGAGAGGCTAATTCCCTATCCTTTAATCATTACTATGGCTTATTTCTGTCTATTTCTACTGCAGTCAGTTATAAACAGAGCAGAGACTTTGTTTAAAATAATAACAATAAAAAGCTATTTTATTAGGATCTTGGCATAGGGTAATGCTTGCATAGGTAATAAAATCTTTCAAACAAGGTGGTTCATCACTTTCACTGTGATGATGAAAGTTTCTATTTCAAGAGTCCTTGCTGTGGCATCCTCACTGGGTCAGGTGACTCTCCAAGCCTCTTTTTCTACTCAGTTCTTACAGCCAGCTGGCCAAGGTCACCATTGTGACCACTCCAGCATGCACATGGTCCATAGTGATCTATTGCAATCTGTTGTTTTAACTACATGCAAAACATTATCTAACTAATTAACTATCTATCAAAGACTGCTCTGTGTGACCACTTCTGAAGGAACAGTTTCTGCGGACAGCTTGCAAATTGTTGAGGAATTTTGCAGCAGGAACTGCCTGTGCAGTCTCAGGACTGGTGAGATTCACCTCCTGAGACCTTAATTGATATACAATTGGCCTAGGCAGAGCAGGACCTGCCTTAGGAAGTCTTCAGGACAGCTAGGAATTCCCACCTGGAAACCTCCTCCATGAATGTTGTGCTGCAGAGAGGGTTGTGAGTACAGCCCACCACCCGGTGTCAGCTCAGTGCTTTGTCTCAAGCCGGTCCAGCTATGTCGATGACTAGACTGTGTGTTTCTACCTCACTTAGGGGATGAATGTCTGAAGTTCCCAGGGGCTACTGTGATGCCTGGCCGAACCACAATTATCAGAAAAATCTTACTGCAATTCTTATGACTCAAGTTCTGTAGCTCTTGCCATGAAATCCATCATTACTTTTGGAAAGAAGTTACCTGACCTAGAATGCACCTCTGTGGGCAATGTAATTTTGAATGCAATTATTTTTATAGTGCCTCCAAAGAAATAATTCACAAAGATGGATGAAGCCTAAAAATACGCAATTTCAGGTGAAAAAGAAATGGCATGGAGGACAATGGATGAACTAACAACAAAGGAATGGTTGGAACTTGTTTTATTCTGATTGTGATTTTTATTTTGTCGCAAGATCCCTTAATTTCCTCCAACCCATCTGTCTTTGTGCTCACCAGCTCCTCTGTATTTTATTATACCTCAGTATCAAAGGTAATCACAGAGGTCTGTCCCCAAGGCAATCACCGTGGGAGCTCTGCTGATTTGGAAATTGTAGACCTTTTCCATAGGACCAATGAGATAAAGATGCATATTGGACACTTCTGAAGTGAAAAATCAAAGAAGAAATGAGAAATCTGCAAAGATATTTCCCAAAAATTTTATATACTAGGTTGGCAGACTTCTGGTAAGGTAGTGGGAGAGAAATGTGGTAACACCATGCTTCACCGGAGATTTGCTGAAAGACACTAACAGTAATTTGAGATGTTTGCTAGGTCTGAGTGTGCTCTAAGGGACCATCTGTTTCTGCAAGAAATAGAAATGAAGTATGATCCCAGAGAACTGAGATAAAGTGTTCAGGGTTAAGTAGGGTATTTTTACAGCTTAGGAATAGGACTGTCTGCAGAGCTTTAGTACCAAACATCTTGGATGTTTACTTTTCCCCCTTCTGTTTCAATGTTTTGCATTAAATATAACCTCATGCTTTACGGGGGGGTTACTACTGATTTACACTGACATAGGTTATGAGGAAAAGGCAAGCCCACTGACTTTATAGCATTTAATTTTTGTGACCAACAATAGCATTATTTTAGATTACCAAAACTAGATAAGATTTATAGACTTAACCTTTATGTAGGTTTTTTTTGTGTCTGAATCCTGAAGTCCCTGCTTGTTCCATAGGCTCAGCACCTCAAAGATGAGGTCACTGAGTGCTCTCAGTCTGTATTATACCACGGGTGTTGATTTGCAGTAAGAAATTCACACACACACACACCTAGCTTCTACTCGATTATCTTATTTCTCAAGTCTTTTTACTAGCTAATTTTATAGAAATTTATAATGAGCACATGTGTGTGGAGAGGAGGCATGTGTTTCTAAATGAATAATAAATTGTGCATGGGGTAGCAACTGGGAGCATGTGGGAAGGACTGGGGGCCAACCATATTCAGGGAAGGGGGTTAAGAATGCTAGTCGATGAATTGAGACAATGTGGTCTTGGAATTGGGGTCTGGTTTACAGAAAATCAGTCTATGAAGCTTTAAGGAGTGCTTTTAGCTGGTTGCAGATCTAGTTGTCACAGCAAGTCCAACCAAACTGGGTGAAGCCACCTTTGGCACAGTCCTCACAAGAAAGGAGGTAGCTTTCTGAAGCTGCAGAAACTTCTTAAACTCAAACTCATCCCTGGAGCGGTTCCACTGAAGCCATACCTACTGCACTGCCTCTAATTTTCACATGTTAGAGGTGGCAATGAAAAGACTGTCATTATAAGAGGTATTTTTGGCCATGATTGCAATCTTAGAAAGAAAAGAGATGTGAAGAAGGATGGCCTATGGGTAAAAGGTCTCATTTTCCCTTAGATCAAAGAGGATTCCTAGTATAATATGTTAAAATAAATATTATTTACAAAGAAGTCTTCCTTTCCTTACACTGAGTGTCCATAACATAGCACAACATAATACATGTATAATTAAAATACAATAAATGCACAAAAAATTAATCCTTATTAAAATTGTAGAATAAAGCCAGCATCACTGCATTTCTACAATTAAGCAGTTATTTGGAATCCTTCTTTTTTTGTTCCTTGTAAGCCTCATACTATTAACTGACTGCAATTATTTAGGAACCTTAAAAAACTGGTTTAGATTTATGTTTCATTTGTCTCCACCCACCCTACCCCATTGACTACATTCATCAGCCTGATGGCTTGCTCAAGTAAACTGTCTTAAATTTTCCAAGTGCTCTTTTTGAAAATTGAGTTAGATGCAGTATTGCTATTAATCAGATCTGTAATGCAGGGGTTTGAGTAGTTGCTTAGCTCTGTAATACTCCGCTCCCTTGCAATGCATACATATTTATCACTCAGTTTCCCACACCCTGAATTTTGTACAACAGGAACAAGAGCTCTGATACCTCTTTCCTGTAAGGTGAAAGAACATACTTTGTAAACCAGCCTCCATCATGCAGAAAGTCATTAATAATTATCTACTGGCGACAATCCATCTGTTTCTCCCTGCTCCCTGAAGACAGTGGGGGATGCCCAGGGAGACATCTTCATCCCTGACTTGCTCCTGCTTTTTAGAAAAGACTAGTGTGGGCAGAATCCCTCATCCAGAGAACTGGGGTTTGGCAACCTGCACAAGGCACTGACTTAGAGTTAGGGTGGCAGTAAGCAGCCTTATAAACTCAGGGCAAGGTTTGAATTCATACCCCTAAATTTGAAGCAAGAGGCCTACAGTGTTCTAAAAAAAAACAGCTCAGAAAGACGGTTATGTTTGAGAGCAAGAAGAGCCTGGGGTTTTTAGGTCTTTGGGAGCAGATGTTCTGTGGAGAAGGCTATGACTTTGAATAAGATTATCTCAGATAAGGATGGTCAGTCTCAAAGCAAATGGAAGAAGGTGTTTTTGTTTTCCTCACTGTATGCATCTGAACTTATTGCCAGAACTCACTGTGGCGGTCAAAGGTCTATATGTCCTCAAAAAGCCATTAGATAAATAATGGAAGAAAAAATTACTAAGGGATATTAAACACAGAGTTCTGGTATCAAGACATTACTGAACTGCAAGTTGTTCCAAGGTGACAAGGTGTCCACTAAAGACATATTGCCATACGATTTTTCTGGTCTGTATACTTTTCCCTCGTCATTCATGAACATCTGCTGTTGGTGACAGTATATTGGGCAAGATGGACCTTTGGTGACACTCAGTAGGACCTTTCTTATGCCTTTTTGTAGGGTAAAAGAGAAAGTGGATGTTTTGTTAATATTATCATCTGATGGATCAGTACAGTGTTATTAATTTTAGCAGCAATTGATCTGAAAAATTAGACCTTTAATGTAAAATAAAGATAATTTTATGCATAACTAAAGTCAGTAGAAACTGTCCAGCCATGACTAGTAGTAGCGCCCTTCCTCATCACAAAAAGTGTCAGGGAAATGAAGGCTCTGAGGCCATTTAATTGTGAAGAATCTTTTAGATAAATGTGTACTTCTTTTGATTTGCTGTTTTTTTTAAAAAATTATACAGCTGCAGACATTATGGCAGCTATGAGTATTTATATCTCAACCGTATGTGGGCAACACTAAGAAATATTAGTTCAATAAGCATAATGATAGCTGTACTCAAATCAAAATGAAGTTGTTAAAAAAAGAAAAACCTCTTATTTATTTCCTTAATAGACATTTCTATGGTACTCATCATGGCAGAAAAAGAGTGCTGAATACTTTGAGGAAGATTAAATTATTTGTAATTATACCACAAGTGGAAGCTTTTAACCATTGGAAAAAAAAAAAAGTGGAGCTACCCTGAGATTAATCGTCCTCACTAAGATGACTGCTAAATTTTTAAAGTAATGCTGTGAACTTCCCCAGCAGCTTTCATCCAGGCTTTCAAAATATTTTACAAACAACCATGAAGTTTAGCCTCATAACACCTGTGAAAAATAAGCATCACTATTCCCACTGCACCAGTAAGGAAGCCAAGATATAGAGGAAGGACATATAGAAATCATGGTACTTTTGTGCTTCACAGGAATTCAGAAAACCTGAACTCTCTAGCAGAGAGAAGTGCCATGTTAGAAGGCACCATGCACTTATCTTTTCAGGCACAGTCACCCAAGATTCAACCTAAGCTATGGATGAACGCCCTTTATACAACATGAGGTATACTATACTTTCACTGCATAGTTAAATTCTGTTCTTTTCCCCTTATGATAACAGCAGCAATGACAATAATAACAAATTTACTTGTATACATATAGAATACACATAGTATATATATATATAACGTGTATATACATAAGTGTAGGTCTCCTTACAGTGGAAAAGATAATTTTGGTACAATGGTGGTGTTTGCAAATACATTTCTTTTTACAGCTAACACATATTTTCATTTTTATTTCCCTCCTTTCTCAGTGCTTTTTCTGCCTCAAAGATCCCTCCTGGCAATTTGAACCTGTCCTTAACTCCTCAGTTACTAAAATCCCAGATGCTTTTTCAGTGGCAGCTTGTCATTAAGATGCCAGTTTTAACACTCTTTCATTTAAAAAGATCAGCCCCTTGGTCCTGCAGTCAACTCTGTCTGTACTGACCCTCTCAGAGATCTATCCATTCCAATGCAATTTCAACATCTGTCCTTAAATGTGAAATGTTGAACAGTTCCTGATTCAACTTTTACATTGGAAAATACTACTTGCCATGACAGATACAGAAGAGAATGTTTTATGCTAACTTTTTTTGTCCATTACCTTCCTATCCCTCACCCTACTTCACCCATTTTATCTTCTCACACATCCTTAGCAAGAGATGTATTGCCAGGATAGCAGATCAAGAGTATCTTAACTTAATTGGTGCCATCCACACCTGACAGACCCCAATGTATTTTTTCAACAAAATAATGAAAGTGGTTTACTTCTGTGCTGGCTAATATCCTCCTTTTGCAAGGTGAGAAAAGCAGGTAGAGTTTGCTGAATGCAATGCTCTGGACCAAGACATGCAGACAAAGGGCCCTTGTGGGACCTGCAGCTAGACAAGGAGCGAGTGCTGCCCTTCACTCCTGTCTGAGATGACCTTGCACTATTTTTCAGGGGTTTTTGTAGGAATGAACACAAATTTCTCCACTAGCTCTCTATCTGTCTAGGTATGAGAAACATATTATGTTTATCTGCAAATGCTACTGAAAATCTGATTCTTCAGACACACTGTCGCTAGGGATACCTTCTTCCTCTGGAAATGACTGTGAATTCAAGAGGCTCTACCCCAACAATAGCTCCAGAGGCCACTGCAAAGAGAATAACTGCTGAGAGGGAGTTAAAGCACTCAATTGACTCACTCTAGCTCCAAATTGTCTCTCTAAACTGGCAAAATAGCCTAATTTGTGGAACTTTTTGATGGAGCGATAGACTTTCCCACCTACCTTCTGTAGGGTCAGCACTGTGTTAGGGTTGCAGCATTTGTACCAAATGGATTTGAGGATAGAGGCAAACGGCGTGACTCCGATTCCTGCTGCAATGCACACACTCACTCGGTACTGAAAGACGTCCGTGGTTGCAGATCCGTACGGTCCATCCACGGCCACTCTACAGCAACAAGACAAGGGTCAGCAACATATAAAATGACAGGAAAGTTAAAATTTGTTGGGCTACATCTTTTAAAACCTGAACAATAAAAGACGAAAGACTAAGCTGGCATGCAAATTACTCGTACTAACACATTTAATTTTCAGTGGGTGCCATTTAATAGCAAAGCAACTGCTTTTTTCTGAAATGACAGAATAAGAGCGCCCATGTGGATTTGGGGCCTGGCCATCTATTTAAGCATGCAATTGCAATTTTCTGGCTTTCTGAAATGTGATTAGTCATATAATTGCATGTCCAAATTTAGCTGTGGAATTTGCATATTTAATCATGAATTACTGAAAAGCATCCTGGTTTAGAGCTTTATTTTCTATATTGCATATATCAAAGTAAAGAGGAACAGATTATATTAATCATTTTGAAAAGTTCTCTATATGTGTTAAAGTAATAAAAGAGAAAGCAAGAAAGAGGTCATCATATGCGAGGAAGCTGCTATTTTCTCAGCTCTTTCTGCAAAATGGTATTTCAGAAATACATTTTTGGCAATCATACTGTACTTAGTATCTGATATAAAGTTAAAATGTGGAAGGAAAAATGCTTGTTTATGTTACTACCTCCTATAATCAATGTTGCTGATACCAAGGCATTCATTTTGGTCAAAATTAGAGTGGAAAAGATTATTAAATAATCAGATTCATTCCACTAGCAACATGGAATGTAAATATACACAGTACTTGGGTGTCCAGTCCATCTTTAAATAACTTAAGTACTCTGGAAGATGGTTTCACTATCCTTATGAAAAATTAGGGTTTTTTTTCTTTCAGAATTTCAGCTGGTTTGTGCTCTTTATTGCATGAATCATCTTTAAAATTCAGTTTAAATACTATTTAGACATAGGCGGACATAGGAAAAAGTAAATGTTTTAACAGGAATAAGGGGATTGCCAAGCAATGGTACACAGAAACATGGGGACACAACATATTTGAAACCCTGTTGTTGCTTTCTTAAAGTGTCCTAGCAAACATTTTCCTTCTCATTTGCACTTGTCACATGATTCCTTTTTATTTCAATATTGAAAATACTCTGCAAGTGCCCTAGAAAATAAAACAGCTACTTGGGGATAACTTTTGGGAATCTGCCCTAAGTTATAAATAAGTTATATTATATTAGATTATTGCCCAGCCTGTACTTTTTGAGCCCTCAAAACTTCATGCAAAATATGCTTAATTAAGGGTATACTTGTAAAATGCTTAAGTACTGTTTTCAGGTAAGGGGTTTTTTTTATGTTGTTCAATATGGGCTTGGAAGCAATTCTCATAATTGTAAGTAGATTGAGAAAAAAAGGATCTGGAAGGAATTTCAAGAGTTATGTTGATCTGTCTGTGCTACAAGGCAGAATCAATGATTTCTGAATCATTCCTTAGAGAGGTTTGTCTTGTCAGTCAGCTCATAAATCCTGACGGAGATCCCATTATTGATTTGAATGTCTTGCTTAGCTATAGCTAGAGAATTCAGCTAAATTCAAAGGCTTAGAGAAGTAGGGTGGAGAAAGCAGAAAATCTGAGCTATACAACCCATTCACTTGATCTAGAGAGGGTGGAGGAAGGTAGTAAACAAAGTGACAAAAAGTATTACTTCTGCTTTTGCCAAGGGAGGAGTAGAAAAGAGTGTTTCTAGCCTTGCTTGGATTGTCCATATTCTTTGAGTCCATCTACACAACTTCACTAGAAAGACTCATTATACTTTTGGGGAAGGCAGGGAAAGTCGTTTTGGAAAAGTAACATTAGCAGATTCTTGTATTATTTTTAGAATTTAAACATTTGCTGATCAGCATGATTATGTAGTACTCCTGACAGTAAGAGAAGTTAGATTTTGGGACAATGTGCTAAAACAGCAATTAAGTGAGCCAAAATCCCAAAGAGACATAATATGGAACTTGATTATTTTCACAGTAATAGTCTATTAACTGGTCTTATCTGTCAAATGGTCCAGAAATCACAACTGTCTTTGCTACCTGTCTAAATGCATGTACATTTTATTTTAGTCTTCCTTTGCTAATTATAATACACACATTTTATTTTTAGAACCTTACCTTATCATTCAGTTGCTACATGGCTTCTGTCTTCTGCTCAGTTTCTGTTATATGTTATTTAATATAGTCGCCATTAAGTGTTTATCTTTAGGTATTGAAACCTGTGAAAAAGACTTGTTTTCTGCTTTATTGCTGGATTAACTATTGAAATATTCTTTTTAATATATTACAAGAATGCAACTGAATGATGGCATTAAGCACTGTAACAAGATTAAAAAGAAGAGTCTTTCTATATGACAGCGCTGTTAATTTCAGCCCTGCATTGTGGCCAGCAATGTTTCATAACATTTTTCTCTTTCTCATTCTTTGCACTGGCTGTCAATCACTTCGGACCATTTTTGCTCCAGTTTTGCTGAAATGGCATACTTTTCATTCCAGTTGCCTTTAACAAAGGCACGTCTTTCGTTTCTAATTCCTATTAACTGATATAATGCAAAGACTGGACCACACTTTCTTCTCTGCCCTCACCTTCTAGTATGCCTCTGTAGCTCAATGGTGTCTGTAAGCTTTTCAGGAAAATCTTCTTTTGCATCTGAGTCTCATTAAATGATACGAATGCAATTAAAGAAGTACCTTTTGCTGTTCAGTTTTACTAAAACTCCCTCATCCAAGGCAAAAATTGTCCCTTTACTCCTTGGCCCTTCACACTCCACTCGGATTGAAATGATCCCTCACCAGGCTCTTTGCTGAAAACCTCCTCTATTCTTGCAAGGAGCTACATGGTTTGAATCCATTGCACATAGAGCCAGATGCCTAGCTGGTGTAAGTCAAGATGGCCCCATTAATTTCTGTGGAACCCTGCTGACTCACAACAGTGAAGCACCAACCTTTTGCTTGGATTAAGATGCCACAGGTACAGAACACCAATAATTTTTATAAAGTGGAAGAGAGTTTAGAACTGGAGTTGAGGGAGACTGCTGGAATGAAGTAAGGTTTAAGCAGAAGTTTCTGGAGCTGCAAAATATCTGGGTAACTGAAAGGGAAAAGCTTTGGATAGTTTGGATAGCAATTGATGAGTGCCATCAGAGCATAAGCATGCAGGCACAAAGCTGACAGTACTCGGTGTTGTTTAAATTCAGTTCTTAAGCACCTATCTGTCAAAATTTATTTCTTTAGGTATAGATATAGATGATAGATATTTAAATGATAGCAACAGAGCTATTGATATTGACATGGACTTTAAATCTTGGATTAGTCATCGCGTCTTCTTGGTATCTTTTGACCTAAATTCTTGACTTTGGTTATTTGTGTTTCTTTTAGTGTCATAGAATACTTATGGATCCAGAACTACAATCTAGTACTGTATCACAAAGAACACACACAAATTTAATTAAATTTTAAAAGTTAACATTTATTTTAAAATGTAGAACTAGCATTTTATAATGTACTCTTTGTTATTCAAACCTTGGTAACATCCACAATTCCTTGAAAGCTTTTTCCTCAGCTCCGAAGGCCTTGAAGAGGGCTGCAGTCCAATCCCCAACAAGCCGTATGTGAACGCTGAAGAAGTCCTCCTCGGGAGCTGAGGTGAGGGTGAAAGGGTGCCACTCCAGCTGTGAGACAGATGGGCACTGGAGAAAGATATATTGACCAGGTCCCATTTTGAAGCCACGTTTCTTCATGTGAAGTTCAAGGACTCCAGAGGAATGTGTCACCACCTAAGCAACAATAAAAGGACCAGTTTTATTTATCTTCAGGAGAGTGACTGTTTGTTTCTGTTAGGTTACAGGTGACTTTGCAATCATTGCTACCCAAGTTCAACCACAAGTTAATGCAAATTGGGATGCACAGGAATTTTTAAATGTCTTCTAGATTATGACTTGTTACAGTGTTGTTGCTGCCCGAGAGCTTGAGAGTGAGTATAGCATGTATCATGGGGCACTTGCTCTGTTAGGTGTAAGAGCTAGAGGAAAAACTGTAACAATTCAATAGCTGTCAACTTTTTATGTCAGGAGAGCCCATGCAAAAGTATTCCTTAATAGACCGGAATAATTTCACAGTTTTACTCTCATATAACACTATTAACATGTATGAGATTATTCTTGGTTTGGCAAGAAGAAAAAAGCTCAGTGAGCTCAATTCTAATATACTTTTATTAAGAGGTAATCTCAGTTAAGCAGCAAGTTTATGTGTGTCACACGCAGTATACTGAGATTCTTAGACCACAGACACACTGTGAAATCAGCAGCAAGACTTACCTGACATGCTTCTCACCTTCAGAAGATAAGCCTGTTTCTGATTGCCAACTTGATACGTGCGGACTCTGCTGCTTCCACAGCAGTACTCCCCACCCATTCTGATGTGACTTCAATAGGCCTTTAGCACACAGAGATATTTGCAACTGGGATGAATTGTTACAGTGGCATTAATAAGGCTTTGACTATTTATGCTAACTGACAATACAACCCTTAATCTCCTGGGATGCCTCCAGATTTGAAAGCAAAAACCATGTCCTACTGAAGTTGAGGGTGTCTCTGGCATTTACTGCAGCGGAACAGGGTTTCAGTTCATTAAAAAGACAGACCCTCTCTATGGATGTTTATGTTATGATGGTGTAGGCTAGTACTTCATTAATTGAGATTGGTCCCATATGGGATATTATTATAGACTTGCTATTGGAATAAATGCAAAACCTAAAATCAATACTTGGCTGAAACCATGGTAATGATGGAAGAGCCACTGAAGCTATGAGTGAAAAAGCAGGTCATAATACAGAGAAGTTATCTGTAAAAGATAAAGAAAATTATTGACATAACTTTTTTTAACGCAGACATGCAATCTATGATACATACCTTAGTAATGACCACCTCCTGTTGAAATCTCCAAAATCTAACAATTCTCTCACAGATGTACAACACCACAGGACTTAAAACCCACTTCCAAGCCTGTAGAAAGTTGCATATTAAAAAACTCACAACATTTATTTTAATGTCTATGAAAATATTTTGCATTTCTGGTTTAAATCAGCAGGTAGTCTAAAATGAAATTATTTGAATTTGCTTCTGTGGTTTTCAGTTTGCCTTTCTCACCAGAGAATTTCTGTTGCTACTGTAGCAGTTCTGGCTTTCTTGTGCAAGAGACATATGGGGCTCCTTCACAGATGCACTCCAAAAGTGGTGCTAATATCTATCTGCATCCTGGCCAAGAAGAGTCCTTTAAAATCTTTTCCTACTAAAAGGCAAAAGGATTAATCTATTTAGGTGCTAGATATAGATGTCATTGGACCTGAACTGGTATAGATGCATACATTTATACAATGCTACCCATTTCCTTAATATATTTTTGCTCTTCAAAATCTAAAATATTTCAGAAGGGTCAGATAGGAATAGCTCTTCTTGTCAGCTGGGAGTTTCCTGATGCTGCATGAGAAAACATTAAGTCCCAAATATTCAATTAGAGGAATGGGTTGTATTTCCGTTTAATCCATTAGTCAGCTCTGTATCAATAAATGTGGTGTGTTTTTTTGATCTAGGCCACTAAGCTGGTCATACTTTAGGCATTGCAGATGATTGCTGTGCTTGTACTTGCTAATTGTGTGTACTGATCACTATAACAATCAAAGATACTTGGCTATTCAAGTATACTAGCTGATAATTTCCCTGAGTTGCACTGATAGCTAAGATAATTAGATGTAATTGAATCTTCATGATTAAAAAAGATCTTTTTTTTTTTCTATAGAAGATAGCGGGTTTTTTTTTAACCAGTTTTGTTAATTACACAGCTCATTCTTGCAAACTGAAGACTCCACCATCATGTGGCTTTTAAAATCTCCAAAGAGTAACTTTACTTGCTGAAACATTGACTTTGCTCCACAAGCTTGGGTAACAGGGGTTATAAAGTATATTTTATGAGAAGCAAGCCATAAAATTATGTGGCTTCCTTAGAAAGTGCTAAGAGGATGGAGTGGCAATTTCCCAAGGTTAAGTCTTGAAAATTAAATTAAAAAAAAAAAAAAAGCATGATTTAATAATGGAAAGAAACCAGTGTAAGCCAGAAGATTCTCAGTTAAAGCAGAAACTCAACACATCCGTTGTCCCTAAATACTACAGGTGTCTCTGCACAGTGGGTGATCTCACATGTCTTGAATATATTTGCATATATCAAGCCACAATAATGATGAGACCTGTTTTTCCTCCCTTCCATTTCTGCTACCTGTAAATAAAAGCACGTGACAGGAATGTTAAGGCTGCAGGCTACCCTGTGCAAGAGCTCAGCTGAGATCTCAAATGTGCCATTGCTCCAGTGCAACGGAGCATTCAATCCAAAATATCTTTTGGCTGGGTTGGGACAACAGGGCATCCACCTGGAGGGATGGGCTGCCAGGCATCACGACTCCTGGCCAGCTAATCAGGGCATCGGTATTGTTGCCCAAAGGGTGGTTCCTTCTGTAATGAGAATGAACTGAGATGAGGCAGTGATGGCTCAGGAGAGACTGTGAGGATAAAAGTCCGGACGCCTTGGGTGCAAGAGGAGTGCTTCATCATCCTCAGTGGGAGCCAGACTGGGCTCCTACCTCCTGAAATATGGAGCAGGGGAGCAGGTATGGCATGACTGAGAGATGGCCTCCCCCTGGAGCCATGGCCAGCAGGTCATGCATTCCAGTGCCACCTGAACACAATCCTAGCGGTGCATGAGGCTGCTCCCTCCCTATTCAGATACATTCCTCATCCCCACCCCCTCACCCCCACCCCCCCCCCCGCCCCAGTGCAGTGCAAGCCTCACCGTGGCTTTTTAGCCTCTGAATGAATTTGTCCTAACCGAGGGGTCCAGCAGGCATCGCCCCGTAGCACATTACCCATCCAGAAAAGCACTGTTCTTATAGATGATCTATATGCCATATGGTATTATCACAATTCATTTAAAGTAATATGACTTTGCAAGTATGGCCTTGGGTATGCAGGAAAGTGTGGCAAAATAGGTTTACGCAGAGAAGGGGAAGTTCTCTCCAGTTAGCTTTATGATAATGAATGTGAAGACATGCTGTTGGGAGCAAGCTTGTGTCTGTATTCATGGTGCGTAGCCATGTATTGATTTTTATGGCGACATTGTAGCTGAAATTTTTAGAGAGGCATTCATTTTCTCATTAATATGCAGGTTGGATAGTGGCTAACAATAGTTTAGTTTAAGAAAAATCTATGTCAGCCATTAAAAGGGCTACAAGACACTGAATGCTAATTTTTCTCCTTTACTCTGAGATTTCCTTTGATATGTTTTCTCTTTTTGGAAGAAACAACAAAAACTTGCATATGAGCAAGCTAAATCTTGAGCTGTAAATGTTAAATGATTTTGTTTGGATGCTAGACATCTGACATACTGTACAATTCTGCTACTTAATTACCCCCTGTGGATTTGCAATCTTGTTGCAGCAAAACCACCCTTCCGTGGGACATTTTTCCTGCTTTTCGCCTTTCCCTTTCATAATTCATTGTTTCAAATTCTCTCCTTTTTACCTAACTTAAGACATCAAGGCTGGACGATACGAAGCATGTGCCCCGAAGCATGTGCCCCAAAGCAAGGACATAATTTTATCTTCAACTGATTCTCCCCTGGTATTTAGACTATCCATATTACAGTACTATTACTTAAAATAATAATAATATTGATTTGCATCCCTAACTTTTCTGTTCCATTGTATTTTCCGTATCTTTGCCCTCATAAGATTTTCACTTGGAGGCTCTGTGCGTTGAGCACATCGAGGATATCGGTGATGCTGAATAATTAAAAATGAATGCATACAACAGATTTAAGCAGGGCACAATTCTCAAATTCGTACCCTTCAAAGGGAGTGTTGCCTAGCTAAAGGATCTTCCAGAAATAATTCTTTCTATTATTAACAACAAAATTTTACACATCACTCTTCATCTGTACCTGTCTATACTGATTGCGTAGGAGGTTGGGATCGGTATCTTAACGTGCAGGGAGCAGTCATGGAGCAGAAATGTGGAACTTCTCTCTAAACGTGACAC
Organism: Porphyrio hochstetteri; assembly: GCA_020800305.1. Classification (NCBI taxonomy): domain Eukaryota; kingdom Metazoa; phylum Chordata; class Aves; order Gruiformes; family Rallidae; genus Porphyrio; species Porphyrio hochstetteri. Next base: position 57,756,437 of record CM036907.1, read on the forward strand.
TAGGTCCCAGTCACTAGTATAAACTCCAACCCTCTGCTACCTAAGACATTTGGCCTCCCAAGGTAGGACATTAAGTTAAAGCCAGAAGACAAACATCACTCTTACCACAGGTTTGTTGCCAGAGAACTGTGGCACAGGGCACTGGGTGGAGTTCTCCCATTCCAAGTAGTGATCCTTGCAGTGAGTGACATTGTGAAGCAGCAGACTCTGAGGTGTCTGACCTCGGACAAGCTGACTTAAAACAAAAATGCTCATCAGTGATCTGCTGCTTTGCAAGGTTTCCATGCATCTAGGTTTTGCACTAGCAGTTGAATGTGGATTTGGAGATGACTGAAAGTTCAAGAACTGGCCGTTTCAGCTCTGTTCTGTTCTCCTCTTCAAATTCCCTTTCCTTTAGCTCTGCCATCACTTTTTGACCAAATGCAAGAAGCATGTTATGTATAGTATCAATATACATCAATGCAGCTGAGTGTGGAGAGTCCTCACATAGAAAATGTACATTTTGCTAGTTGTGGCTAAATTAGAATGATTTCCAAGTTCTTTGGAGCAGACACTTTGACCTCCTTTGTATATAAGCATCTGGTATTGTTTAGAAAAATAATAAAATTTAATAGTGACAGACCTTCTCTTTCCTTTGCTTCTTTCTAAATGCATTTTTTTAAGCTGCAAATAAAGTTGGAGGACTGTAATTAGATGTGTACTCTCTAAACATATTAAATTCTAGCTTCTTTACTTCAGAGAATGTTAATGATGTGAATTTTCCTAAACATACCAATCCTAACTGTTCAGTTTAAATGGGTTTCATCTGGTGTCGATTATGGGTAACAAATGAAGAGTTTTATGGGGAAACCCCATTTGTTTCATATTATTTATCTGAATTTTCCTTTCTGTACTTTGGCTTCTACATTAGCTTGTCCTGCCCACCAGTCTAACAAGAGACAAGGAGGTAAGTGCTGCTGCCTTCCTTCTACACGGCAGTGTCACCGGCTGCCACCAGTTCAGACAGAAAGACAGAAAAGGAGGTAGGCTTGACTGAGTTTTGCAGTCGCCTGGGGAGGAGAAAAGGTGGAAAGTGAGCAAAACCTTGGGCTTGGACTCCTTTTCCGAAGTGGGGTAGTGGTAGGGATGTGCACTTCTTCACTGTACTCCCAGCCTGGAGCAAGCAGCACAGCTCATTGAATGCAAACGATAGGGCTGTTAAATAAGTGACCCCTTTTTGGGGAAGTCTCTTGCTGGCTAGGTAGAGGGAACTTACAAAGCTGCAGGTTTAAAGGGTTCATTATAGTTGCTTGAAATTGGATTCTAAAAGATTTGCCAGGGAGAGCGAGAGGGGAAGGGGGCCATTTTAATCAGGGCAGGATACAGTTTACAGCATTTGTTTGCAGCTGTGCCTCTGAAACCAGGGGCTAATTAATTGGGCTGATTTCAGGAACACTCAAAGCCAAACTAAATGTGGCAGCTCTGAAATCACAAGGAAGGAGGTGAGAAAAGTAACACACCACAAAATATTGAACTGGCTTGTTCCCTGTGGTCACGTCATGTACCCCTGGGGAACAGGTGGACGCTTGTGCTGCTGTGGGCTCTGTGTCAAAGAGCAATGGTCTGTGCATACTTTAGTGCTGGGCAGTACTATCTGAATGTTTTGCAAAGCAGACATAAAAAGTCTGTTATGACAACACCAAGTGACTCTGTCCTCAGATCTGAAAAGCTTTACAGCAGCTCAAGGCCAAGTGTACACTAGACAGCAGGAGAAGATCTATGGAGCAAACCAGGCTTTGTTGAGGGCCTAGCACTGTGCATGTCTGAGGGTTACCCAGGGCTTAGGACTAGGTGACCCTTAGGATTAGGTTTGATCCTGTGAATGGATCACTTGTTAGTGCTTGGCACACAGAGATGCGTTCCTGTTGGTGTAGTTTCATCCCAAAACAAGTGTCTTATGCAGGCCCAGGTTGTGCCATGGTATGAACCAAAACATAAGAAGTATGGACGATTACAAGATTTGCATCAAAACTACGATCCCTATCCGAATTAAAATGTGAATGTAGATGCTCTGCTGTAGATTCACATCAACACTGTTGTAAATAAATGAGAAAAGGAAATGGAGGGAAACACCTTGCCCCCTCATCCTCTTTATATAGTGAGGATATATCAAGCTGTTGCCCTATATGCAATAACAAAGAAGCAGAAGATGTCAGTGGAGCTGGAAACAGAATTTGGAAATGTTTTCAGATTTAGGCATCGTTTTGCTCTCAGTCTGCATCACCATCAGCCCCTGAGCTTTCCAAGGAAGCTCCCCCAACCCTGCTGTCCCTCAGTGTGAGAGCTGGAGCCCTCTACCAACAGGATGGACCTTCCTCTTGTACTGAGGAACAGGGAAACAATCAGTGACCTGTCAGTCAACCCTCTCCATAAACATCCCCTTGTCATATGCTAGTCATAAGCTTGAGTTCTTTCTTACTAGTCCTCATTTAAACCTGGTTCATAGTATAGTTCCTATTTCTCTATGGTGAGGAAATTTGGGGTTCTTTTCCCCACAAAAAAAGAAGACCAAACCACTTTACATTTACAAATGTAGAGGAGAATGGGCACAGGGACATTTGCCAGCAGGTAGCTGATATGCTGAAACCTTGTCAAGCTTGTACTAGCTCTCTCACAGCATTCCTTACAAGAGCAACAAGCATAAGGTCTATCCCTTATTAATATGAATCCACAAAGGTCTGATTCCTAAACTGCAATGTTCCCATTTCTCAGGGATGACAGTTCAATTCAACTGGTGCATTGATAAGGTGCAGTCTGAAAGATGGTATATGAGTGGTTGAAAAAACTAAACCACACTTTTAGTCCTCAGAAAAGTGGTGTGGTTTAATTTCAAAATTCTTTCATTTTGCAATCTGTCTTCAAGCAAAGATCCCAGCAGTTTGTTAATAGAGAAGCAGAGGATTATAGATTTGAATCATGTTTCATCTCAAACTGTGTACATATACCCCATGTAGTTTATGCAGACACTTACCCCATGCCATGGATTATTAAACCAATAAAGAAAACGACGAAGAAGTGGTGGGTGTACCAGAACACCTCATAGCATGACCTTCTGATGAGCTCAGTGGATGAAGTAATGATCAGAATTAAAGCCACAGTTATCACAACTCCAGTTACTCCAGCTATGGTGTTTAGTACCTCTCCTGTTGTGTTCTAGAATAAGAATACTTCATTAGTATTAGTATTTGCATTGGTATTATTAGTAGTTGCTATAATTGTTATTTTTATTACTACTTCTGCTACTATTGCTACTGTTGCTGCTATTACACATGAAGCCAAAATCTAAGACATATTTTCTGCATAGGAACAAAACCAGAACAAGACATGACGGCAAGGCAACCCCCCATTTTATCACAGAGGAGCATGGAAAAAAAACATCCCTCTGTTCTATTTCCACTCAGGCTTATCCGAGACAGATGTGTACATGTTTGCTGTCACTTATTTGTTTCAGGAATTGAAGGGAGGAAATTAGACAGTCTCATTAGTATTTTTATCTATATTTTGCTTATGAAAAAGTGTCTCGGAAAAAAAAAGGGAAATTATTAGAGAAATGAGAAGATTAAACCTAGAGGTGTAATAAGCAAAACAGCACTAGAAAGTAGCTTACTCATATGGGGGTGATAAAGTGAGGTGCAAAGACACCTGCAACCATAAAGGTGTGTGACTCTTTTGTGCTTATTTTACTTCAAAGTTTGTGGGTTTTTAGCAGCCCTGGAATGGTGTCAAAAACTGGTAGTCTCATTTACCTAAACAGCATATCTCATTTACCTGTTCCTTGCATTTACCGGGAGATACAGATAATACTTGGATTTATTTTTCAAAAGGAAATTTATATTTACATTTTTATGCTTGTCAGTGATGGAACACTAATATGCCGGACTTGAACATGTTCCTTCTTGCTCATGACTCACAGACATCAGCACAGGTCTGTTATATCTGTCTAAACCCACCAAAATAAACTGAAGTGAGAATGAAGATGTATTTTGAACACAACAGTCAGATGCTGATCTGTTATAAAGCACAGATCGTGAAGAACAGCAGTAAAAATCTCACATGCAAGATGAGACTCAAGCTAAATATGCCAGCAGAGTGTAAATGAACTCCCCATTTGGCCTGCAAAAAGCATATATATCTGTTTTCCTGGTGCTGATGTGCAGGAATGAAGGCGCTCAGCATGCCTTCTGGATCCTGAGTTGGTTCTACAGCTTAATACGCTAGGAGAAAAAGAACCCTATATTGTACTTGTAAAGTGCACTCATTTGATATGGAAATCCTAGAGGTGATAAAATTGCACAATGCCATTTTTACAGTCACTTTTAACAGTAAAATCATTCTTTCAAATGTTCACACTTGACAGCACACAGTACATTTTCAAATTGGTGCCTGTGAAGAGTGTGTTCAGATCCTATTACATATTAACAGGATTGATCTAGGTGATATTTTGAACATTTCCATTACAGTGGCTAGTTTGGATGTTCAGATGAAACAATGAAAAATGTCAAAGACACTTAGTGCATTGCTGCGACAGGGATAGGACGAAACTGAAAAGGGCACCTGAATTATTGCTCTCAGAACTTTCATCTCTGAAGTTAGAAGTAATCTTTTATTTGTGTAACTACTGAGATACAAGTGGGCAATAAAAGAAATATAAATAGTAGAGGTTTGTGTAAAATCTAGGCTGGTAATTGTGGGGCATATTAGTGTGAGTAATCTAGGAAAGGATCTCAGAAAATGCTAGCCTTTCTCATCAGGGGTATTTAGGATCTTTATGTTAATTAGAGGCCTACCTCACAATTATGTCACCATGGGAGGACTTAGTGGAGAAAAAAAAGGATGCTGAAAGATGATAGGTTCCTATTCAGTGCTGTGAGCACTGTTTTGTTTGTGGGGAACATCTGACATGCGTGTGATAAGAGTGGGCAGAAAGACTGGGCTGTTGTCCTGTTCTGATAAATCTAATTACTTTGGTAACACTAATATCAAGACTTTTGTTTTCACACCATTGAGAGCACTCATCTGCTTGATTTTCTTCAGACCTGAGAACTGTTTAGTTGTTTGTTTCGAAAGATGCAAAAATCCCATTGCCTGAACTGGAAAGGAACTGAGAAAAAAACCAAAAAAGGTCTGGAAGCCTTGTAACTGAAAAGTACTATCGAATTCTACTGGTGGTCAACTGTCCATTGTCCATCTTCTCTCTTTGTTTTTCATTTCAGGGGAGCACACCACTGACTGAAGCAGCCCCACACCACATCCATGCTGCCTTTATTGCATGCTGGCCATGTGGGAAATTGCTAAAGAGCAGAAACCATATGTGTGAGAGTCTCACCAGGGCTGTTTCAACCATAGAGTATACAAGAGCATACAACAGCATTCATAAACAAACAAATAGCATCTATGTATTGTATAATATGATGGAATAAGGAAAGAAAAGATGTTTTACATGCACTGCAGAAAGGATCTGTTTTTCTTCATGAGGATTATAAACAATAGCTCCTCCACCAAGAAGGTATCCAAGGAAGTGGGCTGGAGACACAGTCAGTTTTCTTTCCCAAAGCAAGCTGAACCATTTATTTGCAGGGCTGAGGTGTGCATGGCTTTGCTTGTGTCTGAGGAGCACACACCAGTACTACCTTGCCAGTGCACTGGCTCCTATATGCTGCAATCCGTTGGGTGTTTTGCACGTGCTCTTCCCTGGGCAGCCACGTTTGACATCTAAGAGGGCAGAATCAACCCCCAGATGGGGAAAATACTGTGCAACCATAGGGAAAGACAAATAACAACTGTGAAAGAAATGTTATGTGATATTGGTGGGGTATTTTTCTTTCCAGAAAAACTTTTTTTTTGTTCCATATATGGATATTTTATCTTAGTTTTTTCTAATTTGCTGCAGGTTCACTTCATCGTGTACTACTCACAATATTCCTGAACATGTCCCCTCAACTGTCTCCTAACAAACTAATTAAAATACTGTAGACATTTCTTTGAGCTTAGTAACCTGAAAATTGCAGCTCTGAGTAAGGGTTTTCAGCTGAAATTGAGGTTAACCTTTGGCAGCACCTTCTTGCTCTGGTTAAAAGGCTTTGAAATACAGTTTTACCGACAATAGAATTCATGGAGGAAAACTTTTTAGAGGAGGAAAAACAAAAGGTGACAGCTTACTGTTTCATAGGTCCTGATTGGGTTCAAGTAGCTTTCATTCGGGCTCTTGCCAAGACCAGAAAGTTTATTCCGCAGCGCCCCGGCTTCCTTCGACTGGCTGGTATGATACCGTTCGATGTTGATCAAGTGGGCAACAATATGGATGGCTGCATGACAGAAAGGCAGTGTGAAATTCAAAGACACTTGCACATGTTCACAGTGCCAGAAGAATCTTCATCAAACTCGCTGTGAATTATTTGAAAAGCCTTTGCTGGTGTTAAGGTGAGAACAAAAGGAAAATTTTGTCAAATACATGTCTAATATGAAGCAACTGCTTCACACTGGGGAGGAGAAGAACAGCTCCAGGGTCACCTCCCATGTTTACAGTCAAGTGCCCTGTAGTCTTCAGTGTTATTGAAGGAGGACCTCTTGAGAGATGATATAAAGGTGTTTGTCTCTGATTTAAAATGATTGAAAACGAGGTAAACTGATTAAACCCCCTATTTTGGATAATTATACTAGGATGTGCCATGGTCTAATATTGCTGCGCAGGACACTGACTTGTCTGGTTTAGGCATAGGTCAGTTTACAGCTTGCACCAGGGATATTTAAGCGATGCATCCAAAACCTGTCCCCTACTAAGAAGTAGCTATATCATTACTTTATGTGATAGGAGCACTGGGAAGTGTTGTGTTTAACCCCAGCCAGTAATGGAGCACCATGCAGCCACTCGCTCACTCCCCCCCAGAGTGGGATGGAGGAGAGAGTAAGAAAAGTGAGAAAGCTCATGGGTTGAGATAGAGACAGTTTAACAGGTAAAGCAAAGGCCACACACAAGCAAAGTAGAATAAGACATTGTGTCACTACTGCCCATGGGCAGGCAGGTGTTGAGCTATCTCCAGGAAAGCAGGGATCCATCACTTGTAACAGTGACAAATGCCATCTGAATGTGTCCCCCTTCCTTCGTCTTCCCCCAGCTTTAATTGCTGACCATGACATCATATGGTATGGGATATCCCTTTGTCAGCTGGCGTCAGCTATCCTGGCTGTGTCCCCTCCCAAATCCGTGTGCACCTCCAGCCTCCTTGCTGGTGGGGTAGGGTGAGAAGCAGCAAAGGCCTTGGCTCTGTGTAAGAACTGCTCAGCAGTAACAAAAATGTCTTAATATTATCAACATTGTTTTGAGCACCAATTCAAAACACAGACACATACTGTGAAGCTAATATGAAGAAAATTTACTTTATCCCAGGCAAAACCAGCACAGGAAGCCTGTGATTTTAGAGGAGAACTATGATTTTAAGAGAGAAGTCTGAATCACAGTAAATCATCATCTCTACTTTTGGCCTGCTCCCAGAAGGTATGTGAAATGGTCAGTTTAGAAAAATGCCTTAAAGTGTGTTAAGAACTCACCTCTAATTCTTTTCCTGAGTGAAAAATGCAAATTTCAAAAGTGGCAAAAAGGAAGGACTTAGCTTATTATTATCGGCTAACATAGCTAAAGACATAAACATGCTGGGTGCAGAGTTTGTGTTCAATATGAAAGATTCTCAAATCCATTAGAGGAAAGTTGTAATTAAGGCAAAATATTAAACACCAAAGGATGAACAAATGACAATGAAAAACAATTATATGTTTACAGAGCTATTAATATATGCTATTTCTAGTTTTTATAATTAGCTTCCTGTTATCTTATCTCCTTCCCTGCATGTCTGTTCCTGCACCTGACCATTTAAAAAACCTTTCTAAAAGGCAGAATTTGTAGTAAGCCAAATAAGAACTGCTTCCCTGAACAATATTGTCTCACAAGAAGATTCCTTTTTACTTTTTCTTTTTTCTTTTTTCTTCTTTTTCCTCCTTCTTTTCTCTTTTAATTTTTGTTCTCCTCTCTTCCCTCTTCCATCTTCCTCTTTCTATATTATTTTTATTGACTCTTTTTTCTTCTCCTTCTTTGTTTTTCTTATTTTTTTTCCCTTTTTTAAATTATAACTATTGGCACTCTTCTAGCCACTGTGTAATCATAGATGAAAACACAGAATTATACGCATAAAGACTTCGGTATTGCTAAGTGTTTTAGGTGCCAACCACTTAGTGAGCTCCCTCGCTCTGCTTGCTGGAGTTCCATCAGTGCCCAGTGAGAACTGTGAGCATGGGAGTGTGAGCTAGGGTAGGATGCTAGCCATTGAAGTGCTTCAAACAGCCAGTGCAAAAAGGAAGATTGCACTCTTCCCCCCCAACAACATGCTGATCCATGTGTCCAAGCTGGAGAGAAGTTATATTCATTCTGTTCTTTTGGGGTGATCCTTCTAGAGCAGGAGACTTGCTGTGGTCGGCTGACTGGCAGGTTGCATTTCATTGAAAACATAATGCTAGCTTAGGGACTCTCCCCCACCACTCCCCAAGATGTTGTTCACCTCACTGCCCCATGCTTAGATACTCACTGAGAAATGAAAGACCTACTTTAAAATCCTTGTTACATTAAATTTAAAGTAGAACTTTAAACCAAATCACAAGTCCTAGTTGCTGGCCTGACTGGTTATTCTCTTATGAGCTGTCTCCTGATGAAAACCTTAATAAAAATAATCAAATATTTATTGATACAGACATCCTAAGAGAATATCCTGAGCACCCAAACTGAAAAATCAAGCCCCTATTTTTTCTGAATCTTTGGCCCAATGAATAATAAATTATTTATACAAGCTGGAATTGCTTCAGCAGAATGGAGACTGAATCCAAATGGGTATGAATTTGAACAGAGATAAAATGAGCCTGGAAATTAGAAGACAGATTCAAGCCATCAAAGGAATGAGACTCTAAAATAACCTTTCAATAAACGGGATAATGGGATCAAGCAATCTAAGCAGCTTTGGGCTGAGGGTTGGTCATTTTATGAAATAGCGTGTATGACGTGAATGTGAGTGTTAGAGGGTATTGGACTCGGTGACCTGGCATGTCCTGCGTACGTTGTTATGGATTATCTGCTGCATGTGAAGCAACCTGGCCAGCACCAGATGAGAGATGCTCCCTGGATCTTGCACATGAGATGGTGCTCCCAGCACCTCAGCAGCACCAGGATACCAGAAGAAAGATTGCACAAGACCACAAGCAGTGAGTGAGATGTGTGGATTCAGACTGTAAAAACCCAAAAGCCCGAGAGGCTCTGAGCTGCAAGGTTTAGGTGGCAGCTGTGTGGGGGCTGTGGCAATCTGTTCCCCAGTGTACAACTGATGTATAAGCAGTATATAAACACTGTTTATGTATTTAAGTGTAACAGCACTTTTAAGTGCTGAGTGGGAAGGCAGGGAAGTGTTTCTGCAATGGCCTCCTTTCAGAACACATGTTTTGGCCTGGTAGGGATGTTATCAGATCCAGCTGGAAGGGAACCAAGTCATTGCTTGATGAGGACCTGATTTCTCCACTGTCTGAAAGAGCTCACTCGGAGGACGGGAGTGCAGGGGTAAGGGACTGCTGTCTGCGGTAGGTTGTGGAGCTACATGCTGCATGTAGACCAGTACCAGTGGAAGGGAAAGATGAGATATTTTCAAAAGATGGAAAGGACTTCTACTGAGTGGTTTTATCTTGGCATCTGCTAGAGGCTACTGGTGCAAACGGTAATGATACCAGGCCTCTTGTCCTCTACACCAGTAGGATGTTCTTTATAACTGATGTAATAGTCACCATAGCCTTGGGACCACGTGAGTTTCATAGTTTTACCAAGGGTTCCCTGCAGCATATAAACTGCAGGTTTTGGACTATTCTTGCTCACTTGCAATGTTGACTAGAGATGGAGATTTGAATCTGTGTTCATAGCATGACACACTTTCTCTCTTTCACCTTCAAACCACATAGAGTTTTTAAAAAGTAGTATAGCAGATTATGAAACCTTCATGTTATATTATGACATCATGACATCTCTGTTGTTTAGAAGGCTAAGAAATCTCACACTTTCCTCACAATGCAAGTTTATGAGGTGGTAGTTTCTTCCAGACAGAGATCCGCATTTTCTAACCAAGTATTTCTAGTCTTGAACTTCTGGATTTAGATATAGCTTCCCAAGGTTTCCAGCCTAAGATTTAATGAAGAGTAGTAATGTTGTAACTTTTCCCTGTAAGAAGAGATCTGCTTTCTGCCACTTAATGTAGTAAGGTATTTCTGCAGGCTATTAAAGGACAACATTTTTCCCATCTGCATGTTGCTCTGCTTTATTGTGTTACTGTCAATGGAAACATCACTATACCTTCTTCTATGGCATTTACCACATCTTCCCTTCTAGTTTATCTTCCCTCCAGTTTTCATTTAATAGGTAGAGAATATTACAAGTGTAGGAGACTTCCAGAATGAACAGGATAGGTTTTTTGGGTTTGTTTTGGTTTTTTTTTTTCCCTACAAGCTATTCTGTGGTACCTGTTAATATACAGAATATAATGATACACTGGAAAATATTAGCATTCAAACTAATGATGTACTGAATATGTTGGTTTACCTGAGTCTCCCATGATCTTAAATATTGCCTAGAGTATTATTAGATTAATACTTCTGATGGTATTTTGTGTGCTGCTAGGAAAAAATGATGCAATCTAAAAATGAATTATAGCTGGATGGTAAGAGTAATGCAAAGATCTAATTCCATTTTCAGTGTGGTTCATTTAATGTACAATAGTTGTAGCAGACTAAAATGTCTGGCACTGGATACATTGCCATTAGCTGAAATATTTTACATCACTACTAAAGTGCATCTTCTGAAGGTCTTTGCATCTGCAGTGTATAGAATTTACTAAGCAATTCCAAAATTAGTATGCAGATTTGTGGAATCTGAGCTTACAAGAGCTTTGGTGGGTTGTGTCACCCCCCCACACCCCGCCCCCACGCACCACTTATCTAAGTTAACCATGAAGGCAAAGTTTACAATACTGCATCTCATGACTTTCAGCTCAAATTTTTCCTCATTCTGCATGACCAAATGTAGAGTATGGAATAAATCATGGAGTATTTTAAACAAAGCTCTTTTTTATAACTGTGCATGAAGACTGAAGGATTCTGACTGTTGTTTTTAACAACTTCTGGAACCTCTGGCGTACTTAACTCACATTTATTTGTATTTGACCCCGAGATGTTCTATCTAGTCCACCTCTGAGATCAAATAAAAGGTTTTATTGGAAGGAGGGAGATAGGAAAAGGGTTGTTATCAGAGAATGGTGTTTACTGTACATATTCTTAAATACAAAGAGATGTAATTAAATTATCTTGAAAGTCTGGTCAATTTAGCTAGTCTTATTCAGCCAATTGTGTCTTCAGTGAAGCATGCACAACTCTTGTTGAACTAAACAGAAATTGCATGTGTTTATCTGAGGATGAGATTTCACTCTCTTTTTCTGCATGCCTGTACAGGATAATAATCAAATTGCAGTTTGCTGCTAGCAGTTAAATGTTTTGGTTAACCAACCCATCATGATAAAATCAAAGGGTCAGATCTTGGCCCTTCTGCCTACTGAGAAGAGAATGGCTCTGCAGGCACCTAACCCAGGCCTGGGGAACACTGCCACTGACCAAGCCTGGGTTCTTTTGCCACCCCACCACCCTGTACCACTTCTAGTTATACAGATCCCTGAATTCAGCTTCATGGTGTCTTTGATCACTAAAACAGTGTAGGTTATGTAAAATTTACAACAATAGTGACCACACACATGCTTGCTTTGGATTTTATTTTTTTAGAATGGTAATAAACATCAAAGAAGAACATGACTTGGACCATTTTTTTATCATAGCTAGAAGCTTATAAACTTTAAATTAATGTAGTTTCCTTCCTAGTACTTGCACCAAGTCTGGATTTAAACAATCTGACTGGAAAAAAAATGCAGTTCAAGGGAAATTTGATTTCCTATAATTTCTGGAAGTACAACACTGAGATACCAGCTAAACCTCTTTTGAAGATAAGCATCCCCCTGATAACTTCTTTGCTTACACAGAAGTATTACTCAGATCACCAAAGCCCTTCACATAGCCACTACTGCCACTATTAACAGCCTCTACTGAATATGGGAAGGATTTTCTACTATTTTTAGCTATAGATTTTTCAGTGCCTGTCAGAAGCCAAAAACACTGGGCATCACTATACTTCTGCCTACATTTTGCCAGTTTTTAAAGAAAATTGCACTGCTGGAATTTTTAGGCAGTGGGAACAACTGTTTCAAACAACCAAACTACAAAGAGCCTCATTGTCTTTCCCCTACTTTCCTTCAATTGCTTAAACTTCATTCAAATCATAATTCAAAACTGGTAGGAACAATATCTCTATATAACCTTTCTGCAAATGTCAAAACAACACAAGACACAGTTTGTTCTTCAAAGTATATGCTGTATACCAAAGTTATAAAAAAATGTCTTCCCCTTGCCAACACTCCCCACTTCAGTAATGTATGCATGGATTTGTTATGAGGGTAAAAACAATACAGTAAGAGAGCAAAGCTGTAAAAAATGTTATTTACTATCTCTTATAGATATCTTTAGGTTTCAGACAACCACCTCTCAACTGGAAAGTCTCTTTTGCATTAGAAAGCGTAGAATGATTTGCACTGATCAAACCGAGAGTGCATGAAACTATGATTTTATTCTAGCAGAGTTACGGGTCTATAAGGAAGATTTATTAGTGGGTGAATAACTCCCAGACAGCTCTTATCACAGACAGGCATGCAGAACGCAGGAAGCCAAACTAAGCAGAATTCCCTTTACTGAATTTTCAATGATGCCCTTGATTATAGATAGCATTGTTTACTCTCTCTCTCTTTCCTCCAACTTCCCTCTTCCACTAGTCTCTAATTATATCCTTTTATGACCTGACCAATTAAAGCCTGCTCTTGAATTTGTATTAGAGCTGATGAAAAATTAAAGATACAGATGTACTTTTTCCAAGGCCACACGTACCTCAGCTGAGCCGGCTGCCTGTTAGAAGCCAGACAATACTAATGTTGCACTGACTATTTTTAGCATGCTATTAAATAAATATGCTGGAATAACACCACCTGGCAAACTGAGATGAATACATGTTACTTTAATAATAAAGGAGTCTACGGTGTTATATTGTGAGGCTAAGCTTACGGATCTGATCTGCAAATTGGTTTAATTTCTTGCTTCTACATTTAGGCGATTGATCATACAGGGGAGAATATTCATTTAACTAAGAATTACTAAATTGCAATAACTAATAGGAGTTGACTGTGCTTTTGTGTAACAAAAGGCACTATAGGTAATACCTGGATAAATCATGTGTCAGTTGAGAGGAAAATGGCATCTATTTACACATCATTTTAACACTTAGATTTTATAAAAAGGGACTCAGTATACTTTGTGGGTACCTCTTTATGGTGAAACATTGCTTTTCTGTCACAATATGTGGTGTAGATTGTGCTTTTTTATGAATTTGAAATTTAGTTTCAGGCAACTGAGTTTCTGGCCGTACTTTACCCAAGTCTGACTATACAGCAATGTAGTGTTTTCTCACTTGTCTGTTAGGGAAGCATGAGTTCATAAGTTGTCATGTTTTGTTCTCTAGGCTTGCCTGTATTTTGTTCTCTTCTTTGAATATTTTATCAACTATTTGTCCATTTTATATTCTGGCAAGAAACCCAACCCAAATAACAACCCAACAACAAACCCTCATTTTCTCCCTAGAGAGTGACAGAATTAAGTAACAGTGCTTTCTGCCATTTCACATCAGCTCCTATGTCTGTTTCCTTGGAATTACTGAAGCCATAAAGTAATCACTTTTCTGATAGACTTGCACTTCCCAAACTGTCCACCTTAATGCACTAGCAAACATTTTTCTATGAAAGTAAAACCCAAAAACATAAAAGGTTTGACTGTGCAGTTTTACTTTCTTTTTGGAGCATGACAAATTATACATGAAGTAGAAGTTGGTTAATTTACATTCCTGGGTTGATTTGTTAATTAAAGAAGCAATGTTGCGTTCTGTAGGAATCTGCTTTATGCTGAAACTGAACTCTGATAAATGAATGGACATGACAGATAAGTAAATCATCATAATACACTATAAGATGCATGTTCTCCTCCCCCAGCCTTCCTCTCTGAATTCTTTAGCACTACATACAAAGGACAAATTTTAGGTATTGATTCCTGATGGCAATCCTGACTTCATATTCTTGCCTCACTGCACGGGGACATTAACAGCCTATATACACTCAAAAGCAGCTCCCTCTGTAGACTGAAAGAAATGTTGGGACCCAGACCCATCCTGACAGCCCGGGGATAGAACTGTTATCCCGCAATGCCTTGTGGTTGCAAATAACCCTGGCTAGCTCCTGTGTCTCCTTCACATTTTCTAAGAGAATTGTCTGCACCAGACACTTCTCCATCTCTACGTGCTTGTATATTTCCTCTTGCCTTTCATCTGTCCTTCTCTGCACACCCCTCTTCCCCACGTTAGCTGCTGTTTGCTGCATGTCCTCTGAATTCCTACAAGCTTTAGTCTTCTCCAGGTGCTTTAATCACTCAGGGAACAGGCAGGTACCATGTCTTCTTCTCAGACAGGCAAACACATACCTACAGCTCCCTAAATCACTGGGACCAGTGACAAGATATCTTTTGATCTCAAGACGCATTTTTTACCTCAAAGGGGCAATTAGTTCCCTGTACACATCACCTATTTAAAAAAAAAATAGTATTTTAATGTTTTTGAGACAGCTGCTTGTCTCAAATTCATATTAAATTTATTACCTTGATTGAAAAATTATTGAATGAGATGTAGTGGTGGACAGATGAGTGGTGTGACTCAGAAGGACCATTTCTTTAGCAAGCCAGACTGTAATACTATGTCATTTCCCCAAATATCTACTCAGAGATTTAATGAAAGTTATTTAAACTAAATGTTAAAAGCACAAAAGTTGGTCACATTAAGTAAATGGAAACTAGTAGTTGCTATCCAGGTTAAAAGTTTACTGACTTAACAGTTAAACTTTTCTCAAGCAAAAAAGGTTACAAATGGTTAATCAGATGGGACTCCTACACCTATTTAAAGCTGCAGTCACCAAGTGATTGCACTAAAATAGCACGTCTCAGAGCTGATGGGAATTACAGCATTAGGCAGAAGAATCACTGTGAAATTCAAAACAGTTCAAAGACAAAGAAGAAATAATAAAAAAAGCTTACTTGCATTTACAGCTATTCCATAGGCAACCATCTTGTGAAATGCGATGTTTTTGTCAAGCTGTCTCCTCAGTGGTCCTCCACAGCACTTGGTGAAGAAGCAGAACTTGTTTTATATCATTACTATTACTATTTGTAACTCACATTTAGGAGAGGAGAAGAGAGGGGTTCAGTACATTTAAAAATGGATTGTGGAAGGAATTCAGTGGAAGTTTTGGGGTAGCTTTAACTGTGCAGTTCAGGTAACTCTTTCTGGCATAGTGACACTCCAGGATTTCTTAACCTGTTCAGCCTACGTAGGGGCTCAAACCCAGGTTTGATAAAACTCTGCTATGTTTAGCTGTGATTTGTGAGTGTTTTGTCAGGTCTGGTGATTATTTGCTGGTGTAAGGGTGCCAGGCTGCGCTGCCACTGCTTTCCAGGCTCAGGTTGAGTGGCACAAACGTGGCTGAGCTGCTGGCAGAGCCAGCTTGCAATGAAAACCTTTTTGCTGCTGTCATGAAATGGGTGCCCCGGGAGGGTGAGGATGTCTAGACCTCAGGTGGCTGCACGCTTATGTGTTATGGAGCCATCTTTCCATTACTGGCAGTGCTTGACTGCGCTGTGCTCCCGGCCAGCTGGGTGCCTCTGGGCCGAGCCAGCCGAGGACAGGGCCGGCTGCAGTGGGCCAAAACTAACTCACTCTGCTGGAACCCAGGCAGCCCCAGTTTATTCTCTGAAAGGTGGTGTGGGTGTCTGGATTGCTTGCTTGACCTGGCACAGTGCCATGCCAAAGACCCAGCTGATAAATCTTCCAAAAATTAGGAGCACTGCGGGTTGCAATGCTAAGACACAGCAACTCCTGTGAGAGTCACTGCATCCAGCCCTGTGCTTGACTTGCTCAGTCAAGCTGCTCTGTACCATGCTCTTCAAGAGCAGAATATTGTCCAGAAGAACAAAATATTGATTTTCTGTGAGAAGAGTTCCAGTTCTCTGAGTAGCACACATATATTTTATGTTAATTCACAAACTGATTCAGAAGTTCAACAATCCCTTTTATTTTTTTCTTAAACGCTCAGCTCCTGGACTCAAACAGTTCTAAAAATGTTGATTCCCAACCTAAAGTCTGCTTGAAATGTAACTCTGAGGAAAAAAACAAAGACAGAACTGAAGCAAGAACCAGCTTACAATAAAATAACTTAATGTTATGATTTCGAAATTCCTGTTGTTCCTGGAGTCATGAAGTCATCGGTGATTTTTTTACCCAAACATTTGGAACTGGAATTTCGCTGACTATAATAATTCACTGCAAGTTGAACCTCTGGTTAGTACAGCTAAAACTTTAAGTACTTCCTATGCATAGTGCCAATGTTAACGTAAATGTCTCTGAGCAGATGACCACTCCATTATGAAAACACATGTTTACAACAAAGGAAGACCTGAATGGTGACCACTCAGACAGAAGGGTTTAAACATATTCCTTATTATCCTTATGCAAATTTTTATCTAGCTGTACATTTTCTGTCTCAAATTTTCACGTTGCGGCTACACAGGATACACATGATGGATACATATTTTCCCCATTTGGCCAAGTTGCATGATTACGTCCCTTTTTTGTAGCTCCTCGCTTTTCACTTCATGACACCATGCTATGCAGCGGCTGCCAAAATCAGTGTTGCATTTAGAGCACTGTGTTAAACAAGCCATTTGTTTCTCTTCAGTCATGAATACTGACAATTTAAATGGTAATAACTAGGCAATAGTGTACAGACTTCTCCATCAAAAATTAAAATTCCTTGGAAAATGTTTGATATGGATAATACTACAACTACGGAAATATAAAAGGGAGGATAAAATTCAAGAAATGGTACTTACGATGCTTGCTCCTCTTAAGAATGAAATAAGGTTTCTACTGACTGGTAACAGGATTAGCATGCAGTTAAAATTAAGGCATGTTGCAGAAGCTCTTGCCCAAGCCAGGGTTGACTGTACATATAAAAGCATAAAGAAATTAAATTACAAGCTTGGTATAGGAAGAAAGAAAATGCTATATTAACATAATATTCTTACATGGGAAAATTACTGCTGAAGCATCAAAAATATTATTATGAAGGATGTAAATAAAACCAGACTACACATACATTCTTCTTGTGGAGCTCTTTAACAAACAAACTCATACTTACTCCCACCATAATCCTTGTATAAATGTAAGCATCTTCCTCTTCATACCAGTGGAAGGTATCAATAAACAAATAGAAATTCAGTCCCAGCCACACCAGCTACAAAGCAGACAGGCTACAGTTTAGGGACGTTTACAGTATTTTTTAATGCATATAAAACTGGTTATGGCTATAGTTTTAAAATTACTGAGATATACTTCAAAATCAGAGCGCAAGGCAGCTCTTGATCACAGATGATAGAAATCACAAATGCCTGCTGGAATGAGGCAGCCTTTTAGCAAATGCAGGATTACAGTCCTATCCCCACATCCCCAGCAGAGGATACAGATGACATTTACTGTGTGATGGTAAACATGATCTTAAACACAGGGCTTAGCCTGGTCTCTAAAAAGGCAATAAAAGCTAAAATTAAAGAATTCCAGAAATGGATGGAGTTAGGAGGTAAGGAAATTCCTTTCTCTGCCCCCCATACTCAATTCACCAAAGCCCCTGAAAATAATTCAGAATATAATTTCAATTACAATTGAAAGCCCCGGTTCCCATTATCTGAGGTACATGGACTTAAAAATAATTAAAAATAAAACAGTAAGACTTTAAATTGTTTTTAAGACTAGTTATAAAAAGGCTGCTGAATATTTTATAGCAAGTTTTACATTAAGCTTGGGAGTATTACTGTAAGCAAACCATAAAATGTCTTTTAAACAAGCTTAAAATATTTATATAGATCAAATTAGATTTTTTTTAATGCTAAAAATACTCACTAATAACAGCACTGAGAGTTTTTCATTCAAAATCCAGCATCCCATCCTGAGTGCCTCTCCCTATGCTAGCAGCAGCTGACTTGCCTTCCAGTGAAACCTGAGTTGTCTGTCCATTCCTCGGGCTTTCCTACTAACTCCTTTTGTCTTTAGATTTTAATAAGCACCTAGTGGGAGCAGGAGCTCTCTTTAGGAATTTTCTAATTAAGGACTGCCTGACAAGGACAGATCACCCGAATGACATGTCTCATGACCTGTGTAAATAAACTGCTGGTCACTGTCCAGTCCTTTCTCTCTCCAAAGTTATTTCATAGCAAATGAGAGATGCTGTCATTAAATTGTCCTCTTCTAATAGCATTTATTTGGATGGGGTTTTTTTCGCTTTGTCTTTGCAGTTTGAAGAGCGTGCAATATGTCTTCATGATTTGTCTTTTAATTTAGTAGAAAATGGGAGCATCCCTTTTGTGTGCAAAAGATGGGAGCTTTGCTAGAGCATCTTGGGAGTGGCAAAGTCACTAGGTAAGAAGTTGGAACTGTCAGAATAAAGGGTGCCCCTCTAATGCATCTGAATTTCTTGCAAATATAGATTATGGTAGTGTTATAATATGTCATAGTTTTTCATTCAGTTGGCTGCAGTTATAAATTAAGCAGTTACTTCCTCTTTCTTCTATTCACATTGTTTGGTGTAAGGATACAAATCCTACTTCCTTCCCTCCCTGCTAGGAGTAACAACTAATTTCTCAAGTCTTACTTGACAGAGTAGCCCAAGGCTGCTCTCACCCGCGACCTGCGAGGAGAGGAGAGGATGCCGATTGCAGAGGTCTGGGCACGGAGGGCTCAGGAGACACAACGTCCCTGCCTTGTGCATGTGGCGTGAGCAGCCTGGCAGGTGCTGTGACTCTCTGTGTGCTCCAGACCCTGCTCCCACGTTTTGTCTGCAAAGTGATGTTGCTTTGGCAGGACTTCAGGTCCTTAGGAAATACAAGCCTCTTCCAAATACAATCTGCAAACACTGGAAACACTGTCCAGGACTTACTTACCCTTTTTCTTTTTCTTTTCTTTTTTTTTTTTTCCCTTCAGGATTTGTTTTTATTTATGAAACCAGATGTTTCTGTTCCTCTGGGTTTATTCTGAGGACTGCTCAGCCTCCTCCCTTCTCCTCAGAGATTTACTAACAAGCCACCTGCAAATGTGAGTCAGCAGGATTCAGTACCTCTCAGAAAGATCAAAACCTTTTGACAGGTCAGTGTAACCGAGAATCGTGTTAGACTGTTCAAGTTTTCTTTAATAGGTGGTTATTTGAGCAGCCAGCACTGTGACTATTCAATGCAAAGAACAAATTTTCTGATTTGCCTTTTACTAAGAAAGAAGAATGATTTATTGAATTTTCTGCACTTCTCCAGAGTGAAATCTCTTCCCCTTGGGCTCCCTTACACTGTGGAACTGGCAATAATTGGGTAAGAAAGAAATTGCTTTGAAACATGGTCCACTGCACTGCAGCAAGGTCCTTCTGGATGACCAGGTCTTAGCTCCTCTTTTTTCCTGTCCTGGTGAGTGCTCTGCATTTACCCTTGGTTCTCCTTGCCAGAAGCTGTGCACAGTGTGCCTGTAATAATCTTGCTCCTTCCTCAGTAAAAGCATTTTCCTAAGGCCTTCCTGACTTTGCTGCAAAGGACACCTTCCTGTGACAAAATAGGTTAAAATTTCTAAAAGTTGAACTGCTATTAAGCTCAGCTACTTTTTAAACCAGTGCTAATGACCATTAACATGAGTTAGCAGAACCATGGAAATGTGGTTATGAATACTCTGAATACAGGCATTTACAAGGGATTTATTTTGAGCATTATTTTTCCTGGATGGTAAAATTAAGCATTATTTATTAACAAACCCCTGATGAGCCACGTGAAGGAATTGGCCACTGTCCATTATGTGACTCAATGGAAGCTATTCCCCCCAACGACCCTCTTTAAAGTAGCTTTGGTAATGCAGGAGCTCACAAGACAGTGAGCATTGCTGCATTTTTCAGAGAGGTCAAAAGAAGAGGACATAAAGGAGAAGGGAAGAAGAATGTGCAGAGGGTGAGGAGAAATACTGGTAAGGTCAGATGCCAGTCTTAACTACTTAAAGAAAGTTGGGGGGGGTGGGGGTGGGGAAAAAACCCACTATCTGGATTAGCTGCACTTCAAAGGGAAACGCTGCACTGCGATGTTCTGCTTTGAAGTTCAGCCGATCCAGACAGCAATTTTCTAAAATGAGTCAAAACTGGCATCTGAAATAGATTTTTTTTTTTCAGAGTACAGCAGATTCATATGCTGGTTTAGGCTCCAAAACTTGTCTGGATCAGCAGCTGTACTTCAAAGCAGCACATCTCAGTACAGCATTTGACTTTGAAGTGCATGTGGTCCAGATGCCAGACCTCTTAAAGGAGCCGATGAATCAACTGTGCTTTATTTTTTGTCTGTTGAAGCAGCTATGTTTTTTCTCATATATAACGGTAATGTGTGTGGTCTCCAGTGCGGTGTCTATCAATAAAACCATAAAGCTAACACAAAAGCTCTTTATTTCTTCATTTTCTACAAAGGAATTGGTCATCATCATTTTATTATACTGATTTGCAGTGATCTCAGCCAATTTCAAGCACAAACTATTCAGACAAGACTCAGGAAAGGACATTTTGTTGATTAAAGAAGTAACTTTGTTATTGTTTATCATTATCTTGAGCTGCAACTGTCCTAAAAAGGATACAGAATAAGGATGAAAAGGGTTTTGTTCTGGCAGTTGGGGAAAAAAGCAGTGATGGGTATGCTGAGTTCCCATGCAAGAGGCAGGCAACTCTGTCATTAGCTCCAAAGGTCAGTTTTTGCATGGAAAGAGGTTTATGAGGTGCTGAATTCTTCCATGTAAGTATCTCAGCATTAATGTCAATGTTTATATCAATTACTGCTACAGAACTCAATATCAGTTAGATCTATTCTATTTGACAGCAACCTCTGTCTGCGGTTGTTAGTATTTTTTAAAGTACTTTCAACAGTGCTTATCCTTTACAAATTAATTACTAGCATGAGCCTGTATATATATACCTACAGATACAGCACTTTACTAGGCTATCCTAATTTTACTGTTAGACATGCATGTCTTGTTTCACAAAGGCAAAATCTTTTCACTTGGTTCTGAACTCTGCCCTAGTGTTTTCATAGTTAGTCTGTGATCTTGGCTTTATGTCTCTTAGTAACCTGGGTGAACATCACTATGCTACATATAGAGATGGGTACAGGTACACAAGTGATCCAGAGGATCAGGGTGCTTTAGTTTTGCAGATCATCTGATAGCCATTTAGTTGCTGACTGTATCAGAGTGTACACTTTGTGGCACTGCTGTGTTCTCTAATTTTTATATTATTTCTACATAATGTTTCCCAGTAATGTTTAAGTGAGAGGGAGATTGGTTTCAGTTGAGTAGATGAAGAAGTCACACAATATATTTGATAAACCATTCAACTTCTGTAGAGAGAGAAGCTGCTGAACCTGATTAGAGTGCAAATCTTATTTTTTTTCCTTTCCTCCTTTTTTCTTTTAAAGACAATCCTGAAGGAAGAAAGGCCAAGGTTCAGCTTTGGTTGTTCTTCAATGCTCCAATTCTAGCTTTGTAAAAGAAACTCACTGAATTTCTATAAACAGTGGCTATGTGACTCGTAGCAGAAAAACAGCTATATAATTTTTAGAGATTTTCTCATAGTGTTGGGTTTTTTTTTTAATTTAACTACCTCATTAATTTTAATGGATTTTTTTTATGAACTGTATTCACATTATGGGTGGGGGAACCGTTTTGCAGTTTGCGAACATTCCAAAAAATCCCTAAAGCTCTAAAAGACTAGTGTGGTATCAGACTTGTCAGTGCTAAAGATTCAAAAAACATCAGATTGTTCTAAAATTTATGAAATTTAAAAGAACAAAAGAGTGTGCAGTTTGGGGAGAGTGCTGAGTACTGAGACTTCAAGGGCATCTGGCTTCCATTTACAGCTTTTCTTTTCAGTAACAATGTGTTTATTTTTTTATAAAATGTTAAAAATATTGGAGCCAAAAGTAGGTTTTCACAAATAAAAAAAAGAAATCATAGAGTTATCAGAACACTTGTGATACAGCTTGCAGAATTAGCAATGGCGTAGCAAGTATTCACTACATCCACAAAGCTGGTCAGTGGTCACAAGGCACAAAAAGGGGAGAAAGACTTCCCTTTCCAGAAAAGCAGATGTTTCAGAACCCTTTTAAAAAGAAGAAAACTCTTTTGGTTGTAGGTCCAGCTCCTTCTGCACTCCACCAGCCAGTGCAATAAACTGGGTACAGTGCAACAAACCAGTTCCTTTCCCTCTGTGAACAGACCTAATAGTGCTTTCAGGAATATCTCAAGCGATGGGCAGTGCCAGGATCTGGAACCACACCGCATACCAGTGATGCCAACATGAGTCAAGAAAAGGAGTTGAAGGAACAGGGAAACACAAAGGGTCTGGGATCAAAATCAAAAGTCACTGTGGTGGCTAAAAAGGGAGATTGTTACTGACCAATGTGGGAATGACTTTGGTTTTTGCCCTGAAGCAGGGCTGGGCAGCCTGTTTGCAGAGGGCAACCCTGACTCTTTCCACAAGCCAGCAGAAATCAATGAGAAACTTAACATCTCTAGCTTAGGAGACAATCAGTCCCAGTCAAATTATATTAATATTTGAATCAAAATCTTTTCTCTCTCAAGGGACTCCTTTATTGCCATGTTCACACTGTAATCAAAATACATTCAGGAGCAATTTCAGATGTTCAAAAGCTATTTGTTTCTGTAAGTGCCAAAATCTCCCAGCTCTTGACTGTGCATCTCCAGAAACAGAGTATCCTACCTTCCTAATTATATGTGCAAAATACTGGTTTTCTCCACGCAAGCTGTTTTCCAGCTTAGTAAAACAAAACAGCCCCTCAAAGCAGCAGTAATCTTGTACAAATAGATATGTCCTTAGGTTACTTGGTTGGATTTTCCTTTTAGCTGTTCTGTAAGTAGCAGGCTGTGGAAAACAGGCTGAAGATGAGCTGAGAAATGAGAAGAACAAGAGCATGAGGAAGAAGGGATGACAGTAGTATCCATAATGTTTTCTGTGTGTTCACAGACCTGAAAATATCCCATAACAGATGAGATATTTTTCATCCGGTCCTGTTGCCTCATATGTTCCTAATACAGCACAAGCAAGATGTGCATCAGCTGTCCTTCCTCCAGCTCTTCATCTCCTGTGCCAGGGGCCACTACTAAGTCCAATGATCTGCAATCTGTGACACTTTTTTGCATGACTGTGTCCATGGGATGTCGGCTCTGTCAGGCTGGGTATAATCCACAGTAAGGGGGAACCAAAGGCTGTGCAGGTGAGGTGATAGAGGGGGAAGATGGCTACCAGCTGGTTTTTCATCTTCCTCCTAGAGCCAAGGCATCACCCACCCAATGGAAAAAGTGTTGGGAGAGACTCACTCTGGGTATAAAAGGTTTCTTCATGCTCCACGTCAATGCACAACTAATTCCCCTACACTACTGCATATACATAACCCTCTCCACGCTCTCCAGAGCTGACTGGATCAGGTATGGGACTTGGTGACAAAGGACATGGCAAAGCTGAGGTACTCAATCCTTTTTTCACCTCAGTCTTTACTGATTATCACTGACCTTCAGTTATCCCAGGCACTTGAGGCAAGTGGGAAAGTCTGAAGCAAGGAAGATGTACCCATGGCTTAGGAGGATCAGGTTAAGGAATATTTAGATAAACCAGACATACATAAATACATGGAACCTGATGGGACACACCTATGAGTGTTGAATTGGCTGGTGTCACTGCAAAGCCACTCAATCATCTTCCAAAGATGTCATGGGAGTTGAGGGAGCCTCATGAGGACGGAAGAAAGCAAGTGTCACTCCTGTCTTCAAGAAGGTTAAGAAGGAGGATCTGGGGGATCTGAAGTGGTCAGCCTCAGCTCAATCCCTACAAATGTGATGGAAAAAATCTTCCTAGAAATCATTTCCAGACACCTGAGGGACAAGATGATTTGGAGTAGCTGGCATGGCTTTACAAAGAAGAAATTTTGGTTAACAAACTGGGTAGCCTTCTATGATGAGATACAGGTTTGCTGTTGAGCAGGTGGAAAAAAATGAGCTCATGGGCATCCAATGAGATCAACAAGGTGAAATGCCAAGTCCTGCATCTGTGGAGGAATAAACCAGGACAAGCTAGGGGCTGACTGCTGCAAAACAGCTCTACAAAGACCCTGGGAGTCACAGTGGACAACATGCTAATCATGAGCCACCAATGCACCCTCGTGGTAACCTCCTGGGCTGCATTAGGAAAACATGTTGCCATCAGGTCAAGGGAGGTCAATCTTTCCACTTTTCTCAGTGCTGGTGAGACACATCTGGAGTACTGAGTTCATTGCTGGGCTACCCAGTACACCGAAGATACGTACTTACTGGAATGAGTCCAGTCAGAGTGGCAAAGAAGAGAGTGGCATCTTTCATGTAGGGAAACCAAGAGACTCTTCAGCCTGAAGACGAGCAGATTCAGGGGGATCTTATCAATGTGTGTAAATACATGGGAGGTTCCAAAGAATATGGAGGCAGAGTCCTGCCAGTGGTGACCAGTGACAGCAACAGAAGCAATGGGCACGAAGTGAAGCACAGGTTCTTCTGAACATCAGAAAACACTTTCTTACTTGTGAGGGTAACTGGCACAGGTTGCCCAGAGGAGGTATGGAGTCTCCCTCCTTGGAGATATTCCAAACCCATCTGGACACAGCCCCAAGCAGCCTGGTGTAGGGGACCCAGTTCTGAGCAGGGAGGTTGCACTGGGCAATCTAGAGTAGTCCTTTCCAACATCAGACATTTCAAGAAATCTGTGATTTCCACTTAGTTTACTAGAAGAAAGTGATTCAAGCATTCTGACGTTTCTTTCCCTAGACTATGAACATACTTAATTTAACTAAATTAATTTGTCTTTTGTTAAAATTTTCATGAAGTTATTAGATTAGTCTGATTTTATTTCTGGCTCTTATTCAGAACTTTGTGATCCCATTAGCAGTCCTTTTTTATGAGGATGAAATGTTTTGGAGTGCTATATGGAATATTTTCAGTGGAAGAATTTAGAGCAGTTTTGATTTGTGCAGTCTTAAATTCTTTCACCGGATACACCAAAAACAATGATAAGAAGGAAACAGGTTTTTAAGTGACTTTATGTGTACTTCAATATGTAGCAATGACATGAATTAATAATTCCATTAAATTACTATAAAGACTTGTATATAGATATGTTTTGCAGACTGGTTGCCCCAAATAATTTTTCCCCCAAAATCACCACATAAATTCCTCATTTGCATAGTAGTAAAATTACCAGAGTTGATAAAACTGTATGCTATCTGAATGATTTTCAGTGAATTCTTTCTCCTCATTTAGACTTTATATTCCTTCCCAAATTCATTCCAAGATTATTATTAAATCCTACTGCATATTAAATTAAAAATGAAATACAGTTTGCCTAGCATAGCAGCATTAAAGGGTCACTCCTATGTAATCCTTGATGTCAGTAATCATATGCACACACAGGAAGAGCAGCAATGTGTTCAACCTTTCTGGGTGGCTATTCACAACTGCACACAAGAACAGAGGTCAAGAGCTAAGAGTTCACCCAGTAGAAAGCATTTTCTAGCATGTTCAAAGTGGAAATTGTATTTTAAAGTAATTACAGGCCATCATTTTTAACACTGCAGTATAGCAATATATAAAAGCATAAGCTGTAAGTGTTCTGGACTCATTTCTCTGCCACTAAAATGTTATTTGCTTCCATTACCTTAAATTCAAATAAGCCAGTGGCACTGTCTATAAAATATCTCCGTTGTGAGAAGAAGCCATGAAGAAGCATAGGCGGGGTGGGGAATAAAAAGTGAATACTCCAAGAAGATGTGAAGAAACAATGAATAAAGACAAAATGGGAGAATGACAGACCTTTAAACAGTATTTTTGTACTCTAAGCAATAGTACCCTTGTGAGCAAAGGTTTCCAGGAGATGCCTGATTCTATTTCTCCTTTCAACTTTTTCTCCTCACATCTTTATCCGCTCCCCTAAACTTTTTCTAAAAACCCTGTAAGGTTTAGCAACTAAAACTAATTATTCCCATGTCAGACTTGTCCAACATCTCATGGCAATAGTTTGCATGGGTAAAAAGTCTTTTACTTACAATTTGTGGCACATTTGATTTAATGTGCTATTGAGAAATCAGTGAAGTTTTTGGATGTTGGATCCATCCCAAAGGGCCGAGTAGTTGCACATGTTTAACATACGTCATGATTTGGTCTTTGAAACTGAAATCAAATCTTAAGTGATTCCCTTCTAATAAATCCATTCATTCTCACCTGTAGTGGAGTAATCCCTGATCAGTGAGGGTCTGAGTCTGAACGTGGATTAAGAAAGCATCATATGAGCTTGTATTCCTTTCTCACCTCCCTTTTGGGCAAAGCACGGGGATTTTTCCTCCTCTTCCCACCATATGGAGGCTGGTCTCCTGCCATGGTGCTTTCTTGAGTAATCACCACAATTGGCTCCCACCTCCTCCAACCAGACAGCGCCCACAAAGTCCCTACTGACCCATCACTGCCACAAGCATCACCCCATTGTCCTGGCCCCATGGCCGTACCCCCGCCATGCCTTCCCTTCATGGGCATCACCCCTCATTAGGGCTCTTGGAAGACAGTTCTTAAACATTGCAAGTGTTTTAATTCTTTGAGCTGCCTGCAATTTCTGTGGAGCTGTAAATTTACCTTACTGTAAGTATGAACATAAAGGTAACTGCAAGGACGTGGTGATTATAGTATTTAATGTTTGCCTGTTTATATTGTAGTTACAAATTAAGCTAATGAATTCAATTTTGTTAAAGGTTTTTCCCAATATAGTGCTTTAAAACAGAAGAGATTAGAGTTGGTTTATATTCAAATATTGCTCATTTCAGATCTCATAAAAGTTGTAACAACCGCCTATGGTTTGAGAATAAGGAAATTAAAAGACACTTAAAGGACTATCAATAAACTACTATTAATTTAAAATTTGAGCGACATTAATAAAAATTAATTTTTAGAAATAAAACCTGGAGGGAAGAATATTTAAAAAACACACTATTTTTTTAATTATATAGCAAAAATAAGTTAAAATGTTCTGTTTACTTCAATACTCAATTCATATTATTTGTATTAAATGCATTTTTATATAATTAAATAATTATATAATTTTATTATATAATGGCTTGTTTTTCATTCAAAAAATATACTCCTTTTTTTTTGGTAGGTCTCCCCACACTTAAAGTACTATTCAAACGTTTTTATGTAGTGTTTACATCAAATTCTCTTATGCAAAGATATTATAAAAAGAAAAATCAGAAGGGGAGATTAAGTGACTCGCCAGTGTCACAGCAACTGTTAACAGGTTGTGTGCCATAAACAGTTCATAAAGCTTTCAGTTGTTTCAAAAAAAGCTGAAACATTTTTCACATATGAGACCATTAAAACGGCATTGTTAATTGTTATTATAGCAGAGAAAATGATGACATGTGATCACTGGACCCAAAAGTTTTTTCTGTGGTTTGATAGATTACTTCAGAGAATGGCAGCAAGAAACAAAAAGGAAGATGACTAGAGATTTATTGCTTAATTCATATTTGTCTTATAACAGCTTCTCCCCCCACTTCTCCATATTATTAATACTTGTTACGTGGGAAACTGCTGCCGGTTGTTGTGAGACTTGCTCCAGCATCCCTGTCCTGTCATTATGGCTGATCCTGCCTTTGGAGCCTGGGACCTGCCCTTTGAGATGGGGGTTCTGCTGTGTTGGGAGCAGCTCTGTCCCCTGCACCAGCCACACTCTGGTTCATCCTGTAACCTTGGACATTTGAAAAAAAAAAAAAAGGAATCTGAATGGTCTAAATATTTAAGAACAAAATTGCATGCACAGGATGAATCTTTGTTTCCTGCCAAGCAGTGACTGCAGAAAGGTTCATGGTTTTGAGTAGAAAACTGACTCATTCTGAATTCTTATTACAGTGAGTTGGCTGAGCGAGACAATGGCTACATGGCTGTGGGAGTCGTGAGTAGGAGTAGGAATATGACATGCTTTATAGCATTCACAAAATCAATATAAGAAAATGCATCCAGAGCTGGTAGTCAAAAATGATGTAGAAAAATTCGTACAGAGAAGATGGCCACAAAATCAAGGCTGAAGATAATGTTGTCCTTTAAAAAACTTCTGCACACAGTCAGTCCCAAATATTTTTCACCCTTGCCCAGGGGTGTTCAAGAATCTCAGCTTTAAGTCAACAAATAAGTAAACAACATCATAGACCTTGTTGTTGCGGTGACAGCCTTGAAAACATAAATCAAGTGTAAACTGATCTAGTGATGCTTTCCAGACCTTAAAGATATCACTGGATGATTGCTGAGGAACATAAAGTGTCCTACACATATGAAGGAGCTATTAACTCAAACCTACAAATGACAGCCCGTGGTACACTGACAGTATGGACAGCATGAAGTAAATGTAGCATCAGACACACTATATAAATCAAGTCCTGTGCTGCACTCTTGCACTGTTGTATTTAATAAAATAAAATAAAATAATCCTCAAAAATAAGTATTTTCTTCCATGACATTTTCTCTGTGGTTCCACAAAACATAAGGAGCTTGCCTAAGATCATGCTTCCAAGATAGATAAATCAGGGCTGCGGTAAGTGAGTGTGTCTTCCATCAAAGCTGGCCTAACTTTAGCAACATCATAAAGAGTGACAAGCTGTAGACGGAGCCTGTCACAGAATGGGTGTATTTATTAAAACATGTAATTTATCCCTGAATTTAGGTGCTGTACTAGGCTGGTGTAGATTGGATGAGATGGGGCAGAAGTGCCTACAAGCGAAAAGCAGCGATGAGGGTAGCTAATTAAAGTTCTAAGGGAACAGATTTTGACTTACACTATCCCATAATTTGCTTTTCCTTTAATGACTTCCCTCTGTCTGCTATACATGTAAATTACACTGTCTGAACATCCACTGAATGCCAATTTGTGCAATTTTTTTCCACTTCCATTCTCTTTCATCCAATTTCTGATCCTCAAAGCCATTAGAAAATTTGTTGATATTCAATTTTCCATCAGAGAATCCTATTTGGTCCAATATGTATTGGTCAAAATTATGATATTAAATTTATCAGTATTTGTTTACACTGTCATTTTAATACTCAAAACAGGTTAAACTAACATTTTATATTTTTGGAATTTCCAAATTTTATTTTTGTCTTTGAAAAGAAAAAAATATCAGGAATTACATTAAAATAGTCACCCAGCTGCTTGTATTTTATATAATTAAAGTAGTTCAACTGTTCTGAGCAGCTTTGGAGACAAGTATCATTAAAATTTTTTCCTCACCCAATTTTTGAACAGAAAACATTTCACATCCCGAATTTTTCATTGACTAGAAACTCCTTTTTCTGAATAAGAATGCTCTTTATGTCCAAATAATAACTGATAATTTGGTATATTTGATAAATGTGGCATATCTCACTAAAACTGTGTGGCACCTATAGCCACATGAGTAATAAAGATTCCGTAATTGTGACTATAATTTTACTTATTACTTCTTGCTTTAGTCCAAGTTGTTTATGAATACTTTGATTTTTTTTTTCTTTTTTATGTGAAGAGTGCAAGCAAGCCATCAAGATACGAGGTTATTTGTGCCCAGTGTTGATCACTTTTCTATTGATACTGACCTGGACTTAGAATTCCTCTTTAATTGTTTTTTCTTTCAGAAGAATCTATAAATTTCCAGGCATTTATTAGGTATAGTGTGAATATATTTTACTGGAATACATACAGAAATTACTATAAAATGAAAGTGTTTTATAATTACTGGAGATGGACTGAGGGTGAGCTGTTTGTACCTTATCTACGCTTTTCCCAAAGGACAGTGTGAAGGATGTGAATCTGACCTCACCCTGACCTGATCAATGGTCAGCCTGGGACAATGATTTAAGAAACCTGTCTATACAGTTTAGGAGTGAAGGCTGATATTAAGAATTTTTCAACATATTAGCTTGAACATAAAGCCAGACTTTTGTCCTGGGGAATTAAGATTGGAAAGACACGGCTCACCCTGTATTTGTGGATGACAGCCTAAGGGCTATTTCTCTGCACTGATCCTCTGAGCCAAAATGTCATTGTGAAAGGAGGGACTCAAGTTTTATGAAGTTTCTTTAGCCTTTCATCCATTATGGCAATCTGTGGTGCATCTATATCTACCTCTAGCTTTGTTTCCCTATTTACTGCATTTTTATGGGTTGCTATTTCTGGAGCACTAAAGTGGAAACCAGGCAGCTCACAGGTTTGACAGGAATAACAGGAAAGGACAGACTTGTATTATGGGGGAGGAGTGATAAAAACAACTAGTTGAAAGGAACAAGAAAGAAAGGCAAAGTGTCTCTTGAGAGGAAACTCAAGGGAAGATCCTAACCAGCACAGCAGCATCCCCCAAGTGAGCAGGGGCAGTACAACATGGACACTGTTTAGGCTCTGTTGAAGCTCTCGGGGCTTAAAATATTTGAGTGAGGGAGCTGCTCTCCCTGGCAGTAACCTGGTGACAGGGACTACTAAGCCAGATGCTCTCACAGAGGTGTATTTTCAACCTAATAGCTAGAACTGTGCACATACTTAATTAATGTGAACCGTTTCCAAGGTTGACAGCACATGCACACTTTAATCTTTACTTCTATGCTTTTCATAAATATATTGTGAAAAACTTGCCATATATTTCTCTTTTTTCTTTTTTCAGATTAAGAATGGTGCTTGCAACTTTTTAAAACTACTGTCTTCTCATGGGAAATTCTGAAAACATTTTATATAGAAATAATTCTGTTTCTAGAGCATATATGTTTTTTTATCACTTTTCCCTATTGATTACTAGAGATATTTGCATAAAAATATGCACATAGGAATTTATCAGCTGCTGCTGCTTTTTTCTGACTTGAAATCAAAATCCCTGTGGAACAAATGCACTCCTAAGCAACAGAAATTTTCATATGAGTATTTCTTTTTAAATAAAAACAAGCAGAAAAAAAACCGTCCCTGAAAATATTACTTACTACTTTTGGAAAATAGTTTTTACTAATGGCTTCCACAAAGCTCTTAATACAATAAACATGCTTTTAAAGCTCTCTCCTAATTTAGTTGCAACCAGTATAGTTTAATGCAGAAAAATTGATAGCCCATTCCACATTAGTATTGTTGTGGCTGGTTCTGGAAATCTTGCTCTATTTGCCAAGATGCTCTTGAAATTAGATTTTTATCCTACATATAAAGCTGATCAAAAGTCACTTTACAAAACTGCCCATGATGAGTGGAAAGAGGAAGCTATGTTTTATGACTATTTTCCCATGATATAGTTTTAGCATTCTCATGTAATCTGTAAAGGAACATCATTAAATTCATGCACAATTATTTTCTTGTCTGAGTGGCCCCAGGTCTTTCTAGTAATTTTACTTTTGTTTCTTTAATGATGACTAGCACAATAGGAGACTCCTAGCTAGCCAAGGTATTTTCAAATCCTTTTTGCTTGACTCTTGTTACAAGTGTCTGGGGTTTCTTTTTCTTATCTTAAACGTGTTTCTTATTCATGGTCCTAGACACACAAGGAAAAAAAAATGCAGAGAAGATTCCATCTCAAAGATATCTAAGACTTTAAAAACAGAGCTAGACAATACATTACTTCTTGCTTCATGTAACCTGCCTGAATTTGGACTGGCAAAGATTCTGCTCGTTGACACATTGAGTGATGGCAGCTTAAAGAGCTGTTCCTTCTCCTCTCCACCCAAGCTCCTGTGTGATTTCTCTGCCAGTTCACCCTCAGGGCTGCTTCAGGGGCAGCCCGCAGGCACAATTAGAGGACAAAGTGTAAACGTTGCCTTCTGACAGTGTGCGTGATGGGGGAATTAACACTGGTTTGGCACAACTTCTCCAGTGAACTTCCATTGATTAGAAATGAAAGCTGAATCAATATAACACTCCCTAACTACAACAGACATGGCGGAGTTTTGATCTTAGCAGAAATTTCAGGAGTCCCTGGGAAATTCTAAATACTAGAGTGCACCACAAAATAAATAGTATCCTAAAAAAGGTCCTTTTACAAAAAAACCCCCAAAACCCAAAAAACCCCCCACCAAAAACATAATGACAAGTAAGCTCTTTTATTTCTAGGCTTCAGAAATTTGAAGCAAGAGCAATTGGAAATCATTTAGTTGCACAATGTCAGGAATATCAGGTGGTGTCTTGAACAGTTTGTCAGAGGGATACAGATAGGAAACATCATCATTTTTCAGTGTTTAAAATTTTTACTTATTAAAAACCCCCACTTCTATGTTATTTACTGGTTTGTGGTCTATTATGTTAAGCTTAAAGAGTAAATTATTTTGATTCTTTTAGAGTATGATATTTATTTATTTGGATGCTAACAGACTAATGGAGAAGTTTCTTGTAAAGATTGAAGATGTAAGCCATCATAAATTCAACAAGCTTAAGGCAGAGGTGTATAGTCAGGAGCTTATCCTCTGATGATCTATCATAGTCTCTAGTAACAGGAGGAAAACAGCTGTGTTGTCCTGGTAAGGGACAGTCGCTCAGAACCATTTCTTGTGCTTGCTCTAGAGTGGTGGCATTCATATTCAGCTTGACCCTGCTGATCGCAACATTACCCTACTTCCATTTGTTTGATGGGCAAGGTAAAAAGTAAGGAGAGAAAGGAAGGAGAAAGGGAATCTGTCCAGACTTTGTCCTGAAGCACTGACCAAGGGAGAGGATAATTCATCCCTGCCCCAGTTTTACTATGCCTCGTGAAACCAAATTATATCAGTTCCTTGAACTGCTACAAATTCCTGTTGT
Source organism: Porphyrio hochstetteri (assembly GCA_020800305.1). Lineage (NCBI taxonomy): Eukaryota > Metazoa > Chordata > Aves > Gruiformes > Rallidae > Porphyrio > Porphyrio hochstetteri. Next base: position 57,789,658 of record CM036907.1, read on the forward strand.
GCCACCCATTTTCCCCCCACAATTGTCTCCATCTCTGCAGCAAATCATAGTCCATGGGTACTTCTTTGTGTGTGCCCCAGTTGGTATCAGTGACTAGGGCTGAAATAATTTCCTTGCGAGGAAGTACCTGTATGCAGGAAGATGGAAAGGTATCAAAGTTTTTCTCTAATTAGTATGCTGATGAATCTTTTAAAAAGCTGTTTTAAGACTATTAAATGAACTTTTCTATTTCACGGGAAAAGATTACAGAACTCATAATGCTTGAGAACAATAGAGGAACTCTTATTTTAAATGAATTCTAATAGGAACATTGATTCTTTTAGTTCCTATCAAATTATCCAGAAGGTTTGTATATGATTATTAATTATACATAAAACAAAGTGTAATTACATTTTGCAATTAGATATAGCAATAAGAAAATGTTAATTTGGTGGATTTCTCTAAGAGGACAATATGTAATCTCTCTCTATTCAAGTGAGTAATAATGGACATCTCTCTGTCCCCTCTGTACCCCTTAAGGCCAGATGACAATATCAATAGGTAATATATGAGCTCATATATTATTTTTATCAGAGCAGAACCTCAACGTAGTATGTTGAATTAGTAAATGAAATAATTTAATAAAATTTTCAAAGATTCTATAACGTGAAAGTGGAATATTGAGTCCTTGATATAATACAAATATCTGGTGCTCCTGACATTGTTTTTGTAGTCTGTGGCAGCTAAAACCAAATAAACCCTGGCATATTGGAAACCTACATGACATATGGATTTTTTTGGTCTTCCACAAGTCCACTACATCTGCAGAAGTAAAATGTCCACAAGAGGTCTCTTTCTCCAGGCTGTTTTTTTTCTTGGCTCTGGAGTCTGTCATACCCTAGGCACAGGACTTAGTTTAATCATCTAAAGTGATCTTTAATTTCTGTAAGAGCCTAATGTAAATTTTAAAATTTAGAAATGCAAAGATGTTTCTCCTTTGTTGTGAAACTAATATGTAATTCTTTGATGGCCAAAGTCAGCTGGGAAAAAACATACCTATACTTTTTGCTGCTATACAAGTCACCGAGTTTTTTGCCCAGCAGTATCATCTGATTTTGTAATCACTGAAGGATCTCTCAAGTATTTGTATGCTGTGATAAAGAACCATGTTAAATTCTTTAATGAGTTAACAGTACACAAGGGGCACAGTCAAACTACAAATACACACTATTGACTTTGCTGATTCCTGGTACCACTTATACAGTTTAGCACCCCACTTTCCACTCACAGTACTTTATCTAGTTTGAGTACTGAATGACTTATTTCTATATGAGAGCTTCAAACTTTTGAAATAAAAGGACAGAAGGATACATTTTCATTCACAATATAACTGTGGTATGCGGTGGTTAAAGATTTGTATTTAATGATAATCCGAATACAGTGATTAAATTATTAGCTTGAAACTACAGTCTAGTTAATGAGTTTTCACACAGAAAGAGAAAAGTGCTTACTTGAAGATGGAGTTAGGAAGTTATTTCTATCCGTATAAAAGACCACAGACTTGTCTCACAACCTTTCAACAATTTAGTGTGTAGGTGGGCCTTCAAGACACATTCTGCATTGACATATGTAATATTATATCACTATCAGCATGATTTATCTATCTAGCTAGTAGTTCCGTTAGCTACTCTGCATAAACATTGAATTCAAAAGCATGACCCTACATATAGTGGTTTAAGTTCTGTTAACTTTGTCATTCACTTAAGCAGAGTAAAGTTATCAGCCAGCAGTTTTCTCCTTGACATGAACGTATCTGGGCTTCAAGAGAAAATAAAATTATGTAAAGCTGGTGAAGAAATTGCATACAAAATAGTAACCATTTCATTATCCATAATACAAAATGGCAATAAAGAAAAGGCAAAATGTAAGACACAACATTTTTAACCTTTTAATTGCTGAATTCTAAACTCTTTCAAGAAAATAGGTAGCCTTAGTAAGATTAGAAAGTACTTGAGAGCATCTCTTGAAATCTGATAGGTAAGTAATTCAATTGCATTCCGTTTCACAGAATAAATCTGGTGAATAAGGCTACACCTGTGTTCTTTCTGCTTCATACCGTGTGTCACATGCTATGCTTTGGCTCTGGCATTCTGGTATTCCAAAATATCAATATAGCTTTAAATTAAATTGTGTTCTCCTGAGATAAAATGAAAAATATTAGTTAAAAAACCCAAAGCAATAAACCACACACATCTAGCTATAAAACTGCCTTTAATGCAGTATGGAGACTTCGATTGTACCACTAATGAGCTTATTCCTGAATACTGTTGTATTTGATATGCTTTTTTTGGTTTAATATTAATATTATGGTAATTTTAATCTGCATAAACATCTAACTAGATGTAAATCAGTTAGGATAATAGTCAAATATTATTTTTAAATTGATTCTATGTGTGCTATTTGGCTTTAACATGTATGCTTGCTACCTTGGTGACGGTTTACCTGAACTGAGCAGTGGGATCTTGACAGAATTTGTCCAGACAGACATTGTTCCTCCCCAGGGTGCAGAAATGTGGTAATTGCAAGTGCTTTCTAGTAGCAGAAGTACTTTGGGAATTTCTAGGGGCACACTGCTCTGCCTGGGAAATAGCTAGGTCGTGTGCTCTTGAGAAACACTCCAAAAGCTGACTGTGCTGTCTGGAAAGATTTGGCTATGATAAAATGAGGTTCAGAGAGGTTTCCTTTCTTGTGGAGGGAAAAGAGGAGAAAGGAGAGGAAGTTAGCTCTGTTGCTGGTGGAACAATGTTCACCAGTTTGAGAGGGAAATATCTTCAGGCTGGGGCTTTTCTGCAAAGTAAGTGGGTGGTTGGACTAGATGAACTTAAAAGGTCCTTTCCAATCCAAACTATTCTATGACTCTGTGAAATTGGGATCCTCGGCCTTAGGTTGTAAGGCAGATGCCAAGATATATTTGAAATGTAGAAATAAATGTTTTATGCGGGAGCCTCTGAGATCTTTCCCTCATGAAAGTGAACCCATTAAAAAGGAAAACCACATACCCATAGAAGAAGATACAAAACACTGAGAGGAATCTCCTTTGCTTTTCATCAGCCTCACTGCCTTTAGTTGTTTTCACTCTAAGTGACATCAGTGCTTTTGAGAAATCATTAACAATGCCAGACTCTGTTTGTTGTCCTCAGTATGATGTAAGAAGAGGAGTGCAAGCATACAACATTTTGCAGACAGCCTCCTTGACCTGTAAAACTACTGAGTTTCTCAGAGATTGCTAAGAACCATTACAGCTTCCTTGAAAGGTGCAGAATAAGAGACTTAAGATCTATCTAGTACCACTCTGCCAAGATTGGTCTTCTTCTGAGTTGTAGCATATAGCCTGTGACGAAGGCAGTAGACTGTTAGAGCACCCCCAAAGGAGAAGGAATCGGGGGGGGGGGGGGGGGGGGGGGGGGCGGGGGTGGATCACAGTTGTTTGGAAATGCACACTTCCACTAACTGGAAAAGTTAACATTTGGTATGATGAGCTGCCCTTAGGAATAAGTCTATGTGAAGTGGAATTAAATGTTTAATTTTACTGATAACGAGTCTGCTATAAACTTTAAGTCTATTTGTTTAAAGGGCAACTGATTACAGAAGCACATCTCTGACTTCTACATGCTTCAAATTAAGAGTAAGATCAGTACCAAATATAATGATAAATGATTTAGAATTTCTGTATTACTGGTATCTAGAAATAACAGAGACTATGGTACATGCAGTTAGACTTTGGTGGCAAAGAGCTTTGTTGTGAATAAGTTGAGAGTTCTTGCTGCCTGGAAAAAAAAAATCTGTCTTTAGGGCTCCATCTGTATACACACAGTCATTTAGAAATAAACATTTTACCTCTCAAGTGTCCGGAGAACAAAAGAACAAGAACAGAAGCTCAATGCAGAGGGTTTCAGAGGAGAGAAATTATTTAATCTGCTTCTCCCACTTCAAAAGTAGGTCTCCTCAGACATCAGGTTATGACTGAGAATGTTGCAGAGATTTATGAAGAGTTTTATTTTCTCAACTTACTTTTTTCTAGCACTTCTGGACAGGAATTACAATAGATGAGTGGGCATTAAAAATAATCCATAATACTTACAAATTGAGTCACAGCCTCTGCCTCCTCCCCCTCTACCTTCATCTCCATTACAGAACATACATATGAACCTCCCCCGTGTAGGAACAGATTTGTTATTTCTACTAATAGCTCAGAAAGAGTTGCCATTGCTTCGTCGTTCCCAGCATCCTCCTCTCTGCTTAAAAAAGGGGGTGGCTGAATACAAGTACCTCTCACTGATGACCTACACGTATTTCACTATGCAGCTAACTCACTCGGCTTCCACGTGCTGACTTCTGCTTCAGTAATGACAGTTCTATATCCCCTAGATTCACTGATACCAGCAACAGCATTCACGTCATCTTGTTAATAACGACTCATTGGATTAAACTGAGGCTACAGCGTACCTTTGACGCTCACTTTGGATGCTTTGTGAAAAATGCCATGATTTCTTTATAGTATATATGATGCTGTTTTCTTTGCTAGGATTTAAAGTCAATATGAACAGGTCACATATAATGCCTTATCAACTAATCCAATCTGTAAAATAATTATAAATTCCATTGGCAAAATTTTCACATTCACAGAACAGATTTCAAACCATATGTCTGTTGGTGATGCAACTGAGAATTCATCCTTGGTTCTCAGACAAGGTATGTTTAAAATTACTGTGTCATATGGCTCCGCATGTTATGCATTTCCATAACAACATTGTCATGCCATCATTTCAGATGCTTTCAGTCATAGGTCATATTCATCTACTGACCATGCATTCACAAGTGAGATATTTAGGTGCAAGAACTGCAAGTTGGAATCCTACATTTCTGTAAATATTCTGTGTGGAAAAACATGTAAAAAACCCCAAACCAGCTCTACCAAATATCTTGTACTTCTAGCATATAGCCTGTCACAGCGAAGAGGGCAGAGGGATACTGGGGTCAGCCCTAGGAAACAGACCACTAAAGCAGCTGAGCAGTAGTACTTTAACTCCATTTTGTTGCTCCAAGTGGGAAATTCAAGTACTTAAATAATGCAGTAATGAGCTATATAAGCATACAAAGAAAGGTAAATTTTTTTGGTTTGTCAAACCCATCTACTGGGGCGTTAGTAAGGATAAGACAGTCTTTTCATTGCAGAAAAGCTAGTAGGGTACCTACTAGAGTCTCTGAGGACAGCGGCATTCTTGAGAAGTCTTTGAAATAATAAAATGTATCTTCTTACAGTGCAGAACTGTTCAGATTTCACTGAAACATACTGCTAAATGTCTCATGTATTACTTTCATTGGGAAAGAGAAAATGAGTCCCACTATTTCCACTTTCAATGTCTTTCATGGAAGATGAGATATGGTAGTGAGCTCTTCTGCTCCAAAACAGCCTAATTGGTTTAGATTTTCAGAGCACCCACATTTCATAGAATTGCAGATTGGTTTGGGTAAGAAAGGACCTTAAATATCATCTCGTTCCTGCCCATCTGCCCAAAGCCCCATCCAACCTGACCCTGAACACTGCCAAGGACAGGGCAGCTGCAGCTTGTCTGGGTAACCTGTGCCAGTGCCTCATAACCCTCATAATGAAAATTTCTCTCTTATATATAGTCTGAATCTGCACTCTTTCAGTTTAAAGCTATTACCCCTTGTCCTATATTTTGGGTCTGCATGGCAAGGTTTTGGCAGCGGGGTATCACAGGGCCGTTTCTGCAAGAAGCTGCTAGAAGCTTTCCCTATGTCAAATAGAGCCAATGCCAGCTGATTCCAAGAGGGATCCACTGCTGGTCAATGCCAAGACCATCAGAAATGCTGGTAGTGCCTCTGGGGTCAAACGACACTGTGACCCTGTGGGAAGTCCATGCTGGAGCAGGCTTCTGGCAGGACCTGTGACCCCATGCAGAGATGAGTCCATGCTGGAACAAGTTTGCTGACAGGACTTGTGACCCATGCTGGAGTAGTCTGGTTCTGAAGCTCTGCACCCTGTGGAAGGGACACACACTGGAGCAGTTCATCAAGAACTGTGACCCATGGAAGGACTCCTTTTGGAGAAGTCTGTGGAAGACAATGTCCCTGTACTGCTGGAGGAGGGGATACAAAGATATTGGTTGTAAAGTTCAGACCAGGAAGAAGAGGAGGTATGGGGAAAGGTGTTTTAAGATTTGGTTTAATTTCTCATTACTCTATTCTGATTTTTTTGGTAATAAATTAGATTAATTTTTCTAAGTAAAATCTGTTTTGCCCATGACAGTAGTTGCTCAGTGATCTCTTCCAGTTCTTATCTTGACCCACAAGCCTTTCCTTATATTTTCTCTCCCCTGAGGAGAGGAGTGACAGAGCGGCTTTGGTGGCCACCTGACGTCCAGCCCGGGTCAACCCACCACATCCTATCACTACATACCCTTGTAAACAGTTCCTCTCCAGCTTTTCAGTAGGCCACTTCAGGTACTGGAAGGCTGCGATAAGGTCTACCTGGAGCCTTCTCTTCTCCAGGTTGAACAAGCCCAACTCTCAGCCTGTCTTCATAGGAAAGGTGCTCCAGACCTCTGATCCTCTTTGGGGCCCTCCTCTGGACTTGCTACAACAGCTCCATATCTTCCTTGTACTGGGGACCCCAGAGCTGGACCAGTACTTCAGGTGGGGTCTCACCAAAGCAGGAGTAGAGGGGCAGAATCCCTTCCCTTGACCTTCTGGTCACACTGCTGCTGAGAGAGCACAGGATCTGATTCACTTTCTGGGCCACAAGTGGTGGTTTGACCCTAGCTGGAGGCCAGATGCCCACCAAAGTCTCTCTATCACTCCCCTTTTCAGCTGGTCAGGAGAGAAAATGTATATTGAGAGGCTTAGGAGTTGAGATAAGGACAGGGAGAGATCATTCCACAATCAGCATCATGGGCAAAACAGACTCAACACAGAATAAAGGAAAGAAAACTATCTAATTTATTACACTACATCACACACCCAGTGAAACCAGTCGGATAATGAGAAGTACAACCAGATTTTACAGCACTTCCCCCCACCCCTCCCTTTTTAGCAGACTTCACCTTAGTCATGATTTCTCTCCCTTCTTACCCCTCATTGTGGCACACGGAGGGGAAGGGAATGGGGGTTTTGGTCAGTCCCTTGGGAGTTGTTTTCCTTCTTAGCTGTGGAGGAGATTCCTCTTACTCTTAACCTGCTTCAGCGTGGGGTCCCACCCGCAGGAAACAGTGCTCCACGAACATCTCCAACATGAGTCCTTACCCACAGGCCTTCAACTTTTCACCAACTGCCTCAGTGTGGCTCCCTTCCATGGGGTGCTGACCTTCAGGCCCAGACTGCTCCAGCCTGGTCCCCTACAGAGTCACAAGTCCCCCAGCTAACTTCCATGGGCTGCAGGTTTTGTTACCAGGAGCTTACTCCAACTCAGGCTTCCCACCAGGTCACAGCATCCATCAGGCATCTCCACCCACTCTGTCATGGGTTCCTCCACAGGCTGTAGATGGGATCTCTGCTCCCCATCATCTTCCATGGGCTGCAGGGGGACACCTGCTCCACCACAGGTTTCACCATGGGCTGCAGGGGCATCTTTCTCTCTGGCAACTGGAGTGCCTCATCCCTCCACCTCTTAACTGGCCTTGGTGTCTGCACAGTTTCTTACATCTTCTCACTCCCTTCTCTGGTGGCATTTTATTTTTTCTCCTAAATGTGGTTCCCAGAGGCGCTATGACCGTCGCTGTTGGGCTCGGCCCTGGTCAACGACTCTGGCCTGGAGCCAGCTGGTGTTTACTCTGTCAGGCTTGCAGAAAGTTTCTAGCTGCTCCTTGCAGAAGCCACCCCTGCAGCCTCCTCCTCCACCAGAACCCAACCATGTAAAACTACAACATATGCAAATTTCAGCCAAAGTGTATGTGGATTTCTAAGACCTTAATTTTCCTGGTAGCTGGAGGAAATCTGATTCTGTTAGCTAGCAGTCTGATCTTCCTTCTTCTAAAGCTGCTAGTGATGATGTCAATTTTACCAAATGCAGATCACATCCTAGAATTTAAATCATTAGCCATCATGTTTTGGCATTTAATTTTATATATTCTTGTGTGCAGTACACTGTAGAATGCTTAATGTAAAAACAAATTCCTGTGTTGGTCCAATGAAAAAGTAAAGGATTAAACTGGTGCATATTTCGGATTTTTGACATTTTTCTATAATCCTATTCATCTAACATTTGCTTCACAATTGTTTCTAAGTACATGTATTTGGAATGTGATAAAAACTAGTTATCATCAGCTCACTAACAAAGGTAAAAGATTACTTTTATATTTTTCCTGTTAATTATTAGCAATTCATAGTCATTTTACTAGCATGCATTTTAACTTAAATAGTACAGCTATTACTGGGTAAGTGTACTCAAAATAACCACATTTGAAAACTGGTAATTTCTTTGCACTTAATAACTGCTTTGCTTTTTCACTGAAAAGGAGCTAAAAGTAAAGCATTCTAAGCTCTATTTATAGTCACAGCTTCACAACTTTTTTTTTATTTATTCTCTAAATATTTTTCCTAGTAGTTTCTGAAGTATGGCATTTTGTCTGAGTGTTCAGTTAGGGACACTCTGTTTGTTCTGGAGCTAATCAGTCCCAAGAAGTCCCTGGCACCTCAGAGTGGGGTAGGTTCATGCATGTAGCTGGAAAAATATAGAAGTAATCTTTTACCTTTGCTAATAAGCTGGTGTTAACTAGGGGTTTTTTTTAGTCTATCTATCTGAAAGGTACATATAAGTCTATTGGTTACCTTTGCTATTTTTTAATTGTACAGATTTATTGTGACGTCTCCACAGAATATGCTAGATATGCTATACAATTATTTCTGCCTTTTGTGTAAAAACAGATTGATTACCCTAATTTTCTTTGTTACACAAAGAATTGCTCTTGGAGCAGAACACTGGTTAGAAGTGGGTTTATTTGGGTACATATGGCTAACAAGCAACCATGTCCATTCCCTAATCTGGAAATTTTTCTTTCATAAGGAAACACTGAGACTTCAATAACTTCAAATCTTCTAAATCGGTTAAAATGCCTTCTTGTGTCACCTGCACAAGGAGAGACAAAATGCCTCTAGAGTTACTTGTGCAGAAAAGATCTAGCACTGGCTTCTCTGCAGTCACTCCCTGTTGCTGACTGTGAGGGCTCATTGACAAATTTGAGTTTGAGATACCTGTCCTGCAGTGTTCCTCTTTCATTCCTTTCAAAAGAGATGAGATTTTATAATCAAGAGTCTCCCTTTTTTGCACTGAGCAGTAATATCTGATGGTGGACATGTACATTTGAGTAGGCAACCTCTTGTGAGGACTGGTGTGATGAAAAAAGAAAAAGAAGTCTCTAACCATATGTCGTGGTTTTGCCCCAGCCGGGGGCCGCACCCCACACAGTCGCTTGTACTTTTAAAAGGAAGGGGGAGGGAAAGTTGGGGGAGGGGGAAAAGGGAAGGAAGAAAGGAGGAAAAGAAACCACAACCCAGAAACCAGAACCACGCAGGTTGGGATAAGGATAGTTTACTAAACAATAACAGAAAACTAGATATAACAATAACATAAGTTTAAAGCACAAAATAGATGAAACTGGAGATACACAATGCAATTTCTCACCAAACCACACAACTCAGGCCGCACAGCTTAGAACCGAACCCGACCGCCCCAGAAACTGCACGTCCTGGCGTTGTCTCCCCCTCTTCCCCCCAGTCCCCCTTTATACTGAACATGACGTAACTGGCATGGAATATGCTCTTTGGCCAATTCGGGTCACCTGTCCTGGCTGCGTCCCCCTCTTTCTCACTAGCAAGGAAGTATACAGAGCTGAGAAAGGTACTTCATTGCCCGGCAACAAATCGGAAACATCAGGGTGCTATCAGCACTATTCTCATGCTAACACCCAAACATGGCATTCCATCCACTGCTAAAAAAAAGTTTAACTCCATCATAGCTGAAACCAGGACACTATCCACCCCTTATTCCATACCATTTACGTCATGACCAGATCCAACAATTTTCTTTGGGTACAACCAGTTTCGTGTTTCACACACCCATATATGTATGTACACATGTATGCACACATACGTGCATACAGATCTTATTCCCTCAGTCTGTGAATCATCCCTCTGAAGTTGTTGAGTTCATTTAGTCCATGATTTTCAGGCTCCATTTATCGTAACAGTTTCTCAGGATAATTGTATGTTCCATTGGCTCGTTGCATGCTGCATCTCAGGCTCTTGGCTGATACACCTGGCATGGTCCATGCTCATAGTCTGTGGGTCAGAGTCTATTTTCAAAGGGAGAAAAAAGTTCTTGAGAGGCCAGGCTTTAGTTCCATCATCATGGCACTCATTCTTCATTAACTTGTATGACTCCGGCTATAATGCTATGGTACAACATACAGCAATCATAACAATAATGAATATACAATAATGGGTTATTTGGCAATTATTACAATTTCTACTTTATTAATTATATTGGCTATTCTCACCCAAAATCAAATCCCCTTGAGGTACACATCAAACTTCTCCATCCCTCTGCATTACCCACCAAGTATAGCCAGGTCCTTGAGCAAAAACAATTCCAGACATGGGTTTACCTTTGCCTGAAGCAGGAATGACCCAAACTCTCTTTCCCAATACACTCTTCATATGCACTACTGGGACTCTGTCTCCCTCTACAGTACGTGGAAATTTTGCCTGGGCAGGGCCAGCCCGATTGGTAGATCCCCTAGAGTTAACTAACCACGTGGCTTTGGCCAAATGTGTATCCCAATGCTTGAATGTCCCACCACACATTGCTTTCAGTGTAGTTTTTAAAAGTCCATTATATCGTTCAATTTTCCCAGAGGCCGGTGCATGATAAGGAATGTGGTACACCCACTCAATGCCATGCTCTTTGGCCCAGGTGTCTATAAGAGTGTTTCGGAAGTGAGTCCCATTGTCTGACTCGATTCTTTCTGGAGTACCATGTCGCCAGAGGACTTGCCTCTCAAGGCCCAGAATTGTATTTCGAGCAGTGGCATGGGGTACGGGATATGTTTCTAGCCAGCCGGTAGTTGCCTCCACCATTGTAAGCACATAACGTTTGCCATGGCGGGTTTGTGGGAGGGTGATGTAATCAATCTGCCAAGCCTCCCCATATTTATATTTCATCCACCGTCCTCCATACCAAAGGGGCTTTAACCGCTTAGCTTGCTTGATTGCAGCACATGTCTCACATTCGTGGACAACTTGTGCGATGGCGTCCATGGTCAAGTCCACCCCTCGATCCCGAGCCCATCTATATGTTGCATCTCTCCCTTGATGACCCGAGGTATCATGAGCCCATCGAGCCATGAATAATTCACCCTTACGTTGCCAGTCTAGATCTACCTGAGCCACTTTAATCCTAGCAGCCTTATCTACCTGATGGTTGTTTTCATGTTCCTCCATGGCCCGACTCTTAGGTACATGGGCGTCGACATGACGTACCTTTACAACAAGTTTCTCTAACCGAGCAGAGATATCTTGCCATAAGTCATCAGCCCATATAGGTTTGCCTCTACGCTGCCAGTTGTTCTTTTTCCACTGCTGCAACCACCCCCACAGGGCATTCGCCACCATCCATGAATCAGTATAAAGGTAGAGCCTTGGCCACTTTTCTCTCTCAGCAATGTCCAGGGCTAACTGGATGGCCTTCACCTCAGCGAACTGGCTTGATTCACCTTTTCCTTCAGTGGCTTCTGCTACTCTTCTTATAGGGCTCCATACAGCAGCTTTCCATCTCCGATGCTTACCCACAATGCGACAAGACCCATCAGTGAACAGGGCATATCGCTTCTCATTCTCTGGCAGTTCGTTGTAGGGTGGGGCTTCTTCAGCGCGTGTTACCTCCTCATCCTCTGGTGACATCCCAAAATCTTTGCCTTCTGGCCAGTCTGTGATCACCTCCACGATTCCTGGGCGATTGGGGTTTCCTATTCGAGCCCGCTGTGTAATTAGTGCAACCCACTTGCTCCACGTAGCATCAGTGGCATGGTGTGTAGAAGGAACCTTCCCTTTGAACATCCAGCCCAGCACCGGCAGTCGGGGTGCCAGGAGGAGCTGGGCTTCAGTTCCATATCTTCAAAGCTATTTAGGTCACTAAATCCTTTGGGAGTCAATAGAATTTCAGGAGCTTGATATCTGAAGATATCTGACGATGTAGGGATTAGTTTATACCTGAATGGCCTTTGACAACAAATTTCTATATGTATTCCAGCTTTTGCAGAAATTATGGATATGAGCAAAACTTTAGTGACTTTAAAGGAAAAGTAGTATGAAAGTTTTCTGACTCCACTGTGTTTAGCAAAGGGCATTGCTGTATGTTTTGACATATTTCCAGGAAATATAATAAGTTGACTTCTGGGTATCAGGACTCCTGTAAATCTTCATTTTAAGTTGGACAGATGAATGAACTTAAGAAGACTATTTCAAGGTTTCCAATATATTCTGGAATTTAAATTAAAGATGTTTAATAAAAAAAATATCATGATACCCAAATTCATACAGGTCACATATTAAGAGTTAGGTTTTTGGGTATAAGCTGGGTGGCGATTCAATGTATAGACATGTTTAGCAATCTAGAGCAACCAGCAAGTCTACTAAAAATGGAAGATTTAAACAAACGTTGTCTAAGAATAGTTTCAGCACTCAGATTGAAACATTCTGTCATGCAGGTGCTCATCCAAAGGTTGGCAGACATTCAGTTCAGTACCAGAGAAAGCCTGTGAAGGAAAAAATATCAAGATCCCACCCACCTACCTAATACTGCATCGTTTCTGCTGTATAAATAGCTACAAGCAAGGCTACAATCTCTTTGAGGCAGAGAAGGTCCTCCAGAGGTTGTGACAGGAATGCTGGGTCCCCCATTGCTTCAGAAGTGATTTGGATTCTCTACATAAAAAATATGTGCTGCTAACAACACCTTATTGAATGTATTTTAACCCTAACAGAGTTCTCGAAGTCTCATTTTATTACATTTAAATCTACACTCTTTATCCATGCTATTTTTTGCACCTTGTGTTCAACATTGCTGATGTCCAGGGTACTTGCAGGCACAGCATAGATTTGTATTCTCTGACTTGGTTCAGTCACATTCAGTGCACTGTGGAGGTTGGAGGATGCAAATAACCCTTTCCTGCCATGCCCACAACCCTGGAAGAAGCTGTCACTGCATTGCTTCCTCTGGCTGCAGATCTTTCTCCACTGCAGGGGGGTGTGGAAGGAGCCCTTGCAGTCACTAGCTACATCCAGCTGCTTTCTGCTTTCCAGGAGCAGGGCAGGCAGCTATAACAAACTCCAGAAATGGTTCTGTGGAACCCAATTTCTGATCTGTTTTCAGCCATCCACAGAAATCTAAAGCACTTGACTTCTTAAACTTTGAAAGAGTCCTGAATATCAATTTCACAGGAAATATAGGAGCTTGATTCATCTTAGGATAACTGATGAAGTCTAATTTGAACTGGCTATAAACCAGGAAAAATAAGGGTTAAATCAGTGTACCGTTAATATGACAACAGAGAATCTGGGCTGTTCTACCTAACATTTTATAGCAGGGGAACAACTTGTTCTGTGGAGATAATAACCTAATTATCCCTATTTTTAACCTTAGGATCTTCCATGAATTGTTACAGAATACCTCCTTCCCCTTCTTGTATTAAAGTCCATGTTCTGAGATGTGCTAAATCTTTTTTGCCTTTTGCAGCAACACCGAAAACTCAACATTCAAGTTACAACTGCTAACCCTGTAAAGCCCACATTAACTAAGATTAATGATTGACAACGAACAGTTAATGCATTTGCTGAGCGCTACCTTTATATTCTTTTCCACATTTCAAAGCACAGTCACTCATTCCTGTTGACTGAAATGATTAATTTATATAGAATTACAATCATAAGAAAATCAGATCTATTTAGAGATATAAGTCTGAACAGATTAAATATACAGCAGTGTTCTAAAATGAGCTTTAAAACCTAATATTGAACTGAATATGAGCCAGGATATTATAAGTGGGGCAAAAAGTACTTACTGGTAGATCAATTTATTTGGGCATTAATAATTGCAGATCATAGGTTGTATATCAGATTACTCAAAATTGTTGACAAGTCAGAAATGAGTCCATATGTATTTTTCTAATTTTCTTCTGTGATGAATATTTTAGTTTTGCATATTAATAAAAAGATTTCTTCAGCATTCAAAAGCCTTAGCATTACAGTTTTGAAAACATCTATTTTTCAGATTTATAAACAGTGTTTTTATGTTCTCATGTATGCTTTGTCTAGCGAAAAACATAGAGGTGACTTCCAGAACTAACAGTAAGTTTCAGGAAGCCACTGGAGGTTTTTTAAAAAAACTTAATTCTTGTCAAAACAGATATTTACGCTTTATAATTTCTCAATTTTTAGCCTTGTATTGTTTCACATACTTACTATATTAACTCTCAGTTAAGGTGTGCTAGCAGTTGAGCAAAGATTTTACTATCACTAAGCTTTTGTTTCAAGTGCCAATTACAATTCAGATTGAAAAATTCATGGTGTTCCTGTGTAAAATGAGATAGTAGTGAGTCAGAGAATATAAAATGTGTAAGTTTCTATACAATTTAACCATGAATTATTCCGTATACTAATTACTTTTTAACATCTTCATCTTGTATAAGAAGTTTCATTTACAACTGAAACAGTGTCTTTTCCTGCTTGGTTTTCAGAAACTATTTCTGCAATACTTTGAAAACAAACAGGAAAAGAAGTGTTTAAGTGAAAAATTGGTTAGAGAATAATTACAATGGCTTAGATATGGAAGGCACCGTTTACTTCGTACTGGGGTATTTTTAAGTCCATAATTAGAATTTGTTTGTGTGTATGGGACTGTCTGCCAACGAAATGCTTTGTAGAGAAAAGCATTAACAGGACGGATCTAATATTTAAGTGCATTTGTATTTTGAATACTGTAAGTTTCCATTAATCCATGACTCAATGTATAAATATGTATCGGATGATCTAAAAGGGCAAGATTGTTTTAATTTCCTTACCAGTTTGTGCTCCTTTCTTATAACTTAATTTGCATTGTTGTAAAAGTGACTTTTCCCAGCTTGCTGTTCCTAAGAACTGTTATATATTTTGATGACATTGAAATTACAAAACAAAAACCAAGCAAACAAACAAAAAATCACCACTGGAAGACTAATTGAGCATTCTGATGCAGTTTGCTCACACGTAACTCATATTGCACACAGACAACAGTACTGAGAGAGCGATACCTCTGAAAACATAAACAATTCAGAAATTAGCAAGTACAAGTTTGCCCATGAAGTCAAATTCCAAATCCTGTTTTATCTGCCTTCTGATAGCCATCACACATGCAGTCTGTGATAGAACCATGGGTGCATCCAGTTTTCCTGGGCTTTCATCCTGTACTGTAACAGAAGGTGCTTATTCCCTTACTGTAATAGATTCTTCCTTTAATCACAGAACATTCTGCACACTTAATGAGGTAGGGGTATGTTATCATGTCATTAAAGAATCTATCATGATATATAATAAATGGGAGCTGATTTAAGAGTGTGTCATCTTTGATGTGCTCAAATTTGCAACTGTAATTTTCTTCTTTTTGTATGTTATTTACAGTGATTATAAAAATAAATTCTGTTATATGCAAGTATATTTAAGCCACATAGATCACTACCTTATTTACTTAGGCCATCTACTTTCATGGCTATTCAGAGCCTTTGTAATTTCATAGGTTTGTAAATTTATTAACTCTATACAACTGTTTATAAAGTTCACCCCAAAAATAACATCCCATCAGCTGAGTAGTATCCCCTTATTGAATTTCAACTGTGTGTTCAAAAACTTAGAAATTTTATAGCTCCTCAAGTAAATAATAGTTATAAATAAAGAAAAGCTATACTTTCCCCTTTAGTGTTAAGCGATTATTTTAATCATTAATCTTTAGTCAGCTTTCTGCCTTTCCCCTAGCTCCAGGGAGGCAGCATCCCAGAACTGAAAACATTTCAAAGTACTAATAGTATTGAAACATAGAAATTTATTTGGGGGCCAATGCCTTAATACAGAAAGAGAATTGAGAAAGAAAGGGTCTTGAAATTTCCACTGTCCGTGCATACACACTTAGGTCAACCATCTGTCCAGATTTACCTGCAGTACATTTGATATACATATTGATAACTTGGTGTCAGCCTTTTAAAAATATAACTATTTCTGAGGAGCAAGCCAAGATAAACAATAGCACAAATGCAATAACAAATTGTCTGTAATATTTGAGTCAAGAGCATCAATTCCTTAATGGCTCCAGGGGGAAAAGAAGTTTAATTAGAATGATGGACTGATTTCGGCACAGGTAGAAGCATACTTTCTGATGGGGAGGTAATTCTTCTAATCAGTATGTTTCTTGTAGATAGCAACCTGTTATTAAAACAGGCTGTCATACTTTCACCACCTCCATTTAGCTTTTTTCTTTTGAAATGAGCTGCTTTTAAACTACTATTCAGCTCTACATTGTTTTAATCTCTAAAATAATATCGATGAACAGTGCTCCAAATATACCTCTATCACTCTCATTTTATCTTATGCCATCTTCCACTTTCAAACTTTCAGTTACACTGTTCTCAGAAAGAACCTGTCTTCCAGTTTGTCCACAGTATAGCTTTGATGCCATCCTTAAGAGTAGTTGTTTTATCTCTGAATTGGAAGTGTAAAAAATGACCACCTGTACATTCTTGTGTACAGTTGACCTATTGATCTAGATATTAGAGTCAGAGTGACAATCAGTACTTTGTTGCTATTGAGTTCCCTATTAAAAATGGACAGTGTACTCCACATGTCATTTTGGGCAGAAGCTTAATATGAATTCTCCACTTCATGCACTTAATTTCCATACTAGTGGAAAACAGCTATATGATGCAAAGCTGTCTAATGGTGCATGCTCCTCAGAAGTAGGTTCATGGTATTTCCCTGCCATGCATTGCCAGGCACAGCGATAGTCTGTCCATCTCCAGAAATAGCTCTGCCAGTGCAAGCATGACTTTCTCAACGCTTGTCATACCCACCTGTACCTGTATCTGCTTCGTCTATCGCCTGGGACACAACAGTGACCCCAGAAATCTTTCCTTCTCCTCTTTTCAGCAGGAGGGTGTCCTGGGTGAGCAACCAGCCTCCTCTTGTCCTCCAGCATGTGGACACGGAGATCAGATAAAGAAAAGTGGTCTTAGTTCTCTAGGCCAAATTGCCTGGTGAATTTTAGAACACAATAGACTGATCTGATGCTTTGACGATGTCTTCTCGGTACTAAAACAGAAACAGCTTCTCCCGATGACCGAAACAGCATGGGAAAAACCTTCCTAAAAAGTGGAAGCATTATTCCCAAGTGAAATTTTTCACTAAGGATGTTGTCAGCACTTTCATATGTGGTATAAAATAATACTTGTATGACTTTGAAAATAGCTCTCAATGTTTTGCACCACAGCATTTCAAGAAATAGTTTCAAGTAAGGCTAATTAACTTCAAAGAAGGAAGGAGTGAAAATGGTTTTCTTTTTTATTTATTTTTTAGCTAAGTGCTGTCTTAAATTAAATGAATCATGAAAAATTAAAATTGTTACAGTGCCACCCTTATAATTTGATCACTGTTTAATTTGATTTTTTGTTTTATTTAATCAGAGCCAGAGGAACCAGCTCATTTGTATTGTAAATTACACAACTCTGCCCTTTATTTCATATATGGTTGATCACTTTTGGCAGATAAGATTGGATTATCTAATCATTGGCTATATGAAATTGCCATTTAATCAATAGGGAAGGTCAAAATTTCTAAATGTGATCCAGAAACAAAGTATGTAGGGAAGTTAGAGGCTGTTGAAATCCAACTAAACTTGTATATGTTTGAGACATTATTATTGACTACAGGGACATTATTAACATAACAAATGGCTGCCTTTATCTTCTTTTGCCACTTAGGGTTTGATGGCCAAACTTATGCCTCTGGTTATTGATTATAGCTACTGATGACTTGATGGAGTTAGCTCTTCTGCTCATCAGTGTCTCAGATTGTTGTTTGAGTCAAGAGATAATGAGTTTTATACTGCCTGTTCTGCAAATATCTAGTTAACAGATAGATGTCTTCAGTCACTGAATATGTCACTGTGAATACAAAGCTATTTTCTCAATGTTTAAAAAACATATCCACACTTATTACTTGATAGTCTGCAGATAGTGACAAACTGGCAGGATATGTTTCATCCTGCTCCATCAGCAGTCATGTAAGTCAAGCAGTAATACAGCATCCCGTCTTCTGCCTTTCCAGTTGTGAATATCTTGTGATGGTGCTCTTGTTCCTTGTAACTCTGCAGACTTTTTTTTCTGGATGACTGTTGTTCTCAGGTTATTGTCTGGTTCATGACCTCACTAATGACTTCCTCTAACTTCCACCACCCATCCGCTGCCTTGCCAAATGTCTGAAATGTATCTTGTGATGTCTAGTTTGAATGGCTTCTGCTGTGTGTTCCTCCCCCTCCTATGGCATTTATTTCACACCTTTTTTATCAGCACAAATCCAAATATATTCTCAGCTAAGTGAGTCTTGATACTTCATTCTCTGCATAGTTTTCAGCTATTAATTTCAGCTCTTTTGGAGTTTTTAAATTTATTATATACAGTATGTTAATTGGTAAGAAGGTCCAGTAATATAACACAGGCATAGAAGGGTGAATAGATGCCTGAAAGCTTAATTATCACAACAGACACATCTGGGTACCCATGCAGAGGGTTTTGCCACCTATAGAGACAGAGTAGGAAGCTTTACTGACTACTGGTAAGGAAATATGTTGTTTGGGGAAGAGTCTGTTCCTGGCACATATGCTGTTCATTTGGATGAAGGATAGGGAACAGAGACTGCTGGGTGTTTTTTGACAGTAAGTGTAAGAGACACAAGTTTAACAATCCAAACCTGGGGTAAGCAGGAAATATCTGTATCTGGTCTTTCTTGGAATTTTCTGGAGAAGGTTTTGCTCAGGCATCCTACAACTCTTTGTGTGGGGGGAAGGAACTGGAAAGGATCATAGTGACAGTGCTGAGAAAGAGTTTTACAAGAGCAATTCTTGCTGAGGTTTTATGGGCCTTATTTGGAATTTCCCGTGTAAAGTAATATTCTGAAAGCAGAAGGTTAAATGAGTCAGAGGAGCAGGACCATCCTGCAGAAGAGAAAGGTGACAAAAACAGGACAATGACAGTGATAGCCAATAACAACCAAATCATAGCAAGTAAGTTCTCTGCTCTGTGGCTGCCCTTAACAGACCTTCACATCAGAAACTGTTTCCAAATTGAGGGCTAAAAAGGCAATTTTCAGCAGTATCAGCAGGATTTCAGTTTGCTTTCAGACAACACCCATGGCTTCTCCTAGTCTAAATCACTCCTGTGTGATTTAGTCTAGGTGATCGTGCTCTGGCAGGGGTGTTGGGCTAGATGATCTTTTGAGGTTCCTTCCAACTCCTAATGTTCTGTGATTCTCCTGGCACAGGAATTGCTACTTGCATTTTATGGGCCTCACAAAGTGATCAAGGGTTGGTAGGAGTGTGTGAAGGTTGGTAGGAGTGTGTGAAGCTGAGCCAAATGGCAATGGAATATAAGACCAAGACAAGTCATGGGACTCAGACGTACATGTTTCTTGTTTTAACTCTCACTCCAGGAACACATTTCTTCACTTACATGTCTTTTTGCTGGTAGCAGCCATGTTAGTAACCAAATGCCTCTATTTCTAAATCACAGGCGTATGCAGGGAAATATTCCAGTTTTTCTTTCCAAATTAACTATATTCCAAAGTGGTTAAATATAAATAATTACCTGCTGACCTCACATGCAATCAGACATCTGCTGTGCTCATTCTGGACCAAATTAAATCACAGTGTAGTAATGGCTTTTTGACCTGAATAAATCCAACGTTTATTGCTTTTGTAGTAATTTTTTCTTCTGCTGCTTTTCCTAGTCTGAATTTTGTTTGGTTTTTTTGTTTGTTTGTTTCTGGAACACTGTCTTCACAATAAGGACAATCTAAGAACAAAAAAAATCTTTTTTTAAAACACTGACATACACAACATTACTAAAGACACCTTGCTAAAATCTATGTGTCTCATTTATTTTATTGGTAATTTTACTGGGTTCTTGTGAATAGAACTATATAACTACAAAAAAACCCTTAAAAATTCAATGAACTTCTCCCAGTCTTCAGGTCATCAAAATAGACTGAAAAAAACACATGCATATATTTTGTATAAAAGTTTAAAAGATGAAGCAACAGGTCAAAATCTAGTTGCAAACCTCTCAAGAATAATAAGACAGTAAACTTGACGTTGCATGATATTTGACATACAGCAAATCACTATTTACATTTTATCCCAAAACATTTACCTGAGAAAAGGTCATGGCGTTAAATTTCGAGACATTTACAGCAATTGCCAAATGTTTACTATCTACATGAATGTCATGCTTCTTAGTCAAAAGAAGGTTGATGCGCTAAATGTCAATTATTTCAAGTTGTTTGATGGCAGCACAGATTGCCAAGCAATATAAAAAGAGGTTTAATAAATATTATATACACTGTTAACCATTAATCTTGCCTAGCAGAGGTTAGAGTTTCACATAGAGAGGATTTATGACAAGCAACAGTGCAGGACATTAAAACTCAATTATTGCTGTCCTGGATGAAGGCATTATCATTAAGTTGTGGAAGCAGTACCTTGTTTCTTTGATACTGCTGTCAAACTTGGGAAAGCATCAGGAACAATTAAATTACTTCAGGAAATCATGCCATTATGTTTCTCTTTGCAGTATTTTGTCCTTTTCAGAATAAGCAATGAAAGGACTCATCAGTACCCTATTGCAAGAAATCTAGAATTTTGAACTGCATCTTCTATTGAACTTTGTGCAAATTTTTGCTAGGATCTCAGGTCCTTGGATTTAACAAAAGCTGACATCAAAATTGTGACTATAAAGTACATGTAAGCTATGCGTGTCTAGTAACCTACATATGCACCTATTCCAGAGCAAATATTAACTATCTAGTCTGATTTTTAAAAATCTGATATGAAATGTTGACTACAATTTTAGCTTGAAGATCTTTGTTCCTTTATCTAAATATATGTACTGTACATACTCATATTCTCCTATCTGTACGTAATTCCTGTAGGTCATCATTTTACTTGTGTAACCTAGAGACTGCAAACTTTTTTCAAAGCTGTAAATTGACCATTGCTTCAAATCCTCAATCTCAGTGTTGGATCTTACCTTTCTGACCAGTTGCCAATAACTGAGTAGAATGCCCAGTGCCAGTGCTCTGTGATGAATTAGGAATTTTCTGTAAAATACAATAGGCAAAGCCAAAAGGAAAACAAATATTGTGGCCCAGTGGATAAATCTTTGACCTCCTTTCTGAGTTGTTGAACACACCTCAGATCCACAAACACTGTGAGAGTCCCCAGTGTTAACAATTCTGAAAATAATGTTTTTAATCTGTTAGAACATAGAATAACCATCAGAAAATAGTCTTGACTTCTTCACTGTCACTGCAGGTAATGCTGCCACGGTGATCTTAACGCCACAGCTAAACAAATTCAGGATAGCAATGTTTACCTAAAAATTTATATTCTCTCTTTTACCATTGAATAATTGAGCAGGTATCAAATAGCAATGTTTCAATTATTCATTAAGTTTTTTCACTTACTAGAAAAATGGCTGTAGGCAAATAAGTGTCACTTGTATTAAACTGCAAACATCTTCATGAGGTTTGCTAATCAGATCTTCACTGCTTAGACCACAGAGAATCTTTATCTATATATAGAAACACAGAAAATTTACTTGCTTATTGGCCACAAAAATATCTGATAACAAGGAGGATGGTTTCCTTTCTTCCTTCTCTGTCTTCTAGCAGATGGACTTAAAAATCTAGTTTATTCGGTGAGATTAAAGGTGGTAAACTTTCCTTCCTCTCCCCTCTCCACCCCAACAACCAAGCCCTTTACTGTAGGGTACTTATTTCTAGTAGAGGAAAAAGGTTATTCCTCTATGTACACTTGTGGACGTATCTATACTAACAGACAATGGTGTTCCCTTGTTCTCGGGGCAAGTGCATATCTTGGCTTACTTCTTTCCAGCTAAACTCCTCCCTCCTTCCTGCTCCAAACCATGAGCTCCCATCCATACAGCTTACTGGACCACTTCCTAGCCCAAGCTAGGGCACTGCTTGGGAAAATGATAGCTGGCTCAGCCACAACCTTGATACAGAGGCTGTTAAAAATTAAGCACTGAGCAATTGCATGACAGTGTGCAAGCTTTGGTCCTACACTTCAGTCTACTATAATACACACAGTCTGTATGTTCACTTTCCTCTTCTGTTGAATGCCTTCTGTACTTCTCTAGCAGTGAACAATATAAACCCACTTCTCTTCTGGGCTTTGTCCTCTTGTTACAGTTTTATATTTTTCAGCATATTTTGATGATTGACTGGACACTTGATTTATTCCTTCTTTGCCCTACATAGCCACACAATGTGATAATCTGTAGATAACCAGGCTCCCTTTACAATTAGTTTCTTCCACAACTTAAAAATGCATTCTTTCATAGCTCAAGTCAGGAAAGTGTTGGGAAAGTCAAACTACAACTGATGTAGTTGAAGCTGACCATCTTTACCCCACTGTAGTTCATTTAGAGGACCTTTCTTAGGTTTCCACTCAGCATATGCAGTGGGAGAGCTGGCAGAGTGTTAAATAAGAATGACCCAGGACTGCAAAGATAAATCAGATCCAGATAAGCCAATCATTTCCGTGTCTGACTCAAACCTCTGTTGCATGTTTCATTGCATAACATATCACAGTGCTAGGCTCGCTGTAGGATCCCAAAATCTTTGAGCTCCTGTGTTTGGTGAAATTGTTTATGGCTTTCCCCTAATTATATTAGCAAACACCTACATTAAAAGGCAGTAGATCAAAGCATTCAAGAGTGAAAATGTAAGTCAAGATGTTCCACGCAGTCTTAACTCTACTGTCTTATTTATATGCAGGAACGCATGCTATTGTTTCTGAAGGATGCCTTTCTTCATGGGTGGGATTCATCTCTGCATAAAGGTTTTGGTTTTAGTTTTATGAAAGTAAGTAAGAGAAGCCTGGACTTCAGGGACACAAAGATGTAACTGCTTTTACCAAACTAAAATCTTTAAGGACTGTGGCATAAATAAAATACAGATGAATTACCCTTGACATAAAAGCCACCTTCTCCTGTTAATTAGAGTAGTAAACCATATGATGTGTTGATTTTTTGGGACTGGAATGTGTTTGGACTAAGTCAAGAGAAACAGTGTTTTGACAGTGGTAAAATATAATGTAAACTCTTTTGAATGTATTGTCTGATATATGCATACAATGCTCAATAAAAGTAACACTCAGATTTTAATGATTCCATGATGAAACTGCAAAATGAACCTGTCCTTTACCAATACAATACTGTAACTCAGTTTATTATAGTCATGAATATGGTATATATTTAAGTGATTAATAGATAATTTAGCTGATTTGGAGATAAAAAGAATAGTTTATTTGAAATATTTCCAAATTTGGCATCTTAATACCTGATCTCCATCCTAGATTTGTTAGATGTATTTAAACAGCAAGTGTGGAAATTGCACAACAATAAGAAAAGCGTTAGTTCCGAAATCTTTATCACTAAAACCTAAACACTAACAAATCACTCAGGTTCTCATCACAAACCTGGCTTGATAGAAACAAGATGTATATCATATATGAATAACCGGAAAAATTTAAAAAGTTTAGTGGCTTGTTGCATATGTAACAATGCAGGTCTACTTTTAAGCAAATTATCTAGATCCTTTTTATAGTCACTAGATGAAAAGACACTTCTAAACTATGAGCCTTCTAAAGTGGACTTCTGAGTTAGGTCAAATGAACGGTTCTTTACAACATTTCTTTCTCTCCATCAGCTGTAAAGAAAGTGAATGGTGTCTAGCTCGTGATATTGTAGACATGGAAATTTGGCGAGATGAGTTTGCCTTCAATTTAAAGATTCAGTACTAAGTGGGAAATAACAATGCTCCATATTTATTATTTGCCTAGTACTGTTGCAGTTTAACACAGGAGGTTGCTGTATAATAAAACATCTGCAATGAATAAGGCAGCTTCTTTTTTATGTGCCCTAAATGAAGGGGAGAAATTGCTGTACTGGTGAATGTCTGTAGGCATCACCTTACATTCCTTCAAAGCATCACAATAGTGTTTCTATGAACCGCTCAGTACACTCAGTCCACCAGGATTTTAGACATCCTTCATAAATGCACTGGCATTTAAAGTTAGCCAGAGGGCATGGCTCCTCACCGAGGGAGAGCCAAGAGCAATTCAGCCCTATGGCTCTCCCCAGCTAGCAGAAGGATCTTCTCCCCAAGTCAGGGAAGCCAAAGAGTAGTTTTAAAAAGTATTCTGTTACCCCTTTTCCACATTCCTAATGTTCTGAAAAGTGTTGGGACTGTTTCCATCAAAGTTTATATTTCCTTCCTCCATCCTCCACACCCCCATTCCCTCCATATTAACTTCTTACTGTTTCCTGCATTGGGGAAGAAACTTCTTAACTGATAGTCATAAACCAAGCTTTGGCAAGCTAAGCCAAAGCAAATTGCTCATTTTTCAAGAGCTCACTTTTGTCAGAGGCACAGAAAAATAAAATTCTTTGGAAGACGGGGGATTTCAATACAAATATCTTTTTTTGCAAGGAATTGAACTGATTTCAGCTTAAATATTTGAGTCATTCCTAATAATAAAATTCCTCTGACTTAACAGGGTTTGGAAGAAGTGAGCTTTTCACGATTTGGTAGTTGTAGTGTCTTGGTTTAAGCAACTCAGTGGAATGAAGATCCACTTAAGATCGACAAACTAAACAAACCATCTATTTTTTTTTTCCAATTTGCTCTCTACTCTCACCTCAGCACAGTCATCTCTATATGCCTGTGTGCACACACATACAAGGGAAGCAGGAGGATCTTGCCGTCATTTCCTGGGCATCCCTTGACCCTCTAAATTAAGATTGAACGGTGCTAATGCTCTTCTTACCCTAATATCTTAGAATATCTCCTCGTCCTGACACATTTGGAATTTGAACTTTACTCATACATGGGGTTACTGCAACTCTTTACACTTTCATAGGCATGGTCCTAGTGGCATCATGGGTTGTGCCCGTACAGATTTTAAAAGAGCCCTTTCTTGTCACTCTTCTTGAATTGCTGTCAAAGGCTATTGAGATCATAGTTATCCTACCACATGCTGGTTTTGAACCAAAGCTTGCATCATCTGCTCTGTGGCTAGCTATAGGAGAGTTTGTTAAGGTACGAGTCATTTACCATGACCAAAGATCATCTAGCATGTTTGTTATTATGATGGAGTGTCCTGAGAAGAGCTTCAGTGTTTAGACATTTATGGTTTAGTGGTATTTCTATCCTTTTCTGTGTATTCAAGGAAGTTTTGTTCGTTTTTTCATGCTTTATACAGGTTAGAGCATTAGGCAACACTGCTTGATGAGGTTTGCTGATTTAGGTCTTCTGCTTATATATCTGTGTCAGTGAAGCCTGTGGTTCTGTAGACGTCTTTTTGACTCTAACAAGCTCAGCTAAGCTTCTTAGCTATTCTTACTTGCTTTGGCTTTTGCTAGTCCAAACTGTTAGTCCTAGGCATGAAATCCCAATTCTTTGCAACCCATCAAAGTTCCTTGGTTGCATATGGTGAACCATTAACTGAAACATGCTCATCATGAAGAACAAGTCTGATGCACATTGCCATGGCAGGATTAACCTCAGCGATGAATAACACAGTTGAATAACCTAAAAAAGTAATTTTTAATAATTTACTATCAGTTATACTAGTTTCCCTGTCCTCAGATAGGTCAATCTATGGTCAGTTGTTGACAGGCTCTGCTAGATTCATTAGAAACTATCCAAGGTACCTTGAAGATTTCTCCTGGTATTTTGCACAAATAAAATAGTCTATTCCTACTTCTTCTGACTGTGCATTCATGTTGACAGTAAGATGCTTGTTTTGTCCATCTTTTTACCTAGAAGGGTGCACAGAGATTCAAAGGTATTTTCTTTGGGATCACTGTTTAATCTTACATGAATAATAGTCTCTTTTACACAGTAAATCTGTTTTCCATTTGAACATGTTTTACATGCCAAAAGAACCTGTTTGAGGGCATAGAACGATTGTGCAATCCTTTTTATTGTCTTCAAGGAGATTCAATATTTTATTTCTTCCTGATTTTTTAAACTTCTTTCTAATTTCATCATTTATGTTGCTGGTTTATGTACAGATACACAATTTGTAGTATTGAGTGACTCTCTTCCTCCCAAAGTCTTACTCCACTTTTTGAAAAATTTTGTCCTCCCATTAAACTTGCAGGAAAAAACTGTTAGAAAACATTTTCTGTTTTGATAGGCTTGCCATTTCTTATTGAGATGCTTTTTACATAGTTTTTATGCTTTCAGCACACCTGTTCCAAACATTGAAAGTATTGAGAGGGTAACTCATTGCATTCATTCCAGCTGATCTGCTGATGTAGGACTGAAAATCTACTATGTTGAATGAAGACCTACTATGTTGCTGTGAAAATCTTGTTAATGATACCACTGAAAGTGGGGATACTCAAGCTTTTGTTACATTGGGTCAGTATCCCTTGTTGCATCTCTATATTAATCTTCTCCATGACCTTTCAAGATACCTTTTCCAATGCTGTGGGTCTTCCTGTTGGCAGCTGTCATCCTGGCTCACGTGCCATGTTACTATGTTTGAAAATAGATGTTAACCCAGACAAGATCCAGGTACGCTTCTGAATTGTCCCAGCGATACAGAGCGGGCAGTAGATTTTCTACAAATTGAATTATTTTATTTGATTATGTTATTCTTGCTTAAGAATACATAGGATTGTAATTTTCATAGAGGATTTTTGTACCCATACTTAATATTTCTTTTCTTCACTCCATGCATTGGAGGTCTTATATTGCCTTCTAGTCTTTCTGATGAAATGAATGTTAATGATGTGGTATTAACATGTAGCATAAAACTTCACCTTTTTCTCTGAGATGCATCTTATTGGTATGGTCACAATGATGGGATTTGTGGAATTTTATTCTGCTTTTCTTCTGAGTTTATGAAGTCAGGCTTTCTTGAATGTCTGTACTTCAATAGAATCATTATATATTTAGTTTTAGCTCTGTCCCACTAAAGACAAACCTCTCTGTATGAATGTTATTTTTCTATTTGAAATCACACTTCTTAATTGTCAACTCTCATTGGGTACTTCCTCCAAGCATTCTCCTGGTAGATCCATTCTCCAGGTGGGTTCTTGGTTTACATACAATTTCAATTTTACAGAGGAAGTTTCTCAGAAAATAATGGGCTCAGTCTGTATCAATCGGCAAATATCAGGCCAGTTGAGAGATATATATTGGAAATGAAAACCTAGAAGGGCTTTATATCACATTTCTGCTGAGGATATGGAAAAGAACATTTGCTTAGTTTTGTTCTCAGTAGTGCAATTCAAAGTCCATGGGCACTAAGTTATTTCCTTTGTAATTCTGATATCATGTTTAAACTGCCCACATGAATGGAGATTGACACAGAACAGGGTAAATTAAACAAGCTTTTTATTTAAGACTCCTCAAACGTAATCTTCAGTCCTAGACATTTGCTGCTGCACATGTGCAAGCACGCATTGATGCAAAGTGGTAACATCCAAGAGTCATTTCCTGTGCATCTGTTAAGGTGAAATAATATATCAATTATCTGTCTTGCCTGTGCTTAATAGAACAGTTATGACATCTCATTCAATAGAAGGACAATCTTCACTAAGCAGAATGCATATGTGCAGGCTTGAGGATTTCAGTGAAAACCATATTTTAAAAAGCTGATTGTATAGATTTTCAGATACTGATATATATACAGCAATTAATCTTAAAGTATATTGTTCTGAGGCTCCATCAATTCTCATGTAGCAAAACTGAACACTCATCAAGGAAAACATGTCAAACATCCCTTTAAAAACAAAGCATGATCTGTTGTTTTTATAAGCGACTCTTTGGGGCTTGATGGTTTAGTGAAACTTTGGGTGTCTGAACTCCACTTCAATGCACTGGTAAGAACTAGTATAAAAACTTTTCTGCTTTGTGTTAATACAAAGGTCTGGGCCATCTTCCAAATCGAATGAAATATGTCCTGGGAATTGGGCCTGAAATATAAACCTGAGCACCTAAATATTAGGAGGCACACCATTAAATGGCACACCAAAACCAATATTTTTGCTCGATTGTCACTATGCACTCACTGGGAAACTGTTTTAGAGCAAAAAGTGAGAGACCGCAACACTGTGCCAGAATAGGTGGAATTAATTTTTTTAGGCACCTAAATATTATCTAACTAGTCTATTTTTCTGTGACAACATTCTATGCCTATTTTTAGCAGTTAGGACACATACTTTATTGTAAATTTTGTGGAAGTCTTTTAAAAACACTCCTACCAAAACTGTGTAAAAACTTATTGTGAACTATCAGTTGCTATTCCATGTTATTTATGTAATTTTTTTTAAGATAAAACTTGCATAGATAATCGGTGACATCCAAATGTTAGCAAATAGGATATTTTACAGTTCAGCTTATAGCAACAGGGTAGTAAGTTTCACACCTAAAAGCTAAATTCCTGGCAAAGGTGATGTTAGGAATTCCATTTCAAATGAAGCAATCAATCAATATTCCTCCTCTGTTTACTCTCCAATCTTTAGAACTGATGGTTATGCTGGCTAGATAGATTTACTTAGAACAGTGAAAGACATTCAGAAAGTCCATCCAATTTCTTGATTTATTTGCTATTGATGCATAAAATAAGCTTGTCTGTGAAATAGCCATGTTGAAATTGCTATTCTCATGCATTTTTCATTGCTATTATTCGGCTAGACTGACTCTTGAGGGTCAGATTAAAATTCATTCATCTAAAGCTGCACTGGTGACAGTAGATAGCCTCAAATTAGCTCTTCCAGTTAATATCTGTACTAGTATTTGTAAAACCATTAGTACTGTGAATATTCTGATTGGTCAGTACATGTTTTAACAGAAATTCTTTTAACCTTCTGTGCAATGCAAACTTAAAAAGCACCGCTTGATATTCCTGACATTTAATTCAGCCTATGCCAGCACAACATTGTGGTCCTCACAAAGTCTTTTATTGCTGGTGATGAGAGGTCATTGCTTATTAGATAATCACATCCTTTTCCTGCAATACTGGGCATACACATTTAATACAATTATAATGCTTAACACTTATATAGTGCTTTTCTCCCAATTGCTTTACAGACATTATGTAATTAAATTCTCAGCATTCTTGGGAAATAAGCTAACTCCTTTTTATAAAGAGGGATATTGGGCCAGAGGCAATAACAGCATTTTCAAATTTAGTCTTTAATTTTCAAGCTGGAAATTGGAGCTGAACACGTCTGAAGATCAGGCTGTGTGCCACCAAAATTACCAGTCATTTTTAAAGCTGTGGCATGCAGTGTGCTACCATAGGTCACTGAAGTAGCTGAGGTGAGAAATAGGATTGGAAATCCAGTCTTGATTCTTCAGGCTTAAAGGGAGATACCAAAATCTTTCTTTCATGTAGATTGATTCTGCAATCTGTATTGAGGCAAAGTGCCAGCTGTCTTTGACTGAGTATACACAGGCAGGCCCTGTGGAGCACATCTATTGCTTCCTATTTTGGATGACACAAGGTTTCTGATGAATAGTTTTAATGCACGATCATGCTTAAGCTGTAAGTCAACTTCTTCCAAACCTTGCTGAATCTTTTGCCTCACAGGAGCACACTGGAGAGCATGAAGGAGGGCAGCAGGAGAGAAAGCAGATGCCCCACTTATGGAGTGAGGCTGTTCCATAGGAAGCAAGAGGAGGTAACAGCTGTGTGCAAGCAAGGTCTCCACCTGTGATCTCTGTCCCTCAGCATCAACAGTTTTGACAGCAACAGACACAGGGGAAATCAGTCCCTTTTGTGGGAGCATTAGCACAGAATTACACCTTCCTCCTCTTTCTCTGGGGAAAACTGATGAAACATTTCATAGGCCAGATTGACATTACTGGCTGCCAGCTGAGCAGCACAGTATCTCTTCACATCCGTCTCCCCCTTCCTCAACAGCTCCGCTTCCAATGCCCTCTGTCTCCTCTCTCTTTTTTGTCTTCTCCCCATCACAGCCCACCACTTCACAATGCACATGCTACATTCCCTGACACTATTGTTTCCAAATCCCTATTTAACACCTGACTCTCCCTGAGCTGTTGCTGCACTTTTTCTTCTCTTGCTTCTTTGAAGTCCTTCTTGAGACCTTTTTCAATATGCAAAAACTTACTATATTTAAGTAACTAACAACCTTGTAGTCAAAATGCCACCTTCATCCACCTTGAATTCTCCATGGATTTCAGCATTATGGTAACTGCCTTGAAATATTACCTTCCCTTTGTTTTCACAGCTCAGTCCTCTACTGTTTTGTCTCCTACCTCTCAATATTTATTTAGGTTTCTATTGAGAAACATGATTAAATGAATTTCTGTTCAGGGCAACAGTGAATCATATGCTTATATGCTTAAATAATGTATTGAATAAAGATGCCTTTCTGACCCAGAGCCCAAGCAGCTGTTTGGATGTTCCTCTTTGCCATTCTTGCCTTTAGGATAAATAACCCATTGCTCTGCACAATACCTCTCAGTATTTCATCTTTAAGAAATCTCCCTTTCTGCTTCAGTCCTGTTTCCCTCTGTTCAACTCAAGTGTCAGAGATAGACTCGCTCATACATCTCTGTGAGTTTCCTATGTTGATTTAATCTTCTAATGGCCAAAATTGAACTTGGCCTTTTTCCTTAAGCCCCCATTTTACCCCCTTTGCTTTCCTCTTTGTAGAGTGTTTTCATGTTCTGAAGTCCCCCTGTGGGTGCATTCTCAGTCTGAAATCATTACTTACTATACTTACGATTATAATAAAACAGACAAGATGATGTTCATCAGTGTTGATTATTATGAGGCTGTTTATGATGTTCTAGTGTTTCTGTATTGTATTACTCATTTCTGTCTAGCGCTGTGACTGTAGGCATGTTTTAGGCAAAAAACAAGAACAAATATTCCCTGGCCTAAATTCTTATACTCCAAATTGAACCACATCATTAAATAAACAAACTCCTAGGCTCTATGTTGAAAGATGTAATGCAGTTACAATTGGAGGGTTAGGAGTCTGCTTTGCTGATCCTGTATTTGGTCTGCTACTTCTTGCCTTTCTGTTGTGGGTTTTTAATAGGCATGTAGATACAGACATAAAAACATTATGGTGAAGTAAGGTTGGGTTGGCAGTAGTGTCACGGGGGAGAAACCAAATGTCAGGAGTTTCAAATCCTGTTGAAACCAGGTAGTGATTCTAGTCCCTCCAGTAGGCTTTAGATTGTGTCTCAAGGGAAAGCATCTTGGGACAGAAGGTCTACTAACCAACTAAGGCAGTCATTTTGCCAGCAAATACAAAGGACATGGAGGATTAAATTTTCAGAGGTGATTAAGTACAGATATTAGGATGCTACTAAAGAAATTAATTCCATGTTAGTAAGTGAGCATCTCCAGGAAAAAAAAATCTTTGGATCTGAAGCAACCCACACTACAAGCCATAGGTGTGTGTTGCCTTGCCTGAGCTTGGAAGGAGTGGAAAGCATTAAGGAACCAACAAGGGGACTGGGGGGCACTTCTGGGCACACGGAAGCTTGTTATATGTCATCACGCAATATCTGCCAGCGGTTTCTTGGCTTTGCTTTCTGCGAGGTGTCCAGTGTATGTATGTCTATCCAACATAAAGCAATGAGGTATAGATATGCTTGGTGGGTGCATGCAGTACACAGAGTCCATCTGTACGGGAAAGCACAATACCAATGAGACCGGTAGATCTGTGGTAGCTCGCATGTAGTCCAAAGTGAATGAAACGTGGTCCTTGGACTCAAGCTATCTTGCAATGAGCCAACTGATGCCACTATGAAAGTGTCGTGTTGCCTTTCTTCTGGCTTGGGAAAGGTGATTGACAGAGATAGTGGGATGGCTTCCATAGCGTGACTCATTGCATGTTCCCTGGTGGCCATGGCCATGGCTAAAGTTTTAGATGTATGGTTAGAGAGTTAAAGATGCCATGCTGGAGTGAAATCTCTATTATTTTTAACATAAAACAAAGTGCTGGTTATATAACAGAACACAATAAAAGTGCTAATAAAAAAATGTAAACACCATTGCCATCTTGTGGCTTAAAGTTGCTTCAACAGACTTTTATGAACAGATTATACACTCCTTCTGATGTTCTGTAAACATAACACATTTTCAATTAAAGACGCGAATCAAAGTGACACAACACAGAAACAATGTCCAGACCTGCACATCAGAATCAATTACAAGAGTGGAGAAACAATCCTATTTGTCTAGAAGGACTAATCACGTGGCCAGCCATCGGGAGCTGAGAGCACACAGACTATTATTGAATGAAATAGCAGTAGGTATATCTTGCTGCTTTGAAATAAAAGAACATTCTGCAAGTATAAAACTTTTGGATCACTCTTCTTAATTTTTTTGATAAAAAATGACTCGTATAATGTATGAGCCTGTGATGTTTAAGGCAAACACTGCTTAGATTTCAACAGGGTAAAATGTGCTGCTTTTTAAAATAAGTTTTATATTGCATAATATTAGATAGAGACTGCTACTGGTATACCCATATCTGCAGGCATTTAGGTTTTATTCTTTGTTTCTTTGTTTTTCAGTTTCATAGCAGCTGCCTCTGCAACTAGTCCTCTGAGCACTGATAGGAATAGGATTCAGTTTTAAATAGGGAATGTTGTCCTAGATCAGATGAGTGCTCTGTGTGTTTTAGACATGAAATTCCTTGGATACTCAGATTGACTGATTTTTTTACAAATAATTTAATTTTGTAAATTGTTTAATCAAATAATTTTTCAGAAACTATTTCAGAGTATCAGATTTCATTTTCTTTATTTTCTTTTTTTAGATTCACTGACCAACGGCTAATGAACAGAACTGGGCAGAAAAAAAAAGTATTTGTCCCATTGAACTGCGATGTTTTTTTCCAAGACTTCTCCTGCTCTGCGCTTGTTAGACCTCAGACCCACAGAATTTTTTTCAGACACAAATAGAGACATTTACCATAGGATGGCTGGTAGCCTTGTGCTTATGGCACTTGATCGAGATGCTAACAGCCAGAATGAAGGTCCTCAATGGCTGTTCTCATATTCCATATAACAGTTCATCACAAAATTGTTCATTCTTATGGGATTTTTATCTCTGTCTGCTTTTGAACTGAAAGCCCTGCCTAGACAGAAAAAACTTCTGCCAATAAGACATTCTCTGTTTTTTCCCCTGCAAACTTTGGCTTGGTTTGTATTTTTCATTAACTGTTTCCTTAACTTTTTTATTTAGGGAAAGCTTCCCAGCTTCAACAGGAATATTGAAACAAACAGCTTGTGAACAATTTAAATATGACACAAAACACTGATGACTAATGACCCAAAACTACAAAGTTCAAATATAAGCCATTTTGATTAATTTATTAATTCTATTTCTGCAGTGTTTTATTTTGGCAAATCATTAAAATCCTGTTCAGAGTTAACTTAAATTTGTGCACAGTCTGAATTCTCTCTTTATATATCTATGTCTCATGTGGTTTTGTGTAAGAATCTATAGAAGCTAAATATCATATAGCTATTGATTAATGTAGAGCCATGAATTTACTTTACTCTGCTGAGACATGATGTGATTCTATAACATAGTAATAACATCTATGAATTTGAGCCCAGTAAAGAAAACTATAGCACCTAAAATGAGGTACTTGTAGGATATAGGTTATGTTTTTCATAGACTCACTAGGTTGGAAAAGACCTTTGAGATCATTGAATCCAAGCATACCTATCCTCTACTAAACCATATCCCTGAGCACCTCATCTAACTGTCTTTTAAATACATCCAGGGTTGGTGACTCAACCGTCTCCTTGGGCAGCCTGTTCCAATGACCAACAACCCTTTCAGTGAAGAATTTTTTCCTGATGTCTAATCTGATCCTGCCCTGGAGCAGCTTGAGGTCATTCCCCCCATTACCTTTCACTTGGGTGAAGAGATCAACACCCATCTCTCTACAACCTCCTTTCAGGTAGTTGTAGGTGACAATAAGGTCCCCCCTCCGCCTCTTCTTCTCCAGGCTAAACAACCCCAGTTCCCTCAACCACTCCTTGTAAGGTTTGCTCTCCAGCCCCTTCACCAGCCTGGTTGCCCTTCTCTGAACAAGCTCCAGGACCTCAATGTCTTTCTTATAGTGAGTGGCCCAAAATTGAACACAGTACTCAACTTTTGTTGTGCAATGTCCTGTTGAGGCTTCACCCACCATGGCAGGCAAACAGATTTGGTCTGGATTGAATCAAAATTGTCATCACCATCTAGATCCAAATATAAAACTACCTAGTATTACAGCACCTGCTGCTCCTGGGGTGACATCTAAACTCAAGGTACAAAGATGCCAGAACTCCGACAAGGGAGCCACCTAGGAAATGTCAAGGAGGAAGCTGCCCTCCTGGCAAATAGGAGTTCCTCCCTTCATGCCAGGCTCATGCACAAGTCTTCTTCCTTTGGCTAGGCTAGGGAGAAGCAAAACTGGCTTGGTTGTTTGATAGTGTACCTTTTTGGGAGACACACGTTATAGACTCTGCTGTAGTAAACATTTCTCTCTCCTGCATACAGTTTTTATGAGAAGATTTGAGAGTGGTTACTTCACAGTGCATCAGGAGCTAGTGGTTGGAATGTGCTCATAGGAGTCAGATATGGTTCAACATAGGGAAGAATGTAGAGATCTGGGTTGCTCTCATCTCAGGCTTCCTCTCTTCTGCTTTGCTGAGTTTAAAGACTGATCTGTTAGATACCTTCTAGTAGGTAAAGTAGGCTGCCCTTGTCAATGAACTCTCCTGAGGTCAAAGGCTCTGGCCTTTGAATGTTCTGAGAAGAACCAATATGAGAAATTTACTTCCTCAGTATTGAGACCTTCAAGCACTAAGCAGACACTGGTTGCAGGTTTGGACAACCTTTCAGGTTTTCTTCTATCAATCAGTTCCTTTACAGACCACCTCTACCTAAACAAATACACAGATCTTTAAAAAATGCATCTTGTTCAATTTTACTGATCACCATTGTTATATTTCAAATATTTTCATCAGTCTCACTAAGAATACAAATACTGCACATGCACTTTGCTTATGTATAAAGGACATAGCTTACCAAAATTCAGTTTGAAGTTATGAATATAAAACTTTAATGGCCCAACATTCCACTCCTCATTGATAACAGATACTACATTTACAAATCCAAGAACAGATGAAAAATTGCAGGTTAGGGATTAGGCTGTTAGATTGCGAATGTGTGATCTAGACTATAGCCTACAATTTTTGGTCCAATTTTTGAAAGTAGCACATAACTATAACATCCCATGAGCAGAAAAGAAGCTGTAATTCGGAGCCACATTTACACTCTAGTTTCTTCCTTCATCTCCTTTCAGTCTCAGCTCTCTTGACAGTTGTACAGAGAGGATAGTAGAGCTGTTCCCCAGCTTTTACCCTTTGCAGGGGATCCCTCATATGTTGCAATATGATAGTACATATATAGGAACCCTCAGTCACTTCCCTGTCTCTCTGCCTTCTGGCCTCTCTGCTTAAGCAGAGCCCGGGAAGGTGGATTCTGTCATGACAACATAATGAGTTTCCTGACCACGGGAAATGGATGCCAATATATTTCTGGGGTATGACATCAGTATTGGTAAATTTTCAAACACCACTCATTGCTATCCTGCATTCATTTAGAGATGTAATCACTTCAGCACATGCTGCCGTGGATATAACTCTGGCAATCGGATTGCAGGTTTGCACCACATGCTTATTTAACACACATTTGCTACGTGTCTTCAGATAAAGCCATCAGGCAAATAAAGCCTCTTTGGGAATTGTGCTTTTGTTTGCTGAAGTGCTGCCCATTTTCCTAGGAAAAGATCTTTGAAACACACAGAATTACACGAATGTTTCTATAATATGTGCACATCTATGCAGCAACTTAGTATTTCAAAATATATCACATATTCTTTACATTTCCCTTTAATGTTTTCTTTTTTTCAGCAGAACAAGTGTCATGCTCTGCATTTGCTGGTTTAGATAGAATTCTGTTGCTAATCCAGTGCCAGACATCTTTGATGGTTTCCTTGGGAAAACCAGCTACCAAACTTGGTATATTCAAGGCAATAAGGATTTTGGTCCCATTTTTTAGCTTATCATAGTTCATTGCTGTAGAATATAAAGTATCATGCATTATTTCCCACATTAATATGCAGGTGAGAGGATCGGAAACGTTGTTGGTTGTTTACAATATAATCTCATGTATCTACACGAAAAGTATGGCAATGCCAGTCTACCTTTTAACACTTAGAAGCTACTGATTCACTGATATATGTGGAAACCCCCCCGCCACCACCAAATGTGGCTTCAGTTTTGAGGACAAAATGAAAGGGCCATTCTAGCTACTGGCAATCCAACATACATGAAAGATATTAATTGAAATTGCATGTTTGTATTTAGAGTTCAAAGGACATTATCTTGCACTGGTGGAATGAAACTCAAACTGAAGCTCTAAAGACATTTTAATCGCTTTGCTAGTTATAATATTACTGGGGAACAAGGATTATTTTGTTGTTGTTTCAGCTTAAAACAAATGTAATATTTTAAAAATAAAATTATTCAAATGTGTTAAGTATTGATTCCTGTAGCCATAACACTGACCTAACAATTTGCTACAGTCTTAAGCCTTCAAGTAATCATGTACCTAATGCCCATGAGAATTTCAGTAAAACACACTTCTGTGGGAAAAGGGCTAAAAATAAAGTTATTAAAAATGTAATTGTCTCTGGTCTGTACAAGGTTGTAAGTACCTGTGCATTAGTTACTTTAGAGAAAGGTAGTTATTTGCAGCAGAATTGAAAGGAATCAGTCAGTGATCTCTGAATCAGATTAGAAATGAGTTATGCCTTCGCTGCAGGTGATATATTCAGGTCTAGTAAGTATAGGCTACCTTTTAAAGGAGGACAACAGGAGCTCCTCCAAAATGCAGAGAAAAAAAAAAAAATTGTTAGAAGCGCAGGCAGTGTATAAGCTTTTCATTGTGCATTTTAGAAACCTAAATAACTTAATTTCTTTCTCAAAAGATAACAGATTTTTCATCAGGTTCCTGGAAAGGTGCCATTTTGGAGTCCACATGCTTTTTCTTCCCTCTCTATATCAGAAAAATAATTAAATATTTTTCTTCCCTCCCCCATCCCACCCAGGGTAGTTCAGAATTTTGTTGAGTAAAATATGGTCACTTCTGTGCCAATTTGAAAAAAATCCAGTTTTGACATAACCATTTTTTTTGTTGGGTTTTCTTCTTTTTGGTCTCATCTGGGCCTGCCATAAAATTTGGAAATGTGTGAACTTGTCTTTCCAATTAAATAACTTTTTTTTTCCTAATTGGTACACCAATGTGGATATGGCTACCACTTAAATAGCAAGCAGACCCATTCATAGCTTCTCTATAGGGTTCACAACCAGATGGTGGCAAATACCCCACTTCACTCAGACTTCAATAGCTAATCTGTTCTATAAGCCTCGGGATGCATTTTTCAGGGAGCAAAAGATGTTCACAGTATGATTGAAAAGAGATGAAAATGCCCTGACTGAATCAAAGGGCTGTTTTTTAACCTTTCAAGACTCTCCCACACAGAAAGCAATACAAATGTGTACCTGGCCAGATGCAATTCTTATGACAACTGGCTCTCTCACACACGGTATCTCTTACTTCACCAAGCTTAAGCAGACATTCTTTCGCTACTGAGAAAAAAAAGAGTTGCTACTGCCTCACAAGAAAACCTGCCACTACCTTTTCTAAAGTTACAAAAAAGGAAGTAAGTCTTTCAAATGAGTCAGTTATTAAGTGGAGAAATGCAGGGTGAATTCTTAATCTAGAAAGCAAGGAAGATTTCCAGCAATTTTCAGATAATCGTATTTTCTCAGTCTTGTGTGCTCTGAAAAATTCCCTTTTACACTGAGGACTACATCTTAAGGAGAGAATGATATGCTGGTGCATGCTATATTAACTCTCAGTTCTGTGCGTTAGCTTCCTTGTTTGTCTTTCCTAGGGAACACGAGACATTGCAGGATACTGAGTATTACCCAAGTCTACACAAATCACTGAAAATCTCAACCTGGCAGAATTAGAAATTGACACAAAATTGTTCTTCTGTGAATGGGGTCTGGGATCAAAAGTGATACAAACAGGAACCTACCACTTTGCTTAGAAAAAAGTAAATTTATACTCCATGAACATTTACTTTATTGCAAGGGTTTAGCTGCTGAGACAGAGCAGAACAGCAAATTACCTTGATCATTTACCATTGCAAACCTTTCTGAAAGGCTGCTGCAAACAAACCACAAGTCTGCTCCAGATTCTTTGTTAGTGTCTGCAAGAAACTAAATTTGGAGAAGGGACTTCCAGAAACAATTGGTGTAAATGCATTTAATTTGAAATGCTGTTTCAACTATCAACTTGGACTTTTAAAAAATAATTTTTTTTACGCTGAAATGTACATTGTTTTACTGCTCTGACAACTGGACCACTTACTTGCAATGCAAATTGACAATTCAGATGGCAAATATGTAATGTTATCAGTCAGATTTTCAATGGAAAGTTAAATTTTCTACTTGGCCAAGCTTTGGAGGATTTTTTGTATCAGATTTGGCAGACTGATGACTTTCTGAGTCAGTATACAAAGAAAGAATTGGGAAAAACATAACTTATGAGCAATTTACTGTCACAACACTTTTCCTTTGTCTTTTTGGTTCAATAATTTGTCAGGTTTAATAATTTCTTTCCTTTTTATCAATGTGTGGCTGTAAGGGTATATGGGGTAATGTCTTGCTCAGCCACCATTTTTATGAAAATGTATGAATACAATGGATCAAGTCATCATCTGTTCAAAAAGTCTTAAACATTTATCCTTTGACACATTTTAAACCATTTCAAACCCACTCTGTTTGAAGTGTTATTCCCTTGTAATTTCTCTTATTTGCGAGAATAAACTGGATCACTGGTTGTTCATATTACCCACTGAAAGATGCATTGTACCTTAAGTTTAATGAAGTTAACATCTTTAGCTGTAAAATAAATGACTTTTCTACAGTTTTGATAATTGGGAAAAAAAATCCAACAAAAAGATAATTTAAAGGTATTTAAATTTATGGCAGTTTTGGAGGCAGTTCACCTGAAGAAAGAATATCACCACTGTTGGAGGCATGTTTGAATGAACCCTGAGAGGAAGAGCTGAGCCAAAACACAGGACTATCTATGTGAAGCAGTTCAACAATGCTTATTAGCAGGATGCATTTTGTCTCTTTAACTAAGAAATGCTAGTGAGGAGGAAATACATCACGGCCTGGGAAATAATTTACCCTTAGTGTGCTGAAGACATAAGAAAACTGTGCAGCCTGACCCAAGACATTGTCAATAAACCATTAAGTTATGTTATGCCATCATTTCTTCTATGTATGGCACTTACTTTACCTACATCTGAAAACATTTTAAAGGCAAAAAATGTGACTTAGTCTGAAGTGTCTCCCTGTACTTGGAGACAATTTACTTCCTTCCTATTTTGCCCCAGGTTTGATGTCTAACCTCGGGAAAGTCATTTAAACTCTGTGGTTTGGTCTTCCTTTTTAACAGGTCATGTGTCCCAAGAGGTGATAAAAGATGTTTGCACTTAGTGCTTAGAATGGCACCAGTGGCACCTTTGTCATGCTGTGGCACATGTAAACCTTGACTTGGCCCTTTAGCAGGAGATCTGAGCATGTTCTACCTGCTCCCCCTTTAGAAGCTCTCCATCTTTGCACTAGCAAAGCAGCAAGAAAAATATCATTCTTTTTTTTTTTTTTTGTCCATTTGCTTATAAATTGAAGCTCTCTTGGGAACGCTTTTCTGTCACAAGGGAAGAGAAATTGTAAGCAGTATATTGAAACTGCTTCTAAAACTGGTCTATGAATAAGAGTACCTTAGATTAAACTCCAGTTTTATCAGCCCTTACTGAACAAGTAACTGTGTTGTGCACCTCATCAGCAGGCTGGCAGTCTCCTTTCTCAGATGACAGAGATGTCACATTTCCAAATCAGGAAGATGGGAATGCCACTAATGGGTGCACGCTTTTCTTGCAGGTTGGCTTTCATAGACACGGGAGCAGTTATTTGCACAGAGAAGCTGAAAAAAAGGAAAAAGAAATGAGTAACAAAGCAGAGTGTGCAGAATACAACCTATGTGGAGTTTTCTGTGTATTTTGCAATAATAATTGGAGACTAACACCTTTTGTATATTATTTCTCTGTAGTTGAGAAATGCTTGTAGCTGAAGACATAGCATTTTCTGTTACATGGATATGGTTAGTACATATATTTCTTAGTGCATAGCAACTCTAAGGATTGATTCTCAAGATTTGTTTTGATTGTCTTTTAGTCATGCTATCCAGTCTATAAGTAGCTGCCTCTTCCTATTTCACATTACTAGATCAAATGCAGGTAGTCGATTAGGCATTGCCACTCTGATCTTAGTGCAATTTTTGTACATGTACGTCTGCAAATTTAAGTTCAGAGATTGTCAAAAGAAACTTTTCTACCATTTCTTCTGAATCCTCTTCTGAAATACATTAGTGTGAAAAAGAGGGGGCAGCAGATTAATTAGTGAGTAAGTGAACCAGTTAATTAATATTACAATTAAATCTGCCTGAGGTATGCTTATAGCATCCTTGGCACTTTTCAAGTAATGAAAAAGTGTTTGCTCTCTTCCCTCCTTCTCAAAGCTCTGCTGAAAATATGGCTTGTCTGAAACAATGCTCATGTGAAGTTGGTCAGAATGAGGTAGACGAGTGAGTTACCATGGTGTCAGAATTATTTTGCGTCCTATGATAGGGCTATTCTTCCACTGTTCACAGGACTGAAATAGAATAGAAAAATTGTAATTATATACAATATGCTGCCAAGAGATCAACTTTGTTGCTTTTGGCAATCACTAATGATTTTTTATTTTGCAAGAGCAGCATAATGTTTTATTTCTGCCCCCATTTTTCATAAAAAGTTAATTTGCATACATTTCTGCAAGAGTGAACCATGTTACTATGGGAAAAAAACACCACTCTTAGAATCATCTGAAACAGAAAAAATTTACCATAAGTAAAAAACGGGAAAGAAAAGTGAAATAAAATCATATAAAACATTTCAGGTCTAAGCCTTCATCCTGAAAAAAAAAAAAAAAATCCTCTAATGTTAAATCAGGGTCCTGTTTTCTGTGTCTGGTCATCACAATGTTGTCTTGGATTTAAAGCCAAATAGATGAGCTTGGATAAATACTGAGGTCCAAACACATGCTCCCCACAGCTGATAATGTCCCCAGCATGGTCCCTAAGCTCCATGTCTAGCAGAGCCTGACCCTGGGATTTACTGAGGCCAGATAAACAATGTAGCAGTGCATATTGAAAAGAGGGCTTAGATTCCTCTCTTCCAAAAACAGCCAATTCAAGCTCTGGGCTGGGAGCAGGTGCCCTCCTGGTCCTGGAGTTCAGCACCTTAATTGTACCTCATTGTTGCCACACAAACCTTGGGAGGCAGAGGCAGTCCCTCCTAACACTGTATGGCAGGATTAAAACAGTCATGAGCCTGATCACAATACTTTGTAGTTCCTAACAAGGCCAGAGCCATAGGACATTCAGAAGGACACAACCTGTGCTCAAAGGGATTGCTATCTATCTTATCTATCTATCTATCTATCCATCTATCTATTTTTATGCTAGAGATGAATGCAACGAGTTGGAGTAAAAATCAACAGAGAGAGAGAGAGAGAGAGAGAGAGAGAGGGAGAGGGAGGAGGGGAGAATGGGCTTGGCAGCCTTCGAAAGGTTACTGTATTTCACATCTGGTGCTGTTTTACATCTCTGTGGGTAACATGGACAGTGAGATTGAGTTCACCCTCAGCAGGTTTGCCAACACCACCAAGCTGTGTGGTGCGATTAACATACTAGTGGGAAGGGGCACTGTACAGAGGGACCTTGACAGGCTTGAGCCATGGACCTCTGTGAACCTCATGTAGGTCAACAAGGCCAAGTGCAAGGTCCTGCACATGTGTGAGGGCAATTCCAAGCACAACTACAGGTTTGGCAGAGAATGTATTGAGAATCTCCCTGAAGAGAAGGACTCGGTGGTGTTGGTGAAAAAGAATCTCAACATGAGCCAGTAATGTGTGTCTCTAGCCCAGACAGCCAACCGTATCCTGGGCTGTATTAAAAGCAGCATGACCAGCAGGTCAAGGGAGGTAGTTCTCCTTCTACTCTGCTCCCAGAAGACCCCACCTGGAACAGTGTCCAGCTCTGGTGTCCTCAGTACAAGAAAGACATAGTGAGTCCAGAGGAGGCCCATGAAGATCAGTTGAGGGCTGTAACACCTTCCCTATGAAAACAGGCTGAGAGAGTTGGGCTTGTTCAGCCTGGAGGAGAAGGTTCCAAGGACAACCTATTGTAGCCTTCCAGTACCTAAAGGGGACCTACAGGAAAGCTGGAAAGGGACTGTTTAAAAGGGCAGGTAGCAATGGGACAAGAGGTGATGGCTTTAAACTGAAAGAGTATAGATTTAGACTAGATATTAGGATGAAATTCTTCCCTGTGAGGGTGGTAAGGCCCTGGAACAGGCTGCCTAGAGAAGCTGTGGCTGCCCCCTCCCTGGCAGTGTTCAAGGCCAGGTTGGATGGGGCTTTGGGCAACCTGGTCTGGTGGAGGGTGTCCCTGTCATGCCAGTGGCAGGGGAGAGGTACTAGATGGGCTTTGAGGTCCCTTCCAACCTAAACCAGTCTATGATTCTGTGATTCTACAAGTGGCAGCACATTTTAACAAGCAAATGAAGATACTGACTTCTAATGTGTATTTGTGAAATGGGGTAAAGGAAGGGTAATTTTTTTTTTTTTTTAACCAGAAAGAAATGCAGTACCTTGTCATGTTAGTTTTGGTTAATGCCCGGGTAGAGATTTGTGAAGCACATGGGTGAACCCATCAGCCATCACAGCCTGGTCCATCACACACATTCCCACTGGTGTGATCTCTGAGAGGTCCTGGGACTGCAGCACACCCACTCAGGAGCCCTGTCCTGGTATGCCATAATGCTGATATAGTATAACTCCATCTCCCAGGATTGCCTGGCACAGGAGCTGAAGGCTGCAAAATCTGCTTAGCCCCTGGGTCTATACCAATGGCAAGGTAGTAACTTGGCCGTGGTTTTATGGATGAAGAGTTGA
Organism: Porphyrio hochstetteri; assembly: GCA_020800305.1. Taxonomy (NCBI): domain Eukaryota; kingdom Metazoa; phylum Chordata; class Aves; order Gruiformes; family Rallidae; genus Porphyrio; species Porphyrio hochstetteri. The sequence goes on from CM036907.1 coordinate 57,833,242, forward strand.
AGTCCCTCTGTTCTCTAGAAAGTAGCAAGATCCTGCTCACAAAATGTGTTTCCCAATTTGCCCTTCTCTCTTATATTCTGCACGATGTCTATGTAAAAATGATAAGTGGACGTATTAATGTGGGTCTTAAACTATTGTAATGCCATAATCATGATTATTTGCAATGCTTTTGTTAGAGATGATAGCTGTAGTCCTAGATGATATGAACATCTAAAATATAGATACGAACAATTGGGTAGAGTAAGACAATTTCAGTCATTTCATTATTCTCCTTTCCACTGAATCTAAATGGTGGCCATAATTGTTGCCACAACGATGAACAAGTCACAAGAGAAGTAGAGGCAGACACATAAGAAGATATTAAAAAGACCAAAATACAAACATTTAAAGGGAATTTGAAAAGCTTTTTTAAAAAATCCTTGAAATTTCTATACTTTGTACTTTCATCGTTTAGAGAAAATTTTTAATTGCCTACTTACAGTCTGAATGAGGCTTCAGGACATTTCTCCACTGTTTAGTCCTGTGATCCAGCTCATTTTTCCCTTTCTGATCCCTTTCTCTTTCCACTGGGGACTAAGTCTGTAACTCTTCCTGACCAGCAGAACAAAGCAGCTTGTCTTTTTAGTGGTGAACCAAGCACTGGTAAGACATCCTTATTCAGTACAGCATTCCCCCCAAAAAATCCCTTTTTATTGGAATCCCAGAACATGAAAGAGCCCGTAGAAAGGAGGAGCAGGGTCTGCAGAAATAATTTCTGGCCAAGTAAAGCCCCTTCACATACCTTTCCTGGGCTCACCAATGTGGATGAGAGGGCGGAGCTGCCCCATGAGTTCCCCATGGAACCATCAGTTCCTGAAGGACCATGTGTCCCCTCAACAGTGCCCAAGACCACCACCATCCCAGAGCAAGCACAACAGTGGATGTGGAGACCAAATGGGCTGTCTTCAATTTTACTGCTACTTCTGCTATCTGCACTTTTTTATGTGAAATAACCTCTGGTGAGGATATTTGGGATGCTATTCCAAGAGTTTTCTCACTCTAGCTTTCCCCTAGTTCTAGCAAGGAATTTGGAGATTTTCTTTCCAGTTGGGTTTTCCACAACCTTCAGTATAAACAAATATACTCATAAAAGTGATTTTCAGATTTATTTGGTTTTATTCTAGACTGATATAGACTGAAAGGACTTTTTCTTCTTCCTTGGTAAATGATCAGAGTAAACTGATTGGGTTTTGGTTGTTTGGAAACTGAATCCTTACAGCTTGTACTCAAGCCATTGCATTTCACATATTCCCACTACTTGGCTATTGTTCTTATTTTAACACTATTTTAAAAGGAAATGTGCAATTTATGACAAGTAAAAGGCATGAATGACTGAATCAACACCGTCATTGATTTCACCGAAAGCAGAATCAAATGCTCAGTCAAACCAAACACCTTGAAACGTAATCCTGCAGACTTTATTCAGATTAAATCCCCGTTGAAAACACTGGGGAATTTGGCATAAGCCTTTCATTATCAGAAACCTCGATTTCCACTGCAAAAAAACATTGCAAGTCTGCTAGTAGCAATTAAATCTGCTCTTTGCCTGGGATAAAGTCTTAATATAAACTGTTTAAACCAAACCTGTTTTAAATATGTTTGGAGGGATGAGAGCAGGTTTGATGATGCATCTAAAGAACAGATAGGGTTTATCTGACACATTTTTGTGCTATGTCACCAAAATAGTGCAACTAGACTTTGTGCAAAATATAATTCACAACTAAGGCAACTATTCATTTTGTCAGTCAGTGTGGCCATATTTAATTTTCACATCCACCAGTCCATGAGATATTAAGACTTAACTCAATGCATCTGGTAAACTATAAACCAGCTCTTTTATTCATACATGTTCCATAGGAGGGGTTTTGTATATTCAAGATCCTTTTGTTATCTATTGATTTATTTTCTTTCAAGTATAATTACATTGCAAAAATATAAGATGGCTACAAATCTTACTTGATTTAGGTAAGGAAGAAATGGCCAGTCAGTTGAAAATAGGTTTTAATTAGGCAACAGCTTTGATAGAAATAATTTTTGATTAACACAAATGGTACAATGCATTTGAATATCATTCCTGTATTGTAAATCACAAACTATTACAACTAACTATACAGATTCTAACACACCCTTAGTGTATATGCACACTGATGAGAAGCATTTTTGCAATAAATACACTTTGCATATGACATTTAAAGTAGTTGATTAAGGGAAAGAGATAATTAAAAGTTGATAGAAGTGTTGGATTTCCATTTATGCATTTTCTATATTTTATAATTGCATTAGTGTTATACAAATGTATTCCACCATTCCTGTAAGTATTAGGACTGACTTACTAGATTATTTGCAGTGAAAATATTTTAAACTATCTCTCAAAGCACATTTCTTAATATGAAAGCCTAAATATTTTCAGAGGTAGTTTTATTTGCTAGTGTAGTGCACTTGCCAGCATAGAGTTAGAACATCACTGAAGGGTATCTATGAAAAAGACATGGTCAGGTATGTCCCGATGCAGTGAATGCTAATATGCCTTCAGTAGAAGCACATTATGCTTTTATTTCTGACTGTACACTGAATTATTTACACCTTCAAGGCAGCTGATTGAACTGCAGCATCAGTCAATTAGCAAATCAAAAATTTATATGATTCCAATTTAGCATGGACTCCTTCTCTCTTTTTTTTTTTTCTTTTTAGATTTTCACCCTGACAGTGACAAATTACTCCTCTGCTGGCTGAGATTGGAAATTAAAAGCATTTAGAGTTGCTCATGCATTTATGCTAATGAGAACTTCTGATATGATTTGCATGCAAAAGAGGACAATCTGAAAGCTCATCAGTTTTTTCATGCTTCCGCATTTTGATGTAGTAGGATTTTTTCTGTTTTCTGCAGAGCAGAAAAATTTTTCTTGGGGAAACAATACTCTATGTGAACAAAAAGAGGTTTTCTTTTAAGTCAGAAAGTTCCTTTTATTTTTTTCCCCCTCCAGATTCTTGTCAAATCATTTGCTTTGCTGTTTCAGAACTGCAGCCCACATTCATTAGCATTTTAGATGTTTATCAAAGGAACGATCCAGTATCTGCCATGCAAGATTATAGCTCATGCTTCATTTTAAATTCAGCAAGAAAAAAAGACCCGAGGACAGATGAGAAGAGGGACATGCACTCTGACAATCTTCTTCACAGATATACCGGAATTAATCCTATTTAGAGCAAAATTTGATTAATCACCAGAGGTGGCAGCTTTAAGTTTAGTGAAATAGTTAACTTTGACAAATTCTGGGGACCTCTTTGGCACAGTCTTTCGGGAATGCAAATACAGAAGGAAGGCAATACAACTGAGGCAACAGATAACTTTTTAAAAAAAATTTTAACCCTCCTGTTGAGTAAAGAGATCACTGCCATTTTCAGGTGTTTAATTTTGCTCTCCAATTTGCTATAACAAAAGACAAGATGACAAAGAAGGATCTGGAGGTAACAGAAAACATCAGTGTGTTTATTTTTCTTTTGCAGTACATGATTTTCTGTATTGCAGGTAGTATAATTGAAATGATTTGCCAGGTAAAGCAAGAGAATTGTTTCCTGATTGTTTGCCTTGCTTGAGAAGGTTGATCAGGTTATATCTGTGTACGTCCAAGTTCTTCTGAATGTACAGAGTTTTTGTTGCAGAAATGATCGTTTTACCACAGGTAATTTGAAAGACCTTAACCATTGTCCTATGTTCATGGAAATTTTTGGTGCTGTAGTACTAGTTGAGCATTACCATAATTCTTTCAGCCCCTCAAAGCTACTATTTACAGTTTTAATTTTAATTATTCCTTCTAACTTAATGTTCCAATTGACCAAGTTCCAGTGTATTGTTTACTTAGTAAAATAAAGGAAAAATCCATGTCATGTGTCTATTTAACAGATGAGTTAAAATTAAGAAATTAAATTCAGATCATAACGTATTCAGACCATCTTCCAAAATACACTTTACACGTTTTTTCCCCCTATGTATGTGCAGCAGCACTGAAAACTTGCCATGCTTCAGAGGTGTTACAGAAGAGAATTTCACCCATTGACTTCACTGTCAGTGCAGTGAGGTACTTTACAACCAGCACCTTATATGCTCAATGACAACTAACAACAGCTGTATATTACTCTTTGATCAAATCTCCTGTCTTAAGGCAATATTCCTGTTTCAAGTACTTAAAAATAAAATATCCATTTCTTCTACAACTGCAGCAATTCCGCTTTTACTTTTACTCCACTGATCCCTGGTTCATGGAGTGGATACCTTACTTCATCCCTCAATGCAAAAGAGAGTGGTGTGATAGTATAATCATGAACGAGGAAGCAGAATGAAGAGTCAAGAAAGGAGACTAGGAGAGAAAGGCTCATGCAAGATCATAACTCAGCCTTGCCTGTCCTCTTTGACACTTTAGAAGTTATCCCCCCAGTGCCTGATGCTAAGTTTCCCTGCAACCACCACTGTTAAATCAAATAAATGGCTTCTCTTCCCTGCTTCAGAACAGCATCTCAATATCACCATTCAGCCTGGCTTCTTTCAACAGCCAGCTAGATGGCTCTCTCATTTCACACCTCTAAAGGTGTCCAGCCAAAATCTCTCAGTGGAAGTTCTTTCTCCAAATCAGACACCTTACAGCTGCAGCTTCTGATTTTAACTCTCTGAGGCTTTGAATTTTTGAACTGCTGACATGCCTTGCCATGGATAGTAGTTCAGCACTCTTCTCCGTCACCCATTTCTGAGCTATGTAAATTATATGTCCTTAGCCATTAAGATTCGGCCTCAATGACAATGACTGTCTTCCCCTTTCCTTCCACATGCATAGGAAGCCCTCAGGCTCAGTGGATGTCTCTCTCTCTCTCTTACAGTAGATGCACAGAAAAGGCTCAGAGGCAATATCAGCAGGGAAGCAGAAAAATCTCCATTTGCCAATATCTACTAAGACAGGGAACCTTGAAAACTCCATGAATATGTTGTAAGGCTTACATGAAGTTCTTCCTTCATCCACCTTCACCAAAATCTTCATGGAGCTCATGTTAAAAGAGTGTCAGAAGAATATCTTTTTCCTTTCATTGCCCTTAAAAGGGAAGCCTTCGTTTGCCAGGGTTACGTCACTGAATGACTCTTGGATTAGACAGGCTAAACTCTTTCATGTGTCATGCTTTGCTACCCTTCCTGAAAAGCTTTCCTGAGATAGCCTACGAAAATACTAAATTAAGAACATGATTTTCCTAACTTGACAATTCATGAAACACGAGTTGTCTCCTAAACTCTGCTGAAATTCACTTTGTCTACACATAGAACCAAAAATCCCCTTTTTATGTTCCCAAAGATTTTACAAACCAAACATTTTCTCTTATCATTGCAAAGTTAGTTGTTTTACCTATTCTGAATGCATTTCTCTTCAGCAAGAGGATTTACTTTGGTTTTGAGGAAGGTGGTTTTTGCTTCCTCATCATCAATGATCATCACCTGCAGTAAGGAGGAGTTTTTGTCCTCCTGATTTTAATTTTTTTTAAAATTTGCTCATCCTTGATTCCAAAGATTACAACAAGCAAAAATAGTGATTTTGAAATAATTTAGATACAGTGTCCCAACATAATGCAGTTAAATTCTTATCAACGGTAAGAAAACATCAGTCTTTCTCACTCACACTTCATATATATTGAGTTCTATCTTTTTCACTGTATTGGCAAAACATCATTTTCACAGGCTCCTCATGGCCTATTTTTGGTACCAAGCCATTACCTCTTCGTCCTTCAATAGACACCTTTGTAAATCACCTTTTGTCCTTCAGGGAAATAGGCTATCAAAAAGTATTGGAAGAGAATTCAGAAGCCTCTGATCTGGAGGTGTCATTCATCTTGTATTATTTTCCTCCTGGTCACCTTTGTCAGTACAGATTCCAGCTTGCCGAGCTGATGAGTTCAACGAGGACATCTTTTGAGCCCTGAAGTTGATTCTCTTCAGGATTTATACATTCATATGCTAGTGGACGGTCTCCCTTGGAGCTAGTTCAATGATCTAACATATTTGTTCCCAATTGCAGCAAATGAGCAATAATTACCTTTGTGAACAAATAGTACCTCAACACTTAAAAACTGCCATTCAATACTCACATGATAGCCATCTTCCAATGTTAAGCAGGGAGCTGGGGACATTTTACTATAAATTTACCTGTTTTCTTGCAACAGAAAACTGCTTTACAATACCTTAATCTTCCTAGAGATCTCACAACACTTGCTATTTCCCTTTTATAGACCAGGTTAGGTCAGTTACTGCTGAATTTTATGTGTGCCAGAAATTCTGTATATAGGTTTCTATCTGGTCTGCTTCCACAGTGGACTTAATCAGCAAATTAATTTTTTGCTTCTGTTCTGGTAGGAACCATAATGTTGCAAATTCTTATTGTCTTCATAACACACACAAGTAGACTATGACAAAAGGAATTACTGGGAATAATTTTCCATTCTTCAGTTTACACCAATGTAGACAAAGTCATGAATAGTTATAGGAAGTACTTTAGAAGTGTTGCATTATATTGCCATGTTCTCTGTGTGAAACTCCCCTTGAAGTCAATAAGAGTTGTGTATGCTATTCAGTGGCATAATCAGGCAATAAATTATGAAAGCTCTGCAAACACCAAACATAACAAGCCACAAAAAAAAATGACATTAACAAGTGACAAAAATACCCAGTGTTATGCTGGTAAGAGACTTAAAACTAATAGTTTTGAAAGTGATAAAATTCTTATGGCTGGTAAGATTTGGCAACCTCTAGCTGATGGGTTAGGAGAGAGGCTCACCTTGCACGCCTGCCTGTTGCAGTGTTTCCAGCCTCTCCCACTCAGACAGTGAATCTTAGTTGCAACTCTGAGGGACAGCAGGGCTGAATGGAAACCTGCATCCTCCAGCATTTCAGTGTTCTGTTGCAGGACTCCTCATACATGGCTTTGTTTGGGTTCAAATTTAATTTCCAGAACTGTCTAAAATGGATCTAATATAAGATCACATTTTAAGTCAGTGGTACATAACACCAAATGTTCGAAATCTCCTCCTAGAAACTTTGCTTCAGGAAAAGCTGGCTGTAAAAAGTGCCTTTGAAAACATACAATTTTCACAGTACATTTTAAATAACATGTTGAAATAGAATTTTCTAAAATGACCACTTTAAGCCTGCAATCCAAAATGGAATTTACTAAAAAATTCAGAAGATCTTGACACTTACAAAAGGGACTGAGAAATGCGAGCCTTGTGTTGACTAAAAGTGACATTCTGAAATTGTTCTCTCTGATCTTGAAAGCCAATTAAGAATAAACAAAGGATCCCAGAGGTCTGAGATTGCTCTAGGCTTTAGAGCTGAGTCTAACTTACAAGAAACAAGATCTTTGTAGAATACAGCCTTGCTTCTCCTCAGAGTATTTGTAACGGCAAGATGAATGTGTGCTGAGATGCTGTAGCTGTTATCAGAAGCCAGCAGTTTATCACAAAGCAAGGGGAAAGCGCTATCATCACAACAGTTCTTTCACCTTCCCATTCAGGGAATGCACTCATGGTACTCCATGGACAGTAAAGGTTTCTGACTCTCACTACAAAAGTGTTCTTCACCTCTTGCAGAGTAATTCTGAAGCCCAGGCTATTAAAGGGGATGTGGAACTCCAGCTGGACCTGCTTTTAGAGCAGTGGCAGACTGGCCAAAAATCAGTTGGGCTGATTCAGCCTCTTCTGACACTAGCTGCATTTTTCTCTCTCTGTGTGTGTGTGTGTTCAGAATTAGTTGAGGCTGATATAGGTTGTTTATTTGAAGAAAAACTCATGCCCACTTCCCTCTCACACTTCTTTGTTGTAAAAAATAAATAACATTACAGAACAGGTTTCAGTTTTCTAAAATGCTTCACTCCTTCCCCAGTAACAGCAAGTAGGTGCCATGTTCCCTTGCAACATTTAAGTATGGGCAGCCAGTGATTTCACCATTAGCTCCTGCCATAGCTCAGTGAATAAGCTTTTGTACCACTTGGAGAGGAAGAGCTTTCAGAAAGAGAGGAGGAAGGGCTCAGTGAAAAGGGCATACAAATCCTGTCTGGGCTTATTTGAAACTGTCTCTGGGGCCACAGATATCATGTAAGACTTCATATCTGAAAGCCAGATCCAGCCAGCATCCTATTCTATGCTCAGTGGGCTGTCACTCCAGCCCACCATATTGTGCCATCAAAGCACCTGAGGCTCAACCTCCCTCCTCTCAGGCCTTCATGCTCCTCCTTCTACAGGGGGAGCCCAGGGAAGGATTATTTTGGGAAGTCCAAGCAGGGAAAAAGCTAACAGGCAACAGAGGAGAGCACCCCCCATCCAGGGGTAAAGAGATGCTTTCTCATTGGAAGGTCCTTTTATGCATACAAAATTCCCCTCTCCTACTTTGGCCTCAGTGTCGCACAGGTGGGCTAGACATCTCTGCTTGCAGGAGCTGTCACTCCTGTGATATTTTGGTATCACTTAAAACTATGATTTTGCAGGCAGATGATAAGTATTTTTAATTTCTGGCAAAATCAAGGGCTTTTCTGGAAAAAAAGCACTGTAATAAATGCTACTTTTTGATCATTTATCTTTTGTGCACAGAAAAAACATAGGAGTGTGTGTGTGTGTGTGTTCTTCATTGATATTCATTTGGAATTTCATGAGTTACTTAATTTTTCTTTTTAAAAAAAAAAGGAAGATCAAGGGAGAGGGGATACAGGTTGTGTAATTCCTACCAAATATTTCATAGCTGGGTATTTCTTTTCACAATTCAGTGGCGTGGACAGCAAGAAAATGTCCATTACTGTGTTAGCAATTACAGAAGCACTCTCCTTCAGTCTAGTTTCAAAAAGACAGTGTACATTTTTCATGTCTGAAGAAAATGATTGTGGACGTTTAGCCAGCAATAGACTTAAACTTATAAGCAGGTTCTACGTTGACTTGAATTACTTTTATGTGTGCCAAGACAAATATGGCTTACCTTTATATTTCTGTTTACCATTTACTGGTTTATAGTGTCACAGTAATTGTTTTATGTGGAAGGGAACGTGGAGTATTTTTTCCTGTTCCACTGCCTGTGCATAGCTGGCCACAGCTTTAATACATGCACTTCCTAAGAGCTCCTGAACAGCCTGGAAGGTCACAAATGCAATACAGTACTAGGACTGGACATGTGTATCTGTTTATATTTCTTAAAATATACTTCATATCTGCTCCAAGGGAACTTCATGCCTACTCCAAGATACCACTTTTTATCATTCTATTTCCAAGACATTTAGATTCATCTCTGGATTTGATATTAGTTGCTTTGGGCCCAAGCTGCCCAGAAAAAAATAAAAGCTTTATAAAAAAAGCCAAGCTTTTGACTTTGGCATTTTCTACATATTTGAATAAATATGACATCTTCAGAAATATCTTACAGAAGTGAGATGCCAAGACTGGGCCATCGTATCGTTCAGTTGCCAGTAATTGGATGGTAAGTCTACTCACCTCCTTTACTTTGAACGTTGACCTTATTTCTCACTTTTCCTACCTCATTGAAGGGAGGGATTGCTTTTTGCTCTCAGAGTGGTGGATGCTTTTCTCCCAAGTTGGGCTTAAGAAACTTTACAGAGGTTTCAGTTTCTTCAAGTATGCCAGCACACTCTATATTATTAGCTCCAGGCTCATTGCTTTGATTTTTGGGGAGTCTTCCATAGATGTCCTTACAAAGATATTTCGTATCTGTATTATTTTCAGTCCCTTTTGAAATTTCTAATTAGAGGTTCTTAGAGTTACTCAAGATCTTGTTTTTGCTTAATACGCTTTAGATTTGATTCTTCCTCAAACATTTTCTAGGTCTCCCAATAGAATAATCATTTGAAGGCATGCTCAGAGCATCATTTGTCATCTGATATCTAAATAACTTCAGCAAAGCTCCTCTGTTCTTTGTGAAGTTGACGAGTAATTTTACATATATTCTTTGTCTAAAGGAGATATATTAATCTGAATCCAGCTCATTTTCCCCAGTCAAGGGGCAAAGGTGACCATTTTTTACAATCCCTTCTTGAATTTATGCAACACTGTAGTTAAATACAAGTTGTTGGTTAGTTTGTAGCGACTATTTAATGAGTAAATAGAATAACGGTAAGAGAGATGCTTCATCTGTATTTATTTTCTGACATAGCTGACAGCTAGAGTGATATCTTTTCCTTCTTTCTTCTTTTGTTACGGCAGTACTAATCATACCATACAGAGGCACATTTGTCATTATATGTAATTATGTGCAATATGTTTACATTATAATATTTTATATTGGAGAGGCATAGGTTTCACAATGTTTTTACTCCCAATTCCTTTCTGCTACAGATTATTTTGGTTTATGCATATTTATAAATGATATTTAAAAGTACAATAGCACATTAATTATAACAAAATGGTGATTTGGAAGTAGGAGCAATGAGAGAACCTATCTAGATGACTACCTAATGTCTGAAAGAGAGGCAGCATTTTGATAGTGCATGGGAAGTTTTTCTTTGGCCACTTTAAAGTACAGAGAGAGACCACAAGTTCTTAGGAAGGGCTACCATTTCTTAGGTGATTAAAAAAGGTCTGAGAAAGCCTTGATCTTTCAGAAACCTTTTGAAAGACCTGCTCCTCTGTGAACCTGTTACTAATCCTGACAGCAGTGGTTTTTCGCCTTCTCTCTTCAAAACTCCCTTTTTCTTCCACTTCCTCCCCACTTTTCTCCAACCCAATTAACAGCTTAGCCAGCAGGCTGTGAAGCCTGAAGAAGTAGAAATTAAATTGACTTTTATCACATACCAGACTAACTGTGGAGTTATCCAAGAGCATAGCCATACCCTCAGAGATTCTTGTCCTTTAGGACCCCCAAGGGTGGGTAAGGAAATCAAAGGTGCTATCAAAGACTCCTTCGAAGTCACGACACTATCCTCCACAAAAATCCTTCTTGGTGGAGTGGTAAGGTGACATGCTGTGGGGCCAGCAGCAATGGGACAGCAAGGGGCTGCATTAGTATAGCCCATCCCTAACAAGGTATGTAATATGGATGAATAATGCAGGTGAGAGGCAGAAACCAGCAATAAACAGTCCATCAAATGTCTGTCTGCACACAGAGGATCAGGCTGATGTGAAGTTTGTTTCTGCACACACAACAACTGACAGACCTGTTCTATCTGCACTGTTACTTTCCTTTGACTGTTAGTTCTGGAGCTTAATGATGACACCCCCATAAATAAACCCCAACAAATCCCACAAAAAATCAAGGGCAGAGCAAATACTTTGCTAATGAACTTTATTTTTAATCCAATCATGCTGATAAAGGGCATTCAGTATTAATATCTTGCCAAATTAATTAAGGTTTGAGGCTTTCTTTTTCCTTATCTTCATGAAATCAGAGAAACAGAGAAGATCCAAGAGTTGAAAAGATCTCTGTGAAGCAGAGCAGAAAAGCTGAATCACAAAAAGAGAAGACAAACAAAAATGTTTTTTAGGAACAGGAAGGTAAAGGAAACATTTAACAAAATATAATTTTCATATGAGGTAAGAGAGGGAGAACTTTAACATGCAGCTATTCATATTTATAGTTCACTGCACATTTTTCTGTTTTGGTTTTGCAGTAATTTATTTAAAAATTATTATACATATTTTGACTGCATGTTTTCCAAATAAGTTTGAAGAACATGCGGGAAAATTCAGTTAAGCAACAACATCCTGTAAAATTTCCAACGGTCCAAGTAATCAACACACAGAAGGTCAAGATAAATACATATAGAAACATGAAATAACTTGCCATAAATAGTAATAATGCTGTGTCATCTCATGCCAGCTATGGGGAACATGCCACTGAAGTCTGGGAACTGACTCATTTTTAAGCTTCAGAGGAAAATCCATTTTTATGGATTTTTTTTTCCTTACCCAACCACATACTGTGTCTTTTTCTACCTCTTCTGCTTCAGACAGCCTTCTCTGGCAAATTATTTTATCTATGCTATACAGAGAATGCTTGCTTTTAAAAATACATTTCTAGGTTTTAAAAATCAAGTTTTAATGGGACAATGATATTAATCAGCTCTAAATGATAAGAGAGTTCTGTGGTACAAATATAAAAGGAGGGGATGGCATGGTATGATTGAATTCATACCATTTTCCTGCTATATTCCTCTGTTCTTTTCATTTCCTTAACACAATTATTTAGTAGCGGCCTCTGGTAAAGTTTTGCACCTAGAGCATTGTCATAAAATATTCAGAAGTTACTATATTTTAATACTGCTGAGTAAGTACTTTGTTTTTATTCTCCGGTGATCATAGCATGGAGCTGGATTCCTGTACGAAAGGCTAAACAACAGGACAAAAATACAGACTTTATACTGAAAGTTTGGCACCAACATGTGCACACACATTTGAGGGCATGTAAGACTTGAAAGGCCGGGTACTGTCAGCAGGTCCTCTGGCAGGCTGAAGTCTCCAGGGAGCAGCCCACTGCAGAACAGAGAGCAGAAAAATGCACAGTTCCACCACTATGTAACAAGAAGCACGGTACGTGGCTGCTTGGGGAAGAGCTACTCTTGCCCATTACCTCCTCAACATCTTTACCCCAGCAGACCTCAGCTGTGGGTCCAGCCCCTTCCCTGTGCAAATGACACTGCCTGGGTAGGAGGATGAAGTGATGCTTAGTGTTTGTATGGGCACTTTGAAACACTAATCAGTAAGGCCTCTCCCCCCATCTCTGCCCCCTGCAGAGGGGTATGAGGTGAGAATTGCCTCAGAGGTGCACAACTCCCAGACATCCTTTTATCTCCATTTTTATGCCTCTGAATGCTGCTGCCTTTCCAGACTTTTCCTTTTCTGGCAGTAAACAAAGAATCCCTCGTTACACAAGCTAGAGGTATATATAGCTACAGGTTTTGTCTGTGGCAGGTTGCACCAGTCATACAGAGAAGAATCTATCTTCAGTGCTCAGACTTGTGCAAGCTGAAAGTGGTTCCAGTTTTATGTGCCTTGTCTGGCCAATGCCATGCCTGAGTTCATATAGTATTAGGCTGAGATCTGATTTGTTAAGAGTCATGTATGGAAACGAATGAAGGGGTTCCCGCTCCAAGCTCTTGGTGGTATACAAATGCCTGAGTAGAAGTTGCTCCTTCTATCAGGAGAAATCTGTAAAATCGTGTTCTTCTATGTCCTAGTCAATAAAGAGGCTACAATGCTATCAGCTCTTCTGCATGAGAACAGGGAAATTTCCCAATTGGTTCAGACAGAGAGGCCACCACCAAACTGCCTTGTGGAAGCTGAGGCTGAGAGACACTTTAGACTGCAGGCACTAGGAGGGAGAAGCATAATAAAAATGGTACAAAAGAGGTGTATTGCAGATATTAATCAGAGTTTTGAGAACTGAGTGATCACACAGCCTCTTTCACCAAAGTTACCTCTGGTATTGAGCTTCTGAGGTTGGAGAGCTGCTCTCATTTCTATGAAATTTAAAATTACAAAGAAACATTCTGGGTGGAGAGTTTAATGAGTCTCTTCAGTTTCTTGTGGTACTCAAGAATGATGTCCAGATCTCCTTACACACAGAATCACTTTCTCTGGGTGGCAGTAGTTAAGCAGGGAGTGACCTGCAGAGACATGTCATTGCCTGTAAAGTTCCTCAGTCCCTCAAATCCTAGGAAATAAGGAAAGAAAATCTGCACTGAGAAACAGTCAGGACTGGGGCAGACCACAGCACACAGCTCTGCAGTGCTTCACCTCCCCATTCCCCTGACATTAAGGGGACAGACATTTGCAGTCCTTCATTCTAACCTCTTAGGTCTCACCATGCTTTCCACAAAGCCTGTCAGCAGTCCACACCCCTTTCATTTCCAGCAGATGCTGGACACAAACTTGTTCTTAACTGGTCGTAGTAGGTTAAACCCTTCACCTTGACATCAGCAATGTTAAAACAGAAAAACTTCACAGGGAAAGTATGATATTCAGATGTGCTGACACCTTGGAATAGTTATGAAAGAGTACATTGAGTCATTATCCAGCTGCATCTTGCCATGAAATGTGGTTGTTTTTATTATTATTATTATTATGGCTTTTAGTGAGAAAAGAATTTTACAGTGGCAAAGACATCTCTCTCGAATCAGATTTTGATTACATGTCATTATAAACTTAGGTAACTATGGTTATTTGAAATTAATTTGAGTGTATATTCTTCAGTATGTTTTGTTTTTACCCCAGCCCTCCAGCTCATCCTGTTGGGGGCTGGGAGAACAAAACTGCCGCAAAGATTTATTTTTTTCCTAGCCTCTTAAGGTTTGCTCCTCTGTATCATCAGCACCTTTCAGCCAAATGCATAAAGAAGTTGGGACCAGTGACTGTAGTGTTTAGGCACTCTAGAAGTCAAAATATTAGAAACAAAGGTGAGTTCACAAGCAATATTATCTTTCTTTTTAGGTTATAAAGTATTTTGAGAAAGGATACTTTTCACACAACACATACCAAGAACTCTATTTTCCAAACTGAATTACAAAGTAAAAACATAATTTTGAGGTTTGGACCAGAATAAGACATTTCACATATCTGTCAATATTATAAATACTGATTGATCATTGTTTCAAATGGAATTTTTACAAAATTTGTGCAAATAATTAAATTGTCCATTCATGTCCATTTTGGAAACCACCTGTTCAGAACCAATATTATTTGCTGATTTAAATTTTTTTCCCCAGTCTTTTAAGGGCTTCAGGAATTGGTGGTCATTGTTTTGATCCTTTATTGACTGTGAAGGAGCTACTCCTGAGTTACCAAAGCATAAATAAAATTAACTATGTTCTTTGGGCTCTCATCTTGCTGCTCAAGGAAAGGAGAAGAAAATAGAAGCCCTCTCAGCCCTGGAAAGGTGATGGATGTTTAGGTACTGTGTTTCTACCCAAACCCTAGAAAGAACGACTTGTTCTTATATGTAGAAGGCACCATTGGCCAGAGCTTCTAGCAATGAGGCAGGACGCCAAACTACCACGCTGCTGGGCTTCTGCCTCTCCTTGCAGGGCGGCTGCACACAGGGTGCCTGGAGATGCTCAGCAGCAACCCCTTCTCCTGCTGGGCTTCTGCAGGCTATGCAAAGCAGCTGTTCCTGGCTCCTTGCTTCTACTCATTTCAGCAGAAACCAAAATACTGTCTAACTGCCTCGACCCAACATCAAGAACTAGGCTGCACAAAAGAAAACGATAGTTCTTACGTGGAAGAAGTTGAAACAGAATTAAAAAAATCACTTTTCATCCACCTCCTGGGAATGAGGCACTCAAATGCAAAGCTGCCTTTCCACAGGTATAACATTCACCTGAGGGTTCCAAGCACACCAGCAGAAACATACATCACACCACACCACTTTAATTCCTTGGTAAGTGTGTCCACATGAAGAGACAGATTAGCAGTTATACCTGTCATAGACCTGCAACTATAAGTAGCACTGATGAGCTAGAACCCTTTAAACCTTTTTTTTTTTTGGTTGTGGTCTTGAGAGAGGAGATATAACTCTGAGTCAAGTACAAGGTGACTCTAGCAGCTGGGATAATTACAGTGAAGTTTCCAGGAAGGTGAAAGGTTGGAGCCTTTTTTGCTGAATGAAATGTGTGATACTCTCTGCAGCTACTTCTCTCTAAATATCTCATTTCAAAATGGCTCTATTTTTTTCTTAAACCACTGTACCTCCTCCTTCAGAGTGCAATTTTGCAAAATACGTTGTCCAGAATTTCCTACTCTGCTCTTAATTATCCATCAGCCAGCTTTACGCTTATTAATTAATGCTCAAGTTTTAGCAGCAGCTTGAACCGGGTCACTGTTCACACGTTGGAACAACAGATGCAAAGGGGTTTGTGAGTGACAGGAAAAAAATCAGGCACCATCTTGGCATGAAGCTTTAGAAAGATGTTAAGAAACCTCTCTGCATTTCATATTGGAATCTATTCCACATCTCCAAGTACTGTATATACTGTACAAATGCTTCATTTTAAGTCTGCCAACATTGCCACTCCAATTTGTCAATCCTGGAATTCTTTTTAGTAAGTGCTACAAATGTACGACTCATCGTTGTTATTATGTTCCATTAGAACATTTGCCAGTTTTGAGTTCTGTCAGATATATGCGATAGCATTTGATGAATCACTGCTGAAATGATCCACTACAAACAACATCCAATTTCTTGGAGTGCTTTCTACCAGTATTGATAAGTATCTGGGGTTTAAATGTGATGCTGCTTCTACACACTCAGTATATTACTTATTGCAAACATTTGGAATGAGTTTGGTATCGACTACTTAATTAATCGTCTTGGCTCATACTTTTTTCTGTCAGTCAAGGATTCACCGGTCTAATTTCACAATGATATTTTGCTAGAGAAAAGGTGGCACGTTCAGTTGCATGACTGATTTGGTAACTTGCTTCCAGCATCAGGGTGCTCCAACTACAGCGAACCTTCATTTGTGTTTGGGGCTTGCAGTTCTTTCATTTGAAAAGAGTGTTCAGCAACTGGGTTGCTGCAGCCAACACGACATGACTTCACAAATACACACACAAACTCTCTTGAGCAAGCCATTGATCCAGAAAATATCCTGTAGAGCAAAATCTGCAAAGCAGAATGCCTCACCCTATAAACAGATACAGCCTTGTGTAAGTCTTGGGGGAGGGAAAGAGGCAAAAAAAGTAAAACCAAAAAAAGACAGCGAGGAACATCTTTGAAAAACGTTGGGATATCTCCGTATTCTACTTTTTGATAGAGCTAAAAATATTTCAATTCAAAAGCAACAGGATTTTTTGAAGGATTTCTATAAACCACATCATCTGCTTTGTCATAAAAATTTAGTTGAGTAGTAAGCAGTTAGAGCCTTATAGTCTGGTGAAGTCAATAAAGAGTTATATTCTACAGTGTATTCCGAAGGCAGTATTTTGACCTGGTTCTACTCATAATTACACAGCCAATACATCTTTTGTCACTTCCTTCTTACCAGGGAGGATTGTCTTATTTTCATCCAATCGTGTACTCATTTGTATTCATTAGACTTACGATTGTTGTTAATTTGTTACATTACCAAAGTGACTAGGAAACCTAGTGAAGGACCATTCTCCCAGGCAGCGAGGCCCTGCCTACAAGAAGGTGAAAAGATAAGACTCTGACCCAAAAGACCTGCTATCTGAATTTAAGGCAGCACCGGTGCAAGGGCAGAAAAAGATGACAGACAAGAGAATTAGCTTCGTTTTCTGTAACAGAGAGGGAAGAACCAATCAAGGGATGAATAAGAATCCCTTTTGGCAGCTCTTTGGGAGACAGATCTTAGAGAGGTAGAGAGCAATCATGAGAGGTTCAGGAGGTCAAGAAAGATGGCATTTGAAGAGCATGATCAGCTGTGCTGAGAGTGCCTCAGCTCATATAGAATAAAGACAAACTGAAAAAAATAAAATAGCGAGGCTAAAACCGCACCATTTTTCAGTAAGTGTGTTAATTCATTGGTCTGTGAAGCATGTTAGGGCTAACAGGTGTAAAAGAACAGCAAGATATCGCCCACATCCTGCAAGCTCTGGTTTTTCCTTAATATTGATTATGAAAACATTTTATAACCTTCTGCTTTTTTTAAAGTCCAGTGCTTTCTTTGGACACCTGAATATCCAGCAAAATGAGATAGATATATTTGACTTAGATGTTGAGGAAATTACAGATCTTTTAAAAACACTAAGTAACCTTTTGTCCTTTCTTTACTTAAAAAAAACCCCGAAACTCAAATCTCCCATAAGCAATCTCATATCTTCCACCACTCTTTCACCACCTTTCTGAAAGTTAAAAGATCCCCCACTATTTAGTTTTCTGAATTATGGAAGATTACTTCTCTTTTAAAGATCTTGAGCTGACATATAAATAAATTTGCCATATATCCATAGTGCAATTCAGATCAAAATCAGGAACACCTCTTCTAAACCCCATTTTCCCCCTGGGTTCAAGCTTTACAAGCTTCAACCTTATATGATTGGTTTTTTGGTCTGTTTTTTTTAAAAAAAGGAAGGGCAGCTCTACTACCAAGATGTACTCACAATTCTTTTAAAGTCCTGTCTAGCAAAAAGTATGAAATAGAAATGTAGAGTGCAAAAGAAATGTCTCCAAAGAAGCCATAAAACATCTCTTGTGCAGCTACTTTAGACTACTAAAATATACCACTGGCTTCTCCAAACTGTTCTACCAGATTTTAAAGCTACCACCTCCCGCAATTCAGCTTTGAGAAATTTCCCTTTAACAATCAAATTATACCTCCTTTCTCACACAAGGAGGTATAATTTTTACTCCCATGCCCTGATATAACTTAGTCATGCTGTGCACTCATCCAGATCACATCTGAGGTGCTGTAGCTTCTTGAAACAAAACAGAAAACTAAGAGTTCCTACTCACTGGTAAAGTGTCTCAAAGCATCCTGAAATTTCCCTAGTTACATTTCCTCCTTTCTCTCTGGCTAAGGTCCTCTCATTGACAAACAGTATGTTTAAAACAGGCACAGACTGTGCAGTCACCTAACAGCCTATCTACTCACAGTCCCATTCAGTCGATATTCCATCTCTCAGTTAAATACTTTTGGCTTTTACTTGCAGCTGTTGCTTGTGCTTTGGGTTTTCTTCTTATTCTTTGAATCATCTTTTGTCCACTTTCTCTTTTTTCCCAAATTTCTTTCCTCACATCTTCTAGTCTGCCACCCAGCAGCCTGCTCCTCATTCCTCTGGGCAAGGGAATTATGAGACAAGTTAAGTCAGCAAGTGTGATGTAATCTGTAAATTTAGCAATAGATGCTGCCTTGGAAATCAGAGTAATTGGGCCCTCAAGTACTGAGATGATCAGCCAGGTCCCTGCATCTCTTCAGTCAGAGCAGGATACAGTCCTTCCTGGTAGAAACGACCATAGCCAGGAGTTTTGAAAAGGGAGGGAGGAGAAAAGAAAGAAACAGCATTTTTCTGGATTTTAACTCAGGACAGTCCTGACTCTGTCTCCAGGTTTGATCTAATCCAAGATGATAGGTCATTCCCTGGGACCTTTCAATCAGTCAGAGATACCCAATTGTCAGTTTTGATTTCACACACTTTCACTCAGCCTGTACTAGTCTCTCTTTCTTGCTTTAGCTTTTTCCCTGCATTAAGCAAGACAGACAATGTTGTTTCAAATCCACAGAGGCAAATGCACTTTACATCTGCTTATAATTATTTCAAAGGGAAGAGGATCTAAATTAGATGCAACAAGTACAATGGGAAATATAGCAGTGGTGTAGTTAAGAATGCATTGTTTTCAGGTAAATGAAGTAATGTTGCCAAATCTGCATAAAGTCCAAAGGTTGCGGGAGATCATGGGCCATAACTCATAAAAATCGGTGATTATATCAAAAATATCATCTTCCCCTGTCTAGCAGAGGCATTCAGCACCATAAAACTTGACATAGAAGCCCCTATTCATTTTTGAAAGAGGTCTTAATATCCCTCTGCAGCTGACTGAGTTTTTGGACCCATCTGTCTTTTAAGCTGTTGCAAGAAAACCTCGCAGCATGAAAACTCACCTTATGCTTGCAAAAGACCACTTATACCATGCCAGTGGCAGGATAACACGCAATAGTTCCCACCCAAAATGTGAAAAGATCATCTACTTCACCGATACAGGGCTTCAAAACTTTCAAGCACAGATAAAAGCATGAAAAAATACTCTTTGAGCTAGGTGAAGGAATGATCAAAGTTCTGTGAGCATAGAAATGGTTCTGTCATAACCTCAATCTCAGACTGAAAAGATCTGAACATAACAATCACCTATATCTGCACACAGGTTTACATGGTATGTTCCATACAAATACACTATCTTCAAAGAACATTGAGTAACAAGACGAGCATTTAAGAATCAGAAAATGTCAATAGAGCAGAATTATTGTTGTAAACCAACAGAAGATATAGCTTCTATTAAATAATTCATGCAATAATGAAATTAGTTGAAGGAGTAAAATTGTCTCCGGTAGCTTATTAAATAGACTGCAATCAAGTAATCTTATCTTGCCAAAATGTGATCACAATTTAAAATTCAGCCAAAGGTAATATGTGGAAGATGCCCAGGGGGGCATTGGGGGGGTGGGGAAGTGGTTACCACAAGGTTAATAACTATGATTTTTTTTTATATGGTGCTGAAGATCAACCAAAGAAGAATAGCAGTATGATCATTCAGGAAAGATTTCAATTGGAAGAAGCTCTGGATCCCATCCCCCAGAAAGAACCAACACCCTGTTAAGGATAAAAATAGAGATAAGAAGTTGCCTTCTGAAATCCAGATCTGTTGCTAAAATGTGAATAAACAAAGTGCTCTGCCAATTTTATGACCCAAAAGAAAGGGAAAAAGAAAAAAAAGTAATGTGAAAGGTAAGGTGAAATGTTCCTAATAATTAATTAGCTGATTGATAGTGTCTGAATGCCATCCACTCAAGGTACTGTCTTGCTAGCATCCTGCTTTATAAACAGATCGGGTTGCAATAAAAATATATCTTCACCTCTCTATTCCCTCAGATTCATCTTTAAAAACATTAATTTTTCATTATAATGAAGTATTTCACTGAAAAAAGTCTCAGGTGGAAAAAAGAGGCTTCCATGCATAGTGCTTGACTTGGATTAATATTCATCCAGTTTTATCACTTATGCAACCTTGGTTGTTCACGCAGCATTAAGCTGGACTACTGACATTTCAAAGGATTTGCCAGGTTTTTATAAACTGACTGGAAGTTTAAAGAAGCTGTTTTCCTCTCTTTAACTTCATTTAATATGCCATAAGATTCCTAGAAGAATCAGATTAGAGTGTTTGCTAATTGCAGTACAGTTTCAATTGCAGTGGATGCTGCACAAGAGTGATAAATGGATGACCAAGGTTCACAGACATTTTTTCTGTTCAAAGGAAATTTCACAGTCTGTTTCTTTCAGAGATGGACACAGATTCTGGGCATTTAATGTAATGCCAAAGACAAAAAGCAGCAACAAAAACCTCCATGTAAATCTTAGATTGATTTGAAAACTGTGTAATCCGTTGAACATTTTCAGCCTGGAACCTGATTGCAGTATATTTTGTTTTCCACAACATGTACTTCAGCACTGCATTAATCCTACTTGAAAGAATGCAAGACTTGTAGCAACAACAGCCCATCTTCAACAGTCAGGAAATGGGGAGCACATCATCTCTATTTCAAGAAAGGCTGTCACAGGAAGAGTGAACTGAAATCTATTATTAGCCAGTTTATCACATTTAGAAGTGATATGGGCAATTCCCAACCTGTAAGATACAAATAGAACTGAGTAATTTATTTATATTTTTTTAAAAAGGAATTTATAGTTTTTCTGGGCCTGAGCCACACACAAATGAGAGTCATACTTAATTAATAGTTTCTACCAAAGGGAAACAAAAAACCCACATTCCTAGGTCAGAAGAGTTCAGCTTGATTTTTCTTAAATTTTAAAACCTTTGGGTTCAAGGGCTGGATATATTTTTTTGGTGCCAAGCAGCAAACTGAAATGATGTTTACTTTTCACCCCATCAAATAAAAGAATACATTGTTTTAGGGACAGGAACATAGTGCCTTATTACTCTAAGAATGGTTTTGCCCAGAAGTCTTAAAGCCAGCCTGTCACAGTCTTTCTAAGCCCTTGGCTATTTCACAAGATACTCAAAGCAGGAAACTTTCAGACGGTACCTGTGGAGATGAGGATGTCAATATAGGTCTCCTTCCTTCTCAGGTGAGAGCTCATCTTATAAGATTCCTGGGCTCACATCTATACTCTCTTCCACCTTGCAGACAGTATTTAGGTAAATTTTTTTGTGCCACAGATCCTTTAATCTCCCCAAAAAGTAGCAAACCCCACATCAATCATAATGAAATATGTTATTTTCAGACCAGGAATTAGGAAGCATTTCTTTACTAAGAGGGCAGCTAAACCCTGTAATAGCCTTCCTGGAGAGGTAGTAGATGCCCCAAGCCTGTCAGTGTTCATAGGGTATTTGGACAATGCCCTTAATAACATGCTCTAGCTTCCAGTCCACTCTAAAGTGGTCAGACTGTTGGGCCCTTCCAAATAGTGGGGTCTGGTCTTGTCTGGTCTGGTCTGTTATTCTATTCTATTCCAGTCTAGTCTAGTCTAGTCTAGTCTAGTCTAGCCTATGCTATGCTATGCTATGCTATGCTATGCTAGTCTATTCTATTCTATTCTGAGATCAGGTTGTTCAGCTTTTCACTTTGCCTAAATGGTTCAAAATTACATATTTTTTTCAAGACTGCCAGAGAAATTTTACAATTCTTCATGTAAGTGACCTGCACTGAAGCTGTATAACTTTGTCAGTACTCAATGACACATTAAGGGTCTTTGGGAGATCTTTTTCCCACTAAAAGCAGTTTATTATTGAAGAACTTCTATTCATGTAGTTGCTTAAATCCTTTCTTAAAGTCAGGCATTTATTTTTAAATGATATGAACGGTGTGATCCTTAATTCATATTTAAAAAGGAATAATTTTCTGGGGACTTGTCTTACCTGAAACATAGATGCTTAACTTTCAATTCATAATATTGTAATGTAAGCTAATCTATTTTTATTGATATAACATGTTTCTTCAGCAACAGCTGTTACTTGTTAAGTCGGTGTTCCTCAAGCAAATGTAAAAGTTTAATTAATCAAGAATACTGTTCATCATTGAGTTCCATTATGCCTTTGTGCACAATGAAAGATGACAATTTCTTCAGCGACAAAATAAATGTCCATTATCTCCAAGTACAGGGAAAAAAGATGGACCTAACCTATCAGGCCTTATATAAGCAAAACAACTCAAAACTTGTATTCATTTGCACCAGAACTGAATATGGCTTTGCAATATGTTTTGCCATGGCAACTAATGGCATTAAAATATCCTGCAAGCTATGCAGAATGGAAAAGCTAACTGCCAACTTTAAAAAAAAATATTGCCTGAAATTAGTTGTAGTGTATTTTAGGCAACCTCTTGTGTATTTGAAAATATTAAAAATTGTTGTTTATTCCCAGCTATCATAAATTGAATGGTCTAAAATCACCCATAGTTTGCATTCATTAATTGAAATACTGGAGTGTTAACTCAATTTATACTTGCATGATTGTTTAAGATAATTGTAACTTGAATCTGTTAAAATTATTTCACTCCGTTGTCATTTCAGCTGAGTTTGACTGAAATAAGATCTTTTTGTAGTGGAAAAATAGTTGTTTTACTTTATCTTAAATGCTTGCTTCCAGTATGCTTCAGACTGCCATTTTTCCTTTTAACTGACTAATGCCAAGACCCATGTGCTTTCTTACACTCTCATTTATTCTTTTGTTCTCTATCCCCATTTTCATGCTTTTTCATACTTGATGCATATTTTAGATCTCATTCCAACTCTGAAAACCAGAGCCCCATAAGCCTTTGATAATGGAGATTGTACCTGCAACCAACATCTGTAAAATCCCAGTACAGCTCTACCTTCCCACTTCCAAAAAGAAAACCGTTTGGAGGATTCTCACATCTTCTCTAAACAAAGCTGATGTTATTCTTCTCAGCTTCACTCTTAGCAGCCATCAGTTTTCTCCATCCCTAGGCAGGGCCACCTTGCTCAAGGGTTGGCGTGTTTCAGGGCTTCCTTGGAAATACTGGTCCTGAATGTCTGTGCTAGAACTTTCAGGTGTCTACATCTTAAAGCAGTCTTCTGCTAACAGGGGTTTTGTTTGTTTGACCATTTTTTTAAAAAAATAACCCACTCAAATCTATCAAAGTACTTTGGTACTTTCACTACTCCTCCAAGATTAAAATCAAACACTTCTGCACATTGGAAGTAAAAGCCAAACACAAAGATTTTAACAATGCTCTCAGGCATTCCATGAGAGTTTGGGTTGACTGCAGGTCTTTTCTTGCCTAATCATGTTGGGGTTTTTTATAATACTAACACAGAAGATTATGTTTAAGCTGGAGTAAATGGAAGAATGCTTGGACAGCCCCACAGAAACATAAAAGATTGTTCAATGAGCAAGAAGGGAAGGCATGAAAAATCTAGGTAGAGACATGAATTCCTGAGCGAATGAGGCTATATATCTAGTATGTCTGGAATGCTTAATATCCAATGCACTGGGCAACTTGCTGCTTAGGGAAACATCTTAAACAATGAACATCTTTATTACAGTAAGTGACCTTTCTATAATAGGACTATGCACAGTAAAAATAATGTTCAGTATTTATATTCCTAACATTATTATAATATATCACAGAATCATAGAATGTATTGGAAGATACCTTAAAGACCATCTAGTTTCGAGCCTTTTGCCGTGGGCAGGAACACCCTCCATTAGACCAGATTGGTCTCCACCCAGCCTGTATTCATGCTTGGGATTGCTCTGCACAGTCTAGGACCTTGCACTTGGCCTGGTTGATCTTCATAAGGTTTGCGCAGCCCCGTCTCTCAATCCTGTCAAGGTCCCTCTGGATGGCATCCTTTCCCTCCACGGTGTCAACCACACCACACAGCTTGTTGTCATTGGCAAATTTGCCATGGGTGCACTCAATTTCACTGTCCATGTGGCCAAAAAAGATGGTAAACAGCACTGGTCTCAATACAGACCCCCGAGGGGCACCACTCATCACTAAGTTCCGCTTGAACATTAAGCCACTGACCTATCACCTCCTTATCTTCTATGTGCCTGAGCATAGTTTCCAGGATGGTCTGCTCCATGATCTTCCCAAGCATAGAGGTGAGAATGACTGGCCTGTAGTTCCCCAAGTTTTCCTCATTTTCCTGTTTAAAAATGGGGATTATGGAGGGGGAGGGGAGAATCCATTTTCCACTCAGTGGTAACTGCACCAAACTGCTACAGCTTCTCAAATAAGATGGATTGTGTCTTAGCACTTCATCTGCAAGTTCTATCAGGACCCTCAGGTGCATCTCATCGGGTCCTACAGAGTAGTGCATCTTCAGGCTCCATGGGCAGGTCTTAATTTTCCCAGCCCCTGCCTTTTCCTTCTGTGACTTGGGTGGTTTGGCTAGAGCACTTCCCAGTGAAAACCGAGGCAAAAAAGTCACTAAGTATTTAGAAGTACAAGCATATCCTGAAAATTCTTTTGATTTTCAGACATGTTTTCTCTATCCAACATACATGCAAGGCATTGTCTGTACATTTACTGGGAGCCTCAGAGGTATTGTTTCATCATATTAAATGTGTATGTAGTAGGAATTCATTTGGCTACCCAGAATTATATAAGATGCATAGTTGGCTCATATGCTCTTGCTCTATTTAAACATTAATAATACACACACACTCTATGGGTCCAATATCAAATATGGATGTTTTAATGGAATGTCTAAATCTCAGACATGAATGCTCAAATCAGCACTTAGATCCACAGAGTGGGGATTTACACATCTAAGTGTCCATGAAAGTCCTCAAATGTGCAGTTTGGATAGCTTATTAAGATGCCCGTATTTGAAAATTAGGCTGACTTCCCGGCATTTTTGGCAACATTACACAGTGATTCTGGCAAAAAATGCACGGTTTTAATTCAGCTGCACTAAGGGGATTTTGATTGTTTGTTTGTAAAAAAAAAAAACCCCAACAAACCACCAACAAAAAAATTGCAGTTCTAGAAATAGATTTACTCTACGTTTACTTCCAGTGGTTTATATCCTTTTGTAATTGAGTTCGCATATACCAACTGAACATTGCTGCATGAAATCCAGAATCCTTGTGAAAAAGAAGTTTAATGTCTCAGGGCATATACTGAGTTTTGTCATATTTTAGCCTGAAGAATCATAAAATGCTCTATCATAGGGTGCTGCAAGTTCAGTACCCACTGAAGCAAAGGAGTTAAATAAGCTCTCTGTTTTATGGACCCTTAAACTGTAAGTGATGTTCTGTGTTGCACGTTGTGAGTACAGCTATGAAACAATATATGTAACATTTTTCTAATTCTCTACAGAATCTGAGTAAAAATATGAAAGCCCGGTAACCTCAGCAGAGCGAGAGCACCATAAAAGCATCTGCCAGACAACTGTAGTCAAAGTAGATGCATTAAGATTATCCACCACTCTGGAATATTTACAGGAAAGACCACAAAAGTAATGCGAGCCATTTTTAAAAGGTCTCCCAACTTTATTATTTTATAAAGAAATAAAATCTTTTTTGGCCATGAAGTCTAAAGCTTTTCCTCTTTCTTAAAATAAGGAAAAATGACTCAAAATAAAATAATCCACAGCCAAACCAGAAAGCATAAAGAAAAGAAAGTCTGACAGTTTATAATGAAATGTATTTTGTCACTTCCATTTTATTTATAAAAACAGAAGTACCTGTCCTGTGACAGCTGTGCCAAGATTTAGATAGACTTCAGATACTTTTAAAGCAAACCCGAGCCAATGTGCCTTTTTGGGGCTCGACATTTTTAACACAAGCCACCAATTTATTACTGCAAGCTATTGTTTTAAGCTTCTATTTCAGTCCTGATGAAGTACTTATGTGCTAGAGAGAGGTTATTTCTTTTTTCTCCATTCCATAAGGGGATAAAAATATATTACTCCTTCCCACAATCTTGTCCTGCACTAGACCTGTGCATTTGGCAGCTTCTCTCTTGTCAGTCCAATAGACATCTGTAAGATAAAGGCTCCATCTCAGATTTTGCATGTTTTTCTATGTCCTACGTTCTATATGATCTTTATCGGGTTCCAGATGTTTTCATCTTTCATTTACAAGATCATGTCATGCCTTTTGTAAGAGAATAGTGGCTTTATCATTTATTTTGCTTTAGATAGAATTTCCCTTTTCAACTTAAAAGTCATTCTTTCCCACTGCTTGAAACAGCTCCACTCCCATCATTTGTTAAACGTGTTGCCTTTCCTTCTTTATCATACACGACAAATGTACGGTCTCTATAACATTTGTCTCTGCTTTGACTTTCAAACCTCCTCCCTGTCTCATACCAGGGTTGCACTTACTCATATCCCAATGAAGAGTGCAAGCTGCACATAACGTTGATTTTTTTCTTCTCCTATATTCGTAAATTTTCATCTCGATTTACAGTACGATGCAAACTAACATAAAAATCATAACAAAGAGAATGCTGACATAGGTGTGAAAGATTTAAGCGAGTCAAACTATGATAGTCAGATTTCAGAGTGCTAAAGCACCGTGCTACTGTCACCTTCCCTATGGTTTTTGTTTGCATAAAGTGTATCTCAGCCAAACATACTATTACAATACAGGGTTTGGGGTTTTTTTTTGTTCTAGTGTTAAACTGGAGAAAGAATTAAATTGAGAGGAAAAAATACTTTAAGTCCCAAACCAAGGTTCCTCTGATCATAAATTCGAATATACCATCCTATGCTGATATGCAAACCCAACTTCTTCCCAAGGCTTTTCTATATTAACAATTTAAAAGCTAAAAAAACCCATTTTTTTGTCCTGAATTTGGCACGTTCCTAAGGCATCTGCCTGTAGAGGCACATTTTCATTCTCCCATTTCCTTTTGTTTATAGGATGTTACAAATCATTGATATACATATTCATTATTTGTTTTCTGTGGGGGTTTTTAACCCTTGAATTAGAGCAAAAAGGACTTAACTACCCCAACAAGAAATAACAACATCTCCATGAAGGGTGAGAAAGAACGAATACGAGAGGCCTTTTCACCTCTCTGCAGTTTATAGAGCCGGGCAGCACCAGTCTGTGTCCTAACAAAGCTGCATGAGGTCATGCCTGGTCAGCTCCTGAACAGGACCACAAACACACAAGTTCTGTTGGTGCCATGGTGAGTAAAAACCCAAGTTCTCCAGCTACCTTCAACAAGGACAGCAGTGTCTTTTGTCCCGCATGAGCTGAGAAACCATGTCCTCAAGCTGATGGTCCTTAACAATCCCACAGCACTTCCCAGGAGGCACCTGCAGTTTCCATCTCAGATTACGGGCTCTATCCATGTCAGTGGTTTGCAGTTCACTTTTAAGCAGGTGTACGCTTTCAGATGTGATAAAGATGCCACTTAAAATGCTACGTTGTTGAATGACAACTCTGCTTTAAGAATTCTCTCCCTCTTTGTCTTCTGAGTGTAAAACAGAGCCCCGTACCACAGGGAGGAACAATGAAACATGCAAACATTTGACCTAAGGAAAGCATTATTCTTCTTTCATGTTGCAGCAGAATGTCCTCAAATCCCTCGGAGGCTCCTCTTTTCAGGCAAATGATTAGGCAAAAATAACCTTGGAAGACTTCAGTTAATTACAATACAGTTATGATGAACATGCCGCATTATGAAGACAGAATTAGTAAATGAAAATAATTTCCACCTAAAACCCAGCTTTTCTGTTAAAGATTATTAATTCACTTTTCCACAAATACAAAGGAACAGAAGAAAGACACGCCCTTTTCCAGACATCTTTCTTTCTCTTTTCCTGGATTTCAGTTGTGCTGTTGAGTACATGCACATATATATATATACACAGAGGTCAAAATCAGAACAAAATCCAGCAGACTTTTGTGTTTAGCCCATTGTGTCCATGTGATCCATGGAAGTCTTCAGAGCCAAACTGGCCAACTAAATCTTACATTTAAGTCTACCCTCTATCTACGGTCAAAGGGGTTTCCCTGCAGTTTTGTATAGTTCTTTTAAAAAGCCTGGCTGCAAGTTTGAATTGACTTACTTAAATCTTTTTTGCACGTTGCTAGTCAAGACTTAAGTTTATTGACATTTATTTCACTTAGCCAAACATATTCCATGTAAGTTTTATTCTCCACTGCATGTAGCGTCAATTGTAGTGGCACCACTCTGTGTCTTTCCATAACTTCAGTTCACTCTAAAGCTACTTGGAATGATATTATTTTCTACTATTTGTTAAGTTATAGCTTTTTTTTTTATTCTAATCATAATCAGAGGTAAGCAAGTAATATCTTTCTTCATCTCCTCCAAATGCATATTTGTTAAAATGTGTTGCTATTTATGGTCAAGCAATTTTGAGTTTCAGCTTCTACCTGTCCCGTATGCTCAGTAGTTTCTTGGGTACTTCTGAAAACTAGAAAAATTGCTTTAAAGCAATTGCAGCAAAATATTAATGGAGACCCTGAGCTAGCAAAAATACATGCATAGGCTGCAGGTATTTTCTCTGAACTCCATGCACTGACCTAGAACAAATTAAATAGATGCCTTGGTCTTTGCAAAACTGGCAGTCAAATATATTTTTTAAATAAGTTAATATTCCCAATGTGTGTATTTAAAACTTACACTTACCAATTAAAATCCAGTGCCCTACTGTAGGACTGACACTTTATAAACCTGGAGTTTACATACCATCAGATTTAGGGAACGAAACCTTGTAGTAAATTTAGTGTAATGGATTTAAGCAGCACAGTAAAAAAATCATGTAGCTTTTCAGTCCACCTATCATTTCATCTAGTCCTTGTTTCAGACTCACAGTGAACTGCAGAAGGAAACCCATAAATGCCTGTATAAATAGCTACCATAATCAACTTTTTAAAAGTGTAGATAATGGCAGGACAAGGGGGAATGGCCTAAAGCTAAAGGAGGGAAGGTTTATATTAGATATTAGGGGGAAGTTTTTTACAGAGAGAGGGGTAAGGTGCTCGAACAGGCTGCTCAGAGAGGTGGTGGATGCTCCATTCCTGGAGGTGTTCAAGAACAGGTTGTATTGGGCCCTTGTGTAGATCCAGGCCTGGAGGTTGGTGGCCGTGCCTGTGGCAGAGGGGTTTGAACTCTATGATCCTTGGGATGCCTTCCAACCCAGACCATTCTATGATTCTATAAGAAATACACTGAAATCTGCTCATGAATTTCTGTAAGTAAACTTCACGTTCCCTGTTATGTTAAGGCCCAGTATAGAATTATACAAAATAAGTTTGGTAATTCTAGGCCCATTGCATTGAAATACCATGCTCCCATTTGCAACCCCAAATACATCTAATTTTCCAGATTGCTTTGTCATGTCCTTTCCTCTACATTCACTACAGCGTGTCATAACAAAGAGGAAAAAGGTAAGTACTGTTATGGAAAGCAACATTCTAAAAATAGAGGCTGTTTCTGCTATTATGGAACATCTTCCTTATGAAGAAAATAATTCAGTATTTATTACGTTTGCTGCAGCATAATGTCAGATTAGCTGCATTGAAAAAAATAGAATAAAGCACCAAAGAAATACCTTCTCCTCAAATGAAAACTACAGCTTGCATCTCCCTCTGAGTTTCATACATGCTTTCCCCTCCTCACAGACCACTTCTTTTTTCCCATTCTACCTCCCTTCCTGCAGGAACTGAGAGAGGGAGGATATTTTGCAGGGCAGAAAACTGTGAGCTGAGATCCCGATGTTTACGGGACAAGTGTGACAACTGCCTTTGTTTCCTTAAAATGTACCTCCTGAAGCACTCTGTAAGGTTTTCCCCTTTACCAAAATGCCATTTCTCCCACTACTCTGAACACCACAGTAGCTAGAATACTTTCTACAAATGCAGTCACTGCCTCTCTGAAATCTTTGTGGGCAAATATTACATTGCCCCTACAAAAAAGGATTAACATTTGTTTCTGCATTCCTTAAATGTGGCTGTGGTAGAAAATGGGGAAATAGAGCAGAAAAGCAGGCTAGAAGTGAAGAAGCAGGGAATAGTGTAATTGGGTAAGGCGCCATGGGAAAAAAAAAAAGAGAAGGACAACATGTGGAAAAGGAACCAGAGGATAATGAAGGATGAAGTGAGCAAGTAAGAAACAGAAAGCCGAGAAGCAAGAAAGAAGAAAGAAAAATGGAATGCAGCAGAATGAGAGGAGGGTAAAAAAATGCCAGCCTCTACCTTTACCACAGAGAAGTTAATGGGTAGACTATTTTAGTTAGCTTGGGGTTTTTTTGACAGCCAAAGGGACTCCTGACTTTTAAGTCAATTTAAGACTGAAGTTAGCATTACTAGGAGAGGAGACTCAGAAAGTCCACGTATCACCAAAGAGCAAGACTTAACACTTCCATTTAAACCCAAGGCTAATATTAAAGAAAATTGGGAAGTACAAAAATTTTAGGCGCAAAGATATAGTGATATCAATATTAAGACTACAAAAGTTCTGTACAAAACACATTATGGGCTGAAAACTCAATTTTTGAACTTTCAAATGCACTGTAATGGAATATTGCAGACAAATGGAAGAATACTCCCAACCATCAAAGTGTAAAATACCTCCTTTATATATATATAAAGAGATACAGTATTGCAATAACTGTGAAATACTTACTTTATCAACTAACATTAGGAAGACAATAAAGTACCTCTGTACAGTATCTAGAAATATTACAGAGACTGGTAAATATGTACTTAGAGAGTATTCTGTGAAATACCTACAGAAGAAAGAGAAACAAAATTGCCTGAACTGGAGAAAAACCCATATACTTTATTAACTAACACTAGGAAAATTGTAAAATGCAGTAGTACACATAGAGACACGATGAACTGAAAGACATACAGAACCTAATCCTGGTTTCCCTTATGCTGAAGTGATACAGTACAAGAGACTGGAGGCATTCTGGATCTGCTCAGTGGTAAGCGAAAGATTAATTTCTCCCACTGAGCATACATTATTTGGTCTTTGAGAAACAACAAAAATAGTTTTGGAAGCTAAAAATACCTGTTAAGCATACAATAGAGTTCACTTTTGAAATATTAAATTTTAATGGCCTCTCCATGAATCTTCCTCTGACAGCTAGACTGTGAAAAGACTGTGGAGCAGCTGAACTTATTCCAAAAAGCAATTGTTTTTCTTAAGGAAAAGTTAACGGTTGTAGACCAAATGCAGACATTGTAAGACTGTTTTGTGCAATCCTTACAATGAATTAAAGTGTCATATTTTGCTGCAGTGCAAATGGAAATGACAATAAATGGTTTTCTTGTCCTACTTAGGAAAGAACTAATGCATTCAAGAGAGATGAACTTTTGTGACTGTTTTGTATGCCAGATTTGAACTCTGGGTGTTCTTCTATCAGGACAGAAACCCACAGTGAAAAAAAAAATAAAAAGAAAAGATAATTTGGAGGCTGTGTTGTCAACTCTTGCCATTTTTATTGAGAGCTTTGTGCTATGTGGTGATTTTCCTAGATCTCATCTCCTGAATTGAAGGTATTATGTGAAAATCTGTTTTCTTTTTCCGTTTTAAAAATTGCCTTGTCCTTACTGTCATAGAAAATGCTTTAAGCACAAATACTAATATACAAAAATAAGAGGCAAATATAAACCAAATCCAAATATACTCTTTTTTATGATGATCTTATGATTTTAGGGGAACAGACCAATAATAATCCTGACTGCCTATTTTTGCCATCATGCTTTCCTTCCCTCAGTGTGTTAGAAAAATCCTTACTTAGAGAAATTCTTACGATCAATAACTGGACTCAAGTTTTAGGAAGCACTTGTGGGGAGGGGATGTTGTAGTAGTTTCTGTAAAATTCTTTCTTTGTAAATACAGGTTTTGCTACTTGCACTCACTGGCAGAACTGTGCATGTTGCTGCCTATGTACAAATGTTATGAAATATCCCCTATTTCTGTATTTTGCCTGTTGTTGCGATCCAGTCATGGGGGAAATTATAAAACAAGTGGCAAAAAGGTATTAGTCACAAAAAGATGTACCAAAAAGTCCAGTTAGATACAGATGTAACCAAATCTGTTTGACCTTCCAGAAAGACAAAGTTCACTATCAGACATGCTTTCCATCTCTTGACGCCCAAATTGTTGTGATTAAGGAATTTTGTGTTACATTTCAGTTCTACAATGAGACTGAAGGATAGACGAGACTGCAAGGGCAGCAATGTTCATTTGAATAAATATTGGGCTTAGCACAATCCACAAAATTCAACTGCTTTAGAAAAGACTTTAAATCTTTTTTTTTTCTTTTTTTTTGTATTCATGAGACCATTAAAGAACAGAAAGAAGCAACAGTGATCTGGACAAAGGAGAGATGATTTTCCAAAAAGAAAAGTGTTATCAGTACATTAAGAGAGAAAATAGCTTTTTGAGGAGCTAATAGAAGAAACTAAAAAGAAAGGTTTTGTGATGAAAAGGGAACTGCAAGAAACAGTGCAGGCAATACTTAAAATACATCTAGTCTAGAACTCTTTTGCCCAAGCTTCACAACATTGATCTTGGCAACAGAACTCAGCTGTCCCAGGAGCACTCATGCATATTTCTTCCTCTCAGGGCATCCTTACCCATGAGAATAAAGCAGCTTTCAGAAAGAAATATTTCCTTTCTGGCACAGGCAGGAACAGGTTGTTTGTCACCTGAAGTATTTCCTCGCAGGCATAGTAACACAGTGCACCCAGGTTTCTCACAAAATGTGCCTTGTGGTGGAGCTCAGGAACAAAGACCTACATGATAACCAGATACTGAAAAATAGAAGCATGTGATGAAGAATAACAGGGAGCAGGAAATTGCCACCTCAGTCTCTTTAACAGGAGGTGGAAAGAAGCCGAGGGATTCACTTAAGTATAGGACCTCCTCACTCTGCTGTTTCTCCTGAGTACAGATGAATGCCCAAGTCCTTATCACTCAATATCGTTGCTGGAGTTGCTCCCTTTTGTGCTGCTCAGCAGCCAGTGTGCCATCACAGGGTGAAACTGCTGTAAATTACAGTGTAGAAGTCACAAAGAGCATGGAAGACCAAGGCTCGGGTCCCTGCTTCACAGTATTTCATAGAATCATAGAATGGTTTGGGTTCCAATCCCCTGTCATGGGCAGAGACACTCTCCTTATAGAATAAATCATCTGGTACAAACCAGAACAGCTCCCCTGAAGAAGAAAGCAACACCCCTGGAGAAAACTCAGGATATGCAAGGACATCTGGAAGGTCAAGAGCTGATCTAGCCTGAACTAGGTTGGTGTGTTTGATGAGCTCCTTTGTCATAGCACTGTTGACTAGCTTCCTGATTTTTGCCATGAGTTCTACCCTAAGCCTGCAAAATCTTTCTCCCAAAGGTAGAATAAAAGCAAAAGCTACCACTGAAAGTTTTAGGTTTGATGAGTCATTTTTCTATGATGAAAAGCCATTTTGTCACAAAATTCCTGGCTAGCTCTAGCGGTGATACTATTGTCTAGTATATCTGTCAGACAGCCCTCCTAATTAAGCTATTTTTGTACAAGATTCTGGGTATAGTTTGTGACTCACAAAGCTTATGACTCTAGTTCCATATCACCACAGGGAAATTCTCCCAGAGGGAAATCATAATGCCATGCTCCACTACCCAAAATTGTTATATAAAGTGTCTACTCTTCCATATTGGAACAGACTGTCCTACTACCAGACTTACAATTCCCTCAAATTGAACTGACTTTCAATTCCCTCAAAACATGGAACAAAAAGGAGAGGTCTTTGTATGAACAGAGAGGCATTTGATCAAAGCTTTTCATATGTTGCTGGACCTGGAAGTATTTTATAACATAGTGGTTAGACATATTTGTGTCAAGCTTCAGAAAAGGAAAAGGTAAAATGAAAAGTAAGGAAGTCTGATGTTTATTTGAAGTACACAGAACAGATTTAAAACCATGCCAAACCATCATGTCAGTACAGCCCGGGGGTTGAAGTGTTCCCTGACATCCACACCATTTTTCTCTGTTAACAGAACTTCATTGGGTGATGAAATAAATATAAAAAATGTAGTCAAAACTGAAGTACCATTTTGCAAGAACACCCTTCTAAAACTCATGCAGTAATTAATAAAAAATTAGAACAAAGGCAGTCACAGCCATACCTGCCTAAAGTCTGGTTTTCACCCCACTGCAAAATTTTCACCAGGAAAGTGGAAGAAGGGAGATGGGTGAAACTAATGCTGCTCTTCAGCGCTAGGACCCATCATCAGAACAAGTGTTGGTTTGTACCAATACCTCCCTCTCTGGATTTGATTCTTACCTCAGGTTTGCTCCTGCCTCCAAGGTGGGTCCCAACAATAGTTTTATACTAATGTTAACATTTTTGCCATTACCATTAGTGTCTTTCCCTTCCCAACTCATTTCCAGAGTCTTTTTTAGACACCATCTGAGTTACCCACATATTTGCTCATGTTTTAGAGTGCAACCACAACCACTATTTTTTTTCCTCTTACTGTTTCTTTCTTTATAAAAGATGTCATGCACTGCAAAGAAATACATAAATAAAGTTCATGAGAGGAGAAAACCGCTTAAACAGACCTCTGGACAGATATGTCTGTACTGGTTTTGTTAATCACTAAATCTTGCTGCGTTCTGTTTAGCTGTCCAGCCATGCCAATGCCAGGAACCCAATCAACAGCACAGTGGAAGCAGGTGCATTACAGCAACAAGACCTTTTACATGTTGTGGCTGAAGACTGCTCAAGAATTGATCAAAATCAAGACAAACCACTTGACTAGTACTCATTCCTTTCTCTTTTTACTATCTCTTTCAAATCCTGCTCTGCTGGACAGAATAGCACAACTCTGAAGCTAACAATCTGAGATGCCAAACTTGTCACGCAGAAAATTGTTCCTTGAAAATACTTACTTATCATGTAGCTTCCACTGAACCTCTTATTTGCTCTTCCTTGCAGAGCTACAGGGTCAGATGGAATTGATGAGAGAAACTTGTTAAAAAAGCAACACCACAAAATTTGGTATCCAATAGTGTGTGTTTTCTTCACTGAGGAGAAGAAAAACACTGTAAAAACACAATCTCAACATGTATTTCCAAATGGTTCTATATAATGTTTTACTGAAACTGTTAATAAGAAGATAATGTTATATGATGCCCAGCTTCCAATTAAATAAAAGTGCTTGAAATCTCTAGCCTCAAAACTTGAACATTTCAGCAATAATATTCAAGTGTAGGTACCTGAAGTTATGAACCCAGCACACCTTCAGGGGTTCAGCATCTCAGAGACCCTCTTCAGTAAAGAAGCAACTGAGGATACTCACGAGGACAGAGGACATTCATCAAGCTCTCTTGTAGGCAGAGTCTGCCACTGTGTTTTCTTCCTATGACAATAAATTTACTTTTCAAATATGTATATGCCATTTCAGTTTTATATCTGGGAAGAAATAAAAAAAAGAAGGCAAGCATATATTCATTGAATGATATTTGTGAGTAAAAGCTGTCTTGAGCTGTGTGTTTGGATATACACAATATATTAAATTATGTCAATATAGCGCTTTTTTTTTTGCCACAGTAGCAGATATTTGTGATGAGAACAGCAGGTATAATTCCATGGTGCATCAAAAGTTATACTGAATTTTTAAGGATTTCTGTTACTATTTGTTCTCATTATAAGGAAAAAAACGTGTTTTGTACACCACTTGCTATTGGTATGCAATTGCTGAAATTCTAATAAGTATACAACAAATATTAGAAAATTTTAGGAATGGAAGAAGCACTTAAGTTTGGAGTTGGAGTTTAAAACTCCTTGAAGCTGAAGGAAAATCTTCCTGGAAGTTCAGAATCATCTATAAAGTTGGCAGAAAACCTTGGATCTAGGTCGCTGTTTGGATACTAGGTTCTCCCACATACAGGCTCTTCTGGATCTAGGTCTCTGTATAGCTAATAACATTAACAACTTTGGCCATCCATTTGCAATTTTGATTCCATATAGATTTCACTTTGGCACACCTTTTTAAAGGAACTTAAATTCACAATTTACATTGCGGTATCAGGTTGCTGCTTCTACTTTCAGATTTTGTCTCTACAATTAACCTTATTTTGAAAGAAAATATGACGAGATTAATACAAACAGGTGTTATCTGAAGGCTCTGAAGTTATCTTGAAAATGCAGTATTATCACAATTTCAAGCACTCTTCCATAAATGTTACCTAATTATCTCCTGCCAGACGATTTTAACTCAATTTTTTGCATTGCTTGTCTCAGAAGAGCAAAGTGAAACCCGCAATCAGAAAACTTGGCTGGTTTCTGATGCCACTATAATAATGAAATTCATAGTCTGTGTGCTTTTAGAGAATCATCAGAGGCCATAAAACTTAAGATGCAGCCTGGGCATCTTTCTAACTTTGCACTGAATAGATGTGCCTAATCAGTGCCATTGTAGTGGTGGTACCAGGAGAATTTTGGCTGCTTTGACTGAGGGCTTGTTTTTTAGATTTGGTGCTCACTTCTCAATGAATCTCAGGGGGAGGAGTGGGATGCATATTCACATAGACTACAGATATATATGTTTGCACATGTACTTGCAAATGTGGAACCTCAAAGCTTTGCAATACCACAAGTAAAGCTTTCTTCACAGATTTCCCTAATGTATGGTCTGGTGTAAATCTCAGCTGCTGCAGAATATAAACCAATCAAGTTCCTTCCTTCAAACCCACTGTTTAATGCTGTACAGGAAACATTTCTTCTCCTACATCATCTTCCTCCCTGCAGCACTAGGTTTCTATAGACTAAGTGGTGTTGGAGCATTTTATCTATAGGTCTCTGATTTGTTTATGCAGATTCCTTCATTCTGTGCTGTGTAACTCCTGCAGTACAGTTCTCCAAGCTAGACTTTGTAAGCTTGCCTCCCCTAGCTGATGCCACTTAGCCTGCTGCAAATTGATGTGGATGGCTGTCTTGCTTTGGAGACCTAGCATTTTCACCTTCACAGTACACTCAGCTTTCACTGGCCTGGGGCTTTGGAACCTGAGATACATTCTTAACTAGGAAATTCCACTTTGCATTGCAACATGCTATAATCATCCTAGTGGACCGAAATTTCAAGTATCCTAGAAAATTCTACCTTGTCACTCTGCAGAAGGGCAATGGTTCCAAGAATTAGCACATTTCCCTCATCCCCACTTCATATTAACACTAGAAGGTAACTACAGATTGTAGCTCAACTGATGAAAGTCAAACAAGTCAAGTAAAGAAGTAGCTTCTGGATGTTTTCTGTTATTCGAATGATTGTATGCATAGCAATACTGTATTTGTGTGATCATTTTCACACACCCTTTTGGCACTGCTGAATGCTTATCAATGTTCACATCATGACAAAAATGACAAAAGCCAGGAAATTCAATGGTAGGACTGGAACTTTGCCTGCTTCTTGTGATCAGGCTGTGACCTATGTTATATTTTCAGCCTCTTGGATGTTGTCAGTTGATGTGAGAGTGTTCTAAGCTATTTTTTTTCATCTGTGGATCCTTTTCATTTTTCTCTTAATGACAACTTATAAACAAGGTTTTTGGGAAACATCATTTCTGGTGAAAAGATGACACCATGCAATGCTTTGAGAGATGCTAAGACAGGATGATCAGACACCTTATATGTCTGGTGGCTACCCTCGGGTGCTTTATGACCTCCTAGCAAAAATACATATTTATCATTAACCTAAGGTCAGTTAATGACCCCCTTAACCTACAAGTGTTGCTTTGTACACAGTTGACATCAATGCAGTATAAATTACTGAAGCATCTCCCCAAAGGACTTGTAAATGGCATCATTCCTTTCACTTTCTAGATGCCAGCTATCAGGGGAAAAAATCACATGAGAGAAAAAAAACATGAGGTTAATTGAAATTAGCCTTCAACTAAAAAAGGAATCTTGAAGGAATTTTGAAGTTCCATTAAGTATGAAAATAACGTTTATTCCCATGTGGGAGGCAGAAATTAATCTCAGACAGAGAGCTGTGACAATATTTCTGTTTTTCACTTCTCTTCCTGCCTTGGTTTTCCTTCATCACCCTTGCCACATCTTGGGAATTGTTTCTGTGCTGTTTTCCAGTATATTTGTTTTTTCACTTTCCTTTGCTGATGGACTCCTTTCAGTGCCCCATGAAGAAGACTTTCACTCTGATAGCCTTTCCAACAGCTTTTTGGAGGTGTGCGGTTCTAGTTGCTCAGTGAGTA
Organism: Porphyrio hochstetteri; assembly: GCA_020800305.1. Classification (NCBI taxonomy): domain Eukaryota; kingdom Metazoa; phylum Chordata; class Aves; order Gruiformes; family Rallidae; genus Porphyrio; species Porphyrio hochstetteri. The sequence goes on from CM036907.1 coordinate 57,872,163, forward strand.
AAAAAAATGCCTCCATGTTCTGATGAGCAAGAATCTTGCTTTGACATTGCTTTTCTGAAGCAAACACTGAAATGTATAGCTTCTGTTTTAAAAACTTTCATGGAAAACTGTTACGTACTGGAAGATCAAGATCCACAATTGCTGACAGGCAGTGGTAGAAATGCCGGTGATTACAGGTTTGTATGGAGGGCGTTCACCTCTGGGAGAGTGGGAATTGGTATTCACTAGAGCTCTGCCACCAGCTTTGCTTCTGAAACAAAGATCTAAATTCTTCATGGAGCTTCATGTCCAAGAGCAGCTGCAGACAAAACATTTCTCTTTATGGTGCTCACTCCTAGAGAGTAGTTTCCAAATTGGTTTCTGTGGACCACGATATATGCTGCTTGTCCTCAGGACAGTGGCAAATCACGAGTCTGCTTTTCCTCTTTCTAGCTGTTACATTACAATAAATGACAGAAAGGAAAAAAAAAATCAAATGCTTGTCCTTAACATTATGTTTCCATATAATCAGCTGCTGTAAATACCACTGGGATGCTACTCACTCAGAAAAGAAAGGAAAAGACAATCCACGAAATTGTCTCTCTTCTAACATGCCATCCAAGTAATTGAAATATTTGAAAACACCTGTTTGAGGAATAGCAGTAGTTACAGCTCACTACAGGCTGCAGGGTTGTCAGAGGGGCTGGGGTCCTAGAGTGACAGGCACCTTGTGCCCACTCTGTGGGACAAGTAATCTGCCATAATGCTGTAAATCTCAGTTCTCCATAATCACAAGAAACTCATCTGCAGTGCCGTGTATAAACTCAAGAGTGTAGTTTATATTGCCATTCTCTTTCTCCTTACTAACAGCATAGGTCACAATCAACAGATATGGAAAGACAAAATAGATGGGACAAGATGTGATTACAGCTAGGACACATCTAGTTTTTGAGTGGAGAAAAAAACACTAAAATGTACTGTTGTGAACCGAGTTGTACCACTGCAATCTTAAGAAACACAGATAGTATAAATACCAACAATGCATTAATGCCTTCTTGACATAACATTTGACCAGTGTATGATGCAGGGAAAACTATCTCTGGGAATTCTGATAGGAAGGGAATGACAAATAAAGGTTAAAAAATGTAATACTGAGATACCCTAAAACAATCTTCAAGCATGTTAAGGTTGTTAAAGTATTTTTAGACTGTTTACTGGAGGTGGGTTCATGGGTATTTCTACTATTTTATAGAACTATCTTCCCTTTTCATTAAAGCATTGCCTTTTTTCTCCTCCTCTGCTCGATACTGTGTTGTCAGTTCTTCGTTCGTACATGCATGTCATCCTCTCTATTTCTCACTATATATACATCCTGATCTGTCTCCTGATCGGTAACCCACCTCTTTGTTTCCATCCTTTGTTCCATTTATCTTTCTGATGGCTGACATGATAGAATTTGACAAGACTGACATAATCCACAGTGGGATTCAGCTTAATTTATTTTTTTTTAAATTCAAGCAAAAAGTACATTCCCAGAATACTTTAATCACAATATTTTAAACAATATTTTACTCTGAATGCATAAACTTTAAGGCTATAAAAGTTCATCTGTTTAGTCTTAAATTACCTTCATAATTAGTACCATAAACAGAGGAGAAAGTGGCACAGTATCACAAACATGAGTAATTGGTTTGTGTTGCAAATAATCATTCCCTTCAGCAGAAACACAGAGGACAATTTAATTTCCATTTCTCAGGTGCGGTTACTTCTCTGCTGTGCAGTTGCTGTTCATCCTTCAGTTACTGCACCCTACCTCCAGTCTTGCAGCACTCGAAGTCTTGTAGCCAACCTGCCTTTGCTGGTAAGCCAAGGCAGGAAACATCTGGCCAGCGTTTGTGTGACGGACCTCCTGCCTTGCGATCTCAGACCGAAATGACCTAAATCACAGGTTTCATGAATACTTAGAATTCAACAGTACTTCTGAGTGAATGGATGGGCCAGCACAGTGGGAAGTACGAAATTAAAGCCATTGCTAGCTATGTGAGACTATATTATTTCTCTTATAGCTCTTGGGTTTACAGAGCCTTCAAAGGTGAGCTCTCACGTATGTTTTCTTATGATGAGAGAGTCAGGGAACATGAAATCTGTGAGAACATTTTGGTAATGCCAATATAGAGTTGTCAAGCTGCCAAGGCAATGTTAGTAGTTTGGAGAAAAAAAGCACTGAACAGAAGGATCTCAACCCAAGAAAAACATTTCAATTAGATATAGAAATTGTGTTTATTTTAATTTTTGTGTGCTAGGGATTGAATTTGTGAAAATCAGTATTCATTGTATTCATTGTTATCAATAAAACCATTGATAACAAAGAGCTAGGTAATAGACCCCCTCTGTCAATAGACTAGCAGATTCCTGTAGTGCTACTCGTCCCCCTGATTGTCTCAGATATAATCTGATATAAAGCAAAATTAAAAACTGAAGAAATCTGTTGTTATGAGAGGGTTTTGCTGGGCTTTGAAGGGTACAGAATCATGAGTCAGCTGTTCTAAAAACTGATCCAGTGCCTACTTGAGACAGCGGTTGCAAAAGTAGTGTTCACCTGAAAAAGTAATAAAGTGATGCCCTATTCTCCAGCTCAACAAAGCACATAGTGTCTGATATTCAAATACATCATTAATGTCCTTCAAATCCCATTGAAACTATTGGTACTCAAGTTCACAGCTACCCATTTTGAGAAACAAAGCCTAACTTTGTGCCAAAGCTCTGTAAGAGTTGTTACAACTTCTACTCATCTTACCTAAATATGATAGATATGTCTGAATATGGTATATATAATATAGTAGATCTCAATATTTCTGTAAGGAATATGATGATTGAATCAAAACAGAACAATCGTCATAACACCTTAAACATATTTGTCTGTGACAGACACTAAGAAGAATGCAGACTTTGTTTCTTTTCTATTAGAAGCAGCCATTTCGTAATCTTTTCTATTAATGCTTTCCAGATTTTTTAGTACTTTTTATTAGCCAAACATCTGATTTCTCACAAATCAGTGTGTTCCGATAATGTCCTGGTTTCAGCTATGATGGAGTTAAACTTTTTTTTAGCAGTGAATGGAATGCCATGTTTGGGTGTTAGCATGAGAATAGTGCTGATAGCACCCTGATGTCTCCGATTTGTTGCCGGGCGATCAAGTACCTTTCTCAGCTCTGCATACTTCCTTACTAGTGAGAAAGGAGGGGACGCAGCCAGGACAGGTGACCCGAATTGGCCAAAGAGCATATTCCATGCCAGTTACGTCATGTTCAGTATAAGGGGGGACTGGGGGGAAGAGGGGGAGACAACGCCAGGACGTGCAGTTTCTGGGGCGGTCGGGTTGTCCGGGACGGTTGTAAGCTGTGCGGCCTGAGTTGTGTGGTTTGGTGAGAAATTGCGTTGTGTATCACCAGTTTCATCTATTTTGTGCTTTAAACTTCTGTTATTGTTATATCTAGTTTTCTGTTATTGTTTAGTAAACTATCCTTATCCCAACCTGCGTGGTTCTGGTTTCTAGGTTGTGGTTTCTTTTCCTCCTTTCTTCCTTCCCTTTTTCCCCCTCCCCCAGCTTTCCTTCCCCCTTCCTTTTAAAAGTACAAGCGACTGTGTGGGGTGCGGCCCCCGGCTGGGGCAAAACCACGACAGTTATTTTGGCGCCCAACGTGGGGCACGAACGGTTGGGATAACGGTAGATCTGACCCTAACTATCGCAATTAAGATAAGCACTGTTGTTTAAGCAATCTCTGGTCACGATGCTGTGGTATTTATTCACAAGGCTGTGGCAGCAAAACCACCGCATGCTGTATACAATCCTGGCAGGATTCTTTACTCTCTCAGGTCTGCGGCTCCTGTATTTGTTCCCATACTTCATTATAGTGTATTTTATGATATCGGTCTACGATACAATAATATCGATGATCATGAGCTTAAGCTGGTACTTGTATGAGGTTTTGCTGTCCTGGCCATTCTTTGGACAGGGAGGGGTTAATAACAGCAGCCGGTATGGTGGGGGCACTGCTTTCTTTTCCTTTGGGCTAAATACAACAGCTTTTATGGCAGTTTTTGAAAACCTTCAATATCTCTGGGATATTCAAACTAGCATTTTGCTATGGGTAGGTTTGGGGCAGATGGTTCAGTTTTTGTTATATATCAAGCATAGGTTTATGAATACCACTGAAGAGCTTTCTCCGAGACAGAATAATCACGAGTGGCAGGGCATGTGGCAAAGTATGGGCAAGTACCTAGGTACTTTCTCACGCCCGATGGTTTGGAACTTCACTCCTGAACAGTTACAAGACCCCGATCAAGTGACTGCATACCTAAGGAAAAATTGCTGTAGGTTTCCCAGAGATGGACACCTTACTGCACTGTGCTGGGCTCTGGCCACTATTTATCAAACACTGCTTGATAGCAGGCAGCACTGTCAGCACTGTCAGCACTGTCAGGGAGAAGGGAAAGGAAACAGACTGGCAGATACTATAGCTGCTGCAACCACTGGGGCTGACACTGCAGCTACTGCAACCCCTGTGACCGACACTGCAGCTACTGTAATCTCTACAGCAGACACTGCAGATGATCCGAAAAACCAACCCACACCAGTGTCTGTTGCTCCCGTACAAAAGAGGAAATGCACAAAGAAACCAGTTCGCATAGTGACGGATAAGGATGATGATCAACCGGGATCATCTCGAGGATATCAGGATGAGGCAGAACCAGAGATTGTTACCCGATCCCTGACTCTGAGTGAGCTGCGTGAGGTTCGAAAAGATTTCACTCGCCACCCAAGTGAGCACATTATCACTTGGTTGCTCCGATGTTGGGATCACGGGGCCAGTAGTTTGGAATTAGAAGGCAGAGAGGCCAAGCAGTTGGGATCCCTAGCTAGAGAAGGAGGAATTGACAAAGCAATTGGGAGGAGGCCGGAAATCCTCAGCCTCTGGAGGCAACTACTGTCAAGTGTGCAGGAAAGATATCCCATAAAGGAATATATTACATGCCAGACACCCAAGTGTAACAGCATAGAGACATCTGTCCAGCACCTGAGAGAATTAGCTGTACGGGAGATAATTTATTATGATCTGGACAATTCACGGCTTCCCTCTGATCCCGATGAAGTCCTATGCACTCCAGATATGTGGCGTAAGGTTGTACGAAGTGCACCAGCAGGGTATACCAATTCACTGGCAGCAATTGACTGGAATGATATGGATCCGCCAACCGTAAATGAGGTGGCCTGCCGACTCCAGAAATACCAAGACAATGTTTCCCTCTCCGTCATTGCAGCAGTAGAGAAACTGGTTCAACGACTTGACAACAATGTGTCCAACTCCCAACCCGTATGGAGCAATGTTGCAGCTACTGGGAGAAAGCGTCCACCGTTCCAAGAGGGAGAATACACACCACGACGTACATTGTGGTTTTACCTGCTTGATCATGGAGAAAACATGAGGAAATGGGACATGCAGCCCACCTCAGCCCTTCGAGCACGAGTAAATGAGCTGCGGGGTAAAACATTCGCACGAGATTCTGCCAGGAAGAGGGCTGCACCAGTTTCTACTAGGCAGTTCCCTAGACCAACTGGAAGGCCTACCTATATGTCTGATGTGCCTGATCCTTTTGAAGGGACCTCTAAGTCCTTTATGCAACCAGTGGAAAACAAATATGATCAGCAGCAATAGAGGGGCCCTGCCTCCAGCCAGGTGGAGGAGAGGGATAATCGGGTTTATTGGACTGTGTGGATCCGATGGCCTGGCACGTCAGACCCACAAGAGTACAAAGCTCTGGTGGATACTGGTGCCCAGTGTACTCTAATGCCATCGAATCATGAAGGGGTAGAACCTGTTTGTATTTCTGGAGTGACAGGGGGATCCCAACAACTAACTGTGCTAGAGGCTGAGGTGAGCCTAACTGGGAAGGACTGGGAAAAACACCCCATTGTGACTGGTCCAGAAGCTCCGTGCATTTTAGGTATAGATTATCTACGTAGAGGGTATTTTAAAGACCCAAAAGGGTACCGATGAGCTTTTGGAATAGCTGCTTTGGAAACAGAAGAAATTGAACAATTGTGTGCCTTGCCTGGACTCTCAGAGGATTCTGCTGTTGTGGGGTTGTTGAAGGATGAAGAACAGCAAGTGCCAGTTGCTACGACGACGGTGCACAGACGACAATACCGTACTAACCGAGATTCCCTGATTCCCATCCATAAGTTGATTCGTCAACTGGAGGATCAGGGAGTGATCAGCCGAACCCACTCACCCTTTAATAGTCCCATATGGCCAGTGAGGAAGTCCAATGGAGAGTGGAGGCTGACAGTAGATTATCGTGGCCTAAATGAAGTCACTCCAGGTATGAGTGCTGCTGTGCCAGACATGTTAGAGCTCCAGTATGAATTGGAATCGAAGGCAGCCAAGTGGTACGCCACAATCGACATTGCGAATGCTTTCTTCTCGATCCCACTGGTGCCAGAGTGCAGGCCACAGTTTGCTTTCACTTGGAGAGGCATCCAATACACGTGGAATCGTCTGCCCCAGGGGTGGAAACATAGCCCCACCATCTGCCATGGACTAATCCAGAATACACTGGAAAAGGGTGAAGCACCAGAGCACCTGCAGTATATTGATGACATCATTGTATGGGGCAACACAGCAGAGGAAGTTTTTGAAAAAGGAAACAGGGTAATTAAAATCCTTTTAGAAGCCGGTTTTGCTATAAAACGAAGTAAAGTCAAGGGGCCTACGCAAGAAATCCAGTTTTTAGGAATAAAATGGCAGGATGGGCGTCGTCAGATCCCAATGGACATTATTAATAAAATAGCAGCTATGTCTCCACCAAGCAACAAAAAGGAAACACAAGCTTTCTTAGGTGTTATAGGTTTTTGGCGAATGCATGTCCCAAACTACAGTCTCATTGTGAGCCCACTCTACCATGTAACTCGAAAGAAGAATGATTTCCAGTGGGGCCCTGAGCAACAGCAAGCCTTTGAGCAGATCAAACGCGAGATAGTCCATGCAGTGGCCCTTGGGCCTGTCCGGACAGGGACAGATATTAAAAATGTGCTCTACACTGCAGCTGGGGAGAACGGCCCGACCTGGAGTCTCTGGCAGAAAGCACAAGGGGAGACTCGAGGTCGACCGCTGGGGTTTTGGAGTCGGGCCTACAAAGGATCTGAGGCCAATTACACTCCAACAGAAAAGGAAATACTGGCCGCCTATGAAGGGGTTCGAGCCGCCTCAGAAGTGATTGGAACTGAAGCCCAGCTCCTCCTGGCACCCCGACTGCCGGTGCTGGGCTGGATGTTCAAAGGGAAGGTTCCTTCTACACACCATGCCACTGATGCTACGTGGAGCAAGTGGGTTGCACTAATTACACAGCGGGCTCGAATAGGAAACCCCAATCGCCCAGGAATCGTGGAGGTGATCACAGACTGGCCAGAAGGCAAAGATTTTGGGATGTCACCAGAGGATGAGGAGGTAACACGCGCTGAAGAAGCCCCACCCTACAACGAACTGCCAGAGAATGAGAAGCGATATGCCCTGTTCACTGATGGGTCTTGTCGCATTGTGGGTAAGCATCGGAGATGGAAAGCTGCTGTATGGAGCCCTATAAGAAGAGTAGCAGAAGCCACTGAAGGAAAAGGTGAATCAAGCCAGTTCGCTGAGGTGAAGGCCATCCAGTTAGCCCTGGACATTGCTGAGAGAGAAAAGTGGCCAAGGCTCTACCTTTATACTGATTCATGGATGGTGGCGAATGCCCTGTGGGGGTGGTTGCAGCAGTGGAAAAAGAACAACTGGCAGCGTAGAGGCAAACCTATATGGGCTGATGACTTATGGCAAGATATCTCTGCTCGGTTAGAGAAACTTGTTGTAAAGGTACGTCATGTCGACGCCCATGTACCTAAGAGTCGGGCCATGGAGGAACATGAAAACAACCATCAGGTAGATAAGGCTGCTAGGATTAAAGTGGCTCAGGTAGATCTAGACTGGCAACATAAGGGTGAATTATTCCTAGCTCGATGGGCTCATGATACCTCGGGTCATCAAGGGAGAGATGCAACATATAGATGGGCTCGGGATCGAGGGGTGGACCTGACCATGGACGCCATCGCACAAGTTGTCCACGAATGTGAGACATGTGCTGCAATCAAGCAAGCTAAGCGGTTAAAGCCCCTTTGGTATGGAGGACGGTGGATGAAATATAAATATGGGGAGGCTTGGCAGATTGATTACATCACCCTCCCACAAACCCGCCATGGCAAACGTTATGTGCTTACAATGGTGGAGGCAACTACCGGCTGGCTAGAAACATATCCCGTACCCCATGCCACTGCTCGAAATACAATTCTGGGCCTTGAAAGGCAAGTCCTCTGGCAACATGGTACTCCAGAAAGAATCGAATCAGACAATGGGACTCATTTCCGAAACACTCTTACAGACACCTGGGCCAAAGAGCATGGCATTGAGTGGGTGTACCACATTCCTTATCATGCACCGGCCTCTGGGAAAATTGAACGATATAATGGACTTTTAAAAACTACACTGAAAGCAATGTGTGGTGGGACATTCAAGCATTGGGATACACATTTGGCCAAAGCCACATGGTTAGTTAACACTAGGGGATCTACCAATCGGGCTGGCCCTGCCCAGGCAAAATTTCCACGTACTGTAGAGGGAGACGGAGTCCCAGTAGTGCATATGAAGAGTGTATTGGGAAAGAGAGTTTGGGTCATCCCTGCTTCAGGCAAAGGTAAACCCATGTCTGGAATTGTTTTTGCTCAAGGACCTGGCTGTACTTGGTGGGTAATGCAGAGGGATGGAGAAGTTCGATGTGTACCTCAAGGGGATTTGATTTTGGGTGAGAATAGCCAATATAACTGATAGAGTAGAAATTATAATAATTGCCAAATAACCCATTATTGTATATTCATTATTGTTATGATTGCTGTATGTTGTACCATAGCATTATAGCCGGAGTCATACCAGTTAATGAAGAATGAGTGCCATGATGATGGAACTAAAGCCTGGCCTCTCAAGAACTTTTTTGCTCCCGTTGAAAATAAACTCTGACCCACAGACTATGAGCACGGACCATGCCAGGTGTATCAGTCAAGAGCCTGAGATGCAGCATGCAACGAGCCAATGGAACATACAATTATCCTGAGAAACTCTTACGACGAATGGAGCCTGAAAATCATGGACTAAATGAACTCAACAACTTCAGAGGGATGATTCACAGACTGAGGGAATAAGATCTGTATGCACGTATGTGTGCATACATGTGTACATACATATATGGGTGTGTGAAACACGAAACTGGTTGTACCCAAAGAAAATTGTTGGATCTGGTCATGACGTAAATGGTATGGAATAAGGGGTGGATAATGTCCTGGTTTCAGCTATGATGGAGTTAAACTTTTTTTTAGCAGTGAATGGAATGCCATGTTTGGGTGTTAGCATGAGAATAGTGCTGATAGCACCCTGATGTCTCCGATTTGTTGCCGGGCGATCAAGTACCTTTCTCAGCTCTGCATACTTCCTTACTAGTGAGAAAGGAGGGGACGCAGCCAGGACAGGTGACCCGAATTGGCCAAAGAGCATATTCCATGCCAGTTACGTCATGTTCAGTATAAGGGGGGACTGGGGGGAAGAGGGGGAGACAACGCCAGGACGTGCAGTTTCTGGGGCGGTCGGGTTGTCCGGGACGGTTGTAAGCTGTGCGGCCTGAGTTGTGTGGTTTGGTGAGAAACTGCATTGTGTATCACCAGTTTTATCTATTTTGTGCTTTAAACTTCTGTTATTGTTATATCTAGTTTTCTGTTATTGTTTAGTAAACTATCCTTATCCCAACCTGCGTGGTTCTGGTTTCTAGGTTGTGGTTTCTTTTCCTCCTTTCTTCCTTCCCTTTTTCCCCCTCCCCCAACTTTCCTTCCCCCTTCCTTTTAAAAGTACAAGCGACTGTGTGGGGTGCGGCCCCCGGCTGGGGCAAAACCACGACAGATAACCAAAAGAATCATGTTGGCAATATTGAAGAAGCTAAAACAAAAAAGAGATGTTTTTATACTTCACTATTATCTCCAGTTTCTGAGCAACTTTCATATAGTCACAGCAGACATGTCACTCGAAAAGAAAAATTACAGTCAAGAAACTAAAAAGGATTTTAAAATATTTCCAGCTCCTGGACATTATCCAACACACAACTACAAATATAACTATCAAATTAGAATAATTTGATAACAATGGCTCCCTTTATCTTTTATTCTTCTCACCTATTACTCAGTTCTCAAAATCCTATCTTTAATCTGCTGGATTTAAATGTTAAAAGAGGTTGCAAACAATGGATAGCTCCGTAATCCTTCAGCAAAGTGAAGGGGGTTAAGTAGCACCACTTTAGTCATGCCTGAGTTCTGTGGTTTGTAAGTTTAAATAAAACCTTTAAACATTATTTGAGTATACCAAGTTGATTTTATTTTTTTTTCCTCCATTTAAATTGCTAACCCATTCGTTGTATCTCAAATTGCTCCCTTTTTTAGAGGAACCATGCCAGGGTATTACAGACAAAATGGCTAAATTGCTTCTGAGGGGACTGTAAGCTGTTTAAAATAAGATTACATTTATTTTTTTAAACATCTTGTTTGTATGTATGTATGTATGCATGATTTAGAGTGTTGGCATTCTGTAATTTAACTGTATGATTTTATGCCTGCTGAACTTTAGGATGCTCATGAAAATTAGGTGCCTGTTTCTCTTGTTCCTCTGATGAATGAAATTTCAGTAAGTATTGTCTTAGCCCTTTTTGCCTGCCTCGCGCTTTCATGCTAACCATTTTCAATCATCCTCTACTATCTTATTTTTTCCTATTTAATTCTCCTACTTGCATGCGTCTTTACACCCTTTCTTGCAAGGCTCTGTCTCTTAATCTCTGCATTACAGTGCCTGTTTCTCCTCCCCTACTTCTTTCCGGTGTGATACCTGTTAGAACACCCTTAACCTTCATCCTTTTTGTATCAGCAACTCCACAAACTGCAGTAACACGCGTTCAGAAATTGCAAAGGAAAGTGTAATTCCCAGAGAACAGAGGTCAGGTATTTGTGAGACTCCAGGAAAGAGTGAAAAACAAACAGGCCAGGTTCCCCTCTGGAAGGTACCTTCTGGCAGAGATTTTCTTTTTTTTTACACCAAGGTGCGTTTTTCAAGGAAAAGCAGAATCAGTCCCCTTGTCCGCCTCTTACAGCACAAACACAATAGCACCTGCTAGAATTATACTGCACCACATCTGTGTTTAACTTGGAAACTGCATTTATCTGCAGAAATTTTAGGCCAGATAAGACACAAAATAGGAAACAGCGAAATCAGAGGTGATAACTAGTAATCTTGTGCTTCCTGCCCAGCATCACAGTGCTGGAAATATTGAGGTTACAGACAGCAAAACATGACTTTAACAGCAAGGTAGAAAATAGCCCCGCTGTCTGAAATTCTTTTTAACTTAACTTTCTGATACTGACAAACAAATGGAGGGTATGATTTATTTGATCTTTAAAATGCAAAGGAAGAAAAAATACCTTTCCCAAACAATTGGAGATTTCCTTTAGTTGTGATGATAGAGTACCCAGTTATTTGACATACAGGCAGATTTTTCCCCTGCTGTAATTATGTATTTAAGATACATAATTAACCAGTTTGTAAACTGATGTCTCAGCTGAAGATCACACTCACTGAATTCATATCCTTGTTTTGATACACAGATTAAATGAGAACTCTGATATGTATTCTACTAATTCAAAATACTCACATTTCCTCCTCAAGCATTTTATTTTAAAATCAAGGTCTGTAAATTCAATGCCCTGAGTAACTAAAGACTGATTAAACCCCTCCCCCCTACACAAGCTTCTGTAAATCAGTTTACCTGCCACAAGGAATTAATTCTGCCAGACTACAGAAAAACTCTTAGTGAGACGTGAGAAAACAAACAAACAAACAAATAAACAGCATTAAACTGTGTAGAGGATCTGCTCCCTGATTCTTTCCATATTTCACTATACTTTCTCAAGAAAAGGATGGATTCAGCTACCAGGGTTGAATCGTGCCTTTTCTAGATGGAATATCTTTCAGTATGAAGCTCATTCCTCACTTCAATACAGGAGAAACTCTTAAGAATGTAATGATAATAAAGATTTGCTCTTTGATAAAGCCTGGATTTTTCATTATTCAAGGTGAGTAGGACAATTTTGAAGCTGAGGCACTGGTGATTCAAAGCATCAGCCCAAGAACAAAATTCCTGCAATAACTTCAAATAGTCCTTTTGGATCAGAACCTCCAGAGGTTGATTGGTCCAGTAACTCAATGCTATCAGTGAAATCAATAGTAAAGATCAATAAGAACTATATGGGTGCCACTGCTGAACCACTGATCATTAAAAAACCTTACTGGGTTTGCAAACAGTTTTAAATTAAGTCTCAGACCACCCACTAGTCTATGCTTTATTCCCCTTAGATATCAGTAATATGAAGCAGAGACACTGTCAGGTATGAGGCAGGGCTAGATTTGTTGTAGAGCCAAAGCCAGAGATCACCTTCTCTGATTCCTTATTGTGTAATTTGTCCTTCTAGTTAGACTTCCAACTTGTTGAAAAAAAAATCAACAATCTGTCTGAATGAAACTGTCAACAATCATTCTTCTCTACTGATACACATAAGAGATCTGGTAAGATCAAGGACATTAGCTAATATTGGAAAGTAAGTCTTTTTCCAAGCAAGAACTCTATATCTACCCGTTATCCTTAGTTTCTGAACAAGGGGCTCATCTCAAAGAGTAAAAGGAAGCAGAAGGGGCTGAGAAGACTGTGAATGATGAGTGCTGGATGGGTGTAGTAGCTACTGGAGAGATGAAGAACCCATAAACAGAACATCAGAATACAAATATGGCACTTTGCTGCCTCTTCTCCTTGCTTCGGCACCCCTAACCCCTTCACCCCCCTGCCCCATGCTGCCTGCATTGTGTGTCTCCACAACAAAATGTGTATCTAGGTAGTGGTCATACCCTATGATGATAAGGTTTTTTTCATCTTAGTCATGAATATTTTTGAAACTATGTCATTATTTAATTAAAAATGGTTTTGAACTGAAGCACACAATAAAAAGCCCAGATCCTTATTTACCAGTTTAGCATTCTAAATCACAGTTTTCTTCAGAAATATGTTTCAGTATAAAATTGTTGTTTTCACCAGCTATTCTGTCTAAATACTTCATTTCATGCTTTTTTACATTCCCAGTCACACAGTTCTGCATGACTATATTGATATATATTGTAACATGCCTATTTAAGAGCACCTAAGTATCTCTCAAATGTGACAGAAAACCCCAACCTCCTTCACCTAGTCCTCATCTATACTGATAAACATCACTAAATGCCAGCAGTGAGATCAGTTAGTAGAGTAGTATCTGAACAGCAAAGGACATATATTAAAACAAAATTGTAGACAAAATATACCAACAAATAACTCCTCCAAGTAGGATTTGTTATTGCTTATAATTAAAACTAATAATGTTATAAAAGCATTAAGGCCTGTTTGTAAACTATCACACTCTATGGCAGATGATGAAGATGCTCATTCCTATTATAACTAAATTGACTCTCACTGCTGTTATCACAGAGGTGTTTCAGCCCCTTTCACATCACCTCCCCATCCAGCTCCCACATAACCAAGCCAGCATTGTGCAGGCTGGAGGAAAATCAAGATCTTCATACCCCGTCTGTGTGCAAACTAGACACGGCATGGCATTAACAAGACTAAGTCTTAAATTTCAGGAATTGCTTGAGAGGCATCATACACCACAGTGTCAGTAGACGGTTTGATCTCTTGTGGCTGAGAAGTCAATAACTCTCTCTTCACCACCCCAGGAGGCATGCTCAGAGGGGGCAGCGGATGCATACCTAGACAGTGACTTAGACAATAAATCAGGAGAATAGGCTTCTCAGCCTACCCATGGCCAGCATGTTATGTTTACACCATCTCTATCCTTCTGGCCGTCTCTCAGGCACTCATTTTTCCCTTAAGCTGGTGTGTTGCTGTTGATAAGCATGTCAGAATATGTTTTAAGTAGGATCTATATGGAGCAAACAGTGAAGCTGCTGCTGCACTGTGTATGGCAAGTGTACTCCTTCCTCAGACCCAATACAGGTGGAGTTATGTGAGTAGGCTCTTTTCCCTCCATACTCAGGGTTCTGGGAAAACTGTCACAGGTCCCCTTTCTCTCTCTGAAACACTAACATATTCTCAGTGAAGACCATTTACAAAGGAAATGTAGAGTTGATTGCACCCAAAAAGTTGCTATGGATCATAGCAGCAGAACAGTAGGACTAGTTCAGGTTCACACACATGAGCCTGAATGTCTCTGCTGGAGCTACAGCATTAATATCAAATGATAGAAGAAAAGAAATTTTGTATGAGCCCTCATTCCTGATTGCTCGTTACTTCACTAAATCTTCTCTGACAGAGCATGTAGCAGACCAGGAATAACAAAAAACCCTAAATGGTTGTATCTCAGTTCTATGATAGGCGTAGATCTTGACAGAGTGTTCACACTGAGCTGTTAAACTACTTTACAAATCAACAAAGGGCAGGAATTGTCAGAGTCATTTATTAGGTCTGGAAACAGAAATTCATTTGACCATTTTTCACTCACTGACCATTCTTCTATGCTGACTTTTTTGTGTGTGTGTTCCATGAAATATATGTGCTTTCTCAGAATCTTTCTGCTGCTGCGCGAGTAATCCAATATTTTACATACTGATGATTACCATTCATGTATCTCATTAAATGGTAGACTTACTACAGATCTTAAAGGATTTCCAGTTTTCTTTGTGTAAATAGCTTACTTTTCATTGTTGAGTTTTAGGGTATGAGGAATGGATTTGTTCAAGGAGACCAGAAGATCTTTATCCTTTGACAGTGTAGTAAATCCTTTATTCTCAAATGACTCAGCAAGCATGGTTTTCCTAATACTTCCACCCTGTGCTCCAAAATATGCTGGATTGGTGTAAGGAACATCTTCATTTGGAACCTGATTTCTTTGTCCTCTTTTAAGGGTACTCACTAGAAAATAGTTTGTAGTATCCCTAAATGTCTCAGTGAACTTCAAAGTGAAAAATGCTCAGGCATAGCTTATCTAACACTGAATCCTGTAGATCTGATCAGCATTTGTAGCAGAACTTTGTAGACAACTGATCCCATGACCTTTCAGAGGTCTAAGAAACACTGTGAAATATCACAGGTGTGATAACTCCATGAATAACCAATCAACAGAAAGTGAGAAAATCAGCTATGCTTGTGTGAACTAAAATGAGTTTTTCACAGCTTAAACAATCCATGAACCTTTCTCTTCAATGTTTTAAGAACTTTACACCTCTTTAGTAAAATAAAGGCTCAAAATGGAAGAAATTGAATTCCGTCTCTTTTTATCTCATATTTTTACACCTATGTGCTCTGCCAAAGCATTTTTGCACTAGGAGATATAATCCCAAAGTCCAGCACTGTCTGCCCACCTCATACCTCTGCCTACGCTTCTATCTAGTTTTCTGTTCACCGTCAACATAGTAGATCAAACAAGTAATCTTTTTGTCTGGAGCTGTCTGAGAAAACACCTGTTGTTTCATTGGACATCACCATGGTGGTTGTTTATGTGCATGTGAGTGTGCAAGTGTGTACTATATGTGTGTGCATAAGTCTTGTATGTGCTTTTGTATATGTGTCTGTGTCATTGCATATTCTTTGTGAATGCACTTTGCCTTCTCTCTGAAATCACCAGCATTTTCATTGCACAGTTCGGTGACTCAGAAATATGTTAGTATTGACCTCCTTCTCATACAGCAAGGCAACCACCATTCCTGCTTGTCTCAATTGTTTGTCTCTCGCAGTGCATCTAAACTAAGGGAGGAACAGCTAGAGAGAAAACAGACGAAAACGGGGTGGATGAAGCCCCGCTACTTAATGGTCAGCCATCCCTTAAATCACAAGTGTCTACTGAAAAACACACAAGGTTTTTTATCAATTTCTTTATACCACTTATAACAGGACAGTTGATACCTGTTTCTTCACCAAAGAAGGGTCAGATCTGCAGTTTTTCTTTGTCTTCAAGCACAGCGATCCTAGTCAGTCTGTGAGGAACCTCTGTCCTCTATGGGATTCACCTGGGCTGCGCCCTCCTTCACAGCACCAGAAACTGCTGGGGCTGAAGTGGGGACAGGCAGCATTTTTCCTTCTGCCATATGTTGGGAACCAAACTGAGGTGAGATTCAGAAAATTAAAGAAAGCAAACAAAGGTTACCACAGCCCTACCCTCAGGTGGTAACGGGAAAAGAGCAAACACAGAGAGATTTAGTCCTATGCATAACCCCTCCTGCTTTGCAGGGCATCTCCATAAATGGTCAAAGGATAATTGCCAATACCTGTTAATCTTAAAACAACAAAGTGATCTGTATCTATCACATTCTGCTTTGGGCTTTGATTTCTTTAATCTCTCTCTCTCCCTAGCTGTTTGTTGTATGTTGTTGAGACTTAACTGAAGCTGTAAGGTACTTGAGATAGGATGATGCCTGTTGGTCACTGGCTTGTGGAAATTGATAAATGTCAGAGTAGTGATGCTCACGTACTGACCAGGATCTTTAGACAGCACTGAACAATAGTTCAACTCAGTTTCATCAATGCTAATTTGCTGTTATAAATTTCATAATGAACAGTAGAGTATAGAGGCAAGGGATGAGAACATTTTCCTAAAAATTAAAGTGAAATAAAAAAAGAAATGCTTCCAAAATAATGGAAAGTGGTACAAGCAGACCAACAATTAACTTCTCCTGGGAATTTTTTTCACATTTTTCCTTCATTTATTTTAGCAGCAACTCTCTAGCATCAGACATAGAATTGTAAGCATGTGAACTTGTCTTGGTCTCTTTCAGTATGTGACAGACAAGTTTTCCTGTTGTAAAAAAAGCTCTTTGGTGCTTTCCAATCTCAAAGAAAATGCAAAAGCCTCTTCTACATCTGAGCTGCACGGGACAATCTATCTGCCTGGTTGTATGAATACTGATTCCTATCTGATGTTATTTCCTTATTTCCTTGTGAAATGGCTCTGAGCTTTTCTTTGGCTCCCAACAGAACTCATTTATAAAAAAAAATGCACTGCTGGGACAGGTGTTTTAATTGTCTTGTTATGCTGGGCAACTTCTTTCTAAGTAAATGACTCCCCTGCCCATGCTTCATGCTTTGTGAGAATTTGGAGAATTTGGACTTGTTCTGGTCAGTATTTAGTCATTCCTCAGCCAGGGAAGTGTGACTCTCAAACCTGATGAGTAAGAATGTAACAGAGAAATCATTTCCTGGAGACTAAGGCATAGGAGAGGTCAAGAGCTGCAGCCACAGGCAGACTCAAGGGTGGTGCCCTAGGGAGCCGTCTGAGAGGCCCTAGTTCTCACCAACAGCATCACAGACTGCAAAGCCCGGTCTCCAAATGTATCATCTTCCGGCCTGCTGTGGCACCACGGTCCCCTTTCAATACCAGCAGGACTCAGAGCATCTAAAATGAACCCTTGTATCCTGTGGCACATAGCTGTTATGATGTACCTCTTTATTGCATCCTAAGTGAAGTTCCCTATAAAGAAATATTGATTGAAGAAAAAACTCATAAGGATCAATGGCTTATGTTCCAGCTGTGTTTTATGTTACAATAACAGCTCTTTGGAGAGTTGGTGCTGACTGAGTGCAAAGTAATACCAGTAATTCCCCTCTTCTTGGATCATCCCATACCAAACTCTTCACCACTCTCACCTTTGACTCATGGGCAGAAAATAGCTACTGTGGTCTCAGGGGATACTATAAAAAAAAAAAAAAAGGGGGGGTGGGGGTGGGTAGGAGGTGGAATATGAAAAGGAAATCTGCTCCAAAGAACAAATGCTCCAGGAGTAAGTTCATGGTGCCAGCTTGTCCCCAGGCACTCAAATCCAAAGTTCTGTACCTGACAGTTAAAACACTACTGACCTAACTCATCACTGCATGGCAGAAGTTGCAGGGGGGTATGTGCCTGGGTGGTGGTGGGGACACAAAACTCCATTGTTCTGGACATGACATGCCTGCAAAACAGATCATTTCAGCTGTAACTCTGACAGCAGCAGCGACTTTCTTCATTCTCAGTGTGCGAGTAGACACATAGTAGTGAGTTGTTGCAACCAGTCCTGGTTTTCAGCTGGGACAGAGTTAATTTTCACAAGAAGCTGGGAGAGAAAACCACCAGGACAGGTGACCCAAACTTGCCAAAGTCACGCTCAGCACGCATGGGACAGGAAGGGGACAGGCTGGGCATCAGTCTCAGGGTGGTGAGCAAATTGCATTGTGTATCATGTGCTCTATATATTCTAAGTATTTTTGTTGGGTTTTGCTGTCCTAGTAAACTGTCCTTATCCCAACCTTTTGCTTCCAATTCTCCTCCTTGTCCAGGGAATGCAGAGAGGAGTGAGTAAGCAGCCCCATGGTGCTTAGCTGCCAGCTGGGATTGAACCACAACACAAATGGATTTAATTTCTATGTCGCCGCTATTAAAAGTTATCTGTACAAAAGGCACATGGTCTTTTCTACCCAGGGAAAAACAGGATTTCTTTCCTTTCATTAAGAAACAGTTTTCTTGTCAAAAGCTTTCCCAAGCTTTTCCCAAGCACCTCTCCCAACCCCTGTCCTACCTGAGGTCTTCTTCCCCCATCACCTCCTGTTCAGACAAGTATCCCCTGCCTTAACCAGTGCTTTTCATCCTTACCCATCTCTAGTTGCTGTCTATTGCCCAGTGAAAGCAGTCCCAGTGTGAGTCCTCCCCATCTTCTCACCTGCAGTGCAATGTGGGCATGCCCTACAACTGCACTCACCAGCTTCTCCTGTGGACCAGCTGCATTTCTGATGACCACACAAAGCCTCTTCATTATCATCCATTATGTACATGCAGCCTCATGGCCTCATTTGGGCCAAGACACTACACAAGGTGGCCAGGCACAAAAGGGTTAAAGAAAAGCTCAATCTGCCTCCTGAAGCAAGTCCAAACCCCCTAACGGATCCTACAGTCTTAAAGGAGTGATCCCCCAGATCAGGGGTGATAGAAGGACTTTGGCCTGCTGTATCTGTTCTGTAGAGATTATTGTGTCTCTGACACTGAATGCGTTCACAAAAAAACACAATTTAAACATATTTTTTTAAATGTGTCAAGGATTTATAGACTACCACTTGAGAGAGCTTCAAAACTGGGAAAAAGCAGGACTATTTTTAACATAAAGGCATTGCTACCTAGTAAGAAAACACTCTTATATTCATATAAAGTATTTATTAGGTGTGAGGTTTTATAAACTGTTTAGTCCTGCAGCCTTTAAAAAATAAAGGGGGGGGTGTGTACTTTGAATGCATTACCAAGTATCCTGTGGAATATTTCACATAAAAGGAAACAGAAGATGTATAAATGTAAACAGGCTAATTGTATGCAGATATAAATTATGCATGTTGGTCTTATGAAAAAGCATCCCTGATTTGCAGGGGTCTTACTCAGCAGCTTTGTGTCTTGTCTAAGGGGATATTTAGTATGGCTGTGATGTGCAGAATTTAAAACCAAACTTTGAATTCTGCAGAAAAAAAATACAGCCCAACTGTGATAAGACTACACTGTTGGGAGCAGGAGGGTTTTGTTTTATTTTGTTTCATTATATTTTATTTTATTTTATTTCATTTTATTTTATTTTATTGACTGTTCTGCTCATTAGCCCTGTTAACATGTGTGCATGCCTGCCCATAGATACAGTGCCAAGTAAAAGATTCTGTTAAGACTTAACGTTTGCAAAGGGATTAGTGTTATTTTGATGTTTCTTAACAGGGATATGTAAAATATTCTCAAAGTCACAAACCTTTTCATGGTTGAAGCATTTCTGATTAGTCCCAGACATAAGCAGCCTGGCCTGCAGAGGTGCCGATCAGCTGCAGTTCCCACCAGCTGCCCTGGGGACTGCGTGGGGCCAGCACCTGCGAGGAGCCTGGATAACCGGGACAAATTCTGGAAGTGGTGGAAACAGGTCCCTGCCCAGGCAAAACTAAGTCACTCGCTGTCTTTTCTTGCCAGTCCTGCGGACTCCTGCTCCTCCAAAAAATAGCAGCAGCACGTGTGAACTGGAGTTGCAGTATTTGTGATAAGGGATCCTTCATGGTGGGGGGAGGAATGTGTATTTCTTGGATGCTTCCCTGTGAGGATGACTCACGCCCATGTTTTCTGTCTTTCTGATGATTTTTATGATTTTTAATGAATCTATCAAGCCAGGGGTGATGCTGTGTGAGTAGGGGACAGTATATGTGGAGTGAGAAAACATACCAATGCGGGCAATGACAGCCCCATCCATTTGCTCAGTCCTGCTTGGGATATGTCAATTAAATAAAATATATAAGGGTCCTTCAGTGTTAAGTGACAACAGAAAAGCATCAAGACAAGATATAAACACAGGTACCTTTCCTTTGGAAAAAAAAATGGTCACAAAACACAGCACACTCTTCAGTACTACTTCTGGAAAAAGCAAATGCACAGTGAATGGTTCAGTAATAAAGCACCAACAGTTTCTGACAGCGTGCGGTGGTACACAGCTCCATTAAGAGGAGCTGCTGTACCTAGATATTCCGGCCATGCAGACATATGATGTTGCTGTTTCAGAAAGCTGGGGGGAAAAAAAAAGAAAAGAGAGAGCTATTTCCGACTCGTTGTCTATTGCTTCTTCTGCTACATTGTGCGATGGGGCAAGAGGCACAGCTTGCATATTCACCTGCCATGATAGATTACATCAATTTCAGTCCCTCAAGATGGAGCTACTGGTGCAGAGAGCCACTAAACACTACCAGTTGCTTTATGACACTACAGACATAAGACCAAAAAAGGCACACTGTGCAACTGAAACATAACCCTATATCCTAGGACAAGCTGGACACCTATGGGAGAGAGCAGTATTTCCTCCGCTCATACATTGTAAATACATCCTCATCATGATGCATCCTTTGCTAAGGATCTGTACTCTATTAACTCAGATTAGAATAAGCCTTAAAGACAGCCATTGTCATCTCTGACCCTGTCAGCTTTTCTGTCTCCAGCACCGGCCAGTACCAGCTGCTCTAAAAGAGGACAAAAAATGCCTACAGCCAGCAACTATTCAATAACAGGCCCTCAGGGGAAGTTTCTTCCCAAGCCTCATTAAATTTTGGCTTCATTCTTAAATTCCTTCTGAACTTCTCAGATTCTATTCTGGCATCCTCATCTGGTGTCTGCACTGTGGACTGGGCTTTCCAGCGAGGGTTTTCCTTGGCTGGCGCCAGCGCCCTCAGTGCCCACGCTCACGGCTGGCTTTGGCAGCGGGCAGAGGCAGTGCTCCTGGCTTGCTCCTCACGACTGGTGGGGGACAGTCACCACAATACAGATCACAGCTCTTCTGCTTAAATGCAAGAAAAAGAGGATTTCCCTTACCTGGTTCCTAATGACTGCTCTTGGCATTTTTCTCTTTTTCTTTGGTATGAGATTTTTCTCTTCCTTCTTGGGTTTTTGGGGGGCTTTTTTTTTTTTTTTGGGGGGGATGCATTTTCAAAGCCCTCCTTGGACTTTATATGAAGCACTCTGCTGTGCAGCAAAGAGAACAAACACATGTCAGCAAATATCAGTTTACTGTACATTTCACAGCACAGTGCACCTGGGCATTCAAGAGACAGGAACGACACTCACGTATAGGGTGGACCATAAATTGTTAGTGAATTAAGGCCCTAAGGGTTATTTAAATATTGCAGTAATCATCTTGTCAGGCAAAGTCCCACATTCTGCTAAGATTAATCTGACATTCATCAGGAATGGCACAATAGAAGGTTATTTAATTTGGATCACACTGGACTGGAAAACTGGCAGGAGGACAGAAATGACCCAAATTGGAAACATTCTACAGAGAGGGAGCCAATCCAGAAAAGCAAGCAGAGAGCAAAAAAGTGTGTGTGTTTACTGGACACAGACACATTAATTACAATGTGTGCATACATGCATAAACTTAAATGTGTCCACACAAACACACAGGACGGTGGAAATTTCAAGACCATTCAGTATTGATTTAACTTTGGGTCAGTATCAACACTGGGATTTTGCTTCAGGCTTAAATGAGTAGAGCAGGACTACTGGTGATTGCTTTTGAGACACCTCGCCCAGGATTTCTTCATTTTTTCACTCCCTCCTTCCTTTCCTCCCTCCCTCCCTCCCTTATATTACTGAAAAGAGAAACAACCCCGAACATTTTGCATATAACCTGGAGTAAACATCAGCCATTAGGTGAATTACTTTCAGCACAGAACTGCTCTCATCATAGCACATTTTTAATCATTGAGTATATGGGTAGTGCGAGAAAAGTATCTCTTCTTTTGGCAACTTCGCTTATAAATCCTCAGCACAGTTTTCCCAACCATTACAGAGTTTTTCCATACTGCCATAGCCTTCCTATACGTTCAAAACAATGACAAGTCTGGTAACAGCTGGATATATATTAGTGCCCTCCAATCCTGGGAACATAAAAAATAAAAGCACGTTCCCCTGGATCATTGCCTTTTTTTACTGAATACTTTACTTAGCTTATTAAACTTGTCAAACAGCAAATACAAATAAAATGACGGTTTATCCTGTTGATTATTCAGCCACTGCACACTGGTGCGGGCAAGAGCATGACTGGAACCTTCATCGCTGCTCCCCTGATTTCCGTGCTCTGCTTTCCCCTCTTGCTTTACCTTTGCCTGGGAACACAATGTCCCCACCCTCTCTGCACCCTCTGCCCCCCACAGAGAAGATGGAGTCCTTTGGAGAAGGCAACTTTTAAATACAGTGTGAAATATTAATCGTGCAGCAGTCAGACAGGCATATTTACAAAGGGGTTCAAAATCCCTAACAGTTATCTGCTGTATTTGCAAGCTAGCAAACAGCGAGGATAATTTAGGGCTCTGGATACCAGCACTGAGCATAATCAATGTGAATCAGATGCACATTACCAAATTGAAGACATTTTATCTATGCGTTTTGTCAGATCATGAATCAGATTTGTGTAAACTGAAATCCTGGAATAAAAAAACCCCTTTGCAAATTCAGCTATGGCCACACCAGTACATATTTATGTTACATATCAACCAGAGATACAATGGAGCAAACTATCATATTGAGAGACCTTTGCTGCTTTCAGGACATCTACAGAGCCAGGTTTATATGGCATATTACTGCCAATTCATCTATACCCATCTGAGTAAATCGGTTGGCAGAGAGGGGCAGATTACCACTAATGGCTCTATTATGGAAAGAAGCTGCAACCATTAGCTATTTTACATATGGACAAAAGAGAATTTAATTGATGGCCCATCGCCCAGCAGACAGAGAGAAATGATGATTTTCACCTTAATGCCAGGCATTAAAAATTCACAGGGCTGTGAAAGAAAGAGATGTTCATCCAGTCTCACTCTGCTTATGGGTCATTTTAAGCACAACTTGAAAGAGAAAAACGGCACAAGGGGAGCTGTTCTGCTTTGAGAAAGCTTCAGTCCTCTGGGGAAAAAAAATCACGAGTTGCAGTGTTATGATGTTAAAATGCCAAGACCATGACCCTCTTATTTTCCTTAGCTACAATTTTATTGATCCCAAATTGTATCCAAGATCCCAATAGTATACATAGACCCAAGCATTCGGCAAAACACATTTTGTGAGTGTTTATATTTGCAGAGGGGGAAAGGAGCATTTTTTGAGACATAGTATGCCGTAGTTAATAATAACACTACTTATTTTCACATGTATCTATATGTACAATTTACTTCATCGACCGTATATATGATAGGCTTGTGTGGTTTTCTATGTCCTTGGTTTTTCATTTACACATGTACGAAAAACCACTGTGCTGTAATGTTGTATCCAGTATTTATTTTACTCTGATAGGACCAGTTCTACCTTCCATGTTCAACTGTGAAGCTTTTTCTTATCCCTCTCCTCCTGGAAGACCACTGCAGACTTTGCCTCCAGGATATCTGTAGTTGTCACTTCATGACCTACAAAGTGATGAAGCATAAAGTTACAGGGGACTACAAACAGGACTTCTAGGCTGCATCCAGAATTTGGATGCCGGGGCATCTCTCCTGCTTCCTGCCTCCTCCTACTCCACTGGGGGAATTTCCCTGTAGATGTAAGGGCTACCTGGTCCTCAGCAATTTCCCAGATCTTCTTAGATCACCTCCTGCAGGTTATTAATAAACTTTGAGATTGTTATGGTAGTAACTAAGGACCATAGTGGCACAGCAAACTATATGCTCCTCAGGGCAGAGACTACCCAAAAGGAAATCAGAGCTGCTGGGTTGGACAAAGGACAAACATACAAGCCGTGTGTACGGTGGCAGGAACTTTTACATCCCCAATTGATGTAACAGTATAACGTTAATCTGTCATGCCTCTAATTTATGTTTTATATGAGTCGAGAGGGAATTGTAAGAATATATGAGCCTTGTCTCTTTTATGCTCAGATAGCTAGAGTCAGGCTGAAAAACTCCAGCCAGGTTGGTCTGCATACAAAAACCGACTTGTCAGGCTAGAACAAAGAGCAGATGGCTTTTTCAATTGGAGACACAAGAATAGAAATAAAATCTGAAGCGATGCTGGAAGACACTACTCACTGTTGTAAAAATTGGACAATGTAAATAAGGAAGAGAAAGTGTATGCAGTGCTGGACACAATATTGAATGGATTTTTCTGAAACATCCATAGCATATATATGACAAGACCTTAAAATTTCCTTGAAGAGGAAAACCCACGGGAAATGGGGGCAGAGGGTGGTAAGCCATTCAAAGTAAATTAAGATTGCACTACTTGTGGACATTGTAGAAAAGTGAGGGGAAGGTGCTGAGGTGGAGAAAAGAAGACAGAGTTCCAGTTTGATTTTCTTTTCCAACATTTTGTCATGGCAGCAGGTTCTGGAAGCAGAAGTTGTCTTCTTTAGTCTGGACTGCATTGCTTTAATACATAGCACTCACAGACCAAGAGCAGGCAACAATGGCTGTCAGTCAGCTTCGTTTCCAGGACCTCCAAGAAACCAGAACAGCCTCCAGCACTCACTTGGCAATGATGGTGATCCAGCATGGGGATGTGGTGAAAACGGTGCCTGCAGCCTGCAGAGCACAGCTTGAGGGGGGTTCAGTGCCCTCCGTACTCTGCTAATAACAACTGTTTGCAAACAGATCCTCTGGGGAAAATTTTATAGGATGTTTGTGCAGGGTCTGTTGCTATGATCCTCCAGTCACAGAAACCAGTTTTCTCAGTCCCTTCTAATCGCTCTGGTCCTTTGCCAGTAAGGAAGGGTTTAGATGAAGGTGAAGATTTCACCCTAGAAATATGAAAAATTGTGCTTCTTTGTTTTAAGTAGCCAAATGCTGCTACCCAAGATCAGCTGCAGCAGAGACAGAGACAGTGGGTAAGATAGCTGTTGCCTTTGTCAGAATTGATCTCTCTACCCAAGCTCCATTTGCACACATGCATAATAGGTGGGTAGAGGTTTACATGACAGAACGAAACACCTATCCATCATTTTCTGGTGAGGAGGGCTGCATCCATGCTGAATCCAGCAAGAATTAGATACAGATGGAAGTGGGGAGTTTGTTCCTTTCTAGAGAACCAAGGCACATGTGAAAAGTGAATCTGTGTATTCATTTTAAAAACACTGATGCCTCTAGAGATTTTTGACATGTCAGCATAGGAAACAGGAAGGCTGGAGAGGACAGCCAGCAGTAACAAGGAACAATAACCACGTGGTTTTGTCCTTCTACTCTTCCTTTCTTCCCCTAAAAGAGACATCTGATCAAAGCTCATGCAGAAATATTAATGAAGCCTCATTTTGTTATTTCCATGAAATCCAACACCCAGGGGAATGATAGATGGGCAAGAAGGGTAAATCTGCACTTGCAAGACGATGTTGGAGCAGGAGTTTGCTGTGGGAGCAGTGCTGGGAAAGCATCTGCCACGAGCCAATATACCCAACTTCTTTTTTCCTTTCTTTCTTTTTTTTTTCAGCTGCTCAAGTTTCAAACTTCAAGATTTGTCTTTTGCATGTTTTGTCAAGGTAAAATTCCTTCTGAAGCCAGTGGAGATAGCCAGGTGCTACACCTAAAACAATTGCAAGGGACAGGAAACTGAAACAGTTTTAAAGACCCCCTCATCAAAAGGAGGCTATTCTCATTAAATAAAGTTAGACTCCTCCTGTAAAGAAGACGGATGCAGTTCACTTGTATGATTTCACGTCTTTGCCTTTGGCCTTGGATGCTGCAGTCAAGAAGACTGGAAATCACCTGTGTTCTGAATCAGAAAGCGAAAGACAAGGATTTCCCTTATTACTCCCAAGGCTGTGGTCTTTGGAACATATAAAAGTTACACCTGATTTTCTACATGTTTAAGCATAGGCTCGTGAGAAGCCCTCTTGAAATGGATAAGACTATATAGGTACACAAATAAGAGGTACTAAGATCAGAAGGAAAAAAAGATACTTTCTAGGGTATATGAAGTGACAGAAGCGCTCTGTGTTCATTTGTCTTTTTAATAATAAGGGCAAAGAAGTGGAATTAATTGTTTCTGGCTTGATATCAAGGTTATGTAGGTTAAACTGAAAAATGTTAATACATTCCTATAGGCAGTTAATGGAAAGTTTGTACAACCACAGTTTGACATGAAACTGTACTCTTTCTCTCTTCATTAGTTTACCTTGTCTTTTAATGGTATCAGCTGTTGGATACCTAGGTACAGCAGTTCAGTTGCTTATTCCTCTTATTTAACTGTTTACTCCTTCCTACAGAAGATACATTGGTATGATATTTCATCCAAAATCAAATGAATTTTTCACCCTGTCTTTTAAGTATTACCACAAGAGCTGCAATGAAAAGTACTTAAAAAGATACCAGCATGAAGTCTGTTTAAGTCAATATTGGGTTTAGATTAAAATTTCATAAGTGTGTCCAGCACTGAATTATATAACATTGCATAATATGGTTTCAAACTGTCTATTACCAGTTTCTTTAAAGTATATAGAGATAGCTAGTGATTAAAGGCTTTTTCTTCAAGTTCGCCATTGGTTTAGAAAACTATGAAAAAAGAAACATTTTCAACAAACATTACATGATTAGTCTGAGAATGCAATGCTAGCAGAGATTCGTGAAGCAAAACTCATACCAATTTTTTTTTGTAGGACACCTCTCACTCACAGATATTCTCCTACTGGTTTTATGAGTTGTAGAAAGCTGCATACATACTCCACAGGGTCAATCAATCTCTAGTCAGGGAGTTGGGATGAAATTTTCGCATCCACGAGCTCGTTTCACGTGTTGCCCACTGCAGGGATGCTTTCCTTTCCTCTAGAAAGCTGCAATGTGCTGGAGAGACCAAGGTGGAGCCTGTTGCCTCAGAACCACAGAATCACAGAATTACAAGGCTGGAAAAGAGCTTTAAGATCATCAAGTCCAAGCATTTCCATCCTAAGCTAAACCATATCCCTAAATACCTGATCTACCCTTTTTTTAAACACATCCAGGGAAGGTGACTCAACCCCCTCCCTGGGCAGCCTGTTCCACATCCCAACTCTTTCAGTAAAATTTTTTTTCCTGACATTTAATCTGAACCTGCCCTGGCACATCTTCATGCCATTCCCCTTGTCCTATCTCATGTCACCTGGTTGAAGAGACCATCGCCTACCTCTCTACAACCTCCCTTCAGGTAGTTGTAGGTGGTGATAAGGTCTCCCCTCAGCCTCCTCTTCTCCAGTCTAAACATCCCCAGCTCCCTCAATGTCCCCAGCTCCCTCATGGAATCAACCAGTAAGGAACAATTCTGCTCCATGAATAATTCAAAAAACTCATTTCTGATTAACTTCTTGGATCTCCTTCACTGAATAACACTACATCAGTTCTACATTTTTGTCCCATGAATACATATTCTGACTTCCAATCAGTGCTGTTCAAGAAAACTTGAGTGCAGGAGAGGGTCAGACAACCTTAAACAATGACCACCTTTACAACTTCAGTGACATGCCAAAAGGCACCAGAGCTGAAGGAAAATTCAAGCTGCCAGCATTGTTTTTAAGTGTTGCTGTTTAAACAGGGCATCTGCACAAAAATATGTGGCTCCTGAAGCCGTAGGATCTGACATCACTGCCAGCCAGCTTTCCAAGGACACCAGGGAGCTCCTGCCAGGGCATGTGTGTCCCTTACATCCTGACAGCTGATAGCAGCAACTCTCAGGTCCCTTCCAGCACACAGGGACACCCAAGTTTGCCTCGATCTCAAAAAGTCAGTCTTTGTCTACGACACCGCCTTATGCAAACTCTGGGGAAATTAAAAAGCATGACAATTTGTCAGGTCTGTTGAATTAATTTGTTAAAAATAAACATGGTTAAAAATGGAAAAAGCATGTTACTTCCAGCAAGGCAAGGATAAGTTCCTGATTACAACCCGGGAAAGACAGCTCACCGGGAAAGACAGAATGTGCAGGCAAGGGAGCACAATCGTACAGCGTGCCTAGCATCCATCCCTTGTTCTCACTGCCTACTAGGACTTGCTGTTCACTGTTTCTTGTCTCAGTGTCTCTAGAGCTGGGCTTTTCTGGATGCTGTTGAAAGTAAAATAAGTTTTCTGTTGTCAAAATTCCTTTCAAAATCCATGCATTTCTGCAATGATCAGTGTGTTTCAACTGTGGTGTGCCTTGAATCAGCTGCTTCACATCCGTGGGAATGCAAAACCCTTAAAGCCTCCTCTAATATCGCTCCCTTTTATACAAAGAAGAGATCTTGGAAGAGCCAATTTCTCTATTCATATTTACTTGTCCTCTTGAAAATCAGAAACGATGTAGTTATCAATTTACATTGTATTTTGGGGTGGGTTTTTTTAAGCAAAGCTCTGTTTTGGGTTATTTTTTTTTTCCTCAGTGTGAAGAAGATTCAGCAGTTTACAGGTGTTTAATGTAGATTGCATACAACCTGTTAAAACCCATTGTTATTTTGAGGTTTAGTCACACCTAACTAGACTGAATGCCACAACTCCTAGTGTAATGCTAAAGGGTAGAGGTTTTCCTGACTGCCTGTTTTTAAAGTAAAAAGGTATGTGAAAAGCTGCAATTTTCTTTAAACATAGGTTATACAAAAATTGAGTCTGAGCTTTTTTAACAAAACAGGCATTTGTCCTACATCTCTAAGACACAAACATCCAAAGCAAATTGAGGGGAAGTTAGAGATAAAGAAATCGTTATATCTTCTCACAATATCTGAAGAACTCCCATCAATTTAGGCAAGCTGTTTTCAACTCAAATGATGATTAAAAAGAAATTACAGAACATGCGCTTACAGGAATGAAGTCTCAGCATTGGCAGTGTAAGTAGGAAGCATATTAGCAGCGCACAAAAAAAGTTATGTTTTGGAACTTGACCGCACTGTTCTGATACTGCAGCTATCAGGATTAACTCGCATTACGAATACAGGTGGTCCGTAGCCAAAGCAAAAAGTGAAATGCTTCAGTTCAGCAAAGGCTCACAGTCTGTTAAATAGAGGCCAACGTTGCAAGGTGAACACTAGGCTGCACTAATCAGTTTTAAAGGTTCTGGCTACTGTTTCATGTATCATGTAGTACAAAATAATCTAGTTCAGCCATCCAGTTCTTAAACCTGAGGGAAAGGAAAGCATCACCCCATGTATTTATCTGTAAAAGTTGGCTCTGCCTATTCTTCCATGCTTTTGTTTTCCTGTGAAATCACCAGCCACTGTGCACACAGGGCCAGAGAAGTTGCTGTAGTGATTTTGTGGATCATCTTTTTCCTCACAGATTAAAAGATACTAACACTTCCTTGCATGTAGTGTCTTTTTAAGCTGTCATAGATGCTTGATTAATCCTTGTTCCCTGAAAAAAATCTTTCAAGCTCTGCTCCTCGTTTCTGGGGAAGCCAGCTTTCTGCTTCAGCTCCTCTTTTATTAACCCTGATCTCACCATGCAAACGATACAAGTTTTTGCACTTCTGGAACTCTCAAATTATATCCTATGTTTACGTACTGTGAGAAAGCTTTCATGCATGGTTGAGCCTGTTTACATTTCCCCCATTCGATTTGAACAGCTCAGATTTTATAGGTGCCTCTGACTCAGTTGAATGAGATAACTTGCCTCTGCACAATTAAGGCTTTCAGAGTAGCCAGAAGTACCAAGAGAATGAAAGGGAAAAGAGAGGGAGCTCCAAAGGACAGATTTCTATTTAAATAATTGAGTTAAATTTCTTTCAGAGGTACCATATAAATTAAAATGAAATCAAGCTGTATCCATATTTGCTTCTTTATTGCATAGCTCATATGTGTCTCTGAATACTTTCTAGTTTTTAAATTTAAAATTTTGGTTTGGGCCTTTATTTAGAGAATTTAGAGTTGCAATTCACATTTCTTGTAATAGTTTCTTTTGTCATTTGTTTGTTTTTTTTTTTTCTCCCAAGACTTAAAACTATCAGAAGTATCAATCTTGTTATGGCAGCAAAAATCAAATAGGTATTGGAAACTGGTTGATTGAAACATTCTAACCTGTCTAAACAAGTTGTCCAAATTACTTAGTTTTATTCAGGTTAAAGAAAAATAAAGCATCTTTCCCATCAATGACTAGCACCTTCTACAGAGAAAGCTTACTAAGGAATACAAAATATTTTAAAGTCTATTATTGACAATCCTAAAAACATTTATACAAAACATATTTTAATCATGAACATTGATATACTGAATGTTTCCCAGGTTAACCAACACCACGTGAGGCCAAACCAAAACATTTTCTGCCCGTGCTGATGAAATACCAAAGGAATTTTGTTTCCCCTTCTTAAATCAAACACACTAATTCAACAGTTCTACCTAAAAAAACCTTGTGAGAAAACATTCCTTTGTTTAAGATTCAAAACCCACAGAGCTCTTAAGAGCAAA
The DNA here is from genome assembly GCA_020800305.1 of Porphyrio hochstetteri. Lineage (NCBI taxonomy): Eukaryota > Metazoa > Chordata > Aves > Gruiformes > Rallidae > Porphyrio > Porphyrio hochstetteri. Next base: position 57,903,194 of record CM036907.1, read on the forward strand.
TAAAGTTTGTACCAGATGCTGTACAAATCACATGTGCACAGTGCAGTGCTGATCCCTGCTCAGCCATACCTCAGTACAAATAAATAATATGTGAGATGAAGCCTCCAAAGAGTTCCCTAGGAATACCAGGAAATGCCTGATTTTATATTCCTGATATTTCGAAGTACATCACTTAACTAAAATAAACTCAGACTCGAAAGGAGAACATTTTCTAGCCTTTCTTTCACATCATGAACTAGAAAGGGCAAAATTCCAGTTTTCCATCCCACTGCAAATCACCTTTAAAAGTGCATGCTTTTCCAAAGCCTCAACTCCTGTTCATTTAATTAAGAATGACAGATGCTCAACATCTGGAGAAAATAAGGTCTGATTTAGTGGCCACATTGCACTGGTGGAAACTTCAGACTGCAGGATTGGAGTTACAGAAAGTTTGAAGTAGATATTTCGGCCAATTGAGCTTCTGACAGAAATCATATGAAGTGACGCCTAAAAGAACAACCTCATGAGAAGAAGCTTTGATTTCACTTAAATGATATATTTCCATTTATCATAGCTGTATTCAACTGGTCAGCCTCATCATTCCTCTGTACCTCCCTGTCTTCTCTGCCTGCCCTATGTTGTACTTTTTAGCATAGGGCAGACATATTTAACCTGTTAACTGACCTTTCCCAATTGTTCTTTTGGTGCATCTCACCATTGTATTTTCATGCACAGTTCAGAGGCAGATTTAAAAGAAAAAAAAAAAGAAAGAAGGAAAAAAGAAGAAAAAATCATACCCTCCAGAAGACTAAACCAAAAGACTAAACTAAATAAAGAGGCATCATGCCAACAAAAAATGTTTATCACTTTGGATGTGAGCTCAGGAAACACCAAGTTCTGTATCATGGACAGTTTACAGTGTGTCCATCATGTTACCACTGTAGGCTTCCTTCCCTTGTGCTCATGGGGACAGCCTCCTGCCACTTTCCTCACACAAGGTGGCAACGCTGTCTTCTCTGGGGATGGCCCATAGAATCCAGTGTGGTCTCACCTATAAATGGAGTGGTGCCTTTTAAGTTTTTCTAGTGAGATTCAGGAAAATCACAGACTCTGAAGATACTGTATGTAACGCAGTACTGCAGATGTTGCACCAGTGGTTAGGAACTCAGCTCAGGACCTAGTGAGTAGAGTGCTGAATAAAATTATTTGCAAGTCAGTTTAAAGGCTAAACTAGGGACTTGGCTGCTTGGGTTCCTGCGTTTAAAATTGTCCCAGTGTTATCAATTGTATCCTATACTTTCTCACCTGAGACTCATTCTAATGTAATGGGAGCTCAAGGGTCTAAAATGTAAAGACACTGCCGATTTCTCTGCAGTGCTTTGTTAGTATATGTGTATTGGATTCAGGTGGCCAGGTGTTGGCAGCTGGGGGTGGAGGTGAGGTGGGGGGCTTGCAGAGCTGCACCATGCCTGATACAGTTACCCACTGCCAGCACAGTTGGCCATCTACACCTGACACACTGGTACTTTCCACAAGTCAAGTCTGGTTTGCCCATGACAGTATTTAGTAAGTCGTCTCCCTGTCTTTTCTTTCAATCCAGGAGCTTTTCCATAATTTTCTCCCTCATCTTGTTGATGAAATGTAGCCAAGGTTCCATGATGCCTCCAGCAGTTATTTGGTTTTAGTCTGCTTTCTATAGGGAAAAAAAAACAACAAAAAAACCACAAAACCCCAAAAAACTCAAACCCTATTAAAACCAAAACCAAATCAAAACAACCAAAAAAAAAAAACCAACCAAAAAACCCAACCCAAACCCCACAAAAAACCTCACTAGCCATTCTAGCAAACCAGTTCACAGAAATGTGCTGTAGATACATCTTCAGCTTCCATATAGTAAAACATACTGAATAAATATCTCAGAGGACATTTAGGGCCATTATCTACAACAAGTTATTGGCAATAAATTTCGTGGGCCTGCCCAGCATTTTTAAAAAGAGAGAACTAATTTCACTCAGACATTTTTTTTTCATTGTTATGTAAAACTAAGCCAAAAATAAAGCCTTTTATAAAATATACACATAGCCCATTCTTTCCCCTGGACTATTCTGCCTTACTGTCAAGTTTCTTGTGTGCCTTTTTCCATCTGGGTCCAGAAACAAGATTATGAAAGCAGCACTGGAAAAAATTAATCTTGTATTTCCAGACTAAGTACTAGTCCAAGTCTTGGGACCAGTGATCTGAACCAGTCCTCCTACCGAAAATATATAATTTTTCCTCTAAAGGGGGAGTTTGGGACAATTACAGGTGCCAGAAAAAATGTTTCATGTGTGTGCCCGCCTCCCCCTCGGCCCCAAGCTCAACAGTGAGCACAGAGGCTGCAGGAAGGAGGCATTAATATACTTCTTTCAAAATTATGTCTACAGATAAACCAGCATTCTTGACAAAATGAGGTAAGAATTATCTGTCCAGAGGAAAACGCAACATCTCAGACCTTTTGGAATAGACCTTATTGCAAAATCAAGACAAGCATAATTGCCACAGTGTCTGCTGACAGTATTAAGGTCATGGATTTTAAGTGTGATTTCCTTCCACTGCTTGTAATTTCTATTTAGTCTGAGATTTGGGAGGTAGAGTTTTCTGGGTAGCAAGCATAGTCCAGTAGTACAATGAGTCACGAGAATGCCACAGTGTAAATCTGAGCTGTTACCCTCTCTGGGATCATGCATTGTCGTTCATAAAGATGGGAAAATTTGCAGTTATGTATTTTATTTCACATTCTTCCTGTTTATGGCAATGGCAAAGTTTGTTTTTCACAAACCAGATGCTTTAAAAGACAACTTCTCCATTATGATATCCATTTCGCTTTTAAATGTTATTCCTATTAAGAAAAGTCTAAGATTCAGGATTTTTTAATTTCTCAGATTCAGTGAAGACTGAGCACTTTTTTACCAGTATATAAAATGTTGCCCTGTTGCTGAAAGACCAGTGACAAGCAGCTAAAACAACAGAACTCTTACTGCTAGACTAATTCATAATGTACCTGTTGGCTAAGAAAGACCAAGACAGAGAGGAAAAATGAGTCTTTGGGAAAGCCTAAAATATGATAGATGTGCCAAAAAACTTTGAAGCTTTCTCTGAACTTTTTATATAGGGAAGCTATTTAACTCAAATTAGATGACTATGAATTAGTTAATTTAATGGAATCAGGAAGAAAAATAAAAGATTAGATAATTATGTATAGGTAAAATTTTCAGCCTGAACAGTGAGGAAGTTGGGAGATTTTTTTGAAGGGAAAAATCCTTAATGTCAATAACATTTCTTTTTCATGAAGGCTAGCGTTCGAGCCTTATTTTCAAATTTCAGCTTTCTTGTTACAAGAAGACTAATTCCCTCATCATAGAGAGATCCTTGTCCACTATGTGCTTTTCACACAAGATCAGCTGTACTTCAGCTGTTCATGATGCTTTGTTTAACCTGTCCTTGGAAGCTACCCCAAGAGGGAAATCTCACATCCTCCCGAAGCAATCCATTTGAAGGTCTAACCATCTTTACAAATAAAATTCCCCCCTCTATATTTTATATTTTTATATTTTGTGCCACTTAAACTAGTTTCCCATGGTCTGACTCAGAGAGGATATGAAGCACTGTTTATTCTTCCTCCCAACTGGGACTTCGGCACACATCGAGCTGACTGTCACCCAGAAGACCACTCTTTTCTATATTATTTGAACTCCTGCTTTAATTTTTTCCCAAGGTTGTGGGGTTTTTGTAGTCTTTTAGGGGTTTTTTCTGCTTTTTTTTTTATTTCTGAGAACTGTGAGGGTTATTTCACAACTGTTCTTCCACAAGCTGCCTTTTTGCAATGAGCTGCTGATAAGTTCTTTGAAGGTAGGGTAGGATCTGCTTGACAGGCTGTCACCACACCATTCTTCCAAAAGATGCTTAGGTATATAAAGTCCTTCATCCACACCAAGTACTTTGTCACACCTCATCTCCCAGCAGACTTCAGCATCAGATCACTCTTTCCAACCTTCCCTTTTGGACTTCAGAGCATACACGCATGACCATGCTGCCAGATTTGTAAAAACACACCAAGCCACTAGAAGAAAGAGACAGCATTTATCTGGGCCATCATCCTAACAGAAATGGATGTAGCTGCAGTACTAATGCCAGCCAGGTTTGGGATTGTATCAACATAAGCAGAAATGGGATGCATCTGTCACAGACTCTTGCTTGCTGCTTTACTGCTCTCCAGCTTCCACCTCCCTGGTACCACACTGCCTGCCATGTTTATGTGACTCCTTTACATACCAAAGGCTGTTACTCTGGTGTAATTTATATATTATCTGTTTTACAACCTCACAAAGTGCTCCATTAGGTGGGAGTCATGCTGCCTCGCACTTGGATCATTTCCTGACTCATGTGTGTCTGTGTAACATATTCCTTTCCAGCGCCTTGAGCTATGCTTAGCCATCAGAACTGTGCTTGTTCCAGGTCATCTCATGGTACAATTCAGGTTTTTTGCATAGACAAAGCTCAAATTAGAAAAATATTTAAGCAGGAATTGTTTAGCAACTCTTCTTTCTTCATTATAATCACACAGAAACAAGAGCTCTCCCCTTCTTCCCTCCTGCTTAGCTCACTAGAAGTTCAGTGCACTGAAAAGTGCACTGAAAAGCTGCAAAATTTCTTTCTTCTTCTTAGCGATACCAGGGCACCATGCTAATGTCTGCTATCCATAAATGGGTTCATGTCCCTGCTGGTTTGTGTGGCTGCACAGCAAAGCATTGTTCCTCCTTCAAAGAGGTGGTGATTTACAGACCCCACCACGCTCTCTTTTAAAGCCGTGTTCACACAGGCCAGAACCCAGGTGGGGGTCACTGAAGTCTGGCACGATTGTGTCCATGCAAAGGGCTAGCAGGAGAGAACCCATCACACAAGAAGATTTTCATTAATGAACTGATCAATTCAAAGTATTTTTACTGCAACTTTTCTGTGCACAAAGACCCTTTGCCCTTTAAATCAGAGTATATGATATAAATTGAACATCTCCATTCCCACAATGAGGGTATTCCTTTTTTTTTAAATAAGATCATTTGTAAGAGAATCTTGTTCAGTCATTTATAAATAGTCACCTCTGTAAACCAAGAAATAACCTTGTTTAAAGAAGTACCAACATTGTTGTTTTGTTGTCACCCGCTGGTAATTGAAAATGTGTTTCTGTCAGTTCCTCCTAAGACAGAATGTAATTCTTTCTAAGATCTTGATCTTAAATTGGCAAAAAAAAAAAAAAAAAAAAAAAAAGTCAGTGATAAAGCAGCCAGAAGTTGCTACTTGTTCTTTGCACTGGTGATATTGCTACTGCCCTTTCTTATAATCTAAGACATTATTCTTACTGGCTCCTGGAAGGCAGTAGTACAGTCCCATTTTTTCTTTGTTTTTTTGTCCTGTATTGGTATTGAACACGGCTTCGTACTGAAATGCAAGGACCTGCATTACAAAACAAACAAACAAACATACAAAACTCCGAACCACCCAAAATCGTATGGGACCAAATCTTGAAGTCTTGCCTTAGCTTTTAGCTTTGTCATTACTCATACTAATTTAAAAAGGATTTTACCTAAGTAGATCAGACAAAGAATTAAGAAAAGCTCTGTGATTAAAGCAGGGCTTTATAGTTAGAGTAATAATGAACCCTCTGTTCCTCTGCTTGTACTTCACAGAGTTAATCTGATTTTTCTTTGTCTGGTTTTCTGGAATAAAATAAGAAGTGTATTCCTCACACTGTCTGATTGATATACTGTCTTGAGAAAACAAACAGGCCTGTAAAAGGAGAACTAGAGATGAGATGAGTCATGGCAGCACTGAGAAATAGAGCTTTGTAGCTTCTGGGCTTGAGATGCGTCGTTCCTGATGGGACAGAGGGAAGGTGGCATGATAGGCACGGCCATTTGCATTCAGTCATACCCCTGTGCCCCTGGTGGACGACTATTAACCAGCTCAGGTCACAGTAGAGAAGACGGTTTATTCCCAGAGCAACCCAATAGATCTCAAACACCTATATAACACCTTCTAAAAATAGAAGTTCCTCCCTCTGGTGTAAATACGTAAAGTTTTCTGCAGGTCCATTCCTCTTGAGTTACAGATAGCGTCTAACAGGCAACTATACAGTTAATATAAAATAACTGAGAGAAAGGAAGCTAAGGGAAGGATCATCATGAAACTACATCACTTAGAGAAGCTGAGATATTCAGCGCTAAAAATTAATTCTAAAAGGGATGATTTTGCTGGACAATTTGTGGTATGTGGTACATTAGCCAGGTTATGAATTCTTGACCAGTAACATTATGTTCTAGGTTTGGTTTTTGTCTGTATGACCATCACCTCCACCTTTGTTTGCTCCCACTCCCCTTCACTCCTCGCACACACTTTCTAATTTTTTTCAGGATCCTTCAATCTTAACTAAATGTTTTCCTCATTGGTAGGGCAGGTTGGTGAGTCACTCTCAGAATACTTCAAGTCTCTTGGAAAGTTTAGCTGTTATGTGATATCAGCTGACTTGGAGGCTTGGTTTGCTATCTCTCTGAAGAGTATCATGCAAGCAATAAAAGTTTCTCCATACCTCTACTGGCATATCTCACTTGTGTGAAAAGGCTACCTCTGGGTCATGGGGGTAATGCAATTCATTCACTATCGCCCATTCCTGCCCGGTCCTCTCTCTGCTGGGAGTGTAAAAAGGCTAACTACAATACGAAGGAAGATTTTTGATGTAGACACACTTCCTTTATGCTCTAGACTAGAACCAGTGGTTCATACCCATTAAGCCAGCAAAAGAAAGCAATCAGATGGCAATGATTTTCAATCACTACTGCTTCAGGGTTAGATTCAAACAAGTGACCTGGAGGTGAAATGTTCCACATCCCATTACTGATCCTCTAAATTATTCTTCCCCCATAGATGAGATTTGACACACATAAAAAAGTAGCTTTGTGAGGAATTGCAAGAGAAAAACTGAGACAGTAGTTCATAATAGATGTGGATTTTGTTAGCGCTTTATGCCTAGGCAATATTGTTATGGTACAATCATAGGGCAGAATTATTGATTGTATCTAGTGGCTCGTAACTGAGTAACCACACAGAGCAGACCCAGTTTATGAACTAATTCAACTGCTTTACAGTTTATGGCAATTTATTTTTCTTTATATGGAGAAGCAGCCTACTAGAATTTCTATCTTTTGGAACTATTTTAAAATAAGGAATACATGAAAAAATCTGCTTCCTCAAAGCAGAACATTTTCCTAATGTTTTTCTGCCCTTATCCATTTTGTCCAATAACTTACAGATACCTAGAAACATTTTTCAGAAGATTTGCCTCTGGGGTACAACCAAATCTGGAGGGAAGAAAAAGTGCTGTATCTCATGGAGGATTTCATAGGAGAAAAAGCATGGAAGAAAATGAAATTCCAAAATAAATCCTGCTATGTCAAATACTTTGATGGACTGGGTTTAGTAAAAGAGGTAGGAAAAAAACCCAACTTTACTTACATGGTTTCCTTTGCAAACTAGGCAGTTACCTGCCTCATTGGAAAGGAATATGAACATTAAATGTGAGATCTGTGACAAAACTAACACCTCAGAGGACCTACACATTTCTCCCTCTTCCCTTTCTATCTGCCTTTCTGATGCTATGAGACATTTAGTAGTTCACTCCAGGGCTTGGCCCCTCCAATCCAGCAGCATCAAGTCATGCACATGAACACACACACCAGAGATGCCACCGGTACAACACCATGACGTACTGATCTGGCTTCAAACAGGAGTCAACAGCTTTGTGTTGGTCCTGGCTTGAAATGGTTTGAATCTCTGAAGGTCTGAGTGGAACCACTTTTTGCAGATTTGTTGGGGTTTTGTGCTCATTTAACAGTTAGACAGAAGTTTTATTTAGTGCAGCTTTTTGTTTTCAGGGGGTGGGCGATCATAAGACAAAGAAGGGAAGATCTGTAAAGGGCTTTTTCTCTACAATTCCCACCTCTGGAAAATGGTTCAGTGCAGCAAAGAGAAGGCACGCAGTGGAGCTGGAGAAGCAAAAGTGCTCTGCTCTAAAAATACGTGACAGTGAGTGATGCAAAAGGAGGTAGACAGGGAAGTGAGTGCTGGTAACACTTTCAAGGATCAATTAAGTGCTCGCCTTTTTGCTATCACTTGAACTGTGTTGCCACTCTTACAGGACTTTAGACAGCTGTTTGCTGAAGCACTTATAAAATCCAGCAGCTCCTTTTTGCAGGGATGCATGAAAAATAGCAAATAGGAGAAAAATAAATTGCTTATTCCACATAAGAATGTCTGCCTGAGCCTGACATGAAATAAAACTTCCTTAGCACAATGCAGGATTGGTAGTGCACTGAGAAGCCAGGTGGACTGCTAGTATTTAGATCCAGACTGGCTTTGAGGTGTATTGGGACCCCAGTTATACAATTAAATCAGAGAAAGCAGAATTCTTCACAATATTATCCAGACCATATATAGCTTAAATTTTGCCCTGTAAGATTTAACTATGATGGGCTAAATCATTTATCTCTTTACTGATTACAAAAGGAACCTGGACAGCTAACTCTGAATAGACAACCAATTTTTTGTCAGTTTAATTAGGGGAGGTGGAACTAACATAAACAGTAACCTAATAAAACTTATTTTATAGAATTGAATTTAAAGAGCAGAGAAGAATTTTGCCAGTAGCATTTGAAAATAGATGGATGGTTAGCAAGACAGAGACAAAAAACACTGTTCCCAACTGAACATGACCCATGAGAGAAGGCTCATATTCAACAGTAGTCAGATCATATTTAGGGGAAGTGGGTTTGGGTGGGAGGGGGAACCAGATTTTAAGTCTTATTCCATATGTGATTGAATAGTAGAAAGTGTGTCAGGGAAAAAAAAAAACCCTAGCATTTTGACTGTGTTATTTGTAATATCATTATTTAAGAGCCAGCATGGAGGCTTTGAGGGAAAGGAAGATGTTAGCATAGAGCTTAAAGAGCTGAAGTTGTTGATGTGGACAGGAGATACTTTACCCTATGTGGCTGTACTCTCCAGCTGATTCAGTAAGGCACTGAGAGTCTTTTTTAAACCCAGCTTGTAAAGATTTATCAAACCACATCTAGGACAGGTTCACAGTAAGGAGTTTACATCTCTCATCTCTAAACTAAGCTAAAATCTGGCATAAACATACCAGTGTCTGTCACACTATTGCTGCCACTAGTTGTCCTCCTAGTAGTACAGGTCCTACAGTGTTATTCAGCATCACTGTTTATCAAGAATCAGATTAGGATGATTAAAGAATAGAAAGAAAAAAGCGGATGAAAAGCACTGTTTCATACACTCAGTCACTCAGGGGATAAAAATACCTAAATGTCCAGAAGGCAGTTACAGTGTACCGTTATTTTAATTGATAGATGTATCAGAAAACTCTCATTTACTTAGCAGGGGAAGTGTTTCGAAGTCAGAAGCAGAGTATGTCTTGGGCTGACAGTGTGGAGAATGAAACACATAAGGAAGAGCCACAGGAAGGGAGACTGCAAATAAGAAAGCAGGTTAAGCTTTTGCAACCCAGACACGGGCTGCTGGCTGCAAAACACCATTGCCTTGAAACAACACTCCACAGTGATGGTCATTTTCTGGAGACTCGGGCTTCACTTATGACAGCAGGCAGGAGGGGAAGTGCACAAACAGAAAGCCACCTGTGATGTGCTGGGGACAAGGCACGACTTAGATGCTGTGCTCTCAACACTATTCCTGCTGAGGCGTTTTGCAGAGTTAGACTGGGAGATTTTACTAACCAGTTTCAAATAGCTCTGTTTTCCCTCCATACTGCAGTCTGATAGTGACCTTGGCACTTCTGTGCGTGGCCGGGCAGGTTTTGTGGAGGCGGAAGGAGATGAGTTTGACAACTTTCAGGCTTCCTTCTGTTCAAAGATGAAACTACATGCAAATCTACAGACCCTGTGGCTGAACCTGCCCCTGTGTGTGTGTGCTGGCGTTGCTGTTGGTAGTCAGTCAGCTTTAGAGCAGTCTATTCATATTTCCTTGAAAAATCTGCTCAAGAAACACCACACAGAAAGGGGAGAAAGACACATGTTTGAAGTAAAATCTAATCCCCTCTGCACTGGGTCACTATCTGGCCAGCAGTGTCCCTTTTTGGTCAGCCTTGGACAGTGTCACACCATTTATTTAAGTGCCTAAGAGAGAATTGATGAAATATGCAGAAGCAGGAAGATTAAAGAGTATGTTAAAGATGTTATACATCATGTGCTTGCCATTGACAGCTTTAATTTTCATGTCTGCGAATTCTGTGATCTTACTCACTGTAACCAGCATACAGATATATGAAGAGGAACTAATGTATGTTTATTTCCAACTGATGTACTATAGCTGAATTAATGTAAGTTAGCACCAAAAATCATCCCATTAGAACATCAAATCATACTCAAGAGGAAGCACAGACTAGTTTTGTGCAGTCCTATATAAAGGCTCTGTTAGCCTCATTGTTCATAGGCAGAAACAGGGAGGAGGTGGGAGCTGTCTGCTGGAATACAAGCAATGTGAGCAACCGAGGGGAATTTTTCAAGGCCAGCAGTTGAGATGTACTACACGATCGTATCTTTGCTTAATTCTGGCTCACAGAGCTAGTACAATATTTGCCAAGATCATGAAGTGCACAGAACTTAACAGCTCAGAAGTCCCTAAGTCCAGCCTCTTCCCTCCACTGCCATGTTCCCTGCTGAGAAAAGAAAAATATTGGAAGGTTTTGAGAGGCTCCCCAGATTGACGTCTGCTGTTCGATACCCACCTAATGAGCTGCTTAACAACTGTTACCAAAATTAATGAGTCAAGTCACAGTTGTAATTACCATATTGCAGATCACAGTATTGTATTAGATTACCATGGACTTCTATTTAGGAATATTTACACCATGACGACTGTTTAAAATGTGCACCAATGTTTCAGCAGATTGCATTGCCTCATAGCCCATATTTATTAGGCTAGGCAGGAGTTATAGGAGTCTTATAATGAATTCTTTTGTTCCATCTTATGGGGATCAATGAAGAGCCAGTCTTAATGTAAGTATATCCAGGTATTGAAAAATGCACAAATGTCAAAAAAACCTTAATCGTGTCTGTAAGCATGCACACCAAAGGAACACAGTGATGAAAACTATAATCTGGGACCAGAAGCAACTGCTTCACTATCAAGAGATATTAGTGTAACTGGGTATAAATGACTCTGATTTAACTCCTACTTTAAGAGATAAGTTTACCACCCAGAATACAAGGCTCCAGGATTTTAGGATAATTGAGTGTAGTTTCCTTGTTTAGAGCTATGCTTTCTTCTGTGTATAAAGGGGTAAGAAACAAAGTTCTACAGAACAACTTCCTATACATTATCTTGAATAGATGGTAATTTTACCTTCCTCCTATTCCACTCTCTCTGGTAATGAACATATCTTCTGCGCTTCATGAAAGCAGATGATGTGGAAATATTTGAGGATTTTCTGCATTTAAGTTCAGCTCTTTTTTGTTTATGACTAATAATGTTTTAGTCGACAGTGACACATATATATCTGTGCATGCGTGCCCGTGTGTGTACACACAAGAGACCTGACAAAGTCCAGCAAAGGCAGCTGTTCAAGGGTTGCTGCTGTCCCCCAGAGCCAGATACCTCATCAGAGAGGTACTGCCTGGAGCCTCTCCTGCATCTGCCCACTCCCATTCACCTTTCTGCAGTGCCCAGCACCTCACCATGCTGGTGAAAGAGTGCTCTGCCATGCTTCCCCCTGCTCCCACGTGGGACACCAGGAAGCTACCAAAACTGGGAGGTGCATACCTTGTGTGATGCATACCTTAGAGAAATTTGCAATGACTGAGCGTTTGGACTACTTCTCTTTGATTCTTGCAAGGGCAGCTTCAAGAACAGTTTGTCTCACTTTCCCCATTTCCTTCTCCAAAGAGAGCCTGCTAGCACAGACAAATGAGGCAAGTCAATAACATCCACCCGGACAGGATATATTGAGCCAATTCAAGGGTAGGTGGATAGCAGCTGTGGTTCTGCCTGTGAAATACTATAGTTGTTGCCATTGTGCAGTGAGTCATCAAGCCCCATTTATTTACACTTTCATATAAGTGCTGGCAAACACTGATTTATGTGCTGAAAGCTGGGAAATGGGGTATGGGCGTCTTAAAGAAAGAGACACATACACACGCATGCATAGACCAGCAACCTATCTTCAGATCAACCAGGAGAATTTTAAGCCACACAGACCAGAAACAGATTGACCTTTTATTACTTTTGAATTGAGGACAGATTTCCCCTTTAAAGGCTCAATTATATTGCTGGGCTTGTTTGCTTTTTATGATTTCAGAAGATGCCATGGTAACTTGGGCAATGAATCTGAGCTTAGGCTGCTTCATCTGCTGAATTTCAAGCTCTGAATTGTAGTTTGCAATTTTAATCAATCTTGTATCTGGAAAATTACTCTATTGTGTTTACTTTTAAAGAACATTTACAGCAGACAAGTTATAAGGACTGTTATTTGAGAGCTTGTTTGAGATTCTTTCCTGATTTTGCCCATTGGAGAATATGGAGATATTCTGGGAAGTATGGGGTTCCTGGCCTTTTTGGAGAGTTTGATGGATTAGTGTTCTCCAAAATTCAGCTATAAAGACCTGTTCCTCATTTATTAAGCATTCTTGAGTGAGATATAATTTTTGATTTTTCTAGGAGAAATATAATTATTTGGGTAACTAGATGGACACCTGTATTCATTTTTGTTTCTACCTGCAGAACTGCTTGTTTTAGTTGCCTAGTGCTTTAATAATCTATTGACCTGCTCAGGAAAGAGGCACCTTGGTGCCACTTGGTGTGGTTATTGGAAGGTTCTCAGACAGACGTTTTATGTGGGGCAGTGCTATGGTGCAGCTATCTGTGCACAATGGAATCAGTGTTTACTACTTTCTGTGTATTCTAGAAATGTAGAACAGTATGAGTAAATATTATGTATCCAAGTTTGCATTTGAAATCATGACTGTCAAGGTAATAAGGTTTTCCTAACTGAGGAGCTTTCAGAGCACCAATTAACATACAGACCCTTTGACTGCTGGGTGGGCAAAACCAGATTTCATAGCATCACAGACTGGTTTGGGTTGGAAGGAAACTCAAAGCCCATCTAGTTCCAAACCCCTGCCAGGGACAGGGACACCCTCCACCAGACCAGGTTGCCCAAAGCCCCATCCAACCTGACCTTGTACACTGCCCTGGAGGGGCAGCCACAGCTTCTCTGCGCAGCCTGTGCCAGGGCCCCACCAGCCTCTCAGAGTGAAGAATTTCCTCCTAATATCTAATTTAAATCTCCACTCCTTCAACTCAAAGCTATTAATTTATTTCAAAGTATTATCTGGTAGATCCCTATGAAGGGAAGATGGGAGGGAGCAAAGGTGTATGTAACCCACCAGTCAATGTGTATCACAGGACCCTTCTCACCAGTTTCCCCACCCTCACAGTACAGAAAAGGGGGGAGTGGAGGGGGGGATATCATTATTGTATCAGGATATGAATCTGTTGATTGAGTCAGAGAAATCTCTGGTGTTTTCCTATGTGACAGCAAGTGCACAATGAGATTTAAGAAACTGAAGTGGCAGATGCCCTAAAATATATCGTCTGTGCAGATTCTGCAAGGCTGCCTCTCTGCTTTAGGACTGTTTAAAAAAATCAACCTATTTTTTCTTATTTAGGAAGAAAAGGTTAACAATTATCTGACCAGTCATTCTGTGTCACTGAGTACAAGCAAATCTGGCATGTGAATCCTTATCCTTAATTTTATTTTTAGGCACCTAATTTGTTTTCCCATTTGATGATATCTTCAGCTGAAATCGTAGACTGCTGATCTCTTGTTTTTTTCTCCTGCAGTGAATGTAATTGGACACTCTTAACCATAGCACAACTGTTCTAAATGACACAGAAAGTAAACGAAGGCTGCCAGATTAAAGAGAAGTCTCTCAATAGATTTGTGATTAACTTGCAACTATAATAAGAAATTACATGAAAATAGAAATGAGTCGGAAAGGTTAACCAGCTAAGACAGGAAATTATTTCAACAGCAGGGGGAAAAAAAGAAAGGAAAGATAGTCTCTTTTCAGATACACTTCTGACATCAGCTGTTTCTCAAGAGCAATAGACTGGAGCTAAAAAGAAGAGGCCTGTGGGGCTAAAAGATACAGTTCAGATTAGAGTTCAGGATTTGAGTTCTGGTTCTCATCACTAACTTGCCTCCTAGCTCTGAGCAAGCAAAATGCCTCAATTTTCTTCCTCTCTTTTCAAGCAATAAACTCATTAAGAGTTTGTATAATGCTTAATGCCAGGTTTGCCCACCTGGAAGCTATACATATAACTGGACAACAGATAAAGTTTTCCATTCTCACACATCTCAGCCTTGTATTCATTTTGACAGTGATTGCTCAGTATGGCAAAATGTACCAGGGATGAACTCTATGTCCAGTTGTTATGAAGACAAAGCTATATGTGAGTCTTTTAAATTAAGAGTAGAACATATGCCCAGAGATAGTTAAGAGTAATTCAAGTTTTCAGCATGGAGGAGAGATGATAAATTAAATAAATCATTTTTTTGAACAGCAGAACTAACGAACCAAATATTTCTTGGGTAGATCATCTGTTATTCTAATGAAAGGTTGGATTATCTGTCTTTCCACTGGTAAAGGGAGCAAGAAGGGGTCTCTCTCAATTTTCACAAAATTTGTAGAAATAAACTAATTTCTTCATGTATGTTTTTTTGTTGCATTTGCTTGAAAGATGCCAATAGACTCAAGAGTTATCTGGAAACAACTTCCTTTGAGACAATAGACTCAACCAGGGTGCTTGTATAAAGCTTCTTGGGAAATCAAGCTAAAAATGCCCCCTCACTGACTGACCCTCTTGGTGGATAAAAAACAGGTTAGAGAGCATATAAACAAACTGAACACACACAGGTCTACAGGGCCTTATGGGTTGGTTACACTCATGTCTTCAGTCTTCCTCACTCCAGACTTTCCCACTGGTCTAGACCCTGGGATCCTGAAGGCCGGTCTTACCAGTAAAGACTGAGGTGAAGGCATCTTTGAAGCAGCCATCATTAGACTTCAAAACAGATGCGCTAAACAGCTTTCCCTAACCAGATGAATGCTTATCTCTGGATCACAGTCTGTGGGTTCAGGCAGGTCTTTCTCTGCGTGCTAAACATTGATTACCTCTAGGTATCACTGCTACAAGAAATGTGGCAAGGAAGCCAAATAAGAGAAGCTTCTGAAGTATCTGAGTGTGCTACCTAGACCATACAATTGTATCCTGAAATTTGCATTTGGCTTCAGACCATTCAGTTCACCTGCTACAGCAGCTTTCAGTCTCCAGAGCTGTCTAGCAAACACCTTCAGTAAGCATGGTAGGTACCACAGCTTTAAAGGAACTGAAATAAAATCTTGTTAATTTAGAGCAACAGTCAAGGATATAGTACAGGTGTACCATGCTGGGAAGGGAATAACGTCCCCAGTAGGAACCAGTGTCCTTCCATGGAACTCTGAATCTGCAGTAAGACTTCAGCTGAATGGAAGATAAGAAGAAATCAGCTAAACATCAGGATTTTATGGCAGTACAAGATGGAAAATGTATAAAAATAAGAGTAACTGGAAACCCCTGATTTTGCTTTTACAAGCCACCTCACTCCTTACTCAGGTCAGATTAGCACGCTGATGCAAGGGCAAATGGAATCCTTTGAAATATTTCAAAGCTTCCAGAGTTTCTTGTGGTCCCCCAGTCATTTTCCCACTGTTCACAGGCATCCAGTGCCTGTAGACCTCTCAAATGTGGCTCCTCAGAGACACTTGGCTGGCTCTTGGCTAGAGCATCTCTGCATTGCTAATGAGCAGACTTCCTCCCATACAAGGCGCTGTGCTCTCATCTGATCCTATTTCCTACCATCCATCCATTCAATCATATCCCGCTTTGAACTTTTGCCCTTTTTAACTCTCTGTTCAGGCTTACAATCCTTAGACATAAAAATACATAGATATAGTTACGTTTATCTGCCACAGCCAGAGCAGCCTCAGGGATAGTGATTTAATGGCTCCTGTTCTGAGGATAAAGTTGTTTATAAATATGGATGTAACCAGTGGGAGGCAACTACACGTTATCCCCAGGTGTCTCTCTAGGAGATCCAATTCATTTAGTAAAGCATCCTTCTAAATGCATACACACACATAAACACACACACACACACACACACAGAGCAGCTGTTTAGATGGGCACAAATCATGGATCTTCTGCACTGATATGAAAAGAAAAGTTGTGAGAAGGGTATAAAGGTCATAGATCCTGTCTATAATGCTATGGTCTATAGTGCTATGTTCCTTCTACACGAGTAACACAGAGATAGGAGAATTTTCTCCCAAAAGCTTATTCCTTGTGAAATGGGGAGCCTGCATCTTTGGAGGAGACCCGCCTGGAGAGAGCTGATTCCTCCATTCAGTTCTCAGAGGTTTGCTCCAGGACACGGAGGAACAGGACACCCTGGAACCTCAGCCAGGCAAAGCACACAGTCCAGTACACAAAACCAACAACAATGACAAAAGAGCACTGTTTCTCATACATTTTTTCCCTTCTTTTTTCTCTGAGACTGAAGTTAGTATCTTCTGCTACTGCTACCGTGTTTCTCTAGGCTGCATGTCAGACCTGGGAATGCTGCTTTGCTGTTAATCCATAAGACAGTGGGAAAGTTCACTCTGGTTTCTCCAGAGGGGGTCTGGTGAGGTTGCAGGCTGTAGGAGCAGCAATCACTGCAGAACACTCACCTTAGCCTGCAACTCTTGCTTAAGTGGGATACTTTGGTGGTGTGTTATAGGGCCTTGCATTCTAGTATATCATTGTGATGCCACCAAGCAGTCAAATTAAACAAACATTGCTATAAAAACTGTATCTTCAAAGATAACCAATGGTTAAGAAACCAGCTAGTGACATAACCTTTCAAATTATCTAAATAACCGATCGAATACGGAGAGGAATAACCTTTTAAAATCATTAGATTTTGTACGCATATGTACAAATAATTAACTTCAAATTCTGCAGCCAGAGAATAATGTAGATTGCAGATTTTGAAGTAAGAACACCTGTAGCTACAAAGGCAAGCAACTGCTTCTTAGAGAAGGCAAACGTCTATTGATTTTCAGGTAAGCCAATCAGAGCCAGACCAGCATGTTCTATTCGTTGTAACGATAAGACACTGAAAAACAACAGGACCAGTACTCTACCTTTCTCCATCCATTCTGGAAATGCTCCTCCTCTGAGCTTCTGAATCACTGGCTTTATTGCTATTTATATGACAGTAGTTCCCAAGATGATGTAAGGTGGTTTGCAGGCACTGGAAGTCAAGTCCCAATCATCTCAGCTTTTTATTTGCATTTATAGAGGGCAATGCTAAACTGTTCTCAGAGACAAGGGAGAAAATTGATGAGAAACTATATTATTTTCTTTTGCAAAGGGCAACAGGCACATACAGACACAAGTGAAAGAAAGCAACCCTGAAAAGATTCTTGACATCAAAAGAGGGTGCTAACACTTGTCTATGAGGCAAAAGGGGTGGGAGGAACAACCTCCTTTGTGCAAAACTCTGTTACATGAACACAGCACTCCTGAAGAAACCCTTTCTTTCTGGTAGGAGAATCCATAAATGAGACAGTCAAAGTGAGGAGAAAAAGGGCATGAAAAAGGGCCAGGGAGAGAAGTTGAACGAGTGAAAAACCAGCAGCAGCATGAGGGTGACTGAAAACCAGCAGTTGGGAAAAATAGCCCCCTTGAAAGTGGCCTTTGCCAGTACAGAAGCAAAATGCCAAGTATTTTCTCAGTGTTGTTTATGGGTTGATACCATGGAAGTATTCTCATTCCTAGCTCATCTGAGATGACCTCTGCCCAGCGATAACAGTTTGCTCACTCCACTGTCTCATCTGGCTTGCAGAATGAGGAGGATGGAGACTCCATATGAGGCTTCAGATTCTTCAGCATTACTAGAAAGCAATTTAAGACTTATAAAAAATGAAAAGAAAGGCAAAGGAGTTCTTCACTTCTCTGCTATCAGTTGCCCTGGTATCTAAATTATGTCTAGGCTCCGTGCCCAAAATCTTTATAGAAATGCAGAGTAATCTTTCTTCACCTGAGAGTGAAAATTGGTGTTAGTATAAAGAGAACAACCCCTCCAGGATTTACTGTACTCCAAGGACTTGGTCAGCTGTGGCAATTTGTTCCATTATGACTAGTTTCCATATCACTGCAATATGCTGACGGATATGCCTCTAAGATTAAAATCTGCTGTTACATCAGTGTAAAGCTAGCACAAAGCAGATACAAAGATTTAGTTTCCATATCTATCTTGTTATCTAAAACGTTTCTGCATTTAAAACATTTCTTGCAGTACGCCAGTGTCTATTTTGGGCTGTATTTACATGGAGGTCTTAACCTGCTCTCAGATTTCAGAAAAGGTCTTAAAAAGAGATGTGGCTAAATACAAGCTTTTTAGACCTAAAACTTGAGTGCAGTGCCTGAAACCTAGCACTCCTTGACAGACAAGCCCGGGTTTGGGTGCAAAGTCATGGTTTTCTGAAGCATCCCATGCAGATGGACTCAGACCTGAACTAGGGTGGTTTCCCTAGATCATGCCCTTACCACATGAAGGTGAGCTCTGACAACCAAACTTTAATGCACAAACTGCTCCACCTGTCCTTTTGCCCACCTTCCCCAGTCCTGTAAATAATACAGGCTTCTAGAAGTTTCCTAAGGCCAGTTCTGTTTGTTTCCAGCCTTTCTCTTCAGAAGCAGTCAAAGGCAATTCTCATAAACTTTGGATAATATCTGCACACAGGACCAGGGAAGGCAATGAGAGGAAGATCTGACAAATGGCATGTTTTATAGGACCTCAATCCACACTTTATAATAATGCAGTAAACATTTTTTAATAATGGACTGTTTAATATTTTGTTCATTGTTTTTAGAAGACAATTAGGAAGGCTTGCCTGCATTTTCTGTGGAGTTTATCAGTAGGGGAATGGTCACTGATTATCACCCACCACCTGCAGAGGCTAAATGCACAAAAAGACATCAAGTTTAGCTGTAAACTTGTAAGGCTTGATTCCCTGCCAAAATGGAGCTTCAGCTCAATTACTCAAAGTCATGCCAAAGTTGACTATCCACCTGCTAGAGTATGAGCTAGAAATGGAAGGAACACCTGCAAAATAAGACCAGGGAGGTGGGAGGAGGAAGTCATCCTTGAAAGGAAAGTAACAGAAAGAGGCAGCAAGACACTGTAGTGAGAACTAATGCTTTCCAGTAAATTAGCCTCAAAGCCATGTATGAGAGTCCAGCAAGCAAGTAGCTAATTACAAATAAACAGGGATGGGGTACCACAACATAATCAAGATGGCTGATTGTGGTTCTCCATCACTAACAGTTCAAGTAAAACATAAAGTAAAATTCAAAAATATCATGGCATTAACTAATCTCTAAGAAATTGTATGTATTGGAATCCACACAGCAATTTCTCCTGAGTCCTCTTCTACCTAATATTTTTCATTGCTTCATTAATTGTGTGGAGAACTCACCAGTAGTTGCTCAGAAATGCTTCTAGATAGTATGCCTGAGATTGTGATAATGAAAAAAGATAGTCACTTGTTTTACCAGCAGAATGTTATATATTACTTGCAAATAACAAAAACATCATTCAGATTGTAGGCTCACCACATCTGTATTTGTTAGCAGATATCTACCTAACAGTTTCCTTGTTAAACAAAGAAATACGAGTCCAGGCTGAACCCCCTAGTCTTGTATAAGTAACTTCTGAGAATTAGAATTGAGGTACCAGGTTGAAGTACCCATTAACTAAGCTTAGTGTGTTATGAAGATAAAGTGCAATTCAAGAATAAATGATTGATGATGAGAATAGCCTTTCCATACTAGGTTGTTCTGCAATACAGAAGCAGAGCTGAAGTAAATAAAACAGCAAACACTGGAACATCTTACTCAAAAAGACAGATAAAAGAGCAACTCTGTGTCAACACTGGATAAGCAGATGATACTCACTGGCTGATCTGCAATTTCTGTAGAAGCTCTTCTCCAGAAAGAATAATACCACCTAAATAATTGCTTGTGGTGCAGAAGTAGGTCTGTAGAAAGTACCCCCTAGTATCTCAGAGAAGGGTTTGTATTTGAATAAATCTCCATAAAATTGATATTTTTGATTCTGTTCCTATTTATATCTCCTTAATACTTAGAAGTCCGACTAAAGCCTCATTTTAGCAGGCATCAATCAATTTTGCTTGTATCAAAAATTGACCATCTCTAAAACCTTTCTTGAAGGATGCAATATCTAAGGACAATTTGAACATGAAAATTTCTCTGATCCACAGAAAGAACAGCCAAAATGGTCCTACTTAATAGCAGCCAATGGATAAAATCCATTGTCCAATGCAAGTTACTGTCCCCACCTTTTCCTCAGTCTGAAAGTATAGCCTGAAATAAAGTATTTCTGTCATGGCTGGCCAGTTGAACTGCAAGAAGTTCCACCATCTAATCATCATACTCAAATTCGTGGTTTTTAAAAAATAATGTAAGCTTATTATGCCCTGCAAAAGATGCTGAGTAAAAGCAATTCTATGAGTAACATTTTTTTACCTTCTCTTTCAGTCTTCTTTACTTTCTATGTATCTACTTCCTTTTCTTGTTTCACACTTAATTGCAATAAATGGCTCCTAAATCAGTGCAGGTAGGTGTCTGGGAAGGTTGGAATCCATACCTGACTGACATTAAGGCTGGCTCGACTTTGGGGAAAAGGGTGCATCCGTGTCCATATAGGTTTTGTTTACATTTCTGAGAGAAGCAAGAAACAAAAAGCACAGTTTGAGCTTGTCTGCTTGTCTGGTTCAGCTTTGGTGGCGTACAAGTCTCCCGAGCCAAGTTCAGGACTGCACAGTCCCCTTCCCTTTATCTTCACGACCTGTGTCCTAGCAGGCTGAACAACATGGGGATTTTTGCCACTTCTCACATGTCTAGGCGAACCCTTTCTTCAATCAAAGATGATGAAGTGAAATGAAATCGTGAAAGGCAGAAAACATAGAGCCCAAAGTGTGACCTAGGAATCTTAATTTTCCTCAATCATTGCTGTAACGGAATGCAAGTCTGCAGCAGCGGGGGTGAAATTATAGTACAAATTACCATGCTATGCCAGATAAATTATTCTCTGCAGCATGGTTATTAAGTGATAGATAAATAACTAACACTGTAGGACTGATTGACAAAATATAAGTGACCTGGAGCTAAGCAGGGCACCATGGAAATAACATTGCAGCGCCACTAATATTTTAACACTGAAATGAGATTTTCCGAAGCAGAAAAATCTTAAAATAGTACATGACTAAGCTAGCTGCAAGTTAAACAGCTACTAAAAGCTCTTCAGCTGAGAACTCCTACCTTCATGACATGTCTCATGTAAACATTTCTTAAATGCAAACTTGAACACTGCTGCAGTTTTCTGTCTGTGGAGGACACAAAAGTAATGAGACTTTTCCTTTTAAATACGTGTTAGTTGATGGCTATCTTTAACAATAGCTTCAAAGAGAATGTGGGACACGGGCTCAGAGGTTATTCAGTGACAGGGTGTCCTCTAGGTTTAGAAGCAGAGGGGCTACAAATGATTCAGATCTTTGTTGGAGTGAACCCAAGGGATCACTGACCACATGGATTTTCTGGAGAATTATCACTCTTGTTTCTACAGCTGAGACTGGCTACAGTTGGAACATTTCTGCACAAGAGGCTGTTGTGGTAAAACAACTTGTGCCTTCCCATTTGTGATTTCCTAAATTTACCAGACGCTTTCTACCAGCACTTGCAATATGTTTATGCAAAGGATGGTACTTGCCTTGAAAGAAAACTGTTCTGCCCAGGTCATACCCTAGGAAAGAAGAAAATTCCTGTATAACCAAACGTAAGGGTACCACTCTCAGACAAACAAAGCAAGCTGGGTTAACAGATTTCAGGCCTGTGGCAGCTGAGCAGAGGTCTCTGACCTTGTAAAAGCATGCTACGCATAGGATCTGGTACCCAGACACATGCTCTCAACAGCATCCTGGCCTCAGGCCAGATGAGGAAGCATGACCAGTGTATAGCTATAAAAGGTGAGGAAATGAGCCAAGCCAATATTTTGATACTGTTCATTATTTCAGAGAAACACCTACTGTCTGAGGTTCCCAAAATACTCCATAAAACAGCACTGGCGTGATGCTTAAGAATGACACAGAGACATTTTTCACCTCAGTGTGTGTGTCACTATCACCATCCGACAGAGTATATCATAGGTAGAAGGAAGTTACATGAGGCTGAAAAATAATTGCACAAGTCATGTGGATATTTAAAATCAAATTAAGTCTGTCTAATTAAGTATCCATGTAATTTAATACAGAACTCCAGGAGAAATAAGGGATTCCTACTATAGATTAATTGTGAGCATTTCACTAGAGAACACTCCTGTGTGATGACCCCCACACAGTCATGGCCTCTAATCTTTCCCAAATGCAGAACAAGCAGAAAAAGGAAGTAGAGAGAAAGGCAGAGAAAAATACAGGCAATAGAGACCCATCCATTAAACAGTATGAATGTTCTGGAGGTAGACAAGTAATCACAACAATCAATAGGGATCCAGCTGAAGACCAAATTCCAATACATCTAGTAGGGAGCTAGCCTGGAGGTAGAAGAAGCCACTAGAAGTCGGCAGCACAGGTAGCTTACTGCCTCCTTAACACAGAACAAAATGCTGGCAGGTGACAGTAAACACAAAGAGATTGAAGAAGATGGCTCTCTGGAGAAAGGCCCTTGTCAGAACTTTTAGAACACAAGAAAAAGATAGGCAGATTTTTGTTTTCTTGTTTTCAAGTCAATTTTGAAACTGAGTGTAACTCTGTAGGGAAGAGGATTGTTCCCTGGGGGAATTAAGGAAGCTGTAAAGTTCAAACAGAATGAAGAACGGGGGGGAAATAGATATTTTTTCTCTAGAGGATTGTTTTCAGTGGTTGGTGCTTTCTAGAATCAAGCAGAAATTAAAGCAAAGCCAAACCAAACACACACACACACATACCCCTCTAAGTTCTTTAACTACTGCAAAAACTTACAAAGGCTCAGTCATTCGGTAGGGAGAATTCTGGAGTTTTGGACTAAACTTGCTGTCTAATATTACATGACAAATCGGGGGAAGACATAGGAACAGAAACTCCTTGAGGGGATGCTCCTTCTTTCCTTGCACCTTGCCTCATCATCCATCAGTTTGCTTATTTGCTCTCTGATCATTTTCCATGCCCACAGAAAAAAATACTGCCAGGTTATATAATCAGCTGAGATCCTAAGACATGCATATTCTGTCTGGCATAACCAGGCTGATTTAAGGCTGGATGGCATTTCCTGACCTTTAGAATGGAAGATGTTTTTATCCTAACCAGTGAAACCCTGATATAAATAATGGAGACATTAAAACTTGACCATTTAATACTTTCCCTTTAGACCTATTTCAGTAGCTACATTTTCCTGCAGCAGCCATCCAGGTGGTATCTCTTGCTCTCTCCATAGCACTGCAAAGTGCAGAGCTTACAGCTCTGCCCTTAATTGGAAGTGGCATAGTGAGAAACACTGTTGGTTCTGTAAAGTCTTGCATGCATAAGAAGATCACTGTTGTCTTTAATGCTCAGGACTCGTGAAAGGGCAGGAGATTGCCTTTCATTTCCCCCCTTTTCCCTGCTTCATATCCCTCTCCCCAAATAAAATCTTCAGAGGGAGGGGAAAAAAAATAATGTCTGCTGGGAGCAGGTGGTTTTAGGCAAAGCAAATTATATTTTCTGCTTCACTGGACTATCTCCTGCTCTGCAATATGGGAGAAATCCTAGAATGTGCATGCCAGACCCAGGGAACTTCCATCAACCAGGGACATTTCTGAAGAGGAGCAGGTTGCTAAGAGTACCAAGATGAAAGCTTAGGGGGCTAACTTGAATTTAATGGGATATATTGCACCCAATACTGTTGCCATGTTGGCTTAGTGCTGTTCTGTGCAGACAGCCACAAAATGTCATTGAAGCAGCTTCTGCCATGACAATGATTCATAGTTGCTTTCTTTTGACACCAAAGGACAAAGTGAAACTGGAATTAAAAAATGGCATTATTCCTCAAGCTCCTCTCTTTGTTTTACAACAAATCAGTGTAGACAATCCTCCAGACCAATTTCTACAGCCACTCATTGAAAAGAACTGTAAGCAGACTCACAGAGACTGAATGGGTTTAACGGAAATAGCTTGTTCTGAAGTCCCTACTGATCTGTATGCATCTTCAGTGATCTACACATCCTTAGCAATGTATAGGCTTTGTCTGAGTCGCCATCCAGACTTACGCTGTATCCCATTTGCACAGTACAGGACCTTGCTGTACTGAGCAGAATCTATGTGCTGCTGTTAGGTATCTTGGGAAAAATACTAATACAAATACCTGCTGCCCCACTAAAATGCCTTTATACAAATGCACGCAGCATGGGAAACAAGCAAGAAGAATTAGAGATCTTTGTGCGGTTGCAGGGCCACGATCTCATTGCGATCACTGAGACGTGGTGGGACAGCCTGGATGACTGGCACGCTCTCATGGATGGCTATGTGCTTTTCAGGAAGGACAGGCTAGGGAGGCGAGGTGGAGGAGTTGCTCTTTATGTCAGAGAGCAGCTTGAATGTATTGAGCTCCACCTGGGGAAAGATGACCCATCAGTCGAGTGCTTGTGGGTAAGAATCAAGGGTCACGCTAGTATGAGTGACACTGTTGTGGGTGTGTGCTATAGGCCCCCTGATCAAGAGGAGCAGGTTGATAGTGCTTTCTATGAGCAGCTAGAAGTAGCCTCGAGATCGCAGGCCCTGGTCCTTATGGGGGACTTCAACTACCCAGATATTTGCTGGGCAAGCAATACGGCCAGTCGTATGCAGTCCAGACAATTTCTGCAGTATGTTGAGGACAATTTCCTGCTACAGATGGTGCAGGAACCTACAAGGGGAGGGCGGGCGCTGGACCTTGTTCTTACTAACAAGGACAGGCTCATCAGGGAGGTGAAGGTCGGGGGCAGCTTAGGACAAAGCGACCACAAAATGATCCAATTCAAGATCCTGAGTGGAAGAAGCAAGCCAAAAAGCAGGATAGCTACCCTGAATTTTGGAAGAGCTAACTTTGATCTCTTCCACAACCTTTTAGGAGCTATCCCGTGGGCTACGCTGTTAGAAGGCAAGGGAGCCTGTGAGAGCTGGCTAGCATTTAAACAGCACTTCTTCCAAGCACAGGATAGGTGCATCCCTTTGAGTAAGAAATCGGGAAAGAGAGGCAGAAGACCTGTGTGGATGACCAGGGAGCTAATGTGTAAACTCAAAGGGAAGCAGAGGGTTTATGAACTACGGAAACCGGGTCTGTGCACCTGGGAGGATTATAGGGATGTTGTCAGGGCCTGTAGGGACGCGACTAGAAAGGCTAAAGCCCGCTTGGAGATGAAACTGGCAAGGGACATAAAGGATAATAAAAAGAGTTTTTTCAGATACGTGAATACTAAGAGGATGATCAGGGATAATGTAGGTCCCTTGATGAATGAGGTGGGTGTCCTGGTATCGGGTGATGATGAGAAGGTGGAAATACTGAATGCCTTCTTTGCCTCGCTCTTCACTCCAAAGGCCCCTCGGGACCCGCAGATCCTGGATGAAAGTAGGAGTGTTTGGGGAATGAAGAGCTTCCCTCTAGTTGAGGTAGGGGTGGTCCAGGAGTGGCTCAAAGGGATTAATGCAAACAAATCCATGGGCCCGGATGGGATACATCCACGTGTGCTGAGGGAGCTGGCGGAAGTGATTGCGGAGCCGCTTGCTATCATCTTCGACAGGTCTTGGAGAACAGGAGAAGTACCTGAGGATTGGAGGATAGCCAATATCACTCCAGTCTTCAAAAAGGGCAAGAAGGAGGACCCTAACAATTATACGCCAGTCAGCCTCACTTCTGTCCCTGGAAAGTTTATGGAACAGCTTGTTCTGGATGCCATTACCAAGCAACTGGAAGAGAAGAAGGTCATGAGGAGTAGTCAGCATGGATTCACCAAGGGGAGATCATGCTCGACCAATCTCATAGCCTTCTATGATCTCATCACCAGCTGGGTGGATGGAGGGAGAGCAGTGGATGTCATCTACCTTGACTTCAGCAAGGCTTTCGATACTGTCTCCCATGACATCCTGATAGAAAAGCTGAGAGATCATGGGATAGATGAGTGGACAGTGAGGTGGGTTGAGAACTGGCTGTCGGACCGGGCTCAGAGGGTCGTGATCAGTGGAACAAAATCTGAATGGAGGCCTGTGACTAGCGGTGTTCCCCAGGGCTCGGTGTTGGCTCCAGTCCTGTTTAATATCTTCATCAACGACCTTGATGAGGGAATAGCATCCACCCTCAGCAAGTACCCGATGATACAAAGCTGGGAGGGGTGGCTGACACGCAGGAACACTGCGCTGCCATCCAGCGAGACCTGGACAGGCTGGAGAGCTGGGCAGGGAGAAACCAGATGAGGTTTAATAAAAGCAAGTGTAAAGTCTTGCACCTGGGGAGGAATAACCCTCTGTATCAGTACAGGCTGGGGGATGACCTGCTGGAGAAGAGCTCTGTGGAGAAGGACCTAGGGGTCCTGGTTGATGACAGGTTGGCTATGAGCCAGCAGTGTGCCCTGGTGGCTAAGAGGGCCAATGGGATCCTGGGATGCATCGGGAAGAGTGTGGCCAGCAGGTCAAAGGAGGTGATCCTCCCCCTCTACTCTGCCCTGGTCAGGCCCCACCTGGAGTATTGTGTCCAGTTCTGGGCTCCCTGGTATAAAAAGGACAGGGATCTCCTTGAGAGAGTCCAGAGAAGGGCTACGAAGATGATTAAGGGCCTGGAACATCTCCCGTAGGAGGAAAGGCTGAGTGAGCTGGGGCTGTTCAGCCTGGAGAAAAGAAGACTGAGGGGGGGATCTAATTAATGTTTATAAATATCTTAAGTATGGGATGCAGGGGGAACTGGCCAACCCCTTTTCAGTGGTCTGTGGAGATAGGACAAGGGGCAATGGCTGTAAACTGGAGCACAGGAAGTTCTGCACCAACATGCAGAAGAACTTTTACACAGTGAGGGTGACAGAGCCCTGGGACAGGCTGCCCAGGGAGGTGGTGGAGTCTCCTTCTCTGGAGATATTCAAGACTCGTCTGGACGCCTATCTGTGCAATATGTGCTAGGGAGCCTGCTTTGGCAGGGGGGTTGGACCCGATGATCTCTCGAGGTCCCTTCCAACCCCTACAATTCTGTGATTCTGTAATACCAATAAAAATACTAATACAAAAATACGAAGGGTTTGGTCCTTTCCCAAATATTAGTATTTTTCCATTGTCATGGCCAGGAGGAGAGCTGAACGCTGAACCTTCTTGTTCCATTCCCACAGACATGTTCCCTGCAGCCATGTCCTTGGGATGGCCTGAAAGCACAGCCAGGGCTGTCCTGTCGTCTTGCTGGTGCCATGAGGGACTGTAATAGGAGTAAGAGAGGGAAGGAAATGACAAGATTTGGGATGACCATTTGCTCCAAGGCAGGGAAGTTACCCTACATACTGCAGAGTGTGTATGCTAAGTCAGTTTCTGCCTGAGAGAATGTTTTGTGATGTTAGGGAAAGCAGAAACACGACTTTCTCAGAAAAGCTGCACTGTTTCAGAACAGCAGCAGAGAGCTGAGACCTTATCCTCAGTGGCAGGTTTAGGACAGCCACAGCAAGACCTCTAGGGCAAAAACTGAGTCAGCCTGAGTTAGCAACCTCCAGTGGCAAATCCAGCAGCTGGATGCATTTTGGAAGTTTAGGGTTCATTTCCACTCAAAAGATGTAAAATCAGTCACATGTCCAAAGGCCCATGCAAAAAGTCTGTAGGTATGAAAAAAGCTAAACACACATCAGCCTCCAAAACACTTGGTATGTGAAGTCTTCCACCTGAACTCCTCAAGCTGATTCACAAATGTTTCTCACATCCCATCCAGTGGTGCTTTAATGTTATCTATCCAAGCACACATTTCCCATGCAATGAACTACTTCAGCTCTCTTACCAGCTTGTCAGAAAAGCTCACGTGCTGGTGCTTGCTTATGCTTGCAACAAAATTTCATCATCCTTACTTGAGTCTCACAAAAGGGTAGAGGCTAAGCAACCTTTCTTTTTTTGGCAGGAGCTGGGCATTGCCTCTGGGGATGAATCTCAGCATTGCAGGAATATGTAGTTTCTTTCTCAAGGCTCCATTTTTTGCTGTCATCTCTGCTCCTAAGACTCTACCCAGCATCAGCCCAATTCCTCATTAAATACCTGATTTTTTCAGAACCAGGACAGCCTAGACCTAAATATTTTTTCCTGTGTATATCACCAACCTGGACAACACTTATGCTAAGTACCTGAACATTAACATGACATTTGTTCTAGGTCAATGTCTTAAACAGATGATTAATGTACAGGTTGTTTACAGTGGAAGGCTTTTCTTCTATTACCAAATATTTAATGAAACATCGTGTTTCAAACAAAAGCATAGAAGGAAACCTGGGTATTTCTATAAACTTGTCCTGTTTACTGCATATCTGCCCTGCAGATCAAAACTGGTCCCAACACTAGCAGTTTAGGAGGGTGCATTCTGTGGCCAGAGGCACAGATTTTGGAGGATGCAAAGACAAACCAGGTCCAGGTCCCAGCCTGGAAAAGAGTCAGCTCCAAGCCCTAAGGATACAGACACGCTCTGTGCCATCAAGTTGACTGCAGCGCAATTCCAGGGCCTGACATCTGCATTCAGGCTTCCCTCCCTTTCTCCTGCAGAAGGTGGGATGTTGGGGAGGAGGCAGAGGAGCCGTAAGAAACAAATGACTAACTGCAAGAGGCAGCAATTGGACTCAGCATGTTCTGCTAATACACACCTGATAAAAAGCATTTTTTCCCCTCACTGCAAGCAACCAGTTTTATTAACATTGAACGATAATATGGAATGACTGTGGGGGGAAAAATGTTTAAAATAATAAAAAGGAACCCTGCAGGTGAGCAAGATTGATTTTAATAAAAGCAACAGAAGAAATATATCTCTGGGACATTTTCTCCCCCTCCCCCCTTCCTCTTTGGAGGGTAACATGTGTGGAGTCTGGCGTTGTCAGTCTTGCCAGCAGGAGGTCGGTGACAGGTTGAGCGGTGTGGCTGACAGGACTGAAGTCAGATCTCCAAGAGAAGTAGCGCAGCGCAGAATGGCCAATGCTGCAAATCGTGTGGGGGAGAAAGGATGTGCCGTGGTTATTCCAACAGCCTTACACACAGCAAAAATAAACCCCGGCACAACAGCAACAACCAACAAGCGAATCAGAATGACAGCTCTGGGAAAAACATAAAAAGCAGCAAGGACTGAACATCATATTCAAATCATACCGAATTACAAAGGAAAATATCACTAGCAACAGACGTACATTACATCTCACACTCCTTGAAGGGGGCAGATAGAGTTGCAAAGGGCTTGTATTCTTGTAAAAATATAAATTTTGTTGCCACTACCCATCCTGGAAGTGATGGATGCAGTCCAATGTGATACCTTGTCAGCATTACATTCTGCAGTGACCACATAGCTCCTGCTCAATGCTTAGCTGTCCAAGACTTATCAGGTAACAGCAGTGTCACTCCCACAGTGCTTACTCACTCAAGTAACAGCTACATGGATGTGTAACACATTAGATTTTCACAGTATGTGACATTTTTACTTCTATGGTGAAAAATCAGCACTTGTGCTTAAAGCTTTGAAGGTTTTTTCTCCACAACATGTTGTGTTAAGCTTTTTTTTTTTCCTCTCTCACTTGTCTTCAGAAGCCATCTCCTCATGCCACTCACTCTTCAGGATGGCAGCAAACTGCCTGCTGAGCTATGAAGTCCTATTATTCAGAGGAATTCTTCTTGTAGTTTTTATCTGTGTTCTGCAGCAGTTCCTCTTATCTAGCACACTTCTTGTTGGGAAGAGAGAACTTGAAGACTTTCCCAACTTTGCATCTTGCAGGTTTGCCTACCCTCTTAGGCTTTAATGGTCTTTTGGACTATCTCATAGTGTCTGAACCAACTATGTGCTTTATCACAGTCCTTGTCACACAAAGACAAATCTGGGAAGCTTCTGTCTGCAAAAGAGAGTTAAGTGGGAAAAGGATTATTTGACATTGCATCCTGTGAAAACCCTTTTTTTTGGGAAATAAACATGAAGTGGATCCCCATTCAAGAGAACAGTTACACAGTATCTAATCAGTCTAGTGGGCTGGCCATTGGCATAATGGGATCCCAAGGGCAGAGCTGAGGGAAAAGTACTCAGTGTTTGTTAACTCACTACAGTTAAGAAAAAAAAAAGAAGAAGAAAGAAAAAACAGGAGAGAGTGACAGAGACCAAGAAGAAGCAATAGCAGGTTTGGGGTAGAAGAAGGAGAAGTCCTATTTGCAAATGTTGATCACATTTGGTGACTAGTCTCAGCCAAGAAAAATGAAGGAATGTTGTTGTTTTTTTTTTTTTGTAAGATTTCAAAACAAATCTGGATTTCTGTTCTGAAATAGGATTTCTCTGTGGAAAAATAGAGCTAAAGAAAAAGACAATGACAAAGGTCTGGCCTCAAATAGCAAATGGGAATGCTTGGTGTCAGGCTGAATTCTATGTTTCGGTTCAACATCTCCCCCTTGTCTCCCCTCTCCCCCCGTTGTTTGAAATGTCATCGATACAATGTTTTGTTTTATTCTAAAACACATTTCTCCTATTAAATTATATAAACAAACAAGTAAAGCGAGCTGTTATCCACAAAGCTCTGCTTAAGGAAGCTAGAGCTGGTTCTGAGAGAGTAGTTTCAAAGGTATACCAAAGATCACACTTGAATGCACTTCCAGATAATCCAGGGGTGAATCAACATGGGGAAAGAGGAGAAGAGTGGGAGAGGAAGGGGGGAAGGAGATTGCATTTCTTGGCCTTGCCTTGCACAGGCAGCTGCCCAAGACAGGTAATCCACTGCCCCATGGTAAAACATGCTCACAGAGACAACTTGGTGAACTCCCATGTGACATGCCTGTAAGATGCCAATAATGTCTGCTGTCAGGTCAGAGCAGCTTTCATACTGCTAGTTTATGGTTTTCCCTCTCAGCATTAACTTTGAATTAATCAGAACAGGCTGTACTACATATATGGCTGACATTGCAATTTATTGTATCTCGCACGTTATACCCAAGCATATGTCCCTATGTGAAATGCTGTTTTACTCATTCAGCATTCATGCGTGGATGATTTCTTGTGCCTAAAGTATTTAATCTAATGGGCATTTTTAGTATACACAACTACAGGCACTAAGATTAAGGATTTAAAATACTAGACCAATATATTATATAAATGAAAATCTCTTTGGCACCCACAGATATAATATAGTATTTGGGCTTTCTGACCTTGAGTACAATTTCCATATACTCATAAAAAATTGATAGCGCTTCTCATTATCCATTCCCCTCTCCTCAGCACACCCGCCCTCCTCTCCCACATCACAGCCGACACCTCTGATTCTCTGGTCCTGTACATCAGCCTTATGGTCACCTCTGGAGGTCTCTGGGGGCAACCCTTTCAGGCGCTGCAAGGAGGCTGCTGTGCTCTGTAATCAACAGGAGCCTATCAGGGAAGACAACTCTTCACTCACAGTCAAGAAATTGACACACACTTATTCCCAAATATGAGGTGCAAAGAAAGCTTCCCACAGCTACACGTGTCTTTAAGTCATCTGCGGCGCAGCGCAGGTTTCTCAGAAACCCTCTTCTCTGAGACACCCGTCAAGCAGCAGCTCAGGTTCTAGCTATCCAGTTTTTCAGTCATCAGCACAATAGTTCATTCCGAGTATTTCGTGGGGTTTATTATTCCTGTTTTTAAAAAGGCTTATCCATTCTATGATTGAATTAATAAGAGAAGAAGCTTTAATGGGGAATAATGTGTATCTAATTATTAATGTACTATAGAACTTAGCTTTTATATTGCAATTTATATTGCAATTACCTTCTTTGTGATATAAAGCAGAACAATACAGAGGAAGAACTTCTTTATTAATGCCTAATAGCATGGTAATTTAAAATATTCGAGTTTCTTTAATAAGGTGCTGTATGAAATGTTACCTAATTTGACAAGATTAATTATACAATTAATTTGAGACCGCTCTCAATTAAATTAGTAAAAATTCTTAAGAATACAGGAACCTAACATGAAGTGAGATACCTATTAAACAGGATATTAATTAGACAGAGATGAAATAATGCATGCTTTGTTAATATAAAGGGCATTGAGGAGTTGGTAAAGATGTATTATTTCATTACATTAATAAAATAAAGGTAGTCCAGGCACAAAACAATTTCAGCAAACCCTTCAGAAGACTGCAATAGAAGTCAGAGTTAGTTCTGCTGCAAGGACTGGGGGGCCTGATTCTTACCTTGGGGCAGATTTATTCCAAGTTGTTTGATCCCATATAACTACACCAGTGTTATTGCAGGGTAAATTCATGTACAGTCCCAATGGGACAGTGGGAGCAGGAGAACATATTCTACAGCTAAATTGGTGTAAAATGATGGGGGAAAATGCTGCACTACAATGTTGCAAATTCATAAAATTCAGGGTGGTGGTAGGAGGGAACAAGACAAATGTCAGCATCACAACCACAGACTTCAGAAGACCAGATCTTGTTCAGAAACCTGCTTGTCACTGAGAGAAGAGGGATCCAGGAGACCTGAGTGATTTTCAAGGATTATCTCCTCCAAGATCTAGAGTGGCACATCCTGCCCGGCCAATCAAAAGTGGTAGGAAGTTTCACATGGATGAACAAGGAGCTCCCAACAAAACTCCAACATAAAAAGGAACTGTAAGAGATATGGAAAATGGGGGTCAGGCATCCCAGGAGGAATACAGACACTGTCCAAGTGTGCAGGGATGAGGTTAAGAAAGCCAAAGCCCACCTGGCAAATAACACAAAGGGCAAAAAAAGAGTTGCCACTGGTAAAATGGTTGCAAAAGAAAGACTAAAGAAAATGTGGGTGTACTCCTGCATGGGAATAAGGATCTTTACAAAAAGCCATTGAGACGATCAAGGTCACCATGACTTCTGCACCTCTACTTCTAGGGGTAAGACCAGGCTTCAGTATCCCAGGCACTGGAGAACAGGAAGGTCTGGAGAAAGGAAAACTTACTCTTTATGGAGGAGGTAGGGCATAAACAAGTCCCTGGGACCGGATGGTATGCACTCAGAAGTGCTGAGGAAGC
Organism: Porphyrio hochstetteri; assembly: GCA_020800305.1. Lineage (NCBI taxonomy): Eukaryota > Metazoa > Chordata > Aves > Gruiformes > Rallidae > Porphyrio > Porphyrio hochstetteri. Next base: position 57,936,620 of record CM036907.1, read on the forward strand.
TGGCCAGTGTCATTGAGAGGCCAGTCTCAATTATCTTAGAAAGATTATGGTGAAAGGTTTCCATTTTAAGTTAAAAGCAACAGTGGGTGCTAACTTTTCCAAAGGATGGACCACTTTTCATGCTTCCATTCTGAGATGGCACATATGGTATATCTCAGACATATCATACATATGTGGTATATCTCAGGTTTCAGGAATTCTTGCTGAGTTGGAGAACCTCTGTAGATATCTGTTTCCACAGCATACATATGTGACTCTGGTTTATCATGTGATCTAGAAAAGCAAAAATCTTACACCATCTGTGGCCTCTTCCCAGTTCACCATATCAGTTTTGACACTAAGTTCTTTTTGTCACATGAATAGTTGGGGTCAAATATTCTCATCATATTGATTGGTCTTTTTAACTTAGGCAGTGAGAAGTTCCCCACAAAGATGACTGAGCTCATTTTTCCTTGTGAATCAACTCTTTTTAACTCCATAAGCATCTGTGAATTTTAAAAGCACATCTGCTCTGGGTCATCTAAATAGATATTTAGATAAATAGATCAAGCCTATTATAGCCTCCATTATATTAATTGCAATAAAGCTATTGTGGGAGAGAAAAGCTCTGTGAAACACTTCTTTCTTTCAGGGAAACAGATTTCATATGACCTGCCTGAGGTCAGGGAAGAAATCTACAACTTTACTTGAACTCAGCCCTGCTGAGTGCTAGGCTATCACCCATCACCAGAGAGTTGTTCCACTACTATACACCAGTTCATGTTCCGTTGCATCCAGCTTCTAAAAACAATAAAGTTTCTGGGAAAATAATTTTAGAGCACTCTATAGTACAAATATAATAAAAAATTGTATCTATCAAGAGCAGGATTCCTCTCCAGACTTCCACAATATGGACACCAACATCCAAGCTAGTGACTCTGTGACCCCTTCACAGCTAAAGGAGACAGGCAGACTTTGCTAGATGCGAATCACCTGATGCAGTTTAGATATCTGATTTAGGAGGTCTTGTTTCATCTTCTGGAAGCATACATATCCGTGTAGAAAGAGAGCCTAGCATGACTAGTTCAGATGAATTTCACCCCGAGGATCTCAGATAAAGTTCGCTAGTTCATTTCGTCTGGGAAATAGAATAAACCATATCACTGATATGACCAATGAGATCAAAACCTCCAATTGAAAATGTCAAATATTTGAAAGTTATCCACAGAGCAAGCTGTAGTAAAATATTCTTTAAATAAACTCAAAGAACAAATATAAAAACAAGCATTCCAAGAACAGGAAGAATCTTAATTATTAGGTAGCTTCTTCCTGTGAACTCCTACCTTCTCTCTGTTTCTAACCAGATCACATGAGTTTAGGTATTTGAATCAAACCAAAGCAGTATTAGTTGTACTAACACTATCATTAGTACATTATGTATATTAGTACATGTTATTGTCATAGACTCTTCTCTGCTATGACAAGCTAGTCATCATTGCTTTGAAGGTATTTAAGGAATCGCTGTATATGCGCTGAACTGTTTAACTATATGAGTAGACTTAGACTGCATTACACAATTTAGACAAATTTAAGGAGATTTTAAATTCTCAAAATTCTGACTTTACCTCAGATTTCTCATGTGTAGCAACGTGAATTTACAGTGTCTTCTCTGCAAAGACACATGCAAAGTTTTGTGACTCAGAAGGACTCATGAACAGCCTCTCTGCTCCCTTGTCCAGACTGAGCCCTTATGACACATACGACGCATTCAAATGATTGCATTCCAGTCTCAAAAGCAATGAGAATTTATTTTTGAAAATGACAATAGCTCTGTTTTAGTGCAGCAGTTTTGCTGCTACACGATTTGCTGTAGGGGTTTGATAGATAGTCCATCATCACAGCTTCAGCCTTCCTAATATGACACCTAGCAAATACAGTGAAAATATGGGGAATACAGCCATTTCTTTGCATAGTATGCCAGCAATTCCCATTCCTATTAGTGTCTGCTGAGTGCCCAGATATAAATGTCAGCTAAGCACGGTGCTCCTAAGAAGTGTCTTCAAAACCATAAAAGGTATTCTGCAAAGCTCCATCTCTTTGATCTGACTGCAAGAAACCTTGAGTAGATGATTGAAGAGAGCATGCCTAGAGGCAAGCATTCAAACCAATTGTTCTGCTGTGTCAGAACAAGGGCAGAAGGAATGACACATTCGAAGGGTCCATTTTGAAACCGAATATCTCAACATTTCAAGAACACAGGGTAAGGATCCAAGTTTTTCAGGCTTCCTAAAGCAGTTATGCCTATCCATACCACTTGAAATTAAAGCTGGAAAAACATAGACAAAGAAAGGATATATTTATTGCACTCCACAATTTTTCAGGAACTTACACTCCTTCATCATCTTTATCCTGTTCTGTAGACCAAAGACTTTGCATAAAAACATCAGTTTGTTGTATTTTGACTTGAAATGCTAAATCCATGGCTGTCACAAATCTCTTCCATGCCAATGACAGCCACAGGCTCTGCTTTCTCTGCTCTTGCATGAAACACTTAACTAGACCCTTCCGCTCACTGGAGTGAAGGTGTGGGGCAAAGCAGAAAGCTGGTGTGCCCAGACCCACAACAACAGAATAAGAGAACAGCTAGAAGTTTCTTTCAGTGTCATCAGTCAGAGGTGGGGGCAGTTCCAAACTAAACGAGAACTTGCCAGGCATAACTGAGCCATGGGAATGGAGAATGTCCTTCAGAAGAACCCACTGGAATGGCAGAGCACTCAGCCCTCCTCACACATCAGTGCCTTCCAGTTTTCATGCAGTACCATTCCTGCTTTGTGAAAGCCCTGCTTATTCACCTTCCTCCAGTTCAGTAAAGTTCAAGTGGCCACAAGTCCACCCCAACAGCTGTGATCTATTCCTTATGACTTTTCTACAACTTATCGCTGACCTTAAATTTGGCTCAAACAGCTGTCACTTCACAGAAATATGTGAGGGGAACCAGAATGTATCTCCAACTACAGCCTACAGAGTATAGCTAATACCACTGCAGAAATCATATTCCCTCTCTGACACGTATAGTTAATGAAGAGCAGGCCAAAATCTTGCAGTAAGTTTATATACATCCTGTACTATTTCATTTCAATGCTGAGATTTTTCTTGCAGGGGAATCTCCCACTTGGGAACATGTTGCCAGTCAGCCTAGCAACATGCCCCTCAATCTGAAATGTGTGCTGGTCTCCAAAGGCAGCACTTTGGGACTGTCTGTCAAAACAGCAGCGTCCCATTCAAGAGATAAAGTGTTAAAGTCATCTTGTGGCTTTTACAGAGTTACGTTAAAGCTAGAACTTTTAATGAAGCTTGCTGATCAAGGTTATCAAGTCAGGTAGTCAATAGCACTGAACCTTTTTATCAGCTCTTCTTGGTAATTATAAATTATTTGCCATTAGGCAGTATGCTAATTCTCAGACTCCTACAAAGAGCTTAATCAATTGAGTGCATTTTATTATTTTCTAGTCTAAACATCATGGACTCATCATATAAAGTACCGTATAACACTAAATTATTCTAGATAGTTAAACTGATGTTAAACCAATCAGAAATTTTATTTGAATTTATTAGTCTTCCTGCATTATTTAGCCAGCACAACGAGAACAACAGAAACAAAATACACCCAAGAGGTAAAGTGCAAAATGAGTAAGGAATGAGGCTCTGAAGTTACCACATAGAAAAATGGAACAAAATGTGTGATTAACTTTTAGAAGAGAGAGGTAGATCTGTACTTGGCATTCTCCTTTGGGTTACATTATTGCTGATTTGGACCTGAGGAACATTGTTGTGTCTGAAGTTGGCTTCCCCACATCAAAACCTTTCTAGTTATTGTCTTGCAGTTTCAGGAACAGATCCAACAAAGTCACCTAATTCCTGTCCAAAGGCAGGAATTTGAATTCAGACCCTGAAAATGCTGCACACCTAACTCCTCTCCTCCTCCTCTCCTCTTCTCCTCCTCTCCTCCCCTCTTCTCCTCTCCCCTCCCCTCCCCTCCCCTCCCCTCTCCTCTCCTCTCCTCTCCTCTCCTCTCCTCTCCTCTCAAAATGATCCAACAACTCTTTTCCCTTCAGAATATCTGTTACAACAATAATCATTAGTCCAGGTGGCTGCCTCCTACCTAAGTATTTTCTTACACATTTAAGTTATCTCTGCTTTGTAGGGCTGGCACAAAGCTTTCACTTCCCACATGCAAGCAGATGATAGGTGAACTACAGATAGGTTTGAACAACAACTGAAAGCACTTTCCACAACCCTGTGAAACCCTGGCATCACAATAAAAAAAGCTTCATGTTGAATTCCTTCTGGAGTCCTTATTATCCTCCTGCCAAAATCCTGATCAGTCCTTAAAAAGAAAAAAACAAACCACAACAAAGCCAGCAAACCCAAAAAAGGATATTTGTTTAAACAGTGGGTAATAGCAGTGTGTAATACTTCACCTTTCCCTTTTCACCTGCATTAGCACAGCCTCTGGAGCAGGAAATATTTTGGCGTAAGTAGATACCGCCTTAAAAAAAGAAGCTCCCACACAGGAAAAGACTCATTCTGGACGACCAGAGCTGGCTGCCCTCTGGGAAAGCATGCCCTTTAATTTAAGCTGAGGCTACTTTTAGCTGCTGTATGTGTAATTTAAGACTGCATTTGCTTTTAAGTGAGTTGCAACATGTTCTTTTAACTAGGTAATGGATCAGACTATGGTCTCTTCCACAGCTGAGATGTGGCTCTAAATAAAACTGAAGGAAGTGCCCTATAGGGTCAGACCAGAGGTTCGTTTAACTTAATATCCTGTCTCCAACACCTGCCAGTAACTGCTGCCTGGTGAAAGAATATAAAAGCCACAGCAGAAAGGACTGAGTGATTCTCTCCTCTCTGAATTTTCCCAGCTCCTGGCAATCAGCAGCTTAAAAGCACTGCTGAAATTAACTAACAAAGTCGACTCTGACACACAGATTTCAGATCCAGAGCCCTTTTCCAAAGTTCTTCCTACCTATAGCATTTGTCAAGTAGCAAACTAACTCCTCCATCCTCATCTCTGACTTGACAGAGCGATGGTGCTGATAATCCCATCATCCAACACTGAACAGAGGCTGTCCTCTATAGAAGGAGATGAAAAGGGGTAAATGCAGACCAGCTAAATCTAAATGTTCAGGTAATAAAGGAAAATACCCATCTTTCACTAGAAATACTGCTAAAATATACAGCAAGTGCTTCTATTTGCCCCTGTTATTTGAATCTCTATATTCTGTAGGTTTATAGCAAAGAAACTTTTTCCAATCAATGCATCTGACCATCTTATTTCGTGTTGGTTTGAATGCATGCATGCATGCTTATACCTTAAGAACTATTCTATTTGAATATGGACTGAAGTTATTGAAGAACAATTTTTGCAATACTGGCAAAACAATAAACGCAGATGGTCCCAGATTTGCTCAGAAATTCCTTTCTAAAGCTGTTTTGGTTTGCTTTCTCTGCTAATAAAGTTTAAACTGCGCTGTAAGAATCAATCCTGCACACCCCTGTCACACCGCTGGCTGAACAATCCTTTTTGGCCACAGCTCCTCAAGACGAGTTTCCACACTCTCTGCACTGACACGCATAATGCAGCCAGCCAAAGGCTCCCTATGCAGGCACTAATGCACTGTAGCATCGTCATTATTTTTATTTACTTACAGAATGCAAAGCTTAATACAATGCTAAACAAAATGGACGTGGCCCTGCCCCAAGGAGTTGCTATGCTTTCAGATCTACCAGCTCTGGTGTCACGGAACAACTTAAGCTGCTATAGCTCCCTTGAACTATCTGTTACTGCTTCAGAAGGTGACAAACTCATGCAGAAATGCCTGTGCCAATATGAGCCAGCATTACACTACAGCTGTCTATTGCTGTCCATTTACTGTTGTGAGCTGGTTGAATATTTCTCAAGTTCAGTGTGGAAGTCAGCTGTATAACCCACCCTGGGAAGCCAGCCAGGCACAGGCAGTGAAGGGAAGAGATAGGTCTGTTCTTTTATAGGTTATTTAGCTCAACTGGTTTCCACAGAATGTGTGAAAAATCACTGATGTTAACCTGGGAGAAGATGTGCTCCACCTTCTCCAAAATCAACTTGCTTTGAGTCTTAGAACATCATGATTTTCAGAAAACCACAATGGTTCAAAAAAATAAATACTTCAAAAGTTAGGTTGACTTTTAGGAGAAAACTGGTGACTGTTTCTGGTTGCTAAGGAGTGACACAAATTAGAAGTAGGACCTAAAACCACAGCAGATGTCTCCCAGACATCAGTTGGAAATGAGAGACGTCACTATGTCCCCTCCACGTGGTCAGTGTGCACAGAAGAGAAGGGCTAGTGTTGGGAACAAGTTCCAGATTCTCTGAGTGAGCCAACTTCTCCCTCTCTGTCTGCCTCTGAAATGGCCCACAGGGACTCAGACATAACCTGCAGCATTGCTCTGGGAAAATGTGTATCGTCAATGCCACGAAAGGGACGTGTGAGTCAAGGACCAAGAGAGAGGAAGATGAAGTTTGCTTTCTATCCCACGTAAACCTGCATCTGCCAGAGAGGAATCGACCTGCAGACAGGGAAGAGGTGAAGGAGCAAGCAGATTGCAAAACACATATCACAAACATGAATGCATTGCATAGCATATAAGCTTTATCACTTAGCACATGAACATTCCTACCCTCAAAGCAAGTAGTTAAACATAAAGAATCATAGGTCCTCTTTGGATATTTTTTGGCTATAGAAAATTAAAAGTAATATTGGGGTTTACTGTTTAGAGAGCAAAAGATTAGACAGACATAGCTGACTATTAAAGTCAAGATTTTTGTGAATAAATGGCTACTATACATCAGCTCATACCTCTGGCCTAACAATAAGTTTTATTTCTTATACCCAGATTCAGTTGCTATAAATAAGAGTCAGACTGGGCAGCAGTTCTTTGGATTATGTTAGTGAGAGCAGGGGAGTGAGTGCATCATAACTGGTCTGTCAGATTTCACTAAAATGTTGCCAAAAACCCTTGAGGATGAGGGCCTCTAGCTTTGATGTCCCTCTTTACAGGCTGCTGCTGAGTTTTCTGAAGCTGCAGGTCTATGCTGGATAGATATAGGGCTGTAATGAAGTTTCAGTTAACTCAATAGGATGGGCAGAGCATTAAGAGGACACTCTTGCTGCTAGTTTTCTTCTCACGAGTCAAATTCTTGACAGATATCAAATACCAGGTGAAATATGGAGAATAATGGCATTCCTACTAGCAGTACTTGTGGAGATAGCTTTTTTTCTCTAAATAATAAAGACAAATCCTGTGGATTTGAAGAAAGGTGTGATTTTTGCCTTTATTTGTTTTCTTGGAAGTCTTTTTAATAGCAGTAATACCTTTGACACCAGCTCCTCCCTTACTCACACAAAATAATGTGAACACCAGTCTGTTATGCCTATGACAATCTAACCTGCTGTGCATTGAGGAGGGAGATCCATCGCTGAAATTAAGAAAATGGAGCTTATCCTCTAACACTGAGAAAGAAATTGCCACTCTGTGACATGACACCACCTTGTCCTTTGTACAGTTACAGACACGTGTTCAGCCTGGTTTTAGCCCCCTGTAATGGTTTGTGTTACCTATAAAATATGCACACATCTGCTATGCTCACCATCTCCTCGCACCACTGGAAGATGGATAGTCACTAATGTCCCTCCCTTAGACAGGAAGAAAAAACAATGCATGCAGAACATGAAATTGCATAACTCTTGGCTCTTCATCCCATGTTTATGCTAGTAAGCCATGACACTGCTTTTTACGTACAATTGCAATTTTTCTTTTTTTTCTGGTTATTCATGATTTGGAGAAAGCTGCTTTAGGCAGTCAATAGCAATTATACTTGGTGAAAAGAACATACAATACAAATTAGAGCAATATAGATTTTCCCCCCTGTTACTTTAATGTTTAGTTACCCTGTTAGATTTAAACTGAGTACATAATGTTTAATAAATTGCTTTCACTAAAACCCATTAACTGACACTTAGAAATAGCATTTTAATCCAAAGGAGTGCAGCAAAACATTACTGCAATTAATAGGTACGTTGGAGCAGTGAAAAATCCACTCTAAAACAAAGTGTATCCAAGGTGGCAGGTTGTTTATATCCAATACTTAAAAGCATCTTGAAAACTGAGGGCAAGATCCTTAGCCAGCTCCTGTGAATGCCATGGAGTTACTCCTATTCATATTCAGTGAGGGCTTGGTCCTGTGATTTAAACCCATATTTTATTGCCTGGGTAAAATTTACTGCTTTGCTGGTGGCTGGGCACAGAATGAGGAAGAGGTTTAGGGCAGAGGCTTTATGGAGCCGTGTGCCAGCCAACTGAGGGACCAGAGAAGCTGGACCATGGCTTGTGCTCATGATTACTCCCATCCTTCCTCCTCTTCATTTCCACATCTCTTCTTAGCAAAGATAGTATCTGCTTCGGGCAGCTTGTTTTTTCCCTCTGTCTCAGTCTGGGCTGCAGCAGGAGCAACGATACCACGTCCTCTGCAGAGGCTGGATGCTTGAACCACAGCTTTCCAGTGCAGGTGAGTCCTAGAAAGCAAGCACCTCTGAGAGACACCTTGTATCTGTTTGACTTCTTTCTTTATGGTAATGTCTCTCTTCCTGGTCTTTGATTTATTCTTTTTTAAACTTTTAAAAAGGCACAGTGAATTAAAATTCCTTCCCTCGTATGACTGTCACAAATCAACATTTCTCTAGTTTCACACAGAGCACAAGTATTCCCTTCACCAAGAGCTGCACATGGTATTTTGCTTGCAGGGAGAGGGGATAAAGGTTTCCCGCAAGTATAGCTAAACTCAAACATTTGACCAGTAGTGTCATTTTTTTGATGTGTGAATGGCTAAATGTCCTTCTTTCCTTCATCCCTATCCTGAATGTGTCCTCAAGTGTCAGTCCTACTACTTATATTGCCCAACATGACAAGCTTCTGTCCCACCATGTCTACCTGTCCGACCACACTTACCTCCCAGCACCCTCATCCTGCTTTGGCACCCTCAGTTCCCTCTGCTATCCAAAATAGTCTTAAAACAGAGGTGGGCAACTCAGCAGTTGCCCAATACATTTGTCCCTCCAAGTTCCTGAAAAAGTTCCTTTCCTCTGTTTACCCAAAGCACATAGTTTATCAAGCAAACCTCTTTCAGATGTTGTGGTTTTACTCCTATCTTGTAGTAACCCTGAAATATGAACAGGAACGTAGCTTTTCTTGATCTATTTTTCCTTCTTCCTGGTTGCTTTGCTTTCTCTTCCTTTGGTTTAGTTGAATATCCTCACTTCAGCATATATTATTCAAATTTATTATGAAGTAAGTCCTTATCCTTACATACATCCTTCTTTGGCTATGACTGAGGAAACGTCTTTGTTTAAATAGCAACATGAAGAGATTTTTGTAATCTGTCATTTCCATACTGAAAGTACATGAAGTGCCAGTGCCTGGAATTTGAGAAAAGTTTTCTGCTGAGAGGATCTGCTAAAATAATGTCTGAATATCGCTTGCCAAGAAATGTGGATAAAGACATTTTACATTTTTAAATTAAAAAAAAAAAAAGAGATCAGGTTTTATACCAGAAATTCTCATCTGTAATATAAACTTGGTAGTTTAGCAGAAGCACATTCTATAGAATTCTTAATGGCATAAGTAAAGACACTATTTTTCAATGTAAAGATTCATCCATCATTTCATCCATTTCTCTTAAGGAAATTCTCTTACGAATATGCTAGAAGTACTAACAAAATATGAGACTGTCTCATTGCAATCAGGTAGAGGAAGAAAGATAATACAGTGTATGTTTTATTAATGCACAGTAAGTTCTTCAATCCTTATCCTGTAAGCAAGGGGGCAGCTGGGGAGTATTCATTCCTGGGATACTTTGTGAATCCCCAAAACGATGTGGGAAGCTTTAGTGGTACTTATAATCTTACAAATGACTGACGACTGTTGTGTTTGCACGTGTGCTTGTGTCAGCATTTGCACTAATGAAAAAAACCCACCAAATCAAAAGGGATTTCTCCAATAGCCAGGATGACCAACTTCATGATTTTCTGACAGTGAACAAGCCCCTGTCAGTTCAGACTGAAAAGCTCAACAGTTAGGAACAGAACAGTATCCAGAAATAGCTGGCCACCACAACGTTGACTGAAGAATTTTAGATTAGCTATGCTTGGGCAGTTTTTATGAACTGCTTTTAAAGGTTGATGAAGATACTTACCCAGAACAATGGTTCTTACACCCCCAGGAGGCTGTCCACCTCCACTATAAGTCTATCGTTCCTGTAAAAATCAAGTCTCATCTCCTGAGTAATTTCACGTTTGTACCCTCAGCCATCTAATTTAAAGCACGGAACTTATATATAGCAACTCATCTCTGCGTGGCCTGGCAGAGTTGTTTGATTGTCACAGATAATTGGTTGATTTGGACAGTATTCAAGCTGGTGGCCTTTTGTATCCAAGATAATCTCTCTTCAGAATATACTGTGCACTTTTTTAAAGGTAGCATGGAAAGACCATCATCATTAGCAATTTTGCTGAAGAGCAATATTTAATAACCAACTAACAGGCCATTACTTGAATTGCCTACCTCTGTCATTTCAGCACAGCTAAAATAGGAATTCCCTCTCAGTCTTCCAGAACATAGGTTTGTAATCAACCATTTGTGTAAATCTGGGGGTATGTAGGTAGTCATGAATTGTCTGCTTTCCAAATAAAGAAAATGTTTAATTAGTGTCAGTAAGCTTCTTGTACAAACAAAAGGTTCTCCCTGGCTACATCTGCGCTTGACAGAACCTCTTTCAATCTGGACAGACCTGTGCTGACAGCGGATGGCACACGCTTACCCAGCCTGCAAGCACACAAGACGTACACAGTAGCTGTGGGCAAATAGTGTCGTTGATGACTTGCTTTTATTTACGTTCACACTTTTCTCCAGAACAGATAATGTAAAGCTTGGTCTCTGTCCAAAAGACTGTTCAAATCATCTTTTTGTTCTGCTAATGAATGGCAGCTAACACAGAAGGGCCCAGTCTGTAATTAGGGTTCCTGGTCACATTTGCACATGCCAGTAATAACTACACCAACCCCATTATTCTTGCATTTACTCGTTTAGGGACATGTGGAAATACCTTCTGATCTTTATATGTTTTGCCAGCTCTTCATGTAAAGTTCAACTTTATCCAGTGTAACAACTACAAGGACTTGTAGAGTAAGGGGATAAAAACTACTGTGGCAAATTTTGGTGTGAAGAATGCAGTTTTATAGGATTCAAATGCATCTTCAGCCACTATAAATCCACAAACCCCCGGCAACCTACTGTATATTACAACAGATGAAGGTCCAGATTAGATTTTAGAGTGGTCTGCAAAAACACCTATATGGAGGCCTCTAATTTTTATTGGTATCATCTGACTAGGTTTTTTTGAGGTCTGTTAAAAGGGATAGTGAATCAAGGCCCATTCTGCCAGGCCCTTCACGTTGTCTCTGTAGCTGCAAAGTGTAGGGGTGCACCACACAAAACAGCTAAGGGACCCAGAGAGTGGTTCAAACCATGTATTCCTTCAAAAAAGCAGAAGATCCCACATATCTTGAAGTTTGTGAACAACCAGGCAAAATCTGCCTTCAGTCTGCAAGCCATGGCTGAGGCCAGCAAACAGAGAAACAAGGAGGAAAAGCCTGCCAGCCTGAAGATCAGCAATTACTGTTTGCATTCCTTCCAAGGCTCCAACTGTTTAATATTTTCAGGGTTTTTAGCAGCAGTAGCAAAGGATCATTAATCCTCAACTCCTAATCAGCGCAGACATTAATGTGCAGTAAGTACAATTTGCTTGGTTTGGTAACTATGGTTGTCTGTGTGGTATTTTGGAATCATTCTCATCAATTATGGGAATAAGTATTTTGCATGCCCCACCTTTGTTAGATGTGTCATGGATCTAGGAGTCAATAGTCCATCGTTTAATATTTTCAATGTATACAGGTCACTGATGTGAAAGAACAACACTGACTCCATCTTGTGCCTTGTACTCATAGTCTATACTGAGGTGACATTAAAAACAGATTCAAAATGTTCAACACACGTTCCTTAAGAAGGTGTTTTAATCACTGCAAATTTCTACAGACCCAAAGGCACTGCTTGACATTCAGCCAAATTGCAGTTAACTATTAGACCATTCTTCAGTTTTACTAAGCTCATTTCAAACTGAGTTAGACAAGGAGTGACTGACAACAATACCAACTCCCACAGCATTGGTACTGCTACTTTCATGCTGCACTAGGAGGGGACTGGCATAGCTCCTGCTGGAATCGATGCATCCACCTGCAGCCTCTGCTACGTAGACAGATGACATGAAACTTCTCAAAAACACAAGCAAGGCCAAAGGGACCAAACTGGGCTGGTCCCAAAATGAGACGTACAGGGAGGAGTAGGAGAGCTGAGACTTGGAGAAAGTCTTTGAAAAGCGAGATTGACTGTTCCTGTTATGCAGGGTGAGGAGATGCTCCCAGCTCCTGGGATGCCAGCCCTGGTCACACCCAGCCACCTACCACCAGCCCTGTGTCCTCTGGGACAGCAGCTGCCTGTGCTGTGTAATGCCACACTGCAGAGTCCCAGGCCCATCAGCGGTGTGGTATCACAGAATCACAGAACATTAGGATTACGAAGGGATCATCTAGTCCAAACCCCCTGTCAGAGCAGGATCATCCAGACTAAATCACACAGGAATGCATCCATGTGGGTTTTGAATGTCTCCAGAGAAGGAGACTCCACAATCTCTCTGGGCAACCTGTTCCAGTTCTCCATCACATTCACAGTGAAAAAGTTCCTCCTTATATTCACATGGAACCTCCTATGCTCCAGCTTGCACCCGTTGCCCCTTGTCCTATCGCTGGCCATCACTGAGAAGAGCCTGGCTCTGTCCCCCTGCCCCTCGCCCTTCACATGTTTATAAATATTAATAAGGTCACCCCTCAGTCTTCTTTTCTCCAAGCCAAACAGGCCCAGCTACCTCAGCGTCTCTTCATAAGGAAGGTGTTCCACTCCCTTAATCATCTTGGTGACCTTATGCTGGACTCTTTTAAGGAGTTCTATGTCCTTCTTGAACTGAGGGGCCCAGAACTGGATACACTATTCCAGGTATGTCTGGGTTGGAGAGCATGCACACCCCATTTACACCCCTATGGGCTTTGAGGGGCAGCTAGGTGCTGAGCCCCATTCACAAGGCTGGACAGTGTCTCTCCCACCACTGCCTGTGTTTCCTCCCCTACCTGTTGCTTCTTGAGTTACGATGGCACAGCCTGGAGCAGAAAAAGGAGAAAACATTTTCTTGCAGGTTGCTTTTTGCTGGGAAGCAAACTTGTACCATGAGGGACAGAGCACAAGGTCTTACTTTCAGGCACAAGCTATCTGTCCCAAGCAGTATCTTTCTTGTGCTCTCCCCACCCTATTTAGGGTGGATGTCTACTCAGTTCTGTACTTTTTAATGTTGGAAGTTAAAAAAGTGACCATGCCCTGGCCCTCCGTCTGGCCCTCTATAACTGCTTGACAGACATCAACACAGGATGAGTCTTGAGGAGGGGTGGGAAACAGAAGAGAAAAGTGGTGTTACAGCTAAGCTCAAGCAGGTTTTTACGATGCTGAACCGAGCCTGTCCTATTTCCATTTACTTCATGGGGTTTTGATGATGTAATACAGCCAATAACAATATGATCCAAAATGGAATAATAATTGCAAATATCTTATTCTTATTTCATTTTCAGAATTTTGGCTTGACTTGAGAGAGCAGGTACGGCAGATCACCTTGACCACCTGTCAGACTAGGACCCTTCTGATTTTGAAGGGGGAAAAAGTTAAAACAGTGGCACTGGGCTCACTTGGAAAAGTCTTGGGAAGCTCAGACCCTCACATGACACTCTCTCACAACATCTAATCACCAGACCTCTGCTATTCAGAAGAGATTTTTCATCTACTTTACAGGTAACTAAAGACTAAGCGGAGCAGTGGGGCTTAAGTCCAGTTCCCCTATATCTCACATCACTGCGTTAACCACAGGACTATAAAACTAGGTTCTTGAAATGCTTGGATGTTTAGCAATTTGAGTTTGAGTGTTTCAACTGCTAAAAGTGAAGATAGCCTCAGCTCAGACCCCTTCTGACATTCACTTGAAATGTGAAAAATTCAGATTCAAGTGCCTGTTCAGAAGGCTGGGAGCAAACAGGCACTTTATCTGCAAATGGATGGAAAGAGGAGAAACACAGACCTATGTAGCCTGAGGAGAGTGTCAGCTAGAAGAAAAATAGCCTAGACATGAGGAGATGTATGCAGTAAATGAGAAGATTTCTGAGCTTTATCAGAGAGTGGTTCTCAAAGAAGTTTCCTGCTGGCATAGCAAGGACAAGGCTTAAGAGGGAATCTTGATGAATTTATGAAAGACTATGAATGGCAGCACTAGCAGGAAGCTGGATTGATGATAAAGGCAGGTCTTTTATGATCTATCTCTAGAAAATCAAGCAAAAATCTACATGAATTCAGCTTGTGTGATTACGAAGGTCAGTCCTTGGAGAAAACACAGTGCTAACTAATTATAAGAAATTACACATCTAATGAAGATATGTCCTGACTTCTGAGAGTTGTCTATGCATCAGGAAGAACATCAGAACATGCCAAATATACCGTCTCTGCCTACGTGTCCTAAAAAGTACATAGCTTTTGTAGAAAGCAGCTCTTCCTCACCGGCTTCCTTAGATCATGAACCCTGAACCTTATCCTTGGCTCGATGCAGTTTCTTTTTTTTTTTTTTTAATGTCCTGTTTATTGCTACAGGTTACAGTTGATAGCATTTAGTCAAAGAGCTTATGTCTCAACCATAAATGTAGTGCATCAGCAGGCAAGGCTCTACTCATGTTCGAACAGGCAGACGCTGAAAGGATTTCTGTAACAGCTTAGATGGCACCAGGTAGGTAGCCTGAAAGCTCACTAAAAATGACAGTTCTCATTCACTTCCAAAATCAAGACCACATCCTGAACCAGAACATTTGAGGAAGCAAGGAGGATTTAACGAGGAGAGTGCTAAAATCCACCCAGAGGTGTATCAGTTAAGGCATCCTGCGGGGCACAGCGGCAGCTGAATGGGAGGCCGGCACTAAGCCAGGAGCTGGCAGCACAAGGAGCCTGGGGTTTGGTATGAACTTTCTCATTCTTTTTCATGCTACCTCCCAGAAATTTCTAACAGGCTTAAAACGCACGCAGAATTAGAGTCTGGATTTCTTTTTATTTTTCCAGCCACTGAATTCCTAGCTCCTTTCTTCTCCTTTTGTGTCTTGTGGTCTCTCTTTCTAGAGTTCTTTTCTTATCAGTGCACATGCAAAAATGTTTACAGCAATCCACTCCTTCAGGACAAATGTCCCTCCACTGTAGCCCAGACGAGCCCTCCTTCATAGGATCATAGAATCATACAATATGATGAGTTGGAAGGGACCCATAAGGATCATCGAGTCCAACTCCTGGCTCCACACAGGGCCAGACAAGTCAGAGCAAGTGACCAAGTGCATTGTCCAGACACTTCTTGAACCTAGCCAAGCTCGGTGCTGTGACCACTTCCCTGGGGAAGGGTCGCTTCACCAGGGGGAGGGTGCCAAGAGTCTCTTTTCTGGGGTGATGAGAGGAACTGACACATGAAGAGGGAACATGGCTGCAAAGTTAAAAGTTCACCAGTCACCAAGTGCCACAGACATCAGAACATGTCTCCCTCCACCTTCTCTGCTCTGTCAAAAATAAACGCTAAGGGCAGAAAGCTGGTCTCCAATCCGTTTGATTGCCTTCTGCTGTGACTCAGGGACAAATGTTTGCCTTTTAAGCAGCAGGAAAAAAAATCAACAAAGGGAGAAAGTTCATCTACGTGTAAAATTACTTTACACAAGCAGGTGGATGAAGCTGGGCAACACTCAG
Source organism: Porphyrio hochstetteri (assembly GCA_020800305.1). Taxonomy (NCBI): domain Eukaryota; kingdom Metazoa; phylum Chordata; class Aves; order Gruiformes; family Rallidae; genus Porphyrio; species Porphyrio hochstetteri. The sequence continues at coordinate 57,952,613 of CM036907.1, forward strand.
AGGCTTCAAACTATCTGAAATTCCCACATCCTGAGTGCTGTTTTCATTCCAAATTCCAAATAGACAAATATGGTTTTACTGGCATAACATTACATGAAAAAGAAGAATCATGATTTCAGGTAAATCACAACTGTTCAATTTTACTAAAATAAAAGTATCGTGTCCTGGTTTTGATCCTTTCAGTTTCACCTTATTGCAAGATAAGAGGCAGCTGTAATGATAAAGGTGACTTGCTCTATTATATATGCTACAATGAATTAAATTAGATAAATTTCCCAAACCAATGAAGTGGTTTGTTAGAGTAAGATCAATATCTGATGCTTAGACCTTTGATAGTCTTTCATTTAAAAAAAAAAATTAGTTTTTCACATGCAAAGTTTAGATTTTGGTGAAACAGGATTTTCCAACTCAAACTGTTGGGAAAACATTGCCAATTTTGAACACCCTCCAGAGGGTTATAATCTTGGGGTTAAAATCTGCAGGCATGACTCAAAGCCTGGGTGACTGAAGGGGCAGAGGGGGTGCTGATCACCTGGTGACCGCATTGTTACCAGTGGTGCACAACCGTGCTAGAAACCAGGTCATTCCAGTGATTAAACTCATTTACAATACTTCGAACAGGAGAGTTGTTCTGAAAGGATCACAGCAATATTGACTAAAAAGTCAATGAGATGCTGGGGAAATTAACGTTGCACACTTGATACACTTAGAAATGCCATTAGCTGGAAACTCAGCTAATCCTACAGAACGGGGGCACGGAGACAGTGCCAGTGAGGGGCAAGGAAGGCATTTGACAAGGTGGGTGAGTAACTCCAGTTGCCACTGGATTTTGAGTGATGCAGACACCGAGGCCCTCTGGCCACAAGCCCTGGGTTTGCAATGTGATTTCTGTGAGTGGAACAAACTGCACAACCAGAGCACTGACTGTTTAAAAAGAAATGATCAGAAGGATCATTGATTGCTCCCAGGTTTACTTGGCAGTGCTGTTCTTTCCTCCGACCTCCTGATAGATTTCATAGCAGATGCATAACTAGAAAGCAACCCCTTAAAAAAAGCTTAGGAATAAAAAAGCTCTCCTCACTTCTAGCTTTCTTTCTACCTTTTTTCTTTTTCCTTCTTTTCTTTTTTTCCTTATTTCTCTTTTTTATTTTCTTCTATATTTTAACTGGAAGTCCTTCTTGGGAAAAGCTATTTCATAGCTGTCTACTGTCTTTCAGGGGAGTTTATAACTGATCTCAGGGGATGTGTAGGATCTAATTTATCAACAGGTTGGAAGAAATTGTAACAAAACAATACTACAGTAATCCATTCTCCATCAGAAGAAACGCTTTCAAGACAAAGAAAAATCCTTTCACTTCTTTTAAACATGGCCCAGCGACAGAGGTAAAACTAAAGATATAGAGCTTACAATGAATACCTCAGATCTAATTGCGGGTGTGTGAAGAAGGATACTGCGTTTATGCAGTGACTTGCAGGCACTTGGGATGATTTTTCTCCAGCACTTTTATATAGGGAGCTGGACCAAGATGGATCCTTCTCAATTTATTTGTAGGTCAGCTGTCAATATTTTGTCTTTGGTGCAGCTCCTCTCACCTTGTGCTTTCCCAGCCTTCTTTTTTTTCCTCTGCAGCCCAATTACTTGTGTGTCGGGGCAGTCAACAGGCTGAGCCGTTGTGATTTTTTTTTCTGAGCCTCTCTGTTCTCTGGTTTTCTGACATTCCTAGCATGAATAGGTGCACTAAGATAATTACACTAATCCATCTAGCAAAACACCCAACTTATACATTTGAAGCTAATTAGATAAACTTCAAAATGGGTCATTTTTCAGCCCCTCAGTCTCCCCCTGCTTATGAGCATTA